>CM057337.1:538332244-548332244 GCA_030015575.1 Agapanthus africanus
AGAAGGAAAGAGCCGAGATCCATTCATCGGGAGTGACCTCTTTAGCGAAACTAAGAAAAGCCTAAAAAACACTCCTTTTCAAAAACACTCGATTCTACGACGATATCAAGTTCATTACGCTCAGGGTTTTCTGAAAAACCTGCGTAGCCCTCCGTCAATTCAGATAGAGACTAGTTAGTATTTGTGCTGCGTTGTTGGACCTTAGCCAAGGCGTGGTGTACGGTCGCTAATTAGTATTTATCTGCTAAAGCATGAGATGTGATTGAGTTAGGGTAGTCGTACGACTTTGTTGACCTTAGCCAAGGGTCTTACGGTGGGTTTAACTCAATCAGGAAATGACGGGGTTGAACTTGACTAGCACTTATGATTTGTTGACCATAGCCAAGGTCCATAAGTTGCTAGGGGTAAAAGCATTATCGGAAATTTCAAGTATTGAAATTTGCAATGAGATTGCATACCTCCTATGAGATAGTTGGATCTCGATACCCACTGCGAGTGAGAGTTACTCCTGGGAGAGTTTTTACACAGGACAATTAGCCAATCAAGTAGGTATCTAGGAAAAGTGGTTAACGGGGTTACGCCTCTGGGAAAATGAGGTTTACTTTAATTAGGGCCAGTGCGAAAGCACGGGGAACCTCCCTCAAGTACCGACACTGATCTGGCTGAATGATTGACGAAATTGTAGGGTGTAATTAATCCCGGCTAATTTTACATTTTAAGGTTTGAAAGAATATTTGATAAAAATAGTGGGAGACATCCTGATTAGATAAGATAATAACCAATCTAATCTTTCAAGAGCATACGCTAAAGTGTTTTCTTCTCTCACTCTCCAGGTAGCGACCATGTCAGGCCATAATCAAGATAATAATATGGATTGTGTTGACTGAACCCGCTTATTATACTGAGGAAGGGAACGTTGGACCCGTTCTTTCTTATAAGAGTTATAAAACTGAACAGGGAATATAGAATACCTGGATTCTCAAGCCGCCCAAAAGAACATGCATGTTGATGCACCTTCTTCGGGTGTGTTAGTTATTGAGAACTGTTTCTCAGTTCACCCTACGTCCTGGGTATTAGATACCGGATCAGGATCCCACATATGTAAATTATTACATGGGCTACGTAAAGGTAGAGAACTGGGAAAATGTGATCATTCCGTTCAAGTATGGGAACGGTGCAAGTATTGTAGCCAAAGCAGTTGGCGAATATCACCTAGTATTACCAAGTCGTAATACACTGATTCTGAATGAGTGCTATTATATACCGAACATGATGTGCAACATTATATCAGTTTCTTTATTAAGTAAAGAAGGATATAATTTTGTAGTAAAGGATAATGTTATGAACATATTCCTAGATCAAAAGTTGATTGCATCAGGATCGTTACATAATGGCATATTCATTCTAAATAAAAATACAGTCCTCAATATACAAAACACAAACAAGAGGAAATGATCAGAAATGAACGAATCCTTCTTATGGCGTTGTAGACTTGGTCATATCAATGCGACACGACTGGCTAAGTTACATAAGGATGGATATTTGAACCCGTTCGAATTATCATCTTATTAAACTTGCCATTCATGTCTCAAAGGTAAAATGACCCAAAGCTCCGTTTAGTGGACAAGGAGAAACATTTACCGAACTCTTAGGACTGGTACATAGTGATGTATGCAGTCCCATGTCTACGCATGCCAGGAACGGTTCCTCATACTTCATTACATTCACTGACGATCTCTCAAGATTCGGATATGTGTTCCTGATGAAACACAAGTCTGAAGCTTTTGATAAATTCAGAGAATATAAGCATGAAGTAGAGAACCAAACGGGCATAAGTATTAAGATTCTTCGATCTGATCGAGGAGGTAAAAGAGAATGTGATTCTCTCTCAGTTTACTCCTCCTTATACACCACAGCACAACGGCGTATCGGAGCGGACGAATCATAACCTATTAGATATGGTGCGCTCTATGATGAGTACAGCTGAGTTACCTATTTCCTTCTGGGGGTATGCGCTGGAGACAGCCATATACCTATTGAATAGAGTTCCAACTAAATCTGTGCCTACCACTCCATATGAGATATGGAATGGGAAGAGACCATCTCTTAAAAGAGTTAAGATATGGGGTTGTCCGGCCTATGTTAAAATGCAAAATCCGGATAAACTCGAGGCACTATCAGTTCTTTGTAAGTTTGTAGGATATCCAAGCAATTCGTATGGATATCTATTCTACCACAGTGAATAACAAAAGGTGTTTGTTGCTCAACATGCCACCTTTTTAGAAAAGGAATTTCTTGCAAAAGAAATTAGTGGCGATGAGGTAGAGCTGGAAGAGCTTCCAGCAACACAAACTACAGCTGAAGATTTAGTGGAACCAGAGGATTCAGTAGTACCTGACGAACCCCAGCCTCTCCGCCGATCAAGCAGGGTTTCTCATCCACCTGAGAGATACTGCGGTTTTCTCATTGATGGTGGAAGCGAGGATTGCATCATGGAAGATGATGACCCGACTAGTTTCGAGCAGGCCATCACAAATGGTGACTCTGTGAAATGGCTCGATGCAATGCGATCTGAGATGGAATCCATGTGCACCAACAAAGTATGCACTTTAGAAAATGCTCTTGAAGGGGTAAAACCCATTGAGAGCAAGTGGATCTTTAAAAAGAAATTTGGTGTATATGGAAAAGCTGAGACTTTCAAAGCTAGACTTGTAGCAAAGGGTTTTCGTCAACGACCAGGTGTGGATTATGACGAAACCTTTTCTCCAGTGGCCATGCTTAAGTCTATCCGGATCTTACTTGCAATTGCTGCATACCATTACTACGAAATCTGGCAAATGGATGTTATGACCGCCTTTCTAAACGGTGATTTAGAAGTGCGTGTACATGACTCAGCCAGAGGGCTTCGTAGATAGTGGGTGTAGCGGAAAGGTATGCAAGCTGCTTAAATCCATTTATGGGTTAAAGCAAGCAACGCGGAGTTAGAACATCTGCTTTGATATTGTAGTCATAGAGTTTAACTTCATCAAAAATATAGATGAACCTTGTATCTATATGAAGGTAGCAGAGAGTAAGGTTGTCTTCCTCGTATTATACGTGGATGACTTACTCTTGATAGGAAATGATATTCCTATGCTGCAATCAGTCAAGCTCTTTTTATCACAAAGATTCTCGATGAAAGATCTAGGTGATGCCTCCTGCATATTAGGAATCATGATCTATAGAGATAGATCTAAATGGATACTGGGATTGTCCCAATCCAGGTACATTGACACCATACTAAAGAGGTTTAGTATAGAAGAATCCAAGCGTGGGAACCAACCCACGATCTCTGGACTCACTCTCTCCAAAGAGATGTCTCCCAAGACTGATTTGGAGAGAGCTAGCATGCAAGAGATACCCTATGCTTCGGTAGTAGGCTCTATCATGTATGCAATGCTATATACCAGACCCGATGTAGCATACTCACTAAGTGTAGTGAGTCGGTATCAAGCAGATCCTGGAGAGAGTCACTGGACAGCTGTGAAGAACATTCTCAAGTACTTGCGAAGGACTAGAGGCATGTTCTTGGTGTATGGTAACGGAGAACTCCGGGTGGAGTCCTTTACCGATTCCAGCTTCCAAAGTGATAAGGACGACTCTAAGTCGCACTCGGGATTTGTCTTTACTCTCAATGGAGTGGCGGTATGTTGGAAGAGTTCCAAACAGGATACCGTTGCAGACTCGACGATGGAGGCTGAATACATCGCTGCCAATGATACTGCCAAAGAGGCTGTCTGGATAAAGAAGTTCATTAGTGAACTTGGAGTGGTTCCATCCATTGAGCATCCAATACCTCTGTATTGTGATAACAATGGAGCTGTGGCTTTAGCCAAGGAACCCAGGTCCCATCAGAAGTCCAGACATATTCTGAGGCGGTATCACCTGATCAGGGAGATAGTTGATCGCCGGGAAATCGAGGTCAGGAGAGTAGATACGAAGGACAACACTGCGGATCCACTCACGAAGGCCATTCCCCAGATACAGTTTGAGAGATTATTCGGGATGCTAGGTATGAGATACTGCAGCAGCTGGCCTTAGTGCAAGTGGGAGATTGTTAGTTATGTATATGACCTAGAGGACATATGATGTATATTATGATGGATGCCTGCATATATATAGAGAGGACTTTCTTACTCGTCATGATAGTATGCTATTTGGTTTCACTTTATCTTAACATGTTGACTTGTACTGGTTTACTGTTTTTCTCCCACATGATGTTAAATCCCTTAGGATCTATACTCGACTACAGGGACTATAATGAGATCATACTAGTGGGGCCACGGTAGTCGATGAGTACATCCTATAATTGTTCCTAGTCGAGGGTTTATCGAGACAGGGCATCGATACACCAGAGTAGACTAGCGTATACGAATCTTGACCCATATGATGGGCGATGGATGATCCCATATCCATCGGTGTTTGACATCAGAGATGGTGTACGGGTGCTCAGAGGAGACTGGGTACACTGGACGGACTTGCAGAGAACTCCCAGATATAATATACCACACGACAGATGGCAGTTCTCCGGTGACACTGGTACAGGGTAGTCTGTAGACCCGAGATCGTTATAGAGTCTTGTGTGATTCCCACTGTGCTTTGATTTCCACCTTACCACGTCCAAGAGGGCGTGCAAAACGGTGGCTTTTGGGTACAGTCCCGAATCACTTGGAGGAAATGAGCGATAGGAGGGGATTCGTCTCTCCCGGTATTGGGAGTTGATGTTGTGCTGTGTTCGATTGGCTATAACTGGAAGTCCCTGGCCAGGGCTGATACAGAGATATACTGGTAAGTATTACCAGTAGTTTCTCGACCTGTTATGAGCCTCACATCGATACGACTTATCGGTTACTGGGGTCTGACGTATACTACCCCTAGACTTGATATGCGACATATCAGACGAACAGACCGGACTGTACGGGAGTGTTACTGATTGGATTCACACGAGAACGTACAGGCTAGCTTGTCGATCTTCTAATCACTCAATACCTGGGTGGCTATTACGTTTAGCTGACTGCTTGCAGCTTGTGGGTGTTTGATATGATCATCACCTGCTACCGGCGTATTCACGATTCTTTAGAGTCCTACACAGAGGTTTCTTGGCTCAGGCAAAACGGAGTAGAGGCACATATGTGATATGTGCAAGACCGAGGATAATACGATATGAGATACTGTATTATATTCTCACGATATTTAGATATGAACCGGATCATCGGATCAAGTGTTGATTCGATGAATCGGTACATGATATATTAGTCGGTTATTTTCGATATAGCCGGATTGTCGGATCAAGTGTTGATTCGATGATTTAATGTATAATAATATATATGATATATTGTATTACATTATCTAATATTTGCTCGCTTTATTATTTCATTTTCTTACCGGATAATACATTGATATATATGCGATATATATTAATTGTATTATTTTCTTTTGTTACAAATATAATATATATGTGATATATATTATAGTAACATGATATGATTAATAATGAAACATGTTTAGTGATGATGAAAAGTGATTAGGGTTTGATTAGGCTTAGCTTCTTCTTGCACCATCTAGAAGCATTCCTTTTGTCATGAAGAAGATATTATGATAGATATTTTCTTATGACTCATTTCTTAACCCAACCAAACCCTAGCCTTAGTTAACTCCCTACAAGGGTTATCCTTGACATCATTAACCATGGTTGCATTATTATTGATATACTCTTATTACTATTCATCAGAAAAGGATTATCTCTTTATTCTTCATCTTCTTCTCTCTTGAGTTTTTGAAAGAACTCACTAGATTTTTCTTCGGTGCTGATTTCTTGTGAGAAATTGATATAAAAAGATAGCATAAATACTACTCCATCATCCTCATCTAATCTAGCACATTTGATTAGGGTGTTCACCTCATCAGAGTGAGAGAGCTTGGGTTATAGCAACTTCGACGTAGATCATCGGAGAAGCGGAACGCTACAAGCTAGCATGGATCGTTCGAGTCGTGGAGCCTCTCTTGAGTCCGGGAGATCATGGATCGCGGCGAAGGGACTTCTACTCGGAGCTTACGAAGCGAAGGAACGGACTACAAAGGTTGTAATCTCTCACACTTAGTGGTAAAGATGTTTACTTGCATGTTAAACCCTAATAATCTAGCAAAGATCCCGGCTTTGGGTTGTTCGGCACGTCTAAAATTTTATTCGGGCATGTTTGATGCCTTATGAACCTTCACAAGAGTGTCTAGGAACCCTACAGATCAATGGATCTAATAATAATGATAAATCATTAATTAACCAGAATTAAACTGTTTTAAGGAAAGATTCCTCAAAATATTAACAAATAACAAGATTATGCTTTAAGCACCGCTGTATCAACAATCCAAGGGTAAATATTAAATTACCAAAGGAAGAACAAATTCTGCATGGAAAGATTTTCTCAATCTTATTAAAATTAGAAGATTATCTTCTGTAAATCAGAAGCCTTAGGATCAAAGATCTAACGGTGGGAAATATTCCCAGATCAATCAGAGAAAGATCTCTCAAAACTGATTTAACAAATCATTTGGCCCTATGTAAAGGTCCCTAGACTTCAAGTCAAAAATATAGAGAGAATACAGAAGAAGAGAGGGAGAGAAACCCTCTGCAAAAAAAAGAGCGAGCTCTTAAGAAAAGAAGAGTTTTCTTCATACTCAAGGTAAAAAAGAACTATATTCTTGAAAAACAGAGATGAAAACATCTCATGAAAAGAAGAATCCTCGTCTAAAAAGATCATAGATCTAAAAAACAAAAAAGGCCAAGGTCTTTGACGATAAGAAAAAAGATCAAAAACAAGAACTGTTGTTCTTGGATCTTGAGGTAAAGCCTTCTTAGAAGAACATAAAAGTTGTTCTGTGATCTTAAAATCGATCAGATGCGCTTTGCACTATTGAAAAGTGCCTTGCACTCATGAACTGTGCCCATACGCTCATTGGACCAGCGCACAGCACCAGAACTTGCCACGTGTCAACCAAAGACACAATCCGCGCTTGCGCTCAAGAAACAGAGTGCTACGCTCATAGACTGGCGCTCAGCGCCAAGCGCGCCACGTGTCGCTCGTTGGTGTGCCAACAGACTAGTGCAAAGCGCTCATAGATGGAAAGTGCAAGCGCGGTAATGAACCGGCGCTTAGCGCTGAGCGCGACACGTGTCACCCTCATGTGCGCTAGCGTAATGCGCTCTTTAATTGGCGCAAAGCGCCCGATGCGCCACGTGGCACACTATCAGAACACCACTTTTTTCCTGATAAATGTTATGCATTTAACACCAGACAAAATGACAGAGCCCAATGCTTAGCATTATTAAAAAGGGCCGAGCCCAAATAAAGGCTTAACAGCCAGAACAAAAAAAATGTTAAAACATTTTAATTGGACTTAGCCCAATTCTGGCAATAAGTCCTCAACTTATTTTTGAAATGAGCACATCTGCTCTTTCAACCAGATCACCCCGGTTCAAGGGTACATCTCTTCACTCCTTTGATATTTGTTGTTGTAATTCCTCAACGTCTTCAAAGAGATGACGGGTCCCGACGACCACACATTTTACGGACTGTGAGGTCCTTAAACTCATGGACTATAATGTCCTTAACCTCGACCGTGATGTCTTAAAACTAATATCGGGATGTGAGGTCCTTAAACTCATGGACTATGGTGTCCTTAACCTTGACCGTTATGTTTTAAAACGAACGTCGGACTATGGAGTCCTTAAATCCACGGACTTTGATGTCCTTAACCTCGACTGTGATGTCTTAAAACTAACATCGGACTATGGAGTCCTTAAATCCATAGACTATGATGTCCTTAACCTCGACCGTAATGTCCTAAAACTAACATCAGACGGTGAGGTCCTTAAACTCATGGACTATGATGTCCTAAACCTCGACCGCGATGTCTTAAAACTAACAATGGACCGTAATGTCCTTAAACTAATTATCGACTGCAATGTCATTAAACTATACAAAAGAGCCCCATTGCTCTCTTGTCGGATCCAAACGATCCCGTTAAGTTGATCTTTGTCTAGAATTAGACTAACGTGTCCTTAACAAACGTTTAAGTTGATCTTAGCCTCAAATAAGGCTAATGTATCCTTAAACACAAACCCCCCAAACCCAAATCTAAGAAATATACGGATTTGGACTAGTCCACGCCCTACGGGCGACAACATAACTTAGTCTCCGTATACAATCCACGGGCAACCAAACACAAAACAAACACCCACGACACAAAGTGACCATATGGAGAAGGAGAAAGTTGTTACCGCGATGCGGTAGCGTAATTAACTGCAGGGACTTGCTCCTGCAGGGAAGAGCGTCCCCATAATAAAAAATCCCTCAAATGAGGGGGAATCTGAGGAAGTATGATACATCGGCCGCATCCATTTAATCCTTCGATATATGGTTCCATAAATCAACTTGGCATCTTCGGAGAGGTGGACGGATAGCACCAATTAGCATCTGCCCCCAGATTCAGGCAAAACGTCAGTCTTCCCGGCTTCCGGTGGTAAACACACCCGTATACAATCTTAGGTCATCACGCCAATGGTTGTGGGACCAACTATCACCCCTCATCGGGGTTTATAAAAGTATACGCAAGTGTTAGTTGTATGTATGCCCTAGAGGCCAGTATTGTATAGATAATGTATATTATATTAGATTCTTGGACATATATAGAGACGACTTTCTTGCTCGACATGATAGTATGCTATCTGGTTGCTCTTTACTTTAACATGTATACTTGTCTCTTTATACTATCTTATAGTTACATGTTGGTAAAGCCCTTAGGATGTGTACTTGACTACCTGGACTATGATGCGGATCATACTAGTGGAGCCATGGTAGTACATATGTTCATCCTTTAATGTTCTAAGTCATGGGTGTATCGAGACAGGGCATCAATATACCAGTGTGGACTAGCGTATACGCTTCTCGACCCATGAGATGGGCGATGGATGATCCCATATCCATTGGTGTTTGACATCAGAGATGGTATACGGGTGCTCAGTGGAGACTGGGTACACTCGACGGACTCGCCGAGAACTCCCAGATGGTATTATACCTCACGTCAGATGGCAGTTCTCTGGTGACACTTGTGCAGGTTAGTCTGTAGACCCGAGATCGTCATAGAGTCTTGTGTGATTCCTACTGTGCTTTGATTTCCACCTTACCACGTCCATGAGGGCATGCAAAACAGTAGTTTTTGGGTACAGTCCTGAGTCACATGGAGGCAATGAGCGATAGAAGGGGTTTCGTCTCTCCCGGTATTGGGGGTTGATGTTGCGCTGTGCTCGATTGGCCGTAACAGGGAAGTCCCTGGCCAGGGCTGATTTAGAGATTTACTGTTAAGTGTTACCAGTAGTTTCTTGACCCGTTATGAGCCTCACATCGGCACGACTTATCGGTTATTGGGGTCTGACGTTTACCATGCCTAGACTTGATATGCGACATGTCAGATGAGGAGACCGGACTGTACGGAAAGTGTTACCGGCAGGCTTTTATAGGAGTTGGAGCGGGCTTGCTTACTGATCTTCTGATCGCTCAATACCCTGGTAGCCGTTACATCCAGCTATTACCGCTGACGGCTTGTGGGTGCTTGATGTGATCATCACCTACTGCCGGCGTATTGACGAGTCTTTAGAGTCCAACATAGAGGTTTTACTGGCTCAGGCAAAACGAAATAGGAGCGCATATGTGATATGTGCAGGACCGAGAATAATGCGTGTATGTGATACCGTATTCTATTCTCGCGACTTTCTGTATCGGTCGGTTATATATAGGTTATAGACGGGTTATCGAATCAAGTGTTGATTCGATAAGGCAATCATTGGATGTTAGTCGGTTATATGTGATATGACCGGATTATTAAGTTAAGTGTCGATTTAATAATTTATTGTATGATTGTATATTTGATATACTAATTTACATTAACTAACACTTGTTCACTTAGGGTTTTTTTTCCTCACATGTACAATACTTTAACATATATATGATATATTTCAAAATGTGTTATCTTATTGTATAATGGTTGATGAAACAACATTCATGTGTGTATGAGACATACACCATCCTAATTATTATGATTAGGTTTAATGTTTAAAAGTAATTACAAAATTAGTGGAAAATGAGAAAATGCATGAAACTTGTGGAAGCTTGTGGATGCATTGACTAAAGTCCACTAGGTTTGTTTTTACTTTGGACTTTAACCTAACCATCATACACTTAGCTATGGTAATGTCTCTACATGAGTTAGTATATGATACTCACTCACCATGGTTAGCCTTCTCACTTGATCATTATCCTCTTCTCTTTCTTTTGTTCATCTTCTTCATTTGTTCAAAAGAAAAGCTAGCTAGTGTTTGATCCAAAGTGAGATAGCTTGTGAGAAAACAAATTCTAAAGAGAACCCACTTCCTATTTCTCCATCCTCTACTTGACTAGCTCTTTAGTATAGGGTGTTTTCTTGACTAATTCTCAAGTTAGTGAAGTAGAAGCTTGAGTCTGAATTCCCTCGACGTAGATCATCTTCGGCCTCGGAGACTTCAAGCAAGGTCGCACCTTTCGCCTCGTGAAGCCATGCAAGGGTCCGGGAGAACCATGATCGCAGTGAAGGGACTTCATCAAAGAGCTAAAGAAGTGATGGACCGATCTACAAAGGTTGTATTTCGTATCCCTTTAGAGTAAAGTTGTTTACTTGCTTTTAGTTTCGCCTAAATTCTAGTATACGATCTTTCTTAGGGTTTTTCGGCACATAAAAATTTAATTTTGGCATGGTCGATGCCTTGTAGAGCCATGTTTGTGTTCCTAGTAACCCTACAGTGGTATCAGAGCCTAACTAGAGCATTAGGCGATGTGTTAACGAAGTTAAAACTCCGAACGAACCCGAACACGTCAAAATCAACCCCTCTCTGGACTTTTTTTAAAATCTGTGATTTTTAAGAATTAAAAATACCTAAAAAAATCAGCAGGGAAATCTAAGGGTTAGCACAAAATACGAGCCCCTAAATCCGTACAGGCGTCGCGGAACCGCGGTCCCAACCCACTTCTGGCGGCGGTTCCGCGGCCGTATAGATGAATTATGAGCAGTGTTTTGTGCAGTAACCCCCGTAGCTATTCCTATATATTTTTGGGTATTTTTAAATCTGACTCAAGTGTTGAGTATTTTGGGGTTTATTTTGAAATCGTCGATTCGATCGGAGAATTTAATTTTTTTATGTTATTCCGTATAATTTAGAAGTATTAAAATGTTCGAACGGATATCATTAACTCAATTTTTCCTGGCACGAAAAACATTCAAGTGTTGAATTTTTCTCGGGTTTAAATCTTTCGGAAAAACTTGCATGTGACGCGATGGACCCTCTAGAAGACAACAAACCTTAACTCGATTATGTGACCGTCTTGAACTGCCCTTTGAACCTTAGGGTTTGGGGCAGTACGGCGTGCCACATGTGAGGCGTTGGCTTGACCCTTCTACGGCTGGACCGTTGCTACTGTGACGTATTCTGGAATTTTTGAACTCCGCTCAAGTGTTGAGCTATTTAGGAAATCTTGGGTATTTGAATATTCGATCGGAAAGTTTAATACTGTCTGTTTATCGGGAATTTGATACAATATGTGGAATTCACACAGTTTGGCATGAAATGCGAAATATGTGATATTTCGGATTTACGATGTCTAAAGAGATTGTGGATTCCAAATGTTGTAGTTTTACACTTTCTTTTCTGTGACCGTAACTGTAATAAGTGATATCGCCGGTTTCGTTGCTATATGTCAATGACAATTGGGATGCGCATATTTACTTACGTTGATGACATGTGATGTTATGTATTGCTGGATATGTTATATTGGATTGCCGCGTTCTGAATAGCCGGGGGTTTTATGTGAGATGAGAGTTTTTATTTTCGTTCATGTAAAAGTAAATGAATGTAATATTCTTTTATTGGGGCACTTCCGGGATGAGGTTGATGTCACCTTTTGTATATTATTTACTTTTCCGCACTAGGATAGACCCAAGGAGGAGAGCACAAGTAACCGGGTTCTGGAGTCCAGTGGGAGACCAACTCGAGGAGTCGAGTCCGGGTCTCCTAACTCTAGAATTGGTAGGGTTGCTTGCCGCTCTAGTAGGGGTCTAGGGGTGTGGGTTTGGCTATTCTTCGCGACCGTAGAATCCGTGTTTTATAGAGGCTCAAAATAAAACACGGAAGTCCTAAGATATCCAATGTTTCATATGTTTCTTCTGCTGCGATATCTGTGATGTGATCATTTGATTTGCTGTGATAAATACTGTATATTGTATATATAATATATTATATAGTCGTTACTTATGTTTTACACCCACGCTAGCTCTGTCCTGCTCTGCCGTTTGTTACCTAACCTAACGGTGCACGAGGGGACATCGAGGCGAATGCGGATGGCATAAGTGTACGTCGTATTTATCTATGATGTTTAGGTCACCTAAATGATGGGACTTCATTATTGAGATTAATGAAAGAAAAGAAACCTAAAAGATATTGTAGAATAAAATTTTAATAAAAAGGGTAGCTACAGTTTTGCTTTGCATAGCGGTATATATGATATACCCTGCACCTTATTCGATGAGGAAAGAGCCGAGATCCCTTCACCGGGAGTGACCTCTTTAGCAAAAATGGCAGATGCTACAACACTCGGTTTGTTTTTTGATTGCTTTTGGAGTTTTTCTTTGCATAGCGGTATATATGATATACCCTGCACCTTATTCGATAAGGAAAGAGCCGAATCTCTTCACCGGGAGTGACCTCTTTAGCAAAACTAATAAAAGCCTCAAAATCACTCCATTTCAAAATTCACATGATTCTACAACGATATCAAGTTCATCACGCAATAGGTTTTCAGAAAAACCTGTCGTAGCCCTCCGTCATTTCAGATAAGTCCTACTTAGTATTCGTGCTACGTTTGTTGACCTCCGTCAAGTCGTAGTGTGCGGTAGCTAACTAGTATTTATCTGCTTATACATATGATGCATATTGGATTAGGGTAGTCATACGACCTTGTTGACCTCCGTCAAGGGTCGTGCGGGTGGGTTTGATTCAATCAAGAAATGACGGGTTGAACTTGACTTGCACCCTGTGGTTTGTTGACCTCCGTCAAGGTCATGGGATGCTTGGGGCAAAATATTATCGGGAATTTCAAGTGTTGAGATTTGCAATGAGATTGCATACCTTCTATGAGATAGTTGGATCCCGATACCCACTGCGAGTAATTGTTACTCCCGGGAGAGTTTTACACAGGACAATTAGCCGATCAAGTAGGTGTCTAGAAAGGTGTCAACGGGGTTACGCCTCTGGGAAAATGAGGTTTACTTTAATTAGATTCCGTGCAAAAGCACGGGGAACCTCCCTCAATGTACCGACACTGGCCTGGCTGAAAGATTGGCGAAATTGTGCGGTGTTATTAATCCCGACTAGTCTTTCATTTTAGGGT
The DNA here is from genome assembly GCA_030015575.1 of Agapanthus africanus. NCBI lineage: Eukaryota > Viridiplantae > Streptophyta > Magnoliopsida > Asparagales > Amaryllidaceae > Agapanthus > Agapanthus africanus. The sequence goes on from CM057337.1 coordinate 538,345,756, forward strand.
TTGAAAGAAGATTTGATAAAAACAGTGGGAGCCATCCTGATTAGATAAAATAATAACCAATATGATCTTGCAAGAGCATACGCTAAAGTGTTTTCTTCTCTCTCTCTCCAGGTAGCGACCATATCATGCCTTAATCAAGATAATAATATGGATGTATTGACCGAACTAGCATGTTATACTGTGCTGGGGAACGTTGGTTTCGTTCTTTCTTATAAGAGTTATAGGACTGAACATTATATAGGGGAATACCAAGATTCCCATGCCACCCGAATGAAGAAAGTACATGTTGATGCATTTTCTTCGGGTGTGTTCGTTACAGAGAATTGTTTCTCCATTTCCTCTACGTCCTGGGTATTGGATACCGGGTTAGGATCCCATATATGTAATCAGTTAAATGGGCTTAGAAAGGTAGAGAACTTGGAGAAGGTGATAAAGACATAAGGGTTGGAAATGGTGCAATTGTTGCAGCTAAAACTGCCGGGGAATATCACCTTGTATTGCCAACTGGTAATACATTGATTCTGAACGAATTCTATTACATGCCGAACCTGATATGCAACATTATATCGGTTTCTTTGTTGAGTAAAGAGGGATATAATTTTGTATTACAAGATAATGTTATGAACATTTTCCTTAACTAAAAGTTGGTTGGATCAGGCACGTTGTGCAATGGCATTTATGTTCTAAATCAATCAACAGTTCTGAGCATAACAAAGGCACACAAGAGGAAGAGTTCAGAAATGAACGAATCCTTCTTGTGGCATTGTAGACTGGGTTATATCAATGCGACACGACTAGCTAAGTTGCATAAGGATGGATATTTAAATCCGTTTGAATTTTCATCTTATGACACTTGCCACTCATGTCTCAAAGGAAAGATGACCAAAACTCCGTTTACGGGACACGGAGAGAGAGTTACCGAACACTTAGGACTGATACATAGTGATGTCTGCGGTCCCATGTCTACACATGCCAAGGACGGTTCTTCATACTTCATTACATTCACTAACGATCTCTCTAGATTCGGATATGTGTTCCTGATGAAACACAAATCAGAAGCTTTTGAGAAATTTAGAGAATATAAACAAGAAGTCGAGAACCAAACCGGGGAAAGTATTAAAATCATTCGATCTGTTCGAGGAGATGAATACTTGAGTAATGAATTCCTGGACTTCCTAAAAGAGAATGGGATTCTCTCTCAGCTAACTCCTCCATATACACCACAGCACAACGGTGTATCGGAATGGAGGAACCGTACCCTAGTAGATATGGTGCGCTCTATGATGAGTACAGCTGAGTTACCTATTTCCTTCTAGTGATATGCACTGGAGACAGCAGCATACCTACTGAATAGGGTTCCTACCAAATCTATGCCTACCACCCCATATGTGATATGGGAGGGGAAAAGACCATATCTTAATTTTATTAAGATATGGGGTTCCCCGGCCTATGTCAAAATACAAAAACCGGACAAACTCGAGGCAAGGTCTGTTTTGTGTAAGTTTGTTGGATATCCCAAGCATTCGCGAGGGTATATCTTCTACCACAGTGAGGAACAAAGGGTGTTTGTTGCTCAACATGCCACCGTTTTAGAAAAGGAATTTCTTGCAAAAGAGATTAGAGGCTCTGAGGTAGAACTGGAAGAGATTCCAGCTGTACAAACCATAACAGAAGATTTGGTAGAACCAGAGGATTCGGTAGTTCCCGATGAACCTCGGCCACTCCGCCGATCTAGTAGGGTTCCTCACCCACCTGAGAGATACTATGGTTTTCTCATGGATGGTGGGAGCGAGGATTGCATCAAGGAAGATGATGACCCAACTAGTTTCGAGCAAGCCATCACGAGTGGTGACTCTGTGAAATGGCTGGATGCAATGCGATCCGAGATGGAATCGATGTACACCAACAAAGTATGGACTTTGGATGATGACCCAACTAGGGGGTTATACCTTTCTTTCTTGATCTCCTTTGTCTTCAAGCTTCGATGGTTGTCCGGATCGGCTTCACTCCGTCGTCGCCTTGCGCCAAAGATAGATCCACCTGAAAGCTTCTACCTTTGGCTTCTTCTTCGGTCTTTGAAGAAACTAGTTCACTTGGTTTGCTAAACGTTATGAACTAGAGTGAGTAGAGAAGAGTGTGTTGGGATTTTTTCTATGGTTCTTGGTTCTCAACACATGAGACAAGTGAACCATAGACAAAGAAAGGGAGATCAAGAGGAAGAAGATGAGAGCTCAAGAAGAAGAGAGAGAATGAAAATGATAGAATGAGAAAAGACTTTTCTCTCTACGCTTTCATAATCCAAAACCATCATCACAAAAATAGTAATCAAGTATTGTGTAAATGGTTTAAGTCAAAATGGCTATATCATTTCAAGCACTCATATTGCACAAGTGGACAAGCATTGCCACGGAATGATAGCCATTGTCATCATGATGGTCAACTAGTCCAACCTAGTCAACCGGTCAACAAAGTCAACAAATCAATTAAGTCAACCCCTCATTAACCATGTCACCACAATACTTAATTAATATTATTGTTAATCATATATCATATTCTCATTAGGGTTGAGCAAAAAGTCAATTGTCAACAGTCAACGGTCAACAACCCTAATGAGAATCCTCTGCCTCTGTCTCTCCGCCAACTGTGCATACACACCCGCATCCGCGTTCCGAGGAACACGAATACAAACTGGATAAAACCAATCCCAATACGTACACTAGGATCTGGCTTAAACCAAAGCCCGCTAGTGTAAACTGTCCGGACACTGTACGTGCATAAGTGCACGGATGTGACCGAACCCTGTCGCAAAACCATGCGACCTGTCGCAAAACCATGCGACCACTACTCTTTTGCCTAAAGGAGAATAGCTTTCTGTGTAGGACTCTAAAGACTCGACACTACGCTGGTAGTGGGTTTAACCACAGACCGCAAGCGGCACTAGCTGTGCGTAACGGTCCCTAGGTAGATGCCGACAAGAAGACTGACGAGGTGAAACCCATCTGAACTCCTACTGAGCTTGAATGTGACAATCTCCGTACAGTCCGGTCTGTTCGTCTGATACATCGCATGGCAGGCCTAGGGGCGGTAAACGTCAGTCCCCTAATAGCGGTACAAGTCGTGTCGGAGTGAAGCCAAATACACCCTGAGATAACACTGGAAGCCTACCAGTATATCTCGCTTGCCTTGGCCAGGGACTACTCGTATAATGGCTCTCCTAGACACAGCGCGATGTCAACCCCTAATACCAGGGGAAATGAATCCTGTCTAACCGTCACTGCCTCCAAGTGCTTCGGGACTGCACCCAACTACTACTTGTTTGCACGACTCCTTTGAGCCGTGGTAGGGTAGTAATCAAAGTACAGTGGGAACACACTCGAGGCGAAGTGATAGTGTCAAGTCAGCGGACTAAGCTGTACTCATGTTACCTGGGAACTGATAACTGACGATAGGTATAATACCAACCGGTCAGTTCCCGACGAGTCCTGTCCAGTATACTCGTAACCTAACGAGCACCGGTATACTATCTCCAGTACGACGTACCGATGGCTGTGGGACAAACCATCTCCCACACTGGGATGAGAAGCGCATACGCTAGTCTACTCCGGAGTATCGATGCCCTGTCTCGATAGTCCTGCGACTAGGGACCTGCATAAGGATGTGCTTATAGATTACCCAGCCCCCACTAGTGTGACTGCCATCACAACGCTGGTAATCAAGCAGAGATCCTAAGGGCTCAACTAATGTGTATAGGTGATATACTAAAATAAACACATGTACACATTGAAGTAGAAACAAACCAAGTAGCATACTACTATATTGAGCAAGATTGTTTATACAAGGTGAATATCCCAAGCTTCCATTATGTAATATACAAACTAGTATGATACAGTAATGGCCTCTAGGGTATATACACTAACAATCTCCCACTACACAAAGGCCATGTACTGGCGTATCGAAGACCTATTATCTCGATCAGCCGCTCGAACTGAGTCTGGGGCAAGGCTTTGGTGAATAGATCTGCAGCGTTATCTTCTGAAGTGAACCTCCGAACCTCGATCTCCTGGCGATCCACGATCTCCCTGATCAGGTGATACCGCCTCAAGATGTGTCTGGATCTTTGATGGGACCTGGGTTCCTTCGCTAAAGCTATAGCCCCGTTGTTGTCGCAATACAGAGGTATTGGATCAACAATGGACGGAACCACCTAAAGTTCTTTCAAGAACTTCCTCATCCAGACAGCTTCTTTTGCGGCATCAGATGCAGCGATGTATTCCGCTTCCATCGTCGAGTCTGCAACGGTTTCCTTTTTGGAACTCTTCCAACACACCGCCCCTCCATTGAGGGTAAAGACAAAACCCGACATGGACTTGGAATCATCCTTGTCATTCTGGAAGCTGGAGTCAGCAAAAGCCTCGATCTGGAGGTCTTTTCCGCCATACACCAAGAACATCTCCTTAGTCCTTCTCAGGTACTTGAGAATGTTCTTTACAGCTATCCAGTGTTTGTCCCCAGGGTTTGACTGATACCGGCTTACCACACTCAGTGCATAAGCTACATCCGGTCTGGTGCACAACATCGCATACATTATAGAGCCTACCGCAGAATCGTAGGGTATAATAGACATGCGATCCCTCTCTATATCAGTCTTAGGAGACATCTCTTTAGAGAGGGTGATCCCGTGACAAGCTGGCAGGTTACCGCGCTTGGAATCTTCCATACTGAATCTTTTCAGTATGGTGTCGATGTACCTGGACTGTGAAAGTCCTAATATCCTCTTGGATCTATCATGATGGATCCAGATCCCCAGGATGTATAAGGCATCATCCAGGTCATTCATGGAGAACCTGTGTGACAAGAACCCTTTGACAGATTGTAGCATTGAAATGTCATTTCCTATTAAGAGAATGTCATCCATGTATAAAACGAGGAATACCACAGTTCTCGCTACAAATCTACTATAGATGCATGGTTCATCTGGATTTTTGATAAAGCCAAATTCCTTGACCGTCTCATCAAAGCAGATGTTCCAACTCCACGATGCCTGCTTTAGTCCATAGATGGACTTAAGCAACTTGCACACCTTTCCGCTGCTCCCACTGAATGAAACCCTCTGGTTGGTCCATATAGACACACTTCTCTAAATTTCCATTTAGAAAAGCGGTCTTTACGTCCATTTGCCAGATCTCATAATCGTGGAAGGCAGCAATGGCAAGAAGGATCCGAATGGATTTCAGCATAGCTACTGGAGAAAAGGTTTCGTCATAGTCCAAGCCAGGTCTTTGACGGAAACCCTTTGCAACAAGTCTAGCTTTATAGGTCTCAACCTGTCCATCTACACCAATCTTCCTTTTGAAGATCCACTTGCATCCTACGAGTTTTACCCCGTCTGGAGCAATGTCCAACGTCCATACCTTGTTAGTGTACATGGACTCCATTTCGGTCCGTATTGCATCCAGCCATTTTATCGAGTCAACGCTCTGAACGGCCTGCTGGAAGCTAGTAGGCTCATCGTAATCTATGATGCAATCCTATCTATCCCCGTCTATGAGAAAACCGTAGTATCTCTCGGGCGTATGAGATGCCTACTACTCCTGCGGAGCGGCGTAGGAATTTCGTGTTCTTTTGAACCCTCTGGTTCCACTAAGCTTTCAGTAATAGCTCGTGGTTCTAGAATTTCTTCCAGTTCTACTGCGCTCCCACTAATTTCCTTTTCTAAGAACTGGTGTTCTAGAAAATGGGCATGACGAGAAACAAAAACCTTTTGTTCCACTTCGCAATAGAAGAAATATCCCTTGGAGTTCTTTGAATATCCCACGAACTTGCACTGTACTGAGCATGCCTCGAGCTTGTCCGCATGCTGCTTTTTGACAAAAGCTGGACTTCCCCATGTCTTAATGTGATTAAGATAGGGTCTCTTCCCATACCACATCTCATATGGTGTAGTAGGCACAGTCTTAGTGGGAACTCGGTTCAAAAGGTATGCAGCTGATTCTAGCGTATACCCCCAGAATGATCGCGGTAACTCAGTGTTACTCATCATAGACCGTACCATATCCAATAGGGTTCGGTTCCGTCTCTCCGATACACCGTTATGTTGCGGAGTGTATGGAGGAGTAAGCTGAGAGAGAATTTCGTTCTCTTTTAAATTGTCCAGGAACTCGGCACTTAAGTATTCTCCACCTCGATCCGATCTTAGAATCTTGATACTTTTGCCGGTTTGTTTTTCTACTTCATTCTTATATTCCTGGAATTTTCCAAAGGCTTCGGACTTATGTTTCATTAAGAAGACATAACCGTACCTTGAAAAGTCATCCGTAAAAGTAATGAAGTAAGAATAACCGCTTCGCGCATTTGTAGACATTGGACCGCACACGTCGCTGTGTACGAGTCCCAAGAGCTCGCTCGCCCTTACTCCGTGTCCAGTGAACGGAGTCTTTGTCATCTTTCCTTTGAGACAGGATTGATAAGTGGCATACTATTGATATTCGAACGCATTCATATATCCTTCTGTATGTAACTTCGTCAACCTTCTCTCATTGATGTGACCCAGTCTATAATGCCACAAGAAAGTCTGATTTATTTCCGGAGACTTTCTTTTGTGTGTATTGTGGACATTGAAAATCTGTGGTTGGTTTAATACGTATATACCATTGCTCAATGTACCTGACCCAATCAAAACTTGATTAAGGTGAATGTTTACAACATTACTTACAAACGCAAATTCATAACCTTCTTTAGAAACCAAAGATACAGAAATGATATTACAAGTTGTGTTGGGTACAAAAAAGCAATCACGCAAAACCAAAACATGTCCATCTGACATTCCCAGGTGATAGTCCCCCACGGCCTTAGCATCCATGCTAGCTCCATTTGCAACTTTGAGGGTCATGTCACCTGCCTTCAAAACCCTACGGTTTCTCAACGCCTGCAAAGAATTACAGATATGAGATCCTGATCCGGTATCCAATACCCAGGAAGTAGAGTTTATCGAAAGACAGTTTTCAATAACATACACACCTGAAGCTGAAGCCGCAACCTGCTTCAGATCCTGTGTTCTGTCCTTCCAAGCCTTGCAATCATTTTTCCAATGTCCTTTCTTATGACAATAGAAGCATTCTTCCTTATCCACAAGCTTTCCCACTTTCTTTGTTGCTTTTGTCTTTCCCTTCGTATCCACTTTAGTAACACCGCCCCTTGGTTTGGCGGGCGCTTTCTTCTTCTTTCCCTTGGCTTTCGCCTTGGACCTAGAAGAGGAAGATCCTCCTACAAACAAAGTGGATGTTTCCCTACTTTTCTGTAGGGTGCCCTCTGCGCTCCTCAGCATGTTGAGGAGTTCTGAAAGTTCAACTTCCTTTTCTTGTAAGTTGAAGTTTAGGATAAACTGGGCGTAAGTGGAAGGAAGGGACTGGAGAATCAAGTCCGTATAGAGCTCATTCTCCAACGTGGTCCCAAGGTCCGCGAGCTCTTCCATGTAGCCAATCATCTTAAGCACGTGTTCCGCTACCGATGATCCGACGGCCAACCTTGCCGAAAATAACTTTTTCGACACTTCGTATCTTGCGATACGAGACCGCTCTCCATACAGTTCTTTTGTATGGAGAAATATGGATTCGAGGTCCATATTCTCGTGCCTCCTCTGATGTTCGTTGTCCATAGAGGCAAGCATGAGGCACTTGGCCTTTGCGCAATCTAGTTCCCAGGTCTTACGGATTTCCTTATCCGCGACGCTGGTTTTGGGGCCTGGGACAGGGGGAGCTTTGGTGGTAAGAAGATACCCCAGCTTGTCGTAAGTGATTGCCATCTTGACATTCCTGAGCCAATCTTTGTAGTTTGGCCCTGTCAGTATGTTTTTATCTAGAAGTAACTTAAGTCCAGTCATGTCGATTGGTCGCTGCAATTAGGAGAGAGAGAAGAAATACTCAGCATGATACTCTTGCAAGTTTAGAATGGTTTTTAGTTTGTCTAAACAGGATGGCTCCCACTGTTTCTCAAATCCCTCCTCAAAGCAAAAAGGAAGAATTAGTCAGGATCAATCTCACCGTACAATACTTGCTTAACCGTTCAGCCAGGCCAGTGTCGGTACTTTGAGGGAGGTTTTCCAAATATCATCGCGTGACGAAACTGAAGGAATCCTACCAGAATCATCACACTCCAAATGGTATGCAACACTAGCAAGTTTCAGTTCTTTTGAAACTCCCGATGTGGATTTTTGCCCCATGCTCTTATGACCTTGACTTTGGCCAAAATATCATAAGTCACATGTCAAGTTCTACCCGTCATTCTCCAGGTTAATTTGGATCCATCCGTACCTACCCTTGACTTTGGCCAAAATGGCAGTACGACTGTCCCAAACCAACGCATCTATCTGTGCTACACATGAATACCCAATAGCTACCAATCACTATGCCTTGACTTTGGCTAACATGCACAGCTTGAATACTATTGACTATTCATATGAAACGACGGAGGGCTACGAATGGTTTTGGCAAAACCGTGAACGTAGTGAACTTGATATAATCGATGGAACGAGATAGCTTTTAAAAAGAGTGGCTCAAGCTCCGCATTTATAAGTTAGTTTTGAAAAGAACCGAGTGGTTTTCCGAAAGTGTTCCAACGATTTTAACTTGGTTTATTTTCTTGCATTAGTTCTTTTAATGCGTGATATTCTTGCATTAGTTCTTTTAATGCATCCCATCATTTAATCCTACCATTGTAGAAAACAACCAAAATATGACGTACGCATATGCCATTCGTATTCGCCACGGGGTCCCGTCATTACCCGTTAGGTTACTTAACTAACGACAGAGCGGGGGCTGGGCTAGCGCGGCTGTAAAACATAAGCAACGCCTAAATAATATCATATATAGATATATGCAATGATAGCCATTTCAGATCACGGATGAACACATTGGATATACTAGGAACCCGCAATTCGTACGAGCCTGTAATGAAAAGCAGATTACACGGTCGCGGTGAATAGCCAATACCCCACCCAAGACCCCTACGGGTGCGGCAAACTACCCGCCAAGTACCCGAATCGAAGCAACCTCCCTCAATCCCATGAGTAGGCCACTCGGCACTTCGGCATACCCGGTAGTTTGTGCACCCCCTCCATGGGTCTATCCTAGGAGCAAAAACAGTAAAAAGTTATTATACAATGACGGCTACAACCCCGACCCGGTTGTGCGGCTATACAAATAATAATTACATCAATTTACAAATTACATGAATTGAAAGAAAAGAAAACTCTCGTCTCACAACCCCCGGCTATTCACCCGCGACAATCCAATGAATTCATATATACATTCCAGCAACATTACAGATCACAGATTTGTATAACCCCCACTATTCGACATATAGCGATTAGTAGACGTTCAATACAAATATCACATCACAGAAAACCCGTCAGCTTAAGTCTTTTTGAAGTTCGATCAAAAGTACGGATTTATAGGCCCCAAACACAAAATTTTCGTTCTGGAAAATCTGGGCAGAAAATACATATTCCAAAAATCCCAAAACAACCCCAGAAATACACTTCACCAAATTTAGACCTCGGCCGAGTCAACTCGGCCGCGGAACCGCGGCGGGAGCGTGCTCCCGCCACGTTTCCGCGACTTTTTGAACAGTTCGTGGGACCAAATTTGGTGGTTATTCAAACAAAAGCCTGAGCCGATTTTTAAGATGAAAATTATCAACTTTTGAACAGAATAAAAATCGGCAGAAACTTGACAACTGGGGTTCGTTTTGTGACTTTTTCTTTGATCGATCTTCTAGTTACTTTGCTAACATGTTAGATAGAGTTTAACTAGGCTCTGATACCACTGTAAGTCCATGATACCTCTCCGGGTACTTTCGGGCATGCGGAATTTGGTGAAAAACAATTTTCTAGAGGTGGTAACATGGACTAAAAACCGGATCTTTGTTAAACATCTAACTAACAACCTAAATAGGAGTTGTTAACTACTCGGTTAGGGGGTTATACCTTTCTTTCTTGATCTCCTTCGTCTTCAAGCTTCGATAGTTGTCCGGATCGGCTTCACTCCGTCGTCTCCTTGCGCCGAAGATAGATCTACCTGAAAGCTTCTACCTTTGGCTTCTTCTTCGGTCTTTGAAGAAACTAGTTCACTTGGTTTGCTAAACCTTATGAACTAGAGTGAGTAGAGAAGAGTGTGTTGGGATTTTCTCTATGGTTCTTGGTTCTCAACACATGAGACAAGTGAACCATAGACAAAGAGAGGGAGAGCAAGAGGAAGATGATGAGAGCTCAAGAACAAGAGAGAGAATGAAAATGATAGAATGAGAAAAGACTTTTCTCTCTTGGCTCTCATAATCCAAAACCATCATCACAAAAATAGTAATAAAGTATTGTGTAAATGGTTTAAGTCAAAATGTCTATATCATTTCATGCACTCATATTGCACAAGAGAACAAACAAGTAAAAAGTCTTTGCCATGAAATGATAGCCATTGTTATCATGATGGTCCACTAGTCCAACCTAGTCAACCGGTCAACAAAGTCAACAAGTCAACAAAGTCAACCCCTCATCAACCATGTCACCACAATACTTAATTAATTTTATTGTTAATCATATATCATATTCTCATTAGGGTTGAGCAAAAAGTCTATAGTCAACAGTCAACGGTGAACAACCCTAATGAGAATCCTCTGCCTCTGTCTCTCCGCTAACTGTGCATACACACCCGCATCCGCGTTCCGAGGAACACGAATACAAACTGGATAAAACCAATCCCAATACGTACACTAGGATCTGGCTTAAACTAAAGCCCGCTAGTGTAAACCTTCCGGACACTGTACGTGCATAAGTGCACGGATGTGACCGAACCCTGTCGCAAAACCATGCGACCTATCGTAAAACCATGCGACCACTACTCTTTTGCCTAAAGGCGAATAGCTTTCTGTGTGGGACTCTAAAGACTCGACACTACGCTGGCAGTAGGTTTAACCACAGACCGCAAGCGGCACTAGCTGTGCATAACGGTCCCCAGGTAGATGCCGACAAGAAGATTGACGAGGTGAATCCCATCTGAACTCCTACTGAGCCTGAATGTGACAATCTCCGTACAGTCCGGTCTGTTCGTCTGATACATCTCATGGCGGGCCTAGGGGGCGGTAAACGTCAGTCCCCTAATAGCGGTACAAGTCGTGTCGGAGTGAAGCCCAATACACCCTTAGATAACACTGGAAGCCTACCAGTATATCTCGCTTGCCCTGGCCAGGGACTACTCGTGTAATGGCTCTCCTAGACACAGCGGGATGTCAACCACCAATACCGGGAGAGACGAATCCTGTCTAACCGTCACTGCCTCCAAGTGCTTCGGGACTGCACCCAACTACTACCTGTTTGCACGACTCCTTTGAGCCGTGGTAGGGTAGTAATCAAAGTACAGTGGGAACACACTCGAGGCGAAGTGATAGTGTCAAGTCAGCGGACTAAGCTGTACTCATGTCACCTGGGAACTGATAACTGACGATAGGTATAATACCAACCGGTCAGTTCCCGACGAGTCCTGTCCAGTGTTCTCGTAAACTAACGAGCACCCGTATACTATCTCCAGTACGACGTACTGATGGCTGTGGGATAGACCATCTCCCACACTGGGATGAGAAGCGCATACGCTAGTCTACTCCGGAGTATCGATGCCCTGTCTCGATAGTCCTGCGACTAGGGAACTGCATAAGGATGTGCTTATAGATTACCCAGCCCCCACTAGTGTGACTGCCATCACAACGCTGGTAATCAAGCAGAGATCCTTAGGGCTCCACTAATGTGTATAGGTGATATACTAAAATAAACATATGCACACATTGAAGTAGAAACAAACCAAGTAGCATACTACTATTTTGAGCAAGATTGTTTATACAAGGTGAATATCCCAAGCTTCCATTAAGTAATATACAAACTAGTATGATACAGTAATGGCCTCTAGGGCATATACACTAACAGTATCTACAAGAAGGTGGCAGATAGTAAGGTTGTCTTCCTCGTATTGTACGTCGACGACGTACTCTTGATAGGAAATGACATTCCTATGCTGCAATCGGTCAAGCTCTTCTTATCACAATGATTTTCAGTGAAAGATCTTGGTGATGCCTCCTGCATATTGAGAATTAGGATCTATAGAGATAGATCTAAACGGATGTTGGTATTGTCCCAATCTAGGTACATTGACACCATACTAAAGAGGATTAGTATGGAAGAGTCCAAACGTGGGTTTTTACCCACGATCTTAGGGCTCACTCTCTCCAAAGAGTTGTCTCCCAAGACTGATTTGGAGAGAGCCCGCATGCAAGGGATACCCTTTACTTCGGCAGTAGGCTCTATCATGTACACGATGCTATGTACCAGACCCGATGTAGCATACTCACTAAGTGTAGTGAGTAGGTATCAAGATGATCCTGGAGAGAGTCACTGGACAGCTGTGAAGAGCATTCTTAAGTACTTGCGAAGGACTAAAGAGATGCTCTTGGTGTATGGTAACGGAGAACTCTAAGTGGAGTCCTTTACCGATTCGAGCTTCCAGAGTGATAAGGACGACTCTAAGTCGCAGTCGGGATTTGTCTTTACCCTTTACGGAGGGGTGGTTAGCTGGAAGAGTTCCAAGCAGGAAACCGTGGCAGACTCGACGATGGAGGCTGAATACATCGCTGCCAACGATACTGCCAAAGAGGCTGTCTGGATCAAGAAGTTCATTACTGAACTTGGAGTGGTTCCATCCATTGAGCATCCAATACCTTTGTATTGCGATAACAATGGAGCAATGGCTTTGGCCAAGGAACCCATGTCCCATCAGAGATCCAGGCATATTCTGAGACGGTATCACCTGATTCGGAAGATAGTTGACGCCGGGAGATCGAGGTCGGGTCGGTTGATACGAAGAACAACACAGCAGATCCACTCACGAAGGCCATTCCCCAGATACAGTTTGAGAGACTCTTCTGGATGCTTGGTATACGATATTACAGCAGCTGGCCCTAGTGCAAGTGGGAGATTGTGTTAGTGTATATGCCCTAGAGGCCATTACTGTATCATATTAGTATGTATATTACTTGATGGAAGCTTGGGATATTCACATTGTATATACAATCTTGCTCGAAATGGTAGTATGCTACTTAGTTTGTCTCTACTTTAATGTGTACATGTGTTTCTTTTATTATATCACCTATACGCATTAGTGGAGCCCTTAGGATCTTTGCTTGATTACCAGCGTTGTGATGGCAGGCACACTCGTGGGGGCTGGGTAATCTATAAGCACATCCTTATTTACACGTCCCTGGCCGTAGGATTATCGAGATAGGGCATCGATACTCCCAAGTAGACTAGCGTATGCGCTTCTCATCCCAGCATGGGAGACGGTCTGTCCCCACAGCCGTCAGTACGTCATACTTGAGATAGTATGCGGGTGCTCGTTAGGTTACGAGTACACTGGACAGGACTCGTCGGGAACTGTTGGTTGGTATTATACCAATCGTCAGTTATCAGTTCCCAGGTGACATGAGTACAGCTTAATCCGCTGACTTGATACTGTCACTTCGCCTCGAGTGTGTTCCCACGTTACTTTGATTACTACCCTACCACGGCTCAAAGGAGTAGTGCAAACAGGTAGTTTTTGGGTGCAGTCCCGAAGCACTTGGAGGCAGTGACAGTTAGACAGGATTCATCTCTCCCGGTATTGGGGGTTGATATCGCGCTGTTTCTAGGAGAGCAATTACACAAGTAGTCCCTAGCCAGGGCAAGCGAGATATACTGGTAGGTTTCCAGTGTTATCTCAGGGTGTTCTGGGCTACACTCCGACACGACTTGTACCACTATTAGGGGACTGACGTTTACCGGCCCTTAGGCCCGCCATGCGATATATAAGACGAACAGACCAGACTGTACGGATACTGTCATTTTCAGGCTCCGTACGAGTTCAGATGGGTTCACCTCGTCAGTCTTTTATCGGCATCTGCCTGGGGACCGTTACGTACAGCTAGTGCCGCTTGCGGTCTGTGGTTAAACCCACTGCCAGCGTAGTGTCGAGTCTTTAGAGTCCCACACAGAGAGTTATTCACCTTTAGGCAAAATGAGTAGAGGTCGCATGGTTTTGCGACAGGGTTCGTTCACATCCGCGCACTTGTGCACGTTTGCTGTCCGGACAGCTTATACTAGCGGCCTTTGGTTTAAGCCGGGTCCTAGTATATGATTTGGGATTGGTTTTATCTCATTGTATTCTTGTTCCTCGGATCACGGATACGGGTGCGTATGCACAGATGACTGTGACACAGGGAGAGGACTTTGATTAGGGTTGATGACTATTGTCATTTTCTTAACCCTAATGCTTCTGTGAAAATTATGATTAATTGATATTAGTTAAATATAATTGTGCAAGGTTAGGGTTGACCATTTGACCATACTTGACTTGTTGACCTAGGTTGATATGTTGACCATCATCATTCCATATGAAAGATGCTCTTTGATTCTTTCAATTTGCATTTAATGTGAAATGATAATGGTCAAGTCCTGATTAACCATGACAATTATCTTAGCTAATTATCTAATTTCATAATTCATACATATATGTGAGAATGGTTCATTTTTCTTCTCATTCTATCATATAGACTCTTTCTCCTCCTCTTCCTCACTCTCTAGCTCTCCCCTCTCAGGAGTTGAGAAACACTTGAGTTTGAGATAAATCACTCTAAAATACTCTCTACTCTTTTCTAAGGTTCTAGGATTAGCACTCCAAGTATCTTAGTTACTTCTAGCTTGAAGTTGAAGCCAAAGGTTGAGGCTCTCGGGTGGATCCTTCTTCGACTAGAGAAGACGACAAGGAGATCACTTCCGTTCACTCCAAGGAGCAAGGAGAGAAAGACATAAAGCCCTAGGTATAACCTTTCTTCCATGTAGCTAAAACTAGATAGCTTTCTAGTTAGTTTTTGTTTAGCAAAGATCCTCCTTTTGATAGTCCATGGTGCCTAGTTCGATAAAAATCCGATTTTTATACCGTTTCCGCCTCCCCTTAAGCACCGTGGTAGGCAACGTGGACTTACAGTGGTATCAGAGCCAAACTAAACATAAACTAGCTAGTTAGTAAAGTGTATAGAAGTTCGATCGGTAAAAATCGCAAAACTATAATTTCAAAACCCTAAGTTTCTGTTGCTTTTTTTTCTGCTCTAAAAATAATAAATCATACTTCAAAAATCCGCTCAGGGTTTTGTTAAGAAACTCACCAAAGACGATCCAGTGAACCGTTCAAAGCGCCGCGTTTCCGCGGCAAGAACAAGCTTCTTGCCGCGGAACCGCGTCCGAGTTGACTCGATTCTGGACCGAGTTTGGTGCAGTGTTCTTCTGTTAAGGTTTTGTGATTTTTAAGATATTTTATTTCTGCCCAGATTTTCCAGAATAGAAATTTTTATTTGGGGTGGCTATAAATCCGTATTTTTTTATCGAACTTCCATATACTTTGACTATTGGGTTATATCTGTGATGTTTATATGTATTGAACGTCTGCTAATCGCTATACGTCGATTATTGGGGGTTATACATATCTGTGATCTGTATTGTTTGTTTGTTTATGTATATGAACTCGGTGGATTGTCGCGGATGAATAGCCGGGGTGGATGTGAGATGAGAGTTTCTTTTTCCTTTCATTCATGTAATATGTAAATTGATGTGTAATATTATTTGTTTGGCCGCACAACCGGGTCAGGGTTGTAGCCGTCATTGTATAATTTCTTTTTACTGTTTTTGCTCCTAGGAGAGACCCATGGTGGGGTGCACAAACTACCTGGTATCTCGAAGTGCCGAGTGGCCTACTCACGTCGTTGAGGGAGGTTGCTTCGCTTTGGGTACTTGGCGGGTAGTTTGCCTCACCCGTAGGGTCTTGGGTGGGCTATTGGCTATTCATCGCGGTCGTGTAATCCGCTTTTCGTTGCATGCTCGAACGAATCGCGGATTCCTAGTATATCCAAAGTGTTCATCTGTGATCTGGATTGACTATCATTGCTATATATCTATATATGATAACTATTTAGGTGTTACTTATGTTTTGCATCCGCGGTAGTCCAGCCCCCGCTCAGTCGTTAGTTAAGTAACCTAACGGGTGATGACGGGGCCCCGTGGCGAATGCGGATGGCATAAGCGTACACCATATTTTGGTTGTTTTCTGCAATGGTAGGATTAAAGGATGGGATGCATTAAAATTAATGCAAGAAAATAAACCAAGTAAAAGTCGATTGGAACACTTTGAAAACCACTCGGTTCTTTTCAAAACCAAACTTTTAAATGCGGAGCTTGAACCACTCCTTTTAAAAGCTATCTCATTCCATCGATTATATCAAGTTCACTACGTTCACGGTTTCACCAAAACCATTCGTAGCCCTCCATCATTTCAGTTACATATTCGGTAGTATTCAAGCTATATATTTTGACCTCACGCCAAGGCATAGTGATTGGTAGCTGCCGGATATTTATCTGTTGCATAGATAGAATGCGTTGGTTTAAGACAGTCGTACTGCCATTTTGGCCTACGTCAAGGGTATGTACGGGTGGGTTCAAATTAACCTGGATAATGATGGGAAGAACTTGACATGTGACTTATGACATTTTGACGTCACGCCAAGGTTATAATAGCATGGGGCAAAAATCCACATCGGGAGTTTCATAAGTACTGAAACTTGCTAGCGCTGCATACCATTTAGAGTGTGATGATTCTGGTAGGATTCCTTTAGTTTTATCACGCAATAATATTTGGATCCCGATCCTACTGTGAGTATATGCTACTCCTCGGGAAATTTCTCACTTAACGATCAATGCTATAAACCTAGTAGGTGTCTAGAAAGGTGTTAGCGGGGCTACGCCCACAGGGAAAAGAGGTTACTTAATTAAGGAACTTCACGAAAGCGTTGGAAAACCTCCCTCGAAGTACCGACATTGGCCTGGCTGAACGGTTAAGAAAGTATTGTACGGTGAGTTTGATCCCGAATAATTCTTCCATTATGGTTTGAGGAGGGATTCGAGAGACAGTGGGAGCCATCCTGTTTAAACAAACTAAAAACCACTCTAAACTTGCAAGAGCATCATGCTAAAGTGTTTCTTTTCTCTCTTCTAATTGCAGCGACCATTCAACATGACCAGACTTAAGTTATTACTAGATAAAAATATACTGACAGGGCCAAACTACAAAGATTGGCTCAGGAATGTCAAGATGGCAATCACTTATGACAAGTTGGGGTATGTCCTTACCACCAAAGCTCCCCATGTCCCAGGTCCCACCTCCAGCGTCGCGGATATAGAAATCTGTAAGACATGGGAGATCGATTGCGCGAAGGACAAATGCCACATGCTTGCCTCTATGGACAACGAACATCAGAGGAGGCACGAGAATATGGACCTAGAATCCATATTTCTTCATACAAAAGAACTATATGGAGAGCAGTCTCGTATCGCTAGATACGAAGTGTCGAAGAAGCTATTTTCGGCAAGATTGGTCGTCGGATCATCGATAGCGTAACACGTGCTTAAGATGATTGGCTACATAGAGGAGCTCGCGGACCTTGGGACCACGTTAGAGAATGAACTCTATACTGAGTTGATTCTCCGGTCCCTACCTTCCACTTACGCCCAGTTTATCCTAAACTTCAACAGGCAAAGAAAGGAGGTTGAACTTTCCGAACTTCTGAACATGTTGAAGAGTGCTGAGGGCACCCTACAGAATCGTAGGAAGACATCCACTTTGTTTGTAGGAGGATCTTCCTCTTCTAGGTCCAGGGCGAAAACCAAGGGAAAGAAGAAGAAAGCCTCCACCAAACCAAGGGGCGGTGTCAGTAAAGTGGATACGAAGGGAAAGAGAAAGGCAACAAAGGTAGCGGGAAAGCTGGTGGGAAAGGAAGAATGCTTCTACTGTCACAAAAGTGGACACTGGAAATAGGATTGCAAGGCTTGGAAGGCCAGAACACAGGATCTGAAGCGAGTGCGGCTTCAGCTTCAGGTGTGTATGTTGTTGAAAACTGTCTATCAATAAACTCTACTTCCTGGGTATTGGATACCGGATCAGGATCTCATATCTGTAATTCTTTGCAGGCATTGAGAAAGCGTAGGGTTTTGAAGGCAGGTGATATGACCCTCAGAGTTGCAAACGGAGCTAGCATGGATGCTGAGGCCGTGGGGGACTATCACCTGGGATTGTCAGATGGACACTTTTTGGTTTTGCGTAGTTGTTATTTTGTACCAAATGCAACTTGTAATATCATTTCTGTATCTTTATTGTCTAAAGAAGGTTATGAATTTGCATTTGTAAGTAATGTTGTGAACATTCACTTTAATCAAGTTTTGATTGGGTCAGGTACATTAAACAACGGTATATACGTATTAAACCAACCACAGATTTTCAATGTCCAGAATACACACAAAAGAAAGTCTCCAGAAATCAATAAGACTTTCTTATGGCATTGTAGACTGGGTCACATCAATGAGAGATGGTTGACTAAGTTACATACTGAAGGATATTTGGATTCGTTCGAATATCAATCATATGCAACTTGTCAATCCTGTCTCAAAGGAAAGATGACAAAGACTCCGTTCGTTGGACACGGAGAAAGAGCGAGCGAGCTCTTGGGACTCGTACACAGCGACGTATGCGGTCCAATGTCTACACATGCGCGAAACGGTTATTCTTACTTCATTAATTTTACGGATGATTTTTCAAGGTTCAGAGATGTCTTCTTAAAGAAGCATAAATCTGAAGCTTTTGAAAAGTTCCAGGAATACAAGAATGAATAGAAAAACAAACAGGAAAAAGTATCAAGACACTAAGATCTGATCGAGCTGGTGAATACTTGAGTGCCGAGTTTCTGGATTACCTAAAAGAGAATGGAATTCTCTCTCAGCTTACTCCTCCATACACTCCGCAACATAACGGTGTATCGGGGAGACGGAACCGAACCTTATTGGATATGGTGCGGTCCATGATGAGTAACGCTGAGTTGCCGTGATCATTCTGGGGATATGCGCTAGAATCAGTCGCATACCTTTTGAACCGAGTTCCCACTAAGACTGTACCTACCACACCATATGAGTTATGGAGTGGGAAGAAACCCTATCTTCAATACCTGAAGATTTGGGGATGTCCAGCTTTTGTCAAAAAGCAGCATGCGGACAAACTCGAGGCACGCTCAATACTGTGCAAGTTTGTGGGATACCCAAAGAACTCCAGGGGTATCTTTTCTATTACATAGAGAAATAAAAATTCCATGTTTCTCGTAATGCCCACTTTCTGGAACATCAGTTCTTAGAAAAGGAAATAAGTGAGAGCGCAATAGAACTGGAAGAAATTCCAGAACCACAAGCTATTACTGAAAGCTTAGTAGAACCAGAAGGTTCGAAAGATCAGGATATTCCTATGCCACTCCGCAGGAGTAGTAGGCAGTCTCATCCGCCCGAGAGATATTACGGTTTTCTCATAGACGGGGATAGAGAGGATTGAATCATAGATTGTGATGAGCCTACTAGCTTCCAGCAAGCCATTCGGAGCGTTGACTCGGTAAAATGGTTGGATGCAATGCGGACCGAAATGGAGTCCATGTACACCAACAAAGTATGGACGTTGGACATTGCTCCAGATGGGGTAAAACCCGTAGGATGCAAGTGGATCTTCAAAAGGAAGATTGGTGTAGATGGACAGGTCAAGACCTATAAAGCTAGACTTGTTGCAAAGGGTTTTCGTCAAAGACCTGGTTTGGACTATGACGAAACCTTTTCTCCAATGTCTATGCTGAAGTCCATTCGGATCCTTCTTGCCATTGCTGCCTTCCACGATTATGAGATTTGGCAGATGGACGTAAAGACCGCTTTTCTAAATGGAAATTTAGAGGAGTGTGTCTATATGGACTAGCCAGAGGGTTTCATTCAGAGTGGGAGCAGCGAAAATGTGTGCAAGTTTCTTAAGTCCATTTATCGACTAAAGCAGGCATCGCGGAGTTGGAACATCTGTTTTGATGAGACGGTCAAGGAATTTGGCTTTATCAAAAATCCAGATGAACCATGCATCTATAGTAGATTTGTAGCGAGAACTGTAGTATTCCTCGTTTTATATGTGGATGACATTCTCTTAATATGAAATGACATTCCTATGCTACAATCTGTCAAAGGGTTCTTGTCACACAGGTTCTCCATGAAAGACCTGGGTGATGCCTCATACATTCTGGGGATTCGAATCTACCGTGACAGATCCAAGAGGATATTAGGACTCTCACAGTCCAGGTACATCGACACCATACTGAAAAGATTCAGTATGGAAGATTCCAAGCGCGGTAATCTACCGTCTTGTCACGGGATCACCCTCTCCAAAGAGATGTCTCCCAAGACTGATTTGGAGAGGGATCGCATGTCTATTATACCGTACGCCTCTGCGGTAGGCTCTATAATGTATGCGATGTTGTGTACCAGACCAGATGTAGCTTATGCACTGAGTGTGGTAAGCAGGTATCAGTCAAACCCTGGGGAGAAACACTGGATAACGGTAAATAACATTCTCAAATACCTAAGAAGGACTAAGGAGAATTTCTTAGTGTATGGCAGAAAAGACCTCCAGATTGAGGCCTTTGCTGACTCCAGCTTCCAGAGTGACAAGCATGATTCCAAGTCCATGTCGGGTTTTGTCTTTACCCACAATGGAGGGGTGGTGTGTTGGAAGAGTTCCAAACAGGAAACCGTTGCTGACTCGACTATGGAAGCGGAATACATCGCTGCATCTGATGCCGCAAAAGAAGCCGTCTGGATGAGGAAGTTCTTGAAAGAACTTCAGGCGGTTCCGTCCATTGTTGATCCAATACCTCTATATTGCGACAACAACGGGTTTATAGCTTTAGCGAAGGAACCCAGGTCCCATCAGAAATCCAGACACATCTTGAGGCGGTATCACCTGATCAGGGAGATTGTGGATCGCCAGGAGATCGAGGTTCGGAGGGTTGCTTCAGGAGATAACACTGCAGATCCATTCACGAAGGCCTTACCCCAGACTCAGTTCGAGCATCTGATCGATATGATAGATCTTCGATACGCCAGTAAATGTCCTTAGTGCAAGTGGGAGATTGTTAGTGTATATGCCCAAGAGGCCATCACTGTATCATACTGGTATGTATATTACTTGATGGAAGCTTGGGATATTCACAGTTGTATATACAATCTTGCTCGAAATGGTAGTATGCTACTTGGTTTGTCTCTGCTTTAATGTGTACATGTGTTTCTTTTATTATATCACCTATACGCATTAGTGGAGCCCTTAGGATCTTTGCTTGATTACCAGCGTTGTGATGGCAGTCACACTCGTCGGGGCTGGGTAATCTACAAGCACATCCTTATTTACACGTCCCTGGTCGTGGGATTATCGAGACAGGGTATTGATACTCCGGAGTAGACTAGCGTATGCACTTCTCATCCCAGCGTGGGAGACAGCCTGTCCCACAGCAGTCAGTACGTCGTACTTGAGATAGTATGCGGGTGCTCGTTAGGTTATGAGTACACTGGACAGGATTTGTCGGGAATTGTTGGTTGGTATTATACCTATCGTCAGTTATCAGTTCCCAGGTGACATGAGTACAGCTTAGTCAGCTGACTTGACACTGTCACTTCGCCTCGAGTGTGTTCCACTGTACTTTGATTACTACCCTACCACGGCTCAAAGGAGTCGTGCAAACAGGTAGTTTTTGGGTGCAGTCCCGAAGCACTTGGAGGCAGTGACAGTTAGACAGGATTCGTCTCTCCCGGTATTGGGGGTTGACATCGCGCTGTGTCTAGGAGAGCCATTACACAAGTAGTCCCTGGCCAGGGAAAGCGAGATATACTGGTAGGTTTCCAGTGTTATCTCATGGAGTTCTGGGCTACACTCCGACACGACTTGTACCGCTATTAGGGGACTGACGTTTACCACCCCCTAGGCCCGCCATGCGATGTATCAGACAAACAGACCGGACTGTACGAAGACTGTCACATTCAGGCTCAGTAGGAGTTCAGATGGGTTCACCTCGTCAGTCTTCTTATCGGCATCTAGCTGGGGACCGTTACGTACAGCTAGTGCCGCTTGCGTTCTATGGTTAAACCCACTGCCAGCGTAGTGTCGAGTCTTTAAAGTCCCACACAGAGAGTTATTCGCCTTTAGGCAAAATGAGTAGAGGTCGCATGGTTTTGCGACAGGGTTCGTTCACATCCTTGCACTTGTGCACGTTTGCTGTCCGGACAGCTTATACTAGCGGGCTTTCGTTTAAGCCGGATCCTAGTATATGATTTGGGATTGCTTTTATCTCATTGTATTCGTGTTCCTCGGATCACGGATACGGGTGCGTATGCACAGTTGACTGAGATAGAGAGAGAAGACTTTGATTAGGGTTGATGACTATTGTCATTTTCTTAACCCTAATGCTTATGTGAGAATTTTGATTAATTGATATTAGTTAAATATAATTGTGCGTGGTTAGGGTTGTTGACCATTTGACCATACTTGACTTGTTGACCTAGGTTGACATGTTGACCATCATCATTCCATATGAAAGATACTCTTTGATCCTTGCAATTTGCATTTAATGTGAAATGATAATGTTCAAGTCTTGATTAACCATGAAATTATCTTAGCTAATTATCTAATTTCATAATTCACACATATATGTGAGAATGGTTCATTTTTCTTCTCATTCTGTCATATAGACTCTCTCTCCTCCTCTTCCTCTCTCTCTAGCTCTCCCCTCTCATGAGTTGAGAAACACTTGAGCTTGAGATAAATCACTCTAAAATACTCTCTACTATTTTCTAAGGTTCTAGGATTAGCACTCCAAGTATCTTAGTTACTTCTAGCTTGAAGTTGAAGCCAAAGGTTGAGGCTCTCGGGTGGATCCTTCTTCGACTAGAGAAGACGACAAGGAGATCACTTCCGTTCACTCTAAGGAGCAAGGAGAGAAGGGCATAAAGCCCTAGGTATAACCTTTCTTCCATGTAGCTAAAATTAGTTAGCTTTGTAGTTAGTTTTTGTTTGGCAAAGATCCACCTTTTGATAGTCCATGTTGCATAGTTCGATAAAAATCCGATTTTTATACCGTTTCCGCCTCCCCGCAAGCACCGGGGTGGGCAACGTGGACTTACAGATTGTTAGTTGTATGTATGCCCTAGAGGCCAGTATTGTATAGATGATGTATATTATATTGGATGCTTGGACATATATAGAGAGGACTTTCTAGCTCGATAGATAGTATGCTATCTGGTTGCCCTTTACTTTAACATGTATACTTGTCTCTTTATACTGTCTTATAGTTACATGTTGGTAAAGCCCTTAGGATGTGTACTTGACTACCTGGACTATGATGCGGATCATACCAGTGGGGACATGGTAGTCCATAAGTACATCCTTCAAGGTCCCTAGTCGTGGGTGTATTGAGACGGGGCATCGATATACCAATGTTGACTAGAGTATACGCTTCTCGATCCATGAGATGGGCGATGGATGATCCCATATCCATTGGTGTTTGACATCAGAGATGGTATATAGGTGCTCAGTGGAGACGGGGTACACTGGACGGACTCGCCGAGAACTCCCAGATGGTATTATACCTTACGTCAGATGGCAGTTCCCTGGTGACACTTGTGCAGGTTAGTCTGTAGACCCGAGATCGTCATAGAGTCTTGTGTGATTCCCACTATGCTTTGATTTCCATCTTACCACGTCCATGAGGGCGTGAAAAACGGTGGTTTTTGGGCACAGTCCCGAGTCACATGGAGGCAATGAGCGATAGGAAGGGTTTCGTCTCTTTCGGTATTGGGGGTTGATGTTGCGCTGTGCTCGATTGGCCGTAACAGGGAAGTCCCTGGCCAGGGCTGATTTAGAGATTTACTGGTAAGTGTTACCAGTAGTTTCTTGAACCGTTATGATCCTCACATCGGCACGACTTATCGGTTATTGGGGTCGGACGTTTACTACCACTAGACTTGATATTCGACATATCAGACGAGGAGACCAGACTGTATGGGAAGTGTTACCGACAGGCTTTTACAGGAGTTGGAGCGGGCTTGCTTGCTGATCTTCTGATCGCTCAATACCCGGGTAGCCGTTACGTCCAGCTAGTACCGCTGACGGCTTGTGGGTGCTTGATGTGATCATCACCTACTGCCGGCGTATTGACGACTCTTTAGAGTCCTACATAGAGGTTTTACTGGCACAAGAAAAACGAAATAGGAGCGCATATGTGATATGTGCAGGAACGAGAATAATGCATGTATGAGATACCG
Organism: Agapanthus africanus; assembly: GCA_030015575.1. Taxonomy (NCBI): domain Eukaryota; kingdom Viridiplantae; phylum Streptophyta; class Magnoliopsida; order Asparagales; family Amaryllidaceae; genus Agapanthus; species Agapanthus africanus. Next base: position 538,370,027 of record CM057337.1, read on the forward strand.
TATTCTATTCTCGCGACTTTCTGTATCGGTCGGTTATATATAGGATATAGCCGGGTTATCGAATCAAGTGTTGATTCGATAAGGCGATACATTGGATGTTAGTCGGTTATATGTGATATGACCAGATTATTAAGTCAAGTGTTGATTTAATAATTTATTGTATAATTGTATATTTGATATAATAATTTACATTAACTAACACTTGTTCACTTATGGGTTTTTTTCCTCACATGTACACTACTTTAACATATATATGATATATGTCAAAATGTGTTATCTTATTGTATCATGGTTGATGATACAACATTCATGTGTGTATGAGACATACACCATCCTATTTGTTATGATTAGGTTTAATGTTTAAAAGTATTACAAAATTAGTGGAAAATTAGAAAATGCATGAAGCTTGTGGAAGCTTATGGTTGCATTGACTAAAGTCCACTAGGTTTGTTTTTACCTTGGACTTTAACCTAACCATCATACACTTAGCTATGGTAAAGTCTCTACATGAGTTAGTATATGATACTCACTCACCATGGTTAGCCTTCTCACTTGATCATTATCCTTTCCTCTTTCTTTTGTTCATCTTCTTCATTTGTTCAAAAGAAAATCTAGCTAAGGTTTGATCCAAAGTGAGATAGGTTGTGAGAAAACAAATTCTAAAGAGAACCCACTTCCTATTTCTCCATCCTCTACTAGACTAGCACTTTAGTATAGGGTGTTTGCTTCACTAATTCTCAAGTTAGTGAAGTAGAAGCTTGAGTCAGAATTCCCTCGACGTAGACAATCTTCGGCCTCGGAGACTTCAAGCAAGGTCGCACCTTTCGACTCGTAAAGCCATGCAAGGGTCCGGGAGAACCACGATCGCAGCGAAGGGACTTCATCAAGGAGCTAAAGAAGTGAAGGACCGATCTACAAAGGTTGTATTTCGTATCCCTTTAGAGTAAAGTTGTTTACTTGCTTTTAGTTTCGCCTAAACTCTAGTATACGATCTTGCTTAGGGTTGTTCGGAACATAAAAATTTTATTTTGGCATGGTCGATGCCTTGTAGAGCCTTGTTTGTGTGCCTAGTAACCCTACATACTCTGGAGTGTCAATGTCCGATCTCAATACTTCTGTGACTTAGGACTTTAAGGATATGCTTATAGACTACCTAGATCCCATAAGTACGATCGCCATCATAACGCTGGTAGTCAAGTAAGATCCTACGGGCTTTATCAACATGTGGTCGACATATATAACATATGCATATGTTAAGATAAAGACAAACCATAATAGTATACTACTGTATCGAGTCTTTATCAATATGTGCAAGCTGGATAAAACATTAATATAAGTAAATACACATATTCTCACAAAGACAAGTCAAATAATATACTATATATTGAGCAAAATTATCCTGTACATACTTATCCCCAGCATCCATATGTATATATATACAATACCGGCCTCTACAGCATACATATCCAATATATTGGCGACCACCGCAACCTAGCGAAGTGAATAATCCAAATTATTGCCCTTACCGCCAAACGGTAAGCCATCCGATCGAAGATTGCTTCGTCTTTAAGGGATGGATCAAGGATCAGTACCCACAAGTCAAGTTTGCGTTGTCTGAGAAGTGGAAAGTAAACCCACCACAACCGCACACTCCTAAGAAGACGGACACACCGGGGGCAATGTGTTGTTTTATTGAGGAAGCTCCATGGGAGGTGGCTCTTTCGGCCAAAACCAAAAGGATGCTGAATGATCTCCAGACATGCCCGGCGATCAGGTGGAAGAATCCGCTAGAACCTCAGATCATCGAAAGAATGCTGAAACCGTGCCCAACTCCAATGATTGGTGGTGATAGCCAAAGCGTTCATACCCAGCCGTCAAAATCTTCGAAAAAGAAGAAGAAATCCAAGAAGCCCGTGAAGCCTGGCGACAAGTGAACGGACATACAAAAGCATATTGACGCGCTGGAAGAGTATAACCCGAAGGAGCGGACTCCAATCACGCTCCAAGAGTTCCTCAGCCATGTTCTCGAAGACGGAGATGATGGAGAAGAATCCTCGGACGGATCTAAGGATTGTGTAGCAAGTTGCCATGTGATCTCTCATTCATCGCTAGACAATGAAGATGCTCCCTACACAGAGAGACTGGGAGCAGGTCCTGAGCCGGAACTTCTATGGCCGTCAGACGAAATGATCGACAACTTCCTGAATGAGATTCATCTAAAAAGTAAAGCCAATCGGGAGCGTGAGATGGCCATATTTGAAATAGCCAAACGCCAGCGACTGTACGAAAGAGTCAAGACACTCTCGCCGAATCAAGGGACATCCGTCGCGGATAAAAACAAGTTCAAGATGAGGAAAAGGTTTGCTAAAGCCATATCAATAGGAATGAAGCTACCACCCTCCAAAGGAAATACTCTTGGTAAAGTAGAAACATATCCTAGCTACTGCCTATATCTCCGAAAGATGGCATACCCCACCGAAGAGTGCGACACTTTTAAAAGATGGTGGCAGGGGTATGTTGCTCACCGGTAACATTTTAAGCAGATGAAAAGCAAAACTCGTCGGGAGCAAAGAAGTGTGACCGAGGAGCATAAAAGAATTACCGGCACCTGTCGCATGGTCAACACCGGGGATCGCAGGTTCTCACCTTTGGGAGCGATTCTGACGAGAAAATGGGTCTTGGCCCTCTCGCTAAAGAATCCACCTTGGGGAAAGAGAAAGAACCGAAGGCCTGTGAAAATATTCAGCTGCGCAACCGTACTCTTCCAGAAAAGAATCTCGGACACACGAATAGAAAAGATAAGGGAAAAGAAAAGGTCTCTGAGGATATCGCCCTGGATGACCAAGTCATGAAAGAGCTGACTGCCAAGGACCCGCCAAAGAAAAGTAAGGTGGACTACAACATTCTGGCACACTTGAGGAAGTTTCCCCCGCAGCTCAGCATTCTCGACGCCCTTTTACCATCCAAAGAAGAGAGAGATTCATTGATCAAGGCGCTACAAGAACCAGAGCAATTCCAAGCTTTTCTCGCTGAAGAAAAGATGAAGGACGAGCTGGGGGAAGTGCACACAGCCGATATCACTTTCGGCGATGAAGACCTCCTCCTTGGGACATGCGAGCACAACCGTCCCCACTATGTCTCAGGATACAACCACGATATAAAGATAGGCAAAATCCTGGTTGACAATAGGTCCTTCGTCAATCTCCTCAACGTTAGAGTATTGAAGGAAATGTAAGTCCACGTTGCGACCCCCGGTTCTTGCGGGGAGGCGGAAACAGTATTAAAATCAAATTTTTAGCGCATGGGGCAACATGGACTAACAAAGTCGGGATCTTTTCTAAACTAAACTAGCAAGAAAGCTAAAGAGAGTTAGCTACTCGGAAAAGAGGTTATACCTAACTTGAACTCCTTCTTCTTGAAACCTTTGTAGGGAGTTGATGGTGCTTTCCTCGTCGCCTTCTACCGTCAAAGATGGATCCACCTAAGGGTTCAACCTTCGGGCTCTTTCTCGAACTTTGAGTGAACTAGGATCTTTGGCTTGCCAAACCTCTAACCCTAGAGTGAGTAGAGAGTTTCTTTGGGGTGTTTTTGTCTCAGGGAGAGGGATTCTCAACACATGAGAAGGATTCTCCTTGACTAGAGGAGGAGGAACAAGAAGAGAGGAGAGAGAAGTGTTATGATAGAATGAGCACTCTTTTATTTTTACAACCATAACAAAAAGAAAAGAAATTATCAAATTAACAATAATAATAAAAATTAAATAGTTGATGGATGGTTTGGAATGACCATTATCATTACATTCACTAAATGAATTTTGCTAGAATCAAAGAGCATCTTTGTAAAGTAATGGTGATGGTCAAACATTCAACTATGGTCAACTAGTCAACCTTGGTCAACAAGTCAACAAACCCAACCATGACACAATTTCATTTAATTAATATTATTAATTGATATTTCATAAATCCATTAGGGTTTGGAAAAAGACGACTGTCAACTGTGCATACGCACCCGTTCCGAAACCCTAATGAAAATCCTCTTCCTCCGCCTCAATCAACTGTGCATACACACCCGCATTTTTGTTCCGAGGAACATGAATACCATGAGATAAAATCAGCCCCAAAACATATACCAGCATCTGGCTCAAACCAGAGCCTGCTAGTAATATCTGTCCGAACTCCAAACGTGCACAAGTGCGCAGATGAGAACGAACCCTGTCGCAAAACCATGCGACCTCTACTCTGTTTTGCCCAGAGGCGAATAGCCCTCTGTGTGGGACTCTAAAGACTCAACACTACGCTGGCAGTGGGTTTAACCACAGACCGCAAGCGGCACTAGCTGTGCGTAACGATCCCCAGGTAGATGTCGATAAGAAGACTGATGAGGTGAACCCCATCTGAACTCCCACTGTGTCTGAATGTGACAGTCTCCGTACAGTCCGGTCTGTTCGTCTGATACATCGCATGTCGGGCCTGGGGGGCGGTAAACGTCAGTCCCCTAATAGCGGTACAAGTCATATCAGAGTGAAGCCCAAAACACCCTGAGATAACACTGGAAGCCTACCAGTATATCTCGCTTGCCCTGGCCAGGGACTACTCGTGTAATGGCTCTCCTAGACACAGCGCGATGTCAACCCCCAATACCGGGAGAGACGAATCCTGTCTAACCGTCACTGGCTCCAAGTGCTTCAGGACTGCACCTAACCATTACCTGTTTGCACGACTCCTTTGAGCCGTAGTAGGGTAGTGATCAAAGTGCAGTGGGAACACACTCGAGGCGAAGTGCCAGTGTCAAGTCAGCGGACTAAGCTGTACTCATGTCACCTGGGAACTGATAACTGACGATAGGTATAATACCAACTTGTCAGTTCCCGACGAGTCCTGTCCATTGTACTCGTAACCCAACGAGCACCCGTATACTATCTCCAGTACGACGTACTGGTGGCTGTGGGACAGACCATCTCCCACACTGGGATGAGAAGCGCATACGCTAGTCTACTCCGGAGTATCGATGCCCTGTCTCGATAATCCTGCGACTAGGGACCTGTATAAGGATGTGCTTATAGATTTCCCAGCCCCCACTAGTGTGACTGCCATCACAACGATGGTAATCATGCAAAGATCCTAAGGGCTCCACTAATGTGTATAGGTGATATACTAAAATAAACACATGTACACATTGAAGTAGAAACAAACCAAGTAGCATACTACTATATTGAGCAAGATTGTTTATACAAGGTGAATATCCCAAGCTTCCAATAAGTAATATACAAACTAGTATGATACAGTAATGGCCTCTAGGGCATATACACTAACAATCTCCCACTTGCACTAAGACCATGTACTGGCGTATTGAAGACCTATCATCTCGATCAGCCGCTCGAACTGAGTCTGGGGCAGGGCCTTGGTGAATGGATCTGCAGTGTTTTCTTCTGAAGCAACCCTCCGAACCTCGATCTCCTTGCGATCCACGATCTCCCTGATCAGGTGATACCGCCTCAAGATGTGTCTGGATCTCTGATGGGACCTGGGTTCCTTTGCTAAAGTTATAGCCCCATTGTTGTCGCAATACAGAGGTATTGGGTCAAGAATGGATGGAATCACCTGAAGTTCTTTCAAGAACTTCCTCATCCAGACAGCTTCTTTTGCGGCATCAGATGCAGCGATGTATTCCGCTTCCATCGTCGAGTCTGCAACGGCTTCCTGTTTGGAACTCTTCCAACACACCGCCCCTCCATTGAGGGTAAGGACAAAACCCGACATGGACTTGAAATCATCCTTGTCACTCTGGAAGCTGGAGTCAGCAAAGGCCTCGATCTGGAGGTCTTTTCCGCCATACACCAAGAACATCTCCTTAGTCCTTCTCAGGTACTTGAGAATGTTCTTTACCGCTATCCAGTGTTTCTCCCAGTGTTTGACTGATACCGGCTTACTACACTCAGTGCATAAGCTACATCCGGTCTGGTACACAACATCGCATACATTATAGAGCCTACCGCAGAAGCGTACGGTATAATAGACATGCGATCCCTCTCCAAATCAGTCTTGGGGGACATCTCTTTAGAGAGGGTGATCCCGTGACAAGCCGGTAGGTTACCGCGCTTGAAATCTTCCATACTGAATCTTTTCAGTATGGTGTCGATTTACCTGGACTATGAAAGTCCTAATATCCTCTTGGATCTATCACGATGGATCCGGATCCCCAGGATGTATGAGGCATCACCCAGGTCTTTCATGGAGAACCTGTGTGACAAGAACCTCTTGACAGATTGTAGCATAGGAATGTCATTTCCTATTAAGAGAATGTCATCCACGTATAAAACGAGGAATACTACAGTTCTTGCTACAAATCTACTATAGATGCATGGTTCATCTGGGTTTTTGATAAAGCTAAATTTTTTGACCGTCTCATCAAAGAAGATGTTCCAACTCCGCGATGCCTGCTTTAGTCCATAGATGGACTTAAGCAACTTGCACACCTTTCCGCTGCTCCCACTCTGAATGAAACCCTCTGGCTGGTCCATATAGACACACTCCTCTAAATTTCCGTTTAGAAAAGCGGTTTTTACGTCCATTTGCCAAATCTCATAATCGTGGAAGGCAGCAATGGCAAGAAGGATCCGAATGGATTTTAGCCTAGCCACTGGAGAAAAGGTTTCGTCATAGTCCAAACCAGGTCTTTGACGGAAACCCTTTGCTACAAGTCTAGCTTTATAGGTCTCAACCTGTCCATCTACACCAATCTTCCTTTTGAAGACACACTTGCATCCTACGGGTTTTACCCCGTCTGGAGCAATGTCCAACGTCCATACTTTGTTGGTGTACATGGACTCCATTTCGGTCCGCATTGCATCCTGCCATTTTACCGAGTCAACGCTCTGAACGGCCTGCTGGAAGCTAGTAGGCTCATCATAATCTATGATGCAATCCTCTCTATCCCCGTCTATGAGAAAACCGTAGTATCTCTCGAGCGGATGAGACTGCCTACTACTCCTGCGGAGCGGCGTAGGAATGTCCTGTTCTTTTGAACCCTCTGGTTCCACTAAGCTTTCAGTAATAGTCTGTGGTTCTGGAATTTCTTCCAGTTCTACTGCGCTCCCACTTATTTCCTTTTCTAAGAACTTGTGTTCTAGAAAGTGGGTATGACGAGAAATAAGAACTTTTTGTTCCTCTTCGCAGTAGAAGAGATATCCCTTGGAATTCTTTGGATATCCCACAAACTTGCACTGTACTGAGCATGCCTCGAGCTTGTCCGCATGCTGCTTTTTAACAAAAGCTGGACTTCCCCAAGTCTTAATGTGACTGAGATGGGGCCTCTTCCCACACCACATCTCATATGGTGTAGTAGGCACTGTCTTAGTAGGAACTCGGTTCAAAAGGTACACAGCTGATTCTAGCGCATACCCCCAGAATGATCGCGGTAACTAAGCGTTACTCATCAGGGACCGTACCATATCCAATAGGGTTCGGTTCCGTCTCTCCGATACACCGTTATGTTGCGGAGTTTATGGAGGAGTAAGCTGAGAGAGAATTCCGTTCTCTTTTAAATAATTCAGGAACTCGGCACTAAAGTATTCTCCACCTCGATCCGATCTTAGAATCTTGATACTTTTGCCGGTTTGTTTTTCTACTTCATTCTTATATTCCTGGAATTTTTCAAAGGCTTCGGATTTATGCTTCATTAAGAAGACATAACCGTACCTTGAAAAATCATCCGTAAAAGTAATGAAGTAAGAGTAACCGCTTCGCGCATGTGTAGACATTAGACCGCACACGTCGCTGTGTACAATCCCCAAGAGCTCGCTCGCTCTTACTCCGTGTCCAGTGAACGGAGTCTTTGTCATCTTTCCTTTGAGACAGGATTGACAAGTGGCATACGATTGATATTCGAACGGATCCAAATATCCTTCTGTATGTAACTTAGTCAACCTTCTCTCATTGATGTGACCCAGTCTACAATGCCATGAGAAAGCCTGATTGATATCCGGAGACTTTCTTTTGTGTGTATTCTGGACATTGAAAATTTGTGGTTGGTTTAACACGTATATACCATTGCTCAGTGTACCTGACCCAATCAGAACTTGATTAAGGTGAATGTTTACAGCATTACTTACAAACGCAAATTCATAACCTTCTTTAGAAACCAAAGATACTGAAATGATATTACAAGTTGCGTTAGGTACAAAAAAGCAATTACGCAAAACCAAAACATGCCCATCTGACATTCCCAGGTGATAGTCCCCCACGGCCTTAGCATCCATGCTAGCTCCGTCCGCAACTCTGAGGGTCATGTCACCTGCCTTCAAAAACCTACGGTTTCTCAACGCCTGCAAAGAATTACAGATATGAGATCCTGATCCGGTATCCAATACCCAGGAAGTAGAGTTTATCGAAAGACAGTTTTCAATAACATACACACCTGAAGCTGAAGCCGCAACCTGCTTCAGTTCCTGTGTCCTGGCCTTCCAAGCCCTGCAATCTTTCTTCCAGTGTCCACTCTTATGACAATAGAAGCATTCTTCCTTTCCCACAAGCTTCCCCGCTATCTTTGTTGCCTTTTCTTTTCCCTTCGTACCGACTTTACTAACACCGCCCCTTGGTTTGGCGGGGGCTTTCTTCCTCTTTCCCTTGGCTTTCGCCTTGGACCTAGAAGAAGAAGACCCTCCTACAAACAAAGCGGGTGTTTCCCTACCTTTCTGTAGGGTGCCCTCTGCGCTCCTCAGCATGTTGAGGAGTTCTAAAAGTTCAACTTCTTTTTCTTGTAAGTTGAAGTTCAGTATAAACTGGGCGTAAGTGGATAGAAGGGACTGGAGAATCAAGTCCGTATAAAGCTCACTTTCTAACGTGGTCCCAAGTTCCGCGAGCTCCTCAATGTAGCCAATCATCTTAAGCACGTGGTCCGCTACCGATGATCCGACGTCCAATTTTGCCGAAAATAACTTCTTCGACACTTCGTATCTTGCGATACGAGACTGCTCTTCATACAGTTCTTTTGAATGAAGAAATATGGATTCCAGGTCCATATTCTCGTGCCTCCTCTGATGTTCGTTGTCCATAGAGGCAAGCACGAGGCACTTGGCCTTCGCACAATTAATTTCCCAAGTCTTACGGATTTCCTTATCCGCGACGCTGGAGGTAGGACCTGGGACGGGGGGAGCTTTGGTGGTAAGAAGATACCCCAGCTTGTCGTAAGTGATTGCCATTTTGACATTCCTGAGCCAATCTTTGTAGTTTGGCCCTGTCAGTATGTTTTTATCTAGAAGTAACTTAAGCCAGTCATGTCGATTGGTCGCTGCAATTAGGAGAGAGAAGAAGAAACACTTAGCATGATGCTCTTGCAAGTTTAGAATGGTTTTTAATTTGTCTAAACAGGATGGCTTCCACAGTCTCTCGAATCCCTCCTCAAACCATAAAGGAAGAATTAGTCGGGATCAATCCCACCGCACAATACTTGCTTAACCGTTCAGCCAGGCCAGTGTCGGTACTTCGAGGGAGGTTTTCCAACGCTTTCGCGAAGTTCCTTAATTTAAGAACCTCTTTTCCCTGGGGGCGTAGCCCCGCTAACACCTTTCTAGACACCTACTTGGTTTATAGCATTGATCGTTTAGTGAGAAATTTCCCGAGGAGTAGCATATACTCACAGTAGGATCGGGATCCAAATATCATCGCGTGATGAAACTGAAGGAATCCTACCAGAATCACCACACTCTAAATGGTATGCAAATCTAGCTAGTTTCAGTACTTATGAAACTCCCGATGTGGATTTTTGCCCCATGCTCTTATGACCTTGACTTTGGCCAAAATATCATAAGTCACATGTCAAGTTCTACCCGTCACTATCCAGGTTAATTTGGATCCACCCGTACCTACCCTTGACTTTGGCCAAAATGGCAGTACGACTGTCCCAAAACAACGCATCTATCTATGCTACACATGAACACCCAATAGCTACCAATCACTATGCCTTGACTTTGGCCAACATACATAGCTTGAATACTATTGCCTATTCATGCGAAACGACGGAGGGCTACGAATGGTTTTGGTAAAACCGTGAACGTAGTGAACTTGATATAATCGATGGAACGAGATAGCTTTTAAAAGGAATGGCTCAAGCTCCGCATTTAAAAGTTAGTTTTGAAAAGAACCGAGTGGTTTTTCGAAAGTGTTCCAACGACTTTAACATGGTTTATTATCTTGCATTAGTTCTTTTAATGCGTGATATTCTTGCATTAGTTCTTTTAATGCGTCCCATCATTTAATCCTACCATTGCAGAAAACAACCAAAATATGACGTACGCTTATGCCATTCGCATTCGCCACGGGGCCCCGTCATTACCCGTTAGGTTACTTAACTAACGACAGAGCGGGGGCTGGGCTAGCGCGGCTGTAAAACATAAGCAACGTCTAAATAGTTATAAATATATAGCAATGATAGACATTACAGATCACAGATGAATACATTGGATATACTAGGAATCCGCAATCCGTTCGAGCCTGCAACGAAAAGCGGATTACACGGTCGCGGTGAATAGCCAATACCCCACCCAAGACCCCTACGGGTGCGGCAAACTACCCGCCAAGTACCCGAAGTGGAGCAACCTCCCTCAACACCGTGAGTAGGCCACTCGGCACTTCGAGATACCCGGTAGTTTGTGCACCCGTCCATGGGTCAATCCTAGGAGCAAAAACAGTAAAAAGAATTATACAATGACGGCTACAACCCCGACCCGGTTGTGCGGCCAAACAAATAATAATATTACATCAATTTACATTTTACAATGAATGAAAGAAAAAGGAAAACTCATCTCACATCCACCCCGGCTATTCACCCGCGACAGTCCAACGCATTCATATACACAAACCATCATCAAACTCAGATCACAGATATGTATAACCCCGACTAATCGACATATAGCGATTAGCCGACGTTCAATACATATAAACATCACAGATATAACTATTGTAGTCAAAATGTCATGAAGTTCGATAAAAAAATACGGATTAATAGGCCCCCAAAAACAAATTTCTTCTCTGGAAAATCTGGGCACAAATAACCCATCTGAAAAATCCCAAAACCCTACCAGAAGAACACTGCACAAAACCCGATCACGAGAGGAAACAAAATGGCGGCGGTTCCGCGGCCTAAGCCACCTATTGCCGCGGAACCACGGCGGTTTGAGGGAATCAAGCGCTCGTTTTTGGTGGGTGTTTTGACAAAACCCTGAGCCGATTTTAGGAGTAAAACTTTTTACTTTTAGTGCACAAAAAATTTCAACAGAAAGTTAGGGTTTTTGATTTTCCGGTTTTTGCGATTTTTCCGATCGAACTTCCATACACTTTACTACTAAGCTAGTTTAAGTTTAGTTAGGCTCTGATACCACTGCAAGTCCACGTTGCGACCCCCGGTTCTTGCGGGGAGGCGGAAACGGTATAAAAATCAAATTTTTAGCGCATGGGGCAACATGGACTAACAAAGTCGGGATCTTTTCTAAACTAAACTAGCAAGAAAGCTAAAGAGAGTTAGCTACTCGGAAAAGAGGTTATACCTAACTTGAACTCCTTCTTCTTGAAACCTTTGTAGGGAGTTGATGGTGCTTTCCTCGTCGCCTTCTTCCGTCAAAGATGGATCCACCTGAGGGTTCAACCTTCGGGCTCTTTCTCAAGCTTTGAGTGAACTAGGATCTTTGGCTTGCCAAACCTCTAACCCTAGAGTGAGTAGAGAGTGTCTTTGGGGTGTTTTTGTCTCAAGGAGAGGGATTCTCAACACATGAAAAGGATTCTCCTTGAACTAGAGGAGGAGGAAGAAGAAGAGAGGAGAGAGAAGTGTTATGATAGAATGAGCTCTCTTTTCTTTTTACAACCATAACAAAAAGAAAAGAAATTATCAAATTAACAATAATAATAAAAATGAAATAGTTGATGGATGGTTTGGAATGACCATTATCATTACATTCATTAAATGAATTTTGCTAGAATCAAAGAGCATCTTTGTAAAATAATGATGATGGTCAAACTTTCAACTATGGTCAACTAGTCAACCTTGGTCAACAAGTCAACAAACCCAACAATGACACTATTTCATTTAATTAATATTATTAATTGATAATTCATAATTCCATTAGTGTTTGGAAATAGACGACTGTCAATTGTGCATACGCACCCGTTCCGAAACCCTAATGAAAATCCTCTTCTTCCGCCTCAATCAATTGTGCATACACACCCGCATTCTTGTTCCGAGGAACATGAATACCATGAGATAAAATCAGCCCCAAAACATATACCAGCATCTGGCTCAAACCAGAGCCTGCTAGTAATATCTGTCCGGACTCCAAACGTGCACAAGTGCGCGGATGAGAACGAACCCTGTCGCAAAACCATGCGACCTCTACTCTGTTTTGCCCAGAGGCGAATAGCCCTCTGTGTGGGACTCTAAAGACTCGACACTACGCTGGCAGTGGGTTTAACCACAGACCGCAAGCGGCACAAGCTGTGCGTAATGATCCCCAGGTAGATGTCGATAAGAAGACTGATGAGGTGAACCCCATCTGAACTCCCACTGAGTCTGAATGTGACAGTCTCCGTACAGTCTGGTCTGTTCGTCTGATACATCGCATGTCGGGCCTAGGGGCGGTAAACGTCAGTCCTCTAATAGCGGTACAAGTCGTGCCGGAGTGAAGCCGAAAACACCCTGAGATAACACTGGAAGCCTACCAGTATATCTCGCTTGCCCTGGCCAGGGACTAGTCATGTAATGGCTCTCCTAGACACAGCGCGATGTCAACCCCCAATACCGGGAGAGACAAATCCTGTCTAACTGTCACTGCCTCCAAGTGCTTCGGGACTACACCCAACCATTACCTGTTTGCACGAATCCTTTGAGCCGTGGTAGGGTAGTGATCAAAGTGCAGTGGGAACACACTCGAGGCGAAGTGCCAGTGTCAAGTCAGCGGACTAAGCTGTACTCACGTCACCTGGGAACTGATAACTGACGATAGGTATAATACCAACTTGTCAGTTCCCGACGAGTCCTGTCCAGTGTACTCGTAACCCAACGAGCACCCATATACTATCTCCAGTACGACGTACTGATGGCTGTGGGACAGACCATCTTCCATACTGGGATGAGAAGCGCATACGCTAGTCTACTCCGGAGTATCGATGACCTGTCTCGATAGTCCTGCAACTAGGGACCTGTATAAGGATGTGCTTATAGATTACCCAGCCCCCACTAGTGTGACTGCCATCACAATGCTGGTAATCAAGCAAAGATCCTAAGGGCTCCACTAATGTGTATAGGTGATATACTAAAATAAACACATGTACACATTGAAGTAGAAATAAACTAAGTAGCATACTACTATATTGAGCAAGATTGTTTATACAAGGTGAAATCCCAAGCTTCCATTAAATAATATACAAACAAGTATGATACAGTAATGGCCTCTAGGGCATATACACTAACAGGAAATCTGGATGAGCGTTCAGCACCTCGCTCGTGATAAAATCACCATCTCCGGTTTTGACTCCCAGTCATCACGGACTCTCGGATCTGTAATACTGACACTGCGCTTCGGGTTACTCATCACAGACATTAAGTTCCACGTCACAGACGCCAAGACATGCTATAATGCTTTGCTCGGCCGACCCTGGTTACACGAGTACAACATCATCCCTTCTACACAACATCAGTGTATGAAGTATTTCAAGGATGGTCTCGAGTATATTGTGGCAGGAGAGCTAAACCCATTCTCCGTGAACGAAGTCCGGAAATACGAAGATGCAAATTACATCTTGCCAGATTTCGAGGACACGGAGAGATGTCACAAACCGGAGAACAAAGCTATCACCACCATTCCGGTCTTCGGGAGCGATACAGAGGAAGAGGAAGAGATAGTTTATTCAGGTCCTCCCCAGTACAACAAGCCGGGACCGTCCGCTCCTATGTTAATCTTCGGCAGTGACTCAGAAGACGAGGTTAATGCTATATTCTCTGATTGGCTACCAATACAAGCATTCGCTGGTGATAATCAGAGTTTGCAAATTTCCATGATTCCGCGGGAGAACTACAAAGATCTCGATGCACTTGAAGCTTATAGCGTGCAAGCGCTACAAACATTTTACGTCCCTCCCAGGCGAAAAGGTGAACAGACAATCCTATTCTACCGATCTACGGAAATAAGAGTGGAGAAGGAACTTTGGCAAGGCGCCGATTCTACGCTCGACCGGCTCCAGCCCATCCGTCTGCCTAGATATTACACAGAAGGCTTGAAAAGGATATTGAACCGCCAATGCATACCTTTCAAACAGACCGCTCGAAAAGCTAAGTTCTATAACAGGATCTGGAACGTTCCCGGAACTCAGCGCAAGTTGCCCAATGGGAGAATGGAAACGATCGGGCTTGGATATGTTCGGTCCAGGAAATGGGAGCAATCCCGCGACTGCTACGTCATACACAACTTTGATGAAGAAGGAGATGCACTGTGGGAAGACGCTAACACTAAACCAGAAAAATATCCCGCCGTGAAAATGCCCAGTCCGTCGTTCGAAGAACAAATGGAAAAACATATAAGGGAAGCAGGTCAAAAGGTTCGAGACTGTAACATTTTCAAAAATATAAAATATTAATTTTGGGAATTTTTATAATTTAATATTATTTTATTGATTATTTTAATATTAAATGCAAATAAATAGGAAAAATGTTAGAAAAATTATGAAAAATTATGGAAAATTCTAAAATGGGTTAATTATTGAAATTATGACATTTTTAAGTTGTTGTGATCATTTTGACAGTAATTTAGTGCTAATCGCGATTAAAATCGCTAATCGGGTTTTTTGGTAATTTTGTGCAAAACTTGCACATATCACATTTTCTACACTTGTACACTTTTCTTGCCATGGTTTTTCATTTGGGATCACTATTCTTGTGAGAAGGTTTAGGGATTTAAAAGAAAAGGGAAAAAGAAAAAGAAAGTGTAATTATGAGGGTAGGTGAGAGAGAGAGGTTGACCTTTAACCCTTAACCATTTTCTTCTCCCATCATTTTTCCCCTCTTCTTTCTCCTCTTGCTGCTGCTGCCTTTCCCCCCATCATCCTCCCCTCTTCAAGCCATGAATCATCTCAAAAACATACCCAAAAGCTCATGTCCATTTCATTAAAATTGTGCAAAATCCCTAGATCTACACATGGAGCTAAAGAAGCATGGATTTGGCCACTAGAGGGCAACTCAAGAATTTTCTTGAGTTGCTAATGAAGGTAATTTCTGAACCAATTGCTTAATTATAGCCTTTCCTATAAACCCATGTTAAGATTTAATCGATATTGTGTGATATTATGGATTTGATGAAAACATAGTTAGGGTTTGAGAGGAACTTGGGTTGTATTGTGAAATTGAGTTCAATTGAGGATACACCAACACCCTAGTGTATGAATTGAGACCCTAACCTGATGTTTAAACCCATAATGCGGATTTTAGGAAACTATATCGGGGGAAAAACCTGGAATCTGCCACTGTTATTGGAATCTGCTAACACCCCGAGAACCCTAAAATAATATTGAGTGGAAATTGAGATGTGCAGGCAACATAGAGGCAACACCCAAAACCCTAGCTCCCCACTCCACCTTCAGGCTGCCAAAACCTCCATTCTGGCCGCAAATTGCGGCCAGACCAGTGAGGAATCTCCTCGTTTTCTGTGCATAGCCCCAATACCTCAATTCTTGGCCCTGGGTACTTCTAGTTTTGACAGATTCTTGCTAGGGTGAAATCTGGGACATATATCCTAAGTTGTTGTTTTGGATTCGTATTTCCGTATTCCGTATTTTTGATTCTGAAATGGTGGAATGTGTTTTGCCTCGACTATTTATCGTTTATACGACGATATAGAGGAGTTATTGATGGTTTTGAAGGCGTGCCATAGGTTTTCACCTATAGGCCCCTTATCGTATCGTTTTGGATTTTATGCGCCGTTTTAGATTGGATTTGGTTTTAATGCGCATGTACGATATTTTGATGTGTAGGTACCCATGAAGACTTCAGGACGACAAGCATACGTGGTGACGTCCGTAATTGGTGATGCAAGGTGAGTAGATTATATCTACAGGGGGAAGTCGGGTGGATGGAGTATAGCACCCCCGCAGTCCGTAGATAGATTACTTGTAGTTATTGTGATATAGGCGTATTGTGGATAGTATAGGGATAGCAGTGACTAGTGCAGTTCATAGTCGCGAACCCTAGGATAGAATTACATCTATACACACACACACCCTTGCTTATCACTTGTACTTGCACGGTGTTTGATGATATGTGACGACTTTGGAGATGAGTCGATGATGTGGGCTTGGTGCCCTAGGATCGGTGTTTTGATACGATTCATATGTGGGATATGACTTGTGATTCTCGCGGGCTTGGGATATGTGTTTACCCCCGCATGCATACTTCTCTGATGGTATCGACTTATACTAGACATAGAGTAGTACCCCCAGACTATATGATCTGATGATACTGATACCTGTTATGTGACGAGATAGTGAGTTGTTGACCCCTACCAAGCTTTGGGATGCCGTATGATGATGTACCGTACGAGCCGATATTGATGATAGATCCGCACTCATAACTCGAGGATATCTTACGATATGACATTGAGGCGGGATCACCGACTACATATCTTTATATATATACATTGACTCAGTTTTAGGTGGTTTCAACACCTACCCCTCCTGATTGACCAGATACTTAGATGTAGTTTGCATAGTAGATGCTTCACTGTGGTGTTGACTACTAGATATCTATATTTTCCTGCTATTCACATTGCTGGCATATGTTCATTATTATGCTATTATCATGCTGTTAGGACACCAGCACAATTATCGATGATGCGTATGTTCCACGTACACTATTCGCCGGCTCACACACTTCATCATCGATAATTGCCATGCCACTACACTGTAGTACTATTGCATTCATGAGATGATTCTTCCTCCGACATATGCACATTACTATTCCATGTTGCATGATTTCCGATATGATTACTGTTCTTTACATGTCGCATACATCATGGATGGACTGCATAGCATATCGCATTGGATTTACTTCTGATGTTGGATTTTCATGTGATTTCTGGTTTTTGAGGACCGTGGGGTTATTTAAGAAAAGAGGCACTTTTATGAAAACCCGGTACCTCGTGATATGATATTTCGGTGCGTCCACCACGCGTTTTCTCGGTGCTGAGACGTGTGCTTGAAACCCGATTCGAGGAGGTGATGTACCGTTTGCGGTTTCGTGGTGGGCCCGGTATGGCTCCCCTCGGCGAGATGATCGATGGGTTATGCCGATTGAGCCTGGAGGCGGGCGAGTACCTACCGGTGATTGTATTTGAGCTCGGCGGATATCCGGGGGATACCGCCTGGAGCTGAGAGATGGGCGTACTGCCGGGGGCCGACGGGCCGATACCGTAGACGGAGCCCAGAGATGGACATGGGTTGACTCGTACTACCGGGGGCCGAGGGCCGATACCGCAGACGGAGCCCCATATGGATGAGGATTTACGTGTCGATGCTTGGCATGGGTTTCATGATGAGTTTTCCATGATTTTGGTTATATCCTCACATTGCATACATGATGCTTGCTGTCAGTGGGTGACAGGTGGACGGGTTCCACAGATTTACAGATATGGATCATTTACAGACTGGTTTTACACTTATCTTACAGCAATATTAGTGGTATGGGACGCTAATATATGTGTATTGATATCTTTGATATTTCATCATATCTACTTCATGCAGACATACCTATTACTGATGACATGATATTACCTGAGTACCTGGCACTACATACATGATTAGATGTTACCTTGCCACCTTGTTGCACTCAGATATACTCTTGTGGATTATATTACTGATCGTTGACTTAGGTTTATGTCTTGCATTCGGTTTCTGCTTGTAGATGTTTCTATTCACGAGTTGGCAACTCACCCCCGTTGTGCCACAGTTCTTGCAGGTTCTGCCGTACAGGTTCTATTGCGGCATTTTTGGCACACTTCCTTCTTGCGGGTGAATTGCTTTGGTAGGTGGATTCTTTCGTATCAGGAATCACCTTTGTATTTATTTATTTCATTGTATCTAGAAATTGTCCATCAACCAAAACTTGTATATTCTTTCAGACTTAGAGACAGTGTTGTATTATTCGACCTAGAGTCGCGCTTAGTAGTATTGCGGTTTTCTTGTTGCTTTGAGCTTTCTTTGGTTTTGATCCTCGCCACTTGGCATTGTATATTATTATATCATTGCGTGGTTGTGACCGTCGATTGACGAAGAGAGCTAGCTCCCGCTTGGGGATGCCTTTATCATTGTATATGTATTGTTATCCTTGTTGTACCCCATTCGGGGCCAGTTTTACAAAGGAAACTCTGCCGAAATTTTTAGAAAAGACTTATTGTTTTCAAAACGTACCTTCGGCTTGGTTATTTAAAAACCTTGATTTCAAACCTGTATTTCTTCACTTCTTTAAACCAGTTTTCTTTATTTATTCTTCAAAATGGTTTTAGATTTCTGGGCTTTTGGCTTACTTGGATCAGATGGAGTCCTATAGGCTTCATATGGTTCAAGTGCCAGTCACGTGCTCTTTCGGGTCGTGACAAAGTTGGTATCAGAGCGCTAGGTTGACCTTGGTTCGAGTTTAAGTTTGACTATGTGGAGCCTAGGGAGTTGTTTATATACGGAACTTAGGCTTGACCTTACGGAACTTAGACTTGGTCGAGGGGGTGTAAACCCGAACTTTCGTCATTTTAGGATGACCCTTGGTTGATGGATTAGGTGACTAAAGTAGAGTGACGTACCGTTGGTATGTTCCGCGGCATACTTACGACACGCCACTCCGCTTAAGGAACCTTAGGATGTACATACTTTTGAGATCAGTGATTCTTTTCATATCCTGGATTATACATCCATTTGAGACTCCCGATTCTATTAGTTTCATGATCATACCTTCATTGATACTGTTCCTTCCTATGATCATGCATCCACTTTGGATCTGTTGTTTCCCTTCTTGCCACTGGTGTACTCTTTGATACTCGATTGAGATTCCTGTCACCGTGTTTGAGCGCAGTTTGGGCTGCTGCTAGGGTTACGGCCGGTGTGAGCTCGTTTGGTACGAGGGCCGACCTTTGTGTTTTCTGGTGACATGGGAACGTCTCGAGTTAGTGTTGGTGATTGTGACCTCTAGTGGAGGCGAGTGCTTGGTCTTGCACCGGATGATCGGGCCTTTGTTAGAGCTGCCAGTTGAGAGATGACTGTTGATGTACAGCATACCTCAGAGATGTGATGTCGCCTATCGTGCAGACCGATGGACCAGCTGTGGCTGAGATTGACAGGATGTTGCTTTCGGAGCTTACGAGCTGAGATTGCCGGAGCTTTCAGGCAGATATGAGACAGATGATAGCTAGTCTACCCGATTTGAGAGACGAAGGTGATTCGTCCGAGTTTGCGCCAGAGCGGGCCCAGTTGAGTTGAAGATTTCCAGTTCGGAGAGTCTTACACAGATTTAGAGCAGGCTGATTCAGAGATGACCACTTATGTATTGCCTTTCCTGGAGGATTGAGGCGTTGTTCGGCGTACAGGCGTATGAGCCAGTTGCTGCTGCAATGATGAGATATCGCCCAGATGGTTGGAGCTACTGCAGCATGAGCATGTTCTTAGAGAGATGATAGCGAGTTGCTAGACACCGAGGATGGATGACTAGGACGTGTGGTGAGTTCGCTTACCCCGATGCGAGGTCATCAGGTGGATTGATTCCAGCTAGAGACGACTTCACGCAGGTTCGTTGAGAGTCGATAGAGACGATCGAATGTCAGGAGCCTATTTCCAAGTTTAAAGTATACGGAAAGACATGCAGGTGATTCTATGGACCCTCTAGAAGAATGAAACCCTAACTCGACTTAATGACCGTGTGACACCCTTTGAACCTTAGGGTTTACGGCGGTTCCGCGGCGCCATTAGTGAGGCTTGGGTTTGCCCTTCTACGGCTGGACCACCGACGCTGTGGCATTTACTCGATACTATTAAACTGTACCCGAGATGTGAGCTCTTGGGGGATTATGAGGATCTGACGAGTCGATCGGATGGTTCGACATCTTTCGGATATCGTGATGGGACACTGCTTGGGAGACTCCAGATGCGAGCATAGCCGTTGGAGCACAGTACATGCAGCCATGATGAGACGAGTCCGAATCAGTCGACATTGACGCAGAGTGAAGAAAAGAGTCCGTACGAGATTTCGATGAGATGATGTTCCACTCCGCTGACATTAGAGATGTGATATGCACCCCGAGGCGTGGTATATGGATATATCTTCCAGAAAGAAGCGCGATAAGTATGCAGCCGTTCCGGAATAAGCTTTAGCTTCAGCATTGGATGATGACTTCCGGGCATTTCGGCAGGATTGAGAATTGAGAAAGGAACCCGACAGGACCCTTCGGGAAACGATATGAGAAGACCTAGACCAGGAGTAGTCGTATTGTGCGCACCCAGCAGGCCAGAGTTCGGCATTGTCGACGAGGTAGTTGACCAAGTTCGGATAGAGGAACTTATCCATAGGCGTTGCGAATTGATCAAGGACGGACGAGTGATGAGTATTCCTCCGATGGTTGGGACGTGTTCCCAAGGACCTGTTCGTCCCGACATCTGCTACAGAATGATGAAGTTACAGAGTACGCGATTTCGAGTCCGTGTGAGAGACTTCAGATTGACCGTGGCCGAGAACAGTGCAGTGCATAGTAGCTTGGCATGACGTCATAGTGGACGATGATAGAGACAGTTGAAACCAGAGGTTCGTGTGAGACACTGATGAGCTGTCATTGCTTCCCGTCGAGACTAGAGACCTGATTTGCTTACAGAGACGTTGGGATGCGACCAGTTTCTGAGAAGATATTGTGCTGAGGACACAGGTATCTTTTGAGCGAGAAGAGGTTGTGCAGGAGAGCCAGCCCCCGTACAGATCGGCATAGGCATAATCGGAAGAGACTTTGAGCAGGATTCCTTCCAGGACATTGCTGCAACGATGTTTGCACCCAGGATCAGATGTGAGACGTGCTTTCAGAGAGCCAGAGGCCGACGTCAGTGATTTGCTGCCTTACGAGTGGTCGTGAGGTTTGACCGGGAGGTGACCAGAGAAGTGCTAGAACGGAATCGTCCCCGTTAGCACACCTGACAGGGCCGATAAGCCGATTGACTGTGAGATTGGTAATCCGCAGAGAAGATAAGAACCCAGAGAGTCAGAAGACGCCAGACCGTGAGCAAGAGGCAGGTAGATATCCTGCGCTGCTAGCAGTGGATTGCACTGACTCCTTCTCGACTTTGAAGGAGGAACTACCGAAGACGGTATTTATGATTTGTGATTTTGTGATTTGATTGTCACGTATCCGTCATTTTGGATTTCGGTATTTTGGGCGTTCTGTTTGCATGATTTAGTTTTGGTGACTGAGTTTCATGATATTGGTTTCATGCACCCACTGGATATTTATATGTTTGCGCAGAGTTTTTATGCATTTTAGTGATATGCTTTGATTCGTGCACGCTGATGCACACGGTTGTGAGATTCCCCTTTGCGGTACACCTGATTTTGGTTTGAGCCGCATTATATCGTTGATTTTGACCCGGATTTTGATGGTGGATTTTTGCACTCCGTGCTGGTGATATGCTTTAGCCTGTTCGGTGTTTGCTATTGGATTTCGTGATTCCGTGCATGTTGAGTGCGCAGGGCCTAGATTTTCATTCGTGCACGATGGATGCACCGGTTTGGATTTTCAGGCATATTGGGCGCATGTTTTTAGATACGATTTTGGTGCACGCCAGATGCGCTAAATCGGGATTCTTCGTGCATGTCACATGTACCTGATTTATTTTGCTGTCAGGCACATACGTTGCCCATGACAGATGCTTCGTGCACACCCGTTGCACCTAGATGTTGTTTTGTGCACCTGTTTAGCACATATATGGATTTTTGATTTCAGTGCGCACCAGACGCACAGGATGGTGTTATGTTTAGATTGGATGTCTACATGTGTAGTTCCGATCCATATCATATCGGTTTTGTATTGGATTTGACATTGTGTTTTTATATTGACTCCGATGATGGCGGGATGCTTGACGGAGTTTTGTTTCCGAGTTATCTGCTCAGTACCCTTGCGCATGCATTGCGCTGTGACGTTCTATTTGTTGATGATTTCGGAGCCCCGACGACTTTGGTTTATTACTGAGATGTTTTTGTATTTGGGGGTTTAAATTTAAATTCGGGGACCGAATTTCTTTAAGGGGGGTAGATTGTAACATTTTCAAAAATATAAAATATTAATTTTGGGAATTTTTATAATTTAATATTATTTTATTGATTATTTTAATATTAAATGCAAATAAATAGGAAAAATGTTAGAAAAATTATGAAAAATTATGGAAAATTCTAAAATGGGTTAATTATTGAAATTATGACATTTTTAAGTTGTTGTGATCATTTTGACACTAATTTAGTGCTAATCGCGATTAAAATCGCTAATCGGGTTTTTTGGTAATTTTGTGCAAAACTTGCACATATCACATTTTCTACACTTGTACACTTTTCTTGCCATGGTTTTTCATTTGGGATCACTATTCTTGTGAGAAGGTTTAGGGATTTAAAAGAAAAGGGAAAAAGAAAAAGAAAGTGTAATGATGAGGGTAGGTGAGAGAGAGAGGTTGACCTTTAACCCTTAACCATTTTCTTCTCCCATCATTTTTCCCCTCTTCTTTCTCCTCTTGCTGCTGCTGCCTTTCCCCCCATCATCCTCCCCTCTTCAAGCCATGAATCATCTCAAAAACATACCCAAAAGCTCATGTCCATTTCATTAAAATTGTGCAAAATCCCTAGATCTACACATGGAGCTAAAGAAGCATGGATTTGGCCACTAGAGGGCAACTCAAGAATTTTCTTGAGTTGCTAATGAAGGTAATTTCTGAACCAATTGCTTAATTATAGCCTTTCCTATAAACCCATGTTAAGATTTAATCGATATTGTGTGATATTATGGATTTTATGAAAACCTAGTTAGGGTTTGAGAGGAACTTGGGTTGTATTGTGAAATTGAGTTCAATTGAGGATACACCAACACCCTAGTGTATGAATTGAGACCCTAACATGAAGTTTAAACCCATAATGCGGATTTTAGGAAACTATATCGGGGGAAAAACCTGGAATCTGCCACTGTTATTGGAATCTGCTAACACCCCGAGAACCCTAAAATAATATTGAGTGGAAATTGAGATGTGCAGGCAACATAGAGGCAACACCCAAAACCTTAGCTCCCCACTCCACCTTCAGGCCGCCAAAACCTCCATTCTGGCCGCAAATTGCGGCCAGACCAGTGAGGTATCTCCTCGTTTTCTGTGCATAGCCCCAATACCTCAATTCTTGGCCCTGGGTACTTCTAGTTTTGACAGATTCTTGCTAGGGTGAAATCTGGGACATATATCCTAAGTTGTTGTTTTGGATTCGTATTTCCGTATTCCGTATTTTTAATTCTGAAATGGTGGAATGTGTTTTGCCTCGACTATTTGTCGTTTATACGACGATATAGAGGAGTTATTGATGGTTTTGAAGGCGTGCCATAAGTTTTCACCTATAGGCCCCTTATCGTATCGTTTTGGATTTTATGCGCCGTTTTAGATTGGATTTGGTTTTAATGCGCATGTACGATATTTTGATGTGTAGGTACCCATGAAGACTTCAGGACGACAAGCATACGTGGTGACGTCCGTAATTGGTGATGCAAGGTGAGTAGATTATATCTACAGGGGGAAGTCGGGTGGATGGCGTATAGCACCCCCGCAGTCCGTAGATAGATTACTTGTAGTTATTGTGATATAGGCGTATTGTGGATAGTATAGGGTTAGCAGTGACTAGTGCAGTTCATAGTCGCGAACCCTAGGATAGAATTACATCTATACACACACACACCCTTGCTTATGTAACATTTAGGAAAAACTTAGAAATAAATAAATTTAATTAAATTAAGAATAAGCTGATAAATCACAAAATGGTTAAAATCAAATATGTCAATCTTCATAAGATATATGTAATACAAATTAAATTAGAATCTTAGAATGTAATATAAATAAGTTAAAAGGGTTTTAATGAAAATTTTAGCTTCATTTTAATAAAAGATGGGTTTTATAATAAGTTAAGTTGTGAGGGGTTAAATTGTAAAGTTATGTTTTATGTAAATACAAGATTGTTGAGGGTTTAAGTGAAACAAATGATATTAATTCAGTTCTGAAACTAAACTAAAAATAAAACAAAAATAGAGGATAATGTAAGAACACCTCATGCTTGCATGGTTGCAAATTCCTTACACCTCCTTCTTGCATGAGTCTTGCACCTTTCTTCACTTGACACCACCACCTTCCCTTATCCTTCCTCCTCTCACCTATATAACTCAATTTCAGTTCTGAAAGCTAATTAAAACTGAAAAGAAATTCAAAAGAAAAGAAAAATCTAGAGAGAAAAGGAAAGAACAAGAAGGAGAGGGTGAAAGAGGAGCTTGTTCATGGAGCTAGTTCATCATCAAGCTAGGAGGAGCTTGTAGATCCTTGGAGGGTTATTCCTACAACTAATTGGAGGGTAAATTCTTAATCCTAGTAGGTTAATTAGGCTCTGTAGATTAGTTAATTAGAGTTTAGCCAAGTCGCATAATATCGTATTTTAGATAAATTAGAGTCTGTTAAAATCTGCTTCAATCTGGAACTTAACTAAATAATTTCAACAGAGCTAAAATGATGTAGAAAACAATTAGAACACACCACAAGAAAACGATTGGAGGGGGCCGGTTTTGGGCCGGCGACAGGAGGGTTTTGGCCGGCGTCGCCGGCCAAGTGGAGGAATTTTGGGGTTTTGGTTTTTGGGGTATCTTCAGTGTACAAATTAGGATATTTTGGCACTGTTGAATTAACTTAGTTTCACTGTAGTTTAAATCTGGGATAATATATCGGAAAAGGAATCGTAAAACGTTAAATACGACACGACGAAACTACGTCGCGTTTTAATTTCTGAAACAGTACAGATTAGGGTTAAAATACTGCAAGACTAAGTGTTTAATAACTTGAAAGAATCAGTTAGTATATAACTTATGGGGGTTAGCGTGTTTTTATTTCCGTTATGTCGGAAATGTAGTTTTGCTTATATACGTTATATTGGTATATTTAGACGCGGATACGAGAAGTACGGAAGCCGCGAGGAAAGAGAAAGGATTAGCGATTCCGGAGTAGATTCGACTTTTCCGGTGAGTAGACTAAACATCTACCGGGGAATTTAGTAAAGATGGCGTATTTCGCCCATGGTTTTACTTAATGCGACATTCATATCATCATGTTTAATTATTAGAATATCATTCATTAAATTACTTTTATGTTGATTAGTTGTTAGAACACTTCACAAGTATCGACGAGTCATGCCACGTGCACATCTTATATGCTACACACACCTCGTCGATATTGCCATGTCACATACACTTAAATATCATACCTATTAACATGGATTATATTGTATTTCATATGTCAAGTATATTGGTAGAATTCCTTATTTACATTCTGTTGCTTTATGCGTACTTCCATGTTGGATATGAGATAGATGCAGAATTGAGGATTTATGAATTTGAGTTTTGAATACTACTACATAAATCAAGTTTTTCATGATTGATGTGACATGTCCACCCTGAGATGATTTCTGTTTTTGGTTTTATTCCGGACCGAGTGGGGGAGATATACGGTCGCGGATTTACGTTATCCATACTGAGTGGGGGAGATATACAGTTGGATACAGGGTGGACCCGGTCGAGACCGAGGGGCAGGATAGCCGTATTGAGACGGGGGAGCCTAGCGAGGTTACTCGATACCGGAGTTGGTTATAGAAATACGGCGTGTATCTAGAGGATAACGACCGATATTATGAGTATAGGATCATTCGGGGAATGATGCCTATAAGAAATGAAGATTTTGTGTCGTTGATGGACACCGAGAAATGATTTACTTGAGTTGTGATTTCAGAAGTAGAATGAGATTTATTGTTGGATTTCACATATACTCATATATCATATTGATTCATATTCAGTAGCATGATTGTCATATTTACTTTATTCGCCGTTATATGTTAGTCGTATTCACTGAGTTGGCAACTCATCCCCGTTGTGCCACAGTTCTTTGCAGGGATAGAGTGGACGGGTAGCTGCGAGACAGGATCACTTTTGCAGTTTTATTCCATATTTTGATAGGTAGGTTACATGTGTAGTAACCTTCCATTTTGTACTTTTGTATCTAGAAAGACTCCATCAGACTTGTATTTTGACTTAGAAAGGAGAGGTGGTATATATATGTACAGTTGAGATATGTTGATCAGTTTCATAACTTCTTTTTATATGAGATTCAGTAATGTTTATTATGTGTATATTCATATTAAATTTTGATATCGTTGATTCCAACTAGGAATACAACCACACTTAAACTTTATTACTTGTTTAATGAATTAACTTCATAACTCGAGATTTCTACTTAAAAACTAAATTTTTATAAATAATTCCGAAATAAGGTATTTTGATCTTGGTTTTTGGCTTACTTGGACTTGTGCATATCTTTAGATATGATACAAATCTAAGTGCCTGTCACATCCAAACTTGGGTCGTGACAAAGTTGGTATCAGAGCTTAGGAGTAACCTTACGGAATTCAGTAAGGGATTTCAATAGGTTGATGTAAGTCTGAGAGTTAGGATGACCTTTGGTTTGATGGAGTAGGTGAATTAGGACGAATGCAGTACCGTACGTATGTTCCGCGGCATATTTACGTTATCGTATTCAGCCTAATTAACCTTAGGATGTTTATCTTGACCTATTCTTCCGTTGATTCTCCGTTATTGATTGCTTCTGTTCCCACACCTTATCAACTCTCGTTTCTTGTTCCAGTTGCTATGGCTACTCGAGCTAGACGAGCCGCAGCCAGGAATGCAGCTAGGGCGAGTCTGCCTGTGACGAGGACTGGTACACCGGACGTGCAGGAGGTGCATGAGCATGCCGATCCTCCTCCTCCAGATCGCATGACTAGGATCGAGGAGGGTATGTTGGGATTACAGCGAGTGGTAAGACAGTTAGCTGAGACCATTCGAGCTTTGAGATCAGATCCAGCACCGACCGTAGCAGAGTTCGAGGTACAGCCTACACAGACGGTAGCACCAGTAGATACGAGAGTGATGGAGGTATCACTTGCGGAGTTTATGAGATTGAGATCACCGGTATTCACAGGGACCGATGTGGCGGAAGATCCTCAGTCTTTTCTTGATAGAATGGCAAGGATAGGCAGATCATTGCGATGTTCTGATGCGAGGTCAGTTGAGCTGACTAGCTTTCGTTTGGAGGGACTTGCACAGGAGTGGTGTGAGTCGATGGAGAGAGGGCGAGCTACGAATCTTCCTCCGATGACGTGGACCGAGTTTTCTACAGTCTTTCTTGCC
Source organism: Agapanthus africanus (assembly GCA_030015575.1). Taxonomy (NCBI): domain Eukaryota; kingdom Viridiplantae; phylum Streptophyta; class Magnoliopsida; order Asparagales; family Amaryllidaceae; genus Agapanthus; species Agapanthus africanus. The sequence continues at coordinate 538,397,538 of CM057337.1, forward strand.
AGATTTCTTCCCGAGAGTGTGAGGGATGCTAGAGCTAGCAGTTTCGAAGCGTTGAAGAAATCAGCAAGTATGTCGGTAGCCGATTATGACTTACGATTCACCCAGCTATCGCGATATGCCCCATACTTAGTACCTACAGAGGAGCTTCGGGTGAAAAGGTTCCTAAGGAGTTTGGACACACAGTTGTATCTGGCGATAGGCTCCCAGCATTTTGATACATATGCACAGGCCATGGATGCGGCGGTTCGAGTAGAGGAGCGTTTGAGCCAGTCAGGAGTCGTTCCGGAGCCAAAGAGGAGTAGACCTTTCGTGCCGACAAATAGACAGTTTGGACGAGGTAGAGGGTCCTATCCAGGCAGATATACTCCAGGCCGCGGTGTTGGACGAGGTTGGACACAGGGCCAGATGTTTAGTTCTTATCCTGGTGATCAGAGACCGCCATTTACTTGTTATAGTTGTGGACTTCCCGGGCACTTTGCGAGAGATTGCAGATCTCAGGGTGGGACCGTTGCTCCACAGGCTGCTTTACCCCTTCCACCCCCTACACCGATGGCTTTACTTCCTCCCCCAGTTGGCGCTACACGCCAAGCAGTTGCACCACGAGGTCGAGGCTATGCAGGACGTGCTCAGAGAGGTAGAGGAGATAGAGGTAGAGGACGACAAGATGCGGGCAGGGGCCAGGCACGGGTTTTTGCACTGACTCCACAGGATGCCCAGGCATCAAATGCAGTCGTGACAGGTACTCTTACAGTATGCTCATTAGAGGCACATGTCTTATTTGATCCCGGTTCTACACACTCTTATGTATCTTCACGATTCGCACTTTTATTGGGGAAGGAGTCGTCATTGTTAGAGTTACCTTTGGTAGTGATTACTCCAGTTGGAGATTCCTTTATAGCTCGGCACGTATTCAGATCGTGTTCGGTGCGTATTGGTAATAGAGATTCGCTAGTTGATCTGATTCTCCTGGACATGTTGGATTTTGATATACTTCTTGGGATGGATTGGTTAGCCGCTTGTCATGCCTATGTAGATTGTAGAGGAAAAGCGGTTATATTCTGTTTTCCAGGAGAACTGGTGTTTGTTGTGCAGGGGGACTGCAAGTTAACCCCTGTCAACATGATTTCTTCTTTTGGTGCGAGGCGGCTATTGAAGAAGGGTTGTCATGGGTTCTTGGCTTTTATTCAGGACGTAGAGATCGCTGAAGTTCCTTTGGACCAAATCCCGATCATACGAGAATTTCCTGAGGTATTTCCTGCAGAGTTACCAGGATTGCCACCTGATCGAGATATTGAATTCTGTATCGACTTGATTCCGGGTGCAGGGCCTATTTCTATACCACCCTATCGAATGGCACCGACGGAATTAAAAGAACTCAAAGGCCAGTTGCAAGAGTTGTTAGATAGAGGACTTGTTCGTCCCAGTGTTTCCCCGTGGGGAGCTCCTGTATTATTTGTAAAGAAGAAGGACGGTAGTATGAGAATGTGCATCGACTACCGACAGCTGAATCGCGTCACGATGCGAAACAGGTATCCATTACCACGAATAGATGACTTGTTCGATCAGTTGCAAGGAGCTGGATTTTTCTCGAAGATTGACTTGAGGTCAGGGTATCATCAGTTGAGGGTTCGGAAGGACGATATTCCGAAGACGGCGTTTCGTACGAGATATGGGCATTATGAATTTCTGGTAATGTCGTTCGGACTTACCAATGCTCCAGCAGCTTTTATGGATATGATGAACCGTATCTTTAGACCATTTATCGATCGGTTTATTATAGTATTCATAGATGATATTCTTGTATATTCTCGGAGTCAGACGGAGCACGAGCAGCATTTACGTATCACATTGCAGACCTTGAAAGAGCATCAGTTGTTTGCAAAGTTTTCTAAGTGTGCTTTTGGCTCGATAGTGTGGAGTTCTTGGGTCACATAGTTACAAGAGAAGGTATATGCGTGGACCCGAAGAAGATTGAAGCGGTACAACACTGGCCCAGGCCTATGTCAGTTACGGAGGTTCGGAGTTTCTTAGGTCTGGCAGGTTATTACAGACGCTTCGTACAGGATTTCTCAAGGATAGCGGCACCTTTGACAGGATTGACTAGGAAGGAAGTTCCATTTCAGTGGACAGATGCGTGTGAGCAGAGTTTCCAACAGTTGAAGATGCGTTTGACGACTGCACCTGTATTATCTTTACCTTCCGGGTCAGGGGGTTTCGTCGTGTATTGCGATGCTTCTAGAGTGGGCTTAGGCTGTGTGTTGATGCAACACGGCAAAGTTATAGCATATGCTTCTCGACAGTTAAAGAGGCATGAACAAAATTACCCCACTCATGATCTAGAGATGGCTGCTGTAGTTTTCGCATTGAAGATTTGGAGACATTACTTGTATGGAGAAACGTGTCAAATCTTCACAGATCATAAAAGTTTAAAGTATATCTTTCAACAGAAGGATCTGAACCTCAGGCAGCGTAGATGGATGGAACTGGTGAAAGATTACGACTGTGAGATCTTGTACCATCCAGGCAAAGCAAATGTTGTAGCAGATGCCTTGAGTCGGAGGCCTGGAGGAAATTTATCTCATTTGAGCATTTTGCAGAGACAGTCTTCTACAGACTGGCAGATTTTATGTGATAGTCGTATACAGTTTGAGTTCACATCGGCAGGAGGTCAGTTAGCACATGTTCGCACCAGACCTCAGCTATTGGATCGTATTCGAGATGCGCAGCCTACAGATACTCGCATGATGGAGATTATGGATCTGGTTAAACAGGGTAAAGAGACGGAGTTCGTGATTGATGATTATGGAGTGTTACGTTTTAGGACTCGTCTCTGTGTGCCAGATTCTGACGGATTGAGGTGTGAGATTTTGGAGGATGCCCATAGATCAGTATACAGTATTCATCCTGGTTCCACTAAAATGTATCGTGATTTGAAGGATAATTATTGGTGGGAAGGAATGAAGAAGCATGTTACGGATTTTGTTTCCCGATGCTTGACTTGTCAGCAAGTCAAAGCAGAACATCAGAGGCCAGCCGGAGAGCTGCAACCCTTACCCATTCCAGAGTGGAAATGGGAACAGATTTCCATGGATTTTGTAGTGGGTCTACCCAGGACTAGCAGAGGGTATGATTCCATTTGGGTGATTGTAGACAGACTGACGAAGACCGCTCATTTTCTTCCAGTGAAGACGACATATGGATTTGCTCAGTATGCACAGATTTATATCGATGAGATTGTACGTCTACATGGAGTGCCGACATGCATAGTATCAGATCGAGGTACCCAATTCACGAGCAGGCTATGGCAGAAACTTCAGGACGCTCTTGGTACACGACTGAGTTTTAGTACAGCTTTCCACCCACAGACAGACGGTCAGTCGGAGCGGACCATTCAGATACTAGAGGATATGCTTCGGGCTTGTAGCCTAGATTTCGGTGGTAGTTGGGATCGTCACCTACCTTTGGTAGAATTTTCGTATAACAATAGTTTTCAAGAGACGATCCAGATGGCACCCTTTGAAGCCTTGTATGGAAGGAAATGTAGATCACCTGTTTGCTGGACAGAACTTAGTGAGAGTTGTATATTGGGACCGCAGATAGTACAGGAAACTACAGAGAAGATTCACTTGATACGAGATAGAATGAAAGCGGCTCAAAGCAGACAGAAGTCATACGCAGATCGACGACGACGCAAACTTGAGTTTGATGTGGGAGATCATGTGTTCCTTCGAGTATCTCCAATGAAGGGTGTGATGCTCTTCGGGAAGAAAGGGAAGCTCAGCCCCAGATATGTTGGACCATACGAGATTTTAGAGAGAGTGGGCGCTGTTGCTTATCGGTTAGCACTTCCACCGGGTTTTCCCGACGGACATCCAGTGTTCCACATATCGATGCTTCGCAGATATCTTCACGATCCATCTCACGCGATCCATCATCAGACTCTACAGCTTGAGCCAGATCTATCCTTCACAGTGCAGCCAGTAGCTATTCTGGACAGACAGGCAAAGCAACTACGATCAAGGACACTGCCATCTGTAAAGGTTCTCTGGCAAGGAAAGGATCGCGAGGAGATTACTTGGGAGACGGAGGACGCGATGCGGAAGAAATTTCCACATCTTTTCATAGGTATGTATAGTATTTATTTTAAATTCGGAGACCGAATTTTCTTAAGGGGGGAATATTGTAACATTTAGGAAAAACTTAGAAATAAATAAATTTAATTAAATTAAGAATAAGCTGATAAATCACAAAATGGTTAAAATCAAATATGTCAATCTTCATAAGATATATGTAATACAAATTAAATTAGAATCTTAGAATGTAATATAAATAAGTTAAAAGGGTTTTAATGAAAATTTTAGCTTCATTTTAATAAAAGATGGGTTTTATAATAAGTTAAGTTGTGAGGGGTTAAATTGTAAAGTTAAGTTTTATGTAAATACAAGATTGTTGAGGGTTTAAGTGAAACAAATGATATTAATTCAGTTCTGAAACTAAACTAAAAATAAAACAAAAATAGAGGATAATGTAAGAACACCTCATGCTTGCATGGTTGCAAATTCCTTACACCTCCTTCTTGCATGGGTCTTGCACCTTTCTTCACTTGACACCACCACCTTCCCTTATCCTTCCTCCTCTCACCTATATAACTCAATTTCAGTTCTGAAAGCTAATTAAAACTGAAAAGAAATTCAAAAGAAAAGAAAAATCTAGAGAGAAAAGGAAAGAACAAGAAGGAGAGGGTGAAAGAGGAGCTTGTTCATGGAGCTAGTTCATCATCAAGCTAGGAGGAGCTTGTAGATCCTTGGAGGGTTATTCCTACAACTAATTGGAGGGTAAATTCTTAATCCTAGTAGGTTAATTAGGCTCTGTAGATTAGTTAATTAGAGTTTAGCCAAGTCGCATAATATCGTATTTTAGATAAATTAGAGTCTGTTAAAATCTGCTTCAATCTGGAACTTAACTAAATAATTTCAACAGAGCTAAAATGATGTAGAAAACAATTAGAACACACCACAAGAAAACGATTGGAGGGGGCCGGTTTTGGGCCGGCGACAGGAGGGTTTTGGCCGGCGTCGCCGGCCAAGTGGAGGAATTTTGGGGTTTTGGTTTTTGGGGTATCATCAGTGTACAAATTAGGCTATTTTGGCACTGTTGAATTAACTTAGTTTCACTGTAGTTTAAATCTGGGATAATATATCGGAAAGGGAATCGTAAAACGTTAAATACGACACGACGAAACTACGTCGCGTTTTAATTTCTGAAACAGTACAGATTAGGGTTAAAATACTGCAAGACTAAGTGTTTAATAACTTGAAAGAATCAGTTAGTATATAACTTATGGGGGTTAGCGTGTTTTTATTTCCGTTATGTCGGAAATGTAGTTTTGCTTATATACGTTATATTGGTATATTTAGACGCGGATACGAGAAGTACGGAAGCCGCGAGGAAAGAGAAAGGATTAGCGATTCCGGAGTAGATTCGACTTTTCCGGTGAGTAGACTAAACATCTACCGGGGAATTTAGTAAAGATGGCGTGTTTCGCCCATGGTTTTACTTAATGCGACATTCATATCATCATGTTTAATTATTAGAATATCATTCATTAAATTACTTGTATGTTGATTAGTTGTTAGAACACTTCACAAGTATCGACGAGTCATGCCACGTGCACATCTTATATGCTACACACACCTCGTCGATATTGCCATGTCACATACACTTAAATATCATACCTATTAACATGGATTATATTGTATTTCATATGTCAAGTATATTGGTAGAATTCCTTATTTACATTCTGTTGCTTTATGCGTACTTCCATGTTGGATATGAGATAGATGCAGAATTGAGGATTTATGAATTTGAGTTTTGAATACTACTACATAAATCCAGTTTTTCATGATTGATGTGACATGTCCACCCTGAGATGATTTCTGTTTTTGGTTTTATTCCGGACCGAGTGGGGGAGATATACGGTCACGGATTTACGTTATCCATACTGAGTGGGGGAGATATACAGTTGGATACAGGGTGGACCCGGTCGAGACCGAGGGGCAGGATAGCCGTATTGAGACGGGGGAGCCTAGCGAGGTTACTCGATACCGGAGTTGGTTATAGAAATACGGCGTGTATCTAGAGGATAACGACCGATATTATGAGTATAGGATCATTCGGGGAATGATGCCTATAAGAAATGAAGATTTTGTGTCGTTGATGGACACCGAGAAATGATTTACTTGAGTTGTGATTTCAGAAGTAGAATGAGATTTATTGTTGGATTTCACATATACTCATATATCATATTGATTCATATTCAGTAGCATGATTGTTATATTTACTTTATTCGATGTTATATGTTAGTCGTATTCACTGAGTTGGCAACTCATCCCCGTTGTGCCACAGTTCCTTGCAGGGATAGAGTGGACGGGTAGCTGCAAGACAGGATCACTTTTGCAGTTTTATTCCATCTTTTGATAGGTAGGTTACATGTGTAGTAACCTTCCATTTTGTACTTTTGTATCTAGAAAGACTCCATCAGACTTGTATTTTGACTTAGAAAGGAGAGGTGGTATATATATGTACAGTTGAGATATGTTGATCAGTTTCATAACTTCTTTTTATATGAGATTCAGTAATGTTTATTATGTGTATATTCATATTAAATTTTGATATCGTTGATTCCAACTAGGAATACAACCACACTTAAACTTTATTACTTGTTTAATGAATTAACTTCATAACTCGAGATTTCTACTTAAAAACTAAATTTTTATAAATAATTCCGAAATAAGGTATTTTGATCTTGGTTTTTGGCTTACTTGGACTTGTGCATACTTTAGATATGATACAAATCTAAGTGCCTGTCACATCCAAACTTGGGTCGTGACAGCTTATCACTTGTACTTGCACGGTGTTTGATGATATGTGACGACTTTGGAGATGAGTCGATGATGTGGGCTTGGTGCCCTGGGATCGGTGTTTTGATACGATTCATATGTGGGATATGACTTGTGATTCTCGCGGGCTTAGGATATGTGTTTACCCCCGCATGCATACTTCTCTGATGGTATCGACTTGTACTAGACATAGAGTAGTACCCCCAGACTATATGATCTGATGATACTGATACCTGTTATGTGACGAGATAGTGAGTTGTTGACCCCTACCCAGCTTTGGGATGCCGTACGATGATGTACCGTACGAGCCGATATTGATGATAGATCCGCACTCATAACTCGAGGATATCTTACGATATGACATTGAGGCGGGATCACCGACTACATATCTTTATATATATACATTGACTCAGTTTTAGGTGGTTTCTACACCTACCCCTCCTGATTGACCAGATACTTAGATGTAGTTTGCATAGTAGATGCTTCACTGTGGTGTTGACTACTAGATATCTGTATTTTCCTGCTATTCACATTGCTGGCATATGTTCATTATTATGCTATTATCATGCTGTTAGGACATCAGCACAATTATCGATGATGCGTATGTTCCACGTACACTATTCGCCGGCTCACACACTTCATCATCGATAATTGCCATGCCACTACACTGTAGTACTATTGCATTCATGAGATGATTCTTCCTCCGACATATGCACATTACTATTCCATGTTGCATGATTTCCGATATGATTACTGTTCTTTACATGTCGCATACATCATGGATGGACTGCATAGCATAACGCATTGGATTTACTTCTGATGTTGGATTTTCATGTGATTTCTAGTTTTTGAGGACCGTGGGGTTATTTAAGAAAAGAGGCACTTTTATGAAAACCCGGTACGTCGTGATATGATATTTCGGTGCGTCCACCACGCGTTTTCTCGGTGCTGAGACGTGTGCTTGAAACCCGATTCGAGGAGGTGATGTACCGTTTGCGGGTTCGTGGTGGGCCCGGTATGGTTCCCCTCGGCGAGATGATCGATGGATTATGCCGATTGAGCCTGGAGGCGGGCGAGTACCTACCGGTGATTGTATTTGAGCTCGGCGGATATCCGGGGGATACCGCCTGGAGCTGAGAGATGGGCGTACTGCCGGGGGTCGACGGGCCGATACCGCAGACGGAGCCCAGAGATGGACATGGGTTGACTCGTACTGCCGGGGGCCGAGGGCCGATACCGCAGACGGAGCCCCATATGGATGAGGATTTACGTGTCGATGCTTGGCACGGGTTTCATGATGAGTTTTCCATGATTTTGGTTATATCCTCACATTGCATACATGATGCTTGCTGTCAGTGGGTGACAGGTGGACGGGTTCCACAGATTTACAGATATGGATCATTTACAGACTGGTTTTACACTTATCTTACACCAATATTAGTGGTATGGGACGCTAATATATGTGTATTGATATCTTTGATATTTCATCATATCTACTTCATGCAGACATACCTATTACTGATGACATGATATTACCTGAGTACCTGGCACTACATACATGATTAGATGTTACCTTGCCACCTTGTTACACTCAGATATACTCTTATGGATTATATTACTGATCGTTGACTTAGGTTTATGTCTTTCATTCGGTTTCTGCTTGTAGATGTTTCTATTCACGAGTTGGCAACTCACCCCCGTTGTGCCACAGTTCTTGCAGGTTCTGCCGTACAGGTTCTATTGCGGCATTTTTGGCACACTTCCTTCTTGCGGGTGAATTGCTTTGGTAGGTGGATTCTTTCGTATCAGGAATCACCTTTGTATTTATTTATTTCATTGTATCTAGAAATTGTCCATCAACCAAAACTTGTATATTCTTTCAGACTTAGAGACAGTGTTGTATTATTCGACCTAGAGTCGCGCTTAGTAGTATTGCGGTTTTCTTGTTGCTTTGAGCTTTCTTTGGTTTTGATCCTCGCCACTTGGCGTTGTATATTATTATATCATTGCGTGGTTGTGACCGTCGATTGACGAAGAGCTAGCTCCCGCTTGGGGATGCCTTTATCATTGTATATGTATTGTTATCCTTGTTGTACCCCATTCGGGGCCAGTTTTACAAAGGAAACTCTGCCGAAATTTTTAGAAATGACTTATTGTTTTCAAAACGTACCTTCGGCTTGGTTATTTAAAAACCTTGATTTCAAACCTGTATTTCTTCACTTCTTTAAACCAGTTTTCTTTATTTATTCTTCAAAATGGTTTTAGATTTCTGGGCTTTTGGCTTACTTGGATCAGATGGAGTCCTATAGGCTTCATATGGTTCAAGTGCCAGTCACGTGCTCTTTCGGGTCGTGACAGAGACGACCATAATCGTGAAATAGCCATCTACGAGAGAGCCAGGACGCAACGCCTTCTTCAACAGGCTGCGAAAGATGAAATGCTCCTCCCTGTCAACCCGTTGTGCAAAAGGCCCGACGCAGAGGCGGAAACAAACCAAAGAACGGGAAAGGGTTCGACAACGACAAAGCTGGTCCAAGAAGCCATGCGATCAGGAGCCAAGCAATCCAGATTCATCTCTTATAAAGAAGATGAGTCGAGTATACTCTTTTCCTCAGAGTAAAACACGGAAGATACTTGATCTCGCTATAAGACATCAAATGATTACACTTCCGGAGCCTAAACACCCCGGGCAAGCCAACGAGGTCTCTCACCTAGACTATTGCTCTTATCACCAAGCAAAAGGACACCCTCTCGAAGACTACTTCACCTTCAAGAACTGGGTCGAAGACCAATATCATCTCGGCAAATTCGCTCTATCCAGCAGATGGAAGGTAACCCCGTCGCAGAAGCATGAACCCAAATCCGCAAGAGTAGAACCAGATCAACATCGTTATTAGAAGCGGGATCGTACCTGTCATATGATAACGATATCAAAAGAAGAGCCTGAGAATATGGATGACCTCCCCTGTTGCTTCGAAAACAACGATGACGAGGTGATCTCAGAGTTTCCACCGGCGCCAAAAGAGCTGGAAGATGGAATACATACTACTGCAGATAACCTCAAGAAGATTGATTTGGGGACGTCAGGTGACCCGCGACCGACATTCGTCAGTGAGCTGTTATCTGAAGAAAGGGTGGCTTCGCTAAAAGACGTGCTTATGCAGCATAGAGATTGCTTCGCATGGGACTATTCCGAGATGCCAGGACTAGATCCAGAGATTGCTGTCCACAAACTGGAAATATCTCCGGATGTCAGGCCAATCAAAAAAGCACCGAGAAGAATGCAGCTCGATCTTGAGATGAGCATCAACGCCAAGGTCAAGAAGCTAATCGACTCTGACTTCATCCAAGAGGTTCAGTACCCTGACTGGATCGCCAACATCATCCCAGTGATGAATAAAAATAGGACGGTGCACATATGTGTGGACTTCCGGGATCTCAATAAATCCTTCCCGAAAGACGACTTCCCAGTACCAGTCACTGAGCTAATGATAGATAAGACATTCAATCATGAAGTCTTCTCCTTCATGGATGGATCGTCAGGATATAACCAGATAAAGATGCATCCTGAGGATCAGAGGCATACCGCTTTCCAGACCCCTTACGGTATATTTTACTACAAGGTGATGCCTTTTGGTCTGAAGAACGTCGGTGCCACCTATCAGAGGGCCATGATGAAGATCTTCGATGACCTTATACATGAAATCGTCGAATGCTATATCGATCACCTCTTGGTGAAAAGAAAATCATACGAGGAACATCTCGAGCATCTGAAGATCGTATTTCAACGCCTTCGGCAATACAACTTGAAGATGAATCCTCTCAAATGTGCATTTGGAGTTTCCTCGGGCAAATTCCTAGGATTCGTCGTCCGACACCGAGGCATCGAGATAAATCCGTCAAAGATTAAAGCAATTATGGAGATGCCCCCGCTAAGGACTCTCAAGCAATTGCGGTCTCTCCAAGGGAAGCTCGCGTATATCCGGTAATTTATAGCCAATCTCTCTGGCAAGTGCCGTCCTTATAGTCACTTGATGAAGAAGGGAACCTTATTCGACTGGGATCACAAATGCCAAAGTGCGCTGGACGAAATCAAGCAATACCTGCAGAATCCACCGGTGCTCGCAGCTCCAGTCAAGGAAAAGCCTCTCATTCTATATACAACCTCCCTTGAAGGTTCCTTAGGCGCATTATGGGCATTAGAGAACGACCAAAGGAAAGAAAGAGCTCTCTACTACTTGAGTCTAGTTCTCCTGGGGGAAGAAAGCAATTATTCTCCCATCGAAAAACACTTCCTGGCGTTGATCTTCACGATAACGAAGCTCAGGCACTATGCATTGGCACATGAAGTCTGTCTCGTATCGAAGGTGGATCCCCTCAAATATTTAGGGTCTAAGGCCATATTGACGGGACGGCTCTCTAATTGGGCCTTGTTCTTGATGGAGTTCTCAATAACTTATCAGCCTCTTAAGGCAGTGAAAGGCCAGGGCATCACCGATTTCCTCGCTGAAAATCCGATACCGGCCGATTCTCCCTTGAATTGCGAACTGCCAGACGAACATGTGCTTGACACGATCGACAGAAGTGGTACCCAGTGGGAACTTTATTTCGATGGAGCATCCTCCATGAAGAAGCACAAACAAAGCACCCCTATAATCAAATCGGGGGTAGGCCTCATCTTCGTAACTCCACAAGGAAGGATAATGCTCTTTGCTTTCTCCTTAACAGAGTCGAGGACAAACAATGAAGCCGAATATGAAGTTTTGATAGCAGGCCTCGAGATCGCCATCGACCTGGGAATTGAAAACCTCCTCATATACGAAGACTCCCAACTGGTCGTTAGTTAAGTAAATGGTGACTATCAGACGTGCAAACCATAGTTGGTGAAGTACGGCGAAAAGGTGCAGCAACTGTTGACCCAAATTCCTTCCTACAACTTGGAAAGTAGACCGCGTGCGGAAAATAGCAAAGCGGTTGCATTAGCCAAGCTTGCTAAAGAATTGGCCGATGAGAACCTCGATGACGTGAGGATCGTTGTGCAAAGCCGTCGGATCCTCGCACCGGCAAAAATATCTCCGGAATCATCTGAGGTAAAGGATGCGACAGAGCAGACGGCCCTGCAAATAAAAGACCAAGAAACGGTTAAGGATTGGAGAGAAATCTTTATAGACTACTTTAAATCCCGTCGAACACCTGAAGATGCGTGCTCAAGACATCGGCTTATGAAACGAGCTCTGTCTTTTGCCTTTGTCAATGATACTTTAACACCTTAGAAGGTGTTTATTGCTAATTATATTTTAATTTATAGTTTTTAATAAAAAGTTTACCAAATTAAGTTTTAAATATTTTATCCAATTTAATGTGTATTTTATTAGAATTTTGTTAGGCACACACACACTTGTGCATGTAAACTTGGATGTAAATTGTGGTTTAACCATTGCTTAATTTAGTGTTAAGTTTATTTAAGTGCTTTTAGGTTTAATTGTAGTGCATGGTTGTTTTTAATGAAAATGAATTTTTATAAGGGTTTTATTTTTCTTTTCTATGGTTGACTTTAGGGGAGAGAGGGCATGGGACAACATGGCTTGTGCCATGCTTCTTGATTGAGAGAGAGAGAGTGAGAAGAGGGGGTGTTGGAATTCCTCTCATTCTCATCCTCACACTCTTTTCCTCACTCTCATTCCCTCATCTCTCTCACACACACACACCCTCACACTCTCTGGCATCAGCATCATTGGCAGCAGCAGCAACAACACAACAACAACAACAACACAACAACAACAACAACAATAGCAGCAGCAGCAGCTTCAGAGGCAACAACAGCAGGAGCTCTCATCACTTGCAGGAGCTCAACAACAACAGCCACAAGAACATCAACTACAACATCATCACCATCATCATCATCATATGCAGAAGTAGCAGCAGCAGTTGCAGCAGCACCAGAGGCAGCAGCAATTGCAACAGCAAGTAGCAGCAGAAGGAGTCCCAGCACTTGCCCGAGCTCTCATCTCCTCCATACACCTCCTCACTAGCTTCTAGGATCCCATAGGGTATATTTTCTGAACCCTATTGCTTGTTTGTGTAGCTTGTGTGCTAATTGCATCGATTAGTGCTAAATTAGCTAATTAGTGCTAGATTGTGGTGTTTAAGTGGAATTTTGGTAAATTGTTGAATTGGTTAGCTACCTTAGGTTAGTTTAGTGTTAGTTAGGCCACTTCAACTGAGAAATCCCCAGATTACACTAAAATACCATGAGTTTTCTAATTTTTGCAAATTGGTGACTTTTAAGCGATATTGTGATATCTGGAACCTGCTGTGATCCTAGATGTGTACTGGTAAATTAAGCAGTGTGGTATTGTTGTACTAGAGACCCTGGAGCACCACCTGAGAGACGACACCCAGGCCACCGGCCATGGCCGGCGAGGGCTTAAGGAGGGGCCGGCGACGCCGGCCATCCTGATGAGTTGGGATTGGGTTTTTGGTCTGTAGGTTTATACTATGGTTAGGGTTCCTCTAGTCTTGTTTATTTGATTAGTTTTCATGGTAGGCAAAATCTGGGATCATATATCGCTTTTGTGTTTCGTTGTGTTTGCACGATACGCACGATACGTGAGTGGGTTCTATGATCCAGCGTATCGCGGCGTGTCGCGATGGTTTTAGACGCGTACACACACGATTCAGCGTATCGTGCACACGCGCGTTTAGTTCGCGACGCGAGTTTCTCGTTTCGTTTCGATATCGCGTTTCGCGAGATATCATGGCTTATATGTGATTTCCATGTTATATTTGCAGGTTTGCAGGCAGAAGCTACGGACACGGCTACAAGGGGAGTAGGTGATAGGATTCACCAAGCGTGGAGTATAGGTGAGTAGATATAACATCTACAGGGGAATCGCCCGCATGGCGTTATGCGTCTGGGCTAGGATTCAATTACCTGTCGCACATTCTACGTCATTGTAGAATTGCGCATTTACTGCATTTCCTTAGATATTGTTATACTGTGACTAGCAGCCGTAGGACACTGCACACATTATTGACGGTCCATGTTGCACGAGCACGGATTGCATGCTACACACACACCGTCAATAATTGCCATGTCACACACTACCCCTTATAGCTACCATTGCTTGCCACACTTGACATCTAGCTTATCGGTATACCTATAGTGTATCATACCTTTAGTGATAGGTATATTTTCACTTTGCGATACAGCTACAGGTATACCTCCTACATATTTTACCTATACCGGGAGGGATTTCCTACATATGTTACTTATACCCAGGAGGAGTATACGACATCAGTTCCTATAGGTAGATACCTATACATTGCTATACCTGGCTATTTACATTTACTGATGTTACTTAGCTGTACCTTATCTTGATTTCGCATACATCTGGTTCAGCTATATACTTGTGTTTACCTGCTCGCATTCAGTTATATCACATACATTTATTTCTGGATTGCGCATTGCTTATCTGGATTTTACATGATGTTTTCGGGATTTGGGAACCGCGGGAGTTCATGAAATTATGCATACATGAACAACCCGGTTTCCTTGATATGATATTTGAGCGTCCCCCATGAGTTTTATCGGTGCTGATTACATACTCCATACGAGGTGTGGTTACCGTATGAGAGTACATGGTGGGGCCCGGTATGGTTCCCCTCGGCAAGAAGATCGATGGGTTTGCCGATTGAGCCTGGAGGCGGGCGAGTACCTACCGGTGATTGTTTGGACCTGGCAGTAGTCCGGAGGCTACTGGCCAGAGTAGAGAGATGGATGCGGGATGACCTGTACTGTCGGGGCCGAGGGCCGACACTGCAGACGGACCCCGTGGGCTGATCCAGACTGACGGAGCCCAATATACGAGGATTTCTGTGTCGATGCTTGGCACACGGTTTCATGATATTTCTTTAACCCCTTCTTTGTATATATAACAGGGGATTTAGCCGTTGTTATATATACCCTTACACCAATATTAGTGGTATGGGACGCTAATATATGTGTATTGCCCCCATCATATTTATTTCAGTACATATATATATACCTTTAGGATGTTAGATTCTTACTTGGGATACTAGGTGATGCATTGGGATTGGACATTGGATATACCTATGTGATTGGTGATTTGTACATTCGGGGTATAGGAGATTACTCGATATTGTACATTGAGGTGATGTGAGACTTATATGATGTGACTGCCCAATGTGGGGGCTGATTTGAGGATTTGGGATTGGAATATCTTGATGGATTGTGATCCTGCCACGACGTCAGGTTTCCGTGGAAATGACATATTCCACCCTATACCTCACCCTTACCTACCTTATGCACAGATTCATATATTGGTAGTACTTGTAGTGTACCCTTATGATAGTTGCATATTTGCTTTCTCATATCTCTATTGCATAGTTATTGCATACTATTGTCATGTTATTATTGCTTCACATATTGATTGTACCTGCTAGTGTACTCTCCTTATCTCAGCATTGCATGACATATCATTATTGTAATCGCATATCATAGATTCATGCTGTACGCGCATTCCTGCGATTACCTGCATATGTTTTATACTATTCACGAGTTGGCAACTCCCCCCCGTTGTGCCACAGGTGTTTCAGGTTGTTCCCCACAGTAGTCGAGGCAGGCTATTCCTCTATCCAGCTATCCAGCTACCACCTTTTGCTACAGATACCGCATCAGCTCACAGTACCTTTTGCTTAGGTGGGTTAGACGGTTATCTGTATTTCATATTGTACCTTCGTTGTATATTGTACTCTCTCTCCATCTACTATTGTATATTTGACATAGAGACTTGGTGAAGACGTTAGTGTGTATTATTGTGGATTTGATGTCTTTTATTTACATCTTTCTCTCTACTGTCTTTATTTCTTCGCTACGGCGTCGTATATTTGCATTGTATTCATCTTTGCTGGGTTTTACAAAAAAGGGTGTTGCTAAAATTTTAAAGAAAGAAAGTAAGACTTTTAAAGAATTTGGGTTGCGATTTCAAATGTTTCAAAACTTATATTATCTTTTCCGTATTTTTATGGTTTAGATTTCTGGGTTTGGCTTTCTTTTACTACGTTGCGTCTTTAGGCGTTGCGTAGTATTAGGGCCGTCACAGGCCAATTCTGGGTCGTGACAAAGTTGGTATCAGAGCGTTAGGTTTTACCTTTCGGAGTGTAGGATGACCTTAGTATGATGGAGTAGGTAGCTTAAGTAGAGTAACGTAGTGTGTGTATGTCTGCAGCATACCCACAGCGCGGTACTTTGCATTGAGCGACCTAAGTACAATTTGCTTGACATTCCTTCCTTGATGATTCATATCTTTGAGATCCGAATTCCTCATTCTTATCGAATCTCATCTTATATCTATTTATAGCCTTGCCGCCGACGACTATGGGGACTCAGAGCGATGCAGCGAGGGCCGAGGTCAGAGTTAGCTCGGGTGAGACGAGTACTGACCAGGACGACACTCTAGTTGCACAGGTGCAGACGGATCTGCCTACGACCTATACTATGGATAGACTTTTGGTAGAGATGCAGGACTTCCGCCAGACGATGAGTTCTTTGGTGGATGTCGTTCGGGAGCTACGACAGGAGGTGGTCACCCCTGTTACTCAGCTGTCCCTTACGATCAGTATGCAGCAGTCCGTCACCTACATAGCACCAGTGGTTGCAGCTCCAGTTGACGAGGCGCATATTTCGGAGGCTCAGAGAGTTCCAGGACAGTGGAGGACTCATACCCGCGTACCAGCCCAGAGACAGAGGTTTGGTCGTCGAGACAGATTTCGTGGCCACTACGGGAGTAGCAGAGGCTTGGGACGAGGACAGTCGTTCAGCTCTCATCCACAGGATGGTCAGCAGTCAGCACGTGGATGTTTTCGATGCGGAAGCCTTAAGCACTTCGTCAGGGATTGTTCCTCAGCACGGCGTCAGGATCGTATTCAGAGAGGCCGTGGACGTGGAGGATTCTCTCAGAGGGCTCAGGCTACCAGAGGAGTTCATCCAGCTGCGAGTAGAGGGCAGACACAGGAGTTTGCTTCTACTCAACGGGACGCGCAGACGTCCAATGTGGAGTTTTCAGGTACCCTTGAGTTATATTTTCTCTTGGTGTATTTGTTTGTTTCTTGTTTGTACCGTGGTTGGGTAGATTAGTCGTAGTGGTGTTAACTTCTGTCAGCGATTCTTTTGTTGCGCGACACGTATTTCAGTTTTGTGCCAATCGGATAGGAAGTAGGGTTTCGTCCGTCATTTGATCCTTCTAAAGATGTTGGATTTGACGTTCTTCTGGGCACGTACTGGTCAGCTACGTGTTAGGCGTCTGTGGACTACCGCGAGGAAACAAGTTAGGTTTTGTTTTCCCCGGCAAGTCAGTTCTTGTTGTGCAGGTGGATAGTTGTGCCGCCTCTCACAGCTTGAATTCAGCCTTTTTCGCTAATCGGCTACTGAGGAGATGTCGTGGATTCTTGACGTTCATTCGTGATACCGGAGCCACCGTAGGATTGTTGGACCGGGTTCTTTTCGTGCGAGAGTTTTTCCGACGTTGTTCCAGATGAGCCGGCGAAGCTGAGGGAGCTTAAGGATCAGCTGCAGAGTCTTGGTTTGGGGAGTTTTGTGCGTCTGAGTGTTTCGCTTTTGGGAGCTCCTATTTCTGTTCGTCAAGGAGAAAGACGGCAGTTGAGGTTGTGTATCGACGGATCGTCAATTGAACCGGCTTACGGTGCGGATAGGTATCCTTCATCTCGCCGTGACGATTTCCTCCGATCAGCTCCAGAGTGCGAGACATTTTCTAAGTGTGTTTGGGATCAGGTCATCATTATTGCGGATTCGGAGTGACGACATTCCGAAGACTGCCTTGTGCGTGCTACGGGGTTTGTGTGTTTTTGTGAGTCGTTGGATTCACTGTCGCCCTAGCAGCATTCGTAGATATGATGAACCAGATTTCTGTAGGCCGTTCCTCGACCAGTTCTGTTGTGTTACTTACGACATTCTGGTCTATTTAATAGGTCTTGAGGGAAAGGAGTAACACTTGAGGATTGTTATGCAGATGCTGGGAGAGCGCCAGCAGTTTGCTAAATTCTCGGAGTGATTCTTCAGGCTTGTTTGTGTTGACTCCTAGGTCTTGTAGTCACGGGAGACGGTTTCGTATGGTTTCGAGGGAGATCGTGGCCGTACAGCTTAGGCCCAGGCTTGTGTGCAGGACGGAGATCCGCAGATTCTTGGGCTTAGCAGGGTTTTTACCGCCGTTTCATGCAGGATTGCCAGAGTAGTGCTGCACCGTCGACTGAATTGACCAAAAAGGAGGTTTCTTTTCTTTGAACTGAGGCATGTGTACGGAGTCTTCAGCAGTTGAAGATTCAGTTAACAGCTGCATCAGTTCTTCCTTTGCTTTTGGTTCGGGCGACCTTGTTGTTTAACTGTAATGTTTCTTGAGTGGGCTCGAGTGTGTACTGAGGTGACACTATAGAGTTATCGCTTTTGCTTCCTTACATTTGGAGGAAGTACGAGATGGATATTACACTCATGATCTGGAGATGGCCGCGGTGGTTTTGCGTTGGAGATTTGGAGACACTACTTGCTTGAGAGTCGTGTCAGATTTTCCACGGACCACTAGAGCTTAATGTACATCTTCCTGCAGCAGATTTGGATTGTTGGGATGGTCTTCTGCAGATTTACAGTTCTTGTGTGATCGTCGAGTGTAACTTAGTTCGTCTCTACGGAGGGGACAGCTTGCTCATGTCCGCGCCCGATCACTTTCCTTAAATCGTTTTCGCGAGACACTGCCCGTCGAAGCTCGTACGTCAGAGATACTTGAGCATATTCGGCTGGGTAATGATTCAGAGACCTTGATTGTGACAATGATGTGCTAAGTTAGGGACACGTTTGTGTACTTGCCATTATCAGGTAGAGGCCTGTAATCCTAGAACATGCACATCTGTCAACTCCCTCTATGCATTCAAGTTCCACCAGCTTTGGCGTGACTTGTGAGATAGTTACAAGTGGACAGGAATGTAAGGAGAAGTTTCAGGTTTCGTTTCAAGTGTCTGTCTTGTTGTGTGCTTTGGGTCGAGCATCTGAGGCCGGCTGGAGAATTGCAATCTTTTTACCGTTCCGAAGAAGGAATAGGAGCAGATCTCCATGAATTTCGTTATGGTTTCTACACAGTTGGTTAGGGTATGACTCCATTCGGATTCTTGTTGTCCGGTTTTACTCAATGTGCTCATTTGTGTTTGTTAAGTTGTTTTGTTTGGTCGTCAGCAGCTTGGGATCGTCACTCGCCATCGTTAGGGTTCTCCTTCGATAGCCGTTATCAGGAGACACTCCAATTGGCCACCCTTAGGCTTAGGGGTTAGGTCGTGTCGATCGCCAGCCTGTTGTTTTCTGACTCTGCGTAGGTAGGATTTTGGACCCCATCTATATCTAGAGAATTCGGAGATAGTCCAGTTGTGTTCAGGTCAGGATGAGAACTGTCCATTGCAAACAGATGTTTTATGCGACTGTGTTGGTCGCAGGCTTGAGTGCGCAGTGGCAAATCATGTATTCTTACGGACCTTCCGATGAATGACGTGTTGGATTTTGGGAAGTTTGTCCCAGAATTTAGGTCCTTCTGAGATCCTATAAGTGAGTTAGTTTTGTTGCCTTTAAATTGGCACTTCCGCCCAGATTATTGGATTTTCACCCCGTATTCCTTGTGATGATACTTTACAATTACCTTCTTGACCTTTCTCACATGATTTGGCACCAGACCATTTAGCTGGACGCGATCTTTCGTTCACCAGCAACCAATTGTGTTCATGGCTCGGCAGGTGGAGAAACGTCGGTCAAAGGTCTTGCCATCTGTGAAGGGTTTTCTCGGGCGTAGCCGTGTAGTGAGATAGTCACTTGAGAGGCTGCGGGCGAGATTTGAGGATTTTAATCTTCTTTTTGAAGGTACAGGTAACAGTATAAGTTTTAAATTCGGGGACGAATTTCTTTTAAGGGGGGGAGATTGTAACACCTTAGAAGGTGTTTTGTAGCTAATTATATTTTAATTTAAAGTTTTTAATAAAAAGTTTACCAAATTAAGTTTTAAATATTTTATCCTATTTAATGTGTATTTTATTAGAATTTTGTTAGGCACACACACACTTGTGCATGTAAACTAGGATGTAAATTGTGGTTTAACCATTGCTTAATTTAGTGTTAAGTTTATTTAAGTGCTTTTAGGTTTAATTGTAGTGCATGGTTGTTTTTAATGAAAATGAATTTTTATAAGGGTTTTATTTTTCTTTTCTATGGTTGACTTTAGGGGAGAGAGGGCATGGGACAACATGGCTTGTGCCATGCTTCTTGATTGAGAGAGAGAGAGTGAGAAGAGGGGGTGTTGGAATTCCTCTCATTCTCATCCTCACACTCTTTTCCTCACTCTCATTCCCTCATCTCTCACACACACACACACACCCTCACACTCTCTGGCATCAGCATCATTGGCAGCAGCAGCAACAACACAACAACAACAACACAACAACAACAACAACAATAGCAGCAGCAGCAGCTTCAGAGGCAACAACAGCAGGAGCTCTCATCACTTGCAGGAGCTCAACAACAGCAGCCACAGCAACATCAACTACAACATCATCACCATCATCATCATCATATGCAGAAGTAGCAGCAGCAGTTGCAGCAGCACCAGAGGCAGCAGCAATTGCAACAGCAAGCAGCAGCAGGAGGAGTCCCAGCACTTGCCCGAGCTCTCATCTCCTCCATACACCTCCTCACCAGCTTCTAGGATCCCATAGGGTATATTTTCTGAACCCTATTGCTTGTTTGTGTAGCTTGTGTGCTAATTGCTTCGATTAGTGCTAAATTAGCTAATTAGTGCTAGATTGTGGTGTTTAAGTGGAATTTTGGTAAATTGTTGAATTGGTTAGCTACCTTAGGTTAGTTTAGTGTTAGTTAGGCCACTTCAACTGAGAAATCCCCAGATTACACTAAAATACCATGAGTTTTCTAATTTGTGCAAATTGGTGACTTTTAAGCGATATTGTGATATCTGGAACCTGCTGTGATCCTAGATGTGTACTGGTAAATTAAGCAGTGTGGTATTGTTGTACTAGAGACCCTGGAGCACCACCTGAGAGACGACACCAAGGCCATCGGCCATGGCCGGCGAGGGCTTAAGGAGGGGCCGGCGACGCCGTCCATCCTGATGAGTTGGGATTGGGTTTTTGGTCTCTAGGTTTATGCTATGGTTAGGGTTCCTCTAGTCTTGTTTATTTGATTAGTTTTCATGGTAGGCAAAATCTGGGATCATATATCGCTTTTGTGTTTCGTTGTGTTTGCGCGATACGCACGATACGTGAGTGGGTTCTATGATCCAGCGTATCGCGGCGTGTCGCGATGGTTTTAGACGCGTACACACACGATTCAGCGTATCGTGCACACGCGCGTTTAGTTCGCGACGCGAGTTTCTCGTTTCGTTTCGATATCGCGTTTCGCGAGATATCTTGGCTTATATGTGATTTCCATGTTATATTTATAGGTTTGCAGGCAGGAGCTACGGACACGGCTACAGGGGGAGCAGGTGATAGAATCACCCAGCGTGGAGTATAGGTGAGTAGATATAACATCTACAGGGGAATCACCCGCATGGCGTTATGCGTCTGGGCTAGGATTCAATTACCTGTCGCACATTCTACGTCATTGTAGAATTGCGCATTTACTGCATTTCCTTAGATATTGTTATACTGTGACTAGCAGCCGTAGGACACTGCACACATTATTGACGGTCCATGTTGCACGAGCACGGATTGCATGCTATACACACACCGTCAATAATTGCCATGTCACACACTACCCCTTATAGCTACAATTGCTTGCGACACTTGACATCTAGCTTATCGGTATACCTATAGTGTATCATACCTTTAGTGATAGGTATATTTTCACTTTGCGATACAGCTACAGGTATACCTCCTACATATTTTACCTATACCGGGAGGGATTTCCTACATATGTTACTTATACCCAGGAGGGGTATACGACATCAGTTCCTATAGGTAGATACCTATACATTGCTACACCTGTATGTTAGACACATATTCAGTTGTTGTCGCCTATTTACATTTACTGATGTTACTTAGCTGTACCTTATCTTGATCTCGCATACATCTGGTTCAGCTATATACTTGTGTTTACCTGCTCGCATTCAGTTATATCGCATACATTTATTTCTGGATTGCGCATTGCTTATTTGGATTTTACATGATGTTTTCGAGATTTGGGAACCGCGGGAGTTCATGAAATTATGCATACATGAACAACCCGGTTTCCTTGATATGATATTTGAGCGTCCCCCATGAGTTTTATCGGTGCTGATTACATACTCCATACGAGGTGTGGTTGCCGTAAGAGAGTACATGGTGGGGCCCGGTATGGTTCCCCTCGGCAAGAAGATCGATGGGTTTGCCGATTATGCCTGGAGGCGGGCGAGTACCTACTGGTGATTGTTTGGACCTGGCAGTAGTCCGGATGCTACTGGCCAGAGTAGAGAGATGGATGCGGGATGACCTGTACTGTCGGGGCCGAGGGCCGACACTGCAGACGGACCCCGTGGGCTGATCCAGACTGACGGAGCCCAATATACGAGGATTTCTGTGTCGATTCTTGGCACACGGTTTCATGATATTTCTTTAACCCCTTCTTTGTATATATAACAGGGGATTTAGCCGTTGTTATATATACCCTTATACCAATATTAGTGGTATGGGACGCTAATATATGTGTATTGCCCCCATCATATTTATTTCTGTACATATATATATACCTTTAGGATGTTAGATTCTTACTTGGGATACTAGGTGATGCATTGGGATTGGACATTGGATATACCTATGTGATTGGTGATTTGTACATTCGGGGTATAGGAGATTACTCGATATTGTACATTGAGGAGATGTGAGACTTATATGATGTGACTGCTCAATGTGGGGGCTGATTTGAGGATTTGGGATTAGAGTATCTTGATGGATTGTGATCCTGCCACGACGTCAGGTTTCCGTGGGAAATGACATATTCCACCCTATACCTCACCCTTACCTACCTTATGCACAGATTCATATATTGGTAGTACTTGTGGTGTACCCTTATGATAGTTGCATTTTTGCTTTCTCATATCTCTATTGCATAGTTATTGCATACTATTGTCATGTTATTATTGCTTCACATATTGATTGTACCTGCTAGTGTACTCTCCTTATCTCAGCATTGCATGACATACCATTATTGTAATCGCATATCATAGATTCATGCTGTACGCGCTTTCCTGCGATTACCTGCATATGTTTTATACTATTCACGAGTTGGCAACTCACCCCCGTTGTGCCACAGGTGTTTCAGGTTGTTCCCCAGAGTAGTCGAGGCAGGCTATTCCTCTATCCAGCTATCCAGCTACCACCTTTTGCTACAGATACCGCATCAGCTCACAGTACCTTTTGCTTAGGTGGGTTAGACGGTTATCTGTATTTCATATTGTACCTTCGTTGTATATTGTACTCTCTCTCCATCTACTATTGTATATTTGACATAGAGACTTGGTGATGACGTTAGTGTGTATTATTGTGGATTTGATGTCTTTTATTTACATCTTTCTCTCTACTGTCTTTATTTCTTCGCTACGGCGTCGTATATTTGCATTGTATTCATCTTTGCTGGGTTTTACAAAAAAGGGTGTTGCTAAAATTTTAAAGAAAGAAAGTAAGACTTTTAAAGAATTTGGGTTGCGATTTCAAATGTTTCAAAACTTATATTATCTTTTCCGTATTTTTATGGTTTAGATTTCTGGGTTTGGCTTTCTTTTACTACGTTGCGTCTTTAGGCGTTGCGTAGTATTAGGGCCGTCACGGGCCAATTCTGGGTCGTGACAGATACTCTATACAAGAGGTCATTTGATTCTCTGTGGTTAAGATGCCTGGGACCTGAAGAGGCAAAAAGATTCGTCCAAGAAACTCATGATGAAATCTGCGGTTCTCACCAGGACGGACCGAAGTTGAAGCTGAAGATCAAACGGATGGGTTATTATTGGCCCACAATGATTCAAGACAGCCTCGAGTATGCGAAGCAATGCCACTCATGCCAGATCCATGGGGACTTTATCCATCAACAACCAAATCCATTACACCCGACAGTGGCTAGCTGGCCGTTCGAAATGTGGGGAACTGACATAATCGGCCCCATCGAGCCAGCATCGTCCAGAGGACATCGATTCATTTTGGCGACAACTGATTACTTCTCCAAATGGGCAGAAGCAGTACCGCTGAAGGGAGTGAAGACGGATAATATCCTCCATTTCCTTCAAGACACGTCATTTATCGATTTGGAACTCCGAGAAGGATCATCTCCGATAACGGGCCAACCTACAGAAGCCATAAAATCAGCCGCTTCATACAACAACATAACATAGACTGGAGATACTCATTAGTTTATAATCCCCGAGCTAACGGTCTAGCTGAGGCTTTCAACAAGACCTTGACGAAGATCGTGAAGAAGAAGGTGTCCCGAAATAAGAAGGACTGGCACGAGAGACTGCATGAAGCTCTCTGGGCATATCGAACTATGTTCAAGACGGCCACGAACACAACGTCGTACGCGTTGGTATTCGGTACAGAAGTGGTACTCCCCCTTGAGATAGAGATACCCTCTCTACGAGTGGCAGTCCATTATGAGCTAACGGACGAAGAGAATGCTCATCTTCGTCGTGAGGAGCTCGATGGCATTGATGAAACCCGGCTCGTAGCGCAACAAAATCTGGAGACTTATAAAGCAAAGATGACGCGCTCCTACGAAAGATTGACTAGGCCGAGGACATTCCGCCAAGGTGAACTCGTGCTAGTGGTCAGAAGACCTATGAACCCTAATCGCGCTAAGCGGGGGAAATTCGATCAGAACTATGAAAGCCCATATATCATAGACAAGGTCTGCCAGGGTGGTGCCTATCTACTCATGGACATGCATGGCGAAAGACCTTTCAGGCCAATAAACGGTCGCTTCCTGAAGAAGTACTACGCTTGACGAGTCACGGCCTAGATCAACGATAGATGACGACGACTATGTCCGCTCTCTATCTTCCTAAGCCTTAACTCGGTAAGTAGTAACCGGCTTCCTTTACTACGGACCGAAACATCCTTAAACTAACAGCGGACCAAAACGTCCTTAAACTAACAATGGACCGAAACGTCCTTAAAACAATCAGCTGACCGAAACGTCCTTAAACTAACAACGGACCAAAACGTCCTTAAACAACAACGGACCGAAAAGTCCTTAAACTAACGACGGACCGAAACGTCCTTAAAACTAACAACGGACCACTATATCCAAAAACTAGTTGTTGACTGAGACGTCGATAAACTACTGTGGGTTACAGCATCCTAAAGCTGATACAAAAAAGGAAGGAATGAAAAAAAAAGAGAAAACGGTATGACCATAAGCAAAATGGCCACGGATGAAAACCCGAATGGGCTCCCTGAATAAAAACAGTCGGGCGGCCAGCGAGTCTGGTGAAAACCCGAAAGGGTGCAAGCTCGTTAAAAAAAAGGAGAAGAATAAAAAAAACGGTATGTCCATAAGCAGAAAGGGCACGGATGAAAACCCGAAAGGGCTCCGTGAATAAAAACAGCAGGGCTACTGGCGAGTGTTTGTGAAAACCCGAAAGGGCGCAACCTCGTTAAAAGACACTTGCAAGGTCCTCTCGACTTTGTAAGGAGAAACCACCTGCGTGAGATCCTTATGTCTCACAAGGGAGCAACACACTTAGGAATCCTCACAATTACTAAGGAGAAATTACACTTGCGAGATCCTCACGACTCGTAAGGAGAATCTTCTTACGAGACCCTCACGGCTCATAAGATTTGAAAGTTTTAAGCTACAAGGATCTGAACCTGTTCATAAGCAGCCCCCACAACCTCCACTAATGCCCTACAAGCGGCTCAATGCTGACCCTTGTATACAATCCACGGCGTGAATAAACATTTTCCTAACAAAGTCCCACCCGTAACTAGGGATAAGTTCGCACTGTGAAAAACCCATGTGTGTCCTCTCGACTTATAAGGAGAAAACACTCTTGTAAGATCTTTACGACTTATAAGAGAACATACACTTAGGAATCCTCACGATTCTTAAGGAGAAATTGCACCTATGAGATCCTCACGACTCGCAGAGAGAAATACCTTTATGAGACTCTTGCGGCTCATGAAGTCAAAAGCCTTAGTCGATAGGATCTTAACCCTGTTTACTAAGCCACCTTTGTTTGACATCGGCAAAGGAAAATGATGATTCGCTCCTTGCAATATCCCAGTTGTACTAGTGCTGATGCCGAAATCGGTGTCTAATCTCAAGCTTGCGGCAAAAAGCTAGCGGGCCACACATGCATACGAAATAGCCGAAATGAGGGGGCAACTTGCAAAAAAATCAGCAAGTAAAAATATATGCATGCAAAATAGCCGAAATGATTGGGCAATTCGCAATTAAAAAATGCGAGTAAAAAAAAAATAAATAGCCGAATTGATTGGGCACCGCGAAAAATAGCTGAAATGATGGGACAATCGCGACCTTCGCGATATAAAAGCTGAAATGATAGAGCATCGTGGAAAAAAATAAAAAAACTGATGAATGAATGAAATTTATGGCCTACAGTTGATCACATCAATCCCTGTATACAATCCAGGGGGGCAAACAAAGAAGGAATCATACTCTTCCTCCCCAGGTTTCATCAGAAGAAGAAGCCAAATCTCGACGGTTCATAGATAGCCTCGAGATCATCTCAACATTCGTCTCATTACAACAGATACAACATCAAGCAAAGTGGAACAGTGGCAACTCCCAGTTCCAGGACTCGGCGGTGCTCAGATCACCGAGAGTCAAACCCAGACTCCGTGAAATGCAGATAATGTCAACAATTCCTGGTTACGTGGAACGTGGCTTTTGTCAATCCTGACCTAGTGGAAAACTTCCAGAGCAGATTCTGGTCCTCACAGAGCACGACAATGACCCTGTGTGAAGCATCCAGAGTGGAGCCTGGTCCTCGCCGAACACGGCAGTGAACCCGTGGGAAGCATCCAGAGAAAAATTCCTGGTTATGTGGAACGCGGCTTATGTCAATCCTGACCCCGTGGGTAACATCCAGAGCGGATCCTGGTCCTCGCAGAGCATGGCAACGACCCCGTGTGAAGCATCTAGAGCGGTGCCTGGTCCTCACCGAACACGGCAGTGAACCTGTGGGAAGCATCCAGAGCAAAATTCCTGGTTATGTGGAACGTGGCTTATGTCAATCCTGACCCTGTGGGAAACGTCCAGAGCGGATCCTGGTCCTCGCAGAGCCCGGCAATGACCCCGTATGAAGCATCCAGAGCGGAGCCTGGTCCTCCCCGAACACGGAAGTGAACCCGTTGGAAGCATCCCGAGCAAAATTCCTGGCATCGTGGAACGCGGTTTATGTCAATCCTGACCCCGTGGGAAACTTCTGGAGCGGATCCTGGTCCTCGCAGAGCACGGCAATGGCCCCGTGTGAAGCATACAGAACAGAACTTGGTCCTCGCCGAACATGGCAGTGAACCCGTGGGAAGCATCAAGAGAAAAATTCCTGGCTACGTGGAACGCGGTTTATGTCAATCCTGACCCCATGGGAAACGTACAGAGTGGATCCTGGTCCTCGCGGAGCACGGCAATGATCCTGTGTGAAGCATCCAGAGAGGAGCC
The DNA here is from genome assembly GCA_030015575.1 of Agapanthus africanus. Taxonomy (NCBI): domain Eukaryota; kingdom Viridiplantae; phylum Streptophyta; class Magnoliopsida; order Asparagales; family Amaryllidaceae; genus Agapanthus; species Agapanthus africanus. Next base: position 538,425,171 of record CM057337.1, read on the forward strand.
TGGTCCTCGCCGAACACGGCAGTGAACACATGGGAAGCATCCAGAGCAAAATTCTTGGCTACGTGAAACGCGGCTTAGGTCAATCCTGACCCTGTGCGAAATGTCCACAGCTGATCCTGGTCCTCGTAGAGCAAGGCAGTGAACCCGTGCAAAGCATCCAAAGCGGAGCCTGGTCCTCGCCGAACACGGCAGTGAACCCGTAGGAAGCATCCAGAGAATAATTCTTGGTTACGTGGAACACGGATAATGTCAATCCAGACCCTATGGGAAACGTCCAGAGCAGATCCTGGTCCTTGCAGAGCATGGCAATGACCCCGTGTGAAGCATCCAGAGCGGAGCCAGGTCCTCACCGAACATGGGAGTGAACCCGTGGTAAGCATCCAGAGCAAAATTCCTGGCTACGTAGAACGCAGCTTATGTCTATCCTGACCCCATGGGAAACTTCCAGAGTGGATCCTGGTCCTCGCAGAGCACGGCAGTGACCCCGTGTCAAGTATCTAGAGCGGAGCCTGGTCCTCCCCGAACACGGCAGTGAACCCGTGGGAAGCATCCAGAGCAAAATTCCTGGTTACGTGGAACGCGGATTATGTCAATCCTGACCCCGTAGGAAACGTCTAGAGTGGATCCTGGTCCTCGCAGAGCACGGCAGTGAACCCGTATGAAGCATTCAGAGCAAAGCCTGGTCCTTGCCGAACACGGCAGTGAACCCGTAGGAAGAATCCAGAGCAAAATTCCTGGCTACGTGGAACACGGATTATGTCACTTCTGACCCCGTGGAAAATGTCCAGAGCGGATCCTGGTCCTTGCTAAGCACGGTAGTGAACCCGTGTGAAGCATCCAGAGCGGTGCCTGGTCCTCGCCGAACATAGCAGTGAACCCGTGGGAAGCATCTAGAGAAAAATTCCTGGCTACGTAGAATGCAGATTATGTCACTTCTGACCCCGTGGAAAACGTCCACAGAGGATCCCGTTCCTCACAGAGCACGGCAGTGAACCCATGTGAAGCATCCAGAGCGGAGCCTGGTCCTCGCCGAACACGGCAGTGAACCCGTGGCAAGCATCCAGAGCAAAATTCCTGGCTGCGTGGAACGCGGATTATGTCACTTCTGACCCCGTGGAAAACGTCCAGAGCGGATCCTGGTCCTCGCACAGCACGGCAGTAAACCCGTGTGAAGCATCCAGAGCGGAGCCTAGTCCTCGCCGAACACAACAGTGAACCCATGAGAAGCATCTAGAGCAAAATTCCTGGCTACGTGGAACGTGGATTATGTCACTTCTGACCCCATGGAAAGCGTCCAGAGCGGAGCCTGGTCCTCGCCGAACACGATAATAAACCCGTGGGAAGCATCCAGAGCAAACATCGGACTGTGGAGTCCTTAAATCCACGGACTATGATGTCCTTAACCTCGACCGTGATGTCTTAAAACTAACATTGGACTGTGGAGTCCTTAAATCCATAGACTATGATGTCCTTAACCTCGACCGTGATGTCTTAAAACTAACAATGGACCGTAATGTCCTTAAACTAATTTTACCTTGGTTCAAGGGTACATCTCTTCACTCCTTTAATAATTGTCGTTGTAATTCCTCAACGTCTTCAAAGAGGTGACGGGTCCCGACAACCACACATTTCACGGACTGTGGGGTCCTTAAACCCGTGGACTATGATGTCCTTAACCTCGACCGTGATATCTTAAAACTAACATTGGACTGTGGAGTTCTTAAATCCACAGACTATGATGTCCTTAACCTCGACCGTGATGTCTTAAAACTAACATTAGACTGTGGAGTCCTTAAATCCACGGACTATGATGTCTTTAACCTCGACCGTGATGTTTTAAAACTAACATCGGATTGTCAGGTCCTTAAACTCATGGACTATGATGTCCTTAACCTCGACCATAATGTCTTAAAACTAACATTGGACTGTAAGGTCCTTAAACTCATGGACTATGATATCCTTAGCCTCGACCGTGATGTCTTAAAACAAACAACGGACTGTGGAGTCCTTAAATCCATGGACTATGATGTCCTTAACCTCGACCGCGATGTCTTTAAACTATGGTATCCTGGAAAACGTCCAGAGCGGAGTCTGGTCCTCGCCAAACACGGCAGTGAACCCGTGGGAAGCATCCAGAGCAACCCCTGACTCCGTAAAATGCGGATAAGGACACCCATCACTTGCGGGTCCTCATGACTCGTAAGCGAGTAAATTCTTTTGTGAGATCCTTACGACTTTCAAGAGAAAACACACTTGGGAATCGTCACGATTCTTAAGGAGAAATTACACCTATGGGATCCTCTCGACCGGTAGGGAGAAAATTCTTTATGAGACCCTCACGGCTCATAAAGTTGAAAAGTCTTAGGTGACTGATCCTAATCCTGTTTTCTAAGCTATCACCACCCTACAAAGAGCACAAGACTAACAGCTATATGCTGTCTACAGACCGCACTCGCTAAAATCACATTGCAATAACACAGCAAGGAGAAGAAAGCAACAGTATAACAAAAAATGTGTCTTTATTCATGAACTCAATTGAATACAAGATACATCATATAAAAAAAATGGATACATATTATTCAAAGATTACAAGTGTCTAACCTATATAAAAACAGCTATTGGGAGGGAGGCGCCTTTAATAGACCGGCTAGCTGCTCGTGCACTTTTCTCAACTCCTCCTCATGATCAGCCGCCGCGGCCAGCTCTGCTTCAACTTCGGCCCGTTGCTGCAAACAGGATGAGAGTTTCTGATCAACTTCCTACTGGGCAGCCTCCTGACTCTGCGCGACCTACTCGTTAAGATCAAGCTTCTTCGTCAACACAAGCCCATCTGAGATATATCCTTGATGGTTTTCAAAAATGGCATTCAGCTGGGAAGCATTAGCTGCAACCTCAGCGCGCAGTTGGGCAGATTCAGCAGCAGTCGCCTCACGTTCCTTTCTATTTAGGGTTGCCTCTCGTTCGAAATGGCGAAAGAACGGAACACTTTGCTCAACCCATGTGGCCCGTTGGGAGTTTAAATCCTGGGTCTTAGGGCAGGACGCATAAGTTCAAGCTGATGCAGGCAGGCCTCGATCTTCCTGCAGTGATTAACCCAAGACTCGACGACGCCTTCATGATGGAAATTTACAAGCGTCTCCAGCATCGGATTGACCTCGGCAGCGAAATCTGCGGCTGACGTAGGAGCTTCTGCGTCAAGCTCCTCGACGTATTCGCTCAGCATGCGCAGACTCGTCACAACACCCTTTGAGGATGGACGTCTGGAGAAGGGGCATGCTGGCCTCATAATGCGAGACTCGAAAGAGGCCGGAGTTGAAGCGACCGCTGCAAAACAAATCATAATCAGATGACAGATCAAGAAATATAAGAAATTTATGAACAATAGGATTTACTATACCAGCTGCAGTAGGTGGCAAAGCCGGAAGGACCAGTGGCGCAACTGATCTCATATCTCCTCCTTCAATCTGTAGCACTGCAATCAAGGAAAAGAAGAATCAGAAATAATTTCGTTGTCGATTAAAGAAAGAGCATTAATTGAAAGCTGTATTCACCCGCGCCACTAGATGAAGCAATCTCCTACAGGAAGGAGAAGTGGGAACGTAGCACCTGGTACAGGTGGTCAAAAAGGACTCCTGCAAAAACGCGATAATGCAACCTCAGTACATGAATCATACAGTCGAGAGATAAGGCTAATGGGTCACAAATCCATACCTTCTAGCATCTGCGACGGTACGAGAGAGGGTAGAGAGGTAGTCACCGTCAAGGCGATAACTGGCGGCGCTGTCTTCAGTAGCTCGACATCAGCACTAGCCGCACCTGCATTAGAGACGAGATAAACCATGTTAGGAAAGATTGCAAAATAAAATTAAGGGCGGTGACCTAAAGTTTACCTGATAAGTCGCCAGCCAGAGTCGTGACGAGGGCGTCACTTGATACAACGGTGGAGTCTCCCTCATCCATCGGGGTGGTCTCACCTCCCGTCGCCTCATCCCCTGACTCCACAAGAGCCGTCGTCACGCCCGCGACGTCAGGAGACAACAAGGAACCGTAGGCGGGGAGAGCAATGATCGGAGCGGTGCCCGACTCTTGAGAATGAGCGGCCATTTCGGGCCCAGCAATCGTACCCGTTTCACTCGCCACTACCTCGGGCTCAGTGATCACAGCCGTCTTATCCACTGCTACCTTAGGCTTGGCCGTGGAAACCGTCTCGTCCACCGCTGCCTCAGGCTCGGCCGTGGTATCCATCTCACCCGCCGCCACCTCGGGCTCGGCAGTGGTAGCTATATCAGGCATAGCAATCGTGGCTGTCTCTTCAGCCACTATCTCGGGCCCAGCAATTACGGTCACATCGCCTACCGTCGCCTCGGGTTCAGCAGTTACGTCCTCCTCTACCCCCTAAGGCTTAGTGGTCGCCGCCACTTCTTCGGGAAGGCTTGGCCCTACAGGATAAGGTATATGAGAACTGATAATGTAAAACTTTGACAATAGAGCCTCAAGGCACATTACCTGTAGTTGATTTACTATTTGCTTCCCGAGCCGCACGTGCCGCCCGTCTGTGAGCAGTAGACAAGGCAACCGGAGACTCCTCTAAAGGAGTAGCAACAGGAGTAACGACACTCGAACCAGCTCCCGCAGCTAAAGCAGCACTACGCTCCCTTGCCACGAACTTCAGGCGCTTCCTTTCCACTCGAACCGTCAAAACAGACCTTTTAGAAGCCTCCATTAACAGGACGTCCTCGTTCACATCCATGGGTACCTCTAGAGCCGTCAAGGCTTCCGTCATCGGTTTTTTTGAGCAATGTCTCCTTCGGCAGTACCGAAGAGGCCGGGGCTTCGGTGGATGGCCCGGGAAGAGTCTCTGCATCACCTTGCCGGACAGGCATTGTGGTCCGTGCGATGAGATAAAGAAAGGGTTAGATTGTCCATAAAAAGGAGAATGAAGACTCAATGACCTGAAACATACCAATGCCCAATATAGCGCGATTCCTCTCCTCCTCCTCGAAAGTCATGAGGGAAGCCGCCAGAGCCTCTTCAGTAGTAAAGCCTGTTACAAAACAAAATGCCAGTCAAGACATGATAATAAAAATAAAGATATAACGCATTGAAAAAAGTGCGACTAATATTTACTTGATTGTACGAGGGCGGCTATTTTCGCTTGGTGCCACGCGAGTCGCGCAGAAGCAGCAATAGCGGCATCGAGATCAGTGTCTTCTGGCGCTATGAAGAGACCCTCATTGGTTCCATATTCACTAAGGCCTTCGTTAAGAGGAGCCTGAGGCTCTAGGACGAGTACGGCGTCAAGGGAGAGGACCGACTTCTTCTTCTTCTTCTGTACGCGAGTTCCGGTCGCAGCCAGAACCAGCTTGTGCTTCGTAGGCACTTTGAGACGGCGAGTCCCGATATCCGAGCCCACACCAGATTCGGGGGAAGCTATGTTTACCGTCTCCACGGGAGCACGGGGCACCGAAGGCACATTCACCGTCTCTACAGGAGCATGAGGCAATCCACGCGTGGGGCTTAGCACACGTGGAGGCTCAACTGCAGCAACCTCTCTTAGTGGAGGGGGTACAGTGATCCATCACTTCAAAGGGACTGTATGATCACCGGCAGGAGGCGCACTTTTGCGATCAAGCAGCAAACGCCATTCTTCCTTAATAACGGTGCCTGTCGAATGCCGGTACCATGCCGTATATGTATTATGGATCCATGGGACACAACTCGGCTCGCTGATAAAAAAGTGAGAGCCCGTATTCAAACGCATGAAGTGATGCAGCGAGCTCCGCATCCCCTCTTCAGTGCAAGTGGGTTCCATCAAGAAAGCCTCTAACGGCACTCCTTGATTATAGCTCAATTGTTGGGCGAAACGATGCGGGTTATATCTCATGAAAAGCGCCGCATCGTTTTGCCTAAACACCAAGAAGCCCGGTCTGATAGAATAGAAATGGAGGGTCTCCCGAGCTGTCAGAATTGAGGCTCCATAATTGAAAATATCCTGCAATGACCGCACAGTTGTGGTAAACTCCTTTCCGATGGTTAACACCTTGTCGGTGAAGGTTATCTCGTCTCCAACTATGCGGCGATGAAGGAGCAAACCTCTGGCATCCCATGGTGACAGATTTACAATTGAGGCACCAACCAATCGCATAATCCGAGGGAAGCTACACCTGTCATAGAATGAAGGCCTTCTATGGATACCAAAAATGCCAAGTGCATGTAGCTCGAGCCATGACATGAAGTAATGCATCGAGAAGTTCACATGTTGTACTCCAGGTTCAGCAGTATCCGCCGCTTGACTAAGGCCGTAATACAGATGGGCTAGGCCGGCGACCCCGACAGCTACTTTTACCCTAATAGTCATCCAGTGAGCCGAGTAAAAGACAGATGGCCTTATACGGCGAAGGTGCATCGGGAGAGCGAACCAGCTCAACCATAGCCCAAGAAATCCCAAAAAGAATGCTTCCTCATCCATCCCAGGGACTGCAATCTCCGCACAAGGAACAACCGGAGAGTTAGGAAGGAAGAAACTCTTCTGATTTACCTCTGTCGCTTGTAGGTTATCCAAACCTATGCCGAAAGGGTCATCAAGCGTGGCGAATTTAACAGCCTCCTTCGAGAAGACTTTTGGGTGAAGGAAGCGAGCGATGAAATCCTCGAAACTAACCCCGCGACTCCCAGATTCGAGAAAAAGGCACTCGTAGATATTCAACACTTTGATCAGACTGGGAAACTGGTGTTGAACAGCATTCGCTGGAGTAAGGCCCATTATCACTGGTTTAGCACCGAAGACATATTCGTCCGTAGGAAACAGCTCCTCATAATGCTCCACTATGACCGGTAAGCCAGAAACTTCTGCAAACTCCTCTAAAGAGATTAACACTTCCTGGTCCAGTGAGAGGAAGGTATGAGTAGGGATATTCCACTTCTTCAAAAAGGCCTTAACCCACCAAGGGAGAAGCGTAGGATATTGGAAGAGAGAAGCATAAACGGCGGTATACAACCCAAGCCTCATCAACTGCGACTTCTTCGCTGACAGAATGTAGCGGGCCGATTGCAGATAACCGATCGGATGACGGGGAATCAGACCTATACTATATGGTTGCCTCCACGGCCACACTTCTCCTTGACAAATACGTCGTCCCAAGGTATCTAAAACCATGGGAGGCTGAACGGGAATCGAAGCTATAGCGGGTTGATGAAGGCCTTCTGAAGTCCAATTGACCATCTCCACGGCGTAGTTCACCAGGGGTGAGTTGGCGTAATGGATCGCCGTGATGGGCTCCAAAGGCACCGCGCATGAAAAGTTTTGTCGACCCCTGATAATTTGATTGTACCATGATCCCTAAAGTTGAAGATTCTTATGTTCCGGATCATGGTCTCTGATCAAAGCTAGGACCTCCCGGTCTACGGGTGCTCCAGGGAATCCTCCCTCTAAACGAACGAATGTGAATGGAACATCGAAAGACATGTTGCCTGCAAAAAGGGGGACGGAAATCAACTGTCAGTGTTGTAATTTAATTTTTAATTTCTGACACTTGGTATTTTAAAATTTGTACCACACTGCAATGCAGTGGAAAGGGGACCAAAGGAGGACCCACAAAATCCATTGACATTGCATCAATTACTAAAACAGGCTTATCATTGGATGGGACTGTCAATAAATGAGGAAATCCTCAAAGAATATTCTCATTGAATGAGAAATCCCTCGGGAGAAGGAGAAAATCTCCCTTTCAGAGCAAAGCTCTATAACAGAGTGACACTTGTCAAACTCTGGTCATGAGGGAGTAAAATTCCTTAAAGAGCCTAGCTCCGTAATGATGATGGAAAATCCATCAAAGATTAATGAAAATTAATTCTTGAGAATTAAAATTCTGGGATCTTAAAAGATCCAAGAAAAAACTCTTAAGACTTCTTCATCAAAAGATCAAAAGATCTACATATTATCAAAAAAACTAGAGCTCTGATTCATGGGCTAAGAAACCCTAAGAAAAGATCTGTTTAGATCTATGGGTTCATTAGAGCGAGGCTCTATTAATGAAACACTAAAAGGGTTTTCTTTAGATCAACGATCTATGAAGAGCAAGTCTCTGTTAATGAGTAAGAACCCTAATTTATTAGAATTAAAATTTTTAATTTTTACCTAAGAGTTCTGACTCTTGAAAGTTCTTAACAAAAGAGTAAGGCTCTGAGCAAAAATTCTCAAGAAGAAGATGATAATCATCTAAAAGATCAAAGGTCCTCTTTATAGGCACTGAACTGCCTCTTCAACTTCTGAGTTGATCCAAGGGATCAAATGTTGCCACCGCTGCACTCACGTGAGCGCAACATGAGCGCAATGGTGGAGGGGCATTTGTTTCCCCCAATCAGAGCAAACCACTGTTTTGAATTTCGAAATTCAAAAATTGAAGCAACACTTCAGATCCTGCGCGTTGTGCGCTACGTGTCAAAAAAACAAACACGCTATTGCCAGGAGCTCTGACGCCTAGGCAACGCACCCCCAAGCAGAGCAAAGCTCTGTTTTCAAAATTCAAAATTTAAAAATTTGAAGCAACGCTTCAGATCCAGCACTCTGCGCTGCGGGCCACGTGTCAAACACAGGTGCGCTAGCGCAGTTGCGCTGCGCTCAGCGTTGCGCGCCACGTGTCAAACACAGGTGTGCTCGCACAGTTGCGCTGTACTCTGCGCTGCGTGCCATGTATCTAACAAAGATGCGCTAGCGCAATTGCGCTGCGCTCTGCGCTGTGCGCCACGTGTCAAACACGAGTGCGCTACCGCAGTTGCGCTACACTCTGCGCTGCGCGCCACGTGTCGAACGTAGGTGCGCTAGCGCTGGGATTAAAGATTCTCACCGTTAGATCAAAGGATCTAATAATAATAATAAATCATTAATTAACCAGATTTAAATTCTGTTAAGGAAAGATTCCTCAAAATCTTTCCAAATAACAAGATTGTGCTTTAAGCACCGCTGGATCAACAATCCAAGGGTAAATATTAAATTACCAAATAAAGAACAAATTCTGCATGGAAAGATTTTCTCAATCTTATTAAAACAAGACTATCTTCTGTAAAACAGAATCCTTAGGATCAAAGATCCAACGGTGGGAAATATTCCCAGATCAATCAGAGAAAGATCTCTCACATTTCAAAAAAAATAAAATATAAATTTTTAATGAATATTTTAATATTTCGGTATAATTAAATACCGATAAATGGGGAAAATTCTGGAGAAAATTATGGAAATTCTAAAATAGGTTATTTTGTGGAAATATGCCATTTTACAGTTTTTATGATGAATTATATGCGGCACTAGTGTTAATCGCGATTAAAAATCGCTAATTGGATTTTTGGCCTTTTGTTCAAAATGTGCATGTATCTTTTTCCACACTTGCCACACTTGTTTCTTGTTTTCAATTCATGGTAGCCTAGGGTTGAACCATGCTTAGATGACCAGGGTGGATTGAACCATTTGGTTAGGTTAATTAGTTTTAGCTTAGGGTTTTGGCCTTGTTTAAAGGGTGATTAGGGTTAGGTTGACTTGTGGTAAGAGAGAGAAAGAGCCATGATGGCTTGAGCAAGCAACATTAAATGAGAGAGAGAGAGAGAGGAGGCTATGAGATTATGTCACACCATTCATTACAAGACTTCTCACCTCAACACTCTGTAACATTTCAAAAAAAAACATCAGCCTGCCCATCTTGACTCTTCAGCCCCTCCTTATACCTACAGCTCACTAGTAGCTGAAACCATGCACCAATTCAGCACATTCAGCCACAATGGCTGACCTGCATACTCCCAAATCAGACTTTTCAGCCCCCATAGCTGACCCTAACTGACCTACACACCCTCATCATGATTCTTCAGCCTCCATAGCTGACCAACACACACCCCATCATGACTTATCAGCCCCAATGGCTGACTTCAGCCACCAATCAGCCCCTCCCCCACACCTACTGCTGCATTTCAGCCTATGGTTTTTAGCAAAACGACAGCAGCATCAGCCTTTAACCACAGCACAACATCATCACACCACCTCACATGCACCATATATACCACCCATTATTCAAGTGTTCAGCTGCTCCTACAACACTTAGAAAAAAATAGAAAAGAGAAAGAAGAGCAAAAGAGAGAGAGAGAGTTGCAAGCAGCAGCAACTACAAAAACAATCCATCATCCCCCAATCTTGCATCAGCTGAAGCAACCTCATTAAAAAAATCACCACCACACCACCACAACCACTCCCATAACATATAACTGTAGTAGCAGCTGCAACAGCAACCTAAACACTACCACAACACCAAAATAACAACAGCATCAGCAAATGGAGCAGCAGCCTGATGCAACAACAGCCCAATGAGTAGCTTAGCATGCAGCACAGCCCTTCCACCTAATCTTCCTTCTCTTCTTCTTCATCCTAGGACCCTCTTGAGGTATAATCTCGCATCCCAACTCGGTTCTTGCTCAGTTTCGGTTAAATAGCCGAAATTACTGTTTTATTTATGACATTGTGCTAGTATAGGCAAATTTGAGTGAAACTTGACCTAGTGTTGGTTTTGATCGTTAGTATAACCTTATTAGGTGTTTTTGAGACCATTGTAACCAATATTACCCCAGATCACTAGTTAGTTTCCATAGTTATTCGACTTGGCGTATTTTAGTGTTTTTGTCGATTTTGAGACCTTTCTGAGATCTGCTTTCACCTGGGGCCTCCTAGAGAAAAATTGACTTGGCAGAGAGCTGTGCAGGCACCCTGGAACCCCTACCCAAAGCCCTAGCCACTACCTCAAAGTCTCGGCCGCAATTTTAACCCCTGGCCGCAATTTGCGGCCAGAGCAGTGTAAAACTGCCTCGTTTTGCGTGCACAGCCCCTTTTCATGTCAAATTGACCCCCGGTATGTCTAGTTTTGACTGTTTCCTGTTAGGGTAAAATATGGGTTCATTTTCATAAGTTGGCGTATGATTTACGACGTGTTTTCGTATGGATTTTGGTATTCGATGATTCGTTTCTGTCGGGTGGCGTTTGGACGTCAACGACACTGGATTTTGGCAGTGTTTGCACACAAGGTCACATGTTTTTACCTATGGGCGTAGCGTGCACCATTTTGGGTTCCGATGTGATTTTTATGAGTTTTAGCATGTGATATCCTTGTAGGTACTCCGTGTGGCGTCGAGGCGTTGGAGATGCAAACGGCGACATCGGCACCGGCACACATATCAAGGTGAGTAGATTTATATCTACGGGGAGAAGTTGGGTGGATGGCGTATAGCACCCCCGCAGTCCGTGGTGATATATACGGATGCGTATACACACCAACAATTTATTATATGTTATTGGGGTTAATTATTGATGTTTAAGTGGATATTGGTATGTTGGATTGGTGAAAGGTTACGAAACCTTGGGTATTGGGTGCACTACACATACATACACACATATACATACTTGCATGCATCCTTATTTCAGATGTGGTTATGGGATTCTATATAGATATGTGGTCACATGGGTTTGGGATTATGTGTTCACATACGGATTTGAGGATGACATATGAGATTGATATGAGTCGATGGGTTTGATATTAGATTATGATGTCGGAGATATGATAAAATTCGTAATTGAGATACGTCTTGATGCTTTAGCGGATTTTGGGATGACGATGCTATATGGATAGTGATACTTATATTTTAGATGATCGACATGTAATTATGATATGATATAGGCGGTGATATGATATGATATGTTTTGACCAGATAATTGTGGTAGGCAGCATTCGGAAATGTTTACTCCTTGAGGTAATATATGATGATAATATCAATTTATACTAGACTGTCGATCAGTAGTCAGGTCTTCATTATAGTGGTGATGTTAGCATTGTACCAGACATTGGTCTGTACCCAGATGATGATATTTGATAAAGAGAATACTTGATGAATGATATGACAAATGTGATATTGACCCGTACCCAGATTGGGGAGGCCGTACGACGGATTTACGTACGAGCTCTAATTTGATGTTTTGATCCGCACTCTTAATTTGGAAATAACTGATTATAGAGATATGCTATCGGATGTGATATTATCGAGGCGGGATCACCGACTATATGTATATATTTATATGTATAGACTCAGAGGTTAGGCGGTTTCCCTTACCTACTGTTAGCTTTTGTTCAGCCTTATAGTGGTGTAGCTATATGACTCCTATGACATTAGATGCAGTTCATGGTCATGGTATTCATTATTTCAGCTCCCGCATATTATTATTGTTGCTCTGCATCGTATACTGTTGTGATTCATATTCTATTATTGATATCCTGCTGCTAGGACACCACCACCATTACCTATGATGCGTATGTACCACGTATACTTATTTGCTGTCACACACACATCTTCATCGGTAATTGCCATGTCACGTACACTTAGGGAATATTATTGCCTGATTTAGCTTGTTAGCTAGTAGTGACATGATATTAATGCATGGCCGTATATGCCAGCTTGACATTGTAGTTATTTGCTCGTCACATCATGCATACTGTTGTTCATTATATGCCGCATTCATGGATTCTCATGCTTATATTCATGGTTTACATACTATTGATGATTCGGATTTCCATGATGTTTTCTGGATTTGGAGGAAAAACCGCAAAACATATATATATACTGCTTTCTCTATTTTAAATAAATGCCAGTTTTCCTTGATGTTCGAGTCGTCCACCATGAGTTTTGCTGATTGATTTCGAGACCCGATTCGAGGAGTCGGATGAACCGTTTCGGGTACATGGTGGGCTCGGTGCGGTACCCAGGGGCAAGAAGATCGCAGGAGATGGCGTTGAGCCTGGCAGGGGAGCACTACCGACCGGTGATATTACCCGACACGTCGGATATCCAGAGGATACCGTCGTGGTCATGAGATGGTTGGTAGGGGCCGATCTGGACTGACGGTGCCCTGGATATTATCATTGAGACATTGATATTTGAGATATTGAGGTACAGAGATTGTGATACATTGATATCGAGACATTGAGATTTATGATTTGTGCCGATACTAGGCACTGTTTTATGCTGATTTCATTGTGACACCTCATTTTAAAAATACAGAAATCTCACAAAGTTACAAAAGCAGTTTTCTTCAATACATGCATTCATATATCATCTATATGATACCTTATTACCTGATGCACTGACACAGACACATGGGTTACACTTGGGTTAGAGATTGTTGGTTATATATTTGAGGATTATTTATATATTGATCTTATGACCTAGGATTGCGTCATACATGAGATTTTCTGTTCGTAGATCTTTTTCTACTCACGAGTTGGCAACTCACCCACGTTGTGCCCCAGTTTCTTCCAGGTGTTGCCGTACAGATTTCATTACGGCTTTGCGGGCACTGTACCTTTCGGGTGACTTGCTAGTAGGTGGGTTTATTGTATCTTACCCATCGTTATACCTTGTATATTATATTTCAGTTGTATCTAGAATTTCCATTAACCAAAACTTGTACTTATTTGAGATATAGACCAGTGATGTTTATTCTTTCGACTTTAGAGTCGCATGTTATATTTCTTTGGGTTTCAGGCTGGTTGAGTTCCTTTTCTGTTGTGATCCTCGCCTTGAGGCGTTGTATATTGTGTTACATACAGGTTGTTTGGATATGGTTCTTCCTACACTCTACTACTTCCCTTGGTTTGGATTTCTGGGTTCGGCTTACTTAGCTTACGTACGCCTTAAGATGTTCGTAGTCTAAGTGCCGGTCCTGCTCCGTACTTTCGGGTCGTGAAAAAGTTGGTATCAGAGCGTTAGGTTTTACCTTCGGAGCGTAGGATGACCCTTGGTTGATGGAATAGGTGACTAAAGTAGAGTGACGTACCGTTGGTATGTTCCGCGGCATATTTACGACATGCCACTCCACTTAAGAAGCCTTAGGATGTACATTTCCTTATTCAGTGTCATATTCATTCCTGATCTAGCCTCATCAGTATCAGTTACGGTTTTGCTTCCACGATTACGGGCAGGGAGAGCTACGGCTAAGAGTTGCGGTCAGCATGAGCTCGTTGCAAACGAGGACTGACCAGGGCGTGATTCTGGCGACACACGATTGTAGAGATGTGTCTTTTTACGGTGTTTCGCGCCACGAGCGTTGGATGGATCGCTGTATGAGATTACTCGGACATGCAGATTAGCACCTGAGGATTTAGACACTGACAGAGGCCAGGCAGATGTTGATGACCGCTGGTGTATTGCTTACTCCTGATGATGGAGGCACGGTTTAGCTTGCAGGCGAGCGAGCCAGTTTATGCTGCGAACTACGAGATATCACTCTAGATGTTGGAGCTATTGCAGTACGAGGTTGTACTAAGAAATGATAAAAAGTTGCTAGTCACCGAGGGTGAATGACTAGGACATGCGGATCGTTCGCTACCCGATGAGAGGTCATCAGATAGACTGATTCCAGCTAGACACGACTTCACGCGGAGACGTTGAGAGTCGACAGAAACGATCGAATTTAAAAACCTATTATTCCAAGTTTAAAGTATTCGGAAAGACATGCAGGCAATTCTATGGTCCCTCTAGAAGAATGAAACCCTAACTCGACTTAATGACCGTGTGAAAGCCTTTGAACCTTAGGGTTTGCGGCAGTTCTGCGGCGCCATTAGTGAGGCTTGGGTTTGCCCTTCTACGGCTGGACCACCGATGCTGTGGTATGTACGCGATACTATTATACTGTACCCAAGATGTTGAGATCTTGGAGGATTATGCGGTTTTGACCAATCGATCGGATGGCTCGACTTAATTCGGATGCTAGGTGGTGAGATGCATTTCTTGGGAGACTCCAGATACGAGGATAGCAGTTGGAGCTCAGTCCATGCAGCCACGACGAGGCGAGTCCGAAGCAGTCCACATTAGAGAAAAGTGGAGTAAGAGGTTTGTACAGGATCTGGATATAATGACGTTCCACTCCGCCGACATCAGAGATGCGATGCGCATACCGAGGCATTGTAACAGGATATACCTTCTAGAAGGAGTCGCGATGAGTATGCAGCCGTTCCGGAACAAGAAGCAGATATGGTAAAGGACGATGACTCCCGGACAATTGGCAGAGATTAGACTTGGAAGAGACCTTGAGCAGGATTCCTTCCCGGACACAGCTGCAAGGATATTTGCAGCCAGGATCAGATGTGCCACGTGCATTCAGAGAGCCAGAGGCCGACGCCAGTGACATGCTGCTTTGCGAGTGGTCGCAACGATTGATCAAGAGATGACCAGAGAAGTGCCAGAACGGAATCGACCCCGTTAGCACACCTAACAGGGCCGATGAGTCGATGGATCGTGTGATTGGTAATCTACAGAGAAGACTTGGACCCAAGAGTGGTCATGTTATGCACACCAGCAGGCCAGAGATTCATGATCAACGAAGAGATGTCCTACTAGTGACCACGACAGTTGACCAGAGATTCTTGGAGGATGCGCTTGAGCGTGACTATTCCTCCATACTTGATTTCGGTATTGTTGGGCGATTTCTTCTCGTGATTTAGTTTGATGATTGAGGATTTATGATTTTCGCACAGTCGTTGCACTGTTGGAGATAGTGCCCTCATAGTCAATTATTGGATCATAGGTACGTGATTGCAATGATTGCGGAGGACCTATACCGGTAGGACAGTCTTACTCAAAATGTTAGTATGCTATCTGGTTTGCCTTTATCAGTCGTGTACATGTTCAGGTGACTGATTACATGTTACACTTTGATAGAGCCCTTAGGATCTTGCTTTACCACCAACAGTATGATGGCGATCATATACGTGAGAGTTGGGTGGTTTATACGCATATCCTTAATTGTGGTCCCTAGTCGTGGGAGTTTCGAGACAGGGCATCGATACTCCGGAGTAGACTAGTGTGTACAGTCGAGACCCCGACGAGGGGCGGTGGCCGGTCTCACAAGCCACTGGTGTCAGTTGGATCACCTAAGATGTATACAGGTGCTCATTGGGTTATGAGTACACCGGACAGGACTCGCCGGGAATCTGCTAATTAGTATTACATCTACCGTCAGATAGCAGTTCCCTGGTGACATGTGTACAGGTTAGTTCATCGACCTGAGGTCGTCATTTGTCTCGTGTGAGTTCCCACTGTGCTTTGATTTCTACCCTACCACGGCTCAAAGGAGTCGTGCAAACAGGTAGTTTTTAGGTACAGTCCCGAGCCATATGGAGGCACGTGAGCGGATCGGCAGGGGATTCGTCTCTCCCGGTATTGGGGGCGAGGTCGTACTGTGTCTAGGAGAGCCATTACACAAAGTCCATGGCCATGGCAGGAGATTTACTGGTAGGTACTCCAGTAGTATCTCAGGGTGTTATTGGGCTACACTCCGACACGACTTATACTGCTATTGGGGGTCTGACGTTACTAGCCCCCTAGGCAGATATGCGATACTCATAGACGAACGGACCGGACTGTATATACATTGTCACTGTTAGGCTCAGTAGGGTTTTCCGGATGAGTGCGCTCATCGGCATCCCTTGAGGTCAGTCCATGGGCAGCCGTTACGCATTGCTAGTGCCGCTGACGGTTTGTGGTTAAACCCACTGCCAGGGTACTGACGAGTCATTAGAGTCCCCCACAGACAGTTTCCCAAGTTCGGGCGAAACGTTGTAGAGGCCGTATGGTTTTATGGCAGGGTTCGGAAAATGCACGTGCGTTTACGCACGTGTTATTTTTCGGGCAGATGATACTGGTCGGCTTTGGTTTAAGCCGGATCCGAGTATTATATTGAGTAGGTATAATATCTTTGTCTCAGTTGCATTTGTATTCGGTCGTAATACAAATGCGGGTATATTTATACAGTTTCGGGGTTATCCTAAAAGTCATTTCAGGATCACTTTTGGAAGTTGCCAGTTTCCAGTTTTCTATCAGCCGTCTTTTAACATTCGGTTAAAGACGGATTTATCTTTTTTTCAGTTGAGGTGAGTCAGTGTTCTAGAAGATTCTAGAGGCGGTGACTAGGATTAATTGGTGTTGAGTTTTCATTGGTTGCATTAATGACTTGATGAGGTGTTTATGTGAGTCATTGTTTTCATTAAAGAGTTTTGTTAAGCTTAAGATATTTTGTGTGAAGCTTCATGTGTTATGGTCACCTCCCTCCCCCTACACTCACCCTCCTCCTTCTCTTTATATGGCCGACCACTATTTGTGAGAGTGAGTGAGAATGATTTCATTTTAGAGAGAAAAGACTATGGTTTTGGGTGTATGGAAATTTCATATCTCGGTTCGTTCCATCACCCGATTAAAATGGCAACTTCATTAACCGATCGTCCACGGACTTGGACGAAGTGAGACAAAGTCATCTACTCATTCTCTACATCATTCTTGGTCGTCTCTTTTAGCAAACTTGACGATCGAGTTGCCTCAAGTCAGAGGCGGGAGCCCGTTTAAAGAATCGACGATGTGGTGCCACCTCGGCGAGGATATCGGAGATCGACGCGATCGGAGCAGCCGCAACGGAGCATGGGATGATGGTTGAAGAACGAAGGACTCGGATCGTTCGGTATAACCTTTCTACACTCTTTACAATTTGTTAGTTTAGCAATAATGGCAGATCCGGGTTAAAGTATACGATAGCGCCAGTTAAAAGTTTTTGTTCCGCATTTTGGCGTCTGTAGACGGCCGGGGCGCTAGCATAGAATTACAGTGGTATCAGAGCCTCACCATTTTGCTATGCTAACTTGCGCTAACGCGTTTAAAACATCGATCGAACCAGAAATCGAAAATTGCAAAATCCTAGCTCGACAGTTTCTGTTGATTTTAAATGGTCCCAAAAATTAATTCTACATGTCTTAAAAATCTGTGCAGGCTTTTCTAAGAACCACGACAAAATTTGGGCTCGTGATTCCTCCAAGCCGCTGCGGAAACGCGGCCAAACCCATGGTTTGGCCGCGCATCCGCGGCCACTTGGTGAGCTCATGCTCCCAAATTTTTACAGTGGGTTCTCTGATGGATTTTGGGATTTTTGGTATTTATAGTTTGGGCCCAGGTTTTGTTACTGTTCACTAGTAAGTCGTGGGGCCCACTTCTTGATATTTGGTCGATCGAAATTTAAACATGTTAGTTTACAGTGCTTACATTATATCTCCGACCAGGAATGTCATTTGATCGGTAAACCGCGTCTGATTGCTATAGTTCTTTTAGACGGGTTTGCGAACGTGACATTCGCGTTGATGTTCTGTGTTGTGCTGTGATATTGCGGATTTGTCGTGGTGGATAGCAGTGTGCAATGGTAGTACAGTTTGAGTTTATTTGTACATTTGATATTGCGGGACGAGCGTCCAACATGTGGACTGCCGTCACTGCCTGTTGTATAATATTCTTTTGGGGCACGACCAGGTTGCGGTCGATGTACCTATTGTACTATTTTTCATTACTGTACTAGGTTTTGCCCCGCGACGGAGTGCACGGATAGCCGGGTTCTGGGGGGCAATGGGTCCGCATCTCATGGCTTTGAGAGGCAGAGGGGTCCCACTCTAGAATTGGCAGACTATTCGCCGCACTCGTAGGGGGTACAGGTTGACCCAAGGAGGGGTGCCCAAGCTTACCGGATTCCGTGAAATGCTGGGTGGTCCATTCACTATGCTGTAGGGGGCTGCCTCGCTTCAGGTTTTGGCTGGTAACTTGCCGCACCCGTAGGGGTCTAGGTTTCATTGCACAGGCTATCCACACGACAGGGGAACGTCGGGTTTCAGCAGCGGCTCTGTGAAACCCGGGGATCCCAGATTATCTGTATTGTTCTGTGATGCTTATTACTTTTCTGTAATGTTGCATACTATCACGCCTGGAGCGATTATTGTATATTGTTTTATATACTATTAGATGTTGTATATGTTTTACACCCGCGCTAGTCCAGTCCCCGCTCTGTCGTTAGTTAAGTAACCTAACGGGTGATGACGGGACCCAGTGACGAATGCGGATGGCATATACGTACATTTTATTTTCGTTATTTTCTGGTGTGATTGAATGATGGGACTGCGTTGATTCTGATCAATGCAAAGTAAAGCAAACCTGTTTACAGTTGTTGGAACAAATTTAAAAGGTGTTATTGCAAAGATGTTTCCTTTTTGTTATGCATAGCGGTATTCAGTAGAATATCCTGCACCTCATTCGACGGGGAAATGGCCGATATCCCTTCACCGGGACTGACCCCTTGGGCAGAAGTTTGCGTCAGCGTAATAACTTCACTATAGTCGATTACAAGTTGCTTT
Organism: Agapanthus africanus; assembly: GCA_030015575.1. Taxonomy (NCBI): domain Eukaryota; kingdom Viridiplantae; phylum Streptophyta; class Magnoliopsida; order Asparagales; family Amaryllidaceae; genus Agapanthus; species Agapanthus africanus. Next base: position 538,444,412 of record CM057337.1, read on the forward strand.
GCATAGCGGTATTCAGTGGAATATCCTGCACCTCATTCCACGAGGAAAGAGCCGAGATCCCTTTACCGGGAGTGACCTCTTTAGCAAAAGGTTTTCGCCACTATATTTTAAAAACCTATCAGGTTTTTTCAACGATATCAAGTTCACTACGTTAAAGGTTTTTCGCCAAAAACCAGCCGTAGCCCTCCGTCGTTTCTTATGGATGGTCAGTAGTATTCAAGCTATGTTTGTTGGCATACGTCAAGGCATAGTGTTTGGTAGCTGCTGGGTATTCATTTGTTGCATAGATAGATGAGTTGGTTTGGGACAGTCGTATTACCTTATTGGCATACGTCAAGGGTATGTACGGGTGGGTTCAAATTAACAAGATAATAACGGGCAGAACTTGACATGTGACTTATGATTTGTTGACATACGCCAAGGTCATAAGAGCATGGGGCATAAATCATATCGGGAGTTTCTAAAGAAACTGAAACATGCCAAGTATGCGCATACCTTCTAGAGTATGAGTAACGTGGATGCATTCCATAACGTTATCATGCGATGAGAGTTGGATCCCGATTCCCACTGATGAGTTGGTTTACTCTTCGGGTGATCCCGATTGATTCTTCTTTAGGTTTGGAGGAGAATTTGACAGGACAGTGGGAGGTTTCCGGATTAGATAAAGTGATGACCATTCTGATCTAGATTAGAGTGCACGCAGAGTGTTTCTTTTCTCTCTCTCTTTGGCAGCGACCTTTGACCGACCCTAGACTATGACTCAGTGACCAAGTTGACCGAACCTTCTTAAAACACTGGCTTTTGGATTGTCTGAGTTGCATAAGTCATTGCCACTCCTTCTTTTACCCTTTGAATTTCTCAGAACACCCGTATTACTACGGATATCCACTTCCGTTGGAGATAGTGCCCTCAGAGTCAATTATTGGATCACAGGCACGTGATTGCAATGATTGAGGGGAGGACCTATCCCGGTAGGACAGTCTTACTCGAAATGATAGTATGCTATCTGGTTTATCTTTATCATCGTGTACTGCTTCAGGTGACCTTTCGAGTCGCTATTACACGTTGATAAAGCCCCTAGGATTCTTGCTTGACTTCCAGCAGTATGAGGGCGATCATATAAGTGGGAGCTGGGGGTCTACAAGCACATCCTTAAAAGGTCCCTAGTCGTGGGAGATTCGAGACAGGGCATCGTTTCTCCAGAGTAGACTAGTGTATACAGTCGAGACCCCGACGAGGGGTAGTGGCCGGTCTCACAAGCCACTGGTATCAGTTGGTTCACCTAAGATGTATACAGGTGCTCATTGGGTTATGAGTACACCGGACAGGACTCGCCGGGAACCTGCTAGTTGGGATATACCAGACGTCAGATAGCAGTTCCCAGGTGACATGTGTACAGGTTAGTTCATCGACCTGGGATCGTCATTTGTCTCGTGTGAGTTCCCACTGTACTTTGATTACTACCCTACCACGGCTCAAAGGAGTCGTGCAAACAGGTTTTAGTTGGGTACAGTCCCGAGCCACATGGAGGCAGTGAGCGGATCTGCAGGGGTTCGTCTCTCCCGGTATTGGGGGTGAGGTCGTGCTGTGTCTAGGAGAGCCAGAACATGAAAAGTCCTTGGCCAAGGCAGGAGATTTGCTGGTAGGTATTCCAGTAGTATCTCAGGGTGTTCTGGGCTACACTCCGACACGACTTGTACCGCTTTTGGGGGTCTGACTTTTACCAACCCCCTAGGCCCGCCATGCGATACTCATAGACGAACGGACCGGACTGTACGGATATTGTGACTGACAGGCTCAGTAGGGTGTCAGGATGAGTTCGCTCATCGACGTCCCTTTTGGTCAATAGCTGGTGGCCCGTCACGTATGGCTAATACCTCTGACGTGCTAGTGGTTAAATCCACAGCCATAGTATTGACGAGTCTTTAGAGTCCACCACACAGACAGTTACTCAAGTTTCGGGCGAAACGCTGTAGAGGCCGTATGGAGATATGGCAGGGTTCGATCAGATACGTGCGGTATTGCACGGATCGTGATCGGACGGTTTTTACTAGCCGACTTTGGCTTAAGCCGGATTCTAGTATTTGATAGTGTAGTTTTGTCTCTTTGCATTTGTGTTCAGTAGGAATACAAATGCGGGCATGTATTTGCAATAGTGGGGTTTTCCTGTAATTTATTACGGGATCGGTTTTCTGAAGTTGCCAGTTTGCATTCCGTTCCGACCGGTTTTCCTTCATTCCTTCTCGGTCGGACTTTCTTGATGGAGGGTGTTAATTGCAAGTTTGCAATTAACACTTAGTGGAGGGGCTTTCTTGCTTATTTGTGGCATGATGAGACTTGCTTCATGATGAGATTCTTTTTTAATCTCATCACTTGCTTTTCTTGTGATAGGTTGTGAAGGGATTGAAATGAGAAATGAGTTTGACCATTTTCCATATTGTTGATATATTCTTTCTTTCTTGCATTTTTCTCTCTCCAATCTCATTTCTTGAACAAGGGGGCCGGCCACTTTAGTGTGAGGGAGAGGATCATTCCTTTTGGAGTGAGAAAAATGCTTCATATCTTTTTCCATGCTAACAAGTTCACAAGCACATTTTCTTGAGTTGCTTTTCTTCTCCTCCTCACATCCTTCCATCAAGGCAACTTCAAGAACCCCAAAGAGATAACCTACTACACTATTCTATAGCAAGCCTTGGACGCGTCGGCTAGCCAACTTCGCGCCCGAGTTGCCTCGGTCAAGAGGCGGGAGCCCGTAAAAGATTCCGGCTACGTGGTGCCCCTTTCCGACGAGCGAGGAAGTGACGGAGATTCCGCAGGAGATCGGAGCGGAGACGAAGACCGAAGGACACGGATCGTTTGGTATAGCATCTCTACTCTTTTCTTTTTGCTAGCTAGCTAGGTTAATGGCCCGATCCGGGTAAAAAGTCCGCGGCGGTGCCGGTTGCAAAGTTCGCAAAGTTTTTGTTTTCCGCGTTTTCCGGCGTCGGATCGACGGCCGGGGCGCCCCCGCGGGCTTACAATGGTATCAGAGCCACGCCATTAACCTACCCTATCTTGCTCTAGCGCGTTTAGAACTCGATCGAACAAAAACCCGAAAACCGTATTTTTGTGCACATGTGTTCTCTGTTAAAATTTTTTGAGCTCCTAAAATTTTTCAGGTTGTTGCAGAGGCATGTACAAGCAATTATAAGAAATCTGGGAAAATACGATCCACCAATTCCTCAGTTCCACCGCGGAAGCGCGGCCAAAACCCTGGTTTGGCCGCGCTTGCGCGGCGGATAAGAGGAATTGTGGCACCAAATTTTCCCAGTAAGCTTATGAGTTGGAAATAGGGCTTTTGGGATATTTTCTTTGGGCCCATATTTTCTGTAAGTGCTACAGTACTGCTTGGGGCCCACTTTGATAAATTTGTTCGATCGGATATTTTAAACATGCTAGTTCACAGTTTTTACATTATATCTGCGACCGTGAATGTCACTTGATCGGTAAATCCCGTCTAACTGCTATAGCCCGGTTAGACGGATTTGCGAACGTGATTTTCACGTTGATGTTCTGTGATTGTACTGTGTTGTTGCGGATCGGTCGTGGGGGATAGCCTGGTTGCAGTGGTAGTACTGTTTTGTTATATTATGTACATTTGATTTTGCGGGGCGAGCGTCCGACATGTGGACTGCCGTCACTGCCAGTTTGTATTATTCTTTTGGGGCACGACCAGGCTGCGGTCGATGTACCCGTTGTATGTATATTTTACTTTCTGTACTAGGATTACCCCGCGGAGGGGTGCATGGATAGCCGGGTTCTAGAGGGCAACAAGCCCGCATCTCATGGCATTGAGACGGAGGGGGCTTCACTCTAGAATTGGCGGGCTATTCGCCGCACTCGTAGGGGGTATAGGGTTGACCCAGGAAGGGTGCCCAAGTTACCGGATTCTGTGAAGTGCTGGGTGGTCCATTCACGTCGCTGAAGGGGGCTGCCTCGCTTCAGGTTTTGGCGGGTGACTTGCCGCGCCCGTAGGGGTCTAGGATTTTCATTGCACAGGCTATCCACACGACCAGGGGAACGTCGGGTTTCAGCGGCTCTGTGAAACCCGGGGATCCCAGATATCTGTATTGATCTGTGTTGCTATACATTTCTGTGCTGCATTTTTATCACGCCTTGAGCGAATGCTATATATTATATATTATATATATTAGTAGATGTTGTATATGTTTTTCATCCGCGCTAGTCCAGTCCCCGCTCTGTCGTTAGTTAGCTAACCTAATGGGTGATGACGGGACCCAGTGGCGAATGCGGATGGCATATACGTACATCAGTATATTTTCGTTCTTTGTGGTGTGATCAATTGATGGGACTGCATTGATTCGGATCAGTGCAAGTTATACAAACCTATTCTGATGTTGTTGGAACACTTTTTCAAAAAAAAGCTGTTATTGCAAGGGCGTTCTCTTTTGTTTTGCATCGTGGTATTCAGTTGGAATATCCTGCTCCTCAGTCGACGAGGCAAGGGCCGAGATCCCTTCACCGGGAGTGACCCCTTGGACAGAAGTTTGCGTCAGGGCAGTAACTTCACTATAGCCGATTACTTTTGCTTTGCACCGTGGTATTCAGTTGGAATATCCTGCTCCTCAGTCGACGAGGCAAGGGCCGAGATCCCTTCACCGGGAGTGACCCCTTGGACAGAAGTTTGCGTCAGGGCAGTAACTTCACTATAGCCGATTACTTTTGCTTTGCACCGTGGTATTCAGTAGGAATATCCTGCACCTCATTCTACGGGGAAAGAGCCGAGATCCCTTCACCGGGAGTGACCTCTTTAGCAAAGGTTGTCGTCACTATATTTTTATAAAGCTATCCGTTCCTTCAGCGATATCAAGTTCATTACGTTAAAGGTTTTCGCCAGAAACCATTCGTAGCCCTCCGTCATTTCAGTTAAATATTTGGTAGTATTCAAGCTATGTATTTTGACCTCACGCCAAGGCATAGTGTTTGGTAGCTGCCGGGTATTTATCTGTTGCATAGATAGATGCGTTAGTTTGGGACAGTCGTACTACTATTTTGGCCTACGTCAAGGGTATGTACGGGTGGGTTCAAATTAACCAGGATAATGACGGGTAGAACTTGACATGTGACTTATGATATTTTGACCTCACGCCAAGGTCATAAGAGCATGGGGCAAAAATCCACATCGGGAGTTTCAAAAGTACTGAAACTTGCCAGATATGCGCATACCTTCTGGAGTGTGATAACGTGAGTGGATTCCGTCACGTTATCATGCGATGAGAGTTGGATCCCGATTCCCACTGATGAGTTGGTTTACTCCTCGGGTTATCCCGGCTAATTCTTCTTTCAGGTTTGGGGAAGAATTTGACGTTACAGTGGGAGGTTTCCAGATTAGATAAAGTGGTAACCATTCTGATCTAGGTTAGAGTGCACGCTGAGTGTTTCTTTTCTCTCTCTCTCTGGCAGCGACCATTGACCCAACCCTAGACTATGACTCAGTGACCAAGTTAACCGAACCTTCTTAACACTGGCTTTTGGATTGTCAGAGTTGCAGACCTCTTTGCCACTCCTACTTTTACTCTTTTCTCCGGGACACCCCGTATTACTACGAACGTCCACTTCCATTGGACAAAACCATCGTATGGTTATATACGAACTCGAAGGACTTCGAGGATGGTTTCAGGTTCTGGAGAAAATGAATAGGACTATTCAGTTGTCTTTTCCTTTTACCTTCTCTCAGGTTGCGTGTACTCCTTGGTTTAGGAGTAGTACACCTATTACGCAAATTGGATAGTCTTCTTCCAGACCCTAGGCTGGTGCCGACCGGTAGGGAATGAAGAAAGCCATTTAGCCTAAACGGTGTACAGAAGGTATTAAGTTCAGACAAAGCAAGGGATTAGTAAGAGGGCAAAGTAAATTGCGACTGCTATTCATGACCAAACCATGTACTTCTTTGTCAATCCTAAATCACCTATGAATTAAGTTCATTCGGTTGTCTTTTATCCTCACCTTCTCTCGCATTGCGAGTGCTCCTAGGATTAGGACAGTACACCCTTTATGCTTATTGGATAGTCTTCTTCCAAACCATAGGCTGGTGCCGAACGGTAGGGAAGGAAGAAAACCATTTGGCCTAAAGGGGTGTACAGAAGGTAATGACTAAAGACATATAAAGGGATTTGGAGAGGTGGCAAAGAATTATACGGTTATAGTTGTGAATCTGGATAATGGAAGAGGCATTACTAAGAATACCAGGATACCCCATCGAAACATTTCAATGTTTCAGTTTCACAGTGTACTGTTAAAAGAAAACTGATTTCCCGATTAGACACTTACTCCAGGGTATGTATTTACCAGGTTGGATTCTCACATCTGTATGGTTTTACAGATGATGAGTGGGAGTAAGTTATTGGGAATTAGGTGACCATCCTCATTATATCGGGATTCGTTGTAATCGGTGATATTTGAGGAAGTCACCTGGGTTGTTTGCCGGTCGGCAAATATTTGGTTTTGAATATCCGTTGTTATGCACCAATTTCAAATTGATATATCTGTACGTCTATTTTTATAGAGTGAGACATACCTTTTTGAAATTATGTCTATGACATTTACCTATACCAGTGGATGGTTAGGTAAGGAGCATTGAACAACGGTGTACTTCTTAACCAAAAGTACAGTTTTCAACCTACGACACACAGTGAATGAGTCACTAGACTCAGGGGACTTATACAGAGTATTGTATATTGTCCAGTGTCCATTAGGACAGAGGGGTTGGTCCTCGTACTATATTCTGTTTACTTTTAACTTCTCTAGTTCTTAGACATGTGTTTCGTAGAAACACAGGGTCTAAGTTTTGAGGAGTTATAGGTATAAGAGTAAAGTAGAGAACCAAGTGTTGCAAGTATCGGGATTCTTCAAGCTGATCGAAGATGTAGATACTTGTGAATGGTATTCAGTTGATAGTAATGATTAAGAGAACTAGCATCTCTTTCAGGTTACTCATAATTGGAAGTACTCCTAAGTTGAGTAACGCTGATCGGCCTCTCTTCCATTTAGTTGACATGCACTGGAGACAGCTGCATGATTTGAATCTGGTTCAATTAAATCAGTGCCTCTGGTTCTTGGATATAGAACAGTTCATATCTTGACATTGTTAAGATACGGGGAGTTGTCCGGCTTATGCTTAAAACCAGACTCTGGACAACTCAAGGCACGTTTCAGTAGTGGCTGTTTGTGGGTTGACCCGGGCTATGACGAGGGTTGACTTTCTACCATCTGGAAGATCAATAGTGATATTGTTCTTGACTCGCCACAGTTTTATTAAAAATGGATTTTTCAGAAAACAGTAGTGGGAGTATGGTAGAACTGGAAGTGATTCCAGAACCACAAACGATTACTGAAGATTTGATAATGAACCAAAAGATTCAATCTGGTTTGACATTCCATTGGCCACTCCGCAGATAAGGTGGGTAACCTCAGGCACCCGAGAGGTACTTCGGTATGCTCAAGGACGGTGGCAGGGAGGTTCTTGTTTACCCAGACTTGCCATTGCTGTTGTTCCAGGCTGCGAGACCCGGCAGGAGGATGAGTATAGCGACGTTCTAAACTTGCTTTAGAAGCGTACGTGTATATGACTCTGCCAGAGGGTTGTCGTAGTCAGTGGGAGCAGCGGAAGCATTGGTGGATATCAGGCTTATGTCTATTTATAGACTAGAGCAGATATAGCGGAGATAGATCATCTATTTCTGATGTTACAGTCATAGGTTTGACTTCATCAGAATATGGGATGGATCTGTTGAGAAGGTAGTAGGGTGTGATGTCCTGGTATTTGATGACATACACAGAGTAGGAAGTGATATTCCTATACTACGATCGGTTATACTTTGGTCGTCACACAGTGGTTTCTCCACATAGGACTTGGATATTATATCAGACATCTGGTTACTAGATCTATGGTTTTAGATCTAGATTTGGGTGGTTTCCCAATCTGGGTACTTTGACCGCATTCTATGAGTATTTAGAATGGACGACTCCTGGCACGGTAGTGTACCTGCAGGTAATGGGGTCACCCTCTCTAAAGGTGTCTTACAGACTAAAGGGGAGAGGGACGTGCATGATTGACAGATTACTTGCTTAGGCAATAGAGTCAATCATGAGATGTCAAGTACCACACCAGATGTTGTTCTTGCAGTAGGTGCAATAAGTTGATATTGATCCAATCCTGGAGAAACAGTCGGAAGCAGTTTTAGAACATAAGTTGATGTTCTAGGGATATGATAACGGCAGCCTCCTTTACGAGACGATTATCATTCCAGGCTTCCAAGGTGACCTGGATGGCAGAATGGCTGTCAGAGTTATAGTTTTTCCCTCTGACGAGGGGCAGTATTTTGGACAGGAGGTCCAAGTGGATACTGAGGGAAGGCATGGCGCAGGACACTGATTAAGTTCAGTTGTCGATACAGTCTAAGAAGTTTGGATTTGGAGTTCACTTATGAGCTAGGTCCCATCAGACATCCAGACATTCTAAGACAGGTATTGCTCATTTCGGGAGATAGTTTTCTCTGCGAGAATGAGATATAGAGAGACATAGAAAGAAACATCAAAGCGGATCCACTCACTGAGGCTATTCCTCGAACGCAATAGTTTCGCAAACGAGATTTGTGAGACTGACTAGTAGAGGAGTTGGGTGTTCGGTATCACACGGGCTGTGAGTATGCGACATCGCAATAATTAGCCTTGAGTGCAAGTGGGAGATTGTTGGAGATAGTGCCCTCAGAGTCAATTATTGGATCACAGGCACGTGATTGCAATGATTGAGGGGAGGACCTATCCCGGTAGGACAGTCTTACTCGAAATGATAGTATGCTATCTGGTTTATCTTTATCATCGTGTACTGCTTCAGGTGACCTTTCGAGTCGCTATTACACGTTGATAAAGCCCCTAGGATTCTTGCTTGACTTCCAGCAGTATGAGGGCGATCATATAAGTGGGAGCTGGGGGTCTACAAGCACATCCTTAAAAGGTCCCTAGTCGTGGGAGATTCGAGACAGGGCATCGTTTCTCCAGAGTAGACTAGTGTATACAGTCGAGACCCCGACGAGGGGTAGTGGCCGGTCTCACAAGCCACTGGTGTCAGTTGGTTCACCTAAGATGTATACAGGTGCTCATTGGGTTATGAGTACACCGGACAGGACTCGCCGGGAACCTGCTAGTTGGGATATACCAGACGTCAGATAGCAGTTCCCAGGTGACTTGTGTACAGGTTAGTTCATCGACCTGGGATCGTCATTTGTCTCGTGTGAGTTCCCACTGTACTTTGATTACTACCCTACCACGGCTCAAAGGAGTCGTGCAAACAGGTTTTAGTTGGGTACAGTCCCGAGCCACATGGAGGCAGTGAGCGGATCTGCAGGGGTTCGTCTCTCCCGGTATTGGGGGTGAGGTCGTGCTGTGTCTAGGAGAGCCAGAACATGAAAAGTCCTTGGCCAAGGCAGGAGATTTGCTGGTAGGTATTCCAGTAGTATCTCAGGGTGTTCTGGGCTACACTCCGACACGACTTGTACCGCTTTTGGGGGTCTGACTTTTACCAACCCCCTAGGCCCGCCATGCGATACTCATAGACGAACGGACCGGACTGTACGGATATTGTCACTGACAGGCTCAGTAGGGTGTCAGGATGAGTTCGCTCATCGACGTCCCTTTTGGTCAATAGCTGGTGGCCCGTCACGTATGGCTAATACCTCTGACGTGCTAGTGGTTAAATCCACAGCCATAGTATTGACGAGTCTTTAGAGTCCACCACACAGACAGTTACTCAAGTTTCGGGCGAAACGCTGTAGAGGCCGTATGGAGATATGGCAGGGTTCGATCAGATACGTGCGGTATTGCACGGATCGTGATCGGACGGTTTTTACTAGCCGGCTTTGGCTTAAGCCGGATTCTAGTATTTGATAGTGTAGTTTTGTCTCTTTGCATTTGTGTTCAGTAGGAATACAAATGCGGGCATGTATTTGCAGTAGTGGGGTTTTCCTGTAATTTATTACGGGATCGGTTTTCTGAAGTTGCCAGTTTGCATTCCGTTCCGACCGGTTTTCCTTCATTCCTTCTCGGTCGGACTTTCTTGATGGAGGGTGTTAATTGCAAGTTTGCAATTAACACTTAGTGGAGGGGCTTTCTTGCTTATTTGTGGCATGATGAGACTTGCTTCATGATGAGATTCTTTTTTAATCTCATCACTTGCTTTTCTTGTGATAGGTTGTGAAGGGATTGAAATGAGAAATGAGTTTGACCATTTTCCATATTGTTGATATATTCTTTCTTTCTTGCATTTTTCTCTCTCCAATCTCATTTCTTGAACAAGGGGGCCGGCCACTTTAGTGTGAGGGAGAGGATCATTCCTTTTGGAGTGAGAAAAATGCTTCATATCTTTTTCCATGCTAACAAGTTCACAAGCACATTTTCTTGAGTTGCTTTTCTTCTCCTCCTCACATCCTTCCATCAAGGCAACTTCAAGAACCCCAAAGAGATAACCTACTACACTATTCTATAGCAAGCCTTGGACGCGTCGGCTAGCCAACTTCGCGCCCGAGTTGCCTCGGTCAAGAGGCGGGAGCCCGTAAAAGATTCCGGCTACGTGGTGCCCCATTCCGACGAGCGAGGAAGTGACGGAGATTCCGCAGGAGATCGGAGCGGAGACGAAGACCGAAGGACACGGATCGTTTGGTATAGCATCTCTACTCTTTTCTTTTTGCTAGCTAGCTAGGTTAATGGCCCGATCCGGGTAAAAAGTCCGCGGCGGTGCCGGTTGCAAAGTTCGCAAAGTTTTTGTTTTCCGCGTTTTCCGGCGTCGGATCGACGGCCGGGGCGCCCCCGCGGGCTTACATCCATCGTATGGTTATATACGAACTCGAAGGGACTTCTTCGAGAATGGATCCAGGTTCAGGAGAAATAGAATTGGTTTATTCAGTTGTCTTTTATTATCACCTTCTCTCAGGTTGCGAGAGCTCCTTGGTTTAGGCGAGTACACCTATTACGCTTATTGGATAGTCTTATTCCAAACCATAGGCTGGTGCCGAAAGGTAGGGAATGAAGAAAACCAATTAGCCTGAGTAGGGTGTGCAGAAGGTAATATGTAAAGACAAAATAAAGGGATTAGAAAGACGGCAAAGTAAATTGCGACTGTTATCATTCACGACCAAAACCGCGTACTTCATCGCCGCTCCTATTTCACCTTTAAAAGAATAAGGTATTATTCAGTTGTCTTTTATCATCACCTTCTCTCGAGATGCGAGTACTCCTTGGTTTAGGAGGGTACACCTATTATACTTACTGGATAGTCTTCTTCCAAACCATAGGCTGGTGCCGAACGGTAGGGAAGGAAGAAAACCATTTAGCCTAATGATGGTGTACAGAAGGTAACGACTAAAGACAAATAAAGGGATTTGGAGAGATTGCAAAGAGATATACGGTTGAAGTCTTGAATTAGATTATGGAAGAGGCATTGCTATGAATACCAGGATACCCCTACGAAACATTTTCATGTTTCAGTGCATTGTTAAAGAAAAACTGTTTTCCCGATTAGACACTTACTCCAAGGGTTTGTATTTACCAGGTTTCATTTTCATATCTGTATGGTTTTACAGATGATGAGTGGGAGTAAGATATTGGGAATTAGGTGATCATCCTCATTATATCGGAATTCGTTGTAATTGGTGATATTTGAGGAAATCGCCAGGGTACAGTTTTCAACCTACGACGCACAGGTTTTGAGTTGTTCAACTCAGCTCACTTATACAGAGTATTGTATGTTGTCCAGTGTCCATCAGGACAAAGGGGTAGGTCCTCGTACTATGTTCTGTTTACTTATGACTTCTCTAGTTTTTAGACAAGTATTTCGTAGAAATACAAGGTCTAAGTTTTGAGAAGTTGTGGGTATAAGAATAAAGTAGAGAACCAGGTGTCACAAGTATCGGGATTCTTCAAAGATATCGAAGATGTAGATTCTTGTGATTGGTATTCAGATGATAGTGATGGTTTAGAGAAACGAGTTTTCTCTTTCAGGTTACTCATAATTGGATGGATTCCTAAGTTGAGTAATGCTGATTTGCCTCTTTCCATTAAAGTGATATGCAGTAGAGACGGTTGCATGATTTAAATCTGGTTCCAATTAAATTAGTGCCAAAGTTTCTATATTGGATATAGAATGGTTCGTACCTTAAAAGTTGTTAAGGTACGGGGAGTTGTCCAGCTTATGCTTAAAACCAGACTCTGGATAACTCAGGGCACGTTTCTGTAATGGCTGTTTGTGGGTTGACCCTGGCTATGACGAGGGTTAATATTCTACCATTTGGAAGATCAATAGTGATATTGTTCTTGACTCGCCACATTTTAGTAAAATGGATCTTTTTCAGAAAACAGTAGTGGGAGTATGGTAGAACTGGAAGCGATTCCAGAACCGCGAACGATTATGGAAAATTTAATAGGACCTATATATTCAATCAGGTTTGACATTCCAATAGCCACTCCGCAGATATGGTAGGTAACCTCAGACACCCGAGAGGTACTTCGGTAGGCTCAAGGACGGTGACAGGGAGGTTCTTATCTACCAAGACTTGACACTACTGTTGTTCCAGGCTATGAGACCCGGTAGGAGGGTTGTCGTAGTCAGTGGGAGCAGCGGAAGCATAGTGGGCAAGATGCTTATATCTATTTATAGACTTGAGCAGTTATAGCGGAGATAGATCATCTAATTTTGATGTGACAGTCATGAGTTTGACTTCAATCAGGATAGGGGATGGATCTGTTAAGAAGGTAGTAGGGTGTGATGTGATGGTTTTTGGATGACATACACAGAGTAGGAAGTAAAATTCCTATACTACGATCGGTTGAACTGTGGTCGTCACACAGTTGTTTCTCCAGACAGGATATGGATATAATATTTGACATTCTGGTTTCTAGATCTATGGTTTTAGATCTAGATTTGGGTAGTTTCCCAATGTGGGTACTTTGACAGTATTCTAATGGTTTTTAGAATAGTTGACTCCTAGCATGGTGGTGTACCTGCAGGTGATGGAGTCACCCTCTCTAAAGGTGTCGTATAGACTAAAGAGGAGAGGGATGTGCATGATTGGCAAATCACTTGCTTAGGCAATTGAGTCAATCATGAGATGTCAAGTACCACACCAAATGTTGGTTTTGCACTAGATGCAATAAGTTTGTATTAATCCAATCCTGGAGAAACATAAGGAAGCAGTTTTAGAACGTAAGTACATGTTCTACGGATTTGATGACGGCAGCCTCTTTCGGGAGACGGTTATCATTCCAGGCTTCAAAGGTGATATGGTTGACAGAGTGATTGTCAGAGTTATAGTTTTTCCCTCTGACGAAGAGGGACAGTATTGTGGACAGGTGGTCCAAGAGGATACTGTGGGTGGCATGGTGCCGGATACTGATTAGGTTCAGTGATCGATACAGTCTAAGAAGTTTGGATTTGGAGTTCATTTATGAACTAGGTCCCATCAGATATCCAGACATATTCTAAGACAGGTATTACTCGATTCGGGAGATGGTTTTCTCCGCGAACTTGAGATTAAGAGAGATATAGAAAGAAACTTCAAGGCAGATCCACTCACTAAGGCTATTTCTCGAACACAATAGTTTTACAAACGGGCTTTGTGAAACTGATTAGTAGAGGAGTTGGATGTTCGGTTTCACACGGGCTGTGAGTAGTCGACATCGCAATAATTAGCCTTGAGTGCAAGTGGGAGGTTGTTGGATATAGTGCCCTCATAGTCAATTATTGGATCACAGGTACGTGATTGCAATGATTGCGGAGGACCTATACCGGTAGGACAGTCTTACTCAAAATGATAGTATGCTATCTGGTTTGCCTTTATCAGTCGTGTACATGTTCAGGTGACTGATTACATGTTACACTTTGATAGAGCCCTTAGGATCTTGCTTTACCACCAACAGTATGATGGCGATCATATACGTGAGAGTTGGGTGGTTTATACGCATATCCTTAATTGTGGTCCTTAGTCGTGGGAGTTTCGAGACAGGGCATCGATACTCCGGAGTAGACTAGTGTGTACAGTCGAGACCCCGACGAGGGGCGGTGGCCGGTCTCACAAGCCACTGGTGTCAGTTGGATCACCTAAGATGTATACAGGTGCTCATTGGGTTATGAGTACACCGGACATGACTCGCAGGGAATCTGCTAGTTAGTATTATATCAACCGTCAGATAGCAGTTCCCTGGTGACATGTGTACAGGTTAGTTCATCGACCTGAGGTCGTCATTTGTCTCGTGTGAGTTCCCACTGTGCTTTGATTTCTACCCTACCACGGCTCAAAGGAGTCGTGCAAACAGGTAGTTTTTGGGTACAGTCCCGAGCCATATGGAGGCACGTGAGCGGATCGGCAGGGATTCGTCTCTCCCGGTATTGGGGTCGAGGTCGTACTGTGTCTAGGAGAGCCATTACACAAAGTCCATGGCCATGGCAGGAGATTTACTGGTAGGTACTCCAGTAGTATCTCAGGGTGTTATTGGGCTACACTCCGACATGACTTATACTGCTATTAGGGGTCTGACGTTACTAGCCCCCTAGGCAGTTATGCGATACTCATAGACGAACGGACCGGACTGTATATACATTGTCACTGTTAGGCTCAGTAGGGTTTTCCGGATGAGTGCGCTCATCGGCATCCCTTGAGGTCAGTCCATGGGCAGCCGTTACGCATTTCTAGTGCCGCTGACGGTTTGTGGTTAAACCCACTGCCATGGTACTGACGAGTCATTAGAGTCCCCCACAGACAGTTTCCCAAGTTCGGGCGAAACGTTGTAGAGGCCGTATGGTTTTATGGCAGGGTTCGGAAAATGCACGTTCGTTTACGCACGTGTTATTTTTCGGGCAGATGATACTGGTCGGCTTTGGTTTAAGCCGGATCCGAGTATTATATTGAGTAGGTATAATATCTTTGTCTCAGTTGCATTTGTATTCGGTCGTAATACAAATGCGGGTATATTTATACAGTTTCGGGGTTATCCTGAAAGTCGTTTCAGGATCACTTTTGGAAGTTGCCAGTTTCCAGTTTTCTATCAGCCGTCTTTTAACATTCGGTTAAAGACGGATTTATCTTTTCTTCAGTTGAGGTGAGTCAGTGTTCTAGAAGATTCTAGATGAGGTGACTAGGATTAATTGGTGTTGAGTTTTCATTGGTTGCATTAATAACTTGATGAGGTGTTTATGTGAGTCATTGTTTTTATTAAAGAGTTTTGTTAAGCTTAAGATATTTTGTGTGAAGCTTCATGTCTTATGGTCACCTCCCTCCTCCTACACTCACCCTCCTCCTTCTCTTTATATGGCCGGCCACTATTTGTGAGAGTGAGTGAGAATGATTTCATTTTAGAGAGAAAAGACTATGGTTTTGGGTGTATGGAAATTTCATATCTCGGTTCGTTCCATCACCCGATTAAAATGGCAACTTCATTAACCGATCGTCCACGGACTTGGACGAAGTGAGACAAAGTCATCTACTCATTCTTTACATCATTCTTGGTCGTCTCTTTTAGCAAACTTGACGATCGAGTTGCCTCAAGTCAGAGGCGGGAGCCCGTTTAAAGAATCGACGATGTGGTGCCACCTCGGCGAGGATATCGGATATCGACGCGATCGGAGCAGCCGCAACGGAGCGTGGGATGATGGTTGAAGAACGAAGGACTCGGATCGTTCGGTATAACCTTTCTACACTCTTTACAGTTTGTTAGTTTAGCAATAATGGCAGATCCGGGTTAAAGTATACGATAGCGCCAGTTAAAAGTTTTTGTTCCGCATTTTGGCGTCTGTAGACGGCCGGGGCGCTAGCGTAGACTTACTTGCACATGATATCGTTTTCGTGCTTTGGTTTCACATGTTTGTGATTTTATGGGTTTTAGACATTGGAGTTGATTTTGTGCGTATATACGCACACGATTTGGTTTTTGCACTCGGTATAGTTCACATATGCTTATAGTGCAATGATTCGTATTTCGTGCACTTGGATGCACTGGACTTCGATTTCGATGGTGATTCTCGATATTTGTTTCGTGCATGATGGATGCACCGGATTTGGATTTTTAGAGCATGTTGGGCGCATGTTATGAGATGCGATTTGGTGCACAGCAGATGCACTAAATCGAGATTCTTCGTGCATGTCAGATGCACCTGTTTTTACTGTCAGGCACACCTGTTGCATATGACCGATGTCGCGTGCACACCCGTTGCACCTTGATGTCATTTTGTATACCTGCTTGGCACAGGTATGGGTTTTGATTTCCGTGCGCACCGGACGCACTGGGTTTTTATATGCATTCTTTGGATTGATTTCTTATGGAGCAGTACGTTTTTATGATAATTGCTATGTGTTTCCATACTGAGCAGGACTAGTCAGAGGACTGTGCCTGGGTATATTTTGCATGCACTGATAGATTTCAAAGGGATTTCCAAAAGCGAGCTATAGTCTCATTATTTACATACGTGTCCGATATGACACAAGACATTTAAAATGAGGAAACCCTTCTAAATTTGTTTTCAAATGGCGGATTGTGCATACTAAACAAAAGATATACGTATATGGCTATTTTCTTATAGAGAACATCCGCCGCTGTGCAGTGTTATGCGTATTGCACAACAACTTTAAAAGACTTGGCATGCATTTCCTTCAGATATTTACATGTACAGATTTGATATTTACATGCATAGTTCCGATTTATAGCATATCGGTTTTGCTTTGGATTTGGAATTCGTGTTTTTACCTTGACTCCGATGATTGCGGGATGCTTGACGAAGTTTTGATTTCGAGTTATCTGCTCGTTACTCATGCGCATGTATTACGCTATGATGCCTTTTATGTATTGATGATTTCGGAGCCCCGTTGACTTGGACATTTATTTGAAATGTTTTAGAATTAGGAGGTTTAAATTTAAATTCGGGGACCGAATTTCTTTAAGGGGGGAAGACTGTAACATTTCAAAAAAAAAGCATCAGCCTGCCCATCTTGACTCTTCAGCCCCTCCCTATACCTACAGCTCACTAGCAGCTGAAACCATGCACCAATTCAGCACATTCAGCCACAATGGCTGACCTGCAAACTCCCAAATCAGACTTTTCAGCCCCCATAGCTGACCCTAACTGACCTACACACCCTCATCATGATTCTTCAGCCTCCATAGCTGACAAACACCCCCCCATCATGACTTATCAGCCCCAATGGCTGACTTCAGCCACTAATCAGCCCCTCCCCTACACCTACTGCTGCATTTCCGCCAATGGTTTTTAGCAAAACGACAACAGCATCAGCCTTTAACCACGCACAATATCATCACACCACCTCACATGCACCATATATACCCCCCATTCTTCAAGTGTTCAGCTGCTCCTACAACACTTAGAAAAAAAAAAGAAAAGAGAAAGAAGAGCAAAAGAGAGAGAGAGAGTTGCAAGTAGCAGCAACTACAAAAACAACCCATCAGCCCCCAATCTTGCATCAGCTGAAGCAACCTTATTAAAAACATCACCACCACAACCACTCCCATAACATACAACTGCAGTAGCAGCTGCAACAGCAACCTAAACACTACCACAACACCAAAATAACAACAGCATCAGCAAATGGAGCAACAGCCTAATGAGTAGCTTAGCATGCAGCACAGCCCTTCCACCTCATCTTCCTTCTCTTCTTCTTCATCCTAGGACCCTCTGGAGGTATAATCTCGCATCCCAACTCGGTTCTTGCTCAGTTTCGGTTAAATAGCTGAAATTACTGTTTTATTTATGACATTGTGCTAGTTTAGGCAAATTTGAGTGAAACTTGACCTAGTGTTGGTTTTGATCGTTAGTATAACCTTATTAGGTGATTTTGCGACCATTGTAACCAATATAACCCCAGATCTCTAGTTAGTTACCAGAGTTATTCGACTTAGCGTATTTTAGCGTTTTTGTCGATTTTGAGACCTTTCTGAGATCTGCTTTCACCCGGGGCCTTCTAGAGAAAAATTGACTTGGCAGAGAGCTGTGCAGGCACCCTGGAACCCCTACCCAAAGCCCTAGCCACCACCTCAAAGTCCCGGCCGCAATTTTAATCCCCCTGGCCGCAATTTCCGTCCAGAGCAGTGTAAAACTGCCTCGTTTTGCGTGCACAGCCCCTTTCCATGTAAAATTGATCCCCGGTATGTCTAGTTTTGACTGTTTCCTGTTAGGGTAAAATCTGGGTTCATTTTCATGAGTTGGCGTATGATTTACGACGTGTTTTCGTATGGATTTTGTTATTCGATGATTCGTTTCTGTCGGGTGGCATTTGGACGTCAACGACAGTGGATTTTGGCAGTGTTTGCACACAAGGTCACAGGTTTTTACCTATGGGAGTAGCGTGCACCATTTTGGGTTCCGATGTGATTTTTATGAGTTTTAGCATGTGATATCCTTGTAGGTACTCCGTGTGGCGTCGAGGCGTTGGAGATGTAAACGACGACATCGGCACCGACACACATATCAAGGTGAGTAGATTTATATCTACGGGGAGAAGTCGGGTGGATGGCGTATAGCACCCCCGCAGTCCGTGGTGATGTATACGGATGCGTATACACACCAACAATTTATTATATGTTATTGGGGTTAATTATTGATGTTTAAGTGGATATTGGTATGTTGGATTGGTGAAAGGCTACGAAACCTTGGGTATTGGGTGCACTATACATACATACACACATATACATACTTGCATGCATCCTTATTTCTGATGTAGTTATGGGATTATATATAGATATGTGGTCACATGGGTTTGGGATTATGTGTTAACATACGGATTTGAGGATGACATATGAGATTGATATGAGTCGATGGGTTTGATATTAGATTATGATGTCGGTGATATGATAAAATTTGTAATTGAGATACGTCTTGATGCTTTAGCGGATTTTGGGATGACGATGCTATATGCATAGTGATACTTATATTTTAGAAGATCGACATGTAATTATGATATGAGAAAGGCGGTGATATGATATGATATGATATGTTTTGACCAGATAATTGTGGTAGGCAGCATTCGGAAATGTTTACTCCTTGAGGCAATATATGATGATAATATCAATTTATACTAGACTGTCGATCAGTAGTCAGGTTTTCATTATAGTGGTGATGTTAGCTTTGTAACAGACATAGGTCAGTACCCAGATGATGATATTTGATAAAGAGAATACTTGATGAATGATATGACAAATGTGATATTGACCCGTACCCAGATTGGGGAGGCCGTACGACAGATTTACGTACGAGCTATAATTTGATGTTTTGATCCGCATTCTTAATTTGGGAATAACTGATTATAGAGATATGCTATCGGATGTGATATTATCGAGGCGGGATCACCGACTATATGTATCGACACAGAGGTTAGGCGGTTTCCCTTACCTATTGTTAGCTTTAGTTCAGCCTTATAGTGGTGTAGCTATATGACTCCTATGACATTAGATGCAGTTCAGTGGTCATGGTATTCATTATTTCAGCTCCCGCATATTATTATTGTTGCTCTGCATCGTATACTGTTGTGATTCATATTCTATTATTGATATCCTGCTGCTAGGACACCAGCACCATTACCGATGATGCGTATGTACCACGTACACTTATTTTCTGTCACACACACATCTTCATCGGTAATTGCCATGTCACGTACACTTAGAGAATATTATTGTCTGATTTAGCTTGTTAGCTAGTAGTGACATGATATTAGTGCATGGCCGTATATGCCAGCTTGACATTGTAGTTATTTGCTCGTCACATCATGCATACTGTTGTTCATTATATGCCGCATTCATGGATTCTCATGCTTATATTCATGGTTTACATACTATTGATGATTCGGATTTCCATGATGTTTTCTGGATTTGGAGGAAAACCGTAAAACATATATATATACTGCTTTCTCTCTTTTAAATAAATGTCGGTTTTCCTTGATGTTCGAGTCGTCCACCATGAGTTTTGCTGATGGATTTTGAGACCCGATTCGAGGAGGCGGATGAACCGTTTCGGGTACATGGTGGGCCCGGTACGGTACCTGTTGGAGTTAGTGCCCTCAGAGTCAATTATTGGATCACAGGCACGTGATTGCAATGATTAAGGGAGGACCTATCCCAATAGGACAGTCTTACTCGAGATGATAGTATGCTATCTGGTTTACCTTTATCATCGTGTACTGCTTTAGGTGACCTGGCATGTCGCTATTACACGTTGATAGAGCCCCTAGGATTCTTGCTTGACTTCCAGCAGTATGATGGCGATCATATACGTGGGAGCTGGTAGTCTATAAGCACATCCTTAAAAGGTCCCTAGTCGTAGGAGTTTCGAGACAGGGCATCGATACTCCATTAGTAGACTAGTGTATACAGTCGAGACCCCGACGAGGGGCGGTGGCCGGTCTCACAAGCCACTGGTGTCAGTTGGTTCACCTAAGATGTATACAGGTGCTCATTGGGTTATGAGTACACCGGACATGACTCGCCGGTAACCTGCTAGTTGGTCTTATATCAGACGTCAGATAGCAGTTCCCTGGTGACATGTGTACAGGTTAGTTCATTGACCTGGGGATCGTCATTTGTCTCGTGTGAGTTCCCACTGTACTTTGATTACTACCCTACCACGGCTCAAAGGAGTCGTGCAAACAGGTTTTAGTTGGGTACAGTCCCGAGCCACATGGAGGAAGTGAGCGGATCTTCAGGGGTTCGTCTCTCCCGGTATTGGGGGTGAGGTCGCGCTGTGTCTAGGAGAGCCATTACGCAAAGCCCTCGGCCGAGGCAGGAGATTTACTGGTAGGTATTCCAGTAGTATCTCAGGGCGTTCTGGGCTACACTCCGACACGACTTGTACCGCTTTTGGGGGTCTGACTTTTACCAACCCCCTAGGCCCGCCATGCGATACTCATAGACGAACGGACCGGACTGTACGGATATTGTCACTGACAGGCTCAGTTGGGTGTCGGGGTGAGCTTCCTCATCGACGTCCCTTTTGGTCAATAGCTGGTGGCCCGTCACGTATTGGCTTATACCTCTGACGTGCCAGTGGTTAAATCCACAGCCATAGTATTGACGAGTCTTTAGAGTCCACCACACTTACAGTTACTCAAGCTTTCGGGCGAAACGCTGTAGAGGCCGTATGGAGATATGGCAGGGTCCGATCAGATACGTGCGGTATTGCACGGATCAGGATCGGACAGTTTTGTACTAGTGGCCGTATAGTTATATGGCAGGGTTTGATCTGATACGTGCGGTATTGCACGGATCAGGATCGAACGGTTTTTACTAGCCGGCTTTGGCTTAAGCCGGTCCTAGTCTAGTACAGTGTAGATTTTGTCTCATTGCATTTGTATCCGGTCGGAATACAGATGCGGGTGTGTATGCACAGTATCGGGGTTTTCCTGTAATTTATTACGGGACCAGTTTTCTGGAGTTGCCAGTTTGTATTCCGTTCCGGCCGGTTTTCCTTTGTTCTTTCCCGGCCGGACTTTTCTGATGGAGGGGGTAATTTGCAGTTTTGCAAATTACTTTTGGTGGAGGTTTTATTTGTAAGATGATTAATTATGATAGCATCTTTTTATTCCATTCTTTTCTATCATCTTGTCTTGCTTTATGAAGATTTGATATGAGATGAAGTTTGATGTAAGTTTGATGATGATTATGTCTTGATGTGGTCACCACTTGCTTTACCCTACACTCACCTCCCTTCATGCTTCATATTACCTCCTCCACCATTCTCATTTGGATGATAAGTTTTTTCATTAGAAAAGAGAGAAGAAGAAAAAGAAAGAGAGAAGAAGAAGGAGAGAGTTCTTCATTCTTGAGAGTTTCATCTTCTTGATCTCATTCATGCTAGAAAAATGCAAGCACCATTTTTCTTATCTCATTTCTTCCATCAAGGCAACCAAAACCCAAGTGAGACACTACACTACACATTCTACAGCATATCTTGGGCATGTCGAGTTGCCGGCTTCATGCCCGAGTTGCCTCGGTATTGAGGCGGGAGCCCGTAAAAGACGCAGGCGTTGTGGTGCCCTTTCCGGCGAGGAGGCGACGATATGGAGACTACACTATCCGCGGGAGATCGGGACGATGACGAGAAGACCGGAGGACTCGGATCACTCGGTATACTTCTCACCCTATCTGTTGATTGCTAGCATTAGGTTAATGGTTACGATCCGGGTTTTTCATTGTCCGCGGTAGCGCCGGTTTCCGAGTAAGGAAAATTTTTATTCCGCATTTTGGCCTCGAGTACGAGGCCGGGGCGCTTCCGTGGCGCAACATGGTATCAGAGCCACGCCATTAACCTTGTCTAGCTTGTTCTAATGTGTTTTACTTATCCGATCGACCAAAATTTCCAAAAACCGTATTTTTCTAGCACAATC
Organism: Agapanthus africanus; assembly: GCA_030015575.1. Lineage (NCBI taxonomy): Eukaryota > Viridiplantae > Streptophyta > Magnoliopsida > Asparagales > Amaryllidaceae > Agapanthus > Agapanthus africanus. Next base: position 538,466,842 of record CM057337.1, read on the forward strand.
AGTTTCTGTCGAAATTTTTTGGAGTCTAAAAATTTTTCAGGTTGTAAATTATTGATGTACTGGAAAATCTTAGAACTCTGTAAAATTTCGATGAAGTGATTCCACAGTGGGAGCGCGGAACCGCCGCATAAACCCCCATTCCACCGCCCTTCCGCCGCGCACTGTGGAGATCACTGCACCAATTTTTTTCAGAGGCTTTCTGGACTTAAAATATGGGTTTTGGAATATTAAACTTGGGCCAATTATTTCTGTGAGTGCTACAGTTTTCTTTTGGGCCCACTTGTTAATTGTTTGATCAATCGGAAAATTTTAAACACATTATTTCACAGTATTTACATTATATCTGCGACCGTGAATGTCACTCGATCGGTAAATCCGGTCTAACTGCTATAGCCCGGTTAGACGGATTTGCGAACGTGACTTTCACGTTGATGTTCTATGTTTATGCTGTGATGTTGCGGATCGGTCGTGGGGGATAGCCTGGATGCAATGCTAGTACAGTGCTGTTGTATTATGTACATTTGATATTGCGGGGCGAGCGTCCGACATGTGGACTGCCGTCACTGCCAGTTTGTATTATTCTTTTGGGGCACGACCTGGTTGCGGTCGATGTACCCGGTGTATGTATATTTTACTTTCTGTACTAGGATTACCCCGCGGTGGGGTGCACGGATAGCCGGGTTCTGGAGGGCAACAAGCCTGCATCTCATGGCATTGAGACGGAGGGGGCTTCACTCTAGGATTGGCGGGCTATTCGCCGCACTCGTAGGGGGTACATGTTGACCCTGGAGGGGTGCCCAAGTTGCCGGATTCCGTGGAGTGCTGGGTGGTCCATTCACGGAGCTGAAGGGGGCTGCCTCGCTTCAGGTTTTGGCGGGTGACTTGCCGCGCCCGTAGGGGTCTAGGATTTTATTGCACAGGCTATCCACACGACCAGGGGAACGTCGGGTTTCAGCAGCGGCTCTGTGAAACCCGGGGCTTCCAGATGTCTGTATTGTTCTGTGATGCTGTACATTTCTGTGATGTTGCATTTTATCACGCCTTGAGCGAAATATAATATATTGGTATATATATTAGTAGATGTTGTATATGTTTTTCATCCGCGCTAGTCCAGTCCCCGCTCTGTCGTTAGTAAGCTAACCTAACGGGTGATGACGGGACCCAGTGGCGAATGCGGATGGCATATATGTACGTCAGTATATTTTCGTTCTTTGTGGTGTGATTGATTGATGGGACTGCGTTGATTCGGATCAATGCAAGATAAACAAACCTATTCTGATGTTGTTGGAACACTTTTCAAAAAGCTGTTATTGCAAGGACGTTAACTTTTGTTTTGCATCGTGGTATTCATTTGGAATATCCTGCTCCTCAGTCGACGAGGCAAGGGCCGAGATCCCTTCACCGGGAGTGACCCCTTGGACAGAAGTTTGCGTCAGGGCATTAACTTCACTATAGCCGATTACTTTTGCTTTGCATCGTGGTATTCAGTTGGAATATCCTGCACCTCATTCTACGGGGAAAGAGCCGAGATCCCTTCACCGGGAGTGACCTCTTTAGTAAAGGTTTTCGTCACTATATTTTATAAAAGGCTATGCAGTTCCTTCAACGATATCAAGTTCATTACGTTAAAGGTTTTTCGCCTAAAACCAGCCGTAGCCCTCCGTCATTTCCTACGGGTATTATTTAGTATTCGTGCTGCGTTTGTTGACCTAGTCAAGACGTAGTGTTCGGTAGCTAAGTGGTACTTGTTTGTTGCATAAGTGGGATTGGTTAGGACAGTCGTGCGGCCTTGTTGACCTAGTCAAGGGCACGTACGGGTGGGTTTAATGCAATCCAGAATAATGACGGGTTGAACTTGACTGGCGGTTTATGGTTTGTTGACCTAGTCAAGGTCATAAACCGCTTGGGGTAAAAATCACATCGGGAGTTTCAAAAGAACTGAAACTTGCCAGGCATGCGCATACCTTCTGGAGTGTGGTGACTTGAGTGGATTCCGTCAAGTTATCATGCGATGATAGTTGGATCCCGATTTCCACTGATGAGTTGGTTTACTCCTCGGGTGATCCCGACTAATTCTTCTTTCAGGTTTGGAGGAGAATTTGAGGTACAGTGGGAGGTTTCCAGATTAGACAAAGTGATAACCATTCTGATCTAGGTTAGAGTGCACGCTGAGTGTTTCTTTTCTCTCTCTCTTTGGCAGCGACCTTTGACCCGACCCTAAGACTTTGACTCAGTGACCAAGTTGACCGAACCTTCTTAACACTGGCTTTTGGATTGTCAGAGTTGCAGACCTCATTGCCACTCCTACTTTTACCCTTTTCTCCAGGACACCCCGTATTACTACGAACGTCCACTTCCATTGGACAAAACCATCGTATGGTTAGATACGAACTCGAAGGACTTCGAGGATGGTTTCTGGTTCTGGAGAAAACGGATAGGATTATTCAGTTGCCTTTTCTTTTTCACCTTCTCTCATTACGAGTACTCCTTGGTTTAAGAGTAGTACACCTATTACGCAAATTGGATAGTCTTCTTCCAAACCATAGGCTGGTGCCGACCGGTAGGGAATGAAGAAAACCAGTTAGCCTAAACGGTGTACAGAAGGTATTAAGTTAAGACAAAGCAAGGGATTAGTAAGAGGGCAAAGTAAGTTGCGACTGCTATTCACGACCAAACCAAGTATTTCTTCGCCAATCCTAAATCACCTTTGTATTTCTCCAGGACACTCCGTATCACTACGAAGATCCTATTTTATTGGATACTCCATCGTATGGTTATATACGAACTCGAAAGGAACTTGTTCCAGTTCGGGGATGGATTCTGGTTCAGGAGAAATAGGAATAAGGTTTATTCGGTTGTCTTTTATCTTCACCTTCTCTCGCTTTGCGAGTGCTCCTAGGACTAGGACAGTACACCCATTATGCTTATTGGATAGTCTTCTTCCAAACCATAGGCTGGTGCCGAACGGTAGGGAAGGAAGAAAACCATTTGGCCTAAAGGGTGTGCAGAAGGTAATGACTAAAGACATATAAAGGGATTTGGAGAGGTGGCAAAGAATTATACGGTTATAGTTGTGAATCTGAATGATGGAAGAGGCATTACTAGGAATACCAGGATACCCCAACGAAACATTTCAATGTTTCAGTTTCACTGTGTACTGTTAATGGAAAACTGATTTCCCAGTTAGACACTTGCTCCAGGGTATGAATTTACCAGGTATGATTCTCACATCTGTATGGTTTTACAGATGCTGAGTAGGAGTAAGTTATTGGGAATTGGGTGATCATCCTCATTATATCGGGGTTCGTTGTAATCGGTGATATTTGAGGAAGTCACCTGGGTTGTTTGCCGGACGGCAATTATTTGGTTTTGAATATCCGCGGTTATGCACTAATTTCAAATTGATATATCTGTACGTCTATTTTCATAGAGTGAGATATACCTTTTGATATTATGTCGATGACATTTACCTATATCAGTGGATGGTTAGGTAAGGAGCATTAAACAGCGGTGTAATTCTTCTTAACCATAAGTACAGTTTTCAACCTACGACACACAGTGAAAGAGTTGTTAGACTCAACGGACTTATACAGAGTATTGTATGTTGTCCAGTGTCCATTAGGACAGAGGGGTTGGTCCTCGTACTATATTCGGTTTACTTATGACTTCTCTAGTTTTTAGACATGTGTTTCGTGGAAACACAGGGTCTAAGTTTTGAGGAGTTATAGGTATTTGAATAGAGTAGAGAACCAGGTGTAGCAAGTATCGGGATTCTTCAAAGAGATCGAAGATGTAGATACTTGTGTATGGTATTCAGTTGATAGTAATGATAAAGAGAAATTGCTTCTCTTTCAGGTTACTCATAATTGGAAGCATTCCTAAGTTGAGTAACGCTGATCGGCCTCCTTCCATTTAGTTGACATGCACTGGAGACAGCTGCATGATTTGAATCTGGTTCAATTAAATCAGTGCCTCTGGTTCTATATTGGATATAGAACAGTTCATATCTTAACGATGTTAAGGTACGGGGAGTTGTCCGGCTTATGCTTAAAACCAGACACTGGACAACTCAAGGCACGTTTCTGTAATGGCTGTTTGTGGGTTGACCCAGGCTATGACGAGGGTTGACTTTCTACCATCTGGATGAACAATAGCAATATTGTTCTAGACTCGCCACATTTTTAAAAGAAATGGATTTTTCAGAAAACAGTAGTGGGAGTATGGTAGAACTGGAAGTGATTCCAGAACCACAAACGATTGCTGAAGATTTAATAAGGAACCTAAAGATTCAATCTGGTTTGACATTCCATTGGCCACTCCGCAGATACGGTGGGTAACTTCAGGCACCCGAGAGGTACTCCGATAGCCTCAAGGACGGTGACAGGGAAGTTCTTGTTTACCCAGACTTGCCATTGCTGTTGTTCTAGGCTGCAAGACCCGGCAGGAGGATGAGTATAGCGTCGTTCTAAACTAGCTTTGGAAGTGCACGTCTATATGACTCTGCCAGAGGGTTGTCGTAGTCAGTGGGAGCAGCGGAAGCATTGGTGGACATCAGGCTTATGTCTATTTATAGACTAAAGCAGATGTAGCGGAGATAGATCATCTATTTCTGATGTGACAGTCATAGGTTTGACGTCATCGGAATAAGGGATGGATCTGCTGAGAAGGTAGTAGGGTGTGATGTCCTGGTTTTGGATGACATACACAGAATAGGAAAAGAAACTCCTATACTACGATCGGTTATACTTTGGTCGTCACACAGTGTTTTCTCCACATAGGACTTGGATATTATATCAGACATACTGGTTACTAGATCTATGGTTTTAGATATAGATTTGGGTGGTTTCCCAATCTGGGTACATTGACAGCATTCTATGAGTATTTAGAATGGACGACTCCTGACACGGTAGTGCACCTGCAGTTGATGGAGTCACCCTCTCTAAAGGTGTCTTATAGACTAAAGGGGAGAGGGATACTCATGATTGGCAGATCACTTGCTTAGGCAATTGAGTCAATCATGAGATGTCAAGTACCACACCAGATGTTGTTCTTGCACTAGATGCAATAAGATGATATTGATCCAATCCTGGAGGAACAGTCGGAAGCAGTTTTAGAACACAAGTGGATATTCTAGGGATATGATAACGACAGCCTCATGTGGGAGACAGTTATCATTCCAGGCTTCCAAGGTGACATGGACGACAAGGAGGTTGTCAGAGTTATAGTTTTCCCTCCGACGAGGGGCAGTATTTTGGACAGGTGATCCAAGGCAATACTGAGGGAGGCATGGCGCAGGATACTGATTAAGTTCAGTTGACGATACAGTCTAAGAAGTTTGGATTTGGAGTTCATTTATGAGCTATGTCCCATCAGACATCCAGACACGTTCTAAGACAAGTATTGCTCATTTCGGGAGATGGTTTTCTCCGCGAACTTGAGATATAGAGAGACATAGAAAGAAACATCACAGCGGATCCACTCACTGAGGCTATTCCTCGAACGCAATAGTTTCGCAAACGAGCTTTGTGAGACTGACTAGTAGAGGAGTTGGGTGTTCGGTATCACACGGGCTGTGAGTATGCGGCATCGCAATAATTAGCCTTGAGTGCAAGTGGGAGATTGTTGGAGTTAGTGCCCTCAGAGCCAATTATTGGATCACAGGCACGTGATTGCAATGATTAAGGGAGGACCTATCCCAGAAGGACAGTCTTACTCGAGATGATAGTATGCTATCTGGTTTACCTTTATCATCGTGTACTGCTTTAGGTGACCTGGCATGTCGCTATTACACGTTGATAGAGCCCCTAGGATTCTTGCTTGACTGCCAGCAGTATGATGGCGATCATATACGTGGGAGCTGGTAGTCTATAAGCACATCCTTAAAAGGTCCCTAGTCGTAGGAGTTTCGAGACAGGGCATCGATACTCCATTAGTAGACTAGTGTATACAGTCGAGACCCCGACGAGGGGCGGTGGCCGGTCTCACAAGCCACTGGTGTCAGTTGGTTCACCTAAGATGTATACAGGTGCTCATTGGGTTATGAGTACACCGGACAGGACTCGCCGGGAACCTGCTAGTTGGTCTTATATCAGACGTCAGATAGCAGTTCCCTGGTGACATGTGTATAGGTTAGTTCATTGACCTGGGGATCGTCATTTGTCTCGTGTGAGTTCCCACTGTACTTTGATTACTACCCTACCACGGCTCAAAGGAGTCGTGCAAACAGGTTTTAGTTGGGTACAGTCCCGAGCCACATGGAGGCTGTGAGCGGATCTTCAGGGGTTCGTCTCTCCCGGTATTGGGGGTGAGGTCGCGCTGTGTCTAGGAGAGCCATTACGCAAAGCCCTCGGCCGAGGCAGGAGATTTACTGGTAGGTATTCCAGTAGTATCTCAGGGCGTTCTGGGCTACACTCCGACACGACTTGTACCGCTTTTGGGGGTCTGACTTTTACCAACCCCCTAGGCCCGCCATGCGATACTCATAGACGAACGGACCGGACTGTACGGATATTGTCACTGACAGGCTCAGTTGGGTGTCGGGGTGAGCTTCCTCATCGACGTCCCTTTTGGTCAATAGCTGGTGGCCCGTCACGTATTGGCTTATACCTCTGACGTGCCAGTGGTTAAATCCACAGCCATAGTATTGACGAGTCTTTAGAGTCCACCACACTTACAGTTAATCAAGCTTTCGGGCGAAACGCTGTAGAGGCCGTATGGAGATATGGCAGGGTCCGATCAGATACGTGCGGTATTGCACGGATCAGGATCGGACAGTTTTGTACTAGTGGCCGTATAGTTATATGGCAGGGTTTGATCTGATACGTGCGGTATTGCACGGATCAGGATCGAACGGTTTTTACTAGCCGGCTTTGGCTTAAGCCGGTCCTAGTCTAGTACAGTGTAGATTTTGTCTCATTGCATTTGTATCCGGTCGGAATACAGATGCGGGTGTGTATGCACAGTATCGGGGTTTTCCTGTAATTTATTACGGGACCAGTTTTCTGGAGTTGCCAGTTTGTATTCCGTTCCTGCCGGTTTTCCTTTGTTCTTTCCCGGCCGGACTTTTCTGATGGAGGGGGTAATTTGCAGTTTTGCAAATTACTTTTGGTGGAGGTTTTATTTGTAAGATGATTAATTATGATAGCATCTTTTTATTCCATTCTTTTCTATCATCTTGTCTTGCTTTATGAAGATTTGATATGAGATGAAGTTTGATGTAAGTTTGATGATGATTATGTCTTGATGTGGTCACCACTTGCTTTACCCTACACTCACCTCCCTTCATGCTTCATATTACCTCCTCCACCATTCTCATTTGGATGATAAGTTTTTTCATTAGAAAAGAGAGAAGAAGAAAAAGAAAGAGAGAAGAAGAAGGAGAGAGTTCTTCATTCTTGAGAGTTTCATCTTCTTGATCTCATTCATGCTAGAAAAATGCAAGCACCATTTTTCTTATCTCATTTCCTCCATCAAGGCAACCAAAACCCAAGTGAGACACTACACTACACATTCTACAGCATATCTTGGGCATGTCGAGTTGCCGGCTTCATGCCCGAGTTGCCTTGGTATTGAGGCGGGAGCCCGTAAAAGACGCAGGCGTTGTGGTGCCCTTTCCGGCGAGGAGGCGACGATATGGAGACTACACTATCCGCGGGAGATCGGGACGATGACGAGAAGACCGGAGGACTCGGATCACTCGGTATACTTCTCACCCTATCTCTTGATTGCTAGCATTAGGTTAATGGTTACGATCCGGGTTTTTCATTGTCCGCGGTAGCGCCGGTTTCCGAGTAAGGAAAATTTTTATTCCGCATTTTGGCCTCGAGTACGAGGCCGGGGCGCTTCCGTGGCGCAACAGTACCCCGGGGCAAGAAGATCGCAGGAGATAGCGTTGAGCCTGGCAGGGGAGCACTACCGACCGGTGATATTACCCGATACTTCGGATATCCGGAGGATACCGTCATGGTCATGAGATGGATGGTAGGGACCGATCTGGACTGACGGTGCCCTGGATATTATGATTGAGACATTGAGATTTGAGATATTGAGGTACAGAGATTGTGATACAGAGATATCGAGACATTGAGATTTATGATTTGTGCCGATGCTAGGCACTGTTTTATGCTGATTTCATCGTGATACCTCATTTTAAAAATACAGAAATCTGACAAAGTTACAAAAGCAGTTTTTTTCAGTACATGCATTCTGTTACATGCATTCATATATCATCTATATGATACCTTATTACCTGATGCACTGACACAGACACATGGGTTACACTTGGGTTAGAGATTGCTGGTTATATATTTTAGGATTATTTATATATTGATCGTATGACCTAGGATTGTGTCATACATGAGATTTTCTGTTCGTAGATCTTTTTCTACTCACGAGTTGGCAACTCTCCCCAGTTGTGCCCCAGTTTCTTGCAGGTGTTGCCGTACGGATTTCATTACGGCTTTGCGGGCACTATACCTTTCGGGTGACTTGCTAGTAGGTGGGTTTATTGTATCTTACCCATCGTTATACCCTGTATATTATATTTCAGTTGTATCTAGATTTTCCATCTACCAAAACTTGTATTTATTTGAGATAAAGACCAGTGATGTTTATTCTTTCTACTTTATAGTCACGTGTTATATTTCTTTAGGTTTCAGGCTGGTTGAGTTCCTTTTCTGTTGTGATCCTCGCCTTGAGGCGTTGTATATTGTGTTACATACAGGTTGTTTGGATATGGGTCTTCCTACACTCTACTACATCCCTTGGTTTAGATTTCTGGGTTCAGCTTACTTAGCTTACGTACGCCTTAAGACGTTCGTAGTCTAAGTGCCGGTCATGCTCCGTACTTTCGGGTCGTGACACACTCTTTCTTATCTTTCACACATCCTTCAACTCTCTCTCACACTCACATCTCTCACTCCCATACTCCACCATCAAATACACAACACTTCACCCTACATCAGCCACAAAACAACCACAAGAACAACTACAACAGCAGCTGAAACAGCAACTACATCAGCAGTGAAGAAAAACATCAGCAGCCACTCCAGCCCCAACATCATTCAAAACAACACCACACCATCATCATACAACAACAACAACATATACCACACCCCCCCTCCATCTGCTGCAGCTGCAACACACACACACAAAAGAAAGAAAAGGGAATTTGCAACAGCAACAGTAGCCACAGAACCAGCAAACTACAGCAACTGCCACACAAAACTGCAGCAACACCAGCAGCTCAGCAGCAGCAGCAACCCATTCTCCTCCTCTTTCTTCCCTTCCACTTCATCCTAGGACCCCTTGAGGTATAATCTCACAACCCAACTCTTTTCTTGCTCAGTTTTGGTTAGTTAGCTGAAATTTAGTGTTATTATGTGGTTTAGTACTAGTTTAGGTAAATTTGAGTGAGATTTGGCAAAGGGGATGTTGTGATGGTTGGTATAGCCCTATTGGGTGTATTTGAGACCATTTTAACCAAGATTGCCCCAGATTCCCAGTTAGTTACCTGAATGTTTCGACTTGGCGTAGTTTATCGATTTTGTTGACTTTGTGGCCTTTCTGGAAACTGCTATCAACCCGGACCTCCTAAAATAATATTGACTTGGCGGTAGGCTGTGCAAGCACCCTGGAACCACCAACCAAAGCCCTAGCCCGCAACTCTCATTTCAGGCCGCAGATAAAATCCTTGGGGCCGCAATTTGCGGCCAGAGCAGGAGGAAACCCCCTCGTTTTTGGTTCCTAGCCTTTTTACCTGTGAACTTGACCCCTGGAATGTCCAATTTTGTCCGATTCCAAACATGGTAGAATATGGGTTGATTTTCTTGAGTTGGCGCATGATTTACGACTTGTTTTCGTATGGATTTTGGTATTTGGTGATTCGATTCCGTCGGGTGGCGTTTGAACGCTAACGGCAGAGGGATATTGGCTGTGTTTGCACGCAAGGCTACAGGTTTTTGCCTATGGGCGTAGCGTTCACCACTTTGGTTTCCGACATTGTTTTCATGTGTTTTAGCCTGTGATATCCTTATAGGTACCCCACGCGGCGTCGAGGCGTTAGAGATGCAAATGGCGAAATCGGCACCGGCACACATGAGCATGGTGAGTAGATTTATATCTACGGGGAGAAGTCGGGTGGATGGCGTATAGCATCCCCGCAGTCTGTGGTGATGTATACGGATGCGTATACACACTACAAATATTATATGTTATTTGTGATTGATGATGATGTTTAAGATGGATATTGGTGTGTTGGATTGGTGAAAGGTTACAAAACCCTAGAGTAGTGGATGCACTATACATACACACACATACATACTTGCATACATCCTTATTTTATATGTGGTTATGGGATCCTATATAGTTATGTGTTCACATGGGTATGGGACCACGTGTTCGCATACGGACTTGAGGATGATACTTGGGATTGAGATGAGTCGATGATATTTGATCTGAGATTATGATATCGGTGTTTGGCAGGATTCGTACTTGATATACGTCCTGATATGATAGCGCGTCTTGGATGACGATGCCATGTGCATAGTGATATAAATATAAAATGATCGACATGTGATTATCTTACGAGATATGATATGAAAAGATAATTATGATAGGCCTCATTCGGCGAAGTTTAATCCTTGTGATGATATGTGATGATGATATCGATTTATACGAGGCTGTCGATCAGTAGTCAAATCATAATTATAGTGATGATATTAGCTTTGTACTAGACATTGGTCAGTACCCGGATTATGATCTTTGATAAAGAGAATACCCGATGAGTGATATGACGAATGTGATATTGACCCGTATCCAGATTTGGATGCCGTACGACGGATTTACGTACGAGCTATATTTTGATGTTTGATCCGCACTCTTGACTTGGGGATAACCGATTATAGGGATATGGTATCGGATGTGATATTATCGAGGCGGGATCACCGACTATATATTTTTATATGTATCGACTCAGAGCTTAGGCGGTTTCCGTTACCTACTGTTAGCTTTTGCTCAGCCTTATAGTGGTGTAGCATTATGACACTTATGACACTAGATGCAGTTTAGCGATCATGGTCTTTAGTATTCAGCTCCCGCATATTATTATTGTTGCTTTGCTTCGCATACTGTTATGATTCATATTCTATTATTGATATCATGCTGTTAGGACACCAGCTCCATCACCGATGATACGTATGTACCACGTACACTTACTTTCCGGCTCACACACATCTTCATCGGTATTGCCATGTCACGTACACTTAGAGAATATTATTGCTTGGTTTATCTTTTTAGCTAGTAGTGACATGTTATTAGTGTACTTGCCATATATGCCAGCTTGGCATTGTACTTATTACTTGTCACTTCATGCACACTGTTATTCATTATATGCTGCATTCATGGATTCTCATGCTTGCATTCATGATTTTACATGCTATTGATGATTCGGATCTCCATGATATTTTCTGGATTTGGGGGAAAAACCGTAAAACTTATACAAACTGCTTTCTCTATTTTTAAATAAAAAGTGCGGTTTTCCCATGATGTATGAGTTGTCCACCATAAGTTTGCTGATGGATTTCGAGGTCCGATTCGAGGAGGCGGATGAACCGTTTCGGGTACATGGTGGGCCCGGTGCGGTACCCCGGGGCTAGAAGATCACAGGAGATGGCGTTGACCCTGGCAGGGGAGCATGACCGACCGGTGATATTACCCGACGCGTCGGATATCCGGAGGATACCGTCGTGGTCATGAGATGGATGGTAGAGGTTGGTCTGGACTGACGGCACCCTAGATATTGTTATTGAGACATTGAGATTCTGAGATATTGAGGTACAGAGATTATGACACAGAGATATCGAGACATTGGGATTTATGTTTTATGCCGATGCTAGGCACGGTTTTATGCTAATTTCATTATGATACCTCATTTTAAAAATACAGAAATCTCATAAATTTATGAAAGCGGTTTTCTTCTGTACATGCATTCGGTTTCATGCATTCATACATCATTCATATGATACATTGCCACCTGATGCACTGACACGGGCATATGGGATTATACTTGGGTTAGATATTTACCCTAGCCATTGTTATAGGTTGCTGGTTATATATATTTGAGGATTATATATTATGATCGTATGACCAAGGATTGCGTCATACATGCGATTTCTGTTCGTAGATCTTTTTCTACTCACGAGTTGGCAACTCACCCCCGTTGTGCCCTAGTTTCTTGCAGGTGTTGCCGTACAGGTTTCATTACGTCTTTGTGGGCCCAACTTCTTTCAGGTTACTTGCTAGTAGGTGGGTTATTCGTATCGTATCATACCTATCATTATACATTGTATATTATATTTCACTTGTATCTAGATGTTCCATCAACCAAACATGTACTTAAATGAGATAGAGACCAGTGATGTTTATTCTTTCGACCTTAGAGTCGCGCATTATATTTCTGTGGATTTCGTGTTGTTTGAGTTTCCTTCTCTGTTGTGATCATCGCCTTTAGGCGTTGTATATTATATTGCTAGCAGGTTGACTTATAGTGATTTTTCTACACTCTACTACTTTTCTTGGTTTGGATTTCTAGGCTCGGCTTACTTAGAGCACGTGCGCCTTGAGACGTTCGTAGCCTAAGTGCCGGTCATATTCCGTACTTTCGGGTCGTGACAAGTTGGTATCAAAGCGTTAGGTTTTACCATCGCAGCGTAGGATGACCCTTGGTTGATGGAATATGTGACTAAAGTAGAGTGACGTACCGTGGGTATGTTCCGCGGCATATTTTCGACACACCACTCCACTTAAGAAGCCTTAGGATGTACATTTCTTTATTTAGTATCATATTCATTCCTGATCTAGCCTCATCGGCACCAGTTATGGTTTTGCTGCCATGATTACGGGCAGGGAGAGCTACGGCTAGAGTTGCGGTCAGCACGAGCTTGTTACGAACGACGACTGACCAAGGCATGATTCCGGCGACACACGATTACAGAGATGTGTCTTTTACTGTGTTTTTGCGCTACAAACGTTTAATGGATCGCTGTATGAGATTACTCGGAGGTGCCGATGTGCACCAGAGGATTGAGCCACTGATAGAGGCCAGCCAGACTTTGATGACCGTTGAAGTGTTGCTTATCCATGATGATTGAGGCACGGTTCAGCGTGCAGACGAGTGAGCCAGTTGTTGCTGCGAACGACGAGATATTGCCCCAGATGTTAGAACTATTGCGGTACGAGTGGTACTAAGGGATGATAGAAGGTTGCTAGTCAGCAAGGATGAATGACTAGCACGTGTGGATCGTTCGTTTACCGAGGCGAGGCCATCAGGTCGATTGATTCCAGCTAGAGACGACTTCACGCGAAGACGTTGAGAGTCGACAGAGACGATCGAATGTCAGTAACCTATTACTCCAAGTTTAAAGTGTTCGGAAAGACATGCAGGCAATTCTATAGTCCCTCTAGAAGAATGAAACCCTAACTCGACTTAATGACCGTGTGAAAGCCTTTGAACCTTAAGGTTTGCGGCAGTTCTGCGGCGCCATTAATGAGGCTTGGGTTTGCCCTTCTACGGCTGGACCATCGATGTTGTGGTATGTACTCGATACTATTAAACTGTACCCAAGATGTTGAGCTCTTGGGGGATTATGAGGTCATGACAAATCGATCGGATGGCTCGACTTAATTAAGATGCTAGATGGTGAGATGCATTTCTTGGGAGACTCCAGATACGAGGATAGCCGTTGGAGCTCAATCCATGCAGCCACGACGAGACGAGTCTGAAGCGGTCGACATTAGACAAAATTGGAGTAAGATGTTCATACCAAATCTGGATATGATGACGTTCCACTCCGCCAACATCAGAGATGCGATGTGCATGCCGAGGCATAGTACTGGATATACCTTCCAGAAGGAGTCGCGTTGAGTATGCAGCCATTCCGGAGCAAGAAGCAGAAATAGTAAAGGACTATGCCTTCCGGACAATTGGAAGACATGAGACTTGGAAGAGACCTTGAGCAGGATTCTTTCTAGGATACTGCTGCAATGATATTTACACCCAGGATCAGATGTGTCACGTGCACTCAGAGAGCCAGAGGCTGACGCCAGTGACATGCTGCTTTTCAAGTGGCCGTGAGGATTGACCGAGAAATGACTAGAGGAGTGCCAGAATGGAATCTTCCCCTTTAGCACACCTGACAAGGCCGATGAGCCGATGGATCGTGAGATTGGTAATCCACAGAGAAGACTTGGACCCAGGAGTGGTCATGTTACGCACACCAGCAGGCCAGAGTTCAGGATCATCAACGAGACATGTATGAGTGACCACGACAGTTGGCCAGAGATTCTTGGAGGATGTGCTTGAGCGGGACTATTCTGCCATACTTTATTTCGATGTTTTGGGTGATCTATTCGCATGATTGATTTTGATGATTGAGTTTCATGATATTTGTTTTCATGGACCATGGTTGCACCTGCTGAGTATTTGCGATTTTTGCACAGTTGTTGCACTTGATATCGTTTTCGTGCCTTGATTTCGCATGTTTATGATTTTATGGGTTTCAAACAATTGAGTTGATTTTGTGCGTATATACGCACACGATTTGGTTTGCACTCGGTATAGTTAACATATGCTCGCAGTGCAGTGATTCGCATTTTGTGCACTTAGTTGTACTGGACTTCGATTTCGATAGAAATGCTCGATATTTGTTTTGTGCACTTTATGCACCTGATTGGATTTTGCGCGTGTTCGACGCTGGATATTGGATTTCATGATTTCGTGCATGATGGATGCACCGGATTTGGATTTTAGCGCATGTTGGGCGCTGGTTATGAGAAGCGATTTGGTGCACACCAGATGCACTAAATCGGGATTTTTCGTGCATGTCAGATGCACCTGATTTTGCTGTCAGTCACGCACGTTGCCTATGACCGATGTTGTGTGCACAACCATTGCACCTTGATGTTGTTTCTGTGCACCTGCTTGGCAAATGTATGGATTTTGATTTCCGTGCGCACCAGACGCACAAGGTTTTCATATGAACTTTTGAATTGGTTTCTATGGAGCAGTACATTTTATGATATTTTCTATGTGTTTTCGTACTGAGCAGGACTTGTCAGAGGACAGTGCCTGGATATATTTTGGATGCACTGATAGATTTAAAAGGGATTTCCAAAAGCGAGCTATAGTCTCATTATTTACATACCTGTCCAATAAGACACGAAACGTTTAAAACGAAGGAACCCTTCTAAATTATTTTCAAAACGGCGGAGCGTGCATATTAAACAAAAAATATATACATATATGGCTATTTTCTTATCGAGACGTCCACCACTGTGCAGTATTATTCGAATTGTACATCGACTTTAAACAATTTTGGCATGCATTTCCTTCATATATTTACATGTATAGTTCTGATTTCTAGCATATTGGTTTTTCCTTGGATTTGGCATTCGTTTTTTCACCTTGACTCCGATGATTGCGAGATGCTTGACGGAGTTTTGTTTTCGAGTTATCTGCTCGTTACTCATGCGCATGTATTGCGCTACTATGCGTTTTATGTATTGATGATTTCGAAGCCCCGTTGACTTGGACATTTTATTAAGATGTTTTAGAATTTGGGGGTTTAAATTTAAATTCGAGGACCGAATTTCTTTAAGAGGGGAAGATTGTAACATTTAAAAAAAATAAAATATTAATTTTTAATAATTATTTTAATATTTCGGTATAATTAAATACCGATAAATGGGGAAAATTATAGAGAAAATTATGGAAATTCTAAAATATGTTATTTTATGGAAATATGCCATTTTACAGTTTTTATGATGAATTATATGCGACATTAGTGTTAATCGCGATTAAAAATCGCTAATTGGATTTTTGGCTTTTTGTGCAAAATGTGCACGCATCTTTTTCCACACTTATCACACTTGTTTCATGTTTTGGGTTCATGGTTACATAGGGTTGAACCATGCTTAGATGACCATGGTGGATTGAACCATTTAGTTAGATTAACTAGTTTTAACTTAGGGTTTTGGCCTTGTTTAAAGGGTGATTAGGGTTAGGTTGACTTGTGGTAATAGAGAGAAAGAGCCATGATGGCTTGAGCAAGCAACATTAAATGAGAGAGAGGGAGAGAGAGGAGGCTATGAGGTTATGTCACACCATTCATTTCAAGACTTCTCACCTCAACACTTTTTCTTGTCTTTCACACATCCTTCAACTCACTCTCACACTCACATCTCTCACTCTCACACTCCACCATCAAATACACAACACTTCACCCTACATCAGCCATAAAACAACCACAACAACAACTACAACAGCAGCTGAAACAACAACTGCATCAGCAGTGAAGAAAAACATCAGCAGCCACACCAGCCCCAACATCATTTAAAACAACACCACACCATCATCATACAACAACAACAACATATATCACACACACCTTCCATCAGCTGCAGCTGCAACACACACACAAAAGAAAGAAAAGGGAATTTGCAACAGCAGCAGCAACTACAAAACCAGCAAACTACAGCAACATCCACACAAAACTACAGCAACACCAGCAGCTCAGCAGCAGCAGCAACCCATTCTCCTCCTCCTTCTTCCCTTCCCCTTCATCCTAGGACCCCTTAAGGTATAATCTCACAACCCAACTCTTTTCTTGCTCAGTTTTGGTTAGTTAGCTGAAATTTAGTGTTATTATGTGGTTTAGTGCTAGTTTAGGTAAATTTGAGTGAGATTTAGCTACGGGAAGGTTGTGATGGTTGGTATAGCCCTATTGGGTGTATTTGAGACCATTTTAACCAAGATTACCCCAGATTCCCAATTACTTACCTAAATGTTTCGACTTGGCGTATTTTATCGATTTTGTCGACTTTGTGGCCTTTCTGGAAACTGCTATCAACCCGGACCACCTAAAATAATATTGACTTGGCAGTAGGCTATGCAGGCACCCTGGAACCACCACCCAAAGCCCTAGCCCCCAACTCCCATTTCAGGTCGCAGATAAAATCCTTCTGGCCGCAATTTGTGGCCAGAGCAGGAGGAAAACCCCTCGTTTTTGGTGCCTAGCCCTTTTACCTGTAAACTTGACCCCTGGAATGTCCAATTTTGTCTCATTCCAAACAGGGTAGAATCTGGGTTGATTTTCTTTAGTTGGCGCATGGTTTACGACTTGTTTTCGTATGGATTTTGATATTTGGTGATTCCTTTCCGTCGGGTGGCGTTTAAACGCCAACGGCAGAGGGATATTGGCTGTGTTTGCACGCAAGGCTATAAGTTTTTACCAATGGGCGTAGTGTGCACCATTTTGGTTTCCGACATGGTTTTCATGTGTTTTAGCTTGCGATATCCTTGTAGGTGCCCCACGTGGTGTCGAGGCGTTGGAGATGCAAATGGAGACATCGGCACCGGCACACATGAGCAAGGTGAGTAGATTTATATCTACGGGGAGAAGTCGGGTGGATGGCGTATAGCACCCCCGCAGTCTGTGGTGATGTATATGGATGCGTATACACATTTACAAATATTATATGTTATTTGTGATTCATGATGATGTTTAAGATGGATATTGGTGTGTTAGATTGGTGAAAGGTTACGAAACCCTAGAGTAGTGAGTGCACTACACATACACACACACATACATACTTGCATATATCTTTATTTTATATGTGGTTATGGGATCCTATATAGTTATGTGTTCACATGGGTATGGGACCACGTGCTCGCATAAGGACTTGAGAATGATACTTGGGATTGAGATGAGTCAATGATATTTGATCTGAGATTATGATATCGGTGATTGGCAGGATTCGTACTTGATATATGTCCTGATATGATAGCGGGTCTTGGATGACGATGCCATGTGCATAGTGATATAAATATAAAATGATCGACATGTGATTATGTTACGAGATATGATATGATATGATATGACAAGATAATTATGACAGGCCGCATTCGGCGATGTTTACTCCTTGTGATGATATGTGATGATGATATCGATTTATACGAGACTGTCGATCAGTAGTCAGATCATAATTATAGAGATGATATTAGCTTTGTACTAAACGTAGGTCAGTACCCGGATTATGATCTTTGATAAAGAGAATACCCGATGAGTGATATGACTAATGTGATATTGACCCGTACCCAGATTTGGGATGCCGTACGACGGATTTACGTACGAGCTATATTTTGATGTTTGATCCGCACTCTTGACTTGGGGATAACCGATTATTGGGATATGGTATCAGATGTGATATTATCGAGGCGGGATCACCGACTATATATATTTATAAGTATCGACTCAGAGGTTATGTGGTTTCCCTTACATGTTGTTAGCTTTAGCTCAGCCTTATAGTGGTGTAGCTATATGACACTTATGACACTAGATGCAGTTTAGCGATCATGGTGTTTAGTATTCAGCTCCCACATATTATTATTGTTGCTCCGCATCGCATACTGTTATGATTCATATTCTATTATTGATATCATGCTGATAGGATACCAGCACCATTACTGATGATACGTATGTACCACGTACACTTACTTGCCGGCTCGCACACATCTTCGTCGGTATTGCCATGTCACGTACACATAGAGAATATTATTGCTTGATTTAGCTTTTTAGCTAGTAGTGACATGATATTAGTGTACTTTCCATATATGCCAGCTGGGCATTGTAGTTAATTACTTATCACTTCATGCACACTGTTATTCATTATATGCTGCATTCGTGGATTCTCATGCTTGCATTCATGATTTTACATGCTATTGATGATTCGGATCTGTAAGGTTCCTAGGCACACTCAAGAGGTTACACAAGGCATCAACCATGCCAAATTCAAATTTTCCATGTCCCAAAGAACCCTAATGCTAGATCGTTAACTAGAGGTAAGGCGAAATACAAACAAGTTAACAACTTTAACTACAAGTGAAAGGTATTACAATCTTTGTAGATCCGATCCTCCACATCTTTAGCTCCGTGTTGACGTCCCTCCGCTGCGATCATCGGAATCCCGGACTCTAGCGATGGTTTCGTCGGAGAAATGAGCGGGCTAGGTCGTTGACTTCGGTGTCGAAGATGATCTACGTCAAGGCGACTCAAACTCAATCTCCATCTTCACTAGGTCATGAAACATGTGAAGAAAACACCCTATATACAACATGGCAAGTGGTAGAGGATGAAGAAATAGGAAGTGGGTTCACTTTGGATTTGGATTTCTCACTTGATTTCTTCACTTGGAATTTTCTAGCAAGCTTTTCTTTTCTTCTTGAAGAAGAAGAAGAAGAAGAAAGAAAATGAATTATGCATAATAGAAATTCAAGTGAAGCCTTATCATCTTGGAACCATGGGTGAGTGTTCCTTATGTAGAGAATAAACTAGGGTTTAGGTAAAAGGTTAGGTTAAGGAACAAAACAAAATGGTTAAGACTTTTTCAAAGATGCATGAAGCATCATGAAGCTTCTAGCAAAGCAACAAAAAGCCACCATTTAGTTTTTTACCAAAATAAATAAAAAGAATATATAAAACCTAACCATTAACCTAAACATGGTATATAGCATGCACACACCCAAGTTTGCATGTATCATCAATCATGATACAAACTAGTGCATAAACATATATCACATATACAACTTGTGCACATCAAGTGAGAAAATCAATCTTAAGTGAACAAATACTAGTTAATGTAAAGTAATATATAAAATATATAATTATACATTAAATCATTAAATCAACACTTAATTTAATGATCCGGTCATACTGCATATAACCGACTAATATCAAGTGTATCAATATATTGAATCAACATTTGATTCGGTAACCCGGCTATATCTTATATAACCGTCTGATGATACAAATCGCGAGAATAGAATTCAGTATCACATAATGGTATTATTCTCGATCCCGCACATATCTCATATGCGCTCCTATTTTGTTTCACTTGAGCCAGGAAACCTCTGTGTATGACTCAATAGACTTGTCAATATCCCGGCAGTAGGTGATGATCATATCAAACACCCACAAGCTGCAAGCGATCTGCTAAACGTAACGGCCACCCGGGTATTGAGAGATCAAAAGATCAACGAGCAATCCCGCTCACACTCATGTGAATCCAACTAGTAACACTTACCGTACAGTCCGGTCTGTTCGTCTGATATGTTGCCTATCTCGCCTAGGGGTGGTAAACGTCAGAACCCAGTAGCTTGATAAGTCGTGTCGATATGTGGTCTATAACAGTTCGAGAAATTACTCGTAACACTTACCAGTAAATCTCAGCAACCCTGGCCAGGGATTTCCGGTTATAGCCAATCGAACACAGCACAACATCAACTCCCTATACCGGGAGAGACGAATCCCCTCTTATCACTCATTGCCTCCATGAGATTCAGGACTGTACCCAAAAACCACCATTTTGCATGCCCTCTTGGACGTGGTAAGGTGGAAATCAAAGCACAGTGGAAATCACACAGGACTCTATGACGATCTCGGGTCTACAGACTCCTCTGTACCAGTGTCACCAGAGAACTGCCATCTGACGTGAGGTATAATACCATCTGGGAGTTCTCGGTGAGTCCGTCCAGTGTACCCAGTCTCCACTGAGCACTCGTATATCATCTCTGATATCAAACACCAATGGATATAGGATCATCCATTGCCCATCTGTATGGGTCGAGAAGGTATACGCTAGTCTACTCTGGTATATCGATGCCCCATCTCGATATACCCACGACTAGGGGCCTTGAAGGATGTACTTATGAACTACCATGTCCCCACTAGTATGATCCGCATCATAGTCCAGGTAGTCAAGTACACATCCTAAGGGCTTTACCAACATGTAACAGAGAGACAATCAGTATACATGTTAAGGTAAAGTGTAACCTGATAGCATACTATCATGTCGAGCAAGAAAGTCTTCCCTATATATGTCCAAGCATCCACTACAATATACATCACATGTATAGTAATAACCTCTAGGGCATACATATAACTAGCAATCTACCACTTGCACTAAGACCATTTGATAACAGTGGTTGAAGTATCTCATACTCAACCATCCCATAAAAGTCTCTCTCTGGGGAAAAGGCCTTTGTGAGTGGATCCGCCGTGTTGTCCTCTGAGTCTACTCTCCTGACCTCGATCCCCTGGTGATCAAACATCTCCATGATCAGGTGATACTGCCTAAGAATTATATCTGGATCACTGATGGGACGGGCGTTCCTTGGCATAAGCCACAACTCCATTGTCACACAATGGTAGGAACGAAGTTCATCTCATGAACTTATATACACCCAGACTTCCTCGTTGGTAGCATGTTTGGTAGCGATGTTTCTAGCCTTTATCGTCTAGTATGCCACGGTATATAGCTTGGAACTCATCCAACATACCGTCCTTTTACTGAGGGTAAAGACAATGCCTGTGACTGACTTTCAGTCGTCCTTATCACCCTGGAATCCTTCCAGTGATTCTCCCAAGAATCGTTTGATACCATCTCACTACATCTAGTGAAAATCCTAACATCCATTTAGATCTATCTCATAGATCCAAAACCTAGTATTTAGGAGGTATCAATTTGATCCTATATGGAGAATCCTTGTGATAAGCGGAGATTGACCGAGCGTAGCATAGGAAACTCCTTCCCTATCAAGAGTATGTCATCCACGTACTCTACGAGGATCACCATCATACTCTCTACTACCTTTTTCTATATACAAGGTTCATCTACCATTTTGATGAAATCAAACTCTTTGACTATCATATCAAAACAGACGTTCCAACTCCGCGATGCCTGTTTTATCACATAAAACATCTTGCACATGTTTTCGCTGCTCCCACTGTCTACGAAGCACTCTGGCTGTGTACTTATAGACGCTCTGTTCTAAATCATCATTTAGAAAAGCAGTCATGACACCCAACCTCCAGATATCGTAGTCATGGGATGTAGCCGTGGCAAGTAGGATCTGGATGGACTTAAGCATAGCTACTTAGAAAAGGTTTCATCATAATCCATACCTTATTAATGATGCAAAGATTTAACAAGTCTATCTTTGAAAGTCTCAACTTTTCCATGTACACCAAGTAATCTTCTCAAGGTATACTTGCTCCTGATGGGGATTTAACCCTTCAGATAAAGCAACCAAAGTCCATACTTTGTTGGTGTATAAGGATTCCATCTCAGATCGATAAGCATCCAGCCATTCTTACAGAGTCTCACTCCTGATGGCCAGCTCGAAACTAGTTGGGTCACCATCTCATGATGCAATTCTCGCTCCTACTGTTATAGAGAAAGCAAAGTAACTCTCAGGTGGGTGGGGAACCCTACTAGATCGGCGGAGAGGCTGAGGTTCGTTGGTTACTATTGAATCCTTTGGTTCTACCAAATCATCAGCTGCAGTTTGTATAGCTGGAACCTTTCCAGTTCTATATAACAGACCTTGCCTCGAGCTTGTCCGGATTTTGCTTTTATACATAGGCCGGACAACCCCAAATCATAACATACTTAAGATATGGGCTCTTCCCTTTCCATATCACATATGTAGTGGTAGGCAACTGATTTGATTTGAACCCTATTCAATAGGTATGCAGCTTCTTAAGTGCATAACTCCCAAAAGGGAATACGAAACTCAGTAGTACTCATCATAGAGCACACCATATCACATAGGGTGCTATTGCTCCGCCCCGATACACTGACGTGTTGTGGTGTATACGGAGGAGTAATGCTGAGAGAGAATCTCATTCTCCTTTAGAATAGTCCAGGAATTCCGTGCTCAAGTATTCTCCTCCTTGATCTCATCATAGGACATAATACTTATACCCGTATTTTGGTTCTCTACTTCTAACTTATATTCTGTGAATATCTCAAATGGTTCGGACTTGTGTTTCAACAGAAACATATGTCTGAATCTTGAGAGATTATCAGAGAATGTAATGAAGTACAAAGGACCGGTCTTTGTATGTATAGATAGGGGACCTTCATACATCAGCATGTATCAATTCCAAGAGCTCACTAACTCTTTCTTTGTTTCCAATAAACAGAGCTATGGTCATCTTATCTTTGTGACATGACCGTCAAGTTTCACAAGATGTAAATTCAAACAGATTTAAATATGCATCTAAATGTAACTTCAGCTAGTCGGGTCGCATTGATATGACATAGTCTACAATAGCTCAAGAAGGATTCGTTCATTTCTGAACTCTTCCTCTTGTGTGTGTTCTGTATACTAAGATCTGTAGTTTGATTTAGAACGTTAATACTTTTAGATAACGTGCCTGAACCGATCATCTCTTGATATAGGAAATGTTCAAAACATTATCTAACAATACAAAATTATATCACTTCTTTACTAATAAAGAGACTGATATGATGTTGTATATCAGGTTCGGTATCTAATAAAATTTGTTCAGAATCAATGTATTCTGGTAATATAGGGTGACAATGACCAACAGACTTGGCTGCAACACTTGCACCGTTTTCTGTCTTATGAAACTTATCACCCGTTCTCAGTTTTCTACCTTTCTATAGCCCATGTAATAGATTACATATGCGGGATCCTGATCCGGTATCGCATACCCCGGACGTAAAGGATACTGAGAAATAGTTCTCTGTAACGAACACACCCGAAGATGATGCATCAGTATGCACTTTCTTCGTTTGGGCGGCACAGGAATTCTGGTAATCCCCAATTTCCTGCTCTGTCTTATAACAATTATAAGTTGGAGCGGGACCAGTGTTCCCTAGCTCAGTATAACAAGTGGGTTCGGTCAATATATCCGTTTTATTATCTTGATTAAGGTGTGATATGGTCGCTACCTGGAGAGAGAGAGAGAAGAAAACACTCAGCGTATGCTCTTGCAAGATCAGATTGGTTTTTATTTTATCTAATCAGGATGGCTCCCACTGTTTTAATCAAATCTTCCTTCAAACCCTAAAAGGAGAGACTAGCCGGGATTAATTACACGCTACAAGTTCGCCAATCTTTCAGCCAGGCCAGTGTCGGTACTTTGAGGGAGGTCCCCCGTGCTTTCGCACGAACCTAATTAAACTAAACCTCGTTTTCCCTGAGGCGTAACCCCATTTACACCTTTCTAGACACCTACTTGATCGGCTAATTGTAATGTGTAAAACTCTCCCAGGAGTAACTCTTACTCGCAGCGGGTATCAGGATCCAACTATCTCATAGAAGGTAAGCAATCTCAGTGCAAATTTCAACACTTGAAATTCCCGATAATATTTTGCCCCAAACGATCTATGACCTTGACAAGGTCAACAAACTAAAGACCGTAAGTCAAGTTCAACCCGTCATTTCTTGATTGAATAAAACCCACCCGCACGACCCTTGACAAGGTCAACAAGGCCGTACGGCTACCCTAAAACAATCTGCATCATATGCATAAACAGATAAACACTGGTCAGCTATCGCACACTGCGCCTTGACAAGGTCAACAAACGCAGCACGAATACTAAGCAGGATTTATCTGAAATGACGGAGGGCTACGACAGGTTTTTCTGAAAACCTATTGCGTAATGAACTTGATATCGTTGTAGAATCAAATGATTTTAAAATGGAGTGTTTTTAGGCTTTTCTAGTTTTTCTAAAGGGGTCACTCCCGGTGAAGGGATCGTCGGCCCTTTTCTCATCGAATAAGGTGCTGGATATATCATATATACCGTTGTGCAAAGAAAAAACAATAGAAGCAATCAAAAGACAAACCGAGGGTTATAGCATCTGCCAGTTATTGCTAAAGGGGTCACTCCCGGTGAAGGGATCGTCGGCCTTTTCCTCATCGAATAAGGTGCAGGATGTTCTACAAAGAACACCGCGATGCAAAGCAAGAACTGTAGCTACCTGATTTTATTTTTTAAATTCGATTCCACAACATCTTTTAGGTTTATTTTCTTTCATTACTCTCATTAATGAATGTCCCATCATTTAAGTCCACCTTAGCATCACAGATAAATATAACGCACGCTTATGTCATCCGCATTCGCCTCGATGTCCCGTCTGCACCGTTAGGTTAGGTAACTAACGCCAGAGCAAGACAGGCTAGCGCGGGTGTAAAACATAAGCAACGTCTATATAATATATCATATATACTATATACAATATCTATCTGAACAAATCACATGATCACATCACAGATAACGCAGCAGAAAATATCATATGAAATATTGGATATACTAGGACGTCCGTGTTTTATTTTGAGCCTGTATAAAACACGGATTCCACGGTCCCGATGAATATCCAATCCCACACCCCTAGACCCCTATGAGAGCGACAAGCAACCCTACCAATTCTAGAGTTAGGAGACCCGAACTCGACTCCTCGAGATGGTCTCCCACAGGACCCTAGAACCCGGTTATTTGTGCTCCCCTCCTTGGGTCTATCTTAATGCGGAAAAGTAAATAATATACAATGGTGACACCATCCTCAACCCGGAAGTGCCCCAATAAAAGAATATTACATACAAGTTTTTACATGAATGAAAATGAAAAACACTCATCTCACATAAAAAAAACCCCGGCTATTCAATCACGACGATCCAATATGACATATCCAGCAACACATAACATCACATGTCATCAACGTAAGTAAATATGCCCATCCCAATTGTCGTTGACATATAGCAACGAAACCGGCGATATCACATATTACACTTACGGTCACAGAAAAGAAATTGTAAAACTACAACAATTGGAATCCGCAAACTCTTTAGACATCGCATGCCCAATCAAATGAATTCCTTAAACATCACATGCCTAACAATTATAAACCCCGCATTTTAGTCTCAATATCGAAAACACTTTTCAATATAAAGTCGGGCAATTCAACAAGATTCCCGACATTCTGAACGAATGCTCGCCGCAAACTTTAGTAGACGGCCGCACCCCCGATACCGTCGACAAAGTGCACTAAGGCGGAACACCGCTGCTGCGAACACCCGAACGGATGCTTTTGGCGACGGGGTTCTCCTACAGTCACTTGGTCGGGGCAATGGGGCGTGGCTATCTATTAAGTTTATCGGCGAGCATTCGCATACGCAACGCGACTGCGACGGACTTTTGATCACATCAAAACTCCGTGGCAACCGATCAAATGAGACTAAACTGCTAGATTTATAACATTCAAATCAGTTATCTCATAACTATTTGTGGATTCCAAATATTGTATCACAATCCAGATAAATAGACAATGTTAAACCTTCCGATCGAATAATCAAAACACCCAAGTTTTCCCGAAAAACCCAACAAAAGAAATAATTTTAAAAACATCCACTTCATGCCACAGTACCAACGGTCCAGCCGTAGAAGGGTCAAGCCAACGCCTCTCATGTGGCACGTCGTACTGCCCCAAACCCTAAGGTTCAAAGGGCAGTTCAGGACGGTTACATAATCGAGTTAAGCTTTGTTGTCTTCTAGAGGGTCCATCACGTTACTTGCACTACTTAGACGTTCTTAAACTAGGGAAAAATCCAACACTTGGAAATTTCCCGGCAGGGGAAAAATTGGGTATTTATATCCGGTCGAACATTTTAACATGTTCTAAAATTAACCGGAAAAACACATAGGCAAAGTTAAACAATCCAATCGAATCATCGAGTCCCCAAAACAACCCAGAAAACTCAACTGTTGAGCGCAAATTAAAAATTCCCAGAAGACACAAGAAACACCTACAGAGATAACTGCAGAAAATGTACAGCCTAATCATCACAGACGGCCGCGGAACCGCCGCAACAAGTGGGTTAACGCCGCGGTTCCGCGGCACTACTGTAGACTTAGGTTGTCATTTTCTTCCGTTTTTCTTATAATTTCCTGCTCTATTTTCTGAGCATTTTTAATTAGGAAAAATCCACAGTTTCAAAAATTGTACAGAGAGGGGTCAAGTTTAGAGTTTCGGGGTTCGATCGGATTTCTAATATCGTCTACTCATCGCCTAAAGCTCTAGCTAGGCTCTGATATCACTGTAGGGTTCCTAGGCACACTCAAGAGGTTACACAAGGCATCAACCATGCCAAATTCAAATTTTCCATATGCCAAAGAACCCTAATGCTAGATCGTTAACTAGAGGTAAGTCGAAATACAAACAAGTTAACAACTTTAACTACAAGTGAAAGAGATTACAACCTTTGTAGATCCAGTCCTCCACTTCTTTAGCTCAGTGTTGACGTCCCTCCGCTGCGATCATCGGAATCCCGTACTCTAGCGATGGTTTCGTCGGAGAAATGAGCGGGCTAGGTCATTAACTTCGGTGTCGATGATGATCTACGTCGAGGCGACTCAAACTCAATCTCCATCTTCACTAGGTCATGAAACTTGTGAAGAAAACACCCTATACAACATGGCAAGTGGTAGAGGATGAAGAAATAGGAAGTGGGTTCACTTTGGATTTGGATTTCTCACTTGATTTCTTCACTTGGAATTTTCTAGCAAGCTTTTCTTTTCGTCATGAAGAAGAAGAAGAAGAAAGAAAATGAATTATGAATAATAGAAAATCAAGTGAAGCCATATCATCTTGCAACCATGGGTGAGTGTTTCTTTTGTAGAGAATAAACTAGAGTTTAAGTAAATGGTTAGGTTAAGGAACAAAACAAAATGGTTAAGACTTTTTCAAAGATGCATGTAGCATCATGAAGCTTCTAGCAAAGCAACAAAAAGCCACCATTTAGTTTTTTACCAAAATAACTAAAAAGAATATATAAGACCTAACCATTAACCTAAACATGGTGTATAGCATACACACACCCAAGTTTGCATATATCATCAATCATGATACAAGCTAGTGCACAAACATATATCACATATACAACTTGTGCACATCAAGTGAGAAAATCAATCTTAAGTGAACAAATACTAGTTAATGCAATGTAATATATATCAAATATATAATTATACATTAAATCATTAAATCAACACTTGATTTAATGATCCGGTCATACTGCATATAACCGACTAATATCAAGTGTATCAATATATCGAATCAACATTTGATTCGGTAACCCGGCTATATCTTATATAACCGTCTGATGATACAAATCGCGAGAATAGAATTCAGTATCACATGCTGGTATTGTTCTCGGTCCCGCACATATCACATAAACGCTCCTATTTCGTTTCGCTTAAGCCAAGAAACCTCTGTATAGGACTCTAAAGACTCGTCAATATGCCTGCAGTAGGTGATGATCGTATCAAACACCCACAAGCCGCAAGCGGTCTGCTAAACGTAACGGCCACCCGGGTATTGAGCGATCAAAAGATCAACGAGCAAGCCCGCTCACACTCCTGTGAATCCAACTAGTAACACTTACCGTACAGTCCGGTCTGTTCGTCTGATATGTCGCATATCTCGCCTATGGGTGGTAAACGTCAGACCCCAGTAGCTTAATAAGTCGTGTCGATATGTGGTCTATAACAGTTCAAAAAATTACTGGTAACACTTACCAGTAAATCTCAGCAACCCTGTCCAGGGATTTACGGTTATTGCCAATCAAACACAGCACAACATCAACTCCCTTTACCAGGAGAGACGAATCCCCTCCTATCGCTTATTGCCTCCATGTGATTCGGGACTGTACCCAAAAACCACCATTTTGCACGCCCTCTTGGACGTGGTAAGGTGGAAACCAAAGCACAGTGGGAATCACACAAGACTCTATGACGATCTCGGGTCTATAGACTACTCTGTACCAGTGTCACCGTAGAACAGCCATCTGACGTGAGGTATAATACCATCTGGGAGTTCTCAGTGAGTCCGTCCAGTGTACCCAGTCTACACTGAGCACCCGTATATCATCTCTGATGTCAAACACCAATGGATATGGGATCATCCATCGCCCATCTGTATGGGTCGAGAAGGTATACGCTAGTCTACTCTTGTATATCGATGCCACGTCTCGATATACCCAAGACTAGGGACCTTGAAGGATGTACTTATGGACTACCATGTCCCCAGTAGTATGATCCGAATCATAGTCCAGGTAGTCAAGTACACATCCTAAGGGCTTTACCAAGATGTAACAGAGAGACAATCAGTATACATGTTAAGGTAAAGTGTAACCAGATTGCATACTATCATGTCGAGCAAGAAAGTCCTCCCTATATATGTCCAAGAATCCACTACAATATACATCACATGTATAGTAATGGCCTCTAGGGCATACATATAACTAACAGGATCTCCATGATATTTTCTGGATTTGGTGGGAAAACAGCAAAACTTATATAAACTGCTTTCTCTCTTTTCAAATAAAACGTGCGGTTTTCCCATGATGTATGAGTCATTCACCATGAGTTTGCTGATGGATTTCGAGGCTCAATTCGAGGAGGCGGATGAACCATTTCGGGTACATAGTGGGCCCGGTGCGGTACCCTGGGGCAAGAAGATCGCAGGACAAGGCGTTGAGCCTGGCAGGGGAGCACGACCGACCGATGATATTACCCGACGCGTCGGATATCCGGAGGATACCGTCGTTGTCATGTGAAGGATGGTAGGGGCCGGTCTGGACTGACGGCGCCCTAGATATTGTGATTGAGACATTGAGATTCTGAGATATTGAGGTACAGAGATTATGACACAGAGATATCGAGACATTGGGATTTATGTTTTGTGCCGATGCTAGGCACGGTTTTATGCTGATTTCATTATGATACCTCATTTTAAAAATACAGAAATCTCACAAATTTATGACAGCAGTTTTCTTCTGTACATGCATTCGGTTTCATGCATTCATACATCATCCATATGATACATTGCCACCTGATGCACTGACACGGGCACATGGGATTATACTTGGGTTAGATATTTACCCTAGCCATTGTCATAGGTTGCTGGTTATATATATTTGAGGATTATATATTATGATCGTATGACCTAGGATTGCGTCATACATGCGATTTCTGTTCGTAGATCTTTTTCTACTCACGAGTTGGCAACTCACCCCCGTTGTGCCCTAGTTTCTTGCAGGTGTTGCCGTACGGGTTTCATTACGGCATTGCGGGCCCAGCTTCTTTCAGGTGACTTGCTAGTAGGTGGGTTATTCTTATCGTACCCATCATTATACATTGTATTGTAGGGTTACTAGGCACACTCATGAGGTTCCACAAGGTATCTACCATGCCAAAATCAAAAATTTTATGTGCCGAACAACCCTATGCAAGATCGTTAACTAGAGATTAGGCGAAACTACAAGCAAGCAAACTACTTTGCTACTAAGTGAATGGGAATACAACCTTTGTAGATCCGGTCCTTCACTTCTAAAGCACCGTGTTGACATCCCTTCGCTGCGATCATCGGGATCCCGGACCCTAGTGATGGTTTCATCGAAGAAATGAGCGGGCTAGGTCATTGACTTCGAGGCCGAAGATGATCTACGTCGGGGAGACTCAAACTCAAGCTCCATCTTCACTTGGTCATGAACATTGTGAAGAGAACACCCTATACTACATGGCAAGTGGTAGATGATGAACTAATAGGAAGTGGGTTCACTTTAGATTTTGATTTCTCACTCTTGATCTTCACTTAGAAATTTCAAGCAAGCTTTCTTCTTCTTGAAGAAGAAGAAGAATAAAGAAAAGAAAGAATAATCAATAAATAGAAAATGAATAATCAAGTGAAGTCTATCATCTTGCAACCATGGGTGAGTTAACTTTTGTAGAGAGTAAACTAGAGTTTAGGTTGATGGTTAGGTCAAAGAACAAAACAAAATGGTTAGACTTTTTCAAAGATACTAAGAAGCTTCATGATGCTTTAAGCCAAAACAAGAAAAGCTACCATTTTGTTTTCACTAAAAATAAATAAGATAAATAAAACCCTAACCATTAATCAAAACATGGTGTAAGTCATACACACACCCAAGTTTGCATGTATTATCAATCATGATACAAACTAGTGCACAAACATATATCATATATACAACTTGTGCACATTAAGTGAGAAAATCAATTTTAAGTGAAAATATACTAGTTAATGTAAAATAATATATCAAATATATAATTATACATTAAATCATTAAATCGATACTTGATTTAATGATCCGGTCATATCGCATATAACCGACTAATATCAAGTGTATCAATGTATCGAATCAACACTTGATTCGATAACCCGGCTATATCACATATAACCGACCGATGATACAAATCACGAGAATAGAACACAGTATCACATACTGATATTATTCTCGGTCCCGCAAATATCTCATATGCGCTCCTATTTTGTTTCGCTTGAGCCAGGAAACCCCTGTGTAGGACCCTAAAGACTCGTCAATACGCCGGCAGTAGGTGGTGATCATATCAATCACCCACAAGCCGCAAGCGGTCTGCTAAACGTAACGGCCACCCGGGTATTGAGCGATCAGAAGATCAACGAGCAAGCCTGCTCACACTCCTGTGAATTCAACCAGTAACACTTACCGCACAGTCTGGTCTATTCGTCTGATATGTCGCATATCTCGCCTAGGGGAGGTCAACGTCAGACCCCAGTAGCTTAATAAGTCATGCCGATATAAGGTCCATAACAAGCGTGAAACTACTGATAACACTTTCCAGTAAATCACAGCAACTCTGGCCAGGGATTTCTAGTTATGGCCAGTCGAGCATAGCACAACATCAACCCCCAATACCGGGAGAGACGAATCCCCTCCTATCTCATTGCCTCCATGTGAATTGGGACTGTACCCAAAAACCACCTGTTTGCACGACTCAGTAGAGCCGTGGTAGGGTGGAAATCAAAGCACAGTGGGAGATACACAAGACTCTCTGACGATCTCGGGTCAACAGACTAAGCTGTACCAGTGTCACCAGAGATTTGCCATCTGACGTGAGGTATAATACCATCTGGGAGTTCTCGGCGAGTCCGTTCAATGTACCCAGTCACCACTGAGCACCCGCATACCATCTCTGATGTCAAACACCAATGGATATGGGATCATCCATCGCCCATCACATGGATCGAGAGATATACGCTAGTCTACTCTGGAATATCGATGTCTCGTCTCGATAATCCCACGACTAGGAACATTGAAGGATGTACTCATTGACTACCCAGGCCCCACTAGTATGATCTTCATCATGGTCCTGGAAGTTGAGCACACATCCTAAGGACTTTATCAACATGTAATAGAGAGATACCATGTATACATGTTAAGATAAAGAGCAACCAGATAGCATACTATCATGTCGAGCAAGAAAGTCCTACCTATATATGTCCCAGTATCCACTACAATATACATTTCATGTACAGTAATGGCCTCTAAGGCATACATATAACTAACAATCTCCCACTTGCTCTAGGGCCATCTGTAGCAGTGGTTGAAGTATCTCATACGCAACCATCCCATATAAGTCTCTCTCTGGGAAAAGGCCTTTGTGAGTGGATCCGCCGTGTTGTCCTCTGAGTCTACTCTCCTAACCTCGACCACGCTGGAGATCAACTATCACTATGATCAGGTGATACTGCCTCAGAATATGTCTGGGTCACTGATAGGACTGGGGTTCCTGGGCTAAGCCACACTTCCATTGTCACACAATGGTAGGAACCTAGTTCATCTCATGAACTAATATACACCCAAAAGAGCACGTGACTGGCCCATGAACCATATGAAGTCTATAGGACTCCATCTGATCCAAGTAAGCCAAAAGCCTAGAAATCTAAAACCATTTTAAGAGTAAATAAAGAAAACTGGTTTGAAGAAGTGAAGAAAAACATGTTTGAAGTCAAGGTTTTTAAATAACTAAGCCGAATGTGCATTTTAAAAAAAAAGGCTTTTCTAAAAATTTCGGCAGAGTTTCTTTTGTAAAAACTGGCCCCGAACGGGGTACAACAAGAACAATATATATATGCAGTGAATAAAAGGCATCCCCAAGCGGGAGCTAGCTCTTCGTCAATCGACGATCACAACCACGCAAGCAACATAATATACAACGCTGAAGGGCGAGGATCAAAACTCAAAAGAAAACTCATAATAACATGAAAACCGTAATACTGCTACACGTGACTCTAAGGTCGAAATAATACATCACAAGTGTCTAAGCCTGAAACAATATACAAGTTTTGGTTGATGGAATTCTAGATACAAAGGAATAATACAAGTACAATGGTGGTTCTTGATACTAAAGAACCCACCTACCAAGTGCAATTCACCCGCGAAGGAAGCAGTGTGCCAAAAAATGCCGCTATGGAACCTGTACGGCAAAACCTGCAAGAAGCTGTGTCACAGCGGGGGTGAGTTGCCAACTTGTGAATAGAGAATATCTACAAGCAAAAATCGAATGCATGACATAATCCTTGGTAAATACGATCAGATATATCAACCTCAGAGAATAAGCCTGAAGCATGATAAGGTGGCAAAGTAACATCTAAACATGTATGTAGTGCCAAGTGCTCGTGCCAGTGCCTCAGGTAATAACATGTCATAAATATAAGGTATTTCTGCATGGAGTAAATATGATGAAGTATCAAAATGGATATCAATACACATATATTAGCGTCCCATTCCACTAATATTGGTGTAATGGTATATATAACAGCGCCCTCATACCCTGTTATATATACAAATGAAGTATGATCAATGTATTAAAAGCCTGTCTGTGACCATGTCTGTATATATGTGTATCCCGTCCACCTGTCACGCAATGATAATAAGTATCATGTATGCAAATATGAGGATATAATCAAAATCATGGAAATCATCATGAAACCTGTGCCTAGCATCGGCACGTAAATCCTTATCTATCAGGCACTGTCACCAAGACTAGCTCTGATAGGTACATATCATACACTCCCTCGAAACCCGAGTTCCCAGCTTCGACCCTTTAATTTCGACGTATCATACGCACATAACTCGGGTCGGTATCCTCAAGATAACCGCCGAGTAAAAGGTAATATCACCGGACAGTATGGTTCCCCAGCCGGGCTCATCGGCTCATAGCACATCGAGATCCCTTTCTTGCCCCGAGATACTCCGGGCCCCGCCATATATCATTATAGGGCCTCGACGCCTCCTCATAGGGGTATATAAATCAGAACCGATAAAACTCATGGTGGAAGCTGAAATATCATATCAAGGGTAACCGGGTTTTAAAATATTTACATAATCTCTTGAAACACCCACGGTTCCCCAAATCCAGAAATATCATGAAAACAAATATCCCAATGCGCATAATCAGAAAGCATGATGTATGTGACATATAAATGAAATGCAAGTATAACAGCATATCATGCAACATGGAATAATGGTATGCACATACAAGGTTATATCCTGATGCAATAATACTACTGTGTAGTGACATGGCAATTATCGATGATGAAGTGTGTGAGCCGGCAAGCATGTGTACGTGGAACATATACATCATCGATAATGGTGCTGGTGTCCTAACAGCATGATGGTAATATAGCAAAAAACACATGAAAAGCGATATGAATTGCATGAATATGCAGAAATCAAATAATCAACGCAACAGTAAGGAATCTACATCCATATGTATATGTCCTGCAGTTATGCCATTTGAAATAAGACGAATCAGGATTTTTAGTAAAATAAGGGCTACGGTGTTTTTAAGAAGATACGTCTTTGAAAATACCCGTAGAATCCATTTACTTGTCTTTAAGATATTTCTGCTTCGTAGTTTTGAAATAGGTATGACTCGGGTCTAGTCTAACATCTACTATGCAAACTACAGATCTAAGTATCAAGTAAATCGGGAGGGGTATGGAAACCACCTAAATCTGAGTCGATATGTATATATAGTAGTCGGTGATCCCGCCTCAGTAGTATCGCGTACGATACAGTATATCATATGACATCCTCAAGTCATGAGTGCCGATCTATCATCAATATAAAGCTCGTACGGTAAATCGTCGTACGGCATCCCAATAGCTGGGTACGGGTCAATATCACATTCCTCTAAACAAATATCAGGTATCATTATCATCATATCAAATAATCTGGGGTACTAGTCTAAGTCTATTACAACTGATACCATCTATATACTGCTTGTGTAAGCACACGTCCAAAGGCCCGCTAGAGATCACATGTCGTACCCCAAATACGAATCTTATCAAATCACCGATCTCACGGCACAATGCCTAATATCCTCGACTCTTCTCCAATGTCACCCAAAATCATAAAACACGGTGCAAGTATAATGAATATGCAAGGGTGTGCGTGTAGGTGTAAATCTATTCTAGGGTTCGCGACTATGAACTATACTAGTTACTTCTAACCCTACACTATCCATAATACACCTAACACAATATCCATGACACACTATAACTATCAAATATAAAATATATAGTATATCAACTACGGACTGCGGGGGTGCCATACACCTTCCACCCGACTTCCCCCTGTAGATATAATCTACTCACCTTGTGTCTTTATTTTTCGATGTCGCCACGCGCTTGCTTCTCGTCCCGAAGTCTTCATGGAGGACCTACACATCAAAGTATCGTATATGCGCATTAAAACCAAATCAAAGCTAAAAGGGCACACGAAACTCAAAACGATACGATAAGGGGCCTATAGGTTAGAACCTATGGGCACGCCTTCAAAACCATTAATCAATTCTCGATATCGTCGTATAAACGCCAAATAGTCGAGATAAAACACAATACACAATTTCAGAATTAAAATTACGGAATACGGAAACACGAATCCAAAACAGCAACTTAGGAAATAGGCTCCAGATTTCATCCTAGGTCATATTAGACAAATCTATATATACCAGGGGTCTAATCTATACATGTAGGAGCAGCAGAACCAAAACGAGGCAAAATAGGGCAGGAATGGCCGCAATTTGCGGCCAATTGGAATAAATTGGCGGCCGAAGAAGAGAGTTAGGGGCTGGGGTCTTGGGGTTAGCTTCCTGGGTGCCTGCACATGTCACTGTCCATTCAATATAATTTTCAGAGTCCCGGGTTGATTGCAGATCCCAAATAACCTTCACAGATTTAACAAATTTTTCGATATCGATTTCTATAAATCCGTATTCTGGATTTAAGCTCCAGGTTTAGGTCTCAATTCATGCACTAGGGTGTTATGGTGGCCTCCACTAATCTCAATCTCACAACACAACTCACAATTTCCCATAACCCTAACTAGGTTTTTCCTCAAGTCCACAAAAATACACAATATCGGTTCAATCTAAATATGGGGTATAAGTAATGCATAAACTAAGCTAATGATCCAGAAATTATCTCATTTGGCAACTCAAGAATTTTCTTGAGTTGCCTCTAGTAACCAAAATCCTTGCTTTCTTGGTCCAATGTGTATATCTTGAGCTTGTGCACACTTTTAATGAAATGGGGGTAGGGTTTTGGTGATGTTTTAGAGATGAATTGAGGGGTGGAAGGTGGAGGGAGAATGAGGTGCAGGAGCAGCAGCAGCAAGCAAAGAATAGGGAGAGAGAAATGGTGAAGAAATGGAGGAATGACTATGTCTTGGTCAAAGGTTACCCTCTCTCTCTCTCACCCATACCTCATTATCTTATTCCTTTTTTTCCATTTTCTTTTTCATTTCCCTTCTCCGAAAACCCTTCTCACAAGAATAGTAATCCCAAATAACATGATAGAAAATGAACAAGTGTGATAAAAATGATATGTGCATATTTTGCACAAAATTGCTAAAAACCCGATTAGCGATTTTTAATCGCGATTTGCACTAAATCAGCATATAACTAATTATAAAAACTTAAAAATGGCATAATTCCATAAAATAACCTATTTTACAATTTTCCATAATTTTTCCTAATTTTTCTGTATTTAATTATACCTAAATATTAAAATATTCAATAAAATAATATTAAATTATAAAAATTCCCAAAAATAATATTTTATTTTTTTTAAAATGTTACAATCTTCCCCTCGTAAATAAATTCGGTCCCCGAATTTAAATTTAAACCCCTATACTAAAACATTTCAGTAAAAATCCAAATTGTCGGGGCTCCGAAATCATCAATACATAGCGAATATCATAAAAATGTGCTGCTCTATAAGAAATCAATCCCTAAAAAGGTATATAAGAATATCCGGTGCGTCTGGTGCGCACGGAAATCAAAATCCATATATGGGCACAAAACAACATCTAGGTGCAACGGATGTGCACGGAACATCTGTCGTAGGCAACGTGTGTGCCTGACAGCAAAATCAGGTGCATTTGACATGCACGAAGAATTTCGATTTAGTGCATCTGGTGTGCACCAAAATCGAATATCAAAACACTAAAAGTGCATGAAAACTTTGCTGGAAACGTAAATCAAATCACTGCATAAAATAGGCATGAAATCACAATCAATATCTCAAATGTAATAACTATACGCAAAATATAAATACCCAGTGTGTGCATAAAACAAATATCATGAAACTCAGTCATCAAAACTAAATCATACAAACAGAACGCCCAAAATACCGAAATCCAAAGTGACGGATACGTGATAATCGAATCACCAAATCACAAATCATAAATACCATCATCGGTAGTTCCTCCTTCAAGGAAGAGAAGGTGTCGGTACATCCAATGCTAACAGCGCAAGATATTTACTTGCCTCTTGCTGACGGTCTGGCGTCCTCTTCCTCTGGGTCTTTATCTTCTCTGCGGATTACCAATCTCATGATCCAACGGCTCATCAGCCCTGTCAGGTGTGCTAACGGGGTCGATTCCGTTCTGGCACTTCTCTGGTCATCTCTGAATGCACATCACACATCTGATCCTGGGTGCAAACATCATTGCAGTAGTGTCCTGGAAGGAATCCCGCTCAAGGTCTCTTCCGATCTTCCCTATGCCGGTCTGTACGGAGGTTGGTACTCTTGTATAATCTCTTCTCGCTCGATGGACATCTGCGTCCTTAACATAGCATTCCCTTGAAAACTGGTCGCATCCCAACGCCTCTGTAAGCACATCAGGTCTCCGGTCTCGACGGAAAGTAATGACAGCTCGTCAGCGTCTCGCACGAACCTCTTATCCCGCTTGTCTGTACCATCATCCACATCGACGTCACGTCTCTATCGGCGCACTGCAGTGTTCTCGGCTACAGTCCATCCGAAGTCTCTCACATATCTCTTTTCTGACGAATTGCCCGGAAGTCATCGTCCAATACTGAAGCTAATTCTTGTTCCGGAACAACTGCATACTCATCGCGCCTTTTTCTAGAAGATATATCCATAACAATGCCTCTGTGTGCGTATCGCATCTCTGATGTCAGCGGAGGGGAACGTCATCTCGTCGAAATCTCTAGGGAACTCTTTACTTCACTCTGCTTCAATGTCGACTGATTCCGATGTAGGGTTGCTAGGCACACGCACAAGGGTCTACGAGGCATCAACCATGCCCGATTAAAAATTTAGCCGTACCGAACAACCCGAATACGGAACTTTAAACTAGAGATTAGGCGAAAACAAGCATGCTAAACACTTTAACACTAAGTGAGAGGGATTACAACGTTTGTAGATCCGGTCCTTCACTTCATATGCTCCGTGTTGTGGTCCCTTCGCTGCGATCATCGGGATCCGGGCTCTCGAGAGGTTCCACGAAGAGAAAGACACAACCTTTGCTTCCGATCTTCGATACTAAGATGATCTACCTTGAAGTTTCTTTAACACAAGCTAACACTCATGAAATGATGTGAACACCCTCATCTAAATGGCAAGGGAAGATGAGGATGATGAAGTAGGATTTTTGCTCTCTTTATTTATATTTTTCTCATATTTATTCATCACAAAAATCAAAGCAAGAAACCATTTCAAGCAAAGAAGAAGAAGGAAGAAGATGATGAACAATAATGGAATCCTTTTGTGATCAATAGTAAATCAAATGATATGAAGAATAATGCAACCATGGTTGACTTAACCATTGTAGAGAATTGACTAGGGTTAGGGTTTGGGTTGGGTTAAAGCATGAGTCACTTGAAAAAATCTTTATCATGACAAAAAGAAAAGCTTCTAGAAACATCTAGAAAGCTTAACCCTAATCATGTTTAAACTCCACTGAACAAGTTGCATTAGTTATCATATCATGTTACAATATTATATATCACATATATAATATTTATCGTAACAAAATAAAATTATACATTTAACATATATCGCATATATATCAATGTATTACCCGAGTGAGAAAAAGAATCTTTTAGTGAGCAAATATTAGTTAATGTAATTTAATATATCATATATATATATTATACATTAAATTATCGAATCAACACTTGATCCGACAATCCGGCTATATCGCATATAACCGACTAATATTTATCTGTACCGATTCACCGAATCAACACTTGATCCGATGACCTGGCTGATATCAAATATCGCGAGAATAGAATACGGTATCATATATCGCATTATCCTCGGTCCCGCATATATCACATATGTGCTCCTACCCCGTTTTGCCTGAGTCAAGAAACCTCTGTGTAGGACTCTAAAGAATCGTCAATACGCCGGCAGTAGGTGATGATCATATCAAACACCCACAAGCTGCAAGCGGTCAGCTAAACGTAACAGCTACCCAAGTATTGAGCGCTCAGAAGATCAACAAGCAAGCCTGTACATTCTCCTGTGAATCCAAACAGTAACACTCCCGTACAGTCCGGTCTCGTCGTCTGATATGTCGCATATCTCGCCTAGGGGTGGTAAACGTCAGACCCCAGTAGCTTGATAAGTCGTATCGATATGAGGTCTATAACAGTTCGAGAAACTACTGATAACACTTACCAGTAAATCTCAGCAACCCTGGCCAGGGATTTCCAGTTATAGCCAATCGAACACAGCACAACATCAACTCCTTATACCGGGAGAGACGAATCCCCTCCTATTGCTCATTGCCTCCATGTGATTCGGGACTATACCCAAAAGCCACCTTTTTGCACGCCCTCTTGGACGTGGTATGATGGAAATCAAAGCACAGTGGGAATCACACAAGACTCTATGACGATCTCGGGTCGACAGACTACTCTGTACCAGTGTCACCGGGGAACTGCCATCTGACGTATGGTATAATACCATCTGGGAGTTCTCGGCGAGTCCGTCCAGTGTACCCAGTCTCCACTGAGCACCCGTACACCATCCTTGATGTCAAACACCGATGGATATGGGATCATCCATCGCCCATCATATGGGTCAAGATGCGTATACGCTAGTCTACTCTGGTGCATCGATGCCCTGTCTTGATACACCCACGACTAGGAACAGTTATAGGATGTACTCGTCGACAACCGTGGCCCTACTAGTATGATCTCATCATAGTCCCAGTAGTCGAGTACATATCCTAAGGGATTTATCAACATGTAATATAGAGACAATCAGAGTACATGTTAAGATAAAGTACAACCAGATAGCATACTATCATGTCGAGCAAGAAAGTCCT
The DNA here is from genome assembly GCA_030015575.1 of Agapanthus africanus. NCBI lineage: Eukaryota > Viridiplantae > Streptophyta > Magnoliopsida > Asparagales > Amaryllidaceae > Agapanthus > Agapanthus africanus. The sequence goes on from CM057337.1 coordinate 538,507,194, forward strand.
CCCTATATATGTCCTAGCATCCACTACAATATACATCGTATGTACAGTAATGGCCTCTAGGGCATACATATAAGTAACAATCTCCCACTTGCTCTAGGGCCATCTGTTATGGTATCGCATACCCAACAATTAGCTGCGGTTGAAGTATCTCATACTCAACTATCTCATAAAAGTCTCTACTGGGAAAAAAGGCCTTTGTGAGTGGATTCGCGCTGTTGTCCTCTGTGTCTACTCTCCTAACCTCGATCTCCCTGGAGATCTACCATCTCCATGATCAGGTGATACTGCCTAAGAATTATATCTGGATTTCTGATGGGACGGTAGTTCCTTGGCTGAGGCCACAACTCCATTGTCACACAATGGTAGGAACGAAGTTCATCTTATAAACTTATATATATCCAGACTGCTTCTTTGGTAGCATCCTTGGTAACGATGTATCTTGCCTTTAATCGTCTAGTATGTCACGGTATCTAGCTTGGAACTTTTCCAACATACCGTCCCTCCACTGAGGGTATAGACAATGCCTGCGACTGACATTCAGTCGTCCTTATCACCCTGGAACCTTTCCAGTGATTCTCCCGAGGATCGATTGATACCATCTCACTACAACTAGTGAGTGTCCTAACATCTAATTAGATCTATCTCATAGATCCAAAACCCAGGATTTAGGAGGTATCACTTTGATCCTATATGGAGAATCCTTGTGATAAGCGGAGATTGACCGAGCGTAGCATAGGAAACTCCTTCCCTATCAAGAGTATGTCATCCACGTACTCTACGAGGATCACCACCATACTCTCTACTACCTTTTCGTATATACAAGGTTCATCTACCGTTTTGATGAAGTCAAACTCTTTGACTACCACATCAAAACAGATGTTCCAACTCCGCGATGCCTGTTTTATCATATAAAACATCTTGCACACGTTTCCGCTGCTCCCACTGTCTACGAAGCACTCTGGCTGTGTACTTATAGACGCTCTTTTCTAAAACATCATTTAGAAATGTAGTCATGACACCCAGCCACCAAATATCGTAGTCATGGTATGTAGTCGTGGCAAGTAGGATCTGGATTGACTTAAGCATAGCTTTGAAAGTCTCAACTTTTCCATGTACACCAAGTAATCTTCTCAAGATATACTTGCTCCTGATGGTGATTTAACCCTTTAGATAAAGCAACCAAAGTTCATACTTTGTCGGTGTATAAGGATTCCATCTCAGATTGCTAAGCATCCAGCCATTCTTACAGAGTCCCACTCGAAACTAGTTGGGTCATCATCTCATGATGCAATCCTCGCTCCCACTGTCATAGAGAAACCGAAGTATCTCTCAGGTGGGTGAGGAACCCTGCTAGATCGGCGGAGAGGCTGAGGTTCGTTGGAAACTATTGAATCCTTTGAATCTACCAAATCATCAGCTGCAATTTGTATAGCTGGAACATTTCCAGTTCTACATAACAGACCTTGCCTCGAGTTTGTCCGGATTTTACTTTTAGACATAAGACGGACAACCCCAAATCTTAACAAGCTTAAGATATGGGCTCTTTCCATTCCATATCATATATGAAGTGGTAGGCAACTAATTTGATTTGAACCCTATTCAATAGGTATGCAACTTCACAAGTGCATAACTCCCAAAAGGAAATAGGAAACTCAATAGTACTCATCATAGAGCACACCATATCAAATAGGGTGCTATTGCTCCGCCCCGATATACCATCGTGCTATGGTGTATGCGGAGGAGTAATGCTGAGAGAGAATCTCATTCTCTTTTAGAATAGTCCAGGAATTCCGTGCTCAAGTATTCTCCTCCTTGATCTCATCAAAGGACATAATACTTATACCCGTATATTGGTTCTCTACTTCTAACTTATATTCTTGTGAATATCTCAAAAGGTTCAGACTTGTGTTTCAACTGGAACATATGTCTGAATCTTGAGAGATCATCAGAGAATGTAATGAAGTACAAAGAACCGGTCTTGGCATGTGTAGACAGAGGACCTTTCATACATCAACATATATCAATCCCAAGAGTTTACTAACTCTTTCTCTGTTTCCAATAAACAGAGCTTTGGTCATCTTATCTTTGTGACATGACCGGCAAGTTTCACAAGATGTAAATTCAAAATAATTTAAATATGCATCTATATGTAACTTCAGCCAGTCGGGTCACATTGATATGACCTAGTCTACAATACCTCAAGAAGGATTCATTCATTTCTGAACTCTTCATCTTGTGTATGTTCATTATACTAAGAAATGTAGTTTGATTTAGAACGTCAATGCTTTTAGATAACGTGCCTGAACCGATCAACTCTTGATATAGGAAATGTTCAAAACATTATCCAACAATACAAAATTATATCCTTTCTTTACTAATAAAGCGACTGATATGATTTTGTATATCAGGTTCGGTATCTAATAACATTTGTTCAGAATCAATGTATTCTGGTAATACAGGGTGATAGTGACCAACAGACTTGGCAGCAACACTTGCACCGTTTTCTGTCTCATGAAACTAATCACCCGTTCTCAGTTCTTTACCTATCTGTAGCCCATGTAACAGATTACATATACGGGATCCTGATCCGGTATCACATACCCAGGACGTAAAGGATACTGAGAAACAGTTCTGTGTAATGAACACACCCGAAGATGATGCATCAACATGCATTTTCTTCGTTTGGACGGCACGGGAAATCTGGTATTCCCCAATTTCCTGCTCTGTCTTATAACAATTATAAGTTGGAGCGGGACCAACGTTCCCCAGCTCAGTATAACAAGTGGGTTCGGTCAATTTATCCGTTTTATTATCTTGATTAAGGCGTGATATGGTCGCTGTCTGGAGAGAGAGAGAAGAAAACACTCAGCGTATGCTCTTGCAAGATTAGATTGGTTTTCTAATATATCTAATCAGGATGTCTCCCACTGTTTTAATCAAATCTTCCTTCAAACCCTAAAAGGAAAGACTAGCTGGGATTAATTACACGCTACAAGTTCGCCAATCTTTCAGCCAGGCCAGTGTCGGTACTTTGAGGGAGGTCCCCCGTGCTATCGCACGAACCTAATTAAAGTAAACCTCGTTTTGCCAGAGGCATAACCCCGTTAACACCTTTCTAGACACCTACTTGATCGGCTAATTGTAATGTGTAAAACTCTCCCAGGAGTAACTTTTACTCGCAGCGGGTATTGGGATCCAACTATCTCATAGAAGGTATGCAATCTCATTGCAAATTTCAACACTTGAAATCCCCAATAATATTTTGCCCCTAGCGTCCTATGACCTTGACGGAGGTCAACAAACCATAGGCTACTAGTCAAGTTCAACCCGTCATTTCCTGATTGAATTAAACCCACCCGCACGACCCTTGACGGAGGTCAACAAGGCTGCATGACTACCCTAATCCAATCTGCATCATAGGCATAAGCAGATAAATACTAGTCAGCTACCGCACACTACGCCTTGACGGAGGTCAACAAACGTAGCACGAATATTAAGTAGGACTTATCTGAAAAGACGGAGGGCTACGACGGGTTTTTCAGAAAACCCTTTGCGTAATGAACCTGATATCGTTGTAGAATCAAGTGATTTTAAATGGAGTGTTTTTGAGTCTTTTCTAGTTTTGCTAAAGGGGTCACACCCGGTGAAGGGATCGTCGGCCCTTTCCTCATCGAATAAGGTGCATGATATTTCACAAATACCACTATGCAAAGCAAGAACTATAGAAGCAATCAAAAGACAAACCGAGTTTGTAGCATTCGCCAGTTATTGCTAAAGAAGTCACTCCCGGTGAAGGGATCTCGGTCCTTTCCTTATCGAATAAGGTGCTGGATGTTCTATAAGGAACACCGCTATGCAAAGCAACAACTAGAGCTACCAGTTTTTATAAACAAGTTTCTATAACATCTTAGGTTTCTATTATTTCATTAATCTCATTAATGAAGTCCCATTTTAATATGCTTCACAAGCATCTCTTTTGAAACGAAAGCTGCAATATAACATATATCTCATATATATAATATAAACATTCGTCACAGGCAGTAATATGATCTCATCACAGAACATTGCAGCAGAAGAACATATATGAAATATTGGATATACTAGGACGTCCATGTTTTCAATACGAGCCTGTATAAAACACGGATTCCACGGTCGCGATGAATAGCCAATCCCACATCCCTAGACCCCTACGAGAGCGGCAAGTAACACTGCCAATTCTAGGGTTAGGAGACCCGGTCTCGACTCCTCGAGATGGTCTCCCACTGGACCCTAGAACCCGGTTACTTGTGCTTCCCGCCTTGGGTCTACCTAATGCGGAAAAGTAAATAATATACAACGGTGACATCTTCCGCTACCTGGAAGTGCCCCAATAAAAGAATATTACATACAAATGAATTTTACATGAATGAAAAAGAAAAAACTCTCATCTTACATAAAACCCCCGGCTATTCAAAAGCGATGATCCAACACAACATATCACAGCAACACATAATATCTCATATCATCAACGTAAGCAAGTATGCGTATCCCGATTGTCGTTGATGTATAGCAACGAAGCCGGCGATACACCACATACTACGCTTACGGTCACAGAAAAGAAAGTGTAAAACTACAACAGTTGGAATCCGCAATCTCTTTATACATCGCATGCCTAACCAAATGAATACCTTTAGACATCGCATGCCTAACAATTATAAACCCCGCATTTTAGTCTCAGTTATCGAAAACTCTTTTCAATACCAAGTCGGCCAATTCAACAAGATTCCCGACGTCCTGATCGAATGCTCGTCGCAAACTTTAGTAGACGGCCGCACCCCCGATACCGTCGACGAAGTGCACCAAGGCGGAACACCGCTACCGGGAGCACCCGAACGGATGCTTTCGGCGACGGGGTTCTCCTACAGTCACTTGGTCGGGGCTATGGAGTGAGGCTGTCTATTAAGTTTACCCGGCGAGTATCCGCGTACACTATGTGATTGCGACGGACTTTTGATCGCATCAAAATTCCGTGGCAACCGATCATCTGAGACTAAACTACTATGTCTATAATATTCAAAGCAGTTATTTCATAACTATTTGTGGATTCCAAAAATTGTATCACATTCCAGATAAATAGACAATGTTAAACTTTCCGATCGAATCATCAAACACCCAAGATTTCCCCAAAATATCTCAACACTTGAAATCATTTTAAAAACATCCATCACATGCCACAGTACCAATGGTCCAGCCGTAGAAGGGTCAAGCCAACGCCTCACATGTGGCACGCCGTACTGCCCCAAACCCTAAGGTTCAAAAAGGCAGTTCAAGACGGTCACATAATCGAGTTAAGGTTTGTTGTCTTCTAGAGGGTCCACCGAGTTACTTGCACGACTTAGAACATTCTTAAACACGAGAAAAAAATCCAACTTTTGAAAAAGTTTCCGACAGGAGAAAAAGCGAGTTATTGATATTCGTTCGAACTTTTTAATAGTTTCTAAAAATTACCCGGAAAACACATAGACAAAATCTGATAATCCGATCGAATCATCGAATCCCTAAACAACCCCAGAAAACTCAACAGTATAATAAATATTAAAATATTCCAGAAAATTCAGCACTGTGTAATAGGAATTACTGTGTAAAAAAGGAGGGGTGACGTCATCATACTGCCGCGGAACCGCCGCAGAAGCCAGGCTTCTGCCGCGGTTCCGCCGCACTCTTGAGGAATTAGAGGCTCCATTTTGCACAGTAATTCATAAAAAACCCTGCTTAATTTTCTGCATATTTTTAATATTGAAAAATCCACAATTTTCAAAAAAGGACAGAGAGCAATTTGGATTCGGGGTTTCGGGTTCGATCGGACTTCATACTCCGTCTAGACTTCGCCTAAAGCTCTAGCTTGGCTCTGATACCACTGTAGGGTTGCTAGGCACGCGCACAAGGGTCTACGAGGCATCAACCATGCCCGATTAAAAATTTAGCCGTGCCGAACAACCCGAATATGGAACTTTAAACTAGAGATTAGGCGAAAACAAGCATGCTAAACACTTTAACACTAAGTGAGAGGGATTACAACCTTTGTAGATCCGGTCCTTCACTTCATATGCTCCGTGTTGTGGTCCCTTCGCTGCGATCATCGGGATCCGGGCTCTCGAGAGGTTCCACGAAGAGAAAGACGCAACCTTTGCTTCCGATCTTCGATACTAAGATGATCTACCTTGAAGTTTCTTTAACACAAGCTAACACTCATGAAATGATGTGAACACCCTCATCTAAATGGTAAGGAAGATGAGGATGATGAAGTAGGATTTTTGCTCTCTTTATTTATCCTTTTCTCATATTTATTCATCACAAAAATCAAAGCAAGAAACCATTTCAAGCAAAGAAGAAGAAGGGAAGAAGATGATGAACAATAATGGAATCCTTTTGTGATCAATAGTAAATCAAATGATATGAAGAATAATGCAACCATGGTTGACTTAACCATTGTAGAGAATTGACTAGGGTTAGGGTTTGGGTTGGGTTAAAGCATGAGTCACTTGAAAAAATCTTTATCATGACAAAAAGAAAAGCTTCTAGAAACATCTAGAAAGCTTGGACCCTAATCCAAACCCTAATCATGTTTAAACTCCACTAAACAAGTTGCATTAGTTATCATATCATGTTACAATATTATATATCACATATATAATATTTATCGTAACAAAATAAAATAATACATTTAACATATATCGCATATATATCAATGTATTACCCCGAGTGAGAAAAAGAATCTTTTAGTGAGCAAATATTAGTTAATGTAATTTAATATATCATATATATATATTATTATACATTAAATTATCGAATCAACACTTGATCCGACAATCCGGCTATATCGCATATAACCGACTAATATTTATCCGTACCGATTCACCGAATCAACACTTGATCCGATGACCTGGCTGATATCATATCGCGAGAATAGAATACGGTATCATATATCGCACTATCCTCGGTCCCGCACATATCACATATGTGCTCCTACCCCGTTTTGCCTGAGTCAAGAAACCTCTGTGTAGGACTCTAAAGAATCGTCAATACGCCGGCAGTAGGTGATGATCATATCAAACACCCACAAGCTGCAAGCGGTCAGCTAAACGTAATAGCTACCCAGGTATTGAGCGCTCAGAAGATCAACAAGCAAGCCTGTACATTCTCCTGTGAATCCAAACAGTAACACTCTCGTACAGTCCGGTCTCGTCGTCTGATATGTCGCATATCTCGCCTAGGGGTGGTAAACGTCAGACCCCAGTAGCTTGATAAGTCGTGTCGATAAGAGGTCTATAACAGTTCGAGAAACTACTGATAACACTTACCAGTAAATCTCAGTAACCCTGGCCAGGGATTTCCTGTTATAGCCAATCGAACACAGCACAACATCAACTCCCTATACCGGGAGAGACGAATCCCCTCCTATCGCTCATTGCCTCCATGTGATTCGGGACTATACCCAAAAACCACCTTTATTCACGCCCTCTTGAATGTGGTATGATGGAAATCAAAGCACAGTGGGAATCACACAAGACTCTAAGACGATCTCGGGTCGACAGACTACTCTGTACCAATGTCACCGGAGAAATGCCATCTGACGTATGGTATAATACCATCTGGGAGTTCTCGGCGAGTCCGTCCAGTGTACCCAGTCTCTACTGAGCACCCGTACACCATCCTTGATGTCAAACACCGATGGATATGGGATCATCCATCACCCATCATATGGGTCAAGATGCGTATACGCTAGTCTACTCTGGTGCATCGATGCCCTGTCTCGATACACCCACGACTAGGAACAGTTATAGGATATACTCGTCGACTACCGTGGCCCCACTAGTATGATCTCATCATAGTCCAAGTAGTCGAGTACATATCCTAAGGGCTTTATCAACATGTAATATAGAGACAATCAGAGTACATGTTAAGATAAAGTACAACCAGATAGCATACTATCATGTCGAGCAAGAAAGTCCTCCCTATATATGTCCTAGCATCCACTACAATATACATCGTATGTACAGTAATGGCCTCTAGGGCATACATATAACTAACATCCGACTCGTCTCCTCGTCACTGCACGGACTGCGCTCCAACGGCTATACTCGTATCTGGAGTCTCCCAGGCCATCACATGATACCCGAATGATGTCGAATCATTCGATCGACTTGTCAGAACCTCGTAATCCCCTAAGAGATCAACATTTTGAGTACAGTTTAATAGTATCGAGTACATGCCACAGCGTCGGTGGTCCAGTCGTAGAAGGGCAAACCCAAACATCACTAATAGCGCCGCGGAACTGCCGCAAACCCTAAGGTTCAAAGACTTTCACACGGTCCTTAAGTCGAGTTAGGGTTTCATTCTTCTAGAGGGTCCATAGAATCGCTTGCATGTCTTTCCGAATACTTTAAACTTAGAAAATGGGCTCCTGACATTCGATCGTCTCTATCGACTCTCAACGAACCTTCGTGAAGTCGTCTCTAGCTGGAATCAATCTATCTGATGACCTCGCATCGGTAAGCGAACGAACCACCCGTCCTAGTCATTCATCCTCGGGTGACTAGCGACTCACCAACATATCTCTAAGTATATACTCATGCTACAGTAGCTCCAATCATCTGGGCGATATGTCATCGTTTGCAGCAACAACTGGCTCATTCGTTTGTATGCTAAACAGCGCCTCCATCATCCTGAATATGTGATATATCAATGGGCATCACATCCTGGCTGGCCTCTAGCAGTATCCTGATCCTCTGGTACCAATCGGCACGTCCGAGAAATCTCGTAAAGGCGATCCACCAAACGCTCATGGCGCGAGAACACAATAAGACGACACCTCTCAATGCAATCGTAAGTCTCTGGAATCACGCCCTAGTCAGTCCTCGTCTGCGACGAGCTTAAGCTGACGCAACTCTAGCCGTAGCTCTCTCTCTCTCTCTCTCTCTCTGCCCGTGTGATCGTGGCAGCAAAAACATAACCAGTATCAATGAAGATAGATCATAGGAAGGAATATAATACTGTGCAAGGAAATGTACATCCTAAGGCTCCTTAAGCGGAGTGGCGTGTCGTAAATATGCCGTGGAACATACACATGGTACGTCACTCTACTGCAGTCACCTACTCCATCAACCAAGGGTCATCCTATGCGACGAAAGTCCGGGTCTAATACCCCCTCGACTAAGTCTAAGTTCCGTAAAGTCAAGCCTAAGTTCTGTATATATATAGACGCCCTAGGCTCCACATAGTCAAAGTTAGACTCGAACCAAGGTCAACCTAGCACTCTGATACCAATTTTGTCACGACCCGAAAGAGCACGTGACTGGCCCTTGAAACATATGAAGTCTATAGGACTCCATCTGATCCAAGTAAGCCAAAAGCCCAGAAATCTAAAACCATTTTAAGAATAAATAAAGAAAACCGGTTTGAAGAAGTGAAGAAAAACATGTTTGAAGTCAAGGTTTTTAAATAACTAAGCCGAATGTGCATTTTAAAAAAAATAAAGTATTTTCTAAAAATTTCGGCAAATTTTCTTTTGTAAAAACTGGTCCCGAACGGGGTATAACAAGAACAATATATATATGAAGTGAATAAAAGGCATCCCCAAGCGGGAGCTAACTCTTCGTCAATCGACGGTCACAACCACACAAGCAACATAATATACAACGCCGAAGGGCGAGGATCAAAACTCAAAAGAAAACTCATAATAACATGAAAATCGTAATACTGCTACACACGACTCTAAGGTCGAAATAAAACATCACTAGTGTCTAAGTCTGAAACAATATATAAGTTTTGGTTGATGGAATTCTAGATACAAAGGAATAATACAAGTACAATGGTGGTTCTTAATACTAAAGAACCCACCTACCAAATGAATTCGCCCGCGAAGGAAGCAGTGTGCCAAAAAATTCCGCTATGGAACCTGTACGGCAAAACCTGCAAGAAGCTGTGGCACAACGGGGGTGAGCTGCCAACTCATGAATAGAGAATATCTACAAGCATAAATCGAATGCATGACATAATCCTAGGTCAATACGATCAGATATATGAACCTCAAAGAATAAGCCTGAAGTATGATAAGGTAGCAAAGTAACATCTAAACATGTATGTAGTGCCAAGTTCTCATGCCAGTGCCTCAGGTAATAACATGTCATAAATATAAGGTATGTCCGCATGAAGTAAATATGATGAAGTATCAAAATGGATATCAATACACATATATTAGCGTCCCATTCCACTAATATTGGTGTAAAGGTATATATAACAGCGCCCTCATACCTTGTTATATATACAAATGAAGTATGATCAATGTAATAAAAGTCTGTCTGTGACCATGTCTGTATATATGTGGATCCCGTCCACCTGTCACCCAATGACAATAAGCATCATGTATGCAAATATGAGGATATAATAAAAATCATGGAAATTATCATGAAACCTGTGCCTAGCATCGGCACGTAAATCCTCATCTATCAGGCACTGTCACGAAGACTAGCCCTGATAGGTACGTATCATACGCTCCCTCAAAACCTGAGTGCCCAGCTTCGACCCTCGAATTTCGACGTATCATACGCACATAACTCCGGTCGGTATCCCCAAGATAACCGCCGAGTAAAAGGTAATATCACCGGACAGTATGGTTCCCCAGCCGGGCTCATCGGCTCATAGCACATCGACATCCCTTTCTTGCACCGGGATACTCCGGGCCCCACCATGTACCCTCATACGGCATCGACACCTCCTTGTAGGGGTATATAAATCAGAACCGATAAAACTCTTGGTGGAAGTTGAAATATCATATCAAGGGTAACCGGGTTTTAAAACATTTACATAATCTCTTGAAATACCCACGGTTCCCCAAATCCAGAAATATCATGAAAACAAATATCCCAATGCGCATAATCAGAAAGCATGATGTATGTGACATATAAATGAAATGCAAGTATAACAGCATATCATGCAACATGGAATAATGGTATGCACATACAAGGTCATATCCTGATGCTATAATACTACTGTGTAGTGACATGGCAATTATCGATGATGAAGTATGTGAGCCGGCAAGCAAGTGTACGTGGAACATATGCATCATCGATAATGGTGCTGGTGTCCTAACAGCATGATGGTAATATAGCAATAAATACATGCAAAGCGATGTGAATAGCATGAATATGAGGAAATCAAATAATCAACGCAACAGTAAGGAATCTACATCCATATGTATATGTCATGCCGTTATGCCATTTGAAATAAGACGAATCGGGATTTTTAGTAAAATAAGGGCTGCGGTGTTTTTAAGAAGATACGTCTTTGAAAATGCCCGTAGAATCCTTTTACTTGTCTTTAAGATATTCCTGATTCGTAGTTTTGAAATAGGTATGATTCGGGACTAGTCTAACATCTACTATGCAAACTACAGATCGAAGTATCAAGTAAATCGGGAGGGGTATGGAAACCACCTAAATCAGAGTCGATATGTATATATAGTAGTCGGTGATCCCGCTTCAGTAGTATCGCGTACGATACAGTATATCATATGACATCCTCAAGTCATGAGTGCGGATCTATCATCAATATAAAGCTCGTACGGTAAATCGTCGTACGGCATCCCAATAGCTGGTTAAGGGTCAATATCACATTCCTCTCAACAAATATCAGGTATCATTATCATCATATCACATAATCTGGGGTACTGATCTAAGTCTAGTACAACTGATACCATCTATATACTGCGTGTGTAAGCACACGTCCAAAGGCCCGCTAGAGATCACATGCCGTATCCCAAATACAAATCTTATCAAATCACCGATCTCACGGCACAATGCCCAATATCCTCGACTCATCTCCAATGTCACCCAAAATCATCAAACACAGTGCATGTATAATGAATATGCAAGGTTGTGCGAGTAGGTGTAAATCTATTCTAGGGTTCACGACAATGAACTACACTAGTTATTTCCAACCCTACACTATCCATAATATATCTAACACAATATCCATGACACACAATAACTATCAAATATAAAATATATAGTATATCAACTATGGACTGCGGGGGTGCTATACGCCATTTACCCGACTTCCCCCTGTAGATATAATCTACTCACCTTGTGTCTTTATTTGTCGATGTCGCCACGCGCTTGTTTCTCGTCCCGAAGTCTTCATGGGGTACCTACACATCAAAGTATCGTATATGCGCATTAAAACCAAATCAAAGCTAAAACGGCACACGAAACTCAAAACGATACGACAAGGGGCCTATAGGTTAGAACCTATGGGCACGCCTTCAAAACCATTAATCAATCCTCGATATCATCGTATAAACGCCAAATAGTCGAGGTAAAACACAATAAACAATTTCAGAATTAAAATTACGGAATACGGAAACACGAATCCAAAACAGCAACTTAGGAAATAGGCTCCAGATTTCATCCTAGGTCATATTAGACAAATCTATATATACCAGGTGTCTAATCTATACATGTAGGAGCAGCAGAACCAAAACGAGGCAAAATGGGGCAGGTATGGCCGCAATTTGCGGCCAATTGGAATAAATTGGCGGCCGAAGAAGAGAGTTAGGGGCTGGGGTCTTGGGGTTAGCTTCCTGGGTGCCTACACATGTCACTGTCCATTCAATATAATTTTCAGAGTCCCGGGTTGATAGCAGATCCCAAATAACCTTCACAAATTTAACAAATTTTCCGATATCGGTTTTTATAAATCTGTATTCTGGGTTTAAGCTCTAGGTTTAGGTCTCAATTAATGCACTAGCGTGTTAGGGTGGCCTCCACTAATCTCAATCTCACAACACAACTCACAATTTCCCATAACCCTAACTAGGTTTTCCTCAAGTCCACAAAACCACACAATATCGGTTGAATCTAAATATGGGGTATATGTAATGCATAAACTAAGCTAATGATCCAGAAATTACCTCATTTGGCAACTCAAGAATTTTCTTGAGTTGCCCCTAGTGTCCAAAATCCTTGCTTTCTTGGTCCAATGTGTAGATCTAGGGCTTGTGCACACTTTTAATGAAATGGGGGTAGGGTTTTGGTGATGTTTTAGAGATGAATTGAGGGCTTGAAGGTGGAGGGAGAATGAGGTGCAGGAGCAGCAGCAGCAAGCAAAGAAGAGGGAGAGAGAAATGGTGAAGAAATGGAGGAATGACTAAGTCTTGGTCAAAGGTTACCCTCTCTCTCTCTCACCCATAGCTCATTATCTTATTCCTTTTTCCATTTTCTTTTTCTTTTCCCTTCTCCAAAAACCCTTCTCACAAGAATAGTAACCTCAAATAACATGATAGAAAATGCACAAATGTGATAAAAATGATATGTGCATATTTTGCACAAAATTGATAAAAACACGATTAGCGATTTTTAATCGCGATTAGCACTAAATTAGCATATAAATAATTATAAAAACTTAAAAATGGCAAAATTCCATAAAATAACCTATTTTAGAATTTTCCATAATTTTTCCCAATCTTTCTGTTTTTAATTATACCTAAATATTAAAGTATTCAATAAAATAATATTAAATTATAAAAATTCCCAAAAATAATATATTTTTTTTAAATGTTACATTTAGGAGGTATCATTTTGATCCTATATGGAGAATCCATGTGATAAGAGGAGATTGACCAAGCATAGCATAGGAAACTCCTTCCCTATCAAGATTATGTTATCCACGTACTCTACGAGGATCACCACCTTACTCTCTACTACCTTTTTGTATATACAAGGTTCGTCTACCATTTTGATGAAGTCAAATTCTTTGACTACCACATCAATATAGATGTTCCATCTCCGCGATGTCTGCTCTATTCTGTAAAGCATCTTACACACGTTTCCGCTGCTCCCACTGTTTACGAAGCCCTCTGGCTGTGTACTTATAGACGTTCTCTTCTAAATCAGTATTTAGAAAAGGAGTCATGACGCCCAACCGCCAGATATCATAGTCATGGTATGTAGCCGTGGCAAGTAGGATCCAGATGGACTTAAGCATAGCCACTGGAAAAGGTTTCGTCATTTTTCACGCCTGGTCGACGACGAAAACCACTATCAAGTTTAGCTTTGAAAGTCTCAACTTTTCCATCTACACCAAGTAATCTTCTCAAGATTTACTTGCTTCTGATGGGGATTTAACCCTTCAGATACAGCATCAAAAGTCTATACTTTGTTGGTGTACATGGATTCCATCTCAGATCGCTTAGCATCCAGCCATTCTTATAGAGTCCCTACTCTTGATGGCCTGCTCGAAACTAGTTGGGTCATCATATCATGATGCAATCCTCGCTCCCACTGTCATCGAGAAACCGAAGTATCTCTCAGGCGGATGAGGAACCCTGCTAGATCGGCGGAAAGGCTGAGGTTCGCCGGAATCTATTGAACCCTTTGGTTCTACCAAATCATTAGCTGTATTTGTATAGCTGGAACTCCTTCCAGTTCTACAGAACTGACCTTGCCTCGATCTTGTCCGGATTTTGCTTTTGACATAGGCCGGACAACCCCAAATCTTAATTTACTTAAGAGATGGGCTCTTCCCATACCATATCTCATATGGAGTGGTAGGCACTGATCTGATTCGAAACTAATTCAATAGGTATGCAGCTTCTTAAGTGCATAACCCCCAAAAGGAAATAGGTAACTCTGTAGTACTCATCATAGAGCACACCATATCACATAGGGTGTGATTGCTCCGCCCCGATACACTAACGTGCTGTGGTGTATAAGGATGAGTAATGCTGAGAGAGAATCTCATTCTCCTTTAGAATAGTCCAGGAATCCCGTGCTCAAGTATTCTCCTCCCTTATCTCATCATAGGACATAATACTTATACATATATTTGGTTCTCTACTTCTAACTTATATTTATTGAATTTCTCAAAAGCTTCGGACATGTGTTTCAACAGAAACATGTGTCTGAATCTTAAGAGATCATCAGTGAATGTAAGGAAATACAAAGAACCAGTCTTGGCATATGTAGACTGGGGACCTTTATACATCACTATGTATCAGTCCCAAGAGTTTACTAACTCTTTCTCTGTTTCGAGTAAACATAGCTATGGTCATCTTATCTTTGTGACATGACTGGCAAGTTTCATAGGATGTAAATTTTAACTGATTTAAATATGCATCTAAATGTAACTTAGAAAGTCGGGTCGCAATGATATGGCCTATTCTACAATGCCTCAAGAAGAATTTGTTCATTTCTGAACTCTTCCTCTTATGTGTGTTCTATACGTTAAGAACTGTGGTCTGATTTTGAATGTATATGCTTTTAGATAACGTGCCTGAACCGATCAACTCTTGATATAGGAAATGTGCAAAACATTATCCAACAATACAAAATTATATCCTTCTTTAGTAAATAAAGAGACTGATATGATGTTGTATATCAGGTTCGGTATCTAATAGCATTCGTTCAGAATCAGTGTATTTTGGTAATACAGGGTGATTGTGACCAACAGACTTGGCTGCAACACTTGTACCGTTTTCTGTCTCATGAAACTTATCACCCGTTCTCAGTTCTCTACCTCTTTCTTTAGCCCTATGTAACAGATTACATATCTGCGATCCTGATTCGGTATCAAATACCCAGGACGCAGAGGATACTGAGAAACAGTTCTTTGTAATGAACGCACCCGAAGGAGATGCATCATAATGCTCTTTCTTCGTTTGGGCGGTACGGGAATTCTGGTATTCCCCTAATTCCTACTCGGTCTTATAACAATTATAAGTTGGAGCGGGACCAACGTTCCCCAGCTTGGTATAACAAGCGGGTTCGGTCAATACATCCATATTATTATCTTGGTTATGGCGTGACATGGTCGTTACCTGGAGAGAGAGAGAAGAAAACACTCTGCGTGCGCTCTTGCAAGATTAGATTGGTAATATATTTTATCTAATCAGATGGCTCCCACTGTTTTTACCAAATCTTCCTTCAAACCCTAAAAGAAAAGACTAGCATGTATTAATACACTCTACAAGTTCGCCAATCTTTTGTAAGTGCACGGCGGTGCCCCGGCCGTCAATCCGACGGCCAAACGCGGAAACGGTGATAAACTTTAAATTTTGAGGACTTAGCAAACCGGCACCACCGCGCACTAAACCCCGGATCGTGCCATTAAACTAGATCTAGCAAAGTAACAAGATAGGTTAGAGATGTACCGACTGATCCAAGTCCTCCGGTCTTCATCTCCACTCCGATCTCCTCGCGGGAACTCCGGTCGTCGCCTCCTCGCCGGAAGGGCACCACATCGCCTGTAGCTTTTACGGGCTCCCACCTCAATACCGAGGCAACTCGGGCGCGAAGTAGGCTACCCGACGCGCCCAAGATATGCTGTAGGAAGTGTAGTGTAGAATCATAGTCTCTTTTGGGGTTTGTTGCCATTTGTGGATGATGGAGGAAACAAGGTAAGAAAAATGGTGCTTGCATTTTTCTAGCATCAAAAATGAGATCAAGAATGCTACTCTCTCAAAGATGAAGATGAAGCTCTCTTCTTCTTTTTTTCTTCTTCTCACTTAGAAAAACCATGGTGGAGGAAAAAATGGAATCAACCATCATAAAAACCAAGAAGGAGAGTGATGGTAGTAAAAGTAGAAAGGTGACCATAAACAAAACATCATGATCACAAATTCACATCCAAATCAAATCCATTTCAAATCTAATCCAATCTCATAAATACATGAAAAGCAAAGATGCTTAACATATCAACTCTTATGCAAATAAGTCCTCCACAAAGTGTTATTTGCAAACTTGCAAATAACACCCTCCATCGGAAAAGTCCGGCCGGGAAAGAACGAAGGAAAACCGGCCGGAACGGAATGCAAACTGGCAACTGCAGAAAACTGGTCCCGTAATAAATTACAGGAAAACCCCGATACTGTGCATACACACCCGCATCTGTATTCCGTCCGGATACAAATGCAAAGAGACAAAATCTACACTGTACTAAACTAGGACCGGCTTAAACCAAAGCCGGCTAGTAAAAACCGTTCGATCCTGATCCGTGCAATACCGCACGTATCTGATCGAACCTTGCCATATAACCATACGGCCACTAGTACAAACCGTCCGATCCTGATCCGTGCAATACCGCACGTATCTGATCGGACCCTGCCATATCTCCATATGGCCTCTACAGCGTTTCGCCCGAAAGCTTGAGTAACTGGAAGCGTGGTGGACTCTAAAGACTCGTCAATACTATGGCTGTGGATTTAACCACTAGCACGTCAGAGGTATAAGCCAATACGTGACGGGCCACCAGCTATTGACTAAAAGGGACGTCGATGAGTGAACTCATCCTGACACCTTACTAAGCCTGTCAGTGACAATATCCGTACAGTCCGGTCCGTTCGTCTATGAGCATCGCATGTCGGGCCTAGGGGGTTGGTAAAAGTCAGACCCCCAAAAGCGGTACAAGTCGTGTCGGAGTGTAGCCCAGAACACCCTGAGATACTACTGGTATACCTACCAGTAAATCTCCTGCCTTGGCCAAGGACTACGTGTAATGGCTCTCCTAGACACAGCGCGACCTCACCCCCAATACCGGGAGAGACGAACCCCCGAAGATCCGCTCACTGCCTCCATGTGGCTCGGGACTGTACCCAACTAAAACCTGTTTGCACGACTCCTTTGAGCCGTGGTAGGGTAGTAATCAAAGTACAGTGGGAACTCACACGAGACAAATGACGATCCCCAGGTCGATGAACTAACCTGTACACATGTCACCAGGGAACTGCTATCTGACGTCAGGTATAAGACCAACTAGCATGTTCCCGGCGAGTCCTGTCCGGTGTACTCATAACCTAATGAGCACCTGTATACATCTTAGGTGAACCAACTGACACCAGTGGCTTGTGAGACCGGCCACCGCCCCTCGTCGGGGTCTCGACTGTATACACTAGTCTACTCTGGAGAATTGATGCCCTGTCTCGAAACTCCTACGACTAGGGACCTTTTAAGGATGTGCTAATAGACTCCAGCTCTCACTTATATGATCGCCCTCATACTGCTGGCAGTCAAGCAAGAATCCTAGGGGCTCTATCAACGTGCAATAGCGACATGTCAGGTCACCTAAAGCAGTGCACGATGATAAAGGTAAACCAGATAGCATACTATCATCTCGAGTAAGACTGTCCTCCCGGGATAGGTCCTCCCTCAATCATTGCAATCACGTGCCTGTGATGTAATAATTGACTCTGAGGGCACTATCTCCAACAATCTCCCACTTGCACTCAAGGCTAATTATTGTGATGTCGCATACTCACAGCCCGTGTGATACCGAACACCCAACTCCTCTACTAGTCAGTCTCACAAAGCTCGTTTGCGAAACTATTGCGTTCGAGGAATAGCCTCAGTGAGTGGATCCGCCTTAATGTTTATTTCTATGTCTCTCTATATCTCAAGTTCGCGGAGAAAACCATCTCCCGAAATGAGCAATACCTGTCTTAGAATGTCTGGATGTCTGATGGGACCTAGCTCATAAATGAACTCCAAATCCAAACTTCTTAGACTATATCGTCAACTTAACTTAATCAGTATCCTGCGCCATGCCACCCTCAGTATTGCCTAGGACCACCTGTCCAAAATACTGCCCCTCGTCAGAAGGAAAAACTATAACTCTGACAACCTCCTTGTCATCCATGTCACCTTGGAAGCCTGGAATGTTAACTGTCTCCCGAATGAGGCTGTCGTTATCATATCCCTAGAATATCCACTTATGTTCTAAAACTGCTTCCGACTGTTTCTCCAGGATTGGATCAATATCAACTTATTGCATCTAGTGCAAGAACAACATCTGGTGTGGTACTTGACATCTCATGATTGACTCAATTGCCTAAGCAAGTGATCTGCTAATCATGAACATCCCTCTCCCCTTTAGTCTGTAAGACACCTTTAGAGAGGGTGACTCCATCACCTGCAGGTATACTACCGTGCCAGGAGTCGTCCATTCTAAATACTGATAGAATGCTGTCCAAGTACCCAGATTGGGAAACCACCCAAATCTAGATCTAAAGCTATAGATCTAGTAACCAGTATGTCTGATATAATGTCCAAGTCCTTTGTGGAGAAACCACTGTATGACGACCAAAGTATAACCGATCGTAGTATAGGAATATCACTTCCTACTACCTTCTCAACAGATCCATCCCCTATTCTGATGACGTCAAATCTATGACTGTCAGGTCAGAAATAGATGATCTATCTCCGCTATATCTGCTTTAGTCTATAAATAGACATAAGCCTGATATCCACCAATGCTTCCGCTGCTCCCACTGACTACGACAACCCTCTGGCAGAGTCATATAGACGTGCACTTCTAAAGCAAGTTTAGAACGACGCTATACTCATCCTCCTGCCGGGTCTCGCAGCCTGGAACAACAACAATGGCAAGTGTGGGTAAACAAGAACTTCCCTGTCACCGTCCTTGAGGCTACCGGAGTACCTCTCGGGTGCCTGAAGTTACCCACCTTATCTGCGGAGTGGCCAATGGAATGTCAAACCAGATTGAATCTTTAGGTTCCTTATCAAATCTTCAGTAATCGTTTGCGGTTCTGGAATCACTTCCAGTTCTACCATACTCCCACTACTGTTTTCTGAAAAAAAATCCATTTCTTTTAAAATTGTGGCGAGTGAAGAACAATATCACTATTGATCTTCCAGATGGTAGAAAGTCAACCCTCGTCATAGCCTGGGTCAACCCACAAACAGCCATTACAGAAACGTGCCTAGAGTTATCCAGAGTCTGGTTTTAATCATAAGCCAGACAACTCCCCGTACCTTAACAACGTTAAGATATGAACTGTTCTATATCCAATATAGAACCAGAGGCACTGATTTAATTGAACCAGATTCAAATCATGCAGCTGTCTCCAGTGCATGTTAACTAAATGGAGAGAGGTCGATCAGCGTTACTCAACTTAGGAATGCTTCCAATTATGAGTAACCCGAAAGAGAAGCAAGTTCTCTTAATCATTACTATCAACTGAATACCATACACAAGTATCTACATCTTCGATCACTATGAAGAATCCCGATACTTTCAATACCTGGTTCTCTACTTTATTCAAATACCTATAACTTCTCAAAATTCAGACACTGTGTTTCCACGAAACACCTGTCTAAAAACTAGAGAAGTCATAAGTAAGCTGAATATAGTACGAGGACCAACCCCTCTGTCCTGATGGACCCTGGACAACATACAATACTCTGTATAAGTCCCTTGAGTCAGATGACTTATTCACTGTGTGTCGTAGGTTGAAAACTGTACTTATGGTTAAGAAGAATTACACCGCTGTTCAATGCTCCTTACCTAACCATCCACTGATATAGGTAAATGTCATCGACATAATATCAAAAGGTATATCTCACTCTATGAAAATAGACGTACAGATATATCAATTTGAAATTGGTGCACAACAACGGATATTCAAAACCAAATATTTGCCGACCGGCAAACAACCCAGATGATCTCCTCAAATATCATCGATTACAACGAATCCCGATATAATGAGGATGATCACCTAATTTCCAATAACTTACTCCCACTCATCATCTGTAAAACCATACAGATGTGAGAATCATACCTGGTAAATACATACCCTGGAGTAAGTGTCTAATCGGGAAAACAGTTTTCTTTTAACAGTACACAGTGAAACTGAAACATTGAAATGTTTCGTTGGGGTTTCCTGGTATTCCTAGTAATGCCTCTTCCATTATCCAGACTCACAACTGTAACCGTATAATTCTTTGCCACCTCTCCAAATCCCTTTATATGTCTTTAGTCATTACCTTCTGTACACCCCTTTAAGCCAAATGGTTTTCTTCCTTCCCTACCGTTCGGCACCAGCCTATGGTTTGGAAGAAGACTATCCAAAAAGCATAAAGGGTGTACTGTCCTAATCCTAGGAGCACTCGCAATGCGAGAGAAGGTGAAGATAAAAGACACCTGAATGTACTTTATTCCTATTTCTCCTGAACCAGGATCCATCCCCGAACTGGAACAAGTTCCTTTCGAGTTCGTATATAACCATACGATGGATTATCCAATAAAATGGGATCTTCGTAGTGATACGGAGTGTCCTGGAAATATACAAAGGTGATTTAGGATTGGCGAAGAAATACTTGGTTTGGTCGTGAATAGCAGTCGCAATTTACTTTGCCCTCTTACTAATCCCTTACTTTGTCTGAACTTAATACCTTCTGTACACCGTTTAGGCTAACTGGTTTTCTTCATTCCCTACCGGTCGGCACCAGCCTATGGTTTGGAAGAAGACTATCCAATTTGCGTAATAGGTGTACTACTCCTAACCCAAGGGGTACTCGCAGCCTGAGAGAAGGTGAAAAGAAAAGACAACTGAATAATCCTATCCGTTTTCTCCAGAACCGGAAACCATCCTCGAATAAATTCCTTCGAGTTCGTATATAACCATACGATGGTTTTGTCCAATGGAAGTGGACGTTCGTAGTAATACGGGGTGTCCTGGAGAAAAGGGTAAAAGTAGGAGTGGCAATAAGGTTAGCGACTCTGACAATCCAAAAGCCAGTGTTAAGTAGGTTCGGTCAACTTGGTCACTGAGTCATAGTCTAGGGTCGGGTCAATGGTCGCTGCCAGAGAGAGAGAGAAAAGAAAAACTCAGCGTGCACTCTATCCTAGATCAGAATGGTTATCACTTTTTCTAACCAGGAAACCTCCCACTGTACCTCAAATTCTCCTCCAAACCTGAAAGAAGAATTAGTCGGGGTCACCCGAGGAGTAAACCAACTCATCAGTGGGAATCGGGATCCAACTATCATTGCATGATAACGTGACGGAATCCGCTCACGGAATCACACTCCAGAAGGTATGCGCATATCTGGCAAGTTTCAGTACTTTTGAAACTCCCGATGTGATTTTTACCCCATGCTCTTATGACCTTGACGAAGGTCAACAAATCATAAGTCACATGTCAAGTTCTACCCGTCATTATCCAGGTTAATTTGAACCCACCTGTACTAGCCCTTGACGAAGGTCAACAAGGCTATATGACTGTCCCAAACCAACACATCTATCTATGCAGCAGAAAGGCAACAAGCAGCTACCATGCACTATGCCTTGACGAAGGTCAACAAACATAGCATGAATACTACGTGCTACCTGTCTGAAACGACGGAGGGCTACGAATGGTTTCTGGCGAAAACCTTTAACGTAATGAACTTGATATCGTTGAAGGAACGGATAACTTTTTAGAAAATATAGTGACGAAAACCTTTACTAAAGAGGTCACTCCCGGTGAAGGGATCTCGGCTCTTTCCCCGTAGATTGGGGTGCAAGATATTCCAAATGAATACCACGATGCAAAGCAAAAGTAATCGGCTATAGTGAAGTTACTGCCCTGACGCAAACTTTTGTCCAAGGGGTCACTCCCGGTGAAGGGATCTCGGCCCTTGCCTCGTCGACTGAGGAGCAGGATATTCCAAATTAATACCACGATGCAAAACAAAAGTGAACGTCCTTGCAATAAAAGCTTTTGAAAAAGTGTTCCAACAACATCAGAATAGGTTTGTTTATCTTGCATTGATCCGAATCAACGCAGTCCCATCAATTGATCACACCACAAAGAACGAAAATATACTGACGTACGTATATGCCATCCGCATTCGCCACTGGGTCCCGTCATCACCCGTTAGGTTAGCTAACTAACGGCAGAGCGGGGACTGGACTAGCGCGGATGTAAAACATATACAACATCTACTAATATATATACCAATATATTATATTTCGCTCAAGGCGTGAAAAGAAATGCAACATCACAGAAATGTACAGCATCACAGAACAATACAGATATCTGGGATCCCCGGGTTTCACAGAGCCACTACTGAAACCCGACGTTCCCCTGGTCGTGTGGATAGCCTGTGCAATAAAATGCTAGACCCCTACGGGCGCGGCAAGTCACCCGCCAAAACCTGAAGCGAGGCAGCCCCCTTCAGCTCCGTGAATGGACCACCCAGCACTCCACGGAATCCGGCAACTTGGGCACCCCTCCTGGGTCAACCTGTACCCCATACGAGTGCGGCGAATAGCCCGCCAATCCCAGAGTAAAGCCCCCTCCGTCCCAATGCCATGAGATGCGGGCTTGTTGCCCTCCAGAACCCGGCTATCCGTGCACTCCTCCGCGGGATAATCCTAGTACAAAAAGTAAAATATACATACACCGGGTACATCGACCGCAACCAGGTCGTACCCCAAAAGAATAATACAAACAGGCAGTGACGGCAGTCCACATGTCGGACGCTCGCCCCGCAATATCAAATGTACATAATACAACAGCACAGTACGAGCATTGCATCCAAGCTATCCCCCACGACCGATCCGCAACATCACAGCATAAACATAGAACATCAACGTGAAAGTCACGTTCGCAAATCCGTCTAACCGGGCTATAGCAGTTAGACCGGATTTACCGATCAAGTGACATTCACGGTCGCAGATATAATGTAAATACTGTGAAAAATGTGTTTAAAATTTTTCGATTGACCAAAAATTAATAAGTGGGCCCCAAACCAATACTGTAGCACTCACAGAAATAATTGGCCCAATTTTAATATTCCAAAACCCCTAATTACTGCCCTGAAGCCTACTGGAAAAATATGGCCCATTGATCTTTTCAGACTGCGGCGGATCCGCGGCCCAATAGAGAGGTGTGGCCGCGGTTCCGCGCTCTGGAAGAGAGATCAGTGAGTCGAATTTTCCCTGAGTTCTTAGAACACCCTGCACATCATTCTGAGACCACCTGAAAAATTTTTAGAGCAAGAAAAAATTCAACAGAAAACTGATGTGAGGTAATATGTAGATTTTGGAATTTTGGTCGATCGGAAACGCAAAACACATCAAACGAAGCTAGACGAAGTTAATGGCGAGGCTCCGATACCACTGTAAGTGCACGGCGGTGCCCCGGCCGTCAATCCGACGGCCAAACGCGGAAACGGTGATAAACTTTAAATTTTGCGGACTTAGCAAACCGGCACCACCGCGCACTAAACCCCGGGTCGTGCCATTAAACTAGATCTAGCAAAGTAACAAGATAGGTTAGAGATGTACCGACTGATCCGAGTCCTCCGGTCTTCATCTCCACTCCGATCTCCTCGCGGGAACTCCGGTCGTCGCCTCCTCGCCGGAAGTGCACCACATCGCCTGTAGCTTTTACGGGCTCCCACCTCAATACCGAGGCAACTCGGGCGCGAAGTAGGCTACCCGACGCGCCCAAGATATGCTGTAGGAAGTGTAGTGTAGAATCATAGTCTCTTTTGGGGTTTGTTGCCATTTGTGGATGATGGAGGAAACAAGGTAAGAAAAATGGTGCTTGCATTTTTCTAGCATCAAAAATGAGATCAAGAATGCTACTCTCTCAAAGATGAAGATGAAGCTCTCTTCTTCTTTTTTTCTTCTTCTCACTTAGAAAAACCATGGTGGAGGAAAAAATGGAATCAACCATCATAAAAACCAAGAAGGAGAGTGATGGTAGTAAAAGTAGAAAGGTGACCATAAACAAAACATCATGATCACAAATTCACATCCAAATCAAATCCATTTCAAATCTAATCCAATCTCATAAATACATGAAAAGCAAAGATGCTTAACATATCAACTCTTATGCAAATAAGTCCTCCACAAAGTGTTATTTGCAAACTTGCAAATAACACCCTCCATCGGAAAAGTCCGGCCGGGAAAGAACGAAGGAAAACCGGCCGGAACGGAATGCAAACTGGCAACTCCAGAAAACTGGTCCCGTAATAAATTACAGGAAAACCCCGATACTGTGCATACACACCCGCATCTGTATTCCGTCCGGATACAAATGCAAAGAGACAAAATCTACACTGTACTAAACTAGGACCGGCTTAAACCAAAGCCGGCTAGTAAAAACCGTTCGATCCTGATCCGTGCAATACCGCACGTATCTGATCGAACCTTGCCATATAACCATACGGCCACTAGTACAAACCGTCCGATCCTGATCCGTGCAATACCGCACGTATCTGATCGGACCCTGCCATATCTCCATACGGCCTCTACAGCGTTTCGCCCGAAAGCTTGAGTAACTGGAAGCGTGGTGGACTCTAAAGACTCGTCAATACTATGGCTGTGGATTTAACCACTAGCACGTCAGAGGTATAAGCCAATACGTGACGGGCCACCAGCTATTGACTAAAAGGGACGTCGATGAGTGAACTCATCCTGACACCCTACTGAGCCTGTCAGTGACAATATCAGTACAGTCCGGTCCATTCGTCTATGAGCATCGCATGTCGGGCCTAGGGGGTTGGTAAAAGTCAGACCCCCAAAAGCGGTACAAGTCGTGTCGGAGTGTAGCCCAGAACACCCTGAGATACTACTAGAATACCTACCAGTAAATCTCCTGCCTTGGCCAAGGACTTCGTGTAATGGCTCTCCTAGACACAGCGCGACCTCACCCCCAATACCGGGAGAGACGAACCCCCGAAGATCCGCTCACTGCCTCCATGTGGCTCGGGACTGTACCCAACTAAAACCTGTTTGCACGACTCCTTTAAGCCGTGGTAGGGTAGTAATCAAAGTACAGTGGGAACTCACACGAGACAAATGACGATCCCCAGGTCGATGAACTAACCTGTACACATGTCACCAGGGAACTGCTATCTGACGTCAGGTATAAGACCAACTAGCATGTTCCCGGCGAGTCCTGTCCGGTGTACTCATAACCCAATGAGCACCTGTATACATCTTAGGTGAACCAACTGACACCAGTGGCTTGTGAGACCGGCCACCGCCCTTCGTCGGGGTCTCGACTGTATACACTAGTCTACTCTGGAGAATCGATGCCCTGTCTCGAAACTCCTACGACTAGGGACCTTTTAAGGATGTGCTAATAGACTCCAGCTGTCACTTATATGATCGCCCTCATACTGCTGGCAGTCAAGCAAGAATCCTAGGGGCTCTATCAACGTGCAATAGCGACATGTCAGGTCACCTAAAGCAGTGCACGATGATAAAGTTAACCAGATAGCATACTATCATCTCGAGTAAGACTGTCCTCCCGGGATAGGTCCTCCCTCAATCATTGCAATCACGTGCCTGTGATGTAATAATTGACTCCGAGGGCACTATCTCCAACATCTTTCAGCCAGGCCAGTGCCGGTACTATGAGGGAGGTTCCACGTCCTTTCGCACGGACCTAATTAAATTAAACCTCATTTTCGCAGGGGCGTAACCCCGATGACACTTTTCTAGACACCTACTTGATCGGCTAATTGTAAAGTGCAAAACTCTCCCAGGAGTAACAATTACTCCCGGTGGGTATCGGGATCCAACTATCATATAGAAGGTATGCAATCTCATTGCAAATTTCAACACTTGAAGCTCCCGATAAAGGTTTTTACCCCTAGTACTTATGACCTTAACTATGGTCAACAAATCATAAGCACTGGTCAAGTTCTACCCGTCATTTCGTGATTAATTAGACCCACCCACATGACCCTTAACTAAGGTCAACAAAGTCACGTAACAGTCCTAACTAATCGCATCATATGTGGTGTAGGAAGACATCACTTAGCTACCGTATACTGTGCCTTGACTATGGTCAACAAACACAGCACGAATACTAAGTACTCTACTTCCTAAAATGACGGAGGGTTGTGGATGGTTTTTAATAAAACATTTATCGATTTGAACATGATCTCGCTGTAGAATCAAATGGTTTTTAAATGGAGTGTTTTTTAGGCCTTTCTAGTTTTGCTAAAGGGGTCACTCCCGGTGAATGGATCGTCGGCCCTTTCCTCATCGAAGAAGGTGCAGGATATATCATATTGTAGGGTTCCTAGGCACACAACAGAGGTCTCACAAGGCATCAACCATGCCAATTTAAATTTTATGAGTGCCGAGAAAACCTAATACGGATCGTCG
Source organism: Agapanthus africanus (assembly GCA_030015575.1). Classification (NCBI taxonomy): domain Eukaryota; kingdom Viridiplantae; phylum Streptophyta; class Magnoliopsida; order Asparagales; family Amaryllidaceae; genus Agapanthus; species Agapanthus africanus. Next base: position 538,534,137 of record CM057337.1, read on the forward strand.
ACTAGAATTTTAGGCGAAAACTTAAACTAGTTAACATCTTAACTAAAAGTGAGAAGCTACAACCTTTGTAGATCCGGTTCTCCACTTCCTTAGCTCCATATAGATGTCCTCTTGCTGTCCGTCTCGAATCCCGAACTCTCTCATCGGCTTCATCAGAGGAATGAGCGGACTAGTCGTCCGCTTCGATGCCGAAGATGATCTACGTCGAGGCTACACTGGATCAAGCTCCGACTTCACCTACTTGTGAAACTTGTGATGAAAACACCCAAAACCACTTGGCAAGAGGTAGAGGATGAAGAAATAGGAGGTGGGTTCACTTTAGAATTGGATTTCTCACTTGTTTACTCAAGATGCCATTGATGAAGGAAAGCTTTTCCTTTTAAGATGAAGAAGAAGAAGAAGAAAGAATATGATAAGTGTTGCTTTTAAAATGAAAATAAAATCAATACTTATCATATGCTAACCATGGTAAAGTGTAGAGAATAGATCATGGTTAGTTAGAATGGTTAGGGTTAAGCATGATGACAAAATGGCAACTAGGTCAAACCTTCATGAAGCTTCAACTAGAAACAAAGAAAGCCACCATTCTCTTCATAATCTTTTCAAAATAAATAAATAAATAAATGAGTAAGAAAAAGAAAACCCTAACCATTAGAAAACCATGGTTTAATCTTTACACAAAACACAAGTTAGCAAGCATCATCAAACATGATACAATCAAGTGCACACAAAAAATATATCACATATACAATATGCACTACAAGTGAGAAAATCCCTTTAAAGTGAACCAATACTAGTTAATGCAAAGTAATATATCAAATATATAATTATACATTAAATCATTAAATCAACACTTGATTCAATGATCCGGTCATGTCGCACATAACCGACTAGTATCCAATGTATCGACTTATCGAGTCAATCTTTGATTCGATAACTAGGTTATATCACATACAACCAATCGAAACATTCATCGCGAGAATGAAATGCGGTATCACATACACGCATCATTCTCGGTCCCGCACATATCTCATATGCGCCCCTATTTCGTTTCGCTTGAGCCAGGAAACCTCTGTGTAGGACTCCAAAGACTCGTCAATACGCCGGTAGCAGATGATGATCATATCAAGCACCCACAAGCCACAAGCGGTCTGCTAAACGTAACGGCCATCCGGGTATTGAGCGATCAGAAGATCGACGAGCCAACCCGCTCACACTCCTGTGAATCCAACCAGTAACACTTACCGTACAGTCCGGTCTGTTCGTCTGATATGTCGCATATCAAGTCTAGGGGTGGTAAACGTCAGACCCCAATAACAGATATGTCGTGCCGATGTGAGGCTCATAACGGGTCAAGAAACTACTGGTAACACTTACCAGTAAATCTCTGATCAACCCTGGCCAGGGACTTCCCTGTTACGGCCAATCGAGCACAGCGCAACATCAACCCCTAATACCGGGAGAGATGAAACCCCTTCTATCGCTCATTGCCTCCATGTGACTCGGGACTGTACCCAAAGACCACCGTTTTGCACGCCCTCATGGATGTGGTAAGGTGGAGATCAAAGCACAATGGGAATCATACAAGACTCTATGACGATCTCGGGTCTACAGACTAACCTGCACAAGTGTCACCTGAGAACTGCCATCTGACGTGAGGTATAATACCAATTAGGAGTTCTCGGCGAGTCCGTCCAGTGTACCCAGTCTCCACTGAGCACCCGTATACCATCTCTGATGTCAAACACCAATGGATATGGGATCATCCATCGCCCATCTCATGGGTCGAGAAGCGTATATGCTAGTCTACACTGGTATATCGATGCCCCGTCTCGATACACCTACGACTAGGGACCTTGAAGGATGTACCTATGGACTACCATGTCCCCACTAGTATGATCTGCATCATAGTCCAGGTAGCCAAGTACACATCCTAAGGGCTTTACCAACATGTAACTACAAGACAGTTAAAAGAGACTGGTGTACATGTTAAGATAAAGAGCAACCAGATAGCATGCTATCATATCGAGCAAGAAAGTCATCTCCATATATGTCCAAGCATCCAATATAATATACATCATCTGTACAATACTGGCCTCTAGGGCATACATACAACTAACAATCTCCCACTTGCACTAGGGCCAGCTGCTGTAGTATCGCATACCGAGCATCCCGAAGAGTCTCTCAAACTATATCTGGGGAATGGCCTTCGTGAGTGGATCCGCCGTGTTGTTCTTCATGTCAACCCTCCTGACCTCGATCTCCCGGCGATCTACTATCTCCCGGATTAGGTGATACCGCTTCAGAATATGCCTGGATCGCTGATGGGACCTAGGTTCCTTGGCCAAAGCCACCGCTCCATTGTTATCGTAATACAAAAGTATTGGATGCTCAATGGTTGGAACCACTCCAAGTTCAGTAATGAACTACTTGATCCAGACAGCCTCTTTAGCAGCATCGTTGGCAGCGATGTATTCAGCCTCCATCGTCGAGTCTGCCACGGTTTCCTTCTTGGAACTCTTCCAGCTAACCGCCCCTCCGTAAAGGATAAAGACAAATCCCGACTGCGACTTAGAGTCGTCCTTATCACTCTGGAAGCTCGAATCGGTAAAGGACTCAACTTGGAGTTCTCCGTTACCATACACCAAGAGCATCTCTTTAGTCCTTCGCAAGTACTTGAGAATGCTCTTCACAGCTGTCCAGTGACTCTCTCCAGGATCATCTTGATAACTGCTCACTACACTTAGTGAGTATGCTATATCGGGTCTGGTACATAGCATCGCATACATGATAGAGCCTACAGCCGAAGCATAGGGTATCCCTTGCATGCGAGCTCTCTCCAAATCAGTCTTGGGAGACATCTCTTTGGAGAGAGTGACTCCAGAGCTTGAGAATCTTTGTGATAAGAAGAGCTTGACCGATTGCAGCATAGGAATATCATTTCCTGTCAAGAGTATGTCGTCTACGTACAATACGAGGAAGACAACCTTACTCTCTGCCACCTTCTTGTAGATACAAGGTTCATCTGGGTTTTTGACAAAATCATACTCTTTGATAATGACGTCAAAGCAGATGTTCCAACTCCGCGATGCTTGCTTTAATCCATAAATGGATTTAAGCAGTTTGCACACCTTCCCGCTGCTCCGACTGTCTACGAAGCCCTCTGGCTGAGTCATGTACACGCACTCTTCTAAATCACCATTTAGAAAGGCGTTCTTAAGATCCATTTGCCAGATTTCCTAATCATGATATGCAGCGATGGAAAGCATGATCCGGATGGATTTAAGCATAGCCACTGGAGAAAAGGTTTCGTCATAGTTCACACCTGGTCTTTGACGAAAACCTTTTGCTACAAGTCTAGCTTTGAAAGTCTCCACTTTCCCATCTACACCAAGTTTCTTCTTGAAGATCCACTTGCTCCCAATAGGTTTTATCCCTTCAGGAGCAACTTCCAAAGTCCATACTTTGTTAGTGTACATGGATTCCATCTCGGACCGCATAGCATCCAGCCATTTCACTGAGTCCCTACTCGTGATGGCCTGCTCGAAGCTAGTTGGGTCATCATCCTCCATGATGCAATCCTCGCTGCCACCATCAATAAGAAAACCGTAGTATATCTCAGGTGGACGAGAAACCCTACTAGATCGGCGGAGAGGCTGGGGTACGTCGGACACCACTGAATCCTCTGGTTCTACTAAATCTTTAGTTGCAGTTTGTGGTGCTGGAAACTCTTCCAGCTCTATCTTATTGCCATTAATTTCTTTTGCAAGAAATTCCCTTTCCAAAAAGGTGGCATGTTGAGCAACAAACACTCTTTGTTCCTCAGCTTGGTAGAAAAAATATCCTTGAGAATTCTTTGGATATCCCACAAACTTGCAAAGGACTGATCGTGCCTCGAGTTTGTCCGGATTTTGCTTTTTGACATAGGCTGGACAACCCCATATCTTAATTCGTTTAAAATATGGTCTCTTCCCACTCCATATCTCATATGGTGTGGTAAGTACAGATTTAGACGGAACCAGATTCAATAGGTATATGGCTGTCTCAAGCGTATACCCCGAAAAGGAAATAGGTAACTCAGCATTGCTCATCATTGAACGCACCATATCTAATAGGGTGCGATTCCTTCATTCCGATACACTGTTGTGCTGTGGTGTATAAGGAGGAGTAAGCTGAGAGAGAATCCCATTCTCTTTTAGATAATCCAGGAATTCAATGCTTAAGTATTCACCTCCTCGATCAGATCGAAGAATCTTAATACTTTTGCCCGTTTGGTTCTCTACCTCGTGCTTATATTCTTTGAATTTCTCAAAAGCTTCAGACTTGTGTTTCAACAGGAACACATGCACGTATCTAGAGAGATCGTCAGTGAATGTAATGAAGTAGGAAGAACCATTTCTGGCGTGTGTAGACATAGGACCGCATATATCACTATGCACCAGTCCCAAGAGTTCTGTAACTCTTTCTCTGTGTCCCGTAAACAGAGTTTTGGTCATTTTTCCTTTGAGACATGAATGGCAAGTGTCATAAGATGATAATTCGAATGAATTCAAATATCCATTCTTATGCAACTTAGCTAGTCGTGTCTCATTGATATGGCCAAGTCTACAGCGCCACAAGAAGGATTCGTTCAGTTCTGAGCCTTTCCTCTTGTGTGTGTTTTGTATATTGAGGACTGTATTTTGATTGAGAATGAATATTCCATTATGTAGCGAGCCTGATGCAATCAACTTTTGATCTAGGAATATATTCATAACATTATCCTTTACTACAAAATTATATCCTTCTTTACTTAATAAAGAAACTGATATAATGTTGCACATCATGTTCGGTATATAATAGCACTCATTCAGGACTAGTGTATCACCATTTGGTAATACCAGGTGATATATGCCAACTTCTTTGGCTGCAACATTTGCCCCATTCCCTACTTGAACGGAATGATTACCTTTTCCCAGTTCTCTACCATTCCGTAGCCCATGTAACTGCTTACATATGTGGGATCCTGATCCGGTATCTAATACCCATGACGTAGGGTGAACTGAGAAACAGTTCTCAATAACAAACACACCCGAAGAAGGTGCATCATCATGCACGTTCTCCATTTGGGTAGCGTGAGAATCTAGATATTCTCCTGTTTCCTGTTCAGTCTTATAACATTTATAAGATAGAACGGATCCAACGTTCCCCTGCACAGTATAACATGCGGGTTCGGTCAATACATCCATATTATTATCTTGATTAGGGCATGAAATGGTCGCTACCTGGAGAGAGAGAGAAGAAAACACTTTAGCGTATGCTCGTGCAAGATTAGATTGGTTATTATCTTATCTAATCAGGATGGCTCCCACTGGTTTTTATCAAATCTTCCTTCAAACCCTAAAAGGAAAGACTAGCCGGGATTAATTACACCCTACAACTTCGTCGATCTTTCAGCCAGGCCAGTGTCGGTACTTTGAGGGAGGTCCCCCATGCTTTCGCACAAACCTAATTAATGTAAACCTCGTTTTCCCAGAGGCGTAACCTCGTTAACACCTTTCTAGACACCTACTTGATCGGCTAATTGTAATGTGTAAAACTCTCCCAGGAGTAACTTTTACTCGCAGTGGGTATCGGGATCCAACTATCTTATAGAAGGTATGCAATCTCATTGCAAATTTCAACTCTTGAAATTCCCGATAATGCTTTTGCCCCTAGCGATCTATGACCTTGACTAAGTCAACAAACCATAAATCGCAAGTCAAGTTCAACCCGTACATTTCCCGATTGAATTAAACCCACCCAATGACCCTTGACTGAGTCAACAAGGCCGTGCGAATGATCCAATCCAATCACATCTCATGTTGTAACAGATAAACATAATTTAGCTACCATACACTATGCCTTGACTAAGTCAACAAACATATCACGAATACTAAATAATATCTATCTGAAATGACGGAGGGCTACGCGGGTTTTTTCAGCAAAAACCATGAGCGTAATGAACTTGATATCGTTGTAGAATCAAAATGAAATTTTGAAATGGAGTGTTTTTGAGGCTTTTCTAGTTTTGCTAAAGGGGTCACACCAGGTGAAGGGATCGTCGGCCCTTTCCTCGTCGAATGAGGTGCGGGATATATCATATATATCACTGTGCAAAGCAGAAACTATAGAAGCAATCAAAAAAACAATCCGAGGGTGTAGCTTCTACCAGTTATTGCTAAAGGAGTCACTCCCGGTGAAGGGATCTCGGTCCTTTCCTCAACGAATAAGGTGCAGGATATATCATATATACCGCTGTGCAAAGCAAGAACTGTAGCTACCTGTTTTATTTTTGAAATTCGATTCTACAACATCTTTGGTTTCTTTTCTTTCATTAATCTCATTAATGAAGTCCCATCATTTAAGTACCTAAACATCACAGATAAATACGACGTACACTTATGCCATCCGCATTTGCCTCGATGTCCCCTCATCCACCGTTAGGTTAGGTAACTAACGGCAGAGCGGGGCAGGGCTAGCGCGGGTGTAAAACATAAGTAACGCCTATATAATATATCATATATACCATATACTGTATACTGTATCTATCATAGAACATCACATGATCACATCACAGAAATCGCAGCAGAAAATATCATATGAAATATTGGATATACTAGGACGTCCGTGTTTTTAATACGAGCCAGTATAAAACACGGATTCCACGGTCGTGATGAATAGCCAATCCCATACCCCTAGACCCCTACGAGAGCGGCAAGCAACCCTACCAATTCTAGGGTTAGGAGACCCGGACTCGACTCCTCGAGTTGGTCTCCCACTGGACCCCAGAACCCGGTTACTTGTGCTCCCCTCCTTGGGTCTATCCTAATGCGGAAAAGTAAATAATATACAAAAGGTGACAACTTCCGCAACCTCGAAGTGCCCCAATAAAAGAATATTACATACAAGTTTTTACATGAATGAAAATGAAAAACACTCATCTCACATAAAAACCCCCGGCTATTCAAACACGACAATCCAATATAACATATCCAGCAACACATAACATCACATGTCATCAACGTAAGTAAATATGCGCATCCCAATTGTCGTTGACATATAGCAACGAAACCGGCGATATCACATATTACACTTACGGTCACAGAAAAGAAAGTGTAAAACTACAACAATTGGAATCCGCAACCGCTTTAGACATCGCATGCCTAATCAAATGAAATACTTAGACATCACATGCCTAACAATTAAAAATCCCGCATTTTAGTCCCATTATCGAAAATTCTTTTCAATGTCAAGTGAGACTAAACCGCTAGATTTATAACATTCATTCAGTTATCTCATAACTGTTTGTGAATTCCAATTATTGTATCACATTCCGGATAAATAGAATATATTAAACTTTCCGATCGAACATTCGAACACCCAAGTTTTCCCGAAACCGTTCAACACATGAAATAGGCTCAAAGACATTCACTTCATGCCTCAGTACCAACGGTCCAGCCGTAGAAGGGTCAAGCCAACGCCTCACATGTGGCACGCCGTACTGCCCCAAACCCTAAGGTTCAAAGGGCAGTTCAAGACGGTCACATAATCGAGTTAAGGTTTGTTGTCTTCTAGAGGGACCATCGCGTTACTTGCACTACTTAGAACGTCATTAAACAACGAAAAAGTCCAACAATTGGAAATTTCCCGGCAGGGGAAAGATTGGGTATTTACATCCGGTCGAACTTTTTAACATATTCTAAAATTATCCGGAAACCACATAGACAAAGTCTGATAATCCGATCGAATCTCCGAACTCCCAATACACCCCAGAAAATTCAACTCTTGAATAAATTTTAAAAATTCCCAGAAAATCCAACACCTGAAGAAATCAGTTACTGTGCAAAAATTATATGATAATTCAATTATTTGGCCGCGGAACCGCCGCAGAAGCAAGGCTTCTGCCGCGGTTTCGCCGCACTGTAGACACTTCATTAACTAATTTTTGCACCGTAATTCATAGATTTCCCTGCTGAATTTTTTAGCAATTTTTAATCTGGAAAAATCCCAGTTTTTGAAAAAAGTCCAGAGAGCATGGAAAAATTAGGGTTTCGGGTTCGATCGGGTTTCAAACGTCGTCTACACTTCGCCTAAGGCTCTAGCTAGGCTCTGATACCACTGTAGGGTTCCTAGGCACACAATAGAGGTCATACAAGGCATCAACCATGCCAATTTAAATTTTATGAGTGCCGAGAAAACCTAATACGGATCGTCGACTAGAATTTTAGGCGAAAACTTAAACTAGTTAACATCTTAACTAAAAGAGAGAAGCTACAACCTTTATAGATCCGGTTCTCCACTTCCTTAGCTCCATGTAGATGTCCTCTCGCTGTCCGTCTCGAATCCCGGACTCTCTCATCGGCTTCATCGGAGGAATGAGCGGACTAGTCGTCGGCTTCGATGCCGAAGATGATCTACGTCGAGGCTACACTGGATCAAGCTCCGACTTCACCTAGTTGAGAAACTTGTGAAGAAAACACCCAAAACCACTTGGCAAGAGGTAGAGGATGAAGAAATAGGAGGTGGGTTCACTTTAGAATTGGATTTCTCACATGTTTACTCAAGATGCCATTGATGAAGGCAAGCTTTTTCTTTTAAGATGAAGAAGAAGAAGAAGAAAGAATATGATAAGTGTTGCTTTTAAAATGAAAATAAAATCAATACTTATCATATGCTAACCATGGTAAAGTGTAGAGAATAGATCATGGTTAGTTAGAATGGTTAGGGTTAAACATGAAGACAAAATGGCAACTAGGTCAAACCTTCATGAAGCTTCAACTAGAAACAAAGAAAGCCACCATTCTCTTCATAATCTTTTCAAAATAAATAAATAAATAAATGAGTAAGAAAAAGAAAACCCTAACCATTAGAAAACCATGGTTTAATCTTTACACAAAACACAAGTTAGCAAGCATCATCAAACATGATACAATCAAGTGCACATAAAAAATATATCACATATACAATGTGCACTACAAGTGAGAAAATCCCTTTAAAGTGAACCAATACTAGTTAATGCAAAGTAATATATCAAATATATAATTATACATTAAATCATTAAATCAACACTTGATTCAATGATCCGGTCATGTCGCACATAACCGACTAGTATCCAATGTATCGACTTATCGAGTCAATCTTTGATTCGATAACAAGGTTATATCACATACAATCAATCGAAACATTCATCGCGAGAATGAAATGCGGTATCACATACACGCATCATTCTCGGTCCCGCACATATCTCATATGCGCCCCTATTTCGTATCGCTTGAGCTAGGAAACCTCTGTTTTGGACTCTAAAGACTCGTCAATACGCCGGTAGCAGATGATGATCATATCAAGTACCCACAAGCCACAAGCGGTCTGCTAAACGTAACGGCCATCCTGGTATTGAGCGATCAGAAGATCGACGAGCCAGCCCGCTCACACTCCTGTGAATCCAACCAGTAACACTTACCGTACAGTCCGGTCTGTTCGTCTGATATGTCGCATATCAAGTCTAGGGGTGGTAAACGTCAGACCCCAATAACCGATAAATCGTGCCGATGTGTGGCTCATAACGGGTCGAGAAACTACAGGTAACACTTACCAGTAAATATCTGATCAGCCCTGGCCAGGGACTTCCCTGTTACGGCCAATCTAGCACAGCGCAACATCAACCCCTAATACCGGGAGAGACGAAACCCCTCCTATCGCTCATTGCCTCCATGTGACTCGGGACTGTACCCAAAGACCACCGTTTTGCACGCCCTCATGGACGTGGTAAGGTGGAGATCAAAGCACAGTGGGAATCATACAAGACTCTATGACGATCTCGGGTCTATAGACTAACCTGCACAAGTGTCACCTGAGACTGCCATCTGACGTGAGGTATAATACCAACTGGGACTTCTCGGCGAGTCCGTCCAGTGTACCCAGTCTCCACTGAGCACCCGTATACCATCTCTGATGTCAAACACCAATGGATATGGGATCATCCATCGCCCATCTCATGGGTCGAGAAGCGTATATGCTAGTCTACACTGGTATATCGATGCCTCGTCTCGATACACCTACGACTAGGGACCTTGAAGGATGTACCTATGGACTACCATGTCCCCACTAGTATGATCTGCATCATAGTCCAGGTAGTCAAGTACACATCCTAAGGGCTTTACCAACATGTAACTACAAGACAGTTAAAAGAGACAAGTGTACATGTTAAGATAAAGAGCAACCAGATAGCATACTATCATATCGAGCGAGTAAGTCATCTCCATATATGTCCAAGCGTCCAATTTAATATACATCATCTGTACAATACTGGCCTCTAGGGCATACATACAACTAACACATATATACCGCTGTGCAAAGCAAAAACTATAGAAGCAATCAAAAGACAAAGCGAGGGTTATAGAATCTGCCAGTTATTGCTAAAGGGGTCACTCCCGGTGAAGGGATCTCGGCCCTTTCCTTATCGAATAAGGTGCAGGATGTTCTACAAGGAACACCGCGATGCAAAGCAAGAACTGTAGCTACCTGATTTTTGAAATTCGATTCCACAACATCTTTTAGGATTATTTTCTTTCATTAATCTCATTAATGAATGTCCCATCATTTAAGTCCACCTGAACATCACAGATAAATACAACGTACATTTATGCCATCCGCATTCGCCTCGATGTCCCGTCTGCACCGTTAGGTTAGGTAACTAACGGCAGAGCGGGGCAGGGCTAGCGCGGGTGTAAAACATAAGCAACGTTTATATAATATATCATATATAGTATATACAGTATCCATCTAAACAAATCACATGATCACATCACAGATAACGCAGCAGAACATATCTTATGAAATATTGGATATACTAGGACGTCCGTGTTTTATTTTGAGCCTGTATAAAACACGGATTCTACGGTCGTGATGAATAGCCAATCCCACACCCCTAGACCCCTACGAGAGCAGCAAGAAACACTACCAATTCTAGAGTTAGGAGACCCGGACTCGACTCCTTGAGATGGTCTCCCACTGGACCCTAGAACCCGGTTACTTGTGCTCCCCTCCTTGGGTCTATCCTAATGCGGAAAAGTAAATAATATACAATGGTGACATCATCCTCAACCCGGAAGTGCCGCATAAAAGAATATTACATACAAGTTTTTTACATGAATGAAAATGAAAAACACTCATCTCACATAAAAAACCCCGGCTATTCAAACACGACGATCCAATATAACATATCCAGCAACACATAACATCACATGTCATCAACGTAAGTAAATATGCCCATCCCAATGGTCGTTGACATATAGCAACGAAACCGGCGATAACACATATTACACTTACGGTCGCAGAAAAGAAAGCGTAAAACTACAACAGTTGGAATCGGCAACCTCTTTAGACATCGCATGCCTAATCAAATGAATTCCTTAGACATCGCATGCCTAACAATTATAAACCCCGCATTTTAGTCTCAAAATCGAAAATTGTTTTCAATATCAAGTCGAGCAATCCAACAAGATTCCCGACATCCAGAACGAATGCTCGTCGCAAACTTCAGTAGACGGCCGCACCCCCGATACCGTCGACGAAGTGCACTTAGGCGGAACACCGCTGCCGTGAGCACCCCAACGGATGCTTTTGACGACGAGGTTCTTCTACAGGCACTTGGTCGAGGCTATGGGGCATGGCTATCTATTAAGTTTACCGGCGAGTATCCGCGTATGCTACGTGATTGCGACGGACTTTTGATCACATCAAAATTCCGTAGCAACCGATCAAATTAGACTAAAGTGTTAGATTTATAACATTCAAATGTTGTTGATTCCAAATATTGTATCACATTCCAGATAAATAGACAATGTTAAACTTTCCGATCGAACAATCAAACACCCAAGTTTTCCCGAATAGCTCAACACATGAAATAAGTTTAAAACATCCACTACATGCCACAGTACCAACGGTCCAGCCGTAGAAGGGTCAAGCCAACGCCTCACATGTGGCACGCCGTACTGCCCCAAACCCTAAGATTCAAAGGGCAGTTCAAGACAGTCACATAATCGAGTTAAGGTTTGTTGTCTTCTAGAGGGTCCATCGAATTACTTGCACTACTTAGAACATTCTTAAACTACGGAAAAATCCAACATTTGGAAATCTCCCGCCAGGGGAAAAAGTTGGTTATTTATATCCGGTCGAACTTTTTAACATGTTCTAAAATACCCGAAAAAACATAAACAAAGTTAAACAATCCGATCGAAACATCGAGTCCCCAAAACAAGCCAGAAAACTCAACTGTTGAGTATAGATTAAAAATTCCCAGAAAACAGAGGAAACTGCTACGCGCATTATTGTAGAAACTGAAGTGCCTAATCATCACATACGGCCGCGGAACCGCCGCCAAAAGTAGGTTAAGGCCGCGGTTCCGCGGCGCCACTGTAGCATTAGGTTGTCGTTTTTTGCAGTATTCCTTAGAATTTCCTGCCCTATTTTCTGAGCATTTTTAATTCAAAAAAATCCACTGTTTTGAAAAATGTACAGAGAAGGGTTTTGTTTAGGGTTTCGGGGTTCGATCGGGTTTCTAACTTCGTCTACACTTCGCCTAAAGCTCTAACTAGGCTCTGATACCACTTTAGGGTTACTAGGCACACTCATAAGGTTCCACAAGGCATCTACGATGCCAAAATCAAAAATTTTATGTGCCGAACAACCCTATGCAAGATCGTTAACTAGACATTAGGCGAAACTATAAGCAAGCAAACTACTTTGCTACTAAGTGAATGGGAATACAACCTTTGTAGATCCGGTACTTCACTTCTAAACCTCCGTGTCGACGTCCCTTCGCTGCGATCATCGGGATCCCGGACCCTAATGATGGTTTCATCGAAAAAATGAGCGGGCTAGGTCGTTGACTTCGAGGCCGAAGATTATCTACGTCAGGGAGACTCAAACTCAAGCTCCATCTTCACTTGGTCATGAACTTTGTGAAGAGAACACCCTATACAACATGGAAAGTGATAGAGGATGAAGAAATAAGAAGTAGGTTCACTTTAGATTTTGATTTCTCACTCTTGATCTTCACTTAGAAATTTCAAGCAAGCTTTCTTCTTCTTGAAGAAGAAGAAGAAGAAAGAAAAGAATGAATAATCAATAAATAGAAAATGAATAATCAAGTGAAGTCTATCATCTTGCAACCATGGGTGAGTTAACTTTTGTAGAGAGTAAACTAGAGTTTAGGTTGATGGTTAGGTCAAAGAACAAAACAAAATGGTTAGACTTTTTCAAAGATGCTAAGAAGCTTCATGAAGCTTTAAGCCAAAACAAGAAAAGTTACCATTTTGTTTTTGCTAAAAATAAATAAGATAAATAAAACCCTAACCATTAACCAAAACATGGTGTAAGTCGTACACACACCCAAGTTTGCATGTATCATCAATCATGACACAAACTAGTGCACAAACATATATCATATATACAACTTGTGCACATTAAGTGAGAAAATCAATCTTAAGTGAACAAATACTAGTTAATGTAAAGTAATATATCAAATATATAATTATATATTAAATCATTAAATCGATACTTGATTTAATGATCCGGTCATATCGCATATAACCGACTAATATCAAGTGTATCAATGTATCGAATCAACACTTGATTCGGTAATCCGGCTATATCACATATAACCGACCGATGATACAAATCGCGAAAATTGAACACAGTATCACATACTGATTTTATTCTCGGTCCCGCACATATCTCATATGCGCTCCTATTTCGTTTCGCTTGAGCCAGGTAACCCCCGTGTAGGACTCTAAAGACTCGTCAATACGCCGGCAGTAGGTGGTGATCATATCAATCACCCACAAGCAGCAAGCGGTCTGCTAAATGTAACGGCCACCCGGGTATTGAGCGATCAGAAGATCAACGATCAAGCCTGCTCACACTCCTGTGAATCCAACCAGTAACAATTACCGCACAGTCCGTTCTGTTTGTCTGATATGTCGCATATCTCGCCTAGGGGTGGTAAACGTCAGACCCCAGTAGCTTGATAAGTCATGCCGATGTAAGGTCCATAACAAGCGTGAAACTACTGATAACACTTACCAGTAAATCACAGCAACCCTGGCCATGGATTTCCAGTTATGGCCAGTCGAGCATAGCGCAACATCAACCCCCAATATCGGAAGAGACGAATCCCCTCCTATCGCTCATTGCCTCCTTGTGAATCGGGACTGTACCCAAAAACCACCTGTTTGCACGACTCAGTAGAGCCGTGGTAGGGTGGAAATGAGAGCACAGAGGGAGACACACAAGACTCTATGACGATCTCGGGTCAACAGACTAAGTTGTACCAGTGTCACCAGAGAATTGCTATCTGACGTGAGGTATAATACCATCTGGGAGTTCTCGGCGAGTCTGTTCAGTGTACCCAATCACCACTGAGCACCCGCATACTATCTCTGATGTCAAACACCAATGGATATGGGATCATCCATCGCCCATCACATGGATCGAGAAGATATACGCTAGTCTACTCTGGAATATCGATGCCCCGTCTCGATATTCCTACGACTAGGAACATTGAAGGATGTACTCATGGACTACCAGGCCCTACTAGTATGATCTTCATCATAGTCCTGGAAGTCGAGCACACATCATAAGGGCTTTATCAACATGTAATAGAGAGATAGCATGTATACATGTTAAGATAAAGAGCAACCAGATAGCGTACTATCATGCCGAGCAAGAAAGTCCTACCTATATATGTCCCAGCATCCACTAAAATATACATCTCATGTACAGTAATGGCCTCTAGGGCATACATATAACTAACATGTATATTATATTTCAGTTGTATCTAGAAGTTCCATCAACCAAACATGTACTTAAATGAGATAGAGACCAGTGATGTATATTCTTTCGACCTTAGAGTCGCGCGTTATATTTCTGTGGATTTCATGCTGTTTGAGTTTCCTTCTCTGTTGTGATCCTCGCCTTTAGGCGTTGTATATTATATTGCTAGCCGGTTGACTTATAGTGGTTTTTCTACACTCTGCTACTTTTCTTGGTTAGGATTTCTGGGCTCGGCTTACTTAGAGCACGTGCGCCTTTAGACTTTCGTTGCCTAAGTGCCGGTCATGTTACGTACTTTCGTGTCGTGACAAATTGGTATCAAAGAGTTAGGTTTTACCTTCGGAGCATAGGATGACCCTTGGTTGATGGAATAGGTGACTAATGTAGAGTGATGTACCATGGGTATGTTCCGCGGCATATTTACGATACGCCACTCCACTTAAGAAGCCTTAGGATGTACATTTCTTTGTTCAGTATCATATTCATTCCTGATCTAGCCTCATTGGTACCAGTTATGGTTTTGCTACCACGATTACGTTAGGGAGAGCTACGGCTAGAGTTGCGGTCAGCACGAGCTCGTTACGAACGAGGACTTAACATGGCATGATTCCGATGACAAACGATTGCAGAGATGTGTCTTTTACTGTGTTTTTGCACTACAAGCGTTTGATGGATCGCTGTATGAGATTACTCGGACGTGCCGATGTGCACCAGAGGATTGAGCTACTGATAGAGGCCAGCCAGACTTTGATGACCGTTGAAGTGTTGCTTATCCATGATGATTGAAGCACGGTTCAGCGTGCAGACTAGTGAGCCAGTTGTTGCTGCGAACGACGAGATATTGCCCCAGATGTTGGAGCTATTGCGGTACGAGTGGTACTAATGGATGATAGAAGGTTGCTAGTCACCAAGGATGAATGACTCGTACCTGTGGATCATTCGCTTACCGATGCGAGGTCATCAGGTCGATTGATTCCAGCTAGAGAAGACTTCACGCAGAGACGTTGAGAGTCGATAGAGACGATCGAATGTCAGTAACCTATTGCTCCAAGTTTAAAGTGTTCGAAAAGACATGCAGGAAATTCTATAGTCCCTCTAGAAGAATGAAACCCTAACTCGACTAAATGATCATGTGAAAGCCTTTGAACCTTAGGGTTTGCGGCAGTTCTGCGGCGCCATTAGTGAGGCTTAGGTTTTCCCTTCTACGGCTGGACCACCGATACTGTGGTATGTACTCGATACTATTAAACTGTACCCAAGATGTTCAGCTCTTGGGGTATTATGAGGTCTTGAAAAATCGATCGGATGGCTCGACTTAATTCGGATGCTAGATGGTGAGATGCATTTCTTGAGAGACTCCAGATACGAGGATAGCCGTTGGAGCTCAGTCCATGCAGCCACGACGAAATGAGTCCGATGCGGTCGACATTAGAGAAAAGTGGAGTAAGAGGTTCGTACAAGATCTGGATATGATGACGTTCCACTCCGCCGACATCAGAGATGCGATGCACATACCGAGGCATAGTACTGGATATACCTTCTAGAAGGAGTCGCGTGGAGTATGCAGCCATTCCGGAGCAAGAAGCAGAAATAGTAAAGGACGATGCCTTCCAGACAATTGGCAGACACGAGACTTGGAAGAGACCTTGAGCAGGATTCCTTCCAGGATACTGCTGCAATGATATTTGAACCCAGGATCAGATGTGTCACGTGCACTCAGAGAGCCAGAGGCCGACGCCAGTGACATGCTGCTTTACGAGTGGCCATGAGGATTGACCGAGAAATGAC
Organism: Agapanthus africanus; assembly: GCA_030015575.1. NCBI lineage: Eukaryota > Viridiplantae > Streptophyta > Magnoliopsida > Asparagales > Amaryllidaceae > Agapanthus > Agapanthus africanus. The sequence continues at coordinate 538,550,781 of CM057337.1, forward strand.
TAGAGGAGTGCCAGAACGGAATCGTCCCCATTAGCACACCTGATAGGGACGATAAGCCGATGGATCGTGAGATTGGTAATCCACAGAGAAGACTAGGACCCAGGAGTGGTCATGTTATGCACACCAGCATGCCAGAGTTCAGGATCATCAACGAGACATGTATGAGTGACCACGACTGTTGGCTAGAAATTCTTGGAGGATGTGCTTGAGCGGGACTATTCCGCCATACTTGATTTTGATGTTTTGGGCGATCTATTCGCATGATTGATTTTGATGATTGAGTTTCATGATAATTGTTTTCATGGACCATGGTTTCACCTGCTGAGTATTTGCGATTTTTGCACAGTTGTTGCACTTGATATCGTTTTCGTGCCTTGATTTCGCATGTTTATGATTTTATGGGTTTCATACAGTTGAGTTGATTTTGTGCGTATATACGCACACGATTTGGTTTGCACTCAATATAGTTCACATATGCTCGCAGTGCAGTGATTCGCATTTTGTGCACTTAGTTGCACTGGACTTCGATTTCGATGGAAATGCTCGATATTTGTTTTGTGCACTTTATGCACCTGATTGGATTTTGCACGTGTTCAACGCTGGATATTGGATTTCATGATTTCTTGCATGATGGATGCACCGGATTTGGATTTTAGCGCATGTTGGGCGCAAGTTATGAGATGCGATTTGGTGCACACCAGATGCACTAAATCGGGATTTTTCGTGCATGTCAGATGCACCTGATTTTGCTGTCAGGCACGCACGTTACCTATGACCGATGTTGTGTGCACAACCGTTGCACCTTGATGTTGTTTCTCTGCACCTGCTTGGCACATGTATGGATTTTAATTTCCTTGTGCAACGGACGCACAAGGTTTTCATATGCACTTTTGAATTGGTTTCTATGGAGCAGTACATTTTATGATATTTTCTATGTGTTTTCGTACTGAGCAGGACTAGTCAGAGGACTGTGCCTGGATATATTTCGCATGCATTGATAGATTTCAAAGGGATTTCCAAAAGCGAGCTGTAGTCTAATTATTTACATACGTGTCCGATACGACACGAAACGTTTAAAACGAGAGAACTCATCTAAATTATTTTCAAAACGGCGGGGCGTGCATATTAAACAAAAGATATATACGTATATGGCTATTTTCTTATAGAGACGTCTGCCACTGTGCAGTGTTATGCGCATTGTACATTGACTTTAAAGAATTTTGGCATGGATTTCTTTCATATATTTACATGTATAGTTCCGATTTCTAGCATATCGGTTTTGCCTTGGATTTGGCATTCGTATTTTCACCTTGACTCCGATGATTGTGAGATGCTTGACGGAGTTTTGTTTTCAAGTTATCTGCTCGTTACTCATGCGCATGTATTGCGCTACTAACGTTTTATGTATTGATGATTTCAGAACCCCGTTGACTTGGACATTTTATTAAAATGTTTTAGAATTTGGGGGTTTAAATTTAAATTCGGGGACCAAATTTCTTTAAGGGGGGAAGATTGTAACATTTCAAAAAAAATAAAATATTAATTTTTAATGAATATTTTAATATTTCGGTATAATTAAATACCGATAAATGGGGAAAATTCTGGAGAAAATTATGGAAATTCTAAAATAGGTTATTTTGTGGAAATATGCCATTTTACAGCTTTTATGATGAATTATATGCGACATTAGTGTTAATCGCGATTAAAAATCGCTAATTGGATTTTTGCCTTTTTGTGCAAAATGTGCACGTATCTTTTTCCACACTTGTCACACTTGTTTCATGTTTTGGGTTCATGGTAGCCTAGGGTTGAACCATGCCTAGATGACCATGGTGGATTGAACCATTTAGTTAGGTTAATTAGTTTTAACTTACGGTTTTGGCCTTGTTTAAAGGGTGATTAGGGTTAGGTTGACTTGTGGTAAGAGAGAGAAAGAGCCATGATGGCTTGAGCAAGCAACATTAAATGAGAGAGAGAGAGGAGGCTATGAGGTTATGTCACACCATTCATTTCATGACTTCTCACCTCAACACTTTTTCTTGTCTTTCACACATCCTTCAACTCTCTCTCACACTCACATCCTTCACTCTCACACTCCACCATCAAATACACAACACTTCACCCTACATTAGCCACAAAACAACCACAACAACAACAACACTAGTAGCTAAAACAGCAACTGCATCAGCAGTGAAGAAAAACATCAGCAGCCACATCAGCCCCAACATCATTCAAAAAAACACTACACCATCATCATACAACAATAACAACATATACCACGCCCCCTCCATCAGCTGCAGCTGCAACACACACACAAAAGAAAGAAAAAGGAATTTGCAACAGCAGCAGCAGCTACAGAACCAGCAAACTACAGCAACAGCCATACAAAACTGCAGCAACACCAGCAGCTCAGCAGCAGTAGCAACCCATTCTCCTCCTCCTTCTTCCCTTCCCCTTCATCCTAGGACCCCTTGAGGTATAATCTCACAACCCAACTCTTTTCTTGCTCAGTTTTGGTTAGTTAGCTGAAATTTAGTGTTATTATGTGGTTTAGTTCTAGTTTAGGTAAATTTGAGTGAGATTTGGCCACGGGAAGGTTGTGATGGTTGGTATAGCCCTATTTGGTGTATTTGAGACCATTTTAACCAAGATTGCCCTAGATTCCCAATTAGTTACCTGAATGTTTCGACTTGGCGTATATTAACGATTTTGTCGACTTTGTGGCCTTTCTGGAAACTGCTATCAACCCGGACCTCCTAAAATAATATTGACATGGTAGTAGGCTGTGCAGGCACCCTGGAACCACCACCCAAATCCTTAGCCCCCAACTCCCATTTCAGGCCGCAGATAAAATCCTTCTGGACGCAATTTGCGGCCAGAGCAGGAGGAAACCCCCTCGTTTTTGGTGCCTAGCCCTTTTACCTGTAAACTTGACCCCTGGAATGTCCAATTTTGTCTCATTCCAAACAGGGTAGAACCTGGGTTGATTTTCTTGAGTTGGCGCATGATTTATGACTTGTTTTCGTATGGATTTTGGTATTTGGTGATTCGTTTCCGTCGGGTGGCGTTTGAATGCCAACGGCAGAGGGATATTGGCTGTGTTTGCACGCAAGGCTATAGGTTTTTACCTATGGGCGTAGCGTGCACCACTTTGGTTTCCCACATGGTTTTCATGTGTTTTAGAGTGTGATATCCTTGTAGGTACCCCACGTGGCGTCGAGGCGTTGGAGATGCAAATGGCGACATCGGCACCGTCACATATGAGCATGGTGAGTAGATTTATATCTACGGGGAGAAGTCGAGTGGATGGCGTATAGCACCACCGCAGTCTGTGGTGATGTATACGGATGCGTATACATACTTACAAATATTATATGTTATTTGTGATTCATGATGATGTTTAAGATGGATATTGGTGTGTTGGATTGGTGAAAGGTTACGAAACCCTAGTGTAGTGGGTGCACTACACATACACACACACACATACTTGCATACATCCTTATTTATATATGGTTATGGGATCTTATATAGTTATGTGTTCACATGGGTGTGGGACCACGTGTTCGCATACGGACTTGAGGATGATACTTAGGATTGAGATAAGTCGATGATATTTGATCTGAGATTATGATATCGGTGATTGGCAGGATTCGTACTTGATATACGTCCTGATATGATAGCTGGTCTTTGATGACGATGCCATGTGAATAGTGATATAAATATAAAATGATCGACATGTGATTATGTTACGAGATATGATATGATATGATATGACAAGATAATTATGATAGGCCGCATTCGGCGATGTTTACTTCTTGTGATGATATGTGATGATGATATCGATTTATACGAGACTGTCGATCAGTAGTCAGATCATAATTATAGTGATGATATTACCTTTGTACTAGACGTAGGACAGTACCCGGATTATGATCTTTGATAAAGAGAATACCCGATGAGTGATATGACGAATGTGATATTGACCCGTATCCAGATTTAGGATGTCGTACGATGAATTTACGTTTGAGCTATATTTTGATGTTTGATCCGCACTCTTGACTTGGGGATAACCGTTTATGGGGATATGGTATCGGATGTGATATTATCGAGGCGGAATCACCGACTATATATATTTATATGTATCGACTCAAAGGTTAGGCGGTTTCCCTTACCTACTGTTAGCTTTAGCTCAGCCTTATAGTGGTGTAGCTATATGACACTTATGACACTAGATGCAGTTTAGCGATCATGGTGTTTAGTATTCAGCTCCCGCATATTATTATTGTTGCTCCGCATCGCATACTGTTATGATTAACATTCTATTATTGATATCATGCTGTTAGGACACCAGCACCATTACCGATGATACGTATGTACCACGCACACTTACTTGCCGGCTTGTTAGTAATTTGTATGCCCTAAAGGCCATTATATGGATAGTGGAAACTTGGACATATTATCTATGGAGATAGATGAATTTCTTGCTCAAAATGATAGTACGCTATCTGGTTTACTTTATCTGTACATGTAGATTTAATCATTTACACATGTTGATAAAGCCCAAACGATATATGCTTGACTACTGTGATTATGATGCGGATCATACTAGTGGGGCACATATAGTCTATAAGCATATCCTTGAACTGTTCCTAGTCGAGGGTGTATCGAGACAGGGCATCGATATTCCAGAGTAGACTAGCGTATACTATTCTTGTCCCATATGATGGGCGATGTATGATCCCATATCCATCTGGTGAGGAGACACCAAAGATTGTATGCGGGTGCTCAGTGGAGACTGGGTACACTGAACGGACTCACAGAGAACTCCTATGTGGTATTATATCTATCGTCAGATAGCAGTTCTTAGGAACACTGGTACAGGTTAGTCTGTAGACCCGAGATCGTCATAGAGTCTTGTGTGTCCTCCCACTATACTTTGATCTTCATCCTACCACGGCTCTAATGAGTCGTGCAAACAGGTGGTCTTTGGGTACAGTCCCGAGGCGCATGGAGGCAATGAGCGATAGGAGGGGTTTCGTCTCTCCCGGTATTGGGGGTTGATGTTGTGCTATGCTCGATTGGCTATAACATGAAGTCCCTGGCCAGGGCTGCTGAGATTTACTGATAAGAGTTATCAGTAGTTTCTCGATCTGTTATGAGCCATACACCAGCATGACTTATTGAGTTACTGGGGTCGACGATACCATCCCTAGACTTGATATGCAGCATATCTGACGAAGAGACCGGACTGTACGGTAAGTGTTGCCAGTTGGCTCGACGGGAGTTTTTACAGCTTCGCTGGTTTTCTTCTGATCGCTTCAATACCCGGGTGGCCGTTATGTTTAGCTGACCTCTTGCGGCTTGTAGATGTTTGATATGATCATCATCTACTGCTGGCGTATTGACGAGTCTTAGAGTCCCACAAATGAAGTTTCCTGGCTCAGGCAAAATGATGTGATGTGCATATGAGATATGCGCGGGACCCGATTAAATACGGTTATATGATAACGTATATTAATCGGGCATTTTCTATTTGTCAGATCGTATGAGATATGACCGGTTTGGTAAAATCAAGTGTTGATTTAACTAATTACATTTAGATTAATCCTTTAAGTAAATCCTTTTGTATGCATGCATGTATGCACATGATGATGTGCATGGACACATACATGCATACATAGTATCATGGTTGATGATACAAGAATGATGGCAATATAAGACTTATATTGAAACTTTTAATTTGTATTTATCATTTTAAGTTAATATAAAGAATATCCACTCATTCTCCTTTATTCTTTAGTGGGTAAGCTTTAATTAACTTAATGAAAAGAATTTCCACCCATGGTTAATTCTTTAGGAAAAGAATTTCCACTTACAATTATGGTGGTAATGGAATAATGGTGATTATTCCTTTCTTATCACTATAAATAGCTTCATATGTGATATGAAGAAGCACACAATGAAACAAGAGAAAAATTAGTACAAAACTTGTGCAAAATTGAGTGCAAGGGTGTGAAGAATACAGGTTATCATATGTGATATGATAGAAAGCTCAAGCCACCATTATCTTCTTCATCCTCTTTAGATTTCTCTCTTGAGTGAAGATTGACAAAAGAAAGGATTTCAATTGAAGAACATAAACCACATCATCATACTACACACCTCTAGCCGATTTGTGTAGGGTGTTTACTCTACTTCGTTTGCGAAACAAGTAAGGTAAGGAGCTTTGGACAAAGGGACTTCGGGTGGATCATCGTGGACAAGGAAGGCTTCCATCAATCCGTTCCAAACTCTCACAGTGCCAAGGAGTCACCAAGGAAGATCTACAATGGTTGTAATCTTTCCTCTTAGTGATAGTTTTACAATTGCATGTGATGCTTAGTTGTATGAATCCCTAAAACTTCTAGTTTCGATTCTTGTCGGGTTAACTTAACACCTCTAAAATTTTGATTTTGGCATGTGTGATGCTACCGAACCCTTGACGAGGTGCTAGGCCGTCCCAACAGTGGTATCAGAGCCAGGCTAGAGCTTTAGGCGATGCGCAGGCGAAATTAAAAGTCCGATCGAACCACGAAACACCAATTTTGACAGCTCTCTGGAAATTTTTTAAAATATTGTATTTTTCCAAATTTGAAGGTCTTAAAAAAATCAGCAGGCATTTTTAAGAGTTTCTGTAAAAAAAAATTTTTATGAACAGTCCAAAGCGCCGCGGATGGGCGGCCAAAGCATGGTTTTGGCCGCTCATCCGCGGCCGTACTAGAAGATCAATAAAAAAATTTTTATGCACAGGACCTGATAAATTCTAAAGATGCCTCTGAAATGTTTTAAAACTCACTCAAGTGTTGAGTGTTCTGGAGAAATATTGGTTTTGGTGATTCGATTGGAAAAGGTTTAACTTCGTTCAGATTTTTATATTTTAGAACGTGTTGAAATGTTTGAACGAATATTAGAAACACAGTTTTTTCCCGTATTGGAAAGATTCCAAGTGTTGGATTTTTCCCTAGTTCGAAATCTTCAAAAAACATGCAAGCGTATTTGTGGACACTCTAGAAGAACATAACCTTAACTCGATTATGTGACCGTCAAAACTATCACTGAACCTTAGGGTTTGTGGTAGTTTAGCGTTGCCACATGTGAGGCGTTGGTTTGGCCCTTCTACGGTTGGTCCATAAGGTGCTGTGGCATGTTCTAGAAACTTTTGAACTCGGCTCAAGTGTTGTGCAGTTTGGGAAATCTAGGGTGTTTGTATATTCGATCAAAAAGTTTAACATAGTCTATTTATCTGAAATGTGATACAATATATGGAATTCATATAGTTAGGCATGAAATACGAAGTATGTGATATTTCGAATTTATGATGTCTAAAGTAATTGTGTATTCCAAATGTTGTAATTTTTCATTTTATTTTCTGCGACCGTAAGTGTAGTATGTGGTGTATCACCGTTTTCGTTGCTATACGTCAACGACAATCGGGATACGCATACTTACTTACGTTGATGATATGAGATATTATGTGTTGCTGAGATATGATGAGTAGGATTGTCGCGATTGAATAGCCGGGGGGTTTTTTATGTGAGATGAGAGTTTTATTTTTCATTCATGTAATAAATCAATTGTATATTATTTACTTTTCCGCATTAAGATAGACCCAAGGAGGGGAGCACAAGTGATCGGGTTCTAGGGTTCAGTGGGAGGCCATCTCGAGGAGTCGAGACCGGGTCTCCTAAACTCTAGAATTGGCAGGATCACTTGCCGCTCTCGTAGGGGTCTAAGGGTGTGGGCTTGGCTATTCATCACGACCGTGGAATCCGTATTTTCTATTGTTGGCTCGATACAAAATACGGACATCCTAGATATCCTTTTATATGCTTCTGCTGTTGATATTCTGTAATGTGATTACTTAGTATCTGAGATGAATGGATTATTATTATATATATGATATATAATAAACGTTGCTTATATTTTACACCCGCGCTAGTCCCGCCCCGCTATGCCGTTAGTTAAGTAACCTAACAGTGCATAACGGGACACTGTGGCGAATGCGGATGGTATAAGTATACGTTCTATTCTGTGATGGCTTAGGAACTTAAATGATGGGATCACATTAATGAGATTAATGTAATGAAAAGAAACCTAATGATGTTGTAGAATCAGATTTGAAACAAACTCGGCTTTTTATGAAAAATGCAAGTTTCAAGAAGATACGGAGCTTAAGCCACTCCTTTTCTTAACCGTTTGATTCTACAACGAGATCAAGTTCAAAGCGTTAAAGGTTTTCTTAAAAACCATCCTCAACCCTCCGTCATTTTAGGAAGCAGAGTAATTAGTATTCGTGCTACGTTTGTCGACCATAGATGAAGCGTAGTGTACGGTAGCTAAGTGATGAATTCCTACAAAGCATATGATGCGATTAGTTAGGACATTCATGTGATTATGTTGATCATAGTCAAGGGTCATATGGGTGGGTCTAATTAATCACGAAATGACGGGTAGAATTTGACTAGTACTTATGATATGTTGACCATAGCCAAGGTCATAAGTGACTAGGGGTAAAAACCATATCGGGAATTTCAAGAGTTGAAATTTGAAATGAGATTGCATACCATCTATATGATAATTGGATCTCGATCTCACTGTAAGTAAATGTTACTTCTAGGAAAATTTTATTCCTGGCTAGTTTTCTTTTCAGGTTTTGAAAGAAAATTTGATAAAAGCAGTGGGAGACATTGATTAGATAAAATAATAACCAATCTAATTCTTTGAAAGAGCAATTCACTAAGTGTGTCCTTTTCTCTCTCCGAATGGCAGTTACAGATGTCAGGACTTAAGCTTCTACTTGAGAAAAATAAACTTACAGGACCAAATTATAAAGAATGGTTGAGGAACTTGAACATTGCACTCTCATATGATAAGGTATCATATGTTCTCAATACTGAAGCCCCACCCGTCCCAGGACCTGAATCATCTGTCGCGGATAGGGAGATCCGGAAAACTTGGGAAATTGACTGCAACACGGCCAAGTGCCTCGCGCTTGCTTCTATGGACAATATCCATCAGAAGCAACACGAGAATATGGATGTGCAATCCATCTTTCATCACACAAAGGAGTTGTATGAAGAGCAAACTCGTACTTTGAGATACGAGGCATCTAGAAAACTGTTTCAGATGCGAATGGCCGCTGGTGTATCAGTTGGAGACCATGTTTTGAAAATGATTGGTCTTATTGAAGAACTTGAGGGACTGGGATGGACTATGGATAATGAGCAATATACGGATATTGTTCTTCAGTCTCTCCCCCCTGCCTTTGCTCCGTTCATAGTAAATTTCAATATGAATGGTTTGGAGAAATCATTGCCTGAACTTCTCAATATGTTGAGAAGTGCAGAGAACACATTGAAAACGGAAAGGACTCCCGCTCTGGTTGCTGGGCCATCTTCCTCTTCATTCCCAAAAGCTAAGGCCAAGGGAAAGAAGAAGAAGAAGTCCATCAAACAGAAAGGTGGAGTTAGAAAGGCGAAGGGGAAAGACAAAGTAGGGGCTATGGGAAGTGGAAAAGGAGAATGTTTTTACTGTAAAAAGTCAGGACATTGGAAATGCAACTGTGCTGAATATCTTGCTGATCTCAAGAAGAAGAAGCATGCTGATGCTTCCACTTCAGGTGTGTTTGTAACTGAAAACTGTTTTTCTTTAAACTCTGCATCCTGGGTATTGGATACCGGTTCTGGTTCTCACATCTGCAATTGTATGCAGGGATTGAGAAATAGTAGAGTTTTAAAAGTTGGAGATCATACTCTGCGGGTTGGAAATGGTTCCAATATACATGCTGTATCCGTGGGAGAGTATCATCTAGGGTTGCCTTCAGGAAATATTTTGGTTTTGAACCCGTGTTATTTTGTACCAACTATGTTATGTAATATAATATCCGTTTCTTTGTTGGACAATGAAGGATATCATTTTATGTTGCAAAATAATGTTATGAACATTAACCTGAATCAAGAGTTGATTGGGTTTGGTACATTAAATAACGGTATTTACATCCTGAACCAATACACAGTTTTAAATATACAACATACTAGTAAAAGAAAGTTTTCAGATATAAATGAAACTTTTCTTTGGCATTGTAGACTTGGTCATATTAACGAAACAAGACTAAACAAGCTACATAAAGATGGATATTTAAATCCGTTTGAATATAAATCTTATGCGACTTGCCAGTCTTGTATCAAAGGTAAAATGACCAAAACTCCGTTTAGTGGACACGGAGAGAGAGCTGGTGAACTCTTAGGCCTCATACATAGTGATGTATGCGGACCAATGTCTACACTTGCAAGAGGTGGTTTTTCATACTTCATCACTTTTACTGATGATTTCTCAAGATTCGGACACGTGTTTTTGATAAAGCATAAATCTGAAGCTTTTGAGAAATTCAAGGAGTATAAACTTGAAGTAGAGAAGCAAACAGGCTTGAGCATCAAGAAACTTCGATCGGATCGAGGTGGAGAGTATTTAAGTACAGAGTTTCTAGACTTCTTAAAAGAGAATGGGATTCTCTCTCAGCTCACTCCTCCTTACACACCGCAGCACAATGGTGTGTCAGAAAGGAGGAATCGTACCCTATTGGATATGGTACGATCCATGATGTGTGATGCTGAGTTACCGCTTTCTTTTTGGGGACATGCATTGGAGACAGCAATGTATCTATTGAACAGGGTGCCAACCAAGACCGTGTCTACCACTCCATATGAGATGTGGAATGGAAAGAGACCATCTCTTAAAAGGTTTAGGATTTGGGGTTGTCCGGCTTTTGTTAAAAAGCAGAATCCAGACAAACTCGAGACACGATCGGTCATGTGTAAATTTGTGGGGTATCCAAAACATTCGTATGGATATCTATTCTACCACAAAGAGGAACAAAAGGTGTTTGTTGCTCAGCATGCCACATTTTTGGAAAATGAGTTCTTTACGGAAAGTACTAATGGCAATGTGGTAGAACTAGAAGAGGTTCTAGAGACACAAATTGCTCAGGAGGAATTGGTTGAAACTGATGTTGCAGTAGAACTTCAAGAACCTCAGCCGCTCAGGAGGTCTAGTAGAACTTCTCACCCACCAGAGAGATACTATGGGTTTCTCATAGATGGTGATAGAGAAGATTGCATCATGGATGATGACGACCCTACTAGTTTTCAGCAAGCTATCACGAGTGGTGACTCAGTGAAATGGCTGGAACCAATGAGATCTGAAATGGAGTCAATGTACACCAACAAAGTATGGACTTTGGACGTTGCGCCTCCTGGGATAAAACCCGTTGGGTGCAAATGGATCTTTAAGAGAAAGATTGGTGTAGATGGACAGGTGGAGACCTATAAAGCAAGGCTTGTAGCGAAAGGTTTTCGTCAAAGACCAGGCTTGGACTATGATGAAACTTTCTCTCCGGTAGCAATGCTTAAATCCATTAGGATCCTACTTGCTATTGCTGCTCACTATGATTATGAAATATGGCAGATGGACGTGAAAACTGCATTTCTAAATGGTGATTTAGAAGAATGCGTTTTTATGGATCAGCCAGAGGGCTTCATTGATAGTGGGAGCAGCGGGAAAGCATGTAGATTGCTTAAATCCATTTATGGATTAAAGCAGGCCTCAAGGAGCTGGAACATCTGCTTTGATGATACAATCAAAGAGTTTGATTTTATCAGAAATGAAGATGAACCATGTATTTATAAGAAGATTGTAGGGAGTACTGTCACATTCCTCGTATTATACGTAGATGACATTCTCCTGATAGGAAATGACGTTCCTATGCTACAATCGGTCAAACTATTCTTATCACAAAGGTTCTCCATGAAGGACCTGGGTGATGCCTCGCGCATTTTGGGCATTAGGATCTATAGAGATGATCCAAGAGGTTATTGGGACTGTCCCAATCAAAGTACATAGACACCATTCTAAAGAGGTTTAGTATGGAAGATTCCAAGCGTGGTGCCTTGCCTGCTAGTCATGGAATCACTCTCTCTAAGGACTTCTGTCCGAAAACAGATGAAGAGAGAGCTCGCATGAGCGTTATACCCTACGCTTCAGCCGTGGGATCTATAATGTATGCGATGTTGTGTACTCGCCCTGATGTAGCTTATGCACTGGCTGTAGTAAGCAGGTATCAATCCAACCCAGGGGAGAAACATTGGATAGCAGTGAAGAACATTCTTAAGTACTTGCGAAGGACTAAAGAATTGTACTTGGTGTATGGTAATGGCGATCTCCAGATGGAGGCCTTTACCGATTCAAGCTTCCAAAGTGACAAGGATGACAGTAAATCAATCTCAGGGTTTGTATTTACCCTAAATAGAGGAGCGGTTAGTTGGAAGAGTTCCAAACAGGACACCGTTGCAGACTCCACGATGGAAGCTGAGTATATTGCTGCAAGTGATGCTGCTAAGGAAGCCGTCTGGATGAAGAAGTTCATTGCGGAACTAGGAGTAGTTCCAACCATTGTTGATCCAATACCATTATATTGCGATAATAATGGAGCTCTAGCATTAGCTAAAGAACCAAGGTCCCATCAGAAATCTAGACACATCCTAAGGAGATATCATCTGATCCGGGAGATAGTGGATCGCCAGGAGATCGAGATTCGGAGAGTAGATACAAAGGATAACACAGCGGATCCATTCACCAAGGCACTTCCACAGCCGCAGCATGAGCGACTGTTTGAAATGTTGGGTATGAGATACGCCAATAACTGGCCTTAGTGCAAGTGGGAGATTGTTAGTAATTTGTATGCCCTAAAGGCCATTATATGGATAGTGGAAACTTGGACATATTATCTATGGAGATAGATGAATTTCTTGCTCAAAATGATAGTACGCTATCTGGTTTACTTTATCTGTACATGTAGATTTAATCATTTACACATGTTGATAAAGCCCAAAGGATATATGCTTGACTACTGTGATTATGATGCGGATCATACTAGTGGGGCACATGTAGTCTATAAGCATATCCTTGAACTGTTCCTAGTCGAGGGTGTATCGAGACAGGGCATCGATATTCCAGAGTAGACTAGCGTATACTATTCTTGTCCCATATGATGGGCGATGGATGATCCCATATCCATCTGGTGAGGAGACACCAAAGATTGTATGCGGGTGCTCAGTGGAGACTGGGTACACTGAACGGACTCACAGAGAACTCCTATGTGGTATTATATCTATCGTCGGATAGCAGTTCTTAGGAACACTGGTACAGGTTAGTCTGTAGACCCGAGATCGTCATAGAGTCTTGTGTGTCCTCCCACTATACTTTGATCTCCACCCTACCACGGCTCTAATGAGTCGTGCAAACAGGTGGTCTTTGGGTACAGTCCCGAGGCGCATGGAGGCAATGAGCGATAGGAGGGGTTTCATCTCTCCCGGTATTGGGGGTTGATGTTGTGCTATGCTCGATTGGCTATAACATGAAGTCCCCGGCCAGGGCTGCTGAGATTTACTGATAAGAGTTATCAGTAGTTTCTCGATCTGTTATGAGCCATACACCAGCATGACTTATTGAGTTACTGGGGTCGACGATACCATCCTTAGACTTGATATGCAGCATATCTGACGAAGAGACCGGACTATACGGTAAGTGTTGCCCGTTGGCTCGACGGGAGTTTTTACAGCTTCGCTGGTTTTCTTCTGATCGCTTCAATACCCGGGTGGCCGTTATGTTTAGCTGACCTCTTGCGGCTTGTAGATTTTTGATATGATCATCATCTACTGCTGGCGTATTGACGAGTCTTAGAGTCCCACAAATGAAGTTTCCTGGCTCAGGCAAAACGATGTGATGTGCATATGAGATATGCGCGGGACCCGATTAAATACGGTTATATGATAACGTATATTAATCGGGCATTTTCTATTTGTCAGATCGTATGAGATATGACCGGTTTGGTAAAATCAAGTGTTGATTTAACTAATTACATTTAGATTAATCCTTTAAGTAAATCCTTTTGTATGCATGCATGTATGCACATGATGATGTGCATGGACACATACATGCATACATAGTATCATGGTTGATGATACAAGAATGATGGCAATATAAGACTTATATTGAAACTTTTAATTTGTATTTATCATTTTAAGTTAATATAAAGAATATCCACTCATTCTCCTTTATTCTTTAGTGGGTAAGCTTTAATTAACTTAATGAAAAGAATTTCCACCCATGGTTAATTCTTTAGGAAAAGAATTTCCACTTACAATTATGGTGGTAATGGAATAATGGTGATTATTCCTTTCTTATCACTATAAATAGCTTCATATGTGATATGAAGAACCACACAATGAAACAAGAGAAAAATTAGTACAAAACTTGTGCAAAATTGAGTGCAAGGGTGTGAAGAATACAAGTTATCATATGTGATATGATAGAAAGCTCAAGCCACCATTATCTTCTTCTTCCTCTTTAGATTTCTCTCTTGAGTGAAGATTGACAAAAGAAAGGATTTCAATTGAAGAACATAAACCACATCATCATACTACACACCTCTAGCCGATTTGTGTAGGGTGTTTACTCTACTTCGTTTGCGAAACAAGTAAGGTAAGGAGCTTTGGACAAAGGGACTTCGGGTGGATCATCGTGGATAAGGAAGGCTTCCATCAATCCGTTCCAAACTCTCATAGTGCCAAGGAGTCACCGAGGAAGATCTACAAAGGTTGTAATCTTTCCTCTTAGTGATAGTTTTACAATTGCATGTGATGCTTAGTTGTATGAATCCCTAAAACTTCTAGTTTCGATTCTTGTCGGGTTAACTTAACACCTCTAAAATTTTGATTTTGGCATGTGTGATGCTACCGAACCCTTGACGAGGTGCTAGGCCGTCCCAACACGGCTCACACACATCTTCATCGGTAATTGCCATGTCACGTACACTTATAGAATATTATTGCTTGATTTAGCTTTTTAGATAGTAGTGACATGATATTAGTGTACTTGCGATATATGCCAGCTTGGCATTGTAGTTATTACTTGTCACTTCATGCACACTGTTATTCATTATATGCTGCATTCATGGATTCTCATGCTTGCATTCATGATTTTACATGGTATTGGTGATTCAGATCTCCAAGATATTTTCTGGATTTAGGGGAAAAACCGCAAAACATATATAAACTGCTTTCTCTCTTTTTAAATAAAAAGTGTGGTTTTCCAATGATGTATGAGTTATCCACCATGAGTTTGCTGATGGATTTCGAGGCCCGATTCGAGGAGGCGGATGAACCGTTTCAGGTACATGGTGGGCCCGGTGCTGTACCCCGGGGGAAGAAGATCGCAGGAGATGCCGTTGAGCCTGGCAGGGGAGCACGACCGACCGGTGATATTACCCGACGCGTCGGATATCCGGAGGATACCGTCGTGGTCATGATATGGATGGTAGGAGCCAGTCTGGACTGACGGCGCCCTAGATATTGTGATTGAGACTTTGAGATTCTGAGATATTGAGATACAGAGATTATGACACAGAGATATCGAGACATTGGGATTTATGTTTTGTGCCGATGCTAGGCACGGTTTTATGCTGATTTCATTATGATACCTCATTTTAAAAATACAGAAATCTCATAAATTTATGAAAGCAGTTTTCTTCTGTACATGCATTCGGTTTCATGCATTCATACATCATCCATATGATACATTGTCACCTGATGCACTGACACGGGCACGTTGGATTATACTTAGGTTAGATATTTACCCTAGCCATTGTTATAAGTTGCTGATTATATATATTTGAGGATTATATATTATGATCGTATGACCTAAGATTGCGTCATACATGCGATTTCTGTTCGTAGATCTTTTTCTACTCATGAGTTGGCAACTCACCCCCGTTGTTGCCCAGTTTCTTCCAGGTGTTGCCGTACGGGTTTCATTACGGCTTTGCGGGCACAGCTTCTTTCACGTGACTTGCTAGTAGGTGGGTTATTCGTATCGTACCTATCATTATACATTGTATATTATATTTCAGTTGTATCTAGAAGTTCCATCAACCAAACATGTACTTAAATGAGATAGAGACCAGTGATATTTATTCTTTCGACCTTAGAGTCGCGCGTTATATTTCTGTGGATTTCGTGCTGTTTGAGTTTCCTTCTCTGTTGTGATCCTCGCCTTTAGGCGTTGTATATTATATTGCTAGTTGGTTGACTTATAGTGGTTTTTCTACACTCTACTACTTTTCTTGGTTTGGATTTCTGGGCTCGGCTTACTTAGAGCACATGCGCCTTGAGACGTTCGTAGCCTAAGTGCCGGTCCTGTTCCGTACTTTCGGGTCGTAACAATTAAATTACAAAATAAAGAACAAATTCTGCATGGAAATATTTTCTCAATCTCATTAAAACAAGAAAATTATCTTTTGTAAAACAGAAGCCTTAGGATCAAAGATCCAATGGTGGGAAATATTCCCAGATCGATCAGAGAACGATCTCTCAAAACTGATTTAACAAATCATTTGGCCCTACATAAAGGACCCTAGATTTCAAGTCAAAAATATAGAGAGAATACAGAAGAAGAGAGAGAGAAAAAACCTCTGCAAAAAAAAAGAGCGAGCTCTTAAGAAAAGAAGAGTTTTCTTCATACTCAAGGTAAAAAAAGAACTATATTCATGAAAAACAGAGATGAAAACATCTCATGAAAAGAAGAATCCTCTTCTAAAAAGATCATAGATCTAAAAAACAAAAAAGTCCATGGTCTTTGACGATAAGAAAAAAGATCAAAAGATCTAGTTATAAAAAAATTATAAGGAGAAGTATTTTTACTTCGTCCACAGATCTTTGATCTATAAAAGCAGAGCCTTTTATCAAAAACAAGAACTGTTGTTCTTAGATCTTGAGGCAAAGCCTCTTTAGAAGAACATAAAAGTTGTTCTGTGATCTTAAAATCGATCAGATGAGCTTTGTGCTATTGAAAAGTGCCTTGCACTCATGAACTGCGCCTTTGCGCTCATTTGACCGACGCATAGCGCCAGAACTTTCCACGTGTTAACCAGAGACACAATCCGCACTTTGCGCTCCTGAAACAGAGCGTTGCGATTATAGACTGGCGCTCAGCACCAAGAGTGCCACGTGTCGCTCGCTGGCGCGCCAACAGACTTGCGCAAAGCGCTCATAGATGGAAAGCGCAAGTGCGGTAATGAACCGGCGCTTAGCGCTTAGCGCGACACGTGTCACCCTCATGTGCGCTAGCGCAATGCGCACTTTAATTGGTGCAAATTTCCCGACGCGCCACGTGGCGCACTGTCAGAACACCACTTTGTTCCTGATAAATGCTATGCATTTAATACCAGACAAAATGACAGAGCCCAATCCTTAGCATTATTAAAAAGGGCCGAGCCTAAATAAAAGCTTAACAGCCAGAACAAAATATAAAATGTTAAAACATTTTAATTGGACTTAGCCCAATTCTGGCCATAAGTCCTCAACTTATTTTGAAATGAGCACATCTGCTCTTTCGACCAAATCACCCCGGTTCAAGGGTACATCTCTTCACTCCTTTGATATTTGTCATTGTAAATGCTCAACGTCTTTAAAGAGGTGACGGATCCCGACGACCAGACATTTTACAGACTGTGAGTGTAAGTCCACGGTAGCGCCGCGGCCGTCTAACAGACGCCAAATGCGGAACAAATTTTTTTACAACTGGCGCTATCGCGTACTTTAACCCGGATCAGCCATTAAAGCTAAATTAACAAACTACAAAATGGGTAGAAAGGTTATACCGAACGATCCAAGTCCTTCGGTCTACAACCATCATCCCACGCTTGTTGCGGCTGCTCCGATCTCCTGAATCTCCAGTCTTCTCATCCAGGTGGCACCATGTCGACGGATCTTTAAACGGGCTCCCGCCTCTGAACCGAGGCAACTCAGTCGTCAAGTTTGCTTAAAGAGACGACCTAGATGTTGTAGATAATGAGTAGAACACTTTGTCTCGTTACGTCCAAGGCTATGGACGAACGGTTAATGAAGTTGCTATTTGAATCGGTTAAATGAGAAGTTGGTATATGAAACTATCATGAACCACAACTAAAATCTTTTCCCAAATCAGCAACCTTAATCTTTTCCAAGAGGGGCTGGCCATATATGTAGAGGGAAGGAGGTGAGGGTAGGAGCAAAAGAAGGGGTGACCATAAATGAAAGCTTCTCACAAAATATCCTAAGCAATACAAAACCTCATTAATGAAAATTACACCTAGTATGAACACATTAATGAACAAATGAATCACCACCCTTAGTCACCAAAACATTAATGGAACAATTAACGCAACCATGAGTCACTAATCCTAGTCATCATCTAGAAACTTCTAGAAGCACAACTCACCCTCATGACTCACCCAAGAGAAGAAAAGATAAATCCGCATTTAACCGAATGTTAAATACGGCCGATAGAAAACAGGAAACTGGCAACTTCCAAAAGTGACCCTGAAACGAATTTCAGGATAACCCTGTAATGGTATAAACATACCCGCATTTGTATTACGACCGAATACAAATGCATCAGAGACAAAGATATTATATCTACACAGTATATTACTTAGATCCGACTTAAACCAAAACCGACCAGTATTATCTGCCCGAAAAATGACATGTGCGAAAACGCACGTGTATTTTCCGAACCCTGCCATATAACCATACGGCCTCTATAACATTTCGCCCGAACTTAGGAAAGTGTCTGTGGCGGACTCTAATGACTCACCAACACACTGGCACTACGTATAACCACTAGCACGTCAGAGGTACAAGCTGTACGTAACGGTTTGCCTATGTATTGATTGGAAGGGAATCAGACGAGCGAACTCATCTCTAAACCCTACTGAACTTAACAGTGACAATATACATACAGTCCGGTCCTTTCGTCTATGAGTATCGCATATCTGCCTAGGGGGCTGGTAACGTCAGACCCCCATTAGCGGTATAAGTCGTGTCAGAGAGTGGCCCAGAACACCCTGAGATACTACTGGAGTACCTACCAGTCAATCTCCTGCCTCGGCCGAGGGCTTTGTGTAATGGCTCTCCTAGACACAGCGCGATCTCACCCCCAATACCGGGAGAGACGAATCCCCTGCCGATCTGCTCACTTGCCTCCATGTGGCTCGGGACTGTACCCAACAAAAACCTGTTTGCACAGCTCCTTTGAGCGTGGTAGGGTAGTAATCTAAGCACAGTGGGAACTCACACGAGAAAAATGACGATCTCAGGTCGATGAACTAACTTGTACATATGTCACTAGGGAACTGCTATCTGACGATATGTACAATACCAACTAGTATGTTCCCGACGAGTCCTGTCTGGTGTACTCATAACCTAATGAGCACCTGTATACATCTTAGGTGATCCTACCGACACCAATGGCTTATGAGACCGGCCATCGCCCCTCGTCGGGGTCTCGACTGTATACACTAGTCTACTCCGGAGTATCGATGCCCTATTTCAAAACACCCATGACTAGGGACACTTTAAGGATGTGTTTACAGACCCCAGCTCCTACGTATATGATCGCCATTATACTGCTGGTAGTCAAGCAAGAATCCTATAGGCTCTATCATCATGCAATAGTGAACTAAAACATGCATACGATGATGAAGACAAACCAGATAGCATACTATCATCTCGAGCAAAACTTTCATATCGGTATAGGTCCTGCCTCAATCATTGCAATCACGTACCTGCGATCCAATAATTGACTTTGAGGGCACTATCTCCAACAATCTCTCACTTGCACTTAAGGTTAGTTATTGCGATGTCGCATACTCACAGCCCGTGTGATACCGAACATCCAACTTCTCTACTAATCAGTTTCATAAAGTTAGTTTGTAAACTCCTGTGTTTGAGAAATAGTCTCAGTGAGTGGATCCACCCTGATGTTTCTTTCTGTATCTCTCTTAATCTCAAGTTCACGGGGAAAAACATCTTCCGAATTGAGTAATACCTGTCTTAGAATATGTCTGGATATCTGATGGGACCTAGTTCATAAATGAACTCCAAATCCAAACTTCTTAGACTGTATCGATAACTGAACCTTAATCAGTATCCAGCACCATGCCTCCAACAGTATCCTCTTGGACCACCTGTCCAAAATACTGTCCCTTGACTAGGGAAAACTATAACTCTGACAATCACTCTGTCTGTAAGTCCACGTTGCGACCCCCGGTTCTTACGGGGAGGCGGAAACGGTATAAAAATCAAATTTTTAGCGCATGGGGCAACATGGACTAACAAAGTCGGGATCTTTTCCAAAACTAAAACTAGCAAACAAGCTAAAGAGAGTTAGCTACGCGGAAAAGAGGTTATACCTAACTTGAACTCCTTCTTCTTGAAACTTTTGTAGGAGTTGATGGTGCTTTCCTCGTTGCCTTCTTCCGTCAAAGATGGATACACCTGAGGGTTCAACCTTCGGGCTCTTTCTCGAACTTTGAGAGAACTAGAATTTTCGGCTTGCTAAACCTTTGACCCTAGAGTGAGTAGAGAGTGTCTATGGGGTGTTTTTATCTCAAGGAGAGGGATTCTCAACTCATGAGAAAGATTCTCCTTGAACTAGAGGAGGAAGAAGAACAAGTGAAGAGAGAGAATGGTTATGATAGAATGAGCTTATTCTTTTCATTTCTTACAACCATATCAAAATGAAAAGAATTATCAATTAACAATAATAATAAAATGAAATAGTTGATGGATGGTTTGGAATGACCATTATCATTACATTCTTTTTATGGTTTTGCAAGAATCAAAAAGCATCTTTCTTTTGTAATGATGATGGTCAAACCATCAACCATGGTCAACAAGTCAACCATGGTCAACAAGTCAATAAAATCCAACCATGACACAATTTCATTTAATTAATATTATTAATTGATATATCATAATTCCATTAGGGTTTGGAAAAAAGACGACTGTCAACTGTGCATACGCACCCATTCCGAAACCCTAATGAAAATCCTGTTCCTCCGCCTCAATCAACTGTGCATACACACCAGCATTCTTGTTCCGAGGAACATGAATACCAAGAGATAAAATCAACCCCAAAACATATACCAGTATCTGGCTCAAACCAGAGCCTACTAGTAATATCTGTCCGGACTCCAAACGTGCACAAGTGAGCGGATGAGAACGAACCCTGTCGCAAGACCATGCGACCTCTACTCTGTTTTGCCCGGAGGCGAATACCCTCTGTGTGGGACTCTAAAGACTCGACACTACGCTGGAAGTGGGTTTACCACAGACCGCAAGCGGCACTAGCTGTGCGTAACGGTCCCCAGGTAGATGCCGACAAGAAGGCTGACGAGGTGAACCCCATCTGATCTCCTACTGAGTCTGAATGTAACAGTCTCCGTACAGTCCGGTCTGTTCGTCTGATACATCGCATGTCGGGCCTAGGGGGCGGTAAACGTCAGTCCCCTAATAGCGGTACAAGTCGTGTCAGAGTGAAGCCCAAAACACCCTGAGATAACACTGGAAGCCCCCCAGTATATCTCGCTTGCCCTGGCCAGGGACTACTCGTGTAATGGCTCTCCTAGACACAGCGCGATGTCAACCCCCAATACTGGGAGAGACGAATCCTGTCTAACCGTCACTGCCTCCAAGTGCTTCGGGACTGCACCCAACCATTACCTGTTTGCACGACTCCTTTGAGCCGTGGTAGGGTAGTGATCAAAGTACAGTGGGAACACACTCGAGGCGAAGTGCCGGTGTCAAGTCAGCGGACTAAGCTGTACTCATGTCACCTGGGAACTGATAACTGACGATAGGTATAATACCAAGCTGTCAGTTCCCGATGAGTCCTGTCCAGTGTACTCGTAACCCAACGACCACCCGTATACTATCTCCAGTACGACGTACTGATGGCTGTGGGACAGACCATCTCCCACACTGGGATGAGAAGCGCATACGCTAGTCTACTCCGGAGTATCGATGCCCTGTCTCGATAGTCCTGCGACTAGGGACCTGTATAAGGATGTGCTTGTAGATTACCCAGCCCCCACTAGTGTGACTGCCATCACAACGCCGGTAATCAAGCAAAGATCCTAAGGGCTCCACTAATGCGTATAGGTGATATACTAAAATAAACACATGTACACATTGAAGTAGAAACAAACCAAGTAGCATACTACTATATTGAGCAAGATTGTTTATACAAGGTGAATATCCCAAGCTTCCATTAAGTAATATACAAACTAGTATGATACAGTAATGGCCTCTAGGGCATATACAATAACAATCTCCCACTTGCACTAAGGCCATATACTGGCGTATCGAAGACCTATCATCTCGATCAGCCGCTCGAACTGAGTCTGGGGCAGTGCCTTGGTGAATGGATCTACAGTGTTTTCTTCTAAAGCAACCCTCCGAACCTCGATCTCCTTGCGATCCACGATCTACCTGATCAGGTGATACCGCCTCAAGATGTGTCTGGATCTCTGATGGGACCTGGGTTCCATCGCTAAACCTATAGCCCCGTTGTTGTCGCAATACAGAGGCATTGGGTCAACAATGGACGGAACCACCTGAAGTTCTTTCAAGAACTTCCTCATCCAGACAGCTTCTTTTGCGGCATCAGATGCAGCGATGTATTCTGCTTCCATCGTCGAGTCTGCAACGGTTTCCTGTTTGGAACTCTTCCAACACACCGCCCCTCCATTGAGGGTAAAGACAAAACCCGACATGGACTTGGAATCATCCTGGTCACTCTGGAAGCTGGAGTCAGCAAAGGCCTCGATCTGGAGGTCTTTTCCGCCATACACCAAGAACATCTCCTTAGTCTTTCTTAGGTACTTGAGAATGTTCTTTACCGCTATCCAGTGTTTCTCCCCAGGGTTTGACTGATACCGGCTTACCACACTGAGTGCATAAGCTACATCCGGTCTGGTACACAACATCGCATACATTATAGAGCCTACCGCAGAAGCGTAGGGTATAATAGACATGCGATCCCTCTCCAAATCAGTCTTGGGGGACATCTCTTTAGAGAGGGTGATCCCGTGACAAGCCGGTAGGTTACCACGCTTGGAATCTTCCATACTGAATCTTTTCAGTATGGTGTCGATGTACCTGGACACTGAAAGTCCTAATATCCTCTTGGATCTATCACGATGGATCCGGATCCCAGGATGTATGAGGCATCACCCAGGTCTTTCATGGAGAACCTTTGTGACAAGAACCCCTTGACAGATTGTAGCATAGGAATGTCATTTCCTATCAAGAGTATGTCATCCACGTATAAAACGAGGAATACTACAGTTCTCGCTACAAATCTACTATAGATGCATGGTTCATCTGGATTTTTGATGAAGCCAAATTCTTTGACCGTCTCATCAAAGCAGATGTTCCAACTCTGCGATGCCTGCTTTAGTCCATAGATGGACTTAAGCAACTTGAACACCTTTCCGCTGCTCCCACTCTGAATGAAACCCTCTGGCTGGTCCATATAGACACATTCCTCTAAATTTCCATTTAGAAAAGCGGTTTTTACGTCCATCTGTCAAATCTCATAATCGTGGAAGGCAGCAATGGCAAGAAGGATCTGAATGGATTTTAGCATAGCCACTGGAGAAAAGGTTTCGTCATAGTCCAAACCAGGTCTTTGACGGAAACCCTTTGCTACAAGTCTAGCTTTATAGGTCTCAACCTGTCCATCTACACCAATCTTCCATTTGAAGATTCACTTGCATCCTACGGGTTTTACCCCGTTTAGAGCAATGTCCAACGTCCATACTTTGTTGGTGTACATGGACTCCATTTCGGTCAGCATTGCATCCAGCCATTTTACCGAGTCAACGCTCTGAACGGCCTGCTAGAAGCTAGTAGGCTCATCATAATCTATGATGCAATCCTCTCTATCCCCGTCTATGAGAAAACCGTAGTATCTCTCCGGCGGATGAGGCTGCCTACTACTCCTGCGGAGCGGCGTAGGAATGTCCTGTTCTTTTGAACTTACTGGCTCATCCAAGCTTTCAGTAATAGCTTGTGGTTCTGAAATTTCTTCCAGTTCTATTGCGTTCCCACTTATCTGGGTTTCCAAAAACTCAGTTTCCAAGAAGCGGGCATGTTGAGAAACAAAAACCTTTTGTTCCTCAGCGGAATAGAACAGATACCCCCTGGAGTTCTTTGGGTATCCCACAAACTTACACTGTACTGAACATGCCTCGAGCTTGTCCGTATGCTGCTTTTTTACAAAAGCTGGACATCCCCATATCTTAAGGTACTTAAGACAGGGTTTCATCCCACTCCACATCTGATATGGAGTGGTAGGCACAGTCTTGGTGGGAGCCTTGTTCAAAAGATATGCAGCTGCTTCCAGTGCATAGCCCCAGAAAGATCGCGGTAACTCAGCCTTACTCATCATGGAACGAACCATATCCAATAGGGTTCGATTCCTCCTTTCCGATACACCGTTATGTTGCAGAGTGTATGGAGGAGTACGCTGAGAGAGAATCCCATTCTCTTTTAAATAGTCTAGGAACTCGGCACTCAAGTATTCACCACCTCGATCCGATCTCAGAATCTTAATACTTTTGCCTTTTTGTTTTTCAACTTCATTCTTGTAATCCCGAAATTTCTCAAAGGCCTCGGATTTGTGCTTCATTAAGAAGACATGTCCATACTTAGAGAAATCGTCTGTGAAAGTAATGAAGTATGAATAACCGCTTCGCGCATGTGTAGACATTGGACCACACACGTCACTGTGTATGAGTCCCAAGAGCTCGCTCGCTCTTTCTCCGTGTCCAGTGAATGGAGTCTTTGTCATCTTTCCCATGAGACAAGATTCACAAGTGGCATAAAACTGATACTCGAACGGATCCAAGTATCCTTCTTTATGTAACTTAGTCAACCGTGTCTCATTGATGTGACCCAGTCTACAATGCCATAAGAAAGCCTGATTGATATCTGGAGACTTTCTTTTGTGTGTATTCTGGACATTGAAAATCTGTGGCTGGTTTAACACGTATATACCATTGCTCAGTGTACCTGACCCAATCAGAACTTGATTAAGGTGAATGTTTACAACATTACTTACAAACGCAAATTCATAACCTTCTTTAGAAACCAAAGATACAGAAATGATATTACAAGTTGCGTTGGGTACAAAAAAGCAATTACGCAAAACCAAAACATGCCCATCTGACATTCCCAGGTGATAGTCCCCCATGGCTTTAGCATCCATGCTAGCTCCGTTCGCAACTCTGAGGGTCATGTCACCTGCCTTCAAAAACCTATGGTTTCTCAATGCCTGCAAAGAATTACAGATATGAGATCCTGATCCGGTATCCAATACCCAGGAAGTAGAGTTATCGATAGACAGTTTTCAATAACATACACACCTGAAACTGAAGCAGCAACCTGCTTCAGTTCCTGTGTCCTGGCTTTCCAAGCCCTGCAATCTTTCTTCCAGTGTCCACTTTTATGACAATAGAAGCATTCTTCTTTACCCATAAGCTTCCCAGCTATCATTGTTGCCTTTTCTTTTCCCTTCGTACCCACTTTACTAACACCACCCCTTGGTTTGGCGGGGGCTTTCTTCCTCTTTCCCTTGGCTTTCGCCTTGGACCTAGAAGAAGAAGATCCTCCTACAAACAAAGCGGGTATTTCCCTACCTTTCTTTAGGGTTCCCTCTACGCTCCTCAGCATGTTGAGGAGTTCTGAAAGTTCAACTTCTTTTTCTTGTAAGTTGAAGTTCAGTATAAACTGGGCCTAAGTGGATGGAAGGGACTGGAGAATCAAATCCGTATAGAGTTCAATTTCCAACGTGGTCCCAAGTTCCGTGAGCTCCTCAATGTAGCCAATCATCTTAAGCACGTGGTCCGCTACCGATGATCCGACGGCCAACTTTGCCGAAAATAACTTCTTCGACACTTCGTATCTTGCGATACGAGACTGCTCTCCATACAGTTCTTTTGTATGAAGAAATATGGATTCCAAGTCCATATTCTCGTGCCTCCTCTGATGTTCGTTGTCCATAGAGGCAAGCACGAGGCACCTGGCCTTCGCGCAATCAATCTCCCAAGTCTTACGGATTTCCTTATCCGCGACGCTGGTGGTGGGACCTGGGACGGGGGGAGCTTTGGTGGTAAGAAGATACCCCAGCTTGTCGTAAGTGATTGCCATTTTGACATTCCTGAGCCAATCTTTGTAGTTTGGCCCTGTCAGTATGTTTTTATCTAGAAGTAACTTAAGTCCAGTCATGTCGATTGGTCGCTGCAGGAGGGAGAGAAGAAACACTTTAGCATGATGCTCTTGCAAGTTTAGAGTGGTTTTTAATTTGTCTAAACAGGATGGCTCCCACTGTCTCTCGAATCCCTCCTCAAACCATAAAGGAAGAATTAGTCGGGATCAATCCCACCGCACAATACTTGCTTAACCGTTCAGCCAGGCCAGTGTCGGTACTTCGAGGGAGGTTTTCCAACGCTTTCGCGAAGTTCCTTAATTAAAGAACCTCTTTTCCCTGGGGGCGTAGCCCCGCTAACACCTTTCTAGACACCTACTAGGTTTATAGCATTGATCGTTTAGTGAGAAATTTCCCGAGGAGTAGCATATACTCACAGTAGGATCAGGATCCAAATATCATCGCGTGACGAAACTGAAGGAATCCTACCAGAATCACCACACTCCAAATGGTATGCAAATCTAGCAAGTTTTAGTACTTATGAAACTCCCGATGTGGATTTTTGCCCCATGCTCTTATGACCTTGACGAAGGTCAACAAATCATAAGTCACATGTCAAGTTCTGCCCGTCATTTTCCAGGTTAATTTGAACCCACCCGTATATACCCTTGACGAAGGTCAACAAGACAATGTGACTGTCCCAAACCAACGCATCTATCTATACTACATATGAACACCCAACAGCTACCAATCTCTATACCTTGACGAAGGTCAACAAACATAGCTTGAATACTATTGAATATTCATACGAAACGACGGAGGGCTACGAATGGTTTTGGCGAAACCGTGAACGTAGTGAACTTGATATAATCGATGGAACGAGATAGCTTTTAGAAGGAGTGGCTCAAGCTCCGCATTTAAAAGTTAGTTTTGAAAAGAACCGAGTGGTTTTTCGAAAGTGTTCCAACGACTTTAACTTGGTTTATTATCTTGCATTAGTTCTTTTAATGCGTGATATTCTTGCATTAGTTCTTTTAATACGTCCCATCATTTAATCCTACCTTTGCAGAAAACAACCAAAATATGACGTACGCTTATGCCATTCGCATTCGCCACTGGGCCCCATCATTACCCGTTAGGTTACTTAACTAACGACAGAGCGGGGGCTGGGCTAGCGCGGCTTTAAAACATAAGCAACGCCTAAATAGTTATAAATATAGCAATGATAGACATTACAGATCACAGATGAATACATTGGATATACTAGGAATCCGCAATCCGTTCGAGCTTGCAACGAAAAGCGGATTACACGGTCGCGGTGAATAGCCAATACCCCACCCAAGACCCCTACGGGTGCGGCAAACTACCCGCCAAGTACCCGACAGTTTGTGCACCCCTCCATGGGTCTATCCTAGGAGCAAAAACAGTAAAAAGAATTATACAATGACGGCTACAATCCCGACCCGGTTGTGCGGCCATACAAATAATAATATTACATCAATTTACATATTACAAATGAATGAAAGAAAAACAACACCCATCTCACATCTATCCCGGCTATTCACCCGCGACAATCCAATCCATTCATATACACATACCATCAACAAACACAGATCACAGATATGTATAACCCCGACTAATCGACATATAGCGATTAGCCGACATTCAATACATGCAAACATCACAGATATAACCATTGTAGTCAAAGTGCAGTGAAGTTCGATAAAAATACGGATTTATAGGCCCCCAAAAACAAATTTCTCTTCTGGAAAATCTGGGCACAAATAACATATCTTAAAAATCCCAAAACCCTACCAGAAGAACACTGCACAAAACAGGACCACAATAGGAGACAAAACGGCGGCGGTTCCGCGGCCTAAGCCACCCATTGCCGCGGAACCGCGGCGGTTTGAATGAATCATGCAATCGTATTTCGTGGGTGTTTTCACAAAACCCTGAGCCAATTTTAGGAGTAAAACTTTTTTCATTTAGAGCACAAAAAATTTCAATAGAAACTTAGGGTTTTAGTTTTTTCGGTTTTGCGATTTTTCTCGATCGAACTTCCATACACTTTACTACAAAGCTAGTTTAAGTTTAGTTAGTCTCTGATACCACTGTAAGTCCACGTTGCGACTCTCGGTTCTTACGGGGAGGCCGAAACGGTATAAAAATCAAATTTTTAGCGCATGGGGCAACATGGACTAACAAAGTCGGGATCTTTTCCTAAACTAAAACTAGCAAACAAGCTAAAGAGAGTTAGCTACTCGGAAAAGAGGTTATACCTAACTTGAACTCCTTCTTCTTAAAACTTTTGTAGCGGTTGATGGTGCTTTCCTCGTTGCCTTCTTCCGTCAAAGATGGATCCACCTGAGGGTTCAACCTTCGGGCTCTTTCTCGTATTTTGAGAGAA
The DNA here is from genome assembly GCA_030015575.1 of Agapanthus africanus. NCBI lineage: Eukaryota > Viridiplantae > Streptophyta > Magnoliopsida > Asparagales > Amaryllidaceae > Agapanthus > Agapanthus africanus. The sequence goes on from CM057337.1 coordinate 538,579,315, forward strand.
CCAGAATCTTCGGCTTGCTAAACCTTTGACCCTAGAGTGAGTAGAGAGTGTCTATGGGGTGTTTTTATCTCAAGGAGAGGGATTCTCAACTCATGAGAAGGATTCTCCTTGAACTAGAGGAGGAAGAAGAACAAGTGAAGAGAGAGAATGGTTATGATAGAATGAGCTTATTCTTTTCATTTCTTACAACCATATCAAAATGAAAAGAATTATCAATTAACAATAATAATAAAATGAAATAGTTGATGGATGGTTTGGAATGACCATTATCATTACATTCTTTTTATGGTTTTACAAGAATCAAAAAGCATCTTTCTTTTGTAATGATGATGGTCAAACCTTCAACCATGGTCAACAAGTCAACCATGGTCAACAAGTCAACAAAATCCAACCGTGACACAATTTCATTTAATTAATATTATTAATTGATATATCATAATTCCATTAGGGTTTGGAAAAAAGACGACTGTCAACTGTGCACACGCACCCGTTCCGAAACCCTAATGAAAATCCTGTTCCTCCGCCTCAATCAACTGTGCATACACACCCACATTCTTGTTCCGAGGAACATGAATACCAAGAGATAAAATCAACCCCAAAACATATACCAGTATCTGGCTCAAACCAGAGCCTACTAGTAATATCTGTCCGGACTCCAAACGTGCACAAGTGTGCGGATGAGAACGAACCATGTCGCAAGACCATGCGACCTCTACTCTATTTTGCCAAGAGGCGAATACCCTCTGTGTAGGACTCTAAAGACTCGACACTACGCTGGCAGTGGGTTTAACTACAAACCGCAAGCGGCACTAGATGTGCGTAACGGTCCCCAGGTAGATGCCGACAAGAAGGCTGACGAGGTGAACTCCATCTGATCTCCTACTGAGTCTGAATGTGACAGTCTCCGTACAGTCCGGTCTGTTCGTCTGATATATCGCATGTCGGGCCTAGGGGGCGGTAAACGTCAGTCCCCTAATAGCGGTACAAGTCGTGTCGGAGTGAAGCCCAAAACACCCTGAGATAACACTGGAAGCCTACCAGTATATCTCGCTTGCCCTGGCCAGGGACTACTCGTGTAATGGCTCTTCTAGACACAGTGCGATGTCAACCCCCAATACCGGGAGAGACGAATCCTGTCTAACCGTCACTGCCTCCAAGTGCTTCGGGACTGCACCCAACCATTACCTGTTTGCACGAATCCTTTGAGCCGTGGTAGGGTAGTGATCAAAGTGCAGTGGGAACACACTCGAGGCGAAGTGCCGGTGTCAAGTCAGCGGACTAAGCTGTACTCATGTCACCTGGGAACTGATAACTGACGATAGGTATAATACCAAGCTGTCAGTTCCCGACGAGTCCTGTCCAGTGTACTCGTAACCCAACGAGCACCCGTATACTATCTCCAGTACGACGTACTGATGGCTGTGGGACAGACCATCTCCCACACTAGGATGAGAAGCGCATACGCTAGTCTACTTCGGAGTATTGATGCCCTGTCTCGATAGTCCTGCGACTAGGGACTTGTATAAGGATGTGGTTGTAGATTACCCAGCCCCTACTAGTGTGACTGCCATCACAACGCCGGTAATCAAGCAAAGATCCTATGGGCTCCACTAATTCGTATAGGTGATATACTAAAAAAAACACATGTACACATTGAAGTAGAAACAAACCAAGTAGCATACTACTATATTGAGCAAGATTGTTTATACAAGGTGAATATCCCAAGCTTCCATTAAGTAATATACAAACTAGTATGATACAGTAATGGCCTCTAGGGCTTATACACTAACACTGTCATCCATGTCACCTTGAAAGCCTGGAATGATAACCGTCTCCCGAAGGAGGCTGCCGTCATCAAGTCCTTAGAACATGTACTTATTTTCTAAAACTGCTTCCTTATGTTTCTTCGGGATTGGATTAAAATAAATTTATCGCATCAAGTGCAAAAAATACATCTAGTGTGGTACTTGATATCTCACGCTTGACTCAATTGCCTAAGCAAGTGATCTGCCAATCATGCACATCCCTCTCCCTTTAGTCTGTAAGACACCTTTAGAGAGGGTGACTCCATTACCTGCAGGTACACCACCATGCCAGGAGTCATCTATTCTAAAAACTATTAGAATACTGTCACTGTACCCACATTGGGAAACTACCTAAATCCAGATCTAAAACCATAGATCTAGAAACCAGAATGTCTGATATTATATCCATGTCCTGTCTAGAGAAAAAACTGTGTGACGACCACAGTACAACCGATCGTAGTATAGGAATTTTACTTCCTATTCTGTGTATGTCATCCAAATGCCAGGACATCACACCCTACTACCGTCTTAACAGATCCATCCTCTATTCTGATGAAGTCAAACCTATGACTATTACATCAAAATTAGATGATCTTATCTCCGCTGTATCTGCTTAAGTCTATAAATAGACATAAGCTACTTGCCCACTATGCTTCCGCTGCTCCCACTGACTACGACAACCCTCTGGCAGAATAATATCTACGTACACTTCTAAATCATGTTTAGAACGACGTTATACTTATCCTCTTGTCGGGTCTCATAGTCTGGAACAACAGTAGTGCCAAGTCTGGGTAAACAAGAACCTCCCTGTCACCTTCCTTGAGGCTGCCGGAGTACCTCTTCGGTGTCTGAGGTTACCCACCATATCTGTGGAGTGGCTAATGGAATGTCAAACCAGATTGAATATATAGGTCCTATTAAATTTTCCGTAACCGTTTACGGTTCTGGAATCACTTCCAGTTCTACCATACTCCCACTACTGTTTTCTGAAAAAATCCATTTTACTAAAACTGTGGCGAGTCAAGAACAATATCACTATTGATCTTCCAGATGGTAGAAAAGTCAACCCTCGTCGAAGCCAGGGTCAACCCACAAACTGCCATTACAGAAACGTGCCTTGAGTTATCCAGTGTCTGGTTTTAAGCATAAGTTGGACAACTCCCCGTACCTTAACATCGTTAAGATATGAACCAATCTATATACAATATAGAAATAGAGGCACTAATTTAATTGGAACCAAATTCAAATCATGCAACTGTCTCCAGTGCATATCAAATTAATGGAGAAAGGATAATTAGCATTACTCAACTTAGGAATCCATCCATTTATGAGTAAACTGAAAGAGAAACAAGTTTCTCAAAACCATTACTATTATCCGAATGCCAATCACAAGAATCTACATCTTCGATCTCTTTGAAGAATCCCGATACTTGCGATACCTGGTTCTCTACTTTATTCTTATACCCACAACTTCTCAAAACTTAGACATTGTATTTTTACGAAACACGTGTCTAAAAACTAGAGAACACACAAGTAAACAGAACATAGTAAGAGTGTAGGGTTTCCTTAACACCTCTATTAGGGTTTAGAAGCATCATACATGCTATAACAATAAAATTTTGAGGTGCTAAACAAACAATACTATGAATCGAACTAGAATATATGAAGTAACTATTAATAATATCAACATTTAAGACTTAAGGTATACTAAGTGATGAGACTACAACCTTTGTAGACCTCTTTGGAAGACTCCTTGGCTTCGGAAGCGTACGCTTGATCAACTCCTCGTCCACGACGATCCACCCGAAGCACTTTGCCCTAAGCTTGATGCTTCCTTCGATATTTGAAAAACTTGAAGCACAACACCCTACACAAGATAGCTAAGGTTGTGTAGGATGATGAAGTGGTTGCTATTCTTATTAAATACCTTTTCTTTTCTTTCTCTAACTCTATTTTATCATTTAAAAGAGAGCTAGGGTTTTGAGGAAGAAGATGGCTCTTTCTTTTTCTTTTTGGTGTGAAAAATGATAATGATAAGAAAAGAAAATGATAGAGAGATCTCTTATCATAACCATAACAATAGTTAAATATAATATCTAGATATTTCAATTTAGGTTAAAGGCAAAAGGAAAAGAAACCATGGTTGAGTTAAATTAAACCATGGAAATGTGTAGAAAAGTGTAGAAGAAATGACTCATTAATCTTTTCTTTTGCCTTTAATCTTTATTGAAAATTTCCATATATTATTTTATCTACAATATGATTCTAATATTGCCATCCTCTTTGTATCATCAACCATGATACTTTTCATGTATGTATGTATGTATGCACATCATCATGCACATATACATGCATGTATCCATAAGAAGAAAAGGATTTAAATAAATTATATAAAAGCCAATATTAAATCAACACTTGATTTAATAAATTGGTCATATCTTATACGACCCGACTAATATAAAATACCCGATTAAAATACAGTATCATATACTAGTATTTAATCGAGGCTCCGCGCATATCTCATATGTGCACCACTTCGTTTCGCCAGAGCCGAGAAACTTCTATGTGGGACTCTAAGACTCGTCAATACGCCAGCAGTAGATGATGATCATATCAAACACCTACAAGCCGCAAGCGGTCAGCTAAACGTAACAGCCACCCGGGTATTGAGCAATCAGAATAAGAACAAGCGAACCTGTCAAAACTCCTGTCAATCCATCTGGCAACACTAACCGTACAGTCCGTTCTCTTCGTTAGATATGCTACATATCGAGTCTAGGGATGGAATCGTCGACCCCAATTACTCAATAAGTCATGCCGGTATATGGTTTATAACAGATCGAGAAACTTACTGATAACACTTATCAGTAATATCTCAGCAGCCCTGGCCAGGGACTTCCCGTTATAGCCAATCGTGCACAGCACAGCATCAACCCCCAATACCGGGAAAGACGAAACCCCTCCTATCGCTCACTGCCTCCATATGCCTCGAGAATATACCTAAAATCCACCTGTTTATACGACTCAGTAGAGCCGTAGTAGGGTGGAGATCAAAGTTCAGTGGGAGGACACACAAGACTCTATGACGATCTCGGGTCTACAGACTAACCTGTACCAGTGTCACCTTAGAACTGCTATCCGACGTATGATATAATACCATATAGGAGTTCTTGGTGAGTCCGTTCAGTGTACCCAGTCTCACTGAGCACCAGTATACTATCTTCGGTGTCAACACACCAGACGGATATGGGATCATCCATCGCCCATCATATGGAACAAAAATGATATACTCTAGTCTAAACTGGAATATCGATGCCCTGTCTCGATATACCTATGACTAGGAACATTTCAAGGATATGCTTATAAACTACAGATGTCCCACTAGTATGATCCGCATCATAATGCCAGTAGTCAAGCCAATATCCTTAGGGCTTTATCAACATGCACCAAATGAATATAAACATGATCAAGTGAATATATGATAAAGTAAAACCAGATAGCATACTATCATATCGAGCAAGACTGTCCCCCGAATATATATATATATATATATATATATATATATATATATATACACACATCAGTACATACACTATCTCATAATGGCCTCTAGGGCATACATATATCCAACAATCTCCCACTTGCACTAAGGCCAGTTATTGGCATATCTCATACCCAACATCTTAAAAAGTCGCTCATGCTGCGGCTGAGGGAGGGCCTTGGTGAATGGATCCGCAGCGTTGTTCTTTGTGTCTACTCTCTTAATCTCAATCTCGCGGCGATCAACTATCTCCCGGATCACATGATATCGCCTCAGGATGTGTCTGGACTTCTGATGGGACCTGGGCTCTTTGGCCAACGCCATAGCCCTATTATTGTAACAATACAGAGGTATTTGATCAATAATGGTTGGAACTACTCCTAACTCCGCGATGAACATTCTCATCCAGACGGCTTCCTTGGCAGCATCATTTGCAGCAATATATTCAGCTTCCATCGTTGAGTCTGCAACGGTATCCTGTTTGGAACTCTTCCAACTCACCGTCCCTCCTTTGAGGGTAAATGCAATAGACTTGCTGTCATCCTTGTCACTCTGGAAGCTCGAATCGGTAAAGGCCTCCATTTGGAGATCCCCATTACCATATACCAAGAGCAATTCTTTAGTCCTTCGCAAGTACTTAAGAATGTTCTTTACAGCAATCCAGTGATTCTCCCCTGGGTTAGATTGATACCTGCTTACTACACTAAGTGCATAAGCAACATCAGGGCGTGTACATAACATTGCATACATTATTGATCCTACTGCCGAAGCATAGGGAATAATGCTCATGCGAGCTCTCTCTATATCAGACTTTGGGCAATCGTCTTTTGAGAGAGTGACCCCGTGGCAAGAGGGTAAGGCACCCCACTTGGAGTCTTCCATACTAAATCTCTTTAGGATGGTGTTTATGTACTTGGTTTGGGACAATCCCAATAACCGTTTGGATCTATCCCTATAGATCCGTATACCCAATATGTATGTGGCATCTCCCAGGTCCTTCATGGAGAACCTTTGTGATAAGAATGATTTGACCGACTGTAGCATAGGAATGTCATTTCCTATCAGAAGTATGTCATCTACGTACAATACGAGGATTGCAACATTTCTTCCTACAGTCTTCTTATAAACACAAGGTTCATCTGGATTTTTGATGAAATCAAACTTTTTGATAACATCATCAAAATAGATGTTCCAACTCCATGATGCCTGCCTTAATCCATAAATGGATTTAAGCAACTTACATGCTTTACCGCTGCTCCCACTATCAATGAATCCTTCTGGCTGATCCATATAAGCGCATTCTCCTAAATCACCATTTAGGAATGCAGTTTTAACGTCCATCTGCCAGATTTCATAGTCGTAGTGAGCAGCAATAGCAAGTAGGATCCGAATGGATTTAAGCATGGCTACCGGAGAGAAAGTCTCGTCATAGTCCAAACCTGGTCTTTGACGAAAACCTTTCGCTACCAACCTTGCCTTATAGATCTCTACCTGTCCATCTACACCGATCTTTCTTTTAAAGATCCATTTGCATCCCACAGGTTTTATCCCGGAGGGTACATCTTCCAAAGTCCATACTTTGTTGGTGTACATGGACTCCATTTCGGATCTCATGGCATCCAGCCATTTTACAGAGTCACCATTCGTGATAGCCTGATGAAAACTGGCAGGGTCATCATCATCCATGATGCAATCTTCTCTATCACCATCAACGAGAAAACCGTAGTATCTCTCCGGTGGGCGAGAAGTCCTTCCAGATCTACGGAGTGGCTGAGGTTCATTAGATTCTGTTATAACTTCAGGTTCAGCCAAGTTGTCATTTGTAATTTGTGTTTCTAGAACTTCTTCTAGATCTACCACATTGCCACATGTATTGTTTGAAAAAATCTCATCTTCTAAAAAGGTGGCATACTGAGAAACAAATACTTTTTGTTCCTCTTTGTGGTAGATAAGATACTCGAACGAATGTTTAGGATATCCTACAAATATACATTTGACTGATCGTGTCTCGAGTTTGTCTGGATTCTACTTTTTAACAAAAGCCGGACAACCCCAAATCTTAACTCTTTTAAGAGATGGTTTCTTCCCATGCCATATCTCATATGGAGTGGTAGACACGGTCTTGGTAGGAATTTTGTTTAACAGAAAAGCTGCTGTTTCCAATGCATGCCCCCAAAATGAGAGAGGTAAATCAGAATCACTCATCATGGATCGTACCATATCTAATAGGGTACGGTTCCTTCGTTCTGACACACCATTGTTCTGTGGTGTGTAAGGTGGAGTGAGCTGAGAGAGAATCCCATTCTCTTTTAGGAAGTCTAAGAACTCAGTACTTAAGTACTCTCCACCTCGATCTGATCGAAGTATCTTGATTCTCTTTCCTGTTTGGTTTTCTACTTCATGTTTATACTCCTTGAATTTCTCGAAAGCTTCAGATTTATGTTTTATCAAATACACATGACCAAATCTTGAGAAATCATCAGTAAAAGTTATGAAGTATGAAAAACCGCCTCTAGCATGTGTAGACATAGGTCCGCATACAACACTATGTATGAGGCCTAGGAGCTCAGTAGCTCTTTCTCCGTGTCCTGTAAACGGGGTTTTGGTCATTTTACCTTTGATACAAGACTGGCAAGTTGCATAAGATTTATACTCAAATGAATTTAAATTTCCATCTTTATGAAGCTTGTTTAGTCTTGTTTCATTAATATGACCAAGTCTACAATGCCAAAGAAAAGCATCATTTATCTCTGAAAATTTTCTTTTATTTTTGTGCTGTACGTTGAAAACTGTGTGTTGATTAAAGACGTATATCCCGTTATTTAATGTACCACAACCAATCAACTCTTGATTCAGTCTAATGTTCATAACATTGTGTTGCACAGCTAAATGATACCCTTCATTGTCTAACAAGGAAACAGATATAATATTACAAAGCATACTTGGTACAAAATAACACGGGTTCAAAACCAATATACAACCCGAATGCAAACCTAGGTGATACTCTCCTACTGAAACTGCATCTTCATTGGAACCATTTCCAACTTGGAGAGTATGATCACCTGTCTTCAGAACTCTGCTATTTCTCAACGCCTGCATAGAATTGCAAATATGAGAACCCGAACCGGTATCTAATACCCAGGAAGCAGAGTTAATAGAAAAAAAGTTTTCAATTACGAACACACCTGAAGCTGAAGCATCACCATGCTTCTTCTTGAGTGCTAGGTACTCAATACAGTTCCTTTTCCAGTGTCCCGTCTTCTTGCAATGGAAACATTCACCTTTCTCTGATGCCCCAACCTTGGACTTGCCTTTTCCCTTCACCTTTTTGACTCCACCCTTAGGTTTGGTGGGTTTCTTCTTCATCTTTCCCTTGGCCTTAGACTTTGGGTGAGAGGAGGAGGATTGCCCAACACTCATAACGGGAGTATTCACTGACTTCAGTGTGCTCTCTGCACTCCTTAACATATTAAGGTGTTCAGGCAGTTCCTTCTCCATATTGTGCATGTTGAAGTTAACGATGAACTGAGCAAAGGTGGAGGAGAGAGACAGCAGAATAATATATGCATACTGTTCATTGTTCATTGTCCACCCAAGGTCCTCAAGCTCTTCTATGAGAGCTATCATTTTCAGAACATGGTCTCCTACTGCTGTGCCAGCGGTCATGCGCATCTGAAACAGTTTCTTAGACGCTTCGTATCGTAATATGCGGGATTGCTCTCCATACAACTCTTTTGTATGGAGGAATATGGCTTGTACGTCCATATTCTCGTGCTGCTTTTGATGTGTGTTATCCATCGATGCAAGCGCGAGGCATTTTGCCGTGGCACAGTCAGCGTCCCATGTCTTGCTGATTTCCCTATCCGCAACTTAAGATTTAGGACCTAGGGGGCAAGGCTGGAGCTGTAAGGACATATGATACTTTATCATAAGTCAAGACTATGTTTAAATTCCTCAGCCAGTCTTTATAGTTGGTCCCATTCAGCTTGTTTTTATCTAATAAAAGCTTAAGTCCTGTCATGGGTATCTGCCATTAAGAGAGAGAAAAGAATACACTTAGCGAAAGCTCTTGCAAAGATCAGATGGGTTTTTATCTTGTCTAATCGATGTCTCCCACTGTTTTTATCAAATTTTCTTTAAAACCTTTTAAAAAGAAAACTAGCCGGGATTAATTACATTCTACAACTTCGCCAAGCTCTCAGCCAGGCCAGTGCCGGTACTCGAGGGAGGTTCCCTGTGCTTTCGCACGGACCTAATTAAAGTAAACCTCGTCTTCCCAAAGGCGTAGCCCCGTTTAGCACCTTTCTAGACACCTACCGAGTCAGCTAATTGTAAAGTGCAAAATTCTCCCGGGAGCAACATTTGCTCGCAGTGGGATCGGGATCCTACTATCATATAGAAGACATACAATCTCATTATAATTTTCAACTCTTGAAATTCCCGATATTATTTTTACCCCTAGTACTTATGACCTTAACTAAAGTCAACATATCATAAGTGCTAGTCAAGTTCTTCCCGTCATTTCGTGATTAACTAGACCCACTCATATGACCATTAACTAAAGTCTACATAATCATATGAATGTCCCAACTAATCTGCATCATATGCAGTATAGGAAGACATCACTCAGCTAACGTACACTGCGCCTTAACTAAAGTCAAAATACGCAGCACGAATACTAACTACTCTACTTTCTAAAATGACGGTGGGTTGCGAATAGTTTTTAAGAAAACTTTTGACGCTTTGAACTTGATATCGTTGTAGAATTTAATGGGTTTAAAAGGAGTGGATTAAGCTCCGCATTTTGAAACTTGCTTTTTTTTACAAGAAGGCCGAGTGTGTTTCAAATCTGATTCTACAACATCTTTTTAGGTTCATTTATCTTTTACATTAATCTCATTAACGTAGTCCCATCATTTAAATCCTAAGCCATTACAGAAAGAAACAAAAATATAACGTACACTTATGCCACTCGCATTCGTCACATTGTCCTGATATGCACCGTTAGGTTACTTAACTAACGGCATACCGGGACGGGGCTAGTGCGAGTGAAAAACATAAATAACGTCTAATATATATCATATATATATAATATTACATTCATCTCAGATATGCATTAAAAGATCACATCAGATAATAAAAGCAGCAGAAGCACATAAAGGATGTCTAGGAGGTCCGTATTTTATATTTAGCCAGCAATAAAAAATACGGATTCCACGGTCGTGATGAATAGCCAAGCCCACACCCCTAGACTCCTACGAGAGCGGCAAGCGACCCTACCAATTCTGGAGTTTAGGAGACCCGATCTCGACTCCTCGAGACGGCCTCCCACTGAACCCAAGAACCCGGTCACTTGTACCCTCCACCTTGGGTCTATCCTAATGCGGAAAAGTAAATAATATACAACACTGGTGACAACAACCTCGTCCCGGAAGTGCCCCAAATAAAAGAATATTACATACAATTTAATTTTGCATGAATTAAAAGAATACTCTCATCTCACATAAAAAGGAAAACCCCCGGCTATTCATTGCGACAATCCTGCATATCAAATCTCATCGACTCATAATATCAAATATCATCAACGTAAGTAAGTATGCATACACCGATCGTCATTGATGTATAGCAACGAAAACCGGTAATACATACTACACTTACGGTCACAGAGAAATAAAAATGAAAAAAAATACAACAATTGGAATCTTTAACTGCCTTTAGACAACACAAATCCGGAATATCACATATACAAGATTTCATGCCTAAATAATGTAAAGCTCGCATATGGGTCTCATTCAAGAAAATACCTTTTCAAAACAACCCGGATAATTCTACAAGATTTCCGTTTATCCCGAGACCGAACTGCTAGATTTACACGCAACAAACAAATTTGTAGATTTCAATTATTGTATCACATACTATTAAACTAAGCGACGTTGAAACATCCGATCAAATGATTTAAACAACCACAGACTACTCTGAAAGCTCAACACCTGAGCAGATTATAAAAATACCAGTAACATCAGAAACACATACGGGCCAGCACAAGAAAATACGGCCCATGAATCACCTACATCACCGCGGAACCGCCGCAACAAGGCCACTTTGTCCGCGGTTCTACGGTCGTATGGTCGATTTAGGGCATCATTTTTCTGGTGGGCCCATATATTTCCCTGTTTAATTTTTTACATATTTTTAATTTGAAAAATTCCAGGTTTTGAAAAAATTTCCAGAGAGCACCCCCCGGGTGTTGTTTTTCGTCCGTTCGATGTTTTCAACGTCGTCTAGGTTACTACAAAGCTCTAGCTTGGCTCTGACACCACTGTAGGGTTTCCGTAACACCTCTATTAGGGTTTAGAAGCATCATACATGCTATAACAATAAAATTTTGAGGTGCTAAACAAACAATACTATAAATCGAACTAGAATATATGAAGTAACTGTTAATAGTATCAACATTTAAGACTTAAGTTATACTAAGTGATGAGACTACAACCTTTATAGACCTCTTTGGAAGACTCCTTGGCTTTGGAAGCGTTCGCTTGATCAACTCCTCGTCCACGACGATCCACCCGAAGCACTTTGCCCTAAGCTTGATGCTTCTTTCGATATTTGAAAAACTTGAAGCACAACACCCTACACAAGATAGCTAAGGTTGTGTAGGATGATGAAGTGGTTGCTATTCTTATTTAATACCTTTTCTTTTCTTTCTCTATCTCTATTTTAACATTTAAAAGAGAGCTAGGGTTTTGAGGAAGAAGATGGCTCTTTCTTTTTCTTTTTGGTGTGAAAAATGATAATGATAAGAAAAGAAAATGAGAGAGAGAGATCTTATCATAACCATAACTATAGTTAAATATAATATCTAGATATTTCAATTTAGGTTAAAGGCAAAAGGAAAAGAAACCATGGTTGAGTTAAATTCAACCATGGAAATGTGTAGAAAAGTGTAGAAGAAATGACTCATTAATCTTTTCTTTTGCCTTTAATCTTTATTGAAAATTTCCATATATTATTTTATCTACAATATGATTCTAATATTGCCATCCTCTTTGTATCATCAACCATGATACTTTTCATGTATGTATGTATGTATGCACATCATCATGCACATATACATGCATGTATCCATAAGAAGAAAAGGATGTAAATAAATAATATAAAAGCCAATATTAAATCAACACTTGATTTAATAAATTGGTCATATCTTATACGACCCGACTAATATTAAATGCCCGATTAAAATACAGTTTCATATACTAGTATTTAATCGAGGCTCCGCACATATCTCATATGTGCACCACTTCGTTTCGCCAGAGCCGAGAAACTTCTATGTGGGACTCTAAGACTCGTCAATACGCCAGCAGTAGATGATGATCATATCAAACACCTACAAGCCGCAAGCGGTCAGCTAAACGTAACGGCCAACCGGGTATTGAGCGATCAGAATAAGAACAAGCGAACCTGTCAAAACACCTGTCAATCCATCTGGCAACACTAACCGTACGGTCCGGTCTCTTCATCAGATATGTTGCATATCGAGTCTAGGGATGGAATCGTCGACCCCAATAACTCAATAAGTCATGCCGGTATATAGTCTATAACAGATCGAGAAACTTACTGATAACACTTATCAGTAATATCTCAGCAGCCCTTGCCAGGGACTTCCCGTTATAGCCAATCGTGCACAGCACAGCATAAACCCCCAATACTGGGAGAGACGAAACCCCTCCTATCGCTCACTGCCTCCATATGCCTCGAGACTATACGCATAATCCACCTGTTTGTATGACTCAGTAGAGCTGCAGTAGGGTGGAGATCAAAGTTCAGTGGGAGGACACACAAGACTCTATGGCGATCTCGGGTCTACAGACTGACCTGTACCAGTGTCACCTGAGAACTGCTATCCGACGTATGATATAATACTATATAAGAGTTCTTGGTGAGTCCGTTCAGTGTACCCAGTCTTACTGAGCACCCGTATACTATCTTCGGTGTCAACACACCAGACGGATATGGGATCATCCATCGCCCATCATATGGAACAAGAATGGTATACGCTAGTCTGAACTGGAATATCAATGCCCTGTCTCGATATACCTACGACTAGGAACATTTCAAGAATATGCTTATAAACTACAGATGTCCCACTAGTATGATCCGCATCATAATGCCAGTAGTCAAGCCAATATCCTTAGGGCTTTATCAACATGCACCAAATAAATATAAACACGATCAAGTGAACATATAATAAAGTAAAACTAGATAGCATACTATCATATCGAGCAAGACTGTCCCCCGAATATATATATATATATATATATATATATACACACACACACACACACACACACATCAGTACGTACGCTATCTCATAATGGCCTCTAGGGCATACATATATGTAGGGTTCCTAGGCACTCAAATGAGGTCTCACAAGGCATCGATCATGCCAAATTCAAAAATTATGGGTGCCGAGAGACCCGACTACGGATCTTAGACTAGATGTTTAGGCGAAAACAAGAACTAGTTAACACTTAACTAAGGGAATACGGAAATACAACCTTTGTAGATCCGGTGCTCCACCTCCATAGCTCCGCAACGAAGTCCTCTCCGCTGTCCAATAAGAATCCGGGCTCTAGCGTCGACTTCATCGGAGAATTAGCGAGCTAGGTCGTCGATGTCCATGCCGAAGATGATCTACGTCGAGGCATCACTAAATCAAGCTCCGACTTCACCAAGTCAAGAAACTTGTGAAGAAAACACACTCTACTACTTGGCAAGAGGTAGAGGATGAAGAAATAGGAAGTGGGTAGACTTTAGATTTGGATTTCTCACTTGTTTGCTCAATTCACCATTGATGAAGAAAGCTTTTTCTTCTTGAGTTCAAAGAAGAAGAAGAAGAAATGATGTATTTTGTTAATTCTAAAATGAAAATAATAATCCATTCTTATCATCATAGAACCATGGTTTAGTGTAGAGAATTAATCATGGTTGAAAGGTATGGTTAGGGTTAAGGATGAGATAAGAATGGTGGACTAAGTCAAAGCTTCATGAAGCTTTAACTAAACAACAAAATAAGCCACCATTCTTTTCTCCTTTCCATTTAATTTCCAAAATGAATAAATACATAAATAAAGAAAAGAAAACCCTAATCATAATCTTAACCATGGTCTAATTCTTTACATTTAACCAAGTTAACATGTATCATCAAACATGATACAAACATTTGCACAAAAAGTATATCTCATATACAACTTGTGCATCCAAGTGAGAAAATCCATTTAAAGTGAACCAATACTAGTTAGTGCAAAGTAATATATCAAATATATAATTATGCATTAAATCATTAAATCAACACTTGATTCAATGATCCGGTCATGTCGCACACAACCGACTAGTATACAATGTATCGGCTTATCGAATCAACGCTTGAATCGATAACTAGGTTATATCGCATACAACCATTCGACACATTGATCGCGAGAATGAAGTACGGTATCACATACACGCATTATTCTCGGTCCCGCACATATCTCATATGCGCTCCTATTTCGTTTCGCTTGAGCCAGGAAACCTCTGTGTAGGACTCTAAAGACTCGTCAATACGCCGGCAGCAGATGATGATCATATCATACACCCACAAGCCGCAAGCGGTCTGCTAAATGTAACGGCCACCCGGGTATTGAGCGATCTGAAGATCGACGAGCAAGCCCGCTCACACTCCAGTGAATCCGACCAGTAACACTACCATACAGTCCGGTCTGATCGTCTGATATGTCGCATATCTCGCCTAGGGGTGGTAAACGTCAGACCCCAATAGCTCGATAAGTCGTGTCGATACGAGGTCTATAACTGTTCGAGAAACTACTGGTAACACTTACCAGTAAATCTCAGCAACCCTGGCCAGGGATTTCCTGTTATAGCCAATTGAACACAGCGCAACATCAACTCCCTATACCGGGAGAGACGAATCCCCTCCTATCGCTCATTGCCTCCATGTGACTCGGGACTGTACCCAAAAACCACCGTTTTGCACGCCCTCTTGGACGTGGTAATATGGAAATCAAAGCACAGTGGGAACCACACAAGACTCTATGACGATCTCGGGTCAACAGACTACTCTGTACCAGCGTCACCAGAGAACTGCCATCTGACGTGAGGTATAATACCATCTGGGAGTTCTCGGCGAGTCCGTCCAGTGTACCCAGTCTCTACTGAGCACCCGTATATCATCTCCGATGTCAAACACCAATGGATATGGGATCATCCATCGCCCATCTGTATGGGTCGAGATGGTACACGCTAGTCTACTCTGGTATATCGATGCCCCATCTCGATACACCCACGACTAGGGACTTTGAAGGATGTACTTATGGACTACCATGTCCCCACTAGTATGATCCGCATCATAGTCCAGGTAGTCAAGTACACATCCTAAGGGCTTTACCAACATGTAACAGAGAGACAATCAGTATACACGTTAAGGTAAAGATCAACCAGATTGCATACTATCATGTCGAGCAAGAAAGTCCTCCCTATATATGTCCCAGCATCCACTACATTGTACATCCTATGTACAGTAATGGCCTCTAGGGCATACATATAACTAACAATCTCCCACTTGCACTAGGGCCATCTGTAGCAGTGGTTGTAGTATCTCATACTCAACCATCCCATAAAAGTCTCTCTCTGGGAATAGGCCTTCGTGAGTGGATCCGCCGCGTTATCCTCTAAGTCTGCTCTCCTTGCCTCGATCAACCTGGAGATCAACCATCTCCATGATCAGGTGATACTGCCTTAGAATAAGTCTGGATCACTGATGGGACGGGGGTTCCTGGCATAAGCCACAACTCCATTGTCACACAATGGTAGGAACTAAGTTCATCTCATGAACTAATATACATCCAAACAACCTCTTTGGTAGCATCTTAAGTAGCGATGTATCCTGCCTTTATCGTCTAGTATGTCACGGTATCTAGCTTGGAACTCTTCCAACATACCGTCCCTTTAATGAGGGTAAATACAATGCCTGCGACTGACATTCAGTCGTCCTTATCACTCTGGAACACTTCCAGTGATTTTCTCCAGGATCGACTGATACCATCTCACTACAACTAGTGAGAGTCCTAACATCCAATTAGATCTATCTCATAGATCCAAAACTCAGGATTTAGGAGGTATCATTTTGATCCTATATGGAGAATCATAGTGATAAGCGGAGATTGATCGAGCGTAGCATAGGAAACTCCTTCCCTATCAAGAGTATGTCATCCACATACTCTACGAGGATCGTCACCATACTCCCTACTACCTTTTTGTTTATACAAGGTTCATCTACCATTTTGATGATGTCAAACTCTTTGACTAACTCATCAAAACAGATGTTCCAACTCTGCGATGCCTGCTTTATCAGATAAAACATCTTGCTCACGTTTCCGCTGCTCCCACTATTTACGAAGCCCTCTGGCTGTGTACTTATAGACTCACTCTTCTAAAACATCATTTAGAAAAGCAGTCATGACACCCAACCACCAGATATCGTAGTCATGGTATGTAGCCGTGGTAAGTAGGATCTGGATGGACTTAAGCATAGGTATTGGAAAAGGTTTCATCATTATCCACGCCTGGTTGATGACGAAAACCTTTAACAAGTCTAGCTTTGAAAGTCTCAACTTTTCCATATACACCAAGTAATCTTCTCAAGATATACTTGCTCCTGATGGGGATTTAACCCTTCAGATATAGCAACCAAAGTCCATACTTTGTTGGTGTATAAGGATTCCATCTCAGATCGATAAACATCCAGCCATTCTTACAGAGTCTCACTCCTGATGGCCAGCTCGAAACTAGTTGGGTCATCATCTCATGATGCAATCCTCGCTCCCACTGTCATAGAGAAACAGAAGTATCTCTCAGGTGGGTGAGGAACACTACTAGATCGGCGGAGAGGCTGAGGTTCGTTGGTTTCTACTGAATCCTTTGGTTCTACCAAATCAGCTGCTGTCATTTGTATAGCTGGAACCTTTCCAGTTGTACTTAACAGACCTTGCCTCGAGCTTGTCCGGATTTTGCTTTTAGACATAGGCCGTATAACCCCAAATCTTAACTAACTTAAGATATGGGCTCTTCCCTTTCCATATCATATATGAAATGGTAGGCACTGATTTGATTCGAACCCTATTCAATAGGTATGCAGCTTCTCAAGTGCATAACCCCTTAAGGAAAAAGGTAACTCAGTATCACTCATCATAGAGCACACCTTATCATATAAGGTGTGATTGCTCCGCCCCGATATACCATCGTGCCATGGTGTATGCGGAGGAGTAATGCCGAGAGAGAATCTCATTCTCCTTTAGAATAGTCCAGGATTTCCGTGCTCAAGTATTCTCCTCCTTGATCTCATCAAAGGACATAATACTTATACCCGTATTTTGGTTCTCTACTTCTAACTTATATTCTGTGAATATCTTAAAAGGTTCGGACTTGTGTTTCAACAGGAACATAGGTCTGAATCTCGAAAGATCATCAGAGAACGTAATGAAGTATAAAGAACCAGTCCTGGCATGTGTAGACAGGGGACCTACATACATCAACATGTATCATCCCAAGAGTTCACTAACTCTTTCTCTGTTTCTAGTAAACGGAGCTATGGTCATCTTATCTTTGTGACATGACTGGCGAGTTTCACAAGATGTAAGTTCAAACTAATTTAAATATGCATCTTTATGTAACTCTAGCCAGTCGGGTCGCATTGATATGACCTAGTCTACAATACCTCAAGAAGAATTCGTTCATTTCTGAACTCTTCCTCTTATGTGTGTTCCATATACTAAGAACTGTAGTTTGATTTAGAACGTCAATGCTTTTAGACAACGTGCCTGAACCGATCAACTTTTGATATAGGAAATGTTCAAAACATTATCCAACAATACGAAATTTTATCGTTTCTTTACTAATAAAGAGACAGATATGATTTTGTATATCAGGTTCGGTATCTAATAACATTCGTTCAGAATCAATGTATCGGTAATACAGGGTGACAGTGACCGACAGACTTGGCTGCAACTCTTGCCCCGTTTTCTGCCTCATGAAACTTATCACCCGGTCTCAGTTTTTCTACCCTTTTGTAGCCCTATGTAACAGATTACATATCTGGGATCCTGATCCGGTATCATATACCAGGATGCGGAGGATACTGAGAAACAGTTCTGTATAAAGAACACACCGGAAGATGATGCATCAGCATGCACTCTCTTCGTTTGGGCGGCACGGAAAATCTGGTATTCCCCAATTTCCTGCTCTGTCTTATAACAATTATAAGTTGGAGCGGGACCAACGTTCCCCAGCTCAGTATAACAGGCGGGTTCGGTCAATAATCCGTATTATTATCTTGATTAAGGCGTGATATGGTCGCTACGTGGAGAGAGAGAGAAGAAAACACTCAGCGTGCGCTCTGTCAAGAATAGATTGGTTATTATTTTATCTAATCAGGATGGCTCCTACTGCTTTTTATCAAATCTTCCTCCAAACCCAAAAAGGAAAGACTAGCCGTGATTAATTACACACTACAGGTTCGCCAATCTTTCAGCCAGGCCAGTGTCGGTACTTTGAGGGAGGTCCCCCGTGCTTTCGCACGAACCTAATTAATGTAAACCTCGTTTTCCCAGAGGCGTAACCTCGTTAACACCTTTCTAGACACCTACTTGATCAGCTAATTGCAATGTGTAAAACTCTCCCAGGAGTAACTCTTACTCGCAGTGGGTATCGGGATCCAACTATCTCATAGAAGGTATGCAATCTCATTGCAAATTTCAACTCTTGAAATTCCCGATAATATTTTACCCCTAGCGTCCTATGACCTTGACGGAGGCCAAACTACCCATAGTTCGCTAGTCAAGTTCAACCCGTCATTTCCTGATTGAATTAATCCCACCCGCACGACCCTTGATGGAGGCCAAACAACGCCGTACGAATACCCTAATCCAATCGCATCATATGCTAGCAGATAAGCATTAGTTAGCTACCGTACACTGCGCCTTGACGGAGGCCAAACTACCGCAGCACGAATACTAACTAGTACTTATCTGAAATGACGGAGGGCTACGCAGGTTTTTCATAAAAACCATGAGCGTAATGAACTTGATATCGTTGTAGAATCAAATGAAGTTTTGAAATGGAGTGATTTTGAGGCTTTTCTAGTTTTGCTAAAGGGGTCACTCCCGGTGAAGGGATCGTCGGCCCTTTCCTCGTCGAATGAGGTGCGGGATATATCATATATATCGCTGTGCAAAGCATAAACTATAGAAGCAATCCAAAAACAAACCGAGTGTGTAGCATCTGCCAGTTAGTGCTAAAGGAGTCACTCCCGGTGAAAGGATCTCGGTCCTTTCCTCAACGAATAAGGTGCGGGGTATATCATATATACCGCTGTGCATCGCAAGAACTGTAGCTACCTGTTTTATTTTAAAATCTGATTCTACAACATCTTAGGTTTCTTATCTTTCATTAATCACATTAATGAAGTCCCATCATTTAAATACCTAAACATCACAGATAGATATGACGTACACTTATGCCATCCGCATTCGCCTCGATGTCCCCTCGTGCACCGTTAGGTTAGGTAACTAACGACAGAGCAGGGCAGGGCTAGCGCGGGTGTAAAACATAAGTAACGTCTATATAATATATCATATATATCATATATTAAATCTATCACAGAATCGCATCACAGATATCGCAGCAGAATAAACATTTGAAATATTGGATATACTAGGACGTCCGTGTTTTCAACACGAGCCAGTATAAAACACGGATTCCACGGTCGTGATGAATAGCCAATCCCACACCCCTAGACCCCTACGAGAGCGGCAAGCAACCCTGCCAATTCTAGGGTTAGGAGACCCGGACTCGACTCCTCGAGTTGGTCTCCCACTGGACCCCAGAACCCGGTTACTTGTGCTCCCCTCCTTGGGTCTATCCTAATGCGGAAAAGTAAATAATATACAAAGGATGAAAACTTCCGCTACCTGGAAGTGCCCCAAATAAAAGAATATTACATACAAGTTTTTACATGAATGAAAGTGAAAAACACTCATCTCACATAAAAACCCCCGGCTATTCGAATACGACGATCCAATATAACATATCCAGCAACACATAACATCACATGTCATCAACGTAAGTAAATATGCGCATCCCAATTGTCGTTGACATATACCAACGAAACCGGCGATATCACATATTACACTTACGGTCACAGAAAAGAAAGTGTAAAACTACAACAGTTGGAATCCGCAATCTGCATAGACATCGCATGCCTAATCAAATGAATTCCTTAGACATCGCATGCCTAACAATTATAAACCCCGCATTTTAGTCTCATTATCGAAAACACTTTTCAATATCGAGTCGGGCAATTCAACAAGATTCCCGACATCCTGATCGAGTACTCGTCGCAAACTTCAGTAGGCGGCTGCACCCCCGATACCGTCGACGAAGTGCACCAAGACGGAACACCGCTACCGCGAGCACCCGAACGGATGCTTTCGGCGACGGGGTTCTCCTACAGTCACTTGGTCGGGGCTAAGGAATGTAGCTGTCTAATAAGTTTATCCGGCGAGTATCCGCGTACGCTACGTGATTGCGACGGACTTTTGATCACATCAAAATTCCGTGGCAACCGATCAAGTGAGACTAAACTGCTATGTTTATAACATTCATTCAGTTATCACATAACTACTTGTGAATTCCAATTATTGTATCCCATTCCAGATAAATAGAAAATGTCAAACTTTCCGATCGAACAATCGAACACCCAAGTTTTCCCGATACAGTCCAACACATGAAATAAGTCTAACAACATTCAGTTCGTGCCTCAGTACCAACGGTCCAGCCGTAGAAGGGTCAAGCCAACGCCTCACATGTGGCACGCCGTACTGCCCCAAACCCGAAGGTTCAAAGGGCAGTTCAAGACGGTCACATAATCGAGTTAAGGTTTGTTGTCTTCTAGAGGGTCCATCGCGTTACTTGCACTACTTAGAACGTCGTTAAACTACGGAAAAATCCATCACTTGGAATTTTCCCGACAGGGGAAATATTGGGTATTTATATCCGGTCGAACTTTTTAACATATTCTAAAATTTATCCGGAAAGCCACACAGACAAAATTTGATATTCCGATCGAAACTCCGAAACCCCAAAACCACCTCTGAAAATTCAACTCTTGAAAAATTATTAAAAATTCCCAGAAAACCCAGAAAATTAAAATAGGAATTACTGTGCAACAATTGGGAGGTGACGTCATCATATAGCCGCGGTACCGCCGCAGAAGCTGTGCTTCTACCGCGGTTCCGCGCTCTGTTGGATGAATCATTCACCTGAGTTTGTACAGTAATTCTTATAATTATTTACTGAATATTCTAGGCATATTTAATATGGAAAAATCCACGATTTTAAAATCTGGACAGAGAGCATGTTAGTTCGGGGTTTCGGGTTCGTTCGGACTTCAAATTCCGTCTAGACTTCGCGTAAGGCTCTAGCTAGGCTCTGATACCACTGTAGGGTTCCTAGGCACTCAAATGAGGTCTCACAAGGCATCGATCATGCCAAATTCAAAAATTATGGGTGCCGAGAGACCGGACTATGGATCTTAGACTAGATGTTTAGGCGAAAACAAGAACTAGTTAACACTTAACTAAGGGAATACGGAAATACAACCTTTGTAGATC
Organism: Agapanthus africanus; assembly: GCA_030015575.1. Lineage (NCBI taxonomy): Eukaryota > Viridiplantae > Streptophyta > Magnoliopsida > Asparagales > Amaryllidaceae > Agapanthus > Agapanthus africanus. The sequence continues at coordinate 538,601,385 of CM057337.1, forward strand.
TGGTGCTCCACCTCCATAGCTCCGCAACGAAGTCCTCTCCGCTGTCCAATAAGAATCCGGGCTGTAACGTCGACTTCATCGGAGAATTAGCGAGCTAGGTCGTCGATGTCCATGCCGAAGATGATCTACGTCGAGGCATCGCTAAATCAAGCTCCGACATCACCAAGTCAAGAAACTTGTGAAGAAAACACACTCTACTACTTGGCAAGAGGTAGAGGATGAAGAAATAGGAAGTGGGTAGACTTTAGATTTGGATTTCTCACTTGTTTGCTCAATTCACCATTGATGAAGAAAGCTTTTTCTTCTTGAGTTCAAGGAAGAAGAAGAAGAAATGTTATATTATGTTAATTCTAAAATGAAAAGAATAATCCATTCTTATCATCATAGAACCATGGTTTAGTGTAAAGAATTAATCATGGTTGAAAGGTATGGTTAGGGTTAAAGATGAGATAAGAATGGTGGACTAAGTCAAAGCTTCATGAAGCTTTAACTAAACAACAAAAGAAGCCACCATTCTTTTCTCCTTTCCATTTAATTTCCAAAATGAATAAATACATAAATAAAGAAAAGAAAACCCTAATCATAATCTTAACCATGGTCTAATTCTTTACATTTAACCAAGTTAACATGTATCATCAAACATGATACAAACATTTGCACAAAAAGTATATCTCATATACAACTTGTGCATCCAAGTGAGAAAATCCATTTAAAGTGAACCAATACTAGTTAGTGCAAAGTAATATATCAAATATATAATTATGCATTAAATCATTAAATCAACACTTGATTCAATGATCCGGTCATGTCGCACACAACCGACTAGTATACAATGTATCGGCTTATCGAATCAACGCTTGAATCGATAACTAGGTTATATCGCATACAACCATTCGACACATTGATCGCGAGAATGAAGTACGGTATCACATACACGCATTATTCTCGGTCCCGCACATATCTCATATGCGCTCCTATTTCGTTTCGCTTGAGCCAGGAAACCTCTATGTAGGACTCTAAAGACTCGTCAATACGCCGGCAGCAGATGATGATCATATCATACACCCACAAGCCGCAAGCGGTCTGCTAAACGTAACGGCCACCCGGGTATTGAGCGATCTGAAGATCGACGAGCAAGCCCGCTCACACTCCAGTGAATCCGACCAGTAACACTACCGTACAGTCCGGTCTGATCGTCTGATATGTCGCATATCTCGCCTAGGGGTGGTAAACGTCAGACCCCAATAGCTCGATAAGTCGTGTCGATACGAGGCCTATAACTGTTCGAGAAACTACTGGTAACACTTACTAGTAAATTTCAGCAACCCTGGCCAGGGATTTCCTGTTATAGCCAATCGAACACAGCGCAACATCAACTCCCTATACCGGGAGAGACGAATCCCCTCCTATCGCTCATTGCCTCCATGTGACTCGGGACTGTACCCAAAAACCACCGTTTTGCACGCCCTCTTGGACGTGGTAAGATGGAAATCAAAGCAAAGTGGGAACCACACAAGACTCTATGACGATCTCGGGTCAACAGACTACTCTGTACCAGCGTCACCAGAGAACTGCCATCTGACGTGAGGTATAATACCATCTGGGAGTTCTCGGCGAGTCCGTCCAGTGTACCCAGTCTCTACTGAGCACCCGTATATCATCTCCGATGTCAAACACCAATGGATATGGGATCATCCATCGCCCATCTGTATGGGTCGAGAAGGTACACGCTAGTCTACTCTGGTATATCGATGCCCCATCTCGATACACCCACGACTAGGGACTTTGAAGGATGTACTTATGGACTACCATGTCCCCACTAGTATGATCCGCATCATAGTCCAGGTAGTCAAGTACACATCCTAAGGGCTTTACCAACATGTAACAGAGAGACAATCAGTATACACGTTAAGGTAAAGATCAACCAGATAGCATACTATCATGTCGAGCAAGAAAGTCCTCCCTATATATGTCCCAGCATCCACTACAATGTACATCCTATGTACAGTAATGGCCTCTAGGGCATACATATAACTAACAATATATCCAACAACGAAGACCTACCCCTTTGTCCTGATGGATACTGGACAACATACAATACTCTGTATAAGTCCCCTGAGTTTGAATAACTCAAAACCTGTGCATCGTAGGTTGAAAACTGTACCCAGGCGATTTTCTCAAATATCACCAATTACAACGAATTTCGATATAATGAGGATGATCACCTTAATTCCCAATAACTTACTCCCACTCATCATCTGTAAAAAACATACAGATATGAGAATTGAACCTGGTAAATACATACCTCGGAGTAAGTATCTAATCGGGAAATCAGTTTTCCTTTAGGAATGCACAGTGTAACTGAAACATGAAAATATTTCGTAGGGGTATGCTGGTATTCCTAGTAATGCCTCTTCCATAATCCAATTCATGACTGTAACCGTATAATTCTTTGCCTTCTCTCCAAATCCCTTTATTTGTCTTTAGTCATTTCCTTCTGCATACCCCTTTTAGGCTTAGTGGTTTTCTTCCTTATGTACCGTTCGGCACCAGCCTATGGTTTGGAAGAAGACTATCCAGTAAGCATAATAGGTGTACCCTCCTAAACCAAGGAGTACTCGCAACATGAGAGAAGGTGATGATAAAAGGCTACTGAATAATACCTTATTCTATTTTTCCCGAACTGGGGAAAAAGCAAAGGTAAAATAGGAGTGGCGATGAAATACACGGTTTGGTCGTGAATGATAACAGTCGCAATTTACTTTGCCCTCTTTCTAATCCCTTCATTTTGTCTTTACATATTACCTTCCGTACACCCTACTTAGGCTAATTGGTTTTCTTCATTCCCTACTTTTCGGCACCAGCCTATGATTTGGAATAAGACTATCCAACAAGCGTAATAGGTGTACTCTCCTAAATTAAGGAGCCCTGGCAACCTGAGAGAAGGTGATAATAAAAGACAACTGAATAAACCAATTCTATTTCTCCTGAACCTGGATCCATCCTCGAAGTAGTACCTTCGAGTTCGTATATAACCATACGATGGATCTATCCAATGGATGTGGATGTCCGTAAAAATATGGGGTGTTCTGAGAAATGCAAAGGGTAAAAGAAGGAGCGGCAATGACTTATGCAACTTTAGACAATCCAAAAGCAGTATTCTAAGAAGGTTCGGTCAACTTGGTGACTGAGTCATAGTCTAAGGTCGGTCAAAGGTCGCTGCCAAAAGGAGAGAGAGAAAAGAAAACACTCTGCGTGCACTCTAACCTAGATCAGAATGGTTATCATTTTATCTAATCAGGAAATCTCCCACTGTGATCTCAAATTCTCCTCCAAACCTGAAAGAAGAATTAGTCAGGATCACCCGAAGAGTAAACCAACTCATCAGTGAGAATCGGGATCCAACTATCATCGCATGATAACTTGATAGAAGCCACTCAAGTTATCACACTCCAGAAGGTATGCGCATGCCTGGCAAGTTTTCTGTATGTTTGAAACTCCCGATATGATTTTTGCCCCATGCTCTTATAACCTTGGCTTTGGTCAAAATGTCATAAGTCACATGCCAAGTTCTACCCGTCATTATCCAGGTCAATTTGAACCTACCCGCACATGCCCTTGACTTTAGCCAAAATGGCAGAACGACTGTCCCAAACCAACTCATCTATCTATGCAACAGATGAATACCCAGCAGCTACCAAACACTATGCCTTAACTTTGGCTAAAATGCATAGCTCGAATACTACTGAATACCCAAAAGAAATGACGGAGGGCTGCGACTAGTTTTTGGCGAAAAACCTTTAACGTAATGAACTTGATCTCGTTGAAGGAACCTGATAGCTTTTTATAAAATATAGTGACGAAAAACCTTTTGCTAAAGAGGACACTCCCGGTGAAGGGATCTCGGCTCTTTCCTCGTGGAATGAGGTGCAGGATATTCCAACTGAATACCATGATGCAAAGCAACTTGTAATCGAATATAGTGAAGTTATTACCCTGACGTGAACTTATGCCTAAGGGGTCACTCCCGGTGAAGGGATCTCGGCCCTTGCCTCGTGGAATGAGGTGCAGGATATTCTAACTGAATATCACTATGCAAAACAAAAGGAAATGTCTTTGTAATAAAACCTTTTTAAAATTTGTTCCAACAACATCAAATATAGGTGTGTTTTACTTGCATTGATAAGAATCAACGCAGTCCCATCAATCAATCACACCAGAAAAGAACGAAAATAAAATGTACGTATATGCCATCCGCATTCGTCACTGCGTCCCGTCACGACCCGTTAGGTTACTTAACTAACGACAGAGCGGGGGCTGGACTAGCGTGCGTGTAAAACATATACAACATCTAATAGTATATATACCAATATACACTAATCGCTCCAGGCGTGATAATATGCAACATTACAGAAAAGTAATAAGCATCACAGAACAATACAGATAAGCTGGGATCCCCGGGTTTCACAGAGCCGCTACTGAAACCCGACTTTCCCCTGGTCGTGTGGATAGCCTGTGCAATGAAACCTAGACCCCTACGGGTGCGGCAAGTTACCCTCCAAAACCTGAAGCGAGGTAGTCCCCTATAACATAGCGAATGGAACACCCGGCACTCCACGGAATCCGGTAAATTGAGCACCCCTCCTTGGGTCAACCTGTACCCCCTACGAGTGCGGCGAATAGTCTGCCAATTCTAGAGTGAGGTCCCTCTGCCTCTCAAATCCATGAGATACGGACCCGTTTCCCTCCAGAACCCGGCTATCCGTGCACTCCTTCGCGGGATAAACCTAGTACAGAAATAAAAAATATGTACAACGGGTATATCGACCTCAACCCGGTCGTGCCCCAAAAGAATATTATACAACAGGCATTGACGGCAGTCCACATGTTGGACACTCGCCCCGCAATATCAAATATACAAATAAATCCAATCTGTACTACCATTGCACACTGCTATCCACCACGACATATCCGCAACATTACAGCACAACACAGAACATCAACGCGAATGTCATGTTCGCATACCCGTCTAAAAGAACTATAACAATTAGAAGCGGTTTACCGATCAAATGACATTCCCGGTCGGAGATATAAAGTAAGTACTGCATGCTAACAAGTTTAAAATTTCGATCAACTAAATTTACCGAAGTGGGTCCCACGTACATCTGCTGTACAGTAACAAAATCTGGGCCCAAATGAACAGTACCAAAACCACAATTTCCAAAAAAAGCTCACTGGAAAAATTTGATCCACTGTTCCCACAAAAGCGCCGTGGTTTCGCGGTCAAACCCTAGGTTTGACCGCGGATCCGCGGTTGTCTTGTGGGATCACGTGTCCAAATTATTGCACAATGCTTAGAAAACCCTGCACTGTTTCTGTGATATGCAAAATTATTTTTTGACCCTTTTAAAAATCGACAGAAACTTAAGCACTTGAAAATTGTGATTTCGGAAATTCCGTTCGATCGATCTTTTAAACGCGTTAGCACAAGTTAGTATAGCTTAATGGTGAGGCTCTGATACCACTGTAAGTCCACGGTAGAGCCCCGGCCGTCTAACAGACGCCAAATGCGGAACAAAAACTTTTTATAACTGGCGCTATCGCGTACTTTAACCCGGATCTGCCATTAAAGCTAAACTAACAAACAACAAAATGGGTAGAAAGGTTCTACCGAACGATCCGAGTCCTTCGGTCTTCAACCATCATCCCACGCTTGTTGTGGCAGCTCCAATCTCCTGAATCTCCAGTCTTCTCGTCTAGGTGGCACCACGTCGACGGATCTTTAAACGGGCTCCCGCCTCTGAACCGAGGCAACTCGGTCGTCAAGTTTGCTAAATGAGACGACCAAGATGTTGTAGAGAATGAGTAGAATACTTTGTCTTGTTACGTCTAAGGCTATGGACGAACGGTTAATGAAGTTGCTATTTGAATCGGGTAAATGAGAAGTTGGTATATGAAACTATCATGAACCACAACTAAAATCTTTTCCCAAATCAACAACCTTAATCTTTTCCAAAGAGGGGCCAGCCATATATGTAGAGGGAGGGAAGTGAGGGTAGGAGCAAAGGAGGGGGCGACCATAAAGGAAAGCTTCTCATAAAATATCCTAAGCAATACAAACCCTCATTAATGAAAATTACACCTAGTATGAACACATTAATGAACTAATGAATCACCACACTTACTCACCAAAACATTAATGGAACAATTAATGCAACCATGAGTCACTAATCCTAGTCATCGTCTAGAAACTTCTAGAAGCACGACTTACCCTCATGACTCACCCAAGAGAAGAAAAGATAAATCCGTATTTAACCGAATGTTAAATACGGCCGATAGAAAATAGGAAACTGGAAACATCCAAAAGTGATCCTAAAACGAATTTCAGGATAACCCCGTAATGGTATAAACATACCCGCATTTGTATTACGACCGAATACAAATGCATCTGAAACAAAGATATTATATCTACACAGTATAATACTCGGATCCGGCTAAAGCAAAACCGACCAGTATTATCTACCCGAAAAATGACACGTGCGAAAACCACGTGTATTTTCCCAACCCTACCATATAACCATACGGCCTCTATAACGTTTCGCCTGAACTTGGGAAAGTGTCTGTGGGGGACTCTAATGGCTCATCAACACACTGGGACTGCATATAACTACTAGCAGGTCAGAGGTACAAGCTGTACGTAACGGTTTGCCTATGTATTGATTGGAAGGGAATCAGACGAGCGAACTCATCTCTAAACCATACTGAGCCTAACAGTGACAATATACATACAGTCTGGTCCGTTCGTCTATGAGTATCGCATATCTGCCTACGGGGCTGGTAACGTCAGACCCCTATTAGCGGTATAAGTCGTGTCAAAGAGTGGCCCGGAACACCCTGAGATACTACTGGAATACCTACCAGTAAATCTCCTGCCTCAACCGAAGGCTTTGTGTAATGGCTCTCCTAGACACAGCGCGCTCTCACCCCCAATACCGGGAAAGACGAATCCCCTGCCAATCCGCTCACTTGCCTCCATGTGGCTCGGGACTGTACCCAACTAAAACCTGTTTACACAACTCTTTTGAGCGTGGTAGGATAGTAATCTAAGCACAGTGGGAACTCACACGAGACAAATGACGATCTCAGGTCGATGAACTAACCTGTACACATGTCACCAGGGAACTGCTATCTGACGATATGTATAATACCAACTAGCATGTTCCCGGCGAGTTCTGTCTGGTATACTCATAACCTAATGAGCACCTGTATACATCTTAGGTGATCCTACTGACACCAATGGCATGTGAGACCGGCCATCGCCCCTCGTCGGGGTCTCGACTGTATACAATAGTCCACTCTGGAGTATCGATGCCCTGTCTCGAAACTCCCATGACTAGGGACACTTTAAGGATGTTCTTACAGACCCCAGCTCCTACGTATATGATCGCCATCATACTGCTGGTAGTTAAGCAAGAATCCTATGGGCTCTATCATCATGCAATAGTGAATTAAAGCATGTATACGATGATAAAGACAAACCAGATAGCATACTATCATCTCGAGCAAGACTGTCATATCGGTATAGGTCATGCCTCAATCATTGCAATCACGTACCTGCGATCCAATAATTGACTTTGAGGGCACTATCTCCAACAGTGAGGTCCTTAAACTCATGGACTATGATGTCCTTAACCTCGACCGTGATGTTTTAAAACTAATATCGGACTGTGAGGTCCTTAAACTCGTGGACTATGATGTCCTTAACCTTGACCGTGATGTCTTAAAACTAACGTTGGTCTATGGAGTCCTTAAATCTAAGGACTATGATGTCCTTAACCTCGACCGTGATGTCTTAAAACTAAATCGGACCGCGGAGTCCTTAAATTCACGGACTATGATGTCCTTAACCTCGACCATAATGTCTTAAAACTAACATCGGACTGTGAGGACCTTAAACTCATGGACTCTGATGTCCTTAACCTTGACCGCGATGTATTAAAACTAATAATGGACCGTAATGTCCTTAAACTAATTATCGGCCGCAATGTCATTAAACTAAAAAAAAGAGAGCCCCATTGCTCTCTTGTCGGATCCAAACGATCCCGTTAAGTTGATCTTAGTCTAGAATTAGACTAACGTGTCCTTAGCAAACGTTTAAGTTGATCTTAGCCTCAAATAAGGCTAACGTATCCTTAAACACAAACCCTCCCAAACCCAAATCTAAGAAATATATGAATTTGGACTAGTCCACGCCCTACGGGCGACAACATAACTTAGTCTCCGTATACAATCCACGAGCAACCAAACACAAAACAAATACCCACGACACGAATTGACCATATGGAGAAAGAGAAAGTTGTTACCGCGATGCGGTAGCGTAATTAACTGCAGGGGCTTGCGCCTGCAGGGAAGAGTGTCCCCACAATCAAAAAACCCTCAAACGAGGGGGAATCTGACAAAGTCTGCTACATCGGCCGTATCCGTTTAAACATTCGATATATGGTGCCATAAATCAACTTGGCATCTTCGGAGAGATGGACAGATAACACAATTAGCATCTGCCCCTAGATACAGGCAAGACGTCAGTCTTCCCGGATTCCGGCGGTAAACAAACCCGTATACAATCTTAGGTGATCACACCAATGGTTGTGGGACTAACCATCGCCCCTCATCGGGGTCTATAAATGTATACGCAAGTCTACTCTGGAGTATCAATGTCCGATCTCAATACTCCTGTGACTTAGGACTTTAAGGATGTTCTTATAGACTACCTAGCTCCCATAAGTATGATCGCCATCATAACGCTGGTAGTCAAGTAAGATCCTACGGGCTTTATCAACATGTGGTCAACATATATGACATATGCACATGTTAAGATAAAGACAAACCATAATAGTATACTACTGTATCGAGTCTTTATCAGTATGTGCAAGATGGATAAAACATCAATATAAGTAAATACACATATCTTGACAAAGACAAGTCAAATAATATACTATATATTGAGCAAAATTATCCTGTACATACTTATCCCCAGCATCCATATGTATATATATACAATACCGGCCTCTAGAGCATACATATCCAATACATATGACTGCATACATCATTATGGATCAGTCTCAAGAGTTCAATAGCTCTTTTTCCGTGTCCAGTAAACGGAGATTTGGTCATCTTACCTTTAAGACATGACTCGCAAGTGTCATAAGATGTATATTTGAACTGATTCAAATACCTATCTTTATGCAACTTAGCTAGCCTTGTCGTATTGATATGACCTAATCTACAGTACCACAAAAATGCTTCGTTCATTTCTTAACTTTTCCTTTTGTGTGTGTTTTGTACGTTTAGAACTGTGGTTTGATTCAGAACGTATATACCGTTATATAACGTATCAAACCCAATCAACACTCGATTCTGGAAATTGTTCATAACATTATCCTCTAATGTGAAATTATATCCTTCTTTATATAGCAAAGAAACCGATATAATATTACACATCATTTTTGGTACATAATAATAGTCGTTCAGAACCAATGTATTACCAGTTGGTAATATAAGGTTATATTCTCCAACTTCCTTGATTGTAACAATTGCACCATTCCCTGCTGTTAGAGATTTATCACCTTTTCCTAGTTCTCTACCTTTCTTTAGCCCATGTAATAAATTACATATGTGGGATCCTAATCCGGTATCCAATACCCAGGACGTAGAACAAACTAAGAAATAGTTCTCGGTAACGAACACACCCGAAGAAGATGAATCAACATGCTTTTTCTTCGTACGGGTGGCGCAAGAATCCTGATATTCCCTAATTCCTACGGATCCAACGTTCCCTAGCTTAGTATAATAAGCAGGTTCGGTAAATACATTCATATTATTATCTTAATTAAGGCATGTTATTGGTTGATGATTGGAGAGAGAGAGAAGGAAACTCATTAGCGTGTGCTCTTTTCAAGATTAGATTGGTTATTATTCTTAGCGGTCTATGCTCTAGATGCCATTATTGTATCATACTGGTTTGTATATTACTTAATGGAAGCTTGAGATATGTACGGATATAGTAACAGTCTTGGTCGAAATGGTAGTATGCTACCTGGTTTATTTCTAACTCAATATGTCCATATGTTTTCTTAGAATATCGCTTATACATATTGGTAGAGCCCTTAGGATCTTTTGCTTGATTACCAGCGTTATGATGGCATTCACACTAGTGGGGACTGGATAGTCTATAAGCACATCCTATACAAGTCTCTGGTTGTAGGATTATCGAGACAAGGCATCGATACTCCATAGAAGACTAGTGTATACGCGTCTCATCCCATCATGGGAGATGGTCTGTCTTACAACCATTAGTACGTCATACTGGAGATAGTATGCAGGTGCTCATTAGGTTATGAGCACACTGGACATGACTCATTGGGAATTGCTGGTGGGTAATATACCTATCGTCAGGTGGCAGTTCCCAGGTGACATGAGTAAAGCTTAGTCTATCTACTTGACACTGCTACTTCGCCTCAAGTGTGTTCCCACTGTTCTTTGATTAATACCCTACCACGGCTCAAAGGTGCCACGACCCGAAAGTACGGAACATGACCGGCACTTAGGCTACGAACGTCTCAAGGCGTAGTAATCCGAGCCCAGAAATCCAAACCAAGAAAAGTAGTGGAGTGAAGGAAAAACCATATGTAAATCAACCAGTATGCAACATAATATACAACGCCTAAAGGCAAGGATCACAACAGAAAAGGGAACTTAACAACACGAGATCCACAGAAATATAACGCGCGACTCTAAGGTCGAAAGAATAAACATCACCGGTCTCTATCTCAAATAAGTACATGTTTGGTTGATGGAACTTCTAGATACAACTGAAATATAATATACAATGTATAATGATGGGTATGATACAAATAACCCACCTACTAGCAAGTCACCTGAAAGAAGCTGTGCCCGCAAAGCCGTAATGAAACCCGTACGGCAACACCTACAAGAAACCGGGGCACAACGAGGGTGAGTTGCCAACTCGTGAGTAAAAAAAGATCTACGAACACAAAATCGCATGTATGACGCAATCCTAAGTCATACGATCATAATATATAATCCTTAAATATATAACCAGCATTCTATAACAATGGCTAGGGTAACTATCTAACCCAAATGAAATCCCATGTGCCCTGTGTCAGTGTCAGTGCCTCAGGTAGCAATGTATCATATGAATGATGTATAAATGCATGAAAAGTATGATCAATGTAATCAAGTCTGTATGTGATCAATGTCTGTATATAGGTGGATCCCGTCCACGTGTCACCCAATGACAATAAGCATCATGCATGTAAATATGAGGAAATAGTCAAACTCATGGAAAAACATCATGAAACATGTGCCCAGCATCGGCACAAAACATAGCGTCAATCTCAATATCTCAATGTCTCTGATAAGTCTCACTATCTAGGGCGCCGTCAATCTCAAGACCACGACGGTATCCTCCGGATATCCGACGCGTCGGGTAAAATCACCGGTCGGTAGTGCTCCCCTGCCAGGCTCAACGCCATCTCCTGCAATCTTCTTGCCCCGGGGTACCGCACCGAGCCCACCATGTACACGCAATCGGCCTCATCCGCCTCCTCGAATCGAGTTTCACATGTCGCTCTCAGCACCGAGAAAACACATGGTGGACGCACTGAAATATCATGCCAAGGGTAACCGGGTTTTATAACAATTACATAATCTCTTTGAAATACCCACGGTTCCCAAATCCAGAAATATCATAGAAACAACATATCTCCATGCGCATAATCAGAAAACATAATGTATGTGACATATCAATGAAGTGCAAGTATAACAGTATATCATGCAACATGGAATAATAGTATGCACATACGAGGCTTATATCCTGCAGCAATAATACTACTGTGTAGTGACATGGCAATTACCGATGAAGATCTGTGTGAACTGGCAAGTAAGTGTACGTGGTACATATGCATCATCGGTAATGGTGCTGGTGTCCTAACAACATGATATCAACAATAGAATACGAATCACGATAAGTATGCGATGTAGAGCAACAACAATAATGTGCGGGAGCTGAATACCAAACACAATGATAGCTAAACTGCATCTAATGTCATAAGAGTCATATAGCTACACCACTATAAGGCTGAGCTAGAGCTAATAGTAGGTAAGGGAAACCGCCTAACCTCTGAGTCGAAACATACATAAATATATATATATATATATATATATAGAGAGAGAGAGAGAGAGAGACTGTGATCCCGCCTCGATCATATCACATCCGATACCAAATCTCTATAATCGGTTATTCCCAAGTCAAGAGGGCGGATCAAACATCAAAATATAGCTCGTACATGAATCCATCCTACGGCATTCCCAAATCTGGGTACGGGTCAATATCACATTCGTCATATCATTCATCTAGTATTCTCTATATCAAATATCATAATCTTGGTACTGACCTATGTCTAGTACAAAGCTAACATCATCACTATAATTATGATCTGACTACTGATCAACAGTCTCGTATGAATCGATGTCATCAGCGCATATCATCTCAAGGAGTATACCTCATCCAAAGCAGCCTATCATACTAATCTTGTCATATCATATCATGTCATATCACATGTCGACCATTATATATATATCACTATTCCTATGGCATTATCATCCTAAAATTCGCTAAAGCATCATGACGTATCTCAAATATGAATTTTACCATATCACCGATATCATAATCTCGGATCAAAAATCATCTACTCATCTCAAACCCAAGTATCATCCTCAACTCCGTACGTGAGCACATAGTCCCATACCCATGTGACCACATAACAATATAGAATCCCATAACCACATATGAAATAAGGATGTATGCAAATATGTATGTGTTTATATGTATGTGTAGTGCACCCACTACCTAGGGTTTCGTAACCTTTCACCAATCCAACACACCAATATCCATCTTAACATCAATAATTAATCCCAAACAACATATATTAATTGTTAGTGTGTATACGCATCCGTATACATCACAACGAATTGCGGGGGTGCCATACGCCATCCACCCGACTTCTCCCCGTAGATATAAATCTACTCACTTTTCTTTATGCGTGCCTGTGCCGATGTCGCCATTTGCATCTCCAACGCTCCGACGCCACGCGGGGTACCTACAAGGATATCACACGCTAAAACACATGAAAACTATGTCGGAAACCAAAATGTTGCACGCTACGCCCATAGGTAAAAACCTTTGGCCTCACGTGCAAACACAGCCAATATCCCTCTGCCGTTGACGTTCAAACACCACCCGACAGAAACGAATCATCGAATACCAAAATCCACACGAAAACAAGTCGCAAATCATGTGCCAACTCAAGAAAATCAACCCAGATTCTATCCTGGTTGTAACCAGACAAAACTAGACATACCCAGGGTCATGTTTACAGGTAAAAGAGCCGTGCACGCAAAACGAGGCAGTTCCCTCCACCTCTGGCCGTAAATTGCGGCCAGAGGGATTAAATCTGCGACCGGAGTAAGGTGGTTGGGGCTAGGGTTTTGGGTGTTGGTTTCTACCAGCCTGCACATCTCATTGCCAAATCAATTTTATTTTACGAGGCCCCGGGTTGTAGCAGATTCCAGAAAGGCTTAAAAAGTCGAGAAAACGCCAACCGACACTAAATCGAACAATCTGGTATTTTTGCTGGAATCTGGGGAAATTCTAGGGTGAACTGGTCTCAAACACACCTAATAAGGTTATACCAACCTTCAAAACCAACACATGGTCAAGTCTCACTCAAATTTGCCTAAACTAGCACTAATCACGATATAAACACTAAATTTCAGCTATAACCAGAACTTGGCAAAATATGAGTTGGGTTGAAAGATTATACCTCAAGGAAATCCTAGGATGAAGGAGAAGGGAAGAAGGAGGAGGGGAAAGAGGGCTGTGCTGCTACTGAGCTGCTCCTTTTGTTGAGATTTTCCTTGTGTTGCTGCTGTTGCTGTTGGCTTCAGCTGCTGCTGCTGCAAATTTCCTTTGCTTTTCTGGCTGTGTGCAGCAGATGTGGCTGTTGTTGCTTCAGGTTGGGGTGTTGTTGCAGCTGAGTTGTGGTATAATGAGGGTGTGGGGTTGTTTCAAAAGATGTTGCTGCTGTGGCTGCAGATGCTGATGCAGTTGGGGCTGAAATGTGTTGATAATGGCTGATGCTTTTGTTGCTGTGGTTGTATTATCAGCAGATGTAGGGGGGCTATTTTATGGCTGATGTAGCTGCTGATGTGTTGATGTGGGTGTGTAGGTGTTGGGCTATGGTGTTACGGTCTGGTGGCTGCAGCTGCTGTTGATTGCTGATGTTTGGGCAGCAGCTGATGTAGTTGATATGGAGGCTAAAGTTAGGCTGATGTGAGTGTGTAGGTGTTGGGCTAAGGTGTTAGGTGTTAGTGTGAGGGAAAGTTGAAAGATGTGAGAGGGGGGGAGTGAAAGAACACAAGGGATTATGAAATGAGAGGGATCATGGCACACCCTAGCCACCTCTCTCTCTCTCTCAAGTGCTGGCTTACAAAAGCCATCATGGCTCACTTTCTCCCTACACAAGTCAACTCCCATCCTAATCACCCTTAAACAAGCTGAAGACCCTTAATTAACCCCAATTAACTTAACCAAATGGTTAACCCATCATGGTTTCCTTAACATGGTTAACCCACCAAGCTCATCTAAACATGGTAACCCTAGACTAACCCAAGCTAACATGCACAAGTGTGTGCAGTCACAATAAAATTCCAATAAAATATTCATAAAACCAGATAAAATATTTAAAAGCCGTTTTGGTAAACTTTTTACCAAAAATCCTACATTAAACAAAATTACCACTAAATAACATATTTTAGAATTTCCATAATTTTTTGTCCAGAATTTTCCCAAAATAATATTTAATTTTTTTGAAATGTTACAGTGTTCCCCCCTTACAGAAATTCGGTCCCCGAATTTTAAATTTAAACCCCTAAATTCTAAAACATTTCAATAAAATGTCCAAGTCAACGGGGCTCCGAAATCATCAATACATAAAACGCATAGTAGCGCAATACATGCGCATGAGTAACGAGCAGATAACTCGAAATCAAAACTCCGTCAAGTATCTCGCAATCATCTGAGTCAAGGTGAAAACACGAATGCCAAATCCAAGGCAAAACCGATATGCTAGAAATCGGAACTATACATGTAACTATATGAAGGAAATGCATGCCAAAATTTTTTGTCGATGTACAATGCGCATAACACTGCACAGTGGCGGACGTCTCTATAAGAAAATAGCCATATACGTATATACCTTTTGTTTAGTATGCATAACCCGCCGTTTTTGAAAACAATTTAGAAGGGTTTCCTCGTTCTATAAGCATCGTGTCGTATCGGACACGTATGTAAATAATGAGACTATAGATCGCTTTTGGAAATCCCTTTGAAATCTATCAATGCATGCAAAATATATCCAGGCATTGTCCTCTGACTAGTCCTACTCAGTACGAAAACACATAGCATATATCATAAAAACGTACTGCTCTATAGAAATCAATCCAAAAGTGCATATTAAAACTACGTGCGTCTGGTGCGTACGGAAATCAAAATCCATGAATGTGCCAAGCTGGTGCACCAAACGACACCAAGGTGCAACGGGTGTGCACACAACATCGGTCATAGGCAACGTGTGTGCTTGACAGCAAAATCAGGTGCATCTGACATGCACGAAAAATCCCGATTTAGTGCATCTGGTGTAAACCAAATCACATCTCATAACCTGCGCCCAACATGTGCTAAAAAGTCCAATTCCGGTGCATCCATCATGCACGAAATCATGAAGTCCAATATTAAGTGCCGAACACGCGCAAATCCCATCAGGTGCATAAGATGCACAAAACAAATATCGAGCATCACCCTCGAAATCGAAGTCCAGTGCATCCAAGTGCACAAAATATATGCCACTGCACTGCAAGCATATGTAAACTATACAGAGTGCAAAAACCAAATCGTGTGCGTGCATACGCACAAAATCAACTCAAATGTCTAAAACCCATAAAATTACAAACATGTGAAACCAAGGCACGAAAACGATATCAAGTGCAACAACTGTGCAAAAATCGTAAATTCTCAATCATCAAAATCAAATCATGCGAATAAATCGCCCAACAATACCGAAATCAAGTATGGCGGAATAGTTCCGCTCAAGCGCATCCTCCAAGAATCTCTGGCCAACTGTCGTGATTACTCATAGTATGTCTCGTCGACGACCCTGAACTATGGCCTACTGGTGTGCGTATCATGACCACTCCTGGGTCCAAGTCTTCTCTGTGGATTACCAATCTCATGATCCATCGGCTCATCGGCCCTGACAGGTGTGCTAACGGGGACGATTCCGTTTTGGCACTTCTCTGTTCATTTCTCGGTCAATCATCGTGACCAATCGTAAAGCAGCATATCATTGGCGTCGGATCTGGCTCTCTGAATGCATGTGATACATCTGATCTTGGGTGCAAGTATCATTGCAGCAGTGTCCTGGAAGGAATCCTGCTCAAGGTCTCTTCCATGTCTCGTCTCTGCCAACTGTCCGGAAGTCATCGTCCTTTACTATATCTGCTTCTTATTCTGGAACAGCTGCATACTCCTCGCGACTCCTTCTGGAAGGTATATCCCAGTACAATGCCTCAGCATGCGTATCGCATCTCTGATGTCGGCGGAGTGGAACATCATCTTATCTAGATCTGGTACGAACCTCTTACTCCATTATTCTCTAATGTCGACTGCTCCGGACTCGTCTCGTCGTGGCTGCATAGACTGAGCTCCAACAGCTATCCTAATATCTGGAGTCTCCCAAGAAGTGCATCTCACCATCTAGCATCCGAATGAAGTCGAGCCATTCGATCGATTTGTCGAAACCTCATAGTCCCCCAAGAGCTCAACATCTTGGGTACAGTATAATAGTGTCGAGTACATACCACGGTATCGGTGGTCCAGCCGTAGAAAGGAAAACCCAAGCCTCGCTAATGGCGCCGCAGAACTGCTGCAAACCCTAAGGTTCAAAGGCTTTCACATAGTCATTAAGTCGAGTTAGGGTTTCATTCTTCTAGAGGGACCATAGAATTGACTGCACGTCTTCCCGAACACTTTAAACTTGGAATAATAGGTTTCTAACATTCGATCGTCACTGTCGACTCTCAACGTCTCCGCATGAAGTCGTCTCTAGCTGGCATCAATCTATCTGATGACCTCGCATCGGGGTAGCGAACGATCCACATGTCCTAGTCATTCATCCTTGGTGACTAGCGGCCTTCTATCATCTCTTAGTACAATCTTGTACTGTAATAACTCCAACATCTGGGGCGATATCTCGTTGTTCGCTGTAATAACTAGCTCACTCGTCTGCACGGTGAACAGTGCCTCAATCATCAGGAGGAAGCAATACTCCAACGGTCATCAAAATCTGGCTGGCCTCTGTCAGTGGCTCAGTTCTCTGGTGCTAATCTGCACGTCCGTGTAATCTCATACAGCGATCCATCTATGCTCGTGGCGTGAAAACACAGTAAAAAGACACATCTCTACAATCGTGTGTCGCCAGAATCACGCCCTGGTCAGTCCTCGTTCGTGACGAGCTCATGCTGACCGCAACTTTAGCCGTAGCTCTCCCTGCCCGTAATCGTGGCAGCAAAACCATAATTGGTACCGATGAGGCTAGATCAGGAATGAATATGATACTGAACAAAGAAAGGTACATCCTAAGGCTTCTTAACTGGAATGGCGTGTCGTAAATATGACGCGGACATACCCAAGGTACGTCACACTACTTTGTTACCTATTCCATCAACCAAGGGTCATCCTATGCTCCGAAGGTAAAACCTAACGCTCTGATACCAACTTGGTCACGACCCGAAAGTACGGAACATGACCGGCACTTAGGCTACGAACGTCTCAAGGTGTACGTGCTCTAAGTAAGCCGAGCCCAGAAATCCAAACCAAGAAAATTAGTGGAGTGAAGGAAAAACAATATGTAAATCAACCAGTATGCAACATAATATACAACGCCTAAAGGCGAGGATCACAACAGAAAAAGGAACTCAACAACACGAGATCCACAGAAATATAACGCGTGACTCTAAGGTCGAAAGAATAAATATCACTGGTCTCTATCTCAAATAAGTACATGTTTGGTTGGTGGAACTTCTAGATACAACTGAAATATAATATACAATGTATAATGATGGGTATGATACAAATAACCCACCTACTAGCAAGTCACCTGAAAGAAGCTGTGCCCTCAAAGCCGTAATGAAACCCGTACGGCAACACCTGCAAGAAACTGGGGCACAACGGGGAGTTGCCAACTCGTGAGTAGAAAAAGATCTACGAACAAAAAATCGCATGTATGACGCAATCCTAGGTCATACGATCATAATATATAATCCTCAAATATATAACAAGCATTCTATAACAATGGCTAGGGTAACTATCTAACCCAAATGTAATCCCATGTGCTCTGTGTCAGTGTCAGTGCCTCAGGTAGCAATGTATCATATGAATGATGTATAAATGCATGAAAAGTATGATCAATGTAATCAAGTCTGTATGTGATCAATGTCTGTATATAGGTGGATCCCGTCCACGTGTCACCCAATGACAATAAGAATCATGCATTTAAATATGAGGATATAGTCAAACTCATGGAAAAACATCATGAAACCTGTGCCCAGCATCAGCACAAAACATAGCCTCAATCTCAATATCTCAATGTCTCTGATAAGTCTCACTATCTAGGGCGCCATCAATCCAGACAGGCCCCTACCATCAATCTCAAGACCACGACAGTATCCTCCGGATATCCAACGCGTCGGGTAAAATCACCGGTCGGTAGTGCTCCCCTGCCAGGCTCAACGCCTTCTCCTGCGATCTTCTTACCCCGGAGTACCGCACCGGGCCCACCATGTACACGCAATCGGCCTCATCCGCCACCTCAAATCGGGTTTCACATGTCGCTCTCAGCACTGAGAAAACACATGGTGGACGCACTAAAATATAATACTAAGGGTAACCGGATTTTCAAAACAATTAAATAATCTCTTTGAAATACCCACGGTTCCCAAATCCAGAAATATCATAGAAACAACATATCTCCATACGCATAATCAGAAAACATGATGTATGTGACATATCAATGAAGTGCAAGTATAACAGTATATCATGCAACATGGAATAATAGTATGCACATACAAGGGTTATATCCTGCAGCAATAAGACTACTGTGTAGTGACATGGCAATTACCGGTGAAGATCTGTGTGAACTGGCAAGTAAGTGTACGTGGTACATACGCATCATCGGTAATGGTGCTGGTGTCCTAACAGCATGATATCAACAATAGAATATGAATCACGATAAGTATGCGATGCAGAGCAACAATAATAATGTGCGAGAGCAGAATACCAAACACAATGATAGCTAAACTGCATCTAATGTCATAAGAGTCATATAGCTACACCACTATAAGGCTGAGCTAGAGCTAACAGTAGGTAAGGGAAACCGCCTAACCTCTGAGTCGATATATAGATATATATATATATATATATATATATATATATATATATAGTCGGTGATCCCGCCTCGATCATATCACATCCGATACCATATCTCTATAATCGGTTATTCCCAAGCCAAGAGGGCAGATCAAACATCAAAATATAGCTCGTATGTGAATCCGTCGTACGGCATCCACAAATCTGGGTACGGGTCAATATCACATTCGTCATATCATTCATCTAGTATTCTCTATATCAAATATCATAATTTGGGTACTGACCTATATATAGTACAAAGCTAACACATCACTATAATTATGATCTGACTACTGATCAACAGTCTCGTATGAATTGATGTCATCAGCACATATCATCTTAAGGAGTATACCTCGCCCAAGGCGGCCTATCATACTAATCTTATCATATCATATCATGTCATATCACATGTCGACCATTTTATATATATATATCACTATTCCTATGGCATTGTCATCCTAAAATCCGCTAAAGCATCAAGACGTATCTCAAATATGAATTTTACCATATCACCGATATCATAATCTCGGATCAAAAATCATCGACTCATCTCAAACCCAAGTATCATCCTCAACTCCGTACGTGAGCACATAGTCCCATACCCATGTGACCACATAACAATATAGAATCCCATAATCACATATGAAATAAGGATGTATGCAAGTATGTATGTGTGTATATGTATGTGTAGTGCACCCACTACCTAGGGTTTCATAACCTTTCACCAATCCAACACACCAATATCCATCTTAACATCAATAATTAATCCCAAACAACATATATTAATTGTTAGTGTGTATAAGCATTCGTATACATCACGACGAATTGCGGGGGTGCTATACGCCATCCACCCGACTTCTCCCCGTAGATATAAATCTACTCACCTTTCTTTATGCGTGCCGGTGTCGATGTCGCTATTTGCATCTCCAACGCTCCGATGCCACGTGGGGTAACTACAAGGATATCACACGCTAAAACACATGAAAACCATGTCTGAAACTGTCACGACCCGAAAGAGCACGTGACTGGCACTTGAACCATATGAAGCCTATAGGACTCCATCTGATCCAAGTAAGCCAAAAGCCCAGAAATCTAAAACCATTTTGAAGAATAAATAAAGAAAACTGGTTTAAAGAAGTGAAGAAATACAGGTTTGAAATCAAGGTTTTTAAATAACTAAGCCGAAGGTACGTTTTGAAAACAATAAGTCTTTTCTAAAAATTTCGGCAGAGATTCCTTTGTAAAACTGGCCCCGAATGGGGTACAACAAGGATAACAATATAAATAGGCAATGATAAAGGCATCCCCAAGCGGAAGCTAGCTCTTCGTCAATCGACGGTCACAACCACACAATGATATGATAATATATACAACGCCAAGTGGCGAGGATCAAAACCAAAAGAAAGCTCAAAAGTAGCAAGAAAACCGCAATACTACTAAGCGCGACTCTAAGGTCGAATAATACAACACTGTCTCTGAGTCTGAAAGAATATACAAGTTTTGGTTGATGGACAATTTCTAGATACAATGAAATAAATAAATACAAAGGTGATTCCTGATACGAAAGAATCCACCTACCAAAGCAATTCACCCGCAAGAAGGAAGTGTGCCAAAAATGCCGCAATAGAACCTGTACGGCAGAACCTGCAAGAACTGTGGCACAACGGGGGTGAGTTGCCAACTCGTGAATAGAAACATCTACAAGCAGAAATCGAATGCAAGACATAATCCTAAGTCAACGATCAGTAATATAATCCACAAGAGTACATCTGAGTGTAATAAGGTGGCAAGGTAACATCTAATCATGTATGTAGTGCCAGGTACTCAGGTAATAACATGTCATCAGTGTAAAGTATGTCTGCATGAAGTAGATATGATGAAATATCAAAGATATCAATACACACATATTAGCATCCCATACCGCTAATATTGGTGTAAGATAAGCGTAAATCCAGTCTGTATATGATCCATAGCTGTATATCTGTGGAACCCGTCCACCTGTCACCCACTGACAGCAAGCATCATGTATGCAATGTGAGGATATAACCAAATCATGGAAAACTCATCATGAAACCCGTGCCAAGCATCGACACGTAAATCCTCATCAATATGGGGCTCCGTCAGCGGTGTCGGCCCCCGGCAGTACGAGTCAACCCATGTCCATCTCTGGGCTCCGTCTGCGGTATCGGCCTGTCGGCCCCCGGCAGTACGCCCATCTCTTAGCTCCAGGCGGTATCCCCCGGATATCCGCCGAGCTCAAATACAATCACCGGTAGGTACTCGCCCGCCTCCAGGCTCAATCGGCATAACCCATCGATCATCTCGCCGAGGGGAACCATACCGGGCCCACCACGAACCCGCAAACGGTACATCACCTCCTCGAATCGGGTTTCAAGCACACGTCTCAACACCGAGAAAATGCATGGTGGACGCACCGAAATATCATATCACGAGGTACCGGGTTTTCATAAAAGTGCATCTTTTCTTAAATAACCCCACGGTCCTCAAAAACCAGAAATCACATGAAAACCCAACATCAGGAAGTAAATCCAATGCGATATGCTATGCAGTCCATCCATGATGTATGCGACATGTAAAGAACAGTAATCATATCGGAAATCATGCAACTTGGAATAGTAATATGCATATGTCGGAGGAAGAATCATCTCATGAATGCAATAGTACTACAGTGTAGTGGCATGGCAATTATCGATGATGAAGTGTGTGAGCCGGCGAATAGTGTACGTAGAACATACGCATCATCGATAATTGTGCTGGTGTCCTAACAGCATGATAATAGCATAATAATGAACATATGCCAGCAATGCGAATAGCAGGAAAATGCAGATATCTAGTGGTCAACACCACAGTGAAGCATCTACTATGCAAACTACATCTAAGTATCCGGTCAATCAGGAGGGGTAGGTGTAGAAACCACCTAAATCTGAGTCAATGTATATATATAAAGATATGTAGTCGGTGATCCCGCCTCAATGTCATATCGTAAGATATCCTCGAGTTATGAGTGCGGATCTATCATCAATATCGGCTCGTACGGTACATCATCGCACGGCATCCCAAAGCTGGGTAGGGGTCAACAACTCACTATCTCGTCACATAACAGGTATCAGTATCATCAGATCATATAGTCTTGGGGTACTACTCTATGTCTAGTACAAGTCGATACCATCAGAGAAGTATGCATGCGGGGGTAAACACATATCCCAAGCCCGCGAGAATCACAAGTCATAACCCACATATGAATCGTATAAAATCACCGATCCCAGGGCACCAAGCCCACATCATCGACTCATCTCCAAAGTCATCACATATCATCAAACACAGTGCAAGTACAAGTGATAAGCAAGGGTGTGTGTGTGTATAGATGTAATTCTATCCTAGGGTTCGCGACTATGAACTGCACTAGTCACTGCTAACCCTATACTATCCACAATACGCCTATATCACAATAACTACAAGTAATCTATCTACGGACTGCGGGGGTGCTATACGCCATCCACCCGACTTCCCCCTGTAGATATAATCTACTCACCTTGCATCACCAATTGCGGACGTCACCACGTATTTGCTTGTCGTCCCGAAGTCTTCATAGGTACCTACACATCAAATATCGTATATGCGCATTAAACCAAATCCAAGCTAAAACGGCGCATGAAATCCAAAACGATACGATAAGGGGCCTATAGGTGAAAACCTATGGCACGCCTTCAAAACCATCAATAACTCCTCTATATCGTCGTATAAACGACAATTAGTCGAGGCAAACACATTCCACCATTTCAGAATCAAAAATACGGAATACGGAAATACAAATCCAAAACAACAACTTAGGATATATGTCCCAGATTTTACCCTAGAGAGAATCTGTCAAAACTAGAAGTACCCAGGGCCAAGAATTGATGAAATGGGGCTGTGCACAGAAAACGAGGAGATTCCTCACTGGTCTGGCCGCAATTTGCGGCCAGAATGGAGGTTTTGGCGGCCTGAAGGTGGAGTGGGGAGCTAGGGTTTTGGGTGTTGCCTCTATGTTGCCTGCACATCTCAATTTCCACTCAATATTATTTTAGGGTTGTCGGGGTGTTAGCAGATTCCAATAACAGTGGCAGATTCCAGGTTTTTCCCCCGATATAGTTTCCTAAAATCCGCATTATGGGTTTAAACTTCAGGTTAGGGTCTCAATTCATACACTAGGGTGTTGGTGTATCCTCAATTGAACTCAATTTCACAATACGACCCAAGTTCCTCTCAAACCCTAACTAGGTTTTCATCAAATCCATAATATCACACAATATCGATTAAACCTTAACATGGGGTTATAGGAAAAGCTATAATTAAGCAAATGGTTCAGAAATTACTTTCATTAGCAACTCAAGAAAATTCTTGAGTTGCCCTCTAGTGGCCAAATCCATGCTTCTTTAGCTCCATGTGTAGATCTAGGGATTTTGCACAATTTTAATGAAAGGAGTTTGGGGTTTTGGGTTGATTTTGAGATGATTCATGGCTTGAAGAGGGGAGGATGATGGGGGGGGGGGGAAAGGCAGCAGCAGCAAGAGGAGAAAGAAGAGGGAGAGAAATGAGAGGGAGAGAAATGATTAAGGGTTCAAGTCAAAGGTCCACCTCTCTCTCTCACCTACCCTCATCATTACACTTTCTTTTTCTTTTTCCCTTTTCTCCTTTTCTTTTAAAATCCCAAACCTTCTCACATCAATAGTAATCCCAAAAGAAAACCATGGCTAAAAATACACAAGTGTAGAAAAAAAGTGGTATGTGCAAGTTTTGCACAAAATTGCCAAAAAAAACGATTAGCGATCTTAATCGCGATTAGCATTAAATTAGTGTCAAAATGATCACAACAACTTAAAAATGTCATAATTTCAATAATTAACCCATTTTAGAATTTTCCATAATTTTTCATAATTTTTCTAACATTTTTCCTATTTATTTGCATTTAATATTAAAATAATCAATAAAATAATATTAAATTATAAAAATTCCCAAAATTAATATTTTATATTTTTGAAAATGTTACAATCTACCCCCCTTAAAGAAATTCGGTCCCCGAATTTAAATTTAAACCCCCAAATACAAAAACATCTCAGTAATAAACCAAAGTCGTCGGGGCTCCGAAATCATCAACACATAGAACGTCACAGCGCAATGCATGCGCAAGGGTACTGAGCAGATAACTCAAAAGCAAAACTCCGTCAAGCATCTCGCAATCATCGGAGTCGAGGTAAAAACACAATGTCAAATCCAATACAAAACCGATATGATATGGATCAAAACTACACATGTAGACATCCAATCCATACATGTAAAAAGCTGATGTAATAGCATGCAAAAGTATATCCAGGTACCGTCCACTGACCAGTCCTGCTCAGCATGAAAGCAAAAATCCAACATCATAAAAGGAGCTGCTCCAAGAGGAAATAATCCCAAAAATGCACATAACACAATCCTGTGCGTCCGGTGCGCACGGAAATCAAGATCCATAAATGTGTCAACAGGTATACGAAACAACATCTAGGTGCAACGGGTGTGCACGAAACATCTGTCGTAGGCAACATGTGTGCCTGACAGAAAGATCAGGTGCATGTGACATGCACGAAGAATCCCGATTGAGTGCATCTGGCGTGCACCAAAATCGTATATCAAAACACTAAAGGTGCATAAAAACCATGCTAGAAATGCAAATCAAATCACTGTATACTGTAGGCATGAAATCTCAATCAATATCTCAAGTGTAATAACTCAGCGCAAAATATATAAATATCCAGTGGGTGCATGAAACCAAAATCATGAAACTCAGCCATCAAAACCAAATCATGCAAACAGAACGCCCAAAATACCGAAATCCAAAATGACGGATACGTGATAATCAAATCACAAAATCACAAATCATAAATACCGTCTTTGGTAGTTCCTCCTTCAAAGTCGAGAAGGAGTCAGTGCAATCCGCTGCTAGCAGCGCAGGATATCCACCTGCCTCTTGCTCACGGCCTGGCATCTTCTGACTCTCTGGGTTCTTATCTTCTCTGCAGATTACCAATCTCACAGTCAATCGGCTTATCGGCCCTGTCAGGTGTGCTAACGGGGACGATTCCGTTCTGGCACTTCTCTGGTCACCTCTCGGTGAAACCTCACGGCCACTCGTAAGGCAGCAAATCACTGACGTCGGCCTCTGGCTCTCTGAAAGCACGTCTCACATCTGATCCTGGGTGCAAACATCGTTGCAGCAATGTCCTGGAAGGAATCCTGCTCAAAGTCTCTTCCGATTATGCCTATGCCGATCTGTACGGGGGCTGGCTCTCCTGCATAACCTCTTCTCGCTCAAAAGATACCTGTGTCCTCAGCACAATATCTTCTCAGAAACTGGTCGCATCCCAACGTCTCTGTAAGCAAATCAGGTCTCTAGTCTCGACGGGAAGCAATGACAGCTCATCAGTGTCTCACACGAACCTCTGGTTTCAACTGTCTCTATCATCGTCCACTATGACGTCATGCCAAGCTACTATGCACTGCACTGTTCTCGGCTACGGTCAATCTGAAGTCTCTCACACGCACTCGAAATCGCGTACTCTGTAACTTCATCATTCTGTAGCAGATGTCAGGCCGAACTGGTCCTCGGGAACACGTCCCAACCATCGGAGGAATACTCATCACTCGTCCGTCCTTGATCAATTCGCAACGCCTCTGGATAAGTTCCTTTATCCGACTTGGTCAACTACTTCGTTGACAAAGCCGAACTCTGGCCTGCTGGGTGCGCGCAATACGACCACTCCTGGTCTAGGTCTTCTCATATCGTTTCCCGAAGGGTCCTGTCGGGTTCCTTTCTCAATTCTCAATCCTGCCGAAATGCCCGGAAGTCATCATCCAATGCTGAAGCTAAAGCTTATTCCGGAACGGCTGCATACTTATCGCGCTTCTTTCTGGAAGATATATCCATATACCACGCCACGGGGTGCATATCACATCTCTAATGTCAGCGGAGTGGAACATCATCTCATCGAAATCTCGTACGGACTCTTTTCTTCACTCTGCGTCAATGTCGAGTGACTCGGACTCGTCTCATCATGGCTGCATGTACTGTGCTCCAACGGCTATGCTCGCATCTGGAGTCTCCCAAGCAGTGTCCCATCACGATATCCGAAAGATGTCGAACCATCCGATCGACTCGTCAGATCCTCATAATCCCCCAAGAGCTCACATCTCGGGTACAGTTTAATAGTATCGAGTACATGCCACAGCGTCGGTGGTCCAGCCGTAGAAGGGCAAACCCAAGCCTCACTAATGGCGCCGCGGAACCGCCGTAAACCCTAAGGTTCAAAGGCTGTCACACGGTCATTAAGTCGAGTTAGGGTTTCATTCTTCTAGAGGGTCCATAGAATCACCTGCATGTCTTTCCGTATACTTTAAACTTGGAAAATAGGCTCCTGACATTCGATCGTCTCTATCGACTCTCAACGAACCTGCGTGAAGTCGTCTCTAGCTGGAATCAATCCGCCTGATGACCTCGCATCGGGGTAAGCGAACTCACCACACGTCCTAGTCATCCATCCTCAGTGACTAGCAACTCGCTATCATCTCTCTAAGAACATGCTCATGCTGCAGTAGCTCCAACCATCTGGGCGATATCTCATCATTGCAGCAGCAACTGGCTCATACGCCTATACGCCGAACAACGCCTCAATCCTCCAGGAAAGGCAATACATAAGCGGTCATCTCTGAATCAGCCTGCTCTAGATCTGAGTAAGACTCTCCACACTGGAAATCTTCAACTCAACTGGGCCCGCTCTGGCGCAAACTCGGACGAATCACCATCGTCTCTCAAATCGGGTAGACTAGCTATCATCTGTCTCATATCTGCCTGAAAGCTCCGGCAATCTCAGCTCGTAAGCTCCGAAAGCAACATCCTGTCAATCTCAGCAACAGCTGGTCCATCTGTCTGCACGGTAGACGACATCACAATCTCTGAGGTATGCTGTACATCAACAGTCCTCTCTCAACTGGCAGTTCTAACAATGGCCCGATCATCTGGTGCAAGACCAAGCACTCGCCTCCACTAGATGTCACAATCACCAACACTAACTCGAGACGTTCCCATGTCACCAGAAAACACAAAGGTCGGCCCTCGTACCAAACGAGCTCACACCGGCCGTAACCCTAGCAGCAGCCTAAACTGCGCTCAAACATGGTGACAGGAATCTCAATCGAGTATCAAAGAGAGCACATCAGTGGCAAGAAAGGAAACAACAGATCCAAAGTGGATACATGATCATAGGAAGGAACAGCATCAATGGAGGTATGATCATGAAACTAGTAGAAGCGGGAATCTCAATTGGATGTATAATCCAGGATATGAAGAGAATCACTGATCTCGAAAAACATGCACATCCTAAGGTTCCTTAAGCGGAGTGGCGTGTCGTAAGTATGCCGCGGAACATACCAACGGTACGTCACTCTACTTTAGTCACCTAATCCATCAACCAAGGGTCATCCTAAAACGACGAAAGTTCGGGTTTACACCCCCTCGACCAAGTCTAAGTTCCGTAAGGTCAAGCCTAAGTTCCGTATATAAACAACTCCCTAGGCTCCACTTAGTCAAACTTAAACTCGAACCAAGGTCAACCTAGCGCTCTGATACCAACTTTGTCACGACCCGAAAGAGCACGTGACTGGCACTTGAACCATATGAAGCCTATAGGACTCCATCTGATCCAAGTAAGCCAAAAGCCCAGAAATCTAAAACCATTTTGAAGAATAAATAAAGAAAACTGGTTTAAAGAAGTGAAGAAATACAGGTTTGAAATCAAGGTTTTTAAATAACTAAGCCGAAGGTACGTTTTGAAAACAATAAGTCTTTTCTAAAAATTTCGGCAGAGTTTCCTTTGTAAAACTGGCCCCGAATGGGGTACAACAAGGATAACAATATAAATAGGCAATGATAAAGGCATCCCCAAGCGGGATCTAGCTCTTCGTCAATCGACGGTCACAACCACACAATGATATGATAATATATACAACGCCAAGTGGCGAGGATCAAAACCAAAAGAAAGCTCAAAAGTAGCAAGAAAACCGCAATACTACTAAGCGCGACTCTAAGGTCGAATAATACAACACTGTCTCTGAGTCTGAAAGAATATATAAGTTTTGGTTGATGGACAATTTCTAGATACAATGAAATAAATAAATACAAAGGTGATTCCTGATACGAAAGAATCCACCTACCAAAGCAATTCACCCGCAAGAAGGAAGTGTGCCAAAAATGCCGCAATAGAACCTGTACGGCAGAACCTGCAAGAACTGTGGCACAACGGGGGTGAGTTGCCAACTCGTGAATAGAAACATCTACTAGTAGAAATCGAATGCAAGACATAATCCTAAGTCAACGATCAGTAATATAATCCACAAGAGTACATCTGAGTGTAATAAGGTGGCAAGGTAACATCTAATCATGTATGTAGTGCCAGGTACTCAGGTAATAACATGTCATCAGTGTAAAGTATGTCTGCATAAAGTAGATATGATGAAATATCAAAGATATCAATACACACATATTAGCGTCCCATACCGCTAATATTGGTGTAAGATAAGCGTAAATCCAGTCTGTATATGATCCATATCTGTATATCTGTGGAACCCGTCCACCTGTCACCCACTGACAGCAAGCATCATGTATGCAATGTGAGGATATAACCAAATCATGGAAAACTCATCATGAAACCCGTGCCAAGCATCGACACGTAAATCCTCATCCATATGGGGCTCCGTCTGCGGTATCGGCCCTCGGCCCCCGGCAGTACGAGTCAACCCATGTCCATCTCTGGGCTCCGTCTGCGGTATCGGCCCGTCGGCCCCCGGCAGTACGCCCATCTCTCAGCTCCAGGCGGTATCCCCCGGATATCCGCCGAGCTCAAATACAATCACCGGTAGGTACTCGCCCGCCTCCAGGCTCAATCGGCATAACCCATCGATCATCTCGCCGAGGGGAACCATACCGGGCCCACCACGAACCCGCAAACGGTACATCACCTCCTCGAATCGGGTTTCAAGCACACGTCTCAGCACCGAGAAAACGCGTGGTGGACGCACCGAAATATCATATCACGAGGTGCCGGGTTTTCATAAAAGTGCCTCTTTTCTTAAATAACCCCACGGTCCTCAAAAACCAGAAATCACATAAAAATCCAACATCAGGAAGTAAATCCAATGCGATATGCTATGCAGTCCATCCATGATGTATGCGACATGTAAAGAACAGTAATCATATCGGAAATCATGCAACATGGAATAGTAATGTGCATATGTCGGAGGAAGAATCATCTCATGAATGCAATAGTACTACAGTGTAGTGGCATGGCAATTATCGATGATGAAGTGTGTGAGCCGGCGAATAGTGTACGTGGAACATACGCATCATCGATAATTGTGCTGGTGTCCTAACAGCATGATAATAGCATAATAATGAACATATGCCAGCAATGCGAATAGCAGGAAAATGCAGATATCTAGTGGTCAACACCACAGTGAAGCATCTACTATGCAAACTACATCTAAGTATCCGGTCAATCAGGAGGGGTAGGTGTAGAAACCACCTAAATCTGAGTCAATGTATATATATAAAGATATGTAGTCGGTGATCCCGCCTCAATGTCATATCGTAAGATATCCTCGAGTTATGAGTGCGGATCTATCATCAATATCGGCTCGTACGGTGCATCATCGTACGGCATCCCAAAGCTGGGTAGGGGTCAACAACTCACTATCTCGTCACATAACAGGTATCAGCATCATCAGATCATATAGTCTGGGGGTACTACTCTATGTCTAGTACAAGTCGATACCATCAGAGAAGTATGCATGCGGGGGTAAACACATATCCCAAGCCCGCGAGAATCACAAGTCATAACCCACATATGAATCGTATAAAATCACCGATCCCAGGGCACCAAGCCCACATCATCGACTCATCTCCAAAGTCATCACATATCATCAAACACAGTGCAAGTACAAGTGATAAGCAAGGGTGTGTGTGTGTATAGATGTAATTCTATCCTAGGGTTCGCGACTATGAACTGCACTAGTCACTGCTAACCCTATACTATCCACAATACGCCTATATCACAATAACTACAAGTAATCTATCTACGGACTGCAGGGGTGCTATACGCCATCCACCCGACTTCCCCCTGTAGATATAACCTACTCACCTTGCATCACCAATTGCGGACGTCACCACGTATTTGCTTGTCGTCCCGAAGTCTTCATAGGTACCTACACATCAAATATCGTATATGCGCATTAAACCAAATCCAAGCTAAAACGGCGCATGAAATCCAAAACGATACGATAAGGGGCCTATAGGTGAAAACCTATGGCACGCCTTCAAAACCATCAATAACTCCTCTATATCGTCGTATAAACGACAATTAGTCGAGGCAAACACATTCCACCATTTCAGAATCAAAAATACGGAATACGGAAATACGAATCCAAAACAACAACTTAGGATATATGTCCCAGATTTTACCCTAGAGAGAATCTGTCAAAACTAGAAGTACCCAGGGCCAAGAATTGATGAAATGGGGCTGTGCACAGAAAACGAGGAGATTCCTCACTGGTCTGGCCGCAATTTGCGGCCAGAATGGAGGTTTTGACGGCCTGAGGGTGGAGTGGGGAGCTAGGGTTTTGGGTGTTGCCTCTATGTTGCCTGCACATCGCAATTTCCACTCAATATTATTTTAGGGTTCTCGGGGTGTTAGCAGATTCCAATAACAGTGGCAGATTCCAGGTTTTTCCCCCGATATAGTTTCCTAAAATCCGCATTATGGGTTTAAACTTCAGGTTAGGGTCTCAATTCATACACTAGGGTGTTGGTGTATCCTCAATTGAACTCAATTTCACAATACGACCCAAGTTCCGCTCAAACCCTAACTAGGTTTTCATCAAATCCATAATATCACACAATATCGATTAAACCTTAACATGGGGTTATAGGAAAAGCTATAATTAAGCAAATGGTTCAGAAATTACCTTCATTAGCAACTCAAGAAAATTCTTGAGTTGCCCTCTAGTGGCCAAATCCATGCTTCTTTAGCTCCATGTGTAGATCTAGGGATTTTGCACAATTTTAATGAAAGGAGTTTGGGGTTTTGGGGTTGATTTTGAGATGATTCATGGCTTGAAGAGGGGAGGATGATGGGGGGGGGGGAAGGCAGCAGCAGCAAGAGGAGAAAGAAGAGGGAGAGAAATGAGAGGGAGAGAAATGATTAAGGGTTCAAGTCAAAGGTCCACCTCTCTCTCTCACCTACCCTCATCATTACACTTTCTTTTTCTTTTTCCCTTTTCTCCTTTTCTTTTAAAATCCCAAACCTTCTCACATCAATAGTAATCCCAAAAGAAAACCATGGCTAAAAATACACAAGTGTAGAAAAAAAGTGGTATGTGCAAGTTTTGCACAAAATTGCCAAAAAAAACGATTAGCGATCTTAATCGCGATTAGCACTAAATTAGTGTCAAAATGATGACAACAACTTAAAAATGTCATAATTTCAATAATTAACCCATTTTAGAATTTTCCATAATTTTTCATAATTTTTCTAACATTTTTCCTATTTATTTGCATTTAATATTAAAATAATCAATAAAATAATATTAAATTATAAAAATTCCCAAAATTAATATTTTGTATTTTTGAAAATGTTACAGAAACCAAAATGGTGCACGCTACACCCATAGGTAAAAACCTATGGCATCGCGTGCAAACACAGCCAATATCCCTCTGCCGTTGGCGTTCAAACGCCACCCGACATAAACGAATCATCGAATACCAAAATCCATACGAAAACAAGTCTTAAATCAAGCGCCAACTCAAGAAAATCAACCCAGATTCTATCCTGGTTGTAACCAGACAAAACTAGACATACCCAGGGTCAAGTTTACCGGTAAAAGAGATGTGCATGCAAAACGAGGCAGTTCCCTCCTGCTCTGGCCGCAAATTGGGGCCAGAGGGATTAAATCTGCAGCCGGGGAAAGGTGGTTTGGGCTAGGGTTTTGGGTGTTGGTTTCTACCAGCTTGCACATCTCACTGCTAAGTCAATTTTATTTTACGAGGCCCCGGGTTGTAGCAGATTCTAGAAAGTCTTAAAAAGTCGACAAAATGCTAACCGACACTAAATCGAACAATCTGGTATTTTTGCTGGAATCTGGGGAAATTCTGGGGTGAACTGGTCTCAAACACACCTAATAAGGTTATACCAACCATCAAAACCAACACTTGGTGAAGTCTCACTCAAATTTTCCTAAACTAGCACTAATCACGATATAAACACTAAATTTCAGCTATAACCAGAACTTGGCAAAATAGGAGTTGGGTTGCAAGATTATACCTCAAGGAAATCCTAGGATGAATGAGAAGGGAAGAAGGAGGAGGGGAAAGAGGGCTGTGCTGCTCCTTGTGTGGCTGTTTTCCGTGTGTTGCTGCTGTTGCTGTTGGCTTCAGCTGCTGCTGCTGCAAATTTCCTTTGCTTTTCTGGCTGTGTGCAGCAGATGTGTTGCTGTTGCTGTTGGCTTCAGCTGCTGTTGCTGTTGTTGCTTCAGGTTGGGGTGTTGTTGCTGCTTCAGGTTGGGGTGTTGTTGCTGCTGAGTTGGGGTATGATGAGGGTGTTGGGTTGTTTCAAATGATGTTGCTGCTGTGGCTGCAGATGCTGATGCACTTGGGTCGGAAATTTGTTGATAGTGGCTGATGCTTTTGTTGCTGTGGTTGTATTATCAGCAGTTGTAGGGGGCTATTTTGTGGCTGATGTAGCTGCTGATGTGTTGATGTGGGTGTATAGGTGTTGGGCTATGGTGTTAGGGTCTAGTGGCTGCAGCTGCTGTTGATTGCTGATGTTTGGGCAGCAGCTGATGTAGTTGATATGGGGGCTGATGTAGGGCTGATGTGAGTGTGTAGGTGTTGTGCTAAGGTGTTAGGTGTTAGTGTGAGGGAGAGTTGAAAGATGTGAGGGGGGGGGGAGTGAAAGAACACAAGGGATTATGAAATAAGAGGGATCATGGCACACCCTAGCCACCTCTCTCTCTCTCTCTCTCAAGTGCTTGCTTACACAAGCCATCATGGCTCACTTTCTCCCTACACAAGTCAACCCCCATCCTAATCACCCTTAAACAAGATAAAGACCCTAAATTAACCCCAATTAACTTAACCAAATGGTTAACCTATCATGGTTGGCTTAACATGGTTAACCCACCAAGCTCATCTAAACATCGTAACCCTAGACTAACCCAAGCTAACATGCACAAGTGTGTGCAGTCACTATAAAATTCCAATAAAATATTCATAAAACCACAGAAAATATTTAAAAGCCGTTTTGGTAAAATTTTTACCAAAAACCCTACATTAAACATAATTACCACTAAATAACATATTTTAGAATTTCCATAATTTTTTGTCCAGAATTTTCCCAAAATAATATTTTCTTTTTTTGAAATGTTACAAAAGGAGTCGTGCAAACATGTAGTAATTAGGTGCAGTCCTGAAGCACTTGGAGGCAGTGGTGGTTAGATAGAACTCGTCTCTCCCGGTATTGGGGGTTGATATCACGCTGTGTTCGGAAGGCCATTACACAAAGTCCTTGGCCAAGGAAAGAGCGATTTAGTGGTAGGTAATCCAGCAGTTTCTCAGGGTGTTTTAGGTTACACTCTGACACAACTTATTGCGCTATTAGGGTCTGACGATTACCGCCTCCCGAGTCCCGATATGCGATACTTTTAGACGAACAGACCTGACTGTACGAAGATTGTCACAGATAGGCCCAGTAGAGTTCGGATGAATTAGCTCATCGATCTTCTTATTGACACATACCTGGGTAGCCGTTACGTGCACCTAGTACCGCTGGTTAAAGCACTGCCAGCATAGCGTCAAGTCATTAGAGTCCCACACAGAGGGTTTCCCTGTACCGAGCAAAAGGTGTAGAGGTCGTATAGTTTTTCGACAGGGTTCGAACACGTACGTATACTTGTGCATAAATGATAATTCGGACAGATAATATTAGTGGGCTTTGGTTTAAGCCGGGTCCTAGTATTATATTGATGGATTATTTTCGTCTCATTGTATTCGTATTCTTCGGAATACAAATACTGGTATGTATATACGGATGAAGGGCATTCTCATAATTTACTCAGGATTGTTTTTAGAAGGAGACAACTCAATAGGGTTTTTTTTTTCTTTTTGGATTAAACATTATAAGGTGGAGGAAATGAGGTGGAGGTTTGCTTTAAATGGAGCATGGCTTTTGGTGACTCATGGCTATGACTCACCATTAGATATTTATGAAGCTCATTAGATATTTATGTGAAATATTTACCTTGCTCAATTATTAGTTTGCTACACCTATTCATCATAAATGAGCCATCATTATTCTAAGCTCTCTTTTCTTCAATAGGTTTTCGTCAAGCTTCACTTCTTCTTCCTTTTGCCCTTATGTCTCATGTGTTGAGAAACCTAGGAAAAATAGAGACACTTCAATCCATCTACACTCTCTACACCATCTAGTACATCTAGTTTAGCGAACTAGATGACGTAGTTACCTCAGATTCGAGGTAAGAGCTCGGACTATAGACTCTCAGGTGGATCGTCTTTGACTCGAGGAGGACGACGTGGAAGATCGATTCGTTATGATCCTCGGAGCTTATGAAGAGGTGGAGGACAGAAAAGAAGACCCGAAGTACTTGTATCATAAGGTATAAACTTCTCTCCGAGTAGTTAACCTTATACACGTTCGCCTAGTTAGGATTTTGTATCGACCCTGGAGTTCAAGTCGGTGTTGCGAGTTTGAAAAATCGTTTTTTGAATATTCCGCCTCCCAACGAACCAGCGGGGTGCGCGACATCTACTTACAGTGGTATCTGAGCGTAACTAAGCCTTTACTAGCTTGTTAGAAAGTTCTTAGAACTTCGATCGTCGGAAAATCACGAAAACAAAACACCCGAACCCTATGTTTCTGTCGATTTTTAAAACTGCAAGAATTTTTTTCCAGAGCAATGAAAATTCAGTGAAGGGTATTACAAGAACGCCCAAGAAAAACGAGTCAGTGAATCACTAAGATGACCATGGAAGCGCGGCGGAACGGTGCGTTCTGCCGTGGTTCCGTGGCCGAGTCGAAGCCGATTCGACTCGTTCTTCTTCTGTTGTTCTATATTTGGGTGTATTGTTCTCTGGTATATTTGGTTTCTACCCAGTATGATTTATGTACTGGTTTGCATTTGGGGTAGACACGGAAAATAGTTTTCGATCGAAATTCTAAGTTATTTGCTAATCAGGTTTTATCTGTGTTGTGATATATGTGTTCGTAAACTTCAGCTAATTGCTATATGTCAATTAGCTTGGGGTTGCACATATCTGTGATGTTGGTTTGCATATACGAACTTATTGGATCGTCATGGATGAATAGCCGTGGATGTGAGAAGAGAGTTTTCTTTCATTCGATATAAATTGTAAAGTGATGTAATATTTTTTTGCGGTGCAGATCCGGGTTGAGATGTATCCACCGTTGTATTATATCATTTACTGTTTCCTGTTCCTAGGATAGACCCAAGGTGGGGTGCACAAACTACCGGGTACTTTGAAGTACCTAATGGGCTACTCATTCTATTAAGGAAGGTTGCTTCACTTCGGGTATTTGGCGGGTAGTTCGCTGCACCCGTAGGAGTCTGGGGTAGGGTTTGAATATTCATCACGACCATGGAATCTATCTTTTGTAACAGGCTTAAAGGAAACGCGGAATTCTTAGTATATCTAATATGTTAATCTGTGATCTGGAATGCCTATTATTGCATGAGACGAATGGTTATTATATATGTTTTATATACTAGACGTTGCTTATGTTTTGCATCCGCGCTAATCCAGCCTCTAGCTCTGGCGTTAGTTAAGTAACCCAACGGTGTAAGATGGGGCCCAGTGGCGAGTGGATGTCATAAGCGTACGTCATATTTTCAATTTTTTTTGTGATGATAGGTGTAAATGAAGGGACTGCATTAGATTAATACAAAGAAAACAAACCAAAGTTGAATCGTTGGAAAAAATTTCAAAACCACTCGTTTTTTTTTTTCAAAACAGAAGAATTTTAAATACGGAGCTTAAACCACTCCTTTAAAATCAATCATAGTTCCTTCGATTATATCAAGTTCACTACATTCACGGTTTCTCCAAAACCATTCGTAGCCCTCTGTCATTTCATATGAATATTTAGTAGT
This sequence comes from Agapanthus africanus, assembly GCA_030015575.1. Lineage (NCBI taxonomy): Eukaryota > Viridiplantae > Streptophyta > Magnoliopsida > Asparagales > Amaryllidaceae > Agapanthus > Agapanthus africanus. The sequence continues at coordinate 538,638,259 of CM057337.1, forward strand.
ATTCAAGCTATGTTTGTTGACCTTCACCGAGGCATAGTGATTGGTAGCTGCTAAATATTCATATGCAGTATAGATAGATGTGTTGGTTTGGGACAGTCGTACTACTTTGTTGGTCTTCGTCAAGGGTATGTACGGGTAGGTTCAAATTAACCTGGACAGTGATGGTGTAAGTGCACGGCAGCGCCCCGGCCGTCAATCCGACAGCCAAATGCGGAAGCGGTGATAAACTTTAATTTTTCATGAACTGGCACCACCGCGCACTAATACCCGGATCGAACCATTAACTAGTCCTAGCTAACTACAAGATGGGGAAGAGAGATATACCGACTGATCCGTGTCCTCCGGTCTTCTCGTCGTCGTCCCGATCTCCAGCGGAAACTCCGGTCGTCGCCTCCTTGCCGGAAGGGCACCACATTGCCTACATCTTTTACGGGCTCCCACCTCAATGCCGAGGCAACTCGGGCACGAAGCTGGCTAGTCGACGTGCCTAAGAATTACTGTAGAATCTAGTGTAGAGACTTGCGTCTCATTTGGGGTTCATGGAGGTGCCATTTTGGTGGAGGGATGATCCAAGATTTATGTGGAGGAACTTGGGGATATTTGGGAGCATGAAATGAACCAAATACCTACACAAAAAATGTTGGACAGCCCCTCCCCTATCATGGCCGGCCAATCCAAGTGAGGGGAGAGTGAGAATGAGAGAGTAACCAAAAGAATGAGTGGGAAACTCTATCATGCAAGAGAGAGGAAAAAGAAATCATGTGAACCAATGATAACAAGGCAAAACCAACACTCAACTATCACTCATCACAAACAAAGTCCAACCATCATGAATCATCATGAAGTCAAGAAGTCAAGGTATGGAGCTCTCATCATGATGCAACAAAATGCAAAAGCCCCTCCACAAATACTTATTTGCAACAATGCAAATAAGCCTTCCTCCACCAATCTTCGGCCAATGAGCGATACAAAGAAAATTGGCCGAAACGGAAAGCAAACTGGCAACTCCATAAAACTGGTCCCGTAATAAATTACAGGAAAACCCCGATACTGTGCATACGCACCAGCATCTGTATTCCGAGCGAAATACAAATGCAATGAGACAAATCTACACTGTACTATACTAGAATCCGGCTTAAACCAAAGCCGGCTAGTAATATCTGTCTGATCCTGATCCGTGCAATACCGCACGTATCTGATCGAACCCTGCCATATAACAATACGGCCTGTAGTACAAACTGTCCGATCCTGATCCGTGCAATACCACACGTATCTGATCGGACCTTGCCATATCTCCATACGGCCTCTACAGCTTTTCACCCGAAAGCATGAGTAACTGAATGTGGGGGACTCTAAAGACTCGTCAACACCTTGGTTGTGGATTTAACCACTAGCACGTCAGAGGTATAAGCCAATACGTAACGGTCTACCAGGTATAGACTAAAAGGGACGTCGGTGAGCGAACTCAGCCTGACAACCCTACTGAGCCTGTCAGTGACAATATCCGTACAGTTCGGTCCGTTCGTCTATGAGCATCGCATGGCGGGCCTAGGGGGTTGGTAAAAGTCAGACCCCCAAAAGCGGTACAAGTCGTGTCGGAGTGTAGCCCAGAACACCCTGAGATATTACTGGAATACCTACCAGTAAATCTCCTTGCCTCGGCCGAGGGCTTCGTGTAATGGCTCTCCTAGACACAGCGCGACCTCACCCCCAATACCGGGAGAGACGAACCCCTGATGATGCGCTCACTGCCTCCATGTAGCTCGGGACTGTACCCAACTAAAACCTGTTTGCACGACTCCTTTGAGCCGTGGTAGGGTAGTAATCAAAGTACAGTGGGAACTCACACAAGACAAATGACGATCCCCAGGTCGATGAACTAACCTGTACACATGTCACCAGGGAACTGCCATCTGACGTTTGGTATATGACCAACTAGCATGTTCCCGGCGAGTCCTGTCCAGTGTACTCATAACCCAATGAGCACCTGTATACATCTTAGGTGATCCAACTGACACCAGTGGCTTATGAGACCGGCCACCGCCCCTCGTCGGGGTCTCGACTGTATACACTAGTCAACTCTGGAGAATCGATGCCCTGTCTCGAAACTCTCACGACTAGGGACCTTTTAAGGATGTGCTTATAGACTACCAGCTCCCACTTAAATGATCGCCCTCATACTGCTGGTGGTCAAGCAAGAATCCTAGGGGCTCCACCAACGTGTAATAGCGACTTGTCAGGTCACCTAAAGCAGTACACGATGATAAAGGTAAACCAGATAGCATACTATCATCTCGAGTAAGACTGTCCTATCGGGATTGGTCCTCCCTCAATCATTACAATCACGTGCCTGTGATCCAATAATTGACTCTGTGGGCACTATCTCCAACAATCTCCCACTTGCACTCAAGGCTAATTATTGCGATGTCGCATACTCACGGCCCGTGTGATACCGAACACCCAACTCCTCTAGTAGTCAGTCTCACAAAGCTCGTTTGCGAAACTATTGCGTTCGAAGAATAATCTCAGTGAGTGGATCCGCTTTGATGTTTCTTTCTATGTCTCTCTATATCTCAAGTTCGCAGAGAAAGCCATCTCCCGAAAAGAGCAATACCTGTATTAGAATGTGTCTGGATGTCTGATGGGATCTTGCTCATAAATGAACTCCAAATCCAAACTTCTTAGACTGTATCGTCAACTGAACTTAATCAGTATCCTACGCCATGCCTCTTTCAGTATTGCCTTGGACCAACTGTCCAAAATACTGCAGCTCATCAGAAGGATAAACTATAACTCTGACAACCTCCTTGTCGTCCAGGTCACCTTGGAAGCCTGGAATGATAACTGTCTCCTGAATAAGGCTGTCGTTATCATATCCTTAGAACATCCACTTATGTTCTAAAACTGCTTCCGACTGTTTCTCCAGGATTGGATCAATGTCAACTTATTGCATCTAGTGCAAGAATAACATCTGGTGTGGTACTTGACATCTCATGATTGACTCAATTGCCTGAGCAAGTGATCTTCCAATCATGCACATCCCTCTCACCTTTAGTCTGTAAGACACCTTTAGAGAGGGTGACTCCATCTTCTGCAGGTAGACTACCGTGCATGGAGTCGTCCATTCTAAATACTCTTAGAATGCTGTCTGAGTACCCTGATTGGGAAACCACCCAAATCTAGATCTAAAACCATAAATCTAGTAACCAGTATGTCTGATATAAAATCCATTTCCTTTGTGGAGAAACTACTGTGTGACGACCAAAGTATAACCGATTGTAGTATAGGAGTTTCTTTTCCTACTCTGTGTATGTCATCCAAATACCATGACAACACACCCTACTACCTTCTCAACAGATCCATCCCCTATTCTGGTGAAGCCAAACCCATCACTGTCACGTCAGAAATAGATGATCTATCTCCGCTACATGTGCTTTAGTCTATAAATAGACATAAGCCACCTATCCACCAATGCTTCCGCTGCTCCCACTGACCATGACAACCCTCTGGCAGAGTCATATACACGTACACTTCTGAAGCCAGTTCAGAACGACGCTATACTCATCCTCCTGCCGGGTCTCACAGCCTGGAACATCAGCAATGGCAAGTGTGGGTAAACAAGAACTTCCCTGTCACCGTCCTTGAGGCTACCGGAGTGCCTCTCGGGTGCCTGAAGTTACCCACCGTATCTGCGGAGTGGCCAATGGAATGTCAAACTAGATTGAATCTTTAGGTTCCTTATCAAATCTTCAGTAATCGTTTGTGGTTCTGGAATCACTTCCAGTTCTACCATACTCCCACTACTATTTTCTGAAAAAATCCATTTTTGATAAAACTCTGGCGAGTCTAGAACAATATTTCTATTGTTCATCCAGATGGTTGAAAGTCAACCCTCATCATAGCCTGGGTCAACCCACAAACAGCTATTACAGAAACGTGCCTTGAGTTGTCCAGTGTCTGGTTTTAAGCATAAACCGGACAACTCCCCGTACCTTAACATCGTTAAGATATGAACTGTTCTATATAAAATATAGAAACAGAGGCACTGATTTAATTGAACCAGATCCAAATCATGCAACTATCTCCAGTGCATGTCAACTTAAATGGAAGAAGGCCTATCAGCGTTGCTCAAGTTAGGAATGCTTCCAATTATGAGTAACCTGAAAGAGAAGCAATTTCTCTTAATCATTACTATCAACTGAATACCATTGACAAGTTTCTACATCTTCGATCACTTTGAAGAATCCCGATACTTGCTACACTTGGTTCTCTACTCTATTCAAATACCTATAACTTCTCTAAATTCGGACCCTGTGTTTGCACGAAACACCTGTCTAAAAACTAGAGAAGTCATAAGTAAACCGAATATAGTACGAGGACCAACCCCTCTGTCCTGATGGACCCTGGACAACATACAATACTCTGTATAAGTCCCTTGAGTCTGATAACTCATTCACTATGTGTCGTAGGTTGAAAACTGTTCTTATGGTTAAGAAGAATTACACCGCTGTTTTAATGCTCCTTACCTAACCATCCACTGATATAGGTAAATGTCATAGACATAATTTCAAAAAGGCATATCTCACTCTATGAAAATAGACGTACAGATATATCAATTTGAAATTGGTGCACAACGGCGGATATTCAAAACCAAATATTTGCCGACCGGCAACCAACCCAGGTGACTTCCTCAAATATCACCGATTACAACGAATCCCGATATAATGAGGATGATCACCCAATTCCCAATAACTTACTCCCACTCATCATCTGTAAAACCATACAGATGTGAGAATCATACCTGGTAAATACAAACCCTGGAGCAAGTGTCTAACTGGGAAATCAGTTTTCCTTTAACAGTACACAGCGAAGCTAAAACGTTGAAATGTTTCGATGGGGTATCCCGGTACTCCTAGTAATGCCTCTTCCAGATTCACGACTGTAATCGCATATCTCTTTGCCACCTCTCCAAATCCCTTTTTATATCTTTAGTCATTACCTTCTGCACACCCCTTAGACCAAATGGTTTTCTTCTTTCCCTACCGTTCGGCACCAGCCTATGGTTTGGAAGAAGACTATCCAATAAGCATAATGGGTGTACTGTCCTAATCCTAGGAACACTCGCAATGAGAGAAGGTGAAGATAAAAGACAACCGAATAAACCTTATTCATATTTCTCCTGGACCAGAATCCATCCCCGAACTGGAACAAGTTCTTTTCGAGTTCGTATATAACTATACGATGGAGTACCTAAATAAACTGTGGATCTTCGTAGTGATACGGAGTGTCCTGGAGAAATACAAAGGTGATTTAGGATTGGCGAAGGAATACTTGGTTTGGTCCTGAATAGCAGTCGCAATTTACTTTGCCCTCTTACTAATCCCTTGCTTTGTCTTAACTTAATACCTTCTGCACACCATCGTTATGCTAATTGGTTTTCTTCATTCCCTACCGGTCGGCACCTGCCTATGGTTTGGAAGAAGACTATCCAATTTGCGTAATAGGTGTACTATCTCCTAAACCAAGGAGTACTCGCAATCTGAGAGAAGGTAAAAGGAAAAGACAACTGAATAGTCCTATCCGTTTCCTCCAGAACCTGAAACCATCCTCGAATAAATTCCTTCGAGTTCGTATCTAACCATACGATGGTTTTGTCCAATGGAAGTGGACGTTCGTAGTAATACGGGGTGTCCTGGAGAAAAGGGTAAAAGTGGGAGTGGCAATGAGGTCTGCAACTCTGACAATCCAAAAGCCAGTGTTTAAGAAGGTTCGGTCAACTTGGTCACTGAGTCATAGTCTTAAGGTCGAGTCAATGGTCGCTGCCAAAGAGAGAGAGAAAAGAAACACTCAGCGTGCACTCTATCCTAGATCAGAATGGCTACCAATTTATCTAATCTGGAAACCTCCCACTGTACCTCAAATTCTCCTCCAAACCTGAAAGAAGAATTAGTCGGGATCACCCGAGGAGTAAACCAACTCATCAGTGGGAATCGGGATCCAACTATCATCGCATGATAACGTGCCGGAATCCGCTCACGTCATCGCACTCCAGAAGGTATGCGCATATCTGGCAAGTTTCAGTTCTTTTGAAACTCCCGATATGATTTCTGCCCCATGCTCTTATGACCTTGGTGTGAGGTCAAAATATCATAAGTCACATGTCAAGTTCTGCCCATCATTATCCAGGTTAATTTGAACCCACCCGTACATACCCTTGACGTAGGCCAAAATAGTAGTACGACTGTCCCAAACCAACACATCTATCTATGCTACAGATAAATACCCGGCAGCTACCAATCACTATGCCTTGGCGTGAGGTCAAAATACATAGCTTGAATACTACCGAATATTTAACTGAAATGATGGAGGGCTACGAATGGTTTCTGGCGAAAGCCTTTAACGTAATGAACTTGATATCGTTGAAGGAACCGATAGCTTTTTAAAAATATAGTGACGAAAACCTTTGCTAAAGAGGTCACTCCCGGTGAAGGGATCTCGGCTCTTTCCCCGTAGAATGAGGTGCAGGATATTCCAACTGAATACCACGATGCAAAGCAAAAGTAATCGGCTATAGTGAAGTTATTGCCCTGACGCAAACTTTTTGTCCAAGGGGTCACTCCCGGTGAAGGGATCTCGGCCCTTGCCTCGTCGACTGAGAAGCAGGATATTCCAACTGAATACAACGATGCAAAACAAAAGTGAACGTCCTTGCAATAATAGCTTTTTGAAAAGTGTTCCAACAACATCAGATTAGATTTGTTTTTAAACTTGCATTGATCCGAATCAATGCAGTCCCATCAATTGATCACACCAAAAAGAATGAAAATATACTGATGTACGTATATGCCATCCGCATTCGCCACTGGGTCCCGTCATTACCCGTTAGGTTAGCTAACTAACGACAGAGCGGGGACTGGACTAGCGCGGATGCAAAACATATACAACATCTACTAATATATATACTAATATATTATATTCGCTCAAGGCGTGATAAAATGCAACATTACAGAAATGTACAGCATCACAGAAACAATACAGATATCCGGGATCCCCGGGTTTCATAGAGCCACTACTGAAACCCGACGTTCCCCTGGTCGTGTGGATAGCCTGTGCAATGAAATCCTAGACCCCTACGGGTGCGGCAAGTCACCCGCCAAAACCTGAAGCGAGGCAGCCCCCTTCAGCAACGTGAATGGACCACCCAGCACTTCACGGAATCCGGTAACTTGGGCACCCCTCCTGGGTCAACCTATACCCCCTACGAGTGCGGCGAACAGCCCGTCAATCCAAGAGTGAAGCCCCCTCCGTCTCAATGCCATGAGATGCGGGCTTGTTTCCCTCTAGAACCCGGCTATCCGTGCACCCCTCCGCGGGGTAATCCTAGTACAGAAAGTAAAATATACCTACAACGGGTACATCGACCGCAACCTGGTCGTGCCCCAAAATAATAATACAAACAGGCAGTGACGGCAGTCCACATGTCGGACGCTCGTCCCGCAATATCAAATGTACATAATACAACAAAAACTGTACTAGCATTGCATCCAGGCTATCCCCACGACCGATCCGCAACATTACAGCAGTACATAGAACATCAACGTGAAAGTCACGTTCGCAAATCCGTCTAACCGGGCTATAGCAGTTAGACGGGATTTACCGATCGAGTGACATTCACGGTCGCAGATATAATGTAAATACTGTGAAATAATTTGTTTAAAATATTCCGATCGATCAAATTTTAACAAGTGGGCCCCCAAGCATTACTGTAGCAGATCAAGAAATTCTGGGCCCAATGTTATTATCCTAAAACCCCTAAAACCAGCCTAGAAAGCAACTGGAGAAAAATGACACAGTGATCTGATCATAGTGCGGCGGAACAGCGGCCCAAAGGGGGGTTTGGCCGCGGTTCCGCGCTCCCACTATGGAATCACTCTGTCGAATTTCTACAGTAGCCTTATATTTTCCAGTACATCACTTTTCTGTAACCTGAAAAAATTTTCGACTCCAAAAAATTTCAACAGAAAACTGATGTGAACAAAAATGCGGATTTTGGAATTTTGGCCGATCGTAAATGTAAACACATTAAAACAAAGATAGACTAAGTTAATGGCGAGGCTCTGATACCACTGTAAGTGTACGGCGGCGCCCCGGCCGTCAATCCAACGGCCAAATGCGGAAGTGGTGATAAACTTTAATTTTTCATGAACCGGCACCACCGCGCACTAATACCCGGATCGAACAATTAACTAGTCCTAGCTAACTACAATATGGGGAAGAGAGATATACCGACTGATCCGTGTCTTCCGGTCATCTCGTCGTTGTCCCGATCTCCCGCGGAAACTCCGGTCGTCGCCTCCTTGCCGGAAGGGCACCACATCGCCTACATCTTTTACGGGCTCCCACTTCAATGCCGAGGCAACCCGGGAACGAAGCTGGCTAGTCGACGTGCCCAAGAATTACTGTAGAATCTAGTGTAGAGACTTGTGTCTCATTTGGGGTTCATGGAGGTGCCATTTTGGTGGAGGGATGATCCAAGAATTATGTGGAGGAACTTGGGGATATTTGGGAGCATGAAATGAACCAAATACCCACACAAAAAATGTTGGACAGCCCCTCCCCTATCATGGCCGGCCAATCCAAGTGAGGGGCAAGTGAGAATGAGAGAGTAACCAAAAGAATGAGTGGGAAACTCTATCATGCAAGAGAGAGGAAAAAGAAATCATGTGAACCAATGATAACAAGGCAAAACCAACACTCAACTACCACTCATCACAAACAAAGTCCAACCATCATGAACCATCATGAAGTCAAGAAGTCAAGGTATGGAGCTCTCATCATGATGCAACAAAATGCAAAAGCCCCCTCCACAAATACTTATTTGCAACAATGCAAATAAGCCCTCCTCCACTAATCTTCGGCCAATGAACGATACAATGGAAATTGGCCGAAACGGAAAGCAAACAGGCAACTCCATAAAACTGGTCCCGTAATAAATTACAGGAAAACCCCGATACTGTGCATACGCACCCGCATCTGTATTCCGAGCGAAATACAAATGCAATGAGACAAATCTACACTGTACTATACTAGAATCTGGCTTAAACCAAAGCCGGCTAGTAATATCTGTCCGATCCTGATCCGTGCAATACCGCACGTATCTGATCGAACCCTGCCATATAACCATACGGCCTGTAGTACAAACTGTCTGATCCTGATCCGTGCAATACCGCACGTATCTGATCGGACCTTGCCATATCTCCATACGGCCTCTACAGCTTTTCGCCCGAAAGCATGAGTAACTGAATGTGGGGGACTCTAAAGGCTCGTCAACACCTTGGTTGTGGATTTAACCACTAGCACGTCAGAGGTATAAGCCAATACGTAACGGGCTACCAGGTATAGACTAAAAGGGACGTCAGTGAGCGAACTCAGCCTGACAACCCTACTGAGCCGTCAGTGACAATATCCGTACAGTCCGGTCCGTTCGTCTATGAGCATCGCATGGCGGGCCTAGGGGGTTGGTAAAAGTCAGACCCCCAAAAGCGGTACAAGTTGTATCGGAGTGTAGCCCAGAACACCCTGAGATACTACTGGAATACCTACCAGTAAATCTCCTTGCCTCGGCCGAGGGCTTCGTGTAATGACTCTCCTAGACACAGCGCGACCTCACCCCCAATACCGGGAGAGACGAACCCGTGAAGATGCACTCACTACCTCCATGTTGCTCGGGACTGTACCCAACTAAAACCTGTTTGCACGACTCCTTTGAGCCGTGGTAGGGTAGTAATCAAAGTACAGTGGGAACTCATACAAGACAAATGACAATCCCCAGGTCGATGAACTAACCTGTACACATGTCACCAGGGAACTGCCATCTGACGTCTGGTATATGACCAACTAGCATGTTCCCGGCGAGTCCTGTCCGGTGTACTCATAACCCAATGAGCACCTATATACATCTTAGGTGATCCAACTGACACCAGTGGCTTGTGAGACCGGCCACCGCCCCTCGTCGGGGTCTCGACTGTATACACTAGTCTACTCTGGAGAATCGATGCCCTGTCTCGAAACTCTCACGACTAGGGACCTTTTAAGGATGTGCTTATAGACTACCAGCTCCCACTTATATGATCGCCCTCATACTGCTGGTGGTCAAGCAAGAATCCTAGGGGCTCCACCAACGTGTAATAGCGACTTGTCAGGTCACCTAAAGCAGTACACGATGATAAAGGTAAACCAGATAGCATACTATCATCTCGAGTAAGACTGTCCTATCGGGATAGGTCCTCCCTCAATCTTTACAATCACGTGCCTGTGATCCAATAATTGACTCTGAGGGCACTATCTCCAACAGATGGGTAGAACATGACATGCGACTTATGATTTATTGGCCTTCGTTAAGGTCATAAGAGCATGGGGCAAAGATCCACATAGGGAGTTTCTAAGAAAACTGGAACTTGTTAGTACTGCATACCATTTGGAGTGTGATAATGTTGGTAAGATTTCTTCAGGATTATCACACAATGATATTTGGATCCCGATCCTACTGTGAGTATATGCTACTCCTCAGGAGATTTTTTCACTTAATGATTAATGTTATAAACCAAGTAGGTGTTTAGAACAGTGTTAGCGAGGCTACGCATCCAGGGAAAAGAGGTTATTTAATTAAGGAACTTCACGAAAGCGTCGTAAAACCTCCCTCCAAGTACCGACACTAGCCTGTTCGAACGGTTTAGAAAGAATTGTACAGTGAGATTAATCCTAACTAATTCTTCTTTTATGGTTTGAGGAAGGATTCGAGAAATAGTGGGAGCCATCCTGTTTAGATAAATTAAAAACCAATCTAAACTTGCAAGAGAATCATGCTGAATGTTTTCTTCTCTCTCTCCTAATTGCAGTGACCATGTGACCGAGTTTAGGTTACAGTTAGATAATAAAATAACTGAGTTGTACTATATTGACTGGCAAAGGTTTGTCCATATGTCCATTACCTATGACAAGATGGACCACCTCATTACCGCTCAAGCCCCCTGCCGTCCCAGGTCCAGTTTCCACCGTCGCGGATGATATCCATAAGACATCGGAAAAAGACAGTGTGAATGCCAAATGCCTCGTATTGTCCTCAGTTGATGGTGTGTACCAGAGGCAGCACAAGAAGATGAACTTAGTTACCATCTTCCTCCATAACAAAGATTTATATTGATAGCAATCTCGTATCGCAATATATGAGACCTCAAAAGAATTGCTTCAAGCGAGCTTGGCTGTTGGGTCATCTGTAGGAGACCACGTCCCTACAATGATCAGCTATATTAAAAATCTCATGGACCCGAGGACCACGTTGGAGAACGAGTCATATGATAACTTAATTCTACAGCCCCTACCTTCTACTTACACCCTGAAGGAAACAAGGGAGACACCCGCTCTACTTATTGGGGAATCTTCCTATTCTGGATCCAAGGCGAATGCCAAGGGTGAGTAGAAGAAGACCTCTACAAAGCCGATAGGTAGTGTCGGTAAGGTAGAAGGAAAGAGCAGGGCAAAAGTTTCGAGACTAACAGTAAGGAAGGTGGGTTGTTCTTATTGTCACGGGAAAAGGGCATTGGCAGAAGAATGTAGTGTTTGGAAAGCCAGAATCCAAGATCCGAATCACGTTGTGGCATCAACTTTGGGTGTATTTGTGATTGAAAACAATCTATCAATTAACTCTACTTTCTGGGTACTAGATATCAGATCAGGATCTCATATCTGTAATTCATTACAGGTTTTGAGAAACCGTAGAGTTATCAAGGCAGGTGATATGACTCTCAAGATTGCTAACGGAATGAGCGTGGACGTTGTATCCGTAGGATATATCACCTAGGATTGAAAAGTGGGCAGATATTGATTTTACGTAACTGTTTGTGTGTACCCAGTCTATCTTGTATGCGATGTGGTCCACATCCACGTAAATCATGGTTTGATTGGGTCAGGTACACTAGAGGACGGTATATACGTGTTAAATCAAGCTCAGGTTTTCAACGTCCAGAACACACTTAAAAGAAAGTCTCCAGAATTAAATAAGTCTTTCTAATGGCATTGTAGACTGGGTTATATCAACGAAACACAATTGTTGAAGTTACATCGAGAGAGATATTTGGATCCGTTCGAATATCAGTCTTATGCAATTTGTCAATCTTGTCTCATAGGAAAGATGAAAAAGACTCCATTCACTGAACATGGAGTTGTAGGGTTAGCTTAGCACTTTAGAAATGTTTTGGCAAGCATCAAACATGCTATATTAAAATTTTTGGGGTGCTAAACCAACCATCCAAGTAATCGAACTAGAGAATTAGGGTTAACTTTGCATGTCAACTTTACAACTTTGTTATTAGGGATTACAACCTTTGTTGTCCGTTCCTTCGATTCATAAGCTCTGAGTAGTGGTCCCTTCGCTGCGATCCATAAACTCCCGGGCTCTAGAAAGGCTCCACAAGTTGAATGATTCATGCTTGCTTGAAGGCTTCGAAATCCAAGATGATCTATTTTGAGGAAACACGAACTCAAGCTATGACTTCACTAATATGGAATTAGTAAAGCTAACACACTAATCTATATGACTAGTAAAGAAGAGGATGATGAAGTAGGAATTTTGCTCACTTTAGTATTTAATTTCTCACTAATTTTCTTCTTGATCTCAAAAGCTAGAAAGCTAAAATGAGATGAGGAAGAAGAAGAAGAATGAATTAGATAAGGTTAGAAATGCAACCATGGGTGAGACTATGTCATCAACTAACTCATGTAGAGATTTAACCATGGATATGTGTCATGCTCGGGTTAAAAAATATCTTAAGCAAAACAAAATGGGTGGACTTTGTCAATGGTTATCTACAAGATTCATGAAGCTTCATCCATGACTCATTTCCACAATTTTGAATTACTTAGATATTTAAACCCAAACATTAAATGTAGCATGGTATAATTCTCATACATCCTTATTGCATGTAGAACCTAGCATGTCGCAATATTATATATCACATATATAATATTTATGTAACAATAGAAAACAATACAATAAACATATATCACATATATGTTAAATGTATCACAAGTGAGAATAATAAACATTTAAGTGAGCTTATAATATATATATATATATATATATATATATAATATTTAATCAAATCAACACTTGAACCGACAACCCGGCTATATCACATATAGCCGGCCGATATCTCATATCGCGAGAATAGAACACTGTATTGTAGTGTTCCTATTAACGTCAACAAGGTTTAGGGAGGCATCGTCCATGCCATTTTCTAAATTTTTTCCATTTTAAAGAATCCTAAACAAGAATCGTTAACTAGAGAATCATACGAAAGGAAATGTAAACTGCTTTATATCTAAGTGAACTAGAAATAAAACCTTTGTAGATCGGTCCTTCACTTCAATAGCTCCTTGTAGTAGTCCCTTCGCTGCGATGATGTGATCTTGCGGACTCTTGAACGGCTCCATGAGAAGAAAGCAACGATCTTGCTTGAAGTCTTCGAGACCGAAGATGATCTACGTTGACAAGACACTAACCCAAGCTACTACTTCACTAATGAAAGATTAGTGAAGCTAACATTCTATACTAAAGTGCTAATCTAGTAGAGGAGGATGAAGTAGGATGTGGGCTCACTTTAGAATTATTTTTCTCACAATTGTTTCTCACTTGAACAAAACCAAGAGAGCTTTTGAGCTTTGAGGAAGAAGATGAAAAGAGATAATGTTATGAGTGAGGATGGAAACCATGTGTTGGAAATTATCTAATAATACCCTTGTAGAGACTTAACCATGAGTTTAGATATTGGTTGGGTTAACAAATATCTAGTGGGAGAAAAAACTAGTGGACTACGTCAATGGATCTCAAAGCTTCTCAAAGATTCATGCCACATGACAAAATTCCAACTAATAATTGAATTAAAATAAATAAATAAACCTTATATTATCTTTATCACGGTGCAAGTCTCATACACCCATGTTGCATGTATAATCAACCTTGACACAAAATAATGTTCATTAATATATCACATGTATATTACATGCACACAAGTGAGAAAAGAAATGCTTAAGTGAGCTTATATTAGTTAATGTAATCTAGTATATCACATATACATTTATACATTAAATTATCAAATCAACTCTTGATTTAATAATTCGGCTATATCACATACAACCGGCTAATATAATCTATATCATCTTATCGAATCAACACTTGATTCAATAACCCAGCTACATCATATATAACCGATCGATATGAATAAATCGCGAGAATATAATACGGTATCACATACAAGTATTATTCTCGGCCCCGCACATATCCCATATATGCTCCAACTTCATTTTGCCTGAGACAATAAAACCTATATGTAGGACTCTAAAGACTCGTCAATATGCCGGTAGTAGGTGATGATCACATCAAGCACCCACAAGCCGTCAGCGGTACTAGCTGGACGTAACGGCTATCCGGGTATTGAACGATCAGAAGATCAGCAAGCAAGCCCACTCCAACTCCTGCAAAAGTCTGACAGTAACACTACCGTACAGTCCGCTCTCTTCGTCTGATATGTCGCATAACCAGTCTAGGGGTTGTAAATGTCAAATCCCCAAAACCGATAAGTCATGCCGATATGAGGATCATAACGGGTCGAGAAACTACTGATAACACTTACCAGTAAATCTTTAAATCTTCCATGGCCAAGGGCTTCCCTGCTATGGCCAATCGAATACAGCGCAACATCAACCCCTAATACCGGGAGAGACGAAACCCCTCCTATCGCTCATTGAATCCATATGACTCGGTACTGTACCCAAAAACCACAGTTTTCCACGTCGTCTTGAACATGGTAAGGTGGAAATCAAAGCACAGTAGGAATCACACAAGACTCAATGACTATCTCGGGTCTACAGACTAACCTGTACTAGTGTCACCAGAGAACTGCCATCTGACGTGAGGTATAATACCATCTGGGAGTTCTCGGCGAGTCCGTCCAGTGTACCCAGTCTCCACTGAGCACCCGTATACCATCTCTTATGTCAAACACCAATGGATATGGGATCATCCACCGCCCATCTCATGGGTCGAGAAGCATATACGCTAGTCTACTCTGGTATATTGATGCTCTGTCTCGATACACCCATGACTTAGAACATTAAAGGATGAACATATGTACTACCATGGCTCCACTAGTATGATCTGCATCATAATCCTGGTAGTCAAGTACACATCCTAAGCGCTTTACCATAAGACAGTATCAAGAGACAAGTATACATGTTAAGATAAAGAGCAACCAGATAGCATACTATCATGTCGAGCAAGAAAGTCCTCTCTATATATGTCGAAGCATCCACTATAATATACATCATATGTACAACAATGGCCTCTAGGGCAACATACAACTAACAATCTCCCACTTGTACTAGGGCCAGCTGTTGTAGTATCGCATACCCAATATCCTAAAGAGTCTCTCGAACTGTTTCTGGGGAATGGCCTTCATGAGTGGATCCTGATCAGCACACTTTTGGTGTGTCGAGTTTTAGGTTCTAAAGTTTAACCGCGATCAGGACGGTGTCGCTTTGCAGCTAGCCACGATGAGTACGGGTCGTTCGCAGGGAGATGGTTGGTTTTTAGGCTTGTTTTAATGAGTTAACAACGTTTTTTATTTTTTGGTTAAGCTAAACGTCGCAACAAAGATATGTATAATAAAAGGACTTGTTAAGGGTAGTAATAGGTTAGCTTGTATGAAGGTGAAGTATTCCGAATCCTTATAGACCCAACTTTGGTATTAACACTAAAGCAATAGAAAACAACGCGGATTAGGGAACTTAAAATACGGTATTTGCGGCTTTTCGCTAAATCCGACTTCCTTGTCCCTTGTCCTTCCGTTGTTATCTCTTGATTCTAGCCTCCGGCAAGCCACTAGCAATCTGGTCATGATTAGGAATCGTCGCTATCGTGGTAGAATAGGATGCTTAGCAGAGCGGAATCGCGAGTGATTTGCACGGAGTTTCAATTGCAAAGTTTAAGGTTTTTAGCAAATAACATTTTCAAATAAAATCTAACCATATTCCACCCTTAACAAGTAAAGCGACTACTCACACATATTTGCAAAATAAAAATAAGGAAAAGATAAATGAGTAAGGAACATAATGAAAAATACGAGAAAAGAAAGATAAAGAGAGAACCAATGAATCTAAGCGCGAATATCTCCAAGTATTCGTAAGCTCGGTGAAGTGTGAAATCCAAACATAAAACTTTAAGGTTGCAATCTCACTTAAGAGGTTGCAAGATAAAAGTAAAGCAAGAATTTCACAATTTCAAATATGTAAAATAGAACAAGTCATGGTAATAAAAATGAGAACTTTTTATTGAATTACAAATAAGTTACAAGTGTTCTTGAAGTCAAGAACCTAAGCCTTAAGCTTGCAAGTTCAAATGAAGAAGTTGCAAGTTCAAGACAAAGGGGCAAGAACTCAAGAGAAAAGAGAAAGAAAATACAAGAGTTCTAAACAAACTAGAGCAATCAAAAGTATCCCTACCCCTTGCCCTATGGTCTGTATTTATAGGCTCAAAAACTGAATAAACAAACAAAAAAATCAAGACCAACTAGAAGCAAGGGAAGCCCACAGAAAGATGGAGCCCGGCAGAAGAGGTAGGGCCGGCGAGCTCGGCTAGGAGTACCATGTGGCCGGCCAAATTTTGGGGGAATTGCCTCAAACTTGGTGTGATGGTTAGTGTTGTTCCCAGTATCATTTTGGTGCAGTTTATTTTCTCTGTTTTGATCTTGTATGCATTCTGGGTTTTGGAGGGAAACATGGATCTTTAATTCAACACAAATCTTGTAGCATCTAATGCATGTCACACTTATACCCACTTGCTCCTATCCATCATGAGTGTGTACCAAGGCAGCCCCCTTAGGTTGTAGTGCTCACTTGTGTACACACTTGTATTGTGTTTGTCCATTTAGATAAAAAGTGTGTGCACAAGCAAGTTACAAAAAGAAACCCAAGAATTATCGGTCGGTTTGCGGTTCTGGTTTGTCACGACTCGAAAGTACGGAACATGACCGGCACTTAAACTATGAAACATCTCGAGGCGTACGTAATCTAAGTAAGCCGAAAAACCCAGAAATCCAAACCAAAAATGTAGTAGAGTGATGGAAAAACCAATTTAAATCAAGTAGTTTGCAATATACGCCAAAATGTGCATTTTTAAAATCACAAGTCTTTTCTAAAAATTTCGGCAGAGTTTCCTTTGTAAAAACAGACCACAAACGGGTACAAAACCCGATAAAGCATATATAATGAATAAAGGCATCCCCAAGAGGAAGCTAGCTCTTCGTCAAATGACGGTCACAACCATGCAAGCAATATAATATACAACGCCGAAAGGCGAGGATCAAAACAGAAAAGGAAACTCAAAACAACATGAAATCCATAGAAATACAGCGCGCGACTCTAAGGTCGAATGAATACACATCACTGGTCTCTATCTGAAATAAATACATGTTTTGTTGATGGAGCTTCTAGATACAACAGAATAATAATATACAAAGAATAATGATGGTCACGATGCAAGTGAACCCACCTACCAAAGCAAGTCACCTGTAAGGGAAGCAATGTGCCAGAAAAGCCGCAATGAAACCTGTGCGGCAAAACCTGCAAGAACTATGGCATAATGGGGGTGAGTTGCCAACTCGTGAATAGAAAATATCTTCAAGTAGAAATCGTATGTATGACTCATCCTAGGTCAATACGATCAGTAATAATATAAACCACAATGAATAAGTTTGACGCATGCTAAAATGGCACTGTAACCTCTATACATGAGTGTAGTGCCAAGTGCTCGTGCTAGTGCCTCAGGTAATAACATACCATAAATATGAGGTATGATCAATGTTGTCAGATCTGTATGTATATGGATCCCGTCCACTCGTCACCAAATGACAATAACAATCATGCATGTAAATATCAAAAGCATAAGCATGGAAGTATGAGGATATAAACCATTTATGTCCCCCACGACACGTCAAAATCATGGAACCGGAGTGTCCAGCATCGACACTCGAAAACATCATGAAAGCTGTGCCCAGCAGCGGCACGTAAATCCTCATATATCGGGCTCCATCTGTCCGGATCAGCCCACGGGCTCCATCTGCGGAATCGGCCTTCGGCCCAGCAGTACGGATCGTCCAATATCTATCTATCGACTCTGGTCAGTATCCTCCGGATAACCGCCAGGTCCAACCAATCACCGGTAGTACTCGCCACCCTGCCAGGCTCATCGTCTACTCCACGAAAAATATTTCTTGCCCCGGGGAACCATACGGGGTCCACCATGTACACGCAATCGGCCTCATCCGCCTCCTCGAATTGGATTTCACATGTCGCTCTCAGCACCGAGAAAACATATGATGGACGCACTGAAATATCATATCAAGGGTAACCAGATTTTTAAAACAATTACATATTTCTTTTGAAATACCCACGGTTCCTAAATCCAGAAATATCATGGAAACAACATATCTCAATGCGTATAATCAGAAAGCATGATGTATACGACATGTAAAAGAAAAGTAAGCATATAAGTATGTCATGCAACAGGGAATAGTAATATGCACATATTTAAGGAAGACGACTTCTTTAAAATGAATCAGCTTTAAAAGGTATCTTGCGGTTCCCAAATCTCTAATCAAGCCAGAATCGTCAATGTATGTGCAAATACGTATGCATGCACGTATGGGTGTACAATAGGAATACACAGTATATAAGTACACAAGTATCCATGCAAGGGTCATATCCCGAATGCAACAGTACTACAGTGTAGTGGCATGGCAATTATCGAGGATGAAGTGTGTGAGCCGGCAAGCAGTGTACGTGGAACATACGCATCATCGATAATGGTGCTGGTAACCTAACAACATGGTTGTAATATAGCAATAAACACAAGCAATGCAATGCAAATAGCTTGAATATGCGGAATCGAATAATCAACGCAACAGTGAAGAATCTACCTCAAAAAAAATACATCATGCAGCTTTGCCATTTGAAATAAGAAGAATCGTGGTTTTTGGCAAAATAAGGGCTACGACGATTTAAGAAAAGATGTGTCTTTTGAAATATTCACAGAATCCCTTTTGCCTATCTTTAAAATACCCCCAATTCGTTAGTTTTGAAATAGGTATGACTCGGGTCTGGTCTAATGTCTACTAAGTAATCTACAGACCTAACTAACAAACTAAACAGGAGGGGTATGGAAACCACCTACATCCGAGTCGATATATCTATATATAAATATAATAGTCGGTGATCCCGCTTTATCAGTATCACATCCGATACAATATACATCATATAATATCCTCAAGTCATGAGTGCAGATCTATCATCAATATAAAGATCGCACGGTAAATCGTCGTAGGGCATCCCAATAGTTGGGTACGGGTCAATATCACATTCATCTCATCAATTATCTGGTATCTTTATCATCATATCACATAATCTGGGTACTGATCTAAGTCTAGTACAATCGACAACATCTATATAAATATGAATGCGCGTGTGAAACACACGTCCCAAGGCCCGCTAAAAATCTCATGTCGTATCGCAAATACGAATCACCTCATATCGCCGATCTCACGGTCTCAAATCAATCTCATCGACTCACCTCAAATACCAAATACTATCCTCAAATCCAGTATATGAACACATAGTCCCATACCCATATGAACACATAAATATATATTCCCATATATGCACATATGAAAGAAGAATGTATGTAAGTATGGGCGTGTGTGTGTATGTGTGGTGCAACCACTACTCTAGGGATTCGCAACACTAAACCAATCCAATCACAACTAGAATCCATCTTTATCATCAATAATCTCAAACAATATATAATCAATATATGTGTGTATACGTATTCGTATACATCACCACGAACTGCGGGGTGCTATACGCTATCCACTCGACTTCTCCCCGTAGATATAAATCTACTCACCATGCTTCTTATGTACCGATGCCGATGTCGCCATCTGCATCTTCATCGCCTCAACATCGCGTAGGGTACCAACAAGTATATCAAAAATGCTAAAGCACATGAAAATCACATCGGAAAACCAAAACGGCACACGCTACTCTCATAGGTAAAAACCTATAGCCTCGCATGCAAACACGACTAATAACCCTTTGTCGTTGACGTTCAAACGCCACCCGACAGAAACGAATCACCAAATACTAAAATCCATGCTAAAAAAAGTCGTAAACCATGCGCCAACACAAGAAAACTACCCCATATTCTATCCGAGATGGAATCAGTCAAAATTGCATATACCAAAGGTCAAATTTACTGGAGATAGGGCCCTGAAGCAAAAATGAGACTAAACCCACCAGCTCTGGCTGCAATTTGCGGCCAAAAAAGGATTTATTTGCGGCAAGAAAATGGTGGTAGGGGCTAGGGCTTTGGGTGCTGGTCGCTAGGTGCCTGCACATCTCACTGTCAAACCAAATTTTTTTAGGTGGCTCGGGTGATATCAGATTTCCAAAAACAGTCGCAGAATTACAGTTTTCCCCGATATCGTTTCTATAAATCCGTATTCTGGGTTTTAATCTCTAGTTTAGTCCAATATAACATCACACCAGGAGTTGTAGTCCCTAATTACACCTCAATTCATCTTTGATTTCAAATCAAACCCTAAACCCTAACCTGAAATTCCTAAAGTTCATCAAAACACACAATATCGACATGAAAAAAGTATTGATGCGCAAGGAATTGAAATACTATGCTAATGGTACAGAAATTACCTCCTTCGGCAACTCAAGAATTTTCTTGAGTTGCTCAAATTCCTCAAAATCCATTCTTTCTTGGTTCATGGTGTTCCTCTCGAGCTTGTGAACGATTTTTGTGAAGTGGGAATATAGTTTTGGGGTTGGATCCATGGTGTTCTGGGGGATTGAAGGTGGAGGAAGAAGAGGGGGAGGGCAGCAGCATCTCATGAGGGAGAGGGAGAGAGAAATGGGATGGGGTAATTAGGAGGGATGGCTCAAGACAAAAGGGTTGAACCCCCTTTACCTACTCTTTCTCTCTCATCATCATTCCTTTACTTTTTCTTTTCTTTTCCTTTTTCCCTTACTTCTTCTCATACAATAGTAACCCTAGGCAACCATACTCCCACAACATGTAAGAAAATATGACAAGTGTGGAAAAATGATATGAGCATGTTTTGCACAAAAAATGCTAAAATCCAATTAGCGATTTTTAATAGCGATTAGCACTAAATTAGCATATAACTAACCATAAAAGCTTAAAAATGGTATAATTCCATAAAATACCCTATTTTAGAATTTTCCAAAATTTTTCCAAAATTTTTCCCCATTTATCGGTATTTAATTATACCGAAATATTACAATATTCATTAAAATAATATTAAATTATAAAAATTCCCAAAAATAATATTTTATTATTTTTTTTGAAATGTTACAATCTTCACCTTTTAAAGAAATTCGGTCCCCGAATTTAAATTTAAATCCCCAAATTCTAAACATTTCGATAAAAGTCCAAGTCGTCGGGGCTCGAAAATCATCAATACATAAAACGCAACATAGCGCAATGCATGCACATGAGCAGTGAGCAAATAACTCAAAATCGAAACTCCGTCAAACGTCCCGCAATCATCGGAGTCAAGGTAAAGACACGAATGCCAAATCTAACCAAAACCAATATGATATAATTCGAAACTATACATGTAAATACCAAATCTATATATGTAAATATCTGAAGGAAATGCATGCCAAATCTTTTTAAGTCGATGTGCAATGCGCATAACACTCCACAGTGGCGGACGTCTATCATAAGAAAATAACCATATACGTATATATCCTTTGTTTAATTTGTACGTTCCGCCGTTTTTGGAACAATTTAGAAGGGTTTCCTTATTTTAAACATTTCGTGTCATGTCAGACACGTAGGTAAATACTGAGATTATAGCTCGCTTTTTCGAGATCCCTTCGATAACTATCAATGCATGCAAAATATACTCAGGTACTGTCATCTGACTCGTCCTGCTCAGTACGAAAACAATGATAAAACATCACAAAAATGTTCTGCTCCATAAGAAATCAATCCCAAAGTATGCATATGAATACTACGTGTGTCTGGTGAGCACGGAAGTCAAAATCCATGAATGTGTCGTACATGCGTACAGAAACAATATCTAAGTGCATCGGGTGTGCACGAAACATCTGTCATAGGAAACGTGTGTGCCTAACAGCACAATAAGGTGCATCTGACATGCACGAAGAATCTCGATTTAGTGCATCTGGTGTGCACCAAAATCACATCTCATAACATGCGCCCAGCATGCGCGAAAACCCAAATCAAGTTCATCCATCTTGCACGAAGTCATGAAATCCAATATCAAGCGCCGAACATGCACAAAATCCAATCAAGTGCACAAGGTGCACAAAAAAAAATATCGAACATCACAATCGAAATCGAAGTCCAGTGCAACTGTGGTGAACAAATGCGCATCCCTGCACTGCAAGCATGGTGAACTACACCGAGTGCAAAAACCAAATCGTGTGTGTACATATGCACAAAATCAACTCAACTGTATGAAATCCATAAAATCATAAACATGTGAATCCAAGGCACGAAAATCATATCAAGTGCAACAACTGTGAAAAAATCGTAAATACTTAGTAGGTGCAACCATAGTGCATGAAAACAAATATCATGAAACTCAATCATCAAAATCAATCATGCGAATAGATCGCCCAAAATACCGAAATCAAGTATGGAGGAATAGTCCCGCTCAAGAACATCCTCCAAGAATCTCTGGCTAACTGTCGTGGTCACTCATAGCATGTCTCATCGACGATCATGAACTCTGGTCTGCCGGTGTGCGTAACATGACTACTCCTGGGTCCATGTCTTCCCGTAATTTGTTCCAGAAAAGTCCTGTCGAGGTCTCTCCCAAATCTCGTCTCTGCCGAACTGTCCGGAAGTCATCGTCCTTTACTATATATGTTTCTTGTTCCGGAATGGCTGCGTACTCATCGCGACTCCTTCTAGAAGGTATATCCAAGTACAACGCCTCGGCATGTGTATCGCATCTCTGACGTCGGCGGAGTGGAACATCGTCTCATCAAGATCTCGTACGAACCTCTTACTCCACTTTTCTCTAAGGTCGACTGCTTTGGACTTATCTCTTCGTGGCTGCATGGACTGAGCTCCCATGGCTATCCCCATATCTGGAGTCTCCCAAGAAATGCATCTCACCACCTAGCATCCGAATGAAGTCGAACCATCCGATCGATTCGTCAAAACCTCATAATCCCCCAAGAGCACAACATCTTGGGTACAGTTTAATAGTATCGAGCACATACCACAGCATCGGAGGTCCAACCGTAGAAGGGCAAACCCAAGCCTCACTAATGGTGCCGCGGAACATCCGCAAACCCTAAGGTTCAAAGGCTTTCACACGGTCATTAGAGCTAGGGTTTCATTCTTCTAGAGGATTCATAAAATTGCCTGCATGTCTTTCCGAATACTTTAAACTTGGAATAATAGGTTCCTGACATTCGATCACCTCTATCGACTCTCAACGTATCCGCATGAAGTCGTCTCTAGCTGGAATCAATCTATCTGATGACCTCACATCGGGGTAAGCGAACGTGCCACATGTCCTAGTCATTCATCCTCGGTGACTAGCGACCTCCTATCATCTCTAAGTACAACTTGTACTGCAATAGCTCCAACCTCTGGGACGATATCTCGTCGTTCACACCAACGACTGGCTCACTCCTCTGCACGCTGAACAGTGCCTCAATCATCATGAATAAGCAATACATCAACGGTCATCAAAATCTGGCTGGCCTCTGTCCGTGGCCCAATCCTCTGGTGCTGCTTTGCACGTCTGAGTAATCTCATACAGCGATCCATCAAACGCTCGTGGCGCGAAAACACAATAAAAAGACACATCTCTGCAATCGGGTGATGCCGGAATTACACCCTTGTCAGTCCTCGTTCGTAACGAGCTCGTGCTAACCGCAACTCTAGCGATAGCTCTCCCTGCCCATAATCGTGGCAGCAAAACCATAACTGGTATTGATGAGGCTAGATCATGAATGAATATAATACTGAACAAAGAAATGTACATCCTAAGGCTTCTTAAGTGGAGTAGCGTATCGTAAATATGCCGCGGAACATACGTACGGTACGTCACTCTACTCAAGCTACCGACTCCATCAACCAAGGGTCATCCTACGCTCCGAAGGTAAAACCTAACGCTTTGATACCAACTTTGTCACGACCCGAAAGTACGGAATATGACCGGCACTTAAACTACGAAATATCTCGAGGCTTACGTAATCTAAGTAAGCCGAAAAAACCCAGAAATCCAAACCAAGAAAGTAGTAGAGTGAAGGAAAAACCAATTTAAATCAAGTAGTTTGCAACATACGCCGAAATGTGCATTTTTAAAATCACAAGTCTTTTCTAAAAATTTCGGCAGAGTTTCCTTTATAAAAACAGACCCCAAACGGGTACAAAACCTAATAAAGCATATATAATGAATAAAGGCATCCCTAAGCGGGAGCCGGCTCTTCGTTAAACGACGGTCACAACCACGCAAGCAATATAATATACAACGCCGAAAAGCGAGAATCAAAACAGAAAAGGAAACTCAAAACAGCATGAAATCCATAGAAATACAGCGCGCGACTCTAAGGTCGAATGAATACACATCACTGGTCTCTATCTGAAATAAATACATGTTTGGTTGATGGAGCTTCTAGATACAACAGAATAATAATATACAAAGTATAATGATGGTCATGATGCATATGAACCCTCCTACCAAAGCAAGTCACCCGTAACGGAAGCAATGTACCAGAAAAGCCGCAATGAAACCTGTGCGGCAAAACCTGCAAGAACTATGGCACATTGGGGGTGAGTTGCCAACACATGAATAGAAAATATCTACAAGCAGAAATTATATGACTCATCCTAGGTTAATACGATCAGTAATAATATAAACCTCAATGAATAAATCTGAAGCATGCTAAAGTGGCAATGTAACCTCTATATATGAGTGTAGTGCCAAGTGCTCGTGCCAGTGCCTCAGGTAATAACATATCATAAATATGAGGTATGATCAATGTAATCAAATCAGTATGTATGTGGATCCCGTCCACTCATCACCCAATGACAATAACCATCATGCGTGTAAATATCATAAGCATAAGAATGGAAGTATGAGGATATAAACCATCTGTGTCCCTCGCGACACGTCAAAATCATGGAATCGGATTGTCCAGCATCGACACTCGAAAACATCATGAAAGCTGTGCCCAGCATCGGCACGTAAATCCTTATATATCGTGCTCTGTCTGTCCGGATCATCCCACGGGCTCCATTTGCCGAATCGACCCTCGGCCCCAGCAGTACGGATCGTCCAATATCCATCTATCGACTCTAATCAGTATCCTCCGGATAAACGCCAGGTCCAACCAATCACTGGTAGGTACTCGCCACCGTGCCAGGCTCATCGTCTACTCCACGAAAAACATTTCTTGCCCCGGGGAACCATACCGGGTCCACCATGTACCCGCAATCGGCCTCATCCGCCTTCTCGAATCGGGTTTCACATGTCGCTCTCAGCACCGAGAAAACACATGGTGGACGCACTAAAATATCATATCAAGGGTAACTAGGTTTTTAAAACAATTGCATATTCTCTTTTGAAATACCCATGGTTCCCAAATCCAGAAATATCATGGAAACAACATATCTCAATGCGTATAATCAAAAAGCATGATGTATGCGACATGTAAAAGAAATGTAAGCATATCAGTATGTCATGCAACATGGAATAGTAATATGCACATATTTTGGGAAGACCGCTTCTTTAAAATGAATCAGCTTTAAAAGGTATCTTGCAGTTCCCAAATCTCTAATCAAGCCAGAATCATCAATGTATGTGCAAATACGTATACATGCACGTATGGGTGTACAATAGGAATACACAGTATATAGGTATACAAGTATGCCATGCAAGGGTCATATCCCGAATACAAAAGTACTACAGTGTAGTGGCATGGCAATTATCGATGATGAAGTGTGTGAGCCGGCAAGTAGTGTACGTGGAACATACGCATCATCGATAATGGTGCTGGTGTCCTAACAGCATGGTTGTAATATAGCAATAAACAAAAGCAATGAAATGCAAATAGCATGAATATGCGGAATCGAATAATCAACGCAACAGTGAAGAATCTACCTCAAAAAAATACATCATGCAGCTTTGCCATTTGAAATAAGACGAGTCGGGGTTTTTCGTAAAATAAGGGCTATGACGTTTTAAGAAAAGAAGCGTCTTTTGAAATATCCGCAGAATCCCTTTTGCCTATCTTTAAAATACCCCCGATTCGTAAGTTTTGAAATAGGTATGACTCAGGTATGGTCTAATGTCTACTAAGTAATCTAGAGACCTAACTAACAAGCTAAATAGGAGGGGTATGGAAACCACCTACATTCGAGTAGATATATCTATATATAAATATAATAGTCGTTGTTCCCGCCTCAATAGAATCACATCCGATACAATATATATCATAGAATATCCTCGAGTCATGTGTGCGGATCTATCATCAATATAAAGCTCGCACGGTAAATCGTCGTACGACATCCCAATAGCTGGGTACGGGTCAATATCACTTTCATCTCATCAATTATCTGGTATCATTATCATCATATCACATAATCTGGGTACTGATCTAAGTCTAGTACAATCGACACCATCTATATAAATATGAATGCGTGTGTGAAACACACGTCCCAAGGCCCGCTAAAAATCTCACGTCGTATCCCAAATACGAATCTCCTCATATCGCCGATCTCACGGTCTCCAATTAATCTCATCGACTCACCTCAAATTCCAACTACTAACCTCAAATTCAGTATATGAACACATAGTCCCATACCCATATGAACACAAAAATATATATTCCTATATACGCACATCTGAAAGAAGAATGTATGCAAGTATGGGCGTGTGTGTATGTGTGGTGCAACCACTACTCTAGGGTTTCGCAACACTAAACCAATCCAATCACACCTAGAATCCATCTTTATCATCAATAATCTCAAACAATATATAATCAATATATGTGTGTATACGTATTCGTATACATCACCACGAACTGCGGGGGAGCTACACGCCATCCATCTGACTTCTCCCCGTAGATATAAATCTACTCACCTTGCTTCTCGTGTGCCGATGCCGATGTCGCCATCTTCATTTTCATCGCCTCAACATCACGTAGGGTATGTATAAGTATATCACAAATGCTAAAGAACATGAAAATCACATCGGAAAACCAAAACGGCACACGTTACTCGCATAGGTAAAAACCTATAGCCTCGCATGCAAACACGACTAATAACCCTTTGCCGTTGACGTTCAAACGTCACCCGACAGAAACGAATCACCAAATACCAAATTCCATGCTAAAACAAGTTGTAAACCATGCGCCAATACAAGAAAACTACCCCAGATTCTATCCTAGATGGAATCAGTCAAAATTGTATATACCAAAGGTCAAATTTATTGGAGATAGGGCCCTGAAGCAAAAACGAGACCAAACCCACCTGCTCTGGCAACAATTTGCGGTCAGAAAGGATTTATTTGCGGCCAGAAAATGGTGGTAGGTGCTAGGGCTTTTGGTGGTGGTCCCTAGGTGCCTCCACATCTCACTGTCAAACCAAAATTATTTTCAGGTGGCTCGGGTGATAGTAGATTTCCAAAAACACTCGCAGAATTACAGTTTTCCCCATATCGTTTCTATAAATCCGTATTCTGGGTTTTAATCTCTAGTTTGGTCCAATGTAACATCACACCAGAGGATGTAGTCCCTTATTACACCTCAATTCATTTTTATTTCAAATCAAACCCGAAACCCTAACTTGAAATTCCCAAAGTTCATCAAAACACATAATATCGACATGAAACAAGTATTGATGCACAAAGAATTGAAATACTATACTAATGGTGCAGAAATTACCTCCTTTGGCAACTCAAGAATTTTCTTGAGTTGCTCAAAGTCCTCAAAATCCATTCTTTCTTGGTCCATGGTGTTCCTCTCGAGCTTGTGAACGATTTTTATGAAGTGGGAATAAGGTTTTGGGGTTGGATCCATGGTGTTTTGGGGGATTGAAGGGGGAGGAAGAAGAGGGGGTGGGCAGCAGCAGCTCATGAGGGAGAACGAGAGAGAAATGGGATGGGGTAATGAGGAGGGATGGCTCAAGACAAAAGGGTTGACCCCCCTTTACCTACTCTTTCTCTCTCATCATCATTCCTTCACTTTTTCTTTACATTTCCTTTTTCCCTTCTTCTCACACAATGGTAACCCTAGGCAACCATACACCCACAACTTATAAGAAAATGTGTTAAGTGTGGAAAAATGATATGTGCATGTTTTGCACCAAAAATGCTAAAATCCAATTAGCGATTTTTAATCGCGATTAGCACTAAATTAGCATATAACTAACCATAAAAGGTTAAAAATAGCATAATTCCATAAAATACCCTATTTTAGAATTTTCTATAATTTTTCCAAAATTTTTCCCTATTTATCGGTATTTAATTATACCTAAATATTACAATATTCATTAAAATAATATTAAATTATAAAAATTCCCAAAAATAATATTTTGTTATTCTTTTGAAATGTTACATGGTTGTAGTGTCAGCTCACAACTATAATATCCGTGATTTTGAATGTATTTTCAGTATTTTGTCACGTGCACTTGTATTCTGTATTACTGAGCAAACACTGGTTAATAGTACCGATATATACAAAAAATAAATAATGAATGAGCTGTCTTAATATGAAATATTTTGGTATGAACAGATACCCTCAAACTTATCTTTTGCTCATCCCGAGCAAAACAACAAAAATAAAAGAATCCTGACCTCACTTTCGCAAGGAACACGATTACTCTGAGCTTGTGCAACAAGCCGTTAAATCTCTAGGTGTCCCTAGTAGGAGGAGTGTTGTCTCGTGAGGGTTTTCAGCGGATTACACCCACAAAATCCCGTCAAGCTAGTTTTTCGAAATAACTATGATTCTAACCCCCAAGGTTTTGTTTTAAAGCTAGCAATTATATTATCATGAATTTAGAACTATCGAACCTTTAGTTTTCACACCTCGCTTCTTATTTAACTTAAGATACTATATGTCTTTACGTGCAGTGCAGATAGTGTCGTCAAGTTTCAAAAGGATCGATTAAAGTCATCATGTCACAAAATAAAGCCCAGATAAAGATTTAAAAAGGATCACACAAGTTTTATAAAGAGTTAAGTACTTCTCAAGTTTCGTTTTTCAGTTAGGTTTCAAATTCAGAATTGCTATCTTCCTTAACAGGAAACTCGGTCTTATTTTTCACTCCACCTTTTTCTTGTTTTCATTTCATACACATGTAGGGTTGCTAGGCACGCGCACAAGGGTCTACGAGGCATCAACCATGTCCGATTAAAAATTTAGCCGTGCCGAACAACCCGAATACGGATCTTTAAACTAGAGATTAGGCGAAAACTAGCATGTTAACAACTTTAACACTAAGTGAGAGGGATTACAACTTTAACACTTCATATGCTCCGTGTTGTGGTCCCTTCGCTGCGATCATCGGGATCCGGACTCTCGAGAGGTTCCACGAAGAGAAAAATGCAACCTTTACTTTCGATCTTCGATACTAAGATGATCTACCTTGAAGTTCCGTTAACACAAGCTAACACTCATGAAATGATGTGAACACCCTCATCTAAATGGCAAGGGAAGATGAGGATGATGAAGTAGGATTTTTGCTCTCTTTATTTATCTTTTTCTCACATTTATTCATCACTTGAAGAAAATCTAGAAAGCTTTTTCATGAAGAAAGATGAAGGAAGAAGATGAAGAAGAATGATGAATATCCTTTTGTGATGAATAATGCAAAAGAGATAATGATGAATTATGCAACCATGGTTGACTTAACCATTGTAGAGAATTGACCAAGGGTTAGGGTTTGGGTTGAGTTAAGAATGAGTCACTTGAAAATATCTTTTCCAAAACAAAATAGAAAACCTTCTAGAATTTACTAGAAGTCATTAACCCCAATCAAACCCTAATCTTGATTAATCTTTACTAAACATGTTGCATTAGTTATCATATCATGGTAAAATATTATATATCACATATATAATATTTATTGTAACCAAATAAAATAATACAATTAACATATATCACATATATATCAATGTATTACCCGAGTGAGAAAAAGAATCTTTTAGTGAGCTAATATTAGTTAATGTCTTTTAATATATCATATATATTATTATACATTAAATTATCGAATCAACACTTGATCCGACAATCCGGCTATATCGCATATAACCGACTAATATTTATCCGTACAGATTCATCGAATCAACTCTTGATCCGATGACCCGGCTGATATCAAATAACGCGAGAATAGAATATGGTATCTCATATCGTATTATTCTCGGTCCCGCACATATCACATACGTGCCCCTACTCCGTTTTGCTTGAGCCAAGAAAGCTCTGTGTAGGACTCTAAAGAATCGTCAATACGCCGGCAGTAGGTGATGATCATATCAAACACCCACAAGCTGCAAGCGGTCAGCTAAACGTAACAGCTACCCAGGTATTGAGCGCTCAGAAGATCAACAAGCAAGCCTATACATTCTCCTGTGAATCCAAACAGTAACACTCCCGTACAGTCCGGTCTCGTCGTCTGATATGTTGCATATCTCGCCTAGGGGTGGTAAACGTCAGACCCTTGTAGCTCGATAAGTCGTGTCGATATGAGGTCTATAACAGTTCGAGAAACTACTGATAACACTTACCAGTAAATCTCAGCAACCCTGGCCAGGAATTTCCGGTTATAGCCAATCGAACACAGCACAACATCAACTCACTATACCGGGAGAGACGAATCCCCTCCTATCGCTCATTGCCTCCATGTGATTCGGGACTGTACCCAAAAGCCACCTTTTTGCATGCCCTCTTGGACGTGGTATGATGGAAATTAAAGCACAGTGGGAATCACTCAAGACTCTATGACGATCTCGGGTCAACAGACTACTCTGTGCCAGTGTCACCGGAGAACTGTCATCTGACGTGTGGTATAATACCATCTGGGAGTTCTCGGCGAGTCCGTCCAGTGTACCCAGTCTCCACTGAGCACCCGTACACCATCCTTGATGTCAAACACCGATGGATATGGGATCATCCATCGCCCATCATTTGGGTCAAGATGCGTATACGCTAGTCTACTCTGGTGTATCGATGCCCTGTCTCGATACACCCTCGACTAGGAGCAATTATAGGATGTACTCGTCGACTACCGTGGCCCCACTAGTATGATCTCATCATAGTCCCAGTAGTCGAGTACATATCCTAAGGGCTTTATCAACATGTAATATAGAGACAATCAGAGTACATGTTAAGATAAAGTACAACCAGATAGCATACTATCATGTCGAGCAAGAAAGTCCTCCCTATATATGTCCAAGCATCCATTACAATATACATCGTATGTACAGTAATGGCCTCTAGGGCATACATATAACTAACAATCTCCCACTTGCACTAGGGCCATCTGTTATGGTATCACATACCCAACAATTAGCTGCGGTTGAAGTATCTCATACTCAACCATCCCGTAAAA
Source organism: Agapanthus africanus (assembly GCA_030015575.1). Classification (NCBI taxonomy): domain Eukaryota; kingdom Viridiplantae; phylum Streptophyta; class Magnoliopsida; order Asparagales; family Amaryllidaceae; genus Agapanthus; species Agapanthus africanus. The sequence goes on from CM057337.1 coordinate 538,670,003, forward strand.
GTCTCTACTCGGAAAAAGGCCTTTGTGAGTGGATCCGCGTTGTTGTCCTCTGTATCTACTCTTCTAACCTCGATCTCGCTGGAGATCAACCATCTCCATGATCAGGTGATACTGCCTAAGAATTATATCTGGATTTCTGATGGGACGGTAGTTCCTTGGCCAAAGCCACAACTCCATTGTCACACAATGGTAGGAACGAAGTTCATCTCATGAACTTATATATATCCAGACCGCCTCTTTGGTAGCATCCATGGTAACGATGTATGTTGCCTTTAATCGTCTAGTATGTCACGGTATCTATCTTGGAACTCTTCCAACATACCGTCCCTCCACTGAGCGTATAGACATTGCCTGGGACTGACATTCAGTCGTCCTTATCACCCTGGAACCTTTCCAGTGATTCTCCCCAGGATCGATTGATACCATCTCACTACAACTAGTAAGTATCTAACATCCAATTAGATCTATCTCATAGATCCAAAACCCAGGATTTAGGAGGTATCATTTTGATCCTATATGGAGAATCCTTGTGATAAGCGGAGATTGACCGAGCGTAGCATAGGAATCTCTTTCCCTATCAAGAGTATGTCATCCACGTACTCTACGAGGATCACCACCATACTCTCTTCTACCTTCTTGTATATACAAGGTTCATCTACCATTTTGATGAACTCAAACTCTTTGACTACCACATCAAAATAGATGTTCCAACTCCGCGATGCCTGTTTTATTATATAAAACATCTTGCACACGTTTCCGCTGCTCCCACTGTCTACGAAGCCCTCTGGCTGTCTACTTATAGATGCTCTTTTCTAAAACATCATTTACAAAAGCAGTCATGACACCCAACCACCAGATATCGTAGTCATGATATGTAGCCGTGGAAAGTAGGATCTGGATGGACTTAAGCATAGCTTTGAAAGTCTTAACTTTTCCATGTACACCAAGTAATCTTCTCAAGATATACTCGCTCCTGATGGGGATTTAACCCTTCAGATAAAGCAACTAAAGTCCATACTTTGTTGGTGTATAAGGATTCCATCTCAGATCGCTAAGCATCCAGCCATTCGTACAGAGTCTCACTCCTGATGGCCAGCTCGAAACTAGTTAGGTCATCATCTCATGATGCAATCCTCGCTCCTACTGTCATAGAGAAACCGAAGTATCTCTCAGGTGGGTGAGGATGTAAGTCCACGTTGCGACCCCCGGTTCTTGCGGGGAGGCGGAAACGGTATAAAAATCAAATTTTTAGCGCATGGGGCAACATGGACTAACAAAGTCGGGATCTTTTCTAAACTAAACTAGCAAGAAAGCTAAAGAGAGTTAGCTACTCGGAAAAGAGTTTATACCTAACTTGAACTCCTTCTTCTTGAAACCTTTGTAGGGAGTTGATGGTGCTTTCCTCGCCGCCTTCTTCCGTCAAAGATGGATCCACCTGAGGGTTCAACCTTCGGGCTCTTTCTCGAACATTGAGTGAACTAGGATCTTTGGCTTGGTAAACCTCTAACCCTAGAGTGAGTAGAGAGTGTCTTTGGGGTGTTTTTGTCTCAAGGAGAGGGATTCTCAACACATGAGAAGGATTCTCCTTGAACTAGAGGAGGAGGAAGAAGAAGAGAGGAGAGAGAAGTGTTATGATAGAATGAACTATTCTTTTCATTTTACAACCATATCACAAATGAAAAGAATTATCAAATTAACAATAATAAAAAAAATGAAATAGTTGATGGATGGTTTGGAATGACCATTATCATTACATTCTTTAAATGGTTTTGCTAGAATAAAAAAGCATCTTTGATATGTAATGATGATGGTCAAACTTTCAACTATGGTCAACTAGTCAACCATGGTCAACAAGTCAACAAAACCCAACCATGACACAATTTCATTTAATTAATATTATTAATTGATATATCATAATTCCATTAGGGTTTTGAAAAAGACGACTGTCAACTGTGCATACGCACCCGTTCCGAAACCCTAATGAAAATCCTCTTCCACCGCCTCAATGAACTGTGCATACACACCCGCATTCTTGTTCCGAGGAACATGAATACCAAGAGATAAAATCAACCCCAAAACATATACCAGTATCTGGCTCAAACGAGAGCCTACTAGTAATATTTGTCCGGACTCCAAACGTGCACAAGTGCGCGGATGAGAACGAACCCTGTCGCAAAACCATGCGACCTCTACTCTGTTTTGCCCAGAGGCGAATAGCCCTCTGTGTGGGAATCTAAAGACTCGACACTATGCCGGCAGTGGGTTTAACCACAGACCGCAAGCGGCACTAGCTGTGCGTAACGGTCACCAGGTAGTTGCCGATAAGAAGACTGACGAGGTGAACCCCATCTGAACTCCTACTGAGTCTGAATGTGACAGTCTCCGTACAGTCCGGTCTGTTCGTCTGATACAACGCATGGCGGGCCTAGGGGGCGGTAAACGTCAGTCCCCTAATAGCGGTACAAGTCATGTCAGAGTGAAGCCCAAAACACCCTGAGATAACACTGGAAGCCTACCAGTATATCTCGATTGCCCTGGCCAGGGACTACTCATTTAATGGCTCTCCTAGACACAGCGCGATGTCAACCCCCAATACCGGGAGAGACGAATCCTTTCTAACCGTCACTGCCTCCAAGTGCTTCGGGACTGTACCCAACTACTACCTGTTTGCACGACTCCTTTGATCCGTGGTAGGATAGTAATCAAAGTACAGTGGGAACACACTCGAGGCGAAGTGACAGTGTCAAGTCAGCGGACTAAGCTGTTCTCATGTCACCTGGGAACTGATAACTGACGATAGGTATAATACCAACTGGTCAGTTCCCGACGAGTCCTGTCCAGTGTACTCGTAACCCAACGAGCACCCGTATACTATCTCCAGTACGACGTACTGATGGCTGTGGGACAGACCATCTCCCACACTGGGATGAGAAGCGCATACGCTAGTCTACTCCGGAGTTTCGATGCCCTGTCTCGATAGTCCTGCGACTAGGGACCTGTATAAGGATGTGCTTATAGATTACCCAGCCCCCACTAGTGTGACTGCCATCACAACACTGGTAATCAAGCCAAGATCCTAAGGGCTCCACTAATGCGTATAGGTGATATACTAAAATAAACACATGTACACATTGAAGTAAAAATAAACCAAGTAGCATACAACTATATTGAGCAAGATTGTTTATACAAGGTGAATATCCCAAGCTTCCATTAAGTAATATATAAACTAGTATGATACAGTAATGGCCTCTAGGGCATATACAGTAACAATCTCCCACTTGCACTAAGGCCATATACTGGCGTATCGAAGACCTATCATCTCAATCAGCCGCTCGAACTGAGTCTGTGGCAGGGCCTTGGTGAATTGATCTGCAGTGTTTTCTTCTGAAGCAACCCTCCGAACCTCGATCTCCTTGCGATCCACGGTCTCCCTGATCAGGTGATACCGCCTCAAGATGTGTCTGGATCTCTGATGGGACCTAGGTTCCTTCGCTAAAGCTATAGCCCCGTTGTTGTCACAATACAGAGGTATTGGGTTAACAATGGACGGAACCACCTGAAGTTCTTTCAAGAACTTCCTCATCCAGACAGCTTCTTTTGTGGCATCAGATGCAGCGATGTATTCCGCTTCCATCGTCGAGTCTGCAACGGTTTCCTGTTTGGAACTCTTCCAACACACTGCCCCTCCATTGCGGGTAAAGACAAAACCCGACATGGACTTGGAATCATCCTTGTCACTCTGGAAGATGGAGTCAGCAAAGGCCTCGATCTGGAGGTCTTTTCCACCATACACCAAGAACATCTCCTTAGTCCTTCTCAGGTACTTGAGAATGTTCTTTACCGCTATCCAGTGTTTCTCCCCAGGGTTTGACTGATACCGGCTTACCACACTCAGTGCATAAGCTACATCCGGTCTGGTACACAACATTGTATACATTATAGAGCCTACCGCAGAAGCGTAGGGTATGATAGACATGCGATCCCTCTCCAAATCAGTCTTGGGGGACATCTCTTTAGAGAGGGTGATCCCGTGACAAGTCGGTAGGTTACCGTGCTTGGAATCTTCCATACTGAATTTTTTCAGTATGGTGTCGATGTACCTGGACTGAGAAAGTCCTAATATCCTCTTGGATCTATCACGATGGATCCGGATCCCCAGGATGTATGAGGCATCACCCAGGTCTTTCATGGAGAACCTGTGTGACAAGAACCCCTTGACAGATTGTAGCATAGGAATGTCATTTCCTATTAAGAGAATGTCATCCACGTATAAAACGAAGAATGCTACAGTTCTCGCTACAAATCTACTATAGATGCATGGTTCATCTGGGTTTCTGATAAAGCCAAATTCTTTGGCCGTCTCATCAAAGCAGATGTTCCAACTCCGCGATGCCTGTTTTAGTCCATAGATGTACTTAAGCAACTTGCACACCTTTCCGCTGCTCCCACTCTGAATGAAACCCTCTGCCTGGTCCATATAGACACACTCCTCTAAATTTCCATTTCGAAAAGCGGTTTTTACGTCCATTTGCCAAATCTCATAATCGTGGAAGGCAGCAATGGCAAGAAGGATCCGAATGGATTTCAGCATAGCCACTGGAGAAAAGTTTTCGTCATAGTCCAAACCAGGTCTTTGACGGAAACCCTTTGCTACAAGTCTAGCTTTATAGGTCTCAACCTGTCCATCTACACCAATCTTCCTTTTGAAGATCCACTTGCATCCTACGGGTTTTACCCCGTCTGGAGCAATGTCCAACGTCCATACTTTGTTGGTGTACATGGACTCCATTTCTGTCCGCATTGCATCCAACCATTTTACCGAGTCAACGCTCTGAACGGCCTGCTGGAAGCTAGTAGGCTCATCATAATCTATGATGCAATCCTCTCTATCCCCGTCTATGAGAAAACCGTAGTATCTCTCGGGCGGATGAGACTGCCTACTACTCCTGCGGAGCGGCGTAGGAATGTCCTGTTCTTTTGAACCCTCTGGTTCCACTAAGCTTTCAGTAATAGTCTGTGGTTCTGGAATTTCTTCCAGTTCTACTGCGCTCCCACTAATTTCCTTTTCTAAGAACTGGTGCTCTAGAAAGTGGGCATTACGAGAAACAAGGACTTTTTGTTCCTCTGCGTAGTAGAAAAGATACCCCCTGGTGTTCTTTGGGTATCCCATAAACTTGCACAGTACTGAGCGTGCCTCAAGTTTGTCGGCATGCTGCTTTTTGACAAAAGCCGGACATCCCCAGATCTTCAAATATTGAAGATAGGGTTTCTTCCCACTCCACAACTCATATGGTGTGGTAGGCACAGTCTTAGTGGGAACTCGGTTCAAAAGGTATGCGGCTGATTCTAGCGCATATCCACAGAATGATCGCGGTAACTCAGCGTTACTCATCATGGACCGTACCATATCCAATAGGGTTCGGTTCCGTCTCTCCGATACACCGTTATGTTGCGGAGTGTATGGAGGAGTAAGTTGAGAGAGAATTCCGTTCTCTTTTAAATAACTCAGGAACTCGGCACTTAAGTATTCTCCACCTCGATCCGATCTTAGAATCTTAATACTTTTGCCTGTTTGTTTTTCAACTTCATTCTTGTAATCCCGAAATTTCTCAAAGGCCTCGGATTTGTGCTTCATTAAGAAGACGTGTCCATACCTAGAGAAATCATCTGTGAAAGTAATGAAGTATGAATAACCGCTTCGCGCATGTGTAGACATTGGACCACACACGTCACTGTGTATGAGTCCGAAGAGCTCGCTCGCTCTTTCTCCATGTCCAGTGAACGGAGTCTTTGTCATCTTTCCCATGAGACAAGATTCATAAGTGGCATAAGACTGATACTCGAACAGATCCAAGTATCCTTCCTTATGTAACTTAGTTAACCATGTCTCATTGATGTGACCCAGTCTACAATGCCATAAGAAAGCCTGATTGATATCTGGAGACTTTCTTTTGTATGTATTCTGGACATTGAAAATCTGTGGTTGGTTTAACACGTATATACCATTGCTCAGTGTACCTGACCCAATCAGAACTTGATTAAGGTGAATGTTTACAACATTACTTACAAACGCAAATTCATAACCTTCTTTAGAAACCAAAGATACAGAAATGATATTACAAGTTGCGTTGGGTACAAAAAAGCAATTACGCAAAACCAAAACATGCCCATCTGACATTCCCAGGTGATAGTCCCCCACAGCTTTAGCATCCATGCTAGCTCCGTTCGCAACTCTGAGGGTCATGTCACCTGCCTTCAAAACCCTACGGTTTCTCAACGCCTGCAAAGAATTACAGATATGATATCCTGATCCGGTATCCAATACCCAGGAAGTAGAGTTTATAGAAAGACAGTTTTCAATAACATACACACCTGAAGCTGAAGCCGCAACCTGCTTCAGTTCCTGTGTCCTGGCCTTCCAAGCCCTGCAATCTTTCTTCCAGTGTCCACTCTTATGACAATAGAAGCATTCTTCCTTACCCACAAGCTTCCCCGCTAACTTTTTTGCCTTTTCCTTTCCCTTCGTATCCACTTTACTAACACCGCCCCTTGGTTTGGCGGGGGCTTTCCTCTTCTTTCCCTTGGCTTTCGCCTTGGACCTAGAAGAAGAAGATCCTCCTACAAACAAAGTGGATGTTTTCCTACCTCTCTGTAGGGTGCCCTCTGCGCTCCTCAGCATATTGAGGAGTTCTGAAAGTTCAACTTCCTTTTCTTGTAAGTTAAAGTTCAGTATAAACTGGGCGTAAGTGGAAGGAAGGGACTGGAGAATTAAGTCCGTATAGAGCTCACTTTCTAACGTGGTCCCAAGTTCCGCGAGCTCCTCAATGTAGCCAATCATCTTAAGCACGTGGTCCGCTACCGATGATCCGACGGCCAATTTTGCCAAAAATAACTTCTTTGACACTTCGTATCTTGCGATACGAGACTGCTCTCGATACAGTTCTTTTGTATGAAGAAATATGGATTCCAGGTCCATATTCTCGTGCCTCCTCTGATGTTCGTTGTCCATAGAGGCAAGCACGAGGCACTTGGCCTTCGCGCAATCAATCTCCCAAGTCTTACGGATTTCCTTATCCGCGGCGCTGGAGGTGGGACTTGGGACTGGGGGAGCTTTGGTGGTAAGAAGATACCCCAGCTTGTCGTAAGTGATTGCCATTTTGACATTCCTGAGCCAATCTTTGTTGTTTGGCCCTGTCAGTATGTTTTTATCTAGAAGTAACTTAAGTCCAGTCATGTCGATTGGTCGCTGCAATTAGGAGGGAGAGAAGAAACACTTTAGCACGATGCTCTTGCAAGTTTAGAGTGGTTTTTAATTTGTCTAAACAGGATGGCTCCCACTGTCTCTCGAATCCCTCCTCAACCATAAAGGAAGAATTAGTCGGGATCAATCCCACCGCACAATACGTGCTTAACCGTTCAGCCAGGCTAGTGTCGGTACTTCGGGGGAGGATTTCCAACTCTTTCGCGAAGTTCCTTAATTCAAGAACCTCTTTTCCCTGGCGGCGTGGCCCCACTAACACCTTTCTAGGCACCTACTAGGTTTATAGCATTGATCGTTTAGTGAGAAATTTCCCGAGGAGTAGCATATACTCACAGTAGGATCGGGATCCAAATATCATCGCATGACGAAACTGAAGGAATCCTACCAGAATCACCACACTCCAAATGGTATGCAAATCAAGCAAGTTTCAGTACTTATGAAACTACCGATGTGGATTTTTGCCCCATGCTCTTATGACCTTGGCGTGAGGTCAAAATGTCATAAGTCACATGTCAAGTTCTTCCCATCATTATCCTGGTTGATTTGAACCCACTCGCACCTACCCTTGACGTAGGCCAAAATGGTGGTACGGTTGTCCCAAAACAACGCATTCTATTTATGCAACAGATAAATATCCGGCAGCTACCAATCACTATGCCTTGGTGTGAGGTCAAAATACATAGCTTGAATACTACCGAATATTTAACTGAAATGATGGAGGGCTACGAATGGTTTTGGCGAAACCGTGAACGTAGTGAACTTGATATAATCGATGGAACGAGATAGCTTTTAAAAGGAGTGGCTCAAGCTCCGCATTTAAAAGTTAGTTTTGAAAAGAACCGAGTGGTTTTTCGAAAGTTTTCCAACGACTTTAGCTTGGTTTATTATCTTGCATTAGTTCTTTTAATGCGTGATATTCTTGCATTAGTTTTTTTAATGCGTCCCATCATTTAAACCTACCATTGCAGAAAACAACCAAAATATGACGTACGCTTATGCCATTCGCATTCGCCACGGGGCCCCGTCATTACCCGTTAGGTTACTTAACTAACGACAGAGCGGGGGCTGGTCTAGCGCGGCTGTAAAACATAAGCAACGCCTAAATAGTTATAAATATATAGCAATGATAGACATTACAGATCACAGATGAATACATTGGATATACTAGGAATCCGCAATCCGTTCGAGCCTGCAACGAAAAGCGGATTACACGGTCGCGGTGAATAGCCAATATCCCACCCAAGACCCCTACGAGTGCGGCAAACTACCCGCCAAGTACCCGAAGTGGAGCAACCTCCCTCAACGCCGTGAGTAGGCCACTCGGCACTTCGAGATACCTGGTAGTTTGTGCACCCCTCCATGGGTTTATCCTAGGAGCAAAAACAGTAAAAAGAATTATACAATGACGGTTACAACCCCGACCCGGTTGTGCGGCCAAACAAATAATAATATTACATCAATTTACATTTTACAATGAATGAAAGAAAAAGAAACACTCATCTCACATCCATCCCGGCTATTCACCCGCGACAGTCCAACACATTCATATACACAAACCATCATCAAACATAGATCACAGATGTGTATATCCCCGACTAATCGACATATAGAGATTAGCCGACGTTCAATACATGTAAACATCACAGATATAACCATTGTAGTCAAAGTGTAGTGAAGTTCGATAAAAATACGGATTTATAGGCCCTCAAAAACAAACTTCTTCTCTGGAAAATCTGGGCACAAATAACCCATCTGAAAAATCCCAAAACCCTACCAGAAGAACACTGCACAAAACCCGATCACGAGAGGAGACAAAACGGCGGCGGTTCCGCGGCCTAAGCCACCTATTGCCGCGGAACCGCGGCGGTTTCTGGGAATCAAGCGGTCGTTTTTGGTGTGTGTTTTCACAAAACCCTGAGTCGATTTTAGGAGTAAAACTTTTTACTTTTAGAGCACAAAAAATTTCAACAGAAAGTTAGGGTTTTTGAAATTCCGGTTTTGCGATTTTTCCGATCGAACTTCCATACACTTTACTGTTGGATATATGTATGCCCTAGAGGCCATTATGAGATAGTGTATGTACTGATATGTATATATATATATATTCGGGGACAGTCTTGCTCGATATGATAGTATGCTATCTGGTTTTACTTTATCATATGTTCACTTGATCATGTTTATATTCATTTGGTGCATGTTGATAAAGCCCTAAGGATATTGGCTTGACTACTGGCATTATGATGAGGATCATACTAGTGGGACATCTGTAGTTTATAAGCATATCCTTGAAACGTTCCTAGTCGTAGGTATATCGAGACAGGGCATCGATATTCCATCTTAGACTAGCGTATACCATTCTTGTTCCATATGATGGGCGATGGATGATCCCATATCCGTCTGGTGTGTTGACACCGAAGATAGTATACGGGTGCTCAGTGAGACTGGGTACACTGAACGGACTCACCGAGAACTCCTATATGGTATTATATCATACGTCAGATAGCAGTTCTCAGGTGACACTGGTACAGGTTAGTCTGTAGACCCGAGATCGTCATAGAGTCTTGTGTGTCCTCCCACTGTACTTTGATCTCCACCCTACTGCGGCTCTACTGAGTCGTACAAACAGGTGGATTTTGGGTATAGTCTCGAGGCATGTGGAGGCAGTGAGCGATAGGAGGGGTTTCGTCTCTCCCGGTATTGGGGGTTGATGCTGTGCTGTACACGATTGGCTATAACAGGAAATCCCTGGCCAGGGCTGCTGAGATATTACTGATAAGTGTTATCAGTAAGTTTCTCGATTTGTTATAGACCATATACCGGCATGACTTATTGAGTTATTGGGGTCGACGATTCCATCCCTAAACTCGATATGCAGCATATTTGACGAAGAGACCGGACTGTACGGTTAGTGTTGCCGGATGGATTGACAGGAGTTTTGATAGGTTCTCTTGTTCTTATTCTGATCGCTCAATACCCGGGTGGCCGTTACGTTTAGCTGACCGCTTGCGGCTTGTAGGTGTTTGATATGATCGTCATCTACTGCTGGCATATTGACGAGTCTTAGAGTCCCACATAGAAGTTTCTCGGCTCTGGCGAAATGAAGTGGTGCACATATGAGATATGCGCGGAGCCTCGATTAAATACTAGTATATGATACTGTATTTTAATCGGGCATTTAATATTAGTCAGGTCGTATAAGATATGACCAATTTATTAAATCTAGTGTTGATTTAATATTGGCTTTTATATTATTTATTTAAATCATTTTCTTCTTATGGATACATGCATGTCACTAGTAAAATAAGGGGTTGCCCCTACGGATAACAACATCCGTAGGGGCAGTTAAAGTTTAGACCTATGGATTAATCCGTAGGGCAAAGTGGTTGCCCCTACGGTCGTTCAATATTTATTTAAAATATATTAAATTTTAGAGTGTTTTTTGCCCCTACGGTGGCGCAAACCAAGCACCTACGGGTAAATTCGTAGGGGCATATAAATAGGGATTTAAGAGATCGATCCCTACGCCGATTATTTCTTATTCTCTTTCTTTCGCTCGCGCGAAACCAAATTCCCAAATCGAGATCGTCGTCGCCGCCGCGCTGCAGTGATCTCGTCGTCGCCGAATCCAAGCCGAATCGTCGTCGCCACGCCTGCAGTGATCTCGTGGTCACCACCGTGCTCCGTTCTCGTTGTCGCCACCGCCCTCGTCGTCGCCGATTACCTCTCCGTCGTCGCCTACAGGTAATTAGATAAACATTATTATAATGATGTTAGGGTAGCGATCGATGAGGGTTAGGATTAGGTATCGGTTGTGGTTAGGGTTAGGATTAGGGTTAGGGTATGGGTTCGATCGGCGGTTGGGGTTCGACTGGTGTTGGGGTTAGGGTTAGGGTTAGGGTTCGGTTGGGGTTTGGTGTTGGGGTTAGGGTTCGGCTGGGGCTGGGTTGGGGTTAGGGTTAGGCCGGGTTAGGGTTTGGTGTTGGGTTGGGGTTTGGCTGGGGCTGGGTTGGGGTTAGGGTTAGGCCGGGTTAGGGTTTGGTGTTGGGTTGGGGTTCGGCTGGGGCTGGGTTGGGGTTAGGGTTAGGCCGGGTTAGGGTTTGGTGTTGGGTTGGGGTTCGGCTGAGGCTGGGTTGGGGTTAGGGTTAGGCCGGGTTAGGGTTTGGTGTTGGGTTGGGGTTCGGCTAGGGCTGGGTTAGGGTTAGGGTTAGGGGTGATATTGGAATCGAGAATATGGAATTTGAACACCCAAACTAGAATGAACAAATGTAACAAATCTACTCAATTTTGTGATCTTTGCAATACCTAGCTATAGTTTGATCTTCATGACTGCATATAACTGAAAAGGTTTGTGGTTTTGCAGGATGCTTCTATTATCAAGAATTTACATTGTGTAATTATCCTCATATATGATTTACAACTCTGTATGTGTCTGTGTGCATGTGCATGCGTGTGTGTGGAGGGGTTATTTGCCAGTGCATTTCAACTTGGCTCCTAGGCTTATGCCGTACCTCAGGAATGGGACACAATTCCCTATTGCAAAACTCTTTTTATCTCCCCCCTCATCAAGATGCTTTCCTGAGCTATGAGAGTATTTGGGGGACTGTACCTTTCTTTGCACTAGCTTAAACTGCATTATCCTTTCCTCTTTGTTGACTGGTTTGCTGGGGGTTCATCCCTTTGCACTAGCTTAAATTTCATCCCTTCCTTCACCAGGATGTGGGTAGGCTGGATACAGGTTCACTGTTAGTGATAAAATTTTGACAAAATTTCTAGCGATCCTTAATTTTTCTGTATGTAGTTTGATGTCGTTCCCAATAGACGGCTCTATTTTGACTACAAAATTTTTAATCCGTAGGGGCAGATTTAACTTGGCCCTACGGATTAATCCGTAGGGGTAACCCTAAAGGGTTACCCCTACGGGCACAGACGTTCAAGAATTAAAATATTAATTCTTAATTTGGTGTTTGCCTTAGGGTTAGGGTTGGGGTTCGGCTGCTGCTGGGGTGGGGCTGGGGTTAGGGTTTGCCTTAGGGTTGGTGTTGGGGTTTAGCTGGCCACGCTGGGGTTGGGCTGGGGCAGGGGGCTGGGGCTGGGCCACGCGGGGTTTTGGGATCTTTGTAATGTGCTTGCTCTGTTTGGGGTTTCAGTTGATCCTCATTAAAAAATTGGTGATTGATATCTTCATTCATATTATTATCTGTATTTAAAATTTTTGTGAAGCCTTCAGAGTTTGGGAAAATTACTGGGGGAATTTTTCCTAAAATGTCTTGAGAGGGGGTTCAAGTGATGGGATAATTTCATTTGGTAATCTTTTACTTATTTTACATCTCTTATTTTTTCATGCAAAAATCTGAATAGGTTTCTTGCAATTTTGCCTATCGATCAATTATTATATTTATTTCTATTTTTTGTGGATGATTTGGCTTCAATTGAATGGAGGCGATGATGGCTTGCCCTCAAGCTTCCACTTTTATGAGCTTTATAGTTATGAGATTGGCGAGGCAAGCTGGTTTGTAGCCATCTTATTTCTTTTCCTAAATTCAAATCCAAATATAAACTGTCTGATTGAGAGAGAGAGAGTATGGGAGATTATGTATTATTCAATGTGTTTGGAAGCTGGCATGTTCTGAGTGTCATCTCTGCATGAAAGCTATGGTTTTGCAAAGGGTTTGCCCTAACTATTTTCTGTGGGGAAGCTGAAGGCCTGAAGCTTCATCAAACTCAGGATTGGATTCTGGTCGGGTATTGTAAATTCTTGTGAAAGTTCCGTTCAAGATTTGTTCAGAGCTTGCATAACATCCAATATATGATACTCGATGATAATATGAAACCTTCATATTCCCATCGATACTCATATATGAAACTAAAAGCGCCACTTTGTCCCTACGGTGCCCGACATTTTAATTTAAAAATATTATATCTTAATTTGTTGTTTGGCCCTACGGGCACCTAAATGGGAATTTAATTAAAAAAGGCACAGAAATGCCCTACGCCTCGATATCTTTCCCTCTCGTTCCCAAAATTTTATCTCGTTCCCGTGTCTCCAATTTTCTCTTCGTCGCCACCGCGCGCCCTCCGTTCTCAGCCCGCCACCGCCCTCGTTCTTCCTCGTCGAGTTCCTCGTCGCCGATATTTGTGCCTACATTGATGCCTCAAGCAACGAATCAAATGATGTGGATCACAAACTAATTAAATAAATTTTGAATACCAATCTGGACTGGGATTTGAATACCAATCCTAGTTTGCTATATTATATCTTGAATTTGCACGCGCACATAATAAGAAGGAGAAGAGAATAATGTGGCAGAAGAAGAAGGAGAAGACAGTAATGTGGCGGAAGAAGAAAAAAATGACATTCCTCGTTCTCTGTTTCAGCATCAATCCTTTGATATGAACTAATGATGGCTTTCACATAGGCTTTTCCCTTTAGAGACTTCTTAGTGTCAAATGGAAAGCATACATCAGATTTGTGCAGGTCGGGTTTTTCTATGACTTTCAAGAGTCTCAACTGATTCTGTTAATTACACTCTAGTTGGGTGGTACTTTTACCACTTCTCACTGCAGGGGCGCTCTCTAATATCCATTTTGAATGTAATATTATCGATATTCAAAATGGATATTAGAGAGCGCACCTGCAGTGAGAAGTGAGAAGTGGTAAAAGTATCACCCAACTAGGGTGTAATTTACAGAATCAGTTGAGACTCTTAAAAGTCATAGAAGAACCCGACCTGCACAAATCTGATGTATGCTTTCCATTTGACACTAAGAAGTCTCTAAAGGGAAAAGCCTATGTGAAAGCCATCATTAGTTCATATCAGAGGATTGATGCTGAAACAGAGAACGAGGAATGTCATTTTTTTCTTCTTCCGCCACATTACTGTCTTCTCCTTCTGCCACATTACTGTCTTCTCCTTCTTATTATGTTCGCGTGCAAATTAAATGACTATATTGAGAATATGGATTAATAGTGGGTAGGAAAAGTATTTCTCAAATGGCTTTTGCGTCTTAAAACCATAAACTACTAAGTAATGACATACATAATTTTTTTAGTATAAAGGTTGTTATTTTAAGTTTTCCCTTATAGAGATATGATCTAACTGCATCTATCAACTATAAGTGTGCAGAAAATTATGATAAGAAATCATAAGAAAGGGTCGTAGCCATGCATAACCTTGAATCTACATACCAAATCATGCAAAAGCATGCACTTATTGTCATCTTGCCTTGGAATATAAAATATCTTGGAAGACTATAAGCGAGCATTTAAATCTTGTTAGCTTTTGACTTCAACATATATTTTTCTCAAGTATCATGAAATATACTTGCTCCGTATAAACCGTTTTCAGGAAGATGGATTAATAATGACAAATTATCCATTGTGACTCACTAGGTTAGAATTTTCTCTTCTATTAACCATCTTTCTAATCAGCTTGGTAAATTTATTCGGAACTGGCTGCGAATCATTAAAAGACATGCATAAGAAAGAAAACTAAAATACAGATATATAGCATACCGATACATCGAAACTTCATAGTTGCGATGGCAATCCAGAGATATTTATTTCTACACACGTGGTGCGCGTGCGAATGCGTCAGGCATCATGGACAAATATTTCAGAACATGAAAAGTATTATTCGTATAAAGTAATTAAAATTTTTAAACACCTTGGGTAGATATTTTCTTAGTTGATGCAATCATATCATGATGACTAAATTTAAGCTATTATACATATGCTTATGTATTTTTCTAATCTAATATATCACACACACAAAGAGAGAGAGGGGGAGAATACCAGGTAGATAGAGAAATCAGTTAGCAGGATATTGAAGAAATGGAGTCCACAGCATTGCTCATCATCATCATCCGTGATCCCTTTGAAAAAATATTATCAAAGGGATCATGGATGATGATGATGAGCAATGCTATGGACTCCATTTCTTCAGGATCCTGCTACCTGATTTTTTTACCTACCAGGTGTTCTCTCTCTCTCTTTCTGTGTGTGTGTGTGATATTTTAGGTTAGAAAAATACATATGCATATATATAATAGCTTAAATTTAGTCCTCATGATATGATTGCATCACCTAAGAAAATATCTCTACCCAAGCTTTTTAAAAGTTTTAATTACTTTATACGAATAATACTTTCCATGTTATGAAATATTTGTCCATGTTGCCTGACGCATTCGCACGCGCACCACGTGTGTAGAAATAAATATCTCTGGATTGCCATCGCAACTATGAAGTTTCGATGTATCGGTATGCTATATATCTGTATTTTAGCTTTCGTTCTTATGCTACTCTTTTAATGATTCACAGCCGGTTCCGAATAAATTTACCAAGCAGATTAGAAAGATGGTCAATAGAAGAGAAAATGCTAACCTAGTGAGCCACAATGGATAATTTGTCATTATTAATCCATCTTCCTGAAAACGGTTTATACGGAGCAAGTATATTTCATGGTACTTGAGAAAAATATATGTTGAAGTCAAAAGCTATCAAGATTTAAATGCTCGCTTATAGTCTTCCAAGATATTTTATATTCCAAGGCAAGGTGACAATAAGTGCATGCTTTTGCATGATTTGGTATGTAGATTCAAGGTTATGCATGGCTACGACCCTTTCTTATGATTTCTTATCATAATTTTCTGCACACTTATAGTTGATAGATGCAGTTGGATCATATCTCTATAAGGGAAAACTTAAAATAACAACCTTTATACTAAAAAAATTATGTATGTCATTACTTAGTAGTTTATGGTTTTAAGACGCAAAAGCCATTTGAGAAATACTTTTCCTACCCACTATTAATCCATATTCTCAATATAGTCATTGAATTTGCACGCGAACATAATAAGAAGGAGAAGACAGTAATGTGGCAGAAGGAGAAGACAGTAATGTGGCGGAAGAAGAAAAAAATGACATTTCTCGTTCTCTGTTTCAGCATCAATCCTCTGATATGAACTAATGATGGCTTTCACATAGGCTTTTCCCTTTAGAGACTTCTTAGTGTCCAATGGAAAGCATACATCAGATTTGTGCAGGTCGGGTTCTTCTATGACTTTTAAGAGTCTCAACTGATTCTGTAAATTACACCCTAGTTGGGTGGTACTTTTGCCACTTCTCAATTCTCACTGCAGGTGCGCCCTCTAATATCCATTTTGAATGTAATATTATAGATATCCATGCCTGTTTATGTCAAAATTACTTATATTGTCAATGTTTGATTGTCTAGTTGTTGGTGATGCGTCCATATCAGGGACAGAGGCCACTCCCGTTCCTCCAGGTATGTTTATATATTATATAGGGCATGTATATTGATTTAGAATGCTATATCATAAATATACACACATTTCTTTTGCTCTTAGTCGTCCAACTCATTATCATGGGCTGCTTGATGAGATTAGATTTGCGCCTGATGATCTACAAGAGCTCCTTCACTCCCTGTCATATGTGTAAGCAGCGCTATATGCGAGTTTACCTTGTTAGTATGTATGTACTGAAATTAATTAATATTATTAAAATTTTGATACATGCAGATACCAGAGGAGCACATTTTCTATCTCTGTAGGTAAGGCTTTGAATTTGTTGATTTTGGTGTTTCTTGTCAATTTTATAGATCCGTATGTGCTAAATATAATGTTCTGACAGTTGCTAGGGGAAGGCAACATTCGAGGCTGCTGACCCCAGTCCTGGACGCCGCACACGGACGGCACCACGGAGGTTGGGAGAGAGGCCGAGGACTATGCTCTAGCAGGGCCCATAAGAGGTTGGACTCCACCCCGGTGGTTACTTCCTCCGTCTCCAGTGAGCGACGTATCCATCATGAACTGGATAGCTTGAGGGCCAGCGTTCAGGAGTTGAAGGAGATGCTGGTATGTATACTACTTTATAGTAAAATATCATTTCATATTATATACATATCAACATATCCATAATTAGTACGTAGCTTGAGCTTATTTGGTTTTAGACTTAAGTTTGATTAATCATACATACATATGTAATTGAAATAAACAACGCTTTTCCAAACTAGATATCCAAACAGGGTTTCGAAATAACTTAATAATGATACGAATTCGAATAATAAACAGTTCTTACACGCTTCTTACACACGTTATATCCAGACGCGACAGGGTAGATCGGCCGAGCCTCCACACGCAACTCCTTCGGCTGCGGCTCCGTAAGCCACTACATCGGCTGCGGTTCCGCAGACAGCTCATGTAGCTCCACCGCCCACTCAGACTCCCGCAGCCGCGGCTCCGCAAGCGACTACCTCGACGGCGGCTGCGCAGACCACATGCCGCTCAGACTCCCGCTCGCGACAAATTGCATAGTTTATTGACCGAGGAGCAGGCGCGCGTTATTCTATCGTTATTCAGAGGTGGAGCTGGACCGAGCTAGGGTAGATTTTTGGTTCTTTTTTTTTGAAACATGTATTTATTTATATCATACACATTGTACTACATTTTGAAACGATATTGATATTGGTTTGTATTTATATCATATTCAGTTTTTGGGTTTCTTTTGTATATTATATATATGCGTGAGATGTGATTATGAATACTGCAATATATGATTTGATTGATGTATATATTATTGTGCACAGGGCGGGAAAAATCAAACAGCCCATTTTAAAAAAAAAATTTCAGATAATATGTACCTACGGATTAATCCGTAGGCAAACATGTTACCCCTACGGATATCGCCGTAGGGGCAAAATATCAGCAGTAACTGATATTTCCCCCAGATCTCAGTACCAGGGGGTTGGGAAAGCCCCTACGGATATATCCGTAGGGGCCACTGACTCTCCCCTACGGCTTTATCCGTAGGGGCTACATATCAGGAATCCTGAATTTATGCCCCTACGGAAAAGTACCTACGCATATATCCGTAGGGGGTAGTACAAGCCCCGACGGGTATATCCGTAGGGCAAAGTAATTTATTAAAATAAACCGTAAATAATATAAAATCTTATACCCTACGGATTAAGCCGTAGGGGCAACAGGACCTACACAGATATCCGTAGGGGGTAGTACAAGCCCCGACGGGTATATCCGTAGGGCAAAGTAATTTATTAAAATAAACCGTAAATAATATAAAATCTTATACCCTACGGATTAAGCCGTAGGGGCAACAGGACCTACACAGATATCCGTCGGGGCAAGAATTTGCCCGTAGGGGCAAGTTAAGGGCCTCAACTTGCACCTGCGGCCTTTGCACCTACGGGGTATTTTTTTGCCCCTACGTATATATCCGTAGGGGCAGTTGGTTGCCCCTACGGATTTATCCGTAGGGGCAACCCCTATTTGTAGTAGTGTGTATATGTACATGATGATGTGCATGCATACATACATACATGAAAAGTATCAAGGTTGATGATACAAAGAGGATGGCAATATAAGAATCATATTGTGGATAAAATGATATATGGATATTTTCAATAAAGATTAAAGGCAAAAGAAAATAGAAATGAGTCATTTTTTCCACACTCTTCTACATATTTCCATGGTTGAATTTAACTCAACCATGGTTTCATTTCCTTTTGCCTTTTAACCTTAATTGAAATATCTAGATATTATTTTAACCATGGTTGTGGTTATGATAAGATCTCTTTCTCTCTCTCATTTACTTTTACATTATCAATATTATCATTCCAAAAGAAATGAGAGCCATCTTCTTCCTTAAAAACCCTAGCTCTCTTTTAAATGTTAAAAATGAGTTAGAAAATAAAAAGAAAAGGTAATAAATAAGAATAGCAACCACTTCATCATCCTACACACCCATAGATATCTTGTGTAGGGTGTTGTGCTTCAAGTTTGTCAAAGATCGAAGGAAGCATCAAGCTTAGAGCAAAGTGCTTCGGGTGGATCGTCGTGGACGAGGAGTTGATCATGTGAACCTTTTCAAAGCCAAGGAGTTTTCAAAAGAGGTCTACAAAGGTTGTAGTCTCATCACTTAGTATAACTTAACTCTTAATCTTGATACTATTAATTGTTACTTCATATATTCTAGTTCGATTCTTTGTATAGTTTGCTTAGCACCTCAAAATTTTTATTGTTATAGCATGCATGATGCTTCTAAACCATAATAGAGGTGTTAAGAAAACCCTACATTTACTACTAAGCTAGTTTAAGTTTAGTTAGGCTCTGATACCACTGTAAGTCCACGTTGCGACTCCCGGTTCTTGCGGGGAGGCGGAAACGGTATAAAAATCAAATTTTTAGCGCATGGGGCAACATGGACTAACAAAGTCGGGATCTTTTCCAAACTAAACTAGCAAGAAAGCTAAAGAGAGTTAGCTACTGGGAAAGAGGTTATACCTAACTTGAACTCCTTCTTCTTGAAACCTTTGTAGGGAGTTGATGGTGCTTTCCTCATCGCCTTCTTCCGTCAAAGATGGATCCACCTGAGGGTTCAACCTTCGGGCTCTTTCTCGAACTTTGAGTGAACTAGGATCTTTGGCTTGCTAAACCTCTAACCCTAGAGTGAGTAGAGAGTGTCTTTGGGGTGTTTTTGCTCAAGGAAAGGGATTCTCAACACATGAGAAGGATTCTCCTTGAACTAGAGGAGGAGGAAGAAGAAGAGAGGAGAGAGAAGTGTTATGATAGAATGAGCTATTCTTTTCATTTTACAACCATATCACAAATGAAAAGAATTATCAAATTAACAATAATAATTAAAATGAAATAGTTGATAGATGGTTTGGAATGACCATTATCATTACATTCTTTAAATGGTTTTGCTAGAATCAAAAAGCATCTTTGATATGTAATGATGATGGTCAAACTTTCAACTATGGTCAACTAGTCAACCATGGTCAACAAGTCAACAAAACCCAACCATCACACATTTTCATTTAATTAATATTATTAATTGATATATCATAATTGCATTAGGGTTTGGAAAAAGACGACTGTCAACTGTGCATACGCACCCGTTCCGAAACCCTAATGAAAATCCTCTTCCTCCGCCTCAATCAACTATGCATACACACCCGCATTCTTGTTCCGAGGAGCATGAATACCAAGAGATAAAATCAACCCCAAAACATATACCAGTATCTGGCTCAAACCAGAGCCTACTAGTAATATCTGTCCGGACTCCAAACGTGCACAAGTGCGCGGATGAGAACGAACCCTGTCGCAAAACCATGCGACCTCTACTCTATTTTGCCCAGAGGCAAATAGCCCTCTGTTTGGGACTCTAAAGACTCGACACTACGCTGGCAGTGGGTTTAACCACAGACTGCAAGCGGCACTAGCTGTGCGTAACGGTCCCTATGTAGTTGCCGATAAGAAGACTGACGAGGTGAACCCCATCTAAACTCCTACTGAGTCTGAATGTGACAGTCTCCGTACAGTCCGGTCTGTTAGTCTGATACATCGCATGGCGGGCCTAGGGGGCGGTAAACATCAGTCCCCTAATAGCGGTACAAGTCGTGTCGGAGTGAAGCCCAAAACACCCTGAGATAACACTGGAAGCCTACCAGTATATCTCGATTGCCCTGGCCAGGGACTACTCGTGTAATGGCTCTCCTAGATACAGCGCGATGTCAACCCCTAATACCGGGAGAGACGAATCCTGTCTAACCGTCACTGCCTCCAAGTGCTTCGGGACTGTACCCAACTACTACCTGTTTGCACAACTCCTTTGAGCCGTGGTAGGGTAGTAATCAAAGTACAGTGGGAACACACTCGAGGCGAAGTGACAGTGTCAAGTCAGCGGACTAAGCTGTACTCATGTCACCTGGGAACTGATAACTGACGATAGGTATAATACCAACTGGTCAGTTCCCGACGAGTCCTGTCCAGTGTACTCGTAACCCAACGAGCACCCGTATACTATCTCCAGTACGACGTACTGATGGCTGTAGGACAGACCATCTCCCACACTAGGATGAGAAGAGCATACGCTAGTCTACTCCGGAGTATCGATGCCCTGTCTCGATAGTCCTGCGACTAGGGACCTGTATAAGGATGTGCTTATAGATTACCCAGCCCCCACTAGTATGACTGCCATCACAACGCTGGTAATCAAGCAAAGATCCTAAGGGCTCCACTAATGCGTATAGGTGATATACTAAAATAAACACATGTACACATTGAAGTAGAAACAAACCAAATAGCATACTACTATATTGAGCAAGATTGTTTATACAAGGTGAATATCCCAAGCTTCCATTAAGTAATATACAAACTAGTATGATACAGTAATGGCCTCTAGGGCATATACACTAACAGAGGAACCCTACTAGATCGGCGGAGAGGCTGAGGTTCGTTGGAAACTATTGAATCCTTTGGTTCTACCAAATTATCAGCTGTAGTTTGTATAGCTGGAACATTTCCAGTTCTACATAACAGTCCTTGCCTGGAGCTTGTCCGGATTTTGCTTTTAGACATAGGCCGGACAACCCCAAATCTTAACAAGCTTAAGATATGGGCTCTTCCCTTTCCATATCACATATGAAGTGGTATGCAACTGATTTGATTTGAACCCTATTCAATAGGTATGCAGCTTCTCAAGTGCATAACTCCCAAAAGGAAATAAGAAACTCAGTAGTACTCAATATAGAGCACACCATATCACATAGGGTGCTATTGCTCCGCCCCGATACACCGAGGTGCGTGGTGTATACGGAGGAGTAATGCCGAGAGAGAATCTCATTCTCCTTTAGAATAGTCCAGGAATTCCGTGCTCAAGTATTCTCCTCCTTGATCTCATCAAAGGACATAATACTTATACCCGTATTTTGGTTCTCTACTTCTAACTTATAATCTGTGAATATCTCAAAAGCTTCGGATTTGTGTTTCAGCAGGAACATATGTCTGAATCATGAGAGATCATCAGAGAATGTAATGAAGTACAAAGAACCGGTCTTGGCATGTGTAGACAGGGGACTTTCATACATCAGCATGTATCAATCCCAAAAGTTCACTAACTCTTTCTCTGTTTCCAACAAACAGAGCTGTAGTCATCTTATCTTTGTGACATCACCGGCAGGTTTCACAAGATGTAAATTCAAACTAATTTAAATATGCATCTATATGTATCTTCAGCCAGTCGGGTTGCATTGATATGACCTAGTCTACAATACCTCAAGAAGGATTCATTCATTTCTGAACTCTTCCTCTTGTGTGTGTTCCGTATACTAAGAACTGTAGTTTGATTTAGAACGTCAATGCTTTCAGATAACGTGCCTGAACCGATCAACTCTTGATATAGGAAATGTTCAAAACATTATCCAACAATACAAAATTATATCACTTCTTTAGTAATAAAGAAACTGATATGATTTTGTATATCAGGTTCGGTATCTAATAACATTCGTTCAGAATCAATGTATTCAGGTAATACAGGGTGATAGTGACCAACAGACTTGGCTGCAACACTTGCACCATTTTCTGTCTCAAGAAACTTATCACCCGTTCTCAGTTCACTACCTATCTATAGCCCATGTAACATATTACATATGCGGGATCCTGATCCGGTATCACATACCCAAGACGTAAAGGATACTGAGAAACAGTTCTATATAACGAATACACCCGAAGATGATGCATCGGTATGCACTTTCTTCGTTTGGGCTGCACGGGAAATCTGGTATTCCCTAATTTCCTGCTCTTTCCTATAACAATTATAAGTTAGAGCGGGACCAACATTCCCCAGTTGAGTATAACAAGAGGGTTCGGTCAATATATCCATTTTATTATCTTGATTAAGGCGTGATATGGTCGCTACCTAGAGAGAGGGAGAAGAAAACACTCAGCGTATGCTCTTGCAAGATTAGATTGGTTATATAATATATCTAATCAGGATGTCTCCCACTGTTTTAATCAAATCTTCCTTCAAACCCTAAAAGGAAAGACTAGCCGGGATTAATTACACGCTACAAGTTCGCCAATCTTTCAGCCAGGCCAGTGTCGGTACTTTGAGGGAGGTCCCCCGTGCTTTCGTACGAACCTAATTAAAGTAAACCTCGTTTTCCCAGAGGCGTAACCCCATTAACACCTTTCTAGACACCTACTTGATCGACTAGTTGTAATGTATAAAACTCTTCCAGGCGTAACTCTTACTCGCAGCGGGTATCGGGATCCAACTATCTCATAGAAGGTATGCAATCTCATTGCAAATTTCAACACTTGAAATTCCTAATAATATTTTACCCCTAACGTCCTATGACCTTGACGAAAGCCAACAAACCATAGGCTACTAGTCAAGTCCAACCCGTCATTTCTTGATTGAAATAAACCCACCCGCACGACCCTTGACGAAAGCCAACAAAGCCGCATGACTACCCTAATCCAATCGCATCATATGCAGCAGATAAGCAGCAGATAGCTACCGCACACTACACCTTGACCAAAGCCAACAAATGTAGCACGAATACTATATACAACTTATCTGAAATGACGGAGGGTTACGACAGTTTTTTCTGAAAACCTATTGCGTAATGAACTTGATATCGTTGTAGAATCGAGTGATTTTAAATGGAGTGTTTTTTAGGCTTTTCTAGTTTTGCTAAAGGGGTCACTCCCGGTGAAGGGATCGTCGGCCCTTTCCTCATCGAATAAGGTGCAGGATATTTCACAAATACCACTATGCAAAGCAAAAACTATAGAAGCAATCAAAAGACAAACCGAGTTTGTAGCATCTGCCAGTTATTGCTAAAGGAGTCACTCCCGGTAAAGGGATCTCGGTCCTTTCCTTATCGAATAAGGTGCTGGATGTTCTACAAGGAACACCGCTATGCAAAGCAAGAACTAGAGCTACCAGTTTTTATAAACAAGTTTCTACAACATCTTTAGGCTTCTTTTATTTCATTAATCTCATTAATGAAGTCCCATTTTAATTATGCTTCGCAAGCATCTCTTTTTGAAACGAAATCTGCAATATAACTGTTAGTTATATGTATGCCCTAGAGGCCATTACTGTACATAGGATGCATATTGTAGTGGATGCTGGGACATATATAGGGAGGACTTTCTTGCTCGACATGATAGTATGCTATCTGGTTGATCTTTACCTTAACGTGTACACTGATTGTCTCTCTGTTACATGTTGGTAAAGCCCTTAGGATGTGTACTTGACTACCTGGACTATGATGCAGATCATACTAGTGGGGACATTGTAGTCCATAAGTACATCCTTCAAAATCCCTAGTCGTGGGTGTATCGAGACGGGGCATCGATATACCAGAGTAGACTAGCATGTACCTTCTCGACCCATATAGATGGGCGATGGATGATCCCATATCCATTGGTGTTTGACATCAGAGATGATATACGGGTGCTCAGTAGAGACTGGGTACACTGGACGGACTCGCCGAGAACTCCCAGATGGTATTATATCTCACGTCAGATGGCAGTTCTCAGGTGACACTGGTACAGAGTAGTCTGTTGACCCGAGATCGTCATAGAGTCTTGTGTGGTTCCCACTGTGCTTTGATTTCCACCTTACCACGTCCAAGAGGGCGTGCAAAATGGTGGTTTTTGGGTACAGTCCTGGTCACATGGAGGCAATGAGCGATAGGAGGGGATTCGTCTCTCCCGGTATAGGTGGTTGATGTTGCGCTGTGTTCGATTGGCTATAACAGGAAATCCCTGGCCAGGGTTGCTGAGATTTACTGGTAAGTGTTACCAGTAGTTTCTCGAATTGTTATAGACCTCATATCGACACGACTTATCGAGCTATTGGGGTCTGACGTTTACCACCCCTAGGCGAGATATGCGACATATCAGACGATCAGACCGGACTGTACGGTAGTGTTACTGGTTGGATTCACTGGAGTGTGAGCGGGCTTGCTCGTCGATCTTCTGATCGCTCAATACCCGGGTGGCCGTTACGTTTAGCAGACCGCTTGCGGCCTGTGGGTGCTTGATATGATCATCACCTGCTGCCGGCGTATTGACGAGTCTTTAGAGTCCTACACAGAGGTTTCCTGGCTCAAGCGAAACGAAATAGGAGCGCATATGAGATATGTGCGGGACCGAGAATAATGCGTGTATGTGATACCGTTTTCTATTCTCGCGATGAATGTATCGAATGGTTATATGCGATATAACCTAGTTATCGAATCAATGGTTGATTCGATTAGCCGATACATTGATTACTAGTCGGTTATATGCGATATGACCGGATCGTTAAATCAAGTGTTGATTTAATGATTTATTGTATAATTATATATTTGATATATTACTTTGCATTAACTAGTATCGGTTCACTTTAAATGGATTTTCTCACTCGGGTGTGCGCATTGCATATGCGATATGATTTTGTGCACTTGCTTGTATCATGTTTGATGATACATGCCTTATTTGTTAAGTGCATAGAATTAAACTTTGGTTAATGGAATGGTTAGGGTTTACTATTTGATTATTCATTTTTATTCATTTGTTTATTCTTTTTGGAAAAGAAAAAGAGCATGATAAAATGGTGGCTTTTTTGTTTTGTTCATGAAGCTTCTTGAACACTTTGACTTTGTAACCCTTTTGTCTCATGCTTAAACCTAACCACTTCATTTAACCCTAATTAGTTCTCTACACTTAACCATGGTCATGTTATGATAAGTTTGGATATTCTTTTCATTTTGAAAATTAACTTATCATAACTTTCTTCTTCTTCTTCTTCATATCTATCATGAAGAAAGCTTAGGTCATCAATGGTGATTGATGATAAAGAGTGAGAAATCCAATTCTAAATTGTACCCACTTCCTATTTCTTCATCCTCTACCTCTTGCCCAGTTGTAGAGTGTGTTTCCTTCACAAGTTTTCATGACTTGGTGAAGGTGGAGCTTGATTTAGCGATGCCTCGACGTAGATCATCTTCGGCATGGACATCGACGACCTAGCTCGCCCTTTCTCCGATGAAGCCGACGTTAGAGCCCGGGGTTCGACTTGGACAGCGAGGAGACTTCATTGCGGAGCTATGGAGGTGGAGCACCGGATCTACAAAGGTTGTATTTCCGTAACTTATAGTTAAGTGTTAACTAGTTCATTATTCGCCTAAACATCTAGTCTAAGATCCGTAGTCTAGGGTTTCCCGGCACCGTAAAATTTGAATTTGCATGATCGATGCCTTGTGAGACCTCACTAGAGTGCCTAGGAACCCTACAGTGGTATCAGAGCCTAGCTAGAGCCTTAGGCGAAGTCTAGACGGAATTTGAACTCCGATCGAATCAAAACCAAAACCCTAAAATTGCTCTCTGTCCTTTTTTGAAAATTATGGATTTTTCAATATTAAAAATATTCAGAAAATCAAGCAGGGTTTTCTATGAAATACTGTGAAAAACGGAGACCTAACTCCGTCATGACCGCGCGGAACCGCGACCTAAGCCCACGTGGCGCGGCGGTTCCGCGGCAATACTGTAGACTATTTGACTCCTTTTTGCACAGTAATTCCTATTTTAATATGCTGAGTTTTCTGTGAATTTTTAATATGCAGTAAACAGTTGAGTATTTTGGGGTTGTATTGGGAATCGTTGATTCGATCGGATTATCAAGTTTTGTCTATGTGTTTTTCCGGATATTTTTTTGAATATGTTAAAAAGTTCGACCGGATATAAATACCCAATTTTTTCCCTATCGGGAAATTTCCAAGTGTTGGATTTTTCCGTAGTTTAACGACGTTCTAAGTAGTGCAAGTAACGCGATGGACCCTCTAGAAGACAACAAACCTTAACTCGATTATGTGACCGTCTTGAACTGCCCTTAGAACATTCGGGTTTGGGGCAGTACGGCGTGCTACATGTGAGGCGTTGGCTTGACCCTTCTACGGCTGGACCGTTGGTTCTGAGGCACGAACTGAATGTTTTTAGACTTGTTTCATGTATTGATCTGTATCGGGAAAACTTGGGTGTTCGATTGTTCGATCGGAAAGTTTGACATTTTCTATTTATCCGGAATGTGATACAACAATTGGAATTCATAAAAGTTATGTGATAACTGAATGAATGTTATAAACATAGCAGTTTAGTCTCACTTGATCGGTTGCCACGGAATTTTGATGTGATCAAAAGTCCGTCGCAATCACGTTGCGTACGCGGATACTCGCCGGATAAACTTAATAGACAGCCTCACTCCATAGCCCCGACCAAGTGACTGTAGGAGAACCCCGTCGCCGAAAGCATCCGTCCGGGTGCTCGCGGCAGCTGTGTTCCGCCTTGGTGCACTTTGTCGACGGTATCGGGGGTGCGGCCGCCTACTGAAGTTTGCGACGAGCATTCGATCAGGATGTCGGGAATCTTGTTGAATTCCTCGACTTGATATTGAAAAGTGTTTTCGATAATGAGACTAAAATGCGGAGTTTATAACTGTTAGGCATGTGATGTCTAAGTAATTCATTTGATTAGGCATGTGATGTCTATGCAGATTGAGGATTCCAACTGTTGTAGTTTTACACTTTCTTTTCTGTGACCGGAAGTGTAATATGTGATATCGCCGGTTTCGTTGCTATATGTCAACGACAATTGGTATGCGCATATTTACTTACGTTGATGACATGTGATGTTATGTGTTGCTGGATATGTTATATTGGATCGTCGTTTTGATACATGCCTTATTTGTTAAGTGTATAGAATTAAACCTTGGTTAATGGAATGGTTAGGGTTTACTATTTGATTATTCATTTTTATTCATTTGTTTATCCATTTTGGAAAAGAAAAAGAGCATGATAAAATGGTGGCTTTTTTGTTTTGTTCATGAAGCTTCTTGAACACTTTGACTTTGTAACCCTTTTGTCTC
This sequence comes from Agapanthus africanus, assembly GCA_030015575.1. NCBI lineage: Eukaryota > Viridiplantae > Streptophyta > Magnoliopsida > Asparagales > Amaryllidaceae > Agapanthus > Agapanthus africanus. Next base: position 538,698,001 of record CM057337.1, read on the forward strand.
ATGCTTAAACCTAACCACTTCATTTAACCCTAATTAGTTCTCTACACTTAACCATGGTCATGTTATGATAAGTTTGGATATTCTTTTCATTTTGAAAATTAACTTATCATAACTTTCTTCTTCTTCATATCTATCATGAAGAAAGCTTAGGTCATCAATGGTGATTGATGATAAAGAGTGAGAAATCCAATTCTAAATTATACCCACTTCCTATTTCTTCATCCTCTACCTCTTGCCAAGTTGTAGAGTGTGTTTCCTTCAAAAGTTTTCATGACTTGGTGAAGGTGGAGCTTGATTTAGCGATGCCTCGACGTAGATCATCTTCGGTATGGACATCGACGACCTAGCTCGCCCTTTCTCCGATGAAGCCGACGTTAGAGCCCGAGGTTCGACTTGGACAGCGAGGAGACTTCATTGCGGAGCTATGGAGGTGGAGCACCGGATCTACAAAGGTTGTATTTCCGTAACTTATAGTTAAGTGTTAACTAGTTCATTATTCGCCAAAACATCTAGTCTAAGATCCGTAGTCTAGGGTTTCCCGGCACCGTAAAATTTGAATTTGGCATGATCGATGCCTTGTGAGACCTCACTAGAGTGCCTAGGAACCCTACAATAACATATATCTCATATATATAATATAAACATTCGTCTCAGGCAGTAATATGATCTCATCACAGAATATTGCAGCAGAAGAACATATATGAAATATTGGATATACTAGGACGTCCGTGTTTTCAATACGAGCCTGTATAAAACACGGATTCCACGGTCACGATGAATAGCCATACCCACATCCCTAGACCCCTAGGAGAGCGGCAAGTAACACTGCGAATTCTAGGGTTAGGAGACCCGGTCTCGACTCCTCGAGATGGTCTCCTACTGGACCCTAGAACCCGGTTACTTGTGCTCGCCACCTTGGGTCTACCTAATGCGGAAAAGTAAATAATATACAACGGTGACATCTTCCGCTACCTGGAAGTGCCCCAATAAAAGAATATTACATACATCTGAATTTTACATGAATGAAAAAGAAAAACTATCATCTCACATAAAATCCCCGGCTATTCAAAAAGCGACGATCCAATATAACATATCACAGCAACACATAATATCTCATATCATCAACGTAAGCAAGTATGCGTATCCCGATTGTCGTTGATGTATAGCAACGAAGCCGGCGATACACCACATACTACACTTACGATCACAGAAAAGAAAGTGTAAAACTACAACAGTTGGAATCCTTAACCTTTTAGACATCGCATGCCTAACCAAATGAATTCCTTAGACATCACATGCCTAACAATTATAAACCCCGCATTTTAGTCTCATTATCGAAAACTCTTTTCAATGTCAAGTCGGGGAATTTAACTAGATTCCCGACGTCCTGATCGAATGCTCGTCGCAAACTTTAGTAGACGGCCGCACCCCCAGATGCCGTCGACGAAGTGCACTAAGGCGGAACACCGCTGCCGCGAGCACCCGAACGGATGCTTTCGGCGACGGGGTTCTCCTACAGTCACTTGGTCGGGGCTATGGGGCGTGGCTGTCTATTAAGTTTACCCGGTGAGTATCCGCGTATGCTACGTGATTGCGACGGACTTTTGATCACATAAAAATTCCGTGGCAACCGATCATCTGAGACTAAACTGCTATGTTTATAATATTCAAATTAGTTGTCTCATAACTACCTGTGGATTCCAAATATTGTATCACTTTCCAGATAAATAGACAAAGTTAAACTTTCCGATCGAATCATCAAACACCCAAGATTTCCCCAATATATCTCAACACTTGAAATCAGTTTAAAAAAAACATTCATCACATGCCACAGTACCAATGGTCCAGCCGTAGAAGGGTCAAGCCAACGCCTCACATGTGGCATGCCGTACTGCCCCAAACCCTAAGGTTCAAAAGGTAGTTCAAGACGGTCACATAATCGAGTTAAGGTTTGTTGTCTTCTAGAGGGTCCACCGCGTTACTTGCACGACTTAGAACGTTCTTAAACACGAGAAAAAATCCAATTTTTGAAAAATTTTCCGACAGGGGAAAAAGTGAGTTATTGATATCCGTTCGAACTTTTTAACAGTTTCTAAAATTTATCCGGAAAACACATAGAGAAAATCTGATAATCCGATCGAATCATCGAATCCCCAAAACAACACCAGAAAATTCAACTCTTGAATAAATATTAAAAATTCCCATAAAACTCAGCACTGTGAAAGAGGAATTACTGTGCAAATATGGAGGGCTGACGTCATCATATAGCCGCGGAACCGCCGCATAAGGCATGCTTATGCCGCCGTTCTGCCGCGCTTTAGATGAGTTAGCCCCTCGAATTTCACAGTAATTCATCTAAGACCCTGCTGAATTTTTTAGCAATTTTTAATTTGGAAAAAACCACATTTTCAGAAAATGTACAGAGAAGGGTTCGTGTCGGGGTTTTCGGGTTCGATCGGACTTTAAACTTCATCTAGGCTTCGCATAAAGCTCTACCTTGGCTATGATACCACTGTAGGGTTGCTAGGCATGCACACAGGGGTCTACGAGGCATCAACCATGCCCGATTAAAAATTTAGCCGTGCCGAACAACCTGAATACGGATCTTTAAACTAGCGATTAGGCGAAAACTAGCATGTTAACAACTTTAACACTAAGTGAGAGGGATTACAACCTTTGTAGATCCGGTCCTTCACTTCATATGCTCCGTGTTGTGGTCCCTTCGCTGCGATCATCGGGATCCAAACTCTCGAGAGGTTCCACGAAGAGAAAGATGCAACCTTTGCTTCCGATCTTCGATACTAAGATGATCTACCTTGAAGTTCCGTTAACACAAGCTAACACACATGAAATGATATGAACACCCTCATCTAAATGGCAAGGGAAGATGAGGATGATGAGGTAGGATTTTTGCTCTCTTTATTTATCTTTTTCTCACATTTATTCATCACTTGAAGAAAATCTAGAAAGTTTTTTCATGAAGAAAGATGAAGGAAGAAGATGAAGAAGAATGATGAATATCCTTTTGCGATGAATAATGCAAAAGAGATAATGATGAATTATGCAACCATGGTTGACTTAACCATTGTAGAGAATTGACCAAGGGTTAGGGTTTGGGTTGAGTTAAGAATGAGTCACTTGAAAATATCTTTTCCAAAACAAAATAGAAAACCTTCTAGAATCTACTAGAAGTCATTAACCCAAATCAAACCCTAATCTTGATTAATCTTTACTAAACATGTTGCATTAGTTATCATATCATGTTACAATATTATATATCACATATATAATATTTATTGTAACCAAATAAAATAATACAATTAACATATATCGCATATATATCAATGTATTACCCGAGTGAGAAAAAGAATCTTTTAGTGAGCTAATATTAGTTAATGTCTTTTAATATATCATATATATTATTATACATTAAATTATCGAATCAACACTTGATCCGACAATCCGGCTATATCGCATATAACCGACTAATATTTATCCGTACCGATTCATCGAATCAACTCTTGATCCGATGACCCGGCTGATATCAAATATCGCGAGAATAGAATACGGTATCTCATATCATATTATTCTCGGTCCCGCACATATCACATACGTGCCCCTACTCCGTTTTGCCTGAGCCAAGAAACCTCTGTGTAGGACTCTAAAGAATCGTCAATACGCCGGGAGTAGGTGATGATCATATCAAACACCCACAAGCTGCAAGCGGTCAGCTAAATGTAACAGCTACCCAGGTATTGAGCGCTCAGAAGATCAACAAGCAAGCCTGTACATTCTCCTGTGAATCCAAACAGTAACACTCCCGTACAGTCCGGTCTCGTCGTCTGATATGTTGCATATCTCGCCTAGGGGTGGTAAACGTAAGACCCCTGTAGCTCGATAAGTCGTGTCGATATGAGGTCTATAACAGTTCGAAAAACTACTGATAACACTTACCAGTAAATGTCAGCAACCCTGGCCAGGGATTTCCGGTTATAGCCAATCGAACACAGCACAACATCAACTCCCTATACCGGGAGAGACGAATCCCCTCCTATCGCTTATTGCCTCTATGTGATTCGGGACTGTACCCAAAAGACACCTTTTTGCACGCCCTCTTGGACGTGGTATGATGGAAATCAAAGCACAGTAGGAATCACACAAGACTCTATGACGATCTCGGGTCAACCGACTACTCTATACCAGTGTCACCGGAGAACTGCCATCTGTCGTGTGGTATAATACCATCTGGGAGTTCTCGGCGAGTCCGTCCAGGGTACCCAGTCTCCACTGAGCACCCGTACAGTATCCTTGATGTCAAACACCGATGGATATGGGATCATCCATCGCCCATCATTTGGGTCAAGATGCGTATACGCTAGTCTACTCTGGTGTATCGATGCCCTGTCTCGATACACCCTCGACTAGGAGCAGTTATAGGATGTACTCGTCGACTACCGTGGCCCCACTAGTATGATCTCATCATAGTCCCAGTAGTCGAGTAAATATCCTAAGGGCTTTATCAACATGTAATATAGAGACAATCATAGTACATGTTAAGATAAAGTACAACCAGATAGCATACTATCATGTCGAGCAAGAAAGTCCTCCCTATATATGTCCAAGCATCCATTACAATATACATCGTATGTACAGTAATGGCCTCTAGGGCATACATATAACTAACAACACACCTCTATGAATGCGCAATAGTCTTCATCATAGAATAAAACCTTCATATTTCCGCTAGAAATATTTTTATAAAAACCTGTCTTTTTTCAAGATTATTCTCACATAAAGAACCGTTAGGAATTTTAACTCGGAGAGAACACTTTCTTGACTTTGTTTTAATTTGGACTTTTCTAGGATTCTTAGCGAGCTTTGGGCCAATGCTCCCAACCCAGTTGGTTTTAGGGCATTAGGTGTAAAGACACCTCGGCGGACTTAATTGCTCAATTTATCTAGACCCTAAAACAAAAGTCCAATTTTGGCGTGAAAATCATAGCGATTTAATGCGAATGGAGATATAACTTGTTGTACATTTATTTTTGGATAAAAGACATGTTTAGTGGATTAGGTATGTAATCACTCCAATCAAGTTTCAGATGGGTTATTCATCAGAATTAGTTCTTATTAAGGTATCAATAATATCCACCTTTCTTTATAAACTAGACTTGATATTACTTATTTCAGAACAAACATATTTGATCCGCAGAAAATAGTTTATCAATTTAAAAGTTTTTAGACATAAAAGACTTGTCATCTAATTTTCAAAACTCACAACACGTGTAGTGTGATATAAAGATATATATGAGCTATAGTTAACTTCAAAGAAGAGTTATCTTTCAGGTTTTCAAAATCTAAAAATAGGATTTAGTTGTTCCTATCTTATTAAACAAAACTGTTGAAATATTGAATCTATGTTCTCCCACTAGCTAACTTGACGACAAAGTTTTTATGTTTTTAGAAAATTTTCTGATTTTTATGGGTTTTAATAAGTATCCAAATGCAAAATATACACATGAATGCAAAGGTTAGAAATGCATACCGAGTGTACCACCAAACTTAAACTGGACAGTGCCCTCACTGTCATTGTACATTAAAAATTATTAAGGGTCAAAATTGTCGGTTAGATATACACAATTTTTTTTTCTTTTTTTTTAACATGAAATGAGCATCACCAGACAAGATTGCTCGTCAAAAATGGATATGCACCGGACAAGAATATCCACATATATACACAACATAGTATATAGATACCCCCAAACTTATTTGAAACAGTGCCCACTGTTTTGACTGGATAACCGAAGTTTGGTTGTAGGCTGAGGAATATTACGCAGGGTAAACTGGCTCCTGTAAGACCAGGAGCTCCTCTGTTGGTTCATCGCTAAGGTACGGTTTCAGTTTGTGTCCGTTTACTTTGAAAAACGAACCGTCCTTTGGATTCTCTAAATCCACAGCGCTTTACAGGTACACATTCCGCACAAAAAATGGCCCTTCATTGCAATTGAGATACCGAGTTGATGAATGCCTGCCCTAGACTGACCGGATGAAGTAGAAGCAGAAGAGGTGTTTGGTCGCGTGCTTTCCCACTGAAGCGTCTGTTCTGCAAGATCGTTGAAGAATTGCCAAACTTCCTCGTTAGATTTGGATAGGAAGTGGCCATGACAAATAGTTTCCAACAACTGCTTCGTTGTTGGGTTCAAGCTCTCATATAAGGTTTAGCAAAGTTTCCATCTCTCAATACCGTGATGTGGGCACTGAACAAGAAGGTCCTTGTATCGGTCAAAGCACTTCCAAAAAGGTTCGGTAGGAAGCTGGGAGAATAGGTTGATTTTGTTTCGGATTCTCGCGGTTTTGTGATTTGGGTATAATTTTTTCATAAACGCTTTTCCAAACTCATCCCAACTGGTTATGGAATGACAAGCGGTTCTATACATCCATTTCTCAGCAAAGTCACACAGAGTAAAAGGAATGACTCTTAGCCGTATAACATCATCGGACAGTTGTGTTTTCTTCATCGTTGCACAGACGTTCTGGAATTTGTTGATGAAGATATAGGCATCTTCGGATTCCAGTCCATGAAATTTAGGCAACATGTTGATGAAGTCGGGCTTAATTTCGAAATTATCCCAATTGGCCGGCGGAAGTGAAAGACAGGTAGGAATTGCAGAGCGGGTAGGATAGAAACGTTCCCGGAGCGCGATTCGCTGTGGCGCTTCCACAGGAGGTAGTTGCGGGTTATTCGCACCTAAATGAGGTAGAATCAGTCCCAGCGGAGTTAAAGGGATGTTAGGATTAAATCCTGACATCTCAGAAGAAGAATTTGGTGATGGTGATGGTGAAGGTGAGATGTATGAACAGAATCCCGGTCAACGTCGGAGTTGGCCGGCAAAGGTAAGGGTGATAAAGGGGTGAAGCGAGTTTCGACGTTGGAGTCGATCGCGTAGTCCGTAGGGACTAATGAAATGCGGACTAAACGGGCACTAGGTTCCTTAGTCCAAGCGGTTATACACTAAACGTGTTTATTGTAGTCAAAGCATTGAATGTGAGGGTAAGAAAACGAAAGTGGAGAAAAAATGGGTGATGGTGGTAAAAATGGCAGATTTGTGTTTGTTTCAAAAGAATGGGAAAATGAAACGACGGTTTCAACAAACACAATCACAAATGCACAGTCATAAATGCACAATCAATACCTAGATTAGGATCTTCTAAGTCAACTAGAGCTGCTCCTAACTGTTCCAAAGCGACAAACTATGAGACAACCCTCAAATAGCCTCTTCACAACTAGTTGTGGCCAGGTAAGCACAAATGAGATAAGGAGGGTTCCGCTCACGAATCACCGTGAGACGGGTCTTTTAAAATTACATCCTCACTTGTTTAGCCTAGGCACCACAAAAGTCATGTTTAAATAAACGACCGAATGCCTACAATCTTCCTTTATACTATTGAGCGCGACAAGTCCATAGTTGGTCGAGTCTAGATATTTTTTATTAAGCTTGAGGTGACACTTATGCAATTAGTGATTTCCGGGGAGTTAGTAAGGGTAATGAAATACCCACCCAATCTGGATTGATGTAAGAGCCCCTTAAGTCCGTATTAAATGATGCAATGTGCAAATCAATAAAGTTCTGTTTTCAAACAATCAATTATCGTTTTTTACTTTTGAATGTGGTGCTGCAACAAATACGGTTAGTTTTTCTTGGGCTTTTTGCGGCGATGTTGCTAAGAATCCTGCAATGACAAGGATATTTGAGCTTCGGGTTTGAAAAGAGGAAGTGTTTAGAGAAATACGTTCCATGAAGTATCGAGTTTAAGAAACTCGTGTTGATATTGCCTCCGAGCGGTCGAATGGTTCGCTTGCACGAGTCCACCTATCCGGATCTTTGGCACTAAATGTTCATTCCTCTTGTACTTGAAAATACCCCCTTGTTCTGCATGATCACTGCTCACAATCCATCAAATGTGCAAATGTCGGAAAAATACGGATATTTGAGCCGAAAAATACGGATATTTGAGCCAAAAAGCGATATGGATAGCCAAAATTCTGAACACAAATAATTAAGAAAATCAAACAATAAAAATAGGATGTAATTAGAAAACTGAAGGCAACACAACAATCTAAAAGTGAAAATATCACCACAAGGCCAGTGAGCTCGGAAATCAAGGGCGTGTCGCCGGTTTTTGTATGAGGGAATGGGCTCAAATTTTATGTGTTTCCTCGGTAAAGTAGTGTCATTCCACTTTTATAACTTTATTTTTTTTCTTTAACCTCAGAGTGTGAGCAGAATACATTACTACAATATGAGGTTTCCCCTACGGACTCAGAAATCCGTAGGGGCAAATATTTCTTGCCCCTACGGATTTATCCGTAGGGCCACATCATTGTCCCTATGGTGCCTTACGTTCTAATTTTTTGTTTAGCCCTACGGAGCCGCAAGCCGTGGACCTACGGTTATGTCCGTAGGGGCATCTAAATAGGTTATTAATAAAAAAAAGAACAGAAAAATTATCCATCGTTCCCAAAATTTCTCTCTCTCACTCCCGCGCGCCTCTCATCGCCTGTTCCCACGCCTCGTCGCCACCGCGCTCGCGCCTCGTCGCCAGCTTCGTCGGTCGTTCCCACACCTTCGTCGACTTCCCGCGCCACGTCGACACCTTCGTCGACCGTCGTCGACCACCAACTTCTACCGTCTCCACCACCGCGCGCACGGTTTGTAAGTAAGTCTCAAATAATTTTTAATTTTGACGTTGTAGTCTAGGGTTCAGGCCAGGTTCGGGTAGGGGTGAGGGTTTGGCATCCGCGTCGGCGTCGGCATCGGGTTCGGTTAGGGTTAGGGTTAGGGTTCGGTTGTGGGGTTCGGTTGGGGTTGGGGTTGGGGTTGGAAAGAGTTAGTGCTGGGGCTGGGGCTGGGCTGGGGTTGAAACTAGGGTTTGATTGGGGTTGGGGTTGGGGCTGTGCTGGGCTGGGGGTAGGGTTCGGTTGGGGTGGGGCTGGGCTGGGGCTGGGGCTGGGCTGGGCTGGGCTGGGGCTGGGGCTGGGGCTAGGGATCGGTTGGGGTTGGGGCTGGGCTGGGGTTGGGGCTAGGGTTCTGTTGGGGTGGGCCTGGGGATATTGCTATATGGGATAAACTAAAAGCGGTTTTTTGTGCAATTAACAGAAAACAAGAAAGATGTGAAAAAATAACAATATGTAATATTACAACTATCCAAACCAAATTTCTCGTTTTCCTTATCCTAATATAAATATATATTTGTTGATTACCTTGACATTTCCAGCTTCTTTAATAGCCTTTATGATTTTAACTTGATCAACAAACTACTCATGATATTTGTAGTCCAGCATAGAGATCACCACATCAACTTTCTTTATTGCCTCCACCAAGCTCTTGTGATCATGCATATCACCCTACATATATTCAACATATATATCATCAGGTCTTTCTAAAATCAATGACCTTTAATTCAAAAAAAACAAACACACACAAAAGGAGTGAATTAATGAAGAAAAGAGGGTCCACTTTTCGTTAGGTGTCGTCAAAAGTTTATATCCTCCATCAATTATCATGCTACCGAGGACGAAAAGCCGACTTTGTTAGTCGAGAGTCATGGTAATAGACTTGTCATTATAGATCATAGTCAATTGTTTTTCCTATCATTTTCTTGATCCCGATGCTAAACAACTTGTTAATTGGTTACAGTTTTTATGACGTATTTGTCTATATTTGTTGACAGTGGCCTTTCTTTTGGATAAACATGTTTTTCTGATGCATATTTCAGTCATGCGAATTCATATGTTGCGAATAACGCTTTACGATATCAGTATCCTACATTTATAGTTTTAATTGTTGATTGGTATAGATGAATGACATTGCAATAATAGTTTTTGGTAGATGAATGCCATTGCAATGCAGGATGATCAGTTCTATTAATCTTGATCTCAATGGTTTAAAATCATGTTACACATACAACATGAATACAGAACAAACGCATAATTAGAGAGAGATTCGAGATGTTCAAGTTAAAACCAATATATGATATTCGATGATAATATGAAACCTTCATATTCTCATCGATACTCATATATGAAACTAAAAGCGCCACTTAGTCCCCGTCTATCGGTTAACATACGTGCGATGTTCGTCATGACATAGAACTATATGAAGGTTGTTAAATATCAGACGGTATAGCTCGATACTAACAACCGTCGTATAGTCTACGTGATGAGAAAATTCAATCGTATGGTAACCGATAGATTTGTCCCGTGTGGACATGTTAGGAATGTATAAAGCAAACACCTTCATTCACTTGTGTTTTCATCCGTTTCGAGATATTTCGTTGGTACTTTTCCGCTGGTTCTCCGTGTACAAAGATAGATTAGATGTTCATTTCAATGTTGTTTCATAGCTTTGAAATGATTATCTATTCTATTACAGTATACTCTGAGAACAACGGGGAGGTGCTACCGAAATTTACTCGAAACGGTTAAAAGCACAAGTGATGGGTGTTCGCTCTATACATTCTTAATGGGATAGAAGCCTTACCCCCGACAGCCGGAACACACACATACAACAAAAATACACAACAATCGCATAATTAGAGAGTGATTCGAGATGTTCAAGTTAAAACCAATATATGATACTAGATGATAATATGAATCCTTCATATTTTCATCGATACTCATATATGAAACTAAAAGCGCCACTTAGTCCACGTCTATTGGTTAACATACGTGCGATGTTTGTCATGACATAGAAATATATGAAGGTTGTTAAATATCGGACGATATAGATCGATACTAACAACCATCGTATAGTCTACGCGACGAGAAAATTCAATTGTATGGTAACCGATAGATTTTTCCCGTATGGACAAGTTAAGAATGTCTAAAGCAAACACCTTCATTCTCTTGTGTTTTCATCCGTTTTGAGATATTGCGTCGGTACCTTTCTGCTGGTTCTCCGTGTACAAAGATAGATTAGATGTTCATTTCAACATTGTTTCACAGCTTTAAAATGATTATCTATTCTATTAAAGTGTACTCGAATAACAGCGGGGAGGTGCTGCCGAAATTTACTCGAAACGGTTGAAAGCACAAGTGATGGGTGTTCGCTCTATACATTCTTAATGGGATAGAAGCCTTACCCCGATAGCCGGAACACACACATATAACAAGAATACACAACAAACGCATAATTAGAGAGTGATTCGAGATGTTCAAGTTAAAAACAATATATGATACTCGATGATAATACGAAACCATCATATTCTCATCGATACTCATATATGAAACTAAAAGTGCCACTTAGTCCCCTTCTATCGGTTAACATACGTGCGATGTTCGTCGTGACATAGAACTATACGAAGGTTGTTAAATATCGGACGATATAGCTTGATACTAACAACCGTCGTATAGTCTACGCGACGAGAAAATTCAATCGTATGATAACCGATAGATTTGTCCCGTGTGGACAAGTTAAGAATGTATAAAGCAAACACATTCATTCACTTTTGTTTTCATCCGTTTCGAGATATTTCATCGGTACCTTTCCGCTGGTTCTCTGCGTACAAAGATAGATTAGATGTTCATTTCAACGTTGTTTCACAGCTTTGAAATGATTATCTATTCTAATACAGTGTACTCGGAAAACAGCGGGGAGGTGCTGCCGAAATTTACTCGAAACGGTTGAAAGCACAAGTGATGGGTGTTCGCTCTATACATTCTTAATGGGATAGAAGCCTTACCCCCGATAGCCGGAACACACACATACAACAAGAATACACAACAAACGCATAATTAGAGAGTGATTCGAGATGTTCAAGTTAAAACCAATATATGATACTCGATGATAATATGAAACCTTCATATTCTTATCGATACTCGTATATGGAACTAAAAGCGCCGCTTAGTCCCCGTCTATCGGTTAACAGACGTTTGATAATTTATTCTTTTCAAAGACAAACTCACACATAAAGCATATACACGGATTTTCTCCTTTGTCAGAAACTATCCCGTTCTTATATTTCTCAATATAGTAACCATAACATACAATTTATATGTTATACAGTCTAACATGGCCCATGAGTACGTCAGAGTTATGGACTGGATGTATGTGGATTGGCAACAACGTATGCAACCTAAGTTTGTCGCAGGAGTTGCTGCTTTCATTGAATTTGCACGCGCACATAATAAGATCATAATAGAGAAGATTCTCTGTCCGTGCGATAAATGTGGCAATAAGTACTGGCAGAAGGTAGAATTGGCAGAGCTTCATATTGTAAAATATGGGTTTACTAGACTTTATACAACTTGGAAATATCATGGAGAAGGAGAAAAATGTAGTAATGCAGCAGAAGAAGAAGGAGAACACGATAATGCGGCAGGAGAAGAAGAAGAATTCGGCAATGCGGCAGAACGAGAAGACGGTAATTTATTTCCATCAGAAGAAATGGAGGATATGATAGATGCTGCCCTAGGTGAATCTATTCGTACCGAAGATGATATTCCTTCCGGTCAAGGACCGCGTGCAGATAAATATGAAAATTTCATGAATGATGCTAGAAAACCAATTTATGAGAATGCGAAGTATTCCACCCTCTCATGGTTCGTTCAACTTTTCCAGATTAAGTGCCTAAATGGATGGAGCAACAAGTCATTCACAATGCTTTTTTGTTCTTGAAAGATTCTATGCCCCCGGGAAATAACGTGCCCGACAGCTGGTACGGAGCCCAGAAGATGATGTCTGATTTGGGTCTAAAGTGCAAGAGTATGTACTAAAAATTACGTGTTGTACCGGAAAGAGAATTCAGATTTCAAAGAGTGTCCAACATGCGGAGAGGCGAGGTACAAGCCGAAAGATTCTGATAAGAAGCCTGATATACCTATCAAGATAGCACGATACTTTCCCATAACACAAAGGCTACAGAGGCTATTCAGGTGCAAGAAAACAGCCGAGGCAATGATTTGGCATCACCGTGCTCCTCCAAGTGAAGATGGAAAAATGAGCCATCCAAGAGATTCACCAGCATGGAAGGATTTCGATAGGAGGCATGCAATATTAAGTAGCGATCCTCACAATGTCCGGCTCGGACTGGCCACTGATGGCTTCTGCCCATTCAACTATATGGCTGGAAGTCACAGCACATGGCCCGTTGTAATGATAATTTATAATCTGTCGCCTTGGTTGGCTATGGACCAATCATACTTTATGATGCCACTTCTTATCGACGGACCAAACTCACCGGGGAACAATATCGACGTCTATCTCCGACCTCTGATCGAGGAGTTGAAATCTTTGTTCATTGATGGTGTAGAGACATATGATGCAAACACAAATACAACCTTTATACTGCGTGCGGCTTTAATGTGGACAATTAATGACTTTCCTACGTATGGAATGCTATCAGGTTGGTCCGTACATGGTCACAAAGAATGTCCTCATTGCCATGAACACACACCATCGAAATTCTTGAATTTTAGCAGGAAGGTTTGTTATTGCGGCCATTGACGTTTCCTGCCTCCAGACCACCCCTATAGGTTGACACGGTTCACTTTGATGGTCATCAGGAGCTTCTTGAACCTCCATCCCCTTTGTCCGGAGAGGACGTGACTGCTCAATGGGATGGTTATAATAATGTGACCTTCGGGATGGATCCGACGAAACATGTCAAACCACCATTTTGGAACAAGTTAAGCATTTTCTTCGAGCTTCCGTACTGGTCAATAAATTTAGTGCGTCATTGTTTGGACGTCATGCATATAGAGAAGGGAGTATCAGAGCACATATTTAACTTGCTTCTTTATAAGGACGGTAAATCGAAAGGCAACCTGAATGCTCGGATGGATCTACAGGAGTGGGGAATAAGAAGTGAATTGCACCCTAGACCGTTAGCGGGTAAACCGGGAAAGTTTGTACTTCCCAATGCTAGTTATCATATGTCACAACCCGAGAAGAAAAGATTCGTGCAGGTGTTTCATGATTTGAAATTTCCCACAGGTTTCTCAGGATCATTCAGTAGGAAAATAAAAGTTGTGAAGGGCAAGATCGATGGGCTGAAAAGTCATGATCACCATATTATCGTGAAGCACCTTCTTCCATTAGCCCTCAGGACTTCTCTCCCTGAATCGGTTGGTCTAGTAATCAATGACCTATGTTGTTTTTTCAGGGAGTTGTGTGCTAAAACACTGGAGGTTGTGACGCTGGATAAACTAGAAAATTCTATTGCATTGATACTTTGCAAGTTTGAGCGTATTTTCCCACCGTCATTCTTCGATATCATAATACACTTGACGGTTCATCTTGCAACTGAGACCAAGTTAGCCGGACCGGTACAATATCGATGGATGTATCCTGTCGAGAGGTACGTGTAATTTTTCGTTTCGCGCAATTTATAAATTTATTGTTGTCCTGTATGCCAGTATTTATTTATTCAACATATTTTCATTAGGTACCTCTACACTCTTAAAATGTATATACACAATAAAAATCGACCACAGGGTTCTATCATGCAAGGTTATCTTCTTGATGAAGCAACCACATTTTGTTCCCGCTATCTGGATGAGAACATTGATATAAGACTTAACCGACCACGAAGAATTCAAGCTGGGCCATATGGTAAAGCCGAGTATAAGAAGGTAGACACTATGCTTATCAACATGATATACCGGTTTATCTTGCTTAATTAAGCATGTCTTGAACAAATTAGAGAGTAAGTTTTTTTTTTGGATTAATTGTTATATTTGTGTTTGTGTGTGTATGAAATGATATAATATTAATGTCACCATTATTTGTCGAAAACAGAATTCATTTTAACGAGGTACGTGATGGGCATCCTGATTGAAACGAAGAACGATTGGAAAAATATCATCAGAATAATTTTTGTGATTGGGTCACAGATCATATAAGTTATTCGAATAACATTTTATTGCTATCAGTTTTAATCTAAACTTGTATCGTTATGTATTTTTCGTAAAATTTGTTTTGTTAGATCTAGGATCCGAACTTGTCTGCATCATTTGAGAGTGATTCAAGATGTTTAGCTCAATATCCTAGTATGGAGGTTGCATATTACAAAGGATTTGGTGTCCTTGGATACAAATTCGAAGTTAAGGACATAATAACATCTAGAACCACTCAGAATAGTGGGATTGCGACGGTAGGATCGGACGGTGTGATTTATTATGGGTACTTAAATTGTATACACGGCATCCACTATCCCGGACGATCAGAACCCTTTTATATATTCCAGTACTTGGCCTGATACGCGAACCGATACGAACAAGTAGAGAAGCAATCTTGGGACTTGGAAAGATGAATATAGATTGACCGGTATGAACACACTTCGATTTTACGGTCAGGAAGATCCGTTTATCTTTCCGAACCAAGCGTTCCAAGTATACTACTCACAGTGTTTGAAGCATCCGGGATGGAGTGGTGTATGGCAATGGAAACCCAAAGATGTCTACGATGTCCCAGAATTTGAGGATAGTGATGAGGATGAAGAAGAGAGAAGGCTTAGAGTACTCCGACCGTCTGTTTCGAAGGACGGGTTGTCTTCGACCGATCATGAAGTTACGTGGGTTAGAAATGACATCGACGATGAAATCCAAGTAGATATGTATAATGCTCCCACGAAACGAAAAAGGTTATCAGTAATGTTATATTATTACTTCACATTTTACGATCTATACATATATAGTCAATACTTTTAATGATTGTCAAATGCGTCCACGAACCGTTTATCTAGATTTGATGACGATGTCGGGAGCAGCGAGGGGACACTCCTGCCGCAGGGGCCACTGCTTAAACGAAAATTACTTATATAATTTATTTTTAATTGTCTAATTATAGGTGGTGCGTCCACATCTTCCGTGGGGGCCACTCCTGCCACTTCCATAGCCTCCGTATCGTCTGCAGGTTAGTATGAATAAATATAAAATATTTATTCATTTTACATATGCTCTATAGAATAAATATGAACTTCATTGAAATTTAGCATCAATGTTTATTTTCTAGTTGAAGGGGATGCGTTCGCATCCGAGACCCCGACTGTTCCTCACCGAAGGAACTATCGTCCCGCTCGTGCTGCTGCCCGGGCCCAGGCTCGTGCGTTAGTCACCGGAGGTATATATCACACTTCAATTTTCATTTAAGCTTGATTTCTTAATACAACTTTGTCTTAATATTGTTTGTCTTGATATTTCTTGCAGACACAGGGCCTCCCCATTCCTAGAGGGGGACGCGAGGCCCGAATCAGTCCCTTAGGCCGAGGCTTGACAGAGCTAGGGGAAGCAGCATTCCCCCTCATTTTTACCCTTGACTATCGCTATACCGGTCCTCATGCCGAGAGGTTCAGTCAGTATATAGGAGACGAAAGCCGGCTCGTGACGAACTATCCACTTCACGTTGAGTGGGGCGAGCAGCACCGGCGCTCATTCGCCCTCTTCTTTGATCAGGCTCGGGTACGTATTAATATATATTTTCATTTGATTTATCCAATATATTTATTATTAACACTTGCGATCTAATAACAATGTTTTTTTTTGTATTTTCAGTCGGATTACGATTTTCAGCCGGTACCCGACCCTGATCACCCTAGGAGGGTGCTCGACCTTCATGCTCTGTACAATGGCCTGATGAAGAACATGCAGACCAAGGTCCGATACAACAGGAATGAGCTGAAGGCCGACTGCTACTCCCTGTGGATAGCGACCCCCGAAGCAGAGAGAGCGGCCCTCCTATCTACTCCGGCGTTTGCGAGAGTCGACGTAGAGACATGGCCTCTATTGTGTGAATATTTCGACTCTCAACGCAAACATGTATGTATTTTAAATGTAATTCATTGTTTAGGATATAATTTAATTTTTTGTGTTTCTTAATTAGAAAACTAAATGTTAATGCGTTGTGCAGAAACAGGCCACTCAGAATACAGAGAATAGGAAGTCGGCGAAGTGGGGTCGCCCAACTTACACAGGTGGCTCGAGGAATATTACTCGAGCCATGGAGTTATCGGTAAATTACAATAGACCGGCGGTTGTGATATAATGCAATATTAAGAGTTATTTTCTAATATATCTAATATGAAGAGTTATTTTCTAATATTGCAGACAGCTCAGACCGTGGCGCAAGGTGGTACACCGAGTGTGCTGTCCGCATATCTTGTCGTCCACGGCACCTCGACAGATCCCGCCACGGGCGAGCTTCGATATCCCGACGTCGCTACCAAGGAGTATTGCGTAAGTGTTAATATTTATTCTACCCATATTTAAAATTTTATTTTTGGAAGGTTCAAATTTAAATTTTTTACTTATACTTTACTGCTTAATGTGAGTGTAGGAGCGGGTGGTTAAGCAGGCTGAGGCCTCGGGGATCGATTTTATCGGACAGAGCGATCCGAGGCTGCTGACCCCAGTCCTGGACGCCTCACACGGAGGGAACCACAGAGGTTGGGAGATAAGCCGGGGACTGGGCCCTAGCAGGGCCCATATGAAGTTGGACTCCACCCCGGCGGTTACTTCCTCCGTCTCCACCGAGCGACGTGTCCAGCAGGAACTGGAGAGCTTGAAGGCCACCGTTCAGGAGTTGAAGGAGATGCTGGTATGTATACTACTTTATAGTAAAATATCATGTCATATTATAGATATCAACATATCCAATATTAGTACATAGCCTGAGCTTATTTGTTTGTACACTTAGGTTTGATTAATCATACATACATATCTAATTAAAATAAACTACGGTTTTCCAAACTAAATATCCAAATGGGGTTTCGAAATAACTTGATAATGATACGAATTCAAATAATACACAGTTATTACACGCTTATTACACACGTTAGGTCCATATGCGACAGGGTACATCGGCCGAGGCATCTCTTTCGGCTGCGACTCTGCAAGCCACTATAACGGCTGCGGTTCCGCTGAAAGCTCCTATAGCTCCACCGCCCGCTCAGACTCCCACAGCCGCAGCTCCGCAAGCTACTAGCTCGACGGCGGCTGCGCAGACCACATCGCCAACTCCACAGCCCGCTCAGACTCCCGCACGCGCCGAATTGCATGGTTTATTGACCGAGGAGCAGGCGCGCCAGATTCTAGTGTTTATTAGAAGTGGAGCTGGACCGAGATAGGGTAGCATTTTGATTCTTATTTTTTGAAACATGTATTTATTTATATGATACATATTGTACTACATTTTGAAACATTTTGGACGATATTGATATTGGTTTATATTTATATCATATTCAGTTTTTTGGTTTCTTTTGTATGTTATATGTGTGAGATGTGATTATGAATACTGCGATATATGTTGTGTGATGATTAATTTTATATTTGATTGATGTATATATTATTGTGCACAGGGCGAGAAAAAATCAGGCAGCCCTTTTTAAAAAAAACATATAATATGTTTATACGGATTAATCCGTAGGTACATATGTTGCCACTAAGGATTAAACCGTAGGGGCAAAATATCAGAATAACTGATATTTTCCCCCCTGATCTCAGTTTCAGGGGGTTGGGTGTGCCGCTATGGATATATCCGTAGGGGCAAACAAATGCACCCTGCGGAGTTATCCGCAGGGGCAAAATATCAGAAATCATGATATTTTGCCCCTACGGATATGTACCTACGCATGTATCCGTAGGGGCTATTTCTTTGCCCTACGGATTCATCCGTAGGTACAAGTAATATATTTAAAAAACCCATAAATAAAATAATTTTTTTGCCCCTACGGTCTACTCCGTAGGGGAAAATGGACCTATACAGAACTCTGTAGGGGCAAGTTTTTATCCGTAGGGGCATGTTCAGGGCTTCGACTTGCACCTACGGC
The DNA here is from genome assembly GCA_030015575.1 of Agapanthus africanus. Taxonomy (NCBI): domain Eukaryota; kingdom Viridiplantae; phylum Streptophyta; class Magnoliopsida; order Asparagales; family Amaryllidaceae; genus Agapanthus; species Agapanthus africanus. The sequence goes on from CM057337.1 coordinate 538,716,826, forward strand.
GTTTGTACCTACAGGGTATTTTTTTTTGTCCCTATGGCTATATTCGTAGGGGCAATGGTTTGCGCCTACGGATAAATCCGTAGGGGCAACCCTTATTTGTAGTAGTGATACAAATCCAGAGAAGAAAAAAGAATGTCATTGTGTTTGTGTTGGTTTTAAAACGAATGGTTTTATCCATTTGAATGTGTTAAAAAGTTAATTTTTATACAAAATATGCACAAATTAGCCCGAGACTACAAGTATAAAAGCGTTACCGTCTCCCCGGCAACGACGCCATTTGATCAGCATGCTTTTGGCGTGTCGAGTTTTAAGTTCTAAAGTTTAACCGCGAGCAGGACGGTGTCGCTTTGCAGGTAGCCATGATGAGCACGGGTCGTCCGTAGGGAGATGGTAGGTTTTTATGCTTGTTTTAAAGAGTTAACAAGGTGTTTTGATTTGTTGGTTAAACTAAATGCCGCAACAAAGATATGTATAATAAAATGACTTGTTGAAGGTAGTAATAGGTTAGCTTGTATGAAGGTGAAGTTTGCCGAATACTTATAAACCCAACTTTGGTATTGACACTAAAGCAATAGAAAACAACGCAGATTAGGGAACTTGAAATACGGTATTTGTGGTTTTTCGCTAAATCCTTCTTCCTTGTCTCTTGTCTTTCCGTTGTTATCTCTTTATTCTAGCCTCCAGCAAGCCACTGGCAATCCGGTCACGATTAGGTATCATCGCTATCGTGGTAGGATAGGATGCCTAGCGGAGCGGAATTGCGAGTAATTTGAACGGAGTTTCAATTCCAAAGTTTATGGTTTTAAAGGTTCTTAGAAAATAACATATTCAAATACAATGTAACCATATTCTACCCTTAACAAGTAAAGCGATTACTCACACATATTTACAAAGTAAAAATAAGAAAAAGAGATAAGAGTAAGGAATATAATGAAAAATACGAGAAAAGAAAGATAAAGAGAGAACCAATGAATCCAAGTGCGAATATCTCCAAGTGTCGTAAGCCCGGTGAAGTGTGAAATCCAAACACAAAACTTTAATTTTGCAAGCTCACTTAAAAGGTTGCAAGATCAAAGTAAAGCAAGAATTTTACAAGTTCAAATTTGTAAAATACAACAAGACATGGTAATAAAAATGTGAACTTTTTATTGAATTACAAACAAGTTACAAGTATTCTTAAATTCAAGAACCTAAGCCTTATCCCTGCAAGTTCAAATGAAGAAGTTGCAGGTCAAGACAAAGGGGCAAGAGCTTAAGAGAAAAGAGAAAGAAAATACAAGAGTTCTAAACAAACTAGAGAAATCAGAAGTATCCCCATCCCTTGCCAAATGACCTGTATTTATGGGCTCAAAAACTGAATAAACAAACAATAAAATCAAGACCAACTGGCAGCAAGGGGGGCCCACAGAAAGATGGAGCCCATCAAAGGAGGTGGGGCCGGCGAGCTCGGCTAGGAGTACCATGTGGCCGGCCAAATTTTGGGGGAATCTCCTCGAACTTGGTGTGATGGTTAGTGTTGTTCCCATCATCATTTTGGGGCAGTTTATTTTCTCTGTTTTGATCTTGTATGCATTCTAGGTTTTGGACGGAAACTTGGATCTTTAAGTCAATACAAATCTTATAGCATTTAATGCATGTCACAGTCATGCCTACTTTCTCCTAGCCATCATGAGTGTGTGCCATGGCAGCCCCCTTAGGTTCTAGTGCTCGCTTGTGTACACACTTGTATTGTGTTGGTCCATTTAGAAAAAAATTCTGTACACAAGCAAGTTACAAAAAGAAACCCAAGAATTATCGGTCGGTTTGCGGTTCTAGTTGCAGTGTCAGCTCACAACTGTAATATCCATGATTTTGAATGTATTTCGAGTATTTTGTCAGGGACACTTGTATTCTGTTTTACTGAGCAAACACTGGTAAATAGTACCGATATATACAAAAAATAGATAATGAATGAGCGGTATTAAAATGCAATATTCTGGTATGAACAGATCCTCTGTGTTGTTCTTCATATCAACTCTCCTAACCTCGATCTCTCGGCAATCAACTATCTTCCGGATCTGGAGATACCGCCTCAGAATATTCCTGGTTCGCTGATGCGACCTGGGTTCCTTGGCCAAAGCCACCGCTTCATTGTTATCAAAATAAAAAGGTATTGGATACTCAATGGATGGAACTGTTAGTTGTATGTATTCCTTAGAGGCCATTATTGTACATGAGATGTATATGATAGTGGATGCTGGGACATATATAGGGAGGACTTTCTTGCTCGACATAACACTCCGCTATCTGGTTGATCTTTATCTTAGCATGTACATTTATTGTCTTTCTGTTACATGTTGATAAAGCCCTTAGGATGTCTAATCAATTTCCAAGATTATGATGGAGATTATACTAGTAGGGCCTGGGTAGCCTATTAATACATCCTTCAATGTTCCTAGTCGTGGGAATATTGAGACGGGGCATCGATATTCCTGAGTAGACTAGCGTATATTTTCTCGACCCATGTGATGGGCGATGGATGATCCAATATCCATTGGTGTTTGACATTAGATATGGTATACGGGTGCTCAGTGGAGACTGGGTACAGTGAACGGACTCGCCGAGAACTCCCGGATGGTATTATACCTCACGTCAGATAGCAGTTCTCTCGTGACACTGGTACAGCTTAGTCTTTCGACATGAGATCTTCATAGAGTCTTGTGTGTCTCCCACTGTGCTTTGATTTCCACCCTACCACGGCTCTACTGAGTCGTGCAAACAGGTGGTTTTTGGTACAGCCCTGAGTCACATGGAGGCAATGAGCGATAGGAGGGGATTCGTCTCTCCCGGTATTGGGGGTTGATGTTGCACTATGTTCGACTGGCCATAATTGGAAATCCCTGGCCAGGGTTGCTGTGATTTACTGGTAAGTGTTATTAGTAGTTTCACGACCGTTATAGAACTTACATCGGCATTACTTATCAAGTTACTGTTAGTGTATATTCCCTAGAGGCCATTACTGTATCATACTAGTATGTATATTACTTGATGGAAGCTTGGGATATTCACAGTTGTACAGGCAATCTTGCTCAATATAGTAGTATGCTACTTGGTTTGTCTCTGCTTTAATATGTACATGTGTGTTTATTTATTATATCATCTATACGTATTAGTAGAGCCCTTAGGATCTTTGCTTGATTACCGGCGTTGTGATGGCGATCACACTCGTGGGGGCTGGGTAATCTACAAGCACATCCTTATACACGTCCCTAGTCGTGGGAGTACCGAGATAGGGCATCGATACTCCAGAGTAGACTAGCGTATGCGCTTCTCATCCCAGCACGGGATACGGTCTGTCCCACAGCCGTCGGTACGTCGTACTTGAGATAGTATGCGGGTGCTCGTTGGGTTACGAGTACACTGAACAGGACTCGTCGGGAACTGATGGTTGGTATTATACCTATCGTCAGTTATCAGTTCCCAGGTGACATGAGTACAGCTTAGTCCGCTGACTTGACACTGTCACTTCGCCTCGAGTGTGTTCCCACTGTTCTTTGATTGCTACCCTACCACGGCTCTACTGAGTCGTGCAAACAGGTAGTAGTTGGGAGCAGTCCCGAAGCACTTGGAGGCAGTGACGGTTAGACAGGATTCGTCTCTCCCGGTATTGGGGGTTGACATCGCGCTGTGTCTAGGAGAGCCATTACACAAGTAGTCCATGGCCAGGGCAAGCGAGATATACTGGTAGGTTCCAGTGTTATCTCAGGGTGTTCTGGGCTTCACTCCGACACGACTTGTACCGCTATTAGGGGTCTGACGCTTGCCGCCCCCTAGGCCCAACATGCGATGTATCAGACGAACAGACCGGACTGTACGGAGATTGTCACATACAGACTCAGTAGGAGTTCGGATGGGTTTACCTCATTGGCCTTCTTATCGACATCTACCTGGGGTCCGTTACGTACAGCTAGTGCCGCTTGCGGTCTGTGGTTAAACCCACTGCCAGCGTAGTGTCGAGTCTTTAGAGTCCCACACAGAGAGTTTCCCTGCACTGAGCGAAACGTGTAGAGGCCGTATGGTTTTACGGCAGGGCTGCGATCACTTACGTACACTTGTGTGCGTTTGGTATTCGGGCAGGCAGTACTAGTAGGCTTTGGTTTAAGCCGAATCCTAGTATTGCACGGATGGATTTGTTTTGTCTTCTGTGTATCCGCATTCTACGGAATATGGATGCAGGTGTGTATGCACAGTTTTCCGGAGCGGTGAAGGAGGAGGTGCCTCATTAGGGTTTTGGCAGTTGGTTCGGCCAAAACCGTTATGTGGCAGGCTCATTAGGGTTTCGACAGTTGATTCGGTCAAAACCATTTTGAGGCGGACTCATTAGGGTTTTTGACAGTTCGTTTGGTCAAAACCATTATGAGCCGCGAACATCATTTACTAATCCTATTAGTGATAATCTTATGATGGCTAATTGCATTGACCATTTGACCCCGTTGACCTCTCTTGACTTTGTTGACCGGTTGACCGGGTTGACCATTGACTTTCAAGAGGGTTCCATACTTTTCTTTTCTTTTCCTTTTTCATTTGGATTATGATAATGGTCATTTCAAAGTAGCCATCAACTTTATCTTGATGGAATTAGTAATGATGTTGTTTTGCATTATTTGCAACCATGGTGGTTTTTCTTTTGTATCATAATATTATTCTCATTCTCTCTCTTGAAATGAGAAGCTCCATGGTTGCAAGAAAAACTCCTTCTTCTTCCTCCTCTTGATTTCTCCTTTGATCTCATGTGTTGAGAGAAAAAGGATTTCACTTGACAAACACATCCATACATCTTCTCTACACATTCTAGGGCTTCTAGATTAGCAATCTCCTTGCCCTAGTTACCTCGGCTTGAGGTGGAGCTCGGTGTACATCTCTCGGGTGGATCGTCTTCGACTCAAGGAGGCCGCGGAGGTGACCGAAGTCCGGATCAACCATTGAGCAAGCAAAGAGAAGAACAACAAGAAGGGAAGAACAACAAAGAAGAAGAACAACAAGAAGAGAAGGAGTTCAAGTTGAGGTATAACCCCTAACCGAGTAGATAACATCTCATGTTAGGTAGCTAGTGTATTGTTTAGCAAAGATCCGACTTTTACGGTCCATGTTACAAAGTTTAGAAAAATTTTTGTTTTACCGTTTCCGCAACCCCGAAAGTACCGGGAGAGGTAACGTGGACCTAACAGTGGTATCAGAGCCAAACTAAACATAAAATAGCTTGGTAGTGAAGTGTATCGAAGTTCGAAACGGAAAAATCGATAAAACCAAGTTGCGAAAACCTGAGTTTCTGTTAAAATTTTTTCTGGTCAAAACAAAATTTGTCATGCACCTAAAATCATCTCAGGGTTTTCTAAAGATAACCACCAAAAACGAGCCAGAGATCTGACCAAGAGAGCGCGTTTCCGCGGCGACAGCAAGCTATGTCGGCGCGGATCCGCGGCCGTCTTGTCTCCTCTCTGCCTCGATTTTGGTGCAGTGTATCTCTGTATTGGTTTTAGGATTTTTTAGTTATATTATATGTGCCCAGATTTTCCAGAATAGAAATTTGTTTTTGGGGCCTATAATTCCGTATTTTTCCGAACTTCACTACACTTTGACTATGTTAGTTATATCTGTGATGTTCTTATGTATTGAACGTCGGCTAATCGCTATATGTCGATTAGTCGGGGTTATACATATCTGAGATCTGTGATTGTTGTTGATGGTTTGTGTATATGAACTAGTTGGATTGTCGCGGATGAATAGCCGGGGTGGATGTGAGATGAGGGTTTCGTTTTCTATCATTCATGTAATAAATTTGTAAATTGATGTAATATTATTTGTTTGGCCGCACAACCGGGTCGGGGTTGTAGCCGTCATTGTATAATTCTTTTTACTGTTTTTGCTCCTAGGATAGACCCATGGAGGGGGTGCACAAACTACCGGGTAGCTCGAAGTGCCGAGTGGCCTACTCATGTCATTGAGGGAGGTTGCTTCGCTTCGGGTACTTGGCGGGTAGTTTGCCGCACCCGTAGGGGTCTTGGGTAGGGTATTAGCTATTCATCGCAACCGTGTAATCCTCTTTTCGTTGCAGGCTCGAACGAATCGCGGGTTCCTAGTATATCCAAAGTGTTCATCTGTGATCTGTAATTTCTATCATTGCTATATTTATAACTATTTAGGCGTTGCTTATGTTTTACAGCCGCGCTAGCCCAGCCCCCGCTCTGTCGTTAGTTAAGTAACCTAACGGGTGATGACGGGGCCCCGTGGCGAATGCGAATGGCATAAGCATACGTCATATTTTGGTTTTTTTCTGCAATGGTAGGATTTAAATGATGGGACGCATTAAAAGAACTAATGCAAGAAAATAAACGTAAAAGACGTTGTTGGAACAATTTTTCAAAAGCTGTTATTGCAAGGACGTTCATTTTTGTTTTGCATCGCGGTATTCGGTTGTGAATGCCCAGCACCTCAGTCGACGAGGCAAGGGCCGAGATCCCTTCACCGGGAGTGACCCCTTGGACAAAAGTTTGCGTCAGAGTAATAACTTCACTATAGTCGATTATTCTTGCTTTGCATCGAGGTATTCAATTTGGAATATCCTGCACCTCATTCGACGAGGAAAGAGCCGAGATCCCTTCACAGGGAATGACCTCTTTAGCAAAAAGTTTTCGCCACTATATTTTCAAAAACCTGTATCATGTTCCTTCAACGATATCAAGTTCATTACGTTAACGGGTTTTTCGCCAAAAACCCAGCCGTAGCCCTCCGTCGTTTCTTATAAGTTATACTTAGTATTCGTGCTGCGTTTGTTGACTGTGTCAAGGCGCAGTGAACGGTAGCTAAGTTTTGCTTATTTGCTGGATACAATGTGATTGGTTAGGACATTTGTGTAACCTTGTTGACTGTGTCAAGGGTTATGCAGGTGGGTTTAATGCAATCAAGACAACGACGGGATGAACTTGACTAGGACTCTTTGATTTGTTGACTGTGTCAAGATCACTTGGGTCCTAGGGGCAAAAACCACATCGGGAGTTTCAAAAGAACTGAAACTTGCAGATTTAGCATACCTTCTGGAGTGTGATGACTAGAGTGGATTCCATCTAGGTTATCACACAATGACAGTTGGATCCCGATCCCACTGATGAGTTGGTTTACTCTCGGGAGATTATTTCACTTAACGATCAATGCTATAAACCTAGTAGGTGTCTAGAAAGGTGTTAGCGGGGCTACGCCCCCAGGGAAAAGAGGTTCTATAATTAAGAAACTTCGCGAAAGCGTTGGAAAACCTCCCTCGAAGTACCGACACTAGCCTGGCTGAAAGGTTAAGCAAGTATTGTGACGTGAATTAAAACCCGGCTAGTTCTTCATTTAAATAGGTTTTAAGAAGAATTTGAGGAAACAGTGGGAGACATCCTGGTTAGATAAATTAATAAACCAATCTAATCTTGCAAGAGCATACGCTGAGTGTTTCTTTTCTCTCTCTCCAGGCAGCAACCTTTTCACGCCCTAATCAAGATAATAAAATGTATTGCTTGACCGATCCGAATTCTTATTCGGGACTGCGGAAAGTTGGTTCAGCTCTAACTTGTGACAACAGTCATGAGTATGAGAATGGGAAAGGGGATTGTATGGATTTCCAGGATACCCAGTTGAAGAAGAAGCTTGGTTTTGCATCTACTTCAGGTGTTCTTGTAATTGAGAACTGTTTTACGGTCAGCCCTACCTCCTGGGTACTTGATACCGGATCAGGATCTCATATCTGTAATTTATTGCAGGCACTGAGAAAAAGTAGGAAAGTTGCACCGGGTGATATGTCGCTCAGAGTAGCGAACAGAGCACAAGTTAATGCGGCAGCCGTCGGTGAATATCACCTAGTATTGCCAAATGGCAAGACTATGATTTTGAACGATTGCTACTATTTACCCTCCATGGTTTGCAACATCATATCAGTATCTTTACTCGATAAAGATGGATATAACTTTGTTCTTGAAAAGAATATCATGAATATTTACCTTCATAAGGTACTGGTTGCAGAGGGTACACTGTGTAATGGTATCTACGTTCTAAATCAGAATACAGTTCTCAATATACAAAACACACGCAAGAGGAAGAATTCAGATACGAATGAATCCTACTTGTGGCATTGTAGACTTGGTCATATCGGAGAGAGAAGACTGAGTAAGTTGCATAAAGATGGACTCTTGGATGCGTTCGAGTTTTCATCTTATGAAACTTGTCAGTCTTGTCTCAAAGGGAAGATGACCAAATCTCCGTTCACCGGACATGGAGAAAGAGCAGCAGAGCTCTTGGGACTCGTACATAGTGATGTATGTGGTCCGATGTCTATACATGCAAGGGGTGGGTTCTCGTACTTCATCACATTCACTGACGATCTCTCTAGGTTCGGATATGTGTATCTGATGAAACACAAATCTGAAGCTTTTGAGAAATTCAAGGAATTTAGAAACGAAGTAGAGAACCAGACAGGCAAAAGTATCAAGATCCTCCGGTCTGACAGGGGAGGGGAGTACTTAAGCACGGAATTCCTAGATTACTTAAAAGAGAATGGTATTCTCTCTCAGCTTACTCCTCCTTATACACCACAGCACAACGGTGTATCGGAGCGGAGGAATCGTACCCTATTGGATATGGTTCGCTCCATGATGAGTAGTGCTGAGTTACCTCTTTCATTCTGGGGATATGCACTTCAAACTGCAGCACATCTATTGAATCAAGTTCCATCCAAATCCGTGCCTAAGACTCCGTATGAAATATGGAGTGGTAAGAGTTTGTATCTTAAAAGTGTTAAGATTTGGGGTTGCCCAGCTTATGTCAAAAAGCAGAACCCAAACAAACTTGAGGCACGGGCAGTTTTGTGTATGTTTGTGGGATACCCAAAAGATTCAAGTGGGTATCTGTTCTACCATGCAGAGGAACAGAAGATAATTGTTTCAAGAAATGCCACATTTTTAGAAAAAGAATTTCTTGTTAAAAACATTAGTGGCAGCACGGTAGAACTGGATGAAATTCCAGAAACACAAACTTTAACAAAAGATTTGGTGGAACCGCTAGATTCAATAACCCTAAACGAACCTCAGCCACTCCGCAGATCTGGTAGGATTTCTCATCTGCCCGAGAGATACTACGGTTTTCTCATTGACGGGGATCGAGAGGATTGCATCTTGGAAGAAGATGACCCTACCAGTTTCAGGCAGGCCATTATCAGTAGGGACTCTGATAAGTGGCAGGAAGCAATGCAATCCGAAATAGAGTCCATGTACGCCAATAAAGTGTAGACCTTGGATATTGCTCCACCTGGGGTAAAACCCGTTGGATGCAAATGGATCTACAAAAGGAAACTTGGTGTAGATGGGCAGGTGGAAACCTATAATGCCAGACTCGTTGCAAAAGGTTTTCGTCAAAGACCTGGTTTGGACTATGATGAAACTTTTTCTCCGGTGGCTATGCTCAAATCCATTCGGATCCTACTTGCTATTGCTGCCTTCCATGACTATGAAATCTGGCAGATGGATGTTAAAACGGCTTTCCTAAACGGTTGTTTGGAAGAGTGCGTTTACATGGATCAACCAGAAGGTTTCGTAGACAGTAGGAGCAGCGGAAAGGTGTGCAAGTTGCTTAAATCCATTTATGGATTAAAGCAGGCATCGCGGAGCTGGAACATCTGTTTTGATGAGGCAATCAAGGAATTTGATTTCATCAAGAACGAAGATGAACCCTGTGTATATAAGAAGATTTTAGGACGAACTGTCGTATTCCTAGTCTTGTACGTGGACGACATTCTTTTGATAGGAAATGACATTCCTATGCTACAATCGGTCAAGCTGTTTTTGCCACAAAGGTTCTCCATGAAGGACCTGGGTGATGCCTCGTACATTCTGGGGATCAAGATCTATAGAGATAGATCCAAGAAACTGTTGGGACTTTCACAGTCCAGGTACATAGAGACCGTACTAAAGAGATTTAGTATGGAGGGTTCCAAGCGCGGTAACATACCCGCATTGCATGGAATTACCCTCTCCAAGAAGATGTCTCCTAAGACTGACGAGGAGAGGGTTCGCATGAGCACTATACCCTACGCTTCGGCGGTAGGATCTATAATGTATGCGATGCTATGTAAAAGACCAGATGTAGCTTACGCGTTGAGCGCGGTAAGCCGGTATCAGTCAGACCCAGGGGAGGACCACTGGACAGCAGTGAAGAACATTCTCAAGTACCTAAGAAGGACTAAGGAGATGTTCCTGGTTTACGGTAATGGAGACCTCAGGGTCGAGTCCTTTACCGATTCAAGCTTCCAGAGTGACAAAGATGACAGCAAGTCCGTCTCGGGTTTTGTGTTTACCCTCAACGGAGGGGCGGTATGTTGGAGGAGTTCCAAGCAGCATACCGTAGCAGACTCGACGATGGAGGTTGAATACATTGCTGCAAGCGATGCCGCAAAAGAGGCGGTCTGGATAAAGAAGTTCATTATCGAACTTCAGGTGGTTCCGTCCATTGTTGACCCAATACCTTTGTATTGCGATAACAATGGGGCTATAGCTTTAGCGAAGGAACCAAGGTCCCATCAGAAATCCAGGCACATCTTAAGGCGGTATCACCTGATCAGGGAGATCATTGATCGACAGGAGATTGAGGTGCGGAGAGTGGACACAAAGGACAACACTGCGGACCCATTCACGAAGGCTTTGCCCCAGACTCAGTTCGAGCGGCTGATCGAGATGATAGGTGTTCGATACGCCAGTACATGGCCTTAGTGTAAGTGGGAGATTGTTAGTGTATATGCCCTAGAGGCCATTACTGTATCATACTAGTATGTATATTACTTGATGGAAGCTTGGGATATTCACAGTTGAACAGACAATCTTGCTCAATATAGTAGTATGCTACTTGGTTTGTCTCTGCTTTAATGTGTACATGTGTGTTTATTTATTATATCACCTATACGCATTAGTAGAGCCCTTAGGATCTTTGCTTGATTACCGGCGTTGTGATGGCGATCACACTCGTGGGGGCTGGGCAATCTACAAGCACATCCTTATACACGTCCCTAGTCGTGGGAGTACCGAGATAGGGCATCGATACTCCGGAGTAGACTAGCATATGCGCTTCTCATCCCAGCACGGGAGACGGTCTGTCCCACAGCCGTCGGTACGTCGTACTTGAGATAGTAGGCGGGTGCTCGTTGGGTTACGAGTACACTGGACAGGACTCGTCGGGAACTGATGGTTCGTATTATACCTATCGTCAGTTATCAGTTCCCAGGTGACATAAGTACAGCTTAGTCCGCTGACTTGACACTGTCACTTCGCCTCGAGTGTGTTCCCACTGTTCTTTGATTGCTACCCTACCACGGCTCTACTGAGTCGTGCAAACAGGTAGTAGTTGGGAGCAGTCCCGAAGCACTTGGAGGCAGTGACGGTTAGACAGGATTCGTCTCTCCCGGTATTGGGGGTTGACATCGCGCTGTGTCTATGAGAGCCATTACACAAGTAGTCCCTGGCCAGGGCAAGCGAGATATACTGGTAGGTTCCAGTGTTATCTCAGGGTGTTCTGGGCTTCACTCCGACACGACTTGTACCGCTATTAGGGGTCTGACGCTTGCCCCCCCTAGGCCTGACATGCGATGTATCAGATGAATACACCGGACTGTACGGAGATTGCCACATACAGACTCAGTAGGAGTTCGGATGGGTTTACCTCATTGGCCTTCTTATCGACATCTACCTGGGGACCGTTACGTACAGCTAGTGCCGCTTGCGGTCTGTGGTTAAACCCACTGCCAGCGTAGTGTCGAGTCTTTAGAGTCCCACACAGAGAGTTTCCCTGCACTGATCGAAAGGTGTAGAGGCCGTATGGTTTTACGGCAGGGCTGCGATCACTTACGTACACTTGTGTGCGTATGGTATTCGGGCAGGCAGTACTAGTAGGCTTTGGTTTAAGCCGAATCTTAGTATTGCACGGATGGATTTCTTTTGTCTTCTGTGCATCCGCATTCTACGGAATACGGATGCAGGTGTGTATGCACAGTTTTCCGGAGCGGTGAAGGAGGAGGTGCCTCATTAGGGTTTTGGTAGTTGGTTCGGCCAAAACCGTTATGTGGCAGGCTCATTAGGGTTTTGACAGTTGATTCGGTCAAAACCATTTTGAGGCGGACTCATTAGGGTTTTTGACAGTTCGTTTGGTCAAAACCATTATGAGCCGCGAACATCATTTACTAATCCTATTAGTGATAATCTTATGATGGCTAATTGCATTGACCATTTGACCCCGTTGACCTTTCTTGACTTTGTTGACCGGTTGACCGGGTTGACCATTGACTTTCAAGAGGGTTCCACACTTTTCTTTTCTTTTCCTTTTTCTTTTGGATTATGATAATGGTCATTTCAAAGTAGCCATCAACTTTATCTTGATGGAATTAGTAATGATGTTGTTTTGCATTATTTGCAACCATGGTGGTTTTTCTTTTGTATCATAATATTATTCTCATTCTCTCTCTTGAAATGAGAAGCTCCATGGTTGCAAGAAAAACTCCTTCTTATTCCTCCTCTTGATTTCTCCTTTGATCTCATGTGTTGGGAGAAAAAGGATTTCACTTGACAAACACATCCATACATCTTCTCTACACATTCTAGGGCTTCTAGATTAGCAATCTCCTTGCCCTAGTTACCTCGGCTTGAGGTGGAGCTCGGTGTACATCTCTCGGGTGGATCGTCTTCGACTCAAGGAGGCTGCGGAGGTGACCGAAGTCCGGATCAACCATTGAGCAAGCAAAGAGAAGAACAACAAGAAGAGAAGAACAACAAAGAAGAAGAACAACAAGAAGAGAAAGAGTTCAAGTTGAGGTATAACCCCTAACCGAGTAGATAACATCTCATGTTAGGTAGCTAGTGTATTGTTTAGCAAAGATCCGACTTTTACGGTCCACGTTACAAAGTTTAGAAAAAATTTTGTTTTACCGTTTCCGCAACCCCGAAAGTACCGGGAGAGGTAACGTGAACCAAACAGTTACTAGGGTTTGACGTTTACCATCCCTAGGCGAGATATGCGACATATCAGACGAACAGACCGGACTGTGCGGCATGTGTTACTGATCGGATTCGTAGGAGTGTGAGCAGGCTTGCTCGTTGATCTTTTGATCGCTCAATACCAGGGTGGACATTACCTTTAGCAGACCTCTTACGGTTTGTGGGTGACTGATATGATCACCACCTACTGCCGGCGTATTGACGAGTCTTTAGAGTCCTACACAGAGGTTTCCTGGCTCAGGGAAAACGAAATAGGAGCACATATAAGATATGTGCAGTACTGAGAATAATACTAGTATGTGATACCGTATTCTATTCTCGCGATTTTTATCATCGGTCGATTATATGCGATATAGCCGGGTTACCGAATCAAGTGTTGACTCGATAGATTGATATACTAGATATTAGTCGGTTATATGCGATATGACCGGATCATTGAATCAAGTGTTGATTTAATGATTTAATGTATAATTATATATTTAATATATTACTTTATATTGACTAGTATTGGTTCACTAAAGATTGTTTTCTCACTTGATGTGAATAAAGTATATATATGTGATATATATATTGATGTACATGATTTGTGTCATGCTAGATGCCACATGCAATTTGTATGTATGAGACTTACACCATGACCATGATAATATGTTTGGATTTTATTTTTTTTGGTAATTCAAATTGAGTGGAAAATGATCATGGTTGCAAGCTTGTAGAAGCTTCTGGATTATATTGACTTAGTCCACTAATTTGTCTCACCTAAGATATTTATTAACCAAACCATTATCTAAAATCATGGTTAATTCTCTAAAAAGGTTAGTATATGATGCTAACTTACCCATGGTTGCAAATTATCTTCACTTGAGTTTTCATTCTCATTCTTCTACTTCTTCTTCATCTAAAAGAAAAGCTTTCTAGATTTTTCTAAGTGAAGAAATAAAGCGAGAAAAATAAATATAAAGTGAACCCACATCCTATTTCATCATCTTCTACTACTTGCCATTTAGTCTATGGTGTTCTCTTCACAAAGTTCTTGATCTAGTAAAGTGGTAGCTTGAGTTTGAGTCTCCTCGACGTAGATCATCTTCGGTCTCGAAGAGTACGAGAAATCTTGTTCATTTCAACAGGGAATTCCATACTAGAGTCTGGGAGTTCGATGATCGCAGCGAAGCGACGTCAACACAGTGCTTTAGAAGTGAAGGACCGGATCTACATGTAAGACTATGGTAGCGCCCCGGCCGTCTATCCGAGGCCAAAATGCGGAAACAAAAACATTTTCAAACTAGAAACCGGCGCTATCGTATACTTAAAACCCGGATCGAACCATTAACCAACAACTAGCTATCTAGAGGGAGGGTTGGAAAGCTATACCGATCGATCCGTGTCCTTTGGTCTTTGGCCACCATCCCAAGCTCCTCGCGGCATCTCCGGTCTCGATCTCATCATCGGGAAGGGCACCACATCGTCGATTCTTTTTACGGGCTCCCGCTTCATCCGAAGCAACTCGGGCACGAAGTGTGCTAGCCGACGTGTCCAAGGTGATGTAGAGAACGTGTGTGATCACTTTTTCTCTTGCATCCATTGATTTGGATGGAGGTTAGAGGTGTTGCCATTGATGGAGATAATGAGCTAGAGGAAGAAGAAGAAGAAGAGGTTTCTTTTTCTTTTGTTGTTGTATGATAAAAAATGAGAGCAAGAAGAGAATAACACAAGAGCCAACCTCACCCTTGGCTACCCCTCTCTCTCTCTCCTCTCATCAAATCAACCCAGAAATCAAACACTAATGTGACATTTTCATAATAAAAAGGACCACGAGTCACTATATATGTCCATGTCACATTTAATGCATATCATGATGATTCTAGCTCATTATTTCCATATGCAACCATTAATCCAAATGTTTGCCACAACAAAAAGATACGGCAACATCTAAAGTTAACTCGTGACGGATCACAAGGATACCCCTCACCTGTATATACATACTTGCATCCACATTCCGAATGAATACGAATGCGATGAGACTAAAGTAATCCAACAAATCTAATACTAGGATCCGGCTTAAACCAAAGCCCACTAGTATGATCCGCCCGATCATGATCCGTGCACTACTGCACGTATATGATCAGACCCTGCCATATATCATACGGCCTCTACAACGTTTCGCCCGAAACTTGAAAACTGTCTGTGGGGGACTCTAAAGACTCGTCAATACTTTGGCTGTGGATTTAACTAATAGCTCGCCAGAGGTACTAGCCGTACGTAACGGGATACCAGGTATTGACCAAAAGGGAGGTCGATGAGCGAACTCATCCTGACACCCTACTGAGCCTGTCAGTGACAATATCCGTACAGTCCGATCCGTTCGTCTATGAGTATCGTATGTCGGGCCTAGGGGGTTGGTAAAAGTCAAACCCTCAAAAGCGGTACAAGTCGTGTCAAAGTGTAGTGCAGAACACCTTGAGATACTACTGGAATACCTACCAGTAAATCTCCTGTCTTGGCCAAGGACTTCGTGTAATGGCTCTCCTAGACAGAACGCGATCTCACCCCCAATCACGGGAGAGACGAAACCCCTGCCGATCCGCTCACTGCCTCCATGTGGCTCGGGACTGTAACCAACTAAAATTTGTTTGCATGACTCCTTTAAGTCGTGGTAGGGTAGTAATCAAAGTACAGTAGGAACTCACATGAGACAAATGACGATCTCAGGTCGATGAGCTAACCTGTACACATGTCACCAGGGAACTGCTATCTGACGTCAGGTATAATACCATCTAGCATGTTCCCGGCCAGTCCTGTCCGGTGTACTTATAACCCAATGAGCACCTGCATACATCTTAGGTGAACCAACTAACACCAATGGCTTGTGAGACCGTCCACCGCCCCTCGTCGGGGTCTCGACTGTATACACTAGTCTAGTAATAGAGCATCGATGCCCAGTCTCGAAACTCCCATGACTATGGACCACATTAAGGATGTGCTTATAGACCCCAGCTCCCACGTATATGATCGCCCTCATACTGTTGGTCGTCAAGCAAGAATCCTAAGGGCTCTATCAACGTGCAATAGTGACCTGTAATGTCACCTAAAGCTGTACACGATGATAAAGACAAACCATTGTAGCATAATATTCTCTATCAACGTGTAATAGTGAACTACAATGTCACCTAAAGCATGTACACGATGATAAAGACAAACTAGATAGTATACAAACCTCTCGAGTAAAACGGTCCTACCGGTATAGCTCCTGTTAGTAATATGTATGCCCTAAAGGCCATTATATGGATAGTGGAAACTTGGACATATAATCTATGGAGATAGATGACTTTCTTACTCAAACATGTTAGTATGCTATCTGGTTTACTTTATCTGGACTTGTAGATTTAATCATTTACACATGTTGATAAAGCCCAAAGGATATTTTCTTGACAACTGTGATTATGATGCGGATCATACTAGTGGGGCACGTGTAGTCTATAAGCATATCCTTGAACTGTTCCTAGTCGAGGGTGTATCGAGACAGGGCATCGATATTCCAGAGTAGACTAGCATATACCATTCTTGTCCCATATGATGGGCGATGGATGATCCCATATCCATCTGGTGAGGAGACACCAATGATTGTATGCAGGTGCTCAGTGGAGACTGGGTACACTGAACGGACTCGCCGAAAACTCCTATGTGGTATTATATCTATCGTCGGATAGCAGTTCTTAGGAAACACTGGTACAGGTTAGTCTGTAGACCCGATATCGTCATAGAGTCTTGTGTGTCTTCCCACTATACTTTGATCTCCACCCTACCACGGCTCTACTGAGTCGTGTAAACAGGTGGTCTTTGGGTACAGTCTCGAGGCGTATGGAGGCAATAAGCGATAGGAGGGGTTTCGTCTCTCCCGGTATTGGGGGTTGATGTTGTGCTATGCTCGATTGGCTATAACATGAAGTCCCTGGCCAGGGCTGCTGAGATTTACTGATAAGAGTTATCAGTAGTTTCTCGATCTGTTATGAGCCATACACCAGCATGACTTATTGAGTTACTGGGGTCGACGATTCCATCCCTGGACTCGATATGCAGCATATCTGACGAAGAGACCGGACTGTACGGTATGTGTTGCCAGTTGGCTCGACGGGAGTTTTTACAGCTTCGCTGGTTTTCTTCTGATCGTTTCAATACCCGGGTGGCCATTACGTTTAGCTGACCTCTTGCGGCTTGTAGATGTTTAATATGATCATCATCTACTGCCGACGTATTGACGAGTCTTAGAGTCCCAAAATGAAGTTTCCTGGCTCAGGCAAAAGGTTGTGATGTGCATATGAGATATGAGCGGGACCCGATTAAATACGGCTATGTGATAACGTATATTAATCAGGCATTTTCTATTTGTCGAATCATATGTGATATGACCGGTTTGCTAAATCAAGTGTTGATTTAACAAATTACATTTAGATTAATTCTTTAATTAAATCCTTTTGTATACATGCATGTATGCACATGATGATGTGCATGGACACATGCATGCATACATAGTATCATGGTTGATGATACAAGAATGGTGGCAATGCAAGACTCATATTAAAGCTTTTATTTATATTTATCATTTTATGTTAATGTAAAGAAAACCCACTCAAGCTCCTTTATTCTTTAGTGGGTAAGCTTTATTTAACTTAATGAAAAGAATTTCCACCCATGCTTAATTCTTTATGAAAAGAATTTCCACCCATAATTATAGTGGGGATGGAATAATGATGATTATTCCTTCTCATCACTATATAAGGCTTCATATGTGATATGAAACAAGGGGTACAATTAAGAAGAACAACAAGGGAAAAATTGTGAACAAGGGTGTAAAAACAAGTTATCATATGTCATATGATAGAAAGCTCAAGCTTAGCCACCATTATCTTCTTCTTCCTCTCTTGATTTTTCTCTTGAGTGAAGTTGATAAAAGAAAGGGTTTTAATTGTTGAATATAAATCACATCATCATATTACACACATCTAGCCGATTTGTGTAGGGTGTTTGCTCTACTTCGTTCGCGAAACAAGTAAGGCAAGGAGGTTTGGGCAAAGGGACTTCGGGTGGATCATCGTGGACAAGGAAGGCTTCCATCGATCCGTTCCAAACTCTCATAGTGCCAAGGAGTCACCGAGGGAGATCTACAAAGGTTGTAATATCTACTCTTAGTGATAGTTTTACATTTGCATGTGATGCTTATTTGTATGAATCCCTAAAACTTCTAGTTTCGATTCTTATCGAGTTAACTTAGCACCTCTAAAATTTTCATTATGGCATATGTGATGCTACCAAACTCTTGACGATGTGCTAGGCTAACCCTTCAGTGGTATCAGAGCCAGGCTAGAGATTTAGGTGATGCGTAGGCGATGTTAAAAGTCCGATCGAACCACGAAACACCAATTTGGACCCCTCTTTGGAAATTTTTTGAAAATTGGATTTTTCCAAATTAAAAATTCTTAAAAAATTCAGCTTGCTTTTCTATGAATTACTGTATAAAATTTTTTAATGATCTCACTAAAACGCCGCGGAACCGCGGCCTAACAATGCTTTTTGCGGCGGTTCCGCGGCCGTTTTGTGGAATTAGGAATAGTTTTTTCTACATTAGACCCGTATGTAATAGTACATGCCTCTGAGATATTTTAAACTTACTCAAGTGTTGAGTTTTCTGGAGATAAATTGTTTTTGGTGATTCGATCGGAAAGTTTAACTTCGTTCAGATTTTCAGATTATTTAGAACGTGTTAAAATGTTTGAACGAATATTAGAAACACAGTTTTTCCTGTATTGGAAAAATTCCAAGTGTTTGATTTTTCCCGAGTTCGAAACTTTCGAAAAACATGCAAGCGTTTCTATGGACCCTCTAGAAGAACATAACCTTAACTCGATTATGTGACCGTCAAAACTGTCACTGAACCTTACGGTTTGTGGTAGTTTAGCGTTGCCACATGTTAGGCGTTGGTTTGACCCTTCTACGGTTGGTCCATAAAGGGCTGTGACATGTTCTAAAAATTTTTGAACTCGGCTCAAGTGTTGTGCAATTAGGGAAATCTATTATGTTTGTTTATTCGATTGAAAAGTTTAGCATTGTCTATTTTATCTGGAATGTGATACAATATGTGGAATTCATATAGTTAGGCATGAAATACGAAGTATGTGATATTTCGAATTTATGATGTCTATGGTAATTGTGGATTCCAAATGTTGTAGTTTTTCATTTTATTTTCTGCGACCGTATGTGTAGTATGTGGTGTATCGCCGTTTTCGTTGCTATACGTCAACGAAAATCGGGATACGCATACTTACTTACGTTGATGATATGAGATATTATGTGTTGCTGAGATATGATGAGTAGGATTGTCGCGAATGAATAGCCGGGGGTTTTTATTTGAGATGAGAGTTTTATTTTCATTCATGTATAAATCAATTGTATATTATTTACTTTTCCGCATTAGGATAGACCCATGGAGGGGAGCACAAGTGACCGGGTTCTAGGGTTCAGTGGGAGGCCATCTCGAGGAGTCGAGACCGGGTCTCCTAAACTGAAGAATTGGCGGGATCACTTGCCGCTCTCGTAGGGGTCTAGGGGTGTGGGCTTGGCTATTCATCACGACCGTGGAATCCGTATTTTCTATTGTTGGCTCGATACAAAATACGGACATCCTAGATATCCTTTTATGTGCCTCTGCTGTTGATATTCTGTAATGTGATTACTTAGTATCTGAGACGAATGGATTATTATTATATATATGATATATAATAAACGTTGCTTATATTTTACACCCGCGCTAGTCCCGCCCCGCTATGCCGTTAGTTAAGTAACCTAACGGTGCATAACGGGACACTGTGGCGAATGCGGATGGTATAAGTATACGTTCTATTCTGTGATGGCTTAGGAACTTAAATGATGGGATCACATTAATGAGATTAATGTAAAGAAAAGAAACCTAATGATGTTGTACAATCAGATTTGAAACAAACTCGGCTTTTTATGAAAAATGCAAGTTTCAAAAACGATGCGGAGCTTAAGCCACTCCTTCTCTTAACTGTTTTGATTCTAAAACGAGATCAAGTTCAAAGCGTTAAAGGTTTTCTTAAAAACCATCCGCAACCCTCCGTCATTTTAGGAAGCAGAGTACTTAGTATTCGTGCTGCGTATGTTGATTATAGTCAAGGCGTAGTGTACGGTAGCTAAGTGATGTTTTCCTACAAAGCATATGATGCGATTAGTTAGGACATTCATGTGATTATGTTGATAATAGTCAAGGGTCATATGGGTGGGTCTAGTTAATCATGAAATGACGGGTAGAATTTGACTAGGACATATGATATGTTGACCATAGCCAAGGTCATAAGTGACTAGAGGTAAAAACCATATCGGGAATTTCAAAAGTTGAAATTTGCAATGAGATTGCATACCATCTATATGATAGATGGATCTCGATCTCACTGTGAGTAAGTGTTACTTCCAGGAGAGTTTTGCACTTTACAATTAGCTAATCCAGTGGGTTTCTAGATAGACTGACTGGTTAGCAAAACTGTAGAATGTAATTATTCCTGGCTAGTTTTCTTTTCAGGTTTTGAAAGAAAATTTGATAAAAGCAGTGGGAGACATCGATTAGATAAAATAATAACCAATCTAATTCTTTGCTAGAGCTTTTCGCTAAGTGTATCCTTTTCTCTCTCCGAATGGCAGTTACAGATGTCAGGACTTAAGCTTCTACTTGAGAAAAATAAACTGACAGGACCAAATTATAAAGAATGGTTGAGGAACTTAAACATTGCACTTTCATATGATAAGGTATCATATGTCCTCAATACCGAAGCCCCACCCGTCCCGAGACCTGAATCATCTGTCTCGGATAGGGAGATCTGAAAAACTTGGGAAAATGACTGCAACACGGCCAAGTGCCTCGCGCTCGCTTCTATGGACAATGTCCATCAGAAGCAACACGAGAATATGGATGTGCAATCCATCTTTCTTCACACAAAGGAGTTGTATGAAGAGCAATCTCGTACTTTGAGATACGAGGCATTTAGAAAGTTGTTTCAGATGCGAATGGCCCCTGGTGCATCAGTAGGAGACCATGTTTTGAAAATGATTGGTCTTATTGAAGAACTTGAGGAACTGGGATGGACTATGGATAATGAGCAATATACGGATATTGTTCTACAGTCTCTCCCCCTGCCTTTGCTCCGTTCATAGTGAATTTCAATATGAATGATTTGGAGAAATCATTGCCTGAACTTCTCAATATGGTGAGAAGTGCAGAGAACACGTTGAAAACGGCAAGGATTCCCGCTCTGCTTGCTGGGCCATCTTCCTCATCATTCCCAAAAGCTAAGGCCAAGGGAAAGAAAAAGAAGAAGTCCATCAAACAGAAAGGTGGAGTTAGAAAGGCGAAGGGGAAAGACAAAGCCGGGGCTATGGGAAGCCGGAAAGGAGAATGTTTTTACTGTAAAAAGTCAGGACATTGGAAATGCAACTGTGCTGAATATCTTGCTGATCTCAAGAAGAAGAAGCATGTTGATGCTTCCACTTCAGGTGTGTTTGTAACTGAAAACTGTTTTTCTTTAAACTCTGCATCCTGGGTATTGGATACCGGTTCTGGTTCTCACATCTACAATTGTATGCAAGGATTGAGAAATAGTAGAGTTTTAAAGATTGGAGATCATACTCTGCGGGTTGGAAATGGTTCCAATATACATGCTGTATCCATGGGAGAGTATCATCTAGGGTTGCCTTCAGGAAGTATTTTGGTTTTGAACCCGTGTTATTTAGTACCAAGTATACTGTGTAACATAATATCCGTTTCTTTGTTGGACAATGAAGGATATCATTTTATATTGCAAAATAATGTTATGAACATTAACCTGAATCAAGAGTTGATTGGGTATGGTACACTAAATAACGGTATTTACATCCTGAACCAACACACGGTTTTCAATATACAACATACTAGTAAAAGAAAGTTTTCAGATATAAATGAAGCTTTTCTTTGGCATTGTAGACTTGGTCATATTAATGAGACAAGACTAAACAAGCTACATAAAGATGGGTATTTAAATCCGTTTGAATATAAATCTTATGCGACTTGCCAGTCTTGTATCAAAGGTAAAATGACCAAAACTCCGTTTAGTGGACACGGAGAGAGAGCTGGTGAACTCTTAAGCCTCATACATAGTAATGTTTGCGGACCAATGTCTACACTTGTAAGAGGTGGTTTTTTATACTTCATCACTTTTACTGATGATTTCTCAAGATTCGGACACGTGTTTTTGATAAAGCAAAAATCCGAAGCCTTTGAGAAATTCAAGGAGTATAAACTTGAAGTAGAGAAGCAAACAGGCTTGAGCATCAAGAAACTTCGATCGGATCAAGGTGGAGAAAATTTAAGTACAGAGTTTCTAGACTTCTTAAAAGAGAATGGGATTCTCTCTGAGCTCACTCCTCCTAACACACCGCAGCACAATGGTGTGTCAGAACGGAGGAATCGTACCCTATTAGATATGGTACGATCCATGATGTGTGATGCTGAGTTACCGCTTTCCTTTTGAGGACATGCATTGGAGACAGCAATGTATCTATTGAACAGGGTTCCAACCAAGACCGTGTCTACCACTCCATATGAGATGTGGAATGGAAATAGACCATCTCTTAAAAGGTTTAGGATTTGGGGTTATCCATCTTTTGTTAAAAAGCAGAATCCAGACAAACTCGAGACACGATCGGTCATGTGTAATTTTGTGGGGAATCCAAAACATTCGTATGGATATCTATTCTACCACAAAGAGGAACAAAAGGTGTTTGTTGCTCAACATGCCACATTTTTGGAAAATGAGATCTTTACGGAAAGTACTAATGGAAATGTGGTAGAACTAGAAGAGGTTCTAGAGACACAAATTACTCAGGAGGAATTGGTTGAAACTGATGTTGCAGTAGAACTTCAAGAACCTCAGCCGCTCAGGAGGTCTAGTAGAACTTCTCGCCCTCCAGAGAGATACTATGGGTTTCTCATAGATGGTGATAGAGAAGATTGCATCATGGATGATGATGACCCTACTAGTTTTCAGCAAACTATCACGAGTGGTGACTCAGTGAAATGGCTGGAAGCAATGAGATCCGAAATGGAGTCAATGTAAACCAACAAAGTATGGACTTTGGACGTTGCGCCTCCTGGGATAAAACCCGTTGGGTGCAAATGGATCTTTAAGAGAAAGATTGGTGTAGATGGACAGGTGGAGACCTATAAAGCAAGGCTTGTAGCGAAAGGTTTTTGTCAAAGACCAGGCTTGGACTATGATGAAACTTTCTCTCCGGTAGCAATGCTTAAATCCATTAGGATCCTACTTGCTATTGCTGCTCACTATGATTATGAAATATGGTAGATGGACGTGAAAACTGCATTTCTAAATGGTGATTTAGAAGAATGCGTTTTTATGG
This sequence comes from Agapanthus africanus, assembly GCA_030015575.1. Taxonomy (NCBI): domain Eukaryota; kingdom Viridiplantae; phylum Streptophyta; class Magnoliopsida; order Asparagales; family Amaryllidaceae; genus Agapanthus; species Agapanthus africanus. The sequence goes on from CM057337.1 coordinate 538,740,330, forward strand.
ATCAGCCAGAGGGCTTCATTGATAGTGGGAGCAGCGGGAAAGCATGTAGATTGCTTAAATCCATTTATGGATTAAAGCAGGCCTCAAGGAGCTAGAACATCTGCTTTGATGATACAATCAAAGAGTTTGATTTTGTCAGAAATGAAGATGAACCATGTATTTATAAGAAGATTGTAGGGAGTACTGTCACATTTCTCGTATTGTACGTTGATGACATTCTCCTGATAGGAAATGATGTTCCTATGCTACAATCGGTCAAACTATTCTTATCACAAAGGTTCTCCATGAAGGACCTGGGTGATGCCTCGCGCATTTTGGGCATTAGGATATATAGAGATAGATCCAAGAGGTTATTGGGACTGTCCCAATCAAAGTACATAGACACCATTCTAAAGAGGTTTAGTATGGATGATTCCAAGCGTGGTGCCTTGCTTGCTAATCATGGAATCACTCTCTCCAAGGACTTCTGTCCAAAGACTGATGAAGAGAGAGCTCGCATGAGCGTTATACCCTACGCTTCAGCCGTAGGATCTATAATGTATGCGATGTTGTGTACTCGCCCTGATGTGGCTTATGCACTGGCTGTAGTACGCAGGTATCAATCCGACCCAGGGGAGAAATATTGGATAGCAGTGAAGAACATTCTTAAGTACTTGCGATGGACTAAAGATTTGTTCTTGTTGTATGGTAATGGGGATCTCCAGATGGAGGCCTTTACCGATTCCAGCTTCCAAAGTTACAAGGATGACAGAAAATCAATCTCAGGGTTTGTATTTAACCTAAATGGAGGAGCGGTTAGTTGGAAGAGTTCCAAACAGGACACCGTTGCAGACTCCACGATGGAAGCTGAGTATATTGCTGCAAGTGATGGTGCTAAGGAAGCCGTCTGGATGAAGAAGTTCATTACGGAACTAGGAGTAGTTCCAACCATTGTTGATCCAATACCATTGTATTGTAATAATAATGGAGCTATAGCATTAGCCAAAGAACCAAAGTCCCATCAGAAATCCAGACACATCCTAAGGCGATATCATCTGATCCGGGAGATAGTAGATCGCCAGGAGAACGAGATTCGGAGAGTAGATACAAAGGATAACATAGCGGATCCATTCACCAAGGCACTTCCACAGCCACAGCATGAGCGACTGTTTGAAATGTTGGGTATGAGATACGCCAATAACTGGCCTTAGCGCAAGTGGGAGATTGTTAGTAATTTGTATGCCCTAAAGGCCATTATATGGATAGTGGAAACTTGGACATATAATCTATGGAGATATATGACTTTCTTCCTCAAACATGATAGTATGCTATCTGGTTTACTTTATCTGGACTTGTAGATTTAATCATTTACACATGTTGATAAAGCCCAAAGGATATTTGCTTGACTACTGTGATTATGATGCAGATCATACTAGTGGGGCACGTGTAGTCTATAAGCATATCCTTGAACTGTTCCTAGTCGAGGGTGTATCGAGACAGGGCATCGATATTCTAGAGTAGACTAGCGTATACCAGTCTTGTCCCATATGATGGGCGATGGATGATCCCATATCCATCTGGTGAGGAGACACCAAAGATTGTATGCGGGTGCTCAGTGGAGACTGGGTACACTGAACGGACTCGCCGAGAACTTCTATGTGGTATTATATCTATCGTCGGATAGCAGTTCTCAGGAAACACTGGTACAGGTTAGTCTGTAGACCCGAGATCGTCAAAGAGTATTGTGTTTTCTCCCACTATACTTTGATCTCCACCCTACCACGGCTCTACTGAGTCGTGCAAACAGGTGGTCTTTGGGTACAGTCTCGAGGCGCATGGAGGCAATGAGCTATAGGAGGGGTTTTCTCTCTCCCGGTATTGGGGGTTGATGTTGTGCTATGCTCGATTGGCTATAACATGAAGTCCCTGGCCAGGGCTGCTGAGATTTACTGATAAGAGTTATCAGTAGTTTCTCGATCTGTTATGAGCCATACACCAGCATGACTTATTGAGTTACTGGGGTCGACGATTCCATCCCTGGACTCGATATGCAGCATATCTGACGAAGAGACCGGACTGTACGGTAAGTGTTGCCAGTTGGCTCGACAGGAGTTTTTACAGCTTCGCTGGTTTTCTTCTGATCGTTTCAATACCCGGGTGGCCGTTACATTTAGCTGACCTCTTGCGGCTTGTAGATGTTTGATATGATCATCATCTACTGCCGGCGTATTGACGAGTCTTAGAGTCCCACAATGAAGTTTTCTGGCTCAGGAAAAAGGTTGTGATGTGCATATGAGATATGCGCGGGACCCGATTAAATACGGCTATATGATAACGTATATTAATCAGGCATTTTCTATTTGTCGGATCGTATGTGATATGACCGGTTTGCTAAATCAAGTGTTGATTTAAAAAATTACATTTAGATTAATTCTTTAATTAAATCCTTTTGTATGCATGCATGTATGCACATGATGATGTGCATGGACACATACATGCATACATAGTATCATGGTTGATGATACAAGAATGGTGGCAATGCAGGACTTATATTGAAGCTTTTATTTATATTTATCATTTTAAGTTAATGTAAAGAAAACCCAGTCATGCTCCTTTATTCTTTAGTGGGTAAGCTTTATTTAACTTAATGAAAAGAATTTCCACCCATGCCTAATTCTTTATGAAAGAATTTTCACCCATAATTATAGTGGGGATGGAATAATGATGATTATTCCTTCTCATCACTATATAAGGCTTCATATGTGATATGAAACAAGGGGTACAATTAAGAAGGACAACAAAGGAAAAAATTGTGAACAAGGGTGTAAAAACAAGTTATCATATGTGATATGATTGAAAGCTCAAGCTTAGCCACCATTATCTTCTTCTTCCTCTCTTGATTTTTCTCTTGAGTGAAGTTGATAAAAGAAAGGGTTTTAATTGTTGAATATAAATCACATCATCATACTACACATATCTAGCTGATTTGTGTAGGGTGTTTGCTCTACTTCGTTCGTGAAACAAGTAAGGCAAGGAGCTTTGGGCAAAGGGACTTCGGGTGGATCATCGTGGACAAGGAAGGCTTCCATCGATCCGTTCCAAACTCTCATAGTGCCAAGGAGTCACCGAGGGAGAACTACAAAGGTTGTAATCTCTACTCTTAGTAATAGTTTTACATTTGCATGTGATGCTTATTTGTATGAATCCCTAAAACTTCTAGTTTCGATTCTTGTCGAGTTAACTTAGCACCTGTAAAATTTTCATTGTGGCATATGTGATGCTACCAAACCCTTGATGAGGTGCTAGGCTAACCCTTCAGGTCCTCCCTCAATCATTGCAATCACGTGCCTGCGATCCAATAATTGACTCTGAGTGCACTATATCCAACAATCTCCCACTTGCACTCAAGGCTAATTATTGCGATGTCGCATACTCACAGCCCGTGTGATACCGTACACCCAACTCCTCTACTAATTAGTCTCACAAATCCCGTTTGCGAAACTATTGTCTTCGAGGAATAGCCTCAGTGAGTGGATCCGCCCTAATGTTTCTTTCTATGTCTCTCTTTATCTCAAGTTCATGGAGAAAGCCATCTCCTGAAATGAGCAATACTTGTCTTAGAATATGTCTGGATATCTGATGGGACCTTGTTCAAAAATCAACTCCAAATCCAAACTTCTTAGACTGTATCGTCAACCTAACTTAATTAGTATCCCGCACCACACCTCCCTCAGTATCCGCTTGGACCACCTGTCTAAAATACTGCCCCTCGTCAGAGGGAAAACTATAATTCTGACAGTCACTCTGCCATCCATGTCACCTTGGAAGCCTGGAATGATAACCGTCTCCTGAAAGTGGCTGTCGTTATCATATCCTTAGAACATCTACTTGTGTTCTAAAACTGCTTCCGAACGTTTCTTCAGGATATGATTAATATCAACTTATCGCATCTAGTGCAAAAACAACATCTGGTGTGGTAATTGACATCTCATGATTGACTTAATTGCCTAAGCAAGTGATCTGCCAATCATGCACATCCATCTCCTCATTAGTCTGTAAGACACCTTTAGAGAGGGTGACTCCATCACCTGCAGGTACACTACCGTGCTAGGAGTCGTCCATTCTAAAACACCTTTAGAATGCTGTCTAAGTACCCATATTGGGAAACTACCCAAATCTAGATCTAAAACCATAGATCTAGTAACCAGAATGTCTGATATCATATCTATGTCCTTTGTCGAGAAACCACTGTGTGACAACCAAAGTATAACCGATCGTAGTATAGGAATTTCACTTCCTACTCATTATATGTCATCCAAATATCAGGATACCACACCCAACTACCTTCTTAATAGATCCATCCCTATTCTGATGAAGTCAAACCTATGACTGTTATCACAAATAGATGATCTATCTTCGCTATATCTACTTTAGTCTATCAATAGACATAAGTTACATGTCCACTAAGCTTCCGCTGCACCCACTGACTACGACAACCCTCTGGAAGAGTCATATACACGTACACTTCTAAAGCTAGTTTAGAACTACGCTATACTCATCCTCCTGCCGGGTCTCATAGCCTGGAACAACAGCGATGGAAAATCTGGGTAAACAAGAAGCTCCCTGTCACCGTCCTTAAGCATACCGAGTACCTTTCGAGTGCCCGAGGTTACCCACCATATCTGCGGAGTGGCAAATGGAATGTCAAACCAGATTGAATTTTTAGGTTCTTATCAAATTTTCAGTAATCGTTTTCGGTTCTGGAATCACTTCCAGTTCTACCATACTCCCACTACTGTTTTGTGAAAAAATCCATTTTACTAAAACTGTGGCGAGTCAAGAACAATACCACTATTGATCTTCCAGATGGAAGAAAGTTAACCCTCGTCATAGCCCGGGTCAACCCACAAACTGCCATTACAGAAACTTGCCTTGAGTTATCCAGAGTCTGGTTTTAAGCATAAGCCGGACAACAAACCGTACCTTAACATTGTTATGATATGAACTATTATATATCCAATATAGAAACAGAGGCACTGATTTAATTGGAACCAGATTCAAATCATGCAGCTGTCTCCAGTGCATATCAACTAAATGGAGAGAGGCCGCTCAGCATTACTTAACTTAGGAGTACTTCCAATTATGAGTAACCTGAAAGAGAATCAAGTTCTCATAATCATTACTATGAACTGGATACCATACACAATTATCTATATCTTCGATCACCTTGAAGAATTCTGATACCAGCAATACCTGGTTCTCTACTTTATTCATACACCTATAACTTCTTAAAACTTAGACCTTGCATTTCTACGAAACACATGTCTAAGAACTAGAGAAGTCACAAGTAAACAGAATATAGTACGAGTACCAACCCCTCTATCTTAACGGACACTAGACAACATGCAATACTCTGTATAAGTCCCCTGAGTTGAATAACTCATTCCATGTGTGTTGTAGGTTGAAAAATGTACTTATGGTTAAGAAGAATTACACCGCTGTTTAATACTCCTTACCTAACCATCCACTGATATAGGTAAATGTCATAGACATAATTTCAAATAGTTATATCTTACTTTATAAAAATAAACGTACAGATATATCAATTTGAAATTGGTGCATAACAACCGATATTCAAAACCAAATATTTGCCGTCCGGCAAACAACCCAGGCGATTTCCTTAAATATCACCAATTACAACGAATCCCGATATAATGAGGATGATCACCCAATTCCCAATAACTTACTCCCACTCATCATCTGTAAAACCATACAGATGTGAGAGTCAAATCTGGTAAATACATACCCTGGAGTAAGGACTAATTGGGAAATCAGTTTTCTTTCAACAATACATAGTGAAACTGAAACATGTAAATGTTTCGAAGGGGTATCCTGGTATTCCTAGTAATGCCTCTTCCATTATCAGATTCACAACTGTAACCGTATATTTCTTTGTCATCTCTCCAAATCCCTTTACATGTCTTTAGTCATTACCTTCTGCACACCCCTTTAGGCTAAATGGTTTTCTTCCCTCCCTACCGTTCGGCATCAGCTTATGGTTTGGAAGAAGACTATCCAATAAGCATAATGGGTGTACTGTCCTAATCCAAGGAGCACTCGCAACCTGAGAGAAAGTAAAGATAAAACCCAACTGAATAAAACCTTATTCCTATTTCTCCTGAACCAGAATCCATCTCCGAACTGGAATAAGTTCCTTCGAGTTCGTATATAACCATACGATGGAGTATCCAAATAAATGTGGATCTTCGTAGTGATACGGAGTGTCCTGGAGAAAAACAAAGGTGAAGTAGGAGTGGCGATGAAATACTTGGTTTGGTCGTGAATAGCAGTCACAATTTACTTTGCCCACTTACTAATCCCTTTATTTGTCTTAACTTATTACCTTCTGTACACTATCGTTAGGCTAATTGGTTTTCTTCATTCCCCACCGTTCGGCACCTGCCTATTGTGTAAGTCGATGTAGAACACCCCAATACTTGTGGGGAGGCGGAATTTTCAAAAACGAACTTGTTTAGTGAACGAACATCGATTAACCGCTTGAATCGAAGCTAAACTATAAATAACCAAACACTAAGTGTTTCTAAAATACGGTGTTTCGGGATTATACCTAATGAATCAACTCCTTCGTCTTTACGAACTCCTTGTTCTCCTCGGCCTTCTCGAAGTAGTAGACGATCCACCCGAGAGCAAAACTCCAAGCTTCGCCTCTAAACTTGAGGCAACTAACCTTCTTGGATTGCTAATCGAAGAAGATAGATCGATATAGAGTGATGGTTATGGATTGTTAAGTCTTACTAACCCTTGTACTCAACTCATGAGAAGGTAGGATTAGTCTTTTAAGAGGGAGAGCTAGAGGAGAGAGAATGTGAAAATGATAATGATCATTCTTGTGAGAATAGTAAGTCAAGAAGATATATATCTAGCATTTCTTTTTACTAGAAAATAATAAATAATGAATTTAGCAACCATGCTAGATAATATCTTGTGATGATTCATTAGAATGACAAAAGACTTCTATGAATCATCAAGGTGACTCATTTTTACACTCATTTCATTTTAAACCTTAACCTCCTTAGTCACCTCATTCAAGAAGCTTCCCGCAAAATTACGAGAACGCCCCTCCAATCCGTAAAAATACGGAAAAACTTTAAACTGTAAAAATCCAATAACCGGATACCAGTAACTGGCTTAAACCAAAGCCGACTGGTAAAAACTGTCCGAAAGTTGTACGTGCGTAAACGCACGTATGTGTCCGAACCCTTGTCGTAAAACCATACGACCTCTATATCCTTTCGCCTGGAATAGGAAACTCTCTGTGTGGGACTCTAGAGACTCGACTACTACGCTGGTAGTGGGTTTAACCACAGACCGCAAGCGGCACTAGCTGTACGTAACGGTCCCCAGGTAGTTTTCGATAAGAAGGCCGATGAGAAAACCCATCCGAACTCCTACTGAGTCTGATGTGACAATCTCCATACAGTCCGGTCCGTTCGTCCAGGACTATCGCATATCCGGCTTAGGGGGCGGCAAGCGTCAGTCCCCTAATAGCTGTATAAGTCGTGTCGGAGGGAAGCCCATTACACCCTGAGAAACTACTGGAACCTACCAGCAAATCTCGCTTGCCCTGGCCAGGGACTTTGCGTAATGGCTCTCTGACACAGCGCGATATCTACTCCCAATACCGGGAGGGACGAATCCTGTCTAACCGCCACTGCCTCCAAGTGCTCGGGACTGCACCCAACTGCTACCTGTTTGCATGACTCATTTGAGTCATGGTAGGGTAGCAATCTAAGAACAGTGGGACACACTCGAGGCGAAGTAGCAGTGTCAAGTCTGCGGACTATGCTGTACTCATGTCACCTGGGAACTGTTCACTGACGACTGGTATAAAACCAACCAACAGTTCCCTGTGAGTCCTGTCCGGTGTACCCGTAACCTAACGAGCACCTGCATACTATCTCCAGTACGACGTACTGACGGCTGTGGGACAGACCATCTCCCCAACTGGGATGAGAAGCATACACACTAGTCTACTCCGGAGTATCGATGCTCTGTCTCGATAATCCAACGACTAGGGACCTGAATAAGGATGTGCTTGTAGACTACCCAGCCCCCACTAGTGTGACTGCCATCACAACGCTGGTAGTCAAGCAGGATCCTAAGAGCTCTATCAATACGTATACTCACATATTAACATAGAAAAACCAAGTAGCATACTACCATGTTTAGCAAGACTATTATATACATGTGAATATCCCAAGCTTCCATTAAGTAATATACAAACTAGTATGATACAGTAATGGCCTTCTAGGGCATAAACACTAACAATCTCCCACTTGCACTAGGGCCATGTACTGGCATATCGAAGACCAATGATCTCGATTAGCCTCTCGAACTGAATCTGAGGTAGGGCCTTCGTGAATGGATCAGCAATGTTCTCTTCTGAAGCAACTCTCCGAACCTCGATCTCCTGACGATCAATGATCTCCCTGATCAGGTGATACCGCCTTAAGATGTGTGTGGACTTCTGATGGGACCTTGGTTCCTTTGCTAAAGCTATAGCTCCGTTGTTGTCGCAATACAGAGGTATTGGATCAACTATGGTAGGAACCACCTGAAGTTCTGTTAGGAACTTCTTCATCCAGACTGCTTCTTTTGCGGCATCGCAAGCAGCTATATACTCCGCTTCCATCGTCGAGTCAGCAACGGTGTCCTGCTTGGAGCTCTTCCAGCACACCGCCCCTCCATTGAGGGTAAAGACATAACCCGACATGGACTTGGAATCGTCCTTATCACTTTGGAAGCCGGAATCAGCAAAGGCCTCCACCTTGAGGTCTTTTCCGCCGTAAACCAAGAACATCTCCTTAGTCCTCCTCAGGTACTTGAGAATGTTCTTTACTGCTATCCAGTGTTTCTCCCCTGGGTCTGACTGATACCGGCTCACCACGCTCAGAGCGTAAGCTACATCTGGTCTGGTACACAACATCGCATACATTATAGAGCCTACCGCAAAAGCGTAGGGTATAACAGACATGCGTTCCCTTTCCAAATCAGTCTTGGGAGACATCTCTTTGGAGAGGGTGATTCCGTGACAAGCCGATAAATTACCGCGCTTAGAATCTTCCATACTGAATCTTTTCAGTATAGTGTCGATATACCTGGACTGCGAAAGTCCCAACATCCTCTTGGATCTATCACGATAGATCCGGATCCCCAGAATGTAAGAGGCATCACCCAGGTCTTTCATGGAGAACCTGTGTGACAAGAATCCTTTGACAGATTGTAGCATAGGAATGTCATTTCCTATCAATAGAATGTCATCCACGTACAAGACGAGGAATACGACACTTCTGGCCACAACTTTACTATATATGCACGGTTCATCTGGATTTTTGATAAAGTCATATTCTTTGACTGTCTCATCAAAACAGATGTTCCAACTCCGCGATGCTTGCTTTAGTCCATAAATAGACTTAAGCAGCTTGCATACTTTCCCGCTGCTCCCACTCTGATTGAAACCCTCTGGCTGATCCATATAGACGCTCTCTTCTAAATTTCCATTCAGAAAAGCCGTCTTTACGTCCATCTGCCAGATTTCATAATCATGGAAGGCAGCAATTGCAAGAAGGATACGAATGGATTTAAGCATAGCCACTGGAGAAAAAGTTTCGTCATAGTCCAAACCAGGTCTTTGACGAAAACCCTTTGCAACAAGTCTAGCTTTATAGGTTTCTACCTGCCCATCTACACCAATCTTTTTCTTGAAGATCCATTTGCATCCTATGGGTTTTACCCCACCTGGAGCAAAGTCCAAAGTCCATACTTTGTTGGTGTACATGGACTCCATTTCGCTTCGCATTGCATCTAGCCATCGTACCGAGTCGCCGTTCTGGATGGCCTGCTGGAAGCTAGTAGGTTCATCATCTTCTATGATGCAATCCTCTCTATCCCCATCAATGAGAAAATCGTAGTATCTCTCAGGCGGATGAGACGGCCTACTACTCCTGCGGAGGGGTGCGGGAATGTTCTGTTCTTCTTGAACCTCTGGTTCTACCAAACTTTCAGTAACAGCTTGTGGTTCTGGAATTTCTTCCAGTTCTATTGCGCTCCCACTCTTCTGATTTTCTAAAAATTCAGTTTCTAAGAAGTGGGCATGACGAGAAACAAAAACCTTTTGTTCCTCTGCGTAATAGAAATAATATCCCTTGGAGTTCTTTGGATATCCCACAAGCTTACACTTTACTGAGCGTGCCTCGAGCTTGTCCGAATACTGCTTTTTTACAAAAGCCGGACACCCCCATGTCCTAAAATGTTTTAGACAGGGTTTCTTCCCACTCCACATCTGATATGGTGTGGTAGGCACAGTCTTGGTTGGAACCTGGTTTAAAAGATATGCCGCTGATTCTAGCGCATAACCCCAGAAAGATCGCGGTAACTCAGCATTACTCATCATGGATCGTACCATATCTAATAGGGTTCGATTCCGTCTCTCCGATACACCGTTGTGCTATGGAGTGTATGGAGGAGTAAGCTGAGAGAGAATTCCTTTCTCTTTTAGGTAACCTAGGAACTCGGAACTTAAGTATTCTCCACCTCGATCAGATCTCAGTGTCTTAATACTTTTGACTGTTTGGTTTTCCGCTTCACTCTTGTATTCCAGGAATTTCTCAAAGGCTTCGGATTTATGCTTCATTAAGAAGACATGTCCAAACCTAGAGAAATCATCTGTAAAAGTAATGAAGTAGGAATAACCACCTCTTGCATGTGTAGACATTGGACCACATACATCACTGTGTATGAGTCCTAAGAGCTCGCTCGCTCTTACTCCTTGTCCAGTAAATGGAGTCTTTGTCCTCTTTCCTTTGAGACAAGATTGACAAGTGTCATAAGATTGATATTCGAACGAGTCCAAATATCCTTCTCTATGCAACTTAGTCAATCTTCTCTCGTTGATGTGACCCAGTCTACAATGCCATAAGAAAGCTTTATTCAAATCTGGAGACTTTCTTTTTAGTGTATTCTGGACATTCAAAATTTGGAGTTGGTTTAAAACATATATGCCGTTATTTAGAGTACCGGACCCAATCAAACCATGATTAAGGTGGATGTTGACAACATCTCTTACAAACGTGAAATCATAACCTTTATTTGATAACAAGGAAACTGATATGATATTACACGTTAAGCTGGGTACAAAATAGCAGTTATGTAAAACCAAGATGTGTCCACTCGTCAATCCTAGGTGATAATCCCCGACGGACGCAGCTCCCACGCTAGCTCCGTTAGCAACCCTGAGGATCATATCACCTTCCTTCAGCACTCTACGGTTTCTCAGTGCCTGCAATGAATTGAAAATATGAGATCCTGATCCGGTATCCAATACCCAGGAAGTAGAGTTGATTGACAAACAATTCTCAATTACAAACACACCTGAAGTCGAAGCCACAGCTTGCTTCGGTTCCTGGTTCTTGGCGTTCCACGCTTTGCAATCCTTCTTCCAGTGCCCTTTCCTGTGACAATGGAAACACTCATCCTGGCCAACTACAGGTGCTGCTAACTTTTTCTTTCCCTTCCCTCCCACCTTACTAACACCTCCTCTAGGTCTGGGTGCGGCCTTCTTCTTCCTTCCTTTGGCTTTAGCCTTGGACCCGGAAGAAGATGCACCGCCAACAAACATAGCGGGTGTTTCCCTTGAATTCTTCAAGGTGCCCTCTGCACTCCTTAACATGTTCAGGAGTTCCGGAAGTTCAACTTCTTTTCTTTGAAGGTTGAAGTTCAGGATAAACTGGGCGTAGGTGTGAGGAAGGGACTGGAGAATAAGGTCTGTATAGAGCTCATTATCCAAAGTCGTCCCAAGGTCTGCAAGCTCTTCTATATAGCCGATCATCTTTAGGACATGTTCTCCTACTGATGACCCGACAGCCAACCTCGCTCGAAACAAGTTCTTTGAGGTCTCGTATCTTGCTATACGAGATTGCTCTCCATAAAGTTCTTTTGTATGGAGAAATATGCCATCAAGGCCCATATCCTCGTGCCTCCTCTGATGTTCATTGTTCATCGAGGCAAGCACGATGCACTTGGCTTTCGCGCAATCTAAATCCCAGGTTTTGCGGATTTCCTTATCCGCATTGCTGGATTTAGGACCAGGGACAGCAGGTGCCGTAGCGGTGAGGACGTGCCCCAATTTGTCATAGGTCAAAGCCATTTTGACATTCCGCAGCCAATCTTTATAGTTTGGCCCTGTCAGTATATTTTTCTCTAAAAGTAACTTAAGTCCAGTCATTTTCAGGGTCGCTGCAATTAGGAGAGAGAGAAGAAAACTCTTTAGCATGATGCTCTTGCAAGTTTAGAGTGGTTTTTAGTTTATCTAAACTGGATGGCTCCCACTGTTTCTCGAATCCTTCCTCAAACCATAAAAGAAGAATTAGCCAGGACTATTCTCACCGTACAATACTTGCTTAACCGTTCAGCCAGGCTGGTGTCGGTACTTCGAGGGAGGTTTTCCAATGCTTTCGCGAAGTTCCTTAATTATATAACCTCTTTTCTCTGGGGGCGTAACCCCGCTGACACTTTTCTGGACACCTACTAGGTTTATAGCATTGATCGTTAAGTGACGAATATCCTGATAAGTAGCATATACTCACAGTAGGATCGGGATCCAAATATCATCGTCTGATAATGTTGTAGGAATGCTACCAACATTCATCAAACTCAAAATGGTATGCATCTCTTTGCAAATTTCAGTTTCTTTAGAAATTCCCGATATAGATTTTTGCCCCATGCTCTTATGATCTTGACTAAGGGCCAACAAATCATAAGTCACATGTCAAGTTCTGCCCATCATTATCCTGTTGATTTGAACCCATCCGTATACTCTTGACTAAGGGCCAAACAAAGTAATACGACTGTCCCAAACCAACTCATCTATCTATGCAACAAATGAATACCCCAGCAGCTACCAATCACTATGTTTTGACTAAGGGCCAAACAAATATAGCTTGAATACTACTGACCATTCATAAGAAATGACGGAGGGCTACGAATGGTTTTGGCGAAACCGTGAACGTAGTGAACTTGATATAACCGAAGGAACCTGATAGCTTTTAAAAGGAGTGGTTAAAGCTCCGCATTTAAAAATATCTGTTTTTAAAATTAACCGGGTGGTTTCTTTTAAAATTGTTCCAACGATTTAAACTTGGTTTATTTTCTTTGCATTATAGATAATGCGTCCCATCATTAACCTATCATTGCAGAAAACAACGAAAATATGACGTCCTCTTATGCCATCCGCATTCGCCACTGGGTCCCGTCATTACCCGTTAGGTTACTTAACTAACGACAGAGCGGGGACTGGGCTAGCGCGGGTGTAAAACATAAGTGACGTCTAAAATAGCTACAATATATATAGATATTTTACATTCGTCTGACGCAATGATATTCATTCCAGAACACAGATAAACTTTATTGGATTTGCAAGCAATCTGTATTTCTTTCGAGCCTGCAAGAAAAGACAGATTACATAGTTGTGATGAATAGCCGTTACCCCACCCTCGACCCCTACGGGTACGGCAAACTACCCACCCGGCAGTCTGTGTACCCCACCTTGGGTCAGTCCTAGGAGCAAAAACAGTAAAATGAAATAATACAACGGTGGCTACAACCGCAACCTGGATGTGCCCCGCAAAATAATATTACAACAAATTACATTTACAACAAATGAATTAAAAGATAACCCATTGCAAAACCCCGGCTATACACCACAACAGTCCAATAAAGTTCATATGCACAAACAGATAAAACCATTACAGAAATGTGCAACCCCCTGCTAACTGACATACTAGCAGTTAGGGGAGGTTTATGAACACATTTATCAATCACAGATATAATCCAACATGCAAATACTGTACAATTTCGATCGATTAAACGTATTTAATATTGCTCCAAAAACTGCTCTGTTAAATTGAAACCTGAGCAAAATTAAAATATTCCAGAAAATCCCAAATATTGCACAGAAGCAACAGAAGAAAAATCGGCCACTGACTCGCCAACTCGGCGGCGGAACCGCGGCGACTCAGTAGGGTGAGGCCGCGGTTCCGCGGCGAGTTCGACGATTCAGCGGACAGTTTTTCTTGGGTGTTCTTCTGTGGTCTTTTCTAGCTCTCTGAACATCCCTGAAAAATTTTTGGACATCATTTTAAAATCGACAGAAACTGATGCTTTTTAGGATTTTCCGGCTTCGTTTTTCCGTTCGAAATTCGTAGAAATTTGCAATAAAGTTATTTATTGTTTAGCGAGGCTCTGATACCACTGTAAGTCGATGTAGAACACCCCAATACTTGTGGGGAGGCGGAATTTTCATAAACGAACTTGTTTAGTGAACGAACATCGACTAACCGCTTGAATCGAAGCTAAACTATAAATAACCAAACACTAAGTGTTTCTAAAATACGGTGTTTCGGGATTATACCTAATGAATCAACTCCTTCGTCTTTACGAACTCCTTGTTCTCCTCGGCCTTCTCGAAGTAGTAGACGATCCACCCGAGAGCAAAACTCCAAGCTTCGCCTCTAAACTTGAGGCAACTAACCTTCTTGGATTGCTAATGGAAGAAGATAGATCGATATAGAGTGATGGTTATGGATTGTTAAGTCTTACTAACCCTTGTACTCAACTCATGAGAAGGTAGGATTAGTCTTTTAAGAGGGAGAGCTAGAGGAGAGAGAATGTGAAAATGATAATGATCATTCTTGTGAGAATAGTAAGTCAAGAAGATATATATCTAGCATTACTTTTTACTAGAAAATAATAAATAATGAATTTAGCAACCATGCTAGATAATATATTGTGATGATTCAATAGAATGACAAAAGACTTCTATGAATCATCAAGGTGACTCATTTTTACACTCATTTCATTTTACACCTTAACCTCCTTAGTCACCTCATTCAAGAAGCTTCCCGCAAAATTACGAGAACGCCCCTCCAATCCGTAAAAATACGGAAAAACTTTAGACTGTAAAAATCCAATAACCGGATACCAGTAACTGGCTTAAACCAAAGCCGACTGGTAAAAACTGTCCGAAAGTCGTACGTGCGTAAACGCACGTATGTGTCCGAACCCTTGTCGTAAAACCATACGACCTCTATATCCTTTCGCCTGGAATAGGAAACTCTCTGTGTGGGACTCTAGAGACTCGACTACTACGCTGGTAGTGGGTTTAACCACAGACCGCAAGCGGCACTAGCTGTACGTAACGGTCCCCAGGTAGTTATCGATAAGAAGGCCGATGAGAAAACCCATCCGAACTCCTACTGAGTCTGATGTGACAATCTCCATACAGTCCGGTCCGTTCGTCCAGGACTATCGCATATCCGGCTTAGGGGGCGGCAAGCGTCAGTCCCCTAATAGCTGTATAAGTTGTGTCGGAGGGAAGCCCATTACACCCTGAGAAACTACTGGAACCTACCGGCAAATCTCGCTTGCCCTGGCCAGGGACTTTGCGTAATGGCTCTCTGACACAGCGCGATATCTACTCCCAATACCGGGAGGGACGAATCCTGTCTAACCGCCACTGCCTCCAAGTGCTCGTGACTGCACCCAACTGCTACCTGTTTGCATGACTCATTTGAGTCATGGTAGGGTAGCAATCTAAGAACAGTGGGACACACTCGAGGCGAAGTAGCAGTGTCAAGTCTGCGGACTATGCTGTACTCATGTCACCTGGGAACTGTTCAATGACGAATGGTATAAAACCAACCAACAGTTCCCTGTGAGTCCTGTCCGGTGTACCCGTAACCTAACGAGCACCTGCATACTATCTCCAGTACGACGTACTGACGGCTGTGGGACAGACCATCTCCCCAACTGGGATGAGAAGCGTACACACTAGTCTACTCCGGAGTATCGATGCTCTGTCTCGATAATCCAACGACTAGGGACCTGAATAAGGATGTGCTTGTAGACTACCCAGCCCCCACTAGTGTGACTGCCATCACAACGCTGGTAGTCAAGCAGGATCCTAAGAGCTCTATCAATACGTATACTCACATATTAAGATAGAAAAACCAAGTAGCATACTACCATGTTTAGCAAGACTGTTATATACATGTGAATATCCCAAGCTTCCATTAAGTAATATACAAACTAGTATGATACAGTAATGGCCTTCTAGGGCATAAACACTAACATATTGTTTGGAAGAAGACTATCTAAAAAGAGTAATAGGTATACCGTCCTAATCCAAGAAGCACTCGCAACCTGAGAGAAGTTAAAAGGAAAAGACAACTGAATAGTCCTATTCGTTTTCTCCTGAACCAGAAACCATCCTCGAATCTAGAACAAGTTCCTTCGAGTTCGTATATAACCATACGATGGTTTTATCCAAAGGAAGTGGATGTTCGCAGTAATACAGGGTGTTCTGGTGAAAAGGATAAAAGTAGGAGTGGCAATGAGGTATGCAACTCTGACAATCCAAAATCCAGTGTTTTAAGAAGGTTCGGTTAACTTGGTCACTGAGTCATAGTCAAGGGTCGAGTCATGGTCGCTGCCAAAGAGAGAGAAAAGAAACACTCAGCGTGCATTCTAACCTAGACCAGAATGGTTATCAATTTATCTAACCAGGAAACCTCCCACTGTAACCTCAAATTCTCCTCCAAACCTGAAAGAAGAATTAGTCGGGATCACCCGAGGAGTAAACCAACTCATCAGTAGGAATCGGGATCCAACTATCATCGCATGATAACGTGATGGAATCCACTCACGGTATCACACTCCAGAAGGTATGCGCATATCTGGCAAGTTTCAGTTTCTTTAGAAACTCTCGATGTGTGTTTTTACCCCTAGGACCCAAGTGACCTTAACTGAGCCATCATATCAAAGGATCCTAGCCAAGTTCAACCCGTCATTATCTTGATTGCATTAGACCAACCCGCACGAGTCCTTGACTGAGCTAAAATGACCGTACGACTGTCCTAACCAATCACATATCCATAAGAAAAAAAAGCATTACAGAGCTACCGCACACTACGCCTTGGCTGAGCACGACATACGTAGCACGAATACTAAGCAATACTAATCTGAAATGACGGAGAGCTGCGGTTGGTTTTTGGCGAAAAACCTTTAACGTAATGAACTTGATATCGTTGAAGGAACTGGATAGCTTTTTATAAAAATATAGTGGCGAAAACTTTTGCTAAAGAGGTCACTCCCGGTGAAGGGATCTCGTCTCTTTCCCCGTAGAATGAGGTGCAGGATATTCCTACCGAATATCACTATGCAAAGAAAAAATTAATTGGCTATAGTGTAGTTATTACCCTGACGCAAACTTCTGTCCAAGGGGTCACTCCCGGTGAAGAGATCTCGGCCCTTGCCTCGTCGACTGAGGTGCTGGATATTCATAACCGAATATCACCATGCAAAACAAAAGAGAACTTCCTTGCAATAACAGTTTTTTGAAAAATGTTCCAACAATATCAGAATATGTTTGTTTAACTTGCACTAATCCGAATCAATGCAGTCCCATCAATTAATCACACCACAAAAGAACGAAAATATGATGTACGTATATGCCATCCGCATTCGCCACTGGGTCCCGTCATCACCCGTTAGGTTATTTAACTAACGACAGAGCGGGGACTGGACTAGCGCGGGTGTAAAACATATACAATATCTACTAGTATATATATCAATATATAATATTCTCTCAAGGCGCGATAAAATGCAACATCACAGAAATGTAATAAGCATAACAGAATAATACAGATAATCTGGGATCCCCGGGTTTCATAGAGTCGCTAGTGAAACCCGACGTTCCCCTGGTTATGTGGATAGCCTGTGCAATGAAATCCTAGACCCCTACGGGCGCGGCAAGTTACCCGCCAAAACCTGAAGCGAGGCAGCCCCCTTCAACAACGTGTATGGACCAACCCAGCACTTCACGAAATCCGGTAACTTGAGCACCACTCCTTGGTTCAACCTGTACCCCCTACGAGTGCGGCAAATAGCTTGCCAATTCTAGAATGAAGCCCCCTCCCTCTCAAAGCCATGAGATGCTGGCCCGTTGCCCTCTAGAACCCGGCTATCCGTGCACCCCACCGCGGGGTAATCCTAGTACAGAAAGTAAAATATAGAACGGGTACATTGACCTCAGCCCGGTCGTGCCACAAACGAATAATACACAAACAGGCAGTGACGGCAGTACACATGTCGGACGCTGGCCCCACAATATCAAATGTACAAATACAACCAAACTGTACTACCATTGCATCCAGGCTATCTATCACGACAATCCACAACATCACAGCACAACACAGAACATCAACGTGAATGTCACGTTCGCAAATCCGTCTAAAAGAACTATAGAAATTAGACAAGATTTACCGTTCAAATGACATTCACGGTCGCAGATGTAATGTAAATAATGTGAACCTACATATTTAAATTTTCGATCGACAAAATTTCCCGAAGTGGCCCTAGCACAATACCTAGTACTCAGAAAAATCTGGGCCCAAACAAAAAATTCCAGAAACCCCATTTACAAGACAGAGAGCACTGCAAAAATTTTGGTGTTGTGTTGCTACAGTACGGCGGCGGAACCGCGGCCAAAACGGGGGTACGGCCGCGGTTCCACCACGCTACAGTGATAACATTGAACCAAATTTTTGCAGTGTTCTTAGAAAAGCCTGCCTGATTTTCTGCAATACTCAAAATAATTTTTCGACGACAATAAAAATTCGACAGAAAGTTCAGTATTGGAAATGCAGTTTTTGGAAATTTCATCCGATCGAAGTTCTAAACACATTAGAGCAAGCTTGTAAAGGTTAATGGCGCGGCTCTGATACTATGCAAGACTACAGTAGCGCCCTGGCCGTCTATCCGAGGCCAAAATGCGGAAACAAAAACTTTTTCAAACTAGAAACCGGCGCTATCGTATGCTTAAAACCCGGATCGAACCATTAACCTACAACTCGCTATCTAGAGAGAGGGTAGGAAAGCTATACCGATCAATCCGTGTCTTTCGGTCTTTGGCCACCATCCCAAGCTCCTCGCGGCATCTCCGGTCTCGATCGCCTCGTCGGAAAGGGCACAACATCATCGATTCTTTTTATGGGCTCCCGCTTCATTCGAAGAAACTCGGGCACGAAGTGTGCTAGCCGACGTGTCCAAGGTGATGTAGAGAATGTGTGTGATCACTTTGCCTCTTGCATCCATTGATTTGGATGGAGGTTAGAGGTGTTGCAATTGATGGAGATAATGAGCTAGAGAAAGAAGAAGAAGAAGAGATTTCTTTTTCTTTTGTTGTTGTATGATAAAAAATGAGAGCAAGAAGAGAATAACACAAGAGCCAACCTCATCCTTGGCCGCCCCTCTCTCTCTTCTCATCAAATCAACCCACAAATCAAACACTAATGTGACATTTTCACAATAAAAGAGACCATGAGTCACTATATATGTCCATGTCACATTTAATGAATCTCATGATGAATTCTAGCTCATTATTTCCATATGCAAATATTAATCCAAATGTTTGCCACAACAAAAAGATACGGCAACATCTAAAGTAAACTCGTGACGGATCAGAAGGATACCCCTCACCTGTATATACATACCAGCATCCACATTCCGACTGAATGCGAATGCAATTAGACTAAAGTAATCCAACAAATCTAATACTAGGATCCGGCTTAAACCAAAGCCCACTAGTATGATCCGCCCGATCATGATCCGTGCACTACTGCACGTATATGATCGAACCCTGCCATATATCATACGGCCTCTACAACGTTTCGCCCGAAACTTGAAAACTGTCTGTGGGGGACTCTAAAGACTCGTCAATACTTTGGCTGTGGATTTAACCACTAGCTCGTCAGAGTTACTAGCCGTACGTAATGGGCTACCAGGTACTGACCAAAAGGGTGGTCAATGAGCGAACTCATCCTGACACCCTACTACTGAGCCTGTCAGTGATAATATCCATACAGTCCGGTCCGTTCGTCTATTAGTATCGCATGTCGGGCCTAGGGGGTTGGTAAAAGTCAGCCCCTAAAAGCGGTACAAGTCATGTCGGAGTGTAGCCCAGAACACCCTGAGATATGTAAGTCTACGCTAGCGCCCCGGCAGTCTACAGACGCCAAAATGCGGAACAAAAACTTTTAACTGGCGCTATCGTATACTTTAACCCGGATCTGCCATTATTGCTAAACTAATAAACTGTAAAGAGTGTAGAAAGGTTATACCGAACGATTCGAGTCCTTCGTTCTTTAACCATCATCCCACGCTCCGTTGCGGCTGCTCCGATCTCGTCGATCTTCGATCTCCTCGTCGAGGAGGCACCACGTCGACGATTCTTTAAACGGGCTCCCGCCTCTGTCTCGAGGCAACTCGGTCGTCAAGTTTGCTAAAAGAGACGACCAAGAATGATGTAGAGAATGAGTAGATGACTTTGTCTCACTTCATCCAAATCCGTGGACGATCGCTTAATGAAGTTGCCGAGGGAATTGGGTGATGGAATGAAATGGACTGTAAAATTCCATGCACCCCAAATACTATCATATCTTTTCTACAAATGAAAACCACAAGTCAATGAGAGAGAGGAGGGGGCCGGCCATATATAGATGGAGGGAGGTGAGTGTAGGAGAGGGGAGAGGTAACCATAAGATGAAAGCTTCTCACTAAATATCCTAAGGTTAACAAAACCCATTAAAGCTAAAGCATGAGTCATAAAGAAACATTGAATCAAAAAACCTAGTCACCAAAAACATTAATGACACCATTAATGCACTAATGACTCACCATGTCAAGTCACTCTCTCTAGAATCTTCTAGAAGAATCCACACTCATCTCAAGAAAAGATAAACCCGTCTTTAACCGAATGTTAAAAGACGGCTGATAGAAAACTGGAAACTGGCAACTTCCAAAAGTGATCCTGAAACAACTTTCAGGATAACCCCGTAACTGTATAAATATACCCGCATTTGTATTACGACCGAATACAAATGCAACTGAGACAAAGATATTATACCTACTCAATATAATACTCGGATCCGGCTTAAACCAAAGCCGAACAGTATCAACTGCCCGAAAAATAACACGTGCGTAAACGCACGTGCATTTTTCGAACCCTGCCATAAAACCATACGGCCTCTACAACGTTTCGCCCGAACTTGGGAAACTGTCTGTGGGGGACTCTAATGACTCGTCAGTACCCTGGCAGTGGGTTTAACCACAAACCGTCAGCGGCACTAGCAATGCATAACGGCTGCCCATGGACTGACCTCAAGGGAGGCTGATGAGCGAACTCATCCAGAAACCTTACTGAGCCTGACAGTGACAATGTATATACAGTCCGGTCCGTTCGTCTATGAGTATCGCATATCTGCCTAGGGGGCTAGTAACGTCAGACCCCCAATAGCAGTATAAGTCGTGTCGGAGTGAAGCCCAATAACACCCTGAGATACTACTGGAGTACCTACCAGTAAATCTCCTTCCACGGCCGTGGGCTATGTGTAATGGCTCTCCTAGACACAGCACGATCTCGCCCCCAATACCGGGAGAGACGAATCCCCTGCCGATCCGCTCACGTGCCTTCATATGGTTCGGGACTGTACCCAAAAACTACCTGTTTGCACGACTCCTTTGAGCCGTGGTAGGGTGGAAATCAAAGCACAGTGGAAACTCACACGAGACAAATGACGACCTCAGGTCGATGAACTAACCTGTACACATGTCACCAGGGAACTGCTATCTGACGATAGATATAGTACTAACTAGCAGATTCCCGCCGAGTCCTGTCCGGTGTACTCATAACCCAATGAGCACCTGTATACATCTTAGGTGATCCAACTGACACCAGTGGCTTGTGAGACCGGCCACCGCCCCTCGTCGGGGTCTTGACTGTACACACCAGTCTACTCCGGAGTATCGATGCCCTGTCTCGAAACTCCCACGACTAGGGACCACAATTAAGGATATGCGTATAAACCTCCCAACTCTCATGTATATGATCGCCATCATACTGTTGGTGGTAAAGCAAGATCCTAAGGGCTCTATCAAAGTGTAACATGCAATCAGTCACCTGAACATGTACACGACTAATAAAGGCAAACCAGATAGCAAACTATCATCTCGAGTAAGACTGTCATACCGGTATAGGTCCTCCGCAATCATTGCAATCACGTACATGCGATCCAATAATTGACTATGAGGGCACTATCTCCAACAAGATACTACTGGAATACCTACCAGTAAATCTCCTGCTTTGGCCAAGGACTTCGTGTAATGGCTCTCCTAGACACAGCGTGATCTCACCCCCAATATCGGGAGAGACGAAACTCCTGACGATCCGCTCACTGCCTCCATGTGGCTCGGGACTGTACCCAACTAAAACCTGTTTGCACGACTCCTTTGAGCCGTGGTAGGGTAGTAACCAAAGTATAGTGGGAACTCACACGAGACAAATGACGATCTCAGGTCGATGAACTAACCAATACATATGTCACTAGGGAACTGCTATCTGACGTCAGGTATAATACCAACTAGTATGTTCTCGGTGAGTCCTGTCCGGTGTACTCGTAACCCAATGAGCACCTACATATATCTTAGGTGAACCAATTGACACCAATAGGTTGTGAGACTGGCCACCGCCCCTCGTCGGGGTCTCGACTATATACACTAGTCTACTAATGGAGTATCGATGCCCAGTCTCATAACTCCCATGACTAGGGACCACTTTAAGGATGTGCTTATGGACCCCAGCTCCCACATATATGATCGACATCATACTGCTGGTCGTCAAGCAAGAATCCTAAGGGCTCTATCAACATGCAATAGTGACCTATAATGTCACCTAAAGCTGTACACGATGATAAAGACAAACCATGGTAGCTTACTATTCTCTATCAACGTGTAATAGTGAACTATAATGTCACCCAAAGCAAGTACACGATGATAAAGACAAACCAGATAGTATACAAACCTCTCGAGTAAGACTGTCCTACCGGTATAGGTCCTCCCTCAATCATTGCAATCACGGGCCTGCGATCCAATAATTGAGTCTGAGGGCAATATATCCAACACTACAACTGTTGTATTCTTGTTCACTTCTCTTGTAATGATTGATTACTTGTTTTTGTTACCCCAGTTTTCTAGTTCGATTCGTAGTTTGATTGCATAGCACACCCTAAAATTCTTTTTGTGGCATGTGTGATGCTTGCAAACCCTAGGCTAGGTGCTAAGGAATCCCAACATGGTATCAGAGCCTAACTAGAAATCTAGATGATGTTAGATTAATACAAAAATGAAACAAATCCGTATACATACAATTTCTGGAAACCTGCACATAATGCTCTCTGTTGATTTTCAAATGTTCTAGAAAAATTTAGGAAACAAGTGCAAAGTGCTGTATATGACACCTTTAGTGCACATAAAAAAAACGAGACCAGGACCTCGGATTTGACCCGAGCACCGTCACCGAAAATCCGGTGTGGCCGGCCTAGAGTGCTCCATTTGATGTCGTTTTTGTTTTGTGACTTGGTGTGCTCTTTTTGGGGTTTCAGGAATTGTTTGGTTGGTCCAAATTTTCATGTGAAGTAAATTTTTTTATAGGACCAAAATGGAATGTTTCTTAGACGTAGAATTTAACATTGTGATGGTAACCTAGGCTATGTTTAACAGTTCAAACGATCTTCAAACTTCACCCCATGACCCCCTCTGAAATTTTCAATTATTAGAATTTTTCGAAGTTAATTATATTCAATGTTCAAGCAAGTAACTCGATGGACCCTCTAGAAGAACACATAAATTTTAACTCAATTCTATGCCCTCAGAACCGCGGCTTGAACCCTAAGGTTTTCCTTTGTTCCGCGGTGTCATAGGTGAAGCGTTGGTTTGACCCTTCTAAGGGTAGATCATCGGTACTGTAGCGCGTTTTGGGTACTTTAACTTCGCTCAAGTGTTGAGCTTATCGAGAGATAGGGTGTTGGTTGATTCGCTCGAAATGTTTAACATTGTATAGTATATATTGTGATACAATACTTGTAATCAACAACATTTGAATTTTATAAGTTTTGCAATTTAGTCTCATTTGATCGGTTACCACGGGATTTTGATGCGATCAAAAGTCCGTCGCAATCGCTTTGTGTATTCGTATACTCGTCGGGTAATATTACTAGATAGCTACACCCCATAACCGTGACCAAGTGACTATAGGAGAACTCCTTTGCCAAAGAGCATCTGTCCGGGTTCTCGCGGCAGCGGTGTTCCGCCTTGGTGCACTTCGTCGTCGATATCGGGGTGTGCGGCCGTCTACTAACGTTTCCGACGAGCATTCGATTGGGATGTCGGGAATCTTTTTGAATTACCCGATTTATTATTAGAAAGTGTTTTCAATATCGAGATAAAAATGTGGGGTTTAGAATTGTTAGGCATGCGATGTCTAAGGAATTCATTTGGTTAGGCATGTGATGTCTATGGTGGTTGCGGATTCCAACTGTTGTAGTTTTTCACTTTCTTTTCTGCGACCGTAAGTGTAATATGTGGAGTATCGCCGGTTTCGTTGTTATACATCAGCGACAATTAGGATATACATATTTAGTTACGTTGATGATATGTGATGTTATGTGTTGTTGGATATGTTATATTGGATCGTCGTGTTTGAATAACCGGGGGTTTTTATGTGAGATGATTGTTTTTCATTTTCATTCATGTAAAAACTTGTATGTAATATTCTTTTATTGGGGTATTTCCGGGCTGTGGAAGATGTCACCGTTGATGTATATTAATTACTTTTCCGCATTAGGATAGACCCAAGGAGGGGAGCACAAGTAACCGGGTTCTAGAGTCCAGTGCGAGACCATCTCGAGCAGTCGAGTCCGGGTTACCTAACTCTAGAATTGGTAGGGTTGCTTTCCTCTCTCGTAGGGGTCTAAGGTGTGTGTTTGGAAATTCATCACGACTGTGGAATCCGTGTTTTATACAGGTTCAAAATAAAACACGGACATCCTAGTATATCCAATATTTCATATGTTATTTCCTGCTGCATTATCTGTGATGTGATCATGTGATATGTCGAAATAGATACTGTATATAGTATATATGATATATTATATAGAGGTTTCTTATGTTTTGCACCCGCGCTGGCCCTGCCCCGCTCTGCCATTAGTTATCTAACCTAACGGTGCATGACGGAACATCGAGGCAAATGCGGATGGCATAAGCGTACGTTGTATTTATCTATGATATTTAGGTGACTTAAATGATGGGACATTCATTAATAAGATTAATGAAAGAAAATAAACCTAAAAGATGTTGTGGAATCGAATTTCAAAATTAAGGTAGCTCTAGTTGTTGCTTTGCATAGCGATATTCTTTGTAGAATATCCAGCACCTCATTCGACGGGGAAAGAGCCGAGATCCCTTTACCGGGAGTGACCTCTTTAGCAATAACTAGCATATGCTATAACCCTAGGTTTTTTCTTTTGACTGCTTTTTTAGTTCTTGCTTTGCATAGTGGTATTATGAATATCCTGCACCTCATTCCAGGAGGAAAGAGCCGAGATCCCTTCATCGGGAGTGACCTCTTTAGCGAAACTAGCCAACAGCCTAAAAAAAACTCCATTTTAAACCATTTTATTCTACAACGATAACAAGTTCAAAGCGTTAAAGGTTTTCTTAAAAATCATCCACAACCCTCCGTCATTTTAGGAAGTAGAGTACTTAGTATTCGTGCTATGTTTGTTGACCTTAGTAAAGGCACAATGTACGGTAGCTAAGTGATGTCTTCATATACAGCATATGATGTGATTAGTTGGGACAGTCATGTGACTTTGTTGACCTTAGTTAAGGGTCATGTGGGTGGATCTAATTAACCAAGAAATGACGGGTAGAGCTTGACTAGTGCTTATGATTTGTTGACTATAGTTAAGGTCATAAGTACTATGGCTAAAAACCTTTATCGGGAGTTTCAAGTGTTGAAATTTGCAATGAGATTGCATACCTTCTATATGATAGTTGGATCCTGATACCCACTGCGAGTAATTGTTACTCCTGAGTGAGTTTTTAACTTTACAATTAGCCGATCAAGTATGTGTATAGAATGGTGTCATCGGGGTTACGCCCCTGGGAAAAATAAGTTTATTTTAATTAGGTCCATGCGAAAGCACGGGGAACCTCTGTCAAAGTACCGGCACTGACCCGGCTAAAAGATGGGCGAACTTGTATAGTGTAATTAATCCCGGCTAGTCTTTCCTTTTAGGGTTTGATGGAAGATTTGATAAAAACAGTGGGAGCCATCCTGATTTGATAGAATATATAACCAATCTAATCTCGTAAGAGCACATGCAGAGTGTTTTCTTCTCTCTCTCTCCAGGTAGCGACCATGTCACCCCTTAATCAAGATAATAATATGGATGTATTGACCGAACCCGCTTGTTATACTGAGCAAGGGAACGTTGGTTCAGCTCTAACTTATAATTGTTATAAGACCGAGCAGGAAATAGGGAATTACCAAGATTCCCGTGCCGCCCAAACGAAGAAAGTGCATGCTGATGCATCTTCTTCGTGTGTGTTCATTACACAGAAATGTTTCTCAGTATCCTCTACGTCCTGGGTATTTGATACCGGATCAGGATTCCGGAGATATAATCTGTTACATGTGCTATAGATAGGTAATGAACTGAGAACGAGTGATAAGTTTCAAGAGTTGAAAACGGTGCAATTGTTGCAGCCAAGGTATTGGCAGTTATCACCCTGTATTACCAAATACATTGATTATGAATGAATGTTATTGGATACCGAACCGGATATAAAACATCATATCAATATCTTTATTAAGTAAAGAAGGATATAATTTTGTATTGTTAGATAATGTTTTGAACATTTCCTATATCAAGAGTTGATCAGTTCATGCATGTTATCTAAAGCATATACATTCTAAATCAAACCACAGTTCTTAACGTACAGAACACAAACAAGAGGAAGAATTCAGAAATGAACGAATCCTACTTCAGGCCTTGTAGACTAGGTAATATCAATGTGACCCGACTAGCTAAGTTACATTTAGATGCATATTTAAATCAGTTTGAATTTACATCTTGTGAAACTTGCCAGTCATGTCACAAAGATAAGATGACCATATCTCCGTATACTTGAAACAGAGAAACGGTTAGTGAACTCTTGGGACTGATACATAATGATGTAGTAAGTCCCCTATCTACAATTGCCAGGACTGGTTCTTTGTACTTCCTTACATTCACTGATGATCTCTCAAGATTCGGACACATGTTCCTGTCGAAAAACATGTCTAAAGCTTTTGAGAAATTCAAAGAATATAAGTCAGAAGTAGAGAACCAATACGGGTATAAGTATTATGTCCTTTGATGTGATCAGGGAGGAGAATACTTAGGCATGGAGATCCTGGACTATTCTAAAGGAAAATGAGACTCTCTTTCACCATTACTCCTCCATATACACCACAGCACAATGGTGTATCGGGGCGGAGCAATCGCACCCTATTAAATATGGTGCGCTCTATGATGAGTACTACTGAGTTACCTTTTTTCTTTGGGGGTTATGCACTTGTGAAGCTGCATACCTATTGAATAATGATTCAATAGTTCCTGACGAACCTCGGCCTCTCCGCCGATCTGGTAGGGTTCCTCATCCGCCTGAGAGATACTTCATTTTCTCAATGATAGTGTGAGCAAGGATTGCATCATGAGATGATGACCCAACTAGTTTCGAGCAGGCCATCAAGAGTGGGGACTCTGTAAGAATGGCTGGATGCTTACTAACTAAGATGGAATCTATGTACACCAACATAGTATGGACTTTAGTTGCTATATCTGAAGGGTTAAATCCCCATAGGGAGCAAGTACATCTTGAGAAGATTACTAGGTGTAGATGGAAAAGCTATGACTTTCAAAGCTAGACCTGTTGCAAAAGGTTCTCGTCATTAACCAGGCTTGGATTATGATGAAACCTTTTCTCCAATAGCTATGCTTAAGTCCGTCCGGATCCTATTTGCCATTGCTGCAAACCATAACTATGATGTCTGGCGGTTGGGTGTCATGACTGCTTTTCTAAATATTGATTTAGAAGAGAACGTCTATAAGCACACAGCCAGAGGGCTTCGTAGAGAGTGGGAACAGCGGAGACATGTGCAAGTTGCTTTACAGGTTAAAGCAGGCATCGGGGAGTTGGAACATCTGTTTTGATGTGGTAGTCAAAGCGTTTGACTTCATCAAAATGGTAGATGAACCTTGTATATACAAAAAGGTAGTAGAGAGTAAGGTGGTATTCCTCGTATTGTACGTGAATGACATACACTTGATAGGAAAAGGGTTTCTTATGCTGTGCACGGTCAATCTCCTCTTATCACAAGGATTCTCCATATAGGATCTAGGCGATACCTCCTAAATCCTGGTTTTTGGATCTATGAAATAGATCAAAATGGATGTTAGGATTCTCACTAGGT
Organism: Agapanthus africanus; assembly: GCA_030015575.1. Classification (NCBI taxonomy): domain Eukaryota; kingdom Viridiplantae; phylum Streptophyta; class Magnoliopsida; order Asparagales; family Amaryllidaceae; genus Agapanthus; species Agapanthus africanus. Next base: position 538,768,798 of record CM057337.1, read on the forward strand.
GTAGTGGGATGGTATCAATCGATCCTGAGGAGAATCACTGGATTGCATGCAGGGTGGTAAGGACGAATGAATGTCACTCACAGGCATTGTCTTTATCCTCACTGGATGGATGGTATGTTGGAAGAGTTCCAAGCTAGATACCAGGGCAGACTAGACGATAAAGGCTGGATATATCTCTATCAACGATACTACCAAAGAGGCAGTTTGGGTGTATATTAGTTCATGAGATGAACTAGGTTCTTACCATTGTGTGACAATGGAAGTGTGGATTTGGCCTAGGAACCCCGGTCCCATCAGTGACCCAGACATATTCCAAGGCAGTATCACCTGATCATGGAGATAGTTGATCTCCCGGGAGATCGAGGTTAGGAGAGTAGACTCAGAGGACAACACGGAGGATCCACTTACAAATGCCTTTTCCCAGAGAGAGAATTTTATGTGATGGTTGAGTATGAGATACTACAACCACTGCTATATGATGGCCCTAGTGCAAGTGGGAGATTGTTAGTTGTATGTATGCCCTAGAGGCCATTATTGTACATGAGATGTATATGATAGTAGATGCTGGGACATATATAGGGAGGACTTTCTTGCTCGACATGATAGTACGCTATCTGGTTGATCTTTATCTTAACATGTACATTTATTGTCTCTCTGTTACATGTTTTTAAAGCCCTTAGGATGTGTACTCGACTTCAAGGATTATAATGCAGATCATACTAGTGGGGCCTGGGTAGTCCATGAGTACATCCTTCAATGATGCTGGTCATAGAAATATCGAGATGGGGGATCGATATTCCAGAGTAGACTAGCATATATCTTCTCGACCAATGTGATGGGTGGTGGATGATCCCATATCCATTGGTGTTTGACATCAGAGATGGTATACGAGTGCTAAGTGGAGACTGGGTACACTGAACGGACTCGCCGAGAACTCCCATATGGTATTATACCTCATGTGAGATGGCGGTTTTCTGGTGACACTGGTACAGCTTAGTCTACCGAAACGAGATCGTCATAGAGTCTTATGTGTCTCCTACTGTGCTTTTATTTCCACCCTACCATGGCTCTACTGAGTCGTGCAAATAGGTAGTTTTTGGGTAAAGTCCCGAGTCACATAGACGCAATGAGCGATAGGAGGGGATTCATCTCTCCCGATATTAGGGTTGATGTTGCGCTATGCTCGACTGGCCATAACTAGAAATCCCTGAACAGGGTTGCTGTGATTTAGTGGTAAGTGTTATGAGTAGTTTCACAACCGTTATGGACCTTACATCGGCATGACTTCTCGAGCTACTGGGGTCTGACGTTTACCACCCCTAAGCGAGATATGCGACATATCAGACGAACAGACCGGACTGTGCGGTAAGTGTTACTGATCGAATTCGCAGGAGTGTGAGCAGGCTTGCTCGTTGATCTTCTGATCGCTCAATACCCGGGTGGCCGTTACGTTTAGCAGACCGTTTGCGGCTTGTGGGTGACTGATATGATCACCATCTACTGCCGGCGTATTGACGAATCTTTAGAGTCATACACAGAGGTTTCCTGGCTCAGGAAAAATGAAATAGGAGAACATATGAGATATGTACGGGACCGAGAATAATACCAGTATGTGATACCGTATTCTATTCTCACGATTTGTATCATCGGTCGGTTATATACGATATAGCTGGGTTACCGAATCAAGTGTTGATTCGATAGATTGATACACTAGATATTATTCGTTTATATGCGATATGACCGGATCATTTAATCAAATGTCGATTTAATGATTTAATGTATAATTATATTTTTAATATATTACTTTACATTGACTAGTATTGGTTCACTAAAGATTGTTTTCTCACTTGATGTTCATAAAGTATATATATGTGACATATATATTGATGTACATGATTTGTGTCATGCTAGATGCCACATGCAACTTGTATGTATGAGACTTACACCATGAACATGATAATATGTTTGGATTTTATTTATTTTGTAATTCAAATTAAATGGAAAATGATCATGGTTGCAAGCTTGTAGAAGCTTATGGATTATATTGACTTAGTCCACTAATTTGTCTCACCTATGATATTTATTAAACAAACCATTATCTAAAATCATGGTTAATTTTCTACAAATGTTAGTATATGATGCTAACTTACCTATGGTTGTAAATTATCTTCACTTGAGTTTTCATTCTCATTCTTCTTCTTCTTCATCCAAAAGAAAAGCTTTCTAGATTTTTCTAAGTGAAGAAACAAAGTGAGAAAAATAAATCTAAAGTGAACCCACATCCTATTTCATCATCCCCTACTAGTTGCCAATTAGTTTAGATTGTTCTCTTCATAAAGTTCTTGACCTAGTGAAGTGGTAGCTTGAGTTTGAGTCTCCTCGACGTAGATCATCTTCGGCCTCGAAGACTACGAGCAATCTTGTTCATTTTTCCCGGGAATTCCATACTAGAGTCCGGGAGTTCGATGATGGCAGCGTAGGGACGTCAACACGGAGATTTAGAAGTGAAGGACCGGATCTACAAAGGTTGTATTCTTGGTCACTTCTCTTGTAATGATTGATTACTTGTTTTTGTTACCCTAGTTTTCTAGTTCAATTCGTAGTTTGATTGCTTTGCACACCTTAAAATTCTTGTTGTGGCATGTCTGATGCTTGCAAACCCTAGGCTAGGTGCTAAGGAATCCCAACAGGAACCACTCCAAGTTCAGTTATGAACTTCTTCATCCAGACATCCTCTTTGGCAGCGATGTATTTAGCCTCCATCGTCGAGTTTGCCACGGTTTCCTGATTGGAACTCTTACAGCATACCGTCCCTCTATTGAGGGTAAATACAAATCCCGAGTATGACTTAGAGTTGTCCTTATCACTCTGGAAGGTCGAATCGGTAATGGGCTCCACTTGGAGTTTTCCGTTACCATACACCAAGAGCATCTCTTTAGTCCTTCTCAAGTACTTGAGAATGCTCTTCACAGCTGTCCAGTGACTCTCTTCAGGATCTGCTTGATAACTACTCACTACACTTAGTGAGTGTGCTAGATCGGGACCGGTACATAGCACAGTGTACATGATAGAGCCTACTGCCGAAGCATAGGGTATCCCTTGCATGCGAGCTCTCTCCAAATCAGTCTTGAGAGACATCTTTTTGGAGAGAGTGGGTCCTGAGATCGTGGATAAAAACCCATGCTTGGATTCTTCCATACTAAACCTCTTTAGTATGGTGTCAATGTACCTGTATTGGGACAATCCCGGTATCCGTTTAGATCAATCTCTATAGATCTTAATCTCCAAGATGTTGGAGGAATCCCTTAGATCTTTCATTGAGAATCTTTGTGATAAGAAGAGCTTGACTGATTGCAGCATAGGAATGTCATTTCCTATCAAGAGTATGTCGTCCACATACAATACGAGGAAGACATCCTTACTCTCTACCACCTTCTTGTATATACAATGTTCATCTACGTTTTTGACGAAATCAAACTCTTTGATAGCGACATCAAAACAGATGTTCCAACTCCATGATGCTTGCTTTAACCCGTAGATGGATTTAAGCAGCTTGCACACCTTTCCGCTGCTCCCACTGTCTATGAAGCCCTCTGGCTGAGTCATGTGCACGCTCTCTTCTAAATCACCATTTAGAAAAGCGTTCTTAACATCCATTTGCCAGATTTCGTAGTCATGATATACAGCAATGGAAAGCATGATCCGGATGGATTTAAGCATAGCCACTGGAGAAAATGTTTCGTCATAATCCACACCTGGTCGTTGACGAAAACCTTTTACAACGAGCATAGCTTTGAAAGTCTCCACCTTCCCATCTACACCAAATTTTTTCTTAAAGATCAACTTGCACCCAATTGGTTTTATCCCTTCAGGAACAACTTTCAAAGTCCATACTTTGTTGGTGTACATGGATTCCATCTCAGATCGCATTGCATCCAGCCATTTTACAGAGTCTCCACTCGTGATGGCCTGCTCGAAACTAGTTGGGTCATCATCCTCCATGATGCAATCATCGCTTCTACCATCAATGAGAAAGCCGTAGTATCTCTCAAATGGATGAGGAAACCTACTAGATCGGCGGAGAGGCCGAGGTTTGTTGGGAACTACTGAATCCTTTGGTTCCACCAAATCTTCAGTTGTAGTTTGTACTGCTGGAACTTCTTCCAGCTCTACCTCTTTGCCACTAATTTGTTTTACAAGAAATTCCTTTTCTAAAAAGGTGTCATATTGAGAAACAAACACTTTTTGTTCCTCAGCGTGGTAGAAAATATATCCTTGTGAATTCTTTGAATATCCCACAAACTTGCAAAGAACTGATCGTTCCTCGAGTTTGTTTGGATTTTTCCTTTAGACATAGGCCGGACAACCCCATATTTTAACTTGTTTAAAATATGGTCTCTTCCCACTCCATATCTCATATGGTGTGGTATGTATAGATTTAGATGGAACTTGATTCAATAGGCATGCTGCTGTCTCAAGCGCATAATCCCAAAAGGAAATAGGCAACTCAACAGTGCTCATCATAGAGCATGTCATATCTAATAGGGTCTGATTCCTCCGTTCCAATACACCGTTGTGCTCTAGTGTATATGGAGGAGTAAACTGAGAGAGAATCACATTCTCTTTTAAAAAGTCCAGGAATTCCGTGCTCAAGTATTCACCTCCTCGATCAGATCGAAGGATTTTAATAATTTTACCCGTTTGGTTCACGACTTCGGATTTATATTCCTTGAATTTCTCAAAAGCTTAAGACTTGTGTTTTAAGAGGAACACATGTCCGAATCTTGAGAGATCGTCAGTGAACATAATGAGGTATGAAGAACCATTCCTGGCATGTGAAGACATGGGACCACATACATCACTATTTATCAGTCCTAAGAGTTCCGTAACTCTTTCTCCGGGTCCACTAAACGGAGTTTTGGTCATTTTCCCTTTGAGACAGGACTGTCAAATTCGAACGGATTCAAATATACATCCTTATGCAACTTAGTTAGCCATGTCGCATTGATATGACCTAGTCTACATTGCCATAAGAAGGATTCGTTCATTTCTGAGCTCTTCCTCTTGTGTGTGTTTTGTACATTAAGAACTGTAGTTTGATCTAGAACGTATATGCCATTATTTAACGGACCTGATCCAATCAACTTTTGATTCAGAAAAATGTTCATAACATTATCCTGTACTACAAAATTATATCTCTCTTTACCTAATAAAGAGACTGATATAAGATTGCATATCAGGGTCGGAATGTAATACCATTCATTCAGAATCAATGTATTACCATTTGGTAATACAAGGTGAGATTCTCCAACTGCTTTGGCTACAACATTTTCCCCATTCCCGACTCTCACGGAATGATCACCCATTCCTAGTTCTCTACCTTTTCTTAGCCCATGTAATATATTACATATGTGGGATACCGATCCGGTATCTAATACCTAGCACGTAGAGTGAACTGAGAAACGGTTCTCGATAACTAACACACCCGAAGAAGATGCATCAACATGCATATTCTTCGTTTGGGTGGCGTGGGAATCCGAATATTTCCCTATTCGCTGCTCGGACTTATAACAATTATAAGTTGGAGCGGGACCAACGTTCCTTTGCTTAGTATAACAAGCGGATTCAGTCAATAAATCCATATTATTATCTTGATTAAGACGTGACATGGTCGCTACCTGGAGAGAGAGAGAGAGAGAAGAAAACACTTAGCGTAAGCTCTTGCAAGATCAGATTGGTTATTATTTTATATAATCAGGATAGCTCCCACTGTTTTTATCAAATCTTCCTTCAAATCCTAAAAGGAAATACTAGCCGGGATTAATTACACCCCACAACTTCGCCAATCCTTCATCTAGGCCAGTGCCGGTACTTTGAGAGAGGTTCCCCGTGCTTTCGCATAGACCTAATTAAAATAAACCTCATTTTCCCAGAGGCATAACCCCGTCGACACCTTTCTAGACACCTACTTGATCGACTAATTGTCCGATGTAAAACTCTCCCAGGAGTAACTCTTACTCGCAGTGGGTATCGGGATCCAACTATCTAATAGAATGTATCCAATCTCATTGCAAATTTCAACATTTGAAATTCCCGATAATATTTTGCACCTAGCAACTTATGACCTTACCATATTCAACAAATTATAAGCGCTATCCAAGTTCAACCCGTCATTTCCTGATTGAAATAAACCCACCCGCACGACCCTTAACATAGTCAACAAAGTCATAATAATACCCAAATCCAATCGCATCTCATGCTAAAGCAGATAAAGTCTAATAATTAGCTATTACACACTACGCCTTAACATAGTCAACAAACATAACACGAATAGTAAGTAGTATTTATCTGAAACGACGGTGGGCTACGACAGGTTTTTATGAAAAACTTTTGCGTAATGAATTTGATATCGTTGTAGAATCGAGTGATTTTGAAAAAGAGTGTTTTTGAGTCTTTTACTAGTTTTGCTAAAGAGGTCACTCCAGGTGAAGGGATCTCGGCTCTTTCCTCATAGAATAAGGTACAGGATATATCATATATATCACTATGCAAATCAATCCAAAAGCAATCAAAAGACAAACCGAGTGTTGTAGCATCTTCCAGTTTTGCTAAAGAGGTCACTTCCGGTGAAAGTATCTCGTATCTTTCCTCATCGAATAAGGTGCGTGATATATCATATATATCACTATGCAAAGCAATAACTACAGGTACCCTTTTTAAAAATTTGATTCTATAACATCTTTTAGTTTTCTTTTCTTTCATTTATCATATTAATGATGTTCCATCATTTAAGCTTCCTAAGCATCACAGAAAATGAAACAAAAATACAACGTACGCTTATGCCATCCGCATTCGCTACAGTGTCTCGTTATACACCGTTAGGTTACTGAACTAACGGCATACCGGGACGGGACTAGCACGGATGCAAAACATAAGCTACGTCTACTATATATCTCATATATAATGTATATCCATTCGTCTCAGAATCCACAGTCATCACATCACAGAGCAGCAGAAGAAACATATGAAATATTAGATATACTAGGAGGTCCGTGTTTTATTTTGAGTCTGTATAAAACACGGATTCCACGGTCGTGATGAATAGCCAAACCCACATCCCTAAACCTCTATGAGACTGGCAAGCAACCCTACCAATTCTAGAGTTAGAAGACCCGGACTCGACTTCTCGAGTTGGTCCCCCACTGGACTCTAGTCCTGGTTACTTGTGCTCCCCTCCTTGGGTCTATCCTAATGCGGAAATGTAAATAATATACATCAGCGGTGATATCTTTCTCAACCTGGAAGTGCTCCAATCAAAGAATTTTACATACATTTAATTTTACATGAATGAAAATAAAAACTCTCATCTCACATAAAATCCCCGGCTATTCAAAACACGATGATCCAATATAACATATACAGCAACACAAAGCATCACATGTCATCAACGTAAATAAATATGCGTATCCCAATTGTCGTTGACATATAATAACGAAACCGGAGATACACCACATATTACACTTATGGTCGCAGAAAAAGCTAGACGATGTTAAACATTCCGATCCAATCAACAAACACCCAAAATAACCCAGAAAGCTCCACACTTGAGCGTAGTTTAAAATTATTCAGCACATGCCACAGTACCAATGAACCAGCCGTAGAAGGTTCAACCAAGGCCTTACATGTGTCACCGCTGAACCACCACAAATCCTATGGTTTAGTGGTGGTTCTGACGGTCACATAATCGAGTTAGGGTTTCGTTCTTCTAGAGAATCTATCGAATAACCTGCATGATTTTTGAATTCTTTTTAACTACAGAAAAAATCCAACGCTTGGAAAATTTTCCGGCAAGGGTTAAAGCGGGTATTTGACATCCGATTGAACTTTTTAACATTGTCTAAAGTTACCAGAAAACAATTAGAATTACGACTACGAAACACTCCGAGTTTCCTTTGCAATAAGTTAACATCACATGAAAATTTAACAAAATCAAACAACACTTGAAACACCAAAATCCCTCTGTTGGGCCAGCCTACTCGGCCAAACCCTTCATCTGCTCGGCCAAAATCCGAGCAGATGGACCCAAATTTCTTCCATGTTCTTATTTTCTCCTATATATGATTCTGCATTTGTTTAAAAAAATTTTAGAGCTCATATAAAAATCGATAAACCTAGATTCTAGGGTTTCAAGTTTTGGAGTTATTTCAGTTTTGTAATGCTACAATCCGTCTAATTCTCTAGTTAGGCTTTTATACCACTGTAGGGTTCCTATTAACGACAACAAGGTTTCGGGAGGCATCGTCCATGCCATTTTCTAAATTTTTTCCGTTTTAAAGAACCCTAAACTAGAATCGTTAACTAGAGAATCATACGAAAGGAAATGTAAACTGCTTTACATCTAAGTGAACTAGAAATACAACCTTTGTAGATCGGTCCTTCACTTCAATAGCTCCTTGTAGTAGTCCCTTCGCTACGATGAGGTGATCTTGCAGACTCTTGAACGGCTCCATGAGAAGAAAGCAACAATCTTGCTTGAAGTCTTCGAGGCCGAAGATGATCTACGTCGAAGAGACACTAACTCAAGATACTACTTCACCAATGAAAGATTAGTGAAGCTAACACCCTATACTAAAGTGTTAATCTAGTAGAGAATGATGAAGCGGGAAGTGGGCTCACTTTAGAATTATTTTTCTCACAATTGTTTCTCACTTGAACAAAACCAAGAGAGCTTTTGAGCTTTGAGGAAGAAGATGAAAAGAGATAATGTTGTGAGTAAGAATGGAAACCATGGGTTGGAAATTATCTAATATTACCCTTGTAGAGACTTAACCATGAGTTTAGATATTGGTTGGGTTAACAAATATCTAGTGGGAGAAAAAACTAGTAGACTACGTCAATGGATCTCAAAGCTTCTCAAAGCTTCATGCCACATGACAAAATTCCAACTAATAATTGAATTAAAATAAATAAATAAACCTTATATTATCTTTATCACGGTGCAAGTCTCATACACCCATGCTGCATGTATAATCAACCATGACACAAAATAATGTTCATTAATATATCACATATATATTACATGCACACAAGTGAGAAAAAAAATTCTTAAGTGAGCTTATATTAGTTAATGTAATCTAGTATATCACATATACATTTATACATTAAATTATCAAATCAACTTTTAGTTTAATAATCCGGCTATATCACATACAACCGACTAATATAATCTGTATCAACTTATCGAATCAACACTTGATTCGATAACCCGGCCACATATAACCGATCGATAAGAATAAATCGCGAGAATATAATATGGTATCACATACACGTATTATGCTCGGTCCCGCACATATCCCATATATGCTCCTACTTCGTTTTTCCTGAGCAAGTAAAACTTCTATGTATGACTCTAAAAACTCGTCAATACGTCGGCAATAGGTGATGATCACATCAAGAACCCACAAGCCATTAGCGGTACTAGCTGGACATAATGGCTACCGGGGTATTGAATGATCAGAAGATCAGCAAGCAAGCCTGCTCCAACTCCTGGAAAAGCTTGACAGTAACAATATCGTACAGTCCGCTCTCTTCGTTTGATATATCGCATATCCAGTCTAGGGCCGGTAAACGTCAGACCCCAAAAACTGATAAGTCATGCCGATATGAGGCTCATAACGGGTCAAGAAACTACTGATAACACTTACCAGTAAATCTCTAAATCAGCCCTGGCCAGGGACTTCCCTGTTATGGCCAATCGAGCACAGCGCAACATCAACCCTCAATACCGGGAGAGACGAAACCCCTCCTATCGCTCATTGCCTCCATGTGACACGGGACTGTACCCCAAAACCACCTTTTTGCACGTCGACTTGATTGTGGTAAGGTGGAAATCAAAGCACAGAGGGAATCACGCAAGACTCTATGACAATCTCAGGTCTACAAGCTAACCTGTACCAGTGTCACCAGAGAACTGCTATCTGCCATGAGGTATAATACCATATGGGAGTTCTCGGTGAGTTCATCCAGTGTACCTAGTCTCCAATGAGCACCCGTATACCATCTTTGATGTCAAACACCAATGGATATGGGATCATCCATCGCCCATCTCACGGGTCGAGAAGCGTATACGCTAGTCTGCTCTGGTATATCGATGCCCTGTCTCGATACACCGATGACTAGGAACATTAAAGGATGAACTTATGGACTACCATATCCCCACTAGTATGATCTGCATCATAATCCTGTTAGTCAAGTACACATCCTAAGGGCTTTAACAATATGTAACCATAAGACAGTATCAAGAAACAAGTATACATGTTAAGATAAAGAGCAACCAGATAGCATACTATCATGTCGAGCAAGAAAGTCCTCTCTATATATGTCCAAGCAACCACTATAATATACATCATATGTATAACAATGTCCTCTAGGGCATACATATAACTAACATGTACCACATACACGTATCAATCTCGGTCCCGTACATATCACATATGTGCTCCTACTCCATTTCGTCTGAGCCAGGAAACCTCTGTGTAGGACTCTAAAGACTTGTCAATACGCCGACAGTTGGTGACGATCATATCAAGCATCCACAAGATGCAAGCGGTCAGCTAAACGTCATAGCCACCCGGGTATTGAGCGACCAGAAGATTAACAAGCAAGCATGTACATACTCCTGCAAATCCAATCAATAACACTACCGTACAGTCCGGTCTCTTGGTCTGATATTTCGCATATCCAGTCTAGGGGTGGTAAACGTCAGACAACAGTAACCGATACGTAGTGTCGATGTAAGGCTCATTACGCGTGGAGAAACTACTGATAACACTTACCAGTATATCTCCATATCAGCCATAGCCAGAGACTTCCAGTCATATCCAATTGAACACAGGGCAACATCAACCGCCAAATACCGGGAGAGACGAAACCCCTCCTATCGCTCATTGCCTCCATATGATTTGGGACTGTACCCAAAAGCCACCATTTTGCACGTTGTCTTGAATGTGGTAAGGTGGAAATCAAAGCATAGTGGGAATCACATAAGACTCTATGACGATCTCGGGTCTACAGACTAACCTGTACCAGTGTCACCAGAGAACTGCTATCTGACGATAGGTATAATACCATCTAGGAGTTCTCGGCGAGTCTGTTCGGTGTACCCAGTCTCCACTGAGCACTCGTATACCATCTTTGATGTCGAACACCAATAGATGTGGGACCTTCCATCACCCATCAAATGGGTCAAGAAGTATATACACTGGTCTACTTCGGAGTATCGATGCCCTATCTCGATACACCCTCGACCAGGAACAGTTATAGGATATACTCGTAGACTACCCTGTCCCCACTAGTATGATCTGCATCATAGCCCCAGTAGTCAAGTTCATATCCTAAAGGCTTTATCAACATGTGAGAGTAAGACAGTGTTCCGATACAAGTCTACACGTTAAGATAAAGAGCAACCGGATTGCATACTAACATATCGAGCAAGAAAGTCCTTTCTATATATATCCAAGCATCTACTATAATATACATCATATGTTCAATAATGGCCTCTAGGGCATATATATAACTAGCAATCTCCCACTTGCACTAAGGCCAGCTGTTGTAGTATCTCATACACAACAACCGTAAGAGTCTCTCACAATGTATCTTGGGTATCGCCTTCGTGAGTGGACCCGCAGTGTTGTTCTTCATGTCAACTCTCCTGACCTCGATCTCTCGGCGATCAACTATCTCCCGGATCAGGTGATACCGCCTCAGAATATGCCTAGATCTCTGATTGGACCAGGGTTCCTTGGCCAAAGCCACAGCTACATTATTATCATAATACAGAGGTATTAGATGCTCAATGGATGGAACCACACCAAGTTCAGTTATGAACTTCTTTATCCAGACAGCATCTTTGGCAGCATCGTTGGCAGCGATATATTCAGCCTCCATCATCGAGCCTGCCACGATTTCCTGTTTGGAACTCTTCCAACACACTGCCCCTCCATTGAGGGTAAAGACAAATCCCGAGTGCGACTTAGAGTCGTCCTTATCACTTTGGAATCTCGAATCAGTAAAGAACTCCACCTGGAGTTCTCGGTTACCATACACCAAGAACATCACTTTAGTCCTTCTCAAGTACTTAAGAATGTTCTTCACAGCTATCCAGTGATCCTCTCCTGGACTGCTTGATACCCACTCACTACACTTAGTGAGTATGCTACATCGGGTCTGGTACATAGCATCACATACATGATAGAGCCTACTGCCGAAACATATGGTATCCCTTGCATGCGAGCTCTCTCCAAATCAATCTTGGGAGACATCTCTTTAGAGAGAGTGAGTCCAGAGATCGTGGGTAAGTTCCCATGCTTGGATTCTTCTAAACTAAACCTTTTTAGTATAGTGTCAATGTACCTAGATTGGGACAATCCCAGTATCCGTCTAGATCTATCTCTATAGATCTTAATCCCCAAAATGCAGGAGGCATCACCTAGATCTTTCATTGAGAATCTTTGTGATAAGAAGAGCTTGACCGAGTGCAGCATAGGAACATCATTTACTATCAAGAGTATGTCATCTACGTACAATACGAGGAAGACAACCTTACTCTCTGCCACCTTCTTGTATATACAAGGTTCATCTACGTTTTTGATGAAGTTAAACTCTTTTACTACTACATCAAAACATATGTTCCAACTCCGCGATGCCTGCTTTAACCCATAGATTGATTTAAGCAGCTTGCACACCTTTCCGCAGCTCCCTCTGTCTACTAAGCCCTATGGCTGAGTCATGTACACGCACTCCTCTAAATCACCATTTAGAAAAGCGGTCTTAACATCCATTTGCCAAATTTTATGGTAATGGTATGCAGTAATGGCAAGCAGGATCTAGATGGACTTAAGCATAGCTACTGGAGAAAAGGTTTCGTCATAATCCACACCTGGTCGTTAACGAAAACCCTTTGTAACAAGTCTAGCTTTGAAAGTCTCAACTTTTCCATCTACACCAAGTTTCTTCTTAAAGATCCATTTGCTCCCAATAGGTTTTACCCCTTCAGGAGCAACTTCCAAAGTCCATACTTTGTTAGTGTACATGGATTCCATCTCAGATCGCATTGCATCCAGCCACTTCATAGACTCCCCACATGTGATGGCCTGCTCGAAACTAGTCGGGTCATCATCTTCTATGATGCAGTCATCGCTCCCACCGTCTATGAGAAAATCGTAGTATATCTCAGATGGATGAGGAACCCTACTAGATCGGCGGAGAGGCTGAAGTTCATTGGGAACTATCGAATCCTCCGGTTCCACTAAATCATCAGTTGCAGTTTGTGCTGCTGGAACTTCTTCCGGCTCTACCTCTTCGCCACTAAATTCTTTTGCAAGAAATTCCTTTTCTAAAAAGGTGGCATATTGAGAAACGAACACTTTTTTCTCCTCAGCGTGGTAGAAAATATATCCTTGTGAATTCTTTGGATATCCCACAAACTTGCGAAGAATTGATCGTGCCTTGAGTTTGTCCGGATTTTGCCTTCTGACATAGGCCGGAAAACCCCATATCTTAACTCGTTTAAGATATGGTCTCATTCCCCGCCATTTCTCATATGGGGTTGTAGGCACAGATTTAGATGGAACTTGATTCAATAAGTATGCTTCTGTCTCAAGCGCATAATCCCAAAAGGAAATAGGTAACTCGGTGGTGCTCATCATAGAGCGCACCATATCTAATTGGGTGCGATTCCTCCGCTCCGATACACTGTTGTGCTGTGGTGTATAGGAAGGAGTGAGCTGAGAGAGAATCCCTTTCTCTTTTAGATAGTCCCGGAACTCATTGCTCAAGTATTCCCCTCCTCGATCAGATCGTAGGATATTAATACTTTTTCCCGTTTGGTTCTCCACTTCATGCTTATATTCTTTGAATTTCTGAAAAGCTTCAGACTTGTGTTTCAACAGGAACACATATCCGTATCTTGAGAGATCGTCAGTGAATGTAATGAAGTATGAAGAACCATTCCTGGCATGTGTAGACATGGGACCACATACATCACTGTGTATCAGTTCCAAGAGTTCCGTAACTCTTTCTCCGTGTACACTAAACAAAGTTTTGGTCATCTTGCCTTTGAGACATGACTGGAAAGTGTCATAAGATGATAATTCGAACGTATTCAAATATCCATCTTTACGTAACTTAGCTAGTTGTGTCGGATTGATATGACCAAGTCTACAATGCCAAAAGAAGAATTCGTTCATTTCTGAACTCTTCCTTTTTTGAGTGTTTTGTAAATTAAGAACAGTGGTTTGATTTAGAATGTATATGCTATTATGTAACGAGCTTGATCCAATTAACTTTTGATTTAGAAAAATGATCATAACATCATTCTGTATTACAAAATTATATCCTTCTTTACTTAATAAAGAAACTGATATAAGATTGCATATCAGGTTCGGTATATAATAGCATTCATTCAGAATCAATGTATTACTATTGGTAATGCAAGGTGATATTCGCCAAATGCTTTGGCTGCAACAGTTGCACCATTCCCTACTCTTACGGAATGATCACCTATTCCCGGTTCTCTACCTTTCCTTAGCCCATGCAACATGTTGCATATGTAGGATCCTGATCCGGTATCTAATGCCCACGACGTAGAGTAAACTGAGAAACAGTTCTCAATAACTAACACACCCGAAGAAGATGAATCAAAGTGCTTTTTCTCCATTTGGGCGGCGTGGGAATACGGACATTCCCCTATCTCCTGTTCAGTCTTATAATGTTTATAAGAAAGAATGGGACCAACGTTCCCCTGCTCAGTATAACAAGCGGGTTCGGTCAATACATCCATATTATTATCTTGACTATGGCCTGAAATGGTCGCTACCTGGAGAGAGAAAGAAGAAAAAACTTTAGTGTATACTCTTGCAAGATTAGATTGGTTATTATCTTACCTAATCAGGATGGCTCCCATTGTTTTTTATCTAATCTTCCTTCAAATCCTAAAAGGTAAGACTAGTCAGGATTAATTACACTTTACAACTTCACCCATCTTTCAGTCAGGTCATTGTTGGTACTTTGAGGGAGGTTCCCCGTGCTTTCACACGGGCCTAATTAAAATAAACCTCGTTTTCCCAGAGACAGAACCCCATTAACACCTTTCTATGACACCTATTTGATTGGCTAATTGTCATGTGTAAAACTCTTCTAGGAGCAACTCTTGCTCGCAGCGGGGATCGGAATCCAACTATCTCATAGAGGGTATGCAATCTCATTGCAAATTTCAACACTTGAAATTCCCGATAAAATTTTACCCCTAGCTACTTTTGACCTTAACATGGTCAACAAATCATAAGCGCTGGCCAAGTTCAGCCCGTCATTTCCTGATTGAATTAAACCCATCCACACGACTCTTAACATGGTCAATAAACTCATACGACTACCCTAATCCAATCGCATCTCATGCTTTAGCAGATAAGCACTAATTAGCTACCGCACACTACGCCTTAACATGGTCAACAAACGTAGCACGAATACTAAGTAGTACTTATCTGAAATGACGGAGGGCTACATTAGGTTTTTACAAAAAGCTTTTTACGTAATGAACTTGATATCGTTGTAGAAACAAGTGATTTTGAAAAGGAGTTTTTTTAAGCTTTTACTAGTTTCGCCAAAGAGGCCACTCCAGGTGAAAGGATCTCGGCTCTTTCCTTATCGAATAAGGTGCTGGATATTCTACAAGGAATACCACTATGCAAAGCAAAAACTATAGAAGCAATCAAAAACAAAACCGAGTGAGTTTTAGCATCTGCTAGTTCTGCTAAAGAGGTAACTCCCGGTGAAGGGATCTCGGCTCTTTCCTTATCGAATAAGATGCTGGATATTCTACAAGGAATACCACTATGCAAAACAAAAGCTGGAGCTATCCTTTTAGAAAATTTGATTCTACAACATCTTTCTAGGTTTTTTTTTCATTCATTAATCCCATTAACGAAATCCTATCAATTATGCTTCTTAAGCATCACAGAAGAAATGAAAGCAATAATATTTATATATCATATATATAGTATAAGCATTCATCTCAGGCAGTAATATGATCTCATCACAGAACAGTAGCAGCAGAAGCTAACATATGAAATATTAGATATACTAGGACGTCCGTGTTTTATTTTGAACCTGTATAAAACACAGATTCAACGGTCGCGATGAATAGCCAAGCCCACACCCCTAGACCCTTATGAGAGTGGCAAGCAACCCTACCAATTCTAGGGTTAGGATACATGGTCTCGACTCCTCAAGATGGCCTCCCACTGTACCCTAGAACCCGGTTGCTTGTGCTTTCCTCCTTGGGTCTATCCTAATGCGGAAAAGTAAATAACATACAATAGTGACATCATCTTCAATCCGGAAGTGCCCCAATAAAAAAATATTACATACAATGAATTTTTCATGAATGAAAATGAAAAACTCTCATCTCACATAAAACCCCCGGCTATTAAAAACACGACGATCCAATAAAACATATCACAGCAACACATAACATCACATATCACCAACGTAAGTAAATATGCGTATCCCAATTGTCGTTGATGTATAGCAGCGAAACTGGCGATACACCACATATTACACTTATGGTCGAAGAAAAGAAAATGTAAAATTACAACATTTGGAATCCACAATCACCTTAGACATCATAAAGCCGAAATATCACATAATACGGATTTCTTCCTTTACTATATGAATTCCACATATTGTATCACATTACAGAAAAAGCTAGACGATGTTAAACTTTCCGATCGAATCAACGAACACCCAAAATTTCCCAGAGAGCTCAACACTTGAGCAAGGTTAAAGTTAACCAGAGACATCCCACATCACCTACAGACATACAGCAGAAGGGCCCGACCCAAGCCTTTCAAGTTGCGCCGCGGAACCGCCGCCAAAAACATGTTTTGGCCGCACTTCCGTGGTCACTTACATGAGTTAGGGTTTCATTCTTCAGGTGTGTCTATAGAATTCCCTGCATGATTTTCGGAATATTTTTAACATGAAAAATTTCAACTTTTTCAAAAATTTCTAGAAAAGGGGTCGTTTCGGGGTTTCGGAGTTCGATCAGACTTCTAACATCGTATAGACAACGCCTAATGCTCTAGCTTGTCTCTGATACCACTGTAGGGTTAGCTTAGCACCTTAGAAAGGTTTTGGCAAGCATCAAACATGCTATATTAAAAATTTTGGGGTGCTAAACAAACCAACCAAGTAATCGAACTAGAGAATTAGGGTTAACATTGCATGTAAATAACTTTACAACAAAGTGATTAGGGATTACAACCTTTGTAGTCCGTTCCTTCACTTCATAAGCTCCGAGTAGTGGTCCCTTCATTCATGAACTCCCGGACTCGAGAGATACTCCACCCATGCTTGCTTCAAGGCTTCGAAATCCAAAATGATATACTTCAAGGAAACACGACCTCAAGCTATGACTTCACTAATATGGAATTAGTGAAGCTAACACACTAATCTATATGGATTGTATAGAATAGGATGATGAAGTAGGAATTTTGCTCACTTTAGTATATAATTTCTCACTAATTTTCTTCTTGATCTCAAAAGCTAGAAAGCAAAAATGAGTTGTGGAAGAAGAAGAAGAATGAATGAGATAAGGTTAGAAATGCAACCATGGGTGAGAATATGTCATCTACTAACTCATGTAGAGAGTTAACCATGGTCATGTGCCATGGTTGGGTTAGAAAATATCTTAAGAAAAATAAAATGAGTGGACTTTGTCAATGGTTATCTACAAGTCAACGGGTTTTGTGAGACTGATTAGTAGAGGAGTTGGGTGTTCGGTATCACACGGACTGTGAGTATGCGACATCGCAATAATTAGTCTTGAGTGTAAGTGGGAGATTGTTGGATATAGTGCCCTCAAAGTTGATTATTGGATCGCAGGCACGTGATTGCAATGATTGAGGGAGGACCTATACTGGTAGGACAGTCTTACTCGAGAGGTTTGTATACTATCTGGTTTGTCTTTATCATCGTGTAATACTTTAGGTGACATTGTAGTTCACTATTACACGTAGATAGAGAATAGTATGCTACCATGGTTTGTCTTTATCATCATGTACTGCTTTAGGTGACTTTACAGGTCACTATTACATGTTGATAGAGCCCTTAGGATACTACTTGACTACCACGATCATATACGTGAGAGTTGGGTATTCCATAAGCAAATCCTTAAAAGTGGTCCCTAGTCGTGGGAGTTTCGAGACAGGGCATCAATACTCTGGAGTAGACAAGTGTGTACAGTCGAGACCCCAACGAGGGGCGGTGGCCGGTCTCACAAGCCACTGGTGTCAATTGGTTCACCTAAGATGTATACAGGTGCTCATTGGGTTATGAGTACACCGGACAGGACTTGCCGGGAACATGCTAGTTGGTTTTATACCTAACATCAGATAGCAATTCCCTGGTGACATGTGTACAGGTTAGTTCATCGACCTGAGGTCGTCATTTGTCTTGTGTGAGTTCCCACTGTACTTTTATTACTACCCTACCACGGCTCAAAGGAGTCGTGCAAACAGGTTTTAGTTGGGTACAGTCCCGATCCACATGGAGGCAAGTGAGCGGATCGGCAAGGGATTCATCTCTCTCGGTATTGGGGTGAGATCGCACTGTGTCTAGGAGAGCCATTACACAAAGCCCTCGGTCAAGGCAGGAGATTTACTGGTAGGTATTCCAGTAGTATCTCAAGGTGTTCTGGGCTACACTCCGACACGACTTGTACCGCGTTTGGGGGTCTGACTTTTACCAACCCCCTAGGCCCGCCATGCGATGATCATAGAAGAACGGACCAGGCTGTATGGATATTGTCACTGACAGGCTCAGTAGGGTGTCGGATGAGTTCGCTCATCGACCTCCCTTTTGGTCAATACCTGGTAGCCCGTTACGTACGGCTAGTACCTCTGACGTGCTAGTGGTTAAATCCACAGCCAAAGTATTGATGAGTCTTTAGAGTCCCCAAAGGACAGTTTCTCAAGTTTCGGGCGAAACGTTCTAGAGGCCGTATGATATATGGCAGGGTTCGATCATATACGTGCGGTATTGCACGGATCATGATCGAGCGGATCATACTAGTGGGCTTTGGTTTAAGCCGGATCCTAGTATTAGATTTGTTGGTTTACTTTAGTCTCATCGCATTCGCATTCGGTCGAAATGCGGATGCAGGTATGTATATATAGGTGAGGGGTATCATTGTGATACGTCATGAGTTTACTTTAGATGTTTCCGTATCTTTTTGTTGTGGCAAACATTTGGATTAATGTTTGCTTATGGAAATAATGAGCTAGAATTCATCATGAGATGCATTAATGTGACATGGACATATATGGTGACTCATGGCTTCTTTTAGTGTGTAAATGTCACATTATATAATGGTTTTGTGATGATATGATAAGAAGAGAGAGAGAGGGGCTGCCTTGAGGAAGTGAGCTCTCATATTATTGTTTCAACTCTCTCTCATTTTATCATTGAAAACACAAAAGAAAAGAGAGAAGAAAGCTCCTTCTTCTTCCTCTTTCTTCTCTACTCAAATCTTCATTAATGGCAACACCTCTAACCTCCATCCAAATCAATGGATGCAAGAGACAAAGTGATCACAAACATTCTCAACATCACCTTGGACATGTCGGCTAGCACACTTCGTGCCCGAGTTGCTTCGGATGAAGCGGGAGCCCGTAAAAAGAATCGATGATGTGGTGCCCTTTCTGATGAGGAGATCGAGACCGGAGATGCCGCGAGGAGCTTGGGATGGTGGCCAAAGACCGAAGGACACGGATCAATCGGTATAGCTTTCCAACCCTCTCTCTAGTTTGCTAGTAGTAGGTTAATGGTTCGATCCGGGTTTTAAGCATACGATAGCGCCGATTTTCTAGTTTAGAAAAATTTTCGTTTCCGCATTTTGGCCGCGGAATGACGGCCGGGGAGATACTGTAGTCTTACATAACTATCATTTAATTATAACCTCAGTTTCCAAATCTAGATTTCCTTAACCATATCCTATAAATCGGTTTCCAACAAGACTTTGCGGGGGGGCTATACGCCGTCCACACGACTTCCCCTGTTGATATAGATCCACTCAGCTTGGTCTTCGCTTGCCGAAGTCGATGACGCTATGCTCCATCGCCTCGGAATCCACACAAAGGTACCTACAATAACAACACATAATGCAACGCTATTAAAATTAACTTCTGAAATCCAAAACGGCATGCGCCTTTCTCGTAGGTTAGAACCTATAGCATACGCGTACAAAATCAACCAAACAAACCTTGTTATCAATGTACAAACATTCGAACACCAAATAAAAATCCAAATATCAAAACTAAACATTTCAAAATACGGAAACATAGCCAAAAACCACACTAAAGTGCTCCAGATTTTGATTCAGGCCAAAAGGAGTTGCACAAACAAGTCTAAGGTGCTGTATATGATGTATATGAACTACTGGACCAACCCGACACCCCATATCACCATGTGGCCGGCCACTTCATCAAAAAAACCGGCCTTCTTTAGTCCACCTTCTCGGTTTGGTTCCGTCTCGTCAAGGTGGTCTCCTAGTACCCTAATTCGGTCCCTAGAGTTGTTTGCTACTCTCAAAAATCCCCCTGGTTGCTCCAGATTTCCCTGAACACCTTAAATTCTCAGAAACCGACATGAACTCAAATCCCAAATCCGTATTTTGGTTTCCCATACGAAATCTCAGGTCCTGCACAGCCACAAGAGTTCACTAAAACCATATTTAACCCTAAACCTTCTCTAAGGGTTTCTATCTCCACAACCACCCAACCAATCCAACTTCTAATTTATCTAAAACACAAGAAAAATAAAACTAACTAAGTGGAAATGATTATACCCCATGGATGAACTCAAGATAATCCTAGTAGTCGCAATGTTGCCAAAATCCCACTTTTTTGGTTCAATGTGTAGAGGGTGAAGAGGGGATCAACTTTTGTGAACGGTGTTTAAGGTTTTAGGGATTATTTGGAGATGGTCTAGGGCTTTAAGTGGAGGGAAGTGGGGTTGGAGGAAGATGAAGAAGGAGGAGGAAATGATGGGGAAAATGTATATGGCAGCAGCCCCTTCTCTCTCTCACATATTTTCACGCACTCTCTCTCTCTCTCTCTCCAAGACATCATTATGTCCCCTTTCTCTCTCCAACTCATCATGACACCTTTTTCTTTTCTTTTTCTTTTCTCACCACAATAAAACCATAACACAAATGAAATGAAACAACATCTAACATGTCATGGTGCACTAGCCATGGAAAACTGTAGAAACACGGATTTGGCATAATCACGATTAGCAGTGCACTAATCGAGTTTTTATCGAAACTGCGTATAATAAATTTTAAAAATGCCAAATCCTTTAATTATATTATTAAATGAATAAATCATTTTAATTTTCATTTATTTCATAATTTTTGGTATATATTTATACCCTTTTTCGAAAACCCCAATTTCGCAAATTGGGCATTTTTCGGGAAAGATATTATTTTAATATTAACTTCCAAATATAATATTTTATATTTTCCGAAATGTTACAAAGGAGCTATAGAAGTGAAGGACCGGACTACAAAGGTTTTAATCTCTACTCACTTAGATGTAAAGTAGTTTACATATTGTTTCCTCTAAATCACTAGTTATGATTCTAGTGTTAGGATTGTTTTGTATGACAAATTTTTGAAAATGGCATGGACGATACCTCCCGAAACCTTGCTGTCGTGCCAAGCAATCCTACACTCTAGTCACCATACTCCAAAAGGTATGCTAAATCTCCAAGTTTCCTGTATATTTGAAACTCTCGATGTGGTTTTTGTCCCTAGTGGTTTCATGACCTTGACAAAGGCCAACAAATCATAAACCCCTAGTCAAGTTCAACCCGTCATTATCCTGGATTAATCTAGACCCACCCGTTTAAACCCTTGAAAAAGGCCAACAAGGTTATACGACTGTCCTAGATAATCACATTTATCTATGCAACAAACAGGAAATATCTAGCTACCATACACTACGCCTTGACAAAGACCAACAAACGTAGCACGAATATTAGGTACTACTTATCCGAAATGACGGAGGGCTAAGGCAGGGTTTTTGGCGAAAAACCTGTTAACGTAATGAACTTAATATTGTTGAAGGAACCTGATAATTTTGAAAAAGGAGTGGTTTAAGTTCCGCTTTTTGAAAATTTCTGGTTTTGGAAAAACCGAGTAATCTATAGTATAGTCTTTTGCTCAAGAGGTCACTCCCCGCGAAGGGATCTCGGCTCTTGCCTCATGGAATGAGATACAGTATTTTCACAACCGAATACCACTATGCAAAGCGAAAGAATATAACTTTAATTTTTTCGAAAATTTTTCCAACAACATCTTGTAGGTTTCTTTTCTTGTATCAATCAAAATTAATATGGTCCCATCAATTAACCTATCACACCAAAAAAGAACTAAAATATGATGTACGTATATGCCATTCGCATTCGCCACTGGCCCCGTCATCACCCGTTAAGTTACTTAACTAACGAAAGAGCGGGGGATGGACTAGCGCAAGTGCAAAACATATACAACATATACTAGTATATATATAAGTACATACAACATTCATCCCAGGCATGATAATAATCAACATTACAGAATCACCGTCAACAACACAGAATGGTAGATAATCTTTGAGCCTCGGGTTTCAATTGAGCCACAAAATAAACCCGACGTTTCCGGCCGTGTGGATAGCCTGTGGAATGAAAACCTAGAACCCTCCGAGCAGGGAAAGTTACCTACCAATCCTAGATGTGAGGCAACCCCAATCAACAAAGTGAATGGGCCACTCGGTATTTCACGGAATCCGGTAACTTAGGCGCCCCTCCTTTGGTCAACCTATACCCCTACGAGTGCGGCGAATAGCCCGCCAATTCAAGAGCGAAACCCCATCTGTCTCAACGCCATGATATCCGTGCTTGTTTCCCTATAGAACCTGGCTATTCGTGCACTCCGCCGCGAGGTAATCCTACTACAGAAATGAAAAATATATACAATAGTGACATCGACCTGAACCTAGTTGTGCCCTAATAAATGAATATACAAGCAAGCAGAAACGAAAGTCCACATGTAGGACACTCGTCTTGCAATAATGAATATACAAATGAATCAAAACTGTACTACAAACATTGCACAATATGCTATCCATCACGACATTCCGACAATATCACCTCAAAGATAACACATCCAACACCACATATCAACTAGAGGCGTGCAACCCCTTCTAATAGACGTATAGCGATTAGAAGACGTTAAACAACACATGTATGCATCACAGAAGAAAGTATAGCAAACTATGACATTAGAATTACACACGCAATTAACAAACTAAACCAAATTCCAAAACAAGAAAAATCTAGTGAGCTAAAGTTCCAAAAACCGACGTTTTAAGCCAATCCGGAAGTCCGAATCAAAACGAAACGTGCCCGAACCTTCGCGGGAAATTAGAGCATGAAATTAACTTCGAGTCGGGGGGCTTAAAGGGAATAACCTACCCCTGAGGCCACCACAAAGTGGACATAGGGTGAGGCAGACCTGAAACTGCCCAAGGTGGGGCAGTTTCGGTTCCCCACCGCCGAGACCACCTTTAGGTGGTCTTAGGGAGTGGGCCCAGCCGTTTGGTCCCTCCTGGGTAACCCCAAGGTTTGCATGATGCACCCCGCGGCTTCTCGGTTCAAACCGTGAGCTCGCAGGGTGTGCAAATAACTCAAAACATCAGTTTTTGAAACTGTTTTCATCGGCAATTCTTGCGCGATAAAAATGGTGGATTTCTAATATCGCAACAAGTTATTTAAGGCCTATGGAGTGGCTCTGATACCATGAAAGGTTATGCTAGCTCCGCTGGCCATCTACCATGGACAATATGCGGAACAAATTATTTTTCTTGGATGCTTAAACTGGCTCTAGGATAACTGAAACACCGGATCGACCATAAGCCGTAGATAAACAAACCAACTTGAAAAGATATCTACTATGAGAAGGAGTTATACAATGAGTATCAAGTCCTTCGGGTGTTCAATCCTCTTCTATAGCTCCTCGATGGATGTATGGATCGTGCTTAAACTTAGGATACCTTGCGTCAAAGATTATCCACCCGAGAGTTCCGAATTTGAGCTCCTACCTCAAATCCGATGAGACTACGGCTTCAAGTTCGCTAAACTAGAAGTCCTAGGTTGTGTAGAGTGAGAAGATGGAGTGATTTGTCTCTTGGAATCCTAGGATTCTCAACACATAAGAGCTCGTAGGGTTTGATGAGGAAGAATGTCATTTGAAGAAAATGAGAGAGGAGAGAAAGAACTTGGATGAAGAATGCTCATTCATTTGTGATGAATAATGAACCCTGTGATAATTGATGAGATAAATAAATATCTCACAAATATCAACCATGGTTCACAAAATATCTATTTTGTCAAGTGATGAATCATAGCTCATTTAAAAAAATATCTCCAACTCATTTTATACACCTCACTTAAAGAATTAATCTAAATGGAAAAGGAAACCCTAAATGAAGTGTCTCTTCTAGAAGCTTTCCTGCAAAATTATGAGAACGCCCCTCATCCGTAGTTACATACCGGCATCTGCATTCCGAAGAATATGAATATAAAGAGACAAAAATAATCCTTCAATATAATACTAGGATCCGGCTAAAACCAAAGCCCACTAGTATTATCCGCTCAAACATCAGACGTGCATAAGTACACATATGTGATCGAAGCCCTGCTGTAAAACCATACGGCCTCTACATCATTTTGCCCGAAGAAAGGAAACCCTCTGTGTGGGACTCTAAAGACTCGACAGTATGCTGGCAGTGGGTTTAACCATAAGCACGTTAGCGGCACTAGCTGTACGTAACAGCTAACCAGGTACCTGTTGAAAAGGAAGGCCGACGAGCAAACTTGTTCGAACTCCTACTGAGCCTATCCGTGACAATATCTATATAGTCTGGTCTTTCATTCAATGAGTATCACATACCGGGTCTAGGGTGGTGGTAAAGGTGAGGCCCTAATAATCCGATAAGTTGTGATGATGTGGCTTAGGACCTATCCAGGAAACTACTGATCAACCTACCAGTAAATCGCAACTGCTATGGCCTAGGTCTTATGGTCCTGACTAATCCAAACACTGTGTGATATCGACTACCAATACCAGGAGAGACGAATCCCCAATAATTGCTCACTTCCTCCATGTGGCTCGGGACTTTACCCAACCAAAACCTGTTTGCACGCCTCAGAAGAGCCGTGGTAGGGTAGTGATCAAAGCACAGTAGGAACTCACACGAGACAAATGACGATCTCAGGCCCGAAGACCAACCAGTACACATGTTACCTGAGAACTTCCATCTGACGATAGATATAGTACCATCTGGAAGTTCTTCACGAGTCCGTCTAGTATACTCACACCCATTGAGCACCTGTATACGATCTTAGATGCATTTGACCAATGGCTGTGGTACAAACCATTTCCCTTTATCGGGGCTAGAAGCATATACAGTAGTCTACTCTGGAGTATCAATGCCCATTCTCTATACTCATGCGACTAGGGACCATTTAAGGATTTGCATATGAACTACCCTGCTCCCACAAGTATGATCGCCATCACAACGCAGGTAATCAAGCAAGATCCTATGGGCTTTATCAACATGTAACCACAATATGTACTAACATGTATAACATATTCCATGTTAACATAAAGTCAAATTATAATAGTATATTACTGTATCAAGTCTTTATCAATATGTGCAAGCTGGATAAAGCAAGAATAAAAACAAATACACTTATTCTGATAAAAAAAACTGAAACAATATACTATATAACGAAGCAAGAATGTCATGTACATACATATCCCTAGCATCTATATGTATGGATATACAATAATATTCTCTAGGGCATACATATCCAACACAATATACCATTAAGCGGTGTTCTAAACACAGTCAACTTCTCCTGATGAGAGCGAAGTCAGAGTTCTAATTGATTTAAAAATTACTTTGGGTATGCAAGAATGCAGTTTTGTGATTTGTGGGCTATGGAAAAAAGTGATGAAATCCTTTACCGTATCATGTTTGGTTTCATGCCCTTAATATCCTTATTAAGATGCAAATGCGCAAATCAATAAAAGAATTTAAGAAATTAATCGACCAAGAAATTCTTTTTCGTTTAGGCTTAAGCGCTGCAACAAATACGAGTTAGTTTACTGTTCAATTGGTGGCAAATTGTGTGAAGAATCCTGCAGAAGGTAGAATATTGAAGTGCGTCGGATTTGAGAGAAGGTGTTAGAAAATACGTACCAATGTGATTTGGATTAAAGAAACCCCTTTTGAAGTGATTCGAGTCTTTGGATGTTCGCTTGCGCGGGTCAAACTACTCGGATCTTTGGCACTGTAGTTCACTGATGTCTTGCAATTGAATTTGAACCTTACTCCGCACGATCGCTCCTCGTAATTTCTGTCGAAACATGAAAATGTCAGAAAATATGATATTTAGTGCTAAAAGCGATATATCTGCCCTAATTCCTGCACATACAAAATTACAAAGATCAAACAATACCAATAGAATACTAACAGTGCACTGGAGACACCACAATAAAATTATTTCGTAAACACCCCAAAGGGGCCAGCGACGCCGAGTTTTTGATGAATGTCGTCGGCCAAGTTGAAAGATTAGGTGCTCGAATTTTGGGTGGGTCCTCTTTCTAGTTTAGCGTTCTTATGGTATACTTTGATTTTTAGATGATTCACAGAGTGTTAGCAAGTTTTGAGGACAGAGAACAAAGTTAGAAGTTGTGTGTTTTGTTAGATTTTGAAAATAAAATTAGTTAATAGTTAGTTTGTTAGTACGAACCAGAAATAACAATATCTAATGACTACCAAGTCCCTGGCAACGGCCCCAAAAAATTGTTGGGGCATTACCCGCGCGCGCAAACGTGCATGTTTTGGAAATGGGGTTGTTTTTGAAAATAGTTGCGCACGCGAGCTTGGCCTCATTTTAAAATTTATAAACCGCAAGTGCACAACACGTTGTAGCGAGCTTGCAAGTACGGGTCGATCCACAGGGAATTGGAGATTGGGTATTGTTGCTTAAGGTTCGAGAACAAATAATTGGGTTTTGTTTGTCACAAAAATAAAAATACGAAAACAAGAAAACGAGTTTTAGAAGAAATGGCCGTGGATTTGGCTCGGATTGTTGAATTGTTGCGATTCCTTCGACGCTCAATTGATCATGAGTTATTCGTCCTTGTATCGATCCCGGCGTGAAGCATGACATGTAATTGCGGGTGCGAAGCACAAGTCATTAAGTTGCCGATATTCAACGCAAACACGAAATGAGGCCATTTTCTTCACTTACCATTTGTTTGTCCAAGCTTGAAGTATCAACACTAAGCACAAGGGTTAGCAAGCATACAACAACATCAAAAACACAAATTAGCGAGTGAGAGCAAATGATTTTAGTGTTAACTTTTCTATGTGCTTGTGATAGTATAGGGTATATGAAACCAAGAAGTTTGTCAAGCCACTAGATCACAAGATATCCAATTTAAATTTAGCAACTTAACACCAAATTGATTTTAACTTAAACATTGTAGAATGGAGAAAAATATGTGAATAATATGAAGAAGTTACCAGGTAACCATGGTTTAAAAATACCATATCAAACCAACACATAAAGCAATCTTTAAGCTAGAATCACATTAACAAGAGGAGAAGGAAGGCAAAGCCATTCATCTCACATCCTCACCATCATCACAACCAAAGATTAGTTACACTTTATAACAAAAGAAATGAAAACACAAAAGGAAGCAAATAAACAAAGCAAAGACAAATAAATATATTAACACTTGAATGAGTTGCGATACAAAGTGTTGGTTACCTGTTCAACCTCAATAATAAAGCTCTCAAAAATAACCTCCAAGAGGGAAGAAGAAGAAGAAACCAAGTTAGGCTCACATAACTCTCAAGCTAAACTAAAAACAAAATGATATAATGTAAATGGGTTTATACATATGGCCCTCCCTCTAAATTTATTCTGGTATTTATAGGCACCAAAATAGAATAAACAAACAATATAAATGGGATAATGTGATGTTTATAAATTGTCAGAAGAAAAATATGGAATATTGGTGCAAGGGGGCCCGGTGGTGCCGGTTTTAGGGATGGTTTCGCCGGTCAGGTATGGGGCTTTGGGGATCGTGTTGGTGTGGTGGTCTCGAGTGCACTCAACAAGTCTAGTGTATTATTTGATTTCTTCATATCGGCTAGGGTTATACTCAGTCCTCTTGGAGGGAAAACAAAACTCCAAATCACATCACACCTTTTCATATCATTAATTGCTCATGTGCCCACATGCACAAATTTTGCCAAGGCGGCCCCCACCATGGTCCATGTACCAAAGAGCATGTGCACACTTGCATTGTGTTGGACCAAAATTGTATACACTTGTTTATTTGCAAAAGATATCTTTGGATATCGATCGGTTTTCTGTTCTGATTGCAGCGTCGACTCATAAATGTCATATCCGTGATTTTGAGTTTGTTTTCCAGTGTTTTGTCATGAATACCTGTAATCTATATTTACTAAGAAGATATTGGTGAATAGTACCAATAAATAACAAAATAGATAATGAATGAGTGGTATTAAAATGCAGTTTTCTGTAATGAGTAGTCAAAAAATTTGTCTTTATCAAAAATCTAGATGAACCATGCATTTATAGTATGATTTTAGTGAGAACTGTGGAAATCCTCGTCTTGTACGTGGTTGACATTTTCTTGATAGGAAATGGCAGTCTTATGCTATAATCAATCAAATTATTCATGTCACACAGGTTCTCCATGAAAGACCTAGGTGATGCCAACTACATTCTGGGGATCCGATCAATTATGATAGATCAAAAATGATGGTAGGACTTTCACAGTCAAGGTACATCAACACCATACTGAAAATATTTAGTATGGACGATTCAAAACGCAGAATCACCCTCTCCAAAGAGGTGTCTCCCAAGACTGATTTGGAAAGGGCTTGCATGTTAATTATACCCTATGCTTCTACGGTAGGCGATATAATTTATGCGATGTTGTGTACCAAATTAGATGTTGCTTATGCACTAAACGTGGGAAGCTGGTATCAGTCAAACCCAGGGGAGAAGCACTGGATAGCAGTAAAGAAAATTCTTAAGTACCTGAGAAGGACTAAGGAGATGTTCTTAGTGTATGGCGGAAAAGTCCTCTAGATCGAGACCTTTGCTGACTCCATCTTCTAGAGTGATAAGGATGACTCTAAGTCCATATCAGGTTATGTCTTTAGCCTCAATGGAGGGGCGATATGTTGGATGAGCTCCAAGCAGGACACCGTTCAGACTCGACGATTAAAACGGAGTATTTCGCTGCATGAGACGCCGCAAAAGAGGCAGTCTGTTTTGGTGATATATGCCCTAGAGGCCGTTATTGTATCATACTAGTTTGTATATTACAATTAGGAGCTTGGGATATATACACAGATTTATGACATTCTTTGCTCAATATAGTAGTATGCTACTTGGTTTGTATCTATCTAAATATGTGTATATGTTTCTTCTAACGTATCGCTAATACATATTGATAGAGCTCTTAGGATTTTTGCTTGACTACCAGCATTGTGATGGAAGTCACACTAGTGGGGGCTAGGTAGTCTATACGCACATCCTTATACAGGTCCCTAGTCGTAGGATTATCGAGACAGGGCATCGATACTTCAGAGTAGACTAGTGTATACGCTTCTCTTCCCAAGATGGGAGATGGTCTGTCTCATAGCCATCAGTACGTCGTATTGGAGATAGTATACAGGTGCTCATTAGGTTATGAGTTACACTTGACAGACTCATTGGGAACTATTGGTTGGTAATATACCTATCGTCAGATAGCAGTTCCCAGGTGACATGAGTACAGCTTAGTCCGTTGACTTGACACTGCTGCTTCGCCTCAAGTGTGTACCTAATGTTCTTAGATTAATACCCTACCATAGCTCTATTGAGTCGTGCAAACAGGTAGTAGTTGGGTGCAGTCCCGAAGTACTTAGAGGCAGTGGCGGTTAGATAGGATTCGCCACTCTTGGTATTGGGGCTGATATCGCACTGTGTTCAGAACGCCATTACACAAATTCCCGGGCCAGGGCAAGTGAGATTTACTGGTAGGTGCTCTAGTAGTTTCTCAGGGTGTATTGGACCGTACTCCGACACCACTTATACCGCTATTAGGGGTCTGACGTTTCCGCCCCTAAGCCCGATATGCAATACTCTAAGACGTACAGACCGGACTATACGGAGATTGTCACATACAGACCGAGTAGGAGTTCGGATGAGTTATGCTCATCGGCTTTCTTATCGACAATACCTGGGGGACCGTTATGTACATCTAGTACCGCTTGCGGCCTGTGTTTAAAACCCACTGCCAGCATGGAGTCGAGTATTTACAGTCCCTCACAGAGTGTTTCCCTACATCGGGCAAAACGTGTAGATATCGTATGGTTTTACGAAAGGGTTCGGTCATGTGCATATACTTGTGCGTGCACGGTGATTCGGACGGACAATACTAGTGGGCTTTGGTTTGAGCTGGATCCTAGTATTGAACTGATCGATTGTCTTCGTCTTCGGTATTCGTATTTTTCGGAATACAGATACGGGTACATATGTACAGACGAGGGGCGATTTTGTAATTTATTCAAAGATGCTTCTGGAAGATGATATTTCATATTTTTATTTTTCATTTTATATTAAATGATTAATGCACTATGACATGATAGAAATGAGGTGGAAAATGCATGAAATTGAGCATGGCTAAATGAGACACACGGTAGATTTTTTAGCCATGAATCATATGGTTGTAACTTGAACCCTAATTCCTATTATTCATTTAATTGTTTAAGTGAATAAGAGAAAGGGTTCAGTTTAAAACCAAAGGTTAGCCACTCTCTCTCTTAAGTATTTTTCTTCACTAGCTTTTCTAAAATCATCATCTTCTTTCTCAAACCCTAAATACTCATGTGTTGAGTTATCTGGGAAGAAAAGAGAGACCTCAATCTATCTACATCCTCTACACATCCTAGGTCATTTAGTTTAGCAAACTACTTGATCTAGTTTCTTTGGTATAGAAGAAAAAGCTTGTTGCAGAAGCGTTCGGGTAGATCATCTAGGATTCGAAGAAGCCGACGAGGAGGCGAAATCCGTATCACTCTGATGAGTTCGTGCAGGTGAGGAGGACAGCGAGAGAAGAAGAATAAGAACCAAAATCTTGAGGTATAATTTCTGTACTTTAGTTTATACTTCTTCTTTAGTTGCTAGATATGGTTTAGATTACGATCATGACTAATAGTCGATGCTATCAAACTAAAATAATCGTTTTTTTTTACACCTTCTGCCTCCCCGTGATTCCGCGGGGTGCATAGCATCGATTTACAATGTTATCAGAGCCAACTAAACCTAATCTAGCATATTAGCAAGTAGTAGAATTTCGATCGTCGGAACAATCGGAAAACTAAATACCGAAAACCCCAGTTTCTGTTGATTTTCAAAACTGACTGTAAAATTATTTCAGTACCATGAAAAATACGTGCTGGGTTTTCTAAGATGACACAAGAAATTCAAGTCTCTGAATCGCCAAGACAACCGTTGATCCGCGGCAGAATCGTCATTGTGCGGCGGAACCGCGGCGGAGTCAAGGCCGATTCAACTCGTATTTATCCTGTTATATCTTAATTTTGGTATTTTGGTTTCTGGAATATTTGGTTTCTACCCAGATAGTTTCTGAGTGCTTGTATGCATTTGGGGTAGATACGGAAAATATATTTCGGTTGAATTTCTATTGTACTTAGCTAATTAGTTCATCTATTTTTCTTTATGTGTTTTAAACGTCAAGTAATTGCTATACATCGATTAGTAGGGGTTGCACATATTTATTGCTTTGTGTATATGAACATTTTCTGAACGTCGATGATGAATAGCCAGGAATGTGAGATGAGTGTTTTTTTATCTTTCATTCATGTAGATTCTAAAATTGATGTAATATTATTTTGTGGGGGAACATCCGGTTTGAGGTTGTATCCACCATTGTATTATTTTCTTTTTACTGTTTTCTGCTTCTAGGATAGACCCAAGATGGGGTACACAAACTACTGGATTCTTTGAAGTGCCGAGTGGCCTACACACTTTGTTGAGAGGGGTTGCTTCCTTTCTTGGAATTTGGCAGGTAGTTTGCCATGCCCGTAGGGGTCTGGGGTAGGGTTTGGCTATTCATCGCGACCGTGGGATCCGTCCTTCATTACAGGCTTTGATGAAACACGGTATTCCTAGCATATATGAAATGTTTATCTATGACTGGAATGATTATTATTGCATGAGATGATTGTAAAATATCTATATATGGTATATAGTAAGCGTCACTTATGTTTTACATCCGCGCTAGTCCAGCCCCCGCTCTGTCATTCGTTAAGTAACCTAACGGGTGATGACGGGCCCAGCGGAATGGCATAAGAGGACGTGATATTTTTTTTCAATTCTCTCTGTAATGATAGGAGTAAATGATAGGACTGCATTAGATTAATGCAAAGCAAGTAAAACAAAGATAAATCGTTGGAACAAATTCGAATACTACTCGGTTTTTTCAAAAACAGCAAAACTTTTAAATGCGGAGCTTAAACCACTCCTTTTAAAAGCTATCAAGTTCCTTCGATTATATCAAGTTCATTATGTTCACGGTTTTACCAAAACTATTCGTAACCCTCTGTCATTTCATATGAATAGTCAATAGTATTCAAGCTATGTTTGTCGGCCTTAGTCAAGGCTTAGTGATTGGTAGCTGTTGGATATTCATATGAAGCATAAATAGATGCGTTGGTTTGGGATAGTCGTAATGCTTTGTTGGCCATAGTCAAGGGTATGTACGGGTGGGTTCAAATTAACTTGGATAACGACGGGTAGCACTTCACATGTGAGTTATGATTTGTTGGCCATAGTCAAGGTTATAAGAGCATGGGGCAAAAATCTAAATCGGGAGTTTCTAAAAAAACTGAAACTTGCTAGTGTTGCATACCATTTGGAGTGTGATAATTTTGGTAGGACTCCATCAGCTTTATCACACGATGATATTTGGATCCCGATCCTACTGTGAGTATATGCTACTCCTCGGGAGATTTTTTCACTTAACGATAAATGCTATAAACCAAGTAGGTGTCTAGAACAGTGTTAGCAGGGGCTATGCCTCCAGGGAAAAGAGGTTATATAATTAAGGAACTTCGCGAAAGCGTTGGAAAACCTCCCTTGAAGTACCAACACTAGCCTGGACGAACAATTAAGTAAGAATTGTACAGTGAAATTAATTCTGACTAATTCATCTTTTGTGGTTTGAGAAGGGATTTGAGATTAACTAAAAATCATTCTAAACTTCGAAGAGCATCATGCTAAAGTGTTTCTTCTCTCTCTCCTAACTGCGGCGACCAAACATGACGGGCCTTAAGTTTCTATTAGATAAAAATATATTGAAGGGCCAAACTATAAAGATTGGTTCAGGAATGTCAAGATGGCAATCACTTATGACAAATTGGGCTATCTTCTCACCACTAAAGCCCCCACCATCCTCGGTCCAGAATCCAGTATTGCGGATAAGGAAATCCGTAAGATCTGGGAGATTGACTATGAGAAGGACAAGTTCCTCATGCTAGCCTCTATGGACAATGAACATCAGAGGCGGCACAAGAATATGGATCTAGAATCCATATTCTTCCATACCAAAGAATTATATGGAGAGCAATCTTGTATCGCAAGATACGTGTCCTTGAAGAAACTATTTCAGGCGAGCTTGGCCATCGGATCATCTGTAGGGGAACACGTCATTAAGATGATTACCTGCCTTGAGGAGCTCACGGACCTCGAGACCACGTTAGAGAATGAGCTGTATACAGACTTAATTCTCCAATCTCTTCCGTCCACCTACGCCTAGTTTATCTTG
This sequence comes from Agapanthus africanus, assembly GCA_030015575.1. Lineage (NCBI taxonomy): Eukaryota > Viridiplantae > Streptophyta > Magnoliopsida > Asparagales > Amaryllidaceae > Agapanthus > Agapanthus africanus. Next base: position 538,802,843 of record CM057337.1, read on the forward strand.
AATTTTAACATTCAAGGTAAAGAAGTTGAACTTCCGGAACATCTCAACATGTTGAGGAGTGCTGAGGGCACCCTGTAGAAAGCAAGAGAAACACCCGCTCTGTTTGTCGGTGGTACTTCCTCTTCTAGGTCCAAGGCGAAAGCCAAAGGAAAGAAGAAGAAGGCCCCCACCAAACCGAGAGGCGGTGTTAGTAAGGTGGAAGCAAAGAGAAAAACCAGAGTTGGGGGACAAATGGTTGGAAAGGAATAATGTTTTTATTGTCACAAGAAAGGCCATTGGAAGAAAGATTGCAGGGCCTGGAAAGTCCAGAACCAGGGAGGGAAGCAGGTTGTGGCTTTGGCTTCAGGTGTGTGTGTTATTGAAAACTGTCTGTTAATCAACTCTACTTCCTGGGTATTGGATATCGGATCAGGGTGTCATATCTGTAATTCTTTGCAGGCATTGAGAAGCCTTGGAGTTTTGATGGTGGGTGATATGACCGTCAGAGTTGCAAACGGAGCAAGCATGGATGCTGTGTCAGTGGGGGAATATCACTTAGGATTGACTAATGGACATGTTTCGGTTTTGCACAACTATTATTATGTACCTAGTTTGACTTGTAATATCATTTCAGTACCTTTAATGTCTAAAGAAGGTTATGATTTTTCATTTGTAAGCGATGTCGTAAACATCCACCTTAATGATGGTTTGATTGGGTCGGGTACATTAAACAACGGTATATACATACTAAACCAACCGCAAGTTTTCAATGTCCAGAATACACACAAAAGAAAGACTCTAAAAATAAATCATGATTTCTTATGGCATTGTAGACTGGGTCACATTAATGAAACACGGTTGACTAAATTACATAAAGAAGAATATTGGATCCGTTTGAATATCAATCTTATGCAACTTGACAACCTTATCTTAAAGGAATGATGACAAAGACTCCATTTTCTGGATAAGGAGTAAGAGCGAGCGAGCTCTTGAGACTCATACACAGCGACGTGTGTGGTCCAATGTCTACACATGCAAGAAGTGGTTATTCCTATTTCATTACTTTTACTGATGATTTCTCTAGGTATGGGCATGTCTTTTTGATGAAGCATAAATCCGAGGCCTTTGAGAAATTCTGGGAATATAAGAATGAAGTGAAAAACCAAACTGGCAAAAGTATCAAGACACTAAGATCTGATCAATGTGGTGAATACTTCAGTGCCGAGTTCCTGGATTACCTAAAAGAGAATGGAATTCTCTCTCGGCTTACTCCTCTATACACGCCACAACACAATAGTGTATCGGAGAGACAGAACCGAACCCTATTGGATATGGTTCGTTCCATGATAAGTAATGCTGAGTTACCGCGATCATTCTGGGGTTATGCACTAGAATCAGCTGCATATCTTTTGAACCAGATTCCTACTAAGTCAGTGCCTACCACACCATATTAGATGTGGAGTGGGAAGAAACCCTGTCTTAAACACTTTAAGACATGGGGATGTCGAGCTTTTGTTAAAAAACAGCATCCGGACAAATTTGAAGCACGCTCAGTATAGTGCAAGTTTGTGGGATACCTAAAGAACTCTAAAGGGTATCTAGTCTATTACGCAGAGGAACAAAAAGTGTTTATTTCTCGTCATGCTTGCTTCTTAGAAACTGAATTTTTAGAAAATCAGATAAATGGGAGAGCAATAGAACTGGAAGAAATTCCAGAACCATAAGCTATTACTGAAACCATAGTAGAACAAGAAAATTCAAAAGAACAAGACATTCCCGCACCACTCCGCAGAAGTAGTAGGCTGTCCCATCCGCCCGAGAGATACTACGATTTTCTCATAAACGGGGATAGAGAGGATTGCATTATTGACAATAATGAGCCAACTAGCTTCCAGCAAGCCATTCAGAGCGGCGACTCAGTGAAATGGCTGGAAGCAATGCGGACCGAAATGGGTTCCATGTACACTAACAAAGTATGGATTTTGGACTTTGCTCCAGAAGGGGTAAAACCCGTTGGTTGCAAATGGATCTTCAAAAAGATGATTGGTGTAGATGGACAGGTAGAAACCTATATGGCTAGAGTTGTTGCAAAAGGTTTTCGTCAAAGACCTGGTTTGGACTATGATGAAACCTTTTCTCCAGTGGCTATGCTCAAATCCATTCGGATTATTCTTTCCATGCTGCCTTCTACAGTTATGAAATCTGGCAGATGGACGTAAAGACATCTTTCCTAAATGGACATTTGGAAGAGTGCGTCTATATGGATCAGCCCGAAGGTTTTAATCAAAGTAGGAGCAGCGAGAAAGTGTGCAAGCTCCTTAAGTCCATTTATGGACTAAAGCAGGCATCGCGGAGTTGGAGCATCTGTTTCAATGAAACAATCAATGATTTTGACTTTATCAAAAATCCAGATAAACCATGCTTATATAGTAAGATTGTAGGGAGAACTGTAGTGTTCCTCGTATTATACGTGGATGGCATTCTCTTAATAGGAAATGACATTCCTACACTACAATTTGCCAAAAGATTCTTATCACAAAGGTTCTCCATGAATGACCTGGGTGATGCCTCTTACATTCTGGAGATCCAGATCTATCGTGATAGATCAAAGAGGATGTTGGGAATTTCGCATTCCAGGTATATCGACACCATACTAAAAAGATTCAGTATGGAAGGTTCCAAGCATGGTAATCTACTGGTTTGTCATGGAGTCACCCTATCCAAAGAGATGTCTCCTAATACTGATTTGGAAAGGGATCGCATGTCTATTATACCCTACGCTTTTGGAGTAGGCTCTATAATGTATGCGATGTTGTGTACCAGACCAGATGTAGCTTACGCACTAAGTGTGGTAAGCTGGTATCAGCAAGACCCAAAAGAGAACCACTGCATAGCGGTAAAGATCATTCTCAAGTACCTGAGAAGGACTAAGGAGATGTTCTTGGTGTATGGTGGAAAGACCTACAAATCGAGGCTTTTGCTGACTCCAGCTTCTAGAGTGATAAGGATGACTCCAATTCCATGTCGGGTTATGTCTTTACCCTCAATGGAGGGGCGGTCTGTTGGAAGAGTTCCAAACAGGATACCGTTGCCGACTCAACAATGGAAGCGGAGTATATTGCTTCTTCTGACGCCACAAAAGAAGCAGTCTGGATAAGAAAGTTCTTAATAGATCTTTAAGTGGTTCCATCCATTGCTTGTCCAGTACCTCTGTATTGTAACAACAACGGGGCTATAGCTTTACCAAAGGAACCCATGTCCTATCAGAAGTCCATACACATCTTGAGCCAGTATCACCTGATCAGGGAGATCGTGGATCGCCGGGAGATCGAGCTTCGGAGAGTTGCTACAGAGGACAACGCTGCAGATCCATTCATAAAGGCTATCTCTCAGATACAGTTCGAGAGGCAATTCGAGATGATAGGTCTGCGATATGCCAGCACATGGCCTTAGTGCAAGTGGGACATTGTTGGTGATATGTCCCTAGAGGCCACTAATGTATCATAATAGTTTGTATATTACATTTTGGAGCTTGCGATATATACATAGATTTATGATATTCTTGCTCAATATAGTAGTATGCTACTTAGTTTGTATCTATCTAAATATGTGTATATGTTCCTTCTAACGTATAGCTAATACATATTGATAGAGCCCTTAGGATCTTTTGCATGACTACCAGCATTGTAATGGCAGTCACACTAGTGGGGGCTGGTTAGTCTATAAGCACATCCTTATACAGGTCCCTAGTCGTAGGATTATCGAGACAAGGCATCGATACTCATGAGTAGACTAGTGAATACGCTTCTCTTCCCAGGAGGGGAGATGGTCTGTCTCACAGCCATCAGTACGTCGTACTGGAGATAGTATACATGTGCTCATTAGGTTATGAGTTACACTGGACTGACTCATTGGGAACTACTGGTTGGTAATATACCTATCTTCAGATAGCAGTTCCCAGGTGACATGAGTACAGCTTACTCCGTTGACTTGACACTACTATTTCGCCTCAAGTGTGTTCCCATTGTTCTTAGATTACTACCCTACCACGGCTCTATTGAGTCTTGCAAACAGGTAGTAGTTGGGTGCAGTCCCGAAGCGCTTAGAGGCAGCGGCGGTTAGATAGGATTCGTCTCTCCCAGTATTGGGGATGATATCGTGCTGTGTTCGGAACGCCATTACACAAAGTCCCTGGCCGGGGCAAGTGAGATTTACTGGTAGGTGCTCCAGTAGTTTCTCAGGGTGTATTGGACGGTACTCCGACATGACTTATACAGCTATTAGGGGTCTGACGTTTACCTCCTTAGGCCAGATATGCGAGACTTTTAGATGAACAGACCGGATTGTACGGTGATTGTCACATACAGACTCAGTAGGAGTTCGGATGAGTTATGCTCATCGTCTTTCTTATCGACAAAACCTGGGGACCGTTATGTACAGCTAGTACCGCTTGCGGCCTGTGGTTAAACCCACTGCTAGCGTGGAGTCGAGTCTTAAGAGTCCTACATAGAGCGTTTCCCTGCATCAGGCAAAGCGTGTAGATATCGTATGGTTTTACGAAGGGGTTCGGTCACGTGCGTGTACTTGTGCTTGCACGGTGATTTGGAAGGACAATACTAGTGGGCTTTGGTTTAAGCCGGATGCTAGTATTGTACTGATGGATTTTCTTCGTCTTCGGTATTCATATTTTTCGGAATACGGATACGGGTACGTATGTATGGACAAGGGGCACTTTTGTAATTTATTCAAAGATGCTTTTAGAAGATGATATTTCATATTTCTATTTTTCATTTTAGATTAAATGATTAATGCATTATGACATGGTAGAAAGGAGGTGGAAAATGCATGAAATTGAGCATGGCTAAATGAGACACGTGGTGGATTTTGAAGCCATGACTCATATGGTTGTAACTTGAACCCTAATTCCTATTATTCATTTAATTGTTTAAGCGAATAAAAGAAAGGGTTCAATTTAGAACCATAGGTTAGCAACTCTCTCTCAAGTATTTTTCATCACTAGCTTTTCTAAAATCATCATCTTCTTCCTCAAACCCTAGAATACTCATGTGTTGAGTTATCTAAGAAGAAAAGAGAGACCCCAATCCATCTACATCCTCTACACATCCTAGGTCATTTAGTTTAGCAAACTACTTGAACTAGTTTCTTCGGTATAGAAGAAAAAGCTTGGTGCACAAACGTTCGGGTGGATCATCTAGGATTTGAGGAAGACGACGAGGAAGCGAAATCCGTATCACTCCGAAGAGTTCATGCAGGTGAGGAGGACAGCGAGATAAAAAGAAGAAGGACCAAAATCTTGAGGTATAATTTTTGTACTTTAGTTTATACTTCTTCTTTAGTTGGTAGATATGGTTTAGATTACGATCATGTCTAATAGTCGATGTTATGATGCTAAAATAATCGTCTTTACACCTTCCGCCTCCCCGCAATTCCACGGGGTGTATAGCATCGACTTACAGTCTCGATGAGGAAGTTCTTAACTGAACTTCAGTTGGTTCCTTCCATTGTTGATGTAATACTTTAGTATTGCGACACGCGCTATAGCTTTAAGGAAGTGTAACGTTTTAGAAATCGTTTAGGCAAATTTTCCGTTAATAGGTAAAATAAATTGTGTTTTCCGCGAAAACCTAGAAGTGCTCTTTTTTCAGTATAGAATTAACTACACCTAGATTAACTAGGAAATTCCTTGTTTGCGGTTTTTAGTTGGTCACATGAAAATTTTAGTTTACTTAAATATTTTTCCTTAATTAAAATATTATTATAAGCTTTTAATTATGCACTTAATTAGTGGTAATTACAAATTTGATTGGGTTAATTATGCTAATGTGAATCCATGCCAACTTAATCACAAGATTAAGTATTTTGTCTTGTTTCCAAAATATCATGAAAATATCTAGATATTTTGAAGGTTTAATGAAGATTTTAATTAAAGAATTAAGAGGTAGCTTAAAGTGAAGTCTTTTATTAAGATTTAATAGCGTTTTTAACCTAGAATTTTCCACACACTTCCACAACATTCCCTTTTCTTCCTTGTTTGGCCGAGCCCCCCCTTGCTTCCCCATTTCTTTTCCCACTCCATTTTAACTTCTTTAAGCTTCAAAAATTCATTAAAAATCAAAAAATAATCCCACAAACTCAAAAATAAATCCATACCCAATAATCTTTAGCCTTAATCAAGCTTGGATCTTCATAAAAAAATAGCATTTTGGAAGCTATTATGGAAGTTTAGTTGCAAGTTTAGAATCAAGTTTTGGGGTATAAAATTCTAACCATAAGCTTAGTTGTTGTTTTAATACGTTAAGCTAGCTTATTAGATGTTTAAATATGGCTTTAATTTGCATGTTTAGAAATTCAAGAAAAGGTTTTGAAGATTACGTTAGGATTTTGATTGTTTGTAATGGTTAAGTGAGTAGTTTAGACTTAGAAAACTTGACCTAGTTGTGAGATTGTTAATTATTATTTTCCTAATCGTGTAATTAAGCTTAATTGCAAACTAACTTTTACTAAATCTTATATGGGTGAGATTAAAACTGTAGTAAGGGTTTGTGTGACTTAGTTAAGCTATTTTTTGATGATTGTGCTCGCTAGAATTGTTTAAACTTCTAGACTTGAGCTAAAATGATTAAAAGTTGCTTACAAGGTTTTCAGTAAAATTAGATATGAGTTTTAATTGATGTGGTGATGATATATATATTATTTTCTACAATATATATTGTGTTGTGAATGAGCGATTGGTACGATTGGGGTTTTAGGCTTGGTGGTTTTCACGAATAGCGACTCTAGTTATGGTTTTGGCTATGTTTTCCGGTATTGGGATTCTTGGTTTTGAGATTTGATATTGTATTTGGTCGTTGGATATTTGTACGTCAACGACGAAAGTTATTTGGTTGTTTTGCATGCGTAGGCTATAGGTTCTAACCTATGAGCGAACTGCGTGTCGTATTGGATTTCGGAACTTGATGTTAATAGCTTTGCGATTTCATATTGATTGTAGGTACCTTCGCTTGGATTCCGAGACGACGAAACGCATCGACTACGCCTGGATGAGGAGTTCCATAGGTGAGTAGATGTATATCTATGGGGAAAGTCGAGTGGATTGCGTATGGCACCCCCGCAAACATTGATATGGAATATCGTTTGATTATTATATCCTGATAAATAATATGCGACGGACATGATTATAGGATTTAATAACGATAATATGATAAAATTTGACGCTAATGAACATAGTGACATATGAGAGTATGGAATGAGAAGTGAATTAGAATAGGTACGAATTGAAAGAGAACGAGTATATGATGTGATATGATGACTTAGTATGATATGTCATTATATGGATGCGAATCGATACGAGATAGTTGATACCCTTGTCGGTCCACGATATGAGATTGATATAGATGTGACCTGGGATATAGGTATATAGACATATATAATATTTTGAATCTTGAGTGATATGCAGTACGAGACTTTTGGTCCGTATCCACATTGTCATATAGGTTGATAGGATTCCTAATTATTAATGTCGTCGTACGATGATTTACCGTACGTGATAAGCTTATCTGATGATTGATCCATACCCTTGACTAGAGGATGTCGTACGGTGGTTTGTACCGTACGTGATGTTGCGAGGCTGGATGCCGATTGATAGATTCACCGACTCGGATATGTGGTAGATACGTATACCTTATAGCATTTAGCTCGCGATGTACTTTATACTACATTCATGTTATTCTCATTACATTCTATGTACCTGTGTGTTCATACCATAATATTGTATTATTACATTCCCCATTCTTATTCTTTTTACAAATAAACAGGTGCTTTCGACCCATGTCTGCTACATAATTACAGGTTATAGGTTCTTAGGAGAAAAACAGTGAAAAAGATAAAAGACGACGCAAAAGTGAGACTTTGACCAACAAACAGGTTCTTGATCAAGCTTACATAAAGTTCAGTTCACAAAGTACAAGGCAACGCAAGGTCCAAGATTACGAAGCAACGGTAAAAGTCCGCTACAAAGTTCACTGGAGATCTGGAAGAAACCGAGAAACCAAAATGGGTAAAGAACTAAAGAAATAGGAAGCCCAAACCAACCAGAACCAAGCCCAGAAATCTCATCAGCCAAGTCAACTATTGGGCCGCGGAACCACGGCCTAAACCCTGCTGCTGCCGCGGTTCCGCGGCCGTCTTGAGCCTGTAGAAGAAATAAATTCTACCATAATTTTGTGTCGGCACTTGGTAATCTTCCTAGGGGTATTTTGGTAAATGCAGACGTGCGGCAATTGTAAACCTAGGGTTTTCTATGTCCTATAAATAGAAGCCCAATTCCTTGTATTAGGTTATGCCTCCATGCCTCTTTTTATGAATAAAATTCAGAATTTTTTTGGAGAGCATCGATGCCTCTTTTCATATAATCTATTCAGATCTGACAACCTTGTGTAAATGTTTGGAGAGAGCCATCTGTGAAGAAAGTAAGTAATTTCAATTCTTGCCCTAGGTAATTTTTCATTCTCTACCCTAGATAAATGTTTTTAAATTCCCTAATGAGCGAGTAGTCTCCTCGCTTGTTAGGGTTAGCTTTGGGGAAAGCTTTTGAGAGATGAGATCTCTCATCCCTTTCTTGCCCATCAAATACAATTAATAGGACTTCATGCATACATGCACATACCGCTCCCAACGACACCCTATCCCTCGAGGTAGCGGTATACCGTAGTATAAAGGCCCGGTTGCGCGTGTTTTCCATGGAGGTTAGGGTAAGGATTGATAAAGGAAGGACAGGAACCTAGAAGAAGGAACACCTTCCCGAATGGATCTAATCCCCTTTATTGATAATTACCATAACTCCTCATAGATTTTCATTTGGGTATAGAAAGCGTTGAGATTTATTTACATTTCCAAACCTACCCTAGACCTAACCCTAGCAAGACTTAGATCTAGATAATCTTAGTATAGAATAATTTAGGTTTTAGATTTAATAATCAGTCCAACCACAATCGGAATTAACTCGTTTGAGCGACTAGGAAATTTACAACATCCCTATGGACCGACCCGTACTCACCGGCTAGCTACCAAGCGACGCCGTTCTTGATTGCGGTTTATAATTACTTTTGAGATAAATCAAATGGCGCCGTTGCCGGGGATGGCGTGTTCTTTCCATTTTGCAATTTCGGGTTAATATAAACTAAAAAATCATAAAAATCTGAAAAATTTAAAATATATATATAAAAATTTATCATCTTTATTTTTGTGAAGGGTATTTTTTGTGTGAATTTTGCAGGAACAATGAAGAAGTTCGGATCTGAGAAAATCAAGAAATCAAACCAGAAAAGAACAGATCTGAATAACAGAAGATCACAAAAACCGAGAAGTAGAAAAAGTTTGGTGAACAGAAACCCTCGGCTTGCCGCGTTTCCGCCGCCGTAGGAGCATTTCCGCTACGGAAACGCGGGTCCCAAAGTGACATCATCAACTGAAATTTTTTCTTGGGAACTGTGGAGTCAAGTTGACCGCAGAACCGCGGTGGGAACAAGGTTTTGACCGCGGAAGGGCGGCGGTGTGGTGACGACCACAAGAAAACTTTGCACTGTAATCTCCCTTTTTCTCTCCTCTGCAACCTAAAATATATCTTCTGTAAATTTGCTTGCAGGATTCTTTACGCTTTCAAACATCTTTTCCCTTCTAAATAACAAATCTTGTGCAGGATTCTGTGCGCCTCGCTTAAAATAGAAATTGATTGCAAATAATCTTTTCTGTTTTGCATACCTTTATCAAAAAAATAATTTTGCAAAAATTTCCAAATAAAGAGAAAAAGAAAAAAAGGAATTTTTTTAAAGAAGACTTGCAATTTTTGCCGCTAAGAAATCCTTACACCAACTACCTACTTTCTCTTCTCTTTCTTCTATCATGGGTACCTCACATCACAAATCTCTTGCCGAACTTTGGTATCTTGAACCTAACTTTACCTCGTACGTCAATTGTTTCAGTCGATTTAAGGAAGATCCCACCATGCCCAAAATTTCTTTGAAAGATCAAATAGAAGCGTCTAGGTGAAACAGTTCGACGTTGCAATCCACTTTGTATCAACCATGTCAGCCTTCACCATGTTCGTACGTTAATACCACTTTTTCGAGTCCTGTTGTAACTCCTAAGCTGATGTCTATTGCTGAGCACATTGCACAATCCCGTAGCCGATCTTTCACTCCTCTCCACACATCCAGTTCTTGTGATCCACAAGTCCATTCACCTTTTTATCCACTTATTGATCCTACTCCTGTCCAACCATCCAATTCCTACCAGTCCTACCCGACTTTCCCACCTTCACTAGACATTGCTCCTACACAGCCATTTGGGAGTTTCACGTATCCAAACAGTTTTGAATCTTTTACTGAAACCCCTTCACAACTCATGTCTAGTTTGGAACAGTCGTTAGCAGCTTATATTTCAGCAACAAACAAAATGATTAGGAATGTGGATGCTATAGGGTTGCTAGGCACGCGCACAAGGGTCTAGAGGCATCAACCATGCCCGATTAAAAAATTAGCCATGCCGAACAACTCGAATACGGATCTTTAAACTAGAGATTAGGAGAAAACTAACATGTTAACAACTTTAACACTAAGTGAGAGGGATTACAACCTTTGTAGATCTGGTCCTTCACTTCATATGCTCCGTGTTGTGGTCCCTTCGCTGCGATCATCGGGTTCCGGACTCTCGAGAGGTTCCACGAAGAGAAAGATGCAACCTTTGCTTCCGATCTTCGATACTAAGATGATCTACCTTGAAGTTCCATTAACACAAGCTAACACTCACTAAAATTGAGTGAACACTCTCATCTAAAGGGCAAGGGAAGATGAGGATGATGAAGTAGGATTTTTTCTCTCTTTATTTATCTTTTTCTCATATATTTTCATTACAAAAATCAAAGCAAGAAAGCTTTGCATGAGGAACTCAAGGAAGAAGAAGAATAGTGATCTATTTTCTTTTGTGATGAATAATGAAAGGATTAATATGAAGAATAATGCAACCATGCTTGACTTAACCATTGTAGAGAATTAACCAAGGGTTAGGGTTTGGGTTGAGTTAAGAATGAGTCATTCACAAATATCTTTATCATGACAAAATGAAAAGCTTCTAGAATCAACTAGAAGACTTAATCCTAATCCAAACCCTAATCATGTTTAAACTCCACAAAACATGTTGCATTATTTATCATATCATGTTACAATATTATATATCATATATATAATATTTATCGTAACAAAATAAAATAATACATTTAACATATATCGCATATATATCAATGCATTACCCGAGTGAGAAAAAGAATCTTTTAGTGAGCTAATATTAGTTAAATGCATTTTAATATATCATATATATTATTATACATTAAATTATCGAATCAACACTTGATCCAACAATCCGGCTATATCGCATATAACCGACTAATATTTATCCGTACCGATTCATCGAATCAACTCTTGATCCGATGACCCGTCTGATATCAAATATCGCGAGAATACAATACGATATCAAATACCGCATTATCCTCGGTCCTGCACATATCACATACGTGCTCCTACTCCGTTTTGCCTGAGCCAAGAAACCTCTGTATATGACTCTAAAGAATCGTCAATACGCCGGCAGTAGGTGATGATCATATCAAACACCCACAAGCTGCAAGCGGTCAGCTAAACGTAACAGCTACCCAGGTATTGAGCGCTCAGAAGATCAACAAGCAAGCCTGTACATTCTCCTGTGAATCCAAACAGTAACACTCCCGTACAGTCCGGTCTCGTCGTCTGATATGTTGCATATCTCGCCTAGGGGTGGTAAACGTCAGACCCCAGTAACTCGATAAGTCGTGTCGATATGAGGTCTATAATAGTTTGAGAAACTACTGATAACACTTACCAGTAAATCTCAGCAACCCTGGCCAGGGATTTCCGGTTATAGCCAATCGAACACAGCACAACATTAACTCCCTATACCGGGAGAGAGGAATCCCCTCCTATCGCTCATTGCCTCCATATGATTCGGGACTGTACCCAAAAGCCACCTTTTTGCATGGCCTCTTGGACGTGGTATGATGGAAATCAAACCACAGTGGGAATCACACAAGACTCTATGACGATCTCGGGTCAACAGACTACTCTGTACCAGTGTCACCGGAGAACTGCCATCTGACGTATGGTATAATACCATCTGGGAGTTCTCGGCGAGTCCGTCCAGTGTATCCAGTCTCCACTGAGCACCCGTACACCATCCTTGATGTCAAACACCGATTGATATGGGATCATCCATCGCCCATCACATGGATCAAGATGCGTATACGCTAGTCTACTCTGATGTATCGATGCCCTGTCTCGATACACCCTCGACTAGGAACAGTTATAGGATGTACTCGTCGACTACCGTGGCCCCACTAGTATGATCTCCTCATAGTCCCAGTAGTCGAGTACATATCCTAAGGGCTTTATCAACATGTAATATAGAGACAATCAGAGTACATGTTAAGATAAAGTACAACCAGATAGAATACTATCATGTCGAGCAAAAAAGACCTCCCTATATATGTCCTAGCATCTATTACAATATACATCGTATGTACAGTAATGGCCTCTAGGGCATACATATAACTAACAATCTACCACTTGCACTAGGGCCATCTGTTATGGTATCGTATACCCAACAATTATCTGCGGTTGAAGTATCTCATACTCAACCATCCCATAAAATCCTCTACTGGGAAAAAGGCCTTTGTGAGTGGATCCGCGCTGTCGTCCTCTGTGTCTACTCTCCTAACCTTGATCTCCCTGGAGATCAACCATCTCCATGATCAGGTGATACTGCCTAAGAATTATATCTGGATTTCTTATGGGACGGTAGTTCCTTGGCTAAAGCCACAACTCCATTGCCACACAATGGTAGGAACGAAGTTCATCTCATGAACTTATATGTATCCAGACTGCCTCTTTGGTAGCATCCTTGGTAACGATGTATCTTGCCTTTAATCGTCTTGTATGTCACGGTATCTAGCTTGGAACTCTTCCAATATACCGTCCCTCCACTGAGGGTATAGACAAGCCTACGACTGACATTCAGTCGTCCTTATCACCCTGGAACCTTTCCAGTGATTCTCCCTAGGATCGATTGATACCATCTCACTACAACTAGTGAGTGTCCTAACATCCAATTAGATCTATCTCATAGATCCAAAACCCAGGATTTAGGAGGTATCACTTTGATCCTATATGGAGAATCCTTGTGATGAGCGGAGATTGACCGAGCGTAGCATAGGAAACTCCTTCCCTATCAAGAGTATGTCATCCACATACTCTACGAGGATCACCACCATACTCTCTACTACCTTTTCGTATATACAAGGTTCATCTACCATTTTGATGAAGTCAAACTCTTTGACTACCACATCAAAACAGATGTTCCAACTCCGCGATGCCTGTTTTATCATATAAAACATCTTGCACACGTTTCCGCTGCTCCCACTGTCTACGAAGCCCTCTGGATGTGTGCTTATAGACGTTCTCTTCTAAAACATCACTTAGAAAAGCAGTCATGACACCCAACCACCAGATATCGTAGTCATGGTATGTAGCCGTGGCAAGTAGGATCTGGATGGACTTAAGCATAGATCCTTAGAAAAGGTTTCAACATATTCCATACCTGGTCTATGATGCAAACCTTTAACAAGTCTAGCTTTGAAAGTCTCAACCTTTCCATGTACACCAAGTAATCTTCTCAAGATATACTTGCTCCTAATGGGGATTTAACCCTTCAGATAAAGCAACCAAAGTTCATACTTTGTTGGTGTATAAGGATTCCATCTCAGATCGATAAGCACCCAGCCATTCTTACAGAGTCCCACTCCTGATGGCCAGCTCGAAACTAGTTGGGTCATCATCTAATGATGCAATCCTCGCTCCCACTGTCATAGAGAAACCGAAGTATCTCTCATGTGGGTGAGGAACCCTGCTAGATCGGCGGAGAGGCTGAGGTTCGTTGGAAACTATTGAATCCTTTGGTTCTACCAAATCATCTGCTGCAGTTTGTATAGCTGGAACCATTCCAGTTCTACATAACAGACCATGCCTCGAGCTTGTCCAGATTTTGCTTTTAGACATAGGCCAGACACCCCTAAATCTTAACAAACTTAAGATATGGGCTCTTCCCTTTCCATATCACATATGAAATGGAAGGCAACTGATTTGATTTGAACCCTATTCAATAGGTATGCAGCTTCTCAAGTGCATAACTCCCAAAAGAAAATAGGCAACTCAGTAGTACTCATCATAGAGCACACCATATCAAATAGGGTGTATCTGCTCCACCCCGATATACCATCTTGCAATGGTGTATACAGAGGAGTGATGCTGAGAGAGAATCTCATTCTCCTTTAGAATAGTCCAGGAATTCCGTGCTCAAGTATTCTCCTCCTTGATCACATCAAAGGACATAATACTTTTACCCGTATTTTGGTTCTCTACTTCTAACTTATATTCTGTGAATATCTCAAAAGCTTCGGACGTGTGTTTCAACAGGAACATATGTCCGAATCTTGAGAGATCATCAGAGAATGTAATGAAGTACAAAGAACTGGTCTTGGCATGTGTAGACAGGGGACCTTTCATACATCAATATGTATCAATCCCAAGAGTTCACTAACTCATTCTCTGTTTCCAATAAACAGTGCTGTGGTCATCTTATCTTTGTGACATGACCGGCAAGTTTCATAAGATGTAAATTCAAACTAATTTAAATATGCATCTATATATAACTTCAGCCAGTTGGGTCGCATTGATATGACCTAGTCTACAATACCTCAAGAAGGATTTGTTCATTTCTGAACTCTTTCTCTTGTGTGTGTTCTGTATATTAAGAACTGTAGTTTGATTTAGAACGTCAATGCTTTTAGATAACGTGCCTGAACCGATCAACTCTTGATATAGGAAATGTTCAAAACATTATCCAACAATACAAAATTATATTCTTTCTTTACTAATAAAGAGACTGATATGATTTTGTATATCAGGTTCGGTATCTAAAAACATTCATTCAGAATCAATGTATTCTGGTAATACAGGGTGACAGTGACCAACAGACTTGGCTGCAACACTTGCACCGTTTTCTGCCTCATGAAACTAATCACCCGTTCTCAGTTCTCTACCTATCTGTAGCCTATGTAACAGATTACATATACGAGATCCTGATCCGGTATCACATACCCAGGACGTAAAAGATACTAAGAAACAGTTCTGTGTAATGAACACACCCGAAGATGATGCATCAATATGCACTTTCTTCGTTTGGGCGGCACGGGAATTCTGGTAATCCCCAATTTCCTGCTCTGTCTTATAACAATTATAAGTTGGAGCGGGACCAACGTTCTCCAGCTCAGTATAACAAACGGGTTCGGTCAATATATCCGTTTTATTATCTTGATTAAGGCGTGACATGATCGCTACCAGGAGAGAGAGAAGAAAACACTCAGCATATGCTCTTGCAAGATTAGATTGGTTATCTAATATATCTAATCAGGATGTCTCCCACTGTTTTAATCAAATCTTCCTTCAAACCCTAAAAGGAAAGACTAGCCGGGATTAATTATACGCTACAAGTTCGCCAATCTTTCAGCCAGGCCAGTGTCGGTACTTTGAGGGAGGTCCCCCGTGCTTTCGCACGAACCTAATTAATGTAAACATCGTTTTCCCAGAGGCGTAACCCCGTTAACACCTTTCTAGACACCTACTTGATCGGCTAATTGTAATGTGTAAAACTCTACCAGGAGTAACTATTACTCGCAGCGGGTATCGGGATCCAACTATCTCATAGAAGGTATGCAATCTCATTGCAAATTTCAACACTTGAAATTCCCAATAATATTTTGCCCCTAGCATCCTATGACCTTGACGAAAGCCAACAAACCATAGGCTACTAGTCAAGTCCAACCCGTCATTTCTTGATTGAAATAAACCCACCCGCACGACCCTTGACGAAAGCCAACAAAGCCGCACGACTACCCTAATCCAATCACTTCATATGCAGCAGATAAGCAGCAGATAGCTACCGCACACTACACCTTGACGTAAGCCAACAAATGTAGCATGAATACTTTATACAACTTATCTGAAATGACGGAGGGTTACGACAGGTTTTTCTGAAAACCTATTGCGTAATGAACTTGATATCGTTGTAGAATCGAGTGATTTTAAATGGAGTGTTTTTGAGGCTTTTCTAGTTTTGCTAAAGGGGTCACTCCCGGTGAAGGGATCGTCGGCCCTTTCCTCATCGAATAAGGTGCAGGATATTTCACAAATATCACTATGCAAAGCAAGAACTATAGAAGCAATCAAAAGACAAACCGAGTGTGTAGCATCTGCCAGTTATTGCTAAAGGAGTCACTCCCGGTGAAGGGATCTCGGTCCTTTCCTTATCGAATAAGGTGCTGGATGTTCTACAAGGAATACCGCTATGCAAAGAAAGAACTAGAGCTACCAGTTTTTAAACAAGTTTCTACAACATCTTAGGTTTCTTTTATTTCATTAATCTCATTAATGAAGTCCCATTTTAATATGCTTCACAAGCATCTCTTTTGAAACGAAATCTGCAATATAACATATATCTCATATATATAATATAAACATTCGTCACAGGCAGTAATATGATCTCATCACAGAACATTGCAGCAGAAGAACATATATGAAATATTGGATATACTAGGACGTCCGTGTTTTCAATACGAGCCTGTATAAAACACGGATTCCACGATCGCGATGAATAGCCAAACCCACATCCCTAGACCCCTACAAGAGCAGCAAGTAACACTGCCAATTCTAGGGTTAGGAGACCTGGTCTCGACTCCTCGAGATAGTCTCCCACTGGACCCTAGAACCCGGTTACTTGTGCTCCCCGCCTTCGGTCTACCTAATGCGGAAAAGTAAATAATATACAACGGTGACATCTTCCGCTACCTGGAAGTGCCCCATTAAAAGAATATTACATACAAATGAATTTTACATGAATGAAAAATAAAAAGCTCTCATCTCACATAAAACCCCCGGCTATTCAAAAGCGACGATCCAATACAACATATCACAGCAACACATAATATCTCATATCATCAACGTAAGCAAGTATGCGTATCCCGATTGTCGTTGATGTATAGCAATGAAGCCGGCGATACACCACATACTACGCTTACGGTCACAGAAAAGAAAGTGTAAAACTACAACAGTTGGAATCCGCAACCTCCTTAGACATCGCATGCCTATCCAAATGAATTCCTTAAACATCTCATGCCTAACAATTATAAACCCCGCATTTTAGTCTCTTTATCGAAAACTCTTTTCAATATCAAGTCGGGCAATTCAACAAGATTCCCGACGTCCTGATCGAATGCTCGTCGCAAACTTTAGTAGACGACCGCACCCTCAGATGCCGTCGACGAAGTGCACTAAGGCGGAACACCGCTGCCGCGAGCACCCGAACGGATGCTTTCGGCGACGGGGTTCTCCTACAGTCACTTGGTCGGGGCTATGGGGCATGGCTGTCTATTAAGTTTACCCGGCGAGCATCCGCGTACACTGCGTGATTGCGACGGACTTTTGATCATATCAAAATTCCGTGGCAACCGATCATTTGAGACTAAACTGCTATGTTTATAATATTCAAATTAGTTATCTCATAACTTCTTGTAGATTATAAATATTGTATCACATTCCAGATAAATAGACAAAGTTAAACTTTCCGATCGAATCATCAAACACCCAAGATTTCCCCAATATATCTCAACACATGAAATCAGCTTAAAAACATACTTCACATGCCACAGTACCAATGGTCCAGCCGTAGAAGGGTCAAGCCAACGCCTCATATGTGGCACGCCGTACTGCCCCAAACCCTAAGGATCAAAAGGCAGTTCAAGACGGTCACATAATCGAGTTAAGGTTTGTTATCTTTTAGAGGGTCCACCGCGTTACTTGCACGACTTAGAACATTCTTAAACATGAGGAAAAATCCAACTTTTGAAAAAATTTCCGACAGGGGAAAAAGTGAGTTATTGATATCCGTTTGAACTTTTTAACAGTTTCTAAAAATTATCCGGACAAACACAGAAAAGATTTGACAATCCGATCGAATCACCGAAGTCCCAATACAACCCCAGAAAAACTCAACTGTTGAGTGCAGATTAAAGCTTCCCAGAGAACAGAGGCAACAGATACAGGCATTACTGTATCAAAACGAATCCCTAAACAGTACAAACGGCCGCGGAACCGCCGCAATAGGAGGCTTTTGCCGCGGTTCCGCGGCGCTACAGTGGAATTAGGGTTTCGTTTTCTGCAGTAACCCTTATAATTTCCTACTCTATTTTCTGCGAATTTTTAATTCCAAAAAATCCCTGTTTTTGAAAAAAGTCCAGAGAGCATGTAAAATTGGGGTTTCGGGTTCGATCGAGTTTCTAACATCGTCTACGCATCGCCTAAGGCTCTAGCTTGGCTCTGATACCACTGTAGGGTTTCTAGGCACGCGCACAAGGGTCTACGAGGCATCAACCATGCCCGATTAAAAAATTAGCCGTGCCGAACAACTCGAATACGGATCTTTAAACTAGAGATTAGGCGAAAACTAGCATGTTAACAACTTTAACACTAAGTGAGAGGGATTACAACCTTTGTAGATCCGGTCCTTCACTTCATATGCTCCGTGTTGTGGTCCCTTCGCTGCGATCATCGGGTTCCGGACTCTCGAGAGGTTCCACGAAGAGAAAGATGCAACCTTTGCTTCCGATCTTCGATACTAAGATGATCTACCTTGAAGTTCCATTAACACAAGCTAACACTCACTAAAATTGTGTGAACACTCTCATCTAAAGGGCAAGGGAAGATGAGGATGATGAAGTAGGATTTTTGCTCTCATTATTTATCTTTTTCTCATATATTTTCATCACAAAAATCAAAGCAAGAAAGCTTTGCATGAAGAACTCAAGGAAGAAGAACAATAGTGATCCATTTTCTTTTGTGATGAATAATGAAAGGATTAATATGAAGAATAATGCAACCATGGTTGACTTAACCATTGTAGAGAATTAACCAAGGGGTAGGGTTTGGGTTGAGTTAAGAATGTGTCATTCACAAATATCTTTATCATGACAAAATGAAAAGCTTCTAGAATCAACTAGAAGACTTAACCCTAATCCAAACCCTAATCATGTTTAAACTCAACAAAACATGTTGCATTATTTATCATATCATGTTACAATATTATATATCATATATATAATATTTATCGTAACAAAATAAAATAATACATTTAACATATATCGCATATATATCAATGTATTACCCGAGTGAGAAAAAGAATCTTTTAGTGAGCTAATATTAGTTAAATGCATTTTAATATATCATATATATTATTATACATTAAATTATGGAATCAACACTTGATCCGACAATCCGGCTATATCGCATATAACTGACAAATATTTATCCGTACCGATTCATCGAATCAACTCTTGATCCGATGACCCGACTGATATCAAATATCTCGAGAATACAATACGATATCACATACCGCATTATCCTCGGTCCCGCACATATCACATACGTGCTCCTACTCCGTTTTGTCTGAGCCAAGAAACCTCTGTGTAGGATTCTAAAGAATCGTCAATACGCCGGTAGTAGGTGATGATCATATCAAACACCCACAAGCTGCAAGCGGTCAGCTAAACGTAACAGCTACCCAGGTATTGAGCGCTCAGAAGATCAACAAGCAAGCCTATACATTCTTCTGTGAATCCAAACAGTAACACTCCCGTACAGTCCGGTCTCGTCGTCTGATATGTTGCATATCTCGCCTAGGGGTGGTAAACGTCAGACCCCAGTAACTCGATAAGTCGTGTCGATATGAGGTCTATAACAGTTTGAGAAACTACTGATAACACTTACCAGTATATCTCAGCAACCCTGGCCAGGGATTTCCGGTTATAGCCAATCGAACACAGCACAACATCAACTCCCTATACCGGGAGAGACGAATCCCCTCCTATCGCTCATTGCTTCTATATGATTCGGGACTGTACCCAAAAGCCACCTTTTTGCACGCCTTCTTGGACGTGGTATGATGGAAATCAAAGCACAGTGGGAATCACACAAGACTCTATGACGATCTCGGGTCAACAGACTACTCTGTACCAGTGTCACCGGAGAATTGCCATCTGACGTATGGTATAATACCATCTGGGAGTTCTTGGCGAGTCCGTCCAGTGTACCCAGTCTCTACTGAACACCCGTACACCATCCTTGATGTCAAACACCGATGGATATGGGATCATCCATCGCCCATCATATGGATCAAGATGTGTATACGCTAGTCTACTCTGGTGTATCGATGCCCTGTCTCGATACACCCTCGACTAGGAACAGTTATAGGATGTACTCGTCGACTACCGTGGCCCCACTAGTATGATCTCATCATAGTCACAGTAGTCGAGTACATATCCTAAGGGCTTTATCAACATGTAATATAGAGACAATCAGAGTACATGTGAAGATAAAGTACAACCAGATAGCATACTATCATGTCGAGCAAGAAAGTCCTCCATATATATGTCCTAGCATCCACTACAATATACATTGTATGTATAGTAATGGCCTTTAGGGCATACATATAACTAGCAGATGCGTCCATTTCCGCCCTTATGCAACCTACTGAACCGGTAGCTAGTTTCCAACTAGCTCCAAATTTCCCAATTTATGACGAGGCGGTTGGACGGAGTGAGAATTTGAGAGGAGAGAGCGAGTTCTACACAGTTCCAAATCAAACCTACCCATACCCAATTGAAACCCACAACTCCGGTTTTCCATCGATTGTCCTAAATGATTCAGAAGTTGAAAATAAAAATGAGTTGTGTGACTTTGTAGTGCTTGATTTGCCAGACCGTGAAGAACCCCTTTCGAGTGAAACCACACCTAATCTTTTTGACCTTTACACCTCCACTCTAGAACCGAAAGTCATAAATATCCATGCTTTTGATGAGGTGTCAGAAAATATTGATTTTCACTTGATTGAGGATATAGACGCCGGGAATATTTTGGATGATGAACCCATAGATTTGATTAAAATTTTATGTCCAATTCATCATCCCGAATCATTAATTGTTTCTCCCGAACTTCATATGCGTCTTGATTTTGATGATAATGGCATAGATGAGCTCAATATTGAGGAGAATTATGAGGATAGTATTGAGGAGAGTATTGAGCATAATTTTGAGGTTGAACCATTTTTGTTTGATATGTCGAATTTTCAAAATCATCGTCCTGAACCTTTAACTGTTATATCACCCTCCTTCCTTTCCATCGTTCCGACCATGCACAAGATCACGCTTGAAGACTGTGAGCTTGAAAAATTTCCCTTTGAATCTGACACAGTTCTCACAGCCGATAACACTTACAAGTGTTTCACTTTTTCGGACGATATTGAAAACTCACCGCCAGAGTTTGAGTCATTCGAATTTTCAGATGAGTTAGTCGAACCATCAGACTCGGTTTCTTACAGTCGTTTCGAACCATTGATGGAATCTTTCAAGTTCGAGACAGTTTACTACGGTGAGAATGAGACTATCCCTAATTCACTCCCTTTCGTCATTCCTATCATTCCGACCTTGCAAGAGACTGTTACGCTCTTATCTCCTATACCAAGTTCGATGTACCCATGTTTTCTTGCGAATCTTGAGGGATTTGACCCCATTTCTCAACGGGTTGATAGATTAGCACAATCACTTTTAACACATCGGTCATCACAAATTGCGCTAATTTATTCACTCGAGTTACACCCTCAAGTTCGTACTACACTTCTTTCCCTTTTCCCCCATTCTCCTCCTCCACCGAGACCGTATACCGTTTCTAGCTCCACACGATCTCGTGTGCTTCTCATTTCTTTTCTTTCCACTCCATTCTTCCACCAACCTCACCATTATCATGATAGAATTTTTGAATGGTTTGTGCTAACCTTTAGTCTGTGTAAGGCCAAGTTTAAGTTTGGGGGGAACCTTGTTGTATATATATTTTGTTTTTCTTTTAACAATAAAAATAAAAATAAAAAAAATTTATAAATAAATAAACAGGGGAGTACCGACATTTTGACCCTTATGGTGTAGCATGACAGTGAGGACACTATCAAGTTTAAGTTTGGGGGTATGCTCGGTAAGCCTTCTTCCTTCGCATTCAAATGTATATTTTTGCATCTGCATACTTATTTTAAAAACCCATAAAAAATTGAAAATTTCAAAAATTATAAAAATTAATGTATTCAATTTTGGCCGTATTTGACTTGAGTTTGACAGATAGGTTAACTAGCTAGGAAAAACTAGATCTTAGACTTAGTAAATTAAAAACTCTAAAAATAACCTTCCTTAAAGTATCACGGTAGAAAGTATATGTCTTTGTAGTTTATTTAGAAATAGGCAAATTTTGAGTTCATTTCTTGGGCTAAGTTAAAACAAAGGAAAAGTATTGATATTTTTTATTAGAGTATAACTTTGAAAAATAATTCCTAGCTTATGTCTAGATTCTGAAAATGTATACCCTACAAATTGCACAATCACGCAACTTGAAATTTGGAATAGTAGAAGAGACCTTGAAATGCTCTTGTCTAAAATCCTTAGTATGATGAAAAATGAAAAAAATACAAGTGTGAATAAAGAAAAAAAATGAACACTGGTTTTTGTGTTTACATGAGATTGCAAAAATAGAAAAATATTTAGCGAGGGTGCTTCATCACCTAGTGCCTTAGACCAACTGGTTTGGGAGTCACTGCTAAAAAGCCTTAGGTGTTACAAGACTAGGAAGTATGCTTTAAAGTGCAAACATATCTTGTAATCGGTTGTTGGTAGATCAAGAAGTATTAACGGTCGCATGAAGGATGTGTAAGCAAAATTCAATTAAAAATTCACCAATTAATAAGTGCTTTGGACAACGGACAAGAGTATGATTGCTTGATTTGAATTTCCAAGTGTAGGGGTGATATATACACACACGTAGGGGTATGTGATTGGAGTTTAGATGAGAGAAAGGAGTGAAGAATAGAACTTGTATCTTTAGTAGAGTTGATAAAAATTCCTAAGTGGAGACGGAACCCTAGAAGGAAAACTTAAGAGATGCCAAAAGCTAAGTAAGTCTGCAGAACATATAAAATCTTAAATTAAATGATGAGGAAGTATGAAGAATATGGGTGGATAATTTACGAGTCAACGATAATAGAATTCCTTGTTAGAAAACCTAATTGGAAAATAAAAGTTGAAAAGCCACATTGATAGGATTTTGTGGGTAGTATTCGCTGAAAACCCTCAGGAGACAACACTGCTCCTACTAGGGACACCTAGAGGTTTAACATCTTGTTGCACGTGCTCAGTGCAATCGCGTTTCCCTGCGAAAGTGAGGCTAGGTTTTTGTCGAGGATAAAACTAAGTTTGCTCGAGGACGAGCAAAAGATAAGTTTGGGGGTATTTGTTCATACCATAATATTGTATTATTACATTCCACATTATTATTGTTTTTACAAATAAACAGGTGCTTTTGACTCATGTCTGCTACATAATTACAGGTTATAGGTTCTTGGGAGAAAAACAGTGAAAAAGATAAAAGACGGCGCAAAAGTGAGGCTTTGACCAACAAACAGAAGGATCTTGATCAAGCGTGCATAAAGATCAGTTCACAAAGTATAAGGCAACGCAAGGTCCAAGGTTACGAAGCAACGGTAAAAGTCCGGTGCAAAGTTCACTGAAGATCTGGAAGAAATCGAGAAACCAAATTGGGTAAAGAACTAAAGAAATAGGAAGCCCAAACCAACTAGAACCAAGCCCAGAAATCTTATCAGCCAAGTTAACTATTGGGCCGCGGAACCGCGGCCCAACCCCTGCTGCGGCCGCGGTTCCGCGGCCGTCTTGAGCCTGTAGAAGAAATAAATTTTACCATAATTTTGTGTCGGCGCTTGGTAATCTTCCTAGGGGAATTTTGGTAAATGCAGATGTGAGGCAATTGTAAACCTAGGGTTTTCTATGTCCTATAAATAGAAGCCCAATTCCTTGTATTAGGTTATGCCTCCATGCCTCTTTTTATGAATAAAATTCAGAATTCTTTTGGAGAGCATTGATGCTTTTTTTCATATCATCTATTCAGATCTAACAACCCTGTGTAAATATTTGGAGAGAGCCATCTGTGAAGTAAGTAGGTAATTTCAATTCTTGCCCTAGGTAATTTTTCATTCTCTGCCCTAGATAAATGTTTTTAAATTCCCTAATAAGTGAGTAGACTCCTCGCATGTTAGGGTTAGCTTTGGGGAAGGCTTTTGAGAGATGAGATCCCTCATCCCTTTCTTGCCCATCACATATAATTAATAGGACTTCATGCATACATGCACATACCTCTCCCTACGGCACGCTATCCCTCGAGGTAGCGGTGATACCGTAGTATAAAGGCCCGGTTGCGCGTGTTTTCCATAGAGGTTAGGGTAAGGATTGATAAAGGAAGGACAAGAACCTAGAGGAAAGAACACCTACCCGAATGGATGTAATCCCCTTTATTGATTATTGCCATAACTCCTTATAGATCTTCATTTAGGTAAAGAAAGCGTTGAGATTTATTTACATTTCCAAACCTACCCTAGACCTAACCCTAACAAGACTTAGATCTAGATAATCTTAGTATAGAATAATTTAGTTTTTAGATTTAATAATCAATCCGACCACAATCGGAATTAACTCGTTTGAGCGACTAGGAAATTCACAACATCCCTGTGGACCGACCCGTACTCACCGGCTAGCTACCAAGCGACGCCATTCTTGATTGCGGTTAATAGATAGTTTTGAGATAAATCACTGTGCTAGTACACCTACATCATTATCGATGATGCGTATGTTACACTTACACAGATTACCGGCTCATACGCTTCATCATCGATAATTTCCATGTCACTTACACAGTAGAATTGCTACATCATGCTATGATATATTGCTATGCTCACATCATTATGTTATGTTGCATAATATACTGATATGTTCATACCTTTATGATATGTTGCATGATTTACTTGGTATGTTCATATCACTGTTCTATGTTGCATGATATACGGATTTGCTTACATTTTGTTATATTTCGCATACATCATGATTTATGATTTTTCGCATTGAGATATGGATTTCATGTGATTTCTGGATTTGAGAACCGTGGGGATATTTCAATAAATTATGTATTGTTTGAAAACCCGGTTTCTCTTGATATGATATTTTGATGCGTCCACCATGAGTTTTCTCGGTTCTGAGACTTGGGTTAGAAACCCGATATGATATGTGGATTGTGAGTGTCGATGTTGGACACTCATGTTCCGTGAGACGTATAGATAAATGGATTGTGAATGTCGATGTTGGACACCCAGGTTCCGTCGATTGCGAGTGTCGATATTGGACACTCAGGTTCCGTAAGACGTATGGATATGTGGATTGCGAGTGTCGATGTTGGACACTCAGGTTTCGTGGATTGCGAATGTCGATGTTGGACACTCAGGTTCCATGAGACGTATGGATATGTGGATTGCGAGTGTCGATGTTGAACACTCAGGTTCCGTGGATTGCGAGTGTCGATGTTGGACACTCAGGTTCCGTGAGATGTATGAATGTGAGGGCCAATCCCGGTGTCGATGCTGGACACGGGTTTTCATGATGTTTCGAGTGTCGATGTTGGACACTCAGGTTCCATGATTTTGATGTGTCGCGATGGACACACGTTGGTTTATATCCTCATATTTACTTGCATATGCTGTCATGATATTTACATGTATGATATTGTTGTGTCATTGGTTGACACGTAGATAAGATCCACATGCATACATGCATTGATTATGGTTGGATGATTTCCACTTGTTGATAGGCATTGATTATGTTGTTGGCACATATGCAGATACGGTCACCCTAGATATCATAGTTTTACCTTTATGATATAGCTGACTTAGGAATCGTTGTTTATTTCGATTTCTACTTGATGATGTTTTCTACTCACGAGTTGGCAACTCACCCCCGTTGTGCCACAGTTCTTGCAGGTTGACTGCTTGGATCAGTAGCGGTATCGTCGGCACACAGCTTACTTTCGGGTGATTTACTTTTGTAGGGGGTATATGTTGGATCGTGACACTCTTGTAATATTATTTCTATTGTATCTAGTCAACTCCATCAAATCAGAAACTAGTATTTATATATGTAGTAAGACTTAGAAAGACTTGTAGTTGCAAGACTTGAGTGATGGGTTATATGTTCGCTTGGTGGGTTTGATGTCTTTCTTTACATTATTCCTTTTGTTGATATTCTCCGTTGGGCGTCGTATAGTTATATTCTGTCTTGCGTGGTTGTGACTCCGCCGTTTGGCGAAGAGCTAGCTCCCGCTTAGGGATTCCTTTATTATTGTATATATGTTTTTGGATCAAAATATACAAGGGAGGTGCTGCCCAAAATTTTAAAAGACAAAGCATGATTCATTATAACTTTATTTCAAAATTGCACCCCTGCTATTTTTTCCGCAAAAAAGGTTTAGATTTTATGGGCTTCGGCTTACTTGATTTACGTTACGCCTTTCGATGTTGCGTAATTTAAATGCCGGTCACGCGCTAAATTTTGGGTCGTGACAAAGTTGGTATCAGAGCGCTAGGTTTAACCTTAGTTCGAGTTTAGGTTTGACTATGTGGAGTCTGAAGTGTAATCTATTTCGGAACCTAGGCTTGACCTTACGGAACTTAGACTTGAACAGGGGGACTGTTAGACCCGAACTTTCGTTACATAAGCTCACCCTGATTGATGGAGTAGGTAGCTTGAGTAGAGTGACGTACCGTACGTATGTTCCGCGGCATATTTACGATACGATACTCCACTTAAGTGACCTTAGGATGTACATATCTTGAGACTGGTGATTCTCCTCGTTCCCTTGATTATACATCCATTTGAGACCCTTGATTCTATTCACTTCTATGATCATACTCTCAGTGATTCTGTTCCTCATTTTGATCATGTATTCATTCTGGATCTGTTGATTCATTTCATCCCTTTCATCTATTTTCGTCGATACTTGATTGAGGATCCTGTCACCATGGTTTGAGCGTAGATTGAGCTGCTACTATTGATGCGGTCAGGGCGAGCTCATCGTGGACGAGGACTGACCATTGTGTTTTTTGGTGACATGGGAACGTATCGATTTAGTGGTTGTGTTGTGACCTCTCATTTGAGACGAGTATACGGTTTTGTACCGGATGATCGGGCCATTATTAGAGGCGCCTGTTGAGAGAGGACTGTTGATGTACAGTCTACCTCAGGAATTGTGATGTCGTCTATCGTGCAGATAGATGACCCAGCTGTTGCTGAGATTGACTAGATGCCGCTTCCAGAGCTTACGAGAAGAGATCGCTGGAGCTTTCACGCATAGAGGCGACAGGTGATAGCTAGTCTATCTTGAGTTGAGAGACGAAGTGATTCGTCTGATTGATGCGCCGACGCAGGCCAGGTTGAGTTGAAGATTTCCAGTATGGAGAATCTTATTCAGATCCAGAGCAAATCGATCCAGAGATGAAATTATTCATTGGATGATCCGATAGGATATCAGTAAGATGACCAGCTTCAGATAGAGGAGCCCATCCAGATGCATTGTTAGTTGATCGAGAATGGACGATTATTGAGTATTCCTTCGATAGTGGGACGAGTTCCCAAGGATGTGTTTGGTTAGATATCTTCGACAGAGTGATGAAGATACCGAGTTCACAGTTCGAGTCCGTGTGAGAGACTCCGGATTGACTATAGCCGAGAACAATTACGGTACGCAGATAGCATGATGCGACGTCAAAGTGGACGATAATAAAGATGAGTGGAACAGGAGGTTCGTGCGAGATGCAGACGAGTTGTTGTTACTCTCCGTTGAGATTAGAGATCGGATGTGAATACAGAAGCGTTGGAATATGACCCATTCCAAAGGAAATGTTGTGCTGAGAACGCAGATGTCCAGAGAACAAGAAAAGACAAGACCACAGACCAAAACACAACATAGGGGGACACCAAAAAACCGAGGAGGCCGGAATTTTAAGGTTTTTGGCTGGCCACTTTGTGTTGGAAATGTGTCGTTTTTGGTTGTGTTCATATCATAGTGTAAGGAGCATTCTGCACATGTCTAAAATTTTTTTTGAAGACTTTTAAAAAACAACAGAAAGTGCAGTTTGGTGTTGGTGTTATGGAGTCGTTTTGGTTTCGTTGTTTAAACTTGCTAGACTACGGTTTATGGGTTGGCTCTGATACCATGAAGGGTTATCCTAGTGCCCCGGCCAACTTCCGTGACCAAATGCGGAACAAAATTTTATAACGAACAAAAACTTGGCACTAGATTAACCTTCACTGGATCTTTACCATAAACCTAGTTCGCTAAATTAGAGATCTATCTACTATGATGAGGAATTCTTACCAAACGAACCAAATTCTTCGGTCTTCTTTCTTCATCCTTAGCTCATTGTGGCCTCCTTGAACTTGTTCGATTTCCATTTCCGGCTCCATCGGTCCTCCAGGATCGATCTTTTTCTTCGTCCATCCTTTGTCATAGATGACCCACCCGAAGGATCTGATCCATGGCTCTAGCTCTTTGCTAAGTGTCAAAAGAGCAACTAAAGAACTTGGGATGCTAGTCCAAGTGATCTAGGATGTAGTTAGGATGTCTTAGTGTAAAACTATCTCTTTCTTGCCTCTTCACTTGATTCTCAACACATGAGAAGGTAGTGAAGAGGAATAAGATGAAGGTGCAGGAACCTAGAGAGGAAGGAGGAGATGAAGAGAAAAATGGGAGCTCAAGAAAATAATGAAGCATCCATGAAAGAGAAAATACACACAAGGGTTTTGTGTATCAATTCTTTCATTAAACAATTAGCAACCATGCTTCAATAGTAACTCCAAAATGAATTATAAATTCATTTGTTAACTATTGAAGCATGGTCATCTCCCATTCCTTCCTCACCTCTCACTTTACACCTCATTTCCATTTATCAAATAAAAGGAAAATACATAATGAGGTGGCCACCTTCTTGAAGGAAATTAGTAATAAATACGGATTTTAGTCTACTGTATATACATACCGGCAATCGGATAAAAACCCGAACGCCCAAAGAGGTAGAATAACATGAAGAAAATAATACTAGAATATATATATATATATATCGAAATACATATACGTAAATTATTAAATCAACACCTGATTTAATAATCCGGCTCAAACCCGAGCCGGCTAGTATTACCAACTATCTGATCGAGAGTCCGAGTACAAAGTACATCAACCGATCGAACCATGCACGTATCCAATACGGCTGCTACATCATTTCTCCTGGATCAGGGAAACCTTCTGTATGGGAATCAAAAGACTCGGCAGTACTCTGGCAGTGGGTTTAACCATAAGCATGTCATCGGCACTAGCTGTACGTAACGGCTACCCAGGTACCTGTCGAAAAGGAAGGACGATGATCAAACTCGTCCGAACTCCTACTGAGCCTATCCGTGACAATATCTGTACAGTCCGGTGTCTTCGTCAAAGAGTATCGCATACCGGGTCTAGGGAATGGTGAACGTCAGACCTTAATAACCTTACAAGTCATGCCGATATGGCTCAGGACTAATCCGGGAAAGTACTGATCAACCTATCAGTAAATCCTAACTGCCTTGGCCAAGGTCTTATGGTCCTGACCAATCGAATCATAGAGCGATATCGACTCCCTATACCGGGAGAGACGAATCCCCGACAATCGCTCACCGCCTCAATGTGGCTCTGGACTGAACCTAAGCAAAACCTGTTTGCACGACTCAGTAATTCCATGGTAGGGTAGTGATCAAAGCTCAGTGGGAACTCACATGAGACAAATGCCAATCTCGGGTCCAAAGACTAACCTGTACACATGTCACCTGAGAACTTCCATTTGACGATAGGTATAGTACCACATGGAAGTTCTCGGCGAGTCTATCCACTGTACTCACACCCAGTGAGCACCTGTATACGATCTTATGTGCATCAGACCAATGGCTGCGGGACCAACCATCCCCCGATGGGGCTAGAAACGTATACACCAGTCTACTCTGAAGAATCGATGCCCAGTCTCGATACTCATGCGACTAGGGACCATTTAAGGATGTGCTTATGGACTACCCTACTCCCACAAGTATGATCACCATCACAACGCTGGTAGTCAAGCAAGATCCTTTGGGCTTTATCAACATATAACCACAATATGCAATAACGAGTATGACATATGCCATATTAAGATAAAGACAAACCATAATAGTATACTACTGTATCGAGTCTTCATCAATATATGCAAGCTAGATATAACAACAATAGAAATAAATAAACATATCCTGAAAAGACAAGTCGAATAATATACTATAAAATTGAGCAAGATTGTTTTGTACATATATATCCCTAGCATCCATATGTATACATATACAATACCGACCTCTAGGGCATACATATCCAACAGATACTTGTGCTAGGTATTCCGTCATAAGTAATATATTTGAGACCTTGCTTCTCTCTTTGGTTACTCATCCGTGAGTACGCTCCTTTATGAGTAATGCTGCTTGGCCTTCTTCTATTTAATTGTATGAACTGGAAACAGCTGCATGTATTTTGAATCTGGTTCCAATTTAATTAGTTTATTTGTTTCTATATTGTATATAGAATGGATTCATATCTTAACGATGTTAAGGTATATGGAGTGGTCCGGTTTATGCTTAAAACCAGAATCTGGATAAACTCAAGGCACGTTTCAGTAATGGCAGTTTGTGGGTTATCCTGGGCTTTGATGAGGGTTAACTTTCTACTATTTGGAGGATCAATAGTTATATTGTTCTTGACTCGCCACCCGTTTTAGTAAAATGAATTCTTTTCAAAAAGCATTGGTGGGAGTATAGTAGAACTGTAAGCCATTCCATAACCACAAACGATTACTGAAAATTTAGTAGAACCTGAGAATTCAATTGGTTTTGACGATCCATTAGCCACTCCGTAGATTTGGTGGGCAACCTCAGCCATCCGAGAGGTACTTCGGTCTCCTCAAAGACAGTGACAGGGAGGTTTTTGATGAACCAAGCTTGCCATTACTGCTGTTCTAGAATATGAGATCTGTCAAGTGGATGAGTATAACGTCATTCTAAATTAGGTTTAGAAATGCACGTGTATATGACTCTGCCAGAGAGTTGTTCTAGTCAGTGGGAGAAGAAGTATCATGGTGGGAGAGTAGCTTATGTCTATTTACAGATTAAAGAAAGTACAGCGGAGATAGATCAACTAGTTTTAATGTGACAGTCATAGAGTTTGACTTCATCAGAACAACAGATGGACCTGGTAAGAAGGTAGTTGGGAGTGATGTCTTGGTATTTGGAGAACATACTCTTAATAGGATGTGATTTTTCTATACTACGAACGGTTATACTGTGGTTGTCACAAGGTGTTTCTTTAGATAGAATCTGGATAAAATATCAGGGATTCTAGTGACTAGATCTATGGTTTTAGATCTAAATTTAGAAAGTGTCCCAATTCGGGTACTTTGACACTATTCGAAAGTGTTTTAGAATGGACGAATCATTGCGTGGTGGTGTATCTGCAGGTGAAGAAATCACCCACTTTAAAGAGATGTCTTCTAGACTAATGAGGAGAGAGATTTGCATGATTGGCAAATCACTTGCTCCGGAGAATGAGTCAATCATGAAATGTCAAGTACCGCACTAGATATTTCTTTCGCACTGGCTGCAATAACCATATATTATTCCAATCCTAGAGAAATATTGGGAAGCAGTTATGAACATAAGTGGATGTTCTTTCTATATGGTAACGGTAGCCTCTTTCAGGAGGCGGTTATCATTTCAGTCTTCCAAGGTGACCTCGATAACAGAGTGACTCTCATAGTTATAGTTTCCCCCTTATTTTGAGGGGCAGTATGTTGGACAGGTGGCCCAAGAGGATACTGAGGAAGGTATGGCTCAGGATACTGATTAAATTCAGTGGAGATATTGTTTAAGAAGTTTGTTGGATTTGGAGTTCATTTGTGAACTGGGTCTTATCAGATTGTTAGTGTATATGCCCTAGAGGCCATTACTGTATCATACTAGTTTTTATATTACTTAATGGAAGCTTGGGGTATTCACCTTGTATATACAATCTTGCTCAAAATAGTAGTATGCTACTTGGTTTGTTTCTACTTCAATGTGTACATGTGTTTATTTTAGTATATCACCTATACACGTTAGTGGAGCCCTTAGGATCTTTGCTTGATTACCAGCGTTGTGATGGCAGTCACACTAGTGGGGGCTGGGTAATCTATAAGCACATCGTTATGCAGGTCCCTAGTCGCAGGAAAATCGAAACAGGGCATCGATACTCCGGAGTAGACTAGCGCATGCGCTTCTCATCCCAGAGTAGGAGATGGTCTGTCCCACAGCCATCAGAATGTCGTACTGGAGTTAGTATGCGGGTGCTCATTAGGTTACGAGTACACTGGACAGGACTCGTCGAGAATTGACCGGTTGGTATTTTACCTATCGTTAGTTATCAGTTCCCAGGTGACATGAGTACAGCTTAGTCCGCTGACTTGACACTGTCACTTCGCCTCGAGTGTGTTCCCACTGTACTTTGATTACTACCCTACCACGGCTCAAAGGAGTAGTGAAAACAGGTAGTAGTTGGGTGCAGTCCCGAAGCACTTGGAGGCAGCGAAGGTTAGACATGATTCGTCTCTTCCGGTATTGGGGGTTGACATCGCGCTGTGTCTAGGAGAGCCATTACACGAGTAGTCCCTGGCCAGGGCAAGCGAGATATACTGGTAGGCTTCCAGTGTTATCTCAGGGTGTTTTGGGCTTCACTCCGACACGACTTGTTCCGCTATTAGGGGACTGACGTTTACCGCCCCCTAGGCCCGCCATGCTATGTATCAGACGAACAGATCGGACTATACGGAGATTGTCACATTCAGGATCAGTAGGAGTTCGGATGGGTTTCACCTCGTCAGTCTTCTTGTCGGCATCTACCTGGGGACCGTTACGCACAGCTGGTGCCTCTTGCGGTCTGTGGTTAAACCCACTGCCAGCGTAGTGTCGAGTCTTTAGAGTCGCATACAGAAAGCTATTCGCCTTTAGGAAAAAGAGTAGAGGTCGCATGGTTTTGCGACAGGTCGCATGGTTTTGCGATAGGTTTAGTCACATCCGTGCACTTGTGCACGTTTAGTGTCCGGACAGTTTACACTAGCGGGCCTTGGTTTAAGCCAGATCCTAGTGTACGTATTGGGATTGGTTTTATCCAGTATGTATTCGTGTTTCTCGGAACGCGAATGCGGGTGTGTATGCACAGTTGACGGAGAGACAGAGGCAGAGAATTCTCATTAGGGTTGTTGACCGTTGACTGTTGACTATTGACTTTTGCTCAACCTTAATGAGAATATGATATATGATTAACAATAATATTAATTATGTATTGTGGTGACATGGTTGTTGAGGGGTTGACTTTGTTGACTTGTTGACTTTGTTGACCGGTTGACTAGGTTGGATTAGTTGACCATCATGATGACAATGGCTATCATTTCATGGCAAAGACTTTTTACTTACTTGTTCCCTTGTGCAATATGAGCGCAAGAAATGATATAGCCATTTTGACTTAAACCATTTACACAATACTTGATTACTATTTTTTTGATGATGGTTTTTCATTATGAGAGCTAAGTGAGAAAAGTCTTGCTTGTTCTATCATTTTCATTCTCTCTCTTGTGTTCTTGAGCTCTTATCTTCTTCCTCTTGCTCTCCCTCTCTTTAGTCTATGGTTCACTTGTCTCATGTGTTGGGAACCAAGAACCATAGAGAAAATCCCAACACACTCTCCTCTACTCACTCTAGTTCATAAGGTTTAGTAAACCGAGTGAACTAGTTTCTTCAAAGTACGATGAAGAAGCCAAAGGTAGAAGCTTTCAGGTGGATCGATCTTCGGCGCAAGGAAACGACGGGGTGAAGCCGATCCGGACAACCATCGAGGCTTGAAGACGAAGGAGTTCAAGAAAGAAAGGTATAACCCCCTAACCGAGTAGTTAACAACTCCTAGTTAGGTTGTTAGTTAGATGTTTAACCAAGATCCGGTTTTGAGTCCATGTTACCGCCTCTAGAAAATTGTTTTTCACTAAATTCTGCATGCCCGAAATTACCGGGAGAGGTAGCATGGACTTACACAGATATCCAGACAAATTCTAAGACAAGTATCACTCATTTCGGAAGATGGTTTTTCTCCGTGAAATTAAGATAAATATAGATAAAGAAAGAAACATTAGAGCAGATCTACTCACTAAGGCTATTTCTCGAACGCAATATTTCATAAACGGGCTTTGCGAGAATGATTAGTAGATAAGTTGGGTATTCGGTATCACACGGGCTGTAAGAATGCAACATCGCAATAATTAGTTTTAAGTGCAAGTAGGAGATTGTTGGATATAGTGCTCTCAAGTCAATTATTATAATCGCGGGCACGTGATTGTGATGATTGAGGGAGGACCTATACGGGTAGAATAGTCTTACTCAATATGATAGTATGCTATCCGGTTTGTCTCTATCATCAGCTACATACATTATGTGGTATTATAGATCACTATTACATATTGATAGAGCCCATAGGATTCTTTTTTGACTACCAGCATTATGATGGCGATCATATACATGGGAGCTGGATGGTCTATAAGCACATCCTTAAAATTTCCCTAGTCGAGGGTGTATCGAGACTAGGCATCGATACTCCGGAGTAGACTAGTGTATACTTATCGAGATGTCATGACCCGAAATATTATCTCGTGACCAGCACTTGAATCACGCAACGTCTAAAGACGTAACGGAATTCAAGTAAGCTGAAACCCAGAAATCTAAACCTTTTAAGAAAAATAAAGGAGGTGAGGTTTTGAAATAAAGGTATAATGAAATCTAGTTTTCTTAATAAATAGAAAAGGAACATGAATGATGCAGGTGAAATTTACTAGTTTGAAAACATGTTTCGTCTTTTATAAATTTTGGCAACACCCCCTCTGTATATTTTGATCCAAAACCACGAATACATAATAATGATAAAGGCATCCCCAAGCGGGGGCTAGCCCTTCGGCCAACGGCGGATCACAACCACACAATACAGTATAAATAAGTATACGACGCCCAACGACGAAGTTCACCGCAAAAAGATAATTAAATAAGCAAGACATCAAAACCACAAATAGCGGAAAAATACCCTCGCTCTAAGTCTCGCAACCACAAACTCACTAAGTCTCATTACTTATACAAATTACTAATTTTGATTGATAGAGTTAACTAGATACAATATGAAATATAGATACAAGAGTGGGTATGATACAAATGTCCCACCTACCAATGCAAAACACCCGAATGCAACTGTGTGCCAGCGAAGCCGCTACTGATCCAAGCGGTCAACCTGCAAGACCTGTGGTACAACGGGGGTGAGTTGCCAACTCGTGAGTAGAAAAATATCAACAGATAGAAATTGAATAAACAACGACTCCTAGGTCAACTATATTATAAAGGTAATAATATGATATCTAGGGTGACCGGGTCTGTAAATGTGCCAACAAGGTGGTCAATACCTATATGCATGTGGATAACATCCAACAGTAATAATCAATGCATGTGTGCATGTGTATCTCGTCCACCCATATAATCAATGTATGTATGCATGTGGATCTCGTCCACCCATATAATCAATGTATATATGCACATTAATATCATAAAAGAGTGTTCATGAATGTATAAGGATATGAATCAACGGTGTCCCTCACGCACACCAAAATCATGGAACCTGAGTGTCTAGCATCGACACTCGAAAACATCATGAAAACCGTGCCCAGTATCGGCACGTAAATCCTCATATATCGGGCTCCATCAGTCCGGATAGGCCCACAGGCTCCATCAGTCCAGATCGGCCCATATCATCTATCGACTCCGGTTGCTATCCTCCTGATATCCACTGAGCCCAAATACTATCACCGGTACGTAGTAATCCTTCTGCCAGGCTCACCGTCTGTATACACAGCATCCCTTTCTTGCCACGGGGTACCATACCGGGTCTACCATGTACCCGCAATCGGCCTCATCCGCCTCCTCGAATCCGGTTTCACATGTCACACGTCTCACAACCAAGAAAACGCATGGTGGACGCACTGAAATATCATATCAAGAGAAACCGGGTTTTTAAAACAACACATAACCTCTTTTAAAATGTCCACGGTTCTCAAATCCAGAAATGTCACGAAAACAGCATATCTCAATGCGTAAAATCATAGAGCATGATGTATGCGACATATAATACAAATGTGAGCATATCCGTGTATCATGCAACATGGAACAATGTTAAGACATATTAAGGGAAAACCGCTCTTTTAAAATGATTCCAGTTTTTAAATATATCCTGCGGTTCCCAATCACCCAATAAGGACCTGTTCTCTATCTTGGTACAATATGTATATGCGCAAGTATAGATGTATCAATATATATGTGCACCACTATGGATATACAATGTGTATGTGCGTAAATATGGATATATCAATGTATATGCACACCAATATGGATATACAAATGTGTATATGCGCAAGTATGGATGTATCAACGTATATGTGCACTAATATGGATATACAATGTGTATATGCGCAAGTATGGATGTATCAATGTATATGTGCACCAATATGGATATACAATGTGCATATGCACAAGTATAGATGTATCAATGTATATGCACACCAATATGGATATACAAATGTGTATATGCGCAAGTATGTTATGCGAAGAGTCATATCATGATGCAGCAATCCTACTGTATAGTGACATGGCAATAATCGATGATGAAGTGTGTGAGCCTACATTCTGTGTACGTGTAACATACACATCATCGATAATGGTGCAGGTGTACTATCACAGGTATAAGTAATACAATCTGAATAACATGAATGCATCATAAGGTAAATCGTTAGCTAGAAGCTATAATGTATACATATCTAACATGATCGAGTCGGTGAATCTATCAATCGGCATCTAGCCTAACAACGTCGCGTACGGTATAATCCATCGTATGACAATCTCTAGTCAAGGGTATGGATTAAACATCAAGTCAAACTCATCACGCACGGAAAATCATCGTATGACGGCATTATGCTATCAGGGATCCTATCATCCTATAAGATGAGAGGGTACGGACCTAACGTCTCGTACGGCTACCACTCATGATTCCCAACATATAAATATCTCTATATACCTATGTCCCAGGTCACATCCACAATAATCTCATATCAGGGGACCGGCAGGGTATAAATCATCTTAATCGACTCGCATACGTATACCAACATATCCCCAAATCATCATATCGCATCATATATCCTTTTCATCGCATTCATGTCCCTCACTAAGTCAATTTACAAAAATATTCTACCTTTAATACAAGCATAAGTATCAAATCTAACATACGCACCCGAACCACACAACCGGTTTTTGAAAAGATGCGAATCGTAGTTTTGAAATTAGGGGCTACGGTGTTTTTAAAGAACAGATATCATTTGAAAATCCGTAACGTCCCTCAAGGTATCTGTTTAAAGATGCTTATGATTTTTCGGTTTAGAAATAAGTATGGTTCAGATGACACATCTACATCAACTATCTAGTCCTACAGTACCATATACGGAAATATCGACAAACGTCATCCTCAAATTCCGTCATCCTGTGATAGTCGTAACATATCACCTCTAACTATCCTCTAGTTTCTAATATAGTTTCATAGCTATCTTCATTCTAACCCTAGTTTCCTAATTTAGGTTTCCTTAAACATATTCTATAAATCAGTTTCCACCAAAACTTTGCGGGGGTGCTATAGACCATCCACCCGACTTCCCTCGTGGATATAGATCCACTCACCTGGTCTTCGCTTGCCGAAATCGATAACGCCATGATCCGTCGCCTCGGAATCCACGCGAAGGTACCTACAATAATAAACAATCGCAATGCTTATTAACATCAAGGCGGAAAACCAAAACGGCACATGTTTCGCTCAAAGGTTAAAACCTATAGCCTAGCATGCAAAACACGACCAACAACCCTGGTCGTTGACGTCCAAACTCCACACGACGGAAACACAATACCAAATACCAAATTCAAATTCTTTAAAAGTCGCAAAACCAATTCAGAAACTAAGTAAAACACTCCCAGATTTTCCCTAACTGACAATTAGCCAATTTTGCATACAGGAGGGGTCAAATTTACTTAAAAAGGAGCCATGGACCTAATCGGGGACCCTATTTCCTTTCTTTGGCCGCAAATTGCGACCAGAATTGATATATTTGCGGCCTTGGGTTGGGGTATGGGGCTAGGGTTTCAGTGGTAGCTTCCTAGGTGCCTGCACGACTTCCAGTGTTTGTAATTTAATTTTTCAGGTCCCCGAGTTACTCCAGATTTCCCTGCACGCTCCAATTCCTCACAAACTGACATGAAAGTTTTGAAATTCCATATTTTTGGGTTTCAGTTGGGCTTGGTCTGGATTTCTTTCATTATAGGGGGTCTAAAGTTCTCAATAAGGCTCAAGTTCATGTACACAACTCAAATAAAACCCTAACCCTCTCTAGAATTTTCCAAAGTGCTCAAAACTACACGAAATCGATTTTAGTCTAGAATAGAGACTAAATCAATTAAAATACTATTCTATTTTTGAAGGGATTACCTCATTTGACACTCATGAATCCACCAAGATCGTCAAAATCTGAATTTTCTTGGTCCAATGTGCTTCCCTTGAGCTTGTGCAATTTTTTAATGAAATGGGTATGGGTTTTAGTGGATATTTCATATAGGGGCCATAAGGGTAGAGGATGGAGGGAGATGAGGAGGAAGAAGAAGAAAATGGTGAAGGAAATAATGAGGCAACACCCTATCTCTCTCTCTCAATTATTCTCACTTCTCTCTCTCACAAAGTATACCTACCCTAATCATTATGTCCCCTTTTGACTTTTCTTTTTCTTTTCATCTCTCAAATAAAGCAACAACCAAGATATAAAACATGAAGAAAAACATGATAAAAATGTAACAGGAGAAAAAATGACATGATGCATGTCATGTGCACAAAACAAGCTCAATACGCGATTAGCAATATTTAATCATGATTAGCACTAAAAGTGAATATAATAAATCATAAAAATTCATAATTTGTTTAAATCACATAAAGCACCCTCTTCTAGTAATTTATATAATTTTCCAAAAAAAATTTCTTTTTTTCCAATTTATCAGTATTTAATTATACCGCCCTATTAAAATATTCAATATTTTATTATTTAATTATAAAAATTCCCAAAAATAATATTTTATTTTTCTGAAATTTTACAATCTTTCCACCTTAAAGAAATTCGGTCCCCAAATTTAAATTTAAACCCCCAATTTCTAAACCATTTCAATAGCCAACTCAAATCAACGGGGCTCCGAAATCATGGAAAATGCACAAATAACACAACGCATCGCGTGCGCCTGAAAACGAATACAAAACTCAAAATCCGAACTCCGTCAAGCGTCACGCATATCATCTAATTTGATCGCATATACTTCGAGTTACAATAGAGATACGGATCCCACTACTGAAATCAAATATACACTAGTCAAATACTATAATTGCAGGGTTGCTATGCAAGCGCACAAGGGTCTACGAGGTATCAACCATGCCCGATTAAAAATTTAGCCGTGCCGAACAACCCGAATACGGATCTTTAAACTAGAGATTAGGCGAAAACTAACATGTTAACAACTTTAACACTAAGTGAGAGGGATTACAACCTTTGTAGATCCGGTCCTTCACTTCATATGCTCCGTGTTGTGGTCCCTTCGCTGCGATCATTGGGATCCGGACTCTCGAGAGGTTCCATGAAGAGAAAGATGCAACCTTTGCTTCCGATCTTCGATACTAAGATGATCTACCATGAAGTTCCGTTAACACAAGCTAACACTCATGAAATGATGTGAACACCCTCATCTAAATGGCAAGGGAAGATGAGGATGATGAAGTAGGATTTTTTTTTGTCTCTCTTTATTTTTCTTTTTCTCACTCATTTATCATCACAAAATCAAAATCAAGAATGTTTTTCCATGAAAAGAGAAATAAAGAAGAAGATGGAATCCTTTTGTAATGAATAATGAATAACTGATTAGAGAGGTTAGAATTGCAACCATAATTAAGAATGAATCCTTAACCCTTGTAGAGAAACAACCATGGTCAAAGGTTTGGGTTTGGTTAAGCAAATATCTTCACAAAATATCTTACACAAAACAGAACATAAACCTTTTAGGAACTATTAGAAGAGCTTAACCCTAATCAAACCCTAACCATGTTTAATCTCTACTAATCATGTTGCATTAATAACCATATCATGTTACAATATTATATATCATATATATAATATTTATTGTAACAAAATAAAATAATACAATTAACATATATCGCATATATATCAATGTATTACCCGAGCGAGAAAAAGAATCTTTTAGTGAGCAAATATTAGTTAATGTAATTTAATATATCATATATATTATTATACATTAAATTATCAAATCAACCCTTGATCCGGCAATCCGCCTATATCGCATATAACTGACTAATATTTATCCGGACCGATTCATCGAATCAACACTTGATCCGATGACCCGGCTGATATCAAATATCGCGAGAATAGAATACGGTATCTCATATCGCATTATCCTCGGTCCCGCACATATCACATACGTGCTCCTACTCCGTTTTGCCTGAGCCAAGAAACCTCTGTGTAGGACTCTAAAGAATCGTCAATAAGCCGGCAGTAGATGATGATCATATCAAACACCCACAAGCTGCAAGCGGTCAGCTAAACGTAACAGCCACCCAGGTATTGAGCGCTCAGAAGATCAACAAGCAAGCCTGTAACTTCTCATGTGAATCCAAACAATAACACTCCCGTACAGTCCGGTCTCGTCATCTGATATGTTGCATATCTCGCCTAGGGGTGGTAAAAGTCAGACCCCAGTAGCTCGATAAGTCGTGTCGATATGAGGTCTATAACAGTTCGAGAAACTACTGATAACACTTACCAGTAAATCTCAGCAACTCTGGCCAGGGATTTCCGGTTATAGCCATTCGAACACAGCACAACATCAACTATCTATACCGGGAGAGAAGAATTCCCTCCTATCGCTCATTGCCTCCATGTGATTCGGGACTGTACCCAAAAGCCACCTTTTTGCACGCCCTCTTGGACATGGTATGATGGAAATCAAAGCACAGTGGGAATCACACAAGACTCTATGACGATCTCGGGTCAACTGACTACTCTGTACCAGTGTCACCGGAGAACTGCCATCTGACGTATGGTATAATACCATCTGGGAGTTCTCGGCGAGTCCGTCCAGTATACCCAGTCTCCACTGAGCACCCGTACACCATCCTTGATGTCAAACACCGATGGATATGGGATCATCCATCGCCCATCATATGGGTCAAGATGCGTATACGCTAGTCTACTCTGGTGCATCGATGCCCTGTCTCGATACACCCATGACTAGGAACAATTATAGGATGTACTCGTCGACTACCGTGGCCCCACTAATATGATCTCATCATAGTCCCAGTAGTCGAGTACATATCCTAAGGGCTTTATTAACATGTATATATAGAGACAATCAGAGTACATGTTTAGATAAAGTACAACCAGATAGTATACTATCATGTCGAGCAAGAAAGTCCTCCCTATATATGTCCTAGCATCCACTACAATATACATCGTATGTACAGTAATCGCCTCTAGGGCATACATATAACTAACAATCTCCTACTTGCACTAGGGCCATCTGTTGTGGTATCGCATACCTAACAATTAGCTGCGATTGAAGTATCTCATACTCAACCATCCCATAAAAGTCTCTACTGGGAAAAAGGTCTTTGTGAGTGGATCCGCGCTGTTGTCATCTGTGTCTACTCTCCTAACCTCGATCTCCCTGGAGATCTACCATCTCCATGATCAGGTGATACTGCCTAAGAATTATATCTGGATTTCTGATGGGACGGTAGTTCCTTGGCTAAAGCCACAACTCCATTATCACACAATGGTAGGAATGAAGTTCATCTCATGAACTAATTAATATCCAGACTGCCTCTTTGGTAGCATCCTTGGTAACGATATATCTTGCCTTTAATCTTCTAGTTGTCACGGTATCTAGCTTGGAACTCTTCCAACATACCGTCCCTCCACTGATGGTGTAGACAATGCCTGCGACTGACATTCAGTCGTCCTTATCAGCCTGGAACCTTTCCAGTGATTCTCCCCAGGATCGATTGATACCATCTCACTACAACTAGTGAGTATCCTAACATCCAATTAGATCTATCTCATAGATCCAAAACCAAGGATTTAGGAGGTATCACCTTGATCCTATATGGAGAATCCTTGTGATAAGCGGAGATTAACCGAGCGTAGCATAGGAAACTCCTTCCCTATCAAGAGTATGTCATCCACGTACTCTACGAGGATCACCACCATACTCTCTACTACCTTTTCGTATATACAAGGTTCATCTACCATTTTGATGAAGTCAAACTCTTTGACTACCACATCAAAACAGATGTTCCAACTCCGCGATGCCTATTTTATTACATAAAACATCTTGCACACGTTTTCGCTACTCCCACTGTCTACGAAGCCCTCTGGCTGTGTACTTATAGACGCTATCTTCTAAAACATCATTTAGAAAAGCAGTCTTGACACCCAACCACCAAATATCGTAGTCATGGTGTGTAGCCGTGGCAAGTAGGATCTGGATGGACTTAAGCATAGATCCTTAGAAAAGGTTTCAACATAATCCATACCTGGTCTATGATGCAAACCTTTAACAAGTCTAGTTTTGAAAGTCTCAACTTTTCCATGTACACCAAGTAATCTTCTCAAGATATACTTGCTCCTGATGGGGATTTAACCCTTCAGATAAAGCAACCAAAGTCCATACTTTGTTGGTGTATAAGGATTCCATCTCAGATCGATAAGCACCCAGCCATTTTTACAGAGTCCCACTCCTGATGGCCAGCTCGAAAATAGTTGGGTCATCATCTCATGATGCAATCCTCGCTCCCACTGTCATAGAGAAACTACAGTATCTCTCAGGTGGGTGAGGAACCCTACTAGATCGGCGGCGAGGCTGAGGTTCGTTGGAAACTATTGAATCTTTTGCTTCTACCAAATCATCAGCTGCATTTTGTATAGCTGGAACATTTCCAGTTTTACATAACAGACCTTGCCTCGAGCTTGTCCGGATTTTGCTTTTAGACATAGGCAGGACAACCGTAAATCTTAACAAGCTTAAGATATGGGCTCTTCCTTTTCCATATCACATATGAAGTGGTAGGCAACTGATTTGATTTGAACCCTATTCAATAGGTATGCAGCTTCTCATGTGCATAACTCCCAAAAGGAAATAGGAAACTCAGTAATACTCATCATAGAGCACACCATATCAAATAAGGTGCTATTGCTCCGCCCCGATATACCATCGTGCTATGGTGTATACGGAGGAGTAATGCTGAGACAGAATCTCATTCTCCTTAAGAATAGTTCAGGAATTCCGTGCTCAAGTATTCTCCTCCTTGATCTTATCAAAGGACATAATACTTATACCCGTATTTTGGTTCTCTACTTCTAACTTATATTCTGTGAATATCTCAAAAGCTTCGGACTTGTGTTTCAAAACATGTTTGAATCTTGGGAGATTATCAGAGAATGTAATGAAGTACAAAGAACCAGTCTTGGCATATGTAGACAGGAGACTTTCATACATCAGCTTGTATCTATTCCCAAGAGTTCACTAACTCTTTCTCTGTTTCCAATAAACAGAGCTGTGGTCATTTTATCTTTGTGACGTGACTGGCAAGTTTCACAAGATGTAAATTCAAACTAATTTAAATATGCATCTATATGTAACTTTGATAGTCGGGTCGCATTGATATGACCCAGTCTACAATGCCTCAAGAAGGATTCGTTCATTTCTGAACTCTTCCTCTTGTGTGTGTTCTGTACGTTAAGAACTGTGGTTTGATTTAGAACGTCAATGCTTTTAGATAACGTGCCTGAACCGATCAACTCTTGATATAGGAAATGTTCAAAACATTATCCAACAATACAAAATTATATCCTTTCTTTACTAATAAAGAGACTGATATGGTTTTGTATATCTGGTTCGGTATCTAATAACATTTGTTCATAATCAATGTATTCTGGTAATACAGGGTGATAGTGACCAACAGACTTGGCTGCAACACTTGCACCGTTTTCTGTCTCATGAAACTTATCACCCGTTCTCAGTTCTCTACCTATCTGTAGCCCATGTAACAGATTACATATACGGGATCCTGATCCGGTATCACATACCCAGGAAGTAAAGGATACTGAGAAACAGTTCTGTGTAATGAACACACCCGAAGATGATGCATCAACATGCACTTTCTTCGTTTGGGCGGCACGGGAAATCTGGTATTCCCCAATTTCCTGCTCTGTCTTATAACAATTATAAGTTGGAGCGGGACCAACGTTCCCCAGCTCAGTATAACAAGCGGGTTCGGTAA
Organism: Agapanthus africanus; assembly: GCA_030015575.1. Taxonomy (NCBI): domain Eukaryota; kingdom Viridiplantae; phylum Streptophyta; class Magnoliopsida; order Asparagales; family Amaryllidaceae; genus Agapanthus; species Agapanthus africanus. The sequence goes on from CM057337.1 coordinate 538,847,533, forward strand.
ATATATCCGTTTTTTTATCTTGATTAAGGCGTGATATGGTCGCTATCTGGAGAGAGAAAGAAGAAAACACTCAGCGTATGCTCTCGCAAGATTAGATTGGTTATCTAATATATCTAATCAGGATGTCTCCCACTGTTTTATTCAAATCTTCCTTCAAACCCTAAAAGGAATGACTAGCCGGGATTAATTTCACGCTACAAGTTCGCCAATCTTTCAGCTAGGCCAGTGTCGGTACTTTGAGGGAGGTCCCCCGTGCTTTCGCACGAACCAAATTAAAGTAAACCTCGTTTTCCCAGAGGCGTAACCCCGTTAACACCTTTCTAGACACCTACTTGATCGGCTAATTGTAATGTGTAAAACTCTCCCACGAGTAACTCTTACTCGCAGCGGGTATCGGGTTCCAACTATCTCAAAGAAGGTATGCAATCTCATTGTAAATTTTAACACTTGAAATTCCCGATAATATTTTGCCCCAAGCGATCTATGACCTTGACAAGGTCAACAAACCATAGACCGCAAATCAAGTTCAACCCGTCATTTCCTGATTGAATTAAACCCACCCACACGACCCTTGACAAGGTCAACAAAGTCGCATGACTACCCTAATCCAATCGCATCATATGCTTATGCAGATAAGCATAAATAGCTACCGCACACTACGCCTTGACAAGGTCAACAAACGCAGCACGAATACTATGAAGTACTTATCTGAAATGACGGAGGGCTACGATGGGTGTTTCAGAAAACCCTTTGCATAATGAACTTGATATCGTTGTAGAATCGAGTGATTTTAAATGGAGTGTTTTTTAGGCTTTTCTAGTTTTGCTAAAGGGGTCACTCCCGGTGAAGGGATCGTCGGCCCTTTCCTCATCGAATAATGTGCTGGATATTTCACAAATATCACTATACAAAGCAAGAACTATAGAAGTAATCAAAAAACAAACCGAGTTTGTAGCATCTGCCAGTTATTGCTAAAGGAGTCACTCTCGGTGAAGGGATCTCGGTCCTTTCCTTATCGAATAAGGTGCTGGATGTTCTACAAGGAACACCGCTATGCAAAGCAAGAACTAGTGCTACCAGTTTTTATAAACAAGTTTCTACAATATCTTAGGTTTCTTTTATTTCATTAATCTCATTAATGAAGTCCCATTTTATTATGCTTCACAAGCATCTCTTTTGAAAACGAAATCTGCAATATAACATATATCTCATATATATAAAATATAAACATTCGTTTCAGGCTGTAATATGATCTCATCACAGAACATTGCAGCAGAAGAACATATATGAAATATTGGATATACTAGGACGTCCGTGTTTTCAATACATGCTTGTATAAAACACGGATTCCACGGTCGCGATGAATAGCCAAACCCACATCCCTAGACCCCTACGAGAGCGGCAAGTAACACTGCCAATCCTAGGTTTAGGAGACCCGGTCCCGACTCCTCGAGATGGTCTCCCACTGGACCCTAGAACCCGGTTACTTGTGCTCCCCGCCTTGGGTCTACCCAATGCGGAAAAGTAAATAATATACAACGGTGACTTCTTCCGCTACCTGGAAGTGCCCCAATAAAAGAATATTACATACAAATGAATTTTACATGAATGAAAAAGAAAAAATTCTCATCTCACATAAAAACCCCCGGCTATTCAAACGCGACGATCCAATACAACATATCACAGCAACACATAATATCTCATATCATCAACGTAAGCAAGTATGCGTATCCCGATTGTCGTTGATGTATAGCAACGAAGCCGGCGATACACCACATACTACGCTTACGGTCACAGAAAAGAAAGTGTAAAACTACAACAGTTGGAATCCGCAACTTCTTTAGACATCGCATGCCTAACCAAATGAATTTCTTAGACATCGCATGCCTAACAATTATCAATCCCGCATTTTAGTCTCATTTATCGAAAAATCTTTTCAATATCAAGTCGGGCAATTCAACAAGATTCCCGACAAACTGATCGAATGCTTGTCGCAAACTTTGGTAGATGGCCGCACCCCCGACGCCGTCGATGAAGTGCACCAAGGCGGAACACCGCTGCCGCGAGCACCCGAACGGATGCTTTCGGTGACGGGGTTCTCCTACAGTCACTTGGTCGGGGCTTTGGGGCGTAGCTGTCTATTAAGTTTACCCGGCGAGTATCCGCGTACGCTACGTGATTGCGACGGACTTTTGATCACATCAAAATTCCCTGCAACCGATCATCTGAGACTAAACTGCTATGTTTATAATATTCAAATTAGTTATCTCATAACTACCTGTGGATTCCAAATATTGTATCATAATCCAGATAAATAGACAATGTTAAACTTTCCGATCGAATAATCAAACACCCAAGATTTCCCCAATATATCTCAAAACTTGAAATTAGTTTAAAAACATCCATCATATGCCACAGTACCAATGGTCCAGCCGTAGAAGGGTCAAGTTAACGCCTCATATGTGGCACGCCGTACTGCTCCAAACCCAAAGGTTCAAAAGGCAGTTCAAGACGGTCACATAATCGAGTTAAGGTTTGTTGTCTTCTAGAGGGTCCACCGCGTTACTTGCACGACTTAGAACATTCTTAAACACGAGGAAAAATCCAACTTTTGATAAATTTTCCGACAGGGGAAAAAGTGAGTTATTGATATCCGTTCGAACTTGTTAACAGTTTCTAAAAATTATCCGGACAAACTAAACAAAGTTAAATTATCCGATCGAATCAACGATTCCCCAATACAACCCTTGAAAAATCAACACTTGAGTGGAATTAAAATATTCCCAGAAAAAATTAACAAGAAAGGGCCTAAAAATAATTACATGAAATTTCAGGGACTAAGTCCAAATTTTGGCCGCGGAACCGCCGCAAAACCCATGGTTTCGCCGCGGTTACGCGGTCAAATTTTCGAGTTAGAGGTCCGTGCTTCACAGTAATTCTTAGTTTTTCCTGCTTAATTTTCTGAGAATTTTTAATTCATAAAAAACCACATTTTTGAAAAATGTACAGAGAGGGTTCCGTGTCGGGGTTTCGGCGTTCGATCGGACTTTAAACTTCGTCTAGACTTCGCCTAAAGCTCTAGCTTGGCTCTGATACCACTGCAGGGTTGCTATGCACGCGCACAAGGGTCTACGAGGCATCAACCATGCCCGATTAAAAATTTAGCCGTGCCGAACAACCCGAATACGGATCTTTAAACTAGAGATTAGGCGAAAACTAACATGTTAACAACTTTAACACTAAGTGAGAGGGATTACAACCTTTGTAGATCCGGTCCTTCACTTCATATGCTCCGTGTTGTGGTCCCTTCGCTGCGATCATCGGGATCCGGACTCTCGAGAGGTTCCACGAAGAGAAAGATGCAACCTTTGCTTTCGATCTTCGATACTAAGATGATCTACCTTGAAGTTCTGTTAACACAAGCTAACACTCATAAAATGATGTGAACATCCTCATCTAAATGGCAAGGGAAGATGAGGATGATGACGTAGGATTTTTTTTTTTTGCTCTCTTTATTTTTCTTTTTCTCACACCTTTATCATTACAAAATCAAAATCAAGAAAGCTTTTCCATGAAAAGAGAAATAAAGAAGAAGATGGAATCCTTTTGTGATGAATAATGAATAACTCATTAGAGAGGTTAGAATTGCAACCATAGTTAAGAATGAATCCTTAACCCTTGTAGAGAAACAACCATGGTCAAGGGTTTGGGTTTGGTTAAGCAAATATCTTCACAAAATATCTTACACAAAACAAAACATAAACCTTCTAGAAACTTCTAGAAGAGCTTAACCCTAATCAAACCCTAACCATGTTTAATCTCCACTAATCATGTTGCATTAATAACCATATCATGTTACAATATTATATATCATATATATAATATTTATTGTAACAAAATAAAATAATACAATTAACATATATCGCATATATATCAATGTATTACCCGAGCGAGAAAAAGAATCTTTTAGTGAGCAAATATTAGTTAATGTAATTTAATATATCATATATATTATTATACATTAAATTATCGAATCAACCCTTGATCCTGCAATCCGGCTATATCGCATATAACCGACTAATATTTATCCGTACCGATTCATCGAATCAACACTTGATCCGATGACCCGGCTGATATCAAATATCGCGAGAATAGAATACGGTATCTCATATCGCATTATCCTCGGTCCCGCACATATCACATACGTGCTCCTACTCCGTTTTGCCTGAGCCAAGAAACCTTTGTGTAGGACTCTAAAGAATCGTCAATACGCCGGCAGTAGGTGATGATCATATCAAACACCCACAAGCTGCAAGCGGTCAGCTAAATGTAATAGCCACCCAGGTATTGAGCGCTCAGAAGATCAACAAGCAAGCCTGTAACTTCTCCTGTGAATCCAAACAGTAACACTCCCGTACAGTCCGGTCTCGTCGTCTGATATGTTGCATATCTCGCCTAGGGGTGGTAAACGTCAGACCCCAGTAGCTCGATAAGTCGTGTCGATATGAGGTCTATAACAGTTCGAGAAACTACTGATAACACTTACCAGTAAATCTCAGCAACCCTGGCCAGGGATTTCCGCTTATAGCCAATCGAACACAGCACAACATCAACTCCCTATACCGAGAGAGACGAATCCCCTCCTATCTCTCATTGCATCCATGTGATTCGGGACTGTACCCAAAAGCCACCTTTTTGCACGCCCTCTTGGACATGGTATGATGGAAATCAAAGCACAGTGGGAATCACACAAGACTCTATGACGATCTTGGGTCAACAGACTACTCTGTACCAGTGTCACCGGAGAACTGCCATCTGACGTATGGTATAATACCATCTGGGAGTTCTCGGTGCGTCCGTCCAGTGTACCCAGTCTCCACTGAGCACCCGTACACCATACTTGATGTCAAACACCGATGGATATAGGATCATCCATCGCCCATCATATGGGTCAAGATGCGTATACGCTAGTCTACTCTGGTGCATCGATGCCCTGTCTCAATACACCCACGACTAGGAACAATTATAGGATGTACTCGTCGACTACCATGGCCCGACTAGTATGATCTCATCATAGTCCCAGTAGTCGAGTACATATCCTAAGGGCTTTATCAACATGTATATATAAAGACAATCAGAGTACATGTTTAGATAAAGTACAACCAGATAGCATACTATCATGTCGAGCAAGAAAGTCCTCCCTATATATGTCCTAGAATCCACTACAATATACATCGTATGTACAGTAATGGCCTCTAGGGCATACATATAACTAACAATAATACGCGTATAGTACGCATCCTTGAAAAATGTTCAAGAACTAAATAAAACTCATGCAAAATCTTTCCAAATCGCCGCGTGAATGCGTAACTCAAGGCATAAGTGACGGACGCTCATTTTAAAATAATAATATATGTCCATATATGTTTTCCTAAATACACGTTCCGTCATTTCTCAAATTATCCCAAAAAGTTTTCCTTTATAAAGGTTCGTGTCGCTCACGGACACGTAGGAAATAGCGAGACTATACCTCCTTTTCAAAGACCTCTTGGTAAATTTTTAATGCATGCAAAGTACTCAGGTACTGTCCTTGGATTAGTCCCGTTTGGCTACTAAACAATATAGTGCCCAACATGAAAACAAAGTGCTCAAAAGCAAAATCAGCCTCAAAAGGCGTATCCAATAATCACATGCGTCTGGTGTGCTTGGAAATCAAATCCAAATACAGGTGCCACAATACGCACAAAGCAAAACTAAGTGCAACGGGTGTGCACAAATGCATCTGTCCACTGCAACGGGTGTGCACGAAAATAATATCTGGTGCATCTATTTTGCACGAAAATCTCAAATCTGGTGCATCAAATGCGCGAAATACAATCAATACTCAAACGCATAAAAGCAACACCGAGTACGCCAAGGTGTATAAAATCGTAAAAGTGTGCAAATGCGTGCACAAAATACAAATCAATGCACTGCAAGCACATATAAGCTATACCGAGTGCAAACATCACCTCATCCGCATGAAATCTATGAAATCATAAACACATGCTATGAAGGTACAAAATCGACATCAAATGCAATGGATATGCACAAATCGCAAATCAACACAACGGTGTATAAAACATATATCGGGTGCGATAACTATACGCAAACATGCAAATACCCAGTAGGTGCAACCTTGGTGCACGAAAACGATATCATGAAACTCAATCCTCAAAACTCAAATCCAAGCGATATAAGCGTAATACTCAGATCAAAAACGCAAATCGCAACAAATGACATTGAGGTACACCTCCTGCAATGTCGAAAAATAAATCGGTGCGCCTAAAATTGGCAGAACACGAACATCCGGTTGCCTCCTGTTCACGATCTGGTGTCCTCGGTCACTGGGTCCTTATCTTCTCTGTGGATTTACCAATCTCACAATCCATCGGCTCGTCATCCCTGTCGGGTGTGCTAACGGGAACGATTCCGCTCTAGCACTTCTCTGGTCATCTCTCGGCCAATCATCACGACCATTCGTAAAGTAGCATATTAGTGGCGTCGGCCTCTGGTCCTCTGAATTCATGTGACACCACTGATCATAGGTGCAAGTCTCATTGCAGCAGTGTCCTGGAAGGAATCCTGCTCAAGGTCTCTTCCGACCTCGCCTATGCCGAACTGTACAGAGGCGGGTACTCTTACATAATCTTTTCTCATTTTCTGGACATCTACGTGTTTCGCACACATTTCCTCGGAAACTGGCCGTATCCCAATGCCTCTGTAAGTATATCAAGTCTCTGATCTCGACGGGGAGTAATAACAGCTCGTCAGCATATCGCACGAACCTCTGGTTCCACTTGTCTTTATCGTCGTCCACTATGACGTCATGCCATGCTATCTGCGCACTGCAATTGATCTCGGCCACGGTCAATCCGGAGTCTCTCACACGGACTCGAAATCACGAACTCGGTATCTTCATCACTCTGTAGAAGATATCTGGCCGAACACGTCCTCGGGAACTCATCCCAGCCATCGGAGGAATACTCAATACTCGTCCGTCCCTGATCAACTCACAACGCATCTGGGCGAGGTCTTCTATCCGCAGCTGGTCAGCTTGCTGATCTCTTATCACATGATATCTGAACGACGTCAAACTTTTCTATCGAGTCATCGAGGTCCTAAAATTTCCCGAAAGCTCAATACCTGAGCACTGTCTAAAAATATCTGGTACATACCACAGTACCTCTGGACCAGCCATAGAAGGGCAAACCCAAGCCTCACCTATGGCATCGCTAAACTGCCACAAACCCTAAGGTTCAAAGAGGTTCCATGGTCATCAGGTCGAGTTAGGGTTTCATTCTTCTAGAGGGTCTGCAGAATTACCTGCATGTTCCTCCGAACACTTTAAACTTGGGGAAAATGGGTTTCTGACACTTGCTTGAACTTTTTAACTTCACTTAGGTGACATGCGAATACCCTTCGTCCGCATGCTAAACAATGCCTCAATCCTCCAGGAAAGGAGATACACCGGCGGTCATCTCTGGATCGGTCTGCTCTAGATATGAATAAGACTCTCCATACTGGAAGTCTTCAACTCAACTGGGCCTGCGTCGGCGCATCAATCTGATGAATCACCTTCGTCTCTCAAATCGGGGTAGACTAGCTATCATCTGTCGCATTTCTTCCTGGAAGCTCCGACGATCTTAGCTCGTAAGCTCTGGAAGTGATATCTAATCATCTCAGCAATAGCTGGGTCGCCTGTCTGCACGGTAGGCGACATCAAAATCTCAGAGGTATGTTGTACATCAACAGTCCTCTCGCAACTGGCAGCTCTAACAATGGCCCGATCATCCGATGAAAAACCAAACACTCGCCTCAACAGGAGGTCAAAACACAACACTATATCGAGACGTTCCCATGTCACCAAAAAACACAATGGTCGGTCCTCGTACCCGACGAGCCCGCCCTGACCGCAACACTAGCAGCAGCTCAAACTGTGCTCAAACTATGGTGACAGGAACCTCAATCGAGTATCGAAGAAGTAGATCAACAGCATGAAAGGAAACGACAGATCCAGAATGGATACATGATCATAAGAAGGAACAGCATCAATGAGAGTATGATCATAAAAACGAATAGTATCAATGATCTCCAATAGATGTATGATCATGGGTAAGAATAGAATCATAAGTCTCAAAAATATGTACATCCTAAGGGTTTTAAGTGGAGTATCGTATCGTAAATATGCCACGGAACATACGTACAGTATGTCACTCTACTCAAGCAACCTATTCCATCAATCAGGGTCAGCCTATAAAACGAAAGTTCGGGTCTAATACCCCCCGTTCAAGTTTAAGTTCCGTAAGGTCAAGCCTAGGTTCCGAAATACATACCCGCCCTAGACTCCACATAGTCAAACATAGACTCGAACAAAGGTTAAACCTATCATTTTGATACCAACTTTGTCACGACCCGAAATATTAGCTCGTGACCAGCACTTGAATCACGCAACTTCTAAAGGCGTAACGGAATTCAATTAAGCTGAAACCAAGAAATCTAAACCTTTTAAGAAAAATAAAGGAGGTGAGGTTTTGTAATAAAAGTATAATGAAATCTAGTTTTCTTAATGAATAGAAAAGGAACATGAATGATGCAGGTGAAATTTACTAGTTTGAAAACATGTTTCGTCTTTTAAAAATTTTGGCAGCACCCCATTTGTATATTTTGATCCAAAACCACGAATACATAATAATGATAAAGGCATCCCCAAGCGAGAGCTAGCTCTTCGCCAAACGGCGGCTCACAACCATGCAATACAGTATAAATAAGTATACGAAGCCCAACGACGAAGTTCACCACAAAAAGATAATTAAATAAGCAATCCGTCAAAACCAAAAATAGCGAAAAAAACCTCGCTCTAAGTCTCGCAACTACAAACTCACTAAGTCACATTACTTATACAAATTACTAATTTTGATTGATGGAGTTAACTAGATACAATATGAAATATAGATACAAGAGTGGGTACGATACAAATGTCCTACCTACCAATGCAATACACCCGAATGCAACTATATGCCAGCGAAACCGCTACTGATCCAAGCGGTCAACCAGCAAGAACTGTGGCACAACGGGGGTGAGTTGCCAACTCGTGAATAGAAAAATATCAACAGATAGAAATCGAATAAACAACGACTTCTAGGTCAATTATATCATAAAGGTAATACTATGATATCTAGGGTGACCGAGTCTGTATATGTGCCAACAAGGTAGTCAATACCTATATGCATGTGGATAACATCCAACAGTAATAATCAATTCATGTGTGCATGTGGATCTCGTCCACCCATATAATCAATGTATGTATGCATGTAGATCTCGTCCACCCATATAATCAATGTATGTATGCACGTAAATATCATAAAAGAGTGTGCATGAAAGTATGAGGATATGAATCAACGGTGTCCCTCACGACACACCAAAATCATGGAACCTGAGTGTCTAGCACCGACACTCGAAAATTTCATGAAAACCGTGCCCAGCATCGACACGTAAATCCTCATATACCGGGCTCCGTCAGTCAGGATCAGCCCACGGGCACCGTCGGTCTGGATCGGCCCTTATTATCTCTCAACTCCAGTCGGTATCCTCCGAATATCCGCCGAGCCCAATTACTATCACCGGTAGGTAGTAGTCCCTCTGCGAGGCTCACCGTCTGTATACATAGCATCCCTTTCTTTCCCCGGGTACCATACCGGGTCTACCATGTAGCCACAATCGGCCTCATCCGCCTCCTCGAATCGGGATTCACATATCACACATCTCAGAACCGAGAAAACGCATGGTGGACGCACTGAAATACCATATCAATAGAAACCGGGTTTTTAATACAACACATAATCTCTTTTAAAATGTCCACGGTTCTTAAATCCAGATATCTCATGAAAACAGCATATCTCAATGCGTAAAATCATAGAGCATGATGTATGCGACATATAATAGAAATGTGAGCATATCCGTGTATCATGCAACATCGAACAGTGATGTGACATATTAAGGGAAAACTGCTCTTTTAAAATGATTCCAGTTTTTAAATATATCCTGCGGTTCCCAATCTCCCAATAAAAACCAGTTCTCTAGGTTGGTATAATATGTATATGCGTAAGTATAGATATATCAATGTATATGTGCACCAATATGGATATACAATGTGTATATGCGCAAATATAGATATATCAATGTATATGTGCACCAATATGGATATACAAATGTGTATATGCGCAAGTATGGATGTATCAAAGAATATGTGCACCAATATGGATATACAATGTGTATATGCGCACGTATGGATGTATCAATGTATATGTGCACCGATAAGGATATACAATGTGTATATGCGCAAGTATGGATGTATCAATGTATATGTGCACCAAGATGGATATACAAATGTCTATATGCGCAAGTATGTTATGCGAAGAGTCATATCATAATGCAACAATCCTACTGTTTAGTGACATGGCAATTATCGATGATGAAGTGTGTGAGCCTACATTCTGTGTACGTGTAACATACGCATCATCGATAATGGTGCAGGTGTACTGTCACATGTATAAGTAATACAATGTGAATAACATGAATGCATCATAGGTAAATCGTCAGCTAGAAGCTATAAGGTATACATATCTAACATGATCGAGTCGGTGAATCTATGAATCAGCATCCAGGCTAACAACATCGCGTACGGTATAATCCAGCGTACGATATTCTCTAGTCAAGGGTATGGATCAATCATCAAGTCAAACTCATTACGCACGGAAAATCATCGTACGGCGGCATTAAGCTATCAGGGATCCTATCATCCTATAAGACAAGAAGGGTATGGACCTAACGTCTCGTACGGCTACCACTCACGATTCACAACTTATAAATATCTCTGTATACCTATGTCCCAAGTCACATCCGCAATAATCTCATATTAGGGGACCAGCAGGGTATAAATCATCTTAATCGACTCGCATACGTATACCAACATATCCCCAAATCTTCATATCGCGTCATATATCCTTTTCATCGCATTCATGTCTCTCACCATCTCAATTTACAAAAACATTCTACCTTTACTACAAGCATAAGTATCTAATCTAACATACGGACCCGAACCATACAACCAGTTTTTGAAAAGATGCGAATCGTAGTTTTGAAAGTAGGGGCTACGGTGTTTTTAAAGAAAAGATATCATTTTAAAATCTGTAATGTCCTCATGGTATCTGTTTAAAGATGCATACGATTCTTCGGTTTAGAAATAAGTATGGTTCGGATGACGCATCTACATCGACCATTTAGCCCTACAGTACCCTAAATGGCAATATCGACAAACGTCATCCTCAAATTCCGTCATCCTATGATAGTCGTAACATATCACCTCTAACTATCCTCTATTGTAACGTTTTGAAAATCGTTTCGGTGAAATTTCGAAAAATCAGTAAAATAAGGTGGTTTTCTGTAAAAAGTCAAAATGCAAATATCTTATTATAAAAATTAAATATACATATTCTAGCTATGTAATTGCTATTAATTGGTGTTTATTGAGCCGCTGGAGAAATTTCAAATTTTCTGAAAAAAATATTATTTTATTATTATTTAAGCCGTCACTAATACATTTAATTAGGGAAAATTACAAATTGGAATGAGTTGAAACAAATTTTGTGCATCATAAAACATTAAATAAAATTTTATCATGTGGTTTTTGGAACGAAATAATTGCCAAAACGGTTTAGAAATTATTGAAGAAAAAAGGCTTTTTTAAGCGTAAATGGATGTTTGGGGTATTGTATTTATCATTTTTCATCACCCCACACCCGTACCCACACCCACACACCCCCATTCACTTATCCCCTTGAAGAATTCAGTAGCCCCCTCTTTTGTCCCAACTTGGATTTCAAGGAAAAGAAATGAAAGAAAAGAAAAGAAAATGGATAAATGAGTTGGACTTTTGACTTTGTGTTGACTTGGACTTCCTTACTTGTTATTTTCTCCACCTCACTCTCTCTCCTCCCTCACCCAACCCCCCCACAACCTGGCCGAAACCAGCAACCCCCCCAACAGCCCCATTTTCCTCTTCTCCTCTCTTTGTTCCATCAAAGAAAATCCAAAGAAAAATCCACAAAAAATCAAGCAAAAATCCAAATCAAAATCCGACTCCTATCCATTTTAGCTTAGCCCGTATAGCATGGATTTTGGTGACAAGGGAGCATTTTGGAGTGATATGTGTGCTTGTGGGATCTTAAATTTGTTTGGGTAATTCTAACCCTTTTGCTTAAATTGTTGTTAAATTCGTGTAGTTAGCTTAATTAAGTGTTAATTTGGTTTTATGTGGGTTCAATTGTATGATTAAGGAATTCTAGTTAGGGTTTTGTTTTGAAATTGGGTTGTGATCACTTGTGCATGGTTTGTGATATGAGCTAACATCTTGAAAAATTGTTAAAATTTATCTAGTTGCATATTACAAGTTGTTACTTGAAAAATGTCCAAATTAAGTTTTTTATGCAAACTAGGGTTTTATGAAATGCATTTATATGTAAGATTAAAAATATGGTTAGGGTTTTTATCATATTATTAACTTTACTACGTGTAGTTTAACACTTTAGTTCATGGAAATCCAACCTAAATTGTAGTTTGCGTATTTTTTTTTGCTATGAAATTGTTAAAAAAAGGGTATTTTGTAAACTAGAATATTAGGGTTTTTGGAATTTAATGAGATTAAATTCCGGAAATTGTTTCTATGACTTATTTAAGATATTTAATAAATATATTGGCCGCTACATTCATTTAAACATCCTGTTTTGTACAAAAACGGCGAATTGTGCTTGCTAGATTTTCGGAAAAGTGACTTTTTAAGTAAAGTTGGGGTTTTTGTGAGTTTTAACCTAGTTTATATTAAAATTATTGTTCGTGAATGTGCAAATGAGTGTGATTGGATTTTTCTCGAGGGTTTGACATTTGTACATCGACATCGAGGGTTGGTTTGACTATTTTTGTATGCGTAGGCGATAGGTTTGGACCTATGCGTGATACGCGTGCCGATTTGATTTTCGTATGCCGTTTCGATTTCGAATTTAGTTTTAATGCGATACGGTGCGTTATGATATGTAGGTACCCCATGCGGATTTCGAGACGACAAGCAAGCGCGTGGCGACGTCGGCACCGGCGAGCGAGGACCAGGTGAGTAGATTTATATCTACGGGGAGAAGTCGGGTGGATGGTGTATAGCACCCCCGTAGTCCGTGGTGGTGTATACGGATGCGTATACACACGAACATCTATTATATGTTGTTTTTGGATTAATAACGTTGCTTAGGATGGATATTGGTGTGTTGGATTACCTTAGTGTTGCGAACCCTACGGTAGTGTTGCACTACACATACACACATACATACTTGCATACATTCCTATTGATATGTACTCATGGGATTCTTTATAGTTATGGGTTCACATGGGTATGGGACTATGTGTTCACATACGGCTTTGAGGATGATACTTGGGATTGAGCTGAGTCGATGAGATTTGATTTGAGGCCGTGAGATCGGTGATATAGCAGGGTTCGTATTTGTGATACGACATGACGTTGTAGCGGGTCCTTGACGTAGTGTTTCACTCACGTCCATGCATACGTAGGCAGTATCAGTATGGTACTAGACGTAGATCAGTACCCCGATCATGATATTTGATAAAGAGGATACCCGGTGAATAGTATGATGAATGTGATATTGACCCGTACCTAGATTGGGATGCCGTACGACGGATTTACGTACGAGCTATATTGATAATTGATCCGCACTCTTTACTTGGGATGCCTGATTATAGATATGGTATCGGATATGATAATATTGAGGCGAGATCACCGACTATACATATACAGGTATGTATATGTATCGACTCGGATGATAGGCGGTTCCCTTACCTGTAGTTCAGCTTGTTAGTTCAGCCCTATAGTTTAGTGTAGTTGTTAGATTAGATTGGACTTCTTACCTATTTCAAAAACCAACGAATCGTGGGCATTTGTTTAAAGACAGCCCAAGGGATCCTACGGACATTTCAAAAGACTTATCTTTTCATAAAAACAACGTAGCCCCTATTTTCAAAACCCCATGATTCGTGTTATTTCAAAAGGCACCATTTGTAGGACTGATATTAGATTAATGCAGATTAGTTATAGTTGTGTCTAGTTTTCAGCTCCCGCTCATTTTGTGGTCCGCTTCGCATCGCATGCTTATTTTATGTTTCATAATCCACTATTGATATCATGTTGTTAGGACACCAGCACCATTACCGATGATGCGTATGTACCACGTACACTTAATTGCCGGCTCACACACATCTTCATCGGTAATTGCCATGTCACGTACGCCTTAGAAAATATTATTGCTTAACTTAGCGAGATAGCTAGTAGTTTGACATAATATTAGTGTACTTACCTTATATGCCAGCTTAGATATTGTAGTTATTACTTGTCACTTCATGCATACTGTTATTCATCGTTATGCCGCATTCATGGATTCTCATGCATATATTCACTATTTTACGTGTTATTGAGGTTTTGGATTCGGATTTCCAAGAGATTTTCTGGATTTGGAGGAAAACCGCAAAAACATAAATAAACCTTTTTCCTCTTTTAAAATAAAAAGTGCGGTTTTTCCATGATGTATGAGTCGTCCACCATGAGTTTGCTAATGGATTTCGAGACCCGATTCGAGGAGACGGATGAACCGTTTCGGGAACATGGTGGACCCGGTAAGGTACCCCGGGGCAAGAAGCGCGTGATGATGACGATGTGAGCCTGGTAGGGGAGCACTACCTACCGGTGATATTACCCGACGCGTCGGATATCCGGAGGATACCGTCGTGGTCTTGAGATGGATGGTATGGGCCGGTCTGGACTGACGGCGCCCTAGATATTGAGACTTGAGGTACATAGATTGTGACACAGAGATATCGAGGTATTTGGACACTTGTTTTGTGTCGATGCTGGGCACTGTTTTATGCTGATTTCATATATGGTACCTCAGTTCTTTTAAAATACAGAAATCTCACTGATTTATGAAACCAGTTTTATTCAGTACAGGCATTCTGTTTTATGCATTCATACATCATCCATATGATATATTGCTACCTGAGGCACTGACACGGGCACATGAGATTACACTCGGGTTAGATATTTACCCTAGCCTTGTTATAGGCTACGTGTTATTCATATATTTGAGGATATATTATGATCATTGACCTAGGTTGCGTCATTTATGCGATTTCTGTGCATAGATATTTTTCTATTCATGAGTTGGCAACTCACCCCCGTTGTGCCCCAGTTTCTTGCAGGTTGCCGTACAGGTTTCATTACGGCTTTGCGGGCTCAGTTTCATTCGAGTGACTTGCTAGTAGGTGGGTTTTTCTTGTATCGTACCTATCATATTACCTTGTATAATATTATTCCATTGAATCTAGTAAATTCCATCAACCAAACATGTATTTATTGAGATAGAGACCAGTGTTGTTTATTCTTTCGACCTTATAGTCGCTCGTTATATTTCTGATAGTTTTGAGTTTCCTTTTGAGTTTTGATCCTCGCAGTTGGCGTTGTATATTATATCGTTGTGTGGTTGTGATCGTCGATTGACGAAGAGCTAGCTCCCGCTTGGGGATGCCCTTTTCTTGATTTCGTATACTATTCATGTTGTATCCCGTTTGGGGGCCAGTATTTACAAAGGAGACTCGGCCGAAATTTTCAGTAAATTTTTGATGTTTTAAAAACAGCATAATTCGGCTTATGCTATTTAAATTACTTGCTTTAAGTTGGTTTTTCCTGCACTCTACTACTTTTCTTGGTTTGGATTTCTGCGTTTTTGGTTTAATTAGATTACGTACACCTCGAGACGTTTCGTAGTTTAAGTGCCGGTCATGTTCCGTACTTTCGGGACGTGACAAAGTTGGTATCAGAGCGTTAGGTTTTAACCTTCGGAGCGTAGGATGACCCTTGGTTGATGGAATAGGTGACTAAAGTAGAGTGACGTACCGTTGATATGTTCCGCGGCATATTTACGACACGCCACTCCACTTATGAAGCCTTAGGATGTACATTTCCTTGTTCAGTATTATATTCCTTCCTGATCTAGCCTCATCAGTACCAGTTTGGTTTTGTTGCTACGGTTACGGCAGGGAGAGCTACGGCTAGAGTTGCGGTCAGCATGAGCTCATTACGAATGAGGAATGACCATGGCGAAATTTCGGCGACACACGATTGCAGAGATGTGTCTTTTTACTGTGTTTCCGCGCCACAAGCGTTTGGCGGATCGCCTTTATGAGGTTACTCGGATGTGCTGATCGACACTAGAGGATTGAGCCAATGATAGAGGCCAGCCAGATCTTGATGGCCGTTGGTGTGTTGCTTATTCATGACGATCGAGGCACTGTTCAGCGTGCAGACGAGCGAGCCAGTTATTGCTGCGAACGACGAGATATTGCCCCGGATGCTGTAATTTGTGCAGGACGAGTTGTTCTAAGAGATGATAGGAGGTCGCTAGTCATCTAGGATGAATGACTAGGACAGGTGGATCGTTCGCCTACCCCGATGCGAGGTCATCAGATAGATTGATTCCAGCTAGAGACGACTTCACGCGGAGACGTTGGGAGTCGACAGAGACGATCGAATGTCAGAAACCTATTATTCCAAGTTTAAAGTAGTCGGAAAGACATGCAGGCAATTCTATGGTCCCTCTAGAAGAATGAAACCTAACTCGACTTAATGACCGTGTGAAAGCCTTTGAACCTTCGGGTTTGCTGCAGTTCTACGGCGCCATTAGTGAGGCTTGGGTTTGCCCTTCTAAGGCTGGACCACCGATGCTATGGTATGTACTCGATACTATTAAACTGTGCCCAAGATGTTGAGCTCTTGGGGGATTATGAGGTTTTGACGACTCGATCGGATGGCTCGACTTAATTCGGATGCTAGGTGGTGAGATGCATTTCTTGGGAGACTCCAGATATGAGGATAGCCGTTGGAGCTCAGTCCATGCAGCCGCGACGAGACAAGTCCAAAGCAGACGACATTAGAGAAAAGTGGAGTAAGAGGTTCGCACCAGATCTAGATGAGATGATGTTCCACTCCGCCGACATCAGAGAGGCGATGCGCATGCTGAGGCATGGTACTTGGACTTACCTTCCAGAAGGAGTCGCGATGAGTATGCAGTCGTTCCAGAGCAAGATGCAGATATAGGAAAGGACAATGACTTCCGGACAGTTGGCAGAGACGAGACATGGAAGAGACCGTGAGCAGGATTCCTTTCAGGACACTGCTGCAATGATACTTGCACCCAGGATCAGATGTGTCACGTATATTCAGAGAACCAGAGGCCGACGCCAATGATATGTTGTCTTACGAGTGGTCGCGATGATTGACCGGGAGATGAAAAGAGATGTGCCAGAACGGGATCATCCCCGTTAGCACACCTGACAGGGCCGATGAGCCAATGGACCGAGAGATTGGTAATTCACAGTGAAGACCTTGACCCAGGAGTGGTCATTGTTATGCACACCAACAGGCCAGAGTTCATGATAATCGACGAGACGTCCCACTAGTGACCGCGACAGTTGGCCCGAGATTCTTAGAGGATGCACTTGAGCGATACTATTCCGCCATTACTGATTTCGATGTTTTGGGTGATTTATTCGCTTGATTTGATTTTGATTATTGAGGATTTACGATCTTTGCACAGTGTTGCACTTGATATCGTTTTCGTGCTTGGGTTTCACATGTTTGTGATTTTACGGTTTTAGACATTTGAGTTGATTTTGTGCGTATGCACGCACACGAATTGGTTCCTGCACTCTGTATAGTTATTATATGCTTGCAGTGTGCACTGGACTTCGATTTCGATTGTGATACTCGATATTTGTTTTGTGCACCTTGTGCACCTGATTGATTTTGTGCACGTTCGACGCTTGATATTGGATTTCATGATTTCGTGCACGATAGATGCACCAGATTTTGCTGTCAGGCACACATGTTGCCTATGACAGATGTTTCGTGCACACCCGATGCACTTAGATGTTGTTTCTGTGCGCATGTATGGCACATTCATGGATTTTGATTTCCGTGCGCACCAGATACACGTAGCATTCATGTGCATATTTTGGGATTGATTTCGTATAGAGCAGTACGTTTTTATGATATTGCTATGTATTTTCGTACTGAGCGGGACTAGTCAGAGGACAGTACCTGAATATATTTTGCATGCATTGATAGTTGTTGAAGGGATTTCCAAAAAGCGAGCTATAGCCTCAGTATTTACCTACGTGTCTGATATGACACGAAATGTTTAAAACAAGGAGACCCTTCTAAATTGTTTCCAAAACGGCGGAACGTACATTTCAAACAAGGGTATATATGTATATAGTTATTTTCTTATGATAGACGTCTGCCACTGTGCAGTGTTATACGCGTTGCACAGCGACTTAAAGAGATTTGGCATGCATTTCTTTCAGATACTTACAGATATAGATTCGATGTTTACATGTATAGTTTCGAGTTATATCATATTGGTTTGATTTAGATTTGGCATTGATGTCTTCTCCATGAATCTGATGATTGCGGGATGCTTGACGGAGTTTTGATTTGAGTTATATGCTTATTTTTCACGCGCATGCGCCGCGCTACGATTTGTTTTATGTATTTATGATTTCGGAGCCCCGACGACTTGATGGTTTCGCTTAGAGGTTTTAGTATTAGGGGGGAGTTTTAATTTAAATTCGGGGACCGAATTTCTTTAAGGGGGGAAGATTGTAACGTTTTGAAAATCGTTTCGGTGAAATTTCGAAAAATCGGTAAAATAAGGGGGTTTTCTATAAAAAGTCAAAATGCAAATATCTTATTATAAAAATTAAATATACATATTCTAGCTATGTAATTGCTATTAATTGGTGTTTATTGAGCCGCTGGAGAAATTTCAAATTTTCTGAAAAAAATATTATTTTATTATTATTTAAGCCGTCACTAATACATTTAATTAGGGAAAATTACAAATTGGAATGAGTTGAAACAAATTTTGTGCATAATAAAACATTAAATAAAATTTTATCATGTGGTTTTTGGAACGAAATCAACTGCTAAAACGGTTTAGAAATTATTGAAGAAAAAAAGGCTTTTTTTTAGCGTAAATGGATGTTTGGGGTATTATATTTATCATTTTTCATCACCCCACACCCGTACCCACACCCACACACCCCCATTCACTTATCCCCTTGAAGAATTCAGCAGCCCCCTCTTTTTTCCCCACTTGGATTTCAAGGAAAAGAAATGAAAGAAAAGAAAAGAAAATGGATAAATGAGTTGGACTTTTGACTTTGTGTTAACTTGGACTTCCTTACTAGTTATTTTCTCCACCTCACTCTCTCTCCTCCCTCACCCAACCCCCCCACAACCTGGCCGAAACCAGCAACCCCCCCAACAGCCCCATTTTCCTCTTCTCCTCTCTTTGTTCCATCAAAGAAAATCCAAAGAAAAATCCACAAAAAATCAAGCAAAAATCCAAATCAAAATCCGACTCCTACCCATTTTAGCTTAGCCCGTATAGCATGGATTTTGGTGACAAGGGAGCATTTTGGAGGGATATGTGTGCTTGTGGGATCTTCAATTTGTTTGGGTAAATTCTAACCCTTTTGCTTAAATTGTTGTTAAATTCTTGTAGTTAGCTTAATTAAGTGTTAATTTGGTTTTATGTGGGTTCAATTGTATGATTAAGGAATTCTAGTTAGGGTTTTGTTTTGAAATTGGGTTGTGATCACTTGTGCATGGTTTGTGATGTGAGCTAACATCTTGAAAAATTGTTAAAATTTATCTAGTTGCATATTACAAGTTGTTACTTGAAAAATGTCCAAATTAAGTTTTTTGTGCAAACTAGGGTTTTATGAAATGCATTTATATGTGAGATTAAAAATATGGTTAGGGTTTTTATCATATTATTAACTTTATTAAGTGTAGTTTAACACTTTAGTTCATGGAAATCCAACCTAAATTGTAGTTTGCGTATTTTTTTGCTATGAAATTGTTAAAAAAAGGGTATTTTGTAAACTAGAATATTAGGGTTTTTGGAATTTAATGAGATTAAATTCCGGAAATTGTTTCTATGACTTATTTAAGATATTTAATAAATATATTGGCCGCTACATTCATTTAAACATCCTGTTTTGTACAAAAACGGCGAATTGTGCTTGCTAGATTTTCGGAAAAGTGACTTTTTAAGTAAAGTTGGGGTTTTTGTGAGTTTTAACCTAGTTTATATTAAAATTAGTGTTCGTGAATGTGCAAATGAGTGTGATTGGATTTTTCTCGATGGTTTGACAATTGTACATCGACATCGAGGGTTGGTTTGACTATTCTTGCATGCGTAGGCGATAGGTTTGGACCTATTCGTGATACGCGTGCCGATTTGATTTTCGTATGCCGTTTCGATTTCGAATTTAGTTTTAATGCGATACGGTGCGTTATGATATGTAGGTACCCCATGCGGACTTCGAGACGACAAGCAATCGCGTGGCGACGTCGGCACCGGCGAGCGAGGACCAGGTGAGTAGAATTATATCTACGGGGAGAAGTCGGGTGGATGGTGTATAGCACCCCCGCAGTCCGTGGTGGTGTATACGGATGCGTATACACACGAACATCTATTATATGTTGTTTTTGGATTAATAACGTTGCTTAGGATGGATATTGGTGTGTTGGATTACCTTAGTGTTGCGAACCCTAGGGTAGTGTTGCACTACACATACACACATACATACTTGCATACATTGCTATTGATATGTGCTCATGGGATTCTTTATAGTTATGGGTTCACATGGGTATGGGACTATGTGTTCACATACGGCTTTGAGGATGATACTTGGGATTGAGCTGAGTCGATGAGATTTGATTTGAGGCCGTGAGATCGGTGATATAGCAGGGTTCGTATTTGAGATACGACATGACGTTGTAGCGGGTCCTTGACGTAGTGTTTCACACACGTCCATGCATACGTAGGCGGTATCAGTATGGTACTAGACGTAGATCAGTACCCCGATCATGATATTTGATAAAGAGGATACCCGGTGAATAGTATGATGAATGTGATATTGACCCGTACCCAGATTGGGATGCCATACGATGGATTTACGTACGAGCTATATTGATAATTGATCCGCACTTTTGACTTGGGATGCCTGATTATAGATATGGTATCGGATATGATATTATTGAGGCGAGATCACCGACTATACATATACATGTATGTATATGTATCGACTCAGATGATAGGCGGTTCCCTTACCTGTAGTTCAGCTTGTTAGTTCAGCCGTATAGTTTAGTGTAGTTGTTAGATTAGATTGGACTTCTTACATATTTCAAAAACCAACGAATCGTGGGTATTTTTTTAAAGACAGCCCAAGGGATCCTACGGACATTTCAAAAGACTTATCTTTTCATAAAAACACCGTAGCCCCTATTTTCAAAACCCCATGATTCGTGTTATTTCAAAAGGCACCATTTGTAGGACTGATATTAGATTAATGCAGATTAGTTATAGTTGCGTCTAGTTTTCAGCTCCCGCTCATTTTGTGGTCCGCTTCGCATCGCATGCTTATTTTATGTTTCATACTCCACTATTGATATCATGCTGTTAGGACACCAGCTCCATTACCGATGATGCGTATGTACCACGTACACTTAATTGCCGGCTCACACACATCTTCATCGGTAATTGCCATGTCACGTACACCTTAGAAAATATTATTGCTTAACTTAGCAAGATAGTTAGTAGTTTGACATAATATTAGTGTACTTACCTTATATGCCAGCTTAGATATTGTAGTTATTACTTGTCACTTCATGCATACTGTTATTCATCGTTATGCCGCATTCATGGATTCTCATGCATATATTCACTATTTTACGCGTTATTGAGGTTTTGGATTCGGATTTCCATGAGATTTTCTGGATTTGGAGGAAAACCGCAAAAACATAAATAAACCTTTTTCCTCTTTTAAAATAAAAAGTGCGGTTTTTCCATGATGTATGAGTCGTCCACCATGAGTTTGCTAATGGATTTCGAGACCCGATTCGAGGAGACGGATGAACCGTTTCGGGTACATGGTGGACCCGGTATGGTACCCCGGGGCAAGAAGCGCGTGGTGATGACGATGTGAGCCTGGCAGGGGAGCACTACCTACCGGTGATATTACCCGACGCGTCGGATATCCGGAGGATACCGTCGTGGTCTTGAGATGGATGGTAGGGGTCGGTCTGGACTGACGGCGCCCTAGATATTGAGACTTTAGGTACATAGATTGTGACACAGAGATATCGAGGTATTTGGACACTTGTTTTGTGTCGATGTTGGGCACTGTTTTACGCTTATTTCATATATGGTACCTCATTTCTTTTAAAATACAGAAATCTCACTGATTTATGAAACCAGTTTTATTCAGTACATACATTCTGTTTTATGCATTCATACATCATCCATATGATATATTGCTACCTGAGGCACTGACACGGGCACATGAGATTACACTCGGGTTAGATATTTACCCTAGCCTTGTTATAGGCTACGTGTTATTCATATATTTGAGGATATATTATGATCATTGACCTAGGTTGTGTCATTTATGCAATTTCTGTGCGTAGATATTTTTCTATTCACAAGTTGGCAACTCACCCCCATTGTGCCCCAGTTTCTTGCAGGTTGCCGTACAGGTTTCATTACGGCTTTGCGGGCTCAGTTTCATTCGGGTGACTTGCTAGTAGGTGGGTTTTTCTTGTATCGTACCCATCATATTACCTTGTATAATATTATTCCGTTGTATCTAGTAAATTCCATCAACCAAACATGTATTTATTGAGATAGAGACCAGTGTTGTTTATTCTTTCGACCTTATAGTCGCTCGTTATATTTCTGATGGTTTTGAGTTTCCTTTTGAGTTTTGATCCTCGCCGTTGGCGTTGTATATTATATCATTGTGTGGTTGTGACCGTCGATTGACGAAGAGCTAGCTCCCGCTTGGGGATGCCCTTTTCTTGATTTCGTATACTATTCATGTTGTATCCCGTTTGGGGGCCAGTATTTACAAATGAGACTCTGCCGAAATTTTCAGTAAATTTTTGATTTTTTAAAAACAGCATAATTCGGCTTATGCTATTGAAATTACTTGCTTTAAGTTGGTTTTTCCTGCACTCTACTACTTTTCTTGGTTTGGATTTCTGGGTTTTCGGTTTACTTAGATTACGTACGCCTCGAGACGTTTCGTAGTTTAAGTGCCGGTCATGTTCCGTACTTTCGGGACGTGACATCTACTTTCTAATATGGTTTCATAGCTATCTTCATTCTAACCCTAGTTTCCTAATCTAGGTTTCCTTAACCATATTCTATAAATCAGTTTCCACCAAAACTTTGCGGGGGTGCTAAACGCCATCCCCCCGACTTCCCCCGTGGATATAGATCCACTCACCTGGGCTTCGCTTGCCAAAATCGATGATGCCATACTCCGTCGCCTTGGAATCCACGCGAAGGTACCTACAATAATAAACAATAGCAATGCTTATTAACATTAAGGCGGAAAACCAAAACGGCACACGTTCCGCTCATAGGTTAAAACCTATAGCCTAGCAAGCAAAACACGACCAACAACCTTGGTTGTTGACGTCCAAATGCCACACAACGGAAACACAATACCAAATACCAAATTAAAATTCATTAAAGGTTTCAAAACCATTTCAGAAACTAAGTAAAACACTCCCAGATTTTCCCCAGATGACAATTAGCCAATTTTGCGTATAGGAGGGGTCAAATTTACTGAAAAAGGAGCCATGGACCAAACCGGGGACCCTATTTCCTTGCTCTGGCCGCAAATTGCGGCCAGAATGGATATATTTGCGGCCTTGGGTTGGGGTATAGGGCTAAGGTTTCAATGGTAGCTTCCTAGGTGCCTGCACGACTCCCTATGTTTGCAATTTAATTTTTCAGGTCCCCGAGTTACTCCAGATTTTCCTGCACGCTCCAATTCCTCACAAACCGACATGAAAGTTCTGAAATTCTGTATTTTTGGGTTTCATTTTGGCTTGGTCAAGATTTCTATCATTATAGGGGGTCTAAGATCCTCAATAAGGCTCAAGTTCACCAACACAACTCAAATAAAACCCTAACCCTCTCTAGAGTTTTCCAAAGTGCACAAAACTACATGAAATCGATTTTAATCTTGAATAGAGGCTAAAGAAATTGAAATATTATTCTATTTATGAAGGGATTACCTCATTTTACACTCATGAATCCCCCAGGATCATCAAAATCTGAATTTTCTTGGTCCAATGTGCTTCCCTTGAGCTTGTGAAAGTTTTTA
The DNA here is from genome assembly GCA_030015575.1 of Agapanthus africanus. Classification (NCBI taxonomy): domain Eukaryota; kingdom Viridiplantae; phylum Streptophyta; class Magnoliopsida; order Asparagales; family Amaryllidaceae; genus Agapanthus; species Agapanthus africanus. The sequence continues at coordinate 538,871,932 of CM057337.1, forward strand.
CTTAAATGGGTAAGGTGTTTTGGTGGATTTTTCATATAGGGGTCATGAGGGTAGAGGATGGAGGGAGATGAGGAAGAAGAAGAAGAAAATGGTGGAGGAAATAACGAGGCAACACCCTCTCTCTCCCTCTCAATTATTCTCACTTCTCTCTCTCACAAAGTATACCTACCCTAATCATTATATCCCGTTTTGACTTTTCTTTTTCTTTTCTTCTCTCAAATAAATCAACAACCATGATATAAAACATGAAGAAAAGACATGATAAAAATGTAACAAGTGAAAAAATGACATGATGCAAGTCATGTGCACAAAACAAGCTCAATGCGCGATTAGCGATATTTAATCGCGATTAGCACTAAAGGTGAATATAATAAATCATTAAAAATCATAATTTGCTTAAATCATATAAAGCACCCTCTTCTAGTAATTTCTATAATTTTCCAAAAAAAAAATTTCTTTTTTTTCCAATTTATCGGTATTTAATTATACCGCCCTATTAAAATATTCAATATTTTATTATTTAATTATAAAAATTCCTAAAAATACTATTTTATTTTTCTGAAATGTTACACGAGAGCCTGACGAGGGCCGATGGCCGGTTTGACAAGCCATTGGTTTCAGTTAGTCACCTAAGATAGTATACAGGTGCTCATTGGGTTATGAGTATACTGTACAGACTCACCGGGAACATTCTAGATGGTATTACATATTGTCAGATAGCAGTTCTCAGGTGACATGATTACATGTTGGTCTGTCGACCTATGATCTCAATTTGTCTCGTGTGAGTTCCCATTGTGCTTTTATTACTACCCAACCACGGCTCAAAGGAGTCGTGCAAACAGGTTCTAGTTAGGTACAGTCCCGAGCCACATTGAGGCAGTGAGCAGATTGTCGGGTATTTGTCTCTCCCGATATTGGGGGTTGATGTTGCGCTGTGCACGGGTGTCCCTCAGAAATTCTTGGCTAAGGTAGACGAGAATTACTGATTTGGATCAGTAGTTTTCAGTGGGTGATGGGCTTCACACTTACACGAAATATCACGTTATTAGGGGCCTGACTTTATCCACCCCCCTAGACTCCATATGCAATACTCTTAGAGGAACAGAACGGACTGTATGGAGATTATCACTGACAGGCTCAGAAGGGGTTCGGATGAGTTTGCTTGTCATCCTTCCTTTCGCTCAATAACTAGGTAGCTGTTACGTACAACTAGTGCCTGATTGATTCAAAAATATTTTTAGCCGCAATCAAGAACGGCATCGATTGGTAGCTAGCTGGTGAGAACGGGTCGGTCCACAGGGATTTTATGCATTCTCTATTTGTTCTTACGAGTTAATTCTAAATGGCGTCGGATTGATTAAATTTAAAAACTAAAGTCGATCTAAACTAGGATTAAAATCTTGCTAGGGTTAGGTTTAGGCTAAGTTTGGAAAATCAATATTCCTCACCGCTTTCAATGGCCAAATTAAAATCTATTAGGTGTTATGGTAAATATTAATAAAGGGGATTAGGACCATCGGGAAGAAACGGTGTTTCTTCCTCTAGGTTCTTGTCCTTCCTTTCATAATTCTTACCCTAACCTCCATGGAAAACACACTCAACCGGTCCTTTATACTACGGTATCACCGCTACCTCGTGGGATAGGGTGCCGTACGGAGCGGTGTGTGCATGTATGCATGGATTCCTATAAAAACGTATGATAGGCAAGAAAGGGGTGAGAGATCTTCATCTCTCAAGTCTTCTCCAAATCTAACCCTAACAAGCGAAAACACTACTCACTCATTAGGTAATTAAAAAACATGTTCTAAACTATCAAACTTGGGCAGAGAATAAAATCTAAACTAGGCCAAGAAAGAAATTACCTAGGGCATGGAAATAAAATTTAACTAGGGCAATGAAAAGAAAACTTACTCCTAATTTTTATTTGATGCTCTCTTCCTTCTTTACAGAAATTTACAGATATGAATTTAGATAGATGAAATAAGGCACAAGAAGAGGCATACCTCAAAAATAGGTTTAGGGCTTCTATTTATAGATCATAGAAAGCCTAGGGTTACAATCGACGCACATCTGCTTTTACAATTTTACCCCTAAAGAAGACTATTCAACACGCCGCCATCTTACAATTTTCCACCGACAAGGGCACTATATGGCTACGGATCCGCGGTCAAAACCCATGTTTGGCCGCGGTTCCGCGGCCAAAAGGAGAGATCTTGAGCTAAGACTTTCAGGTAATCTTCTGGTGGCTTTTGGCTTCTTGTTTCTCTGCTTGGTTTCTCAGGTTGTCTTCTAGTTTTCTTGTAGATTTTCACAGTGAGTAATGTCGTGGACTTTACCGTTTGCTTCGTTTCGAAGTCTTGAACCTTGTGCTGCCTTTGTACTTTATGAACTTGTTCATTGATCTTCGTTTAGTCTTCAAATTGTAGGCATGATCAAGATCTTTCCATTTTTTGGTCGTAGTTTCACTTTTGTATCGTATTTTCATCGTTTTCACTGTTTTTATTTTGAGAACCTGTAACCTGCAACTATGTAGCAGACATGGGTCAAAAGCACCTGTTTATTTGTAAAATGACTAAGAATGGGGAATATAATAATGCAAAATTTTGTTATGAACAAATACCCCCAAACTTATCTTTTGCTCGTCCTCGAGCAAAACTAGTTTTATTCTCGAAAAAGACCTAGCCTCACTTTCGATGGGAAACGCGATTGCACTGAGCTCGTGCAACAAGCCGTTAAACCTCTAGGTGTCCCTAGTGGGAGGAGTGTTATCACTTGAGGGTTTTCAGCGGATACTACCCACAAAATCCCATCAATTTGGCCTATTAACTTTTATTCTCCAATTAAGTCTTCTAACAAGAAACTCTATTATCATCGACTCATAAATTATCCACCCGTATTTTTCACGCTTCCTTATCATTTAACTTAAGATTATGTATATTCTTGTGAATTTACTTAGCTTTTAGCATCTTTTAAGTTTTCCTTCTAGGGTTCTATCTCAACTTTGGAATTTTTATCATCTCTATTAAAGATATAAATCTTATTCATCATTCCTCTCTCTTTTCTAAACCCCAATCACATACTCTTACGTGTGTGTAATATCACCACTACACTTGGAAATTCAAATCAAGCTATCATACTCTTCTCCGTCGTCCAAAGCACATTTCAATTGGTGAGTTTTTAGATGAAACTGCTCACACATTCTTCATGCGACCGTTAATACTTCTTGAGATACCAACGACCGATTACAAAATGTGTTCGCACATTAAAGCATAATTCCTAGTCTTGTAATCCATAGGGCATTTAGCAGTTACTCCCAAACCAGTTGGTCTAAGGCACTAGGTGATAGAGAACTATCGCTAAATATTTTTTCTATTAATGCAGCCTTAAGTAATCACAAAAACTAGTGTTCATTTTTTTATTATCTTTTTATTCACACTTGTATTTTTATTTTATTTTTTTCTTCGTATTAAGGACTTTAGACAAGAGCATTTCAAGGTCTTTTCTACTATTCCAAGTTTCAAGGTTCGTGTTTGTGTAATTTGTAGGGTATATATTTTCAGAATTTAGACTTAAGCTTAGGAATTATTTTTCAAACTTATACTTTAATAAAAATATCGATAATTTTCCCATGTTTTGACTTAGCCCAAGAAGTGAACTCAAAATTTGTATATTTCTAAGTAAACTACAAATACATATATTTTCTACCGTTAAATTTTAAGAAAGCCTATTTTTAGGGTTTTTACATCACTAAGTTTTGGATATAGTTTTTCCTAGTTAGTTAACCATCTTGTCAAACTCAAGTCAATTATGTTTCAATTTTTATAATTTTTCAAAATTTTCAATTTTTATGGGTTTTAAAATAAGTTTGCAAATGCAAAAATGTACACATGAATGCGAAGGAAGAAAGCTTACCGAGCATACCCCCAAACTTAAACTTGACAGTGTCCTCACTGTCATGTTATACCAAGAGGGTCGAAAATGTCGGCACTCCCCTATTTATTTATTTATAAATTTTTTTATTATATTTTTTTATTTAAAAGAAAAAAAAATATATATATATACAACAAGGTTCCCCCCAAACTTAAGTGAAACAGTGTTTCCACTGTTTTAAGCGTTTAAAGTTCAGAGTTAGGGAGGAGAAAAATCAAACTATATAAGGCCTTACACAGACCAAAGGTTAGCACCAACCATTCAAAAATTCTATCGTGATAATGGTAGGGTTGGTGAAAAAATGGAATGCAGAGAAAGAAGTTGAGAAACACATGAGACCGTATGGTAAGAAAGGTGGAATATAGTCTCGGTGGATGAGAAGAATGGCAGAAAAGAGAAAGAAGTTCAGCATGAATTTGAAAGTGTAAATTGAGTGAATAAATTAGCGCAATTTGTGATGACCAATTTGTTAGAAGCGCTTGTGCTAATTTATCAACCCGTCGAGAAATGGGGTCAAATCCCTCAAGATTCGCGAGAAAACATGGGTACGTTGAACTTGGTAAACCATCCATTGAAAATGGAAACATGACGGATCTTGCGTGGTCAAAACGATAGAAAGGACGAAAGAGAGTGATTTAGGGATAGTCTTATTCTCACCTAAGTAATCCGTCTCGAACTTGAAGGATTCCATCAATGGTTCGAAATGACTGTAAGCAACCGAGTCTGATGGTTCAATTAACTCATCTGAGAATTCAACGGACTCAAACTCGGGCGGTGAGTCTTCAAAATCGTCCGAAAAAGTGAAACACTCGTAATCGTTATCGTCTGTGAGAACTGTCTTAGATTCAAAAAGTAACGCACTAGTGGCGTCAAAACTGCTGTGATCGAACAGAAATTTTTCAAGCTCACAGTCCTCCTGCGTGATCTATTGCATGGTCGGAACGATGGAAAGGAGGTTGGGTGATTTAGGAAGTATAAAAGTTAAAGATTCAGGAAGATGAATTGGAAAATCCGACAAATCAAACAAAACTGGTTCATCCTCAATACTATCCTCAATACTCTCCTCAATACTATCCTCATAATTCTCCTCAAAAGTTATCTCATCTATGCAATTATCACCAAAATCAAGACGCATATGAAGTTCAGGAGAAACATTTAATGACTCGGGATGATGAATTGGAGAGAAAATTTTAGTCAAATCTACGGGTTCATCATCCAAAATATTCCCTGTGTCAATATCCTCAATCAAGTGAAAATCAATTTTTTTAGACACCTCATCAAAAGCATGGATATTTATCAATTCAGGTTCTAGATTGGAGGTGTAAAGTCAAAAGGATTGGTGATGGTTTCACTCGAAAAAGGCTCTTCACAATCAGGTAAATCAAACACTACAAAATCGCGCAACTCATTAACCGTTTTATCTTTAACTGGTGAATCATTTGGGACACTTGTTTGAAAACCGGAGTTATGGGATTCAATTGAGTATGGGTAGGTTTGATTTGGAAGTGTATAGAACTCACTCTCACCACTCAAATTCTCACTCTGTCCAACCGCCTCATCATACATTCGAAAATTTGGAGCTAGTTTGAAACTTGCTACCGGTTTACTAGGTTGTCTAAGGGCGGCCATGGACGCATCCACATTTCTCATCATTTGGTTTGTTGCTACCATATAAGCTTCCAACAACTGTTCTAAACTATACATGAGTTGTGAAGGGGTTTCAGTAAAAGATTCAAAGTTGTTTGGATACGTGAAACTCCCAAATGGTTGGGTAGAATCAATGTCCAGGGAAGGTGTGAAGGTCGGGTAGGACTGATAGGAATTGAATGGTTGGACAGGAGTAGATCAACATTTGGATAAAAAGGTGAATGGAGTTGTTGATCCCAAGAACTAGAAGTGTTGAAAGGAGTGAAAGATCGGTTACGAGATTGTTCAATATGTTTAGTAATAGACATGGGTTTCGGAGTTACAACAGGACTTGACAAAAGAGTATCAACGTAGGAAGGTGGTGAAGGTTGAAATGGTTGATACAAAGTGGATTGTGGAGTCGAACTATTTCTCCTAGACGCTTCTATTCGATCTTTCAAATAAATTTTGGGCATGGAGGGGTCGTCCGTAATTCGTCCAAAACAATTCGCATATGAAGCAATGTTTGGATGAGGATACCAAAGTTCGGCAAGAGTTTTATGAGGTGGTGTACTCATGATGTAGGAAAAGGGAAGAAAAAGAATGTAGGGTGCACAGATTTCTTAGCGACAAGTTGCAATTTTTTTTTGTAATTTTTTTTTCTTTTTTTTCTTTTGTGTTTTTTATATGGAGCTTTTTTCAAAAAGAATTTCGATAAAAGGCTTAGACACACGTTCATTCAATCACAAATGCACAATCAAGCCTAGATCTAGGGTCACCTAGGTCAGCTAGACAGCTCCTAACCGTTCTAAAGGGCAAGAAGTAGGACCTCAAACCGCCTCTTCACCGCCAATTGTGGCCAGGTAAGCACAAGTAGAGAAAGGAGGGACCCGCTTACGAATCACCGTGAGACGGGCCTTTTAAAGTTACCTTTCACTACCTGTCTAGCCTAGGCACCACAAAGTCAGGTTAGGATCAACGGTCGATGCCTATAACTATTCCTTTGTCCTGTTGAGCGTGAAGTCCTTAGGGCTGAGTCTAATCTTTTTTAATTAGATGATGGTCAATGCAATATGCCTTATGTGATTTCTGGGGTCCTGGAAAGGGTAATGAAATCCCCACCCAATCTGGATTAGTGTTCAAGCCCCTTAAAGTCAATTTAAATATGCAAAGCAGTAAACACAATCAAACACTTGCAAACAATTTTTTTATTTTTAGCGCGGCGCAAAGAATCCTGCATAAGATCAATTATTGGAAGGGGGAGAAAAATTTTTTAGCGCAAAGAATCCTGCAAGCAAATATTTACAGAGGAGATATTGGGGTTGTAGAGAAGGTGAAAAGGGAGCTCACAGAGATTTTTCCACGTGCTGAGTCGACTCCACAACACGTTTCCGCCGCCAAAGGGTGCCTCCCACCGCGGTTCTGCGGTTGAAGATGCGGCTCGGTTCCTAAAAATTTTTCTGCCCTTCTGTTATTATTTTCCTCTGTTGTTCAGATCTGCTGTTTTCTGTTTTGATCTCTGGATTTTTCCAGATCCGAACTCGTTCGTCGATCCTGCAAAATTCACACGAAAATACCCTTCACAAAATAACAAGATGATAAATTTTTTTAAAATTTTTTTTTATTTTTCAGTTTTTAAGATTTTTATATTTTATATTAACCCGAAATAGCAAAAAGAAAATACTACGCCATCCCCGGCAACGGCGCCATTTGATTAATTCAAAAATATTTTTAGCCGCAATTATGAATGGCGTCGCTTGGTAGCTAACCGGTGAGTACGGGTCGGTCCAAAGGGATTTTTGGCATTCTCTATTTGTTCTTACGAGTTAATTCTGAATGGCGTCGGATTGATTAAATCTAAAAACTAAAGTCGATCTAAACTAGGATTAAAATCTTGCTAGGGTTTGGTTTAGGCTAAGTTTGGAAAGTCAATATTCCTCACCGCTTTCAATCCCCAAATTAAGATCTATGAGGTGTTATGGTAATTATTAATAAAGGGGATTAGGACCATCGGGAAGAAATGGTGTTTCTTCCTCTAGGTTCTTGTCCTTCCTTTCTTAATTCTTACCCTAACCTCCATGGAAAACACACTCAACCGGTCCTTTATACTACGGTATCATCGCTATCTCGTCGGATAGGGTGACGTAGGGAGTGTTGTGTGCATGTATGCATGGAATTCTATAAAAACGTGTGATGGGCAAGAAAGGGGTGAGCGATCTTCATCTCTCAAGCCTTCCCCAAATCTAACCCTAACAAGCGAGGAGACTGCTCACTCATTAGGGAATTAAAAGACATGTTCTAAACTATCTAACTAGGGCAAAGAATAAAATCTAAACTAGGGCAAGAAAGAAATTACCTAGGGCATGGAAATAAAATTTAACTAGGGCAATGAAAGGAAAACTTACTCCTAATTTTTATTTGATGCTCTCTTCCTTCTTTACAGAAATTTACAGATATGAATTTAGATAGATGAAATGAGTCATAAGAAGAGGCATACCTCAAAAGGAGGTTTAGGGCTTCTATTTATAGATCATATAAACCTTAGGGTAACAATCGACGCACATCTGCTTTTAAAATTTTACCCCTAAAGATGACTTGTCAAGCGCCGCCATCTTACAATTTTCCACCGACACAAGCACTATATGGCCGTGGATCCGCGACCAAAACCCATGTTTGGCCGCGGTTCCGCAGCCAAAAGGAGAGATCTTGAGTTGATACTTTCAGGTAATATTCCGGTGGCTTTTGGCTTCTTGTTTCATTGCTTGGTTTCTCAGGTTGTCTTCTAGTTTTCTTCCAGATTTTCACAGTGAGTAATGTCGTGGACTTTACCGTTTACTTCGTGTCGAAGTCTTGACCCTTATGCTGCCTTTGTACTTTGTGATCTTGTTCATTGATCTTCGTTTAGTCTTCAAATTGTAGGCATGATCAAGATCTTTCCATTTGTTGGTCGTAGTCTCACTTTTGTATGGTCTTTTCATCTTTTTCACTGTTTTTATTTCGAGAACCTGTAACCTGCAACTATGTAGCATACATGGGTCAAAAGCACCTGTTTATTTGTAAAATGACTAAAAATGGGGAATATAATAATGCAAAATTTTGTTATGAATAGTACCGCTGACATGCTTGTGGTTAAACCCACTGCCAGCGTATTGACGAGTCTTTAGAGTCCTAGAAAGAGGGTTTCATTGGTTCTGGAGAAATGATGTAGTAGCCATATTGGATACGTGCAGGGTTCCGATCGAATGATTGTACTAGTTACCCGAACTTTCGATCGGACGGTTGATAATACTAGTCGGCTCGGGTTTGAGCCAGATTATTAAATCAGGTATTGATTTAATAATTTACGTATATTTATTTCGATATGTATATTCTAGTATTATGTTCTTTGTGTTATTCTATCTCTTTAGGTATTCGTATCTTGTTACGAATACGGGTATATGTATATACAGTAGAATGTAATCTGTCTTTATATGGAAAACATTCTAGAAGGTGGACACCTCATTTTAGATTTATCCATTTATTTTAAATGGAAAATGAGGTGTAAAAGAAGAAGGGGAAGTATGGTGAGAGCCATGGTTCAACAGAGTTGCACAAATGAATTAACAATTCATTTGTGCAAACTATTCAAGCATGGTTGGAATTGTTGTATTGAAAAAATGAGATATACAAAACCATGCTTCATGATTTGCTCTCTTGGTGGGATGGTTCATTTTTTAGATGGGTTTTCATTCTCACCATTTTTTGCTTCACTCCCCTCACTTCTTTTCTTGTGCTCCTCCACCTTCATCTTCAACCCTCTCTCTACAATCTCATATGTTGAGAATCAAAAGCGAAAGTGAGATAGATACACGCATAGCACACTTTGCTACATCCTAGACACTTTAGATTAGCAATCGAAAGTTTCAAGTCGCTCCACTAGACTCTTAGTGTAGAGCTAGAGCCATGGACTATAACTCTCGAGTGGATCATCTTTGACGGAGGAAGAACGACAATTAAGCTCGATCCAGAAGACCTCTAGGAGTTAAGGAAGATGGTAGAAGACCGAAGGACACTGTTCATTCGGTATAACACTTCTAACCTTATAATTAGAATATCTTTTGTAGCTAGTATCGGTTTATGGCTTTGATTCTTGGACGGATTCGTTAGCGCCAAAAGTTTTTTAAACGCCATTTTTGTGTTGTCTATAGTGCCCTCAAGGCAATTATTGTAATCGAAGGCAGGTGATTATAATGATTGAGGGAGGACTTATACGAATAGAACAGTCTTACTCAAGAAGATAGATGCTATCTGGTTTGTCTTTATCATCATGTACATGATTTATGTGGTATTATAGATAACTATTACATGTTGATAGAGCCCATAGGATTCTTGCTTGACTACCAGCATCATGATGGCGATCATATACATAGGAGCCATGTGGTCTATAAACACATCCTTAAATGTCCCTAGTCAAGGGTGTTTCGAAACTGGGCATCGATACTCCAGATTAGACTAGTGTATACTGATCGAGACCCCGACGAGGGACGGTGGCCAGGTCTCATAAGCCATTGGTGTTAGTTTGTTCACCTAAGAAAATACAAAGGTGATCATTAGTTTATGAGTACACTGGACGGACACGCCGGGAACATGATAGATGGTATTATACTGTTCATATCAGAAAAATTGTATTCTAATACCGCTCATTCATATCTAATTGTTGTATTTATCGGTATTATTGACCAGTGTCTGCTCAGTATTACAGATTATAGGTATCCATGATAAAATACTGGAAATGTATCCAACAGCACGGATATATCACTTGAAGGAAGACACTGCGACCAGAAACGCTAACCAACCGATACTTCAGAAGTTCCTTTACGCAACAAGTTGTGTACATATTTTTTTATCTAAATGGTCCAACACAACAAGTGTGTACACAAGACTTTTAAGCACATGTGGATATGATTTTATATGCATTCGAGGATATGATTTTATATGCATATGATATTATATGCATTCAAGACTAAAAAGCATGTGTTCAAATCAAAGGCAATCAAACGAATCAGCATGAGCCATAATGGGGCAGCCATGAATCAAGCCATATGTGGGAATAAAGTAATGAGCATTTAATGGTGAAGATCATGTGGTGAATTACATATTCAAAATTCCCTCCAAACATTGGGTGCAAATCTGGTCGAATCAGAGGAAAAAAACTAGACCAAGGAGATACAGTGGACAGGATAAAACACTGCACCAAATTCCTCACCAAACTGCCTTGTTTGGACCGGCCAAAAACCGGCCTGGCCAGCCTCATTAGCTCCTGTGGGGCCCATCTTCTTACACACCCTCTCTCTCAGCCAGTTGGCCTCGATTTTGTTGTTTATTTGATTTCTTTCTGAGCCTATAAATACATACCAGAGGCAAGAGGAAAGGGGTAGCTTTTTCTTTAGTTTTATCTTAGAATTCATGTAATATTTCTTTTCATTCTTGAGCTCTTGCCCCTTTGTCTTGACCTTGCAACTTCTCATTTTGAACTTGCAAGCTTAAGGCTTAGGTTCTTGACTTCAAGATCTCTTGTAACAAGTTTGTTCTTATTTTTATTACATGTCTTGTTCCATTTTACATGATTTCAATTGTGAAATTCTTTCTTTGCTTTGATCTTGCAACCTCTTAAGTGAGCTTGCAACCTTAAAACTTGATATTTGGATTTCACACGTTGCCGGGGATCGAACACTTGGAGATAACACGCTTGAACTCATCGATTCTCTTTTCATCTTTATTTCATTGCATGTTTTTATGTATCTTCTCTTTTCTTTCTTTTTAATTTGTAAATATGTGTGAGTAATCTTTTCACATGTTAAGGGTGTAATATGTTAGATCGTATTCGAAGATTAAACTTTAAAACCTAAAACTTGCCTATTGAAACTCCGTGCAAATAACCCGCAACTCCGCTCATTAGGCATCCTATCTTACCCCGATAGTGATGATTCCTAATCATGACCGGATTTACCGTGGTTTGCTGAAGGCTAAAATCAAGAGATAACAACGGATGGACAAGGGACAAGGAAAACGGATTTAGCGAAATGCTGCAAATACCGTATTTCAAGTTCCCTAATCCGCGTTGTTACCTATTGCTTTAGTGTCAATACCAAGTCGGGGTTATAAGGAATTGGGAAACATCACCTTCATACAATCTAACTTATTACTACCCTTAACAAGTCCTTTTATTCATATCTTTGTTACGACAATTAGTTAACCAACAAATCAAAACACGGTATTAACTCGATAAAACAAGCTATAAAAAACTTACCATCTCCCTGCGGACGACCCGTATTCATCGCGGCTCGCTACAAGCGACACCGTTTTGATTGTGGTAATTTCAAAACTTTTTTTTAACACGAAACGGTTAGAACGTGACAATCAAATGGCGCTGTTGCCGGGAAGACGGTAACGCTTTTATACTTGTATTCTCGGGTTAAATTTGTGCATATTCTGTATAAAACTAACTTCTAACACATTCAAACAAATAACCATTCTTTTTGAAACCAACCACAAACACAAATAAAATTCTTTTCTTCTCTGGATTTGAATTCTGCTAACATTCTAATGCTAAAGAAATAAATCAAGTTATAAAATTGGAATGCTATTTCTTCATTAAGACAACACACAAAATTTGAGCCAATTTCCTCACACAAAAACCGGTGACATACCCTCAAAAACCGAGCTCGCCGGCCTTGGTATGGCCTTTTCACTTTTGTTTTTCTGTGTTGCTTCCAGTGTTTTGATATAAATTCCATTTTTATTATTTGATTTTATTAATTATTTGTGTTCAGAATTGTGGTTGTTAATATTGCTTTTTGGCTCAAATATCCGTATTTTTCCAACATATGCAGATTTGACGGATTTTGAGCAGCGATCATACGGAACAAAAGGGCATTTTCAAGTGCAAAGGAGGGTGAACACTCAGTGCCAAAGATCCGGATAGTTGGACCCGCGCAAGCGAACCATTCGACCACTCGGAGGCAATATCGACACGAGTTTCTGAAACTCGATACTTTTTAGTACGTATTTTTCTAAACTTCCCATCTCAAACCCGACGCTCCAATATTCTTGTCTTTGCAGGATTCTTAGCAAAAATCGCTTCAAAAAGCCAAAGAAAAAAAACTAACCGTATTTGTTGCAGCGTCGCATTAAAAGTAAAAAACGATAACTGATTGCTTGAAAACAAAACTTGGTTGAATTTTGCACATTGCATCATTTAATACGGACTTAAGGGGCTCTAACACCAATCCAGATTAGGTGGGGATTTCATCACCCTTCCTAAAACCTCGGAAATCACTAATTTCATAAGTGTCTCTTCAAGTTTAATAAAAAATATCTAGACTCAGCCCACTAAGGACTTGTCGCGCTCAACAGGACAAAGGAAGATTGTGGGCATTCAATCGTTTATCTAAACATGACTCTTGTGGTGTCTAGGATAGACAAGTGAGGAGGTAACTTTAAAAGGCCCGTCTCACAGTGATTCGTGAGCGGATCCCTCCATACCACACTTGTGCTTACCTGGCCACAACTGGCTGTGAAGAGGCGATCTGAGGGTTTTCTCACAATTTGTCGCTTTGGAACAGTTAGGAGCAGGTCTAGTAGACTTAGAGGACCCTAGTCTAGGTATTGATTATGCATTTGTGACTGTGCATTTGTGATTGTTTTTGTTGAACAATTGTTTCATTTTTCCCATTCTTTTGAAACAAACACAAAATTGCCATTTTTACCACCATCACCCAATTTTCTCCACTTTCGTTTTCTTACCCTCACATTCTACGCTTTGGCTACACTAAACTCGTTTAGTGTATGTCCGCTTGGACTAGGGACCCTAGTTCCCGTTTAGTCCGTGTTTCGTTAGTCCCTACGGACTACGCGATCGACTCCAACGTCGAAAATCCCTCCACCCCTTTATCACCTTTACCTTTGCCGGTCAACTCCGACGTTGACCGAGATTCTGTTCATACATCTTCACCTTCTCTATCACCTAATTCTTCTTCTGAGATGTCAGGATTTAATCCTAACATACCTCCACCTGCCCAGGGACTAATTCCACCTAATCTGGATGCGAATAACCCGCAACCTGTTGCAGCGCCACAGCGAATCGCGCTCCAGGATCGTTTCTACCCTACCCGCTCCGCACTTCCAACATGTCTTTCACTTCCACCGGCCAATGGGGATAATTTTGAAATTAAGCCCCACTTCATTAACATGCTTCTGAAATTTCATGGGCTTGAATCTGAAGATGCCTATATCTTCATCAACAAGTTCCAGAATGTTTGTGCCTTGATGAAAACGACACAGCTGTCTGACGATGCTATACGGCTACGGGTCATTCCGTTCACTTTGTGCGATCTTGCTGAAAAGTGCCTATATAGCACCGCTTCCCACTCCATAACCAGTTGGGATGAGTTTGTGAAAGCGTTTCTCAAGAAATTCGATCCAAATCATAAAACCGCGAGGATCCGTAATGAAATCAACCAATTCTCCCAGCTTCCTAATGAACCTTTTTGGAAGTGCTTTGACCGGTATAAAGACCTTCTTGTTCTGTGCCCTCACCACGGTATTGAGAAATTGCAACTTTGCCAAATTTTATACGAAGGCCTGAACCCAGCAACCAAGCAGTTGTTGGAAACCATTTGTCAGGGCCACTTCCTATCGAAATCTGACGAGGAAGCATGGCAATTCTTCGACGACCTTGCGGAACAAACGCTTCAATGGGAGAGCACCAGACCAAGTACTTCTTCTTCCTCCTCTACTTCTACTGGTCAGTCTAGGGTAGGCATTCACCAATTCGATGTCTCTATCGCAACGAAAGCTGAAATGGCTGCAATAACGAGAAAACTTGAAGCGATATAGAGCAAATTTTCATCTCCCACTCCTGCCCCCGTTCTTCCCCTTCGTACCGTTTGAGCTTGTTGTTCCGATCCATCTCACCTTACCGAAGAGTGTCCTTACAACCCACCTTCCCAAGGACAGGATCAGGTCAATGCTGCATTTCAGCAGAGACCAAAAAACGATCCATACTCTTCCATGTACAACCCTGGATGGAGAAACCACCCTAACTTCGCTTGGAACCAGAAGCAAAATCAGTTCCAAGGGCAGAACAACTTTCAAAGGGGGCCTCCTCAACAACAAGCACAACAACAATTTCAGCAGCCCTTCCAACCCTAACCTTTTCAAAATCAGACGAACAATTTTGCAACCAACAATTTCTTTTCCTCAAAACAACTTTGTTCCGTCAAACAACGATAATGTTTCTTCGCTAGAACGAAGTCTGGAGGCGTTCGTAAAACAATCAACTCAATCCACCGCCAACATCCAGTTTTCCATTCAGTCTTTGGTGCAACACACTGCTGCATACGGGCAAAGCATCAAGACCATCGAAGCCCAGATATAGCACAACTAAATGCGGCCTTAAGCGAGCGAGAGAAGGGGAAGCTCCCATCTCAACCACTCCCAAATCTCGGTCACCCACATAATGTACATGTTGCTCTTGAACAACAAAACAATAATGTGAGTGCCGTGACTACATTGAGATCTAGAAGGATGCTGCAAAACAACATTGGCATACGGATCGACGATGACACCCCAGCCGCTTCTTCTTCTTCTTCTTCTTCTTCTTCGTCTTCTGAGCCTATTCTCCATTCTTCAAAAGGCTCTTCCTCTTCTTCTGCTTTGAACGGACCCACATTTCACTCCACGAAAACTCCAGTTCTGGGATCCATTCCAACTCCACAATCTCCTCCACAAGCATTGGACTCAACCAATTTTAAAAACGTTCCATTTCCAAACCGGTTGAGGTCCAATAAACAAAATCCACAAATGGAGAAGATTCTGGAATTGTTTAAGCAGGTTAACATCAACATTCCCCTTTTAGATGCTGTCCAACAAGTCCCTTCATACGCGAAAATCTTAACGGACTTGTGCACGAAAAAGAGGAAATCTCAGGTACCCAAAAAAGTTTTCTTGGCTAGTGCTGTGAGTGATTCTCTTACCCAATCTTTACCTCAAAAACGAAAGGACCCTGGCTGTCCTACGATTTCAATAACCATTGGGGATAAGAACATCAACCGTGTACTTTTAGATCTTGGTGCTAGTGTTAACCTGCTTCCGTACTCAGTATATCAGCAACTAGGTGTAGGAGAGCTGAAACCCACATACTGTAATTTCCAAATGGCCGACCGATCGATCACCCATCCTAGGGGAGAGCTAGAGGATGTGTTAATCAAGGTTGGGGACTTCATATTCCCCGTTGACTTCATTGTTATGGACATACAGCCTGTAGCTAACCCCCGGAATCAAATTCCGGTGATACTCAGTCGCCTATTCCTTGCAACCTCAAATGCTGTGATCAATTGTTGAAATGGTTCGATGAACCTATCTTTTGGAAACATGACAATTGAACTCAACATTTTTAGGTTGGGGAATCAGCCCTCCGAACCTAATGCTCATATACTAGACGTTTGTTCAATCTAGGAGATCACCCCGGAGGAGTGTGAATTCGAGGAGTTTTTGTTTGATCACGACGACCTTAATGCCACTAGTGCGTTCCTCTTCAAACCAGCTGCTATTTCTGCGCCTGACAATGACTACGAGTGTTTCACCTTCTCGAACGATCTTAGCCAGTCACCACCCGAGCTTGAGTCTTTTGCTTTTTCGGATGAGTTAGTTGAACCATCCGACTCGGTTACGTACACTTGATTTGAACTTTTAATGGAATCCTTTGAGTTTGAAACAGTTACTCCATTGTTACCATCTATTATTTCACCTCCTAAACTCGAACTAAAGTTTTAGCCGTCGCACCTAAAATATGCTTATCTAGGTGAGAATGAGACCCTACCCGTTATCATATCGGCCTTTCTAGCTCTTGAGCAAGAGAAGTCCCTTTTAATGGTCTTACAAAAGAATCGACAAGCTTTTGGCTGGTCTATGGAGGACATCAAGGGGATTAGTCCCCTCATAGTCGAACATCATATACACTTGATGGATGATGCCAAGCCGGTAAGGGATCCACAAAGACACCTCAACCCCATTATGAAAGAGGCTGTCAAGAAGGAGATTGTTAAATGTCTTGATAGTAGTATCATTTACCCTATCTCGGATAGCAATGGGTTAGCCCCATTCATGTTGTGCCAAAGAAATCGGGCATCACGGTCATTACCAATGAGGCGAATGAGTTAATTCCTACTCGCACCCAAACTGGGTGGCGAGTTTGCATCGACTATAGAAAACTCAATGTCGCGACAAGGAAAGACCACTTTCCTTTACCTTTCATTGACCAAATGCTAGAACGATTGGCAGGGCATGAGTTCTATTGCTTTTAAGATGGCTACTCCGGCTATAACCAAGTTCCCATATCCCAAGAGGATCAAGACCAGACCACATTTACTTGTCCTTTTGGCACTTTTGCTTATCGTCACATGCCCTTTGGGTTATGCATTGCGCCCGCTATATTTCAGCGGTGTATGATGGAGATCTTTTCAGACATGGTTGAAATGTTTTTGGAGATCTTTATGGATGATTTTCTCCATTTTTGGTGACTCCATCGACGAATGTTTGCTACACCTTGATGCAGTTCTTACCCGCTGTAGGGATAAGAACCTAACTTTGAATTGGAAGAAGTGCCACTTTATGGTACGAGAAGGCATTGTCTTAGGACATGTCATCTTGCAAAACGGCATAGAGGTTGATAGAGCCAAAATTGAAGTCATTTCTAATCTTCCTCCTCCTAAATGCGTCAAAGACATCCGAGCTTTCCTTGGCCATGCCGATTTTTATAGACGGTTCATCAAGGATTTTAGCAAGATTGCTAGACCTTCGACTCTTTTATTGGCTAAGGACACAACATTTGATTTTGACTCAACTTGCATGGAAGCGTTCGAGTCATTGAAACACTCTCTCATTTCTGCGCCCATTCTTTCATTCTAGACTGGACGCACCCATTCGAAATTATGTGCAACGCATCGGATTTTTCCATTGGCGTTGTTCTTAGACAGCACATTAATAAAATGCCGCACCTGATTTATTACGCTAGCTGTACATTAAATGAGGCCCAACTAAACTACACAACAACAGAAAAAGAGTTTTTAGTAGTTGTGTTTGCACTTGAAAAATTTCGGCCTTATTTAATCGGCTCTCCAGTCATTGTCTATACGGACCATTCAGCTCTTCGCCACCTTTTTGCGATGAAAAATGCTAAATCTTGGCTAATACATTGGATCCTCTTGCTTCAAGAGTTTGACCTTGTCATCAAGGACAAAAGAGGATGTGAAAACGTGGTCGCCGACCATCTCTCACGACTTCCTTCTTTGCCGTCGCTTCAAATTCTGATCAACGATGTTTTTCCGGATGAACAACTCTTGACGGTATCTTGCGAATCCTGGTTCGCAGATATTGTGAACTATTTGGCCACAGGACTACTACCAACTGAATGGTCAAGTCAGGACAGACTTCGATTCTTATCCCAACTGAAACACTTTTACTGGGACGAACCTTATCTGTTTAAGTACTGTCCCGACCAGATTATTCATCGCTGTGTCCCTGACAATGAAGTCAAGAGTGTGCTGTCGTTTTGCGACGATCAAGCATGTGGTGGGCATTTTGGCCCCAGAAAGACATCCAAGAAGATCTTGCAGTATGGCTTCTACTGGCCATAACTCTTCAAATACGCTCATGATTACTGCAAGACTTGCTCCCGGTGCCAACACTTGGGCCGGATATCCAGGAGAAACGAGATGCCGCTCCAACCAATCTTGGTTGTGGAGATTTTCGATGTTTGGGTGATTGATTTCATGGGGCCATTTCCCAGCTCTTTTAGGAACTTGTACATCCTTCTAGATGTTGATTATGTCTCTAAATGGGTCGAGGCTGTGCCTAGCCGGACTAACGACAACAAGGTTGTCGTTAGATTTCTTAAGGAAAACATTTTCTCCCGGTTTGGGCACCCCCGAGCGATCATTAGCGACAATGGAACTCATTTCTGCAATAAGACTTTCGAGGCCTTGATGCGGAAATATTCCATTAATCATAAGCTATCTACGCCCTACCACCCCCAAACCTGTGGGCAAGCCGAAGTTTCAAATCGGAAAATCAAGCAGAAACTGGAGAAGACGGTTTCCAAGAACCGTAAGGATTGGTCGGTAAAACTCAATGATGCTCTTTGGGAATTTCGAACTGCTTATAAAACCGATATTGACATGTCTCCTTATCGGCTTGTTTACGGAAAGGCTTGCCACCTTCCAGTCGAAATAGAGCATCGCGCATTTAAGGCGATTAAGGAGCCGAATCTATCTCTCAAAGATGCGGGCAGCTATCGGAAGCTGCAGCTGAACGAATTGAACGAGCTTCGGGAGGAAGCTTACGACAACGCGGTTATTTTAAAGAACCAAACGAAGGTGTTTCATGATAAACACCTCACGCGCAAAACTTTCACACCTGGACAGCAGGTGCTTATTTACGACACCCGATTGCATTTTCATCCCGGCAAGCTCAGATCTCGCTGGAAGGGACCCTTTGTTGTGCGGACTGTATATCCGCACGGCACGGTGGATTTGGAAAATCCAAAGGACGGTTCACTTTTCAAAGTAAATGGACACAGACTAAAACCGTATCTTAGCGCTGAACCATCAGAGGAGCTCCTGCTCTTGCAGGAGCCGATTTACCCTGCATAATCTTCCTCTGTCTACCACCAAACTTCGGTTACCCAGCTAAAATAGTGGACGCCGTTTCAAATAAATTTGGGGGTATGTATATACGATTTTAATTTGTATATATATGTTAAAAAAATTAAAAATAAATAAAAAATTTGTATATCTAACCTTCAATATTTTTGCCCTTTTAATGTACAATGACAGTGAGGGCACTGTCAAGTTTAAGTTCGGGGGTACGCTCGGTAAGCATTTCTAACCTTCGCATTCATTTGTATATTCTGCAATTTCATACTTATTTAAAAAACCCTTAAAAATCAGAATTTCTAAAAACATAAAAACTTTGTCGCCAAGTTAGCCAGTGAAAGAACTTAGATTCAATATTCCGACGGTTTTGTTTAATAAGATAGGAACAACTAAATCCTATTTTTAGATTTTAAAAACCTGAAAAATAACTCTCCTTTGAAGTTAACTAATGCTGATATATGTCTTTATATCACACTACACGTGTCGTGAGTTTTTGAAAATTTGATGACAAGTCTATTATGTCTGAAAACTTTTAAATGGATAAATTATTTTCTGAGGATCAAATAGATTTGTTCTGAAATAAGTAATATCAAGAATAGTTTATGAAGTGAAGCGGATATGAAGGGATGTTATTGATGCCTTGATAAGAACTAATTCTGAAAAATAACCCATCTAGAACTTGATTGGAATGATTACACACCTGACCCACTAGACACGTCTTTTATTCAAAAAATAATTGAACTGCCGATTATATCTCCGTTCGCATTAAATCGTTATGATTTTCATGCCAAAATTGTCTTTTGTTTTTGGGCCTAGGTAACTTGAGTAATTAAGTCCGCTGGGGTGTCTCTACACCTAATGCCCTAAAGCCAACTGGTTTGGGAGCATTGGCCCAAAGCTCGCTAAGATGTCTAGAAAGTCCTGATTAAAACAAAGTCAAGCAAGTGTTCTCTCCGAGTTAAAATTCCTAACGGTTCTTTGTGTGAGAATAATATTGACAAAAGACAGGTTTTTATAAAAAAAAAGTATTTCTAGCGGAGATATGAAGGTTTTATTCTATGATAAAGACTATTGGACGTTCAAAGAGGTGTGTATGAAATGAAAACAAGAAAAAGGTGGAGTGAAAAATAAGACCTAGTTTCCTGTTAAGGAAGATAGAAATTGTGGATTTTAAACCTAACTGGAAAACAGAACTTGAGAAATACTTAACTCTTTAAAAAACTTATGTGATCCTTTTCAAATTTTTTTATCTGGGCTTTATTTTGTGACATGACAACTTTAATCGATCCTTTTGAAACTTAACGACACTATTTGCACTGCACGTAAAGACATATAAAATCTAAAGTTAAATGAGAAGCGAGATGTGAAAAATAAAGGTTCGATAGTTTAGAATTAGGATAATAGAATTTCTATTTTTGAAAACAAAACCTTAGGGTTTGAATTATAGTTAATTCGCAAAACTAGCTTGACGGGGTTTTGTGGGTAGTATCTGCTGAAAACTCTCAGTAGACAACACTCCTCCTACTAGGGACACCTAGAGGTTTAACGGCTTGTTGCACATGCTCAGTGCAATCGCGTTCCCTGCGAAAGTGCGGTTAGAATTTTCTTTTGTGAATAAATGGTTTTTGCTCGGGACGAGCAATAGATAAGTTTAGGGGTATTTGTTCATATCAGAAAATTGTATTCTAATACCGCTCATTCATTATCTAATTGTTGTATTTATCGGTATTATTGACGAGTGTCTACTCAGTATTACAGATTACAGGTATCCATGACAAAATACTGAAAATGCATCCAACAGCACGGATATATCACTTGAGGGAAGACACTGCGACCAGAAACGCTAATCGACCGATACTTCAGAAGTTCCTTTACGCAACAAGTTGTGTACACATTTTTTTATCTAAATGGTCCAACACAACAAGTGTGTACACAAGACTTTTAAGCACATGTGGATATGATTGTATATGCATTCAAGGATATGATTTTATATGCATATGATATTTATGCATTCAAGACTAAAAAGCATGTGTTCAAATCAAAGGCAATCAAACAAATCAGCATGAGCCATAATGGGGCAGCCATGAATCAAGCCATATGTGGGAATGAAGTAATGAGCATTTAATGGTGAAGATCATGCGTTGAATTACATATTCAAAATTCCCTCCAAACATTGGGTGCAAATCAGGTCAAATCAGAGGAAATAAACTAGACCAAGGAGATACAGGGGACAAGATAAAACACTGCACCAAATTCCTCACCAAACTGCCTTGTTTGGACCGGCCAAAAACCGGCCTGGCCAGCCTCATTAGCTCCTGTGGGGCCCATCTTCTCACACACCCTCTCTCTCTGCCAGTTGGTCTCGATTTTGTTGTTTATTTGATTTCTTTCTGAGCCTATAAATACAGACCAGAGGCAAGAGGAAACGGGAAGCTTTTTCTTTAGTTTTATCTTAGAATTCTTGTAATTTTTCTTTTCATTCTTGAGCTCTAGCCCCTTTTTCTTGACCTTGCAACTTCTCATTTTGAACTTGCAAGCTGAAGGCTTAGGTTCTTGACTTCAAGATCTGTTTTGACAAGTTTGTTCTTCAATAAAAGTTCTTATTTTTATTACATGTCTTGTTCCATTTTACATGATTTCAATTGTGAAATTCTTGCTTTGCTTTGATCTTGCAACCTCTTAAGTGAGCTCGCAACCTTAAAGCTTGGTATTTGGATTTCACACGTTGCCGAGGATCAAACACTTGGAGATAGCACGCTTGAACTCATCGGTTCTCTTTTCATCTTTATTTCATTGCATGTTTTTATGTATCTTCTCTTTTCTTTCTTTTTAATTTGTAAATATGTGTGAGTAATCTTTTCACTTGTTAAGGGTGTAATATGTTAGATCGTATTCGAAGATTTTCTTTGTCCAAACTTTAAAACCTAAAACTTTCCTATTGAAACTCCATGCAAATCACCCGCAACTCCTCTCACTAGGCATCCTATCCTACCCCGATAGTGATGATTCCTAACCATGACCGGATTGCCCGTAGTTTGCCGAAGGCTAAAATCAAGAGATAACAACGGAAGGACAAGGGACAAGGGACAAGGAAAACGGATTTAGCGAAATGCCGTAAATACCGTATTTCAAGTTCCCTAATCCGCGTTGTTACCTATTGCTTTAGTGTCAATACAAGTCAGGGCTATAAGGAATTGGCAAACATCACCTTCATACAATCTAACTTATTACTAGCCTTAACAAGTCCTTTTTATTCATATCTTTGTTACGACAATTAGTTAACCAACAAATCAAAACTCGGTATTAACTCGTTAAAACAAGCTATAAAAAACTTACCATCTCCCTGCGGACGACCCGTATTCATCGCGGCTCGCTACAAGCGACACCATTTTGATTGCGGTAATTTCAAAACTTTTTTTTAACACGAGACGGTTAGAACGTGACAATCATATACCTGTTGTCAGATAGCAGTTCCCAGGTGACATGTGCACAACTTAGTCTGTCGACCTGAGATCGTAATTTTTCTCATGTGAGTTCCTACTGTGCTTTGATCACTACCTTACTAGGGCTCAAAAGAGTCATGCAAACAGGTTTAGTTGGGTACAGTCCCGAGCTACATGGAGACAGTGAGCGAATCGTCGGAGATTCATTTCTCCCTGTATTGGGGGTTGATGTCACGCAATGCATGGGTGGCCATCACCAGAAATCATTGGCCAAGGCAGTCGAGAATTACTTATTTAGGATCAGTAGTTTATAAGGTGGTGATGGGTTTCATACCGACACGAAATGTCGCGTTATAAAGGGTCTGACTTTATCTACCTCCCTAGACTCGATATACGATACTCTTAGACGAACGGACCGAACTGGGTGGATATTGTCACAGATAGGCTCAGTAGGGGTTCAGATGAGTTTTCTCATCAGCCTCCCTTTCGCTCAATACTTGGGTAGCCGTTACATACAGCTAGTGCCGCTGACGTGCTTGTGGTTAAACCCACTGCCAGCATATTGCCTAGTCTTTATAGTCCCACACAGAGGGTTTCCCTACTTCGGGTGAAACGATGTAGAAGCCGTATGGTTTTACGGCAGGATTCGTTCATATACGTGCACTTATCATGATTCGGACGGATAATACTAGTGTGGTTTGGTTTAATCCGGATTCTAGTATTATATTGTTCGATTATTTTCGTCTCATTATATTCGTATTTTGTCGGAATACGGATACGGGTATGTATATATGGATGAGGGGTATTCTTGTAATTTATTATAAGATTGCTTCTAGAAGATTACACCTCATTTTATTTTAAATCATTTAGGATTAAATGGTTAATGAAGTGGAGGATGAGATCTATTTGGCATTAATTCAAGAATGCTCACCTGGTGACTCATGGTGTGACCATTGGGTGACTCATGTAGTGACTCATGGTGAACTATTGAAGCATGCTTGATATTTGTGAGACTTGAAGATATTTTTCTTGGCTTGATAATAGATCACAACACTTAGCCATTTTACTCACTTGAGAGTTTTTCTTCACACTCTCATCCTTAAGCTTCTTCTTCTAACCCCCCCAAAAATTCTCATGAGTTGAGAAACCTAGGATGTCTTGAGACAAACCAATCCATCATCTTTCTCAACATCCTCTAGGCTATCTATTGTAGCGATCTAGGTACTCTAGTTACCTCGGTATATAAGGTTGGACCTCGAACTACAAATCCTCAGATGGATCATCATCGATGGAGGGAGACCAGAGATCAAACTTGATCATGGTTGGCATTAGGAGCTTGGGATGAAGATTAAAGACCGAAGGACATGGATCATTTGGTATAACCTTTCTAAACTCCTCTTTAGTTTTTCTAGTTTAAGGTTAATGTTAGATCCGTAGCATCGAGTTCCGTTAACGCCAGTTTAGAAAAAAAATTTCCGCAATCGGACACGGTTTGATGGCTAAGGCGCTGGCGTAACCCAACATTTTGTTCCGTATCTGCCATGGTAGATGGCCAGGGCGCTTGCAAACCCCAACACAACTTTTGTCAAAAAGCAGCATGCGGACAATCTCGAGACACGTTCAGTAATGTGTAAGTTTGTGGGATACACAAGGAACTCTAAGTGGTATCTTTTCTATTATGCGGAGGAACAAAAGGTCTTGATTCTCAGCATGACCATTTTCTGGAAACTTAATTTCTTGAAAAAGAAATAAGTGGGAGCGCAATAGAACTGGAAGAAATTCCAGAACCATAAACTATTACTGAAAGCATAGTGCAACTAGAAGGTTCAAAAGAACCGGACGTCCCTGCGCAACTCCGCAGATCCAGTAGGCAGTCTCATCCGCCCGAGAGATACTACTGTTTCTTATATATAGGAATATAAAGGATTGCATCATTAACGATGATGAGCCAACTAGTTTCCAGCAGGCCATGAGGAGCAGAGACTCGGTAAATTGGCTGGATACAATGCAGACCAAAATGGAATCCATTTACACCAACTAAGTATGGAATTTGGACATTGTACCTCAAGGCGTAAAACCCATAGGCTGCAAATGGATATTCAAAAAGAAGATTGGTGCAGATGGATAGGTTGAAACTTATAAGGATAGATTTGTTGCAAAAGGTTTTCGTCAAAGACCTGGTTTGCACTATGGTAAAAAAATTTCTCCAGTGGCTAAGCACAAATCCATTCGGATCCTATTTGTCATTGCTGCCTTCCAAAATTATGAAATTTAGCAGATGGACATAAAGACCGCTTTTCTGAATGGAAATTTGGAAGAGTGTGTTTATATGGATCAGCCAGAGGGTTCCATAGAGAGTGGGAGTAGTGGAAGAGTTTGCAAGTTTCTTAAGTACATTTATGGATTAAAGAAGGTATCACGGAGTCGAAACATCTGCTTTGATGAGATGGTCAAAGAATTCGACTTTATCAAAAAGTCAGATGAACCATGCATTTATAGTAAGATTGTAGCGAGAGCTATGGCATTCTTCATCTTGTACGTGGATGACATTCTTCTGATAGGAAATGACATTCTTATGCAACAATCAGTCAAAAGATTCTTGTCACAAAGATTCTCCATGAAGGACCTGGGTGATGCCTCCTACATTCTAGGGATGTCACGACCCGAAATGTACGGAACATGACCGACACTTAAATTACGAAACGTCTCGAGGCGTACGTAATCTAAGTAAGCCAAAATCCAGAAATGAAAACCAAGTAAAGCAGTAGAGTGAAGGAAAAACCAATTTAAATCAAGTAGTTTAGCAACATAAGCGGAAATACGCATTTTAAAAATCACAAGTCTTTTCTGAAAATTTTGGCAGAGTTTCCTTTGTAAATACTGGCCCCGAACGGGGTACAACATGATAAATATATGCATCAATGATAAAAGGCATCCCCAGACGGGAGCTAGCTCTTCGTCAATCGATGGCCACAACCACGCAAGCATATAATATACAACCCCGAAGGGCGAGGATCAAAACTAAAAAGAAAAACTCAAAACAACATGAAAAACCCGTAATAATACAACGCGCGACTCTAAGGTCGAAAGAATATACACCGGTCTTCTAAGTCTAACAAATAAATAAGTCTGGCTGATGGAGTTTTACTAGATACAACTGAAATAACAAATATACAATGGTGGTCCTGATGCAAAAGAACCCACCTATCAAAGCAATCACCCGGAAGGTACAGTGTGCCAGCAAAACCGCAACGAAACCTGTATGGCAAAACCTACTAGAAACTGTGGCACAACGGGGGTGAGTTGCCAACTCGTGAGTAGAAAACATCTACGAGTAGAAATCGCATGCATGACGCTATCCTAGGTCTTATCAGGTAATATCCTCAAATAAATATCCTGTTCTAGCTATGTATAAGTGTAATACTACATGCTCGTTTCAGTATCTTAGATAGCAACATATCAGATATATGATGTATGAATGCATGGCGATTGGAAACAGAATACATCATGAAATCAACAAAGAAGTAAGTGCCAAGTATCGACACAAAACATAAATCTGTGCCTAGTATCGGCACGTAAATCCTCATATATCTCAGGCTCCATATCATCTGCGGGATCGGCCCGCGGGCTCCGGAAGTACAGATCGACCTATACCCATCTCATGACTCCGGCCGGTATCCTCTAGATAAGCGCCAGGTCCAATTGCTATCACCGGTAGGCAGTCTGCCCCGGCCAGGCTCATCATCCACCATAAAAATCAATCTCGCCCCGGGGTACCATACCGGGTCCACCATGTACCCGAGATGGTTCCTTCGTCTCCTCGAATCGGGTTTGAAATCCAACAGCTACTATAAAAACTCATGGTGGACGAGTTATACATCACGAGAAAACCGCAACTTGCAATTTTAAAAATAGAGAGAGAGAGATGTTTATATATATTCTTGCAGTTTTCCCCCAAATCCAGAAATCTCATGGAATCCGAAATCCAAAAATCAAGAGTAAGTAAACAGTGAATATCGATGTAAATCTCCGTAATACTGCATGACCAATGAGTATATTTGAATGTAACTTCTATCATGCAATGAATGCAATAGTTAAACTAGCATATGAAGTTATTACATGTTGCAACTATCCGTTAGCAAGTTATGTCAATAAATAGTATTTTCTAAAGTATACGTGACATGGCAATTACTGATGATGATGTGTGTGAGCCGGCAAGTAAGTGTATATGCAACATACGCATAATTGGTAATGGTGTTGGTGTCCTGACAGCATGATCTCAATAATGGCATATGTACAAGCATGGAATGCGATGAAACATCATGAATATACAGAAAGTGATGTAGTAACAGCAACACTGAAAATATACCTACCCAATATACGAGTCATTGTTAGTTATGTATATGCCCTAGATGCCATTGTTGTACATATGATGTATATTATAATGGATGCTTGGATATATATAGAGATGACTTTCTTGCTCGTCATGATAGTATGCTATTTGGTTTCACTTTATCTTAACATGTTGACTTGTATTGGTTTACTGTTTTACTCTGACATATTGATAAAGCCCTTAGGATCTGTACTCAACAATTGGGACTATGATGAGATCATACTAGTAGGGCCACGGTTGTCGATGAGTACATCCTATAACTGTTCCTCGTCGAGGGTATATCGAGACAGGGCATCGATACACCAGAGTAGACTAGAGTATACGCATCTTGACCCATATGATGGGCGATGGATGATCCCATATCCATTGGTGTTTGACATCAAAGATGGTGTACGGGTGCTCAGTGGAGACTGGGTACACTGGACGGACTCGCCGAGAACTCCCAGATGGTGATATACCACACGTCAGATGGCAGTTCTCTGGTGACACTTGAACAGGGTAGTCTGTAGACCCGAGATCGTCATGGAGTCTTGTGTGATTCCCACCTTACCACGTCCAAGTGGGCGTGCAAAACGGTGGCTTTTGGGTATAGTCCCGAATCACATGGAGGCAATGAGCGATAGGAGGGGATTCGTTTCTCCCGGTATAGGGAGTTGATGTTGTGCTGTGTTCGATTGGCTATAACTGGATGTCCCTGGCCAGGGCTGATATAGTGATTTACTGGTAAGTGTTACTAGTAGTTTCTCGACCCGTTATGAACCACACATCGACACGACTTATCGGTTACTGGGGTCTGACGTATACCACCCCTAGACTTGATATGCGACATATCAGACGAACAGACTGGACTGTACGGGAGTGTTACTGATTGGATTCACAAGAGAACGCACAGGCTAGCTTGTTGATCTATTGATCGCTCAATACCTGGGTGGCTGTTACGTTTAGCTGACCGCTTGCAGCTTGTGGGTGTTTGATATGATCATCACCTGCTACCGGCGTATTGACGATTCTTTAGAGTCCTACACAGAGGTTTCTTGGCTCAGGCGAAACGGAGTAGAGGCACATATGTGATATGTGCAGGACCGAGAATAATGCGATATGGGATACCGTATTATATTTTCGCGATATTTAGATATGAACTGGGACATCGCATTAAGTGTTGATTCGATGAATCTGTACATGATATATTAGTCGGTAATATTCGATATAGCCGGATCATCGATTCAAGTGTTGATTCGATGATTTAATGTATAATAATATATATGATATATTGTATTACATTATCTAATATTGGCTCGCTTTATTATTTCATTTTCTCACTGGATGATACATTGATATATATGCGATATATGTTAATTGTATTATTTTCTTTTGTTGTAAATATATAATATATATGTGATATATATTATTGTGACATGATATGATTAATTGTTAAATATGTTTAAGGATGATTAATTGAGGTTAGGGTTTGATTAGGGTTAGATGCTTCATGCACCTTCTAGATGCTTTTTCTTTTGTCATTGTTAAGATATTTCATGGTGACTCATTTCTAAACCAAACCAAACACTAACTCTAGTTGTTTCTCTACACAATCTTGGCCACTCATCCTCAACCATGGTTTATATATCAATCATATACTTTTCTTTCTATTCATCACAAAAGGATTAATCTTATTATTGATTTTCGATCATCATCTTCTTCTCTCTTGAAAAAGCTTACTTGATTTTCTTTATGTGATGAATAAATATGAGAAAATGATTTAAAAAGAAAGCAAAAATACTACTCTCTCATCCTCATCTCATCTAGCCCATGAGATTAGTGTGTTCATCTCTTTAGAGTGAGATAGCTTGAGTCTTTGCAACTTCGAGGTAGATCATCGGAGATTTGGAATACTTCAAGCTAGCATGGATCGTTCGAGTCGTGGAGCCTCTCATGAGTCCGGGAGATCGTGGATCGCGACAAAGAGACTTCTACTCGGAGCTTGTGAAGCGAAGGAGCGGACTACAAAGGTTGTAATCCCTCACATTTAGATAAAAGTTATCATCTTGCATGTTTAACCCTAATAATCTAGCAAAGATCCCGGCTTTGGGTTGTTCGGCACGTCTAAATTTTTATCCGGGCATGTTTCATGCCTTATGAACCTTCACAAGAGTGCCTAGGAACCCAACAGTGGTATCAGAGCCTAGCTAGAGCAATAGGCGATGTGTTTACGAAGTTAAAACTCCGATCGAACCCGAAACGACAAAATATACCCCCTCTCTGGAAATTTTTTAAAATTTGGGATTTTTCTGAATTAAAAATAAGTAAAAAATTTAGCAGGGAATTCTAAGAATTACCATAAAACCCGGGCCCACATTTCGTCTAAACGGCGGCGGAACCGCGGCGCAAGCATGCTTGCACGGCGATTCCGCGGCGGATTTAGGGATTGGTGACACGTGTTTGGTATGGTAATATCCGTAGGTACTTGTTGATGCTTCTGGGTATTTTTAATCTGTTTCAAGTGTTGAAAATTCTGGGGTTTGTTTTGTAATAGTAGATTCGATCGGAAATTTTAAATTCGTATTTCTTTCCGGATATTTAGAAACTGTTAAACTAGTTGAACGGATATCATTAACCCACTTTTTCCCGGCACGTAAAACTTTCAAGTGTTGAATTTTTATCGGGTTTAAATCTTTCGGAAAAATTGTACAAGTTAAGCGGTGGACCCTCTAGAAGACAACAAACCTTAACTCGATTATGTGACCGTCTTGAACTGCCTTTTGAACCTTCGGGTTTGGGGCAGTACGGCATGCCACATGTGAGGCGTTGGCTTGACCCTTCTACGGCTGGATCACCGGTAGTTTGACATCTTCTGGGATTATTTGAACTCCGCTCAAGAGTTGAGCACTTTGGGAAATCTTGGGTGTTTGATTATCTGTTCGGAAAGTTTAATACCGTCTATTAATCTGGAATGTGATACAATATGTGGAATTCATAGAGTTAGGCATGAAATGCGAAGTATGTGATATTTCGGATTTACGATGTCTAAAGTGATTGTGGATTCCAAATATTGTAGTTTTACACTTTCTTTTCTGTGACCGTAAGTGTAATATGTGATATCGCCGGTTTCGTTGCTATATGTCAACGACAATTGGGATGCGCATATTTACTTACGTTGATGATATGAGATATTATGTGTTGCTGTGATATGTTATATTGGATCATCGCGTTCTGAATAGCCGGGGGTTTTATGTGAGATGAGGGTTTTATTTTCATTCATGTAAAATTCATTTGTAATGTAATATTCTTTTATTTGGGGAACTTCCAGGTTGCGGTTGCTGTCACCGTTGTATATTATTTACTTTTCCGCATTAGGTAGACCCAAGGAGGGAAGCACAAGTAACCGGGTTCTAGGGTCCAGTGGGAGGCCGTCTCGAGGAGTCGAGACCGGGTCTCCTAACCCTAGAATTGGCAGTGTTACTTGCCACTCTCGTAGGGGTCTTGGGATGTGGGTTTGGCTATTCGTCGCGACCGTGGAATCCGTGTTTTATACAGGCTCGTATTAAAAACACGGACGTCCTAGTATATCCAATATTTCATATATGTTCTTCTACTGCAATGTTCTGTGATGAGATCATATTACTGCCTGAGATGAATGCTTATACTATATATATATGCTGATATATAAATATTACTGCTTTCGTTTCTTCTGTGATGCTTAGGAAGCATAAGCTGATGGGATATTTATTAATGAGATTAATAAAAGAAAAGAAACCTAAAGATGTTGTAGAATAAAAACTTTATAAAAAGGGGTAGCTACAGTTTTGCTTTGCACAATGATATATATGATATATATGATATATCCTGCACCTTATTCGATGGGGAAAGAGCCGACGATCCCTTCACCGGGAGTGACCTCTTTAGCGAAACTGGCAGATGCTACAAAACGCGATTTGTCTTTTGAATGCTTTTAGTGTTTTGCTTTGCACTGCGGTATATATGATATATCCATCACCTTATTCGATGAGGAAAGGGCCGACGATCCCTTCACCGGGAGTGACCCCTTTAGCGAAACTAAGAAAAAGCCTCAAAAACACTCCTTTTCAAAAAACTCGATTCTACGACGATATCAAGTTCATTACGCTTAGGGTTTTCTGAAAAACCTGCGTAGCCCTCCGTCATTTCAGATAAAGACTATTTAGTATTTGTGCTGCGTTTGTTGGCCTTTGTCAAGGCGTAGTGTGCGGTAGCTAACTGGTACTTATCTGTTTAAACATATGATGTGATTGGATTAGGGTATTCGTACGACCTTGTTGGCCTTTGTCAAGGGTCGTGCGGGTGGGTTTAATTTCAATCAAGAAATGACGGGTTGAACTTGACTAGCTTCCTATGGTTTGTTGGCCTTTGTCAAGGTCATAGGGGTTAGGGGAAAAAGCATTATCGGGAATTTCAAGTGTTGAAATTTGCAATGAGATTGCTTACGTTCTATGAGATAGTTGGATCCCGATACCCACTGCGAGTAAGAGTTACTCCTGGGAGAGTTTTACACAGGACAATTAGTCATTCAAGTAGGTGTCTAGAAAAGTGTTAACGGGGTTACGCCTCTGGGAAAACGAGGTTTACTTTAATTAGGTCCGTGCGAAAGCACGGGGAACCTCCCTCAAAGTACCGACACTGATCTGGCTGAAAGATTGACGAAATTGTAAGGTGTAATTAATCACGGCTAATCTTACCTTTTAGGGTTTTAAGGTAGATTTGATAAAAACAGTGGGAGACATCCTGATTAGATAAGATAATAACAAATCTAATCTTGCAAGAGCATACGCTAAAGTGTTTTCTTCTCTCTCTCTCCAGGTAGCGACCAAGTCAGGCAATAATCAAGATAATAATATGGATGTATTGACTGAACCCAATTATTGTACTGAGCTAGGGAATGTTGGAACCGTTCTTTCTTATAAGAGTTATAAGACTGAACAGGAAACAGGAGAATATCTAGATTCTCACGCCGCCCAAAAGAACATGCATGTTGATGCATCTTCTTCGGGTGTATTAGTTATTGAGAACTGTTTCTCAGTTCACCCTACGTCCTGGGTATTAGATACCGGATCAGGATCCCACATATGTAAATTGTTACATGGGCTACGAAAAGGTAGAGAACTAGGAAAAGGTGATCATTCCGTTCAAGTAGGGAACAGTGCAAGTATTGTAGCCAAAGAAGTTGGCGAATATCACCTTGTATTGCCAAGTCGTAATACACTGATTCTAAATGAGTGCTATTATATACCGAACATGATGTGCAACATTATATCAGTCTTCTTATTAAGTAAAGAAGGATATAATTTTGTAGTAAAGGATAATGTTATGAACATATTCCTAGATCAAAAGTTGATTACATCAGGCTCGTTACATAATGGCATATTCATTCTAAATCAGAATACAGTGCTGAATATACAAAACACACACAAGAGGAAAAGTTCAGATATGAACGAATCCTACTTGTGGCATTGTAGACTTGGTCATATCAATGCGACACGACTGGCTAAGTTACATAAAGATGGTTGTTTGAATTCATTCGAATTATCATCTTATGATACTTGCCATTCATGTCTCAAAGGAAAAATGACCAAAGCTCCGTTTAGTGGACACGGAGAAAGAGTTACCGAACTCTTAGGACTGGTACATAGTGATGTATGCGGTCTCATGTCTACGCATGCCAGGAACGGTTCTTCCTACTTCATTACATTCACTGATGATCTCTCAAGATTCGGATATGTGTTCCTGATGAAACACAAGTCTGAAGCTTTTGAGAAATTCAGAGAATATAAGCACGAAGTAGAGAATCAAACGGGCAAAAGTATTAAGATTCTTCGATCTGATCGATGAAGTGAATACTTAAGCAGTGAGTTCCTAGATTATCTAAAAGAGAATGGGATTCTCTCTCAGCTTACTCCTCCTTATACACCACAGCACAATGGTGTATCTGAGCGGAGGAATCGCGCCCTATTAGATATGGTGCGCTCGATGATGAGTACAGCCGAGTTACCTATTTCCTTCTGGGGGCATGCACTGGAGACAGCAGCATACCTATTGAATCAAGTTCCAACTAAATCTGTACCTACCACACCATATGAGATATGTAGTGGGAAGAGAGACCATGTCTTAAACGAGTTAAGATATGGGGTTGTCTGGCCTATGTCAAAAGGCAAAATCCAGACAAACTCGAGGCACGGTCAGTTCTATGCAAGTTTGTGGGATATCCCAAACATTCACATGGATATCTTTTCTACCATCGCGAGGAACAAAAGGTGTTTGTTTCTCGACATGCCACATTTTTAGAAAAGGAATTTCTTACAAAAGAAATTAGTGGCGAAGAGGTAGAACTGGAAGAAATTCCAGCTACACAAACTCAAACTGAAACTGAAGATTTGGTAGAACCGGAGGATTCAATAGTACCCAACGAACCCCAGCCTCTCCGCCGATCTAGTAGGGTTTCTCGTCCACCTGAGAGATACTACGGTTTTATCATTGATGGTGGAAGCGAGGATTGCATCATGGATGATGATGACCCGACTAGTTTCGAGCAGGCCATCACGAGTGGTGACTCTGTGAAATGGCTGGATGCAATGCGATCTGAGATGGAATCCATGTACACCAATAAAGTATGGATTTTGGAAAATGCTCCTGAAGGGGTAAAACCCATTGGGAGCAAGTGGATTTTTAAAAAGAAATTTGGTGTAGATGGAAAAGTTGAGACTTTCAAAGCTAGGCTTGTAGCAAATGGATTTCGTCAACGACCAGGTGTGGATTATGACGAAACCTTTTCTCCAGTGGCTATGCTTAAGTCCATCCGGATCTTACTTGCCATTGCTGCATACCATGACTACGAAATCTGGCAAATGGATGTTAAGACAGCCTTTCTAAACGGTGATTTAGAAGAGAGCGTGTACATGACTAAGCCAGAGGGCTTCGTAGATAGTGGGAGCAGCGGAAAGGTGTGCAAGCTGCTTAAATCCATTTATGGGTTAAAGCAAGCATCGCGGAGTTGGAACATCTGTTTTGATGTTGTAGTCAAAGAGTTTGACTTCATCAAAAATGTAGATGAACCTTGTATCTATAAGAAGGTAGCAGAGGGTAAGGTTGTCTTCCTCGTATTGTACGTGGATGACATACTCTTGATAGGAAATGATATTCCTATGCTGCAATCAGTCAAGCTCTTCTTATCACAGAGATTCTCAATGAAAGATCTAGGTGATACCTCCTGCATATTGGGAATCATGATCTATAGAGATAGATCTAAACGGATACTGGGATTGTCCCAATCCAGGTACATTGACACTATACTAAAGAGGTTTAGTATGGAAGAATCCAAGCATGGGAACCAACGCACGATCTCAGGACTCACTCTCTCGAAAGAGATGTCTCCCAAGACAGATTTAGAGAGAGCTCGCATGCAAGGGATACCCTATGCTTCGGCAGTAGGCTCTATCATGTATGCGATGCTATGTACCAGACCCGATGTAGCATACTCACTAAGTGTAGTGAGTCGGTATCAAGCATATCCTGGAGAGAGTCACTGGACAGCTGTGAAGAACATTCTCAAGTACTTACGAAGGACTAAGGAGATGTTCTTGGTGTATGGTAACGGAGAACGCCAGGTGGAGTCCTTTACCGATTCCAGCTTCTAAAGTGATAAGGACGACTCTAAGTCGCACTCGGGATTTGTCTTTACCCTCAATGGAGGGGCGGTATGTTGGAAGAGTTCCAAACAGGATACCGTTGCAGACTCGACGATGGAGGCTGAATACATCGCTGCCAACGATGCTGCCAAGGAGGCTGTCTGGATAAAGAAGTTCATCAGTGAACTTGGTGTGGTTCCATCCATTGAGCATCCAATACCTCTGTATTGCGATAACAATGGAGCTGTGGCTTTGGCCAAGGAACCCAGGTCCCATCAGAAGTCCAGACATATTCTGAGGCGGTATCACCTGATCAGGGAGATAGTTGATCGCCGGGAGATCGAGGTCAGGAGAGTAGATACGAAGGACAACACTGTGGATCCATTCACGAAGGCTATTCCCCAGATACAGTTTGAGAGATTATTCGGGATGGTAGGTATGAGATACTACAGCAGCTGGCCTTCGTGAAAGTGGGAGATTATTAGTTATGTATATGCCCTAGAGGCCATTGTTGTACATATGATGTATATTATAATGGATGCTTGGATATATATAGAGATGACTATCTTGCTCGTCATGATAGTATGCTATTTGGTTTCACTTTATCTTAACATGTTGACTTGTATTGGTTTACTGTTTTACTCTCACATGTTGATAAAGCCCTTAGGATCTGTACTCGACTACTGGGACTATGATGAGATCATACTAGTGGGGCCGCGGTAGTCGATGAGTACATCCTATAACAGTTCCTAGTCAAGGGTATATCGAGACAGGTCATCGATACACCAGAGTAGACTAGCGTATACGCATCTTGACCCATATGATGGGCGATGGATGATCCCATATCCATCGGTGTTTGACATCAGAGATGGTGTACGGGTGCTCAGTGGAGACTGGGTACACTGGACGGACTCGCCAAGAACTCCCAGATGGTGATATACCACACGTCAGATGGCAGTTCTCTGGTGACACAGGTACAGGGTAGTCTGTAGACCCGAGATCGTCATGGAGTCTTGTCTGATTCCCACTGTGCTTTGATTTCCACCTTACCACATACAAGAGGGCGTGCAAAACGGTGGATTTTGGGTACAGTCCCGAATCACATGGAGGCAATGAGCAATAGGAGGGGATTCGTCTCTCCCGGTATAGGGAGTTAATGTTGTGCTGTGTTCGATTGGCTATAACTGGAAGTCCCTGGCGAGGACTGATATAGAGATTTACTAGTAAGTATTACTAGTAGTTTCTCGACCCGTTATAAACCACACATCGACACGACTTATCGGTTACTGGGGTCTGACGTATACCACCCTTAGACTTGATATGCGACATATCAGACGAACAGAACGGACTATACGGGAGTGTTACTGATTGGATTCACAGGAGAACGCACATGCTAGCTTGTTGATCTTCTGATCGCTCAATACCTGGGTGGCTGTTATGTTTAGCTGACCGCTTGCAGCTTGTGGGTGTTTGATATGATCATCACCTGCTACCGGCGTATTGACGATTCTTTAGAGTCCCACACAGAGGTTTCTTGGCTCAGGCGAAACGGAGTAGAGGCACATATGTGATATGTGCAGGACCGAGAATAATGCGATATGGGATACCGTATTATAATCTCGCGATATTTAGATATGAACTGGGATATCGGATCAAGTGTTGATTCGATGAATCGGTACATGATAATTAGTCGGTAATATTCGATATAGCCGGATCATCGATTCAAGTGTTGATTCGATGATTTAATGTATAATAATATATATGATATATTGTATTACATTATCTAATATTGGCTCGCTTTATTATTTCATTTTCTCACTGGATGATACATTGATATATATGCGATATATATTAATTGTATTATTTTCTTTTGTTGCAAATATATAATATATATGTGATATATATTATTGTGACATGATATGATTAATTGTTAAACATGTTTAAGGATGATTAATTGAGGTTAGGGTTTGATTAGGGTTAGATGCTTCATGCACCTTCTAGAAGCTTTTTCTTTTGTCATTGTTAAGATATTTCATGGTGACTCATTTCTAAACCTAACCAAACCCTAACTCTAGTTGTTTCTCTACACAATCTTGGCCACTCATCCTTAACCATGGTTTATATATCAATCATATACTTTTCTTTCTATTCATCACAAAAGGATTAATCTTATTATTGATTTTCGATCATCATCTTCTTCTCTCTTGAAAAAGCTTACTTGATTTTCTTTATGTGATGAATAAATATGAGAAAATGATTTAAAAAGAAAGCAAAAATACTACTCTCTCATTCTTATCTCATCTAGCCCATGAGATTAGTGTGCATCTCTTTAGAGTGAGATAGCTTGTGTCTTTGCAACTTCGAGGTAGATCATCGGAGATTTGGAATACTTCAAGCTAGCATGGATCGTTCGAGTCGTGGAGCCTCTCATTAGTCCGGGAGATCGTGGATCGCGGCAAAGGGACTTCTACTCGGAGCTTGTGAAGCGAAGGAGTGGACTACAAAGGTTGTAATCCCTCACACTTAGATAAAAGTTATCATCTTGCATGTTTAACCCTAATAATCTAGCAAAGATCCCGGCTTCGGGTTGTTCGGCACGTCTAAATTTTTATCCGGGCATGTTTGATGCCTTATGAACCTTCACAAGAGTGCCTAGGAACCCTACAGTCATACAGTTTGGTATATAAACATACTCACGACTACCCACTTTTGGTAATGAATATGACTCGAGCCCAGTCAAAAGGATAAGGGAATTCGCCTAAGTCTGAGTCGATCTATAAATTTATACCTAATAGTCGTTGATCTCGCCTCAACAGTATCACATACGATACATTGATATAACATCCTTAATTCAAGAGTGAGGATCTAACATCATTATTATCTCTCATACGGTAAGTCTATCGTACGACATCCCAAATCTGGGTACAGGTCAAACAGAACATTTTTCTCATTATTCATCTGGTATCCACATTATCACATATCGTGAGCAGGGGTACTGATCTAAATCTAGCACACTACTAATATCGTCAACACTAATCATGATCTGGCTACTGATCTACCGCCTCATACAATCCAGTGTCATCAATACTTATCATCATATAAGAGTATAAATCGTCAAAGCGATCTATTATAAATATCTTAACATATATTATCTCAAATCTCGATATATATCTCGTCAACTATCATAAATATATCATCAACACAGTATCGTCGTCCAATGACCCGCTATAATCATCATGACATATCTCGGTCGCGCACTAATATCTCACGGCATCGTGCCCGATCAGATCGACTCATTCCCAAGTATCATATAACATTCTCGTTATCCAATCATATGAATATACCAATATAAGTATGTTCCCAATACGCACAAGAATATCAATGTATGGGAGTATGTGTATGTGCGTGTATGCAAATGTTTACTCTAGGGCTTCGAGACTAAGAAAGCAACTAGAGCCCTTCTTTCAATTCTAGCTAACACTAACTCCTAATCTCCTAAAGCTTTCTTGCAAAGGTTTACATCACACCCTAACATATAAAAGTATATATATCATATCCCATTCTTTTCACACAACATTGCGGGGGTGCTATACGCCATTCGCCCGACTTCTCCCAGTAGATATAAATCTACCTACTTTGACCTTCGCTTACCGATGCCGACGTCGACACACACTTTTTTGTCGTCTCGAAGTCTTCGCGAGGGTACTTACACATCATAACGTATCGTGCCATATAAAAATCCAATTCAAAACCAAAACGATGCACGAAACTCACATAGGTCAAAACCTATGGTTTGCTCTTGGAAAACAACTCGATATCACTCGATATAGAGGTACAAACATCCAATGATCGACATAAAACACAAACGCTAAAATCCAAAAATTAAAATACGTAAAACCATAACTCGAATCAAAACAACAACTTGAGAAAATGGTCCCAGATTTGGATTAAGGTGCAAACAATGTACCAAAACAATACTGAAGTGAAGTATATAGGGTATAAGAGCTATGGAAGCAACCAGGACCCCACGCCTCACCAAGTGGCCGAGCCCCTCCCTCTATAATCCGAGCTCACTGGCTTTAGAGGCTACTCTGTGGTTCGTCTTGCTACAGGGGGTTCCTAGGGTCAATTCAAGTCTACAGGGATTGTTTTCTCATCTCGTATCTGTCCCAGGTCATCGCAGATTTTCCTGCACACTCAAATACCTCACAAACCGACATGAAAGTTTTCTAATTCCGTATTGTTGATTTCAGTTGGGCTTGGTCTGGATTTCTATCGTTATAGGGGGTCTAAGGTCCTCAATAAGGCTCAAGTTCACCAACACAACTCAAATAAAACCCTAACCCTGTCTAGAATTTTCTAAAGTGTACAAAACTACACGAAATCGATTTTAATCTTGAATCGAGGCTAAAGCAAATGAAATACTACACTAATTGTGAAGGGATTTACCTTATTTGGCACTGATGAATCCCCAACAGCGCCAAAATGCAAACTTTCGTAGTCTAAAGGGTTGCTTGAGAGCTTGTGCACATTTTTTGTGAAGTAGGAGTGGGGTTTTAGGGTGTTTTTGATGATGAAGTGGGGGTTTTGAAGAGGAGGGAGGAGAGGTGCTACCATGGAGAGAGGAGAAGAGAGAAGGATGAAGAAAATAGAATGAAGGAAGAAGAGCCTATGGTCAACTTGACCTCTCACCTCTCTCTCTCTCTCATGCCCATCCCTCTCACTATTCTATTCATTATTTTTTCTTTTATTTCATTCTCTTTGCAATAGTAAACCCAAAACAATAACCATACACCCAAAAATCATGAAGGAAAAATGTAACAAGTGTTAAAATGACATGTGCATGTCATGTGCACAAAACATGCTTCAAGCCCGATTAGCGATTTTTAATCGCGATTAGCACTAAAATAGTGCCAAATAAATTATAAACTTTCATAATTTGTATAAATCACATAAAGCACCCCTTTTCAGTAATTTCCATAATTTTCTGAATTTTTCCCAATTTATCGGTATTTAATTATACTGCCTTATTAAAATATTCAATATTTTATTATTAAATTATAAAAATTCCCAAAAATAATATTTTATTTTTTTTTGAAATGTTACTACCTTCCCCCTTTAAACAAATTCGGTCCTCGAATTTAAATTTAAACCCCTCAATACTAAAATATTTCAGTAAAAGACTGAGCCGTCGGGATCCCGAAGCATCAATACATAAAACACGTCATAGCGCAATGCGTGCACATGAACAATGAGCAGATAACTCAAAAACAAAAATCCTTCAAGTATCCCACAATCATCGGAGTCATGGGGAAGACATCAATGTCTAAATCCAATACGAAAACCAATATGATATACATCAACACTATACATATAAACACCTGAAGGAAATGCATGCCAAACCATTTTAAGTCGCTGTGCGATGCGCATAACACAGCATAGTGGCGGACCTCTCTAGTAAGAAAATAACTCTCCCCCCTCTCTCTCTCTATATATATCCTTTGTTTACATGCACGTACCACCGTTTTGAAAATAATTTAGAAGGTTTTTCTTATCGTAAAAGTTTTGTGTCATCTCAGACACGAGGTAAATACTGAGACTATAACTCTTTCTTTGAAAATCACTTCGATAACTATCAAAGCATGCAAAATATATCCAGGTACTGTCATATGACTAGTCCTGCTCAGTACGAAAACAAATAGCAATATCATAAAAACGTACTGCTCCATAAGGAATCAATCCCAAAACGTGCATATGAAAGCTACGTGTGTCTGGTGCGCACGGAGATCAAAATCCATGAATGTGCCATACATGTGCACAAAAACAACATCTAAGTGCAACGGGTGTGCACGAAACACCTGTCAGAGGCAACGTGGGTGCCTGACAGCAAAATCGGGTGCATCTAATATGCACGAAGAATCTCGATTTAGTGTATCTGGTGTGAACCAAAATCGCATCTCAAATCATGTGTCCAACACGCGCGAAAATAAAATCAGGTGCATCCATCATGCACGAATAAAATCTAAATCCTATGCATCCAACATGCTCGAAATCAAGAAATCTAATATCAAGTGCCGAACATGCGTAATATCTAAATCAAGCGCGTCAAAGATGTGCAAGAATCCAATCAGGTGCACAAGGTGCACAAAATAAATATCGAGTATCACAATCGAAATCGACGGCATACAACACATCTCAAATCCAAATCAGGTATACCTTAGTATCAAATCTCACAATCATGTGCATCAGCGTGCACAAAATCTAATCAAAACACTAAAAGTGCATGAAAACTATGCCGTAAGTATAAGTCAAAACATATGCATGCCCTAGGCATGAAGTCAAAATCAATACCTCAATTAACATCAAATCGAAGTCATGTGCAACTGTAGTGCACAAAATACGTATCACAACACTGCAAGCATATATGAACTATACCGAGTGCAAAAATCAAATCGGGTGCGTACCATATGCACAAAATCAACCCAACTGTATGAAATCCATGAAATCATAAGCATGTGCACCCAAGGCATAAAAACGATATCAAGTGCGATAACTGCACACAAATCATAAATCAACACAACGGCGTATAAAACATATTTCAAGTGAAATAACTACGCACAAAATATAAATACCCAGTAGATGCTACACGGTGCACGAAAACAAATATCATGAAACTCGGTCATCAAGACTAAATCATGCGAATAGATCGCCCAAAATACCGAAATCCAAGGGGACGGATGCGTGATAATCGAATCACCAAATCACAAATCATAAATACCATCATCGATATTTCCTCCTTCAAGGTCGAGAAGGTGTCGGTGAATCCAATGCTAGCAGAGCTGGATATTTACTTGCTTCTTGATCATGGCCTGTCGTTTGGTGCCCTTAGGTTCTCGTCTCTCACTGCGAATTGCTAAGTACATAGATCCCCGGCTCAACGGTCCAATATGGAAACGATAATGGAAGTAGTCCGCTCTGGCATATCCTCTAAAGATCTCTGACCAACTCTTATGGTCACTCATAACATGTCCCGTCGATGATGCTGAACTCTGGCCTGGTGGGCGTGTGCAATATGACTACTCCTGGGTCCAAGTCTTCTCGTAATTTATTCTAGAAAGGTCATGTCGAGGTCATTCCCCAAATCTTGTTTCTACCGAACTGCCCGGAAGTCATCATCATTACAAAATCTATTTCTTATTCCGGAACGGCTGCATACTCATCGCGACTCCTTCTGGAAGATATACCCATAGTCAACGCCTCTACTTGCGTATCACATTTCTGATGTCAGGGGAGTGGAACGTCATCTCATCAAGATCTTGTACGAACCTCTTGCTCCACTTTTCTCTACTGTCGACTGCTTCAGAACCGTCTCATCGTAGCTGCATGGACTGCGCTCCAATGGATGTACTTATATCTGGAGTCTCCCAAGCAATGTATCTCACCACATAGCATCCGAATGAAGTCGAACCATTCGATCGATTCATCAAAACCTCATAATCTCCCAAAAGCTCAACATCTTGGGTATGGTTTAATAGTATCGAGTAAATACCACATTATCGGTGGACCAGCCGTAGAAGGGCAAACCCAAGCCTCACTAATGGCACCACGTAACTGCCGGAAATCCTAAGGTTCAAAGGCTTTCACACTGTCATCATGTCGAGTTAGGGTTTCATTCTTCTATAGGGTCCATAGAATTGCTTGCATGTCTTTTCGAATACTTTAAACTTGGAATATGGGTTTCTGACATTCGATCGCCTCTATCGACTCTCAACGTATCTGCATGAAGTCGTCTCTAGCTGGAATCAATTTATCTGATGATCTCACATCGGAGTAAGCGATAGAACCACATGTCCTAGTCATTCATCCTCGGGTGACTAGCAACCTTCTATCATATCTCTAAGTACAACTCGTACTGCAATAGCTCCAAGAATCTGGGCAATATCTCGTGGTTCGCAGTAACAACTGGCTCATTCATCTGCACGTTGGACAGTGCCTCAATCATCACGAATAAGCGATACATCAATGGTCATCACATTCTGGCTGGCCTCTACTAGTAGCCCAATAGTCTGGTGTATATCTGCGCGTCCAAGAAATCTCATAACAGCGATCCATCAAACGCTCGTGGCGCGAAAACACAAAAACGCGACGCATCTATGCAAATCGTATGTCCCAGGAATCATGCCCTGGTCAGTCCTCGTCCGTGACGAGCTTGTGCTGACCGCAACTCTAGCCATAGCTCTCTGTGCCCTTACAAACATGGTAACAAAACCATAACTGGTACCGATGAGGCTAGATCATAGGAAGGAATATAATACTTGCAAGGAAATGTACATCCTAAAGATTCTTAAGCGGAGTAGCGTATCGTAAGTATGCCGCGGAACATACGTACGGTATGCCATTCTACTTAAGCTACCTACTCCATCAACCAAGGGTCATCCTACACTACGAAGGTAAAACCTAACGCTCTGATACCAACTTTGTCACGACCTGAAAAGTACGGAACATGACCGACACTTAAATTACGAAACGTCTCGAGGCGTACGTGATCTAAGTAAGAAAAAACCTAGAAATCAAAACCAAGTATAGCAGTAGAGTGAAGGAAAACCCAATTTAAATCAAGTAGTTTAGAAACATAAGACGAAGTATTCATTTTTAAAATCACAAGCCTTTTCTGAAAATTTCGGTAGAGTTTCCTTTGTAAAT
Organism: Agapanthus africanus; assembly: GCA_030015575.1. Classification (NCBI taxonomy): domain Eukaryota; kingdom Viridiplantae; phylum Streptophyta; class Magnoliopsida; order Asparagales; family Amaryllidaceae; genus Agapanthus; species Agapanthus africanus. Next base: position 538,915,376 of record CM057337.1, read on the forward strand.
ACTAGCCCCGAAAGGGGTACAACATGATAAATATATACATCAATGATAAAAGGCATCCCCAAATGGGTGCTAGATGTTCGTCAATCGACGGACACAACCACGCAAGCATATAATATACAACGCCGAAGGGTGAGGATAAAAACTAGAAAGGAAAACTCAAAACAACATGAAAAACCCGTAATAATACAGTTCGTGACTCTAAGGTCGAAAAAATATACACCGGTCTTCTAAGTCTAACAAATAAACAAATCTGGTTGATGGAGTTTTAATAGATACAACTGAAATAATAAATATGCAACAGTGGTATAGATGCAAAAGGACCCACCTACCAAAGCAATCACCCGGAAGGGTCAGTTTGCCAGCAAAACCGCAACGAAACCTGTGCGGCAAAACCTGCAAGAAACTGTAGCACAACGGGGGTGAGTTGCCAACTCATGAGTAGAAAACATCTACGAGTAGAAATTGCATGCATGACGCTATCCAAGGTCATATCAGGTGATACCCTCAAATAAATATTCTGATCCAGCTATGTATAAGTGTAATACTACATGCTCGTGTCAGTATCTCAGATAGCAATATATAAGATATATGATGTATGAATGCATGCAGAATGGAAACAGAATACATCATGAAATCAACAGAGAAGTCAGTGTCAAGTATCGACACAAAACATAATTCTGTGCCCAGCATCGGCACGTAAATACCCATATATCTCAGGCTCCGTATCATCTGCGGGATCGGCCCGTGGGCTCCAGCAGTACGGATCGGCCTATATTCATCTCATGACTCCGGTCGGTATCCTACAGATAACCGCTAGGTCCAATTGCTATCACTGGTAGGCAGTCTGCCCCTGCCTGGCTCATCATCCATAATGAGAATCAATATTGCCCTGGGGTACCATACCGGGTCCGCCATTTACCCGAGACGGTTCCTACGTCTTCTCGAATTGGGTCTCAAAATCCAAAAGCTACTATGAAAACTCATGGTGGATGACTCATACTGTTAGTGTATATGCCCTAGGGGCCATTATTGTATCATACTAATTTGTATAATACTTAATGGAAGCTTGGGATATTCACATGTATATAACAGTCTTGCTAAATATGGTAGTATGCTACTTGGTTTTTCTATCTTAATATGTGAGTATATGTATTGATAGATCTCTTAGGATCTTGCTTGACTACCAGCGTTGTGATGGCAATCACACTAGTGGGGGTTGGGTAGTCTACAAGCACATCCTTATTCAGGTCCCTAGTCATAGGATTATCGAGACAAGGCATCGATACTCCGGAGTAGAGTAGTGTGTACGCTTCTCATCCTAGTTGGGGAGATGGTCTGTCCCACAGCCGTCAGTACGTCGTACTGGAGATAGTATGCAGGTGCTCGTTAGGTTACGGGTACACCAGACAAGACTCACAGGGAACTATTAGTTGGTTTTATACCAGTCGTCAGTGAACAGTTCCCAGGTGACATGAGTACAACATAGTCCGCAGACTTTACACTGCTACTTCGCCTTGAGTGTGTCCCACTGTTCATAGATTGCTACCCTACCACGGCTCAAAGGAGTCGTGCAAACAGGTAGCAGTTGGGTGCAGTCCCGAGCACTTGGAGGCAGTGGAGGTTAGACAGGATTCGTCACTCCTGGTATTGGGGGTTGATATCGCGCTGTGTCAGAGAGCCATTACAGAAAGTTCCTAGCCAGGGCAAGCGAGATTTGCTGGTAGGTTCCAGTAGTGTAACGATCTAGAAATCGTTTTGTGTTTGTTTCTGTTTTTGGGTGAAATTCATCGGTATTTTCAGTTTTATACCGATTGCGATCAAACGGCCATATCGACTTACCAGCACCTAGTTTTGAGAAAATAAAGCTTGTGCGCATACTTTGAGAGTATATGGGACGTTTTGGTGCAATTTGAATTTTTCCCATTTTTAATGTTATTTTAATCCGGTTTGCACTTTTCTGGAAATCTTTTCTTTTCACTTTTCTTAAAATTTTCTTAAGTTTAACTTAACCACATATCATTTGGATGAGTGTGTGGCCTAGGATTAAAGAGGGAAACAGAAAAGAAAATAATAGAAGAGAAGGAAAAGAAGGTGCATGCATTGGTTGACTTGGTGTTTGAATGCATTAATTTGCATTTAATTGTAGGAAATAGCTAGGAAATTGCCTCTCTCTATCTCTTCCTCACCTTGGCCGAGTTCCCCTCTCCCTCTACTGCACGTAGCCATTTCTTTCTCCCTTTCTATCATATTTCCTTCACATATACTCAAAACATTCACAAGTTATCACAAAAATCACATTTTTGTGCATGTTTTCCCATTTTCTTGACTTGGAGCATGCAAGCTTGGGTTCTTTGTGTTCTTTTGGTGTAGGTATATTTCTTTACTGCTTTTTAGTGTAACTTAGCTTATAAATTCTGTTTAGAATGTTTAAATTAGGGTTTGATACGAAATATCGTATTTTGGTGTCGGATTGTGGTTTCTAGAACCTGCTGTGATCTGGGTTATTTACTAGGAAATTAAACATAGTGAGTGTGTTGTACTAGAGAACCTGGAGCACCACCAGAGAGACGAGCCCCATGGCACCGGCCAGGGCCGGCGAGCGCTTGAAGAGGGGCCGACGACGCCGGCCAGAGTGTGGAGTTAGGGTTTGGGGTTTTGCCTGTAGGTGTCTGCTATGTTTAGGGTTCCTCTGGTCTTGTTGAAATTGTTTAGTTTTCACAGTAGGAAAATCTTGGATCAAATGTGCAGTTTCTAGTATTTCGTGTTCGTGCGATACGTGTTATGACACGCGTCGTGCCGTTTTCGTAGTTTCGCTCTTAAGTCGTTTTCGTCGTGTCGCTACTCTTGTTAGCCACGATACGAACACTTAAGAGGTGGTTGTGTGTTGTTGTGTCGGTTAGATGTAGCTAGTTCGTATTTCGTAGTTGTTATTGATATGTATATTGTTGTTGGTTATATGTTGCAGGTTCGCAGACGAGGACTACGGACACTGCCACAGGGGGATTCAGGTGGTAGATTTCATCTAGCTTGGAGTGTGGGTGAGTAGATTTAACATCTACAGGGGAATCGCCCGCATGGCGTTATGCGTCTGGGCTAGAAACCTTTACCTTTGTCGCATATTCTATATCATGTTTAGAATTGCGCATAATACCTTACTGTTTAGTGATAGTTATGATTGGACTAGTATCCTTAGTACACTGCACTATTATTGACGGCTCAGATTGTGAGAGCACTGATTGTATGCCACACACACCGTCAATAATTGCCATGTCATAGACGACCATATTTTAGAAATGCTATTGTATGGTTAGGGACATTGTGACTTTGATACATATTTCTTATCGTTATACTTAGACTTGGCATGCTAGTTCCTGTTTACCTATAGTATGTTGTACCATTAGTGCTAGGTACATATACACCTAGGGACATAGATACAGGTGTACTTGCATTTCATACCTATACCTGATAGGTATATTACATCATCACATAGATACAGGTGTACTTGCATTCCATACTTTACTTATACCTGATAGGTATATCACATCAGCATACAGGTAGGTGTACTTGTATTTCATATCTTATTTATACTTGATAGGTATATCACATCAGCATACAGGTAGGTGTACTTGTATTTCATACTTATACCTGATAGGTATATCACATCATGTTATAGGTAGATACCTATATTTCTGCTATACTGTTCATGTATTCATTTATTATCTGGTGAATGCTATGCTGTTCCTTTATACGCTTTCATTACAGTTTCATATCGCGTATATTTATTCATGGATTATCGCATTGTTATATGGATTTTTCATGATGTTTTCTGGATTTGGGAACCGTGGTAGTTCATGAAATTATGCATACAATGAAACACCCGGTTTCCTTGAGATGATATTATAGCATCCACCATGAGATTTATCGGTGCGGATATATATCCTATGCGAGGAGGCGTCGTGAGCCGCATGAGGATACATGGTGGGGCCCGGAGGTACCCCGAACCAAGAATGTTGTCGGAGTGAGTCGACGTCGCATTGAGGCGATGAGGCCTAGGGGAGCCATACTTTCCGGTGACATTACCAGAGACTCGGCGGATATCAGGGGGATACCGTTGGGAGTCAAGTGCGTATCGATACGTCGAGAGGCGAGGGGCAGAGCGAGGCACTCGAGCTCTCGTGATAGCGTATGATACGTACTTATCAGTTTTTCTGTGTCGATGCTTGACATATTGGTTTTATGATATTCCTAAATACTCTTGTATATAAAACAGGGGATTGAGCCGCTGTTATATATGCCTTTACACCAATATTAGTGGAATGGGACGCTAATATATGTGTATTGCCCTCATCATATTATTATATCATTATATTTAGGATGTTAGAACTGTGCTGGAGATTTGACTTGGGATTTATGAGATTCATTGGGATTGGATGATGATATTGTACAGACGAGATATGTGGGATCCACTAGCTGTTGTACATGAGATATATGTGAGATATACCTGATATTGTACAGACGAGATATGTGGGATCCACTAGCTGTTGTACATGAGACATGTGTGAGATATACCAGATATTGTACATACGAGAGATGTGAGATTCACTTGTGTTGTACATTTGATATATGGGAGATATACTGTTATTGTGCATACGAGAGATGTGAGATCTACTTGATGTGTATATTCGACACTTATGTGAGATACATTTGATAGAGCGGATTTGAGGAGATGTGACACTTAGGTGATATGAGAGCCAGTTTGAGGATTGATTGAGGGATTGTGAATTTGATTGTCTTGATGGATTGTGATCCTACCACGATGTCAGGATTCCGTGGAAATGACATATTTCACTCCATACCTCATCTTTATATACTTGTGCACTGGTTTATGTATTAGGAGTACCTGTGAGAGTACCTTCATGAGTGTTGCACATTTACTTTCTCATATCCCCAGAGCATGATTATTGCATACTGTTGTCACATCATTATTGCTGGATATATTGGTGGTACTGGTGAGTGTACTTTCCATTATTTCGTACTCATGACTGTTATTATTCAAATGTCATATATTAGATTCATGCTGTACGTTCATTCTCGCGATTACCTGCATATGTTATTTACTATTCACGAGTTGGCAACTCACCCCCGTTGTGCCACAGGTATTGCTGGTGTTTCCCCAAAGTTGTCAAGGCAAGCTATTCAGCTTTTCAGCTACACCCTCATCTATCATCTTTTGGGTTGCGGATACCACTTCGCCTGTTAGTGTGCAGTTTTGCCCAGGTGGGTTTTGTGGGTATCTGAGATTTGTATTGTATATTCGTTGTATATTGTACTCTCCATCTATTACCAGTATGTTGTGACTTAGAGACTTGGTGAGGACGGTTTTGTATATATTGTGGATTTGTGGATTTTATACAGTTTCCTTTCTTTTGTCTCTTATTTCTTCGCTACGGCGTCGTATATCTGTTGTGGTATTGTTTTCCGCCGTTGGGCGTGGATTTTGCTCCCGTTTGGGATGCTTTACTTTATATCTATGTTGTACCCTTTTTAGGGGCTTGTTTTACAAAGGAGGTGCTGCCAAAATTTTAAAGAAAAAGTGGACTCTTTTAAAGAATTTGGGTTGTGATTTCAAATGTTTCCAAAACTTTATATTATCTTTTCCGTATTTTTATGGTTTAGATTTCTGGGTTTTGGCTTTCTATTACTGCGTTACGTCTGGAGGCGTTGCGTAGTATTAGGGCCATCACGTACCTTTTTTGGGTCGTGACAAAGTTGGTATCAGAGCGTGGTTTTACCTTTCGGAGTGTAGGATGGCCTGGTATGATGGAGTAGGTAACCTAAGCGGAGTAACGTAGTGTGTGTATGTCTGCAGCATACCCACGATGCAGTATTTCGCCTAAAGTGCCTAAGTACAAATTGCTTGAGATTCCTTCTTTGATGATTCATATCCTTGAGATTCGATTTCCTTGTTCTTATCGAATCCTATCTCTATTTATAGCCTTGCCATCGATGACTACGGGGACTCAGAGTGATGCAGCGAGGGCCGAGGTCAGTGTTAGCTCGGGTGAGACGAGCACTGACCAGGAGGGCACTCTTGTTGCACAGGTGCAGACGGATCAGTCTTCGACTGATCAGCTAGCTAGGCTTGTGACAGAGATGCAGGATTTGCGCCAGTCGATGAGATCATTGGTTGATGCCATTCGAGCGCAGCGACAGGAGGTTGTCACCCCAGTTACTCAGTTGTTCCTTGGGATTAGCGTGCAGCAGTCTGTTACTTACGTAGCACCAGTGGATGTAGCCCCAGTTGACGAGACACGTATTCCAGAGACTTTGCGAGTTCCAGGACAGTGGAGGACCCGTGCAGGTGTGCCAGTCCAGGGACAGAGGTTCAGTCTTCGTGACAGGTTTCGTGCATGGCATACGAGTACAAGAGGCTTGAGGCCAGGACAGTCGTCTAGCTCTTATCCCCAGGATGGTCAGCAGTTTTCTTCCGGATGTTATCGGTGCGGGAGTTTGGATCATCGGGTTAGATTTTGTACTGAGCCACGTTGTTGCGAGACAGCTTTACCGCAGAGTGGAGGATTTCAGCCAGTTGTGGGTAGGAGGCAGACACGAGGGTATGTTTCTACTCAACCGGACGCCCGGACGTCCAGTGCGGAGTTGTCAGGTATCCTTGTTCCTGTTCTTTGTTGTACTTGTTGGTTTTTCGCACTTTGTGCCGTGGTTGGGACGAGGATCGTGTTAGATAGATCAGCCGTTTAGTTGTGTTAACTTCTGGCAGCGATTCTTTTGTTGCGCGACACGTATTTCAGTCGTATGCCAATTGGTGAGGAGATTTTGTCGTCATTGGATCCTTCTAGAGATGTTGGATTTGACATTCTCCTGGGCATGGATTGGTTAGTTACGTGTTAGGCGTCTGTGGACTACCGTGTGGAAACAGTCAGGATTTGTTTTTCCGGCGAGTCAGTTCTTGTTGTGCAGGTGGATAGTTGTACCGCCTCTCACAGCTTGAATTCAGCTTTTTTTTCGCTAGTCAGCTTTGGAGGAGATGTCGTGGATTCTTGGCGTTCATTCGAGATACCGGAGCCACAGTAGATTTGTTGGGCTGGGTAGTTATCGTGCAAGAGTTCTTCGACGATATTCCAGGAGAGTTAGCGAAATTCAGGGAGCTTAAGGATTTGCTGCGGAGTTGTTTGTTGGGAGGTTTGTGTGTCCGTGTGTTTCGCTTTTCGGGAGTCCTTAATTCTGTTCGTTCTGGAGAAAGACGACGGATTGCGGTTGTGGATTGATGGATCGTCAATTGAACCGGCTTGCGGTGCGGTTAGGTATCAGTTACCTCGTTTTGACGATTTCTTCGATCAGCTCCAGAGTGCGAGACTTTTTTCTAAGTTTGTTTGGGATCAGGTCATCATTGTTGCGGGTTCGGAGTGATGGCATTCCGAATACTGTTTTTGTGCGTGCTACGAGCAGTTTGTGTTTTGGTGGTGTCGTTGGACTCGCCAATGTCCTAGCAGCATTTGTGGATATGATGTACCAGATTTCTTCAGGCCGTTCCTCGACCAGTTGCTGTTGTGTTTTGATGACATTCTGGTCAATTCTTTGTTTCTTGAGGAACAGGAGCAGCATTTGAGAATTTGTTTTGCAGACATTGGGAGAGCCCAGTTGTTGCTAGATTCTCGGAGTGTTCCTTCAGGCTTGTTTGTGTTGACTCCTAGGTCTTGTAGTTACGGGAGACGGTTTTGTATGGTTCCGAGGGAGATCGTGACCGTACAGCTTAGGCCCAGACTTGTGTTCGGACGGAGGTCCTTTGTTTTTGGGTTTAGCAGGTTTTTACCGCCGTTTCGTGCAGGATTACTAGAGTATTGTTGCACCGTTGACTGTAAAGACCTAGATAGGAGGTTCTTTTCTTGAACTGAGGCATGTGTGCAGAGTTCTCAGCAATTGGAGATTTGGTTAGCAATTGCATCAGTTCTTGCTTTTGATTCGGAGACCTTGATTTGTGACAAGGTTGTGCTAAGTTAGGAATGCGTTTGTGTACCTGATGTCATCGGGTAGAGACGTGAAATCCTAGAGTAAGCACATCATTCAACTCTCTGTGTTCATTCAGGTTCCGCCAATATTGACGTGACTTGTGAGATAGTTACGGGTGGACAGGAATGTGAAGAGAAATTTCAGGTTTCGTCTCAAGGCGTTTGTTTGGTTTGTTGTTTGCGGCAGTTGGGATCGTCACTCGCCATTTTTAGGATACTTCTTGGTAGCTGTTATCAGGAGACATTTCAATTGGCAACCTTTAGGTTTAGTCAGGTAGTGTCGATCACCAGTCTGTTTTTCTGACTCAGCGTAGTAGGATTTTGGACCTCAGCTAGTCTAGAGACTTCGGAGATGTTCCAGTTGGTTCAGGTCAGGATGATAGTAGCCCAGTGCACACAGAGGTCATATACCGACCATGTTGGTCGCAGACTTGAGTTCGCAGTGGGAGATCATGTATTCCTACGGACTTTGCCGATGTATGACATGTTGAGTTTTGGGAAGCTTATCCCAGGATGTTTGGTCCTTTTGAGATCCTTTATGTGAGTTAGTTTTCGTTGCCTTTAGTTTGGCACTTCCGCCCAGATTATAGATTATTCACCCCGTTTTCATGGTGTTGATTTTCGGCAAATACCTTCATGACTTTTTCACATGATTCAGCACAGACCATTGGTTTGGACTCGATCTTTTCGTTCACCGGCAGCCATGTGTGTAATGGTTCGGCAGGTGAAGAAACTTCGGTCAAAGGTCTTGCCTTCTGCGAAGAGTTTTCTTGGACGTAGCTGTATAGTGAGGGGATCACTTGGGAAGCTGCGAGTGAGATTTGGGAGTTTTGTACTCTTCTCTTTGAAGGTATGCTTGGTGAAAATTTTAAATTCGGGGACGAATTTTTATAAGGGGGGGGGAGATTGTAACGATCTAGAAATCGTTTTGTGTTTGTTTCTGTTTTTGGGTGAAATTCATCGGTATTTTCAGTTTTATACCGATTGCGATCAAACGGCCATATCGACTTACCAGCACCTAGTTTTGAGAAAATAAAGCTTGTGCGCATACTTTGAGAGTATATGGGACGTTTTGGTGCAATTTGAATTTTTCCCATTTTTAATGTTATTTTAATCCGGTTTGCACTTTTCTGGAAATCTTTTCTTTTCACTGTTCTTAAAATTTTCTTAAGTTTAACTTAACCACATATCATTTGGATGAGTGTGTGGCCTAGGATTAAAGAGGGAAAAAGAAAAGAAAAGAATAGAAGAGAAGGAAAAGAAGGTGCATGCATTGGTTGACTTGGTGTTTGAATGCATTAATTTGCATTTAATTGTAGGAAATAGCTAGGAAATTGCCTCTCTCTCTCTCTTCCTCACCTTGGCCGAGTTCCCCTCTCCCTCTACTGCACTTAGCCATTTCTTTCTCCCTTTCTATCATATTTCCTTCACATATACTCAAAACATTCACAAGTTATCACAAAAATCACATTTTTGTGCATGTTTTCCCATTTTCTTGACTTGGAGCATGCAAGCTTGGGTTCTTTGTGTTCTTTTGGTGTAGGTATATTTCTTTACTGCTTTTTAGTGTAACTTAGCTTATAAATTCTGTTTAGAATGTTTAAATTAGGGTTTGATACGAAATATCGTATTTTGGTGTCGGATTGTGGTTTCTAGAACCTGCTGTGATCTGGGTTATTTACTGGGAAATTAAACATAGTGAGTGTGTTGTACTAGAGAACCTGGAGCACCACCAGAGAGACGAGCCCCATGGCACCGGCCAGGGCCGGCGAGCGCTTGAAGAGGGGCCGGCGACGCCGGCAAGAGTGTGGAGTTAGGGTTTGGGGTTTTGCCTGTAGGTGTCTGCTATGTTTAGGGTTCCTCTGGTCTTGTTGAAATTGTTTAGTTTTCACAGTAGGAAAATCTGGGATCAAATGTGCAGTTTCTAGTGTTTCGTGTTCGTGCGATACGTGTTACGACACGCGTCGTGCCGTTTTCGTAGTTTCGCTCTTAAGTCGTTTTCGTCGTGTCGCTACTCTTGTTAGCCACGATACGAACACTTAAGAGGTGGTTGTGTGTTGTTGTGTCGGTTAGATGTAGCTAGTTCCTATTTCGTAGTTGTTATTGATATGTATATTGTTGTTGGTTATATGTTGCAGGTTCGCAGACGAGGACTACGGACACTGCCACAGGGGGATTCAGGTGGTAGATTTCATCTAGCTTGGAGTGTGGGTGAGTAGATTTAACATCTACAGGGGAATCGCCCGCATGGCGTTATGCGTCTAGGCTAGAAACCTTTACCTTTATCGCATATTCTATATCATGTTTAGAATTGCGCATAATACCTTACTGTTTAGTGATAGTTGTGATTGGACTAGTATCCTTAGTACACTGCACTATTATTGACGGCTCAGATTGCGAGAGCACTGATTGTATGCCACACACACCGTCAATAATTGCCATGTCATACACGACCATATTTTAGAAATGCTATTGTATGGTTAGGGACATTGTGACTTTGATACATATTTCTTATCGTTATACTTAGACTTGGCATGCTAGTTCCTGTTTACCTATAGTATGTTGTACCATTAGTGCTAGGTACATATACACCTAGGGACATAGATACAGGTGTACTTGCATTTCATACCTATACCTGATAGGTATATTACATCATCACATAGATACATGTGTACTTGCATTCCATACTTTACTTATACCTGATAGGTATATCACATCAGCATACAGGTAGGTGTACTTGTATTTCATATCTTATTTATACTTGATAGGTATATCACATCAGCATACAGGTAGGTGTACTTGTATTTCATACTTATACCTGATAGGTATATCACATCATGTTATAGGTAGATACCTATATTTCTGCTATACTGTTCATGTATTCATTTATTATCTGGTGAATGCTATGCTGTTCCTTTATACGCTTTCATTACAGTTTCATATCGCGTATATTTATTCATGGATTATTGCATTGTTATATGGATTTTTCATGATGTTTTCTGGATTTGGGAACCGTGGTAGTTCATGAAATTATGCATACAATGAAACACCCGGTTTCCTTGAGATGATATTATAGCATCCACCATGAGATTTATCGGTGCGGATATATATCCTATGCGAGGAGGCGTCGTGAGCCGCATGAGGATACATGGTGGGGCCCGGAGGTACCCCGAAGCAAGAATGTTGTCGGAGTGAGTCGACGTCGCATTGAGGCGATGAGGCCTAGGGGAGCCATACTTTCCGGTGACATTACCAGAGACTCGGCGGATATCAGGGGGATACCGTTGGGAGTCATGTGCGTATCGATACGTCGAGAGGCGAGGGGCAGAGCGAGGCACTCGAGCTCTCGTGATAGCATATGATACGTACTTATCAGTTTTTCTGTGTCGATGCTTGACACATTGGTTTTATGATATTTGTAAATACTCTTGTATATATAACAGGGGATTGAGCCGCTGTTATATATGCCTTTACACCAATATTAGTGGAATGGGACGCTAATATATGTGTATTGCCCTCATCATATTATTATGTCATTATATTTAGGATGTTAGAACTGTGCTGGAGATTTGACTTGGGATTTATGAGATTCATTGGGATTGGATGATGATATTGTACAGACGAGATATGTGGGATCCACTAGCTGTTGTACATGAGATATATGTGAGATATACCTGATATTGTACAGACGAGATATGTGGGATCCACTAGCTGTTGTACATGAGACATGTGTGAGATATACCAGATATTGTACATACGAGAGATGTGAGATTCACTTGTGTTGTACATTTGATATATGGGAGATATACTGTTATTGTGCATACGAGAGATGTGAGATCTACTTGATGTGTATATTCGACACTTATGTGAGATACATTTGATAGAGCGGATTTGAGGAGATGTGACACTTAGGTGATATGAGAGCCAGTTTGAGGATTGATTGAGGGATTGTGAATTTGATTGTTTTGATGGATTGTGATCCTACCACGATATCAGGATTCCGTGGAAATGACATATTTCACTCCATACCTCATCTTTATATACTTGTGCACTGTTTCATGTATTAGGAGTACCTGTGAGAGTACCTTCATGAGTGTTGCACATTTACTTTCTCATATCCCCAGAGCATGATTATTTCATACTGTTGTCACATCATTATTGCTGGATATATTGGTGGTACTGGTGAGTGTACTTTCCATTATTTCGTACTCATGACTATTATTATTCAAATGTCATATATTAGATTCATGCTGTACGCTCATTCTCGCGATTACCTGCATATGTTATTTACTATTCACGAGTTGGCAACTCACCCCCGTTGTGCCACAGGTATTGCTGGTGTTTCCCCAAAGTAGTCAAGGCAAGCTATTCAGCTTTTCAGCTACACCCTCATCTATCATCTTTTGGGTTGCGGATACCACTTCGCCTGTTAGTGTGCAGTTTTGCCCAGGTGGGTTTTGTGGGTATCTGAGATTTGTATTGTATATTCGTTGTATATTGTACTCTCCATCTATTACCAGTATGTTGTGACTTAGAGACTTGGTGAGGACGGTTTTGTATATATTGTGGATTTGTGGATTTTATACAGTTTCCTTTCTTTTGTCTCTTATTTCTTCGCTACGGCGTCTATATCTGTTGTGGTATTGTTTTCCGCCGTTGGGCGTGGATTTTGCTCCCGTTTGGGATGCTTTACTTTATATCTATGTTGTACCCTTTTTAGGGGCTTGTTTTACAAAGGAGGTGCTGCCAAAATTTTAAAGAAAAAGTGGACTCTTTTAAAGAATTTGGGTTGTGATTTCAAATGTTTCCAAAACTTTATATTATCTTTTCCGTATTTTTATGGTTTAGATTTCTGGGTTTTGGCTTTCTTTTACTGCGTTACGTCTGGAGGCGTTGCGTAGTATTAGGGCCATCACGTACCTTTTTTGGGTCGTGACATGTAGTTTCTCAAGGTGTAATGGGCTTCACTCTGACACGACTTATGCCGCTATTAGGGGACTGACGCTTGCCGCCCTTTTAGGCCCGATATGCTATAGTCTTAGACGAACAGACCGGACTGCACGGAGATTGTCACAGCAAGCTCAGTAGGAGTTCGGATGGGTTTCCTCATTGGCCTTCTTATCGACATCTACCTGGGGACCGTTACATACAGCTAGTGCCGCTTGCGGTCTGTAGTTAAACCCACTGCCAGCGTAGTAGTCGAGTCTCTAGAGTCCCACACAGAAAGTTTCCCTACTCCTGGAGAAACGATATAGAGGTCGTATGGTTTTACGACAAGGGTTCGGACGGATACGTGTGTTTACGCATGTACGACATCCGGACAGTTTTTACTGGTCGGCTTTGGTTTAAGACAGTTTCTAGTATCCGTTTATTGGATTTATACAGTCTAAAGTTTTTCCGTGTTTTCACGGATCGGATGGGCGTTCTAGTAATTGTGCGAGAAGCTTCTAGAAGATGGTGACTTGGGGGTTAAGGTGGCATATGCATTAAATGAGATTAGTGACTCATTTGACTGATTCATCCATGTCATTAATGCATCATAATTGCTTAATGACTCATGCAGATGAATCACCCATTAAATATTTATGGAGCATGGTTGTTAAATCATTTATTTGATTTATCTTGATTTTGTTTATGCTTCATATATATTATGTGAGTTCATTATCTCATTCCATTCTTTTGCTCACTTTCTCTCTCCTCAAGCTCTTCCTCTTCAAACCCTAATCCTCCCCTCTCATGTGTTGAGTACAAGAATTAGATTAGACTACTTAATCCTTAACCATTCTCTATATTACCTAGGTTTCTTAGATTAGCGATTTAAGAAACCTTCTTACCTTTAGTTTGAGGTGAAGCTTGTAGTTAAGCTCTTGGGTGGATCTTCTACTACTTAGAGAAGGCCGGAGAGGACGTGGAGAACAACAAGACGAAGGACTCGGATCTTTAGGTATAATCACTTTTCATAGTAGTTGTTAACTCCTATGTTTGTTGTTAGTTATTGTTTATGAAAATATTCTCGGTTAGTCGATGTTTACGCTTTCAACAAGATCGTTTTTCATTATTCCGCCCCCCGGCAAGTCGTGGGGTGTTGTACATCGACTTACAGTGGTATCAGAGCCTCGCTAAACAATAATTAACTCATTAGCAAAGTCGTAAGAATTTCAAACGCAAAAAGAACCGGAAACATCGTCGATTATCACAGTTTCTGTCGAATTTAAAACAGGCGCTAAAAATTTTTCAGGGACCTTCAGAATAATAAGCAGGAAAAACTAAGGCTACTGGAGAAATTTGGACCTGTGACTCGGCTAACTCACCGCGGAACCGCGGCGGATCCATGCGATCCGCTGCGGGTCCACGGCCGAGTTAGGGCCGAGTCGGCCCCAATTTCTTCAGTAACTCCTAGGTGTTAACAGTGATGTTTCTGGGATGTTTTATTTTCTGCTAAGATCTCAGGTGCACAGAGAAGTATTTTCTGCTAATATCTGTGTTTGTATAATGTGTTCGTAAACCTCCCCTAACTGCTAGTATGTCGGTTGGCAGGGGGTTGCACATTTCTGTAATGGTTTTTACTGTTTGTGGATGTGAACTGTATTGGACTATTGTGATGATTAGCCGGGGTTTGTGATGGATTATTATTTTAATTCATTCGATGTAATTGTAATATGTTGTAATATTATTTTGCGGGGCACATCCAGGTTGCGGTTGTAGCTACCGTTGTATTATTTCATTTTACTGTTTATGCTCCTAGGATAGACCCAAGGTGGGGTGCACAAACTACCGGGTACTTTGAAGTGTTTAGTGGCCTACTCACTTTGTTGAGGGGGACCGCTTCACTTCGGGTATTTGGCTGGTAGTTTGGCGTACCCGTAGGGTTCTAGGGTGGGGTAATGGCTATTCATCACAACTGTGTAATCCGTCTTTTGTTGCAGGCTCTAAACAAACGCGGATTGCTTGCAAATCCAATAATGTTCATATGAGATCTGGAATGCATATTATTGCGTCTGACGAATGTACAATATCTATATATGATAGCTATTTAGACATCACTTATGTTTTACACCCGCGCTAGCCCAGCCCCCGCTCTGCCGTTAGTTAAGTAACCTAACGGGTGATGACGGGACCCCGTGGCAAATGCGGATGGCATAAGAGGACGTTGTATTTTCGTTGTTTTCTGCAATGATAGGTTAATGATGTGACGCATTATTTATAATGCAAAGAAAATAAACCAAAAGTTTAATCGTTGGAACAATTTAAAAGAAACCACTCGGTTAATTTTAAAGCAGATATTTTTTAAATGCGGAGCTTCAACCACTCCTTTTAAAAGCTATCAGGTTCCTTCGGTTATATCAAGTTCACTACGTTCACGGTTTCACCAAACCATTTGTAGCCCTCCGTCATTTCATTTGGGTATTCAGTAGTATTCAAGCTATGCATTTTGGCCAAAGTCAAGGCATAGTGTTTGGTAGCTGCTGGGTTTTCATTTGTTGCATAAGATAGATGAGTTAGTTTGGGACAGTCGTATTATCATTTGACCAAAGTCTGGGATATGTACGGATGGGTTCAAATTGACAAGATAATGACGGGTAGAACTTGATATGTGACTTATGACATTTTGACCAAAGCAAAGGTCATAAGAGCATAGGGCAAAAATATATATCGGGAATTTCTAAAGAAACTAGAATTTGCAAAGAGATGCATACCATTTGGAGTTTGATGAATGTTGGTAGCATTCCTTCAACATTATTATACGATGATATTTGGATCCCGATCCTACTGTGAGTATATGCTACTCATCAGGATATTCTTCACTTAACGATCATTGCTATAAACCAAGTAGGTGTCAAGAAAGGTGTCAGCGGGGTTACGCCCCCAGAGAAAAGAGGTTATTTTATTAAGGAACTTCACGAAAGCGTTGGAAAACCTCCCTCGAAGTATCGACACTAGCCAGGCTGAACGGTTAAGCAAGTATTGTACGGTGAGAATAGTCTTGGCTAATTCTTCTTTTATGGTTTGGGGAAGGATTCGAGAAACAGTGGGAGCCATCAAGTTTAGATAAACTTAAAACCACTCTAAACTTGCAAGAGTATCATGCTAAAGAGTTTTCTTCTCTCTCTCTCCTAATTCCAGCGACCCTGAAAATGACTGGACTTAAGTTACTTTTAGAGAAAAATATACTGACAGGGCCAAACTATAAAGATTGGCTGTGGAATGTCAAAATGGCCTTGACTTATGACAAATTGGGGTATGTCCTCACCACTAAGGCACCTGATGTCCCACGTCCCAAATCCAGTAATGCGGATAAGGAAATCCGCAAAACCTGGGATTTAGATTGCGCGAAAGCCAAGTGCATTATGCTTGCCTCGATGATCAATGAACATCAGAGGAGGCACGAGGATATGGATCTTGACTCCATATTTCCATACAAAAGATCTGTATGGGGAGCAATCTTGTATAGCAAGATTTAAGACCTCAAAGAACTTGTTTCGAGCGAGGTTGGCTGTCAGGTCATCGGTAGGAGAACATGTCCTAAAGATGATCGGCTATATAAAAGAGCTCGCAGACCTTGGGACGACTTTGGATAATGAGCTCTATACAGACCTTATTCTCCAGTCCCTTCCTCCCACCTACTCCCAGTTTATCCTGAACTTCAACATTCAAAGAAAAGAAGTTGAACTTCCGGAACTCCTGAACATGTTAAGGAGTGCAGAGGGCACCTTGCAGAAGGCAAGGGAAACACCCGCTATGTTTGTTAGCGGTGCTTCTTCTTCCGGGTCCAAGGCTAGGGCCAAAGGAAGGAAAAAGAAGGCCGCCCCCAGACCTAGAGCAGGTGTAAGTAAGGTGGGATGGAAGGGAAAGAAAAAGTTTGCGGTACCGGTAGTGGGCCAGGATGAATGCTTCCATTGTCACAGGAAAGGACACTGGAAAAAGGATTGCAAGGCGTGGAACGCCAAGAACCAGGAACCGAAGAAAGCTGTGGCTTCGACTTCAGGTGTGTTTGTAATTGAGAATTTTCTGTCAATCAACTCTACTTCCTGGGTATTGGATACCGGATCAGGATCCCATATTTGCAATTCATTGCAGGCACTGAGAAACCATAGAGTGCTGAAGGAAGGTGATATGACCCTGATGGTTGCTAACGGAGCTAGCGTGGGAGCTGTGTCCGTAGGGGATTATCACCTGGGATTGACGAGTGGACACATTTTGGTTTTACATTACTGTTTTTGTGTACCCAGCTTAACGTGTCATATCATATCTGTTTCCTTGTTATCAAATAAAGGTTATGATTTCACGTTTGGAAGTGGTGTTGTTAACATCCACCTTAATCATAGTTTGATTGGGTCCGGTACACTGGAAAACGGTATATATGTGTTAAACCAACTCCAAATTTTCAATGTCCATAACACACTAAAAAGAAAGTCTCCAGATTTAAATAAAGCTTTCTTATGGCATTGTAGACTGGGTCACATCAATAAGAGAAGGTGGACTAAGTTGAATAGGGAAGGATATTTGGACTCGTTCGAATATCAAACTTATGACACTTGTCAATCTTGTCTCAAAGGAAAGATGACAAAGACTCCATTTAGTGGACATGGAGTAAGAGTGAGCGAGCTCTTAGGACTCATACACATCGATGTATGTGTTCCAATGTCTACACATGCAGGAAGTGGTTTTTCCTATTTCATTACTTTCAAGGATGATTACTCATGGTACGGATTCATTTATCCGATGAAACATAAATCCGAGGCTTTTGAGAAATTCCAAAAGTATAAGAATGAAGTAGAAAACCAAACCGGCAAAAGTATCAAGACACTAAGATCTGATCGAGGTGGTGAATACTTGAGTGCCGAGTTCCTAGGTTACCTAAAAGAGAAAGGAATTCTCCCTCGGCTTACTCCTCCATACTCTCCACAGCATAACGGTGTATCGGAGAGACAGAATCGAACCCTATTGGATATGGTACGATCCATGATGAGTAATGCTGAGTTACCGCGATCTTCTTGGGGTTATGCGCTAGACTCAGCGGCATATCTTCTGAACAGGGCTCCTGCCAAGACTGTGCCTACCACCCCATATCAGATGTGTAATGGGAAGAATCCCCATCTTCAGCATATGCAGATTTGGGGATGTCCAGCTTTTGTTAAAAAGCAGCATGTGGACAAGCTCGAGGCACGATCAGTAAAATGTAAGTTTGTGGGATATCTAAAGAACTCCAAGGGATATTATTTCTATTACGCAGAGGAACAAAAGGTTTTTGTTTCTCATAATGCCCATTTTCTGGAACAGCAGTTTTTAGAAAAGGAAATAAGTATGAGCGAAATAGAGCTGGAAGAAATTCCAGAACCACAAACTAATACTGAAAGTTTGGTAGAACAAGTAGTTCAAGAAGAACAGGACATTCCCGCACCCCTCTGCATGAGTAGTAGGTCGTCTCATCGGCCTCAGAGATACTACGGTTTTCTCATAGATGTGGATAGAGAGGATTGTATCATAGATGATGATGAACCTACTGGCTTCCAGCAGGCCATCCAGAGTGGCGACTCGGTACGATGGCTAGATGCAATGCGGACCGAAATGGAGTCCATGTACACCAACAATGTATGGACTTTGGACTTTGCTCCAGATGGGGTAAAACCCATAGGATGCAAATGGATCTTCAAGAAAAAGATTGGTGTAGATGGACAGGTAGAAACCTATAAGGCTAGACTTGTTGCAAAGGGTTTTCGTCAAAGACCTGGTTTGGACTATGACGAAACTTTTTCTCCAGTGGCTATGCTCAAATCCATTCGGGTCCTTCTTGCTATTGCTGCCTTCCATGATTATGAAATCTGGCAGATGGGCGTAAAGACGGCTTTTCTGAATGGAAATTTAGAAGAGTGCGTCTATATGGATCAGCCAGAGGGTTTCAATCAGAGTGGGAGCAGCGGGAAAGTATGCAAGTTGCTTAAGTCCATTTATGGATTAAAGCAGGCATCGCGGAGTTGGAACATCTGTTTTGATGAAACAGTCAAAGAATATGACTTTATCAAAAATCCAGATGAACCGTGCATATATAGTAAAGTTGTAGCAAGAACTGTTGTATTCCTCGTCTTGTACGTGGATGACATTCTATTGATAGGAAATGACATTCCTATGCTACAATCTGTCAAAGGATTCTTGTCATACAGGTTCTCCATGAAAGACCTGGGTGATGCCTCTTACATTCTGGGGATCCGGATCTATCGTGATAGATCCAAGAGGATGTTGGGACTTTCGCAGTCCAGGTATATCTACACTGTACTGAAAAGATTCAGTATGGAAGATTCTAAGCGCGGTAATCTACCGGCTTGTCACGGAATCACCCTATTCAAAGAGATGTCTCCCAAGAATGATTTGGAAAGGGAACGTATGTCTATTATACCCTACGCTTCTGCGGTAGGCTCTGTAATGTATGCGATGTTGTGCACCATACCAGATGTAGCTTACGCACTGAGCGTGGTAAGCCGGTATCAGTCATACCCAGGGGAGAAGCACTGGATAGCAGTAAAGAACATTCTCAAGTACCTGAGGAGGAATAAGGAGATGTTTTTGGTTTACGGCGGAAAAGACCTCAGGTTGGAGGCCTTTGCTGATTCCGGCTTCCAGAGTGATAAGGACGATTCCAAGTTCATGTCAGGTTATGTCTTTACCCTCAATGGAGGGGCGGTGTGCTGGAAGAGCTCCAAGCAGGACACCGTTGCTGACTCGACGATGGAAATAGAGTATATTGCTGCTTGCGATGCCGCAAAAGAAGCGGTCTGGATGAAGAAGTTCCTAACAGAACTTCAAGTGGTTCCTACCATTGTTGATCCAATACCTCGGTATTGCGACAACAATAGAGCTATAGCTTTAGCAAAGGAACCAAGGTCCCATCAGAAGTCCAGACACATCTTAAGGCGGTATCACCTGATCAGGGAGATCATTGATCGTCGGGAGATCGAGGTTCGGAGAGTTTCTACTGAAGAGAACATTGCTGATCCACTCACAAAGGCCCTACCTCAGATTCAGTTTGAGAGGCTACTCGAGATCATCGGTCGATATGCCAATACATGGCCCTAGTGCAAGTGGGAGATTGTTAGTGTATATGCCCTAGGGGCCATTATTGTATCATACTAGTTTGTATATTACATAATGGAAGCTTGGGATATTGACATGTATATAACAGTCTTGCTAAACATGGTAGTATGCTACTTGGTTTTTCTATCTTAATATGTGAGTATATGTATTGATAGAGCTCTTAGGATCTTGATTGACTACAAGCGTTGTGATGGTAGTCACACTAGTGGGGGCTGGGTAGTCTACAAGCACATCCTTATTCAGGTCCCTAGTCATAGGATTATCGAGACAGGGCATCGATACTCCGGAGTAGACTAGTGTGTACGCTTCTCATCCTAGTTGGGGAGATGGTCTGTCCCACAGCCGTCAGTACGTCGTACTGGAGATAGTATGCAGGTGCTCGTTAGGCTACGGGTACACCAGACAGGACTCACAGGGAACTGTTGGTTGGTTTTATACCAGTCGTGAGTGAACAGTTCCCAGGTGACATGAGTACAGCATAGTCCACATACTTGACACCGCTACTTCGCCTCCAGTATGTCCCACTGTTCTTAGATTGCTACCCTACCACGGCTCAAAGGAGTCGTGCAAACATGTTGCAGTTGGGTGCAGTCCCGAGCACTTGGAGGCAGTAGCGGTTAGACAGGATTCGTCTCTCCCGGTATTGGGGGTTTATATCGCGCTGTGTCAGAGAGCCATTACGCAAAGTCCCTGGCCAGGGCAAGCGAGATTTGCTAGTAGGTTCCAGTAGTTTCTCAGGGTGTAATGGGCTTCACTCCGACACGACTTATACCGCTATTAGGGGACTGACGCTTGCCGCCTCCCTAGGCCTGATATGCGATAGTCTTAGACGAACAGATCGGACTGTACGGAGATTGTCACAGCAGGCTCAGTAAGAGTTCGGATGGGTTTCCTCTTTGGCCTTCTTATCGACATCTACCTAGGGACCGTTACGTACAGCTAGTGCCGCTTGCGTTCTGTGGTTAAACCCACTGCCAGCGTAGTAGTCGAGTCTTTAGAGTCCCACACAGAGAGTTTCCCTACTCCAGGCGTAGCGATATAGAGGTCGTATGTGTTGGATGTAGTGCCCTCTAAGTCAATTATTGAATCGCAGGTACGTGATTGCAATGATTCAGGGAAGACCTATACCGATAGGACAGTCTTGCTCGAGATGATAGTATGCTATCTGGTTTGTCTTTATCATCGTGTATATGCTTTAGTTTACTATTGCATGATGATAGAGCCCATAGGATTCTCGCTTGACTACCGGCAGTATGATGGCGATCATGTACGTGAGAGCTGGGGTCTGTAAGCACATCCTTAAAAGTGTCCCTAGTCGTGGGAGTTTCGAGACAGGGCATCGATACTCCAGAGTAGACTAGTGTATACAGTCGAGACCCCGACGAGGGGCAATGGCCGGTCTCACAAGCCACTGGTGTCAGTTGGATCACCTAAGATGTATACAGGTGCTCATTAGGTTATGAGTACACCGGACAGGACTCACCGGAAACATGCTAGTTGGTATTATACATATCGTCAGATAGCAGTTCCCTGGTGACACGTGTACAGGTTAGTTCATCGACCTGAGGTCGTCATTTGTCTCGTGTGAGTTCCCACTGTGCTTAGATTACTACCCTACCACAATCAAAGGAGTTGTGCAAACAGTTTTTAGTTGGATACAGAACAGAGCCACATTGGAGGCAAGTGAGCGGATCTTTGGGGATTCGTCTCTCCCGGTATTGGGGGTGAGATCGCGCTGTGTTTAGGAGAGCCATTACACGAAATCCCTGGCCAGGGTAATCGAGATAAACTGGCAGGTATACCAGTAGTATCTCAAGGTGTTCTGGGCTGCTCTCTGACACGACTTACGCAGCTATTGGGGGTCTGACGTTTACCGACCCCCTAGGCCTAATATGCGATACTCATAGACGAATGTTCCGAACTGTACGGATATTGTCACTGTCAGGCTCAGTAGGGTTTATAGATGAGTTCGCTCGTCAGCTTCCCTTCCAATCAATATATAGGCAAACCGTTACGTACAACTTGTACCTCTGACGTGCTAGTGGTTATACCCAGTGCCAGTGTGTTGATGAGTCATTAGAGTCCCCCACAGACACTTTCCCAAGTTCGGGTGAAACGTTGTAGAGGCCGTATGGGTTTATGGCAAGGTTCGGAAAATGCACGTGCGTTTTCGCACGTGTCAGTTTTCGGGCAGATAATACTGGTAGGCTTTGGTTTAAGCCGGAACTCAGTATTATACTGTATAGATATAATATCTTTGTCTCAGTTGCATTTGTATTCGGTCGTAATACAAATGCGGGAATGTTTATTCCGATACGAGGTTATCCTGAAATTCGTTTCGGGATGATTTTTGGAAGTTGCCAGTTTCCAGTTTTCTATCAGACGTATTTGACATTCGGTTAAATACGGATTTGTCTTTTCGTCTTGAGGGTGAGTCATATTGTGTGGAAGCTTCAAGACTTGTGACTAGGTTAGTGACTCATTCATGCATTAATTACTTTGGTGATGTGTTTTATTTGAGTCACCATTTGCATTTAATGCTTAATGTGAGTCATTCTTTCATTATTGTTATGATAACTATCATTTGTTATGGTCACCCTCTTGCAAGCTCCTACACTCACTCTCCTCTTCATAAAATGTGGCCGGCCCCTTTTGTAAAAGTGAGATTCATTTTTTGATTGAAAACATTATGGTTTTGGTTTCATGAAAATTAGATTGCTCATTTCTCAATTCGATCGATCCAAAAGGCAACTTCTTTTAACCGTTCGTCCATAGCCTTGGACGTAACGAGACAAAGTATTCTACTCATTCTCTACTTCATCTTGGTCGTCTCTTTTAGCAAACTTGACGATCGAGTTGCCTCGGTTCAGAGGCGGGAGCCCGTTTAAAAATCCGTCGACGTGGTGCCACCTGGACGACGAGACCGGAGATCGAGCAAGTTCGGATCAGTTGCAACATAGCGTGGGATGATGGTTGAAGACCGAAGAACTCGGATCATTCGGTATAATAATTCTACCCTCTTTACAATTTGTTAGTTTAGCTTTAATGGACGATCCAGGATAAAGTACGCGATAGCGCCAGCCGTAAAAGTTTTGTTCCGCATATTGTCGTTTGTTAGACGGCCGTGGCGCTACCGTGGACTTACAGTGGTATCAGAGCCTCACCATTAGGCTATAATAACTTGTGCTAACGCGTTTAAAAGATCGATCGAACGGAATTTCCGAAATCACAATTTTCTGTACATGATGTTTCTGTCGATTTTTAAACTGTTCTAAAATTCATTTTGAGCATTTCAGAAAATCATGCAGGGTTTTTGAAGAATACTGTGCAAATTTGGGCACGTGATCCCATTAAATCACCGCGGAACCACGGTCAAACCAAGGGTTTGACCGTGCTTCCGCGTCGGTTTAGTGGGAATGGTGCACCAAATTTTTCCAGGGGCTTCTTCACAGGAAAATGTGGTTTCTGGTACTGTTATTTTGGGCCCATATTTTATTACTGTACACCAGATGCTTGTGGGGTCCACTTCGGGAAATTTAGTCGATCGAAATTTTAAACTTGTTAGTTTATAGTACTTACTTTATAACTCCGACCGGGAATGTCATTTGATCGGTAAACCGTATCTAATTGCTATAGTTCTTTTAGACGGGTTTGCGAACGTGACATTCGCGTTGATGTTCTGTGTTGTGCTGTGATGTTGCGGATATGTCGTGGTGGATAGCAGTGTACAATGGTAGTGCTGTTCGGATTTATTTGTACATTTGTTATTGCGGGGCGAGTGTCCAACATGTGGACTGCCGTCACTTCCTGTTTGTATATTATTCTTTTGGGGCACGACCGAGTTGCGGTCGATGTACCTGTTGTACTATTTTTATTTCTGTACTAGGTTTACCCCACGGTGGGGTGCACGAATAGCCGGTTCTGGAGGGCAACGGGTCCGTATCCCATGGCTTTGTGAGGCAGAGGGGCCTCACTCTTGAATTGACAGACTATTCGCCGCACTTGTAGGGGGTACAGGTTGACCCAAAAAGGGGTGCTCAATTTACCGGATTCCGTGAAGTGTCGGGTATTTCATTCACTATGTTGTCGGGACTACCTCGCTTCAGGTTTTGGTGGGTAACTTGCCGCACCCGTAGGGGTCCAGGTTTCATTGCACAGGCTATCCACACGACCTGGGGAATGTCGGGTTTCAGTAGCGGCTCTGTGAAACTCGGTGATCCCAGTTTATCTGTATTGTTCTGCGATGCTTATTACATTTCTGTAATGTTGCATATTATCATGCCTGGAGCGATTATTGTATATTAGTATATATACTATTAGATGTTGTATATGTTTTACACCCGCGCTAGTCCAGTCCCCGCTCTGTCGTTAGTTAAGTAACCTAACTGGTGATGACGGGACCCAGTGACGAATGCGGATGGCATATACGTACATTTTATTTTCGTTCTTTTCTGATGTGATTGATTGATAGGACTGCGTTGATTCTTATCAATACAAGATAAAAAAAACCTATATTTGATGTTGTTGGAACAAATTTTAAAATTATTACAAAGACGTTTCCTTTTGTTTTGCATAGCGGTATTCAGTTGGAATATCCTGCACCTCATTCCACGAGGAAAGAGCCGAGATCCCTTCACCGGGAGTGAGTTCTTTAACAATAGGTTTTCGCTACTTTATATTTTTATAAAGTTATCAAGTTCCTTCAACGAGATCAAGTTTATTACGTTAAAGGTTTTTCGCCAAAAACCAGTCGTAATCCTCCGTCGTTTCTTATGGATGGTCAGTAATATTCAAGCTATGTTTGTTGGCCTATGTCAAGACATAGTGTTTGGTAGCTGCTGGGTATTCATTTGTTGCATAGATAGATGCATTAGTTTAAGTCAGACGTACACCTTGTTGGGCCACGTCAAGAGCATGTACGATGACTTAAGTTGATCAAGACAACGACGGGTAGAACTTGACATGTTGCTTATGATTTGTTGGCCTACGTCAAGGTCATAAGAGCTTGGGATAAAAATTACATCGGGAGTTTCAAACATACAGGAAACTTGCCAGACTTGCGCATACCTTCTGGAGTGTGATGACTTGAGTGGCTTCCATCAAGTTATCATGCGATGATAGTTGGATCCCGATTCTCACTGATGAGTTGGTTTACTCTTCGGGTGACCCCGACTAATTCTTCTTTCAGGTTTGGAGGAGAATTTGAGATTACAGTGGGAGATTTCCCAATTAGATAAAGTGATAACCATTCTGATTTAGGCTAGAGTGCACGCAAAGTGTTTATTTTCTCTCTCTCTCTTATGGCAGCGACCTTTGACCGACCCTAGACTATGACTCAGTGACCAAGTTGACCGAACTTTCTTAATTTACTGACTTTTGGATTGTCTATAGTTGCATAAGTCATTACCGCTCCTTCTTTTACCCTTTGTATTTCTCAGAACGCCCCGTATTACTACGGACATCCAATTCAGTTGGATAGATCCATCGTATGGTTATATACGAACTCGGAGGGATTTCTTCGAGGATGGATCCAGGTTCAAGAGAAATAGAATTGTTTTATTCAGTTGTCTTTTATTATCAACTTCTCTCAGGTTGCGAGGGCTCCTTAGTTTAGGAGAGTACACCTATTACGCTTACTGGATAGTCTTCTTCCAAACTATAGGCTGGTGCCGAAAGGTAAAGAATGAAGAAAACCGATTAGCCTAAGTAGGGTGTACAGAAGGTAATAACTAAAGATAAGATAAAGGAATTAGAAAGAGGGCAAAGTAAATTGCGACTATTAACATTCACGACCAAACCACGTATTTCATCGCCACACCTACTTCACCTTTTCATTTCTCCAGAATAGCCCGTATCACTTCAAACATCTAATTCCATTGGATAAATCTATCGTATGATTATATACGAACTTGAAGGATATTTTTCGAGGATGGATTCTGGTTCAGGAGAAATAGGAATAAGGTATTATTCAGTTGTCTTTTATCATCACCTTCTCTCAAGTTGCGAGTACTCCTAGGATTAGGAGGGTACACCTATTATGCTTACTGGATATTCTTATTCCAAACCATAGGCTGGTGCCGAACGGTAGGAAAGTAAGAAAACAACTTAGCCTAATGATGGTGTACAGAAGGCAACGACTAAAGACAAATAAAGGGAATTGGAAAGATGGCAGGGAAATATGCGGTTAAAGTCATGATATGGATTATGGAAGAGGCATTACTAAAGAATACCAGGAAACCCCTACAAAATATATTTATGTTTCATATTCACTGTGCATTGTCAATAGAAAACTGATTTCCCGATTGGATACTTACTCCAGGGTATGTATTTACCAGGAACGATTCTCATATCTGCATGGTTGTACAGATGTTGAGTGGGAGCAAGTTATTAGTAATTAGGTGTTCATCCTCATTATATCGGAATTCGTTGTAATTGGTGATATTTGAGGAAATCGCCTGGGTATAGTTTTTCAAACTACGATGCACAGGTTTTGAGTTATTCAACTCAGGGACTTATACAGAGTATTGTATGTTGTCCAGTGTCCGTCAGGACAAAGGGGTAGGTCCTAGTACTATGTTCTGTTTACTTGTGACTTCTCTAGTTTTTAGACAAGTGTTTCGTAGAAATACAATGTCTAAGTTTTGAGAAGTTGTGGGTAAAAGAAGAAAGTAGAGAACCATGTATCGCAAGTATCAGGATTTTTCAAAGAAATCGAAGATGTAGATACTTGTGATAAGTATTCAGTTCATAGTAATGGTTTTTGAGAAACTTGTTTCTCTTTCAGGTTACTCATAATTGGATGGATTCCTAAGTTGAGTAATACTGATCAACCTCTCTCTATTAAGTTATTATGCACTGGAGACAGCTGCATAATTTGAATCCGGTTCCAATTAAATAAGTGCCAAAGTTTCTATATTGGATATAGAACGATTCATATCTTAACGATGTTAAGGTAAGGAGAGTTGTCCAGCTTATGTTTAAAACCAGACACTGGATAACTCAAGGCACGTTTCTGTAATGGCAGTTTGCGGGTTGACCCTAGCTTCGACGAGGGTTGATTTTCTACCATCTGGAAGATCAATAGTGATATTGTTCTTGACTCGCCACAGTTTTATTAAAATAGATTTTTTCAGAAAACAGTAGTGGGAGCTTGGTAGAACTGGATGTGATTCCAGAACCGCAAACGATTACGGAAAGTTTAATAGGACCTATATATTCAATCACGTGTGGCATTCCAATAGCTACTCCACAGATATGGTGGGTAACCTCAGACACCCGAGAGGTACTCCGGTAGCCTCAAGGACGGTGACAGGGAGGTTCTTGTTTACCCAGACTTGACACTACTGTTGTTCCAGACTATGAGACACAGCAGGAGGATATGTATAGCGTCGTTCTAAACTAGTTTTAGAAATGTACGTATATATTATTCTGCCATAGGGTTGTCGTAGTCAGTGGGAGCAGCGGAAGCATAGTGGACAAGAAGCTAGTGTCTATTTATAGACTTGAGCAGATATAACGGAAATAGATCATCTAATTTTTGATGTGACTGTCATGGGTTTGACTTTATCAGAATAGGGGATGGATCTGTTAAGAAGGTAGTAGGGTGTGATGTCCTAGTATTTAGATGACATACACAGAGTTGGAAGTAAAATTCCTATACTACAATCGGTTGTACTGAGGTCGTCACACAGTTGTTTCTCCACAAAGGACATGGATGTAATATCTAACATTCTGGATGCAAGATCTATGGTTTTAGATCTAGATTTGGGTAGTTTCCCAATGTGGGTTCTTTGACAGTATTTTAATAGTATTTTACAATAGATGACTCCTGGCATGGTGGTGTACCTGCAGGTGATGGAGTCACCCTCTCTAAACGTGTCTTACAGACTAAAGGGGAGAGGGATGTACATGATTGGCAGATCATTAACTTAGGCAATTGAGTCAATCATAAGATGTCAAGTACCACACCAGATGTTGTTATTGCACTAGATGCGACATGTTTATATTAATCCAATCCTGGAGAAACATCAGGAAGCAGTTTTAGAACATAAGTGAATGTTCTACAAATTAGATGACGGCGGCCTCCTTCGGGAGACGGTTATCATTCCAGGCTTCATAGGTGATATGGATAACAGAGTGATTGTCAGAGTTATAGTTTTCCCTCTGACGATGGACAGTATTATGGACAGGTGGTCCAAGAGGATACTGTGGGAGGCATAGTGCTAGACACTGATTAGTTTCAGTGATCGATACAGTCTAAGAAGTTTGGATTTGGAGTTCATTTATGAACTAGGTCCCATCAGATATCCAGACATATTCTAAGACAGATATTACTCAATTCGGGAGATGGTTTTCTCCGCGGTGTTGAGATATAGAGAGATACAGAAAGAAACACCGGAGCGATTCCACTCACTGAGGTTATTTCTCGAATACAATAGTTTTGCAAACGAGCTTTGTGAAACAGATTAGTAGAGGAGTTGGATGCTCGATATCACACGAGCTGTGAGTATACGACATCGCAATAATTATCCTTAAGTGCAAGTGGGAGATTGTTGGATATAGTGCCCTCTAAGTCAATTATTGGATCGCAGGTACGTGATTGCAATGATTGAGGGAGGACCTATACGGATAGGACAGTCTTGCTCGAGATGATAGTATGCTATCTGGTTTGTCTTTATCATCGTATATATGCTTTAGTTTACTATTGCATGATGATAGAGCCCATATGATTCTTGCTTGACTACCGGCAGTATGATGGTGATCATGTACGTGAGAGCTGGGGTCTGTAAGAACATCCTTAAAAGTGTCCCTAGTCGTGGGAGTTTCGAGACAGGGCATCGATACTCCAGAGTAGACTAGTGTATACAGTCGAGACCCCGAAGAGGGGTGGTGGCCGGTCTCACAAGTCACTGGTGTCAGTTGGATCACCTAAGATGCATACAGGTGCTCTATTAGGTTATGAGTATACCGGACAGGACTCGCCGGGAACATGCTAGTTGGTATTATACATATCGTCAGATAGCAGTTCCCTGGTGACACGTGTACAGGTTAGTTCATTAACCTGAGGTCGTCATTTGACACGTGTGAGTTCCTACTATGCTTAGATTACTACCCTACCACACTCAAAGGAGTTGTGCAATTAGGTTTTAGTTGGGTACAGTCCCGAGCCACATTGGAGGCAAGTGAGCGGATCTTTGGGGATTCGTCTCTCCCGGTATTAGGGGTGAGATCGTGCTGTGTTTAGGAGAGCCATTACTGGAAATCCCAGGCCAGGGTAATCGAGATATACTGGTAGGTATACCAGTAGTATCTCAAGGTGTTCTGGGCTGCTCTCTGACACGACTTATGCAGCTATTGGGCGACTGACGTTTACCGACCCCCTAGGCCTAATATGCGATACTCATAGATGAATGTTCCGGACTGTATGGATATTGTCACTGTCTGGCTCAGTAGGGTTTATAGATGAGTTCACTCGTCAGCTTCCCTTCCAATCAATATATAGGCAAACCGTTACGTACAGCTTGTACCACTGACGTGCTAGTGGTTATACCCAGTGCCAGTATGTTGATGAGTCATTAGAGTCCCCTACAGACACTATCCCAAGTTCGGGCGAAAGGTTGTAGAGGCCGTATGGGTTTATGGCAAGGTTCGGAAAATGCACGTGCGTTTTCGCACGTGTCAGTTTTCGGGCAGATAATACTGGTAGGCTTTGGTTTAAGCCGGAACCCAGTATTATACTGTGTAGATATAATATCTTTTTCTCAGTTGCATTTGTATTCGGTCGTAATACAAATGCGGGTATGTTTATTCCGATACGGGGTTATCCTGAAATTCGTTTCGGGATGATTTTTGGAAGTTGCCAGTTTCCAGTTTTCTATCAGCCGTATTTGACATTCGGTTAAATACGGATTTGTCTTTTCGTCTTGAGGGTGAGTCATATTGTGTGGAAGCTTCAAGACTTGTGACTAGATTAGTGACTCATTCATGCATTAATTACTTTGGTGATGTATTTTATTTGAGTCACCATTTGCATTTAATGCTTAATGTGAGTCATTCTTTCATTATTGTTATGATAACTATCATTTGTTATGGTCACCCTCTTGCAAGCTCCTACACTCACTCTCCTCTTCATAAAATGTGGCCAGCCCCTCTTATAAAAGTGAGATTCATTTTTTGATTGAAAATATTATAATTTTGGCTTCATGAAAATTAAATTGCTCATTTCTCAATTCGATCGATCCAAACGGAAACTTCTTTTAACCGTTCGTTCATAGCCTTGGACGTAACGAGATAAAGTATTCTACTCATTCTCCACTTCATCTTGGTCGTCTCTTTTAGCAAACTTGACGATCGAGTTGCCTCGGTTCAGAGGCGGGAGCCCGTTTAAAGATCGGTCGACGTGGTGCCACCTGGACGACGAGACCGGAGATCGAGCAAGTTCGGATCAGTTGCAACATAGCGTGGGATGATGGTTGAAGACCGAAGGACTCAGATCATTCGGTATAACAATTCTACCCTCTTTACAATTTGTTAGTTTAGCTTTAATGGACGATCCGGGATAAAGTACGCGATAGCGCCAGTCGTAAAAGTTTTGTTCCGCATATTGGCATATGTTAGACGGCCGGGGCGCTACCGTGGACTTACAGTATGGTTTTACGACAAGGGTTCGGACGCATACGTGTGTTTACGCACGTACGACATCCGGACAGTTTTTACTAGTCGGCTTTGGTTTAAGCCAGTTTCTAGTATCCGGTTATTGGATTTATACAGTCTAAAGTTTTTCCGTGTTTTCACGGATCCGAGGGGCGTTCTCGTAATTGTGCGAGAAGCTTCTAGAAGATGGTGACTCGGGGGTTAAGGCGGCATATGCATTAAATGAGATTAGTGACTCATTTGAGTGATTCATCCATGTCATTAATGCATCTTAAATGCTTAATGACTCATCGAGATGAATCACCCATTAGATATTTATGGAGCATGGTTGTTAAATCATTTATTTGATTTATCTTGATTTTGTTTATGCTTCATATATATTATGTGAGTTCATTATCTCATTCCATTCTTTTGCCCACTTTCTCTCTCCTCAAGCTCTTCCTCTTCAAACCCTAATCCTCCCCTCTCATGTGTTGAGTACAAGAATTAGATTAGACTACTTAATCCTTAACCATTCACTATATTACCTAGGTTGCTTAGATTAGCGATTTAAGAAACCTTGTTACCTCTAGTTTGAGGTGAAGCTTGTTGTTAAGCTCTCGGGTGGATCTTCTACTACTTAGAGAAGGCCGGAGAGGACGAGGAGAACGACAAGACGCAAGACTCGGATCTTTAGGTATAATCACTTTTCATAGTAGTTGTTAACTCCTATGTTTGTTGCTAGTTATTGTTTATACAAAGATTCTCGGTTAGTCAATGTTTACTCTTTAAACAAGATCGTTTTTCATTATTTCGCCCCCTCCCCCCGCAAGTCGTGGGGTGTTGTACATCGACTTACACATACATCACGAGAATACCGCAACTTGCATTTTTAAAGAAAGAGAGAAGTTTATACATATTCCGGCGGTTTTCCCCCAAATCCAGAAAACTCATGGAATCCGAAATCCAAAAATCAAGAGTAAGTAAACAGTGAATATTGATGTAAATCTCTGTAATGCTGCATGACCAATGAGTATATATGAATGTAACTGCTATCATGCAATGGATGCAATAGTTAAACTAGCATATGAAGTTATAACATGTCGCAACTATCCGCTAGCAAGTTATGTCAATAAATAGTATTTTCTAAAGTGTACGTGACATGGCAATTACAGATGATGATGTGTGTGAGCCGGCAAGTAAGTGTATGTGCAACATACGCATCATTGGTAATGGTGCCGGTGTCCTGACAGCATGATCTCAATAATGGCATATGTACAAGCATGCAATGGGATGAAACATCATGAATATACAGAAAGTGATGTAGTAACAGCAACACTGAAAATATACCTACCCAATATACGAGTCATATAGTTTGGTATATAAACATACTCACAACTCCCCACTTTTGGTAATGAGCATGACTCGACCCCAGTGAAATGGGTAAGGGAATCCGCCTAAATCTGAGTTGATCTATAAATGTATACCTAGTAGTCGGTGATCTCGCCTCAATAGTATCACATACGATACAATAATGTGACATTCTCGAGTCAAGAGTGCGGATCTAACATCATAATTATCTCTCGTAAGGTAAATCTATCGTACGCATCACAAATCTGGGTTCAGGTCAAACATAATATTCATCTCATTATTCATCTGGTATCCACATTATCATATATCCTGAGTAGGGGTACTGATCTAAATCTAGCACACTACTAATATCGTCAACACTAATCATGATCTGGCTACTGATCTACAGCCTCATACAATCCGGTGTCATCAATACTTATCATCATATAGGAGTATACATCGCCCAAGCGATCCATTATAAATATCTTAACATATCTTATCTCATATCTCGATATATATCTCGTCAACTATCATAAATATATCATCAACACGGTTTCGTCATCCAATGAACCGCTATAATCATCATGACATATCTCGGCCGCGCACTAAATATCTCATGGCATCATGACCGATCAGATCGACTCATTCCCAAGTATCATATAACATTCTCGTTATCCAAGCATATGAATATACCAATATAAGTATGTCCCCAATACGCACAAGGATATCAATGTATGCAAGTATGTGTATGTGCGTGAATGCAAATCTTTACTCTATGGCTTCGGGACTAAGAAATTAACTAGAGTCCTTCCTTCAATTCTAGCTAACACTAACACCTAATCTCGTAAAGCTTTCTTGCAAAGGTTCATGTCACACCCGAACATATAAAAATTTATATATCATATCCCATTCTTTTCACACAACTTTGCGGGGGTGCAATATGCCATCCATCCAACTTCTCCCCGTAGATATAAATTTACACATCCTGACCTTCGGTTGCAGATACCGACGCCGCCACGGGCTTGCTTGTCGTCTCGAAGACTTCGCGAGGGTGTAAGTCTGCGGTAGCGCCCAGGCCGTCAATCTGACGCCAAACATGAAACAAAAACTTTTATAACTGGCGCTATCGCATATTATAACCCGGATCTTACCATCAACGCTAAACTAACAAAATGTAAAGTGGTAGAAAGGCTATACCGATCGATCCGAGTCCTTCGGTCTTTAGCCATTTCCCACGCTCCTCGCGGCAACTCCGATCTCTTGTCTCCTCATCGAGGTAGCACCACGTCAATGGATCATTAAACGGGCTCCCGCCTCTATACCGAGGTAACTCGGTCATCAATTCTTCTAAAAGAGATGACCAAGATGAAGTAGAGAATGAGTAGAATACTTTGTTATAAACACCTTAAGGTTCTCATCACATGAGAGGGTTAGGGTGGAGGTTGAAGAAGATGCTTAGGATTGGAAAGTGTGAGCTCATGAAAAATCAAGAGAGCAAAAATAACCTAGCACCAAAATGAGCCTCGGCTGTGCAAATAATGAGTGGTGATATATATGAGGTTTTGTGATGAAATATCAAGGAAAATCTCTTCAAAAACTATCCCCACAAACCCTTCATAATATCCTACCCAAAACAAAAATCATTAATTCTTCATGACTCAGTACATGACTCACTAACATGAGTCATTAGAGAACATGCTAGAATCAATGACTCATTAACATGAGTCACACTTTCCAAAACATTAATCATTTAAACCAAAATGATTAATCCAAATAGAAATGCTTCTTCTAAAATATTTTCGTAACAGATTACGAGAATACCCCTCACCTATATATACATACCTGTATCCGTATTCCAACTGAATACGAATACGAGAGACTAAAATATTCTGACTCAATATAATACTTCGATCCGGCTTAAACCAAAGCCCACCAGTATTATCTGTCCGAAATATGACACGTGCACAAGTGCACGTGCATTTTTGAACCCTTCCATAAAACCATACGGCCTTTACAGCGTTTCGCCCGATCTTGGAAAACTTTCTGTGGGGGACTCTAAAGACTCGTCAGTACCCTGGCAGTGGGTTTAACCACAAGCACGTCAGCGGCACTAGCTGTGCGTAACGGCTACCCATGTACTGACCGAAAGGGAAGCTGATGAGCGAACTCATCCTGGAAGCCTATTGAGCCTATCAGAGACAATATACATACAGTCTGATCCGTTCGTCTATGAGCATCGCATATCGGGCTTAGGGGGCTGGTAACGTCAGACCCCCAATAGCGGTATAAGTCGTGTTTGAGAGTAGCCCCGAACACACTGAGAAACTACTGGAAGACTTACCAGTAATTCTCACCTGCCTTGGCCAAGGACTTGGTGTAATGGCTCTCCTAGACACAACGCGATCTCACCCCCAATACCGGGAGAGACGAATCCCCTGCCGATCCACTCACTTGCCTCCATGTGGCTCGGGACTGTACCCAACTAAAAGCTGTTTGCACGACTCCTTTGAGCCGTGGTAGGGTATTAATCTACGCACAGTGGGAACTCACATGAGACAAATGACGACCTCAGGTCGATGAACTTGTTAGTTATATGTATTCCCTAGAGGCCATTACTGTACATTGGATGTATATAGTAGTGGATGCTGGGACATATATAGGGAGAACTTTCTTGCTCGACATGATAGTATGCTATCTGGTTACTCTTTACCTTAACGTGTACACTGATTGTCTCTCTGTTACATGTTGGTAAAGCCCTTAGGATGTGTACTTGACTACCTGGACTATGATGCGGATCATACTGGTGGGGACATGGTAGTCCATAAGTACATCCTTCAATGTCCCTAGTCGTGGGTGTATCGAGATGGGGCATCGATATACCAGAGTAGACTAGCATATACCTTCTCGACCCATACAGATGGGCGATGGATGATCCCATATCTATTGGTGTTTGACATCGGAGATGATATACGGGTGCTCAGTGGAGACTGGGTACACTGGACGGACTCGCCGAGAACTCCCAGATGATATTATACCTTACGTCAGATGGCAGTTCTCTGGTGACACTGGTACAGAGTAGTCTGTTGACCAGAGATCGTCATAGAGTCTTATATGGTTCCTACTGTGCTTTGATTTCCATCTTACCACGTCAAAGAGGGCATGCAAAACGGTGGTTTTTGGGTACAGTCCCGAATCACATGGAGGCAATGAGCGATAGGATGGGATTCGGCTCTCCCGGTATAGGGAGTTGTTGTTGCGCTGTGTTCGATAGGCTATAACTGGAAATCCCTGTCAAGGGTTGCTGAGATTTGCTGGTGAGTGTTACCAGTAGTTTCTCAAATTGTTATAGACCTCATATCGACACGACTTATCGAGCTATTGGGGTCTGACGTTTACCACCCCTAGGCGAGATATGCGACATATTAGACGACGAGACCGGACCGTACGGTAAGTGTTACTGGTTGGATTCACAGGAGTGTGAGCGGGCTTGCTCGTCGATCTTCTGATCGTTCAATACCAGGGTGGCCGTTACGTTTAGCAGACCTCTTGCGGCTTGTGGGTGTTTGATATGATCATCACCTGCTGCCGGCGTATTGACGAGTCTTCATAGTCCTACACAGAGGTTTCCTGGCTCAAGCGAAACGAAATAGGAGCGCATATGAGATATGTGCAGGACCGAGAATAATGCGTGTATGTGATACCGTATTTCATTCTCGCGATGAATGTGTCGATTGGTTGTATGCGATATAACCTAGTTATCGAATCAAGGATTGATTCGATAAATCGATACATTGAATACTAGTCGGTTATATGCGATATGACCGGATCATTGAATCAAGTGTTGATTTAATGATTTAATGTATAATTATATATTTGATATATTACTTTGCATTAACAAGTATTGGTTCATTTTAAATGGATTTTCTCACTTGGATGTACAAGTTGTATATGCGATATACTTTTTGTGCATATGATTGTATCATGTTTGATGATGCATGCTTACTTGGTTAAGTGTAAAGAATTAAACCATGGTTAAACTAATGATTAGGGTTTTGTTTATCCATTACTTATTTATTCATTTATTTATTTTCTTTTTCATTTTGGAAAGGATAAATGAATGGTGGATTGTTTTGTTTGTTAGTTGAATCTTCTTGAATCTTTGACTAAGTCATCACTCTTGTCTTATACTTAACCCTAACCATTCAAATTAACCATGGTCTATTCTCTACACTCAACTAAGTTCAGTATATGATAAGTATTTCAATTATTTTCTAATTATTGAATACTTATCATATTCTATCATCTTCTTCCTCTTCTTCTTCTTAATGAAGAAACCTTGCTCCATCAATGGCAACTTGAGCAAATGAGTGAGAAATCCAATTCTAAAGTGAACCCACTTCCTATTTCTTCATCCTCTACCTCTTGCCAAGTAGTATATGGTGTTTTCTTCACAAGTTTCATGACTTGGTGAAGTAGGAGCTTGATCTTGTGATGCCTCGATGTAGATCATCTTCGGCATCGAAGTCGACGACCTAGCTGTAACATTTAGGAAAAAGCTAGAAATAAATAAATTTAACTAAATTAAGAATAAGCTGATAAATCACAAAATGGTTAAAGTCAAATATGTTAATCTTCATAAGTTATGTATAATACAAATTAAATTAGAATTTTAGAATGTAATATAAATAAGTTAAAAGGGTTTTAATGAAAATTTTAGCTTCATTTTAATAAAAGATGGGTTTTATAATAAGTTAGTTGTGAGGGGTTAAATTGCAAAGTTAGGTTTTATGCAAATAGAGTTTTGTCAAGGGTTTAAATGAATAGATGGAATTATTTTCTGTTCTGAAATCAAACTGAAATTAAAAGAAAAATGTGAAGATAAACACTATACCACCTCATGCTTGCATGTTTCCAATTTCTTTCCACCTCCTCCTTGCATGATTTGTGCACACTTCTTCACTTGACACCACCACCTTCCCTTATCTCTTCATCCATTCACATATATAGCTCAAATTCAGTTCAAAACACAGAATCAAACTGAAATGAATTAAAGAAAAAGAAAAGTAAAAGAGAAAAATAGAAGAACAAGAAGGAGAAGAAGAAGAATGGAGCTTGTTCTTGGAGATAGTTCATCATCAAGCTAGGAGGAGCTTGTAGATCTTTGGAGGGTTATTCCTACAGCAAATTAGGAGGGTAAAATTCTTAAACTCAGTAGAGATTAAATTCTGTAGCTTAATTAGAGTAGATTTAATCAAGTCACATAATATCGTATTTAGCTAAATTAAGAGTCTGTTAGAATCTGCTTTAATCTGGAACATAATTAAATAAATTCAACAGAGCTAAAATGATATAGGAATCAAATAGAACACACCATAAGAAGACGGAGGCAGGGGGCCGGTTTTGGGCCGGCGACAGAAGGAAATTGGCCGGCGTCGCCGGCCATGTTGGGAAATTTTGGGGTTTTGTCTGTTGGGGTGTTTACAGTATGCAATTTGGGTTAATTTGGTACTGTTGATTTTAATTAGTTTCACTGTAGTTTAAATCTGGGAAGATATATCGGAAAGGGTATCATAAAACACTAAATACGACACGACGAAACTACGTCGCGTTTTAATTTCTAAAACTGTTCAGATTTAAGCTAAAATCCAGCGAGATTAAGTGTTTTATAACTTGATAATTAGAATGTAGGTAACATATAAGAGGGATAGCGTGGTTTCTATTTCCGTTATATCGGAATAGCTAGTTTGCTTATATAAGTTAAATTGCATATTTAGACGCGGATACGAGAAGTACGGAAGCCGCGAGGAAAGGGAAAGGATTAGCGATTCCGGAGTAGATTCAACTTTTCCGGTGAGTAGACTAAACATCTACCGGGGAATTTGGTAAAGATGGCGTGTTTCGCCCATGGTTTTACTTAATGTGATATTCATACCATCATGTTTAAATGTTAGAATTTCATTCATTAAAATACTTGTATATTGCTTAGTTGTTAGAACACTTCACAATTATCGACGAGTCATGCCACGTGCACCTCTTATATGCTACACACACCTCGTCGATATTGCCATGTCACATACACTTAATTATCATACTTATTAACATGAATTATATCGTATTTCACATGTCAAGTATATTGGTAGATTTCATTATTTACATCCTGTTACTTTATGCGTATTTCTATGTTGGATATGAGATAGATACAGAATTGAGGATTTATGGTTTTGAGTTTTGAATACTATTACATAAATCCAGTATTTTTCATGATTGATGTGACATGTCCACCATGAGATGATTTCTGTTTTGGTTTTATTCCGGACCGAGTGGGGGAGATATACGGTCGCGGATTTACGTTATCCATACTGAGTGGGGGAGATATACAGTTGGATACATGGTGGACCCGGTCGAGACCGAGGGGCAGGATAGCCGTATTTAGACGGGGGAGCCTAGCGAGGTTACTCGATACCGGAGTTGGTTATAGAAATACGGCGTGTATCTAGAGGATAACGACCGATATTATGAGTATAGGATCATTCGGGGAATGATGCCTATAAGAAATGAAGATTTTGTGTCGTTGATGGACCCTGAGAAATGATTTACTTGAGTTGTGATTTCAGAAGTATAATGAGATTTATTGTTGGATTTCACATATACTCATATATCATATTGATTCATATTCAGTAGCATGATTGTCATATTTACTTTATTCGCCGTTATATGTTAGTCGTATTCACTGAGTTGGCAACTCATCCCCGTTGTGCCACAGTTCCTTGCAGGGATAGAGTGGACGGGTAGCTGCGAGGCAGGATCACTTTGTAGTTGTATTCCATCTTTTGATAGGTAGGTTACATGTGCAGTAACCTTCCATTTTGTATTTTGTATCTAGAAAGACTCCATCAGACTTGTATTTTGACTTAGAAAGGAGAGATGGTATATATATGTACAGTTGAGATATGTTGATCAGTTTCATAGCTTCTTTTTATATGAGATTCAGTAATGTTTATTATGTGTATATTCATGTTAAATTTTGATATCGTTGATTCCAACTAGGAATACAACCACACTTAACCTTTATTACTTGTTTAATGAATTAACTTCATAACTCGAGAGTTCTACTTAAAAACTAAGTTTTCATAAATAATTCCGAAATAAGGTATTTTGATCTTGGTTTTTGGCTTACTTGGACTTGTGCATATCTTTAGATATGATACAAATCTAAGTGCCTGTCACGTCCAAACTTGGGTCGTGACAAAGTTGGTATCAGAGCTTAGGAGTAACCTTACGGAATTCAGTAAGGGATTTCAATAGGTTGATGTAAGTCTGAGAGATAGGATGACCTTTGGTTTGATGGAGTAGGTGAATTAGGACGAATGCAGTACCGTACGTATGTTCCGCGGCATATTTACGTTATCGTATTCAGCCTAACTAACCTTAGGATGTTTATCTTGATCTATTCTTCCATTGATTCTCCGTTATTGATTACTCCTGTTCCCACACCTTATCAACTCTCGTTTCTTATTCCAGTTGCTATGGCTACGCGGGCTAGGCGAGCCGCAGCCAGGAATGCAGCTAGAGCGAGTCCGCCTGTGACTAGGACTGGTACACCGGACGTTCCGGCGGTGCATGAGAATGTTGATCCTCCTCCTCCAGATCGCATGACTAGGATTGAGGAGGGTATGTTGGGATTACAGCGAGTGGTAGGACAGTTAGCTGAGACCACTCGAGCATTGAGATCAGATCCAGCACCGACCGTAGCAGAGTCCGGGGTACAGCCTACACAGACGATAGCGCCAGAAGATACGAGAGTGATGGAGGTCTCACTTGCGGAGTTTATGAGATTGAGACCCCCGGTATTTACAGGGACCGATGTGGCGGAAGATCCTCAGTCTTTTCTTGATAGAATGGCGAGGATTGGTAGATCATTGCGATGTTCTGATGCGAGGTCAGTTGAGCTGACTAGCTTTCGTTTGGAGGGACTTGCACAGGAGTGGTGTGAGTCGATGGAGAGAGGGCGAGCTACGAATCTTCCTCCGATGACGTGGACCGAGTTTTCTACAGTTTTTCTTGCCAGATTTCTTCCCTAGAGTGTGAGGGATGCTAGAGCTAGCAGTTTCGAAGCGTTGAAGAAATCAGCAAGTATGTCAGTAGCGGATTATGACTTACGATTCACCCAGCTATCGCGATATGCCCCATATTTAGTACCTACAGAGGAGCTTCGGGTGAAAAGGTTCTTAAGGAGTTTGGACACACAGTTGTATCTGGCGATAGGCTCCCAGCATTTTGATACATATGCACAGGCTATGGATGCGGCGATTCGAGTAGAGGAGCGGTTGAGCCAGTCAGGAGTTGTTCCAGAGCCAAAGAGGAGTAGACCATTCGTGCCGACAAATAGACAGTTTGGCCGAGGTAGAGGGTCCTATCCAGGCAGATATACTCCAGGCCGCAGTGTTGGACGCGGTTGGACACAGGGCCAGATGTTCAGTTCTTATTCTGATGATCAGAGACCACCATTTACTTGTTATAGTTGTGGACTTCCTGGACACTTTGCTCGAGATTGTAGATCTCAGGGAGGGACCGTTGCTCCACAGGCTTCTTTACCCCTTCCATCTCCTACACCGATGGCTTTACTTCCTCCCCCAGTTGGCGCTACACGCCAGGCAGTTGCACCAAGAGGTCGAGGCTATGCAGGACGTGCTCAGAGAGGTAGAGGAGATAGAGGTAGAGGACGACAGGATGCGGGCAGGGGCCAGGCACGGGTTTTTGCGCTGACTCCACAGGATGCCCAGGCATCAAATGCAGTCGTGACAGGTACTCTTACAGTATGCTCATTAGAGGCACATGTTTTATTTGATCCCGGTTCTACACACTCTTATGTATCTTCACGATTCGCACTTTTATTGAGGAAGGAGTCGTCATTATTAGAATTACCTTTGGTAGTGATTACTCCAGTTGGAGATTCCTTTATAGCTCGGCACGTATTCAGATCATGTTCGGTGCGTATTGGTAATAGAGATTCGCTAGTTGATCTGATTCTCCTGGACATGTTGGATTTTGATATACTTCTTGGGATAGATTGGTTAGCCGCTTGTCATGCCTATGCAGATTGTAGAGGAAAAGCGGTTAGATTTTGTTTTCCAGGTGAACCGGTGTTTGTTGTGCAGGGGGATTGCAAGTTAAACCCTGTCAACATGATTTCTGCTTTTTGTACGGGCCGGCTATTGAAAAAGGGTTGTTATGGGTTCTTGGCTTTTATTCAGGACATAGGAGTCGCTGAAGTTCCATTGGACCAAATCCCGATCATACGAGAATTTCCTGAGGTATTCCCAGCTGAGTTACCAGGATTGCCACCTGATCGAGATATTGAATTTTGCATTGATTTGATTCCGGGTGCAGGGCCTATTTCTATATTACCTTATCGAATGGCACCGACGGAATTGAAAGAACTCAAAAGCCAATTGCAAGAGTTGTTAGATAGAGGACTGGTACGTCCTAGTGTTTCACCGTGGGGAGCTCCTGTGTTATTTGTAAAGAAGAAGGACGGTAGTATGAGAATGTGCATCGACTACCGACAGCTGAATCGCGTCACTGTGCGAAACAGGTATCCATTACCACGAATAGATGACTTGTTCGATCAGTTGCAAGGAGCCGGATTCTTCTCAAAGATTGACTTGAGGTCAGGATATCATCAGTTGAGGGTTCGGAAGGACGATATTCCGAAGACGGCGTTTCGTACGAGATATGGGCATTATGAATTTCTGGTGATGTCGTTCGGACTCACCAATGCTCCAGCAGCTTTTATGGATATGATGAACCGTATCTTTAGACCATTTATCGATCGGTTTATTATAGTATTCATAGATGATATTCTTGTATATTCTCGGAGTCAGACGGAGCACGAGCAGCATTTACGTATCACGTTGCAGACCTTGAAAGAGCATCAGTTGTATGCAAAATTTTCTAAGTGTGCTTTTTGGCTCGATAGTGTGGAGTTCTTGGGTCACATAGTTACGAGAGAAGGTATATGCGTAGACCCAAAGAAGATTGAAGCGGTACAACACTGGCCCAGGCCTATGTCAGTTACGGAGGTTCGGAGTTTCTTAGGTCTGGCAGGTTATTACAGACGCTTCGTACAAGATTTCTCACGAATAGCGGCACCTTTGACAGGATTAACCAGGAAGGAAGTTCCATTTCAGTGGGCAGATGCGTGTGAGCAGAGTTTCCAACAGTTGAAGATGCGTTTGACGACTGCACATGTATTAGCTTTACCTTCCGGGTCAGGGGGTTTCGTCGTATATTGCGATGCTTCTAGAGTGGGCTTAGGCTGTGTGTTGATGCAACACGGCAAAGTTATAGCATATGCTTCTCGACAGTTGAAGAGGTATGAACAAAACTACCCCACTCATGATCTAGAGATGGCTGCTGTAGTATTCGCATTGAAGATTTGGAGACATTACTTGTATGGAGAAACGTGTCAAATCTTCACAGATCATAAAAGCTTAAAGTATATCTTTCAGCAGAAAGATCTGAATCTCAGGCAGCGTAGATGGATGGAACTGGTGAAAGATTACGACTGTGAGATCTTGTACCATCCAGGCAAAGCAAATGTTGTGGCAGATGCCTTGAGTCGGAGGCCTGGAGGTAATTTATCTCATTTGAGCATTTTGCAGAGACAGTCTTCTACAGACTGGCAGTTCTTATGTGATAGCCGTATACAGTTTGAGTTTATATCGGCAGGAGGTCAGTTGGCCCATGTTCGCACCAGACCTCAGCTATTGGATCGTATTCGAGATGCGCAGCCTACAGATACTCGCATGATGGAGATTATGGATCATGTTAGGCAGGGCAAGGAGACGGAGTTCGTGATTGATGATTATGGAGTGTTACGTTTTAGGACTCGTCTCTGTGTGCCAGATTCTGACGGATTGAGGCGTGAGATTTTGGAGGATGCCCACAGATCAGTATACAGTATCCATCCTGGTTCCACCAAAATGTATCGTGATTTGAAGGATAATTATTGGTGGGAAGGAATGAAGAAGGATGTTACGGATTTTGTTTCACGATGCTTGACTTGCCAGCAAGTCAAAGCAGAACATCAGAGGCCAGCCGGGGAGCTGCAACCCTTACCCATTCCAGAGTGGAAACGGGAACAGATTTCTATGGATTTTGTGGTGGGTCTACCCAGGACTAGCAGAGGGTATGATTCAATTTGGGTGATTGTTGATAGATTGACAAAAGCCGTTCATTTTCTTCCAGTAAAGACGACATATGGATTTGCTCAGTATGCACAGATTTATATCGATGAGATTGTACGTCTACATGGAGTGCCGACATGCATAGTATCAGATCGAGGTACCCAGTTCACAAGCAGGCTATGGCAGAAACTTCAGGACGCTCTTGGTACACGATTGAGTTTTAGTACAGCTTTCCACCCACAGACAGACGGTCAGTCGGAGCGGACCATTCAGATACTAGAGGATATGCTTCGAGCTTGTAGCCTAGATTTCGGTGGTAGTTGGGATCGTCACCTACCTTTGGTAGAATTTTCGTATAACAACAGTTTTCAAGAGACGATCCAGATGGCACCCTTTGAAGCCTTGTATGGAAGAAAATGTAGATCACCTGTTTGCTGGACAGAACTTAGTGAGAGTTGTGTATTGGGACCGCAGATAGTACAGGAAACTACAGAGAAGATTCAATTGATACGAGATAGAATGAAAGCGGCTCAAAGCAGACAGAAGTCATACGCAGATCGACGACGATGCAAACTTGAGTTTGATGTGGGAGATCATGTGTTCCTTCGAGTATCTCCAATGAAAGGTGTGATGCGCTTCGGGAAGAAAAGGAAGCTCAGCCCCAGATATGTTGGACCATACGAGATTTTAGAAAGAGTGGGCGCTGTGGCTTATCGGTTAGCACTTCCACCTGGTTTTCCCGACGTACATCCGGTGTTTCACGTTTCGATGCTTCGCAGATATCTTCACGATCCATCTCACGCGATCCAGCATCAGACTCTACAGCTTGAGCCAGATCTATCCTTCACAGTGCAGCCAGTTGCTATTCTGGACAGGCAGGCAAAGCAACTACGATCGAGGATACTGCCATCTGTAAAGGTTCTCTGGCAAGGAAATGATCGCGAGGAGATTACTTGGGAGACGGAGGATGCGATGCGGAAGAAATTTCCACAACTTTTCTTAGGTATGTCTAGTAATTATTTAAATTCGGGGACCGAATTTTCTTAAGGGGGAAATATTGTAAC
This sequence comes from Agapanthus africanus, assembly GCA_030015575.1. Classification (NCBI taxonomy): domain Eukaryota; kingdom Viridiplantae; phylum Streptophyta; class Magnoliopsida; order Asparagales; family Amaryllidaceae; genus Agapanthus; species Agapanthus africanus. The sequence continues at coordinate 538,959,728 of CM057337.1, forward strand.
ATTTAGGAAAAAGCTAGAAATAAATAAATTTAACTAAATTAAGAATAAGCTGATAAATCACAAAATGGTTAAAGTCAAATATGTTAATCTTCATAAGTTATATAAATACAAATTAAATTAGAATTTTAGAATGTAATATAAATAAGTTAAAGGGTTTTAATGAAAATTTTAGCTTCATTTTAATAAAAGATGGGTTTTATAATAAGTTAGTTGTGAGGGGTTAAATTGCAAAGTTAGGTTTTATGCAAATAGAGTTTTGTCAAGGGTTTAAATGAATAGATGGAATTATTTTCAGTTCTGAAATCAAACTGAAATTAAAAGGAAAATGTGAAGATAAACACTATACCACCTCATGCTTGCATGTTTCCAATTTCTTTCCACCTCCTCCTTGCATGATTTGTGCACACTTCTTCACTTGACACCACCACCTTCCCTTATCTCTTCATCCATTCACATATATAGCTCAAATTCAGTTCAAAACACAGAATCAAACTGAAATGAATTAAAGAAAAAGAAAAGTAAAAGTGAAAAATAGAAGAACAAGAAGGAGAAGAAGAAGAATGGAGCTTGTTCTTGGAGATAGTTCATCATCAAGCTAGGAGGAGCTTGTAGATCTTTGGAGGGTTATTCCTACAGAAAATTAGGAGGGTAAAATTCTTAAACTCAGTAGAGATTAAATTCTGTAGCTTAATTAGAGTAGATTTAATCAAGTCACATAATATCGTATTTAGCTAAATTAAGAGTCTGTTAGAATCTGCTTTAATCTGGAACATAATTAAATAAATTCAACAGAGCTAAAATGATATAGGAATCAAATAGAACACACCATAAGAAGACGGAGGCAGGGGGCCGGTTTTGGGCCGGCGACAGAAGGAAATTGGCCGGCGTCGCCGGCCATGTTGGGAAATTTTGGGGTTTTGTCTGTTGTGGTGTTTACAGTATGCAATTTGGGTTAATTTGGTACTGTTGATTTTAATTAGTTTCACTGTAGTTTAAATCTGGGAAGATATATCGGAAAGGGTATCATAAAACACTAAATACGACACGACGAAACTACGTCGCGTTTTAATTTCTAAAACTGTGCAGATTTGAGCTAAAATCCAGCGAGATTAAGTGTTTTATAACTTGATAATCAGAATGTAGGTAACATATAAGAGGGATAGCGTGGTTTCTATTTCCGTTATATCGGAATAGCTAGTTTGCTTATATAAGTTAAATTGCATATTTAGACGCGGATACGAGAAGTACGGAAGCCGCGAGGAAAGGGAAAGGATTAGCGATTCCGGAGTAGATTCAACTTTTTCGGTGAGTTGACTAAACATCTACCGGGGAATTTGGTAAAGATGGCGTGTTTCGCCCATGGTTTTACTTAATGTGATATTCATACCATCATGTTTAAATGTTAGAATTTCATTCATTAAAATACTTGTATATTGCTTAGTTGTTAGAACACTTCACAATTATCGACGAGTCATGCTACGTGCACCTCTTATATGCTACACACACCTCGTCGATATTGCCATGTCACATACACTTAATTATCATAATTATTAACATGAATTATATCGTATTTCACATTACATGTATATTGGTAGATTTCATTATTTACATCCTGTTACTTTATGCGTATTTCTATGTTGGATATGAGATAGATACAGAATTGAGGATTTATGGTTTTGAGTTTTGAATACTATTACATAAATCCAGTATTTTTCATGATTGATGTGACATGTCCACCATGAGATGATTTCTGTTTTGGTTTTATTCCGGACCGAGTGGAGGAGATATACGGTCGCGGATTTACGTTATCCATACTGAGTGGGGGAGATATACAGTTGGATACATGGTGGACCCGGTCGAGACCGAGGGGCAGGATAGCCGTATTTAGACGGGGGAGCCTAGCGAGGTTACTCGATACCGGAGTTGGTTATAGAAATACGGCGTGTATCTAGAGGATAACGACCGATATTATGAGTATAGGATCATTCGGGGAATGATGCCTATAAGAAATGAAGATTTTGTGTCGTTGATGGACACTGAGAAATGATTTACTTGAGTTGTGATTTCAGAAGTATAATGAGATTTATTGTTGGATTTCACATATACTCATATATCATATTGATTCATATTCAGTAGCATGATTGTCATATTTACTTTATTCGCCGTTATATGTTAGTCGTATTCACTGAGTTGGCAACTCATCCCCGTTGTGCCACAGTTCCTTGCAGGGATAGAGTGGACGGGTAGCTGCGAGGCAGGATCACTTTGTAGTTGTATTCCATCTTTTGATAGGTAGGTTACATGTGCAGTAACCTTCCATTTTGTATTTTGTATCTAGAAAGACTCCATCAGACTTGTATTTTGACTTAGAAAGGAGAGATGGTATATATATGTACAGTTGAGATATGTTGATCAGTTTCATAGCTTCTTTTTATATGAGATTCAGTAATGTTTATTATGTGTATATTCATGTTAAATTTTGATATCGTTGATTCCAACTAGGAATACAACCACACTTAACCTTTATTACTTGTTTAATGAATTAACTTCATAACTCGAGAGTTCTACTTAAAAACTAAGTTTTCATAAATAATTCCGAAATAAGGTATTTTGATCTTGGTTTTTGGCTTACTTGGACTTGTGCATATCTTTAGATATGATACAAATCTAAGTGCCTGTCACGTCCAAACTTGGGTCGTGACACTAGCCCACTCATTTCTCCGATGAAGCCAATGCTAGAGTCATGGATTCGATTTGGACAGCGGAGAGGACTTCATCATGGAGCCGTGGAGGTGGAGGACCGGATCTACAAAGGTTGTATTTCCTTTCACTTAGTTAATTTGTTAACTATTTGCTTTTGTCGCCTAAAATCTAGTTAACGATCCGTATTAGGATTTCTCGGCACACGTAAAATTTGAAATTGGCATGGTTGATGCCTTGTGAGACCTCATTAGAGTGCCTAGGAACCCTACAGTGGTATCAGAGCCTAGCTAGAGCCTTAGGCGATGCGTAGACGGAGTTAGAAGTCCGATCGAACCGAAACCCTAACACAAAAAATGCTCTCTGGACTTTTTTCAAAAACTGGGTTTTTTCCAGATTAAAAATTCTTAAAAAATTCAGCAGGAAGATCTAAGAGTTATGGTGCAAAACGAGATCCTAATTCATCTAAACCGCCGCGGTTCCGCGGCATGAGCATGCCTCATGCGGCGGTTCCGCGGCCGTACGGTCGACTCTCACAGTAAGTGCTGCACAGTAATTCCTCTTTTCTGATGCTGGATTTTATGGGAATTTTTAAATATCATTCAAGAGTTGAATTTTCTGGGTTGTATTGGGGACTCGGTGTTTCGATTGGATTGTCTAATTTTGTCAGTGTGTTTTTCCGGGTAAATTTTAGAATATGTTAAAAAGTTCGACCGGATATAAATACCCAATTTTTCCTCTGTCGGGAAATTTCCAAGTGTTGGATTTTTCCGTGGTTTAAAGACGTTCTAAGTAGTGCAAGTAACTCGATGGACCCTCTAGAAGACAACAAACCTTAACTCGATTATGTGACCGTCTTGAACAGCCCATTGAACCTTCGGGTTTGGGGAAGTACGGCGTGCCACATGTGAGGCGTTGGCTTGACCCTTCTACGGCTGGACCGTTGGTACTGAGGCACGAACTGAATGTTTTTAGACTTGTTTCATGTATTGAGCTGTTTCGGGAAAACTTGGGTATTCGATTGTTCGATAGGAAAGTTTAACATTTTCTATTTATCCGGAATGTGATACAATACTTGGAATCCACAAGTAGTTATGAGATAACTGAATGAATATTATAAACATAGCAGTTTAGTTTCACTTGATCGGTTGCCACGGAATTTTGATGTGATCAAAAGTCCGTCGCAATCACGTAGCATACGCGGATACTCGCCGGGTAAACTTAATAGACGGCCTCACTCCATAGCCCCGACCAAGTGACTGTAGGAGAACCCCATCGCCGAAAGCATCCGTTCGGGTGCTCGCGGTAGCGGTGTTCCGCCTTGGTGCACTTCGTCGTCGGCGTCGGGGGTGCGGCCGCCTGCTAAAGTTTGCGACGAGCATTCGATCAGGATGTCGGGTATCTTTTTGAATTTCCCGACTTGATATTGAAAAGTGTTTTCGATTTTGGGACTAAAATGCAGGGTTTATAATTGTTAGGCATATGATGTCTAAGTAATTCATTTGATTAGGCATGCGATGTCTATGGAGGTTGCGGATTCCAACTGTTGTAGTTTTACACTTTCTTTTCTGTGACCGTAAGTGTAATATGTGATATCGCCGGTTTCGTTGCTATATGTCAACGACAATTGGGATACGCATGTTTACTTACGTTGATGACATGTGATGTTATGTGTTGCTGGATATGTTATATTGGATTGTCGTGTTTGAATAGCCAGGGTTTTTTATGTGAGATGAGTGTTTTTCATTCATGTAAAAACTTATATGTAATATTCTTTTATTAGGGCACTTCCAGGTTGCGGAAGATGTCACCCTTTGTATATTATTTATTTTTCCGCACTAGGATAGACCCAAGGAGGAGGGCACAAGTTACCGGGTTCTGGAGTCCAGTGGGAGACCAACTTGAGGAGTCGAGTCCGGGTCTCTTAACTCTAGAATTGGTAGGGTTGCTTGCCGCTCTCGTAGGGGTCTAGGGGTGTGGGTTTGGCTATTCATCACGACCGTGGAATCCGTGTTTTATACTGGCTCGTATTGAAAACACGGACGTCCTAGTATATCCAATATTTCATATGATTCTTCTGCTGCGATATCTATGATGTGATCATGTGATGTTCTGTGATAGATACAGTATATAGTATATATGATATATTATATAGGCGTTATTTATGTTTTACACCCGCGCTAGCCCTGTCCCGCTCTTCCGTTAGTTACCTAACCTAACGGTGCACGAGGGGACATCGAGGCGAATGCGGATGGCATAAGTGTACATCGTATTTATCTGTGATATTTAGGTACTTAAATGATGGGACTTCATTAATATGATTAATGAAATAAAAGAAACCTAAGATGTTGTAGAATTGAATTTCAAAAATAAAACAGGTAGCTACAGTTCTTGCTTTGCACAGCGGTGTATATGATATATCCTGCACCTTATTCGATGAGGAAAGGACCGAGATCCCTTCACCGGGAGTGACTCCTTTAGCAATAACTGGCTGATGCTACACACTCGGTTTGTTTTTGATTGCTTTTAAGATTTTTTGCTTTGCACAGTGATATATATGATATATCCCGCGCCTCATTCGACGAGGAAAGGACCGACGATCCCTTCACCGGGAGTGACTCCTTTAGCAAAACTAGAAAAGCCTAAAAAACACTCCATTTTAAAATCATTTGATTCTACAATGATATCAAGTTCATTACGCAATAGGTTTTCACAAAAACCTGTCGTAGACCTCTGTCATTTCAGATAAGTTGTATATAGTATTCGTGCTGAATTTGATGGCTTTCGTCAAGGTGCAGTGTGCGGTAGCTATATGCTGCTTATCTGCCAGCATATGATGCGATTGGATTAGGGTAGTCGTGCGACTTTGTTGGCTTTCGTCAAGGGTCGTGCAGGTGGGTTTAATTCAATCAAGAAATGTACGGGTTGAACTTGACTAGCGGGCTATGGTTTGTTGGCTTTCGTCAAGGTCATAGCACGTTAGGGGCAAAATATTATCGGGAATTTCAAGTGTTGAAATTTGCAATGAGATTGCATACCTTCTATGAGATAGTTGGATCCCGATACCCGCTGCGAGTAAGTGTTACTCCTGGGAGAGTTTTACACATTACAATTAGCCGATCAAGTAGGTGTCTAGAAAGGTGTCAACGAGGTTACGCCTCTGGGAAAATGAGGTTTAAATTAATTAGGTTCATGCGAAAGCACGGGGGACCTCCCTCAAAGTACCGACACTGGCCTGGCTGAAAGATTGACGAACTTGTAGTGTGTAATTAATCCCGGCTAGTCTTTCCTTTTAGGGTTTGAAGGAAGATTTGATAAAAAGCAGTGGGAGCCATCCTGATTAGATAAAATAATAACCAATCTATTCTTGCAAGAGCGCACGCTGAGTATTTTCTTCTCTCTTTCTCCAGGTAGCGACCATATCACGCCTTAATCAAGATAATAAAATGGATATTGACCGAACCCGCTTGTTATACTGAGCTGGAGAACGTTGGTCCCGCTCCACCTTATAATTGTTATAAGACAGAGCAGGAAATTGGGGAATACCAGATTTCTCGTGCCGCCCAAACGAAGAGAGTGCATGCTGATGCATCATCTTTGGGTGTGTTCATTACAAAGAACTGTTTCTCAGTATCCTCCGCATCCTAGGTATATGATACCGGATCAGGATCCCAGATATGTAATCTGTTACATAGCGCTGCAAAAAGGTCGAAAAACTGAGAACGGGTGATAAGTTTCATGAGACAGAAAACGGGGCAAATGTTGCAGCCAAGTCTATTGGTCACTGTCACCCTGTATTACAATACATTGATTCTGAACAAATACTATTAGATACCGAACCTGATATACAAAAATCATATCAGTCTCTTTATAAGTAAAGAAATGATAAAATTTTGTATTACTGGATAATGTTTTGAACATTTCCTATATCAAAAGTTGATCGGTTCAGGCACGTTATCTAAAAGCATTGACGTTCTAAATCAAACTACAGTTCTTAGTATACGGATCACACACAAGAGGAAGAGTTCAGAATTGAACGGATTCTTCTTGAGATATTGTAGACTAGGTCATATCAATGCAACACGACTAGCTGAAGTTACATGTAAATGCATATTTAAATCAGTTTGAATTTACATCTTCTGAAACTTGCCAGTCATGTCACAAAGATATAATGACACCAGCTCCGTTTACTGGAAACAGAGAAAGAGTTAGTGAACTCTTGGGATGATACATGTTGATGTATGTAAAGGTCCCTTGTCTACACATGCCTAGACCGGTTCTTTATACTTCATTACATTCTCTGATAATCTCTTAAGATTCAGACATATGTTTCTGTTGAGACACAAGTCTGAACCTTTTGAGATATTCACAGAATATAAGTGAGAAGTAGAGAACCAATACGGGTATAAGTATTATGTCCTTTGATGTGATCAAGGAGGAGAATACTTGAGCACGGAAATCCTGAACTATTCTAAAGGAGAATGAGATTCTCTCTTAGCATTACACCTCTGTAAACACCATAGCACGATGGTATATCGGGGCAGAGCAGATACACCCTATTTGATATGGTGTGCTCTATGATGAGTACTACTGAGTTGGCTATTTCTTTTTGGGGGTTATGCACTTGAGAAGCTACATACCTATTGAATAGGGTTGAAATCAAATCAGTTGCCTACCACTTCATATGTGATATGGAAAGGGAAGAGCCCATGTCTTAAGCTAGTTAAAGATTTGGGGTTGACCGGCCTATGTCTAAAAGCAAAATCCGGACAAACTCGAGGCAAGATCTGTTATGTACAACTGGATAGGTTCCAGCTATGCAAACTATAGCAGATGATTTGGTAGAACCGAAGGATTCAATAGAAACCAACGAACCTCTGCCTCTCCACCGATCTAGTAGGGTTCCTCACCCACCTGAGAGTTACTACGGTTTCTCTATGACAGTGGGAGCGAGGATTGCATCTTGAGATAATGACCCAACTAGCTTCGAGCTGGCCATCAGGAGTAAGACTCTGTAAGAATGGCTGGATGCTTAGCGATCTGAGATGGAATCCTTATACACCAGCAAAGTATGGACTTTGGCTGCTATATCTGAAGGGATAAATCCCCATCAGGAGCAAGTAAATCTTGAGAAGATTACTTGGTGTAGATGGAAAAGTTGAGACTTTCAAAGCTAGACTTGTTAAAGGTTTTCATCATCAACCAAGCGTGGATAATGATGAAACCTTTTCCAGTACCTATGCTTAAGTCCATCCAGATACTACTTGCCACGGCTACATACCATGACTACGATATCTGGCGGTTGGGTGTCATGACTGCTTTTCTAAATGATGTTTTAGAAGAGTGCGTCTATAAGTACATAGCCAGAGGGCCTTGTAGACAGTGGGAGCAGCGGAAACGTGTGCAAGATGCTTTATAGGATAATGCAGGCATCGTGGAGTTGGAACATCTGTTTTGATGGATTAGTTAAAGAAGTTGACATCATCAAAATGGTAGATGAACCTTGTATAAATAAAAAGGTAGTAGGGAGTAATGTGACGATCCTCGTAGAGTACGTGGATGACATACTCTTGATGGGGAAGAAGTTTCCTATGCTACACTCGGTCAATCTCCGCTTATCACAATGATTCTCCATATAGGATCATAATGATACCTACTAAATCCTGGATTTTGGATCTATGAGATAGATCTAAATGGATGTTAGGATACTCACTAGTTGTAGTGAGATGGTATCAATCGATCCTGAGGAAAATCACTGGAAGTGTTCCAGGGTGATAAAGACGACTGAATGTCAGTCACAGGCATTGTCTTTACCCTCTATCGAGGGACGGTATGTTGGAAAAGTTCCAAGCTAAATTCCGTGGCACACTAGACGATAAAGGTAGGATACATCGCTATTTAAGATGCTACCAAAGAGGCTGTTTGGGTGTATATTGGTTCATGAGATGAACTAGGTTCCTACCATTGTGTGACAATGGAAGTGTGGCTTTGGCCCGGGAACCCCGGTCCCATCAGTGATCCAGACATATTCTAAGGCAGTGTTACCTGATCGTGGAGATGGTTGATCTCCAGGGGATCGAGGTCAGGAGAGTAGACTCAGAGGACAACACGGCAGATCCACTCGCGAAGGCCTATTCTCAGAGAGAGACTTTTGTGGGATGGTTGAGTATGAGATACTGCAACCACTGCTAACAGATGGTCCTAGTGCAAGTGGGAGATTGTTAGTTATATGTATGCCCTAGAGGCCATTACTGTACATTGGATGTATATAGTAGTGGATGCTGGGACATATATAGGGAGGACTTTCTTGCTCGACATGATAGTATGCTATCTGGTTACTCTTTACCTTAACGTGTACACTGATTGTCTCTCTGTTACATATTGGTAAAGCCCTTAGGATGTGTACTTGACTACCTGGACAATGATGCGGACCATAAGTACATCCTTCAATGTCCCTAGTCATGGGTGTATCGAGATGGGGCATCGATATACCAGAGTAGACTAGCGTATACCTTCTCGACCCATACAGATGGGCGATGGATGATCCCATATCCATTGGTGTTTGACATCGGAGATGATATACGGGTGCTCAGTGGAGACTGGGTACATTGGCCGGACTCGCCGAGAACTCCCAGATGGTATTATAACTTACGTCAGATGGCAGTTCTCTGGTGACACTGGTACAGAGTAGTCTGTTGACCCGAGATCGTCATAGAGTCTTGTGTGGTTCCCACTGTGCTTTGATTTCCATCTTACCACGTCCAAGAGGGCGTGCAAAATGGTTGTTTTTGGGTACAGTCCCGAATCACATGGAGGCAATGAGCGATAGGAGGGGATTCGTCTCTCCCGGTATAGGGAGTTGATGTTGCGCTGTGTTCGATTGGCTATAACCGGAAATCCCTCGCCAGGGTTGCTGAGATTTGCTGGTAAGTGTTACCAGTAGTTTCTCAAATTGTTATAGACCTCATATCGACACGACTTATCGAGCTATTGGGGTCTGACGTTTACCACCCCTAGGCGAGATATGCGACATATCAGACGACGAGACCGGACTATACGGTAAATGTTACTGGTTAGATTCACAGGAGTGTGAGCGGGCTTGCTCGTCGATCTTCTGATCGCTCAATACCCGGGTGGCCGTTACATTTACCAGGCCGCTTGCGGCTTGTGGGTGTTTGATATGATCATCACCTGCTGCCGGCGTATTGACGAGTCTTTAGAGTCCTACACAGAGGTTTCCTGGCTCAAGCGAAACGAAATAGGAGCGCATTTGAAATATGTGCAGGACCGAGAATAATGCGTGTATGTGATACCGTATTTCATTCTCGTGATGAATGTGTCGATTGGTTGTATGCGATATAACCTAGTTATCGAATCAAGGATTGATTCGATAAATCGATACATTGAATACTAGTCGGTTATATGCGATATGACCGGATCATTGAATCAAGTGTTGATTTAATGATTTAATGTATAATTATATATTTGATATATTACTTTTCATTAACTAGTATTGGTTCATTTTAAATGGATTTTCTCACTTGGATGTACAAGTTGTATATGTGATATACTTTTTGTGCACATGATTGTATCATGTTTGATGATGCATGCTTACTTGGTTAAGTGTAAAGAATTAAACCATGGTTAAACTAAAGATTAGGGTTTTGTTTATCCATTACTTATTTATTCATTTATTTATTTTCTTTTTTATTTTGGAAAGGATAAATGAATGGTGGATTGTTTTGTTTGTTAGTTGAATCTTCTTGAAGCTCTGACTAAGTCATTACTCTTGTCTTATACTTAACCCTAACCATTCAAGTTAACCATGGTCTATTCTCTACACTCAACTAAGGTTAGTATATGATAAGTATTTCAATTATTTTCTAATTATTGAATACTTATCATATTCTATCATCTTCTTCCTCTTCTTCTTCTTCATGAAGAAACCTTGCTCCATCAATGGAAACTTGAGCAAATGAGTGAGAAATCCAATTCTAAAGTGAACCCACTTCCTATTTCTTCATCCTCTAGCTCTTGCCAAGTAGTATAGGGTGTTTTCTTCATAAGTTTCATGACTTGGTGAAGTGGGAGCTTGATCTTGTGATGCCTCGATGTAGATCATCTTTGGCATCGAAGTCGACGACCTAGCCCGCCCATTTCTCCGATGAAGCCAATGCTAGAGTCATGGATTCGATTTGGACAGCGGAGAGGACTTCATCACGGAGCCGTGGAGGTGGAGGACCGGATCTACAAAGGTTGTATTTCCGTTCACTTAGTTAATTTGTTAAGTAGCTGCTTTTGTCGCCTAAAATCTAGTTAACGATCCGTATTAGGGTTTCTCAGCACCCGTAAAATTTGAAATTGGCATGGTTGATACCTTGTGAGACCTTATTAGAGTGCCTAGGAACCCTACAGAACTAACCTGTACACATGTCACAAGGGAACTGCTATCTGACGCTATGTATCATAGCAACTAGCAGGTTCCCGGCGAGTCCTGTCCGGTGTACTCATAACCCCATAAGCACCTGTATACATCTTAGGTGATCCAACTGACACCAATGGCTTGTGAGACCGGCCACCGCCCCTCGTCGCGGTCTCTACTGTATACACTAGTCTACTCTGGAGTATCGATGCCCTGTCTCAAAACTCCCACGACTAGGGACCACTTTTAAGGATGTGTTTATGGACTACCCAACTCTCACGTATATGATCGCCATCATACTGTTGGTAGTCAAGCAGGATCGTAAGGGCTCCATCAACGTGCAATAGTGATCATGTCACCTAAAACTGTACACGACTGATAAAGGCAAACCAGATAGCATACTGTCATCTTGAGAAAGACTGTCTTACCGGTATAGGTCCTCCCTCAATCATTGCAATCACATACCTGCGATCCAATAATTGACTTTGAGGGAACTATATCCAACAATGTCCCACTTGCTGTTAGTTATGTATATGCCCTAGAGGCCATTGTTGTACATATGATGTATATTATAATGGATGCTTGGATATATATAGAGATGACTTTCTTGCTCGTCATGATAGTATGCTATTTGGTTTCACTTTATCTTAACATGTTGACTTGTATTGGTTTACTGTTTTACTCTCACATGTTGATAATGCCCTTAGGATATGTACTCGACTACTGGGACTATGATGTGATCATACTAGTGGGGCCACGGTAGTCGATGAGTACATCCTATAACTGTTCCTAGTCGAGGGTATATCGAGACAGGGCATCGATACACCAGAGTAGACTAGCGTATACACATCTTGACCCATATGATGGGCGATGGATGATCCCATATCCATCGGTGTTTGACATCAGAGATGGTGTACGGGTGCTCAGTGGAGACTGGGTACACCGGACGGACTCGTCAAGAACTCCCAGATGGTGATATACCACACGTCAGATGGCAGTTCTCCGGTGACACTGGTACAGGGTAGTCTGAAGACCCGAGATCGTCATAGAGTCTTGTGTGATTCCTATCGTGCTTTGATTTCCACCTTACCACGTCCAAGAGGGCGTGCAAAACGGTGGCTTTTGGGTACAGTCCCGAATCACACGGAGGCAATGGTCGATAGGAGGGGATTCATCTCTCCCGGTATAGGGAGTTGATGTTGCGCTGTGTTCGATTGGCTATAACTGGAAGTCCCTGGCCAGGGCTGATATAGAGATTTACTGGTAAGTGTTACTAGTAGTTTCTCGACCCGTTATGAGCCACACATCGACACGACTTATCGGTTACTGGGGTCTGACGTTTATCACCCCTAGACTTGATATGCGACATATCAGACGAACAGACCGGACTGTACGGGAGTGTTACTGATTGGATTCATAGGAGAACCCACAGGCTAGCTTGTTGATCTTCTGATTGCTCAATACCTGGGTGGCTGTTACGTTTAGCTGACCGCTTGTAGCTTGTGGGTGTTTTATATGATCATCACTTGCTACCGGCGTATTGACGATTCTTTAGAGTCCAACACAGAGGTTTCTTAGCTCAGGCGAAACGGTGTAGAGGCGCATATGTAATATGTGCAGGACCGAGAATAATGCGATATGAGATACCGTATTATATTCTCGCGATATTTAGATATGAACTGAGACATCGGATCAAGTGTTGATTCGATGAATCGGTACATGATATATTAGTCAGTAATATTCGATATAGCCGGATCATCAAATCAAGTGTTGATTCGATGATTTAATGTATAATAATATATATGATATATTGTATTACATTATCTAATATTTGCTCGCTTTATTATTTCATTTTCTCATTGGATGATACATTGATATATATGCGATATATGTTAATTGTATTATTTTCTTTTGTTGCAAATATATAATATATATGTGATATATATTATTGTGGCATGATATGATTAATTGTTAAACATGTTTAAGGATGATTAATTGAGGTTAGGGTTTGATTAGGGTTAGATACTTCATGCACCTTCTAGAAGCATTTTCTTTTGTCATTGTTAAGATATTTTTGGATGACACATTTTTAACCCAACCAAATCATAACTCTAGTATATTCTCTACACAATCTTAGCCACTCATCCTTGACCATGGTTTATATATCAATCATATACATTTCTTTCTATTCATCACTAAAGGAATAATTTCATTATTGATTTTCCATTATCTTCTTCTCTCTTGAAAAAGCTTACTAGAAAATCTTTATGTGATGAATAAATATGAGAAAATGATTTAAAAAGAAAGCAAAAATACTACTCTCTCATCCTCATCTCATCTAGCCCATGAGATTAGTGTGTTCATCTCTTTAGAGTGAGAAAGCTTGAGTCTTTGCAACTTCGACGTAGATCATCGAAGATTTGGAACACTTCAAGCTAGCATGGATCGTTCAAGTCGTGGAGCCTCTCATGAGTCCGGGAGATCGTGGATCGCGACAAAGGAACTTCTACTCGGAGCTTGTGAAGCGAAGGAGCGGACTACAAAGGTTGTAATCCCTCACACATAGATAAAAGTTATCATCTTGCATGTTAAACCCTAATAATCTAGCAAAGATTCCCGCTTTGGGTTGTTCGGCAGGTCTAAATTTTTATCCGGGCATATTTGATGCCTTATGAACCTTCACAATAGTGCCTAGGAACCTCTCAGTGGTATCAGAGCCTAGCTAGAGCATTAGGCGATGTGTTTACGAAGTTAAAACTCCGATCGAACCCGAACCGACAAAATATACCCCCTCTCTGGAAATTTTTTAAAATTTAGGTTTTTTCTGAATTAAAAATACGTAAAAAAATCAGCAGGGAATTCTAAGAATTACCATGAAACACGGGCCCACAATTCGTCTAAACGGCGGCGGAACCGCGGCGCAAGCATGCTTACGCGGCGGTTCCGCGGCGGTATTGTGGATTGGTGACACGTGTTTTCCATGGTAATATCCGTAGGTGCTTGTTGATGCTTCTGGGTATTTTTAATCTGTTTTAAGTGTTAATACTTCTGGGGTTTGTTTTGTAATCGTAGATTCGATCGGAATATTTAAATTCGTATTTCTTTCCGGATATTTAGAAACTGTTAAACTATTTGAACGGATATCATTAACTCACTGTTTCCCGGTACGGCAAACTTTCAAGTGTTGAAATTTTTTTTCGGGTTTAAATCTTTCGGAAAAATTGTACAAGTTAAGTAGTGGACCCTCTAGAAGACAACAAACCTTAACTCGATTATGTGACCGTCTTGAACTGCCTTTTGACCCTTCGGGTTTGGGGCAGTACGGCGTGCCACATGTGAGGCGTTGGCTTGACCCTTCTACGGCTGGATCACTGGTAATGTGACATATTCTGGGATTATTTGAACTCCGCTCAAGTGTTGAGCAATGTAGGAAATTTTGGGTATTTGATTATCTGTTCGGAAAGTTTATACTGTCTATTTATCTGGAATGTGATACAATATGTGGAATTCATAGAGTTAGGCATGAAATGCGGAGTATGTGATATTTCGGATTTATTATGTCTAAAGTGATAGTGAATTCTAAATATTGTAGTTTTACACTTTCTTTTCTGTGACCGTAAGTGTAACATGTGATATCGCCGGTTTCGTTGCTATATGTCAACGACAATTGGGATGCGCATATTTACTTACGTTGATGATATGAGATATTATGTGTTGCTGTGATATGTAGTATTGGATCGTCGCCTTCTGAATAGCCGGGGGTTTTATGTGAGATGAGGGTTTTTATTTTTATTCATGTAAAATTCATTTGTAATGTAATATTCTTTTATTTGGGGCACTTTCTGGTTGTGGTTGATATCATCCTTGTATATTATTTACTTTTCCGCATTAGGTAGACCCAAAGAGGGGAGCACAAGTAATCGGGTTCTAGGGTTCAGTGGGAGGCCATCTCGAGGAGTCGAGACCGGGTCTTCTAACCCTAGAATTGGCAGTGTTACTTGCCGCTCTCGTAGGGGTCTTGGGATGTGGGTTTGGCTATTCGTCGCGGCCGTGGAATCCGTATTTTATACAGGCTCGTATTGAAAACACGGACGTCCTAGTATATCCAATATTTCATATATGTTCTTCTACTGCAATGTTCTATGGTGAGATCATATTACTGCCTGAGACGAATGCCTATACTATATATATATGCTGATATATAAATATTACTGCTTTCGTTTCTTCTGTGATGCTTAGGAAGCAAAAGCTGATGGGATTTTATTAATGAGATTAATAAAAAGAAAAGAAACCTAAAGATGTTGTAGAATCAAAACTTTATAAAAAGGGTAGCTACAGTTTTGCTTTGCACAGTGATATATATGACATATCCTGCACCTTATTCGATGGGGAAAGAGCCGACGATCCCTTCACCGGGAGTGACCTCTTTAGCGAAACTGGCAGATGCTACAAAACGCGGTTTGTCTTTTGAATGCTTTTAGTGTTTTGCTTTGCACAGCGGTATATATGATATATCCTGCACCTTATTCGATGAGGAAAGGGCCGACGATCCCTTCACCGGGAGTGACCCCTATAGCGAAACTAAGAAAAAGCCTCAAAACACTCCTTTTCAAAAACACTCGATTCTACGACGATATCAAGTTCGTTACGCATTAGGTTTTTCAAAAAAAAACCTGACGTAGCCCTCCGTTATTTCAGATAAGTCCTATTTAGTATTCGTGCTACGTTTGTTGACCTCCGTCAAGGCGTAGTGTACGGTAGCTGACTAGTTTTTTTATCTGCTTATGGATTTGATGCAGATTGGATTAGGGCAGTCGTACGGCCTTGTTGACCTCCGTCAAGGGTCGTGCGGGTGGGTTTAATTCAATCATGAAATGACAGGTTGAACTTGACTAGTAGCCTATGGTTTGTTGACCTCCGTCAAGGTCATAGAACACTAGGGGCAAAAATATTATTGGGAATTTCAAGTGTTGAAATTTGCAATGAGATTGCATACCTTCTATGAGATAGTTGGATCCCGATACCCAATGCGAGTAAGAGTTACTCCTGGGAGAGTTTTACACAGGACAATTAGTCATTCAAGTAGGTGTCTAGAAAAGTGTTAACGGGGTTACGCATCTGGGAAAACGAGGTTTACTTTAATTAGGTCCGTGTGAAAGCACGGGGAACCTCCCTCAAAGTACCGACACTGATCTGACTGAAAGATTGACGAAATTGTAGGGTGTAATTAATCCCGGCTAATCTTACCTTTTAGGGTTTTAAGGTTGATTTGATAAAAACAGTGGGAGACATCCTGATTAGATAAGATAATAACCAATCTAATCTTACTAGAGCATACGCTAAAGTGTTTTCTTCTCTCTCTCTCCAGGTAGCGACCATGTCAGGCCATAATCAAGATAATAATATGGATGTATTGACTGAACCCAATTATTGTACAGTGCAAGGGAACGTTGGACCCATTCTTTCTTATAAGAGTTATAAGACTGAACAGGAAACAGGAGAATATCTAGATTCTCACGCCGCCCAAAAGAACATGCATATTGATGCATCTTCTTCGGGTGTGTTAGTTATTGAGAACTGTTTCTCAGTTCACCCTACGTCCTGGGTATTAGATACCGGATCAGGATGCCACATATGTAAACAGTTACATGGGCTGCGTAAAGGTAGAGAACTGGGAAAAGGTGATCATTCCATTCATGTAGGGAACGGTGCAAGTATTGTAGCCAAAGCAGTTGGCGAATATCACCTTGTATTACCAAGTCGTAATACACTGATTCTAAATGAGTGCTATTACATACCGAACATGATGTGCAACATTATATCAGTTTCTTTATTGAGTAAAGAGGGATATAATTTTGTAGTACAGGATAATGTTATGAACATATTCCTAGATCAAAAGTTGATTGCATCAGGCTCGTTACATAATGGCATATTCATTCTAAATCAGAATACAGTCCTGAATATACAAAACACACACAAGAGGAAAAGTTCAGATGTGAACGAATCCTACTTGTGGCATTGTAGACTTGGTCATATCAATCCGACACGACTAGCTAAGTTACATAAAGATGGTTATTTGAATCCATTCGAATTATCATCTTATGATACTTTCCATTCATGTCTCAAAGGAAAAATGACCAAAGCTCCGTTTAGTGGACACGGAGAAAGAGTTACCGACCTCTTAGGACTGGTACATAGTGATGTATGCGGTCACATGTCTACGCATGCCAGGAACGGTTCTTTCTACTTCATTAAATTCACTGACGATCTCTCAAGATTCGGATATGTGTTCCTGATGAAACACAAGTCTGAAGCTTTTGAGAAATTCAGAGAATATAAGCACGAAGTAGAGAACCAAACGGGCAAAAGTATTAAGATTCTTCGATCTGATCGAGAAGGTGAATACTTAAGCAGTGAGTTCTTAGATTATCTAAAAGAGAATGGGATTCTCTCTCAGCTTACTCCTCCTTATACACCACAGCACAACGGTGTATCTGAGCGGAGGAATCATACCCTATTTGATATGGTACGCTCTATGATGAGTACAGCTGAGTTACCTATTTCCTTCTGGGGGTATGCACTTGAGACAACGGCATACATACTGAATAAAGTTCCTACCAAATCTGTGCCTACCACCCCATATAAGATATGGGAAGGGAAGAGACCATATCTTAATTTTGTTAAGATATGGGGTTGCCCGGCTTATGTCAAAAGACGAAACCCGGACAAACTCGAGGCAAGATCTGTTTTATGTAAGTTTATTGGATATCCCAAGCATTCCCGAGGGTATATTTTCTACCACAGTGAGGAACAAAAGCTGTTTGTTGCTCAACACGCCACCTTTTTAGAAAAGGAATTTCTTGCAAAAGAGATTAGTGGCTCTGAGGTAAAACTGGAAGAAGTTCCAGCAGAACAAACTACAACAGATGATTTAGTGGAACCAGAGGATTCAGTAGTACCCAACGAACCCCAGCCTCTCCGCCGATCTAGTAGGGTTTCTCATCCACCTGAGAGATACTACGGTTTTCTCATTGATGGTGGAAGCGAGGATTACATCATGGATGATGATGACCCGACTAGTTTCGAGCAGGCCATCACGAGTGGTGACTCTATGAAATGGCTGGATGCAATGCGATCTGAAATGGAATCCATGTACACCAATAAAGTATGGATTTTGGAAAATGCTCCTGAAGGGGTAAAACCCATTGGGAGCAAGTGGATTTTTAAAAAGAAATTTGGTTTAGATGGAAAAGTTGAGACTTTCAAAGCTATACTTGTAGCAAAGGGTTTTCGTCAACGACCAGGTGTGGATTATGACGAAACCTTTTCTCCAGTGGCTATGCTTAAGTCCATCCGGATCTTACTTGCCATTGCTGCATACCATGACTACGAAATCTGGCAAATGGATGTTAAGACCGCCTTTCTAAACGGTGATTTAGAAGAGAGGGTGTACATGACTCAGCCAGAGGGCTTCATAGATAGTGGGAGCAGCGGAAAGGTGTGCAAGCTGCTTAAATCCATTTATGGGTTAAAGCGAGCATCGCGGAGTTGGAACATCTGTTTTGATGTTGTAGTCAAAGAGTTTGACTTCATCAAAAATATAGATGAACCTTGTATCTATAAGAAGGTAGCAGAGGGTAAGGTTGTCTTCCTCGTATTGTACGTGGATGACATACTCTTGATAGGAAATGATATTCCTATGCTGCAATCAGTCAAGCTCTTCTTATCAAAGAGATTCTCAATGAAAGATCTAGGTGATGCCTCCTGCGTATTGGGAATCATGATCTATAGAGATAGATCTAAACGGATACTGGGATTGTCCCAATCCAGGTACATTGACACCATACTAAAGAGGTTTAGTATGGAAGAATCCAAGCGTGGGAACCAACCCACGATCTCTGGACTCACTCTCTCCAAAGAGATGTCTCCCAAGACTGATTTGGAGAGAGCTCGCATGCATGGGATACCCTATGCTTCGACAGTAGGCTCTATCATGTATTCGATGCTATGTACCAGACCCGATGTAGCATACTCACTAAGTGTAGCGAGTCGGTATCAAGCAGATCCTGGAGAGAGTCACTGGACAGCTGTGAAGAACATTCTTAAGTACTTACGAAGGACTAAGGAGATGTTCTTGGTGTATGGTAACGGAGAACTCCAGGTGGAGTCTTTTACCGATTCCAGCTTCCACAGTGATAAGGGCGACTCTAAGTCGCATTCGGGTTTTGTCTTTACCCTCAATGGAGGGGCGGTATGTTGGAAAAGTTCCAAACAGGATACCGTTGCAGACTCGACGATGGAGGCTGAATACATCGCTTCCAACGATGCTGCCAAAGAGGCTGTCTGGATCAAGAAGTTCATTAGTGAACTTGGTGTGGTTCCATCCATTGAGCATCTAATACCTCTGTATTGCGATAACAATGGAGCTGTGGCGTTAGCCAAGGAACCCAGGTCCCATCAGAAGTCTAGACATATTCTGAGGCGGTATCACCTGAACAGGGAGATAGTTGATCGCCGGGAGATCAAGGTCAGGAGAGTAGATACGAAGGACAACACTGCTAATCCATTCACGAAGGCTATTCCCCATATACAGTTTGAGAGATTATTCGGGATGCTAGGTATCAGATACTACAGCAGCTGGCCTTAGTGCAAGTGGGAGATTGTTAGTTACGTATATGCCCTAGAGGCCATTGTTGTACATATGATGTATATTATAATGGATGCTTGGATATATATAGAGATGACTTTCTTGCTCGTCATGATAGTATGCTATTTGGTTTCACTTTATCTTACCATGTTGACTTGTATTGGTTTACTGTTTTACTCTCACATGTTGATAAAGCCCTTAGGATCTGTACTCGACTACTGGGACTATGATGAGATCATACTAGTGGGGCCACGGTAGTCGATGAGTACATCCTATAACTGTTCCTAGTCGAGGGTATATTGAGACAGGGCATCGATACACCAGAGTAGACTAGCATATACGCATCTTGACCCATATGATGGGTGATGGGTGATCCCATATCCATCGGTGTTTGACATCAGAGATGGTATACGAGTGCTCAGTGGAGACTGGGTACACTGGACGGACTCGCCGAGAACTCCCAGATGGTGATATACCACACGTCAGATGGAAGTTCTCCGATAACACTGGTACAGGGTAGTCTGAAGACCCGAGATCGTCATAGAGTCTTGTGTGATTCCCACTGTGCTCTGATTTCCACCTTACCACGTCTAAGAGGGCATGAAAAACGGTGGTTTTTGGGTACAGTCCCGAATCACATGGAGGCAATGGGCGATAGGAGGGGATTCGTCTCTCCCGGTATAGGGAGTTGATGTTGCGCTATGTTCGATTGGCTATAACTGGAAGTCCCTGGCCAGGGCTGATATAGAGATTTACTGGTAAGTGTTACTAGTAGTTTCTCGACCCGTTATGAGCCACACATCGACACGACTTATCGGTTTCTGGGTCTGATGTTTACCACCCCTAGACTTGATATGCGACATATCAGACGAACAGACCGGACTGTACGGGAGTGTTACTGATTGGATTCACAGGAGAACGCACAGGCTAGCTTGTCGATCTTCTGATTGCTCAATACCTGGGTGGCTGTTACGTTTAGCTGACCGCTTGCAGCTTGTGGATGTTTGATATGATCATCACCTGCTACCGGCGTATTGACGATTCTTTAGAGTCCAACACAGAGGTTTCTTGGCTCAGGCGAAACGGAGTAGAGGCGCATATGTGATATGTGCAGGACCGAGAATAATGCGATATGAGATACCGTATTATATTCTCGCGATATTTAGATATGAACTGAGACATCGGATCAAGTGTTGATTCGATGAATCGGTACTTAATATATTAGTCGGTAATATTCGATATAGCCGGATCATCAAATCAAGTGTTGATTCGATGATTTAATGTATAATAATATATATGATATATTGTATTACATTATCTAATATTGGCTCGCTTTATTATTTCATTTTCTCACTGGATGATACATTGATATATATGCGATATATGTTAATTGTATTATTTTCTTTTGTTGCAAATATATAATATATATGTGATATATATTATTGTGACATGATATGATTAATTGTTAAACATGTTTAAGGATGATTAATTGAGGTTAGGGTTTGATTAGGGTTAGATGCTTCATGCACCTTCTAGAAGTATTTTCTTTTGTCATTGTTAAGATATTTTTGGATGACACATTTTTAACCCAACCAAACCCTAACTCTAGTTTATTCTCAACACAATCTTAGCCACTCGTCCTTGACCATGGTTTATATATCAATCATATACATTTCTTTCTATTCATCACAAAAGGAATAATTTCATTATTGATTTTCCTTTATCATCTTCTTCTCTCTTGAAAAAGCTTACTAGAAAATCTTTATGTGATGAATAAATATGAGAAAATGATTTAAAAGGAAAGAAAAAATACTACTCTCTCATCCTCATCTCATCTAGCCCATGAGATTAATGTGTTCATCTATTTAGAGTGAGAAAGCTTGAGACTTTGCAACTTCGACGTAGATCATCGGAGATTTGGAACACTTCAAGCTAGCATGGATCGTTCGAGTCGTGGAGCCTCTCATGAGTCCGGGAGATCGTGGATCGCGACAAAGGGACTTCTACTCGGAGCTTGTGAAGCGAAGGAGCGGACTACAAAGGTTGTAATCCCTCACACTTAGATAAAAGTTATCATCTTGCATGTTAAACCCTAATAATCTAGCAAAGATCCCGGCTTTTGGTTGTTCGACACGTCTAAATTTTTATCCGGGCATGTTTGATGCCTTATGAACCTTCACAAGAGTGCCTAGGAACCTTTCACTTGCACTCACTCTGTCATCCATGTCACCTTTGGAAGCCTGGAATGATAACCGTCTCCCGAAGGAGGATGCCGTTATCAAATCCCTAGAACATCCACTTATGTCCTAAAACTGCTTCCGAATGTTTCTCCACGATTGGATTAATATAAACTTATTGCATCTAGTGCAAAAACAACATCCGGTGTGGTACTTGACATCTCACGATTGACTTAATTGCCTAAGCAAGTGATATGCCAATCATGCACATCCCTCTCCCCTTTAGTCTGTAAGACATCTTTAGAGAGGGAGAGTCCTGTTAGTTATATGTATGCCCTAGAGGCCATTACTATACATAGGATGTATATTGTAGAGGATGCTTGGACATATATAGGGAGGACTTTCTTGCTCGACATGATAGTATGCTATCTGGTTGCTCTTTACCTTAACGTGTACACTTATTGTCTCTCTGTTACATGTTGGTAAAGCCCTTAGGATGTGTACTTGACTACCTGGACTATGATGCAGATCATACTAGTGGGGACATGGTAGTCCATAAGTACATCCTTCAAGGTCCCAAGTCGTAGGTGTATCGAGACGGGGCATTGATATACCAGAGCTGACTAGCATATACCTTCTCGACCCATACAGATGGGCGATGGATGATCCCATATCCATTGGTGTTTGACATCAGAGATGATATACGGGTGCTCAGTGTAGACTGGGTACACTGGACGGACTCGCTGAGGACTCCTAGATGGTATTATACCTTACGTCAGATGGCAGTTCTCAGGTGACACTAGTACAGATTAGTTTGTAGACCCGAGATCGTCATAGAGTTGTTCCCCTCCGAAAGACGGCACACAGGACTGCGATGTCCTGACGCTGGGGTTCGGGGAAGATGCTATTTGGTTTTATCCGTCCACCTCTCCGAAGATGCCAAGTTGATTTATGGCACCGTGTATCGGAGGTTTAGACGGATGCGGCCGATGTAGCAGACTTCGTCAGATTCCCCCTTGCTTGAGGGGTTTTTGATCGTGGGGACGCTTTTCCCTGCAGGCGCAAGCCCCTGCAGTTAATTACGCTACCGCGTCGCGGTAACAACTTTCTCTTTCTCCAGAATTTCACTTCGTGTCGTGTGTGTTTGTTTTGTTTATGGTTGCCCATGGATTGTATACGGATACTGAGTAATGCCGTCGCCCGTAGGACGTGGATTAGTCCAAATCCGTATTTAGTTAGATTTGGGTTTGGTGTTTTGAGTTTAAGGATGCATTAGTCGTGTTGCGGCTAAGATCAACTTAAACGCTCGTTAAGGATACGATAGTCCTGTTTGAGACTAAGATCAACTTAACGTGATAATCCATTTAATATCTGGCTATCGGGACTCGTCACCTCTCTAACGTCGTTGAAGGATTACAACGGCAGATGTCAGAGGAGTTCAGAAATGTACCCTTGAACCAAGGTTGATTTGGAGTTTTATAGAACATTTGAATGTTTAAGGATACGTTAGCCGTGTTTGGGGCTAAGATCAACTTAAACGAGATCGTTTAGATCCGACAAAAGAGCATTTGGAGGCACTATTGTTCCAGTTTTAGGGACGTAGTGGTCCATAGGTAGTTAAGGGACATTGCGGTCCATATTCCAGTTTAGAGACGTGGTGGTCCGCATTCCATTTTAGGGATGTGGTGGTCTGTATTCCAGTTTAGGGACGTGGTGGTCCGTATTCCAGTTTAGGGACGTGGTGGTCCGCTATTGGTTTAAGGACGTTTCTGTCCAACATTAGTTTAGGGACGTTTCGGTCCAACATTAGTTTAGGGACGTTTCGGTCCAACATTATTTTAGGGACGTTTTGGTCCAGCGTTAGTTTAGGGACGTTTCGGTCCAACATTCCCATTTAGGGACGAATATTAGTTTAAGGACGTTTCGGTCCAATATTAGTTTAAGGACGTTTCGATCCAACATTCCCATTTAGAGACGAATATTAGTTTAAGGACGTTTCGGTCCAAGATTAGTTCAAGGACGTTTCGGTCCAACATTCCCATTTAGGGACGAATATTAGTTTAAGGACGTTTCGGTCAAAATTAGTTTAAGGACGTTTCGGTCCAACATTCCCATTTAGGGACGAATATTAGTTTAAGGACGTTTCGGTCCAACATTAGTTTAGGGACGTTTCGGTCCAACATTCGCATTTAGGGACGAATATTAGTTTAAGGATGTTTCGGTCCAATATTAGTTTAAGGATGTTTCGGTCCATGAGTTTAAGGACCCCACAGTCCATATCCATGTGTGGTCGTTGGGCCCCGTCGCCTCTCTGACGTCGTTGAAGGATTACAACGAGAAGTGTTAGAGGAGTTCGGAGATGTACCCTCGAACCGGAGGTAAATTGATTTGAGAGAGCATTTGTGCTCAGTTCAATTTAATTTAAGAACTTACGGCCAAAATTGGGCTAA
Organism: Agapanthus africanus; assembly: GCA_030015575.1. Classification (NCBI taxonomy): domain Eukaryota; kingdom Viridiplantae; phylum Streptophyta; class Magnoliopsida; order Asparagales; family Amaryllidaceae; genus Agapanthus; species Agapanthus africanus. The sequence continues at coordinate 538,984,124 of CM057337.1, forward strand.
GTCCAGTTGAAAATGTCCAACATTTTATTTGCTTTTGTATTGAATTTTTATTTGGGCTCTACCCATAAAAGATGCAGAGCATCAGTTTGTTTAGGCCTGCTTGGTCTTTTGATTTGGGCCTGGCCTTTTAGGAAATGCATTGCATTTTCAGGCGCTTTGCGCCAATCAGAGAGCGCAAGCGCTTGTAGTGTTGACACGTGTCGCGCAAGCGCAGTGCGCTGCGCTAGTGCGCTGCGCTAGTGCGCTGTGCTTGCGCTGCTGACACGTGGCGCACTCTGGTGAGTTGCGCCAACTACAGAGAGCAAAGCTCTATCTCGAAACGCATAGCCTAAGTGGTTCAGATGCTGACACGTGGCGCTCTCCCAAGAGCGCAACTGCGCAGTTTGCAAGTGCAAAGCACTAAGAATCTTTTAGATTCAAGAACAGAAGTGCAAAGCACTATTTAATTTCTTGATCTAATTTAGATCAAAGAAAAGATAAGTTTTTTTCTTCTTGTTTTTCTTATCTCAAAGAACCAAAGGTTCATAAAAGTGCAAAGCAATATTTTATTATTATTATTTTTTTTCTTTTTATTAAAGATCATTGATCTTGTTTTTTAGATCTATGATCTGTTCATAAGAAAACTTTCTCTTCCTTCTAAAGGATTTTACCTTTTTGTTCTTGAGGAGTTCTTCAGAGTCCTCTTCCCCTTTTTTTTTAGAAAATGTTGATGCCTTTGAATTGAGGTCTGGGGTCCTTTTTATAGTGCCCATAAATTAGTTAAATTTGTCAAAGAAATCTTTCTCTGAGTGATTTGGGGAATTTTCCCCACCGTTGGATCTTTGATCCAAAGGCCGCTGCTTTACAGAAGAAAATCTTCTTATTTTACCAAGAACAGAAAAGATTTCTTTAAATCTCCATTCTGTTTTGCGCAACCCCCAGCGCGTGACGCGTGTCGCGCAGCGCAGCTGTGCTTGCGCAACTGCGCAGACACGTGTCATGCATTGCAGCGCTTGCGCAGTTTTGCTTGCGCAACTGCGCCAACACGTGTCGTGCATTGCAGCGCTTGCGCAGTTTTGCTTGCGCAACTGCGCCAACACGTGTCGTGTAGTGCAGCGCTTGCGCAGCTGTGCTTGCGCAACTGCGCATACACGTGTCACACAGCTCAGCGTTTGCGCAACTAAAACGTTGCTTCCTTTACTTTTTTTTTTAAAAGAGCCTTGCTCTGATTGGGTGCGCTGCCTTGGGCGCTACGCTGCCGTATCGGCTTTTGACACATGGCGCATTGCGCGCAAAGCACGAGATTTGAAGCGTTGCTTCATTTATTAAAATTTAGATTTTGGGCAAATCGAAAGCGTCGCTTCACCTGAGATATCTTTTCATCTCCTTTTGTCAAGTCAAACTTGTATTTCCAAAATTCTGATTTCCCGGGCCTTAGAAATGACTTCATTGTGCACGGAATCTTCTGTGCTTGGGTCTATATATATAACTCGAGGCCAAGCCTTTTCTTCTCTCATTTTTAGAGAACTTCATCGATCATGGCTTGCAACCGCCCTCATGCCCACCGACAACCATGGGAGGTGCCGATTTGGGACATCGTTCCCCGTTTTGCTGCGCGCCTGGTGGACCCTTCTCTCTCGGACGAGCAATGCGATGCCGCAATGCACGAGCTTTTGACTCGTATGGGGTCTCCTCTCCTTCCGAATTCCATTTGGATTCGGATGATCCTTGCCTCGGTGCTCGCCGACATTCCCCCTCCTCCTGCAGAGATTTCCTCGGCGATGCTGGATGCCGCCGAGGATAAGATTGAGTGCTTTCTCGAAGCGCACTTGATCACCAAAGCCCTGAGGGACTTCTCCTTTCACTTGCTGAGCAAGATACGGGCTTGTCGAGTTGTCATCGCCACTTTTTCCCAGGAGTGCGGCGTCGACCGTTGGATGGCTACCCCTCGGGAGGATCGCCGCTTCGACTTGATGGAGAAGTCGGAGATGGAGCTGAATAATCTTCTTTTTCTTTTTGTGAACCCTTATCTCTCTGATCCCGTATTCGGTGATCTTTTTTAAATGTAATAACAATAGTAATGAATAAGTATTTTTCTTTTTAATCAAGTACTTCATTGCCTGTTAAGGGTTCTTTTATTTTAGTTCTTTGTTGTGCTTGTGCATCATATGATTTTAATTTTTTATTATTAAGTGCATGTAATTTTGCAAAGATAAATTGCCTTTGGTACTTAGCCCCCTTTTTTTATCTGCGCTAGCGCATCTACGCTGACACGTGTCGCACAGCGCAGCGCAACTGTGCTGACACGCGTCGCACAGCGCAGAGCGCAGCGCGACGCTTCCTTTAACAGAGCCTTGCTCTAATTGGGCTCGCCTTCTTGGACGCTGCGCTAATGCATCTGCGACAGACACGTGGCGCGTCGCACGCAGTGTAAAAGATCCGAAGAGTTGCTTCATTTATTAATGTTTAAATTTTCAAAGCAAAGCTTTGTTTCTGATTGGGGGAAGATGAAGCGTTGCTTCATCTCCCGCCTCAGAATTTGAACAGAGCTTAGCTCTGATTGGGGTAAACAAATGCCCCCCTCAACCGTTGCGCTTACATGGCCCCAAACGTGAGCGCAACGGTGGCAGAATCCCAACCGTCGCGGCAGCTTTTGGAAGTTGAGGAGGCACTAGATGTCTATAAATAGGACCTTTGGTCCCCCACAGATGCTCATCATCTTTCAGATTTTTATTTTCAGAACTCAGAGCCTTGCTCTCTTGTTTAAACACTTTTAAAAGTTCAAACTTTAGAGAATTTTAGGTAAAAATATTAATTTTGATTAAATTAAATCAACTTTAAGAGCCTTGCTCTCAATAGATCCCTGATCTAAAGAAGACCCATTTAGGGTTTCACTTAGCAGAGCTTTGTTTTAAAGGGGTCTAAAGAGAACTAAAGGGAACCCTATTAGGGTTCCATTAATAGAGCTCTGCTCTCCAAAAGGTTCCCCTTGGATTTTCTTAATTAATGAAGCTTTGCTCCTTCGAAATCATATAGAAGAACTCTTAAGAGTTCTTCATGGCATTTGATACTATTATTATTATTATATCATTTTTTCTTAGAGCAAAGCTCTCAATGTTCTTAGGGAATTTTCCTTAAATTCTCCTCATAACTGGTTTTTGACAGGTGTCACTCCTGTCTATAGAGCATTGCTCTCGGGGAGTTTTAACTCCCTATACCTTTTCCTCATTGCTAATCTTCCAATGTTGCTTCCTTCAGGCATTATGGCGGTGCATCTATACAGTCTGCACGAGTTCATTACCTACGAGGATATTCGTGCACAGGGCCGTCAACAAAACCAAGAGTTTACAAACGCCCAATGTGCAGAGGTTATGGGTCGTCTGAACGCAAGCGGTGGTTGGCTGCTACCTCGTCGTTCGGCTCTTTTGAAAGTCATGCTGGGAGCAATATAGAGAGCACTTCCGGGTCTTCACGAGGCCCTACCGCTCAATCCGCTAGATGATACTGAAGACAAGGTGCATTCAGTGTACCTGACGGGGCTGATCTCGAAGAAACGGCGAGACAGCCTCATTGACATCCTACATCAAATCTTCCAGCAGACGACGATAGTTGCTGCTTATCGAAGGCCGAGAGGGCTTGCCGAGGATCTCGACACAGAGGAGTGTGAGAGGCTGCGCATAAGAATAATTAGAAAAGCCAGAAGAACTCTGGATGACCTTACTTTTGAATTCCTCAATCCGTGCCCCGGATCTGAGGTTATACCGTTGTAATAATTTGAATAATGTCTCTTATTCGTTTCTTTTATGATTGTAAGAATTTTTAGCAATAGGAATGGAAATCCTTTTTTTTTTATTTTAGCTTGTCTTATTTCTCGTCCTAAATCTTCTGCCCATGCATAAATGAGTGCGTCTCAAACGCTTGATCAAACGTAAATCGGATGCTCTTTCTGTCATTTTCCTCTTTCTTTTATTGTTAGCAGGCTGTTTTAATAATCATGGTAGACGGATAATAGAGCACGCATCTTGACTTTCTTAGGAAATAGCGATGGCTTAGGCCGCGGGTTCAAATCTGCTGCCTAAGACCTTTCAACTCTATAAGTCGTGAGGGTCTCATAGAGACTTTTCTCCCTACGGATCGAGAGGATCTCGTAGGTGGTTTTTCTCCTTAGGAATCGTGAGGATTCCTAAGTGTTGTTTTCTCTTACAAGTCGTAAGGATCCTATAAGAGAATTTTTCCCTCTTACCAGTCGAGAAGACTCATAAGCGGTTGTTTCCCTCCTCGTCGACACTCGACTTTGGAGAGTGAGACCCGTGAATAGTATGCAAGAGACCGTTTTAGATCGACTTGCAGGGTCCCATTGTTCAGGAAGCAAGTTTTTCAATCCCCGCTACCTGAGGCTTCATCTTGCAAGTGGAGATGAATCGGGAATTTTCTCGTGGAGACGCTGGTCTCTTTGCGAGCCGACGCGAATCAGGGGGCTCTCGTCAAGGAGTGTTTGTAACCGTGAGTCGAGGAATTTGCTAGGGATTATTTGTTTCCCAAGCTCCAAGAATTATTTGTTTCCTTGAGGTTTGAAACGAGTCGAGGATTTCCCACGGAGGCACTGGTGGCTCTGCGAGTCGATGCGGATCAGGAGGCTCTCATCAAAGAGTGTTTGTATCCGTGAGTCGAGGAGTTTGCTAGGGATTATTTGTTTCCCAAGCGCCAAGGATTATTTGTTTCCTTGGGGTTTGAAACGAGTCGAGAATTTCCCACGGAGGCACTGGTGGCTCTGCGAGTCGACGCGGATCAGGAGGCTCTCGTCAAGGAGTGTTTGTATCTGTGAGTCGAGGAGTTTGCTAGGGATTATTTGTTTCCCAAGCGCTAGGGATTATTTGTTTCCTTGGGGTTTGAAACGAGTCGAGAATTTCCCACGGAGGCACTGATGGCTCTACGAGTCGATGCGGATCAGGAGGCTCTCGTCAAGGAGTGTTTGTATCCGTGAGTCGAGGAGTTTGATAGGGATTATTTGTTTCCCAAGCGCCAAGGATTATTTGTTTCCTTGGGGTTTGAAACGAGTCGAGGATTTCCCACTGAGGCACTGGTAGCTCTGCGAGTCGACGCGGATCAGGAGGCTCTCGTCAAGGAGTGTTTGTATCCGTGAGTCGAGGAGTTTGCTAGTGATTATTTGTTTCCCAAGCACCAAGGATTATTTGTTTCCTTGGGGTTTGAAACGAGTTGAGGATTTCCCAAGGAGGTACTAGTGGCTCCGCGAGTCGACGCGGATCAGGAGGCTCTCGTCAAGGAGTGTTTGTATCCATGAGTCGGGGAGTTTGCTAGGGATTATTTGTTTCCCAAACGCCAAGGATTATTTGTTTCCTTGGGGTTTGAAACGAGTCGAGGATTTCCCACGGAGGCACTGGTGGCTCTGCGAGTCGACGAGGATCAGGAGGCTCTCGTCAAGGAGTGTTTGTATCCGTGAGTCGAGGAGTTTGCTAGGGACACTGGTTTCTTCAGATTTGGACTGAACCGTCGAGATTTGGCTTCGTCTTCTGGCGGAGCCTGTTGGGAAAGTATGGTTCCCTTTTTATTTGCGCCCTTGGATTGTATACAGGGATCGATGTGATCTTAACTGTAGGGCCAAAGTTTTATCATCATTTTTTTGTTTTATCTCCGCGATGCTCTATCATTTCAGCTTTTATATCGCGAAGGTCGCGATTGCCCAATCATTTCGGCTATTTTTCGCGGTGCCCAATCATTTCGGCTATTTATTTTATATTCACTCGCTGCTTTTTATTGCGAGTTGCCCAATCATTTCGGCTATTTTGCATGCATACATTTTACTTGCTGTTTTTTATTGCATGTTGCCCCATCATTTCGGCTATTTTGCATGCATACATTTTTACTTGCTGCTTCTTATTGCAAGCTGCCCCATCATTTCGGCTATTTTGCATCCATACATTTTTACTTGCTGCTTTTTATTGCAAGTTGCCCCATCATTTCGGCTATTTCATACGCATGAGCGGCCTACTGGCTTTTCGCCGTAAACATGAAATTAGACACCGATTTCGGCATCAGCACCGCTACAACTGGGATATTGCCAGGAGCGAATCATCATTTTCCTCCGTCGATGTCGAACAAAGGTGGCTTAGTGAACAGGGTTAAGGCGCTGTCGACTAAGGCTTTTAACTTCATGAGCCGTAAGGGTCTCACAAAGGTATTTCTTCCTACAAGTCTTGAGGATCTTGTAGGTGCATTTTCTTCTTAAGAATCGTGAGGATTCCTAAGTACATGTTCCTCTGTAAGTCGTAAGGATCCTACAGGAGGGTTTTCTCCTTGTAAATCGAGAGGACTTACAAGGGTCGTGCGAGCATATCCCCAGTCACGGATGGATCTTGGTTGGGGAAATATTTATTCGCGCCCGTGGATTGTATACAAGAGTCAGTATTGAGCCGCTTGCAGGGAAATATCGGAAATTGAGGGGGTTGCTTAAGCACAGGTTTAGGCCTCTGTAGCTTAAGACTTTCAACTCTTACGAGCCGTGAGGGTCCCATAGAGAGTTCTCCTTACGAGTCGTGAGGATCTCGCAAGTGTATTTTCTCCTTAGGAATTGTGGGGATCCCTAAGTGTGTTGTACCTTTGTGAGTCGTAAGGATCTCACGTAGGTGGTTTCTCCTTACAAGGTCGAGAGGACCCTATAAGTGTCCTTTAACGAGGTTGCGCCCTTTCAGGTTTTCACAAACACTCTCCGGTAGTCCTGCTGTTTTTACTCACGGAGCCCTTTCGGGTTTTCATCCGTTCCCGTTTTGCTTATGGACATACCGTTTTTTTAATTCTTTTTATTTTCTTTCTCTCTCACTTTTTTCTTCTTTTCTTTACGAGGTCGCGCCCTTTCGGGTTTTCACGAACACTCGCCGGTAGCCCTGCTGTTTTTACTCACGGAGCCCTTTTGGGTTTTCATCCGTGCCCTTTTTGCTTATGGACATACCGTTTTTATTTATTATATTTTTTCTTTATTTATTTATTTTTATCTCGTTAGCCTAAGGATGCTGCGGTATTAGTTTAAAGACGTTTTGGTCTGCTATTAGTTTAAGGACATTTCGGTCCGACTTTGAGAAGGCTGGCTACTGCTGATAGAGTTTGAGCTTAGGAAGATAGCGAGCGGACATAGTCGTCGTCATCTACCATTGACCTAGGCTGTGGCTCATTAAGCATAGTATCTCTTTAGGAAGTGACCGTTTATCGGGGTGAAAGGCCTTTCACCATGCATATCCATAAGCAGATAGGCCCCACCCTGGTAGACCTTATCTATGATGTATGGGCCTTCATAGTTTGGCTCGAATTTTCCCCGCTTGGCGCGATTGGGGATCATGGGCCTTTTGACCACTAGCACGAGTTCGCCTTGGCGGAATGTCCTCGGTCGGGTCAATCTTTCATATGAGCGTGTCATCTTTGCTTTATAAGCTTCCATATTTTGTTGCGCTATGAGCCGGGTTTCATCGAGGGCGTCAAGCTCCTCAAGCCGAAGGTGAGCATTTTCTTCGTCTGTCAGCTCGTAGTGAACTGCCACTCGTAGGGAGGGTAACTCTATCTCGAGGGGGAGTACTGCTTCCGACCCAAATACCAATGCGTACGGCGTTGTGTTTGTGGCCGTCTTAAATGTAGTTCGATACGCCCAAAGAGCCTCTTGCTGTCTCTCGTGCCAGTCTTCCTTATTTTGGGACACTGTTTTCTTCATGATCTTTGTCAAGATTTTGTTGAAGGCTTCAGCTAGACCGTTAGCTCGCGGATTATAAACCGAGGAATATCTCCAGTCTATATTGTGCTGTTGCGCGAAGCGACTGATCTTGTGGCTTCTGTAAGCTTGCCCATTATCGGAGATGATCCGTTGCGGAGTTCCAAACTGATATATGACGTGCGTCTTGAAGAAGTGGAGGATATTTTCCGTCTTCACTTCTCTTAACGGTACTGCTTCTGCCCATTTAGAGAAGTAGTTAGTCGTCGTCAGGATGAAACGATGTCCCCTAGACGATGCTGGTTCGATAGGGCCGACTATATCAGTCCCCCACATTTCGAATGGCCAGCTAGCCACCGTTGGATGCAGTGGGTTTGGATGCTGGTGGATGAAGTCCCCATGAATTTGGCATGAATGGCATTGCTTCGCATATTCGAGGCAGTCCTGAATCATCGTGGGCCAGTAATAGCCCATCCGTTTTATCTTCAACTTCATCTTTGGGCCCGCATGGTGAGAACCGCAGAGTCCGTCATGAACTTCCTGGACGACCCTTTTCGCTTCGTCAGGTCCTAAGCATCTCAGCCACACAAAATCAAATGACCTCTTGTACAGAGTATCATTGACGAAGGTGAAAAACAGAGCTCGTTTCATGAGCTGATGGCTTGTGGACGCTTCTTCAGGCATTCGGTACGACTTGAAGTAATCTATGAAGACTTTTCTCCAATCCCCGGTATTTTCCCAACCTTTTACTTGCAGGGTCGTCCGCTCACTCGCTCCTTTTTCTTCGGATGATTCCGGAGATATTTCTACTGGGGCAAGCACTCGACGGCTTTGTACCACGATTCTAACGTCATCGAGGTTCTCGTCAGCCAGTTCTTTAGCAAGTTTGGCCAGCGCGTCTGCTTTGCTGTTTTCCACGCGTGGTATGTTTTCCAAAGTATAAGAGGGAATTTGGGTCAACAATTGTTGCACCTTTTCGCCGTACTTCACCAACTCCGGTTTGCACGTTTGGTAGTCGCCGTTTACTTGACTAACGACCAGCTGGGAGTCTCCGTATATGAGGAGGTTTTCAATTCCCATGTCGATGGCGGTCTCGAGGCCTACTATCAAAGCTTCATATTCGGCTTCATTGTTTGTCCTCGGCTCCGTCAGGGAGAAAGCAAAGCGCATTATCCCTCCTTGTGGTGTTACAAAGATGAGTCCTACCCCCGATTTTATTATAGGGGTACTTTGTTTGCGCTTCTTCATGGAAGATGCTCCGTCGAAATAAAGCTCCCATCGGGTATTATCACCGTCGATCGCATCAAACGCATGTTCGTCTGGAAGATCGCAGTTTAAAGGAGAGTCGGCCGGTATCGGATGCTCAGCGAGGAAGTCGGCGATGGCCTGGCCTTTCACTGCCTTGAGAGGTTGATATATTATCGAGAACTCCATCAAGAGCAGGGCCCATTTAGCGAGTCGTCCTGTCAATATGGCCTTCGACATCAAATACTTAAGAGGGTCTACCTTTGAAATGAGACGGACCTCATGCGCCAACGCATAGTGCCTGAGCTTTGTTATCGCAAAGATCAACGCCAGGCAGTGTTTTTCAATGGGGGAGTAGTTGCTTTCTGCCCCCAGCAGGACTCGACTTAAGTAGTAGAGTGCTCTTTCCTTCCCTTGATCGTTCTCATGTGCCCATAATGCGCCTAAGGAACCTTCGAGGGCAGTTGTATAAAGAATGAGGGGTTTTCTTTTAACCGGAGCAGCCAACACTGGCGGGTTCTGCAGGTACTGCTTGATCTCGTCTAGTGCGCTTTGGCATTTTTGATCCCAGACGAACGGGGTGTAGGGTTCCTAGGCACTCCCAAGAGGTCTCACAAGGCATCAACCATGCCAATTTCAAATTTTACGGGTGCCGAGAAACCCTAATACGGATCGTTAACTAGATTTTAGGCGATAACAATAACTAGTAAACAACTTTACTAATAAAGAACGGAAATGCAACCTTTGTAGATCTGGTCCTCCACCTCCATAGTTCCGCAATGAAGTCTCCTCACTGTCCAAATGGAAACCCGGGCTCTAGCGTCGGCTTCATCGGAGAAATGGGCGGGCAAGGTCGTCGGCTTCGTGCCGAAGATGATCTACGTCGAGGCATCACAAGATCAAGCTTCCACTTCACCAAGTCATGAAACTTGTGAAGAAAACACACTCTACTATTTGGAAAGAGGTAGAAGATGAAGAAATAGGAGGTGGGTTCACTTTGGAATTGGATTTCTCACTCATTTTAATGAGTTGCCATTGATGGAGGCAAGCTTTTCTTCAAGTGAAGAAGAAGAAGAAGAATATATTATAATAAGTTGTTTCAAAATAGAAAATAAATGAATACTTATCATAATCCAACCATGGTCAAGTGTAGAGAATCAACTAGGGTTAAGTGAAATGGATAGGGTTACGCATGAGACAAAAATGGTCACTTAGTCAAAGCTTCATGAAGCTTCAAAATAAAAACAAAGAAAGCCACCATTCTTCTCTTTATGCTTATTATTTTCCATAAATAATAAATAAATAAATAAATGAATAAGAAAATGAAAACCCTAACCATTACACAACCATGGTTTAATCTTTACACAAACCCTCGTTAGCAAGCATCATGAAACATGATACTAACTTGTGAACAAAAGTATATCACATATACAAAGTGCACATAAAGTGAGAAAATCCATTTAAAGTGAACCAACACTAGTTAATGCAAAGTAATATATCAAATATATAATTATGCATTAAATCATTAAATCAACACTTGATTTAACGATCCGGTCATATCGCATATAACCGACTGGTATCCAATGTATCGGCTTATCGAATCAACCCTCGATTCGATAACTAGGTTATATCGCATATAACCATTCGATACATTCATCGGGAGAATGGAATACGGTATCACATACACGCATTATTCTCGGTCCCGCACATATCTCATATTCGCTCCTATTTCGTTTCGCTTGAGCCAGGAAACTTCTATGTAGGACTCTAAAGACTCGTCAATACGCCGGCAGCAGATGATGATCATATCAAACACCCACAAGCCGCAAGCGGTCTGCTAAACGTAACGGCCACCCGGGTATTCAGCGATCAGAAGATCGACGAGCAAGCCCGCTCACACTCCTGTGAATCCAACCAGTAACACTTACCGTACAGTCCGGTGTCGTCGTCTGATATGTCGCATATCTCGCCTAGGGTGGTAAATGTCAGACCCCAATAGCTCGATAAGTCGTGTCGATATGAGGTCTATAACAATTCGATAAACTACTGGTAACACTTACCAGTAAATCTCAGCAACCCTGGCCAGGGATTTCCGGTTATAGCCAATCGAACACAGCGCAACATGAACTCCCTAAACCGGGAGAGACGAATCCCCTCCTATCGCTCATTGCCTCCATGTGTTTCGGGACTCTACCCAAAAACCACCATTTTGCACGCCCTCTTGGATGTGGTAAGGTGGAAATCAAAGCACAGTGGGAACTACACAAGACTCTATGACGATCTCGGGTCAACAGACTACTCTGTACCAGTGTCACCATAGAACTGCCATCTGACGTAAGGTATAATACCATCTGGGAGTTCTCGGCGAGTCCGTCCAGTATACCCAGTCTCTACTGGGCACCCGTACATTATCTCTGATGTCAAACACCAATGGATATGGGATCATCCATCGCCCATCTGTATGGGTCGAGAAGGTATACGCTAGTCTACACTGGTATATCGATGCCCCGTCTCGATACACCCACGACTAGGAACTTTGAAGGATGTACTTATGGACTACCATGTCCCCACTAGTATGATCCGCATCATAGTCCAGATAGTCAAGTACACATCCTAAGGGCTTTACCAACATGTAACAGAGAGACAATCAATGTACACGTTAAGGTAAAGAGTAACCAGATAGCATACTATCATGTCGAGCAAGAAAGTCCTCCCTATATATGTCCAAGCATCCACTACAATATACATCCAATGTATAGTAATGGCCTCTAGGGCATACATACAACTTACAATCTCCCACTTGCACTAGGGCCATCTAATAGCAGTGGTCGTAGTATCTCATACTCAACCATCCCTTAATGGTCTCTCTCTGGGAATAGGCCTTCGTGAGTGGATCCGCCGTGTTACCCTCTGAGTCTATTCTCCAAACCTCGATCACCCTGGAGATCAACCATCTCCATGATAAGGTGATACTGCCTTAGAATATGTCTGGATCACTGATGGGACCAGCGTTCCTTGGTATATGCCACAACTCCATTATAACACAATGGGAGGAACTAAGTTCATCTCATGAACAAATATACACCCAGACAGCCTCTTTGGTAGCATCTTAAGTAGCGATGTATCCAGCCTTTATCGTCTAGTATGCCACGGTATCTAGCTTGGAGCTCTTCCAACATACCGAGCCTTCACTAAGGGTAAAGACAATGCTTGTGACTGACATTCAGTCATCTTTATCACCCTGGAACACTTCCAGTGATTCTCCCCAGGATCAACTGATACGATCTCACTACAACTAGTGAGTGTCCTAATATCCATTTAGATCTATCTCATAGATCCAAAATCCAGGATTTAGCTGGTATCATTTTGATCCTATATGGAGAATCTTTGTGATAAGCGGAGATTGACCGAGCGTAGGATAGGAAACTCCTTCCCTATCAAGAGTATGTCATCTACGTACTCTACGAGGATCGTCACCATACTCCCTACTACCTTTTTGTTTATACAAGGTTCATCTACCATTTTGATGATGTCAAACTGTTTGACTAAGACATCAAAACAGATGTTCCAACTCCGCGATGCCTGCTTTATCAGATAAAACATCTTGCTCACGTTTCCGCTGCTCCCACTGTTTACGAGGTCCTCTGGCTGTGTACTTATAGACACACTCTTCTAAAACATCATTTAGAAAAGCAGTCATGGCACCCAACCGCAAGATATCGTAGGCATGGTATGTAGCCGTGGCAAGTAGGATCTGGATGGACTTAAGCATAGCTACTTGAAAAGGTTTCATCATTATCCACACCTGGTCAATGATGCAAACTTTTAACAAGTCTAGCTTTGAAAGTCTCAACTTTTCCATGTACACCAAGTAATCTTCTCAGGATATACTTGCTCCTGATGGGGATTTAACCCTTCAGATATAGCAACCAAAGTCCATACTTTGTTGGTGTATATGGATTCCATCTCAGATCACTAAGCATCCAACCATTCTTACAGAGTCCCACTCCTGATGGCCAGCTCGAAACTAGTTGGGTCATCATCTCATGATGCAATCCTCGCTCCCACTGTTATAGAGAAACCGAAGTAACTCTCAGGTAGGTGAGGAACCCTACTAGATCGGCGGAGAGGCTGAGATTCGTTGGTAACTATTTAATTCTTTGGTTATATCAAATCATCTGCTGTAATTTGTATAGCTGGAACACTTCCGGTTCTACATAACTGACCTTGCCTCGAGCTTGTCCGGATTTTGCTTTTAGACATAGGCCGGTCAACCCCAAATCTTAACTATCTTAAGACATGGGCTCTTCCCTTTCCATATCACATATGAATGGTAGGCACTGATTTGATTCGAACCTAATTCAATAGGTATGCAGCTTCTCAAGCGCATTATTCCCAAAAGGAAATAGGTAACTCAGTAGTACTCATCATAGAGTGCACCTTATCATATAGGGTGTGATTGCTCCGCCCCGATATACCATCGTGCTATGGCGTATACGGAGGAGTAATGCTGAGAGAGAATCTCATTCTGCTTTAGAATAGTCCAGGATTTCCGTGCTCTACTATTCTCCTCCCTGATCTCATCAAAGGACATAATACTTATACCCGTATTGGTTCTCTACTTCTAACTTATATTCCGTAAATATCTCAAAAGGTTCGGACTTGTGTTTCAACAGGAACATATGTCTGAATCTAAAGAGATCATCAGAGAATGTAATGAAGTACAAAGAACCGGTATTGGCATGTGTAGACAGGGGACCTTACATACATCATCATGTATCATCCCAAGAGTTACTAACTCTTTCTCTGTTTCCAGTAAACGGAGCTATGGTCATCTTATCTTTGTGACATGACTGGCGAGTTTCACAAGATGTAAATTCAAACTAATTTAAATATGCATCTTTATGTAACTTCAGCTAGTCGGGTCGCATTGATATGACCTAGTCTACAATACCTTAAGAAGGATTCGTCCAGATGTGAACTCTTCCTATTATGTGTATTCCATTTACTAAGAACTGTAGTTTGATTTAGAACAACAATGCTTTTAGATAACGTGCCTGAACCGATCAACCTTTGATATAGGAAATGTTCAAAACATTATCCAACAATACAAAATTTTATCATTTCTTTAATAAAGAGACTGATATGATTTTGTATATCAGGTTCGGTAACTAATAGCATTCGTTCAGAATCAATGTATTTGTAATACAGGGTGACAGTGACTAACAGACTTGGCTGCAACACTTGCCCCGTTTTCTGTCTCATGAAACTTATCACCCGTTCTCAGTTTTCTACCTATCTGTAGCCCTATGTAACAGATTACATATCTGGGATCCTGATCTGGTATCACATACTCAGGACGTAGAGGATAGAGAGAAACAGTTCTTTGTAACGAACACACCCGAAGATGATGCATCAGCATGCACTCTCTTCGTTTGGGCGGCACGGGAATTCTGGTATTCCCCAATATCCTGCTCTGTCTTATAACAATTATAAGTTGGAGCGGGACCAACGTTCCCCAGCTCAGTATAACAAGCGGGCTCGGTCAAATATCTGTTTTATTATCTTGATTAAGGCGTGATATGGTCGCTACCAGGAGAGAGAGAGAAGAAAACACTCAGCGTGCGCTCTTTCAAGAATAGATTGGTTATTATTTTATCTAATCAGGATGGCTCCCACTGCTTTTTATCAAATCTTCCTTCAAACCCTAAAAGGAAAGACTAGCCGGGATTAATTACACACTACAAGTTCGCCAATCTTTCAGCCAGGCCAGTGTCGGTACTTTGAGGGAGGTCCCCCGTGCTTTCGCACGAATCTAATTAATGTAAACCTCATTTTCCCAGAGGCGTAACCTCGTTAACACCTTTCTAGACACCTACTTGATCGGCTAATTGTAATGTGTAAAACTCTCCCAGGAGTAACTCTTACTCGCAGCGGGTATCGGGATCCAACTATCTCATAGAAGGTATGCAATCTCATTGCAAATTTCAACACTTGAAATTCCCGATAATATTTTGCCCCTAGCGTCCTATGACCTTGACGGAGGCCAAACTACTCATAGTCCGCTAGTCAAGTTCAACCCGTCATTTCCTGAATGAATTAAACCCACCCGCACGACCCTTGACGGAGGCCAAACAAAGCCGTACGAATACCCTAATCCAATCGCATCATATGCTAGCAAATAAGCACTAGTTAGCTACCGTACACTACGCCTTGACGGAGGCCAAACAACCGCATCACGAATACTAACTAGTACTTATCTGAAATGACGGAGGGCTACGACTGGTTTTTCTGAAAACCTATTGCGTAATGAACTTGATATCGTTCTAGAATCAAATGAATTTAAAATGGAGTGCTTTTGAGGCTTTTCTAGTTTTGCTAAAGGAGTCACTCCTGTTGAAGGGATCGTAGGTCCTTTCCTCGTCGACTGAGGTACAGGATATATCATATATATCACTGTGCAAAGCAAAAACTCTTAAAAGCAATCAAAAGACAAACCGAGTGTGTAGCATCTGCCAGTTATCGCTAAAGGAGTCACTCCAGGTGAAGGGATCTCGGTCCTTTCCTTATCGAATAAGGTGCAGGATATATCATATATACCGCTGTGCAAAGCAAGAACTGTAGCTACCTGTTTCATTTTTTTTTTTTTGAAATTCGATTCTACAACATCTTAGGTTTCTTTTATTTCATTAATCTCATTAATGAAGTCCTTTCATTTAAGTACCTAAACATCACAGATAAATACGACGTACACTTATGCCATCCGCATTCGCCTCGATGTCCCCTCGTGCACCGTTAGGTTAGGTAACTAACGGCAGAGCAGGGCAGGGCTAGCGCGGGTGTAAAACATAAGTAACGTCTATATAATATATCATATATACTATATATAGTATTTATCACAGAACATCACATGATCACATCACAGATATCGCAGCAGAAGAAACATATGGAATATTGGATATACTAGGACGTCCGTGTTTTCAATACGAGCCAGTATAAAACACGAATTCCACGGTCGCGAAGAATAGCCAAACCCACACCCCAAGACCCCTGCGAGAGCGGCAAGCAACCCTACCAATTCTGGAGTTAGGAGACCCGGACTCGACTCCTCGAGTTGGTCTCCCTCTGTACTCCAGAACCCGGTTACTTGTGCTCCCCTCCTTGGGTCTATCCTAGTGCGGAAAAGTAAATAATATACAAAAGGCGACAACTTCCGCAACCTGGAAGTGTCCCAAATAAAAAAATATTACATACAAGTTTTTACATGAATGAAAATGAAAAACACTCATCTCACATAAAAACCCCCGGCTATTCAAACACGACGATCCAATATAACATATCCAGCAACACATAACATCACATGTCATCAACGTAAGTAAATATGTGCATCCTAATTGTCGTTGACATATAGCAACGAAACCGGCGATATCACATATTACACTTACGGTCACAGAAAAGAAAGTGTAAAGCTACAACAGTTGGAATCCGCAACCACCTCAGACATCGCATGCCTGACCCAATGAATTCTTTAGACATCGCATGCGTAACAATTATAAACCCCGCATTTTAGTCTCATTATCGAAAACACTTTTCAATATCAAGTCGGGTAATTCAAAAAGATTCCCGACATCCTGATCGAATGCTCGTCGCAAACTTCAGTAGACGTCCGCACCCCCGACGCCGTCGACGAAGTGTACCAAGGCGGAACACCGCTACCGCGAGCACCCGAACGGATGCTTTCGACGACGGGGTTCTCCTACAGTCACTTGGTCGGGGCTATGGAGTGAGGCTGTCTATTAAGTTTACCCGGCGAGTATCCACGTAGCTACGTGATTGCGACAGACTTTTGTTCGCATCAAAATTCTGTGGCAACCGATCAAGTGAGACTAAACTGCTATGTTTATAATATTCATTCAGTTATCTCATAACTACTTGTGAATTCCAATTATTGTATCATATTCCAGATAATTAGAAAATGTTAAACTTTCCGATCGAACATTCAAACACCCAAGTTTTCCCGATACAGATCAACACATGAAACAAGTCTAAAAACATTCAGTTCGTGCCTCAGAACCAACGGTCCAGCCGTAGAAGGGTCAAGCCAACACCTCACATGTGGCACGCCGTACTGCCCCAAACCCTAAGGTTCAAAGGGCAGTTCAGGACGGTCACATAATCGAGTTAAGGTTTGTTGTCTTCTAGAGGGTCTATCGCGTTACTTGCACTACTTAGAACGTTGTTAAACTACGGAAAAATCCAACACTTGGAAATTTCCCGACAGGGGAAAAATTGGGTATTTATATCCGGTCGAACTTTTTAACATATTCAAAAATTATCCGGAATAGCCACATAGACAAAATCTGATAATCCGATCGAATCATCGAAGTTCCAAAACACCCCAGAATATTCAACTCTTGAATAAATATTAAAAATTCCCATAAAATCCAGAACAAAACTATAGGAGTTACTGTGCAAATTTTGAAGGGTGATCACATAATATAGCCGCGGAACAGCCGCAGAAGCCAAGCTTATGCCGCGGTTCCGCCGCGCTTTAGCAGCTTCTCATGATCAATTTTGCATAATAATTCGTTGAATTCCCTGCTGAATTTTTTAAGAATTTTTAATCTTGAAAAATTCCAGTTTTTGAAAAAAGTCCAGAGAGCATTTTGGAATTAGGTTTTCGGTTCGATCGGGTTTCAAACATCGTCTACTCTTCGCCTAAGGCTCTAGCTAGGCTCTGATACCACTGTAGGGTTCCTAGGCACTCCCAAGAGGTCTCACAAGGCATCAACCATGCCAATTTCCAATTTTACGGGTGCCGAGAAACCTTAATACGGATCGTTAACTAGATTTTAGGCGATAACAATAACTAGTAAACAACTTTACTAATAAAGAACGGAAATGCAACCGTTGTAGATCCGGTCCTCCACCTCCATAGCTCCGCAATGAAGTCTTCTAGCTGTCTAAATGGAAACCCGAGCTCTAGCGTCGGCTTCATCGGAGAAATGGGCGGGCAGGGTCGTCGGCTTCGTGCCGAAGATGATCTACGTCGAGGCATCACAAGATCAAGCTCCCACTTCACCAAGTCATGAAACTTGTGAAGAAAACACACTCTACTACTTGGCAAGAGGTAGACGATGAAGAAATAGGAGGTGGGTTCACTTTAGAATTGGATTTCTCACTCATTTTCATGAGTTGCCATTGATGGAGGCAAGCTTTTCTTCAAGTGAAGAAGAAAAAGAAGAAGATGAATATATTATGATAAGTTGTTTCAAAATATAAAATAAATGAATACTTATCATAATCCAACCATGGTCAAGTGTAGAGAATCAACTAGGGTTAAGTGGAATGGTTAGGGTTAAGCATGGGACAAAAATGGTCACTTAGTCAAAGCTTCATGAAGCTTCAAAATACAAACAAAAAAAGCCACCATTTTTCTCTTTATGCTTATTATTTTCCATAAAGAATAAATAAATAAATAAATAAATAAGAAAATGAAAACCCTAACCATTACACAACCATGGTTTAATCTTTACACAAACCCTAGTTAGCAAGCATCATCAAACATGATACTGACTTGTGAACAAAAGTATATCACATATACAATGTGCACATAAAGTGAGAAAATCCATTTAAAGTGAACCAACACTACTTAATGCAAAGTAATATATCAAATATATAATTATGCATTAAATCATTAAATCAACACTTGATTTAACGATCCGGTCATATCGCATATAACCGACTAGTATCCAATGTATCGGCTTATCGAATCAACCCTCGATTCGATAACTAGGTTATATCGCATATAACCATTCGATCCATTCATCGTGAGAATGGAATACGGTATCACATACACGCATTATTTTCGGTCCCGCACATATCTCATATGCGCTCCTATTTCGTTTCGCTTGAGCCAGGAAACTTCTATGTAGGACTCTGAAGACTCGTCAATACGCCGGCAGCAGATGATGATCATATCAAACACCCACAAGCCGCAAGCGGTCTGCTAAACGTAACGGCCACCCGGGTATTGAGCGATCAGAAGATCGACGAGCAAGCCCGCTCACACTCCTGTGAATCCAACCAGTAACACTTACCGTACAGTCCGGTCTCGTCGTCTGATATGTCGCATATCTCGCCTAGGGGTGGTAAACGTCAGACCCCAATAGCTCAATAAGTCCTGTCGATATGAGGTCTATAAAAATTCGAGAAACTACTGGTAACACTTACCAGTAAATCTCAGCAACCCTGGCCAGGGATTTCTGGTTATAGCCAATCGAACACAGCGCAACATCAACTCCCTATACCGGGAGAGACGAATCCCCTCCTATCGCTCATTGCCTCCATGTGATTCGGGACTGTATCCAAAAACCACCGTTTTGCACGCCCTCTTGGACGTGGTACGGTAGAAATCAAAGCACGGTGGGAACCACACAAGTCTCTATGACGATCTTGGGTCAACAGACTACTCTGTACCAGTGTCACCAGAGAACCGCCATCTGACGTAAGGTATAATACCATCTGGGAGTTCTCGGCGAGTCCGTCCAGTGTACCCAGTCTCTACTGAGAACCCGTATATTATCTCTGATGTCAAACACCAATGGATATGGGATCATCCATCGCCCATCTGTATGGGTCGAGAAGGTATACGCTAGTCTACACTGGTATATCGATACCCCGTCTCGATACACCCACGACTAGGGACTTTGAAGGATGTACTTATGGACTACCATGTCCCCACTAGTATGATCCGCATCATAGTCCAGATAGTCAAGTACACATCCTAAGGGCTTTACCAACATATAACAGAGAGACAATCAATGTACACATTAAGGTAAAGAGTAACCAGATAGCATACTATCATGTCGAGCAAGAAAGTCCTCCCTATATATGTCCAAGCATCCACTACAATATACATCCAATGTATAGTAATGGCCTCTATGGCATACATACAACTAACACGGGGTTCCCTTCTTCATCAGGTGGCTATAGGGACGGCACTTGCCTGAAAGATTGGCTATAAATCGCCGTATGTATGCGAGCTTCCCTTAGAGAGATCACAACTGTTTAAGAGTTCTTGGCGGAGGCATTTCCATGATCGCTTTGATCTTTGACGGATCTATTTCAATACCTCGGTGTCGAACAATGAACCTCAGGAATTTGCCTGAGGAAACTCCGAATGCACACTTGAGCCGGTTCATTTTCAAGTTGTATTGCCGAAGGCGTTGAAATAAGGTTTTCAGATGCTCGAGATGTTCCTCGTATGATTTGCTTTTAACCACGAGATTGTCGATATAGCATTCGACGATTTCGTGTATAAGGTCATCGAAGATCTTTGTCATGGCCCTTTGATAAGTGGCACTGGCATTATTCAAACCGAAGGGCATCACCTTGTAGAAGAATATACCCAGAGGAGTCCTGAAAGCGGTATGCTTCTGGTCTTCGGGATGCATCTTTATCTGGTTATACCCCGACGAGCCGTCCATGAAGGAGAAAATCTCATGAGTGGACGTGTTGTCTATCATCAGTTCGGTGACTGGCACTGGGAAATCGTCCTACGGGCAAGCTTTATTTAGATCCCAAAAGTCTACACATATGCGCATTGTCCCATTTTTCTTCATCACCGGGACGATGTTGGCGATCCATTCAGGGTATTGAACTTCCTGGATAAAGCCAGAGTCGATTAACTTCTTGACCTCGGCATTGATATTCATCTCAAGCTCGAGCCGCATTCTTCTAGGCGCTTGTTTGACTGGCTTGACGTCCGGAGATATTGCCAACCTATGCATAGCAATTTCTGGATCTAATCCTGGCATTTTGAAATAGTTCCATGCAAAGCAATCTTTATGTTGTAGAAGCACGTCTTTTAATGCGGCCACCCTCTCTTCAGATAGTAGCTCGCTGATGAATGTCGGTGGTGGGTCATTTGTCGTTCCCAACTCAATTTTCTTAAGGTTATCTGCATTGGTATGGATTCCATTTTCCAACTCTTTTGGCACTGGCGGAAATTCTGAGATCACCTCGTCATTGCTGTTCTCGAAGCACCAAGGAAGGTTATCTATATTCTCAGGCCCTTCTTTTGATAGCGTTATCACGTGACAAGTACGAATTCGCTTCCAATCCCAATGTGGAACTGGGTTTTCTTTCGTGGCCTTGGGCTCTTGTTTTTGTGGTGGCGCTACCCTCCAGTTGTCGGACAGAGCGAACTTGCCAAGCTGATACTAATCTTCGACCCAATTCTTGAAGGTGAAGCAATCTTCAATAGGATGCCCTATTACTCGATAGTAAGAGCAATAGTCCGGGTGTGAGACTTCGCCCGCTTGTTCGGGGTGTTTAGATTCCGGCAATGTAAGCATTTGATATTTTAGAGCAAGATCAAGTATCTTCTTCGTCTTGTCCCGAGGAAACGAGTACGCTCGACCCATTTTCTTCATGAGGGATAGATCAATAACGCTTAACTCCCGTTTGCGTGGCTTCTTAGCCCTGCTTTGTTGTTGTTGAGCGCCTTTTTGGCCTTTCGACTTATTTCTGCTTTTGCGCCGAGCCTTCTTTATAACAGGTTGACAAAGAGTGGCATTTTCATCCTTTACGGCCTGTTGGAGAAGGCGTTGCGTCTTGGCTTTCTCGTAGATGGCCGTCTTGCGGTTGTGATCATCTCGGACTTTTTGACCAGGTTTCCTTATAAGTTTGTCCATTTGTTCTTCGAACGACGGACTGGGCTCCTTTGCATCTGGAACTTTCACTGGCTTAGGATTAGCGTCCTCCCATTGAGCATCCGCTTCTCCGTCGAAGTCATACATGACGTAACAGCTGTTTAGTAGCTCTCGTTTCTTTGACCGGATGTATCCAAGCCCTTTTGTTTCCATTCTCCCGTTAGGTAGTTTGCGTTGAGTCCCGGCAACGTTCCAGACCCTGTCATAGAATTTGGCCTTTCTAACGGTCTGTTTGAAGGATATCCCCTGGCATTTCAGCAGCTTCTTCAAACCCTCTGTATAATATCTGGGAAGACGGATAGGCTGAAGCCTGTCGAGCGTAGGATCCGCGCCATGCCAGATTTCTTTTTCCACCTTGGTTTCTTCAGAGCGGTAAAACAGAATCGTTTTCTCGCTCTCTCGCCTGGGAGGGATGTAGAATGTTTGTAGCTCTTCTATGTTGTAAATATTAAGTGCATCCAGTTCTTTATGGTGTTTAAGCAGCACCATGGCGACTTGCAGACTTTGCTCTTTGTCAGCGGAGGCTTGTATTAAAGGTCGAGCAGAGAATACGACATGGACCTCATCCTCAGAATCACTACCAAAGACAAACGTAGGAGCGGACGGTCCTGGCTTTTTGTGTTGGGGCGGACCCGAATACACTATCTCCTCTTCCTCCTCGGTATCACTGCCGAAGACAGGGATGGTGGCATTAGCTTTATTCTCCGGCTTGTGACACCTTTCTGTGTCTTCGAAATCCGGTAAGAAGTATTTGGCGTCTTCATATTTGCGGACTTCGTTCACAGAGAACTGGTTCAGTTCACCCGTCACGGTATACTCGAAACCATCCTTAAAATACTTCATACACTGATGTTATGTAGAAGGGATGATGTTGTACTCGTGTAACCATGGTCGGCCAAGCAAAGCGTTGTAGCATGTCTTGGCGTCTATGACGTGGAACTTAATGTCCGTGACGAGTAGCCTGAAGCATAGCATCAGTATCACAGATCCAAGAGTCTTTGACAATTGGGAGTCGAACCCGGAGATGGTGATCTTGTCCCGAGCAAGGTGCTGGACGCTCATGCAAATTTCTTTCAACACCCGCACGTTGAGTAGGTTAATAGACGACCCGTTATCGATCAGGATTTTGCCTATCTTTATATCATGGCAGTATCCTGAGACATAGAGAGGGCGATTGTGTTCGCACGTCCCAAGTAGAAGGTCTTCATCACCAAAGGTGACATCTGCCGTGTGCACTTCCTCCAATTCATCCTTCATCTTCTCCTCGGCCAGGCAAGCTTGGAATTGTTCTGGGTCTTGGAGCGCCTTAATCAACAAATCTCTCGCCTCTTTTGATAGCAAAAGGGCGTCAAGAATGCTGAGCTGTGAGGGCAGCTTTCTCAGATGTGCTAAGACGTTGTAATCCACCTTATTCTTCTTAGGCGGGTCTTTGGCAGCTAGCTCTTCCACCACTTGGTCATCTAAGACGATATCTTCAGAGACCTTTTCTTTCCCTTTATCTTTCCTGTTTAAGGGTCCGAGGTTCTTTTTAGGCAGCGTCCGATTCCGCAGCTGGATATTTTCACAGACCTTCGGCTCTTCTTCCTTTCCCGAAGTGGATTCTTTAAAGAAAGGGGCAAGTTCCAGCTCCTCATCAGAATCGCTCCCGAATGTAGGCACTTGTGACCCGCCAGTGTTAACCATGCAACAATCGCCAGTAGTTCTTTTAAGCCCTTCGGCCGTATTTCTTTGCTCCCGACGAGTTTTACGTTTCTCCCGCTTAAAGTGTTGCCGATGAGCAACGTATCCTTGCCACCATCTATCGAAAGCTTTGCACTCTTGAGTGGGATACGAAACCTTCTGATGATATAAGCAATAGGACGGGTGCATTTCTATGTCACCGGTGATGCTTCCTTCAGAGGATGGTAGCTTCATGCCTATTGATATGGCCTTAGCAAACATTTTCATCATCTTGAATTGGCTTTTGTCGATAGCGGAGGTGTTTAGCTCCAACGGGATCGTCTCAGCTCCTTTATCAAGTCGCTGGCGCTTGGCCCTTTCAAATATAGCTACCTCGCGCTCCCGATCAGCTTTACTTTTCAATTGAGCTTCATTAATGAATGCGTCAATCATTTCATCTGATAGTTTCGGGAATTTTGGTTCAAGATCAGCCCCCAGCACTTCGGTACAAGGAGTTTCTTCATCGTCCATGAACGAATGGGAAATCACATGACAGTTCGCCATGCATTCTTCAGATTCATCAGATGAACTCTCTCCTTCATATTCCTCTTGAAAGACGCGGTTGAGAAACTCTTGGAGTGTAATGGGAGTCCATGCTTTCTGGTTGAATTCATCCAGCGCGTCAATTTGCTTTTGTAAGTCTGTGCGTTTGTCGCCAAGCTTCACGGGCTTCTTTGACTTTCTTTTCTTCTTCTTCGAAGATTTTGATGGCTGGTTGCGAGTGTTTGAGCCACCACCATCGGTCTTTTGAGTTGTACGCGACTTCAACATCCTCTCAATGATCTGCGGTTCCAACGGGTTCTTCCACTTGATCGCTGGACATGTCCGAAGATCGTTTACCATCCTCTTTGTCTTGGCTGATAATATAACCTCCCATGGAGCTTCTTCAACGACGGAGCATGTTGCCCCCGGCATATTCATCCCCTTAGAGGTGTGGGGCTGCGGGGGATTCACCTTCCATTTGTCAGATAACGCAAACTTACCCTGTCGGTTCTGGTTTTCCAGCCAATTTTTGAAAACGTAGCAATCTTCGATCGGATGGCCTAGTACTCGATGATAAGGACAGTAGTTGGGCCCGTTGACGTCACTTGGTTGCAACGGACGTTTTGGATCCGGCAGATTTATGAGTTTGTTGCACAACGCCAACTCGAATAACCTCCTTGTTTTATCGCGGGGAAAGGAATAAGGACGTCCCATCCTATCCTCAAGGGGTACGTACGGGCGCATATTACTTTGACGAGCAACCCGCATCGAATCGCTCGGTTGTTGTTGAGCATTAGCGACGACGATCGCTTTTCCTTCCCTTTGTCATTTCGGGAGTCCGTCCTTGGAAGAGGAGGTTTGTGGCCCATTTGATCCATTTGCGCTAGTTTGTCAATCAAGGCTTAGAAGGTAGTTGGCTTGAAAAACATCATAAATTGTGAGATAGTTGCTTGCGGATCAAGGGTTCCTACAAACATACCCACCGCGGGAGCTTCTTCAATGCGCTGCTCACACTTCGACCATAAGTTCCGCCATCGTATAGCGTACTGAACCCACGTCTCGCCGGGTTTTACCCTGGCGTTAATCAGTGCAGTCATCGGGGTACGTTCACTGGCACTTGCAAAACGTTGAGTAAACAGTAGCTCCATTTCCGCGAAGGTTTTAATAGAGTCATTTGGGAGCTCAGAGTACCACTCGAACGCCGTATCTGATAAGCTTCCAACAAACTGGTAAAGCAACAGCTTGTCATCACCGCCGGTATTACCGCAAAGTTCCCGGAACTCGGCAACATGCTGGTGAGGATTGCCAGTCCCATTACATACGTGGAACTTGGGAATCGTGTAACCCGTCGGGTACTTGATTTGGTCATACCAGCTTGGATATGGCCGCCCCGTTTTTACGACCTGGCCGGCTGCTTCAGTCGCATGATGAACCCGTATTTGTTAGGCGATGTATTCATCCAAATCAGCTTTGGAGATTGTATCCTCTTTAGCCGTCGACAGAGCTGGTGGAGGATTTGATGGTTTTCCCCTATCGTCTCAAAGGATGATCGGGGGCTCTTCGGCCGGAGGATCTTGTTGTATCATCATCCCTTTCATGTCTTGAAAGAGGAGGCCCATACGCTGTATGTTGGCTGCTTGTTCAGCAGCCTCTTTGTCCTTCTTCTCCAATATCCGACGAAGGAACTCGGCGTCGGTTTCTTCCTCTTGGCGTTCATCTGAGGACGTTTTAGGGTTTTCTTTTGGTCCGTAAGTGCAGCCGTAGCGTTCATCATTT
Organism: Agapanthus africanus; assembly: GCA_030015575.1. Lineage (NCBI taxonomy): Eukaryota > Viridiplantae > Streptophyta > Magnoliopsida > Asparagales > Amaryllidaceae > Agapanthus > Agapanthus africanus. The sequence goes on from CM057337.1 coordinate 539,009,756, forward strand.
CTTGGAGCTTTTGCTGTTGCTCCTGTGCCTTGGTCACTGATCGGGTAAGCGGCTGATGACCCGTAGATATGCGGGTGTCTTCTTTTCCCGATGCCATGTAAACCGTATGAACTGTTATGCCCCTGACTTGGGGCATTTAGGTTCACCATTTTTAACTTTTGCCGCTGACGCGGGAGTTTTCTCTAGCCTCCTTCTTTTGTGGGCCGTTGAGGTTGAAGGAACCGTTGAAGTGGGCATCCTAGCAGTTGCTATCCCCTGCTGTTTAATGGGACAGTCCTTATCTTTTTCCACCTTCACCTTTTTCTGGCGACGAGAGTGACCTGGGTCAATCACGGAGTCTTGAACCCTCCGCCAAACTTTATAAATTTTTGAAGACAGCCGTTGTGGGGGTTGTTCTTGCTTTGTTTCCGGATCTCTCTCCATAGGTGGAGGGGATCTTTTCATTGTAGCGGTTGGAGAGTTCTTTCTCACCCTCCTCAGCAATTCAAAGCTGTTCCCAGTTGGAACAGCAGCGTTGTCCTCCACCACTGGAGCCGGTGGAGTCAGCCCTGAGGGGGAGTTGCCTCCTGCCTTCCTCACTCGTTGCCAATGGCGACGTCGAGCATGACGAGCCGTTGGGACTGGCTTGGAGATTGAGACATCTTCTTTTTGCCCGCTGTCTGAATGAGGCGCCGCTGGTGTTAACCTCTTAAAGACTGAAGTTGTCTTTTGAGGGGTGATATTCAACCTGTCGAAGACGGATCCTCGATCAGGGGCAGGAACAGGACTCATCATCCTTGATAAGACTGACTCTTTGACGGGAGAAGCCGCCTTAACGAATTCTGGAGCAGCGACCATTGACCTCCTAGGGACAGCCATTTTAGTGTTCTGATCTAGCCTGGTGAAAACAGAGGTTGTTGGTTAGGCATTGTGCGACCCGTTGACAGAGGTCCTCGTAGCAGCGAGCCGGTCGAAGACCGACTTTTTGTTCACTTCCGGTGTAGGTATTGGCATAAAGAAGCTTGTAGGTGGGATCATTGTCCCGAAGAACAGGCCAGTGGTGGCTTGGGTCACCTGGTCTACCGGCAGAGCGAAGAAAGAAGCCGCTTGGGGCCCATATGCTACACCTCTCGGTGAGGTGGAGCGTCCGTTGCAGTGGCACTTCGAGCAGTTGATGCAGTTAGAGGCCATTGATGCTTGAGTTCTTCGCCAGGCAAAAGACCAAATCTTAGTAACTTGAAATCCAAAGGCAACCATTTCACAAACCGCGATTGGTTCGCGAGGACGACACACGAAGTGTGGAGTGGAAAGAGGAGGAGGTCCCACCGGGCGTGCCAGAATCTGTTCCCCTCCGAAAGACGGCGCACAGGACTGCGATGTCCTGACGCTGGGGTTCGGGGCAGATGCTATTTGGTTTTATCCGTCCACCTCTCCGAAGATGCTAAGTTGATTTATGGCACCGTGTATCGGAGTTTAGACGGATGCGGACGATGTAGCAGACTTCGTCAGATTCCCCCTCGCTTGAGGGGTTTTTGATCATGGGGACGCACTTCCCTGCAGGCGCAAGCCCCTGCAGTTAATTACGCTACCGCGTCGCGGTAACAACTTTCTCCTTCTTCAGAATTTCACTTCGTGTCGTGTGTGTTTTTTTTTTTTATGGTTGCCCGTGGATTGTATACGAAGACTGAGTAATGCCGTCGCCCGTAGGACGTGGATTAGTCCAAATCCGTATTTACTTAGATTTGGGTTTGGTGTTTTGAGTTTAAGGATGCATTAGTCGTGTTGCGGCTAAGATCAACTTAAACGTTCGTTAAGGATACGATAGTCCTGTTTGAGACTAAGATCAACTTAACGTGATAATCCATTTAATATCTGGCCATCGGGACTCGTCACCTCTCTAACGTCGTTGAAAGATTATAACGGCAGATGTCAGAGAAGTTCAGAGATGTACCCTTGAACCAAGGTTGATTTGGAGTTTTATATTCCATTTGAATGTTTAAGGATACGTTAGCCGTGTTTGGGGCTAAGATCAACTTAAATGGGATCGTTTAGATCCGAAAAAAAAGCATTTAGAGGCTCTATTGTTCCAGTTTTAGGGACGTAGTGGTCCATAGGTAGTTTAGGGACATTGCGGTCCATATTCCAGTTTAGAGACGTGGTGGTCCGCATTCCAGTTTAGGGACGTGGTGGTCTGTATTCCAGTTTAGGGACGTGGTGGTCCGTATTCCAGTTTAGGGATGTGGTGGTCCGCTATTAGTTTAGGGACGTTTCAGTCCAACATTAGTTTAGGGACGTTTCGGTCCAATATTAGTTTACGGATGTTTCGGTCCAACATTAGTCTAGGGACGTTTCGGTCCAACATTCCCATTTATGGACGAATATTAGTTTAAGGACGTTTCGGTCCAATATTAGTTTAAGGATGTTTCGGTCCAACATTCCCATTTAGGGACGAATATTAGTTTAAGGACGTTTCGGTCCAATATTAGTTTAAGAACGTTTCGGTCCAACATTAGTTTAGGGACGTTTCGGTCCAATATTAATTTAAGGACGTTTCGGTCCAATATTAGTTTAGGGACGTTTCGGTCCAACATTCCCATTTAGGGACGAATATTAGTTTAAGGACGTTTCGGTCCAACATTAGTTTAGGGACGTTTCGGTCCAACATTCCCATTTAGGGATGAATATTAGTTTAAGGACGTTTCGGTCCAACATTAGTTTAGGGACGTTTCGGTCCAACATTAGTTAAGGACGTTTCAGTCCAATATTAGTTTATGGACGTTTTGGTCCAACATTCCCATTTAGGGACGAATATTAGTTTAAGGACGTTTCGGTCCAATATTAGTTTAAGGACGTTTCGGTCCACGAGTTTAAGGACCCCGCAGTCCATATCCATGTGTGGTCGTTGGGACCCGTCGCCTCTTTGACGTCATTGAAGGATTACAACGAGAAGTTTCAGAGGAGTTTGGAGATGTACCCTCGAACCAGAGGTAAATTGATTTGAGAGAGCATTGGTGCTCAGTTCAATTTAATTTAAGGACTTACGACCAAAATTGGGCTAAGTCCAGTTGAAAATGTCCAACATTTTATTTTCTTTTGCATAGCATTTTTATTTGGGCTCTACCCATAAAAGATGCAGAGCATCAGTTTGTTTAGGCCTGCTTGGTCTTTTTGATTTGGGCCTGGCCTTTTAGGAAATGCATTGCATTTTCAGGCGCTTTGCGCCAATCAGAGAGCGCAAGCGCTTGTGGTGTTGACACATGTCGCGCAAGCACAGTGCGCTGCGCTAGGGCACCGTGCTTGCGCTACTAACACGTGGCGCACTCTAGTGAGTTGCGCCAACTACAGAGAGCAAAGCTCTATCTCAAAGCGCATAGCCCAAGTGGTTCAGATGCTGACACGTGGCGCTCTCCCAAGAGCGCAACAGTGTAGTTTGCAAGTGCAAAGCACTAAGAATCTTTTAGATTCAAGAACAGAAGTGCAAAGCACTATTTAATTTCTTGATCTAATTTACATCAAAGAAAAGATAAGTTTTTTCCTTCTTGTTTTTCTTATCTCAAAGAACCAAAGGTTCATAAAAGTGCAAAGCACTATTTTATTATTATTTTTTTATTATTTTTATTAAAAATCATTGATCTTATTTTTTAGATCTGTGATCTGTTCATAAGAGAACTTTCTCTTCCTTCTAAAGGTTTTTACCTTTTTGTTCTTGAGGAGTTCTTCAGATATCTCTTCCCCCCTTTTTTTAGAAAATGTTGATGCCTTTGAATTGAGGTCTGGGGTCCTTTTTATAATGCCCATAAATTTGTTAAATTTGTCAAAGAAATGTTTCTCTGAGTGATTTGGGGAATTTCCCCACCGTTGGATCTTTGATCCAAAGGCCTCTGCTTTACAGAAGAAAATCTTCTTGTTTTAACAAGAACAGAAAAGATTTCTTTAAATATCCAATCTGTTTTGCGCAACTCCCAGCGCGTGACGTGTGTCGCGCAGCGCAGCGCTTGCGCAGCTGTGCTTGCACAACTGTGCAGACACGTGTCATGCACTGCAGCGCTTGCGCAGTTGTGCTTGCGCAACTCCGCCGACACGTGTCGCGTAGTGCAGCGCTTGCGCAGCTGTGCTTGCGCAACTGCGCAGACACGTGTCATGCAGCACGGCGTTTGCGCAACTGAAACGTTGCTTCCTTTACTTTTTTCTTTTAAAAGAGCCTTGTTCTGATTGTGTGCGCTGCCTTGGGCGCTGCGCTACCGTATCGGCTTTTGACACGTGGCGCATTGCGCGCAGCGCACTGGATTTGGAGCGTTGCTTCATTTATTAAAACTTAGACTTTGGGCAAATCGGAAGCGTCGCTTCACTTGAGATATCTTTTCATCTCCTTTTTTCAAGTCAAACTTGTATTTCCAAAATTCTGATTTCCCGGGCCTTGGAAATGACTTCATTGTGCACATAATCTTCTGTGCTTGGGTCTATATATATAACTCGAGGCTGAGCCTTTTCTTCTCTCTTTTTTAGAGAACTTCTTCGATCATGGCTTGCAACCGCCCTCATGCCCGCCGAAAACCATGGGAGGTGCCGATTCGGGACATCGTTCCCCGTTTTGCTGCGCGCCTGGTGGACCCTTCTCTCTCGGACGAGCAATGCGATGCCGCAATGCACGAGCTTTTGACTCGTGTGGGGTCTCCTCTCCCTCCGAATTCCATTTGGCTTCGGATGATCCTTGCCTCGGTGCTCGCCGACATTCCCCCTCCTCCAGCAGAGATGTCCTCGGCGATGCTGGATGCCGCCGAGGATAAGATTGAGTGCTTTCTCGAAGCGCACTTGATCACCAAAGCCCTGAGGGACTTCTCCTTCCAATTGCTGAGCCAGATACGGGCTCGTCGGGTTGTCATCGCCACTTTTTCCCAGGAGTGCGGCGTCGACCGTTGGATGGCTACCCCTCGGGAGGATCGCCACTTCGACGTGATAGAGAAGACGGAGAGGGAGCTGAATAATCTTCTTTTTCTTTTTGTGAACCCTTGTCTCTCTGATCCCGTATTCGGTGATCTTTTTTAAATGCAATAACAATAGTAATGAATAAGTATTTTTCTTTTTAATTAAGTACTTCATTGTCTGTTAAGGGTTCTTTTATTTTAGTTCTTTGTTGTGCTTGTGCATCGTATGATTTTAATTTGTTATTATTAAGTGCATGTAATTTTGCAAAGATAAATTGCCTTTGGCAGTTAGCCCCCTTTTTTTATGAAACGGTGCATCCGCACTAGCGCATCTGCGCTGACACGTGTCGCGCAGCGCAACTTCGCTAGCGCATTGCGCTGACACGCGTCGCACAGCGCAGAGCGGCGCTTCCTTTAACAGAGCTTTGCTCTGATTGGGCGCGCCTTCTTGGACGCTGCGCTAATGCATCTGCTCCAGACACGTAGCGCGTCGTGCGCAGTGCAAAGGATCCAAAGCGTTGCTTCATTTATTAAAGTTTAAATTTTCAAAGCAAAGCTTTGTTTTTGATTGGGGGAAGATGAAGCGTTGCTTCATCTCCCGCCTCGGAATTTGAACAGAGCTTTGCTCTGATTGGGGTAAACATGAGTTGTGTGATTCCCACTGTGCTTTGATTTCCACCTTACCACATCCAAGAGGGCGTGCAAAACGGTGGTTTTTGGGTACAGTCCCGAATCACATGGAGGCAATGAGCGATAGGAGGTGATTCGTCTCTCCCGGTATAGGGAGTTGATGTTGCGCTGTGTTCGATTGGCTATAACCGGAAATCCCTGGTCAGGGTTGCTGAGATTTACTGGTAAGTGTTACTAGTAGTTTCTCGAACTGTTATAGACCTCATATCGACACGACTTATCGAGCAACTGGATTCTGATGTTTACCATCCCTAGGCGAGATATGCGACATATCAGACGATCAGACCGGACTGTACGGTAAGTGTTACTGGTTGGATTCACAGGAGTGTGAGCGGGCTTGCTCGTTGAACTTCTGATCGCTCAATACCTGGGTGGCCGTTACGTTTAGCAGACCGCTTGCGGCTTGTGGGTGTTTGATATGATCATCACCTGCTGCCGGCGTATTGACGAGTCTTTAGAGTCCTACACAGTGGTTTCCTGGCTCAAGCGAAACAAAATAGGAGCGCATATGAGATATGTGTGGGACCGAGAATAATGCGTGTATGTGATACCGTATTCTATTCTCGTGATGAATGTATTGATTATTTGTATGCGATATAACCTAGTTATCGAATCGAGGATTGATTCGATAAGTCGATACATTGGATATTAGTCGGTCATATGCGATATGACCGGATCGTTAAATAAGTGTTGATTTAATGATTTAATGTATAATTATATATTAGATATATTACTTTACATTAACTAGTATTTGTTCACTTAAGATGGATTTTCTCACTTGATGTGCACATTGTATATATGATATAGTTTTATGCACTAGTTTGTATCATGTTTGATGATGCATGCAACCTTGGGTGTGTGTATGCTATCCACCGTGTTTAGTTAATGGTTAGGGTTTCCATTGCTTTATTTATTTATCTATTTATTTTGGTTAAGAGATAAAACTAAATGGTTTCTTTTGTTTTATGCTAGAAGCTTCTTGATGCTTCATGCATCTTTGACAAAGTGACCACTTTGTCTTTATCCCTTAACCTAACCTTTCAACTAAACCATAGTTTATTGTCTACACTCAACCATGGTTGCAAAATGATAAGAATCACTTGGATTTTATTTTTTAACAATTCTTTTTCATTCTTCTTCTTCATCTTCTTCATGAAGAGAAAAAGAAAACCTTTGCTTGAAATTTCTAAGTGAGAAATCCAAATCAAAAGTGAACCCACATCCTATTTCTTCATCCTCTACCACTTGCCATATAGCATAGGGTGTTTTCTCCAAAAGTTTCATGACTTGGTGAAGGTGGAGCTTGATCTTGTGTTGCCTTGACGTAGATTATCTTCGGCATCGAAGTCGACGACCTAGCTCGATCATTTCTCCGACGAAACCATCGCCAGAGTCTGGGATCCGATGATCGCAGTAGAGGGACGTCAACACGGAGCCAAGGAAGTGGAGTACCGGATCTACAAAGGTTGTATTTTCCGTTCACTTAGCAATAAAGTTGTTTAATTGCTTGTTTTGCCTTTGCCTCTAGTTATCGATCTATCATTAGGATTTCTTGGCATAAGAAAAATTTGATTTTACCATGTTTGATCTGTTGTAGAACCTCATGGGTGTGTCTAGGAACCCTACAGTGGTATCAGAGCCTCGCTAGAGCCTTAGGCGATGCGTAGACGAAGTTAGAAACCCGATCGAACCCGAAACCCTAATCCATAACCCTTCTCTGTACATTTTTGAAATTTTTGGATTTTTCTGAATTAAAAATACCTGAAAAATTCAGCAGGAAAATATAAGAATTATGGTGAAAAACGGCTGCCTAATCTGTACATTCCACCGCGGAACCGCGGCAATAGCCTGCTTGGGCCGCGGTTCCGCGGCCGTACAGAGGATATAGGCCATCATTTTTCCACCTTAATTCCTATTTCTGTGATTTGTATTTTATTGGTATTTTTATTTTGACTCAAGAGTTGAGTGTTCTGGGGTTGTATCGGGGACTCGATGATTCGATCAGATTATTTAACATTATTTACTTTGTTTTCCGGATATTTTTAGAACATGTTAAAAAGTTCGACTGGATATAAATACCCACATTTTCCCCTGTCGGGAAATTTCCAAGTGTTGGATTTTTCCATGGTTTAAAGACGTTCTAAGTAGTGCAAGTAACGCGATGGACCCTCTAGAAGACAACAAACCTTAACTCGATTATGTGACCGTCTTGAACTGCCTTTTGAACCTTAGGGTTTGGGGCGGTACGACGTGCCACATGTGAGGCATGTAGGGTTGCTATGCACGCGCACAAGGGTCTACGAGGCATCAACCATGCCCGATTTAAAATTTAGCCGTGCCGAACAACCCGAATACGGAACTTTAAACTAGAGCTTAGGCGAAAACAAGCATGCTAAACACTTTAACACTAAGTGAGAGGGATTACAACCTTTGTAGATCCAGTCCTTCACTTCATATGCTCCGTGTTGTGGTCCTTTCGCTGCGATCATCGGGATTCGGACTCTAGAGCGGTTCTACGAAGAGAAAGATGCAACATTTGCTTCCGATCTTCGATACTAAGATGATCTACCTTGAAGTTTCTTTAACACAAGCTAACACTCATGAAATGATGTGAACACCCACATCTAAATGGCAAGGGAAGATGAGGATGATGAAGTAGGATTTTTTGCTCTCTTTATTTATCTTTTTCTCATATTTATCTATCACAAAAATCAAAGCATGAAAGCATTTCAAGCAAAGAAGAAGAAGGGAGAAGATGAACAATATTAGAATCCTTTTGTGATGAATAGAAAATGAAATGATATGAAGAATAATGCAACCATGGTTGACTTAACCATTGTAGAGAATTGACTAGGGTTAGGGTTTGGGTTGGGTTAAAGCATGAGTCACTTGAAAAAAATCTTTATCATGACAAAAAGAAAAGCTTCTAGAAACATCTAGAAAGCTTAACCCTAATCCAAACCCTAATCATGTTTAAACTCCACTAAACAAGTTGCATTAGTTATCATATCATGTTACAATATTATATATCACATATATAATATTTATCGTAAGAAAATAAAATAATACAATTAACATATATCGCATATATATCAATGTATTACCCGAGTGAGAAAAATATTCTTTTTGTGAGAAAATATTAGTTAATGTAATTTAATATATCATATATATTATTATACATTAAATCATCGATTCAACACTTGATCCGACAATCCGGCTATATCGCATATAACCGGCTAATATTTATCCGTACCGATTCATCGAATCAACACTTGATCCGATGACCCGGCTGATATCAAATATCGCGAGAATATAATACGGTATCACATATCGCATTATCCTCGGTCCCGCACATATCACATATGTGCTCCTACTCCGTTTTGCCTGAGTCAAGAAACCTCTGTGTAGGACTCTAAAGAATCGTCAATACGCCGGCAGTAGGTGATAATCGTATCAAACACCCACAAGCTGCAAGCGGTCAGCTAAACGTAACAACTACCCAGGTATTGAGCGCTCAGAAGATCAACAAGCAAGCTTGTAACTTCTCCTGTGAATCCAATCAGCAACACTCCCGTACAGTCCGGTCTCGTCGTCTGATATGTTGCATATCTCGCCGGGGGGTGGTAAACGTCAGACCCCAGTAGCTCGATAAGTCGTGTCGATATGAGGTCTATAACAGTTCGAGAAACTACTGATAACACTTACCAGAAAATCTCAGCAACCCTGGCCAGGGATTTCCGGTTATAGCCAATCGAACACAGCACAACATCAACTCCCTATACCGGGAGAGACGAATCCCCTCCTATCGCTCATTGCCTCCATGTGATTCGGGACTGTACCCAAAAGCCACCTTTTTGCACGCCCTCTTGGACGTGGTATGATGGAAATCAAAGCACAGTGGGAATCACACAAGACTCTATGACGATCTCGGGTCAACAGACTACTCTGTACCAGTGTCACCGGAGAACTGTCATCGGACGTATGGTATAATACCATCTGGGAGTTCTCGGCGAGTCCGTCCAGTGTACCCAGTCTCCACTGAGCACCCGTACACCATCCTTGATGTCAAACACCGATGGATATGGGATCATCCATCGCCCATCATAAAGGTCATGATGCGTATACGCTAGTCTACTCTGGTGCATCGATGCCCTGTCTCGATACACCCTCGACTAGGAACAGTTATAGGATGTACTCATCGACTACCGTAGCCCCACTAGTATGATCTCATCATAGTCCCAGTAGTCGAGTACATATCCTAAGGGCTTTATCAACATGTAACATAGAGACAATCAGAGTACATGTTAAGATAAAGTACAAACAGAAAGCATACTATCATGTCGAGCAAGAAAGTCCTCCCTATATATGTCCTAGCATCCACTACAATATACATCGCATGTACAGTAATGGCCTCTAGGGCATACATATAACTAACAATCTCCCACTTGCACTAGGGCCATCTGTTATGGTCTCGCATACCTAACAATTAGCTGCGGTTGAAGTATCTCATACTCAACCATCCCATAAAAGTCTCTACTGGGAAAAAGGCCTTTGTGAGTGGATCCGCGCTGTTGTCCTCTGTATCTACTCTCCTAACCTCGATCTCCCTGGAGATCAACCATCTCCATGATCAGGTGATACTGCTTAAGAATTATATCTGGATTTCTGATGGGACGGTAGTTCCTTGGCTAAAGCCTCAACTCCATTGTCACACAATGGTAGGAACGAAGTTCATCTTATGAACTTATATATATCCAGACTGCCTCTTTGGTAGCATCCTTGGTAACGATGTATCTTGCCTTTAATCTTCTAGTATGTCATGATATCTAGCTTGGAACTCTTCCAACATATCGTCCCTCCACTGAGGGTATAGATAATGCCTGCGACTGATATTCAGTCGTCCTTTTCACTCTGGAACCTTTCCAGTGATTCTCCCCAGGATCGATTGATACCATCTCACTACAACTAGTGAGTACCTATCATCCAATTAGATCTATCTCATAGATCCAAAAACCCAGGATTTAGGAGGTATCATCTTGATCCTATATGGAGAATCATTGTGATAAGCGGAGATTGACTGAGCGTAGCATTGGAAACTCCTTCCCTATCAAGAGTATGCCATCCACGTACTCTACGAAGATCACCACCATACTCTCTACTACCTTTTCGTATATACAAGGCTCATCTACCATTTTGATGAAGTCAAACTCTTTGAATACCACATCAAAACAGATGTTCCAACTCCGTGATGCCTGTTTTATCATATAAAACATCTTGCACACGTTTCTGCTGCTCCCACTGTTTACGAAGCCCTCTGGCTGTGTACTTATAGACGTTCTCTTCTAAAACATCATTTAGAAAAGTAGTCATGACACCCAACCGCCAGATATTGTAGTCATGGTATGTAGCCGTGGCAAGTAGGATCTGGATGGACTTAAGCATAGATCCTTAGAAAAGGTTTCAACATAATCCATACCTGGTCTATGATGCAAACCTTTAACAAGTCTAGCTTTGAAAGACTCAACTTTTCCATGTACACCAAGTAATCTTCTCAAGATATACTTGCCCTTGATGGGGATTTAACCCTTCAGATAAAGCAACCAAAGTCCATACTTTGTTGTGGTATAAGGATTCCATCTCAGATCGATAAGTATCCAGCCATTCTTACAGAGTCATACTCCTGATGGCCAGCTCGAAACTAGTTGGGTCATCATCTCATGATGCAATCCTCGCTCCCACTGTCATAGAGAAACCGAAGTATCTCTCAGGTGGGTGAGGAACCCTATTAGATCTGCGGAGAGGCTGAGGTTCGTTTGAAACTATTGAATCCTTTGGTTCTACCAAATCTTGAGCTGCATTTTGTATAGCTGGAACCTTTCCAGTTGTACATAACAGACCTTGCCTCGAGCTTGTCCGGATTTTGCTTTTAGACATAGGCCGGACAACCCCAAATCTTAACAAGCTTAAGATATGGGCTCTTCCCTTTCCATATCACATATGAAGTGGTAGGCAACTGATTTGATTTGAACCCTATTCAATAGGTATGCAGCTTCTCAAGTGCATAACTCCCAAAAGGAAATAGGAAACTCAGTAGTACTCATCATAGAGCACACCATATCAAATAGGGTGCTATTGCTCCACCCCGATATACCATCGTGATATGGTGTATACAGAGGAGTAATGCTGAGAGATAATCTCATTTTCCTTTAGAATAGTCCAGGAATTCCGTGCTCAAGTATTCTCCTCCTTGATCTCATCAAAGGACATAATACTTATACCCGTATTTTGGTTCTCTACTTCTAACTTATATTCTGTGAATATCTCAAAAGGTTCGGACTTGTGTTTCAACAGGAACACATGTCTGAATCTTGAGAGATTATCAGAGAATGTAATGAAGTACAAAGAACAAGTCTTGGCATGTGTAGACAGGAGACTTTCATACATCAGCATGTATCAATCCCAAGAGTTCACTAACTCTTTCTCTGTTTCCAACAAACAGAGCTGTGGTCATCTTATCTTTGTGACATGACCGGCAAGTTTCACAAGATGTAAATTCAAACTAATTTAAATATGCATCTATATGTAACTTCAGCCAGTCGGGTCGCATTGATATGACCTAGTCTACAATGCCTCAAGAAGGATTCGTTCATTTCTGAACTCTTCCTCTTGTGTGTGTTCCGTATACTAAGAACTGTAGTTTGATTTAGAACGATAATGCTTTTAGATAACGTGCCTGAACCGATCAACTCTTGATATAGGAAATGTTCAAAACATTATCCAACAATACAAAATTGTATCCTTTCTTTACTAATAAAGAGACTGATATGATTTTGTATATCAGGTTCGATATCTAATAACATTTGTTCAGAATCAATGTATTCCGGTAATACAGGGTGACAGTGACCAACAGACTTGGCTGCAACACTTGCACCGTTTTCTGTCTCATTAAACTTATCACCCGTTCTCAGTTCTCTACCTTTCTGTAGCCCATGTAACAGATTACATATGCGGGATCCTGATCCGGTATCACATACCCAGGACGTAAAGGATACTAAGAAACAGTTCTCTGTAATGAACACACCCGAAGATGATGCATCAGCATGCACTTTCTTCGTTTGAGCGGCACGGGAAATCTGGTAATCCCCTATTTCCTACTCTGTCTTATAACAATTATAAGTTAGAGCGGGACCGATATTCTCCAGCTCAGTATAACAAGCGGGTTCGGTCAATATATCCGTTTTATTATCTTGATTAAGGCGTGATATGGTCGCTACCTGGAGAGAGAGAGAAGAAAACACTCAGCGTATGCTCTTGCAAGATTAGATTGGTTATCCACTATATCTAATCAGGATGTCTCCCACTGTTTTAATCAAATCTTCCTTCAAACCCTAAAGGGAAACACTAGCCGGGATTAATCACACGCTACAAGTTCGCCAATCTTTCAGCCAGGCCAGTGTCGGTACTTTGAGGGAGGTCCCCCGTGCTTTCGCACGAACCTAATTAATGTAAACCTCGTTTTCCTAGAGGCGTAACCCCGTTAACACCTTTCTAGACACCTACTTGATCGGCTAATTGTAATGTGTAAAACTCTCCCAGGAGTAACTCTTACTCGCAGCGGGTATCGGGATCCAACTATCTTATAGAAGGTATGAAATCTCATTGCAAATTTCAACACTTGAAATTCCCAATAATATTTTGCCCCTAGCAGCATATGACCTTGGCTAAGGTCAACAAATCATAAGTACTAGCCAAGTTCAACCAGTCATTTCCCGATTGAATTAAACCCACTCGTACGACCCTTGGCTAAGGTCAACAAAGTCGCACGACTACCCTAACTCAATCGCATCATATGCTTATACAGATAAGCACTAATCAGCTACCGTACACTACGCCTTGGCTAAGGTCAACAAACGCAGCATGAATACTAACCAGTACTTATCTGAAATGACGGAGGGCTACGACGGGTTTTTCAGAAAACCCTTTGCGTAATGAACTTGATATCGTCGTAGAATCGAGTGATTTTAAATGGAGTGTTTTTGAGGCTTTTCTAGTTTTGCTAAAGGGGTCACTCCCGGTGAAGGGATCGTCGACCCTTTCCTCATCGAATAAGGTGCAGGATATATCATATATACCGCTGTGCAAAGCAGGAACTATAAAAGCAATCAAAAGACAAACCGAGTTTGTAGCATCTGCCAGTTATTGCTAAAGGAGTCACTTCCGGTGAAGGGATCTCGGTCCTTTCCTTATCGAATAAGGTACTGGATGTTCTACAAGGAACACCGCTATGCAAGGCAACAACTAGAGCTACCAGTTTTTATAAACAAGTTTCTACAACATCTTAGGTTTCTTTTATTTCATTAATCTCATCAATGAAGTCCCATTTTATTATGCTTCACAAGCATCTCTTTTGAAACGAAATCCGCAATATAACATATATCTCATATATATAATATAAATATTCATCTCAGGCAGTAATATGATCTCATCACAGAACAGTGCAGCAGAAGAACATATATGAAATATTGGATATACTAAGACGTCCGTGTTTTCAATACGAGCCTGTATAAAACACGGATTCCACGGTAGCGATGAATAGCCAAACCCACATCCCTAGACCCCTACGAGAGCGGCAAGTAACACTGCCAATTCTAGGGTTAGGAGACCCGGTCTCGACTCCTCGAGATGGTCTCCCACTGGACTCTAGAACCCGGTTACTTATGCTCCCCGCCTTGGGTCTATCATAATGCGGAAAAGTAAATAATATACAACGGTGACATCTTCCGCTACCTGGAAGTGCCCCGATAAAAGAATATTACATACAAATGAATTTTTCATGAATGAAAAAGAAAAACTCTCATCTCACATAAAACCCCGGCTATTCAAAATGCGACGATCCAATATAACATATCACAGCAACACATAATATCTCATATCATCAACGTAAACAAGTATGCGTATCCCGATTGTCGTTGATGTATAGCAACGAAGCCGGCGATACACCACATACTACGCTTACGGTCACAGAAAAGAAAGTGTAAAACTACAACAGTTGGAATCCGCAACCTCCTTAGACATCACATGCCTAACCAAATGAATTCCTTAGACATCACATGCTTAACAATTATAAACCCCGCATTTTAGTCTCATTATCGAAAACTCTTTTCAATGTCAAGTCGGGCAATTCAAAAGGATTCCCGACGTCCTGATCGAATGCTCGTCGCAAACTTTAGTAGACAGCCGCACCCCTGAAGCCGTCGACAAAGTGCACCAAGGCAGAACACCGCTACCGCGAGCACCCGAACGGATTCTTTCGGCGACGGGGTTCTCCTACAGTCACTTGGTCTGGGCCATGGGGCGTGGCTGTCTATTAAGTTTACCCGGTGAGTATCCGCGTACGCTACGTGATTGTGACGGACTTTTGATCACATCAAAATTCCGTGGAAACCGATCATCTGAGACTAAACTGCTATGTTTATAATATTCAAATTAGTTATCTCATAACTACCTATGGATTCCAAATATTGTATCACATTCCAGATAAATAGAAAAAGTTAAACTTTCCGATCGAATCATCAAACACCCAAGATTTCCCCAAAGTATCTCAACACTTGAAATCAGTTTAAAAACATCCATCACATGCCACAGTACCAATGGTCCAGCCGTAGAAGGGTCAAGCCAACGCCTCACATGTGGCACGCTGTACTGCCCCAAACCCTAAGATTCAAAAGACAGTTCAAGACGGTCACATAATCGAGTTAAGGTTTGTTGTCTTCTAGAGGGTCCACCGAGTTACTTGCACGACTTAGAACATTCTTAAACACGAGAAAAAATCCAACTTTTGAAAAATTTTCCGACAGGGGAAAAAGTGAGTTATTGATATCCGTTCGAACTTTTTAACAGTTTCTAAAATTTATCCGGAAAGCCATATAGACAAAATCTAATACTCCGATCGAAACATCGAATCCCCAAAACAACCCCAGAAAATTCAACTCTTGAATAAATATTAAAAATTCCCATAAAACTCAGCACTGTGTAATAGGAATTACTGTGTAAAATAGGAGGGGTGACGTCATCAATTAGCCGCTGAACCGCCGCAGAAGCCAGGCTTCTGCCGCGGTTCCGCCGCACTTTTGACGAATTAGCCCCTCGGATTTCACAGTAATTCTAATAAGACCCTGCTGAATTTTTTAGCAATTTTTAATATGGAAAAAACCCAATTTTTAGAAAAAGTCCAGAGAGCGGGTTTTATCGGGGTTTCGGCTTTCGATCGGACTTTAAACTTCGTCTAGAATTCGCCTAAAGCTCTAGCTTGGCTCTGATACCACTGTAGGGTTGCTAGGCACGCGCACAAGGGTCTACGAGGCATCAACCATGCCCGATTTAAAATTTAGCCTTGCCGAACAACCCGAATACGGAACTTTAAACTAGAGATTAGGCGAAAACAAGCTTGCTAAACACTTTAACACTAAGTGAGAGGGATTACAACCTTTGTAGATCCGGTCCTTCACTTCATATGCTCCGTGTTGTGGTCCCTTCGCTGCGATCATCGGGATCCGGACTCTAGAGAGGTTCCACGAAGAGAAAGATGCAACCTTTGCTTCCGATCTTCGATACTAAGATGATCTACCTTGAAGTTTCTTTAACACAAGCTAACACTCATGAAATGATGTGAACACCCTCATCTAAATGGCAAGGGAAGATAAGGATGATGAAGTAGGATTTTTTGCTCTCTTTATTTATCTTTTTCTCATATTTATCCCTCACAAAAATCAAAGCATGAAAGCATTTCAAGCAAAGAAGAAGAAGGAAGAAGATGAACAATATTAGAATCCTTTTGTGATGAATAGAAAATGAAATGATATGAAGAATAATGAAACCATGGTTGACTTAACCATTGTAGAGAATTGACTAGGGTTAGGGTTTGGGTTGGGTTAAAGCATGAGTCAGTTGAAAAAAATCTTTATCATGACAAAAAGAAAAGCTTCTAGAAACATCTAGAAAGCTTAACCCTAATCCAAACCCTAATCATGTTTAAACTCCACTGAACAAGTTGCATTAGTTATCATATAATGTTACAATATTATATATCACATATATAATATTTATCGCAACAAAATAAAATAATACAATTAACATATATCGCATATATATCGATGTATTACCCGAGTGAGAAAAAGAATCTTTTTGTGAGAAAATATTTGTTAATGTAATTTAATATATCATATATATTATTATACATTAAATCATCGAATCAACACTTGATCCGACAATCCGGCTATATCGCATATAACCGGCTAATATTTATCCGTACCGATTCATCGAATCAACACTTGATCCGATGACCCGGCTGATATCAAATATCGCGAGAATATAATACGGTATCACATATCGCATTATCCTCGGTCCCGCACATATCACATATGTGCTCCAACTCCGTTTTGCCTGAGTTAAGAAACCTCTGTGTAGGACTCTAAAGAATCGTCAATACGCCGGCAGTAGGTGATGATCATATCAAACACCCACAAGCTGCAAGCGGACAGCTAAACGTAACAGCTACCCAGGTATTGAGCGCTCAAAAGATCAACAAGCAAGCCTGTAACTTCTCCTGTGAATCCAATCAGTAACACTCCCGTACAGTCCGGTCTCATCGTCTGATATGTTGTATATCTCGCCTAGGGGTGGTAAACGTCAGACCCCAGTAGCTCGATAAGTCGTGTCGATATGAGGTCTATAACAGTTCGAGAAACTACTGATAACACTTACCAGTAAATCTCAGCAACCCTGTCCAGGGATTTCCGGTTATAGCCAATCGAACACAGCACAACATCAACTCCCTATACCGGGAGAGACGAATCCCCTCCTATCGCTCATTGCCTCCATGTAATTCGGGACTGTACCCAAAAGCCACCTTTTTGCACGCCCTCTTGGACGTGGTATGATGGAAATCAAAGCACAGTGGGAATCACACAAGACTCTATGACGATCTCGGGTCAACAGACTACTCTGTACCAGTGTCACCGGAGAACTGCCATCTGACGTATGGTATAATACCATCTGGGAGTTCTCGGCGAGTCCGTCCAGTGTACCCAGTCACCACTGAGCACCCGTACACCATACTTGATGTCAAACACCGATGGATATGGGATCATCCATCGCCCATCATATGGGTCAAGATGCGTATACGCTAGTCTACTCTGGTGCATCGATGCCCTGTCTCGATACACCCTCGACTAGGAACAGTTATAGGATGTACTCGTCGACAACCGTAGCCCCACTAGTATGATCTCATCATAGTCCCAGTAGTCGAGTACATATCCTAAGGGCTTTATCAACATGTAACATAGAGACAATCAGAGTACATGTTAAGATAAAGTACAACCAGATAGCATACTATCATGTCGAGCAAGAAAGTCCTCCCTATATATGTCCTAGCATCCACTACAATATACATCGCATGTACAGCAATGGCCTCTAGGGCATACATATAACTAACAAGAAGTTGGCTTGACCCTTCTACGGCTGGACCGTTGGTACTGTGGCATGAAGTGAATGTTCTTAAAACCTATTTCATGTATTAAGATGTTTCGGGAAAACTTGGGTGTTTGGATGTTCGATCGGAAAGTTTAACATTTTCTATTTATCTGGAATGTGATACAATATTTGGAATCCACATGTAGATATGAGATAACTGATTTGGATGTTATAAATATAGCGGTTTAGTCTCACATGATCGTTTGCCATGGAATTTTGATGCGATCAAAAGTCCGTCGCAATCAAGTAGCGTACGCGGATACTCGTCGGGTAAACTTATTAGAGAGCTACACCCCTTAGCCCCGACCAAGTGACTTTAGGAGAACCCCGTCGCCGGAAGCATCCATTCGGGTACTCGCGGCAGCGGTGTTCCGCCTTGGTGCACTTCGTCGACGGTATCGGGGGTGCGGCCGTCCACTAAAGTTTTCGACGAGCATTCGATCAGAATGTCGGGAATCCTGTTGAATTGCCCGACTTGATATTGAAAAGAGTTTTCGATAAATGAGACAAAAATGCGGGGTTTATAATTATTAGGCATGTGATGTCTAAGGAATTTAGATGGTTAGGCATGCGATGTCTATGAAGGTTGCGGATTCCAACTGTTGTAGTTTTACACTTTCTTTTCTATGACCGTAAGTGTAATATGTGATATCGCCGGTTTCGTAGCTATATATCAACGACAATTGGGATACGCATGTTTACTTACGTTGATGACATGTGATGTTATGTGTTGCTGGATATGTTATATTAGATCGTCGTGTTTGAATAGCCGGGTTTTTTTTATGTGAGATGAGTGTTTTTCATTTTCATTCATGTAAAAGCTTGTATGTAATATTCTTTTATTGGGGCACTTCCAGGTTGCGGAAGATGTCACCATTTGTATATTATTTTCTTTTCCGCACTAGGATAGACCCAAGGATGAGGGCTCGTATTGAAAACCGGGTTCTCTGGAGTCCAGTGGGAGACCCACTCGAGGAGTCGAGTCCGGGTCTCCTAACTCTAGAATTGGTAGGGTTGCTAGCCGCTTCGTAGGGGTCTAGGGGTGTGGGATTGGCTATTCATCACCACTGTAGAATCCTTGTTTTATACTGGCTCGTATTGAAAACACGGATGTCCTAGTATATCCAATGTTTCATATGTTTCTTCTGCAGCGATATCTGTGATGTGATCATTTGATATGCTGTGATGGATACTGTATATATTATATATGATATATTATATAGACGTTACTTATGTTTTACACCCGCGCTAGCCCTGCCCCGCTCTGCCGTTAGTTACCTAACCTAACGGTGCACGAGGGGATATCGAAGCGAATGCGGAAGGCATAAGTGTACGTCGTATTTATCTGTGATGTTTAGGTATTTAAATGATGGGACTTCATTAATGTGATTAATGAAAGAAAAGAAACCTAAGATGTTGTGGAATTGAATTTTCAAAAACAGGTAGCTATAGTTCTTGCTTTGCATCGCGGTGTTCCTTGTAGAACATCCTGCACCTTATTCGATAAGGAAAGGACCGAGATCCCTTCACCGGGAGTGACTCCTTTAGTAATAACTGGCAGATGCTACAACCCTCGGTTTGTCTTTTGATTGCTTCTATAGTTTCTGCTTTGCACAGTGATGTATATGATATATCCTGCACCTTATTCGATGAGGAAAGGGCCGACGATCCCTTCACCAGGAGTGACCCCTTTAGCAAAACTAGAAAAGCCTCAAAAACACTCCATTTCAAAATTCATTCGATCCCACAACGATATCAAGTTCATTACGCAATAGGTTTTCAGAAAAATATGTCGTAGCCCTCCATCATTTCAGATAAGTCCTGCTTAGTATTCGTGCTGCGTTTGTTGACCTTGTCAAGGCGTAGTGTGCGGTAGCAAACCAGTATTTATCTGCTTATGCATATGATCCAGATTGGGTTAGGGTAGTCGTACGGTCTTGTTGACCTTGTCAAAGGTCGTGCAGGTGGGTTTGATTCAATCAAGAAATAACGGGTTGAACTTGACTTACGGTCTATGGTTTGTTGACCTTGTCAAGGTCATAGATCGTTTGGGGAAAAATATTATCGGGAATTTCATGTGTTGAAATTTGCAATGAGATTGCATACCTTCTATGAGATAGTTGGATCCCGATACCCGCTGCGAGTAAGAGTTACTCCTAGGAGAGTTTTACACATTACAATTAGCTGATCAAGTAGGTGTCTAGAAAGGTGTTAATGGGGTTATGCCTCTGGGAAAACAAGGTTTACATTAATTAGGTTCGTGCGAAAGCACGGGGGACCTCCCTCAAAGTACCGACACTGGCCTGGCTGAAAGATTGGCGAACTTGTAGCGTGTAATTAATCCCGGCTAGTCTTTCCTTTTAGCGTTTGATGGAAGATTTGATAAAACCAGTGGGAGCCATCCCGATTAGATGAAATAATAACCAATCTGATCTTGAAAGAGCGCACGCAGAGTTTTTTCTTCTCTCTCTCTCTCTAGGTAGCGACCATGTCACGCCTTAATCAAGATAATAATACAGATGTATTGACCAAACCCGCTTGTTATACTGTGCTGGGGATCGTTGGTCCCGCTCCAACTTATAAATGTTATAAGACAGAGCAGAAAATTGGGGAAT
Source organism: Agapanthus africanus (assembly GCA_030015575.1). Taxonomy (NCBI): domain Eukaryota; kingdom Viridiplantae; phylum Streptophyta; class Magnoliopsida; order Asparagales; family Amaryllidaceae; genus Agapanthus; species Agapanthus africanus. The sequence continues at coordinate 539,030,496 of CM057337.1, forward strand.
ACCAGATTTCTCGTGCCGCCCAAACGAAGAAAGTGCATGTTGATGCATCATCTTCGGGTGTATTCGTTACATAGAACTGTTTCTCAGTATCCTTTACGTCCTGAGTATGTGATACCGGATTAGGATCCCGCATATGTAATCTGTTACATGGGCTACAGAAAGGTAGAGAACTGAGAACGGGTGATAAGTTTCAGGAGACAGAAAACGGTGCAAGTGTTGCAGCCAAGTCTGTTGGTCACAGTCACCCTGTATTCCAAATACATTGATTCTGAACGAATGTTATTAGATACCGAACCTGATATACAAAATCATATCAGTCTCTTTATTAGTAAAGAAATGATAAAATTTTGTATTGTTGGATAATGTTTTGAACATTTCCTATATCAAAAGTTGATCGGTTCAGGCACGTTATCTAAAAGCATTGATATTCTAAATCAAACTACAGTTCTTAGTATACGGAACACACACAAGAGGAAGAGTTCAGAAATGAACGGATCCTTCTTGAGGTATTGTAGACTAGGTCATATCAATGCGACCCGACTAGCTGAAGTTACATTTAGATTCATATTTAAATATGTTTGAATTTACATCTTATGAAACTTGCCAGTCATGTCACAAAGATTAGATGACCATAGCTCCGTTTATTGGAAACAGAGAAAGAGTTAGTGAACTCTTGGGATTGATACATACTGATGTATGAAGGTCCCCTGTCTACACATGCCAAGACCGGTTCTTTGTACATCATTACATTCTCTGATGATCTCTCAAGATCCAGACATATCTTCCTATTGAAACACAAGTCCGAGCTTTTGAGATATTCACAGAATATAAGTTAGAAGTAGAGAACCAAAAACCGGGTATAAGTATTATGTCCTATGATAAGATCATGGAGGAGAATACTTGAGCACGGAAATCCTGGACTATTCTAAAGGAGAATGAGATTCTCTCTCAGCATTACTCCTCCGTATACACCATAGCACGATAGTATATCAGGGCGGAGCAATAGCACCATATGTGATATGGTGTGCTCTATAATGAGTACTACTGAGTTTCCTATTTCCCTTTGGGAGTTATGCACCTGAGAAGTTGCATACCTATTGAATTGAGTTTCAATCAAATCAGATGCCTACCACTTCATATGTGATATGGAAAGGGAAGAGCCCATATCTTAAGTTAGTTAAGATTTGGGGTTGTCCGGCCTATGTCTAAAAGCAAAATCCGAGCAAGCTCGAGGCAAGGTCTGTTATGTAGAACTGGAAATGTTCCAGCTATTCAAACTGCAACTGATGATTTGGTAGAACCAAAGGGTTCAATAATTTCCAACGAACCTCAGCCTCTCCGCCGATCTAGTAGGGTTCCTTATCCACCTGAGAGTTACTTCGGTTTCTCTATGACAGTGGGAGCGAGGATTGCAACATGAGATGATGACCTAACTAGTTTCGAGCAGGCCATCGAGAGTAGGGACTCTGTAAGAATGGCTGGATGCTTAGCTATCTGAGATGGAATCCATGTACACCAACAAAGTATGGACTTTGGTTGCTATATCTGAAAGGTTAAATCCCCATCAGGAGAAAGTATATCTTAAGAAGATTACTTGGTGTAGATAGAAAAGTTGAGACTTTCAAAGCTAGACTTGTTAAAGGTTTTCGTCATCGACCAGGCATGGATAATGATGAAACCTTTTCCAGTGGCTAAGCTTAAGTCCATCCGGATCCTACTTGCCACGGCTACATACCTTGACTATGATATCTGGTGGTTGGGTGTCATGACTGCTTTTCCAAATGATGATTTGGAAGAGAGCGTCTATAACTACACAGCCAGAGATCTTCATAGACAGTGGGAGCAGCGAAAACGTGTACAAGATGTTTTATGTGATAAAGCAGGCATCGCGGAGTTGGAACGTCTGTTTTGATGTGGTAGTCAAAGAGTTTGACTTCATCAAAATGGTAGATGAACCTCGTATATACAAAAAGGAAGTAGGGAGTATAGTGGTGATCCTCGTAGAGTACGTGGATGACATACTCTTAATAAGAAAGGAGTTTCCTATGCTACGCTCTGTCAATCTCCGCTTATCACAAGGATTCGCCATATAGGATCAAAGTGATACCTCCTAAATCCTGGGTTTTGGACCTATGAGATAGATCTAATTGGATGTTAGGATACTCACTAGTTGTAGTGAGATGGTATCAGTTGATCCTAGGGAGAATCACCGGAAAGGTTCCAGAGTGATAAAGGCTACTGAAAGTCAGTCACAGGCATTGTCTTTACCCTCAGTAAATGGACGGTATGTTGGAAGAGTTCCAAGCTAGATACCGTGGCATACTAGACGATAAAGGCTGGATATATCGCTACTTAAGATGCTACCAAAGAGGCAGTCTGGATGTATATAAGTTCATCAGATGAACTTCGTTCCTCCCGTTGTGTGACAATGGAGTTGTGGCTTATGCCAGGGAACGCCCATCCCATCAGTGATCCAGACATATTCTAAGGCAGTGTCACCTCATCATGGAAATGGTTGATCTCCAGGGGATCGAGGTTAGGAGAGCAGACTCAGAGGACAACACGACGGATCCACTCACAAAGGCCTTTTCCCAGAGAGAGACTTTTATAGGATGGTTGAGTATGGGATACTACAACCACTGCTACAGATGGCCCTAGTGCAAGTGGGAGATTGTTAGTTATATGTATGCCCTAGAGGCCATTACTATACATAGGATATAAATTGTAGTGGATGCTTGGACATATATAGGGAGGACTTTCTTGCTCGACATGATAGTATGCTATCTGGTTGCTCTTTACCTTAACGTGTACACTGATTGTCTCTCTGTTACATGTTGGTAAAGCCCTTAGGATGTGTACTTGACTACCTGGACTATGATACAGATCATACTAGTGGGGACATGGTAGTCCATAAGTATATCCTTCAAGGTCTCTAGTCGTGGGTGTATCGAGACGGGGCATCGATATACCAGAGTAGACTAGCGTATACCTTCTCGACCCATACAGATGGGCGATGGATGATCCCATATCCATTGGTGTTTGACATCAGAGATGATATAAGGGTGCTCAGTGGAGACTGGGTACACTGGACGGACTCGCCGAGAACTCCCAGATGGTATTATACCTTACGTCAGATGGCAGTTCTCAGGTGACACTGGTACAGGTTATTCTGTAGACCCGAGATCGTCATAGAGACTTGTGTGATTCCCACTGTGCTTTGATTTCCACCTTACCACGTCCAAGAGGGCGTGAAAAACGGTGGTTTTTGGGTACAGTCCCGAATCACATGGAGGCAATGGGCGATAGGAGGGGATTCGTCTCTCCCGGTATAGGGAGTTGATGTTGCGCTGTGTTCGATTGGCTATAACCGGAAATCCCTGGACAGGGTTGCTGAGATTTACTGCTAAGTGTTACCAGTAGTTTCTCGAACTTTTATAGACCTCATATCGACACGACTTATCGAGCTACTGGGGTTTGACGTTTACCACCCCTAGGCGAGATATGCGACATATCAGACGATCAGACCGGACTGTACGGTAAGTGTTACTGGTTGGATTCACAGGAGTGAGAGGGGGCTTGCTCGTTGATCTTCTGATCGCTCAATACCCTGGTGTCCGTTACGTTTAGCAGACCGCTTGCGGCTTATTGGTGTTTGATATGATCATCACCTGGTGCCGGCGTATTGACGAGTCTTTAGAGTCCTACAAAGAGGTTTCCTGGCTCAAGCGAAACGAAATAGGAGCGCATATGAGATATGTGCAGGACCGAGAATAATGCGTGTATGTGATACCGTATTCTATTCTCGCGATGAATGTATCGATTGGTTGTATACGATATAACCTAGTTATCGAATCGAGGATTGATACGATAAGTCGATACATTGGATATTAGTCGGTCATATGCGATATGACCGGATCGTTAAATCAAGTGTTGATTTAATGATTTCATATATAATTATATATTAGATATATTACTTTACATTAACTAGTATTTGTTCACTTAAGATGGATTTTCTCACTTGATGTGCACATTGTATATATGATATAGTTTTGAGCACTAGTTTGTATCATGTTTGATGATGCATGCAACCTTGGGTGTGTGTATGCTATACACCGTGTTTAGTTAATGGTTAGGGTTGCCATTGCTTTATTTATTTATCTATTTATTTTGGTTAAGAGATAAAACTAAATGGTTTCTTTTGTTTTGTGCTAGAAGTTTCTTGTTGCTTCATGCATCTTTGACAAAGTGACCACTTTGTCTTTATCCCTTAACCTAACCATTCAACTAAACCATAGTTTATTCTCTACACTCAACCATGGTTGCAAAATGATAAGAATCACTTGGATTTTATTTTTTAACAATTCTTTTTCATTCTTCTTCTTCATCTTCTTCATGAAGAGAAAAAGAAAACCTTTGCTTGAAATTTCTAAGTGATGATTCCAAGTGAGAAATCCAAATCAAAATTGAACCCACTTCCTATTTCTTCATCCTCTACCACTTGCCATGTAGTATAGGGTGTTTTCTTCACAAGTTTCATGACTTGGTGAAGGTAGAGCTTAATCTTGTGTTGCCTCGACGTAGATCATCTTCGGCATCGAAGTCGACGCCCTAGCCCGATCATTTCTCCGACGAAACCATCGCCAGAGTCCGGGATCCGATGATCGCAGTGGAGGGACGTCAACACGGAGCCAAGGAAGTGGAGGACCGGATCTACAAAGGTTGTATTTTCCGTTCACTTAGCAATAAAGTTGTTTAATTGCTTGTTTCGCCTTTGCCTCTAGTTATCGATCTATCATTTGGGTTTCTCGGCATAAGAAAAATTTGATTTTACCATGTTTGATCTGTTGTAGAACCTCATGGGTGTGCCTAGGAACCCTATAAGTCCATCACCTGCAGGTACACCACCATGCCAGGAGTCATCCATTATAAAATATATTAGAATACTGTCAAAGTACCCACATTGGGAAACTACCCAAATCTAGATCTAAAACCATAGATTTAGTAACCAGAATGTCAGATATTATATCCATATCCTTTGTGGAGAAACAATTGTGTGACGACCACAGTATAACCGATCGTAGTATATGAATTTTACTTCCTACTTTGTGTATGTCATCCAAATACCAGGACATCACACCCTACTACCATCTTAACAGATCCATCCCCTATTCTGTTAAAGTCAAAGACATGACTGTCACATCAAAATTAGATGATCTATCTCCGCTATATCTGCTCTAGTCTATAAATAGACATAAGCTACTTTCCCACTATGCTTCCGCTACTCCCACTGACCACAACAACCCTCTGACAGAATAATACATGCGTGCACTTCTAAATCTAGTTTAGAACGACGCTATACTTAACCTCCTGCCGAGTCTCATAGCCTGGAACAACAGTAGTGTCAAGTCTGGGTAAACAAGAACCTCCCTGTCACCGTCCTTGAGGCCACCGAAGTACCTCTCGGGTGTCTGAGGTTACCCACCATATCTGTGGAGTGGCTAATGGAATGTCAAACATGATTGAATCTTTAGGTCCTATTAAATTTTCTGTAATCGTTTGTGGTTCTGGAATCACTTCCAGTTCAACCATACTCCCACTACTGTTTTCTGAAAAAAATCCATTTTTCTAAAACTGTGGCGAGTCAACAACAATATCACTATTGATCTTCCAGATGGTAGAAAGTCAACCGTCGTCATAGCCTGGGCTAACCCGCAAACTGCCACTACAGAAACGTGCCTTGAGTTATCCAGAGTCTGGTTTTAAGCATAAGCCGGACAACTCCACATACCTTATCATCGTTAAGATATGAACCATTCTATATCCAATATAGAAACTTTGACACTTATTTAATTGGAACCAGATTCTAATCATGCAGTTGTCTCCAGTGCATATCAACTTAATGGAAAGAGGCCAATCAACATTTACTCAACTTAGGAATGCATCCAATTATGAGTAACCTGAAAGAGAAACAAGTTTCTCAAAACTATTACTATCAACTAAATACCATTCACAAGTATCTACATCTTCGATCTCTTTGAAGAATCCCGATACTTGTGATACCTGGTTCCCTACTTTATTCCTATACCCACAACTTCTCAAAACTTAGACCTTGTATTTTTACGAAATACTTGTCTAAAAACTAGAGAAGTCACAAGTAAATAGAACATAGTATGAGGACCAACCCTTTTGTCCTGATGGACACTGGACAACATACAATACTCTGTATAAATACGCTGAGTTGAATAACTCATAACCTGTACATCGTAGGTTGAAAACTGTACTTATGGTTAAGAACTACTCCGCTGTTCAATGCTACTTACCCAATCGTCAACTGATATAGGTAAATGTCACAGACATAATTTCAAAAAGTTATATCTCACTTTATAAAAATAAATGTACAGATATATCAGTTTGAAATTGGTGCACAACAACGGATATTCAAAACCAAATACAACGAATTACAACGAATTCAATATCACCAATTACGACGGATTCCGATATAACAAGGATGATCACCTTATTCCCAATAACTTACTCCTACTCATCATCTGTAAAACCATACGGATGTGAGAATCATACCAGGTAAATACATACACTGGTGTAAGTATCTAATCGGGAAATCAGTTTTCCTTTAACAATGCATAGTGAAACTGAAACATGAAAATGTTTCGAAGGGGTATCCTGGTATTCCTAATAATGCCTCTTCCATAATGTAATTCATGAGTGTAACCGTATATTTCTTTGCCATCTCTCCAAATCTCTTTATTTGTCTTTAGTCATTACCTTCTGTACACCCCTTTAGCCTAAGTGGTTTTCTTCCTTCCCTACCGTTTGGCACCAGCCTATGGTTTGGAAGAAGACTATCCAGTAAGCATAATAGGTGTACTCTCCTAATTCTCGGAGTACTCGCAACCTGAGAGAAGGTGATGATAAAAGCCAACTGAATAATACGTTAGTCTATTTCTCCCGAACTGGGGAAAAAAGCAAAGGTGAAGTAGGAGTGGCGATGAAGTACGCGGTTTGGTCGTGAATGATAGCAGTCGCAATTTACTTTGCCCTCTTTCTAATCTCTTTATTTTGTCTTTACTTATTACCTTCTGTACACCTTACTTAGGCTAATTGGTTTTCTTCATTCCCTACCTTTAGGCACCTGCCTATGGTTTGGAAGAAGACTATCCAATAAGCGTAATAGGTGTACTCTCCTAAACCAAGGAGCCCTCGCAACCTGAGAGAAGGTGATGATAAAAGAAAACTGAATAAACCAATTCATTTTCTCCTGAACCTGGATCCATCCTTGAAGAAGTCCCTTCGAGTTCGTATATAACCATATGATGGATCTATCCAATGGAAGTGGATGTTCAAAGTAATACGAGGTGTTCTGAGAAATGCAAAGGGTAAAAGAAGGAGCGGCAATGACTTATGCAACTCGGACAATCCAAAAGCCAGTATTTTAAGAAGGTTCGGTCAACTTGGTCACTGGGTCATAGTCTAGGGCCGGTCAAAAGTTGCTGCCAAAGAGAGAGAGAAAAGAAACACTCCGCGTGCACTGTAACCTAGATCAGAATGGTTATCACTTTATCTAATCAGGAAACCTCCCACTGTACTGTCAAATTCTACTCTAAACCTGAAAGAAGAATCAATCGGGATCACCTGAAGAGTAAACTAACTTATCAGTGGGAATCGAGATCCAACTCTCATCGCATGATAACGTGAAGGAATCCACTCACGTTATCACACTCCAGAAGGTATGCGCATGCCTGGCAAGTTTCAGTTTTTTTAGAAACTCCCGATATGATTTTTGCCCCATGCTTTTATGACCCTGACGTTGGCCAAATGCCATAAGTCACATGCCAAGTTCTACCCATCATTATCTTGTTAATTTGAACCCACCCGTACATGCCCTTGTCGTTGGCCAAATGGCAGAACGACTGTTCCAAACCAATTCATCTATCTATGCAACAGATGAATACCCGGCAGCTACCAAACACTATGTCTCGGCGTCGGTCAAAATGCATAGCTTGAATACTACTGAATACCCAAATGAAATGACGGAGGGCTACGGCTGGTTTTTGGCAAAAAACTTTTAACGTAACGAGCTTGATATCGCTGAAGGAACCTGATAGCCTTTTATAAAATATAGTGGCGAAAACCTTCGCTAAAGAGGTCACTCCCGGTGAAGGGATGTCGGCTCTTTCCTCATGGAATGAGGTGCAGGATATTCCAACTGAATACCGCGATGCAAAGCAACAAGTAATCGACTAAGTGAAGTTATTACCCTGACGCAAACTTCTGCCCAAGGGGTCACTCCCGGTCAAGGGATCTCGGCCCTTGCCTCGTCGAATTACGTGCAGGATATTCCAACTGAATACCACTATGCAAAACAAAAGAAAACGTCCTTGTAATAACACTTTTTAAAACTGTTCCAACAGCATCCAAATAGGTTTGTTTTCCTTGCATTGATCAAAATCAACGCAATCCCATCAATTAATCACACCAGAAAAGAACGAAAATAAAATGTACGTATATGCCATCCGCATTCGTCACTGGGTCCCGTCATCACCCGTTAAGTTACTTAACTAACGACAGAGCGGGTAATGGAGTAGCGCGGGTGTAAAACATATACAACATCTACTAGTATATATACCAATATACAATAATCGCTCCAGGTGTGATAAATGCAACATTACAGAAAAGTAATAAGCATCACAGAATAATACAGATAATCTAGGATTCCCGGGTTTCACAGAGCCGCTACGGAAACCCGACTTTCCCTTGGTCATGTGGATAGCCTGTGCAATGTAACCTAGACCCCTACGAGTGCGGCAAGTTACCCGCTAAAACCTGAAACAAGGAAGCCACCTACAGCAAAGTGAATGGACCACCCAGCACTTCACGGAATCTGGTAACATGAGCACCCCTCCTTGGATCAACCTGTACCTCCTACGAGTGCGGCGAATAGTCTGCCAATTCTAGAGTGAGGCCCCTTTTGCCTCTCAAAGCCATGGGATACGCACCCGTTGCCCTCCAGAACCCAGCTATCCATGTACTCCGTCGTAGGGTAAACCTAGTACAGAAATGAAAAATATGTACAACGGGTATATCGACCTCAGCCCGGTCGTGCCCCAAAAGAAAATTATATAAACAGGCAGTGACGACAGTCCATATGTTGGATGCTCGTCCCGCAATATCAAATGTACAAATAAATCCTAACTGCACTATCATTGCACACAGCTATCCACCACGACAAATCTGCAACATCATAGCACAACACAGAACATCAACGTGAATGTCACGTTCGCAAACCCGTCTAAAAGAACTATAGCAATTAGACACGATTTACCGCTCGAATGACATTCACGGTCGGAGATATAATGTAAGTACTATAAACTAATAAGTTTAAAATTCCGATCGACAAAACATCCAAAATTGGGCCCCACGTACAACTGCAGTACTCAAACAAAATCTGAGCCTAAACAAAATATTCTAGAAACCACAATTCCCCATGAAAGACAACACTGTAGAAAAATGGTACTCTGTTTCTCCAAAACGGCGGTGGAACCGCCGCCAAACCATGGTTTGTGCGGCTGTTCCGCGGCAGTACTGTGGAGACAATGGACCAAATTTCTACAGTATCCTTGAAAAAACCTGCACGATTTTCTGAGATACTCAAAATGATTTTTAGACCAGTTTTAAAAATCGATAGAAACTTTAACATGAAAAGTGCGGTTTTGGAAATTTCGTTCGATCGATATTTTAAACACGTTAGAACAAGTTAGTAAAGGTTAATGGCATGTCTCTGATACCATGTAAGTCTACGGTAGTGCCCCGGCCATCAATCTGACGCCAAACGAGGAACAAAAACTGTCATAACTGGCGCTATCGCATACTATAACCCAGATCTTGCCATTAATGCTAAACTAACAAACTGTAAAGAGGTAGAAAGGCTATACCGATCGATCCGAGTCCTTCGTTCTATAGCCATCATCCCATGCTCCTCGCGGCAACTCCGATCTCTTGTCTCCTCATCGAGGTGGCACCACATCAACGGATCTTTAAACGGGCTCCCGCCTCTATACCGAGAAAACTCGGTCATCAAGTCTGCTAAAAAAGATGACCAAGATGAAGTAGAGAATGAGTAGAAGACTTTGTCTCAAAACCCTAGGGTTCTCATCACATGAGAGGGTTAGGGTGGAGGTTGAAGAAGATGCTTAGGATTGGAAAGTGTGAGCTCATGAAAAATCAAGAGAGCAAAAATAACTAAGCACCAAAATGAGCCTTGGCTGTCCAAATAATGAGTGGTGATATATATGAGGTTTTGTGATGAAATATCAAGGAATATCTCTTCACAAAATATCCCCACAAACGCTTCATAATATCCTACCCAAAACAAAAGTCATTAATTCTTCATGACTCACTACATGACTCACTAACATGAGTCATTAGTGAACATGCTAGATTCAATGACTCATTAACATGAGTCACACTTTCCAAAACATTAATCATTTAAACCAAAATGATTAATCCAAAAAGAAATGCATCTTCTAAAATATTCTTGTAACGAATTACGAGAATATCCCTCACCTGTATATACATAGCTGTATCCATATTCCGACCGAATACGAATATGAGAGACTAAAATATTCTGACTCAATGCAATACTTGGATCCAGCTTAAACCAAAGCCCACCAGTATTATCTGTCCGAAATATGACACGTGCACAAGTGCACGTGCATTTTCGAACCCTGCCATAAAACCATACGGCCTCTACAACGTTTCGTCCAAACTTGGGAAACTATCAGTTGGGGACTCTAAAGACACGTCAGTACCCTGGCAGTGGGTTTAACCACAAGCACGTCAGCGACACAAGCTGTGCGTAACGGCTGCCCATGTACTGACCGAAAGGGAAGCTGATGAGCGAACTCATCCTGGAAGCCTACTGAGCCTATCAGTGACAATATATATATATATATATATATATATATAGCCCGGTCCGTTCTTCTATGAGCATCTCATATCGGGCCTAAGGGGCTGGTAACGTCAGACCCCCAATAGCGGTATAAGTTGTGTCGGAGAGTAGCCCTGAACACCCTGAGAAACTACTGGAATACTTACCAGTAATTCTCACCTGCCTTGGCCAAGGACTTGCTGTAATGGCTCTCCTAGACACAGCGCGATCCCACCCCCAATACCGGGAGAGAAGAATCCCCTATCGATCCGCTTACTTTCCTCCATATGGCTCTGGACTGTACCCAACTAAAAGTTGTTTGCACGACTCCTTTGAGCCGTGGTAGGGTATTAATCTAAGCACAGTGGGAACTCACACGAGACAAATGATGACCTCAGGTCGAGGAACTAACCTGTACACATGTCACCAGGGAACTGCTATCTGACGCTAGGTATCATAGCAAGTAGCAGGTCTCGGCGAGTCCTGTCCGGTGCACTCATAACCCAATGAGCACCTGTATACATCTTAGGTGATCTAACTGACACCAATGGCTTGTGAGACCGGCCACCGCCCCTCGTCGGGGTCTCGACTGTATACACTAGTCTACTCTGGAGTATCGATGCCCTGTCTCGAAACTCCCACGACTAGGGACCACTTTTAAGGATGTGCTTATGGACTACCCAACTCTCACGTATATGATCGCCATCATACTGTTGGTAGTCAAGCAGGATCCTGAGGGCTCTATCAACGTGTAATAGTGATCATGTCACCTAAAACTGTACACGACTGATAAAGGCAAACCAGATAGCATATTATCATCTTGAGTAAGACTGTCTTACCGGTATAGGTCCTCCTTCAATCATTGCAATCACGTACCTGCGATCCAATAATTGACTTTGAGGGCACTATATCCAACAGTGTGTACCTACACATCATAACGTATCATGCCGCATTAAAATCCTTTTCAAAACCAAAACGACGCACGAAACTCACATAGGTCAAAACCTATAGTTTGATCTCGCAAAAAAACCCGATTTCACTCGATATAGACATACAAACGTCCAGTGATCGAGATAAAACACAAACGCTAAAATCCAGAAATTAAAATACGCAAAACCATAACTCGAATCTAAACAGCTACTTGAGAAAGTGGTCCCATATTTTGATTAAGGCGCAAACAATGTTCCAAAACAATACTGAAGTGAAGTATATAGGGTATAAGAGCTATGGAAGCAACTAGGATCCCACCCCTCACCAAGTGGCTGAGCCCCTCCCTCTAAAATCCGAGCTCACCGGGCCTGGAGGCTCCTCTATGGTTTGTCTTGCTACAGGGGGTTCCTATGGTCAATTCAAGTCTACAGGGGTTGTTTTCTCATCTCGTATCTGTCCCAGGTCATCCCAGATTTTCATGCACACTCAAATACCTCACAAACCGACATGAAAGTTCCGTAATTCCGTATTTTGGGTTTCAGTTGGGCTTGGTCTGGATTTCTATCATTATAGGGGGTCTAAGTTCCTCAATAAGGCTCAAGTTCACCAACACAACTAAAATAAAACGCCAACCCTCTCTAGAATTTTCCAAAGTGCACAAAACTACACGAAATCGATTTTAATCTTGAATTGAGGCTAAAGCAAATGAAATACTACATTAATTGTGAAGGTATTTACCTCATTTGGCACTCATGAATTTCCTACAGCGCCAAAATGCAAACTTTCTTGGTCCAAAGGGTAGCTTGAGAGCTTGTGCACATTTTTTGTGATGTGGGAGTGGGATTTTGCGGTGTTTTTGATGATGAAGTAGGGGTTTTGAAGAGGAGGGAGGAGAGGTGCTGCCATGGAGAGAGGAGAAGAGAGAAGGATGAAGAAAATAGAATGAAGGAAGAAGAGCCCATGGTCAACTTGACCACTCACCTCTCTCTCTCTCTCTCTCATGCCCATCCGTCTCACTATTCTTTTCTTTCTCTTTTCTTTTCTTTTCTTTTATTTCCTTCTCTTTGCAATAGTAAACCCAAAATAATAACCATCCACGTAAAAATCATGTAGGAAAAATATAACAAGTGTTAAAATGACATGTGCATGTCATGTGCATAAAACACGCTTAAAGCCCAATTAGCGATTTTTAATCGCGATTAGCACTAAAATAGTGCCAAATAAATCATAAACTTTCATAATTTGCATAAATCACATAAAGCACCCTTTTCTCAGTAATTTCCATTATTTTCCAAATTTTTCCCGATTTATCGGTATTTAATTATACCGCCTTATTAAAATATTCAATATTTTATTATTAAATTATAAAAATTCCAAATATAATATTTTTTTTTGAAATGTTACAAGGGATCCGGATTTATTGTGATAGATCTAAATGGATATTGGGACTTTCACAGTCAAGCTACATCGACACCATACTGAAAAGATTTGGTATGGAAGATTCAAAGCGAGATAATCTACTGGCTTGTCACAGAATCACCCTCTCTAAAGAGATATCTCCCAAGACTGATTTGGAAAGGGATCCAATGACTATTATACCCTACGCTTCTGTGGTAGGCTCTATAATGTATGCTATGTTGTGTAACAGACCAGATGTAGCTTACGCGCTGAGCGTTGTATGCAAGTATTAGTCAAACCAAGGGAGAAGCACTGGACAGCAGTGAAGAACATTCTTAAGTACTTGAGAAGGACTAAGGAGAAGGATGACTGCAGGTCGAGGCCTTCGACGACTCCATCCACCAGAGTGACATGGATGACTCCAGGTTCATGTCGGGTTATTTCTTTACCCACAATAGAGGGGCGGTCTGTTCGAAGAGCTCCAAGAAGGACACCATTGCTGACTCGACGATGGAAGTGGATTTTATCGCTGGATGTGACGCCGCAAAAGAAGTGGTCTGGATGAAGAAGTAAGTAACAGAACTTTAGGTGGTTTCGTCCATTATTGATCCAATACCTTTGTATAGTTACAATGACAGAGCTATAGCTTTAGCGAAGGAACAAAGGTCCCATCAGAAGTCCAGACATATCTTGAGGCAGTATCACCTGATCAGGGAGATCATGGATCCCCGGGAGATTGAGGTGTGGAGAGTAGAGACGGAGAAAAACACTACAAATCCACTGATAAAGGCCATCCCTCAGATACAGTTCAAGACGCTATTCGAGATGATAGGTCTGCGATATGCCAATACAGGACCATAGCACAAGTGAGAGATTGTTCGTGATATATGCCCTAGAGGCCATTATTGTATAGTATCGGATTGTATATTACATTTTGAAATCTTGGGATATACACGGATATAATAATATTCGTGCTCAATATGATAATATGCTATCTGGTTTGATTCTATCTTAATATATGTATATGTTTTATTAGCATATCGCTAATACATATTGATAGAGACCTTAGGATCCTTTCTGGACTATCAGCGTTGTGATGGCAGTCACACTAGTGGGGGCTGGGTAGTCTATAAGCGCATCCTTATACTTGTCCCTAGTCGTAGGATTATCGAGACAGGGCATCGATACTCCAGAGTAGACTAGTGTATAAGCTTCTCATCCCAGTCTGGGTGATGTCTTGTCCCGCAGCCATTGGTATGCGATACCGAAGATAGTATACAGGTGCTCATTACGTTATGAGTTACACTGGACAGACTCAATGAGAACTGCTGGTTGGTATTATACCTATCGTCAGTTAGCAGTTCCTGGGTGACATGAGTATAGGTTAGTCCGTTGACTTGACATCACTATTTATCTCGAGTGTGTTCCTACTGTACTTAGATTACTACCTTACCGTGGCTCAAATGAGTCGGACAAATAGGTAGTAGTTGGGTGCAGTCCTGAAACATTTGGAGGAAGTAGTGGATAGAAAGAATTCGTCTCTCTCGGTATTGGGGGTTGATATCGCGATGTGTTCGGATAGCCATTACACAAAGTCCTTACCCAGGGCAACCGAGATTTACTGATAGATACACCAGTAGTTTCTCAGGGTGTATTAGGCTCTATACCGACATGACTTATTGCGCTATTGGGGGTCTGACATTTACCGCCCCCGTAGGCCCGATATGCGATACTCTTATACGAACAGACCGGACTGTACGAAGATTGTCACAGATAGGCTCAGTAGGAGTTCGAATGAGTTTGCTCATCGGCCTTCTTATCAACAGATACCTAGATAACCGTTACGTACAGCTAGTGCCACTGATGGACATATGGTTAAACCCACTGCCAGCGTACTGTAGAGTCTTTTAGATTCCCACGCAGAGGGTTTCCCTGGTTCAGGCGAAACGATGTGGAGACCGTATGGCTTTACGTGCAGGGTTCCGATCATATACATGTACTGGCTGCAATGATGTTTTTTGGATAGATAATACTAGTGGGCTTTAGTTTAAGCCAGATTCTAGTATTATATTATTGGATTATTATCATCTCTTTGTATTCGTATTTTTAGAGTACAAATACGGGTATGTATTTACGGTGAGGGCATTCTTCTAATTTCAAAAGAGATGCTTCTAGATGGGGACACCTCATTATTTGGATTTATCTATTTTTGGAAATAGATTAATAAGGTGGAAATGGATATATTTGTGCCATGGTGAAGCATGTCTCATTTTTTTGTTTATAGATTTGGACTCACTATTCAAGCATGGTTAACATTTTCAATTGAAAAATATTGCATGCTTGAGGTGAGAAAGTGTATGAGCCATTCTTCACTTCAGTTATAACTTGTTCATTTTGATTTTTCCTTTCTCTCTCCATTTCTCTCCCCTTCTTCCTCAAGACCCTAAACTCTCACATGTGTTGTGAACCATAGGGTCCTTTGAGATTACATAGTCCAATTAATAGTATGCATATCTTAAGCTACTTAGTTTAGCAAGCTAGGTACCTTAGTTATCTCAGCTTAGAGGTTGGAGCTTGAATCATAGACAGTCAGGTGGATCGTCTTCGACACGAGGTGGTCGACGACCGTGCAAGATCCGCATCTTCGAGGAGCTCAAGCTAAGGAGGAGGAGAAGACCCGAAGGATAAGTATCTAGGAGGTATAAACACTATAGTAGTTAAAACCTTCAAGCAGTATAGCCAGTTAAGGTTTCCACATAGATCCTGGAGTTTAAGTTGGTCTGGCGAGTCTTGAAAATTGTTTTATGTAAATTCCGTCTCCCCATAACTGTGTAACACCTTAGGTTGTGTTTAGTGGCTAATTATATTTTAATATATAGTTTTTAATAAAAAGTTTACCAAATTATGTTCCAAATATTTTATCGTATTTAATGAGTATTTTATTAGAATTTTTCTAGGCATACACACACTTGTGCATGTAAACTAGGGTTATGATATGGGGTTAACCATGATTAGTAACCATGGTGGACTAACCATTTCCTTAAGACATTTTAAGTCTTGTATTAAGTTATTTTGGGTTTTAATTATGGTTGTTGTTTTTTTTTTTTATGGAAATGAATTTCTTTGTTGACTTGGTGAGAGAGAGGGAGTATGGGCAACACGGCATGAGCCATGCTCATTAAATGAAGAGAGAGGGAGAGAGGGGGGTGTTTGACTAACCCAACTCTCATTTCTCACTCTCACTCTCATACACACACCCACACACCCTAGCAGCAACAGCACTCAGCAGCAGCAGAAGAAGCTCCAGCAGCAGCAACTAGCAGCAGTAACACCAGCAGCATCAGCAGAAGCAGCAGCAAGCAGCAGCATCAGCAGCAGCATGGAGCAGCAGCAGCAGCTCCAGCAGCCACAACAGCTCCAGATCCTCTCCTCATTCCTCTTCCTGCTTCGTAGGGTCTAGTAAGGTATAAAATCTGAGCCCAACCCCGTGTTTGCTAGACGTATGTGCAGTTTAGCTTCGATTAGTGTAAAAAGTGAGTTTTTGTGCTTGATTTGGTGATTTGTGTGAAGTTTTGTTCAAGTGATGTAAGTGTTCGTTAACATAGCCTAATTAGGTGTTATTAGGACCATGTAAACCTAGTTAAACCCCAAATTACACCAAAATACCATAGGGTTTCAAATTGTGCAGAATTAAGCGTTTTAAGGTGAAACTTTAGCTCTCTGTGATCTGCTATATGCCCGAGCACTTCAGGTTAAAATTGAGGAAACTGGAGTTTGTACACTAGGTATAGACTACACCACCTGTGCAAAAACCCCTAACCCCCATGCCAGGCCGCCGGTTTATTCATTATGGCCGCAATTTGCGGCCAGATGAGGGAATGTTTGGGTCTAGTTTGCATGGGTAGGAGTCTTCTACATTTTTAGGGCCAATGGTATATGCAATTTTGTAAGTTTCTCTCTGTAGGAAAATCTTGGACGTTATATCGTATTTCTAGTACGTTTGGTTCGCTTGATACGCGAGTGGGTTCTGTGATCGAGCGCGTCGCGATGTGTCGGGTTAGTTTTAGACGCGTGCATACGTTTTGGCGTATCATACACACGCGCGTTTAATTCGCGACGCGAGTGTATCAGTACACTTCGATATCGCGTTTTGCGAGATATTTGCTTATGTGGATTTTCCTTGTGTGAATTCTAGGTTCGCAGGCGGGTACGTCGAGCGAAGCTAAGAATGGGAAGCAGGCGGTCGGCTACGAGTAGCGCACGACCAGGTGAGTAGATTTAACATCTAGGGGGAAATCGCCCATATGGCGTTAAGCGTCAGGGCGTAATAGGATAATTATTCATGTGTGTTCATATAGATATACTAGTAGCATACTCTCTTGTTATATATATAGAACTGGTAGTATAGAACATTGCACTGTCACTAACGGTTCAAGCCGCCCGAGCACGATTTATATGCTACACTCACACCGTTAGTGATTGCCACGACACTCACATTATAGGATTGCTATAAATCACATATCATATTGATTCCGCTTTATTGATGTTGTCATGAATTGCTGCATATTAGCATATGTTATATTCATACCATGCACACTGTATACGCACTTTTGTGCATACCTTCATTGATATATCACTACCTGTGCACATGTATCCTTCATATACATCATATATTCATACTTGGTCATATATACATCACATATCCATACTTTTGCCATATACATCATATCTTCATACCTGCGCACATGCACACTGTATACTTATACCAGGGCATACATATATTGATATCTTCATACCTGCGCACATGCACACTATATACTCGTACCAGCGCACACATATATTGATATGTTCATACCTGCTCACATGCACACTATATACTCGTACCAGTGCAAACATATATTGATATCTTCATACTTGCATAGATTTACGCATTGAGATATGTTGTTTCCATGTTATTTCTGGATTTGGGAACCGTGGATATTTCAAAGAGAATGTGTAATTATTTAAAAACCCGGTTTACCTTGATATGATATTTCAGTGCGTCCACCATGTGTTTTCTCGGTGCTAAAGTGATAAATGAAACCCGATTCGAGGAGCGGACGAGGCCGATTGCGGGTACATGGTGGACACGGTATGGTACCCCGAGGCGAGAACGGATCTGTCGTATAGTAGATGATGAGCCTGCCAGAGGGACTACTAACTACCGGTGATTGGTTAGACCTGGCGGTTATCCGGAGGATACTGACCAGAGTCGATAGATGGATACGGGACGACTCATACTGCCGGGGCCAAGGGCCGATATCGCAGACGGAGCCCGTAGGCTAACCCGGACTGATGGATGCCCGATATATGAGGATTTGCGTGTCGATGCTGGACACGAGTATTTCTTGATATTTCGAGTGCCAATGTTGGGCACGCACGATTTTATGAGATTTACAGGATTTGAGGACCGATGAGGATGACGGCGCCTGAGTTGTATTAGGACTTGGGTGGATTGACGGGCACCGATTATATTTTCCACGACGACATTCCGTGTAGATGTTATATTTCCCATGCTCAGCATTTAGTATTTGATATCTCATCCTGTGTCTATTGTACCTGATATAGTACACATGCTTGCACGCTCATTGCATACCCTGCTCATTTTATATAGGGTTATTAGATTGCATTGCCATACCTGATTATCACATATCTTGCTTGTTAGTTATGTATATGCCCTAGAGGCCATTGTTGTACATATGATGTATATTATGATGGATGCTTGGATATATACAGAGAGGACTTTCTTGCTCGTCATGATAGTATGCTATTTGGTTTCACTTTATCTTAACATGTTGACTTGTATTGGTTTACTGTCTTACTCTCACATGTTAATAAAGCCCTTAGGATCTGTACTCGACTATTGGGACTATGATGAGATCATACTAGTGGGGCCATAGTAGTCGATAAGTACATCCTATAACTGTTCCTAGTCGAGGGTATATCGAGACAGGGCATCGATACACCAGAGTAGACTAGCGTATACGCATCTGGACCCATATGATGGGCGATGGATGTGTTGCGCCACGACAGCGCCCCGGCCGTCTATCCGAGGCCAAAATGCGGAATCAAAATTCTTCTTAACTTTAAACTGGCGCTACCGCGGACAATATACCCGGATCGTAACCATTAACCGATACTAGCTAACAAGAGAGGGGGTAAGAGATATACCGAGTGATCCCAGTCCTCCGTTCTTCTTGTCATCGTCCCAATCTCCCGCGGAAAGTCCTGTCTCCATATCGTCGCCTCCTCGCCGGAAGGGCACCACATCGCCTGCGTCTTTTACGGGCTCCCACCTCGATACCGAGGCAACTCGGGCACCAAGCTGGCAAGTCGACGTTCCCAAGATTTGCTGTAGAATGTGTAGTGCTTTGTCTCTTTGGGGTTATGTTGCCTTGATGGAGGGATCGAAGGAATGAACTTTGGAGTGATGTGAGAAATTTAGTAGAAAGAAGAATGAGATGAAAATGAATTCCTCATACAAAAATGAACCCTCTCATTTTTCTCTCCTCCCCAAAAAAAAGTGGCCGGCCATTCATCTAAGGAAATGGTGGAGGGAATCAAAACTAATACATTGGGAGGTGAGTGTAGTAAAAGGTAAGAGGTGACCATATCCAAAGCAAACCTCACATCATTAACCAAATCAATCTCTTCACAATAACCATCATAAACAATGCATGTGATGTAAAGAGAATAAAATGATGATGGTCATATCATAATCCCACATATGCAAGAAACCCCCTCCCCAAATGTAATTTGCAAAACTGCAAATTACCCCCTCTATCGGAAAAGTCCGGCCGAGAAAGAACAAAGGAAAACCGGTCGGAACAGAATGCAAACTGGCAACATCAGAAAACTGGTCCCGTAATAAATTACAGGAAAACCCCGATACTGTGCATACACACCCGCATCTGTATTCCGACCGGATACAAATGCAATAAGACAAAATCTACACTGTACAAAACTAGGATCCGGCTTAAACCAAAGCCGGCTAGTAATATCCGTCCAATCCTGATGCGTGCAATACCGCATGTGTCAAATCGAACCCTGCCATATATCCATACGGCCACTAGTACAAACCGTCTGATCCTGATCCGTGCAATACCGCACGTATCTGATCGGACCCTGCCATATCTCCATACGGTCTTTACAGCGTTTCGCCCGAAAGCTTGAGTAACTGAATGTGTGGTGGACTCTAAAGACTCGTCAATACTATGGCTGTGGATTTAACCACTAGCACGTCGGAGGTATAAGCCAATACGTGACGGGCCACCAGCTATTGACCAAAAGGGACGTCGATGAGCGAACTCATCCTGACACCCTACTGAGCCTGTCAGTGACAATATCCATACAGTCCGGTCCGTTCGTCTATGAGTATCGCATGGCGGGCCTAGGGGGTTGGTAAAAGTCAGACCTCCAAAAGCGGTACAAGTCGTGTCGGAGTGTAGCCCAGAACACCCTGAGATACTACTGGAATACCTACCAGTAAATCTCCTACCTCGGCCGAGGGCTTTGTGTAATGGCTCTCCTAGACACAGCGCGGCCTCACCCCCAATTCCGGGAGAGACGAACCCCTGAAGATCCGCTCGCTGCCTTCATGTGGCTCGGGACTGTACCCAACTAAAACCTGTTTGCATGACTCCTTTGAGCCGTGGTAGGGTAGTAATCAAAGTACAGTAGGAACTCACACGAGACAAATGACGATCCCCAGGTCGATGAACTAACCTGTACACATGACACCAGGGAACTGCTATCTGACGTCAGGTATAAGACCAACTAGCATGTTCCCGGCGAGTCCTGTCCGGTGTACTCATAACCCAATGAGCACCTGTATACATCTTAGGTGAACCAACTGACACCAGTGGTTGTGAGACCGGCCACCGCCCCTCGTCGGGGTCTCGACTGTATACACTAGTCTACTCTGGAGAATCGATGCCCTGTCTCGAAACTCCCACGACTAGGGACCTTTTAAGGATGTGCATATAGACCACCAGCTCTCACGTATATGATCGCCATCATACTGCTGGCAGTCAAGCAAGAATCCTAGGGGCTCTATCAGCGTGTAATAGCGACCTGTAAGGTCACCTGAAGTAGTACACGATGATAAAGGTAAACCAGATAGCATACTATCATCTCGAGTAAGACTGTCCTACCGGGATAGGTCCTCCCTCAATCATAGCAATCACGTGCCTGTGATCCAATAATTGACTCTGAGGGCACTATCTCCAACAATCTCCCACTTGCACTCAAGGCTAATTATTGCGATGTCGCGTTCTCACAGCACGTGTGATACCGAACACCCAACTCCTCTACTTGTCAGTCTCACAAAGCTCGTTTACGAAACAATTGCGTTCGAGGAATAGCCTCAGTGAGTGGATCCGCTGTAATGTTTCTTTCTATGTTTCTCTATATCTCAAGTTCGCAGAGAAAGCCATCTCCCGAAATGAGCAATACCAGTCTTAGAGTATGTCTGGATATCAGATGGGACCTAGCTCATAAATGAACTCCAAATCCAAACTTCTTAGACCGTATCGATAACTGAACTTAATCAGTACCCAGCGCCATGCCTCCCTCAGTATTGCCTTGGACCACCTGTCCAAAATACTGCCCCTCGTCAGAAGGAGAAACTATAGCTCTGACAGCCACTCTGCCATCCATGTCACCTTGGAAGCCTGGAATGATAACCGTCTCCTAAAAGAGGCTGCCGTTATTGAATTCCTAGAACATTCACTTATGTTCTAAAACTGCTTCCGATTGTTTCTCCAGGATTGGATCAATATCAACTTATCGCATCTACTGCAAGAACAACATCTGGTGTGGTACTTGACATCTCATGATTGACTCAATTGCCTAAGCAAGTGATCTGTCAATCATGCGTATCCCTCTCCCCTTTAGTCTGTAAGACGCCTTTAGAGAGGGTGACTCCATCACCTGCAGGTACACTACCATGCCAGGAGTCGTCCATTCTAAATACTCATAGAATGCTGTCAAGGTACCCAGATTAGGAAACCACCCAAATCTAGATCTAAAACTATAGATCTAGTAACCAGAATGTCTGATATAATATCCAAGTCCTGTGTAGAGAAACCACTGTGTGACAACCAAAGTATTACCGCTCGTAGTATAGGAATATCACTTCCTACTGTGTGTATGTCATCCAAATACCAGGACATCACACCCTACTACCTCCTTAGCAGATCCATCCCCTATTCTGATGAAGTCAAACCTATGACTTCACATCAGAAATAGATGATCTATCTCCGCTATTTTTGCTTCAGTCTGTAAATAGACATAAGCCAACTGTCCACCAATGCTTCCGCTGCTCCTACTGACTACGACAACCCTCTGGCAGAGTCATATAGACGTACACTTCTAAATCCAGTTTAGAATGACTCTATACTCATCCTCATGCCGGGTTTCACAGTCTGGAACAACAGCAATGACAAGTCTGGGTAAACAAGAACCTCCCTGCCACCGTCCTTGAGCATACCGAAGTACCTCTCGGGTGCCTGAGGTTACCACCATATCTGCGGATTGGCTAATGGAATGTCAAACCAGATTGAATCTTTAGGTTCCTATCAAATTTTCAGTAATCGTTTGCGGTTCTGGAATCACTTCCAGTTTGACCATACTCCCACTGCTGTTTTCTGAAAAAAATCCATTTTTGTTAAAACTGTGGCGAGTCAAGAACAATATTACTATTGATCTTCCAGATGGTAGAAAATCAACCCTCGTCATAGCCTGGGTCAACCCACAAACAACCATTACAGAAACGTGCCTTGAGTTATCCGGAGTCTGGTTTTAAGCATAAGCCGGACAACTCCCCGTACCTTAACATCGTTAAGATATGAACTGTTATATATCCAATATAGAACCAGAAGCACTAATTTAATTGAACCAGATTCAAATCATGCAGCTGTCTCCAGTGCATGTCAACTAAATGGAGAGAGGCCGATCAGCGTTGCTCAACTTAGGAATGCTTCCAATTATGAGTAACCTGAAAGAGAAGCAAGTTCTCTTAATCATCACTATCAACTGAATACCATACACAAGTATCTACATCTTCGATCACTTTGAAGAATCCCGATACTTCCAATACATGGTTCTCTACTTTATTCAAATACCTATAACTTCTCAAAATTCGGACCCTGTGTTTCCACGAAACACCTGTCTAAAAACTAGAGAAGTGATTAGTAAACCGAATATAGTACGAGGACCAACCCCTCTGTTCTGATGGAGCCTGGACAACATACAATACTCTGTATAAGTCCCTTGAGTATGATAACTCTTTCACTGCGTGTCGCAGGTTGAAAACTGTACTTATGGTTAAGAAGAATTACACCGCTGTTTAATGCTCCTTACCTAACCATCCACTGATATAGGTAAATATCATCGACATAATATCAAAAGGTATATCTCACTCTATGAAAATAGACGTACAGATATATCAATTTGAAATTGGTGCATAACAACGGATATTCAAAACCAAATATTTGCCGTCCGGCAAACAACCCAGGTGACTTCCTCAAATATCACCAATTACAACGAATTCCGATATAATGAGGATGATCACCTAATTCCCAATAACTTACACCCACTCATCATCTGTAAAACCATACAGATGTGAGAATCCAACCTGGTAAATACATACCCTGGAGCAAGTGTCTAATCGGGAAATCAGTTTTCTTTTAACAGTACACAGTTGAACTGAAACATTGAAATGTTTCGATGGGGTATTCTGGTATTCCCAGTAATGCTTCTTCCATTATCCAGATTCACAACTGTAACCGTATAATTCTTTGCCATCTGTCTAAATCCCTTTATATGTCTTTAGTCATTACCTTCTGCACACCCCTTTAGGCCAAATGGTTTTCTTCCTTCCCTACCGTTCGGCACCAGCCTATGGTTTGGAAGAAGACTATCCAATAAGCATAATGGGTGTACTGTCCTAATCCTAGGAGCACTCGCAATGCGAGAGAAGGTGAAGATAAAAGACAACCGAATAAACCTTATTCCTATTTCTCCTGAACCAGAATGCATCCCCGAACTGGAACAAGTTCCATTCGAGTTCGTATATAACCATACGATGGAATATCCAAATAAACTGTGGATCTTCGTAGTGATACGGAGTGTCCTGGAGAATTACAAAGGTGATTTAGGATTGGCGAAGAAATGCTTGGTTTGGTCGTGAATAGCAATCGCAGTTTACTTTGCCCTCTTACTAATCCCTTTCTTTTTCTTAACTTAATACCTTCTGTACACCGTTTAGGCTAATTGGTTTTCTTCATTCCCTACCGTTCGGCACCAGCCTAAGGTTTGGAAGAAGACTATCCAATTTGCGTAATAGGTGTACTACTCCTAAACAAAGGAGTACTCGCAATCTGAGAGAGAAGGTAAAAGGAAAAGACAACTGAATAGTCCTATTCGTTTTCTCCAGAACCGGAAACCATCCTTGAATTCCTTTGAGTTCGTATCTAACCATACGATGGTTTTGTCCAATGGAAGTGGACGTTCGTAGTAATACGGGGTGTCCTGGAGAAAAGGGTAAAAGTAGGAGTGGCAATGAGGTTTGCAACTCAGACAATCCAAAAGCCTGTGTTAAGAAGGTTCGGTCAACTTGGTCACTGAGTCATAGTCCAGGGTCGGGTCAATGGTCGCTGCCAGAGAGAGAGAGAGAAAAGAAACACTCAGCGTGCACTCTAACCTAGATCAGAATGGTTATCACTTTATCTAATCAGGAGACCTCCCACTGTAACCTCAAATTCATCCCCAAACCTGAAAGAAGAATTAGTCGGGGTCACCCGAGGAGTAAACCTACTCATCAGTGGGAATCGGGATCCAACTATCATCGCATGATAACTTGACGGAATCCACTCAAGTCACCACACTCCAGAAGGTATGCGCATATTTGGAAAGTTTCAGTTCTTTTGAAACTCCCGATGTGATTTTTACACCTAGGACCCAAGTGACCTTGACACAGTCAACAAATCAAAGTGTCCTAGTCAAGTTCAACCCGTCATTATCCTGGATTGCATTAAACCCACCCGTACGAGCCCTTGACACAGTCAACAAGGCCGCACGACTGTCCTAACCAATCCCATTAATATGCTACAAACAAACACTACTTAGCTACCGCACACTACGCCTTGACACAGTCAACAAACGCATCACGAATACTAAGTAATACTTGTAAGAAATGAAGGAGGGCTACGTCTACTTTTTGGCGAAAAACTTTTAACGTAATGAACTTGATATCGTTGAAGGAACTGCATAGCCTTTTATAAAAATATAGTGACGAAAAACATTGCTAAAGAGGTCACTCCAGGTGAAGGGATCTCGGCTCTTTCCCCGTAGAATGAGGTGCAAGATATTCCAACTGAATATCACGATGCAAAGCAAAAGTAATCGGCTATAGTGAAGTTAATGCCCTGACGCAAACTTCTGTCCAAGGGGTCACTCCCGGTGAAGGGATCTCGGCCCTTGCCTCGTCGACTGAGGAGCAGGATATTCCAAATGAATACCACGATGCAAAACAAAAGTGAACGTCCTTGCAATAACAGCTTTTTGAAAAGTGTTCCAACAACATCAGAATAGGTTTGTTTTTAACTTGCATTGATCCGAATCAACGCAGGCCCATCAATTGATCACACCACAAAGAACGAAATTATACTGATGTACGTATATGCCATCCGCATT
The DNA here is from genome assembly GCA_030015575.1 of Agapanthus africanus. Classification (NCBI taxonomy): domain Eukaryota; kingdom Viridiplantae; phylum Streptophyta; class Magnoliopsida; order Asparagales; family Amaryllidaceae; genus Agapanthus; species Agapanthus africanus. The sequence continues at coordinate 539,056,504 of CM057337.1, forward strand.
CGCCACTGGGTCCCGTCATTACCCGTTAGGTTAGCTATCTAACGAAAGAGCGGGGACTGGACTAGCGCGGATGCAAAACATATACAACTTCTACTAATATATATACCAATATATTATATTTCGCTCAAGGCGTGATAGAATGCAACATCACAGAAAAGTATAGCATCACAGAACAATACAGATACCTGGAAGCCCCGGGTTTCACAGAGCCGCTGCTGAAACCCGACGTTCCCCTGGTCGTGTGGATAGCCTGTGTAATGAAATCCTAGAACCCTACGGGCGCGGAAAGTCACCCGCCAAAACCTTAAGCGAGGCAGCCCCCTTCAGCACCGTGAATGGACCACCCAGCACTTCACAGAATCCGGTAACTTGGGCACCCCTCCTGGGTCAACCTGTACCCCCTACGAGTGCGGCGAATAGCCCGCCAATCCTAGAGTGAAGCCACCTCCGTCTTAATGCCATGAGATGCGGGCCCGTTTCCCTCTAGAATCCGGCTATCCGTGCACCCCTCCGTGGGGTAATCTTAGTACAGAAAGTAAAATATACATACAACCGGTACATCGACCGCAACCAGGTCGTGCCCCAAAAGAATAATACAAACAGACAGTGATGGCAGTCTGTTAGTGTTTATGCCCTAGAAGGCCATTACTGTATCATACTAGTTTGTATATTACTTAATGGAAGCTTGGGATATTCACATGTATATAACAGTCTTGCTAAACATGGTAGTATGCTACTTGGTTTTCTCTATCTTAATGTGTGGGTATACGTATTGATAGAGCTCTTAGGATCTTGCTTGACTACCAGCATTGTGATGGCAGTCACACTAGTGGGGGCTGGGTAGTCTACAAGCACATCCTTATTCAGGTCCCTAGTCGTTGGATTATCGAGACAGAGCATCGATACTCCAGAGTAGACTAGTGTGTACGCTTCTCATCCCAGTTGGGGATATGGTCTGTCCCACAGCCGTCAGTACGTCGTACTGGAGATAGTATACAGGTGCTCGTTAGGTTACGAGTACACCGGACAGGACTCACAGGGAACTGTTGGTTGGTTTTATACCAGTCGTCAGTGAACAGTTCCCTGGTGACATGAGTACAGCGTAGTCCGCAGACTTGACACTGCTACTTCACCTCGAGTGTGTCCCACTGTTCTTAGATTGCTACCGTACCACGGCTCAAAGGAGTCGTGCAAACAGGTAGCAGTTGGGTGCAGTCCCGAGCACTTGGAGGCAGTGGCGGTTAGACAGGATTCGTCCCTCCCGGTATTGGGAGTTGATATCGCGCTGTGTCAGAGAGCCATTACGCAAAGTCCCTGGCCAAGGCAAGCGAGATTTACTGGTAGGTTCCAGTAGTTTCTCACGGTGTAATGGGCTTCCCTCCGACATGACTTATACCGCTATTAGGGGACTGACGCTTGCCGCCCCCTAGGCCGGATATGCGATAGTTTTGGACGAATGGACCGGACTGTATGGAGATTGTTACATCAGACTCAGTAGGAGTTCGGATGGGTTTCCTCATCGGCCTTCTTATCGACAACTACCTGGGGACTGTTACGTACAGCTAGTGCCGCTTGCGCTCTGTGGTTAAACCCACTGCCAGCGTAGTTGTCGAGTCTCTAGAGTCCCACACAGAGAGTTTCCTACTCCAGGCGAAACGATATAGAGGTCGTACGGTTTTACGACAAGGGTTCGGACGCATACGTGCGTTTACGCGTGTACGACTTTCAGACAGTTTTTACCAGTCGGCTTTGGTTTAAGCCAGTTACTGGTATCCGGTTATTGGATTTTTACAGTCTAAAGTTTTTCCGTATTTTTGCGGATAGGAGGGGCGTTCTCGTAATTGTGCGAGAAGCTTCTAGAGGATGGTGACTAAGGAGGTTTAGGTGGCATATGCAATGAATGAGATTAGTGAGTCATGAGGGTGATTCATTCATGTCATTAAAGCATTATAAATGCTTAATGACTCATAACAATGAATCACCATTAGATATTTGTGAAGCATGCTTATTCATCATGTATTATTCTTTTCTTCATAAAAGAGAATGCTTCATATTTATTATGATACTCAATAATCTCATCTCATTATGATCTACACATTCTCTCTCCTCAAGCTCTCCCTCTTCAAAGACTAATCCTTCCCTCTCATGAGTTGAGTACAAGGATTAGTAAGACTAAACAATCCATAACCATCACTCTATCTCAATCTATCTTCTTTGATTAGCAATCCAAGAAGGTTAGTTGCCTCAAGTTTAGAGGCTAAGCTTGGAGTTTTGCTCTCGGGTGGATCGTCTACTACAAAGAGAAGGCCGAGGAGGACAAGGAGATCGTAAAGAAGAAGGAGTTGGTTCATTAGGTATAATCCCTAAACACAGTAGTTTAGAAACACTTTGTGTTTGGTTATTTATAGTTTAGCTTCGATTCAAGCGGTTAGTCGATGTTCGTTCACTAAACAAGTCCGTTTTTGAAAATTCCGCCTCCCCACAAGTATTGGGGTGTAGTACATCGACTTACAGTGGTATCAGAGACTCGCTAAACAATAAATAACTTAATTGCAAATTTGTACGAATTTCGAACGAAAAAAACGAAACCGGAAAACCCCGAACTGTCAAGTTTCTGTCGAAATTTAAATGAAGCCCAAAAATTTTTCAGGGATGTTCAGAAAGCTTGAAAAGCATCCAGGAGAACACCTAAGAAAACTGGGCCCATGACTCGGCTAAAGCGCCGTGGAAGCGCGGCGGATCCCACAGATACCGCCGCGGTTCCGCCGCCGAGTTGCCGAGTCATGAACCCAAATTTTTTGTGTGGGTCCCCTGTGATATTTGGTATTTTCTGGAAATTTTAATATTTGCTCAGGTTTCAGTTTTACAGAGCAGTATTGGAGCAATATTAATGGTGTATAATCGATCGAAATTGTACAGTATTTGCATATTGGATTATATCTGTGATTGTATAATGTGTTCGTAAACCTCCCCTAACTGCTAGTATGTCAGTTGGCAGGGGGTTGCACATTTCTGTAATGGTTTTATCTGTTTGTGCATATGAACTGTAATTGGACTGTTGTGGTGTATAGCCGGGGTTATATGATGGGTTATCATTTAATTCATTTGATGTAAATGTAATTTGTTGTAATATTATTTTGCGGGGCACATCCAGGTTGCGGTTGTAGCCATCGTTGTATTATTTCATTTTACTGTTTTTGCTCCTAGGACAGATCCAAGGTGGGGAACACAAACTGCCGGGCGGGTAGTTTGCCGTACCTGTAGGGATCTTGGGTGGGGTAATGGCTATTCATCACAACTGTGTAATCTGTCTTTTCTTGCAGGCTCAAAAGAAATACAGATTGCTTGCAAATCCAATTAAGTTCATCTGTGATCTGGAATGAATATCATTGCGTCAGACGAATGTAAAATATCTATATATATGATAGCTATTTAGACGTCACTTATGTTTTACACCCGCGCTAGCCCAGCCCCCGCTCTGTCGTTAGTTAAGTAACCTAACGGGTAATGACGGGACCCCGTGGCGAATGCGGATGGCATAAGAGTACGTTGTATTTTCGTTGTTTTCTGCAATGATAGGTTAATGATGGGACGCATTATCTATAATGCAAAGAAAATAAACCAAAGTTTTAATCGTTGGAACAATTTAAAAGAAACCACTCGGTTATTTTTTAAAACAGATATTTTTAAATGCGGAGCCTTAACCACTCCTTTTAAAAGCTATCAGGTTCCTTCGGTTATATCAAGTTCACTACGTTCACGGTTTCGCCAGAACCATTCATAGCCCTCCATCATTTCATCTGGGTATTCAGTAGTATTCAAGCTATGTATTTTGACCTAACGCCAAGGCATAGTATTTGGTAGCTACTGGATATTCATTTGTTGCATAGATAGATGAGTTAGTTTGGGACAGTCGCATTATCATTTTGGCCGAACGTCAAGGATATATACGGATGGGTTCAAATTGACAAGATAATGATGGGTAGAACTTGACATGTGACTTATGACATTTTGACCTAACGCCAAGGTCATAAGAGCATGGGGCAAAAACTTATATCGGGAATTTCTAAAGAAACTGAAATTTGCAAAGAGATGCATACCATTTTGAGTTTGATGAATGTTGGTAGCATTCCTACAACATTATCAGACGATGATATTTGGATCCCGATCCTACTGTGAGTATATGCTATTTATCAGGATATTCGTCACTTAACGATCAATGCTATAAACCTAGTAGGTGTCCAGAAAAGTGTCAGCGGGGTTACGCCCCCAGAGAAAAGAGGTTATTTAATTAAGGAACTTCGCGAAAGCGTTGGAAAACCACCCTCGAAGTACCGACACCAGCCTGGCTGAACGGTTAAGCAAGTATTGTACGGTGAGAATAGTCCTGGCTAATTCTTCTTTTATGGTTTGAGGAAGGATTTGAGAAACAGTGGGAGCCATGCAGTTTAGATAAACTAAAAACCACTCTAAACTTGCAAGAGCATCATGCTAAAGAGTTTTCTTCTCACTCTCCTAATTGCAGCGACCCTGAAAATGACTGGACTTAAGTTACTTTTAGAGAAAAATATACTGATAGGGCCAAACTATAATGATTGGCTGCGGAATGTCAAAATGGCTTTGACCTATGACAAATTGGGGCACGTCCTCACCGCTACGGCACCTGCTGTCCCTGGTCCCAAATCCAGTAATGCGGATAAGGAAATCCGCAAAACCTGGGATTCAGATTGCGCGAAAGCCAAGTGCATCGTGCTTGCCTCGATGAACAATGAACATCAGAGGAGGCACGAGGATATGGACCTTGATGGCAATTTCTCCATACAAAGGAACTTTATGGAGAGCAATCTCGTATAGCAAGATACGAGACCTCTAAGAACTTGTTTCGAGCGAGGTTGGCTGTCGGGTCATCTGTAGGAGAACATGTCCTAAAGATAATCGGCTATATTGAAGAGCTAGCAGACCTTGGGACGACTTTGGATAATGAGCTCTATACAGACCTTATTCTCCAGTCCCTTATTCACACCTACGCCCAGTTTATCCTGAACTTCAACATTCAAAGAAAAGAAGTTGAACTTCCGTAACTCCTGAATATGTTAAGGAGTGCAGAGGGCACCTTGAAGAATACAAGGGAAATACCCGCTATGTTTGTTGGCGGTGCATCTTCTTCCGGGTCCAAGGCAAGAGCTAAAGGAAGGAAGAAGAAGGCCGCACCCAAACCTAGAGGAGGTGTTAGTATGGTGGGAGGGAAGGGAATGAAAAAGTTTGCGGTACCGATAGTTGGCCAGGATGAGTGCTTCCATTGTCACAGGAAAGGGCACTAGAAGAAGGATTGCAAGGCGTGGAACACCAAGAACCAGGAACCGAAGCAAGCTGTGGCTTCGACTTCAGGTGTGTTTGTAATTGAGAATTATCTGTCGATCAACACTACTTCCTGGGTATTGGATGCCGGATCAGGATCTCATATTTGCAATTCATTGCAGCCACTGAGAAACCGTAGAGTGCTGAAGGAAGGTGATATGACCCTAAAGGTTGCTAACGGAGCTAGCGTGGGAGCTGCGTCCGTCGGGGATTATCACCTAGGATTGACGAGTGGACACATTTAGGTTTTACATAACTGTTATTTTGTACCAAGCTTAACGTGTAATATCATATCAGTTTCCTTGTTATCAAATAAAGGTTATGATTTCACGTTTGTAAGAGATGTTGTCAACAACCACCTTAATCATGGTTTGATTGGGTCCAGTACATTAAATAACGGTATATATGTTTTAAACCAACTCCAAATTTTCAATGTCCAGAACACACTAAAAAGAAAGTCTCCAGATTTGAATAAAGCTTTCTTATGGCATTGTAGACTGGGTCACATCAATGAGAGAAGGTTGACTAAGTTGCATAGAGAAGGATATTTGGACTCGTTCGAATATCAATCTTATGACACTTGTCAACCTTGTCTCAAAGGAAAGATGACAAAGACTCCATTTACTGGACAAGGAGTAAGAGCGAGCGAGCTCTTAGGACTCATACACAGCGATGTATGTGGTCCAATGTCTACACATGCAAGAGGTGGTTCTTCCTATTTCATTACTTTCACGGATGATTACTCAAGATACGGATTCATTTATCTGATGAAACATAAATCCGAGGCTTTTGAGAAATTCCAAGAGTATAAGAATGAAGTAGAAAACCAAACCGGCAAAAGTATCAAGACACTAAGATCTGATCGAGGTGGAGAATACTTGAGTGCCGAGTTCCTAGGTTACCTAAAAGAGAAAGGAATTCTCTCTCAGCTTACTCCTCCATACACTCCACAGCATAACGGTGTATCGGAGAGACGGAATCGAACCCTATTGGATATGGTACGATCCATGATGAGTAATGCTGAGTTACCGCGATTTTTCTGGGGATATGCGCTAGAATCAGCGGCATATCTTTTGAACATGGTACCTACCAAGACTGTGTCTACCACTCCATATCAGATGTGGAGCGGGAAGAAACCCCATCTACAGTATATAAAGATTTGGGGATGTCCAGCTTTTGTTAAAAAGCAGCATGTGGACAAGCTCGAGGCACGATCAGTAAAGTGTAAGTTTGTGGGATATCCAAAGAACTCCAGGGGATATCTATTCTATTACGCAGAGGAACAAAAGGTATTTGTTTCTCGTAATGCCCATTTTCTAGAACATCAGTTTTTAGAAAAGGAATCAAGCGGGAGCGAAATAGAACTGGAAGAAATTCCAGAACCACAAACCAATACTGAAAGTTTGGTAGAACCGGAGGTTCAAGAAGAACAGAACATTCCCGCACCCCTCCGCAAGAGTAGTAGGCCGTCTCATCCGCCTGAGAGATACTACGATTTTCTCATAGAGGGGGATAGAGAGGATTGCATCATAGATGATGATGAACCAACTGACTTCCAGCAGGCCATCCAGAGCGGCGACTCGGTACGATGGCTAGATGCAATGCGGGCCGAAATGGAGTCCATGTACACCAACAAAGTATGGACTTTGGACTTTGCACCAGATGGGGTAAAACCCAAAGGATGCAAATGGATCTTCAAGAAAAAGATTGGTGTAGATGGACAGGTGGAAACCTATAAGGCTAGACTTGTTGCAAAGGGATTTCGTCAAAGACCTGGTTTGGACTATGACGAAACTTTTTCTCCAGTGGCTATGCTCAAATCCATTCGGGTCCTTCTTGCTATTGCTGCCTTCCATGATTATGAAATCTGGCAGATGGACGTAAAGACGGCTTTTCTGAATAGAAATTTAGAAGAGTGCGTCTATATGGATCAGCCAGAGGGTTTCAATCAGAGTGGGAGCAGCGGGAAAGTATGCAGGCTGCTTAAGTCCATTTATGGACTAAAGCAGGCATCGCGGAGTTGGAACATCTGTTTTGATGAGACAGTAAAAGAATATGACTTTATCAAAAATCCAGATGAACCGTGCATATATAGTAAAGTTGTAGCCAGAAGTGTCATATTCCTCGTCTTGTACGTGGATGACATTCTATTGATAGGAAATGACATTCCTATGCTACAATCTGTCAAAGGATTCTTGTAACACAGGTTCTCCATGAAAGACCTGGGTGATGCCTCTTACATTCTGGGGATCCGGATCTATCGTGATAGATCCAAGAGGATGTTGGGACTTTCGCAGTCCAGGTATATCGACACTGTACTGAAAAGATTCAGTATGGAAGATTCTAAGCGCGGTAATCTACCGGCTTGTCACGGAATCACCCTCTCCAAAGAGATGTCTCCCAAGACTGATTTGGAAAGGGAATGCATGTCTATTATACCCTACACTTCTGCAGTAGGCTCTATAATGTATGCGATGTTGTGTACCGGACCAGATATAGCTTACGCACTGAGCGTGGTAAGCCGGTATCAGTCAGACCCAGGGGAGAAGCACTGGATAGCAGTAAAGAACATTCTCAAGTACCTGAGAAGGACTAAGGATATGTTTTTGGTTTACGGCGGAAAAGACCTCAGGTTGGAGGCCTTTGCTGATTCCGGCTACCAGAGTGATAAGGACGATTCCAAGTCCATGTCGGGTTATGTATTTACCCTCAATGGAGGGGCGGTGTGCTGGAAGAGCTCCAAGCAGGACACCGTTGCTGACTCGACGATGGAAGCGGAGTATGTAGCTGCTTGCGATGCCGCAAAAGAAGCAGTCTGGATGAAGAAGTTCCTAACAGAACTTCAGGTGGTTCCTACCATAGTTGATCCAATACCTCTGTATTGCGACAACAACGGAGCTATAGCTTTAGCGAAGGAACCAAGGTCCCATCAGAAGTCCAGACACATCTTGAGGCGGTATCACCTGATCAGGGAGATCATTGATCGTCAGGAGATCGAGGTTTGGAGAGTTGCTTCAGAAGAGAACATTGTTGATCCATTCACGAAGGCCCTACCTCAGTCGCAGTTCGAGAGGCTACTCGAGATCATTGGTCTTCGATATGCCAGTACATGGGCCTAGTGCAAGTGGGAGATTGTTAGTGTTTATGCCCTAGAAGGCCATTACTGTATCATACTAGTTTGTATATTACTTAATGGAAGCTTGGGATATTCACATGTATATAACAGTCTTGCTAAACATGGTAGTATGCTACTTGGTTTTCTCTATCTTAATGTGTGAGTATACGTATTGATAGAGCTCTTAGGATCTTGCTTGACTACCAGCGTTGTGATGGCAGTCACACTAGTGGGGGCTGGGTAGTCTACAAGCACATCCTTATTCAGGTCCCTAGTCGTTGGATTATCGAGACAGAGCATCGATACTCCGAAGTAGACTAGTGTGTACGCTTCTCATCCCAGTTGGGGAGATGGTCTGTCCCACAGCCGTCAGTACGTCGTACTGGAGATAGTATACAGGTGCTCGTTAGGTTACGGGTACACCGGACAGGACTCACAGGGAACTGTTGGTTGGTTTTATACCAGTCGTCAGTGAACAGTTCCCAGGTGACATGAGTACAGCGTAGTCTGCAGACTTGACACTGCTACTTCGCCTCGAGTGTGTCCCACTGTTCTTAGATTGCTACCCTACCACGGCTCAAAGGAGTCGTGCAAACAGGTAGCAGTTGGGTGCAGTCCCGAGCACTTGGAGGCAGTGGCGGTTAGACAGGATTCGTCCCTCCCGGTATTGGGAGTTGATATCGCGCTGTGTCAGAGAGCCATTACGCAAAGTCCCTGGCCAGGGCAAGCGAGGTTTACTGGTAGGTTCCAGTAGTTTCTCAGGGTGTAATGGGCTTCCCTCCGACACGACTTATACCGCTATTAGGGGACTGACGCTTGCCGCCCCCTAGGCCGGATATGCGATAGACTTGGACGAACGGACCGGACTGTATGGAGATTGTCACATCAGACTCAGTAGGAGTTCGGATGGGTTTCCTCATCGGCCTTCTTATCGACAACTACCTGGGGACCGTTACTTACAGCTAGTGCCGCTTGCGGTCTATGGTTAAACACACTGCCAGCGTAGTAGTCGAGTCTCTAGAGTCCCACACAGAGAGTTTCCTACTCCAGGCGAAACGATATAGAGGTCGTATGGTTTTACGACAAGGGTTCGGACGCATACGTGCGTTTACGCGCGTACGACTTTCGGACAGTTTTTACCAGTCGGCTTTGGTTTAAGCCAGTTACTGGTATCCGATTATTGGATTTTTACAGTCTAAAGTTTTTCCGTATTTTTGCGGATAGGAGGGGCGTTCTCGTAATTGTGCGAGAAGCTTCTAGAAGATGGTGACTAAGGAGGTTTAGGTGGCATATGCAATGAATGAGATTAGTGAGTCATGAGGGTGATTCATTCATGTCATTAAAGCATTATAAATGCTTAATGACTCATGACAATGAATCACCATTAGATATTTGTGAATCATGCTTATTCATCATGTATTATTCTTTTCTTCATAAAAGAGAATGCTTCATATTTATTATGATACTCAATAATCTCATCTCATTATGATCTACACATTCTCTCTCCTCAAGCTCTACCTCTTCAAAGACTAATCCTCCCCTCTCATGAGTTGAGTACAAGGATTAGTAAGACAAAACAATCCATAACCATCACTCTATCTCTATCTATCTTCTTTGATTAGCAATCCAAGAAGGTTAGTTGCCTCAAGTTTAGAGGCTAAGCTTGGAGTTTTGCTCTCGGGTGGATCGTCTACTACAAAGAGAAGGCCGAGGAGGACAAGGAGATCGTAAAGACGAAGGAGTTGGTTCATTAGGTATAATCCCTAAACACAGTAGTTTAGAAACTCTTTGTGTTTGGTTATTTATAGTTTAGCTTCGATTCAAGCGGTTAGTCATGTTCGTTCACTAAACAAGTTCGTTTTTGAAAATTCCGCCTCCCCACAAGTATTGGGGTGTAGTACATCGACTTACACAGTCCACATGTCGGACGCTCGCCCCGCAATATCAAATGTACATAATACAACAAAACTGTACTAATATTGCATCCAGGCTATCCTCCACGACTGATCCGCAACATCACAGCAATACATAGAACTTCAACGTGAATGTCACATTCGCAAATCCGTCTAACCGGGCTATAACAGTTAGACAGGATTTACCGATCAAATGACATTCACGGTCGCAGATATAATGTAAATACTGTGAACCAATGTGTTTAAAATATCCGATCGATCAAAATATACCAGGTGGGCCCCAAAGCATTACTGTAGCACTTGTAGAAAATCTGGGCCCAAAAAGAATATTCCAAATGCCCCATTTTCATCCCAAAATCCCACTACAAAAATTTGGTAAAATGAAGCTAACATACTGCGGCGGAACCGCGGCCAAAGAGGGGTCATGGCCGCGGTTCCGCGGTCCTATGGAAGGATCAAGTTGCCAAATTTTTGCAGTTTTCTTAGAATTTCATGTACATCAGTTTTCTACAACCTGAAAAATTTTTAGAGTCCGGAAAAATGGCGTGGCTCTGATAATGTGAAGAAAACGCGGTTCTGGAATTTTTGTTCGATCGGAAAAGTAAAACACACTAGAACAAGCTAGACTAGGTTAATGGCGTGGCTCTGATACCATGTTGCGCCACGGCAGCGCCCCGGCCGTCTATCCGAGTCCAAAATGCGGAATCAAAATTTTTCTTAACTTTAAACAGGCGCTACCGCGGACAATATACCCGGATCGTAACCATTAACCGATACTAGCTAACAAGAGAGGGGGTGAGAGATATACCGAGTGATCCGAGTCCTCCGGTCTTCTCGTCATCGTCCCAATCTCCCGCGGAAAGTCCTGTCTCCATATCGTCGCCTCCTCGCCGGAAGGGCACCACATCTCCGGCGTCTTTTACAGGCTCCCACCTTGATACCGAGGCAACTCGGGCACGAAGCTGGCAAGTCGACGTGCCCAAGATTTGTTGTAGAATGTGTAGTGCTTTGTTTCTTTGGGGTTATGTTGCCTTGATGGGGGGATCGAAGTAATGAACTTTGGAGTGATGTGAGAAATTTAGTAGCAAGAAGAATGAGATGAAAATGAATTCCTCATACAAAAATGAACCCTCTCATTTTTCTCTCCTCTCCCTAAAAAAAAGTGGTCGGCCCTTCATCTAAGGAAATGGTGGAGGGAATCAAAACTAATACATTGGGAGGTGAGTGTAGTAAAAGGTAAGAGGTGAGACCATATCCAAAGCAAACCTCACATCATTAACCAAATCAATCTCTTCACTATAACCATCATAAACAATGCAAGTGATGTAAAGAGAATAAAATGATGATGGTTATATCTTAATCCCACATATGCAAGAAACCCCCTCCCCAAATGTAATTTGCAAAACTGCAAATTACCCCCTCCATCGGAAAAGTCCGGCCGGGAAAGAACAAAGGAAAACCGGCCGGAACGGAATGCAAACTGGCAACATCAGAAAACTGGTCCCGTAATAAATTACCGGAAGACCCCGATACTGTGCATACACACCCGCATCTGTATTCTGAACGGATACAAATGCAATGAGACAAAATCTACACTGTACTAAACTAGAATCCGGCTTAAACCAAAGCCGGCTAGTAATATCCGTCCGATCCTGATCCGTGCAATACCGCACGTATCAGATCGAACCCTGCCATATATCCATACGGCCACTAGTACAAACCGTCCGATCCTGATCCGTGCAATACCGAACGTATCTGATCGGACCCTGCCATATCTCCATACGGCCTCTACAGCGTTTCGCCCGAAAGCTTGAGTAACTGAATGTGTGGTGGACTCTAAATACTCGTCAATACTATGGCTGTGGATTTGACCACTAGCACGTCAGAGGTATAAGCCAATACGTGACGGGCCACCAGCTATTGACCAAAAGGGACGTCGATGAGCAAACTCATCCTGACACCCGACTGAGCCTGTCAGTGACAATATCCGTACAGTCCGGTCCATTCGTCTATGAGTATCGCATGGCGGGCCTAGGGGGTTGGTTAAAGTCAGACCCCCAAAAGGGGTACAAGTCGTGTCGGAGTGTAGCCCAGAACACCCTGAGATACTACTGGAATACCTACCAGTAAATCTCCTGCCTCGGCCGAGGGCTTTGTGTAATGGCTATCCTAGACACAGCGCGACCTCACCCCCAATACCGCGAGAGACGAACCCCTGAAGATCCGCTCACTGCCTCCATTTGGCTCGGGACTGTACCCAACTAAAACCTGTTTGCACGACTCCTTTGAGCCGTGGTAGGGTAGTAATCAAAGTACAGTGGGAACTCACACGAGACAAATGACGATCCCCAGGTCGATGAACTAACCTGTACACATGTCACCAGGGAACTGCTATCTGACGTCAGGTATAAGACCAACTAGCATGTTCCCGGCGAGTCATGTCCGGTGTACTCATAACCCAATGAGCACCTGTATACATCTTAGGTGAACCAACTAACACCAGTGGCTTGTGATACCGGCCACCGCCCCTCGTCGGGGTCTCGACTGTATACACTAGTCTACTCTGGAGAATCGATGCCCTGTCTCGAAACTCCCACGACTAGGGACCTTATAAGGATGTGCTTATAGACCACCAGCTCTCACGTATATGATTGCCATCATACTGCTGGCAGTCAAGCAAGAAACCTAGGGGCTCTATCAGCGTGTAATAGCGACCTGTAAGGTCACCTGAAACAGTACACGATGATAAAGGTAAACCAGATAGCATACTATCATCTCCAGTAAGACTGTCCTACCGGGATAGGTCCTCCCTCAATCATTGCAATCACGTGCCTGTGATCCAATAATTGACTCTGAGGGCACTATCTCCAACAATCTCCCACTTGCACTCAAGACTAATTATTGCGATGTCGCGTACTCACAGCACGTGTGATACCGAACACCCAACTCCTCTACTGGTCAGTCTCACAAAGCTCGTTTGCGAAACAATTGCGTTCGAGGAATAGCCTCAGTGAGTGGATCCGCTGTAATGTTTCTTTCTATGTCTCTCTATATCTCAAGTTCGCAGAGAAATCCATCTCCCGAAATGAGCAATACCAGTCTTAGAGTATGTCTGGATATCAGATGGGACCTAGCTCATAAATGATCTCCAAATCCAAACTTCTTAGACCGTATCGATAACTGAACTTAATCAGTACCCAGCGCCATGCCTCCCTCAGTATTGCCTTGGACCACCTGTCCAAAATACTGCCCCTCGTCAGAAGGAGAAACTATAACTCTGACAGCCACTCTGCCATCCATGTCACCTTGGAAGCCTGGAATGATAACCGTCTCCTAAAAGAGGCTGCCGTTATTGAATTCCTAAAACATTCACTTATGTTATAAAACTGCTTCCGATTGTTTCTCCGGGATTGGATCAATATCAACTTATCGCATCTACTGCAAGAACAACATCTGGTGTGGTACTTGACATCTCATGATTGACTCAATTGCCTAAGCAAGTGATCTGTCAATCATGCGTATCCCTCTCCCCTTCAGTCTGTAAGACACTTTTAGAGAGGGTGACTCCATCACCTGCAGGTACACTACCATGCCAGGAGTCGTCCATTCTAAATACTCATAGAATGCTGTCAAGGTACCCAGATTAGGAAACCACCCAAATCTAGATCTAAAACTATAGATCTAGTAACCAGAATGTCTGATATAATATCCAAGTCCTGTGTGGAGAAACCACTGTGTGACAACCAAAGTATAACCGCCCGTAGTATAGGAATATCACTTCCTACTGTGTGTATGTCATCCAAATTGTAAGTGCACGGCAGCGCCCCGGCCGTCAATCCGACGGCCAAACGCGGAAACGGTGATAAACTTTAATTTTGCGGACTTAGCGAACCGGCACCACCGCGCACTAAACCCCGGATCGTGCCATTAAACTAGTCTAAGCTATCTAGAGAGGGGGTAGAGAAGTATACCATACGATCCAAGTCCTCCGGTCTTCATCTCCACTCCGATCTCCTCGCGGGATCTCCGTCCGTCGCCTCCTCGCCGGAAGGGCACCACATCGCCTGTATCTTTTACGGGCTCCCACCTCAATACCGAGGCAACTCGGGCGCGAAGCTGGCGAATCGACGCGTCCAAGATTTGCTGTAGGAAGTGTAGTGTAGAGTGCATGTCTCACTTTGGGGTTGGTTGCCATAGATGGAGGAATGGTGTATAGAAAATTGGTGCTTTCAATTTTCTAGCAATGGAATGAGATGAAGAATGATATATACAAATGGATCACTCTCATTTTTCTCCTCTCAAAGATGAAGCTCTCATTTTCTTCTCACTCAACCATGGAAAGAAAAACTTCTCATTCTTATGAAAAAACTTTTTTTCAACTTAGAAATGGTGGAGAAAGAATAAGAAGCATGAAGGGAGGTGATCGTAGTAAAAGGAGGAGGGTGACCACATCCAAACATAATCATCACAAAACTACACATCAATCCTAATCCTTTCTTATCACAATAAAGCATGAAAAGCAAAGATGCTTATCATATCAAACCTTATGCAAATAAGTCCTCCACAAAGTGTAATTTGCAAAACTGCAAATTACCCCTCCATCGGAAAAGTCCGGCCGGGAAAGAACAAAGGAAAACCGGCCGGAACGGAATGCAAACAGGCAACTCCAGAAAACTGGTCCCGTAATAAATTACAGGAAAACCCCCATACTGTGCATACACACCTGCATCTGTATTCCGTCCGGATACAAATGCAATGAGACAAAATCTACACTGTACTAAACTAGTACCGGCTTAAACCAAAGCCGGCTAGTAAAATCCGTTCGATCCTGATCCGTGCAATACCGCACGTATCAGATCGAACCCTGCCATATAACTATAAGGCCACTAGTACAAAAACTGTCCGATCCTGATCCGTGCAATACCGCACGTATCTGATCGGACCCTGCCATATCTCCATACGGCCTCTACAGCGTTTCGCCCGAAACTTGAGTAGCTGAAAGTGTGGTGGACTCTAAAGACTCGTCAATACTATGGCTGTGGATTTAACCACTAGCACGTCAGAGGTATAAGCCAATACGTAACGGGCCACCAGCTATTGACTAAAAGGGACGTCGATGAGTGAACTCATCCTGACACCCTACTGAGCCTGTCAGTGACAATATCCGTACAGTCCGGTCCGTTCTTCTATGAGTATCGCATGGCGGGCCTAGGGGGTTGGTAAAAGTCAGACCCCCAAAAGCGGTACAAGTCGTGTCGGAGTGTAGCCCAGAACACCCTGAGATACTACTGGAATACCTACCAGTAAATCTCCTTGCCTTGGCCAAGGTCTTCGTGTAATGGCTCTCCTAGACACAGCGCGACCTCACCCCCAATACCGGGAGAGACGAACCCCTGAAGATCCGCTCACTGCCTCCATGTGGCTCGGGACTGTACCCAACTAAAACCTGTTTGCACGACTCCTTTGAGCCGTGGTAGGGTAGTAATCAAAGTACAGTGGGAACTCACACGAGACAAATGACGATCCCCAGGTCGATGAACTAACCTGCACACATGTCACCAGGGAACTGCCATCTGACGTCTGGTATATGACCAACTAGCATGTTCCCGGCGAGTCCTGTCCGGTGTACTCATAACCCAATGAGCACCTGTATACATCTTAGGTGATCCAACTGACACCAGTGGCTTGTGAGACCGGCCACCGCCCCTCGTCGGGGTCTCGACTGTATACACTAGTCTACTAATGGAGTATCGATGCCCGGTCTCGAAACTCCCACGACTAGGGACCTTTTAAGGATATGCTTGTAGACCCCCAGCTCCCACTTATATGATCGCCCTCATACTGCCGGTAGTCAAGCAAGAATCCTAGGGGCTCTATCAACGTGCAATAGTGACCTGTCATGTCACCTAAAGCAGTGCACGATGATAAAGGTAAACCAGATAGCATACTATCATCTCGAGTAAGACTGTCCTACCGGGATAGGTCCTCCCTCAATCATTACAATCACATACCAGTGACCCAATAATTGACTCTGAGGGCAGTATCTCCAACAATCTCCCACTTGCACTCAAGGCTAATTATTGCGATGTCGCATACTCACAGCCCGTGTGATACCGAACATCCAACTCCTCTACTATTCAGTCTCACAAAGCTCGTTTGCGGAACTATTGCGTTCGAGGAATAGCCTCAGTGAGTGGATCCGCTTAGTTGTTTCTTTCTATGTCTCTCTATATCTCAAGTTCGCGGAGAAAGCCATCTCCCGAAATGAGCAATACCTGTCTTAGAATGTCTGGATGTCTGATGGGACCTAGCTCATAAATGAACTCCAAATCCAAACTTCTTAGACTGTATCGTCAACTGAACTTAATCAGTATCCTGCGCCATGCCACCCTCAGTATTGCCTTGGACCACCTGTCCAAAATACTGCCCCTCTTCAGAAGTAAAACTATAACTCTGACAACCTCCTTGTCGTCCATGTCACCTTGGAAGCCTGGAATGATAACTGTCTCCCGAATAAGGCTGTCGTTATCATATCCCTAGAACATCCACTTATGTTCTAAAACTGCTTCCGACTGTTTCTCCAGGATTGGATTAATGTCAACTTATTGCATCTAGTGCAAGAACAACATCTGGTGTGGTACTTGACATCTCACGATTGACTCAATTGCCTGAGCAAGTGATCTGCCAATCATGCACGTCCCTCTCCCCTTTAGTCTGTAAGACACCTTTGGAGAGGGTGACTCCATTACCTGCAGGTACACTACCGTGCCAGGAGTCGTCCATCCTAAATACTCTTAGAATGCTGTCAAGTACCCTGATTGGGAAACCACCCAAATCTAGATCTAAAACCATAGATCCAGTAACCAGTATGTCAGATATAAAATCCATTTCCTCTGTGGAGAAACCACTGTGTGACGACCAAAGTATAACCGATTGTAGTATAGGAGTTTCTTTTCCTACTTTGTGTATGTCATCTAAATACCAGGATATCACACCCTACTACCTTCTCAACAGATCCATCCCCTATTCTGATGAAGTCAAACCTATGACTGTCACGTCAGAAATAGATGATCTATCTCCGCTACATCTGCTTTAGTCTATAAATAGACATAAGCAACCTGTCCACCAATGCTTCCGCTGCTCCCACTGACTACGACAACCCTCTGGCAGAGTCATATAGACGTACACTTCTAAAATTGGTTTAGAACGACGCTATACTCATCCTCCCGCCGGGTCTCGTAACCTGGAACAACAGCAATGGCAATTGTGGGTAAACAAGAACTTCCTTGTCACCGTCCTTGAGGCTACCGTAGTGCCTCTCGGGTGCCTGAAGTTACCCACCTTATCTGCGGAGTGGCCAATGGAATGTCAATCCAGATTGAATCTTTAGGTTCCTTATCAAATCTTCAGTAATCGTTTGTGGTTCTGGAATCACTTCCAGTTCTACCATACTCCCACTATTGTTTTCTGAAAAAATCCATTTTTAATAAAACTGTGGCGAGTCTAGAACAATATCGCTATTGTTCATCCAGATGGTAGAAAGTCAACCCTCGTCATAGCCTGGGTCAACCCACAAACAGCCATTACAGAAACGTGCCTTGAGTTGTCCAGTGTCTGGTTTTAATCATAAACCGGACAACTCCCCGTACCTTAACATCGTTAAGATATGAACTGTTCTATATCCAATATAGAAACAGAGGCACTGATTTAATTGAACCAGATTCAAATCATGCAGCTGTCCCCAGCGCATGTCAACTAAATGGAAGGAGGCCGATCAGCGTTACTCAACTTAGGAATACTTCCAATTATGAGTAACCTGAAAGAGAAGCAAGATCTCTTTATCATTACTATCAATTGAATACCATACACAAGTATCTACATCTTCGATCTCTTTGAAGAATCTCGATACTTGCTATACCTGGTTCTCTACTCTATTCAAATACCTATAACTTCTCAAAATTTGGACCCTGTGTTTCCGCGAAACACCTGTCTAAAAACTAGAGAAGTCATAAGTAAACCGAATATAGTACGAGGACCAACCCCTCTGTCCTGATGGACCCTGGACAACATACAATCCTTTGTATAAGTCCCTTGAGTCTGATAACTCATTCACTATGTGTCGTAGGTTGAAAACTGTACTTATGGTTAAGAAGAATTACACCGATGTTTAATGCTCCTTACCTAACCATCCACTGATATAGGTAACTGTCACAGACATAATTTCAAAAGGTATATCTCACTCTATGAAAATAGACGTACAGATATATCAATTTGAAATTGGTGCATAAAAACGGATATTCAAAACCAAATATTTGCCGACCGGCAAACAGCCCAGGTGATTTCCTCAAATATCACCGATTACAACGAATCCCGATATAATGAGGATGATCACCCAATTCCCAATAATTTACTCCCACTCATCATCTGTAAAACCATACAGATGTGAGAATCATACCTGGTAAATACATACCCTGGAGTAACTGTCTAATCGGGAAATCAGTTTTCCATTAACAGTACACAGTGAAACTGAAACATTGAAATGTTTCGATGGGGTATCCCGGTATTCCTAGTAATGCCTCTTCCAGATTCACGACTGTAACCGTATAGTTCTTTGCCACCTCTCCAAATCCCTTCATATGTCTTTAGTCATTACCTTCTGCACACCCCTTTAGGCCAAATGGTTTTCTTCCTTCCCTACCGTTCGGCACCAGCCTATGGTTTGGAAGAAGACTATCCAAAAAGCATAAAGGGTGTACTGTCCTAATCCTAGGAGCACTCGCATCGCGAGAGAAGGTGAAGATAAAAGACACCTGAATGTACTTTATTCCTATTTCTCCTGAACCAGGATCCATCCCCGAACTGGAACGAGTTCCTTTCGAGTTCGTATATAACCATACGATGGATTATCCAACAAACTGGGATCTTCGTAGTGATACGGAGTGTCCTGGAGAAATACAAAGGTGATTTAGGATTGGTGAAGGAATACTTGGTTTGGTCGTGAATATCTGTTGCAATTTACTTTGCCCTCTTACTAATCCCTTGCTTTGTCTTAACTTAATACCTTCTGTACACCGTTTAGGCTAACTGGTTTTCTTCATTCCCTACCGGTCGGCACCAGCCTAAGGTTTGGAAGAAGACTATCCAATTTGCGTAATAGGTGTACTACCCCTAAACCAAGGAGTACTCGTAACCTGAGAGAGGGTAAAAGGAAAAGACAACTGAATAATCCTATCCGTTTTCTCCAGAACCGGAAACCATCCTCGAATAAATTCTTTCGAGTTCGTATCTAACCATACGATGGTTTTGTCCAATGGAAGTGGACGTTCGTAGTAATACGGGGTGTCCTGGAGAAAAGGGTAAAAGCAGGAGTGGCAATGAGGTCTGCAACTCTGACAATCCAAAAACCAGTGTTAAGTAGGTTCGGTCAACTTGGTCACTGAGTCATAGTCTAGGGTCGGGTCAATGGTCGCTGCCAGAGAGAGAGAGAAAAGAAACACTCAGCGTGCACTCTAACCTAGATCAGAATGGTTATCACTTTTTCTAATCAGGAAACCTCCCACTGAACCTCAAATTCTCCTCCAAACCTGAAAGAAGAATTAGTCGGGGTCACCCGAGGAGTAAACTAACTCATCAGTGGGAATCGGGATCCAATTCTCATCGCATGACAACGTGACGGAATCCGCTCACGGTATCACACTCCAGAAGGTATGCGCATATCTGGCAAGTTTCAGTACTTTTGAAACTCCCGATGGATTTCTGCCCCATGCTCTTATGACCTTGACTTTGGCCAACAAATCATAAGTCACATGTCAAGTTCTACCCGTCATTCTCCAGGTTGATTCGAATCCACCCGCACAAGCCCTTGACTTTGGCCAACAAGGCTATACAACTGTTCCAAACCAACGCATCTATCTATGCTGCATATGAATAACCAACAGCTACCAAACACTGTGCCTTGACTTTGGCCAACAAACACAGCTTGAATACTATTGACTACCCATATGAAACGACGGAGGGCTACGAATGGTTTCTGGCGAAAACCTTTAACGTAAAGAACTTGATATCATTGAAGGAACTGATAGCTTTTTAGAAAATATAGTGACGAAAACCTTCGCTAAAGAGGTCACTCCCGGTGAAGGGATCTCGGCTCTTTCCCCGTAGAATGAGGTGCAGGATATTCCAACTGAATACCGCGATGCAAAGCAAAAGTAATCGGCTATAGTGAAGTTAATGCCCTGACGCAAACTTCTGTCCAAGGGGTCACTCCCGGTGAAGGGATCTCGGCCCTTGCCTCGTCGACTGAGGAGCAGGATATTCCAAATGAATACCACGATGCAAAACAAAAGTGAACGTCCTTGCAATAACAGCTTTTTGAAAAGTGTTCCAACAACATCAGATTAGGTTTGTTTTAACTTTGCATTGATCCGAATCAATGCAGTCCCATCAATTGATCACACCACAAAGAACGAAAATATACTGACGTACGTATATGCCATCCGCATTCGCCACTGGGTCCCGTCATCACCCGTTAGGTTAGCTAACTAACGGCAGAGCGGGGACTGGACTAGCGCGGATGAAAAACATATACAACATCTACTAATATATATACCAATATATTATATTCGCTCAAGGCGTGAAAAGAAATGCAACATCACAGAAAATGAACAGCATCACAGAAACAAAACAGATATCTGGGATCCCCGGATTTCACAGAGCCACTACTGAAACCCGACGTTCCCCTGGTCGTGTGGATAGCCTGTGCAATGAAAACCTAGACCCCTACGGGCGCGGCAAGTCACCCGCCAAAACCTGAAGCGAGGCAGCCCCCTTCAGCTCCGTGAATGGACCACCCAGCACTCCACGGAATCCGGCAACTTGGGCACCCCTCCTGGGTCAACCTGTACCCCCTACGAGTGCGGCGAATAGCCCGCCAATCCTAGAGTGAAGCCCCCTCCGTCTCAATGCCATGAGATGCGGGCTTGTTGCCCTCTAGAACCCGGCTATCCGTGCACCCCTCCTTGGGGTAATCCTAGTACAGAATGTAAAATATACATACACCGGGTACATCGACCGCAACCAGGTCGTGCCCCAAAATAATAATACAAACAGGCAGTGACGGCAGTCCACATGTCGGACGCTCGCCCCGCAAAATCAAATGTACATAATACAACAAAACTGTACTAGCATTGCATCCAGGCTATCCCCACGACCGATCCGCAACATCACAGCATAAACATAGAACATCAACGCGAAAGTCACGTTCGCAAATCCGTCTAACCGGGCTATAGCAGTTAGACCGGATTTACCGATCGAGTGACATTCACGGTCGCAGATATAATGTAAATACTGTGAAAGATGTGTTTAAAATTTTCCGATTGACCAAAAATTAACAAGTGGGCCCCAAAGAAAACTGTAGCACTCACAGAAACAATTGGCCCAACTTTAATATTCCAAAGCCCATATTTTAAGCCCAAAAGGCCTCTGTAAAAAAATGGTGAAGTGATGTGAATAGTTCGCGGCGGAAGGGCCGCACAAATGGGGTTTTCGCGGCGGTTCCGCGCTCCAACTGTGGAGTTACTTCGTCAAATTTTTACAGAACTCTTAGATTTTCCAGTACATCAATATTTTACAACCTGAAAAATTTTTCGAGACCAAAAATTTTCAACAGAAACTGATGCGAACTAAAATGCAGTTTTGGAACTTTTTGATCGATCGGAAATGCAAACACATTACACAAAGCTAGACTAAGTTAATGGCGAGGCTCTGATACCACTGTAAGTGCACGGCAGCGCCCCGGCCGTCAATCCGACGGCCAAACGCGGAAACGGTGATAAACTTTAATTTTGCGGACTTAGCGAACTGGCACCACCGCGCACTAAACCCCGGATCGTGCCATTAAACTAGTCTAAGCTACCTAGAGAGGGGGTAGAGAAGTATACCATACGATCCAAGTCCTCCGGTCTTCATCTCCACTCCGATCTCCTCGCGGGATCTCCGTCCGTCGCCTCCTCGCCGGAAGGGCACCACATCGCCTGTATCTTTTACGGGCTCCCACCTCAATACCGAGGCAACTCGGGCGCGAAGCTGGCGAATCGACGCGTCCAAGATTTGCTGTAGGAAGTGTAGTGTAGAGTGCATGTCTCACTTTGGGGTTGGTTGCCATAGATGGAGGAATGGTGTATAGAAAATTGGTGCTTTCAATTTTCTAGCAATGGAATGAGATGAAGAATGATATATACAAATGGATCACTCTCATTTTTCTCCTCTCAAAGATGAAGCTCTCATTTTCTTCTCACTCAACCATGGAAAGAAAAACTTCTCATTCTTATGAAAAAACTTTTTTTCAACTTAGAAATGGTGGAGAAAGAATAAGAAGCATGAAGGGAGGTGATCGTAGTAAAAGGAGGAGGGTGACCACATCCAAACATAATCATCACAAAACTACACATCAATCCTAATCCTTTCTTATCACAATAAAGCATGAAAAGCAAAGATGCTTATCATATCAAACCTTATGCAAATAAGTCCTCCACAAAGTGTAATTTGCAAAACTGCAAATTACCCCTCCATCGGAAAAGTCCGGCCGGGAAAGAACAAAGGAAAACCGGCCGGAACGGAATGCAAACAGGCAACTCCAGAAAACTGGTCCCGTAATAAATTACAGGAAAACCCCCATACTGTGCATACACACCTGCATCTGTATTCCGTCCGGATACAAATGCAATGAGACAAAATCTACACTGTACTAAACTAGTACCGGCTTAAACCAAAGCCGGCTAGTAAAATCCGTTCGATCCTGATCCGTGCAATACCGCACGTATCAGATCGAACCCTGCCATATAACTATAAGGCCACTAGTACAAAAACTGTCCGATCCTGATCCGTGCAATACCGCACGTATCTGATCGGACCCTGCCATATCTCCATACGGCCTCTACAGCGTTTCGCCCGAAACTTGAGTAGCTGAAAGTGTGGTGGACTCTAAAGACTCGTCAATACTATGGCTGTGGATTTAACCACTAGCACGTCAGAGGTATAAGCCAATACGTAACGGGCCACCAGCTATTGACTAAAAGGGACGTCGATGAGTGAACTCATCCTGACACCCTACTGAGCCTGTCAGTGACAATATCCGTACAGTCCGGTCCGTTCGTCTATGAGTATCGCATGGCGGGCCTAGGGGGTTGGTAAAAGTCAGACCCCCAAAAGCGGTACAAGTCGTGTCGGAGTGTAGCCCAGAACACCCTGAGATACTACTGGAATACCTACCAGTAAATCTCCTTGCCTTGGCCAAGGTCTTCGTGTAATGGCTCTCCTAGACACAGCGCGACCTCACCCCCAATACCGGGAGAGACGAACCCCTGAAGATCCGCTCACTGCCTCCATGTGGCTCGGGACTGTACCCAACTAAAACCTGTTTGCACGACTCCTTTGAGCCGTGGTAGGGTAGTAATCAAAGTACAGTGGGAACTCACACGAGACAAATGACGATCCCCAGGTCGATGAACTAACCTGCACACATGTCACCAGGGAACTGCCATCTGACGTCTGGTATATGACCAACTAGCATGTTCCCGGCGAGTCCTGTCCGGTGTACTCATAACCCAATGAGCACCTGTATACATCTTAGGTGATCCAACTGACACCAGTGGCTTGTGAGACCGGCCACCGCCCCTCGTCGGGGTCTCGACTGTATACACTAGTCTACTAATGGAGTATCGATGCCCGGTCTCGAAACTCCCACGACTAGGGACCTTTTAAGGATATGCTTGTAGACCCCCAGCTCCCACTTATATGATCGCCCTCATACTGCCGGTAGTCAAGCAAGAATCCTAGGGGCTCTATCAACGTGCAATAGTGACCTGTCATGTCACCTAAAGCAGTGCACGATGATAAAGGTAAACCAGATAGCATACTATCATCTCGAGTAAGACTGTCCTACCGGGATAGGTCCTCCCTCAATCATTACAATCACGTACCAGTGACCTAATAATTGACTCTGAGGGCAGTATCTCCAACACAAATACCGGGACATCACACCCTACAACCTCCTTAGCAGATCCATCCCCTATTCTGATGAAGTCAAACATATGACTTCACATCAGAAATAGATGATCTATCTCCGCTATTTCTGCTTCAGTCTGTAAATAGACATAAGCCAACTGTCCACCAATGCTTCCGCTGCTCCCACTGACTACGACAACCCTCTGGCAAAGTCATATAGACGTACACTTCTAAAGCCAGTTTAGAATGACGCTATACTCATCCTCTTGCCGGGTTTCACACTCTGGAACAACAGCAATGGCAAGTCTGGGTAAACAAGAACCTCCCTGCCACCGTCCTTGAGCATACCGAAGTACCTCTCGGGTGCCTAAGGTTACCCACCATATCTGCGGAGTGGCTAATGGAATGTCAAACCAGATTGAATCTTTAGGTTCCTATCAAATTTTCAGTAATCGTTTGCGGTTCTGGAATCACTTCCAGTTCTACCATACTCCCACTGCTGTTTTCTGAATAAATCCATTTTTGTTAAAACTGTGGCGAGTCAAGAACAATATTACTATTGATCTTCCAGATGGTAGAAAATCAGCCCTCGTCATAGCCTGGGTCAACCCACAAACAGCCATTACAGAAACATGCCTTGAGTTATCCGGAGTCTGGTTTTAAGCATAAGTCGGACAACTCCCCGTACCGTAACATCGTTAAGATATGAACTGTTCTATATCGAATATAGAACCAGAGGCACTGATTTAATTGAACCAGATTCAAATCATTCAGCTGTCTCCAGTGCATGTCAACTAAATGGAGAGAGGCCGATCAGCGTTACTCAACTTAGGAATGCTTCCAATTATGAGTAACCTGAAAGAGAAGCAAGTTCTCTTAATCATCACTATCAACTGAATACCATACACAAGTATCTACATCTTCGATCACTTTGAAGAATCCCGATACTTGCAATACCTGGTTCTCTACTTTATTCGAATACCTATAACTTCTCAAAATTCGGACCTTGTGTTTCCACGAAACACCTGTCTAAAAACTAGAGAAGTGATAAGTAAAACGAATATAGTACGAGGACCAACCCCTCTGTCCTGATGGAGCCTGGACAACATACAATACTGTTGGAGATAGTGCCCTCATAGTCAATTATTGGATCGCAGGTACGTGATTGCAATGATTGCGGAGGACCTATACCGGTAGAACAGTCTTACTCGAGATGATAGTATGCTATCTGGTTTGCCTTTATCAGTCGTGTACATGTTCAGGTGACTGATTGCATGTTACACTTTGATAGAGCCCTTAGGATCTTACTTTACTACCAACAGTATGATGGCGATCATATACGTGAGAGTTGGGTAGTTTATACGCATATCCTTAATTGTGGTCCCTAGTCGTGGGAGTTTTCGAGACAGGGCATCGATACTCCGGAGTAGACTAGTGTGTACAGTCGAGACCCCGACGAGGGGCGGTGGCCGGTCTCACAAGCCACTGGTGTCAGTTGGATCACCTAAGATGTATACAGGTGCTCATTGGGTTATGAGTACACCGGACAGGACTCGCCGGGAATCTGCTAGTTAGTATTATATCTATCGTCAGATAGCAGTTCCCTGGTGACATGTGTACAGGTTAGTTCATCGACCTGAGGTCGTCATTTGTCTCGTTTGAGTTCCCACTGTGCTTTGATTTCTACCCTACCACGGCTCAAAGGAGTCATGCAAACAGGTAGCTTTTGGGTACAGTCCCGAGCCATATGGAGGCACGTGAGCGGATCGGCAGGGGATTCGTCTCTCCCGGTATTGGGGGCGAGGTCGTGCTGTGTCCAGGAGAGCCATTACACAAAGCCCATGGCCGTGGCAGGAGATTTGCTGGTAGGTACTCCAGTATTATCTCAGGGTGTTATTGGGCTTCACTCCGAAACGACTTATACTGCTCTTGGGGGTCTGACGTTACTAGCCCCCTAGGCAGATATGCGATACTCATTGACGAACGGACCGGACTGTATATACATTGTCACTGTTAGGCTCAGTAGGTTTTCTGGATGAGTTCGCTCATCGGCCTCCCTTGATTGTGCTCATCGGCCTCCCTTGAGGTCAGTCCGTGGGCAACCGTTACGCATTGCTAATGCCGCTGACGGTTTGTGGTTAAACCCACTGCCAGGGTGCTGACGAGTCATTAGAGTCCCCCACAGACAGTTTCCCAAGTTCGGGCGAAACGTTGTAGAGGCCGTATGGTTTTATGGCAGGGTTCGGAAAATGCACGTGCGTTTACGCACGTGTTATTTTTCGGGCAGATGATACTGGTCGGCTTTGGTTTAAGCCGGATCCGAGTATTATATTGAGTAGGTATAATATCTTTGTCTCAGTTGCATTTGTATTCGGTCGTAATACAAATGCGGGTATATTTATACAGTTTCGTGGTTATCCTGAAAGTCGTTTCAGGATCACTTTTGGAAGTTGCCAGTTTCCAGTTTTCTATCAGCCGTCTTTTAACATTCTGTTAAAGACGGATTTATCTTTTCTTCAGATATGGTGAGTCATCATTCTAGAAGCTTCTAGAAGTGATGATGAGGCTTGGTGAGTCATTTGTGTCATTAATGGTTCATTAATGATGCAAGGTGACTAGGTTTAAGGTGATTGGTTCCTTTTGATGATTCATTCTTTCATGATTGTTTTGATAACTATGATTTTGTTATGGTCACCACTTGAACCCTCCTACACTCACCTCCCTCCTTTGATTTAAATGGCCGGCCACTTCATTGTGAGAGAGAATGAATTGATTCATTCATTTTTGGCCAAAGTTATCATATAGTTTAGTGTATGGAAATTTCTTGGTTCAATTTCCATTCACCCGATTTCCACGGCAACTTCATTAACCGATCGTCCACGGAATTGGACGAAGTGAGACAAAGTCATCTACTCATTCTCTACATCATTCTTGGTCGTCTCTTTTAGCAAACTTGACGATCTAGTTGCCTCGAGTCAGAGGCGGGAGCCCGTTTAAAGAACCGATCATGTGGTGCCACCTCGACGAGGGTATCGGAGATCGACGCGATCGGAGCAGCCGCAACGGAGCGTGGGATGATGGTTGAAGAACGAAGGACTCGGATCGTTCGGTACAACCTTTCTACACTCTTTACAGTTTGTTAGTTTAGCAATAATGGCAGATCCGGGTTAAAGTATACGATAGCGCCAGTTTAAAAGTTTTTGTTCCGCATTTTGGCGTCGTTCGACGGCCGGGGCGCTAGCGTAGACTTACAGTGGTATCAGAGCCTCACCATTTTGCTATACTAACTTGTACTAACACGTTCAAAACATCGATCGAACCGAAAATCAAAAACGGCAAAATCCTTGCTTGACAGTTTCTGTTGATTTTAAATGGTCTCAAAATTCATTTCTGGATATCTTAAAAATCTGTACAGGCGTTTTTAAGAGCCACGACAAAATTTGGGGTCGTGATTCCTCCAAGCTGCCGCGGAAACGCGGCCAAACCCATGGTTTGGCCGCTCATCCGCGGCCACGTGGGGAGCACGTGCTCCCAAATTTTTTCAGTGGGTTCTGTGTTGGATTTTGGGGTTTTTGGTAAATATCGTTTTGGCCCAGGTTTTGTTACTGTTCACCAGTAAGCAGTGGGGCCCACTTTTTGATATTTGGTCTTTGGTCGATCGAAATTTAAACACGTTAGTTTACAGTGCTTACATTATATCTCCGACCGGGAATGTCATTTGATCGGTAAACCGCGTCTGATTGCTATAGTTCTTTTAGACGGGTTTGCGAACGTGACATTCGCGTTGATGTTCTGTGTTGTGCTGTGATGTTGCGGATTTGTCGTGATGGATAGCAGTGTGCAATGATAGTACAGTTTGTGTTTATTTGTACATTTGATATTACAGGGCGAGCGTCCAACATGTGGACTGCCGTCACTGCCTGTTGTATAATATTCTTTTGGGGCACGACTAGGTTGCGGTCGATATACCTATTGTACTATTTTTCATTACTGTACTAGGTTTTGCCCCGCGACGGAGTGCACGGATAGCCGGTTTTTTGAGGGCAACGGGTCCGCATCTCATGGCTTTAGGAGGCAGAGGGGCCCCACTCTAAAATTGGCAGACTATTCGCCGCACTCGTAGGGGGTACAGGTTGACCCAAGGAGGGGTGCTCAATTTACCGGATTCCGTGAAGTGCCAGGTGTTCCATTCACTATGCTGTGGGGGACTGCCTCGCTTCAGGTTTTGGCGGGTAACTTGCCGCACCCGTAAGGGTCTAGGTTTCATTGCACAGGCTATCCACACGACAGGGGAACGTCGGGTTTCAGCAGCGGCTCTGTGAAACCCGGGGATCCCAGATTATCTGTATTGTTCTGTGATGCTTATTACTTTTCTGTAATGTTGCATATTATCACGCCTGGAGCGATTATTGTATATTGGTTTATATAGTATTAGATGTTGTATATGTTTTACACCCGCGCTAGTCCAGTCCCCGCTCTGTCGTTAGTTAAGTAACCTAACGGGTGATGACGGGACCCAGTGACGAATGCGGATGGCATATACGTACATTTTATTTTCGTTCTTTTCTGGTGTGATTGATTGATGGGACTGCGTTGATTCTGATCAATGCAAAGTAAAACAAACCTGTTTTAGTTGTTGGAACAAATTTAAAAAGTGTTATTGCAAAGACGTTTCCTTTTGTTTTGCATAGCGGTATTCAGTGGAATATCCTGCACCTCATTCGATGGGGCAAGGGCCGATATCCCTTCACCGGGACTGACCCCTTGGGCAGAAGTTTGCGTCAGGGTAATAACTTCACTATAGTCGATTACAAGTTGCTTTGCATCTCGGTATTCAGTGGAATATCCTGCACCTCATTCCATGAGGAAAGAGCCGAGATCCCTTTACCGGGAATGACCTCTTTAGCAAAAGGTTTTCGCCACTATATTTTAAAAAGCTATCAGGTTCCTTCAGCGATATCAAGTTCAGTACGCTAAAGGTTTTTCGCCAAAAACCAGCCGTAGCCCTCCGTCACTTCTTTTGGGTATTTAGTAGTATTCAAGCTATGCATTTTAGCCAAAGTTAAGGCATAGTGTTTGGTAGCTGCTGGGTATTCAATTGTTGCATAGATAGATGAGTTAGTTTGGGACAGTCGTTCTGCCGATTGGCCAAAGTCAGGGGCATGTGCGGGTGGGTTCAAATTGACAAGATAGTGACGGGTAGAACTTGGCATGTGACTTATGACATTTTGACCAAAGCCAAGGTTATAAGAGCATGGGGCAAAAATCATATCGGGAGTTTCTAAAGAAACTGAAACTTGCCAAGTATGCGCATACCTTCTGGAGTATGAGTAACGTGGATGCATTCCATCACGTTATCATGCGATGAGAGTTGGATCCCGATTCCCACTGATGAGTTGGTTTACTCTTCGGGTGATCCCGATTGATTCTTCTTTAGGTTTGGAGGAGAATTTGACAGGACAGTGGGAGGTTTCCGGATTAGATAAAATGATGACCATTCTGATCTAGGATAGAGTGCACGCAGAGTGTTTCTTTTCTCCCTCTCTTTGGCAGCGACCTTTGACCGACCCTAGACTATGACTCAATTGACCAGGTTGACTGAACCTTCTTAAAATACTGGCTTTTGGATTGTCTGAGTTGCATAAGTCATTGCCACTCCTTCTTTTACCCTTTGAATTTCTCAGAACACCCGTATTACTACGGATATCCACTTCCATTGGATAGATCCATCGTATGGTTATATACGAACTCGAAGGAACTTCTTCGGGGATGGATCAAGGTTCAGGAGAAATAGAATTGGTTTATTCAGTTGTCTTTTTATTATCACCTTCTCTCAGGTTGCGAGAGCTCCTTGGTTTAGGAGAGTACACCTATTACGCTTATTGGATAGTCTTATTCCAAACCATAGGCTGGTGCCGAAAGGTAGGGAATGAAGAAAACCAATTAACCTAAGTAGGGTGTGCAGAAGGTAATATGTAAAGACAAAATAAAGGGATTAGAAAGAGGGCAAAGTAAATTGCGACTGATATCATTCACGACCAAAACCGCGTACTTCATCGCCGCTCCTATTTCACCTTTAAAAGAATAAGGTATTATTCAGTTGCCTTTTATCGTCACCTTCTCTCGAGATGCGAGTACTCCTTGGTTTAGGAGGGTACACCTATTATGCTTACTGGATAGTCTTCTTCCAAACCATAGGCTGGTGCCGAACGGTAGGGAAGGAAGAAAACCATTTAGCCTAACGATGGTGTACAGAAGGTAACGACTAAAGACAAATTAAGGGATTTGGAGAGATGGCAATAAAATATACGGTTGAAGTCATGAATTGGATTATGGAAGAGGCATTGCTATGAATACCAGGATACCCCTACGAAACATTTTCAGTTTTCAGTGCATTGTTAAAGAAAAACTGTTTTCCTGATTAGACACTTACTCCAAGAGTATGTATTTACCAGGTTTCATTCTCATTTCTGTATGGTTTTACAGATGATGAGTGGGAGTAAGATATTGGGAATTAGGTGATCATCCTCATTATATCGGAATTCGTTGTAATTGGTGATATTTGAGGAAATCGCCAGGGTACAGTTTTCCACCTACAACGCACAGGTTTTGAGTTGTTTAACTCAGCGGACTTATACAGAGTATTGTATGTTGTCCAAGTGTCCATCTTGACAAAGGGGTAGGTCCTCGTACTATGTTCTGTTTACTTATAATTTCTCTAGTATTTAGACAAGTGTTTCGCAGAAATACAAGGTCTAACTTTTGAGAAGTTGTGGGTATAAGAATAAAGTAGAGAACCGGGTATCACAAGTATCGGGATTCTTCAAAGAGATCGAAGATGTAGATTCTTGTGATTGGTATTCAGATGATAGTGATGGTTTTGAGAAACGAGTTTTCTCTTTCAGGTTACTCATAATTGGATGGATTCCTAAGTTGAGTAATGCTGATTAGCCTTTTTCCATTAAGTTGATATGCACTGGAGACAGCTGCATGATTTGAATATGGTTCCAATTAAATAAGTGCCAAAGTTTCTGTATTGGATATAGAATGGATCGTACCTTAAAAGAAATTGAGGTATGGGGAGTTGTCCAGCTTATGCTTAAAAACCAGACTCTGGATAACTCAGGGCACGTTTCTGTAATGGCTGTTTGTGGGTTGACCCTGGCTATGACGAGGGTTGATATTCTACCATTTGGAAGATCAATAGTGATATTGTTCTTTACTCGCCACAGTTTTAGTAAAATGGATCTTTTTCAGAAAACGGTAGTGGGAGTATAGTAGAACTGGAAGTGATTCCAGAACCGCGAACGATTACGGAAAATTTAATAGGACCTATACATTCAATCAGGTTTGACATTCCAATTGCCACTCCGCAGATATGGTAGGTAACCTCAGACACCCGAGAGGTACTTCGGTAGCCTCAAGGACGGTGACAGGGAGGTTCTTATCTACCAAGACTTGACACTACTGTTGTTCCAGGCTATGAGACCCGGCAGGAGGGTTATCGTAGTCAGTGGGAGCATCGGAAGCATAGTGGGCAAGTAGTTTATATCTATTTATAGACTTGAGCAGTTATAGCGGAGATAGATCATCTAATTTTAATGTGACAGTCATGGGTTTGACTTCAATCAGAATAGGGGATGGATCAGTTAAGAAGGTAGTAGGGTGTGATGTCATGGTATCAGTATGACATACACAGAGTAGAAAGTAAAATTCCTATACTACGATCGGTTGTACTGTGGTCGTCACACAGTTGTTTCTCCAGACAGGATATGGATATAATATTTGACATTCTGGTTTCTGGATCTATGGTTTTAGATCTGGATTTGGGTAGTTTCCTAATGTGGGTAATTTGACAGATATTCTAATGGTTTATAGAATAGTTGACTCCTAGCATGGTGGTGTACCTGCAGGTGATGGAGTCACCCTCTCTAAAGGTGTCGTACAGACTAAAGGAGAGAAGGATGTGCATGATTGGCAGATCACTTGCTTAGGCAACTGAGTCAATCATGAGATGTCAAGTACCACACCAGATGTTGTTTTTGCACTAGATGCAATAAGTTTGCATTAATCCAATCCTGGAGAAACATAAGGAAGCAGATTTAGAACATAAGTACATGTTCTACGGATTTGATGACGGCAGCCTCCTTCGGGAGACGGTTATCATTCCAAGCTTCAAAGGTGACATGGATGACAGAGTGATTGTCAGAGTTATAGTATTTCCCTCTGACGAAGAGGGACAGTATTATGGACAGGTGGTTCAAGAGGATACTGTGGGTGGCATGGTGCCGGATACTGATTAGGTTCAGTGATCCATACAGTCTAAGAAGTTTGGATATGGAGTTCATTTATGAACTAAGGTCCCATCAGATATCTAGACATATTCTAAGACAGGTATTACTCAATTCGGGAGATGGCTTTCTCCGCGAACTTGAGATTAAGAGAGATTCAGAAAGAAACTTCTAGGCGGATCCACTCACCGAGGCTATTTCTCGAACACAATAGTTTTACAAACGGGCTTTGTTAACTGATTAGTAGAGGAGTTGGATGTTCGGTTTCACACGGGCTGTGAGTAGTCGACATCGCAATATTAGCCTTGAGTGCAAGTGGGAGATTGTTGGAGATAGTGCCCTCATAGTCAATTATTGGATCGCAGGTACGTGATTGCAATGATTGCGGAGGACCTATACCGGTAGAACAGTCTTACTCGAGATGATAGTATGCTATCTGGTTTGCCTTTATCAGTCGTGTACATGTTCAGGTGACTGATTGCATGTTACACTTTGATAGAGCCCTTAGGATCTTGCTTTACTACCAACAGTATGATGGCGATCATATACGTGAGAGTTGGGTAGTTTATACGCATATCCTTAATTGTGGTCCCTAGTCGTGGGAGTTTTCGAGACAGGGCATCGATACTCCGGAGTAGACTAGTGTGTACAGTCGAGACCCCGACGAGGGGCGGTGGCCGGTCTCACAAGCCACTGGTGTCAGTTGGATCACCTAAGATGTATACAGGTGCTCATTGGGTTATGAGTACACCGGACAGGACTCGCCGGGAATCTGCT
Source organism: Agapanthus africanus (assembly GCA_030015575.1). Classification (NCBI taxonomy): domain Eukaryota; kingdom Viridiplantae; phylum Streptophyta; class Magnoliopsida; order Asparagales; family Amaryllidaceae; genus Agapanthus; species Agapanthus africanus. The sequence continues at coordinate 539,089,962 of CM057337.1, forward strand.
AGTTAGTATTATATCTATCGTCAGATAGCAGTTCCCTGGTGACATGTGTACAGGTTAGTTCATCGACCTGAGGTCGTCATTTGTCTCGTATGAGTTCCCACTGTGCTTTGATTTCTACCCTACCACGGCTCAAAGGAGTCGTGCAAACAGGTAGCTTTTAGGTACAGTCCCGAGCCATATGGAGGCACGTGAGCGGATCGGCAGGGGATTCGTCTCTCCCGGTATTGGGGGCGAGGTCGTTCTGTGTCTAGGAAAGCCATTACACAAAGCCCATGGCCGTGGCAGGAGATTTACTGGTAGGTACTCCAGTAGTATCTCAGGGTGTTATTGGGCTTCACTCCGACACGACTTATACTGCTCTTGGGGGTCTGACGTTACTAGCTCCCTAGGCAGATATGCGATACTCATTGACGAACGGACTGGACTGTATATACATTGTCACTGTTAGGCTCAGTAGGGTTTCTGGATGAGTTCGCTCATCGGCCTCCCTTGAGTGTGCTCATCGGCCTCCCTTGAGGTCAGTCCGTGGGCAACCGTTACGCATTGCTAGTGCCGCTGACGGTTTGTGGTTAAACCCACTGCCAGGGTGCTGACGAGTCATTAGAGTCCCCCACAGACAGTTTCCCAAGTTCGGGCGAAACGTTGTAGAGGCCGTATGGTTTTATGGCAGGGTTCGGAAAATGCACGTGCGTTTACGCACGTGTTATTTTTCGGGCAGATGATACTGGTCGGCTTTGGTTTAAGCCGGATCCGAGTATTATATTGAGTAGGTATAATATCTTTGTCTCAGTTGCATTTGTATTCGGTCGTAATACAAATGCGGGTATATTTATACAGTTTCGGGGTTATCCTGAAAGTCGTTTCAGGATCACTTTTGGAAGTTTCCAGTTTCCAGTTTTCAATCAGCCGTCTTTTAACATTTTGTTAAAGACGGATTTATCTTTTCTTCAGATATGGTGAGTCATCTTCTAGAAGCTTCTAGAAGTGATGATGAGGCTTGGTGAGTCATTTGTGTCATTAATGGTTCATTAATGATGCAAGGTGACGAGGTTTAAGGTGATTGGTTCCTTTTGATGATTCATTCTTTCATGATTGTTTTGATAACTATGATTTTGTTATGGTCACCACTTGAACCCTCCTACACTCACCTCCCTCCTTTGATTTAAATGGTCGGCCACTTCATTGTGAGAGAGAATGAATTGATTCATTCATTTTTGGCCAAAGTTATCATATAGTTTAATGTATGGAAATTTCCTAGTTCAATTTCCATTCACCCGATTTCCACGGCAACTTCATTAACCGATCGTCCACGGACTTGGACGAAGTGAGACAAAGTCATCTACTCATTCTCTACATCATTCTTGGTCGTCTCTTTTAGCAAACTTGACGATCGAGTTGCCTCGAGTCAGAGGCGGGAACCCGTTTAAAGAACCGATCATGTGGTGCCACCTCGACGAGGATATCGGAGATCGACGTGATCGGAGCAGCCACAACGGAGTGTGGGATGATGGTTGAAGAACGATGGACTCGGATCGTTCGGTACAACCTTTCTACACTCTTTACAGTTTGTTAGTTTAGCAATAATGGCAGATCCGGGTTAAAGTATACGATAGCGCCAGTTTAAAAGTTTTTGTTCCGCATTTTGGCGTCGTTCGACGGCCGGGGCGCTAGCGTAGACTTACAAATACTCTGTATAAGTCCCTTGAGTATGATAACTCTTTCACTATGTGTCGCAGGTTGAAAACTGTACTTATGGTTAAGAAGAATTACACCGCTGTTTAATGCTCCTTACCTAACCATCAACTGATATAGGTAAATGTCATCAACATAATATCAAAAGGTATATCTCACTCTATGAAAATAGACGTACAGATATATCAATTTGAAATTGGTTCATAACAACGGATATTCAAAACCAAATATTTGCCGTCCGGCAAACAACCCAGGTGACTTCCTCAAATATCACCAATTACAACGAATTCCGATATAATGAGGATGATCACCTAATTCCCAATAACTTACTCCCACTCATCATCTGTAAAACCATATAGATGTGAGAATCCAACCTGGTAAATACATACCCTGGAGCAAGTGTCTAATCGGGAAATCAGTTTTCTTTTAACAGTACACAGTTGAACTGAAACATTGAAATGTTTCGATGGGGTATTCTGGTATTCCCAGTAATGCTTCTTCCATTATCCAGATTCACAACTGTAACCGTATAATTCTTTGCCATCTGTCTAAATCCCTTTATATGTCTTTAGTCATTACCTTCTGCACCCCCCTTTAGGCCAAATGGTTTTCTTCCTTCCCTACCGTTCGGCACCAGCCTATGGTTTGGAAGAAGACTATCCAATAAGCATAATGGGTGTACTGTCCTAATCCTAGGAGCACTCGCAATTCGAGAGAAGGTGAAGATAAAAGACAATCGAATAAAACTTATTCCTATTTCTCCTGAACCAGAATCCATCCCCGAACTGGAACAAATTCGTTTCGAGTTCGTATATAACCATACGATGGAATATCCAAATAAACTGTAGATCTTCGTAGTGATACGGAGTGTCCTGGAGAAATACAAAGGTGATTTAGGATTGGCGAAGAAATGCTTGGTTTGGTCGTGAATAGCAGTCGCAGTTTACTTTGCCCTCTTACTAATCCCTTTCTTTGTCTTAACTTAATACCTTCTGTACACTGTTTAGGCTAATTGATTTTCTTCATTCCCTACCGTTCGGCACCAGCCTAAGGTTTGGAAGAAGACTATCCAATTTGCGTAATAGGTGTACTACTCCTAAATCAAGGAGTACTCGCAATCTGAGAGAGAAGGTAAAAGGAAAAGAAAACTGAATAGTCCTATTCGTTTTCTCCAGAACCGGAAACCATCCTCGAATTCCTTTGAGTTCGTATCTAACCATACGATGGTTTTGTCCAATGGAAGTGGACGTTCATAGTAATACGGGGTGTCCTAGAGAAAAGGGTAAAAGTAGGAGTGGCAATGAGGTTTGCAACTCTGACAATCCAAAAGCCTGTGTTAAGAAGGTTCGGTCAACTTGGTCACTGAGTCATAGTCCAGGGTCGGGTCAATGGTCGCTGCCAGAGAGAGAGAGAGAAAAGAAACACTCAGCGCGCACTCTAACCTAGATCAGAATGGTTATCACTTTATCTAATCAGGAGACCTCCCACTGTAACCTCAAATTCTTCCCCAAACCTAAAAGAAGAATTAGTCGAGGTCATCCTAGGAGTAAACCAACTCATCAGTTGGAATCGGGATCCAACTATCATCGCATGATAACTTGACGGAATCCACTCAAGTCACCACACTCTAGAATGTATGCGCATATCTGGCAAGTTTTAGTTCTTTTGAAACTCCCGATGTGATTTTTACCCCTAGGACCCAAGTGACCTTGACACAGTCAATAAATCAAAGAGTACTAGTCAAGTTCAACCCGTCATTATCCTGGATTGCATTAAACGAACCCGTACGAGCCCTTGACACAGTCAACAAGGCCGCACGACTGTCCTAACCAATCCCATTAATATGCTACAAACAAACACTACTTAGCTACCGCACAGTACGCCTTGACACAGTCAACAAACGCAGCACGAATACTAAGTAATACTTGTAAGAAATGACGGAGGGCTACGTCTAGTTTTTGGCGAAAAACTTTTAACGTAATGAACTTGATATCGTTGAAGGAACTGCATAGCCTTTTACAAAAATGTAGTGACGAAAAACTTTGCTAAAGAGGTCACTCCCGGTGAAGGGATCTCGGCTCTTTCCCCGTAGAATGAGGTGCAGGATATTCCAACTGAATACCATGATGCAAAGAAAAAGTAATCGGCTCTAGTGAAGTTAATGCCCTGACGCAAACTTCTGTCTAAGGGGTCACTCCCGGTGAAGGGATCTCGGCCCTTGCCTCGTCGACTGAGGAGCAGGATATTCCAAATGAATACCACGATGCAAAACAAAAGTGAACGTCCTTGCAATAACAGCTTTTTGAAAAGTGTTCCAACAACATCAGAATAGGTTTGTTTTTAACTTGCATTGATCCGAATCAACGCAGGCCCATCAATTGATCACACCACAAAGAACGAAATTATACTGATGTACGTATATGCCATCCGCATTCGCCACTGGGTCCCGTCATTACACGTTAGGTTAGCTATCTAACGAAAGAGCAGGGACTGGACTAGCGCGGATGCAAAACATATACAACATCTACTAATATATATACCAATATATTATATTTCGCTCAAGGCGTGATACAATGCAACATCACAGAAAAGTATAGCATCACAGAACAATACAGATACCTGGAAGCCCCGGGTTTCACAGAGCCGCTGCTGAAACCCGACGTTCCCCTGGTCATGTGGATAGCCTGTGTAATGAAATCCTAGACCCCTACGGGCGTGGAAAGTCACCTGCCAAAACCTGAAGCGAGGCAGCCCCCTTCAGCACCGTGAATGGACCACCCAGCACTTCACGGAATCCGGTAACTTGGGCACCCCTCCTGGGTCAACCTGTACCCCCTACGAGTGCGGCGAATAGCCCGCCAATCCTAGAGTGAAGCCTCCTCCGTCTTAATTCCATGAGATGTGGGCCCGTTTCCCTCTAGAATCCGGCTATCCGTGCACCCCTCCGCGGGGTAATCCTAGTACAGAAAGTAAAATATACATACAACGGGTACATCGACCGCAACCAGGTCGTGCCCCAAAAGAATAATACAAACAGACAGTGACGGCAGTCTGTTAGTATTTATGCCCAAGAAGGCCATTACTGTATCATACTAGTTTGTATATTACTTAATGGAAGCTTGGGATATTCACATGTATATAACAGTCTTGCTAAACATGGTAGTATGCTACTTGGTTTTCTCTATCTTAATGTGTGAGTATACGTATTGATAGAGCTCTCAGGATCTTGCTTGACTACCAGCGTTGTGATGGCAGTCACACTAGTGGGGGCTGGGTAGTCTACAAGCACATCCTTATTCAGGTCCCTAGTCGTTGGATTATCGAGACAGAGCATCGATACTCCGGAGTAGACTAGTGTGTACGCTTCTCATCCCAGTTGGGGAGATGGTCTGTCCCACAGCCGTCAGTACGTCGTACTGGAGATAGTATACAGGTGCTCGTGAGGTTACGAGTACACCGGACAGGACTCACAGGGAACTGTTGGTTGGTTTTATACCAGTCGTCAGTGAACAGTTCCCAAGTGACATGAGTACAGCGTAGTCCGCAGACTTGACACTGCTACTTCGCCTCGAGTGTGTCCCACTGTTCTTAGATTGCTACCCTACCACGGCTCAAAGGAGTCATGCAAACAGGTAGCAGTTGGGTGCAGTCCCGAGCACTTGGAGGCAATGGCGGTTAGACAGGATTCGTCCCTCCCGGTATTGGGAGTTGATATCGCGCTGTGTCAGAGAGCCATTACGCAAAGTCCCTGGCCACGGCAAGCGAGATTTACTGGTAGGTTCCAGTAGTTTCTCACGGTGTAATGGGCTTCCCTCCGATACGACTTATACCGCTATTAAGGGACTGACGCTTGCCGCCCCCTAGGCCGGATATGCGATAGTCTTGGACGAATGGACCGGACTGTATGGAGATTGTCACATCAGACTCAGTAGGAGTTCGGATGGGTTTCCTCATCGGCCTTCTTATCGACAACTACCTGGGGACTGTTACGTACAGCTAGTGCCGCTTGCGGTCTGTGGTTAAACCCACTGCCAGCGTAATAGTCGAGTCTCTAGAGTCCCACACAGAGAGTTTCCTACTCCAGGCGAAACGATATAGAGGTCGTACGGTTTTACGACAAGGGTTCGGACGCATACGTGCGTTTACGCGCGTACGACTTTCAGACAGTTTTTACCAGTCGGCTTTGGCTTAAGCCAGTTACTGGTATCCGGTTATTGGATTTTTACAGTCTAAAGTTTTTCCGTATTTTTGCGGATAGGAGGGGCGTTCTCGTAATTGTGGGAGAAGCTTCTAGAAGATGGTGACTAAGGAGGTTTAGGTGGCATATGCAATGAATGAGATTAGTGAGTCATGAGGGTGATTCATTCATGTCATTAAAGCATTATAAATGCTTAATGACTCATAACAATGAATCACCATTAGATATTTGTGAAGCATGCTTATTCATCATGTATTATTCTTTTCTTCATAAAAGAGAATCCTTCATATTTATTATGATACTCAATAATCTCATCTCATTATGATCTACACATTCTCTCTCCTCAAGCTCTCCCTCTTCAAAGACTAATCCTCCCCTCTCATGAGTTGAGTACAAGGATTAGTAAGACTAAACAATCCATAACCATCACTCTATCTCAATCTATCTTCTTTGATTAGCAATCCAAGAAGGTTAGTTGCCTCAAGTTTAGAGGCTAAGCTTGGAGTTTTGCTCTCGGGTGGATCGTCTACTACAAAGAGAAGGCCGAGGAGGACAAGGAGATCGTAAAGACGAAGGAGTTGGTTCATTAGGTATAATCCCTAAACACAGTAGTTTAGAAACACTTTGTGTTTGGTTATTTATAGTTTAGCTTCGATTCAAGCGGTTAGTCGATGTTCGTTCACTAAACAAGTTCGTTTTTGAAAATTCCGCCTCCCCACAAGTATTGGTGTGTAGTACATCGACTTACAGTGGTATCAGAGCCTCGCTAAACAATAAATAACTTAATTGCAAATTTTTACGAATTTCGAACGAAAAAAACGAAACCGGAAAACCCCGAACTGTCAAGTTTCTGTCGAAATTTAAATGAAGTCCAAAAATTTTTCAGGGATGTTCAGAAAGCTTGAAAAGCATCCAGGAGAACACCCAAGAAAACTGGGCCCATGACTCGGCTAAAGCGCCGCGGAAGCGCGGCGGATCCCACAGATACCGCCGCGGTTCCGCCGCCGAGTTGCCGAGTCATGAACCCAAATTTTTTGTGTGGGTCCCCTGTGATATTTAGTATTTTCTGGAAATTTTAATATTTGCTCAGGTTTCAGTTTTACAGAGCAGTATTGGAGCAATATTAATGGTGTTTAATCGATCGAAATTTTACAGTATTTGCATATTGGATTATATCTGGGATTGTATAATGTGTTCGTAAACGTCCCCTAACTGCTAGTATGTCAGTTAGCAGGGGGTTGCACATTTCTGTAATGGTTTTATCTGTTTGTGCATATGAACTGTAATTGGACTGTTGTGGTGTATAGCCGGGGTTATATGATGGGTTATCATTTAATTCATTTGATGTAAATGTAATTTGTTGTAATATTATTTTGCGGCGCACATCCAGGTTGCGGTTGTAGCCATCGTTGTATTATTTCATTTTACTGTTTTTGCTCCTAGGACAGATCCAAGGTGGGGTACACAAACTGCCGGGCGGGTAGTTTGCCGTACCCGTAGGGATCTTGGGTAGGGTAATGGCTATTCATCACAACTGTGTAATATGTCTTTTCTTGCAGGCTCAAAAGAAATACAGATTGCTTGCAAATCCAATTAAGTTCATCTGTGATCTGGAATGAATATCATTGCGTCAGACGAATGTAAAATATCTATATATATGATAGCTATTTAGACGTCACTTATGTTTTACACCCGCGCTAGCCCAGCCCCCGCTCTGTCGTTAGTTAAGTAACCTAACGGGTAATGACGGGACCCCGTGGTGAATGCGGATGGCATAAGAGGACGTTGTATTTTCGTTGTTTTCTGCAATGATAGGTTAATGATGGGACGCATTATCTATAATGCAAAGAAAATAAACCAAAGTTTTAATCGTTGGAACAATTTAAAAGAAACCACTCGGTTAATTTTAAAAACAGATATTTTTAAATGCGGAGCCTTAACCACTCCTTTTAAAAGCTATCAGGTTCCTTCGGTTATATCAAGTTCACTACGTTCACGGTTTCGCCAAAACCATTCGTAGCCCTCCGTCATTTCATCTCGGTTTTCAGTAGTATTCAAGCTATGTATTTTGACCTAACGCCAAGGCATAGTGTTTGGTAGCTACTGGATATTCATTTGTTGCATAGATAGATGAGTTAGTTTGGGACAGTCGCATTATCATTTTGGCCGAACGTCAAGGATATATACGGATGGGTTCAAATTGACAAGATAATGATGGGTAGAACTTGACATGTGACTTATGACATTTTGACCTAACACCATGGTCATAAGAGCATGGGGCAAAAACTTATATCGGGAATTTCTAAAGAAACTGAAATTTGCAAAGAGATGCATACCATTTTGAGTTTGATGAATGTTGGTAGCATTCCTACAACATTATTAGACGATGATATTTGGATCCCGATCCTACTGTGAGTATATGCTACTTATCAGGATATTCGTCACTTAACGATCAATGCTATAAACCTAGTAGGTGTCCAGAAAAGTGTCAGCGGGGTTACGCCCCCAGAGAAAAGAGGTTATTTAATTAAGGAACTTCGCGAAAGCGTTGGAAAACCTCCCTCGAAGTACCGACACCAGCCTGGCTGAACGGTTAAGCAAGTATTGTACGGTGAGAATAGTCCTGGCTAATTCTTCTTTTATGGTTTGAGGAAGGATTTGAGAAACAGTGGGAGCCATCCAGTTTAGATAAACTAAAAACCACTCTAAACTTGCAAGAGCATCATGCTAAAGAGTTTTCTTCTCTCTCTCCTAATTGCAGCGACCCTGAAAATGACTGGACTTAAGTTACTTTTAGAGAAAAATATACTGACAGGGCCAAACTATAAAGATTGGCTGCGGAATGTCAAAATGGCTTTGACCTATGACAAATTGGGGCACGTCCTCACCGCTACGGCACCTGCTGTCCCTGGTCCCAAATACAGTAATGCGGATAAGGAAATCCGCAAAACCTGGGATTCAGATTGCGCGAAAGCCAAGTGCATCATGCTTGCCTCGATGAATAATGAACATCAGAGGAGGCACGAGGATATGGACCTTGATGGCATATTTCTCCATACAAAGGAACTTTATGGAGAGCAATCTCGTATAGAAAGATACGAGACCTCTAAGAACTTGTTTCGAGCGAGGTTGGCTGTCGGGTCATCTGTAGGAGAACATGTCCTAAAGATAATCGGCTATATTGAAGAGCTCGCAGTCCTTGGGACGACTTTGGATAATGAGCTCTATACAGACCTTATTCTCCAGTCCCTTCTTCACACCTACGCCCAGTTTATCCTGAACTTCAACATTCAAAGAAAAGAAGTTGAACTTCCGGAACTCCTGAACATGTTAAGGAGTGCAGAGGGCACCTTGAAGAATACAAGGGAAACACCCGCTATGTTTGTTGGCGGTGCATCTTCTTCCGGGTCCAAGGCAAGAGCCAAAGGAAGGAAGAAGAAGGCCGCACCCAAACCTAGAGGAGGTGTTAGTATGGTGGGAGGGAAGGGAAAGAAAAAGTTTGCGGTACCGATAGTTGGCCAGGATGAGTGCTTCCATTGTCACAGGAAAGGGCACTGGAAGAAGGATTGCAAGGCGTGGAACGCCAAGAACCAGGAACCGAAGCAAGCTGTGGCTTCGACTTCAGGTGTGTTTGTAATTGAGAATTGTCTGTCGATCAACTCTACTTCCTGGATATTGGATGCCGGATCAGGATCTCATATTTGCAATTCATTGCAGGCACTGAGAAACCGTAGAGTGCTGAAGGAAGGTGATATGACCCTAAAGGTTGCTAACAGAGCTAGCGTGGGAGCTGCGTCCGTCGGGGATTATCACCTAGGATTGACGAGTGGACACATTTAGGTTTTACATAACTGTTATTTTGTACCAAGCTTAACGTGTAATATCATATCAGTTTCCTTGTTATTAAATAAAGGTTATGATTTCACGTTTGTAAGAGATGTTGTCAACATCCACCTTAAACATGGTTTGATTGGGTCCAGTACATTAAATAACGGTATATATGTTTTAAACCAACTCCAAATTTTCAATGTCCAGAACACACTAAAAAGAAAGTCTCTAGATTTGAATAAAGCTTTCTTATGGCATTGTAGACTGGGTCACATCAATGAGAGAAGGTTGACTAAGTTGCATAGAGAAGGATATTTGGACTCGTTCGAATATCAATCTTATGACACTTGTCAATCTTGTCTCAAAGGAAAGATGACAAAGACTCCATTTACTGGACAAGGAGTAAGAGCGAGCGAGCTCTTAGGACTCATACACAGCGATGTATGTGGTCCAATGTCTACACATGCAAGTGGTGGTTCTTCCTATTTCATTACTTTCACGGATGATTACTCAAGATACGGATTCATTTATTTGATGAAACATAAATCCGAGGCTTTTGAGAAATTCCAAGAGTATAAGAATGAAGTAGAAAACCAAACCGGCAAAAGTATCAAGACACTAAGATCTGATCGAGGTGGAGAATACTTGAGTGCCGAGTTCCTAGGTTACCTAAAAGAGAAAGGAATTCTCTCTCAGCTTACTCCTCCATACACTCCACAGCATAACGGTGTATCGGAGAGACGGAATCGAACCCTATTGGATATGGTACGATCCATGATGAGTAATGCTGAGTTACCGCGATCTTTCTGGGGATATGCGCTAGAATCAGCGGCATATCTTTTGAACATGGTACCTACCAAGACTGTGTCTACCACTCCATATCAGATGTGGAGCGGGAAGAAACCCCATCTACAGTATATAAAGATTTGGAGATGTCCAGCTTTTGTTAAAAAGGAGTATGTGGACAAGCTCGAGGCACGATCAGTAAAGTGTAAGTTTGTGGGATATCCAAAGAACTCCAGGGGATATCTATTCTATTATGCAGAGGAACAAAAGGTATTTGTTTCTCGTAATGCCCATTTTCTAGAACATCAGTTTTTAGAAAAGGAATCAAGTGGGAGCGAAATAGAACTGGAAGAAATTCCAGAACCACAAACCAATACTGAAAGTTTGGTAGAACCGGAGGTTCAAGAAGAACAGAACATTCCCGCACCCCTCCGCAAGAGTAGTAGGCCGTCTCATCCGCCTGAGAGATACTACGATTTTCTCATAGATGGAGATAGAGAGGATTGCATCATAGATGATGATGAACCTACTGACTTCCAGCAGGCCATCCAGAGCGGCGACTTGGTACGATGGCTAGATGCAATGCGGGCCGAAATGGAGTCCATGTACACCAACAAAGTATGGACTTTGGACTTTGCACCAGATGGGGTAAAACCCAAAGGATGCAAATGGATCTTCAAGAAAAAGATTGGTGTAGATGGATAGGTGGAAACCTATAAGGCTAGACTTGTTGCAAAGGTATTTCGTCAAAGACCTGGTTTGGACTATGACGAAACTTTTTCTCCAGTGGCTATGCTCAAATCCATTCGGGTCCTTCTTGCTATTGCTGCCTTCCATGATTATGAAATCTGGCAGATGGACGTAAAGACGGCTTTTCTGAATGGAAATTTAGAAGAGTGCGTCTATATGGATCAGCCAGAGGGTTTCAATCAGAGTGGGAGCAGCGGGAAAGTATGCAGGCTGCTTAAGTCCATTTATGGACTAAAGCAGGCATCGCGGAGTTGGAACATCTGTTTTGATGAGACAGTCAAAGAACATGACTTTATCAAAAATCCAGATGAACCGTGCATATATAGTAAAGTTGTAGCCAGATGTGTCGTATTCCTCGTCTTGTACGTGGATGACATTCTATTGATAGGAAATGACATTCCTATGCTACAATCTGTCAAAGGATTCTTGTCACACAGGTTCTCCATGAAAGACCTGGGTGATGCCTCTTACATTCTGGGGATCCGGATCTATCGTGATAGATCCAAGAGGATGTTGGGACTTTCGCAGTCCAGGTATATCGACACTGTACTGAAAAGATTCAGTATGGAAGATTCTAAGCGCGGTAATCTACCGGCTTGTCACGGAATCACCCTCTCCAAAGAGATGTCTCCCAAGACTGATTTGGAAAGGGAACGCTTGTCTATTATACCCTACACTTCTGCGGTAGGCTCTATAATGTATGCGATGTTGTGTACCGGACCAGATGTAGCTTACGCACTGAGCGTGGTAAGCCGGTATCAGTCAGACCCAGGGGAGAAGCACTGGATAGTAGTAAAGAACATTCTCAAGTACCTGAGAAGGACTAAGGAGATGTTTTTGGTTTACGGCGGAAAAGACCTCAGGTTGGAAGCATTTGCTGATTCCGGCTTCCAGAGTGATAAGGACGATTCCAAGTCCATGTCGGGTTATGTCTTTACCCTCAATGGAGGGGCGGTGTGCTGGAAGAGCTCCAAGCAGGACACCGTTGCTGACTCGACGATGGAAGCGGAGTATATAGCTGCTTGCGATGCCGCAAAAGAAGTAGTCTGGAAGAAGAAGTTCCTAACAGAACTTCAGGTGGTTCCTACCATAGTTGATCCAATACCTCTGTATTGCGACAACAACGGAGCTATAGCTTTAGCAGAGGAACCAAGGTCCCATCAGAAGTCCAGACACATCTTGAGGCGGTATCACCTGATCAGGGAGATCATTGATCGTCAGGAGTTCGAGGTTCGGAGAGTTGCTTCAGAAGAGAACATTGCTGATCCATTCACGAAGGCCCTACCTCAGTCGCAGTTCGAGAGGCAACTCAAGATCATTGGTCTTCGATATACCAGTACATGGCCCTAGTGCAAGTGGGAGATTGTTAGTGTTTATGCCCTAGAAGGCCATTACTGTATCATACTAGTTTGTATATTACTTAATGGAAGCTTGGGATATTCACATGTATATAACAGTCTTGCTAAACATGGTAGTATGCTACTTGGTTTTCTCTATCTTAATGTGTGAGTATACGTATTGATAGAGCTCTTAGGATCTTGCTTGACTACCAGCGTTGTGATGGCAGTCACACTAGTGGGGGCTGGGTAGTCTACAAGCACATCCTTATTCAGGTCCCTAGTCGTTGGATTATCGAGACAGAGCATCGATACTCCGGAGTAGACTGGTGTGTACGCTTCTCATCCCAGTTGGGGAGATGGTCTGTCCCACAGCCGTCAGTACGTCGTACTGGAGATAGTATACATGTGCTCGTTAGGTTACGGGTACACCGGACAGGACTCACAGGGAACTGTTGGTTGGTTTTATACCAGTCGTCAGTGAACAGTTCCCAGGTGACATGAGTACAGCGTAGTCCGCAGACTTGACACTGCTACTTCGCCTCGAGTGTGTCCCACTGTTTTTAGATTGCTACCCTACCACGGCTCAAAGGAGTCGTGCAAACAGGTAGCAGTTGGGTGCAGTCCCGAGCACTTGGAGGCAGTGGCGGTTAGACAGGATTCGTCCCTCCCGGTATTGGGAGTTGATATCGCGCTGTGTCAGAGAGCCATTACGCAAAGTCCCTGGCCAGGGCAAGCGAGGTTTATTGGTAGGTTCCAGTAGTTTCTCAGGGTGTAATGGGCATCCCTCCGACACGACTTATACCGCTATTAGGTGACTGACGCATGCCGCCCCCTAGGCCGGATATGCGATAGACTTGGACGAACGGACCGGAATGTATGGAGATTGTCACATCAGACTCAGTAGGAGTTCGGATGGGTTTCCTCATTGGCCTTCTTATCGACAACTACCTGGGGACCGTTACGTACAGCTAGTGCCGCTTGCGGTCTGTAGTTAAACCCACTGCCAGCGTAGTAGTCGAGTCTCTAGAGTCCCACACAGAGAGTTTCCTACTCCAGGCGAAACGATATAGAGGTCGTATGGTTTTATGACAAGGGTTCGGACGCATACGTGCGTTTACGCGCGTACGACTTTCGGACAGTTTTTACCAGTCGGCTTTGGTTTAAGCCAGTTACTGGTATTCGGTTATTGGATTTTTACAGTCTAATGTTTTTCCGTAGTTTTTTGGATAGGAGGGGCGTTCTCGTAATTGTGCGAGAAGCTTCTAGAAGATGGTGACTAAGGAGGTTTAGGTGGCATATGCAATGAATGAGATTAGTGAGTCATGAAGGTGATTCATTCATGTCATTAAAGCATTATAAATGCTTAATGACTCATGACAATGAATCACCATTAGATATTTGTGAAGCATGCTTATTCATCATGTATTATTCTTTTCTTCATAAAAGAGAATGCTTCATATTTATTATGATACTCAATAATCTCATCTCATTATGATCTACACATTCTCTCTCCTCAATCTCTACCTCTTCAAAGACTAATCCTCCCCTCTCATGAGTTGAGTACAAGGATTAGTAAGACTAAACAATCCATAACCATCACTCTATCTCAATCTATCTTCTTTGATTAGCAATCCAAGAAGGTTAGTTGCCTCAAGTTTAGAGGCTAAGCTTGGAGTTTTGCTCTCGGGTGGATCGTCTACTACAAAGAGAAGGCCAAGGAGGACAAGGAGATCGTAAAGACGAAGGAGTTGGTTCATTAGGTATAATCCCTAAACACAGTAGTTTAGAAACACTTTGTGTTTGGTTATTTATAGTTTAGCTTCGATTCAAGCGGTTAGTCGATGTTCGTTCACTAAACAAGTTCGTTTTTGAAAATTCCGCCTCCCCACAAGTATTGGGGTGTAGTACATCGACTTACACAGTCTACATGTCGGACGCTCGCCCCGCAATATCAAATGTACATAATACAACAAAACTGTACTAATATTGCATCCAGGCTATCCTCCACGACCGATCCGCAACATCACAGCAATACATAGAACATCAACGTGAATGTCACGTTCGCAAATCCGTCTAACCGGGCTATAGCAGTTAGACAGGATTTACCGATCAAATGACATTCACGGTCGCAGATATAATGTAAATACTGTGAACCAATGTGTTTAAAATATCCGATCGATCAAAATATACCAGGTGGGCCCCAAAGCATTACTGTAGCACTTGCAGAAAATCTGGGCCCAAAAAGAATATTCCAAAAGCCCCATTTTCATCCCAAAAGCCCACTACAAAAATTTGGTAAAATGAAGCTAACATACTGCGGCGGAACCGCGGCTAAAGAGGGGTCATGGCCGCGGTTCCGCGGTCCTATGGAAGGATCAAGTTGCCAAATTTTTGCAGTTTTCTTAGAATTTCATGTACATCAGTTTTCTACAACCTGAAAAATTTTTAGAGTCCGGAAAAATTCGACAGAAAACTGATGTGAAGAAAACACGGTTTTGGAATTTTTGTTCGATCGGAAAAGTAAAACACACTAGAACAAGCTAGACTAGGTTAATGGCGTGGCTCTGATACCATGTTGCGCCACGGCAGCGCCCCGGCCGTCTATCCGAGTCCAAAATGCGGAATCAAAATTTTTCTTAACTTTAAACAGGCGCTACCGCGGACAATATACCCGGATCGTAACCATTAACCGATACTAGCTAACAAGAGAGGGGGTGAGAGATATACCGAGTGATCCGAGTCCTCCGGTCTTCTCGTCATCATCCCAATCTCCCGCGGAAAGTCCTGTCTCCATATCGTCGCCTCCTCGCCGGAAGGGCACCACATCGCCTGCGTCTTTTACTGGCTCCCACCTCGATACCGAGGCAACTCGGGCACGAAGCTCGCAATTCGACATGCCCAAGATTTGCTGTAGAATGTGTAGTGCTTTGTCTCTTTGGGGTTATGTTGCCTTGATGGGGGGATCGAAGGAATGAACTTTGGAGTGATGTGAGAAATTTAGTAGCAAGAAGAATGAGATGAAAATGAATTTCTCATACAAAAATGAACCCTCTCATTTTTCTCTCCTCTCCCTAAAAAAAAGTGGTCGGCCCTTCATCTAAGGAAATGGTGGAGGGAATCAAAACAAATACATTGGGAGGTGAGTGTAGTAAAAGGTAAGAGGTGACCATATCCAAAGCAAACCTCACATCATTAACCAAATCAATCTCTTCACTATAACCATCATAAACAATGCAAGTGATGTAAAGAGAATAAAATGATGATGGTTATATCTTAATCCCACATATGCAAGAAACCCCTTCCCCAAATGTAATTTGCAAAACTGCAAATTACCCCCTCCATCGGAAAAGTCCGGCCAGGAAAGAACAAAGGAAAACCGGCCGGAACGGAATGCAAACTGGCAACATCAGAAAACTGGTCCCGTAATAAATTACAGGAAAACCCCGATACTGTGCATACACACCCGCATCTGTATTCCGAACGGATACAAATGCAATGAGACAACATCTACACTGTACTAAACTAGAATCCGGCTTAAACCAAAGCCGGCTAGTAATATCCGTCCGATCCTGATCCGTGCAATACCGCACGTATCAGATCGAACCCTGCCATATATCCATACGGCCACTAGTACAAACCGTCCGATCCTGATCCGTGCAATACCGCACGTATCTGATCGGACCCTGCCATATCTCCATACGGCCTCTACAGCGTTTCGCCCGAAAGCTTGAGTAACTGAATGTGTGGTGGACTCTAAATACTCGTCAATACTATGGCTGTGGATTTAACCACTAGCATGTCAGAGGTATAAGCCAATACGTGACGGGCCACCAGCTATTGACCAAAAGGGACGTCGATGAGCAAACTCATCCTGACACCCTACTGAGCCTGTCAGTGACAATATCCGTACAGTCCGGTCCGTTCGTTTATGAGTATCGCATGGCGGGCCTAGGGGGTTGGTTAAAGTCAGACCCCCAAAAGGGGTACAAGTCGTGTCGGAGTGTAGCCCAGAACACCCTGAGATACTACTGGAATACCTACCATTAAATCTCCTGCCTCGGCCGAGGGCTTTGTGTAATGGCTATCCTAGACACAGCGCGACCTCACCCCCAATACCGCGAGAGACGAACCCCTGAAGATCCGCTCACTGCCTCCATGTGGCTCGGGACTGTACACAACTAAAACCTGTTTGCACGACTCCTTTGAGCCGTGGTAGGGTAGTAATCAAAGTACAGTGGGAACTCACACGAGACAAATGACGATCCCCAGGTCGATGAACTAACCTGTACACATATCACCAGGGAACTGCTATCTGACGTCAGGTATAAGACCAACTAGCATGTTCCCGGCGAGTCCTGTCCGGTGTACTCATAACCTAATGAGCACCTGTATACATCTTAGGTGAACCAACTAACACCAGTGGCTTGTGATACCGGCCACCGCCCCTCGTCGGGGTCTCGACTGTATACACTACTCTACTCTGGAGAATCGATGCCCTGTCTCGAAACTCCCACGACTAGGGACCTTTTAAGGATGTGCTTATAGACCACCAGCTCTCACGTATATGATCGCCATCATACTGCTGGAAGTCAAGCAAGAATCCTAGGGGATCTATCAGCGTGTAATAGCGACCTGTAAGGTCACCTGAAACAGTACACGATGATAAAGGTAAACCAGATAGCATACTATCATCTACAGAAGACTGTCCTACCGGGATAGGTCCTTCCTCAATCATTGCAATCACGTGCCTGTGATCCAATAATTGACTCTGAGGGCACTATCTCCAACAATCTCCCACTTGCACTCAAGACTAATTATTGCGATGTCGCGTACTCACAGCACGTGTGATACCGAACACCCAACTCCTCTACTGGTCAGTCTCACAAAGCTCGTTTGCGAAACAATTGCGTTCGAGGAATAGCCTCAGTGAGTGGATCCGCTGTAATGTTTCTTTCTATGTCTCTCTATATCTCAAGTTCGCAGAGAAAGCCATCTCCCGAAATGAGCAATACCAGTCTTAGAGTATGTCTGGATATCAGATGGGACCTAGCTCATAAATGATCTCCAAATCCAAACTTCTTAGACCGTATGGATAACTGAACTTAATCAGTACCCAGCGCCATGCCTCCCTCAGTATTGCCTTGGACCACCTGTCCAAAATACTGCCCCTCGTCAGAAGGAGAAACTATAACTCTGACAGCCACTCTGCCATCCATGTCACCTTGGAAGCCTGGAATGATAACCGTCTCCTAAAAGAGGCTGCCGTTATTGAATTCCTAGAACATTCACTTATGTTATAAAACTGCTTCTGATTGTTTCTCCAGGATTGGATCAATATCAACTTATCGCATCTACTGCAAGAACAACATCTGGTGTGGTACTTGACATCTCATGATTGACTCAATTGCCTAAGCAAGTGATCTGTCAATCATGCGTATCCCTCTCCCCTTTAGTCTGTAAGACACCTTTAGAGAGGGTGACTCCATCACCTGCAGGTACACTACCATGCCAGGAGTCGTCCATTCTAAATACTCATAGAATGCTGTCAAGGTACCCAGATTAGGAAACCACCCAAATCTAGATCTAAAACTATAGATCTAGTAACCAGAATGTCTGATATAATATCCAAGTCCTGTGTGGAGAAACCACTGTGTGACAACCAAAGTATAACCGCTCGTAGTATAGGAATATCACTTCCTACTGTGTGTATGTCATCCAAATACCAGGACATCACACCCTACTACCTCCTTAGCAGATCCATCTCCTATTCTGATGAAGTCAAACCTATGACTTCACATCAGAAATAGATGATCTATCTCCGCTATTTCTGCTTTAGTCTGTAAATAGACATAAGCCAACTGTCCACCAATGCTTCCGCTGCTCCCACTGACTACGACAACCCTCTGGCAAAGTCATATAGACGTACACTTCTAAAGCCAGTTTAGAATGACGCTATACTCATCCTCTTGCCGGGTTTCACAGTCTGGAACAACAGCAATGGAAAGTCTGGGTAAACAAGAACCTCCCTGCCACCGTCCTTGAGCATACCGAAGTACCTCTCGGGTGCCTAAGGTTACCCACCATATCTGCGGAGTGGCTAATGGAATGTCAAACCAGATTGAATCTTTAGGTTCCTATCAAATTTTCAGTAATCGTTTGCGGTTCTGGAATCACTTCCAGTTCTACCATACTCCCACTGCTGTTTTCTGAAAAAATCCATTTTTGTTAAAACTGTGGCGAGTCAAGAACAATATTACTATTGATCTTCCAGATGGTAGAAAATCAGCCCTCGTCATAGCCTGGGTCAACCCACAAACAGCCATTACAAAAACGTGCCTTGAGTTATCCGGAGTCTGGTTTTAAGCATAAGCCGGACAACTCCCCGTACCTTAACATCGTTAAGATATGAACTGTTCTATATCCAATATAGAACCAGAGGCACTGATTTAATTGAACCAGATTCAAATCATGCAGCTGTCTCCAGTGCATGTCAACTAAATGGAGAGAGGCCGATCAGCGTTACTCAACTTAGGAATGCTTCCAATTATGAGTAACCTGAAAGAGAAGCAAGTTCTCTTAATCATCACTATCAACTGAATACCATACACAAGTATCTACATCTTCGATCACTTTGAAGAATCCCGATACTTGCAATACCTGGTTCTCTACTTTATTCAAATACCTATAACTTCTCAAAATTCGGACCCTGTGTTTCCACGAAACACCTGTCTAAAAACTAGAGAAGTGATAAGTAAAACGAATATAGTACGAGGACCAACCCCTCTGTCCTGATGGAGCCTGGACAACATACAATACTCTGTATAAGTCCCTTGAGTATGATAACTCTTTCACTGTGTGTCGCAGGTTGAAAACTGTACTTATGGTTAAGAAGAATTACACCGCTGTTTAATGCTCCTTACCTAACTATCAACTGATATAAGTAATTGTCATCAACATAATATCAAAAGGTATATCTCACTCTATGAAAATAGACGTACAGATATATCAATTTGAAATTGGTGCATAACAACGGATATTCAAAACCAAATATTTGGCGTCCGGCAAACAACCCAGGTGACTTCCTCAAATATCACCAATTACAACGAATTCCGATATAATGAGGATGATCACCTAATTCCCAATAACTTACTCGCACTCATCATCTGTAAAACCATATAGATGTGAGAATCCAACCTGGTAAATACATACCCTGGAGCAAGTGTCTAATCGGGAAATCAGTTTTCTTTTAACAGTACACAGTTGAACTGAAACATTGAAATGTTTCGATGGGGTATTCTGGTATTCCCAGTAATGCTTCTTCCATTATCTAGATTCATAACTGTAACCGTATAATTCTTTGCCATCTGTCTAAATCCCTTTATATGTCTTTAGTCATTACCTTCTGCACCCCCCTTTAGGCCAAATGGTTTTCTTCCTTCCCTACCGTTCGGCACCAGCCTATGGTTTGGAAGAAGACTATCCAATAAGCATAATGGGTGTACTGTCCTAATCCTAGGAGCACTCGCAATGCGAGAGAAGGTGAAGATAAAAGACAATCGAATAAACCTTATTCCTATTTCTCCTGAACCAGAATCCATCCCCGAACTGGAACAAGTTCGTTTCGAGTTCGTATATAACTATACGATGGAATATCCAAATAAACTGTGGATCTTCGTAGTGATACGGAGTGTCCTGGAGAAATACAAAGGTGATTTAGGATTGGCGAAGAAATGCTTGGTTTGGTCGTGAATAGCAGTCGCAGTTTACTTTGCCCTCTTACTAATCCCTTTCTTTGTCTTAACTTAATACCTTCTGTACACTGTTTAGGCTAATTGGTTTTCTTCATTCCCTACCGTTCGGCACCAGCCTAAGGTTTGGAAGAAGACTATCCAATTTGCGTAATAGGTGTACTACTCCTAAACCAAGGAGTACTCGCAATCTGAGAGAGAAGGTAAAAGGAAAAGACAACTGAATAGTCCTATTCGTTTTCTCCAGAACCGGAAACCATCCTCGAATTCCTTTGAGTTCGTATCTAACCATACGATGGTTTTGTCCAATGGAAGTGGACGTTCGTAGTAATACGGGGTATCCTGGAGAAAAGGGTAAAAGTAGGAGTGGCAATGAGGTTTGCAACTCTGACAATCCAAAAGCCTGTGTTAAGAAGGTTCGGTCAACTTGGTCACTGAGTCATAGTCCAGGGTCGGGTCAATGGTCGCTGCCAGAGAGAGAGAGAAAAGAAACACTCAGCGTGCACTCTAACCTAGATCAGAATGGTTATCACTTTATCTAATCAGGAGACCTCCCACTGTAACCTCAAATTCTTCCCCAAACCTGAAAGAAGAATTAGTCGGGGTCATCCGAGGAGTAAACCAACTCATCAGTGGGAATCGGGATCCAACTATCATCGCATGATAACTTGACGGAATCCACTCAAGTCACCACACTCCAGATGGTATGCGCATATCTGGCAAGTTTCAGTTCTTTTGAAACCCCCGATGTGATTTTTACCCCTAGGACCCAAGTGACCTTGACACAGTCAATAAATCAAAGAGTACTAGTCAAGTTCAACCCGTCATTATCCTGGATTGCATTAAACCCACCCGTACGAGCCCTTGACACAGTCAACAAGGCCGCACGACTGTCCTAACCAATCCCATTAATATGCTACAAACAAACACTACTTAGCTACCGCACACTACGCCTTGACACAGTCAACAAACGCAGCACGAATACTAAGTAATACTTGTAAGAAATGACGGAAGGCTACGTCTAGTTTTTGGCGAAAAACTTTTAACGTAATGAACTTGATATCGTTGAAGGAACTGCATAGCCTTTTATAAAAATGTAGTGACGAAAAACTTTGCTAAAGAGGTCACTTCCGGTGAAGG
Source organism: Agapanthus africanus (assembly GCA_030015575.1). Classification (NCBI taxonomy): domain Eukaryota; kingdom Viridiplantae; phylum Streptophyta; class Magnoliopsida; order Asparagales; family Amaryllidaceae; genus Agapanthus; species Agapanthus africanus. The sequence goes on from CM057337.1 coordinate 539,111,444, forward strand.
GATCTCGGCTCTTTCCCCATAGAATGTGGTGCAGGATATTCCAACTGAATACCATGATGCAAAGCAAAAGTAATCGGCTCTAGTGAAGTTAATGCCCTGGCGCAAACTTCTGTCCAAGGGGTCACTCCCGGTGAAGGGATCTCGGCCCTTGCCTCGTCGACTGAGGAGCAGGATATTCCAAATGAATACCACGATGCAAAACAAAAGTGAACGTCCTTGCAATAACAGCTTTTTGAAAAGTGTTCCAACAACATCAGAATATGTTTGTTTTTAACTTGCATTGATCCGAATCAACGCAGTCCCATCAATTGATCACACCACAAAGAACGAAATTATACTGATGTAAGTATATGCCATCTGTAGGGTTCCTAGGCACTCTCAAGAGGTCTCCCAAGGCATCAACCATGCCAATTTCAAAAAATCTTGGTGCCGAGAAACCCGACTACGGATCGTTGGCTAGAAATCTAGGCGATAAAGCGAGCTAGTTTACATCTAAACTATAAGTAAACGGAAATACAACCTTTGTAGATCCGGTGCTCCACCTCCGTAGCTCCGCAATGAAGTCTCCTCGCTGTCCAAGTCGAACTCCGGGCTCTAGCGTCGGCTTCAACGGAGAATGGACGGGCTAGGTCATCGACGACGATGCCGAAGATGATCTAGGTCGAGGCATCGCTAGATCAAGCTCCAACTTCACCAAGTCCAAAAACTTGTGAAGAAAAAACACTCTACTACTTGGCAAGAGGTAGAGGATGAAGAAATAGGAAGTGGGTAGACTTTAGAATTGGATTTCTCACTTTTTTTCTCACTTTGCTATTGATGGAGGCAAGGTTTTCTTCAAGTAGAAGATGAGGAAGAAGAAGAAGATGATATGATGAATATTATGATAAGTATTATAAAAAGAATAATAAAATGATTCTTATCATAATATTAACCATGGTAATGTATAGAGAAATAACTAATGTTAAATGAATGGTAAGGGTTTAGGAGATGAAGACAAAAGAGTCACTTTGGTCAAAGTTGCATGAAGCTTCAAGAAGCATCATGAATGAAAGCAACCCTTATGCTTTCTTTTCTCATTTCTTTTAATCTAAAATAAATAGATATATAAATGAATGAATAAGAAATAAAACCCTAACCATTTACTTAACCAAGGTTTAACTCATTACACAAACCCTAGCAATCTTGCATCATCAAACATGATACAATCAAGTGCACAAAAATATATCATATATACAATGTGCACACCCGAGTGAGAAAATCCATTTAAAGTAAACCGATACTAGTTAATGCAAACTAATATATCAAATATATAATTATGCACTAAATCATTAAATCAACAGTTGATTTAATGATCCGGTCATATCACATATAACCGACTAATATAAACAGTAACAACTTATCGAATCAACACTTGATCTGATATCCCGGCTATATCGCATATAACCGATCAATGTCACAAATCGCGAGAATCGAATACAGTATCACATACTGGTATCATTCTCGGTCCCGCACATATCTCATATGCGCTCCTATTTCGTTTCGCTTGAGCCAGGAAACCTCTGTGTAGGACTCTAAAGACTCGTCAATACGCCGGTAGCAGATGATGATCATATCAAGCACCCACAAGCCGCAAGCGGTCTGCTAAACGTAACGGCCACCCGGGTATTGAGCGATCAGAAGATCGACGAGCAAGCCCGCTCACACTCCAGTGAATCCAACAGTAACACTACCGTACAGTCCGGTCTGATCGTCTGATATGTCGCATATCTTGCCTAGGGGTGGTAAACGTCAGACCCCAATAGCTCGATAAGTCGTGTCGATATGAGGCTCATAACGGGTCGAGAAACTACTGGTAACACTTACAAGCAATTCTCTGATCAGCCCTGGCCAGGGACTTCCTGTTATAGCCAATCGAACACAGTGCAACATCAACTCCCTATACCGGGAGAGACGAATCCCCTCCTATCGCTCATTGCCTCCATGTGACTCGGGACTGTACCCAAAAACCACCGTTTTGCACACCCTCTTGGATGTGGTAAGATGGAAATCAAAGCACAGTGGGAACCACACAAGACTCTATGACGATCTCGGGTCAACAGACTACTCTGTACCAGTGTCACCAGAGAACTGCCATCTGACGTAAGGTATAATACCATCTGGGAGTTCTCGGCGAGTCCGTCCAGTGTACCCAGTCTCTACTGAGCACCCGTATATCATCTCCGATGTCAAACACCAATGGATTTGGGATCATCCATCGCCCATCTGTATAGGTCGAGAAGGTATACGCTAGTCTACTCTGGTATATCGATGCCCCATCTCGATACACCCACGACTGGGGACATCCAAGGATGTACTTATGGACTACCATGTCCCCACTAGTATGATCCGCATCATAGTCCAGGTAGTCAAGTACACATCCTAAGGGCTTTACCAACATGTAATAGAGAGGCAATCAGTATACACGTTAAGGTAAAGAGCAACCAGATAGCATACTATCATGTCGAGCAAGAAAGTCCTCCCTATATATGTCCCAGCATCCACTACAATATACATCCTATATACAGTAATGGCCTCTAGGGCATACATATAACTAACAATCTCCTACTTGCACTAGGGCCATCTGTAGCAGTGGTTGTAGTATCTCATACTCAACCATCCCATAAAAGTCTCTCTCTGGGAATAGGCCTTCGTGAGTGGATCCGCCGTGTTGTCCTTTGAGTCTACTCTCCTAACCTCGATCCCTTAGAGATCAACCATCTCCATGACCAAGTGATACTGCCTTAGAATATGTCTGGAACACTGATGGACGGGGGTTCCTGGCATAAGCCACAACTCCATTGTCACACAATGGTAGGAACTAAGTTCATCTCATGAACTATTATACATCCAAACAGCCTCTTTGGTAGCATCTTAAGTAGCGATGTATCCTGCCTTTATCGTCTAGTATGTCACGGTATCTAGCTTGAAACTCTTCCAACCTACCGTCCCTTTACTGAGGGTAAAGACAATGCCTGCGACTGACATTCAGTCGTCTTTATCACCCTGGAACACTTCCAGTGATTCTCCCCAGGATCGATTGATACCATATCACTACAACTAGTGAGTTTCCTAATATCCATTTAGATCTATCTCATAGATCCAAAACTCAGGATTTAGGAGGTATCATTTTGATCCTACACGGAGAATCTTTGTGATAAACGGAGATTGATCGAGCGTAGCATAAGAAACTCCTTTATTATCAAGAGTATGCCATCCACGTACTCTACGAGGATCACCACCATACTCCCTACTACCTTTTTGTATATACAAGGTTTATCTACCATTTTGATGATGTCAACTTCCTTGACTAATCCATCAAAACAGGTGTTCCAACTCCGCGATGCCTGCTTTAATCCTATAAAGCATCTTGCACACGTTTCCGCTGCTCCCACTGTCTACGAAGCCCTCTGGCTGTGTACTTATAGACGCACTCCTCTAAAACAGTATTTAGAAAAGCAATCATGACACCCAACCGCCAGATATTGTAGTCATGGTATGTAGCCGTGGCAAGTAGTATCTGGATGGACTTAAGCATAGGTACTGGAAAAGGTTTCATCATTATCCACGCCTGGTCAATGACGAAAACCTTTAACAAGTCTAGCTTTGAGAGTCTCAACTTTTTCATCTACACCAAGTAATCTTCTCAAGATATACTTGCTCCTGATGGGGATTTAACCCTTCAGATATAGCAGCCAAAGTCCATACTTTGCTGGTGTACATGGATTCCATCTCAGATCGCTAAGCATCCAGCCATTCTTACAGAGTCTTACTCCTGATGGCCAGCTCGAAGCTAGTTGGGTCATCAACTCATGATGCAATCCTCGCTCCCACTGTCATAGATAAACCGAAGTATCTCTCAGGTGGGTGAGGAACCCTACTAGATCGGCGGAGAGGCTGAGGTTTATTGGAATCTACTGAATCCTTTGGTTCTGTCAAATCATCAGCTGCAGTTTGTATAGCTGGAACATTTCCAGTTGTACATAACAGACGTTGCCTCGAGTTTGTCCGGATTTTGCTTTTGGACATTGGCCGGACAACCCCAAATCTTAACTGACTTAAGAGATGGGCTCTTCCCTTTCCATATCACATATGAAATGGTAGGCTACTGATTTGATTAGAACCCTATTCAATAGGTATGCTACTTCTCAAGTTCATAACCCCCTAAAAGGAAATAGGTAACTCAGTATTACTCATCATAGAGCACACCTTATCATATAGGGTGTATCTGCTCCGCCCCGATATACCATCGTGCTATGGTGTATACAGAGGAGTAATTCTGAGAGAGAATCTCATTCTCCTTTAAAATAGTCCAGGATTTCCGTGCTCAAGTATTCTCCTCCTCGATCTCATCATAGGACATAATACTTATACCCATATTGGTTCTCTACTTCTATCTTATATTCTGTGAATATCTCAAAAGGTTCAGACTTGTGTTTCAACAGGAACATATGTCTGAATCTCGAGAGATTATCAGAGAATGTAATGAAGTACAAAGAACCTTACCAGGTATGTGTAGACAGGGGACCTTTATACATCAACATGTATCATCCCAAGAGTTCACTAACTCTTTCTCTGTTTCGAGTAAACGGAGCTATGGTCATCTTATCTTTGTGACATGACTGGCGAGTTTCACAAGAAACTGATTTAAATATGCATCTATATGTAACTCTAGCTAGTCGGGTCACATTGATCTGACCTAGTCTACAATACCTCAAGAAGAATTCATTCATTTCTGAACTTCTCCTCTTGTGTGTGCTCTGTATACTAAGAACTGTAGTTTGGTTTAGAACATTAATGCTTTTAGATAACGTGCCTGAACCGATCAACTTTTGATATAGGAAATGTTCAAAACATTATCCAACAATACAAAATTTTATCATTTCTTTATTAATAAAGAGACAGATATGATTTTGTATATCAGGTTCGGTATCTAATAACATTCGTTCAGAATCAATGTATTACAATACAGGGTGACAGTGACCAACTGACTTGGCTGCAACACTTGCCCCGTTTTCTGCCTCATGAAACTTATCACCCGTTCTCAGTTTTTCTACCCTTTTGTAGCCCTATGTAACATCTTACATATCTGGGATCCTGATCCGGTATCAAATACCAAGGATGCGGAGGATACTGAGAAACAGTTCTGTATAATGAACACACCCGAAGATGAGGCATCAGCATGCACTCTCTTCGTTTGGGAGGCACGGGAAATCTGGTATTCCCCAATTTCCTGCTCTGTCTTATAACAATTATAAGTTGGAGCGGGACCAACGTTCCCCAGCTCAGTATAACAAGAGGGTTCGGTCAATTATCCGTATTATTATCTTGATTAAGGCGTGATATGGTCGATACCAGGAAAGAGAGAGAAGAAAACACTCAGCGTGCACTCTTGCAAGAATAGATTGATTATTATTTTATCTAATCAGGATGGCTCCCACTGCTTTTTATCAAATCTTCCTTCAAACCCTAAAAGGAAAGACTAGCTGGGATTAATTACACACTACAAGTTCGCCAATCTTTCAGCCAGGCCAGTGTCGGTACTTTGAGGGAGGTGCCCCGTGCTTTCGCACGGACCTAATTAATTTAAACCTCGTTTTCCCAGAGGCGTAACCTCGTTAACACCTTTCTAGACACCTACTTGATCGGCTAATTGTAATGTGTAAAACTCTCCCAGGAGTAACACTTACTCGCAGCGGGTATTGGGATCCAACTATCTCATAGAAGGTATGCAATCTCATTGCAAATTTCAACACTTGAAATTCCCGATAATATTTTGCCCCGAACGATCTATGACCTTGACAAGGTCAACAAACCATAGACCGCAAGTCAAGTTCAACCCGTCATTTCTTGATTGAATCAAACCCACCCGCACGACCCTTGACAAGGTCAACAAGGCCGCACGACTACCATAACCCAATCTGCATCATATGCATAAGCAGATAAATACTGGTTAGCTACCGCACACTGTGCCTTGACAAGGTCAACAAACGCAGCACGAATACTAAACAGGATTTATCTGAAATGACGGAGGGCTACGACAGGTTTTTCTGAAAACCTATTGCGTAATAAACTTGATATCGTTGTAGAATCAAATGATTTTTGAAATGGAGTGTCTTTGAGGCTTTTCTAGTTTTGCTAAAGGAGTCACTCCCGGTGAAGGGATCGTCGGTCCTTTCCTCGTCGAATGAGGTGCGGGATATATCATATATATCACTGTGCAAAGCAAAAACAGTTAAAAGCAATCAAAAGTCAAACCGAGTGTGTAGCATCTGCCAGTTATTGCTAAAGGAGTCACTCCCGGTGAAGGGATCTCGGTCCTTTCCTTATCGAATAAGGTGCAGGATATATCACATATACCGCTGTGGAAAGCGAGAACTGTAGCTACCTGTTTTATTTTGAAATTCGATTCTACAACATCTTAAGTTTCTTTTATTTCATTAATCTCATTAATGAAGTCCCATCATTTAAGTACCTAAACATCACAGATAAATACGACGTACACTTATGCCATCCGCATTCGCCTCGATGTCCCCTCGTGCACCGTTAGGTTAGGTAACTAACGGCAGAGCGGGGCAGGGCTAGTACGGGTGTAAAACATAAGTAACGTCTATATAATATAGCATATATACTATATACTGTATCTATCACAGATATCACATGATCACATCACAGATATCGCAGCAGAAGAAACATATGAAATATTGGATATACTAGGACGTCCGTGTTTTCAATACGAGCCAGTATAAAACACGGATTCCACGGTCGTGATGAATAGCCAAACCCACACCCCTAGACCCCTACGAGAGCGGCAAGCAACCCTACCAATTCTGGAGTTAGAAGACCCGGACTCGACTCCTCGAGTTGATCTTCCACTGTACTCCAGAACCCGGTTACTTATGTCCTCCTCCTTGGGTCTATCCTAGTGCGGAAAAGTAAATAATATACAAAAGGTGACAACTTCCGCAACCTGGAAGCGCCCCAATAAAAGAATATTACATACAAGTTTTTACATGAATGAAAATGAAAAAAACTCATCTCACATAAAAAACCCCGGCTATTCGAACACGACGATCCAATATAACATATCCAGCAACACATAACATCACATGTCATCAACGTAAGTAAATATTTCAATCCCAATTGTCGTTGACATATAGCAACGAAACCGGCGATATCACATATTACACTTACGGTCACAGAAAAGAAAGTGTAAAATTATAACAGTTGGAATCCGCAATCTCTTCAGACATCGCATGCCTGACCAAATGTATTCTTTAGACATCGCATGCCTAACAATTATAAACCCCGCATTTTAGTCTCATTATCGAAAACACTTTTCAATATCAAGTCGGGCAATTCAACAAGATTCCCGGCATTTTGATCGAATGCTCGTCGCAAACTTTAGTAGGCGGCCGCACCCCCGATACCGTCGACGAAGTGCACCAAGGCGGAACACCGCCACCGCGAGTACCCGAACGGATGCTTTCGGCGACGGGGTTCTCCTACAGTCACTTGGTCGGGGCTATGGAGTGAGGCTGTCTATTAAGTTTATCCGGCGAGTATCAGCGTACGCTACGTGATTGCGATGGACTTTTGATCACATCAAAATTCCGTGGCAACCGATCAAGTGAGACTAAACTGCTATGTTTATAACATTCATTCAGTAATCTCATAACTTCTTGTGAATTCCAATTATTGTATCACATTCCGGATAAACAGAAAATGTTAAACTTTCCGATCGAACAATCGAACACCCAAGTTTTCCCGATACAGCTTAACACATGAAATAAGTCTAACAACATTCAGTTCGTGCCTCAGTACCAACGGTCCAGCCGTAGAAGGGTCAAGCCAACGCCTCATATGTGGCACGCCGTACTGCCCCAAACCCGAAGGTTCAAAGGGCAGTTCAAGACGGTCACATAATCGAGTTAAGGTTTGTTGTCTTCTAGAGGGTCCATCGCGTTACTTGCACTACTTAGAACGTCGTTAAACTACGGAAAAATCCAACACTTGAAAATTTCCCGACAGGGGAAAAATTGGCTATTTATATCCGGTCGAACTTTTTAACATATTCTAAAATTTATCCGGAAAGCCACACTGAAAAAATTTGATAATCCGATCGAATCTTTGATTCCCAATACAACCCCAGAATACTCTTCTGTAGAGTCACAATAAAAATACCCCAGAAAATATAGCATTAAATTATATGAGTTACTGTGCAGAAATAATCATATAGGGGAACAGTACGGCCGCGGAACCGCCGCACCTTGCATAGCTGGGGCCGCGGTTCCGCGGTGGAAAAGTTGATTCAGGCCCTCGTATTTCACAGTAATTCAAATAACACCCTGCTTATTTTTCTGCATATTTTTAATTGACAAAAATCCAAAATTTTAGAAATTTTCCAGAGAGCATTTTGGGGTTAGGTTTTCGGTTCGTCCGGCTTTCAAACTCCGTCTAGACTTCGCCTAAGGCTCTAGCTAGTCTCTGATACCACTGTAGGGTTCCTAGGCACTCTCAAGAGGTCTCACAAGGCATCAACGATGCCAATTTCAAAAAATCTAGGTGCCGAGAAACCCGACTACGGATCGTTGGCTAGAAATCTAGGCGATAAAGCGAGCTAGTTTACATCTAAACTATAAGTAAACGGAAATACAACCTTTGTAGATCCGGTGCTCCACCTCCGTAGCTCCGCAATGAAGTCTCCTCGCTGTCCAAGTCGAACTCCGGGCTCTAGCGTCGGCTTCATCGGAGAATGGACGGGCTAGGTCATCGACGACGATGCCGAAGATGATCTACGTCGAGGCATCGCTAGATAAAACTCCAACTTCACCAAGTCCAAAAACTTGTGAAGAAAACACACTCTACTACTTGGAAAGAGGTAGAGGATGAAGAAATAGGAAGTGGGTAGACTTTAGAATTGGATTTCTCACTTTTTTTCTCACTTTGCCATTGATGGAGGAAATGTTTTCTTCAAGTAGAAGATGAGGAAGAAGAAGAAGATGATATGATGAATATTATGATAAGTATTATAAAAAGAATAATAAAATGATTCTTATCATAATATTAACCATGGTAATGTGTAGAGAAATAACTAAAGTTAAATGAATGGTTAGGGTTAAGGAGATGAAGACAAAAGAGTCACTTTGGTCAAAGTTGCATGAAGCTTCAAGAAGCATCATGAATGAAAGCAAGCCTTTTGCTTTCATTTCTCATTTCTTTTAATCCAAAATAAATAGTTATATAAATGAATGAATAAGAAATAAAACCCTAACCATTTACTTAACCAAGGTTTAACTCATTACACAAACCCTAGCAATCTTGCATCATCAAACATGATACAATCAAGTGCACAAAAATATATCACATATACAATGTGCACACCCGAGTGAGAAAATCCATTTAAAGTAAACCGATACTAGTTAATGCAAACTAATATATCAAATATATAATTATACACTAAATCATTAAATCAACACTTGATTTAATGATCCGGTCATATCACATATAACCGACTAATATAAACAGTAACAACTTATCGAATCAACACATGATCCGATATCCCGGCTATATCGCATATAACCGATCAATGTCACAAATCGTGAGAATTGAATACAGTATCACATACTGGTATCATTCTCGGTCCCGCACATATCTCATATGCGCTCCTATTTCGTTTCGCTTGAGCCAGGAAACCTCTGTGTAGGACTCTAAAGACTCGTCAATACGCCGGTAGCAGATGATGATCATATCAAGCACCCACAAGCCGCAAGCGGTCTGCTAAACGTAACGGCCACCCGGGTATTGAGCGATCAGAAGATTGACGAGTAAGCCCGCTCACACTCCAGTGAATCCAACAGTAACACTACCGTACAGTCCGGTCTGATCGTCTGATATGTCGCATGTCTTGCCTAGGGGTGGTAAACGTCAGACCCCAATAGCTCGATAAGTCGTGTCGATATGAGGCTCATAACGGGTCGAGAAACTACTGGTAACACTTACCAGCAATTCTCTGATCAGCCCTAGCCAGGGACTTCCTGTTATAGCCAATCGAACACAGTGCAACATCAACTCCCTATACCGGGAGAGACGAATCCCCTCCTATCGCTCATTGCCTCCATGTGACTCGGAACTGTACCCAAAAACCACCGTTTTGCACACCCTCTTGGATGTGGTAAGATGGAAATCAAAGCACAGTGGGAACCACACAAGACTCTATGACGATCTCGGGTCAACAGACTACTCTGTACCAGTGTCACCAGAGAACTGCCATCTGACGTAAGGTATAATACCATCTGGGAGTTCTCGGCGAGTCCGTCCAGTATACCCAGTCTCTACTAAGCACCCGTATATCATCTCCGATGTCAAACACCAATGGATATGGGATCATCCATCGCCCATCTGTATGGGTCGAGAAGGTATACGCTAGTCTACTCTGGTATATCGATGCCCCATCTCGATACACCCACGAATAGGGACTTTCAAGGATGTACTTATGGACTACCATGTCCCCACTAGTATGATCCGCATCATAGTCCAGGTAGTCAAGTACACATCCTAAGGGCTTTACCAACATGTAATAGAGAGGCAATTAGTATACACGTTAAGGTAAAGAGCAACCAGATAGCATACTATCATGTCGTGCAAGAAAGTCCTCCCTATATATGTCCCAGCATTCACTACAATATACATCCTATGTACAGTAATGGCCTCTAGGGCATACATATAAGTAACACCATCCGCATTCGCCACTGGGTCCCATCATTACCCGTTAGGTTAGCTAACTAACGACAGAGCGGGGACTGGACTAGCGCGGATGCAAAACATATACAATATCTACTAATATATATACCAATATATTATATTTCGCTCAAGGCATGATAGAACGCAACATCACAGAAAAGTTCAGCATCACAGAACAATACAGAAATCTGGAAGCCCCGGGTTTCACAGAGCCGCTGCTGAAACACGACGTTCCTCTGGTCGTGTGGATAGCCTGTGCAATGAAATCCTAGACCCCTACGGGCACGGCAAGTCACCCGCCAAAACCTGAAGCGAGGCAGCCCCCTTCAGCACCGTGAATGGACCACCCAGCACTTCACGGAATCCGGTAACTTGGGCACCCCTCCCGGGTCAACCTGTACCTCCTACGAGTGCGGCGAATAGCCCGCCAATCCTAGAGTGAAGCCTCCTCCGTCTCAATGCCATGAGATGCGGGCCCGTTGCCCTCTAGAACCCGGCTATCCATGCACCCCTCCGCGGGGTAATCCTAGTACATAAAGTAAAATATACATACAACGGGTACATCGACCGCAACCAGGTCATGCCCCAAAAGAATAATACAAACAGACAGTGAAGGCAGTCCACATGTCGGACGCTCGCCCCGCAATATCAAATGTACATAATATAACAAAACTGTACTAATATTGCATCCAGGCTATCCTCCACGACCGATCCGCAACATCACAGCAATACATAGAACATCAACGTGAATGTCACGTTCGCAAATCCGTCTAACCGGGCTATAGCAGTTAGACAGGATTTACCGATCAAGTGACATTCACGGTCGCAGATATAATGTAAATACTGTGAACCAATGTGTTTAAAATATCCGATCGATCAAAATATACCAGGTGGGCCCCAAAGCATTACTGTAGCACTTGCAGAAAATCTGGGCCCAAAAAGAATATTCCAAAAGCCCCATTTTCATCCCAAAAGCCCAGTACAAAAATTTGGTAAAATGAAGCTAACATACTGCGGCGGAACCGTGGCCACAGAGGGGTCATGGCCGCGGTTCCGCGGTCCTATGGAAGGATCAAGTTGCCAAATTTTTGCGGTTTTCTTAGAATTTCATGTACATCAGTTTTCTACAACCTGAAAAATTTTTAGAGCCCGGAAAAATTCGACAGAAAACTGATGTGAAGAAAACGCGGTTTTGGAATTTTTTTTCGATCGGAAAAGTAAAACACACTAGAACAAGCTAGACTAGGTTAATGGCGTGGTTCTGATTCCATGTTGCGCCACGGCAGCGCCCCGGCCGTCTATCCGAGGCCAAAATGCGGAATCAAAATTTTTATTAACTTTAAACTGGCGCTACCGCGGACAATATACCTGGGTCGTAACCATTAACCGATACTAGCTAACAAGAGAGGGGGTGAGAGATATACCGAGTGATCCGAGTCCTCCGGTCTTCTCGTCATCGTCCCAATCTCCCGCGGAAAGTCCTGTGTCCATATCATCGCCTCCTCGCCGGAAGGGCACCACATCGCCTGCGTCTTTTACGGGCTCCCACCTCGATACCGAGGCAACTCGGGCACGAAGCTGGAAAGTCGACGTGCCCAAGATTTGCTGTAGAATGTGTAGTGCTTTGTCTCTTTGGGGTTATGTTGCCTTGATGGAGGGATCGAAGGAATGAACTTTGGAGTGATGTGAGAAATTTAGTAGCAAGAAGATTGAGATGAAAATGAATTCCTCATACAAAAATGAACCCTCTCATTTTTCTCTCCTCTCCCCAAAAAAAAGTGGCCGGCCCTTCATATAAGGAAATGGTGGAGGGAATCAAAACTAATACATTAGGAGGTGAGTGTAGTAAAAGGTAAGAGGTGACCATATCCAAAGCAAACCTCACATCACTAACCAAATCAATCTCTTCACAATAACCATCATAAACAATGCAAGTGATGTAAAGAGAATAAAATGATGATAGTCATATCATAATCCCACATATGCAAGAAACCCCCTCCCCAAATGTAATTTGCAAAACTGCAAATTACCCCCTCCATCGGAAAAGTCCGGCCGGGAAAGAACAAAGGAAAACCGGCCGGAACGGAATGCAAACTGGCAACATCAGAAAACTGGTCTCGTAATAAATTACAGGAAAACCCCGATACTGTGCATACACACCCGCATCTGTATTCCGACCGGATACAAATGAAATGAGACAAAATCTACACTGTACTAAACTAGGATCCGGCTTAAACCAAAGCCGTCTAGTAATATCCGTCCGATCTTGATCCGTGCAATACCGCACGTATCAGATCGAACCCTGCCATATATCCATACGACCACTAGTACAAACCGTCCGATCCTGATCCGTGCAATACCGCACGTATCTGATCGGACCCTGCCATATCTCCATATGGGCTCTACAGCGTTTCACCCGAAAGCTTGAGTAACTGAATGTGTGGTGGACTCTAAAGACTCGTCAATACTATGGCTGTGGATTTAACCACTAGCACGTCAGAGGTATAAGCCAATACGTGACGGGCCACCAGCTATTGACTAAAAGGGACGTCAATGAGCGAACTCATCCTAACACCCTTCTGAGCCTGTCAGTGACAATATCCGTACAGTCCGGTCCGTTCGTCTATGAGTATCGCATGGCGGGCCTAGGGGGTTGGTAAAAGTCAGACCCCCAAAAGCGGTACAAGTCGTGTCGGAGTGTAGCCCAGAACACCCTGAGATACTACTGGAATACCTACCAGTAAATCTCCTGCCTCGGCCGAGGGCTTTGTGTAATGGCTCTCCTAGACACAGCGTGACCTCACCCCCAATACCGGGAGAGACGAACCCCTGAAGATCCGCTCACTGCCTCCATGTGGCTCGGGACTGTACCCAACTAAAACCTGTTTGCACGACTCCTTTGAGCCGTGGTAGGGTAGTAATCAAAGTACAGTGGGAACTCACACGAGACAAATGACGATCCCCAGGTCGATGAACTAATCTGTACACATGTCACCAGGGAACTGCTATCTAACGTCAGGTATAAGACAAACTAGCATCTTCCCGGCGAGTCCTGTCCGGTGTACTCATAACCCAATGAGCACCTGTATACATCTTAGGTGAACCAACTGACACCAGTGTCTTGTGAGACCGGCCACCGCCCCTCGTCGGGGTCTCGACTGTATACACTAATCTACTTTGGAGAATCGATGCCCTGTCTCGAAACTCCCACGACTAGGTACCTTTTAAGGATGTGCTTATAGACCACCAGCTCTCACGTATATGATCGCCATCATACTGCTGGCAGTCAAGCAAGAATCCTAGGGGCTCTATCAGCGTGTAATAGCGACCTGTAAGGTCACCTGAAGCAGTACACGATGATAAAGGTAAACCAGATAGCATACTATCATCTCGAGTAAGACTGTCCTACCGGGATAGGTCCTTCCTCAATGATTTCAATCACGTGCCTGTGATCCAATAATTGACTCTGAGGGCACTATCTCCAACAGGATGATCCCACATCCATCGGTGTTTAACATCAGAGATGGTGTATGGGTGCTCAGTGGAGACTGGGTATACTGGACGAACTCGCCGAGAACTCCCAGATGGTGATATACCACATGTCAGATGGCAGTTCTCCGGTGATACTGGTACAGGGTAGTCTGTAGACCCGAGATCGCCATAGAGTCTTGTGTGATTCCGAATGTGCTTTGATTTCCACCTTACCACGTCAAAGAGGGCGTGCAAAACGGTGGCTTTTGGGTACAGTCCCGAATCACATGGAGGCAATGAGCGATAGGAGGGGATTCGTCTCTCCCGGTATAGGGAGTTGATGTTGTGCTGTGTTCGATTGGCTATAACTGGAAGTCCCTGGCCAGGGCTGATATAGAGATTTACTGGTAAGTGTTACCAGTAGTTTCTCGACCTGTTATGAGCCTCACATCAACACGACTTATCGGTTTCTAGGGTCTGACGTATACCTCCCCTAGACTTGATATACGAAATATCAGACGAACAGACCGGACTGTACGGGAATATTACTGATTGGATTCACAGGAGAATGGACAGGCTAGCTTGTTGAACTTCTGATCGCTCAATACCTGGGTGGCTGTTACGTTTAGCTGACCGCTTGCAGCCTGTGGTTGTTTGATATGATCATCGCCTGCTGCCGGCGTATTGACGATTCTTTAGAGTCCTACACAAAGGTTTTTTGGCTAAAGCAAAACGGAGTAAAGGCACATATGTGAAATGTGCAGGAACAAGGATAATGCGATATGAGATACCGTATTATAATCTCGCGATATTTAGATATGATCCGGGACATCGAATCAAGTATTGATTCGATGAATCGGTACATGATATATTAGTCGGTTATATTCGATATAGCCGGATCGTCGGATCAAGTGTTGATTCGATGATTTAATGTATAATGATATATATGATATATTGTATTACATTATCTAATATTGGCTCGCTTTATTATTTCATTTTCTCACCGGATTAATACATTGATATATATGCGATATATGTTAATTGTATTATTTTCTTTTGTTGCAAATATATAATATATATGTGATATATATTAATGTGACATGATATGATTTATTATGAAACATGTTTAAGGATGATAAAAAGGGATTAGGGTTTGATTAGGGTTAGCTCCTTCTTGTTCATTCTAGAAGGGTTCTCTTTTGTCTTGGTTAAGATATTATGGTTGATACTTATCCTTAACCTAACCAAACCCTAGCTCTAGTTTATTCTCTACAAAGGTTAAGCCTAACATCCATGACCATGGTTCCATATCAATCATATATTCTTATCTACTATTCATCACAAAAGGAATTATCTCATATATCTTCATCTTTTTCTCTCTTGAGTTTTTGAGAGAGCTTACTTGTGATTTCTTTTGTGATGATTTCTTGTGAAAAAATGATATAAAAAGAAAGAATAAATTCTACTCCATCATCCTCATCTAATCTAACCCATTAGATTTGGGTGTTCACCTCATTAGAATGAGAGAGCTTGGGTTATAGCAACTTCGACGTAGATCATCGGAGAAGCGGAACACTACAAGCTAGCATAGATCGTTCGAGTCGTGGAGCCTCTCTTGAGTCCGGGAGATCGTGGATCGCGGCGAAGGGACTTCTAAACGGAGCTTGTGAAGCGAAGGAGCGGACTACAAAGGTTGTAATCCCTCACACTTGTGTTTAAAGATGTTATCTTGCATGTTAAACCCTAATAATCTAGCAAAGATCCCGGCTTTGGGTTGTTCGGCACATCTAAAATTTAATTTGGGCATGTTTGATTCTTTATGAACCTTCACAAGAGTGCCTAGGAACCCTACATTGCTCATCACATGGTGATGTTATTAGATCGCACTTGTTACATGATTTTGAGCATCCAGTCATCATATAGATGTTATGTGTTGGCATAGGTTAGAGTATCGCAGCACGTGCAAACTTACGATTACCTTTATATGTTATCTACTACTCACGAGTTGGCAACTCACCCCCGTTGTGCCGCAGTGTTTGCAGGTTGCCCTTCGGAGTAGTCGCGGCAGGCTGTGTTCTTGCATCTTTTGATATGGATACCCTTACGGTTGGCGTACTAGCTCTTTTGCTGATAGGCGGGTTTTGTGCGGTATCTGTTTATCTTTCAGTTATGTACATTGTTGTATCTAGTACTCTCCATCTACCACTTATGTATTGACTTAGAGACCAGTTGTCAGGACAATGTATATTATTTTGTTTTCTGGTGTCGAGCTCGTTGTGAGCCGACTTTACATATGCAGTTTATCTATCTGTGATGTTTCCTACTTATTGCTCATTTTCTTCGCTACGGCATCGTATATTGTTATCGTGGTGACTGTTTACTTGAGGTTTTCTTAACATTTTAGCAATGTTTCTATTCAATGTTCTAAACACTCTATACATTTACTAGTTTTGATTTCTAGGTTTCGGCTTACTTAGCCGCGTTAAGCATGTAGACGTTACGTGGTTAAGTGCCGATCACGGGCCAAACTTTGGGTCATGACAAAGTTGGTATCAGAGAGTAGGTTTTACCTTCGAAGTGTAGGATGACCCTGGTATGATGGAGTATGTAGCTGCAGCAGAGTGGCGTAGCGTGCGTATGTTCCGCGGCATACTCACGACACGGTACTCAGCCTAAGCGACCTTAGGACTTATTGATTGAAATTCCCTCATGATTGCATACATCCTTGTGATTTGATTTTCGTATCCTCATCAAATCTTAATTTCTTTCAGCCATTATGCCGCCAAAGACTACGAGGGCGCAGAGAGCGGCCGCGAGAGCCGAGATTCGAGTGGATTTGTCGGAGACGAGGACTGATCCGGGAAGTACACCTGTTGTACCAGGGCAGATTGTTCCTCCTACGACAGATCAGATCGCTAGACTAGTGGCAGAGATACAGGGCTTGCGCCAGACGATGAGCTCATTGGTGGAGGTCGTTCGAGCGCAACGACAGGAGGTTGTCACCCCTGTTACCCAGTTGTTCCTTACGATCATCATGCAGTATCCCGTCACCTACATAGCACCAGTAGAGGCAGCCCCAGTTTACGAGACACGTCTTCCATAGACCGTGAGAGTTCCAGAACAGTTGAGGAATCGTACTGGTATACCAGCCCAGAGCAGAGGCTTAGGACGAGGACAGTCGTTTGACTCTCATCCCCAGGAAGGTCAGCAGTCAGCGCATAGATGTCTTCGATGCGGAAGCCTTCAACACCTCATCAGGCAGTGTTCCTTAACACCACGTCAGGGTCGTATTCTGAGGCGTCGTGGACGCGGAAGGTTGGCACAGAGGGGTCAGGCTAGTAGTGGAGGAGTTCGATTAGTCGCAGATAAAGGACAGACACAAGTTTTTGCTTCGACTCATCGGGACGCGAGGGCGTCCAACGTAGAGCTTTCAGGTACTCTTTCGGTATGTACTTTTGTTGCACACGTATTGTTTGATCCGGATCCATGTGCTCGTATGTTTCCATGCTTCGTGCCGAGTTTAGGACGAGAGTCGTGTTGGGTAGATCAGCCGTTTGTTATGTTAACTTCTGTTAGCGAATCTTTTGTTGCACGACACGTAATTCGGTCGTGTGCCAATCGGATAGTAGACAGTGATTCGTCTGTCATTTTGATCCTTCTAGAGATGTTGGACTTAGCATTCTCCTGGGCATGGACTGGTCAGCTATGTGCTAGGCGTTGTGAACTACCTTGAGGAAACAATTAGGTTTTTCTTTCCCGAGCGACTCAGTTCTTGTTGTGCAGGTGGATAGTTGTGCCGCCTCTCACGGCTCGAATTTAGCCTTTTCGCTAGTCGGATTTTGAGGAGATGTCGTGGATTCTTGGCGTTTAGTCATGATATCGTAGCCACAGTTGGTTGTTGGGCCGGTTATCTTTAGTGTGAGAGTTTTCCGACGTTGTTCCAGATGAGCCGGCGAAGCTTAAGGAGCTTAAGGATCTACTGCAGAGTTTTTGTTGGAGGGGTTTTGTGCGTCTGTGTGTTTCGCATTAGGAAGCTCCTATTTCTTTTCTTCAAGGAGAAAGATGACTGATTGAGGTTGTGTATTGATGGATCGTCAAGTGAACTGGCTTACGGTGTGGATAGGTATCCTTTACCTCGCATTGACGATTTCTTCAATCAGCGTCAGAGTGCGAGACTTTGTCTAAGCTTGTTTGGGATCAGGTCATCATTGTTGCGGGTTCAGAGTGATGACATTCCGAAGACTGCTTTGTGCGTGCTACGGGCTTTGTGTGTTTTGGTGTGTCATTGGATTCACCAATGCTCTAGCAGCATTCATAGGTATGATGAACCGTATTTTTTCGGGCCGTTCCTTGACCAGTTATTGTTGCATTATTTACGACATCCTGGTCTAGTTAATGTATCTTGAGGGATAGGGTAGCACTTGAGGATCTGTTTTACAGATACTGGGAGAGCCCCAGCGGTTTGCTAGATTCTTGGAGGGTACCTTCAGGCTTGTTTGTGTTGACTCCTAGGTCTTGTAGTTCAGAAACGATTTTGTATGGTTCCGAGGAAGATCGTGGCCGTATAGCTTAGCCCAGACTTGTGAGCAGGACGGAGGTCCGTAGATTTTGGGGCTTAGCAGGTTTTTACCGCTGTTTCATGCTGGATTGCTAGTGTAGTGCTGCACCGT
Source organism: Agapanthus africanus (assembly GCA_030015575.1). NCBI lineage: Eukaryota > Viridiplantae > Streptophyta > Magnoliopsida > Asparagales > Amaryllidaceae > Agapanthus > Agapanthus africanus. The sequence continues at coordinate 539,130,364 of CM057337.1, forward strand.
TGACTGAATCGACTGGAATGGAGGTTTCTTTTATTTGGACTGAGGCTTGTGTACGGAGTTTCAGCAGTTGAAGACTCGGTTAACAACTGCATCAGTTCTTTCTTTGCTTTTTGGTTCGGGGGACTTTGTGGTTTAACTATGATGTTTCGTGAGTAGGGCTTGAATGTGTACTGAGGTGACACAATGGAGTTATCGCTTTTGCTTCCCAACATTTGGAGGAAATACGAGAAGGATATCCCACTCATGATTTGGAAATGGCCGAGGTGGTTTTGCGTTAGAGATTTAGAGACACTACTTGTTTGAGAGTCGTGTCAGATTTTCACGGACCACCAGAATTAAATGTACAGCTTCCTGCGGTGGATTTTGATTGTTGTGATAGTCCTCCGCAGATTTACAGTTCTTGTGAGATCGTTGAGTACAGCTTAAGTTCGTCTCTACTGAGGGGACAGCTTGCTCATGTCCGCGCCCGACCACTTTTCCTTAATTGCTTTCGTGAGATACTGCCCGTCAACGCTCGTTCGTCAGAGATACTTGGGCCGATTCGACTGGGTAATGTTTTGGAATCCTTGATTTGTGACAAGGGTATGCTAAGTTTAGGGACGCGCTTGTGTACCTGATTTTGGGGTAGAGACGTGGAATCTTAGGGCAGGCATATCGGACGACTCTCTATACTCATTCAAGCCCCACCAACTTTTAACGTGACTTGCGAAATAGTTACGGGTGGGCAGGGACGGAAAGAGAAGTCTCGTGATTTGTTTCAAGGTGTCTGTCTAGTTGTGTGCTTAGGTTGAGCAACTGAGACCGGCTGAAGAGTTGCAGCCTTTAACCGTTCCGAAGATGGAATAGGAGCAGATCTCCACAATTTCGTTATGGTGGCTACCCAGATTTAGTCAGGTTGTGACTCTATTTGGATACTTATTGTCCGGTTATACTCAGTTTGCTCAGTTGTCCTCTGCTAAGTTTGTGCGTACATAGTAATTGTTGTCGGCGGTTGGGGATCGTCATTCGCCATCAATAGGATTCTCCTTTGATATCAGTTATCAGGAGACACTCCAATTGACAACCTTTAGGTTTAGGGGTTAGGTCGTGTCGATCCCCAGTCCGTTTTTCTAACTCCGTGTTGTAGGATTATTGGACCTCAGCTAGCCTAAAGACTTCGGAGATGATCCAGTTATTTTAGGTCAGGATGAGAATTGTCCATTTCGGACAGAGATCATATGCCGACCCAGTTGGTCGCAGATTCGAGTTCGCAGTGGCAGACCATGTATTCCTACGGATTTTTCCGATAAATGACGTGTTGAGTTTTGGGAAGCTTATCCCAGGATTGTTGGTCTTTTTATGAACCTTAAGACGAGTTATGTCCTTGCCTTTAATTTGGCACTTTCACCCAGATTATTGAGTATTCACCCCGTATTCCATATATCGATACCTTGCAATTACCTTCATGACCTTTCTCATTTGATTTAGCGCCAGACAATTTAGCTTGAGCGCGATCTTTCTTTCACCAAGCAGCCGTCGTAATATTGGACCGGCAGGTGAAGAAACTTCGATCGAAGGTCTTGCCATCAGTGAAGATATTTTGGCGTATCCCGAAAGGTAAAGATCACTTGGGAGGCCAAGGGCGAGGTGCGGAAGAAGGTCCCTCATCTCTCTGAAGGTATACGTAGCTTTGTATTTTTAAATTCGGGGACGAATTTCATTAAGAGGGAAGATTGTAACACCTTAGGTTGTGTTTAGTGGCTAATTATATTTTAATATATAGTTTTTAATCAAAAGTTTACCAAATTAAGTTCCAAATATTTTATCGTATTTAATGAGTATTTTATTAGAATTTTTCTAGGCATACACACACTTGTGCATGTAAACTAGGGTTAAGATATGGGGTTAACCATGATTAGTAACCATGGTGGACTAACCATTTCCTTAAGCCATTTTAAGTCTTGTATTAAGTTATTTTGGGTTTTAATTATGGTTGTTGTTTTCTTTTTCTTTTTTATGGAAATGAATTTCCTTGTTGACTTGGTGAGAGAGAGGGAGTATGGGCAACATGGCATGAGCCATGCTCATTAAATGAAGAGAGAGGGAGAGAGGGGGGTGTTTGACTAAACCAACTCTCATTTCTCACTCTCACTCTCACTTCTCTCACTCTTATACACACACCCACACACCCTAGCAGCAGCAGCACTCAGCAGCAGCAGAAGAAGCTCCAGCAGCAGCAACTAGCAGCAGCAACAGCAGCATCATCAGCAGAAGCAGCAGCATGGAGCAGCAGCAGCAGCTCCAGCAGCCACAGCAACTCCAGATCCTCTCCTCATCCCTCTACCTGCTTCGTAGGGTCTAGTAAGGTAAAAAATCAGAGCCCAACCTCATGTTTGCTAGACGTATGTGTAGTTTAGCTTCGATTAGTGTAAAAAGTGAGTTTTTGTGCTTGATTTGGTGATTTGTGTGAAGTTTTGTTCAAGTGATGTAAGTGTTGGTTAACCTATCCTAATTTGGTGTTATTAGGACCATGTAAACCAAGTTAAACTCCAGATTACACCAAAATACCATAGGGTTTCAAATTGTGCAGAATTAAGCGTTTTAAGCTGAAACTTTGGCTCTCTGTGATCTGCTATAGGCCCGAGCACTTCAGGTTAAAATTGAGGAAACTGGAGTTTGTACACTAGATATAGACCACAACACCTGAGCACGAACCCCTAACCCCCTACCCAGGCCGCCGGTTTATTCATTCTGGCTGCAATTTGCTGCCAGATGATGGAATGTTTGGGTGTAGTTTGCATGGGTAGGAGTCTTCTACATTTTTAGGGCCAGTGGTGTGTGCAATTTAGTAAGTTTCTCTCTGTAGGAAAATCTGGGATGTTATATCGTATTTCTAGTACGTTTGGTTCGTGCGATACGCGCGATACGCGAGTGGGTTCTTTGATCCAGCGCGTCGCGATGTGTCGGGTTAGTTTTAGACGCGTGCACACGTTTTGGCGTATCGTACACACGGGCGTTTAATTCGCGACGCGAGTGTATCGTTACACTTCGATATTGCGTTTTGCGAGATATTTGCTTATGTGGATTTTCCTTGTGTGAATTCTAGGTTCGCAGGCGGGTACGTCGGGCGAAGCTAAGAAAGGGAAGCAGGTGGTCGGCTACGAGTAGCGCACGACCAGGTGAGTAGATTTAACATCTACGGGGAAATCGCCCGTATGGATTTAAGCGTCAGGGCGTAATAGGATAATTATTCATGTGTGTTCATATAGATATACTAGTAGCATACTCTCTTGTTATATATATAGAACTGGTAGTATAGAACACTGCACTGTCACTAACGGTTCAAGCTGCACGAGCATGATTTATATGCTACACTCACACCGTTAGTGATTGCCATGACACTCACATTATAGGACTGCTATAAATCACATATCATATTGATTCCTCTTTATTGATGTTTTCATGAATTGCCGCATATTAGCATATGTTATATTCATACCATGCACACTGTATACGCACTTTTGTTCATAACTTCATTGATATATCACAACCTGTGCACATGTATCCTTCATATACATCATATATTCATACTTGGGCACATATACATCACATATCCATATTGTTGCCATATACAACATATCTTCATACCCGCGCACATGCACACTGTATACTCATACGAGTGCATACATATATTGATATCTTCATACATGCGCCTATGCACACTATATGCTCCTACCAGCACACGCATATATTGATATCTTCATACATGCGCACATGCATTATATATACTCGTACCAGTGCACACATATATTGATATCTTCATACTTGCATAGATTTACGCATAGAGATATGTTGTTTCCATGTTATTTCTGGATTTAGGAACCGTGGATATTTCAAAGAGAATGTGTAATTATTTAAAAACCCGGTTTCCCTTGATATGATATTTCGGTGCGTCCACCAGGTGTTTTCTCAGTGCTAGAGTGATACATGAAACCCAATTCGAGGAGCGGACGAGGCCGATTGCGGGTACATGGTGGACCCGGTATGGTACCCCAGGGCGAGAACGGATCTGTCGTGCAGTAGACGATGAGCCTGGCAGAGGGACTACTACCTACCGGTGATTGGTTAGACCTGGCTGTTATCCGGAGGATACTGACCAGAGTCGATAGATGGATACGTGATGACTCGTATTGCTGGGGCCGAGGGCCGATACCGCAGACGGAGCCCGTGGGCTGACCCAGATTGACGGATGCCCGATATATGAGGATTTGCCTGTCGATGTTGGACACGAGTATTTCTTGATATTTTGAGTGGCGATATTGGGCACTCACGATTTTATGAGATTTACAGGATTTGAGGACCGATGAGGATGACGGCACCTGAGTTGTATTGGGACTTGGGTGCATTGATGGGCACCGATTATATTTTCGAAGATGACATTCCGTGTAGATGTTATATTTCCCATGCTCAGCATTTAGTATTTGATAACTCATACTGTATCTATTGTACCTGATATAGTACACATGCTTGCACGCTCATTTCATACCCTACTCATTTTATATAGGGTTGTTAGATTGCATTGCCATACCTGATTATCATATATCTTGCTCATCACATGGAGATGTTATTTGATCGCACTTGTTACATGATTTTGAGCATCCAGTCATCATATAGATGTTATATGTTGGCATAGGTTATAGTATCGCAACACGTGCATACTCGCGATTACCTTTATATGTTATCTACTAATCACGAGTTGCCAACTCACCCCCGTTGTGCCACAGTGTTTGCAGGTTGCCCTTCGGAGTAGTCGCGGCAGGCTGGGTGTTCTTGAATCTTTTGACACAGATACTCCTACGGTTGGCGTACTAGCTCTTTTGCTGATAGGTGGGTTTTGTGCGGTATCTGTTTATCTTTCAGTTATGTACATTGTTGTATCTAGTACTCTCCATCTGCCACTTATGTATTGACTTAGAGACTAGTTATGAGGACGATGTATATTATTTTGTTTTCTGGTGTCGAGCTCGTTGTGAGCCGACTTTACTTATGCAGTTTATCTATCTGTGATGTTTCCCACTTATTGCTCATTTTCTTCGCTACGGCGTCGTATATTGTTATCGTGGTGACTGTTTACTTGAGGTTTTCTTAACATTTTAGCAATGCTTCTATTCAATGCTCTAAACACTCTATATTTTTACTGGTTTTGATTTCTGGGTTTCGGCTTACTTAGCCGCGTTACGCCTGTAGACGTTACGTGGTTAAGTGCCGGTCAAGGGCCAAACTTTGGGTCATGACAAAGTGTGTGGGGTGTGCGACATCGACATACATGTAGGAGTGAAAAGGATATATATGACTTAGTTTTGAATCATGAAAAACCAAAGCCAAGTCTATATAAAGGTTCGGTCAATTTGGTATACGAGTTTTAGTTTAGATCAGTCATGGTTGCTGCCAAAGAGAGAGAGAGAGAGCGAGAGAGAGAGAGAGAGAGAAACATTTAGAGTGCACTCTATCAAGATTAGATTGGTTAATCATTTGATCTAATCAAGATGGATCCCACGGTTTCCTCGAATTCTCCTTCAAACCCTAAAAGGAGAACTAGTCGGGATCATTTACACCTTACATGTTCGCTAACTATTTTGCCAGGTTAGTATTCGTACTCCGAGGGAGGCTCCTTGTGCTTTCGCACAGGACTAATTATATAACCCCATTTCTACAGAGGTGTAACCTCATTAATACTTTTATATGGGTGAGTTAGTTGTGAAGTGAAAATTTCTCAAAGAGTAATACCTCTCACAGTGAGAATCGGGACCCAACTATCATCGCGTGATAAATTTGACAGAAGCCGACCAAAATCACCACACTCCAGAAGGTATGCGCATACTTGGCAACTTTTCCTTATATTTGAAACTCCTGATATACTTTTTACGCCAAGCGTCTTATGACCTTGACGAAATCCAAAATATCATAAGTCGTTAGTGAAGTTCAACTCGTCATTGTCCTGATTAATCTAGACCCATCCATACTAACCCTTGACGAAGGACAAAATAGCTGTACGAATATTCTAGATTAATGCATCTCTATAATGTAGAAAATTAACATATAACTACAATACACTATGCCTTGACGAAGGCCAAAATACATAGCATAAATACTAGGTGCTATTCATCTGAAATGACGGAGGGCTACATCTAGTTTTTGGCGAAAAACCATTAACGTAATGAACTTAATATCGTTAAAAGAACTTGAGTGGTTTTGAAAAGGATTGGTTTAGGCTCCGCTTTTAAAGCAAGTGGTTTTGAAGAAAACCGAGTAGTTTTAGAAAATTTTCCGACAACATCATTTAGGTTATTTTCCTTGTATTAAACCTATAATGCGATCTCATCAATCTATGTTTCTAGCCATAACAGAAAAAACTAAAATAACAATCTTTTATATGCCATCCGCATTCGCCATGGGGTCCCGGGTCTTCACCGTAAGGTTACATAAGTTACGACAAGGCGGGGACAGGGCTAGCGTGGACGCAAAACGTATAGAAACATCTAATAATGTGTGTGTGTGTGTGTGTGTGTGTGTGTGTGTGTGTGTCACAAGCAAGTAATAAAACAAACAAACAAGATGGAATAAAGAATAAGCTAGGAGCCCCGAGTTTCGTTTGATCCGCAAACGAAAACCAATGTTCTCCGGTCGTGTGGATAGTATAATCTCGAACCAAGACCCCTACGAGTGCGGAAAACTATCCGTCAATTCTAGAAACGGGATACCCCTCCCTCAATAACATGAGTGGGCTAATTTACGCTTTCTAGAATCCGTCAACTTGAGCACTCTACCTTGAGTTAGAGCTACACCCCCTATAAGTGCAGCGAGCAACCCGTCAATCTGATAGTGAGGTGGCCCGATCTCGACTTGACGAGATGGACACCCTCTTCATTCTCGAATCTGTTTATCAAAACACTCCGTCGTGGGGGTTTCCTAGTACAAGTAATGAAATATATACATTGGTGATTACGCTCACAACCTGGACGTGTCCCAAAACGAATATACATCTAGCGGTAACGATGACCATAATCCGACATCTCATCCTGAATAAAAAAAATACATGAATATATGAAACAAAACTGTACATACAAATCGTACGAGGGGATATCCGTTATAAAAATCGGTCTAAACTATAAACAAGATATATATCCAAACCGGTATAACAAGTAACCAGTTTGTAACCCCGTCTAATCGAGCATATAGCAATTAGATGACATTAACCAACACATATACGAAAAAACTGATCATAAACGATGCTAAAATTTTGACCGAAAATAGTCTCTTATTGCCCGTATGGACAAACAGTACAAAACAAAATCTAGGGCAAAAAGAGGTATACCAAAAATCTAGTTTCTACAAATCGAAGTAACTGACAAAATTTGGCGCTAAACAAAGAAAATTAGAAAAAGGATCTGGGACAAATCTCGGCCAAAAATTGTCTGTTTGACCTCGAATTTTGTGCCAAGTTTTCTTTTTTTTAAAATATAGTCCACTGACATATACAAAAAAAATTCCAGGTGCCTTTTTGAAATGGACAGAAACTTGCAATTCGAAACTAAATACGGGTAAATTTTCGGTCTCGAAACTAAAATATCATTTAATCTAGTTCTAGTATTTGGTTTGGCTCTGATACCACTGTAAGGACCGTAGTGCTTGTGCCGTAAGACTCAAGGCAAAGGTAGAACCGAAAACAAAAATTTAAAGGCAAGCACTAGCGATCTATACCCTAGATTCTATTTCAAACACTAAACTAGAAAACTAAACTAGCAAAGTTAGGGGTATAGCTACCTTTTTGGTGTGTCCGCGCAATTGCGAAAGACCCCTACACCGCTCTAAGCACTCTCGCAAGGCTACAAAGTCTTTGGGAACGAGCTTGGATACCGATCTTTCTCGTCGAAGATGATCCACCCGAGAGAACATTAATCAAGCTCTAGCTTCACACTAAATGATCTAGTAAAGCAACACATGATCACCACATGCTATGAAGCGATGGTGAGAATGATGTAGTGGTGGTTATCTCATTGTTTCTCTCTCTTTACATATTTTCCATTCTCAAAAAGAAGCTGACCATTAAAGAGAAGAGAGGAAGAAGAGGAAGAAGTTATGAATGAATTCATTATATTATCTTTTTCTTTCTTCTTTTTATTAATAGTGGAGAGTGGGTGGATGGGTCACTCACACTAAAGAGTCACCCATCCACACTCTTCACTAAGCTTCTCATGGTGAGTGCAAAGTGTGTATGTGTACTTATACACATATACATACATACACATACACACATATACATATATACATAAACCAAGTATCTATCAAAATACATGTATCTGTATTCGTATCATCATACGAATACCGTATTCGTATAAATATACGAATACCTGTATTCGTAAAAAGATAAAAATACTCGTATTCGTATTAAGATACAAATACCTGTATTTATACAAATACTCGTATTCGTATAAATATTGTATTTGTGTCAAAATACGAATACCGAAAAAGAGAGATAATGAGAAATAGAATACTAGCTCACAATGATTCGGTTATCTTTCAATTTGCCAGTATTATCAAAATGTCCGATTAAAATACGTGCACTAAATGCACGTTGTTGGGGTCAAAAATTACACCCAATTGTAAAAATCATAAATCGAATTTAAGTTCAAAGTTAACAACAAAATTAGAGTCAAAAGGTCAAGTGAGCACGAGCCAAGTGGGCCCGAGCTCGAGCCATGTAGGCCCAAGCCCGAGCCCAAGCCCAAGAATGAAGAAAGACCGACTAAATGAGAAGAAGAAAAGGAAAAGGTTAAAAATGTAATTTTTGTTTTTTTTAAATTAAATAGGCAAAAGCCAATTTTGTACAAGGCAGATGGCTAAATGTAAAGATGTAAGCCAATATAAAGCCGCCCATGATGATTTGATAACAAAGCTTAATCTGAATCTTGATTCTCCAAAAACAAAATCTTGAGTTTTGAGCTTCTCTTTAGTGCGCAAGTCTCTCTTTCTCTCTTCCTTTCTTTTTTTAAGTGTGCACATCAGGAGGTCTCGCAAAAGGGAAAAAGAGCCCTTATTGATCATCAAAAGTCAAAATCTTTGTGTTTTTGAACTGTTGTTTTATTGGTGTTCGACCCTACTTGTACCGTGATAGGTGCACACCTACATCGAGCCGAGTGCGGACTGGCCCAGGTGTGTACCTCTCTAGGAGCGTACTTCCCCAAGTGTGTGCTTTACTGGACCTTTTGGCCCATTCGGGAACCTTTGGCCCCTTTCACTCCCTCGTACCTTGCCAAATACGCACCGTGCTAAGTGCGCGTCTCGACAGGTGTGCACTTTGTAGGGTTACGCTAGCGCCCCGGCCATCAATCCATGGCCAAGTGCAGAACAAAAACTTTAAAAACACGGCGCTAACGGAATCCTAATCGACGGATCGTACCATTAACCCTATACTAGTTCTATAAAAAGAGTTTAAAGAGGTTATACCAATCGATCCATGTCCTTCGGTCTTCAACCTCTGTCCTAAGATCCTCGCAGCTGCCTCGATCAAGTTCGATCTCCGGTCTCCTTCATCGAAGACGATCCATGTCGAGGATTAGTAATACGGGCTCATGCCTCAAAACTGAAGCAACTCGGGTATCTAGTTTGCTAACCTAGATAGCCAAGATGAAGTAGAGATAGTGTGTGAATACATTGTCTCAAAACACCTAAGGATTCTCAACTCATAAGAGGATTTGGGTGGAGGTTGAAGAAGAAACCATAGGTGAGAAAGTGTGGAGCATTAGAAAAAGGCAAGTGAAGAAAATGGACTGCTCTTTTCTTTTTAGTGTGTTGTGTGATATTGTTGTTAGGAAGCAACAAAAGAAATCCACTAAGAAAAGATCTGCCTCCACCCCAACAAATATCTCATACACAAACAAAACAATTCATCATATCACCATGACTCACTCCATGAACCACCACCGTGAGTCACACCCATATGGCACCAAGTGAGAATGCTAGATAATGAATGCAAAATCCATGACTCACACTTCTCACCAATAAGCATTTAAACCAAAATGTTTAAACCCAAAAAAGAAAATGGCAACTTCTAAAGTACGCGTGTAACGAATTACAAGAATACCCCTCATCCGTATATACAGACCCGCATCTGTATTCCAACAGAATACGAATACAACGAGACGAAGATAATCCAACAATATAATACTGGGATCAGGCTTAAACCAAAGCTCAGTAGTATTATCCATCCGATCATGATCCGTGCACAAGTGCACGAATATGATCGAGCCTTGCCATAAAACCATACGGCCTCTACAACGTTTCTCCTGAATCAGGGAAACACTCTGTGTGGGACTCTAAAGACTCGTCAATACACTGGCAGTAGATTTAACAATAAGCACATCAGTGGCACTAGCTGTACGTAACGGCTTCCCCGGTATTGAGCGAAAGGTAGGCCGACGAGCAAACTCATCCTGAAACCCTACTGAGCCTGACAATTACAAGAATCCTATAGGCTCTATCAACATGTAATAGTGATCTATAATGTCACCTGAAGCATGTACACGATGATAAAGACAAACCAGATATCATACTATCATCTCGAGTAAGACTGTTCTACCGGTATAGGTCATCCCTCAATCATTGCAATCACGTGCCCCTTATCCAATAATTGACTTGAGAGCACTATAGACAACAATCTCCCACATGCATTTGAGGCTAATTATTGCGGTGTCGTATACTCATAGCCCGTGTGATACTGAACACCCAACTTCTCTACTAATCAGATACACAAAGCTCGTTTGTAAAACTAATGCGTTTGAGAAATAACCTCAGTGAGTGGATTCGCTCCAATGTTTCTTTCTATGTCTCTCTTTATCTCAAGTTCGCGAAGAAAAACATCTCCTGAAATGAGCAATACCTGTCTTAGAATATGTCTGGATATCTGATGGGACCCAGTTCACAAATGAGCTCCAAATCCAGTAAACTTCTTAGACTGTATTGACAACCGAATTTAATCAGTATCCTGCGCCATGCCTCCCTCGGTATCCGCTTGGACCACCTGTCCAAACAACTGCCCCTCGCTAAGAGGGAAAACTATAACTCTGACAGTCATTCTGTCATCCAGGTCACTTTGGAAGCCTGGAATGATAACCGTCTCCCAAAGAAGCCTGCCATTACCAAATCTCTAGAACATCCACTTATGTCATAAACTGCTTCCGAATGTTTCTCCAGGATTGGATTAATATATAAACTTATTGCAACTTGTGTAAAAACAATATATGGTGTGGTACTTGACATCTCATGATTGACTCAATTGTCTAAGCAAGTGATATGCCAATCATGCACATTCCTCTCACCTTTAGTCTATAAGACACCTTTAGAGAGGGTGACTCCAGTACCTACAGGTTCACCACCATTCCAGGAGTCGTCCATTCTAAAACATCTTTAGAATACTGTCTATGTACCGAGATTGGAAAACAACCCAAATCTAGATCTAAAACCATAGATCTAGTAACCAGAATTCATGATATAATATCCATATCTTATATGGAAAAATCACTGCGTGACAACCACAGTATATGAATTTCACTTCCTACAAAGTGCATGTCATCCAAATACCAGGACATCACACCCTACTACCTTCTTAACAGATCTATCTCCTATTCTAATGAAGTCAAAGCCTATAACTGTCACATCGAAAATAGATGATCTATTTCCGCTATTTCCGCTCTAGTCTATAAATAGACATAATCTACTTGTCCACTATGCTTACGCTTCTCCCACCGACTACAACAACCATCTGGCAGAGTCATATACACATGCACTTCTAAAGTTAGTTTAGAATGACGCTATACTCTTCCTCCTGCCGGGTCTCATAGTCTAGAACAGAAGTAATGAACTGTCTGGGTAAACAAGAACCTCCCTGTCACCATCTTTGAGGATATTGAAGTACCTCTCGGGCGCCTGAGGTTACCCACCATATCTGCAGAGTGGCTGATGGAATGTCAAAACCGATTTAATATTTAGGTTCTATTAAATTTTCAGTAATCGTTTGTGGATCTGGAATCACTTCCAGTTCTACTATACTCCCACTACTGTTTTCTGAAAGATTCCATTTTGCTAAATCTGTGGCGAGTCAAGAACAATATCACTATTGATCTTCCAGATGGTAGAAAGTTAACCCTCGTCATAGCCCGGGATAACCCACAAACTGCCATTACAGAAACGTGCCTTGAGTTATCCAGAATCTGGTTTTAAGCATAAGCTGGACAACTCCATATACCTTAACATCGTTAAGATATGAACCATTCTATATACAATATAGAAATAGAGGCACTGATTTAATTGGAACCAGATTCAAATCATGCAGCTGTCTCCAGTGCATGTCAACTAAATGGAAGGAGGCCGATCAGCATTACTCAACTAGGAGTGCATCCATATATGAGTAACCTGAAATAGAAGCAAGTTTTAACTATCAACTGAATACCAAACACAATTATCTATATCTTCGATCACCTTCTAGAATCCCGATAGTTACAATACATGGTTCTCTATTTTATTCTTATACCTTTAACTTCTCAAAACTTGGACCTTGTATTTCTACGAAATACTTGCCTAAAACTGGAGAAGTTACAAGTAAACAGAATATAGTATAAGAACCAACTCCTTTGTCCTAATGGACACTGGACAACATACAATATTTTGTATAAGTCCCTTAAGTTGAATAACTCAAATCCTGTGTGTCGTAGGTTGAAAAATGTACTATGGTTAAGAAGAATTACACCGCTGTTTAATGCTTCTTACCCAATCATCAACTGATATAGGTAAATTTCATAGACATAATTTCAAAAATTTATATCTCACTTTATAAAATAAACGTACAGATATATCGGTTTGAAATTGGTGCATAACAGTGGATATTCAAAACCAAATATTTGCCGTAAGGCAAAACCCAGGTGATTTCCTCAAATATCACCAATTACAACGAATTCCGATATAATGAGAATATAATCATCTAATTCCCAACAACTTCTCCCACTCATCATCTGTAAAACTATACAGATTTGAGAAACAAAACCTGGTAAATTCATATTCTTGAGTAAGGATCTAATTGGGAAATCGGTTTTTAATTAACAACGCATAGTGAAATTGAAACATGAAAACGTTTCAAAGGGGTAGCCAGGTATTCCTAGTAATGCCTCTTCCATTTTCCATATTCCTAACTGTAACCGTATATTTCATTGCCATCTCTCCAAATCCCTTAATTTGTCTTTGCCCATTACCTTTTGTACACCACCCTTAGGCCAAATGGTTTTCTTCCTTCCCTACCGTTCGGCACAAGCCTATGGGTTAAAAGAAGACTGTCCAATAAGCATAATAGGTGTACTCTCCTAATCCTAGGATTACTCGCAACTTGAGAGAAGGTAAAGATAAAAGACAAGTGAATAAACTTTATTCTATTTCTCCGTATCCAGAATCCATCCTCGAACTGGAACAAGTTCCTTCGAATTCATATATAACTATACGATGGTTATCCAATAAATGCGGATCTTCGTAGTGATACGGGGGGTTCTGGAGAAATGCAAAGGTGAAGTAGGAGTGGCGATGAAATACGCGGTTTGTTCGTGAATGATAGCAGTCGCAATTTAGTATTCCCTCTTTCTAATCCCTTTATTTGTCTTTACTTATTATCTTCTGTACACCACACTTAAGCTAATTGGTTTTCTTCCTTCCCCACTTTTCGGCACCTGCCTATGGTTTGGAAGAAGACTATCCAATAAGCGCAATAAGTGTACCCTCTCCTAATCCTAGGAGCCCTCATAACCTGAGAGAAGGTAAAAGGAAAAGACAACTGAATAGTCCTATTCAATTTCTCCAAAACCGGAAACCAACCTCGAATCTGAAACATATTTCTTCGAGTTCTTATGTAATTATACGATTGTCATATCCAATAAATGCCGATCTTCGTAGTGATACGGAATGTTCAGGAGAAAATCAAAGGGTAAAAGTAAGAGTGGCAATGAAGTATGCAACTCTGATAATTCAAAAGCCAATAAGTTTTAAGAAGGTTCGGTTAACTTGGTTACGGAGTTATAGTCTAGGGTCGGGTCATGGTCGATGCCAAAAAGAGAGAAAAGAAACATTTAGCGTGCACTCTAATCTGGATCAAAATGGTCAATCACTTTATCTAATCAGGATGTCTCCCACTGTTTCCTCAAATTCTCCTCCAAACCAGAAAGAAGAATTAGTCGAGATCATCTAAAATCACTCGAGGAGTAAACCAACTCATCAGTGGGAATCGAGATCCAACTATCATCGCATGATAACTTGATGGAATTCACTCAAGTTATCATACTCCGGAAGGTATGCATATGTCTGGAAAGTTTCCTGTATGTTTGAAACTCCCAATGTGATTTTTACCCCCTGCTCTAATGACCTTGACGAAGGGCAACATATCATAAATGACATGTCAAGTCCTACCCGTCATTGTACAGGTTAATTTGAACCCACCCGTACATACCCTTGACGATGGACAAAATAGTAGTACGACTGTCCCAAACCAATGCATCTATCTATGGAACAGAAAAGTAACAAATAGCTACCATACACTATGAAATGACGAAGGCCAACAAACATAGCATGAATACTAAGTGCTACCCGTCTGAAATGACAGAGGGCTATGAATGGTTTTTGGCGAATAACCTTTAACGTAATGAACTTGATATCGTTGAAGGAACCAGATAGCTTTTTTTAAATATATAGTGGCGAAAACCTTTGCTAAAGATGTCACTCCTTGTGAAGGGATCTCGGCTCTTTCCTCGTCGAATGAGATGCAAGATATTCCCACTAAATACCACGATGCAAAGAAAAAGTAATCAACTATAGTGAAGTTATTACCCTGACGCAAAATTCTGCCTAAGAGGTCACTCTCGGTGAGGGGATCTCGGCTCTTGCATCGTCGAATGAAGTGCTGGACATTCATAACCGAATACCGCTGTGCAAAACAAAAGAAAATGTCCTTGTAATAACAGTTTTTGAAAATTGTTCCAACAACATCGAATATGTTTGTTTTCTTTGCATTGATCAAAATTAACACAGTCCCATCAATTAATCACAGCACAAAAGAATGAAAATATGATATACTTATATGCCATCCGCATTCGCCACCGGTCCTCGTCATCACCCGTTTGGTTACTTAACTAACGACAGGGCGGGGGCTGGACTAGCGCGGATGCAAAACATATACAACATCTACTAGTATATATATAACAATATATAATAATCGCTCCAGGCATAACAAATACAACATCATAAATAAGCAATAAGCATCACAGAAAAATACAGATAATCTGGGAGCCCCGGGTTTCCTTTAAGATGCAAGTGAAACCCGACGTTCCCCTGGTTGTGTAGATAACCTGTGTAATGAAAACCTAGACCCCTACGAGCGTGGCAAGCTATCCGCCAAAACCAGATGCGAGGCAGCCACCTTCGTCAAAGTGAATGGGCCACCCAGCACTTTATGAAATCCGGTAACTTGAGCATCCCTCCTCGGGTCAACCTGTACCCCGTACGAGTGCAGCGAACAACCCGCCAATTCTAGAGTGAGGCCCCCTCCTTCTCAACGCCATGAGATGCAGACCCGTTGCCCTCCAGAACCCGGCTATCCGTGCACTCCATCGCGTGGTAATCCTAGTACAGTAAAGAAAATATGTACAACAGTGACATCGACCTCAACCCGGTCGTGCCCCAAACAAATAATATACAAACAGGGAATGACGACAGTCCACATGTCGGACGCTCGCCCCGCGATATCACATGTACAAATAAAAATAAATTGTAGTAACATTGTACCCAAGCTATCCACCATGGCGATTCCTTAACAACCACAGCACATCACAGAACATCAACGTGAATGTTACGTTCGCAAACCCGTCTAAAAGAACTATAGCAATTAGACAAGCTGTAACGCTCTAATGACATTCACGGGCGTAGATAGTAATGCATGTACTGTAAACTTTAAACAATGTTAAAAATATCGAGTTTGAAATAACCCCGAAAAGCCCCAAACAACTAGATAAAACCTTATCCAAGCTGGACTAAACTAGAATTACCAATGAACCAATATTCCAGAGACTAGACCACAACCAAAACACAAAGTTCTAACTCATGTAATAAACAGGCCACACCGGATTTTTGCCCATGTGGCCGGTCCAATACGGGTGGAATGGGTTCGTATTTAGGGAGTGTTCTAGTGGTCATCATAGTAGTCTTCTGCTGTTGCTTAAATATTTTTAGAAGACTCGGAAAATTTTGTCAGAAACTAGAATACATCGGGTATTGTTTCGGTTTCGATACTTTAATATCGTCTAAACAAACTAGTATATGGTTAATGGTTTTTCTCTGATACCATGTAGCGTTACGCCAGCGCCCTAGCCATCAATCCATGGTCAAATGCAGAACAAAAACTTTAAAAACCCGGCGCTAACGGAACCCTAATCGACGGATCGTACCATTAACCCTATACTAGTTTTAAGAAAAGAGTTTAGAGAGGTTACGCTGATCGATCCGTGTCCTTAGGTCTTCAACCTCTGTCCCAAGCTCCTCGCGGCTGCCTCGATCAAGTTCGATCTTCGGTCTCCCACGTCGAAGACGATCAACATCGAAGAATAGTAATACGGGCTCCACCTCAAAACCGAAGCAACTCGGGTATCTAGTTTGCTAACCTAGATAGCCAAGATGAAGTAGAGATAGTGTGTGAATACTTTGTCTCAAAACACCCAAGGATTCTCAACTCATGAAAGGGTATGGGTGGAGGTTGAAGAAGAAGTCATAGGTGAGAAAGTGTGAAGCATTAGAAAAAGGCAAGTGAAGAAAATAGGCTGCTATTTTCTTTTTAGTGTGTTGTGTGATATTGTTGGGAGGAAGCAACGAAAGAAAGACACCAAGAAAATTTCTGCTTCCACCCCAACAAATATCTCATACACAAACAAAACAATTCATCATATCACCATGACCCACCACCATGAGTCACACCCATGTTGTACCAAGTGAACATGCTAAATAATGAATGCAAAATCCATGACACACACTTCTCATCAATAAACATTTAAAACAAAAATTTTAAAGCCAAAATAGAAAAGGCCAACTTCTAAAGTAAACGTGTAACAAATTACAAGAATACCCCTCATCCGTATATACATACCCGCATTCGTATTCCGACTGAATACTAATACAATGAGACGAAAATAATCCAACAATAAAATACTAGGATCCGGCTTAAACCAAAGACTACTAGTATTATCCGTCCGATCATGATCCATGCACAAGTGCATGAATATGATCGAACCCTTCCTTAAAACATACGGCCTCTACAACGTTTCTCCCGAATCAGGGAAACCCTCTGTGTAGGACTCTAAAGACTCATTAATACACTGGCAGTAGGTTTAACCACAAGCACGTCAGTGGCACTTGTTGTACGTAACGGCTGCCCAGGTATTGAGCGAAAGGGAGGCCGACGAGCAAACTCATCCTGAAACCCTAATGAGCCTGATAGTGACAATATCAGTACAGTCCGGTCCGTTCGTCTATGGGTATCGCTTATTGAGTCTAGGGGGGTGGATAAAGTCAGACCCTAAGAACTCAACATTTAGTGTCGGCATGAAACCTATCACCACCTGAGAAACTAACGATCCTATATCGGTAATTCTCGTCTACCCCGGCCGAGGATTTCTGGTGATGTCCACCTGTGCACACCGCAACATCAACCCCCAATACCGGGAGAGACGAATCCCCTGACAATCCACTCACTGCCTCCGTATGGCTCGGGACTGTACCGAACTAAAACCTGTTTGCACGACTCCTTTGAGCCGTGGTAGGGTAGTAATCAAAGCACAGTGGGAACTCACATGAGAAAAATGACGATCTCAGGTCGATAGACTAATCTGTACACATGTTACTAGGGAACTGCTATCTGACAATAAGTATGACAATAAGTATAATACCAACTAGTATGTTCCAGGTGAGTCCGTCCGGTGTACTCATAACCCAATGAACACCTATATACATCTTAGGTGAACTAACTGACACCAATGGCTTGTGAGACTCGCCACTGCCCCTCGCCGGGGTCTCGATCCATATACACTAGTCTACTCTTGGAGTATCGATTCACAATCTCGAAACTCCCACGACTAAGGACACTTTATGGATGTGCTTATAGACCATCGAACTCCCACGTATATGATCGCCATCATACTGCTGGTAGTCAAGAAAGAATACTATGGGCTTCATCAACATATAATAGTGATCTGTAATATCACCTGAAGCATGTACACGATGATAAAGACAGACTAGATAGTATACTATCATCTCGAGTAAGACTGTTCTACCGGTATAGATCCTCCCTCAATCATTGCAATCACGTGCCTGCGATCCAATAATTGACTTGAGGGAACTATAGCCAACACACTTGTCATGTGCGCCCATTTCTAGGTGCATGTTTTGGCAGATGCGCACCTACCATGTGAACACTTGACATATATACACTCATCATTTCTTTTGTTAGAAAAAAATTTCTTACGGAGCACTGCCCCTTACCCCGTAAGGAGACCGCTTGCCCTCTTGACCCCCGCCCACTATCTATATAGCAGGACCTCCGTAAAGACTCTGCCTGGCCCCTGATATGCCTGAATCACTCTTAAAATTTTTCCCACACACAACATGTACACAATGCACATTAAGTTTGCATGATCTGTTTGATTAATTAACCGGAAGTTCCCTCATTCCAAAAGTGAGGGGTAATTAACGGCAGTTTAATCCATGACTGCCGGAGATTCGGATCCCCACAATCATTAAACCCCAGCCTACCCCAAGTATGGACAATCTGTAATATACCTGACAAGTGACGTGAATTCCTATTGTTGGCTATAGTGCCCTCAAGGCAAATATTGTAATCGCAGGCAGATGATTATGATATTGAGGGAGGAGCTATACCGATAAAACAGTCTTAGTCAAGATGATAGTATGCTATCTGGTTTGCCTTTATCATTATATACATGTTAATAGAGCCCATAGGATTAATGCTTGACTACCAGCATTATGATGGCGATCATATATGTGGGAGCTCGGGCTCTATAAGCACATCCTTAAATGTCCTTAGTCATGGGAGTATCGAGACTGGGTATCGATACTCCAGTGTAGGCTAGTGTATACTGATCAAGACCCCGACGCGGGGCGGTGTCCAGGTCTCACAAGCCATTGGTGTTAGTTTGTTAACCTAAGATAGTATACATGCGCTCATTGGGTTATGAGTACACTGGACGGACATGCCGGGAACCTGCTGTTGGATACAGTGCCCTCTAAGTCAATTATTGGATCGCAGGTACGTGATGGCAATGATTGAGGGAGGACCTATACCGACATGACTGTCTTACTCGAGATGATAGTATGCTATCTGGTTTGTCTTTATCATCGTATACATGCTTTAGTTCGCTATTGCATGTTGATAGAGCCCACAGGATTCTTGCTTGACTGCCAGCAGTATGATGGCGATCATATACGTGGGAGCTGGGGTCTGTAAGCATATCCTTAAAATGTCCCTAGTCGTGGGAGTTTCGAGATAGGGCATCGATACTCCAGAGTAGACTAGTGTATACAGTCGAGATCCCGACGAGGGGCGGTGGCCGGTCTCAGAAGCCATTGGTGTCATTTAGTGCACCTAAGATGTATACATGTGCTCATTGGGTTATGAGTACACCGGACAGGACTCGCTGGGAACATGCTAGTTGGTATTATACATATCGTCAGACAGCAGTTCCCAGGTGACATGTGTACAGGTTAGTTTTTCGACCTGAGATCGTCATTTGTCTCGTGTAAGTTCCTACTGTGCTTTGATTTCTACCCTACCACGCTCAAAGGAGACGTGCAAACAAGTATTTTTTGGGTACAGTCCCGAGCCACATGGAGGCAGTGAGCGGATCGTCGGTGATTCGTCTCACCCGGTATTGGGGGCTGATGTCGCACAGTGCACGGATGGCCATCACTAGAAATCCTCGGCCGAAGTAGTGGAGAATTACTGATTTGGATCAGTAGTTTCTCAGGTGGTGATGTGCTTCATACCGACACGAATTATCGCGTTTTTAGGGGTCTGATTTTTTCCACCCCCGTAAACTCGATATGCGATACTCTTAGACGAACGGACTGGACTGTACGGATATTGTCAATGTAAGGATCAGTAGGGTTTCTGGATGAGTTAGCTCGTCAGCTTCCCTTCCAATCAATACATAGGCAACCGTTACGTACAGCTTGTACCTCTGACATGCTAGAGGTTATACCCAGTGCCAGTGTGTTGATGAGTCATTAGAGTCCCACACAGACCGTTTCCCAAGTTTGGATGAAACGTTGTAGAGGCCGTATGGTTTTATGGCAGGCTTCGGAAAATGCACGTGCGTTTTTGCACGTCTCATTTTTCGGGCAGATAATACTGGTAGGCTTTGGTTTAAGCCAGATCCCAGTATTATACTGTGTAGATATAATATCTATTAGTTATATGTATGCCCTAGAGGCCATTACTATACATAGGATGTATATTGTAGTGGATTCTTGGACATATATAGGGATGACTTTCTTGCTCGATATGATAGTATGCTATCTGGTTACTCTTTACCTTAACGTGTACACTGATTGTCCCTCTGTTACATGTTGGTAAAGCCCTTAGGATGCATACTTGACTATCTGGACTATGATACGAATCATACTAGTAGGGACATGGTAGTCCGTAAGTACATCCTTCAAAGTCCCTAGTCGTGGGTGTATCGAGATGGGGCATCAATATACCAGAGTAGACTAGCGTGTAGCTTCTCGACCCATATAGATGGGCGATGGATGATTCCATATCCATTGGTGTTTGACATCAGAGATGATATACGGGTGCTCAGTGGAGACTGGGTACACAGGACGGACTCGCCGAGAACTCCCAGATGGTATTATACCTTACGTCAGATGGCAGTTCTCTGGTGACACTGGTACAGGTTAGTCTGTAGACCCGAGATCGTCATAGAGTCTTGTGTGATTCCCACTGTGCTTTGATTTCCACCTTACCACGTCCAAGAGGGCATGCAAAACGGTGGTTTTTGGGTACAGTCCCGAATCACATGGAGGCAATGAGCGATAGGAGGGGTTTCGTCTCTCCCGGTATAGGGAGTTGATGTTGCGCTGTGCTCGATTGGCTATAACAGGAAGACCTTGGCCGAGTCTGCTTTAGGGATTTACTGGTAAGTCTTACCAGTAGTTTCTCGACCCGTTATGAGCCTCATATTGACATGACTTATCGAGTTATTGGGGTCTAACGTTTACCGCCCCTAGACGAGATATGCGACATATCGGACGAACAGACCGGACTGTACGGTAAGTGTTACTGGTTAGATTCCAGCAGTGTGAGCGGGCTTTCTCGTTGATCTTCTGATCGCTCAATACCCGGGTGGCCGTTACGTTTAGCAGACCGCTTGCGGCTTGTGGGTGTTTGATATGATCATCACCTACTGCCGGCGTATTGACGAGTCTTTAGAATCCTACACAGAGGTTTCCTGGCTCAAGCGAAACGAAGTGGAGCACATATAAGATATGTGCGGGACAGAGAATAATACCAGTATATGATACTGAATTCTATTCTTGCGATTTGTATCATCGGTCGGTTATATGTGATATAGCCGGGTTACCGAATTATGTGTTGATTCGATATATTGATACACTTTATATTAGTCGGTTATATGCGATATGACCGGATCGTTAAATCAAGTATTGATTTAATGATTTAATAAATAATTATATATTTGATATATTACTTTACATTAACTAGTATTGGTTCACTTAAGATTGATTTTCTCACTTGATGTGCACAAGTTGTATATGTGATATATTTTTGTTCACTAGATTGTATCATGTTTGATGATACATGCAATCTTGGGTGTGTGTATGACTTAAACCATGTTTAGTTAATGGTTTAGGGTTTTTGTTTATTTTTGTGAAATAAAATGGTGGCTCTCATTGTCTTTACTTGAAGCTTCATGAAGCTTTCAAGCATTTTTGACAAAGTCCACCATTTTGTTTTGCATGACACTTTTACTAACCTAACCATTAACTTAAACTAGGGTTTAGTCTCTACAAAGGTTAAACTCACCCATGGTTGTAAGATGATAGACTTCACTTGAATTTTCTTTTGTAATAATTTTTTACCTTTTTCCATTCTTTTCTTCTTCTTCCTGATGAAGAAAAGAAAACCTTGCTAGAAAATTCTAAGTGTTGAAATCAAGTGAGAAATCCAAATCCAAAGTGAACCCACTTCCTATTTCTTCATCCTCTACCACTTGCCATGTAGTAGAGTGTGTTATTTTCGCAAGTTTCATGACCATGTGAAGATGGAGCTTGAGTTAGAGTTGCCTTGACGTAGATCATCTTCGGCATCGAAGTCAACGACCTAGCCCGCTCATTTCTCCGACTAAACCCATGCAAGAGTCCGGGATCCGGTTGATCGCAGCGGAGGGACGTCATCACGGAGCTAAAGAAGTGGAGGACCGGATCTACAAAGGTTGTAGTCACTGGTAGTTAAGTTGTTAACTTGCATGTTCTTTCGCCTATCCTCTAGTTAACGATCTCGGTTAGGGTTTCTCGGCACCTAAAAATTTGAATTTGGCATGCTAGATGTCTTGTGGAACCTCTTGAGTGTGCCTAGTAACCCTAAAGTGGTATCAGAGCCTAGCTAGAGCATTAGGCGATGTGTTTATGAAGTTAAAACTCCGAACGAACCCGAAATCGACAAAGCATACCTCTCTCTGGACATTTTTTAAAATCTGGGATTTTTCTGTATTAAAAATAACTAAAAAATTAGGCAGGGTTTTTTAAGAATTACCATGAAAAACGAGCCCCTAAGTCCTCCACGTGGCCGCGGAACCGCGGCAATAACCCACCTTTGGCTGCGGTTCCACGGCAGGGTAATTGTATTAGGGACGGGTTTTTGCACAGTAATTCTTGCCTCTGTTTTTAATATTTTATGTGTATTTTTAATCTGACTCAAGGGTTGAGTGATCTGGGGTTTATTTTGTATTAGTCGATTCGATCGGAATATTTAATTTCGTTTTGTTTTCCGGATATATTGAATCTGTTAAAAAGTTCGGACGGATATCAATATCTCACCTTTTCCCGACCCGGAAAATTTCCAAGTGTTCGATTTTTCCATTTGTTTGAGAACGTCTAGATCGTGCAAGTTACGCAATGGACCCTCTAGAAGGCAACAAACCTTAACTCGATTATGTGATCGTCTTGAGCCGTCCTTTAAACCTTAGGGTTTGGGGCAGTACGGCGTACCACATCTGAGGCGTTGGCTTGACCCTTCTACGGCTGGACCATTGGTACTGTGGCATGTGATGGATGTTTTTAAACTCCCCTCAAGTGTTGAGAACCATTCGGGAAAACTTGAGTATTTGATCATTCTATCGAAAAGTTTAACATTGTCTATTTATCTGTATTGTGATACAATATTTGGAATCCACAAATAGTTATGAGATAACTAATTTGAATGTTATAAACGTAGCAGGTTAGTCTCGAATGATCGGTTGCCACGGAATTTTGATGCGATCAAAAATCCGTCGCAATCACGTAGCGTACATGGATACTCACCGGGTAAACTTAATAGACAGCCATGCCCCATAGTCCCGACCAAGTGACTGTAGGAGAACCCCATCGCCAAAAACATCCGTTCGGATGCTCGCGGCAATGGTGTTCCGCCTTAGTGCACTTCGTCGACGGCATCCGGGGGTGCGGCCGTCTACTAAAGTTTGCGACGAGCATTCGATCAGTTTATCGGGAATCTTGTTGAATTTCCCGACTTGATATTGAAAAGAGTTTTCGATATAGAGACTAAAATGCGGGGTTTATAACTGTTAGGCTTGCGATGTCTAAGGAGGTTGCGGATTCCAACCGTTGTAGTTTTACACTTTCTTTTCTGTGACCGTAAGTGTAATATGTGATATCGCCGGTTTCGTTGCTATATGTCAATGACAAATGGGATGCGCACATTTACTTACGTTGATAACATGTGATGTTATGTGTTGCTGGATATGTTATATTGGATCATCGCGTTTTGAATAGCCGGGGGTTTTATGTAAGATGAGAGTTTTTCTTTTTCATTCATGTAAAAACTTGTATGTAATATTCTTTTATTGGGGCACTTCCAGGTTGCGGAAGATGTCACATGTTGTATATTATTTACTTTTCCGCACTAGGATAGACCCAAGGAGGAGAGCACAAGTAACCGGGTTCTGGAGTCCAGTGGGAGACCAACTCGAGGAGTCGAGTCCGGGTCTCCTAACTCTAGAATTGGTAGGGTTGCTTGCCGCTCTCGTAGGGATCTAGGGGTGTGGGTTAGGCTATTCATCGCGACCGTGGAATCCGTGTTTTATACAGGCTCGTATTGAAAACACGGACGTCCTGGTATATCCAATATTTCATATATTTTTCTTTTGCTGCGATATCTTTTTTAGTGTTTATGCCTTAGAAGGCCATTACTGTATCATACTAGTTTGTATATTACTTAATGGAAGCTTGGGATATTCACATGTATATAACAGTCTTGCTAAACATGGTAGTATGCTACTTGGTTTTCTCTATCTTAATGTGTGAGTATACGTATTGATAGAGCTCTTAGGATCCTGCTTGACTACCAGCGTTGTGATGGCAGTCACACTATTGGGGGCTGGGTAGTCTACAAGCACATCCTTATTCAGGTCCCTAGTCGTTGGATTATCGAGACAGAGCATCGATACTCCTGAGTAGACTAGTGTGTACGCTTCTCATCCCAGTTGGGGAGATGGTCTGTCCCACAGCCGTCAGTACGTCGTACTAGAGATAGTATGCAGGTGCTCGTTAGGTTACGGGTACACCGGACAGGACTCACAGGGAACTGTTGGTTGGTTTTATACCAGTCGTCAGTGAACAGTTCCCAAGTGACATGAGTACAGCATAGTCCGCAGACTTGACACTGCTACTTCGCCTCGAGTGTGTCCCACTGTTCTTAGATTGCTACCCTACCACGGCTCAGAGGAGTCGTGCAAACAGGTAGCAGTTGGGTGCAGTCCCGAGCACTTGGAGGCAGTGGCGGTTAACAGGATTCGTCCCTCCCGGTATTGGGAGTAGATATCGCGCTGTGTCAGAGAGCCATTACGCAAAGTCCCTGGCCAGGGCAAGCGAGATTTGTTGGTAGGTTCCAGTAGTTTCTCAGGGTGTAATGGGCTTCCCTCCGACACGACTTATACAGCTATTAGGGGACTGACGCTTGCCGCCCCCTAGGCCGGATATGCGATAGTCTTGGACGAACGGACCGGACTGTATGGAGATTATCACATCTGACTCAGTAGGAGTTCGGATGGGTTTCCTCATCGGCCTTCTTATCGACAACTACCTGGGGACCGTTACGTACAGCTAGTGCCGCTTGCGGTCGGTGGTTAAACCCACTGCCAGCGTAGTAGTCGAGTCTCTAGAGTCCCATACAGAGAGTTTCCTATTCCAGGAGAAACGATATAGAGGTCGTATGGTTTTACGACAAGGGTTCGGACGCATACGTGCGTTTACGCGCGTACGACTTTCGGACAGTTTTTACCAGTCGGCTATGGTTTAAGCCAGTTACTGGTATCCGGTTATTGGATTTTTACAGTCTAAAGTTTTTCCGTATTTTTGCGGATTGGAGGGGCGTTCTCGTAATTGTGCGAGAAGCTTCTAGAAGATGGTGACTAAGGAGGTTTAGGTGGCATATACTTTGGGTAAGATTTGTGAGTCATGAGAGTGATTCATCATTGTCATTATTGCACCATAAATGATTAATGACTCATGCTAATGAATCACCACTTAACATTTATGAAGCATGCTTATTCATCACATTTATTCATTTATTCTTTAATGAGAATGCTCATAATATGTTATGATACTCACAATCTTATCTCATAATTTATTCTCACATTCTCTCTCCTCAAGCTCTCATCTTCAAACCCTAATCCTTACACCTCATGAGTTGAGATCAAAGGATTAGACAGACTAATCAATCCATAACCATCACTCTATTTCATTCTATCTTCTTTGATTAGCAATCCAAGAAGGTTAGTTGCCTCAAGTTTAGAGGCTAAGCTTGGAGTTTTGCTCTCGGGTGGATCGTCTACTACTTCGAGAAGGCCGAGGAGAACAAGGAGTTCGTAAAGGCGAAGAAGTTGGTTCATTAGGTATAATCCCTAAACACAGTAGTTTAAAAACACTTTGTGTTTGGTTATTTATAGTTTAGCTTCGATTCAAGCGGTTAGTCGATGTTCGTTCACTAAACAAGTTCGTTTTTGAAAATTCCACCTCCCCACAGGTATTGGGGTGTAGTACATCGACTTACAGTGGTATCAGAGCCTCGCTAAACAATAAATAACTTTATTGCAAATTTGTACGAATTTCGAACGGAAAAACGAAGCCGGAAAACCCTAAAAATTTCAGTTTTCTGTCGATTTTAAAATGATGTCCTAAAATTTTTCAGGCATGTGCAGAAAGCTTGAAATGACCACAGAAGAACACCCAATAAATTTGGGTTCCTGATTCGTCTACGGAGCCGCGGATCCGCGGCGGATCCTACCCGATCCGCCGCGCTTCCGCGGCGGATTTGACGAGTCAGGAACTCGTTTTTCTTGTGTGGGTCCCCTGTTCAATTTAGTGTTTTCTGGAATATTTTAATTTTGCTCAGGTTTCAGTTTAACAGAGCAGTTTTTGGAGCAATATTAAAGATGTTTAATCGATCGAAATTGTACAGTATTTGCATATTGGATTATATCTGTGATTGTTTAATGTGTTCGTAAACCTCCCCTAACTGCTAGTATGACGGTTGGCAGGGGGTTGCACATTTCTGTAATGGTTATATCTGTTTGTACATATAAATTGTATTGGACTGTTGTGGTGTATAGCCGGGGTTTTGAAATGGGTTATTATTTAATTCATTTTTTGTAAATGTAATTTGTTGTAATATTATTTTGCGGGGCACATCCAGGTTGCGGCTGTAGCTACCGTTGTATTATTTCATTTTACTGTTTTTGCTCCTAGGACAGACCCAAGGTGGGGTGCACAAACTACCGGGCGGGTAGTTTGCCGCACCCATAGGGGTCGTGGGTGGGGTAACGGCTATTCATCACAACTGTGTAATCTTTCTTTTCTTGCAGGCTCAAAAGAAATACAGATTGCTTGCAAATCCAATAAAGTTTATCTGTGTTCTGGAATGTATATCATTGTGTCAGACGAATGTAAAATATCTATATATAATGTAGCTATTTAGACGTCACTTATGTTTTGCACCCGCGCTAGCCCAGCCCCCGCTCTGTCGTTAGTTAAGTAACCTAACGGGTAATGACGGGACCCCGTGGCGAATGCGGATGGCATAAGAGGACGTTGTATTTTCGTTGTTTTCTGCAATGATAGGTTAATGATGGGACTCATTATCTATAATGCAAAGAAAATAAACCAAGTTTAAATCGTTGGAACAATTTAAAAGAAACCACTCGGTTATTTTTTAAAACAAATATTTTTAAATGCGGAGATTTAACCACTCCTTTTAAAAGCTATCAGGTTCCTTCGGTTATATCAAGTTCACTACGTTCACAGTTTCGCCAAAACCAGTCGTAGCCCTCCGTCATTTCTTATGAATGGTCAGTAGTATTCAAGCTATGTTTGTTTGGCCCTTAGTCAAGACATAGTGATTGGTAGCTGCTGGGGTATTCATTTGTTGCATAGATAGATTAGTTGGTTTGGGACAGTCGTATTACTTTGTTTGGCCCTTAGTCAAGAGTATACGGATGGGTTCAAATCAACAGGGTAATGATGGGCAGAACTTGACATGTGACTTATGATTTGTTGGCCCTTAGTCAAGATCATAAGAGCATGGGGCAAAAATCAATATCGGGAATTTCTAAAGAAACTGAAATTTGCAAAGAGATGCATACCATTTTGAGTTTGATGAATGTTGGTAGCATTCCTACAGCATTATCAGATAATGATATTTGGATCCCGATCCTACTGTGACTATATGCTACTTATCAGGATATTCGTCACTTAACGATCAATGCTATAAACCTAGTAGGTGTCCAGAAAAGTGTCAGCGGGGTTACGCCCCCAGAGAAAAGAGGTTATTTAATTAAGGAACTTCGCGAAAGCGTTGGAAAACCTCGCTCGAAGTATCGACACCAGCCTGGTTGAACGGTTAAGCAAGTATTGTATGGTGAGAATAGTCCTGGCTAATTCTTCTTTTATGGTTTGAGGAAGGATTCGAGAAACAGTGGGAGCCATCCAGTTTAGATAAACTAAAAACCACTCTAAACTTGCAAGTGCATCATGCTAAAGAGTTTTCTTCTCTCTCTCCTAATTGCAGCGACCATGAAAATGACTGGACTTAAGTTACTTTTAGAGAAAAATATACTGACAGGGCCAAACTATAAAGATTGGCTGCGGAATGTCAAAATGGCTTTGACCTATGACAAACTGGGGTACGTCCTCACCGCTACGGCACCTGCTGTCCCTAGTCCCAAATCCAGCAATGCAGATAAGGAAATCCGCAAAACCTGGGATTTAGATTGCGCGAAAGCCAAGTGCATCGTGCTTGCCTCGATGAACAATGAACATCAGAGGAGGCACGAGGATATGGACCTTGATGGCATATTTCTCCATACAAAGGAACTTTATGGAGAGCAATCTCGTATAGCAAGATACGAGACCTCAAAGAACTTGTTTCGAGCGAGGTTGGCTTTCGGGTCATCGGTAGGAGAACATGTCCTAAAGATGATCGGCTATATAGAAGAGCTCGCAGACCTTGGGACGACTTTGGATAATGAGCTCTATACAGACCTTATTCTCCAGTCCCTTCCTCACACCTACGCCCAGTTTATCCTGAACTTCAACCTTCAAAGAAAAGAAGTTGAACTTCCGGAACTCCTGAACATGTTAAGGAGTGCAGAGGGCACCTTGAAGAATTCAAGGGAAACACCCGCTATGTTTGTTGGCGGTACATCTTCTTCCGGGTCCAAGGCTAGGGCCAAAGGAAGGAAGAAGAAGGCCGCACCCAGACCTAGAGGAGGTGTTAGTAAGGTGGGAGGGAAGGGAAAGAAAAAGATTGCAGTACCGATAGTTGGCCAGGATGAGTGCTTCCATTGTCACAGGAAAGGGCACTGGAAGAAGGATTGCAAGGCGTGGAACGCCAAGAACCAGGAACCGAAGCAAGCTGTGGCTTCGACTTCAGGTGTGTTTGTAATTGAGAATTGTCTGTCAATCAACTCTACTTCCTGGGTATTGGATACCGGATCAGGATCTCATATTTGCAATTCATTGCAGGCACTGAGAAACCGTAGAGTGCTGAAGGAAGGTGATATGACCCTAAAGGTTGCTAACGGAGCTAGCGTGGGAGCTGCGTCCGTCGGGGATTATCACCTAGGATTGACGAGTGGACACATTTTGGTTTTACATAACTGTTATTTTGTACCAAGCTTAACGTGTAATATCATATCAGTTTCCTTGTTATCAAATAAAGGTTATGATTTCACGTTTGTAAGAGATGTTGTCAACATCCACCTTAATCATGGTTTGATTGGGTCAGGTACACTAAATAACGGCATATATGTTTTAAACCAACTCCAAATTTTCAATGTCCAGAACACACTAAAAAGAAAGTCTCCAGATTTAAATAAAGCTTTCTTATGGCATTGTAGACTGGGTCACATCAATGAGAGAAGGTTGACTAAGTTTCATAGAGAAGGATATTTGGACTCGTTCGAATATAAATCTTATGACACTTGTCAATCTTGTCTCAAAGGAAAGATGACAAAGACTCCATTTACTGGACAAGGAGTAAGAGCGAGCGAGCTCTTAGGACTCATACACAGCGATATATGTGGTCCAATGTCTACACATGCGAGAGGTGGTTATTCCTACTTCATTACTTTTACAGATGATTTCTCTAGGTATGGATATGTTTTCTTAATGAAGCATAAATCCGAGGCCTTTGAGAAATTCCTGGAATACAAGAGTGAAGCGGAAAACCAAACAGGCAAAAGTATTAAGACACTGAGATCTGATCGAGGTGGAGAATACTTAAGTGCCGAGTTCCTAGGTTACCTAAAAGAGAAAGGAATTCTCTCTCAGCTTACTCCTCCATACACTCCACAGCATAACGGTGTATCGGAGAGACGGAATCGAACCCTATTGGATATGGTACGATCTATGATGAGTAATGCTGAGTTACCGCGATCTTTCTGGGGTTATGCGCTAGAATCTGCGGCATATCTTTTGAACCAGGTTCCAACCAAGACTGTGCCTACCACACCATATCAGATGTGGAGTGGGAAGAAACCCTGTCTAAAACATTTTAGGACATGGGGGTGTCCAGCTTTTGTAAAAAAGCAGCATTCGGACAAGCTCGAGGCACGCTCAGTACAGTGTAAGCTTGTGGGATATCCAAAGAACTCCAAGGGATATTATTTCTATTACGCAGAGGAACAAAAGGTTTTTGTTTCTCGTCATGCCCACTTCTTAGAAACTGAATGTTTAGAAAATCAGAAGAGTGGGAGCGCAGTAGAACTGGAAGAAATTCTAGAACCACAAGCTGCTACTGAAAGTTTGGTAGAACCAGAGGTTCAAGAAGAACAGAACATTCCCGCACCCCTCCATAGGAGTAGTAGGCCGTCTCATCCGCCTGAGAGATACTACGGTTTTCTCATAGACGGGGATAGAGAGGATTGCATCATAGAAGATGATGAACCTACTAGCTTCCAGCAGGCCATCCAGAGTGGCGACTCGATACGATGGGTAGATGCAATGCGAAGCGAAATGGAGTCCATGTACACCAACAAAGTATGGATTTTGGACTTTGCTCCAGGTAGGGTAAAACCCATAGGATGCAAATGGATCTTCAAGAAAAAGATTGGTGTAGATGGGCAGGTGGAAACCTATAAAGCTAGACTTGTTGCAAAGGGTTTTCGTCAAAGACCTGGTTTGGACTATGACGAAACTTTTTCTCCAGTGGCTATGCTCAAATCCATTCGTATCCTTCTTGCAATTGCTGCCTTCCATGATTATGAAATCTGGCAGATGGACGTAAAGACGGCTTTTCTGAATGGTAATTTAGAAGAGAGCGTCTATATGGATCAGCCAGAGG
The DNA here is from genome assembly GCA_030015575.1 of Agapanthus africanus. NCBI lineage: Eukaryota > Viridiplantae > Streptophyta > Magnoliopsida > Asparagales > Amaryllidaceae > Agapanthus > Agapanthus africanus. The sequence continues at coordinate 539,161,571 of CM057337.1, forward strand.
GTTTCAATCAGAGTGGGAGCAGCGGGAAAGTATGCAAGCTGCTTAAGTGCATTTATGGACTAAAGCAGGCATCGCGGAGTTGGAACATCTGTTTTGATGAGACAGTCAAAGAATATGACTTTATCAAAAATCCAGATGAACCGTGCATATATAGTAAAGTTGTAGCCAGAAGTGTCGTATTCCTCGTCTTGTACGTGGATGATATTCTATTGATAGGAAATGACATTCCTATGCTACAATCTGTCAAAGGATTCTTGTCACACAGGTTCTCCATGAAAGACCTGGGTGATGCCTCTTACATTCTGGGGATCCGGATCTATCGTGATAGATCCAAGAGGATGTTGGGACTTTCACAGTCCAGGTATATCGACACTGTACTGAAAATATTCAGTATGGAAGATTCTAAGCGCGGTAATCTACCGGCTTGTCACAGAATCACCCTCTCCAAAGAGATGTCTCCCAAGACAGATTTGGAAAGGGAACGCATGTCTATTATACCCTACGCTTCTGCGGTAGGCTCTATAATGTATGCGATGTTGTGTACCAGACCAGATGTAGCTTATGCACTGAGCGTGGTAAGCCGGTATCAGTCAGACCCAGGGGAGAAACACTGGCTAGCAGTAAAGAACATTCTCAAGTACCTGAGGAGGACTAAGGAGATGTTCTTGGTTTACGGCGGAAAAGACCTCAGGTTGGAGGCCTTTGCTGATTCCGGCTTCCAGAGTGATAAGGACGATTCCAAGTCCATGTCGGGTTATGTCTTTACCCTCAATGGAGGGGCGGTGTGCTGGAAGAGCTCCAAGCAGGACACCGTTGCTGACTCGACGATGGAAGCGGAGTATATAGCTGCTTGCGATGCCGCAAAAGAAGCAGTCTGGATGAAGAAGTTCCTAACAGAACTTCAGGTGGTTCCAACCATAGTTGATCCAATACCTCTGTATTGCGACAACAACAGAGCTATAGCTTTAGCGAAGGAACCAAGGTCCCATCAGAAGTCCAGACACATCTTGAGGCTGTATCACCTGATCAGGGAGATCATTGATCGTCAGGAGATCGAGGTTCGGAGAGTTGCTTCAGAAGAGAACATTGCTGATCCATTCACGAAGGCCCTACCTCAGACGCAGTTCGAGAGGCTACTCGAGATCATTGGTCTTCGATATGCCAGTACATGGCCCTAGTGCAAGTGGGAGATTGTTAGGGTTTATGCCCTAGAAGGCCATTACTGTATCATACTAGTTTGTATATTACTTAATGGAAGCTTGGGATATTCACATGTATATAACAGTCTTGCTAAACATGGTAGTATGCTACTTGGTTTTCTCTATCTTAATGTGTGAGTATACGTATTGATAGAGCTCTTAGGATCCTGCTTGACTACCAGCGTTGTGATAGCAGTCACACTAGTGGGGGCTGGGTAGTCTACAAGCACATCCTTATTCAGGTCCCTAGTCGTTCGATTATCGAGACAGAGCATCGATACTCCGGAGTAGACTAGTGTGTACGCTTCTCATCCCAGTTGGGGAGATGGTCTGTCCCACAGCCGTCAGTACGTCGTACTGGAGATAGTATGCAGGTGCTCGTTAGGTTACGGGTACACCGGACAGGACTCACAGGGAACTGTTGGTTGGTTTTATACCAGTCGTCAGTGAACAGTTCCCAGGTGACATGAGTACAGCATAGTCCGCAGACTTGACACTGCTACTTCGCCTCGAGTGTGTCCCACTGTTCTTAGATTGCTACCCTACCACGGCTCAGAGGAGTCGTGCAAACAGGTAGCAGTTGGGTGTAGTCCCGAGCACTTGGAGGCAGTGGCGGTTAGACAGGATTCGTCCCTCCCGGTATTGGGAGTAGATATCGCGCTGTGTCAGAGAGCCATTACGCAAAGTCCCTGGCCAGGGCAAGCGAGATTTGCTGGTAGGTTCCAGTAGTTTCTCAGGGTGTAATGGGCTTCCCTCCGACACGACTTATACAGCTATTAGGGGACTGACGCTTGCCGCCCACTAGGCCGGATATGCGATAGTCTTGGACGAACGGACCGGACTGTATGGAGATTTTCACATCTGACTCAGTAGGAGTTCGGATGGGTTTCCTCATCGGCCTTCTTATCGACAACTACCTGGGGACCGTTACGTACAGCTAGTGGCGCTTGCGGTCTGTTGTTAAACCCACTGCCACCGTAGTAGTCGAGTCTCTAGAGTCCCACACAGAGAGTTTCCTATTCCAGGCGAAACGATATAGAGGTCGTATGGTTTTATGACAAGGGTTCGGACGCATACGTGCGTTTACGCGCGTACGACTTTCGGACAGTTTTTACCAGTCGGCTTTGGTTGAAGCCAGTTACTGGTATCCGATTATTGGATTTTTACAGTCTAAAGTTTTTCTGTATTTTTGCGGATTGGAGGGGCGTTCTCGTAATTGTGCGAGAAGCTTTTAGAAGATGGTGACTAAGGAGGTTTAGGTGGCATATACTTTGGATAAGATTTGTGAGTCATGAGAGTGATTCATCATTGTCATTATTGCACCATAAATGATTAATGACTCATGCTAATGAATCACCACTTAACATTTATGAAGCATGCTTATTCATCACATTTATTCATTTATTCTTTAATGAGAATGCTTTATAATATGTTATGATACTCACAATCTTATCTCATAATTTATTCTCACATTCTCTCTCCTCAAGCTCTCATCTTCAAACCCTAATCCTTACACCTCATGAGTTGAGATCAAAGGATTAGACAGACTAATCAATCCATAACCATCACTCTATTTCATTCTATCTTCTTTGATTAGCAATCCAAGAAGGTTAGTTGCCTCAAGTTTAGAGGCTAAGCTTGGAGTTTTGCTCTCGGGTGGATCGTCTACTACTTCGAGAAGGCCGAGGAGAACAAGGAGTTCGTAAAGACGAAGGAGTTGGTTCATTAGGTATAATCCCTAAACACAGTAGTTTAGAAACACTTTGTGTTTGGTTATTTATAGTTTAGCTTCGATTCAAGCGGTTAGTCGATGTTCGTTCACTAAACAAGTTCGTTTTTGAAAATTCCGCCTCCCCACAAGTATTGGGGTGTACTACATCGACTTACAATCTTTGATGTGATCATTTGATATGTTGTGATAGATACTGTATATAGTATATACGATATATTATATAGACGTTACTTATGTTTTACACCCGCTCTAGCCCTGCCCCGCTCTGCCGTTAGTTACCTAACCTAACGGTGCACGAGGGGACATCGAGGCGAATGCGGATGGCATAAGTGTACGTCGTATTTATCTGTGATGTTTAGGTGACTTAAATGATGGGACTTCATTAATATGATTAATGAAATAAAAGAAACCTATAAGATGTTGTGGAATCGAATTTTCAAAAAAAAAAACAGGTAGGTACAGTTATTGCTTTGCATCACGGTGTTTCTTGTAGAACATCCTGCACCTTATTCGATAAGGAAAGGGACAAGATCCCTTCACCGGGAGTGACCCCTTTAGCGATAACTGGTAAATGCTGCAACCCTCGGTTTGTATTTTGATTGCTCCTATAGTTCTTGCTTTGCACAGCGGTATATATGATATATCCTGCACCTTATTCGATGAGGAAAGGGCCGCCGATCCTTTCACCGGGAGTGACCCCTTTATCAAAACTAGAAAAGCCTCAATAACACTCCATTTTAAAATCATTTGATTCTACAACGATATCAAGTTCAATACGCAGTAGGTTTTCAGAAAAACCTGTCGTAGCCCTTCATCATTTCAGATAAGTACTACTTAGTATTCGTGCTGCGGTAGTTTGGCATTCGTCAAGGCGTAGTGTGCGGTAGCTAACTAGTAATTATCTGCTTACGCATATGATGCAGATTGGATTAGGGTATTCGTACGGTGTTGTTTGGCATTCGTCAAGAGTCGTGAGGGTGGGTTTAATTCAATCAAGAAATGTACGGGTTGAACTTGACTAGTGGATTATGGATTGTTTGGCATTCGTCAAGGTCATAGAACGCTAGGGGCAAAATATTATCAGGAATTTCAAGTGTTGAAATTTGCAATGAGATTGCATACCTTCTATGAGATAGTTGGATCCCGATACCCACTGCGAGTAATTGTTACTCCTAGGAGAGTTTTACACATTACAATTTGCCGATCAAGTAGGTGTCTAGAAAGGTGTCAACGGAGTTACTCCTCTGGGAAAACGAGGTTTACTTTAATTAGGTCCATGCGAAAGCACGGGGAACCTCCCTCAAAGTACCGACACTGGCCTGGCTGAAAAATTGGCGAACTTGTAGCGTGTAATTAATCCCGGCCAGTCTTTCCTTTTAAGGTTTGAAGGAAGATTTGATAAAAACAGTGGGAGCCATCCTGATTAGATAAAATAATAACCAATCTGATCTTGCAAGAGCGCACGCAGAGTGTTTTCTTCTCTCTCTCTCCAGGTAGCGACCATGTCACGCCTTAATCAAGATAATAAATCGGATATATTGACCGAACCCGCTTGTTATACTGAGCTGGGGAACGTTAGTCCCACTCCAACTTATAATTGTTATAAGAAAGAGCAGGAAATTGGGAATTACCAGAATTCCCGTGCCGTCCAAACGAAGAAAGTGCATACCGATGGATCATCTTCGGGTGTGTTCATTACAGAGAACTGTTTCTCATTGTCCTTTACGTCCTGGGTATATGATACCGGATCAGGATCCCACATATGTAATATATTACATGGGCTACAGAAAAGTAGAGAACTGAGAACGGGTGATAAGTTTCATGAGGTAGAAAACGGTGCATGTGTTGCAACCAAGTCTGTTGGTCACTGTCACCTTGTATTACCAGAATACATTGATTCTGAACAAATGTTATTAGATACCGAACCTGATATACAAAATCATATCAGTCTCTTTATTAGTAAAGAAAGGATATAATTTTGTATTGTTGGATAATGTTTTGAACATTTCTTATATCAAGAGTTGATCGGTTCAAGCACGTTATCTAAAAGCATTAATGTTCTAAATCAAACTACAGTTCTTAGTATATAGAACACACACAAGAGGAAGAGTTCAGAAATGAACGAATCCTTCTTGAGGTATTGTAGACTAGGTCATATCAATGCGACCAGACTAGCTGAAGTTACATTAAGATGCATATTTAAATTAGTTTGAATTCACATCTTGTGAAACTTACCGGTCATATCACAGAGATAAGATAACCATAACTCTGTTTATTGGAAACAGAGAAAGAGTTAGTGAACTCTAAAGATGATACATATTGATGTATGAAGGTCCCCTGTCTACAAATGCCAAGAACGGTTTTTTGTACTTCATTAAATTCTCTGATGATCTCTCGAGATTCAGACATATGTTCCAGTTAAAACACAAGTCCGAAGCTTTTGAGATATTCACAGAATATAAGTTAGAAGTAGAGAACCAACAACGGGTATAAGTATTATGTCCTTTGATGTGATCTGGTAGGAGAATACTTAAGCACGGGATTCCTGGACTATTCTAAGAATAAGATTCTTTCTCAGCATTACTCCTCCGTATACACCATAGCACGATGGTATATCGGGGCGGAGTAATAGCACCCTATGTGATATGGTGTGCTCTATAATGAGTACTACTGAGTTTCCTATTTCCTTTTAGGGAGTTATGCACTTATGAAGTTGCATACCTATTGAATAGGGTTCCGATCAAATCAGATGCCTACCATTTAATATGAGATATGGAAAGGGAAGAGCCCATCTCTTAAGTCAGTTAATATTTGGGGTTGTCCGGCCTATGTCTAAAAGGCAAAATCCGGACAAGCTCGAGGCAAAGTCAGTACTGTAGAAGTTTGTTGGATATCCCAAGCATACGCAAGGGAATATCTTCTACCTAACCGAGGAATAAAAGATGTTTTGTTACTCAGCATGCCACCTTTGTGAAAGGGAATTTCGTATGAAGAGTAGAACTGGAAAGAGTTCCAGCTATACAAACTGCAGCTGATGATTTGGCAGAACCAAAGGATTCAAAAGAAACCAACGAACCTCAGCCTCTCCACCGATCTGGTAGGGTTCCTCACCCACCTGAGAGATACTTCGGTTTCTCTATGACAGTGGGAGCAAGGATTGCATCATGAGATGATGACCGAACTAGTTTCGGGCTGTCCATCAGGAGTAGGACTCTGTAAGAATGGCTGGATGCTTATCGATCTGAGATGGAATCCTTATACACCAACAAAGTATGGAATTTGGTTGCTTTATCTGAAGGGTTAAATCCCCATCAGGAGTAAGTATATCTTGAGAAGATTACTTGGTGTAGATGGAAAAGTTGAGACTTTCAAAGCTAGACTTGTTAAAGGTTTGCATCATTGACCAGCTATGGATTGTGATGAAACCTTTTTTAAGTACCTATGCTTAAGTCCATCCAGATCCTACTTGCCACGGCTACATACCATGACTACGATATCTGGCTGTTGGGTGTCATGACAACTTTTCTAAATGATCTTTTAGAAGAGAGAGTCTGTAAGTACACAGTCAGGGGGCTTCGTAGACAGTGGGAGCAGCGGAAACGTGTGCAAGATGTTTTTTGTGATAAAGCAGGCATCGCGGAGTTAGAACATCTGTTTTTGATGAGTTAGTCAAAGAGTTTGACATCATAAAAATGGTAGATGAACCTTGTATAAACAAAATGGTAGTAGGGAGTATGCTGGTGATCCTCGTAGAGTACGTGGATGAAATACTCTTGATAGGGAAGTAGTTTCCTATGCTACGCTCGGTCAATCTCCGCTTATCACAAGGATTCTACATATTGGATCAAAGTGATACCTACTAAATCCTGGGTTTTGGATCTATGAGATAGATCTAATTGGATGTTAGGATACTCACTAGTTATAGTGAGATGGTATCAATTGATCCTGGGGAGAATCACTGGAAAGGTTCCAGGGTGATAAGGACGACTGAATGTCAGTCGCAGGCATTGTCTTTAACCTCAGTAAAGGGACGTTATGTCGGAAGAGTTCCAAGCTGGATACCATGGCATACTAGACGATAAAAAATGGATACATCGCTACCAAAGATGCTACAAAAGAGGAAGTCTGGGTGTATATTAGTTCATGAGATGAACTTCGTTCCTCCCATTGTGTGACAATGGAGTTGTGGCTTATGCCAAGGAATGCCTGTCCCATCAGAGATCCAGACATATTCTTAGGCAGTATCACCTGATCGAGGAGATGGTTGATCTCCAGGGGATCGAGGTTAGGAGAGTAGACACAGAGGACAATACGGCGAATCCACTCACAAAGGCCGTTTTCCAGAGAGAGACTTTTATAGGATGGTTGAGTATGAGATACTGCAACCACTGCTATCAGATGGCCCTAGAGCAAGTGGGAGATTGTTAGTTATATATATGCCCTAGAGGCCATTACTCTACGTAGGATGTATATTGTAGTGGATGCTTGGACATATATAGGGATGACTTTCTTGCTCGATATGATAGTATGCTATCTGGTTTACTCATTACCTTAACGTGTACACTGATTGTCTCTCTGTTACATGTTGTTAATGCCCTTAGGATGTGTACTTGACTAACTGGACTATGTTACGAATCATACTAGTGGGGACATGGTAGTCCGTAAGTACATCCTTCAAAGTCCCTAGTCGTGGGTGTATCGAGATGGGGCATCGATATACCAGAGTAGACTAGCGTGTAGCTTCTCGACCCATATAGATGGGCGATGGATGATCCCATATCCATTGGTGTTTGACATCAGAGATGATATACGGGTGCTCAGTGGAGACTGGATACACTGGACGGACTCGCCAAGAACTCCCAGATGGTATTATACCTTACGTCAGATGGCAGTTCTCTAGTGACACTGGTACAGGTTAGTCTGTAGACCCGAGATCGTCATAGAGTCTTGTGTGATTCCCACTGTGCTTTGATTTCCACCTTACCACATCCAAGAGGGCGTGCAAAACGGTGGTTTTTGGGTACAGTCCCGAATCACATGGAGGCAATGAGCGATAGGAGGGGTTTCGTCTCTCCCGGTATAGAGAGTTGATGTTGCACTGTGCTCGATTGGCTATAACGGGAAGTCCTTGGCCAAGGATGATTTAGGGATTTACTGGTAAGTGTTACCAGTAGTTTCTCGACCCATTATGAGCCTCATATCGACACGACTTATCGAGTTATTGGGGTCTAACGTTTACCACCCCTAGACGAGATATACGACATATCAGACGAACAGACCGGACTGTACGGTAAGTGTTACTGGTTGGATTCACAGGAGTGTGAGCGGGCTTGCTCGTTGATCTTCTGATCGCTTAATACCCGGGTGGCCGTTACGTTTAGCAGACCGCTTGCGGCTTATGGGTGTTTGATATGATCATCACCTACAGCCGGCGTATTAACTAGTCTTTAGAGTCCTACACAGAGGTTTCCTGGCTCAAGCGAAACAAAATAGGAGCGCATATGAGATATGTGCGGGACCGAGAATAATACCAGTATGTGATACTGAATTCTATTCTCACGATTTGTATCATCGGTCGGTTATATGTGATATAGCCGGGTTACCGAATCAAGTGTTGATTCGATATATTGATACGCATTATATTAGTCGGTTATATGCGATATGACCGGATCGTTAAATCAAGTATTGATTTAATGATTAAATGTATAATTATATATTTGATATATTACATTACATTAACTAGTATTGGTTCACTTAAGATTGATTTTCTCACTTGATGTGCACAAGTTGTATATGTGATATATTTTTGTGCACTAGATTGTATCATGTTTGATGATACATGCAAACTTGGGTGTGTGTAAGACTTACACCATATTTAGTTAATGGTTTAGGGTTTTTTTTTTATTTTTGTGAAATAAAACGGTGGCTCTTATTGTCTTTACTTGAAGCATCATGATGCTTTCAAGCATCTTTGACAAAGTCCACCATTTTGTTTTGCATGACACTTTTACTAACCTAACTATTAACTTAAACTAGGGTTTAGTCTCTACAAAGGTTAAACTCACCCATGGTTGCAAGATGGTAGACTTCACTTGAATTTTCTTTTGAAATAATTTTTTTTCTTTTTCCATTCTTTTCTTCTTCTTCTTGATGAAGAAAAGAAAACCTTGCTAGAAAATTCCAAGTGTTGAAATCAAGTGAGAAATCCAAATCCAAAGTGAACCCACTTCCTATTTCTTCTTCCTCTACCACTTGCCATGTAGTAGAGTATGTTATCTTCATAAGTTTCATGACCAAGTGAAGATGGAGCTTGAGTTAGAGTTGCCTCGACGTAGATCATCTTCGGCATCGAAGTCAACGACCTAGCCCGCTCATTTCTCCGATGAAACCAACGCTAGAGTCCGGGATCCGGTTGATCGCAGTGGAGGGACGTCATCACGAAGCTAAAGAAGTGGAGGACCGGATCTACAAAGGTTGCAGTCACTTTCACTTGTAGTTTATTTTTTAACTTGCATGTTCTTTCGCCTATCCTCTAGTTAATGATCTCGGTTAGGGTTTCTCGGCACCTAAATATTTGAATTTGGCATGCTAGATGCCTTGTGGAACCTCTTGAGTATGCCTAGTAACTGTCACGACCCGAAAGAGCACGTGACTGGCACTTGAACCATATAAAGCCTATAGGACTCCATCTGATCCAAGTAAGCCAAAAGCCCAGAAATCTAAAACCATTTTGAAGAATAAATAAGGAAAACTGGTTTAAAGAAGTGAAGAAATACAGGTTTGAAATCAAGGTTTTTAAATAACCAAGCCGAAGGTACGTTTTGAAAACAATAAGTCTTTTCTAAAAATTTCGGCAGAGTTTCCTTTGTAAAACTGGCCCCGAATGGGGTACAACAAGGATAACAATACATATACAATGATAAAGGCATCCCCAAGCGGGAGCTAGCTCTTCGTCAATCGACGGTCACAACCACGCAATGATATAATAATATACAACGCCAAGTGGCGAGGATCAAAACCAAAGAAAGCTCAAAGCAACAAGAAAACCGCAATACTACTAAGCGCGACTCTAGGTCGAATAATACAACACTGTCTCTAAGTCTGAAAGAATATACAAGTTTTGGTTGATGGACAATTTCTAGATACAATGAAATAAATAAATACAAAGGTGATTCCTGATACGAAAGAATCCACCTACCAAAGCAATTCACCCGCAAGAAGGAAGTGTGCCAAAAATGCCGCAATAGAACCTGTATGGCAGAACCTGCAAGAACTGTGGCACAACGGGGGTGAGTTGCCAACTCGTGAATAGAAACATCTACAAGCAGAAACCGAATGTAAGACATAAACCTAAGTCAACGATCAGTAATATAATCCACAAGAGTATATCTGAGTGTAACAAGGTGGCAAGGTAACATCTAATCATGTATGTAGTGCCAGGTACTCAGGTAATATCATGTCATCAGTAATAGGTATGTCTGCATGAAGTAGATATGATGAAATATCAAAGATATCAATACACATATATTAGCGTCCCATACCACTAATATTGGTGTAAGATAAGTGTAAAACCAGTCTGTAAATGATCCATATCTGTAAATCTGTGGAACCCGTCCACCTGTCACCCACTGACAGCAAGCATCATGTATGCAATGTGAGGATATAACCAAAATCATGGAAAACTCATCATGAAACCCGTGCCAAGCATCGACACGTAAATCCTCATCCATATGGGGCTCCGTCTGCGGTATCGGCCCTCGGCCCCCGGCAGTACGAGTCAACCCATGTCCATCTCTGGGCTCCGTCTGCGGTATCGGCCCGTCGGCCCCCGGCAGTACGCCCATCTCTCAGCTCCAGGCGGTATCCCCCGGATATCCGCCGAGCTCAAATACAATCACCGGTAGGTACTCGCCCGCCTCCAGGCTCAATCGGCATAACCCATCGATCATCTCGCCGAGGGGAACCATACCGGGCCCACCACGAACCCGCAAACGGTACATCACCTCCTCGAATCGGGTTTCAAGCACACGTCTCAGCACCGAGAAAACGCGTGGTGGACGCACCGAAATATCATATCACGAGGTACCGGGTTTTCATAAAAGTGCCTCTTTTCTTAAATAACCCCACGGTCCTCAAAAACCAGAAATCACATGAAAATCCAACATCAGAAGTAAATCCAATGCGATATGCTATGCAGTCCATCCATGATGTATGCGACATGTAAAGAACAGTATTCATATCGGAAATCATGCAACATGGAATAGTAATGTGCATATGTCGGAGGAAGAATCATCTCATGAATGCAATAGTACTACAGTGTAGTGGCATGGCAATTATCGATGATGAAGTGTGTGAGCCGGCGAATAGTGTACGTGGAACATACGCATCATCGATAATTGTGCTGGGGTCCTAACAGCATGACAATAGCATAATAATGAACATATGCCAGCAATGTGAATAGCAGGAAAATGCAGATATCTAGTAGTCAACACCACAGTGAAGCATCTACTATGCAAACTACATCTAAGTATCTGGTCAATCAGGAGGGGTAGGTGTAGAAACCACCTAAAACTGAGTCAATGTATATATATAAAGATATGTAGTCGGTGATCCCGCCTCAATGTCATATCGTAAGATATCCTCGAGTTATGAGTGCGGATCTATCATCAATATCGGCTCGTACGGTACATCATCGTACGGCATCCCAAAGCTGGGTAGGGGTCAACAACTCACTATCTCGTCACATAACAGGTATCAGTATCATCAGATCATATAGTCTGGGGGTACTACTCTATGTCTAGTATAAGTCGATACCATCAGAGAAGTATGCATGCGGGGGTAAACACATATCCCAAGCCCGCGAGAATCACAAGTCATATCCCACATATGAATCGTATCAAAACACCGATCCCAGGGCACCAAGGCCACATCATCGACTCATCTCCAAAGTCGTCACATATCATCAAACACCGTGCAAGTACAAGTGATAAGCAAGGGTGTGTGTGTGTATAGATGTAATTCTATCCTAGGGTTCGCGACTATGAACTGCACTAGTCACTGCTAACCCTATACTATCCACAACACGCCTATATCACAATAACTACAAGTAATCTATCTACGGACTGCGGGGGTGCTATACGCCATCCACCCGACTTCCCCCTGTAGATATAATCTACTCATCTTGCATCACCAATTACGGACATCACCACGTATGCTTGTCGTCCTGAAGTCTTCATGGGTACCTACACATCAAAATATCGTACATGCGCATTAAAACCAAATCCAATCTAAAACGGCGCATAAAATCCAAAACGATACGATAAGGGGCCTATAGGTGAAAACCTATGGCATGCCTTCAAAACCATCAATAACTCCTCTATATCGTCGTATAAACGACAAATAGTCGAGGCAAAACACATTCCACCATTTCAGAATCAAAAATACGGAATACGGAAATACGAATCCAAAACAACAACTTAGGATATATGTCCCAGATTTCACCCTAGCAAGAATCTGTCAAAACTAGAAGTACCCAGGGCCAAGAATTGAGGTATTGGGGCTATGCACAGAAAACGAGGAGATTCTTCACTGGTCTGGCCGCAATTTGCGGCCAGAATGGAGGTTTTGGCGGCCTGAAGGTGGAGTGGGGATCTAGGGTTTTGGGTGTTGCCTCTATGTTGCCTGCACATCTCAATTTCCACTCAATATTATTTTAGGGTTCTCGGGGTGTTAGCAGATTCCAATAACAGTGGCATATTCCAGGTTTTTCCCCCGATATAGTTTCCTAAAATCCGCATTATGGGTTTAAACTTCAGGTTAGGGTCTCAATTCATACACTAGGGTGTTGGTGTATCCTCAATTGAACTCAATTTCACAATACAACCCAAGTTCCACTCAAACCCTAACTAGGTTTTCATCAAATCCATAATATCACACAATATCGATTAAATCTTAACATGGGTTTATAGGAAAGGCTATAATTAAGCAATTGGTTCAGAAATTACCTTCATTAGCAACTCAAGGAAATTCTTGAGTTGCCCTCTAGTGGCCAAATCCATGCTTCTTTAGCTCCATGTGTAGATCTAGGGATTTTGCACAATTTTAATGAAATGGACATGAGCTTTTGGGTATGTTTTTGAGATGATTCATGGCTTGAAGAGGGGAGGATGATGGGGGGAAAGGCAGCAGCAGCAAGAGGAGAAAGAAGAGGGGAAAAATGATGGGAGAAGAAAATGGTTAAGGGTTAAAGGTCAACCTCTCTCTCTCACCTACCCTCATCATTACACTTTCTTTTTCTTTTTCCCTTTTCTTTTAAATCCCTAAACCTTCTCACAAGAATAGTGATCCCAAATGAAAAACCATGGCAAGAAAAGTGTACAAGTGTAGAAAATGTGATATGTGCAAGTTTTGCACAAAATTACCAAAAAACCCGATTAGCGATTTTAATCGCGATTAGCACTAAATTAGTGTCAAAATGATCACAACAACTTAAAAATGTCATAATTTCAATAATTAACCCATTTTAGAATTTTCCATAATTTTTCATAATTTTTCTAACATTTTTCCTATTTATTTGCATTTAATATTAAAATAATCAATAAAATAATATTAAATTATAAAAATTCCCAAAATTAATATTTTATATTTTTGAAAATGTTACAACCTACCCCCCTTAAAGAAATTCGGTCCCCGAATTTAAATTTAAACCCCCAAATACAAAAACATCTCAGTAATAAACCAAAGTCGTCGGGGCTCCGAAATCATCAACACATAGAACGTCACAGCGCAATGCATGCGCAAGGGTACTGAGCAGATAACTCGAAAACAAAACTCCGTCAAGCATCCCGCAATCATCGGAGTCAATATAAAAACACAATGTCAAATCCAATACAAAACCGATATGATATGGATCGGAACTACACATGTAGACATCCAATCTAAACATAACACCATCCTGTGCGTCTGGTGCGCACTGAAATCAAAAATCCATATATGTGCTAAACAGGTGCACAAAACAACATCTAGGTGCAACGGGTGTGCACGAAGCATCTGTCATGGGCAACGTATGTGCCTGACAGCAAAATAAATCAGGTACATGTGACATGCACGAAGAATCCCGATTTAGCGCATCTGGCGTGCACCAAAATCGTATCTAAAAACATGCGCCCAACATGCGCGAAAATCCAAACCGGTGCATCCATCGTGCACGAATGAAAATCTAGGCCCTGCGCACTCAACATGCACGGAATCACGAAATCCAATAGCAAACACCGAACAGGCTAAAGCATATCACCAGCACGGAGTGCAAAAATCCACCATCAAAATACGGGTCAAAATCAACGATATAATGCGGCTCAAACCAAAATCAGGTGTACCGCAAAGGAGAATCTCACAACCGTGTGCATCAGCATGCACGAATCAAAGCATATCACTAAAATGCATAAAAACTCTGCGCAAACATATAAATATCCAGTGGGTGCATGAAACCAATATCATGAAACTCAGTCACCAAAACTAAATCATGCAAACAGAACGCCCAAAATACCAAAATCCAAAATGACGGATACGTGATAATCAAATCACAAAATCACAAATCATAAATACCGTCTTCGGTAGTTCCTCCTTCAAAGTCAAGAAGGAGTCAGTGCAATCCACTGCTAGCAGCGCAGGATATCTACCTGCCTCTTGCTCACGGTCTGGCGTCTTCTGACTCTCTGGGTTCTTATCTTCTCTGCGGATTACCAATCTCACAGTCAATCGGCTTATCGGCCCTGTCAGGTGTGCTAACGGGGACGATTCCGTTCTGGCACTTCTCTGGTCACCTCCCGGTCAAACCTCACGACCACTCGTAAGGCAGCAAATCACTGACGTCGGCCTCTGGCTCTCTGAAAGCACGTCTCACATCTGATCCTGGTTGCAAACATCGTTGCAGCAATGTCCTGGAAGGAATCCTGCTCAAAGTCTCTTCCGATTATGCCTATGCCGATCTGTACGGGGGCTGGCTCTCCTGCACAACCTCTTCTCGCTCAAAAGATACCTGTGTCCTCAGCACAATATCTTCTCAGAAACTGGTCGCATCCCAACGTCTCTGTAAGCAAATCAGGTCTCTAGTCTCGACGGGAAGCAATGACAGCTCATCAGTGTCTCACACGAACCTCTGGTTTCAACTGTCTCTATCATCGTCCACTATGACGTCATGCCAAGCTACTATGCACTGCACTATTCTCGGCCACGGTCAATCTGAAGTCTCTCACACGGACTCGAAATCGCGTACTCTGTAACTTCATCATTCTGTAGCAGATGTCGGGACGAACTGGTCCTTGGGAACACGTCCCAACCATCGGAGGAATACTCATCACTCGTCCGTCCTTGATCAATTCGCAACGCCTCTGGATAAGTTCCTTTATCCGAACTTGGTCAACTACCTCGTCGACAATGCCGAACTCTGGCCTGCTGGGTGCGCGCAATACGACCACTCCTGGTCTAGGTCTTCTCATATCGTTTCCCGAAGGGTCCTGTCGGGTTCCTTTCTCAATTCTCAATCCTGCCGAAATGCCCGGAAGTCATCATCCAATGCTGAAGCTAAAGCTTATTCCGGAACGGCTGCATACTTATCGCGCTTCTTTCTGGAAGATATATCCATATACCACGCCTCGCGGTGCATATCACATCTCTAATGTCAGCGGAGTGGAACATCATCTCATCGAAATCTCGTACGGACTCTTTTCTTCACTCTGCGTCAATGTCGACTGATTCGGACTCGTCTCATCATGGCTGCATGTACTGTGCTCCAACGGCTATGCTCGCATCTGGAGTCTCCCAAGCAGTGTCCCATCACGATATCTGAAAGATGTCGAACCATCCGATCGACTCGTCAGATCCTTATAATCCCCCAGGAGCTCACATCTCGGGTACAGTTTAATAGTATCGAGTACATGCCACAGCGTCGGTGGTCCAGCCGTAGAAGGGCAAACCCAAGCCTCACTAATGGCGCCGCGGAACCGCCGTAAACCCTAAGGTTCAAAGGCTGTCACACGGTCATTAAGTCGAGTTAGGGTTTCATTCTTCTAGAGGGTCCATAGAATCACCTGCATGTCTTTCCGTATACTTTAAACTTGGAAAATAGGCTCCTGACATTCGATCGTCTCTATCGACTCTCAACGAACCTGCGTGAAGTCGTCTCTAGCTGGAATCAATCCACCTGATGACCTCGCATCGGGGTAAGCGAACTCACCACACGTCCTAGTCATCCATCCTCGGTGACTAGCAACTCGCTATCATCTCTCTAAGAACATGCTCATGCTGCAGTAGCTCCAACCATCTGGGCGATATCTCATCATTGCAGCAGCAACTGGCTCATACGCCTGTACGCCGAACAACGCCTCAATCCTCCAGGAAAGGCAATACATAAGCGGTCATCTCTGAATCAGCCTGCTCTAAATCTGAGTAAGACTCTCCGCACTGGAAATCTTCAACTCAACTGGGCCCGCTCTGGCGCAAACTCGGACGAATCACCTTCGTCTCTCAAATCGGGTAGACTAGCTATCATCTGTCTCATATCTGCCTGAAAGCTCCGGCAATCTCAGCTCGTAAGCTCCGAAAGCAACATCCTGTCAATCTCAGCCACAGCTGGTCCATCGGTCTGCACGATAGGCGACATCACATCTCTGAGGTATGCTGTACATCAACAGTCATCTCTCAACTGGCAGCTCTAACAAAGGCCCGATCATCCGGTGCAAGACCAAGCTCTCGCCTCCACTAGAGGTCACAATCACCAACACTAACTCGAGACGTTCCCATGTCACCAGAAAACACAAAGGTCGGCCCTCGTACCAAACGAGCTCACACCGGCCGTAACCCTAGCAGCAGCCCAAACTGCGCTCAAACACGGTGACAGGAATCTCAATCGAGTATCAAAGAGTACACCAGTGGCAAGAAGGGAAACAACAGATCCAAAGTGGATGCATGATCATAGGAAGGAACAGTATCAATGAAGGTATGATCATGAAACTAATAGAATCGGGAGTCTCAAATGGATGTATAATCCAGGATATGAAGAGAATCACTGATCTCAAAAGTATGTACATCCTAAGGTTCCTTAAGCGGAGTGGCGTGTCGTAAGTATGCCGCGGAACATACTAACGGTACGTCACTCTACTTTAGTCACCTAATCCATCAACCAAGGGTCATCCTAAAACGACGAAAGTTCGGGTTTACACCCCCTCGACCAAGTCTAAGTTCCGTAAGGTCAAGCCTAAGTTCCGTATATAAACAACTCCCTAGGCTCCACATAGTCAAACTTAAACTCGAACCAAGGTAAACCTAGCGCTCTGATACCAACTTTGTCACGACCCGAAAGAGCACGTGACTGGCACTTGAACCATATGAAGCCTATAGGACTCCATCTGATCCAAGTAAGCCAAAAGCCCAGAAATCTAAAACCATTTTGAAGAATAAATAAAGAAAACTGGTTTAAAGAAGTGAAGAAATACAGGTTTGAAATCAAGGTTTTTAAATAACCAAGCCGAAGGTACGTTTTGAAAACAATAAGTCTTTTCTAAAAATTTCGGCAGAGTTTCCTTTGTAAAACTGGCCCCGAATGGGGTACAACAAGGATAACAATACATATACAATGATAAAGGCATCCCCAAGCGGGAGCTAGCTCTTCGTCAATCGACGGTCACAACCACGCAATGATATAATAATATACAACGCCAAGTGGCGAGGATCAAAACCAAAGAAAGCTCAAAGCAACAAGAAAACCGCAATACTACTAAGCGCGACTCTAGGTCGAATAATACAACACTGTCTCTAAGTCTGAAAGAATATACAAGTTTTGGTTGATGGACAATTTCTAGATACAATGAAATAAATAAATACAAAGGTGATTCCTGATACGAAAGAATCCACCTACCAAAGCAATTCACCCGCAAGAAGGAAGTGTGCCAAAAATGCCGCAATAGAACCTGTACGGCAGAACCTGCAAGAACTGTGGCACAACGGGGGTGAGTTGCCAACTCGTGAATAGAAACATCTACAAGCAGAAACCGAATGCAAGACATAAACCTAAGTCAACGATCAGTAATATAATCCACAAGAGTATATCTGAGTGTAACAAGGTGGCAAGGTAACATCTAATCATGTATGTAGTGCCAGGTACTCAGGTAATATCATGTCATCAGTAATAGGTATGTCTGCATGAAGTAGATATGATGAAATATCAAAGATATCAATACACATATATTAGCGTCCCATACCACTAATATTGGTGTAAGATAAGTGTAAAACCAGTCTGTAAATGATCCATATCTGTAAATCTGTAGAACCCGTCCACCTGTCACCCACTGACAGCAAGCATCATGTATGCAATGTGAGGATATAACCAAAATCATGGAAAACTCATCATGAAACCCGTGCCAAGCATCGACATGTAAATCCTCATCCATATGGGGCTCCGTCTGCGGTATCGGCCCTCGGCCCCCGGCAGTACGAGTCAACCCATGTCCATCTCTGGGCTCCGTCTGCGGTATCGGCCTGTCGGCCCCCGGCAGTACGCCCATCTCTCAGCTCCAGGCGGTATCCCCCGGATATCCGCCGAGCTCAAATACAATCACCGGTAGGTACTCCCCCGCCTCCAGGCTCAATCGGCATAACCCATCGATCATCTCGCCGAGGGGAACCATACCGGGCCCACCACGAACCCGCAAACGGTACATCACCTCCTCGAATCGGGTTTCAAGCACACGTCTCAGCACCGAGAAAACGCGTGGTGGACGCACCGAAATATCATATCACGAGGTACCGGGTTTTCATAAAAGTGCCTCTTTTCTTAAATAACCCCACGGTCCTCAAAAACCAGAAATCACATGAAAATCCAACATCAGAAGTAAATCCAATGCGATATGCTATGCAGTCCATCCATGATGTATGCGACATGTAAAGAACAGTAATCATATCGGAAATCATGCAACATGGAATAGTAATGTGCATATGTCGGAGGAAGAATCATCTCATGAATGCAATAGTACTACAGTGTAGTGGCATGGCAATTATCGATGATGAAGTGTGTGAGCCGGCGAATAGTGTACGTGGAACATACGCATCATCGATAATTGTGCTGGTGTCCTAACAGCATGACAATAGCATAATAATGAACATATGCCAGCAATGTGAATAGCAGGAAAATGCAGATATCTAGTAGTCAACACCACAGTGAAGCATCTACTATGCAAACTACATCTAAGTATCTGGTCAATCAGGAGGGGTAGGTGTAGAAACTACCTAAAACTGAGTCAATGTATATATATAAAGATATGTAGTCGGTGATCCCGCCTCAATGTCATATCGTAAGATATCCTCGAGTTATGAGTGCGGATCTATCATCAATATCGGCTCGTACGGTACATCATCGTACGGCATCCCAAAGCTGGGTAAGGGTCAACAACTCACTATCTCGTCACATAACAGGTATCAGTATCATCAGATCATATAGTCTGGGGGTACTACTCTATGTCTAGTACAAGTCGATACCATCAGAGAAGTATGCATGCGGGGGTAAACACATATCCCAAGCCCGCGAGAATCACAAGTCATATCCTACATATGAATCGTATCAAAACACCGATCCCAGGGCACCAAGCCCACATCATCGACTCATCTCCAAAGTCGTCACATATCATCAAACACCGTGCAAGTACAAGTGATAAGCAAGGGTGTGTGTGTGTATAGATGTAATTCTATCCTAGGGTTCGCGACTATGAACTGCACTAGTCACTGCTAACCCTATACTATCCACAATACGCCTATATCACAATAACTACAAGTAATCTATCAACGGACTGCGGGGGTGCTATACGCCATCCACCCGACTTCCCCCTGTAGATATAATCTACTCACCTTGCATCACCAATTACGGACGTCACCACGTATGCTTGTCGTCCTGAAGTCTTCATGGGTACCTACACATCAAAATATCGTACATGCGCATTAAAACCAAATCCAATCTAAAACGGCGCATAAAATCCAAAACGATACGATAAGGGGCCTATAGGTGAAAACCTATGGCACGCCTTCAAAACCATCAATAACTCCTCTATATCGTCGTATAAACGACAAATAGTCGAGGCAAAACACATTCCACCATTTCAGAATCAAAAATACGGAATACGGAAATACGAATCAAAAACAACAACTTAGGATATATGTCCCAGATTTCACCCTAGCAAGAATCTGTCAAAACTAGAAGTACCCAGGGCCAAGAATTGA
This sequence comes from Agapanthus africanus, assembly GCA_030015575.1. Lineage (NCBI taxonomy): Eukaryota > Viridiplantae > Streptophyta > Magnoliopsida > Asparagales > Amaryllidaceae > Agapanthus > Agapanthus africanus. The sequence goes on from CM057337.1 coordinate 539,181,767, forward strand.
GGTATTGGGGCTATGCACAGAAAACGAGGAGATTCCTCACTGGTCTGGCCGTAATTTGCGGCCAGAATGGAGGTTTTGGCGGCCTGAAGGTGGAGTGGGGAGCTAGGGTTTTGGGTGTTGCCTCTATGTTGCCTGCACATCTCAATTTCCACTCAATATTATTTTAGGGTTCTCGGGGTGTTAGCAGATTCCAATAACAGTGGCAGATTCCAGGTTTATCCCCCGATATAGTTTCCTAAAATCCGCATTATGGGTTTAAACTTCAGGTTAGGGTCTCAATTCATACACTAGGGTGTTGGTGTATCCTCAATTGAACTCAATTTCACAATACAACCCAAGTTCCTCTCAAACCCTAACTAGGTTTTCATCAAATCCATAATATCACACAATATCGATTAAATCTTAACATGGGTTTATAGGAAAGGCTATAATTAAGCAATTGGTTCAGAAATTACCTTCATTAGCAACTCAAGAAAATTCTTGAGTTGCCCTCTAGTGGCCAAATCCATGCTTCTTTAGCTCCATGTGTAGATCTAGGGATTTTGCACAATTTTAATGAAATGGACATGAGCTTTTGGGTATGTTTTTGAGATGATTCATGGCTTGAAGAGGGGAGGATGATGGGGGGAAAGGCAGCAGCAGCAAGAGGAGAAAGAAGAGGGGAAAAATGATGGGAGAAGAAAATGGTTAAGGGTTAAAGGTCAACCTCTCTCTCTCACCTACCCTCATCATTACACTTTCTTTTTCTTTTTCCCTTTTCTTTTAAATCCCTAAACCTTCTCACAAGAATAGTGATCCCAAATGAAAAACCATGGCAAGAAAAGTGTACAAGTGTAGAAAATATGATATGTGCAAGTTTTGCACAAAATTACCAAAAAACCCGATTAGCGATTTTAATCGCGATTAGCACTAAATTAGTGTCAAAATGATCACAACAACTTAAAAATGTCATAATTTCAATAATTAACCCATTTTAGAATTTTCCATAATTTTTCATAATTTTTCTAACATTTTTCCTATTTATTTGCATTTAATATTAAAATAATCAATAAAATAATATTAAATTATAAAAATTCCCAAAATTAATATTTTATATTTTTGAAAATGTTACAGTAACCGTTCGTCCATGGTTTTGGACGTAACGAAACAAAGTGTTCTACTCATTCTCTACATCATCTTGGTCGTCTCTTTTAGCAAACTTGACGACCGAGTTGCCTCGGTTAAGAGACGGGAGCCCGTTTAAAGATCCGTCGACGTGGTGCCACCTGGACGAGAAGACTGGAGATTCAAGGGATCGGAGCATCCGCAACAAAGCGTGGGATGATGGTTGAAGACCGAAGGACTCGGATCGTTCGGTATAACATTTCTACCCACTTTGTAGTTTGTTAGTTTAGCTTTAATGGCAGATCAGGGTTATAGTACGCGATAGCGCTAGTTGTAAATGTTTTTGTTCCGCATTTGGCGTCTGTTTGACGGCCGGGGCACTACCGTGGACTTACAATTGTATCAAAGCCTCACCATTAAGCTATACTAACTTGTGCTGACACGTTTAAAACACAATCGAGCCGAATTTCAAAAATCGCAATTTTTCTGTAAAATAGTTTCTGTCGATTTTAAACATAATCTAAAAATTATTTTGCATACCACAGAAAATTGTGCAGGCGTTTTGAAGAATTACGGTGAAATTTGGGCACGTGTTCCGACTGTACCGTCGTGGATCCGCGGTCAAAGCTAGGGTTTGACCGCGGAACCGCGGCCAGTGTGGGGGAACAGTAGGCCAAATTTCTCCAGTAAGTTCTTCTTGATAAATTGTGGCTTTTGGTATATTTCTTTTGGGCCCAGATTTTGTTACTGTACACCAGATGTTCGTGGGGCCCACTTCGGGAAGTTTTGTCGATCGAAATTTTAAACTTGTTAGTCTACAGTACTTACTTTATAACTCTGACCGGGAAAGTCATTCGAGCGATAAATTGCGTCTAATTCCTATAGTTCTTTTAGACGGATTTGCGAACGTGACATTCGCGTTTATGTTCTGTGTTGTGCTGTAATGTTGCGGATATGTCATGGTGGATAGCAGTGTGCAATGGTAGTGCGGTTTGGATTTATTTGTACATTTGATATTGCGGGGCAAGCGTCCAACATGTGGACTGCCGTCACTGCCTGTTTGTATAATATTCTTTTTGGGGAATGACCGGGATGAGGTCGATGTACCCGTTGTACATTTTTTTATTTTCTTTACTAGGTTTACCCCAAGACGGAGTGCACGAATAGCCGGGTTCTGGAGGGCAACAGGTCCATATCTCATGGCATTATGAGGCAGAGGGGCCTCACTCTAGAATTTATAGACTATTCGCCGCACTCGTAGGGGGTACAGGTTGACCCAAGATGGGGTGCTCGAGTTACCGGATTCCGTGAAGTGCCAGGTGGTCCATTCATTTTACTGTAGGGGGCTGCCTCGATTCAGGTTTTGGCGGGTAACTTTCCGCACCCGTAGGGGTCTAGGTTTCATTGCACAGGCTATCCATACGAGCAGGGGAACGTCGGGTTTCAGTAGCGGCTCTGTGAAACCCGGGGATACCAGATTATCTGTATTGTTCTGTGATGCTTATTACTTTTCTGTAATGTTGCATATTATCACTCCTGGAGCGATTATTGTATATTGGTATATATACTATTAGATGTTGTATATGTTTTACATCCGCGCTAGTCCAGCCCCCGCTCTGTCGTTAGTTAAGTAACCTAACGGGTGATGACGGGACCTAGTGGCGAATGCGGATGGCATATACGTACATTTTTTTTCGTTCTTTTCTGGTGTGATTGATTGATGGGACTGCATTGATTCTTATCAATGCAAGGATAAAACAAACCTATATTTGATGTTGTTGGAACAAATTTTAAAAAGTGTTATTACAAATATGTATCCTTTTGTTTTGCATGGTGATATTCAGTTAGAATTTCATGCACCTCACTCGACGAGGCACGGGCCGAGATCCCTTCACCGGGAGTGACCCCTTGGGCAGAAGTTTACGTCAGGGTAATAACTTCAATATACTCGATTACAAGTTGCTTTGCATCACGGTATTCAGTTGGGATATCCTGCACCTCATTCCACGAGGAAAGAGCCGAGATCCCTTCACCGGGAGTGACCTCTTTAGAAAAAGGTTTTCGCCACTATATTTGTATAAAAAGCTATCAGTTTCCTTCAACGAGATCAAGTTCATTATGTTAAAGGTTATTCGCCAAAAACGAGCCGTAGCCCTCCGTCATGTCTTATGGATGGTCAGTAGTATTCAAGCTATGTTTTTTTGGCCGAAGTCAAGGCATAGTGTTTGGCAGTTGCTGGGTATTCATCTGTTGCGTAGATAGATGCGTTGGTTTCGGACAGTCGTATTACCTTGTTGGCCAAAGACAAAGGTATGTATGGGTGGGTTCAAATTAACCTGGATAATGACGGGTAGAACTTGGCATGTGAGTTATGATGGGTTGGCCAAAGTCACGATCATAAGAGCATGGGGCAAAAATTATATCGCGAGTTTCAAACTTACAGGAAACCTTCCAGGCATGCGCATACCTTCTGGAGTATGATAACTTGAGTGGCTTCCATCAAGTTATCATACGATGATAGTTGGATCCCGATTCTCACTGATGAGTTGGTTTACTCTTCGGGTGATCCCGACTAATTCTTCTTTGAGGTTTGGAGGAGAATTTGAGATTACAGTGGGAGGTTTCCTGAGTAGATAAAGTGATAACCATTCTGATCTAGGTTAGAGTGCACGCAGAGTGTTTCTTTTCTCTCTTTCTTTGGCAGCGACCTTAGACCGACCCTAGACTATGACTCAGTGACCATGTTGACCGAACCTTCTTAAAATACTGGCTTTTGGATTGTCCGAGTTGCATAAGTCATTGTTGCTCCTTCTTTTACCCTTTGCATTTCTCAGAACACCCCGTATTACTACGGATATCCACTTCCATTGGATAGATCCATTGTATGGTTATATACGAACTCGAAGGACTTCTTCGAGGATGGATCCAGGTTCAGGAGAAATAGAATAAAGTATTTTTCAGTTATCTTTTATTATCACCTTCTCTCAGGTTGCGAGTACTCCTAGGTTGAAGAAGGTACACCTATTATGCTTACTGGATAGTCTTCTTCCAAACTATAGGCCGGTGCCGAACGGTAGGGAAGGAAGAAAACCATTTAGCCTAACGATGGTGTACAGAAGGTAATGAATAAAAACAAATAAAAGGATTTGGAGAGATGGCAATAAAATAGACGGTTAAAGTCATGAATTAGATTATAGAAGAGGCATTATTACGAATACCAGGATACCCCTACGAAACATTTTCATGTTTCTGTGCATTGTTAAAGGAAAATTGTTTTCCTGATTAGATACTTACTCCAGGTTATGTATTTACCATGTATGATTCTCACATCTGTATGGTTTTACAGATGATGAGTGGGAGTAGGTTATTGGGAATAAGGTGATCATTCTCATTATATTGGAATTCGTTATAATTGGTGATATTTGAGGAAGTCGCCTGGGTTTTTGCCGGACGGCATGTATTTGGTTTTGAGTATCCGTTGTTGTGCACCAATTTCAAAATGATATATCTGTACGTTTATTTTTATCAAGTGAGATATAACTTTTTGAAATTATGTCTGTGACATTTACCTATATCAGTTGATGATTGGGTAAGGAGCATTGAACAACGGAGTAGTTCTTAATCATAAGTACAGTTTTCAACCTACGATGCACAGGTATTGAGTTATTCAAACTCAGAGGACTTATACAGAGTATTGCATGTTGTCCAGTGTCCGTCAGGACAAAGGGGTTGGTCCTCGTACTATATTCTGTTTACTTATGACTTCTTTAGTATTTAGACAAGTGTTTCGTAGAGATACAAAGTCTAAGTTTTGAGAAGTTGTGCATATAGGAATAAAGTAGAGAACCAAATGTCGCAAGTATCGGGATTCTTCAAAGAGATCGAAGATATAGATTCTTGTGAATGGTATTCAGATGATAGTACTGTTTTTGAGAAACTTGTTTCTCTTTCAGGTTACTCATAGTTGGATGTATTCCTAAGTTAAGTAATACCGATTAGTCTCTCACCATTGATTTGATATGCACTGGAGACAGTTGCATGATTTGAATATGGTTCTAGTTAAATTAATGCCTGTATTTCTATATTGTATATAGAATGGTTCATATCTTAACAATATTAAGGAAAGGGGAGTTGTCCAACTTATGCTTAATACCAGACACTGGATAACTCAAGGCACGTTTCTATAATGGCAGTTTGTGGGTTGATCCTGGCTTTCACGAGGGTTGATTTTCTACCATCTAGAAGATCAATAGCGATATTGTTCTTGAATCGCTACAGTTTTAAAATGGATTTTTTCAGAACACAGTAGTGGGAGTATGGTAGAACTGGAAGTGATTCCAGAACAGCAAACGATTACGGAAAATTTAATAGGACCTATATATTCAATCAGGTTAGGCATTCCATTAGCTGCTCCGCAGATATGGTGGGTAACCTCAGACACCCGAGAGGTATTCCGGTAGCCTCAAGGACGGTGACAGGGAGGTTCTTGTTTACTCAGACTTGACACTACTGTTGTTCCAGACTATGAGACTCAGCAGGAGGATAAGTATAGCGTCGTTCTAAACTAGCTTTAGAAGTGTACGTATATATTATTCTTCCAGAGGGTTATCGTAGTCAGTGGGAGCAGCGGAAGCATAGTGGGCAAGTAGCTTATGTCTATTTATAGGCTTGAGCAAATATAGCGGAGATTAGATCATCTAATTTTGATGAGACAGTCATGGCTTTAACTTCATCAGAATAGGGGATGGATCTGTTGAGAAGGTAGTAGGGTGTGATGTCCTGGTAATTGGATGACATACACAGAGTAGGATGTAAAATTCCTATACTACGATCGGTTGTACTGTGGTCGTCACACAGTTGTTTCTCCGGACAAGATATGGAAATAATATCAGACATTTTGGTTTCTAGATCTATGGTTTTAGATCTTGATTTGGGTAGTTTCCCAATATAGGGACATTGACAGTATTCTAAAGGTATTTAGAATAGATGACTCCTGGCATGGTGGTGTACCTGCAGTTGATGGAGTCACCCTCTCTAAAGGTGTCTTACAGACTAAAGGGGAGAAGGATATGCATGATTAGCAAATCACTTGCTCAGGCAATTGAGTCAATCATGAGATGTCAAGTACCACACCAGATGTTGTTTTTGCACTAGTTGCAATAAGTTTATATTAATCCAATCCTGAAGAAACATAAGGAAGCGGTTTTAGAACATAAGTGCATGTTCTATGGATTTGATGATGGCAGCCTCCTTCGGGAGACAGTTATGATTCCAGGCTTCAAAAGTGACAAGGATGACAGAGTGATTGTCAGAGTTATAGTTTTTCCTCTGACAAGGGACAATATTATGGACAGGTGGTTCAAGAGGATACTGTGGGAGGCATGGTGCTGGATACTGATTAGGTTCAGTTATCGATACAGTCTAAGAAGTTTGGATTCGGAGTTTATTTATGAACTAGGTCCCATTAGATATCCAGACATATTCTAAGACAAGTATTACTCGATTCGGGAGATGGCTTTCTCCGCGAACTTGAGATTAAGAGAGATATAGAATGAAACATCAGGGCGGATCCACTCACTGAGTCTATTTTTTGAACACAAGAGTTTTACAAACTAGCTTTGTGAAACTGATTAGTAGAGAAGTTGGATGTTCGGTATCACACGGGCTGTGAGTATGCGACATCGAAATAATTAGCCTTAAGTGCAAGTGGGAGATTGTTGGATATTGTGCCCTCTAAGTCAATTATTGGATCGCAGATACGTGATTGCAAAGATTGAGGGAGGACCTATACCGACATGACTGTCTTACTCGAGATAATAGTATGCTATCCGGTTTGTCTTTATCATCGTATACATGTTTTAGTTCGCTATTGCATGTTGATAGAGCCCATAGGATTCTTGCAAGACTGCCAGCAGTATGATGGCGATCATATACGTGGGAGCTGGGGTCTGTAAGAACATCCTTAAAATGTCCCTAGTCGTGGGAGTTTCGAGACAGGGCATCGATACTCCAGAGTAGACTAGTGTATACAGTCGAGACCCCGACGAGGGGCGGTGGCCGGTCTCACAATCCATTGGTGTCAGTTGGTAAACCTAAGATGTATACAGGTGCTCATTGGGTTATGAGTACACCGGACAAGATTCGCCGGGAACATGCTAGTTGGTATTATACATATCGTTAGATAGCAGTTCCCAGATGACATGTGTACAGGTTAGTTTGTCGACCTGAGATCGTCATTTGTCTCGTGTGAGTTCCCACTGTGCTTTGATTTCTACCCTACCATGCTCAAAGGAGACGTGCAAACAAGTATTTTTTGGGTACAGTCCCGAGCCACATGGAAGCAGTGAGCGGATCGTCAGGGATTCATCTCTCCCAGTATTGGGGGTTGATGTCGCACAGTGTACGGGTGGCCATCACTAGAAATCCTCGGCCAAGGTAGTGGAAAATTACAGATTTGGATCAGTAGTTTCTCAGGTGGTGATGGGCTTCATACCGACACGAATTATCGCGTTTTTAGGGGTCTGATTTTTTCCACCCCCTAGACTCGATATGCGATACTCTTAGACGAACGGACCGGACGCTACGGATATTGTCACTGTCAGGCTCAGTAGGGTTTCTGGATGAGTTCGCTCGTCAGCTTCCCTTCCAATCAATACATAGGAAACCGTTACGTACAGCTTGTACCTCTGACGTGCTAAAGGTTATACCCAGTGCCAGTGTGTTGATCAGTCATTAGAGTCCCCCACAGACCGTTTCCCAAGTTCTAGAGAAACGTTGTAGAGGCCGTATGGTTTTATGGCAGGGTTCGGAAAATGCACGTGTGTTTTCGCACGTGTCATTTTTCGGGCAGACAATACTGGTAGGCTTTGGTTTAAGCCGGATCCCAGTATTATACTGTGCAGATATAATATCTTTGTCTCAGTTGCATTTGTATTCGGTCGTAATACAAATGCGGGTATGTTTATACTGTTACGGGGTTATTCTGAAATTCGTTTCAGGATCGCTTTTGGAAGTTGCCAGTTTTCAGTTTTCTATCTCCCGTATTTAACATTCGGTTAAATACGGATTTATCTTTTCGTCACTTGGGTGAGTCATGAGGGTGAGTCATGCTTCTAGATGTTTCTAGATGATGACTAGGATTAGTGAGTCATGGTTGCATCTAATGTTCATTAAATGTTTGTGATGACTAGGTTAATGACTCTTCATTTGCAATTAATGCATGTTGCAAGGTGTTAAGGTGAATCATTCATCTCATTTATTTTTGTGGTCACCTCCTAGCTCCTACACTCACCTCCCTTGCTCCATATATTGGCCGGCCCCTCTTCTTGAATCATTATGGTTGCATGAAAAAGGATTATGATAGTTTTAGTGTATGGAAATTTCATAGCTCATTTCATTCCATCACATTATCAAAAGGCAACTTCATTAGCCGTTCGTCCATGGCTTTGGACGTAACGAGACAAAGTGTTCTACTCATTCTCTACATCATCTTGGTCGTCTCTTTTAGCAAACTTGACGACCGAGTTGCCTCGGTTCAGAAGCCGGAGCCCGTTTAAAGATCCGTCGACGTGGTGCCACCTGGAAGAGAAGACTGGAGATTCAGGAGATCGGAGCAGCCGCAACAAAGCGTGGGATGATGGTTGAAGACCGAAGGACACGGATCGTTCGGTATAACATTTCTACCCACTTTGTAATTTGTTAGTTTATCTTTAATGGCAGATCCGGGTTATAGTACGCGATAGCGCCAGTTGTAATAGTTTTTGTTCCGCATTTGACGTCGGTTTGACGGCCGGGGCGCTACCGTCGACATACGCCTGCTAGTTGGTATTATACCTATTGTCATATAGCAATTCCTAGGTGACATGCGTACATGTTAGTCTGTCGACCTGAAATCGTCATTTTTCTCTTGTGAGTTCCTACTGTGCTTTGATTACTACCGTACCACGGCTTAAAGGAGTCGTGAAAACAGGTTTAGTTGGGTACAGTTCCGAGCCACATGGAGGCAGTGATTAGATCGTCGGGGATTCGTCTCTCCCAGTATTTAGGGTTGATGTCGTGTTGTGTACGGATGGCCATCACCCGAAATCCGTGGCCACGGTGGACAAGAATTATCGATCCAGGATCGATAGTTTCTCAGGTGGTGATAGGTTTCATGAAGACACTAAATGTCGCGTTTTAAGGGTATGACTTAATCCACCCCCTAAACTCGATATGTGATACTCTTAGACGAACAGACTGGACTATACGGATATTGTCACTGTCAGACTCAGTAGAGGTTCTATATGAGTTTTCTCGTCGGCCTCCCTTTCGCTCAATACCTGGGAAGCCGTTACGTACAGCTAGTGCCGTTGACGTGTTTGTAGTTAAACCCACTTCCAGCGTATTTACGAGTCTTTAGAGTTCCACACAAGGGGTTTTCCTGGTTCTGGCGAAATGATGTAGTAGCCGTATTAGATACGTGTGGGGTTCCGATCGATTGATGTACATTGTACTAAGACTTTCGATTGGACAGTTGATAATACTAGCTGGCTCGGGTTTGAGCCGGATTATTAAATCAGGTACTGATTTAATAATTTACGTATATGTATTTCGATAAGTATATTCTAATATTATTCAATCTCTTTGGGTATTCGTGTTTCGGTACGAATGCAGATATATTTACAGTAGAATGTGATCCGTATTTTATCCTGAAAACATTCAAGAAGGTGTCTACCTCATTTTTGGGTTTTGACCATTTTTTTAGAAAATGGTAAATAAGGTGGAAATGAAAATGAGGAGAGTATGGTGATAACCATGCTTGCATAGTAAACACAAATGAATCGTTAATTCATTTGTGCTCACTATTCAAGTATGGGAGCTATTTTAAAATAAAAACAAATGTTTTACAAAACGTAGCATGCTAAATTTCTCTCTCCATGTGAGCTCCTTTTTCCAAGCATGATAGTTTTTCTTCACTTTGTTTTTTCTTGAGCTCCTTCACCATTTTTGTACCTCACCTCCTCTAGATTTCCATGGTTGCTACCACCTTCTTTGTTTTGAGATGGCTAACACTAAGATCATATGCACTACATCCTAGGCTCTCTAGGGTAGCATCCTAGAGAGTCTAGTTGCTCTATTTGCATCTTGGTGTAGAGCTAGAGTCGGAATTACATCCCTCGGGTGGATCAACGGAGATGGAGGAAGTCCGACAACCAAACTTCATCAAGGAACCGCTAGGAGCTTGGAATGAAGACCGAAGGACACGGATCAACTTGGTAAAACCATTCTAACACTTATTTTAGTTTTCTAGTTTTGGGTTTAAGGTCGATCCGGGAATCGGGTAATGGTAGCGCCAGTTTAGAAAATTTTGTTCCGCATTTGGCCATGGTTCGATGGCCGGGGCGCTTCCATAACCCTTCATGGTATCAGAGCCACCCTTTAAACCCTTAGCTAGCTTGTTTAGACAATGTTAATGCATCAAAATCGAAACAACCCGATAACAGTGCAATGTAGTTTTCACATTCTATTGAAATTTTAAAGTCTTCAAAAAATTTTGGAAACAAGTGCAGAAGACTTCTTACCTGACCACTTGACCTTACCCCAAAAACGAACCGACTTCACCTGTTTTGGGCCGAGCACAATCATAGAAATTCCGAGGAGGCCGGCCTGGGTAGGGCATTTGGAGTTCGTTTTTTGGGTGCTGTTTAGTCTCTGGAAACATGGGCAGAGGTATTGTTTGTTTAGCCCGTTTTTGATATTATGTTATCTGATGTTCGGGGCTATTCGGGGTGTTTCGAAGTCGATGTTCTAACACTATTTAAATATTTACACAGTACTTACATTATTATCTGCAACCGTGAATGTCATTTGATCGGTACAACTCGTATAATTGTTATATGTCTTTTAGACGGGTTTGCGAACGTGACATTCACGTTGATGTTCTATATTGTGCTGTGATGTTGGTTGGATCGTCGTGGTGGATAGCTATGGTGCAATCTTAGTAAAGTTTAATTTCATTTGAACATTTGATATTGCGGGGCGAGCGTCCGACATGTGGACTGCCGTCACTGCCAGTTTGTATATTATTCTTTTGGGGCACGACCGGGTTGAGATCGATGTCACCTTTGTATATTATTTTATTTTTGTACTAGGATTACCCCGCGGTGGAGTGCACGAATAGCCAGGTTCTAGAGGTCAGCATGTTCGCATCTTATGGCGTTGAGACGGAGGGGACCTTACTCCAGAATTGGCGGGATATTCACCGCACTCGTAGGGGTATAGGGTGACCCACGGAGGGGTGCCCAAGTTACCGGATTCCGTGAAGTGCTGGGTGGCCCATTCATGTTGTTGAAGGGGGATGCCTCGCTTCTGGTTTTGGAGGGTAACTTGCCACGCTCATAGGGGTCTAGGTTTTCATTGCACAGGCTATCCTCACGACAAGGAACGTCGGGTCTCATTTGCGGCTCAAGTGAAACCCGAGGATCCAGATTATCCACCATTCAAAGTTGCTTCTGTGATGTTGCTTTATATCATGCCTGGGATGATCGTTATATATATTTATATATATACTAGTAGATGTTGGATATGTTTTGCACCCACGCTAGCCCAGTCCCCGCTCTGTCGTTAGTTAAGTAACCTAACGGGAGATGACGGGACCCACTGCCGAATGCGGATGGCATATACGTAAATTTTATTTTCTTTCTTTTCTGGTGTGATTAATTGATGGGACTGCATTGATTATTATTAATGCAAGGAAAACAAACCTATATATGATGTTGTTGGAATCATATTTTTTTTAAAACCGACATTACAGACGTTCCCTTTTGCTTTGCACAGTGGTATTCCATTTGGAATATCTAGCACCTCATTCGACGAGGCAAGGGCCGAGATCCCTTAATCGGGAGTGGCCCCTTAGTTAAAAGTTTGCGTCAACATAATAAATTTACTATAGTCGATTCTTTTGCTTTGCATCGTGGTATTCAGTTTGTAATATCCTGCACCTCATTCGACGGGGAAAGAGCCGAGATCCCTTCACCGGGAGTGACCTCTTTATCAATAGTTTTCGCCACTATATATTTATAAAACCACTTGGATTCCTTCAATAATATCAAGTTCATTACGCTAAAGGTTTTTCGCCAAAAACCAGCTGTAGCCCTCCGTCATTTCAGATTAGTATCGCTTAGTATTCGTGATACGTTAGTCGTTGCTATTCGCTGAGGCGTAGTGTGCGGTAGTTCTGTAATGCTTTTCTGTCGTATGGATATGTGGATTGGTTAGGACAGTCGTAAGACTTTGTTGATTATTCGTAAAGGGTCGTGCGGGTTGGTTTAATGCAATCAAGATAATGACGGGTTGAACTTGACTAGGACCTTTTGATTTGTTGATTATTCGTCAAGGTCGCTTGGGTCCTAGGGATAAAAATCACATCGGGAGTTTCAAACATACAGGAAAATTGCCAGGCTCGCGCAAACCTTCTGAAGTGTGGTGACTTGAGTGGCTTCCATCAAGTTATCATGCGATGATAGTTGGATCCCGATTCCTACTGACGAGTTGGACTACTCCTCGGTTGATTCTGACTAATTCTCTTTGGGGTTTGGAGGAGAATTCGAGGAAACAGTTGGAGCTATCCAGATTAGATAAAGTGATTAAACATTCTGATCTAGGTTAGAGTGCACGTTGAGTGTTTCTTTTCTCTCTCTCTCTCTCTGGCAGCGACCACGGCCCAACCATTGACTAAAAGTCATGAAACCAAGTTAACCGAACCTTCTTAAAACACTTTGGCTTTTGGAATGTCACTGTTCCCGCCAAAATCTTGGCTCAAAATCCGCTCCTTATAAAATAATAACAATAAAAATAATAATAATAATAATAAACAAATAAATAAATAAATAATCATAATAAAGGAGAAAATCTCCCTTTCAGAGAAAAGCTCTGTTCAAATCCCAAGGCGGGAAATGAAGCAATGCTTTTGTTTCCCCCAATCAGAGAAAGACTCTGTTTTAAAAGAAATTCAAATAATAATAAAGGAAGCAATGCTTCAGTTGGGCTGCGCTCTGCGCTGCGCGTCACGTGGCAGCGCGGTTGCGCTAGCACAGTTGGGCTTCGCTCTGCGCTGCGCGACACGTGTCAGCGCAGTTGCGCTCGCACAGTTACGCTGCGCTCTGCGTGACACGTGTCAAGCGTAGATGTACTTGGGCCAAACAGAATTAAAATCCTGGAAAGATCTTTCTCAATCTTGTTAAAAACAAGAAGATTTCCTTCTGTAAAACAGAAACCCTTGGATCAAAGATCCAACGGTGGGGAAAAATCCCCAAATCACTCAGAGAAAGATCTCTCTAACCAATTCAACAAATCATTGGCACTATATAAAGGCCCCTAGACCCCAAGTCTAAAGAAGACATCAACACAAAGAGAACTCCTCTAAAGAAAATTTTGAGAAGAACTCAAAAAGTGGTAAAGGTAAACCCTTTGAATAAAAAAAAGAAGAATTTCTTCTGAAAATATCATTGATCTAAGAACAAGAGCAAGGATCTTTAATAAAAAAAATAATAATAACAAAGGCATTGCCTTTTTTATGAACCATTGGTTCTGGAATCTTAAAGACTCTTTTCTTGAATCCAAAATTGGATTAAGATTTTAAAACAGTGCCTTGCACTTGTAAATATGCACTGTTACGCTCCTGTGTTGGCGCAAGCCACCAGAGAGCGCCACGTGTCAACTCCAGAACAGCTTGCGCTACGCGCTTTTAAAACAGAGCATTGCTCTCATGAATTGGCGCACCTCACCAGAGCGCGCCACGCGTCAACAGCGCAACAGCGCAATGGACTGGCGCAGCGCACTGCGCTTGCGCTCACCGGAGCGTGACACGTGTCACCTCCACATGGACTTGCGCCTTTCGCTCCTCAATTGGCGCAAAGCGCCTGACAAGCCACATGCCACTCTGTCAGACTAATTAATGTAGAGCATCATTAAAGGGCAGAGCACAATTAAGAGGCCCAATGGACCAAAATAAATGCTCTGCATTATAAAAAGAGGACAGAGCCCAACTTAAAAGGCCTAACAGGCCAGTATAAAATGCAGTGCATTATTAACAGAGGTAGAGCCCTAATAAAGGCCTACTAGTCTAAATATAAATAAAAATGTTAAACATTATCAATTGGACTTAGCCCTATTCTGGCCGTAAGTCCTCAAATTAAATTGACTGAGCGTGGCTGCTCTCTTAAATCAATTTATACCTGGTTCAAGGGTACATCTCTGAACTCCTCTGACACCTATCGTTGTAATCCTTCAACGACGTCAGAGAGGCGATGGGTCCCGACGGCCATGCATGCAATGGACCACTATGTCCCTAACTGGAACAATAGAGCCCAAACGCTCTTTTGTCGGAACTAAACGATCCCGTTAAGTTGATCTTAGTCTAAAACTGGGCTAACGTATCCTTAACAAACGTTTAAATTGATCTTAGTCTCAAATACGGCTGACGTATCCTTAAACCAAAACCACAAACCTAAATCTAAGAAAATACGGATTTGGACTAATCCACGTCCTACGGGCGACGACACAAATTAGTCTCCGTATACAATCCACGGGAAACCACAAACAAAACAAACACACATGACAAGAAGTGAAATTCTGGAGAAGGAGAAAGTTGTTACCGTGATGCGGTAGCGTAATTAACTGCAGGGGCTTGCGCCTGCAGGGAAGAGCGTCCCCACAATCAAAAGCCCCTCAGACGAGGGGGAATCTGACAAAGTCTGCTACATCGGCCGCATCCGTCCAAACCTCCGATACACGGTGCCATAAATCAACTTGGCATCTTCGGAGGGTGGACGGATAGCACTAATAAGCAGCTGCCCCGAATCTCAGGCAAGACATCTCTGCGTCACGCCTCCATTCAAAGGGGAACAGATTCTGGCACGCCCGGTGGGACCTTTTCCTCTTTCCACTCCACACTTCGTGTGTCGTCTTCGCGAATGAATCGCGGTTTGTTAATGGTTGCCCTTGGGTTTCAAGTTACTAAGATTTGGTCTCTTGCTTGGCGCAGAAATCAAACGGCAATGGCGTTCAGCTGCTCGAACTGCTCCAACTGCAAGTGCAACTGACGCTCCGCCTTACCTGGAGGTGTAGCCTATGGACCGCGGGCTGCTTCCCTGTTCACTATGACAGTGGAACAAGTGACTCGGGCTACCACCGGTCTGTTCTTTGGGACCATGCTCCTGCCAGTGAACAATAATATCCCACTGCCGAAAGAAGCGTAAAAGAAGTCGGTCTTCTGTCGGCTCACTACTACCACGGCCCCTCTCAACGGGTCGTCCAATTCCAACTCCTCGGTCTTCACCAGACTGAGCCTGAACTCCGATGGGCCTGCCAGGAAGCCCATGATCCCTGAAGTGGCCATCCCGAGGAAGATAGCTACCTCTACTCCTGAAGTCGTCAAGGCGGCTTCTCCTGCCAAAGAGTCGGTATTTACAAGACTGGCTATTCCGGCTCCCGTTCCTGCTCGAAGGTCTGTCTTTAACAGATTGGATACCGCTACTCAAAAGACATCAGTCTTTAAGTGGCTGGCACCAGCAGCGCCTCATCTAGACAGGGGGAAAGACAAAACCATCCCCATCGCCGAACCAGCCCCAGCAGCCCGATACGCTCGACGTCGCCACTGGCGCCGAGTATGGAAGGCCCGGGGCAACTCCCCCTCTGGGCTAACCCCATCAGCTCCAATGGTGGGAATCAATGCTGCTGTTCCGACTAGGAACTGCTTTGAACTGCTCAACAAGGTACGCAGAGACTCTCCAACTGCCACGCTGAAAATATCTCCTCCACCTGTGGAGAATGTTACAGAAACAGGGCCAGAGAAGCCCCCTCAACGGCTGTCCTCCAAAATTTACAAGGTCTGGCGTCAAGTCCAAGACTCCGTGATGGATCAAGACTATCTCTGCCAACAGAAAAAGATGAAGGTTCGGTAGGAGAAGAACTACTCAAAGCAAGAAAAAGCAACAGCTACTTAGGTGCCCACTACAACGGCCGCCTCAACTTCGATCACTCAAAAAAGAAGGAGGTCGGGGAAGATCCCTGCGTTTTTGGCAAATTGCAAAGACACTGAATCAAAACACCCCAAGTCTGGGGGCATGGTGGTGCATACCGTTTATATGGCATCTGGGAAAGAGGACAGCCGCTCTGCGACGGGTCACCAACCGCTCACCCGATCCGTGACGAAAGCTCAAGAACAGCAGAAGCTTCAGGAGATGAAGACTGCGATGGCTGCACTTACCGGGCCAAAAGAAAGCTCGGAGGCATCGTCAGAACAGCGTCACGAACAAGAAACTGACGCTGACTTCCAGCGTAGTGTCCTCGAAAAGAAGGACAAAGAAGACACAGAGCAAACGGCTAACATAAAACAAATGGCGCTCCTCTTCCAAGATATGGTTGGATGATGTTACAGCCAGACCCTCCAGCTGAAGACCCTCCAATCATTGTTGGAGACGACAAAGAGCAGACATCTAATCCTCCGCCGGCTCTTTCAGCAGCTAAGGAGGAAACTGTCTCCAAGGCCGCCCTGGATGATTATATTGCTCAACAGATACGAGCTCATCAGGCGAATGAGGCGGCTGGGCAAATTTCTAGAACCGGACGACCCTACCCGGGCTGGTATGACCAAATCAGTTACCCGCCGGGATATGTGATCCCTAAATTCCATGTGTATAAGGGGACAGGGAATCCACATCAGCATGTCGCTCAATTCAGGGCCTTATGCGGCAATACTGGAGGCGATGACAAATTTTTACTTCGACAATTCGTCGGCAGCTTAGCAGAAACAGCCTTTGAATGGTATTCGGAGCTACCTAACTACTCTGTCAAAACATTTGCGGAGATGGAGCTACTGTTTACACAAAGATTCGCGAGTGCTAGTGGACTCACCCCAATAACAGCACTGATCAATGCCAGGATAAGGCAAGGCGAAACGTGGGTCCAATATGCAACACGATGGCGGAACCTATGGTCGAAATGCGAACAACGCATAGAAGAGGCACCTGCGGTAGGCATGTTCGTGGGCACTCTTGATCCGCAAGCGACCATCTCTCAATTCATGATGTTCTTCAGGCCGATCACCTTCCAAGCCTTGATCGACAAATTAGCCCAAATAGACCAGATGGGCCATGGAAAGTCTCCTTCAAAACCAGACTCTCGAAATGAGAAGGGAAAGGAAAAGCGATCGTCGTCGCCAGTACTCAACAACAGCCGAGCAACTCAAAGACGGTTGTTCGTCAAAACAATGTGCGTTCACGCCCATCCCTCGAGGAGAGACTGGGACGTCCTTACTCATTTCCTCATAATAAAACAGGAAGACTGTTCGAGCTGGCAGTGCGCAACAGACTCATCAATCTGCCAAGTGTAAAACGTCTGTTGCAGCCAGGCGATCTCAATAATCCCAATTATTGCCCTTACCACCAAATGGTAAGTCACCCGATCGAGGATTGCTTCGTCTTTAAGGGATGGATCGAGGATCAGTACCTATAAGGCAAGTTCACGCTATCTGAAAAGTAGAAAGTGAACCCACCACAGCCGCACACTCCAAAGAAAATGGACATGCCAGGTGCAGCTTGTTCTTTTGTTGAGGACGAAAACGATAGAGAAGACTCATCATACGAATCCGAAGACTACGTTGCGAGTTGTTATGTGATCTCTCACTCATTGATAGATGATGAAGAGGCTCCTTGTACCGAGAAACCGAGGACGGACCCTGAACCAGAAATTCTGCGGCCGTCGGACGAGATGATCAATGCCTTCCTGAATGAGATTCGGATGAAAGTTAAAGAGAATCAAGAGCGTGAGATGGACATACTGGAAGGAGCCAAACACCGCCGACTAAACGAAAGAATCGAGGTACTCCCGTCATGTTAGTTATATGTATGCCCTAGAGGCCATTACTATACATAGGATATATATTGTAGTGGATGCTTGGACATATATTGGTAGGACTTTCTTGCTCGACATGATAGTATGCTATCTGGTTGATCTTTACCTTAACGTGTACATTGATTGTCTCCCTGTTACATGTTGGTAAAGCCCTTAGGATGTGTACTTGACTACCTAGACTATGATGCAGATCATACTAGTGGGGACATGGTAGTCCATAAGTACATCCTTCACGGTCCCTAGTCGTGGGTGTATCGAGACGGGGCATCGATATACCAGAGTAGACTAGCATATACCTTCTCGACCCATACAGATGGGCGATGGATGATCCCGTATCCATTGGTGTTCGACATCAGAGATAATATACGAGTGCTCAGTGGAGACTGGGTACACTGGACGGACTCGCCGAGAACTCCCAGATGGTATAATACCTTACGTCAGATAGCAGTTCTCGGGTGACACTGGTACAGGTTAGTCTGTAGGCCCGAGATCGTCACAGTGTCTTGTGTGATACCCACTGTGCTTTGATTTCCACCTTACCACATCCAAGAGGGCGTGCAAAACGGTGGTTTTTGGGTACAGTCCCGAATCACATCGAGGCAATGAACGATAGGAGGGGATTCGTCTCTCCCGGTATAGGGAGTTGATGTTGCGCAGTGTTCGATTGGCTATAACCGGAAATCTCTGGCCAGGGTTGCTGAGATTTACTGGTAAGTGTTACCAGTAGTTTCTTGAGCTGTTATAGACCTCATATCGACACGATTTACCAAGCTATTGGGGTCTGACGTTTACCACCCCTAGGCGAGATATGCGACATATCAGACGAATAGACCGGACTGTACGGTGAGTGTTACTGGTTGGATTCACAGGAGTGTGAGTGGGCTTGCTCGTCGATCTTCTGATCGCTCAATACCCGGGTGGCCGTTACGTTTAGCAGACTGCTTGCGGCTTGTGGGTGTTTGATATGATCATCACCTGCTGCCGGCGTATTGACGAGTCTTTGGAGTCCTACACAGAGGTTTCCTGGCTTTAGCGAAACGAAATAGGAGCGCATATGAGATATGTCCAGGACAGAGAATAATGCGTGTATGTGATACCGTATTTCATTCTCGCGATGAATGTGTCGAATGGTTGTATGTGATATAACCTAGTTATCAAATCAAGGATTGATTCGATAAGCCGATACATTGGATATTAGTCGGTTATATACGATATGACCGGATCGTTAAATCAACTGTTGATTTAATGATTTAATGTATAATTATATATTTGATATATTACATTGCATTAACTAGTATTGGGTCACTTAAATTGGATTTTCTCACTTGATGTGCACATTGTTTATATGATATATTTTTATGTGCACTTGATTGTATCATGTTTGATGATACATGCTTACTTGAGTTTGTGTAAAGATTAAACAATGGTTATTTAAACGGTTAGGGTTTTGATTTTCATATCTATTTATTTATTTATTTTGGAAAAGAAATTGATATGGTGGCTTTCTTTGTTTTCTTGTTGAAGCTTCATGAAGCTTTGAACAAGTCCACCATATTTGTCTCATGCTTAACCCTAACCATTCCCACTAACCATAGTCTATTCTCTACAACTAATCATGGTTGCCATATGATAAGGATTGATTTTTATTTTCTTTTTGAAAAGAACTTATCACATTATCTTCTTCTTCTTCTTCATCTTCAACATGAAGAAAACCTTGCCTCCATCTATGGCAACTTGAGAAAAAGAGTGAGAAATCCAATTCTAAAGTGAACCCACTTCCTATTTCTTCATCCTCTACCTCTTGCCAAGTTGTATAGGGTGTTTTCTTCACAAGTTTCATGACTTGGTGAAGTGGGAGCTTGATCTAGTGATGCCTCGACGTAGATCATCTTCGGCATCGTAGTCGATGACCTAGCCTGCCCATTTCTCCGATGAAGCCGACGCTAGAGCCCGGGATCCGATGATCACAGCGAGGGTACACCATCACGGAGCTATGGAGGTGGAGGACCGGATCTACAAAGGTTGTATTTCCGTTTTCCCTTTAGTTAAGTTCTTAACAAGTTTCTAGTTTCGCCTAAACTCTAGTTAACGATCCGTATTATGGTTTCTCAGCATATGAAAAATTTGAAATTGGCATGGTTGATGTCTTGTGAGACCTTCTTAGTGTGCCTAGGAACCCTACACGTCAAATCAAAAGACATCCACAGCTGATAAAAACAAATTCAAAACGAGGAAAAGGTTTGCTAAAGCCCTATCAGTGGGAATGAAGCTACCACCCTCTGAAAAAAATACTCTCGGTGGAGTGGAGATGCATCCTAACTTCTGCTTATATCATCAGAAGATCATACATCCTACCGAAGACTGCGACACCTTTAAGTGTTGGTGGCAAGGATATGTCGCTCAAAAGCAACACTTCAACAGGACAAAGTGTGAAGCTCGTAGACATCGGAAAAATACGATAGATGAGAGCAAAAGAGCCACCGACGACTGTCATGTAGCCGACTCCAAGGGATCGCAAATTATCACCTTTGGAAGCGACTCTGACGAAGAAGTTTCCCTCAACCCTCCCCTCAAGGAATCCATTTCAAAAATGAAAGAATTGAGGAGTTGCGAGAACGTTCAGCCATGCAATCGCATGCTACTCGGAAAAAACCTCGGCCCCGCAAACAAAGGATCGAGCAGAATGGATAAAGGGAAGGGAAAAACAGCCCTCGTAGCCAGCACTCAACAATAATCGAGTGGCCCTAGACCGGTTGTTTGCCAAAACAACAAGCGGCAATCCCTCTATGAAAAGTTGAAACGTTCTTACTCGTTTCCTCAAGATAAAACAAGGAGACTGTTCGAGCTGGCAGTGCGCGACAGACTCATTAATCTGCCGAGTCCAAAACGTCCTTTGCGGCCAGGCGATATTAACGATCTCAATTATTGCACTTACAACCAAACGGTAGGTCACCTGATCGAGGATTGCTACGTCTTCAAGAAATGGATTGAAGACCAATACCAATAGGGCAAGTTCGTCATCTCCGAAAACTGGAAGGTGAGCCCGCCACAACCACATGCTCCGAGAAAGACGGATACGCCGGGGGCATCATGCTAATTCATAGGGAAAGCCCTATAGACCGAAAGGTCAGAAAACTAGAGATTCGCCTCAAATACGGCGACGACGGACCGAAACGTCCTTAAACTAACGACGGACCGAAACGTCCTTAAACTAATGACGGACCGAAACGTCCTTAAACTAATGACGGACCACTACGTCCTAAAACTGGCTGACGACCGAAACGTCTTCAAACTATACCGCAGCATCCTCAGGCTGACAAAAAAAAGGGAATAAAAAATATAAAAAATATAATAATAAAGACGTTATGTCCATAAGAGAAATGGGCACGGATGAAAATCCGAAAGGGCTCCGTGAGTAAAAACAGCAGGGCTACCGGCGAGCCCTCCTGAAAACCCAAAAGGGCGCGACCTTGTTAGAAAAAAGAATAAAAATAATAAAAATAAAAAAAGACGGTATGTCCATAAGCAAAATGGGCATGGATGAAAACTCGAAAGGGCTCCGTGAGTAAAAACAGCAGGACTACCGGCGAGTGTTTGTGAAAACCCGAAAGGGCGCAACCTCGTTAAAAGACACTTGCAGGGTCCTCTCGACTTTGTAAGGAGAAACCACCCGTGTGAGATCCTTACGACTCACAGGGAAGCAACACACTTAGGGATCCTCACGATTCCTAAGGAGAAATTACACTTGCGAGATCCTCATGACTGGTAAGGAGAACTCTCTTATTGGACCCTCACGGCTCATAAGGTTTGAAAGTCTTAAGTTACCGAGACCTGAACCTGTTCTTAAACAACCCCCCACAACCTCCAATACTGCCCTACGAGTGGTTCAATACTGACCCTTGTATACAATCCACAGGCCCGAATAAGCATTTCCCTAAGAGTAAAGATTACAACCTTTGTAGATCTCCCTCGGTGACTCCTTGGCACTATGAGAGTTTGGAATAGATCGATGGAAGCCTTCCTTATCCACGATGATCCACCCGAAATCCCTTTGCCCAAAGCTCTTTGCCTTACTTATTTCACGAACGAAGTAGAGCAAACACCCTACACAAATCGGCTAGATGTGTGTAGTATGATGATGTGGTTTATATTCAACAATTGAAACCCTTTCTTTTATCAACTTCACTCAAGAGAAAAATCAAGAGAGGAAGAAGAAGATAATGGTGGCTAAGCTTGAGCTTTCTATCATATCACATATGATAACTTGTTTTCTTCACACCCTTGCACTAATTGTACATCTTGTTTCATATCACATATGAAGCCTTATATAGTGATGAGAAGGAATAATCATCATTATTCCATTCCCACTATAATTATGGGTGGAAAATCTTTTCATAAAGAATTAAGCATTGGTGAAAATTCTTTTCATTAAGTTAAATAAAGCTTACCCACTAAAGAATAAAGGAGCATGAGTGGGTTTTCTTTGCATTAACTTAAAATGATAAATATAAATAAAAGCTTCAATATAAGTCTTGCATTGCTACCATTCTTGTATCATCAACCATGATACTATGTATGCATGTATGTGTCCATGCACATCATCATGTGCATGCATGCATGCATGCATACAAAAGGATTTAATTAAAGAATTAATCTAAATGTAATTTGTTAAATCAACACTTGATTTAGCAAACCGGTCATATCACATACGATCCGACAAATAGAAAATGCACGATTAATATACGTTATCGCATAACCGTATTTAATCGGGTCCCGCGCATATCTCATATGCACACCACATCTTTTTGCCTGAGCCAGGAAACTTCATTGTAGGACTCTAAGACTCGTCAATACGCCGGCAGTAGATGATAATCATATCAAACACCTACAAGCCGCAAGAGGTCAGCTAAACGTAACGGCCACCCGGGTATTGAAACGATCAGAAGAAAACCAGCGAAGCTGTAAAAACACCCGTCGAGCCAACTGGCAACACTTACCGTACAGTCCGGTCTCTTCGTCAGATATGCTGCATATCGAGTTCAGGGATGGAATCGTCGACCCCAGTAACTCAATAAGTCATGCTGGTGTATGGCTCATAACAGATTGAGAAGCTACTGATAACTCTTATCAGTAAATCTCAGCAGCCCTGGCCAGGGACTTCATGTTATAGCCAATCGAGCATAGCACAACATCAACCCCCAATACCGGGAGAGACGAAACCCCTCCTATCGCTTATTGCCTCCATGCGCCTCGAGACTGTACCCAAAGACCACCTGTTTGCACGACTCAGTAGAGCCATGGCAGGGTGGAGATCAAAGTATAGTGGGAGGACACATAAGACTCTATGACGATCTTGGGTCTACAGACTAACCTATACCAGTGTTCCCTGAGAACTGCTATCCGACTATAGATATAGTACCACATAGGAGTTCTCGGCGAGTCCGTTCAGTGTACCCGGTCTCCACTGAGCACCCGCATACAATCTTTGGTGTCTCCTCACCAGATGGATATGGGATCATCCATCGCCCATCATATGGGACAAGAATAGTATACGCTAGTCTACTGTGGAATATCGATGCCCTGTCTCGATACACCTTCGACTAGGAACAGTTCAAGGATATGCTTATAGACTACACGTGCCCCCACTAGTATGATCCACATCATAATCACAGTAGTCAAGCAAATATCCTTTGGGCTTTATCAACATGGGTAAATGATTAAATCTACATATCAAGATAAAGTAAACCAGATAGCGTACTATCATGTTGAGCAAGAAATTCATCTATCTCCATAGATTATATGTCCAAGTTTGCACTATCCATATAATGGCCTTTAGGGCATACATATTACTAACAATCTCCCACTTGCACTAAGGCCAGTTATTGGCGTATCTCATACCCAACATTTCAAACAGTCGCTCTTGCTGCAGCTGTGGAAGTGCCTTGGTGAATGGATCCGTTGTGTTATCCTTTCTATCTACTCTCCGAATCTCGATCTCCTGGCGATCTGCTATCTCCCGGATCAGATGATATCGCCTTAGGATGTGTCTGGATTTCTGATGGGACCTTGGTTCTCTGGCTAATGCTATAGATCTATTATTATCACAATACAATGGTATTGGATCAACAATGGTTAGAACTACTCCTAGTTCCGCAATGAACTTCTTCATCCAGACGGCTTCCTTAGCAGCATCACTTCCAGCAATATACTCAGCTTCCATCATGGAGTCTGCAACGGTGTCCTGTTTGGAACTCTTCCAACTAACCGCTCCTCCATTTAGGGTAAATACAAACCCTGAGATTGATTTGCTGTCATCCTTGTCACTTTGGAAGCTGGAATCGGTAAAGGCCTCCATCTGGAGATCCCTATTACCATACACCAAGAACAATTCTTTAGTCCTTCGCAAGTACTTAAGAATGTTCTTCACTGCTATCCAATGTTTCTCCCCTGGGTTGGATTGATACCTGCTTACTACAGCCAGTGCATAAGCCACATCAGGGCAAGTACACAACATCGCATACATTATAGATCCTACAGCTGAAGCGTAGGGTATAACGCTCATGCGAGCTCTCTCTTCATCAGTCTACGGACAGAAGTCCTTGGAGAGAGTGATTCCATGACTAGCAGGCAAGGCACCACGCTTGGAATCTTCCATACTAAACCTCTTTAGAATGGTGTCTATGTACTTTGATTGGGACAGTCCCAATAACCTCTTGGATCTATCTCTATAGATCCTAATGCCCAAAATGCGCGAGGCATCACCCAGGTCCTTCATGGAGAACTTTTGTGATAAGAATAGTTTGACCGATTGTAGTATAGGAATATCATTTCCTATCAGGAGAATGTCGTCTACGTACAATACGAGGAATGTGACAGTACTCCCTACAATCTTCTTATAAATACATGGTTCATCTTCATTTCTGACAAAATCAAACTCTTTGATTGTATCATCAAAGCAGATGTTCCAGCTCCTTGAGGCCTGCTTTAATCCATAAATGGATTTAAGCATTCTACATGCTTTCCTGCTGCTCCCACTATCAATGAAGCCCTCTGGCTAATCCATAAAAACGCATTCTTCTAAATCACCATTTAGAAATGCAGTTTTTACGTCCATCTGCCAGATTTCATAATCATAGTGAGCAGCAATAGCAAGTAGGATCCTAATGGATTTAAGCATTGCTACTGGAGAGAAAGTTTCATCATAGTCCAAGCCTGGTCTTTGACGAAAACCTTTTGCTACAAGCCTTGCTTTATAGGTCTCCACCTGTCCATCTACACCAATCTTTCTCTTAAAGATCCATTTGCACCGAACGGATTTTATCCCAGGAGGCGCAACGTCCAAAGTCCATACTTTGTTGGTGTACATTGACTCCATTTCGGATCACATTGCTTCCAGCCATTTCACTGAGTCACCACTCATGATAGCTTGCTGAAAACTAGTAGGGTCATCAACATCTATGATGCAATCTTCTCCATCACCATCTATGAGAAACCCATAGTATCTCTCTGGTGGGCGAGAAGTTCTACTAGACCTTCTGAGCGGCTGGGGTTCTTGAAGTTCTACTGCAACATCAGTTTCAACCAATTCCTGCTGAGTAATTTGTGTCTCTAGAACCTCTTCTAGTTCTACCACATTGCCATTAGTACTTTCCGTAAAGATCTCATTTTCCAAAAATGTGGCATGCTGAGCAACAAACACCTTTTATTCCTCTTTGTGGTAGAAAAGATATCCATACGAATGTTTTGGTTACCCCACAAATTTACACATGACCGATCGTGTCTCGAGTTTGTCTGGATTCTGCTTTTTAACAAAAGCCGGACAACCCTAAATCCTAAACCTTTTAAGAGATGGTCTCTTTCCATTCCACATCTCATATGGAGTGGTAGACACGGTCTTGGTTGGAACCATGTTCAATAGATACATTGTTGTCTCCAATGCATGTCCCCAAAAGGAAAGCGGTAACTCAGCATCACACATCATGGATCGTACCATATCCAATAGGGTACGATTCCTCTGTTCTGACACACCATTGTGCTGCGGTGTGTAAGGAGGAGTGAGCTGAGAGAGAATCCCATTCTCTTTTAAGAAGTCTAGAAACTCTGTACTTAAATATTCTCCACCTCGATCCGATCGAAGTTTCTTGATGCTCAAGCCTGTTTGCTTCTTTACTTCAAGTTTATACTCCTTGAATTTCGCAAAGGCTTCGGATTTGTGCTTTATCAAAAACACGTGTCCGAATCTTTAGAAATCACCAGTAAAAGTGATGAAGTATGAAAAACTACCTCTTGCATGTGTAGACATTGGTCCGCATACATTACTATGTATGAGGCATATGAGTTCACCAGCTCTCTCTCCGTGTCCACTAAACGGAGTTTTGGTCATTTTACCTTTGATACAAGACTGGCAAGTCGCATATGATTTATATTCAAACGGATTTAAATATCCATCTTTATGTAGCTTGTTTAGTCTTGTTCCATTAATATGACCAAGTCTACAATGCCAAAGAAAAGCTTCATTTATATCTGAAAACTTTCTTTTACTAGTATGTTGTATATTGAAAACTTTGTGTTGGTTCAGGACGTAAATACCGTTATTTAGTGTACCATACCCAATCAACTCTTGATTCAGGTTAATGTTCATAACATTATTTTGCAATATAAAATGATATCCTTCATTGTCCAACAAAGAAACAGATATTATGTTACACAGCATACTTGGTACTAAATAACACGGGTTCAAAACCAAAATACTTCCTGAAGGCAACCCTAGATGATACTCTTCCACGGATACAGCATGTATATTGGAACCATTTCCAACCCGCAGAGTATGATCTCCTATCTTTAAAACTCTGCTATTTCTCAATCCCTGCATACAATTGCAGATGTGAGAACCAGAACCGGTATCCAGTACCCAGGATGCAGAGTTTAAAGAAAAACAGTTTTCAGTTACAAACACACCTGAAGTGGAAGCATCAGCATGCTTCTTCTTCTTGAGATCAGCAAGATATGCAGCACAGTTGCGTTTCCAATGTCCTGACTTGTGACAGTAAAAACATTCTCCTTTTCCGCTTCCCATAGCCCCGGCTTTGTCTTTCTCCTTCGCCTTTCTAACTCTACCTTTCTGTTTGATGGACTTCTTCTTTTTCTTTCCCTTGGCCTTAGCTTTTGGGAATGAAGAGGAAGATGGCCCAGCAAGCAGAGCGGGAGTCCTTGCCGTTTTCAACGTGTTCTCTGCACTTCTCAACATATTGAGAAGTTTAGGCAATGATTTCTCAAAATCATTCATATTGAAATTTACTATGAACGGAGCAAAGGCCGGGGGGAGAGACTGTAGAACAATATCCGTATATTGCTTATTATCCATAGTCCATCCCAGTTCCTCAAGTTCTTCAATAAGACCAATCATTTTCAAAACATGGTCTCCAACTGATGCACCAGGGGCCATTCGCATCTGAAACAGCTTTCTAGATGCCTCGTATCTCAAAGTACGAGATTGCTCTTCATACAACTCCTTTGTATGAAGAAAGATGGGTTGCACATCCATATTCTCGTGTTGATTCTGATGGACATTGTCCATAGAAGCGAGCGCGAGGCACTTGGCCGTGTTGCAGTCATTTTCCTATGTTTTTCGGATCTCCCTATCCGAGACAGATGATTCAGGTCCTGGGACGGGTGGGGCTTCAGTATTGAGGACATATGATACCTTATCATATGAAAGTGCAATGTTTAAGTTCCTCAACCATTCTTTATAATTTGGTCCTGTTAGTTTATTTTTCTCAAGGAGAAGCTTAAGTCCTGACATCTGTAACTGCCATTCGGAGAGAGAAAAGGATGCACTTAGCGAAATGCTCTAGCAAAGAATTAGATTGGTTATTATTTTATCTAATCGATGTCTCCCACTGCTTTTATCAAATTTTCTTTCAAAACCTGAAAAGAAAACTAGCCAGGAATAATTACATTCTACAGTTTTGCTAACCGGTCAATCTATCTAGACACACACTGGATTAGCTAATTGTAAAGTGCAAAACTCTCCTGGAAGTAACACTTACTCACAGTGAGATCGAGATCCAACTATCATATAGATGGTATGCAATCTCATTGCAAATTTCAACTCTTGAAATTCCAGATATGGTTTTTACCCCTAGTCACTTATGACCTTGGCTATGGTCAACATATCATAAGTACTGGTCAAATTCTACCGATCATTTCGTGATGAACTAGACCCACCCATATGACCCTTGACTATGATCAACATAATCACATGAATGTCCTAACTAATCGCATCATATGCTTTGTAGGAAGACATCACTTAGCTACCGTACACTACGCCTTGACTATAATCAACATACGCAGCACGAATCCTAAGTACTCTGCTTCCTAAAATGACGGAGGGTTGCGGATGGTTTTTAAGAAAACCTTTAACGCTTTGAACTTGATCTCGTTGTAGAATCAAAACAGTTAAGAAAAAGAGTGGCTTAAGCTCCGCATCCTTTTTGAAACATGCATTTTTCATAAAAAGCCGAGTTTGTTCCAAATCTGATTCTACAACATTATTAGGTTTCTTTTCTTTACATTAATCTCATTAATGTGATCCCATCATTTAAGTTCCTAAGCCATCAAAGAATAGAACGTATACTTATACCATCCGCATTCGCCACAGTGTCCCGTTATGCACCGTTAGGTAACTTAACTAACGACATAGCGGGGCGGGACTAGCGCGGGTGTAAAATATAAGCAACGTTTATTATATATCATATATATAATAATAATCCATTCATCTCAGATACTAAGTAATCACATTACAGAATATCAACAGTAGAACCACATAAAAGGATATCTAGGATGTCCGTATTTTGTATCGAGCCAACAATAGAAAATTCGGATTCCACGGTTGCGATGAATAGCCAAGCCCACACCCCTAGACTCCTACGAGAGCGGCAAGTGATCCTGCCAATTCTAGAGTTTAGGAGACCCGGTCTTGACTCCTCGAGATGGCCTCCCACTGAACCCTAGAACCCGGTCACTTGTGCCCCCCTCCTTGGGTCTATCCTAATGCGGAAAAGTAAACAATATACAATTGATTTATACATGAATGAAAATAAAACTTTCATCTCAAATAAAAACCTCCAGCTATTCATTCGCGACAATCCTACTCATCATATCTCAGCAACACATAATATCTCATATCATCAACGTAAGTAAGTATGCTTATCCCGATTGTCGTTGACGTATAGCAACAAAAACGGCGATACACCACATACTACACTTACGGTCGCAGAAAATAAAATGAAAAACTACAATATTTGGAATCCACAATCACTTTAGACATCATAAATTCGAAATATCACATACTTCGTATTTCATGCCCAACTATATGAATTCCACATATTGTATCACATTCCAGATATAATAGACATTGTTAAACTTTTCGATCGAATAAACAAACACCCAAGATTTCCCAAACTGCACAACACTTGAGCCAAGTTCAAAAATTTCTAGAACATGTCATAGCCCCTTATGGACCAACCGTAGAAGGGTCAAACCAACGCCTCACATGTGGCAACACTAAACTACCACAAACCCTAATGTTCAGTGACAGTTTTGACGGTCACATAATCGAGTTAAGCTTATGTTCTTCTAGAGTGTCCATAGATACGCTTGCATGTTTTTCGAAAGTTTCGAACTCGGGAAAAATCCAACACTTGGAATTTTTCCAATACAGGAAAAAATGTGTTTCTAATATTCGTTCAAACATTTTAACACGTTCTAAATAATATGAAAATCTGAACGAAGTTAAACTTTCCGATCGAATCACCAAAAACAATTTATCTCCAGAAAACTCAACACTTGAGTAAGTTTAAAATATCTCAGAGGCATGTACTATTACATACGGGTCTACTGTAGAAAATATTATTCCTAATTCCCTATTATGGCCGCGGAACCGCCGCAAATACCATGGTTTGGCCGCGGTTCCGCGGCACTTTAGAGAGATCACTGAAAAAATTTTATACAGTAATTCATAGAAAAGCCTGCTGAATTTTTTAAGAATTTTTAATTTGGAAAAATCCAATTTTCAAAAAATTTCCAGAAAGTAGTCCAAATTGGTGTTTCGTGGTTCGATCGGACTTTTAACATCGCATACGCATCGCCTAAAGCTCTAGCTTGGCTCTGATACTACTGAAGGGTTAGCCTAGCACCTCATTTAGGGTTTGGTAGCATCACATATGCCATAATCAAAATTTTAGATGTGCTAAGTTAACTCGACAAGAATCGAAACTAGAAGTTTTAGGGATTCAGACAAATAAGCATCACATGCAAATGTAAAACCATCACTAAGAGTAGAGATTACAACCTTTGTAGATCTCCCTCAGTCACTCCTTGGCACTATGAGAGTTTGGAACAGATCAATGGAAGCCTTCCTTGTCCACGATGGTCCACCCGAAGTCCCTTTGCCCAAAGCTCCTTGCCTTACTTGTTTCGCGAACGAAGTAGAGCAAACACCCTACACAAATCGGCTAGATATGTGTAGTATGATGATGTGGTTTATATTCAACAATTGAAACCCTTTCTTTTATCAACTTCACTCAAGAGAAAATCAAGAGAGGAAGAAGAAGATAATGGTGGCTAAGCTTGAGCTTTCTATCATATCACATATGATAACTTGTTTTCTTCACACCCTTGCACTAATTGTACATCTTGTTTCATATCATATATGAAGCCTTATATAGTGATGAGAAGGAATAATCATCATTATTCCATTCCCACTTTAATTATGGGTGGAAAATCTTTTCATAAAGAATTAAGCATGGGTGGAAATTCTTTTCATTAAGTTAAATAAAGCTTGCCCACTAAAGAATAAAGGAGCATGAGGGGGTTTTCTTTGCATTAACTTAAAATGATAAATGTAAATAAAAGCTTCAATATAAGTCTGGCATTGCCACCATTCTTGTATCAACCATGATACTATGTATGCATGTATGTGTCCATGCACATCATCATGTGCATGCATGCATGCATACAAAAGGATTTAATTAAAGAATTAATCTAAATGTAATTTGTTAAATCAACACTTGATTTAGCAAACCGGTCATATCACATACGATCCAACAAATAGAAAATGCCCGATTAATATACATTATCACATAACCGTATTTAATCGGGTCCCCCGCATATCTCATATGCACACCTCATCTTTTTTCCTGAGCCAGGAAACTTCATTGTGGGACTCTAAGACTCGTCAATACGCCGGCAGTAGATGATGATCATATCAAACACCTAGAAGCCGCAAGAGGTCAGCTAAACATAACGGCCACCCGGGTATTGAAACGATCAGAAGAAAACCAGCGAAGCTGTAAAAACTCCCGTCGAGCCAACTAGCAACACTTACCGTACAGTCCGGTCTCTTCGTCAGATATGCTGCATATCGAGTCCAGGGATGGAATCGTCGACCCAAGTAACTCAATAAGTCATGCTAGTGTATGGCTCATAACAGACTGAGAAACTACTGATAACTCTTATTAGTAAATCACAGCAGCCCTGGCCAGGGACTTCATGTTATAGCCAATCGAGCATAGCACAATATCAACCCCCAATACCGGGAGAGATGAAACCCCTCCTATTGCTCATTGCCTCCATGCGCCTCGAGACTGTACCCAAAGACCAACTGTTTGCACGACTCAGTAGAGCCGTGGTAGGGTGGAGATCAAAGTATAGTGGGAGGATACACAAGACTCTATGACGATCTCGGGTCTACAGACTAACCTGTACCAGTGTTCCCTGAGAACTGCTATCCGACGATAGATATAATACCACATAGGAGTTCTCGGCGAGTCCGTTCAGTGTACCCAGTCTCCACTGAGCACCCGCATACAATCTTTGGTGTCTCCTCACCAGATGGTTATGGGATCATCCATCGCCCATCATATGGGACAAGAATGGTATACGCTAGTCTACTCTGGAATATCGATGCCTTGTCTCGATACACCCTCGACTAGGAACAGTTCAAGGATATGCTTATAGACTACACGTGCCCCACTAGTATGATCCACATCATAATCACAGTAGTCAAGCAAATATCCTTTAGGCTTCATCAACATGTGTAAATGATTAAATCTACATATCAAGATAAAGTAAACCAGATAGCGTACTATCATGTTGAGCAAGAAATTCATCTATCTCCATAGATTATATGTCCAAGTTTCCACTATCCATATAATGGCCTTTAGGGCATACATATTACTAACACTAGAGACAACCGTGATGTTCGTATCGATACAGCAGACGAGATGTCACCCCAGCGTTCTTCCTCGAGCAGGTTCAGATACGACAATCAAACTAATGGAGCCAAGACAAAATCCCTAGTTCCAAACCTCGACGGTTCACCAGCAACCTAGAGACAACCGTGACGTTCGTCTCGATACAGCAGACGATATGTCACCCCAGCGTTCTTCCTCCAGAAGGGTTCAGACGCATCAATCAAACAAACGGAGCCACGGCAAAAATCCCTAGTTCCAAACCTCGACGGTTCACCAGCAACCTAGAGACAACCGCGACGTTCATCTCGATACAGCAGACAAGATGTCACCCCATCATTCTTCCTCCAGCAGGGTTCAGACGCGACAATCAAACAAATGGAGCCACGGCAAAATCCCTAGTTCTAAACCTCGACGGTTCACCAGCAACCTAGAGACAACCGCGACGTTCGTCTCGATACAGCAGACGAGATGTCACCCCATCGTTCTTCCTCCAGCAGGGTTCAGACGCGACAATCAAACTAATGGAGCCACAGCAAAATCCCTAGTTCCAAACCTCGACGGTTCACCAGCAACCTAGAGACAACCGCGACATTCTTCTCTATACAGCAGACGCGATGCCAGCAAACGAAGCAAAGGCCAAATTCCTAGCTTCAGGGTCTTGACGGCAACTCACATAAAACTTGAAAGACTATCGGAGATCATCCCATACCAGCGCGGAGTGGTTATGACTCATCGGGGCTCTCCAAAATGAGCCTAACCTCAAGTAAAAAGCGGCATGGCAAAATTCCTAACGCTTGCTCTTCCGACGGTCAAACTGCCAAGGATGATTGCTTGAAGACGTCTTGTCCAGCCCCCGAAGGGATCGGAGACAAGGCAGTCGCAGGGCTACTCGAACAGCACGATTGCCTATCGAGGAATATATCAGCTGATGTGACAGTACGATGGCCAAAACCTTAAGTACCGCAGACCCTAACGGACTTCTGTCATAAAGAGCAGATGTTAAATATGATGTTAAGAAATTCTTGCGAGAAATGCTCGATTCGTCTCGACTTGTGAGGAAATTCATGTCTTTGCGAGGACTTCTCGATGCAGCTCGACTCGTAAGACAAAGCCTTAGGCGGTGGGGATTAAAAAACTTGCTTCTTAAGCACTAGGACCCTGCAAGTCGGCCCAAAATGGTCTCTTGCATATTATCCACGGGTCTCACTCTCCAAAGTCGAATCTCGACAAGGAAGGAAACAACCGCTCACGAGTCCTCTCGACTCGTAAGAGGGAAAGTTCTCTTATAAGATCCTTACGACTTATAAGAGAAAACATACTTAGGAATTCTCACGATTCCCAAGGAGAAAATACACCTACGAGATCCTCTCGATCCGTAGGGAGCAAAGTCTTTGTGAGACCCTCATGGCTCATAAAGTTGAGAAGTCGTAGGCTACAAGGACCCTAAACTTGTCTCCTAAGCCCTCGGTTCCATGGCTACTAATAACTTTGCACTACTTCACCTACGTACATACTTACGTGGGCAAAGTAGTGGGGGGCATTTGTTCCCGCCAAAATCTTGGCTCAAAATCCGCTCCTTATAAAATAATAACGATAAAAAAAATAATAATAAACAAACATATAAATAAATAAATAATAATCGTAATAATGGAGAAAATCTCCCTTTCAGAGCAAAGCTCTGTTCAAATCCTAAGGCGGGAAATGAAACAATGCATCTGTTTCCCCCAATCGGAGCAAGACTCTGTTTTAAAAGAAATTCAAATAATAATAAAGGAAACAACGCTTCAGTTGCGCTGCGCTCTGGGCTGCGCGCCACGTGGCAGCTCAGTTGCGCTACGCGACACGTGGCAGCGCAGTTGCGCTGCGCTCTGCGCTGCGCGACACGTGTCAGCGCAGTTGCACTCGCACAGTTACGCTGTGCTCTGCGTGACACGTGTCAAGCGTAGATGAGCTTGCACCAAACAGAATTAAAATCCTGGAAAGATCTTTCTCAATCTTGCTAAAAACAAGAAGATTGCCTTCTGTAAAACAGAACCCCTTGGATCAAAGATCCAATGGTGAGGAAAAATCCCCAAATTACTCATATAAAGATCTCTCTAACCAATTCAACAAATCATTGGCACTATATGAAGGCCCCTAAACCCCAAGTCTAAAGAAGACATCAATACAGAGAGAACTCCTCTAAAGAAAAGTTTGAGAAGAACTCAAAAAGAGAAAAAGGTAAACCCTTTGAAAAAAAAAAGAAGAATTTCTTCTGAAAAGATCATTGATCTAAAAACAAGATCAAGGATCTTTAATAAAAAAAAATAATAATAACAAAGGCATTCCCTTTTTTATGAACCATTGGTTCTGGAATCTTAAAGATTCTTTTTTTGAATCCAAAATTGGATCAAGATATTAAAACAGTGCCTTGCACTTGTAAATCTGCACTGTTGCGCTCCTGGGTTGGCGCAAGCCACCAGAGAGTGCCACGTGTCAGCTCCAGAACAGCTTGCACTATGCGCTTTTAAAACAGAGCATTGCTCTCATGAATTGGCGCAACTCACCAGAGCGCGCCACGCGTCAGCAGCGCAACAGCGCAATGGACTGGCGCAGTGCACTGCGCTTGCGCTCACCGGAGCGTGACACGTGTCACCTCCACATGGACTTGCGCCTTGCGCTCCTCAATTGGCGCAAAGCGCCTGACAAGCCACGTGGCGCTCTGTCAGACTAATTAATGGAGCGCATCATTAAAGGGCAGAGCCCAATTAAGAGGCCCAATGTACTAAAATAAATGCTCTGCATTATAAAAAGAGGACAGAGCCTAACTTAAAAGGCCTAACAGGCCAGAATAAAATGCAATGCATTATTAAAAGGGGAAGAGCCCTTATAAAGGCCTACTAGGCTAAATATAAATAAAATGTTGAACATTATCAATTGGACTTAGCCCAATTCTGGCCGTAAGTCCTCAAATTAAATTGACTGAGCATCGCTGCTCTCTTAAATCAATTTATACCTGGTTCAAGGGTACATCTCTGAACTCCTCTGACACCTATCGTTGTAATCCTTCAACGACGTCAGAGAGGTGATGGGTCCCGACGGCCATGCATGCAATGGACCACTATGTCCCTAACTGGAACAATAGAGCCCAAACGCTCTTTTGTCGGATCTAAACGATCTCGTTAAGTTGATCTTAGTCTCAAACTGGACTAACATATCCTTAACAAAAGTTTAAGTTGATCTTAGTCTCAAATACGGCTAACGTATCCTTAAACAAAAACCCCAAACCCAAATCTAAGAAAATACGGATTTGGACTAATCCACGTCCTACGGGCGACGACATAAATTAGTCTCCGTATACAATCCACGGGCAACCACAAACAAAACAAACACACACGACACGAAGTGAAATTCTGGAGAAGGAGAAAATTGTTACCGCGATGCGGTAGCGTAATTAACTGCAGGGGCTTGCGCCTGCAGGGAAGAGCGTCCCCACAATCAAAAACCCCTCAGACGAGGGGGAATCTGACGAAGTCTGCTACATCGGCCGCATCCGTCCAAACCTCCGATACACGGTGCTATAAATCAACTTAGCATCTTCGGAGAGGTGGACGGATAGCACCAATTAGTATCTGCCCCGAATCTTAGGCAAGACGTCTCTGCGTCGCGCCGCCATTCGGAGGGGAACAGTCACGGTGTCACATACATCATTGTCATTTCTATATCACCTTTGCATTTCTCCAGAACACCCTGTATCACTACGAACATCCACTTATATTGGATAAATCCATCGTATAGTTACATACGAACTCGAATGAACCTGTTCCAGATTCGAGGATGGATTCTGGTTCTGGAGAGATTGAATAGGATTATTCGGTTGTTTTTCTCTCTTTACCTTCTCTCAGGTTGTGAGGGCTCCTAGGATTAGGAGAGGGTACACCTATTGAGCTTATTGGATAGTCTTCCTCCAAATCATAGGCAGGTGCCGAACGGTAGGGAAGGAAGAAAACCAATTAAGCCCGAGTATGGTGTACAGAAGGTAATAAGTAATGATATATAAAGGGATTAGAATAATGGCAAAGAAAATTGCGACCACCACTTTTCACGACAAAAAACCGTGTATACCCCTGCCACTCCTACATCCACTTTGCATTTCCCAAGAACACTCCGTATCACTATGGATATCCACTTCCATTGGATATGCCATCGTATGGTTACATACGAACTCGATGGAATTCATTCCAGATTCGAGGATGGTTTCCGGTTTAAGAGAAATTGGATAGGATTATTCAGATATCTTTTCCGTTTACCTTCTCTCAGGTTGTGAGGTCTCCTAGGATTAGGAGAGTACATCTATTACGCTTACTGGATAGTCTTCTTCCAAACCTTAGGCTGGTACCGAAGAGTAAGGGAAAGAAGAAAACCAATTCGCCTAAAGAAGGTGTACAGAAAGTAATAAGTAAAGACATAATAAAGGGATTCGAGTGAAGGCAGGTAAGTATATGGTTACTGTCATGATTCAGGATAATGGAAGAGGCGTTACTAGGAATACCAGTTAACCCTTTTGAAACATTTTCATATTTCAGTTTCACTGTGCGATGTTAATTGATAACTGTTTTCCCAATTGTAATCTAACTCCAGGGTATGTATTTACCAGATCAGTTTCTCATATATGTATGCTATTACAGATGGTGAGTGCGAGTAAGATATTGGAATTGGGTGATTAGGTCCTCATTATATCGGAATTCATTGTAATTGGTGATATTTGAGGAAGTCATCTGGTTTTTGCCGGATGGCAAATATTTGATTTTGAATATCCGTTGTTATGCACTAATTTCAAACTGATATATCTGTACGTTTATTTTATAAAGTGAGATATAACTTCTTTGATTTTATGTCGATGACATTTACCTATATCAGTTGGTGATTAGGTAAGGTGCATTCAATAGTGGTGTAATTCTTCTTAACCATACTATAGTTATTCAACCTACGACGCACAGGGTTTGAGTTGTTGAACTCAGGGGACCTATACAAAGTATTGTATGTTGTCCAGTGTCCATTAGGACAATTGGGTTGGAACTCGTACTATATTCTGTTTACTCATAATTTCTCTAGTTCTAGACATGTATTTCGTTGAATTGCAAGGTCAAGATTTTGAGAAGTCATAGGTATAAGAATAAAGTAGAGAACCATTTGTTGTAAGTATCAGGATTCTTCGAGATAGTCGAAGATGTAGATACTTGTGTTTGGTATTCCGTTGATAGTAATGGTTTTGAGAACTTATTTCTCTTTCAGGTTACTCATATATGCATGCACTCCTAGATTAGTAATGCCGATTGACCTTTTTCCATTTGGTTGATATGAACTGGAGACAGCTACATAATTTTGAATATGGTTCCAATTAAATTTGAGCTTTTGTTTCTATATTAGATATATATAGAATCAATTTATCTTAGCAATGTTAAGGTATAGGGAGTTGTCCGGCTGATGCTTAAAACCATAATCCGGATAAACTCAATGCATGTTTCAGTAATGGCAGTTTGTTGGTTATCCCGTGCTTTGACGAGGGTTAACTTTCTACCATCAGGAAGATTAATATTTATATTGTTCTTGAATCGCCATAGTTTTAGTAAAATGGATTTTTTCAGAAAAACAAAAGTGGGAGTATGGTACAACTGGAAGTGATTCCAGAACCACAAACGATCATTGAAGATTTAATAGAACCTAAGGATTCAATTTGTTTTGACATTCTATTAGCCAATCCGCAGATTTGGTGGGTAACCTCAGGCACCCGAAAGGTACTTCGGCCGTCTTTGAGACGGTGATAGGGAGGTTCTTGTTTACCCAGACTTGCCATTTGCTGTTATTCTAGACAATAAGACCAGACAGGAGGATGAGTATAGTGTCGTTCTAAACTAGCTTTAGAAGTGCACGTGTATATGACTCTGCCAGTGGGTTATTGTAGTCAGTGGGAGCAGCGGAAGCATATGTCTATTTATAGACTAAAGCGGGTATAGAAGAAATAGATCATCTATTTTTGGTGTGACGGTCATAGGCTTTGACTTCATCAGAATAGGAGATGGATCTGCTAAGAAGGCAGTAGAGAGTGATGTCCAGGTATTAAGATGACATGCACTTGATAAGAAGAGATATTCCTATACTACGATTGGTTATACTGTGGTTGTAACAAAGTTGTTTCTCCATATAGGATATGAATATAATATCCGAGTTTCTGGTTACTAGATCTATGGTTTTAGATCTAGATTTGGAAAGTATCCTAATCTGGGTACTTTAACATTATTCTAAAGGTATTTTAGAATAGACGACTCCTGGTATGGTGGTCTACTTGTAGGTGATGGAGTCACCCTCTCTAAAGGTGTCTTACAGACAAAAGGAGAGAGAGATCTGCATGATTAGCATATCACTTGCTTAGGAAATTGAGTTAATCATGAAATGTTAAGAACCACACCAGATGTTGTTTTTGCACTAGTTGCAATAAACTTATATTAATCCAATCCTGGAAAAATATTGGGAATTAGTTTTTGAACATAAATTGATGTTCTTGGGAAATGATTAAGGCAGCCTCCTTCGGGTGACGATTATCATTTCAGGCTTCCATGGTGACCTGGATGACAGAGTGACTGTCAGAGTTATAGTTATTCCCTCTTCTGAGGGACAGTATGTTGGACAGGAGGTCCAAGCGGATATTGAGGAAAGACATGGCGCAGGATACTAATTAAATTTAGCGGACGATACAGTTTAAGTAGTTTTTTGGATTTGGAGTTCATTTGTGAACTGGGTCCCATCAGATATCCAGACAAATTCTAAGACAGGTATTGCTCATTTCGGGAGATAGCTTTCTCCGCGAAGTTGAGATACAGAGATATACAGAAAGAAACATTGGAGCAGATCCACTCTTGAGGCTTTTTCTCGAACGCAATAGTTTCACAAAAGGGTTTTGCGAAACTGATTTGTAGAGAAGTTGGGTGTTCGGTATCACACGGGCTGTGAGTATGCGACATCGCAATAATTGGCCTTAAGTGCAAGTAGGAGATTGTTGGCTATAGTGCCCCCAAAGTAATTATCGTAATCGCAGGCAGATGATTATGATGATTGAGAGAGATCCTAAACCGATAAAACAGTCTTACTCAAGATGATAGTATGCTGTCTGGTTTGTCTTTATCATCATATACATGTTGATAAAGCCCATAGGATTCTTTCTTGACTACCAGCATTATGATGGCGATCATATATGTGGGAGCTGGGGGTCTATAACCACATCCTTAAATGTCCCTAGTCGTGGGAGTATCGAGACTGGGCATCGATACTCCAGTATAGGCTAGTGTATACTGATCGAGACTGCGACGAGGGGCGGTGGCAAGGTCTCACAAGCCATT
Organism: Agapanthus africanus; assembly: GCA_030015575.1. Classification (NCBI taxonomy): domain Eukaryota; kingdom Viridiplantae; phylum Streptophyta; class Magnoliopsida; order Asparagales; family Amaryllidaceae; genus Agapanthus; species Agapanthus africanus. The sequence goes on from CM057337.1 coordinate 539,221,395, forward strand.
GGTGTTAGTTTGTTCACCTAAGATAGTATAAAGGTGCTCATTGGGTTATGAGTACACTGGACTTTCGGACTAGGGCGGGAGAACTCCGAAGACCCGAATGGCGATTCTTTTCTAGAATCGCTGACTAGGGCGGGTGCCCCGATGACCCGAAACAAACCCTCAATTTCTTCTTTAAGATGTCTTTCTGGGAACCTGCTAGTTGGTATTATACCTATTGTCAGATAGCAGTTCCCAGGTGACATGGGTACAGGTTAGTCTGTCGACCTGAGATCGTCATTTGTCTCGTGTGAGTTACCACTGTGCTTTGATTACTACCCTACCACGGCTCAAAGGAGTCGTGCAAACAGGTTTTAGTTGGGTACAGTCCCAAGCCACATGGAGGTAGTGATTGGATCGTCGGGGATTCGTCTCTCCCGGTATTTGGTGTTGATGTCGCGTTGTGTACGGATGGCCATCACTTGAAATCTGTGGCTATGGTGGACGAGAACTATCGATCCAGGATCGATAGTTTCTCAGGTGGTGATGGGTTTCATGCAGACATTAAATGTCGCGTTGTTAGGGGTCTGACTTTATCCACCCCCTAGACTCGATATGCGATACTCTTAGACGAACAGACCGGACTGTACGGATATTGTCATTGTCAGGCTCGGTAGGGGTTCTGCATGAGTTTGCTCGTCGGCCTCCCTTTCGCTCAATACCTGGGTAGCCTTTACGTACAGCTAGTGCCGCTGGCGTGCTTGTGGTTAAACCCACCACCAACGTACTGACGAGTCTTTAGAGTCCCACACAGAAGGTTTCCCTGGTTCTGGCAAAATGATGTAGTTGCCGTATTGAATACGTCCAGGGTTCCGATCGATTGATGTACATTGTACTAGGACTTTCGATTGGACAGTTGATAATACTTGCCGGCTCGGGTTTGAGCCGGATTATTAAATCGGGTATTGATCTAATAATTTATGTATATGTATTTCGGTATGTATGTTCTAGTACTATATTCTTTTTGTTATTCTATCTCTTTGGGTATTTGTGTTTCGGTACGAATGCAGATATATTTACAGTCGAATGCGATCCGTATTTTATTCGAAAAACATTCTAGAAGGTGGCCACCTCATTTTTGGGTTTTGAACATTTTTTTAGAAAATGGTAAATGAGGTGGAAATGAAAATGAGGAGAGTATGGTGATGACCATGCTTGCATAATAGACACAAATACATTGTTAATTCATTTGTGCTCAATATTCAAGTATGGGAGCTATTTTAAAATGAAAGCAAATGTTTTACAAAACCTAGCATGCTAAATTTCTCTCTCAAAGTGGGCTCATTTTTCCAAGCATGATAGTTTTTCTTCACTTGGTTTTTTCTTGAGCTCCTTCACCATTTTTATGCCTCACCTCCTCTAGATTTCCATGGTTGCTACCACCTTCTTTGTTTTGAGATGGCTAACACTAAGATCATGCACACTACATCCTAGGCTTTCTAGGGTAGCATCCTAGAGACCCTAGTTGCTCCATTTGCATTTTGTTATGGAGCTAGAGCCGGAATTACATCCCTCGGGTAGATCATTGGAGATGGAGGAAGACCGGCAACCAAACTTCATCAAGGAACCGCTAGGAGCTTAGAATGAAGATCGAAGGATATGGATCAACTCGGTATAACCATTCTAACTCTTATTTTAGTTTTCTAGTTTAGGGTTTAAGGTCGATCCGGGAATCGGGTAATGGTAGCACCAGTTTAGAAAATTTTTGTTCTGCATTTGGCCACGGTTCGATGGCCGGGGCGCTGCCGTAACCCTTCACCTATCTCAATAGGGTGACGAAAAACACTCTACAGATTCTGGCACACCCGGTGGGATGTTTCTCTCCTCCCATATCTTGGGTCAAACGTTCATGCGAACTCATTTAACATATATACAGATATTTGTACTAAAATAATGTTTTTTCATGCAGCAATCAACTTTCAAAATCTTAGAACGATGCCTTGCAAGATGAATTCAGCTTCCAATGCATCTCTGATCCCGTGCGTGGTCAAGATCAATGCTCGCGTAGTTCTCTACGCAAGCCTCAGTCGGCAATGGGAGGAACCACCCGGCCAATTGTCAGTGAGATATTCCCTAGAGGCCATTATTATATCATACTGGATTGTATATTACATATTAGAAGAATTGGATATTCATATTTATAATAACAGTCTTGCTCAAAATGGTAGTATGCTACTTGGTTTGATTCTACCTCAATATGTGCATATATTTCTTTTAGCATATCGCTTATACATATTCGTAGAGCCCTTAGGATCATTGCTTGACTACCAGCGTTGTGATGGTAGTCACACTAACGGAGGCTTGCTAGTCTATAAGCACATCCTGATATAGGACCCTAGTCGTAGGATTATCGAGACGGAGCATCGATACTCTAGAGTAGAACAGTGTTACGCTTCTTATCCCAGCAGGGGAGATGGTCTGTCTCACAGCCATTAGTACGTCGTACTGGAGATAGTGTATAGGTGCTCATTAAGTTATGAGTTACAGTGGATGGACTTATTGGGAACTGCTGGTTGGTATTATACCTATCGTCAGGTAGAAATTCCCGGATGGCATAAGTATAGGTTAGTCCGTTGATATGATATCACTATTCGTCTCGAGTGTGTTCCCACTGCACTTAGATTACTAGCTTACCATGGCTCAAAGGAGTCGTGCAAACATGCAGTAGTTGGGTGCAGTCCCGAAGCATTTAGAGGCAGTAATGGTTAGATAGGATTCGTCTCCCTCGGTATTATGGGTTGATATCGCGCTATGTTCGGAAAGCTATTACACAAAGTCCCTGGCCAAGGCAAGCGAGATTTACTGGTAGGTACTCAAGTAGTTTCTCAGGGTGTATTGGGCTCTACTCCGGCATGACTTATTGCGCTATTAGGGGGCTGACATTTACCACCAAGTAAGCCCGATATGCAAGTATCATAGACGAACAAACCGGACTGTACGGAGATTTTCACAGATAGGCTCAGTAAGAGTTCGGATGAGTTTGCTCATCGGCCTTCTTATCGATAGATACCTGGGTAGCCGTTACGTGCAACTAGTACCACTGACAGACCTGTGGTTAAACCCACTGCCAGCGTACTGTCAAGTTTTTAGAGTCCCACACAGAGGGTTTCCCTGCTTTGGGCAAAACGATGTAGAGGCTGTATGGTTTTATGCCAAGGTTCCGATCATATACGTGTGCTGGATACACGGATGTTGTTCGGATGGATAATACTAGTGTGCTTTGGTTTAAGCCGGATCCTAGTATTTTATTATTGGATTGTTGTCATCTCATTGTATTCGTATTTTTAGGAATACGAATACGGGTATTTATATAGGGTGAAGGCATTCTTTTAATTTTACATGACATGCTTCTAGAAAGGGACACCTCATTATTTGGATTATCGATTTTTGAGAAACAGATTAATTAGGTGGAATTCGAGATATTTAAGGTATGGGTGTGAATCATGGTTCATAACATTTGTTTATTAGTTTGGCTACACTATTGAAGCATGGTTGCTATTTTCAATTGTGAAAATAATCCATGCTTTATTATTGAGTAGCATGAGCCATTCTCCACACTTAGCCAACCTAGCTCTTTGCATTCTTTCTTTCTCTCTCCATAGTTTCCTCTCCTTCTTCCCCATAACCCTAACCCTCACATGAGTTGTGAACTCTAGGGTCTCATGAGATAAAATACTCCATTAGATACTCTACATCTTTTAGGCTACTTAGCTTAGCAAAATAAGTACCCTAGTTATCTCGATTTAGAGGTTGAAGCTTGAAGCACATATTCTTGGGTGGATTGTCTTTGACACGAGGAGGACGCCGTTGTAAGCTCGATCCGGTTCTTCGAGAAGCTCAATGAAAGAAAGAGAAGAATACCCGAAGGATATGGTTCTAGGAGGTATAACACTCTTCATAGTAGTTAGACCTCCGTATAGTTTAGCTAGTTAAAGTTTCTGTTAAGATCCAGGAGTTTAGTCGGTTTTACGAAGCTTGTAAAAATAGTTTTTTGCAAATTCCGCCTCCCCGCAAACCCGCGGGTTGTGCGACATCTACTTACACCTTATCATCTGCCCTGCCGGAAGTTATCATCTGGCAGAAATCCCGGCAAGCCGGATGGCCAAGCCGGTCTCAAGGGGCAAGAGGTCGAACGTTGTGATCGCTAAAGCACCATAACCCAAACAGAAGACAGTGTCCGAACGACTCTCTGGTGCACCAGCTGGGGGCAAGACTGCCAAAACAAAGGGCATAATCAAGAATCACAGATAAACCTAAGCAACACCTCGGACAAGTGCACAATTAGGCGTATCTATAAAGCTCTTCATCGCTCGGCCTATGGAGGCTTCCTGAAAAGCCGAAGCCTGCCAAGCGCTCAAATTAGAAAAGTTAAGACAGAAGCGGCTCAGATATAGAGCCAACAAGAGGGTCAGGACTCTGGCCAAATGGAATTTAGTGAGGTTCCAAGAACAGGATTACCCTGCGACAACAGCTAGGTCGGCCATAAAAGTAAGTAATTTCTTCGAACGTCTGAAGCGGGTTCAGAAAAATACCTTGACCGCCAGAATCAAGAAGACAACAATCTGAATGATGCTACAAAGAGACGTGTCCCAGCCCCAATATAAAAAGCATGGCATCGTGTCGTCAAGAGTCAATCAGGCGCTTCGTGCCATGCGAAAACAGCGAGGGAAAGCCAGAAAAGAAGTGCCTGCACCACTCAAGTACTCGGTCATGCCAGCCATCATCAATCAATTGTCCGTTCCCAAAATTGGAAGGCCACGACAGAGGTTCGTAAAATCAACTGCCAATGATGAAAAGACGACCGGATATGTTATCCATATAGTCTACTTGGCGGGAACACGTCCCAGCAAAAACCTGCATAGCAAAAGAAAGAATGGGGCCACCACCTCCCAAGCCCAGTCAAGTTTGAATATGGTTGCCACATTCTAAGATCAGCTGCCTCCGCATGACGATGAAAGCCTTCTTGATGAGGCCGATAGGCAGAAAGACACCTCAGTCCATGTGGAGTCAAATTCGGAAAGCGAGGAAGAGCCAACTTTCCACCCCAGGACCACAGAGCAAGTGCTTCTTCAAGAACTCCGAAAACAGCTCAGGAGCGAAGATAAAGAGATGGACAAGCTTTACTCCAAAATATATTACTTAACAAATATCGTAATGCAACTCACGGCTCAAATTGCCCAGACACCCTCTAATCATGTGCATGTTTCCACTCATGGGCCGAGTGATAATGACCCGAAGTAACCAATTCCTGTCCCATTAGGTCCAAGTATGGGTGAGCCACACGAAAGCCTGCCACATTCCACTTCTAGGGATGCCTTTGACTCAGGTGACACCATTCTGTTAACACAAGATTGGGTAATGGAATTGATCACCAGCAAAGTTAAAACATTGGTGGCTGAAACCGAGGCTCAGAAGGATATTGGCAGTAGTGACCAATCCGTCAGCCTCCTCCTTAGGAACCTCAGCAATTGGGCGGTACCATTCCTATGTACGACGGGCCTTAAAACCTTTCAGGAGCTGACCAAGAAAGTTCAAATGCATGAACGGTCGAAGAAAGAGTCTACCCCGGACTCTCAGAGTGACAAGCCTAGGAAGAGCATGAGAGACGACAACCGTAGAAGTGAGAATTTCAGCAATACTAATGTCTTCAATGCGTCTGACAGTGAAGAAAACTGAAAAGAAGGCGAATCCAAATCAAACCAATCACGCAAGCCAATAATAGGAGGAGAAGGGACTTCCTTGGAGGATAAAAAGAACAGGGTCTACTCTTTCAGGAGAGACAAAGTCCGTAAGATATTGAAAGATGTTTTGAACAACGGTCTACAATTGCCTAAGTTGAAAAGGCATCATGAAACAAAGATGACCGACAACCCTTTGTATTGACCATACCACCGATTAGTAAGCCATGTGATCGAGGATTGCTATATTTTCAAACACTGGGTCGAAAACCAATACAAGGCCGGAGAGATCGAACTGTCTAAAAGTGTGTTGATGAATAATCAAGTTGCAACCACAAACTTTTTACAGACAGAAGATAAAGCTTTCTGGGAGAAAACAGTTGAATACGCTACCCAGAAAAATGAATTTGACTCACCACAACCTCCATGGAGCATGCATATCACTAAGAAGGCAAAGAAAATGTTAAAGCTGCTTCAGAAGGAGCCCATAACTAAATAGGTGGGGATGAAAGAGCCTGCTGTTCCAGCTACCAATTCGGCTCGATTAAGCTTAAAATCCAAAAAGATTAAGAAAAAGAAAGGGAAAAATGTAGCCCAACACAAAAAGGAGTCTGCAAGGAAATCGACCATTCAAAAGTATATTAATTCTCTTGAAGACTATGAGCAAAAGAAAAGGACTCTAATTCAATTGAAGGAGTTCTTCCCCACAGAAGCAGCTAAAATTCTGGAAAAGCTGGAAGAAGACACTGATGGTGAGGTCCCTATTATGACCTGCTACGTCTTCCAACTCGGTAATGACTCTGAGGAAGAGCTCTGTTTTCCCGAAGAGGGCAAGGAGCTCGGCATAAAAGTCAACCAAATCCAGCTCAGAAGCAGCAAGGCTCTACCGCTAAATTAAGGCAACACCCCAAAAGGGAAAGAAAAACAAGTCACTAATGAAGAAAACAACAGAGAACCAGTTCATGAAGACTCAAGTTCTTCTCCGGTGGATTACAATGTCTTGGCTCACCTCCGGAAACTTCTATCTCTCCTGAGCATCTATGATGCCTTAGTCCTGTCCAAGGAGCTTAGAGATGTCCTCATTCATGTTATACAAAACCCCGAGAGGTATCTGGCTTGTTTAGTGGAAATTAATACGAAGGAGGCCCAGTACACTATACATACAGCCGCGGGCATATTTAAGGATGAAGACCTGTTACTGGGAATAGCTGGGCTCAACCGATCGCTTTACGTAACAGGGTACATCGACAGAGATCGGATTAATTGCATATTGATTGATCCAGGGTCCTCAGTTAACATCATGAACTTGCAGACTCTGAAGAGTTTGTCAATGGACGTCCGACACCTGTCAAGGAAAATGATAGTCATCCAAGGCTCCAATCAAAACTGCCAGCAAGTTCTGGGATCCAAAGCTCTGTCGATCGGGTTTGGAGACCTACAAACCGAAGCCAAGATATACGTAATCGACACCGACACGTCTTATAAAATTCTCTTAGGGTAGCCATAGATTCATGATTATGGCATTGTTCCGTTAACGCTCCATCAGCGCATGAAGTATATTAAAAATGGTGAAGAAAGACGTATTGACGAAGAAATATAGCCATTCAGTGTACATTAAGTCATATATGAAGACTCACAGTACTTTGTGAGCCCTCAAAATTCTAAGCCACAACTAATCAAAGACAGAATGGCTCTAAAACTCAAAAGCCAATCTGAGCCGACTATCACCTTTAAAAGTAAAAAAACCCAAGTGTGCCCGTGTTTCGGCAGTGACACGGATGAGTCCTGCGCTGGAAGTCCGTCCTTCCATAAAAACCGCCCTCATATTGGTAGCAATATGGAGGAGTTTGATATTGAAGGCCCATCCGGCAGAAAAATTGGACCTCGTTTAAGCAGCGACACTGAAGATTCGGAGGCAACAGGTGTGCAGATTGGGCTCTCATGCAAAAAGGGAAGATAAAATAAACCTTCAAAGTTACAATAGGGACTCAAGCCATCACAAGAGTGCCAAAGCAGATGTGCAAAGAGCTCGAGGCATTATCAGTTTCCACCATGAACCAGCTGAAAACTTTCAACGTTCCCGGAAGGAAAAGTGGACAGAAAGGCATCCTTTTTTATGGGTCAAATCCTGCCGTGCACTCGAAAGATTTTCTGTCACATGCCTTCTCTATGAGAGAGGCATAAGAGCCGTCCTCAATCCTAGATACTATGCGCCAGAGATGCGGGAATATTTTAAAATGTGCGGACGTCGGTTATATCAAACGGACTCCGAAGCGAAGTTTTATAAGGAGTTATGGAATCCGACTCAGGTCCGAGCACTCATCGATGGGCGGGCCCCAGATAGAAGTGGTATAGGTCTCATTTGACCTAATTTCAAAACATGCTACATGATCCATGTTGGTGAAGCCAGCGAAAGGTCAAATGATGATGATGAGCTAGCCGAGCTAGAAGAATTCCCTCGAGAGCTCGAAGATGGAGAACAAGCAACCTTCGATGAGCTAACTGAGATTGATTTAGGAATACCTCATAATCCAAGGCCGACCTACATCAGCTCGCTCTTGTCAGAGAGAATGAGAAAGCAAATAATCATCCTGCTGCATGATTTCGTCGACTGCTTCGCGTGGACGTACAAAGAAATGCCTGGATGCCAAGACGGTCATACAATCTCTTCGAAGAATAAGAAAGGAGCTGTAAGAAAAGGTCATCGAGGAAACCGGCTTCACCGGAGAAGAGAAGTATGCGGATTGGATCGCAGGCATCGTCCTAGTAAAGAAGTAAAATGGGCAGATCCAGGTTTGTGTCGATTTCAGGGACCGTAACAAAGCATGCCCTAAAGATGATTTCACTCTTCCGGTCATGGTAATGATGGCCGATGACACCTAAAAATATGAGCTATTCACTTTCATGGATGGTTCGTCTGGGTACAATCAGATAAAAATATCGCCTGAGGGTGAGAAGTATACAACATTTTGAACCTCGATCGGCCAGCATATACTATTAAAAATAGATGTTTTTTGGAGTAAAGAACGCAGGTGCCACATATCAAAGGGAAATGACCAAGATCTTTGATGACTTAATCCATTAAGTCATCGAATGTTATACTGATGATTTGGTCGTCAAGACTAAAGCCACGGTCGATCATATCCAAGACCTCAAGACCATTTTTATTAGACCGAGAGAATGCGATCTAAAGATGAATCATTTGAATTGTGCCTTTGGCATGACATCAGGAGAATTATTGGGCTTCATATTCTGACATCGCGGGATCAAAGTTGACCCATCAAAGATAAAGGCCGTGATCAGTCGAAAATATTGCATTTTTTAACACATCAATTTCCCTACCATTTGCACTCAACTAGAGGTGTTCGGTATTAATATAGCACATATTAGCAAAACAGCCGTAAAATACCAAATAACTTGTGTTGTGTACTAAAACCGCCATTTTTGAGGGAAATTGAGTGTTTATCATTGCATCGCATAATCTTTGTATAGCGCAACACTTGTCTCGAGAATCTGTGCAGGAAATTCCACGTAAAAGAGCCGAAACTGTGAAAAGTGCGGAGAAAAATACGCCAAGTCCAAGACTTGTGATCTGGCAGAGATATAGAATGAAATATGAGATTCTACACATCAGAAAAGTGCCACAATGTCAGTACAAGAATATTACAGAAGTTACATGCACAGATGCTTTCAGAGAGCCGCGGATCCGCGGCCAAATAGCCCTTCCCGCCACGAATCCACGGTGCAATGGTGACGTCAGCATTGCAGATTTCTTCAGTTGGCTTCTCATAACGGTAAATGCTTCCAGAAAACTCCAGATGACCACGTGGCTTCATCCAAAAGGCTCGGCCTAACAACCTTATCCTAGAATATTCCTCATTCTAGAATATTCCCTCCAACAAACTTATTCTAGAAGCCTCTCTCCAACAACCTTCTTCAAGAATCCTCCTTGTAACAACCTCATTCTAGAATATTCCCTCCAACAAACTTCTTCTAGAAGATTCTTTCTAACAACCTCATTTTGGAGGGAAAATTCAAATGAGGCGGTTAATTTTGGAGGGAAAATTCAAATGAGGTTGGAGGGAAAAGTGGTTCATTTTGGAGGGAAATTTGAAATTTGAATTCTAGATCTAGGGTTGAGGTGGTTATAAAAGGAGACCTATATCTACGGTTTTTTGTTCTTCATTCCTCCCCAAATTCAACACAAGTTGAGTGACATAACTTGTAAACCCTAATCGCTAATTCAAAATCCAAAGCCAAAAATCAAGAATTCCAAGTACTAAATCAAGCATGAAGCCTTCAATCCTTTAGAAAACGACGCCGGACTTCATCGGAGCAAGTGATCCAAGGAGATCCGCGACTCAAGGAGACGAGCGAAGCCGAAATCAACTATCAAGTTCTTTTCTCTTGTAGATCTTGAGAGAGTTATGACTAAATTTTTGATAAATAAAGGTGAAATTTCTATATCTTTATTTCTTTACATTCTTGCATAATGATTCGATCTCAATTCTTGATTGTGTTTCTTTTTATGATGTTAGAGTAAAACTCCGCTCATGGAGGAATCGAGACGATCAATAGATGATGATGTTACAAATCATGAAACGGTTCTTAAGTCCTATTAGTTTTGTAAACTCTTGTAAATTGATGAATCGACGACCTAGTTTCTAGTGATGCTTTCTTGATTGTGTTCGCTCTTAATTAGAGATCCACGATCGATTCTTGAATTTACTAGAGGCTAGAATGTGAATGAAATCAACGAAAGGACAAGGGAAAGATGATGAAACCCTAGTTTCCGCAAGAAATCCCTAATTCTCATTGATCATCATCGATCTAGTATCAATTTCATCGATGGATAAGAATACGTAATCAATAGATTTCATCACGTCTATAGATTCGATCGATTCCTACGAGCCTCACTTCGATTCTTGATTATTGGATTGGATATCATCAATTCTTGATTCTTGATTTTAATGTTTTCTTGTTATTAGATCTAGATTTTGCTAATTCTTGAATTCAATTTTAAATCTTGAATTGAATTGTCTTTCCTTTTCTTTTCTTTAATTTTAAATTCATCTAATTCGAATTCGAACGGATCTCACATTCCCTGTGGATGATCCGCACTCGCTAATGCGCTACAATCGACACCGTTATTGATTGCGATCAAAATATTTTTGGTTGTGATTTCTATACATTTTCTACATACACACCGAGAATTCATTCAATGAAATGGTACTGTTGCCGGGGATAGTGCGCTAATTCGTTCGTTTTTGAAATTTGAGTTGAAAAATTTATTCCATCAAAATTTTTAGATCAAAATTCGCGCAAAGACTAAACGATTCGTTGTGATTTGTTGCGAGGAAATCTGGAATCTGTGGAGCAAGTGGAAAAATATTCAGAGCATTCCAGAGAGTTCAGGAGGTGAACAGGAACAGTACCAAAAATTTTAGTGCAGAGATCTCATTGGACCGCGACGGATCCACGGTACTAGCCGTCTATTATGGCCGAAGCGCAGCGTGGGTAGCTGTTCATTGCGCAAAAATTGCTCAGTAACTCTCTGACTTTCTTATATCCTCTTCTGTCTGCTTCAATAACCATTTTCTACAGGTTTCTTTGCAAAAATTCACAGCGTCGCAAAAATAAAAAAATTGTGCATGTTTGGTCTTGGTTGTTTGCATTTTTAATACGGAAATTAAGGGGCAAAGACCAAATTCAGATTAGGTGGGGAGTTCATTACCTTTCCTAGGCCCCGAAAATCACAAAACTGCATCAGTATTACCCTTATTAACTAAAAAAAATCTAGACATGACTCTAAGGACCGTCGCGCACACTTAGGACAGAAGAAGGCCGTGGGTAATCTATTGCTTATCCACGTTTCTGTAGTGGTGTCTAATGCAAGTGTATATAAGGTAAGTGGTTACTTAATTAGGCCCTTTACTTACGTAGTGGAGAACTTCCCACTTACCTGGCACTTACCTGGCCACAGGAGAGACAAAGAGGCGGTGGAGGATTGATCCTTCGACTTGTCTTTTGGCAGTTTGGAGCGGTCTAGAGCCTTGACCTAGGTGACCACTAGATTTAGGGTTTCGCTTGTGCATTTGTTGTGATTTGCATCATTTTTTTTAAAAATCCATATCTTTTTCAAAACAAAAACCAATCACATCATTTCCCCTAATTATATTCACGCTGCCACTTATACTAAACCCTTTTAGTGTAAGATAGGCTGGACACAGGATTCTAGTGCCCGTTTAGTCCGCGTTCCCCCGATCGACCCTAAAGTCGGTATTTCTACATTTACCTCTTCTTGACCCACCACCACACCTATTTCGATAGATGATTCTCCATCAAACTTCATTACCACTACTCTGTCGCCGTCCGCAGGTGCGCAGAATCCACCCCGCATCTCTCTCCAAGAGAGGTTCTATCATATTCGAGGTCCTCTTTCGACCTGTCTCTCTATTCTACCAGCCAACGGGGACAATTTTCAGATTAAACCCCAATACATCAACCTTCTACCCAAATATCATGGTCTCGAGTCTGAAGACGCATATGTCTTTATTACAAAATTTGAAAATGTATGCACAATGATGGGTACTTCACAGCTTTATATGGATGCTAAGTGTCTCCGTCTTCTCCCATTTACCTTGTGAGATATAGCCGAGAAGTGGCTGTATAACACAACCGCACATTATATTTCAAACTGGGAAGAATTCGTCAAAGCATTCCTTAAGAAATTTTACCCCTATCATAAAACAGCTCGAATCCGTAGCGAAATCAATCAATTCACCCAGCTTCCCAATGAAACATTCTCGAAATGTCTTTAACGCTTTAAGGATCTGTTAGTTCAATGTCCACATCATGGAATCCCGAGATGGGATCTGTGCAGAATCATATATGAGGGCATTAATCCTAACACAAAACAGACCTTTGAATCCATGTGTCAAGGCAATTTTATGACCAAAGATGATGGGGAAGCCTGGAAATTTTTAGAAGAGTTCGCTAAAAAATATTTATAGTGGGAGGGTGTGAGTCAATCGTCTAAGGGGGGAAATAACCTATCGGATGTTTCCATAGGAGTTAGAGCTGACATTGCAGCTACGCAAAAGAAACTCGAGACTATGGAAAACTAATTTTTAGCTGCCGCCCTAAATCAAATGTCACTCTCCAAAACTGTATGTTGATGATGTTCTGATCCATCACATCTTACAGAAGAATGTCCATTGAATTCTCCGTTTCAAGGTCACGAGCATACCAATGCTGCTTTTCAAAGACTTAGGAATGATCCATTTTTTTCCACTTATAATCAGGGTTGGAGGAATCACCTTAACTTTGCTTGGAACCAATCACAATCTCAAAACACGGTTCCAAATCAAAACAATTTCCAAAGGGCTCCTCCACCACAACAACAACCACTTCAATTGAGTCAGCACCCCTTCCAAGCACAAAACTTCCAAAATCCGGTCAACACACCTGCACCGTCTAATCCATTGCAGTTGACCGGTGCTGATGAATCCTCTTCATTCATAAACTTGCTTTTGACAATAAAGACTTCCGTCGATAAAATCGAGAAAAACTCTACGTCCCAAAGCGAGACTATTAAATCGATGGAAGAAGAAATAGCACGATTAAAAGCTGAAATGAGTGCAAGAGAGAAAAGGAAACTTCCAGCTCAACCTTTGCCCAATCCTGGCTATTCACATCATGTGAATGTAATCACGTTGAGATCTGGAAAAGTGCTTGTCAATCATGTTGGGGAAGAGATTGATGATACAGAAAAATCTATCGATAATACCTCGGCTGAGACCTTTTCTTCCACTTCTACTTCTAATTCTGACCCCAGTTCTTCTACCCCAGCACCTTCTTCCGTGCCTATTCTCCGTTTTCCCCAAGGCTCGACACCTCAGCCCACACAGAAAACGAACCCCACTCCTATTCTTAGATCATTCCTACCCACACGATCTTCTCCAATGTTGGACCCTGATCTTATTTCTCAAGCTCCTTATCCAAATCGGTTAAGGGGAAACACACTGAGTCCACAAATGGAGAAGATCACTGAAATGTTTAAACAAGTTAACATCAACATCCTTCTTCTAAATGCTATCCAACAATTCCCCGCATATCCAAAAGTTCTTAAAGACTTGTGCACTAAAAAGAGGAAGACTCAAGTGCCCAAGAAGATGTTCATGTCAAAAACTGTAGACATGACTTTCCCCCAGCAATTACCGAGGAAACGTAAGAATCCTGGCTATCCTAAGATTTCCATCTCTATTAGGGAAAAACTCATCAACCGTGCTCTACTCGACCTTGGCGCAAGTGTTAACCTGCTTCCTTTCTCGTTCTATGGGCAGTTAGGGATCGGAGAGTTGAAACCAGCCCATTGCACTCTCCAGATGGCTGACCGTTCAATCACCAAACCTATGGGTGAACTGGAGGATGTGTTAATAAAAATCGGGGAATTTGTATTCCCTGTAGACTTTATTGTAATTGATACACAGCCGGTAGCGAACCCACGGAATCAAATTCCGGTGATTTTAGGTCGCCCCTTTTTGGCCACTTCCAACGCTATTATCAACTGTCGTAATGGCTCTATGACCCTATCTTTCGGAAATATTTTAATAGAGCTGAACATTTACAAGTTGGGAAGTGTACCATCCGAACCTACTGCTCAGGTCTGTTCTGTCGACTTAATGGATGTCGACAACAGCGAATTTGATGATCCTCATGATACTGATCTTGACTCTTTTCATATGTTGTTGTTTAACCCAACTATGTATCATACACATACGGACTCTTCCACCGAGTTGTCCGGGTCAAAAACTAACACTGATTATGAACTGTTGTTAGAGTCTGAAGATCACCCCGCACTTTGTGATAACATTATTCTTCGGGGTATTGATGAGACTTTTGAGGAGATCTTCGCTGATGAACTCACATTTTTGAATGATACGGGTGTTGAGATGAATCATCTCCCAATCAATGAAATTGAATCCCCACCCCTTCTTCTGAACTGTAAAAAGAATGCGAGTAATCCATCACATACACTGCATCGACTCTCCAAAATGAGACGCACACACATTCTATTCCACCACTTACCATTTCCCCACTTTTTCTTCCACCAACCTGAGCACTACATTGATAAAATTTTCGAATGGTTGGTGTTGATGTTCGGTCTTTGCAAAGCTTGGCATCGACCAATGATTTTTGACCCCCTCATGTGATTTTCAAAGATCAACATGGCTTAACTCAAGTCTGGGGGGGTATAATCTGGCTCTTGAAAAGAAAATGTTTATAAAATGTTGAGCCGAAAAATATGTTTGGGGGGAGGGTCTTCACTTAAATATTTTGCCCCCATTAATAAATTTCCTCCCAAGCATACAGGTTTTTTGAGATTTAGCAGATGGCAACAGTGTGGACACTGTTGAAAACAAGTTTGGGGGAGGTTTGTGCTTATTTTCGCATCATTTGCATCATACTTTGCATAAGCACAAAACATTTTGAAAAAAAACTATAAAAATTTTAAAAAATATAAAAAAAATTGTATATAAATAAGATAATAAAAGATTAGATAGTGAAAAATTACATCCAAAAGATTGGAAAATTTTAAGAAAACCAAGAAAATTAGAAGTTTTCTTATACGAACTAGTAATAAGTAGTTATGAGCCGTTGTCCCAAGGGTTAGTAAGATGAAGGAAGTCACTAATCTGAGGATAAAAATACGTCTGAAAAATAGTTTCTATTCTGGAAGCCAAAAATTTTGAACGTTGATACCCTACTATTCGCACTTACACACTTCTTGAAACTCGGGATAGTAGAGGATACCTTGAAATGCTCTTGTATAAAAGCCAAAAGTATGAAGGAAATAAAAAAAATGAAGAAAATATAAAATGGTGAGAAAAATGAACACTGGTTTTGTTTTCGCCAAGGCAGCAATAAAAAAATATAGTGAGGGTGCCTATTCACCGAGTGCCTTAGACCAACTGGTCTGGGAGTCACTGCTAAGCCTTAGGTGGTGCAAGACGAGGAAAATCACCTAATAAGCAAGCACATGAGTAATCGGTCGGTTAGTACCTCAAGAAATATTAACGGTCGCATTAAAGTGTGTGAGCAAATTCATCTAAATATTCATTAATTAAAAAAGTACAGAGGCAGATGGACAAGAGTATGATAGCTTGAATTGAATTCTCCGGGTGTAAGGATGTCTTTTACACACACTTAGGGTTATATGATCAATGTTTAGAAGAAAGATAGTAATGAAGAATAAAGACGATGTTTTATTGAGGGATGATGTGATTTCTAACATATTTTCATAACTATTAGGATAGGGCTCATGACAACCGAAAAGCTAGTATAGTTGAAAACCCTAATTTTCAAAGTCTTTCTCTTATAATTCTTATCTTTAAATGTAATTTTCACGGTCTTCCTTTTATTATTGCACTTTGTGGGTGCAATCCGCTGAAAACCCTCAGGAGACAACACTCCTCCTACTAGGGACACCTAGAGGTTTAAAGGCTTGTGGCATGTGCTCAGTGCAATCGTGTTACCTACGAAAGTGTGCTAGTTAGTTTTTCTCTTTCTTTATTTTCTCCTTCACTTTTTAATAAAACAGTTTGCTCGAGATGACCGAGAATAAGTTTGGGGGAATTTGATCAGTCGAAAATATTGTATTTTTTAACACGTCAATTTCCCTACCATTTGCAAAACAGCCGTAAAATACCAAATAACTTGTGTTGTATACTAAAACCGACCTTTTTCAGAGAAATTGAGTGTTTATCATTGCATCGCATAATCTTTGTATAGCGCAACACTTGTCTCGAGAATCTGTGCAGAAAATTCCAGGTAAAAGAGCAGAAACTATGAAAAGTGCTGAGAAAAATACGCCTAGTCCACGACTTGTGATTTGGCAGAGCTAGAAAGAAATATGAGATTCCACACATCAGAAAAGTGCCACAATGTCAGTAAAATAATATTACAGAAGTTACATGCACAGATTCTTTCAAAGAGCCGCGGATCCGCGGCCAAACAGCCCTTCCCGCCGCGGATCCGCGGCGCAATGGTGACGTCAGCATTGCATATTTCTTCAGTTCGCTTCTCATAACGGCAAATGCTTCCAGAAGACTCCAGATGACCACGTGGCTTCATCCAGAAGGCCCGTCCTAACAACCTTATCCTAGAATATTCCTCATTCTAAAATATTCCCTCCAACAAACTTATTCTAGAAGCCTCTCTCCTACAACCTTATTCTAGATGCCTCCTTGTAATAACCTCATTCTAGAATATTCCCTCCAACAAACTTCTTCTAGAAGATTCTTTCTGACAACCTCATTTTGGAGGGAAAATTCAAATGAGGCGGTTCATTTTGGAGGGAAAATTCGAATGAGGTGGTTTATTTTGGAGGGAAAAGTGGTTCATTTTGGAGGGAAATTTGAATTTTGAATTGTAGATCTAGGGTTGAGGTGGTTATAAAAGGAGACCTAAATCTAGGGTTTTGGGTTGTTCATTCCTCCCCAAAATCAACACAAGTTGAGTGACACAACTTGTAAACCCTAATCCCCAATTCAAAATCCAAAACCAAAAATCAAGAACTCCGAGTACCAAATCAAGCATGAAGCCTTCAATCCTTTAGAAAGCGACGCCAGACTTTATCGGAGCAAGTGATCCACGGAGATCCGCGACTCAAGGAGACGAGCGAAGCCGAAATCAACGACCAAGTTCTTTCCTCTTGTAGATCTTGAGAGAGTTGTAACTAAATTGTTGTTAAATAAAAGTGAAATTTCTATATCTTTCTTTCTTTACATTCTTGCATCATGATTCGATCTCAATTCTTGATTGTGTTTCTTGTTACGATCAATAAATTGAAAGTGGTGGAACTAACAAATCTTGAAACGATTCTTAAGTCCTATGAGTTTTGTAAACTCTTGTAAATTGAAGAATCGACGACCTAGTTTCGAGCGATACTTTCTTGATTGTGTTCACTCTTAAGAATGTGAATGAAATCAAGGAAAGGACAAGGGATAGATGATGAAACCCTAGTTTTCGCAAGAAATCCCTAATTCTCATTGATCATCATCGATCTAGTATCAATTTCATCGATGGATAAGAATACGTAATCAATAGATTTCATCACGTCTATAGATTCGATCGATTCCTACGAGCCTCACTTCGATTCTTGATTATTGGATTGGATATCATCAATTCTTAATTCTTGATTTTAATGTTTTCTTGTTATTAGATCTAGATTTTGCTAATTCTTGAATTCACTTTTAAATCTTGAATTGAATTGTCTTTTCTTTTCTTTAATTTTCAATTCATCTAATTCGAATTCGAACGGATCACACTTTTCCTATGGACAATCCGCACTCGCTAACGCGCTATAATCGACACCGTTATTGATTACGGTCAAAATATTTTTGGTTGTGATTTCTATACATTTTCTACATACACATCGAGAATTCATTCAATCAGGCCGTCATGGAGATGCCTCCTCTAAAGAATCTGATGCAGCTAAGATCCTTTCAAGGTAAGCTCGCTTACATACGAAGGTTCATCTCAAACCTATCGGGGAGATGTAGGCCATTCTCAAAGCTCATAAAGAAAGGGGCTCTGTTTGTCTAAGAAACCGAATGTCAAGAAGCATTCGAAAGTATCAAGCTGTACATGTTTCACCCTCCAGTACTTGTTGCTCCCATTCCAAATAAACCATTGATTCTCTATACTGCCATACTATATGAGTCACTTGGTGCACTCTTTGCCGAGAGCAACCAGGAGGGAAAAGAAAATGCCCTCTACTACCTCCTTCGAATGTTAGTCGGTACGGAACATAACTATTCCCCGATCGAAAAGCAATGCCTGGCCCTGAAATTTGCCATGAAGAAGCTAAGGTACTAACCGCTCTCTCATCGGGTTATGCTAATCTCCAAGGTCGACCCGCTTAAACACTTAATGACAAAAGCAAGCCTAGCTGGTAGAATGGAAAGATGGGTTGTCATGCTGCTTGAATTTGACATAATTTGCACTGCTCAAAAAGCAGTAAAAGGGCAAGCCCTCACCGATTTCCTTGGTGCTCATCCCATACCAGAAAGGTCACCGCTAAATTTAGAGTTACCTAACGAACAAGTGCCGCATCTCGAGGATAACGAGCCATGCTGGGAGCTCCATTTCGATGGAGCCTCATCAATAAAGACCTCCAGCAAATGAAGCATCATGCAGATAAAAGTAGGGACATGATTGGTGTTCATCACGCCATCGATAGGAACCCTACAACATTTTTTCGCTCTCACCGAGCCTCGCACAAACAACAAGGCTGAGTAAGAAACTTTGATGGCTGGTCTGGAGCTCGCCATAGAAATGGAAATCTTTCGGCTACAGGTCTATGGTGATTCCCAACTTATCATCAACCAAGTAAGTGGCGACTATAAGATATATAAACCCGAATTAGCTCGATACAATAGCCGAGTGGTGGAGCTCATGAAACAGTTCACTAATATTGAACTAATAAGAGTTTCTAGGGAGTTGAACGGAAAAGACGACGTGATCGCTCGCCTAGCCAAAGAGCTGCCTGATTCCGACAAGGATGAAATTCTGATCACAATTAGAAGCCCGCAAATTCTTCCTCCAGTCTCTTTACAAGAGAAAGAAAGCATAAAACTAGAGAACAATCCTACCAAAGAAATTTTGATCATTCAAGACGAACTTGATTGGAGAGAGCCCTTCATAGAGTACCTACAATATGATAAGCTATCTTAAGAAAGATCTGCGAGGGTTCAGCTGAATAAGAGAACTCTCTGATATGTGTCCGTAAATGACATGCCATACCAAAGATCGTACGGCCATCTCTGGCTCTGGTGTGTGTCCTCGGCCGAAGCCCAAAAAGTCATGAAAGAAGTTCACTCGGGCGTCTGTTGAGCTCACCAATCTGGCCATAAAATGCGGCTTCAAATTAAACGGCTTGGGTATTATTGGCCTACCATGATAAGGGATTATAAAGAGCATGCGAAGAAATGTCATCTCTGTCAGATTCACGATAACTTCATTCACAAGCTTCACAAGTCGTTGCATCCTACGATAGCGTCATAGTTAGTTATGTATATGCCCTAGAGGCCATTGTTGTACATATGATGTATATTATAGTGCATGCTTGGATATATATAGAGAGGACATTCTTGCTCGATATGATAGTATGCTATCTGGTTGCACTTTAACTTAATGTGTAGACTTGTATCGGAATAATGTCTTGCTCTTACATGTTGATAAAGCCTTTAGGATATGTACTTTACTGCTGGGACTATGATGCAGATCATACTAGTGGGGCCAGGATAGTCTACCAGTACATCCTATAACTATTCCTAGTCGAGGGTGTATCGAGACAGGGCATCGATACTCTAGAGTTGACTAGCGTATACGCATCTTGACCCATTTGATGGGCAATGGATGATCCTACATCTATTGGTGTTCGACATCAAAGTTGGTATGCGGGTGCTCAGTGGAGACTGGGTACATTGAACGGACTCGCCGAGAACTCCTAGATGGTATTATACCTATCGTCAAATAGCAGTTCTCTGGTGTCACTGGTACAGGTTAGTCTGTAGACCCCAGATTGTTATAGAGTCTTGTGTGATTCCTACTATGCTTTGATTTCCACATTACCACGTTCAAGAGAACGTGAAAAACGGTGGATTTTGGGTACAGTCCTGAATCACATGGAGGCAATGAGCGATAGGAGTGGTTTCGTCTCTCCCGGTATTGGGGGTTGATGTTGCGCTGTGTTCAATTGGCTATAACTGGAAGTCCCTGGCCAAGGCTGATATGGAGATATACTGGTAAGTGTTATCAGTAGTTTCTCGACCCGTTATGAGCCTTACATCGACAAGACTTGTCGGTTGCAGGGGTCTAACGTTTACCACCCCTAGACTGGATATGTGACATATCAGATGAAGAGACCGGACTGTACGGTAGTGTTACTGATTGGATTCGCAGGAGTATGTGCAGGCTTGGTTGTTGATCTTCTGGTCGCTCAATATTCGGGTGGCTGTTACGTTTAGCTGACCGCTTGCAGCTTGTGGGTGTTTGATATGATCATCACCTACTGCCGGCGTATTGACGAGTCTTTAGAGTCCTACTCAATGGTTCCCGGCTCAGGCGAAATGGAGTAGGAGCACATATGTGATATTTGCGGGATTGAGATTGATACGAGTATGTGATAACGTATTCTATTCTCGTGATATGTGATATCGGCCGGTTATATGTGATATAACCGGGTTATCGGATCAAGTGTTGATTCGATTATATATAATATATATATATATTTATATGTATATATTATATGCTCACATAAGTATTTATTAGTCTCACATGTGATACATTTAACATATATGTGATATATATTTTTTGTTTTGTTTTCTATTGTTATATAAATATTATATATGTGATATATAATATTATGGCATGCTAGGTTATACATGAAACAAGGATGTATGAGAATTATATCATGCTATATATAATGTTTGGGTTTAAATATCTAAGTAATTCAAAATTGTGGAAATGAGTCATGGTAAAAGCTTCATGAAGCTTGTTGATAACCATTGACAAAGTCCACCCTTTTTATTTGGCCCTAGATATTTCTAACCCAACCATGACACATAGATTTGGTTAACTCTCTACAATGGTTAGGTTTTGACATATACTAACCCATGGTTGCATTTCTGACCTCATCTCATTCATTCTTCTTCTTCTTCCTCGTCTCGTTTTCGCTTTCTAGTTATTGAGATCAAGAAGAAAATTAGTGAGATATTAAATACTAAAGTGAGAAAAATTTCTACTTCATCATCCTCTTCTATACTAGCCATATAGATTAGTGTGTTAGCTTCACTAATTCCATATTAATGAAGTCATAGCTTGAGTTCGTGTTTCCTCGAAGTAGATCTTCTTGGATTTCGAAGTCTTCAAGCAAGCATGGATCATTCGACTTGTGGAGCCTCTCAAGAGTGTAGGAGTTCATGGATCGCAGAGAAGGGACCACTACTCGGAGCTTATAAAGGGAAGAAACGCACTACAAAGGTTGTAATCTCTAATCACAGAGTTGTAAAGTTGTTTACTTGCAAAGTTAACCCTAATTCTCTAGTTCGATTACTTAGTTGGTTTGTTTAGCACCCCAAAAATTTTAATATAGCAAGTTTGATACTTGTCAAAACCTTGCTAAGGTGCTAAGCTAACCCTACAGTGGTATCAGAGCCAGGCTAGAGTATTAGGTGTTGTCTAGACGTAGTTAGAATTCTGATCGAACCCCGAAAACCAGAAAAATACCCCCTTTCTGGAAATTTTTCAAAAAGTTGAAAATTTTCATGTTAAAAATATTCAGAAAATCATGCAGGGAATTCTATGGACACACCTGATGAACCAAACTCAAACTCTTCTAAGTGACCACGGAACCATGGCCAAAACATGGTTTTGACGGCGGATCCACGGTGCCACTTGAGAGGCTTGGGTCGGGCCTTTCAGCTGTAGGTCCGTAGAAACTATGGCATGTCTCTGGTTAACTTTAACTGTGCTCAAGTGTTGAGCTCTCTGGGAATTTTTGGGAGTTCGTTGATTCGATCGAATTGTTTAAACTTCCCTTAACTATCTATGATTGTGATACAATATTTGGAATTCATGTTATTAGGCATGAAATCAGTAATATGTGATATTTTGGGTTTATGATGTCTAAAGTGTTTGTGGATTTCAAATGTTGTACTTTAACATTTTCTTTTCTGTGGCCGTAAGTGTAATAAGTGGTGTATCTCCGGTTTCAGTGCTATATGTCAACGAAAATTGTGATACGCATATTTACTTACGTTGATGGCATGTGATATTATGTGTTGCTGTGATATGTTATATTGGATCATCGTGTTTTGA
This sequence comes from Agapanthus africanus, assembly GCA_030015575.1. Lineage (NCBI taxonomy): Eukaryota > Viridiplantae > Streptophyta > Magnoliopsida > Asparagales > Amaryllidaceae > Agapanthus > Agapanthus africanus. Next base: position 539,243,996 of record CM057337.1, read on the forward strand.
ATAGCCGGGGGTTTTATTTGAGATGAGAGTTTTTCATTTTCATTCATGTAAAATTCATTGTATGTAATATTCTTTTATTGGGGCACTTCCGGGTTGAGGATGCTGTCACAATTGTATATTATTTACTTTTCCTTATTGGGATAGACCCAAGGTGGGGAGCACAAGTAACCGGGTTCTAGGGCCCAGTGGGAGGCCATCTCGAGGAGTCGAGACCGGGTCTCCTAACTCTAGAATTGGTAAGGTTGTTTTCCGCTCTCGTAGGGGTCTAGACATGTGGGTTTGGCTATTCATCGCGACCGTAGAATCCTTGTTTTATACTGGCTCAAAATAAAACACGAACCTCCTAATATATCCAATATTTCATATTATCTTCTGCTGCTACTGTTCTGTGATGAGATCATATTACTGCCTTAGACGAATACTTATACTATATATATGATATATAAATATTATTGCTTTCGTTTCTTCTGTGATGCTTAGGAAGCATAAATGATGGGATTTCGTTAATGAGATTAATGAAAGAAAAAGAAACATAAAAGATATTTTAGAATCAAATTTTCAAAAAGGATAGCTCTATTTTTTGCTTTGCATAGCGGTAGATCTTATTCGATAAGGAAAGAGCCGATATCCCTTCACCGGGAGTGACCTCTTTAGCAAAACTAGCAGATGCTACAACTCACTCGGTTTTTTTATTGCTTCTATAGTTCTTGCTCTGGATAGAAGTATTCCTTGTAGAATATCCAACACCTTATTCGATAAGAAAAGAGCTGAGATTCCTTCACCGGGAGTGACCTCATTAGCGAAACTAGTAAAAGCCTCAAAAACACTCCTTTTCAAAGTCACTTGTTTTCTACAATGATATCAAGTTCATTACGCAAAGAGTTTTTTTGGAAAAAACTATCATAACCCTCTGTCATTTTTGGAAGTAGAGTACTTAGTATTCGTGCTGCGTTTGTTGACCTTAGTTAAGGTGCAGTGTACGGTAGCTGAGTGATGTCTTCTTATATAGCATATGATGTGATTAATTAGGACAGTCATATGACTTTGTTGACCATAGTTAAGGATCGTGTGGATGGGTCTAATTAATCAAGAAATGATGGGTAGAACTTGACTAGTGCTTATGATTTGTTGACCATAGTTAAGGTCATAAGTCATTAGGGGGGAAATAGATTATCGGGAATTTCAAGTTTTGAAATTTGCAATGAGATTGCATACCCTCTATGAGATAGTTGGATCCCGATACCCATTGCGAGTAAGAGTTACTCCTGGGAAGGTTTTACACTTTACAATTAGCTAACCCATTAGGTGTCTAGAAAGGTGTTAATAGGGCTACCCCTAAGGGAAAACGAGATTTATCTTAATTAGGTACGTGCGAGAGCACGGGGAACCTCCCTCAAAGTACCGGCACTTGCCTGGCTTAACAGTTAGCAAAGTTGTAGACTGTAATTAATCCTGGCTAGTCTTTCCATTTTAGGGTTTTTAAAGAAAGACTTGATAAAAGCAGTGGGAGCCATCCTGATTAGATAAGATAATAATCAATCTAATCTTGCAAGAGCATACACTAAAGTGTTTTATTCTCTCTCTCTCCAGGTAGCGACCATGTCTGGCCTTAATCAAGATAATAATATAGATGTATTGACCGAACCCACCTGTTATACTGAGCAAGGAACGTTGGTCCCGTTCTTTCTTATAATTTTTATAAGACTGAGCAGGAATAGGAATATATCCAGATTCCCACGCCGCCCAAACGAAGAACAATCATGTTGATGCATCTTTTTCGGGTGTGTTAGTTACCGAGAACTGTTTTTCAGTTCACTCTACGTCCTGTGCATTAGATACCGGATCAGGATCCCACATATGCAATATATTGCATGGGCTAAAGAAAGGTAAAGAACTGGGAATGTGTGATCATTCCGTAAGAGTAGGGAATGGTGCAAATGTTGCAGCTAAAACAGTTGGCGAATATCAACTTGTATTACCAAATGGTAATACATTGATTCTGAACGAATACTATTACATACCGAATATGATATGCAACATTATATCAATTTCTTTATTAAGTAAAGAAGGATATAATTTTGCACTAAAGGATAATGTTATGAACATCTTCCTGAATCAAAAGTTGATTGGATCAGGCTCGTTAAATAATGTCTTATACGTTCTAAATCAAAATACAGTTCTTAATGTGCAAAAGACACACAAGAGGAAGAGTTCAAAAATGAACGAATCCTTCTTATGGAATTATAGACTAGGTCATATCAATGTGACACGAATAACTAAGTTGCATAAGGATGAATATTTGAATATGTTCGAATTTTCATCTTATGACACTTTCCAGTCATGTCTCAAAGAAAAAATGACAAAAACTCAGTTTAGTGGACACGGAGAAAGAGTTACGGAACTCTTGGGACTGATACATAGTGATGTATGTGGTCCCATGTCTACACATGCCAGGAATGGTTCATCATATTTACCGTCGATCTCTCAAGATACGGACATGTGTTCCTGTTGAAATACAAGTTTGATGCTTTTTAGAAATTCAAAGAATATAAGCACGAAGTAGAGAACCAAATGGTAAAAGTATTAAGATCCTTCGATCTGATCGAGGAGGAGAATACTAGAGCAATGAGTTCCGAGACTATCTAAAAGAGAATGTGATTCTCTCTCAGCTTACTCCTCCATATACACCACAGCACAACGGTGTATCGGAACGAAGGAATCGCATCCTATTAGATATGGTGTGCTCTATGATGAGCACTGCTGAGTTGCCTATTTCCTTTTGGGGGTATGCACTTGAGACAGCCATATACCTATTGAATAGAGTCCCATCCAAATCAGTGCTTACCACTCCATATGAGATATGGAATGGGAAGAAACCATCTCTTAAACGAGTTAAGATGTGGGTTTGTCCGTCCTATGTTAAAAAGCAGAATCCGGACAAGCTCGAAGCAAGATCAGGTCTGTGTATGTTTGTGGGATATCCAAAAGATTCTTATGGATATATTTTCTACCATGCTGACGAGCAAAAGGTGTTTGTTTCTCAATATGCCAACTTTTTAGAAAAGGAATTTCATGCAAAAGAAATTAGTGGCGAAGAGGTAGAGCTGGAAGAAGTTCCAGCACCACAAACTGCAACTAATGACTTATTGGAACCAGAGGATTCAGTAGTTCCCAACGAACCCCAGCCTCTCCGCTGATCTAGTAGGGTTCCTCATCAACCTGAGAGATACTACGGTTTTCTCATTGATAGTGGGAGCGAGGATTGCATCATGGAAGATGATGACCAAACTAGCTTCGACCAGGACATCACGATTGCTGACTCTGTGAAATGGTTTGATGCAATGCGATCTGAGATGGAATCCATGTACACCAACAAAGTATGGACTTTGGAAGTTGATCCTAAAGGGGTAAAATCCATTGGGAGCAAATGGATCTTTAAGAAGAAACTTGGTGTAGATGGAAAAGTTGAGACTTTTTGCAAAGGGTTTTCGTCAACGACCAGGTGTGGATTATGACGAAACCTTTTCTCCAGTGGCTATGCTTAAGTCCATCCGGAACTTACTTGCCATTGCTGCAAACCATGACTATGAAATCTGGCAGATGGATGTTAAGACCGCATTTCTAAATGGTGATTTAGAGAAGTGTGTGTACATGACTCAGCCAGAGGCCTTCGTAGACAGTGGGAGCAGCTTAAAGGTGTACAACCTGCTTAAATCCATCTATAGGTTAAAGCAGGCATCGCGGAGTTGGAACATCTGTTTTGATTCAATAGTCAAAGAGTTGACTTGATCAAAAATGTAGATGAACCTTGTATATAAAAGTAGGTAGAAGAGAGTAAGATTGTCTTCCTCGTATTGTACGTGGATGACATACTCTTGATAGGAAATGATGTTCCTATGCTGCACTCGGTCAAGCTCTTCTTGTCACAAAGATTCTCGATGAAAGATCTAGGTGATGCCTCCTGCATTCTGGGGATTAAGATCTATAGAGATAGATCTAAACGGATACTGGGATTGTCCCAATCTAGGTACATTGACACCATACTAAAGAGGTTTAGTATGGATGAATCCAAGTGTGGGAATTTACCCACGATCTCTGGACTCACTCTCTTCAAAGAGTTGTCTCCTTAGACAGATTTGGAGACAGCTCGCATGGAAAGGATACCCTATGCTTCGGCAGTAGTCTCTATCATGTATGCGATGCTATGTACCAGACCCGATGTAGCATACTCACTAAGTGTAGTAAGCAGGTATCAAGCAGATCCAGGAGAGAATCACTGGACAGCTGTGAAGAACATTCTCAAGTACTTAAGATGTTCTAAGGAGATGTTCTTAGTGTATGGTAATAGAGAACTCCAGGTGGAGTGTTCATATCAGAAAATTGCATTCTAATACCGTTCATTCATTATCTAATTGTTTTATTTATCGGTATTATTGACCAGTGTCTGCTCAGTATTACAGATTACAGGTATCCATGACAAAATACTGGAAATGCATCCAACAGCATGGATATATCACTTGAGGGAAGACACTGCGACCAGAAACGCTAACCGACCGATACTTCATGAGTTCCTTTATGCAACAAGTTGTGTACATATTTTTTTCTAAATGGTCCAACACAACAAGTGTGTACACAAGACTTTTAAGCACATGTGGATATGATTCTATATGCAATCAAGGATGTGATTCTATATGCAATCAAGGATATGATTATATATGCAATCAAGGATATGATTTTATATGCAATCATCAAGGATATGATTCTATATGCAATCAAGGATATGATTTTATATGCAATCATCAAGGATATGATTTTATATGAAATCAAGGATATGATTTTATATGCATATGATATTATATGCATTCAAGACTAAAAAGCATGTGTTCAAATCAAAGGCAATCAAACAAATCAGCATGAGCCATAATGGGACAGATATGAATATTTCTTTCTGAGCCTATAAATAGAGACCAGAGGGAAGAGGAAAGGGTAGCTTTTTCTTTAGTTCTATCTTAGAATTCTTGTAATTTTTCTTTTCATTCTTGAGCTCTTGCCCCTTTGTCTTGACCTTGCAACTTCTCATTTAGAACTTGCAAGCTTAAGGCTTAGGTTCTTGACTTCAAGATCTCTTGTAACAAGTTTGTTCTTCAATAAAAGTTCGTATTTTTATTACATGTCTTGTTCCACTTTACATGATTTCAATTGTGAAATTCATGCCTTGCTTTGATCTTGCAACCTCTTAAGTGAGCTTGCAACCTTAAAGCTTGGTGTTTGGATCTCACACGTTGCCGGGGATTGAATACTGGGAGATAAAACGCTTGAACTCATCGGTTCTCTTTTCCTCTTTATTTCATTGCATGTTTTTATGTATCTTCTCTTTTCTTTCTTGTTAATTTGTAAATATGTGTGAGTAATCTTTTCACTTGTTAAGGGTGTAATATGTTAGATCGTATTCGATGATTTTCTTTGTCCAAACTTTAAAACCTAAAACTTGCCTATTGAAACTTCGTGCAAATCACCCGCAACTCCGCTCACTAGGCATCCTATCCTACCCCGATAGTGATGATTCCTAATCATGACCGGATTGCCCGTGGTTTGCCGAAGGCTAAAGTCAAGAGATAACAACGGAAGGACAAGGGACAAGGAAAACGGATTTAGCGAAATACCGCAAATACCGTATTTCAAGTTCCCTAATCCGCGTTGTTACCTATTGCTTTAGTATCAATACCAAGTCGGGGCTATAAGGAATTGGCAAACATCACCTTCATATAATCTAACTTATTACTACCCTTAACAAGTCCTTTTTATTCATATCTTTGTTACGACAATTAGTTAACCAACAAATCAAAACACGATATTAACTCGTTAAAACAAGATACAAAAAACTTACCATCTCCCTGCGGACGACCCGTATTCATCGCGGATCGCTACAAGCGACACCGTTTTGATTGCAGTAATTTCAGAATTCTTTTTAAACACGACACAGTTAGATCGTGACAATCAAATGGCGCCGTTGCCGGGGAGACGGTAACGCTTTTTATACTTGTAGTTTCGGGTTAAATTTGTGCATATTCTGTATAAAACTAACTTCTAACACATTCAAACAAATAACCATTCTTTTTGAAACCAACCACAAACACAAATAAAATTCTTTTCTTCTCTGGATTTGAATTCTGCTAACACTCTGATTTTCTTAATTATTTGTGTTCAGAATTGTGGTTGTTAATATTGCTTTTTGGCTCAAATATCCGTATTTTTCCAACATATGCAGATTTGACGGATTTTGAGCAGCGATCATACGGAACAAAGGGGCATTTTCAAGTGCAAAGGAGGGTGAACACTCAGTGCCAAAGATCCGGGTAGTTAGACCCGCGCAAGCGAACCATTCGACCTCTCGGAGGCAATATCAACACGAGTTTCTGAAACTCGTGCTTTTTGGTACGTATTTTTCTAAACTTCCCCTCTCAAACCCGACGCTCCAATATTCTTGTCTTTGCAGGATTCTTAGCAAAAATCGCCGCAAAAAGCCAAAAAAAAAACTAACCGTATTTGTTGCAGCGCCGTATTAAAAGTAAAAAACGATAACTGATTGCTTGAAAACAAAACTTGGTTGAATTTTGCGCATTGCATCATTTAATACGGACTTAAGGGGCTCTAACACCAATCCAGATTGGGTGGGGATTTCATCACCCTTCCCAGGACCCCAAAAATCACTAAAGCATATGCATTGTCCATTGTAAATTAAAAAATACTAGACTTCAGCCCTAAGGACTTCGCGCTAATTAGGAGAAGATAAACCGTGTTTAGAACCTCGCTTAACGGTATATTGTTTATGGGGTGTCTAGGAAAGTGTTAAAGGCGCAACCGCCGAAAGAGAAAGGGTTACTTAATTAAGGAACTTCGCGAAAGCGTTGGACAACCTCCCCTTATCTCTGCACTTACCTGGCCTTGTGATCAGTGTATTTTTAAGCCCGTTTCTCGACACTGTTTAACTTTGACAATCAAGTTCAGGAGCAAGTCTAGTAGACCTTGGTTACCCTAGATCTAGGTGTGATTATGCATATCTTGTTTGTGATTGCTTAAGCCGTATATCCGTACATATTTCTGTAAATCTCCTTCTAAAAAAAGGGGGAAAAATCAAAATCTTTTATAAAAACTTGCCCTTTGTCGCCAAATCCATTTTTCACCCATCACCCATCGCCTTTCTCCATTGACGTTTTCTTACCCTCACCTTCTCCGCTTTGACTATACTAAACTCGTTTAGTGTATGTCCGCTTGGACTCGGGACACTAGCGCCCGTCTAGTCCGCGTTACGTTAGTCGCTACCGACTACGCGATCGACTCCGAAGTCGATACTCCTTCCACTCCTCTTTCACCCCTACCTTTGCCGGCCAACTCCGACGTTGACCGGAATTCTGTTCATACTTCTTCACCTTCACCTTCGCTTTCACCAACCTCTTCTTCCGCGATGTCTTGATTCAATCCGAACATCTCTTTGACCACCCCTGGATTGGCTCCACCTCCTACGGAGACCAATATCCCACCACCTCCGCCTGTTGTAGCGCCGCAGCGAATCGCGCTCCAGGATCGTTTCTACCCCACCCGTTCTGCACTTCCCACCTGCCTTTCTCTTCCTCCGGCCAATGGGGACAACTTTGAAATTAAGCCCCATTTCATCAACATGCTTCCACGTTTTCATGGGCTTGAATCTGAAGATGCCTATATCTTCATCAACAAATTTCAAAACGTCTGTGCCATGATGAAAACCACCCAGCTGTCGGACGATGCTATACGTCTACGGGTCATTCCGTTCACTCTATGCGATCTCGCTGAAAAATGGCTGTATAGCACCGCTTCCCATTCCATAACCAGTTGGAATGAGTTTGTTAAAGAGTTTCTCAAAAAGTTTTATCCAAATCACAAAACTGCAAGGATTCGCAATGAAATCAATCAATTCTCCCAGCTTCCTTCTGAACCCTTCTGGAAGTGCTTTGACCGGTACAAAGACCTTCTTGTTCAGTGTCCTCACCACGGTATAGAGAAATGGCAACTTTGCCAAACCTTATACGAGGGCCTGAACCCAGCAACGAAGCAGTTGTTGGAAACCATCTGTCAGGGCCACTTCCTATCCAAATCTGACGAGGAAGCATGGCAATTCTTTGACGACCTTGCGGAGCAAACGCTACAGTGGGAGAGCACGAGACCGACGACTTCTTCTTCTTCTACCTCCACTTCTACCGGTCAGTCTAGGGTAGGAATTCATCAACTTGACGTCTCTATTGCAATGAAAGCTGAAATGGTTGCAATAACTAGAAAGCATGAAGCGATAGAGAGCAAATTTTCTTCTCCTGCTCCTAGCCCTGTTCTTCCACTTCGTACCATCTGCGCTTGTTGTTCCGATCCCTCTCATTTAACCGAAGAGTGTCCTTACAATTCTCCATCTCAAGGACATGATCAGGTTAATGCTGCATTTTAGCAAAGACCAAGGAATGATCCGTACTCTTCCACGTACAATCCCGGTTGGAGGAACCACCCCAATTTCGCCTGGAATCAGAATCAGAATCAATTCCAAGGCAACCACTTCCAAAGGCCCCCTCCACCGCAACAACAAGCGCAACAACAAACTCAACATCAATATCAGCAGCCCTTCCAATCCCAGCCTTTCCAAAACCAGACGAACAACTTTGCACCCAACAACTCTTTTCCACCAAACAACTTTGTTCCGTCAAACAACGATAAGGTTTCCTCGCTCGAGCGAAGTCTGGAGGCGTTTGTTAAACAATCGACTCAATCCACCGCTAACATCCAGTCTTCGATTCAATCTTTAGTGCAACACACTGCCGCACACGGGCAAAGCATCAAGACCATCGAGGCCCAGATTGCACAGCTGAACGCGGCCTTAAGCGAGCGAGAGAAGGGGAAGCTCCCGTCCCAGCCACTTCCAAATCCCGGTCACCCACATAACGCACATGTTGCTCTTGAACAACAAAACCATAATGTGAGTGTCGTGACTACACTGAGATCGGGGAGGATGCTGCAAAACAACATTGGAACACGGATCAACGATGACACCCCGGCCGCTTCTTCTTCTTCTTCTTCTTCTCCTTCTTCTTCTTCATCTTCTGAGCCTATTCTCCGTTCTTCACAAGGCTCTCCTTCCTCTTCTTCTATGAACGGACCCACTTCTCACTCCACGAAAACACATATTCTGGGATCCGGTCCAACTCCACAATCTCCTCCTCCAGCATTAGACTCAACCAATTTTCAAAATGTTCCATTTCCAAACCGGTTGAGATCTAATAAACAAAATCCTCAAATGGAGAAGATTCTGGAGTTATTTAAGCAAGTTAACATTAACATTCCTCTTTTAGATGCTGTCCAACAAGTCCCGTCTTACGCGAAAATCTTAAAGGACTTGTGCACGAAAAAGAGGAATTCTCAGGTACCCAAGAAAGTTTTCTTGGCTAGTGCTGTGAGTGATGCCCTTACCCAATCTTTACCACAAAAACGGAAGGACCCTGGCTGTCCTACGATTTCAATTACCATTGGGGATAAGAACATCAACCGCGCACTATTAGATCTTGGTGCCAGTGTTAACTTGCTTCCGTATTCAGTATACGAGCAATTAGGCGTCGGAGAGCTGAAACCCACGCACTGCACTCTCCAAATGGCCGACCGATCGATCACCCATCCTAGGGGTGAGCTAGAGGATGTGTTGATAAGAGTCGGGGACTTCATATTCCCCGTTGACTTCATTGTATTAGATACACAGCCTATAGCTAACCCCCGGAATCAAATTCCGGTGATACTCGGTCGCCCATTTCTCGCAACCTCAAATGCTGTGATCAATTGTCGCAATGGTTCGATGAACCTCTCTTTGGGAAATATGACGACTGAACTCAACATTTTTAAGTTGGGCAATCAGCCCGCCGAACCTAATGCTCATATACTGGATGTCTGCTCGATCCGGGAGATCACCCCGGAAGAGTGTGAATTCGAGGAGTTTCTGTTTGAACGCGATAACCTTGACGCCACTAGTGCGTTTCTCTTCGAACCTGCTGCTGCTTCCGCGCCCGACTACGACTACGAGTGTTTTACGTTCTCACACGATCTTAGCCGCTCACAACCCGAGTTTAAATCTTTTGACTTTCCGGATGAGTTACCTGAACCATCCAACTCGGTAGCTTACGCTCGTTTTAAACCTTTGATGGAATCCTTTGAGTTCGAGACCTTTTCTCCAATCCAGCCTTCAATCATTTCACCTCCAATTCTCGAACTCAAGCCTTTGCCATCTCACCTTAAGTACGCTTACTTAGGTGAGAACGAGACCCTCCCGGTTATCATTTCGGCTTCTCTTGCTCCCGAGCAAGAGAAAGCCCTTCTTTCGGTTTTACACGGCAATAGGCAAGCTTTTGGCTGGTCCATGGCGGACATCAACGGGATTAGTCCCCTGATCGTTGAGAATCATATTCATCTGATGGATGATTCCAAACCAGCCCGGGATCCACAAAGACGTCTCAATCCAATCATGAAGGAGGCTGTGAAGAAGGAGATCGTCAAATGTCTGGATAGTGGTATCATTTCCCCTATCTCCGATAGCCAGTGGGTTAGCCCTATTCATGTTGTCCCCAAGAAGTCGGGCATTACGGTCATAACCAACGAGGCGAACGAGTTAATCCCTACTCGCACCCAAACTGGGTGGCGAGTATGCATTGATTACCGAAAACTCAACGCCGCAACGCGGAAGACCACTTTCCGCTACCTTTTATTGACCAGATGCTCGAACGATTGGCCGGACATGAGTACTATTGCTTTCTTGATGGCTACTCTGGCTATAATCAAATTCCCATCGCCGAAAAAGACCAGGACAAGACTACTTTCACTTGTCCTTTCGGCACGTTTGCATATCGTCGCATGCCCTTTGGGTTATGCAATGCGCCCGCTACCTTCCAGCGGTGTATGATGGGAATATTCTCAGACATGGTGGAGAAATTCTTGGAGATCTTCATGGACGACTTCTCCATCTTTGGCGATTCCTTTGACGAGTGTCTGCTGCATCTCGACGCTGTCCTTACCAGATGTAAGGACAAGAATCTCATTTTGAACTGGGAGAAATGCCACTTCATGGTGTGCGAAGGTATTGTCTTAGGACATATCATCTCGCAGAAAGGCATTGAGGTAGACAAAGCAAAGATTGAGGTCATTTCCAATCTTCCTCCTCCCCGATGCGTCCGAGATATCCGAGCCTTCCTTAGCCACGCCGGTTTCTATAGACGGTTTATCAAGGACTTTAGCAAGATTGCTAGGCCCTTGACTCTTCTACTGGCCAAGGACACGCCATTCGACTTCAGCCCGAGCTGTGTGGCTGCTTTTGAATCATTGAAACACTCACTCACTTTTGCTCCCGTTCTCTCTTCCCCTGACTGGACGCACCCATTCGAGATTATGTGCGATGCATCCGACTCTGCCATCGGTGCTGTCCTTGGACAACACATCAACAAGATGCCGCACGTAATCTATTACGCTAGCCGAACCCTGAACGACGCCTAACTCAATTATACAACAACTGAGAAGGAATTCTTGGCTGTTGTATTTGCTTTAGAGAAGTTCAGGCCCTACCTCATCGGCTCTCCAGTCATTGTTTACACTGATCATTCTGCTCTGCGCCATCTTTTTGCGAAGAAAGATGCCAAATCTCGGCTTATACGTTGGATCCTCTTGCTTCAAGAGTTTGACCTTGTCATTAAGGACAAACGAGGATGTGAAAACATCGTTGCCGACCATCTCTCACGACTTCCTTCTTCGCCGTCGCTTCAAATCCCGATCAATGACGTTTTCCCGGATGAACAACTCTTGACAATATCTCGCGAACCTTGGTTCGCAGAAATTGTGAACTATTTGGCCACAGGGTTACTACCAACCGAATGGTCAAGTCAGGACAGACTTCGCTTTTTATCCAAAGTAAAACATTTTTACTGGGACGAACCCTATCTGTTCAAGTACTGTCCTGACCAGATTATTCATAGGTGTGTCCCTGATGAGGAATTCAAGAGTGTGCTGTCATTTTTCCACGATCAAGCGTGTGGCGGGCATTTTGGCCCCAGAAAGACAGTTGAGAAGATCTTGCAATGTGGTTTCTACTAGCCACAACTCTTCAAAGACGCTCATGACTATTGCAAGACTTGCTCCCGGTGCCAACATATGGGCCGGATATCCCGGAGAAACGAGATGCCGCTCCAACCAATCTTGGTTGTGGAGATTTTCGACGTGTGGGGGATAGATTTCATAGGGCCGTTTCCCAGCTCTTTCGGGAACTTGTACATCCTTCTAACTGTTGATTACGTCTCTAAGTGGGTCGAGGCTGTGCCCAGCCGGACTAACGACAACAAGGTTGTCGTTAGGTTCCTTAAAGAAAACATTTTCTCCCATTTTGGGCAGCCCCGAACGATCATTAGCGACAATGGAAGTCATTTCTGCAATAAGAATTTCGAGGCCTTAATGCGGAAGTATTCCATTAATCATAAGCTATCCACGCCCTATCACCCCCAAACCTGTGGTCAAGCCGAAGTCTCAAATCGGTAGATCAAGCAGATACTGGAGAAGACGGTTTCTAAGAACCGTAAGGATTGGTCGCTGAAACTAACTGATACCCTTTGGGCTTTTCGCACTACTTATAAGACCGACCTTGGCATGTCTCCCTATCGGCTTGTATACGGAAAAGCTTGCCACCTCCCTGTCGAAATAGAGCATCGCGCATTTTGGGCGATAAAAGAGCTGAATCTGTCTCTAGAAGATGCGGGCAGCCATCGGAAGTTGCAGTTGAACGAACTGAGCGAGCTTAGGGATGAGGCTTACGACAACGCGGTTGTCGTTAAGAATCGAACGAAGGTGTTTCACGATAAACACCTTTTGCACAAAACCTTCGTACCTGGTCAGCAGGTACTGCTTTACGACACCCGACTTCATTTCCATCCAGGAAAGCTCCGATCTCGCTGGAAAGGGCCGTATTTTGTGCGGAATGTGTATCCGCAGGGCACTGTGGATTTGGAAAATCCAAAGGACGGTTCATTTTTCATAGTGAACGGACACCGACTAAAACCGTACCTTAGCGCCGAACCAACAGAGGAGCTCCTATTCTTACAGGAGCCGGTTTACCCTGCATGATCTTCCTCTGCCCACCTCCAAACTTCGGTTATCCAGCCAAGAACAGTGGACACTGTTCCAAATAAGTTTGGGGGTATGTATAAAGCCTTTTGTATATATTTGTGAATATTCTTTTCCATTCTTTTTCTTTTTCTTTTCTTTACAAACAAAAACAAATAAAAATTGTGTATCGCTAACCGACAATTTTTGACCCTTCAAATGATCTCTTCATGCAATGACGGTGAGGACACTGTTCAGTTTAAGTTTGGGGGTACGCACGGTACGCATTTCTTACCTTCGCATTCATATGTATATTTTGCATCTGCATATTAAAATCCATAAAATCCATAAAAATCTGAAAATTTTCTAAAAACATAAAAACTTTTCTGTCAAGTTAGCTAGTAGGAGGACTCTGATTCACCATTTCGACGGTTTTGTTTGATAAAATAAGAATAACTAAATCTTATGTTTAGATTTTGAAAACCTGAAAAAAAAACTCTCCTTTGAAGTTAACTATAGCTGATATACGTCTTTACATCACACTACACGTGTCGTGAGTTTTTGGGAATTAGATGATAAGTCTTTTATGTCGAAAAACTTTTAAATGGATCAATGATTTTCTGAGGATCAAATTGGTTTGTTCTGAAATAAGTAGTGTCAAGAATAGTTTATGAAGTAAAGCGAATATGAAGGAATGTTATTGATGCCGTAATTGGAACTAAGTCTGAAAAATAACCCATCTGAAACTTGATTGGAATGATTACACACCAAACCCACTAAACACGTCTTTTATCCAAAAAATAATTGAACTGCCGGTTATATCTCCGTTCGTATTAAATCATCTGATTTTCACGCCAAACTGTCTTTTGTTTTTGGACCTGGGTAACTTGAGTAATTAAGTCCGCCGGGGTGTTTCTACACCTAATGCCATAAAACCAACTGGTGTGGGTGCATTGGCCCAAAGCTCGCTAAGAAGCCTAGAAAGTCCAGATTAAAACAAAGTCAAGCAAGTGTTCTCTCCGAGTTAAAATTCCTAACGGTTCTTTGTGTGGGAATAATCTTGATAAAAGACAGGCTTTTTAAAAAAAATTTAGCGGAGATATGAAGGCTTTATTCTATGATAAAGACTATTGCACGATTCACAGAGGTGTGTATGAAATGAAAACAAGGAAAGGGTGGAGTGAAAAATAAGACCTAGTTTCCTGTTAAGGAAGATAGAAATTCTGAAGTTGAAACTTTTTACTGGAAAACGAAGCTTGAAAAAAATTGCTCAACTCTTTATAAAACTTATGTGATCCTTTTAAAATTGTTATCCGGGCTTAATTGTGTGATATGATGACTTTATTCGACCTTTCGGGAACTTAACGACACTATTTGCACTGCACGTGAAGACATATAAAAGCTGTAGTTAAACAAGAAGCGAGGTGTGAAAAATAAAGGGTCGATAGTCTAGACCTAGGATAATAGAATTGTTATTTTCTGAAACAAAACTTTAGGGTTTGAATCTTAGTTATTTTACAAAACTAGCTTGACCGGATTTTGTGGGTAGTATCCGCTGAAAACCCTCAGGAGACAACACTCCTCCTACTAGGGACACCTAGAGGTTTAACGGCTTGTTGCACTTGCTCAGTGCAATCGCGTTCCCTGCGAAAGTGAGGTTAGGAAATTTTTTGTGAATAAATTGGTTTTGCTCGGGACGAGCAATAGATAAGTTTGGGGGTATTTGTTCATATCAGAAAATTGCATTCTAATACGGTTCATTCATTATCTAATTGTTGTATTTATCGGTATTATTGACCAGTGTCTGCTCAGTATTACAGATTACAGGTATCCATGACAAAATACTGGAAATGCATCCAACAGCACGGATATATCACTTGAGGGAAGACACTGCGACCAGAAACGCTAACCGACCGATACTTCAGGAGTTCCTTTATGCAACAAGTTGTGTACACATTTTTTTCTAAATGGTCCAACACAACAAGTGTGTACACAAGACTTTTAAGCACATGTGGATATGATTCTATATGCAATCAAGGATATGATTCTATATGCAATCAAGGATATGATTTTATATGCAATCATCAAGGATATGATTCTATATGCAATCAAGGATATGATTTTATATGCAATCATCAAGGATATGATTTTATATGAAATCAAGGATATGATTTTATATGCATATGATATTATATGCATTCAAGACTAAAAAGCATGTGTTCAAATCAAAGGCAATCAAACAAATCAGCATGAGCCATAATGGGGCAGATATGAATATTTCTTTCTGAGCCTATAAATAGAGACCAGAGGGAAGAGGAAAGGGTAGCTTTTTCTTTAGTTCTATCTTAGAATTCTTGTAATTTTTCTTTTCATTTTTGAGCTCTTGCCCCTTTGTCTTGACCTTGCAACTTCTCATTTAGAACTTGCAAGCTTAAGGCTTAGGTTCTTGACTTCAAGATCTCTTGTAACAAGTTTGTTCTTCAATAAAAGTTCGTATTTTTATTACATGTCTTGTTCCACCTTACATGATTTCAATTGTGAAATTCATGCCTTGCTTTGATCTTGCAACCTCTTAAGTGAGCTTGCAACCTTAAAGCTTGGTGTTTGGATCTCACACGTTGCCGGGGATTGAACACTGGGAGATAAAATGCTTGAACTCATCGGTTCTCTTTTCCTCTTTATTTCATTGCATGTTTTTATGTATCTTCTCTTTTCTTTCTTGTTAATTTGTAAATATGTGTGAGTAATCTTTTCACTTGTTAAGGGTGTAATATGTTAGATCGTATTCGAAGATTTTCTTTGTCCAAACTTTAAAACCTAAAACTTGCCTATTGAAAATTCGTGCAAATCACCCGCAACTCCGCTCACTAGGCATCCTATCCTACCCCGATAGTGATGATTCCTAATCATGACCGGATTGCCCGTGGTTTGCCGAAGGCTAAAGTCAAGAGATAACAACGGAAGGACAAGGGACAAGGAAAACGGATTTAGCGAAATACCGCAAATACCGTATTTCAAGTTCCCTAATCCGCGTTGTTACCTATTGCTTTAGTATCAATACCAAGTCGGGGCTATAAGGAATTGGCAAACATCACCTTCATATAATCTAACTTATTACTACCCTTAACAAGTCCTTTTTATTCATATCTTTGTTACGATAATTAGTTAACCAACAAATCAAAATACGATATTAACTCGTTAAAACAAGATACAAAAATTTACCATCTCCCTGCGGACGACCCGTATTCATCGCGGATCGCTACAAGCGACACCGTTTTGATTGCGGTAATTTCAGAATTCTTTTTAAACACGACACAGTTAGATCGTGACAATCATGGAGTCCTTTACCGATTCGAGCTTCCAAAGTGATAAGGACGACTCTAAGTCGCACTCGGGATTTGTCTTTACCCTTAATAGAGAGGCGGTTTGTTGGAAGAGTTCCAAATAAGAAACCATTGTAGACTCGACGATGGAGGCTGAATACATCGCTGCCAACGATGCTGCCAAAGAGCCTGTCTGGATAAAGAAGTTCATTACTGAACCTTGTGTGGTTCCGCCCATTGAGCATACAATACCTCTGTGTTGTGAAAACAATGGAATTATGGCTTTGGCCATGGAACGCAGGTCCCATCACAGATCCAGGCATATTCTGAGGCGGTATCACCTGATCCGGGAGATAGTTGATCGCCGAGAGATCGAGGTCAGGAGAGTTGACATGAAGGACAACACTGCGGATCCACTCACGAAGGCCATACCCCAGATATATTTTGAGAGACTCTTCGGGTTGTTGGGTATGAGATACTACAACAGCGGGCCTTAGTACAAGTGGGAGATTGTTAGTTATGTATATGCCCTAGAAGCCATTGTTGTACATATGATGTATATTATAGTGCATGATTGGAAATATTTAGAGAGGAATTTCTTGCTATCTAGTTGCACTTTATCTTAACGTGTAGACTTGTATCGGAACAATGTCTTGCTCTCACATATTGATAGAGCCCTTAGGATATGTACTTTACTACTGGGACTATGATGCAGATCATACTAGTGGGGCCAGGGTAGTCTAAGAGTGCATCCTATAACTGTGCCTAGTCGAGGGAGTATCGAGACAGGGCATCGATACTCCAGAGTAGACTAGCGTATACGCATCTTGACCCATTTGATGGGTGATGGATGATCCCACATCCATTCTTGTTCAACATCAAAGATGGTATACGGGTGCTTAGTGGAGACTGGGTACACTGAGCGGACTCGCCGAGAACTCCTAGATGGTATTATACCTATCGTCATATAGCAGTTCTTTGGTGACACTGGTACAGGTTAGTCTGTAGACCCGAGATCTTCATAGAATCTTGTGTGATTCCCACTGTGCTTTGATTTCCGCCTTACCACGTTGAAGAGAACGTGCAAAACGGTGGCTTTTGGGTACAGTCCCGAATCACATGGAGGCAATGAGCGATAGGAGGGGTTTCGTCTCTCCCGGTATTAGTGGTTGATGTTGTGCTGTGTTCGATTGGCTATAACTGGAAGTTCCTGGCCAGGGCTGATATGGAGATATACTGGTAAGTGTTATCAGTAGTTTCTCAACCCGTTATGAGCCTTACATCGACACGACTTATCAGTTACTGAGGTATGAAGTTTACCACCCCTAAACTGGATATGCGACATATCAGACGAAGAGACCGGACTGCACGGTAGTGTTACTGATTGGATTCGCAGGAGTATGTATATGCTTGCTTGTTGATCTTCTAGTCGCTCAATACCCAGGTGGCTGTTACGTTTAGCTGACCGCTTGCAGCTTGTGGGTGTTTGATATGATCATCACCTACTGCTGGCGTATTGACGAGTCTTTAGAGTCCTACACAGTGGTTTCCTGTGTCACGACCCAAAATTTGGATGTGACCGGCATTTAGATTGTATAATATCTAAAGATACTTACACAACCTGAGTAAGCCAAAAACCAAGATCAAAAATCCTTTTTGCGGAATTTTAGGAAAATTTAGTTTTAAGTAAAAATCACAGTTTTAAGTAATTAAAATCTTAACAATAACTCTCTTTTAAAAAAGTAGTTATAAAGTGTTTAATTTTGTTGCATCCCTAGTTAGGATCAACAATGCCAATAGCGGAAATCAATACGCAATTATATACGACATCAAAAAGAATCTCAGACATAAGTAAAAGAATTATCATTTAACACAACTAACAATCTCATCTGTCAAAATAATATGCATATAACCACATATCGTTCTAAGTCACTTATACAGAGTCCGATGGAGATATTCTAGATTAAACATACAATACCTAAAGAGGAGGTTACTACATAGTAAACCCACCTAGCAAAAAGATGCGATAAAATAGATAAGTGGATCTGCACTGCTGCAAACCGTCCACTCGACTCCTGCAAGGAACTGTGGCACAACGGGGGTGAGTTGCTAACTCAGTGAATAAAACTAACATATAACGGCTGATAATGTAAATATGACGAACTATAACTAATAGCAATAAGGATGAGTATGATGCATGATAACATGTGAAAGCATGAATTTGTATTAATAATCATATAAATCAAGAATGAAGTCTCATCACTTATTTCCAAATCAAGTTCATCTTTCCGTGTCTAACATCGACAAAAAATTTTGGTTTCCCTCAGGCATCATTCCTCGAATGATCCTTTAATCAGTAACATCGGTCAGTATCATCTAGATATCCGCCGTGTTTCACAACTGTCTCGGGTATCAAGTATCCTCGCTAGGCTCCCCGCCTCAAATGCGGCTTTCCTTTCCCTCGGTCTCGACCGGGTCCACCATGAAACCGACTGTATAGCCCCCCACTCGGTCTGGATAATATAAGAATCTATGAACTTATGGCTCCCCCACTCGGCCCGGAATAAAACCAAATCATAAAAACAACATCTAATGGTGGACATCTCACATCAACATGAAAATCACTGAATTTCCACAAAAGTATAAGAAAACTCAAAAACATAAATTCTCAATAATAAAAATGCCTTTTATATCAACTTCTAACAATTGAATACGAAACATGATGTCATTTATGAAAAGTACTACTGTTATTGATGTTTAAGGTATGATAGGAATCATATTTAACAAGATATAGACTAAGTGTGAAAGTGACATGTTAATATCGACGAGGTGTAGTGTAACATATAGATATGTGCATGTGCGACATAACTCACCGATAACCGTGCAATGTTCTAACAATTATTAACATGGCGATGTGTGTGTGTATATATATATATATATATGAATGCATATGATCGATTTAACATACAAAAGCCTATCCTTTATTTTAAACTTAATTACAGGTGTATCACGCCATCCATACAAAATCCCCCGGTAGATATTTAGTCTACTCACCGGAATACACCGTAATCTACTCAGAAGTCGCCAATCCTTTTCCTTTTTTTGCAGCCTCTGAAGTTTCCGTATTCGAATCTAATATTGAAATTAACTTGTATAAGAAACGGCTAACTCCGATACGGCAAAAACATGAAAATACAAGTTGTACATACTAACTACACTTTGTACGACTATTGCAAACTATCTAACACTTATACCAAAGGAGATTTAGCCTGTCGCTGTTCGAAATTGGAAACAGAAACGTGTTACGAATTAACTGTGTCGTATTTTAGAATTTTGATCCATTTTCAGATATTAGTTACCAGATTTCATATACAGTTAAATTAACTTAATTAAACAATACCGAAACTCCAAAAAAATATACAGAGACCTACCTAAAACCCCCAACACCCAACTCAATCAAAAATCCGGCGACGCCGGATCTGCCCAATTCTTCGCCGGCCAAAATCCGAGTAAGGAGGTTCGTACTCCTAGGGTTTATTCTAGGTCCAGTTTATAAGATTTAGGCACTATTTTGTTATGTTGATTCTCATCTAAACTATAGTAGATTAAGACAGAGCTAAATTTTACCTAGAATACAATATTGTCGATATTCAATTTCTAAAATTTAAATTTTACAGAACTAAAAAACTACTGAGTTAAGAATTATACCTATTGAAGATGGTTGAAAGGCTTCCTTCAAGATACCCAAGTCCTTACATCCTAGCTTGAAAATCCTTAGCACTAGTTCTTCTCTTCACTTCTCCTCTCTTTTATTTTTCCTTGTTGTTCTATGTTTTTCATTTTTCTTTTCTATGTTCTGATTTAAACCTAGTTTTATGAACAGAACAAATTTGTATAGGATAAGGGGAGTGAGCTATGAGTTGTAGGAAGAGGTGTCACCAAGCAAGGATATGTCATTCTCATACAAGGAGGTGGTGTAGCAAGGAGAAAAGGTGGGATTTTTATGCAAGAATGAGGTGGATGTGCAAGATAAATCATAATTTGTGATGTCTTGAGAAATTTCTGAGCTAAAACATTACCTAACCCTTTTACTCATACACCATCAACATTTCCAAGTTTGCACAATTTTCTAAACTTTACACAAAAACCCTTCACTACTTATGTTATTACATAACACCATTTATATTAATATGAAGCTAAATTTCACACTAAAATCCTTGTAGTTTACTAATATTACAAACTAAATTTTAACTTTAATTAGTTTCACACACTACTTATGAAAATGTCCTATTTAGTTTTAATAACTTTTTAAATTAACCTTTTAAAAATTAATTAATTAATTTTATTTATTTCTAAATTTTCAAAATGTTACAATATTCCCCACTTAAGAAAATTCGGTCCCCAAATTTAAAGCTTAACGATACATACCATCAAAAAGATATGGAAATTTCTTTAACATCGCATCCTCGGTCTCCCAAGTGATCTCCCTAGATTTGCTCCTCGCCAAAGAACCATTACAGATAGAAATACCCTTGATCTCAATTTCTTTTCCTGCCGGTCTAGAATAGCTACTGGTTGTACTATGTAGGATAAATTCGGCTCAAGCTTTAAGGTCTGATGCTGGATCGCGTGAGAGGAATCGTAAAGATACTTGCGAAGCATAGACACGTGAAATACCGGATGCACATCGGGAAAAATGGGTGGAAGTGCAAAAAGATAAGCTACAACACCGACTCTCTCCAGAATCTCGTAAGGTCTGAAATATCTGGGGTTGAGCTTCCCCCTTTTCCCAAAACGCATCACACCATTCATCGGAGATACAAGAAGGAACACATGATCTCCTACATCCAACTCGAGTCTACGACGGTGTCGATCGGCATATGATTTCTTTCTGCACTGGGCCGCTCTCATTCTGTCCAGTATCAACTTAATCTTTTCTGTAGTTTCTTGTACTATCTGCGGTCCCAAAATGCTACTCTCGCTCAATTCCGTCGATCAAACGGGTGACCGACATTTCCTCCCATACAAAGTTTCAATGGGTGCTATCTATATCGTCTCTTGAAAACTATTGTTGTAAGAGAATTCTACCAAAGGTAAGTGACGATCCCAACTACTACCGAAGTCAAGACTGCAAGCTCGAAGCATATCCTCTAGAGTCTGAATGGTCCGCTCTGACTGACCATCTGTCTGTGGGTAAAAAGCTGTGTTAAAACTCAATCGTGTACCAAGAGTTTCTGGAAATTTCTGACATAGCCTGCTGTTAAACTGTGTACCCCTATCGGATACTATGCACGTCAGAACCCCATGTAATCATACAATCTCGTCGATATAAATCTGAGCATACTGCGCAAACTCATACGTTGTATTCACCGAAAGAAAATGAGCCATCTTTGTCAATCAATCAATAATCACCCAGATGGAATCATACCCTCTGCTAGTCCTAGGTAGACCCACAACAAAATCCATGGAGATCTATTCCCATTTCCACTCCGGAATGGGCAAGGGCTGCAACTCTCCTACCGGCCTCTGGTGCTCTTCCTTAACATGCTGACAAGTCAAGCAACTTGAAACAAACTCCGCGACATCTCTTTTCATTCCTTCTCACCAATAAACATCATTCAAGTCATGATACATCTTGGTGAAACTCGGATGAATACTGTAAGCTGATCGATGGGCCTTCTATAAGATCTCCCGTCTCAGCCCCTCCGAATCTGGCACACAAAGACGAGTCCCAAAACGTAATACTCCACGGTCATCCATCACGAACTCCGATTCTTTGCCCTTCCTAACCTGATCCATAATCTCCGACATACGAGCATCTACGGCCTGTGTCTCTCGAATACGATCCAATAACTAAGGACGGGTATGAACATGTGCTAACTGTCCTCCTGTCGATGTGAACTTAAACTGTACATGGCTATCACATATAATCTGCCAGTCTGCAAAAGACTGTCTCTGCATGGTGCGCAAATGAGATAAGCTACCTCCAGGCCTCCGACTCAAAGCATCTGCTACGACATTCGTTTTTCCTGGATGATACAAGATCTCACAATCGTAATCCTGCACGAATTCCATCCATCGACGCTTCCATAGATTCAGATCCCTCTGCTGAAAAATATACTTCAAGCTCTTGTGATGTGTAAAAATATGGCATGACTCCCCATACATGTAAAGCCTCTAAATCTTCAGTGCGAAAACTACCACAGCCATCTCCAAGTCATGAGTAGGGTAGTTCTGCTCGTGCCACTTCAGCAGCCGAGAAGCATAAGCTATAACCCTGCCATGCTTCATCAACACACAGCCTAAGCCCACTCGAGGGGCATCATAATACACAACAAAACCACCTGAGCCAGAAGGTAAAGATAAGACTGGTGCAGCCGTAAAGGAGTCTTCAACTACTGGAAACTCTGCTCACATGCATCTGTACAAAGAAATGGAACTTCCTTTCTAGTCAATCCAGTCAACGGTGCAGCGATCCGAGAAAAATCCTGCATAAAACGTCGGTAATAACCAGCCAGACCCAAGATATACGAACCTCTGTAACTGACATAGGTCTGGGCCAGTGCTGTACTGATTCGATCTTCTTTGGGTCCACACGTATCCCATCTCTTGAAACTACGTGACCCAAGAAATCTACACTATCCAGCAAGAAAGCACACTTGGAGAGTTTAGCGAACAGCTGATGCTCCTTCAAAGTCTGTAACGTGATGCGCAGATGCTGCCCGTGCTCCTCTCGACTCCGGGAATAAACAAGAATATCATCAATGAATACTATAATAAACTGATCAAGGAATGACCTGAAAATACGGTTCATCATATCCATGAAAGCTGTCGGGGCGTTGGTGGTCTGAACGACATCACCAGAAACTCGTAATGCCCATACCGTGCTCGAAAAGCAGTCTTCAGAATGTCAACCTTCTGAACCCTCAACTGGTGATACCCTGACCGCAAATCAATCTTCAAGAAGTAGCCAGCTCCCTGCAGCTGATCGAAAAATCCATCGATACGAGGTAATGGATAACTATTTCGCACAGTAACTCGATTCAGCCGCCTATAGTAGATGCACAGTCTCATACTACCGTCCTTCTTCTTAAAAATGAGACAAGAGCTCCTCAAGACGATACACTTGGACGGACAAGTCCTCTATCTAACAACTCTTGCAACTGGGTTTTGAGTTCCTTCAATTCCATCGGGGTCATCCGGTAAGGTGGTATAGAAATAGGCCCCGCATCTGGAATCAAGTCAATGCAAAATTCAATATCGCGATCGGGTGGTAATCCTGGTAATTCAGCAGGAAACACATCCGGAAATTCTTGTGCGATCAAAACCTGGTCCAACAGAATCTCAGCGGCTCCAATGTCTTGAACAAATGCTAAGAACCTATGACAACACTTCTTCAAGAGCCGTCCTGCACAAAGAGCAGAAATCATGTTGGCAGGAGTTAGATTACAGTCTCCCTGCACAACAAAGATCGGTTCACCTGGAAAACAAAATCTAACCGCTTTCTCCCAACAATCTACATAAGCATGACATACGGCCAACCAATCCATACTAAGAAGTATATCAAAATCAAACATATGCAGGAGAATCAGATCAACTAATGAATCCCTATCACCAATACATACTGAACATGACCTGAATACATATCGAGCTACAAAAGAATCCCCCACCGGAGTAATCACAACTAGTGGTAACTCTAACACCGACGACTCTCTCCCTAAAGAAAGTGCAAAACGTGAAGATACGTAAGAATGCGTAGAACCGGGATCAAATAAAATATGTGCATCTAAGGAACATCGAGCAAGAGTACCTGTCACAACTGCATTGGATGCCTGGGCATCTTGTGGAGTCAGCGCAAAAACTCGTGCCTGGCCCCTGTCTGCATCCTGTCATTCTCTACCTCTATCTCTTCATCCTTTCTGAAAGCGTCCTGCAAAGCCTCAACCTCGTGGTGCAACTTCCTGGCGCATAGTGCCAACTAGGGGAGAAGTAAGGCCATCCAAGTAGAAGGAGGAAAGGGTAAAGCAGCCTGTGGAACAACAGTCCCTCTCTCGGGTCTACAATCCCTCGCATAATACCCTGGAAATCCATAACTAAAACATATAGATGGGGGCCTCTTATCATCGGGGTATGAACTGAACATCTGGCCCTGGATCAAACCTCGCCCAAAACTACGGCCTGGAGTGTACCTACCCCTACCTCTGCCAAACTGCCTAGTCATTGACCCAATAGATCTAGTCCTTTTTTGCTCCAGAACAATCACCGCCTCACTCAAATGCTCCTCCAATCGCATAGCTGCATCCATGGCCTACGCATAAGTATTGAAATGCTCGTAGCCTATAGCCAGAAACAACTTTGTGTCCAGACTCCTTATGAACCTCTTCACCCGAAGCTCCTCCGTAGGAACTAAATATGGGGCATAACGCGACAACTAGGTGAATCGTAAATCATAATCTTCTACCGACATACTCGTAGATTTTCGAAACGCTTCAAAACTGCTAGCTCTGGCGTCCCACACACTCTGTGGAAGAAATCAGGAAAGAAAGACCTCAGAAAACTCGGTCCACGACATCGGAGGAAGACTAGCAGCTCACCCTCACTCCATCGACTTACACCACTCCTGTGTAAGTCCTTCTAACCGAAAGTTAGTCAGCTCAACCGACCTCGCATCAGAATATCGCAATGATCTGCCAATTCTCGCCATCCTATCAAGAAAGGACTGAAGGTCCTCCGCCACATCGGTCCCTTTAAATACTGGAGGTCTCAACTTCATAAACTCTGGAAGTGATACCTCCATCACCCTCGTGTCTACAAGAGCGACCGTCTGCATGGGCTGCAGATCGGACTCCACCATGGTCGGTGCCTGATCCTGTCTCTGTACTCGAGTGGCCTCAGCCAACCGTCCTACTACATGCTGCAATCCTAATATGCCCTCCTCTATCCTAGTCAGTCGATCTGGAGGAGGAGGATCGACATGCTCATGCACCGTAGGAATGTTCGGTGCGCCAGTCGCCGTCACAGGCAGATTCACCCTAGCTGCATCCCTGGCTGCGGCTCACCTAGCTCGCATATCCATAACAACTAGAACAAGAAATGAGAGTTCGATAAGGCTTACGAATAAGAATAATTAATAACAGAGAGTCAAAGGAAGGATTAACCAAGATAAACATCCTAAGGTTAGTTAGGCTGAGTATTGTAACGTAAATATGCCGCGGAATACACGTAGGGCACTGCACTAATCCTAATTCCCCTACTCCATCAAACCAAAGGTTATCCTACGTAATGAACTCAAGTCGACTTACCTTAACTCACTATACGATTCCGTAAGATTAATCCTAAGCTCTGATACCAACTTTGTCATGACCCAAAGTTTGGATGTGATCGACACTTAGATTGTATAATATCTAAAGATATTTACACAACCCGAGTAAGCCAAAAACCAAGATCAAAAACCCTTTTTGCGGAATTTTAGGAAAATTTAGTTTTAAGTAAAAATCACAGTTTTAAGTAATTAAAATCTTAACAATAACTCTCTTTTGTAAAATCAGTTATAAAGTGTTTAATTTGATTGCATCCGTAGTTAGGATCAACAATGCCAACAACGGAAATCAATACGCAATTATATACGACATCAAGAAGAAACTCAGACATAAGTAAAAGAATTATCATTTAACACTACTAACGATCTCATTTGTCAAAATAATATACATATAACCATATATCGTTCTAAGTCACTTATACAGAGTCTGATGGAGATATTCTGGATTCAACATACAATACCAAAAAAGGAGATTACTACATATTTATCCCACCTAGCAAAAAGATGCGATAAAACAAATAGGTGGATCTGCACTGTTGCTAACCGTCCACTCGACTCCTGCAAGGAACTGTGGCACAACGGGATTGAGTTGCTAACTCAGTGAATAAAACTAACATATAACGGCTGATAATGTAAATATGACGAACTATAACCAATAGCAATAAGGATGAGTATGATGCATGATAACATGTGAAAGCATGAATTTGTACTAATAATCATATAAATCAAGAATGAAGTCTCATTACTTATTTCAAAATCAGGTTCATCTTTCCGTATCCAACATCGACACAAATCTTTTGTTTCCTTCAGGTATCATTACTCGAATGATCCTGTAATCAATAACACCGGTCGGTATAATCTAGATATCCGCTGTGTTTCATAACTGTCTCCGGTATCGAGTATCCTTGCTAGGCTCCTCACCTTAAATGCGGCTTTCCTGCCCCTCGGTCTTGACTGGTTCCACCATGAATACGACTGTATAGCTCCCCCACTCAGTCTGGATAACATAAGAATCCACGACCGTATAGCTCACCCACTCGGCCCGGAATAAAACCAAATCATAAAACAACATATCATGGTGGACATCTCACATCAACATGAAAATCACTGAATTTCCGCAATAGTATAAGAAAACTCAAAACCATAAATTCTCAATAATACAAATGCCTCTTATATCAAATTCTAACACTTGAATACAAAACATGATGTCATTTATGCAAAGTACTACTGTTATTGATGTTTAAGGTGTGATAGGAATCATATTTAACAAGATAAAGACTAAGTGTGAAAGTGACATGTTAATATCGACGAGGTGTAGTGTAACTTGTAGATATGTGCATTTGCGGCATAACTCGTCGATAACTGTGCGATGTTCAGACAATTATTAATACGGCGATGTATATATATATATCTATATGAATGCATATGATCAATGTAACATTTAAAAGCATATCTTTTATTTTAAACTTAAATACGGGCGTATCATGCCATCCATACAAAATCCCCCGGTAGATGTTTAGTCTACTCACCGGAATACGCCGTAATCTACTCAGAAATCGCCAATACTTTTCCTTTCCTTGCGGCCTCTGAAGTTTCCGCATTCGAATCAAATATTGAAATTAACTTGTATACGAAACTGCTAAAACATGAAAATACAAGTTGTACTTACTAACTACACTTTGTACGGCTATTGCAAACTATCTAACACTTATACCAAATGAGATTTACCCAAACGCTGTTCGAAACTGAAAACAGAAACGTGTTACGAATTAACCGTGTCGTATTTTAGAATTTTTATCCGTTTTAAGATATTAGTTACCATATTTCATATACAGTTAAATTAACTTAATTAAACAATAACAAAACTCCTAACAAATATAAAGAGACCTACCCAAAAAACCCCAACACCTAACTCAATCAAAAATCCGGCGACGCCGGATCTTCCCTATTCTTCGCCGGCCAAAATCTGAGCAAGGAGGTTCATACTCCTATTGTTTATTCTAGGTCCAGTTTATAAGATTTAGGCACTGTTTTATTAAGTTGATTCTCATCTAAACTATAGAAGATTAACAGAGAGCTAAATTTTACCTAAAATATGATATTACTAATATTCGATTTCTAAAAGATAAAGTTTACAGAACTATAATCCTACTGAGTTAGGAATTATACCTACTGAAGATGGTTGAAAGGCTTCCTTCAAGATTCCGAAGTCCTTACCTCCTAGCTTGAAAATCCTTAACACCAGTTCTTCTCTTCACTTCTCTTCACTTTTTTTTTCTTGTTGTTCTAAGTTTTTCCTTTTTCTTTTCTACATTCTGATTTAAACCTAGTTTTATGAACTGAACAAGTTTGTATAGGATAAGGGGAGTGAGCTATGAGTTGTAGGAAGAGGTGTCACCAAGTAAGGGTGTGTCATTCTCATGCAAGGAGGTGCTGTAGTAAGGAGAAAAGGTAGGATTTTCATTCAAGAATGAGGTGGATGTGCAAGATAAATCCTAATTTGTGATGTCTTGAGAAATTTCTGCGCTAAATAATTACCTATCCCTTTTACACATACACCCTCAATGTTTCCAAGTTTGCACAATTTCCTAAACTTTACACAAAAACCCTTCACTACTTATGTTATTATATAACACCATTTTTATTAATATGAAGCTAAATTTCACACTAAAACCCTTGTAATTTACTAATGTTACAAGCTAAAATTTAACTTTAATTAGTTTCACACACTACATATGGAAATGTCCTATTTGGTTTTAATAACTTTTTAAATTAACCATTTAATATTTAATTAATTAATTTTATTTATTTCTAAATTTTCAAAATGTTACAATATTCCCCCCTTAAGAAAATTCGGTCCCCGAATTTAAAACTTAACGATATATACCTTCAAAAAGATGTGGAAATTTCTTTAGCATCCCATCCTCGATCTCCCAGGTGATCTCCTCTCGATTTGCTCCTCACTAAAGAACCTTTACAGATGGAAGTACGCTTAATCTCAGTTTCTTTGCCTACCGATATAGAATAGCTACTGGCTGCACTGTGTGGGATAAATCCGGCTCAAGCTGTATGGTCTGATGCTGGATCGAGTGAGAGGGATCGTAAAGATACTTGCGGAGTATAGATACGTGAAATACCGGATGCACATCGGGAAAAATGGGTGGATGTGCTAAACGATAAGCTACAGCACCAACTCTCTCTAGAATCTCGTAAGGTCCGACATATCTGGGGCTGAGCTTCCCCTTTTTCCCGAAACGCATCACACCTTTCATCGGAGATACACGAAGGAACATATGATCTCCTACATCAAACTCAAGTCTACGACGACGTCGATCAGCATATGATTTCTGTCTGCACTGGGCCGCTCTCATTCTGCCCCGTATCAACTGAATCTTTTTCGTAGTTTTCTGTACTATCTGCGTTCCCAAAATGCTACTCTTGCTCAGTTCCGTCCAGCAAACGGGTGACCGACATTTCCTCCAATATAAAGCTTCAAAGGTGCCATCTGGATCGTCTCTTGAAAACTGTTGTTGTAAGAGAATTCTACAAAAGGCAAGTGACGATCCCAACTACCACCGAAGTCAAGACTGCAAGCTTGAAGCATATCCTCTAGAGTCTGAATGGTCCGCTCTGACGGACCATCTGTCTGTGGGTGAAAAGCTGTATTAAAACTCAATCGTGTACCAAGAGTTTCTTAAAGTTTTTGCCATAGCCTTCTAGTAAACTGTGTACCCCTATTGGATAATATGCACGTCAGAACCCCATGTAATCGTACAATATCGTCGATATAAATCTGAGCATACTGCGCAAACCCATACGTTGTCTTCACCGGAAGAAAATGAGCCGTATTTGTCAATCTATCTACAATCACCCATATGGAATCATTGTAGGGTTCCTAGGCACGCTAATGAGGTCTCACAAGGCATCAACCATGCCAATTTCAAATTTTACGGGTGCCGAGAAACCCTAATACGGATCGTTGACTAGAAATTTAGGCGAAAAAGCAACTAGTTAACAATTAAACTAAGTGAACGGAAATACAACCTTTATAGATCCGGTCCTCCACCTCCATGGCTCCGCAATGAAGCCTCCTCGCTGTCCAAATGGAATCCCAGGCTATAGCGTCGGCTTCATCGGAGAAATGGGCGGGCAAGGTCGTCGGCTTCGTGCCGAAGATGATCTACGTCGAGGCATCAGAAGATCAAGATCCCACTTCACCAAGTCATGAAACTTGTAAAGAAAACACCCTATAGTACTTGGCAATAGGTAGAGGATGAAGAAATAGGAGTTGGGTTCACTTTAGAATTGGATTTCTCACTTTAGAACTCAAGATGCCATTAATGGAGTCTAGTTTTCTTTCTTGAAGAAGAAGGAGAAGATGAAGATAGAATATGATAAAAAGTATTTTCATAATAGAAAATAAATCAATACTTATCATAGCCTAACTAAGGTCAAGTGTAGAGAATAGACCATGGTAAGTGGGAATGGTTAGGGTTAAGCATGAAGACAAAATGGTCTTTTTAGTCAAAGCTTCATGAAGCATCAACAAGCTTCATGATAAAAAGAAACCATTTTATTTTCTTTTATCCATTTAAATGAATAAAGAATGGATAGATAAATGAGTGAATAAATCAAAACCCTAACCATTATCATAACCATGGTACAATTCTTTACACAAAGCCAATATTCATGCATCATCAAACATGATACAATCAAGTGCACAAAAGTATATCACATATACAACTTGTGAACTTCAAGTGAGAAAATCCATTTAAAGTGAACCAATACTAGTTAATGCAAAGTAATATATCAAATATATAATTATGCATTAAATCATTAAATCAACACTTGATTCAATGATCCGGTCATGTCGCACACAACCGACTAGTATAGAATGTATCAATTTATCGAATCAATCCTTGATTCGATAACTAGGTTATATCGCATACAACCATTCGACACATTCATCGCGAGAATGAAATACGGTATCACATACACGCATTATTCTCGGTCCAGCACATATCTCATATGCGCTCCTATTTCGTTTCGCTTGAGCCAGGAAACCTCTGTGTAGGACTCTAATAACTCGCCAATACGCCGGCAGCAGGTGATGATCATATCAAACACCCACAAGCCGCAAGCGGCCTGCTAAACGTAACGGCCACCCGGGTATTGAGCGATCAGAAGATCGACGAGCAAGCCCGCTCACACTCCTGTGAATCCAACCAGTAACACTTACCGTATAGTTCGGTCTGATCGTCTGATATGTCGCATATCTCGCCTAAGGGTGGTAAACGTCAGACCCCAATAGCTCGATAAGTCGTGTCGATCTGAGGTCTATAACAATTCGAGAAACTACTGGTAACACTTACCAGTATATCTCAGCAACCCTGGCCAGGGATTTCTGGTTATAGCCAATCGAACACAGCGCAACATCAACTCCCTATACCGGGAGAGACGAATCCCCTCCTATCGCTCATTGCCTCCATGTGATTCGGGACTGTACCCAAAAACCACCGTTTTGCACGCCTTCTTGGACGTGGTAAGGTGGAAATCAAAGCACAGTAGGAACCACACAAGACTCTATGACGATCTCGGGTCAACAGACTACTCTGTACCAGTGTCACCAGAGAACTGCCATCTGACGTAAGGTATAATACCATCTGGGAGTTCTCGGCGAGTCCGTCCAGTGTACCCAGTCTCCACTGAGCACCCGTATATCATCTCCGATGTCAAACACCAATGGATATGGGATCATCCATCTCCCATCTGTATGGGTTGAGAAGGTATACGCTAGTCTACTCGGGCATATCGATGCCCTTTCTCGATACACCCACGACTAGGGACCTTGAAGGATGTACTTATGGACTACCATGTCCCCACTAGTATGATCCGCATCATAGTCCAGGTAGTCAAGTACACATTCTAAGGGCTTTACCAACATGTAACAGAGGGACAATCAGTATACACGTTAAGGTAAAGAGTAACCAGATAGCATACTATCATGTCGAACAAGAAAGTCCTCCCTATATATGTCCCAGCATCCACTACAATATACATCCTATGTATAGCAATGGCCTCTAGGGCATACATATAACTAACAATCATACCCTCTGCTATTCCTGGGTAGACCCACAACAAAATCCATGGAGATCTGCTCCCATTTCCACTCCGGAATGGGCAATGGCTGCAACTCTCCTGCCGGCCTCTGGTGCTCGGCCTTGACTTGCTGACAAGTCAAGCATCTCGAAACAAACTCGGCAACATATCTTTTCATTCCTTCCCACCAATAAACATCCTTCAAGTCTTGATACATCTTGGTGGAACCAGGATGAATACTATATATTGATCGATGGTCCTCCTCTAAGATCTCATGTTTCAGCCCCTCCGAATCTGGCACACAAAGACGAGTCCCAAAACGTAATACTCCACGGTCATCCATCACGAACTCTGACTATCTGCCCTGCCTAACCTGATCCATAATCTCCGACATACGAGCATCTGCGGCATGTGAATCTCGAATACGATCCACTAACTGAGGACGGGTGTGAATATGTGCTAACTGTCCTCCTGTCGATGTGAACTCAAATTGTACACGGCTATCGCATAGAATCTTCCAGTCTGCAGAAGACTATCTCTGCATGGTGCGTAGATGAGATAAGCTACCTCCAGGCCTCCGACTCAAAGAATCTGCTACAACATTCGCTTTTCTTGGATGATACAAGATCTCACAATCATAATCCTTCACGAGTTCCATCCATCGACGTTGCCTTGATTCAGATCTCTTTGCTGAAAAATATACTTCAAGCTCTTGTGATGTGTAAAAATCTGGCATGACTCCCCATACAAGTAATACCTCCAAATCTTCAGTGCGAAAACCACCACAGTCATCTCCAAGTCATAAGTGGGGCAGTTCTGCTCCTGGCTCTTCAGCTGCCGAGAAGCATAATCTACAACCCTGCCGTGCTGCATCAACACACAGTCTAAGCCCACTCGAGAGGCGTCACAATACACAACAAAACCACCTGACCAAGAAGGTAAAGATATGACTGGTGCAGTCGTCAAGCGAGTCTTCAACTGCTGGAAACTCTGCTCACATGTATCTGTCCAAAGAAATGGAACTTCCTTCCTAGTCAATCCGGTCAACGGTGCAGCGATCCGAGAAAAATCCTGCACAAAACGTCGGTAACAACCGGCCAGACCCAAGAAACTACGAACCTCTGTAACTGACATAGGTCTAGACCAGTGCTGTACTGCTTCGATCTTCTTTGGGTCCACACGTATCCTATCTCTCGTAACTACATGACCCAAGAAATCTACACAATCCAGGCAGAAAGCACACTTGGAGAATTTAGAGAACTGCTGATGCTCCTTCAAGGTCTGCAACGTGATGCGCAATGCTGCTCGTGCTCCTCCCGACTCCGGGAATAAACAAGAATATCATCATTGAATACTATAATAAACTGATCAAGGAATGGCCTGAAAATACGGTTCATCATATCCATGAAAGCTGCTGGGGCGTTGGTGAGTCCGAACGACATCACCAGAAACTCATAATGCCCATACCGTGTCCGAAGAGCAGTATTCAGAATGTCATCCTTCCGAACCCTCAACTGGTGATACCCTGACCGCAAATCAATCTTCGAGAAGTAGCCAGCTCCCTGCAGCTGATCAAACAAGTCATCGATACGAGGTAATGGATACCTATTTCGCACAGTAACTCGATTTAGCTGCCTGTAGTCGATACACAGTCTCATACTACCGTCCTTCTTCTTAAAAATAAGACAGGAGCTCCTCATGGTGATACACTTGGATGAACAAGTCCTCTATCTAACAACTCTTGCAACAGGCTTTTGAGATCCTTCAACTCCGTCGGGGCCATCCTGTAAGGTGGCATAGAAATAGGCCCCGCACCCGAAATCAATTCAATGCAATATTCAATATCACGATCGGGCGGTAATCCTGGTAATTCAGCAGGAAACACATCCGAAAATTCTCGTGCGATCGGAACCAGGTGCAACGGAATCTCAGCGGCTCCAATGTCCTGAACAAATGCTAAGAAGCCATGACAACCCTTCTTCAAGAGCCGTCCCGCATAAAGTGCAGACAAAATCTAGAAAACAAAATCTAGCCGCTTTCCCCCGACAATCTACATAAGCATGAAAAGAGGCCAAACAATCCATACCAAGAAGTATATCAAAATCTAACTTATCCAGGAGAATCAGATCAACTAATGAATCCCTATCACCAATACGTACTGAACATGACTTGAATACATGTCGAGCTACAAAAGAATCCCCTACCGGAGTAATCACAACTAGCGGTAACTCTAACAACGACGACTCTCTCCCCAGAGAAAGTGAATAGCGTGAAGATACGTAAGAATGCGTAGAACCGGGATCAAATAAAATATGTGCATCTGGCGAACATACAGCTAGAGTACCTATCACAACTGCATTGGATACATGGGCATCCGGTGGAGTTAGCGCAAAAAATCGTGCCTGGCCTCTGCCCGCATTCTGTCGTACTCTACGTCTGTCTCCTCGACCTCTCTGAAAGCGTCTTGCAAAGCCTCGACCTCATGGTGTAACTGCCTGGCGCATAGTGCCAACTGGGGTAGGAAGTAAGGCCATCGAAGTAGAAGGGGGAGGGGGTAAAGCAGCCCGTGGAACAACAGTCCCTCTCTGGGGTCTACAATCCCTCGCATAATACCCTGGAAGTCCGCAACTAAAATATATATATGGGGGCCTCTGATCATCGGGGTATTAACTGAACATCTGGCCCTTGGTCTAACCTCGCCCAAAACTACGGCCTAGAGTGTACCTGCCCCTACCTCTGCCAAACTGCCTAGTCATTGACCCAATAGGTCTAGTCCTCTTTGGCTCCGGAACAATCACTGCCTCGCTCAAACGCTCCTCCACTCGCATAGCTGCATCCATAGCCTGCGCATAAGTATCGAAATGCTAGGAGCCTATAGCCAGAAACAACTGCGTGTCCTAACTCCTTATGAACCTTTTCAACCAAAGCTCCTCCGTAAGAACTAAATATGGGGCATAGCACGACAACTGGGTGAATCGTAAATCATAATCTGCCACCGACCTACTCGCAGATTTCCGCAACGCTTCAAAAATGCTAACTCTGGCGTCCCTTACACTTTGTGGAAGAAATATGGCAAGAAAGACCTTAGAAAACTCGGTCCACGATATCGGAAGAAGACTAGAAGCTCGCCCTCTCTCCATCGACTCACACCACTCCTGTGTAAGTCCTTCTAACCGAAAGTTAGTTAGCTCAACCAACCTCGCATCAGAATATCGCAATGATATGCCTATTCTCCCATCCTATCAAGAAAAGACTGAGGGTCCTCCGCCACATCGGTCCCTGTAAATACTGGATGTCTCAACTTCATAAACTCTGGAAGTGATACCTCCATCACCCTCGTGTCTACAAGAGCGACCGTCTGCATGGGCTGTACATCGTACTCCACCATGGTCGGTGCATGATCCTGTCTCTGTACTCGAGTGGCCTCAGCCAACCGTCCTACTACATGCTGCAATCCTAACATGCCCTCCTCTATCCTAGTCAGTCGATCTGGAGGAGGAGGATCGACATGCTCATGCACCGTCGGAATGTTCGGTGCGCCAGTCGCCGTCACAGGCGGATTCACCCTAGCTGCATCCCTGGCTGCGGCTCGCCTAGCTCGCGTAGCCATAGCAATTGGAATAAGAAACGAGAGTTTGATATGGCTTACGAATAGGAACAATCAATAACAGAGAGTCAAAGGAAGGACTAACCAAGATATACATCCTAAGGTTAGTTAGGCTGAGTATTGTAACGTAAATATGGCGCGGAACATACGTACGGTAGTGCACTCATCCTAATCCTCCTACTCCATCAAACCAAAGGTCATCCTACGTAACGAACTCAAGTCGACTTACTTTAACTCACTACACGATTCCGTAAGGTTATTCCTAAGCTCTGATACCAACTTTGTCACGTCCCAAAGTTTGGATTTGACCGGCACTTAGATTGTATAATATCTAAAGATATTTACACAACCTGAGTAAGCCAAAAACTAAGATCAACAATGCCAACATCGGAAATCAATATGACCCAAAGTTTGGATGTGACCGACACTTAGTTTAAGTAAAAACCACAGTTTTAAGTAATTAAAATCTTGACAATAACTCTCTTTTGAAAAAGCAGTTATAAAGTGTTTAATTAGGTAGCATCCCTAATTAGGATCAACAATGCCAACAGCGGAAATCAATACGCAATTATATACGACATCAAGAAGAATCACATACATAAGTAAAAGAATTATCATTTAACACAACTAACGATCTCATCAGTCAAAATAATATACATGTAACCACATTCGTTCTAAGTCACTTATACAGAGTCTGAAGGAGATATTTTAGATTCACCATACAATACAAAAAGAGGAGGTTACTACACAGTTAACCCACCTAGCTTAAAGATGTGATAAAACAGATAATTGGATCTGCACTGCTGCTAACTGTCCACTCGACTCCTGTAAGGAACTGTGGCACAACGGGGTGAGTTGACAACTCAGTGAATAAATCTAACATATAACGGATGATAATGTAAATATGACAAACTATAACTAATAGCAATAAGGATGAGTATGATTCAAGATAACATGTGAAAGCACGAATTTGTACTAATAATCATATAAATCAAGAATGAAGTCTCATCACTTATTTCCAAATCAAGTTCATCTTTTCGTGTCCAACATCGATACAAATCTTCTGTTTCCTTCAGGCATCATTCCTCGAATGATCCTGTAATCAATAACATCGGTCGATATCATCTAAATATCCACCGTGTTCACAACTGTCTCTGGTATCGAGTATCCTCTTTAAGCTCCCCGTCTCAAATGCAGCTTTCATGCCCCTCAGTCTCGAACGGGTCCACCAGGAATCCGACTGTATAGCACCCCCACTCAGTCTGGATAACGTAAAAATTCGCGATCGTATAACTCCCCCACTCGGCCCAAAATAAAACCAAATTATAAAAACAACATCTCATGGTTGGCATCTAACATCAACATGAAAATCACTGCATTTCCGCAATAGTATAAGAAAACTCAAAACCAAAAATTCTCAATAATACAAATGCTTCTTATGTCAACTTCTAACACTTGAATACGAAACATGATGTCATTTATGCAAAGTACTATTTTTATTGATGTTTAAGGTATGATAGGAATCACATTTAACAAGATAAAGACTAAGTGTGAAAGTGACATGTTAATATTGACAAGGTGTAGTGTAACATATAGATATGTGCATGTGTGGAATAACTCGTCGATAACTTTGCAGTATTCTAACAATTATTAACATGGAGATGTATATATATATCTATATGAATGCATATGATCAATTTAATATACAAAAGCCTATCTTTTATTTTAAACTTAATTACGGGCGTATCACGCCATCCATATAAAATCCCCCGGTAGATGTTTAGTCTACTCACCGGAATACGTCGTAATATACTCAGAAGTCGCCAATCCTTTTCCTTTCCTTACGGCCTCCGAAGTTTTCGTATTCGAATCTAATATTGAAATTAACTTGTATAAGAAACAGCTAGCTCCGATACGTCAAAAACATGAAAATACAAGTTGTATGTTCCAACTACACTTTGTATGACTATTTCAAACTATCTAACACTTATACTAAAAGAGATTTAACCAATCGTTGTTCGAAACTGAAAACAGAAACGTGTTACGAATTAACCGTGTCGTATTTTAGAATTTTGATCCATTTTCAGATATTAGTTATCGGATTTCATATACAGTTAAATTAAATTAATTAAACAATACAAAAACTCCTAACAAATATATAGAGACCTACCCAAAAACCCCCAACACCCAACTCAATCAAAAATCTGGCGACGCCGGATCTGCCCTATTCTTCGCCGGCCAAAATCCGAGCAAGAAGGTTCGTACTCCTATGGTTTATTCTAGGTCCAGTTTATAAGATTTAGGCATTATTTTGTTAAGTTGATTCTCATCTAAACTATAGCAGATTAACAGAGAGCTAAATTTTACCGAAAATACGATATTATCGATATTCGATTTCTAAAATTTAAAGTTTATAGAACTAAAATCTCACTGAGTTAGGAATTATACCTACTGAAGATGGTTGAAAGGCTTCCTTCAAGATACCTAAGTCCTTACCTCCTAGCCTGAAAATCCTTAGCACTAGTTCTTCTCTTCACTTCTCTTCTCTTTTATTTTTCCTTTTTGTTCTAAGTTTTTCCTATTTCTCTTCTATCTTCTGATTTAAACCAATTTTTATGAACTGAACAAGTTTGTATAGGATAAGGGGAGTGAGCTATGAGTTGTAAGAGGAGGTGTCACCAAGGAAGGGTGTGTGATTCTCATGTAAGGAGGTGGTGTAGCAAGAGGAAAAGGTGGGATTTTCATGCAAGAATGAGGTGGATATGCAAGGTAAATCCTAATTTGTGATGTCTTAAGAAATTTCTGAGCTAAAACATTACCTAACCCTTTTACACATACACCCTCAACATTTCCAAGCTTGCATAATTTTCTAAACTTTACACAAGAACCCTTCACTACTTATGTTATTACATAACAATATTTTTATTAATATGAAGCTAAATTTCACACTAAAACCCTTGTAATTTACTAATGTTACAAACTAAAATTTAACATTAATTAGTTTCACACACTACTTATGAAAATGTCCTATTTTGTTTTAATAACTTTTTAAATTAACCTTTTATTATTTAATTAATTAATTTTATTTATTTCTAAATTTTCAAAATGTTACATCCTGGCTCAGGCGAAACGGAGTAGGAGCACATATGTGATATGTGCGGGAACGAGATTGATACGAATATGTGATACCGTATTCAATTCTCGCGATATGTGATATCGGCCGGTTATATGTGATATAACCGGGTTATCGGATCAATAGTTGATTCGATTAAATATAATATATATATATGTATATATTATATGCTCATATAAGTATTTATTATTCTCACTTGTGATACATTTAAAATATATGTGATATATGTTTATTGTTTTGTTTTCTATTGTTACATAAATATTATATATGTGATATATAATATTGTGACATGCTAGGTTATACATGCAATAAGGATGTATGAGAATTATACCATGCTACCTATAATGTTTGGGTTTAAATATCTAAGTAATTCAAAATTGTGGAAATGAGTCATGGTGGAAGCTTCATGAAGCTTGTTGATAACTATTGGCAAAGTCCGCCCTTTTTTTTGCCCTAGATATTTCTAACCCAACCATGACACATAGCCATGGTTAACTCACTACATGGGTTAGGTTTTGACATATACTAACCTATGCTCGCATTTCTAACCTCATCTTATTCCTTCTTCTTCTTCTTCCTCATCACAATTTTGCTTTCAAGCTTTTGAGATCAAGAAGAAAATTAGTGATAAATTAAATACTAAAGCGAGCAAAATTCCTATGTCATCATCATCTTCTATACTAGCCATATCGATTAGGGTGTTAGCTACACTAATTCCATATTAGTGAATTCATAGCTTGAGTTCGTGTTTCCTCGAAGTAGATCATTTGGATTTCGAAGTCTTCAAGCAAGTATGGATCATTCGACTTATGGAGCCTCTCAAGAGTCTAGGAGTTCATATATCGCAGCGAAGGGACCACTACTCGGAGCTTATGAAGCGAAAGAACATACTACAAAGGTTGTAATCCCTAATCACTTAGTTGTAAAGTTGTTTACATGCAAAGTTAACCCTAATTCTCTAGTTCGGTTACTTGGTTGGTTTGTTTAGCCCCCCAAAAATTTTAATATAGCATGTTTGAAGCTTGCCAAAACCTAGCTAAGGTGCTAAGCTAACCCTACAGTCATGGCCCTTCGAAGTTTGGGGTACCGACATAGTTGGCCCGATTGATTCTCCATCATCTAAAGGTCACCGATTCATATAAGCCACAACTAACTACTTCTCTAAATGGGCTACATATGTCCCATTGAAAGAAGTCAAGACAGATGATATCCTGACATTCTTCCGGCATAATATTCTATACCGCTTCGATGCACAAAGAAGAATCATTTCTGACAACGGGCCTTTTTTCAAAAGTTTCAAAGTCTAAAGGTTCGCTACTCGACACAAAATAAACCGGAGATATTCCTCATCTATAACCCAAGAGCTAATGGGCTGGCCGAAGCCTTTAATAAAACTCTATGCAAGCTCCTGAGGAAAAATGTTTATGCCAACAAGAGTGACTAGAATCTAAAACTTCATGAGGCGTTATGGGCATACCGTACCTGTAACAACTCTAAAATATTTGTATGGAAATTTTCTGTTAATATACAAGAATGAGTTTTACAGCTTGAGTTTAACTTATTAGTCACTTTTGTGAAATAACAGCAAGAAGCAACTTGTAGCTCATTGGTAAAGCCCTTGCATTGCTGTGACGTAGCCCTTGTGTTCGATTCCCATCAAGCACAGTTATTTTTTTGTGATTTTTCTTTTTAACTTTTAGAAGCCCAAAAGATTTCACGTGCAATACGCGGGGAAATGAAAAGTTCAAAAAAATCAAACATGTGGAAAATGGAGAAAACTCTGAATAATCCATGTGGCATGAATCTCGAGACTTAAAGCCCTAGATCGACCGGCGGAAAATGCCTATGGCCGACGTCGACGGTCAGATGTTGGCCAATGAAGCCCGTTCTCTGTTCACATGACCCTTCAGCTATCCCTAATCCCTCTGCACTGTTTGATTTCCCTGCAATCAAACAGAGACCTTTCATTTCAAAATTTTAATGCTTTTTAATTCACAATTTTAATTCCCAAACCCTAATTCTCTAGTATAAATACTACCCCAAACTTGGGCTCAGCCCCATTACGAAAATTCTATCTAAAACACTCTAAAAAGTTCCTAGTTCAAGTGAAGTAAAGTGGAGTTAGCGAGCAAGTTGGTTCCAGTGAAGATCGATGAAAATTATGCTAATTCCATAGCCATCACCCATAGCCGTTTGCGGAATAAAAATTTTCAAACGATTCAAAAATGGCGCTAGAATAACCTTATTCTTGATGTTACCATAAACCTAACTAGCAACAAAAAGTGTTCTATTTACTATGATAGAAGTAATACCTAAATAACCAATTCCTTCGGGTCTTCATGTTGTCCTACTCCTTTTCAAATGCTCCAAGGATCGTAATAGATCGATGCTTCCTCGTCGGCCTCCTCGAGTCAAGGATGATCCACCCGAGAGTCTATAGATCGAGCTCCCACTGTAAATCTGATGTAACTAGTGCATCTAGTTTGCTAAACTAGATGTCTTAGATGATGAGGAGAGTGCAGATGGATTAGTATGTCT
This sequence comes from Agapanthus africanus, assembly GCA_030015575.1. Taxonomy (NCBI): domain Eukaryota; kingdom Viridiplantae; phylum Streptophyta; class Magnoliopsida; order Asparagales; family Amaryllidaceae; genus Agapanthus; species Agapanthus africanus. The sequence continues at coordinate 539,285,155 of CM057337.1, forward strand.
CTTTGTCATAACCGAAATTTAGGCACGTGACTGGCACTTAAACCACATGACGTCAACAAGCGTACGCAATTTAAGAAAGCTGAAACCCAGAAATCTAAACCACCTCAAAAAGGGATAAGTGGAGAAAACATAGTTAAAAACCTTCGGAAAATCTCAAGTAAAAAATTTTAAACTTAAGTTTATTTTCTTAAAAATTTCGGCAGCACCACTTTTGTAAAAAGTAACCCTGAAAACGGGTACAAAATAGAATATAAGTAAGCATCCCCAAACGGGAGCAAATCACGCCCAACAGCGGAAATAACCACCACAAGCATATTGTAACGTTTTCAAAATAATAAAATATGATTTTTGGGAAATTTTATAATTTAATATTATTTTAATGAATATTTTAATATTCTGGTATAATTAAATACAAATAAATGGGAAAAAATTATGAAAAATTCTAAAATAGGGTATTTTATGGAATTATGCCATTTTTAAGTTTTTATAATTAGTTATATGCTAATATAGTGCTAATCGCGATTAAAAATCGGTAATCGGATTTTTGGCATTTATGTGCAAAAATGTGCACATATCATTTTCCACACTTGTTACACTTGTGTTACATTTCTATGGCCTTGGTTGTTATTTTGGGTTCACTATTAGAGTGAGAAGGAAAAGGAAAGAAAAGAATGAAAAAGTATGATGATGATGATGAGAGAGAGAGAGACTAGCTCAACCCCCACTTTTTGAACCATACCCATCATTTCCTCACACCCATTTCTCTCACCCCTCCCATGGAGCTGCTGCTGCTCCTGCTCCCTCTCATTTCCCTCCCCTTCCCTTCATAGATCCCTCTCATTCCCCTCACCAAAACTCCATTCCCACTTCACAAAACTTGCTCCCAAGCTCACTAGCTACACATTGAACCTAGCAAGATTGGATTTGGAGGAATTTGAGCAACTCAAGAATTTTCTTGAGTTGCCAAAGAAGGTAATTTCTGCACCCCTAGTTTAGTATTTCAATTCTTATTGCATCCATTCTAGTTTCATGTCGATATGTTGTCGTTTGGTGGATTTGTGAAACTTCAAGTTAGGGTTTATGTGAGATCTGAAATTAAAGATGAAATTGAGGATTGTGGTGACCCTAGAAAGCCTGGTGTGATGTTATTTTAGACCCAAACCTTGAACTAGAACTAGAATAGGGATTTATGAGACGATGTCGGAGAAAAACTGTAAATCTGGGAGTGTTTTGTGTAATCTGCTATCACCCCGAGACCCCAAAAATAAAACTGAGTTGACAGTGAGATGTGCAGGCACCATGGAACCACTACACCAAACCCTAGCCCCCAACTACAATTCCCGACCGCCAATTTATTCCTTCTGGCCGTAAATTACGGCCAGAGCAGGAGGGAATTGGCTCGATTTTTGTGCATGGCCCTATTTCCTCTAGTCTTGACCCTGGGTATGTCTAGTTTTGACCAATTCCAGTTATGGTAAAATCTGGGTTGATTTACTTGAGTTGGTGTATGATTTACGACTTGTTTTAGCATGGATTTTGGTATTTGATGATTCGTTTCTGTCGGGTGGCGTTTGGACATCAACGACAAGTGGATATTGAACGTCTTTACATGCGAGACGAAAGGTTTTTACCTATGCGAGTAGCGTGTACTATTGTGGTTTCCGATGTGATTTTCATGTGCTTTAGCGTTGTGATATACTTGTAGGTACCCTACGTGATGTTGAGGCAAAGAAGATGAAGATGGCGACATCGGCACCGACACATGAGAAGTAAGGTGAGTAGATTTATATCTACGTGGAGAAGTCGGGTCGATGGTGTATAGCACCCCCGCAGTCCGTGGTGATGTATACGAATACGTATACACACATATATTTATTATGTGTTGTTTAGGATTATTGATGGTAATAATGGTATTATTGGTGATAAGGATGTATTGGTTTAGTATAGTGCGAAACCCTAGAGTAGTGGTTGCACCCACACATACACGTACACATATACTTGCATACATTCTTTCATTAATCTGTGCGCATATAGAGGTGTGTATATCTACACATGGGTATGGGACTATGTGTTCATATACGGGATTGAGGATGATACATGGGATTTGAGATGAGTCGATGAGGTTTGATTGAGGCCGTGAGATTCGGCGATATGACAGAGTTCGTATTTGAGATGTGATATGATGGTAGTGATACCGGATATGTGATGAGATGAATGTGATATTGACCCATACCCAGCTATTGGGATGTTGTACGACGATTTACCGTACGAGCTTTATATTGATGTTAGATCCACACTCATGACTCGAGGATGTTATTTGATATACTATATCGTACGTGATACTATTGTGGCGAGATCACCGACTCTATATATATAGATATGTATATCGACTTAGATTTAGGTGGTTTCGATACCCCTCCCGATTGACTTGATTGTTGGGTTCGTAGTTCACATAGTAGGCGTTAGACTAGACCCGAGTCATACCTATTTCAAAACTAACGAATCAGGGATATTTTAAAGATAGGTAAAAAGGTTTATATGGATATTTTCAAACGACGCATCTTTTCTTAAAACACCGTAGCCCTTAGTTTACCAAAAGCCCTGATTCGTCTTATTTCAAAAGGCAAGGTTGGATGATATATCTATTGAAGCAGGTTCTTTACTGTTGCGTGGATTATTCGATTCCGCATATTCATGCTATTTGCATTGCATCGCTTGTATTGTTGATATATTTCAGTCATGCTGCTAGGATACCCGCACCATTATCGATGATGCGTATGTTCCACGTACACTTGTTTGCCGGCTCACACACTTCATCATCGATAATTGCCACGTCACTACACTGTAGTACTGTTGCAATCAGTGTATGTTTCTTACATCTCTTTACATATCACATACATCATGCTTTCTGATTATACGCATTGAGATATGTTGTTTCCATGATATTTCTGGTTTTTGGGAACCGTGGGTGTTTCAAAAGGAGAATATGTAATTGTTTTAAAACCCGGTTACCCTTGATATGATATTTCAGTGCGTCCAGCATGTGTTTTCTCGGTGCTGAGAGCGACAAGTGAAACCCGATTCGAGGAGGCGGATGAGGCCAATTGCGGGTACATGGTGGACCCGGTATGGTTCCCCGGGGCAAGAAATGTTTTTCTTGGAGTAGACGATGAGCCTGGCAGGGTGGCGAGTACCTACAGGTGATTGGTTGGACCTGACGGTTATCCGGAGGATACTGACCAGAGTCGATAGATGGATATGAGCATACTGCCGGGGCCGAGGGCCGATACCGTAGACAGAGCCCGTGGGCCGATCCGGACTGACGGAGCCCGATATATGAGGATTTACGTGCCGATGCTGGGCACAGTTTTCATGATGTTTTCGAGTGTCGATGCTGGGCACTCCGGTTCCATGATTTTGACGTGTCGCGAGGGACACAGATGGTTTATATCCTCATATTATTCCCATGCACATGCTTTATGATATTTACATGCATGACGGTTATTGTCATTGGGTGACGAGTGGACGGGATCCACGTACATGCAGATTTGATTACATTGATCATACCTCACATTTATGATATGCTATTACCTCAGGCACTGGCACGAGCACTTGCCACTACACTCATGCATAGAGATTTCCTTTCCAGTTTAGCATGCTTCAGACTTATTCATATTGAGGTTTATTTATATATGATCATATTGACCTAGGATGGGTCATACATTCGATTTCTGCTTATAGATATTTTCAATTCACGAGTTGGTGACTCACCCCCGTTGTGCCACAGTTCTTGTAGGTTTTGCCGTACAGATTCCATAGCGGTATTTCTGGCACACTGCTTCCTTATGGGTGACTTGCTTGGTAGGTGGGTTCTTTTGTATCAGAATCGCCATTGTTCATGTATTATTCATTGTATCTAGACATTCCATCAACCAAAACTTTCATATTGTTTCAGACTTAGAAAACAGTGTTGTATTATTTCGACCTTAGAGTCGCTCTTGTAGTATTACGGTTTTCTAGCTGTTTTAGTTTCTTTTTGGGTTTTGATCCTCGCCTTTTGGCGTTGTATATTATTATTGCTTGCGTGGTTGTGACCGTCGATTGACGAAGAGCTAGCTCCCGCTTGGGGATGCCTTTTATCATTTCATATATATTATTCTTGTTGTTCCCTATTCGGGGCCAGTTTTACAAAAGAAACTCTGCCGAAATTTTCAGGAAAGGTTACACATTTTAAAAATGCATATTCGGCTTAGTTATTTAAAAACTTTGATTTTTGAAACATGATTTCTTTACTTCTTAAAACCAGTTTTCCTTATTTACTCTTTAAATGGTTTTAGATTTCTGGGCTTTTGGCTTACTTGGATCAGATGGGGTCCTATAAACTTCATATGGTTCAAGGGCCAGTCACGTGCTCTTTCGGGTCGTGACAAAGTTGGTATCAGAGCGCTAGGTTGACCTTGTTTCGAGTCTAAGTTTGACTATGTGGAGCCTAAGGCGTTATATATATATAGAACTTAGGCTTGACCTTACAGAACTTAGACTTAGTCGAGGGGGTATAATACCTGAACTTTCGTCGCATAGGATGACCCTTGGTTGATGGAGTAGGTAGCTTGAGTAGAGGGACATGCCGTACGTATGTTCCGCAGCATACTTACGACACGCCACTCCGCTTAAGAAACTTTAGGATGTACATTTCCTTGCACCGTATTATATTCCTTCCTATGATCTATCCTTATCGATACTGGTTATGGTTTTGCTGCCGCGATTGCATGGGCAGAGTGAGCTACGGCTTGAGTTGCGTCAGCATGAGCTCGTCGTGGACGAGGACTGACCAGGGAGTGATTCCAGAGACATACGATTGCAAATTGAGGAGTCATCTTATTGTGTTTTCACGCCATGAGCGTTTGATTGATCGTTTGTACGAGATTTCCGGATGTGCTGATCGGCACCAGAGGATTGAGCCACTGATAGAGGCCAGCCAGGATGTGATGACCGTTGATATTATCGCTTATCCAGGACGATTGAGGCGTTGTCCAGCACACGGACGAAGGAGCCAGTTGTTGCTGCGGAAGATGAGATATCGCCCAGATGATTGGAGCTACTGCAGCATGAGCATATACTTAGAGACATGACGGTGAGTCGCTAGTCACCGAGGATGAATGAGTAGGACATATGGTTCGTTCGCTTACCCCGATGCCAGGTCACCAGATAGATTAATTCCAGCTAGAAGCGATTTCATGCAGATTCGTTGAGAGTCGATTGAGACGATCGAATGTCATGAACCCATTTTCCAAGTTTAAATATTCGGAAAGACATGCAAGCGATTCTATGGACCCTCTAGAAGAATGAAACCCTAACTCAACATAATGACCGTGTGAAAGCCTTTGAACCTTAGGGTTTGCGGCAGTTCCGCGGCGCCATTAGTGAGGCTTGGGTTTGCCCTTCTACGGCTGGACCACCAATGCTGTGGTATGTACTCGATACTATTAAACTGTACCCGAGATGTTGAGCTCTTGGGGGATTGTGAGGTTCTGACGAGTCGATCGGATGGTTCGACATCTTTCGGATCTTGTGATGGGACACTGCTTGGGAGACTCCAGATACGAGCATAGCCATTGGAGCGCAGTCTGTGTAGCCACGATGAGATGGGTCCGAATCAGTCGATATTGAAGCAGAGTGGAGTAAGAGTTCGCATGAGATTTCGACGAGATGACGTTCCACTCCGCTGACATCGGAGATGTGATACGCATGTTGAGGACGTGATCAACTAGATATCTCCTACAGAGTGATGAAGATACCGAGTTCGTGATTTCGAGTCCGTGTTATAGACTTCGGAGGGACCGTAGCCGAAGACATTGCAGTGCGCAGATAGAGACGCGATGTCGAAATGGTCGATGATACAGACAAGCGGGACAAGAAGTTCATGCGAGATGCAGACGAGCTGTTACTACACCCCGTTAAGATTAAAGGTCGGATATGCATACAGAGGCACAGGGATGCGACCAGCTTCCGAAGAGATGCTGTGCTGAGGACGCGGATGTCCAGAGAGCAAGGAAAGATTGTACCAGAGTACCAGCCTCCGTACAGTTTGCATTAGGCGAGATCATAAGAGACCTTGAGTAGGATTCCTTCCAGTACTCTGCTGCAATAAGATTTGCACCAGGAGCAGATGCATGATGTGGATTCAGAGGACCCGAGGCCGACGCCAGTGACATACTTCTTTACGAGTGGTCGTGAGGATTGACCAAGAAATGACCAGAGAAGTGCCAGAACGGAATCGTCCCCGTTAGCACACCTGAAAGGGCCGTTGAGCCGATGGATCGTGAGATAGGAAATCCACAGAGAAGATGAAGACCCAGAGACAGAGGACGCCAGACCGCGAGCAAGAGGCAAGTGGATATCTTGCGCCGCTAGCATTGGATGTACAGGAACCTTCTCGACTTCGAAGGAGGATTTATCGACGGCGATATTTATGATTTGTGATTTTGTGATTTGACTATCACGTATCCGTCACTTTGGATTTCGGTATTGTGGGCAATATATTCGCATGATTTGGTTTTGATGGCTGAGTTCTATGATTTCTGTTTTCGTGCGCCAAGATTGCACCTACTGGGTATTTATACCTTGCGCATAGTTATTATTCTTGGGGTATTGATTTTGATTTCATGCCTATTTTATGCCGGTGATTTGATTTACGTTTCCAGCATAGTTTTCATAGCCTTTTTGTGTTTTGATGTGATTTGTGCACATTGATGCACACGGTTGTGAGATTTTCTATCACGGTACACTTGATTTTGATTGAGCCGCATTATATATCGTCGGTTTTGACCCTGATATTGATGATTGATTCTTCCACTCCGTGCTTTTGATTGGACTTACGCAAGTTCGGTGTTGCTATTGGATTTTGTGATTCCGTGCATGTTGAGTGCGCAGGGTTTAGATTTTCATTCGTGCATGATGGATGCACCGATTTGGATTTTCGTGCATGTTGGGCGAATGTTTTGAGATACGATTTTGGTGCACACCCGATAAACTAAATAGAGATTCTTCGTGCTTGTCAGATGCATCGAATTTTGGCTGTCAGGCACACACGTTGCCTATGACAGATGCTTCGTGCACACCCGTTGCACGTAAAATGTGGTTCTGTGCACCTGTATGGCACATATATAGATTTTGATTTCCGTGCACACCAGACGCACATGATGGTGTTATGTGTGTTCTTTTTTTTTTTGGGATTTATTCCTTTTGGAGCAGTACATTTTTATGATATTGGATATTTGTTTTCATACTGAGCAGGACTAGTCAGAGGACAGTACCTGGATATATTTCGCATGAATTGATACTTCGAAGGGATTTCCAAAGAGCGAGTTATGGTCTCGATATATATATACCTACGTGTCCGATATGACACGAAACGTTCAAAAACAAGGAAACCCTTCTAAATTGTTTTCAAAATGGCGGAACGTACATATTAAACAAAGGATATATATATATATATATATATACGTATGTAGTTATTTTCTTATGAAAAACGTCCGCCACTGTGCAGTGTTACGCGCATCGCACAACGACTTAAAAAGATTTGGGATGCATTTACATCAGCTATTCACATGTATAGATTGGATGTCTACATGTATAGTTCTTATTTATATCATATTGGTTTTGTATTGGATTTGACATTTGTGTCTTTACCATGACTCCGATGATTGCGGGATGCATGATGGAGTGTTGCTTTTGAGTTATCTGCTCAGTACTCATGCACATGCATTGCGCTATGATACGTTTTATGTATTGCTGATTTCGGAGCCCCGATGACTTGGAATTTGTATTGAAATATTTTAGTATTGGGGGTTTAAATTTAAATTTGGGGACCGAATTTCTTTAAGGGGGGTATATTGTAACGTTTTCAAAATAATAAAATATGATTTTTGGGAAATTTTATAATTTAATATTATTTTAATGAATATTTTAATATTCTGGTATAATTAAATAAAAATAAATGGGGAAAAATTATGGAAAATTCTAAATAGGGTATTTTATGGAATTATGCCATTTTTAAGTTTTTATGATTAGTTATATGCTAATATAATGCTAATCGCGATTAAAAATCGCTAATCGGATTTTTGGCATTTTTGTGCAAAATTGTGCACATATCATTTTCCACACTTGTTACACTTGTGTTACATTTCTATGGCCATGGTTGTTATTTTGGGTTCACTACTGGAGTGAGAAGGAAAAGAAAAGAAAAGAAAGAAAAAGTATGATGATGATGAGAGAGAGTGAGAGAGAGACTAGGTCAACCCCCACTTTTTGAACCATACCCATCATTTCCTCACACCCATTTCTCTCTCCCCTCTCATGGAGCTGTTAGTTATATGTATGTCCTAGAGGCCATTACTATACATAGGATGTATATTGTAGTGGATACTTGGACATATATATGGAGGACTTTCTTGCTCGACATGATAGTATGCTATCTGGTTAGTCTTTACCTTAACGTGTATACTCATTATCTCTCTGTTGCATGTTGGTAAAGCCCTTATGATGTGTACTTGACTACCTGGACTATGATGTGGATCATACTAGTAGGGACATGGTAGTCCATAAGTACATCCTTCAAAGTCCCTATTCGTAGGTGTATCGAGACGGGGCATCGATATACCAGAGTAGACTAGCGTGTACCTTCTGGACCCATACAGATGGGCGATGGATGATCCCATATCCATTGGTGTTTGACAACAGAGGAGATATACGGGTGCTCAGTAGAGACTGGGTACACTGGACGGACTCGCCGAGAATTCCCAGATGGTATTATACCTTACGTCAGATGGCAGTTCTCTGGTGACACTGGTACAGAGTAGTCTGTTGACCCGAGATCGTTATAGAGTCTTGTGTGGTTCCCACTAAGTCACCATTTTTGTCTTCATGCTTAACCCTAACCATTGACCTAACCCTAGTTTATTCTCTACAATTGAGCATGGATGGATTATGATAAGTATTCATTTTATTTTCTTTTTAAAATATACTTATCATAACATTTTTCATCTTCTTCTTCTTCTTCTTCAAGAAGAAGCTTGCCTCCATCAATGGCAACTTGAGAAAATGAGTGAGAAATCCAATTCTAAAGTGAACCCACTTCCTATTTCTTCATCCTCTACCTCTTGCCAAGTAGTATAGGGTGTTTTCTTCACAAGTTTCATGACTTGGTGAAGTGGGAGCTTGATCTTGTGATGCCTCGACGTAGATCATCTTCGACATCATTGTCGATGACCTAGCCCGCCCATTTCTCCGATGAAGCCGACGCTAGAGCCCGGGATCCGGTTTGGACAGTGAGGGGACTTCATCATGGAGCCTAGGAGGTGGAGAACCGGATCTACAAAGATTGTATTTCCGTTCTTTTAGTTAAGTTGTTAACTAGTTTGTTTTGTCGCCTAAATTTCTAGTTAACGTTCCGTATTAGGGTTTCTCGGCACGCGTAAAATTTGAAATTGGCATGGTTGATGCCTTGTGAGACCTCCTTAGTGTGCCTAGGAACCCTACAGTGGTATCAGAGCCTAGCTAGAGCCTTAGGCGATGCGTAGACGATGTTAGAAACCCGATCGAACCGAAACCCTAAACCCAAAATTGCTCTCTGTCCTTTTTTGAAAATTGTGGATTTTTGAGAATAAAAAATATGCAGAAAATTCAGCAGGGAATTGTAAGAATTACTGTGAAGCCCGTACCCATGATTCCATAGAAGAGCGGCGGAACCGCGTCATTGGCATGGCTAACGCGGCGGTTCCGCGGCCATTTGGTCTTTTCTTCAGTTAGTCTTTGCATAGTAATTCCTATATTTGGGTGCTGTATTTTCTGGGAATTTTTAATATTTATTAAAGAGTTGAAATTTCTGGGTTGTATTGGGGACTCAGTGCTTCGATCGGATTGTCTAATTTTGTCTGTTTGTTTTCCGGATAAATATTGAATATGTTAAAAAGTTCGGCCGGATATAAATACACTCTTTTTCCTCTGCCGGGAAATTTCCAAGTGTTGGATTTTTCCTTGGTTTAAAGACGTTCTAAGTAGTGCAAGTAACTCGATGGACCCTCTAGAAGACAACAAACCTTAACTCGATTATGTGACCGTCTTGAACTGCCTTTTGAACCTTAGGGTTTGGGGCAGTACGGCGTGCCACATGTGAGGCGTTGGCTTGACCCTTCTACGGCTGGACCGTTGGTACTGAGGCACGAACTGAATGTTTTTAGACTTATTTCATATGTTGATCTGTATCGGGAAAACTTGGGTGTTTGAATGTTCGATCGGAAAGTTTAACATTTTCTAATTATCTGGAATGTGATACAATAATTGGAATTCACAATTAGTTATGTGATAATTGAATGAATGTTATAAACATAGCAGTTTAGTCTCACTTGATCGATTGCCACGGAATTTTGATGTGATCGAAAGTCCGTCGCAATCACGTAGCGTACGCGGATACTCGCCGGGTAAACTTAATGGACAGCCTCACTCCATAGCCCCGACCAAGTGACTGTAGGAGAACCCCGTCGCCGAAAGCATCCGTTCGGGTGCTCACGGCAGCGGTGTTCCGCCTTGGTGCACTTCGTCGGAGGCATCGGGGGTGCGACCGTCTACTAAAGTTTGCAACGAGCATTCGATTAAAATGTCGGGAATTTTGTTGAATTACCCGACTTGATATTGAAAAGTGCTTTCGATAATGAGACTAAAATGTGGGGTTTATAATTGTTAGGCATGTGATGTCTAAGGAATTCATTTGATTAGGCATGCGATGTCTATGCAGGTTGCGGATTCCAACTGTTGTAGTTTTACACTTTTTTTCTGTGACCGTAAGTGTAATATGTGATATCGTCGGTTTCGTTGCTATATGTCAACGACAATTGGGATGCGCATATTTACTTACGTTGATGACATGTGATGTTATGTGTTGCTGGATATGTTATATTGGATCGTCGTGAATGAATAGCCGGGGTTTTTTTATGTGAGATGAGTGTTTTTCATTTTCATTCATGTAAAAACTTGTATGTAATATTCTTTTATTAGAAAACTTCCAGGTTGCGGAAGATGTCACCTTTTGTATATTTTTTTCTTTTCCGCACTAGGATAGACCCAAGGAGGGGAGCATAAGTAACCGGGTTCTGGAGTCCAGTGGGAGACCAACTCGAGGAGTCGAGTCCGGGTCTCCTAACCCTAGAATTGGTAGGGTTGCTTGCCGCTCTCGTAGGGGTCTAGGGGTGTGGGTTTGGCTATTCATCACGACCGTGGAATCCGTGTTTTATACTGGCTCGTATTGAAAATACGGACGTCCTAGTATATCCAATATTTCATATGTTTCTTCTGCTGCGATATCTGTGATGTGATCATATGATGTTCTGTGATGGATACTATATATATAGTATATATGATATATTATATAGACGTTACTTATGTTTTACACCCGTGCTAGCCCTGCCCCGCTCTTCCGTTAGTTACCTAACCTAACGGTGCACGAAGGGACATCGAGACGAATGCGGATGGCATAAGTGTACGTCGTATTTATCTGTGATGTTTAGGTACTTAAATGATGGGACTTCATTAATGTGATTAATGAAAGAAAAAGAAACCTAAAGATGTTGTAGAATCGTATTTCAAAATAAAAAGGGTAGCTACAGTTCTTGCTTTGCACAGAGGTATATGTGATATATCCTGCACCTTATTCGATGAGGAAAGGACCGAGATCCCTTCACCGGGAGTGACTCCTTTAGCAATAACTGGCAGATGCTGCACACTCGGTTTGTCTTTTGATTACTTTTAAGAGTTTTTGCTTTGCACAGTGATATATATGATATATCCCGCACCTCATTCGACGAGGAAAGGACCGACGATCCCTTCACCGGGAGTGTTTCCTTTAGAAAAACTAGAAAAGCCTCAAAAACACTCCATTTTAAAATCATTTGATTCTACAACGATATCAAGTTCATTACGCAATAGGTTTTCAGAAAAACCTGTCGTAGCCTTCCGTCATTTTAGATAAGTCCTGTTTAGTATTCGTGCTGCGTTTGTTGACCTTGTCAAGGCGCAGTGTGCGGTAGCTAACCGGTATTTATCTGCTTATGCATATGATGCAGATTGGGTTAGGATAGTCGTGCGGCCTTGTTGACCTTGTCAAAGGTCGTGCGGGTGGGTTTGATTCAATCAAGAAATGACGGGTTGAACTTGACTTGCGGTCTATGGTTTGTTGACCTTGTCAAGGTTATAGATCGTTCGGGGCAAAATATTATCGGGAATTTCAAGTGTTGAAATTTGCAATGAGATTGCATACCTTCTATGAGATAGTTGGATCCCGATACCCACTGCGAGTAAGAGTTACTCCTGGGAGAGTTTTACACATTACAATTAGCCGATCAAGTAGGTTTCTAGAAAGGTGTTAATGAGGTTAAGCCTCTGGGAAAACGAGGTTTACATTAATTAGGTTCGTGCGAAAGCACAGACGACCTTCCTCAAAGTACCGACACTGGCCTGGCTGAAAGATTGGCAAACTTGTAGTGTGTAATTAATCCCGGCTAGTCTTTCCTTTTAGGGTTTGAAGGAAGATTTGATAAAAAGCAGTTGGAGCCATCCTGATTAGATAAAATAAAAACCATTCTATTCTTGCAAGAGCGCACGCTGAGTGTTTTCTTCTTTCTCTCTCCAGGTAGCGACCATGTCACGCCTTAATCAAGATAATAATACGGATTATTGACCGAACCCGCTTGTTATACTGAGCTGGGGAACGTTGGTCCCGCTCCAACTTATAATTGTTATAAGACAGAGCAGGAAATTGGGGAATACCAGATTTCCCGTGCCGCCCAAACGAAGAAAGTGCATATGATGCATCATCTTCGGGTGTGTTTATTACAAAGAACTGTTTCTCTGTATACTCTACGTCCTAGGTATTTGATACCGGATCAGGATCCCAGATATGTAATCTGTTACATAGGGCTACAGAAAGGTAGAGAACTGAGAACGGGTGATAAGTTTCATGAAGCAGAAAACGGGGCAAGAGTTGCAGCCAAGTCTGTCGGTCACTGTCACCCTGTATTACCAATACAATGATTCTGAACGAATGTTATTAGATACCGAACCTGATATACAAAATCATATCACTCTCTTTATTAGTAAAGAAATGATAAAATTTTGTATTGTTGGATAATGTTTTGAACATTTCCTATATCAAAAGTTGATCGGTTCAGGCACGTTATCTAAAAGCATTGATGTTCTAAATCAAACTACAGTTCTTAGTATACGGAACACACAAAAGAGGAAGAGTTCAGAAATGAACGAATTCTTCTTGAGGTATTGTAGACTAGGTCATATCAATGCGACCCGACTGGCTAAAGTTACATTTAGATGTATATTTAAATCAGTTTGAATTTACATCTTGTGAAACTTGCCAGTCATGTCACAGAGATAAAATGACCACAGCTCTGTCTACTGGAAACAGAGAAAGAGTTAATGAACTCTTGGGATGATACATGTTGATGTATGTTGGTCTCCTGTCTACACATGCGAAGACCGGTTCTTTATACTTCATTACGTTCTCTCATAATATCTCAAGATTCAGTCATATGTTCCTGTTGAAACATGAGTCCGAACCTTTTAAGATATTCACAGAATATAAGCGAGAAGTAGAGAACCAAAATACGGGTAAAAGTATTATGTCCTTTGATGTGATCAAGGAGGAGAATACTTGAGTACGGAATTCCTGGACTATTATAAAGGAGAATGAAATTCTCTCTCAGCATTACTCCTCCGTATACACCATAGCACGATGGTAAATCAGGGCGGAGCAATCACACCCTATATGATAAGGTGTGCTCTATGATGAGTACTACTGAGTTACCTGTTTCCTTTTGGGAGTTATGCACTTGAGAAGCTACATACCTATTGAATTGGGTTTGAATCAAATCAGTTGCCTACCACTCCATATGAGATATGGTTTGGGAAGAGCCCATGTCTTAAGCTAGTTAAGATTTGGGGTTGTCCGGCCTATGTCTAAAAGCAAAATCCGGACAAGCTCGAGGCAAGGTCTGTTATGTAGAACTGGAAAGGTTCCAGCTATGCAAACTACAGCAGATGATTTGGTACAACCAAAGGATTCAGTAGATGCCAATGAACCTCAGCCTCTCCGCCGATCTAGTAGTGTTCCTCACCCACCTGAGAGATACTTCTGTTTCTCTATGACAGTGGGAGCGAGGATTGCATCATGAGATGATGACCCAACTAGCTTCGAGCTGGCCATCAGGAGTAAGACTCTGTAAGAATGGCTGGATGCTTAGTGATCTAAGATGGAATCCATGTACACCAACAAAGTATGGACTTTGGTTGCTTTATCTGAAGGGTTAAATCCCCATCAGGAGCAAGTAAATCTTGAGAAAATTACTTGGTGTAGATGGAAAAGTTGAGACTTTCAAAGCTAGACTTGTTAAAAGTTTTCCGTCATCGACCAGGCGTGGATAATGATGAAACCTTTTCCAGTGGCTATGCTTAAGTCCATCCAGATCCTACTTGACACGGCTACATACCATGACTACGATATCTGGTCGTTGGGTGTCATGACTGCTTTTCTAAATGATGTTTTAGAAGAGAACGTCCGTAAGTACACAGCCAGAGAGCTTCGTAAACAGTGGGAGCAGCGGAAACATGTGCAAGATGTTTTATAGGATAAAGCAGGCATCGCGGAGTTAGAACGTCTGTTTTGATGTGTTAGTCAAAAAGTTCGACATCATCAGAATGGTAGATGAACCTTGTATAAACAAAAAGGTAGTAGGGAGTATTGTAACGATCCTCGTAGAGTACGTGGATGACATACTCTTGATGGGGAAGAAGTTTCCTAAGCTACGCTCGATCAATCTCCGCTTATCACAATGATTCTCCACATAGGATCAAAGTGATACCTACTAAATCCTAAGCCTTGGACCTATGAGATAGATCTAATTGGATGTTAGGATACTCACTAGTTGTAGTGAAATGGTATCAATCGATCCTGGGGAGAATCACTGGAAGGGTTCCAGGGTGATAAAGACGACTGAATGTCAGTCACAGGCATTGTCTTTACCCTAAGTAAAGGGACGGTATGTTGGAAGAGTTCCAAGCTACATACCGTGGCATACTAGACGATAAAGGCTAGATACACCGCTACTTAAGATGCTATCAAAGAGGCTGTTTGGGTGTATGTTGGTTCATGAGATGAACTAGGTTCCTACCATTGTGTGACAATAGAAGTGTGGCTTTGGCCCGGGAACCCAGGTCCCATCAGTGACCCAGACATAATCTAAGGCGGTATCACCTGATCATGGAGATGGTTGATCTCCAGTGTGATCGAGGCTAGGAGAACAGACTCAGAGGACAACACCGCGGAGCCACTCACAAAGGCCTTTTTCCCAGAGAGAGACTTTTATGGGATGGTTGAGTATGAGATGCTTCAACCACTGCTATCAGATGGCCCTAGTGCAAGTGGGAGATTGTTAGTTATATGTATGCCCTGGAGGCCATTACTATACATAGGATGTATATTGTAGTCGATGCTTGGACATATATATGGAGGACTTTCTTGTTCGACATGATAGTATGCTATCTGGTTACTCTTTACCTTAACGTGTATACTCATTGTCTCTCTGTTATATGTTGGTAAAGCCCTTAGGATGTGTACTTGACTACATGGACTATGATGCGGAACATACTAGTGGGGACATGGTAGTCCATAAGTACATCCTTCAATGTCCCTAGTCATGGGTGTATCGAGACGGGGCATCGATATACCAGAGTAGACTAGTGTCACGACCCGAAAGTACGGAACGTGACCGGCACTTAGATTACGAAACGTCTAGAGGTGCAACGTAACCTAAGTAAGCCGGAGCCCAGAAATCTAAACCATATAAAAGAAGAAGAAGAAAAGAAAACAGGAGGAAAAACAAGTTTAAAAGTATCGGCAAATTTTCTCAAAAATTTCGGCAGAGTCTCCTCTGTAAAAACTGGCCCCAAACGGGTACAACAAGTATAATATACATAAACAGTAAAAGGCATCCCCAAACGGGAGCTAGCTCAACGCCAACAGGCGGAAACAACCACAACAAGCATAATAATATACAACGCCAAAGGGCGAGGCTCAAAACTAAAAAAAAAACAAAACCACCAGATCAGAATAATACATACGCGACTCTAAGGTCGAAATAAAAGACTGGTCCAATAAACTTATCAAGTAATACAAGTATGGTTGATGGAGCTTACTAGATACAAATGAATGAATAAAATACAATGGTGGTTCAGATACAAGTGAACCAACCTACCGTGCAAATCACCCTGAATGAAATGATGTGCCAGCAAGCTGCCAGGGAAACCTGTACACCGAACCTGTAATAAAATTTGGCACAACGGGGGTGAGTTGCCAACTCATGAGTAGAAGACATCTACGAAAAGAAATTGAATGCACGACGCTATCCTAGGTCATAATAATACACTATTATATCCTAATCATCTAGTAATAGCAGGGTAATACTACGTGTAAGTGCAGATACTCCGTGCTCATGTTAGTGCCTCATACAGTACTATGTCATATGAATGGATATGCATGCACCATGAATATAAAATAATCAATCCTGAAATCAAGATATATCTGTATAAGAAATCTTTAGCTATTATCATAGTAAAACGTGTTTAGAAATCTGAAATATCAATAATGAAATCCATGGAAATCCGTGTCAAGCATCGACACAAATATGTAAATCTCAAGTCTCATAGTCTCAATATCTCGGGCTCCGTCAGTCCGGATCGGCCCATATCATCAAATCTCACGACAACGGTCGGTATCCTCCGGATATCCTCCGCGCTAGACATCACCGGTAGGTAGCTCTCCCCTGCCAGGCTCATCGTCTACAACTCGATCTTGTTGCCCCTGGGTACCATACCGGGCCCACCATGTACCCGAGACGGTTCATCCACTCCTCGAATCGGGTCTCGAAATCCAACAGAAAACATGAAATCTCATGGTGGATGACACATATATCACGAGAAAACCGCATCTTATTTTAAAAAGAGGAGAGAGAGAGAGAAGTTTTATATATTCTTGCGGTTTTCCCCAAAAATCCAGAAATCTCATAGAAATCCAAATCTTAAAATCATGAGTATGTATATGATAAGTGTCGGCATATGCCCTTGATACTGCATGATAACATGAAAATATGAATGCATGAATGTCTAAGTGATAAATATCATGTCTATACTAACATCAGAAAGTAATCACAATATTATATCGGTCTAGTTGTTAACTGATTCTATCAATAAAAGATAATATGATCTAAAGTGTACGTGACATAACAGTTACTGATGATGATGTGTGTGAGCCGGCAAATGAGTGTGCGTGGAATATACGCATCATCGGTAATGGTGCTGGTGTCCTAACAGGTAAGGTTTATACTGATTATAGCAACATATGTAAGAACATGCATCATTATGATTCCAGTGTGAAAGTAAGACGGATGCATGTTATCCACTCATTTGATATACCATTACCACTTCCACAATATGACTCGAACCTAATCTAGTGTCTATCTAACCTCCTAAGGAACAAAACCTAAGAAACTAGTCAATAAGAAACAAGAGTCTACCTAAAGTCTGAATCAATATCTCTAATAGTCGGCGATCCGGCCTCAATAGCGTCACATACGTAGTACGGCTTCCTCGAATCAAGAGTGCGGATCAATCATCATATTTATGCCACATACGGTAAAATCCATCGTACGGCATCCCAATATCAGGGTACGGGTCAAGTATCTCCCAGGTGTCTCATCATTAGTATAATGTCATCATCAACACATCTCATGATCAAGGTGCTAAACTGTGATCGCATACATCAATCATATATCATTGCCATCATAATAAGCATCATTAGTTTATCCTCAGAAATATCATGTCATATGTATCATATCGTCCCCAAGTCACACCTCTATGATATCGACATCAGGTCACACCTATATGAGGTCGTAATCAAGTCATACATATCCCATATCGTGATCAATCACAAGTTACAGTCCGGGTACTATTTTAGAGTCCCATGTACCGCAATATCATCACCACCCATTATAATTTAAGTATACATGTTCATTATCTCATTCTCTAATGATCCGCTAACACTTAACACGACTGTATAGCCAAGAATCACGGCATCAAGCCCAGTTATACTGTTTCATCATACCTCGGCTATCATATCACATCAATGTATCCCATACACGTGTTGTATATATATATACCTATACCTAGTCCTATATGTATATATACATGCACGTATACACCATGTCGTTTTTCAGTGTGTGCGTGTGTGTGTTTCTGCCTGAAACCTACGAACCTCTTCCAAGGTATTCATCTTCTGATATGTCTTCCTAAATCAGTCTAGTCCAGCCTAGGGTCATTACTAGGGCCCTACTCATTAAGAATCTAGGGTCACAACTGGTTTCCAAATGTCAAAAAGTACTATTCCTATTCTACGTTGCGGGGGTGCTAAACGCCATCCACCCGACTTCCCCCCGTAGATATACATCTACTCACCTAGTCCATGTCTGCCGAAGACGGTGTCGCCATCCTCCTCTTCATCGCCCGCAGTCCACATGAGGGGTACCTAAATTCAAACATATAAATAGCATCGTAAACTGAATCACATATAAAAGTCAAAACGACGCAAGGAACAAGCATAGGTTAAAACCTATGTCCCGTCCACGCAAAAGCACCAAATATCGCTCAATATCGGCATACAAACTCCGATGGATCGAGATAAACATCAATAAATAACTGGTAGTTTTAAAACACATTACTTATATTATAAAACATGATTAAATCCATCGAAACCCTAAAATCCATCAAACCGTCCAATTTCGTAAAACCCGAAAATGCCAATTTACCGTTTTTCTTCAAAACTTGACATTTAAATGAAACCAATGGTCATAAAACACATTAAATAGCCTAACTAGATTATAAAAACCATTACTATATTTTTATTACACAATTTTGTATAAATTTGGAATTTCTAGTTTACAACCTTTATAGATTTTCAACACTTTGCAATCTAAAATTTCATAATATCACAACCAAACATGATTTTACATGAATTCACTTACTAAACCACAATTCATGATGATAATAATATAATGAAACTATAATTTAAATTTTTAATCTCATATATTTAGGAGTTTCCAAAACCTAGTTTACGAAAATAACAATTTTATTAGTATTTTCCAATTATCAAAAGAAACCGGTGATCAAACTAAGTTTTTCATTCCTTTAATATGCTAATATTCTCATTAAAACTACCATCTAATGATAACAACCTTAATATGAATTTTATTTTACCCACAAACACATTTTGGAAAAATCTAGTTAGCTAAATAGCTTAATTAAAACAATTTGAATAAACAATTTATTATACAACAACCATGCAAGATTTTTCCACTCTAAAAGATGTTAAACAAGCTATTATAACCTTATTTAATTAATAAAAACAACAACTTGAATTTACAAACCCTAACTTGAATTTTAAAATTTGCAACTAGAATTAATATATTAAATCTAATTATATTTAAAAGAAACAACTAATAACAATGAATAAAAAGGAGAAGATTTATACCTCCAAACTATGAAATCCAAACATGAAAATGAGCCTCCAAAATGCATTCTTTCCCACTCCAAAATCCATGTAAAAATGAGCAAGAATAAAAGGGTAGGAAATAAATAGGATTTTGTACAATTTTTGTTGAATTTTGATGGATTTTTGATGTATTTTGGAGCAAAATAAAATGAGGAAAATAGGGGGTACCATGGGGGGTGAGGCCGGCCATTTTTTTGGAGGTGAGGGAGAGAAAGAAGAGGGTGAGAAAGTGTGTAGAAGTCTCCACCAAAATATCACTTCAATATGTTTTTTCATGCATTTCTTTATTTTCTTTTATTTCTTTACTATAGCAACTCAAGAAAACTCTAGAAATTAGGAAAAATTTGCAAATAAATTTTTCATGATACACACTAAATTATAACATGCCATGGTTCATTTTTACAAATTAAAACCATTCAAATTGTAATTTACACTAATTTAGTGTAAAAATAAAGCTTATGTTAATATTTAAAATAATTAATTTAGGAAAAATATTTAATTAAACTAAAAATTTATAAGTGGCTAAATAAACACCATTTACTATTAATTACATAATTAAAATAGGTATTTTTGAAATTATAATGAAAAACAATTACGGTTTTGTTTTACGAAAAATACATTTTACTTTGCCGAAAATCATAAAATTCACTTAAACAATTTTATTCATTTAATTATTTATTTAATTATTTTTAGAATGTTACAACTAGCGTGTTCCTTCTCGACCCATACAGATGGACGATGGATGATCCCATATCCATTGGTGTTTGACATCAGAGGAGATATATGGGTGCTCAGTAGAGACTGGGTACACTGGACAGACTCGCCGAGAACTCCCAGATGGTATTATACCTTACATCAGATGGCAGTTCTCTGGTGACACTGGTACAGAGTAGTCTGTTGACCCGAGATCATTATAGAGTCTTGTGTGGTTTCCACTGTGTTTTGATTTCTACCTTGCCACGTCCAAGAGGGCATGCAAAACGGTAGTTTTCGGGTACAGTCCCGAATCACATGGAGGCAATGAGCGATAGGAGGGGATTCGTCTCTCCCGGTATAGGGAGTTGATGTTGCGCTGTGTTCGATTGGCTATAACCGGAAATCCCTGGCCAGGGTTACTGAGATTTACTGGTAAGTGTTACCAGTAGTTTTTCTAATTGTTATAGACCTCATATCGATACGACTTATCGAGCTATTGAGGTCTGACGTTTACCATCCCTAGGCGAGATATGCGACATATCAGACGATCAGACCGGACTGTACGGTAAGTGTTACTGGTTGGATTCACAGGAGTGTGAGCGGGCTTGCTCGTCGATCTTCTGATCGCTCAATACCCGGGTGGCCGTTACGTTTAGCAGACCGCTTGCGGCTTGTGGGTGTTTGATATGATCATCATCTGCTGCCGGCGTATTGACGAGTCTTTAGAGTCCTACACAGAGGTTTCCTGGCTCAAGCGAAACGAAATAGGAGCGCATATAAGATATGTGCGGGACCGAGAATAATGCGTATATGTGATACCGTATTTCATTCTCGCGATGAATGTGTCGAATGGTTGTATGCGATATAACCAAGTTATCGAATCAAGAATTGATTCGATAAATCGATACATTGTATACTAGTCGGTTGTGTGCGACATGACCGGATCATTGAATCAAGTGTTGATTTAATGATTTAATGCATAATTATATATTTGATATATTACTTTGCATTAACTAGTATTGGTTCACTTTAAATGGATTTTCTCACTTGAAGTTCACAAATTGTATATGTGATATACTTTTGTGCACTTGAATGTATCATGTTTGATGATACATGCTTACTTGAGTTTGTGTAAAGATTAAACCATGGTTATCTGAATGGTTAGGGTTTTTTTTCCATATCTATTTATTCATTTATTCATTTATTTCTTTTTGGCAAAAGAAAAGAAAAATGGTGGCTTTCTTTGGATGCATGTTGAAGCTTCATGAAGCTTTGACTAAGTCACCATTTTTTTCTTTATGCTTAACCCTAACCATTGACCTAACCCTAGTTTATTCTCTAAACTTGACCATGGTTGGATTATGATAAGTATTCATTTTATTTTCTTTTTAAAATATACTTATCATAACATTTTTCATCTTCTTCTTCTTCTTCTTCAAGAAGAAGCTTGTCTCCATCAATGGCAACTTGAGAAAATGTGTGAGAAATCCAATTCAAAAGTGAATCCACTTCCTATTTCTTCATCCTCTACCTCTTGCCAAGTAGTATGGGATGTTTTCTTCACAAGTTTCATGACTTGGTGAAGTGGGAGCTTGATCTTGTGATGCCTCGACTTAGATCATCTTCGGCATCGTTGTTGATGACCTAGCCCGCCCATTTCTCCGATGAAGCCGACGCTAGAGCCCAGGATCCGATTTGGACAGCGAGGGGACTTCATCACGGAGCCTAGGAGGTGGAGAACCGGATCTACAAAGGTTGTATTTCCGTTCTTTTAGTTAAGTTGTTAACTAGTTTGTTTTGTCGCCTAAATTTCTAGTTAACGATCCGTATTAGGGTTTCTCGGCACGCGTAAAATTTAAAATTGGCATGGTTGATGCCTTGTGAGACCTCCTTAGTGTGCCTAGGAACCCTACAGGAGCTGCTGCTGCTCCTGCTCCCTCTCATTTCCCTTCCCTTCCCATCATAGATCACTCTCATTTCCTTCACCAAAACCCCATTCCCACTTCACAAAACTTGCTCCCAAGCTTACTAGCTACACATTGAACCTAGAATGATTGGATTTGGAGGACTTTGAGCAACTCAAGAATTTTCATGAGTTGTGAAGAAGGTAATTTCTGCACCCCTAGTTTAGTATTTTAATTCTTATTGCATCCATTCTAGTTTCATGTCGATATGTTGTCGTTTGGTGGATTTGTGAAACTTCAAGTTAGGGTTTATGTGAGATATGAAATTAAAGATGAAATTGAGGATTGTGGTGACCCTAGAAACCCTGGTGTGATGTTATTTTAGACCCAAACCTAGAACTAGAACCAGAATACGGATTTATGAGACGATGTCGGAGAAAAACTGTAAATTTGGGAGTGTTTTGTGTAATCTGCTATCACCCTGAGACCCCAAAAATAAAAATGAGTTGACAGTGAGATGTGCAGGCCCCATGGAACCACCACACCACAGCCTAGCCCCCAACTCCAATTCCCGGCCGCCAATTTATTCCTTCTGGCCGCCAATTGCGGCCAGAGCAGGAGGGAATTGCCTCGATTTTGGTGCATGGCTCTATTTCCTCAAGTTTTGACCCTAGGTATGTCTAGTTTTGACAAATTCCAGTTAGGGAAAAATCTGGGTTGATTTTCTTGAGTTGGTGTATGATTTACGACTTGTTTTAGCATGGATTTTGGTATTTGATGATTCATTTCTGTCGGGTGGCGTTTGGACGTCAACGACAAGTGGATATTGAACGTGTTTACATGCGAGACGATAAGTTTTTACCTATGCGAGTAGCGTGTGCTATTTCGGTTTCCGATGTGATTTTCATATGCTTTAGCGTTGTGATATACTTGTAGGTACCCTACATGATATTGAGGCAAAGAAGATGAAGATGGCGACATCGGCACCGACATATGAGAAGCAAGGTGAGTAGATTTATATCTACGGGGAGAAGTCGGGTGGATGGCGTATAGCACCCCCGCAGTCCGTGGTGATGTATATGAATACATATACACACATATATTTATTATGTGTTGTTTAGGATTATTGATGGTAATAATGGTATTATTGGTGATAAGGATGTATTGGTTTAGTATAGTGCGAAACCCTAGAGTAGTGGTTGCACCCACACATACACGTACACATATACTTGCATACATTCTTTCATTTATCTATGCGCATATAGAGGTGTGTATATCTACACATGGGTATGGGACTATGTGTTCATATACGGGATTGAGGATGATACATGGGATTTGAGATGGGTCGATGAGGTTTGATTGAGGCCGTGAGATTCGGCGATATGACAGAGTTCGTATTTGAGATGTGATATGATGGTAGTGATACCGGATATGTGATGAGATGAATATGATATTGACCTATACCCAGCTATTAGGATGCTGTACGACGATTTACCGTACGAGCTTTATATTGATGTTAGATCCGCACTCATGACTCGAGGATGTTATATGATATACTGTATCGTATGTGATACTATTGAGGTGAGATCACCGACTATATATATATAGATATGTAAATCGACTCAGATTTAGGTGGTTTCCATACCCCTCCCAATTGACTTGATTGCTGGGTTCGTAGTTCACATAGTAGGCGTCAGACTAGACCCGAGTCATACCTATTTCAAAACTAACGAATCGGGGATATTTTAAAGATAGGCAAAAGGGTTTATATGGATATTTTCAAACGACGCATCTTTCCTTAAAACACCGTAGCCCTTATTTTACCAAAATCCCTGATTCGTCTTATTTCAAAAGGCAAGGTTGCATGATATATCTATTGAGGCAGGTTCTTTACTGTTGCGTGGATTATTCGATTCCGCATATTCATGCTATTTGCATTGCATCGCTTGTATTGTTGATATATTCCAGTCATGCTGCTAGGACACCCGCACCATTATCGATGATGCGTATGTTCCACGTACACTTGTTTGCCGGCTCACACACTTCATCATCGATAATTGCCACGTCACTACACTGTAGTACTGTTGCATTCAGTGTATGTTGCTTACAACTCTTTACATGTCGCATACATCATACTTTCTGATTATACGCATTGAGATATGTTGTTTCCATGATATTTCTGGTTTTTGGGAACCTTGGGTGTTTCAAAAGGAGAATATATAATTGTTTTAAAACTCGGTTACCCTTGATATGATATTTCAGTGCATCCACCATATGTTTTCTCGGTGCTGAGAGCGACATGTGAAACCCGATTCGAGGAGGCGGATGAGGCCAATTGCGGGTACATGGTGGACCCGGTATGGTTCCCCGGGGCAAGAAATGTTTTTCGTGGAGTAGACGATGAGCCTGGCAGGGTGGCAAGTACCTACCAGTAATTGGTTGGACCTGGCGGTTATCCGAAGGATACTGACCAGAGTCGATAGATGGATATGGGCGTACTGCCGGGGCCGAGGGCCGATACCGCAGACAGAGCCTGTGGACCGATCCGGACTGACGGAGCCCGATATATGAGGATTTACGTGCCGATGATGGGCACAATTTTCATGATGTTTTCGAGTGTCTATGCTGGGCACTCCGGTTCCATGATTTTGACGTGTCGCGAGGGACACAGATGGTTTATATCCTCATATTATTCCCATGCACATGCTTTATGATATTTACATGCATGACGGTTATTGTGATTGGGTGACAAGTGGACGGGATCCACGTACATGCAGATTTGATTACATTGATCATACCTCACATTTGTGATATGCTATTACCTGAGGCACTGGCACGAGCACTTGGCACTACACTCATGCATAGAGATTTTCTTGCCAGTTTAGCTTGCTTCAGACTTATTCATATTGAGGTTTATTTATATCTGATCGTATTAACCTAGGATGGGTCATACATTCGATCTCTGCTTGTAGATATTTTCTATTCACGAGTTGGCAACTCACCCACATTGTGCCACAGTTCTTGCAGGTTTTGCCGTACAGATTCCATAGCGGTATTTCTGGCACACTGCTTCCTTATGGGTGACTTACTTGGTAGGTGGGTTCTTTTGTATCAGAATCACCATTGTTCATGTATTATTCATTGTATCTAGACATTCCATCAACCAAAACTTGTATATTGTTTCAGACTTAGAAAACAGTGTTGTATTATTTCGACCTTAGAGTCGCGCTTGTAGTATTACAGTTTTCTGGCTGTTTGAGTTTCTTTTTGGGTTTTGATCCTCACCTTTTGGTGTTGTATATTATTATTGCTTGCGTGGTTGTGACCGTCGATTGACGAAGAGATAGCTCCCGCTTGGGGATGCCTTTTATCATTTCGTATATATTATTCTTGTTGTTCCCCGTTCGGGGCCAATTTTACAAAGGAAACTCTGCCAAAATTTTCAGGAAAGGTTACACATTTTAAAAATGCATATTCGGCTTAGTTATTTAAATACTTTGATTTTCGAAACATGATTTCTTTACTTCTTAAAACCAGTTTTCCTTATTTACTCTTTAAATGGTTTTAGATTTCTGGGCTTTTGGCTTACTTGGATCAGATGAGGTCCTATAGATTTCATATGGTTCAAGGGCCAGTCACGTGCTCTTTCGGGTCGTGACACATATATATGACGCCGTAGAGAAGAAACATAAATGAAAATAGCATAAGTAGCTAAAACTTTATAACAAGGCCGGCTACTACGAGCACGACACCTAGAGTCACAAAATAATATAACATCCATCCTCACAACTCGTTTCTAAGTCAAATACATGAAGTGGTAGATGGAGAGTACTAGATACAAAAGATAAATAATGAACATCATCGGATAACCGCAAACCCACCTATAGCAAAAGGCCTCACAGCCAACCGTAGCGGTATCCGCAAAAGTAGAGATAATAACGACTACAATGATGGTCTAACCTGCAAAACACTGTGGCTCAACGGGGGTGAGTTGCCAACTCGTGAATAGTAAATAATATCATACTGTAATCGTAAGTATGCACGAACAACGATAATCATGCAATCTGAAAGCATAACTATGGAAATATAGATATGCAAAATCATGATCAAGGTACTCCATCAGGTACTACAAATACATGAAGCAGTGCATATCAAATAAATGCTGAGTATGGGATAAAACAAAACATCATCAATGAATCATCATCGTGGAAAATCCTGGTGTCTATCAACGACACCCCAAATCCCAATACATCAGGCGCCGTCACTCTGATCGGCCCTCAAATCTGTAAATCTCATAGAACCTAAGTATCCAAGATCGACACTCGAAACCTCATAAAAACATATGCATGTATGTGTGTGTATGAGGATCTCTACCTCGTGTGTCCATCAATGACACATCAAAATCATGGAACCTGAGTGTCTAATATCGACACTCAAAACATCATGAAACACGTAAATTCTCATATCTCAGGCGCCACATCCTCAGATCGGTCCTCATATACATCTCATATCATACCTCCAAAGCGGTGTCCCCGGACATCCGCCGAGTTCTATACAATCACCGGCCAGTAATACTCCCTCTGTCAGGCTCATCGCCTACACCACGAAAATCACATCTTGCCCCGGGGAACCATACCGGGTCTACCATATACCCGCAGACGGTGCCTTCTGCTCCTCGAATCGGGTTTTTAACACAAGTTTCAAAACCGAGAAAACTCATGGTGGACGCACTGAAATATCATATCAAGAGAAACCGGGTATTCAAACAATACATAAATTCTCGAAATACACCCCACGATTCTCAAATCCATAAATCACATGACATCCATATCTTAATGCGTAAATCCATGAAATATGATATATGCAACATAGAACAGTAATATGAACATATCAAGGGAAAATCGTTATTTAAATGCATCAAGTTATTAAATATATCATGCGGTTCCCAATTCCTCCGAAATCAAGTGCCATATCATATGAGGTGTACGTATAGCCATAACAAGATATGCGTATCTACATGTAAGCATGTATGTATGATGTATTTTATATGCGCAATAGCACAATAATCAATGTCTAAATGTCAATGTCAATACAAAACTACATAGGGGTATATGTAACTATAGCAAGGTATATGGGTGTACATGTAAATATGTATGCATGATGTACAAGTAGCTATAGCAAGACATGTGTATCTGCATGTAAGTATGTATGTATGATGTATTTCTTATGCGCAATATCATAATAATCAACATCTCAATGTCAATGACAATACAATACCACATAGGGGTATAGGTAACTATAGCAAGGTATATGGGTGTACATGTCAGTATGTATGCATGATGTACACGTAGCTATAGCAAGATATGTGGGTGTACATGTAAGTATGTATGCATGATGTACAAGTAGCTATAGCAAGGTATGTGTTGCGCGTGTCATGGCAATTACCAACGGTGTAGGTGTAGCATACAATTTAGTGCTCGTGCAACATGAACCGTCAGTAATGGTGCATTGTCCAATAGGTACCATGTCAAGGAACAACAAATAATAATACGCAATGATGCTCATGCGCAATCAACTCATATGCGTATAAACATGCAACTATAATATTATGTCAATCCCTGACGCATAACGCCATACAGGTCATTTTCCCGTAGATGTTAAATCTACTCACCGATGATCTCGAGCTAAGAAAATACGACCACCTGCTTTCTTTTCTTCGCAGCATCTGAAGTCCCCGCTTGCGATCCTAAAATTTCACAAACACAACAAATAAGGGTAAATATCCTACGCCGACACAATGAAACGCAAGGGTAACGTCAACAAGATATAGACACTGTGCACCTAGTGCATAAAACTCGTACGACATCGGCACAACCCTAGCTTGGATGACACAACCACCAAGCCCAGACCCCGATCGCGCATTCACAACACAATATATATCGTGGAAGATACTATATATAATATCGCAACGTCAATTGTAACCCATGCCAAATTTTACCGAAAACCTAGTAAGCAATTTTTAATCATTTTAGCTTAAGTCTACATGTTTAAACAATTCTAGCGATCACAATCATCACAAAGTAGCTTAATTAAGTCACACAAACCCTTACAACAATTTTAATCTCACCCATATAAGATTTAGTAAAAGTTAATTTGCAATTAAGCTTAATTAGATAATTAGGAAAAATATCATTTAACAATCTCACAACTAGGTTAAGGTTTCCAAGTCTAAACTTCTTCATTAACCATTTCAAACAAAAAACACTAACTTGATCTTCATAACCCTTTCTAGAAATTCCAAAACATGATAATTAATGATTTATTTAAATATCTAATAAGTAGATTAAGGTATTTAAACAATAACTAAAGTTTAGGGTTAGGATTTATACCTCACACTAGATTCACAAACTTGCAACTAGAATTCCAAATTAGCCTCCAAAATGCTAACTTTCATGAAGATCCAAGCTTGATTAAGGCTAAAGTATAATGGGTATGGATTTGTTTTTGAGTTTTTGGGATTATTTGATGATTTTTGATGATTTTTGATGAATTATTGGAGCTTTTAAAAATGAAAATGGGGTTAGGAAAATGATGGGGCAGCAAGGGGTCTCGTCCGAACATGGAGGATGTGGGAATGTTATGGAGTTGTGTGGAAAAATCTAGAATAAAAACAATATTAATGATTAATTAAAACGCATTACTTTATGCCACCTCAAATCCTTTTAATTAAAATTTCCTTTAAACCCTTCAAATATCTAGATATTTTCCATGATATTTTGCAATGAAGTCAAAGTGCTTAATCGTGTAATTAAGTTAGCATGGGTTCACATTACGATAATTAACCCAATCAAATTTGTAATTACCACTAGTTAAGTGCAAAATTAAAAGCTTATAATAATATTTTAATTAAGGAAAATATTTAAGTGAACTAATATTTTCAAGTGACCAACTAAATACCGCAAACTAGCAATTTCCTAGTTAAACTAGGTGCAGTTAATTCTATACCGAAAAATCATCACTTCGAGGTTTTTACGGAAAACACGGTTTATTTTACCTATTAACGAAAAATTCGCATAACGATTTCCTAAAACGTTACAATCTTCCCCG
The DNA here is from genome assembly GCA_030015575.1 of Agapanthus africanus. Taxonomy (NCBI): domain Eukaryota; kingdom Viridiplantae; phylum Streptophyta; class Magnoliopsida; order Asparagales; family Amaryllidaceae; genus Agapanthus; species Agapanthus africanus. The sequence goes on from CM057337.1 coordinate 539,314,528, forward strand.
CTTAAAGAAATTCGTTCCCGGAATTTAAAATTTTAACTACGCGTACCTTCGAAGAGATGAGGGAATTTCTTCCATATCTCGCTCTCGGCCTCCTAAGTGATCTCTTCACTAGTAGGGTCACGCCAAAGAACCTTCACAGATGGCAAGACCTTTGACCAAAGTTTCTTCACCTGCCAATCCAGTATAACTACTGGCTGCTCGGTGAACGAAAAATCGCGCTCTAGATGAACGGTCTGGTGTTGAATCATGTGAGAAGGATCATGAAGGTATCTATGAAGCATCGACTCATGGAAAACAGGGTGAACATCCGGAAAACTGGGCGGAAGTACCAAACGATAGGCAACGATTCCAACTCGCTCAAGGATCTCGAAAGGACCCACAAATCTGGGATTGCGTTTCCCCTTCTTCCCAAATCTCATTACGCCCTTCATCGGAGAAATCCGTAGGAATACTTGATCCCCCACCGCGAACTCGAGCCTGCGACGACGACGGTCGGCATAAGACTTCTGTCTGCACTAGGATGCTCTCATCCTATCCTGAATCAGCTGGATCTTCTCCGTAGTCTCCTGAAGTAGCTGGGGTCCTAAAATCCTGCTCTCGCTTACTTCGGTCCAACAGACTGGCGATCGATACTTTTTACCATACAAAGCCGCAAAAGGCGCGATCTAAATCGGCTCCTGATAACTGTTATTATAGGAGAACTCTATCAATGGCAAGTGACGATCCTAACTGTCCCCAAAGTCAAGCATGCCTGTACAAAGCATATTCTCTAGAGTCTGTATAGTCCGCTCCGACTGACCATCGGTCTGCGGATGAAAAATGGTGCTAAAACTCAACCGGGAACACAAAGCTTCCTGAAGCTTCTGCCATAGACGGCTAGTAAATTGGGTGCCTCTGTCGGATACGATGCATGTGGGAATGCCATGAAAATGCGCAATCTCATCTATATACAACTCAGCATACTGAGCATAACCGAAAGTCGTCTTTACTGGAAGGAAGTGAGCCTCTTTCGTCAACCGGTCAACAATCACCCAAATGGAGTCATAACCTCGACTGGCGCTGGGTAGACCCACAATGAAGTCCATGAAATCTGCTCCCATTTCCACTCCAGAACGGGTAAAAGCTGCAACTCTCCAACCGGTCTCTGATGCTCAGCCTTGACTTGCTGAGAATTCAGGCACCTCGAAACAAAGTCCGAAACATCACTCTTCATCCCTGCCCACCAGTAAAAGTCTCTGAAGTCACGATACATCTTGGTGGAACCTGGATGAATGCTAAAGGCTGATTGATGTGCTTACTCTAGGATCTCACGTCTCAACCCATCGGTATCTGGTACACACAAGCGAGTCCCGTAACGTAGCTCACCCTGGTCATCAATCATGAACTCCGAATCTGTACCCTGCCGAACAAGCACAAGAATCTCAGACAAATGGGCATCGCTGGGCTGTGCCTCATGGATACGATCAAGTAGAAGTGGACGAGCACGGATGTGAGCAATCTGTCCCCTAGTGGAAGTGAACTCAAACTGTACTTTACCATCGCACAAGATCTGCCAATCTGCAGAAGACTGTCGCTGAACTGCGCTCTACTGGGACAACCTACCCATGGGCCTACGACTCAAAGTATCAGCTACCACATTCGCCTTGCCCGGGAGATAAAGGATCTCACAATCATAATCCTTTACAAACTCCATCCACCGGCGCTGTCTCAGATTCAGATCCCGCTGCTGGAAGATGTACTTCAAGCTCTTATGGTCCGTGAAAATCTGGCACGACTTCCCATACAAGTAGTGTCTCTAAATCTACAATGCAAAGACAACAGCGTCCATCTTAAGATCGTGAGTGGAATAATTCTTCTCGTGCATCTTCAGCTGCCAAGAAGTGTAAGCGATAACTCTACCATGATGTATCAATACAAAACCGAGCCGCACTCGAGAAGCATAACAGTAAACAACATAGCCGCCCGATCCAGAAAGTAAGCATAAAACTGGTGCAGTCGTCAACCGAGTTTTCAACTGCTGAAAACTCTACTTGCATGCCTCAATCAAAAGAAAAGGTACTCCCTTCCTGGTCAGCCCGGTCAGCGGTGCAGCGATACTTGAGATATCCTACATGAAACGGCGGTAATAACCAGCTAAGCCTAAAAAGCTGCGGACCTTTATCATAGATACAGGTCTGGGCCAAAGCTGTACAGCCTCGATCTTCCTCGGGTCCACAAGAATACCACTCCCGTCACCACATGACCCAGGAGGTCAACTCTATTAAGACAAAATGAGCACTTTGAGAATTTAGCATACAACTGGTGCTCTCTCAATGTTTGCAAAGCAATCCTCAATTGCTGCTCATGCTCCTCTTAACACTTGGAATAAACCAGAATGTCATCAATAAACAAAATAATAAACTGGTCGAGGAACGGCCTGAAAATCTGGTTCATCAGGTCCATGAACGCTGCTGGCGCATTGGTGAGTCCGAACGACATCACCAACAACTCATAATGCCCGTAGTGCGTACGAAAAGCAGTCTTCGGAATGTCATCACTCCGAACTTGCAACTGATGATAACCTGATCGCAAATCAATCTTAGAAAAATGTTTCGCACCCTGGAGCTGATCAAACAAATCGTCGTAAAGGATACCTATTCCGCACCGTAACTCGGTTCAATTGACGATAATCCATACACAACCTCAAACTACCGTCCTTCTTCTTGACGAACAGAACAGGAGCTCCCCAAGGCGAAACACTGGGACCCACAAGTCCATTATCAAGAAATTCTTGAAATTTATTTTTAAGCTCTCTAAGCTCCGATGGGGACATCTGGTAAGGCGGTATAGAAATATGCCCCGTGCCGAGTATCAAATCAATGCAAAACTCAATATCGCGCTCTGGTGGCAAACCAGATAACTCATCAGGAAAAACATCGGAAAACTCTCGCACGATAGGAAACCGGTCCAACAACTCTATTGTGTCTCCAGTATCATGAATGAAAGCCAAGAATCCTCGACATCCTCTCCTCAAAAGACAACTAGCGCAAATGGCTGAAATCAAACTATGAGGGGCGGCACCACGGTCCCCCTGCAAAACAAGAACTGACTCGCCGGGAAAATAAAATTTGACTGTCTTCTCGCGGTAGTCTATGGACGCATAGAAAATACCTAACCATTCCATGCCCAGGAGAACGTCGAAGTCAAACATCTTAAGAAGGATCAAGTCGACGGATAAATCTCTATCTCCTATACGAATGCCACACGACTGAAACACGTATCGTGCAACAAACGACTCGCCAAAAGGAGTAGTCACGGCTGATCTAGAAAACACGACTCCCGGCCTAACCTCGGCATGAAGTGTGTAGAAACATATGAATGCTGTTGGATATATGTATGCCCTAGATGCCATTATATGTATAGTGAATGCTTGGACATGTATATATATAGATTACTTTCTTTCTCGATATGATAGTATGCTATCTGGTTTACTTTATTTGACATGATGATTTGATCATACTTTTATTCATTTGCACATGTTAATAAAGCCCTCAGGAGATTTGCTTGACTACTGTGACTATGATGCGGATCAAACTAGTGGGGCACGTGTTGTTTATAAGCATATCCTTGAACTGTTCCTAGTCATAGGTGTATCGAGATGGGGTATTGATATTCCAGAGTATACTAGCGTATACCATTCTTGTCCCATATAATGGGCGATGGATGATCCTTTATCCATCTGGTGTGCTGACACCAAATAATGTATACGAGTGCTCAATAAGACTGGGTACACTGAACGGACTCACCGAGAACTCCTCTGTGGTATTATATCTATCGTCGGATAGCAGTTCTTAGGTGACAATGGTACAGGTTAGTCTGTAGACCCAAGATCTTCATAGAGTCGTGTGTGTCCTCTACTAAACTTTGATCTACACCCTATCACGGCTCTACTGAGTCGTGCAAACAGATGGACTTTGGGTACAGTCCCGAGGCACATGGAGGCAATGAGCGATAGGAGGGGTTTTGTCTCTCCCGGTATTGGGGGTTGATGTTGTACTATGCTTGATTGGCTATAACAGGAAGTCCCTGTCCAGGGCTACTAAGATTTACTGATAAGTATTATTAGTAGTTTCTCGATCTGTTATCAACTATACACCGGCATGACTTATTGAGTTATTAAGGTCGACAAAACCATCCCTAGACTTGATATGCAGCATATCTGACAAGGCGACCGGACTGTACGGTAACTGTTGCCAGATAGCTCGATGGGAGTTTTGACAACTTTGCTGGTTTTCTTCTAATCATTCAATACACGGATGGCCATTACGTTTAGCTGGCCTCTTGCGGCTTGTGGGTGTTTGATATGATCATCACCCAATGTCGGTGTATTGATGTGTCTTAGAGTCCCACACAGAAGTTTCCTAGCCCAGGCGAAAAGATGTGGTGTGCATATGGGATATGCGCGGGGACCCAATTGAATACAACTATGTGATACCGTATGTTAATCGGGCGTTTTTCTATTGGTCGGTCGTATGTGATATGACCGGATTGTTAAATAAATTGTTGATTTAATATTTTGACTTTTAGTTTTATTCGTATTCTTTATTCAAAACTCTTTTTATTAAAGAGGAAGAATGCATGCATGTATGCATACATTGATGTGCATGCATGCACATGTTGATCTGCATAGGACATATACATGCAAAGTATCATGGTTGATGATACACACTTGAAGGCAATATAAGACTCACATGGAACAATAATATATGGATATTTATTTGTATTTGTTTTAAAACAAATAAAAGAAAAGGTTAATCCATGGTTGTTTTATTCTACACTCTTCTTGAAGTTAACCACACTTCACCAACCATTTAACCTTGGATTAAGTTTTTCTTTTGTCTTTTAACACATTTACAATAATATCTAGATATTATGAGAACCATTGTTTGAATGGAGATAGAAAATATAAATACTATCTTTTCTATTTTCATTTCAATCTTTATCATTTTAGACAAAAGCTTTTGCCTTCATCTTCTTCTTCTTTCAAGCTCTCTAGGTTTTTCCAAAGTGAGAGAGAGATAAAAAGATAGGGTTTTGATAAAAGAAAACACACAGCTTCCTCATTCTACTCTAATCTAGCCAATTAGTTTAGAGTGTTTAGCTTCATCTTCTTCTTGCATCAAGTGGAGCTAGAAGCTTGGACCTAGTGAACTTCGGGTGGATCATCGTGGATGTAGGAGCTTACTAGAAAGCCTTTCCAACCTCTCAACGATCTTAGGAGTCACTACAAAGGGGACTACAAAGGTTGTATTCTCTTCACTTTGTGATAAATGGTTCATTGTATAGTGTAAAGTGTTGTTACCCTAGAAATTTCGAGTTAAAGATCCTTGTTTTGTTTGCTTTGCACCTATAAAATTTTAAAGTGGCATGTGTGATGCTTCCATTCTATTAAGTAGGTGCAGAGGAAACCCAATAATGGTATCAGAGCCAAACTAGAATTCTAGACACGGTGTTATTACAAATACGAAAACGAAAACGACTCCAAAAATATGGTATTACGGAACGTATATATGCTCTCTGGAAATTTTTAAAAAGGTGTTCTAAAATTTTTTTAAACAGGTAAAGAATGGAGTATAGGCAAACTTAAGAACACATGTGAAATACGGAAGAGAGTGCTCGGATTTTAACCGAGCGTTAGTCCCCCAAAACCGGCCTGGCTGGCCCCCTTGACCCCAAGGAACCCCGTGTTTTCACCTGTGCTCTGTTGGTTGCAAGTTAGGGTTTCTAGTTTTGTTTGCGTAGCCCAATTTTCATGTGATGATTTTTTTAACTTGGGGCTATTTCGTAGTGATTCGTAGTCGTATTATTTCACACCAAATTGGTAACCTAGACTATTTTTAGCATTTCGAACGAACATCGGACACCACACTTTCTACCCCGCTGAAATTTCAAAGTGTTCTAATTTTCCTAAGTTAAATTTATATTCAATAGTCGCGCAAGTATCCTATGGACCCTCTAAAAGATCATAAGAACCTTAACTCAATTCTATGCCCACGGAACCGCGAACGAACCTTCAGGTTTGCCGTAGTTCCGTGGTGTCATAGGTGAGGCGTTGGTTAACTCCTTCTATGGCTAGACCGTCGACATTGTGGCACGATTTTGGGTATTTGTAATTTTACTCAAGTGTTGAGCTCTTGGGGTAAAACGTAGGTGTATGTTGATTTGACTGAAATGTTAAACATCGTCTTGATATCTGTAATTGCAATTGTTGTTTTTCACTTTCTTTTCTGTGACCGTAAGCATAGTATGTGGTGTATCGCCGATTCCATTGCTATACATCAATGGCAATCGGGATACACATACTTGCTTATGTTGATGATATGAGATATTATGTGTTGTTGAGATATGATGTGCAGGATTGTCGTGATCGAATAACCGGGGGTTTTATGTGGGATGAGAGTTTTTTTTAATATTCATTCATGTAAAGATTAATTATATGTAATAATCTTTTATTTGGGGCACTTCCGGGATGAGGTTGATGTCACCATTATTGTATATTATTTACTTTTCCGCATTAGGATAGACCCAAGGAAGGGAGCACAAGTGATCGGGTTCTAGGGTTCAGTGGGAGGCCATCTCGAGGTGTCGAGGCCGGGTTTCCTAAACTCTAGAATTGGCAGGGTCATTTGCCTCTCTCGTAGGGGTCTAGGGGTGTGGGCTTGGCTATTCATCGTGACCGTGGAATCCGTATTTTTTATTGTTGGCTGAATACGAAATACGGACCTCCTAGATATCCTTTTTCATTTGTGCTTCTGCTGGATTGATATTCGGTAATGAGATTATTTAGTATCTGAGATGAATGGTTTATTGTTATATATATGATATATAATAAACGTTGTTTATTTTTTACACCCGCGCTAGCCCCGCCCCGCTATGCCGTTAGTTAAGTAACCTTACAGTGCATAACGGTACACTGTGACAAATGCGGATGGCATAAGTGTACGTTCTATTTTCGTTTATTTTCTGTGATGGCTTAGGAACTTAAATTATGTGATTACATTAATAAGATTAATGTAAAGAAAAAGAAACCTAAAGATATTGTAGAATCGGATTTGAAACACACTCGGCCATTTTATGAAAATTGCAAGTTTCAAAAGATGCGGAGCTTAAGCCACTACTTTTCTAAATTGTTTTGATTCTACAACGAGATCAAGTTCAAAGCGTTAAAGGTTTTCATAAAAACCATCCGCAACCCTCCGTCATTTTAGGAAGTAGAGTACTTAGTATTCGCGATATGTATGTTGATCATAGTCAAGGCTTAGTGTACGGTAGCTAAGTGATGCCTTCCTACAAAGCATATGATGCGATCAGTTAGGACATTCATATGATTATGTTGATTATAGTCAAGGGTCATATTGGTGGGTCTATTTATTCACGAAATGACGGGTAGAACTTGACTAGTGCTTATGATATTTTGACCATAGCCAAGGTCATAAGCATCTAGGGGTAAAAACCATATCGGGAGTTTCAAGAGTTGAAATTTGCAATGAGATTGCATACCTTCTATATGATAGATGGATCCCGATCCCACTGTGAGTAAGTGTTACTTCCAGGAGAATTTTGCACTTTACAATTAGCTAATCCAGTAGGTGTCTAGAAAGGTGTCAACGGGGTATGACCTCTAGGAAAATGAGGTTTATTTTAATTAGGTCTGTGCGAAAGCACGGGGAACCTCTCTCAAAGTACCGACACTGGCCTGGCTGACTGGTTAGCGAAACTGTAGAATGCAATTAATCCTGGCTAGTTTTCTTTTCAGGTTTTGAAATAAAATTTGATTAAAGCAGTGGGAGATCGATTAGATAAAATAATAACCAATCTAATTCTTTGCAAGAGCATTTCGCTGAGTGTTTTCTTTTCTCTCTCTTAATGGCAGATACCGATGACGGGACTTAAGCTTCTATTAGAGAAAAATAAACTGACGGGACCAAACTATAAAAAATGGTTGAGGAACATGAACATTGCACTTACGTATGAGAAAGTATCATATGTTATCACAAACAAAGCTCCACCCGTCCCAAGACCTGAATCCTCCGTTTCGGATAGGGAGATCCAAAAAACGTGGGACATTGATTGTAACACGGCCTAATGTCTCGCACTGGCTTCTATGGACAACATCCATTAGAAACAGCATGAAAAGATGGATGTTCAATGCATCATTCTTCACACAAAGGAGTTGTATGAAGAGCAGTCTCGGACTTTGCGATACGAGGCATCTAGAAAGATGTTTCAGATGCGAATGGCCCCTGGTACATCAGTAGGAGATCATGTTTTGAAAATGATTGGTCTTATTAAAGAAATCGAGGAACTGGGATGGACCATGGATAATGAGCAGTATACGGATATTATTCTGCAGTCTCTCCCCCCTCCCCCCGCCTTTGCTCCATTCATAGTGAATTTCAATATGAACGATTTAGAGAAATCATTGCCTGAACTTCTCAATATGTTGAGAAGTGAAGAGAGCATACTTAAGACAGCGAAAACTCCCACTCTGTTTGCTGGCCGTCTTCATCTTTCGTACCAAAAGCCAAGGCCAAGGGAAAGAAGAAGAAGAAGAAGTCCATCAAACCGAAAGGTGAAGTCAAAAAGGCGAAGGGGAAAGACACATCCGGGGTTGCGGGAAGTGGAAAAGAGAAATGTTTTTTCTGCCACAAGATGGGACATTGGAAACGGAACTGTGCTTTGTATCTTGCTGATCTCAAGAAGAAGAAGCATGCTGATGCTTCCACTTCAGGTGTGTTTGTAACTGAAAACTGTTTTTCATTAAACTCTGCATCTTGGGTATTAGATACCAGTTCTGGTTCTCACATCTGCAATTGTATGCAGGGATTGAGAAGCAGTAGAGTTTTGAAGACTGGAGACCATACTCTGCGTGTTGGAAATGGTTCCAATGTACATGCTGTATCCATAGAAGAGTATCATCTTGTTAGTTATATGTATGCCCTAGAGGCCATTACTATACATATATCATCTTGTTAGTTATATGTATGCCCTAGAGGCCATTACTATACATAGGATGTATATTGTAGTGGATGCTTGGACATATATAGGGATGACTTTATTGCGCGATATGATAGTATGCTATCTGGTTAATCTTTACTTTAACGTGTACACTGATTGTCTCTCTGTTACATGTTGGTAAAGACCTTAGGATGTGTACTTGACTACCCGGACTATGATGCGGATCATACTAGGGGGAACATGGTAGTCCATACGTACATCCTTCAAAGTCCCTAGTCGTAGGTGTATCGAGACGGGGCATCGATATACCAGAGTAGACCAGCGTGTAGCTTCTCGACCCATATAGATGGGCGATGGATGATCCCATATCCATTTGTGTTTGACATCAGAGATGATATACGGGTGCTCAGTAGAGACTGGGAATACTGGACGGACTCATCGAGAACTCCCAGATGGTATTATACCTTATGTCAGATGGCAGTTCTCTGGTGACACTGGTACAGGTTAGTCCGTAGACCCGAGATCGTCATAGAGTCTTGTGTGATTCCCACTGTGCTTTGATTTCCATCATACCACGTCCAAGAGGGCGTGCAAAAAGGTGGCTTTTGGATACAGTCCCGAATCACATGGAGGCAATGAGCGATAGGAGGGGTTTCGTCTTTCCCGGTATAGAGAGTTGATGTTGCGCAGTGCTCGATTGGCTATAACAGGAAGTCCTTGGCCAAGGCTGTTTTTGGGAATTACTGGTAAATGTTACCAGTAGTTTCTCGACCCGTTATGAGCCTCATATCGACACGACTTATCGAGTTATTGGGGTCTGACGTTTACAACCCCTAGACGAGATATGCAACATATCAGACGAACAAACCGGACTGTACGGTAGTGTTACTGATTAGATTCACAGGAGTAGTAGCAGGCTTTCTTGTTGATTTTCTGATCGCTCAATACCCGGTGGCCGTTACGTTTAGCAGACCGCTTGCGGCTTGTGGGTGTTTGATATGATCATCACCTACTATCGGCGTATTGACGAGTCTTTAGAGTCCTACACAGGGGTTTCCTGGCTCAAGCGAAACGGAGTTGGAGCGTATATGTGATATGTGCGGGACCGAGATTGATACGATATGAGATATCGTATTCGATTCTCGCGATTTGTGACATTCATCGATTGTATGGATATAGCCGGGTTATCGAATCAAGTGTTGATTCGGTAAGTTGTTACTTTTGATATTAGTCAGTTATAGCCGGATTATTAAATCAAGAGTTGATTTAATAATTTAATGTATAATTATATATTTGATATATTACATTACATTAACTAATATAAGCTCACTTAAGATTTATTTTCTCAGTAGTTTGTGCACATTGTTTATATGTGATATATGCAAGTGTACATGTATGTATCAGGCTTGATGATACACACAAGATGGGTGTATGAGACTTACACTAAGATTAGGGTTATTGGATTATCTTAAGATTTAACAAATGAGTTAAACTTAGTCAAAGTTGTCAAGCTTGAAGAAGCTTGGAGAAACTTTGACAAAGTCCACTCTTTTGTCAATTCTCTTAATATTTCTTTAACCTAACCCTTAAACCTCATACCTTAGTTAATTCTCTACATGAGTTAAGCATGAGGGCTTAACTCAACAATGGGTGAATTATTCAAGAGGATAAGTTTTCATTTGGATGAATAATTCACTTCTTCTTCTTCTTCATCAAGCTCCTTGAAAAGATTTCTAGCTCTAATGGTGCCTTGAGGAAAAATGTGTGAAAATCAATTTTAAAGTGAGCAACCTTCCTACTTCATCATCCTCTACTACTTTCCATTTAGTAGAGGGTGTTCTCTTCACAAAGTTCTTGACCTAGTGAAAGAATAGCTTGAGTTAGTGTCTCCCCGACATAGATCATGTCCGGCCTCGAAGTCATCGAAGCAAGCTTGTTCATTTCTTCGTGGAGCCTCTCTAGAGTCCGGGTTTTTTCGATCGCAGTGAAGGGGAATAATACACGGAGCTATTGAAGTGAAGGACCGGTTTACAAAGGTTGTATTCCCGCTCTCTTAGAAGTAAAGTTGTTTACTTGTTCATAGTTTTCACCTAATCTCTAGTTAACGATCTTCATAAGGGTTTCTCGGCACATAAATTTTTGAATTTGGCATGGTTGATGCCTTATGGAACCTCTTGAGTGTGCCTAGTAACCCTACAGTGGTATCAGAGCCTAACTAGAGCTTTAGGCGATGTGTTAACGAAGTTAAAACTCCGAACGAACCCGATACAACCAAGTTTACCCCCTCTCTGTACATTTTTTCAAAACTGTGTATTTTCTGAATTAAAAATACCTGAAAAATTAAGTAGGGAAATATAAGAATTGTGGTGAAAAACGAGCTCCTAATACTTCTAAACCGCCGCGGAACAGCGGCCGTACCATGCTTGGGCCACGGATCTGTGGCCGTACAGAGGGATTGGGTGGTCATTTTGTTTTCACAGTAATTCTTATATATTAAAGTGCTATTTTATGGGTATTTTTAAACTGCAAGTGTTGAGTTTTTCTGGGGGTTTATTTTGTAATCGTCGATTCGATCGGAGAATTTAATTTTGTTATGTTTTCCGGATATTTTTAGAACATGTTAAAAAGTTTGACCGGATATAAATACCGACTTTTTCCCTTGCCGGGAAATTTCCAAGTATTGGATTTTTCCGTAGTTTAATAACGTTCTAAGTAGTGCAAGTAAAGCGCTGAACCCTCTAGAAGACAACAAACCTTAACTCGATTATGTGACCGTCTTGAACTGCCCTTTGAACCTTAGGGTTTGGGGCAGTACGGCGTGCCACATATGAGGCGTTGGCTTGACCCTTCTACGGCTGGACCGTTGGTACTGATGCATGAACTGGATGTTTTTTGAACTTATTTCTAGAGTTGAGCTGTTTCGGGAAAACTTGGGTGTTTGAATGTTCGATCGGAAAGTTTAACATTTTCTATTTATCTGGAATGTGATACAATATTTAGAATCCACAAGTAGTTATGAGATAACTGATTTGGATGTTATAAACATAGCACTTTAGTCTCAATTGATCGGTTGCCACGGAATTTTGATGCGATCAAAAGTCCGTCATAATCACGTAGCGTACGCGGATACTCGCCGGATAAACTTAATAGACAGCCATGCCCCATAACCCCGAGCAAGTGACTGTAGGACAACCCCGTCGCCAAAAGCATCCGTTCGGGTGCTCGTGGCAACGGTGTTCCGCCTTAGTGCACTTCGTCGACGGTATCCGGGGGTGCGGCCGTCTACTAAAGTTTCCGACGAGCATTCGATCAGTTTATCGGGAATCTTGTTGGATTACACGACTAGATATTGAAAAGTGTTTTCGATATAGAGACTAAAATGCGGGGTTTATAATTGTTAGGCATGTGATGTCTAAGGAATTCATTTGATTAGGCATGTGATGTCTAATGAGTTTGCGGATTCCAACTGTTGTAGTTTTACACTTTCTTTTCTGCGACCGTAAGTGTAATATGTGATATCACCGATTTCGTTGCTATATGTCAACGACAATTGGGATGCGCACATTTACTTATGTTGATGACATATGATGTTATGTGTTGCTGGATATGTTATATTGGATCGTCGCGTTTGAATAGCCGGGGGTTTTATGTGAGATGAGAGTTTTTATTTTCATTCATGTAAAAATAACTTGTATGTACTATTCTTTTATGGGGGCACTTCCAGGTAGCGGAAGATGTCACCCATTGTATATTATTTACTTTTCCGCACTAGGATAGACCCAAGGAGGAGGGCACAAGTAACCGGGTTCTGGAGTCCAGTGGAAGACCAACTCAAGGAGTCGAGTCCGGGCCTCCTAACTCTAGAATTGGTAGGGTTGCTTGCCGCTCTCGTAGGGGTCTAGGGGTGTGGGTTTGGCTATTCATCGCGACCGTGGAATCCGTGTTTTATACTGGCCCGTACTGAAAACACGGATGTCCTAGTATATCCAATGTTTCATCTGTTTCTTCTGCTGCGATATCTGTGATGTGATTATTTGATATGTGATGATAGATACTGTATATGATATATATGATATATTATATAGACATTACTTATGTTTTGCACTCGCGCTAGCCCTGCTCCGCTCTGTCGTTAGTTACCTAACCTAATGGTGCACGAGGGAACATCGAGGCGAATGCGGATGGCATAAGTGTACGTCGTATTTATCTTTGATGTTTAGGTGAATTAAATGATGGGACTTCATTAATGTGATTAATGAAAGAAAATAAACCTAAGATGTTGTGGAATCGAATTTTCAAAAACAGGTATCTACAGTTCTTTCTTTGCATCGCGGTGTTCCTTGTAGAACATCCTGCACCTTATTTGATAAGGAAAGGACCGAGATCCCTTCACCGGGAGTGATTCCTTTAGCAATAACTGGCAGATGATACAACCCTCGGTTTGTGTTTTGATTGCTTCTCTAGTTCTTGCTTTGCACAGTGATGTATATGATATATCATGTACCTCATTCGACGAGGAAAGGGCCAACGATCCCTTCACCGGGAGTGACCCCTTTAGCAAAACTAGAAAAGCCTAAAAAAACACTCCATTTTAAAATCATTTGATTCTACAACGATATCAAGTTCATTACGCAATAGGTTTTCAGAAAAATCTATCGCAGCCTTCCGTCATTTCAGATAAGTACTGGTTAGTATTCGTGCTGCGTTTGTTGACCTCTGTCAAAGCGTAGTATGCGGTAGCTGATTGGTGCTTATCTGTATAAGCATATGATGTGATTGATTTAGGGTAGTCGTGCGACCTTGTTGACCTCTGTCAAGGGTCGTGCGGGTGGGTTTACTTCAATCAGGAAATGACGGGTTGAGCTTGACTAGCAGCCTATGGTTTGTTGACCTCTGTCAAGATCAGAGGACGCTAGGGGTAAAATATTATCAGGAATTTCAAGTGTTGAAATTTGCAATGAGATTGCATACCTTCTATGAGATAGTTGGATCCCGATATCCGCTGCGAGTAAGAGTTACTCCTGAGAGAGTTTTACACATTACAATTAGCCGACCAAGTAAGTGTCTAGAAAGGTGTCAACGGGGTTACGCCTCTGGGAAAACGAGGTTTACATTAATTAGGTTCGTGCGAAAGCACGGGGGACCTCCCTCAAAGTACCGACACTGGCCTGGTTGAAAGATTGGCGAACTTATAGTGTGTAATTAATCCCGGCTAGTCTTTCTTTTTAAGGATTGAAGGAAGATTTGATAAAAACAGTGGGAGCCATCCTGATTAGATAAAATAATAACCAATCTGATCTTGCAAGAGCGCACGTAGAGTGTTTTCTTCTCTCTCTCTCCTGGTAGCGACCATGTCACGCCTTAATCAAGATAATAATACGGATACATTGACCGAACCCGCTTGTTATACTGAGCCGGGGAACGTTGGTCCCGCTTCAACTTATAATTTTTATAAGAAAGAGCAGGAAATTGGGGATTACCAGAATTCCCGTGCCGCCCAAACGAAGAGAGTGCATGTTGATGCAACATCTTCGGGTGTGTTCATTACAGAGAACTGTTTCTCAATGTCCTTTACGTCCTGGGTATATGATACCGGATCAGGATCCCACATATGTAATATATTACATAGGCTACAGAAAGGTAAAGAACTGAGAACGGGTGATAAGTTTCATGAGGCAGAAAACGGTTCAAGTGTTGCAGCCAAGTCTGTTGGTCACTATCACCCTGTATAACCAGAATACATTGATTCTGAACAAATGTTATTAGATACCGAACCTGATATACAAAATCATATCAGTCTCCTTATTTAGATAAAGAAGGATATAATTTTGTATTGTTGGATAATATTTTGAACATTTCCTAAATCATGTGTTGATCAGTTCAGGCACGTTATCTAAAAGCATTAACGTTCTAAATCAAACTACAGTTCTTAGTATATAGAATACACACAAGAGGAAAAGTTCAGATATGAACGAGTTCTTCTTGAGGTATTATAGACTAGGTCATATCAGTGCGACCCGACTAGCTGAAGTTACATATAGATGCATATTTAAATTAGTTTGAATTTACATCTTCTGAAACTTGCCAGTCATGTCATAAAGATAAGATGACCACAGCTCTGTTTATTGGAAGCAAAGAAAGAATTAGTGTACTCTTTGGATGATACATGTTGATGTATGAAGGTCCCTTGTCTACAAATGCCAAGACCGGTTCTTTGTACTTCATTACATTCTCTGATAATCTCTCAAGATTCAGACACATGTTCCTGTTGAAACACAAGTCCGAACATTTTGAGATATTCATAAAATATAAGTTAAAAGTAGAGAACCAAAATACGGGTAAAAGTATTATATCCTTTGATGTGATCAAGGAGGAGAATACTTGAGCATGGAATTTCTGGATTATTCTAAAGGAGAATGAGATTCTCTCTCAACATTACTCCTCCGTATACACCACAGCACGTCGGTGTATCGGGGCGGAGCAATCACACCCTATTATATATGGTGTGCTCTATGATGAGTACTACTGAGTTTCCTATTTCCTTTTAGGGAGTTATGCACTTATGAAGTTGCGTACCTATTGAATAGGATTATGATCAAATCGGTTGCTTACCACTTCATATAAGATATGGAAAGGGAAGAGCCCATCTCTTAAGTTAGTTAAGATTTAGGGTGGTCCGGCCTATGTCTAAAAAGCAAAATCCGGACAAGCTCGAGGCAAAATCTGTTCTGTGGAAGTTTGTTGGATATCCCAAGCATACACAAGGGAATATCTTCTACCTAACCGAGGAACAAAAGATGTTTTGTTACTCAGCATGCCACCTTTGTGAAAGGGAATTTCTTGTGAAGAAATTACTGGTTATGAGGTAGAACTGGAAACAGTTCCAGGTATACAAACTGCAGCTGATGATTTGGTATAACCAAAGGATTCAAAAGAAACCAACGAACCTCAGCCTCTCCGCCGATCTAGTAGGGTTACTCACCCACCTGAGAAATACTTCGGTTTCTCTATGACAGTGGGAGCGAGAATTGCATCATGGGATGATGACTTAACTAGTTTCGAGCTGGCCATCAGGAGTGGGACACTATAAGAATGGCTGGATGCTTATCGATCTGAGATGGAATCCTTATACACCAACAAAGTATGGACTTTGGTTGCTTTATCTGAAGGGTTAAATCCCCATCAGGAGCAAGTATATCTTGAGAAGATTACTTGGTGTACATGGAAAAGTTGAGACTTTCAAAGCTAGACTTGTTAAAAGTTTGCATCATTGACCAGGTATGGATTATGATGAAACCTTTTCTAAGTAGCTATGCTTATGTCCATCCGGATCTTACTTTCCATGGCTACATACTATGACTACGATATCTGGCGGTTGGGTGTCATGAATGCTTTTCTAAATGATGATTTAGAAGAGAGAGTCTACAAGTACACAGTCAGAGGGCTTCGTAGACAGTGGGAGCAGCGGAAACGTGTGCAAGATGTTTTATGTGATAAAGCAGGCATCGCGGAGTTGGAACATCTGCTTTGATGAGATAGTCAAAGAGTTTGACATCATCAAAATGGTAGATGAACCTTGTATATACAAAAAGGTAATAGGGAGTATGGTGGTGATCATTGTAGAGTACATGGATGACATACTCTTGATAGGGAAGGAGTTTCCTATGCTACGCTCGGTCAATCTCCGCTTATCACAAGGATTCTCCATAAAGGATAAAAGTGATACCTCCTAAATCCTGGGTTTTGGATCTATGAAATAGATTTAATTCGATGTTAGTATACTCACTAGTTGTAGTGAGATGGTATCAATTAATCCTGGGGAGAATTACTGGAAAGGTTCCAGGGTGATAAGGATGACTGAATGTCAGTCACAGGCATTGTCTTTAACCTCAGTAAAGGGACGGTATGTTGGAAGAGTTCCAAGCTAGATACCGTGGAATACTAGACGATAAAGGCTGGATACATTGCTACCAAAGATGCTACCAATGAGGCAGTCTGGGTGTATATAAGTTCATGAGACGAACTTCGTTCCTCCCATTATGTGACAATGGAGTTGTGGCTTATGCCAAGAAACGCCCGTCCCATCAATACTCCAGACATATTTTTAGGCAGTATCACCTGATCGTGGAGATGGTTGATCTCCAGGGGATCGAGGTTAAGAGAGTAGACTCAGAGGACAACACGGCGGATCCAATCACGAAAGGCCTTTTCCCAAAGAGAGACTTTTATGGGATGGTTGAGTATGAGATACTACAACCACTGCTATCAGATGGCCCTAGTGCAAGTGGGAGATTGTTTGTTATATGTATGCCCTAAAGGCCATTACTATACATAGGATATATATTGTAGTAGATGCTTGGACCTATATAGGGATGACTTTCTTGCTCGATATAATAGTATGCTATCTGGTTACTCTTTACTTTAACGTGTACACTGATTGTCTCTCTGTTACATGTTGGTAAAGCCCATAGGATGTGTATTTGACTACCTGGACTATGATGTGGATCATACTAGTGGGGACGTGGTAATCCATAAGTACATCCTTCAAAGTCCCTAGTCGTGGGTGTATCGAGACGGGGCATCGATATACCAAAGTAGACTAGCGTGTAGCTTCCCGACCCATATAGATGGGCGATGGATGGTCCCATATCCATTGGTTTTTGACATCAGAGATGATATACGGGTTCTCAGTAAAGACTGGGTACACCGGACGGACTCGCCGAGAACTCCCAGATGGTATTATACCTTACGTCAGATGGCAGTTCTCTGGTGACACTGGTACAGGTTAGTCTGTAGACCCGAGATCGTCATAGAGTCTTGTGTGATTCCCACTGTGCTTTGATTTCCATCATACCCCGTCCAAGAGGGCCTGCAAAAAGGTGGCTTTTGGGTACAGTCCCGAATCACATGGAGGCAATGAGCGATAGGAGGGGTTTCGTCTCTCCGGGTATAGGGAGTTGATGTTGCGCAGTGCTCGATTGGCGATAACAGGAAGTCTTTGGCCAATGCTGTTTTAGGGATTTACTGGTAAGTGTTACCAGTAGTTTCTCGACCCGTTATGAGCTTCATATCGACACGACTTATCGAGTTATTGGGGTCTGACGTTTACCACCCCTAGACGAGATATGCGACATATCAGACGAACAGACCGGACTGTACGGTAGTGTTACTGATAGGATTTGCAGGAGTAGTAGCAGGCTTGCTTGTTGATCTTCTGATCGCTCAATACCCAGGTGGCCGTTACGTTTAGCAGACCGTTTGCGGCTTGTGGGTGTTTGATATGATCATCACCTACTGCCGGCGTATTGACGAGTCTTTAGAGTCCTACACAGGGGTTTCCTGGCTCAAGCAAAACGGAGTAGGAGCGCATCTGTGATATGTGCGGGACCGAGATTGATACGATATGAGATACCGTATTCGATTCTCGTGATTTGTGACATTCATCGGTTGTATGGATATAGCCAGGTTATCGGATCAAGTGTTGATTCGGTAAGTTGTTACTTTTGATATTAGTCGGTTATAGCCGGATTATTAAATCAAGAGTTGATTTAATAATTTAATGTATAATTATATATTTGATATATTACATTACATTAACTAATATTAGCTCACTTAAGATTTATTTTCTCACTAGTTTGTGCACATTGTTTATATGTGATATATGCAAGTGTACATGTATGTATCATGCTTGATGATACACACAAGATGGGTGTATGAGACTTACACTAAGATTAGGGTTAAGATTAGGGTTATTGGTTTATCTTAAGATTTAACAAATGAGTTAAACTTAGTCAAAGTTGTCAAGCTTGAAGAAGCTTGGAGAAACTTTGACAAAGTCCACTCTGTTGTTAATTCTCTTAATATTTCTTTAACCTAACCCTTAAACCTCATACCTTAGTTAATTCTCTACCTGAGTTAAGCATGAGGGCTTAACTCAACCATGGGTGAATTATTCAAGAGGATAAGTTTTCATTTGGATGAATAACTCACTTCTTCTTCTTCTTCTTCATCAAGCTCCTTGAAAAGCTTTCTAGCTCTAATGGTGCCTTGAGGAAAAATGTGAGAAAATCAATTTTAAAGTGAGCAACCTTCCTACTTCATCATCCTCTACTACTTGCCATTTAGTAGAGGGTGCTCTCTTTACAAAGTTCTTGACCTAGTGAAGGAATAGCTTGAGTTAGTGTCTCCCCGACGTAGATCATCTTCGGCCTCGAAGTCATCGAAGCGAGCATGTTCATTTCTTCGTAGAGCCTCTCTAGAGTCCGGGTTTTTTCGATCGCAGCGAAGGGGAATACTACACAGAACTATAGAAGTGAAGGACCGGTCTACAAAGGTTGTATTCCCGCTCTCTTAGAAGTAAAGTTGTTTACTTGTTCATAGTTTTCGCCTAATCTCTAGTTAACGATCTTCATTAGGGTTTCTCGGCACATAAATTTTTGAATTTGGCATGGTTGATGCCTTATGGAACCTCTTGAGTGTGCTTTGTAACCCTACACATCTGGGTTTACCTTCGGGTTGTATATTGGTTTTGAACCCGTGTTATTTTGTACCAAGTATGCTATGTAATATAATATCAGTTTCTTTGTTAGACAATGAAGGATATCATTTTTTGATGCAGAACAATGTTATGAACATTAAGTTAAATCAACAGTTGATTGGGTATGGTACATTGAATAACGGTATTTACGTCCTGAACCAACACACAGTTTTCAATAAACAATATACTAATAAAAGAAAATTTTCAGATATAAATAAAGGTTTTCTTTGGCAATGTAAACTTGGTCATATTAATGAAACAAGAACAAACAAGATACATAAAGATGGATATTTAAATCCTTTGGAATATAAATCTTATGCGACTTGCCGGTCTTGTATCAAAGGTAAAATGACCAAAACTCCATTTACTGGACACGGAGAAAGAGCTGTGGAACTCTTAAGCCTCATACATAGTGATGTATGCGGACCAATGTCTATACATGCACGAGGTGGTTTTTCATACTTCATTACCTTTACTGATAATTTCACAATATTCAGGGACTTGTTTTTGTTAAAGCATAAATCCGAAGCTTTCGAGAAATTCAAGGAGTATAAACTTAAAGTAGAAAAGCAAACAGGATTGAGTATCAAGAAACTTCGATTAGATCGAGGTGGAGAGTATCTGAGTACAGAGTTTTCAGACTTCTTAAAAGAGAATAGGATTCTCTCGCAGCTCACTCCCCCTTACACACCACAGCACAATGGTGTGTTAGAGCGGAGGAATCGTACACTATTAGATATGGTATAATCCATGATCAGTGATGCTGAGTTACCGCTTTCCTTCAGGGGACATGCATTAGGGACAACAATGTATCTGTTAAACAGGGTTCCAACCAAGACCGTGCCTACCATTCCATATGAGATATGGTGTGGAAAGAGACCATCTCTTAAAAAAGTTAGAATATGGGGTTGTCCGGCTTATGTCCAAAAGCAAAATCCGGATAAACTTGAGACACAGTCGGTCATGTGTAAATTTGTGGGATATCCAAAACATTCGTATGGATATCTATTCTACCACAAGGACGAACAAAAGGTGTTTGTTTCTCAACATGCCAAATTTTTGGAAAATGAGTTTTTTACAAATAGTACTGATGGCAATGTGGTAGAACTAGAAGAGGTTCTAAAGACACAAATTACTCAGGACGAATTGGTTGAAACTGATGTTGCAGTAGAACTTCAAGAACCTCAGCCAATCCGGTGATCTAGTAGAACTTCTCGCCCACCAGAGAGATAATATGGGTTTCTCATTGATGGTGATAGAGAAGATTGCAACATGAATGATAATGACCCTACTAGTTTTCAGCAAGCTATCACGAGTGGTGACTCTGTGAAGTGGCTGGAACCCATGAGATTTGAAATGGAGTCCATGTACACCAATAAAGTTTGGACTTTGGACGTTGCACCTCCTAGAATAAAACCCGTTGGGTGCAAATGGATCTTTAAAAGAAATATTGGTGTAGATGGACACGTAGGGACCTTTAAAGCAAGGCTTGTAGCGAAAGAATTTCGTCAAAGACCAGGATTGGACTATGATGAAACTTTCCCTCCTGTATCAATGCTTAAATCCATTCGGATCTTACTTGCAATTGCTGCTCACTACGATTATGAAATCTGACAGATGGACGTTAAAACTGCATTTCTAAATAGTGATTTAGAAGAGTGCATTTGTATGGATCAACCAGAGGGCTTCAATGACAGTGGGAGCAGCGGGAAAGCACGTAGGTTTCTTAAATCCATTTATGGACTAAAGCAGGCCTCACAGAGTTTGAACATCTGCTTTGATGATACAATCAAAGTGTTTGATTTTATCAAAAATATAGATGAGCCATACGTTTATAAGAAGATTGTAGCGAGTACTGTCACATTCCTCGTATTGTACGTGGATGACATTCTCTTGATAGGAAATGACATTCCTATACTACAATCGGTAAAACTATTCTTATCACAAAGGTTCTCCATGAAGGACCTGGGTGATGCCTCATGCATTTTCGGCATAAGGATCTATAGAGATAGATCCAAGAGATTATTGGGATTTTCCCAATCAAAGTACATTGACACCATCCTAAAAAGGTTTAGTATGGAAGATTCCAAGTGTGGTGCCTTGCCCGCTTGCCATGGAATCACTCTCTCTAAAGACTTCTGTCTGAAGACTAATGAAGAGAGAGCTCGCATGAGCATTATACCCTACGCTTCAGCCGTAGGATCTATAATGTATGCGATATTATGTACTCGTCCTGATGTAGCTTATGCACTAGCTGTTGTAAGCAGGTATCAATCCAACCCAGGGGAGAAACATTGGATAGCAGTGAAGAACATTCCTAAGTACTTGCGAAGGACTAAAGAACTGTTCTTGGTGTATGGTAATAGGGATCTCCAAATGGAGGCTTTTACCGATTCCAGCTTCCAAACTGATAAGGATGACAGCAAATCTATATCAGGGTTTGTATTTACCCTCATTGGAGGGGAGGTTAGTTGGAAGAGTTCCAAACAAGATACCGTTGCCGACTCAACGATGGAAGCTGAGTATATTGCTGCAAATGATGCTGCCAA
The DNA here is from genome assembly GCA_030015575.1 of Agapanthus africanus. Classification (NCBI taxonomy): domain Eukaryota; kingdom Viridiplantae; phylum Streptophyta; class Magnoliopsida; order Asparagales; family Amaryllidaceae; genus Agapanthus; species Agapanthus africanus. Next base: position 539,336,611 of record CM057337.1, read on the forward strand.
GGAAGCTGTCTGGATGAGGAAGTTCGTCGCGGAACTAGGAGTAGTTCCAACCATTGTTGATCCAATATCATTGTATTGTGATAATAATGGGGCTACGGCGTTAGCCAAAGAACCAAGGTCCCATCAAAAGTCCAGGCACAACCTCAGGCGATATCATTTGATCCGGGAGATTGTAGATCGCTAAGAGATCGAGATTCGGAGAGTTGATACAAAGAATAACACAGCGGATCCACTCATCAAGGCCTTTCCACTGGCGTAGCATGAGAGACTTTTTGAGATGTTGGATATGAGATACGCCAATAATTGGCCTTAGTGCATGTGGGAGATTGTTGGATATATGTATGCCCTAGAGGCCATTATATGTATAGTAGATGCTTGGACATGTATATATATATATATATATATATATTACTCTCTTGCTTGACATGATAGTATGCTATCTGGTTTACTTTATCTGACATGATGATTTAATTATGCTTTTATTCATTTGCACATGTTGATAAAGCCCTCGGGATATTTGCTTGACTATTGTGACTATGATGCGGATCATACTAGTGGGGCACGTGTAGTTTATAAGGATATCCTTGAACTGGTCCTAGTCGTAGGTGTATCGAGACAGGGCATCGATATTCTAGAGTAGACTAGCGTATACCATTCTTGTCGTATGTAATAGGCGATGGATGATCCCATATCCATCTGGTGTGATGACACCAAAGAATATATACGGGTCTCAGTGAGACTGGGTACACTGAACGGACTCGCCGAGAACTCCTATGTGGTATTATATCTATCGTCGGATAGCAGTTCTCAGGTGACACTGGTACAGGTTAGTCTGTAGACCCAAGATCATCATAGAGTCTTGTGTGTCCTCCCAATGTACTTTGATCTCCACCCTACCACGACTCTACTGAGTCGTGCAAACAGGTGGACTTTGGGTACAGTCCTGAAGCACATGGATGCAGTGAGCGATGGGAGGGGTTTTGCCTCTCCCGGTATTAGGGGTTGATGTTGTGCAATGCTTGATTGGCTATAACAGGAAGTCCCTGTCCAGGGCTACTAAGATTTACTGATAAGTGTTATCAGTAGTTTCTTGTTCTGTTACCAGCTATACACCGGCATGACTTATTGAGTTATTGGGGTCGACGACACCATCCCTAGACTTGATATGCAACATATCTGACGACGTGATCGGACTGTACGGTAAGTGTTTCCAGATGGCTCGACAAGAGTTTTGACAGTTTTCCTAGTTTTCTTCTGATCGTTCAATACCCGGGTGGCCATTACGTTTAGCTGACCGGTTGCGGCTTGTGTGTAGGGTTGCTAGGCACGCGCACAAAGGTCTACGAGGCATCAACCATGCCCGATTAAAAATTTAGCCGTGCCGAACTACCCGAATACGGAACTTTAAACTAGAGATTAGGCGAAAAACAACATGCTAAACACTTTAACACTAAGTGAGAGGGATTACAACCTTTGTAGATCTGGTCCTTCACTTCATATGCTCCGTGTTGTGGTCCCTTCGCTGCGATCATCGGGATCCGGACTCTCGAGAGGTTCCACGAAGAGAAAGACGCAACCTTTGCTTCCGATCTTCGATACTAAGATGATCTACCTCGAAGTTTCTTTAACACAAGCTAACACTCATGAAATGATGTGAACACCCTCATCTAAATGGCAAGGGAAGATGAGGATGATGAAGTAGGATTTTTGCTCTATTTATTTATCTTTTTCTCACAATTATTCATCACCTTTGAAAAATCAAGCAAGCTTTTTCATGGAAGAAATGAAGGAGGAAGAAGAAGATTAATCATTTGTGATGAATAGAAAGAATAATATGATAGATTATGCAACCATGGTTCACTTAACCATTGTAGAGAATAGACTAGAGTTAGGGTTTGGGTTTGGTTAAAGCATGAGTCATGAACAAATATCTTTCACAAAACAAAATAAAATCTTCTAGAAACTTCTAGAAAGTTTAACCCTAATCCAAACCCTAATCATGTTTAAACTCCACTAAACAAGTTGCATTATTTATCATATCATGTTACAATATTATATATCATATATATAATATTTATCGTAACAAAATAAAATAATACAATTAACATATATCGCATATATATCAATGTATTACACGAGTGAGAAAAAGAATCTTTTAGTGAGCAAATATTAGTTAATGTAATTTAATATATCATATATATTATTATACATTAAATTATCGAATCAACACTTGATCCGACAATCCGGCTATATCGCATATAACCGACTAATATTTATCCGTACCGATTCATCGAATCAACACTTGATCCAACGACCCGGCTGATATCAAATATCGCGAGAATAGAATACGGTATCACATATCGCATTATCCTCGGTCCCGCACATATCACATATGTGCTCCTACTCCGTTTTGCCTGAGTCAAGAAACCTCTGTGTAGGACTCTAAAGAATCGTCAATACGCCGGCAGTAGGTGATGATCATATCAAACACCCACAAGCTGCAAGCGGTCAGCTAAACGTAACAGCTACCCAGGTATTGAGCGCTCAGAAGATCAACAAGCAAGCATGTAACTTCTCCTGCGAATCCAAACAGTAACACTTCCGTACAGTCCGGTCTCGTCGTCTGATATGTTGCATATCTCGCCTAGGGGTGGTAAACGTCAGACCCCAGTAGCTCGATAAGTCGTGTCGATATGAGGTCTATAACAGTTCGAGAAACTACTGATAACACTTACCAGTAAATCTCAGCAACCCTGGCCAGGGATTTCCGGTTATAGCCAATCGAACACAGCACAACATCAACTCCCTATACCGGGAGAGACGAATCCCCTCCTATCGCTCATTGCCTCCATATGATTCGGGACTGTACCCAAAAGCCACCTTTTTGCACGCCCTCTTGGACGTGGTATGATGGAAATCAAAGCACAGTGGGAATCACACAAGACTCTATGACGATCTCGGGTCAACAGACTACTCTGTACCAGTGTCACCGGAGAACTGCCATCTGACGTATAGTATAATACCATCTGGGAGTTCTCGGCGAGTCCGTCCAGTGTACCCAGTCTCCACTGAGCACCCGTACACCATCCTTGATGTCAAACACCGATGGATATAGGATCATCCATCGCCCATCACATGGGTCAAGATGCGTATACGCTAGTCTACTCTGGTGCATCGATGCCCTGTCTCGATACACCCTCGACTAGGAACAGTTATAGGATGTACTCGCCGACTACCGTGGCCCCACTAGTATGATCTCATCATAGTCCCAGTAGTCGAGTACATATCCTAAGGGCTTTATCAACATGTAACATAGAGACAATCAGAGTACATGTTAAGATAAAGTACAACCAGATAGCATACTATCATGTCGAGCAAGAAAGTCCTCCCTATATATGTCCTAGCATCCACTACAATATACATCGTATGTACAGTAATGGCCTCTAGGGCATACATATTACTAACAATCTCCCACTTGCACTAGGGCCATCTGTTATGGTATCGCATACCCAACAATTAGCTGCGGTTGAAGTATCTCATACTCATCCATCCCATAAAAGTCTCTATTGGGTAAAAGGCCTTTGTGAGTGGATACGCGCTGTTGTCCTCTGTGTCTACTCTCCTAACCTCGATCTCCCTGGAGATCAACCATCTCCATGATCAGGTGATACTGCCTAAGAATTATATCTGGATTTCTGATGGGACGGTAGTTCCTTGGCTAAAGCCACAACCCCATTGTCACACATTGGTAGGAACAAAGTTCATCTTATGAACTTATATATATCCAGACTGCCTCTTTGGTAGCATCCTTGGTAACGATGTATCTTGCCTTTAATCGTCTAGTATGTCACGGTATCTAGCTTGGAACTCTTCCAACATACCGTCCCTCCACTGAGGGTAAAGACAATGCCTGCGACTGACATTCAGTCGTCCTTATCACCCTGGAACCTTTCCAGTGATTCTCCCCAGGATCGATTGATACCATCTCACTACAACTAGTGAGTATCCTAACATCCAATTAGATCTATCTCATAGATCCAAGAACCCAGGATATAGGAGGTATCACTTTGATCCTATATGGAGAATCCTTGTGATAAGCGGAGATTGACCGATCGTAGCATAGGAAACTCCTTCCCTATCAAGAGTATGTCATCCACGTACTCTACGAGGATCACCACCATACTCTCTACTACCTTTTCGTATATACAAGGTTCATCTACCATTTTGATGAAGTCAAACTTTTTGACTACCACATCAAAACAGATGTTCCATCTCCGCGATGCCTGTTTTATCATATAAAACATCTTGCACACGTTTCCGCTGCTCCCACTGTCTACGAAGCCCTCTGGCTGTATACTTATAGACGCTCTCTTCTAAAACATCATTTAGAAAAGCAGTCATGACACCCAACCACCAGATATCGTAGTCATGGTATGTAGCCGTAGCAAGTAGGATCTGGATGGACTTAAGCATAGCTCCTTAGAAAAGGTTTCATCATAATCCATACCTGGTCAATGATGCAAACCTTTAACAAGTCTAGCTTTGAAAGTCTCAACTTTTCCATGTACACCAAGTAATCTTCTCAAGATATACTTGCGCCTGATGGGGATTTAACCCTTCAGATAAAGCAACCAAAGTCCATACTTCGTTGGTGTATAAGGATTCCATCTCAGATCGATAAGCATCCAGCCATTCTTACAGAGTCGCACTCCTGATGGCCAGCTCGAAACCAGTTGGTTCATCATCTCATGATGCAATCCTCGCTCCCACTGTCATAGAGAAACCAAAGTATCTCTCAGGTGGGTGAGGAACCTTACTAGATCGGCGGAGAGGCTGAGGTTCGTTGGTATCTACTGAATCCTTTGGTTGTACCAAATCATCTACTGTATTTTGTATAGCTGGAACCCTTCCAGTTCTACATAACAGACTTTGCCTCGAGCTTGTCCGGATTTTACTATCAGACATAGGCCGGACAACCCTAAATCTTAACAAACTTAAGATATAGGCTCTTCCCCTTCCATATGACATATGAAGTGGTAGGCAACTGATTTGATTTGAACCCTATTCAATAGGTATGCGACTTCACAAGTGCATAACTCCCTAAAGGAAATAGGAAACTCAGTAGTACTCATCATAGAGCACACCATATCACATAGGGTGAGTTTGCTCCGCCCCGATATACCATCGTGCTATGGTGTATACGGAGGAGTAATGCTGAGAGAGAATCTCATTCTCTTTTAGAATAGTCCAGGAATTCCGTGCTCAAATATTCTCCACCTTGATCTCATCAAAGGACATAATACTTATACCCGTATTTTGGTTCTCTACTTCTAACTTATATTCTGTGAATATCTCAAAAGGTTCGGACTTGTGTTTCAACAGGAACATATGTCTGAATCTTGAGAGATTATCAGAGAATGTAATGAAGTACAAAGAACCGATCTTGGCATGTGTAGACAGGGGTCTTTCATACATCAGCATGTATCAATCCCAAAAGTTCACTAACTCTTTCTCTGTTTCCAATAAACAGAGCTGTGGTCATCTTATCTTTGTGACATGACAGGCAAGTTTCACAAGATGTAAATTCAAACTAATTTAAATATGCATCTATATGAAACTTCAGCCAGTCGGGTCGCATTGATATGACCTAGTCTACAATACCTCAAGAAGGATTCGTTCATTTCTGAACTCTTCCTCTTGTGTGTGTTCTGTACGTTAAGAACTGTAGTTTGATTTAGAACGTCAATGCTTTTAGATAACGTGCCTGATCCGATCAACTCTTGATATAGGAAATGTTCAAAACATTATCCAACAATACAAAATTATATCCTTTCTTTACTAATAAAGAGACTGATATGATTTTGTATATCAGGTTCGGTATCTAATAACATTTGTTCAGAATCAATGTATTCCGGTGATACAGGGTGATAGTGACCAACAGACTTGGCTGCAACACTTACACCGTTTTCTGTCTCATGAAACTTATCACCCGTTCTCAGTTCTTTACCTCTCTGTAGCCTATGTAACAGATTACATATGCGGGATCCTGATCCGGTATCACATACCCAGAACGTAAAGGGTACTGAGAAACAGTTCTGTGTAACGAACACACCCGAAGAAGATGCATCAGCATGCACTTTCTTCGTTTGGGCGGCACGGGAAATCTGGTATTCCCCAATTTCTTGCTCTGTCTTATAACAATTATAAGTTGGAGCGGGACCAACGTTCCCCAGCTCAGTATAACAAGCGGAGTTCGGTCAATATATCCGTTTTATTATCTTGATTAAGGCGTGATATGGTCGCTACCTGGAGAGAGAGAGAAGAAAACACTCAGCGTATGCTCTTGCAAGATTAGATTGGTTATCTAATATATCTAATCAGGATGTCTCCCACTGTTTTAGTCAAATCTTCCTTCAAACCCTAAAAGGAAAGACTAGCCGGGATTAATTACACGCTACAAGTTCGCCAATCTTTCAGCCAGGACAGTGTCGGTACTTTGAGGGAGGTCCCCCGTGCTTTCGCACGAACCTAATTAATGTAAACCTCATTTTCCCAGAGGCGTAACCCCGTTAACACCTTTCTAGACACCTACTTGATCAACTAATTGTAATGTATAAAACTCTTCTAGGAGTAACTCTTACTCGCAGCGGGTATCGGAATCCAACTGTCTCATAGAAGGTATGCAATCTCATTGCAAATTTCAACACTTGAAATTCCCAATAATATTTTACCCCTAGCGTCCCATGACCTTGACGCAGGCCAACAAACCACAGTGCGCTAGTCAAGTTCAACACGTCATTTCTTGATTGAATTAAAGCCACCCGCACGACCCTTGACGCAGGCCAACAAAGTCGCACGACTACCCTAATCCAATCTGCATCATATGCATAAACAGATAAATACTAGCTAGCTACCGCACACTACGCCTTGACGGAGGCCAACAAACGTAGCACGAATACTAAGTAGGACTTATCTGAAATGACGGAGGGCTACGACAGGTTTTTCAGAAAACCTATTGCGTAATGAACTTGATATCGTTGTAGAATCGAGTGATTTTAAATGGAGTGTTTTTGAGGCTTTTCTAGTTTTGCTAAAGGGGTCACTCCCGGTGAAGGGATCGTTGGCCCTTTCCTCATCGAATAAGGTGCAGGGTATATCACATATACCGCTGTGCAAAGCAAGAACTATAGAAGCAATCAAAAGACAAACCGAGTTTGTAGCATCTGCCAGTTATTGCTAAAGGAGTCACTCCCGGTGAAGGGATCTCGGTCCTTTCCTTATCGAATAAGGTGCTGGATGTTCTACAAGGAACACCGCTATGCAAAGCAAGAACTGTAGCTACCAGTTTTTATAAACAAGTTTCTACAACATCTTAGGTTTCTTTTATATCATTAATCTCATTAATAAAGTCCCATTTTATTATGCTTCACAAGCATCTCATTTTGAAACGAAATCTGCAATATAACATATATCTCATATATATAATATATAAACATTCGTCTCAGACAGTAATATGATCTCATCACAGAACATTGCAGCAGAAGAACATATATGAAATATTGGATATACTAGGACGTCCGTGTTTTCAATACGAGCCTGTATAAAACACGGATTCCACGGTCACGATGAATAGCCAAACCCACATCCCTAGACCCCTACGAGAGCGGCAAGTAACACTGCCAATTCTAGGGTTAGGAGACCCGGTCTCGACTCCTCGAGATGGTCTCCCACTGGACCCTAGAACCCGGTTACTTGTGCTCCCCGCCTTGGGTCTACCTAATGCGGAAAAGTAAATAATATACAACGGTGACATCTTCCGCTACCTGGAAGTGCCCCAATAAAAGAATATTACATACAAATGAATTTTACATGAATTAAAAAGAAAAACTCTCATCTCACATAAAACCCCCGGCTATTCAAAACGCGACGATCCAATATAACATATCACAGCAACACATAATATCACATATCATCAACGTAAGCAAGTATGCGTATCCCGATTGTCGTTGATGTATAGCAACGAAGCCGGCGATACACCACATACTACGCTTACGGTCACAGAAAAGAAAGTGTAAAACTACAACAGTTGAAATCCGCAACCTCCTTAGACATCGCATGCCTAACCAAATGAATTCCTTAGTCATCACATGCCTAACAATTATAAACCCCGCATTTTAGTCTCATTATCGAAAACTCTTTTCAATATCAAGTCGGACAATTCAACAAGATTCCCGACGTCCTGATCGAATGCTCGTCGCAAACTTTAGTAGACGGCCGCACCCCCAGATGCCGTCGACGAAGTGCACTAAGGCGGAACACCGCTGCCGCGAGCACCCAAACGGATGCTTTCGGCGACGGGGTTCTCCTACAGTCACTTGGTCGGGGCTATGGGGCGTAGCTGTCTATTAAGTTTACCCGGCGAGTATCCGCGTACGCTACGTGATTGCGACGGACTTTTGATCACATCAAAATTCCGTGGTAACCGATCATCTGAGACTAAACTGCTATGTTTATAATATTCAAATCAGTTATCTCATAACTACCTGTGGATTCCAATTATTGTATCACATTCCAGATAAATAGAAAAAGTTAAACTTTCCGATCGAATCATCAAGCACCCAAGATTTCCCCAATATATCTCAACACTTGAAATCAGTTTAAAAACATCCATCACATGCCACAGTACCAATGGTCCAGCCGTAGAAGGGTCAAGCCAACGCCTCACATGTGGCACGCCGTACTGCCCCAAACCCTAAGGTTCAAAGGGCAGTTCAAGACGGTCATATAATCGAGTTAAGGTTTGTTGTCTTCTAGAGGGTCCATCGCGTTACTTGCACGACTTAGAACATTCTTAAACACGAGGAAAAATCCAACTTTTGAAAAATTTTCCGACAGGGGAAAAAGTGAGTTATTGATATCCGTTCGAACATTTTAACAGTTTCTAAAAGTTATCCGGAAAGCCAAATAGACAAAATTTGATACCCCGATTGAAACACCGAATCCCCAAAACAACTCAGAAAATTCAACTCTTGAAAAAATATTAAAAATTCCTAGAAAACCCAGAAAATTAAAATAGGAATTACTGTGCAACAATTGGGAGGTGACGTCATCACCTAGCCGCGGAACCGCCGCAGAAGCTGGGCTTCTGCCGCGGTCCCGCGCTCTGTTGGATGAATCTTTCGCCAGAGTTTGCACAGTAATTCTTATAATTATTTATTGAATTTTTTAGGCATTTTTAATACGGAAAATTCCATGATTTTAAAATCTGGACAAAGAGCATGTTAGGTTTGGGTTTTCGGGTTCGTTCGGACTTCAAATTCCGTCTAGACTTCGCCTAAAGCTCTAGCTTGGCTCTGATACCACTGTAGGGTTGCTAGGCACGCGCACAAAGGTCTACGAGGCATCAACCATGCCCGATTAAAAATTTAGCCATGCCGAACTACCCGAATACGGAACTTTAAACTAGAGATTAGGCGAAAAACAACATGCTAAACACTTTAACACTAAGTGAGAGGGATTACAACCTTTGTAGATCCGGTCCTTCACTTCATATGCTCCGTGTTGTGGTCTTTTCGCTGCGATCATCGGGATCCGGACTCTCGAGAGGTTCCACGAAGAGAAAGACGCAACCTTTGCTTCCGATCTTCGATACTAAGATGATCTACCTCGAAGTTTCTTTAACACAAGCTAACACTCATGAAATGATGTGAAGACCCTCATCTAAATGGCAAGGGAAGATGAGGATGATGAAGTAGGATTTTTGCTCTATTTATTTATCTTTTTCTCACAATTATTCATCACCTTTGAAAAATCAAGCAAGCTTTTTCATGGAAGAAATGAAGGAGGAAGAAGAAGATTAATCATTTGTGATGAATAGAAAGAATAATATGATAGATTATGCAACCATGGTTCACTTAACCATTGTAGAGAATAGACTAGGGTTAGGGTTTGGGTTTGGTTAAAGCATGAGTCATGAACAAATATCTTTCACAAAACAAAATAAAATCTTCTAGAAACTTCTAGAAAGTTTAACCTTAATCCAAACCCTAATCATGTTTAAACTCCACTAAACAAGTTGCATTATTTATCATATCATGTTACAATATTATATATCACATATATAATATTTATCGTAACAAAATAAAATAATACAATTAACATATATCGCATATATATCAATGTATTACCCGAGTGAGAAAAAGAATCTTTTAGTGAGCAAATATTAGTTAATGTAATTTAATATATCATATATATTATTATACATTAAATTATCGAATCAACACTTGATCCGACAATCCGGCTATATCGCATATAACCGACTAATATTTATCCGTACCGATTCATCGAATCAACACTTGATCCGACGACCCGGCTGATATCAAATATCGCGAGAATAGAATACGGTATCACATATCGCATTATCCTCGGTCCCGCACATATCACATATGTGCTCCTACTCCGTTTTGCCTGAGTCAAGAAACCTCTGTGTAGGACTCTAAAGAATCGTCAATACGCCGGCAGTAGGTGATGATCATATCAAACACCCACAAGCTGCAAGCGGTCAGCTAAACGTAACAGCTACCCAGGTATTGAGCGCTCAGAAGATCAACAAGCAAGCCTGTAACTTCTCCTGCGAATCCAAATAGTAACACTCCCGTACAGTCCGGTCTCGTCGTCTGATATGTTGCATATCTCGCCTAGGGGTGGTAAACGTCAGACCCCAGTAGCTCGATAAGTCGTGTCGATATGAGGTCTATAACAGTTCGAGAAACTACTGATAACACTTACCAGTAAATCTCAGCAACCCTGGCCAGGGATTTCCGGTTATAGCCAATCGAACACAGCACAACATCAACTCCCTATACCGGGAGAGACGAATCCCCTCCTATCGCTCATTGCCTCCATATGATTCGGGACTGTACCCAAAAGACACCTTTTTGCACGCCCTCTTGGACGTGGTATGATGGAAATCAAAGCACAGTGGGAATCACACAAGACTCTATGACGATCTCGGGTCAACAGACTACTCTGTACCAGTGTCACCGGAGAACTGCCATCTGACGTATGGTATAATACCATCTGGGAGTTCTCGGCGAGTCCGTCCAGTGTACCCAGTCTCCACTGAGCACCCGTACACCATCCTTGATGTCAAACACCGATGGATATGGGATCATCCATCGCCCATCACATGGGTCAAGATGCGTATACGCTAGTCTACTCTGGTGCATCGATGCCCTGTCTCGATACACCCTCGACTAGGAACAGTTATATGATGTACTCGCCGACTACCGTGGCCCCACTAGTATGATCTCATTATAGTCCCAGTAGTCGAGTACATATCTTAAGGGCTTTATCAACATGTAACATAGAGACAATCAGAGTACATGTTAAGATAAAGTACAACCAGATAGCATACTATCATGTCGAGCAAGAAAGTCCTCCCTATATATGTCCTAGCATCCACTACAATATACATCGTATGTACAGTAATGGCCTCTAGGGCATACATATTACTAACATTGTGGGTGTTTGATATGATTATCACCTGCTGCTGGCGTATTGATGAGTCTTAGAGTCCCATATAGAAGTTTTATAGCCCAGGCTAAAAGAAGTGGTTTGCATATGGGATATGCGCGGGCACCAGATTGAATACGACTATGTGATACCGTATGTTAATCGGGCATTTTTCTATTGGTGGGGTCATATGTGATATGAACGGATTATTAAATAAATTGTTGATTTAACATTTTGACTTTTAGTTTTATTCTTATTCTTTATTCAAAACTCTTTTTATTAAAGAAGAAGAATGGATGCATGTATGCATACATTGATGTGCATGTATGCACATGTTGATGTGCATAGGATACATACATGCAAAGTATCATGGTTGATGATACACCCTTGAAAGCAATATAAGATTAACATGGAACTATAATATATGGATATTTATTTGTATTTGTTTTAAATCAAACAAAAGAAAAGATTAATCCATGGTTGTTTTATTCTACACTCTTCTTGAAGTTAAACGCACTTCACCAACCATTTAACCTTGGATCAAGTTTTTCTTTTGGCTTTTAACCCATTTACAATAATATCTAGATATTATGAGAACCATGGTTTGAATGGAGATAGAAAATATAAATACTATAATTTCTATTTTCATTTCAAGCTTTATCATTTTAGACAAAAGATTTTGCCTTCATCTTCTTCCTCCTCCAAGGTCTCTAGGTTTTTCCAAAGTGAGAGAGAGATAAAAAGAAAATACACCACTTCCTCATTCTACTCTAATCTATCCAATTAGTTTAGAGTGTTTAGCTTCATCTTCTTCTTGCATCAAGTGGAGCTAGAAACTTGGACCTAGTGAACTTCGGGTGGATCATCGTGGAAGTAGGATCTTAATAGTAAGCCTTTTCAACCTCTCAACGATCCTAGGAGTCACTACAAAGAGGACTACAAAGATTGTATTCTCTTCACTTTGTGATAATTGGTTCATTGTATAGTTTAAAGTGTTGTTACCCTAGAGATTTATAATTAAAGATCCTTACTTTGTTTGCTTTGCACCACTAAAATTTTAAAGCGGCATGTGTGATGCTTCCATTCTATTAAGTAGGTGCAGAGGAAACCCAACAAATGCGCAGATCCCGGATCAAATAAAACGTGTGCATCGAAAGAAAATACAGAAAGAGTACCTGAAACCACTGCATTGGACGCCTGCGCCTCCTGATGAGTCAAGGCAAACACTCGAGCCTGCCCTCTACCGGCAACCGGCTGTCCTCTGTCTCTGCCACCCTATCCTCTCTGAATAAAACCTCTGCGACCATGATCTCTCTGCACATGAGTCTGACGCGGAGCAACAATAGGCGCAAGAGGAAACGCTCTCTGAAGTGGAGAAGGTAGTAAGGTAACATATGGTACGGTTGTCTCTCTCTGGCGTGTCACGGTACAATCCCTAACGGGGTGGTGTAGACTGCCGCACCTAAAGCACCCATATGTCGACTGTTGACCCTCCTAGGGATAAATACTGAATAACAGGCCTCGTCCCGTATCTCTGCTACTCCTCGTGCTTGAATGAACGCTGTCGTTGCGTCTAAACATCCGTCTCCGGGCTGATATACCAGTATGAACCCTCTTCAGTTCTAGAACAACCGACGACTCAGAAAGATGCTCCTCAACCAATAGGGTTGCATCCACCGCTGCTACATACGTGTCACAATGTTGTACGCTGATATCGAGGAACAACTGGGCAAGCATGCCTCGAACAAACCTCTTAATATGCATCTCCTCAGTAGCTACCAAATACGGAGTATACACAGCTAGCTCGGTAAACTGCACATCGTACTCTGCTACCGTCATACTGGAAGTCTGGCGTAACATCTCGAAACTGCGCGCTCCAGCATCCTTGACGCTCTGCGGAAGAAAACGGGGGAGAAACACCGTCACGAACTCAGCCCAGGTCATAGGAGAAAGACCTGCGGCTCTGCCCTTCTCTAAGGACTTGCACCACTTCTGGTCCAGACCCTCCAGAAAAAAACTCGCGAACTCTACCCATCTCATGTCGGAGCATCTTAGTGAACGACAGATCCTGGCTATCCGATCGATAAACGATTGCGGATCCTCAGCTGTATCGGTGCCGGTGAAGAACGGAGGCTTCAGCCTCATGAACTCAAATAATGATACGGTGATCACCTCCTTAGCTGTAGCTGCAACTGCTGGAACAGTAGGCACAATCGTGGTCCCCGCAACAAGCGGAACAACCTCCTGTCTCAGCGCTCGACTGGCCTCAACCAATGACCCTATCATCTGGTCCAAATCCTGCATACCGGCCTCTAACCTCGTAATACGGTCTGTCGAAAGTGGATCAATCTGCTATGGTACAACTGGCGCACCGCCCTAGTCAGTCCTCGTCTCCGACGAGTCAACTCTGACCTCGGCCCTTGCGGCCGCTCTCTGCTCCCTCATAGTCCTCGGCGGCATAATGTCTATAAAAGAAAAATAGGATTCGATAATAACATAGAAATTGAATCACAGGTATGTATATAATCACGGAAGGAATTTTCATGCAATAAATCCTAAGGTGACTTAGGCGGAGTACCGTGTCGTAAGTATGCCGCGGAAAATACACACGCTACGTCGCTCTTCTTAAGCTATCTACTCCATCATACCATGGTCATTCTACACTCCGAAAGGTAAAACCTAGCGCTCTGATACCAACTTGATCACGACTGAAATTTAGGCACGTGACCGACACTTAAACCACGTGACGTCAACAGGCGTACGCAATTTAAGTAAACCGAAACCCAGAAATCTAAACCACCCCAAAAAGGGGTGAGTGGAGAAAACATAGTTAAAAACTTTCGGAAAATCTCAAGTAAAAATCTTTAAACTTAAGTTTATTTTCTTAAAAATTTCGGCAGCACCTCCTTTGTAAAAACTAGCCCCGAAAATGGGTACAACATAGAATATAACTAAAGCATCCCCAAACGGGAGCAAATCACGCCCAACTGTAGAAACAACCACCACAAGCATATATACAACGCCGTAGCAAAGAAATATAAATGAAAACCGTATAAGGAGGTAAAACTTTATAACAAGGCCGGCTCCCACGAGCACGACACCCAGAGTCACAAAATAATACAACATCGATCCTCACAACTCGTCTCTAATTCAAATAAATAAAGTGGTAGATTGAGAGTACTAGATACAAAAGATAAATAATTAACATCATCGGATAACCGCAAACCCACCTATAGAAAAAGGCCTCACAGCCAACCGTAGCGGTATCCGCAAAAGTAGAGATAGTACGAAGCCCTGCCGCGACTACTCTGATGGTCTAACCTGCAAAACACTGTGGCACAACGGGGGTGAGTTGCCAACTCGTGAATGGTAAATAAGATCATACTTTAATCATAAGTATGCAGGAACAGCGATAATCATGCAATTTGATAGCATAAGTATGACAATATGGATATGCAAAATCATGATCAAGGTACTCCATCAGGTACTACAAATACATGAAGCAGTGCATATCAAATAAATGCTGAGTATGGAATAAAACATAACATCATTAATGAATATCATCATGGAAAATCCTGGTGTCTATCAACGATAACCCATATCCCAATACTTCAGACGCTGTCACTCTAATCGGCTTTCAAATCTGTAAATCTCATGGAACCTAAGTGTCCAACATCGACACTCGAAACCTCATGAAAACATATGCATGTGTGTAAGGATATCTACCTCGTGTGTCCATCAATGACACATCAAAATCATGGAACCTGAGTGTCCAACATTGACACTCGAAATATCATGAAACCCATGTCTAGCATCGACACGTAAATCCATATATCTTAGGCGCCGCATACTCAGATCGGTCATCATATCAATCTCATATCATAGCTCCAAAACGGTGTCCCCCGGAAATCCTCCGAGTTCTATACAATCACTGGTAGGTAATACTCCCTCTGCCAGGCTCATCGTCTACGCCACAAAAATCACCCATTGCCCCGAGGAACCATATCAGGTCTACCATATACCCGCAGACGGTGCCTCCCGCTCCTCTAATCGGATTTTTAACACAAGTCTCAGAACCAAGAAAACTAATGGTTGACGCACTGAAATATCATATCAAGAGAAACCGGGTTTTCAAACAATACATAAATTACTGAAATACCCCCCCCACACGGTTCTCAAATCCATAAAATCACATGAAATCCATATCTCAATGCGTAAATCCATGAAACATGATATATGCAACATAGAACAGTAATATGAATATATCAAGGGAAAACCATTATTTAAATGCATCAAGTTATTAAATATATCATGCGGTTCCCAATTCCTCCGAAATCAAGTGCAACATCATACGGGGTGTACATGTAGCCATAGAAAGAGATGTGTATCTACATGTAAGCATGTATGTATGATGTATTTCATATGCGCAATAACACAATAATCAACGTCTAAATGTCAATGTCAATACAATACCACATAGGAGTATATATAACTATAGCAAGGTATATGGATGTACATGTAAGTATGTATGCATGATGTACAAATAGCTATAGCAAGATATGTGTATCTACATGTAAGCATGTATGTATGATGTATTTCATATGCGCAATAACAAAATAATCAACGTCTCAATATCAATGACAATACAATACCACATAGGGTAATATATAACTATAGCAAGGCATATGGGTGTACATGTAAGTATGTATGCATGATGTACTAGTAGCTATAGTAAGGTATGTGTTGCGTGTGTCATGGTAATTACCAACCATGTGGGTGTAGCATACAATTTAGTGCTCGTGCAACATGAACCGTCAGTAATGGTGCAGTGACCAATAGGTACCAAGTCAAGGCACAACAAGTAATAATATGCAATGATGCTCATTCGCAATCAACTCATATGCTTATAAACATGCAGCTATAATATTATATCCAGCCCTGACGCATAATGCCATACGAGCGATTTTCCCATAATTGTTAAATCTACTCACCGATGATCTCGAGTTAAGAAAATCCGACCACATGCATCCCTTTCTTCGCAGCGTCCGAAGTTCCCGCTTACGATCCTAAAATTTCACAAACACAATACATAAGTCTAAATATGCTGCGCCGACACAAAAACAACGAAATGCAAGGATAACGTCCACAAGATGTACACAATGTGCACCTAGTGCACAAAATTCGTACGACATCGGCACAACCCTAACTAGGATGACACAACCACCAAGCCTAGACCCCGATCGTACCGATCGCGCATTCACAACACAATATATATCATGGAAGATACTATTTAAAATATCACAACGTCAATTGAAACCGACGCCAAATTTTACCGAAAACCTAGTAAGCAACTTTTAATCATTTTAGCTCAAGTCTAAAAGTTTAAACAATTCTAGCGATCCCAATCATCACAAAGTAGCTTAATTAAGTCACACAAACCCTTACTACAATTTTAATCTCACCAATATAAGATTTAGTAAAAGTTAGTTTGCAATTAAGCTTAATTAGATAATTAGGAAAAATATAATTTAACAATCTCACAACTAGGTTATGTTTTCCAAGTCTAAATTTCTCCATTAACCATTTCAAACAATCAAAACCCTAACTTGATCTTCATAACCCTTTCTAGAAATTCCAAAACAAGCTAATTAAATATTTATTTAAACATCTAATAACCAGATTAAGGTATTTAAACAATAACTAAAGCTTATGGTTAGGATTTATACCTCACACTAGATTCACAAACGTGCAACTAGAATTCCAAAATGCTAACTTTCTTGAAGATCCAAGCTTGATTAAGGCTAAAGAATCATGGGTATGGATTTGTTTTTGAGTTTGTGGGATTATTTGATGATTTTTGATGAATTATTGGAGCTTTTAAAAATGAAAATGGGGTGAGGAAATTGATGGGGCAGCAAGGGGGCTCGGCCAAACATGGTGGAAGTTGGAAAGTTTTGGAGTTGTGTAGAAAAATCTAGAATAAAAACACTATTAAAGCATAATTAAAACACATTACTTTATGCCACCTCAAATCTTTTTAATTAAAATTTCCTTTGAACCCTTCAAATATCTTGATATTTTCCAAGATATTTTGCAAAGAGGTCAAAGTGCATAATCTTATGATTAAGTTAGCATGGGTTCACATTAGCATAATTAACCTAATCAAATTTGTAATTACCACTAATTAAGTGCAAACTTAAAAGCTTATAATAATATTTTAATTCAGGAAAATATTTAATTGAACTAAAATTTTCAAGTGATTAACTAAATACCGTAAACAAGCAATTTTCTAGTTAAACTAGGTGCAGTTAATTCTATACCGAAAAATGATCACTTCGAGGTTTTTACAGAAAACACAGTTTATATTACCTATTAACGGAAAATTCGCATAATGATTTCCTAAAACGTTACACTCTTATAGCCTTAGGTTTCTAAACACATGAGACATGAAAGGCTAGAGGTAGAAAAAGGTGTGCCTGAGGAACGGATGGTGAAGAGTTAGCATAGAATGGAGAGTGTACTCTATTGTGAATAATGAATTAAGCCATAATGCAATAAGAATAATCTTATTACAAAATCAAGCATGGTTCATAATTCATTTGGTGAGTCATGGCATAAAATCCCACCATGTGTCACCAAAAGATATCCTCCATATTATTCAAACCTCCATCTCATTTCCTCCACCTCATAATGTATTAAACATTGAACCTAAAATGGTTAATACAACTATGATGTGTCACCTTCTAGAAACAATCCTGAGCAAATTACAAGAATGCCCCTCATCCGTATATACATACCCGTATCCGTATTCCGAAAATTACGAATACAAAATAGACAAAAATAATCCATCAATATAATACTAGGATCCTGTTTAAACTAAAGCCCACTAGTATTATCTGTCTGAATCATCATCCGTGCACAAATAAACGTATGTGATCGAACTCATCGTAAAACCATACGACATCCACATCTTTCGCCCGATGCAGGGAAACCCTCTGTGTGGGACTCTAAAGACTCGACACTACGCTGGAAGTGAGTTTAACCACAAGCCGTCAGCGGTACTAGCTGAACGTAATGGCTACCCAGGTATATGTCGATAAGAAGGACGATGAGCAAACTCATCCGAACTCCTACTGAGCCTATCTGTGACAATCTTCGTACAGTACGGTCTTTTCGTCGAAGAGTATCGCATACCGGGTCTAGGGGGTGATAAACGTCAGACCCTAATAATCCAATAATTCGTGCTGATGTGGCTCAAGACCAATCCGGGAAACTTCTGATCAACCTATTAGTAAATCCCAACTGCCTTGGCCAAGGTCTTATGGTCCTGAACAATCGAACACAGTGTGATATCGACTCCTAATACCAGGAAAGACGAATCCCTTACAATCACTCACTGCCTCCATATGGCTCAGGACTGTAACCAACCAAAACCTGTTTGCATGAATCAGTAGAGACATGGTAAGGTAGTGATCAAAGCACAGTGGGAACTCACATGAGACAAATGACGATCTCAGGTCCGAAGATGAACATGTACACATGTCATCTGAGAACTTCCATTTGACGATAGGTAGAGTACCATCTGGAACTTCTCCGCAAGTCCGTCTAATGTACTCACACCTAGTGAGCACCTGTATACAATCTTAGGTGCATCTGACCATTGACTGTGGGACCAACCATTGCCCCTGGTCAGGGCTAGAAACGTTTACGCTAGTCTACTCTGGAGTATCAATGCCCAGCCTCGATACTCACACAACTAGGGGCTATTTAAGGATTTGTTTATTGACTACCCTGATCCTACAAGTATGATCGCCATCATAACGCAGGAAGTCAAGCAATATCCTATGGGCTTTATCAATATGTAACCGCAATATGTAACAATGTGTATAACATATGCCTTGTTAAGATATATTCAAACCATAATAGTATACCACTGAATCATGTCTTTATCAATATGTGTAAGCTGGATAAAGCAACAATAAAAAAAATACACATATCCAGATAAAGAAACAGAAATAATATACTATATAACCGAGCAAGAATGTCATATACATACATATCCCTGGCATCTATATGAATACATATACAATAATGGCCTCTAAGGAATACACATCCAACAATCTCCCACTTGCACTAAAGGCCAATAATTGGTGTAACGAATACCCAACATTTGCAAGAAGGCTAGATGCTGGCGTACCGCATACCCAACATCTCAAAAAGTCGCTCGAACTACGCTTGAGGGAGGGCCTTTGTAAATAGATCCACCGTGTTTTCTTTAATGTCCACTCTCTATACCTCGATCTCCTGGCGATCAATGATCTCCCTGATCAGGTGATACCTCCTTAAGATGTGTCTGGATTTCTGATGGGACCGAGGTTCCTTCACTAAATCTATAACCCCATTGTTATCATAATACAAAGGTATCGGATCGAAAATGGACGGAACCACCTGAAGTTCAGCTATGAAGTTCTTCATCCAGACCATTTTTTTGCGGTATCGCTTGCAGCAATGTATTCAGCCTCCATCGTCGAGCCTGCGACGGTGTTGTATTTGAAACTTCTCTAACACACCGCCCCTCTATTGAGGGTAAACACAACACCCAAGACAGACTTGCTGCCATCATTGTCACTCTAAAAGCAGGAATCGGTAAAGGTTTCGACCCTGAGGTCTCCATTACCGAACACTAAGAACATCCCCTTAGTCCTTCTGAAGTACTTGAGAATGTTCTTCACAGCCGTCCAATGATTCTCACCTGGGTTTGACTGATACCAGCTTACCACGCTGAGCGCGTAAGCTACATCTAATCTTTTACGTAGCATCGCATACATTATAGATCCTACCACCGAAGCGTAGGGTATAGTACTCATGCGAACCCTCTCCTCGTCTATCTCGGGAGACATCTCCTTAGAGAGGGCGATTCCGTGCAATGCAGGTATGTTACCGCACTTGGAATCTTCCATACTAAATCTCTTTAGTACGGTCTCTATGTACCTGGACTGCGAAAGTCCCAATAATCCCTTAGATCTATCTATGTAGATCTTGATCCCAGAATGTACGAGGCATCACCTAGGTCCTTCATGGAGAACCGTTGTGACAAGAATAGCTTGACCGATTGTAGCATAGGAATGCCATTTCCTATCAAAAGAATGCCGTCCACGTACAAGACTGGGAATACGACAGTTCGTCCTACAATCTTCTTATAAATACATGGCTCATCCATGTTTTTGATGAAGTCTAATTTCTTGACTGTTTCATCAAAAAAGATGTTCCAGCTCCGTGATACTTGCTTTAATCCATAAATGGATTTGAGCAACTTGCACACCTTCCCGCTG
The DNA here is from genome assembly GCA_030015575.1 of Agapanthus africanus. Taxonomy (NCBI): domain Eukaryota; kingdom Viridiplantae; phylum Streptophyta; class Magnoliopsida; order Asparagales; family Amaryllidaceae; genus Agapanthus; species Agapanthus africanus. The sequence continues at coordinate 539,357,457 of CM057337.1, forward strand.
CTCCCACTGTCTACAAAACCTTTTGGCTGATTCATATAAACACACTCATCCAAACTTCCATTTAGAAAAGTCGTTTTTACATCTATCTGCCAGATCTCATAGTCATGGAAGGTAGCAATGGCAAGTAGGATCCGAATGGATTTGAGCATAGCCACTGGAGAAAAGGTTTCGTCATAGTCCACTCCTGAAATTTGATGAAAACCTTTTTCAACGAGTCTAGCCTTATAGGTTTCCACCTGCCCATCTACACCAAATTTCCTTTTGTAGATCCATTTGCATCCAACGGGTTTTACCCCAGGTGGAGAAAAATCCAAGGTCCATACTATATTGGTGTACATAGACTCCATTTTGGATTGCATAGCATCCAGCCACTTATCAGAGTCCGTAATTATAATGGCCTTCTTGAAACTAGTAGGATCATCTTCTTCCAAGATGCAATCCTCTCGATCCCCTTCTATGAGAAAACCGTAGTATCTCTCCGGCGGATAAGAAATCTTACTAGATCTGCGGAGTGGCTGAGGTTCATCTGGGGTTACTGAATCTAGTCGTTCTACTAAATCTCCAGTTACATTTTATGGTTCAGAAATTTCTTCTAGTTCTACCGTACTCCCACTAACTTCGTTTGCAAGAAGTTCCCTTTTTAGAAAGGTGGCGTGGCGAGATACAAACACCTTATGTTCCTCAGTGTGGTAGAACAGATATCGTAGTGAATCTTTATGATATATCACAAATTTACATAGAATTGATCGTGCCTGAAGTTTTTCCAGTTTCTGTGTTTTCACATAGGTCGGAAAACCCCATATCTTAAATCGCTTAAGATATGGATTCCGTCCACTCCATATTTCATACGGAATCTTAGGCACAGATTTGGATGGAACGTAATTTAGTACGTATGCTGCTATCTGAAGAGCATATCCCCAAAATGAAAAAGGCAACTCAGCACTACTCATCATGGAGCGAACCATATCTAAAAGGGTACGATTCCTCCATTCCGATGCACAATTATGCTGTGGTGTATAAGGAGGAGTAAGCTGAGAGATAATACCATTCTCTTTTAGAAAGTCCCGGAATTCCTTACTCAAATACTCTCCTCCTCTATCAGATCGAATGATCTTGATACTTTTACCAGTCTGGTTCTCTACTTCGTTTCTGAATTCTTTGAATTTCTCAAAAGTTTCAGATTTGTGTTTTATAAGATACACATATCAGAATCTAGAGAGATCGTCAGTGAAAGTGATGAAGTACGAGAACCCACCCCTTGCATTTATAGACATCGGACCACATACATCACTGTGTATGAGTCCCAAGAGCTCTTTTGCTCTTTCTCCATATCTGGTGAACGAAGATTTGGTCATCTTTCCCTTGAGACAAGACTGACAAGTTTCATAAGATGAAAATTTGAATGTATTCAAAAGTCCATCATTATACAACTTACTTAGTCTTTTCTCTCCGATATGACCAAGTCTATAATGCTACAAGTAGGATTCGTTCGTATCTGAACTCTTCCTCTTGTGTGTTTTTTTATATTGAAAACTACGTTTTGATTTAGAACATAGATACCATTACACAGTGTACCTTCTGCAACCAGTACCTGATTAAGGTAAATTTTCATGATATTTCTATCAAGAACAAACTTATATCCATCTTTATCAAGTAAAGAAACTGATATGATGTTGCAAACCATGGAAGGTACATAGTAGCAATTGTTCAAAATCATAGTATTGCCATTTGGTAACACAAGGTGATATTCATCGACGGCTGCAATATCAACTTGTGCTACATTCCCTGCTCTGAGGGAAATATCACCACGTTCAACCATCCTAGTTTTTCTCAGTACTTGCAAAAAATTACAGATATGAGATCCTGATCCGGTATCTAGTACCCAGGAGGTAGGACTGATCGAAAAATAGTTTTCAATAAAAAGAACACCTGAAGAAGACGCAATAGAGTGCTTCTTCTTCATTGGGGTCATCAAGGAATTCATGCAATCCTCTTTCCCTTGCTCATACTAATAACTTCTGTCATAGTTTAGAGCCGAACCGACGTTCCCCAGCCCTATATAAGAATTCGGCTCGGTCAAGTGATACATTTTATTATCTTGATTAGGGCATGAAATGGTTGCTACCTAGAGAAAGAGAAAATAAACACTTACCATGCACTCTTGCAAGATTAGGTTGGTTGTTAATTTATCTAATCAGGATGGCTCCCACTATTTCCTCAAATTCTTCTTCAAACCTTAAAAGAAGAACTAGTCAAGATTAATCGCACGTCACAATACTTGCTTAACCTTTCAGCCATGCTAGTGTCGGTACTTTGAGAGAGGTTTTCCAACGCTTTCGCGAAATTCCTTAATTATTTAACCTCTTTTCCCACGAGGCATATCCCCGCTAGCACCGTTCTAGACACCTACTTGGTTTATACCATTGATTGTTAAGTGAAATAATCTCCCGAGAGTAATCCTACTCATCAATTGGATCGGGATCCAACTATCATTTTTTGATGACCTAGATGGAATCACTCTAGTCACTATACTCCAGAAAGTATGCTAAATTTGCACGTTTTCTGTATGTTTGAAACTCCTGATATGGTTTTTGCCCCTAGGAACCTAGTGACCTTGACGGAGTCAACAAATCAAAGAGTCATAGTCAAGTTCAACCCGTCATTATATTGATTGCATTAAACCCACCCGCATAACCCTTGACGGAGTCAACAAGGTTATACGATTGTCCTAACCAATCGCAACTAATACTACAAATGAGCACCACTCAGCTACCGTACACTATGCCATGTTGGAGTCAACAAACGCAGCACGAATACTAAGTACTACTCATAGGAAATACGAAGGGCTACAGCTGGGTTTTTGGCGAAAAAACATTTTAACGTAATGAACTTGATATCGCTGAAGGAACCTAAGCCATTTTGAAAAGGAGTGGTTTAGGCTCTGTATTTGAAAACTTCTGGTTTTGAAGAAAACCGAGTAATCTACAGTATAGATTTTTGCTCAAGAGATCACTCCCAGCGAAGGGATCTCGGCTCTTGCCTCATAGAATGAGGTGCTGGATATTCACAACCGAATACCACTATGCAAAGCGAAAGAATATAACTGTAGTTTTTCGAAATTTGTTCCAACAACATCTTTTAGGTTTATTTTCTTGCATTAATTAAAATTAATGCGGTCCTATCAACTAATCCTATCACACCAGAAAAGAACGAAAATATAATGTACGTATATGCCATCCACATTCGCCACAGGGCCCGTCATCACCCGTTAGGTTACTTAACTAACTACAGAGCAGGGGCTGGACTAGCGCGGGTGCAGAACATATACAACATCTACTAGTATATATATAAATATATACAACATTCATCCCAAACATGACAATAATCAACATTACAGAATCTCAGCCAATAATACAGAATGGTGGATAATCTTAGAGCCCCGGGTTTCATTTGACCCGCAAATGAGACCCGACGTTCCCGGTCGTGTGGATAGCCTATGTAATGAAAACCTAAACCCCTATGAGCGCGCCAAGTTGCCCACCAATCCCAGAAGTGAGGAAACCCCTTCAACAAAGTGAATGGTCTATCTAGCACTTCACAAAATCTGGTAACTTGGGCGCCCCTCCTTGGGGCATCATATATCCCTTATGAGTGCGGTGAATAGCCCGCCATTTCTAAATTGAAGCCATCTCTGTCTCAATGCCATGAGATGTGGGCTTATTACTTTCTAAAACCCGGCTATTCGTGCAATCTACCGCGAGGTAATCCTAGTACAGAAAAGAATAAATAATATGTACAATGGTGACATCGACCTCAACCCGTTCATGCCCCAATTAAAAATATACAACACGGCAAAGACGGCAGTCCACATGTCGTACGCTCGCCCCGCAATAACAAATGTACAAATGAAACTTAACTGCCACTAACATTGCACCACAAGCTATCCACCACAAATATCCAACCACAACCACAGCACAACACAGAACATTAACGTGAATGTCATGTTCGCAAAACCGTTTAAAAGAGCATATAGCAGTTAGACGAGTTATACTGGTCTAATGACAATCACGGTCACAGATAGTAATGTATGCACTGAAATCTAACGCATTTAAAGTATAGATCGACAAAACATATCCGTATTGGCCCCATGTTCAATCCAATACTCATACAAATGAGGGCCAGAAAATAAACATTCCAGAAATCACATTTCCCCAAACTAGAACTCCACAGGAAGTAATGTGCGCAGAGGACTCAATATGGACGCGCAACCACGGCAAACAAGCATGTTTTGCCGTGGTTCCACGACCATATTTGGGTTTTAGGCGCCGAAATTTCTTTTAGAATCCTAAAAAACCCTGCTCGTATTTTTAAGCAACTTGAAATAATTTTTTTAACATGTTAAAAATTCGGCAGAAACATGAAAATGGAAATTGTGATTTCGGGAAGTTATGTCGATCGATCTTTTAAGCATGTTATAACTAGCTAGTTTAGGTTTTATGGGTTGGCTTTGATACCATGAAAGGCTATGCTAACGTCCTGGCCATCATCCGTAGCCATTTGCGGAACAAAAATTTTCAAACGATTAAAAACTGGCGCTAGAATAACCCTATTCCGAATCTTACCATAAACCTAATTAGCAACAAAAAGTGTTCTATTTACTATGATAGAAATAATACTAAAATAACCAATTCCTTCGAGTCTTCATGCTGTTCTCCTCCTTGTCAAAAGCTCCAAGGATCATAATGGATTGATGCTTCCTCGTTGGCCTCCTCAAGTCAAGGATGATCCATCCGAGAGTCTATAGATCGAGCTCCCACCGTAAATCCGATGTAACTAGTGCATATAGTTTGCTAAACCAGATGCCCTAGATGATTTGGAGAGTATAGATGGATTGGTATGTCTCTTATAGCCTTATGTTTCTCAACACATGAAACATGAAAGGCTAGAGGTAGAAGAAGGTATGCTTGAGGAAAGGATGGTGAAGAGTTAGCATAGAATGGTGAGTGTACTCTCTTATGACTAATGAATTATGCCATAATGCAATAAGAATAATCTTATTACAAAATCAAGCATGGTTCATAATTCATTTGGTGAGTAATGGCATAAAATCCTATTATGTGTCACCAAAAGCCATGCTCCATATTATACAAACCTCCACCTCATTTCCTGCACCTCATAATGTATTAAACATTTAACCTAAAATGGTTAATACAAATATGGTGTGTCACCTTCTAGAAACAATATTGAGCAAATTACAAGAATGGCCCTCATCCGTATATACATACCCGTATCCGTATTCCGAAAAATACGAATACAAAAGAGACGAAAATAATCCATCAATATAATACTACGATCCATTTTAAACCAAAGACCACTAGTATTATCTGTCTGAATCATCGTCCGTGCATAAGTACACGCATGTGATCGAACCCTGTCGTAAAACCATACGACCTCCACATCTTTCGCCTGATGCAGGGAAACCCTTTGTGTGGGACTCGAAAGACTCGACAATATACTAAGCCGTCAGCGGTATTAGCTGTACGTAACGGCTGCCCCGGTATATGTCGATAAGAAGGACGATGAGCAAACTCATCCGAACTCCTACTGAGTCTATCTGTGACAATCTCCGTACAATCTGATCTCTTCGTCTAAGAGTATCGCATACATGGTCTATGGGGTGGTAAACGTCATACCCTAATAATCCAATAATTCGTGTTGATGTGGTACAAGACCAATCTGGGAAACTATCAGTAAATCCCAACTGCCTTGGCCACGGTATTATGGTCATGACCAATCGAAAACAGTGAGATAACAACTCCCAATACCTGGAAAGACGAATCCCAACAATCACTCGCTGCCTCTATGTGGCTCGGGACTATACGCAACCAAAACCTGTTTGCATGATTCAGTATAGCCATGGTAGTGTAGTGATCAAAGCACAGTGGGAACTCACACGAGACAAATGACGATCTCACGTCCGAAGAATAACCTATATACATGTCACCTGAAAACTTCCATCTAACGATAAGTATAGTACCATGTGTAAGTTCTCCGCGAGTCCGTCCAATGTACTCATACCCAGTGAGCACTTGTATACGATATTAGGTGCATCTGACCAATGGCTGCGGGAGCAACCATTGCCCTTGTCGGGGCTAGAAACGTATACACTAGTCTACTCTGGTGTATCAATGCCTAATCTCCATACTCACACGACTAGGGACCATTGAAGGATGTGCTTATGGACTACCCTACTCCAACATGTATGATCACCATCATAACTCATGTAGTCATGCAAGATCTTACCGGCTTTATCAACATGTAACCGCAATATGTAACAATGTGTATAACATATGTCATGTTAAGATAAAGTCAAACCATAATAGTATACCACCGAATCATGTCTTTATCAATATGTGTACACTGGATAAAGCAACAATACAAAAATACACATATCCTGATAAAGACAACAGAAATAATATACTATATAACTGAGCAAGAATGTCCTGTATATACATATCCCTAGCATCCATATGTATACATATATAATAATAGCCACTAGGGCATACATATCCAACAATCGAAGCCAATTTCGGAGCTCCCGTGACGCCACGAAGATCATCCTCTCTTCTTTAACCTTTCTTTGAAGTTTCTAAAACGTAAGTCCATCTCAATTCTCCTCCTTTTCATTGATAATCATTTAAAATCAAATATCGGTAAAAGTGGAGTTATTACCGATATCATCTTTTCTAAAACCTAGAACTCCATTTTATTTTATCATTTAGTCAAACTATTTTTACCACTTCACTTGTAATCTTAATACTAATGTTTAGAATCCATTTTACCCAAGAATCTCATGGGAAACAACTCTAATTAAACTTTTACATTAAAATATCTTGAACTTTGTTATCACATCTTCTCAAAAAAATTGCTTAACAATACTTTTAGGAAAATTTCACGAGGTAACGGTCTACCCCACATACACACTTGGCTTCATAGCACGATACCTAGTTGTATGAGTTTTTGGTTCGAAGAATAGTATTGACAATAAAATACCACATAATTTTAAAACCAGATTTCTTTTTAATTGGTATTTCATTTTCTTTGCAATTATGCATCTATAACCCTCTTTAGGAGACCCGCTAATAGATGGTGTGGATTATTGCACATCCTTGGGCTAGTAGAGCGAGATGCGGACCTCCTCACGGAGCATTAGGTTTTGAAAGGATTTAAATACGTTTTTATGAAATACAAATTTTCTAAATAAAATAAAATTATATTTAAAATTAAAATTATATAAAATTATAAATCCATATTTCATAATATAATAAATCTATATTTTTCTAAAAAATTAAAGATTAATAAATGCCAATAAAATGTCATAAAGATACCAAAAAGGACAAGTTTTTTCAGTAAAATACTATGAACATTCAAGTGCTAAGTGTTTATCATTAAAATACCACAATGCTTAAAATCCATGCTTATGAAAACCCCAAATAATACTAATAACCATTGAGGTTTATTTTTTATCTATATTAAAATATTTTTCATAAAACCCTCTTGAGTTATATAAAAACAATAATTAAGGACGTTAGTAAATATAGATTTAAGCGGGATCAATTCTCTTGAGCCCTAGGAAGCCGGAGAAAGTGAGTGCTTGTTTATTCAGGTTAGAAAACTTAACAGGAGTTATCAATGGAAATTGTCTTGGAAAATGACACAAATCTTGCCATCCATGTGCAGCGGTTGCCGATGACTCCCGAACCTAAGATTTCCAGAGTTAAATCACTACAAGTGTCTGACTCAATCTGAGTCCAACCTCAAAACTGAATCTAAATTTAAACACAAATACTTGATCATGAACTTGAATACTTGAATTCAATCATCAATATCAAACATGTATACTTGACCTGATTTGACCGAACTATGGTTATAACTTAACATGACTACTTGAATATTTGAGTACATCCTGAACATGAATACCTGAACATTTTGTATTCATGGTCTCGGCAATACTTGTAAATATAATCTATACAATAAAATACGCGGGGATAAAGGGGTAGATTGCTACGGAACGTATATCATGGCACGGGAGGTCACTTAAAAGACATCTACATGAATTCACGTGCCATTGCCCCGTAGGTTATGGCGGGGCCTTGTACTACATGTTACCATAGTCCACGGGGTAAGATGGACTACTCTTATATACATGAATACCTTCTTTATAAAATTACAAACAACCACGTTAGAATAACATTCATATACCGGTAATTAATCATACACAACTTACCTATTCATTTCACATTACTTATTATATTCTCTTTCTTCTTTTGGGACTTACCGAGCATTAGTTCGCCGAAGACATTCATTTTTGTTTCTTTCTTTGGAATGTTCGTCCGGAGGACCGGTCACAGAAGAGATTGAGCCGAGCCAAGAGGACTTGGACCGGCTTGCGGTACAGCCTAACTTCTAGTTCTGTTGCACTTACCTTCATGTATGCCATTATTTAGGCACTGCTTTACTCATTGTATCTTTTATTTTCAAACTGATGTATGTAAAGATGAATGAAAATAAAGTTGATGTTGTATTTTAATACTCTTGTCATTCTTATTCATTTTATATATTGCTTAATTATGCTTAACGTATTTATTTCTTAGTAAATACGTTGCGACCTTCCACGTCATCGTTTCCGTCAACTAGGAAGCGGGGCATGACAGTACCACAAACCGCACTCCAACTCAGTCCACTCCTTGTTCATTACTCTTCGGAGTAGAAGCGGTCCTCCCCCTCGAAGTCGAAGTTCTGAGCCTAAAAATGGCCGTCCAGCTCAATTTGACGGAGGAGGAAAATTTTCTCCTTCGGCTCAAAGAACTCGACGCCCTCGAAGAAAATAAGCTCTCATTACTGCAAAATCTGAAGATGTATCGATCCCAAATGTCACGGACCTATGACAAGATGACTCGTCTCCGTGCTTTTAAGAAAGGCGAATTGGTATTGGCCCTCAAAAGACCGATCATCCCCAGTCGACATGGAAGGGAAAATTCGAGCAAAATTAGGAAAGGCCATATGCCATCGAGAAAGTGTTCGATAGAGGATCCTACCAACTAATATGTGCCGAGGGAGAAAGGCCCATAATACCCATTAAATTCCGATATTTCAAGAAATACTACGCGCGAATGCTCCAAGTCACAGACGAATTGAGCACACCGGCCATACGGTCTGGATCATACATCCTATAAAACCGTATACAATCTACTGACGTATACGACCCCTATCTCTCCCAAGTCCTACCGGAAAGACTACATCTGAGGACCTACCGACGATGAAGCTCCACCATTATACAAAACTGATATGTCCATAAGTAAAATGGACACGGATGAAAACCCAAAAGGGCTCCATGAGTAAAACGACAGGACTGCCGGGGAGTTTTAATTGTTGAGCGGAGATGCGATACGTTTTATTATATGTGTTCTACTCTGTTCTCTACTTACCGCAATTAAGACTGTGTCACTTTGCAACTAACCGGTTAAGCACGGGTCGTTCCACAGGGAGATGGTTGTATTTCCGTTCTTATCTTAGAAGAGTCAATAAAGAATGTATATGTATTGGTCCAAATCTATCCTAAGTAATCGTATTTATGTTCAAGAAAGCCTGTTAGGGTTAAGGTTTGTTAGAAGAGTTAGGATTAGTCTTGTGCTTTCCTTTTGCCATTCTTAAAATAAAGTTGGGATAAAAGAAAGTAGCGGGGATTAGGAGGACATAAGAATGTGATTTGCGAGTTTAAGCAAGATTTCCAACGTTAAATCTATTCCTAGTGCCACTTGTCCTTTCGCTTCATGCACATATTACCAACCCTAGGCCAAACACCCGTAATCTTGTATCCAATTGAGTCACAACTACATGTCACGTTGTAGTGCGCCCAAAGGACTTCTCGACTTAAGTCACGGCTATATGTCACGTATAGTGCATCTAAGTGAGGGGGTTGCTTTTGTTTGGTCTAGACTCATTTCAAGATGTTTAGCGAAGAAAAGCACAAGGGATTTTTTCGTCTCTCATACTAAACTTCCTTAGCCCCTAACAAGTACGGAAATTATTCACACATTTAAAAGGAAATAAAAGCAAAGCAAGAAGGAAGTAAATAAAGAAAGGAAAAATACGGTTTTACAAAGATCCAAGCTAACTACTTGGGTTCTCACCTAAATATAGAACTCCTCCGAGTATCATGGCTTGAAAATAAATACGGATAAGAAGAAAAGAAAAAGGCAACAAGAAATAACACCAACTACTTAACAACAATAAATAAAATTACACTAAGAATTAAAATTACAAGACCAGATAATAAAGATACAAGTTAAATAAAAAAACCCTTATCTTCATTAACATCCACTCAAGAGCTATCACTACACTTTAATGGAGGAAAAAAGAAGAAGAAGAAGAATAAACTAAACTATCCTAAATTCTAACAAAAGAAGAAGCATCCTCACTTGGGCATAAAACTGGGTTATCTATAGGCAGAGAGCTGAAACCGTAGGGCCATATTCTCATCCCCAATACAATTACCAATATACCCAAAAATATCTTCTGGCGCTGAGTCAACTCGGCCGCGGAACCGTCGCATAAATGGCCTATTGGCTGCAATTCCGCGGTGTTATGGAGGAATTAGCCAGTTGTTTTTTCCATGGTTTCTTGTGTTTCTTTCTTCTGTTGTTCTACATGTCCTAAATTGCAAAATGCTTCCAAAGTTTCTTCAGATTTGCAATAGTCCAAAATGGCTTCCCTTTTAATTCATTTTATCTTTATCTCCCTCGAGTTCCGTGCACCCATTGAATCTTTTGCTGCTCCTCTCGTGCTCTGTGCTTATCTGAGACACTAATGAACACTGTTATTTGTCTTGTCTCTTGAATGGGTAAGCGGCACTGGACGGATACGGATGACAGGAACCCGACTTTTATCTGCTTATGGCAGATGTTCTGGATTTTGGCGTATCTGTGGAGGTATGATTTTCGTTATTTTGGACTAGGAACATGTAACCTGTAAATATGTAGCAAACACGGATCAAACGCACATGCCTATAAACAAATGAGCAGAAGAATAGGCGATATTAAATGCAATATTCTAGTTTGAACAAATACCCCCAAACTTAACTTTTGTTCGTCCCGAGCAAAACCAATTATTCATAAAAAGTCCTAATCTCACATTCGCAGGGAACGCGATCACACTGAGCTCGTACAACAAGCCGTTAAACCTCTAAGTGTCCCTACTAGGAGGAGTGGTGTCTCCTGAGGGTTTTCACCGGATACTACCCACAAAATCACGTCAAGCTAATTTCATAAGATAACCTTGATTCTATTCCAACAGTTTAGCATCTAGGTTAGAAATTCAATCATCCTAAGTTATAAATATTCAACCCTTATTTTTCACATCTCATATTTATTCAACCTTAGATCCTATACGTTTTTACAATTTAGAAAGGTCTCGGTATCTATTGAGTTTTCCTTCTAAAGTGCAGTCTCCAATCCGAAAATTTTATCAGCTTTACGGAAAACATAAGTCTTATTCTTTATTCCTATCTTTTCTCCAAATATCGATCGTATACCCCTACGTGTGTGTAAAATTTTCACCCCTACACTCAAGAATTCAATTAAAACTATAGTACTCTTGCCTTAATACCTAATATTACTTCTTTTCATTAATGATGGACGGATTTGCTTACGCATCTTTCATGCGACTATTAATGGTTCTTGAGCCACTAACAACCGATTACTGAATGTGTGAGCTTAAAGCGTAAATATAAGTTTCGAGGTCTTGTAATTTATTCTTTTTTTCTTTTTCCTTTTTTTCTTTTTCAAGACCGGATATATTTTTCAATGATACTCTTTTGGTGGTTAGTTTTAAATACCGTTTTTTCTTTTATATTATGCTTTCAGGCAAGAGTATTTCTAGGTATCCTCTTGTTAGTTATATGTATGCTCTAGAGGCCATTACTGTACTTTGGATGTATATTGTAGTGGATGCTGGGACATATATATGGAAGACTTTCTTGCTCGACATGATAGTATGCTATCTGGTTACTGTTTACCTTAACGTGTACACAGATTGTCTCTCTATTACATGTTGGTAAAGCCCTTAGGATGTGTACTTGACTACCTGGACTATGATGCGGATCATACTAGTGGGGACATGGTAGTCCATAAGTACATCCTTCAAAGTCCCTAGTCGTGGGTACATCGAGACGGGGTATCGATATACCAGAGTAGACTAGCGTATACCTTCTCGACCCATACAGATGGGCGATGGATGATTCCATATCCATTGGTGTTTGACATCAGAGATGATATACGGGTGCTCAGTGGAGACTGGGTACACTGGACGGACTCGCCGAGAACTCCCAGATGGAATTATACCTTACGTCAGATGGCAGTTCTCTGGTGACACTGGTACAAAGTAGTCTGTTGACCCGAGATCGTCATAGATTCTTGTGTGGTTCCCACTGTGCTTTGATTTCCATCTTACCACGTCTAAGAGGGCCGTTTTTGGGTACAGTCCCGAGTCACATGGAGGCAATGAGCGATAGGAGGGGATTCGTCTCTCCCGGTATAGGGAGTTGATGTTGCGCTGTGTTCGATTGGCTATAAGCGGAAATCCCTGACCAGGGTTGCTGAGATTTACTGGTAAGTGTTACCAGCAGTTTCTCGAATTGTTATAGACCTCATATCGACATAACTTATCGAGCTATTGGGGTCTGACGTTTACCACCCCTAGGCGAGATATGCGACATATCAGACGACGAGACCGGACTGTACGGTAAGTGTTACTGGTTGGATTCACAGGAGTGTGAGCTGGATTGCTCGTCGATCTTCTGATCGCTCAATACCCGGGTGGCCGTTACAATTAGCAGACCGCTTGTGGCTTGTGGGTGTTTGATATGATCATCACCTGCTGCCGGCGTATTGACGAGTCTTTAGAGTCCTACACAGAGGTTTCCTGGCTCAAGTGAAACGAAATAGGAGCACATATGAGATATGTGCGGGACCGAGAATAATGCGTGTATGTGATACCGTATTCTATTCTCGCGATGAATGTATCGATTGGTTGTATGCGATATAACCTGGTTATCGAATCAAGGGTTGATTCGATAAGCCGATACATTGGATATTAGTCGGTTGTATGCGATATGACCGGATCATTGAATCAAGTGTTGATTTAATGATTTAATGCATAATTATATATTTGATATATTACTTTGCATTAACTAGTATTGCATCACTTTAAATGGATTTTCTTACTTGGATTGTGCACATTGTATATGTGATATACTTTTGTACACAAGTTTGTATCATGTTTGATGATACATGCTCACTAGGGTTTGTGTAAAGATTAAACCATGGTTGTATATTGGTTAGGGTTTTCATTTTCTTATTCATTTATTTATTTATTTATTCTTTTTGGAAAATGAAAAGCATAAAGAGAAAATGGTGGCTAACTTTGTTTGATTTTGAAGCTTCATGAAGCTTTGACTAAGTAACCATTTTGTCTCATGCTTAACCCTAACCATTCCACTTAACCATGATTCATTCTCTACACTTAACCATGGTTTGAATATGATAAGTATTCATTTTTCTTTTGGATTTAATTAACTTATAATATTCATTTTCTTTCTTCTTCTTCTTCTTCACAAGAAAGAAAAGCTTGCCTCATCAATGGCAACTTGATGAAAAGGGTGAGAAATCCAATTCTAAAGTGAACCCACTTCCTATTTCTTCATCCTCTACCTCTTGCCAAGTAGTAGAGTGTGTTTTCTTCACAAGTTTCATGACTTCGTGAAGTGGGAGCTTGATCTTGTGATGCCTCGACGTAGATCATCTTCGGCACGAAGCCGACAACCTTGCCTGCCCATTTCTCCGATGAAGCCGACGCTAGAGCCCGGGATTTGATTTGGACAGCGAGGAGACTTCATTGCGGAGCTATGGAGGTGGAGGACCGGATGTACAAAGGTTGTATTTTCCGTCTACTCGTAGTTAAGTTGTTAACTAGTTTTTGTTTCGCCTAAACTTCTAGCCAACGATCCGTATTAGGGTTTCTCGGCACCGTATTTTTTGAAATTGGCATGATTGATGCCTTGTGAGACCTCCTTAGAGTGACTAGGAAACCTACAGTGGTATCAGAGCCTAGCTAGAGCCTTAGGCGAAGTCTAGACGGAGTTTGAAGTCCGATCGACCCGAAACCCCAACTCAAAACGGCTCTCTGGACTTTTTCTGAATTTGTGGATTTTTGAGTATTAAAAATATGCAGAAAACTAAGAAGGAGATTATAAGAATTACTGTACAAAACGGGACTCATGATTCCTCCAAAGAGCGGCGGAACCGCGGCATAAGCATGGCTTTTGCGGCTGTTCCGCGATCAACAAATCTCATCAGTCAACGATTTTGGCACAGTAACTTCTTTATTTTAATGCTGAGTTTTCTGGGAATTTTTAATATTTATTCAAGAGTTGGATTTTCTGGGGTTGTTTTGGGGATTCGGTGTTTCGATCGGAGTATCAGATTTTGTCTATGTGGCTTTTCGAATAAATTTTAGAATATGTTAAAAAGTTCCACCGGATATAAATATCCAATTTTTCCCCTGTCGGGAAATTTCCAAGTGTTGGATTTTTCCGTAGTTTAAAGACGTTGTAAGTAGTGAAAGTAACTCGATGGACCCTCTAGAAGACAACAAACCTTAACTCGATTATGTGACCGTCTTGAACTGCCCTTTGAACCTTCGGGTTTGGGGCAGTACGGCGTGCCACATGTGAGGCGTTGGCTTGACCCTTCTACGGCTGGACCGTTGGTACTGAGGCACGAACTGAATGTTTTTAGACTTGTTCCATGTGTTGATCAGTATCGGGAAAACTTGGGTGTTCGATTGTTCGATCGGAAAGTTTGACATTTTCTATTTATCCGGAATGGGATACAATAATTGGAATTCACAAGAAGTTATGAGATAACTGAATGAATGTTATAAACATAGCAGTTTAGTCTCACTTGATCGGTTGCCACGGAATTTTGATGTGATCAAAAGTCCGTCGCAATCACGTAGCATACGCGGATACTCGCCGGGTAAACTTAATAGACAGCTACACCCCATAGCCCCGACCAAGTGACTGTAGGAGAACCCCGTCGCCGAAAGCATCCGTTCGGGTGCTCACGGTGGCGGTGTTCCGCCTTGGTGCACTTCGTCGACGGTGTCGGGGGTGCGGCCGTCTACTAAAGTTTGCGACGAGCATTCAATCAGGATGTCGGGAATCTTGTTGAATTGCCCGACTTGATATTGAAAAGAGTTTTCGATTTTGAGACTAAAATGCGGGGTTTATAATTGTTAGGCATGTGATGTCTAAGGAATTCATTGATTAGGCATGCGATGTCTAAAGGGGTTGCGGATTCCAACTGTTGTAGTTTTACACTTTCTTTTCTGTGACCGTAAGTGTAATATGTGATATCACCGGTTTCGTTGCTATATGTCAACGACAATTAGAATGCGCATATTTGCTTACGTTGATGACATGTGATGTTATGTGTTGCTGGATATGTTATATTGGATCGTCGTGTATGAATAGCCGGGGTTTTTTATGTGAGATGAGTGTTTTTCATTTTCATTCATGTAAAAACTTGTATGTAATATTCTTTTATTGGGGCACTTCCAGGTTGCGGAAGATGTCACCGTTTGCATATTATTTACTTTTCCGCACTAGGATAGACCCAAGGAGGGGAGCACAAGTAACCGGGTTCTGGAGTCCAGTTGGAGACCAACTCAAGGAGTCGAGTCCGGGTCTCCTAACTCCAGAATTGGTAGGGTTGCTTGCCGCTCTCGTAGGGGTCTAGGGGTGTGGGTTTGGCTATTCATCGCGACCGTGGAATCCGTGTTTTATACTGGCTCGTATTGAAAACACGGACATCCTAGTATATCCAATATTTCACATGTTTCTTCTGCTGCGATATCTGTGATGTGATCATGTGATGTTCTGTGATAGATACAATATATAGTATATATGATATATTATATAGACGTTACTTATGTTTTACACCCGCGCTAGCCCTGCCCCGCTCTGCCGTTAGTTACCTAACCTAACGGTGCACGAGGGGACATCGAGGCGAATGCGGATGGCATAAGTGTACGTCGTATTTATCTGTGATGTTTAGGTACTTAAATGATGGGACTTCATTAATAAGATTAATGAAATAAAAGAAACCTAAGATGTTGTAGAATCGAATTTCAAAATAAAACAGGTAGCTACGGTTCTTGCTTTGCACAAAGGTATATATGATATATCCTGCACCTTATTCGATAAGGAAAGGACCGAGATCCCTTAACCGGGAATGACTCCTTTAGCGATAACTGGCAGATGCTACACACTCGGTTTGTCTTTTGATTGTTTTTAAGTGTTTTCGCTTTGCACAGTGATATATATGATATATCCCGAACCTTATTCGACGAGGAAAGGACCGACGATCCCTTCACCGGGAGTGACTTCTTTAGCAAAACTAGTAAAGCCTCAAAAGCATTCCATTTTAAAATCATTTGATTCTACAACGATATAAAGTTCATTACGCAAAAGGTTTTCTTAAAAACCTGTCGTAACCCTCCGTCATTTCAGTTAGGTAATAGTTAGTATTCGTGCTGCGTTTGTTGACTCAGTCAAGGTATAGTGTGCGGTAGCTGATTATTGCTTATCTGCAAAGCATATGATGCGATTGGATTAGGGTAGTCGTGCGGCCTTGTTGACTCAGTCAAGGGTCGTGCGGGTGGGTTTAATTCAATCGAGAAATGACGGGTTGAACTTTACTTGCGGTCTATGGTTTGTTGACTCAGTCAAGGTCATAGATCGCATGGGGCAAAATATTATCGGGAATTTCAAGTGTTGAAATTTGCAATGAGATTGCATACCTTCTATGTGATAGTTGGATCCCGATACCCGCTGCGAGTAAGGGTTACTCCTGGGAGAGTTTTACACATTACAATTAGCCGATCAAGTAGGTGTCTAGAAAGGTGTCAACGAGGTTACGCCTCTGGGAAAACGAGGTTTTCATTAATTAGGTTCGTGCGAAAGCACGGGGGACCTCCCTCAAAATACCGACACTGGCCTTGCTGAAAGATTAGCGAACTTGTAGTGTGTAATTAATCCCGGCTTGTCTTTCCTTTTAGGGTTTGAAGGAAGATTTGATAAAAAGCAGTAGGAGCCATCCTGATTAGATAAAATAATAGCCAATCTATTCTTGACAGAGCGCACGCTGAGTGTTTTCTTCTCTCTCTCTCCAGGTAGCGACCATATCACGCCTTAATCAAGATAATAATATGGAATATTGACCGAACCCGCTTGTTATACTGAGCTGGGGAACGTTGGTCCCGCTCCAACTTATAATTGTTATAAGACAGAGCAGGAAATTGGGGAATACCAGATTTCCCGTGCCGCCCAAACGAAGAGAGTGCATCATCTTCGGGTGTGTTCATTACAAAGAACTGTTTCTCAGTATCCTCCGCATCCTTAGTATGTGATACCGGATCAGGATCCCAGATATGTAATCTGTTACATAGGGCTACAAAAGGGTAGAAAAACTGAGAACGGGTGATAAGTTTCATGAGACAGAAAACGGGGCAAGTGTTGCAGCCAAGTCTGTTGGTCACTGTCACCCTGTATTACCAATACATTGATTCTGAACGAATGTTATTAGATACCGAACCTGATATATAAAATCATATCAGTCTCTTTATTAGTAAAGAAATGGTAAAATTTTGTATTGTTGGATAATGTTTTGAACATTTCCTATATCAAAAGTTGATCGGTTCAGGCACGTTATCTAAAAGCATTGAAGTTCTAAATCAAACTACAGTTCTAAGTATACAGAACACACAAAAGAGGAAGAGTTCAGAAATGAACGAATCCTTCTTGAGGTATTGTAGACTAGGTCATATCAATGCGACCCGACTGGCTGAAGTTACATTTAGATGCATATTTAAATCAGTTTGAATTTACATCTTATGAAACTTGCCAGTCATGTCATAAAGATAAAATGACCATAGCCCTGTTTATTGGAAACAGAGAAAGAGTTAGTGAACTCTTGGGATGATACATGTTGATGTATGTAGGTCCCCTGTTTACACATGCCATGATTGGTTCTTTATACTTCATTACGTTCTCTGATGATCTGTTTAGATTCACACATATGTTCTTGTTGAAACACAAGTCCGAACCTTTTGAGATATTCACAGAATATAAGTTAGAAGTACAGAACCAAAATACGGGTATAAGTATTATGTCCTTTGATGTGATCAAGGAGGAGAATACTTGAGCACGGAATTCCTGGATTATTCTAAAGGAGAATGAGATTCTCTCTCAGCATTACTCCTCCGTATACACCATAGCACGATGGTATATCGGGGCGGAGCAATCACACCCTATATGATATGGTGTGCTCTATGATGAGTATTACTGAGTTACCTATTTCCTTTTGGGAGTTATGCACTTGAGAAGTTGCATACCTATTGAATAAGGGTTCCAATCAAATCAGCTGCCCACCGCTTCATATGTGATATGGAAAGGGAAGAGCCCATATCTTAAGTTGGTTAAGATTTGGGGTTGTCCGAGCTATGTCTAAAAGCATAATCCGGACAAGCTCGAGGCAAATACTGTTATGTAGAACTGAAAATGTTCCAGCTATATAAACTACAGCAGATGATTTGGTACAACCAAAGGATTCAGTAGATGCCAACGAACCTCAGCCTCTCCGCCAATCCAGTAGGGTTCCTCACCCACCTGAGAGTTACTTCGGTTTCTCTATGACAGTGGGAGCGAGGATTACATCATGAGATGATGACCCAACTAGTTTCGAGCTGGCCATCAGGAGTGAGACTCTGTAAGAATGGCTGGATGTTTATCGATCTGAGATGGAATCCTTATACAAAAACAAAGTATGGACTTTGGTTGCTAAATCTGAAGGGTTAAATCTCCATCAGGAGCAGGTATATCTTGAGAAGATTACTTGGTGTACTTGGAAAAGTTGAGACTTTCAAAGCTAGACTTGCTAAAGGTTTTCGTCATCGACCAGGTGTGGATAATGATGAATCCTTTTCCAGTACCTATGCTTAAGTCCATCCAGATACTACTTGCCACGGCTACATACCATGACTACGATATCTGGCGGTTGGGTGTCATGACTGCTTTTCTAAATGATGTTTTAGAAGAGTGCGTCTATAAGTACACAGCCAGAGGGCCTCGTAGACAGTGGGAGCAGCGGAAACGTGTGCAAGATGCTTTATAGGATAAAGCAGGTATCGCGGAGTTGGAACATCTGTTCAGATGGATAAGTCAAAGAAGTTGACATCATCAAAATGGTAGATGAACCTTGTATAAACAAAAAGGTAGTCGGGAGTATGGTGACGATCCTCGTAGAGTACATGGATGACGTACTTTTGATAGGGAAGGAGTTTCATATGCTACGCTCGATCAATCTCCGCTTATCACAATGATTCTCCACATAGGATCTGAGTGATACCTACTAAATCCTGGATTTTTTATCTATGAGATAGATCTAAATGGATGTTAGGCTACTCACTAGTTGTAGTGAGATGGTATCAGTTGATCCTGGGGAGAATCACTGGAGGGGTTCCAGGGTGATAAAGACGACGGAATGTCAGTCACAGGCATTGTCTTTACCCTCAGTAAAGGGACGGTATGTTGGAAGAGTTCCAAGCTAGATACCGTGGCATACTAGATGATAAAGGCTAGATACATCGCAACTTAAGATGCTACCAAAGAGGCTGTTTGGGTGTATATCGGTTCATGAGATGAACTACGTTCCTCCCATTGTGTGACAATGGAGTTGTGGCTTATGCCAAGGAACGTCCGTCCCATCAGTGATCCAGACATATTCTAAGGCAGTATCACCAGATCATGGAGATAGTTGATCTCCAGGGTGATCGAGGTTAGGAGAGCAGACACAGAGGATAACACGGCGGATCCACTCACGAAGGCCTATTCCCAGAGAGAGACTTTTATGGGATAGTTGAGTATGAGATACTTCAACCACTGCTATCAAATGGCCCTAGTGCAAGTGGGAGATTGTTAGTTATATGTATTCCCTAGAGGCTATTACTGTACATTTGATGTATATTATAGTGGATGCTGGGACATATATAGGGAAGACTTTCTTGCTCGACATGATAGTATGCTATCTGGTTACTCTTTACCTTAACGTGTACACAGATTGTCTCTCTATTACATGTTGGTAAAGCCCTTAGGATGTGTACTTGACTACCTGGACTATGATGCGGATCATACTAGTAGGGACATGGTAGTCCATAAGTACATCCTTCAAAGTCCCTAGTCGTGGGTACATCGAGACGGGGCATCGATATACCAGAGTAGACTAGCGTATACCTTCTCGACCCATACAGATGGGCGATGGATGATCCCATATCCATTGGTGTTTGACATCAGAGATGATATACGGGTGCTCAGTGGAGACTGGGTACACTAGACGGACTCGCCGAGAACTCCCAGATGGTATTATACCTTACGTCAGATGGCAGTTCTCTGGTGACACTGGTACAGAGTAGTCTGTTGACCCGAGATCGTCATAAAGTCTTGTGTGGTTCCCACTGTGCTTTGATATCCATCTTACCACGTCCAAGAGGGCGTGCAAAACGTTGGTTTTTGGGTACAGTCCCGAGTCACATGGAGGCAATGAGCGATAGGAGGGGATTCGTCTCTCCCGGTATAAGGAGTTGATGTTGCGCTATGTTCGATTGGCTATAACCGGAAATCCCTGGGCAGGGTTGCTGAGATTTACTGGTAAGTGTTACCAGCAGTTTCGTGAATTGTTATAGACCTCATATCGATACGACTTATCGAGCTATTGGGGTCTGACGTTTACCACCCCTAGGCGAGATATGCGACATATCAGACGACGAGACCGGACTGTACGGTAAGTGTTACTGGTTAGATTCACAGGAGTGTGAGCGGGCTTGCTCGTCGATCTTCTGATCGCTCAATACACGGGTGGCCGTTATGTTTAGCAGACCGCTTGCGGCTTATGGGTGTTTGATATGATCATCACCTGCTGCCGGCGTATTGATGAGTCTTTAGAGTCCTACACAGAGGTTTCCTGGCTCAAGCGAAAGGAAATAGGAGAGCATATGAGATATGTGCGGGACCGAGAATAATGCGTGTATGTGATACCGTATTCTATTCTCGCGATGAATGTATCGATTGGTTGTATGTGATATAACCTGGTTATCGAATCAAGGGTTGATTCGATAAGCCGATACATAGGATATTAGTCGGTTGTATGCGATATGACCGGATCATTGAATCAAGTGTTGATTTAATGATTTAATGCATAATTATATATTTGATATATTACTTTTCATTAACTAGTATTGGTTCACTTTAAATGGATTTTCTCACTTGGATTGTGCACATTGTATATGTGATATACTTTTGTACACAAGTTTGTATCATGTTTGATGATACATGCTCACTAGGGTTTGTGTAAAGATTAAACCATGGTTGTATATTGGTTAGGGTTTTCATTTTCTTATTTATTTATTTATTTATTTATTCTTTTTGGAAAATGAAAAGCATAAAGAGAAAATGGTGGCTAACTTTGTTTGATTTTGAAGCTTCATGAAGCTTTGACTAAGTCACCATTTTGTCTCATGCTTAACCCTAACCATTCCACTTAACCATGATCCATTCTCTACACTTAACCATGGTTTGAATATGATAAGTATTCTTTTTTGTTTTGGATTTAATTAACTTATAATATTCATTTTCTTTCTTCTTCTTCTTCTTCACAAGAAAGAAAAGCTTGCCTCATCAATGGCAACTTGATGAAAAGAGTGAGAAATCCAATTCTAAAGTGAACCCACTTCCTATTTCTTCATCCTCTACCTCTTGCCAAGTAGTAGAGTGTGTTTTCTTTACAAGTTTCATGACTTCGTGAAGTGGGAGCTTGATCTTGTGATGCCTCGACATAGATCATCTTCGGCACGAAGCCGACGACCTTGCCCGCCCATTTCTCCGATGAAGCCGACGCTAGAGCCCGGGATTTGATTTGGACAGCGAGGAGACTTCATTGCGGAGCTATGGAGGTGGAGGACCGGATCTACAAAGGTTGTATTTTCCGTTTACTCGTAGTTAAGTTGTTAACTAGTTTTTGTTTCGCCTAAACTTTTAGCCAACGATCCGTATTAGGATTTCTCGGCACCATATTTTTTGAAATTGGCATGGTTGATGCCTTGTGAGACCTCCTTAGAGTGCCTAGGAACCCTACACCTCTAGTATCCCAAGTTTCATGGTGCGTGTAAGTGCGATTTTGTAACATTTTCAAAAATATAAAATATTAATTTTGGGAATTTTTATAATTTAATATTATTTTATTGATTATTTTAATATTAAATGCAAATAAATAGGAAAAATGTTAGAAAAATTATGAAAAATTATGGAAAATTCTAAAATAGGGTAAATTAGTGAATTATGACATTTTTAAGTTTTTGTGATTAGTTTGACACTAATTTAGTGCTAATCGCGATTAAATCGCTAATCGGGTTTTTGGCAATTTTGTGCAAAACTTGCACATAGCACTTTTTCTACACTTGTGCATTTTTCTAGCCATGGATTTCTTTTGGGTTTACTATTCTTGTAAGAAGGTTTAGGGATTTAAAAGAAAAGGAAAAGAAAAAGTAATGATGAGGGTAGGTGAGAGAGAGAGGTGGACTTTGACTTATACCCTTAGCCATTCTTCTTCATTCTCATTTCTCTACCTCTCTCACTCCTCTGCTGCTGCTGCCCCCTTCCTCATCTCCCTCCCCTCTTCAATCCCTTTCTTCATCTCAAAAACAACCCCAAAAGCTCATGTCCGTTTCATTAAAAGTGTGCACGAGCCCGAGATCTACAAGATGGACCAAGAAAGCATGGATTTTGGCCACTAGGGGCAACTCAAGAAAATTCTTGAGTTGCTAATTGAGGTAATTTCTGAACCA
Organism: Agapanthus africanus; assembly: GCA_030015575.1. Classification (NCBI taxonomy): domain Eukaryota; kingdom Viridiplantae; phylum Streptophyta; class Magnoliopsida; order Asparagales; family Amaryllidaceae; genus Agapanthus; species Agapanthus africanus. Next base: position 539,380,473 of record CM057337.1, read on the forward strand.
TTATCTTAGTTTTAGCATTTCCTATACCCCTATGCAAGTTTTGAATCAAAATCGGGTGAATTGTGGACTTGGTGAAAAACTAGTTAGGGTTTGAGGGATTTGTGAGTTGTGATAGGGAATTGAGTTCAATGGAGATCATAAGAACACCCTAGTGCTAGAAACCCAGTCCAATCCAACCTGAAACCAAAAATACGGAATTTCGGGACTTTCATGTCGGTTTGTGAGTGTTAGTGTGTGCAGGAAAATCTGGAGTATGCTGGGACTTTTTCAGGAAAAAGTAGTGATACCAGGAGCCTAGTTAGACACCCAGGAGACCACCCTGAGCATACGAGCACCCAATTCCTCAGTAGGGCCGGCGAGGCCGGCCAAACAGTGATTGTGGCCGGCCCCTCTGTGGTGAAATCCTCCCATTCTGCTTCTGTACCTCATATACACCCTGCATAGCACCCTGGAGTTGTTGAATTGATCTAGTTTTGCCTGAGATGAAATCTGGGAGCATTTTCTCATGTTGCAGCTTTGAAATTGGATTTGGTTTTGCGTGTTTTGATTTCCAGATTTTGGTATTTGTGTGTTATCTCGATCGTGTGACGTTTGTACGTCTATATCGAGTGATTTCGAGTTGTTTTGCGAAGGCTAACCGTAGGTTCTAACCTATAAGCCATTTTGCGTATCGTGTTGGTTTTAGCGTATCGTATTGGATTTAGTGTGTCGTTTCATGTGTTGAATTGGTTTTGATGCGATGCGATACGTGTGATTTGTGTAGGTACACCGCGACGATCCGAGGCGATGCGGAAGATGACGGTGACATCGACACCGACACGCAGGATTCAGGTGAGTAGATTATATCTACAGGGGGAAGTCGGGTGGATGGCGTATAGCACCCCCGCAGTCCGTAGATAGGATAATATGTAGTTTTTTTTTTGTGATAATAGGTGTATTATGGATAGTTTAGGGTTAGTAGTGACTAGTGTAGTCATAATCGCGAACCCTAGGATAGAATTACACCTATACACACACCATTGCTTATCACTTATTCTTGCACTGTGATTGATGATATGTGATGACTTTGGAGATGAGTTGATGATGTGGGCTTGGTGCCCTGAGATCGGTGATTTGATATGATTCATATGTGGGATATGACTTGTGACTCTTGCGGGCTTGGGATATGTGTTTACCCCCGCATGCATACTTCATTGATGGTATCGATTTGTACTAGACATAGAGTAGTACCCCCAGACTGTTTGATCTGATGATAGTGATACCTGTTATGTGACGAGATAGTGAGATGTTGACCCCTACCCAGCTTTTGGGGATGCCGTACGATGATTTACCGTACGAGCCGATATTGATGATAGATCCGCACTCATAACTCGAGGGTATCTTATGACATGACATCGAGGCGAGATCACCGACTATATATCTATATATATACATTGACTCAGATTTAGGTGGTTTCCACACCTAGCCCTCCTGATCGACCTGCTACTTAGATGTAGTTTGCATAGTAGAATCTTCACTGTGGTGTTGACTATTCCCGAGTCTTGCTCATTTCAAATGGCAAGCCGCGTTACTGTTCATTTACTATTCATTCTACAGCTCGCATTGCATTGCATGCTTATATGTTATTGCTTCATATTCCTGGTGTGTATGCCTTTACAAATTCCATGCTCATATTAGTGTTTCATATAGCATGTATTATCATTTATGGATTTCGCACTGTGATATGATTGCATATGATGATTCTGGATTATTTTACTCCTGAGTATATATATATTAGTGGTATGGGACGCTGATATATATATATATATACGCATACTTATTATATTATCATGATGATCCATAGAGAGGAGCCTATGAGCTCGATGTGATGGGAGCCTATGTGCTCGGAGCCTATGAGCTCGATGTGATGGGAGCCTATGTGCTCGGAGCCTATGAGCTCGATGTGAGAGGAGCCTATGTGCTCGGAGCCTATGAGCTCGATGTGATGGGAGCCTATGTGCTCGGAGCCTATGAGCTCGATGTGAGAGGAGCCTATGTGCTCGGAGCCTATGAGCTCGATGTGATGGGAGCCTATGTGCTCGGAGCCTATGAGCTCGATTGGAGAGGAGCCTATGTGCTCGGGGCCTTTATGGTAGATGATATATTATATTCCCCTACCCCCTATTTATTGTATATGCATTGCATACATGATGCTTATTGTCAGTGGGTGACAGGTGGATGGGTTCCACATATATATACAGACTGGATTTACACTTATTATACTTCATTTGTATATATAACAGGATATGAGGGCGCTGTTATATATACCCTTACACCAATATTAGTCGTATGGGACGCTAATATATGTGTATTGATATCATTGATACTTCTTCATATTTACTTCATGCAGACATACCTTACACTGATGACATGTTATTACCTGAGTACCTGGCACCACATACATATTTAGATGTTACCTTGCCACCTTATCATACTTCAGATGTACTCTTGTGGATTATATTACTGATCGTTGACTTAGGATTATGTCTTGCATTCGATTTCTGCTTGTAGATGTTTCTATTCACGAGTTGGCAACTCACCCCCGTTGTGCCACAGTTCTTGCAGGTTCTGCCGTACAGGTTCTATTGCGGCATTTCTGGCACACTTCTTTCTTGCGGGTGATTTGCTTTTGGTAGGTGGATTCTTTCGCATCAAGAACCACCATTGTATTTATTTTATTTCGTTGTATCTAGAAATTTTCCATCAACCAAAACTTGTATATTCTTTCAGACCTAGATTAGTGTTGTATTATTCGACCTTAGAGTCGCGCTTAGTAGTATTGCGGTTTTCTTGTTGCTTTTGAGCTTTCTTTGGATTTGATCCTCGCCGTTTGGCGTTGTATATTATCATATCATTGTGTGGTTGTGACCGTCGATTGACGAAGAGCTAGCTCCCGCTTGGGGATGCCTTTATCATTGCATATATATATTGTTATTCTTGTTTTACCCCATTCGGGGCCATTTTTACAAAAGAAACTCTGCCGAAATTTTTAGAAAAGACTGTACTGTTTTTAAAATGCACATTCGGCTTAGTTATTTAAAAACCTTGATTTCAAACATGTTTTCCTTCACTTCTTTAAACCAGTTTGTTTACTTATTTCTAAAAAAATGGTTTTAGATTTCTGGGCTTTTGGCTTACTTGGATCAGATGGAGTTCTATAGGCTTCATATGGTTCAAGGGCCAGTCACGTGCTCTTTCGGGTCGTGACAGATTTGTAGGATATATACTTTCTGAATTTGGACTCAAGAATATGAACTATTTTTCAGACTTATCCTTCAATAAAGCTTCCAATACTTTCCCTTCATCTCTACTTAACTCAAGAATTGAACTCAAGATTACCTACTTCTAAAAAAAACTGCAAGGACGTATATTTTCCAATGTTCAACAAAACGACAGTTATTTTTAGGGTTTTCAATTCCTAAGCCGAGGATTTAGTTATTTCTAACGTATCAAATAAATTTTCGTAATAAAAATCTAAGTTACCCTACTAGCTAACATGACGACAAAGTTTTTATATTTTTGGAAAAAATTTCAATTTTTTTGGGTTTTTAATAATTATGCAAATACAAAATATACACATGAATGCGAAGGTAGAAAGCTTACTGAGCACACTCCCAAACTTAAATTTGATAGTGCCCTCACTGTCATGCTACAAAAAGAGGGCCAAAATTGTCGGCGCTTCCACTCTTTTTTTACAAAAGAAAAAGCAAACCAAAAATATATATACACAAAAAGGTACCCCCAAACTTAACTAAAACAGTGTTTCTACTGTTTAAGCATTAAGGTTCAGAGTTAGGGAGGAGAAAACAGTATCAATCTATACAAGGCCTTACACCGGCCAAAAGTTAACACTAACCATTCAAAAAAATTTCGTGATAATGCAGCGATTGGTAAAAGAAGGCGTAGAGAAAAGAAATTAAGAATACACGAGTCTGTATGTTGATGGAAGCGGCGTATGGTCTCGATGGAGTAGAAGAATGGCGGAGGGGAAAAAAGAAATAGAATACAAACTTGAAGGTGAAAATGGAGTGAATAAATTAGTACAATTTGTAATGACCGATGTGTAAAAAGCGACTAATCTATCAGCCCGTTGAGAAACGAGGTCAAACCTCTCAAGATTCGTGAGAAAACATGGGTAAACCGAACTTGGTGAACCAGACATAAGAAATGAAGGTGATACGGTGGTTTGTGAAGTAGGAACGATGGGAAGGATAGAAGGAAGTGATCAAGAAATGGTATCGGTTAAACGTTCAGGAGGGTATACACAATCAATGAAAGGGACATGATGAATTGGAAAATCCGACTCTTCTGATAAAACGGTTTCATCCTCAATACTATCCACAAAATTCTCCTCAAAATTTATCTCATCCATGCATTCATCATCAATTTCCAGACGCATATGGGGTTCGGGAAAAACAGTTAATGGTTCGGGATGATGTCCACACACAAGTGAAAGGACATGATGAATTAATGAGAAAAAATCATCCAAAACTGTAGGTTCATAATCCAAAATATTCCCAGCGTCGATATCCTCAATCAAGTGAAAGTCAAATTTCTCAAACACCTCATCAAAAGCATGGATTTCAATCAATTCTGGTTCTAGGATGTAGGTGTAGATGTCAAAGGGATTGGGTGTGGTTTCACTCGACATATTCCCTTCATCTTAAGGCAAATAAAACACTACAAAGTCACACAACTCATCAACCGTTCTATCTTCAATTTGTGATTCATTTGGGACACTCGATAGACTTTCGAAATTGGAGTTGTGGAATTCGATTTGAAACGGGTAGGTTTGATTTGGAAGGGCGTACTTCTCACTCTCACTGCTCAAATTCGCAATCTGTCATATCGCCTCATTATACATTGGAATATATGGAGCTAGTTGTAAACTAGCAGCCGGTTCACAAGATTGTATGAGGGAGGCCATGGATGCATTCACTTCCTCCATTTGGCATGAAGCTACCCGAAATTCTTCCAAAGTTCGCTCAAGACTAGACATGAGTTGTGAAGGGGTTTCAGTAAACACCAAATAATAGCAATTACATAGCTAAAATATGTATATTTAATTTTTATAATAAGATATTTGTATTTTGACTTTTTACAGAAAACCCCCTTATTTTACCGATTTTTTCGAAATTTCACCGAAACGATTTTCAAAACGTTACAATCTTCCCCCCTTAAAGAAATTCGGTCCCCGAATTTAAATTCAAACTCCCCTAAATACTAAAACATCTATGAAAACCATCAACTCGTTGGGGCTCCGAAATTGTAAATACATAAAACAAAGCGTAGCGCAGCGCATGCGCTTAAAAAATGAGTATATAACTCAAATCAAAACTCCGTCAAGCATCCCGCAATCATCGGAGTCATGGAGAAGATATCAATGCCAAATCCAAATCAAAACCAATATGACATAACTCGAAACTATACATGTAAATATCGAATCTATATCTGTAAGTATCTGAAGGAAATGCATGCCAAATCTCTTTTAAGTCGTTGTGCAACGCGTATAACACTGCATAGTGGCGGACGTCTATCATAAGAAAATAACTATATACATATATACCTTTGTTTTAAATGTACGTTCCGCCGTTTTGGAAACAATTTAGAAGGGTCTCCTTGTTTTAAACATTTCGTGTCATATCAGACACGTAGTTAAATACTGAGGCTATAGCTCGCTTTTTGGAAATCCCTTCAATAACTATCAATGCGTGCAAAATATATTCAGGTACTGTCCTCTGACTAGTCCTGCTTAGTACGAAAACACATAGCAATATCATAAAAACGTACTGCTCTATACGAAATCAATCCCAAAATATGCACATGAATGCTACGTGCGTCTGGTGCGCACGGAAATAAAAATCCATGAATGTGCCATACATGCGCACAGAAACAATATCTAAGTGCATCGGGTGTGCATGAAACATTTGTCGTAGGCAACGTGTGTGCCTAACAGCAAAATCAGGTGCATCTGACATGCACGAAAAAAATCTCGATTTAGTGCATCTGGTGTGCACCAAAATCACATCTCAAAACATGCGCTCAACATGCGCGAAAACCCAAAACCAGGGGCATCCATCATGCACGAAATCATGATATCCAATATCAAGCACCGAACATGCGCAAAATCAAATCAGGTGCACAAGGTGCATAAAACAAATATCGAGTATCATAATCGAAATCGAAGTCCAGTGCATCTAAGTGCACAAAAGGCGTATCACTGCACTGCAAGCATATATAAACTATACAGAGTGCAGGAACCAATTCGTGTGCGTGCATACGCATAAAATCAACTCAAATGTCTAAAACCGTAAAATCAAAAACATGTGAAACCAAAACACGAAAATGATATCTAGTGCAACACCGTGCAAAGATCGTAAATCCCCAATCATCAAAATCAAATCATGCGAATAAGTCACCCAAAACATCGAAATCAATAATGGCCGAATAGTACCGCTCAAGTGCATCCTCTAAGAATCTCGGGCCAACTGTCGCGGTCACTAGTGGGACGTCTCGTCGATGATCATGAACTCTGGCCTGCTGGTGTGCGTAACAATGACCACTCCTGGGTCAAGGTCTTCACCGTGAATTACCAATCTCTCGGTCCATCGGCTAATCGGCCCTGTCAGGTGTGCTAACGGGGATGATCCCGTTCTGGCACTTCTCTGGTCATCTCTCGGTCAATCATCGCGACCACTCGTAAGACAGCATATCACTGGCGTCGGCCTCTGGCTCTCTGAATGTACGCGACACATCTGATCCTGGGTGCAAGTATCATTGCAGCAGTGTCCTGGAAGGAATCCTGCTCACGGTCTCTTCCATGCCTCGTCTCTGCAAACTGTCCGGAAGTTATCGTCCTTTACTGTATCTGTTTCTTGTTCCGGAACGGCTGTATACTCATCGCGACTCCTTCTGGAAGGTATATCCAAGTAAAATGCCTCGGCATGCGTATCGCATCTCTGATGTCGGAGGAGTGGAACGTCATCTTTTCTAGATCTGGTACGAACCTCTTACTCCACTTTCTCTAATGTCGACTGCTTCGGACTCGTCTCATCGTGGCTACATGGACTAAGCTTCAACGGCTATCCTCGTATCGGGAGTCTTCCAAGAAATGCATCTCACCACCTAGCATCCGAATTAAGTCGAGCCATCCGATCGAGTCGTCAAAACCTCATAATCCCCCAAGAGCTCAACCTCTTGGGCACAATTTAATAGTATCGAGTACATACCACAGCATCGGTGGTCCAGCCGTAGAAGGGCAAACCCAAGCCTCACTAATGGCGCCGTAGAACTGCCGCAAACCCGAAGGTTCAAAGGCTTTCACACGGTCATTAAGTCGAGTTAGGGTTTCATTCTTCTAGAGGACCATAGAATTTCCTGCATGTCTTTTCGACTACTTTAAACTTAGAATAATAGGTTTCTGACATTCGATCGTCTCTGTCGACTCCCAACGTCTCCGCATGAAGTCGTCTCTAGCTGGAATCAATCTATCTGATAACCTCGCATCGGGGTAGCGAACGATCCACATGTCCTAGTCATTCATCCTCGATGACTAGCGACCTTCTATCATTGGCTGAATCCTCCGATGTTGATCTGCCCGTCCGAGTAATCTCACACAGCGATCCATCAACCCTCGTGGCGCGAAAACACAATAAAAAGACACATCTCTGCAATCGTGTGTCGCCGGAATCACGCCCTGGTCAGTCCTCGTTCGTAACGAGCTCGTGATGACAGCAACTCTAGCCGTAGCTCTCCCTGCCCGTAATCGTGGCAGCAAAACCATAACGGGTACTGATGAGGCTAGATCGGAATGAATATAATACTGAGCAAAGAAATGTACATCCTAAGGCTTCTTAAGTGGAGTAGCGTATCGTAAATATGCCGCGGAACATACCCACGGTACGTCACTCTACTTTAGTCACCTATTCCATCAACCAAGGGTCATCCTATGCTCCGAAGGTAAAACCTAACGCTCTGATACCAACTTTGTCACGGCCCGAAGGTACGGAACATGACCGGTACTTAAACTACGAACGTCTCGAGACGTACGTAATCTATGTAAACCGGAAACCCAGAAATCCAAACCAAGAAAAGTAGTAGAGTGCAGGAAAAACCAACTTAAAGCAAGTAATTTCAATAGCATAAGCCGAATTATGCGGTTTTTAAAACATCAAAAATTTACTGAAAATTTCGGCAGAGTCTCCTTTGTAAATACTGGCCCCCAAACGGGATACAGCATGAATAGTATACGAAATCAAGAAAAAGGCATCCCCAAGCGGGAGCTAACTCTTCGTCAATCGACGGTCACAACCACACAAGCAATATAATATACAACGCCAACGGCGAGGATCAAAACTCAAAAGGAAACTCAAAACCCCCAGAAATATAACGAGCGACTCTACGGTCGAAAGAATAAACTACACCGGTCTCTATCTCAATAAATACATGTTTGGTTGATGGAATTTACTAGATACAACGGAATAATATTATACAAGGTAATATGATGGGTACGATACAAGAAAAACCCACCTACTAGCAAGTCACCCGAAGGAAACTATGCCCGCACAGCCGTAAAGAAACCTGTACGGCAAACCTGTAAGAAACTAGGGCACAACGGGGGTGAGTTGCCAACTCGTGAATAGAAAAACATCTACGCACAGAAATCGCATAAATAACGCAATCCTAGGTCAATGATCATAATATATCCTCAAAAATGTATATAACATGCAGCCTAACAATGGCTAGGGTAAATATCTAACCCGAGTGTAAACTCATGTGACCGTGTCAGTGCCTCAGGTAGCAATATATCATATGTATGATGTATGAATGCATGAAACAAAATGCATGTACTGAATAAAACTGGTTTCATAAATCAGTGAGATTTCTGTCTTTTAAAAGAAATGAGGTACCATATATGAAATCAGCATAAAACAGTGCCGAGCATCGACACAAAACAAGTGTCCAAATACCTCGATATCTCTGTGTCACAATCTATGTACCTCAAGTCTCAATCTCAATGTCTAGGGCACCGTCAGTCCAGACCGGCCCATACCATCTATCTCAAGACCACGACGGTATCCTCCGGATATCCGACGTGTCGGGTAATATCACCGGTAGGTAGTGCTCCCCTGCCAGGCTCACATCGTCATCATCACGCGCTTCTTGCTCCGGGGTACCTTAGCGGGTCCACCATGTACCCGAAACGGTTCATCCGTCTCCTCGAATCGGGTCTCAAAATCCATCAGCAAACTCATGGTAGACGACTCATACATCATGGGAAAACCGCACTTTTTTATTTTAAAAGAGAGAAAAGGTTTATTTATGTTTTTGCGGTTTTCCTCCAAATCCAGAAAATCTCATGGAAATCCGAATCCAAAACCTTAATAATACGTAAAATAGTGAATATATGCATGAGAAACCATGAATACAGCATAACAATGAATAACAGTATGCATGAAGTAGCAGGTAATAACTACAATGTCTAAACTAACATATGAGGCAAGTACACTAATATCAAGTCAAATTACTAACTAACAAGCTAAGTCAAGCAATAATATTTTCTAAGGTGTACGTGACATGGCAATTACCGATGAAGATGTGTGTGAGCCGGCAAGTAAGTGTACGTGGCACATACGCATCATCGATAATGGTGCTGGTGTCCTAACAACATAATATCAATAATGCAATATGAAATAACAATGTAAGTATGCGATGCGGAGCGAGCAACCAAAATGAGTCGGCACTAAATATTAAACACTGGTGCCATTTGAAATAACACGAATCGTGGGGTTTTGAAAATAGGGCTACGGCAGTTTTAAGAAAGGATACGTCTTTTGAAATATCCGTAAATCCCTTGACCTGTCTTTTAAAATACCCACGATCCGCTAGTTTTGAAATAGGTAGGAGTCTAATCTAATCTAATAACTAAACTAAACTAAAGGGCTAAGCTAACAAGCTGGACTACAGGTAAGGAAACCGTCTAACATCTGAGTCGATATATATACATACATGTATATATATTAGTCGGTGATCCCGCCTCAATAATATCATATCCGATACCATATCTATAATTAGACATCCCAAGTCAAGAGTGCGGATCAATCATCAAAATATAGCTCGTACGTAAATCCGTCGTACGGCATCCCCAAATCTGGGTACGGGTCAATATCATATTCATCACACTATTCATTCGGTATCCTCTTTATCAAAGATCATAGTCTAGGGTACTGACCTATGTATAGTACAATACTAATATCATCAATATGGTCATGATCTGGCTACTGATCGACAGTCTCGTACAAACTGATATCATCAGCACATCATCATCAAGGGGTATACATCGCCCAATACGGCCTAATATCAATATCCTAGCATATCATGTCCCATATCACGATCATATGTCGACCATTTTATTTATAACACCATTCACCTGTATCGCCGCCCCAAGATCCGCTATGACACCAGGACGTACCTCAAGTACGAATCCTGCCATATCACCGATATCACAACCTCAACACAAATCTCATCGACTCATCTCAATCCCAAGTATCATCCTCAAATCCGTATGTGAACACATAACTATATATATATTCCCGTAAACACAAATGGAAGAAGAATGTATGCAAGTATGGGTGGGTGTGTGCATGTATGGTGCGACCACTACTCTAGGGTTTCGCGATACTAAACCATCCATATTTATCATCAATAAACTCAAACAATATATAATCAATAAATGTGTGTATACGCATTCGTATACATCACCACGAACTGTGGGGGTGCTATACGCCATCCACTCGACTTCTCCCCGTAGATATAAATCTACTCACCTGATCTTCGCTCGCCGGTGCTGACGTCGCCACGTTCTTGCTTGTCCTCTCGAAGTCCACATAGGGTACCTACATATCATAACGCACCGTATCGCATTAAAATCCGACTCATGACCAAAACAACACACGAATCCCACATAGGTCAAAACCTATGGTTGCTTTTCACAAATCAACCCAAAAACCCTCGATGTCGGCGTACAAACGCCAAACCATCGAGAAAAACCCAAATACACTCATTTGCATATTCACGAACTCTAATTTTAATATAAAATAGCTTAAAACTCACAAAAACCCCAATTTCACTTAAAAGTCATTTTTCCGAAAAAACTAGCAAGCACAATTCGCCGTTTTTGTACAAAACATGATGTTTAAACGAATCTAGAGGCCACAATATTCACTAAATATCTTAAATAAGTCAAAAAAAATTATTCCCATAATTTAATCTCATTAAATTCCATAAACCCCAAAAACCTAGTTTACAAATTATCCAATTTTAACAATTTTCAAGCAAATATTCTCGATTTAAGAATTAAGCTTAGATTTGCATAACCTAAGATATTAAACCACTCATTATAATGTTAATAATGCTATGAAACCATAATTAGATTTTTAAACCTAATTATTAGACTAATTATAAAAACCTAGTTAGGAATTAGCAAAGTTATCACAATCTTAAATTAACAAATTAGCAAATAGCAACTAACTTAGATTTTGCATACAACTACATGTTAATCTCCTCATTACAACCATAAACAAATGATAAAAACCTCACTTGATCACAAACCCTAATCATTAATTAAAAACCCTTCTCTTGAATTTTAATTCAAGCACCTAGAACTAATTAAAAAAACCTAATTAAGCTAACATGAAACAATTAGCACAATTTAAGAAAATGTTAGAATTATACCTCATGATCAAGAGATCAAATATGAAAATCAAGCCTCTAAAATGCCAACTTGCTCCCTAGATCCATGCAAGAATAGCAAATGAAAAATGGGTAGGAGTTGGATTTTAATTTTGCTTTGATTTTGAAGGGATTTTGATGCATTTTGAGTGGATTTTTTATTAGAAATGAGATGAAGAATTGAAGGGGTTGAAGAAAAGGGGAGGCTCGGCCATTGTGCAGGTGGGAAAGTGTGGGAGAGAGTGGGGTGTTGATTAGAGAAAGAGAAAGTCAAAAACCCATACCTCAAGTCAACACACTCATTCTTTATTCTTTCATTTCTTTTCTTTTGTTTTCTTCTCTTTTCTTTTTGAAGTGGGGAAACGAGTGGGAGTGGGGAAGCAAGGGTTCAGCCATCATGATGGGGAAATGGGGGTTTGGGTGTGTGTACGGGTGTGGGGTGATGAAAAATGATAAATACAATACCCCAAACATCCATTTACGCTAAAAAAAAGCCTTTTTTCTTCAATAATTTCTAAACCGTTTTGGCAAATAATTTCGTTCCAAAAACCATATGATAAAATTTTATTTAATTTTTTATGATGCACAAAATTTTTTTCAACTCATTCCAATTTGTAATTTTCCCTAATTAAATGTATTAGTGACGGCTTAAAATAATAATAAAATAATATTTTTCAGAAAATTTAAAATTTCACCAGCGGCTCAATAAACACCAAATAATAGTAATTACATAGCTAGAATATGTATATTTAATTTTTATAATAAGATATTTGTATTTTGACTTTTTACAGAAAACCCCCTTATTTTACCGATTTTTTCGAAATTTCACCGAAACGATTTTCAAAACGTTACAGAACCCACTTCCTATTTCTTCATCCTCTACCACTCGCCATGTAGTAGAGTGTGTTATCTTCACAAGTTTCATGACCTCGTGAAGATGGAGCTTGAGTTTGAGTCGTCTCGACGTAGATCATCTTCGGCATCGAAGTCAACGACCTAGCCCGATCATTTCTCCGACGAAACCATCGCTAGAGTCCGGGATCCCGATGATCGCAGCGGAGAGACATCATCATGGAGCTAAAGAAGTGGAGGACCGGATCTACAAAGCATGTAATCCCTTTCACTTGTAGTTAAGTTGTTAACTTACTTATGTTTTCGCCTATCCTCTAGTTAACGATCTTGCATAGGGTTTCTCGACACATAAATTTTTGATTTTGGCATGGTTGATCTGTTATAGAACCTCATGGGTGTGCCTAGGAACCCTACAGTTCCAGTGCAGCAATGCAGATGCCAAACAAAAACCCCAATTCCCAAATCCTCTCGGGGAAAATGATGAGTTGCTCCTGGAATTATTTCAGTGCAGCAATGCAGATGCCAAACAAAAACCCTAATTCCCAAATCCTCTCCTCTCAAAGACGGATGATGATTCGATCTAGTACCATATTCCAGTGTAGCGATGCTGATGTCGACTCAAATCAAACCAACCAATTCCAACATCGACCTCTGCGTCAACAAGCGACACTCCGCGCCGGGGAAAAGTCGATCAGCGACACTCCGTGCCGAGGAAAAGTCAACCCGACACTCCGCGCTGAGGAAAAGTCGATCAGCGATACTCCGTGCCGGGGAAAAGTCAACCAGCGACACTCCGCGCCGGGGAAAAGTCGATCAGCGACACTCCGTACCGGGGAAAAGTCCACCCGACACTACGCGCCGGGGAAAAGTCATTCAGCGACACTCCGTGCCGGGAAAAAGTCAACAAGCGACACTCCACGCCGGGGAAAAGTCGATCAGCGACACTCCGTGCCGGGGAAAAGTCAACCCGACACTCCGCGCCGGGGAAAAGTCGATCAGAGACACTCCGTGCTGGGGAAAAGTCAACCAGCGACACTCCGTGCTGAGGAAAATTCGATCAGCAACATTCTGTGCCGTGGAAATGTCAACCCGACACTCCGTGCCGGGGAAAAGTCGATCGGCGACACTCCGTGCCGGGGAAAATTCGATCAGCCACACTCGGTGCTGGGGAAAAGTCAACCCGACACTCCGCGCCGGGGAAAAGTCGATCAGCGACACTCCGTGCCGGGGAAAAGCCAACCAACGACACTCCGCGCCGGGGAAAAGTCGATCAGCGATACTCCGTGTCAGGGAAAAGTCAACCCGACACTCCACGCCGGGGAAAAGTCGATCAGCGACACTCCGTGCCGGGAAAAGTCAACCAGCGACACTCCGCGTCGGGGAAAAGTCGATCAGCGACACTCCGTGCCTGGGAAAAGTCAACCCGACACTCCACGCCGGGGAAAAGTCGATCAGCGACACTCCGTGCCAGGGAAAATTCAACCAGCGACACTCCGTGCCGGGGAAATGTCAATCAGCGACACTCTATGCCGGGGAAAGTCAATCCGACATTCTGCACCGGGGAAAAGTCGATTAGCGACACTCCGTGCCGGGGAAAAGTCAACCCGCGACATTCCGCGCCGGGGAAAAGTCAATCAGCGACACTCCGTGCCGGGGAAAAGTCAACCAGCGACACTCCGCACCGGGGAAAAGTTGATCAGCGACACTCCGTACCGGGGAAACGTCAAGCAGACACTCCATGCCGGGGACATGTCAACCAGCGATACTCTGCATCGGGGAAACGTCCAACACAGACACTCCGCATCGGGGAAACATCAAGCAGACACTCCGTCTCGGGGACACGTCATCCAACCAATACTCCGCCTCGGGGAAACGTCGACCAGCGACACTCCGCGCCGGGGGCACGTCAACGAAATCGCTCCGGGTCAGAGAAACGTCTACCACGGACACTCCGTCTCGGAGACGCTTCATGCGCCAACCGACCATGTCGGAGAAAGGGCAGAACCAACCGTCCATGTCGTAAAAAGGGCAGTGCACCCCAAAAAGTAGGAACAAAAGCAAGTCGCCTCCATGCAAAAGAAGATCCATCAATTTGATGCACACGACCCACATATGCACTACTACAATATGGGGTTGCCCCTACGGACCCAGAAACCCGTAGGGGCAAATATTTCTTGTCCCTACGGATTTAACCGTAGGGCCATATCGTTGTCCCTACGGTGCTTCACGTACTAATTTTTCCTTTGGCCCTACAGAGCCGCAAGCCGGGTACCTACGGTTATATCCGTAGGGGCATCTACATAGGTTCTTAATAAAAAAATAAACATAGAAAAATTATATTCATCCCGTTCCCAAATTTCTCTCTCGACCTCCCGCGATCTCGTCGCCTGTTCCCGCCTTCCGTCGCCACCGCGCTCGCCAGCCTGCGCCAGCTTCGTCGTTCTTCCCCACACCTTCATCGACTTCCCGCGCCTCGTCGCCACTTTCGACGATCGTCGGCGGCCACCAATTTCTACCGTCTCCACCACCGCGCGCACGCTTGTAAGTAATTCTTAAATAATTTTAAATTTTGACGTAGTCTAGGGTTCAGGCCAGGTTCGGGTAGGGGTGAGGTCATCGGCGTCGGCGTCGGCATCGGTCGGGTTCGGTTAGGGTTAGGGTTAGGGTTAGGTTGTGGGGCTTGGTTGGGGTTAGGGCTGGGGCTGGGGCTGGGGCTGGGGCTAGGGCTGGGGCTAAGGTTTGGTTGGGGTTGGGGTTGGTGATGGGCTGGGGCTGGGGGCTAGGCTGGGGCTGGGGCTAGGGCTAGGGTTTGGTTGGGGTTGGGGTTGGGGTTGGGGCTGGGCTGGGGCTGGGGATAAGGCTCGGTTGGGCTGGGGCTGGGGCTGGGGTTGGGGGGTTGGGGCTAGGCTGAGGCTATGGGTAGGGTTCGGTTAGGGTTAGAGATATTGGCCAAAAACTCTCTTCAAGAGATTAACCCGTATCAATATTTGAGTAGTGAGCTTTAACAATGGTGAACTGAGTGCGCCAATAGAGAGCGGTCGTTTTTCTGCGGGAGGCTTAGCATATAAAAGCAATATACGATTTACAAACAATAGCGGTAATCTATATAAACAACGAGATAATGATTTTCAAATTGGCCAAGTTAGACCCGACTGTTACTCCATTGACAATAGCCATCCTATAGATACCGTATATTTTGGTGGCCCTGGAGGGAGTAAAACATAATGTAAATGATGCACTCTTGCAAATGTGTTATCTTATTGAATAAAAAAGTTGCAATTGGGATGCTATTATTAGTACATGAGAATAATTTTTGTTGGATTCTATCATTACACATGCATCACGAGCTCTCGACAAGCTTATTTACTCTGCCTCATAGAAGAACAAGTCTTATACCAGTAAAGAACCATGAAAATTTGCGATTGGTTATGATAGGTTGTGGAACCTCACAGCGCCATAACTTTCTTGAAGGATCTCAAAAGTTTTATCATAAACCATTTTAATGCAAAAGCTAAATTTGATTGCTTTATCACAAGCTCTCTTCATCCTTGATAATTGATTCTTTTGAAGCATCATAACTATGTTTTGCATTAATATATTTGCAATGTTGTAAATATGTTATTAGCTTTATGGCTTGACTTTAATAGATCCAAATTCCTCTGTTTTTCCCTTGCTTTAGAGTTGAACATGATCTTTTAATAGCAAATATACCGCCCTTTAGAATTCAGATATGGACCGATAAGAAGAGATGATTGGTATCATGTTAACGGCCACTTATAAAATTTCTCAAATCTTGATCTCAATGGTTTAAAATCATGTTACACATACAACACGAATGCACAACATGTATTGTTCCTAGGCACTCTTGTGATGGTTCATAAGACATCAAACATGCCCGGATAAAAATTTAGACGTGCCGAACAACCCAAAGCCGGGATCTTTGCTAGATTATTAGGGTTTAACATGCAAGATGATAACTTTTATCTAAGCGTGAGGGATTACAACCTTTGTAGTCCGCTCCTTCGCTTCACAAGCTCCGAGTAGAAGTCCCTTTGCCGCGATCCACGATCTCCCGGACTCATGAGAGGCTCCACGACTCGAACGATCCATGCTAGCTTGAAGCATTCCAAATCTCCGATGATCTACCTCGAAGTTGCAAAGACTCAAGCTTTCTCACTCTAAAGAGATGAACACACTAATCTCATGGGCTAGATGAGATGAGGATGAGAGAGTAGTATTTTTGCTTTCTTTTTAAATCATTTTCTCATATTTATTCATCACATAAAGAAAATCTAGTAAGCTTTTTCAAGAGAGAAGAAGATGATAATGGAAAATCAATAATAAGATTAATTCTTTTGTGATGAATAGAAAGAAGACTATATGATTGATTTATAAACCATGGTCAAGGATGAGTGGCTAGGATTTAGTAGAGAATAAACTAGAGTTAGGGTTTGGTTGGGTTAAAGAATGTGTCATCCAAAAAATATCTTAAGAATGACAAAAGAAAAAGCTTCTAGAAGGTGCATGAAGCATCTAACCCTAATCAAACCCTAACCTCAATTAATCATCCTTAAACATGTTTAACAATTAATCATATCATGTCACAATAATATATATCACATATATATTATATATTTGCAACAAAAGAAAATAATACAATTAACATATATCGCATATATATCAATATATCATCCAATGAGAAAATGAAATAATAAAGCGAGCCAATATTAGATAATGTAATACAATATATCATATATATTATTATACATTAAATCATCGAATCAACACTTGAATCGATGATCCGGCTATATCGAATATTGCCGACTAATATATCCTGTACCGATCCATCGAATCAACACTTGATTCGATGTCCCGGTTCATATCTAAATATCGCGAGAATATAATACGGTATCTCATATCGCATTATTCTCGGTCCTGCACATATCACATATGTGCCTTTACTCCGTTTCCCCTGAGCCAAGAAACCTCTGTGTAGGACTCTAAAGAATCGTCAATACACCGGTAGCAGGTGATGATCATATCAAACACCCACAAGCTGCAAGCGGTCAGCTAAACGTAACAGCCACCCAGGTATTGAGCGATCAGAAGATCAACAAGCTAGCCTGTGCGTTCTCCTGTGAATCCAATCAGTAACACTCCCGTACAGTCCGTTCTGTTCGTCTGATATGTCGCATATCAAGTCTAGGGGTGGTATATGTCAGACCCCAGTAACCGATAAGTCGTGTCGATGTGTGGCTCATAACGGGTCGAGAAACTACTAGTAACACTTACCAGTAAATCTCTATATCAGCCCTGGCCAGGGACTTCCAGTTATAGCCAATCGAACACAGCACAACATCAACTCCCTATACCGGGAGAGACGAATCCCCTCCTATCGCTCATTGCCTCCATGTGATTCGGGACTGTACCCAAAAGCCACCGTTTTGCACACCCTCTTGGACGTGGTAAGGTGGAAATCAAAGCACAGTGGGAATCTCACAAGACTCTATGATGATCTCGGGTCTACAGACTACCCTGTACCAGTGTCACCGGAGAACTGCCATCTGACGTGTGGTATATCACCATCTAGGAGTTCTCGGCGAGTCCGTCCAGTGTACCCAGTCTCCACTGAGCACCCGTACACCATTTCTGATGTCAAACACCGATGGATATGGGATCATCCATCACCCATCATATGGGTCAAGATGCGTATACGCTAGTCTACTCTGGTGTATCGATGCCCTGTCTCGATATACCCTCGACTAGGAACAGTTATAGGATATACTCATCGACTACCGTGGCCCCACTAGTATGATCTCATCATAGTCCCAGTAGTCGAGTACAGATCCTAAGGGCTTTATCAACATGCGAGAGTAAAACAGTAAACCAATACAAGTCAACATGTTAAGATAAAGTGAAACCAAATAGCATACTATCATGACGAGCAAGAAAGTCATCTCTATATATATCCAAGCATCCATTATAATATACATCATATGTACAACAATGGCCTCTAGGGCATATACATAACTAACAATCTCCCACTTGCACTAAGGCCAGCTGCTGTAGTATCTCATACCTAGCATCCCGAATAATCTCTCAAACTGTATCTGGGGAATAGCCTTCGTGAATGGATCCGCACTGTTGTCCTTCGTATCTACTCTCCTGACCTCGATCTCCCGGCGATCAACTATCTCCCTGATCAGGTGATATCGCCTCAGAATATGTCTGGACTTTTGATGGGATCTGTGTTCCTTGGCCAATGCCACAGCTCCATTGTTATCGCAATACAGAGGTATTGGATGCTCAATGGATGGAACCACACCAAGTTCACTAATGAACTTCTTGATCCAGACAGCCTCTTTGGCAGCATCGTTGGCAGCGATGTATTCAGCCTCCATCGTCGAGTCTGCAACGGTATCCTGTTTGGAACTCTTCCAACATACCGCCCCTGCATTGAGGGTAAAGACAAAACCCGAATGCGACTTAGAGTCGTCCTTATCACTTTGGAAGCTGGAATCGGTAAAGGACTCCACCTGGAGTTCTCCATTACCATACACCCAGAACATCTCTTTAGTCCTTCGCAAGTACTTGAGAATGTTCTTCACAGCTGTCCAGTGACTCTCTCCAGGATCTGCTTGATACCGACTCACTACACTTAGTGAGTATGCTACATCGGGTCTGGTACATAGCACCGCATACATGATAGAGCCTACTGCCGAAGCATAGGGTATCCCTTGCATGCGAGCTCTCTCCAAATCAGTCTTGGGAGACATCTCTTTGGAGAGAGTGAGTCCAGAGATCGTGGGTTGGTTCCCACGCTTGGATTCTTCCATACTAAACCTCTTTAGTATGGTGTCAATGTACCTGGATTGGGACAATCCCAGTATCCGTTTAGATCTATCTCTATAGATCATGATTCCCAATATGCAGGAGGCATCACCTAGATCTTTCATCGAGAATCTCTGTGATAAGAAGAGCTTGACTGATTGCAGCATAGGAATATCATTTCCTATCAAGAGTATGTCATCCACGTACAATACGAGGAAGACAACCTTACCCTCTGCTACCTTCTTATAGATACAAGGTTCATCTATATTCTTGATGAAGTCAAACTCTTTGACTACAACATCAAAACAGATGTTCCAACTCCGCGATGCTTGCTTTAACCCATAAATGGATTTAAGCAGCTTGCACACCTTTCCGCTGCTCCCACTATCTACGAAGCCCTCTGGCTGAGTCATGTACATGCACTCTTCTAAATCACTGTTTAGAAAGGCGGTCTTAACATCCATTTGCCAAATTTCGTAGTCATGGTATGCAGCAATGGCAAGTAAGATCCGGATGGACTTAAGCATAGCCACTGGAGAAAAGGTTTCGTCATAATCCACACCTGGTCGTTGACGAAAACCCTTTGCTACAAGTCTAGCTTTGAAAGTCTCAACTTTTCCATCTACACCAAATTTCTTTTTAAAAATCCACTTGCTCCCAATGGGTTTTACCCCTTCAGGAGCATTTTCCAAAATCCATACTTTATTGGTGTACATGGATTCCATCTCAGATCGCATTGCATCCAGCCATTTCACAGAGTCACCACTCATGATGGCCTGCTCGAAACTAGTCGGGTCATCATCATCCATGATGCAATCCTCGCTTCCACCATCAATGAGAAAACCGTAGTATCTCTCAGGTGGACGAGAAACCCTACTAGATCGGCGGAGAGGCTGGGGTTCGTTGGGTACTACTGAATCCTCTGGTTCCAATAAATCATCAGTTGTAGTCTGTGGTGCTGGAACCTCTTCCAGCTCTACCTCTTTGCCACTAATTTCTTTTGCAAGAAATTCCTTTTCTAAAAAGGTGGCATATTGAGAAACAGACACTTTTTGTTCCTCAGCGTGATAGAAGATATATCCATAAGAATCTTTTGGATATCCTACAAACTTACATAGACCTGACCTTGCCTCGAGTTTGTCCGGATTTTGCTTTTTAACATAGGCTGGACAACCCCATATCTTTACTCGTTTAAGAGATGGTCTCTTCCCATTCCATATCTCATATGGAGTGGTAGGCACTGATTTAGTTGGAACTCTATTCAATAGATATGTGGCTGTTTCCAGCGCATAACCCCAAAAGGAGATAGGTAACTCAGCAGTGCTCATCATAGAGCGCACCATATCTAATAGGGTGCGATTCCTCCGCTCCGATACACCGTTGTGCTGTGGTGTATAAGGAGGAGTAAGCTGAAAGAGAATACCATTCTCTTTTAGATAATCCCGAAACTCATTACTTAAGTATTCACCTCCTCGATCAGATCGAAGAATCTTAATACTTTTGCCCGTTTGATTCTCTACTTCGTGCCTATATTCTCTGAATTTCTCAAAAGCTTCAGACTTGTGTTTCATCAGGAACACATGAACGAATCTAGAGAGATCGTCAGTGAATGTAATGAAGTAGGAAGAACCGTTCCTAGCATGCGTAGACATGGGACCGCATACATCACTATGTACCAGTCCTAAGAGTTCGGTAACTCTTTCTCCGTGTCCACTAAATGGAGCTTTGGTCATTTTTCCTTTGAGACATGAATGGCAAGTATCATAAGATGATAATTCGAACGGATTCAAATAACCATCCTTATGTAACTTAGCCAGTCGTGTCGCATTGATATGACCAAGTCTACAATGCCACAAGTAGGATTCGTTCATATCCGAACTTTTCCTCTTGTGTGTGTTTTGTATATTTAGGACTGTATTCTGATTTAGAATGAATATGCCATTATGTAACGAGCCTGATGCAATCAACTTTTGATCCAGGAATATGTTCATAACATTATCCTTTACTACAAAATTATATCCTTCTTTACTTAATAAAGAAACTGATATAATGTTGCACATCATGTTCGGTATATAATAGCACTCATTTAGAATCTGTGTATCACTACTTGGTAATACTAGGTGATATTCGCCAACTGCTTTGGCTGCAACATTTGCACCGTTCCCTACTTGAACGGAATGATCACCCTTTCCCAGTTCTCTACCTTTATGTAGCCCATGTAACTGTTTACATATGTGGGATCCTGATCCGGTATCTAATACCCAGGACGTAGGGTGAACTGAGAAACAGTTCTCAATAACTAACACACCCGAAGAAGATGCATCAACATGCATGTTCTTTTGGGCGGCGTGAGAATCCAGACATTCTCCTGTTTCCTGTTCAGTTTTATGACTCTTATAAGAAAGAACGGGTCCAACATTCCTTAGCTCAGTACAATAATTGGGTTTAGTCAATACATCCATATTATTATCTTGATTATGGCCTGACATGGTCGCTACCTGGAGAGAGAGAGAAGAAAACACTTTAGCGTATGCTCTTGCAAGATTAGATTGGTTATTATCTTATCTAATCAGGATGTCTCCCACTGGTTTTATCAAATCTACCTTAAAACCCTAAAAGGTAAGATTAGCCGGGATTAATTACACCTTACAATTTCATCAATCTTTCAGCCAGATCAGTGTCGGTACTTTGAGGGAGGTTCCCCGTGCTTTCGCACGGACCTAATTAAAGTAAACCTCATTTTCCCAGAGGCGTAACCCCGTTAACACTTTTCTATACACCTACTTGAATGCCTAATTGTCCTGTGTAAAACTCTCCCAGGA
This sequence comes from Agapanthus africanus, assembly GCA_030015575.1. NCBI lineage: Eukaryota > Viridiplantae > Streptophyta > Magnoliopsida > Asparagales > Amaryllidaceae > Agapanthus > Agapanthus africanus. The sequence continues at coordinate 539,402,747 of CM057337.1, forward strand.
ATAACTCTTACTCGCAGTGGGTACCGGGATCCAACTATCTCATAGGAGGTATGCAATCTCATTGCAAATTTCAACTTTTGAAATTCCCGATAATGCTTTTACCCCTAGTGTCATATGACCTTAACTATGGTCAACAAATCATAAGCACTAGTCAAGTTCTACCCGTCATTTCTTGATTAATTTAGACCCACCCACTTGACCCTTAACTATGGTCAACAAAGTCATATGACTGTCCTAATTAATCACATCTTATGTTATATAGGAAAACATCACTTAGCTACCGTACACTGCGCCTTAACTATGGTCAACAAACGCAGCACGAATACTAAGTACTCTATTTTCCTAAAATGACGGAGGGTTACGCAGGTTTTTCAGAAAACCCCGAGCGCAATGAACTTGATATCGTCGTAGAATCGAGTGAAGTTTTGAAAAGGAGTGTTTTTGAGGCTTTTCTTAGTTTCGCTAAAGGGGTCACTCCCTCTGAAGGGATCGTCGGCCCTTTCCTCATCGAATAAGGTGCAGGATATATCATATATACCGCTGTGCAAAGAAAATCTCTAAAAGCAATCAAAAGACAAACCGCGTTTTGTAGCATCCGCCAGTTTCGCTAAAGAGGTCACTCCGGGTGAAGGGATCGTCGGCTCTTTCCCCATCGAATAAGGTGCAGGATATAACATATATATCACTGTGCAAAGCAAAACTGTAGCTACCCTTTTTATAAAGTTTTGATTCTACAACATCTTTAGGTTTCTTTTCTTTTATTAATCTCATTAATAAAAATCCCATCAGCTTATGCTTCCTAAGCATCACAGAAGAAACGAAAGCAGTAATATTTATATATCAGCACATATATATAGTATAAGCATTCATCTCAGGCAGTAATATGATCTCATCACAGAACATAGCAGCAGAAGAACATATATGAAATATTGGATATATTAGGACGTCCGTGTTTTCAATACGAGCCTGTATAAAACACGGATTCCACGGTCGCGAGGAATAGCCAAACCCACATCCCAAGACCCCTACGTGAGCGGCAAGTAACGCTGCCAATTCTAGGGTTAGGAGACCCGGTCTCGACTCCTCGAGATGGCCTCCCACTGGACCCTAGAACCCGTTTACTTGTGCTCCCCTCCTTGGGTCTACCTAATGCGGAAAAGTAAATAATATACACTGGTGACAGCAACCGCAACCTGGAAGTGCCCCAAATAAAAGAATATTACATTACAAATGAATTTTACATGAATGAAAATAAAAACCCTCATCTCACATAAACCCCCCCCCCCCGGCTATTCAGAACGCGACGATCCAATATAACATATCATAGCAACACATAATATCACATATCATCAACGTAAGTAAATATGCGCATCCCAATTGTCGTTGACATATAGCAACGAAACCGGCGATATCACATATTACACTTACGGTCACAGAAAAGAAAGTGTAAAACTACAACATTTGGAATCCACAATCACTTTAGACATTGTAAATCCGAAATATCACATACTTCGCATTTCATGCCTAACTCTATGAATTCCACATATTGTTTCACATTCCAGATAAATAGACAGTATTAAACTTTTCGAACAGATAATCAAATACCCAAAATTTCCTAAAGTGCTCAACACTTGAGCTGAGTTCAAATAATCCCAGAATATGTCACAGTACCGGTGATCCAGCCGTAGAAGGGTCAAGCCAACGCCTCACATGTGGCACGCCGTACTGCCCCAAACCCGAAGGTTCAAAAGGCAGTTCAAGACGGTCACATAATCGAGTTAAGGTTTGTTGTCTTCTAGAGGGTCCACCGCTTAACTTGTACAATTTTTCCGAAAGATTTAAACCCGATAAAATTTCAACGCTTGAAAGTTTTCCGTGCCGGGAAAAAGTGGGTTAATGATATCCGTTCAACTAGTTTAACAATTTCTAAATATCCGGAAAGAAATACGAATTTAAAATTTCCGATCGAGTCTACTATTACAAAACAAACCCCCAGAATTTTCAACACTTGAAACAGATTAAAAATACCCAGAAGCATCAACAAGCACCTACGGATATTACCATACCAAACACGTGTCACCAATCCCCAAATCCGCCGCGGAACCGCCGCGCAAGCATGCTTGCGCCGCGGTTCCGCCGCTGTTTGGTCGAATTGGGGGCCCTGGTTTTATGGTAATTCTTAGAATTCTCTGCTGATTTTTTTAAGTATTTTTAATTCAGAAAAAACCCAAATTTTAAAAAATTTCCAAAGAGGGGTTATATTTTGTCGTTTCGGGTTCGATCGGAGTTTTAACTTCGTAAACACATCGCCTAATACTCTAGCTAGGCTCTGATACCACTGTAGGGTTCCTAGGCACTCTTATGAAGGTTCATAAGGCATCAAACATGCCCGGATAAAAATTTAGACGTGCCGAACAACCCAAAGCCGGGATCTTTGCTAGATTATTAGGGTTTAACATGCAAGATGATAAATTTTATCTAAGTGTGAGGGATTAAAACCTTTGTAGTCCGCTCCTTCGCTTCACAAGCTCCGAGTAGAAGTCCCTTTGCCGCGATCCGCGATCTCCCGGACTCATGAGAGCCTCCATGACTCGAACGATCCATGCTAGCTTGAAGCATTCCAAATCTCCGATGATCTACCTCGAAGTTGCAAAGACTCAAGCTTTCTCACTCTAAAGAGATGAACACACTAATCTCATGGGCTACATGAGATGAGGATGAGAGAGTAGTATTTTTGCTTTCTTTTTAAATCATTTTCTCATATTTATTCATCACATAAAGAAAATCTAGTAAGCTTTTTCAAGAGAGAAGAAGATGATAATGGAAAATCAATAATAAGATTAATTCTTTTGTGATGAATAGAAAGAAGACTATATGATTGATTTATAAACCATGGTCAAGGATGAGTGGCTAGGATTTAGTAGAGAATAAACTAGAGTTAGGGTTTGGTTGGGTTAAAGAATGTGTCATCCAAAAAATATCTTAAGAATGACAAAAGAAAAAGCTTCTAGAAGGTGCATGAAGCATCTAACCCTAATCAAACCCTAACCTCAATTAATCATCCTTAAACATGTTTAACAATTAATCATATCATGTCACAATAATATATATCACATATATATTATATATTTGCAACAAAAGAAAATAATACAATTAACATATATCGCATATATATCAATGTATCATCCAATGAGAAAATGAAATAATAAAGCGAGCCAATATTAGATAACGTAATACAATATATCATATATATTATTATACATTAAATCATCGAATCAACACTTGAATCGATGATCCGGCTATATCGAATATTGCCGACTAATATATCATGTACCGATCCATCGAATCAACACTTGATCCGATGTCCCGGTTCATATCTAAATATCACGAGAATATAATACGGTATCTCATATCGCATTATTCTCGGTCCTGCACATATCACATATGTGCCTCTACTCCGTTTCCCCTGAGCCAAGAAACCTCTGTGTAGGACTCTAAAGAATCGTCAATACGCCGGTAGCAGGTGATGATCATATCAAACACCCACAAGCTGCAAGCGATCAGCTAAACGTAACAGCCACCCAGGTATTGAGCGATCAGAAGATCAACAAGCTAGCCTGTGCGTTCTCCTGTGAATCCAATCAGTAACACTCCCGTACAGTCCGGTCTGTTCGTCTGATATGTCGCATATCAAGTCTAGGGGTGGTATACGTCAGACCCCAGTAACCGATAAGTCGTGTCGATGTGTGGCTCATAACGGGCCGAGAAACTACTAGTAACATTTACCAGTAAATCTCTTTATCAGCCCTAGCCAGGGACTTCCAGTTATAGCCAATCGAACACAGCACAACATCAACTCCCTATACCGGGAGAGACGAATCCCTTCCTATCGCTCATTGCCTCCATGTGATTCGGGACTGTACCCAAAAGCCACCGTTTTGCACGCCCTCTTGGACATGGTAAGGTGGAAATCAAAGCAGAGTGGGAATCTCACAAGACTCTCTGACGATCTCGGGTCTACAGACTACCCTGTACCAGTGTCACCGGAGAACTGCCATCTGACGTGTAGTATATCACCATCTGGGAGTTCTCGGCGAGTCCGTCCAGTGTACCCAGTCTCCACTGAGCACCCGTACACCATCTCTGATGTCAAACACCGATGGATATGGGATCATCCATCACCCATCATATGGGTCAAGATGCGTATACGCTAGTCTACTCTGGTGTATCGATGCCCTGTCTCGATATACCCTCGACTAGGAACAGTTATAGGATGTACTCATCGACTACCGTGGCCCCACTAGTATGATCTCATCATAGTCCCAGTAGTCGAGAACAGATCCTAAGGGCTTTACCAACATGTGAGAGTAAAACAGTAAACCAATACAAGTCAACATGTTAAGATAAAGTGAAACCAAATAGCATACTATCATGATGAGCAAGAAAGTCATCTCTATATATATCCAAGCATCCATTATAATATACATCATATGTACAACAATGGCCTCTAGGGCATATACATAACTAACACAACAAACGTATAATTAGAGAGCGATTCGAGCTGTTCAGGTTAAAACTAATATATGATACTCGATGATAATATGAAACCTTCATATTCCCATCGATACTCATATATGAAACTAAAAGGGCCACTTAGTCCCCGTCTATCGGTTAACATACGTGTGATGCTCGTCGTGACATAGAACTATACGAAGGTTGTTAAATATCAGATGGTATAGCTCGATACTAACAACCGTCGTATAGTCTACGCGACGAGAAAATTTAATCGTATGATAACCCATAGATTTGTCCCGTGTGGACAAGTTAAGAATGTATAAAGCAAACGCCTTCATTCACTTGTGTTTTCATTCGTTTCGAGATATTTCATCGGTACCTTTCTGCTGGTTCTCCGTGTATAAAGATAGATTAGATGTTCATTTCAACGTTGTTTCACAGCTTTGAAATGATTATCTATTCTATTACAGTGTACACGGAGAACAGCGGGGAGGTGCTGCCGAAATTTACTCGAAACGGTTGAAAGCACAAGTGATGGGCGTTCGCTCTATACATTCTTAATGGGATAGAAGCCTACCCCCAACAGCCGGAACACACACATACAACAAGAATACACAACAAATGCATAATTAGAGGGCGATTCGAGATGTTCAAGTTAAAACCGATACTCGATGATAATATGAAACCTTCATATTCTCATCAATACTCATATTTGAATCTAAAAGCGCCACTTAGTCCCCGTCTATTGGTTAACATACGTGCGATGCTCGTCGTGACCTAGAACTATACGAAGGTTGTTAAATATCAGACAGTATAGCTCGATACTAACAACCGTTGTATAGTCTACGCGACGAGAAAATTAAATCCTATGGTAACCCATAGATTTGTCCCGTGTGGACAATTTAAGAATGTATAAAGCAAACGCCTTCATTCACTTGTGTTTTCATCCGTTTCGAGATATTTCGTCGGTACCTTTCCGCTGGTTCTCCATGTACAAAGATAGATTAGATATTCATTTCAACATTGTTTCACAGCTTTGAAATGAATATCTATTCTATTACAGTGTACTCGGAGAACAGCGGGGAGGTGATGCCGAAATTTACTCGAAACGGTTGAAAGCATAAGTGATGGGCGTTCGCTGTATACATTCTTAATAGGATAGAAGCCTACCCCCGACAGCCGGAACACACACATACAACAAGAATACACAACAAACGCATAATTAGAGAGCGATTCGAGATGTTCAAGTTAAAACCGATACTCGATGATAATATGAAACCTTCATATTCTCATCGATACTCATATATAAAACTAAAAGTTCCACTTAATCCCCGTCTATCGGTTAACATACGTGCGATGCTCGTCGTGACCTAGAACTATACGAAGGTTGTTAAATATCGGACAGTATAGCTCGATAGTAAGAACCGTCGTATAGTCTACGCGACGAGAAAATTCAATCCTATGGTAACCCATAGATTTGTCCCGAGTGGACATGTTAAGAATGTATAAAGTAAACGCCTTCATTCACTTGTGTTTTCATCCGTTTCGAGATATTTCGTCGGTACCTTTCCGCTGGTTCTCCGTGTACAAAGATAGATTAGATGTTCATTTCAACGTTGTTTCACATCTTTGAAATGATTATCTATTCTATTACAGTGTACTCAGAGAACAGCGGGTAGGTTCTACCGAAATTTACTCGAAACGGTTGAAGCACAAGTGATGGGCGTTCGCTCTATACATTCTTAATGGGATAGAAGCCTACCCCCGACAGCTAGAACACACACATACAACAAGAATACACAACAAACGCATAATTAGAGAACGATTCGAGATGTTCAAGTTAAAACCGATACTCGATGATAATATGAAACCTTCATATTCTCATCAATACTCATATATAAAACTAAAAGCGCCACTTAGTCCCCGTCTATCGGTTAACATACGTGCGATGCTCATCGTGACCTAGAACTATACGAAGGTTGTTAAATATCGGACAGTACAGCTCGATACTAACAACCGTCGTATAGTCTACGCGACGAGAAAATTCAATCGTATGGTAACCCATAGATTTGTCGACAAGTTAATAATGTATAAAGCAAACGCCTTCATTCACTTGTGTTTTCATCCGTTTCGAGATATTTCGTCGGTACCTTTCCGCTGGTTCTCCGTATACAAAGATAGATTAGATGTTCATTTCAACGTTGTTTCACAGCTTTGAAATGATTATCTATTCTATTACAGTGTACTCGGAGAACAGCGGGGAGGTGCTGCCGAAATTTACTCGAAACGGTTGAAAGCACAAGTGATGGGCGTTCGCTCTATACATTCTTAACGGGATAGAAGCCTACCCCCGACAGCCGAAATACACACATACAACAAGAATACACAACAAACGCATAATTAGAGAGCGATTCGAAATGTTCAAGTTAAAACCGATATATGATAATATGAAACCTTCATATTCCCATCGATACTCATAGATGAAACTAAAAGCGCCACTTAGTCCCCGTCTATCGGTTAACATACGTGCGATAATTTATTCTTTTCAACGACAAACGCACACACAAAGCATATACACGGATTTTCTCCTTTGTCAGTAACTATCCCGTTCTTATATTTCTTAATATAGTCAGCATAACCTACAATTTATATGTTATACAGTTTAACATGGCCTATGAGTACGTCAGATTTAAGGACCGGATGTATATGGATTGGAAACAACGTATACAACCTAAGTTTGTCGCAGGAGTTGCTGCTTCCCTTGAATTTGCACGCGCACCTAATAAGATCATAATAGAGAAGATTCTTTGTCCGTGCGATAGATGTGGCAATAAGTACTGGCAGAAGGTAGAATTGGCAGAGCTTCATATTGTAAAATATGGGTTTACTAGACTTTATACAACTTGGAAATATCACGGGGAAGGAGAAGAATGCAGTACTGCGGCAGAAGAAGAAGGAGAACACGATAATGCGGCAGGAGAAGAAGAAGAATTCGGTAATGCGGCAGGAGACGGAAATTTATTTCCATCAGAAGAAATGGAGGATATGGTAGAGGCTGCCCTAGGTGAATCTATTCATACCGAAGATGACATTCCTTCCGGTCAAGGACCACGTGCGGATAAATATGAAAATTTCATGAATGATGCTAGGAAACCAATTTATGAGAATGCGAAGTATTCCACCCTCTCATGGTTCGTCCAACTTTTCCAGATTAAGTGCCTAAATGGATGGAGCAACAAGTCATTCACAATGCTTCTTTCGTTCTTGAAAGATTCTATGCCTCCGGGAAATAATGTGCCAGACAGCTGGTACGAAGCCCAGAAGATGATGTCTGATTTGGGTCTAAAGTGCGAGAAGATTCAAGCATGTCCTAAAAATTGCGTGTTGTACCGGAAAGAGAGTTCAGATTTGAAAGAGTGTCCAACATGCGGAGAGGTCAGGTATAAGCCGAAAGATTCTGATAAGAAGCCTGATATACCTGTGAAGATAGCACGATACTTTCCTATAACACAGAGGCTACAGAGGCTATTCAGATGCAAGAAAACAGCCGAGGCAATGATTTGGCATCACCATGCTCCTCCAAGCGAAAATTGAAAAATGAGCCATCCAAGAGATTCACCGGCATGGAAGAATTTCGATAGGTGGCACGCAATATTCATTAGCGATCCTCGCAATGTCCGGCTCGGACTGGCTACTGATGGCTTCTGCCCATTCAACTATATGGCTGGAAGTCACAGCATATGGCCCGCTGTAATGATAATTTATAATCTGTCGCCTTGGTTGGCTATGGACCAATCATACTTTATGATGCCTCTTCTTATTGACGGACCAAACTCACCAGGGAACAATATCGACGTCTATCTCCGACCTCTGATCGAGGAGTTGAAATCTTTGTTCATTGATGGTGTAGAGACATATGATTCAAACACAAATACAACCTTCATACTGCGTGCGGCTTTAATGTGGACAATTAATGACTTTCCTGCGTATGGAATGCTATCAGGTTGGTCCGTACATGGTCACAAAGCTTGTCCTCATTGCCATGAACACACAACATCAAAATTCTTGAATTTTAGCAGGAAGGTTTGTTATTGCGGCCATCGATGTTTCCTGCCTCCAGACCACCCTTATGGGTTAGATACGGTTCACTTTGATGGTCATCAGGAGCTTCTTGGACCTCCATCCCCATTCTCCGGAGAGGACGTGACTGCTAAATGGGATGGTTACAATAAGGTGACCTTCGGGATGGATCCGACGAAACAGGTCAAACCACAATATTGGAACAAGTTAAGCATTTTCTTCGAGCTTCCGTACTGGTCTACAAATTCAGTGCGTCATTGTCTGGACGTCATGCATATAGAGAATGGAGTATCAGAGCACATACTTAACTTGCTTCTTTGTAAAGACGGGAAATCGAAAGACAACATGAATGCTCGAATGGATCTACAAGAGTAGGGAATAAGAAGTGAATTGCACCCTAGACCGGTAGCGGGTAAACTGTGCAAGTTTGTACTTCCCAATGCCGCTTATCATATGTCACAACCGGAGAAGAAAAGATTCCTGTAGGTGTTGCATGATTTGAAAGTCCCCACAGGTTTCTCAGGATCATTCAGCAAGAAAATAAAAATTGTGAAGGGCAAGATCGATGGGATGAAAAGTCATGATCACCAAGTTATCGTGGAGCACCTTCTTCCATTAGCCCTCAGGACTTCTCTCCCCGACTCGGTTGGTCTAGTAATCAACGACCTATGTTGTTTTTTAAGGGAGTTGTGTGCTAAAACACTGGAGGTTGCGACGCTGGATAAACGAGAAAATTCTATTGCGTTGATACTTTGCAAGTTCGAGCGTATTTTCCCACCGTTATTCTTCGATATCATAATACACTTGACGGTTTATCTTGCAACTGAGGCGAAGTTAGCCGGACCGGTACAATATCGATGGATGTATCCCGTCGAGAGATACGTGTAATTTTTCGTTTCGCGCAATTTATAAATTTATTGCTGTCTTGTATGCCCGTATTTATTTATTCAACATATTCTCATTAGGTACCTCTACACTCTTAAGAAGTATATACGCAATAAAAATCGACCAGAGGGTTCTATCATGCAAGGTTATCTTCTTGATGAAGCAACCACATTTTGTTCCCGCTATCTGGACGAGAACATTGAGACAAGGCTTAACCGACCAAAAAGAATTCAAGACGTGCCATATGGTAAAGCCGAGTATAAGAGGGTAGACACTATGTTTATCAACAAGATATACCGGTTTATCTTGCTTAATTGCGTATGTCTTGAACAAATTAGAGAGTAAGTTCTTTTGGATTAATTGTTATATCTGTGTTTGTGTGTGTATGAAATGATATAATATTAATGTCACAATTATTTGTCGAAAACAGAATTCATTTTAACGAGGTACGTGAGGGGAATCCTGATTGGAACGAAGAACGTTTGGAAAAATACCATCAGGATAATTTTTGTGATTGGGTCACAGATCATATAAGTTATTCGAATAACATTTTATTGCTATCAGTTTTAATCTATACTTGTATCGTTATGTATTTGTCGTAAAATTTGTTTTGTTAGATCCACGATCCGAACTTGTCTGTGTCATTTGAGAGTGATTCAAGATGTTTAGCTCAATTTCCTAGTATGGAGGTTGCATATTACAAAGGATTTGGTGTCCTCGGATACAAATTCGAAGTTAAGGACATAGAAACATTTAGAACCACTCAGAATAGTGGGATTGCGACGGTAGGATCGGACGGTGTGATTTACTATGGGTACTTAAATTGTATACTCGGCATCCACTATCCCGGACGATCAAAACCCTTTTATATATTCCAGTGTACTTGGTACGATCCGCGAACCGATACAGACAGGTGGAGAAGCAGTCTTGGGACTTAGAAAGATGAATATGGATTGACCGGTGTGAGCACACTTCGATTTTACGGTCAGGACGATCCGTTTATCTTTCCGAACCAAGCGTTCCAAGTATACTACTCACAGTGTTTGAAGCATCCGGGGTGGAGTGTTGTATGCCGATGGAAACCCAGAGATGTCTACGATGTCCCAGAATACGAGGACAGCGATGAGGACGAAGAAGAGAGAAGGCTTAAAGTGCTCCGACCGTCTATTGCGAAGTACGGGTTGTCTTCGACCGATCATGAAGTTACGTGGGTTAGAAATGACATCAACGATGAAATCCAAGTAGATATGTATAATGCGCCCACGAAACGAAAAAGGTTATCAGTAATGTTATATTATTACTTCACATTTTACGCTCTATACATATACAGTCAATACTTTTAATGATTGTCTAATGCGTCCATGAACCGTTTATCTAGGTTTGATGACGATGTCGGGAGCAGCGAGGGGCGGTAGGAGCTCCAGCCGCGGCAGAGGCAGAGGCAGAGGCAGAGCGGTTCTGCCGCCCGGAGAGCTCCGTAGGGAGCTTCAGAGGGCCGGTCTTGCACCCAGATCGGAGACCCCTTCGGATGCCTCCTTCCGTGTGGATTTTGCCACCTCTCAAGGTATACTGCACGCATATCCATTTTGAATGTAATATTACAGATATTCATGCCTATTTATGTCAAAATTACTTATATTGTCAATGTTTGATTGTCTAGTTGTTGGTGATGCGTCCACATCTGGGACAGAGGCCACTCCCGCTCCTCCAGGTATGTTTATATATCATATGGTGCATGTATATTGATTTAGAATGCTATATCATAAATACACACATTCCTTTTGCTCTTACTTAGCAATTTTTATTATTGTCTATCCGTAGGTGGTGACACCACCGCACCTGCGAGTATGTTTATATATCCTATAGTGCATGCATATTGATTTAGAACATTGTATCATTGATCTACACATTCTTTTTGCAATTACTTATATAATCTATTTTTAATTGTCTAATTATAGGTGGTGCGTCCACATATTCCGCATGGGCCACTCCTGCCGCTTTCATACCCTCCGCATCGTCTGCAGGTTAGTATGAATAAATTTAAAATATTTATTCATTTTACATATACTCTATAGAATAAATATAAACTTCATGGAAATTTATCGTCGATGTTTATTTTCTAGTTGGAGGGGATGCGTCCGCATCCGGGACCCCAGTTGTTCCTCACCGGAGGAACTATCGTCTCGCTCGTGCTGCTGCCCAGGCCCAGGCTCGTGCGATAGTCACCGGAGGTATATATCACACTTGAATTATCGTTTAACCTTGATTTCTTAATAAAAATTTGTCTTATTATTGATTGTCTTGATATTTCGTGTAGACGCAGGGCCTCCCCATCCCCAGAGGGGGACTCGAGGCCCGAATCAGTCCCATAGGCTGAGGCCTGACAGAGCTAGGGGGGAGGCAGCATTCCCCCCCTTTTTTTACCCTTGACTATCTCTATACCGGTCCTCATGCCGAGAGGTTCAGCCAGTATATGGGGGATGAGAGCCGGCTCGTGAAGAACTATCCACTTCATGTTGAGTGGGGCGAGCAGCACCAGCGCTCATTCGCCCTCTTCTTTGATCAGGCTCGGGTATGTATTAATATATATTTTCATTTGATCTTTCCAATATATTTATTATTAACACTTGCAATCTAATAACAATGTTTTTTTTTGTATTTTCAGTTGGATTACGATTTCCAGCCTGTAGCCGACCCTGATCACCCGGGGAGGGTGCTCTACCTTCATGCTCTGTACAATGGCCCGATGAAGAACATGCAGGACAAGGTCCGATACAACAGGAATGAGCTAATGGCCGACTGCCACTCCCTATGGATGGCGACCACCGAGGCAGAGAGAGCGGCTGGTATGTGGCAACACACGGATAGAGAGCGGAGACCGTGTTTTATCTGTTGTTGGCAGTAATCCGGAATTTGTCGTACATTTCATGGATTTCACTGTTCAGAGCCGAGAACCTGTATTCTGCAAATATGTAGCAAACACAGATCAAAAGCACCTAACTATAAACACATGAGCATAAGAATGGGCGGTATAAAATGCAGTATTCTGTTATGAACAGCGGCCCTCCAATCTATTCCGGCGTTTGCGAAAGTCGACGTAGAGACATGGCCTCTATTGTGCGCTTATTTCGACTCCCAACGCAAACAGGTATGTATTTTAAATGTAATTCATTATTTATGATATAACTTATTTCTTTGTGTTCCTTAATTAGAAAACTAAATGTTAATGCGTTGTGCAGAAACAGGCCGCTCAGAATAAAGAGAACAGGATGTCGGCGAAGAGGGGTCGCCCCACTTACACATATGCTCGAGGAACATTACTCGAGGCATGGAGTTATCGGTAAATTACAATAGACCGACCTTTTCTTAACCGCTACTCCTCGGAAAATTTCTCACTAAACGATCAATGCTATAAACCTAGTAGGTGCCTAGAAAGGTGTTAGCGGGGCTACGCCCCCAGGGAAAAGAGGTTCTTTAATTAAGGAACTTCGCGAAAGCGTTGGAAAACCTCCCTCGAAGTATCGACACCGTCCTGGCTGAACGGTTAAGCAAGTATTGTGCGGTGGGATTGATCCCGACTAATTCTTCCTTTATGGTTTGAGGAGGGATTCGAGAAACAGTGGGAGCCATCCTGTTTAGACAAACTAAAAACCACTTTAAACTTGCAAGAGCATCATGCTGAGTTTTTTTTCTTCTCTCTCCTAATTGCAGCGACCAATCGACATGACTGGACTTAAGTTACTTCTAGATAAAAACATACTGACAGGGCCAAACTACAAAGATTGGCTCAGGAATGTCAAAATGGCAATCACTTACGACAAGCCGGGGTATCTTCTTACCACCAAAGCTCCCCCTGTCCCTGGTCCCACTTCCAGCGTCGCGGATAAGGAAATCCGCAAGACTTGGGAGATTGATAGCGCAAAGGCCAAGTGCCTCGTACTTGCCTCGATGGACAACGAACATCAGAGGAGGCACGAAAATATGGACCTTGAATCCATATTACTCCATACAAAAGAACTGTATGGAGAGCAATCTCGTATCGCAAGATACGAAGCGTCGAAAAAGTTATTTTCGGCAAAGATGGCCGTCAGATCATCAGTAGCCGAGCACGTGCTAAAGATGATCGGCTACATTGAGGAGCTCGCGGACCTAGGGACCACATTGGAGAGTGAACTCTATACGGACATAGTTCTCCAGTCCCTTCCTTCCACTTACTCCCAGTTCATACTGAACTTCAACTTATAAGAAAAAGAGGTTGAACTTTCAGAGCTCCTCAACATGCTGAGGAGCACAGATGGCACCCTACAGAAAAGTAGGGAAATATCCACTTTGTTTGTAGGAGGATCATCTTCTTCTAGGTCCAAGGCGAAAACCAAGGGAAAGAAGAAGAAAGCCCCCGCCAAACAAAGGGGCGGTGTTAGTAAAGTGGATACGAAGGGAAAAACAAAAGCAACAAAGAAAGCGGGGAAGCTTATGGATAAGGAAGAATGCTTCTATTGTCCTAAGAAAGGACACTGGAAGAATGATTGCAGGGCCTGGAAGGCCAGAACACAGGAATTGAAGCAGGTTGCAGCTTCAGCTTCAGGTGTGTATGTTATTGATAACTGTCTTTCAATAAACTCTACTTCCTGGGTATTGGATACCGGATCAGGATCTCATATCTGTAATTCTTTGCAGGCGTTGAGAAACCGTAGGGTTTTGAAGGCAGGTGACATGACCCTCAGAGTTGCTAACAGAGCTAGCATGGATGCTAAAGCCGTGGGGGACTATCACCTGGGAATGCCAGATGGACATGTTTTGGTTTTGCGTAATTGCTTTTTTGTACCCAACGCAACTTGTAATATCATTTCTGTATCTTTAGTTTCTAAAGAATGTTATGAATTTGCGTTTGTAAGAAATGTTGTAAACATTCACCTTAATCAAGTTCTGATTGGGTCAGGTACACTGAGTAATGGTATATACGTATTAAACCAACCACAGATTTTCAATGTCCAGAATACACACAAAAGAAAGTCTCCAGAAATAAATCAGACTTTCTTGTGGCATTGTAGACTGGGTCACATCAATGAGAGAAGGTTGACGAAGTTACATACAGAAGGATATTTGAATGCGTTCGAATATCAATCGTATGCCACTTGTCAATCCTGTCTCAAAGGAAAGATGACAAAGACTCCGTTTAATGGACATGGAGTAAGAGCGAGCGAGCTCTTGGGACTCGTACACAGTGACGTGTGCGGTCCAATGTCTACACATGCGCGAAGAGGCGATTCTTACTTCATTACTTTTACGGATGACTTCTCAAGGTACGGTTATGTCTTCTTAATGAAACATAAGTCCGAAGCCTTTGGAAAATTCCAGGAGTATAAGAATGAAGTTGAGAAACAAACCGGCAAAAGTATCAAGATTCTAAGATCGGATAGAGGTGGAGAATACTTAAGTGCCGAATTCCTGAATTACTTAAAAGAGAATGGTATTCTCTCTCAGCTTACTCCTCCATACACTCCGCAACATAACGGTGTATCGGAGAGACGGAACCGAACCCTATTGGATATGGTTCGGTCCATGATGAGTAACGCTGAGTTACCGCGATCATTCTGGGGATATGCACTAGAAGCAGCTGCGTATCTCTTGAACAAGGCTCCCACCAAGACTGTGCCTACCACCCCATATCAGATGTGGACTGGGAAGAAACCCTGTCTTAAGTATCTAAAGGTATGGGGATGTCCAGCTTTTGGAAAAAAGCAGCATGCGGACAAGCTTGAGGTGCGTTCAGTACAGTGTAAGTTTGTGGGATACCCAAGGAACTCCAGGGAGTATCTTTTCTATTCCGCTGAGGAACAAAAAGTTTTTGTTTCTCAGCATGCCCGCTTCTTGGAAACTGAGTTTTTGGAAACCCAGATAAGTGGGAGCACAATAGAACTGGAAGAAGTTCCAGAACCACAGACTGTTACTGAAAGCTCAGTGGAACCAGAAGGTTCAAAGGAACAGGACATTCCTACGCCGCTCCGCAGGAGTAGTAGGCAGACTCATCCGCCCGAGAGATACTACGGTTTTCTCATAGACGGGGATAGAGAGGATTGCATCATAGATTATGATGAGCCTACTAGTTTCCAGCAGGCCGTTCAGAGCGTTGACTCAGTGAAATGGCTGGATGCAATGCGGACCGAAATGGAGTCCATGTACACCAACAAAGTATGGACGTTGGACATTACTCCAGACGGGGTAAAACCCATAGGATTCAAGTGGATCTTCAAAAGGAAGATTGGTGTAGATGGACAGGTTGAGACCTATAAAGCTAGGCTGGTAGCAAAGGGTTTTCATCAAAGACCTGGCTTGGACTACGACGAAACCTTTTCTCCAGTAGCCATGCTGAAATCCATTCGGATCCTTCTTGCCATTGCTGCCTTCCCCGATTATGAGATTTGGCAGATGGACGTAAAGACAGCTTTTCCAAATGGAAATTTAGAGGAGTGTGTCTATATGGACCATCCAGAGGGTTTCATTCAGAGTGGGAGCAGCGGAAAGGTGTGCAAGTTGCTTAAGTCCATTTATGGACTAAAGCAGACATCGCGGAGTTGGAACATCTGCTTTGATGAGACGGTCAAAGAATTTGGCTTCGTCAAAAATCCAGATGAACCATGCATCTATAGTAGATTTGTAGCGAGAACTGTAGTATTCCTCGTTTTATACGTGGATGACATTCTCTTAATAGGAAATGACATTCCTATGCTACAATCTGTCAAGGGGTTCTTGTCACACAGGTTCTCCATGAAAGACCTGGGTGATGCCTCATATATCCTGGGGATCCGGATCCATCGTGATAGATCCAAGAGGATATTAGGACTTTCACAGTCCAGGTACATCGACACCGTACTGAAAAGATTCAGTATGGAAGATTCCAAGCGCGGTAACCTACCGGCTTGTCACGGGATCACCCTCTCTAAAGAGATGTCTCCCAAGACTGATTTGGAGAGGGATCGCATGTCTATTATACCCTACGCTTCTACGGTAGGCTCTATAATGTATGCGATGTTGTGTACCAGACCGGATGTAGCTTATGCACTAAGTGTGGTAAGCCGGTATCAGTCAAACCCTGGGGAGAAACAATGGATAGCGGTAAAGAACATTCTCAAGTACCTGAGAAGGACTAAGGAGATGTTCTTGGTGTATGGCGGAAAAGACCTCCAGATCGAGGCCTTTGCTGACTCCAGCTTCCAGAGTGACAAGGATGATTCCAAGTCCATGTCGGGTTTTGTCTTTACCCTCAATGGAGGGGCGGTGTGTTGGAAGAGTTCCAAACAAGAAACCGTTGCAGACTCGACAATGGAAGCGGAATACATCGCTGCATCTGATGCCGCAAAAGAAGCTGTCTGGATGAGGAAGTTTTTGAAAGAACTTCAGGTGGTTCCATCCATTATTGATCCAATACCTCTGTATTGCGACAACAACGGGGCTATAGCTTTAGCGAAGGAACTCAGGTCCCATCAGAGATCCCGACACATCTTGAGGCGGTATCACCTGATCAGGGAGATCGTAGATCACCAGGAGATAGAGGTTCGGAGAGTCGCTTCAGAAGATAACACTGCAGATCCATTCACCAAGGCCCTGCCCCAGACTCAGTTCGAGCGGCTGATCGAGATGATAGGTCTTCGATACGCCATTACATGGCCTTAGTGCAGGTGGGAGATTGTTAGTGTATATGCCCTAGAGGCCATTACTGTATCATACTAGTTTGTATATTACTTAATGGAAGCTTGGGATATTCACCTTGTATATACAATCTTGCTCAAAATAGTAGTATGCTACTTGGTTTGTTTCTACTTCAATGTGTACATGTGTTTATTTTTGTATATCGCCTATACACATTAGTGGAGCCCTTAGGATCTTTGCTTGATTACCAGCGATGTGATGGCCGTCACACTAATGGGGCTGGGTAATCTATAAGCACATCCTTATGCAGGTCCCTGGTCGCAGGACTATCGAGACAGGGCATCGATACTCCAGAGTAGACCAGCGCATGCGCTTCTCATCCCAGTGTGGGAGACGGTCTGTTCCACAGCCGTCAGTACGTCGTACTTGAGATAGTATGCGGGTGCTCATTAGGTTATGGATACACTGGACAGGACTCGTCGGGAACTGACTAGTTGGTATTATGCCTATCGTCAGTTATCAGTTTCCAGGTGACATGAGTACAGCTTAGTCCGCTGACTTGACACTGTCACTTCGTCTCGAGTGTGTTCCCACTGTACTTTGATTACTACCTTACCACGGCTCAAAGGAGCCGTGCAAACAGGTAGTAGTTGGGTGCAGTCCCGAAGCACTTGGAGGCAGTGACGGTTAGACAGGATTCATCTCTCCTGGTATTGGGGGTTGACATCGCGCTGTGTCTAGGAGAGCCATTACACGAGTAGTCCCTGGCCAGGGCAAACGAGATATACTGGTAGGCTTCCAGTGTTATCTCAGGGTGTTTTGGGCTTCGCTCCGGCACGACTTGTACCGCTATTGGGGGACTGACGTTTACCGCCCCCTAGGCCCGCCATGCGATGTATCAGACGAACTGACCGGACTGTACGGAGAATGTCACACTCAGGCTCAGTAGGAGTTCAGATGGGTTTCGCCTCGTCAGTTTTCTTATCGGCATTACCTGGGGACCGTTACGCACAGCTAGTGCCGCTTGCGGTCTGTGGTTAAACCTACTGCCAGCGTAGTGTCGAGTCTTTAGAGTCCCACACAGAAAGCTTTTCGCCTTTAGGCAAAAGAGTAGAGGTCGCATGGTATTGCGACAGGTCGCATGGTTTTGCGATAGGGTTCGGTCACATCCGTGCACTTGTGCACGTACAGTGTCCGGACAGTTTACACTAGCGGGCTTTGGTTTAAGCCAGATCCTAGTGTACCTTTTGGGATTGGATTTATCCAGTATGCATTCGTGTTCCTCGGAACGCGGATGCGGGTGTGTATGCACAGTTGACAGGGAGGCAGAGGCAGCGGATTCTCATTAGGGTTGTTGACCGTTGACTATTCGACTTTCTGCTCAACACTAAAGAGAATATGATATGTGATTAACTATTATATTAATTAAGTATTATGGTGACATGGTTGTTGACTTTTGTTGACTTTGTCGACTTGTTGACTTTGTTGACCGGTTGACTAGGCTTGACTAGTTGACCATCATGATAACCATAGCCATCATTTCATGGCAAAGACTTTTGCTTGCTTGCTCATTTGTGTAAAATGAGTGCATGAAATGATATGGTTATGGTTGCTTCAACCATCACATAACACTTGATTTGGTATAATGAGTTATGATGACTTTAGATTATGAGAGGGTGAGAGACAAAATACTTGCTCATTCTTTCTTGCTCATTCTCTCTCTTGTTCTTGAGCTCTCTTGCTTTGCTCTCACCCTCTTGCTCTTGCTCCCTCTCTTTAATCTATGGTTCTCTTGTCTCATGAGTTGAGAATCAAGAACATAGATAAAATCCCATACAAACTCTTCTCTACTCACTCTAGTTCACAAGGTTTAGCAAACCGAGTGAACTAGTTTCTTCAAAGAACGAAGAAGGAGCCAAAGGTTGGAGCTTTCAGGTGGATCTATCTTCGGCGTACGGAGACGACGGGAAGAAGCCAATCCGGACCACCATCGGAGTTTGAAGACGAAGGAGTTCAAGACAAGCAAGGTATAACCCCCTAACCGAGTAGCTAGAAACTCGTAGTTAGGTTGTTAGATAGATGTTTAACCAAGATCCGGGTTATAGGTCCATGTTACCACCTCTATAAAAATCGTTTTTTACCAAATTCCGCTTTCCCGAAAGTACCAGGAGAGGTAGCATGGACTTACAGAGGGCACACGGAGGTTGGGAGAGAGTCCGGGGACTGGGCCATAGCAGGGCTCATATGAGGTTGGACTCCACCCCGGCGGTTATTTCCTCCGTCTCCTATGACCGACGTGTCCATCAGGAACTGGAGAGCTTGAGGGCCACAGTTCAGGAGTTGAAGGAGATGCTGGTATGTATACTACTTTATAGTAAAATATCATGTCATATTATATAGATATCAACATACCCATAATTAGTACGTAGCTTGAGCTTATTTGGTTTTAGAATTAAGTTTGATTAATCATACATACAGATGTAATTAAAATAAACAACAAACTAGATATCCAAACGGGGTTTCGAAATAACTTAATAATGATACGAATTCGAATAATACACAGTTCTTACACGCTTATTACACACGTTAGGTCCAGACGCGACAGGGTACATCGGCCGAGCCTCCACATGCATCTCCTTCGGCTGCGGCTCTGCAAGCAACTACATCGGCTGAGGTTCCGCAGACAGCTCCTATAGCTCCACCGCCCGCTCAGACTCCCGCACCCGCGACTCCGCAAGCGACTACCTCGACGACGGCTGCGCAGACCACATCGCCAGCTCCACAGGCCGCTCAGACTCCCGCTCGCGCCGAATTGCAGAGTTTATTGACCGAGGAGAAGGCGCGCGTTATTCTATCATTATTCAGAGGTGGAGCTGGACCGAACTAGGGTAGCTTTTTGGTTCTTATTTTTTGAAACATGTATTTATTTATATCATACACATTGTACTACATTTTGAAACGATATTGATATTGGTTTATATTTATATCATATTCAGTTTTTGGGTTTCTTTTGTATATTATATATATGCGTGTGATGTGATTATGAATACTACGATATATGTTGCGTGATGATTAATTTTATATTTGATTGATGTATATATTATTGTGCACAGGGCGGGAAAAAATCACACAGCCCTTTTTTATCTAAAAAAATACAGATAATATGTACCTACGGATTAATCCGTAGGTACACATGTTGCCCCTACGGCTATATCCGTAGGGGCAAAATATCAGCAGTAACTGATATTTCCACCCTGATTTCAGTACCAGGGGGTTGGGAGTGCCCCTACGGACATATCCGTAGGGGCCACGGCCTCGCCCCTACGGCGTTATCCGTAGGGGCAAAATATCATGATTCCTGATATTTTGCCTCTACGAATAGGTACCTACGCAGATATCCGTAGGGGGTAGTACATGGCCCTACGGTTATGTCCGTAGGTACATTTAATATATTAAAAAAAACCGTAAATAATATAACTTTTTTACCCTACGGCCTAATCCGTAGGGGCAACAGGACCTACACAGAAATCCGTAGAGGCAAGAATTTGCCCGTAGGGGCAAGTTCAAGGCTTCAACTTGCACCTGCGGCCTTTGCACCTACGGGGTATTTTTTCGCCCCTACGCATATCTCCGTAGGGGCAACCCTTATTTGTAGTAGTGATGCTGTGTGCATTTATTGATGGGGGGCAATTTGTTAGGGTAAAAATTTACACCCCGGTTGACCAAGTCAAAATCAAAGTCAACCCCAAGCCAGGTGGGCCCAAGCCCAGGTCAAGCGGGCCTATGCCTAAGTCGAGCCCGCGGCCAGCCTCCATGTGCCAACAACAAAATCATGTAATAAATAATTTTTATCTAATTGTTTATGCATGAATGTAAACAAAATGGGCATAAAGCCAATATTTTGTAAGCCCATAGCTTATGTGCAAAAATGAAATGGCACATGAGCCATGGGATGGCTAAAATGCCATTTTTGTAAAGCCCAAGGGACTATGTGTAAATATGTAAGCCTATAAAAGGCAACATGATGATGAATAAAGGAACACTTTTTGTATTCTCTCAAAAACCTAGGGTTTGTACATCTTTCACTTTTCTGAAGGTTTCAAACCTTTTTCTTTCTTTGAATTAAATCAAGAGTTTTACTCTTCCTTTTCTAAACCTAAATAGTTTTTCACCATAAAACCCACCAAGGAGAGCTTCGATCTGTCATTAGATCTAAAAAGAAGAGATTTTTAGATGTCACATCTCTTGATCTTCAAGATCCGGCCAAACCACAGGAGGAAGAAGAAGAACCCCCTTAATCAGCTTCAACACATCCTAGGAGTTTAACTCCATATATAAAATAAATATTTCCTTTCGGAAGCATAGCTTCTGGTTTCTGGGGCTAAAAGCCCTCATTTCCTTATCGGCGCCCAAGCGCTCAAGCACCGAGCACCCACGTGCCGACACGTGGCGCTCTAGAGCTCGAGCGCAAAGCGCCCACGTGCCGACACGTGGCGCGTTTGCGCTCCAGTGCCCTTGCGCTCGAGCGCAAAGCGCCCACGTACCGACACGTGGTGCGCTTGCGCTCGAGCGCACTGCGCTCGAGCGCAAGGCTCCAGCGTGCTGACACGTGGTGCGCTTGCGCTCCAATGCACTGCGCGCGCGCAAGGCGCCCGCATGCTGACACGTGGCGCACTTATGCTCCCGCGCTCTGCGCCCAAGCACAAGGCGCCCGCATGTCGACATGTGGCGCGCTTGCGCTCCGGCGCTCTACGCCCGAGCACAAGGCGCCCGCGTGCCAACACGTGGCACGCTTGCGCTTCGGCGCTCTGCGCCCGAGCACAAGGCACCCGCGTGCCGACACGTGGTGCGCTTGCGCTCCAGCGTCTTGCGCTCAAGCGAAAAGCGCCCACATGCCGACACGTGGCGCGCTTGCGCTCGAGCGCCCAGCGCTCGGGAACAGAGCACTGGAGCGCAAGCGCGCTACATGTCGACACGTGGCACGCTTGCGCCTTAGCACACAACACCTAAGCGCACAACGCTCAAGGCGCTGTCCCCACGCATCCTTTGGATGCCTTTCCCCTCTTTTTATGTACATACATATACATATACATATGTATACATACCTGCACCCCGCAAGGGGGCTGCTCGCCCCCTTGACCCCCAGCCCTCTATCCGGGTAGCGGGACACCCGTAAAAACTCTGCGTGGCTCCCGATATATCCAAAACCCCCTTTCAAAACACTACACACGCACACCGTATATTGACTTCGCATGACCAGTTTAACCCATTAATTGGAGGTTCCCTCGCCCCAAAAGCAAGGGGTAATTAACGGCATCTTAGTCCGCGGCTGCCGGAGATTCTGATCCCCACAATCAATAAACCCAGCCTACCCCAGGCAGGGGGAATCTGTAGTATACGTCTGACAAACGTGCGTGTATTCCCATCTCAATGGGGTGACGAAAACACCCTACAGACATAGCACAAAAAATAAGACCATGAGTCATCACCCATGCACATGCCACATTAATTGCCCTTCATGATGATTTCCACTCACAATTTCCACCACTAAACATTTAAACCAAAATGTTTAATCCAAAAAGGAGAATGGCAACATCTAAAGTAAACTTGTGACGGATAACAAGGATACCCCTTACATATATTTATATACCTGCAACTGCATTCCGACTGAATGCGAATGCAATGAGACTAAAATAATCCAACAAATCTAATACTAGGATCCGGATTAAACCAAAGCCAACTAGTATGATCCGTCTGATCATGATGCGTGCATAAGTGCACGTATATGATCGAACCCTGCCATAAAAACATACGGACTCTACAATGTTTCTCCCGAACATGGGAAACATTCTGTGGGGGACTCTAAAGACTCGTCAATATGCAGTAAGTGGGTTTAACTACAACCAAGGCAGTGGCACTAGCTGTGTGTAATGGTTGCCGAGGAATTGAACGAAAGGGAAGCTGATGAGCAAACTCATCCTGATACCCTACTAAGCCTACCAGTGACAATCTCCGTACAGTCCGGTCTGTTCGTCTATGAGTATCGCATATCAGGTCTAGGGGATGGTAAACGTAAGACCCCCAATAGTGGTATAATTCGTGTCAGAGTGTAGCCCAGAACACCTTGAGAAACTACTGGAATACCTACCGGTAAATCACACTTGCCTTGGACAAGGACTTTGTGTAATGGCCCTCCAGACACAGCACGGTATCAACCCCCAATACCGGGAGAGACGAATCCTATCTAACCGCCACTGCCTCCAAGTGCTTCGGGACTGCACCCAACTAGTACTTGTTTGCACGACTCCTTTAAGCCATGGTAGGGTAGTAATCGAAGAATAGTGAGAACATACTTGAGACAATGTAGCAGTGTCAAGTCAACGGACTAAGCTGTACTCATGTCACATGGAAACTGCTCCTGACGATAGGTATAGTATCAATAAGCAGTGCCCTTGCGAGTCCGTCTGGTGTTCTCATGCCCAATGAGCACCTGTATACTATCTTAGGTGAACCACCTGACACCAATGGCTTGAGAGACCAGCCACCGCCCCTCGTCGGGGTCTCGATCCGTATACACTAGTCTACTCATGGAGTATCGATGCCCAGTCTCGAAACTCCCATGACTAAGGACACTTTAAGGATGTGATTATAGACTACCCAATTCTCACGTATATGATTACCATCATACCGCTGGTAGTCAAGCAAAAATCCTAAGGGCTCTATCAACGTGCAATCGTGATCTGTAATGTCACCTAAAGCATGTACACGATGATAAAGATAAACCAGATAACATACAATCATCTCGAATAAGACTGTTCTACCGGTATAGGCCATCTCTCATTCATTAAAATCACATGCCTGAGATCCAATAATTGACTTTGAGGGAACTATATCCAATAAATTAGAGAGAAGAAAAGGAAAACAAAGGGAAATTAGTAAATTAGTGAAGCGTGGTATAAAGATATTTGAGGTAGGAGTTGACTAGAAAATTCCACACACTTCATTCTCTCTTCCCTCTCATTGGGTGTTGGTCGAGCCTTCCCATGAGCAGCCCCAATTTTCCCCACCTCCTTTTCACTCCAAAATTCTTCATTTTTTTGCTTTAAAAATTAACACAAGTCTCACTAACTCTTCATTCAAACATTACCCTATATTATTTGGCCAAACTAGCTAGGATCTTGGAGCAAAAGAGAGCAATTTGGGAGGCTAAGATTGCATGCTAGGTCTCAAAAATTTGTGGAGGTATAATCTTAAAACTTTGGTTAATTTTTGGTTAATTTCTTAAATCAAGCTTAATTAGGTATTAATATAGTGTTGATTTCAAGATTTGGAAATTCAAGAGAAGGGGTTAAACTCAAGTTAGGGTTTTTATCATGTGATTATGGTTACAAAGTGTAGTTTATCATCTTAAGAAATGAAAAATCTAGTCTAGTTGTTGAATGGTAAATTGTTGCTTCAAAATTGTTCAAATTAGATAATTTTGAAAACTAGGTTTTTAAAATTAATATAAATTGGTGAGATAAAATTTTAGTAATGGTTTGTGTGACTTAATTAAGATATTTAGTGAGTATTGTGGCCACTAGAATTGTTAAAGCATCAAGATTTGAACTAAAATGGAAATTGATGCTTACCAGGATTTTGGAATTAAATCGATTTTAATTACGTTGTGGTTTGATGATAAATAACTGATTTCATATAATATTTAGTGTGTTATGAATGCGCGATTGGTGTGATTGGATTTTAGGTTTTCGGGATTTTCATGTATAAAGACCCTAGTTGTAGTTTGTGGCATTGTCGCGAGCACGTTTGTGCACCAAGTGTGTGCGAGTCTACTAGTTCGCGTGATTGATTTGTGTCGTTTACCCCGCGACAATTCGTATATTTATCCTTTTAGTTGCTTGTGTGCGATAATAGGATCAGATACAAAGGTGTCAGACGGGGCGCAGAAAGACAGAACGGAGATCGAATCAGATTAGCCCAGGCGTCCCGATGAGTAGATGTATACATCAATGAAGGGATCAACTGGATGGCGCGAAGCTTCCGATGGTTCAGTATTACTTGAAGTACTTGTATTGTATGCGCAGTATCCTGGTTAGTCATCTCGTTGCATCGCATCGTTATATGTATGTATGTATGTATGTATGTATGTGTGTGTGTGTGTGTATATATATATATATATATATATTTATATATATTTGTGACATCATTTCATAGGACACTTGCACCATTACCATTGGTTCCTGCCGCACGTGCACTAATTATGCGAACACACACGCCATTTGTAATTGCTATGTCATGAACACTATAGAACTTGCTTAGAATTTGTATCGGAACATTTGCATCAAATACGATCCGTAGACTTATATTTGTATATTCATTTCACTAAGATGTATACGTAGGGTTGTTAGTCATATATACATACCTCATTGCATCATGATTCATGCGTAGTTTCTGGCCGTACTCCGCATGGTATATGCCATCGTATCATAGATTTCCACATTACGGACATGTTTATATATTATGATTCTTCTCGAGTATTTCAGTATTCATGAGATTTTTGGATTTTTGGGGAAAACCGTAAGAATTTATAAACTTATTATCCTTTTAAAATGAAAGTTGCGGTTTTCTCGTGATGTATATGTCTTCCACCATGAGTTTTCCTGTAACATTTCAAAAAAAATAAATATTATTTTTGGGAATTTTTATAATTTAATATTATTTTATTGAATATTTTAATATTTCGGTATAACTAAATACCGATAAATGGGAAAAATTTTGGAAAATTCAAAAATAGGGTATTTTATGGAATTATGCCATTTTTAAGTTTTTATGATTAATTATAAGCTAATTTAGTGCTAATCGCGATTAAAAATCGCTAATCGGTTTTTAGCATTTTTGTGCAAAACATGCACATATTATTTTCTTTACACTTATGCATTTCTACCATGTTGTTTTGGGGTCACTATTTATGTGAGAAGGATTTAAAGGGAAAAAGAAAAGAAAAAGGAAAAGTGATAGAATGATTAGGAGAGAGAAAGGGTAGGTATGGGGTCAAACCCTAGTTGTGAGCCATCCCCCCCCATCATTTCTTCTTCTCATTCTCTCCCCTCTTTCCCTAGGGCTGCTACTGCCTCTTCCCTCTTCCCCCTCCATCTTCAAGCCCAAAACACCATGGATACAACTCCAAAACCCCATTCCCACTACACAAAAATTGTTCCCAAGCTCACTAGCTACACCACGGACCAAGAAAGAAAGGATTTTGAGGATTTTGAGCAACTCAAGAAAATTCTTGGGTTGCAAAAGGAGGTAATTTCTGCACCATTAGAGTAGTGTTTCAATTCCTTATGCATCTATACGTGTTTCATGTCGATATTGGGTAGTTTTGATGAACTTTGGAAATTCCAAGTTAGGGTTTAGGGTTTGAAAGGAAATCAAAGGTGATTGAGGTGTAATTAGGGATTACAACCCCTGTGGTGATTGATTGGAGACCCAAACCAGAAGCTAGAACCTGGAATACGGATTTAGAAACCGATGTCGGAAAAACTGTGATTTTTTTGAGTGTATTTGGAAATCTGCTATCACCCTGAGACCCCTAAAATTATTTTAGATTGACAGTGAGATGTGCAGGCAACTAGAAACCATCACCCAAAGCCCTAGCACCTAACCCCTCTTTCAGGACGCAAATAAATCCATTCTGGCCTTAAATTGCGGCCAGACCAGGTTGGATTTAGCTCGTGTTGGTTCTGTAGGTCCTACATCTATAAATTAGACCCCTGGCATGTGCAAAATTGTCCAATTTGACCTAGGGTGAAATCTGGGACCCTTTTCTCGAGTTGCTGTTTTGGATTCGTGTTTCCGTTTCCGTATTTTAAATACTGGATTTATGTATATGTGTTTTACCTCGAATACTTGGCGTTTATACGACGATATCGAGGATTGTTGTTGGTTTTGAAAGTGTGTCCATAGGTTCTAACCTATAGACCTTAGCGCATCGTTTTGGTTTTCGTGTGTCGTTTTAGTTTTAATTTGGTTTTAATGCGATGCGATACGTGTGATATGTAGGTACCTCCACGGTGATCCAAGGCGATGAAGACGATGGTGGCAACATCGACACCGACATGCAGGATTCAAGGTGAGTAGATTTATATCTACGGGGAGAAGTCGGGTGGATGGCGTATAGCACCCCCGCAGTCTGAAGTTGGTATTCTAGATATGTATATTATATATATATATATATATATATATATATGATAGCTTATAGTGTGTCACGGATATTGTGATTAGATGTACTGTGGTTAGATTAGGGCGTAGAAGTAAACTAGTATAGTTCCTAGTTGCGAACCCTAGAATAGGTTTACACCCACACGCACACACATGCTTATTTGCTATACTTATACTGTGATGATGAGGATAATGGACGGCATTGGAGTTGAGTCGATGATATTGGGCATAGTGCCATGAGATCGGTGATATGATATGATTCGTATTTAGGATACGACATGTGATTTCTAGCGGGTCTTTGGACGTGTGTTTCACACACGCATTCATATTTATATAGATGGTATCAGTTGTACTAGACTTAGATCAGTACCCCAGATTAGGTGATATGATGATAAGGATACCGATAATTGATGTGATGACTGTGATATTGACCCATACCTAGATTTGGGATGCCGTACGACGGATTTACGTACGAGCTATATATTGATGATAGATCCGCACTCATGACTCGAGGACGTCAGATGATATACTGTATCGTACGCGATACCATTGAGGCGGGATCACCAACTATTATATTTATATTTATATATATATCGACTCAGATTTAAGTGGTTTCCATACCCCTCTCGATTGACTTAATAGTTAGATGTAGATTACTTTGTAGACATTAGACTAGACGCGAGTCATACCTATTTCAAAACTAACGAATCGGGAGTATTTCAAAGATAGGAAAAAGAGACTCTACGGACATTTTCAAAGACACGTCTTTTCTTAAAACACCGTAGCCCTTATTTTACTAAAAACCCCAATTCGTCTTATTTCAAATGGCATAACTGCATAACATATACATATTGATGTAGATTCTTCACTGTTGCGCTGATTATTCGATTTCCGCATATTCATGCAATTTGCATCGCTTTGCTTGTGTAAATGTGTTTATTGCTATATTAAAACCATGCTGTTAGGACACCGGCACCATTATCGATGATGCATATGTTCCACGTACACATGCTTGCCGGCTCACAGACTTCATCATCGATAATGGCCATGTCACTACACTGTAGCACTGTTGCATTCAGGATATGATCTCTTGCATGGCATACTTGTGTACATACCCATTGTAGACCCATATTTCCATACATAAGTATTTGCACATACATAGATGATTCTGGTTTGACTTGGAGATCTGGAAACCGCAAGATACTCTTTAAAACTGATTCATTTTAAAAGAGCGGCTTTCCCCAATATGTGCATATTACTATTCCATGTTGCATGATATATTGATATGCTTACATTCTTCTATATGTCGCATACATCATGCTTTCTGATTATACGCATTGAGATATGTTGTTTCCTTGATATTTCTGGATTTGGGAACCGAGGGTATTTTCAAAAGAGAGTATGTGTTGTTTTAAAAACCCGGTTACCCTTGATATGATATTTCAGTGCATCCACCATGTGTTTTCTCGGTTCTGAGAGTGGCATGTGAAACCCGATTAGTGGAGTGGTAGGCACCGTCTGCGGGTATATGGTGGACCCGGTGAGGTACCCCGGGGCAAGAAGACTCGTATATGCTAGACGGTGAGCCCTGCAGGGGAGTACTACCTACCGGTGATAGTATTTGGGACCCGTCGGTTATCCGGAGGATACCGACCGGAGTCATGAGATGGATATGAGGGCAGACCAGGGGGTGCGGTGCCTGAGATATATAAGGATTTACATGTCGATGCTGGGCACAGGTTTCATGATGTTTTCGAGTGTCGATACTTGACACTCAGGTTCCATGATTTTGATATGTCGCGAGAGACACATGCTGATTTACATCCTCATACTTCCATGCATATACTTTATGATATTTACATGCATGATGCTTATTGTCATTGGGTGACACGTGGATGGGATCCACATACTTATAGACATTGATTACATAGTTGGATGATATCCACATATTACTAGACTTCCTGATATAGTTGACATCGATTACATTGATCATACCTCATATTTGTGATATGTTATTACCTAAGGCACTGGTACGAGCACTTGGCACTACATACATGTATAGATGTTACATTGCCACCTTATCAATCTTCAGACTTATTCATATTGAGGATATATTATTACTAATTGTATTGACCTAGGATTATGTCATGCTTTCGATTTCTGCTTATAGATATTTTCTACTCACGAGTTGGCAACTCACACCCGTTGTGCTACAGTTCTTGCAGGTTTTGCCGTACAGGTTCTATGGCGGCATTTCTGGCACACTACTTCCTTGCGGGTGATTTGCTTTGGTAGGTGGGTTCTTTGCATCAGAACAACCATTGTATATGTATTATTCATTGTATCTAGAAATTCCATCAACCAAAACTTGTATATTGTTTCAGACCTTGAAAACCAGTTATGTATTATTTCGACCTTAGAGTCGCGCGTTTTAGTATGTTGGTTTTCATGTTGATTTTGAGATTTCTTTGATTTTGATCTTCGCCCTTTGGCATTTTATATTATATTGCTTGCGTGGTTGTGACCGTCGATTGACGAAGAGCTAGCTCCCGCTTGGGGATGCCTTTTATTGTGCATATATATATTATTCATGTTGTACCCCGTTCGGGGCCAGTTTTTACAAAGGAAACTCTGCCAAAATTTTTAGAAAAGATATGGAGGATTTAAAATGCATATTCGGCTTACCTATTTTAGAACCCTTGTTTTAAAAAAATGTTTTCCTTACTTCTTACAAATTAGTTTTTCTTATTTACTTCCTAAAAATGGTTTTAAATTTCTGGGCTTTTTGGCTTACTTGGATTAGATGGGGTCCTATAGACTTCATATGATTCAAGTGCCAGTCACGGGCTATTTCGGGTCGTGACAAAGTTGGTATCAGAGCGATAGGTTAACCTTGGTTCGAGTCTATGTTTGACTATATGGAGCCTAGGGCGTTTATATAAATACGGAACTTAGGTTTGACCTTACGGAACTTAGATTTAGTGGAGGGGGTATTAGACCTGAACTTTCGTCGCGTAGAATGACCCTTGGTTGATGGAGTAGGTGACTTCAGTAGAGTGACGTACCGTGTGTATGTTTCGCGGCATACATACGACACGCCACTCCACTTAAGGAGCCTTAGGATGTACATTTCCTTACACAGTATTAAATTCATTCCTATGATCTATCCTCATCGATACTGGTTATGTTTTTCCTGCCACGACTACACGGGCAGAGAGAGCTACGGCTAGAGTTGCGTCAGCATGAGCTCGTCACGGACGAATACTGACCATGGCGTGATTCCAGAGACATACGATTGCATATGGAGGCGTCGTTTTGCTGTGTTTTCGCGCAATGAGCGTTTGACAGATTGCTTCCACGAAATTTCTCGGATGTACTGATTAGTACCAGAGGATCAGGCTACTGCTAGAGGCCAGCTAGGATGTGATGACCATTGATATATCGCTTATTCAGGATGATTGAGGCGCTGTTCAGCGTACAGAAGAATGATCCTGTTGCTGCTGCAAATGACGAGATATCGCCCAAATGATTGGAGCTACTGCAGCATGAGTATATATTTAGAGATATTATGGCGATTCTCTAGTCACCCAAGGGTGAATGACTAGGACATATGGTTCGTTCACTTACCCGATGCGAGATCATCAGATTGATTGATTCCAGCTAGAGATGACTTCATGCAAATTCGTTGAGAGTCGATAGAGACGATCGAATGTCAGGAGCCTATTTTCCAAGTTTAAAGTAGTCGGAAAGTCATACAAGCGATTCTATAGACCCTCTAGAAGAATGAAACCCTAACTCGACATAATGACCATGTGAAAGCCTTTGAACCTTAGGGTTTGCGGCAGTTCCGCGGCACCATTACTGAGGCTTGGGTTTGCCCTTCTACGGCTGGACCACTGATGCTGTGGTATGTACTCGATACTATTAAACTGTACCCAAGATGTTGATCTCTTGGGGGATTATGAGGTTTAGACAAATCGATCGGATGGTTCGACATCTTTCGGATATCATGTGATGGGACACATTGCTTGGGAGACTCCAGATACGAGTATAGCCATTGGCGCACCGTCCATGCAGCCAAGATGAAACAAGTCCGAAGCAGTCGACATCAGAGAAGAGTGGAGTAAGAGATTCGAGAAAGACCTCGACAGGACCTTTCTGGAATACTATACGTGAAGAACTGGCCCCAGGAGTGTTCATAATGCGCACACCGAGCAGGCCAGAGTTCGGCATCATCGACAAGATAGTTGACTAGGTTTGGATAAGGGGCCTCACCCAGATACGTTGTGAATTGTTCAAGAACGGACGCGTATTGAGTATATCTCTGCAGGATATGACAAGTTCCTGAGGTCGTGTTCGGCTAGATATCTTCTATAGAGTGATGGAGATACCGAGTTCGTGATTTCGGGTCCGTATGAGAGACTTTGGATGGACCGTAGCCGAGGAAAAATTGTGGGGCGCAGATAGATACGCGATGTCGAAATAGACGATGATACAGAAAAGCGGGACTAGAGCTTCATGCGAGACGCTGACGAGCTATCGTTACTTCCCGTCGAGACTAGAGACCTGATATGCTTACAGAGGCATTGGGATACGGCCAACTTCCGAGGAAATGTGTGCGGAACACGCAGATGTCCCGAAAACGAGAAAGGATTAGGTAAGAGTACTAGCCTCCGTACAGTTCGGCATAGGCAAGATCGGAAGAGACCCTGAGCAGGATTCCTTCCAAGACACTGCTGCAATGATAGTTGCACCCAAGATCAGATGTGTCATGTGCATTCAGAGAGCCAGAGGCCGACGCCAGTGACATGCTGCTTTACGAGTGGTCGTGATGATTGACCGAGAGATGACCAGAGAAGTGCCAAAATGGAATCGTCCCCGTTAGCACACATGATAGGGCCGATGAGCCGATGGATTGCGATATAGGTTATCCACAGAGAAGATAAGGTCCCAGAGACAGAGGAAGCCAGACCGTGAGCAAGAGGCAAGTAGATATCTTGCACTGCTAGCATTGGATGCACCGACACCTTCTCAACTTTGAGGGAGGATATACCGACGACGGTATTTATGATTTGTGATTTTGTGATTCTATTATCACGTATCCGTCATCTTGGATTTCGGTAATTTAGGCGATCTATTCACATGATTTAGTCTTGATGGCTGAGCTTCATGATATTTGTTTTCATGGACCATGGTTGCACCTACTGGTTATTTATATTTTGCGCATAGTTATTACGCTTGAGGTATCGATTGTGATTTCATGCCTATTTTATGCCGGTGATTTGATTTACGCTTCCAGCATAGTTTCAATGCACTTTTAGTGTTTTGATTTGATTTGTGCACGCTGATGCACATGGTTGTGAGCTAATATACGCGGTATACCTGCTTTGGATTGAGCCGTATTGTATACCGTCGATTTCGATTCTGATATTGATATTGATTTCTTGCACTCCGTGCATTTGATTTGGATTTTCGCGCGTGATGAGCGCATGTTTTGAGATACGATTTTTGTGCACACCAGATGCACTAAATCGGGATTCTTCGTGCATGTCAGATGCACCTGATTTTGCTGTCAGGCACACACGTTGCCTATGACAGATGTTTCGTGCACAACTGTTGCACCTAGATGACATTTTTTGTGCACATGTATGACACATATATGGATTTTGATTTCCGTGCGCACCAGACGCACAGGGTATTCTTATATACATTTTTGGGATTAATTCCTTATGGACCAGTACGTTTTTATGCTGTTTGCTATTTGTTTTCGTACTGAGCAGGACTAGTCAGAGGACGGTACCTGGATATATTTTGCATGTATTGATAGTTATCGAAAGGATTTCCAAAAAGCGAGCTATAGTCTCAGTATTTACCTACGTGTCTGATATGACACGAAACGTTTAAAACAAGCTAACCCTTCTAAGTTGTTTTCAAAACGGTGGAACGTACATATTAAAAAAAAAGATATATACGTATATGGTTATTTTCTTTTGATAGACGTCCGCCACTGTGCAGTGCTATGCGCATTGCACAGCGACTTTAAGAGATTCGACATGCATATCCTTCAGATATTTACATGTATAGATTTGATATTTACGTGTATAGCTCTGATTTATATTATATTGGTTTTGCTTTGGGTTTGGCATTCGTGTCCTTACCATGACTCCGATGATTGCGGGATGCTTGACGGAGTTTCGATTTTGAGTTATCTTCTCATTACTCATGCGCATGCATTGCGCTATGATGCGTTTTATGTATTGATGATTTCGGAGCCCCGACGACTTGGACTTTCATATGAAATGTTTTAGAATTTGGGGGTTTAAATTTAAATTCGGGGACCGAATTTATTTAAGAGGGGAAGATTGTAACATTTCAAAAAAAAATTAAAATATTATTTTTGGGAATTTTTATAATTTAATATATTTTATTGAATATTTTAATATTTCGGTATAACTAAATACCGATAAATGGGAAAAATTTTGGAAAAATTATGGAAAATTCTAAAATAGGGTATTTTATGGAATTATGCCATTTTAAAGTTTTTATGATTAATTATATGCTAATTTAGTGCTAATCGCGATTAAAAATCGCTAATCGGTTTTTTAGCATTTTTGTGCAAAACATGCACATATCATTTTCTTTACACTTGTGCATTTCTACCATGATGTTTTGGGGTCACTATTTATGTGAGAAGGATTTAGAGGGAAAAAGAAAAGAAAAAGGAAAAGTGGTAGAATGATTAGGAGAGAGAAAGGGTGGTATGGGGTCAAACCCTAGTTGTGAGCCATCTCCCCTATCATTTCTTCTTCTCATTCTCTCCCCTCTTTCCCTAGGGCTGCTACTGCCTCTTCCCTCTTCCCCCTCCATCTTCAAGCCCAAAACACCATGGATACAACTCCAAAACCCCATTCCCACTTCACAAAAATTGTTTCCAGGCTCACTAGCTACACCACAGACCAAGAAAGAAAGGATTTTGAGGACTTTGAGCAACTCAAGAAAATTCTTGAGTTGCCAAAGGAGGTAATTTCTGCACCATTAGAGTAGTGTTTCAATTCCTTATGCATCTATACGTGTTTCATGTCGATATTGTGTAGTTTTGTTGAACTTTGGAAATTCCAAGTTAGGGTTTAGGGTTTGAAATGAAATCAAAGGTGATTGAGGTGTAATTAAGGATTACAACCCCTGTGGTGATTGATTGGAGACCCAAACCAGAAGCTAGAACCCGGAATACGGATTTCGGAAAAACTGTGATTTTTGTCAGTGTATTTGGAAATCTGCTATCACCCCGAGACCCCAAAATTTTTTTTGGATTAACAGTGAGATGTGCAGGTAACTAGAAACCAACACCCAAAGCCGTAGCCCCTAACCCCTCTTTCAGGCCGCAAATAAATCCATTCTGGCCTCAAATTGTGGCCATACCAGGTTGGATTTGGCTCCTGTTGGTTCTGTAGCTCGTGTTGGTTCTATAGATTAGACCCCTGGCATGTGCAAAATTGTCCAATTTGACCTAGGGTGAAATCTGGGACCCTTTTCTCTAGTTGCTGTTCTGGATTCGTGTTTCCGTTTCCGTAATTTGAATACTGGATTTATATATCTGTGCTTTACCTCGAATACTTGGCGTTTGTACGACGATTTCGAGGATTGTTGTTGGTTTTGAAAGCGTGTCCATAGGTTCTAACCTATAGACCTTAGCGTATCGTTTTAGTTTTTGTGTGTCGTTTTAGTTTTGATTTGGTTTTAATGCGATGCGATACGTGTGATATGTAGGTACCTCCACGGTGATCTGAGGCGATGAAGACGATGGTAGCAACATCGACACCGATACGCAGGATTCAAGGTGAGTAGATTTATATCTACGGGGAGAAATCGGGTGGATGGCGTAGAGCACCCCCGCATACCGATGTTGGTATTCTAGATATGTATATTATATATATATATATATGACAGCTTATAGTGTGTTGCGGATATTGTGATTAGATGTACTGTGGTTAGATTAGTGCGTAGAAGTAAACTAGTATAGTTCCTAGTTGCGAACCCTAGAATAGGTTTACACCTACACGCACACACATTCATATTTGATATACTTATATTGTGATGATGAGGATAATGGATGACATTGGAGATGGGTCGATGATATTGGGTATAGCGCCATGAGATCGGTGATATGATATGATTCGTATTTGGGATACGACATATGATTTTTAGCGGGCCTTTGGACGTGTCTTTCACACACGCATTCATATTTATATAGATGGTATCTGTTGTACTAGACTTAGATCCGTACCCCAAATTAGGTGATTGTCACGACCCGAAAGTACGGAACGTGATCGGCACTTAAATTACAAAGCGTCTAGAGGCGCAACGTAATCTAAGAAAGCCAAAGCCCAGAAATCTAAACCATATAAAAGAAAAAGCAAAGGAAAACATATAGGAAAACAAGTTTAAAAGCATGATCAAATTTTCTTAAAAATTTCGGTAGAGTCTCCTTTGTAAGAACTGGCTCCAAACGGGTACAAAAAAGTATAATATATACAAACAATAAAATGGCATCCCCAAGCGGGAGCTAGCTCTACGCCAACAGGCGGAAATAACCACACCATGCACAATCATATACAACGCCAAAGGGCGAGGCTCAAAACTCAAAAGAAAACAAATCCACCAGATACTATAGTAATACAAGCGTGACTCTAAGGTCGAAATAAATAACTGGTCCTTTAAACTTATCAAGTAATACAAGTTTGGTTGATGGAGCTTACTAGATACCAATGAAATAATAAAAGTACAATGGCGGTCCTGATACAAGTGAACCAACCTACCAAGCAAATCACACTGAATGAAATGATGTGCCAGCAAACTGCGAAGGAAACCCGTACATCGAACCTGTAATAAAATTTGGCACAACGGGGGTGAGTTCCCAACTCGTGAGTAGAAGACATCTGCGAAACGAAATCGAATGCACGACGCTGTCCTAGGTCATAATAATATACTAATATATCACTTGTCATCTAGTAGTGCAGGGTATTAAACTACGCGTAAGTGCAAATGCTTCATGCTCGTGTTAGTGCCTCAAATAGTAATATGTCATGTGAATGAGTATGCATGCACCATGAATGTTAAACAATCAATCCTGAATTCTGGATATTTCTGTATAAGAAATCTTTAACTTTTATCCTGGTAAAATTTGTATAGAAATCTGAAATATCATCGATGAAATCCATGGAAATCCGTGTCGAGCATCGACACAAAACATGTAAATCTCAAGTCTCAAGACCTCATAGTTTCAATATCTCATAGTCTCAATATCTCGGGCTCCGTCTGTCCGGATCGTCCCATATCATCAAATCTCACGACAACGGTCGGTATCCTCCGAATATCCGCCACGCCTTACATCACCAGTAGGTAGTCTTCCTCTGCCAGGCTCATCATCTACAACTCGATCTTCTTGCCCCGGGATACCATACCGGGCCCACCATGTCCCAAGACGGTTCATCCACTCCTCGAATCGGGTCTCGAAATCTAACAGAAAATATAAAATCTCATGGTGGACGACACATACATCACGAGAAAACCGCAACTTATATTTTAAAATGAGAAGGAGAAAGAGAGAGATGTTTTTATATATATTCTTGCGGTTTTCCCCAAAATCCAGAAATCTCATAGAAATCCAAAATCCCAAAATTATGAGTAAGTAAATGATAAGTGTCGGCATAAGCCCCACAATACTGTATGATATCATGAAATTGTGAATGCATGAAATGTTTAAGTAATAAATGCAATGTCTAGACTAACACCTGAGAGTAATCACAATATTATATTAATCTAGCCTTTAGCTGATTCTATCAATAAAAGATAATATGTTATAAAATGTACGTGATATAACAATTACCAATGATGGTGTGTGTGAGCCGGCAAATAAGTGTACATGGAATATGCGTATCATCGGTAATGGTGCCGGTGTCCTAACAGGCAGAGTTTCATACTGACTAAAGAAACATATGTATGAACATGCAACTTGATGATTGCAATCTGAAAGTAAAGATGAATGTTTATTAACCACTCATTGGTAATATACATGTCTAACTACAATTAAATGACTCGATCCTAAACTAGTATCTATTTAACCTCCTAAGAAACTAAACTAAGGAAACTAGTCGATCAGAAATAAGGATCCACCTAGGGTCTGAGTCCATATCTTTAATAGTTGGTGATCCAGCCTCAATAGCGTCACGTACATAGTACGACTTCCTCGAATCAAGGGAGCGGATCAATCATCACATCTATGCCTCGTACGGTAAAATCAATCGTAAGGCATCCCAATATCGGGGTACGGGGCAAGTATCGCCTACGTACATCATCATTCGTATAATATCATCATCAAATAATGTCATGATCAAAGGTATTGTACTGTAATCGCATACATCCCAATATCATCAATCATATCTCATTGTCCGTGTACATATACATCGTCAATTGTTTCTCAGAAATATCATGTCATATATATCATATCGTAATCTGGTCACACATATATCATATCGTAACCAAGTCACACATATATCATATCATAACCAAGTCACACATATATCATATCGTAATCAAGTCACAGGTTATGGTCCGGGTTCTATTCTAGAGTCTCGTATATCTCAATGTTATCATCACCTATTATCGTTTATGTATACATATCCATTCTCTCATTTTCCAACCATCTGCTAAGATCATAATATGACTGTATAGCCAAGAGATCATGGCATCAAGCCCAGTTATATCGTCTCATCCCCATGTATCATATTACATCCTTATATCACATATACATGTTGTGTATATATACACCTACACACATTCCTACTTATATATACACATACACATATACACCAAGCCAAGTTTCTCTGTGTGTGTGTGTGTCTACCTGAAACCTATGAATTTCCTCCAAGACATTCCTCCTCTGGTAAAGTCTATCTAAATCAGTCTAGTCCAACCTAAGGTCATTAATAGGGTCCTACTCGCCAAGAATCTAAGGTCACGTCCGACTTCCTAATGACAATAAGCAATATTCGTATTCTACGTTTGCGGGGGTGCTAAACGCCATCCACCCGACTTCCCTCGTAGATATACATCTACTCACCTGGTCCTTGTCTGCCGAAGACGATGTCGCCCTCCTCCTCTTCCTCGTCCAAAGTCCACGTGAGGGGTACCTATACGCAAACATATATAATTTCGTAACTGAATCACGGATAAAACCAAAATAACGCACGAAACGCGCATAGGTTAAAACCTATAACCCACTCATGCAAAGGAACCATTATCGCTCGATATCGGCGTACAAACACCGATTGATCGAGATAAAACACCAACAAAGAACTTGTAGTTTCAAAATTTTTTATTTATAATATAAAACATGGTTTAAATCATCTAAACCCTAAAATCGATCAAATCGTCCCATTCCGTAAAAACCTAAAAACGCCAATTTACCGTTTTACTCCAAAACTTCATGTTTAAATGAAACTAATGGTCATAATATTCATTAAATCACATAACTAGATTATAGAAACCATTACTATATTTTTCTCACACCATTTTGTCTTAATTTAAAATTTCTAATTTGCAAATTAGCCAAAATTAACACTTGTTAAGCAAAAATTAACAATTCCACTACTAAATTTGATTTTGCATATATTAAAGTGTTAAACCACTCCATGAAACCTTAATAATGAGCTAAAGCCCTAATTAGATTTCTAATACTACATTTTAAATTAATTTCTAAAACCTAATTTACCGAAATTGCATATTTATCACATTATATTAACTAACAATTTGAAAGTAATAATTAGATTAGGTCTTTCATTCCTTTAACATGTTAATATTCTCATTAAAACCACAATATAATGATAAAAACCTTAATTAGAATTTTAACACACCAATATATATAATTTATAAAAATCTAGTTAGCAAAATTCCTTAATTTAAACAATTTTGAATGCACAAATTATAATAAATCAACCATGCTAGATTTTTCCCTTCTAAAAATGTTAAGCTACTTATTATAACCCCACTTAATTAATAAAAACCCTAACTTTATTTTAGAAACCTTATCTTGAATTTTAAACTTGCAAATAGAATTAATTAAGAAAATCTAGATATGCTAAATAAAAGCATTTAACAACAATTAATCATAAGAATAAAAATTATACCTTCAAAGCATGAGATCCAAACATGAAAATATTCTTCCAAGATAATGGTTTCCAACTCCAAATTCCATGCTAAATAGGTCAAAAGAAAATGGTAGAGCTTGAATGTTGATTTTTGAGGTTTATTTTTGGAATTTTTGATGAATTTTGATGATTTTTAATGCAAAAATGATGGGGGGGAAATTTTGGGGCTGCCCATGGAGGTGAGGTCAGCCATGAGGTGAGGAAAAGAGAGGAATAAGGAATGAAGAATTGTGTAGAACATTCTCCAAAGAAATACACCTTTTATGTCTTTTCATAAATTTCTTTATTTTATTAATTTTCTTAATTCAATTCATCATAGAAAACTCTAGAATTTTAAAGACAATTCAAGAAGAGATTAGCATGCTAAAAACCTAATTGTAATATGTCATGGTTCACTTTTGAAAAATAAACCCATTGCAAATTGTAATTTACAGTAATTTAATGTATATTTAAAAGCTTATGTTAATATTTAAAATAATTAATTTAGGAAAAATATTTAATTAAACTAAAAATTTATAAGTGACTAAATAAACACCATTTACTAGTAATTACATATTTAAAATAGGTCTTTTTAAATTTATGAAGAAAATTATTTATAGTTAAGTTTTACGGAAAATACAGTTTATTTTTCCGAAAATCAGAAAATTCAATTAAAGAATTTATTTGTTTAATTATTTATTTATTTTTAAAACGTTACAATCTTCCCCACTTTAAGAAATTCGGTCCCCGAATTTAAATTAACACTCCCCCTATTTACTAAAACATTCAGCCAAAACACTCAAATCGTCGGGCTCCGAAATCATCAATACATAACAAAAATCAACTCCGTCAAGCATAACGCAATCATCGGAGTTATGGTGAAAATAGAATATCCAAGCCCAATACGAAAACCAACATAATATACATCAAATCTATAACTTATATACCGCGCATCGTAGTAAAATCGTCTAAACATCTTAAATAAAGAAGCATGCAAAAACCACTTTTTAAAATCGTCGTGCGATGCACGTGTCACGGCATAAGTAGCGGACGTTTATTTTAAAAAAATAGCCATACATATATATATCTTTTAATTAACCTACACGTCCCGCCTGGTTACTAAACCAAATAGTAATCATTATAAAAACATACTGTTCAAAATGAAATCAATCCCAATCACAGTATAAAAATATCATATGCGTCCGGTACGCACGAAAACCGAAACCAAATACAGATGTCTCGAATATGCACAGAACAAAACTGAGTGCAACAGGTGTGCACCAAAAACATTTGTCAAGTGCAACGGGCGTGCACGACAATAATATCAGGTGCATCTAATCTGCATAAAACTCCGATTTATTGCATATGGTGTGCACAAAATCGCATCAAGTGCGCCAAGTGTGCGCAAGAATCTCAATCAAGTGCACATGGTGTACGAAAAACATACACAGAATATCAAAATCGAAATCATTGTACGAAAAAAAATGCATGAAAACTATGTCGAAGCATACGTCAAAATCATTTGCAACCCATATGCACGAAACCAAATCAATATCTCAGATGGTATAAAACCAAATCAAGTGCACTGGGTATGTACAAAACAACATCAATACAACTGACATATGAAACACGAATAGAGTGTAATGAATGTACACATAAGAAATACCAATCGTAGAAAAAAATCCTCAAAAAACCAAAATCCAAACAACGGAAATATGATATTTAAATCACCAAATCACAATCGTAAACACTATCGTCAATGTGCGCCTTTCTAATGTCGACTGATTCAGACTCGTCTCCTCATCGCGGTGCTGACTGCGCTGCAAGCGGCTATGCTCATATCGAGAGCCTCCCGCGTAATCTATCCCTTCACCTGATATCCGGACTACGTTAAACTTTTCGATCGATTCATCAAAATACCATAATTTCCCGAGACCTCAACACTCAAGTAAAGTTTAAAAGTATCCAGTACATGCCCCAGCATCTGCGGACCAGCCGTAGAAGGGTAAACCCAAGCCTCGCTAATGGCACCGCGGAACTGCCGTAAACCCTAAGGTTCAAAGACGTTCTTATGGTCATTATGTAGAGTTAGGGTTTCATTCTTCTAGAGGGTCCATAGAAATACCTGCAAGTTCTTCCGAATACCTTAAACTTGGGGAAATGGGTTTCTGACAATCGTTCGAACCTTTTTAACTTCGTCTGGACGGCATGTGAACATCCTTCGTCCGCACGCTAAACAATGCTTCAATTCTCAAGAAATAAACAATACCCAAAGGGTTATCGCATTCGAGCCGCAGCTCCCTCTGCCCGTGCGACCGTGGTAACAGAAACATCATCTGATATCAACGAAGATATATCAAAGGAATGAATGGAATATGGTGCAAGGAAATGTACATCCTAAGGTTCCTTAAGCAGAGTAGCGTATCATAAGTATGCCACGGATCATACCCACGGTGCATCACTCTACCTAGGTCACCTACTCCATCAACTAAGGGTCTCCCTAGACTTATACAAAGGTTAAACCTAGCGCTCTGATACCAACTTTGTCACGACCCGAAGGTACGGAACGTGACCGAAACTTAAATTATGAAGCGTCTAGAGGCGCAACGTAATCTAAGTAAGCCGAAGCCCAGAAATTTAAACCATATAAAAGAAGAAGTAAAGGAAAACATATAGGAAAACAAGTTTAAAAGAATGATCAAATTTTCTCAAAAATTTCGGCAGAGTCTCCTTTGTAAAAACCGGCCCCAAACGGGTACAAAAAAGTAGAATATATACAAATAATAAAATGGCATCCCTAAGCGGGAGCTATCTCTACACCAACAGGCGGAATCAACTACACCATGCACAATCATATACAACGCCAAAGGTCGAGGCTCAAAACTCATAAGAAAACAAATCCACCAGATACCATAATAATACAAGCGTGACTCTAAGG
This sequence comes from Agapanthus africanus, assembly GCA_030015575.1. Classification (NCBI taxonomy): domain Eukaryota; kingdom Viridiplantae; phylum Streptophyta; class Magnoliopsida; order Asparagales; family Amaryllidaceae; genus Agapanthus; species Agapanthus africanus. Next base: position 539,445,221 of record CM057337.1, read on the forward strand.
TCGAAATAAATAACTGGTCCTTTAAACTTATCAAGTAATACAAGTTTGGTTGATGGAGCTTACTAGATACCAATGAAATAATAAAAGTACAACGGCGGTCCTGATACAAGTGAACCAACCTACCAAGCAAATCATAATGAATGAAATGATGTGCCAGCAAACTTCCAAGGAAACCTTAACATCGAACTTGTAATAAAATTTGGCACAACGGGGGTGGGTTGCCAACTCGTGAGTAGAAGACATCTGCGAAAAGAAATCGAATGCTCGACGCTGTCCTAGGTCATAATAATATACTAATATATCACTAGTTATCTAGAAGTGCAGGGTAATAAACTATGCGTAAGTGCAAATGCTTCTTGCTCATGTCAGTGCCTCAAATAGTAATATGTCATGTGAATTAGTATGCATGCACCATGAATGTAAAACAATCAATCCTAAAATCTGGATATTTCTGTATAAGAAATCTTTAACTTTTATCCTGGTAAAATTTGTATAGAAATTTGAAATATCGTCGATGAAATCCATGGAAATCCGTATCAAGTATTGACACAAAACATGTAAATCTCAAGTCCCAATACCTCATCGTCTTAATATCTCATAGTCTTAATATCTCGGGCTCCGTCAGTCCGGATCGGCCCATATCATCAAATTTCATGACAACGGTCAGTATCCTCCGGATATCCGCCGCGCCAGACATCACCGGTAGGTAGTCTTCCCCTGCCAGGCTCATTGTCTACAACTCGATCTTCTTGCCCCGGGGTACCATACCGAGCCCACCATGTACCCGAGACGGTTCATCCACTCCTTGAATCGGGTCTCGAAATCCAACACAAAACATGGAATCTCATGGTGGAGGACACATACATCACGAGAAAACCGCAACTTATATTTTAAAAAAAGAGGGAGAAAGAGAGAGATGTTTTTATATATATTCTTGCGGTTTTCCCCAAAATCCAGAAATCTCATAGAAATCCAAAATCCCAAATTCATGAGTAAGTAAATGATAAGTGTCGGCATAAGCCCCACAGTACTGCATGATATCATGAAATTGTGAATGCATGAAATGTCTAAGTAATAAATGCAATGTCTAGACTAACACCTGAGAGTAATCACAATATTATATTGATCTCGCCTTTAGCTGATTCTATCAATAAAAGATAATATGTTCTAAAGTGTACGTGACATAGAAATTACCGATGATGATGTGTGTGAGCCGACAAATAAGTGTACGTGGAATATGCGCATCATCGGGAATGGTGTTGGTGTCCTAACAGGCAGAGTTTCATACTGACTAAAGAAACATATGTATGAACATGCAACTTGATGATAACAATCTGAAAGTAAAGATGAATGTTTATTAACTACTCATTGGTAATATACATGTCTAACTACAATTAAACGACTCGAGCCTAAACTAGCATATATTTAACCCCCTGAGAAACTAAACTAAAGAAACTAGTCGATCAGAAATAAGGATCCACCTGGGGTCTGAGTCCATATCTCTAATAGTCGGCGATCCAGTCTCAATAGCGTCACTTACATAGTACGACTTTCTCGAATCAAGAGTACTGATCAATCATCACATATATGCCTCGTACGCTAAAATCCATCGTACGACATCCCAATATCGGGGTACGGGTCAAGTATCACCTACGTACATCATCATTCGTATAATATCATTATCAAATAATGTCATGATCAAAGGTACTGTACTGTAATCGCATACATCCCAATATCAACAATCATATCTCATTGTCCCCGTACATATACATCGTCAATTGTTCCTCAAAAATATCATGTCATAATATAATATCGTAATCTGGTCACACATATATCATATCGTAACCAAGTCACACATATATCATATCATAACCAAGTCACACATATATCATATCATAATCAAGTCACAGGTTACGGTCCCGGTTCTATTCTAGAGTCTCGTATATCTCAATGTCATCATCACCTATTATCGTTTATGTATACATATTCATTCTCTCATTTTCCAACCATCCGCTAAAATCATAATATGACAGTATAGCCAAAAGATCACGGCATCAAGCCCAGTTATTTCGTCTCCTCCCCATGTATCATATAACATCTTTATATCACATATGTAAGTCCACGGTAGCGCCCCGGCCATCTAACAGACGCCAAATGCGGAACAAAAACTTTTACAAATGGCGCTATCGTGTACTATCACCCGGATCTGCCATTAAACCTAAACTAACAAACTACAAAGTGAGTAGAAATGTTATACCGAACGATCCGAGTCTTTCGGTCTTCAACCATCCCACGCTTTATTGCGGCTGCTCCGATCTCCTGAATCTCCAGTCTTCTCATCCAGGTGGCACCATGTCGACGGATCTTTAAACGGGCTCCCGCCTCTGAACCGAGGCAACTCGATCATCAAGTTTGCTAAATGAAATGACCAAGATTGATGTAGAGAATGAGTAGAACACTTTGTCTCGCTTCGTCCAAAGCTATGGACGAACGGTTAATGAAGTTGCCATTTAAAACTGTGATGAAATGAAAAGAGCTATGAAATTTCCATACACTTAAACTATAAACTTTTCTCAAACGAAAAACAATCCTCATCCTTGTGAAGAGGGGCCGGCCAAATATAAGGAGCAAGGGAGGTGAGTGTAGGAGCTTGGAGGTGACCACAAGAATAAATGAGATGAATGATTCACCTTAACACCTTGCAACTTACATTAATTGCAAATGAAGAGTCATTAACCTAGTCATCACAAACATTTAATGAACATTAAATGCAACCATGAGTCACTAATCCTAGTCATCATCTAGAAACTTCTAGAAGCACGACTCACCCTCATGACTCACCCAAGTGACAAAAAGATAAATTAGTATTTAACCGAATGTTAAATACGGGTGATAGAAAGCTGGAAACTGGCAACTTCCAAAAGTGATCCTGAAACGAATTTCAGGATAACCCTGTATCAGTATAAACATACCCGCATTTGTATTACGACCGAATACAAATGCAACTGAGACAAAGATATTATATCTACACAGTATAATACTCCGATCCGGCTTAAACCAAAGCCTAGTAGTATTATCTGCCCGAAATATGACACGTGTGTAAACGCACCTGCATTTTCCGAACCCTGCCATAAAACCATACGGCCTCTACAACGTTTCGCCCGAACTTGGGAAACAGTCTGTAGGGGACTCTAATGACTCATCAACACACTGGCACTGGGTATAACCACTAGCACGTCAGAGATATAAGCTGTATGTAACGGTTGCCTATGTATTGATTGGAAGGGAAGCTGACGAGCGAACTCATCCATAAACCCTACTGAGCCTGATAGTGACATTATCCGTATAGTCCGGTCCGTTCATCTAAAGAGTATCGCATATCGAGTCTAGGGGTAGATAAAGTCAGACCCCTAATAACGCGATAAATCATGTCGGCATGAAGCCCATCACCATCTGAGAAACTACTGATCCAAATCAGTAATTCTCCACTACCTCGGCCGAGGATTTCGAGTGATGGACACCCGTGCACTGTGCGACATCAACCCCCAATACCGGGAGAGACGAATAGGCGACGATCCGCTCACTGCCTCCATTTGGCTCGGGACTGTACCCAACTAAAACATGTTTGCACGTCTCCTTTGAGCATGGTAGGGTAGTAATCTAAGCACAGTGGGAACTCACACAAGACAAATGACGATCTCAGGTTGACAAACTAACCTGTACACATGTCTCTAGGGAACTGCTACTTGACGATATGTATAATACCAACTAGCATGTTCCCGGCGAGTCCTGTCCGGTATACTCATAACCCAATGAGCACCTGTATACATCTTAGGTGAACCAACTGACACCAATGGCTTGTGAGACCGGCCACCGCCCCTTATCGGGGTCTCGACTATATACACTAGTCTACTCTGGAGTATCGATGCCCTGTCTCGAAACTCCCACGACTAGGGACACTTTAAGGATGTGCTTACTAACCCCAGCTCCCACGTATATGATCGCCATCATACTGCTGGTAGTCAAGCAAGAATCCTATGGGCTCTATCGTCATGCAATAGTGAACTAAAGCATGTATACGATGATAAAGACAAACCAGATAGAATACTATCATCTGGAGTAAGACAGTCATGTCGGTATAGGTCCTCCCTCAATCATTTCAATCACGTACCTGCGATCCAATTATTGACTTAGAGGGCACTATATCCAACAATCTCCCACTTGCACTTAAGGCTAATTTTTACGATGTCGCATACTCACAGCCCGTGTGATACCGATCATCCAACTCCTCTACTAATCAGTTTCACAAAACTAGTTTGTAAAACTCTCGTGTTTGAGAAATAGCCTCAGTGAGTGGATCAGTCCGGATGTTTCTTTCTATGTCTCTCTTAATCTCAAGTTCGCGGAGAAAGCCATCTCCCGAATTGAGTAATTCCTTTCTTAGAATATGTCTGAATATCTGATGGGACCTAGTTCATAAATGAACTCTAAATCTAAACTTCTTAGACTGTAGTGATCACTGAACCTAATCAGTATCCAGCACCATGCCTTCCACAGTATCCTCTTGGACCACCAGTCCATAATATTGTCTCTCGTCAGAGGGAAAACTATAACTCTGACAATAACTCTATCATCCATGTCACCTTTGAAGCTTGGAATGATAACCGTCTCTCGAAGGAGGCTGCCGTCATCAAATCCGTAGAACATCCACTTATGTTCTAAAACTGCCTCCTTATGTTTCTTCAGGATTGGATTAATATAAACTTATTGCATCTAGTGCAAAAACAACATCTGGTGTGGTACTTGACTTTTTATGATTGACTCAATTGCCTAAGCAAGTGATCTGCCAATCATGCACATCCCTCTCCCTTTTAGTCTATGAGACACTTTTAGAGAGGGTGACTCCGTCACCTGCAGGTACACCACCATACCGGGAGTCATCTATTCTAAAAATTATTAGAATACTGTCAAAGTACCCACATTTGGGAAACTACCCAAATCTAGATCTAAAACCATAGATCTAGAAACCAGAATGTCCAATATTATATCCATATCCTGTCTGGAGAAACAACTGTGTGACGACCACAGTACAACCGATCATAGTATAGGAATTTTACTTCTTACTCTTTGTATGTCATCCAAATACCAGGACATTACGCCCTACTACCTTCTTAACAGATCCATCCCCTATTCTGATGAAGTCAAACCTATGACTGTTACATCAAAACTAGATGATCTATCTCTGCTATATCTGCTCAAGTCTATAAATAGACATAAGCTACTTGCCCACTATGCTTCCGCTGCTCCCACTGACCACAACAACCCTCTGGCAGAATAATATACACGTGCACTTCTAAAGCCAGTTCAGAACGACGCTATACTTATCCTCCTGCCGGGTCTCATAGTCTGGAACAACAGTAGTGTCAAGTCTGGGTAAACAAGAACCTCCCTGTCACCGTCCTTGAGGCTACCGGAGTACCTCTCGGGTATCTGAGGTTACCCACCATATCTGCGGAGTGGCTATTGGAATGTCAAACCTGATTTAATATATAGGTCCTATTAAATTTTCCGTAATCGTTTGCGGTTCTGGAATCACTTCCAGTTCTACCATATTCCCACTACTGTTTTCTGAAAAAATCCAGTTTACTAAAAGTATGGCGAGTCAAGAACAATATCATTATTGATTTTCCAGATGGTAGAAAGTTAACCATCGTCAAAGCCAGGGTCAACCCACAAACTGCTATTACAGAAACGTGCCTAGATCTATCCAGTGTCTGGTTTTAAGCATAAGCTGGACAACTCCCCGTATCTTAACATCGTTAAGATATGAACCATTCTATATACAATATAGAAATAAAGGCACTAATTTAATTGGAACCAGATTCAAATCATGCGGCTGTCTCCAGTGTATATCAACTTAATGGAAAGTGGCTACTCAGCATTACTCAACTTAGGAATCCATCCAATTATGAGTAACGTGAAAGAGAAACGAGTTTCTCAAAACCATTACTATCAACTGAATACCAATCACAAGAATCTACATCTTCGATCTCTTTGAAGAATCCCGATACTAGCGATACCTTGTTCTCTACTTTATTCTTATACCCACAACTTCTCAAAACTTAGACATTGTATTTCAAAGAAACACTTGTCTAAAAACTAGAGAAATTACAAGTAAACAGAACAGAGTACGAAGACTAACCCCTTTGTCCTGACGGACACTGGACAACATACAATACTCTGTATAAGTCCGCTGAGTCAAATAACTCAAAACCTGCGCATCGTAGGTTGAAAAACTGTACTTATGGTAAAGAACTACTCCGTTGTTCAATGCTCCTTACCCAATCGTATCTGATATAGGTAAATGTCACATATAGGTAAATGTCACGGACATAATCTCCAAAAGTTATATCTCACTTTATAAAAATAAACGCACAGATATATCATTTTGAAATTGGTGCACAACAACGGATATTCAAAACCAAATACATGCCGTCCGGCAAAAACCCAGGCGACTTCCTCAAATATCACCGATTACAACGAATTCCGATATAATGAGGATGATCACCTTATTCCCAATAACCTACTCCCACTCATCATCTGTAAAACCATACAGATGTGAGAATCATACCTGGTAAATACATACCCTGGAGTAAGTATCTAATCGGGAAATCAGTTTTCCTTTAACAATGCACTGAAACATGAAAATGTTTCGTAGGGGTATCCTGGTATTCCTAGTAATGCCTCTTCCACAATTCAATTCATGACTTTAACCATATATTTCTTTTCCATTTCTCCAAATCCCTTTATTTGTCTTTAGTCTTTACCTTCTGTACACCATCATTAGGCTAAATGGTTTTCTTCCTTCCCTACCGTTCGGCACCAGCCTATGGTTTAGAAGAAGACTATCCAGTAAGTATAATATGTATACTCTCCTAATCCTAGGAGTACTCGCAACTTGAGAGAACGTGATGATAAAAGACAACTGAATAATAGCTTATTCTATTAAAGGTGAAATAGGAGTGGCGATGAAGTACGCGGTTTGTTCGTGAATGATAACAGTCGCAATTTACTTTGCCATCTTTCTAATCCCTTTATTTTGTCTTTAGTTATTTCCTTCTGTACACCCTACTTAGGCTAATTGGTTTTCTTCATTCCCTACCTTTCGGCACCAGCCTATGGTTTGGAATAAGATTATCCAATAAGCGTAATAGGTCTACTCTCCTAAACTAAGGAGCCCTCGCAACCTAAGAGAAGGCGATAATAAACGACAACTGAATAATAATTTATTCTATTTCTTCTAAACCTGGATCCATCCTCGAAGAAGTCCCTTCGAGTTCTTATATAACCATACGATGGATCTATCCAATGGAAGTGGATGTCCGTAGTAATACGAGGTGTTATGAGAAATGCAAAGGGTAAAAGAAGGAGTGGCAATGACTTATGCAACATAGACAATCTAAAAGCCAGTATTTTAATAATGTTCGGTCAACTTGGTCACTGTGTCATATTCTAGGGTCGGTCAAAGGTCGCTGCCAAAGAGAGAGAGAGAGAAAAGAAACACTCTGCGTGCACTCTAACCAAGATCAGAATGGTTATCACTTTATCTAATCAGGAAACCTCCCACTGTAATCTCAAATTCTCCTCCAAACCTGAAAGAAAAATTATTCGGGATCACCCAAAGAGTAAACCAACTCATCAGTGAGAATCGGGATCCAACTATCATCGCATGATAACTTGATGGAGGCCACTCAAGTTATCACACTCCAGAAGGTATGCGCATGCCTGGTAAGTTTCTTTTTGTTTGAAAGTCCCGATGTGATTTTTTTTGCCCCATGCACTTATAACCTTGGCTTTGGTCAAAATGTCATAAGTCGCATCCCAAGTTCTACCCATCACTATCCAGGTTAATTTGAACCCACCGGCACATGCCCTTGACTTTGGCCAAAATGGCAGAACGACTGTCCCAAACTAACTCGTCTATCTATGCAACAAATGAATACCCAGCAGCTACCAAACACTATGCCTTGGCTTTGGTCAAAATACATAGTTTGAATACTACTGAACACCCAAAAGAAATGACGGAGGGCTACGGCTGGTTTTTGGCGAAAAAACCTTTAACGTAATGAACTTGATATCGCTGAAGGAACCTAATAGCTTTTTATAAGGATATAGTGGCGAAAACCTTTTGCTAAAGAGGTCACTCCCGGTGAAAGGATCTCGGCTCTTTCCTCGTGGAATGAGGTGCAAGATATTCCAACTGAATACCGTGATGCAAAGCAACTTGTAATCGACTATAATGAAGTTATTACCCTGACGCAAACTTCTGCTCAAGGGGTCTCTCCCGGTGAAGGGATATCAGCCCTCGCCTCGTCGAATGAGGTGCAGGATATTCTAACTGAATACCGCTATGCAAAACCAAAGGAAACATCTTTGTAATAACACCTTTTAAAATTTGTTCCAACAACATAAAATATAGGTTTGTTTTATCCTTGCATTGATAAGAATCAATGCAGTCCCATTAATCAATCACACCAGAAAAGAACGAAAAATAAAATGTACGTATATGCCATCCGCATTCGTCACTGAGTCCCGTCATCACCCGTTAGGTTACTTAACTAACGACAAAGCGGGGACTGGACTAGCGCGGGTGTAAAACATATACAACATCTAATAGTATATATACCAATATACAATAATCGCTCCAGGCGTGATAATATGCAACATTACAGAAAAGTAATAAGCATCACAGAACAATACAGATAATCTGGGATCCCCGGGTTTCACAGAGCCGCTACTGAAACCCGAAGTTCCCCTGGTCATGTGGATAGCCTGTGCAATGAAACCTAGACCCCTATGGGTACGGCACGTTACCCGCCAAAACCTGAAGCGAGGCAGCCCCTACAACAAAATGAATGGACCACCCGGCACTTCACGGAATCCGGTAACTTGTGCACCCCTCCTTGGGTCAACCTGTATCCCCTACGAGTGCGGCGAATAGTCTGCCAATTCTAGAGTGAGGCCCCTCTGCCTCTCAAAGCAATGAGATACGGACCCGTTGCCCTCCAGAACCCGGCTATCCGTGCACATCGTCGCGGGGTAAACCTAGTACAGAAATAAAAATATGTACAACGGGTACATCGGCCTCAGCCCGGTCGTGCCCCAAAAGAATATTATACAAACAGGCAGTGACGGCAGTCCACATGTTGGACGCTCACCGCACAATATCAAATGTACAAATAAATTCAAATTGCACTACCATTGCACACTGCTATCCACCACGACAAATCCGCAACATCATAGCATAACACAGAACATCAACGCGAATGTCACGTTCGCAAATCTGTCTAAAAGGACTATAGCAATTAGACGCGATTTACAGCTCGAATGACATTCCCGGTTGGAGATATAATATAAGTACTGCATACTAACAAGTTTAAAATTTTGATCGACAAAACTCCCCGAAGTGGGCCCTACGTACATCTGTTGTACAGTAACAAAATCTGGGCCCAAAGTAACAGTACCAAAAACCACAATTTCCAATATAGAAGCTACTTTAGAAATTTGGCTAATTGATCTGCTAATGTGGCGGCGGATCCGCGGCCAAACCCTAGCTTAGTCAGCGGATCCTCGGCCGTATAGAGAGATCACAGAGCCAATTTTCTCCAGTGTTCTTAAAAAACCCTGCTTGATTTTCTGAGATGCTCAAAATAATTTTTAGACCCCATTTAAAATCGATAGAAACTTTAGACTTAGAATTTGCGGTTTTCGAAAATCTGTTCGATCGAAGTTTTAAACGCGTTAGCATAAGTTAGTAAAGCTTAATGGTGAGTCTCTGATACCACTGTAAGTCCATGGTAGCGCCCCGGCCGTCTAACAGACGTCAAATGCGGAACAAAAACTTTTACAACTGGCGCTATCGTGTACTATCACCCGGATCTGCCATTAAAGCTAAACTAACAAACTACAAAGTGGGTAGAAATGTTATACCGAACGATCCGAGTCCTTCAGTCTTCAACCATCATCCCACGCTTCGTTGCGGCTGCTCCAATCTCCTGAATCTCCAGTCTTCTCATCCAGGTGGCACCATGTCGACGGATCTTTGAACGGGCTCCCGCATCTGAACCGAGGCAACTCGATCATCAAGTTTACTAAAAGAGATGACCAAGATTGATATAAAGAATGAGTAGAACACTTTGTCTCGCTTCGTCCAAAGCTATGGACGAACAGTTAATGAAGTTTCCATTTGAAACTGTGATGGAATGAAAAGAGCTATGAAATTTCCATACACATAAACTATAAACTTTACTCAAATGAAAATCAATCCTTATCCTTATGAAGAGGGGCCGGCCAAATATAAAGAGCAAGGTAGGTGGGTGTAGGAGCTAGGAGGTGACCACAAGAATAAATGAGATGAAAGATTCACCTTAACACATTGCAACTTACATTAATTGCAAATGAAGAGTCATTAACCTAGTCATCACAAACATTTATTGAACATTAAAAGCAACCATGAGTCACTAATCCTAGTCATCATCAGAAACTTCTAGACGCATGACTCACCCTCATGACTCTCCCAAGTGACTAAAAGAAAAATATGAATTTAACCGAATGTTAAATACGGGCGATAGAAAACTGGAAACTAGCAACTTCCAAAAGTGATCCTGAAACGAATTTCAGGATAACCCCGTATCAGTATAAACATACCCGCATTTATATTACGACCGAATACAAATGCAACTGAGACAAAGATATTATATCTACACAGTATAATACTCGGATCCGGTATAAACCAAAACCAACCAGTATTATCTGCCCGAAATATGACACGTACGTAAACGCACGTGCATTTTCCGAAACCTGCCATAAAACCATACGTTCTCTACAACGTTTCGCCCGAACTTAGGAAACAGTCTATGGGGGACTCTAATGACTCATCAACAAACTGACACTGGGTATAACCACTAGCACGTCAGAGGTACAAGCTGTACGTAACGGTTGCCTATGTATTGATTGGAAGGGAAGCTGACGAGCGAACTCATCCATAAACCCTACTGAGCCTGATAGTGACAATAACCGTACAGTCCGGTCAGTTCATCTAAAGAGTATCGCATATCGAGTCTAGGGCATGGATAAAGTCAGACCCCTAATAACGCGATAAATGGTGTCGGCATGAAGCCCATCACCATCTGAGAAACTACCGATCCAAATCAGTAATTCTCCACTACCTCGGCCGAGGATTTCTAGTGATGGCCACCCATGCACTGTGCGACATCAACCTCCAATACCGGGAGACACGAATCCCCGATGATCCACTCACTGCCTCCATGTGGCTCGGGACTGTACCCAACTAAAACCTGTTTGCACGTCTCCTTTGAGCGTGGTAGGGTAGTAATCTAAGCACAGTGGGAACTCACATGAGACAAATGACGATCTCAGGTCGACAAACTAACATGTACACATGTCACCAGGGAACTGCTATCTGACGATATGTATAATACCAACTAGCGTGTTCTCGGCGAGTCCTGTCCATTGTACTCATAACCCAATGAGCACCTGTATACATCTTAGGTGAACCAACTGACACCAATGGCTTGTGAGACCAGTCACTGCCTCTCGTCGGGGTCTCGACTGTATACACTAGTCTACTCTGGAGTATCGATGCCCTGTCTCGAAACTCCCACGACTAGGGATACTTTAAGGATGTGCTTACAAACCCCAGCTCCCACGTATATGATCGCCATCATACTGCTGGTAGTCAAGCAAGAATACTATGGGCTCTATCATCATGCAATAGTGAACTAAAGCATGTATACGATGATAAAGACAAACCAGATAGCATACTATCATCTCGAGTAAGACAGTCATGTCGGTATAGGTCCTCCCTCAATCATTTCAATCGCGTACCTGCGATCCAATAATTGACTTAGAGGGCACTATATCCAACAACATATACATGTTGTGTATATATACACCTACACACATTCCTATTTATATATACACATACACATATACACCAAGCCAAGTTTCTGTGTGTTCTTGTGTGTGTCTACCTGAAACCTACGAATTTCCTCCAAGACATTCCTCCTCTGGTAAAGTCTATCTAAATCAGTCTAGTCCAACCTAAGGTCTTTAATAGTGTCCTACTCGGCAAGAATCTAAGATCACGTCCGACTTCCTAATGACAATAAGCAATATTCCTATTCTACATTTGCGGGGGTGCGAAACGTCATCCACCCGACTTCCCCCGTAGATATACATCTACTCACCTGGTCCTTGTCTGCCGAAGACGATGCCGCCCTCCTCTTCTTCCTCGTCCAAAGTCCACATGAGGGGTACCTATACGTAAACATATATAATTTCGTAACTGAATCATGGATAAAACCAAAATGACGCACGAAACGCGCATAGGTTAAAACCTATGACCCGTATATGCAAAGGAACCATTATCGCTCGATATCGGCGTACAAACACCGATTGATCGAGATAAAACACCAACAAACAACTTGTAGTTTCAAAACTCTTTATTTATAATATAAAACATGGTTTAAATCATCGAAACCCTAAAATCGATCAAATCGTCCGATTTCGTAAAAACCTGAAAGCGCCAATTTACCGTCTTACTCCAAAACATGATGTTTAAATGAAACTAATGGTCATAATATTCATTAAATCACATAACTAGATTATATAAACCATTACTATATTTTTCTCACACCATTTTGTCTTAATTTAAAATTTCTAGTTTGTAAATTAGCCAAAATTAACACTTGTTAAGCAAAAATTCACAATTCCACTACTAAACTTGATTTTGCATATATTAAAGTGTTAAACCACTCCATGAAACCTTAAGAATGAGCTAAAGCCCTAATTATATTTTTAATACTACATTTTAAATTAATTTCTAAAACCTAGTTTACCGAAATAGCATATTTATCACATTATATTAACTAACAATTCGAAAGTAATAATTAGATTAGGTCTTTCATTTCTTTAACATGTTAATATTCTCATTAAAACCATAATATAATGATAAAAACCTTAATTTGAGTTTTTAACACACCAATATATATAATTTATAAAAATCTAGTTAGCAAAATTGCTTAATTTAAACAATTTTAAATGCACAAATTATAATAAATCAACCATGCTAGATTTTTCCCTTATAAAAACGTTAAGCTACATATTATAACCCCACTTAATTAATAAAAACCCTAACTTGATTTTAGAAACCCTATCTTGAATTTTAAACTTGCAAATAAAATTAATTAAGAAAATCTAGATATGCAAAATAAAAGCATTTAACAACAATTAATCATAAGAATAAAAATTATACCTTCAAAGCATGAGATCCAAACATGAAAATATGCTTCCAAAATAATGGTTTCCAACTCCAAATTCTATGCTAAATAGGTCAAAGGAAAATGGTAGAGCATGAATGTTGATTTTTGAGGTTTATTTTTGGAATTTTTGATGAATTTTGATGAATTTTAATGCAAAAATGATGGGGGGAAAATTTTGGGGCTGCCCATGGAGGTGAGGCCGGCCATGAGGTGAGGAAAAGAAAGGAATAAGGAATGAAGAATAGTGTAGAACATTCTCCAAAGAAATACACTTTTTATGTCTTTTCATAAATTTCTTTATTTTATTAATTTTATTAATTCAATTCATCATAGAAAACTCTAGAATTTTAAAGACAATTCAAGAAGAGATTAGTATGCTAAAAACCTAATTCTAATATGTCATGGTTCACTTTTGAAAAATAAACCCATTGCAAATTGTAATTTACACTAATTTAATGTATATTTAAAAGCTTATGTTAATATTTAAAATAATTAATTTAGGAAAAATATTTAATTAAACTAAAAATTTATAAGTGACTAAATAAACACCATTTGCTAGTAATTACATATTTAAAATAGGACTTTTTAAATTTATGAAGAAAATTATGTATAGTTAAGTTTTACGGAAAATACAGTTTATTTTTCCGAAAATCAGAAAATTCAATTAAAGAATTTTATTTATTTAATTATTTATTTATTTATTTTAAAAACGTTACAGTGATATAATGGTAAGGATACCAGATAATTGATGTGATGACTGTGATATTGACCCGTACCCAGATTTGGGATGCCGTATGACGGATTTACGTACCAGCTATATATTGATGATAGATCCGCACTCATGACTCGAGGACGTCAAATGATATACTGTATCGTATATGATATCATTGAGGTGGGATAACCGACTATTATATTTATATTTATATATATATCGACTCAGATTTAGGTGGTTTCCATACCTCTCTCGATTGACTTGATAGTTAGATGTAGATTACTTAGTAGACATTAGACTAAACGCGAGTCATACCTATTTCAAAACTAACGAATCAGGAGTATTTCAAAGATAGGAAAAAGGGACTCTACGGACATTTTCAAAGACACATCTTTTCATAAAACACCGTAGCCCTTATTTTACTAAAAACCCCGATTCTTCTTATTTCAAATGGCATAACTGCATGACATATACATATTGATGTAGATTCTTCACTGTTGCGCTGATTATTCGATTTCCGCATATTCATGCTATTCGCATCGCTTTGCATGTGTAAATGTGTTTATTTCTATATTAAAACCATGCTGTTCGGACACCAGTACCATTATCGATGATGCATATGTTTCATGTACACTTGCTTACCGGCTCACACACTTCATCATCGATAATTACCATGTCACTACACTGTAGTACTGTTGCATTCAGGATATGATCTCTTGCATGGCATACTTGTGTACATACCCATTGTACACCTAAATTTCCATACATAAGTATTTGCACATACATAGATGATTCTTGTTTGACTTGGATATCTGGAAACCGCAAGATACTCTTTAAAACTGATTCATTTTAAAAGAGCGGCTTTCCCCAAGATGTGCATATTACTATTCCATGTTGCATGATATATTTATATTCTTATATTCTTCTATATGCCGCATACATCATGCTTTCTGATTATACGCATTGAGATATGTTGTTTCCATGATATTTCTGGATTTGGGAACCGAGGGTATTTTAAAAAGAGAGTATGTATTATTTCAAAAACCCGGTTACCCTTGATATGATATTTCAGTGCGTCCACTATGTGTTTTCTTGGTTCTGAGAGTGGCATGTGAAACCCGATTCGAGGAGCGGTAGGCACCGTCTGCGGGTACATGGTGGACCCGGTGAGGTACCCCGGCGCAAGAAAACTCGTATATGCTAGACGGTGAGCCCGGTAGCGGAGTACTACTACCGGTGATAGTATTTAAGACCCGTCGGTTATCCGGAGGATACCAACCAGAGTCATGAGATGGATATGAGGGCCGACCAGTGGGTGCGGCGCCTTAGATATATGAGGATTTACGCGCCGATGCTGGGCACAGGTTTCATGATGTTTTCGAGTGTCGATGCTTGACACTCAGGTTCCATGATTTTGATATGTAGGGAGCAACACATGCTGATTTACTTCCTCATACTTCCATGCATATGCTTTATGATATTTACATGCATGATGCTTATTGTCATTGGGTGACACGTGGATGGGATCCACATACTTATATACATTGATTACATAGTTGGATGATATCCACATACTACTAGACTTCCTGATATAGTTGGCATCGATTACGTTGATCATACCTCATATTTATGATATGTTATTACCTAAGGCACTGGCATGAGCACTTGGCACTACATACATGTATAGATGTTAACATTGCCACCTTATCATTCTTCAGACTTATTCGTATTGAGAATATATTATTACTGATCGTATTGACCTAGGATTATGTCATGATTTCGATTTCTGCTTGTAGATGTTTTCTACTCATGAGTTGGCAACTCACCCCCGTTGTGCCATAGTTCTTGCAAGTTTTGCCGTACAGGTTCCATGGCGGCATTTCTGGCACACTGCTTCCTTGCAGGTGATTTGCTTTGGTAGGTGGGTTCTTTGCATCAGAACCACCATTGTATATGTATTATTCATTGTATCTAGAAATTCCATCAACCAAAACTTGTATATTGTTTCAGACCTAGAAAACCAGTTATGTATTATTTCGACCTTAGAGTCGCGCGTTGTAGTATGTTGGTTTTCATGTTGATTTTGAGATTTCTTTGATTTTGATCCTCGCCCTTTGGCATTGTATATAATATTGCTTGTGTGGTTGTGACCGTCGATTGACGAGGAGCTAGCTCCCGCTTGGGGATGCCTTTCATTGTGCATATATATATTATTCATGTTGTACCCCGTTCGGGGCCAGTTTTCACAAAGGAAACTCTGCCAAAATTTTTAGAAAAAATATGGAGGATTTAAAATGCATATTCGGCTTACCTATTTTAGAACCCTTGTTTTAAAAACATGTTTTCCTTCTTACAAATTAGTTTTTCTTATTTACTTCATAAAAATAGTTTTAGATTTTTGGGCTTTTTGGCTTACTTGGATTAGATGGGGTCCTATAGACTTCATATGATTCAAGTGCCAGTCACGGGCTATTTCAGGTCATGACATTTACTGATTGCTGTTGGTTTTCGAGACCCGGTTCGAGGAGTGGATGAACCGTCTCGGGTATATGATGAGCCCGATACGATACCCGGGGCAAGAAGCTCAAGTTGTAGACGATGTGCCTGGCAGGGGAAGACTACCTACAGGTGATATCGGGCGCGGCGGATATCCGGAGGATACGGACCGTAGTCATGAGATTAATGATATGGGCCGATCCGGACTGACGGAGCCCGAGATATTGAGATATTGAGATATTGTGACTTTGAGATGTCGAGACATTGAGGTTTTGAGGCATTGGGATATACATATTTTGTGTCGATGTTCGGCATGGATTTCGGTGGATTTCATTAATGATGCTTCCATTATTTCATAAGGGTTTTACTAAGATAAGAATACAGGTTTTCTCGTACCAATCACATTCTGGTTTCATGTTGATTATGCATTCATGTTGCACGCATACTAGTGCATTGCATCATATCGGTATATGTAGGTTGTGACGCATTTGCGTGCATTCTTACAATAGCCTTATTAGATGTTATTTATTACTTACGAGTTGGCAACTCACCCCCTTTGTCTCATAGTATCTTGCAGGTCTGACCTGTTAGAACATTAGCAACGGGTGTACCTTCTTTTCCGCTCGATTGCTTCGGCTTGCTGCTTGCTCATAGGTGGGTCTTTGAGGATTTTCTTTTTCTCCCACCGTGTATTTTATTTGTATCTAGTATACTTCATCTACCCTTATATATTGGACTAGACGGTGAGAATTGAGACTTGTATTTGTGGTTTGGTGTCGATGCTCACTTGAACCGACGTGATACTTTTATGCTTTTATACTTATTTCGCATTATTATGATATATTCACTGCGGTTGTGATTCTGCCTTTGGCGAAGAGGTAGCTCTCGCTTGGGGATGCCTTTATTCATTTATATGCATTTTCTTGTTTTGAACCCGTTTCGGGGCCAATATTTACAAAGGAGACTCTGCCAAAATTTTCGGGAAATTTAATGTTTTTAAAATGTCTAATGCGACTTATTTGGTTTAAATCGTTCTATTTAATTAAGTTTTCATTCACTCTATTTCATTAAATAGTTTAGATTTATGGGCTTTGGCGTACTTAATTACGTTATGCCTTGAGACGTTCCCTAATTAAGGGCCAGTCGCGTTCCATACCTTCGGATCGTGACAAAGTTGGTATCAGAGCGATGGGTTTTACCTTTTTGAGTGTAGGATGACCCTTGGTAGATGGAGTAGGTGACTTAAGCAGAGTGACGTAGCGTGTGTATGTTTTGCGGCATACTTATGATACGGTACTCTGCCTACGTGACCTTAGGATATATGATTACTTGTATTTCCTTTCTTGATTCCGGAAATACTTTGATTCGATCGTGATGTTCCTATCAATCATGTTTCTCGATCCAGCCACTATGCCGCCGGAGACTACGAGGGCCAAAGGGCTGCCGCTGGGGATGAGATTAGAGTAAGCTCGTTTGAGATGAGGACATATCGGGGCGATACGCCTACCCCTCAGGGACAGAGTGGTCCGCCTTTTCTAGGACTAATGGCTAGGCTGAAGTCGAGCATTCAGGACCAGGGACTGATGTTGGATTGTTAGTTGAGGTTAGCCGGGTTCCGAGAGCTGATGTTGTCCCTCCTATTTCAGGGACTGTGTTTGCACTTGCTGCTTAGGCAGCTGTTTCTGTTGTTACCGAGATTTTCCCCGTATCCTTACAGGATTTTTGAGATTGAAGCCTCCAGTTTTTACCAGCACAGATGCGGCGGAGGATCCACAGACATTCCTCGACAGGGTGGTTAGGAAGTGTTGTTCACGGCGATGTTCTGACAAGATATGGGTTTAGCTTGCGAGTATTCTTCTAGAGAGGTCTTGCTCAGATGTGGTGCGAGTCAATTGAGAGAGGCCGAACTACAGACCTACTTCTTATGACTTAAGAGGAGTTCACAGCTGTATTTCTTGCTCATTTCCTTTCGGGGAGCGTTCGAAATGTCCGAGCTTGTAGTTTCGATCCTTTGCGTAAGACTTCAGGGATGGTAGTGTCTGAGTACGACATTCAAATTTCTTGGCGGTTCGATATGCTCCTTACTTGGAAGACACTGAAGAGAAACGGATAAAGTGGTTCGTGTGGAGATTGGACATACAGTTATTTCTTGCTATAAGTACCCAGCATTTTGACACTTATGCAGCCGCAATGGATGCAACCTTACTGCTAGAGGAGAGCATTTCTGAGGCTTCGGTCATTTCTGGACCAAAGCGGAATTGTACTTGTATGCTAGCTCAGAGGCGGTTAGATAGACACCGTTGTGACAGGCTAATCGTTTGGTCGCTCGATATGTTGTTCGTTCGTGATTCGTTCGCATAGGAGATAAGGATTCTTTTGTCGATTTGATTCTTCCCGATATGTTTGACTTCGAAGTTCTTCTGAGCATGGAGTGGTTAGCCACGTGTTCTGTATCCGTGGACTACCGGGTGGAGGCAGTCATATTTAGTTGTCAGAGTGAGTCAGTTCTTATTGTGCAGGGATACTGTAGCGCCACCCTTTCCGATTTGATTTCTTCTCTTCGCGCTACACCGTTCTTGAGGAAAGGACGTTGAGGATGCGTAGCGTATGTTTATGATGTTAGAGCCGTAGAGGTCCCGTTGGACCAGCTCCCGTTTGTGAAGGAATTTCAATGTCTTTCCTGACAAGTTGTTTGGTTTGTTGCCAGAGTGCGATGTTGGGTTCTTCTTTGACTTGATTTCTGGCACGGAGCATTTCTCTTTACCGCCATATCGGATGGACCCGGTAGAGCTGAAAGAACTGAAGGAACAGTTGCAAGATTGCTGGATAAATGGCTTGTTCGCTCGAGTGCGTAACCTTGGGGAGCTCCTGTCCTGTTCGTCAGAAGGACGGCCGTTTGCGTCTATGTAATGATTATCGTCGGTTGAATCGGGTTACTGTGCGGGACATTTCTCGAATATTGACTTGCGGTTAGGCTATTACCAGTTGTGGGTTCGAGAAGATGATATTCCGAAGATTATTTTTCACACAAGTTACAGACGTTATGAGTTTTAGTGATGTCGTTCGAGCTCACCAATTCCCCAGTAGTGTTTATGGATTGGATGAACCGAATATCCAGGACATTCTTGATCAGTTTATCATCGTGTTATTTATGGACGTCGTAGTGTACTTTTGGAGCCGAGGGGAGCCTGGGTAGTAATTGAGGATTTTGTTGCAGACCTTGAGAGAGCACTAGCTATTCGCTAAATTATCCAAGTGTGTCTTCTAGTTGGATAGTGTGGACTTTTAGGACCAGCAGTTACGAGAGATAGTATATGTATGGAACCGAATGAGATCAAGGATGTGCAACATTGTCCCAAACGGGTATAGTAGGGTTCCTATGAACGACATCAAGGTTTCAGGAGGCATCGTCCATGCCGTTTTCAAAAATTTGCCGTTTCAAAGAACCCTAAACTATAATCGTTAACAAGAGATTTAGACGGAATGAAATGCAAACTACTTTTACATCTAAGGAGACCAAGAATATGTAACACCTTGAAAAGTCGTTTTGTTATTTTCCCGAAAATCGGTAAATATTTAGTATTTTTCCGTAAATCGTCATTGTAGTTATTTTTCAATATAGGTCTAATTATACCTAATTTGGATAGGTAATTGCTTGTTTTTAGTAGCTAATGAGTTACTTATAAAATTCTGGTCGTTTAAATTTTTTTCCCTATCTTACTATTTTTAGTATTATTTTAAGCTGTTAAAAATACATTATATTAGCGATAAATACAAATTTGAATGGGCTAATTACATGCTGTAGAACCATGACAACTAAAATCTAGTTTTTAATATAAATTTTTAGCATTTTATTTCAAGTTCTTATTAGTTATAATCGAAGGAAATTAAAATTTTAAATAATTAAACTAAAACTTGCATTTTTGTAACTTGAAGGGTTCTTTTTGCATGGATTTCTTTTGTTCAATCACTCACACACCTCCTTATCACACTTGGCCGACCCACCACCAGCTGCAGCCCATAAATTTTCCCCCCTCCAATTTGTTTTCTTCATCCCTTTTTATGGGAGGAAATGAATTAAAGGTGTAGGTTAAGATATATTGACTTCGGAGGAATAGTGTACCTTGATTTGAGAGGGGTTGACTTAGACATTTTCCCACAACACCCTCACCATCCCCCATCCCTCTTCTAGACGAGAATTTCTGCAGCCCTCCCCCTCCATTTTTCACTTTTCATTTTCCTTCAATTTTCATCAAAAATTGCTCCAAAATCCAAATTAAATCTCACGATTTAATTCCCATTCTTCATCCCATTCTCCTTGGCTTTTCTAACTTGAATCATGGTGCTAGGAGGCCATCTCTGGAGGCAAATCTTCTTGCTTGATCTTTAGATATTGAGGTATAATCTTTACCCAACTAACACTTATGGTTAAATTCCTTTAATTAAATTGATTTAGTGTTAAATTTTAGTGCTAATTTCATTCTAGGTTCTTTTAAGATAGTGTCTTGAGTTGAACTAGGGTTTCAATACAACATTATTAGGTCAATTAAAATTATTTTACTATCTAGTTCCTACACAACCTAATCTAAGAGGTTACTTTGTTTATGTGGTCTTCAAACTATGCTAATTTAGTTAATTTTAAATTATGAAATTGGTTTGTAATTGTTGTTTTCTAAAAATCAAGAAGGGATTTGTTTATGGAAAAAAAGGGAATTTTAATCGTTGCATGTGGGTTATTTGACGGTTGTAGATTGCTTGTAGTTTGGATTGGTTGTTCATGCTAGATTGTAGTCTTTTCGTCGCAAATCCGCGATATTTGCGTCAATTTTCTAGTTTTCATGCTTACTAGGTTTTCGCAAAATTTAGTGGTGAATTAAATTAGTTATTGTGAGTATTCTAATAGCATATCCTACAACATTTAGGATGTGAGAATGCGAGACTTGGTTTGATCGGGTTTTGTTTTGGCGGTTGGTCCGAAACGACAATTTCAGTTAAGGTTATTGTGGTTTTCGTGTATGTTCCGCGCACCTGGTGCACGTTGTGCCTAACTCATTGATGTTGACTCTTTCATTTTGTGACATGGCGTTATTTCAGGATATGTCATCTTATGTTTTGTGTTGTGTAAATTCCAGGATCGGTTGCGGAGACTTCGGACGCGGCATGAAAAGGGAAAGCGGTGATTGGATCGAGCTAGCTGGGGATTTCCAGTGAGTAGATGTATACATCTATGGGGAGAATCGTTTGGATGGCACGAGGCACCCGATAATTTAGAATTTCTAGTAATACCAGCCTGTTGCATGTAGTTATAGTTACCTATTTTACGGCACTGCATGACCTGAATATCCATATTGTGCTAATTTCATCGTATAAAAACCATTGAAACCATTAAATGAAATATGCGACACAGGAAATAATTGGCTTGTTCAATTCATTATATTTATAATTGTGCAACTTCATCTCATAGGACACTTTCACCATTACCAGGGTTTTATGCTTCACGAGCACTATTCATGTGAACACACACGCCTTGGTAATTTCCATGCCACAAACACTAGATAACTTGTTTAGACCGGAATTTAGAATAATTTCACCATGTAAGACGTATAACCCAACACTAATATACTAAATTCCACAAGATGAACGTGTAGAATCGCTAGTCATATGCATGTACCTCATTACATCATTCGGTCATTCATAGTCTTTATGTCATATATTGCAGTCGCACTGTTGATACCATATGCATTCATCATCATAGACATGTATACTCATGGTACTTTCTTCAAGAGAATTTCAGTATTTGAGATTTATGAGATTTTGGGGAAAACCCGCAAGGATTTTATAAACCTGATATTATTTTTAAACATTTAAAATTGCGGCTTTTCTTGTGACATGATACATGTGTCGTCCACCATGAGTTTTCTGTTAGTTTTCGAGACCCGTTTCAAGGAGTTGGATGAACTGTCTCGGGTACATGGTGGGCCCGGTAAGGTACCCCGGGGCAAGAAGTTCGAGTAGTAGACAATGAGCCTGGCAGGGGCGGACTACCTACCGGTGATTTTTGGCGCGGCGGATATCCAGAGGATACCGACCGTGGCTGTGAGATGTTGAGATATTGATATTTTTTAGATGGACCAGCCGGACGGCTGGGGCCGTGATATTGGATACAGATACTTTGGGACACTGAGATATGTATTTGAGTTGCCGATGCTGGGCATGGATTTCTGTTGATTTTATTTGATATTTCCTCAGATATTCATAGAAATTTTCCTGAGATGAAAATAATGATTTCCTCATATCTGCATATTGAGATCTTGTATTACATTGCACTCATGTTGCATACATGCTAGTACTTCATACTATATCAATATTATAGAATTGTGACACTTTGCGTACATGCTTACTATAGTCTTTTTAGATGATACATATTACTCATGAGTTGGCAACTCACCTCCGTTGTGCCATAGACTTTTTACAGGTCCGATCTGTCAGCACTATTGCGGCGGACACACTTCCTCCTTTTGCGTGGATTTAAGGATTTTTGCTCGTAGGTGGGTTATGTGTTCATTTTGTTTTCCACCTTGTATATTCATTGTATCTAGTGTACTCCATCTACTGTATCATCTACCAGTATTGTTGTTTATTGACTTAGAGGCGAGACAATGAGATTTGTAGGCATGTATATTGTTTCTTTGGGTCGTGCTCACTTGAGCCGACATGTTGCTTATTACTTGTGCTTATTTTGCACATTGCTGATTTATATTGCGTGGGATTTATGACCGCCTTGGGGAGAAGAGCTAGCTCCTGCTTGGGGAAGCCTTATTTCATGTTATTGATATATTCCTGTTTTGTACTCGTTTAGGGGCCAGTATTTACAAAGGAGACTCTGCCGAAATTTTCGAAAAAATGGATGTTTCTTTGAAAAAGCTTGTTGTGACTTATTTGATTAAAATTGCTTTTAATAAATTGGTTTTCTTTCACTCTACTGCTTATTGGGTTTTGATTTCTGGGCTTTGGCTTACTTAGATTATGTCTGCCTTGAGACGTTCGTAATTTAAGTGCCGGTCACGTTCCGTACCTTTCAGGCGGTGACAAAGTTGGTATCAGAGCGATAGGTTTTACTTTTCTGAGTGTAGGATGACCCTTGGTAGATGGAGTAAGTGACTTAAGCAGGGTAACGTAGCGTGTGTATGCCCCTGGCATACTTGCGATACGGTACTCCGCCTAGTTGACTTTACGATATACTTGCTTGAAATATTCCTTCTTCAATTCCGTGTATCCTATGATTCTATTGCACTGTTCTTATTATCCTTTTTCCTGTACCAACTACTATGCCGCCGAAGGCTACAAGAGCGTAGAGGGCTGCCGCCCGAGATGAGATCCGAGCAGGCTCGTCCGAGACGAGGACCGAGCAAGGTGGTGTACCTACGCCTTAGGGACAGACTGATCTGCATTCCCCAGGCCGCATGGATAGGCTAGAGTCTGGTTTGGAGGAGCTACGACAGATGATGGGAGGTATGCAGGAGTTACGACAGATGGTGGGATCCTTAGTAAAAGCCAGTCGTGCACCGAGATCGGAGGACGTCCCTACCACAGCACAGACTACGATAGTACCTGCTACCCTGACAGTCGCTCCTACTACTACAGTTGCTATTCCAGTATCACTACAAGATTTCATGAGACTGAGACCCCCAGTCTTCACCGGCACCGATGCAGCAGAGGATCCGCAGACATTCCTTGACAATTTAGCCAGGATTTGCTGTTCACTCAGATGTTCCGACGATAGATGGGTTGAGCTTACGAGTTTCCTTCTGGAGGGCCTTGCCTAGACATGGTGGGAGTCGGTCGAGAGAGGTCGAGCTGCAGGTCTACCTCGTATGACTTGGGCCGAGTTCACAGCAGTATTTCTAGCCCGTTTCCTTCCAGAGAGCGTTCGTGATGCTAGTGCTCGTAGTTTTGAGGCTTTGATCAAGACACTAGGGATGACAGTGTTCGAGTATGATATCCAATTTACTCAGTTATCTCGATATGCTCTTTACTTGGTTGGTACTGAAGAGAAGAAGGTAAAGAAGTTTGTGCACGGACTCGACACACAGTTATTTCTTGCCATCGGTGCCCAGTACTTTGATACTTATGCAACTGTTATGGACACGGAATTACGGATGGAGGCGCGCATTTCAGAGACTTCGGCCATTTCTGGGCCGAAGAAGATTCGTACCGATATGCCAGCT
This sequence comes from Agapanthus africanus, assembly GCA_030015575.1. NCBI lineage: Eukaryota > Viridiplantae > Streptophyta > Magnoliopsida > Asparagales > Amaryllidaceae > Agapanthus > Agapanthus africanus. Next base: position 539,470,000 of record CM057337.1, read on the forward strand.
CAGAGGCATCATGCTAGATTCTATCCGAGAGATGGTACCGACAGAGGAGTTGGATGAGGTCAGCTATTTGGTTCTTATCCGCAGGGCCAGCAGATGTGTCCAGGCTGTTTTGGGTGCGGGAGTCCGCACCATCGTATCAGAGACTGTCCGATGAGACGACAGGGAGCGGCGACTGTTCCACACGTGACTTTACCACCTCCACCACCTCCTAAGAGAGCTCTACTTCCTTCCTCCGGTGATGCTCCTGTAAGGTTAGTATGGCACCCTATGAAGAGTTTTGAAGCATCACATGACCCAAAGTTTTAATTTTTAAGGTGCTAAACTAACATGCAAGAGGATCGATCCTAGAAATTAGGGTTATAAAACTATAAGCAAGTAAAGATTTGGGTTTGAAGGCTACAACCTTTGTAACTTCCGTTTTTGCTTCACTCCTTAGGCTCTTTGGGTGTTGGAAGAAGGTCCTCTTGTTGTCCTCTTACGTCCACGACGATCCACCCGGAGTTTCCCGTCCAAGCTAGCAAATTTGGAAAAACCAAGAGAACACTCTAATCAAGTCGGCTAAACTTGATTAGAATGATGTTGTGGCTATGGATCTCACTTCAAAATCCTATTTTTATGAGTATTTTACTCTCTTATAAGAACTAGAGAGCAAAGCATGGAGGTTGATGAAGATGGTGGAAGAAGAGAATGAATTATCTTAACAAAGAGAAAAGAAAAAATGACTATATATATTTTTCTTTCTCATAACCAACCATGGTTAGATTTAAAGGTATCATTTGATTTAAGTTAAAAGCATAACAAGAAAATAAACCATGGGTTAAAAGTTAGGTGAGCATGGTAAAGTTTAGAAGAGTGTAGAAACTCTTAAATGATTTAACCCATTTTTCATTTTCTTTTGCTTTAATTTAAATCCAATGATAATCCAAAAATAACCATGGTGTAATTCTTATACATCCACCATTCTCATTGTATAAACAACCATGATAAAAATTGATGTATGTATGCATGTGTGCTTGCACATCAATATGTGCATGAACAAGAATAAATGCATACATGCATACATACATCCAAAACAAGCAAGATAGGATTTGTAGTGAGAAACTAATGATGAATCAACACTTGATTCACTAATCCGGTCATATCACATATGACCCGACCATTAGCAAGCCGCCCAATTAATATACGGTATCCTATACACGCATTTTAATCGGGTCCAAGCGCATATCGCATACGCGCACCACAACTTTTCGCCTGGACTAGGTAACTCCTATGTGGGACTCTAAGACTCGTCAATACGCCGGCAGTGGGTGATGATCATATCAAGCACCCCCAAGCCGCAAGCGGTCAGCTAAACGTAACGGCCACCCGGATATTGAGCGATTAGAAGAAAACAAGCGAACCTGTTACAACTCCCGTCGAGCCATCCGGCAACACTACTGTACAGTCCGGTCTCTTCGTCAGATATGCTGCATATCGAGCCTAGGGATGGTCACGTCGACCCCAATAACTCAATAAGTCGTGCCGGTGAATGGTCTATAACAGATCGAGAAACTACTGATAACACTTATCAGGAAATCTCAGCAGCCCTGGCCAGGGACTTGCTGTTATAACCAGTCGGGCACAGTACAGCATCAACTCCCAATATCGGGAGAGACGAAACCCCTCCTATCGCTCATTGCCTTCGTGTGTCTCGGGACTGTACCCAACGGCCACCTGCTTGCACGACTCAGTAGAGCCGTGGTAGGGTGGTAATCAAAGTACAGTGGGAGAACACACAAGGCTCTATGACGATCTCGGGTCTACAGACTAACCTGTACCGGTGTCACCTGAGAACTGCTATCCGACGATAGATATAATTCCATATAGGAGTTCTCGGTGAGTCCATCCAGTGTACCCAGTCACCACTGAGCACCCGTATATGATCGTGATGTCAAACATCGATGAATGTGGGAACATTCATCGCCCATCGTATGGGTCTAGTATCATATACGCTAGTCTACTCTGGTATATCAATGCCCCGTCTTAATATACCTACGACTAGGGACGTTCCAGGATACGCCTATAGAGTACAGATGTCCCACTAGTATGATCTGCATCATAATCAGAGTAGTCAAGCCGATATCCTCAGGGCTTTATCAGCATGTATGAATGAATAGAAGCATGATCAAATAAACATGTCAGATAAAGAAGAACCAGATAGCATATTATCATGTCGAGCAAGAATGCAAACTGAATATATATACATGTATAGATACATCCACTATCACATATTGGCCTCTAGGGCATACATATATCCAACAATCTCCCACTTGCACTAAGGCCAGTTATTGGCGTATCTCATACCCAACATCTCAAAAAGTCGCTCATGCTGTGGCTGAGGGAGGGCCTTGGTGAGTGGATCCGCGGCGTTGTTCTTTGTGTGTACTCTCTTAATCTCGATCTCGCGGCGATCTATAATCTCCCGGATCAAATGAAAGCGCCTCAGGATATGTCTGGACCGCAGATGGGATCTGGGCTCCTTGGCTAACGCCATTTCCCCATTATTGTCACAATACAAAGGTATTGGATCAATAATGGTTGGAACTACTCCTAGCTCCGAGACGAACTTCTTCATCCAGATGGCTTCTTTGGCGGCATCATTTGCAGCAATGTACTCAGCTTCCATCGTAGAGTCTGCAACGGTATCTTGTTTGGAACTCTTCCAACTTACCGCCCCTCCATTGAGGGTAAACACAAACCCTGAGATAGATTTGCTGTCATCCTTATCGCTCTGGAAGCTCGAATCGGTAAAGGCTTCCATTTGGAGGTCTGTATTACCATACACCAAGAACAATTCTTTAGTCCTTCGTAAGTACTTAAGAATGTTCTTCACAGCTGTCTAGTGGTTCTCCCCTGGGTTGGATTGATACCTGCTTACAACACTAAGTGCATAAGCTACATCTGGGCGTGTACATAACATCGCATACATTATAGATCCTACTGCCGAAGCATAAGGTATAATGCTCATGCGAGCTCTCTCTTCATCGGTCTTTGGACAAGAATCCTTGGAGAGAGTGACTCCATGGCAAGCGGGTAAGGCACCCCGCTTGGAGTCTTCCATACTAAACCTTTTTAGGATGGTGTTGATGTACCTGGTTTGGGACAATCCCAATAACTTTTTGGATCTATCCCTATAGATCCTTATGCCCAGGATGTATGAGGCATCACCCAGGTCCTTCATGGAGAACATCAGTGATAAGAATGATTTGACCGACTGTAGCATAGGAATATCATTTCCTATCAGAAGAATGTCATCCACGTACAATACGAGGAATGTGACAGCTCTTCCTACAGCCTTCCTATAAACACAAGGTTCATCTGGATTTTTGATGAAATCAAACTCTTTGATAACATCATCGAAACAGATGTTCCGACTCCGAGATGCCTGCTTTAACCCATATATGGATTTAAGCAATCTACATGCTTTCTCGCTGCTCCCACTGTCAATGAAGCCCTCTGGCTGATCCATATAAACGCATTCTTCTAAATCTCCATTTAGAAATGCTGTTTTAACATCCATCTGCCAGATTTCATAGTCGTAGTGAGCAGCAATAGCAAGTAGGATCCGAATGGATTTAAGCATGGCTACGGGCGAAAAAGTTTCGTCATAGTCCAAACCTGGTCTTTGACGAAAACCTTTCGCCACAAGTCTTGCCTTATAGGTCTTTACCTGCCCATCCACACCAATCTTTCTTTTAAAGATCCATTTGCACCCTACAGGTTTTACCCCAGGGGGTACAACGTCCAAAGTCCATACTTTCTTGGTGTACATAGACTCCATTTCGGATCTCATGGCATCCAGCCACTTCACAGAGTCACCACTCATGATAGCTTGCTGAAAACTGGTAGGATCATCATCTTCCATGATACAGTCTTCTCTGTCACCATCAATGAGGAAGCCGTAGTACCTCTCCGGTGGGCAAGAAGTCCTACCAGACCTACGGAGTGGCCGAGGTTCTTCAGTTTCTGTTGCAACAGCCGGTTCAACCAAATCGTCATTTGTAGTTTGTGTCTCCAGAACCTCTTCCAGATCTACTACCTTGCCATCATTTTTATCTGTGAAAAACTCTTTTTCCAAGAATGTGGCATACTGAGAAACAAACACCTTTTGTTCCTCTTTGTGGTAGAACAAATATCCATAAGAATTCTTTGGATATCCCACAAAGTTACACATGACTGACCGTGTCTCGAGTTTGTCCGGATTCTGCTTTTTAACATAGGCCGGGCAACCCCAAATCTTAATTCTCTTAAGAGATGGTCTCTTCCCATACCATATCTCATATGGCGTGGTAGACACGGCTTTGGTTGGAACCCTGTTTAGCAGAAACGCTGCGGTCTCCAATGCATGCCCCCAAAACGAGACTGGTAACTCAGCGTCACTCATCAAGGACCGGACCATATCTAATAGGGTCCTATTCCGTCGTTCTGACACACCGTTGTGCTGTGGTGTGTAAGGAGGAGTGAGCTGAGAGAGAATCCCATTCTCTTTTAGGAAGTTTGCAAATTCTGTACTGAGATACTCTCCACCTCGATCTGATCGAAGCATCTTAATACTCAAGCCGGTTTGTTTTTCTACTTCTTGTTTATATTCAATGAATTTCTCGAAAGCGTCGGACTTGTGCTTTAATAAAAATACATGACCGAATCTTGAGAAATCGTCAGTGAATGTAATGAAGTATGAAAAACCGCCTCTAGCCTGTGTAGACATAGGCCCACATACATCACTATGTATGAGGCCCAGGAGCTGAGTAGCTCTTTCTCCGTGTCCAGTAAACGGAGTTTTGGTCATTTTACCCTTGATACAAGACTGGCAAGTCGCATAAGATTTATATTCAAAAGAATTTAAATATCCATCTTTGTGTAACTTGTTTAGTCTTGTTTCGTTAATATGACCAAGTCTACAGTGCCAAAGAAAAGCTTCATTTAATTCTGAAAGTTTCCTTTTATTAGTGTGTTGTATACTGAAAACTGTGCGTTGATTTAGGACATATATTCCGTTATTAAGCGTACCATACCCAACCAACATTTGATTCAGGTGAATGTTCATAACATTGTTTTGTAATACAAAATTATACCCTTCATTGTCCAACAAAGAAACGGATATTATATTACATAGCATACTTGGTACAAAATAACATGGATTCAAAATCAAAATACATCCAGATGGCAACCCCAAGTGATACTCTCCCACTGCGACTGTATGTACATTGGAACCATTTCCAACGCGGAGAGTATGGTCACCTGTCTTCAAAACCTTGCTATTTCTCAGCCCTTGCATAGAATTGCAAATGTGAGAACCTGAACCGGTATCCAATACCCAGGAAGCAGAGTTTATAGAAAAACAGTTTTCAGTCACAAACGCACCTGAAGCGGAAGCATCACCATGCTTCTTCTTGAGACTTAAGTACTCTGTGCAATTGCGCTTCCAATGTCCTGTCTTGTGGCAATGAAAACACTCGCCTTTCCCCGGGTCTCCAGCTGTGGACTTTCCCTTTCCCTTCACCTTTTTGACTCCGCCCTTAGGATTAGTGGGTTTCTTCTTTTTCTTTCCCTTGGCCTTAGCTTTCGGGCGAGAAGAAGAAGACTGTCCAATAGTCATAACGGGAGTCTTTGCTGACTTCAAGTGTTCTCTGCACTCCTTAACATATTAAGCAGTTCAGGGAGTTCCTTCTCCATGCCATGCATGTTAAAGTTCACTATGAACTGAGCAAAGGTGGAGGGGAGGGACTGCAGAATAATATCTATATATTGTTCATTGTCCATTGTCCATCCGAGGCCCTCAAGCTCTTCTATAAGAGCTATCATTTTCAAAACATGGTCTGCTACTGGTGTGCCAGGGGCCATCCGCATCTGAAACAGTTTCTTTGATGCTTCGTATCGTAATACGCGGGACTGCTCCCCATACAACTCCTTTGTATGGAGCAATATCCCGTGGATGTCCATGTCCTCGTGCTGCTTTTGATGTGTGTTGTCCATCGATGCAAGCGTGAGGCATTTTGCCGTGGCACAGTCAGCATCCCATGTCTTGCGGACTTCAATGTCCGCAACCGAGGACTTTGGGCCTGGGACAGGCGGGGCTGAAGCCGTGAGGACATATGATACTTTATCATAACTCAAGGCGATCTTTAGATTCCTCAGCCAGTCTTTATAGTTGGTCCCATTCAGTTTGTTCTTATCTAGTAGAAGCTTAAGTCCAGTCATTGGTATCTGCCATTAAGAGAGAGAAAAGAATACACTCAGCGAAAGCTCTTGCACAGATTAGGTTGGTTTATTATCTTGTCTAATCGATGTTTCCCACTGCTTTTTATCAAGTTTTTCTTTCAAACCTTAAAAAGAAAAACTAGCCAGGATTAATTACAGTCTACAACTTCGCTAACTGTTCAGCCAAGCCAGTGTCGGTACTTTGAGGGAGGTTCCCCGTGCTTTCTCACGGACCTAATTAGAGTAAACCTCATTTTCCCAGAGGCGGAGCCCCGTTAACACCTTTCTAGACACCTAATGAGTTAGCTAATTGTAAACTGTAAAACTCTCCTAGGAGCAACTATTGCCCACAGTGGGATCGGGATCCAACCATCACATGGAAGGTATGCAAATTTCAACACTTGAAATTCCCGATGTAATTTTTACCCCTAGTACTTATGACCTTAACTATGGTCAACAAATCATAAGTACCAGTCAAGTTCTACCCGTCATTTCTTGATCAATTAGACCCACCCATATGACCCTTAACTATGGTCAACAAAGTCGCATGAATGTCCTAATTAATCTGCATCATATGCAGTGTAGGAAGACATCACTTAGCTACCGTACACTACGCCTTAACTAAAGTCAACAAACGTAGCACGAATACTAAGTACTCTACTTCCTAAAATGACGGAGGGTTGCGAATGATTTTTAAGAAAATCTTTAACGCTTTGAACTTGATATCGTTGTAGAATCAAACAGTTTTCAAAAGGAGCGGCTTAGGCTCCGCAGTTTTGAAATGTAGCTTTTTCATAAATAGCCGAGTAGTTTTCAAATCCAATTCTACAACATCTTTTTAGGTTTATTTTCTTTACATTAATCACATTAATGTAATCCCATCATTTAAGTCCTTAAGCCAATCACAGAAAAGAAACAAAAATAACATGTACGCTTATGCCATCCGCATTCGCCGCAATGTTCCGTTATGCACCGTTAGGTTACTTAACTAACGGCATACCGGGACGGGACTAGCACGGGTGTAAAACATAAGCAACGTCTACTATATATCATATATATAATATGTCATTCGTCTCAGATATCACAGAACACAGGCAGCAGAAACATAGATATAATGTGGGATATCCTAGGACGTCCGTATTTAGTACTTAGCCAGAATAGAAAATACGGATTCCATAGTCGCGATGAATAGCCAAGCCCACACCCTGGACCCCTACGAGAGCGGCAAGTGACCCTACCAATCCTGGAGTTTAGGAGACCCGGTCTCGACTCCTCGAGATGGCCTCCCACTGAACCCCAGAACCCGGTCACCTGAGCTCCCCTCCTTGGGTCCATCCTAATGCGGAAAAGTAAATAATATACAACACTGGTGACACAACCGCAACCTGGAAGTGCCCCAAATAAAAGAATATTACAAATATTACATTTGAATTTACATGAATGAAAATATAAAACTCTCATCTCACAAAAACCCCCTGGCTATTCGACCGCGACAATCCTACACATCATACCTCAGCAACACATAACATCAACGTAAGTAAGTATGCGTACCCCGATTGTCGTTGATGTATAGCAACGAAACCAGCGATATCTAACATACTACACTTACGGTCACAGAAAAGAAAGTGTAAAACTACAATATTTGGAATCCAGATTCTCTTAAGACATCATAAATGCGAAATATCACATATTTCGTATTTCATGCCTAAACCATATGAATTCCACATATTGTATCACATTCCAGACAAACAGACAGTATTAAAGTTTTCGAACGAACAATCAAGCACCCAAGATTCACTAAAGCTCAACACTTGAGCAGTGTTCAAAAGATCCGGAGTGTGACACAGTAATGGCGGTCCAGCCGTAGAAGGGTCAAGCCAACGCCTCACATGTGGCACGCCGTACTGCCCCAAACCCTAGGGTTCAAAGGGCAGTTCGAGATGGTCACATAATCGAGTTAAGGTTTGTTGTCTTCTAGAGGGACAACCGCAAAAAGACTTGCACGTATCTCCAAACTATTTAAACCCCGTGAATATTGAGTAAATGATATTCGTTCAAACACTTCAATACTTTCTAGTTTACCCGGAAAAGAAAACGAAATGAAAATTCCGATCGAAACCACGAGTTCAGAACCATCTCCGGATTTTTTCAATAGCAGATTCAGATTAAACATACTCAAAATACACTATAGCAGGTAAGGAAAAATACTGTGCAAAATGGAGTAAACGACCCCCTGTTATGGCCGCGGAACCACGGCCTAAGCCTGCTTAGGCCGCGTTTCCGCGGTCAAGATTACTGTTCATGGGCACGAATTTTCCAAATTGTCTTATTTTTACCTGCTCTATTTTTTAAGAATTTTTAATTCTGAAAAAAGTCAGTTTTTAAAAAATTTCCAGAGAGTGTCCCGTAAATGCGTATTTTGGTTCGATCGGTCCTTTTACTTCGCAAAAAGGTCGCCTAATGTTCTAGGTCGGCTCTGATACCAATGTAAGGTTAGTATGGCACCCTATGAAGAGTTTTGAAGCATCACATGACCCAAAGTTTTAATTTTTAAGGTGCTAAACTAACATGCAAGGGGATCGATCCTAGAAATTAGGGTTATAAAACTATAAGCAAGTAAAGATTAGGGTTTGAAGGCTACAACCTTTGTAGCTCCCGTTTTTGCTTCACTCCTTAGGCTCTTTGGGTGTTGGAAGAAGTTCCTCTTGTTGTCCTCTTACGTCCACGACGATCCACCCGGAGTTTCCCGTCCAAGCTAGCAAATTTGGAAAAACCAAGAGAACACTCTAATCAAGTCGGCTAAACTTGATTAGAATGATGTTGTGGCTATGGATCTCACTTCAAATTCCTATTTTTATGAGTATTTTACTCTCTTATAAGAACTAGAGAGCAAAGCATGGAGGTTGATGAAGATGGTGGAAGAAGAGAATGAATTATCTTAACAAAGAGAAAAAAAAAATGACTATATATATTTTTCTTTCTCATAACCAACCATGGTTAGATTTAAAGGTATCATTTGATTTAAGTTAAAAGCATAACAAGAAAATAAACCATGGGTTAAAAGTTAGGTGAGCATGGTAGAGTTTAGAAGAGTGTAGAAACTCTTAAATGATTTAACCCATTTTTCATTTTCTTTTGCTTTAATTTAAATCCAATGATAATCCAAAAATAACCATGGTGTAATTCTTATACATCCACCATTCTCATTGTATAAACAACCATGATAAAAATTGATGTATGTATGCATGTGTGCTTGCACATCAATATGTGCATGAACAAGAATAAATGCATACATGCATGCATACATCCAAAACAAGCAAGATAGGATTTGTAGTGAGAAACTATTGATGAATCAACACTTGATTCACTAATCCGGTCATATCACATATAACCCGACCATTAGCAAGAAGCCCAATTAATATACGGTATCCTATACACGCATTTTAATCGGGTCCAAGCGCATATCGCATACGCGCACCACAACTTTTCGCCTGGACTAGGTAACTCCTATGTGCGACTCTAAGACTCGTCAATACGCCGGCAGTGGGTGATGATCATATAAAGAACCCCCAAGCCGCAAGCGGTCAGCTAAACGTAACGGCCACCCGGGTATTGAGCGATTAGAAGAAAACAAGCGAACCTGTTACAACTCCCGTCGAGCCATCCGGCAACACTACCGTACAGTCCGGTCTCTTCGTCAGATATGCTGCATATCGAGCCTAGGGATGGTCACGTCGACCCGAATAACTCAATAAGTCGTGTCGGTGAATGGTCTATAACAGATCGAGAAACTACTGAAAACACTTATCAGCAAATCTCAGCAGCCCTGGCCTGGGACTTGCTGTTATAACCAGTCGGGCACAGTACAGCATCAACTCCCAATATCGGGAGAGACGAAACCCCTCCTATCGCTCATTGCCTTCGTGTGTCTCGGGACTGTACCCAACGGCCACCTGCTTGCATGACTCAGTAGAGCCGTGGTAGGGTGGTAATTAAAGTACAGTGGGAGAACACACAAGGCTCTATGACGATCTCGGGTCTACAGACTAACCTGTATCAGTATCACCTGAGAACTGCTATCCGACGATAGATATAATTCCATGTAGGAGTTCTCGGTGAGTCCATCCAGTGTACCCAGTCACCACTGAGCACCCGTATATGATCTTGATGTCAAACATCGATGAATGTGGGAACATTCATCGCCCATCGTATGGGTATAGTATCATATACGCTAGTCTACTCTGGTATATCAATGCCCCATCTCGATATACCTACGACTAGGGACGTTCCAGGATACTCTTATAGACTACAGATGTCCCACTAGTATGATCTGCATCATAATCAGAGTAGTCAAGCCGATATCCTCAGGGCTTTATCAGCATGTATGAATGAATAGAAGCATGATCAAATAAACATGTCAGATAAAGAAGAACCAGATAGCATACTATCATGTCGAGCAAGAATGCAAACTGAATATATATACATGTATAGATACATCCACTATCACATAATGGCCTCTAGGGCATACATATATCCAACAGCTCCACGTCAGCTAGGCGCCCCCAGAGGCCGTGGACGTGGCGGTCCTATTCAGAAAGGATAAGGAGGCCGAGGCCGAGGACAGCTAGGTATTGGTGGGGGACAGGCCCGAGTGTTCGCTTTGATTCCATAGGATGCGCAGGCATCCAATGCCATTGTGACAGGTACCTTGCCAGTATGTTCTTTCGACGCGCGAGTATTATTCGACCCAGGTTCCACACATTCGTATGTATCTACACACTTTGCACCGATCTTGGGCCGTGAGTCATCGTCGTTAAATCAGCCGCTTGTTGTTATCACTCCGGTAGGCGAGTCGTTTGTCGCTCGTTTTGTGTATCGATTGTGTTCCGTTCGTATCGGGGAGAGGGATACGTCGGTTGATTTGATTCTCCTCGATATGTTGGACTTTGATGTGCTTATGGGCATGGACTGGCTGGCCACTTGTTTTGCATCTGTGGACTGTCGTGAGAAGGCAGTCGGATTTCGCTTTCCGGGAGAGCCAGTCCTTGTTATTCAGGAAGACCGCAGCGTCACCCTTCCCAGCTTGATTTCGTCTCTTCGCCCTGGTCAGCTCTTGCGGAAGGGATGTCAGGGATTCTTACCGTATATTTGTGATACTCGAGCTGCAGAGGTTTCCTTAGACCAGGTCCCGATTGTTAGTGAGTTCCCTGATGTTTTCCTTAATGGGCTGCCTGGATTACCGCCTAAGTGGGATATTGAGTTCTGCATTGACTTGATTCCTGGCTAAGGGCCTATTTCTATACCGCCTTATCGGATCGCCCCGGTGGAGCTTAGAGAGCTGAAGGATCAGTTGCAGGATTTGTTAGATAAAAGTCTTATTCGATCTAGTGTGTCTCCGTGGGGTGCTCCTGTTCTGTTCGTCAAGAAGAAGGACGACAGTTTGCGCTGGTGCATTGATTACAGCCAGCAGAACAGAGTTACTTATGGAACAGATATCCCTTACCACGTATCGATGATTTGTTCGACCAGCCAGGGTGCGGGATTCTTTTCGAAGGTTGACTTGCGATCGGGTTACCATCAGTTGCGGGTGCGGCAGGATGATATTCCGAGGACGGCTTTTCACACACGTTAAGGGCACTATGAGTTATTGGTGATGTCGTTCGGACTCACCAATGCTCCATCCGCGTTTTTGGACTTGATGAACCGCATTTTCAGGCCGTATCTAGATCTGTTCATCATCGTGTTTATTGATGTTATTTTGGTGTATTCCCGGAGCTGAGAGGAGCACGAGCAGCACTTGCGGATCACATTACAGATCTTGAGGGAGCACCAGCTTTTCGCGAAATTTTCCAAGTGCGCGTTTTGGCTTGACAGCTTTGATTTCTTGGGTCACGTGATTACGAGAGATGGCATATGTGTGGACCTGAAGAAGATCGAGGCCGTTCAGCATTGGCCCAGACCGACATCAGTTATGGAGATCCACAGTTTCCTAGGCCTGGCTGGCTACTACCAACGATTTGTTCAGGACTTCTCCCGTATTGCTGCACCGTTGACCAGGTTGACCCGGAAGGGAGTTTCTTTTGATTGGACCGAGGCGTGCGAGCATAGCTTCCAGCAATTGAAGACTCGTCTGACTGCTGCACCAGTATTGTCATTGCCTTTGGGATCGGGTGGATTCGTGGTTTATTGCGACGCTTCTCAAGTGGGACTAGGTTGCGTGTTGACGCAGCACGACAGGGTTATTGCGTATGCTTCTCGGCAGCTGAAGACACATGAACAGAACTATCCTACGCACGATTTAGAGATGGCTGCAGTGGTGTTTGCACTCATAATCTTGAGACATTACCTATACGACGAGTCATGCCAGATATTTACGGATAACAAGAGCTTGAAGTACATATTTCATCAGCGAGACCTGAATCTGAGACAGCGCCGTTGGATGGAGCTGGTGAAAGACTATGATTGCGAGATCCTTTACCATCCGGCCAAGGTGAACGTAGTGGCTGATGCTTTAAGTAGGAGGCCCGGATGTAGTTTATCTTGTTTGAGCGCCGTACAGAGGCAGTCGTCAGCAAATTGGCAGATTTTATGCGACAGCCGAGTCGAGTTTGAGTTCACTGCGACAGAGGGACAGCTTGCGCATGTTCGTGAATGTCCGCATTTGCTTGACCATAATCGAGAGGCGCAGCCCAGTGATGACCGTCTTTCAGAGATCATAGAGCAGGTTCGGCATGGCAGAGTTTCCGATTTCGTGATCGATGATCAGGGGGTACTGCGATTTGGGACTCGATTGTGCGTACCAAATTCTGAGGGACTGCGGCGTAAGATTCTTGAGGAGGCCTATAGATCGAGGTATAGAGTTCATCCCGGTTCCACCAAGATATACCACGATTTGCGAGATGTTTACTGGTGGGACAGAATGAAGAGGGACGTCACTGATTTCATGTCGAGATGCCTGACTTGTCAGCATGTCAAGGCCGAGCACCAGAGGCCTGCGGGAGAGTTGCAGCCTTTGCCCATTTCGGAGTGGAAATGGGAGAAGATTTTTATGAACTTCATCATAGGTCTACCCAGGACCGTTCGAGGGTATGATTCCATTTGGGTGATTGTGGATCGTGTGACGAAAGCGGCTCACTTCCTGCCAGTGAAGTTCGCTTTTAGTTTTGCTCAGTATGCCCAGATTTACATCGACGAGATCATACGATTGCATGGCATCCCGACGTGTATTGTATCAGACTGAGGCACTCAGTTTACCAGCCGACTATGGCAGAGACTTCATGAGGCATTGGGCACCCATTTGAGTTTCAGCACAGCATTTCATCCGCAGACCGACGGCCAGTCAGAGCGGACTGTTCAGACTCTTGAGGACATGCTTCGAGCGTGCATTTTAGACTTCGGAGGTAGCTGGGATCATCATTTGCCTTTAGTGGAGTTCTCTTACAACAACAGCTTCCAGGATACTATTCAGATGGCACCTTTCGAAGCCTTATATGGAAAGAGTTGCAGATCGCCCGCCTGTTGGATAGAGCTCAGCGAGAGCAGTATTTTGGGGCCGTAGATTGTTATGGAGACGAACGAGAAGATACAGTTGATTCGAGACCGGATAAGAGCGGCCCAGAGTAGGCAGAAATCGTATGTAGACAGACGCCGTCGCAGACTAGAGTTCGCAGTTGGCGATCATATTTTTCTGAGGGTCTCTCCGATGAAGGGCATGATGCGATTTGGGCGAAAAGGAAAGCTTAGTCCCAGATTTGTGGGTTTATTCGAGATCCTCGAGCGTGTCGGCGCAGTTGCGTATCGTTTGGCTCTTCCACCCAGCTTCCTGATGTTCACCCCGTTTTCCATGTTTCGATGCTCCGCAAGTACCTTCACGACCCTTCGCATGCGATTCCACACCCGACAGTCCAGCTAGAGCGCCACCTTTCTTTTGCAGAGCAGCCGGTGGCCATCCTGGATCGGCAGGTAAAGAAATTGAGGTCGAAGGTTATCCCGACCGTCAAGGTCCTTTGGCGTGGCCCGAGCAGCGAGGTGGTCAGCTGGGAGACCGAGGACGAGATGAGGAAGAAATATCCCCTTCTCTTTGAAGGTACGTGCAGCTAGATTTTTTTAAATTCAGGGACCAAATTCTTTTAAAGGAGGGAAGATTGTAACGCCTTGAAAAGTCGTTTTGGTGTTTTCCCAAAAATCGGTAAATATTTGGTATTTTTCCGTAAATCTTCGTTGTTGTTACTTTGCAATATATGTCTAATTATACCTAACTTGGATAGGTAATTGCTAGTTTTTAGTAGCTAATGAGTTACTTATAAAATTTTGGTCGTTTAATTTTTTTTCCCTATTTTACTAATTTTAATATTATTTTAAGCTGTTAAAAATACATTATATTAGCGATAAATACAAATTTGAATGGGCTAATTACATGCTGTAGAACCATGACAACTTAAATCTAGTTTGTAATATAAATTTTTAGCATTTTATTTCAATTTCTTATTCGTTATAATTGAAGGAAATTAAAATTTTAAATAATTAAACTAAAACTAGTATTTTTGTAACTTGATGGGTTCTTTATGCGTGGATTTCTTTTTTGCAATCACTCACACACCTCCTTATCCCACTTGGCCGGCCCACAGAAAGTAAAATATATACAACAGGTGCATCGACCTCAGCCCGGTCGTGCCCCAAAAGAATAATATATAAACAGGCAGTAACGACAGTCCACATGTCGGACGCTCGCCCCGCAATATCAAATGTACATATACAAGAAAACTGTACTACCATTGCATCCAGGCTATCCACCACGACAAATCCACAACAACATAGCACAATACAGAATATCAACGTGAATGTCACGTTCGCCAATCCGTCTAAAAGGGCTATAGCAATTAGACAAGTTTACCGATCAAATGACATTCACGGTCGCAGATATAATGTAAATACTGTGAACTAATATGTTTAAAATTTTCAATCGATAAAATTTCCCCTAAGTGGGTCCGAAGCACAATTCCCAGTGCTCAAACTAGTCTGGACCCAAACAAAAAAAACCAGAAACCCCATTTCCATGTCAGAAACCTCTGTAGAAAAAATGGGGCACTGTTGCTACAGTCATGCCGCGGGACCACGGCCCAAACGAGGGTACCGCCGCGGTTCTGCCGCGCTACAGTGACAACAACATACCAAATTTTCTCAGATTTCATAAAAACGCCTGCCTGATTTTCTGCAATGCTCAAAATAATTTTTTGACAACAAAACAAAATCGACAGAAACTCAGAATTTGGAAATGCAGTTTTAGGAAATTTCGTTCGATCGAGTTCTAAAAATGTTAGAGCAAGCTAGTAAAGGTTAATGGCGTGGCTTTGATACCATGTAAGTCTACGGTAGCGCCCTGGCCGTCTTTCCGAGGCCAAAATGCGGAAACGAAAACTTTTTCTTAACTTGAAACTGGCGCTATCGTATACTTTTTCCCGGATCGAACCATTAACCTACAACTAGCTAACTAGAGAAAGGATAGAGAGCTATACCGATCGATCCGTGTCCTTCGGTCTTTGGCAACCATCCCAAGCTCCTTGTGGCATCTCCGGTCTCGATCTCCTCGTCGGAAAGGGCACCACATCATCGATTCTTTTTTCGGGCTCCCGCTTCATTCGAAGCAACTCGGCCACGAAGTGTGCTAGCCAACGTGTCCAAGGTGATGTAGAGAATGTTTGTGATCACTTTGTCTCTTGCGTCCATTGATTTGGATGGAGGTTAGAGGTGTTTCCATTAATGGAGATTTGAGCTAGAGATGAAAGAGGAAGAAGAAGGAGTTTCCTCTTTTTTTTCTTTTGTGTTTTTCTATCATAAAAATGAGAGCAAGAGAGGAATAATACAAGAGCCAACCTCACCCCTTGGCTGCCCCTCTCTCCCCTCTCATCAAATCAAGACACAAATCAATCCACAATGTGTCATTTTTCACAAAAAAGAGACCATAAGTCACTATATATGTCCATGTCACATTAATGCATCTCATGATGAATTCTAGCTCATTATTTCCATATGCAAATATTAATCCAAATGTTTGCAACAATAAAAAGATACGGCAACATCTAAAGTAAACTCGTGACGGATCACAAGGATACCCCTCACCTGTATATACATACCTGCACCCGCATTCCAACTGAATGCGAATGCGATGAGACTAAAGTAATCCAACAAATGTAATACTAGGATCCGGCTTAAACCAAATCCCACTAGTATGATCCGACCGATCATGATCCGTGCACTACTGCACGTATATGATCGGACCCTGCCATATATCATACGGCCTCTATATCGTTTCGCCCGAAACATGAGAAACTGTCTGTGTGGGACTCTAAAGACTCGTCAATACTTTGGCTGTGGATTTAACCACTAGCACGTCATAGGTATTAGCCGTACATAACTGGCTACCAGGTATTGACCAAAAGGGAGGTCGATGAGCGAACTCATCCTGACACCCTGCTGAGCCTGTCAGTGACAATATCCGTACAGTCCGATCCGTTCGTCTATGAGCATCGCATGGCGGGCCTAGGGGGTTGGTAAAAGTCAGACCCCTAAAAGCAGTACAAGTCGTGTCGGAGTGTAGCCCAGAACACCCTGAGATACTACCGGAATACCTACTAGTAAATCTCCTGTCTTGGCCAAGGACTTCATGTAATAGCTCTCCTAGACACAGCGTGATCTCACCCCAAATACCGGGAGAGACGAAACCCCTGCCGATTCGCTCACTGCCTCTATGTAGCTCGGGACTGTACCCAACTAAAACCTATTTGCACGACTCCTTTGAGCCATGGTAGGGTAGTAATCAAAGCACAGTGGGAACTCACAGGAGACAAATGACGATCTCAGGTCGATGAACTAACTTGTACACATGTTACCAGGGAACTGCTATCTGACGTCAGGTATAATACCAACTAGCATGTTCCGGCGAGTCCTGTTCGGTGTACTCATAACCGAATGAGCACCTGGATACATCTTAGGTGAACCAACTGACACCAATGGCTTGTGAGACCGGCCACCGCCCCTCGTCGGGGTCTCGACTGCATACACTAGTCTACTCCGGAGTATCAATGCCCTTTCTCGAAAACTCCCACGATTAGGGACCTTTTAAGGATGTGCTTATAGACCCCAGCTCCCACGTATATGATCGCCATCATACTGCTGGCAGTCAAGCAAAAATCCTAAGGGCTCTATCAATGTGTATTAGTGATCTGTAAGGTCACCTAAAGCTGTACACGATGATAAAGATAAACCAGATAGCATACTATCATATTGAGTAAGACTGTCCTACCGGTATAGGTCCTCCCTCAATCATTGCAATCATGTGCCTGTGATCCAATAATTGACTCTGAGGGCACTATATCCAACAATCTCCCACTTGCACTTAAGGCTAATTATTGCGATGTCGCATACTCACAGCCCGTGTGATACCGAACACCTAACTCCTCTACTAATTAGTCTCACAAAACCCGTATGCGAAACTATTGCGTTCGAGGAGTAGCCTCAGTGAGTGGATCCGCCCTGATGTTTCTTTCTATGTCTCTCTTTATCTCAAGATCGCGGAGAAAGCCATCTCCCGAAATTAGCAATACCTGTCTTAGAATATGTCTGGATATCTGATGGGATCTAGTTCATAAATGAACTCCGAATCCAAACTTTTTAGACTATATCGTTAACTGAACATAATCAGTATTCTGCGCCATGCCTCTCTCAGTATCCTGATGGACCACCTGTCCAAACTACTGCCCCTCGTCAGAGGGAAAACTATAACTCTGACAGTCACTCTGTCATTCAGGTCACCTTGGAAGCTTGGAATGATAACCGTCTTCAAAAAAGAGGCTGTTGTTATTATATCCATAGAACATCCACTTATGTTCTAAAACTGCTTCTGAACGTTTCTCCAGGATAGATTTAATATCAACTTACTGCATCTCGTGCAAAAACAATATCTGGTGTGGTACTTGACATCTCATGATTGACTCAATTGCCTAATCAAGTGATCTGCCAATCATGCACATCCCTCTCCCCTTTAGTCTGTAAGACACCTTTAGAGAGGGTGACTCCATCACCTGCAGGTACACTACCGTGCCAGGAGTCGTCCCTTCTAAAACACCTTTAGAATGCTGTCAAAGTACCCAGATTAGGAAACTACCCAAATCTAGATCTAAAACCATAGATCTAGTAACCAGAGTGTCTGATATTATATCTATATCCTGTGTGGAGAAACCACCGTGTGACAACCAAAGTATAACCGATCGTAGTATAGGAATTTCACTTCCTACTCTGCGTATGTCATCCAAATAACAGGACATCACACCCTACTACCTTCTTAACAGATCCATCCCCTATTCTGATGAAGTCAAACTTATGACTGTTACATCAGAAATAGATGATCTATCTCCGCTATAATTGCTTTAGTCCATAAATAGACATAAGCTACTTGTCCACTATGCTTCCGCTGCTCCCATTGACTACGACAACCCTCTAGCAGAGTCATATACACGTGCATTTCTAAAGCCAGTTCAGAACGACGCTATACTCATCCTCCTGCCGGGTGTCATAGCCTGGAACAACAGTAGTGTCAGGTCTGGGTAAACAAGAACCTCCCTGTCACCATCTTTGTGCATACCGAAGTACCTCTCGAGTGTCTGAGGTTACCCACCATATCTGCGGAGTGGCTAATGGAATGTCATATCAGATTGAATCTTTAGGTTCTTATTAAATTTTCAGTAATCATTTGCGGTTCTGGAATCACTTCCAGTTCTACCATACTCCCACTGCTGTTTTCTGAAAAAAAAAACCATTTTTATTAAAACTGTGGCGAGCCAATAACAATATCACTATTGATCTTCCAGATGGTAGAAAGTCAACCCTCGTCATAGCCCGGGTCAACCCACAAACAACCATTATAGAAACGTTCCTTGAGTTATCCAGAGTCTGGTTTTAAGCATAAGCCGGACAACTCCCCGTAGCTTAACATTGTTAAGATATGAACCTTTCTATATCCAATATAGAAACAGAGGCACTGATTTAATTGGAACAAGATTCAAATCATGCAGCTGTCTCCAGTGCATGTCAACTAAATGGAACAAGGCCGATCAGCATTACTCAACTTAGGAATACATCTAGATATGAGTAACATGAAAGAGAAGCAAGTTCTCATAAAACCATTACTATTAACTGAATACTGAATACAAGTATCTACATCTTTGATCACCTTGAAGAATCCTGATACTTGCAATACATGGTTCTCTACTTTATTCATATACCTATAACTTCTCAATACTTGGACGTTGTGTCTCTACGAAACACTTGTCTAATAACTAGAGAAGTGAAAAGTAAACAGAATACAGTACGAGTACCAACCCCTATGTCCTAATGGACACTGGACAACATGCAATGCTCTGTATAAGTCCTTTGAGTCTAATAACTCATTCCCTGTGTGTCGTAGGTTGAAAACTGTACTTATGGTTAAGAAGAAGTACACCGCTGCTTAATGCTTCTTACCTAACCATCCACTGATATAGGTAAATGTTATAAACATAATTTCAAAAAGTTATTATTGGATATAGTGCCCTTAGAGCCAATTATTAGATCAGAGGCACGTGATTGCAATGATTGAGGGAGGACCTATATCGGTAGGACAGTCTTACTCAAGAAGATAATATGCTGTCTGGTTTATCATTATCATCGCGTACTGCTTTAGGTGACTTTACAGGTCGCTATTACACGTTGATAGAGCCCTTAGGATTCTTGCTTCACTACCAGCAGTATGATGGCGATCATATACGTGAGAGTTGGGTAGTCTATAAGTACATCCTTAAAGTGGTCCCTAGTCGTGGGAGTTTCGAGACTGGGCATTGATACTCCATTAGTAGACTAGTGTATACAGTCGAGACCCCGACGAGGGGCGGTGGCCGGTCTCACAAGCCATTGATGTCAGTTGGTTCACCTAAGATGTATACAGGTGCTCATTAGGTTATGAGTACACCGGACAGGACTCGACGGGAGCATGCTAGTTGGTATTATACCTGACGTCAGATAGCAGTTCCCTGGTGACATGTGTACAGGTTAATTCATTGACCTTATATCGTCATTTGCCTCGTGTGAGTTCCCACTGTGCTTTGATTACTACCCTACTACGGTTCAAAGGAGTTGTGCGAACAGGTTTTAGTTGGGTACAGTCACGAGCCACGTGGAGGCAGTGAGCGGATCGGCAGGGGTTTCGTCTCTCCTCCTATTTGGGGTGAGATCACACTGTGTCTAGGAGAGCCATTACACAAAGTCCTTGGCTAAGGCAGGAGATTACTTGTAGGTATTCCAGTAGTATCTTAGGGTGTTCTCGGCTACACTCCGACACGACTTGTACCGCTTTTGGGGGTCTGATTTTTACCAACCCCCTAGGCCCGACATGCGATGCTCATAGACGAACGGACCAAACTGTACGGATATTGTCACTGACAAGCTCAGTAGGGTGTCTGGATGAGTTCACTCATCGACTTCCCTTTTGGTCAATACTTGGTGGCCCGTTACGTACGGCTAGTACCACTGACGTGCTAGTGGTTAAATCCACAGCCGGTGTATTGACGAGTCTTTAGAGTCTCCCACAGACAGTTTCTCAAGTTTCGGGCGAAACGTTGTAGAGGCCGTATGATATATGGCAGGGTCCGATCATATACGTGCAGTAGCGCACCGATCATGATCGGGCGGATCATACTTGTGGGCTTTGGTTTAAGCCAGATCCTAGTATTAGATTTGTTAGATCACTTTAGTCTCATCTCATTCGCATTCGGCCGGAATGCGGATGCAAGTATGTATATACAGGTGAGGGGTATCCTTGTGATCCGTCACGAGTTTACGTTAGATGTTGTCGTATCTTTTTGTTGTCGTAAACATTTGGGTTAATGTTTACAAATGGAAATTATGAGCTAGAAATCATGGTTAGAAGCATTAATTGTGACACATGCACAAGTGGTGACTCATGGTCTCTTTCATTGTGCATGTGTCACATTATGTGATTGATTTGTGGATGAAATGATAGGGAGAGAGAGAAAGGGCAGCCATAAGCTCATGGTTAGCTCTTGTATTTCTTTCTTACTCTCTCACTCTCTTTATCATACACAACATAAGAAAGAAAGGCTCCTCCTCTTCTTCTTCCTCTAGCTCACAATCTCCAATTATGGCTTCACCTTCAACCTCCATCCATACAATGGATGCAAGAGATAAAGTTGTCACACACATTCTCTACTTCACCTTGGACATGTCGGCTAGCGAACTTCGTTCCCGAGTTGCTTTGGATGAAGCGGGAGCCTATAAAAAGACTCGATGATTTGGTGCCCTTTCCGACGAGGAGATCGAGACCGGAGATGCCGCGAGGAGCTTAGGATGGTGGCTAAAGAATGAAGGATACGGATCGATCGGTATAACCTTTCCAACCCTTCTCTAGTTTGCTAGTTATCGGTTAATGCTTCGATCCAGGATTAAAGTCTGTGATAGTGCCGGTTTCTACTTTAGAAAAAGTTTTCGTTTCCGCATTTTGGCCTCGGACAGACGGCCGGGGAGCTATCGTAGACTTACAGTTATATCTCACTTTATAAAAATAAACGTACAGATATTTCAATTTGAAATTGGTGCATTACAACGGATATTCAAAACCAAATATTTTCCGTCCGGCAAACAACCCAGAAGATTTTCTCAAATATCACCAATTTCAACGAATCCCGATATAATTATGATGATCACCCAATTCCCAATAACTTACTCCCATTCATCATCTGTAAAACCATACAGATGTGAGAATCAAACCTGGTAAATACATACCTGGAGCAAGGACCAATTGGGAAATTAGTTTTCTATTAACAATACACAGTGAAACTGAAACATGTAAATGTTTCGAAAGGGTATCCGGGTATTCCTAGTAATGTCTCTTCCATTATCAGATTCACAACTGTAACCGTATATTTCTTTGCTATCTCTCCAAATCCCTTTATATGTCTTTAGTCATTACCTTTTGTACACCCTCTTTAGACCAAATGGTTTTCTTCCTTCCCTACCGTTCGGCACCAGCCTATGCTTTGGAAGAAGACTATCTAATAAGCATACCGGGTGTGCTGTCCTAATCCTAGGAGCACTCGCAACGCGAGAGAAGGTAAAGATAAAAGACAACTGAATAAACCTTATTCCTATTTCTCCTGAACCAGAATCCATCACCGAACTGGAACAAGTTCCTTCGAGTTTGTATACAACCATACGATGGAGTATCCAATAAACTGTGGATCTTCGTAGTGATATGGGGTGTTCCAGAGAAATACAAAGATGAAGTAGGAGTGGTTATGAAATACTTGGTTTGGTCGTGAATAGAAGTCGCAATTTACTTTGCCCTCTTTCTAATCCCTTTATTTGTCTTTACTTAATACCTTTTGTACACTATCGTTAGGCTAATTGGTTTTCTTCATTCCCTACCGTTCGGCACCTGCCTATGGTTTAGAAGAAGACTATCCAATTAGCGTAATAGGTGTACCGTCCTAATCCAAGGAACACTCACAACCTGAGAGAAGGTAAAAGGAAAAGACAACTGAATGGTCCTATTCGTTTTCTCCAGAACCGGAAACCATCCTCGAATCTGGAACAAGTTCCTTCGAGTTCGTATATAATCATACGATGGCTTTATCCAATGGAAGTGGATGTTCATAGTAATACGGGGTGTTCTGGAGAAAAGGGTAAAAGTAGGAGTGGCAATGAGGTATGCAACTCTGACAATCCAAAAGCCAGTGTTTAAGAAGGTTCGGTCACCTTGGTCACTGAGTCATGGTCAAGGGTCGGGCCATAGTCGCTGCCAAAGAGAGAGAGAAAAGAAACACTCAGCATGCACTCTAACCTAGATCAGAATGGTTATCACTTTATCTAATCAGGAAACCTCCCACTGTAACGTCAAATTCTCCCCCAAACCTGAAAGAAGAATTAGTCGGGATCATCCGAGGAGTAAACCAACTCATCAGTGGGAATCGGGATTCAACTATCATCGCATGATAACGTGATGGAATCCACTCACGTTATCACACTCGAGAAGGTATGCGCATATATGGCAAGTTTCAGTTTCTTTAGAAACTCCCGATGCGATTTTTACCCCATGATCATATAACCTTGACGAAGGTCAACAAATCATAAGTCACATGTCAAGTTCTACCCGTCATTGTCCAGGTTAACTTGAACCCACCCGTACCAGCCCTTGACGAAGGCCAACAAGGCTATACGACTTTCCCAAACCAACACATCTATCTATGCAGAAGAAAGGTAACAAATAGCTACCATACACTATGCCTTGACGAAGGCCAACAAACATAGCATGAATACTAAGTGCTACCCGTATGAAATGACGGAGGGCTAAGAATGGTTTTTGGCGAAAAACCTTTAACGTAATGAACTTGATATCGTTGAAAGAACCGGATAGCTTTTTATAAAAATATAGTGGCGAAAACCTTTGCTAAAAAGGTCACTCCCGGTGAAGGGATCTCGGCAGTTTCCCTATAGAATGAGGTGCAGGATATTCCAACTGAATACCACGATACAAAGCAAAAGGCAATCGGCTATAGTGAAGTTATTACCCTGATGCAAACTTCTGTCCAAGGGGCCACTCCCGGTGAAGGGATCTCGGCCCTTGCCTCGTCGATTGAGGTGCTGGATATTCATAACCGAATACCACTGTGCAAAACAAAAGAGAACGTCCTTGCAATAATAGCTTTTTTAAAAATGTTCCAACAACATCAGGATAGGTTTGTTTAGCTTGCATTGATCCGAATAAATGTAGTCCCATCAATTAATCACACCACAAAAGAACAAAAATACGATGTACGTATATGCCATCCGCATTCGCCACTGGGTCCCGTCATCACCCGTTAGGTTACTTAACTAACGGCAGAGCGGGGACTGGACTAGGACGGGTGTAAAACATATACAACATCTACTAGTATATATATAGCAATATATAATAATCGCTCATGGCCTGATAAAATGCAACATCACAGAAATGTAATAAGCATCACAGAACAATACAGATAATCTGGGATCCCCGGGTTTTATAGAGCCGCTACTGAAACCCGACGTTCCCCTGGTTGTGTGGATAACCTGTGCAATGAAATCCTAGACCCCTACGGTCGCGGCAAGTTACCCGCCAAAACCTAAAGCGAGGTAGCCCCCTTCAACAAAGTGAATGGACCACCCAGCACTTCACGGAATCCGGTAACATGGGCACCCCTCGTTGGGTCAACCTGTACCCCCTACGAGTGCGGTGAATAGCCCTCCAATTCTAGAGTAAAGCCCCCTCCGTCTCAAAGCCATGAGATGCGGGTCCGTTTCCTTCTAGAACCCGGCTATCCGTGCACCCCACCGCGGGGTAATCCTAGTATAGAAAGTAAAATATATACAACAGGTACATCGACCTCAGCCCGGTCATGGCCCAAACGAATAATATACAAACAGGCAGTAACGGCAGTCCACATGTTGGATGCTCGCCCCGCAATATCAATGGTACATATACAACCAAACTGTACTACCATTGCATCCAGGCTATCCACCACGACAAATCCACAATATCACAGCATAACACAGATCATCAACGTGAATGTTACGTTCGCAAATCCGTCTAAATGGGCTATAGCAATTAGACAAGATTTACCGATCAAATGACATTCACGGTCGCAGATATAATGTAAATTCTGTGAACTAACATGTTTAAAATTTTCGATCGACAAAATTTCCCCGAAGTGGGCCCCAAGCACAATTCCCATTACTCAAACAAATCTGGGCCAAAACAAAAAATACCAAAAACCCCATTTCTAAGTCAGGAACCTCTGTAGAAAAAATGGGGCACTGTTGCTATAGTCCTGCCGTGGAACCGCGGCCCAAACGAGGGTACGGCCGCGGTTCCTCCGCGCTACAGTGACAACAGCATACCAAATTTTCTCAGATTTAATAAAAACGCCTGCCTAATTTTCTGCAATTCTCAAAATAATTTTTGACAACAAAACAAAATCAACAGAAACTCAGAATTTGGAAACGCAGTTTTTGGAAATTTCGTTCGATCTAGTTCTAAACTGGTTAGAGTAAGCTAGTAAAGGTTAATGGCGTGGCTCTGATATCATGTAAGTGTATGGTAGCGCCCCGGCCGTCTTTCCGAGGCCAAAATGCGGAAACGAAAACTTTTTCTTAACTTGAAACTGGCACTATCGTATACTTTTTCCCGGATCAAACCATTAACCTACAACTAGCTAATTAGAGAAGGGATAGAAAGCTATACCGATCGATCTGAAAGGTTCCTCGGCACACCAAGGAGGTCTCACAAGGCATCAACCAAGCCAATTTCAAAAATATGGTGCCGAGAAACCCTAATACGGATCGTTGGCTAGAAGTTTAGGCGATAAAATGAAACTAGTTAACAAATTAACTACAAGAACGGAAATACAACCTTTGTACATCCGGTTCTCCACCTCCATAGCTCCGTGATGAAGTCCTCTCCGCTATCTAAATCGAACCATGACTCTCACGGTGGTTTCATCGGAGAAAAGACCGGGCTAGGTCGTCGACTACGATGCCGAAGATGATCTACGTCGAGGCATCACTAGATCAAGCTCCAACTTCACCAAGTCATGAAACTTGTGAAGAAAACACACTCTACTACTTAGCAAGAGGCAGAGGATGAAGAAATAGGAAGTGGGTTCACTTTAAAATTGGATTTCTCACTCATTTCATCAAGTTGCCATTGATGGAGGCATGCTTTCTTCAAGTGAAAAAGAAGAAGAAGAAGATGAATATTATGATAAGTATATTCCAAAAAGGAAATAAAATGAATACTTATCATAATGTAACCATGGTCAAGTGTAGAGAATAGACTAGGGTTAAGTGGAATGGTTAGGGTTAAGCATGAGACAAAATGGTGACTTAGTCAAAGCTTCATGAAGCTTCAAATACAAACAAAGAAAGCCACCATTTTTCCCATTTTCTTTTCCAAAATAAAATAAATGAAATAAATAAATAAATGAATAAGAAAATGAAAAGCTTAACCATTACACAACCATGGTTTAATCTTTACACAAATCCTAGTTAGCATGTATCATCAAACATGATACAAACTTGTGTACAAAAGTATATCACATATACAATGTGCACAAACCAAGTGAGAAAATCCATTTAAAGTGAACCGATACTAGTTAATGCAAAGTAATATATCATATATATAATTATACATTAAATCATTAAATCAACACATGATTTAATGATCCGGTCATATAGCATATAACCGACTAGTATCATCAGTAACAACTTATCGAAACAACACTTGATCCGATAACCCGGCTATATCGCATTTAACCGAGCAATGTCACATATCGCGAGAATCAAATACAGTATCACATACTGGTATCATTCTCTGTCCCACACATATCTCATATGCGCTCCTATTTCGTTTTGCTTGAGCCAGGAAACCTTTGTGTAGGACTCTAAAGACTCGTCAATACGCCGGCAGCAGGTGATGATCATATCAAACACCCACAAGCCGCAAGCGGTCTGCTAAACGTAATGGCCACCTGGGTATTGAGCGATGAGAAGATCGACGAGCAAGGCCGCTCACACTCCTGTGAATCCAACCAGTAACACTTACCGTACAGTCCGGTCTCGTCGTCTGATATGTCGCATATCTCGCCTAGAGGTGGTAAACGTCAGACCCCAATAGCTAGATAAGTCGTGTCGATGTGAGGTTTATAACAATTCGAGAAACTACTGGTAACACATACGAGTAAATCTTAGCAACCCTGGCCAGGGATTTCCGGTTATAGCCAATCGAACACAGCGCAACATCAACTCCCTATACCGGGAGAGACGAATCCCCTCCTATCGCTCATTGCCTCCATGTGATTCGGGACTGTACCCAAAAACCACCGTTTTGCACGCCCTCTTGGACGTGGTAAGATGGATATCAAAGCACAGTGGGAACCACACAAGACTCTATGACGATCTCGGGTCAACAGACTACTCTGTACCAGTGTCACCAGAGAACTGCCATCTGACGTAAGGTATAATACCATCTGGGAGTTCTCGGCGAGTCCGTCCAGTGTACCCAGTCTCTACTGAGCACCCGTATATCATCTCTGATGTCAAACACCAATGGATATGGGATCATCCATCGCCCATCTGTATGGGTCGAGAAGGTATACGCTAGTCTACTCTGGTATATCGATGCCCCATCTCGATACACCCACGACTAGGGACTTTTAAGGATGTACTTATGGACTACCATGTCCCCACTAGTATGATTCGCATCATAGTCCAGGTAGTCAAGTACACATCCTAAGGGCTTTACCAACATGTAATAGAGAGACAATTTGTGTACACGTTAAGGTAAAGAGCAACCAGATAGCATACTATCATGTCGAGCAAGAAAGTCCTCCCTATATATGTCCCAGCATCCACTACAATATACATCCAATGTACAGTAATGACCTCTAGGGCATACATATAACTAACAATCTCCCACTTGCACTAGGGCCATCTGTAGCAGTGGTTGTAGTATTTCATACTCAACCATCCCATAAAAGACTCTCTCTAGGAATAGGCCTTCGTGAGTGGATCCGCCGTGTTGTCCTCTGAGTCTACTCTCCTGACCTGTATCCCTTAGAGATCAACCATCTCCATGATCAGGTGATACTGTCTTAGAATATGTCTGGATCACTGATGGGACCTGCGTTCCTTGGCATAAGCCACAACTCCATTGTCACACAATGGGAGGAACATAGTTCATCTCATGAACCAATATACACCCAAACAGCCTCTTTGGTAGCATCTTAAGTAGCGATGTATCCTGCCTTTATCGTCTAGTATGCCACGGTATCTAGCTTGGAACTCTTCCAACATACCGTCCCTTTACTGAGGGTAAAGACAATGCCTGTGACTGACACTCAGTCGTCTTTATCACCCTGGAACACTTCCAGTGATTTTCCCCAGAATCGTTTGATTTCATCTCACTACAACTATTGAGAATCCTAACATCCAATTAAATCTATCTCATAGATCCAAAACTCAGGATTTAGGAGGTATCATTTTGATCCTACACGGAGAATCTTTGTGATAAACAGAGATTGATCGAGCGTAGCATAGGAAACTCCTTCCCTATCAAGAGTATGTCATCCACGTACTCTACGAGGATCGTCACCATACTCCTTATTACCTTTTTGTTTATACAAGGTTCATCTACCATTTTGATGATGTCAAACTGTTTGACTAATCCATCAAAATAGATGTTCCAACTTCGCGATGCCTGCTTTATCCTATAAAACATCTTGCACACGTTTCCGCTGCTCCCACTGTCTACGAGGCCCTCTGGCTGTGTACTTACAGACGCACTCTTCTAAAACATTATTTAGAACAGCAGTCATGACACCCAACCACCAGATATCGTAGTCATGGTATGTAGCCGTGGCAAGTAGGATCTCGATGGACTTAAGCATAGACACTGAAAAGGTTTCATCATTATCCATGCCTGGTTGATGACAAAAACCTTTAACAAGTCTAGCTTTGAAAGTCTCTACTTTTCCATCTACACCAAGTAATCTTCTCAAGATATACTTGCACCTGATGGGGATTTAACCCTTCAGATATAGCAACAAAAGTCCATACTTTGTTGGTGTACATGGATTCCATCTCAGATCACTAAGCATCCAGCCATTCTTACAGAGTCTTACTCCTGATGGCCAGCTCGAAGCTAGTTGGGTCATCATCTCATGATGCAATCCTCGCTCCCACTGTCATAGAGAAACAGAAGTATCTCTCAGGTGGCTGAGGAACCCTACTGGATCTGCGGAGAGGCTGAGGTTCGTTGGTATCTACTGAATCCTTTGGTTGTACCAAATCATCTGATGTAGTTTGTATAGCTGGAACCTTTCCAGTTCTACATTACAGACCTTGCCTCGAGTTTGTCCGGATTTTGCTTTTAGACATAGTCCGAACAATCCCAAATCTTAAGTAACTTAAGAAATGGGCTCTTGCCTTTCCATATCACATATGAAGTGGTAGGCAACTGATTTGATTCGAACCTATTCAATATGTATGCAGCTTCTCAAGTGCATAACCCCTAAAAAGGAAACAGGTAACTCAGTAGTACTCATCATAGAGCACACCATATCATATAGGGTGTGATTGCTCCACCCCGATATACCATCATGCTATGGTGTATACGGAGTAGTAATGCTGAGAGAGAATCTCATTCTCCTTTAGAATAGACCAGGATTTCCGTGCTTAAGTATTCTCCTCCTCGATCACATCAAAGGACATAATACTTATACCTGTATTTTGGTTCTCTACTTCTAACTTATATTCTGTGAATATCTCAAAAGGTTCGGACTCATGTTTCAACAGGAACATATGACTGAATCTTGAGAGATTATCAGAGAATATAACGAAGTATAAAGAACCAGTCCTGGCATGTGTAGACATGGGACCTTACATACATCATCATGTATCAGTCCCAAGAGTTCACTAACTCTTTCTCTATTTCCAATAAACAGAGCTGGTGTCATTATATTTTTGTGACATGACTAGCAAGTTTCACAAGATGTAAATTCAAACTGATTTAAATATGCATCTAAATGTAACTTCAGCTAGTCGGGTCGCATTGATATGACCTAGTCTACAATACCTCAAGAAGGATTCGTTCATTTCTGAACTCTTCCTCTTGTGTGTGTTCCATGTACTAAGAACTGTAGTTTGATTTAGAACATCAACGCTTTTAGATAACGTGCCTGAACCGATCAACTTTTGATATAGGAAATGTTCAAAACATTATCCAACAATACAAAATTTTATCATTTCTTTACTTATAAAGAGACTGATATGATTTTGTATATCAGGTTCGGTATCTAATAACATTTGTTCAGAATCAATGTATAGGTAATACAGGGTGACAGTGACTAACAGACTTGGCTGCAACACTTGCCCCGTTTTCTGCCTCATGAAACTTATCACCAATTCTCAGTTTTTCTACACTTTTGTAGCCCTATGTAACAGATTACATATCTGGGATCCTGATCCGGTATCATATACCAAGGATGTGGAGGATACTGAGAAATAATTCTGTATAATGAACACACCTGAAGATGATGCATCAGCATGCACTCTCTTCGTTTGGGCGGCACGGGAATTCTGGTAATCCCCAATTTCCTGCTCGGTCTTATAACAATTATAAGTTGGAGCGGGACCAACATTCCCCAGCTCAGTATAACAAGCGGGTTCGGTCAATAATCCGTATTATTATCTTGATTAAGGCGT
The DNA here is from genome assembly GCA_030015575.1 of Agapanthus africanus. Lineage (NCBI taxonomy): Eukaryota > Viridiplantae > Streptophyta > Magnoliopsida > Asparagales > Amaryllidaceae > Agapanthus > Agapanthus africanus. Next base: position 539,500,564 of record CM057337.1, read on the forward strand.
GATATGGTCGCTACCAGGAGAGAGAGAGAAGAAAACACTCAGCGTGTGCTCTTGCAAGAATAGATTGGTTATTATTTTATCTAATCAGGATGGCTCCCACTGCTTTTTATCAAATCTTCCTTCAAACCCTAAAAGGAAAGACTAGCCGGGATTAATTACACACTATAAGTTCGCCAATCTTTCAGCCAGGCTAGTGTCGGTACTTTGAGGGAGGTCCCCCGTGCTTTCGCACGAACCTAATTAATGTAAACCTCGTTTTCCCAGAGGCGTAACCCCGTTGACACCTTTCTAGACACCTACTTGATCGGCTTGTTGTAATGTATAAAACTCTCCCAGGAGTAACAATTACTCGCAGCGGGTATCGGGATCCATCTATCTCATAGAAGGTATGCAATCTCATTGCAAATTTCAACGCTTGAAATTCCCGATAATATTTTGCCCCTAGCACCCTATGACCTTGACGGAGGTCAACAAACCATAGGCTACTAGTCAAGATCAACCCGTCATTTCTTGATCGAATTAAACCCACCCGCACGACCCTTGACGGAGGTCAACAAGGCCGCACGACTACCCTAATCCAATCTGCATCATATGCATAAGCAGATAAATACTAGATAGCTACCGCACACTACGCCTTGACGGAGGTCAACAAACGTAGCACGAATACTAAATAGGACTTATCTGAAATGACGTAGGGCTACGACAGGTTTTTCTGAAAACCTATTCCTTAATGAACTTGATATCGTTGTAGAATCAAATGATTTTTTAAAATGGAGTGATTTTGAGGCTTTTCCAGTTTTGCTAAAGGAGTCACTCCCGGTGAAGGGATCGTCGGTCCTTTCCTCGTCGAATGAGGTGCGGGATATATCATATATATCACTGTGCAAAGCAAAAACACTTAAAAGCAATCAAAAGACAAACCGAGTGTGTAGCATCTGCCAGTTATTGCTAAAGGGGTCACTCCCGGTGAAGGGATCTCGGTCCTTTCCTCATCGAATAAGGTGCAGGATATATCATATATAACGCTGTGCAAAGCAAGAACTGTAGCTACCAGTTTTATTTTGAAATTCGATTCTACAACATCTTAGGTTTCTTTTATTTCATTAATCTCATTAATGAAGTCCCGTCATTTAAGTACATAAACATCACAGATAAATACGACGTACACTTTTGCCATCCGCTTTCGCCTCGATGTCCCATCGTGCACCGTTAGGTTAGGTAACTAACGGCAGAGCGGGACAGGGCTAGCGCGGGTGTAAAACATAAGTAACGTCTATATAATATATCATATATACTATATACAGTATCTATCATAGAACATCACATGATCACATCATAGATATCGCAGCAGAAGAATCATATGAAATATTGGATATACTAGGACGTCCGTGTTTTCAATACGAGCCAGTATAAAACATGGATTCCACGGTCGTGATGAATAGCCAAACCCACACCCCTAGACCCCTACGAGAGTGGCAAGCAACCCTACCAATTCTAGAGTTAGGAGACCCGGACTCGACTCCTCGAGATGGTCTCCCACTGGACTCAGAACCCGGTTACTTGTGCCCTCCTCCTTGGGTCTATCCTAGTGCGGAAAAGTAAATAATATACATCAACGGTGACAACTTCCGCAACCTGGAAGCGCCCCAATAAAAGAATATTACATACAAGTTTTTACATGAATGAAAATGAGAAACACTCATCTCACATAAAAACCCCCGGCTATTCAAACACGACGATCCAATATAACATATCCAGCAACACATAACATCTCATGTCATCAACGTAAGTAAACATGCATATCCTAATTGTCAATGTCATATAGCAACGAAACCGGCGATATCACATATTACACTTACGGTTACAGAAAAGAAAGTGTAAAACTACAACAGTTGGAATCCGCAACCACCTCAGACATCGCATGCCTGACAAAATGAATTCTTTAGACATCGTATGCCTAACAATTATAAACCCCGCATTTCAGTCTCATTATCGAAAACTCTTTTCAATATCAAGTCGGGCAATTCAACAGGATTCCCGACATTTTGATCGAATGCTCGTCGCAAACTTCAGTAGGCGGCCGCACCCCCGACGCCGTCGACGAAGTGCACCAAGGCTGAACACCGCTACCGGGAGCACCCGAACGGATGCTTTCGGCGACGGGGTTCTCCTACAGTCACTTGGTCGGGGCTATGGAGTGAGGCTGTCTATTAAGTTTACCCGGCGAGTATCCGCGTACACTACGTGATTGCAACGGACTTTTGATCACATCAAAATTCCGTAGCAACCCATCAAGTGAGACAAAAGTGCTATGTTTATAATATTCATTCAGTTATCTCATAACTTATTGTGAATTCCAATTATTGTATCACATTCCGGATAAATAGAAAATGTTAAACTTTCCGATCGAACAGTCGAACACCCAAGTTTTCCCGAAACAGATCAACACATGAAACAAGTATAAAAACATTCAGTTCGTGCCTCAGTACCAACGGTCCAGCCGTAGAAGGGTCAAGCCAACGCCTCACATGTGGCACGCCGTACTGCCCCAAACCCGAAGGTTCAAAGGGCAGTTCAAGACGGTCACATAATCGAGTTAAGGTTTGTTGTCTTCTAGAGGGTCCAACGCGTTACTTGCACTACTTAGAACGTCTTTAAACCACGGAAAAATCCAACACTTGGAAATTTCCCGACAGGGGAAAAATTGGGTATTTATATCCGGTCGAACTTTTTAACATATTCAAAAATTATCCGGAAAGCCACATAGACAAAATCTGATACTCCGATCGAAACACCGAATCCCCAAAACAACCCCAGAAAATTCAACTCTTGAATAAATATTAAAAAATCCCAGAAAATCCAGCACTAGAAATCATGAATTAGTGTTCAAAAATTATAGGACAATCTAATAATGTGGCCGCGGAACCGCCGCATAAGCAGGGCTTATGCCGCGGTTCCGCCGCACTCTGGAAGCTTCACTCGAAAAATTTTGCATCGTAATTCTTAGAATTCCCTGCTGAATTTTTAAAGAATTTTTAATCTGGAAAAAACCCAGTTTTTTGAAAAAGTCCAGAGAGCATGTTTCGGGTTCGGGTTTTGGTTCGATCGGACTTCAAACCGTGTCTACGCATCGCCTAAGGCTCTAGCTAGGCTCTGATACCAATGAAAGGTTCCTCGGCACACCAAGGAGGTCTCACAAGGTATCAACCATGCCAATTTCAAAAATATGGTGCCGAGAAACCCTAATACGGATCGTTGGCTAGAAGTTTAGGCGATAAAATGAAAGTAGTTAACAAATTAACTACAAGAACGGAAATACAACCTTTGTAGATCTGGTTCTCCACCTCCATAGCTCCGTGATGAAGTCCTCTCCGCTATCCAAATCGAACCATGACTCTCACGGTGGTTTCATCGGAGAAAAGACCGGGCTAGGTCGTCGACTACGATGCCGAAGATGATCTACGTTGAGGCATCACTAGATCAAGCTCCAACTTCACCAAGTCATGAAACTTGTGAAGAAAACACACTCTACTACTTGGCAAGAGGTAGAGGATGAAGAAATAGGAAGTGGGTTCACTTTCGAATTGGATTTCTTACTCATTTCATCAAGTTGCCATTGATGGAGGCATGCTTTCTTCAAGTGAAGAAGAAGAAGAAGAAGATGAATATTATGATAAGTATATTCCAAAAGGGAAATAAAATGAATACTTATCATAATGTAACCATGTTCAAGTGTAGAGAATAGACTAGGGTTAAGTGGAATGGTTAGGGTTAAGCATGAGACAAAACGGTGACTTAGTCAAAGCTTCATGAAGCATCAAATACAAACAAAGAAAGCCACCATTTTTCCCATTTTCTTTTCCAAAATAAAATAAATGAAATAAATAAATGAATGAATAAGAAAATGAAAACCCTAACCATTACACAACCATGGTTTAATCTTTACACAAACCCTAGTTAGCATGTATCATCAAACATGATACAAACTTGTGTACAAAAGTATATCACATATACAATGTGCACAAACCAAGTGAGAAAATCCATTTAAAGTGAACCGATACTAGTTAATGCAAAGTAATATATCATATATATAATTATACATTAAATCATTAAATCAACACTTGATTTAATGATTTGGTCATATAGCATATAACCGACTAGTATCATCAGTAACAACTTATCGAAACAACACTTGATCCGATAACCCGGCTATATCGCATATAACCGAGCAATGTCATATATCGCGAGAATCAAATACAGTATCACATACTGGTATCATTCTCGGTCCCGCACATATCTCATATGCGCTCCTATTTCGTTTTGCTTGAGCCAGGAAACCTCTGTGTAGGACTCTAAAGACTCGTCAATACGCCGGCAGCAGGTGATGATCATATCAAACACCCACAAGCCGCAAGCGGTCTGCTAAACGTAATGGCCACCTGGGTATTGAGCGATGAGAAGATCGACGAGCAAGCCCGCTCACACTCCTGTGAATCCAACCAGTAACACTTACCGTATAGTCCGGTCTCGTCGTCTGATATGTCGCATATCTCGCCTAGGGGTGGTAAACGTCAGACCCCAATAGCTCGATAAGTCGTGTTGATGTGAGGTCTATAACAATTCGAGAAACTACTGGTAACACTTACGAGTAAATCTTAGCAACCCTGGCCAGGGATTTCCGGTTATAGCCAATCGAACACAGCGCAACATCAACTCCCTATACCGGGAGAGACGAATCCCCTCCTATCGCTCATTGCCTCCATGTGATTCGGGACTGTACCCAAAAACCACCGTTTTGCACGCCCTCTTGGACGTGGTAAGATGGAAATCAAAGCACAGTAGGAACCATACAAGACTCTATGACGATCTCGGGTCAACAGACTACTCTGTACCAGTGTCACCAGAGAACTGCCATCTGACGTAAGGTATAATACCATCTGGGAGTTCTCGGCGAGTCCATCCAGTGTACCCAGTCTCTACTGAGCACCCGTATATCATCTCTGATGTCAAACACCAATGGATATGGGATCATCCATCGCCCATCTGTATGGGTCGAGAAGGTATACGCTAGTCTACTCTGGTATATCGATGCCCCATCTCGATACACCTACGACTAGGGACTTTCAAGGATGTACTTATGGACTACCATGTCCCCACTAGTATGATCCGCATCATAGTCCAGGTAGTCAAGTACACATCCTAAGGGCTTTACCAACATGTAATAGAGAGACAATCTGTGTACACGTTAAGGTAAAGAGCAACCAGATAGCATACTATCATGTCGAGCAAGAAAGTCCTCCCTATATATGTCCCAGCATCCACTACAATATACATCCAATGTACAGTAATGGCCTCTAGAGCATACATATAACTAACACGATCCGTGTCCTTCGGTCTTTGGCTACCATCTCAAGCTCATCGCGGCATCCCCAGTCTCGATCTCCTCGTCAGAAAGGGCACCACATCATCGATTCTTTTTACGGGCACCCGCTTCATCCGAAGCAACCCGGGCACGAAGTGTGCTAGCCGAAGTGTCCAAGGTGATGTAGAGAATGTTTGTGATCACTTTGTATCTTGCATCCATTGATTTGGATGGAGGTTAGAGGTATTGCCATTAATGGAGATTTGAGCTAGAGAAGAAAGAGGAAGAAGAATGAGTTTCCTCTCTCTTTTCTTTTGTGTTGTTCTATCATAAAAATGAGAGCAAGAGAGGAATAATACAAGAGCCAACCTCACCCCTTGACTGCCCCTCTCTCTTCTCTCATCAAATCAAGACACAAATCAATCCACTAATGTGACATTATTCAATAAAAAGACACCATGAGTCATTATATATGTCCATGTCACATTAATGCATCTGATGATGAATTCTAGCTCATTATTTCCCTATGCAAACATTAATCCAAATGTTTGCAACAATAAAAAGATACGGCAACATCTAAAGTAAACTCGTGACGGATCACAAGGATACCCCTCACCTATATATACATACCTGCACCCGCATTCCAACTAAATGCGAATGCAATGAGACTAAAGTGATCCAACAAATCTAATACTAGGATCCGGCTTAAACCAAAGCCCACTAGTATGATCCGTCCGATCATGATCCGTGCACTACTGCATGTATATGATCGGACCCTGCCATATATCATACGACCTCTATATCGTTTCGCCCGAAACATGAGAAACTGTCTGTAGGGGGCTCTAAAGACTCGTCAATACTTTGGCTGTGGATTTAACCACTAGCACGTCAGAGGTATTAGCCTTACGTAACGAGCTACCAGGTATTGACCAAAAGGGAGGTCGATGAGCGAACTCATCCTGACACCCTACTGAGACAGTCAGTGACAATATCCCTACGGTCCGGTCCGTTCGTCTATGACCATCACATGGAGGGCCTAGGGGATTGGTAAAAGTCAGACCCCTAAAAGCGGTACAAGTCGTGTCGGAGTGTAGCCCAGAACACCCTGAGATACTACTGGAATACCTACTAGTAAATCTCCTGCCTTGGCCAAGGACTTCGTGTAATGGCTCTCCTAGACACAGCGCAATCTCACCTCCAATACCGGGAAAGACGAAACCCCTGCCGATCCGCTCACTGCTTCCATATGGCTCGGGACAGTAGCCAACTAAAACCTGTTTGCTCGACTCTTTTGAGCCGTGGTAGGGTAGTAATCAAAGCACAGTGGGAACTCACATGAGACAAATGACGATCTCATGTCGATGAACTAACCTGTACACATGTCACCAGGTTAACTGCTATCCGACGTCAGGTATAATACCAACTAGCATGTTCCCGACGAGTCCTGTCCGGTGTACTCATAACCCATGAGCACCTGTATACATCTTAGGTGAACCAACTGACACCAATGGCTTGTGAGACCGGCCATCGCCGCTTGTCGGGTTCTCGACTGTATACACGAGTCTACTCCGGAGTATCAATGCCCTTTCTTGAAAACTCCCATGACTAGGGACCTTTTAAGGATGTGCTTATAGACCCCAGCTCCCACGTATATGATCGCCATCATACTGCTGGCAGTCAAGCAAAAATCCTACGGGCTCTATCAATGTGTAATAGTGATATGTAAGGTCACCTAAAGTTGTACACGATGATAAAGATAAACCAGATAGCATACTATCATCTTGAGTAAGATTGTCCTACCGGTATAGGTCATCCCTCAATCATTGCAATCATGTGCCTGTGATCCAATAATTGACTCTGAGGGCACTATATCCAACACTTATTTTGCACATTGCTGATTTATATTGAGTGGGATTTGTGACCGCCTTGGGGCGAAGAGCTAGCTCCCACTTAGGGATGCCTTATTTCATGTTATTGATATATATTCCTGTTTTGTACCCGTTTGGGGGCCAGTATTTACAAAGGAGACTTTGCCGAAATTTTCGGAAAAATGGATGTTGCTTTCAAAAAGTTTGATGTGACTTATTTGATTAAAATTGGTTTTCCTTCACTCTACTGCTTATTGGGTTTTGATTTTTGGGCTTTGGCTTACTTAGATTATGTCCGCCTTGAGACGTTCGTAATTTAAGTGTCGGTCACGTTCCGTACCTTTCAGGTCGTCACAGAATACAACCTTTGTAGAGGGTCCTTCTCTTCACTTGCTTCGTGTAGTAGTCTTGCGACTCCTCTAGGCTTCTCTTGAGACTTTGAATGGGCCTCCTTCGTTTTCTTCACGCCAAAGATGATCCACCCGAAGAACCTCTAGATCAAGCTAACTCTACACTAAACTTCTTTAGTGTATGAAACACACCACACTAATTTGCTAAATTGATGTGGGATGTTGAAGTAGGGATGTTAAGAGCTCACAAGATTGTGTTCAAGTTTCATGATTCACATCACATGTGAGGGTTGAAGCTTGAGGCAAAGCAGGAGGAGGAAGAAGAAGCTAGAGAGAAAGCATGAGAGCAAGTTGAGAAAAAATGGCTAAGTGTTTGGAATGAGAATAATGAGAGCAAATCCAAGACCCCTCACACATTCAAGCATGGAATTATGCAATATTAAATTGCAACCATGCTTGAATAGTGAGTCAAGAATAAATAAACAAGTATTAAACCCATTCTTGCAACCATGCTTCATTTTACACCTCATTTCTAATTTCGCGAAATAGAAATTTAAATGCCATGCTTCATTATAATATATATATATATATATATCATATATATTAATATATATTTAATGAAAATAATTAGTAAGCTAATGATATTAGTTAATATATAATTATATCATATATAGTTTATATCACATTATTAAATAAATACTTGATCTAATAATCCGGTTATATCATATATGACCGACTGATATCATTTATCTGTATATCACATTATCGAATCAACACTTGATTCGACAATCTGGTTATATCACATATAACCGCACCGATATACAGATGGCTGCCAGATTACAATACGGTATCACATACTCCTATTTAATCAGGCCCACACATATATCACATATGTGTCCTACATCGTTTTGCTTGAACCAGGGAACTTCTGTGTGGGACTCTAAAAACTCGTCAATACGCCAGCAGTAGGTGATGATCATAACAGTCACGTACAAGCTGTCAGCGGTACTTACTGGATGTAACGGCTACCTGGGTATTGAGCGATATGAAGATCAACAAGAAAGCCTATCTACAGTCTCTATGAAGCCTATCAGTAACACCACCGTACAGTACGGTCTCTTCGTTTGATATGTCGCATATCATGTCTAGGGGTTGAAATCGTCAGACCCCAGTAACGTGATAAGTCATGTCGATGTGAGGCTCATAACGAGTCGAGAAACTACTGATAACACTTATCAGTAGATCTCCATATCAGCCCTGGCCAGGGACTTCCAGTTATTGCCAATCGAGCATAGCGCAACATCAATCCCCAATACCGGGAGAGACGAAACACCTCATATCGCTCATTGCCTCCATACGACTCGAGATTGTACCCAAAATCCACCTGTTTGCGTGACTTCTCTTAAGCATGGTAGGGAGGAAATCAAAGCACAGTGGGAGCCGCACAAGACCCTATTATGATCTCGGGTCTACAGACTAACCTGTACCAGTGTCACCAAAGGACTGCTATCCGACGATAGGTATACTACCACATAGGAGTCCTCGGCGAGTCTTGTTCAGTGTACCCAGTCTCCTCTGAGCACCCGTATACCATCTCTGATGTCAAACACCAATGGATGTGGGATCATCCATCGCCCATGATATGGGTCAAGAACCGTATACGCTAGTCTACTCTGGAATATTGATGCCCTATCTCGATATTCCCTCGACTAGGAACAATTAAAGGATGTACTTGCGAACTACTCCGGCCCCACTAGTATGATCTCCATCATAGTCCTGGTAGTCAAGTACATATCCTAAGGGTACTATCAACACGTGAGAGCAAGACAATATCATAATACAAGTCTACATGTTAAGATAAAGGTAACCAGATAGCATAATATCATGTTGAGCAAGAAAGTCCTCTCTCTATATGTCCAAGCATCCACTATAATATACATTACATGTACAATAATGGCCTTTAGGGCATACATATAACTAACAATCTCCCACTTGGACTAAGGCAATGTGTTGTAGTATCTCATACCCAATATCCCAAAGAGTCTCTCAAATTGCATCTGAGGAAGGGCCTTCGTGAGTAGATCCGCTACGTTGTCCTTCATGTCAACTCTCCTGAACTCAATCTCCTGGTGATCTACTATCTCCCGGATCAGGTGATGCCGCCTTAGAATATGTCCGGATCTCTGATGGGACCTGGGTTCCTTGTCCAAAGCCACCGCTCCTTTGTTATCACAATACACAGGTATTAGATGCTCAATGGATGTAACCACACCAAGCTCAGTAATGAACTTCTTTATCCAGACATCTTCTTTGGCAGCATCATTGGCAGCGATGTATTCAGCCTCCATCGTCAAGTCTGCAATGGTGTCTTGCTTGGAACTCTTCCAACACACCGCCCCTCCGTTGAGGGTAAAGACAAAACCCGAGACCGACTTATTGTTGTCCTTATCACTTTGGAAGCTTGAGTTTCTTGGAACTCTTCCAACCTGGCGTTCTTTAGACCGAAGGGCATAACTTTGTAGCAGAATATACCCAAAGGGGTCCAGAAAGCGGTGTGCTTCTGGTCTTCGGGATGCATCTTTATCTGATTGTATCCTGATGAGCCGTCCATGATGGAGAAAACCTCGTGAGTGGACGTGTTATCTATCATCAGCTCGGTGACTAGTACTGGGAAGTCGTCCTTCGAGCAAGCTTTATTGAGATCCCAGAAATCCACGCATATGCGCACTGTCCCATTCTTCTTCATCACTGGGACGATGTTGGCGATCCAATCGGGATACTGAAATTCCTGGATAAAGCCAGAGTCAATTAGTTTCTTGACCTCGGCGTTGATGCTCATCTCAAGCTCGAGCCGCATTCTTCTCGGCGCCTATTTGACTGGCTTGACGTCCGAGGATATCGCCAATTTATGGACGGCTATTTCTGGATCTAGTCCTGGCATTTCGGAATAGTTCCATGCAAAGCAATATTTATGCTGCATAAGCACGTCTTTTAACGTAGCCATCCTTTCTTCAAATAGAAGCTCGCTGACGAATGTCGGTCGTGGGTCGTTCGCCGTCCCCAACTCAATTTTCTTGAGGTTATCTGTAGTGGTGTGTATTCCATCTTCCAGCTTTTTCGGCGCTGGTAGAAATTCTGAGATCACCTCGTCATCGCTGTTTTCGAAGCACCAGGGAAGGTCATCCATATTCTCGGGCTCTCCTTTTGATATTGTTATCATATGACAAGTACGAGCTCGCTTCCAAGACCGATGCGGATCTGGTTCTGCTCTTGTGGTTTTGGGTTCGTGCTTCTGTGGCGGCGTTACCTTCCAGCTGCTGGATAGAGTAAACCTGCCTTGCTGATACTGGTCTTCGACCCAGTTCTTGAAGGTGAAGCAGTCTTCGAGAGGGTGTCCTATTGCTCGGTGATAAGAGCAATAGGCTGGATGAAAGACCTCGTTAGCTTGCTCAAGATGTTTAGACTCCGCAAGTGTAATAATTCGATCTTTTAAAGTGAGATCAAGTATCTTCTTCGTCTTGTCTTGAGGGAAGGAATACGCTCTACTCATCTTCTTCATGAGGGACAAATCCAAACCGCGCAATTCCCGATCACGTGACTTTTTGGTCCTGCTTTGTCATTGTCGAATCCCTTTTTCGCTCTTTGACATAATCTGCCTCTGTGTCGGGCCTTTTGCACAACAGGTTGACAAGGAGGAGCATTTTCGTCTTTTGTAGCCTGTTGAAGAAGACGTTGCCTCCTGGCTTTCTCGTAGATGGTCATTTCGCGGTTATGGTCATCTCGAGCTTTTTGACCCGCTTTCCTGGTAAGCTTTTCCATTCATTCTTCAAATGACGGACTCAGCATTTTGATTGCCGGAACCGGTTTTGATATGGGGTCGGTGTTTTCCGACACGGCATCCTCTTCTTCATCAAAGTTATATATGGCGTAGCTACCATGGACCCGTTCCCGTTTTCCGGATTTCACATATCCAAGCCCAAGAGTTTCCATTCTCCCATTGGGCAACTTGTGCTGAGTGCCAGGGACATCCCAAATCCTGTTGTAGAACCGAGCTTGTCGAATCGTCTGTTTTAAGGGTACCCCTTGGTGCTTCAATAGCCTTTTTAGTCCGTTCGTGTAATATCTGGGCAAACGGATGGGTTGGAGCCTGTCAAGTGTAGAATCCGCGCCGTGCCAGATTTCTTTCTCCACTCTTGTTTCCGTGGACCGGTAGAATAGGATCGCCTTTTCACCTTTTCGCTTGGGAGGGACGTAAAATGTCTGCAGGTCTTGCACATTGTAAGATTCAAGTGCGTCAAGGTCTTTGTTGTGCTCCCGCGGAATCATGGTAATTTGCAAACTCTGATCATCACAAGGGAATGCTTGTATTGACGGCCGACTGGAGAACACAGCATTAACTTCATCTTCCGAGTCGCTTCCGAAGATCAATATGGAGGCGGACGGTCTCGGGTTGTTGCGTCGAGACGGCCCAGCGTAAACTATCTCTTCTTCTTCTTCGGTATCTCTCCCGAAAACAGGAATGATGGCGGTGGCTTTGTTCTCCGGTTTGCGACACCTCTATGTGTCCTCGAAATCTGGCAAAAAGTATTTTGTATCTTCGTACTTGCGGACTTCGTTTACGGAGAACGGGTTCAGCTCTCCTTTTACGGTGTACTCGAGACCATCCTTGAAATACTTCATACACTGATGTTGCGTAGAAGGGATGATGTTGTACTCGTGTAACCAAGGACGACCGAGCAAGGCGTTGTAGCAGGTCTTGGCGTCAATGACATGAAACTTAATGTCCCTGACGAGTAGTCCGAAGCGTAATGTTAGTATCACCGATCCGAGAGTCCGTGATGACTGGGAGTTGAAACTGGAGATGGTAATTTTGTCGCGGGCAAGGTGCTGAATGCCCATGCAGATTTCCTTCAACACCCGAACATTAAGGAGATAGACGGAGGATCCATCATCAACCAGGATTTTGCCTATCTTGATATCATGGCAGTATCCAGAGACATATAAGGGGCGGTTGTGGTCGCACGTCCCAAGGAGAAGGTCTTCGTTACCGAAAGTGACATCGGCTGTGTGTATATCTTCCAGTTCATTCTTCATCCTTTCTTCGGCAAGGAAGGCTTGGAATTGCTCAGGCTCTAGCAGCGCCTTGATTAATGAATCTCTCACTTCTTTTGATAATAAGAGGGCGTCGAGAATGCTGAGCTGAGAGGGTTGCTTCCTCAGGTGCGCTAGGATGTTGTAGTCCACCTTACACTTCCTGGGAGGGTCCTTGGCAGTCAGTTCATTCATGAATTGGTCATCTAAAGCGATATCCTCAGCGACCTTTTCATTTCCCTTATCTTTTCTAGTTGCGGGTCCGAGATTCTTTTCTGGAAGCGTGTGATTACGCAGCTGAATGTTTTCGCTGGCCTTTGGTTCTTCATCTTTCCCTTAGATGGATTCTTTAAAGAGAGGGCCAAGAGCCATTTCCTCGTTAGAGTCGCTCCCAAAGGTGAGAACTTATGATCCTCCGGCGTTGAACGTGCAATGGTTACCGGTAGTTCTTTTGTGCCCCTCGGTCGTACTTCTCTACTCCCGTCGAGTTTTGCGTTTCATTCGTTTAAAATACTGCCGGTGAGCGACATATCCCTTCCACCATCTTTTAAAAGCGTCGCACTCCTGAGTGGGGTGCGAAATCTTCTGATGATATGAGCAGTAATTAGGATGCATTTCTGCTAGAGCGTTTTCTTCCGAGGGTGGTAGCTTCATTCCCATTGATATGGATTTAGCAAACCTTTTCCTCGTCTTGAATCTGTTTTTATCCGCATCGGATGTCTTTTGATTTGGTGGGAGTGCCTCGACTCTTTCGTCTAGTCACCGGCATTTGGCTCCTTCTATTATAACTATTTCACTCTCCCGATCGGCTTTACTTTTCAGACGAATCTCATTAAGAAAGGCGTCGAACATCTCGTCTGACGGCCAGAAAAGTTCTGGCTCAGGCTCTGCCCCCAGTCTTTCTCTGTAGGGCGCTTCTTCATTGTCTAGCGATGAATGAGAGATCACATGGCAACTTGCTACGTAATCCTCGGATCCATCTGACGAGCTTTCTCCATCATCTTCCTCCTGGAAGACCTGGTTGAGGAACTCTTGGAGTGTGATAGGAGTCCGTGCCTTTTGATTGTACTCTTCCAGCGCGTCGATCTGTTTCTGTAACTCTGTGCGCTTGTCGCCAGGCTTCACGGCCTTTTTGGATCTCTTATTCTTCTTTCTTGAAGATTTTCATGGCTGGGTGTGAGTGCTTGGGCCATTACCACCAATCTTTAGAGTTGGGCGCAGCTTCAGCATCTCTTAAATGATTTGAGGTTCAAGCGAGTTCTTCCATCTGACCGCCGGGCGTGTATGAAGATCACTCAGCATCCTTTTGATTTTGGCTGATAGCACGACCTCCCATGGAGCTTCTTCAACAAAAGAACACGTCGCCCTAGTGTATCCGTCTTCTTAGGAGTGTGCGGCTGTGGTGGGTTCACCTTCCACTTTTCGGACAGCGCAAACTTGCCTTGTAGGTAGTGATCTTTGATCCATCCTTTAAAGACGAAGCAATCCTCGATCGGGTGACTTACCTTCTGATGGTAAGGGCAGTAATTGGGGTTATTCACTACACTAGGTTGCGGTGGCCGCCTTCGATTCGGTAAGTTGATAAGCCTGTTGCGTACCGCCAGCTCGAATAGCCTCTTCGTTTTATCCTGCGGGAATAAGTAAGGGCGTTTCATTTTCTCATTGTAATAACGTCGTCTTTCCTCCAATTGATCTGCCAGTCTTGGAGCACTGGGCTGCTGTTGGGTGTTCGCGACGAAAGTTGTTATCCCTTTATCCTTGCCATTCCGAGGTTCCGGTTTTGGGGGAGACGGTCTGTGACCCATCTGGTCCATCTGGGCCAGCTTGTCGATCAAAGCCTGGAACGTGGTCGGTTTGAAGAACATCATGAACTGTGAAATAGTTGCATGAGGGTCTAGGGTGCCTACGAACATGCCCACTGCTGGTGCTTCTTCGATGCACTGCTCGCACTTCGACCACACGTTCCGCCATCGGATTGCATATTGGACCCAAGTTTCACCCGGCTTCACCCTTGCATTACTCAAAGCTGTTATCGGGGTGCATTCGCTGGCGCTTGCGAATCTTTGTGTAAACAGCAGTTCCATTTCCGCAAAAGTCTTGACGGAGTCGTTCGGGAGTTCAGAATACCATTCGAACACTATTTCTGACAATCTGCCGACGAATTGGCGAAGCAAGAGCTTATCGTCGCCGCCATTATTGCCGCAAAGAGCCCTGAACTGGGCCACATGTTGATGGGGATTGCCTGTCCCCTTGTAGACATGGAACTTTGGGATCGTGTAGCCCGGCGGGTATTTGAATTGATCATACCAGCTCGGATATGGTCGCCCCGTTTTGACAACTTGGCCGGCTGCCTCAGTTGCCTGGTGAACTCGTATCTGCTGAGCTATGTAGTCATCCAGGGTAGCCTTAGAAATTGTTTTCTCTTTGCCTATTGAAAGAGCCGGAGGTGGATTTGACGTTTCCCCTCTGTCATCTTCAAGAATAACCAGGGGATCTTCAGCAAAAGGATCCTGCTGAATCATCATACCCACCATATCCTGGAACAGAAGGGCCATTCGTTTTATATTGGCTACTTGTTCCGCAGCCTCTTTGTCCTTCTTTTCATGTATCCTGCGAAGGAATTCAACGTCGGTTCCTTGCTCCTGGCGTTGATCCGAGGATGCCTCTAGGATTTCTTTTGGCCCAGTGAGTGCGGCCATCGCAGTCATCATTTCTTGGAGCTTCTGCTGCTGCTCCTGAACTTTAGTCACCGATCGCGTATGAGGTCTATGACCTGTGGATATACGGCTATCCTCTTTCCCGGACGCCATGTAGACGGTATGCACCTCCATGCCCCCAGACTTAGGGCGTTTAGGCTTACTGTCTTTGACATTTGCTGCAGGCGTGGGGACTTTCTCCGGCCTTCTTCTCTTTTGAGTAGTCGACGTGGAGGGAACCGTTGCAGCGGGCACCCAAGTGGCTGTCGTCCTTTGTGGTTTGACAGGACGGTTCTTTTCTTCCTGAACTTTCACTATCTTTTTCCGGTGAGAGTGATCTCGAATGATTACTGAGTCTTGAACCCATCGCCAGACCTTGTAAATTTTGGAGGACAGCCATTGAGGGGGCTGCTCCGACTTTGTTTCTGTAACATTCTCTGCGGGTGGAGGAGATCTTTTTAGCGCGGCAGTCGGAGAGTTTCTGCGTACCTTGTTGAGCAGCTCAAAGCTGTTCCCATTTGGAACAGCAGCATTGATTTCCACTGTTGGAGCTGGTGGGGTTAGCCCAGAGGGGGAGTTGCCCCCGGCCTTCCTTACTCGGCGCCAGTGGCGACGTCGAGCATGTCGAGCTGTTGGGGCTGGTCCGGTGATGGGGATGGTTTCATCTTGCCCCCTGTCTTGATGAGGCGCCGCTGGTGCCAGCCTCTTGAAGACTGATGCCTTTTGAGTAGCGGTATCCAATCTGTCCAAGACAGACCTTCAAGCAGGAACGGGAGCCGGGATAGTCAGTCTTGTAAAGACCGACTCTTTGGCAGGAGAAGCCGCCTTGACGACTTAAGGAGTAGATATGGCTATCTTCCTCAGGATGGTCACTTCAGGGGTCATGGTGAAGACAGAGGAGTTGGCATTGGACGACCCGCTGAGAGGGGCCGTGGTAGTAGTGAGCCGATTGAAGACCGACTTCTTTTGCGCTTCCTTCGGCGGCTGGATACTAACGTTCTCTGGCGGGAGCATGGTCCCAAAGAACAGACCGGTGGTATCCTGAGTCACTTGTTCCACAAGAATAGTGCACAGGGAAGTAGCCTGCGGTCCTTAGGCTACACCTCCAGGTGAGGCGGAGCGTCGGTTG
Organism: Agapanthus africanus; assembly: GCA_030015575.1. Lineage (NCBI taxonomy): Eukaryota > Viridiplantae > Streptophyta > Magnoliopsida > Asparagales > Amaryllidaceae > Agapanthus > Agapanthus africanus. The sequence goes on from CM057337.1 coordinate 539,517,060, forward strand.
CATTTGCAGTTGGAGCAGTTCGAGCAGTTGCCAGCCATTGATCCTTTTGCTTTGTGCAGCAAACAAAATGTCAAATCTTAGTACTTCGAAACCCAAGGGCAATCATTAGCGAACCATGATTGGTTCGCAAATCCCGACACACGAAGTGTGGAGTGGAAAGAGGAAAAGGTCCGACCAAGCGTGCCAGAATCTGTTCCCTTCCGTATCACGGCGCGACGCAGGGACCTCTTGCCTGAGATTCGGGGCAGATGCTAATTGGTGCTATCCGCCACCTCTTATGCCAAGTTAATTTACGGCACCGTGTATCGAAGGTTTAAACGGATGCGTCCGATGTAGCAGACTTCGTCAGATTCCCCCTGCTTGAGGGGTTTTTGATTGTGGGGACGCTCTTCCCTGCAGGCGCAAGTCCCTGCAGTTAATTACGCTACCGCATCGTGGTAACAACTTTCTACTTCTCCAGATGGTCACTTCGTGTCGTTGGTGTTTGTTTTGTGTTTGGTTGCCCGTGGATTGTATATGGAGAATGAGTTATGTCGTCGCCCGTAGGGCGTGGACTAGTCCAAATCCGTATTATCTTAGATTTGGGTTTGGGGGTTTGGGTTTAAGGATACGTTAGCTTCATTTGAGGCTAAGATTGACTTAAATGTTAGTTAAGGATACATTAGTTTAGTTTTAGACTAAGATCGGCTTAACGGGATCATTTAGATCCAACAAGAGAGCAATTGGGAGGCCCTGTTGTTTAGTTTAGTGACGTTGCGGTCGATAGGTGGTTTAAGGACATTGCGGTCCAATGTTAGTTTTAAGACGTTGCGGTCAAGGTTAAGGACATCATAATCCATGCGTTTAAGGACTCCACAGTCCGTTGTTAGTTTTAAGACATCCCGGTCAAGGTTAAGGACATCATAGTCCGTTGTTAGTTTTAAGACATCCCGGTCAAGGTTAAGGACATCATAACCCGAGGATTTAAGGACCCTACGGTCCGGCGTTAGTTTTAAGACATCATGGTCAAGGTTAAGGACATCATAGTCCGTTGATAGTTTTAAGACATCCCGGTCAAGGTTAAGGACATCATAGTCCGTTGTTAGTTTTAAGACATCCCAGTCAAGGTTAAGGACATCATAGTCCATGAGTTTAATGACCTCACAGTCCGTATCAATGTGTGGTTATCGGGACCCGTCACCTCTTTGAAGACGTTGAGAAATTACAACGACAAATATCAAAGGAGTGAAGAGATGTACCCTTGAACCAAAGTAGATTAAGTGATCTGTAGTCCAATTTGGAACCAAGACCAATTCATTAGGTTATGAGCACATTGGCTCAGTTGAGTCTGGATTGAGGACTTATGGCCAACTTTGGCTAAGTCCAATCATGTTTAGAATATTGGCCCTCAGTTGGTCCATTAGACATATTCAATTACAGGAGAGGCTTTGCCTCTAGAAAATTAGCCAATTGGGCTAAAACTAGTGTTAAACACTAAAGACCAACAGTGTTGAACACTGGAAATAAGATTATCAAATTAGTATTATACACTAAAAAAGTTGTGATTCTCAAATTAGTGTTAAACACTAACAGATAACAGTGTTAAACACTGGCAACAAAATTATCAGATTAGTGTTAAACATTAACAGAAGGGGGATCACGTGGGAGCACGTGATGGCATCAAAAAGTGGGGTCAGATCCCCTTCATTTTGTTCTGCTGATAAGTGTTTAACACCTTTAATTCTCACAACCATCATGTGTGGGCACATGATGGGTGCTCATACCCTGATTTATTAGCATATTCATTAGGGATCACGTGATTACACGTGAGGGCGCCCAACGCTTCTTTTCTGTGGATCTTTACAGGGGTCACATGGGGACACGTGACCCTGGTTCTTTCCCGTTTAAAGATCTTTTTGTATTTTTAAGAATTAAATTCTTCATAGGGTTGAACCCTAGCTATAACTTTGGAGGAATTAAATTCCTATTTTCGAAGAATTATATTCTTAGGCAAGGTTAAACCCTAATTTTCTTTCGAAGGAATTAAATTCCCATATATGTAACGAATTAAGTCCTGAAATAGGGTAAAACCCTAATTTTATTTTAAGGGGAATTAAATCCCTGTGAGTTTGAGAGAATCAAATTCTCAAGTAGGGTTTAACCCTAGTTCTGTCCATTTTGAAGGAATTAAATTTCCTATAATTTTGGAGAATTAAATTCTCATATAGGGTTAAACCCTAATTTTATCTTGGAGGATTTAAATTCCTATAACTTTGGGAGAATTAAATTCTCAAAACTCAATTTATCCTCTATGTTTTAGATCTGCATGGCAGGATCTCGACCCAATGAGAATTAAATTCTCACCTTATGGGGAGATGTGCACTTTGCAGATCTTCAACCAGAAAAAGAACTAAGTTCTTTTCTTTTTATATAAGAGTTAAACTCTTGGATTGAGAATTAAATTCTTTTTTTGAAGCCTTTACCCCCTTTCTTTTCTTACTTAGGGTTTCTCTTTGTAGAGAATCAAATTCTTCTTTCTTTTCTCTCTGAATTTTTCAAGATTCCAAGGCTCTATATCTTTCTCTATGTATCTAAAACTCTCTCTTTTGGCTCCTATTTATAAGAGAAGGAAAATAATCAATATGTTTAGTAAATCTTTCATTGAAAGATTTGATTTGTTTTCATTATTAATCCGGGCCTTTAGATTATTAGGTGAATTTTATTCACCGTTGGATTTTAAATCCAAAGATATTCTTTTTATTATTTCGGTGAGATTCAGGGGAAATCTTTCCTTGTCCAAGATTTTTCCATAAATTGGTGATATTTAATCACCCTCGGATTCTTGATCTAACGGTTTCACATAATTCTTCTCCATTTTGGAAAGATTTAAATGATCTTTTTCAGAATTCAATTCTGTTGAACAGCAAGGCTTTTAAACCCAGTCGCGTGTGGCCACGTGACCTTTGGTCACGTGTGAGCACGTGGCCCCTAGTCATGTATCAGCACGTGACCACCGGTCACGTGTAAGCACACGACCCCCGGTCACGTGCAAGCACGCGACCCCCGGTCACGTGCAAGCACGTGACCCCCTGAATGGGCTCCACTTCTGCACTCTGTCCTTTTCAGCCGCTTTAACCATCACGTGCGAGCGCGTGACCACTAGTCACGTGTGAGCACGTGATACTTCTTCTAAAGCTTTTTTCCAGATTTTTAATCAGGGAACACCCATATCTTAATTAAATTAAGACGTGGTCTCTTCCCATTCCATATCTCATATGGAGCGGTAGGTACAGATTTGGTCGGAACTCTATTCAATAGGTATGCAGCCGCTTCAAGCGCATAACCCCAAAAGGAAATAGGTAACTCAGCGGTGCTCACCATAGGGCACATCGTATCTAATAGGGTGTGATTCCTCCGTTCCGATAAACCGTTGTGTTGTGGTGTATATGGAAGAGTAAGCCAAGAGAGAATCCCATTCTCTTTTAGAAAGTCCAGGAACTCCGTGCTCGAGTATTCACCTCCTCGATCAGATCGAAGGATCTTAATACTTTTACCAGTTTGGTTCTCGACATCTTGCTTATATTCTCTGAATTTCTCAAAAGCTTAAGACTTGTGTTTCATCAGGATTACAGGACCGAATCTTGAGAGATCGTCAGTGAATGTAATGAAGTATGAGGAACCATTCCAGGCATGTGTAGACATGGGACCACATAAATCACTATGTATCAGTCCCAAGAGTTCTGTAACTCTTTCTCCGTGTCCACTAAACGGAGTTTTGGTCATTTTGCCTTTGAGACATGACTGATAAGTGTCAGAAGATGAAAATTCGAACGGATTCAAATATCCATCTTTATATAACTTAGCTAGTCATGTTGCATTGATATGACCTAGTCTACAATGCCACAAGAAGGATTCATTCATTTCTGAACTCTTCCTCTTGGGTTTGTTCTGTACGTTAAAAACTGTGTTTTGATTCAGAACGTACAATCCGTTACATAACGCGCCAAACCCAATCAACACTTGATTGAGGTAAATGTTCATAACATTATTCTCTACTATAAAGTTATATCCTTCTTTATGTCACGACCCGAAGTTTGGCCCGTGACCGGCACTTAACCACGTAACGTCTACAGGCGTAACGCAACTAAGTGAACCGAAAACCCAGAAACCAAACCTGTAAAAGTATAGAGTGTTCTAAGTTTTAAATGGAAGTATTTATTAAAGTGACAAGAATTCTTAAGTAGATAATCACCAAGATAGCAATATACGATGCCGTAGCGAAGATCAAGATCCATAAGTGGGAACATCACAGATAGAATAAACTGCAAGTACAGTCGGCTCACAACGAGCTCGACACCAGAATACAAATAATATACATCATCGTCCTCACACTGTCTCTAAGTCAAATACATACATGGTAGATGGAGAATACTAGATACAACAATATACATAACTAAAAGATAAACAGATACCGCACAGAACCCACCTATCAGCAAAAGAGCTAGTACACCAACTATGGGGGTATCTGTATCAAAAGATACAAAACACAGCCTGCCGCGACTACTCCGAAGGGCAACCTGCAGCACTGTGGCACAACGGGGGTGAGTTTCCAACTCGTGAATAGAAATAACATATAAAGGTAATCGCGAGCATGCACGTACTGCACTACTCTATCATAAGCTAACAGATGATATCAATGAGCAATAAGCAGTATGTGCAATAATCATACCGGTGCTCTATCAGGTAATAAAACTACAGGATGAGATACAATAATGAATGTTGAGCATGGGAAGTATAACATCTACAAGGAATATCAACGTGGAATATGTAATCGGTGTCCATCAATGAACCCCTAAATCCCAACAATCAAGACGCCAGCACTCCCATCGGCCCTCAAATCCTGTACATCACTGAGAATCACGAGTGCCCAACATCGGCACCCAAATATCATAAATACTCGTGTCAAGCATCGACGTGCAAAATCTTCCTATATCGGGCATCCGTCAGTCCGGGTCAACCCCCTCTCTCATATGTCTATCAGGCATCCGTCAGTCCGGGTCAGCCCTCTCTCTCATATATATCGGGCATCCGTCAGTCCGGGTCAGCCCCCCTCTATCTCATATATATCGGGCATCCGTCAGTCCGGGTCAGCCCCCCTCTATCTCATATATATCTAACTCTAGCACCGAGAAAACATAGGGTAGACGCACCCAAATATCATATCAAGGGAACCGGGTTTTTAAATGATTACATATTTGAAATAGCCACGGTTCCCAAATCCAGAAATCACATGTAATCCAAACCAATATGCAAGTCAATGTGATGTGATATTCGCATCAAGTATGAATATCATGTCAAATCACATAAAGATGAGCTACAACATAATGATTCAATATGATATATGCATCAAGTATGAATATCATGGAAATTCTACAGTGTGAGTGTCATAGCAATTACTAACGGTGTGTGTGTAGCATGCAGGATAGTGCTCATGCAACATTAACCGTTAGTAATGGTGCGGTGTTCTATCAACTTTAGTTTATATACATATATCAGGGAATGTGATATGCACTAAATTGTAGCCATGAACAGTCGATGTATAGAAATGTAGCTATAAGATCCTATCAGCCCTGACGTAGAACGCCATGCGGGTATAGCCGATGACTTTTTTCTCCTTCTTTGCGGCGTCCTTCTCACTCGCCTGCGAACTTAGAATTTCACAATAAATCACACATAAGCTCAAACCATACAAACATGACATTTAAGGTCAACTAGAAACCCGTGTCGCAAACCAAGCGTGCGTGTGCGTGATACACTAAAACGTGTGATTACGCGCCTGAAGTCGCTCCGACGTGTCGCGATACGCAGAAACCCCAAACCCACACACTGTAAGTGCACGGCGGCGCCCCGGCCGTCAATCCGACGGCCAAATGCGGAAGCGGTGATAAACTTTAATTTTGCAAACTAGCAAACCGGCACCACCGCGCACTAAACACCCGGATCGAACCATTAACTAGTCCTAGCTAACTACAAGACGGGTTAGAGATATACCGAGTGATCCGAGTCCTCCGGTCTTCTCGTCGTCGTCCCCATCTCCTGCGGAATGTCCGGTCTCCACCTCGTCGCCGGAAGGGCACCACATCGTCTGCATCTTTTACGGGCTCCCACCTCTATTTCGAGGCAACTCGGGCGCGAAGTTGGCTAGCCGACGCGTCCAAGAATTGCTGTAGGCTATTGTAGAGTCTATGTCTCATTGGGGTTTTGTTGCCATGGAGGATGGAGGAATCAATATGAACTTTGGAGAAGTGAGAAGGATTTTGTGAGCAAGCCAATATGAGATCATGAAATTTCCCTCATACAAAAATGAAACCTCTCTCTCTCTCTCTCTCAATATGTGGCCGGCCTCTCCAAAAGAATGAGGAGGGAATCAAAAAACCAAAGGGAGGTGAGTGTAGGAGATCAAGAGTGGTGACCACATCAAAAGCAAGCTTCACATCACACACTAAATCAACTCTAATCAATCCTTTCTCAAAAAGAAAAGGAAAAGACCAATAAAGAATCTCATCATGAATAAACTATCATGATGCCTCACACATGCAAGAAACCCCTCCACAATAAGTAATTTGCACAATTGCAAATTACCCCCTCTATCGGAAAGTCCGGCCGCGAAGGAACAAAGAAAAACCGGCCGGAACGAAATGCAAACTGGCAACCTTAGAAAACTGATCCCGTAATAAATTACAGGAAAATCCCGCTACTGCAAATACATGCCCGCATTTGTATTCCCACTGAACACAAATGCAAAGAGACAAAATCTACACTGTACTAAACTAGGATCCGGCTTAAACCAAAGCCGGCTAGTAATATCCGTTCGATCCTGATCCATGCAATACCGCACGTATCTGATCGAACCTTGCCATATATCTATACGGCCTCAAGTACTAACCGTCCGATCCTGATCCGTGCAATACCGCACGTATCTGATCGGAGCCTGCCATATCTCAATACGGCCTCTACAGCATTTCGCCCGAAACTTGAGTAACTGTAAGTGTGGTGGACTCTAAAGACTCGTCAATACTATGGCTGTAGATTTAACCACTAGCACGTCAGAGGTATAAGCCAATACGTGACGGGCCACCGGCTATTGACCAAAAGGGACGTCGATGAGCGAACTCATCCTAACACCCTACTGAGCCTGTCAGTGACAATATCCGTACAGTCCGGTCCGTTCGTCTATGAGCATCGCTTGTCGGGCCTAGGGGGTTGGTAAAAGTCAGACCCCCAAAAGCGGTACAAGTCGTGTCGGAGTGTAGCCCAGAACACCCTGAGATACTACTGGAATACCTACCAGTAAATCTCCTGCCTTGGCCAAGGACTTCGTGTAATGGCTCTCCTAGACACAGCGCGAACTCACCCCCAATACCGGGAGAGACGAACCCCTGAAGATCCGCTCACTGCCTCCATGTGGCTCGGGACTGTACCCAACTAAAACCTGTTTGCACGTATCATTTGAGCGTGGTACGGTAGTAATCAAAGTACAGTAGGAACTCACATGAGACAAATGACGATCCCCAGGTCGATGAACTAATCTTTACACATGTCACCAGGGAACTGCTATCTGACGTCAGGTATAAGACCAACTAGCATGTTCCAGGAGAGTCCTGTCCGGTGTACTCATAACCCAACGAGCACCTGTATACATCTTAGGTGAACCAACTGACACCAGTGGCTTGTGAGACCGGCCACCGCCCCTCGTCAGGGTCTCGACTGTATACACTAGTCTAGTCTGGAGAATCGATGCCCTGTCTCGAAACTCCCACGACTAGGGACCTTTTAAGGATGTGCTTATAGACTACCAGCTCCCACTTATATGATCGCTCTCATACTGCTGGCCATCAAGCAAGAATCTAGGGGCTCTACCAACGTGTAATAGCGACCTGTCAGGTCACCTAAAGCAGTACACGATGATAAAGGTAAACCAGATAGCATACTATCATCTCGAGTAAGACTGTCCTACTGGGACAGGTCCTCCCCTCAATCATTGCAATCATGTGCCTGTGATCCAATAATTGACTCTGAGGGCACTATCTCCAACAATCTCCCACTTGCACTCAAGGATAATTATTGCGATGTCGCATACTCACAGCCCGTGTGATACCGAACACCCAACTCCTCTACTAGTCAGTCTCACAAAGCTCGTTTGCGAAACTATTGCGTTCGAGGAATAGCCTCAGTGAGTGGATCCTCTCTGGTGTTCCTTTCTATGTCTCTCTATATCTCAAGTTCGCAGAGAAAGCCATCTCCCGAAATGAGCAATACCTGTCTTAGAATGTCTGGATGTCTGATGGGACCTAGCTCATAAATGAACCCCAAATCCAAACTTCTTAGACTGTATCGTCAACTGAATTTAATCAGTATCCTGCGCCATACCTCCTTCAGTATTGCCTTGGACCACCTGTCCAAAATACTGCCCCTCATCAGAAGGAAAACTATAACTTTGATAACCTCCTTATCGTCCAGGTCACCTTGGAAGCCTGGAATGATAACTGTCTCCTGCATGAGGCTATCGTTATCATATCCCTAGAACATCCACTTATGTTCTAAAACTGCTTCCGACTGTTTCTCCAGGATTGGATCAATGCCAACTTATTGCATCTAGTGCAGGAACAACATCTGGTGTGGTACTTGACATCTCATGATTGACTCAATTGCCTGAGCAAGTGATCTGCCAATCATGCACATCCCTCTCCCCTTTAGTCTGTAAGACACCTTTAGAGAGGGTGACTCCATCACCTGCAGGTACACTACCGTGCCAGGAGTCTTCCATTCTAAATACTCTTAGAATGATGTCTAAGTACCCAGATTGGAAACCACCCAAATCTAGATCTAAAACCATAGATCTAGTAACCAGTATGTCAGATATAATGTCGAAGTCCCATGCGGAGAAACCACTGTGTGACGACCAAAGTATAACCGATCGTAGTATAGGAGTTTCCTTTCCTACTCTGTGTATGTCATCCAATACCAGGATATCACACCCTACTACCTTCTCAACAGATGCATCCCCTATTCTGATGAAATCAAACCTATGACTGTCACGTCAGAAATAGATGATCTATCTCCGCTACATCTTCTTTAGTCCAGAAATAGACATAAGCAACCTGTCCACCAATGCTTCCGCTGCTCCCACTGATTATGACAACCCTCTGGCAGAGTCATATACACGTACACTTCTGAAGCGAGTTCAGAACGATGCTATACTCATCCTCCTGCCGGGTCTCACAGTCTGGAACAACAGCAATGGCAAGTGTGGGTAAACAAGAACCTCCCTGTCACCGTCCTTGAGGCTACCGGAGTACCCCTCGGGTGCTTGAGGTTACCAACCGTATCTGCGGAGTGGCCAATGGAATGTCAATCCAGATTGAATCTTTATGTTCCTTATCAAATCTTGAGTAATCGTTTGCGGTTTTGGAATCACTTCCAGTTCTACCATACTCCCACTACTGTTTTCTGAAAAAATCCATTTTATTTAAAACTGTGGCGATTCTAGAACAATATCACTATTGATCTTCCTGATGGTAGAAAATCAACCCTCGTCATAGCCTGGGTCAACCCACAAACATCCATTACAGAAACGTGCCTTGAGTTATCCAGAGTCTGGGGTTAAGCATAATCCGGACAACTCCCCGTACCTTAACATCGTTAAGATACGAACTGTTCTATATCCAATATAGGACCAGAGGCACTAATTTAATTGAACCAGATTCAAATCATGCAGCTGTCTCCAGTGCATGTCAACTAAATGGAAGGAGGCCGATCAGCGTTACTCAACTTAAGAATGCTTCCAATTATGAGTAACCTGAAAGAGAAGCTAGTTCTCTTTATCATTACTATCAACTGAATACCATACACAATTATCTACATCTTTGATCACTTTGAAGAGTCCCGATACTTGCTACACCTGGTTCTCTTACTCTATTCAAATACCTATAACTTCTCAAAATTCGGACCCTGTGTTTCCGCGAAACACCCGTCTAAAATACCAGAGAAGTCATAAGTAAGCCGAATATAGTTCGAGGACCAACCCCTCTGTCCTGATGGACCCTGGACGACATACAATACTCTGTATAAGTCCCTTAAGTCTGATAACTCATTCACTGTGTGTCGTAGGTTGAAAATTGTACTTATGGTTAAGAAGAATTACACCGCTATTTAATGCTCCTTACCTAACCATCAACTGATATAGGTAAATGTCATCGACATAATTTCAAAAGGGTATATCTCACTCTATAAAAATAGACGTACAGATATATCAATTTGAAATTGGTGCATTATAACGGATATTCAAAACCAAATATTCGCCGTCTGGCAAAAACCCTGGTGACTTCCTCAAATATCACCAATTACAATGAATTTCGATATAATGAGGATGATCACCTAATTCCCAATAACTTACTCCCACTCATCATCTGTAAAACCATACAGATGTGAGAATTATGCCTGGTAAATACATACCCTGGAGCAAGTGTCTAATCGGGAAATCAGTTTTCCTTTAACAGTACACAGTGAAACTGAAACATTGAAATGTTCCGATGGGGTATCCCGGTATTCCTAGTAATGCTTCTTCCAGATTCACGACTGTAACCGTATAGTTCTTTGCCACCTCTCCAAATCCCTTTATATGTCTTTAGTCATTACCTTCTGTACACCCCTTAGGCCAATATGGTTTTCTTCCTTCCCCACCGTTCGGCACCAGCCTATGGTTTGGAAGAAGACTATCCAATAAGCATAATGGGTGTACTGTCCTAATCCTCGGAACACTCGCAATGAGAGAAGGTGAAGATAAAAGACAACCGAATAAACATTATTCCTATTTCTCCTGAACCAGAATCTATCCCCGAACTGGAACAAGTTCCTTTCGAGTTCGTACATAACCATACGATGGAATATCCAATATGACTGTGGATCTTCGTAGTGATACGGAGTGTCCTGGAGAAATACAAAGGTGATGTGGGAGTGGTAAATGAAATACTTGGTTTTGGTCGTAAATATCAGTCGCAATTTACTTTGCCCTCCTTCTAATCCCTTTCTTTGTCTTAACTTAATACCTTCTGTACACCATCGTTAGGCTAATTGGTTTTCTTCATTCCCTACCGGTCGGCACCAGCATAAGGTTTGGAAGAAGACTATCCAATTTGCGTAATAGGTGTACTATCTCCTAAACCAAGGAGTACTCGCAACCTTAGAGAAGGTAAAAGGAAAAGACAACTGAATAGTCCTATTCGTTTTCTCCAGAACCAGAAACCATCCTCGAATAAATCCCTTCGAGTTCGTATATAACCATACGATGGTTGGGTCCAATGGAAGTGGACATTCGTAATAATACGGGGTGTCTTGGAGAAAAGGGTAAAAGTAGGAGTGGCAATGAGGTTTGCAACTCTGACAATCCAAAAGCCGGTGTTAAGAAGGTTCGGTCAACTTAGTCACTGAGTCATAGTCTAGGGTCGGGTCAATGGTCGCTGCCAAAGAGAGAGAGAAAAGAAACACTCAGCGTGCACTCTAACCTAGATCAGAATGGTTATCACTTTATCTAATCTGGGAACCTCCCACTGTAACGTCAAATTCTTCCCCAAACCTGAAAGAAGAATTAGCCAGGATCACCCGAGGAGTAAACCAACTCATCAGTGGGAATCGGGATCCAACTATCATCGCATGAGAACGTGACGGAATCCGCTCATGCTATCACACTCCAGAAGGCATGCGCATATCTGGAAAATTTCAGTTCTTTTGAAACTCCCGATGTGGATTTTTACCCCATGCTCTTATGACCTTGACTTTGGCCAACAAATCATAAGTCACATGTCAAGTTCTACCCGTCATTCTCCAGGTTGATTTGAATCCACCCGTACCTACCCTTGACTTTGGCCAACAAGGCAGTACGACTGTTCCAAACCAACGAATCTATCTATGCTGCATATGAATAACCAACAGCTACCAAACACTGTGCCTTGACTTTGGCCAACAAACACAGCTTGAATACTATTGACTACCCATATGAAACGACGGAGGGCTACGAATGGTTTCTGGCGAAAACCTTTAACGTAAAGAACTTGATATCATTGAAGGAACGGATAGCTTTTAAAAATATAGTGACGAAAACCTTTGCTAAAGAGGTCAGTCCCGGTGAAGGGATCTCGGCTCTTTCCCCGTAGAATGAGGTGCAGGATATTCCAACTGAATAGCACGGTGCAAAGCAAAAGTAATCGGCTATAGTGAAGTTAATGCCCCGACGCAAACTTTGGTCCAAGGGGTCACTCCCGGTGAAGGGATCTCGGCCCTTGCCTCGTCGACTGAGGAGCAGGATATTGCAACTGAATACCACGGTGCAAAACAAAAGAGAACGTCCTTGCAATAACAGCTTTTTGAAAAGTGTTCCAACAACATCAGATTAGGTTTGTTTTAACTTGCATTGATCCGGATCAACGCAGTCCCATCAATGGATCACACCACAAAGAACGAAAATATACTGATGTACGTATATGCCATCCGCATTCGCCACTGGGTCCCGTCATTACCCGTTAGGTTAGCTAACTAACGACAGAGCAGGGACTGGACTAGCGCGGATGCAAAACATATACAACATCTACTAATATATATACCAATATATTATATTCGCTCAAGGCGTGATAAAATGCAACATCATAGAAATGTACAGCATCACAGAAACAATACAGATATCTGGGATCCCCGGGTTTCAAAGAGCCACTACTGAAACCCGACGTTCCCCTGGTCGTGTGGATAGCCTGTGCAAGGAAATCCTAGACCCCTACGGGCGCGGCAAGTCACTCGCCAAAACCTGAAGCGAGGCAGCCCCCTTCAGCAACGTGAATGGACCACCCAGCACTTCACGGAATCCGGTAACTTGGGCACCCTTCCTGGGTCAACCTGTACCCCCTACGAGTGCGGCGAATAGCCCGCCAATTCTAGAGTGAAGCCCCCTCCGTCTCAATGCCATGAGATGCGGGCTTGTTGCCCTCTAGAACCCGGCTATCCGTGCACCCCTCCGCGGGGCAATCCTAGTACAGAAAGTAAAATATACATACAACGGGTACATCGACCGCAACCTGGTCGTGCCCCAAAATAATAATACAAACAGGCAGTGACGGCAGTCCACATGTCGGACGCTCGCCCCGCAATATCAAATGTACATATAAAACAAAACGTACTATACTGCAACCAGGCTATCCCCAACGACCGATCCGCAACAACACAGCACAACACAGAACATCAACGTGAAAGTCACGTTCGCAAATCCGTCTAACCGGGCTATAGCAGTTAGACAGGATTTACCGATCAAGTGACATTCACGGTCGCGGATATAATGTAAATACTGTGAAATAATGTGTTTAAAATATCCGATCGATCAAATTTTAACAAATGGGCTCCCAAGTACTACTGTAGCACATCAAGAAATTCTGGGCCCAATATTAATATTCCAAAGCCCCTAAAATCAGCCCAGAAGCCCACTGGAGAAATTAGACACACTGATCAACCCATACTGCGGCGGAACCGCAGCGCCATGTGGGGTTTGGCCGCAGTTCCGTGCTCCCCTTGAGAGATCACTGTCTCGAATTTCTCCATAATTCTAAGAACTTCCAGTACATCAGTTTTTTACAACTTGAAAAATTTTTGGGCTTCAAAAAATTTCAACAGAAAACTGATGTGAAGAAAATACGGTTTTTGGAATTTTGGTCAATCGGAAATGTAAACAAATTAAACCAAGCTAGACTAAATTAATGGCGAGGCTCTGATACCACTGTAAGTGCACGGCGGCGCCCCGGCCGTCAATCCGACGGCCAAATGGGGAAGCGGTGATAAACTTTAATTTTGCAAACTAGCAATCCGGCACCACCGCGCACTAAACACCCGGATCGAACCATTAACTAGTCCTAGCTAACTACAAGACGGGTTAGAGATATACCGAGTGATCCGAGTCCTCCGGTCTTCTCGTCGTCGTCCCGATCTCCTGCGGAATGTCCGGTCTCCACCTCGTCGCCAGATGGGCACCACATCGTCTGCATCTTTTACGGGCTCCCACCTCTATGCCGAGGCAACTCGGGCGCGAAGTTGGCTAGCCGACGCGTCCAAGAATTGCTGTAAGCTAGTGTAGAGTCTATGTCTCATTGGGGTTTTGTTGCCATGGAGGATGGAGGAATCAATATGAACTTTGGAGAAGTGAGAAGGATTTTGTGAGCAAGCCAAAATGAGATCATGAAATTTCCCTCATACAAAAATGAAACCTCTCTCTCTCTCTCTCAATATATGGCCGGCCTCTACAAAAGAATGAGGAGGGAATCAAAAAACCAAAGGGAGGTGAGTGTAGGAGATCAAGAGTGGTGACCACATCAAAAGCAAGCTTCACATCACACACTAAATCAACTCTAATCAATCCTTTCTCAAAAAGAAAAGGAAAAGTCCAATAAAGAATCTCATCATGAATAAACTATCATGATGCCTCACACATGCAAGAAACCCCTCCACAATAAGTAATTTGCACAATTGCAAATTACCCCCTCCATCGGAAAGTCCGGCCGTGAAGGAACAAAGAAAAACCGGCCGGAACGGAATGCAAACTGGCAACCTCAGAAAACTGATCCCGTAATAAATTACAGGAAAATCCCGCTACTGCAAATACATGCACGCATTTGTATTCCCACTGAACACAAATGCAAAGAGACAAAATCTACACTGTACTAAACTTGGATCCGGCTTAAACCAAAGCCGGCTAGTAATATCCGTTCGATCCTGATCCGTGCAATACCGCACGTATCTGATCGAACCTTGCCAAATATCTATACGGCCTCTAGTACTAACCGTCCGATCCTGATCCATGCAATACCGTACGTATCTGATCGGACCCTGCCATATCTCCATACGGCCTCTACAGCGTTTCGTCCGAAACTTGAGTAACTGTAAGTGTGGTGGACTCTAAAGACTCGTCAATACTATGGCTGTGGATTTAACCACTAGCACGTCAGAGGTATAAGCCAATACGTGACGGGCCACCAGCTATTGACCAAAAGGGACGTCGATGAGCGAACTCATCCTGACACCCTACTGAGCCTGTCAGTGACAATATCCGTACAGTTCGGTCCGTTCGTCTATGAGCATCACATGTCGGGCCTAGGGGGTTGGTTAAAGTCAGACCCCCAAAAGCGGTACAAGTCGTGTCGGAGTGTAGCCCAGAACACCCTGAGATACTACTGGAATACCTAGCAGTAAATCTCCTGCCTTGGCCAAGGACTTCGTGTAATGGCTCTCCTAGACACAGCGCGAACTCACCCCCAATACCGGGAGAGACGAACCCCTGAAGATCCGCTCACTGCCTCTATGTGGCTCGGGACTGTACCCAACTAAAACCTGTTTGCACGTCTCCTTTGAGCGTGGTAGGGTAGTAATCAAAGCACAGTGGGAACTCACACGAGACAAATGATGATCCCCAGGTCGATGAACTAACCTGTACACATGTCACCAGGGAACTGCTATCTGACGTCAGGTATAAGACCAACTAGCATGTTCCCGGCGAGTCCTGTCCGGTGTACTCAGAACACAATGAGCACCTGTATACATCTTAGGTGAACCAACTGACACCAGTGGCTTGTGAGACCGGCCACCGCCCCTCGTCGGGGTCTCGACTGTATACACTAGTATACTATGGATAATCGATGCCCTGTCTCGAAACTCCCACGACTAGGGACCTTTTAAGGATGTGCTTATAGACTACCAGCTCCCACTTATATGATCGCCCTCGTACTGCTGGCCGTCAAGCAAGAATCCTAGGGGCTCTACCATTGTGTAATAGCGACCTGTCAGGTCACCTAAAGCAGTACACGATGATAAAGGTAAACCAGATAGCATACTATCATCTCGAGTAAGACTGTCCTACTGGGACAGGTCCTCCCCAAAATCATTGCAATCACGTGCCTGTGATCCAATAATTGACTCTGAGGGCACTATCTCCAACACACACACGTAACACGCGTGTCGCGAAGGATTAAAAATACGGAAAATAGGGTATTCTTCTCCATATTTTGCTACAGAACAGATATTATAAAAATAGATATACCTAAACACTCCTCATAGCAGCAGACTCCAGTGGCCCAAACCCCAACCCAAAACACCCCCATCTAGCCGCAAATTGCGGCCAGGATGCTTATTTCGGCGGCCTGGGTAGGGAGGTGGGCCCCCGAGTTTGGTGTGTGCACTCTATACCTCCTGTGTATGCTACAGTAATTAAAATTTCACTCTGAAACATCTCAGGTAGTAGCAGATCCTACAGAGCCTTATTTCTAGTTAAAAACCACACTTTTTGTACTAAAATGAAACTTTATGGTATTTCTGTGCAAACTGAACCCAAAACCTGGCCTAAATAGCTCTAATAGCACAAAATAGAGTTAACCAAGCCAACAAAACCCAATCTAACATAAGCATCACAAATATCCTTTAATATCACTAAAAATGCACAAAAATCAGATTTTTGCTAAAGAATACTACAAATTTATGGAAAAGGAGTGCTAACATGAGTTAATACCTTCAAAAGACCCTATAAAACACCAATAATTCGAGCTCTTGCATCAAGTGTGCAGATTTGCCTCCAAACACCACAAAAAGCTCTCTTTTCCATGGTTTTGTGATGAAAATGAGTGGTTTTTGTGTAAGATTTGTATGGAGATCAAAGAGTAGTGAAAAGGAGAAGAAAAGATGAAGAAAAGCAAGGTTTTTCTACTGGAAATTTCCAGAAATCTGAGATGGGGAGAGAGAGAGAGGAGAAGGAAAATGGGGGTCAAAAGTCAATTTTCTACCTAACACCATGCCTTCATTGTTTAATTGAAATTTTTGAATTTTAAAAAGGATTTGACTTGTTTTAAAATGTGTGGGGGATTAAATACAACCATGCAACACAAGAATGGTTAACATGCTATACTAAAAGTCCTAAGTCACAAAATTGGCTAAGTGTGCAAGTGTACTCTACAAAGGAAAATTTTCCAATTTGTTAGCACGACAAAATATAATTAGTAAACCCTAAAGTTAAACATATATAATGACACGCACAATTACTAATTATCACGAAAATGTTCTAACGAAATTTCAAAGTGTTACAATCTACCCCCTTAAAGAAATTCGGTCCCAAATTTAAAAAAAAAATCTAACTACACGCACCTTCAAAAAGATGGGGATACCTCTTCCTCATCTCGCTCTCGGTCTCCCAAGTGACCTCCTCGCCGCTCAGGCCATGACAAAGTACCTTGACAGACGGTATGTCCTTCGATCTCATTTTCTTCACTTGTCGATCCAAGATCATCACCCGCTGCTCTGCATAGGAAAGGTCATGCTCAAGCTGGATCGTCGGGTGCTGAATCGCATGCGAAGGATCATGACGATATTTGTGGAGCATCGAAACGTGAAATACAAGGTGCACGTCTGGAAAACTGGGCGGAAGGGCCAACCGATACGCAACTGCACCAACACGCTCGAGGATCTCGAAGGGCCCCACATATCTGGGACTAAGCTTCCCCTTCTTCCCAAACCTCATCACACCTTTCATTGGGGAGACCCTCAAGAAAACATGGTCACCAACAGAAAACTCAAGTCTACGCCGCCGACGGTCCGCATAAGATCTCTGCCTACTCTGGGCTGCTATCATCCTATCGCGAATCAACTGGATCTTCGTGGTCGTCTCCTCCACAATCTGCGGCCCTAAGTTACTGCTCTTACTGAGCTCTGTCCAACAGGTGGGCGATCTGCATCTCCTCCCATAAAGAGCCTCAAACGCTGCTATCTGAATGGTCTCCTGGTAACTGTTGTTGTAGGAGAACTCTACTAAGGGTAAATGATTATCCCAGCTACCTCCGAAGTCTAATACGGACGCTCTTAGCATGTCCTTGAGAGTCTGAATACTCCACTCTGACTGTCCGTCGGTCTGCAGATGAAATGCTGTGCTGAAACTCAAGCGAGTGCCCAAAGCCTCCTGAAGCCTCTGCCATAGTCGGCTGGTAAACTGGGTGCTTCTGTCGGACACGATACATGTCGGAACTCCTTGCAATCGTACAATCTCGTCGATGTAAATCTGGGCATACTTATCAAATCCGAAAGTCGTCTTCACTGGTAGGAAGTGAGCCGCTTTCGTCAAACGATCCACGATCACCCAGATGGAGTCATACCCTCGACTAGTCCTGGGTTGACCCATAATAAAGTCCATAGAAATCTGCTCCCATTTCTACTCCGGAATGGGTAACGGCTGTAGCTCTCCCGCGGGCCTCTGGTGCTCAGCCTTGACTTGCTGACAAGTCAGGCATCTTGACACAAAATCCGCGATGTCTCTCTTCATTCCGTCTCACCAGTAAACACCTCTCAAGTCATGGTACATCTTGGTGGAACCGGGATGAACACTATATACTGATCGATGTGCCTCCTCAAGAATCTCGCGCCGCAATCCCTCAGCATATGGTACGCATAGTCTAGTCCCGAATCATAGTATCCCCTGATCATCGATCACGAACTCGAAAAATCTGCCCTGTCCCATCTGTGCCATGATCTCTAAACATCGGTCATCACTGTGCTGTGCCTCATGTATGCGGTCAAGCAACTGTGGGCGTGCACGAACATGCGCAATATGTCCTCCGATCGGCGTAAACTCGAACTGTACCCGGCTGTCGCATAAAATCTACCAATATGCCGACGAATGCCTCTGTACTGCGCTCAAACAAGATAGACTACCACCGGGCCTCCTGCTCAAGGCATCCGCCACTACATTCGCCCTGCCCGGATGATACAAGATCTCACAATTGTAGTCCTTCACTAACTCCATCCATCGGCGCTGTCTAAGGTTCAGGTCTCGCTGCTGGAATATATATTTTAAGCTCTTGTGATCAGTGAATATCTGGTACGACTCTCCATACAGGTAATGTCGCCAGATCTTAAGTGCAAAGACTACTGCAGCCATCTCCAAATCGTGAGTGGGGTAGTTTTGTTCATGTTTCTTTAATTGCCGCGAAGCATACGCGATCACACTGTCATGCTGCATCAAAACGCACCCTAGCCCCACTCGTGAAGCATCATAGTAGACCATAAATCCGCCTGATCCTGAAGGCAATGATAGCACTGGTGTCGTAGTCAGTAGAGCCCGTAGCTCCTGAAAAATGTGCTCACACTCTTCTGTCCAATCGAAACGAACTCCCTTCCGGGTCAACCCGGTTATAGGTGTAGCAATGCGAGAGAATTCCTGCACGAATCGCCTGTAATAGCCTGCCAGCCCTAGAAAGCTGCGAACCTCCATCACGGATGTGGGTCTAGGCCAACTCCGAACGGCCTCAATCTTCCTCGGGTCTACACATATACCATCTCGTGTGATCATGTGCCCCAAGAAGTCTACGCTGTCTAGCCAGAAAGCACACTTTGAGAATTTGGCGAAAAGCTGATGCTCCCTCAAGGTCTGCAGTGTAATCCGCAGGTGCTACTCGTGCTCCTCTCTACTCTGAGAGTGCACCAAGATATCGTCAATGAATACTATGATGAACAGATCAAGATACGGCCAGAAAATGCGGTTCATCAAGTCCATAAATGCTGCTGGCGCGTTGGTGAGTCCGAATGACATCACCAAAAACTCATAATGGTCGTAGCGCATGCGGAAAGCTGTCCTAAGAATGTCCTCCTGTCGAACCCGCAGCTGAAGGTAACCTGATCGCAAATCGATCCTCGAAAAGTATCCTGCCCCCTGAAACTGGTCAAACAAATCGTCTATGCGTGGCAAAGGATATCGGTTCTGCACTGTCACCCTGTTCAGCTGACGGTAGTCGATACACAAACGCATACTGCCGTTCTTCTTCCTGACAAACAGGACTGGAGCACCCCAAGGAGAAACACTGGGTCGAATGAGCCCCTTATCCAGCAAATCCTGCAACTGACCTTTCAATTCTCTAAGTTCCGCCGGGGCCATCCGATAAGGCGGTAAAGAAATAAGCCCCATGCCAGGAACCAAATCAATACAGAAAGAAATATCACGCTCGGGCGGTAGCCCAGGAAGCTCATCAGGGAACACATCAGGGAACTCGCTAACAACCGGAACCTGATCCATCGGAACCTCTGTAGCTCTAGTATCGCAAACATAAGCGAGAATTCCCTGACATCCCTTCCTCAAAAGCTGTCCAGCGCGAAAAGAAGAAATCACACTGTGAGGGGTGGCACCACGGTCCCCCAACACAACAAAAACCGACTCGCCGGGAAAAAAAAATCTAACTGTCTTCTCGCGGCATTCAACAGAAGCATAGCACGTGGCTAACCAATCCATGCCCAAAAGAACGTCAAAGTCCAACATCTCAAGAAGGATCAAATCGACCGGCAACTCTCTCTCGCCAATACGTACAATACAGGATCGGAACACCTGCCTAGCAACAAACGAATCTCCCACAGGAGTAGTCACAACAAGCGGCTGATGAAGCAAACCGGACTCTCTACCCAAACTCGGCACAAAGTGTGTGGATACGCACGAGTGCGTGGATCCGGGATCGAATAACACGTGTGCACCAACAGAACATACTGGAAGGATACCTGAGACCACCGTATTAGACGCCTGCGTGTCCTGATGCGTCAAATCAAAAACTCGCGCCTGTCCTCCACCTGCGACTGACTGTCCCCTGCCGGCCGCTGGCTGTCCTCTGCCTCGATCACCCCGTCCTCTATGAACAAATCCTCCGCGATCGTGACCTCTCTGTGCATGAGTCTGGCGCGGAGTAACAGTAGGTATAATAGGCAACGCCGTCTGAGGTGGTGAAGGTGGCAGTGTGACGTGCGGTGCTGCTGCCTCTCTCCGGGGTATCTAAGGACAATCTCCTACACAATGATAAGAACTCCCGCAACGGAAACATCCCGATGACGGTCCCTGACCCTCCTGGGGATAGGAGCTAAATAACCTGCCACGCCCCGAATCTCTACTACATGCAAGACGTCTATCACGGCGCCGAAAAGGCTGTCTCTGTGCTGATGTATCCGCATGAACTCTCTTCGGCTCTGGAACTACCGAAGTCTCAGCAAGGCGCTCCTCGACTAATAGGGCTACGTCTACAGCTGCTGCATATGTCTCGTAATGTTGTGCGCTGATCTCTAGAAACAGTGGTGTAAGCAAGCCTCAGACAAATCTCTTGACTCGCAACCCCTCAGTAGCCACTAGGTAAGGAGCATACACTGACAGCTCGGTAAACAGGACATTATACTCTGCCACTGACATCTCCGGAGTCTGACGTATGGACTCGAACCTGCGTTCTCTAGCATCTCTGACGCTCAGAGGAAGAAAACGGGCAAGGAATAGCGCCACGAACTCTGTCCAGGTCATAGTAGGAAGACCTGCTGCTCTACCCTTCTCGACTGATTCACACCATTTCTACGCGAGACCTTCCAGACGAAAGCTTGCGAACTCAACCCATCTCGCATCTGTGCATCTAAGTTAACGACATATCCGCGCCATCCTATCAACGAAAGACTGTGGGTCCTCGGCCGCATCGGTGCCTGTGAAGACCGGAGGCTTCAGCATCATAAACTCTGATAGCGATACTGTAATAACCTCTATAGCTGCAGGTGCAACTGCCTGTACTGTGGGTACCACCGCGGTCTCTGCAACGGGTGGAACTACCTCTGGTCGCTGCGCTCGAAGTTTCTCAAGTACAGATCCCATCATCTGGCGCATCTCCTGCATACTGGATCCTACCGTCTGGCGCATCTCCTGGACACCCGCCCCTAACATGGCAATCTCATCTGTCACGGCAGGAACAGCCTGCTCGGGCACAACCGGTGTACTACCTGGATCAGTCCTCATCTCGGACGAGTCAACTCGAATCTCGGCCCTCGCGGCCGCTCTCTGCGCCCTCGTAGTCTTTGGCGGCATAATGCCTGAAAGGAACAATAGGATTCGATAAGGATACGAAAATCGAATCGCAAGAATGTATATACTCAAGAAGGAATTTAAATCAACAAGTCCTAAGGTTTCTTTGGCGGAGTACCGTGTCGTTAGTATGCCGCGGAACATACGCACGCTACGCCACTCTGTTTCAGCTACGTACTCCATCATACCAGGTCATCCTACACTCCGAAAGGTAAAACCTACGCTCTGATATCAACTTTGTCACGACCCAAAGTTTGGCCCGTGACCGGCACTTAACCACGTAACGTCTACAGACGTAACGCAACTAAGTGAACCGAAAACCCAGAAACCAAACCTGTAAAAGTATAGAGTGTTCTAAGTTTTAAATGGAAGTATTTATTAAAGTGACAAGAATTCTTAAGTAGATAATCACCAAGATAGCAATATACGACGCCGTAGCGAAGATCAAGATCCATAAGTGGGAACATCACCGATAGAATAAACTGCAAGTACAGTCGGCTCACAACGAGCTCGACACCAGAATACAAATAATATACATCATCGTCCTCACACTGTCTCTAAGTCAAATACATACATGGTAGATGGAGAATACTAGATACAACAATATACATAACTGAAAGATAAACAGATACGGCACAAAACCCACCTATCAGCAAAAGAGCTAGTACACCAACTATAGGAGTATCTGTGTCAAAAGATGCAAAACGCGGCATGCCGCGACTACTCCGAAGGGCAACCTGCAACACTGTGGCACAACGAAGGTGAGTTGCCAACTCGTGAATAGAAATAACATATAAAGGTAATCGCGAGCATGCACGTACTGCGCTACTCTATCATAAGCTAACAGATGATATCAATGCGCAATAAGCAGTATGTGCAATAATCATGCCGGTGCTCTATCAGGTAATATAACTACAGGATGAGATACAATAATGAATGCTGAGCATGGGAAGTATAACATCTACACGGAATGTCAACGTGGAATATGTAATCGGTGTCCATCAATGCACCCCCAAATCCCAACAACCCAGATGCTGGCACTCCCATCGGCCCTCAAATCCTGTACATCACTGAGAATCACGAGTGCCCAACATCGGCACCCAAATATCTTAAATACTCATGTCTAGCATCGACACGCAAAATCTTTCTATATTGGGCATCCGTCAGTCCGGGCAGCCCTCTCTCTCATATATATCGGGCATCCGTCAGTCCGGGTCAGCCCCCCTCTATCTCATATATATCGGGCATCCGTCAGTCCGGGTCAGCCCCCTTTATCTCATATATATCTAACTCTAGCACCGTGAAAACATAGGGTAGACGCACCCAAATATCATATCAAAGGAACCGGGTTTTTAAATGATTACATATTTGAAATAGCCATGGTTCCCAAATCCAGAAATCACATGTAATCCAAACCAATATGCAAGTCAATGTGATGTGATATGCGCATCAAGTATGAATATCATGTCAAGTCACATAAAGATGAGCTATAACATAATGATCCGATGTGATATATACATCAAGTATGAATATCATGGAAATTCTACAGTTTGAGTGTCATGGCAATTACTAACGGTGTGTGTATAGCATGCAGGATAGTGCTCGTGCAACATGAACCGTTAGTGGTGCGGTGTTCTATCAATTTTAATTTATATATATATATCAGGGAATGTGATATGCATTAAGTAGTAGCCATGAACAGTCGATGTGTAAAAATGTAGCTATAAGATCCTATCAGCCCTGACGTACAACGCCATGCGGGCGATATCCCCTTAAATGTTAAATCTACTCACCTTAGTCTCTCGCTAGGTATAGCCGATGACTTGATTCCCCTTCTTTGCGGCGTTCGTCGCACTCGCCTGCGAACCTAGAATTTCACAATAAATCACACATAAGCTCAAACCATACAAACACGACATTTAAGGTCAACAAGAAACCCGTGTCGCAAACCAAGCACGCGTGTGCGCGATACGCTAAAACGTGTGATTACGCGCCTGAACTCGCTCCGACGCCTCGCGACACGCAGAAACCCCAAACCCACACACACGTAACACGCGTGTCGCGAAGGATAAAAAATATGGGAAATAAGGTATTCTACACCAGATTTTGCTACAGAACAGATATTATAAAAATAGATATACCAAAACACTCCTCATAGCAGCAGACTCCAGTGGCCCAAACCCCAACCCAAAACACCCCCATCTGGCAGCAAATTGCGTCCAGAATGCTTATTTCGGCGGCCTGGGTAAGGAGGTGGGCCCCCGGGTTTGGTGTGTGCACTCTATACCTCCGTGTATGCTACAGTAATTCCAATTGCACTCTGAAACATCTCAGGTAGTAGCAGATCCTACAGAGCCTTATTTCTAGTTAAAAACCACACTTTTTGTACTAAAATGAAACTTTATGGTATTTCTGTGCACACTGAACCCAAAACCTTGCCTAAATAGTTCTAATAGCACAAAATAGAGTTAACCAAGCCAACAAAACCCCAATCTAACATAAGCATCACAAATATCCTTTAATATCACTAAAAATGCACAAAAATCAGATTTTTGCTAAAGAATACTACAAATTTATGGAAAAGGAGTGCTAACATGAGTTAATACCTTCAAAAGACCCTATAAAACACCAATAATTCCAGCTCTTGCATCAAGTATGCAGATTTGCCTCCAAACACCTCAAAAAGCTCACTTTTCCATGGTTTTGTGATGAAAATGAGTGGTTTTTGTGTAGGATTTGTATGGAGATCAAAGAGTAGTGAAAAAGGAGAAGAAAAGATGAAGAAAAGCAAGGTTTTTCTGCTGGAAATTTCCAGAATTCTGAGATGGGGAAAGAGAGAGAGGAGAAGGAAAGTGGGGGTCAAAAGTCAATTTTCTACCTAACACCATGCCTTCATTGTTTAATTGAAATTTTGGAATTTTAAAAGGGATTTGACTTGTTTTAAAATTGGTGGGGCATTAAATACAACCATGCAACACAAGAATGGTTAACATGCTACACTAAAAGTCCTAAGTCACAAAATTGGCTAAATGTGCAAGTGTACACTGCAAAGGAAAATTTTCCAATTTGTTAGCACGACTAAATATAATTAGTAAACCCTAAAGTTACACATATATAATGACACGCACAATTACTAATTATCATGAAAACGTTCTAACGAAATTTCAAAGTGTTACACTTTATCTAATAAAGAGATTGATATTAAATTGCATATCATAGAGGGTATGTAGTAACAGTCGTTCAGGTTCAATGTACTCCCTGTTGTCAATACAAGGTGATATTCACCAACTGCTTTGGCTGCAATATTTGCACCATTCCATACTTTTAGGGAATGATCACCATTTCCCAGTTTTCTACCTTTCCTTAGCCCATGCAACATATTGCATATGTGGGATCCCGATCCAGTATCTAATACCCAGGACGTAGAGTGTACTGAGAAACAGTTCTCTGTAACTAACACACCTGAAGAAGATGCAACAACATGCCTATTCTTCATTTGGGTGGCGTGGGAATCCGGATTTGTTCCTATTTCCTGCTCGAACTTATAACACTTATATGTTGGAGCGGAACCAACTATCCCTTTCTCTGTATAATAAGTGGGTTCGGTCAATAAATCCATATTATTATCTTGATTCAGGCGTGACATTGGTGGCTGCCTGGAGAAAGATAGAAGGAAACGCGTTAGCGTGCGCTCTTTGCAAGATTAGATTGGTTATTATCTTATCTAATCAGGTCGCCTCCCACTGTCGTTTTGTAAGTCCACGGTAGCTCCTCGGCCGTCTAACAGACGCCAAATACGGAACAAAGACTTTTTACAACTGGTGCTATCGTGTACCGTAACCCGGATCTGCCATTAAAGCTAAACTATCAAACTACAAAGTGGTTAGAAGAGTTATACCGAACGATCCGAGTCCTTCGATCTTCAACCATCATCCCACGCTTGTTGCGGCTGCTCCGATCTCCTGAATCTCCGGTCTTGTCGTCCAGGTGGCACCACATCGACGGATCTTTAAACGGGCTCCCGCCTCTGAACCGAGGCAACTCGATCGTCAAGTTTGCTAAAAGAGATGACCAAGATGAAGTAGAGAATGAGTAGAACACTTTGTCTCGTTACGTCCAAAGTCACGGACGAACGGTTATGGAAGTTTCCTTTTGGATCGGGTGAAATGAGAAATAGGCAATCTAATTTTCATGAACCTGAATCTATCATAATCTTTTTCTAGTGAACAACAACCATGAGCCAAGAGAGGAGGGGAGGCCGGCCACTTATAGGAGAGGATGGAGGTGAGTGTAAGAGGGGGAA
Source organism: Agapanthus africanus (assembly GCA_030015575.1). Lineage (NCBI taxonomy): Eukaryota > Viridiplantae > Streptophyta > Magnoliopsida > Asparagales > Amaryllidaceae > Agapanthus > Agapanthus africanus. The sequence continues at coordinate 539,543,276 of CM057337.1, forward strand.
GGTGACCACAAAGGAAAAGATCAACAACAAATATCTTAGCACCAAGTATGAATGCATTAAAAGCAAACCAATCAAAATTAACCTAGTCACCTTGTCATTAATAGCACCATTAATGACCTAATGACTCACAAGCCTTGTCACCCTCTCTAGAACCTTCTAAAACACTGACTCACCTCATCAAGAAAAGATAAATCCGTATTTAACCGAATGTCAAAATACGGCTGATAGAAAACTAAAAACTGGCAACTTCAAAAAGTGATCCTGAAACGAATTTCAGGATAACCCCGTATCAATATAAACAAACCTGCATTTGTATTACGACCGAATACAAATGCAACTGAGACAAAGCTATTATATCTACACTGTGTAATACTGGGTTCCGGCTTAAACCAAAGCCTACCAGTATTATCAGCCTGAAAATGGACACGTGCGAAAACGCACGTGCATTTTCCGAACCTTGCCATAAACCCATACGGCCTCTACAATGTTTCTCCCGAACTTGGAAAAGTGTCTGTGGGGGACTCTAATGACTTATCAACACACTGGTACTGTGTATAACCACTAGCACGTCAGAGGTACAAGCTGTACATAACGGTTTACCAATGTATTGATTGGAAGGGAAGCTGACGAGCGAACTCATCCATAAACCCTACTGAGCCTGACAGTGACAATGTATATACAGTCCAGTCCATTCGTCTAAAGAATATCGCATATCGAGTCTAGGGGGGTGGATAAAGTCAGACCCCTAATAACGCGATAAATCGTGTCGGCATGAAGCCCATCACCATCTGAAAAACTACTGATCCAAATCAGTAATTCTCCACTATCTTGGCCAAGGATTTCTAGTGATGGCCACCCGTGCACTATGCGACATCAACCCCCAATACCGGGAGAGACGAATCCCCGACGATCTGCTCGCTGCCTCCATGTGGCTCGGGACTGTACCAAAAAAAGACCTGTTTGCACGACTCCTTTGAGCCGTGGTAGGGTAGAAATCAAAGCACAGTGGGAACTCACACGAGACAAATGACGATCTCAGGTCGATAAACTAACCTGTACACATGTCACCAGGGAACTGCTATCTGACGATATGTATAATACTAACTAGCAGGTTCCCGGCGAGTCCTGTCCGGTGTATTCATAACCCAATGAGCACCTGTATACATCTTAGGTGAACCAACTGACACCAGTGGCTTGTGAGACCGGCCACCGCCCCTCATCGGGGTCTTGACTATATACACTAGTCTACTCTGGAGTATCGATTCCCTGTCTCGAAACTCCCACGACTAGGGACACTTTTAAGGATGTGCATACAGACCCCAGCTCCCACGTATATGATCGCCATCATACTGCTGGTAGTCAAGCAAGAATCCTATGGGCTCTATCATCATGCAATAGCGAACTAAAGCTTGTATGCGATGATAAAGACAAACCAGATAGCATACTATCATCTCAAGCAAGACTGTCATATCGGTATAGGTCATGCCTCAATCATTGCAATCACGTACCTGCGATCTAATAATTGACTTTGAGGGCACTATCTCCAACAATCTCCCACTTGCACTTAAGGCTAATTATTGCGATGTCGCATACTCACAGCCCGTGTGATACCGAACATCCAACTCCTCTACTAATCAGTTTCACAAAGCTAGTTTGTAAAACTCTTATGTTCGAGAAATAGCCTCAGTGAGTGGATCCGCCCTGATGTTTCTTTCTATATCTCTCTAAATCTCAAGTTCGCGGAGAAAACCATCTCCCGAATTGAGTAATACCTGTCTTAGAATATGTCTGGATATCTGATGGGACCTAGTTCATAAATGAACTCCAAATCCAAACTTCTTAGACTGTATCGATAACTGAACCTAATCAGTATCCAGCACCATACCTCCCACAGTATCCTCTTGGACCACCTGTCCACAATATTGTCCCTCGTCAGAGGAAAAACTATAACTCTGACAATCACTCTGTCATCCATGTCACATTAGAAGCCTGGAATGATAACCGTCTTCGAAGGAGGCTGCCGTCATCAAATCTGTAGAACAAGCACTTATGTTCTAAAACTGCTTCCTTATATTTCTTCAGGATTGGATTAATATAAACATATCGCATCAAGTGCAAAAACTATATCTGGTGTGGTACTTGACATCTCATGATTGACTCAATTGTCTAAGCAAGTGATCTGCCAATCATGCACATCCCTATCTCCTTTAGTCTCTAAGACACCTTTAGAGAGGGTGACTACATCACCTGCAGGTACACCACCATGCCAGGAGTCATCTATTCTAAAATACTATTAGAATACTGTCAAAATACCCACATTGGGAAACTACCCAAATCTAGATCTAAAACCATAGATCTAGTAACCAGAATGTCTGTTATTATATCCATATCCTGTCTGGAGAAACAACTTAGTGACGACCACAGTACAACCGATCGTAGTATAGGAATTTTACTTCCTACTCTGTGTATGTCATCCAAATACCAGGACATCACACTCTACTACCTTCTTAACAGATCCATCCCCTATTCTGATAAAGTCAAAGCTATGACTATCTCATCAAAATTAGATGATCTAATCTCCACTATATTTGCTCAAGCCTATAAATAGACATAAGCTACTTGCTCACTACGCTTCCGCTGCTCCCACTGACTACGACAACCATCTGGCAGAATAATATACACGTACACTTCTAAAGCTAGTTTAGAACGACGCTATACTTATCCTCTTGCTGGGTTTCATGGTCTGGAACAACAGTAGTGTCAAGTCTGGGTAAACAAGAACCTCCCTGTCACCATCCTTGAGGCTACCGGAGTACCTCTCGGGTGTCTGAGGTTACCCACCATATCTGCGGAGTGGCTATTGGAATGTCAAACCAGATTGAATATATAGGTCCAACTAAATTTTCCGTAATCGTTTGCGGTTCTGGAATCACTTCCAGTTCTACCATACTCCCACTACTGTTTTCTGAAAAAATACATTTTACGAAAACTGTGGCGAGTCAAGAACAATATCACTATTGATCTTCCAGATGGTAGAAAGTCAACCTTCGTCAAAGCAAGGGTCAACCCACAAACTGCCATTACAGAAACGTGCCTTGAGATATCCAGTGTCTGGTTTTAAGCATAAGTTGGACAACTCCCCGTACCTTAACATCGTTAAGATACGAACTAATCTATATCCAATATAGAAACAGAGGCATTAATTTTAATTGGAACCAGATTCAAATCATGCAGCTGTCTCCAGTGCACATCAACTTAATGGAGAAAGGATAATCATTACTCAACTTAGGAATCCATCCAATTATGAGTAACTTGAAAAAGAAACAAGTTTCTCAAAACCATTACTATCAATAGAATACCAATCACAAGAATCTACATCTTCGATCTCTTTGAAGAATCCTGATACTTGCAATATCTGGTTCTTTACTTTATTCTTATACTCAGAACTTCTCATAACTTAGACATTGTATTTCTACGAAACACTTGTCTAAAAACTAGAGAAGTCACAATTAAACAGAACATAGTACGAGGACCTACCCCTTTGTCCTGATGGACACTGGACAACATACAATACTCTGTATAAGTCCGCTGAGTTGAATAACTCAAAACTTGTGCATCGTAGGTTGAAAAACTGTACCAGGTGATTTCATCAAATATCACCAATTACAACGAATTCCGATATAATGAGGATGATCACCTAATTCCCAATAACTTACTCCCACTCATCTTCTGTAAAAACCATATAGATATGAGAATGAAATCTGGTAAATACATACCCTGGAATAAGTATCTAATCGGGAAAACAGTTTTCTTTTAACAATGCGCAGTGTAACTGAAACATGAAAATGTTTCGTAGGGTTATCCTGGTATTCCTAGTAATGCTTCTTCCATAATCCTATTCATGACTTTAACCGTATATATCTTTGCCATCTCTCCAAATCCCTTTATTTGTGTTTTAGTCGTTACCTTCTGTATACCATCGTTAGGCTAAATGGTTTTCTTCCTTCCCTACCGTTCGGCACCAGCCTATGGTTTTGAAGAAGACTATCCAGTAAGCATAATAGGTGTACTCTTCTAATCCTTGGAGTACTCACAACTTGAGAGAAGGTGATGATAAAAGACAACTGAATAATAATACCTTATTCTATTTCTCCCGAACTGGGGGAAAAACAAAGGTGAAATAGGAGTGGCGACGAAGTATGCGGTTTGGTCGTGAATGATAACAGTCGCAATTTACTTTTCCCTCTTTCTAATCCCTTCATCTTGTCTTTAATATTACCTTCTGCACACCCTACTTTAGGCTAATTGGTTTTCTTCATTCCCTACCTTTCGGCACCAGCCTATGGTTTGGAATATGACTATCCAATAAGCGTAATAGGTGTACTCTCCTAAACTAAGGAGCCCTCGCAACCTGGGAGAAGGTGATAACAAAAAAAACTGAATAAACCAATTCAACTTCTCCTGAACCTGGATCCATCCTCGAAGTAGTCCCTCCGAGTTCGTATATAACCATACGATGGATTTATCTAATGGAAGTGGATGTCCGTAGTAATACGGGGTGTTCTGAGAAATGCAAAAGGTAAAAGAAGGAGCGCTAATGACTTATGCAACTCGGACAATCCAAAAGCCAGTATTTTAAGAAGGTTCGGTCAACTTGGTCCCTGAGTCATAGTCTAGGGTCGGTCAAAGGTCGCTGCCAAAGAGAGAGAGAGAAAAGAAACACTCTACGTGCACTCTAACCTAGATCAGAATGGTTATCACTTAATCTAATCAGGAAACCTCCCACTGTAATCTCAAATTCTCCTCCAAACCTGAAAGAAGAATTAGTCGGGATCACCCGAAGAGTAGACCAACTCATCAGTGAGAATCGGGATCCAACTATCTTCACTTGATAACTTGATGGAAGCCACTCAAATTATCACACTCCAGAAGGTATGCGCATATCTGGAAAGTTTTAGTTTCTTTAGAAACTCCCGATATAATTTTTGCCTCATGCTCTTATGACCTTGGCGTTAGGTCAAAATATCATAAGTCACATGTCAAGTTCAATCCGTCATTATCCTGGGTAATTTGTGTAGGGTTGCTAGGCATGCGCACAAAGGTCTACGAGACATCAACCATGCCCGATTAAAATTTTAGCCGTGCTGAACAACCCTAATACGGATCTTTAAATTAAGGTTTAGGCGAAAACTAACATGTTAAACACTTTAACACTAATTGAGAGGGATTACAACCTTTGTAGATCCGGACCTTCATATCTTAAGCTCCGTGTTGAAGTCCCTTCGCTGCGATCATCGTGTTCCGGACTCTCGAGAGGTTCCACGAAGAGAAAGATGCAGTCTTGCTTCCGATCTTCGATACAAAAATGATCTACCTTGAAGTTTCATTAACACAAGCTAACACTCACTAAAATTGAGTGAACACTCTCATCTAAAGGGCAAGGGAAGATGAGGATGATGAAGTAGGATTTTTGCTCTCTTTATTTATCTTTTTCTCACATTTATTCATCACTTGGAAAAAAGCTAGTAAGCTTTTTCCATGAAGAAAGAAGAAGGAAGAAGATGAAGAATGATGATAGAATTCCTTTTGTGATGAATAATGCAAAGAAGATAATGATCAATAATGCAACCATTGTAGAAAATTAACCAAGGCTAGGGTTTGGGTTAGGTTAAGAAATGAGTCATAACAAAATATCTTTCACAAAACAAAACTAAACCTTCTAGAATCATTTAGAAAGCATTAACCCAAATCAAACCCTAATCTTGTTTGATCTTTACAAAACATGTTGCATTAGTTATCATATCATGTTACAATATTATATATCACATATATATAATATTTATTGTAACCAAATAAAATAATACAATTAACATATATCGCATATATATCAATGTATTACCCGTTAGTGAGCTAATATTAGTTAATGGAATTTAATATATCATATATATTATTATACATTAAATTATCGAATCAACACTTGATCCGACAATCCGGCTATATCGCATATAACCGACAAATATTTATCCGTACCGATTCATCGAATCAACACTTGATCCGATGACCTGGCTGATATCAAATATCGCGAGAATACAATACGATATCACATACCGCATTATCCTTGGTCCCGCACATATCACATATGTGCTCCTACTCCATTTTGCCTGAGCCAAGAAACCTTTGTGTAGGACTCTAAAGAATCGTCAATACGCCGGCAGTAGGTGATGATCATATCAAATACCGACAAGCTGCAAGCGGTCAGCTAAACGTAACAGCTACCCAGGTATTGAGCGCTCGGAAGATCAACAAGCAAGCCTGTACATTCTCCTGTGAATCCAAACAGTAACACTCCCGTACAGTCTGGTCTCGTCGTCTGACATGTTGCATATCTCGCCTAGGGGTGGTAAACGTCAGACCCCAATAGCTCGATAAGTCGTGTCGATATGAGGTCTAAAACAGTTCGAGAAACTACTGATAACACTTACCAGTAAATCTCAGCAACCCTGGCCAGGGATTTCCGGTTATAGCCAATCGAATACAGCACAACATCAACTCCCTATACCGGGAGAGACGAATCCCCTCCTATCGCTCATTGCCTCCATGCGATTCGGGACTGTACCCAAAAGCCACCTTTTTGCATGCCCTCTTGGACATGGTATGATGGAAATCAAAGCACAGTGGGAATCACACAAGACTCTATGACGATCTCGGGTCAACAGACTAATCTGTACAAGTGTCACCGGAGAACTGCCATCTGACGTGAGGTATAATACTATCTGGGAGTTCTCGGCGAGTCCGTCCAGTGTACCCGTCTCTACTGAGCACCCGTACAACATCCTTGATGTCAAACATCGATGGATATGGGATCATCCATCGCCCATCATATCGGTCAAGATGCGTATACGCTAGTCTACTCTGGTGTATCGATGCCCTGTCTCGATACACCCTCGATTAGGAACAGTTATAGGATGTACTCGTCGACTACCGTGGCCCCACTAGTATGATCTCATCATAGTCCCAGTAGCCGAGTACATATCCTAAGGGCTTTATCAACATGTAATCTAAAGACAATCAGAGTACATGTTAAGATAAAGTACAACCAGATAGCATACTATCATGTCGAGAAAGAAAGTCCTCCCTATATATGTCCCAGCATCCACTACAATATACATCGTATGTACAGTAATGGCCTCTAGGGCATACATATAACTAACAATCTCCCACTTACACTTGGGCCATCTGTTGTGGTATGACATACCCAACATTTAGCTGCGGTTGAAGTATCTCATACTCAACCATCCCATAAAAGTCTCTACTGAGAAAAAAGCCTTTGTGAGTGGATCCGCGTTGTTGTCCTCTGTGTCTACTCTCCTAGCCTGGATCTCCCTAGAGATCAACTATCTCCATGATCGGTGATACTGCCTAAGAATTATATCTGGATTTCTAATGGGACGGTAGTTCCTTGGCTAAAACCATAACTCCATTGTCACACAATGGTAGGAACGAAGTTCATCTTATGAACTTATATTTATCCAGACTGCCTCTTTGGTAGCATCCTTGGTAACGATGTATCTTGCCTTTAATCATCTAGTAAGTCACGGTATCTAGCTTGGAACTCTTCCAACGTACCGTCCCTCCACTGAGGGTAAAGACAATGCCTGCGACTGACATTCAGTGGTGTTTATCATCCTGGAACCTTTCTAGTGATTCTCCCCAGGATCGATTGATACCATCTCACTACAACTAGTGAGTATCCTAACATCCAATTAGATCTATCTCATAGATCCAAAACCCAGGATTTAGTAGGTATCACTTTGATCCTATATGGAGAATCCTTGTGATAAGCAGAGATTGACCGAGCGTAGCATAGGAAACTCCTTCCCTATGAAGAGTATGTCATCCACGTACTCTACGAGGATCACCACCATACTCCCTACTACCTTTTTGTATATACATGGTTCATCTACCATTTTGATGAAGTAAAACTCTTTGACTACTACATCAAAACAGATGTTACAACTCCGCGATGCCTGTTTTATCATATAAAACATCTTGCACACGTTTCCACTGCTCCCACTGTCTATGAAGCCCTCTGGCTGTGTACTTATAGACGCTCTCTTCTAAAATATCATTTAGAAAAGCAGTCATGACACCCAACCACCAGATATCGTAGTCATGGTATGTAGTCGTGGCAAGTAGGATCTGGATGGATTTAAGCATAGCTTTGAAAGTCTCAACTTTTCCATGTACACCAAGTAATCTTCTCAAGATATACTTGCTCCTGATGGGGATTTAACCCTTCAGATAAAGCAACCAAAGTCCATACTTTGTCGGTGTATAAGGATTCCATCTCAGATCACTAAGCATCCAGCCAATCTTATAGAGTCCCACTCCTGATGGCCATCTCGAAACTAGTTGGGTCATTATCTCATGATGCAATCCTCGCTCCCACTGTCATATAGAAACCGAAGTATCTCTCAGGTGGGTGAGGAACCCTACTAGATCGGCGGAGAGGCTGAGGTTCGTTGGAAACTATTGAATCCACATTCAATAGGTATGCAGCTTCACAAGTGCATAACTCTCAAAAGGAAATAGGAAACTCAGTAGTACTCATCATAAAGCACACCATATCACATAGGGTACTATTGCTCCGCCCCGATATACCATCGTGCTATGGTGTATACGGAGGGTAATGCTGCGAGAGAATCTCATTCTCCTTTAGAATTAGTCCAGGATTTCCGTGCTCAAGTATTCTCTTCCTTGATCTCATCAAAGGACATAATACTTATACCCGTATTTTGGTTCTCTACTTCTAACTTACGTTCTGTAAATATCTCAAAAGGTTCGGACTTGTGTTTCAGCAGGAACATATGTCTGAATCTTGAGAGATCATCAGAGAATGTAATGAAATACAAAGAACCGGTCTTGGCAAGTGTAGACAGGAGACTTTCATACATCAGCATGTATCAATCCTAAGAGTTCACTAACTCTTTCTCTGTTTCCAATAAACAGAGCTATGGTCATGTTATCTTTGTGACATGACCGGCAAGTTTCACAAGATGTAAATTCAAACTAATTTAAATATACATCTAAATGTAAATTCAGCTAGTCTGGTCGCATTGATATGACCTAGTCTACAATACCTCAAGAAGGATTCATTCATTTCTGAACTATTCCTCTTGTGTGTGTTATGTATACTAAGAACTGTAATTTGATTTAGAACGTCAATGCTTTTAGATAACGTGCCTGAACCGATCAACTCTTGATATAGGAAATGTTCAAAACATTATCCAACAATACAAAATTATATCCTTTCTTTACTAAAAAAGAGAATGATATGATGTTGTATATCAGGTTCGATATCTAATAACATTCATTCAGAATCAATGTATTCTGATAATACAGGGTGACAGTGACCAACAGACTTGGCTGCAACACTTGCACCGTTTTCTGTCTCATGAAACTTATCACCCGTTCTCAGTTCTCTACCTATCCGTAGCCCATGTAACAGATTACATATGCGGGATCCTGATCCGGTATCACATACCCAGGAAGTAAAGGATACTGAGAAATAGTTCTCTATAATGAACACACCCGAAGAAGATGCATCAGCATGCACTTTCTTCGTTTGGGCGGCACGGGAAATCTGGTATTCCCTAATTTCCTGCTCTGTCTTATAACAATTATAAGTTGAAGCGGGACCAACGTTCCCCAGCTCAGTATAACAAGCGGGTTCGGTCAATTCTTCCGTATTATTATCTTGATTAAGACGTGACATGGTCGCTACTTGGAGAGAGAGAGAAGAAAACACTCATCGTATGCTCTTGCAAGATTAGATTGGTTATTTAATATATCTAATCAGGATGTCTCCTACTGTTTTAATCAAATCTTCCTTTAAACCCTAAAAGGAAAGACTAGCCGGGATTAATTACACGGTACAAGTTCGCCAATCTTTCAGCCAGGCCAGTGTCGGTACTTTGAGGGAGGTCCCTCGTGCTTTCGCACGAACCTAATTAAAGTAAACCTCGTTTTCCCAGGGGCGTAACCCCATTAACACCTTTCTAAACACCTACTTGATCGGCTAATTGAAATGTGTAAAACTCTCCCAGGAGTAACTCTTACTCGCAGCGGGTATCGGGATCCAACTATCTCATAGAACGTATGCAATCTCATTGCAAATTTCAACACTTGAAATTCCCAATAATATTTTGCCCCTAGCAGCTATATGAACTTAACATGGTCAACAAATCATAAGCGCTAGTCAAGTTCAACCCGTCATTTCCCGATTGAATTAAATCCACCCGCACGACCCTTAACATGGTCAACAAAGTCGCACGACTACCCTAATCCAATCGCATCATATGCTTATACAGATAAGCACTAATCAGCTACCGCACACTACGCCTTAACATGGTCAACAAACGTAGCACGAATACTAACTAGTACTTATCTGAAATGACGGAGGGCTACGACAGGTTTTTAAGAAAACCTTTTGCGTAATGAACTTGATATCGTTGTAGAATCGAGTGATTTTTAAATGGAGTGTTTTTGAGGCTTTTCTAGTTTTGCTAAAGGGGTCACTCCCGGTGAAGGGATCGTCGGCCCTTTCCTCATCGAATAAGGTGCAGGATATTTCACAAATATCACTATGCAAAGCAAGAACTATAGAAGCAATCAAAAGACAAACCGAGTTTGTAGCATCTGCTAGTTTCGCTAAAGAGGTCACTCCCGGTGAAAGGATCTCGGCTCTTTCCTTATCGAATAAGGTGCTGGATGTTCTACAAGGAACACCGCTATGCAAAGCAAGAACTAGAGCTTCCAGTTTTTAAACAAGTTTCTACAACATCTTTAGGTTTCTTTTTAGTTTCATTAATCTCATTAATGAAGTCCCATTTTATTATGCTTCACAAGCATCTCTTTTGAAACGAAATCTGCAATATAACATATATCTGATATATATATAATATAAACATTCGTCTCAGGCAGTAATATGATCTCATCACAGAACATTGCAGCAGAAGAAACTATATGTGAAATATTGGATATACTAGGACGTTCGTGTTTTCAATACGAGCCTGTATAAAACACGGATTCCACGGTCGCGATGAATAGCCAAACCCACATCCCTAGACCCCTACGAGAGTGGCAAACAACACTGCCAATTCTAGGGTTAGGAGACCCGGTCTCGACTCCTCGAGATGGTCTCCCACTGGACCTGAGAACCCGGTTACTTATGCTCCCCTCCTTAGGTCTACCTAATGCGGAAAAATAAATAATATACAACGGTGACATCTTCCGCAACCTGAAAGTGCCCCAATAAAAAATTATTACATACAAATGAATTTTACATGAATGAAAAAGAAAAAACTCTCATCTCACATAAAACCCCCGGCTATTCAAACGCGACGATCCAATACAACATATCACAGCAACACATAATATCTCATATCATCAACGTAAGCAAGTATGCGTATCCCGATTGTCGTTGATGTATAGCAACGAAGCCGGCGATACACCACATACTATGCTTACGTTCACAGAAAAGAAAGTGTAAAACTTCAACAATTGGAATCCGCAAGCTCTTTAGACATCACATGCCTAACCAAATGAATTCCTTAGACATCGCATGCCTAACAATTATAGACCCTGCATTTTAGTCTCTTTAACGAAAAATCTTTTCAATGTCAACTCGAGGAATTCAACAAGATTCTCGATTGTCTGATCGAATGCTCGTCGCAAACTTTAGTAGACGGCCGCACCCCCAGATGCCGTCGACGAAGTGCACTAAGGCCGAACACCGCTGCCGCGAGCACCCGAATGGATGCTTTCGGCGACGGGGTTCTCCTACAGTCACTTGGTCGGGGCTATGGGGCGTAGCTGTCTATTAAGTTTACCCCGCGAGTATCCGCGTACGCTACGTGATTGCGACGGAATTTTGATCACATGAAAATTCCTTAGCAACCGATCAACTGAGACTGAACTGCTATATTTATAACATTCAAATTAGTTATCTCATAACTACTTGTAGATTCCAAATATTGTATCGCATTCTAGATAAATAGACAATGTTAAACTTTCCGATCGAATAATCAAACACCCAAGATTTCCCCAATATATCTCAACACTTGAAATCAGTTTAAAAACATCTATCACATGCTACAGTACCAATGCTCCAGCCGTAAAAGGGTCAAGCCAACGCCTCACATATGGCACGCCGTACTGCCCCAAACCCTAAGGTTCAAAAGGCAGTTCAAGACGGTCACATAATCGAGTTAAGGTTTGTTTTCTTCTAGAGGGTCCACCACGTTACTTGCACGACTTAGAACGTTCTTAAACACGAGAAAAAAAATTCCAAGTTTTGAAAATTTTTCCGACAGGGGAAAAAGTGAGTTATTGATATCCGTTCGAACTTTTTAACAGTTTCTAAAAATTATCGGGACAAAACTAAACAAAGTTAAATTATCTGATCGAATCAACGATTCCCCAATACAACCCTAGAAAACTCAACACTTGAGTGGAATTAAAATATTCCCAGAAAAAATTAACAAGAAAGGACCTAAGAATAATTAAGTGAAATTTCAAGGACTAAGTCCAAATTTTGGCCGCGGAACTGCCGCTAAACCCATGGTTTAGCCGTGGTTCCGTGGTCAAATAGTTGACTTAGGGGACCGTACTTCACATTAATTCTTAGTTTTTCCTGCTTGTTTTTCTGAGCATTTTTAATTTAGAAAAAACCACATTTTTGAAAAATGTACAGAGAAGGGGTTTTATCGGGTTTTCCGGATTTGATCGGACTTTAAACTTCGTCTAGACTTTGCCTAAAGCTCTAGCTTGTCTCTGATACCACTGTAGGGTTGCTAGACACGCGCACAAGGGTCTACGAGGCATCAACCATGCCCGATTAAAATTTTAGCCATGCCTAACAACCCGAATACGGATCTTTAAAATAGGGTTTAGGCGAAAACTAACATGTTAAACACTTTAACACTAATTGAGAGGGATTACAACCTTTGTAGATCTAGTCCTTCACTTCTTAAGCTCCGTGTTGAAGTCCCTTCGCTGCGATCATCGTGTTCCGGACTCTCGAGAGGTTCCACTAAGAGAAAGATGCAGTCTTGCTTCCGATCATCGATACAAAGATGATCTACCTTGAAGTTTCATTAACACAAACTAACACTCACTAAAATTGAGCGAACACTCTCATCTAAAGGTCAAGGGAAGATGAGGATGATGAAGTAGGATTTTCTCTCTCTTTATTTATCTTTTTCTCACATTTATTCATCATTTGGAAAAAAGCTAGTAAGCTTTTTCCATGAAGAAAGAAGAAGGAAGAAGATGAAGAATGATGATAGAATTCCTTTTGTGATGAATAATGCAAAGAAGATAATGATCAATAATGCAACCATGGTTTTCTAAACCATTGTAGAGAATTAACCAAGGCCAGGGTTTTGGTTAGGTTAAGAAATGAGTCATAACAAAATATCTTTCACAAAACAAAACTAAACCTTCTAGAATCATCTAGAAAGCATTAACCCAAATCAAACCCTAATCTTGTTTAATCTTTACTAAACATGTTACATTAGTTATCATATCATGTTACAATATTATATATCACATATATATAATATTTATTGTAACCAAATAAAATAATACAATTAACATATATCGCATATATATCAATGTATTACCTGAGTGAGAAAAAGAATCTTTTAGTGAGCTAATATTAGTTAATGCAATTTAATATATCATATATATTATTATACATTAAATTATCGAATTAACACTTGATCCGACAATCCGGCTATATCGCATATAACCGACTAATATTTATCTGTACCGATTCATCGAATCAACACTTGATCCGATGACCCGGCTGATATCAAATATCGCGAGAATACAATACGATATCACATACTGTATTATCATTGGTCCCGCACATATCACATATGTGCTCCTACTCCGTTTTTCCTGAGCCTAGAAACCTCTGTGTAGGACTCTAAAGAATCGACAATACGCCGGCAGTAGGTGATCATATCAAACACCTACAAGCTGCAAGCGGTCAGCTAAACGTAACAGCTACGCAGGTATTGAGCGCTCAGAAGATCAACAAGCAAGCCTGTACATTCTCCTGTGAATCCAAACAGTAACACTCCCGTACAGTCCGGTCTCGTCGTCAGATATGTTGCATATCTCGCCTAGGTATTGAGCGCTCAGAAGATCAACAAGCAAGCCTGTACATTCTCCAGTGAATCCAAACAGTAACACTCCCGTACAGTCCGGTCTCGTCGTCAGATATGTTGCATATCTCGCCTAGGAGTGGTAAACGTCAGACCCCAGTAGCTCGATAAGTCGTGTCGATATGAGGTCAATAAAAGTTCGAGAAACTACTGATAACACTTACCAGTATATCTCAGCAACCCTGGCCAGGGATTTCCGGTTATAGCCAATCGAACACAGCACAACATCAACTCCCTATACCGGGAGAGACGAATCCCCTCCTATCGCTCATTGCCTCCATGTGATTCGGGACTGTACCCAAAAGCCATCTTTTTGCACGCCCACTTGGACGTGGTATGATGGAAATCAAAGCACAGTTGGAATCATACATGACTCTATGAAGATCTCGGGTCAACAGACTAATCTGTACCAGTGTCACCGGAGAACTACCATCTGACGTGAGGTATAATACCATCTAGGAGTTCTCGGCGAGTCCGTCCAGTGTACCCAGTCTCTACTGAGCACCCGTACACCATCCTTGATGTCAAACACCGATGGATATGGGATCATCCATCGCCCATCATATCGGTCAAGATGCGTATACGCTAGTCTACTCTGGTGTATCGATGCCCTGTCTCGTTACACCCTCGACTAGGAACAGTTATAGGATGTACTCGTCGACTACCGTGCTCCACTAGTATGATTTCATCATAGTCCCAGTAGCCGAGTACATATCCTAAGGGCTTTATCAACATGTAATATAGAGACAATCAGAGTATATGTTAAGATAAAGTACAACCAGATAGCATACTATCATGTCGAGCAAGAAAATCCTCCCTATATATGTCCCAGCATCCACTACACAATACATCGTATGTACAGTAATGGCCTTTAGGGCATACATATAACTAACAATTTGAACCCACCCGCACATGCCCTTGATAAAGGGCCAAGTATGACAGAACGACTGTCCCAAACCAACGAATCTATCTATGCAACAAATGAATACCCAGCAGCTACCAATCACTATGCCTTGGCGTTAGGTCAAAATACATAGCTTGTATACTACTGACCATCCATAAGAAATGACGGAGGGCTACGGCTGGTTTTTGGCGAAAAACCTTTAACGTAATGAACTTGATCTCGTTGAAGGAAACTGGTAGCTCTTTATAAAAATATAGTAACGAAAACGTTTTGCTAAAGAGGTCACTCCCGGTGAAGGGATCTCGGCACTTTTCTCGTAGAATGAGGTGCAGGATATTCCAACTGAATACCGCGATGCAAAGCAACTTGTAATCTACTATATTGAAGTTATTACCCTGACGTAAACTTCTGCCCAAAGGGTCACTCCCGGTGAAGGGATCTCGGCCCTTGCCTCGTCGAATGAGGTGCAGGATATTCTGACTTAATATTGCTGTGCAAAGCAAAAGGAAACATCTTTGTAATAACACCTTTTAAAATTTGTTCCAACAACATTAAATAAAGGTTTGTTTTATCTTTCCATTGATAAGAATCAATGCAGTCCCATCAATCAATCAAACCAGAAAAGAACGAAAATATAATGTACGTATATGCCCTCCGCATTCGCCCCTGGGTCCCGTCATCACCCGTTAGGTTACTTAACTAACGACAGAGCGGGGGCTGGACTAGCGCGGGTGTAAAACATATACAACATCTAATAGTATATATACCAATATACAATAATCGCTCCAGGCTTGATAATATGCAACATTACAGAAAAGTAATAAGTATCACAGAACAATACAGATAATCTTGGATCCCCGAGTTTCACAGAGCCGCTGCTGAAACCCGACGTTCCCCTGGTCGTGTGGATAGCCTGTGTAATGAAACCTAGACCCCTACGGGTGCGGCAAGTTACCCGCCAAAACCTAAAGCGAGATAGTCCCCACAGCATAGTGAATGGAACACCCGGCACTTCACGGAATCCGGTAAATTGAGCACCCCTCCTTGGGTCAACTTGTACCCCCTATGAGTGCGGCGAATAGTCTGCCAATTCCAGAGTAAGGTCCAATTGCCTCTCAAAGCCATAAGATACTGACCCGTTGCCCTCCAGAACCCGGCTATCCGTGCACTCCTTCGTGGGATAAACCTAGTGCAGAAATGAAAAAATATACAACGGGTACATCGACCTCGACCCGGTCGTGCCCCAAAAGAATATTATACAAACAGGCAGTAACGGCAGTCCACATGTTGGACGCTCGCCCCGCAATATCAAATGTACAAATAAATCCAAACTGCACTATCTTTGCACCCTGCTATCCACCAGGACATATCTGCAACAATACATCACAACACAAAACATCAACGCGAATGTCACGTTCGCAAACCCGTCTAAATGAACTATAGCAATCAGACGCAGTTTACCGATCAAATGGCATTCCCGGTCTGAGATAGAATGTAAATACTGCATACGAACAAATTTAAAATTTCGATCGACCAAATTTCCCGAAGTGGGCCTTACGTACATCTGTTGTACAGTAATAAAATCTGGGCCCAAAAGAAACTTTCCAGAAACCACAATTTACTGTGAAGAACTTACTGTAGAAAACTGGAGTTCCAATCCCATAAACTGGCGGCGGATCCGCGGCAGTACTATTGATTTAGCCCACCAAATTTCACCAGTATTCTTCAAAAGCCTGCTGAATTTTCCGTAGTGCTCAAAATAATTTTATGGCCTGATTAAAAATCGACAGAAAGTTTGGTACAGAAAAATTGTAGTTTCGGAAATTCCGTTCGATCGATCTTTTAAACGCGTTAGCACATGTTAGTATAGCTTAATGGTGAGTCTCTAATAGCACTGTAAGTCCACGGTAGCGCCCCGGCCGTCTAACAGACGCCAAATACGGAACAAAAACTTTTTACAACTGGCGCTATCGTGTACCGTAACCCGGATCTGCCATTAAAGCTAAACTAACAAACTACAAAGTCGGTAGAAGAGTTATACCGAACGATCCGAGTCATTCGGTCTTCAACCATCATCCCATGCGTGTTGCGGCTGCTCCGATCTCCTGAATCTCCGGTCTTGTCGTCTAGGTGGCACCACGTCGACGGATCTTTAAACGGGTTCCCGCCTCTGAACCGAGGCAATACGATCATCCAGTTTGCTAAAAGAGACGACCAAGATGAAGTAGAGAATGAGTAGAACACTTTGTCTCGTTATGTCCAAGGTCACGGACGAACGGTTATGGAAGATGCCTTTTGGATCGGGTGAAATGAGAAAGAGGCAATCTAATTTTCATGAACCCGAATCTATCATAATCTTTTTCTAGTGAACAATAACAATGAGCCAAGAGAGGGGGGAGGCCGGCCACTTATAGGAAAGGGGGGAGGTGAGTGTAGGAGGGGGAAGGTGACCACAAAAGAAAAGATCAACAACAAATATCTTAGTACCAAGTATGAATGCATTAAAAGCAAACCAATCACAATTAACCTAGTCATCTTGTCATTAATAGCACCATTAATGGCCTAATGACTCACAAGCCATGTCACCCTCTCTAGAACCTTCTAGAACACTGACTCACCTCATCAAGAAAAGATAAATCCGTATTTAACCGAATGTCAAAATACGGCGGATAGAAAACTGGAAACTGGCAACTTCCAAAAGTGATCCTGAAACGAATTTCAGGATAACCCCGTATCAGTATAAACATACCTGCATTTGTATTACGACTGAATACAAATGTAACTGAGTCAAATATATTATATCTACACTGTATAATACTGGGTTCCGGCTTAAACCAAAGCCTACCAGTATTATCAGCCCGAAAATGGACACGTGCGAAAACGCACGTGCATTTTCCGAACCTTGCCATAAACCCATACGGCCTCTACAACGTTTCACCCGAACTTGGGAAAGTGACTGTGGGGGACTCTAATGACTCATCAACACACTGGCACTAGGTATAACCACTAGTACGTTAGAGGTACAAGCTGTACGTAATGGTTTGCCAATGTATCGATTGGAAGGGAAGCTGACGAGCGAACTCATCCATAAACCCTACGGAGCCTGACTGTGACAATGTATATACAGTCCGGTCCGTTCGTCTAAAGAATATTGCATATCGAGTCTAGGGGGTGGATAAAGTCAGACCCCTAATAACGATGAATCGTGTCGGCATGAAGCCCATCACCATCTGAAAACTACTGATCCAAATCAGTAATTCTCTACTACATTGGCCAAGGATTTCTAGTGATGGCCACCCTGCACTGTGTGACATCAACCCCCAATACAGGGAGAGACGAATCCCCGACGATCCGCTCACTGCCTCCATGTGGCTCGGGACTGTACCCAAAAAAGACCTGTTTACACGACTCCTTTGATCCGTGGTAGGGTAGAAATCAAAGCACAGTAGGAACTCACACGAGACAAATGACGATCTCAGGTCGTCAAACTAACCTGTACACATGTCACCAGGGAACTGCTATCTGACGATATGTATAATACCAACTAGCATGTTCCCGGCGAGTCCTGTCCGGTGTACTCATAACCCAATGAGTACCTGTATACATCTTAGGTGAACCAACTGACACCAGTGGCTTGTGAGACCAGCCACCGCCCCTCGTCGGGGTCTCGACTGTATACACTAGTCTACTCTGGAGTATCGATGCCCTGTCTCGAAACTCCCACGACTAGGGACACTTTTAAGGATGTGCTTACAGACCCCAGCTCCCACGTATATGATCGCCATCATACTTTTGGTAGTCAAGCATGAATCCTATGGGCTCTATCATCATGCAATAGCGAACTAAAGCATGTATGCGATGATAAAGACAAACCAAATAGCATACTATCATCTCGAGCAAGATTGTCATATCGATATAGGTCATGCCTCAATCATTGCAATCACGTTCCTGCGATCCAATAATTGACTTTGAGGGCACTATCTCCAACACATTTATCAAATCTTCCTTCAAACCGTAAAAAGTAAGACTAGCCGGGATTAATTACACCTTACAAGTTCGACAATCTTTTAGCCAGGCCAGTGCCGGTACTTTGAAGGAGGTTCCACGTGCTTTCGCACAGACCTAATTAAAATAAACCTTGTTTTTCCAGGGACGTCACCCCGTTAACAACTTTCTAGACAACTACTTGATTGGCTAATTGTGATGTGTAAAACTCTCCCAGGAGTAACTCTTACTCGCAGTAGGTATCGGGATCCAACTATCTCATAGAAGGTATGCAATCTCATTGCAAATTTCAACACTTGAAATTCCCAATAATTCTTTTACCCTAACTTATAACCTTAATATAGTCAACAAATCATAAGCGTTAGCTAAGTTCAACTCGTCATTTCCTGATTGAATTAAACCCACCCGTACGACCCTTGACATTGTCAACAAAGTTGCACGACTACCTTAATCCAATCGCATCTCAAGCTAAGTTCCCCATGCTACCACACACTACGCCTTAACATAGTCAACAAACGTAGCACGAATACTAAGTAGTACCTATCTGAAATGACGGAGGCTACGTCAGGTTTTTAGAAAACCCTTTGTGTAATGAACTTGATATCGTTGTAGGATCGAGTGATTTTGAAAAGGCGCGTTTTTTAGGCTTTTCTAGCTTCGCTAAAGAGGTCACTCCCGGTGAAGGGATCTCGGTTCTTTCCCTATCGAATAAGGTGCTGGATATTCTACAAGGAACACCGCTATGCAAAGCAAGAACTATATAAGCAATCAAAAACTAAACCGAGTGATTTGTAGCATTTTCTAGTTTCGCTAAAGAGGTCACTCCCGGTAAAGAGATCTTGGCTCTTTCCTTAACGAATAAGGTGCTGGATATTCTAAAAAGAATACCGCTATACAAAGAAAAAACCAGAGCTACCATTTTTGAAAATTTGATTCTAGAACATCATTTTGGTTTCTTTTCTTTCATTAACCTCATTAATGAAGTCCCATCAATTAAGCTTCCTAAGCATCACAGAAGAAACGAAAATACAACGTACGCTTATGCCATCCGCATTCGCCACAGTGTTCCGTTATGCACCGTTAGGTTACTTAACTAACGGCATAGCGGGGCGGGACTAGCTCAGGTGCAAAACATAAGCAACGTTTATTATATATCACATATACAATAATAAAGCATTCGTATCACACATATAAAGTGATCACATCACAGAACATCAGCAGCAGAAGATAACATATGAAATATTGGATATACTAGGAATTCCGTGTTTTAAGTTAAGCCAGTATAAAACACGGATTCCACGGTAGCAATGAATAGCTAAACCCACATCCCTAGACCCTTACGAGAGCGGCAAGCAACCTTACCAATTTTAGTGTTAGGAGACCCAGACTCGACTCCTCGAGATGGTCTCCCACTGGACTCTAAAACCCGGTTACTTGTGCTCCCCTCCTTGGGTCTATCCTAATGCGAAAAAGTAAATAATATACTAAAATAATGACATCATCCTCAACCCAGAAGTTCCCCAATAAAAGAATATTACATACAATGAATTTTATATGAATGAAAATAAAAACTCTCATCTCACACAAAACCCCACGCTATTCAAAATGCGACGATCCAATATAATATATCCAAGCAACACATAACATCACATGTCATCAAATAACTAGACGATGTTAAACATTCCGACCGAATCAACGAACACCCAAAAATACCCAATAAGCTCAACACTTGAGCGTAGTTTAAAAGTATCCATCACATGCCACAGTACCAATGAACCAGCCATAGAAGGGTAAACCAATGCCTCACCTGTGACACCGCTGAACCACCACAAACCCTAGGGTTCGTGGTGGTTCTGAAGGTCACAGAATCGAGTTAAGGTTTCATTCTTCTAGAGGGTTCATCAAATAACTTGCACGATATTTGAATGTTTCAAAGTACGGAAAAAATCAAACTCTTGAATAAATTTCCAGCGAGGGTCAAAGTGGGTATCTGATATCCGTTCAAACTTTTTAACACCGTATAAAGTAACCCGAAAACAGTTAGAATTATGACTACGAAATACTCCGAGTTGTATTTATAGTAAATAAATATCTCATGCAAATTTAGCAAAAATAAACAACACCTGAAACACCAAAACCTAGAGACCAGAACACTCCACAAAACTCAAACCCAAACTCCACTAAAAATCCAACGTCGCCGGATTCATTGGCTCTGTGGCCGACCAAAAACTGAGGGCTTGGGGTGAATTTTGTGCTGTGTTCATATAATGTCCCATACAACATTCTGCACTTGTTTAAAAAATTTTTAGAGCACTTTTAAAATTTGATAGAAACTAGGTTTTGATTCATCAAGTTTCGGAGTTGTATCGGTTTCGTAATCCTACACAATCCGTCTAATTATCTAGTTTGGCTCTAATACCACTGTAGGGTTCCTGTGAATGACAATAAGGTTTCGGGGGGCATCGTACATGCCATTTTCAAATTTTTTGCCATTTCAAAGAACCCTAAACTAGAGTTTTAGACGGAACATCAAGTAAACAACTTTACATCTAAAGTGACCAAGAATACAACCTTTGTAGACGATCCTTCTCTTCACTTGCTCCATGTAGTAGTCCCGTGACTTCTCTAGGCTTCTCTTGGGACATTCAATGAGCCTCCTTCGTTTCCTTCGTGCCAAAGACGATCCAACCGAAGAACCTCTAGATCAAGCTAACTCTACACTAAATTTCTTTAATGTATGAAACACACCACACTAATTTGCTAAATTGATGTGGGATGATGAAGTAAGGGATGTTAAGATCTTACAAGATTGTTTTCAAGCTTCATGATTCACAACACATGTGAGGGTTGAAGCTTGAGGCAAAGCAGGAGGAGGAGGAAGAAGCTAGAGAGCAAGCATAAGAGCAACTTGAGAAAAAATGGCTAAGTGTTTGGAATGAGAATAATGAGAGCAAAACCAAGACCACTAACTCATTCAAGCATGAAATTATGCAATATTAAATTGCAACCATACTTGAATAGTGTGTCAAGAATGAATAAACAAGTATTAAACCCATGCTTGCAACCATGCTTCATTTTACACAGCATTTCTAATTTCACAAAATAGAAATTTAAATGCCATGCTTCATTACAATATATATATATATATATATATATATATTAATATATATTTAATGAAGAATAATTAGTGAGCTAATGATATTAGTTAATATATAATTATATCACATATAATTTATATCGCATTATTAAATCAACACTTGATCTAATAATCCGGTTATATCATATATGACCGACTAATATCATTTATCTGTATATCACATTAATGAATCAACACTTGATTCGACAATCTGGTTATATCACATATAACCGCACCGATGTACAGATGAGTGTCATATTACAATATGATATCATATACTCGTATTTAATCAGGCCCACTGTAACACCTTAGTTCATTTATACCAATTCTATTTCAATTATTTCTTTATTTATGGTATTTTTCTGCTTTATGGTATTTTGGGTGCGAATAGTGTATTTGACATCTGTATTTGCATCCGACCCGACCCGCTTGCTGGAAATCCGTCTTGATTCCTGTTGATGATTGATCCCTGCTAGTTATGAGGATCCATGAACTTTCATGTTGTTTATTTTTCATACTCGCATTACATCAAGAATCTGCATTTTTTATAAAACATTTAAAGTTGAATAAAATATTTTGAAAATATATAGCACGGCCTGCATGATACCCCTGACCCTGTGGTAACATCAGCGCATTTTGTTCTCATCCCATTCAGTGAAACAAACTCGTTTGAATGGCTATATGTACCTGCGTGCATCCGTTTTTGGACGTATGCTTTTTCGTGACCCGGATATCCGATTTTGGTTTTGGTTAACATATATATTTTCCGTATTTTAAAACTGGATTTTTAGACCCGACCCGGGCATGTTTCGGACTATTTTTGTATTAGCCAAATATTAAATATTTTACTAATAATATATTTTTATTAAACAGTTAAGTAAAGATTTTGTAACGAAAAAGATTTCAAATTTTTCGAAATCCTTTTAAAAAAATAAAAATAAATAAAACAGTTTCTCTTTCTCTCTCTTTTCAGTTTCACTCTCTCTCTCTCATTCTTTTTTATTTATCTCTCTCTCCCGCTCTCTTTCTCCTTTCGCTATTACTGTTCACTCCTCGAATTTCGTCACCACCCTCACACACTAAAGTTACCTCCTTCTTTTCTTTCTCCTTCCTCGTTCTTTTAAACCCTATGAGAACCCACAGAAAACCCCATAACCCTAACCCTAACTCCGCCGCCTCTATAAATCTCAACCCTAGCTCTCACCTCCATCCTCTCCTTCTCCTTCTCATCATCCTCATCTTCCTCGAGTTCCTTCTTCTCCTCTCTTCTTCTTCTAACCCCCGAGAACCCTAGAATCCCCTGCAGACCCTCACCTCACTGGAGCTTCGACCTCGTCGTCGTCTCCACATCCCCGTCACTATCTTCCTCACCACGACCTCCTCTCCATTCCATTGTACCCAGAGCATTCCCTGCACACCCGAACAACAAAACCCTGACCACCAAGAAACCCCACCGGCCACACCTGCACTCGCCGGAGCTCCGTTAACCCGACGACCTCATACCTTCGCAACCACCTCCTCGCCTTCTTCCAAACCCCAGCACCAACCCCAGATCACTCTCTTCTATTTCTTCTCCATCTTCTTCTCTTTTCTTTTATTTCTTGATTTCTCGTTTCTTTTCCGGTGATCACCCACCGGAGCCGTGCTCGACGCAGACAATCTGAGTAATCCACTGGACGTCCCCTGCCTGCATGGTTACCCTTTTGCCTTGCTTGGACCCATCCCGCGTGCCGTGTGCGCGTTGCGACGATTACAAGACATCGGACGTGCCGTACGTACCCGTCGTGTGATCCAATCGAGGCAAGTTTATCTTGCTACATGCTATGTATATATATTTATATCCATATGAATAAAAATATTACATGTTGATTGCATTATACATCCATATTAAAGTTTTACTGTTTTTGAATACCCGTATGCATCCATATCATTTAATATACATGTAGATGTATCTGCAGATCATATTAATTCATGTTATTATTATAGTAATACCCCATGCTTAGTAATGTGCATCCCACAAAGTCTTGGAGCTGAAAATATAACCCCTGATCGATATTTGTGCATCCATACCATTAATTATATATCTAGTTGCGTGCCATGTCACGTTATTTCATATTACTGCTATATTAACACCCCATGCTAGATAATGTGCATCCTACATAGTCATGGAGCTATAGTTACAACTCCTGATAGTTATTTATGCATCCATGTTTTATTGTGCACCCATACCGTTAATTCTTTACATCTAGTAGCATGCCATGTCGCATTAATCCATAATATTGTTATATTAGTACCCCATGCGTGATAATGTGCATTCTACATAGTCATGGAGCTATAGTTGTAACCCATGATAGATAATTGACCATCCATGTTTTATTGTATATCCATACCATTAATTCTGCAAATCTAGTTGCATTCCAAATTATCATAATTCATACTATTGTTACATTAGTACCCCATACTTGATAATGTGCATCCTACATAGTCATGATGTAACCCCTGATAAATATTTATGCATCTATGCTTTTATCGTGCATCTGTACTTACTACAGTTTTTTTATGAGCTTCCACTGATACATATGCACTACCTGACATGACCTGATGCACCACTGCTTGACTTGATACCCGATCTTGTTTCTAATGCCGACAATCTTGACCTGTTGTCCTGAAAGACATATCCTATTGTCTATTTAGACAAACCTGTACGTGCTTGATCCTGTGTTGGCATTAGCTCTAGATTTATCAATACCTGAATTGAACACATAACCTTGGGGGTATGGGGAAATCAAAAGTGTATCTAAAGTGTAGCTTAGAAGGGTATTACTTGATCCGTGGTCTTGGGGATAATGGGACAGAGTCATTCGTGATTCTTACTTGATCCGTGGTCCCGGAGGATAACGGGATAGAGTCATTCATGACTCCCACTACCTGATCCGTGGTCCCGGGAGATAACAGGAGATATTCTTTGAGTTACATGGAGGATTACACTAATTGATTTCAAACAAACTTTAGAATAGATAACCTAGTAGCACAGTTTAGATTGACCACTGCACGTCACATATTATGATACACTTCACTGTTATATATCCCTGTTGACTTGTTACTATTTATAATTCATGCATGCATATCTCATTACATCCTGGTTGTTTATTATTATTGATATTATGACGTACTGACGTCTGGGTTTTGCATGGCCTAGATCCTCTATCTTTGTCGCGGGCTGTCCAGGAGTATTTTAACAAACAAGCCGAGCAGTGAGGAATCCTGTTAGTAGCTAGTTAGTTTAGTTTTATTTTTATTCTTTCTTTCCTAATGTGAGCCCATATTTTAGGATGTACTTTCCAGATTGTTATTGTTTATTGGATTTATTGCTTCCGCATAATTATTTCTTGACTCGTTTATTCTGGCTCATGGATATGTACTAGATAGTTTCTTTTTTTCTGTTCTTGATATCTATAGACAGCCGTAATGTAACTGTGGAGAGATGTTTCCTAGCCACAGGTAGCATGGTTGGCTCTGTCACGTGCCGATCTTAGCGCACTCTGGGAAGCGGGGCGTGACAGGGTTTGTTTGGTATCAAAGCCATAGGATTTAGGTTAATCGGGTTTGATTCTTTTGTAATTGGGTATTGGACCCAATACATGAATCAGAATACTCATAATTAGGAGCATGTCATCCTTGAATCCATAACTATCTTGCTTCTTGTATCCTGTTTATTGAATCTTATTTATCTTGCTAATCCTCTTCTGTGTTTGGCTTCAGAATCATGGCGGGCAGAAATCTGAGATCGTACTAGAGGCGTGTTGATGATACCGCTTTGCTTGGAGTAATTCATGGGATGCTGGAGAACCAGAAGCGGCAGACCGAGCTGAACCAGCGGCAAGCCGAAGTTTGTCAGGAAGGTTTGCGGACCGTCCAGCAGTCCGTAAACAATGTTGCGGCCAAACCAGTACAGCGTGTGGGTACCGTGGTGGATTTATGGAGACTTGGTCCGTCTATTTTCACTGGTTTGGAGGAGCTGTTGCCAGCAGAGCAGTGGTTGGTCGATACGGAGAATCTGCTCGTTGCAGCACAGATTCCAGAGGACAAGAGAGTGGATGTCGTGCGCATCCAATTGGTGGGCTATGCCCGCGAGTGGTGGATCATGGAAGAGACCCGTTTGCCCAAGCAGATCAGTTGGGCTACTTTTTCGAAGAGTTTCTTGGAGAAGTTCTTTCCGCAGACTGCATGGAAGAAAACGGAAGAAAAGTTTATCAGTTTGAAGAAGAACGGCGTATCCGTGGATGCACATGCGACTGAGTGAACACGGCTCAGTCGATTCGCTGGACCTTTGATTGCCAACGATGCTGATAGGGCATAAAAGTTCATGTGCAGTTTGGACGAGGAAATCCAGAGGCACATCATATCTCTGGGATTGACCACTTTCTCGCAAGTTCTTAAAGCAGCGAGAGAGCAGCAGAGCTTATTAGTAAAGACTGGGGGTACGCAGCAGCAGGCAGTTGTAGTGCGGAAGCCGGCGTTTGTGCCAAACCGAGCGCTTATACGCATTGGTGTTCCAGTAAACCGATGCGGTGTGGTGCCGATGAAGAAGCCCGTCGTACACGAGCAGAAAGGAAGGATGTTTTATGAGTTCTGCCATCTACCTAGGCACCTGCAAAAGTATTGTCGAAGGAAGTTTGGACTTTGTTTTGTTTGCGAATCAGCTGATCATACTATCAGTGTTTGCCCATCGAAGCTTCGTTTGAAGGATGATGTTCAGAAGCCACCACAGAGGCAGTTTCAGGGGAAGAAGCAGATAACTCAGGGACCCAATCAAGCTCAAGCTTTTACCCCGACGGCTAAAGAAGCCAAGGCTTCAGATGAAGTTGTTTCAGGTATCCTACTTGTTCATGATTTTCCCGCAGTAGCATTATTCGATCCTGGTGCATCCCATTGTTTTTTGTCGTCCAAGTTTATGGTTGCACACTCGATTTCTTGCATAACCCTGTCTAGTTGTTAGGACATACACACTGGGAATGAGAAGATCATAACTAGTAGTGAGTATAAGGATTGTTCAGTTGTTATTTGTGGACGGGAGTTATTTGAAAATTTCTTGGTGATCGATACCGACAGCTATGATGTTGTCTTGGGAAAGGACTTTCTCGGCACTTTCAACGCTCACATTGATTGTAGGGAAAAGAAAGTATTTTACCAGATTCCCGGACATCCGGAGTTTGTTTTTGCTGGAGGAAGCAGTTCTGTCGGGCCAGTCGAGTTTAGGGTTAGGCCGACAAGCGTCGTTTTTCCGTCGATGGAAGTTGATAAGGAGGAAGCGCCAGCTGTAGTTCAAGAGTTCATGGACGTGTTCGAGGATATCTCGGGTTTACCGCCAAAACAAGATATGGAGTTCGCGATCGATCTTGTTCTTGGTGCAGCGCCAATCTCAAAGGCGTACTATCCAATGGCACTAGTGGAGTTGGAAGAAGTTAAGAAGCAGGTTGCCGATTTTCTAGAGAAGGCTTGGATTCGCAGCAGCAATTCACCTTGGAGAGCTCCAGTACTTCTAGTCAAGAAGAATGATGGCACAAGGAGGATGTGTATCGATTATCGAGAATTAAACCGGGTGACTATTAAGAACAAGTACCCGATCCCTCGCATTGGCGAATTATTCGAGAAACTTAGTGGCGCAAGGGTATTCTCGAAGCTGGATTTGCGATCCGGATATCATCAGGTCCGAGTTAAATCGAAGGATATTTGCAAGACTGCGTTCCGAACTCGATATAGACATTACGAGTATTTAGTAATACCATTCGGAGTCACGAATGCACCAGCGATATTTATGGACTTGATGAACCGAATCTTTTCACCGTTCTTGAACTAGTTTATAGTGGTGTTCATCGATGATATTCTGGTTTATTCGAAGAGCCTAGAGGAGCATGCAGAGCACTTGAAGATCGCACTGCAGACATTGAGGCAATAAAGATTATATGCAAAGATGAGCAAGTGCTGGTTTTGGCTTGAAGAAGTGAATTTTTTAGGGCATGTCGTACCCAGAAATGGAATCGTCGTTGATCCCGAGAAGATTGCAGAAGTTCAAGATTGGCCGATTCCGAAGAATGTAGCAGAGATCAGAAGTTTTCTCAGACTTGCCAGATATTATAGAAGGTTCGTGGAGAATATTGCTTGTTTGGCTGAGCCTTTGACCAAGCTTACGCATAAAGAAGTACCGTTCGTATGGACGGATAAATGTACGTCAGCTTTTGAGACGTTAAAGCAAAGGTTGATAACCGCTCCTATTTTGACCGTACCAGACAGTTCCGGAGGATTGGTGATTCACAGCGACACATCTGGGAAAGGTTTGGGATGTGTTTTGATGCAGCATGGAAAAGTTATAGCTTATGCATCGAGATAGTTGAAGACCCATGAGAACAATTACCCAGCTAATGATTTGGAGCCTGCAACAGTGATTTTCTCTTTGAAGATTTGGAGACACTACTTATTGGGTGAAAGGGTCGAAATATTCACTGATCACAAAAGCCTAAAGTATGTGTTCACGCAGAAAGAGCTTAACATGAGACAGCGTAGATGGTTGGAGCTGATGGCTGACTATAATCTTGATCTCAAGTACCATCCGGGGAAAGTTAATGTAGTACCGGATGCGCTTAGTCGGTTGCCAGCAATTCGGACGTTGACTGCACAAAAGGAGCTTATCGAAGATTTTCGGAGATTCGAGTTGGAGATCGTGCTACCGCATTCTTCGGGACAGTTGATGCAGCTGCAAGTACAGTCGTCGTTGATCGAGAATATTAAAGCAGCGCAGTCGCAGGACCCAATATTGCAAAAGTTTCGAGAACAGGTTGAAGCAGGACTTCGAACGGACTTGTTAATTCATGAAGATGGTTCGTTGCGTTATGGTAGCCGTTTGAGTGTGCCGAAGGGAGACATTCGCGAAGAAGTAATGAAGGAGGCACATAATTCCGTATATTCCATACATTCAGGAGGCACAAAGATGTACCGTGATCTACGACAGCATTTCTGGTGGGAAGGTATGAAAAGGGAGATTGCTCGCTTTGTACCGAAGTGCTTGGTGTGTCAGTAAGTCAAGGCTGAACATCAAAGGGTAGCTGGTTTATTACAACCACTTCTGATTCCTCAATGGAAGTGGGAATATATAACCATGGATTTCGTGACAGCTTTACCGTGAAGTCCTAAGGGCAACAATGTTGTTTGGGTGATTGTTGATCGATTGACCAAGGCAGCTCATTTCATACCATTTCGAGTTGGTCAGTCAACGGAAGCGTTAGCAGAACAGTACATGCAGGAGATTGTGAGATTCCATGGTGCGCCTATGAGTATCGTTTCCGACCGTGACACCCGATTCTTATCACACTTCTAGAGGAGTTTACAGGAAAGTTTGGGGACTCGATTGATGTTTACCACAGCTTATCATCCCCAGACAGATGGCCAGTCGGAGAGAACGATCCAAACTCTTGAATATATGTTGAGAGCTTGCATGTTGGACTTCAAGGGTTCATAGGAGGATCATCTACACTTGGTGGAGTTTTCGTACAATAACAGCTTTCAGGCGACTATTCAAATGGCTCCATTCGAAGCATTGTATGGTCGCAAATGTCGCTGACCCGTTTGTTAGGATGATGTTGGAGAACGAAGATTGTTGGGACCGGATTTGATCATGCAAACCGTGGAGAAAGTTAATACTATCCGAAATCATATGAAAGGAGCACAAGATCGGCAGAAGATTTAGGCCGACATCGAGAAGACCTTTAGAGTTCGCTGTTGGTGATCTGGTATTCTTGAAGATATCACCGACTAGAGGAGTGATTCATTTTGGGAGTCGGGACAAGCTTAGTCCTCGATTCATGAGGCCTTTCGATATTTTGGAGCGTGTTGGAGAAGTGGCTTATCGATTGGCGTTACCACCATCATTGGCGAATTTTCATGACGTGTTTCATGTATCTCAACTCTGTAAGTATGTTTGAGATGAAACACACATGCTGGATCGTTCGGAGTTGGCTGTAAAAGAGGATTTGACCTTTGAGGAACGACCGATGTCGATTGTTGATCGAAGAGAAAAGGCCCTTAAGAACAAGGTTATCCCTCTCGTACTTGTTTCTTAGGGAATCGCTCGGATGGAGAATCAACTTGGGAACGAGAAGACGAGATTCGACAGAAGTTTCCTTACCTATTCTTATATATTCTTAATCGTTTATCTTTTCTTGTCTTGGAAATTTCGAAGACGAAATTCTTATTATAGTTGGGTATATTGTAACACCCTAACTCATTTATACCAATTCTATTTCAATTATTTCTTTATTTATGGTATTTTCCTGATATATGGTATTTTAGGTGCGAATAGTGTATTTGACATCTGTATTTGCATCCGACCCGACCCGCTTGGTAGAAACCCATCTTGATTCCTGTTTATGATTTATCCCTGCTAGTTAGGAGGATTCGTGCACTTTCATGTTGTTTATTTTGCATACTCGCATTACATCAAGCATCAGCATTTTTTATAAAACATTTAAAGTTGAATAAAATATTTTAAAAATATATAGCATGGCCTGCATGATACCCCTGGCCCTGTGGTAGCATCCGCGCATCTTGTTCTCGTCCCGTTCAGTGAAACGGACTCGTTTGGATGGCTACGTGTACGTGCGCGCATCCGTTCTTGGGGGTATGCTTTTTCGTGACCCGGAAATCCAATTTTGGTTTTGGTTGTCACATATATTTTCTGTATTTTAAAACTGGATTTTTAGACCCAACCCGGATGTATTTTGGACTAATTTTGTATTAACCAAATATTAAATATTTTACTAATAATATATTTTTATTAAAGAGTTAAGTAAAGAGTTTGTAACGAAAAAATTTTCAAATTTTAAGAAATCTTTTTTTTAAAATATAAATAAATAAATAGAACAGTTTCTCTCTCTCTCTCTTTTCTGTTTCTCTCCCTCTCTTTCCTGCTTCTCTCTCACTCCCTCTCTCTCTCTCCTCTCGCTCCCTCTCTCTCTCCTCTCGCTATTACTGTGCACTCCTCGAATCCCGTCACCTCCCTCACACACGAATGTTGCCTCCCTCTTTTCTTTCTCCTTCCTCGTTCTTTAAAACCCCACGAGAACCCACAGAAAACCCACAACCCTAACTCCACCGCCTCCACAAGTCTCAACCTTAGCTCTTGGCTCCATCCTCTCCTTCTCCTTCTCATCATCCTCATCTTCCTCGACCTCCTTCTTCTCCTCTCCTTTTCTTCTAAACACCGAGAACCCTAGAATCCCCTACACACCCTAGCCTCACTGGGGCTTCGACCTCGTCGTCGTCTTCACATCCCCATCGTCACCATCTTCATCACCATGACCTCTCCACTCCCCTGCACCCAGAGCTTTCCCTGCACACCCCAACAACCAAACCCTGACCACCAAGAAACCCCGCCGGCCACACCTGCACTCACCGGAGCTCCGTTAACTCGACGACCTCACACCTTCGCAACCACCTCCTCGCCTTCTCCCAAACCCCAGCACCAACCCCAGATCACTCTCTTCTTGTTCTTCTTGTTCTTCTCCGTCTTCTTATCTTTTCTTTTCTTTCTTGATTTCTCGTTTCTTTTCCGATGATCACCCGCCGGAACCGTACTCGACGCCGACGATTCGAGTATCCAGTGGACATCCCTTGCCTGTGTGGTTACCCTCTTGCCTTGCCTGGACCCGTCCCGCGTGCCGTGTATGCGTTGTGACGATTACCCAATATCGAACGTGCCGTACGTACCCGTCGTGTGATCCAATCGAGACAAGTTTATCTTGCTACATGCTATGTATATATATTAATATCCATATAAATAAAAATATTACATGTTGATTGCATTATGATTAAGTGTTTTAGCGTGCTTGCGCTTTCTAGAAGATAGATAAAAAATATTTGTAACCGCAATCAAGAACGGCGTCGCTTTGCAGCTAGCCGGTGAGTACGGGTCGGTCTACAGGGATGTTGTGAATCTCAGATTCGTTCTTACGAGTTAATTCCGAAGGGTGTTCGGATTAATTATTAAATCTAAAAACCTAATTAACCTAGGGCAATTATCTAGATCTACTATTGCTAGGGCTAGGTTTAGGGTTGGTTTGGAAATGTAATTAAATCTCACCGCTTTCAATACCCGAATGAAGATCTGTGAGGAGTTATGGTAATTATCAATAAAGTGGATTAGATCCGTTCGGGAAGATGTTCCTTTCTCTAGGTTCTTGTCCTTCCTTAAGAGATCCTTACCCTAACCACCATGGAAAACATCACACCCGGGCCTTTACACTACGGTATCACCACTACCTCGAGGGATAGAGTGCCGTAGGGAGCGGTATGTGCATGTATGCATGGAGTCCTATTGTAAATATTTGGTGGGTAAGAAAGGGATGAGAGATCTCATCTCTCAAAATCCTTCCTCAAAGCTAAACCCTAAACAAGTTCCTAGGGCATGAAATTAAATCTACCTAAGGAAAGGAATTTAAATCTACACTAGGGCAAGAAATTAAATTACTTACAGATGGATCCCTCCAATCGTCCATGCAGGGTTGTCAGATCTGAATTTCAGAATGGAGAAGAAACACCGATGCTCTCCAAAAGATTTCTAAATTTTATTCATTAAAGGGAGGCATAAGAAATTACAATAATTAGAGTTCCTATTTATAGAGAATAGGAAACCCTAAGTTACAATTGATTTGCATGTCTACATTTACCAAAATATCCTTAGAAAGACCTAGTCAAAGTAGACTTCAAGTTTTGGCAAAATTTTATGTCTCTGTCTGTTTAAAGAAAGTATTGGGCCTTGGATCTTTAGGCTTCCTTATTATTTGGTTCTTTATTAAAATAGTTTCTATGTTTCTTCCAGATCTCCAGTGAATAATTGCGGTGGACATTTAACCGTTCGCTTTGTAATCTTGAACCTTGCATTGCCTTGTACTTAGTGAATTTTATCTTTGATGTAGGCTTGATCAAGAGTCTTCTATTTGTTGGTCAAAGTCCACTTTTTCATCGTCTTTACATCATTTTCACTGTTTTCTGTCTAAGAACCTGTAACCTGTAACATGTAGCAGACATGCGTCAAAAGCAACTATTTATTTATAAAAAGAATAAGAATGAGGAATATAATAATGCAATATTATGGTGTGAACAAATACCCCCAAACTTATCTTTTGGTCGTCCTCGAGCAAACATATTTTTATTCACTAAAATCCTAACCGCATTTTCGCAGGGAAACGCGATTGCACTGAGCTCGTGCAACAAGCCGTTAAACCTCTAGGTGTCCCTAGTAGGAGGAGTGTTGTCTCCTAAGGGTTTTCAGGGGATTACACCCACAAAATCCTATCAATTCGGCCTATTAACTTTAATTCTCCAATTAGGTCTTCTAACAAGGAATTCTATTATCTTCGACCCGTAAATTATCCACCCATATTCTTCACACTTCCTCATCATCTAACTTAAGATTATATATGTTATATAGACTTGCTTAGCTTTCGGCATCTCTTAAGTTTTCCTTCTAGGGTTCCATCTCCACTTAGGAATTTTTATCAATTCTACTATAGATACAAGTTTTATTCTTCATTCCTTTCTCTCATCTAAACTCTAATCACATATCCCCACGTGTGTATAAATATCACCCCTACACTTGGAAATTCAAATCAAGCAATCGTACTCTCGTCCATTGTCCAAAGCACTTATTGATTAGTGAATTTTTAAATGAAATTTGCTTACACATTCTTCATGCGACCGTTAATACTTCTTGAGGTACCAACAACCGATTACAAGATGCGTTAGCACTTTAAAGCGTACTTCCTTGTCTTGCGACATCCAAGGCTTTAGCAGTGACTCCCAAACCAGTTGGTCTAAGGCACTAGGTGATGAGGCACCCTCGCTAAATATTTTTCTATTTTTGCAGCCTTAAGTAATCACAAAAACCAGTGTTCATTTTTTTATTCTTTATTCACACTTTTTTTTCTTTTATTTTCTTCGTACTAAGGACTTTAGACAAGAGCATTTCAAGGTCTCTTCTACTATTCCAAGTTTCAAGGTGCGTGATTGTGCAAATTGTAGGGTATACATTTTCAGAATCTAGACTTAAGCTAGGAACTATTTTTCAAACTTATACTTTAATAAGAACATCAATACTATTCCCTTGTTTCGACTTAGCCCAAGAAGTGAACCCAAAATTTGTCTATTTGTAAATAAACTACAAAAACATATACTTTCTACCGTTAAACTTTAAGGAAGGTTATTTTTAGAGTTTTTAATTTACTAAGTCAATGATCTAGTTGTTCCTAGCCAGTTAACCCATTCATCAAACTCAAGTCAATTAGCCAAAATTGAATACAATTATTTTTATAATTTTGAAATTTGTCAAATTTTTATGGGTTTTCAAATAAGTATGCAAATGCAAATAATATACAAATGAATGCGAAGGAAGAAGACGTACCGAGCGTACCCCCAAACATGAACTTGACAGTGTCCTCACTGTCATACTAAACCAAGATGGTCAAAATGTCGGCACTCCCCTGTTTATTTATTTACAATTTTTTTTTTAATGTTTTGAAATTTTTTTATTTTTTTTATAGAAAAAGAAAACAAAAAATATATACATATATACAATGGTTCCCCCCAAACTTAAGCTTGGCCTTACACAAGCCAAAGGTTAGCACCAACCATTGAAAGATCTTATCGTGGTAATGGTATAGTTGGTGCAAGAAAATGAGAAATACGCGAGACCGTGTGAAAAGAAAAATGGTCGAATATGGTCTCGGTAGGGGAGAAGAAGGGCGGAAAGGAGAAAGAAGGGTCGCGCAATCTTGAGGGTGTAAATCGAGTGAATAAATTAGCGCAATATGTGATGACCGATGTGTTAAAAGCGATTGCGCTAACCTATCAACCCGTCGAGAAATTGGGTCAAATCCCTCAAGATACGCACGAAAACATGGATACGCCGAACTTGGTATTTGAGATGAAAGCGTAACGGTTACTTGCACGGTCGGAACAATAGGAAGGACGAAAAGGAGTGAATTAAGGATAGTCTCATTCTCATCGTAGTAAACTGTGTCGAACTGGACAGATTCCATCAATGGTTCGAAACGACTGTAAGCAACCGAGTCTGATGGATTAACTAACTCATCTGAGAATGTAAAGGACTCAAACTCGGGCGGTGAGTCATCAACATCGTCCGAAAAAGTTAAACACTCGTAGGTGTCAGATTCAAAGGAAAAAGTTTCAAGCTCACAGTCTTCAAGCGGGGTCGGAACGATGGGAAGGAGAGAGGGTGATAAAACAGTCAAAGGTTCAGGAGGATGAATTGGAAAATCAGACACATCAAATAAAAATGGTTCAACCTCAATATGGTCCTCAAAACTCTCCTCAATACTATCCTCAATATTTAACTCATCCATGCCATTATCATCAAAATCTAGACGCATTTGAGATTCGGGAGAAACAATTAATAACTCAGGATGATGATTTGAACCTAAAATTTCAGTTAAATCGACAGCTTCATCATCCGAAATATTCCCGGCATCTATATCCTCAATCAAGTGAAAATCAATTTCTTTAGACACCTCCTCAACAGCATGGATGTTTATCAATATAGGTTCTAGAGTGGAGGTGTAAAGGTCGAAAGGATTAAGTGTGGTTTCACTCGAAAGGGGTTCTTCACAATTTGGCAAATCAAGCACTACAAAATCACACAACTCATTTTTATTTTCAACAGGTGAACTATTTAGGGCAATCGATGGAAAACAGGAGTTGTGGGCTTCAATTGGGCAAAGGTAGGTTTGATTTGAAAATCCTCTCTCATTCTTACTATGTCCAACCGCCTCCTTATACATTAAAAATTTTGAGCTAGCGGGAAACTAGCTACCGGTTCACTAGGTTGCATAAGGGCGGCTACGGACGCCTCCACATTCCTAGTTATTTTATTTGTTGCTGCAATGTACGCTTCCAACGACTCTTCCAAACTAGATTTAGGTGGTGAGGGGGTTTCGGTGAAAGATTCAAAATGGTGTGGATATGCAAAACTCCCAACAGACTGTGTAGAAACAGTGTCTAGTAAAGGTGGGAAGGTCGGGTAGGACTGGCAGGAAGTGGATGGTTGGACCGAATTAGGATCAACATGTGGATAAAAAGGCGAATGGACTTGTTGATCCCTAGAACTAGATGAGTTGAGAGGGGTGAAAGATCGGCTACGAGATTGAGCAATATGCTCCGCAATGGACATCGGTTTAGGAGTTACAGCAGGACTTGAAAAAGTGGTATCAACATATGAAAGTGGTAAAGGTTGACTTGGTTGACACAAAGTGGGTTGCAAAGTCGAACTGTTTCTCCTAGACGCTTCTATTTGATCTTTCAACGAAATTTTGGGTATGGAAGGATCGTCTTTAAATCGACCGAAACAATTGACGAACGACGCAAAGTTAGGTTCGGGATACCAAAGTTCGGCAAGTGATTTATGATGTGGGCTACCCATGATAGAAGAAAGAGGAAAAGAAAGAAGGTTGGGTGGTGCAAGGATTTATTTGCGGCAAAAAATCCACATTGATAGTATCCTTAATTAAACATTCCTAAAACTAATTACACATTCTCATATGGTTGCAGATCACTATTGTTGTCCTTCTCCAGCTCTGGACCTCAGCCTACCTCCACGATGCATCCTGGCTAAAGATTTTAACAGTTTCATACTTCTTCGGCTCCTTTCTGAACTACAACCTCTTCCTGGCTATCCACGAGCTGAGCCACAACCTGGCCTTCTCCTTAAAAAATTTTGCAAGTCTTTTTTAAAAAAAAATCTTGCAAGTCTTTTAAAAAAAATTCCTTTTTTCTTTTTCTCTTTATATGGAAAAAAAAAATTTAGCAAAAATATTAAGGATATGCAAATCAGAAAAGATCACTTGCAATCAATTATTATTTTAAGCATATCACAAAGAATATTTATTTGGAAAAAAATGTTGCAAAGAGATATTCAAGAAAAGATATGCAAAAGAAAAGATTTTAGAGAAAAAATATGTAACAACAAAATATTGCTTGCAATCAATTTTATTTCAAGCGGGGCGCAAAAATCCTGCACAAGATCGTTATTTGGAAGGGAAAATATTTTTGAGCGTAAAGAAGTCCTGCAGGCAAATTTACAGAAGATATATCAAGACTTGCAGAGGAGGAGAGAGAAAACTCACAGAAATTTGCAGTGGCAGAACTGTTTTTTTTATCGCGCTTCTGCCTTTTTTTTCAATCCTTGAATCGATCAGGCCGCGGCGGTTCCGCGGCCGCAAGGGGGCTGGCGCGGCGG
Source organism: Agapanthus africanus (assembly GCA_030015575.1). NCBI lineage: Eukaryota > Viridiplantae > Streptophyta > Magnoliopsida > Asparagales > Amaryllidaceae > Agapanthus > Agapanthus africanus. Next base: position 539,580,859 of record CM057337.1, read on the forward strand.
TTCCGACGCGTGTTGGTCGCTGAATTTTTGTCGGAGGAACTTAATTTAATCAAAAGGAATCTCAAGTTTCAAAAAGTCAACCTGAAAAGTGATTGTATGATCAGATACATCAATAGCTTTTTCCTGGAATATGTCAGCAATATCTAGGATGTCCCTCCGAGCATAAGTATTGACAACAACTTTGGTGAGCATCAGCTCTCTTGCAGCAAAAGGCATGTGGGGGTCAAATCAAGAACCTCATGAATGTCGATAAGCTTGTACAGTTGTTGGACTAGCTTGCCAACAGATTCATCAGTTCCAGGAACAAAAGTAGTAATCCTCTAGATTCCTTCTTTCTGAGCTAGACCAACAGCAAGACTCTGAATGAATGTTGTAGCCTCTACGAGAAAATACTCCAGTTACAATGTTGAGAACTCCAGGAGAATCATTTACAAGGATGGATAAAGTGTGGGAACAAAGACCTGTCAACTGAAAAACAAAACAAAACTTGAGAGATAAATTTTCATGAACTCAGATGTTGCAAACTTGAGACCAGTTCACCGCGATTCTTCTTGTTGACTCAGTCCTCCAAATTTTTTTCTGTTGTCTATTGTGATATTCTTCTGTTTGTTCAGATTTGATATTTGCTGTTTTGATTTCTGTAGATTTCCAGATCCGAATTTGTATATCCTGCAAAAATTTAAACAACAAAGTATACCTTCCAAAAATAACAAATTATATATTTTTATATTTTTTATGATTTTTCAGATTTTTATAAATTTTTTAAAATTTTGATTAACCCGAAATTGCGAAAAGAAAAGTTCTAAGCCATCCCCGGCAACGGCGCCATTTGATTAAGTGTTTTAGCGTTCTTGCACTTACTAAAAGATAGATCAAAAATATTTGTAACCGCAATCAAGAACAGCGTCGCTTTGCAGCTAGCCAGTGAGTACGGGTCGGTCCACAGGGATGTTGTGAATCTCAGATTCGTTCTTACGAGTTAATTCCGAAGGGTGTTCGGATTAATTATTAAATCTAAAACCTAATTAACCTAGGGCAATTATCTAGATCTACTCTTGCTAGGGCTTGGTTTAGGGTTGGTTTGGAAATGTAATTAAATCTCACCGCTTTCAATACCCGAATGAAGATCTGTGAGGAGTTATGGTAATTATCAATAAAGTGGATTAGATCCGTTCGGGAAGGTGTTCCTTCCTCTAGGTTCTTGTCCTTCATTTAGAGATCCTTACCCTAACCACCATGGAAAACATCACACCCGGGCCTTTATACTACGGTATCAACGCTACCTCGAGGGATAGAGTGCCGTAGGGAGCGGTATATGCATGTATGCATGGAGTCCTATTGTAAATATTTGGTGGGTAAGAAAGGGATGAGAGATCTCATCTCTCAAAATCCTTCCTCAAAGCTAAACCCTAAACAAGTTCCTAGGGCATGAAATTAAATATACCTAAGGCAAGGAATTTAAATCTACACTAGGGCAAGAAATTAAATTACTTACAGATGCATCCCTCCAATCGTCCATGCAGGGTTGTCAGATCTGAATTTCAGAATGGAGAAGAAACACCGATGCTCTCCAAAAGATTTCTAAATTTTATTCATTAAAGGGAGGCATATGAAATTACAATAATTAGAGTTCCTATTTATAGAGAATAGGAAACCCTAGGTTACAATTGATTTGCATGTCTACATTTACCAAAATATCCTTAGAAAGACCTAGTCAAAGTAGACTTCAAGCTTTGGTAAAATTTTATGTCTCTGTCTCTTTAAAGAAAGTATTGGGCTTGGATCTTTGGGCTTCCTTATTATTTGGTTCTTTATTAAAATAGCTTCTATATTTCTTCCAGATCTCCAGTGAATAATTGCGGTGGACTTTTAACCGTTCGCTTTGCAATCTTGGTTCTTGCATTGCCTTTGTAGGGTTCCTAGGCACACTAATGAAGTCTCGCAAGTGATCAATCATGGCCAATTGTAATTTTACAAGTGCCTACAAACCCTAATACGGATCGTTAACTAGATAATGAGGCGATGGAAGCATGTAAACGAATTAAATTCTAAAGGAAAGTGGCTACAACCTTTGTAGATCCGGTCCTCCACCTCCTAGGCTCCGTGATGAAGTCCCCTCGCTGTCCAAATCGTATCTTGGGCTCTAGCATCGGCTTCATCGAAGAAATGGGCAGGCTTGGTCGTCGGCTTCGATGCCGAAGATGATCTACATCGAGGCATCACTAGATCAAGCTCCCACTTCACCAAGTCATGAAACTTGTGAAGAAAACACCCCATACTACTTGGCAAGAGGTAGAGGATGAAGAAATAGTAAGTGGGTTCACTTTAGAATTGGATTTCTCACTCATTTTGGCTAGTTGCCATTGATGGTTGCAAGCTTTTTCATGTTGATGATGAAGAAGAAGATGAGAAAGAATTATGATAAGTATATTTAAAATATCAAATAAAAATGATACTTATCATAATAGTAACCATAGTTAGGTGTAGAGAATAAACCATGGTTAGGGTTAATGGTTAGGTTTAAGAAAAGAACAAGAATGGTTAAGCTTTCAACACTTCATGAAGTTTCCACAAAACTACAAAAAAAAGCCACCATTCTCTTTATCTTTTCTAAATGAAATAAATAAAATAAATAAATAGATAAATGAATAAGTAATTAAAATGAAACCCTAACCACTAACTAACCATGGTTTAATTCTTTACACAAACCCAAGCTTGCATGTATCATCAAACATGATACAATCTTGTGCACAAAAATATATCACATATACAATGTGCAATTCAAGTGAGAAAATCCATTTAAAGTGAACATATACTAGTTAATGCAAAGTAATATATCAAATATATAATTATGCATTAAATCATTAAATCAACACTTGATTCAATGATCCGGTCATGTCATATATAACCGGCCAGTATCCAATGTATCGGCTTATCGAATCAATCCTTGATTCGATAACTAGGTTATATCGCATACAACCAATCGACACATACATCGCGAGAATGAAATACGGTATCACATACACGCATTATTCTCGGTCCCGCACATATCTCATATGCGCTCCTCTTTCGTTTCGCTTTAGCCAGGAAACCTCTGTGTAGGACTCTAAAAACTCGTCAATACGCCGGCAGCAGATGATGATCATATCAAACACCCACAAGCCGCAAGCGGTCTACTAAACGTAACGGCCACCCGGGTATTGAGCGATCAGAAGATCGACGAGCAAGCCCGCTCACACTCCTGTGAATCCAACCAGTAACACTTACCGTACAGTCCGGTCTGTTCGTCTGATATGTCGCATATCTCGCCTAGGGGTGGTAAACGTCAGACCCCAATAGCTTGATAAGTCATGCCGACATAGGGTCCATAACTTTCGTGAAACTACTGATAACTCTTACCAGTATATCACAGCAACCCTTGCCAGGGATTTCCTGTTATGGCCAGTCGTGCATTGCGCAACATCAACCCCCAATACCGGGAGAGACGAATCCTCTCCTATCGCTCATTGCCTCCATGTGAATCGGGACTGTACCCAAAAACCACCTGTTTGCACGACTCAGTAGAGCCGCGGTAGGGTGTAAATCAAAGCACAGTGGGAGACACACAAGACTCTATGACGATCTCGGGTCAACAGACTAAGCTGTACCAGTGTCACCAGAGAACTGCCATCTGACGTGAGGTATAATACCATCTTGGAGTTCTCGGCGAGTCCGTTCAGTGTACCCAGTCTCCACTGAGCACCCGCATGCTATCTCCAATGTCAAACACCAATGGATATGGGATCATCCATCGCCCATCACATGGGTCGAGAATATATACGCTAGTCTACTCTGGAATATCGATGCCCCGTCTCGATATTCCGAAGACTAGGAACAATGAAGGATGTACTCATTGACTACCCAGGCCCCACTAGTATGATCTTCATCACAGTCCTGGAAGTCGAGTACACATCCTAAGGGCTTTATCAACATGTAATCAGAGAGACAGAGAGTATACATGTTAAGATAAAGAGCAACCAGATAGCATACTATCATGTCGAGCAAGAAAGTCCTACCTATATATGTCCCAGCATCCACTACAATATACATCCAATGTACAGTAATGGCCTCTAGGGCATACATATAACTAACAATCTCCCACTTGCACTAGGGCCATCTGTAGCAGTAGTTATAGTATCTAATACTCAACCATCCCCTAAAAGTCTCTCTTTGGGAAAAGGCCTTCGTGAGTGGATCCGCCGTGTTGTCCTCTGAGTCTACTCTCCTAACCTCGATCACCCTGGAGATCAACTATCTCCATGATCAGGTGATGCTGCCTCAGAATATGTCTGGGTCACTGATGGGACCAGGGTTCCAAGGCCAAAGCCATACTTCCAATGTCATACAATGGCAGGAACCTAGTTCATCTTATGAACCAATATCACCCAAACTTCCTCTTTGGTAGTATCTTTAATAGCGATGTTACCAGCCTTTATCGTCTAGTTTGCCACGGTATCTAGCTTGGAACTCTTCCAACATACCGTCCCTTTACTGAGGGTAAGGACAATGCCCGTGACTGACATTCAGTTGTCTTTATCACCCTGGAACCCTTCCAGTAATTCTCCCCAGGATCGATTGATACCATCTCACTACATCTACTGAGAATCCTAGCATCCATTTACATCTATCTCATAGATGAAAACTCAGGATTTAGGAAGTATCACTTTGATCCTATTGGAGAATCCTTGTGATAAGCGGAGATTGACCGAGCGTAGTATAGGAAACCCCTTTCCTATCAAGAGTATGTCATCCACGTACTCTACGAGGATCATTACCATACTCCATACTACCCTTTTGTACATACAAGGTTCATCTACCATTCTGATGAAGTCAAACTCTTTGACTATCACATCAAAACAGACGTTCCAACTCCGCGATGCCTGCTTCATTATGTAAAGCAACTTGCACACGTTTCTGCTGCTCCCACTGTTTACGAAGCCCTCTGGCTGTGTTCTTGTAGACGTTCTCTTCTAAATCATTATTTAGAAAAGTAGTCATGGCACCCAACCACCAGATATCGTAATTATGGTATATAGTCGTGGCAAGTAGGATCTGGATGGACTTAAGCATATTCCCTGGAAAAGGTTTCATCATTATCCGTGTCTGGTCGATGACGAAAACCTTTAACAAGTCTAGCTTTGAAAGTCTCAACTTTTCCATCTACACCAAGTAATCTTCTCAAGATATACTTGCTCCTGATGGGGATTTAACCCTTCAGATATAGCAACGAAAGTCCATACTTTGTTGGTGTATATGGATTCCATCTCAGATCGCTAAGCATCCAGCCATTCTTACAGAGTCCCTACTCTCAATGGCCTGCTCGAAACTAGTTGGGTCATCATCTCATGATGCATTCCTTGCTCCCACTGTCATCGAGAAACCGAGGTATCTCTCAGGCGGATGAGGAACCCTACCAGATCGACGGAGAGGGTGAGGTTCGTCGGGGACCATTGAATCCTTTGGTTCTGTCAAATCATCAGTTGCAGTTTTGTATAGCTGGAACCTTTCCAGTTCTACAGAACTGACCTTGCCTCGATCTTGTCCGGATTTTGCTTTTGACATAGGCCGGACAATCCCAAATCTTAACTTACTTAAGAGATAGGCTCTTTCCATACCATATCTTATATGGAATGGTAGGCAGTGATCTGATTCGAACCTAATTCAATAGGCACGCGGCTTCTCAAGCGCATAACCCCAAAAGGAAATAGGTAACTCAGTAACACTCATCGTAGAGCACACCAGATCTAATATTGTGCGATTGCTCCGCCCTGATACACCGTTGTGCTGTGGTGTATACAGAGGAGTAATACGGAGAGAGAATCTCATTCTCCTTTAGAATAGTCCATGAATGTCATGCACAAGTATTCTCCTCCCTGATCTTATCATAGGACATAATACTTATACCCGTATTGGTTCTCTACTTCTAAGTTATATTCTATGAATATCTCAAAAGGTTCGGACTTGTGTTTCAACAGAAACATATGTCTGAATCTTGAGAGATTATCAGAGAATATAATGAAGTATAAAGAACCAGTCCTGGCATGTGTAGACAGGAGACCTTACATACATCATCATGTATCAGTCCCAAGAGTTTACTAACTCTTTCTCTGTTTTCTGTAAACGGAGCTATGGTCATCTTATCTTTGTGACATGACTGGCAAGTTTCACAAGATGTAAATTCAAACTGATTTAAATATTCATCTAAAATGTAACTTCATCCAGTCGGGTCGCAGTGATATGACCTAGTCTACAATGCCTCAAGAAGGATTCGTTCATTTCTGAACTCTTCCTCTTGTGTGTGTTCTATATACTAGGAACTGTAGTTTGATTTAGAACATTAATGCTTTTAGATAACGTGCATGAACCGATCAACTTTTGATATAGGAAATGTTCAAAACACTATCCAACAATACAAAATTTTATCAATTCTTCAGTAAATAAAGAGACGGATATGATTTTTTATATCAGGTTCGGTATCTAATAGCATTTGTTCAGAATCAATGTATTGGTAATACAGGGTGACAGTGACCAACAGACTTGGCTGCAACACTTGCCCCGTTTTCTGCCTCATGAAACTTATCACCCGTTCTCAGTTTTTCTACCTTTTTGTAGCCCTATGTAACAGATTACATATCTGGGATCCTTACCCGGTATCAAATACCCAGGATCTAGAGGATACTGAGAAACAGTTCTTTGTAATGAACACACCCGAAGAAGATGCATCATATGTACTTTCTTCGTTTGGGCGGCATGGGAAATCTGGTATTCCCCAATTCCTGCTCTGTCTTATAACAATTATAAGTTGGAGCGGGACCAACGTTCCCCAGCTCAGTATAACAAGCTGGTTCGGTCAATAATCCGTATTATTATCTTGATTAAGGCATGATATGGTCGCTACCTGGAGAGAGAGAGAAGAAAACACTCTGCGTGCGCTCTTGCAAGATTAGATTGGTTATTTATTTTATCTAATCAGGATGGCTCCCACTGTTTTTATCAAATCTTCCATCAAACCTTAAAAGGAAAGACTAGCCGGGATTAATTACACTTTACAAGTTCGCCAATCTTTCAGCCAGGGCAGTGTCGGTACTTTGAGGGAGGTTCTCCGTGCTTTTCGCACGGACCTAATTACTGTAAACCTCGCTTTCCCAGAGTCGTAACCCCGTTGACACCTTTCTAGACACCTACTTGATCGGCTAATTGTAAAGTGCAAAACTCTCCCAGGAGTAACAATTACTCGCAGTGGGTATCATGATCCAACTATCATATAGAAGGTATGCAATCTCATTGCAAATTTCAACACTTGAAACTCCCGATAAAGGTTTTTACCCCTAGCACTTATGACCTTAACTATGATCAACAAATCATAATTACTAGTCAAGTTCTACCCGTCATTTCGTGATTAATTAGACCTACCCACATGACCCTTAACTAAGGTCAACAAAGTCACGCGACTGTCCTAACTAATCGCATCATATGCAGTGTAGGAAGACATCACTTAGCTACTGTACACTGTGCCTTGACTATGGTCAACAAACACAGCACGAATACTAAGTACTCTACTTCCTAAAATGACGGAGGGTTGCGAATGGTTTTTATGAAAACCTTTAACGCTTTGAACTCGATCTCGTTGCGGAATCAAATGGTTTTTAAATGGAATGTTTTCGAGGCTTTTCTAGTTTTGCTAAAGGGGTCACTCCCGGTGAAGGGATCGTCGGCCCTTTCCTCGTCGAATGAAGTGCGGGATATATCATATATATCACTGTGCAAAGCGGGAACTATAGAAGCGATCAAAAGACAAACCGAGGGTTGTAGCATCTGCCAGTTATTGCTAAAGGAGTCACTCCCGGTGAAGGGATCTCGGTCCTTTCCTCATCGAATAAGGTGCAGGATGTTCTACAATGAACACCGCGATACAAAGCAAGAACTGTAGCTACCTGTTTTATTTTTGAAATTCGATTCCACAACATCAATTAGGTTTATTTTCTTTCATTAATCTCATTAATGAATATCCCATCATTTAAGTCCACCTAACCATCACAGATAAATATAACGTACGCTTATGCCATCCGCATTTCGCCTCGATGTCCCGTCTGCACCGTTAGGTTAGGTAACTAATGCCAGAGCGAGGAAGGGCTAGCGCGGGTGTAAAACATAAGCAATGTTTATATAATATATCATATATACTATATACTACATCTATCTGAAAAAATCACAGAATCACATCACAGATAACGCAGCAGAAAATATCATATGAAATATTGGATATACTAGGACGTCCGTGTTTTCAATACGAGCCAGTATAAAACACGGATTCCACGGTCGTGATGAATAGCCAATCCCACACCCTTAGACCCCTACGAGAGCGGCATGCAACCCTACCAATTCTAGGGTTAGGAGACCCGGACTTGACTCCTCGAGTTGGTCGCCCACTGGACCCTAGAACCCTGTTACTTGTGCTCCCCTCCTTGGGTCTATCCTAATGCGAAAAGTAAATAATATACAAACGGTGACAACATCCGCAACCTGGAAGTGCCCCAATAAAAGAATATTACATACAAGTTTTTACATGAATGAAAATGAAAAACACTCATCTCACATAAAAACCCCCGGCTATTTAAACATGACAATCCAATATAACATATCCAGCAACACATAACAACACATGTCTGTTCCCCTCCGAAAGGCGGCGCACAGGACCGCGATGTCCTGACGCTGAGATTCGGGGCAGATGCTAATTGGTTTTATCCGTCTACCTCTCCGAAAATGCTAAGTTGATTTATGGCACCGTGTATCGGAGGTTTAGACGGATGCAGCCGATGTAGCAGACTTTGTCAGATTCCCCCTCGCTTGAGGGGTTTTTGATTGTGGGGACGCTCTTCCCTGCAGGCGCAAGCCCCTGCAGTTAATTACGCTACCGCATCGCGGTAACAACTTTCTCCTTCTCCAGAATTTCACTTCGTGTGGTGTGTGTTTGTTTTGTTTGTGGTTGCCCGTGGATTGTATACGGAGACTGAGTAATGCCGTCGCCCGTAGGACGTGGATTAGTCCAAATCCGTATTTACATAGATTTGGGTTTGGTGTTTTTAATTTAAGGATGCATTAGTCGCGTTGTGGCTAAGATCAACTTAAACGTTCGTTAAGGATACGATAGTCCTGTTTGAGACTAAGATCAACTTAACGTGATCGTTTAGATCCGACAAAAGAGCGTTTGGGCTCTATTGTTCCAGTTTGGGAGATTCATAGTCCAACTTGGGACTAAAGTCTGTTTGGAGGATACGTTAGCCATTTTTGAGGCTAAGATTGACTCAAACGTTTGCTAAGGATACGTTAGTCCAGTTTGAGACTAAGATCAACTTAACGGGACCGTTTAGATCCGACAAAAGAGCATTTGGGCTCTACTATGCCAGTTTAGGGACGTGGTGGTCCGATATTAGTTTAGGGACGTTTCGGTCCGATATTAGTTTAGCGACGTCTCGGTCCGATATTAGTTTAAGGACGTTTCGGTCCGATATTAGTTTATGGACATTTCGGTCCATGAGTTTAAGGACCCCGCAGTCCATATGGGTGTGTGGTCGTTGGGACCCGTCACCTCTTTGACGTCGTTGAGGCATTACAACGATGGATGTCAAAGGAGATCGGAGATGTACCCTCGAACCAGACGTAGATTGATTTAGGAGAGCCATTTTGCTCAGTCAATTTAATTTAAGGACTTATGGCCACGATTGGGCTAAGTCCAGTTGAAAATGTTCAATATTGCTTTTGCATTTCTTTTTACTTTTATTTAGGCTTTGCCCAGAAAGGATGCAGAGCATCAATTTGTTTTGGGCTCTTTTCTTTATAAATGATGCAGAGCATCAATTTTATTTGGGCCCAGCCCTTTTATTGCTTTGCAATTTATTTTGGCCTGCTAGATCTTTTTGATTTGGGCCTAGCCCTTCAAGTAATGCATTGCATTTGTGCAAAGCACCATGAATCTTTTAGATTCAAGAAAAGAAGTGCAGAGTACTTTTTAATTTCTTGATCTAAATTTAGATCAAAGAAAAGAAAGAAATCTTTTCTTTCTTTCTGTCTCAGAGAACCAGAGGTTCATAGCAAGTGCAAGGCACTATTTTTAATATTTTTATTTATTTATTTATTTATTGAAGATCACTGATCTTGCTTTTTAGATCAATGATCTATTCTTTAAGAGAATTTTCTCTTATCTCAAAGGTTTTTACCTTCTTTTTTGTGTTCTCCAAGAGTTCTCTTCTCTCCTTTTTTTTTTAATCCAATTGTCTCTCCCTTTGAAATGGGGTCTTGGGTCCTTTTTATAGTGCTCCAAAATTAGTTAAATTTGTTAAAAAGATCTTTTCTAAGTGATTTGGGTAATTTTCCCCACCGTTGGATCTTTGATCCGAAGGCCCCTGTTTTACAGAAGAAATCTTCTTGTTTAACAAGAACAGAAAAAATTTACTTAAATCTTCATTCTGTTGTTGCGCAACTCACCAGCGCGTGACACGTGTCGCTCAGTAAGGCGCTTGCGCAGCTGTGCTTGCACAACTGCGCCGACACGTGTCGCGCAGTGAAGCGCTTGCGCAGCTGAGCTTGCGCAACTGCGCAGACACGTGTCGCTCAACGGTGCACTTGCGCAACATTGTTTGCGCAACTGCGCAGACACGTGTCGTGCAGAGGTGCGTTTGCGCAGTTGTGTTTGCGCAGCTGTGCAGACACGTGTCGCGCTGCAGTGCACTTGCGCAACAGTGCTTGCGCAACTGCGCAGACACGTGTCGCGCAGCGGTGCGCTTGCGCAGTTGTGCTTGCGCAACTGCGCAGACACGTGTCGCGTTGTGGTGCACTTGCGCAACAGCGTTTGCGCAACTGCGCAGACATGTGTCGCGCGGCAGTGCGCTTGCGCAGTTGTGTTTGCGCAACTGCGCAGACACGTGTCACGCAGCGCAGCGCTTGCGCAACTGAGCGTTGCTTTTGCTTTTTAAAGAGCCTTGCTCTGATTGGACGCACTGCCTTGGGCGTTGTGCTGCCGTGTCAACTTCTGACACCTGGCGCGTTGCGCGCAGCGCACGGGATCTGAAGCGTTGCTTCGAAATTAAAGTTTAAATTTTCAAAGCAAAGCTTTATTTCTGATTGGGGGAAGATGAAGCGTTGCTTCTTCTCCCGCCTTGGAATTTGAACAGAGCTTTGCTCTGATTGGGGTAAACAAATGCCCCCCCACCGCTGCGCTTACGTGGCCTCCAAACGCAAGCGCAACGGTGGCAGAATCCGAACCGTCGCGGCACCTTTTGGCAGTTGAAGAGGCGATTGATGCCTATAAATAGGACCTTTGGTCCTCAAAAATTCTTTACCACTTCAAGAATTTTGACTCAGAGCCTTGCTCTTGCTTAAGAATTTTCAGAGCCTTGCTCTTGATTTTTTTTTTCAAGAACTCCAGAGTTCATAACCATCATAGATAAAAATTAAATTAAATTAAATTAAATTAAAGCTGATTAATAGAGCCTTGCTCTCCATAGATCCCTGATCTAAAGATAACCCATTTAGGGTTTCATTTAGCAGAGCTTTGCTCTAAAGAGGTCCAAAGAGAACTCAGGAGAATCCTGTTAGGGTTCCATTAATAGAGCTTTGCTCTATAAAAGATTTTTTCTTATATCTTCTTAATTAATGGAGCTTTGCTCCTCCCAAATTATATAGCACTTGAGAATATTATTATTATTATATCATTTTTTTTTCCAGAGCGGAGCTCTCAATATTCTCAGGGAATTTTCCTCAAATTCTCCTCATAACTGATTTTGACTGGTGTCGCTCCTGTCTGCAGAGCATTGCTCTCGAGGAGTTTAACTTTTAACTTTCTATATTTTCTTGTTTGTTAATATCCCTGTATTATTTTCTTCAGGTATTATGGCGGTGCGTCTATACAGCTTGCACGAGTTCATCACTTATGAGGATATCCGTGTACAGGGCCGTCAACAGAACCAGGAGTTTACGGACGCTCAATGTGCAGAGGTCATGGGTCGCCTGAATGCCAGCGGTGGCTGGCTGTTACCTCGTCGTTCGGCCCTTTTGAAAGTCGTGCTGGGGGCAATATGGAGAGCACTCCCAGGTCTTCACGAGGCCTTACCGCTCAATGCGCTAGATGATGCCGAAGACAAGGTGCATTCAGTGTACCTGACGGGGCTGATTTCGAAGAAACGGCGAAACAACCTCGTTGACATCCTACATCAAATCATTCAGCAGACGACGATCGTTGCTGCTTATCGAAGGCCGGAGGGGCTTGCCGATGATATCGACACCGAGGAGCGTGAGAGGCTGCGCATAAGAATAATTAGAAAGGCCAGAAGAAGTTTGGACGGCCTTACTTTTGAATTCCTCAATCCCTGCCCCGAATCTGAAGTCATTCCATTGTAATAATGTTTTCCTTTTACTGCTTTTCATAATTGTAAGAATTTTTTCCAATATGAATGGAAACTTTTTATTTCAGCTTCTCTTATTTCTCGTCTTGAGTTTTCTGTCCATGCATAAATGAATGCGTCACGCATGCCAGATCAAATGTAGACCGGATATTCTCTCTGTCATCTTTTTTTTTTATTGTCAACAGTCTGTCTTAATAATCATGGTTGATGGATGTCTAAAACGAGTATTCCGACTTCCTTAGGAAATAGCGGTGGCTTAGGCCGCAGGTTCAGGAATACTGCCTAAGAATTTTCAATTCTATGAGCCGTGAGGGTCTCATAGAAGCTTTTCTCCCTACGGATCGAGAGGATCTCATAGGTGGATTTTCTCCTTAGGAATCGTGAGGATCCCTAAGTGTGGTTTTCTCTTATAAGTCGTAAGGATCCTATAAGAGAATTTTTCCCTCTTACGAGTCGAGAGGACTTGTGAGCGGTTGTTTCCCTCCTTGTCGAAGTTCGATGTTGGAGAGTGAGACCCGTGGATGGTATGCAAGAGACCGTTTTGGGCCAACTTGCAGGGTCCCGGTGCTTAAGAAACAGGCTTCTTTTATGCCCACTGCCTAAGGCTTTATCTCACGAGTCGAGCCGTCTCAATAATTTTTTTCCGCAAGTCGAGACGAATCGAACATTTCTCGCAAGAACATCTTAACGTCGCATTTAACCTCTGCTCTTTACGAAAGAATCCAGTTAAGGTTGGTGGTACTTATGGTTTTGGCCATCGTACCATCGCATAAGCTGATATAGTCCTCGATAGGCAATCGTGCTATTCGAGTAGCCCTGCGACTGCCGTGTCTCTGATCCCTTCGGGGGCTGGACAAGACGTCTTCAAGCAATCCTCCTTGGCAGTTTGACAGTCGGAAGAGCAAGCGTCAGGAATTTGCCATGTCGCTTTTTACTTGAGGTTAGGCTTATTTTGGTGAGCCCCGATGAGCCATAACCACTCCGCGCTGGTGTGGGGATGATCTCCGATAGTCTTTCGGGCTTTATGTGAGTTGCCGTCAAGACCCTGAAGCTAGGAATTTGGCCTTTGCTTCGTTTGCTGGCATTGCGTCTGCTGTATCGAGACGAATGTTGCGGTGGGAACTAGGGATTTTGCCGTGGCTCCGTTTGTTTGATGACGTTGCGTCTGCTGTGTCGAGACGAACGTTGGGGTGACATCTCGTCTGCTGTATCGAGACGGACGTCGAGATTGTCTCTAGGTTGCTGGTGAACCGCCGAGGTTTGGAACTAGGGATTTTGCCGTGACTCCATTCGTTTGATGACGTTGCGTCTGAAGTGTCGAGATGAACGTTAGGGTGACATCTCGTCTACTGTATCGAGACGGACGTCAAGCTTGTCTCTAGGTTGCTGATGAACCGTCGAGATTTGGAACTAGGGATTTTGCCGTGGCTCCATTCGTTTGATGACGTTGCGTCTGCTGAGTCGAGACGAACGTTGGGGTGACATCTCGTCTGCTGTATCGAGACGGTCGTCGAGGTTGTGACCATTTTGTGCTGGTGCGAGATGATCTCCGATTGTCTTTCCGGTTTTATATGAGTTACCGTCAAGACGTCGAAGTTAGGAATGTGGCCTTCGCTTCGTTTGCTTTGTCACGTCCGAATCCCTGTTGGAGGAAGAATGCTGGGGTTGACATTTCATCTGCTATATCGAGACGAACGTCAAAGTGGTGACCACTCTGTGCTGGTGCGAGATGATCTCCGATTGTCTTTCCGGTTTTATGTGAGTTACTGTAAAGACGTTGAAGCTAGGAATGTGGCCTTCGCTTCGTTTGCTTTGTCACGTCCGAATCTCTGCTGGAGGAAGAACGCTGGGGTGACAACTCGTCTGCTGTATCGAAACGAACGTCGAGGAGGTGACCACTCCATGTGAGATGATATCCGGTGGTCTTTCAGGCCTTATATGACTTGCCGTTAAGATCTTGAAGCTAGGAATTTGGCCTTCGCTTCATTTGCTCACACTGCGTCTGGTGTATTGAGACGAATGCTGAGGTGGAGCTGAGATTTTGCCGTCACTCCACTTTGTTTCGACCTTGGGGTCTTTTGTTAACTTTGCATGTACACCCTGCTGGATTGCGAAGGAATGCCGTTGTTGATATTGTGTCTGCTGTAACGAGACGAATGCTAAGGTGGAGTTGGGATTTTGCCATCGCTCCGTTTTGTTTCGACCGTGAGGTCTTTTGTTGACATTGTATTTGCCTCCAACTGGACTGCGGAGGAACGCCGTTGTTGACATTGCGTCTACTGTATCGAGACGAATGCTGAGGTGAAGCTGGGATTTTGCCATCGCTCCGCTTGATGGTGTAATATCTGTGTCCTGCTGAAATGAGGAGGCACACCGTTGTTGGTCTCCAGGCTGCAGATGTGGCCATTGAGATTTGGAACTAGAGACTTTGCCATGGTTCCGTTTCGTTGCGATCGGTTGTTGACGTCAAGACCCTGAAGCTCGGGATCTTCGTTTGCTTCATTTGTTGACATCGTGTCTGTAATATTGCGACAAATGTCGAGATGGTCTCTAGGTTGTCTATGAACCGTCGAGATTTCACTTCGCTTTCTGATGGAGCCTGTTGGGAAGGTATGGTTCCCTCCTTATCTGTGCCCCTGGATTGTATACAGGGATCGATGTGATCTCACCTGTAGGGAAAAAAGTTTCATTCTTTCATTTTTTTTATTCTTTCCGCGATGCTCTATCATTTCAGCTTTTATATCGCGAAGGTCGCGATTGCCCAATCGTTTCGGCTATTTTTCGCGGTGCCCAATCGTTTCGGCTGTTTATTTTGTTTTTACTCACTGCTTTTTATTGCGAGTTGCCCAATCATTTCGGCTGTTTATTTTATTTTTACTCGCTGTTTTTTTTTATTGCGAGTTGCCTAATCATTTCGGCTATATATATATATATATTTTTTTTTTACTCGCTGTTTTTTATTACGAGTTGCCCAATCATTTCAGCTATTTAATATGCATTTTCAGCTTGCTGATTTTATCGTGAGCGTACAACTTGGAATCTGGTGCCAATCTCAGCATCAGCATTGCTACAACCGGAATATTGCGAGGAGCGAATCATCATCTGCCATGAAAGGACTTGGAATTTGATACCGATTTAGGCATCAGCATCGCTACAACTGGAATATTGCCAGGAGCGAATCATCATTTTCCTCTGTCGATGTCGAACAAAGGTGGCTTAGTAAATAGGGTTAGGATCCCGTCGACTAAGGCTTTTGACTTTATGAGCCGTAAGGGTCTCATAAAGGTGTTTCTCCCTACGAGCCGTGAGGATCTCGCAGGTGCGTTTTCTCCTTAGGAATCGTGAGGATTCCTAAGTGTATGTTCTCTTCTAAGTCGTAAGGATCTTACAAGAGTGTTATCTCCTTATGAGTCGAGAGGACTCACAAGGGTTGTTCACCGTGTGGACATATCCCCAGTTACGGATGGGACTTGGTTAGGGAAATGTTTATTCGCGCCCGTGGATTGTATATAAGGGCCAATATGGGACCACTTGTAGGGCAATATCGAAGGTTGTGGGGGTTGCTTAAGCACAGGTTTAGGCCTCTGTAACTTAAGACTTTTAAATCTTACGAGCCGTGAGGGTCCCATAAGAGCGTTCTCCTTACGAGTCGTGAGGATCTCGCAAGTGTATTTTCTCCTTAGGAATCGTAGGGATTCATAAGTGTGTTGTTCCCTTGTGAGTCGTAAGGATCTCACGCAGGTGGTTTCTTCTTACAGGGTCGAGAGGACCCTATAAGTGTTTCTTAACGAGGTTGCGCCCTTTCAGGTTTTCACAAACACTCGCCGGTAGCCCTGCTATTTTTACTCACGGAGCCCTTTCGGATTTTCATCTGTGCCCATTTTGCTTATGGACATACCGTTTTTATTCTTTCTTTTTATTTTTATTTTTATTTTTTTTTAACGAGGTCGCGCCCTTTCGGGTTTTCACGAACACTCGCCGGTAGCCCTGCTATTTTTACTCACGGAGCCCTTACGGGTTTTCATCCATGCCCATTTTGCTTATAGACATACCGTTTAACTTTTTTTATTTATTTTTTTTATATTCTCGTCAGCCTGAGAATGCTGCGGTAGTAGTTTAAAAACATTTCGGTCATTTGCAAGTTTTAGGACATTGCGGTCCATCATTAGTTTAAGGACATCTCGGTCCGTTGTTAGTTTAAGGACGTTTCGGTCCGTTGTCGCCGTATTTGAGGCGAATATCTGGTTTATTGACTTTTCGGTCTATGAGTCCTTCTCCATGAATGAACATGATGCTCCCGGCGTATCCATCTTCTTCGGAGCGTGCGGTTGTGGCGGACTCACCTTCCAGTTCTCGGACAGCGCAAACTTGCCCTGTTGGTATTGGTCTTCAACCCAGTTTTTGAAGACGTAGCAGTCCTCGATCAGGTGACCTACTGTTTGGTGGTAAGGGTAATAATTAGGATTATTAACATCGCCTGGCCGCAACGGACGTTTTGGACCCGGCAGATTGATGAGTCTGTCGCACACTGCCAGCTCGAACAGTCCCCTTGTTTTATCTTGCGGAAACGAGTAAGGACGTTTCAACTTTTCCTGGAAGGGTTGTCGCTTGTTGCTTTGGCAAGCAACCGGTCTAGGGTCACCTGATTGTTGTTGAGCGCTGGCGACGAGGGCCATTTTTCCTTTTCCTTTATTCTTTTTGTTCGGTCCCTTGTTTACGGGGCCGGGATTTTTTTCTAGTACCATGCGATTGCATGGCTGAACATTCTCGCAGCTTCTAAGTTCCTTTGTTTTCGAAATAGATTCCCCGAGGGAAAAGTTGGGGATAGCTTCTTCGTCAGAGTCGCTTCCAAAGGTGATAATTTGTGATCCCTTGAAGTCGGCTATATGACAGTTTGCGGCGGCTCCTTTGCGCTCATATATCGCATTTTTCCGATGTCCACAAACTTCACACTTTGTCCTGTCGAAGTGTTGCTTTTGAGCGATATACCCTTGCCACCAACAGTTAAAGGACTCGCAGTCTTCGGTAGGATGTATAATCTTCTGATGATATAAACAGAAGTTAGGGTGCATCTCTACCTCAGAGAAAGAATTTTCTTCAGAGGGCGGTAGCTTCATTCCTACTGATAGAGCTTTGGCGAACCGTTTCCTCGTCTTGAATTTGTTTTTACCCGCAGTGTATGGCTTTTGATTTGACGGTAATACCTTGGTTCTTTCCAGTATGGCCATTTCATGCTCTTGATTGGCTTTTGCTTTCAGACGAATTTCATTTAGGAAGGCATCGATCAACTTGTCTAACGGCCGCGGAATTTCTGTTTCAGGGTCCGCCGTTGATTTCTCAGCGCAAGGATCCTCCTTATCATCCGTCAGTGAATAAGAAATCACATGACAAGTCGCTACGTAGTCTTCGGATTCATCCGATAAGTTTTCTCCATTGTTTTCATCCTCGACGAAAGAACAAGTTGCCCCCGGCGTGTCCGTCTTCTTTGGAGAGTGCGGCTGTGGGGGGTTACCTTCCAGCTTTCAGACAGCGTGAACTTGCCTTGCAGGTATTGATCCTCGATCCATCCCTTAAAGACGAAACAATCCTCAATCGGGTGACTTACCGTTTGGTGGTAAGGGCAATAATTGGGATTATGAAGATCGCTGGGCTGCAACGGACGTTTTGGATTCGGCAGATTAATGAGTCTGTTGCGCACTGCCAGCTCGAACAGTCTTCTCGTTTTATTCTGAGGAAACGAGTAATGACGTCCTAGCCTCTCTTCGAGGGATGGGCGTGGACGCACGTTGTTTTGGCGAGTGACCGTCTTTGAGTTGCTTGACTGCTGCTGAGCGTTGGCGATGTTGATCGCTTTTCCTTTCTCATTTCGGGGATCGGGTCTTGGAGGAGACGGTCTATGGCCCATCTGGTCCATTTAGGCTAATTTGTCGATCAAGGCCTGGAAGGTGGTTGGCCTGAAGAACATCATGAATTGCGAGATGGTTGCCTGCGGATCGAGAGTGCCCACAAACATGCCTACCGCAGGTGCCTCTTCTATGCGTTGTTCGCATTTCGACCATAGGTTTCGCCATCGTGTTGCTTATTGGACCCACGTTTCGCCGGGCCTTATCCTGGCATTTATCAGTGCTGTAATCGGGGTGCGTTCACTAGCACTTGCGAATCTTTGTGTAAACAGCAGTTCCATCTCTGCAAATGTTTTGACAGAGTCGTTAGGTAGCTCCGAATACCATTCAAAGGCTGTTTCTGTTAAGCTGCCGACGAATTGACGTAGCAACAATTTGTCATCGCCTCCAGTATTGCCGCATAAGGCCCTGAATTGAGCGACATGCTGATGCGGATTCCCTGTCCCTTTACATACGTGGAATTTAGGGATCGTATATCCTGGCGGGTAATTGATTTGGTCATACCAGCTTGGATACGGTCGGCCGGTTCTAACAATTTGCCCGGCCGCTTCATTCGCCTGATGAACCCGGATCTGCTGAGCTATATATTCGTCTAGGTCGACTTTGGAGATTGCCGCCTCCTTGGCTGTTGATAAAGCCGGCGGAGGATTTGACATTTCTCCCCTGTCGTCTTCAAGGACGATCGGAGGATCTTCAGCAGGAGGGTCCGGTTGTAACATCATCCCTACCATATCTTGGAAGAGGAGCGCCATCTGTTTTATGTTAGCCGCTTGCTCTACAGCTTCTTTGTCCCTCTTTTCGAGGACTCTGCGTAAAAAGTCAGCGTCGGTTTCTTGTTCTTGACGCTCATCCGAAGACATTTCAGAGCTTTCTTTTGGCTCAGTGAGTGCAGCCATTGTAGTCATCATTTCCTGAAGCTTTTGTTGTTGCTCCTGGGCTTTCGTCACGGATCGGGTGAGCGGTCGGTGGCCCGTAGAAGTGCGGCTTTCCTCCTTTCCAGAAGCCATATAAACAGTGTGCACCACCATGCCCCCAGACTTGGGGCTTTTGTGTTCGATGTCTTTGCGATTTGCCAAAGACACAGGGGCTTTTTGCGGCCTCCTTTTTTGAGTGATTGGAGTTAAGGGAGCCGTTGTAGTGGGCACCCAAGTAGCCTTTGCTTTTTATGGTTTGACAGAGTAATCCTTCCCCTGCCGAACCTTCATCTTTTTCTGTCGTCGGAGGCAGTCTTGATCAATCACCGACTCTTGGACCTGTCGCCAGACTTTGTAAATTTTAGAGGACAGCCGTTGAGGGGGCTGCTCTAGCTTATTCTCTGGAGTATTCTCCACAGGTGAAGGAGTTCGTTTCAACATCGCACTAAGAGAGTTTCTGCGCACCTTGTTGAGCAGTTCAAAGCTGTTTTTGGTTGGAACAGCAGCATCGATCCTCACCATCGGAGCTGACGGAGTTATCCCAGAGGGGGAGTTGCCCCCAGCCTTCCTTACTCGACGCCAGTGGCGACGTCGAGCGTGTCGTGCTGATGGAGTTGTTTCAGCTATAGGGGTGACCTTCTCATGCCCCCTTTGTTGGTCAGAATATACTGGTACCAGCTTTTTAAAGATCGACGTCTGTTGAACGGGGACGGCCAACTTATCAGAAGCGGACATCTGAACATGGGAAGCAACCTTGGTGATTTTGCCAGGAACGTGAGTTGGAATGGCTATTCGCTTCGGGATAATGCCTTTTGGTATGGCAGGCTTCTTCATGAGCCTGTTAGAGCTCTGGCCTAGTCCGTTAAAAACTGAAGCAGTGGAGTTGGACGACCCGTTGAGAGGGGTCGCGGCAGTGGTGAGTCGATCGAAGACCGACTTCTTTGGAGCTTCTTGCAATGTCATTGGGGTGTTGAAGCTCATTGGTGGGAGCATGGTCCCAAAAATAGCCTAGTGGTGGCTTGAGCCACCTGCTCCACCGGCATTTTGAAAAGGGAGGCCGCTTGGGGCCAATAAGTCACTCCTCCAGTAATGACGGAGCGAGAGTTGTTGCTGCAGGCGATGCAGTTCGAAGCCATTGATCTTCTATTTTCTGCACGGAGCAAGACACCAAATCATAGTACCTTGAATCCACAGGCAATCACAGCAAACCGCGATTTGTTCGCGAACACAACACACGAAGTGTGGAGTGGAAAGAGGAAGAGGTCCCACCGGGCGTGCCAGAATCTGTTCCCCTCCGAAAGGCGGCGCACAGGACCGCGATGTCCTGACGCTGAGATTCGGGGCAGATGCTAATTGGTTTTATCCGTCTACCTCTCCGAAAATGCCAAGTTGATTTATGGCACCGTGTATCGGAGGTTTAGACGGATGCGGCCGATGTAGCAGACTTTGTCAGATTCCCCCTCGCTTGAGGGGTTTTTGATTGTGGGGACGCTCTTCCCTGCAAGTGCAAGCCCCTGCAGTTAATTACGCTACCGCATCGCGGTAACAACTTTCTCCTTCTCTAGAATTTCACTTCGTGTCGTGTGTGTTTGTTTTGTTTATGGTTGCCCGTGGATTGTATACGGAGACTGAGTAATGCCGTCGCCCGTAGGACGTGGATTAGTCCAAATCCGTATTTACTTAGATTTGGGTTTGGTGTTTTTAGTTTAAGGATGCATTAGTCGCGTTGCGGCTAAGATCAACTTAAACGTTCGTTAAGGATACGATAGTCCTGTTTGAGACTAAGATCAATTTAACGTGATCGTTTAGATCCGACAAAAGAGCGTTTGGGCTCTATTGTTCCAGTTTGGGAGATTCATAGTCCAACTTGGGACTAAAGTCTGTTTGGAGGATACGTTAGCTATTTTTGAGGCTAAGATCGACTCAAACGTTTGTTAAGGATACGTTAGTCCAGTTTGAGACTAAGATCAACTTAACAGGACCGTTTAGATCCGACAAAAGAGCATTTGGGCTCTATTGTGCCAGTTTAGGGACGTGGTGGTCCGATATTAGTTTAGGGACATTTCGGTCCGATATTAGTTTAGGGACGTCTCGGTCCGATATTAGTTTAAGGACGTTTCGGTCCGATATTAGTTTATGGACATTTCGGTCCACGAATTTAAGGACCCCGCAGCCCATATGGGTGTGTGGTCGTTGGGACCCGTCACCTCTTTGACGTCGTTGAGGAATTACAACGATGGATGTCAAAAGAGTTCGGAGATGTACCGTCGAACCGGACGTAGATTGATTTAGGAGAGCCATTTTGCTCAGTCAATTTAATTTAAGGACTTATGGCCACGATTGGGCTAAGTCCAGTTGAAAATGTTCAATATTGCTTTTGCATTTCTTTTTACTTTTATTTGGGCTTTGCCCAGAAAGGATGCAGAGCATCAATTTGCTTTGGGCTCTTTTCATTATAAATGATGCAGAGCATCAATTTTATTTGGGCCCAGCCCTTTTATTGCTTTGCAATTTATTTTGGCCTGCTAGGTCTTTTTGATTTGGTCCTAGCCCTTCAAGTAATGCATTGCATTTGTGCAACGCACCAAGAATCTTTTAGATTCAAGAAAAGAAGTGCAGAGCACTTTTTAATTTCTTGATCTAAATTTAGAACAAAGAAAAGAAAGAAATCTTTTCTTTCTTTCTGTCTCAGAGAACCAGAGGTTCATAGCAAGTGCAAGGCATTATTTTTATTATTTTTACTTATTTATTGAAGATCACTGATCTTGCTTTTTAGATCAATAATCTATTCTTTAAGAGAATTTTCTCTTATCTCAAAGGTTTTTACCTTCTTTTTTGTGTTCTCCAAGAGTTCTCTTCTCTCCCTTTTTTTTTAATCCAATTGTCTCTCCCTTTGAAATGGGGTCTGGGGTCCTTTTTATAGTGCTTCAAAATTAGTTAAATTTGTTAAAAAGATCTTTTCTGAGTGATTGGGGGAATTTTCCCCACCGTTGGATCTTTGATCCGAAGGCCCCTGTTTTACAGAAGAAATCTTCTTGTTTTAACAAGAACGGAAAAAAATTTCCTTAAATCTTCATTCTGTTGTTGCGCAACTCACCAGCGCGTGATACGTGTCGCTCAGTAAGGCGCTTACGCAGCTGTGCTTGCGCAACTGCACAGACACGTGTCGCGCAGTGAAGCGCTTGCAAAACTGAGCTTGCGCAACTGCACAGACACGTGTCGCTCAACGGTGCACTTGCGCAACGGTGTTTGCGCTACTGCGCAGACACGTGTCGCGCAGAGGTGCGTTTGCGCAGTTTTGTTTGCGCAACTGCGCAGACACGTGTCGCGCTGCAGTGCGCTTGCGCAACAGTGTTTGCGCAACTGCGCAGACACGTGTCGCGCAGCGGTGCGCTTGCGCAACTGCGCAGACACGTGGCGCGCTGTGGTGCACTTGCGCAACAGCGTTTGCGCAACAGCGCAGACACGTGGCGCGCGGCAGTGCGCTTGCGCAGTTGTGTTTGCGCAACTGCGCAGACACGTGTCACGCAGCGCAGCGCTTGCGCAACTGAGCGTTGCTTTTGCTTTTTAAAGGGCCTTGCTCTGATTGGACGCACTGCCTTGGACGTTGTGCTGCCGTGTCAACTTCTGACATGTGGCGCGTTGCGCGCAGCGCACGGAATCTGAAGCGTTGCTTCGAAATTAAAGTTTAAATTTTCAAAGCAAAGCTTTATTTCTGATTGGGGGAAGATGAAGCATTGCTTCTTCTCCCGCCTTGGAATTTGAACAGAGCTTTGCTCTGATTGGGGTAAACAATGTCATCAACGTAAGTAAACATGCGTATCCCAATTGTCGTTGACATATAGTAACGAAACCGGCGATATCATATATTACACTTACGGTCACAGAAAAGAAAGTGTAAAACTACAACAGTTGGAATCCGCAACCACCTCAGACATCGCATGCCTGACCAAATGAATTCTTTAGACATCGCATGCCTAACAATTATAAACCCCGCATTTTAGTCTCATTATCGAAAACACTTTGCAATACCAAGTCGGGCAATTCAACAGGATTCCCGACATTCAGATCGAAAGCTCGTCGCAAACTTTAGTAGACGGTCGCACCCCCGATACCGTCGACGAAGTGCACCAAGGCGGAACACCGCTACCGCGAGCACCCAAACGGATGCTTTCGGCGACGGGGTTCTCCTACAGTCACTTGGACGGGGCTATGCGGTGAGGCTGTCTATTAAGTTTACCCGGCGAGTATCCGCGTACGCTACATGATTGCGACGGACTTTTGATCACATCAAAACTCTGTGGCAACCGATCAAGTGAGACTAAACTGCTATGTTTATAATATTCATTCCGTTATCTCATAACTACTTGTGAATTCCAATTATTGTATCACATTCCGGATAAATAGAAAACGCTAAACTTTTCGATCGAACAATCGAACACCCAAGTTTTCCCGATACAGCTCAACACATGAAATAAGTCTAACAGCATTCAGTTCGTGCCTCAGTACCAACGGTCCAGCCGTAGAAAGGTCAAGCCAACGCCTCACATGTGGCACGCCGTACTTCCCCAAACCCGAAGGTTCAAAGGGCAGTTCAAGATGGTCACATAATCGAGTTAAGGTTTGTTGTCTTTTAGAGGGACCATCGCGTTACTTGCACTACTTAGAACGTCATTAAACTACGGAAAAATCCAACACTTGGAAATTTCCCGACAGGGGAAAAATTGGGTATTTATATCCGGTCGAACTTTTTAACATATTCAAAAAATATCCGGAAAACACAGACAAGATTAGACAATCCGATCGAATCACCGAAGTCCCAATACAACCCCAGAAAACTGAACTCTTGAGTCAAATAAAAATACCCATAAAATATCAGGGAATAAAATAAAATATTACTGTGCAAATTTTATTGTGTGACGTCACAAAGTGGCGGCGGAACCGCCGCACGAGCCATGCTCGTGCCACGGTTCCGCGGCTGTTTAAGCTCCAAACAGTGTCGTATTTGCACAGTAATTCTTACAATTTCCTGCTAAATTTTTTAGGAATTTTTAATTCGGAAAAATCCGAGAATTGTAAAAATGTCCAGAGAGGGTGAAAAATTGGGGTTTCGGGTTCGATCGGTTTTCTAACATCGTCTAAGCATCGCCTAAGGCTCCAGCTAGGCTCTGATACCACTGTAGGGTTCCTAGGCACACTAATGATGTCTCACAAGTGATCAATCATGGCCAATTGAAATTTTACAAGTGCCTACAAACCCTAATACGGATCGTTAACTAGATAATGAGGCGATGCAAGCATGTAAACGAATTAAATGCTAAAGGAAAGTGGCTACAACCTTTGTAGATCTGGTCCTCCACGTCCTAGGCTCCGTGATGAAGTCCCCTCGCTATCCAAATCGTATCTTGGGCTCTAGCATCGGCTTCATCGAAGAAATGGGCAGGCTTGGTCGTCGGCTTCGATGCCGAAGATGATCTACGTCGAGGCATCACTAGATCAAGCTCCCACTTCACCAAGTCCTGAAACTTATGAAGAAAACACCCTATACTACTTGGCAAGAGGTAGAGGATGAAGAAATAGGAAGTGGGTTCACTTTAGAATTGGATTTCTCACTCATTTTGGCTAGTTGCCATTGATGGTTGCAAGCTTTTTCATGTTGATGATGAAGAAGAAGATGAGAAAGAATTATGATAAGTATATTTAAAATATCAAATAAAAATGATACTTATCATAATAGTAACCATAGTTAGGTGTAGTGAATAAACCATGGTTAGGGTTAATGGTTAGGTTTAAGAAAAGAACA
Source organism: Agapanthus africanus (assembly GCA_030015575.1). NCBI lineage: Eukaryota > Viridiplantae > Streptophyta > Magnoliopsida > Asparagales > Amaryllidaceae > Agapanthus > Agapanthus africanus. The sequence goes on from CM057337.1 coordinate 539,605,919, forward strand.
AGAATGGTCAAGCTTTCAACACTTCATGAAGTTTCCACAAAACTACAAAAAAAGCCACCATTTTCTTTATCTTTTCTAAATGAAATAAATAAAATAAATAAATAGATAAATGAATAAGTAATTAAAATGAAACCCTAACCACTACTAACCATGGTTTAATTCTTTACACAAACCCAAGCTTACATGTATCATCAAACATGATACAATCTTGTGCACAAAAATATATCACATATACAATGTGCAATTCAAGTGAGAAAATCCATTTAAAGTGAACATATACTAGTTAATGCAAAGTAATATATCAAATACATAATTATGCATTAAATCATTAAATAAACACTTGATTCAATGATCCGGTCATGTCGCATATAACCGGCCAGTATCCAATGTATCGGCTTATCGAATCAATCCTTGATTCGATAACTAGGTTATATCGCATACAACCATTCGACACATACATCGCGAGAATGAAATACGGTATCACATACATGCATTATTCTCGGTCCCGCACATATCTCATTTGCGCTCCTATTTCGTTTCTCTTGAGCCAGGAAACCTCTGTAGGACTCTAAAGACTCGTCAATACGCCGGCAGCAGATGATGATCATATCAAACACCCACAAGCCGCAAGCGGTCTGATAAACGTGACGGCCACCCGGGTATTGAGCGATCAGAAGATCGACGAGCAAGCCCACTCACACTCCTGTGAATCCAACCAGAAACACTTACCGTACAGTCCGGTCTGTTCGTCTGATATATCACATATCTCGCCTAGGGGTGGTAAACGTCAGACCCCAATAGCTTGATAAGTCATGCCGACGTAGGGTCTATAACTTTCGTGAAACTACTGATTACTCTTACCAGTATATCACAGCAACCCTGGCCAGGTATTTCCTGTTATGGCCAGTCGTGCATTGTGCAACATCAACCCCCAATACCGGGAGAGACGAATCCCCTCCTATCGCTCATTGCCTCCATGTGAATCGGGACTGTACCCAAAAACCACCTATTTGCACGACTCAGTAGAGCCGTGGTAGGGTGGAAATCAAAGCACAGTGGGAGACACACAAGACTCTATGACGATCTCGGGTCAACAGACTAAGCTGTACCAGTGTCACCAGAGAACTGCCATCTGACGTGAGGTATAATACCATCTGGGAGTTCTCGGCGAGTCCGTTCAGTGTACCCAGTCTCCACTGAGCACCCGCATGCCATCTCCGATGTCAAACACCAATGGATATGGGATCATCCATCGCCCATCACATGGGTCGAGAAGATATACGCTAGTCTACTCTGGAATATCGATGCCCCGTCTCGATATTCCCACGACTAGGAACAATGAAGGATGTACTCATTGGCTACCCAGGCCCCACTAGTATGATCTTCATCACAGTCCTGGAAGTCGAGTACACATCCTAAGGGCTTTATCAACATGTAATCAGAGAGACAGAGAGTATACATGTTAAGATAATGTGCAACCAGATAGCATACTATCATGTCGAGCAAGAAAGTCCTACCGATATATATCCCAGCATCCACTACAATATACATCCAATGTACAGTAATGGCCTCTAGGGCATACATATAACTAACAGCCTTGTACTTAGTGAATTTTATCTTTGATGTAGGCTTGATCAAGAGTCTTCTATTTGTTGGTCAAAGTCCACTTTTTCATTGTCTTTACATCGTTTTCACTGTTTTTTATCTAAGAACCTGTAACCTGTAACATACAGCAGACATGCGTCAAAAGCACTTATTTATTTATAAAAAGAATAAGAATGAGGAATATAATAATGCAATATTATGGTGTGAACACATTATACATCCATATTAAAGTTTTACTTTTTTCGGATACCCGTATGCATCCATATCATTTAATATACATGTAGCTGCATTTATAGATCATATTAATTCATGTTATTATTGTAGTAATACCCCATGCTTAGTAATGTGCATCTCACTTAGTCTTGGAGCTGAAAATATAACCCCTGATCGATATTTGTGCATCCATACCATTAATTATATATCTAGTTGCATGTCATGTCACGTTATTTCATATTACTGCTACATTAACATCCCATGCTGGCTAATGTGCATCCTACATAGTCATGGAGCTATAGTTGCTACCACTGATACTTATTTTTGCATCCATGTTTTATTGTGTACCCATATTATTAATTCTTTACATCAAGTTGCATGCCATGTCGCATTAATCTATATTATTGTTATATTAGTACCCCATGCGTGATAATGTGCATCCTATATAGTCATGGAGCTATAGCTGTAACACCTGATAGATAATTGAGCATCCATGTTTCATTGTGTATCCATACTATTAATTCTACAAATCTAGTTGCATGCCAGATTATAATAATTCATACTATTGTTATATTAGTACCCCATACTTGATAATGTGCATCCTATATAGTCATGATGTAACCCCTGATAAATATTTGTGCATCCATGCTTTTATCGTGCATCCGAACTTACTACAGTTTTATTATGAGCATCCGCTTGATACCTATGCACTACCTGACATGACCTGATGCATTACTGCTTGAATTTACACCCGATCTTGTATCTAATGCCGATAATCTTGACCTGTTGTCCCGATGGACATATCCTGTTGTCTATATAGACAAACCTGTACCTGCTTGATCCTGTGTTGGTATTAGCTCCAGATTTATCAATACCTGACTTGAACACATAACCTTCGGGGTATGGGGAAATCTAAAGTGTATCTAAAGTGTAGCTTAAAAGGGTATTACATTATCCGTGGTCCCGGGGGATAACGGGACAGAATCATTCGTGATTCTTACTTGATCCGTGGTCCGGGGGGATAACAGGACAGAGTCATTCTTGACTCCCACTACCTAATCCGTGGTCCCGGGGGATAACGGGACATATTCTTTGAGTTACATGGAGGATTACACTAATTGATTTCAAATAAACTTTAGAATAGATAACCCAGTAGAACAATTTAGATTGATCACTGCACCTCACATATACTGATACACTTCACTGTTTTATACCCCTGTTGACTTGTTACTATTTATAATTCATGCCTACATATCTCGTTACATCCTGGTTGTTTATTATTGTTGATATTATGATGCACTGACGTCTGGGTTTTGGATGGCCCAGATCCTCTATCTTTGTCACAGGCTGTCCAGGAGTATTTTAACCAACAGGCCGAGCAGTGAGGAATCCTGTTAGTAGCTAGTTTGTTTAGTTTTATTTTCATACTTTCTTTCCTAATGTGAGCCCGTATTTTTGGACGTACTTTCCAGATTGTTATTGTTTATTGGATTTATTGCTTCCGCATAATTATTTCTTAACTCGTTTATTCTGGCTCATGGACATGTACTAGATAGTTTCTTTTTTCCTATTCTTGATATCTATAGACAGCCGTAATGTCACTGTGGAGGGATGTTTCCTAGACATAGGTAGCATGGTTGGCTCTGTCATGTGCCGATCATAGCGCACTCTAGGAACCGGGGCCTGACACCCACACACATATCACATATGTGTCCTACTTCATTTCGCTTGAACCAGGAAACTTCTGTGTGGGACTCTAAAGACTCGTCAATACGCCCGCAGTAGGTGATGATCATATCGGTCACCTATAAGCCGTCAGCGGTACTAGCTGGATGTAATGGCTACCCGGGTATTGAGCGATATGAATATCAACAAGCAAGCCTGTCCTCAGTCTCCATGAAGCCTATCAGTAACACTACCGTACAATCCGGTATCTTCGTCTGATATGTCGCATATCATGTCTAGGGGTGGAAATCTTCAGACCCCAGTAACGTGATAATTCATGCCGATGTCTGGCTCATAATGGGTCTAGAAACTACTGATAACACTTATCAGTAGATCTCCATATCAGCCCTGGCCAGGGACTTCCAATTATTGCCAATCGAGCATAGCACAACATCAACCCCCAATACCGGGAAAAACGAAACCCCTCCTATCGTTCATTGCCTCCATAAGACTCGAGACTGTACCCAAAATCCACCTATTTGCACGACTCCTCTTGAGCGTGGTAGGAAGAAAATCAAAGCACAGTGGGAGCCTCATAAGAATCTATGACGATCTCGGGTCTACAGACTAACCTGTACTAGTGTCACCAGAGGACTGCTATCCGACGATAGGTATACTAGCATATAGGAGTCCTCGGCGAGTCCTGTTCAGTGTACCCAGTCTCCGTTGAGCACCCGTATACCATCTATGATGTCAAACACCAATGGATGTGCGATCATCCATCGCCCATCATATGGGCTAAGAAGCATATACGCTAGTCTACTTTGGAATATTGATGCCCTATCTCGATACTCCCTCGACTGGGAACAATTAAAGGATGTAATTATGAACTACCTTGGCCCCACTAGTATGATCTCCATCATAGTCCTGGTAGTCAAGTAAATATCCTAAGGGCTTTATCAACACGTGAGAGCAAGACAGTATCATAATACATGTTTACATGTTAATATAAAGGTAACCAGATAGTATACTATCATGTCGAGCAAGTAAGTCCTCTCTATATATGTTCAAGCATCCACTATAATATACATCACATGTACAATAATGGCCTCTAGGGCATACATATAACTAACAGGTATCAGTGACGGAGGTTCGTTACATTTTTAGGTTTGGCCGAATATTATCGATGCTTTGTTGGGGTTCTTCTCGTATAGCTACCATGTTGACAGTGTTGAACGGGAAATGAATTCCTTTTTCCTTGGACCGAGGCATGCAAGCAGTGCTTTCATTAGTTAGAAACTTTGACTATGGTTCTAGTACTATCTTTGACTTCAGGATCAGGCGGTTTTGTTGGTTATTGTGATGCTTCTCAGTAATTGAAGAAGCATGAGCAGAACTATTTCATGCTTGATTTAGAAATGGCTTCGGTGGTGTTTACACTTAAGTTTAAAGACACTACTTATACGATGAGTCGTGTAAGATATTTACGGATCAGCGGAAGCTTAAAGTATATCTTTCAGCAGCAAGATCTAATTTTAAGACAGCGTCGATGGGTGAAGCTAGTGAAGACTAGGACTGTGAGATTCTTTATCGTCCGGGCAAGGCGGATGTTGTGGCAGATGCTTTGAGTTAGAGGCCCGGAGGTAGTTTTGTTGTTTGAGCACTATTTAGAGACAGTTGACGGAAGATTAGAAGATTCTTTGTAACAGCCGAGTATAGTTCGAGTTACGTTGACTAGGGGACAACTTGCCCATGTCCGTGCACGTCCACAGTGAATTGACTGTATCCGTGAGGCGTGGTCCGATGTCGTTCGTTTGTCAGAGATCATAGAGCAGGTTCAACAGGGCAGAGATTTAGGGTTCGTAATTAATAATCATGGAGTACTACGGTTATGGGACTCAAATGTGTGTACCAGATTCCGAGGGACGGAGATGCAAGATCTTAGAAGAGGCACATCAGTCAGTATATAGCGTTCATCCGGTTTCCCCTATGATGTATTATGACTTAAGAGAAGTCTAATAGTGTGAGGGGATGAAGAGAGATGTCACAGATTTTGTTTCGGCATGGTGACTTGTCAGCAAGTCAAGGCCGAGCATCAGGGTTCAACAGGAGAATTACAACATTTGCCTATTCTAGAGTGGAAGTGGGAACAGACTTCTATGGATCGTATTGTGGGCCTACCTAGGACCAGCCAAGAGTATGACTCTATTTGGAGATTGTAGACCGATTGACGGAAAGCAGCTCATTTTTTTCCAGTCAAGATCACTTTTGGATTCGTTCAGTATGCTCAGATCTATGTTGATAAGAGGGTGTGACAGCATGGAGTTCCGACTTGTATCGTGTCCGATAGAGGCACTCAGTTCACCAGCCGACTATAGCAGAAACTTTAGGAGGCTTTGGACACCAATTGAGATTCAGTGCAGTTTTCTATCCGCAGACCAATAGTCAATCAGAGAATACCATTCAGATTCTTGAGGACATGCTCCAAGCTTGCGTTCTAGATTTCGTGGCAGTTGGGTCGCCACTTACCATTGATAGAGTTTTTCATTAATAACAGCTTTCAGGAGATGATTCAGACGGCACCCTTCAAGGTATTATATAGGAGGAAACGTCGATCACCCGTATGATGAGCAGTATGTTGGACAGAGCTCGGTGAGAGCAGTATTTTGGGGCCACAGATGGTGTAAGAAACGACCGAAAGGATTTAGTGATTCAGGATAGGTTAAGAGTGGTCCAAAGCGGGCAGAAATCTTATCTAGACCGACGTCGGCATAGACTTAAGTTTACAGTTGGCGATCATGTTTTTCTTAAAGGTTTCTCCGATGAAGGGCGTGTTGAGATTCAGAAGGAAAGGAAAGCTTAGTTCTAGATATGTGAGTCATTTTGAGATTCTCGAGCGTATTGGCACAATTGAGTATCGTTTGACCCCTCCCACGTGATACAACATCGGACGATTCGACTGGAGCGCAATCTTTCTTTCACCAAGTAGTCGATAGTCATTCTAAATCGGCAGGTGAAGAAAGTAAGGACGAGATTAGAGAGAACCATTCCATTCTCTTTGAAGATACGCGTAGTTAGATTTTAAAATTCGGGGACAGAATTTCTTTAAGGGGAGAAGATTGTAACGTTTTAAAAATAAATAAATAAATAAATAATCTTTTAGGTGAATATTCTGATAACCGGTAATATAACACCTATTTTCCGTAAAACTTGACTATAATTATTTTTCAACATAGACTTAAATATGTCTATTTTAACTACGTAATTGCTAGTATTTGGTATTTATTTAGTCATTTATAAATTAATAGTTTATATAAATATTTTTCCTTGATTAATTATTTAAAATAATATTTTAAGCTTTCATTATACATTTAATTAGTGTAAATTACAAATTGGAATAGGTTAATTTTACACATGTGAACCATGACAACACAAAATCTAATTTATGCTCCTGTCTTCCCTTGTTGTCTCCATGGTTCTAGACCATTCTACGGTTAAGTAGAAATAATTTAATTAAGCTATTAATTAAATGAAGTGAAAATGGGCTTTTCCTGACTTGATATTTTTTTCTCTCACCCTCACCCCTCATCTTGGCCGAGCCCACCTCCCACGGAGCAGCCCCCTCCCCAAATTTTCCCTACTCTTTATTCTCCTACTTCAATTAGAGAGAAGAAAAGGAAAAAAAAGAAATTAGTAACTAATGAAGCATGGTATAAAGATATTTGAGGTGGGAGTTGACTAGAAAATTCCACACACTTCGTTCTCTTTCTCCCCTCTCATTTTGTCACGACCCGAAATAGCCCGTGACTGGCACTTGAATCATATGAAGCCTATAGGACCCCATATAATTCAAGTAAGCCAAAAACCTAGAAATCAAAAAACCACTTTTAAGTAATAAATAAGGAAATAGTTTTAAGAAGTGAAGAAAACAAGTTTTTAAAACAAGGGTTTTTAAATAAGTAGCCGAATATGCATTTGTAAAATCCTCAATGTCTTTTCTGAAAAATTCGGCAGAGTTTCTTTTGTAAATACTGGCCCCGAACGGGATATAACATGATAAAAGCATATATACAATGATAAAAGGCATCCCCAAGCGGGAGCTAGCTCTTCGTCAATCGACGGTCACAACCACACAAGCAATACAATATACAACGCCGAAGGGCGAGGATCAAAACTCAATAAGAAACTCAAAATCAACATGAAAACCATAATACTACAATGCGCGACTCTAAGGTGGAAATAATACATAATTGGTGTTCTAAGTCTGAAACAATATACAAGTTTTGGTTGATGGAATTACTAGATACAACCGAATAAAATAATACAAGGGCGGTCACGATGCGAGTGAACCCACCTAACAAATGCAATCACCCAGAAAGGGAGCAGTGTGCCAGAAAAGCCGCAATGAAACCTGTACGGCAAAACCTGCAAGAACTGTGGCACAATGGGGGTGGGTTGCCAACTCGTGAATAGAAAACATCACAGAGCAGAAATCGTATATATGACACAATCCTAGGTCAATACGATCAAATATATATAAAGCTCAAATGAATAAGTCTGGAGCATGATAAGGTAGCAATGTACTTCTATACATTAGTGTAGTGCCAAGTGCTCGTGCCAATGCCTCAGGTAATAACATATCAACAATATGAGGTATGATCAATGTCGACTATATCAGGAAGTCTATGAAAAAGTGGATATCATCCAACTATGTAATCAAGGTCATGAATGTCAATATATATATGTGGAAATCATCTACTCGTCACCCAATAACAATAAGCATCATGCATGAAAAATCATAAAGCATATGCATGGAAATATGAGGATATAAATCAACATGGGTAGATCGCGACATGTCAAATCATGGATCCTGAGTGTCAAGCATCGACACTCGAAAACATCATGAAACCTGTGCCCATCATCGGCACGTAAATCCTCGTATATTGGGCTCCGTCAGTCTGGATCGGCCCATATCATCTCTCAACTCCGGTCGGTATCCTCCGGATATCCGCCTAGCTCAAATACAATCACCGGTAGGTAGTAGTCCCTCTGCCAGGCTCACCGTCTGTATACACAGCATCCCTTTCTTGTCCTGGGGTACCATACCGGGTCCACCATGTACCCGCAATCGGCTTCATCCGCCTCCTCGAATCGGGTTTCACATGTCGCTCTCAGTACCGAGAAAACACATAGTGGACGCACTGAAATATCATATCAAGGGTAACCGGGTTTTTAAAACAATTACATACTCTCTTTTAAAATATCCACGGTTCCCAAATCCTGAAATATCATTGAAACAACATATCTCAATGCGTATAATCAAAAGCAAGATGTATGCGTCATGTAAAAGAAATGTAAGCATATCAGTATATCATGCAATATGGAATGGTAATATGCACATATTGAGGGAAACCGCTCTTTTAAATTGAATCAGTTTTAAAGAGTATCTTGCGGTTCCCAAATCTCTAAATTAAGCGAGAAATCATCTATGTATGTGCAAATGAGTGTGTGTACAAGGATGGGTGTACAATATGTAAGTACACGAGTATGAATGTTCAATAGGTGTGTGCACAAGTATGCCATGCAAGGATCATATCCTGAATGCAACAGTACTACAATGTAGTAACATGGCAATTATCGATGATGAAGTGTGTGAGCCGGCAAGCAGGTGTACGTGGAACATATGCATCAGCGATAATGGTGCTGGTGTCCTAACAGCATGATTATTATATAATAGTAATCTCATTTACACAAGCAATGCGATGCGAATAGTTTGAATATGCGGAAATCGAATAATAAATGCAACAGTGACGTATCTGTATCAATATAAAAATGTCCTACAGTTTGCCTTTTGAAATAAGACGAATCGGGGTTTTTTGTAAAATAAGGGCTACAGTGTTTTAAAGAAAAGATGCGTCTTTTGAAAATATCCATAGAATCCCTTTGCCTATCATTGAAATACTCCAGATTCGTTAGTTTTGAAATAGGTATAACATCGGCCTAGTCTAACATCTACAAGCAAAACGACAGCTCTAACTAGCAAGTCAATCAGGTGGGGGTATGGAAACCACCTAAATTTGAGTTGATATATATATGTATATAAATATAATAGTCGGTGATCCCGCCTCAAGGTACCGCGTACGATACAAAATCATATGACAACCTCGAGTCATGAGTGCGAATCTATCATCAATATAAAGCTCATACGGTAAATCATCGTACGGCATCCCAAAAGCAGGGTGCGGGTCAATATCAAATTCCTCTCATCAAATATCAGGTATCATCATCATCATCATCATATCACATGATCTGGGGTATTGATCTAATGTCCAGTACAAATCGACACCATCTATATAAATATAAATGCGTGTATGAAACACACGTCCCAAGGCCCGCTAAAATCACATGTCGTATCCTAAATGTTAGTGTATATGCCCTAGAGGCCATTAATGTATCATACTAGTTTGTATATTACTTGATGGAAGCTAGGGATATTCACAGTTGTATATATAATCTTGCTCGAAATGGTAGTATGCTACTTGGTTTGTCTCTACTTCAATATGTGCATGTGTTTCTTTTAGCATATCACTGATAAACATATTAGTAGAGCCCTTAGGATCTTTGCTTGATTACCAGCATTGTGATGGCTCTCGCACTCGTGGGAGCTGGGTAATCTATAAGAACATCCTTATATAGGTCCCTGGTCGTTGGACTATCGAGACAGGGTATCGATACTCCGGAGTAGACTAGCGTATGCGCTTCTCATCCCAGTGTGGGAGACGGTCTGTCCCACAGCCGTCAGTACGTCGTACTTGAGATAGTATGCGGGTGCTCGTTAGGTTACGAGTACACTGGACAGAACTTGTCGGGAACTGTTGGTTGGTAGAATACCTATCGTCAGTTATCAGTTCCCAGGTGACATGAGTACAGCTTAGTCCGTTGACTTGACACTGTCACTTCTCCTCGAGTGTGTTCCCACTGCACTTTGATTACTACCCTACCACGGCTCAAAGGAGTCATGCAAACAGGTAGTTTTTGGGTGCAGTCTAGAAGCACTTGGAGGCAGTGATGGTTAGACAGGATTCGTCTCTCCCGGTATTGGGGGTTGACATCGCGCTGTGTCCAGGAAAGCCATTACACGAGTAGTCCCTGGCCAGGGCAAGCGAGATATACTGGTTGGTTTCCAGTGTTATCTCAGGGTGTTCTGGGCTACACTCCGACACGACTTGTACCGCTATTAAGGGACAGACGTTCATCGCCCCCTAGGCCCGCCATGCGATGTATCAGACGAACAGACCGGACTGTACGGAGACTGTCACATACAGGCTCGTAGGAGTTCAGATGGGGTTCACCTCGTCAGTCTTCTTATCGACATCTACCTGGGGACCGTTACGTACAGCTAGTGCCGCTTGCGGTCTATGGTTAAACCCATTGCCAGCGTAGTGTCGAGTCTTTAGAGTCCCACACAGAGAGCTATTCGCCTTTAGGCAAAATGAGTAGAGGTCGCATGGTTTTGCGACATGGTTCGTTCACATCCGCGCACTTGTGCACGTTTGCTGTCCGGACAGTTTATACTAGCGGGCTTTGGTTTAAGCCGGATCCTAGTATATGTTTTGGGATTGGTTTTTCTCATTGTATTCGTGTTCCTCGGATCACGAATGCGGGTGCGTATACACAGTTGTTTGAGACAGAGGGAGAGGACCTTGATTAGGGTTAATGGCTATTGTCATTTTTATTAACCCTAATGCTTATGTGTGTATTATAGTTAATTGATAATTAGTTTAATAATTGTGCATGGTTATGGTTGTTGACCATTTGACTTCCTTGACTTGTTGACCTAGGTTGACACTTTGACCATCATCATTTCTTTTGGAAGATGCTTTTTGATCCTTGCAAATTGAAATGATAATGGTCATGTCATGATTAACCATGACAATTATCTAGCTAATTATTTAATTAAAATAATATACACATATTAGTGAGAATGGTTCACATTATTCTCATTCTATCATATCATTTCTCTCTCTTGTTCTGCCTCTCCCTCAAGCTCTTTCCCTCTCATGTGTTGAGAAACACTTGAGCTTGAGAAAAACCCTCTCTTGATCATCTCTACTCTCATCTAGGGTTGAAGGACTAGCACTTCTTGAACCCTAGTTACTTCTAGCTTGGAGTTGAAGCCAAAGGTTGAGGCTTTCGGGTGGATCTTTCTTCGACGTGAGAAGACGACCAAGGTGACCTCCTTCCACCACTCCAAGGAGCAAGGAGAGAAGGACTTAAAGCCCAAGGTATAACCTTTCTAGCACTTAGCTAGTTTATAGTTAGCTTTAGCAAGTTTTTGTTTAGCAAAGATCCTTAAAGTCTAGTCCATGTTGCCTAAGCTCATAAAAATCCGATTTTTATTCCGTTTTCCGCCTCCCCGCAAGTACCGGGATGGGAAACGTGGACTTACAGTGGTATCAGAGCCTAACTAAACATAAACTAGCTAGATAGTGAAGTGTAACGAAGTTCGAAACCGAAAAATCCAAAAACCGAGTTTTCAAAAACCCTAGTTTCTGTTAAAAATTTTCTGGTCAAAACAAAATTTGTTATACTCCTAAAATAGTCTCAGGGTTTTTTAAAGATAACCACAAAACCCGGTCCAGTGAGTCGTCTAAACCGCCGTATTTCCGTGGCAATAGCAAGCTATTGCAGCGGAACCGCCGCCGTTTGGACTCCTCACTGGGTCGAGTTTGGTGCAGTGTATCTCTGGCTTGGTTTTAGGATTTTTGAGATATGTTATATGTGCCCAGATTTTCCAGAATAGAAATTTATTTTTGGGGGCCTATAAATCTGTATTTTTTTCCGAACTTCACTACACTTTGACTATAACGGTTATATCTGTGATGTTTGTATGTATTGAACGTCGGCTAATCTCTATATGTCGATTAGTCGGGGTTATACATCTCTGTGATCTGTGTTTGATATTGGTATGTGTATATGAATGGGTTGGATTGTCGCGGGTGAATAGCCGGGGTGGATGTGAGATGAGTGTTGCCTTTTCTTTCATTCATTTGTAATATGTAAATTGATGTAATATTATTATTTGTATGGCCGCACAACCGGGTCGAGGTTGTAGCCGTCATTGTATAATTCTTTTTACTGTTTTTTCTCCTAGGACAGACCCATGGAGGGGGTGCACAAACTACAGGGTATCTCGAAGTGCCGAGTGGCCTACTCACGGTAGTGAGGGAGGTTGCTTCGCTTCGGGTACTTGGCGGGTAGTTTGCCGCATCCGTAGGGGTCTTGGGTGGGGTATTTGGCTATTCACCGCGACCGTGTAATCCGCTTTTCGTTGCAGGCTCGAACGGATTGCGGATTCCTAGTATATCCAATGTATTCATCTGTGATCTGTAATGTCTATCATTGCTATATATTTATATATAATAACTATTTAGGCGTTGCTTATGTTTTACAGCCGCGCTAGCCCAGCCCCCGCTCTGTCGTTAGTTAAGTAACCTAACGGGTGATGACGGGGCCCCGTGGCGAATGCGAATGGCATAAGCGTACGTCATATTTTGGTTGTTTTCTGCAATGGTAGGATTAAATGATGGGACGCATTAAAAGAACTAATGCATGAAAATAAACCAAGTAAAAGTCGATTGGAACACTTTGAAAACCTCTCGGTTCTTTTCAAAACTAAACTTTTAAACGCGGAGCTTGAACCACTCCTTTTAAAAGCTATCTCGTTCCATCGATTATATCAAGTTCACTACGTTCACGGTTTCTCCAAAACCATTCGTAGCCCTCCGTCATTTCGTATGGATATTCAATAGTATTCAAGCTATGTTTGTTGACCTTCGTCAAGGCATAGTGATTGGTAGCTGTTGGGTGTTCATATGTAGCATAGATAGATGCGTTGGTTTGGGACAGTCGTACTACCTTGTTGACCTTCGTCAAGAGTATGTACGGGTGGGTTCAAATTAACCTGGATAATGACGGGTAGAACTTGACATGTGACTTATGATTTGTTGACCTTCGTCAAGGTCATAAGAGCATGGGGCAAAAATCCACATCGGGAGTTTCATAAGTACTGAAACTTGCTAGCGCAGCATACCATTTGGAGTGTGATGATTCTGGTAGGATTCCTTCGGTTTTATCACGCGATGATATTTGGATCCCGATCCTACTGTGAGTATATGCTACTCCTCGGGAAAACTCTCACTTAACGATCAATGCTATAAACCTAGTAGGTGTCTAGAAAGGTGTTAGCGGGGCTACGCCCACAGGGAAAAGAGGTTACTTAATTAAGGAACTTCGCGAAAGCGTTGGAAAACCTCCCTCGAAGTACCGACACTGGCCTGGCTGAACGGTTAAGCAAGTATTGTACGGTGAGAAAGATCCCGACTAATTCTTCCTTTGTGGTTTGAGGAGGGATTCGAGAGACAGTGGGAGCCATCCTGTTTAGATAAATTAAAAACCAATCTAAACATGCAAGAGCATCGTGGTAAGTGTTTTCTTCTCTCTCTCTTAATTGCAGCGACCCAGTGACCGCACCTAGGTTACATCTAGATAATAAGATGACTGAATCTGACTGTTATTATTGGCAAAGGTTTGTCCAGATGTCCATTGCCCAGGACAAGCTGGGACACCTCTTGACTGATCCAACCCCTGCCGTCTCAGGTCCAATTTCTCCTATCACGGATATTGATATTCGTATGACATCGGAAGAAGACTGTGCGAAAGCCAAGTGCCTCGTGTTAGCCTCAGTTGATGGTATATACCAGAGGCAGCATGAGAAGATGGACTCAGCTTCTATCTTCCTCCATAACAAAGTTTTATATGGAGACCAATCTCGTATCGCAAGATATGAGACCTCGAACGAATTGCTTCCAGCGAGGTTGGCTATCGGGTCATTTGTAGGGGCAACGTCCTTACAGAGACCAGCTCTTTTGAGCTCTCGGACCTGAAGACCACGTTGAAGAACGAGTCAGATGCTGACTCAGTTCAACTGTCTCTACCTACTGCCCTAAAGGAAACTAGGGAAGTAGAAAGAAAGAGAAGGGCAGAAGTTTCGAGAATGGATGCAGTAAAAAGGGGATGTTCCTATTGTTGCGGGAATGAACATGGACAGAAGGATTGCAGGGCTAGGAAAGCCAGTAGCCAGAATTCGAAGCATGTTGTGGCTTCGGCTTCGGGTGTGTTTATGATTGAGAACTGTATGTCAGTTAACCCTACTTCCTGGGTATTGGATACCGGATCAGGATCTCATATCTATAATTCGTTACAGGTTTTGTGAAACCGTAGGGTTATCAGGAAAGGTGATATGACTCTCAGGGTTGCTAACGGAATGAGCATGTATGCTGAATCCGTAGGGGAATATCATCTAGGACTGACAACTGGGAAGATATTGATTTTGCGTGACTGTTTTTATGTACCAGGTGCGACTTGTAACATCATATCTGTATCCTTACTTTCTAAGGAAGGATATGATTTTACTTTTGTAAGCGATGTAGTAAACATCCACCTAAATCAAGTGTTGATTGGGTCAGGTACATTGAAATACGGTATATACGTTTTGAATCAAGCTCAGGTCTTCAGTGTCCAGAACACACTGAAAAGAAAGTCTCCGGAAACAAATCAGGCTTTCTTATGGCATTGTAGACTGGGTCACATTAATGAGACACGGTTAACAAAGTTACATAAAGAGGGATACTTGAACCCGTTTGAGTATCAGTCTTATGCCACTAGTGAATCTTGTCTCATGGGAAAGATGACAAAGACTCCGTTCACTGGACACGGAGAAAGAGCGAGCGAGCTCTTGGGACTCATACACAGTGATGTGTGTGGTCCAATGTCTGCACATGCGTGAAGTGGTTCTTCATACTTCATTACTTTCACAGATGATTTCTCTAGGTATGGGCATGTCATCTTGATGAAGCACAAATCCGAGGCCTTTGAGAAATTTCAAGAATACAAGAATGAAGTTGAAAAACAAACAGGTAAAAGTATCAAGACACTGAGATCTGATCGAGGTGGTGAATACTTGAGTGCCGAGTTTCTGGGCTACTTAAAAGAGAATGGAATTCTCTCTCAGCTTACTCCTCCATACACACCACAACACAACGGTGTATCGGAAAGATGGAATCGAACCCTATTGGATATGGTTCGTTCCATGATGAATAAGGCTGAGTTGCCGTGATCCTTCTGGGGTTATGCACTAGAAACAGCTGCATATCTCTTGAACAAGGCTCCAACCAAAACTGTGCCTACCACCCCATATCAGATGTGGAGTGGGAAGAAACCCTGTCTCAAGTACCTTAAGACATGGGGATGTCCAGCTTTTGTAAAAAAGCAGCATGCGGACAAGCTCGAGGCACGTTCAGTACTGTGTAAGTTTGTGGGATACCCAAAGAACTCCAGTGGGTATCTTTTTTATTCCACAGAGGAACAAAAGGTTTTTGTTTCTCAGCTTGCCCGCTTCTTGGAAACTGAATTTTTAGAAAATCAGATAAGTGGGAGCGCAATAGAACAGGAAGAAATTCCAGAATCACAAACTATTACTGAAAGCTTGGTAGAACCAGAGGGTTCGAAAAAACAGGACATCCCAGCGCCACTCCACAGAAGTAGTAGGCAGTCTCATCCGCCCGAGAGATACTACGGTTTTCTCATTGACGGGGATAACGAGGACTGCACTATGGATTATAGTGAGCCTACTAGCTTCCAGCAAGCCATCCAGAGCGGCGACTCGGTAAAATGGCTGGATGCAATGCGGGCCGAGATGGAGTCCATGTACACCAACAAAGTTTGGACTTTGGACTTTGCACCAGAAGGGGTAAAACTCGTAGGCTGCAAATGGATCTTTAGAAAGAAGATTGGTGTAGATGTGCAGGTTGAGACCTATAAAGCTAGACTTGTAGCAAAGGGTTTTCGTCAAAGACCTGGTTTGGACTATGACGAGACCTTTTCTCCAGTGGCTATGCTGAAATCCATTCGGATCCTTCTTGCCATTGCTGCCTTCCACGATTATGAAATCTGGCAGATGGACGTAACGACGGCTTTCCTAAATGGAAATTTAGAAAAGTGCATCTATATGGATCAGCCGGAGGGATTCATTCAGAGTGGGAGCAGCGGTAGAGTGTGCAAGTTGCTCAAGTCCATTTATGGACTTAAGCAGGCATCGCGGAATTGGAACATCTGCTTTGATGATACTGTCAAAGAATTCGACTATATCAAAAACCCAGATGAACCATGCATTTACAGTAAGATTGTAGGGAGAACTGTAGTATTCCTCGTCTTATACGTGGATGACATTCTCCTAATAGGAAATGATATTCCTATGCTACAGTTAGTCAAAGGATTCTTGTCACAGAGATTCTCCATGAAGGACCTGGGTGATGCCAACTACATTCTGGGGATCCAGATCTATCGTGATAGATCTAAGAGGATGTTGGGACTTTCACAGTCAAGGTACATCGACACCGTACTGAAAAGATTCAGTATGGAAGATTCCAAGCGCGGTAATTTACCGGCTTGTCACGGGATCACCCTCTCCAAAGAGATGTCTCCCAAGACTGATTTGGAAAGGGATCGCATGTCTATTATACCCTACGCTTCTGTGGTAGGCTCTATAATGTATGCGATGTTGTGTACCAGACCAGATATAGCATACGCATTGAGCGTTGTAAGCCGGTATCAGTCGAACCCAGGGGAGAAACACTGGATAGCGGTAAAGAACATTATTAAGTACCTGAGAAGGACTAAGGAGATGTTCTTGGTGTATGGCGGAAAAGACCTCCAGCTTGAGGCCTTTGCTGACTCCAGCTTCCAGAGTGACAAGGATGACTCCAAGTCCATGTCGGGTTATGTCTTCACCCTCAATGGAGGGGCGGTTTGCTGGAAGAGTTCCAAGCAGGAGACCGTTGCTAACTCAACTATGGAAGCGGAGTACATAGCTGCTTGTGATGCCGCAAAGGAAGCTGTCTGGATGAAGAAGTTCCTCACAGAGCTTCAGGTGGTTCCTACCATTGTTGATCCAATACCGCTGTATTGCGACAACAACGGAGCTATAGCTTTAGCGAAGGAACCCAGGTCCCATCAGAAGTCCAGGCACATTTTGAGGCGGTACCACCTGATCAGGGAGATCGAGGTGAAGAGAGTAAATACGGAGAATAACACTGCAGATCCACTCACGAAGGCCCTACCCCAGATTCAGTTCGAGCGACTGATCGAGATGATAGGACTTCGATACGCAAGTACATGGCCTTAGTGCAAGTGGGAGATTGTTAGTGTATATGCCCTAGAGGCCATTACTGTATCATACTAGTTTGTATATTACTTGATGGAAGCTTGGGATATTCACAGTTGTATATACAATCTTGCTCGAAATGGTAGTATGCTACTTGGTTTGTCTCTACTTCAATATGTGCATGTGTTTCTTTTAGCATATCGCTGATATACATATTAGTAGAGCCCTTAGGATCTTTTCTTGATTACCAGCATTGTGATGGCTCTCGCACTCGTGGGAGCTGGGTAATCTATAAGCACATCCTTATATAGGTCCCTGGTCGTTGGACTATCGAGACAGGGCATCGATACTTCAGAGTAGACTAGCGTATGCGCTTCTCATACCAGTGTGGGAGACGGTCTGTCCCACAGCCGTCAGTACGTCGTACTTGAGATAGTATGCAGGTGCTCGTTAGGTTACGAGTACACTGGATAGGACTCGTCGGGAACTGTTGGTTGGTAGTATACCTATCGTCAGTTATCAGTTCCCAGATGACATGAGTACAGCTTAGTCCGTTGACTTAACACTGTCACTTCGCCTCGAGTGTGTTCCCACTGCACTTTGATTACTACCCTACCATGGCTCAAAGGAGTCGTGCAAACAGGTAGTTTTTGGGTGCAGTCCTGAAGCACTTAGAGGCAGTGACGGTTAGACAGGATTCAACTCTCCCGGTATTGGGGGTTGACATCGCGATGTGTCCAGGAGAGCCATTACACGAGTAGTCCCTGGCCAGGGCAAGCGAGATATACTGGTAGGTTTCCAGTGTTATCTCAGGGTGTTCTGGGCTACACTCCGACACGACTTGTACCGCTATTAGGGGACTGACGTTCACCGCCCCCTAGGCCCGCCATACGATGTATCAGACGAACAGACCAGACTGTACGGAGACTGTCACATACAGGCTCAGTAGGAGTTCTGATGGGGTTCATCTCGTCAGTCTTCTTATCGACATATACCTGGGGACCGTTACGTACAACTAGTGCCGCTTGCGGTCTGTGGTTAAACCCACTGCCAGCGTAGTGTCGAGTCTTTAGAGTCCCACATAGAGAGCTATTCGCCTTTAGGCAAAATGAGTAGAGGTCGCATGGTTTTGCGACAGGGTTCTTTCACAACCGCGCACTTGTACACGTTTGCTGTCCGGATAGTTTATACTAGCGGGCTTTGGTTTAAGACGGATCTTAGTATATGTTTTGGGATTGGTTTTTCTCATTGTATTCGTGTTCCTCGGATCACGAATGCGGGTGCGTATGCACAGTTGTTTGAGACAGAGGGAGAGGACCTTGATTAGGGTTAATGGCTATTGTCATTTTTATTAACCCTAATGCTTATGTGTGTATTATAGTTAATTGATAATTAGTTTAATAATTGTGCATGGTTATGGTTGTTGACCATTTGACTTCCTTGACTTGTTGACCTAGCTTGACACTTTGACCATCATCATTTCTTTTGGAAGATGCTTTTTGATCCTTGCAAATTGAAATGATAATGGTCATGTCATGATTAACCATGACAATTATCTAGCTAATTATTTAATTAAAATAATATACACATATTAGTGATAATGGTTCACATTATTCTCATTCTATCATATCATTTCTCTATCTTGTTCTTCCTCTCCCTCAAGCTCTCTCCCTCTCATGTGTTGAGAAACACTTGAGCTTGAGAAAAACCCTCTCTTGATCATCTCTACTCTCATATAGGGTTGAAGGACTAGCACTTCTTGAACCCTAGTTACTTCTAGCTTGGAGTTGAAGCCAAAGGTTGAAGCTTCCGGGTGGATCTTTCTTCGACGTGAGAAGACGACCAAGGTGACCTCCTTCCACCACTCCAAGGAGCTAGGAGAGAAGGACTTAAAGCCCAAGGTATAACCTTTCTAGCACTTAGCTAGTTTATAGTTAGCTTTAGCAAGTTTTTGTTTAGCAAAGATCCTTAAAGTCTAGTCCATGTTGCCTAAGCTCATAAAAATCCGATTTTTATTCCGTTTTCCGCCTCCCCGCAAGTACCGGGGTAGGCAACGTGGATTTACACTAAATACGAATCACATCATATCACCAATCTCATGGCACTATGCCCAATATCATCGACTCATCTTCCAAATATCATCCACTATCCTAGTCATCTAGGTATAACCATAACAAATAAGCATGTGTGTGCGTGTGGGGGTAAGCCTATTTTAGGGTTCGCAACTAGGAATTATACTAGTATATTTCTACTCCCTAATCAAATCATAGTACACCTAATCTCATCTCAAATATCCATGACACACTATAAGATTTCACATATATTTAGTATATATAGTATACTAGACATCGAACTGCCGTGGTGCTATACGCCATCCACCCGACTTCCCCCGTAGATATAATCTACTCACTTTGAATCCTGCGTGTCGATGTCGATGTCGCCTTCATCTTCTTCCTCGTATGAAGCCCTCGAGACGGTACCTACAAGGTAGCACAATCGCAAAAGCATCTTAAAGTCATATCGAGAAAACCAAACGACGCGCTAAGGCCTATAGGTTAGAACCTATAGACTACGTTTTCAAAACCTTCAAACAACCCTCGATATCGTCATACACATGTCAAGTGTTCGAGGTGAAACACAAATACACAAATCCAGAATTAAAAATATGAAAAACGAAACACGAACCCAAAACAGCAACTACAGAAAAGGGTCCCAGATTTTGTCTTAAGGTGAAACCAAGGTTCCAAAACAACACTAGGGTGATATATAGGGTACATATGACCTACTGAAACAACCTGGGCTCCTCCTATCACCAAGTGGCCGAGAAATCAAGGGGGAAATCCGGCCAGGCCGGCCTTGGGTTCTCCTCTTGGGTCCGTCATACTACAGGAGGTTCCTAGTGTCTCAAATTGGTCTCTAGACTTGTTTATTTTTCCAGTAATAATTCCAGTCCATTTCAGATTTCCCTGCACCCTCAAAGTCATCAAAAACAGACATGAAAGTCCCGTAATTCCATATTTTTGGGTTTCAGGTTTTGTTAGGTCAGGGTTTTAGACAATAGGGGGTCTAAGGTCATCTTTAAAGTCCAATTGCACAGCCACGACATAAATTAACCTTAATCCTCTCTAGGGTTTTCCAAAGTTTCGTCAAACTTCGCCAAATCGATACTAAACTTAAAAAGAGGCTTAAACATAAGAAATACTACACTATTTGTGAAGGAAACACCTCAATAGACCCTCATGAATCCTCAACAGCGCCAAAATGAATACTTTCTTGGTCTATTGGGTAGCTAGGGGGCTTGTGCACCTTTTTTGTGAAAAGGAAATGGTGTTTTGAGCTTGTTTTGGAGATGAAGTAGGGTGTTTTGTGGAGGGGAGGAAAGAGGGCAGCAGCAGCAGCTGAAGAAGAGGGAGAGAGAAGGGAGAAAATGTGTGAATAATTGGAGAGGGATGGCTCAAGACCAAGTCAACATATCCCTCACCTTTCTCTCTCTTCACCACCTACTATCATATACTATTTCAAATCCTTTTCTTTTCATTTCTAATTAATCAACATCCATGCCATAAACATGAAGAATGCCGTGATAAAGAAAAATGTATCTCATGAAAAAAAGACTTGTGCATGTTTTGCACAAAACGAGATTAAAACGCGATTAGCGATTTTTAATCGTGATTAGCGTTAAATAAGTGTCAAATAATTCATAAAAACTTAAAATTTTCATAATTCACGTAAAACACCCTCTTTTAAATAATTTCCATAATTTTAAAAAAATTTCCCTATTTTATCGGTATTTAATTATACCGAAATATTAAAATATTCATTTAAAATTAATATTAAATTATAAAAATTCCCAAAAATAATATTTTATTTTTTTGAAATGTTATAATCTTTCCCCCTTAAGAAAATTCGGTCCCTGAATTTAATTTAAAACCCCTCAAATACTAAAACATTTCAGTAAAGTCCAAGTCGTCGGGGCTCCAAAATCATCAATACATAAAACGCATCATAGCGCAATGCATGCGCATAAGTAATGAGCAGATAACTCAAAAACAAAACTCCGTCAAGTATCCCGAAATCATCGGAGTCATGGTAAAGACACAAATGTCAAATCCAAAACAAAACCAATATGATATACATCAAAATTATACATGCAAATTTCTGAAGAAATGCATGCCAAATCCTTTTAAGTCGATGTGCGATGCGCATAACACTGCACAGTGGCGGACGTCTATTATAATAAAATAACCATATACGTATATATCATTTGTTTAATATGTATGTTCCGCCGTTTTGAAAACAATTTAGAAGGTCTCCTTGTGTTAAACATTTCGTGTCATATAAGACACGTAGGTAAATACTGAGTCTATAGCTCGCTTTTTGGAAATCCCCTCGATAATTATCAATGAATGCAAAATCTTTCCAGGTACTGTCCTCTGATTAGTCCTGCTCAGTACGAACACATATAGAAAATATCATAAAAATGTAATGCTCCATAAGGAATAAATCCCAAAAATGTATATAAGAATCCCCTATGCGTCTGGTGCTCACGGAATCAAAATCCATATATGTGACATACATGTTCATAGAAACATCATCTAGGTGTAACGGGTGTGCACGAAACATCTGCCAAGGGCAACGGGCGTGCCTGACAGCAAAATCAGGTGCATCTGACATGCGCAAAGAATCCAAATTTAGTGCATCTAGTGTGCACAAAAATCGTATCTCAAAACATGCGCTCAATACGCGCGAAAATCCAAATCGAATGCATGGAGTGCAAGAAATCAATATCAATATCAGAATTAAGATCGACGGTATACAATACGGCGCAATCAAAATTAGGTATACTGCGGTATATAATCTCACAACCATGTGCATCAGCGTGCACAAAATAAATCAAAACACTAAAAGTGCATGAAAACTATGCTGGAAGCGTAAATCAAATCACCGGCATAAAATAGGAATGAAATCACAATCAATAGCTCAAGCGTAATAACTATGCGCAAAATATCAATACCCAGTAGGTGCAACCATGTTACATGAAAACAAATATCATGGAACTCGGTCTTCAAGACTAAATCATGCGAATAAATCGCCTAAAATACCGAAATCCAAGGTGACAGATACGTGATAATCGAATCATAAAATCACAAATCATAAATACCGTCGTCAATATATCCTCATTCAAATTCGGGAAGGTGTCGGTGCATCCGATACTAGCAGTGCAAGATATCTACTTGCCTCTTGCTCACGGTCTGGCGTCCTCTGTCTCTGGGCCCTTATCTCCTCTGTGGATTACTAATATCGCAATCCATCAGCTCATCAGCCGTGTCAGACATGCTAACGGGGACGATTCCGTCAGGCACTTCTCTGGTCATCTCTCGGTCAATCCTTACGACTGTTCGTAAAGCAGCACGTCATTGGCGCCGACCTCTGGTCCTCTGCATGCACATCACACATCTGCTCCTAGGTGCAAATCTTATTGCAGCAGTGTCCTGGAAGGAATCCTGCTCAAGGTCTCATTCGATCTCGCCTATGCCGAACTGTACAGAGGCCGGTACTCTTGCATAATCTTTTCTGTCTCTCTGGAAATCTGCGTCCTCATCACAACATTTTCTTGGAAATTGACCGCATCCAAATGCCTCTGTAGATATATCGCATCTCTGATGTTAGCGAAGTGGAACGTCATCTCGTTGAAATCTTGTGAGAACTCTTCACTTTACTCTGCTCCAATGTCGACTGATTCGGACTCGTCTTCTCGTGGCTGCATGGACTGCGCTCCAACGGCTATACTCGTATCTGGAGTCTCCCAAGCAATGCATCCCATCACATGATATCCGAAAGATATCAAACCTTTCGATCGATTCTTCAAAACCTTATAATCCCCCAAGAGATCAACATCTTGGGTACAGTTTAATAGTATCGAGTACATACCATAGCATCAGTGGTCCAGTCGTAGAAGGGCAAACCCAAGCCTCATTAATGGCGCTGCGGAACTGCCGTAAACCCTAAGGTTCAAAGGCTTTCACACAGTCATTATGTTGAGTTAGGATTTCATTCTTCTAGAGGGTCCATAGAATCGCTTGCATGTCTTGCCGAATACTTTAAATTTAGAATATGGGTTTCTGACATTCGACCGTCTCTATCGACTCTCAACGAATCTGCGTGAAGTCGTCTCTAGCTGGAATCAATCTATCTGATGACCTCGCATCGAGGTAAGCGAATGAACCACATGTCCTAATCCTCCATCCTTCGATGACTAGCGACTTTCTATCATATCTCTGAGTATATACTCATGCTGCAGTAGCTCCAACATCTGGGAGATATCTCGTCATTTGCAGCAACAACTGGCTCATTCGTCTGTACGCTGAACAGTGCTTCAATCATCATGAATAAGCGATAAATCGATGGTCATCACATCCTGGCTGGCCTCTAGCAGTAGCCTGATCCTCTGGTGCTGATCGGCACGTCCGAGAAATCTCGTAAAAGCGATCTGTCAAACGCTCATGGAGCAAAAACACAATAAGACGACGCCTCCACATGTAATCGTATGCCTATGGAATCAGGCCCTGGTCAGTCATCGTCCGTGACGAGCTCATGCTGACGCAACTTTAGCCGTAGCTCTCTCTGCCCGTGTAATCGTGGCAGAAACATCATAACCAATATCGATGAGGATAGATCATAAGAATGAATATAATACTGTGCAAGAAAATGTACATCCTAAGGTTCCTTAAGCGGAGTGGCATGTCGTAAGTATGCCGCGGAACATACACACGGTATGCCACTCTACTGAAGTCACCTACTCCATCAACCAAGGGTCATCCTACGCGACGAAAGTTCGGGTATAATACCCCCTCGACTAAGTCTAAGTTCCGTAAGGTCAAGCCTAAGTTCCGTATATAAACGCCCTAGGCTCCGTATAGTCAAACTTAGACTCGAACCAAGCTTAACCTAGCGCTCTAATACCAACTTTGTCACGACCCGAAATAACCCGTCACTGGCACTTGAATCATATGAAGCCTATAGGACCCCATCTAATTCAAGTAAGCCAAAAGCCCAGAAATCTAAAAACCACTTTTAAGTAATAAATAAGGAAATAGTTTTAAGAAGTGAAGAAAACAAATTTTTAAAACAAGGGGTTTTAAATAAGTAGCTGAATATGCATTTGTAAAATCCTCAATGTCTTTTCTGAAAATTTCGGCAGAGTTTCCTTTGTAAATACTGGCCCCGAACGGTGTACAACATGATAAAAGCATATATACAATGATAAAAGGCATCCCCAAGCGGTAGCTAGCTCTTCGTCAATCTACGGTCACAACCACACAAGCAATAAAATATACAACGCCGAAGGGCGAGGTTCAAAACTCAAAAAGAAACTCAAAATCAACATGAAAACCATAATCCTACAACGCACGACTCTAAGGTCGAAATAATACATAACTGGTTTTCTAAGTCTGAAACAATATAAAAGTTTTGGTTGATGGAATTACTAGATACAACAAAATAAAATAATACAAGGGTAGTCACGATGCGAGTGAACCTACCTACCAAATGCAATCACCCAGAAAGGGAGCAGGGTGCCAGAAAAACCGCAATGAAACCTGTACGACAAAACCTGCAGGAACTGCGGCACAACGGGGGTGAGTTGCTAACTCGTGAATAGAAAACATCACAGAGCAGAAATCGTATATATGACACAATCCTAGGTCAATATGATCAAATATATATAAAAACCTCAAATGAATAAGTCTGAAGCATGATAAGGTGGCAATGTATATCTATACATGAGTGTAGTGCCAAGTGCTCGTGCCAGTGCCTCAGGTAATAACATATCAACAATAAGAGGTATGATCAATGTCGACTATATCAGGAAGACTATGAAAAAGTGGATATCATCCAACTATGTAATCAAGGTCATCAATGTCAATATATGTATGTGGAAATCATCTACGCGTCACCCAATGACAATAAGCATCATGCATGAAAAATCATAAAGCATATGCATGGAAATATGAGGATATAAATCAACATGTGTCGCTCACGACATGTCAAATCATGGAACCTGAGTGTCAAGTATCGACACTCGAAAACATCATGAAACCTGTGCCCATCATCGGCACGTAAATCCTTTTATATCGGGCTCCGTCAGTAAGGATCGGCCCATATCATCTCTCAACTCAGGTCGGTATCCTCCGGATATCCGCCGAGCTCAAATACAATCACCGGTAGGTAGTAGTCCCTCTGCCAGGCTCACCGTCTGTATACACAGCATCCCTTTCTTGCCCCGGGGTACCATACCGAGTCCACCATGTACCCGCAATCGGCCTCATCTGCCTCCTCGAATCAGGTTTCACATGCCGCTCTCAGCACAGAGAAAATACATGGTGGACGCACTTAAATATTATATCAAGGGTAACCGGGTTTTTAAAACAATTACATACTCTCTTTTGAAATATCCATGGTTACTAAATCCAGAAATATCATTGAAACAACATATCTCAATGCGTATAATCAAAAGCATGATGTATGGGTTATGTAAACGAAATGTAAGCATATCAGTATATCATGCAATATGGAATAGTAATATGCACATATTTAGGGAAACCGTTCTTTTAAAATGAATCAGTTTTAAAGAGTATCCTGCGGTTCCCAAATCTCTAAATCAAGCGAGAAATCATCTATGTATGTGCAAATGAGTATGTGTACAAGTGTGGGTGTACAATATGTAAGTACACGAGTATGAATGTTCAATAGGTGTGTACACAAGTATGCCATGCAAGGGTCATATCCTGAATGCAACAGTACTACAGTGTAGTGACATGGTAATTATCGATGTTGAAGAGTGTGAGCCGGCAAGCAGGTGTACGTGGAACATATGCATCATCGAAAATGGTGCAGGTGTCCTAACAGCATGATTTTTATATAACAATAATCTCATTTACACATGCAATGTGATGCGAATAGCATGAATATGCGGAAATCGAATAATAAATGCAACAGTGACGTATCTGAATCAATATAAAAATGTCCTATAGTTTGCCTTTTGAAATAAGACGAATCGGCTTTTTAGTAAAATAAGGGCTACGGTGTTTTAAAGAAAAGATGTGTCTTTTGAAAATATCCATAGAATCCCTTTGCCTATCATTGAAATACTCCTGATTCGTTAGTTTTGAAATAGGTATACATCGGCCTAGTCTAACATCTGCTAGCAAAACTACAGCTCTAACTACCAAGTCAATCAGGAGGGGTATGGAAACCACCTAAATCTGAGTCGATATATATATGTATATAAATATAATGGTCGGTGATCCCGCCTCAAGGTACCGCATACGATACAAAATCATATGACATCCTCGAGTCATGAGTCCGGATCTATCATCAATATAAAGCTCGTACGGTAAATCACCGTACGACATCCCAAAAGCTGGGTACGGGACAATATCACATTCCTCTCATCAAATATCAGGTATCATTATCATCATATCACATGATCTGGTGTACTGATCTAATGTCTACTACAAATCAACACCATCTATATAAATATAAAGGCGTGTGTGAAACACATGTCCCAAGGCCCGCTAAAATCACATGTCGTATCCCAAATATGAATCACATCATGTAACTGATCTCATGGCACTATGCCCAATATCATCGTCTCATCTTCCAAATATCATCCACTATCCTTGTCATCTAGGTATAACTATAACAAATAAGCATGTGTGTGCGTGTGGGTGTAAGCCTATTCTAGGGTTCGCAACTAGGAACTATACTAGTTTACTTCTATGCCCTAATCAAATCATAGTACACCTAATCTCATCTCAATTATCCAAGAAACACTATAAGCTTTCATATATATTTAGTATATATAGTATACTAGATATCGAACTACGGGGGTGCTATACGCCATCCACCAGACTTCCCCCGTAGATATAATCTACTCACTTTGAATCCTGCGTGTCAGTGTCATCTTCTTCCTCGTATGAAGCCCTCGAGAAGGTACCTACAAGGTAACACAATTGCAAAAGCACCTTAAAATCATATCGAGAAAACCAAATGACGCGCTAAGGCCTATAGGTTAGAACCTATAGGCTACGTTTTCAAAAACATCAAACAAACCTCGATATCGTCGTACAAACGTCAAGTGATCGAGGTGAAACACAAATACGCAAATCCAGAATTCAAAATACGAGAAACAAAACACGAACCCAAAATAGCAACTGTAGGGTTCCTAGGCACTCCCAAGAGGTCTCACAAGGCATCAACCATGCCAATTTCAAATTTTACGGGTGCCTACAAACCCTAATACGGATCGTTGACTAGAGATTAGGCGATAAAAGAAACTAGTTAACTACTTTAACTAAGTGAACGGAAATACAACCTTTGTAGATCCGGTCCTCCACCTCCATAGCTCCGCAATGAAGTCTCATCGCTGTCCAAATCGAATCCCGGACTCTAGCGTCGGCTTCATCGGAGAAATGGGCGGGCAAGGTTGTCGGCTTCGTGCCGAAGATGATCTACGTCGAGGCATCACAAGGTCAAGCTCCCACTTCACCAAGTCATGAAACTTGTGAAGAGAACACCCTATACTACTTGGCAAGAGGTAGAGGATGAAGAAATAGGAGGTGGGTTCACTTTAGAATTGGATTTCTCACTCATTTTCTCACTTTGCCATTGATGGAGGCAAGGTTTTCTTCAAGTAGAAGATGATGAAGAAGAAGAAGATAATATGATAAGTGCTTTAAAAATAGATAATAAAATGAATACTTATCATAATCTTAACCTTAGTTAAGTGTAGAGAATTGACTAAGGTTAGGTTGAATGGTTCGGGTTAAGGATGAGAACAAAAAGGTCATTCAGTCAAAGCTTCATGAAGCTTCAACTAAAAACAAATGAAGCCACCATTCATTTATCTTTCAATTTATTCAAAATGAATAAATAAATAAGATAATTGAATAAGTAAAACCCTAATCAACAACTTAACCATGGTTTAATTCTTTACACTTAACCAAATAAGCATGTATCATCAAGCATGATACAATCAAGTGCACAAAAGTATATCATATATACAACTTGCACAAATCAAGTGAGAAAATCTACTTAAAGTGAACCAATACTAGTAATGCAAAGTAATATATCAAATATATAATTATGCATTAAATCATTAAATCAACACTTGATTTAACGATCCGGTCATATCGCATATAACCGACTAGTATCCAATGTATCGGCTTATCGAATCAATCCTCGATTCAATAACTAGGTTATATCGCATACAACCATTCGACACATTCATCGAGAGAATGGAATACGGTATCACATACACACATTATTCTCGGTCCCGCACATATCTCATATGCGCTCCTATTTCGTTTCGCTTGAGCCAGGAAACCTCTGTTTAGGACTCTAAAGACTCGTCAATACTTCGGCAGCAGGTGATGATCATATCAAACACCCATAAGCCGCAAGCGGTCTGCTAAACGTAACGGCCACCCGGGTATTGAGCGATCAGAAGATCGACGAGCAAGCCCGCTCACACTCCTGTGAATCCAACCAGTAACATTTACCGTACAGTCCGGTCTCGTCGTCTGATATGTCGCATATCTCGCCTAAGGGTGGTAAACGTCAGACCCCAATAGCTCGATAAGTCATGTCGATATGAGGTCTATAACAATTCGAGAAACTACTGGTAACACTTACCAATAAATCTCAGCAACCCTGGCCAGGGATTTCCGGTTATAGCCAATCGAACACAGCGCAACATCAACTCCCTATACCGGGAGAGACGAATCCCCTCCTATCGCTCATTGCCTCCATGTGATTCGGGACTGTACCCAAAAACCACCGTTTTGCACGCCCTCTTGGACGTGGTAAGGTGGAAATCAAAGCACAGTGGGAACCACACAAGACTCTATGACGATCTCGGGTCAACAGACTACTCTGTACCAGTGTCACCAGAGAACTGCCATCTGACGTAAGGTATAATACCATCTGGAAGTTCTCGACGAGTCCGTCCAGTGTACCCAGTCTCTACTAAGCACCCGTATATCATCTCTGATGTCAAACACCAATGGATATGGGATCATCCATCGCCCATCTGTATGGGTCGAGAAGGTATACGCTAGTCTACACTGGTATATCGATGCCCCGTCTCGATACACCCACGGCTAGGGACATTGAAGAATGTACTTATGGACTACCATGTCCCCACTAGTATGATCCACATCATAGTCCAGATAGTCAAGTACACATCCTAAGGGCTTTACCAACATGTAACAGAGAGACAATTAATGTACACGTTAAGGTAAAGAGTAACCAGATAGCATACTATCATGTCGAGCAAGAAAGTCCTCCCTATATATGTCCCAGCATCCACTACAATATACATCCAATGTACAGTAATGGCCTCTAGGACATACTTATAACATACAATCTCCCACTTGCACTAGGGCCATCTGATAGCAGTGGTTGTAGTATCTCATACTCAACCATCCCATAAAAGTCTCTCGATGGGAATAGGCCTTCGTGAGTGGATCCACCGTGTTGTCCTCTGAGTCTACTCTCCTAACCTCGATCCCTTAGAGATCAACCATCTCTATGATCAGGTGACACTGCCATAGAATATGTCTGGATCACTGATGGGACCTGCGTTCCTTGGCATAAGCCACAACCCCATTGTCTCACAATGGTAGGAACGTAGTTTATCTCATGAACCAATATACACCCAAACAGCCTCTTTGGTAGCATCTTAAGTAGCGATGTATCCTGCCTTTATCGTCTAGTATGCCACGGTATTTAGCTTGGAACTCTTCCAACATACCTTCCCTTTACTGAGGATAAAGACAATGCCTGTGACTGACACTTAGTCGTCTTTATCACCCTGGAACACTTCCAGTGATTCTCCCCAGGATCTATTGATACTATCTCACAACTACTAGTGAGATTCCTAACATTCTTTTTAGATCTATCTTATAGATCCAAAGCTTAGGATTTAGTAGGTATCACTTTGATCCTCTATGGAGAATCATTGTGATAAGCGGAGATTGATCGAGCGTAGCATAGGAAACTCCTTCCCTATCAAGAGTATGTCATCCACGTACTCTACGAAGATCGTCACCATACTCCCTACTACCTTTTTGTTTATACAAGGTTCATCTACCATTTTGATGATGTCAACTTCTTTGACTAATCCATCAAAACAGATGTTCCAACTCCGCGATGCCTGCTTTATCCTATAAAGCATCTTGCACATGTTTCCGCTGCTCCCACTGTCTATGAAGCCCTCTGGCTGTGTACTTATAGACGCACTCTTCTAAAACATCATTTAGAAAAGCAGTCATGACATCCAACCGCCAGATATCATAGTCATGGTATGTAGACGTGGCAAGTAGTATCTGGATGGACTTAAGCATAGGTACTGGAAAAGGTTTCATCATTATCCACGCCTGGTTGATGACGAAAACCTTTAACAAGTCTAGCTTTGAAAGTCTCAACTTTTCCATCTACACCAAGTAATCTTCTCAAGATATACTTGCTCCTGATGGGGATTTAACCCTTCAGATATAGCACCCAAAGTCCATACTTTGTTGGTGTACATGGATTCCATCTCAGATCACTAAGCATCCTGCCATTCTTACAGAGTCTTACTCCTGATGGCCAGCTCGAAGCTAGTTGGGTCATCATCTCATGATGCAATCCTCGCTCCCACTGTCATAGAGAAACCGAAGTATCTTTCAGATGGGTGAGGAACCCTACTAGATCGGCGGAGAGGCTGAGGTTCGTTCGAATCTACTGAATCCTTTGGTTCTATCAAATCATTGTATAGCTGGAACCTTTCCAGTTCTACATTACAGACCTTGCCTCGAGTTTGTCCGGATTTTGCTTTTAGACATAGGCCGGTCAACCCCAAATCTTAACTACCTTAAGATATGGGCTCTTCCCTTTCCATATCACATATGAAATGGTAGGCAACTGATTTGATTGGAACCCTATTCAATAGGTATGCAGCTTCTCAAGCGCATAACTCCCAAAAGGAAAAAGGTAACTCAGTAGTACTCATCATAGAGCACACCTTATCATATAGGGTGTGATTGCTCCGCCCCGATACACCAACGTGCTATGGTGTATACGGAGGAGTAATGCAGAGAGAGAATCTCATTCTCCTTTAGAATAGTCCAAGAATTCCGTGCTCAAATATTCTCCTCCTTGATCTCATCAAAGGACATAATACTTATACACGTATTGGTTCTCTACTTCTAACTTATATTCTGTGAATATCTTAAAAGGTTCGGACTTGTGTTTCAACAGGAATATATGACTGAATCTTGAGAGATTATCAGAGAATGTAATGAAGTACAAAGAACCAGTCCTGGCATGTGTAGATAGGAGACCTTACATACATCATCATGTATCAGTCCCAAGAGTTCATTAACTCTTTCTTTGTTTCCAATAAACAGAGCTATGGTCATCTTATCTTTGTGACATGAATGGCAAGTTTCACAAGATGTAAATTCAAACTGATTAAAATATGCATCTTTATGTAACTTATCTAGTCGGGTCACATTGATATGACTTAGTCTACAATACCTCAAGAAAGATTCGTTCATTTCTGAACTCTTCTTCTTGTGTGTGTTCCATATACTAAGAACTGTAGTTTGATTTAGAACAACAACGCTTTTAAATAACGTGCCAGAACCGATCAACTTTTGATATAAGAAATGTTCAAAACATTATCCAACAATACAAAATTTTATTATTTCTTTACTAATAAAGAGACTGATATGATTTTGTATATCAGGTTCGGTATCTAATAACATTCGTTCAGAATCAATGTATTGGTAATACAGGGTGACAGTGACCAACAGACTTGGCTGCAACACTTGCCCCGTTTTCTGCTTCATGAAACTTATCACCCGTTCTCAGTTCTCTACCTTTCTGTAGCCCTATGTAACAGATTACATATCTGGGATCTTGATCTGGTATCACATACCCAGGACGTAGAGGATACAGAGAAACAGTTCTTTGTATTGAACACACCCGAAGATGACGCATCAACATGCACTCTCTTCGTTTGGGTGGCTCGGGAAATATGGTATTCCCCAATTTCCTGCTCTGTCTTATAACAATTATAAGTTGGAGCGGGTCCAACGTTCCCCAGCTCAGTATAACAAGCGGGTTCGGTCAATATATCCATATTATTATCTTGATCAAGGCGTGATATGGTCGCTACCTGGAGAGAGAGAGAAGAAAACACTCAGCGTGCGCTCTTTCAAGAATAGATTGGTTATTATTTTATCTAATCAGGATGGCTCCCACTGCTTTTTATCAAATCTTCCTTCAAACCCTAAAAGGAAAGACTAGCCGGAATTAATTACACACTACAAGTTCGCCAATCTTTCAGCCAGGCCAGTGTCGGTACTTTGAGGGAGGTCCCCCGTGCTTTCGCACGAACCTAATTAATGTAAACCTCATTTTCCCAGAGGCGTAACCCCGTTGACACCTTTCTAGACACCTACTTGATCGGCTAATTGTAATGTGTAAAACTCTCCCAGGAGTAACAATTACTCGCAGCAGGTATCGGGATCTAACTATCTCATAGAAGGTATGCAATCTCATTGCAAATTTCAACACTTGAAATTCCCGATAATATTTTGCCCCTAACCTCCTATGACCTTGACAAAGGCCAACAAACCATAGGATGCTAGTCAAGTTCAACCCGTCATTTCCTGATTGAATTAAACCCACCCGCACGGCCCTTGACAAAGGCCAACAAGGTCGCACGACTACCCTAACCCAATCTGCATCATATGCATAAGCAGATAAGCACCAGTTAGCTACCGCACACTGCGCCTTGACAAAGGCCAACAAACGCAGCACGAATACTAACTACTACTTATCTGAAATGACGGTGGGCTACGACAGGTTTTTCTGAAAACCTATTGCGTAATGAACTTGATATCATTGTAGAATCAAATGATTTTAAAATGGAGTGTTTTTGAGGCTTTTCTAGTTTTGCTAAAGGAGTCACTCCCGGTGAAGGGATCGTCGGTCCTTTCCTCGTCGAATGAGGTGCGGAATATATCATATATATCACTGTGCAAAGCAAAAACTCTTAAAAGCAATCAAAAGACAAACCGAGTGTGTAGCATCTGCCAGTTATTGCTAAAGGAGTCACTCCCAGTGAAGGGATCTCAGTCCTTTCCTCATCGAATAAGGTGCAGGATATATCATATATACCGCTGTGCAAAGCAAGAACTGTAGCTACCTGTTTTATTTTGAAATTCGATTCTACAACATCTTAGGTTTCTTTTATTTCATTAATCACATTAATGAAGTCCCATCATTTAAGTACCTAAACATCACAGATAAATACGACGTACACTTATGCCATCCGCATTCGCCTCGATGTCCCCTCGTGCACCGTTAGGTTAGGTAACTAACGGCAGAGCGGGGCAGGGCTAGAGCGGGTGTAAAACATAAGTAACGCCTATATAATATATCATATATACTATATACAGCATTTATCACAGAATATATCACATGATCACATCACAGATATCGCAGCAGAAGAAACATATGAAATATTGGATATACTAGGACGTCCGTGTTTTCAATACGAGCCAGTATAAAACACGGATTCCACGGTCGTGATGAATAGCCAAACCCACACCACTAGACCCCTACGAGAGTGGCAAGCAACCCTACCAATTCTAGAGTTTGGAGACGCGGACTCGACTCCTCGAGTTGGTCTCCCACAGGACTCCAGAACCCGGTTACTTGTGCCCTCCTGCTTGGGTCTATCCTAGTGCGGAAAAGGAAATAATATACAAACGGTGACATCTTCCGCAACCTGGAAGTGCCCCAATAAAATAATATTACATACAAGTTTTTACATGAATGAAAATGAAAAACACTCATCTCACATAAAAACCCTCGGCTATTCAAACACAACGATCTAATATAACATATCCAGCAACACATAACATCACATGTCATCAACGTAAGTAAATATGCGCATCCTAATTGTCGTTGACATATAGCAACGAAACCGGCGATATCAAATATTACACTTACGGTCACAGAAAAGAAAGTGTAAAACTACAACAGTTGGAATCCGCAACCTCCTCAGACATCGCATGCCTGACCAAATGAATTACTTAGACATCGCATGCCTAACAATTATAAACCCCGCATTTTAGTCTCAAAATCGAAAACACTTTTCAATACCAAGTCGGGAAATTCAACAAGATTCCCGACATCATGATCGAATGCTCGTCGCAAACTTTAGTAGGCGGCCGCACCCCCGATGCCGTCGACAAAGTGCACCAAGGCGGAACACCGCTGCCGCGAGCACCCAAACGGATGCTTTCGGCGACGGAGTTCTCCTACAGTCACTTGGTCGGGGCTATGGGGTGTAGCTGTCTATTAAGTTTACCCGGCGAGTATCCGCGTACGCTACGTGATTGCGACGGACTTTCGATCACATCAAAATTCCGTGGCAACCGATCAGTGAGACTAAACTGCTATGTTTATAACATTCATTCAGTTATCTCATAACTTTTGTGAATTCCAATTGTTGTATCACATTCCAGATAATTAGAAAATGTTAAACTTTCCGATCGAACATTCAAACACCCAAGTTTTCCCGAAACAGCTCAACACAAGAAACAAGTCTAAAAACATTCAGTTCGTGCCTCAGTACCAACGGTCCAGCCGTAGAAGTGTCAAGGCAACGCCTCACATGTGGCACGCCGTACTGCCCCAAACCCGAAGGTTCAAAGGGCAGTTCAAGATGGTCACATAATCGAGTTAAGGTTTGTTGTCTTCTAGAGGGTCCATCGCGTTACTTGCACTACTTAGAACGTCGTTAAACTACGGAAAAATCCAACGCTTGGAAATTTCCCGACAGGGGAAAAATTGGCTATTTATATCCGGTCGAACTTTTTAACATATTCAATAATTATCCGGAAAAATACATAGACAAAGTTTGACAATCCGATCGAATAATCGAATCCCCAAAACAACCCCCGAAAATTCAACTCTTGAATAATATTTAAAAATACCCGGAGAACTCAGCACTGAATAAAAGAAGTTACAGTGCAAAATTGGGAGGGTGATGTCAAACTTTTGCCACGGAACCGCCGCATAAGCTAGGCTTATGCCGCGGTTCCGCCTCCATCTTGAAGCAACTTTTGTCAAATTTTGCACCGTAATTCTTGTAATCCCCTGCTGAATTTTTTAAGCATTTTTAATCTGGAAAAACCCCAGTTTTTGAAAAAAGTCCAGAGAGCATGAAATTTTAGGGTTTCGGGTTCGTTAGGGTTTCAAACTTCGTCTACGCAACGCCTAAGGTTCTAGCTAAGCTCTGATACTACTGTAAGGTTCCTAGGCACTCCCAAGAGGTCTCACAAGGTATCAACCATGCCAATTTCAAATTTTACGGGTGCCTACAAACCCTAATACGGATCGTTG
Organism: Agapanthus africanus; assembly: GCA_030015575.1. Lineage (NCBI taxonomy): Eukaryota > Viridiplantae > Streptophyta > Magnoliopsida > Asparagales > Amaryllidaceae > Agapanthus > Agapanthus africanus. Next base: position 539,642,091 of record CM057337.1, read on the forward strand.
ACTAGAGATTAGGCGATAAAAGAAACTAGTTAACTACTTTAACTATGTGAACGGAAATACATCTTTTGTAGATCCGGTCCTCCACCTCCATAGCTCCGCAATGAAGTCTCCTCTCTGTCCAAATCGAATCCCGAGCTCTAGCGTCTGCTTCATCGGAGAAATGGGCGGGCAAGGTCGTCGGCTTCGTGCCGAAGATGATCTACGTCGAGACATCACAAGATCAAGCTCCCACTTCACCAAGTCATGAAACTTGTGAAGAGAACACCCTATACTACTTGGCAAGAGGTAGAGGATGAAGAAATAGGAGGTGGGTTCACTTTAGAATTGGATTTCTCACTCATTTTCTCACTTTGCCATTGATAGAGGCAAGGTTTTCTTCAAGTAGAAGATGATGAAGAAGAAGAAGATAATATGATAAGTGCTTTAAAAATAGATAATAAAATGAATACTTATCATAATCTTAACCTTAGTTAAGTGTAGAGAATTGACTAAGGTTAGGTTGAATGGTTAGGGTTAAGGATGAGAACAAAAAGGTCATTTAGTCAAAGCTTCATGAAGCTTCAACTAAAAACAAATGAAACCACCATTCATTTATCTTTCAATTTATTCAAAATGAATAAATAAATAAATAAGATAAATGAATAAGTAAAACCCTAATCAACAACTTATCCATGGTTTAATTCTTTACACTTAACCAAATAAGCATGTATCATCAAGCATGATACAATCAAGTGCACAAAAGTATATCATATATACAACTTGCACAAATCAAGTGAGAAAATCTACTTAAAGTGAACCAATACTAGTTAATGCAAAGTAATATATAAAATATATAATTATGCATTAAATCATTAAATCAACACTTGATTTAAAGATCCGGTCATATCGCATATAACCGACTAGTATCCAATGTATCGCCTTATCGAATCAATCCTCGATTCGATAACTAGGTTATATCGCATACAATCATTCGACACATTCATCACGAGAATGGAATACGGTATCACATACACACATTATTCTCGGTCCCGCACATATCTCATTTGCGCTCCTGTTTCGTTTCGCTTGAGCCAGGAAACCTCTGTGTAGGACTCTAAAGACTCGTCAATACGCCGGTAGCAGGAGATGATCATATCAAACACCCACAAGCCGCAAGCGGTCTGCTATACGTAACGGCCACCCGGGTATTGAGCGATCAGAAGATCGACGAGCAAGCCCGCTCACACTCCTGTGAATCCAACCAGTAACACTTACCGTACAGTCCGGTCTCGTCGTCTGATATGTCGCATATCTCGCTTAGGGGTAGTAAACGTCAGACCCCAATAGCTCGATAAGTCGTGTCGATATGAGGTCTATAACAATTCGAGAAACTACTGGTAACACTTACCAGTAAATCTCAGCAACCCTGGCCAAGGATTTCCGGTTATAGCCAATCGAACACAGCGCAACATCAACTCCTTATACCGGGAGAGACGAATCCCCTCCTATCACTAATTGCCTCCATGTGATTTGGGACTGTACCCAAAAACCACCGTTTTGCACGCCCTCTTGGACGTGGTAAGGTGGAAATCAAAGCACAGTGGGAACCACACAAGACTCTATGACGATCTCGGGTCAACAGACTACTCTGTACCAGTGTCACCAGAGAACTGCCATCTGACGTAAGGTATAATACCATCTGGAAGTTCTCGGCGAGTCCGTCCAGTGTACCCAGTCTCTACTGAGCACCCGTATATCATCTCTGATGTCAAACACCAATGGATTTGGGATCATCCATCGCCCATCTGTATGGGTCGAGAAGGTATACGCTAGTCTACACTGGTATATCGATGCCCCGTCTCGATACACCCACGACTAGGGACATTGAAGGATGTACTTATGGACTACCATGTCCCCACTAGTATGATCCGCATCATAGTCCAGATAGTCAAGTACACATCCTAAGGGCTTTACCAACATGTAACAGAGAGACAATTAATGTACACGTTAAGGTAAAGAGTAACCAGATAGCATACTATCATGTCGAGCATGAAAGTCCTCCCTATATATGTCCCAGCATCCACTACAATATAAATGCAATGTACAGTAATGGCCTCTAGGGCATACATATAACTAACAACAACTACTGAAAAGGGTCCCAGATTTTGTCTCAGGTGTAACCAAGGTTCCAAAACAACACTAGGGTGATATATAGGGTACATATGACCTACTGAAACAACCTGGGCATCTCCTATCACCAAGTGGCCGAGAACTCAAGGGGAAAATCCATCCAGGTAGGCCCTGGGTTCTTCTATGGGGTCCGTCTTGCTACAAGGGGTTCCTAGGTTCTCAAATTGGTCTCTAGACTTGTTTATTTTTCCGGTAAAAATCCCAGTCCAGTCCAGATTTCCCTGCACCCACAAAGTCGTCACAAACCGACATGAAAGTCCCGTAATTCCGTATTTTTGGGTTTCAGGTTTTGTTAGGTCAGGGTTTTAGACAGTAGGGGGTCTAAGGTCATTATTAAAGTCCAATTGCAGAGCCACGACTCAAATTAACCCTAATCCTCTCTAGGGTTTTCCAATGTTTCGTCAAACTTCGCCAAATCGGTACTAAACTTAAAAAGAGGCTTAAACACAAGAAATACTACACTAATTGTGAAGGAAATACCACAATAGAACCTCATAAATTCTCAACAGCGCCAAAATGAATACTTTCTTGGTCCATTGGGTAGCTAGGGGGCTTGTGCACCTTTTTTTGTGAAAAGGAAATGGTGTTTTAAGTTTGTTTTGGAGATGAAGTGCGGTGTTTTGTGGAAGGGAGGAAAGAGGGCAGCAGCAGCAGCTGAAGAAGAGGGAGAGAGAGGGGAGAAAATGTGTGAATAATTGGAGTGGGATGGCTCAAGACTAAGTCAACATATCCCTCACCTTTCTCTCTCTTCACCACCTACTACCATATACTATTTCAAATCCTTTTCTTTTCTTTTCTAATAAATCAACAACTATGCCATAAACATGAAGAATGCCATGATAATGAAAAATGTAACTCATGAAAAAAAGACTTGTGCATGTTTTGCACAAAACGAGCTTAAAACGCGATTAGCGATTTTTAATCGCGATTAGCGCTAAATTAGTGTGAAATAAGTCATAAAAACTTAAAATTTGCATTATTCACGTAAAACATCCTCTTTTAAATAATTTCCATAATTTTCAAAAAATTCCCCATTTTATCGGTATTTAATTATACCGAAATATTAAAGAATTCATTTAAAATTAATATTAAATTATAAAAATTCCCAAAAATAATATTTTATTTTTTCGAAATGTTACACATTTGGTGTTGGCCGAGCCTTCCCATGAGCAGCCCCAATTTTCCCCACCTCCTTTTCACTCCAAAATTATTCATTTTTTGCTTTAAAAATTAATACAAGTCTCACTAACTCTTCATTCAACCATTACCCTATATTCTTTGGCCAAACTAGCTAGGATCTTGGAGCAAAAGAGAACAATTTGGGAGGTAAGATTGCATGCTAGGTCTCAAAAATTTATGGAGGTATAATCTTAAACCTTTAGTTAATTGTATGTTAATTTCTTAAATCAAGCTTAATTAGGTATTAATATAGTGTTGATTTCAAGATTTGGAAATTCAAGAGAAGGGGTTGAACTCAAATTAGGGTTTTTATCATGTGATTATGGTTACAAAGTGTAGTTTATCATCTTAAGAAATAAAAAATCTAATCTAGTTGTTGAATTGTAAATTGTTGCTTCAAAATTGTTCAAATTAGATAATTTTGAAAACTAGGTTTTCAAAATCAATATAAATTGTTGAGATAAAATTTTAGTAATGATTTGTGTGACTTAATTAAGATATTTTGTGAGTATTGTGGACACTAGAATTGTTAAAACATCAAGATTTGAACTAAAATGGAAATTGATACTTACTAGGTTTTTGGGATTAAATCGATTTTAATTAAGTTGTGGTTTTGACGATAAATAAACGATTTCATATAATATTTAGTGTGTTATGAATGCGCGATTGGTGAGATTGGATTTTAGGTTTGGGGGATTTTCATGTATAGCGACCTTAGTTATTGTTTGTGGAATTGTTGCGAGCGCGTTTGTGCACCAAGTGTGTGCGAGTCTAGTAGTGCGCGTGATTGATTTGTGTCGTTTTTCCCGCGACTATTTGTATATTTATCTTTTTAATTACTTGTGTGCGATACTAGGATTGGGTGCAGAGGTGTCGGACGTGGCACGGAAGGACAAAATGAAGATCGGATCAGATTAGCCGAGGCGTCCCGCTGAGTAGATGTATACATCTATGGGGGATTGTCTGGATGGCACGAGGTGCCCGATGGTTTAGTATTACTTGAAGTACTTGTATTATATGAACATTATCCTAGTTAGCCATCTCGTTGCATCGCATCGTTATATGTATGTATATATATATATATATATATATATATATATATATATATATATATGACATCATTTCATTGGACACTTGCACCATTACCATTGGTTCCTGCCGCACATGCACTAATTATGAAAACACACACGCCATTGGTAATTGCTATGTCACGAACACTATAGAACTTGCTTAGAATTGGTATTGGAACATTTGCATCATATATGATCCGTAGACTTATATTTGTATATTCATTTCAGTAAGATGTATACGTAGGGTTGTTAGTCATATATACATACCTCATTGCATCATGATTCATGAATAGTTTCTGGCCGTACTCCGCATGGTATATACTACTGTATCATAGATTTTTACATCACTGACATGTTTATATATTATGATTCTTCTCAAGGATTTCAGTATTCATGAGATTTCTGGATTTTTGGGGAAAACCGCAAGAATTTATAAACTTATTATCCATTTAAAATGAAAGTTATGGTTTTCTCGTGATGTATGTGTCGTCCACCATGAGTTTTCCTGATTGCTGTTGGTTTTAGAGACTCGATTCGAGGAGTGGATGAACCGTCTCGGGTACACGGTGGGCCCGGTACGGTACCCTGGGGCAAGAAGGTCGAGTTGTAGACGATGAACCTGGCAGGGCAGACTACCTACCAGTGATGTCGGGCGCAGCGGATATCCGAAGGATTGCGACCGTAGTCATGAGATTAATGATATAGGCCGATCCGGACTGACGAAGTCTGAGATATTGAGATATTGTGACATTGAGATGTCGAGACATTGTGGTTTTGAGGCATTGAGATATAAATATTTTGTGTCGATGTTCGGCATGGATTTCTGTGGATTTTATTGGTGATGCTTCCGTTATTTCACAAGGGTTTTACTAAGATAAGCATACAGGTTTTCTCGTATGAAACATATTCTGGTTTCATGTTGCACGCATACTAGTGCATTGCATCATATCGGTATATGTAGGTTGTGACGAATTTGCGTGCATGCTTAAGATAGCCTTATTAGATATTATTTACTACTCACAAGTTGGTAACTCACTCCCGTTGTGCCACAGTATCTTGCAGGTCTGACCCATCAATACAGTAGCGGCGGGTGTACCTCCTTTTCCGCTCGATTGCTTCGACTTGCAGCTTGCTCATAGGTGGGTCTTGGAGGATTTTCTTTTGCTCCCACCATGTATTTTATTTGTATCTAGTATACTCCATTTACCCTTGTATATTGGACTAGACGATGAAACTTGAGACTTGTATTTGTGGTTAGGTGTCGATGCTCACTTGAGCCGACGTGATACTTTTATGCTTTTATACTTATTTCTCATTATTATGATATATTCACTGCATGTGGTTGTGATTCCGCCTTTGGCGAAGAGCTAGCTCCCGCTTGGGGATGCCTTTATTCATTTATACGCATTTTCTTGTTTTCAAGCCGTTTCGGGGCCAGCGTTTACAAAGTAGACTCTGCCGAAATTTTTGGAAAATTTTGATGTTTTTAAAATGTTTAATGTGACTTATTTGGTTTAAATCGTTCTCTTTAATTAAGTTTTCTTTCACTCTATTTCTTTAAATTGTTTAGATTTCTGGGCTTTGGCTTATTTAATTACGTTATGCCTTGAGACGTTCCGTAATTAAGGGCCAGTCACGTTCCGTACCTTCGGGCCGTGGCAGTCAGGTAGGATTGATAGGATTCTAATGGTTGTATAGTATTAGGATCAACGTTATGATAAGAAGTTGATTGGAATTGTTGTCCTACGGAATTTGGAGTGGTGAAAGGCATTAAAGATCGGCTAAAGGATTATGCAATATGTTCAACAATGGACATTGGTCTCGGAGTCGCAATATGACTCGCAGATGGGGTATCAACATGAGAAGGTGGGGGAGGTTGAAACGGTTGATATGAAGTGGATTGCAGAGTCCAATTTTTTGTCCTAGACGCGTCTATCCGATCTCTCAATGAAATTCAAGGCATGGATGGATCGTTCGAAGTTCGGCCAAAGGAAAAATCGTATGAAGAAATGTCTGGTTGTGGGTACCAAAGATCGGCAAGAGTTGGTCATTTTGGGGTGCCCATGTTATGAAAAGAGTGTAGGGTAGAAAGTGGGTGAATTTTTATAAAAAAAAAATTTGTTTTTTTTGTTTTTGGAGTTTTTGAAATCGTTTGTTTGTTTTTTGAAATAATATGGAATTATGGAAGTAAAATTTAAATAAACACAATCACAATCATAATATGCACAAACACCACCTAGATCTAGGGTCTTCAAAGTCCAACTGACCACTCCTAGACTTCCAAACAACAAGTTGCAAGATAACTCTCTAATCCGCTCTCCACTGCCAATTGTGGCCACGTAAGCACAAGTGAGGTAAGGAGGGTTCCGCTTATGAATCACCGTGAGATGGGACATTTAAATTACCTCCTCACTTGTCTAGCCAGGGCACAACAAAGTCAATTTTAGATAAACGACCGATTCCCCGCAACCTTCACTTGTACTAAATGAGCGTGACAAGTACTTATAGGTTTGGTTTAGATATTTTTTATTAACTCAAGGTGATGCGTATGCGTTTAGTGATTTGTGGGGTCTTAGGAAGGGTGATAAAATTCCCACCTAATCTTAATTGGTGTTCAAGCCCCTTAATGTCCGCATTAGTATATGCAAAGCGTATAAACACAAAATCTAAAACAACAAAAAATTTATTGGCGGTGGCCTAATCTGTGCAAAAAAACCTGCATAAAATACAGTTCAATAGGGTTCACAGAGGAGATAAAAGGAAAGAGAAAGGGTAGAAAAAATTGGGTCTCAGAAGCCTCAATAGAATCGTGGAACCGCCACAAATCCTATGCTTTGACCGCGGTTCGCGGTCAAACTTTGGACTTAGGGCTTCGTATTTGGTTCCTGCACTCAAGTTGTTCATTAATCCAAAATAAAATGCTCTGTTTTCTTAAATGATTTCTGTACTTGCTCCAGATAGCTTGCACACTTGCACACAAAAAAATATCAAAAAGAATAAAAAGGGTTTTTTGTTATATTTATTTATTTATTTATAATTTTATATATATACACAAAAAGAATATTAACCCGAATAACAAGAAAGAAAATACGTTACCGTCTCCCCGGCAACGGCGCCATCTAATTGTTGAGCGGAGACGCGATACGTTTTATGATATGCGTTCTACTCTGTTCTCTACTTACATCAATCAAGACGGTGTCACTTTGCAGCAAGCTGGTTGAGCATTGGTCGATCCACAGGGAGATGGTTGTATGTCTGTTCTTATCTTAGACGAGTCAATAAAGAATGTATATGAATTGGTCCAAATCTATCGTAAGTGATCGTATTTATGTTCAAGTAAGCTTGTTAGGGTTAAGGTTGGATAGAAGAGTTAGGATTAGTCTTGTGCTTTTCTTTTACCATTCTTAAAATGAATTTGGGATAAAAGAAAGTAGCAGGGATTAGGAGGACATAAGAATGGGATTTGCGAGTTTAAGCAAGCTTTCCAACGCAAAATCCATTCCTAGTGCCCCTTGTCCTTCTTCTACGTGCGCTTATTTCCAACCCTAGGCCAAACACCCGTAACCGTGTATCCAATTGAGTCACAACTACATGTCACATTGTAGTGCGCCCAAAAAACTTCTCCACTTAGGTCGCGGCTATATGTCACGTATAGCGCGTCTATGTGAGGGGGGGGAGGGGGGTTGCGTTTGTTTGGTCTAGGCTCGTTTCAAGATATTTGGCGAAGAGAAGCACAAGGGAATTTTTCGTCCCTCATACTAGCCTTCTTTAGCCCCTAACAAGTACAGAAATTATTCACACATTTAAAAGGAAATAAAAGCAATGCAAGAAGGAAGCAAATAAAGAAAGGAAAAATACGGTTTTACAAAGATGCAAGCTAACTACTTGGGTCCTCACCTAAGAAAAGTCCTCCGCCGAGTATCATGGCTTGAAAATAAATACGGATAAGAAGGAAAGAAAAAGGCAACAAGAATTAACAACAACTACTTAACAACAATAAATAAATTACACTAAGAATTAAAATTACAAGACAAGATAGTAAAGATACAAGTTAAATAAAAAACCCTCATCTTCATTAACATCCACCCAAGAGCTCTCACTACATTTTAATGGAGGAAAAATGAAAAAGAAGAAGAAGAACAAACTAAACTATCCTAAATTCTAACAAAAGAAGAAGCATCCTCACTTGCGAACAAAACTAGGTTATTTATAAGCAGGGAGCTGAAATCATAGGACCGTATTCTCAGCCCCAAAACAATTACCAATATATCGCAAAAATATCTTCTGGCGCCGAGTCAACTCGGCCGCGGAACCGCAGCGTAAATGCTTATTGGCTGCGGTTCCGCAGTGTTATGGATGAATTGGCCTGTCGTTTTTTTCCCATGGTTTCTTGTGTTTCTTTCTTCTGCCGTTCTACATGTCCCAAATTGCAAAATGCTTCCAAAGTTTCTTCAGATTTGCAACAGTCTAAAATGGCTTCACTTTTAATTCATTTGATCTTTATCTCTCTCGAGTTCCGTGTTAGTGTATATGCCCTAGAGGCCATTACTGTATCATACTAGTTTATATATTAGTTGATGGAAGCTTAGGATATTCACAGTTGTATATACAATCTTGCTCGAAATGGTAGTATGCTACTTGGTTTATCTCTGCTTTAATATGTGAATGTGTTTCTTTTAGCATATCGCTGATATACATATTAGTAGAGCCCTTAGGATCTTTGCTTGATTACCAGCGTTGTGATGGCCCTCACACTCGTGGGAGCTGGGTGATCTATAAGCACATCCTTATACAGGTCCCTAGTCGTTGGACTATCGAGACTGGGCATCGATACTCCGGAGTAGACTAGCGTATGAGCTTCTCATCCCAGTGTGGGAGACGGTCTGTCCCACAGCCGTCAGTACGTCGTACTTGAGATAGTATGCGGGTGCTCGTTAGGTTACGAGTACACTGGACAGGACTCGTCGGGAACTGTTGGTTGGTATTATACCTATCGTCAGTTATCAGTTCCCAGGTGACATGAGTACAGCTTAGTCCGCTGACTTGACACTGTCACTTCGCCTCGAGTGTGTTCCCACTGCACTTTGATTACTACCCTACCACGGCTCAAAGGAGTCATGCAAACAGGTAGTTTTTGGGCGCAGTCCCGAAGCACGTGGAGGCAGTGACGATTAGACAGGATTCGTCTCTTCCGGTATTGGGGGTTGACATCGCGCTGTGTCTAGGAGAGCCATTACAGGAGTAGTCCCTGGCCAGGGCAAGCGAGATAGACTGGTAGGTTTCTAGTGTTATCTCAAGTTGTTCTAGGCTACACTCCGACACGACTTGTACCGCTATTAGGGGACTGACGTCCACCGCCCCCCTAGGCCCGCCATGCGATGTATCAGATGAACATACCGGACTGTATGGAGACTATCACATACAGGCTCAGTAGGTGTTCAGATGGGGTTCACCTCGTCAGTCTTCTTATCGACATCTACCTGGGGACCGTTACGTACAGCTAGTGCCGCTTGCGGTCTGTGGTTAAACCCACTGCCGGTGTAGTGTCGAGTCTTTAGAGTTCCACACAGAGAGCTATTCGCCTTTAGGCAAAATGAGTAGAGGTCGCATGGTTTTGCGATAGGGTTCGTTCACGTCCGCGCACTTGTGCACGTTTGCTGTCCGGACAGCTTATACTAGCGGGCTTTGGTTTAAGCCGGATCCTAGTATATTATTTGGGATTGGTTTTTCTCATTATATTCGTGTTCCTCGGATCACGAATTCGGGTGCGTATGCACAGTTGCTTGAGACAGAGGGAGAGGACTTTGATTAGGGTTAATGACTATTGTCATTTTATTAACCATAATGCTTATGAGTGTATTATGGTTAATTGATATTAGTTTAATAATTGTGCATGGTTATGGTTGTTGACCATTTGACCTTCTTGACTTGTTGACCTTGGTTGACACTTTGACCATCATCATTTCATTTGGAAGATGCTTTTTGATCCTTGCAATTTGCATTAAAAATGAAATGATAATGGTCATGTCTTGATTAAGCCATGACAATTATCTTACTAATTATCTAATTAATATAATACACACATATATGTGAGAATGGTTTATTTTATTCTCATTCTATCATTCACTTTCTCTCTCTTGTTCTTCCTCTCCCTCAAGCCCTCCCCTCTCATGTGTTGAGAAACACTTGAGCTTGAGAAAAACCCTTTCTTGATAATCTCTACTCTCATCTAGGGTTCAAGGATTAGCACTTCTTGCACCCTAGTTACTTCTAGCTTGGAGTTGAAGCCAAAGGTCGAGGCTTTCGGGTGGATCTTTCTTCTATGTGAGAAGACGACAAAGGTGACCTCCTTCCACCACTCCAAGGAGAAAGGAGAGAAGGACATAAAGCCCAAGGTATAACCTTTCTAGAACTTAGCTAGTTTCTAGTTAGCTTTAGCTTGTTTTTGTTTAGCAAAGATCCTTCATAGTCTAGTCCATGTTGCCTAAGTTCATAAAAATTCGATTTTTATTCCGTTTTCCGCCTCCCCGCAAGCACCGGGGTGGGTAACGTGGACTTACAGTGGTATTAGAGCCTAACTAAACATAAACTAGCTAGGTAGTAGAGTGTATCGAAGTTCGAATCGGAAAAATCGAAAAACCGAGTTTTCAAAACCCTAAGTTTTTGTTAATTTTTTTTCTGTTCAAAACAAAATAAATTATACTCCAAAAATCATCTCAGGGTTTTGTGAAGAAAGCCACCAAAAATGATCCAGTGATTCGACTAAAGAGCCGCGGTTCCGCTGCAATAGCAAGCTATTGTCGCGCAACCGCGGCCGTCTTGGCTCTTCACTGGGTTGAGTTTGGTGCAGTGTATTTCTGGCTTGATTTTAGGATTTTTAAGATGGTTTATATGTGCCCAGGTTTTCCAGAATAGAAATTTGTTTTTGGGGGCCTATAAATCCGTATTTTTATCGAACTTCACTACACTTTGACTATAAGGGTTATATCTGTGATGTTTATATGTATTGAACGTCGGCTAATCGCTATATGTCGATTGGTCGGGGTTATACATATCTGTGATCTGTGTTTGATGATGGTATGTGTATATGAATGTGTTGGATTGTCGCGGGTGAATAGCCGGGGTGGATGCGAGATGAGTGTTTCTTTTTCTTTCATTCATTGTAATATGTAAATTGATGTAATAATATTATTTGAATGGCCGCACAACCGGGTCGGGGTTGTAGCCGTCATTGTATAATTCTTTTTACTGTTTTTGCTCCTAGGATAGACCCATGGAGGGGTTGCACAAACTACCGGGTATCTCGAAGTGCCGAGTGGCCTACTCACGGTGGTGAGGGAGGTTGCTTCTCTTCGGGTACTTGGCGGGTAGTTTGCCGCACCCGTAGGGGTCTTGGGTGGGGTATTGGATATTCACCGCGACCGTGTAATTCGCTTTTCGTTGCAAGCTCGAACGGATTGCGGATTCCTAATATATCCAATGTATTCATCTGTGATCTGTAATGTCTATCATTGCTATATATTTATATATGATAACTATTTAGGCGTTGCTTATGTTTTACAGTCGCGCTAGCCCAGCCCCCGCTCTGTCGTTAGTTAAGTAACCTTACGGGTAATGATGGGGCCCCGTGATGAATGCGAATGGTATAAGCGTACGTCATATTTTGGTTGTTTTCTGCAATGGTAGGATTAAATGATGGGACGCATTAAAAGAACTAATGCAAGAAGATAAACCAAGTAAAAGTCGATTGGAACACTTTGAAAACCACTCGGTTCTTTTCAAAATTAAACTTTTAAACTCGGAGCTTGAACCACTCCTTTTAAAAGCTATCTCGTTCCATCGATTATATCAAGTTCACTACGTTCACGGTTTCGCCAAAGCCATTCGAAGTCCTCCGTCATTCCACATGAATGGTCAAAAGTATTCAAGCTATTTATTTTGGCCAAAGTCAAGGCATAGTGATTGGTAGCTATTGGGTATTCATGTGCAGTATAGATAGATGTGTTGGTTTGGGACAGTCGTGCTGCCATTTTGGCCAAAGTCAAGGGTAGGTACGGGTGGGTCCAAATTAACCAGGAGAATGACGGGTAGAACTTGACATGTGACTTATGATATTTTGGCCAAAGTCAAGGTCATAAGAGCATGGGGCAAAAATCCACATCGAGAGTTTCATAAGTATTGAAACTTGCTAGCGCTGCATACCATTTGGAGTGTGATAACTCTGGTAGGATTCCTTCGGTTTTATCACGCGATGATATTTGGATCCCGATCTTACTGTGAGTATATGCTACTCCTCGGGAAAACTCTCACTTAACGATCAATGCTATAAACTTAGTAGGTGTCTAGAAAGGTGTTAGCGGGGCTACGCCCACAGTTAAAAGAAGTTACTTAATTAAGGAACTTCACGAAAGCGTTGGAAAACCTCCCTCGAAGTACCGACACTGGCCTGGCTGAACGGTTAAGCAAGTACTGTACGGTGAAATTGATCCTGACTAATCCTCTCTTTACGGTTTGAGAAGGGATTCGAGAGACAGTGGGAGTCATCCCGTTTAGACAAACTAAAAACCACTCTAAACTTGCAAGAGCATCATGCTAAAGTGTTTCTTTTCTCTCTCCTAATTGCAGCGACCATTGAACATGACCGGACTTAAGTTATTACTAGATAAAAACATATTGACAGGGCCAAACTACAAAGATTGGCTCAGGAATGTCAAGATGGCAATCACTTACGACAAGTTGGGGTATGTCCTTACCACCAAAGCTCCCCCTGTCCCAGTTCCCAAAACCAGTGTCGTGGATAGGGAAATCCGTAAGACATGGGAAATAGATTGCGCGAAGGCCAAATGCCTCGTACTTGCCTCGATGGACAACAAACATCAAAGGAGGCACGAGAATATGGACCTAGAGTCCATATTTCATCATACAAAAGAACTGTATGGAGAGCAGTCTCGTATCGCAAGATACGAAGTGTCGAAGAAGTTGTTTTCGGCAAGGTTGGCCGTCGGATCATCGGTAGCGGAACACATGCTTAAGATGATTGGCTACATTGAGGAGTTCGCGGACCTTGGGACCACGTTGGAGAATGAACTCTATACTGATTTGGTTCTCCTGTCCCTTCCTTCCACTTACGCCCAGTTTATCCTTAACTTCAACATGCAAGGAAAGGAGGTTGAACTTTCCGAACTTCTGAACATGTTGAGGAGTGCTGAGGGCACCCTACAGAAGGGTAGGGAGACATCCACTTTGTTTGTAGGAGGATCTTCCTCTTCTAGGTCCAGGGCGAAAGCCAAGGGCAAGAAGAAGAAAGCCCCCTCCAAACCAAGAGGCGGTGTCAGTAAAGTGGATACGAAGGGAAAATGAAAAGCAATAAAGATAGCGGGAAAGCTGGTGGGGAAGGAAGAATGCTTCTATTGTCACAAAAGTGGTCACTAGAAACAGGATTGCAAGGCTTGGAAAGCCAGAACACAGGATTTGAAGCGAGTTGCAGCTTCAGATTCAGGTGTATATGTTATTGAAAACTGTCTATCAATAAACTCTACATCCTAGGTATTGGATACCGGATCAGGATCTCATATCTGTAATTCTTTGCAGGCGTTGAGAAAGCGTAGTGTTTTGAAGGAAGGTGACATGACCCTCAGAGTTGCTAACGGTGCTAGCATGGATGCTGAGGCCGTGGGGGACTATCACCTGGGATTGTCGGATGGACACTTTTTGGTTTTGCGTAGTTGTTATTATGTACCAAATGCAACCTGTAATATCATTTCTGTATCTTTATAGAAAAGTTATGAATTTGCATTTGTAAGTAATGTAGTGAACATTCACCTTAATCAAGCTTTGATTGGGTCAGGTATATTGAACAACGGGATATACGTATTAAACCAACCACAGATTTTCAATGTCCAGAATACACACAAAAGAAAGTATCCAGAAATCAATAAAACTTTCTTATGGCATTGTAGAATGGGTTAAATCAATGAGAGAAGGTTGACTAAGTTACATACAGAAGGGTATTTGGATCCGTTCGAATATCAATCGTATGCAACTTGTCAATCCTGTCTCAGAGGAAAGATGACAAAGACTCCGTTCACTGGACACGGAGTAAGAGCGAGCGAGCTCTTGGGACTCGTGCACAGCGACGTGTGCGGTCCAATGTCTACACATGCACGAAGCGGTTATTCTTATCTCATTACTTTTACGGATGACTTTTCAAGGTACGGTTATGTCTTCTTAATGAAACATAAATCCGAGGCTTTTGAAAAATTCCAGGAATATAAGAATGAAGTAGAAAAACAAACAGGAAAAAGTATCAAGGCACTGAGATCTGATCGAGGTGGTGAATACTTGAGTGCCGAGTTCCGGGGTTACTTAAAAGAGAATGGAATTCTCTCTCAGCTTACACCTCCATACACTCCGCAACATAACGGTGTATCGGAGAGACAGAACCGAACCCTATTGGATATGGTACGGTCCATAATGAGTAACGCTGAGTTACCGCGATCGTTCTGAGGATATGCGCTAGAATCAGCTGCATACCTTTTGAACCGAGTTCCAACTAAGACTGTGCCTACTACACCATATCAGATGTGTTGTGGGAAGAGACCCTATCTTAATCACCTTAAGACATGGGGATGTCCGGCTTTTGTAAAAAAGCAACATGCGGACAAGCTCGAGGCACGCTCAGTACAGTGCAAGTTTGTGGGATATCCAAAGAACTCCAAGGGATATTTCTTCTATTGCGAAGAGGAACAAAAGGTGTTTTTTTCTCGCCATGCCCACTTTCTAGAACACCAGTTCATAGAAAAAGAATTAAGTGGGAGCGCAATAGAACTGGAAGAAATTCCAGAACCACGAGCTATTACTGAAAACTTAGTAGAACTAGAGGGTTCGAAAGATCAAGACATTCCCACGCCACTCCGTAGGAGTAGTAGGCAGTCTCATCCGCCCGAGAGATACTACGGTTTTCTCATTGACGGGGATAGAGAGGATTGCATCATAGACTTTGATGAGCCTACTAGCTTCCAGCAATCCATTCAGAGCGTCGACTCGGTAAAATGGCTGGATGCAATGCGGACCGAAATGGATTCTATGTACACCAACAAAGTATGGACATTGGACATTGCTCCAGATGGGGTAAAACCTGTAGGATGCAAGTGGATCTTCAAAAGGAAGATTGGTGTATAGGGACAGGTTGAGACCTATAAAGCTAGACTGGTTGCAAAGGGTTTTCATCAAAGACCTGGTTTGGACTATGACGAAACCTTTTCTCCAGTAGCTATGCTGAAATCCATTCGGATCCTTCTTGCCATTGCTGCTTTCCACGATTATGAAATTTGGCAGATGGACGTAAAGACCGCTTTTCTAAATGGACATTTAGAGGAGTGTGTATATATGGAACAGCCAGAGGGTTTCATTCAGAGTGGGAGCAGCGGAAAGGTGTGCAAGTTGCTTAAGTCCATTTATGGACTAAAGTAGGCATCGCGGAGTTGGAACATCTGTTTTGATGAGACGGTCAAGGAATTTGGCTTTATCAAAAATCCAGATGAACAATGCATCTATTGTAGATTTGTAGCGAGAACTGCAGTATTCCTCGTTTTATACGTGGATGACATTCTCTTAATAGGAAATGGCATTCCTATGCTACAATCTATCAAGGGGTTCTTGTCACACAGGTTCTCCATGAAAGACCTGGGTGATGCCTCATACATTCTGGGTATCCGGATCTACCGTGACAGATCCAAAAGGATATTAGGACTTTCGCAGTCCAGGTATATCGACACCATACTGAAGAGATTCAGTATGGAAGATTCCAAGCGCGGTAGTCTACCGGCTTGTCACGAGATCACCCTTTCCCAAGAGATGTCTCCCAAGACTGATTTGGAGAGGGATCACATGTCTATTATACCCTATGCTTCTGCGGTAGGCTCTATAATGTATGCGATGTTGTGTACCAGACCGGATGTGGCTTATGCACTGAGTGTGGTAAGAAGGTATCAGTCAAACCCTGGGGAGAAACATTGGATAGCAGTAAAGAACATTCTCAAGTACCTGAGAAGGACTAAGGAGATATTCTTGGTGTATGGCGGAAAAGACCTGCAGATTGAGGCCTTTGCTGACTCCAGCTTACAGAGTGACAAGGATGATTCCAAGTCCATGTCGGGTTTTGTCTTTACCCTCAATGGAGGGGCGGTGTGTTGGAAGAGCTCCAAACAGGAAACCGTTGCTGACTCGACTATGGAAGCGGAATACATCGCTGCATCTGATGCCGCAAAAGAAGCTGTCTGGATGAGGAAGTTCATGAGAGAACATCAGGTGGTTCCGTCCATTGTTGACCCAATACCTCTGTATTGCGACAACAACGGGGCTATAGCTTTTGCGAAGGAACCCAAGTCCCATCAGAATTCCAGACACATCTTGAGGCGGTATCACCTGATCAGGGAGATCGTGGATCGCCAGGAGATCGAGGTTCGGAGGGTTGCTTCAGAAGATAACACAGGAGATCCATTCACCAAGGCCTTGCCCCAGACTCAGTTCGAGCGGCTGATCGAGATGATAGGTCTTTGATACGCCAGTACAAGGCCTTAGTGCAAGTGGGAGATTGTTAGTGTATATGCCCTAGAGGCCATTACTATATCATACTATTTTGTATATTACTTGATGGAAGCTTGGGATATTCACAGTTGTATATACAATCTTGCTCGAAATGGTTGTCTACTACTTGGTTTGTCTCTGCTTTAATATGTGCATGTGTTTCTTTTAGCATATCGCTGATATACATATTAGTAGAGCCCTTAGGATCTTTGCTTGATTACCAGCGTTGTGATGGCGCTCACACTCGTGGGAGCTGGGTGATCTATAAGCACATCCTTATATAGGTCCCTAGTCGTTGGACTATCGAGACTGGGCATCGATACTCCGGAGTAGACTAGCGTATGCGCTTCTCATCCCAGTGTGGGAGACGGTCAGTCCTACAGCCGTCAGTACGTCGTACTTGAGATAGTACGCGGGTGCTCGTTAGGTTACGTGTACACTGGACAGGACTCGTCGGGAACTGTTGGTTGGTATTATACCTATCGTCAGTTATCAGTTCCCAGGTGACATGAGTATAGCTTAGTCCGCTGACTTGACACTGTCACTTCGCCTCGAGTGTGTTCCAACTGCACTTTGATTACTACCCTACCATGGCTCAAAGGAGTCGTGCAAACAGGTAGTTTTTGGGTGCAGTCCCGAAGCACTTGGAGGCAGTGACGGTTAGACAGGATTCGTCTCTCCCGGTATTGGCGGTAGACATCGGGCTGTGTCCAGGAGAGCCATTACACGAGCAGTCCCTGGCCAAGGCAAGGGAGATATACTGGTAGGTTTCCAGTGTTATCTCAGGGTGTTCTGGGCTACACTTCGACACGACTTGTACCGCTATTAGGGGACTGATGTTCACAGCCCCGTAGGCCCGCCATGCGATGTATCAGAAGAACAGACCGGACTGTACGGAGATTGTCACATACAGGCTCAGTAGGACTTCAGATGGGGTTCACCTCGTCAGTCCTCTTATCGACATCTACCTGGGGACCGTTACGTACAGCTAGTGCCGCTTGCAGTCTGTGGTTAAACCCACTGCCAGCGTAGTGTCGAGTCTTTAGAGTCCCACACAGAGAGTTATTCACCTTTAGGCAAAATGAGTAGAGGTCGCATGGTTTTGCGACAGGGTTCGTTCACATCCGCGCACTTGTGCACGTTTGTTGTCCGGACAGCTTATACTAGCAGGCTTTGGTTTAAGCCGGATCCTTGTATATAATTTGGGATTGGTTTTTCTCATTGTATTCGTGTTCCTCGGATCACGAATACGGGTGCGTATGCACAGTTGCTTGAGACAGAGGGAGAGGACTTTGATTAGGGTTAATGACTATTGTCATTTTATTAACCCTAATTCTTATGAGTGTATTATGGTTAATTGATATTAGTTTAATAATTGTGCATGGTTATGGTTGTTGACCATTTGACCTTCTTGACTTGTTGACCATGGTTTACACTTTGACCATCATCATTTCATTTGGAAGATGATTTTTGATCCTTGCAATTTGCATTAAAAATGAAATGATAATGGTCATGTCTTGATTAAGCCATGACAATTATCTTACTAATTATCTAATTAAAATAATACACACATATATGTGAGAATGGTTTATTTTATTCTCATTCTATCATTCACCTTCTCTCTCTTGTTCTTCCTCTCTCTCAAGCTCTCCCCTCTCATGTGTTGAGAAATACTTGAGCTTGAGAAAAACCCTTTCTTGATAATCTCTACTCTCATCTAGGGTTCAAGGATTAGCACTTCTTGCACCCTAGTTACTTCTAGCTTGGAGTTGAAGCCAAAGGTCGAGACTTTCGGGTGGATCTTTCTTCGACGTCAGAAGACGACAAAGGTGATCTCCTTCCACCACTCCAAGGAGCAAGGAGAGAAGGACATAAAGCCCAAGGTATAACCTTTCTAGCACTTAGCTAGTTTCTAGTTAGCTTTAGCTTGTTTTTGTTTAGCAAAGATCCTTCATAGTCTAGTCCATGTTGCCTAAGTTCATAAAAATTCGATTTTTATTCAGTTTTCCGCCTCCCCGCAAGCACCGGGGTAGGCAACGTGGACTTACATTCCGTGCACCTATTGAATCTTGTGCTGCCCCTATCGTGCTATGTGCTTGTCCGAGGCATGAATGGCCACTGATATTTGTCTTGTCTCTTAAACTGGTAAGCGGAACTGGATGGATACGGATGACCGGAACCCGGGTTTTATCTATTTGTGGCAGATGTTTTGGATTTTGGTGTAACTGTGGAGATTTTATATGATTTGCGTTATTTTGGACTAGGAACCTGTAACCTGTAAATATGTAGCAAACACAGATGAAAAGCACGTGCCTATAAATAAACGAGCAGAAGAATGGACGGTATTAAATGCAATATTCTGGAGTGAACAAGTTTATGAAAACCCGAAACGATGCAAACTCTTGAAAAAGAGAAGAAAATACACTCGCAATGTTCTCTCGACCTTGTGAGGAGAATATCCCCGTGTGAGATACTTACGACTCACAAAGGAGCAACACACTTAGGAATCCTTATGATTCCTAAGAAGAATATACACCTGTGAGATCTTATCGACTCGTTGGGAGAAAATGCATTTATAAGACCTTTACGGCTCATAAAATTGAAAAGCCTTAGGTGATTGGTGTTAGTTATATGTATGCCGTAGAGGCCATTACTGTACATGTGATGTATATTATAGTGGATGCTTGGACATATATATGGAGGACTTTCTTGCTCGACATGATATTATGCTATCTGGTTGCATTTTGTCTTAACATGTGGACTTGTATTGGTTTACTGTCTTGCTCTCACATGTTGATAAAGACCTTAAGATATGTACTTGACTACTAGGACTATGATGCAGATCGTACTAGTGGGGCCAGTGTAGTCAACGAGTGCATCATATAACTGTTCCTAGTCGAGGGAGTATCGAGACAGGGCATCGATACTCCATAGTAGACTAGCGTATACGCATCTTGACCCATATGATGGGCGATGGATGATCCCATATCCATCGGTGTTTGAAATCAAAGATAGTATACGGGTGCTCAGTGGAGACTGGGTACACTGAACGAACTCGCCGAGAACTCCTAGATGGTATTATACCTATCGTCGGATAGCAGTTCTCTGGTGACACTGGTACAGTTTAGTCTGTAGACCCGAGATCGTCATAGAGTCTTGTGCGATTCCTACTGTGCTTTGATTTCCACCTTACCACGGTCAAGAGATCGTGTAAAATGGTGGTTTTTGGGTACAGTCCAGAGTCACATGGAGGCAAAGAGGGATAGGAGAGGATTCTTCTCTCCCGGTATTGGGAGTTGATGTCGCGGTATGCTCGATTGGCCATAACAGGAAATCCCTGGGCATGGTTGCAGAGATCTATTGGTAAGTGTTATCAGTAGTTTCTCAAACTATTATAGACCTTATATCGGCATGACATATCAGGTTATTGGGTTCTGACGTTATACCACCCCTAGGCTATGATATGCGACATATCAGATGAAGAGACCGGACTGTACGGAAGTGTTACTGATTGGATTCGCAAGAGTAAAAGCACGATTGCTTGTTGATCTACTGATCGCTCAATACCCGGATGGCCGTTACGTTTAGCAGACCGCTTGCGGCTTGTGGGTGTTTGATATGATCATCACCTACAGCCGGCATATTGGCGAGTCTTTGGAGTCCGACACAGAGGTTTCCTAGCTCAAGCGAAATGGAGTAGAAGCGCATATGTCATATGTGCGGGACCGAGATTAATACGATATGAGATACCGTATTCTATTCTCGTGACATGTGATAACGGTCTGTTATATATGATATAGCCGGGTTATAGGATCAAGTGTTGATTCGATAAGTTGATTCATATAATATTAGTCGGTTGTATATGATATAGCTGGATTATTAAATCAAGAGTAGATTTAATAATTTGTTGTATAATTATATATTTGATATATTACATTACATTAACTAGTATTATCTCACTTAAGATTTCTTTTCTCGCATTTGATATGCTTTACATATATGTGATATATGTATTGTTTTCTTTTTGGCACAAAATATATATGAGGTATATATAAGTGTGTCATGCTAGGTTACACATGCAACATGTATGTATGAGACTTATACCATGCTAGGGTTAAGTTAGGGTTTTTATTTATTTTAATCTAATTAAAAAGTGTGTGAATTTGTAATGGTTAAGCTTGGACAAAGCTTATGGATAACCTTTGACAAAGTCAACTCTTTTGTCTAGTTTAAGATAGTTATTCAACCCAACCCTTAACTTTAGTGTATGGTTTATTCTCCACAATGGTTAGGAATGATATTATTTGACCATGGTTGCATTTATAACCTCATGAGTTCATCTTTTTCATTCATCACTTGCTTCATCTTCTTCTTCCTCTCAAGCTTTCTAGCTTCAATGGAAAGCGATGATTTCTTGTGAGAAAATGATTTCTAAAGTGAGCAAAATTCCTACTTCATCATCCTCTAGTACTTTCCATTTAGTATATGTTGTTTGCTTCACTAATTCCATGATTAGTGAAGTGATAGCTTGGGTTAGTGCCTCCTCGACGTAGATCATCTTCGGCCTCGAAGTCTTCGAAGCAAGCATGTTCGTTTCTTCAAGGGAGGCTCACTAGAGTCCGGAGTTCATGGTCGCAGCAAAAGGGACTACTACATGGAGCTATTGAAGTAAAGGACCGGTCTACAAAGGTTGTATTCCTTGCTCACTTTACTTGCAAAGTTATTTGCATTTCGATTCCGTCGGATTTCTAGTTAACGATTCATGGTTAGGGTTAGCTAGAACGGCAAATTAGTGGAGCCCTTAAGATCTTTGCCTGATTACCAGCGTTGTGATGGTAGTCACACTAGTGAGGGCTGGGTAATCTACAAGCACATCCTTCTACAGGTCCCTAATCGTAGGATTATCGAGACGGGGCATCGATACTCCGGAGTAGCCTAGCGTATGCGCTTCTCATCCCAACAGGAGAGATGGGTTGTCCCACAGCCGTCAGTATGCGAGTGCTCGTGAGGTTACGGGTACACTGGACAGGACTCGTCGGGAACTGTTGGTTGGTACTATACCTATCATCAGTTATAAGTTCCTAGGTGACATGAGTACATCTTAGTCCGCTGACTTGACACTGTCACTTCGCCTCGAGTGTGTTCCCACTGTTCTTAGATTGCTACTCTACCACGGCTCAAATGAGTCGTGCAAACAGGTAGCAGTTGGGTGCAGTCCCGAAGCACTTGGAGACGGTGACGGTTAGACAGGATTCGTCTCCCGGTATTGGGGGTTGATATCGCGCTGTGTCAAGGAGAGCCATTACACATATTCGTTCCTGGCCAGGGCAAGCGAGATATTCTGGTTGGTTATCCAGTGTTATCTCAGGGTGTTCTGGGCTACACTCCGACACGACTTGTACCGCTATTAGGGGACTGAAGTTTACCACCCCCTAGGACTGACATGCAATATTCTCAGACGAACTGACCAGACTGAACAGAGATTGTCACATTCAGGCTCAGTAGGACTTCGGATGGGTTCACCTCATCAGTCTTCATATCGGCATCTACCTGGGGACCGTTACGTACAGCTAGTACCGCTTGCGGCCTGGTTAAACCCACTGCCAGCGTAGTGTCGAGTCTTTATAGTCCCACACAGAGAGCTATTAGCCTTTGGGCAAAACAGAGTAGAGGTCGTATAGTTTTAAGACAGGGTTCGTTCGCATCCGCGCACTTGTGCACGTTTGGTGTCCGGGCAGTTATTACTAGCAGGCTTTGGTTTAAACAAGATCCTAGTATACGTTTTGGGATTGGTTTTATCTCATTGTATTCGTGTTTCTCGGGACATGGATGCTGGTGTGTATACACAGTTGACTGAGGCAGAGGCAGAGGATTCTCATTAGGGTTGTTGACTGGTGACTTTTTCTAAACTCGAATGAGAATAAGAAATATGATTAATAATATTAATTAAGTATTATTGTTCCATGGTTGAGTGGAACTTTTGACTTTTGTTGACCTGTTGACTTTGTTGACCGGTTGACTATTTTAGACTAGTTGACCATCATCATTTCATTGCAATGATGCTTCTTGTTCTTTGCAAAATGCATTAAATGCATGAAATGATAATGGCCATTGAAATTAGCCATCACAATTCTTAATTATTATTATCTTCATCATTATTCTTACTTTTGTGAGCATGGTTGTAAATTATTGGATTCTTTCTCACTTGATCACTCTCTTTCATCTAAAGCTCACCCTCTTCCTCTCCCTCAAAGCTCTCATGTCTCATGTGTTGAGAAGCATGAGTTATTGAGATAAAACCCTAAAAACTCTTCTCTACTTACTCTAAAGTTCTAGTTCTAGCAAGCCAAGCACTTTAGTTCCCTCTCGGCTGAGGTAGGAGCTTAAGGTAGAGGCTTTCGGGTGGATCCTTCTTCGATAACAAGGAGACTATGAGGTGGAGCCGTTCCAACCATTCCAAGGAGCAAGAAGAGAAGGAGTTCAAAACCTAGGTATAACCCTCTAACATAGTAGTTAAACTTCTAGTTAGTTTGCTAGGTTTTGTTTAGCAAAGGTCCTATTTTCTAGTCCATGTTACCTTACCATAAAAAATCGTTTTTTACCGTTTCCGCATCCCCGTTAGATCCGGGACGAGTAACGTGGACTTACAGTGGTATCAGAGCCTAGCTAAACAACAACTAGCATGTTAGCAAAGTATTTAGAATTTCGATCGGAGAAAAATTCGCAAAACACGTCCGAAAACTCATGTTTCTGCCGATTTTTAAAACTGTTCAAAAATTAATTCCACACATATTAAAAATTGGCTCAGGGTTTTGTAGGATCAGTCAGCAAAAATGATCCACTGACTCGGTCAACGCGCCGCGGAACCGCGGCGAGAACATGCTTCTTGCCGCGGATCCACGTCCGATTTGACTCGGCCGTGACTCGTCTTTGCTACAGTTTCATTAGTGTTCTGTTTTGGGGGTTTTTAGCATATTTTGTTTCTGCCCAGATTTTCCAAAGAACAAAGTTGTGTTTGGGGTAGTTACAAATCCGTATTTTTGATCGAAGTTCTGTAGTCTTTAGCTAATGGGTTATATCTGTGATGTGATATATGCACTGAACGTCAACTAATCGCTATACGTCGATTAGTGGGGGTTGTGCATATCTGTGATCTTTCATTTGATGTAATATGTAATTTGATGCAATATTATTTTTATGGCCGCACATCCGGGATGAGGTTGTTGCCGCCATTGTATATTATTTCTTTTACTGTTTTTGCTCCTAGGATAGACCCAAGGTGGGGTGCACAAACTGCTGGGTACCTCGAAGTGCTGAGTGGCCTACTCACGTTGTTGAGAGAGGTTGCTTCACTTTGGGTACTTGGCGGGTAGTTTGCCGCACCTGTAGGGGTCTAGGGTGGGGTCTTGGCTATTCATCGTGACCGTGTAATCCACTTTTTGTTGCAGGCTCAAATGAAACGCGGATTCCTAGTATATCCAATGTGTTCGTCTGTGATCTGGAATGGCTATCATTACATCTAACAAATGTTTATATCTATATATCATATCTAGTAGGAGTTACTTATGTTTAGCATCCGCGCTAGTCCAGCCCCTGCTCTGACGTTAGTTAAGTAACCTAACGGGTGATGAAGGGGCCCCGTGGCGAATGCGGATGGCAAAAGCGTACGTCATATTTTCGTTGTTTTCTGCAATGGTAGGATTAAATGATGGGACGTATTAAATTAATGCAAGAAAATAAACCGAAGTAAAGTCGTTGGAACAATTTCAAAACTGTTCGGTTTCTTTTCAAAACAACTTTTAAACGTGAAGCTTGAACCACTCCTTTTAAAAGCTATCACGTTCCTTCGATTATATCAAGTTCCTTATGTTCACGGTTTCTCTAAAACCATTCGTATCCCTCCGTTATTTCATATGGATAGCCAATAGTATTCAAGTTGTGTTTGTTGACCAAAGTCAAGGCATAGTGATTGGTAGCTATTGGATATTCATATGTACCATAGATAGATGCGTTTGTTTGGGACAGTCGTACTGCCTTGTTGGCCAAAGTCAAGGGTAGGTACAGGTAGGTTCAAATTAACCTGGAAAATGATGGGTAGAACTTCACATGTGACTTATGATTTGTTAGCCAAAGTCAAGGTCATAAGAGCATGGGGCAAAAATCCACATCGGGAGTTTCTAAAGAAACAGAAATTTGCTAGTGCTGCATAACATTTGGAGTGTGATGATTCTGGTAGGATTCATTCAGTTTTATCGCACGATGATATTTGGATCCTGATCCTACTGTGAGTATATGCTAATCCTCCGGAAATTTCTCACTTAACGATCAATGCTATAAACCAAGTAGGTGTGTAGAAAGGTGTTAGCAGGGCTACACCCACAGGAAAAAGAGGTCACATAATTAAGGAACTTCACGAAAACGTTGGAAAACCTCCCTCGAAGTACCAACACTGGCCTGGCTGAATGGTTAAGCAAGTATTGTACGGTGAGATTGATCCCGACTAATTTTTCCTTTTCGGTTTGAGGAAGAATTCGAGAAACAGTGGGAGCCATCCTGTTTAGACAAACTAAAAACCACTCTAAACTTGCAAGAGCATCTTGCTAAAGTGTTTCTTCTCTCTCTCCTAATTGCAGCGACCGATCGTCATGACCGGACATAAGTTACTACTAGATAAGAATATACTGATAGGGCCAAACTACAAATA
Organism: Agapanthus africanus; assembly: GCA_030015575.1. Lineage (NCBI taxonomy): Eukaryota > Viridiplantae > Streptophyta > Magnoliopsida > Asparagales > Amaryllidaceae > Agapanthus > Agapanthus africanus. Next base: position 539,667,801 of record CM057337.1, read on the forward strand.
TTGGCTCAGGAATGTTAAAATGGCAATCACTTATGACAAGTTAGGGTATCTCCTTACCACTAAAGCTCCCCCCGTCCCAGGTCCCACCTCCAGCATCGCGGATAAGGAAATCCGTAGGAACTGGGAGATTGACCGCGCGAAGGCCAAGTGCCTCGTGCTTGCCTCTATGGACAATGAACATCAGAGGAGGCACGATAATATGGACCTAGAATCCATATTTCTCCATACTAAGAAACTATATAGAGAGCAATCCCGTATTGCCAGATACGAAGTCTCAAAAAAGTTGTTTTCGGCGAGATTGGCCATCGGATCATCGGTAGCGGAACACGTGCTTAAGATGATTGGCTTCATTGAAGAGCTCACGGACCTTGGGACCACGTTACAGAACGAGCTCTACACTGACTTGATTCTCCAGTCCCTCCCTTCCACTTACGCCCAGTTTATCCTGAACTTCAACATGCAAGGAAAAGAAGTTGAACTTTCGGAGCTCCTCAATATGTTGCGGAGTGCAGAGGGCACCTTACAGAAAGTAAGGGAAACACCCGCTTTGTCTATTGGAGGACCTTCTTCTTCTAAGTCTAAGTAGAAAGCCAAGGGAAAGAAGAAGAAAACCCCCGCCAAACCAAGGGGCGGTGTTAGTAAAGTGGAAACGAAGGGAAAGGCAAAGGCAACAAAGGTAGAGGGACAGCATGTGGGAAAGGAAGAGTGCTTTTATTGTCATAAGAAAGGACACTGGAAATGTAAGTCTACGGTAGCGCCTCGACCGTCACTCTGATGCCAAATGCGGAACAAAAACTTTTATAACTGGCACTATCGCATACTATCTTGCCATTAACGCTAAATAAACAAACTACAAAGTGGGTAGAAAGGCTATACCAAACGATCCGAGTCCTTCGTTCATTAGCCATCATCCCACGCTCCTTTGCGGCATCTGCGATCTCGCTCGATCTCCGGTCTCCTCGTCCAGGTGGCACCACATCAACGAATCTTTATACGGGCTCCCGCCGCTGAACCTAGGCAACTCGGACATGAATTTTTCTAACCGATATGTCCAAGATTGATGTAGAGAATGAGCAGAATACTTTGTCTCGTTTCATCCAAAACCATGGACAAACGGTTAATGAAGTTGCCTTTTATCAAGAAATGAGAAATGAACAAATCAAATTTCTATGAACCAAATCAATAATCTTTTTTCCAACAACCATATTGCCTCCACAAGAATGGCCGGCCACTATATGTGACGAGGGGGTGAGTGTAGGAGGAAGAGGGGGTGACCATAAGCAATAATGAAATGAATGAGTCATATTAACACCTTGCAAAAATTAATTGAACTAAGCCACCTCACTTAAACACCTCATCAAATCATTTAATGCAAATGGTGACACATAAACCTAGTCATCATCCTAGAAACTTCCACTCATGACTCACCTCATAACTCACAAGAAAAAGATAAATCTGCATTAAACCAAATGTTTAAGACGGGTGATAGAAAACTGGAAACTTCCAAAAGCGATCCCGTAATGAGTTTCAGGATAACCCCGTAACAGTATAAACATACCCGCATTTGTATTACGACCGAATATAAATGCAACTGAGACAAAGATATTATATCTTCACGGTATAATACATGGATCCAGCTTAAACCAAAGCCCACCAGTATTATCTGCCCGAAATATGACACGTGCGTAAACGCACGTGCATTTTCCGAACCCTGCCATAAAACCATACGCCCTCTACAACGTTTCGCCCGAACTTGGGAAACTATCTGTAGGGGACTCTAATGACTCATCAGTACCTTGGCAGAGGGTTTAACCACAAGCACGTCAGCGGCACTAGCAGTGCGTAATGGCTGCCCATATACTAACCTTAAGGGAAGCCGATGAGCGAACTCATCCTGGAACACTACTGAGCCTAACAGTGACAATATACGTACAGTCCGGTTCGTTCATCTATAAGTATCGCATATCGGGCCTAGGGGGCTGGTAACGTCAGACCCCCAATAGCGGTATAAGTCGTGTCGGAGTGAATCCCAGAACACCCTGAGATACTACTGGAGTACCTTCCAGTAAATCTCCTGCCCTGGCCGAGGGCTTTGTGTAATGGCTCTCCTAGACACAACGCGATCTCACCCCCAATACCAGGAGAGACGAATCCCCTGCCGATCCGCTCACTTGCCACCATGTGGCTCGATACTGTACCCAAAAAATACCTGTTTGCACGACTCCTTTCAGCCGTGGTAGGGTAGAAATCAAAGCACAGTGGGAACTCACACGAGACAAATGACGACCTCAGGTCGATGAACTAACCTATACACATGTCACCAGGGAACTGCTATCTGACGATAGGTATAATACTAACTAGCAGCTTCCCGGCAAGTCCTGTCCGGTGTTCTCATAACCCAATGAGCACCTGTATACAACTTAGGTGATCCAACTGACACCAGTGGCTTCTGAGACCGGCCACCGCCCCTTGTCGGGGTCTCGACTGTATACACTAGTCTACTCAGGAGTATCGATGCCCTGTCTCGAAACTCCCACGACTAGGGACCACTATTAAGGATGTGCTTATAGACTACCCAACTCTCACGTATATGATCGCCATCATACTGTTGGTAGTCAAGCAAGATCCTAAGGGCTCTATCAACATGTAATAGTGATCAGTCACCTGAACCTTTACACGACTGATAAAGGAAAACCAGATAACATACTATCATCTCGAGTAAGACTGTGCTACCGGTATAGGTCCTCCTCAATCATTGCAATCACGTACCTGCGATCCAATAATTTACTTTGAGAGCACTATATCCAACAATCTCCCACATGCACTTAAGGCGAATTATTACGATGTCGCATACTCACAGCCCGTGTGATATCGAACACCCAACTCCTTTACTAATCAGTTTCACAAAGCCTGTTTGTAAAACTCTTGTGTTCGAGAAATAGCCTCAATGAGTGGATCCGCCCTGATGTTTCTTTCTATGTCTCTCTTAAGCTCATGTTCACGGAAAAAGCCATCTCCCGAATTGAGTAATACCTGTCTTAGAATATGTCTGGATATCTGATGGGACCTAGTTCATAAATGAACTCCAAATCAAAACTTCTTAGACTGTATCGATAACTGAAACTAATCAGTATCCTGCACCATGCCTTCCACAGTATCCTCTTGGACCACCTGTCCATAATACTGCCCCTCGTCATAGGGAAAACTATAACTCTGACAATCACTCTGTCATCCATGTCACCTTTGAAGCCTGGAATGATAACCGTCTTCCGAAGGAGGCTGCCATCATCAAATCACAAGAACATGCACTTATGTTCTAAAACTGCTTCCTTATATTTCTTCAGGATTGGATTAATATAAACTTAGCTCATTTAATGCAAAAATAACATCTGGTGTGGTACTTGACATCTCACGATTGACTCAATTGCCTAAGCAAGTGATCTGCCAATCATGCACATCCTTCTGCTCTTTAGTCTGTAAGACACCTTTAGAGAGGGTGACTCCATCACCTGCAGGTACACCACCATGCCAAGAGTCATCTATTCTAAAATACAATTAGAATACTGTTAAAGTACCCATATTGGGAAACTACCCAATTCTAGATCTAGTAACCAGAATGTCAGATATTATATCCATATCCTTTGTGGAGAAACAACTGTGTGACGACCACAGTATAAGCGATCGTAGTATAGGAATTTCACTTCCTACTCTGTGTATGTCATCCAAATATCAGGACATCACACCCTACTACCTTCTTAACTGATCCATCCCCTATTCTGATGAAGTCAAAGCTAGGACCGTCACATCAAAAATAGATGATCTACCTCCGCTATATCTGCTTAAGTCTATAAATAGACATAAGCTACTTGCCCACTATGCTTCCGCTGCTCCTACTGACCACAACAATTCTCTGGCAGAATAATATATACGTGCACTTCTAAAGGTAGTTTAGAAGGACGCTATACTTAACCTCCTGCCGGGTCTCATAGCATAGAACAACAGTAGTGTCAAGTCTGGGTAACTAGAACCTCCCTGTCACCGTCCTTGAGGCTACCGGAGTACCTCTCGGGTGTCTGAGGTTACCCACCATATCTGCGGCACGGCTATTAGAATGTCAAACCTGATTGAATTTTTAGGTCATATTAAATTTTCCGTAATCGTTTGCTGTTCTGGAATCACTTCCAGTTCTACCATACTCCCACTACCGTTTTCTGAAAAAATCCATTTTACTAAAACTGTGGCGAGTCAAAAACAATATCACTATTGATCTTCCAGATGGTAGAAAGTCAACCCTCAACATAGCCCGGGTCAACCCACAAACTGCCATTACAGAAACGTTCCTTGAGTTATCCAGAGTCTGGTTTTAAGCATAAGCTGGACAACTCCCCGTACCTTAACATCGTTAAGATATGAACCATTCTATATCCAATACCGAAACTTTGGCACTTATTTAATTGGAACTAGATTCTAATCATGCAGCTTTCTCCAGTGCATATCAACTTAATGGAGAGAGGCTAATCAGCATTACTCAACTTAGAAATACATCCAATTATAAGTAACCTGAAAGAGAAACAAGTTTCACAAAACCATTACTTTCAACTGAATACCAATCATAAGTCTCTAAATCTTCGATCTCTTTAAAGAATCCCAATACTTGCGATATCTGGTTCTCTACTTTATTCTTATACGCACAACTTCTCAAAACATTGACCTTGTATTTCTACGAAACACTTGCTTAAAAACTAGAGAAGTCATAAGTAAACAGAACATAGTACGAGGACCAACCCCTTTGTCCTCATGGACACTGGACAACATACAATACTCTATATAAGTCCGCTGAGTTGAATAACTCAAAACCTGTGCACCGTAGGTTGAAAACTGTACTTATGGTTAAGAACTACTCCGCTGTTCAATGCTCCTTACCCAAACGTCAACTGATATAGGTAAATGTCACGGACATAATTTCAAATAGTTATATCTCACTTTATAAAAATAAACGTACAGATATATCATTTTGAAATTGGTGCACAACAACGGATACTCAAAACCAAATACATGCCATCCGGCAAAAACCCAGACGACTTCTTCAAATATCACCAATTACAACGAATTCTGATATAATGAGGATGATCACCTTATTCCCAATAAGCTACTCGCATTCAACATCTGTAAAACCATACAGATGTGAGAATCATACCTGGTAAATATATACCATGGAGTAAGTATCTAATCGGGAAATCAGTTTTCCTTTAACAATGCACTGAAAAATCATAGGGGTATCCTGGTATTCCTAGCAATGCCTCTTCTATAATCCAATTCATGACTATAACCGTATATTTCTTTGCCATCTCCCCAAATCCCTTTATTTGTCTTTAGTCGTTATCTTCTGTATACCATCGTTAGGCTAAATGGTTTTCTTCCTTCCCTACCGTTCGGCACCAGCCTATGGTTTAGAAGAAGACAATCCAGTAAGCATAATAGGTGTAATCTCTTAAACCAAGGAGTACTCACAACTTGAGAGAAGCTGATGATAAAAGACAACTGAATAATACCTTATTCTATTTCTCCCGAACTGGGAAAAAAAGCAAAGGTGAATTAGGAGTGGCGATGAAGTACGCGGTTTGGTCGTGAATGATAGCAGTCGCAATTTACTTTGCTCTCTTTCTAATCCCTTTATTTTGTCTTTAGTTATTACCTTCTGTATACCCTACTTAGGCTAATTGGTTTTCTTTATTCCCTACCTTTCGGCACCTGCCTATGGTTTGGAAGAAAACTATCCAATAAGCGGAATAGGTGTACTCTCCTAAACTAAGGAGCCCTCGCAATCTGAGAGAAGGTGATAATAAAAGGCAACTGAATAAACCAATTCAATTTCTCCTGAACCTGGATCCATCCTCGAAGAAGTCCCTTCTATTCCGTATATAACCATACGATGGATCTATCCAATGGAATTGGATGTCCGTAGTAATACGGGGTGTTCTGAGAAATGCAAAGGGTAAAAGAAGGAGCGGCAATGACTTATGCAACTTAGACAATCCAAAAGCCAGTATTTTAAGAAGGTTCGGTCAACTTGGTCACTGAGTTATAGTCTAGGATCTGTGAAAGGTCGCTGCTAAAGAGAGAGAGAAAAGAAACACTCTGCGTGCACTCTAACCTAGATCAGAATGGTTATCACTTTATCTAATCAGGAAGCCTCCCACTGTACTATCAAATTCTCCTCCAAACCTGAAAGAAGAATCAATCGGGATCACCCGAAGAGTAAACCAACTCATCAGTGGGAATCGGGATCCAACTCTCATCGCATGATAACGTGACGGAATCCACTCGCGTTATCACACTCCAGAAGGTATGCGCATGCCTGGCAATTTTCAGTTTCTTTAGAAACTCCCGATATGATTTTTACCCCATGTTCTTATGACCTTGACGAAGGCCAACAAATCATAAGTCACATGTCATGTTCTACCCGTCATTATGTTGTCAATTCGAACCCACCCGTACATACCCATGATGAAGGCCAACAAGGTAATATGACTGTCCCAAACCAACTCATCTATCTATGCAACAAATGAATACCCTAGCAGCTACCAAACACTATGCCTTGACGAAGGCCAACAAACATAGCTTGAATACTACTGACCGTCCAGAAGAAATGACGGAGGGCTACGGCTGGTTTTTGGCGAAAAACTTTTAACGTAATGAACTTGATCTAGTTGAAGGAACCTGATAGCTTTTTATAAAAATATAGTGGCGAAAACCAATGCTAAAGAAGTCACTCCCGGTGAAGGGATATCAGCACTTTCCTCGTGGAATGAGGTGCGGGATATTCCAACTGAATACCGCGATGCAAAGTAACTTGTAATCGACTATAGTGAAGTTATTACCCTGACACAAACTTTTGCTCAAGGGGTCACTCCCGGTGAAGGGATATCGGCCCTTGCCTCGTCGAATGAGGTGCAGGATATTCCAACCGAATACCGCTGTTAAAAACAAAAGGAAACGTCTTTGTAATAACACTTTTTTAAAACTGTTCCAACAACATCCAAACATGTTTGTTTTCATTTGCATTGATCAGAATCAACGTTGTCCTATCAATTAATCATACCAGAAAAGAACGAAAATAAAATGTACGTATATGCCATCCGCATTCGTCACTGGGTCCTGTCATCACCCGTCAGGTTACTTAACTAATGACAGAGCGGGGACTGGTCTAGCGCGGGTGTAAAACATATACGACATCTACTAGTATATATACCAATATACAACAATCACTCCAGGCGTGATAATATGCAACATTACAGAAAAGTAATAAGCATCACAAAACAATACAGATAATTTAGGATCCCTGGGTTTCACAGAGCCGCTACTGAAACCCGACGTTCCCCTGGTCATGTGGATAGCCTGTGCCATGAAACCTAGACCCCTACGGGTGCGGCAAGTTACCCGCCAAATCCTGAAGCGAGGCAGCCCCCTACAGCATAGTGAACGGACCACCCTGCACTTCACGGAATCCGGTAACTTGAGCACCCATACTTAGGTCAACCTATACCTCTTACGAGTATGGTGAATAGTCTGCCAATTCTAGAGTGAGGCCCCTCTGCCTCTCAAAGCCATGAGATGCGAACCCGTTGCCCTCCAGAACCCGACTATCCGTTCACTCCGTCGTGGGGTAACCCTAGTATAGAAATGAAAAATATGTACAACGGGTACATCGACCTCAGCCCGGTCGTGCCCCAAAAGAATATTATACAAACAGGCAGTGACGGCAGTCCACATGTTGAACGCTTGCCCCGCAATATTAAATGTACAAATAAATCAAAACTGCACTACCATTGCACACTGCTATTCCCCACGACAAATCCGCAATATCACAGCACAACACAGAACATCAACGCGAATGTCACGTTCGCAAAACCGTCTAAAAGAACTATAGCAATTAGACGTGGTTTACTGCTCGAATGACATTCATGGTCGGAGATATAATGTAAGTACTGTAAACTAACAAGTTTAAAATTTCGATCGACAAAAGTTCCCGAAGTGGGCCCCACGTACATCTGCAGTACTCAAATAAAATATGGGCCCAAAAGAAATATTCCAGAAACCACAATTTTACAAGAAGACCCTACTGTAGAAAATGGTTTACTATAGCTCCAAAACGGCGGCGGAACCGCGACCAAACTAGGGTTTGTGAGGCGGTTCAACTGCGCTTTGGAAGCTTCAATTGACCAAATTTCACCAGAATTCTTATAAAAGCCTGCACGATTTTCTGAGATGCTCAAAATGATTTTTAGACCTGTTTTTAAAATCGACTGAAACTTTACACAGAAAATTGTAGTTTTCGAAATTCCGTTCGATCGATATTTTAAACGCGTTAGAACAAGTTAGTAAAGCTTAATAGCGTGGCTCTGATACCATGTAAGTCTACGGTAGCGCCCCGGCCGTTAATCTGACGCCAAATGTGGAACAAAAACTTTTATAACTGGAACTATCGCGTACTATAACCCGGATCTTGCCATTAACGCTAAACTAACGAACTACAAAGTGGGTAGAAAGGCTATACCAAACGATCCGAGTCCTTCGTTCTTTAGCCATCATCCGACGCTCCTTTGCGGCATCTGCGATCTCGCTCGATCTCCGGTCTCCTCGTCCAGGTGGCACCACGTCAACGGATCTTTATACGGGCTCCCGCCTCTGAACCGAGGCAACTCGCACATAAAGTTTGCTAGCCGACATGTCCAAGATTGATTTAGACAATGTGTAGAATACTTTGTCTCGTTTCATCCAAAACCATGGACGAAAGGTTAATGAAGTTGCCTTTTATCAAGAAATGAGAAATGAACATATCAAATTTCGATGAACCAAATCAATAATCTTTTTTCCAACAACCATATTGCCTCCACAAGAATGGTCGGCCACTATATGTGAGGAGGGTGTGAGTGTAAGAGGAAGAGGGGGTGACCATAAGCAATAATGAAATGAATGAGTCATATTAACACCTTGCAAACATTAATTGAACTAAGCCACCTCACTTAAACACCTTATCAAAATAATTAATGCAAATGGTGACACATAAACCTAGTTATCATCCTAGAAACTTCCACTCATGACTCACCCTCATGACTCACAAGAAAAAGATAAATCCGCATTAAACAGATGTTTAAGACCGATGATAGAAAACTGACAAGTTCCAAAAGCGATCCCGAAACGAGTTTCAGGATAACCCTGTAATAGTATAAACATACCCGCATTTGTATTACGACCGAATACAAATGCAACTGAGACAAAAATATTATATCTACACAGTATAATACTTTGATCCGGCTTAAACCAAAAACCACCAGTATTATCTGCCCGAAATATGACACGTGCGTAAACGCATGTGCATTTTCCGAACCCTGCTATAAAACCATACGCCCTCTACAACGTTTCGCCCGAACTTGGGAAACTAACTGTAGTGGACTCTAATGACTCATCAATACCCTGGCAATGGGTTTAACTACAAGCACGTCTGCGGCACTAGCAGTGCGTAACGGCTGCCCATGTACTGACCTCAAGGGAAGCCGATGAGCGAACTCATCCTAAAACCCAACTAAGCCTAACAGTGACAATATACGTACAGTCCGGTCCGTTCGTCTATGAGTATCACATATTGGGCCTAGGGGGCTGGTAACGCCAGACCCCCAATAGCAGTATAAGTAGTGTCGGAGTGAAGCCCAGAACACCCTGAGATACTACTGGAGTACCTACCAGTAAATCTCCTGCCTCGGTCGAGGGCTTTGTGTAATGGCTCTCCTAAACACAGCGCGATCTCACCCCCAATACCGGAAGAGACGAATCCCCTGCCGATCCGCTCACTTGCCTCTATATGGCTCGGGACTGTAACCAAAAAATACCTGTTTGCACGACTCCTTTGAGCCGTGGTAGGGTAGAAATCAAAGCACAGTGGGAACTCACACGAGACAAATGACGCACTCAGGTCGATGAACTAAACTGTACACATGTCACCAGGGAACTGCTATCTGACGATAGGTATAATACCAACTAGCAGGTTCCCGGCGAGTCCTTTCCGGTGTTCTCATAACCCAATGAGCACCTGTATACATCGTAGGTGATCCAACTAACACCAGTGGCTTGTGAGACCGGCCATCGCCCCTTGTCGGGGTCTCGATTGTATACACTAGTCTACTCCGGAGTATCGATGCCCTGTCTCGAAACTCCCACGACTAGGGACCACTATTAAGGATGTGTTTATAGACTACCCAACTCTCATGTATATGATCGCCATCATACTGTTGGTAGTCAAGCAAGATCCTAAGGGATCTATCAACGTGTAATTGTGATCAGTCACCTGAACCTTTACACGACTGATAAAGGCAAACCAAATAGCATACTATCATCTTGAGTAAGACTGTGCTACCGGTATAGGTCCTCCTCAATCATTGCAATCACGTACGATCCAATAATTGACTTTGAGGGCACTATATCCAACAGGAAAAAGGATTGCAGGGCTTGAAAAGCCTAGAACCAGGACCCGAAGCAAGTTGCGGCTTCGGCGCCAGGTGTGTATGTTATTGAAAACTGTCTATCAGTAAACTCTACTTCCTTGGTATTGGGTACCGGATCAGGATCTCATATCTGTAATTCTTTGCAGCCACTGAGAAAGCGTAAGGTTTTGAATGCAGGGGATATGACCCTCAGAGTTGCAAACGAAGCTGGCATGGATGCTGAGTCCGTGGGGAACTATCACTTGGGATTGTCAGATGGATATGTTTTGGTTTTGCGTGATTATTATTTTGTACCCAGTGCGACTTGTAATATCATATCTGTATGTTTAATGTCTAAAGAAGGTTACGATTTTGCATTTGTAAGCAATGTTGTAAACATTCACCTTAATCATATTCTGATTGGGTCGGGTACATTAAGCAACGGTATATATGTATTAAACCAACCACAGATTTTCAATGTCCAGAATACACATAAAAGAAAGTCTCCAGAAATAAATCATGCTTTCTTATGGCATTGTAGAATGGGTCACATCAATGAGAGAAGGTTGACGAAGTTACATACAGAAAGATATTTGGATCTGTTCGAATATGAATCATATGCAACTTGTCAATCCTGTCGCAAAGGAAAGATGACAAAAACTCCATTTACTGGACATGGAGTAAGAGCGAGAAGCTCTTGGGACTCGTACACAGTGATGTATGCGGTCAAATGTCTACACATGTGCGAAGTGGTTATTCTTACTTCATTTCATTTACGGATGATTTTTCAAGGTACGGATATATCTTCTTAATGAAACATAAATCTGAAGCCTTTGAAAAATTCCAGGAATACAAGAATGAAGTAGAGAAACAAACAGGCAAAAGTATCAAGACACTGAGATTTGATCGAGGTGGTGAATACTTGAGTGCCGAGTTCCTGGATTATCTAAAAGAGAATGGGATTCTCTCTCAGCTTACTCCTCCATACACTCCACAACATAACGGTTTATCGAAGAGACGGAACCGAACCCTATTGGATATGGTACGTTCCATGATGAGTAACGCTGAGTTGCCGCGATCATTCTGGGGATATGCACTAGAATCAGCTGCATACCTTTTGAACCGAGTTCCAACTAAGACAGTGCCTACCACACCATATAAGATATGGAGTGGAAAGAAACCCTATCTTAAGCACATTAAGACATGGGGATGTCCGGTTTTTGTCAAAAAGCAGCATGCGGACAAACTCGAGGCACGCTCAGTACAGTGCATGTTTGTGGGATATCTAAAGAACACAAAGGGATATTTCTTCTATTGCGAAGAGGAACAAAAAGGCTTTTGTTTCTCGTCATACCTGCTTCTTAGAAACTGAATTTTTGGAAAATCAGATAAGTGGGAGCGCAATAGAACTGGAAGAAATTCTAGAACCACGAGCTATTACTGAAAGCATAGTAGAACCAGAGAGTTCGAAAGAACAGGACATTCCTGCGCCGCTCCGCAGGAGTAGTAGGCAGTCTCATCCGCCCGAGAGATACTACGGTTTTCTCATAGACAGGGATAGAGAGGATTGCATCATTGATAATGATGAGCCGACTAGTTTCCAGCAAGCCATTCAGAGCATTGACTCGGTAAAATGGCTGGATGCAATGCGGACCGAAATGGAGTCCATCCACACCAACAAAGTATGGACTTTGAACGTTGCTCCAGACGGGGTAAAACCTGTAGGATGCAAATGGATCTTCAAGAGGAAGATTGGTGTAGATGGACAGGTTGAGACCTATAAGGCTAGACTTGTTGCAAAAGGTTTTCGCCAAAGACCTGGTTTGGACTATGAAGAAACCTTTTCTCTAGTGGCTATGCTCAAATCCATTTGGATCCTTCTTTCCATTGCTGCCTTCTACGATTATGAGATTTGGCAGATGGACGCAAAGACCGCTTTTCTAAATGGAAATTTAGAGGAGTGTGTCTATATGGACCAGCCAGAGGGTTGCATTCAGAGTGGGAGCAGCAGAAAGTTGTGCAAGTTTCTTAAGTCCATTTATGGACTGAAGCAGGCATCGCGGAGTTGGAACATCTGTTTTGATGAGACGGTTAAAGATTTTGGCTTTATCAAAAATCCAGATGAACCATGCATCTATAGTAAAATTGTAGCACGAACTGTCGTATTCTTCGTTTTATACGTGGATGACATTCTCTTGATAGGAAATGACATTCCTATGCTACAATCTGTCAAAGGGTTCTTGTCACATAGGTTCTCCATGAAAGACCTGGATGATGCCTCTTACATTCTGGGGATCCCGATCCATCGTGATAAATCCAAGAGAATATTAAGACTTTCACAGTCCAGGTACATCAACACCATACTGAAAATATTTAGTATGGAAGATTCCAACCGCAGTAATCTACCGGCTTGTCACGGGATCACTCTCTCCAAAGAGATGTCTCCCAAGACTGATTTGGAAAGGGATTGCATGTCTATTATACCCTACGCTTCTGCAGTAGGCTCTATAATGTATGCGATATTGTGTACCAGACTAGATGTAGCTTATACACTTAGTGTGGTATGCCGGTATCAGTAAAACCCTGAGGAGAAGCACTGGATAGCGGTAAAGAACATTCTGAAGTATCTGAGAAAGACTAAAGACATGTTTTTGGTTTACGGCGGAAAAGACCTCTAGATAGATGCCTTTGCTGACTCCAGCTTCCAGAGTGACAAGGATGACTCCAAATCCATGTCGGGTTATGTCTTTACCCTCAAGGGAGGGGCGGTGTGTTGGAAGAGTTCCAAACAGGAAACCGTTGCTGACTCAACGATGGAAGCGGAATATATCGTTGCATCTGATGCCGCAAAAGAAGCCGTCTGGATGGGGAAGTTCTTGACAGAACTTTAGGTGGTTCCGTCCATCATCGATCCAATACCCCTGTATTGTGACAATAATGGGGATATAGCTTTAGCGAAGGAACCCAGGTCCCATCAGAAGTCCAGCCATATCTTGAGGCGGTATCACCTGATCAGGTAGATCGTGGATCGCCGGGAGATCGAGATTCGGACGGTTGCTACAGAAGATAACACTGTAGATCCATTCACGAAGGCCTTACCCCAGACCCAGTTCGAGTGGCTGATCGAGATGATAGGTCTTCGATACGCCAGTACATGGCCTTAGTGCAAGTGGGGGATTGTTAGTGTATATGCCCTTGAGGCCATTACTGCATCATACTAGTTTGTATATTACTTGATGGAAGCTTGGGATATTCACAGTTGTATAGACAATCTTGCTCAAAATGGTAGTATGCCACATGGTTTGTTTCTACTGTAATGTGTGCATGTGTTTCTTTTAGCATATCGTCTATACACATTAGTGGAGCTCTTAGGATCTTTGCTTGATTACCAGCGTTGTGATGGCAGTCACACTAGTGGGGGCTGGGTAATCTACAAGCATATCCTTATACAGGTCTCTAGTCATAGGATTATCGAGACGGGGCATCGATACTCCGGAGTAGACTAGCGTATGCGCTTCTCATCCCAGCAGGGGAAATGGTCTGTCCCACAGCCGTCAGTACACCATACTTGAGATAGTATGCAGGTGCTCGTGAGGTTACGGGTACACTGGACAGGACTCCTCGGGAACTGTTGGTTGGTACTATACCTATCGTCGGTTATCAGTTCCCTGGTGACATGAGTACAGCTTAGTCTGCTGACTTGACACTGTCACTTCGCCTCGAGTGTGTTCCCACTGTTCTTAGATTGCTACCCTACCACGGCTCAAATGAGGCGTGCAAACAGGCAGCAGTTGGGTGCATCCCGAAGCACTTGGAGGCAGTGACGGTTAGACAGGATTTGTCTCTCCCGATATTGGGTGTTGATATCGCGCTGTGTCAAGGAGAGCCATTACATACAGTCGTTCCTGGCCAGGGCAAGCGAGATATACTGGTTGGTTATCCAGTGTTATCTCAGGGTGTTCTTGGCTACACTCCGACACGACTTGTACCACTATTAGGGGACTGACGTTTACCACCCCCTAGGCCCGACATGCGATATTCTCATACGAATAGACCGGACTGTACAGAGATTGTCACATTCAGGCTCAATAGGAGTTAGGATGGGTTCACCTCATCAGTCTTCTTATCGGCATCTACCTGGGGACCATTACGTACAGCTAGTACCGCTTGCGGCCTGTGGTTAAACCCACTGCCAGCGTAATGTCGAGTCTTTAGAGTCCTACACAGAGAGCTATTATCCTTTGGGCAAAACAGAGTAGAGGTCGCATGGTTTTGCGACAGGGTTCATTCGCATCCGCGCACTTGTGCACGTTTGGTGTCCGGGCAGTTATTACTAGTGCGCTTTGGTTTAAGACAGATCGTAGTATACGTTTTGGGATTTGTTTTATCTCAATGTATTCGTGTTCCTCGGAACACGGATGCGGGTGTGTATGCACAGTTGACTGAGGCAGATGCAGAGGATTCTCATTAGGGTTGTTGACTGGTGACTTTTTCTAAACCCTAATGAGAATAAGAAATATGATTAGTAATATTAATTAAGTATTATTGTGCCATGGTTTAGTTGAACTTTTGACTTTTGTTGACCTGTTGACTTTGTTGACCGGTTGACTATTTTAGACTAGTTGACCATCATCATTTCATTGCAATGATGCTTCTTATTCTTTGCAAAATGCATTAAATGCATGAAATGATAATGGCCATTGAAACTAACCATCACAATTCTTAATTATTATTTTTATTATCATCATTATTCTTAATTTTGTGAGCATGGTTGTAAATTATTGGATTCATTCTCACTTGATCACTCTCTCTCATCCAAAGCTCACCCTCTTCCTCTCCCTCAAAGCTCTCATGTCTCATGTGTTGAGAAGCATGAGCTATTGAGATAAAACCCTAAAAACTCTTCTCTACTCACTCTAGAGTTCTAGGTCTAGCAAGCCAAGCACTTTAGTTTCCTCTCGGTTGAGGTAGGAGCTCAATGTAGAGACTTTCGGGTGGATCCTTCTTCGACAACAAGGAGACTACGAGGTGGAGCCGTTCCAACCATTCCAAGGAGAAAGAAGAGAAGGAGTTCAAGACCTATGTATAACCCTCTAACATAGTAGTTAAACTTCTAGTTAGTTTGCTAGGTTTTTGTTTAGCAAAGATCCTATTTTCTAGTCCATGTTACCTTACCATAAAAAATCTTTTTTTACCGTTTCCGCATCCCCGTTAGAACCGGGACGGGTAATGTGGACTTACACCCCGTCGCCTAAAGCATCTGTTCGGGTGCTCGCGGCAGCGGTGTTCCGCCTTAGTGCACTTCGTCGACGGTATCGGAGGTGCGGCCATCTACTAAAGTTTTCGACGAGCATTCAATCAGGATGTCGGGAATCTTGTTGAATTGCCCGACTTGATATTGAAAAGTGTTTTCGATATTGAGACAAAAATGCAGGGTTTATAATTGTTAGGCATGTGATGTCTAAGGGATTCATTTGGTTAGGTATGTGATGTCTAAGGTGGTTGCAGATTCCAACTGTCGTAGTTTTTCATTTTCTTTTCTACGACCGTAAGTGTAATATGTGGTGTATCACCGGTTTCGGTGCTATATGTCAACGACAATTGGGATACACATATTTACTTACGTTGATGACATGTGATGTTATGTGTTGCTGGGATATGTTATATTGGATCGTCGTGTTTGAATAGCCGAGGGTTTTATGTGAGATGAGAGTTCTTCATTTTCATTCATGTAAAAGATGTATGTAATATTCTTTTATTAGGGCAGTTCCGGGTTGAGGGTAATGTCACTATTGTATATTATTTACTTTTCCGCATTAGGATAGATCCAAGGCAGGGAGCAGAAGTAACCGGGTTCTAGGGTACAGTGGGAGACCATTTCGAGGAGTCGAGACCGGGTCTCCTAACTCTAGAATTGGCATGGTTACTTGTCGCTCCCGTAGGTGTCTAGGGATGTAGGTTTGGCTATTCGTCGCGACAGTGGAATCCGTGTTTTATACTGGCTTAATATAAAACACGGAAATCCTAGTATATCCAATATTTCATATATGTTCTTCTGCTGCAATGTACTGTGATAAGATCATATTACTGTCTGAGACAAATGCTCATATATATATGTATGTATGTATGTATGTATGTATATGATATATATTATATATTGTTGCTTTTGTTTCATATGTGATGCTTAGGAAGCAAAATAAATGGGACATCATTAATGAGATTAATGAAAGAAAAGAAACCTAAAAGATGTTGTAGAAACTTGTTTGAAAAACTGGTATCTCTAGTTCTTGCTTTGCTTAGCGGTATTCCTTGTAGAATTTCCAGCATCTTATTCGATAAGGAAAGAGCCGAGATCCCTTCACCGGGAGTGACCTCATTAGCGAAACTAGTAGATGCTACACACTTAGTTTGTCTTTTGATTGCTTCTATAGTTTTTGCTTTGTGTTCATACCAGAATATTGCATTTTAATACCGCTCATTCATTATTTATTTTTTGTATATATTGGTACTATTAACCAGTGTCTGCTCAGTATTACAGATTCAGGTACCGGTGATAAAGTACTGGAAATACACTTAAATTCACAGATATATCATTTGTGAGCCAACACTGCAACCAGAACCGCAAACCGACCGATACTTCATGAGTTTCTTTTTGCAACATGCATGTGTACACACTTTTTAGCTAAATGGTATAACACATACAAGTGTGTACACTAGCTTGTTGGTTCATGAACCTAGTGAAGAGGGGTTCCATTGGCAGATGACTTGGTGCATGTTGGCATGAGTGTGATATGCATTTAATGCAAAAAGAGTTGATATGATTTGAAGCTACAAATTCCTCCAAAATACCTGAGTGCATCGAAAGCCTTTACAAGCAAAACAAACAACACCAGAATGATATTGGAGAACATACAAGTCAACACACCAAGTTCAAGCTAGAGGGCTCAGTTTTGGACCGGCTACACTCCCTCTTGGTCCGAGCTTGCCGGCCCTCCTGTGCCCAATAGGTCCCATCTTCCTGTCGTGCCTCCCTTGATGCCACATCAGCTTATTTTTATTGTTGTTTTATTTAGTTTTTAAGCCTATAAAGACAGACCAGAGGGCAAGGGATGTGGATACTTTTTGTTTACTTTTTTTTTGTTTAGAACTCTTGCATTTGTAATTTTTTCTCTCTTTAGTCTCTTGAGCTCTTGCCCCTTTGTCTTGACCTAGCAACTTCTTCATTGAACTAGCAAGCTTAATTCTTAGGTTCTTGACTTCAAGAACACTTGTAACTTGTTTATAATTCAATAAAAAGTTCTCATTTTATAACCATGTCTTGTTCTATTTTTCATATTTGAACTTGTGAAATTCTTGCTTTATTTTGATCTTGCAATCTCTTAAATGAGCTTGCAACCTTAAAGTTTGGTGTTTAGATTTCACATTTCACCGTGCTTAAGAACACTTGGAGATATTCACACTTAGATTCATTGGTTCTCTTTTTATCTTTATTTTCTCATATTTTTCATTATGTTCCTTACACTTTTATCTTTTCTTTATTTTTACTTTGTAAATATGTGTGAGTAGTCGCTTTACTTGTTAAAGGTATAATACGGTTAGTTTGCGTTAGGAAATGTTTTGCTAAAAACTTGAAAACCTTGAAATTGAAACTCCGAGCAAACCACTCACAATTCTGCTCCGTTAGACATCATATTCTACCACGATAGAGATGAATTCTAATCATGACCAGATTACAAGTGGTTTGCCGAAAGATAAAGTCAAGAGACATCAATAGAAGGAGAAGGGGCAAGGAATACGGATTTTACTTTAAACCGTAAAATACCGTATTTCAAGTTCCCTAATCCGCGTTGTTGCCTATTACCTTTGCGTCAATGTTGAGGTTGGGTCTATAAGGAATCGGCAAAGATAATCATAACACAAGCTAACCTAAAATTATCTTTAACAAGTCTTGAAATTGAACATATCCTAGTTACGACGCTTAGCTTAACCAACAACTCAAAAGATGGTATTAGCTCGTTAAAACAAGCCTAGAAACTTACCATCTCCCTGCGGACGACCCGTACTCATCGCGGCTCGCTAAACGCGACACCGTTTTGATTGCGGTAATTTCAAAACTCTTTCTAGAATACGACACGGTGAAAACGTAACAATCAAATGACGCCGTTGCCGGGGAGACGCTAACACTTTTATACTTGTAGTCTCGGGTTAATTTGTGCATATTTTGTATAAAAATTAAATTTCTAACACATTCAAACAGATAAAACCATTCTTTTTAAAACCAACACAAACACTATAACTTTCTTTTTTCATCTCTGGATTTTTATTCTGCTAACACTCTGAGGCTAAAGAAAAAAAATCAAGTTATAAAAGTGGAATAACATTACTTCACTGAGGAAACACACAAAATTTGAGCCCATTCACTCACACAAAAATCGGCGACATACCCTTGTTTTTAGAGCTCGCCGGCCTACTGGTGACATTTTCACTTTTGGTTTTTTGTGTTGCTTTCAGTGTTCTAATTGCATCCCATTTTTATTGTTTGATTTTCTTAATTATTTGTTTTCAGAATTTTGACTATCCATATCGCTTTTTGGGTCAAATATCTGTATTTTTCCGACATATGCAGATTTGACGGATTGTGGGCAGCGATCGTGTGGAACAAGGGGGATTTCAAAGTACAAGGGGAGTGAACACTTAGTGCCAAAGATCCGGATAGTTGGACCCGCGCAAGAGAACCATTCGACCACTCGGAGGCTGTTAGTTATATGTATGCCCTAGAGGCCATTACTGCATATAGGATGTATATTTGTAGTGGATGCTGGGACATATATAGGTAGGACTTTCTTGCTCGACATGATAGTACGCTATCTGGTTGCTCTTTATCTTAACATGAATACTTTCAGTCTCTCTGTTACATGTTGATAAAGCCCTTAGGATGTGTACTCGACTTCCAGGACTATGATGAAGATCATACTAGTGGGGCCTTGGTAGTCCATGAGTACATCCTTCAATGTTCCTAGTCGTGGGAATATCGAGACGGGGCATCGATATTCCAGAGTAGACTAGCGTATATTTTCTCGACACATGTGATGGGCGATGGATGATCCCATATCCATTGGTGTTTGACATCAGAGATGGTATGCGGGTGCTCAGTGATGACTGGGTACACTGAACGGACTCGCCGAGAACTCCCAAATGGTATTATACCTCACGTTAGATGGCAGTTCTCTGGTGACACTGGTACAGCTTAGTCTGTTGACCAGAGATCGTCATAGAGTCTTGTGTCTCTCCCACTGTGCTTTGATTTCCACCCCACCACGGCTCTACTGAGTCGTGCAAACAGGTTGTTTTTGGGTACAGTCCCGATTCACATGGAGGCAATGAGCGATAGGATGGGATTCGTCTCAGTATCCTCTGCGTCCTGGGTATTTGATCCCGGATCAGGATCCCTAATATGTAATCTAGGGCTACAGAAAGGTAGAAAACTGAGAACGGGTGATAAGTTTCATGAGATAGAAAACGGTTCAAGTGTTGCAGCCAAGTCTGTTGGTCACTGTCACCCTGTATTACCAATACATTGATTCTGAACAAATGCTATTAGATACCAAACCTGATATACAAAATCATATCAATCTCTTTATTTATTAAAGAAGGATATAATTTTGTATTGTTGTATATTGTTTTGACATTTCAAAAGTAGATCGGTTCAGGCATGTTATCTAAAAGCATTGACGTTCTAAATCAAACTACAGTTCCTAGTATATAGAACACACACAAGAGGAAAAGTTCAGAAATGAACGAATCCTTCTTGAGGCATTGTATACTAGGTCATATCAATGCAACCCGACTGGCTGAAGTTACATTTAGATGCATATTTAAATCAGTTTGAATTTATATCTTGTGAAACTTGCCAGTCATGTCACAAAGATTAGATGACCATAGCTCCGTTTACTGGAAACAGAGAAAGGGTTAGTAAACTCTAGGGACTGATACATGATGATGTATGTAAGGTCCCCTGTCTACACATGCCAGGACCGGTTCTTTGTACTTCCTTACATTCACTGATGATCTCTTAAGATTCGGGCACAAGTTTCTGTTGAAACACATGTCTGAAGCTTTTGAGAAATTCAAAGAATATAAGTTAGATGTAGAGAACCAAAATACGGGTATAAGTATTATGTCCTATGATAAGATCAGGGAGGAGAATACTTGTGCATAGAATTCTTGGACTATTCTAAAAGAGAATGAGATTCTCTCTCGGTGTTACTCCTCTAAATATACCACAGCACAACAGTGTATCGGGGCGGAGCAATCGCACCATATTAGATATGGTGTACTCTATGATGAGTACTACTGAGTTACCTGTTTCCTTTTTGGGGGTTATGCACTTAAGAAGCTGCATACCTATTGAATTGGGTTCGAATCAAATCAATGCCTACCACTCCATATGAGATATGCTATGAGAAGAGCCCATCTCTTAAGTAAGTTAAGATTTGGGATTGTCCGGCCTATGTAAAAAGCAAAATACGGACAAGATCGAGGCAAGGTCAGTTCTGTAGAATTGGAAAGGTTCTAGCTATACAAAACTGCAGCTGATGATTTGACAGAACCAAAGGATTCAATAGTCCCCGACGAACCTCAGCCTCTCCGCCGATCTTGTAGGGTTCTTCATCCGCCTGAGAGATACTTCGGTTTCTCGATGACAGTGGGAGCGAGGAATGCATCATAAGATGTTGACCCAACTAGTTTCGAGCAGGCCATCAAGAGTGGGGACTCTGTAAGAATGGCTGGATGCTTAGCGATCTGAGATGGAATCTATGTACACCAACAAAGTATGGACTTTGGTTGCTATATCTGAAGGGTTAAATCTCCATCAGGAGCAAGTATATCTTGAGAAGATTACTTGGTGTAGATGGAAAAGTTGAGACTTTCAAACGTAGACTTGTTAAAGGTTTTCGTCATCGACCAAGCGTGGATAATGATGAAACATTTTTCCATTGGTTATGCTTAAGTCCATCCAGATCCTACTTGCCATTGCTACATACCACGACTACGATATCTGGTGGTTGGGTATCATGACTGCTTTTCTAAATATTGATTTAGAAGAGAACGTCTATAAGTACACAGCCAGTGGGCTTCGTAAACAGTGGGAGCAGCGGAAACGTGTGCAAGTTGTAAGTGCACGGCGGCGCCCCGGCCGTCAATCCGACACCGGAATGCGGAAACGGTGATAAACTTAAATTTTTGCGGACTTTGCAAACCGGCACCACCGCGCACTAAACTCCGGATCGTAACCATTAACAAGTCTACGCAATTAAAAAGAAAGGGAAGAGATGTATACCGACGATCCAAGTCCTCCGGTCTTCATCTCCACTCCGATCTCCTCGCGGGATCTCCGTCCATCTCCTCCTCGTCGGAAAAGGGCACCACGAAGCCGGGTACTTTTACGGGCTCCCACCTCAATACCGAGGCAACTCGCGCATGAAGCCGGCAACTCGACATGCTCAAGATATGCTGTAGGAAGTGTAGTGTAGAATTGTAGTCTCCTTTTGGGGTGGTGTTGCCATGATGGAGGAATCAAGATGATATGAACTTGGGGATTTTTGAGGCAATGAAAAAATGATATGAATCAATAATTTTCCACACCCTCACCAAAAATGAAATGAACCATCATCCTTTCCTAATGTGGCCGGCCAAGTCATTTGTATGAAAATGGAGGGAGGAAAACAACTAAGGGAGGTGAGTGTAGGATCAATGGAAGAGGTGAGCACATCCAAAGTCAAAAAAACATCAACCATACTTTTTCCTCCATACCCTTTCCAATTCAATCAAATCTCATAAAGCAAAAGCATGGTTGAAAAAGCAAAGATTCTTATCATATCAAACCCTTTTGCAAGAAAACCCCCTCCACAAATGTTATTTGCACAATTGCAAATAACCCCCTCCATCGGAAAAGTCCGGCCGGGAAAGAACAAAGGAAAACCGGCCGGAACGGAATGCAAACTGGCAACTCCAGAAAACTGGCCCCGTAATAAATTACAGAAAAACCCCAATACTGTGCATACACACCCGCATCTGTATTCCGTCCGGATACAAATGCAATGAGACAAAATCTACACTGTACTAAACTAGGACCGGCTTAAACCAAAGCCGGCTAGTAATATCCGTTCGATCCTGATCCGTGCAATACCGCACGTATCTGATCGAACCCTGCCATATACCTATACGGCTACTAGTACAAACCGTCCGATCCTGATCCGTGCAATACCGCACGTATCTGATCGGACCCTGCCATATCTCCATACGGCCTCTACAGCGTTTCGCCCGAAAGCTGAGTAACAGAAAGTGTGGTGGACTCTAAAGACTCGTCAATACTATGGCTATGGATTTAACCACTAGCCCGTCAGAGGTATAAGCCAATACGTAACGGGCCACCAGCTATTGACTAAAAGGGACGTCGATGAGCGAACTCATCCTGACACCCTACTGAGCCTGTCAGTGACAATATCCGTGCAGTCCGGTCCGTTCGTCTATGAGTATCGCATGGCGGGCCTAGGGGGTTGGTAAAAGTCAGACCCCCAAAAGCGGTACAAGTCGTGTCGGAGTGTAGCCCAGAACACCCTGAGATACTACTGGAATACCTACCAGTAAATCTCCTTGCCTTGGCCAAGGACTTTGTGTAATGGCTCTCCTAGACACAGCACGACCTCACCCCCAATATCGGGAGAGACGAACCCCTGAAGATACGCTCACTGCCTCCATGTGGCTCGGGACTGTACCCAACTAAAACCTGTTTGCACGACTCCTTTGAGCCGTGGTAGGGTAGTAATCAAAGTACAGTGGGAACTCACACGAGACAAATGACGATCCCCAGGTCGATGAACTAACCTGCACACATGTCACCAGGGAACTGCCATCTGACGTCTGGTATATGACCAACTAGCATGTTCCCGGCGAGTCCTGTCCGGTGTACTCATAACCCAATGAGCACCTGTATACATCTTAGGTGATCCAACTGACACCAGTGGCTTGTGAGACCGGCCACCGCCCCTCGTCGGGGTCTCGACTGTATACACTAGTCTACTAATGGAGTATCGATGCCCAGTCTCGAAACTCCCACGACTAGGGACCTTTTAAGGATATGCTTGTAGACCCCCAGCTCCCACTTATATGATCGCCCTCATACTGCTGGTGGTCAAGTAAGAATCCTATGGGCTCTATCAACGTGTAATAGCGACGTGTCATGTCACCTAAAGCAGTACACGATGATAAAGGTAAACCAGATAGCATACTATCATCTCGAGTAAGACTGTCCTACCGGGATAGGTCCTCCCTCAATCATTACAATCACGTACCTGTGACCTAATAATTGACTCTGAGGGCACTATCTCCAACAATCTCCCACTTGCACTCAAGGCTAATTATTGCGATGTCGCATACTCACAGCCCGTGTGATACCGAGCATCCAACTCCTCTACTAGTCAGTCTCACAAAGCTTGTTTGCGAAACTATTGCGTTCGAGGAATAGCCTCAGTGAGTGGATCCGCTTAGTTGTTTCTTTCTATGTCTCTCTATATCTCAAGTTCGCGGAGAAAGCCATCTCCCGAAATGAGCAATACCTGTCTTAGAATGTGTCTGGATGTCTGATGGGACATAGCTCATGAATGAACTCCAAATCCAAACTTCTTAGACTGTATCGTCAACTGAACTTAATCAGTATCCTGCGCGCCATGCCTCCCTCAGTATTGCCTTGGATCACCTGTCCAAAATACTGCCCCTCGTCAGAGGGAAAACTATAACTCTGACAACCTCCTTGTCGTCCATGTCACCTTGGAAGCCTGGAATGATAACCGTCTCCTGAATGAGGCTGTCGTTATCATATCCCTAGAACATCCACTTATGTTCCAAAACTGCTTCCAACTGTTTCTCCAGGATTGGATTAATGTCAACTTATTGCATCTTGTGCAAGAACAACATCTGGTGTGGTACTTGACATCTCACGATTGACTCAATTGCCTGAGCAAGTGATCTGCCAATCATGCCCGTCCCTCTCCCCTTTAGTCTGTAAGACACCTTTGGAGAGGGTGACTCCATTACCTGCAGGTACACTACCGTGCCAGGAGTCGTCCATCCCAAATACTCTTAGAATGCTGTCAAGTACCCTGATTGGGAAACCACCCAAATCTAGATCTAAAACCATAGATCCAGTAACCAGTATGTCAGATATAAAATCCACTTCCTTTGTGGAGAAACCACTGTGTGACGACCAAAGTATAACCGATCGTAGTATAGGAGTTTCTTTTCCTACTCTGTGTATGTCATCCAAATACCAGGATATCACACCCTACTACCTTCTCAACAGATCCATCCCCTTTTCTGATGAAGTCAAACCCATGACTGTCACGTCAGAAATAGATGATCTATCTCCGCTACATCTGCTCTAGTCTATAAACAGACAGAAGCAACCTGTCCACCAATGCTACCGCTGCTCCCACTGACTACGACAACCCTCTGGCAGAGTCATATAGACGTACACTTCTAAAACTAGTTTAGAATGACGCTATACTCATCCTCCCGCCTGGTCTCACAGCCTGGAACAACAGCAATGGTAATTGTGGGTAAACAAGAACTTCCCTGTCACCGTCCTTGAGGCTATCGTAGTGCCTCTCGGGTGCCTGAAGTTATCCACCTTATCTGCGGAGTGGCCAATGGAATGTCAATCCAGATTGAATCTTTAGGTTCCTTATCAAATCTTCAGTAATCGTTTGTGGTTCTGGAATCACTTCCAGTTCTACCATACTCCCACTACTGTTTTCTGAAAAAAAAATCCATTTTTAATAAAACTGTGGCGAGTCTAGAACAATATCGCTATTGTTCATCCAGATGGTAGAAAGTCAACCCTCGTCATAGCCTGGGTCAACCCACAAACAGCCATTACAGAAACGTGCCTTGAGTTGTCCAGTGTCTGGTTTTAATCATAAACCGGACAACTCCCCGTACCTTAACATCGTTAAGATATGAACTGTTCTATATCCAATATAGAAACAGAGGCACTGATTTAATTGAACCAGATTCAAATCATGCAGCTGTCCCCAGCGCATGTCAACTAAATGGAAGGAGGCCGATCAGCGTTACTCAACTTAGGAATACTTCCAATTATGAGTAACCTGAAAGAGAAGCAAGATCTCTTTATTATTACTATCAACTGAATACCATACACAAGTATCTACATCTTCGATCTCTTTGAAGAATCCCGATGCTTGCTATACCTGGTTCTCTACTCTATTCAAATACCCATAACTTCTCAAAATTTGGACCCTGTGTTTCCGCGAAACACTCGTCTAAAAACTAGAGAAGTCATAAGTAAACCGAATATAGTACGAGGACCAACCCCTCTGTCCTGATGGACCCTGGACAACATACAATACTCTGTATAAGTCCCTTGAGTCTGACAACTCATTCACTGTGTGTCGTAGGTTGAAAACTGTACTTATGGTTAAGAAGAATTACACCGCTGTTTAATGCTCCTTACCTAACCATCCACTGATATAGGTAAATGTCGTAGACATAATTTCAGAAAGGTATATCTCACTCTATGAAAATAGACGTACAGATATATCAATTTGAAATTGGTGCATAACAGCGGATATTCAAAACCAAATATTTGCCGACCGGCAAACAACCCAGGTGATTTCCTCAAATATCACCGATTACAACGAATCCCGATATAATGAGGATGATCACCCAATTCCCAATAACTTACTCCCACTCATCATCTGTAAAACTATACAGATGTGAGAATCGTACCTGGTAAATACATACCCTGGAGTAAGTATCTAATCGGGAAATCAGTTTTTCTTTAACATTACACAGTGAAACTGAAACATTGAAATGTTCCGATGGGGTATTTTGGTATTCCTAGTAATGCCTCTTCCAGATTCACGACTGTAACCGTATAGTTCTTTGCCACCTCTCCAAATCCCTTCATATGTCTTTAGTCTTTGCCTTCTGCACACCCCTTAGGCCAAATGGTTTTCTTCCTTCCCTACCGTTCGGCACCAGCCTATGGTTTGGAAGAAGACTATCCAATAAGCATAAAGGGTGTACTGTCCTAATCCTAGGAGCACTCGCAACGCGAGAGAAGGTGAAGATAAAAGACACCTGAATGTACTTTATTCCTATTTCTCCTGGACCAGAATCCATCCCCGAACTGGAACAAGTTCCATTCGAGTTCGTATATAACCATACGATGGAGTATCCAAATAAACTGTGGATCTTCGTAGTGATACGGAGTGTCCTGGAGAAATACAAAGGTGATGTGGGAGTGGTAACGAAATATTTGGTTTGGTCGTGAATATCTGTTGCAATTTACTTTGCCCTCTTACTAATCCCTTGCTTTGTCTGAACTTAATACCTTCTGCACACCATCGTTATGCTAATTGGTTTTCTTCATTCCCTACCGGTCGGCACCAGCCTAAGGTTTGGAAGAAGACAATCCAATTTGCGTAATAGGTGTACTACCCCTAAACCAAGGAGTACTCGTAACCTGAGAGAGGGTAAAAGGAAAAGACAACTGAATAATCCTATCCGTTTTCTCCAGAACCAGAAACCATCCTCGAATTCCTTCGAGTTCGTATCTAACCATACGATGGTTTTGTCCAATGGAAGTGGACGTTCGCAGTAATACGGGGTGTCCTGGAGAAAAGGGTAAAAGTAGGAGTGGCAATGAGGTCTGCAACTCTGACAATCCAAAAGCCGGAGTTTAAGAAGGTTCGGTCAACTTGGTCATGGAGTCAAAGTCTTAGGGTCGGGTCAATGGTCGCTGCCAGAGAGAGAGAGAGAAGAAACACTCAGCGTGCACTCTATCCTAGATCAGAATGGTTACCAATTTATCTAATCTGGAAACCTCCCACTGTACCTCAAATTCTCCTCCAAACCTGAAAGAAGAATTAGTCGGGGTCACCCGAGGAGTAAACCAACTCATCAGTGGGAATCGGGATCCAACTCTCATCGCATGACAACGTGACGGAATCCGCTCACGGTATCACACTCCAGAAGGTATGCGCATATCTGGCAAGTTTCAGTACTTTTGAAACTCCCGATGTGATTTCTGCCCCATGCTCTTATGACCTTGACTTTGGCCAACATATCATAAGTCACATGTCAAGTTCTGCCCGTCATTCTCCAGGTTAATTTGAATCCACCCGTACATACCCTTGACTTTGGCCAAAATGGCAGCACGACTGTCCCAAACCAACGCATCTATCTATGCTGCATATGAATACCCCAATAGCTACCAATCACTGTGCCTTGACTTTGGCCAACATACACAGCTTGAATACTATTGACCACCCATATGAAACGACGGAGGGCTACGAATGGTTTCTGGCGAAAACCTTTAACGTAAAGAACTTGATATCGTTGAAGGAACGGATAGCTTTTTAGAAAATATAGTAACGAAAACCTTTGCTAAAGAGGTCACTCCCGGTGAAGGGATCTCGGCTCTTTCCCCGTAGAATGGGGTGCAGGATATTCCAACTGAATACCACGGTGCAAAGCAAAAGTAATCGGCTATAGTGAAGTTAATGCCCTGACGCAAACTTCTGTCCAAGGGGTCACTCCCGGTGAAGGGATCTCGGCCCTTGCCTCGTCGACTGAGGAGCAGGATATTCTAAATGAATACCGCGATGCAAAACAAAAGTGAACGTCCTTGCAATAACAGCTTTTTGAAAAGGTGTTCCAACAACATCAGATAAGGTTTGTTTTCTTTTTTAACTTGCATTGATCCGAATCAATGCAGTCCCATCAATTGATCACACCAAAAAGAACGAAAATATACTGATGTACGTATATGCCATCCGCATTCGCCACTGGGTCCCGTCATTACCCGTTAGGTTAGCTAACTAACGACAGAGCGGGGACTGGACTAGCGCGGATGTAAAACATATACAACATCTACTAATATATATACCAATATATTATATTTCGCTCAAGGCGTGAATAAAATGCGACATCACAGAAATGTACAGTATCACAGAACAATACAGATATCTGGGATCCCCGGGTTTCACAGAGCCACTACTGAAACCCGACGTTCCCCTGGTCGTGTGGATAGCCTGTGCAATGAAATCCTAGACCCCTACGGGCGCGGCAAGTCACCCGCCAAAACCTGAAGCGAGGCAGCCCCCTTCAGCGCCGTGAATGGACCACCCAGCACTTCACGGAATCCGGCAACTTGGGCACCCCTCCTGGGTCAACCTGTACCCCCTACGAGTGCGGCGAATAGCCAGCCAATCCTGGAATGAAGCCCCCTCCGTCCCAATGCCATGAGATGCGGGCTTGATGTCTTCTAGAACCCGGCTATCCGTGCACCCCACCGCGGGGCAATCCTAGTACAGAAAGTAAAATATACATACACCGGGTACATCGACCGCAACCAGGTCGTGCCCCAAAATAATAATACAAACAGGCAGTGACTGCAGTCCACATGTCGGACGCTCGCCCCGCAATATCAAATGTACATAATACAACAGCACAGTACTAGCATTGCATCCAGGCTATCCCCCACGACCGATCCGTAACATCACAGCAAATACATAGAACATCAACGTGAAAATCACGTTCGCAAATCCGTCTAACCGGGCTATAGCAGTTAGACCGGATTTACCGATCGAGTGACATTCACGGTCGCAGATATAATGTAAATACTGTGAAAAATGTGTTTAAAATATCCGACCGATCAAATTATATCAAGTGGGCCCCAAGACAATACTGTAGCAGTTACAGAAAATATGGGCCCAATTTAAATATTCCAGAAACCCACATTTAAGCCCAGAAAGCCTCTGGAAAAAAATGGTGCAGTGATTGCTACAGGGTGCGGCGGAAGGGCGGCAAAACTGGGGATAGTGCGGCGCTTCCGCGCTCCGACTAGGGTATCACTCCATCAAATTTTTACAGAGTGCTTAGATTTTCCAGTATATAAATATTTTACAACCTGAAAAATTTTTCGACAATAAAAATTTCCAACAGAAAACTGATGCGACAAAATACGGGTTTTTAGACTTTTTGATCGATCGGAAATGCAAACACATTACACAAAGCTAGACTAAGTTAATGGGGTGGCTCTGATACCACTGTAAGTGCACGGCGGCGCCCCGGCCGTTAATCCGACGCCGGAATGCGGAAACGGTGATAAACTTAAATTTTTGCGGACTTTGCAAACCGGCACCACCGCGCACTAAACTCCGGATCGTAACCATTAACAAGTCTACGCAATTAAAAAGAAAGGGAAGAGATGTATACCGACGATCCAAGTCCTCCGGTCTTCATCTCCACTCCGATCTCCTCGCGGGATCTCCGTCCATCTCCTCCTCGTCGGAAAAGGGCACCACGAGCCGGGTACTTTTACGGGCTCCCACCTCAATACCGAGGCAACTCGCGCATGAAGCCGGCAACTCGACATGCTCAAGATATGCTGTAGGAAGTGTAGTGTAGAATTGTAGTCTCCTTTTGGGGTGGTGTTGCCATGATGGAGGAATCAAGATGATATGAACTTGGGGATTTTTGAGGCAATGAAAAAATGATATGAATCAATAATTTTCCACACCCTCACCAAAAATGAAATGAACCATCATCCTTTCCTAATGTGGCCGGCCAAGTCATTTGTATGAAAATGGAGGGAGGAAAACAACTAAGGGAGGTGAGTGTAGGATCAATGGAAGAGGTGAGCACATCCAAAGTCAAAAAAACATCAACCATACTTTTTCCTCCATACCTTTCCAATTCAATCAAATCTCATAAAGCAAAAGCATGGTTGAAAAAGCAAAGATTCTTATCATATCAAACCCTTTTGCAAGAAAACCCCCTCCACAAATGTTATTTGCACAATTGCAAATAACCCCCTCCATCGGAAAAGTCCGGCCGGGAAAGAACAAAGGAAAACCGGCCGGAACGCAATGCAAACTGGCAACTCCAGAAAACTGGTCCCGTAATAAATTACAGAAAAACCCCAATACTGTGCATACACACCCGCATCTGTATTCCGTCCGGATACAAATGCAATGAGACAAAATCTACACTGTACTAAACTAGGACCGGCTTAAACCAAAGCCGGCTAGTAATATCCGTTCGATCCTGATCCGTGCAATACCGCACGTATCTGATCGAACCCTGCCATATACCTATACGGCTACTAGTACAAACCGTCCGATCCTGATCCGTGCAATACCGCACGTATCTGATCGGACCCTGCCATATCTCCATACGGCCTCTACAGCGTTTCGCCCGAAAGCTGAGTAACAGAAAGTGTGGTGGACTCTAAAGACTCGTCAATACTATGGCTATGGATTTAACCACTAGCCCGTCAGAGGTATAAGCCAATACGTAACGGGCCACCAGCTATTGACTAAAAGGGACGTCGATGAGCGAACTCATCCTGACACCCTACTGAGCCTGTCAGTGACAATATCCGTGCAGTCCGGTCCGTTCGTCTATGAGTATCGCATGGCGGGCCTAGGGGGTTGGTAAAAGTCAGACCCCCAAAAGCGGTACAAGTCGTGTCGGAGTGTAGCCCAGAACACCCTGAGATACTACTGGAATACCTACCAGTAAATCTCCTTGCCTTGGCCAAGGACTTTGTGTAATGGCTCTCCTAGACACAGCACGACCTCACCCCCAATACCGTGAGAGACGAACCCCTGAAGATACGCTCACTGCCTCCATGTGGCTCGGGACTGTACCCAACTAAAACCTGTTTGCACGACTCCTTTGAGCCGTGGTAGGGTAGTAATCAAAGTACAGTGGGAACTCACACGAGACAAATGACGATCCCCAGGTCGATGAACTAACCTGCACACATGTCACCAGGGAACTGCCATCTAACGTCTGGTATATGACCAACTAGCATGTTCCCGGCGAGTCCTGTCCGGTGTACTCATAACCCAATGAGCACCTGTATACATCTTAGGTGATCCAACTGACACCAGTTGCTTGTGAGACCGGCCACCGCCCCTCATCGGGGTCTCGACTGTATACACTAGTCTACTAATGGAGTATCGATGCCCAGTCTCGAAACTCCCACGACTAGGGACCTTTTAAGGATATGCTTGTAGACCCCCAGCTCCCACTTATATGATCGCCCTCATACTGCTGGTGGTCAAGCAAGAATCCTATGGGCTCTATCAACGTGTAATAGCGACGTGTCATGTCACCTAAAGCAGTACACGATGATAAAGGTAAACCAGATAGCATACTATCATCTCGAGTAAGACTGTCCTACCGGGATAGGTCCTCCCTCAATCATTACAATCATGTACCTGTGACCTAATAATTGACTCTGAGGGCACTATCTCCAACACAAGTTGCTTTACCGAATAAAGCAGGCATCGCGAAATTGGAACATATGTTTTGATGTGGAAGTCAAAGAGTTTGACTTCATCAAAATGGTAGATGAACCTTGTATATACAAAAAAGGTAGTAGAGAGTAAGGTGGTCATCCTCGTATTGTACGTGGACAACGTACTCTTGATAGGAAAAGAGTTTCCTATGCTACGCACGGTCAATCTCCTCTTGTCACAAGGATTCTCCAAATAGGATAAAGGTGATACCTCCTAAATCCTGGGATTTGGATCTATGAGATAGATCTAAATGGATGTTAGGCTTCTCACTAGGATTAGTGAGTTGGTATCAATCGATCCTGGGGAGAATCACTGGAAATGTTCCAGGGCGATAAAGACGACTAAATGTCAGTCGCAGGCATTGTCTTTACCCTCAGAGGGATGGTATGTTGGAAGAGTTCCAAGCTAGATACCGTGGCAAACTAGACGATAAAGGCTCGTAACATCGCTATTAAAGATACTACCAAAGAGGCAGTTTGGGTGTATATTGGTTCATGAGATGAACTAGGTTCCTACCATTGTGTGACAATGGATGTGTGGCTTTGGCCTAGGAACCTTGGTCCCATCAGTGACCTAGACATATACTGAGGCAGCATCACCTGATCATGGAGATAGTTGATCTCCAGGGTGATTGAGGTTAGGAGAGTAGACTCAGAAGACAACACGGCGGATCCACTCACAAAGGCCTTTTCCCAAAGAGAGACTTTTATGGGATGGTTGAGTATTAGATACTGCAACCACTGCTACAGATGGCTCTAGTGCAAGTGGGAGATTGTTAGTTATATGTATTCCCTAGAGGCCATTACTGTACATAGGATGTATATTGTAGTGGATGCTGGGACATATATAGGTAGGACTTTCTTGCTCGACATGATAGTACGCTATCTGGATGCTCTTTATCTTAACATGTATACTTTCAGTCTCTCTGTTACATGTTGATAAAGCCCTTAGGATGTGTACTCGACTTCCAGGACTATGATGAAGATCATACTAGTGGAGCCTGGGTAGTCCATGAGTGTTAGTTATATATATGCCCTAGAGGCCATTACTATACATAGGATGTATATTGTAGTGGATGCTTGGACATATATAGGGATGACTTTCTTGCTCGATATGATAGTATGCTATCTGGTTACTCTTTACCTTAACGTGTACACTGATTGTCTCTCTGTTACATGTTGGTAAAGCCCTTAGGATGTGTACTTGACTACCTGGACTATGATGCGGATCATACTAGTGGGGACGTGGTAGTCCATAAGTACATCCTTCAAAGTCCCTAGTCGTGGGTGTATCGAGACGGGGCATCGATATACCAGAGTAGACTAGCGTGTACCTTCTCGACCCATAGAGATGGGCGATGGATGATCCCATATCCATTGGTGTTTGACATCAGAGATGATATACGGGTGCTCAGTGGTGACTGGGTACACTGGATGGACTCGCCGAGAACTCCCAGATGCTATTATACATTACGTCAGATGCAGTTCTCTGGTGACCCTGGTACAGGTTAGTCTGTAGACCCGAGATCGTCATAAAGTCTTGTGTGATTCCCACTGTACTTTGATTTCCATCATACCACGTCTAAGGGAGCGTGCAAAAAGGTGGCTTTTGGGTACAGTCCCGAATCACATGGAGGCAATGAGCGATAGGAGGGGTTTCGTCTCTCCCGGTATAGGGAGTTGATGTTGCGCAGTGCTCGATTCGCTATAACAGGAAGTCCTTGGCCAAGGCTGTTTTAGGGATGTACTGGTAAGTGTCACCAGTAGTTTCTTGACCCGTTATGAGCCTCATATCGACACGACTTATCGAGTTATTGGGGTCTGACGTTTACCACCCCTAGACAAGATATGCGACATATCAGACGAATAGACCGGACTGTACGGTAGTGTTACTCGTTGGATTCATCGGAGTGTGAGCGGGTTTGCTCGTTGATCTTCTGATCGCTCAATACCTGGGTGGCTGTTACGTTTAGCAGACCGCTTGCGGCTTGTGGGTGTTTGATATGATTATCACCTGCTGCCGGCGTATTGACGAGTCCTTAGAGTCCTACACAGGGGTTTCCTGGCTCAAGCGAAACGGAGTAGGAGCGCATATGTGATATGTGCGGAACCGAGATTGATACGATATGAGATACCGTATTCGATTCTCGCGATTTGGTACATTCATCGATTGTATGGATATAGCCGGGTTATCGGATCAAGTGTTGATTCGGTAAGTTGTTACTTTTGATATTAGTCGGTTATAGCCGGATTATTAAATCAAGAGTTGATTTAATAATTTAATGTATAATTATATATTTGATATATTAGATTACATTAACTAATATTAGCTCACTTAAGATTTATGTTCTCACTAGTTTGTGCACTTTGTTTATATGTGATATATACAAGTATACATGTATGTATCATGCTTGATGATACACACAAGATGGGTGTATGAGACTTACAATAAGATTAGGGTTAAGATTAGGGTTATTGGATTATCTTAAGATTTAACAAATGAGTTAAACTTAGTCAAAGTTGTCAAGCTTGAAGAAGCTTGGAGAAAATTTGACAAAGTCCATTCTTTGGTCAATTCTCTTAATATTTCTTTAACCTAACCCTTAAACCTCATATCTTAGTTAATTCTCTACATGAGGGCTTAACTCAACCATGGGTGAATTTTTCAAGAGGATAAGTTTTAATTTGGATGAATAATTCACTTCTTCTTCTTCATCAAGCTCCTTAAAAAGCTTTCTAGCTCTAATGGTGCCTTGAGGAAAAATGTGAGAAAATCAATTCTAAAGTGAGCAACCTTCCTACTTCATCATCCTCTACTACTTGACATTTAGTAGAGGGTGTTCTATTCACAAAGTTGTTGACCAAGTGAAGGAATAGCTTGAGTTTGAGTCCCCCGACGTAGATCATCTTCGGCCTCGAAGTCAATGACCTATCCCGATCATTTCTCCGACGAAACCATTGCTAGAGTCCGGGATCCCGATGATCGTAGTGGAGGGACGTCAACACGGAGCTAAAGGTGGAGGACTGGATCTACAAAGGTTGTAATCCCTTTCACTTGTAGTTAAGTTGTTAACTTGCATGGACTTTCGCCTTAACTTCTAGTTAACGATCTATATTAGGGTTTCTCGGCACCGTAAAATTTTAATTTGGCATGGTTGATGCCTTGTAGAACCTCTTGAGTGTGCCTAGTAACCCTACTATAGTATCAGAGCCTAACTAGAGCTTTAGGCGATGTGTTAACGAAGTTAAAACTCCGAACGAACCCGATACGTCCAAGTTTACCCCCTCTCTATACAATTTTTCAAAACTGTGTATTTTCTGAATTAAAAATACCTGAAAATCAAGCAGGGAAATATAAGAATTGTGGTGAAAAAAGAGCCCCTAACACTTCCAAACCGCCACGGAACCGCGGCCATACCGTGCTTGGGCCGCGGATCCGCGGCCGTATTGAGGGATTGGGTCACTTTGTTTGCACAGTAATTCTTATATATTAAAGTGCTATTTTACGGGTATTTT
This sequence comes from Agapanthus africanus, assembly GCA_030015575.1. NCBI lineage: Eukaryota > Viridiplantae > Streptophyta > Magnoliopsida > Asparagales > Amaryllidaceae > Agapanthus > Agapanthus africanus. The sequence goes on from CM057337.1 coordinate 539,703,192, forward strand.
TAAACTGACTCAAGTGTTGAGTATTCTGGGGGTTTATTTTGTAATCGTCGATTCGATCGGAGAATTTAATTTTGTTATCTTTTTCCGGATATTTTTAGAACATATTAAAAAGTTCGACCGGATATAAATATCCAATTTTTCCCCTGCCGGAAAATTTCCAAGTGTTGGATCTTTCTGTAGTTTAAAAACGTTCTAAGTAGTGCAAGTAACGCGATGGACCCTCTAGAAGACAACAAACCTTAACTCGATTATGCGACCGTCTTGAACTGCCCTTTGAACCTTAGGGTTTGGGGCAGTACGGCGTGCCACATGTGAGGCGTTGGCTTGACCCTTCTACGGCTGGACTGTTGGTACTGAGGCATGAACTGGATGTTTTTGAACTTATTTCAAGAGTTGAGCTGTTTCAGGAAAACTTGGGTGTTTGAATGTTCGATCGGAAAGTTTAACATTTTCTATTTATCTGGAATGTGATACAATATTTGGAATCCACAAGTAGTTATGAGATAACTGATTTGGATGTTATAAATATAGCACTTTAGTCTCAATTGATCGGTTGCCACGGAATTTTGATGCGATCAAAAGTCCGTCGCAATCACGTAGCGTATGCGGATACTCGCCGGGTAAACATAATAGACAGCCATGCCCCATAGCCCCGACCAAGTGACTGTAGGAGAACCCCGTCGCTAAAAGCATCCGTTTGGGTGCTCGCGGCAACGGTGTTCCGCCTTAGTGCACTTCGTCGATGGCATCCGGGGGGTGCGGCCGTCTACTAAAGTTTCCGACGAGCATTCGATCAGTTTATCGGGAATCTTGTTGAATTTCCTGACTAGATATTGAAAAGTGTTTTCGATATAGAGACTAAAATGTGGGGTTTATAATTGTTAGGCATGCGATGTCTAAGGAATTCATTTAGTCAGGCATGCGATGTCTGAGGAGATTGCGGATTCCAACTGTTGTAGTTTTACACTTTCTTTTCTGTGACCGTAAGTGTAATATGTGATATCGCCGGTTTCGTTGCTATATGTCAACGACAATTGGGATGCGCACATTTACTTACGTTGATGACATGTGATGTTATGTGTTGCTGGATATGTTATATTGGATCGTCGCGTCTTGAATAGCCGGGGTTTTTTATGTTAGATGAGTGTTTTTCATTTTCATTCATGTAAAAATCTTTTATGTAATATTCTTTTATTGGAGCACTTCCAGGTAGCGGAAGATGTCACCCATTGTATATTATTTACTTTTTCTCACTAGGATAGACCCAACGAGGAGGGCACAAGTCACCGGGTTCTGGAGTCCAGTGGGAGACCAACTCGAGGAGTCGAGTCCGGGTCTCCTAACTCTAGAATTGGTAGGGTTGCTTGTCGCTCTCGTAGGGGTCTAGGGGTGTGGGTTCGGCTATTCATCGCGACCGTGGAATCCGTGTTTTATACTGGCTCGTATTGAAAACACGGACGTCCTAGTATATCCAATGTTTCATATGTTTCTTCTGCTGCTATATCTGTTGTGTGATCATTTGATGTTCTGTGATAAATACTTTATATAGTATATATGATATATTATATAGATGTTACTTATGTTTTACACCCGCGCTAGCCCTGCCCCGCTCTGCCGTTAGTTACCTAACCTAACGGTGCACGAGGGGACATCGAGGCGAATGCGGATGGCATAAGTATACGTCGTATTTATCTGTGATGTTTAGGTACTTAAATGATGGGACTTCATTAATATGATTAATGAAAGAAAAGAAACCTAAAGATGTTGTGGAATCGAATTTTCAAAAACAGGTAGCTACAGTTCTTGCTTTGCATCACGGTGTTCCTTGTAGAACATCCTGCACCTTATTTGATAAGGAAAGGGCCGAGATCCCTTCACCGGGAGTGACCCCTTTAGCAATAACTGGCAGATGCTACAACCCTCGGTTTGTCTTTTGATTGCTCCTATAGTTCTTGCTTTGCACAGCGGTATATATGATATATCCTGCACCTTATTCGATGAGGAAAGGGCCGACGATCCCTTCATCGGGAGTGACCCCTTTAGCAAAACAAGAAAAGACTAAAAACACTCCATTTTAAAGTTCATTCGATCCTACAACGATATCAAGTTCATTACGCAAAAGGTTTTCTTAAAAACCTGTCGTAGCCCTCCGTCATTTCAGATAAGTACTGGTTAGTATTCGTGCTGCGTTTGTTGACCTCTGTTAAGGCGTAATATGTGGTAGCTGATTAGTGCTTATCTGTATAAGCATATGATGTGATTGATTTAGGGTAGCCATGCGACCTTGTTGACCTCTGTCAAAGGTCGTGCGGGTGGGTTTGCTTCAATTATGAAATGACGGGTTGAACTTGACTAGCAGCCTATGGTTTGTTGACCTCTGTCAAGGTCATAGGACGCTAGGGGTAAAATATTATCGGGAATTTCAAATGTTAAAATTTGCATTGAGATTGCATACCTTCTATGAGATAGTTGGATCCCGATACCCACTGCGAGTAAGAGTTACTCCTGGGAGAGTTTTACACATTACAATTAGCCGATCAAGTAGGTGTCTAGAATGGTGTCAACGGGGTTACGCCTCTGGGAAAACGAGGTTTACATTAATTAGGCTCGTGCGAAAGCACGGGGGACCTCCCTCAAAGTACTGACACTGGCCTGGCTGAAAGATTGGCGAACTTGTAGCGTGTAATTAATCCCGGCTAGTCTTTCCTTTTAGGGTTTGAAGGAAGATTTGATAAAAATAGTGGGAGCCATCCTGATTAGATAAAATAATAACCAATCTGATCTTGCAAGAGTGCACGCAGAGTGTTTTCTTCTCTCTCTCTCCTGGTAGCGACCATGTCACGCCTTAATCAAGATAATAATACAGATACATTGACCGAACCCGCTTGTTATACTGAGCTGGGGAACGTTGGTCCCGCTTCAACTTATAATTGTTATAAGACAGAGCAGGAAATTGGGGATTACCAGAATTCCCGTGCCACCCAAACGAAGAAAGTGCATACCGATGCATCATCTTCGGGTGCGTTCATTACAGAGAGCTGTTTCTCAGTATCCTTTACGTCCTCGGTATGTGATACCAGATCAGGATCCCGCATATGTAATTTGTTACATGGGCTACAGAAAGGTAGAGAACTGAGAACGGGTGATAAGTTTCATGAGGCAGAAAACGGTGCAAGTGTTGCAGCCAGGTCTGTTGGTCACTGTCACCCTGTATTACCTGAATACATTGATTTTGAACAAATGTCATTAGATACCAAACCTGATATACAAAATCATATCAGTCTCTTTATTAGTAAAGAAGGATATAATTTTGTATTGATTGGGTAATGTTTTGAACATTTCCTATATCAAGAGTTGATCAGTTCAGGCACGTTATCTAAAAGCATTGGCGTTCTAAATCAAACCACAGTTCTTAGTATATAGAACACACACAAGAGGAAGTGTTCAGAAATGAACGATTCCTTCTTGAGGCGTTATAGACTAGGTCATATCAATGCGACCCGACTAGCTGAAGTTACATTAAGATGCATATTTAAATTAGTTTGAATTTACATCTTGTGAAACTTACCAGTCATGTCACGGAGATAAGATGACCATATCTCTGTTTATCGGAAACCGAGAAAGAGTTAGTGAACTCTTGGGATTGATACATGCTAATGTATGAAGGTCCCCTGTCTACACATGCCAAGACCGGTTCTTTATACTTCATTACATTCTCTGATAATACCTCAAGATTCAGACATATGTTCCTGTTGAAACACAAGTCCGAACCTTTTGAGATATTCATAGAATATAAGTTTTGAAGTAGAGAACCAAAATACGGGTAGAAGTATTATGTCTTTTTATGTGATCAAGGAAGAGAATACTTGAGTACGGGATTCCTGGACTATTCTAAGAATGAGATTCTCTCTCAGCATTACTCCTCCGTATACACCTTAGCACCTCGGTGTATCGGGGCAGAGCAATAGCACCCTATGTGATATGGTGTGCTCTATGATGAGTACTACTGAGTTTTCTATTTCCTTTTAGGGAGTTATGCACTTATGAAGTTGCATACCTATTGAATAGGGTTCCGATCAAATCAGATGCCTACCATTTCATATGAGATATGGAAAGGGAAGAGCCCATCTCTTAAGTCAGTTAAGATTTAGGGTTGTCCGGCCTATGTCTAAAAGCAAAATCCGAATAAGCTCGAGGCAAAGTCAGATCTATGGAAGTTTGTTGGATATCCCAAGCATACGCAAGGGAATATCTTCTATCTAACCGAGGAACAAAAGATGTTTTGTTACTCAGCATGCCACCTTTGTGAAGGGGGATTTCTTATGAAGAAATTTATGGACATGAGGTAGAACTGGAAAGAGTTCCAGCTATACAAACTGCAGCTGATGATTTGGTAGAACCAAAGGATTCAATAGCAACCAACGAACCTCAGCCTCTCCGCCGATCTAGTAGGTTTCCTCGCCCACCTGAGAGATACTTCGGTTTCTCTATGACAGTGGGAGCGAGGATTGTATCATGGGATGATCACCTAACTAGTTTCGAGCAGGCCATCAGGAGCATGACTCTGTAAGAATGGCTGGATGCTTATCGATCTGAGATGGAATCCTTATACACCAACAAAGTATGGACTTTAGTTGCTTCATCTGAAGGGTTAAATCCCCATCAAGAGCAAGTATATATTGAGAAGATTACTTGGTGTACATGGAAAAGTTGAGACTTTCAAAGCTAGACTTGTTAAAAGTTTGCATCATTGACCAGGTATGGATTATGATGAAACCATTTCTAAGTAGTTATGCTTAAGTCCATCCAAATCCTACTTGCCACGGCTACATACCATGACTACGATATCTGGCGGTTGGGTGTCATGACTGCTTTTCTAAATAATGATTTAGAAGAGATAGTCTATAAGTACATAGTCAGAGGGCTTCGTAGACAATGGGAGCAGCGGAAACTTATGCAAGATGTTTTATGTGATAAAGCAGGCATCGCGGAGATGGAACATCTGTTTTGATGAGTTAGTCAAAGAGTTTGACATCATCAAAATGGTAGATGAACCTTGTATATACAAAAAAATGTAGTAGGGAGTATGCTGGTGATCCTCCTAGAGTACGTGGATGACATACTCTTGATAGGGAAGTAGTTTCCTATGCTACGCTCGGTCAATCTCCGCTTATCACAAGGATTCTCCATATAGGATCAAAGTAATACCTACTAAATCCTGGGTTTTGGATCTATGAGATAGATCTAATTGGATATTAGGATACTCACTAGTTGTAGTGAGATGGTATCAATTGATCCTGGGGGGAATCACTGGAAAGGTTCCAGGGTGATAAGGACGACTGAATGTCAATCGCAGGCATTGTCTTTACCCACAGTAAAGGGACGGTATGTTGGAAGAGTTCCAAGCTAGATACCGTGGCATACTAGATGATAAAGGCTAGATACATCGCTACCAAAGATACTACCAAAGAGGAAGTCTGGGTGTATATTAGTTCATGAGATGAACTTCGTTCCTCCCATTGTGTGACAATGGTGTTGTGGCTTATGCCAAGGAACGCCCGTACCATCAGTGATCCAGACATATTCTTAGGCAGTATCACCTGATCGTGGAGATGGTTGATCTCCAGGGGATCGAGGTTAGGAGAGAACACTCAGAGGACAACACGGCGGATTTACTCACGAAAGGCCTTTTCCAAAGAGAGACTTTTATGGGATGGTTGAGTATGAGATACTACAACCACTGCTATCAGATGGCCCTAGTGCAAGTGGGAGATTGTTAGTTATATGTATGCTCTAGAGGCCATTACTATACATAGGATGTATACTGTAGTGGATGCTTGGACATATATAGGGATGACTTTCTTGCTCGATATGATAGTATGCTATCTGGTTACTCTTTACCTTAACGTGTACACTGATTGTCTCTCTGTTACATGTTGGTAAAGCCTTAGGATGTGTACTAGACTACCTGGACTATGATGCGGATCATACTAGTGGGGACGTGGTAGTCCATAAGTACATCCTTCAAAGTCCCTAGTCGTGGGTGTATCGAGACGGGGCATCGATATACCAGAGTAGACTAGCGTGTACCTTCTCGACCCATATAGATGGGCGATGGATGATCCCATATCCATTGGTGTTTGACATCAGAGATGATATACGGGTGCTCAGTGGTGACTGGGTACACTGGACGGACTCGCCGAGAACTCCCAGATGGTATTATACCTTACGTCAGATGGCAGTTCTCTGGTGACACCGGTACAGGTTAGTCTGTAGACCCGAGATCGTCATAGAGTCTTGTATGATTCCCACTGTGCTTTGATTTCCATCATACCACGTCAAAGAGGGCGTGCAAAAAGGTGGCTTTTCGGTAGAGTCCCGAATCACATGGAGGCAATGAGCGATAGGAGGGGTTTCGTCTCTCCCGGTATAGGGAGTTGATGTTGCGCAGTGCTTGATTGGCTATAACAGGAAGTCCTTGGCCAAGGTTGTTTTAGGGATGTATTGGTAAGTGTTAATAGTAGTTTCTCGACCCGTTATAAGCCTCATATCGACACGACTTATCGAGTTATTGGGGTCTGACGTTTACCACCCCTAGACAAGATATGCGACATATCAGACGAACAGACCGGACTGTACGGTAGTGTTACTCGTTGGATTCACAGGAGTGTGAGCGGGCTTGCTCGTTCATCTTCTGATCGCTCAATACCCGGGTGGCCGTTACGTTTAGCTGACCGCTTGCGGCTTGTGGGTGTTTGATATGATCATCACCTGATGCCTGCGTATTGACGAGCCTTTAGAGTCCTACACAGGGGTTTCCTGGCTCAAGCGAAACGGAGTAGGAGCGCATATGTGATATATGCGGGACCGAGATTGATACGATATGAGATACCGTATTCGATTCTAGCGATTTGTGACATTCATCGGTTGTATGGATATAGCCAGGTTATCGGATCAAGTGTTGATTCGTTAAGTTGTTACTTTTGATATTAGTCGGTTATAGCCGGATTATTAAATCAAGTATTTATTTAATAATTTAATGTATAATTATATATTTGATATATTATATTACATTAACTAATATTAGCTCACTTAAGATTTATTTTCTCACTAGTTTGTGCACTTTGTTTATATGTGATATATGCAAGTATACATGTATGTATCATGCTTGATGATACACACAAGATGGGTGTATGAGACTTACACTAAGATTAAGGTTAAGATTAGGGTTATTGGATTATCTTAAGATTTAAAAAATGAATTAAACTTAGTCAAAGTTGTCAAGCTTGAAGAAGTTTGAAGAAACTTTGACAAAGTCCACTCTTTTGTCAATTCTCTTGATATTTCTTTAACCTAACCCTTAAATCTCATACCTTAGTTAATTCTCTACATGAGTTAGGCATGAGGGCTTAACTCAACCATGGGTGAATTATTTAAGAGGATAAGTTTTCATTTGGATGAATAATTCACTTCTTCTTCTTCATCAAGCTCCTTAAAAAGCTTTCTAGCTCTAATGGTGCCTTGAAGAAAAATGTGAGAAAATCAATTTTAAAGTGAGCAACCTTCCTACTTCATCATCCTCTACTACTTGCCATTTAGTAGAGGGTGTTTTCTTCACAAAGTTCTTGACCAAGTGAAGAAATAGCTTGAGTTTGAGTCTCCCCGACGTAGATCATCTTCGGCCTCGAAGTCAATGACCTAGCCCGATCATTTCTCCGACGAAACCATTGCTGGAGTCCGGGATCCCGATGATCGCAGCGGAGGGACGTCAACACGGAGCTAAAGAGGTGGAGGACCAGATCTACAAAGGTTGTAATCCCTTTCACTTGTAGTTAAGTTGTTAACTTGCATGGACGTTCGCCTTAACTTATAGTTAACGATCTATATTAGGGTTTCTCGGCACCGTAAAATTTTATTTTGGCATGGTTTATGCCTTGTGGAACCTCTTGAGTGTGCCTAGTAACCCTACAAAGAGTACATCCTTCAATGTTCCTAGTCGTGGGAATATCGAGACGGGGAATCGAAATTCCAGAGTAGACTAGCGTATATCTTCTCGACCCATGTGATGGGCGATGGATGATCCCATATCCATTTGTGTTTGACATCAGAGATGGTATGCGGGTGCTCAGTGATGACTAGGTACACTGAACGGACTCGCCGAGAACTCCCAGATGGTATTATACCTCACGTCAGATGGCAGTTCTCTGGTGACACTGGTACAACTTAGTCTGTTGACCCAAGATCGTTATAGAGTCTTGTGTGTCTCCCACTGTGCTTTGATTTCCACCCTACCACGGCTCTACTGAGTCGTGCAAACAGGTGGTTTTTGGATACAGTCCCGATTCACATGGAGGCAATGAGCGATGGGAGGGGATTCGTCTCTCCCGATATTGGGGGTTGATGTTGCGCTATGCTCGAGTGGCCATAACTAGAAATCCCTGGCCAGAGTTGCAGTGATATACTGGTAAGAGTTATCAGTAGTTTCACGCTTGTTATGGACCTTACATCGGCATGACTTATCAAGCTATTGGGATCTGACGTTTACCACCCCTGGGCGAGATATGCTACATATCAGACGAACAGACCGGACTGTACGGTAAGTGTTACTGGTTGGATTCATAGGAGTGTGAGCGGGCTTGCTCATTGATCTTCTGATCGCTCAATTCTTGGGTGGCTGTCATGTTTAGTAGTCCTCTTGCGACTTGTGGGTGTTTGATATGATCATCACCTACTGCCGGCGTATTGACGAGTCTTTAGAGTCCTGCACAGAGGTTTCCTAGCTCAAGCGAAACGAAATAGGAGCGCATATGAGATATGTGCGGGACCGAGAATAATACCATTATGTTATACTGAATTCTATTCTCGCGATTTGTATCATCGGACGGTTATATAAGATATAGCCGGGTTACCGAATCAAATGTTGATTCGATATATTGATAGACTTGATATTAGTCGGTTATGTGCAGTATGACCGGATCATTAAATCAAGTGTTGATTTAATGATTTAATGTATAATTATATATTATATATATTATTTTACATTGACTAGTATTGTTCACTTAAGATTGATTATCTCACTTGATTGTGCACGTTGTATATATGATATATGTTTGTGCACTAGTTTGTATCATGTTTGACGATACATGCAAACTTGGGTGTGTGTGTGGATTATACCATGTTTAGGTTAAAGGTTTAGTTTTTATTTAATTTATGTAAAATAAATTGGTGGCTTACTTTGTATTTGCTTGAAGCTTCATGAAACTTTCAAGCATCTTTGACAAAGTCAACCATTTTGTTTTACATAAGATTTTCCTTAACCTAACCTTTAACTTAAACTTATGTTTAGTCTCTACATAGGTTAATCTCACCCATGGTTGTAATATGATAACTTCACTTGAATTTTCATTACACAAGAATTCATTTTCCTTCTTCTTCTTCTTCATCTTCTTCAAGTGAAGAAAACTTTTCTTGAAAATTTTCAATTGTTGAAATCAAGTGAGAAATCCAATTCTAAAGTGAACCCACTTCCTATTTCTTCATCCTCTACCACTTGCCATATAGTAGAGTGTGTTATCTTAACAAGTTTTATGACCTAGTGAAGATGGAGCTTGGGTTTGAGTCGCCTCGACGTAGATCATCTTCGGCATCAAAGTCAACGACCTAGCCCGATCATTTCTCCGGCGAAACCATCACTTGAGTCCGGGATCCCGATGATCGCAGCGAAGGGACGTCATCACGGAGCTTTGGAAGTGGAGGACCGGATCTACAAAGGTTGTAGTCCCTTTCACTTTTAGTTAAAGTTGTTAACTTGCTAGTTTTTCGCCTTACTTCTAGTTAACGATCTAGTTTAGGGTTTCTCGGCACATAAAAATTTGAATTGGACATGTTTGATGCCTTGTAAAAGCTCTTGAGTGTGCCTAGGAACCCTACAGAGGCAATATCAACACGAGTTTCTTAAACTCGATACTTCTTGGTACGTATTTCTCTAAAGTACTTCCTCTTCTCAAACCCGACGCTCCAATATCCTTGTCATTGCAGGATTCTTAGAACCTTCGCCACAAAAAGCCAAAGAAAAACTAACCGTATTTGTTGCAGCGCCACATTTAAAAGTAAAAAGTGATAATCGATTGTTTGATAACAGAATTTTATTGATTTGTGCATTGCATCATTTAATACGGACTTAAGGAGCTCTGACACCAATCCAGATTTGTTGGGGATTTCATCACCCTTCCTAAGATCCCGGAAATCACTAATTGCATAAGTGTCACCTCAAGCTTAATAAAAAATATCTAGACTGGGCAACTAAGGACTTGTCGCGCTCAATAGGACAAAAGAAGATTATGGGCATTCGGTCGTTTATCTAAACATGACTTTTGTGGTGCCTAGGCTAGATAAGTGAGGAGGTAATTTTAAAAGGCCCGTCTCATGGTGATTCGTGAGCGGAACCTTCCTTACCTCACTTGTGCTTACTTGGCCACAACTGGCTGTGAAGAGGTGATTTGAGGGCTATCTCAAAATTTGTCGCTTTGGAACAGTTAGGAGCAGGTCTTGTAGACTTAGAGGACCCTAGTCTAGGTGTTGATTGTGTTGGAGATAGTGCCCTCAGAGTCAATTATTAGGTCACAGGTACGTGATTGTAATGATTGAGGGAGGACCTATCCCGGTAGGACAGTCTTACTCGAGATGATAGTATGCTATCTGGTTTACCTTTATCATCGTGCACTGCTTTAGGTGACCTGACATGTCGCTATTGCACGTTGATAGAGCCCTAGGATTCATGCTTGACTGCCAGCAGTATGAGGGCGATCATATAAGTGAGAGCTGGAGTCTACAAGCACATCCTTAATAGGTCCCTAGTCGTGGGAGTTTCGAGACAGGGCATCGATTCTCCACAGTAGACTAGTGTATACAGTCGAGACCCCGACGAGGGGCGGTGGCCGGTCTCACAAGCCACTGGTGTCAGTTGGATCACCTAAGATGTATACAGGTGCTCATTGGGTTATGAGTACACCGGACAGGACTCGCCGGGAATATGCTAGTTGGTCTTATACCGGACGTCAGATAGCAGTTCTCAGGTGACATGTGTACAGGTTAGTTCATCGACCTGGGGATCGTCATTTGTCTCGTGTGAGTTCCCACTGTACTTTGATTACTACCCTACCACGGCTCAAAGGAGTCGTGCAAACAGGTTTTAGTTGGGTACAGTCCCGAGCCACATGGAGGCAGTGAGCGGATCTTCGGGGGTTTCGTCTCTCCCGGTATTGGGGGTGAGGTCGCGCTGTGTCTAGGAGAGCCATTACACGAAGACCTTGGCCAAGGCAGGAGATTTACTGGTAGGTTTTCCAGTAGTATCTCAGGGTGTTCTGAGCTACACTCCGACACGACTTGTACCGCTTTTGGGGGTCTGACTTTTACCAACCCCCTAGGCCCGCCATGCGATACTCATAGACGAACGGACCGGACTGCACGGATATTGTCACTGACAGGCTCAGTTGGGTGTCGGGGTGAGCTTCCTCATCGACGTCCCTTTTAGTCAATAGCTGGTGGCCCGTCACGTATTGGCTTATACCTCTGACGTGCTAGTGGTTAAATCCACAGCCATAGTATTGACGAGTCTTTAGAGTCCACCACACTTTCAGTTACTCAAGCTTTCGGGCGAAACGTTGTAGAGGCCGTATGGAGATATGGCAGGGTCCGATCAGATACGTGCGGTATTGCACGGATCAGGATCGGACAGTTTTGTACTAGTGGCCGTATGGATATATGGCAGCGTTCGATCAGATACGTGCGGTATTGCACGGATCAGGATCGGACGGATATTGCTAGCCGGCTTTGGTTTAAGCCGGTCCTAGTATAGTACAGTGTAGATTTTGTCTCATTGCATTTGTATCCGGACGGAATACAAATGCGGGTGTGTATGCACAGTGTGGGGTTTTCCTGTAATTTATTACGGGACCAGTTTTCTAGAGTTGCCATTTTGCTTTCCGTTCCGGCCGGTTTTTCTTTGTTCTTTCCCGGCCGGACTTTTCCGATGGAGGGGGTTATTTGCAATTGTGCAAATTGGTTTTTGTGGAGGTTTTATTTGTAAGATGGTTTATTATGATAGCATCTTTTGATGCCTTTCTTATCCTTCTTTATCATTTGCTTTATGTGATTAGATTTGATAAGAAGAGTTGATGTGAGTTTTGTGATGATTATGTCTTGGTTGTGGTCACCCTTCATTATCTCCTACACTCACCTCCCTTGATGTTTATGCTATCATATTCATTCCTCCACCCTCTTGCTCTCATTTGATGAAATGGTTGAGAAAAAAGAAAGAGAGAATGAAAAGAGAAGAAGAGAGTTTCATCTTCATCCTTGAGAGTGTTTCATTTCATTGATCTCATTTCATGTTAAGAAAAATGCAAGCACCATTTTTCTTGTCTTGTTTCCTCCATCATCCACAAATGGAAACAAACCCCAAGTGAGACATACATTCTACATTACACTCCCTACAGCATATCTTGAGCATGTCGAGTAGCCGGCTTCATGCGCGAGTTGCCTCGGTATTGAGGTGGGAGCCCGTAAAAGTACCCGGCTTCGTGGTGCCCTTTCCGACGAGGAGGAGACGGACGGAGATCCCGCGAGGAGATCGGAGTGGAGATGAAGACCGGAGGACTTGGATCGTATGGTATACTTCTCTACCCCCTCTCTAGATAGCTTAGACTAGTTTAATGGCACGATCCGGAGTTTAGTGCGCGGTGGTGCCGTTTTGCTAAGTCCGCAAAATTTTAAGTTTACCACCGTTTCCGCGTTTGGCCATCGGATTGACGGCCGGGGCGCCGCCGTGCACTTACAGTGGTATCAGAGCCTCGCCATTAACTTCGTCTAGCTTGGTTTTATGTGTTTTTAAGTTCCGATCGACCAAAATTCCAAAAACCGTATTTTTCCCTTTACATCAGTTTCTGTCGAAATTTTTTGAAGTCCAAAAATTTTTCAGGTTGTAAAATATTGATGTACTGGAAAATCTAAGAGTTCTGTAAAAATTTGATGAAGTAACTCCACAGTTGGAGCGCGGAACCGCCGCGAAAACCCATTTGTGCGGCCCTTCCGCCGCGCACTATTTACATCACTTCACCATTTTTTTACAGAGGCCTTCTGGGCTTAAAATATGGGCTTTGGAATATTAAAGTTGGGCCAATTGTTTCTGTGAGTGCTACAGTTTTCTTTGGGGCCCACTTGTTAATTGTTTGATCAATCGGAAATTTTTTAAACACATTTTTCACAGTATTTACATTATATCTGCGACCGTGAATGTCACTTGATCGGTAAATCCGGTCTAACTGCTATAGCCCGGTTAGACGGATTTGCGAACGTGACTTTCACGTTGATGTTCTATGTATTTGCTGTGATGTTGCGGATCGGTCGTGGGATAGCCTGGATGCAATGCTAGTACTGTTGTGGTGGTATTATGTACATTTGATATTGCGGGGCGAGCGTCCGACATGTGGACTGCCGTCACTGCCTGATTGTATTATTCTTTTGGGGCACGACCTGGTTGCAGTCGATGTACCCGTTGTATGTATATTTTACTTTCTGTACTAGGATTGCCCCGCGGAGGGGTGCACGGATAGCCGGGTTCTGGAGGGCAACAAGCCCGCATCTCATGGCATTGAGACGGAGGGGGCTTCACTCTAGGATTGGCGGGCTATTCGCCGCACTCGTAGGGGGTACAGGTTGACCCAGGAGGGGTGCCCAAGTTACCGGATTCCGTGAAGTGCTGGGTGGTCCATTCACGGCGCTGAAGGGGGCTGCCTCGCTTCAGGTTTTGGCGGGTGACTTGCCGCGCCTGTAGGGGTCTAGGATTTCATTGCACAGGCTATCCACACGACCAGGGGAACGTCGGGTTTCAGTAGTGGCTCTGTGAAACCCGGGGATCCCAGATATCTGTATTGTTCTGTGATGCTGTACATTTCTGTGATGTTGCATTTCTTTTCACGCCTTGAGCGAAATACTATATATTGGTATATATATTAGTAGATGTTGTATATGTTTTTCATCCGCGCTAGTCCAGTCCCCGCTCTGTCGTTAGTAAGCTAACCTAACGAGTGATGACGGGACCCAGTGGCGAATGCGGATGGCATATACGTACGTCAGTATATTTTCGTTCTTTGTGGTGTGATTAATTGATGGGACTGCATTGATTCGGATCAATGCGAGTTAAACAAACCTTTTCTGATGTTGTTGGAACACTTTTCAAAAGGCTGTTATTGCAAGGACGTTCACTTTTGTTTTGCATCGTGGTATTCATTTGGAATATCCTGCTCCTCAGTCGACGAGGCAAGGGCCGAGATCCCTTCACCGGGAGTGACCCCTTGGACAAAAGTTTGCGTCAGGGCATTAACTTCACTATAGCCGATTACTTTTGCTTTGCACCGTGGTATTCAGTTAGAATATCCTGCACCCCATTCTACGGGGAAAGAGCCGAGATCCCTTCACCGGGAGTGACCTCTTTAGCAACGGTTTTCGTCACTATATTTTTAAAAGCTATCCGTTCCTTCAACGATATCAAGTTCATTACGTTAAAGGTTTTCGCCAGAAACCATTCGTAGCCCTCCGTCGTTTCAGACGGGTAGCACGTAGTATTCATGCTATGTTTGTTGACCTTCGTCAAGGCATAGTGTATGGTAGCTGCTTGTTACCTTTCTGCTGCATAGATAGATGCGTTGGTTTGGGACAGTCGTATAGCCTTGTTGGCCTTCGTCAAGGGCTTGTACGGGTGGATTCAGATTAACCCTGGATAATGACGGGTAGAACTTGACATGTGACTTATGATTTGTTGACCTTCGTCAAGGTCATAAGAGCATGGGGCAGAAATCACATCGGGAGTTTCAAAAGTACTGAAACTTGCCAGATATGCGCATACCTTCTGGAGTGTGATACCGTGAGCGGATTCCGTCACGTTGTCATGCGATGAGAGTTGGATCCCGATTCCCACTGATGAGTTAGTATACTCCTCGGGTGACCCCGACTAATTCTTCTTTCAGGTTTGGAGGAGAATTTGAGGTACAGTGGGAGGATTCCAGATTAGATAAATTGGTAACCATTCTGATCTAGGTTAGAGTGCACGCTGAGTGTTTCTTTTCTCTCTCTCTGGCAGCGACCTTTGACCCGACCCTAGACTATGACTCGGTGACCAAGTTGACCGAACCTTCTTAAACACTGGCTTTTGGATTGTCAGAGTTGCAGACCTCATTGCCACTCCTACTTTTACCCTTTTCTCCAGGACACCCCGTATTATTACGAACGTCCACTTCCATTGGACAAAACCATCGTATGGTTAGATACGAACTCGAAGGAATTCGAGGATGGTTTCCGGTTCTGGAGAAAACGGATAGGACTATTCAGTTGTCTTTTCTTTTCACCTTCTCTCAGGCTGCGAGTACTCCTTGGTTTAGGAGTAGTACACCTATTACGCAAATTGGATAGTCTTCTTCCAAACCATAGGCTGGTGCCGACCGGTAGGGAATGAAGAAAACCAGTTAGCCTAAACGGTGTACAGAAGATATTAAGTTCAGACAAAGCAAGGGATTAGTAAGAGGGCAAAGTAAATTGCGACTGCTTTTCACGACCAAACCAAGTATTTCTTCGCCAATCCTAAATCACCTTTGTATTTCTCCAGGACACTCCGTATCACTACGAAGATCCACAGTTTATTGGATATTCCATCGTATGGTTATATACGAACTCGAAAGGAACTTGTTCCAGTTCGGGGATGGATCCTGGTTCAGGAGAAATATGAATAAAGTACATTCAGGTGTCTTTTATCTTCACCTTCTCTCGCGTTGCGAGTGCTCCTAGGATTAGGACAGTACACCCTTTATGCTTATTGGATAGTCTTCTTCCAAACCATAGGCTGGTGCCGAACGGTAGGGAAGGAAGGAAACCAAATGGCCTAAAGGGGTGTACAGAAGGTAATGACTAAAGACATATGAAGGGATTTGGAGAGGTGGCAAAGAATTATACGGTTATAGTTGTGAATCTGGATAATGGTAGAGGTATTACTAGGAATACCAGGATACCCCATCGAAACATTTCAATGTTTCAGTTCAACTGTGTACTGTTAATGGAAAACTGATTTCCCGATTAGACACTTGCTCCAGGGTATGTATTTACCAAGTACGATTCTCACATCTGTATGGTTTTACAGATGATGAGTGGGAGTAAGTTATTGGGAATTGGGTGATTATCCTCATTATATCGGGATTCGTTGTAATCGGTGATATTTGAGGAGATCACCTGGGCTGTTTGCCGGTCGGCAAATATTTGGTTTTGAATATCCGCTGTTGTGCACCAATTTCAAATTGATATATCTGTACGTCTATTTTCATAGAGTGAGATATACCTTTTGATATTATGTCGATGATATTTACCTATATCAGTGGATGGTTAGGTAAGGAGCATTGAACAGCGGTGTAATTCTTCTTAACCATAAGTACAGTTTTCAACCTACGACACACAGTGAATGAGTTGTTATACTCAGGGACTTATACAGAGTATTGTATATTGTCCAGTGTCCATTAGGACAGAGGGGTTGGTCCTCATACTATATTCTGTTTACTTTTAACTACTCTAATTCTTAGACATGTGTTTCGTAGAAACACAGGGTCTGAGTTTTGAGGAGTTATAGGTATTTGAATAGAGTAGAGAACCAGGTGTAGCAAGTATCGGGATTCTTCAAAGTGATCGAAGATGTAGATACTTGTGTATGGTATTCAGTTGATAGTAATGATAAAGAGAAATTGCTTCTCTTTCAGGTTACTCGTAATTGGAAGCATTCCTAAGTTGAGTAACCCTGATCGGCCTCTCTCCATTTTGTTAACATGCACTGGAGATAGATGCATGATTTGAATCTGGTTCAATTAAATCAGTGCCTCTGGTTCTATATTGGATATAGTACAGTTCATATCTTAACATTGTTAAGGTACGGGGAGTTGTCCGGCTTATGATTAAAACCAGACTCTGGATAACTCAAGGCACGTTTCTGTAATGGCTGTTTGTGGGTTGACCCAGGCTATGACGAGAGTTGACTTTCTACCATAAGGAAGATCAATAGTGATATTGTTCTTAACTCGCCACGTTTTAAAAGGAAATGGTTATTTTTCAGAAAACAGTAGTGGGAGTATGGTAGAACTGGAAGCAATTCCAGAACCGCAAACGATTACTGGAGATTTGATAAGGAACCTAAAGATTCAATCTGATTTGACATTCCATTGGCCACTCCGCAGATAAAGTGGGTAACTTCAGGCACCCGAGAGGTACTCAGGTAGCCTCAAGGACGGTGACAGGGAAGTTCTTGTTTACCCACACTTGCCATTGTTGTTGTTCCAGGCTGCGAGACCCGGCAGGAGGATGAGTATAGCGTCATTCTAAACTAGCTTTAGAAGTGCACGTCTATATGACTCTGCCAGAGGGTTGTCGTAGTCAGTGGGAGCAGCGGAAGCATTGGTGGACATCAGGCTTATGTCTAT
The DNA here is from genome assembly GCA_030015575.1 of Agapanthus africanus. Classification (NCBI taxonomy): domain Eukaryota; kingdom Viridiplantae; phylum Streptophyta; class Magnoliopsida; order Asparagales; family Amaryllidaceae; genus Agapanthus; species Agapanthus africanus. The sequence goes on from CM057337.1 coordinate 539,720,702, forward strand.
TTATAGACTAAAGCAGATATAGCGGAGATAGATCATCTATTTCTGATGTGACAGTCATGGGTTTGACATCATCAGAATAGGGGATGGATCTGTTGAGAAGGTAGTAGGGTGTGATGTCATGGCATTTGGATGACATACACAGAATAGGAAAAGAAACTCCTATACTACAATCGGTTGTACTTTGGTCGTCACACAGTGGTTTCTCCACATGGGACGTGGACTTTATGTCTGACATACTGGTTACTAGATCTATGGTTTTAGATCTAGATTTGGGTGGTTTCCCAATCAGGGTACTTGACAGCATTCTAAAAGTATTTAGAATGGACGACTCCTGGCACGGTAGTGTACCTGCAGGTAATGGAGTCACCCTCTCCAAAGGTGTCTTACAGACTAAAGGGGAGAGGGACGGGCATGATTGGCAGATCACTTGCTTAGGCAATTGAGTCAATCATGAGATGTCAATTACCACACCAGATGTTGTTCTTGCACTAGATGCAATAAGTTGATATTGATCCAATCCTGGAGAAACAGTCGGAAGCAGTTTTAGAACATAAGTGGATGTTCTAGGGATATGATAACGACAGCCTCATTCGGGAGACAGTTATCATTCCAGGCTTCCAAGGTGACATGGACGACAAGGAGGTTGTCAGAGTTATAGTTATCCCTCTGACGAGGGACAGTATTTTGGACAGGTGGTCCGAGGCAATACTGAGGGTGGCATGGCGCAGGATACTGATTAAGTTCAGTTGACGATACAGTCTAAGAAGTTTGGATTTGGAGTTCATTTATGAGCTATGTCCCATCAGACATCCTGACACATCCTAAGACAGGTATTGCTCATTTCGGGAGATGGGTTTCTCCGCGAACTTGAGATATAGAGAGACATGGAAAGAAACAACAAAGCGGATCCACTCACTGAGGCTATTCCTCGAACGCAATAGTTTCGCAAACGAGCTTTGTGAGACTGACTAGTAGAGGAGTTGGATGTTCGGTATCACACGGGCTGTGAGTATGCGACATCGCAATAATTAGCTTTGAGTGCAAGTGGGAGATTGTTGGAGATAGTGCCCTCAGAGTCAATTATTAGGTCACAGGTACGTGATTGTAATGATTGAGGGAGGACCTATCCCGGTAGGACAGTCTTACTCGAGATGATAGTATGCTATCTGGTTTACCTTTATCATCGTGCACTGCTTTAGGTGACCTGACATGTCGCTATTGCACGTTGATAGAGCCCTAGGATTCATGCTTGACTGCCAGCAGTATGAGGGCGATCATATAAGTGAGAGCTGGAGTCTACAAGCACATCCTTAATAGGTCCCTAGTCGTGGGAGTTTCGAGACAGGGCATCGATTCTCCACAGTAGACTAGTGTATACAGTCGAGACCCCGACGAGGGGCGGTGGCCGGTCTCACAAGCCACTGGTGTCAGTTGGATCACCTAAGATGTATACAGGTGCTCATTGGGTTATGAGTACACCGGACAGGACTCGCCGGGAATATGCTAGTTGGTCTTATACCGGACGTCAGATAGCAGTTCTCAGGTGACATGTGTACAGGTTAGTTCATCGACCTGGGGATCGTCATTTGTCTCGTGTGAGTTCCCACTGTACTTTGATTACTACCCTACCACGGCTCAAAGGAGTCGTGCAAACAGGTTTTAGTTGGGTACAGTCCCGAGCCACATGGAGGCAGTGAGCGGATCTTCGGGGGTTTCGTCTCTCCCGGTATTGGGGGTGAGGTCGCGCTGTGTCTAGGAGAGCCATTACACGAAGACCTTGGCCAAGGCAGGAGATTTACTGGTAGGTTTTCCAGTAGTATCTCAGGGTGTTCTGAGCTACACTCCGACACGACTTGTACCGCTTTTGGGGGTCTGACTTTTACCAACCCCCTAGGCCCGCCATGCGATACTCATAGACGAACGGACCGGACTGCACGGATATTGTCACTGACAGGCTCAGTTGGGTGTCGGGGTGAGCTTCCTCATCGACGTCCCTTTTAGTCAATAGCTGGTGGCCCGTCACGTATTGGCATATACCTCTGACGTGCTAGTGGTTAAATCCACAGCCGTAGTATTGACGAGTCTTTAGAGTCCACCACACTTTCAGTTACTCAAGCTTTCGGGCGAAACGTTGTAGAGGCCGTATGGAGATATGGCAGGGTCCGATCAGATACGTGCGGTATTGCACGGATCAGGATCGGACAGTTTTGTACTAGTGGCCGTATGGATATATGGCAGCGTTCGATCAGATACGTGCGGTATTGCACGGATCAGGATCGGACGGATATTGCTAGCCGGCTTTGGTTTAAGCCGGTCCTAGTATAGTACAGTGTAGATTTTGTCTCATTGCATTTGTATCCGGACGGAATACAAATGCGGGTGTGTATGCACAGTGTGGGGTTTTCCTGTAATTTATTACGGGACCAGTTTTCTAGAGTTGCCATTTTGCTTTCCGTTCCGGCCGGTTTTTCTTTGTTCTTTCCCGGCCGGACTTTTCCGATGGAGGGGGTTATTTGCAATTGTGCAAATTGGTTTTTGTGGAGGTTTTATTTGTAAGATGGTTTATTATGATAGCATCTTTTGATGCCTTTCTTATCCTTCTTTATCATTTGCTTTATGTGATTAGATTTGATAAGAAGAGTTGATGTGAGTTTTGTGATGATTATGTCTTGGTTGTGGTCACCCTTCATTATCTCCTACACTCACCTCCCTTGATGTTTATGCTATCATATTCATTCTTCCACCCTCTTGCTCTCATTTGATGAAATGGTTGAGAAAAAAGAAAGAGAGAATGAAAAGAGAAGAAGAGAGTTTCATCTTCATCCTTGAGAGTGTTTCATTTCATTGATCTCATTTCATGTTAAGAAAAATGCAAGCACCATTTTTCTTGTCTTGTTTCCTCCATCATCCACAAATGGCAACAAACCCCAAGTGAGACATACATTCTACATTACACTCCCTACAGCATATCTTGAGCATGTCGAGTAGCCGGCTTCATGCGCGAGTTGCCTCGGTATTGAGGTGGGAGCCCGTAAAAGTACCCGGCTTCGTGGTGCCCTTTCCGACGAGGAGGAGACGGACGGAGATCCCGCGAGGAGATCGGAGTGGAGATGAAGACCGGAGGACTTGGATCGTATGGTATACTTCTCTACCCCCTCTCTAGATAGCTTAGACTAGTTTAATGGCACGATCCGGAGTTTAGTGCGCGGTGGTGCCGTTTTGCTAAGTCCGCAAAATTTTAAGTTTAACACCGTTTCCGCGTTTGGCCGTCGGATTGACGGCCGGGGCGCCGCCGTGCACTTACAGATTGTGTATTTATGACTTTGAATTTGTGATTGTGTTTGTTGAACTGTCATTTCATTTTCCCATTCTTTTGAAAACAAACACAAATCAGTCATTTTAACCACCATCACCCAATTTTTTCTCCACTTTCATTTTCTTACCCTCACATTCTACGCTTTGATTACACTAAACTCCTTTAGTGTATGTCCGCTTGGACTAGGGACCCTAGTGCCCATCTAGTACGCGTTCATTAGTCACTACGGACAACGCGATCGACTCCGACGTCAAAACTCTCTCCACCCCCTTTATCACTCTTACCATTGCCGGCCAACTCCGACGTTGACCGGTATTCTCTTCATACATCTTCACCTTTACCATCACCAAATTCTTCTTCTTTGATCTCAGGATTTAATCCTAACATCCCTTTAACTCCCCCGAGACTGATTCCACCTCACTTAGGTGCGAATAACCCGCAACCACCTCCTATTGATGTGCCACAGCGAATCGCGCTCCAGGAACGTTTCTATCCTACCTGCTCTGCACTTCCTACCTTTCTTTCACTTCCACCGCCCAATGGGGAAAATTTCGAAATTAAGCCCCACATCATCAACATGTTGCCCAAATTTCACGGGCTGGAATTCGAAGATGCCTATATCTTCATCAACAAATTCCAGAACGTTTGTGCAATGATGAAGACAACCCAACTGTCCGAAAATGCTATACGGCTACGAGTCATTCCTTTCATTCTGTGTGACCTTACTGAGAAGTGGCTGTATAGTATCGCATCGCATTCCATAACCAGTTGGGATGAGTTTTTAAATGCATTTCTTAACAAATTCTATCCAAATCACAAGACGGCGAGGATCCGAAACGAAATCAAGCAATTTTCGCAGCTTCCTACCAAACCTTTTTGGAAGTGTGTTCACCGATACAAAGACCTTCTTGTTCAGTGCCCTCATCACGGTATTGAAAGATGGAAACTTTCCCAAACCTTATATAAGGGACTGAATCCAGCAAATAAGCAATTGTTGGAAACTGTTTTTCAAGGCCACTTCCTATCCAAATCTGACGAGGAAGCTTGGCAATTCTTCGACGATCTTACGGAACAGACGCTTCAGTGGGAAAGCACCAGGCCGAGCACTTCTTCTTCTTCCTCCACTTCTTCCGGTCAGTCTAGGGTAGGCATTCATCAACTCGATATCTCAATTGCAATAAAGGACGAGATGGCAGCAATCACACAAAAACTTGATGCAATTGAGAGAAAATTCTCATCTCCTTTTCCTGCCCCTGCTCTTCCCCCTCGTACCATCCATTCTTGTTGTTCTGATCCCTCTCATCTGACCAAAGAGTGTCCTTACAACCCACCTTCTGAAGGACAAGATCAGGTCAATACTGCATTTCAGCAAAGACCATGAAATGATCCATACACTTCCACTTACAATCCCGTTTGGAGGAACCAACCCAATTTTGCTTGGAATCAGAACCAGCATCAGTTCTAAGGCCACAACAACTTCCAGAGGCCTCCTCCTCCTCCTCAACAACAAGCCCAGCAACAAACTCAATAGAAATATCAGCAGCCCTTCCAAACCCAACCTTTTCAAAATCCGACGAACAACATTGCACCCAACAATTCTTTTCCTCAAAACAAATTTGTTCCGTCAAACAACGATAAGGTTTCCTCGCTAGAACGGAGTCTAGAGGCATTTGTAAATAAATCAACTCAATCCACCGCCAACATCCAGTCTTCCATTCAGTCATTGGTGCAACACACTGCTGCACACGGGCAAAGCATCAAAACCATCGAAGCCCGGATTGCACAACTGAATGCGGCTTTAAGCGAGCGAGAAAAATGGAAGCTTCCATCTCAACCACTCCCAAATCCTGGTCACCTACATAATGTACATGTTTCTCTTGAACAACAGAACCATAATCTGAGTACCGTGACTACATTGAGATCTGGAAGGATGTTGCATAAAAACATTGGGACGCGGATAAATAATGACATCCTGGCCGCTTCTTCTTCTTCTTCTTCTTCTTCTTCTTCTTCTTCATCTGAGCCTATTCTTCATTCTTCAAAAGGCTCTTCTTCTTCCCCTGCTCTTAACGGACCCACATCTCACTCCACGAAAACTCTAGCTCTCGAATCTGTTCTAACTCCACAATCTCCTCCACAATCATTGGACTCAACCAATTTCAAAAACGTTCCATTTCCAAACCGGTTGAAGTCCAATAAAGAAAATCCACAAATGAAGAAGATTCTGGAGTTGTTTAAGCAGTTTAACATCAACTTTCCCTTTTAGATGCAGTCCAACAAGTCCTTTCACACATAAAAATCATGAAGGACTAATGCATTAAAAAGAAAAAAAATCTTAGGTACCTAAGAAATTTTTCTTAGCCAGTGCTGTGAGTGATGCTCTTACCCAAGCTTTACCTCAAAAACAGAAGGACCCTGACTGTCCTACGATTTCAATAACCATTGGGGATAAGAACATCAACCGCGCACTTTTTGCTGTTGGTGCCAGTGTAAACCTGCTTTCGTACTCTTTATATAAGCAACTAGGTGTAGGAGAGCTGAAACCCATACACCGTACTCTCCAAATGGCCGACCGATCTATCATCCACTCTAGGGGTGAGCTAGAGGATGTGTTAATAAAGGTTGGGGACTTCATATTCCCCGTTGACTTCATTGTCTTAGACACACAACCTGTAGCTAACCCCAGGAATCAAAATCCGGTGATACTCGGTCTTCCATTCCTCGCAACCTCAAATGCTGTGATCAATTGTCGAAATTGTTCGATGAACCTATCTTTTGGAAACATGAAAATTGAACTCAACATTTTTAGGTTGGGGAATTAGCCCTCTGAACCTGATGCTCATTGATCCCACGCTTTTGGCGTGTTGGATGTTCAAAGTTATAAAGTTATAACCGCGATCAGGACGGTGTCGCTTCGCAGCTAGCCGGTTGAGCACGGGTCGATCCGCAGGGAGATGGTTGTATGTCCGTTCGTGTTTTAGACGAGTCAATAAAGAATGTGTATATGTTTGTTCAAATCTATCATAAGTGTTCGTATTTATGTTCGAGTAAACTTGTAAGATTATGGTTGGTTAGTAGAGTTAGGATTAGTCTTGTACTTGTCTTTTGCAATTCTTAAAATGGTGTTGAGATAATCGAAAGTAGCGGGGATTGGGAGGACATAGGAATGGGATTTGCGAGTTTAAGCGATCTTTCCAACGCTAAATCCATCCTAGTGCCCCTTGTCCGTCCGCTAAATACGCTTATTTCCAACCCTCGGCCAAACACCCGCAACCATGTATCCAATTAAGTCACAACTACATGTCACGTTGTAGTGTGCTTAAAGGACTTCTCAACTTAGGTCGCGGCTATATGTTACGTATAGCGCGCCTAAATGAGGGGGTTACGTTTTTTTGGTCGGTGTTCGTTTCAAGATGTTTGGCGAAGAGAAGAACAAGAGATTTCTCCATCCCTTATACCACCTTCCTTAGCCTTAACAAAGGGGAAATTATTCACACATTATAAAAGAAAAGAAAACAAAACAAGAAGGAAGAAAAGAGAGAAAAGGAAAATACGGTTTTACAAATAGTGCAAGCTAACTGTTGGGTCCTCACCTTAGCAAGGAACTCCGTCGAAATATCATCGCATGAAAATAATACGGATAAGAAAAGAAAAGAAAAGAAAAGAGAACAAGCAAAGAAATAACAACAACTAATTAACACCAAGAATTGAAATTACAATACAAGATAATAAAATTACAAGAACATAAATAAAAGAGACAAGATAAAAATAACCCTCATCTTCATTTCATCATCCACTCAAAAAGCTCTCACTACAATTTTCATGGAGGAAAGAATGAAGAAGAAGAAGAAGCTAAACTAAATTCTAACAAAAAGAGATAGGAAAAGAATGCATGAAGAAGTCCCTTGGCATGGCACAAAACTGAGTTATTTATAGGCTAAGTGCTGAAACCGTAGGGCCACATTCTGGCCCCAAATGAAATGCCCAAACTAACCCAAAAATGTGGTCAGATGATGACACTAAACCGCGGCGGATCCGCCGCGAAAACCCACATTTGGCGGCGGTTCCATCGCGGTTTTATGGAATTGGGGTCCCGTATTTTCTGGGTTCCCTTGTTTTGCTATCTTATATTGTTATAGATGTCCCAAATTGCAAATTGCCTTCACAATTTCTTCAGATCTGCACATTCCAAATATAGCTTCGCTTTTGATTGATTTGATATTTCTCCGTCGAGCTCCGCACACCCATTGATTCTTGTGCCGCCCCTCTCGTGCTCTGTGCTTGTCCGAGACACGAATGCCCACCGTCATATGTTTTGTCTCTGGAACTGGTACGCGGCACTGAACGGATACGGATGACCGGAACCCGGCTTTATCTGTTGGCAACAGATGTTATGTATTTTTGCATAACAGTGGAGATTTTGTATCATTTGTGTTATTTTAGACTAGGAACCTATAGTCTGTAAATATGTAACAAACACGGATTAAAATCACCTACCTATAAACAAACGAGCATAAGTGTGGGCGGTAATAAATGCAATATTCTGGTATGAACAAATACCCCCAAACTTATCTTTTGCTAGTCCCGAGCAAAACCAATTATTCACAAGAAGTCCTAACTTCACTTTCACAGGGAACGCGATTGCACTGAGCTCGTGCAACAAGCCATTAAACCTCTAGGTGTCCCTAGTAGGAGGAGTGTTGTCTCCTGAAGGTTTTCAGCGGATTACACCCACAAAATCCCGTCAAGCTAGTGTCATAGGTTAACATTGATTCTACTCCTACAGTTTAGTATCTACGTTAGAAATTCTATCATCCTAACTTAGAAATATTCAACCCTTATGTTTCACACCTCCTATCTATTAAACCTTAGATCCTATACATTCCAAAAAAGTTTAGAAAGATGTTGGTATCTCCTGAGTTTTCCTTCTAAAGCGTGTGGTCTCAAATCAGGGATTTTTATCAACTTTACAGAAAACATAAGTCTTATCTTTTATTTCTATCTTTTATCCAAACATCGATTGTATACCCCTACGTGTGTGTATTTGCACCCCTACACTCAAGAATTCAATTCAAGCTATAATACCCTTGTCCTAATACTTAATACTACTTCTTTTCATTAAGTATGGACCGATTTGCTCACACACCTTTCATGCGACTATTAATGCTTCTTGAGGCACTAACGGCCGATTACCGAATGTGTGAACTTAAAGCGTAAATAGCAATTTCCAGGTCTTGACTTTATTCTATTTTTCTTTTTCTTTTTTCTTTTTCTTTTTCAAGACCGGATATATTGTTCAATAATGCTCTTTTGGTGTTTAGCTTTAAATACCGTTTTTTCTTTCATACTAGGTTTTCAAGCAAGAGTATTTCTAGGTATCCTCTACTATCCTAAGTTTCAAGGTGCGTGTAAGTGCAGTTGTAGGGTATATACTTTCTGAATTTGAACTCAAGAATAGAAACTATTTTTCAGACTTATCCTTCAGTAAAGCTTCAATACTTTCCCCTCATCTTGACTTAACTCAACAACTGAACTCAAGATTACCTATTTCTCAAAAAAACTGTATGGACGTATACTCACCAAAGTTAGACAGAATGAGGGTTATTTTTTGGGTTTTCAATTCCAAAGCCTAGCATTTAGTTATTTCTAACATATCAACTAAGCTTTCAGAAGAAAAATCTAAATTACCCTATTAGCTAACTTGACGACAAAGTTTTTATATTTTGGAAATTTTTTTGGATTTTTATGGGTTTTAAAATAAGTATGCAAATGCAAAATATACAAATGAATGCGGAGGTAGAAAGCTTACCGAGCACACCCCCAAACTTAAACTTGACAGTGCCCTCACTGTCAGGCTACACCAAGAGGGTCAAAATTGTTGGTGCCTCCCTAAAAACAAATTATATACAAAAAAATGGAAAAAAAATATATACAAAAAAGGTCCCCCCTAAACTGATGTAAAACAGTGTTTCCACTGTTAAACGTTGAAGTTCAGGATCGGGGGGAAAGAACAGTATCAAGCTATATAAGGCCTTACACAGGCCAAAAGTTAGTACCAACCATTCAAAGATTTAATCTCTATAATGTGTTGGTTGGTGAAAGTATGAGGAGAGGTAAGAAATGGAGAATACGTGAGACCGTATGGGGATAGAAGCGGGATACGGTCTCGGTATATGAGAAGAAGAATGACAGAAAGGAGAAAGAAGTGGAATACGAACTTGAAGGTGGAAATGGATTGAATAAATTAGTACAATCTGTAATGATCGATGTGAAAAGATGGATTGTACTAATCTATCAATATGGCGAGAAATTGGGTCAAATCCTTCAAGATTCGTGAGAAACCATGGGTACGCCGAACTAGATAAACTAGACACACGAAATGAAAATGATACGGTTTCTTGCAAGGTCGGAACGATGTAAATGATGGAGTGAAGTGATTGAGGAAGGGTATCAGGTAAAGGTTCAGGAGGGTGTACACAGTCAATGACAGGGACAGGATGAATTGGAAAATCCAACTCATCAGGCAAAACTGGTTCATCCTCAAAAATATCCTCAAAATTTTCCTCAAGATTCAGCACATCCATGCATTTATCCTCAAAATCCAGACGCATATGGGGTTCGGGAAAAACATTTAATGACTCGGGATGATGAATTGGAGTGAAAAGCTCAGCCAAATCTATGGGTTCATCATCCAAAATATTCCCAGCGTCAATATCCTCAATCAAGTGAAAATTTATATTCTCAGACACCTCAACAAAAGCATGGATATCAATCAATTCAGGTTCTAGAGTGAAGGTGTAGAGGTCAAAAGGATTGGATGTGGTTTCACTCGAAAGGGACCCTTCACAATCGGACAAATCAAACACTACAAAGTCACACAACTCATTATCTGTTCTATCTTTAATCAATGAATCATTTGGAACACTAGATAGACATACATAAGCGGAGTTGTGGGATTCAAGTTGAAACGGGTAGGCTTGATTCGGAAGGGGGTACAGGTCACTCTCTCTACTCAAATTCTCAACCTGTCCTACTGCCTCTTCATACATTGGAAAATTTGGAGCTAGTTGAAAACTAGCTACCGGGTCACTAGGTTGTATGAGGGCGGCCATGGAAGCATTCAAATCCATCATCTGTTGGTACGACGCTACCCTAAAGTCTTCCAATGACTGTTCCAGACTAGACATGGGTTGTGAAGAGGTTTCAGTAAAAAATTCAAAGTTGTTTGGATACTGAAAACTCCACAATGGCTGTGTAGAAGCAATGTCTAGGGAAGGTGCAAAAGTTGGGTAGGATGGATAGGAATTGAATGGTTGGACAGCAGTAGGATCAACATTTGGATAAGAAGGTGAATGGAATTGTTGATCCCAAGAATCTGTAGTGGTGAAAGGAGTGAAAGATCGGCTACGGGATTGTTCAATATGTTCAGCAATGGACAAAGGACGACTTGTAAAAGGGGTGTCAACATAAGCAGGTGGGGGAGGTTGAAAAGGTTGATACAAAGTGGATTGCGGAGGGCAAGTGTTTGTCCTAGACGCGTCTATGCGATTTTTTAATGAAATTTTGGGCATGGAGGGGTCGTTCGAAATTCAACCAAAGAAAGAACCGTAAGAAGTGATGTCTGGTTGTGGGTAGCAAAGTTCGGCAAGAGTTTTTCTAGGTGGAGTACCCATGATATGAAGAAAAGAGGAAGAAAAGGAGGGGAAAAAGAATGTGGAGTTTTTTTTATTTTATATTTTTATATTTTATTTCAATTTTATTTTAAAAAATATTGTTTTTGGAGTTTTGAAATTGTTTGTTTTTGAAAGAATACGGAATTATGGGACTAAACTTTATATAAGCACAATCACAATCACAATATGCACAAACACACCTAGAGCTAGGGTCTTCAAAGTCCAACTAGACCGCTCCTAGACTTCCAAGCGACAAGTTGCAAGATAACTCTCGAATCGCCTCTTCACTGCCAATTGTGGCCAGGTAAGCACAGGTGAGGTAAGGAGGGTTCCGCTCATGAATCACCGTGAGACGGGCCTTTTAAAATTACCTCCTCACTTGTCTAGCCTAGTCACCACAAAGTCATGTTTTGATAAACGACCGATTCCCCGCAACCTTCACTTGTCCTAAATGAGCGCGACAGGTCCTTATAGGTTTGGTCTAGATATTTTTTATTAGCTCAAGGTAATGCGTATGCAATTAGTGATTTGTGGGATCTTAGGAAGGGTGATGAAATCCCCACCCAATCTGAATTGGTGTTATAGACCCTTAATGTCCGTATTAATATATGCAAAGCGGTAAACAAACAAAATATAAAACAACAAAAATTTATTTGCCGTCTGCGCAATCTGTGCAAAGAAACCTGCAGAAAATACAGTATAGTGGAATTCAGAGAGAAGATAGAAGGAAAGAGAAAGGGCAGAAAAAAATTGGGGCACAGAGGCCTCAATGCAGCCGCGGAATAGCCGTCAAAGCCCCTCTTTGACCGCGGTTCCACGGTCAAATTGATGAGCTGACACCTGAAATTTGGTTCCCTGCACTCCCCTTGATCTCTTCTCCAAAATAAAATGCTCTGTTTTCTTTTTGGATTACTGTTCTTGCTCCAGATTAGCCTGCACACTTGAACACAAAAATTATCAAAAATAACAAAAAGATTTTATATTATATCAATATTTAAAATTTTATATATACAAAAAAGAATATTAACCCGAATAACAAGAAAGAAAATACGTTACCGTCTCCCCGGCAACGGCGCCATTTGATCTCACGCTTTTTGCGTGTCGGATATTCAAAGTTCTAAAGTTATAACCGCGATCAGGACGGTGTTGCTTCGCAGCTAGCCGGTTGAGCACGGGTCAATCCGCAGGGAGATGGTTATATGTCCGTTCGAGTTTTAGACGAGTCAATAAAGAATGTGTATATGTTTGTTCAAATCTATCCTAAGTGTTCCTATTTATGTTCGAGTAAACTTGTAAGGTTAAGGTTGGTTAGTAGAGTTAGGATTAGTCTTGTACTTTTCTTTTGCCATTCTTAAAACGGTGTCGGGATAATCGAAAGTAGCGGGGATTAGGAGGACATAGGAATGGTATTTGCGAGTTTAAGCGAGCTTTCCAACGCTAAATCCATTCCTAGTGCCCCTTGTCCGTCCGCTAAATACGCTTATTTCCAACCCTCGGCCAAACACCCGCAACAATGTAACCAATTAAGTCACAACTACATGTCACGTTGTAGTGCGCTTAAAGGAATTCTCAACTTAGGTCGCGGCTATATGTCACGTATAGCGCGCCTAAATGAGGGGGCTGCGTTTGTTTGGTCGGTGTTCGTTTCAAGATGTTTGGCAAAAAGAAGAACAAGGGATTTCTCCGTCCCTCATACCACCTTCCGTAGCCTTAACAAGGGAAAATTATTCACACATTATAAAAGAAAAGGAAACAAAACAAGAAGGAAGAAAAGAGAGAAAAGGAAAATACGGTTTTACAAATAGTGGAAGCTAACTCTTGGGTCCTCACCTTAGCAAGGAACTCCGTCGAAATATCATCGCTTGAAAATAATACGGATAAGAAAAGAAAAGAAAAGAGAACAAGCAAAGAAATAACAACAACTAATTAACAACAAGAATTGAAATTACAATACAAGATAATAAAATTACAAGACAATAAATAAAAGAGACAAGATAAAAATAACCCTCATCTTCATTTCATCATCCACTCAAAAAGCTCTCACTACAATTTTCATGGAGGAAAGAATGAAGAAGAAGAAGGAGCTAAACTAAATCCTAACAAAAAGAGATGGGAAAAGAATACATGAAGAAGACCCTTGGCTTGTCACAAAACTGGGCTATTTATAGGCTAAGTGCTGAAACCCTAGGGCCACATTATGGCCCAAATGAAATGTCCAAACTAACCCAAAAATGTGGTCAGATGATGACACTAAACCGCGGCGGATCCGCCGTGAAAACCCACATTTGGTGGCTGTTCCGCCGCGGTTTTGTGGAATTGGGGTCTCGTATTTTCTGGGTTTCCTTATTTTACTATCTTATGTTGTTATACATGTCCCAAATTGCAAATTGCCTTCACAATTTCTTCAGATCTGCACAGTCCAAACATAGCTTCACTTTTGATTGATTTGACCTTTCTCTCTCGAGATCCGCACACCCATTGATTCTTGTGCCGCCCCTCTCGTGCTCTGTGTTTGTCCGAGACACGAATGACCACTGTCATATGTCTTGTCTCTGGAACTGGTACGCGGCACTAGACGGATACGGATGACCGAAACTCGGCTTTATCTGTTGGCAAAAGATGTTCTGTATTTTGGCATAACAGTGGAGATTTTGTATCATTTGTGTTATTTTGGACTAGGAACCTGTAGTCTGTAAATATGTAGCAAACATGAAATAAAAGCACCTACCTATAAACAAACGAGCATAAGAGTGGGCGGTAATAAATGCGATATTCTGGTATGAACACTCATATAGTAGACGTTTGTTCGATCCAGGAGATCACCTCTGAGGACTGTGAATTCAAGGAGTTTTTGTTCGATCACAGCAATTTTGACGCCACTAGTGCGTTCTTCTTCGAACCTGCTGCTGCTTCTGCTCCCGACAATGACTACGAGTGTTTCACTTTCTCGAACGATCATAGCCATTCACCACCCGAGTTTGAATCCTTTGAATTTCCGGATGAGTTAGCTGAACTATCCAACTCGGTCGCTTACACTCATTTTGAACCTCTGCTGGAATTCTTTGAGTTCGAGACCTCTTCGCCAATCTTGCCTTCAATCGTTTCACCTCCAACGCTCGAACTCAAGCCATTTCCGTCTCACCTCAAGTACGCTTACTTAGGTGAGAACGAGACCCTCCCTGTCATCATCTCGGCTTCTCTAGCTCTAGAGCGGGAGAAAGTCCTTCTTACGTTCTTGCACAATAATCGGAAAGCTTTTGGCTGATCAATGGAGAACATCAATGGGATTAGTCCCCTGATCGTTGAACATCATATTCATATGATGGATGATGTCAAACCAGCCAGGGATCCACAAAGGTGACTCAACCCAGTCATGAAGGAGGCTGTAAAAAAGGAGATCATCAAGTGTCTGGATAGTGGTATCATTTACCCTATCTTTGATAGCCAGTGGGTCAACCACATTCACATTGTCCCTAAGAAGTTGGGCATAACGGTCATAACCAATGAGGCTAAAGTGTTAATCCCTACTCGCACCTAGACTGGGTGGAGAGTATGCATCGATTATCGAAAACTCAACGCCGCAACGCGGAAGGACTACTTTCCGCTACCTTTCATTGACCAAATGCTTGAATGATTGGCTGGACACGAGTACTACTGCTTTTTGGATGGCTACTCCGGCTATAATCAGATTCCCTCGCCGAAAAAGACCCGGACAAGACCACATTCACCTGTCCTTTCGGCACGTTTGAATATCGCCGCATGCCCTTTGGGTTGTGCAATGCGCCCACTACATTCCAGCGGTGTATGATGGGAATCTTTTCAGGCATGGTGGAAAAGTTCTTGGAGATCTTCATGGATGATTTCTCCATTTTCGGCGATTCCTTTGACGAGTGTTTGCTGCATCTCGACGCTGTCCTTACCCGATGTAAGGATATGAACCACACTTTAAACTGGGAGAAGTGCCACTTCATGGTACATGAAGGTATTGTCCTAGGAAATATCATTTCGCAAAATGGCATAGAGGTAGATAAAGCGAAGATTGAAATCATTTCAAATCTCCTTCCTTCCAAATGCATCAAAGACATCCGAGCCTTTCTTGGCTATGCCGGTTTCTATAGATGGCTCATCAAGGAATTTAGCAAGATTGCTACGCCCTTGACTCATATGCTGGACAAGGACACCACATTTAATTTCAACTCGAGCTGTGTGACTGCGTTCGAGTCACTCAAAAGCTCACTCACTTCTGCTCCCGTTCTTTCTTCTCCTGATTGGACGTATCCCTTTGAGATTATATGCTATGCATCTGACTTTTCCATCGGTGTAGTCCTTGGACAGCACATCGATAAGATGTCGCACGTGATCTATTATGCTAGCCGAATCCTGAATGATACCTAACTGGATTACACAACAACCGAGAAGGAATTCTTGGCCGTTGTGTTTTCTTTAGAAAAGTTCAGGCTTTACTTGATCGGCTCTCCAGTCATCGTCTACACGGACCATTCAGCTTTACGCCATCTTTTTGCGAAGAAGGACACAAAATCTCGGCTGATACGTTGGATCCTCTTACTTCAAGAGTTTGACATTGTCATCAAGGACAAAAGAGGATGTGAAAACGTAGTCGCCGACCATCTTTCACGACTCCCGTCTTCGCCGACGCTTCAACTTCCGATCAACGACATTTTTCCGGATAAACAGCTCTTGACTGTATCGTGCGAACCTTGGTTCACAGATATTTTGAACTATTTGGCCACAGGATTACTACCGAATGAATGGTCAAGTCAGGACAGACTTCGATTCCTATTGTTAGTTATATGTATGCCCTGGAGGCCATTACTGTACATAGGATGTATATTGTAGTGGATGCTAGGACATATATAGGGAGGACTTTCTTGCTCGACATGATAGTTTGCTATCTGGTTACTCTTTACCTTAACGTGTATACTGATTGTCTCTTTGTTATATATTGGTAAAGCCCTTAGGATGTGTACTTGACAACCTGGACTATGATGTGGATCATACTAGTGGGGACATGGTAGTCCATAAGTACATCCTTCAAGGTCCCTAGTCATGGGTGTATCGAGATGGGGCATCGATATACCAGAGTAGACTAGCGTATACCTTCTCGACCCATTCAGATGGGCGATGGATGATCCCATATCCATTGGTGTTTGACATCAGAGATGATATACGGGTGCTCAGTGGAGACTGGGTACACTGGACGGACTCACCGAGAACTCCCAGATGGTATTATAACTTAAGTCAGATGGCAGTTCTCTGGTAACACTGGTACAGATTAGCCTGTAGACCTGAGATCGTCATAGAGTCTTATATAATTCCTACTATGCTTTGATTTCCACTTACCACATCGAAGAAGGCATACAAAACGGTGGCTTTTGGGTACAGTCCCGAATCACATGGAGGCAATGAGCGAGAGGAGGGGATTCGTCTCTCCCGGTATAGGGAGTTGATGTTGTGCTGTGTTCGATTGGCTATAACCGGAAATCCCTGGCCAGGGTTGCTGAGATTTACTGTTAAGTGTTACCAGTAATTTCTCGAACTGTTATAGACCTCATATCGACATGACTTATCAAGCTACTGGGGTCTGACGTTTACTACCCCTAGGCGAGATATGCGACATATCAGACGAACAGACCGGATTGTACGGTAAGTGTTACTGGTTGGATTCACAGGAGTGTGAGCAGGCTTGCTCGTTGATCTTCTGATCGCTCAATACCCGGGTGGTCGTTACGTTTAGCAGACTGCTTGCGGCTTGTGGGTGTTTGATATGATCATCACCTGCTGCCGCGTATTGACGAGTCTTTAGAGTCCTAAACAGAGGTTTCCTGGCTCAAGCAAAACGAAATAGGAGCACATATGAGATATGTGCGGGACCGAGAATAATGCGTGTATGTGAAACCGTATTCTATTCTCGCGATGAATGTATCGATTGGTTGTATGCGATATAACCTAGTTATCGAATCGAGGATTGATTCGATAAGGAAATACATTGGATATTGGTCGGTCATATGCGATATGAACGGATCGTTAAATCAAGCGTTGATTTAATGATTTAATGTATAATTATATATTTGATATATTACTTTACATTAACTAGTATTGGTTCACTTAAGATTATTTTTCTCACTTGAATGTGCACATTGTATATATGATGTATGTTTGTGCACTAGTTTGTATCATGTTTGATGATACATGCAAACTTCGGTGTGTGTTTACTTTAAACCATGTTTAGTTAATGGTTAGGGTTTCCATTACCTTATTTATTCATTTACTTATTCATTTTGGTAAAATAGAATGGTTGCTTTCTTTGTCTTTATGCAAGAAGCTTCATGATGCTTCATGCATCTTTGAAACAAAGTCTACCATTTTGTTTTATACATAACCTAACCATTAAACTAAACTATAGTTTATTCTCTACACTCAACCATGGTTGCAAAAAGGATAAGAATCACTTCGATTTTATTTTTGGATAATTATTTTTCTTTTTCTTCTTCTTCTTCTTCCTCTTCATGAAAAGAAGAATGCTCTCTCTTGAAAAATTCCAAGTGATGATTCCAAATGAGAAATCCAATTCTAAAGTGAACCTGTTGGGGTAAAAATTTACACCCCTATTGACCGAGTCAAAGTCAAAGTCAACCCCAAGCCAGGTGGGCCTAAGCCCAGGTCAAGCGGATCCATGCCCAAGTCGAGCCCGCGGCCAGCCTCCTCCATGCTAAAATATAGATCATGTAATAAATAATTTTCATGTAAGTTTTTATACATGAATGTATGCACAATGGGCATAAAGCCAATATTTTGTAAGCCCATGGCTTATATGCAAAAATGAAATGGCACATGAGCCATGGGATAGGCAAAAGGCCATTTTTGTGAAGCCTAAGGGGCTATATGTAAATATGTAAGCCTATAAAAGGCAACATGATGATGAATAAAGAATACTTTTCATTCCCCAAAAAAATAGGGTTCTTTGGGCCTCTTGCTCCTTCTCCAAGGTTCTAAACCTTCTTATTTCTTTTGAATTAAATCAAGAGTTTTACTCTTTCTTTTCTAAAACTAAGTAGTTTTCCACCACAAAACCCGCATAGGGGAACTCAGATCTCCCATCACATCTCAAAAAGGAGAGATTTTGAGATCTCACATCTCTTGATCATCAAGATCCAGCCAACAGAGAAGGAAGAGGAAGAATCCCTTTCATCAACCAAAACATTTTAGGAGTTTAACTCAATATATTTACATAGATATATATATATATAATAAATATTTCCTTTCTAAAGCATAGCTTCTGGTTCTGGGACTAAAAGTCCCTTTGTCTCGCCAGCGCACTGCGCTCGAGCGCAAAGCGCCCACGTGCCGACACGTGGCGCGCTTGCGCTCAGGCGCACTGCGCTCGAGCGCAAAGCGCCCATTTGCCGACACGTGGCGCGCTTGCGCTCAGGCGCACTGCGCTCGAGCGCAAAGCGCCCATATGCTGACACGTGGCGCGCTTGCACTCAAGCGCACTGCGCTCGAGCGCAAAGCGCCCACGTACCGACACGTGGCGCACTTGTGCTAAGGCGCACTGCGCTCGAGCGCAAAGCGCCCACATGCCGACACGTGGCGTGCTGTGCTCGAGCGCACTGCGCTCGAGCGCACTGCGCTCAAGCACAAAGCTCCCACATGCCGACACGTGGCGCGCTTGCGCTCAAGCGCAAAACGCCTACGTGCCGACACGTGGCGCGCTTGCGCCTGAGCGCACAGCACCTAAACGCACAGTGCTCAAGGCGCTGGCCCCACGCATCCTTTGGATGCCTTTCCCCCCTCTTTCTTTTATATATATATACACACACACACACATATATATATACACATATATATATATAAACATATGTATACATATTTACACACACGCATACTCCGCGACACTGTCCCTGTTAGAAAAAATTTCTAACGGGGCCCTGCCCCGCACCCCACAAGGGTGCTGCTAGCCCCCTTGACCCCCAGCCCGCTATCCGGGTAGCGGGACCCCAGTAAAAACTCTGCGTGGCTCCCGATATATCCAAACCCTCTTTCAAAACACAACACACGTACACTGTACATTGAGTTCGCAAGACCATTTTAACCCGTTAATCGGAGGTTCTCTCGCCCCAAAGGCGAGGGGTAATTAACGACAGCTTAGTCCGCGGCTGGCGGAGATTTGGATCCCCACAATCAATAAACGCCGGCCTACCTTAGGCAGGGGGAATCTGTAGTATACGCCTAACAAGCGCGCGCATATTCCCATCTCAATGGGGTGACGAAAAACACCCTACAGATTTTTGGCACGCCCGGCGGGACCAATCTCTCCTCCTATATTTCGGGTTAAGCGTTCATGCGAACTCAATCAATATACATACCTGTATTTATACTAAAAATAATGCTTTTTCATGCAGATTTTCAAGCAATCACCTTCCGATGATGTCTTCGATGATGAACTCAGCTCCCGTCTCCTACACGATGAGGATAGACTCTAGGACGGTCCTTCTGGCCAGTCTCGGGCGACAATGGGAGGAGCCGCTGCTACCATTCGGCTCTATTATGTTCATGCCAGTTGGCGCCATCCCAGCTCCTCAAGCCCCGGTGGCAGACAAACCGGTATCGAAAGGTAGGAGACCAAATGTGGTGATCTCAAGGGTGCCCCAACCCAAACGCAAGTCGGTGCCTGAACGACTTTCCCTGGCCCGAGCTGGGGGCAAGGCCATCAACACCAACAAAGCTACAACGCGTCCCGAGCAAGCTCCAGCGGTGCTCTTGACCACTGCTCGATCGGGTATCTTCTTTAAGCTCCCTGCCAATGAGAAAGAGATGACTGGATATATGGTCCACACTATCTATACGGTGGACATGCGCAGCAAGAGCAAGGACGGGGCTGCCACATCTCAAACACAATCTGGCTTGAATGTGGTGGCCGCTTCCCAAGAACAGCCGCCTCTGCTGGGTAATGAAAACCCTCTTGATGAGGATGATAGGCCGAAAGACCCTTCGGTTCGTGAGGAGTCGGGCTCGGAAAGCGAAGAAGAGCCGACTTTCCGCCCCAGGACCGCGGAGCAAGAGCTGCTTCAAGAGCTCCAAAAGCAGCTCAGAAACAAAAACAAGGAGATGGACATACTCTACTCCAAAATCGATGACTTGACGAATGTCGTGATGCAACTCACGGCCCGACATGCCTCTCAGCCGCCCAATAAAGCAGAGGGCTCTGCTCGTGAACCGGGAAATGGTGTCCCAAAGCAGCCGACGCCTATTCCCTCAAATCCAAAAGTGGGCGAACTATATGAAAACCAGTCGCATCCTATCTCGGGAAATGTCTTGGCTACCGATGACAGTAGCTCGCTAACTCAAGATCAAATCATGGATTTGGTTGCCAGCAAAGTCGAAGCATTGGTGGCCGAAGCCGAAGCGCAAAAAGATATCAACAGTAGTGGGAGACCATATCCTGCTCAGTATGATCTGGTAGAATTTCCTAGCGGCTATGTCATCCCCAAATTCAGAAGATTCGATGGGACGGGAAATGCGATTCAGCATATCGCCCACTTCAAAGCCTCATGCGGGAATACTGGGGGCAATGATGCGCTTCTCCTCCGCCAGTTCATTAATAGCTATACCGATGTTGCTTTCGACTGGTACGCGAGCATACCGGATGGCTCCGTCACAACTTTTGTCCAAATGGAGTCTCTGTTTCGGCAGAGGTTCATGAGTGTCAGCGATAAGATTACCATTGCCGAGCTCGTAAGGACTAAGCCTAAGAGCAACGAAAGCAGCACGGATTTTATAACCCGATGGCGCAATCTCTCCGTCAAATGCGAACCGCCGATAGAGCAGGACCAATCTGTCAGTCTCCTCATCGGAAATCTCAACAATTGGATGGCCCCGTTTTTATGCACCGCGGGTCTCAAAACATTTCAAGAGCTGACCAGGAAAGTCCAGATGCTGGAGCACTCAAAACAGGAGTCCTCCTCGGATTCTCAAAATAAAAATAGGTCCTGGAGAAACCGGAAGGACGATAATCGCAAAGGCGGAAACTCCGATGATTCTGAATCTTTCAACACTTCGGCTAACCGAAATAAGCAAGGGATGAGCGGACCTAGCGCCAACCAGCCTCGGAAGCCAATGTTCGGAGAGGGAGGAGAATCTCCACTGAAAGAGAAGCTGGATAAGGTCTATTCCTTCAGAAGGGACAAAATCCGTAAAATATTCAAAGACACCCTGAAGAACGGTCTACAACTGCCAGAGTCAAAAAGACCGCAGGAAGTGAATAGGACCGACGACCCCAAATACTACCCCTATCACAGGGTGATAGGTCATGCCATTGAGGACTGCTTCGTCTTCAAAGATTGGGTCGAAAAACAATACAAGGCAGGAGAGATAGAACTCTCTAAAGGCGTGTTAACAAATAGTCCAGCTGCGACCGCCAATTTCATACAAACGGAGACCGAAGTTCTTCGTGAAACTGATTCTCTCAGATATCCGCCTCTCTATGAAAACAATCGACCACTACGTCATTAAACTGGGAACAGTTGACCTCTAAGTCGTTAAACTGGGAATGTAAATATATATATACATATATGTAAATAAACAAAAAATGTGTAAATAAAAGAAAAATAAAGAAAAGCCGAAATGATGGGGCAACTCGCAATAAAAATCAACGAGTAAAATAAAGATGAAAATAAAGCCGAAATGGTGGAGCAACCGCGAATAAATAGCCGAACTGATGGGGAAATCGCGATCTTCGTGATAAGAAAAGCTGAAATGATAGAGCAATCGAGGTAAAAAAAACAACAAAAAAAGAGAAAAGAAAAAAAACGGCGAATGATGAGTCGCTCCTGGTACCATATTCCAGTGCAGTGATGCAGACGCCAACCAAAATCCAATTTCTCAAAATTCTTCCAGCCCTACGGCCAGTCCCCAGATTGACTAAAGTATACAATCCACGGGCTCAAATAATTCTCATCATACCCATATCCCACCGCAATCACCAGCTACACGGCTGGTCTCCGCCTTTGGAATTATGCTCCATTGAGAAGACCCACTCGTGTGTCCTCACCATACATGAGGAGAACAAACCTTTGTGGGATCCTTACGACTCACAAAGGAAAAACACACTTGGGAGTCCTCACGACTCCTAAGGGGAAAATACACCTGCGGGATCCTTACGACTCGCAGGGAGAAAATGCTTTTCTGGGACCCTCACGCCCATAAAATTGAAAAGCCTTAGGTGATAGGGATCTAAACCTGTCTCCTAACCTATCGCTCCCCAATCCCCAATGGCGAATGATGAGTCGCTCCTGGTACTATATTCCAGTGCAGCGATGCAGACGCCAACCAAATTCCAAATCCCATACCCCAATGGCGAATGTTGAGTCGCTCCTGGTACCATATTCCAGTGTAGCGATGCAGACGCCTGCCAAATTCCAAATCCAAATCCCCAATGGCGAATGATGAGTCGCTCCTGGTACCATATTCCAGTGTAGCGATGCAGACGCCAGCAAAATTCCAAATCCAAATCCCTAAGTGGCGAATGATGGGTCGCTCCTGGTACCATATTCCAGTGCAGCGATGCAGACGCCCACAAAGTCCCGAAATGTTTCCGGCCCTACGGTCTGGATCATACATCCTGCAAAACCGTATACAATCCACGGGCGTAAAACAATCCCAATCTCTCCAAAAAAAATTTAATAAAATAAAATAAAAGGTATGTCCACAAGCAAGATGGGTACGGATGAAAACTCGAAAGGGCTCCATGAGTAAAAACAGCAGGACTGCCGGCGAGTTTGTGAAAACCCGAAAGGGCGCAAACTCGTGAGAAAGAGATGAAATGCACTCACAAGGTCCTCTCGACTTTGTGAGGAGAAAATTCCCGCGTGAGATCCTTATGACTCATAAAGGAGAAACACGCTTGGGAGTCCCCACGACTCCCAAGGAGAAAATGCACTTACGGGATCCTTACGACCTGTAGGGAGAAAATGCTTTGTGAGACCCTTACGGCTCACAAAGTTGAAAAGTCTTAGGCGATAGGGACCTAAAACCGGTCTCCTAAGCCATCGTTTCCTAATAAGCAAACGCAAATGATGATTCGCTCCTGGTACCATATACCAGTGTAGCGATGCTGATGCCAAACAAAAAAAAAAACAATCCCCAAATCCTCTCATGACAAATGATGATTCGCTCCTGGTACCATATTCCAGTGTAGCGATGCTGATGTCAACCCAAATCAAATCAAACCAACAACCTCTACGGCGGAATCATGCTCCGTCCCAGAATTTACCCCGTGTCGAAATCATGGTTCGCCTTAGGATATCTGCCTTCCCTGTCGAAATTATGCTTCACCCCGGAATCAAATCAACCAACCAGCTCTGCGTCGGAATCAAGCTTCGTCTCAGAATGTGCACCCCGTGTCGAAATGATGGTTTGCTTCGGTGTACCTTCCTTCCCTGTCGAAATTATGCTTCGCCTTAGAATCAAGTCAACCAACAAGCTCTGCGCCGGAATCATCTTCCGTCTCAGAATGTACCCCATGCTGAAATCATGCTTCGCCTCAGAGTATTTGCCTTCTCTGTCGGAATTATGCTTCGCCTGGGAATCAACCTCCGCATCGAAATTATGCTTCGGTTAGAATATCTGTCACCCTTCGGAATGATGCTCCGAATCCTGGAATTATGCTCCGCTCATCGGAACGATGCTCCGAACCCTGGAATTATGCTCCGCCCGTCGGAACGATGCTCCGAATCCTGGAATCATGCTCCGCTCTTCGGAAAGATGTTCCGAACTCTGGAATTATGCTCCGCGAGTCGGAATGATGCTCCGATCCTCGGGAATCATGCTCCCCGGGATGATGCTTCGCCTCCGGAATGATGTTCCACCTCGAAGTTCAGCTTCAAGATCCATCAATTTCATGCACACAACTCAAATGTGCGATGTGCATTTATTGATGGGGGCACTTTATTGGGGTAAAAATTTACACCCCCGTTAACCGAGTCAAAGTCAAGGTCAACCCCAAGCCAGGTGGGCCCAAGCCCAGGTCAAGCGGGCCCATGCCCAAGTCGAGCCCTCGGCCAGCCTCCTCCATGCTAAAATATAGATCATTTAATAAATAATTTTCATGTAATTTTTTATACATGAATGTATGCAAAATGGGCATAATGCCAATATTTTGTAAGCCCATAGCTTATGTACAAAAATGAAATGGCACATGAGCCATGGGATAGGCAAATTGCCATTTTTGTGAAGCCCAATGGGCTATATGTAAATATGCAAGCCTATAAAATGCAACATGATGATGAATAAAGAATACTTTTCATTCCCCCAAAAACTAGGGTTCTTTGTGCCTCCTGCTCCTTCTCCAAGGTTCTAAACCTTCTCATTTCTTTTGAATTAAATCAAGAGTTTTATTCTTTCTTTTCCAAGACTAAGTAGTTTTCCACCACAAAACCCGCAAAGAGGAACTCAGATCTCCCATCAGATCTAAAAAATGAGAGATTTTGAGATCTCACATCTCTTGATCATCAAGATCCAGCCAACAGAGGAGGAAGAGGAAGAATCTCTTTCATCAACCAAAACATTTTAGGAGTTTAACTCCATATATTTACATAGATATATGTACATATATATATATATATAATAAATTTTTCCTTTCTGAAGCATAGCTTCTGGTTCTGGGACTAAAAGTCCTTTTGTCTCGCCAGCGCCCAGTGCTCGAGCGCAAAACGCCCACGTGCCGACACGTGGCGCGCTTGCGCTCAGGCGCACTGCGCTCGAGCGCAAAGCGCCAACGTCCCGACATGTGGCGCGCTTGCGCTCGGGCGCAAAGCACCCATATGCCGACACGTGGCGCGCTTGTGCTCAGGCGCACTGCACTCGAGCGCAAAGCACCCACGTACCGACACGTGGCGCACTTGCGCTCAGGCGCACTTGCGCTCAGGCGCACTGTGCTCGAGCGCAAAGCGCCCACATGCCGACACATGGCGTGCTGCGCTCAGGCGCACTGCGCTAGAGTGCAAAGCGCCCACATGCCGATACGTGGCGCGCTTGCGCTCCAGCACACTGCGCTCCAGCGCAAAACACCCACGTGCCGACACGTGGCGCGCTTGCGCCTGAGCTCACAGCACCTAAGCGCACAACGCTCAAGGCGATGGCCCTACGCATGCTTTGGATGCCTTTCCCCCCTCTTTCTCATATATATATATATATACACACACACACACATATGTATACATATTTACACACACACATACTCCGCGACACTGTCCCTGTTAGAAAAACTCTGCGTGGCTCCCGATATATCCAAACCCCCTTTCAGAACACAACACACGTACACTACACGTTGAGTTTGCATGACCATTTTAACCTGTTAATCGGAGGTTCCCTCGCCCCAAAGGCGAGGGGTAATTAACGGCAGCTTAGTCCGCGGCTGCCGGAGATTTAGATCCCCACAATCAATAAACCCCGGCCTACCCTAGGCAGGGGGAATCAGTAGTATATGCCTGACAAGCGCGCGCGTATTCCCATCTCAATGGGGTGACGAAAAACACCCTACAGAACCCACTTCCTATTTCTTCATCCTCTACCACTTGCCATGTAGCATAGGGTGTTTTCTTCATAAGTTTCATGACTTGGTGAAGCTGGAGCTTGATCTTGAATTGCCTCGACGTAGATCATCTTCGACATCGTAGTCGACGACCTAGCCCGATCTTTTCTCCAATGAAACCACCGCGAGAGTCTAGGATTCCGATGGTTGCAGCGGAGGGACGTCATCACGTAGCCAAGGAAGTGGAGGACCCGATCTACAAAGGTTATAGTCACTTTCACTATCTAGTTAAGTTGTTAACTTGCATGTTTCGCCTAATATCTAGTTAACGATCGCATTAGGGTTTCTTAGGCACCGGAAAATTTTGAATTTGGCATGTTCGATGCCTTGTGGAACCTCTTGGGTGTGCCTAGGAACCCTACAGTGGTATCAGAGCCTAGCTAGAGCCTTAGGCGATGAGTAGACGATGTTAAAAATCCGATCGAACCACGAAACCCTAACTCATACATTTTCTGTAAATGTGGATTTTTCCAAATTAAAAATATGCAGAAAAATAAGCAGGGTTTTCTAGGAGTTACTGTGCAACACGTGCGGCTAAATCGATCAATGCGCCGCGGAAACGCGGCACGAGCATGGCTCGTGCGGCGGTTCCTCGGCCGTTTAGTCACCTTGTTCATTGCAGCTTGCACAGTAATGTCACAATCTGTCTCCTGTGTTTTCTGGGTATTTTTATTTTATACTCAAGAGTTGAGTTTTCTGGGTTGTATTGGGAGTTCGTAGATTCGACCGGAAAGTTTAACTTCGTCTATGAGTTTTTCCGGATATTTTAGAACATGTTAGAAAGCTCGACCGGATATAAATACCCAAATTTTCCCCTGCCGGGAAATTTCCAAATGTTGGATTTTTCCGTAGTTTAAAGACGTTCTAAGTTGTGCAAGTAACGCGATGGACCCTCTAGAAGACAACAAAGCTTAACTCGATTATGTGACCATCTTGAACTGCCCTTTGAACCTTAAGGTTTGGGGCAGTACGGCGTGCCACATGTGAGGCGTTGGCTTGACCCTTCTACGGCTGGACCGTTGGTACCGAGGCACGAAATGGATGTTTTTAAACTTATTGCATGTGCTGATCTGTTTCGGGAAAAATTGGGTGTTTGATTGTTCGATCGGAAAGTTTAACATTTTCTATTTACCTGGAATGTGATACAATAATTGGAATTCACAAGTAGTTATGAGATAACTGAATGAATGTTATAAACACAGCACTTTAAGTCTCACATGATCGGTTGCCACGGAATTTTGATGCGATCAAAAGTCTGTCGCAATCACGTAGCGTACGCGGATACTTGCCGGGTAAACTTAATAGACAGCCATGCCCCATAGCCCCGACCAAGTTACTGTAGGAGAACCCCATCGCCAAAAGCATCCGTTCGGGTGCTCGCGGCAACGGTGTTCCGCCTTAGTGCACTTCGTCGACGGCATCCGGGGGTGCGGCCGTCTACTAAAGTTTGCGACGAGCATTCGATCAGTTTGTCGGGAATCTTGTTGAATTGCCCGACTAGATATTGAAAAGTGTTTTCGATAATGAGACAAAAATGCGAGGTTTATAAATGTTAGGCATGTGATGTCTAAGGAATTCAAATGGTTAGGCATGTGATGTCTAAAGAGATTGCGGTTTCCAACTGTTGTAGTTTTACACTTTCTTTTCTGTGACCGTAAGTGTAATATGTGATATCTCCGGTTTCGTTGCTATATGTCAACGACAATTGGGATGTGCATATTTACTTACGTTGATGACATGTGATGTTATGTGTTGCTGGATATGTTATATTGGATCATCGCGTTTTGAATAGCCGAGGGTTTTATGTGAGATGAGAGTGTTTATTTTCATTCATGTAAAATTAATTGTATGTAATATTCTTTTATTGGGGCACTTTCAGGTTGCGGAAGTTGTCACCTTTTGTATATTATTTACTTTTCCGCACTAGGATAGACCCAAGGAGGAGGGCATAAGTAACCGGGTTCTGGAGTCCAGTGGGAGACCAACTCGAGGAGTCGAGTCCGGGTCTCCTAACTCTAGAATTGGTAGGGTTGCTTGCCGCTATCGTAGGGATCTAGAGGTGTGGGTTTGGCTATTCGTCGCGACCGTGGAATACGTGTTTTATACTGGCTCGTATTGAAAACATGGACATCCTAGTATATCCAATGTTTCATATGATTCTTCTGCTGCGATATCTGTGATGTGATCATTTGATATGCTGTGATGGATACTGTATATAGTATATATGATATATTATATAGACGTTACTTGTGTTTTACACCCGCGCTAGCCCTGCCCCGCTCTGTCGTTAGTTACCTGACCTAACGGTGCACGATGGGACATCGAGGCGAATGCGGATGGCATAAGTGTACGACGTATTTATCTGTGATGTTTAGGTGATTTAAATGATGGGACTTCATTAATATGATTAATGGAAGAAAAGAAACCTAAGATATTATGGAATCGAATTTTCAAAAACAGGCAGCTACAGTTCTTGCTTTGCATCGCGGTGTTCCTTGTAGAACATCCTGCACCTTATTCGATAAGGAAAGGACCGAGATCCCTTCACCGGGAGTGACTCCTTTAGCAATAACTGGCAGATGCTACAACTCTCGGTTTGTCTTTTGATTGCTTCTATAGTTTATGCTTTGCACAGTGATATATGGTATATCCCGCACCTCATTCGACGAGGAAAGGGCCGACGATCCCTTCACCGGGAGTGACCCCTTTAGCAAAACTAGAAAAGCCTAAAAAACAATCCATTTTTAAAAATCATTTGATTCTACAGCGATATCAAGTTCATTACGCAACAGGTTTTCAGAAAAACCTGTCATAGCCCTCCGTCATTTCAGATAAGTACTGTTTAGTATTCGTGTTGCGGTAGTTTGGCATGCGTCATGGCGTAGTGTACGGTAGCTAACTAGTGCTTATTTGCTTGCATACGATGCGATTGGATTAGGGTATTCGCACGGCGTTGTTTGGCATGCGTCAAGGGTCGTACGGGTGGGTTTAATTCAATCAAGAAATGTACGGGTTGAACTTGACTAGCAGACTTTGGGTTGTTTGGCATGCGTCAAGGTCATAGCACGCTAGGGGCAAAATATTATCGGGAATTTCAAGTGTTGAAATTTGCAATGAGATTGCATACCTTCTATGAGATAGTTGGATCCCGATACCCGCTGCGAGTAAGAGTTACTCCTAGAAGAGTTTTACACTTTACAATTAACCGATCTAATAGGTGTCTAGAAAGGTGTCAACGGGGTTACGCCTCTGGGAAAACGAGGTTTATTGTAATTAGGTCTGTGCGAAAGCACGGGGAACCTCCCTCAAAGTACCGACACTGGCCTGGCTGAAAGATTGGCGAACTTGTAGCGTGTAATTAATCCCGGCTAGTCTTTCCTTTTAGGGTTTGAAGGAAGATTTGATAAAAACAGTGGGAGCCATCCTGATTAGATAAAATAATAACCATTCTGATCTTGCAAGAGCGCACGCAGAGTGTTTTCTTCTCTCTCTCTCCTGGTAGCGACCATGTCACGCCTTAATCAAGATAATAATACGGATTTATTGACCGAACCCGCTTGTTATACAGAGCGGGGGAATGTTGGTCCCGCTCCAAATTATAATTGTTATGAGACAGAGCAGGAAATTGGGGATTACCTGAATTCCCGTGCCGCCCAAACGAAGAAAGTGCATATGATGCATCTCCTTCGGGTGTGTTCATTACAAAGAACTGTTTCTCTGTATCCTCTACGTCCTGGTATTTGATACCGGATCAGGATCCCAGATATGTAATCTGTTACATAGGGCTACAGAAAGGTAGAGAACTGAGAACGGGTGATATGTTTCATGAGACAGAAAACGGGGCAAGTGTTGCAGCCAAGTCTGTTGGTCACTGTCACCCTGTATTTCCAATACATTGATTCTGAATGAATGTTATTAGATACCGAACCTGATATACAAAATCATATCAGTCTCTTTATTAGAAAAGAAAAGATATAATTTTGTATTGTTGGATAATGTTTTGAACATTTCCTATATCAAGAGTTGATCGGTTCAGGCACGTTATCTAAAAGCATTGACGTTCTAAATCAAATTACAGTTCATAGTATACAGAACACACACAAGAGGAAGAGTTCAGAAATGAACAAATCCTTCTTGAGGTATTGTAGACTAGGTCATATGAATGCGACCCGACTGGCTGATGTTACATTTAGATGCATATTTATATCAATTTGAATTTACATCTTATGAAACTTGCTAGTCATGTCACAAAGATTAGATGACCATAGCTCCGTTTTTTGGAAACAGAGAAAGAGTTAGTGAACTCTTGGGATTGATACATACTGATGTATGAAGGTCCCCTCTCTACACATGCCAAGACTGGTTCTTTGTATTTCATTACATTCTCTGATAATCTCTCAAGATTCAGACATATGTTCCTATTGAAACACAAGTCCGAACCTTTTGAGATATTCACAGAATATAAGTTAGAAATAGAGAACCAAAACAGGTATAAGTATTATGTCCTTTGATGTGTTCGAGGAGGAGAATACTTGAGCATGGAATTCCTGGACTATTCTAAAGGAGAATGAGATTCTCTCTCAGCATTACTCCTCCGTATACACCATAGCACGATGGTATATCGGGGTGGAGCAATAGCACCATATTTGATATGGTGTGCTCTATGATGAGTAGTACTGAGTTTCCTATTTCCTTTTGGGAGTTATGCGCTTGAGAAGCTGCATACCTATTGAATAGGGTTCAAATCAAATCAGTTGCCTACCACTTCATATGTGATATGGAAAGGGAAGAGTCCATATCATAAGTTTGTTAAGATTTAGGATTGTCCGGCCTATGTCTAAAAGTAAAATCCGGACAAGCTCGAGGCAAGGTCAGTTATGTAGAACTGAAAAGGTTCCAGCTATACAAACTGTAGCTGATGATTTGATAGAACCAAAGGATTCAATGGTCCCCGGCGAACCTCAGCCTCTCCGCCGATCTGGTAGGGTTCCTCACCCACCTGAGAGATACTTCGGTTTCACTATGACAGTGGGAGCGAGGAATGCATCATGAGATGATGACCCAACTAGTTTCGAGCAGGCCATCAGGAGTGGGACTCTATAAGAATGACTGGATGCTTATCGATCTGAGATGGAATCCTTATACAACAACAAAGTATGGACTTTGGTTGCTTTATCTGAAGGGTTAAATCCCCATCAGGAGCAAGTATATCTTGAGATCATTACTTGGTGTAGATGGAAAAGTTGAGACTTTCAAAGCTAGACTTGTTAAAGGTTTTCGTCATCAACCAGGCGTGGAAAATGATGAAACCTTTTCTAGTGGCCATGCTTATATCCATCTGGATCCTACTTGCTACGGCTACATACCATGACTACGATATCTGGTGGTTGGGTGTCATGACTGCTTTTCTAAATGATGTTTTAGAAGAGAAAGTCTATAAGTACACAGTCAGAAGGCTTCGTAGACAGTGGGAGCAGCGGAAATGTGTGCAAGATGTTTTATGAGATGAAGCAGGCATCGCGGAGTTGGAACATCTATTTAGATGAGTTAGTCAAACAGTTTGACATCATCAAAATGGTAGATGAACCTTGTATATACAAAAAGGTAGTAGGGAGTATGGTAGTGATCCTCGTAGAGTACGTGGATGACATACTCTTGATAGGGAAGGAGTTTCCTATGCTACGCTCGGTCAATCTCCGCTTATCACAAGGATTCTCTATATAGGATCAATGTGATACCTCCTAAATCCTGAGTTTTCATCTATGAGATAGATGTATTTGGATGTTAGGATACCCACTAGATGTCGTGAGATGGTATCAATCGATCCTGGGGAGAATCACTGGAAGGGTTCCAGGGTGATAAAGACGACTGAATGTCAGTCACAGGCATTGTATTTACCCTCAGTAAAGGGATGGTATGTTGGAAGAGTTCAAATCTAGATACCATGGCATACTAGACGATAAAGGCTGGTTACATCGCTACTTAAGATGCTACCAAAGAGGCTGTCTGGATGTATATTTGTTCAGGAGATGAACTTAGTTCCTCCCATTGTGTGACAATGGAGTTGTGGCTTATGCCAAGGAACGTCTGTCCCATCAGTGATCCAGACATATTCTAAGGTAGTATCACCTGATCAAGGAGATGGTTGATCTCCAAGGAGATCGAGGTTAGGAGAGTAGACTCAGAGGGCAACACGGTGGATCCACTCACAAAGGCCTTTTCCCAGAGAGAGACTTTTATGGGATGGTTGAGTATGAGATACTGCAACCACTGCTACAGATGGCCCTAGTGCAAGTGGGAGATTGTTAGTTATATGTATGCCCTAGAGCCCATTACTATACATAGGATGTATATTGTAGTGGACGCTGGGACATATATAGGGAGGACTTTCTTGCTCGACATGATAGTATGCTATCTGGTTGCTCTTTACCTTAACGTGTACACTGATTGTCTCTCTGTTACATGTTGGTAAAGCCCTTAGGATGTGTACTTGACTACCTGGACTATGATGTGGATCATACTAGTGGGGACATGGTAGTCCATAAGTACATCCTTCAAGGTCACTAGTCGTGGGTGTATCGAGACGGGGCATCGATATACCAAAGTAGACTAGCGTATACCTTCTCGACCCATACAGATGGGCGATGGATGATCACATATCCATTGGTGTTTGACATCAGAGATGATATACAGGTGCTTAGTGGAGACTGGGTACACTGGATGGACTCGCCGAGAACTCCCAGATGGTATTATACCTTACGTCAGATGGCAGTTCTCTAGTGACACTGGTACAGGTTAGTCTGTAGACCTGAGATCATCATAGAGTCTTGTGTGATTCCCACTGTGCTTTGATTTCCACCTTACCACGTCCACGAGGGCGTGCAAAACGGTGGCTTTTGGGTACAATCCCGAATTACATGGAGGCAATGAACGATAGGAGGGGATTCGTCTCTCACAGTATAGGGAGTTGATGTTGTGCTGTGTTCGATTGGCTATAACCGGAAATCCCTGGCCAGGGTTGCTGAGATTTACTGGTAAGTATTACCAGTAGTTTCTCGAACTGTTATAGACCTCATATCGACACGACTTATCAAGCTACTGGGGTCTGACGTTTACCACCCCAAGCGAGATATGCGACATATCAGACGAACAGACCGGACTGTACGGTAAGTGTTACTGGTTGGATTCACAGGAGTGTGAGCGGGCTTGCTCGTTAATCTTTTGATCGCTCAATACCCGGGTGGCCGTTACGTTTAGCAGACCGCTTGCGGCTTGTGGGTGTTTGATATGATCATCACCTGCTGCCGGCGTATTGACGAGTCTTTAGAGTCCTACACAGAGGTTTCCTGGCTCAAGCAAAACGAAATAGGAGAGCATAAGAGATATGTACGGGACCGAAAATAATGCGTGTATATGATACCGTATTCTATTCTCGCGATGGATGTATCGATTGGTTGTATGCGATATAACCTAGTTATCAAATCGAGGATTGATTCGATAAGTCGATACATTGGATATTGGTCGGTCATATGCGATATGAACGGATCATTAAATCAAGTGTTGATTTAATGATTTAGTGTATAATTATATATTTGATATATTACTTTAGATTAACTAGTATTGGTTCGCTTAAGATTATTTTTTTCACTTGAATGTGCACATTGTATATATGATATATGTTTGTGGACTAGTTTGTATCATGTTTGATGATATATGCAAACTTGGGTGTGTGTTTACTTTAAACCATGTTTAGTTAATGGTTAGGGTTTCCATTACCTTATTTATTCATTTACTTATTCATTTTGGTAAAATAGAATGGTTGATTTCTTTGTCTTTATGCAAGAAGCTTCATGATGCTTCATGAATCTTTGAAACAAAGTCTACCATTTTGTTTTATACTTAACCTAACCATTAAACTAAACCATAGTTTATTCTCTACACTCAACCATGGTTGCAAAAAGGATAAGAATCACTTGGATTTTATTTTTGGATAATTCTTTTTCTTTTTCTTCTTCTTTTTCCTCTTCATGAAAAGAAGAAAGCTCTCTCTTGAAAAATTCCAAGTGAGAAATCCAATTCTAAAATGAACCCACTTCCTATTTCTTCATCCTCTACCACTTGCCATGTAGTATAGGGTGTTTTATTCATAAGTTTTATAACTTGGTGAAGTTGGAGCTTGATCTTGAGTTGCCTCGACGTAGATCATCTTCGGCATCGAAGTCGACGACCTAGCCCGATCTTTTCTCCGAAGAAACCACCGCGAGAGTCTAGGATTCCGATGGTTGCAGCGGAGGGACGTCATCCTGGAGCCAAGGGAGTGGAGGACCGGATCTACAAAGGTTGTAGTCACTTTCACTATCTAGTTAAGTTGTTAACTTGCATGTTTCGCCTAATATCTAGTTAACGATCGCATTAGGGTTTCTTTGGCACCGGAAAATTTTGAATTTGGCATGTTCGATGCCTTGTGGAACCTCTTGGGTGTGCCTAGGAACCCTACAGCTATCCCAAGTAAAACACTTTTACTGGGACGAACCCTATCTGTTCAAGTACTGACCTTGCCAGGTTATTCGTCGGTGTGTCCCTGGCAATGAATTCAAATGTGTGCTGTCGTTTTTCCACGATCAAGCGTGTGGCGGGCATTTTGGCCCCAGAAAGACAGCCGAGAAGATCTTGCAGTGTAGTTTCTACTAGCCACAACTTTTCAAAGACGCTCATGATTACTGCAAGACTTGCTCCCGGTGCCAACACTTGGACCGGATATCCATAAGAAACGAGATGCCGCTCCAACCAATCTTGGTTGTGGAGATTTTCGATATTTGGGGGATTGATTTTGTGGGGCCGTTTCCCAGCTCTTTTAGGAACTTGTATATTCTTCTTGCGGTTGATTATGTCTCTATGTGGGTCGAGACTGTGCCCAGCCGGACTAACGACAATAAGGTTGCCGTTAGATTCCTTAAGGAAATATCTTTTCCCGGTTTGGGCACCCCCGAGCGATCATTAGCGGCATTGGAATTCATTTCTGTAATAGGACTTTCGAGGCCTTGATACAGAAATATTCCATTAATCATAAGCTATCAACGCCCTACCACCCCCAAACATGTAGGCAAGCCGAAGTTTCAAATCAGCAAATCAAGCAGATATTGGAGAAGACGGTTTCTAAGAACCGTAAGGATTGGTCTTTAAAACTCACTGATGCCCTTTGGGCATTTCGAACTGCTTATAAGACTGATCTTGGCATGTCTTCTTATAGGATTGTTTACGGAATGGCTTGCCACCTTCCAGTGGAAATAGAGCATCGCGCATTTCGGACGATAAAGGAGCTGAATCTATCTCTAGAAGATGCGGGCAGCCATCGGAAGCTGCAGCTGAACGAATTGAGCGAACTTCGGGATGAGGCTTACCACAACGCGGATATTGTAAAGAACCGAATGAAGGTGTTTCATGATAAACACCTTACGCGCAAAACTTTCACACCTGGACAACAGGTACTTCTTTATGACACCCGACTACATTTCCATCCCGGTAAGCTCAGATCTCGCTGGAAAGGAACCTTTTTTGTGCAGAAGGTATACCCGAAAGGCTCTGTGGATTTGGAGAATCCAAAGGACGTTTCGTTTTTCAAATTAAACAGAAACAGACTAAAACCGTACCTTAGCGCTAAACCAACATGGAGCTCCAGATCTTACAAGAGCCGGTTTACTCTACATAATCTTCCTCTTCCTACCACCAAACTTCGGTTATCCAGCCAAACAGTGGACACTGTTTCAAATAAGTTTGGGGTCATGTATATACTATTTTGTATATATATGTGGATATTCTTATCCAGTGCATATCCATTTTTGACGAGCAATCTTGTCTGGTGATGCTCATTTCATATAAAAAATTAAAAAAAAATAAATAAAAAATTGTGTATATCCAACCGACAATTTTGACCCTTCAATAATTTTTAATGTACAATGACAGTGAGGGCCCTTTCCAGTTTATGTTTGAGGGTAAGCTCGGTACGCATTTCTAACCTTCACATTCATGTGTATATTTTGCATCTGCATACTTATTAAAACCCATAAAAATCAGAAAATTTTCTAAAAACATAAAAACTTTGTCGTCAAGTTAGCTAGTGGGAGAACTTAGATTCAATATTTTGACGGTTTTGTTTAATAAGATTGGAACAACTATATCCTATTTTTAGATTTTGAAAACCTGAAAGATAACTCTCCTCTGAAGTTAACTATAGCTAATATACATCTTTACATCACACTACACGTGTCGTGAGTTTTGAAAATTAGATGACAAGTCTATTATGTCTAAAACTTTTTAATTGATAAACTACTTTCTGAGGATCAAATAGGTTTGTTCTGAAATAAGTAATATCAAGACTAGTTTATAATGTGAGGTGGATATGAAGAGATATTATTAATGACTTAATAAGAACTAATTCTGAAGAATAACCCATCTGAAACTTGATTGGAGTGATTACACACCTAACCCACTAAACACCACTTTAGTCCAAAAATAATTGAACAACCGGTTATATCTCCGTTCGCATTAAATCGTTATGATTTTCACGCCAAAATTGGTCTTTTGTTTTAGGTCCTAGGTAACATGAACAATTAAGTCCGCCGGGTGTTTTTACACCTAATGTCCTAAAACCAACTGGTTTGGGTGGATTGGCCCAAAGCTCGCTAAGAAGCCTAGAAAAGTCCAAATTAAAACAAAGTCAAGCAAGTGTTCTCTCCGAGTTAAAATTCCTAACGGTTCTTTGTGTGAGAATAATCTTGACAAAAAACAGGTTTTTTTAAAAATATTTCTAGCGAGATATGAGGGTTTTATTCTATGATGAAGACTATTGCACGTTCACAGGGGTGTGTATAAAACGAAAACAAGAAAAAGGTGGTGTGAAAAATAAGACCTAGTTTCCTGTTAAGGAAGATAGAAATTCTGAATTTGAAACCTAACTGGAAAACGAAACTTGAGAAGTACTTAACTCTTTATAAAACTCGTGTGATCCTTTTTAAATCTTTATCCGAGCTTTATTTTGTGACATGTCGGCTTTAATCCATCCTTTTGAAACTTAACGACACTACCTGCACAGCATGTAAAGACATATAGAATCTTAAGTTAAATAAGAAGCGAGGTGTGAAAACTAAATGTTCGATAGTTCTGAATTTAGGATGATAGAATTACTGTTTTTTTAAAAAAACCTTAGGGTTAGAATCATAGTTATTTCGCAAAACTAGCTTGACGGGATTTTGTGGGTGAAATTCACTGAAAAGTTTCAGGAGACAACACTCCTCCTACTATGGACGCCTAGAGGTTTAACGGCTTGTTGCACTAGCTTAGTGCAATCGCGTTCCCAGCAAAAGTGAGGTCAAGATTCTTTTATTTTTGTCTTGATCGGGACGAGCAACAGATAAGTTTGGAGGTATTTGTTCATACCAGAATTTTTTATTTTAATACCGCTCATTCATTATTTATTTTTTGTATATATCGGTACTATTAACCAGTGTCTGCTCAGTATTACAGATTACAGTTATCCATGAACAAATACTGGAAATACACTTAAAATCATGGATATATCATTTGTGAGCCAACACTGCAACTAGAACCGCAAATCGACCGATACTTCATGGGTTTCCTTTTGCAACATGCATGTGCACACACTTTTTAGCTAAATGGTCCAACACATACAAGTGTGTACACTAGCTTGTTGGTTCATGAACCTAGTGAAGAGGGCTGCCCTTGGCATGATGACTTGGTGCAAGTTGGCATGAGTGTGATGTGCATTTAATGCAAAAAGTGTTGATGTGATTTGAAGCTACAAGTTCCCTCCAAAATACTTGAGTGCATCCAAAGCCTTTACAAGCAAAACAAACAACACCAGAATGATATTGGAGAACATACAAGTCAACACACCAAGTTCGATCCAGAGGGCTCGGTTTTCGACCGGCCACACTTCCTCTTGGTCCGAGCTCGCCATCCCCCTGTGACCAATGGGTCCCATCTTCCTGTGGTGCCTCCCTTGATACCACGTCAGCTCATTTTTATTGTTTGTTTATTTAGTTTTTGAGCCTATAAATACAGACCGATAGCAAGGGATGTGGATACTTTTTGTTTACTCTAGTTTTGTATAGAACTATTGTATTTGTAATTTTCTTTCTCTTTAGTCTCTTGAGCTCTTGCCCCTTTGTCTTGACCTTGCAACTTCTTCATTGATTTTGCAAGCTTAAGGCTTACG
The DNA here is from genome assembly GCA_030015575.1 of Agapanthus africanus. Classification (NCBI taxonomy): domain Eukaryota; kingdom Viridiplantae; phylum Streptophyta; class Magnoliopsida; order Asparagales; family Amaryllidaceae; genus Agapanthus; species Agapanthus africanus. The sequence continues at coordinate 539,758,537 of CM057337.1, forward strand.
TTCTTGACTTCAAGAACACTTGTAACTTGTTTGTAATTCAATAAAAAGATCTCATTTTATTACCATGTCTTGTTCTATTTTTCATATTTGAACTTGTGAAATTCTTGCTTTACTTTGATCTTGCAACCTCTTAAGTGAGCTTGCAACCTCTTAAGTGAGCTTGCAACCTTAAAGTTTGTGTTTGGATTTCACATTTCACCGGGCTTAAGAACACTTGGAGATATTCGCACATGGATTCATTGGTTCTCTCTTTATCTTTCTTTTCTCGTATTTTTCATTATGTTTCTTACTATTTTCTCTTTTCTTTATTTTTACTTTGTAAATATGTGTGAGTATTCACTTTACTTGTTAAAGGTATAATACGGTTAGTTTGCGTTAGGAAATGTTTTGCTAAAAACTTGAAAACCTTAACTCTGAAATTGAAACTCCGAGCAAACCACTCACAATTCCTCTCCATTAGACATCCTATCCTACCACGATACCGATGAATTCTAATCATGACCGGATTGCAAGTGGTTTGCCGAAGGCTAAAGTCAAGAGACATCAATGGAAGGACAAGAGACAAGGAATACAGATTTTTCTTTAAACCTGCAAAATACCCTATTTCAAGTTCCCTAATCCGCGTTGTTGCCTATTACCTTAGCGTCAATGTCGATGTTGGGTCTATAAGAAATCGACAAAAATCATCCTAACACAAGCTAACCTAAATATACCCTTAACAAGTCTTGAAATTAAAAATATCCTAGTTACGATGCTTAGCTTAACCAACAACTCAAAAGACGGTATTAGCTCGTTAAAAAAAGCCTAGAAACTTACCATCTCCCTGTGGACGACCCGTACTCATCGCGGCTCACTACACGCGACACCGTTTTGATTGCGGTAATTTCAAAACTCTTTGTAAAATATGACACGGTGAAAACGTAACAATCACTTTGCATAATGGTATTTATGAAATATCCTGCACCTTATTCGATAAGGAAAGAGCCGGCGATCTCTTCACCAGGAGTGACCTCTTTAGCAAAATTAGAAAAAGCCTCAAAAGCTCTACATTTTAAATCACTCGATTCTACAACGATATCAAGTTCATTACGCAAAGGGTTTTCTTGAAAACCTGTCGTAGCCCTCCGTCATTTCAGATAAGCAATAGTTAGTATTCGTGCTGCGTTTGTTGACCTTGGCAAGGCGTAGTGTGCGGTAGCTGATTAGTGCTTATCTACTAGCATATGATGTGATTGGATTAGGGTAGTCGTGCGACCTTGTTGACCTTGTCAAGGGTCAAGCCGGTAGGTTTAATTCAATAAGTAAATGACTGGTTGAACTTGACTTGCGGTCTATGGTTTGTTGACCTTGTCAAGGTCATAGATCGCTCGGGGCAAAATATTATCGGGAATTTCAAGTGTTGAAATTTGCAATGAGATTGCATACCTTCTATGAGATAGTTGGATCTCGATACCCACTACGAGTAAAAGTTACTCCTGGGAGAGATTTACACTTTACAATTAGCCGATCAAGTAGGTGTCTAGAAAGATATTAATGGGGTTACGCCCCTAGAAGAACGAGGTTTATTTTAATTAGGTCTGTGCGAAAACACGGGGAAGCTCCCTCAAAGTACCGACACTGGCCTGGCTGAAAGATTGGCGAACTTGTAAGGTGTAATTAATCCCTGCTAGTCTTACCTTTTAGGGTTTGAAGGAAGATTTGACAAAAACAGTAGGAGCCGTCCTATCTAATCTTACAAGAGCATACGCAGAGTATTTTCTTCTCTCTTTCTCTCCATGTAGTGAATATGTCACGCCTTAATCAAGATAAAAATATGGATATATTGACCGAACCCGCTTGTTATACTGAGCTAGGGAACGTTGGTCTCGCTCCAACTTATAATTGTTATAAGACCGAGCAGGAAATTGGGGATTACCAGAATTCCCGTGCCGCCCTAACAAAGAAAGTGCATGATGATGCATCTTCTTCGGGTATGTTCATTACAAAGAACTTTTTTTCAGTATCCTTTGCGTCTTGGGTATGAGATACCAGATCAGGATCCCATATATGTAATCTGTTACATGGGCTACAAATTGGTAGAGAATTGGGAACGGGTGATGATGTCTCAAGAGATGGAAACGGTGCAAGTGTTGTAGCCAATTTTGTTGGCAGTTATCACCTTGTATTACTAAATACATTGATTCTGAACGAATGTTATTAGATACCGAACCTGATATACAACATCATATCAGTCTCTTTATTTAGTAAAGAAGGATATAATTTTGTATTGTTAGATAATGTTTTGAACATTTCCTATATCAAGGGTTGATCGGTTTAGGCACGTTATCTAAAAGCATATATGTTCCAAATCAATCCACAGTTCATAAAAGTAAAGAACACACACAAGAGGAAGAATTCAGAAATGAACGAATCCTTCTTGAGGCATTGTAGACTAGGTCATATCAATGCGACCCGACTAAGCTAAGTTACATTTAGATGCATATTTAAATCAGTTTGAATTTACATCTTATGAAACTTACCAGTCATGTTACAAAGATAAGATGACCACTGCTCCGTTTAATGGAAACAGAGAAAGAGTTAGTGAACTCTTGGGATTGATACATGTTGATATATGTAGGTCCCCTATCTACACATGCCTGGATTGGTTCTTTATACTTCATTACATTCACTGATGATCTCTCAAAATTCATGCATGTGTTCCTTTTGAAATACAAGTCTGAAGCTTTTGAGAAATTCAAAGAATATAAGTTAGAAGTAGAGAACCAAAAACAGGTATAAATATTATGTCCTTTGATGTGATCAGGGATGAGAATATTTGAGCACGGAATTTCTGGACTATTCTAAAGGAGAATGAGATTCACTCACATCATTACTCCTCCGTATACACCACAGCACGTCGGTGTATCGGGGCGGAGCAAATCGCACCCTATGTGATATAGTGTGCTCTATGATGAGTAATACCGAGTTGCCTATTTCCTTTTGGGGTTATGCCCTTGATGAAGCTGCGTGCCTATTGAATTGAGTTCCAACTAAATCAGCCGCCTACCACTCCATATGAGATATAGTATGGGAAGAGCCCATCTCTTAAGTATGTTAAGATTTAGGGTTGTCCGTCCTCAGTCAAAAGAAAAATCCAGATAAGCTCAAGGCAAGGTCAGTTCTGTGTAAGTTTGTTAGTTATCCCAAGCATTCGCAAGGGAATAACTTCTACCGCTTCGAGGAACAAAAGGTGTTTTATTTCTTGGCATGACCACATTTTTAGAAAAGGAATTTATTTTGGAAACAAATTAGTGGTCATGAGGTATACCTGGAAGGAATTCCAGCTATACAAACTGCATCTGATGATTTGGTAGAACCGGAGGATTCAATAGTTCCCGACGAACCTCAGCCTCTCCGCCGATCTACTAGGTTTCCTCATACACCTGAGAGATACTTCGGTTTTCTCTATGACAGTGGGAGCGAGGATTGCATCATGAGATGATGACCCAACTAGTTTCGAGCTGGGCATCAAGAGTGGGGACTCGTTAAGAATGGATGGATGCCATGCGATCTGAGATGGAATTTATATACACCAACAAAGTATGGACTTTGGTTGCTATATCTGAGGGTTAAATCCCCATCAGGAGCAAGTATATATTGAGAAGATTACTTGGTGTACATGGAAAAGTTGAGACTTTCAAAGCTAAGGCTTGTTACAAAAGGTTTTCATCATTGACAAGGTATGGATAATGATGAAACCTTTTTTAATGCCTATGCTTAAGTCCATCCGGATCCTACTTGCCACTACTACATACCATGACTACGATATCTGGCGGTTGGGTATCATGACTGCTTTTCTAAATAGTGATTAAGAAGAGTGTGTCTATAAGTATACAGCCAGAGGGCTTCGTAGACAGTGGGAGCAACGGAAACGTGTGCAAGTTGCTTTACAGGTTAAAACAGGTATCGCGGAGTTGGAACATTTGTTTTGATGTGGTAGTCAAAGTGTTTAACTTCATCAAAATGGTAGATGAACCTTATATATTCAAAAAGGGTAGTAGGGAGTATGGTGGTGATCATCGTATTGTACGTGGATAACATACTCTTGATAGGAAAGGAGTTTCCTATTCTACACTCGGTCAATCTCCTCTTATCATAAGGATTCTCCATATATGATCAAGGTGATACCTCATAAATCTTGGGTTTTGGATCTATGTGATAGATCTAAGTGGATGTTAGGATTCTCACTAGGTGTAGTGAGATGGTATTAATCGATCCTGGGTAGAATCACTGGATAACTTCCAGAGTGATAAGGCGACTGAATGTCAGTCACAGGTATTGTCTTTTCCCTCAGTGGAGCGACGGTTTGTTGGAAAAGTTCCAAGCTAGATACCGTGGCAAACTAGACGATAAAGGCTGGATACATCACTACCAAGGATGCTATCTAAGAGGTAGTCTGGATGTACACTAGTTCATGAGATGAACTTCGTCCTACCATTGTGTGACAATGGAGTTATGGCTTACGCCTAGGAACCCCCGTCCCATAAGTGATCCAGACATATTCTGAAGCAAGTATCACCTGATCAGGGAGATACTTGATCTCTGAGGGATCAAGGTAAGGAGAGTAGACACGGTGGTTAACACGGAGGATCCACTCACCAAAGGCTGCTTCCCCAAATAATATTTGAAAGATTTTGGAATGGTTGAGTATGAGATACTACAACCACTGCTATATTGTTAGGTATTGGATACTACAACAGATGGCGTTAGTGCAAGTTGGAGATTGTTAGTTATATGTATGCCCTAGAGGCCATTACTGTACAAGCGATGTATATTGTAGTGGATGCTTGGACATATATATGGAGGACATTCTTGCTCGACATGATAGTATGCTATCTGATTGTACATTGTCTTAACATGTGGACTTGTATTGGTTTACTGTCTTGCTCCCACATGTTGATAAAGCCCCTAGGATATGTACTTGACTACTAGGACTATGATTCAGATCGTACTAGTGGGGCCAGTGTAGTCAACGAGTATATCCAATAACTGTTCCTAGTCGAGGGAGTATTGAGATAGGGAATCGATACTTCAGAGTAGACTAACGTATACGCGTCTTGACCCATAAGATGGGTGATGGATGATCCCATATCCATCGGTGTTTGACATCAAAGATGGTGTACGGGTGCTCAGTGGAAACAGGGTACACTGAACGGACTCGCCGAGAACTCCTAGATGGTATTTTACCTATCGTCGGATAGCATTTCTCCGGTAACACCGATACAGGTTAGTCTGTAGACCCGAGATAGTCATAGAGTCTTGTGTGATTCCTACTGTGCTTTGATTTCCACCTTACCACAGTCAAGAGATCATGCAAAACGGTGGTTTTTAGGTACAGTCCCGAGTCATATGGAGGCAATGAGCGATAGGAGGGGATTCGTCTCTCCCGATATTAGGAGTTGATGTTGCGCTATGCTCGATTGGCCATAACAGAAAATCCCTGGCCATGGTTGCAGAGATCTACTGGTAAGTGTTATCAGTAATTTCTCGAACCGTTATGGACCTTGCATCGGGATGACTTATCAGGCTATTGGGGTCTGACGTTATACCGCCCCCAGGCTGTGATATGAGATATATTAGACGAAGAGACCGGACTGTACGGTAGTGTTACTGATTGGATTCATAGGAGTACGAGCATGCTTGCTTGTTGATTTTCTGATCGCTCAATACCCGGGTGGCCGTTACGTTTAGCAGATCGCTTGCAGCTTATGGGTGTTTGATATGATCATCACCTACTGCCAACTTATTAACGAGTCTTTAGAGTGATACACAGAGGTTTCCTGGCTTAAGCGAATCGGTGTAGAAGCGCATATGTGATATGTGCGGGACCGAAATTAATACGATATGAGATACTCTATTCTATTCTCGCGATATGTGATATCGGTCGGTTATATATGATATAGCCGGGTTATTAAATCAAGTGTTGATTCGATAAGTTGATCCATATAATATTAGTCGGTTGCATATGATATAGCCGGATTATTAAATCAAGAGTTGATTTAATAATTTAATGTATAATTATATTTTCGATATATTACATTACATTAACTAGTATTAGCTCACTTAAGATTTCTTTTCTCACATTTGATATACTTTACATATATGTGATATATGTATTGTTTTCTTTTTGGCCCAAAATATATATGTGATATATATAAGTGTGACATGGTAGGTTACACATGCTACATGTATGTATGAGACTTATACCATGCTAGGGTTAAGTTAAGCTTTTTATTTATTTTAAGCTAATTCAAAAGAGTGTGAATTTGTAATGGTTAAGCTTGGACAAAGCTTATGGATAACCTTCGACAAAGTCAACTCTTTTGTCTAGTTTAGGATATTTATTCAACCCAACCCTTAACCTTAGTGTATGGTTTATTCTATACAATGGTTAGGCATGATATTATTTGACCATGGTTGCATTTATAACCTCATAAGTTCATCTCTTTCATTCATCACTTGCTTCATCTTCTTCTTCCTCTCAAGCTTTCTAGCTTCAATGGAAAGTGATGATTTCTTGTGAGAAAATGATTTCTAAAGTGAGCAAAATTCCTACTTCATCATCCTCTACTGCTTTCCATTTAGTATAGGGTGTTTGCCTCACTAATTCCATGATTAGTTAAGAGATAGCTTGGGTTAGTGTCTCCTCGACGTAGACCATCTTCGGCCTCGATGTTTTCGAAGCAAGCATGTTCGTTTCTTCAAGAGAGCCTCAATGGAGTCCGGAGTTCACGATCGCAGCGAAGGGACTACTACACGGAGCTATTGAAGTGAAGGAACAGTCTACAAAGGTTGTATTCCTTGCTCACTTTACTTGCAAAGTTGTTTGCATTTCGATTACGTCGGATTTCTAGTTAACGATTCATGGTTAGGGTTAGCTAGAACGGCAAATTTTTGAATTTGACATGGTTGATGCCTCCCGAAACCTTGCTGCCATCCTAGGAAACCCTACAATAGGGATCTAAACCTATCTCTTAATCCATCGCTCCCTAACGAACAACAGATGATGACGAATCGCTCTTAGAACTACTCTTCAATGATAGTGATGCTGATGCCAACCCGAAACTCAAACCACAAGTTTTCCTAAAGGTATGTGATGAGTTGCTCCTAGTGCTACGCTTCAGTGTTAGCGATGCTATTACTGACCCAAATCCAAAGTTTTCCCAGGGCAATTGATGATTCGCCCCTAGTACAACATCCCGATATAGCAATGCTGATGCCAAAAAAAAATCCAAATCTTAAATTCCAAATCCCATACTTGTAAAGTCCTCTCAACCTTGTGAAGAGAATATTTCCACATGAGATCCTTACGACTCATAAAGGAGCAACACACTTAGGGATCCTCATAACTGCTAAGGAGAAAATACACCTACCAAATCCTCTTGACTAGTAGGGAAAAATGCTTTTATGAAACTCTTACAGCTCATAACATTGAAAAGCCTTAGGTGACAGGGGCCTAAAACTATCTCCTAAACCATCGATCCCCGACGAGCATGGCAAATGATGATTCTCTTCTGGTACCATATTCCAGTGTAGCGATGCTGATACCAAACCAAAACTAAAATCCCCAATTCCTCTCATGGAAAATGATGATTCACTTATGGTACAATATTCCAGTGTAGCGATGTTGATGCCAAACAAAAACCAAAATCCCCAAATCCTTTCAAGGCAAATGATGAGTTGCTTCTGGCACTATTCTAGTGTAGCGATTCTGATGCTACATAAAATCCTAATTCAAAGTTCCCCTCAAATTCAAAGTCCCGCCAAACAAGACGAAAATCAAATAAATCAAATTAAAGTCGCACCAATAGTGTTTCCAAGATCAAAAAGTCCCGCGGAATGGAAAAGAGCTCTAATACCAATCAGATCAACCGATTCAACCAATGACCACTTGGCGGAACCAAGCACCACCTTAGAAGAAAGTCAACCGATGACGTCCTCATGGAATCAAGCCCCACCTTGGAAGCAAGTCATCCAACGACCTCCCCGGCAAAATCAAGCTCCGCATTAGAAACACGTCAAATTCTGACGCCGCAAGAGGTGGAGAAGGTCAAATAAAACCCCTAACATCGTAGAAAGCGGACCAAGTCAATTTCAATCCCGACACCGCAGAAAGCGGAGCAACTTCAACCCTAACAGCGCAGAAAACGGAGTAAACAAAATCAACCATCGACCATCCAAGTAGCAAAAATGGCAGCATCGATCGTCCAAGTTGCAAAAAGGGTAGCACCGACCGTCCAAGTCGCAAAAATGGCACCACCGACCGTCTAAATCGCAAAAATGGCACCACCGACCGTACATATTGCTAAAAGGGCAGCATCGACCTCGACGTTGTCAAAAGGGAACTAAAACAAATCAACTATCGACCGTCCTGTTAGTTAGTTATTCTCACTCTATAATGGAAGTAGAAAGGCAGAATGCATAAAAATCAAATTTTGAGCAAGCACAACCTACCTAGCCCCAAGTGATCAATCCATAATCCTAAACTAGCAACTATTAGGAGTTATCTTCTATGAAGAGGGGTTATACCAAAAAGATACGTGTCCTTCGGGTCTTCAGATCTCCTTCCTCTTTTGCTCCTAGGAATCCTTGATCAATGTTGCTTGATTTCCTTCTTGATCCAAGATGATATACCCGAGTGAATATGGATCAAGCTTGCGCCTCAAAAAGGAGCAACTAAACAAACTAGTTTGCTAATCTCGTTCGCTTAGGTGATGTAGAAATGTTTAGTACTATTTTTTCTATCTCCAAACCATATGTTTCTCAACACATGAGAGGGTTAGGGTTTGAGGAAGAAGATGAACTCAAGAGAGGGGAGAGAATGGTCAACCTAGAATAAAGGAAGAAAATGGCTAAGGAAAAATATCAAGCATATCATTTTTTAATAAAGAAGATCAACCATGCTTGAATAGGTTTCCCAAATGAATAAAAAAATCTCATAGCCATGCTTCTCACCATCCTTGAATCCACCTCACCTTTCCACCTCATTTTTTATTTCTAATAAATAGAAAAATATATAATGAGGTGTCATCTTCTAGAAGTTATTTTGTATAAATATAAAATACTTTCTACCGTATTCATACCAAAATACAAATAACCTAGAGATAGAATAATACTACTAATATAATATTAGCATTAAATCAATATCTGATTTAACAATCCGGCTTAATCCTAAACCTGCTGGTATTACAATTCATCCGATTAAATCCGCGCAACTAGTACACGTAATTAATCGAAAGCCTGCAAATATAAACATACGGCCTCTACATCATTTCGCCTAAACCAGAGAAGCCCTTTGTGTGGGACTCTAAAGACTTGACAGTATGCTGGCAATGGGTTTAACCACAAGCACGTCGGTGGCACTAGCTGTACGTAACAGCTACCCAAGTACATGTCGAAAACAAGGTCGACGAGCAATCTCATCTGAACCCTTACTGAGTCTATTCTTGACAATCTCCGTACATTCTGGTCTTTTCGTCAAAGAGTATCGCATACCGGATCTAGGGGGTGGTAAACGTCAGACCCTAATAACCCGAACGTCGTGTCGATTTGGCTCAGGACCGATCTGAGAAACTACTGATCCAACCATCAGTAAATCCCAACTGTCTTGGCTAAGGTCTTATGGTTCTGGCCAACCGGACACAGTGCGATATTGACTCCCAATACTAAGAGAGATAAATCTCTGACAATCGCTCCCTGCCTCCATGTGGCTCGGGACTGCACTCAACCAAAACTTGTTTCTAGGACTCAGTAGAGCCATTGTATGGTAGTGATCTAACAACAGTGGGAACTCACACGAGAAAAATGATGATCTCAGGTCTAAAGACTAACCTGCACTCTTGTCACCTGAGAACCGCTATCCAAGGATAGATATAGTACCATCTAGAAGTTCTCGGTGAGTCCGTCCAGTGTACACACCCCTAGTGAGCACTTATATACAATCATAAGTGATCATACTAATGGCTGTGGGACCAACCACCTGTAAGTGCACGGCGGCGCCCCGGCCGTCAATCCGAGGCCAAAATGCGGAAACGATGATTTACTTTAACTTTTGAACCGGCACCACCGCGCAAAAAATTCCCGGATTGGGCTATTAATCTAATTCTAGCTAACTAAAGAATGGGTAGAGAGATATACTGAGCGATCCGTGTCGTTTGGTCTTCTCGTCGTCGTCCCGATCTCCCGCGGAATCTCCGGTCATCACCTCCTCGCCGGAAGGGCACCACGTCGCCGGCTTCTTTTACGGGCTCCCACCTCTGGACCAAGGCAACTCGGGCACGAAGTTGGCGAGTCGACGTGCCTAAGGATGCTGTAGGTTATCTGTAGAATGCTTTGTCTCATTTGGGGTTGTGGAAGTTGCCATATGGTGGAGGAAAGGAGATGTTGAATTTTGGAGATGAACTAGGGGATTTTGCAAACATGAGGAGAATAAAATCCCACCCAAAAATATTGGGCAGCCCCCTCTCTTTCTTGGCCGGCCATATGCCTCAAGAGAAGATGAGAGGAGTGAGAGATAGAGGAACAACAATGCAAGAGGGAGTGATATGTGATCATGAGAAGAAATCATCACAAAGAAAGTCCAACACTCCATCAACAATCATGACTCCAAAAAGTCAAGCAATCATGAACCATCATGAACAAAAGGAAGTCAAGCAATGATGATCCAACAACTTGCAAAGACCACCCTCCACAATGCTTATTTGCACAATTGCAAATAAGCCCTCCTCCACCAATCTTCAGCCAATGTAAGATAGAAAGAAAAATGGTTGAACGGAAAACAAACTGGCAACCCCCAAAAACTGATCCCGTAATAAATCACAGGATAACCCCGCTACTGTATATACATACCCGCATTTGTATTCCGACCGAATACAAATGCAATGAGATAAAATCTACACTGCACAATACTAGGATCCGGCTTAAACCAAAGCCTGCTAGTATTTTTCGTCCGATCATGATCCGTGCAATACCACACGTATCTGATCGAACCCTGCCATATCTCCATACAGCCTCTACAGCGTTTCGCCCGAAACTTGAGCAACTGTCTATGGGGGACTCTAAAGACTCGTCAATACTATGGCTGTGGATTTAACCACTAGCACGTCAGAGGTACTAGCCATACGTAACGGGCTACCAGCTATTGACCAAAAGGGACGTCGATGAGCGAACTCATCCTGACATCCTACTGAGCCTGTCAGGGACAATATCCGCACAGTCCGGTCCGTTGGTCTATGAGCATCGCATGGCGGGCTTAGGGGGTTGATAAAAGTCAGACCGCCGAAAGCGGTACAAGTCGTGTCGGAGTGTAGCTCAGAACACCCTGAGATACTACTGGAATACCTACCAGTAAATCTCCTGCCTCGGCCGAGGGCTTTGTGTAATGGCTCTCCTAGACACAGCACGACCTCACCCCCAATAACGGGAGAGACGAACCCCTGAAGATCCGCCCACTGCCTCTATATGGCTCGGGACTATACCCAACTAAAACCTGTTTGCACGTCTCCTTTGAGCGTGGTAGGGTAGTAATCAAAGTACAGTGGGAACTCACATGAGACAAATGACGATCCTCAGGTCGATGAACTAACCTGTACACATGTCACCAAGGAACTGCTATCTGATGTCAGGTATAAGACCAACTAGCAGATTCCCGACGAGTCCTATCCGGTGTACTCATAACCTAATGAGTACCTGTATACATCTTAGGTGAACCAACTGACACCAGTGGCTTGTGAGACCGGCCACCGCCCTTCGTCGGGGTTTCGACTGTATACACTAGTCTACTCTGGAGTATCGATGCCCTGTCTCGAAACTCTTACGACTAGGGACCGTTTAAGGATGTGCTTATAGACCACCAGCTCTCACGTATATGATCGCCCTCATACTGCTGGCAGTCAAGCAAGATCCTAGGGGCTCTATCAACGTGTAATAGCGACCTGTAAGCTCACCTAAAGCAGTACACGATGATAAAGATAAACTAGATAGCATACTATCATCTTGAGTAAGACTGTCCTACCGGAATAGGTCCTTCCTCAATCATTGCAATCACGTGCCTGTGATCCTATAATTGACTCTGAGGGCACTATCTGCAACACCACTGCCTCTCGTCAGGGTCTAAAATGTATACACAAGTCTACTTTGAAATATCAATGCCCAGTCTCGATACTCCTACTATTGGCTATAGTGCCCTCAAGTCAATTATTGGATCCTAGGCACGTGATTGCAATGATTGAGGGAGGACCTATACTGGTAGAACAGTCTTACTCGAGATGATAGTATGCTAATTGGTTTGTATTTATCATTGTGCACATGCTTTAGGTGACATTACAGATCACTATTACATGTTGATAAAGCCCATAGGATTCATGCTTGACTACCAGCAGTATGATGGCGATCATATACGTGAGAGCTGGGTGGTCTATAAGCACATCCTTAAAATGTCCATAGTCGTGGGAGTTTCGAGAATGGGCATCGATACTCCAGAGTAGACTCGTGTATACTGATTGAGACCGCGACGAGGGGCGGTGGCCAGTCTCATAAGCCATTGGTATCATTTTGTTCACCTAAGATGTATACAGCTGCTCATTGGGTTATGAGTACACCGAACGGACTCGCCGGGAACATGCTAGTTGGTATTATACCTATTGTCAGATAGCAGTTCCCTGGTGACATGTGTACAGGTTAGACTATTGACCTGAGATCGTCATTTATCTCGTGTGAGTTCCCACTGTGGTCTGATTACTACCCTACCACGGCTCAAAGCAGTTGTGCAAACAGGTTTTAGTTGGGTACAGTCCCGAGCCTGTCATGACCCAAAGTTTGGCCCGTGACCGGCATTTAACCACGTAACGTCTACAGGCGTAACGCGACTAAGTGGACCGAAAACCCAGAAATCAAACCAGTAAAAGTATAGAGTGTTTTAGTTTTAAATGGAAGCATTTACAAGTGATAAGAAATTGAGAGTAAACAATCACCAAGATAGCAATATACGACGCCGTAGCGAAGATCAAGAGCAACAAATGAGAACATCACAGATAGAATAAACTACATAAGTAAAGTCGGCTCACAGCGAGCTCGACACCAGAATACCAATAATATACATCATCGTCCTCACACAGTCTCTAAGTCAAATACATATATGGTAGATGGAGAATACTAGATACAAAAGTGTGTACAATAAGGGTAACCAGATACCACAACCCACCTAACAGCAAAATAGCACCCGCACCAACTGTAGTGATATCTGTAGCTAAAAGATGCAAAAGGGCAGCCTGCCGCGACTACTCTGAGGGACAACCTGAAAATACTGTGGCACAACGGGGGTGAGTTGCCAGCTCGTGAATAGAGATAACATATAAAGGTAATCGTGAGCATGCACGTACTGCGCTACTCTATCATATGCCAGCAGCTAAATCTATATGCGACAAGCAGTAGGTGCAATAATCATGCAAATGCTTTGTCAGGTAAAATAGGTACTGGATGAGATACATGATAATCAATGCTGAGCATGGGATAAACAACATCTACACGGAATATCAATCGTGAAAATAATCGGTGCCCTAAACTGCACCCAAATCCCAAATCAACTCAGGCGCCGGCACTCTCCTCGGCCCTCAAATCCTGTAAATCTCTGAGAATCACGAGTACCCAACATCGGCACCCAAAATATCATAAAATACTCGTGTCCAGCATCGACACGTAAATCCTCATATATATATCGGGCTCTGTAAGTCCGGATCAGCCCACGGGCTCCGTCTGCGATATCGACCCTCGGCCCCGGCAGTACGGATCTTCCCGCATCCATCTCTCGACTCTGGTCAGTATCCTCCGGATAACTGCCAGGTCTAACCAATCACCGGTAAGTAGTAGTCCCTCCGCCGAGCTCACCGTCTAACAATACGAGTCTTATCGCCCCGGGGTACCGTACCGGGTCCACCATATACCAGCAATCGGTGCCTACCTCTCCTCGAATCGGGTATACTCACACAAGCTCTCGGGAACCGAGAAAACTCATGATGAACGCACCAAATTAACATATCAAGGGAAACCGGGTTTTTAAACAGTGCATGTTTTCGTAAAATAGTACTCCGGTTCCCAAATCCAGAAATCACATAAATCAAATCCAATGCGCAAGTCAATGTGATGTAATATGTGCATCAAGTACGAACATCATGTCAAGTCACATAAAAGATGAGCTACAGCATAAAGATCATGGAAACTCTACAGGGTGAGTGTCATGGCAATTACTAACGGTGTGTGTGTAACATGCAGGATAGTGCTCATGCAACTTGAACCGTTAGTAATGGTGCGGTGTTCTATCAATTCTAGTTTATATACATATAGCAAAGAATGCAGTATGCACTAAATAGTAGCCATGAACAGTCAATGTATGGAAATGTAGCTATAAGGTCCTATCAGCCCTGACGTAGAACGCCATGCGGGCGATATCCCCGTAGATGTTAAATCTACTCACCGTAGTCTCTCGCTAGGTATAGCCGACAACTTGTTTCCCCTTCTGCGCGGCGTCCGTCGTACTCGCCTGCGAACTTGGAATCGCACAATAAGTCACCCATAAGCTCAAATCCACAAAAACATAATGTTAACGTCAAACTAGAAACTCGCGTCGCAACCTAAGCAGGCGCGTGTGCGATACGCTAAAACGTGTGATTACGCGCCTGAAGTCACTCCGACGCGTTGCGATACGTAGAAAACCCAAACCCACACACACGTATCACGCGTATCGCGAAAGATTAAAAATTACGGGAAAATAGGGTATCCTACTCCAGATTTTGATACAGAACAGATATTATAAAACTATATATGCCAAAATACTCCACATAGCAGCAGACACCATCACCCCAAACCCCAACCCAAAACACCCCCATCTGGCCGCAAATTGCGGCTAGAATGCTTATTTCGGCGGCCTTGGTAGGGAGAGGGACTCCCAGGTTTGGTGCATGCACTCTAAACCCCCTACACAAGCTACAGTAATTCCAATTTCATTCTGAAATGACCCGAGTAGCAGCAGATCTTACAAAGCCCTAATTCTAGTTAAAAACCACACTTTTTGCACTAAAATGAAACTTTATGGTATTTCTATGCAAACTGAAACTAAACCTGGCCTAAATAGCTCTAATAACACTAGATAGAGTTAACCAAGCCAACCAAAACCCTAATCTAACATATGAATCATAAATATCCCTTAATATCACTAATAATGCACAAAAACATGATTTTTGCTAAAGAATACTACAAGTTTATGGAAAAGGAGTGCTAACATGAGTTAATACCTTCAAAAGACCTTATGAAACACCAAAAATTCCAGCTCTTGCATCAAGTGTGCAGATTTGCCTCCAAACACCTCAAAAAGCCTATTTTTCTAAGGTTTTGTGATGAAAATGAGTGGTTTTTGTGTAGGATTTGTATGGAGATCAAAGAGTAGTGAAAAGGAGAGGAAGAGATAAAGAAAACTAGGGTTTTTCTGCTGGAAATTGGCAGAATTTCTGAAGTGAGGAGAAGAGAGAGAGAGAAAAGAAGAAAAATGGGTCAAAAAGGTCAAACTCTCACCTAACCACCATGCCTCATTTGTTTAATTGAAATTTTGGAATTTTAAAAGGGATTTTGACTTGTTTTAAAATGGGTGGGGGATTAAATACAACCATGCAACACAAAAAATGGTTAACATGATAATTCTTTTAGCCTAGGTCAAGGAAAATTGTGCTTAGTGTGCAAGTGTACACAAGAAACGGAAATTTTCCAACTAGGGTCACACGACTAAATATAATTAGTAAACCCTATAAATATATATAAATATATCTATATAAACACTTCACAACACAATTTCCACTAGCCAAGAAGGAAAATAAGATATCCGTTTTTTTTTAAAAACACGCACACTAGCTAATTAACGAGAAAACATTCTAACGGAATTTCAAAGTGTTACAATCTACCCCCCTTAAAGAAATTCGGTCCCCGAATTTAAAAAAAAATCTTACTACACGTACCTTCGAAAAAATGGGGATACCTCTTCCTCATCTCGCTCTCGGTCTCCCAAGTGATCTCCTCACCGCTCTGGCCACGCCAAAGTACCTTGACTGACGGTATGTCTTTCGATCTCAATTTCTTTACTTGTCGATCCAAAATCATCACCGGCTGCTCTGCATAGAAAAGGTCACGCTCAAGCTGGATCGTTGGTTGCTGAATCGCATGCGAAGGATCGTGAAGATATCTGCGGAGTATCGGAACGTGAAATACGGGGTGCACGTCTTGAAAACTGGGCGGAAGGGCTAACCGATACGCAACTGCACCAACACACTCGAGGATCTCGAAAGGGCCCACATATCTGGGACTAAGCTTTCCTTCTTCCCAAATCTCATCAAACCTTTCATTGGGGAGACCCTCAAGAAAACATAATCACCAACAGAAAACTCAAGTCTGCGCCGTCGACGGTCCGCATAAGATCTCTGCCTACTCTGGGCTGCTCTCATCCTATCGCGAATCAACTGGATCTTCGCGGTCGTCTCCTCAACAATCTGGGGACCTAAGATACTACTCTCACTGAGCTCGGTCCAACAGGTGGGCGATCTGCATCTCCTCCCATAAAGAGCCTCAAACGGTGCCATCTGAATGGTATCCTGGTAGCTGTTATTGTAGGAGAACTCTACTAAGGGTAAATGATGATCCCAGCTACCTTCGAAGTCTAATATGCACGCTCTGAGCATATCCTCGAGAGTCTGAATAGTCCGCTCTGACTATCCGTCGGTCTGCGGATGAAATGCTGTGCTAAAACTCAAACGAGTGCCCAAAGCCTCCTGAAGCCTCTGCCATTGTCGGCTGGTGAACTGGGTGCCTCTGTCGGACACGATACATGTCGAAACTCCGTGCAGTCGTACAATCTCGTCAATGTAAATCTGGGCATACTGAGAAAATCCGAAAGTCTTCTTCACCGGTAGGAAGTGAGTCGCTTTCGTCAAACGATCCACGATCACCCAGATTGAGTCATACCCTCGACTAGTCCTGGGTAGACCCACTATGAAGTCCATAGAAATCTATTCTCATTTCCACTCCGGAAGGGGCAACAGTTGTAGCTCTCCCGCGGGCCTCTGGTGCTCGGCCTTGACTTGCTGACAAGTCAGGCATCTCTACATGAAATCTGCAATGTCCCTCTTCATACCGTCCCACCAGTAAACATCTCTCATATCATGGTACATCTTGGTGGAACCTGGATGAACACTGTACACCGAGCGATGCGCCTCCTCAAGAATCTCACGCCGCAGTCCCTCGGCATCTGGTACGCACAGTCTAGTCCCAAATCGTAGTACCCCTAATCATCGATCACGAACTCGGAGAATCTGCCCTGTCCAATCTATGTCCTGATCTCTGAACATCGGTCATCACTGTGCTATGCCTCATGTATACGGTCAAGCAACTGTGGGCGTGCACGAGCATGCGCAATTTGTCCTCCGATCGGCGTAAACTCGAACTGTACCCGGTTGTTGTATAAGATCTGCCAATCTGCCGACGACTGCCTCTGTACTGCGCTCAAACAAGATAGACTACCCCCGGGCCTCCTACTCAAAGCATCCGCCACTACATTAGCCCTGCCCGGGTGATACAAGATCTCACAATCGTAGTCCTTCACTAACTCCATCCATTGGCACTGTCTAAGGTTCAGGTCTTGTTGCTGAAATATATACTTTAAGCTCTTGTGATCAGTGAATATCTGGCACGACTCTCCATGCAGGTAATATCACCAGATCTTAAGTGCAAAGAACACTGCAGCCATCTCCAAATCATGACTGAGGTAATTTTGTTCATGTTTCTTTAATTGCCGCGAAGCATACGCGATCACCCTGTCATGCTGCATCAAAACGTAGCCCCACTCGTGAAGCTTCACAGTAGACCACAAATCCGCCTGATCCTGAAGGCAATGATAGCACTGGTGTCGTAGTCAGTAGAGCCTGTAGTTGCTGAAAACTTTGCTCACACTCCTCCGTCCAATCGAAACGAACTCCCTTCCGGGTCAACCCGGTCAAAGGTGTAGCAATGCGAGAGAAGTCCTGCACGAATCGCCTGTAATAGCCTGCCAACCCTAGAAAGTTGGGAATCTCCGTCACTAACGTGGGTCTGGGCCAACTCCAAACGGACTCAATCTTCCTCGGGTCTACACATATACCCTCTCGAGTAATCACGTGCCCCAAGAAGTCTACGCTATCTAGCCAGAAAGCACACTTGGAGAATTTGGCGAAAAGCTGATGCTCCCTCAAGATCTGCAGTGTAATCCATAGGTGTTGCTCGTGCTCCTCTCTACTCTGAGAGTACACCAAGATATCGTCAATGAATACTATGATGAACAGATCAAGATACGGACGGAAAATACGGTTCATCAAGTCCATAAATGTTGCTGGCGCAATGGTGAGTCCGAACGGCATCACCAGAAACTCGTAATGGCCGTAGCGCGTGCGGAAAGCTGTCCTAGGAATGTCCTCTTGTTGAACCCGCAGCTGATGGTAGCCTGATCGCAAATCGATCCTCGAAAAGTATCCTGCCCCCTGGAGCTGGTTGAACAAATCGTCGATGCGTGGCAAAGGATATCTGTTCCGCACTGTAACCCTGTTCAGCTGGCGGTAGTCGATATATAAACGCATACTGCCGTCCTTTTTCTTGACAAACAGGACTGGAGCACCCCAAGGAGAAACATTGGGTCGAATAAGTCACTTGTCCAGCAAATCTTGCAACTGACCCTTCAATTCTCGAAGTTCCGCCGAGGCCATCTGATAAGGCGGTATAGAAATAGGCCCCGCACCAGGAACCAAATCAATACAGAAAGAAATATCACGCTCGGGCGGTAGCCTAGGAAGCTCGTCAGGGAACACATCAGGGAACTCGCTAACAACCGGAACCTGATCCAACGGAACCTCTTTAGCTCCAGTATCGCAAACATAGGCGAGAAATCACTGACATCCCTTCCTCAAAAACTGTCCAGCGTGAAAAGAAGAAATCAAACTGTGAGGGGCAGCACCACGGTCCCCCAACACAACAAAAACCGACTCGCCGGGAAAACAAAATCTAACTGTCTTCTCACGGCAGCCCATAGAAGCATAACACGTGGCTAACCAATCCATGCCTAAAAGAACGTCGAAGTCCAACATCTCAAGAAGGATCAAGTCGACAGGCAACTCTCTCTCGCCAATACAGACGGTGCAGGATCGAAACACGTACCTAGCAACAAACGACTCCCCCATCGGAGTGGTCACAACAAGCGGCTGATTAAGCAATCCGGACTTTCTACCCAAACTCGGCACAAAGTGTGTGGATATGTACGAATGCGTGGATCCGGGATCGAACAACACGTGTGCATCAACATAACATACTGGAAGGATACCTGAAACCACCGCATTGGACGCCTGCGCGACCTGGTGTGTCAAGGAAAAAACTCGTGTATGTCCTCCACCTGCAACGGGCTGTGCTCTGCCGGTAGCTGGCTGTCCTCTGCCTCGACCTCCTTGCCCTCTATGAACAAACCGTCCGTGACCACGGCCTGTCTGTGCATGGATCGGATGTGGAGCAACCGTAGGTACAACCGGTAACGCCCTCTGGGGTGGAGAAGGAGGAAGTGTGACGTGACGTACGGCTGGCTCCCTCCTGCGTGTCTCGGTACAATCTCTGACACGGTGATGAAGACTACCACATCCAAAACATCCGCGGGACGACTGCTGACCCTCCGGGGGGTATGAGCTAAACATCTGACCTCGCCCCGAGTCTCTGCCACCTGTACCACGTCTATCACGTCGTCTGAATGGATGTCTCTGAGCTCCTGTATCAGTATGAACCCTCTTCAGCTCTGGAACTACCGAAGTCTCAGCAAGGCGCTCCTCGACTAATAGGGTTGCGTCTACCGTTGCGGCATAGGTCTCATAATGCTGGGAGCTAATCGCAAGGAATAGCGGGGTAAGCAAGCCTCGGAAAAATCTCTTGACTCGCATCTCCTCAGTCGCCACTAGGTACGGAGCATAAATAGATAGCTCTGTGAACAACCATCGTACTCTGCTACTGTCATCTCTGGCGTCTGGCGCAAAGACTGAAATCGGCGTGCTCGGGCATCCCTAACACTCTGGGGAAGAAAACGGGCTAGGAATAGCGCCACAAATTCTGTCCAGGTCATAGGAAGAAAACCTGCTGCTCTACCCTTCTCGACTGATTCGCACCATTTCTGCGCAAGACCTTCCAGGCGAAAACTCACGAACTCAACCCATCTCGCATCTGCGAACCTGAGGGAACGGCATATCCGAGCCATCCTATCGATGAAAGACTGTGGGTCCTCGGATGTATCAGTGCCTGTGAAGACTGGAGGCTTCAGCCTCATAAACTCTGACAGCGATAATGTAATAACCTCTGTGGCTGCAGGGGCAACTACCTGTACTGTGGGTACCACCGCGTTCTCCGCAACGGGTGGAACTACCTCTGGTCGCTGCGCTTAAAGTGTCTCAACTAGAGATCCCATCATCTGGCGTATCTCCTGCATACCAGCTCCTAACATGGCAATCTGGTCTGTCACGGGAGGAACAGCTTGCTCGGGTACAACCGGTGTACTACCCGGATCTGTCCTCGTCTCAGACGAATCAACTCGAATCTCGGCCCTCACGGCCGCTCTCTGCGCCCTAGTAGTCTTTGGCGGCATAATGGCTGAAAGGAAAAGTAGGATTCGATAAGGATACGGAAATCGAATAGCAAGAATGTATATACTCAAGAAGGAATTTAAATCAATAAGTCCTAAGGTCGCTTTGGAGGAGTACCGTGTCGTGAGTATGCCGCGGAACATACACACGCTACGCCACTCTGCTTCAGCTACCTACTCCATCATACCAGGGTCATCCTACACTCCGCAAGGTAAAACCTACGCTCTGATACCAACTTTGTCATGACCCAAAGTTTGGCCCGTGACCGGCACTTAACCATGTAACGTCTACAGGCGTAACGCGACTAAGTGGACCGAAAACGCAGAAATCAAACCAATAAAAGTATAGAGTGTTTTAGTTTTAAATGGAAGCATTTACAAGTGAGAAGAAATTGAGAGTAAACAATCACCATGATAGCAATATACGACGCCGTAGCGAAGATCAAGAGCAACAAGTGAGAACATCACAGATAGAATAAACTACATAAGTAAAGTCGGCTCACAGCGAGCTCGACACCAGAATACCAATAATATATATCATCTTCCTCACAATGTCTCTAAGTCAAATACATATATGGTAGATGGAGAATACTAGATACAAAAGTGTGTACAATAAGGGTAACCAGATACCACAACTCACCTAACAGCAAAATAGCACTCGCACCAACTGTAGTGATATCTGTAGCCAAAAGATGCAAAAGGGCAGCCTGTCGCGACTACTCTGAGGGGCAACCTGCTAATACTGTGGCACAACGGGGGTGAGTTGCCAACTCGTGAATAGAGATAACATATAAAGGTAATCGCGAGCATGCACGTACTGCGCTACTCTATCATATGCCAGCAGGTAAATCTATATGCGACAAGCAGTAGGTGCAATAATCATGCAAATGCTTTGTCAGGTAAAATAGGTACAGAATGAGATATATGATAATCAATGCTGAGCATGGGATAAACAACATCTATAAGGAATATCAATTGTGGAAATAATCGGTGCCCTAAACTGAACCCAAATCCCAAATCAACTCAGGCGCCGGCACACTCCTCGGCCCTCAAATCCTGTAAATCTTTGAGAATCACGAGTGCCCAACATCGTCACCCAAAATATCATAAAATACTCATGTCCAGCATCGACACGTAAGTCCTCATATATATATATCGGGCTCTGATTGTTATAGTTTCTTGTTGTGTAAATCAAATCAAATAGTCCCCGGAAACGACGCCATTTTGATTGGATGGTTTTTCCGATTGTGTAGTATGTTTATAAAAACTAGATTTTAGAAATCACAACCAAAAATATTTTGACCGCAATCAATAACGGTGTCGGATGTAGCGCGTTAGTAAGTGTGGATCGTCCACAGGGAAAGTGAGTTCCGTTCAATTTCCGAATTAGATGAGTTGAAAATTTAGGGCAAAGAAAAGAAAACAATTCATGATTTTCATTTAAAGATCAAGAAATAAGGAAAAAAAATCTAGATCTAGAAAAGACATTAAAAGCAAGAATTGAGATGTGTGATAATTTCCAACCAACAATCAAGATTAGAAGTATGGCTCGTAGGAGTAGATCGGATATATAGATGTGATGAGATCTAAAGATTACTAATTCTTATCCATTAATGAATTGATACTAGATCGATGCAAATTCATCGAGGTTTAAGGATCTTTGCGAGAAAATTAGGGATTCCACAACTCATCCTTTGTCCTTTCGATGGATCGGATTCAAATTCTAGCTTCTAATTAATCAAATGTTTAATAGTTGTTCCCTAGTTCCGAGTGAACACGATCAAGAAAGCATCATCTCGAAGCTAGGTTATTAATCCTTTGATTAACTAGAATTTCCAAACATTATAGGATTTAAGAATTGTAAAAATATCTAAATCCTCATCATCTAAAGATCGTCACAACTCCTACACGAGCGGAGATTACTCAAACATCATGATCACAAACACAATCACAAATTGAATTCTAATCATTATGCTTGAATTAAAAGATAAGCAAGAGTATAGAAAATTCACCTTTATTTATCGACAAATTTCATTACAACTCTCTTGAATTTACAAAAGGAAGGAACTAGATCGTCGATTTCGGCTTCGCTCGGCTCCTTGAGTCGCGGATCGGCGTGGATCTCTTGCTCCGTTGGAAATCCGGCGTCGCTTCTAAAAGGTTGAAGACTCTCTTGCTCAAATTGATCTCGGGATCTTGGTCTTAATTTTGAATTGGGGATGGGGATTGAATTTGGCACAAGCTTTTGTCACTAAACTTGTGGGTAGATGATGGTGGTGATTCTAGAACAATTTGCACCCTAGCTCTAGGCTCTCTTTTATAGACTCCCAAAACCCTAGAGCTAGGATTTGAATTTGAATTTTCCCTCCACAAGTTAGTTAGCCAATATTTGAATTTCCCTCTCAAAAGTTAGTTAGCCAATATTTGAATTTCCCTCCAAAAGAGCCTTCTAGAAATAGTTTGTTACGCCAAGCCTTCTAGATGCGCCACGTAGACATTCTACAATGTTCTGGAAGCTTTGGCCGTTATAAATAAGCATGTGAGGAAATTTGAACAAGTGATGACGTCATCACGCCGCGGTTCCGCGGCGCAAGCAGGCTCCCGCCGCGGAACCGCGGCGCTTTGGGGGCTTCAGAGCTGGGATTTTCTGCTGTGGGCTTGGGCTGATTTATGGGCCTTGTTTTGATATGTGGATTTTTATTTGGCTATCTGTATTACTACCAGATCTTCAGCCTTTGAGTTGGCGTATCTTTTATCAGTCTTTCCCCAATTTTGGGCTCTGCTTCGGGAATTTCCTGCATAGACTCCAAGACAAGAGTTGCGCAATACAAGGATGATGCGATGCCATGAAAAACAAACAATTTCCCTAAAAAGTGCCGGTTTTAGTCTACAGTACAAGTAATCCAGTATTTTACATGTGTTTTGCAAATATGTGTGATATGAATACCGGATACCTCTATTTGACTGCAAAAGGTAGGGAAATTGTCGTGTGAGAAATACAGTATTTTCGACTGATCAAATTCCCCCAAACTTATTTTCGATCGTCTCGATCGAACTGTTTTATTAAAAGAGAAGGAGAAAATAAAGAAAGAGAAAAGCACACTTTCGTAGGCAACACGATTGCACTGAGCACGTGCAACAAGCCTTTAAACCTCTAGGTGTCCCTAGTAGGAGGAGTATTGTCTCCTGAGGGCTTTCAGCGGATTACACCCACAAAATCCAATAATAAAAGAAAGATCATGAATATTACATTTAAAGACAAGAATTGTAAAAGAAAAGCCTTGAAAATTAGGGTTTCCAACTAAGCTAGCTTTTCGGTTGTCATGAGCCCTATCTTAATGGTCATGAAAAGATGTTAGAAATCACGTCCTCCCTCAATAAAACATCGTCTTATTCTTCATTCCTATCTTTATTCCAAACATCGATCATAACACCCTACGTGTGTGTAAAGAACATCCTTACACCCGGAGAATTCAATTCAAGCAATCGTACTCTTGCCCATCAGCCTCAGTACTTTTTTAATTAATGAATATCTAGATGTGCTCACACACTTTCATGCGACCGTTAATACTTCTTGAGGTACTAACCGACCGATTACTCATGTGTTTGCTTATTTGGTGTATTTTCCTCGTCTTGCACTACCTCAGGCATAGCAGTGACTCCCAGACCAGTTGGCCTTAGGGCACTAGCTGAAGAGGCACCCTCGCTATATATTTTTTATTGCCCTCGGTGATAACAAAAACCAGTGTCCATTTTTGTCACCACTTTATATTTTCTTCATTTTTTTTATTTCCTTCATACATCGGCTTTAAGACAAGAGCATTTCAATGTATCCTCTACTATCCCGGGCTTTGAGACGTGTGTAAGTGCGAATAGCAGGGTATCAACGTTCAAAATGCTTGGCTTTCCAGAATAGAAACAATTTTTCAGACTTATTTTTATTCTCAGATTAGTGACGTCCTTCAACTTACTAACCCTTGGGACGACGGCTCATAACTACTTATTACTAGTTCGTATAAGAAAACTTCTAATTTTCTTGGTTTTCTTAAATTTTTTCTAATCTTATGGATGTAATTGTTCACTATCTAATCTTTTATTATCATAAATATTTATATTTTGAAAATTTTTAAGTTTTTATATTTTGAAATTTTTTGAATTTTTATGGATTTTGAAAATTTTTAAATTTTTATAGGTTTTGAAAAATTATTTACAAAAAATGATGAGCCAAAAATATATACACAGAATTTTTATGGGTTTTGAAAATTTTTAATTTTTATGATTTTTTTTTAAAGAAATGTTTTGTGCTTATGCAAATGATATGCTCATGATGCAAAACTAAGCACAAACCTCCCCCAAACTTGTTTTCAATAGTGTCCTCACTGTTGCCAACCGCTATATCTACAAAACCTGTAAGCCTGGGAGGAATTTATTAGTGGGGGCGAAATATATAAGTGAAGACCCTCCCCTAAACTTGTTTTTGGCTTTGAAAAAAAATGTTCCCCCCCCAAACTTGAGTTATGCCATGTTAAGCTTTGAAAATCACATGAGGGGGTCAAGAATCATTGGTCGATGCCAAGGTTTGCAAAGACCGAAGATCAACACCAACCATTCGAAGATGCTATCAATGCAGTGCTCGGGTTGGTGGAAGAAAAAGTGGGGAAAGGGTAAGGGGTGGAAGAGAGTGTGTGTGCGTCTCATTTTGAAGAGACGAAGCAGTGAATGTGATGGATTACTCGCATTCTTTTTTACAGTTCAGAGGAAGGGGTGGAGGTTCAATTTCAGTGATTGGGACATGATTCATCTCAACACCCGTGTTATTCAGAAATGCGAGTTCATCAGCGAAGATCTCCTCAAAAGTTTCATCAATACCCCGAAGAATAATGTCATCACAAAGTGCGGGGTGATCTTTAGACTCTAAAAGCAATTCATAATCGGTGTTAGTTGTTGACCCGGACATCTCGGTGGAAGAGTCCGTATGTGTATGATACATAGTTGGGTTAAACAACAACGTATGAAAAGAGTCAAGATCGTTATCAGGAGGATCATCAAATTCGCTGCTGTCGACATCCATTAAGTCGACAGAACAGACATGAACAGTAGGTTTGGAGGGTACACTTCCAATCTTGTAAATGTTCAGCTCTATTGACCTATTCCTGAAAGATAGGGTCATAGAACCATTTCGACAGTTGATTATTGCATTGCAAGTGGCCAAAAAGGGGCGACCTAAAATCACCGGAATTTGATTCCGTGGGTTCGCTACAGGCTTTGTATCAAGTACAATAAAATCCACAGGGAATACAAATTCCCCGATTTTTATTAACACATCCTCCAGTTCACCCCTAGGTTTGGTGATTGATCGGTCAGCCATCTGGAGAGTGCAATGGGCTAGTTTCAACTCTCCGATCCCTAGTTGCTCATAAACCGAGTATGGAAGCATGTTAACACTGGCACCAAGGTCTAAAAGAGCACGATTGATGTGTTTATCCCTAATAGAAATCGATATCGTAGGACATCCTGGGTCCTTACGTTTCTTTGGTAGCGGAGGGATAAAAGCAGTGCTAATGCTATTAGACAAGAAGACCTTCTTTGGCACTTGAGTCTTCCTCTTCCTAGTGCACAAGTCCTTAAGAATTTTCGTATAAGCGGGGACTTGTTGAATCGCATCTAGGAGAGGGATGTTGATGTTAACTTGCTTGAACATGTCCATAATCTTCTCCATATGTGGACTCGATGTGTTAGTCCTTAACCGGGTTGGATAAGGTGCTTTAGCAATAAGCGCTGGGTTCATCATAGGAGAAGGAAGTGTGTGTGGCCCCGATCCCAAAATAGAAGTGGGGATCGTCTGTGGAGGAGTAAAAGAGGTTGGCTGAGGTGTTGAGCCTAGAGGGAAATGGAGAATAGGCTCGCAAGAAGGCGGTGGGGTAGAAGAACAAGAATCAGAAGCAGAAGTGTGTGTGTGAGGGAAGGTCTCAGCCGTGGTGTTGATAGGATCATCAATATCATCAACTTCTTCCCCAACATGGTTATCCAGCACTCTCCCAGATCTCAACGTGGTGATTGCATTCACATGATGTGAATAGCCAGGATTGGGTACAGGTTGAGCTGGGAGTTTCCCTTTTTCTCTTGCACTCATTTCGGCCTTAAGTCGTGCAATCTCAGCTTCCATCGTTTTGATACTCTCAGCTTGGGACGCTGAGTTTTTCTTTATCTCACCAACGGAAGACTTAACCTCGGCCGACACTTCCATGAAATTTGACATGAATGATTTCATGGTTTGAGCGAATTGAGAGAACTCATCAGAACAGGTCGACTGCATATGATTAGAAGGTGCAGGAGTGTTGACCTGGTTTTGGAAATTTGGTGACTGGTAGGGGTGCTGGGTGAGCTGAAGTGGTTGCTGTTGTGGTGGAGGGACCCGTTGGAATTAATTCGGGCTTGGAACTGTGTTTAGGGATTGGTTCCAGGAAAAATTCGGGTGATTCCTCCAACCCTGATTGTATGTGGAAGAAAAAGGGTCGTTTCCAGGTCTTTGAAATGCGGCATTGGTATGCTCGAGGTCTTTGAAATGCGGCATTCGGGTTTGGAACTGTGTTTTGGTACGCTAAACAATACTACAAGTTTATGGAAAAGGAGTGCTAACATGAGTTAATACATTCAAAAGACCTTATGAAACACCAAAAATTCCAGCTCTTGCATCAAGTGTGCAGATTTGCCTCCAAACACCGTAAAAAGCCCATTTTTCCAAGGTTTTGTGATGAAAATGAGTTGTTTTGTGTAGGATATGTATGGAGATCAAAAAGTAGTGAAAAGGAGAGGATGAGATAAAGAAAACTAGGGTTTTTCTGCTCGAAATTGGCAGAATTTCTGAAGTGAGGAGAAGAGAGAGAGAAGAGAAGAAAAATGGGTCAAAAAGGTCAAACTCTCACCTAACCACCATGCCTCATTTGTTTAATTGAAATTTTGGAATTTTAAAAGGGATTTTGACTTGTTTTAAAATGGGTGGGGGATTAAATACAACCATGCAACACAAGAAATGGTTAACATGATAACTCTTTTAGCTTAGGTCAAGGAAAATTGTGCTTAGTGTGCAAGTGTACACTACAAATGGAAATTTTCCAACAAGGGTCACACGACTAAATATAATTAGTAAACCCTGTAAATATATATAAATATATCTATATAAACACTTCACAACATAATTTCCACTAGCCAAGAAGGAAAATAAGATATCCGTTTTTTTTTGAAAAACACGCACACTAGCTAATTAACGAGAAAACATTCTAACGGAATTTCAAAGTGTTACAGAGCCACATAGAGTCATTGAGCGGATCGTCAGGGGATTCATTTCTCCCTGTATTGGGGGTTGATTTCGGGTGTCCACGGGTGTCCATCACCGAAAATCCTTAGCCAAGGTAGTCGAGAATTACTAATTCTGATCAGTAGTTTCTTAGGTGGTGATGGACTTCATACCAACACTGAATGTCAAGTTATTAGGGGTCTAACTTTATCAACCCCCCTAGACTCGATATGCGATACTATAGACGAACGGACCAAACTGTATGGATATTTTCACTGTCAGGCTCAGTTGGGGTTTCAGGATGAGTTTGCTCGTCAGCCTCTCTTTTGCTCAAAACCCGGGCAGCCGTTACGTACAGCTAGTGCCACCGACGTGCTTGCGGTTAAACCCACTACCAGCGTATTGACGAGTTTTTAGAGTACCACATAGAGGGTTTCATTGTTTCGGGCGAAACGTTGTAGATGTCGTATGGTTTTATGGCAGGGTTCGATCATATACGTGCACTTATGCACGGATGATGTTCGGAGGGATAATACTAGTGGACTTTGGTTTATGCCAGATCCTAGTATTATTTTGTTGGGGTATTTTTGTCTTGTTGTATTCGTATTCGGTCAGAATACGGATGCGGATATGTATATACGGATGAGGGGTATTCTTGTAATTCGTTACAAGTTTGCTTTAAAGTTGCTATTTCCATTTTGCTTTAAACAATTAGTTTTAATGTTTAATTGTGGTGGAAAGTGTGAGTGCATGCACTTAGTGACTCATGGTTGTGAGTCAAAAGATGATTCATTGTGACATGGATTGTTTTTTTTTTGTTATGAGCTTGGGAGGTGGCAGATCTTTTCCATGTGAGGTCTTTCTTTAAGTGCTCACAACGCACAAATATCTCACAAAAATATAACTTAAAAAAACAAGGAAAAAAAGGCAGCCACCTCTTTTTCTTGAGTTGTTTTTTTTTCGTTTTGCTTCACTTGATTTTTCTTGAGCTCACTTCTTCACCCATGGCATCTTCTTCAACCTCCATCCATACCCTCTCATGAGTTGAGAATCCTTGGGTGTATTGAGACAATCTAATCACAAACTCTCTCTACTTCATCTTGGTTTTCTAGGCTAGCAAACTAGATACCCGAGTTGCTTTGGTTTTGAGGACCGAGCCCGTATTACTAACTCTCGACGTGGATCTTCTTCAATGTGGGCAGATTGGAGATCAACCATGATCAAGGAAGCCGCGAGGAGCTTGGGACAGTGGTTGAAGAATGAAGGACACGGATCGTTCGGTATAACCTCTTTAAACTCCTTTGCTTGTTTTGTTATCTAGGGCTTATGGGTAGATCTGGGAATCGGGTTCTGTTAGCGCCGGTTTGTAAAAGTTTTTGTTCCGCATTTATCCACGGATTGATGGCCGGGGTGCTGGCGTAACCCAACATGGTATCAGAGCCAATCCATAAGCCTTAGTTAATGTTAGTTATATGTATGCCCTAGAGACCATTACTGTATATGAGATGTATATTATAGTGGATGCTTGGACATATATAGGGAGGACTTTCTTGCTCGATATGATAGTATGCTGTCTGGTTGCTCTTTGTCTTAACATGTTGACTTTTATACGTGATACAGTCTTGATTTCACATGCTGACAAAGCCATTAGGATGTGTACTTGACTACCAGGACTATAATGGAGATCATACGAGTAGGGCCAAGGGTAGTCTACAAGTACACCCTATAATTTTTCCTAGTCGTCGGACTATTGAGACAGGGCATCGATTCTCTACAGTAGACTAGCGTATACGCTTCTCGACCCATGTGATGGGCGATGGATGATCGCATATCCATTGGTGTTTGACATCAGAGAAAGTATACGGGTTCTCAGTGGAGACTTGGTACACTGAACGGACTCGCCAAGAACTCCTAGATGGTATTATACCTATCGTCGGATAGCAGTTCTCTGGTGAGACTGGTACAGGTTAGTATGTAGACCCAAGATCGTCATAGTGTCTTGTGTGATTCCCACTGTGCTTTAATTTCCACCATACCACGGTCAAGAGATCATGTAAAAAGGTGGTTTTCAGGTACAGCCCCGAGTCATATGGAGGCAATGAGCGATAAGAGGGGTCTCGTCTCTCCCAGTATTAGGAGTTGATGGTCCACTATACTCGATTGGCCATAACAGGAAATCCCTGGCCAGGGTTGCTGAGATTTACTCGTAAGCGTTATCAGTAGTTTCTCGAACCGTTATGGACCTTGCATCGGCATGACTTATCAGGCTATTGGGGTCTGACGTTATACCACCCCCAGGCTGTGATATCCGATATATCAGATGAAGAGACCGAACTGTACAGTAGTGTTACTGATTGGATTCGCAGAAGTACGAGCATACTTACTTGTTGATCTTCTGATCGCTCAATACCCGGTTGGTCGTTACGTTTAGCAGACAGCTTGAGGCTTGTGGGTGTTTAATATGATCATCACCTACTGCCGGCGTATTGACGAGTCTTTAGAGTCCTACACAGAGATTTCCTGGTTCATGCGAAACAGAGTAGGAGCACATATGTGGTATGTGCGGGACCGAGATTAATGCGTGTATATGATACCGCATTCTATTCTTGCGACTTGTGACATTGGTCGGTTATATGTGATATAGCCGGGTTATCGGATCAAGTGTTGATTCGATAAGTTGTTGCATTTGATATTAGTCGGTTGTACAAGATATGACCGGATTATTAAATCAAGTGTTGATTTAATAATTTATTTTATAATTATATATTTGATATATTATATTACATTAACTAATATTAGCTCACTTAAGTATTTCTTTCTCACATTTGATACACTTTACATATATGTGATATATGTATTATTTTCTTTTTACACATAAATATATATATGTGATATATATTCATGTGCCATGCTAGGTCACACATGCAAAAACGGTGTATGAGAATCACACCATGCTTAGGTTTATGTTTGGGTTTTATTTATCATTAACTAATTCACAAATCATTTGAATTTGTCATGCTTGAGCTTGATGGAAGCTAGAAGAAACATTGACTAAGTCCATTTGATTTGTTTTTTCTTAAAGATATTTATTAACCCAACATTTAACCATAAGTCATGGTTCATTCACTACATGAGTTAGGCATAATAATAACTCACCATGGTTGCATTTCTAACCTCATCTAATTGTTCATCACTTCATTTTCTTCTTCTACATGAAAAGAGTTTTCTAGGGTATGAAAAGGTGATGAAATATTGTGAGAAAATTAAATCTAAAGTGAGCCTGCTTCCTAATTCATCATCCTCTACTATTAGCCATTTAGTTTAGGGTGTTTGCTTCACTAATCTCACCATTAGTGAAGAGGTAGCATGAGCTCAAGTCTCCTCGACATAGATCATCTTCGGCCTCAAAGACTTCGAGCATGTTTGCATCTTTCACCTTGTGGATTCTCTCAAGAGTTTGGGAGATCATTACACACAGAGAAAGGACATCTACACGGAGCATTTGAAGTGAAGGACCGGTCTACAAAGGTTGTATTCCGCATTCACTTGTTGTAATGTTTGAATGCATGTTATATTGTCTAGTTATTCTAGCTTCATCCTAGTCTAGGGTTCCTTAGCACTCTCATAATTTTTGAAATTAGCATGGTAGATGCATAGAAAACCCAGTAGGGTGCTAAGGAATCCCAACAGTGGTATCAGAGCCTAACTAGAGTATTAGACAATATTTGTTAGATTACGAAACCGAAACGACTCCGAAACACCCGATATCAAACCCTAGTTTCTGTCGATTTTAAAATGGCTTCTAACATTTTTTTAAACAAGTGCAGATTATTGTATGAGATATAATATGAGTAGCACAGAAAGTTGAAACCAAGAGCTCAGATTTTAGCCGAGCAAAGCACGGGAAAATCCGAGGAGGCCGGCCCCATGTTGGATTTTTTGCTTCAAAGTTTTGTCATATTCCTGGCTCTGGGGTTTGGTATTTTAGATGTTGTTTGTTTTTTCTAAAAATTGCTTGTGATGTAGTCTTACTGGATAGGCAACTCAGAGTGTTTCGTATTCGTAGTTTAACATGGTTTCGGGTTTTCACATGATATCTAGGCGAAGTTAAATTGTTCGATCGAATGTCAGAAACCAATTTTTCCAAGTTTAGGGTATTCGAAAAATCATGCAAGTCATTTTGTGGACCCTCTAGAAGAATGAAACCCTAACTCGACATAATCACTTTGGAACCACTTTCGAACCTTAGGGTTTATGGTAGTTCCGCGGTGCCATTATTGAGGCTTGTGTCTACCTTTCTACGGTTAGTGCATAGGTGTTATGGCATGTTTTGGGTATTATTAAACTGTGCTCAAGTGTTGAGTTCTCGAGAAATTGTGGGATTTTGATGAATTGATCGAAAGTTTAACGTCATCCGGATATTTGTGATGGGATACAATACTTGGAATCCATAATTTGTTATGAGATAACTAGTTTGAATTTTATAAATCTAGAACTTTAGTCCCAATTTATCGGTGCCACGAAATTTTGATGTGGATCAAAAGTTCGTCGCAATTACGTAGTGTACGCGGATACTCGCCGGGCAACCTTAATAATTTACCACGCCTCATAGCCCCGAGTAAGTGACTGTAGGAGAAACCCGTCGCCAAAAGCATCCGTTCGGCTTCTCACGGCAACGGTGTTCTGCCTTAGTGCACTTCGTCGACGGCATCGGGGGGTGCGGCCATATGCTAAAGGTTCCGACGAGCATTCGATCAGGTTATCGGGAATCTTGTTGAATTACCCGACAGGTTATAGGAAAGTTTTTTCAATATTAAGACTAAAATATGGGGTTTATAATTGTTAGACATGTGATGTCTAAGGAATTCATTTGGTTAGGCATGAAATCCAAAGTATGTGATACATTGGGTTTATGATGTCTAAGGTGGTTGCAGATTCCAACTGTTGTAGTTTTTCACTTTCTTTTCTACGACCGTAAGTGTAATAAGTGGTGTATCGCCGGTTTCGGTGCTATATGTCAACGACAATTGGGATATACATATTTACTTACGTTGATGACATATGATGTTATATGCTGCTGTGATATGTTATATTGGATCGTTGTGTTTTGAATAGCCGGGTTTTTTTTATGTGAGATAAGAGTTTTTCATTTTCATTCATGTCAAAACTTGTATGTAATATTCTTTTATTGGGGCACTTCCGGGTTGAGTATTATGTCACCATTGATGTATATTATTTACTTTTCCGCATTAGGATAGTCCCAAGGTGGGGAGCACAAGTAACCGAGTTCTAGGGTCCAGTGCGAAACCATCTCGAGGAGTCGAGACCGGGTCTCCTAACTCTAGAATTGGTAGGGTTGCTTGCTGCTCTCGTAGGGGTCTAAGGATGTGGGTTTGGCTATTCATCACGACCGTGGAATCCGCGTTTTTACTTGCTTAAATAAAACATGGAATTCCTAATATATCGAATATTTCATATGTGTTCTTCTGCTGCTGATATTCTGTGATGTGATCGCTTGATATGTTCTGAGACGAACGCCTATATTATATATATGAGATATAATAAATATTATTGCTTTCGTTTCTTATGTGATGATTAGGAAGCATAACATATGTGACTTCATTAATGAGATTAATGAAATAAAAAGAAACCTAAAGATGTTGTAGAAACTTGTTTTAAAAACTGGTAGCTCTAGTTCTTGCTTCGTATAGCGGTATTCCTTGTAGAATATCCAATACCTTATTCGATAAGGAAAGAGCCGAGATCCCTTCACCGGAAGTGACCACTTTAGCGAAACTAGCAGATGCTACAACCCACACGGTTTGTCTTTTGATTGCTTCTATAGTTTTTGTTTTGCATAGTGGTATTTATGTAATATCATGAACCTTATTCGATAAGGAAAGATCCGAGATCCCTTCAACGGGGGTGACCTCTTTAGCGAAACTAGTAAAAGCCGAAAAAACACTCCTTTTAAAATTTACTCGATTCTACAACGATATCAAGTTCATTACATAAAGGGTTTTCTTAAAAACCTGTCGTAGCCCTCCGTCATTTCAGATAAGTATTACTTAGTATTCGTGCTATGTTTGTTGAACTCCGTCAAGGCGTAGTGTGCGGTAGCTGACTAGTGCTTATCTACTGCATATGATGCGATTGGACTGGGTAGTGGTACGGCCTTGTTGACCTCCATCAAGGGTCGTACGGGTGGGTTTAATTCATTCATGAAATTTACGGGTAGAACTTGACTAGCACCCTATGGTTTGTTAACCTCCGTCAAGGTCATAGGACGCTAGGGACAGAAGATTATCGGGAATTTCAAGTATTGAAATTTGCAATGAGATTGTATACCTTTTACGAGATAGTTGGATCCCAATACCCACTACGAGTAAGAGTCTCCTGGGAGAGTTTTACACATTACAATTAGCCGATCAAGTAGGTGTCTAGAAATGTGTTAATGAGGTTACGCCCCTGGGAAAAAGATGTTTAATTTAATTAGGTCCGTGCGAAAGCACGGGGAACCTCCCTCAAGGTACTGACACTGGCCTTGCCGAATGATTGGAGAACTTGTAGGGTTTAATTAATCCAGGCTAGTCTTACCTTTTAGAGTTTGAAGAAAGATTTGACTAAAACAGTGGGAGCCATCCTGATTAGATAAATTAATTACCGATCCGATCTTGCAAGGGCACACGCCGAGTGTTTTCTTCTCTCTCTCTCTCTCTCTCCTGGTAGCGACCAAGTCACGCCTTAATCAAGATAATAATATGGATGCATTGGCCGAACCTGCTTCTTATGCTGAGCTAGGGAACGTTGGTTCCGCTCAATCTTATAATTGTTATAAGTCCTAGAAGGAAATAGAGGAATATCCGGATTCCAATGCCACCCAATCAAAGAAAATGCATGTTGATGCATATTCCTCGGGTGTGTTCTTTACCAAGAACCGTTTCTCAGTATCCTCTACGTCCTAGGTATGAGATACCGGATTAGGATCCCACAAATGTAATCTGTTACATGAGCTACAGAAAGGTAGAGAACCGAGAATAGGTGATATGCCCCTAAGTGTTAGATAATGATGCAACTGTTGCAGCCAAGTCAGTTGGCAGATATCACCTTGTATTAATACGTTGATTCTGAACGAATGTTATTACATACCAAACCTTATATACAACATTACATCATATTCTTTACCGAGTTAAAGAAGGATATAATTCTCTATTGGAGGATAATGTTGTGAACATTTTCCAGAATCAAGAGTTGATTCGATCAGGCACGTTAGATAATAGCATATACGTTCTAAATCGAAACACGGTTCAAAGTATGTAGAACACACAAAAGAGGAGTAGTTCAGAAATGAACGAATACTTCTTGTGGTATTGTAGACTAGGTCATATCAATGCGACATGACCGGCTAAGTTACATAAGAATTAATATGAGAACCTGTTCGAATTTTCATCTTATGATACTTGCCATTCTTATCTCAAAGGTAAAATGACCGATACTCCGTTTAATGGAAACAGAGAAAGAGTTAGTGAACTCTTGGGACGCATACATGATGATGTATACGGTCCTATGTCTATAAATGCCAAGGTTGGTTCTTGGTACTTCATTACATTCATCGACTATCTCTCACGATTCGTACATATGTTCCTGTTGAAACATAAGTCTAAAACATTTGAGAAATTCAAGGAATATAAGCTTGAAGTTGAAGAACCAGACAGATAGAAGTATTAAGTCCTTCGATATGATCAAGGAGGTGAATACTTGCGCATGGAGTTTCTAAAAGGAGAATGAGATTCTCTCTCAGCTTACTCCTTCGAGTACACCACAGCAAAACGGTGTATCGGGGCGGAGGTATCACGCCCTATGAGATATGGTGCGCTCTATGATGAGTACAGTTGAGTTACCTGTTTTCTTTTGGGTGTTATGCACTTGAGAAGCTGCATACCTATTGAATTGGGTTCCATCCAAATCAGGGCCTACCACTACATATGAGATATGGAATGGGAAGAACCATGTATTAAACGAGTTAAGATATGGGGTTGTCTGGCATATGTTGAAAGGCAGAATCCAGACAAGCTCGAGGCAAGGTCATTTCTGTATATGTTTATTAGGATATCCCAAACATTTGTGAGAGTATATCTTCAATCTAACTGAGGAGGAAAAGGTGTTTTGTTTCTCAGCAAGCCACCTTTTTGGACAAAGGAATTTCTGATGAAGAAATTTGTGGTCATGAGATAGAACTGGAAGTTGTTCCATCTAGACAAACTAACAGCTGATGATTTGGTGATACCAAAGGATTCAATAGCTTCCAACGAAACTCAGCATCTCTACGAATCAGGTAGGTTTCCTCATCCACTTGAAAGATACTACAGTCTTCTTGGTAACTGTTGGAGCGAGGATTGCATCATGAGATGATGGCCCAACTAGGTTCAGGCAGGCCATCATGAGTGGCAACTCTGTGAAAAGGATGGATGCTATGCGATCAAATATGGAATCCATGTACACAAACAATGTGTGACTTTGAATGTTGCACCTGAAGGGATAAAACACATTGGGAGAAAATGGATCTTGAGAAGATTCTTGGTGTAAATGGAAAAGTTGAGACTTTCAAAGCTATGCTTAACTCCATCAGGATCAATGCAAGCATCAAGGAGTTGAAATATCTGTTTTGATGTGGCAGTCAAAGAGTTTGTCTTCATCAAAATGATAAATGAACCTTGTATATACAAGAAGGTTGTAGAGAGTAAGGTTGTCTTCCACGTATTGTAGGTAAATGACATACTCTTGATAGGAAATGGTTTCCTATGCTACACTCGGTCAAGCTCATCTTATCACAAGGATTCTCAATAGAAGATCTAGATGATACCTACTACATCTTGTGGATTATGATCTATGGTGATAGATCTGGATGGATGTTGGGAGTGTCCCAAATCCAGGTACTTTAACACCATACTAAATGGGTTTAGTATGGAGGATTCTAAGCGTGGTGGTTCACCCACTTACTCATGGATCGCTCGAGTGTAAGGGATACCCTATGCTTCAGCAGTAGGCTCTATCATGTATGCGATGTTATGTACTAGACCAGATGTAGATCACTCACTAGGTGTAGTGATCAGGAATCAGTCGGATCTTGCGAGAATCACTATAAGCTGTGGAGGACATTCTTAAAGTACTTGAGAAGCACTAAAAGAAAGTTCTTAGTTCCAGATTCCATAGTGATAAGTTCGACTGAAATTCAGTCACAGGCAATGTCTTTACCCTCAGTGGAGGGACAGTATGTTGAAAGAGTTCCAAGCTAGATACAGTGACATACTAAACGATAAAGGCCGAAGACATTGCTACCAATGATGCTGCCAAAGTGCCTGTCTGGGCATTTCTTGTTCATGAGATGAACAAGGTTCATACCATTGAGTGTCCAATAACTGTTCTTGTGACAACAATGGAGTTGTGGCTTTAGCCTAGGAACACCGGTCCCATCAGTGTTCCAGACATATTCTGAGGCAAGTATCACCTGATCAGGGAGATGGTTGATCTCCAAGGGATCGTGGTAAGGAGAGTAGATTTTGAGATTAACACGGCGGATCCACTCACCAAAGCCTGATTCCCCAAATACTATTTGAGAGATATTGGGATGGTTGATTATGGGATACTACAACCACTGCTATATTGTTGGGTATAGGATACTACAACAGATGGCCTTAGTGCAAGTGGGAGATTGTTGGTTATATGTATGCCCTAGAGGCTATTACTGTACATGGGATGTAAATTGTAGTGGATGCTTGGATATATATAGGGCGGACTTTCTTACTCGATATGATAGTATAATATCTGGTTGCTTTTTGTCTTAACATATTCACTTGTATACATTATACTATCTTGCTCACACATGTTGACAAAGCCCTTAGGATGTGTACTTGACTACCAGGACTATGATTGAGATCTTACTGGTGGGGCCAAGGGTAGTCCACAAGCACGCCCTATAATTGTTCTTAGTCGTGGGAGTATCGAGACAGGGCATCGATACTCCAGAGTAGACTAGCGTATACACTTCTCGACCTATGTGATGGGCGATAGATGATCCCATATCCATTGGTGTTTGACATCAGAGAAGGTATGCGGGTGCTCAGTGGATACTGGGTATACTGAACGGACTCACCGAGAACTCCTAGATGGTATTATACCTATCGTCGGATAGCAATTCTCTGGTGACACCGGTACAGGTTAGTCTGTAGACCAGAGATCATCATAGAGTCTTGTGTGATTCCCACTGTGCTTTGATTTCCACCATACCACGGTCAAGAGATCGTGCAAAAGGGTGGTTTTTGGGTACAGTCCCGAGTCACATGGTGGCAATGAGCGATAGGAGGGGTTTCGTCTCTCCTAGTATTGGGAGCTGATGTTGCGCTATGCTCGATTGGCCATAACAGGAAATCCCTTGCCAGGGTTGCTGAGATTTACTGGTAAGTGTTATCAGTAATTTCTCAAACCGTTATGGACCTTGTATCGGCATGAATTATTAGGCTATTTGGGCATGACGTTATACCACCCCAAGGCTATGATATGTGACATATCAGACGAAGGGACTGGACTGTACGGTTGTGTTACTGATTGGATTCGCAGGAGTAGGAGAAGGCTTTCTTGTTGATCTTCTGATCGCTCAATACCCCGGTAGCCGTTACTTTTAGAAGACCGCTTATGGCTTGTGGGTGTTTAATATGATCATCACCTACTGCCGGCGTATTGACGGGTCTTTAGAATCCTACACAGAGGGTTCCTGGTTCATGCAAAACGGAGTAGGAGCACATATGTGATATGTGCGTGAACGAAATTAATGCGTGTATGTGTTACCACATTCTATTCTCGCGACTTGTGACATTGGTCGGTTATATGTGATATAACCGGGTTATCGGATCAAGTGTTGATTCGATAAATTGTTGCATTTGATATTAGTCGGTTGTACAGTATATGGCCGGATTATTAAATCAAGCGCTGATTTAATAATTTAATGTATAATTATATATTTGATATATTACATTACATTAACTAATATTAGCTCACTTAAGTATTTCTTTTTCTCACATTTGATACACTTTACATATATGTGATATATATATTGTTTTCTGTTTACACATAAATATATTTATATATATATATGTGATATATATTCATGTGCCATGCCAGGTTACACATGCAATAATGGTCTATGAGAATCACACCATGCTTATGTTTACCCCAATCAGAGCAAAGCTCTCTTCAAATTCCGAGGCGGGAGATGAAGCAACGCTTCATCTTCCCCCAATTAGAGCGAAGCTCTACTTTGAAAATTTAAACTTTAATAAATGAAGCAATGCTTCAAATTCTTTGCGCTGCGTGCAACGCGCCACGTGTCAGGCGCAGATGCATCAGCGCAGTGCCCAAGAAGGCACGCCCAATCAGAACAAGGCTCTGTTTAAAATTCAAACTTAAATTAAAGAAGCAACGCTTCAGCTGACTTGCGCTCTGCGCTGCGCGCCACGTGGCAGCGCAGTTGCGCTAACGCAGTGGCGCTGCGCTCTGCGCTGCGCGCCATATGGCAGCGCTGTTGCGCTAGCGCAGAGGCGCTGCGCTCTGCGCTACGCGCCACGTGGCAACGCA
The DNA here is from genome assembly GCA_030015575.1 of Agapanthus africanus. Taxonomy (NCBI): domain Eukaryota; kingdom Viridiplantae; phylum Streptophyta; class Magnoliopsida; order Asparagales; family Amaryllidaceae; genus Agapanthus; species Agapanthus africanus. The sequence goes on from CM057337.1 coordinate 539,798,178, forward strand.
GTTGCGCTAGCACAGTCGCACTGCACAGTGCGCTGTGCGACACGTGTCAGGCACAGGTGCACTTGCGCCAAACAGAATAAAATTCTGAAAGATTTCTCTGATCATATCAAAACAATAAGATCCTCTCCTGTAAACCAGGAGCCCTTGGATCAAAGATCCAACGATGGGGAAAATTCCCCAAATCGATCAGAGAAAGATCTCTTTAACAAATCTAACTAATTTATGGGCACTATAAAAAGGACCCTAAGCCTCGATTCAAAGACATGAACATTTTCTTAAAAAAAAGAAGGGAAAGAGAAATCTGAAGAACTCCTCAAGAACAAAAAGGTAAAAACCTTCAGAAGCAAGAGAAAGTTCTCTTATGAACAGATCATAGATCTAAAAACAAGATCAATGATCTTTAATAAAAATAAAAATAAAATAATAATAAAATAGTGCTTTGCACTTTTATGAACCTTTGGTTTTTTGAGATAAGAAAAACAAGAAAAACTTATCTTTTCTTTGATCTAAATTAGATCAAGAAATCAAATAGTGCTTTGCACTTCTGTTCTTTAATCTAAATGATTCTTAGTACTTTGCACTTCCAAACTGCGCTGTTGCGCTCTTGGGAAAGCGCCACGTGTCAGCTACAGAACAACTTGCGCTACGCGCTTTTGAAATAGAGCTTTGCTCTCTGGAATTGGCCCAACTCACCAAGGTGCGCCACGTGTCAGCAGCGCATTGCGCTTGCATGACACGTGTCGTCATCACAAGCGCTTGCGCTCCGTGATTGGCGCAAAGCGTCTGACAAATGCAATGCATTTCCTAAAGGGCCAAGCCCAAATCAAAAAGACCAACAGGCCAAAATAAATTGCAAAGCAATCAAAAAAAAAGAGGAGAGCCCAAACAAAATGGATGCTCCGCATCATTTATAAAAGGGCAGAGCCCAGTTCAAATAAAAATAGAAAATAATGCAATGCATTATTTTAAAAATGGGCCAAGCCCTGGCACAGGTCTAACAGACCAACAACAAATAAAAGTGTTGAATATTTTTTTAACTTGACTTAGCCCAATTTTTGGCCGTAAGTCCTCAAACTAAATTGATTGAGCAAGATTGCTCTCTTAAATCGATTTACCTCCGGTTCGAGGGTACATCTCTGAACTCCTCTGACACTTCTCATTGTAATCCTTCAACGACGTCAAAGAGGCGACGGGTCCCAACGACCACACATGGATACGGACTGCGGGGTCCTTAAACTCATGGACCGAAACATCCTTAAACTAATGTTGGACCGAAACGTCCTTAAACTAATAGAGGACCACCACGTCCCTAAACTGGAATATAGACCGAAATGTCCTTAAACTAATAGCGGACCACCATGTCCCTAAACTGGAATGCGGACCACCACGTCCCTAAACTGGAATGCGGACCACCATGTCCCTAAACTGGAAGGACCGCAATGTCCCCAAACTACCTATGGACCACTACGTCCCTAAACTGGAACAATAGAGCCTCCAAATGCTGTTTTGCCGGATCTAAACGATCCCGTTTAAGTTGATCTTAGCCCCCAAACACGGCTAACGTATCCTTAAACATTCAAACGGACTATAAAACTCCAAATCAACCTTGGTTCAAGGGTACATCTCTAAACTCCTCTGACATCTGCCGTTGTAATCCTTCAACGACGTTAGAGAGGTGATGAGTCCCGATGGCCAGATATTAAATGGATTATCACGTTAAGTTGATCTTAGTCTCAAACAGGACTATCGTATCCTTAACGAATGTTTAAGTTGATCTTAGCCGCAACGCGACTAATGCATCCTTAAACTAAAAACACCAAACCCAAATCTAAGTAAATACGGATTTGGACTAATCCACGTCCTACGGGCGACGGCATTATTCAGTCTCTGTATACAATCCACGGGCAACCAAAAACAAAACAAACACACATGACACGAAGTGAAATTCTGGAGAAGGAGAAAGTTGCTACCGTGATGCGGTAGCGTAATTAACTGCAGGGGCTTGTGCCTGCAGGGAAGAGCGTCCCCACAATCAAAAACCCCTCAAGCGATGGGGAATCTGACGAAGTCTGCAATATCGGCCGCATCCGTCTAATCTTCCGATACACGGTGCCATAAATCAACTTGGCATCTTCGGAGAGGTGGACGGATAAAACCAAATAACATCTGCCGCAAATCTCAGCGTCAGGACATCGCAGTCTTGTGCACCGTCTTTCGGAGGGGAACAGATTCTGGCACGCCCGGTGAGACCTCTTCCTCTTTCCACTCCACACTTCGTTTGTCGTGTTCGCGAACAAATCGCGGTTTTCTGTAGTTGCCTGTGGATTCAAGGTACTAAGATTTGGTGTCTTGCTCCGTACAGAAAACAGAAGATCGATGGATTCGAACTGCACCGCCCGTAGCTGTGACTCTCGCTCCGTCATTGCTGGAAGTGTGACTTATGGGCCCTAAGCTGCCTCTCTTTTCGAGATGCCAGTGGAGCAAGTAACTCAAGCCACCACTGGATTATTCTTCAGGACCATGCTCCCACCAATGAGCTTCAATGCCCCAACGACGGTGCACGAAGCCCCAAAGAAGTCAGTCCTTGATCAACTTACCATTGCCGCGACCCCTCTCAATGGGTCGCCCAACTCCCCTGCCTCAGTTTTTGACAACCTAGACCAGAGCTCCATCAGGCCCATAAAGAAGCTTGCCATACCAGAAGGCGTTATCCCGAAGCGGATAGCCATCCTGGCTCCCGTTCTTGGCAAAATCACCAAGGTTGCTTCCCTACTCGGAAGTCTGCTTTTGATAGGTTAGCCGTCCCCATTCAACGGACGTCGATCTTTAAAAGGCTGGTACCATGTCACGATCCGAAAGTACGGAACGTGACCGGCACTTAGATTACGAAGCGTCTAGAGGAACAACGTAACCTAAGTAAGCCGAAGCCCAGAAATCTAAACCATAAAAGAAGAAGAAGAAGTAAAAGAAACATGAAAGAAACAAGTTTAAAATCATCAGCAAATTTTCCCAAAAATTTCGGCAGAGTCTCCTCTGTAAAAACTGGCCCCAAACGGGTACAACAAGTATAATATACATAAACAATAAAAAGCATCCCCAAACGGGTGCTAGCTCAACGCCAACAGGCGGAAACAACCACAACAAGCACAATAATATACAACGCCAAAGGGCGAGGCTCAAAACTCAAAAGAAAACAAAACCACCATATCAGAATAATACAAGCGCAACTATAAGGTCAAAATAAATAACTGGTCCAATAAACTTATCAAGTAATACAAGTATGGTTGATGGAGCTTACTAGATACAAATGAAGGAATAAAAGTACAATGGTGGTTCAGATACAAGTGAACCAACCTACCGTGCAAATCACCCTGAATGAAATCATGTGCCAGCAATCTGCCAAGGAACCCTGTACGTCAACCTGTAATAAAATTTGGTACAACGGGGGTGAGCTGCCAACTCGTGAGTAGAAACATCTACGAAACGAAATCGAATGCACGACGCTATCCTAGGTCATAATGATACACTACTAAGTCCCAATCATCTAGTAATAGCAGGGTAATACTACGTGTAAATGCAGATACATCGTGCTCGTGTCAGTGCCTCATATAATACTATGTCATATGAATGGATATGCATGCACCATGAATGTAAAATAATCAATCCTGAAATCCAGATATATCTGTATAAGAAATCTTTAGCTGTTATCATAGTAAAATGTGTATAGGAATCTGAAATAACAACAATGAAATCCATGAAATCCGTGTCAAGCATCGACACAAAACATGTAAATCTCAAGTCTCAATATCTCGGGCTCCGTCAGTTCGGATCGACCCATATCAACAAATCTCACGACAACGGTCGGAATCCTCCGGATATCCGCCGCGCCAGACATCACCGGTAGGTAGTCCTTCCCCTGCCAGGCTCATCATCTACAACTCGATCTTCTTGCCCCGGGATACCATATCGGGCCCACCATGTACCCGAGACGGTTCATCCACTCCTCGAATCGGGTCTCGAAATCCAACAGAAAACATGAAATATCATGATGGACGACACATACATCACGAGAAAACCGCATCTTTTGTTTTATAAAGAGAGGAGGAGAGAGAGAAGTTTTTATATATTCTTGCGGTTTTCCTCAAAAATCCAGAAATCTCATAGAAACCCAAATCTCAAAATCATGAGTAAGTATATGATAAGTGTCGGCATATGCCCATAATACTGCATGATAACATGAAAATATGAATGCATGAATGTCTAAGTAATAAATACCATGTCTATACTAACATCAGAGAGTAATCACAATCTTATATCGATCTAGTTGTTAACTGATTCTTTCAATAAAAGATAATATGATCTAAAGTGTACGTGACATAGAAATTACCGATGATGATGTGTGTGAGCCGGAAAATAAGTGTGCTTGGAATATGCGCATCACCGGTAATAGTGCTGGTGTCCTAACAGGCAAAGTTTTATGCTGATTATAGAAACATATATATGAACATGCACATTATGATTACGGTATGAATGTAAAGACTGATGTGTGTTACCCACCCATTTGATATACAAATATAACAACCACTATAAGACTCGAACCAAAACTAGTGTCCATCTAACCCCCTAAGGAAAACTAAACCTAAGAACTAGTCGATAAGAAGTAGGAGTACACCTAAAGTCTGAGTCCATATCTCTAATAGTCGGCGATCCAGCCTCAATAGCGTCACGTACGTAGTACGACTTCCTCAAATCAAGAGTGCGGATCAATCATCACATCTATGCCTCGTACGGTAAAATCCATCGTACGGCATCCCAATATCGGGGTATGGGTCAAGTATCTCCTAGGTGTCTCATTATTCGTGTAATATCATCATCAACACATGTCATGATCAAGGTGCTATGATGTAATCGCATACATCAATTATATAACATTGCCATCATAAATATACCTCATTAATTTATCCTCAGAAATATCATGTCATATGTATCATATTGTGATTAAGTCATACTGATATCATATCGTCATCAAGTCACACCTATATGATATCGACATCAGTTCACACCTATATGACGTCGTAATCAAGTCATACATATATCATATCGTGATCAGTCACAAGTTAAAGTTCGGGTTCTATTCTAGAGTACCATGTACCTCAATATCATCACTACCCATTATAATTTACGTATACCTGTTCATTATCATTTTCTAATGATCCGCTAACATTTTAATACGACTGCATAGCCAAGAATCATGGCATCAAGCCCAGTTATACTGTTTCATTCCCGTGTATCATATCATATCAATGTATCCCATATACGTGTTGTGTGTGTGTATATATATATATATATATATATATATATATATATATATATATACCTATACCTAGTCCTATATATATACACACATACACGTATACACCATGTCGAGTTTCAGTGTGTGCGTGTGTGTGTTTCTACCTGAAACCTACGAACCTCTTCCAAGGTATTCATCATCTGATATGGTCTTCCTAAATCAGTCTAGTCCATGCCTAGGGTCATTACTAGGGTCCTACTCATTAAGAATCTAGGGTCACATCTGGCTTCCTAATGTCAATAAGTACTATTCATATTCTACGTTGTGGGGGTGCTAAACGCCATCCACCCGACTTCCCCCCAGTAGATATGCATCTACTCACCTGGTCCATGTCTGCCGAAGACGGTGTCGCCATCCTCCTCTTCATCGCCCGCAGTTCACGTGAGGGGTACCTAAACGCAAACATATAAATAGTATCGTAAACTGAATCACACACAAAAGTCAAAACGACGCAAGGAACAAGCATAGGTTAAAACCTATGTCCCGTCCACGCAAAAGAACCAAATATGGCTTGATATCGGCGTACAAACTCCGATGGATCGAGATAACATCAACAATAACTCATAGTTTTAAAACTCGTTACTTATAATATATAACATGATTAAATCCATCGAAACCCTAAAAATCGATCAAACCGACCAATTTCGTAAAACCCGAAAATGCCAATTTACCGTTTTTCTTCAAAACTTGATGATCGCATGCTTTTGGCATGTCGGATGTTCAAAGTTCTAAAGTTATAACCGCGATCAGGACGGTGTCGCTATGCAGCTAGCCGGTTGAGCACGGGCCGATCTACAGGGAGAAGGTTGTATGTCCGTTCTTATTTTAGACGAGTCAATAAAGAATGTGTGTGTATGTTTGTTCAGTTCTATCCTAAGTGATATATGCAAGTATAAAGTTGTTAAGAAAAAGATACGAAAGTGCAACCTAAAGAAATCCGCACTCAAAACCTTTGAGCCGAGTCTTGACCAATTGAAGCTAGAGCAATTGGCAACAACATGGATTAGGGGATTTAAGCACGGTATTCGTAGAATCCGGCTTATTTACCCTTGTCCTTCCGTTCTTGTCTCTTGCTTTCGCCTCCGGCCAAACCGAACGCAACCGGTCGCGGTTAGGAATCACCGTTACCTTGGTAGGGTAGGGTGCCTAACGGAGCGCTTGCGTATCGTTTGGGCGGAGTTCAACGGAAAATAACGGGAAAAGGAAATGAGCAAAGAAACGTTAACTTACAATATCGTATTTATTCTCAACAACAATAATTACAACCATTCACAAAACGAACCAAAAATAGAGAACAAAAAGATAAACAAAGAAAAGAAATGATTACAAGCAAGTAATTAAAGTGCATGGTAATAAATTGCAAGTAAAAAAAGACAAGAATGAAAAATGAAAGAAAGTAACACTAAGAACCATAGAACTCAAGACAAACCATGGGATCAATAGCCAACCCTTAAACTTGCAAGCTCAATTAAGAGTTTGCAAGATCAAGAGAAGGGTAAAGAACTCATGTGAAATGAAGCACAAAAGAGAGAACAAAATGATACAACCCCTTTGAGATCAATGACCAAAGCTTAAACTTGCAAGCTCACTTAAGAGGTTGCAAGATCAAGTTAAGGTAGAGAGCTCAAAGGGGGAAGCTAAGCAAAAAAAAAATGATACAAAAACCCTCATCTTCATTTAACATCCACTCAATGCTCTCACTACATTTTCATGGAGGAAAGAATGAAGAAGAAGAAGAAGAAGAAGAAGAAGAAGAAGACTAAAAACTAACAAAAAAGAGGCATAAGAAAAGAACTCCATTGGCTTGGCAAGTTCTGGGGTATTTATAGGCAGGGAGCTGGAAATTTAGGGCAACATTCTGACCCTACAGGAAAAGAAAAACCTACCCCTGAAAAATAATCATCTGAAGAGCCTATACGGCCGCGGTTCAGCGGCCTAAGCGCGCTTATGCCGCGGAACCGCGGCCATTTAGAGGAGTTACGCCACCAAAATTTGTGGTTATCCATGTATTGTTGTCCTCTTCAGTGTGGTATAGTACTTTTCTCAGAATCTTTTAACAATTCTTCCAGAATTTCAGTAGATCAAAAGGTGATGTGATGTGGATTTTTTGCCACGATTTCCTCGAGCTCCGCGTAGATTTCTTGGATTTGGTGTTGCCATTGTGCTTTGTGCACGAAAATGACATCGATTTGCCATTTTGTCCCTTAAACTGGTGTGTGGCAACATATGGATAGAGAGAGGAGACCCGTGTTTTATCAATGGTTGGCAGTAATCCAGAATTTGTCGTACTTTTCTATGATATTCACTGTTTAGAGCTGAGACCAGTATCCTGTAATTATGTAGCAAACACTGATTAAATGGACCGGCCTATAAACAAACGAGCGTAAGAATGGACGGTATAAAATGCAATATTCTGGTATGAATAAATACCCCCAAACTTAACTTTTACTCGTCCCGAGCAAAACCAATTATTCACAAAAAGTCCTAACCGCACTTTCGCAGGGAACGCGATTGCACTGAGCTCGTGCAACAAGCCGTTAAACCACTTGGTGTCCCTAGTAGGAGGAGTGTTGTCTCCTGAGGGTTTTCAGCGGATTACACCCACAAAATCTGGTCAAGCTAGTTTTGGGAAATAACTATGATTCAAACCCTAAAGTTTTGTTTCAGAAAATAACAATTCTATAATCCTAAGTCTAGACTATCGAACCCTTATTTTTCACACCTCGCTTCTTATTTAACTAAAGATTTTATATGTCTTTACGTGCAGTGCAAATAGTGTCGTTAAGTTCCAGATGGATCAATTAAAGTCATCATGTCACACAATAAAGCCCAGATAAATTTTTTTAAAAGGATCACATAAGTTTTATAAAGAGTTAAGCATTTTTCAAGTTCCGTTTTCCAGTAAAGTTTCAACTTAAGAATTTCTATCTTCCCTAACAGGAAACTAGGTCTTATTTTTCACTCCACATTTTTCTTGTTTCATTTCATACACACCTCTGTAAACGTGCAATAGTCTTTATCATAGAATAAAACCTTCATATCTCCGCTAGAAATATTTTTTTATTAAAACCTGTCTTTTGTCAAGATTATTCTCACACAAAGAACCGTTAGGAATTTTAACTCGGAGAGAACACTTGCTTGACTTTGTTTTAATCTGGACTTTCTAGACTTCTTAACGAGCTTTGGGCCAATGCACCCAAACCAGTTGGCTTTGGAGCATTAGGTGTAGAGACACCCCAGCGGACTTAATTACTCAAGTTACCTAGGACCAAAAACAAAAGACAATTTAGCATGAAAATCATGATAATTCAATGCGAACGGAGATATAACCGGCGGTTCAGTTATTTTTTTGGATAAAAGACGTGTTTTAGTGGGTTAGGTGTGTAATCATTCCAATCAAGTTCCAGATGGGTTATTTTTCAGAATTAGTTCCAATTAAGGCATCAATAACATTCCTTCATTTTTGCTTCACTTCATAAACTATTCTTGATATTACTTATTTCAGAACAAACCTATTTGATCCTCAGAAAATCATTTATCCATTTAAAAGTTTTTAGACATAAAAGACTTGTCATCTAATTTCCAAAACTCACGACACGTGTAGTGTGATGTAAAGACGTATATCAGCTATAGTTAACTTCAAAGGAGAGTTATCTTTCAGGTTTTCAAAATCTAAAAATAAGATTTAGTTATTCTTATCTTATCAAACAAAACCGTCGAAATGTTGAATCTGAGTTCTCCCACTAGCTAACTTGACAAAGTTTTTATATTTTTAGAAAATTTTCTGATTTTTATGGGTTTTTAATAAGGTATGCAAATGCAAAATATACTGTCACGACCCGAAAGTATGGAACATGACCGACACTTAGACTACGAACGTCTCAAGGAGTACGTATGCTAAGTAAGCCAAAACCTAGAAATCCAAACCAAGAGAAGTAGTAGAGAATAGGAAGAACCATATCAAATCAACCTTTATGCAACATAATATACAAGCCTAAAGGCGAGGATCACAATAGAAATGGAACTCAACCAGCTAGAAACTCAAGAAATATAGCATGCTACTCTATGGTCGAAAGAATAACATTACTGGTCTCTATCTCAAAAAAATACAAGTTTGGTTGATGGAACTTCTAGATACAACTGAAATATAATATACAAGGTATAATGATGGGTAAGATACAATAAACCCACCTACTAGCAAGTCACCCGAAAAGAAACCGTGCCCGCAAAGCCGTAATGAAATCCGTACGGCAACACCTGCAAGAAACTGGGCACAACGGGGGTGAATTGCCAACTCGTGAGTAGAAAAAGATCTACGAACAGAAAATCGCATGAATAACGCAACCTAGGTCAATGATCATAATATAGCCTCAAATATATGAATAAAATGCAGCCTATAACAATGGCTAGGGCAATATCTAACCCGTGTGTGATCTCATGTGCCCGTGTCAGTACCTCAGGTAGCAATATATCATATGAATGAGGTATGAATGCATGAAAACAGAATACATGTAAATGAAGAAACTTTTTTCATAAATTAGTGAGATTTCCTTTGTATTTTTAAAATGAGGTATCATAAATGAAATCAGCATCAACAGTGTCTAGCATCGACACAAAACATAAATCTCAATGTCTCAAAACCTCAGGCTCCGGCCATCCGGACTGGCCTGTATCATCAAATCTCAGTACCTCAATATCTCGAAATCTCAATGTCTCAATCTCAATATCTAGGGCGCCGTCAGTCCAGACCGGCCCCTACCATCCATCTCAAGACCACGACGGTATCCTCCGGATATCCGACGCGTCGGGTAAAATCACCGGTAGGTAGTCTCCCCCTGCCAGGCTCATCGTCATCACCACGAGCTTCTTGCCCCGGGGTACCTTACCGGGTCCACATGTACCCGAAACGGTTCATCCAACTCCTCGAATCGGGTCTCCAAATCTATCAGCAAACTCATGGTGGACGACTCATACATCATGGGAAAAACCGCGCTTTTTATTTAAAAGAGAAAGAAGAAGTTTGTATATGTTTTGCGGTTTTCCCCAAATCCAGAAAATATCATGGAAATCCAAATCCAAAACCTCAATAGCACGTAAAAAATGAATATATGCATGAGAATCCATGAATGCGGCATAACAATGAATAACAATATGCATGAGGTAGCAGGTAATAACTATAATGTCTAAACTAACATATAAGGCAAGTACACTAATATCATGTCTAAACTATGCGCTAACAGGCTATGTCAAGCAATAATATTTTCTAAGGTGTACGTGACATGGCAATTACCGATGAAGATGTGTGTGAGCCGGCAAGTAAGTGTACGTGGTACATACGCATCATCGGTAATGGTGCTGGTGTTCTAACCACAAGATATCAACAGTAGAATATGAAGCATAATATAAGCATGTGATGCGGAGCAAACGACAATAATGAGCGGGAGCTGAATACTAGACGCAACGATAATTAATCTGTTTTAACCTAATATAAGTCCTACAATGGTGCCTTTTGAAATAACACGAATCGTGAGGTTTTGAAAATAGGGGCTACGGTGTTTTTAAGAAAAGATACGTTTTTTGAAATATCCGTAGGATCCCTTAGGCTGTCTTTAAAAATACGCACGATTCGTAAGCTTTGAAATAGGTAGGAACCGAATCTAACCTAACAACTAACTAAACTAAAGGGCTACGCTATAAGCTAGACTACAGGTAAGGAAACCGCCTAACATCTGAGTCGATACATATACATACCTGTATATATATTAGTCGGTGATCCCGCCTCAATAATATCATATCCGATACCATATCTATAATCAGACATCCCAAGTCAAGAGTGCGGATCAATCATCAAGATATAGCTCGTACGTAAATCCGTCATACGGCATCCCCAAATCTGGGTACGGGTCAATATCATATTCCTCACACTATTCCTCTGGTATCCTCTTTATCCAAGATCATAGTCTAGGGTACTGACCTATGTCTAGTACAATACTAATATCCTCAATATACTCATGATCTGACCACTGATCGACAATCTCGTACAAACCGATATCGTCGGCACATATCATCATCAAGGGGTATACATCGCCCGATACGGCCTAATATCAATATCCTAGCATATTATGCCTCATATCACGATCACATGTCGACCATTTATTTATAACACTATTCACCCGTATCGCCACCGCAAGATCCGCTATAACACCAGGACGTACCTTAAGTACGAATCCTGCCATATCACCGAGATCACAACCACAAACAAATCTCATCGACTCAGCTCAATCCTAAGTATCCTCCTCAAATCCGTATGTGAACACATAGTCCCATACCCATGTGAACATATAAATATATTCCCATACACGCACATATGAAATAAGGAATGTATGCAAGTATGTATATGTGTGTATGTGTAAGTGTAGTGCACCCACTACCTAAGGTTTCGTAACCATGAACCAATCCAACACCAATATCCATCTAAAATCATCAATAATAAATCCTAACAACATATCATAAATTGTTGGTGTGTATACGCATCCATACACATGACCACGGACTGTGGGGGTGCTATACGCCATCCACCCGACTTCTCCCCGTAGATATAAATCTACTCACCTGGTCCTCGCTAGCCGGTACCGACGTCGCCACGCGCTTGCTTGTCGTCTCGAAGTCCACATGGAGGTACCTACATATCATAACGCACCATATCGCATTAAAACTAAATTCGAAATCGAAACGGCATACGAAAATCAAATCGGCACGCGTATCACGCATAGGTCCAAACCTATCGCCTACGCATGCAAGAATAGTCAAACCAACTCTCGATGTCGAAGTACAAACGTCAAACCATCGAGAAAAATCCAATCACACTCATTTGCACATTCACGAACACTAATTTTAATATAAACTAAGTTAAAACTCACAAAAACCTCAATTTTGCTTAAAAAGTCATTTTTCCGAAAATCTAGCAAGCACAATTCGCCGTTTTTGTACAAAACAGTATGTTTAAATGAATGTAGCGGCCAATATATTTATTAAATATCTTAAATAAGTCGTATAAACAATTTCCGGAATTTAATCTCATTAAATTCCAAAAATCCTAATATTCTAGTTTACCAAAAATACCCTTTTTAACAATTTCAAAGCAAAATGCACAAACTACAATCTAGCTTAGAATTGCATGATCCAACGGATTAAACCACACTTAATAAAGTTAATGAAGCCAAGAAAAACCTAATCACATTTTTAATCCCAAGCATTTAACAAATTTTAAAAACCTAGTAAGCAAATTAGCAAAATAACAAAAATTTTAAAGCTAGCCATTAGCACTAGCTACTAAACTTGTATTAACATGACAACAAAGCCTAATTATAACACACAACCACACACCAATTTTATAAACCCTAACTTGCATTCAATTTCACAACTTGAATTCCAAAATTTGCAATTAAACTCACATATCTAAATAACACTTAATTAAATTAGCTTAAGAAATTAGTAACAATTTAAGCAACAAAAAGTTTTAGAATTATACCCAAACAATATATGAAGGTCCACAAGACTCCATGGCCTCCCAAAATGCTCTCTTTTCACAAGGATCCATGCTAAACGGGCAAAGCTAAAATGGGTAGGACTTTGATTTTGATTTTGTGGGATTTTTGGCGGATTTTTGATGCAATTTTTCATGAAGTTTTGAAGGGAAAAGAGAGGGGAAAATGGAGGAGGGGGCTGCTGTGGGGAGAAGGAATTTTTGGCCAGAAAAGTGGGTGGGGGAAAGAGAGGGAGGTGAGGAAAATGGGGGGGGGACAAGGTCAAGGTCAAACAAAGTCAAAAGTCTAACTACTTCACTTATTTTCTTTTCTTTTCTTTCATTTCTTTTTCCTTGAAAATCAAGTGGGGAAAAATATGGTGGGTGCTGAATTCAGCCATGGGGAGGAGTAAGTGGGGGTGTGTGGGTGTGGGCACGGGTGTGGGGTGATGAAAAATGATAAATACAATACCCCAAACATCCATTTACGCTAAAAAAAGCCTTTTTTTCTTCAATAATTTCTAAACCATTTTGGCAAATGATTTCGTTCCAAAAACCACATGATAAATTTTTATTTAATGTTTTATGATGCACAAAATTTGTTTCAACTCATTCCAATTTGTAATTTTCCCTAATTAAATGTATTAGTGACGGCTTAAAATAATAATAAAATAATATTTTTTTCAGAAAATTTAAAATTTCACCAGCGGCTCAATAAACACCAAATAATAGCAATTACATAGCTAGAATATGTATATTTAATTTTTATAATAAGATATTTGTATTTTGACTTTTTACAGAAAACCCTCTCATTTTACCGATTTTCCGAAATTTCACCGAAACGATTTTCAAAACGCTACATATACAAATGAATGCGAAGGAAGAAAGCTTACCGAACACACCCCCAAACATAAACTTGACAGTGCCCTCACTGTCAGGCTACACGAAGAGGGTCAAAATTGCCGGCGCTCTCCAAAAGAAAATTTTATACAAAAATAAAAAAGATAACCAAAAATATATACACAAAAAGTTTCCCCCCAAACTTAAGTGAAACAGTATTTCCACTGTTAAATGTTGAAGTTCAGGAATAGGAGGAAAAGAACAGTATCAAGCTATACAAGGCCTTATACAGGCCAAAAGTTAACACCAACCATTCAAAAATTCTATCTATGTAAGATGCGGGTTGGTGAAAGAAGGTGAAGGGGAAATAAATGGAGAATACGCGAGACCGTATGGAGATAGAAGCGGGATACGGTCTCGGTATATGAGAAGAAGAATGACGGAAGGGAGAAGGAAGTGGAATACGAACTTAAGGGTGGAAATGGAGTGAATAGATTAGCACAATTTGTGATGACTGATGTGTAAGAAGCGTTTGTGCTAACCTATTAACCCATCGAGAAATGGGGTCAAATCCCTCAAGATTCGTGAGAAGCCATGGGTACGCCGAACTTTGTAAACCAGACAATGGAACTGGAAATGATACGGTTACTTGCAAGGTCGGAACGATGGAAAGGGTAGAGGAAAGTGATCGAGGAGGGGTATCAGGTAAAGGTTCGGGAGGGGGTACACAGTCAATGGAAGGGACATGATGAATTGGAAAATCTGACTCATCAATTGAAATTGGTTCATCCTAAAAAAATTTCTCAATGTTCTCCTCAAAAATTAGCTCATCCATGCATTTATCATCAAAATCAAGACGCATATGAAGTTCGGGAGAAACATTTAATGACTCGGGATGATGAATTGAAGAGAAAAACTCATCCAAATCGACGGGTTCATTATCCAAAATATTCCCGACGTCAATATCCTCAATCAAGTGAAAATCAATATTCTCAGACACTTCAACAAAAGCATTGATATTAATCAATTCAGGTTCTAGAGTGGAGGTGTAGAGGTCAAAAGGATTGGGTGTGGTTTCACTCGAAAAGGACCCTTCACAATCGGGTAAATCAAACACTACAAAGTCACACAACTCATTATTTGTTCTATCTTTAATCAATGAATCGTTTGGAACACTAGATAGACATTCAAAACCAGAGTTGTGGGATTCAGGTTGAAACGGGTAGGCCTGATTCGGAAGGTGGTACATCTCACTCTCTCCACTCAAATTCTCAACCTGTCCTACCGCCTCTTCATACATTGGAAAATTAGGAGCTAGTTGGAAACTAGCTACCGGGTCAGTAGGTTGTATGAGGGTGGCCATGGACGCATTCAAATCCATCATCTGTTGGTACGACGCTACCCTAAAATCTTCCAATGACTGTTCCAGACTAGACATAGGTTGGGAAGGGGTTTCAGTAAAAGATTCAAAGTTGTTTGGATACTGAAAACTCCCAAATGGCGGTTCAGAAGCAATGTCTAGGGAAGGTGCAAAAGTCGGGTAGGACTGGTAGGAATTGAATGGCTGGACAGGAGCAGGATCAACATTTGGATAAGAAGGTGAATGGAATTGTTGATCCCAAGAATCTGTAGTGGTGAAATGAGTGAAAGATCGGCTATGAGATTGTTCAATACGTTCAGCGATGGACAAAGGACGACTTGCAAAAGTGGTATCAACATAAGCGTGTGCGAGAGGTTGAAAAGGTTGATACAAAGTGGAATGCGGAGGGCAAGTGTTTGTCTTAGACGCGTCTATGCTATCTTTCAATGACATTTTGGGCATGGAGGGGTCGTTCGATGTTTGGCCAAAGCAAGAACCGTAAGAAGTAATGTCTGGTTGTGGGTACCAAAGTTCGGCAAGAGTTTTGCGAGGTGGGGTACCCATGATATGAAGAGAGAAAGAAAGAAAGGCAGAGCAAAGGAGGGGAAAAAATTTGATTTTTTTTATTTAATTTTTTTTAGGTAGATATTAACAAAAGAATGAAATATACATACAAAAAGAAAAAACAATCACGACACAAAAATACCACACACCTAATCGTTCTAGGGTTCACTTAGGTCACCTAGACCTGCTCCAGAACTTGATTGTCGAAGTAAAACTGTGTCGAGAAACGGGCTTAAGATACACTGATCACGAGGCCAGGTAAGTGCAGAGATAAGGGGAGGTTTTCCAACGCTTTCGCGAAGTTCCTTAATTAAATAATCCTTTCTCTTTTGGCGGTTTCGCCGTTAACACTTTTCTAGACACCCCGTAAACAATATACCGTTAAGCGAGGTTCTAAACACAGTTAACTTCTCCTGGTGAGCGCGAAGTCCTTAAGGCTTAAAGTCTGGTTTCTTTTAAAATTTGTGCGGGTAAACGTTATGCTCAAGTTCGTGATTTGTGGGCCACGGAAAAGGTGATGAAATCCTTTACCGTATATTGTGGGGTTCGCTTGTCCTTAAGTCCGTATTAATGTATGCAATGCGCAATTCAATAAAAATTATATAAAGAATCAAACAATCATTTTTTAGTTTAAGCACGGCACTGCAACAAATACGGGTTAGTCAATTTTTAGCGTTTGCTAGCGAACTTGCAAAGAATCCTGCAAAGAATAGCATATTGGATGCGTCGGATTTGAGAAGAAGGTGTTAGTAAAGTACGTACCGTTAAGTTTTTGGGTTAGGAAACCCCCGTTGAATCAAATCAGGTAAGCTTTAAAAGTTCGCTTGCGCGGGTCAAACTACCCGGATATTTGGCACTGTACTTTGCAATCACCTTAGCCTTGAACATACACTTTGCTCCCTACAATCGTCGTTTGCAAATCCGCAAAAATCTGCAGACTTGCTCACAAAAATTATTAAAAAAAACAAAAAGATTTTTTTTTATAAATATATACAAAAAGAATATTAACCCGAATAACAAGAAAGAAAATACGTTACCGTCTCCCCGGCAACGGCGCCATTTGATCGCACGCTTTTGGCGTGTCGGATGTTCAAAGTTCTAAAGTTATAACCGCGATCAGGACGGTGTCGCTATGCAGCTAGCCGGTTGAGCACGGGTCGATCCACAGGGAGATGGTTATATGTCCGTTCTTATTTTAGACGAGTCAATAAAGAATGTGTGTGTATGTTTGTCCAGTTCTATCCTAAGTGATATATGCAAGTATAAAGTTGTTAAGAAAAAGATACGAAAGTGCAAGCTAAAGAAATCCGCACTCAAAACCTTTGAGCCGAGTCTTGACCAATTGAAGCTAGAGCAATTGGCAACAACATGGATTAGGGGATTTAAGCACGGTATTCGTGGAATCCGGCTTATTTACCCTTGTCCTTCCGTTCTTGTCTCTTGCTTTCACCTCCGGCCAAACCGAACGCAACCGGTCGCGGTTAGGAATCACCGTTACCTTGGTAGGGTAGGGTGCCTAACGGAGCGCTTGCGTATCGTTTGGGCAGAGTTCAATGGAAAATAACGGGAAAAGGAAATGAGCAAAGAAACGTTAACTTACAATATCGTTTTTATTCTTAACAACAATAATTACAATCATTCACAAAACGAACCAAAACGAGAGAACAAAAAGATAAACAAAGAAAAGAAAAGATTACAAGCAAGTAATTAAAGTGCATGGTAATAAATTGCAAGTAATAAAAGGCAAGAATGAAAAATGCAAGAAAGTAACACTAAGAACCATAGAACTCAAGACAAACCATGGGATCAATAGCCAACCCTTAAACTTGCAAGCTCAATGAAGAGGTTGCAGGATCAAGAGAAGGGTAAAGAACTCATGTGATATGAAGCACAAAAGAGAGAACAAAATGATACAGCCCCTTTGAGATCAATGACCAAAGCTTAAACTTGCAAGCTCACTTAAGAGGTTGCAAGATCAAGTTAAGGTAGAGAGCTCAAAGGGGGAAGCTAAGCAAAAAAGAATGATACAAAAACCCTCATCTTCATTTAACATCCACTCAATGCTCTCACTACATTTTCATGGAGGAAAGAATGAAGAAGAAGAAGAAGAAGAAGACTAAAAACTAACAAAAAAGATGCATAAGAAAAGAACTCCATTGGCTAGGCAAGTTCTGGGGTATTTATAGGCAGGGAGCTGGAAATTTAGGGCAACATTCTGACCCTACAGGAAACGACAAACCTACCCCTGCAAAATAATCATCTGAAGAGCCTATACGGCCGCGGTTCCACGGCCTAAGCGCGCTTATGCCGCGGAACCGCGGCCATTTAGAGGAGTTAGGCCATCAAAATTTGTGGTTATCCATGTATTGTGGTCCTCTTCAGTGTGGTATAGTACTTTTCTTAGAATCTCTTAACAATTCTTCCAGAATTTCAGTAGATCAAAAGGTGAGGTGATGTGATGTGTATTTTTTGCCATGATTTCCTCGAGCTCCGCGTAGATTTCTTGGATTTTGTGTTGCCATTGTGCTTTGTGCACGAAAATGACATCGATTTGCCATTTTGTCCCTTAAACTGGTGTGTGGCAACATACAGATAGAGAGAGGAGACCCGTGTTTTATAAGTGGTTAGCAGTAATCCGAAATTTGTCGTACTTTTCCATGATATTCACTGTTTAGAGCTGAGACCAGTGTCCTGTAATTATGTAGCAAACACTGATTAAAAGCACCGGCCTATAAACAAACGAGCGTAAGAATGGGCGGTATAAAATGCAATATTCTGGTATGAACACTTGACATTTAAATGAAACCAATGGTCATAAAACTCATTAAATAGCATAACTAGACAATAGAAACCATTACTATATTTTTATTACACAAATATGTATGGATTTGGAATTTCTAGTTTGCAAACTTTATCAATTTTCAACATCTTACAAGCCAAATTCCACAATTTCACAACAAACTTGATTTTGCATGAGTTAATGTATTAAACTACAATTCATCATGATAATTATATAATAGAACCATAATTTATATTTTAATCTCATTTATTTAGGAATTTCTAAAATCTAGTTTACAAAAAAATAGCATTTTATTAGTATTTTTCAATTATCAAAAGAACTAGTGATCAAACTAAGTTTTTCTTTCCATTAACATGCTAATATTCTCACTAAAACTACAATCTAATGATAGCAACCTTAATTAGAATTTTATATTACCCACATATACATTTTATAAAAAAACTAGTTAGCTAAATAGCATAATTAAATCAATTTTGGATAACAATTTACAATATATCATCCATACAAGAATTTCCACTTCTAAAAAAGTTAAACTAGTTATTATAATCCTAATTAATTAATAAAAATCCCAACTTGATTTTTCAAAGCCTAACTTGAATTTTAAAAGTAGTAAATAGAATTAATATATTAAATCTAATTATGCTTAAATGAACATCTAATAACAATAAATCAAAAGAAGGAAATTTATACCTCCAAAATATGAAACCCAAATATGAAATAAGCCTCCAAAATGCATGCATATCATCTCCAAAAGCCATGTAAAAATGAGCAAAGAATAAAGGGTAGGAAATAAATAGGATTTTGTGGATTTTTAACTGAATTTTTGATGTATTTTTGAACAAAAATGAAGTGGGAAATGGGGGGGGGCTGCCATGAGGGTGTGGCCGGCCATGGTTAGGAGGTGAGGGAGAGAAAGAAATAAGTGAAGAAAGATGTAGAAAGTTCCCCCAAAATATCATATCTTTATGTCTTTCCAACCTTTTCTTAAATTTTCTTTTATTTGTTTTCTAAAACAACTCAAGAAAACTCTAGAAAATTGGAAAAATTTGTAAATAAATTTTGCATGATACACACTAAATTCTAATATGCCATGGTTCATTTTTACAAATTAAAACCATTCAAATTTGTAATTTATACTAATTTAGTGTAAAAATAAATCTTATGTTAATATTTAAAACAATTAATTTAGGAAAAATATTTAATTAAACTAAAAATTTATAAGTGACTAAAGAAACACCATTTACTAGTATTGACATAATTAAAATAGGCATTTTTAAATTTATAGTGAAAAATAATTACGGTTTTGTTTTACGAAAAATACGTTTTACTTTACCGAAAGTCATAAAATTCACTTAAACAATTTTATTTATTTAATTTTTTTAAAATGTTACATACCAGTAGATTCTGACCAACGCAGGGAGCATGAGGAGGTCACCCCTATAGCTGAAATAACTCCATCAGCACGACATGCTCGACGTCGCTACTGGCGCCGAGTGAGGAAGGCTGGGGGCAACTCCCCCTCTGGATTTACTCCTCCAACTCTAACGGTGGGGATCGATACTGCAGTTCCATCTTGGAATAGCTTTGAGTTGCTGAACTCGGTGCGCAAAAACTCTCCTACCGCGGTGTTGAAGCGAACTCCTTCGCCTGTAGAAAATACTCCAGAGAAGAAGCTAGGACAGCCCCCTCAACGGCTATCCTCTAAAATTTACACGGTCTGGCGACAGGTCTAGGAGTCGGTGGTTGATGAAAACTATCTCCACCGACAGAAAAGGATGGAGGTTCGGCAAAAGAAAGATTACTCTGTCAGACCAGAAGAAGCAATGGCTACTCGAGTGTCTACTGCAGTGACACCCTCAACGCCAATCACTCAAAAGAGAAGGAGGCCGGCAAAAGCCACTGTGAACAAGGCACATCGTGAAAGCGCTGGACACAAACGCCCCAAGTCTGGGGGCATGGTAGTGCACACAGTTTATATGGCTTCTGGAAAGGAGGAATGCTGCGCTTTGACGGGTCACCGACCGCTCACCCGATCAGTGATGAAAGCCCAGGAGGAACAGCAAAAACTCCAGGAAATGATGACTGCAATGGCCGCACTCACTGGGCCAAAAGAAAGCTCTGAAACATCTTCGGATGAGCGTCAAGAATAAGAAACCGACGCTGAGTTTCTTCACCGGATATTAGAGAAAAAGGATAAAGAGGCTGCGGAACAGGCAACCAGCATAAAGAAAATGGCCCTCCTCTTCCAAGATATGGTAGGGATGATGTTACAGCTGGACCCTCCAGCTAAAGACCCTCCAATCATTGTTGAAGATGACGGAGGGGAGACATCTAATCCTCCGCCGGCTCTTTCAGCAGCCAAAAATGAAACCATTTCCAAGGCCGCGCTAGAAGATTATATAGCTCAGCAGATCCGGGTTCATCTGGCGAATGAAGCGGCTGGGCAAATTGTTAGAGCCGGACGACCGTATCCAAGCTGGTATGACCAAATCAGTTACCCGCTGGGATATACGATCCCTAAATTCCACGTATATAAAGGGACAGGGAATCCGCATCAGCATGTCGCTCAATTCAGGGCCTTATGCGGCAATACTGGAGGAGATGATAAATTGTTGCTACGTCAATTCATCGGCAGCTTAGCAGAAACAGCCTTTGAATGGTATTCGGAGCTACCTAACGACTCTGTCAAAACATTTGCAGAGATGGAGCTGCTGTTTACACAAAGATTCACGAGTGCTAGTGAACGTACCTCGATAACAGCACTAATAAATGCCAGAATAAGGCCAGGCGAAACGTGGGTCCAATACGCAACACGATGGCGAAACCTATGGTCGAAATGCGAACAACGCATAGAAGAGGCACCTGCGGTAGGCATGTTTATAGGCACTCTCGATCCGTAGGCGACCATCTCGCAATTCATGATGTTCTTCAGGCCGACCACCTTCCAGACCTTGATCGACAAATTAGCCCAAATGGACCAGATGGGCCATGGACCGTCTCCTCCAAAACCAGATTCCCGAAATGAGAAAGGAAAAGGGAAAGCGATCGTCGTCGCCAATGCTCAGCAACAGTCGAACAACTCAAAGCCGGTCGTTCACCAAAACAACGTGTGTCCACGCCCATCCGTCGAAGAGAGGCTAGGATGTCCTTACTCGTTTCCTCAGAATAAAACGAGAAGACTGTTCGAGCTGGAAGTGCGCGACAGACTCATTAATCTGCCGAGTCCAAAGGGTCTGTCGCAGCCAGGCGATCTTAATAATCCCAATTATTGCCCTTACCACCAAACGGTAAGTCACCCGATTGAGGATTGTTTTGTCTTTAAGGGATGGATCGAAGATCAGTATCTACAAGGCAAGTTCGCGCTGTCGGAAAACTGGAAGGTAAACCCACCACAGCCGCACTCTCCAAAGAAGACGGACACGCCGGGGGCAGCTTGTTCTTTAGTCAAGGATGAAAACGATGGAGAAAACTCATCAGATGAATCCGAAGACTGCGTAGCGACTTCTTATGTGATTTCTCACTCAGTGGTAGATGATGAAGAGGCTTCTTGCACCGAGAAACCAATGGCGAACCCCGAACCGAAAATTCTACAGCCATCAGACGAGTTGATTGATGTCTTCCTAAATGAAATTCGTCTGAAAGCAAAAGCCTATCAAGAGCGTGAGATGGCCATACTGGAAAGAGCCAAGGCATTCCCGTAAAATCAAAAGCCATCCACTGCGGATAAAAACAAATTCAAGACGAGAAAAAGGTTTGCCAAAGCTCTATCAGTAGGAATGAAGCTACCGCCCTCTGAAGAAAATACTCTCACCGAGGTAGAGATGCACCCTAACTTCTGTTTATATCATCAAAAGATCATACATCCTACCGAAGACTGCGAATCCTTTAATTGTTGGTGGCAAGGGTATGTCGCTCAAAAGCAACACTTCGACAGGACAAAATGTGAAGCTTGTAGACGTCGGAAAAAAGGGATAGATGAGCGCAAAAGAGCCGCCGACGATTGTCATATAGCCGACCCTAAGGTATCGCAAATTATCACCTTTGGAAGCGACTCTGACGAAGAAGCTACCCCCAACCCTTCCCTCGGGGAATCTATTTCAAAAATGAAGGAATTGAGGAGCTGCGAGAACGTTCAGCCATGCAATCGCACGCTACTCGGAAAAAATACCGGCCCCGCAAACAACGGAGCGAACAAAAAGGATAAAGTAAAAGGGAAAACGGCCTTCGTCGCCAGCGCTCAACAACAATTAAGTGACCCTAGACCGGTTGCTCGCCAAAGCAACAAGCGGCAACCCCTCCAGGAAAAATTGAAACGTCCTTACTCGTTTCCGCAAGATAAAACAAGGGGAGTGTTTGAGCTGGAAGTGTGCGACAGACTCATTAATCTGCCGGGTCCAAAACATCCGTTGCGGCCATGGGATGTTAATAATCCTAATTATTGCCATTACCATCAAACGGTAGGTCATCTAATCGAGGATTGCTACGTCTTCAAGAACTGGGTTGAAGACCAATACCAACAGGGCAAGTTCGCGTTGTCCGAAAATTGGAAGGTGAACCCGCCACAACCGCATGCTCCGAGAAAGATGGATACGCCGGGGGCGTCATGGTCAGTCATAGAGAAAGCCCCAAAGACCGAAAAGTCAATAAACTAGATATTCGCCTCAAATACGGCGACACCGGACCGAAACATTCTTAAACTACTACCGCAGCATCCTTAGGCTGACGAGATAAAAAAAAAAGAGAAAAAAAATGATGATAAAAAGGGTATGTCCATAAGCAAAAAGGGCACGGATGAAAACCCGAAAGGGCTCCGTGAGTAAAAACAGCAGGGCTACCCGCGAGTGTTCCTGAAAACCCGAAAGGGCGTGACCTCGTAAGAAAAAATATATATATAAAAAGAATAAAAAAAAAGGGTAGGTCCATAAGCAAAAAGGGAACGGATGAAAACCCGAAAGGGCTCCGTGAGTAAAAACAGCAGGACTACCGGCGAGTGTTTGTGAAAACCTGAAAGGGCGCAACCTCGTTAAAGGACACTTACAAGATCCTCTCGACCTTGTAAGGAGAAACCACCCGCGTGAGAGCCTTACGACTCACATGGGAGCAGCACACTTAGGGATCCCCACGATTCCTAAGGAAAAAATACATTTACGAGATCCTCACGACTCGTAAGCAGAACTTTCTTATGAGACCCTCACGGCTCATAAGATTTGAAAGTCTTAAGTTACAGAGATCTAAACCTGTACTTAAGAAAACCCCCAACAACAACTTCCGATATTTCCCTACAAGTGGTTCAGTACTGACCCTTGTATACAATCCACAGGGCGCGAATAAACATTCCTTAACCAAGTCCCATCCGTGACTGGGGATATGTCCATACAGTGAACAACCCTTGCAAGTCTTCTCGACTTATAAGGAGAAAACCCTTTTGTAAGATCCTTATGACTTACATGGGAACATACACTTAGGAATCCTCACGATCCCTAAGGAGAAAACACACCTACGAGATCCTCACGACTTGCAGGGAGAAATACGTTTGTGAGACCCTTACGGCTCATGAAGTCAAAAGCCTTAGTCAACAGAATCCTAACCCTGTTTACTAAGCTACCTTTGTTCGACATCGACAAAGGCAAATGATGATTCGCTCCTGGCAATATCCCAGTTGTAGCGATGCTGATGCCTAAAATGGTATCAAATTCCAAGTCCCCTCATGGCAAATGATGATTCGCTCCTGGCAATATTCCAGTTGTAGCGATGCTGATGCTGAGATTGGTGTCAGATTCCAAGTTCTACACTCGCGATAAAAAATCAGCGAGCCACACATGCATATGAAATAGCCGAAATGATGGGGCAACTTGCAATAAAAAGCAGCAAGTAAAAATGTATGCATGCAAAATAGCCGAAATGATTGGGCAACTCGCAATAGAAAACAG
The DNA here is from genome assembly GCA_030015575.1 of Agapanthus africanus. NCBI lineage: Eukaryota > Viridiplantae > Streptophyta > Magnoliopsida > Asparagales > Amaryllidaceae > Agapanthus > Agapanthus africanus. Next base: position 539,822,550 of record CM057337.1, read on the forward strand.
TGAGTAAAAATAAAATAAATAGCCGAAATGATTGGGCACCGCGAAAAATAGCCGAAACGATTGAGCAATCGCGACCTTCGCGATATAAAAGCTGAAATGATAGAGCATCGCGGAATTAAAACAAAAAAATGAAAAATGAAAAAAAAATGAAAAATGAAAAAATGAATGAGAATGATGAAAAAATGAATGATGATGAATGATGAAATGAATGATGATGAAATGATGAAATGAAAAAAATGATGATGATGATTAAACTTTTGCCCTACAGGTTAGATCACATCGATTCCTGTATACAATCCAGAGGCACAAACAAAGAGAGAAACATACCTTGGCTCCGCCAAAAAGCGAAGCCAAATCTCGACGGTTCAACAACAACCTAGGGACAACTGTGACATTCGCCTCAATACAGTAGACGCAATGTCAACAATAATGTTCTTCCTCCAACTAGCTTCGAACATGACAAAGCAAACGAAGCAAAGGCTAAATTCCTAGCTTCAAGGTCTTGACGGCAACCCATATAAAGCCAGAAAGACAACTAGCGATCATCTCACACCAGTGTGGAATGGTCACCACCTCGACGTTCGTCTCGACACAGCAGACGCAACATCATCAAACAAACGGAGCCACGGCAAAATTCTAGCTCCACCTCGACGCTCATTTCGATACAACAGACGAGTTGTCACCCCAGCGTTCTTCCTCCAGCGGGATTCGGACGAGACAGTCAAACAAACAGAGCCACGACAAAATTCCATCTCCACCTCGACGCTCGATACAGCAGACGAGTTGTCACCCCAGCGTTCTTCCTCCAGTAGGATGACGGGACAATCAAATAAATGGAGCCACGACAAAATTCCAGCGCCACCTCAACGTTCGTTTCGATACAGTAGACGAGTTGTCACCCCCAGCGTTCTTCCTCCAGTAGGATTCGGACGCGACAATCAAACAAACAGAGCCACGGCAAAATTCCAGCTCCACCTCGACGTTCGTTTCGATACAGCAGACAGGTTGTCACCCCAGCGTCCTTCCCCCTGCGGGATTTGGACGCGACAATCAAACAAACGGAGCCATGGCAAAATCCCTAGTTCCAAACCTCGACGGTTCATCAGCAAACTAAAAACAACCATGACATTCATCTCGATAAAGCAGACGCGATGCCAGCAAAAAGAAGTGAAGGCCAAATTCCTAGCTTCAGGGTCTTGACGGCAACTCATATAAAACCTGAAAGACTTTCGGAGATCATCCCACACTAGCGCGGAGTGATTATGACTCATCGGGGCTCGCCAAAATGTGCCGAACCTCAAGTAAAAAGTAGCATGGCAAATCCCTAATGCTTGCTCTTTCGACAGTTAAACTGCCTAGGAAGATTGCTTGAAGACGTCTTGTCCTGCCCCTGAAGGGATCAGAGACACGGCAGTCGCAGGACTACTCGAACAGCATGATTTCCTATCGAGGACTATATCAGCTTATGCGACGGTACGATGGCCAAAACCCTAAGTACCACCAACCTTAACGGGCTTCTGTCGTAAAGAACAGAGGTTAAATGCGACATTAAGATGTTCTTGCAAGTAACGCTCGATTCGTCTCAACTTGTGAAGAAATTGTTGAGGCGGCTCGACTCGTGAGATAAAGCCTTAGGCGGTAAGCATAAAAGAAGCCTGTTTCCTAAGCACTGGGACCCCACAAGCTGGCCCAAAACGGTCTCTTGCACACCATCCACGGGTCTCACTCTCAAACGTCGAATTTCGACAAGGAGGGAAACAACCGCTTACAGGTCCTCTCGACTCGTAAGAGGGAAAGTTCTCTTATAGGATCCTTACGACTTATAAGAGAAAACTACACATAGGAATCCTCACGATTCCTAAGGGAAAAAAACACCTACGAGATCCTCTCGATCTGTAGGGAGAAAAGCCTTTATGAGACCCTCACGGCTCATAGAGTTGAAAAGTCTTAGGCGGCAGATCTGAACCTGCAGCCTAAGCCCTCGCTATCTTACTCTATTACCTGCTAATTGTGACGACATGCTGAGAAAGAAGAAAAGCAACAGAAAGAGCATCCGATTTATATTTGATCAAGCGTTCAAGACACATTCATTCATGCATGGGTAAAAAGACTCAGGACAAAAGATATATAATAAAGACAAGCTGGGATAAAAAAAAATTTCATTAATATTGACCGAAGTTCTTACAGTCATAAAAACAATAAACGAAAGTCACAATGGAATAACCTCAGATCCAGGGCATGGATTGAGGAATTCAAAAGCGACCCTATCTATGACTTTCCAAGCCTCGCGGAACATCTCAGCGTGCTTTCTTTCTCGAGCACAAGCGTCAGGGTCCCCCCTGATGTCCTCCACCCTCCGATAAGCAGCGAGTATGGCAGACTGTTGAAATATCTTATGCAAGAGATCAATAAGACTGTCTCGCCGTCTTTTTGAGATAAAGTTCAACAGGTACACCGAGTGCACCTTATCCTCAGCGGCATCCAGCGCCCTAAGCGGCACACCGGAACAGAACGGGGGAAGCGCTTCCCAGATAGCTCCCACGATAAGCTTAAGAAAGGAGGAACGCCGGGGAAACAGACGACCGTTGTACGCGTCGAAGCGGCTCATGATTTCAGCACACTCCGCATTTGTGAACTCTCGATCTTGAGAGCGGCCAAGTCGGCGTATGTCCCCGTAAGAGATGATCTCTTTAAGAGCATACATATGGGCGTCCATTGTTTCTGTGAAAGAGAATCAACAAAATTGTCAGAAAGACTGATTAAGAAAAGCAATATAATGTACCGAGGAATAAAATGCCATCTTTAAACTCCAAGATCAATGAAAAACTCCTAAGAGTTCTTTTGTATGATTTGGAAAGACAAAGCTCCACTAATGAAATGAGAAAAAACAAGAAAAATCTTTTATAGAGCAAAGCTCTATTAATGGAACCTTAATAGGGTTCTCTTGAGTTCCCTTTGGACCCCTTTTAGAGCAAAGCTCTACTAAGTGAAACCCTAAATGGGTTTTCTTTACATCAGGGATCTATGGAGAGCAAGGCTCTGTCAATGAAAATTAACTTAATTTAATTTAATTTAAATTTGCACCGAAAAAGTTTTAAAGAGTTTAACTCTTGGAGTTCTTGAAAATAAAGAGCAGGGCTCTGAGTTCTGAAAGTAAAATTTTGAAGATGAAAATCATCTAAAGGACCAAAGGTCCTATTTATAGGCATCAAATGCCTCTTCAACTTCCAAAAGTTGCCACGGCGGTTGGAATTCCGCCACCGTTGCGCTCACGTTTGGGGCCACGTAAGCGCAACGCTGTGGGGGGCATTTGTTTACCCCAATCAGAGCAAAGCTCTGTTCAAATTCCGAGGCGGGAGATGAAGCAACGCTTCATCTTCCCCCAATCAGAGCGAAGCTCTGCTTTGAAAATTTAAACTTTAATAAATGAGGCAACGCTTCAAATTCTTTGCGCTGCGTGCAACTCGTCATGTGTCAGGCGCAGATGCATCAGCGCAGCGCCTAAGAAGGCACGCCCAATCAGAGCAAGGCTCTGTTTAAAATTCAAACTTAAATTAAAGAAGCAACGCTTCAGCTGACTTGCGCTCTGCGCTGCGTGGCAGCGCAATTGCGCTAGCGCAGTGGCGCTGCGCTCTGTGCTGCGCGCCACGTGGAAGCGCAGTTGCGCTAGCACAGTTGCACTGCACAGTGCGCTGCGCGACACGTGTCAGGCACAGGTGCACTTACGCCAAACAGAATAAAATTCTGAAAGATTTCTCTGATCTTATCAAAACAATAAGATCCTCTCCTGTAAAATAGGAGCCCTTGGATCAAAGATCCAACGATGGGGAAAATTCCCCAAATCACTCAGAGAAAGATCTCTTTAACAAATCTAACTAATTTATGGGCACTATAAAAAGGACCCTAAGCCTCGATTCAAAGGCATGAACATTTTCTAAAAAAAAAGAAGGGAAAGAGAACTCTGAAGAACTCCTCAAGAACAAAAAGGTAAAAACGTTTAGAAGGAAGAGAAAGTTCTCTTATGAACAGATCATAGATCTAAAAACAAGATCAATGATCTTTAATAAAAATAAAAATAATAATAAAATAATAATAAAATAGTGCTTTGCCCTTTTATGAACCTTTGGTTCTTTGAGATAAGAAAAACAAGAAAAACATATCTTTTTTTGATCTAAATTAGATCAAGAAATCAAATAGTGATTTGCACTTCTGTTCTTGAATCTAAAAGATTCTTAATGCTTTGCACTTCCAAACTGCGTTGTTGCGCTCTTGGGAAAGCGCCACGTGTCAGCTACAGAACAACTTGCACTACGCGCTTTTGAAATAGAGCTTTGATCTCTAGAATTGGCGCAACTCACCAAGGTGCGCCACATGTCAGCAGCGCAAGCGCAGTGCACTAGCGCATCGCACTGCGCTTGCATGACACGTGTCGTCATCACAAGCGCTTGCACTCCCTGATTGGCGCAAAGCGTCAAACAAATGCAATGCATTTCCTAAAGGGCCAATCCCAAATCAAAAAGACCAACAGGCCAAAATAAATTGCAAAGCAATCAAAAAAAAAGAGGAGAGCCCAAACAAAATGGATGCTCCGCATCATTTATAAAAGGGCAGAGCCCAGTCCAAATAAAAATAAAAAATAATGCAATGCATTATTTTAAAAATGGGCCAAGCCCTGGCACAGGTCTAACAGACCAACAGCAAATAAAAGTGTTGAATATTTTTTTAACTGGACTTAGCCCAATTTTTGGTCGTAAGTCCTCAAACTAAATTGATTGAGCAAGATTGCTCTCTTAAATCTATTTACCTCCGGTTCGAGGGTACATCTCTGAACTCCTCTGACACTTCTCGTTGTAATCCTTCAACGACGTCAGAGAGGCGACAGGTCCCAACGACCACACATGGATACGGACTGCGGGGTTCTTAAACTCGTGGACCGAAACGTCCTTAAACTAATGTTGGACCGAAACGTCCTTAAACTAATAGCGGACCACCACGTCCCTAAACTGGAATATGGACCGAAACGTCCTTAAACTAATAGCGGACCACCATGTCCCTAAACTGGAATAAGGACCACCACGTTCCTAAACTGGAATGCGGACCACCACGTCCCTAAACTGGAATGCGGACCACCACGTCCCTAAACTCGAATATGGACCGCAATGTCCCCAAATTACCTATGGACCACTACGTCCCTAAACTGGAACAATAGAGCCTCCAAATGCTCTTTTGCCGGATCTAAACGATCCCGTTTAAGTTGATCTTAGCCCCCAAACATGGCTAACGTATCCTTAAACATTCAAACGGACTATAAAACTCCATATCAACCTTGGTTCAAGGGTACATCTCTAAACTCCTCTGACATCTGCCGTTGTAATCCTTCAACGACGTTAGAGAGGTGATGAGTCCCGATGGCCAGATATTAAATGGATTATCACGTTAAGTTGATCTTAGTCTCAAACAGGACTATCGTATCCTTAACGAACGTTTAAGTTGATCTTAGCCGCAACGCGACTAATGCATTCTTAAACTAAAAACACCAAACCCAAATCTAATTAAATATGGATTTGGACTAATCCACGTCCTACGGGCGACGGCATTATTCAGTCTCCATATACAATCCACGGGCAACCACAAACAAAATAAACACACACGACACGAAGTGAAATTCTGGAGAAGGAGGAAGTTGCTACAGCGATGCGGTAGCGTAATTAACTGCAGGGTCTTGCGCCTGCAGGGAAGAGCGTCCCCACAATCAAAAAACCCTCAAGCAAGGGGGAATCTGACGAAGTCTGCTATATCGGCTGCATCCGTCTAAACCTCCGATACACGGTGCCATAAATCAACTTGGCATCTTCGGAGAGGTGGACGGATAAAACCAAATAGCATCTACCCCGAATCTCAGCGTCAGGACATCGCAGTTTTGTGCACCATCTTTCGGAGGGGAACAGCTTAGGTTTATGTTTGGGTTTTATTTATCATTAAGTAATTCACAAATCATTTGAATTGGTCATGCTTGATCTTGATGGAAGCTAGTAGAAATATTGACTAAGTCCATTTGATTTGTATTTTTTAAAGATATTTATTAACCCAACATTTAACCATAAGTCATGGTTAATTTACTACATGAGTTAGGGATGATAATAACTCACCATGGATGCATTTCAAATCTCATCTAATTGTTTATCACTTTATCTTCTTCTTCCTTATGAAAAAAGTTTTCTAGGGTTTGAAAAGGTGATGACATATTGTGAGAAAATTAAATCTAAATTGAGCCCACTTCCTGCTTCATCATCCTCTACTATTGGCCATTTAGTTTAGGATGTTTTCTTCACTAATCTCACCATTAATGAAGAGGTAGCATGAGCTTAAGTCTCCTCGACGTAGATCATCTTCGGCCTCGAAGACTTCAAGCAAGTTTGTATCTTTCACCTTATGGATTCTCTCAAGAGTTCGGGAGATCATTACTCGCAGTGAAGGGACATCTACACGGAGCATTTGAAGTGAAGGACCGGTCTACAAAGGTTGTATTCCGCATTCACTTGTTGTAATGTTTGATTACATGTTATATTGTCTAGTTATTCTAGGTTGATCCTAGTCTAGGGTTCCTTAGCACTCTCATAATTTTTGAAATTAGCATGGTAGATTCATAGGGTGCTGAGGAATCCCAACAGTTAACTCATTGCGACATTAGATATCCTCTGTTTTTGTCTTGCAAAAACTACAGACAAAAAAAGTTTCGAAAACCGAAAGTTTGAGATGTTTGCACACCCCGCGGGCTCACGGTTTGAACTTAGAAGCCGTGGGGTGGTGAATGGGTACCCCCAGGAATCCTCGAAAGGGGGGACCGAACGGATGGGACCACTCCCCAAGAACACCACAGGTGGTCTTTGTAGTCGGGACCCTAAACTGCCCCACCTTGGGCAATTTCTGGTCTGCCTCACCCCCTGGCCACCTAGTGGTGGCATAAGGGTGGGGTGCCTCCTTTAGGCCCCCAGACTCGAAGTTAATTTTATGCTCTAACTCCCCACGAAGGTTCGGGAGCGTTTCGTTTTGATTCGGACTTCCAAATTTGCTTTATAAGGTCAGTTTTTGGAACTTTAGCTCACTATTTTTTCATGGTTTTGGAAATTGGTTTAGTTTGCTAATTGTGTGTGGAATTCTAATGTTGTATTTTTTAGTACATACATTACTATCTATGACCGTGAATGTCATTAGAGCTGTACAACTCTTCTAATTGCTATATGACTTTTAGACGGGTTTGCGAACGTGACATTCACGTTGATGTTCTGTGTTATGCTATATTTATGGTGGGATCGTCGTGGTGGATAGCTTGGGTGCAATGTTAGTACAGTTTGGATTTATTTGTACATTTGATATTGAGTGGTAAGCGTCCGACATGTGGACTGCCGTCACTGCCAGTTTGTATATTATTTGTTTGGGGCACGACCGGGTTGACATCGATGTCACCGTTGTATATATTTTTCTTTTTTGTACTAGGATTATCCCATGATGGAGTGCATGGATAGCCGGGTTCTAGAGGGCAACAGGATTGCATCTCATGGTGTTGAGATGGAGGGGGCATCACTCTAGAATTGGCGGGCTATTCGCCGCACTCATAAGGGGTACAGGTTGACCTAAGGAGGGGTACTCAAGTTATAGGATTCCGTGAAGTGCCGGGTGGCCCATACACTTTAATGAAGGGAGCTTCCTCACTTCTGGTTTTAATGGGTAACTTTCCGTGCTCGTAGGGGTATAGGTTTTCATTGCACAAGCCATCCACATGACCTGGGGAACGTCGGGTTTCACTTGCGGCTAAAAGGAAACCCGAGGCTCCCAGATTATCTATATTGTTCAGTGATGCTTATCGCTATTCTGTGATGTTACATATATCATTCTTAGAGCGATTACTATATATTTTTATATATATACTAGTAGATATTGTATATGTTTTACACCCGCGCTAGTCCACCCCCGCTCTTGTTAGTTATATGTATGCCCTAGAGGCTATTACTATACATACGATGTATATTGCATTGAATGCTTGGACATATATAGGGAGGACTTTCTTTCTCGACTTGATAGTACGCTATCTGGTTGCTCTTTATCTTAACATGTACTATGATAGTCTCTATGTTACATGTTGATAAAGCACTTAGGATATGTACTCGACTACAGGGACAATGATGAGATCATACTAGTGGGGCCATGGTAGTCGACGAATACATCCTATAACTGTTCCTAGTCGAGGGTGTATTGAGACAGGGCATTGATACACCAGAGTAGACTAGCGTATACGCATCTTGACCCATATGTTGGGTGATGGATGATCCTATATCCATTGGTGTTTGATATTAAGGATGGTGTACGAGTGCTCAGTAAAGACTAGGTATACTGGACGGACTCGCCGAGAACTCCCGGATGGTATTTTGCCTCACGTCAGATGACAGTTCTCTGGTGACACTGGTACAGGTTAGTCTGTAGACCCGAGATCGTCATAGAGTCTTGTGTGATTCACACTGTGCTTTGATTTCCATCATGACACGTCTAAGAGGGCGTGCAAAAAGGTGGCTTTTGGGTACAGTCCCGAATCATATGGAGGTAATGAGCGATAGGAGGGGATTCGTCTCTCCCGATAAAGGGAGCTGACGCTGCGCTGTGTTCGATTGGCTATAACTAGAAATCCCTGGCCAGGGTTGCTGAGATTTACTGGTATGTGTTATCAGTAGTTTCTCGAACTGTTATAGACCTCATATCGACACTACTTATCAAGCTACTGGGGTCTGACGTTTATCACCCCTAGGCGAGATATGCGACATATCAGACGAAGACACCGGACTGTACGGGAGTGTTACTGATTGGATTCGCAGGAGAATATACATGCTTGCTTGTTGATCCTCTGATCGCCTAATACCTGGGTGGCTGCTACGTTTAGCTGACCGCTTGCAGCTTGTGGGTGTTTGATATGATCATCACTTACTGCCGGCGTCTTGACGATTCTTTAGAGGCCTACACAGAGGTTTCTTGACTCAGGCAAAATGGAGTAGGAGCACATATGTGATATGTGCGGGACCGAGAATAATACGTGTATGTGATACCGTATTAGATTCACGCGATATGAGATATCGGCCGGGTATATGTGATATAGCCGGCTCATCGGATCAAGTGTTGATTCGATGAACTGATACATATTATATTAGTCTGTTATTTATGAAATAGCCGGATTATCGGATCAAGTATTGATTCGATAAATTAATGTATATTTATATATTTGATATATTAAATTACATTAACTAGTATAAGCTCACAAAAAGATTCTTTTTCTCACTCGGGTAATACAATGAGATATATACGATATATGTTAATTGTATTATTTTATTTTTTTACAATAAATATTGTATATGTGATATATAATATTGTAACAAGTTATATTTACAAATGCAATAAGATTAGTGGAGATTAAACTTGGTTAGGGTTTGATTTAGGTTAACTTCTTCTTGAAGCTTCTAGAAGCTTATGTTTTGTTTCTTGCAAAGATATTATGTGTTGATATTTTTGCAAGATATTATTTAACCCAACCCAAACCCTTCACCCTATATTAAATCTCTATGAGTTAAAGTAACTCAAGGTTTGTATTTTTAACCATAGGTTTTATTCATTATTCATCACAAAAGGATTCATTCTTCATCTTCTTCCTTCTTCTTTCATGAAAAGCTTTCTAGCTTTTTATGAAGTGATGAAAATGAGTGAGTTAATGAAAATAAATGAGAGATAATATCCTACTTCATCATTCTAATCTATCCTAGCCATTTAGATTAGGGTGCTCACTTCATTTATAAGTGAGAGCTTGTGTTAATGAAACTTCAAGGTAGATCATCTTTGTTATCGAAGATCGGAAGCAAGCATGCATCTTTCTCTTCGTGGAACCTCTCTAGAGTCTGAGAAATCGATGATCGCAGCGAAGAGACCTCAACACGGAGCTTATGAAGTGAAGGACTGGACTACAAAGGTTGTAATCCCAAACTCTTAGATGTTAAAGTGTTTAACATGTTTTGTTTCGCCTAATCTCTAGTTTAAAGATCTTGGTTAGGGTTGTTCGGCACGGCTAAAAATTAAATCGGGCATGGTTGATATCTTGTAGAACCTTATTAGAGTGCCTAGTAACCCTGCAGTGGTATAAAAGACAAGCTAGAGCTTTAGGTGAAGTCTAGACGAAGTTTAAAGTCCGATCGACCGCGAAACCCCGGTTTATACCCTTTTCTAGAAATTTTTTAAAAAGTTGACATTTTTCATATTAAAAATTCTCAGAAAAATCAGCTGGGAAATACAAGAATTACCGTGAAACACATGCCGACAATACCATTTAAGTGCTGCGGAACCGCAGCCCTACCATGGCTTGCGCGGCGGTTCCGCGGCCAAACAGTAGAATCATGGCTTGCGTTTAGCACAGTAATGTCCGTATGTAATTCCTGATTCTTCTGGGAAATTTTTCATTTACTCAAGTTTCGAGTTTTCTGGGTTGTATTGGGAGCTCGTTAATTTGATCGGAAATTTTAACTTCGTTTAATTTTATTCGGGTAATTTTAGAACGTGTTAAAAAGTTCGAACGGATATCAATAACTCACTTTTTCCCCTGTTGGAAATTTTTTCAAAAGTTGGATTTTTTTCTCGAGTTTGAAACTTCCGAAAATTCATGCAAGTAACGCGGTGGACCCTCTAGAAGAACACAAAGCTTAACTCGATTATGTGACAGTCTGAACCACCTCTAAACCTTAGGGTTTGGGGCAGTACGGCGTTGCCACATGTGAGGCGTTGGCTTGACTCTTCTACGGCTGGACCATTGGTACTGTGGCATGCGATGGATACTTTTTTAACTCCACTCAAGTGTAGCTATTTGGGAAATCTTGGGTGTTTGTTTGTTCGATCGGAAAGTTTAACATTATCTATTTATCTAGAATGTGATACAATATTTGGAATCCACAAGTAGTTATGAGATAACTAATTTGAATGTTATAAATCTAGCACTTTAGTCTCAGACGATCGGTTGCCATGGGATTTTGATGCGATCAAAAGTCCGTTGCAATCACGTAGCGTACACGGATACTCGCCGGGTAAACTTAATAGATAGCCACGCCCCATAGCCCTAAATAAGTGACTGTAGGAGAACACCGTCGCCAAAAGCATCCGTTCGGGTGCTCGCGGCAGCGGTGTTCCACCTTAGTGCACTTCGTCGACGGCATCTGAGGGTGCGGCCGTCTACTAAAGTTTGCGACGAGCATTCGATCAGGAAGTTGGGAATCTTGTTGAATTGCCCGACATGATATTGAAAAAAGTTTTCGAAAATGAAACTAAAATGCGGGGTTTATAATTGTTAGGCATGCGATATCTAAGGAATTCATTTGGTTAGGCATGCGATGTCTAAGGAGGTTGCGGATTCCAACTGTTGTAGTTTTACACATTCTTTTCTGTGACCGTAAGCGTAGTATGTGGTGTATCGCCGGCTTCGTCGCTATACATAAACCACAATCGGGATACGCATACTTGCTTATGTTGATGATATGAGATATTATGTGTTGCTGTGATATGTTATATTGGATCGTCATGTTCTGAATAGCCGGGGGTTTTATGTGAGATGAGAGTTTTTATTTTCATTCATGTAAAATTCATTTGTATGTAATATTCTTTTATTGGGGCACTTCCGGGCTGAGGATGATGTCACCATTGTATATTATTTACTTTTCCGCATTAGGTAGACCCAAGGTGGGCAGCACAATTAACCGGGTTCTAGGGTCCAGTCGGAGACCATCTCGAGGAGTCGAGACCGGGTCTCCTAACCCTAGAATTGGCATGTTGCTTGCAGCTCTCGTAGGGGTCTAGGGATGTGGGTTTGGCTATTCATCGCGACCGTGGAATCCGTATTTTATACAGGCTTGTACTAAAACACGGACGTCCTAATATATCCAATATTTCATATATGTTCTTCTGCTGTAATGTTCTGTGATGAGATCATATTACTGCCTGAGACCAATGTTTATATTATGTATATGAGATATATGTTATATTGCAGATTTCGTTTCAAATGTGAGGCTTGTGAAGCATGTTAAAATGGGACTTCATTAATGAGATTAATGAAATAAAAGAAACCAAAAGATGTTGTAGAAACTTGTTTAAAAAAAACTGGTAGCTCTAGTTCTTGCTTTGCATAGCGGTGTTTCTTGTAGAACACCCAGCACCTTATTCGATGAGGAAGGAGCCGGGATCCCTTCACCGGGAGTGACCTCTGTTGCGAAACTGGCAGATACTACACACGCGTTTTGTCTTTTGATTGCTTCTATAGTTTTTTCTTTGCATAGCGGTATTTGTGAAATATCCTGCACCTTATTCGATGAGGAAAGAGCCGACGATCCCTTCACCGGGAGTGACCTCTTTAGCAAAACTAGAAAAGGCCTAAAAACATTCCATTTAAATTCACTCGATTCTACAACGATATCAAGTTCATTACGCAAAGGTGTTTCTTAAAAACCTGTCGTAGCCCTCCGTCATTTCAGATAAGTACTTCATAGTATTCGTACTACGTTTGTTGGCTTTTGTCAAGGCGTAGTGTGCGGTAGCTATTTATGCTTATCTGTATAAGCATATGATGCGATTGAGTTAGGGTAGTCGTGCGACTTTGTTGGCTTTCGTCAAGGTTCGTGCGGGTGGGTTTAATTCCATCGGGAAATGACGGGTTGAACTTGACTAGTACCCTTTGCTTTGTTGGCTTTTGTCAAGGTCATAGGATGCTAGGGGTAAAATATTATTGGGAATTTCAAGAGTTGAAATTTGCAATGAGATTGCATACCTTCTATGAGATAGTTGGATCCGGATACCCGCTGCGTGTAAGAGTTACTCCTGGGAGAGTTTTACACATTACAATTAGCCGATCAAGTAGGTGTCTAGAAAGGTGTCAACGGGGTTACGCCCCTGGGAAAACGAGGTTTACTTTAATTAGGTCCGTGCGAATGCACGGGGAACCGCCCTCAAAGTACCGGCACTGGCCTGGCTGAAAGATTGGCGAACTTATAGAGTGTAACTAATCCCGGCTAGTCTTTCCTTTTAGGGTTTGAAGGAAGATTTGACTAAAACAGTGGGAGCCATCCTGATTAGATAAGTTGATAACCAATCTAATCTTATAAAAGCGCACGCTGAGTGTTTTCTTCTCTCTCTCTCCTGGTTGCGACTATGTCACGTCTTAATCAAGATAACAGTACGGATGAATTGACCGAACCGGCTTGTTATACTGCGCTAAGGATGTTGGTCCCGCTCCAACTTATAATTTTTATAAGACAGAGAAGGAAATAGGGGATTACCAGAATTCCTGTGCAGCCCAAACGAAGAAAGTGCATGTTGATGCATCATCTTCGGGTGTGTTCATATACACAGAACCGTTTCTCAATATCCTTTACGTCCTAGGTATTTGATACTGGATCAGGATCCCACATATGTAATTTGTTACATGGGCTACAGATAGGTAGAGAACTGAGAACGGGTGATAAACTTCATGAGATAGAAACGGTGTAATTGTTGCAACAAAGTTTGTTGGTAGTTATCACCCTGTATTACCAGAATACATTGATTCTGAACGAACGTTATTAGATACCGAATCGGATATACAACATCATATCAGTCTTTTTATTAGTAAAGGAGGATATAATTTTGTATTGTTGGATAATGTTTTGAACATTTCTTAAGTCAAGAGTTGATCGGTTCAGGCACGTTATCTAAAAACATAGACGTTCTAAATCAAACCACGGTTCTTAACGTACAGAACACACACAAGAGGAAGAGTTCAGAAATGAACGAATCCTTCTTAAGGCATTGTAGACTAGGTCATATCAATACGACCTGACTAGCTGAAGTTACATATAGATGCAGATTTAAATTAGTTTGAATTTACATCTTGTGAAACTTGCCGGTCATGTCATAGAGATAAGATGACCACGGCTCCGTTTATTGGAAACATAGAAAGAGTTGGTGAACTCTTAGGATTGATGCATGCTGATGTATGAAGGTCCCCTGTCTACACATGCCAAGACCGGTTCTTTATACTTCATTACATTCACTGATTATTTCTCAAGATCCGGACATATGTTCCTGTTGAAACACAAGTATGGAACTTTTGAGAAATTCAATGAATATAAGTTAGAAGTAGAGAACCAAAAACAGGTATAAGTATTATGTCCTTTGATGAGATCAAGGAGGAGAATACTTAAGCACGGAATTCTTGGATTATTCTAAAGGAGAATGAGATTCTCTCTCAATATTACTCCTCCGAATACACCACAGCACGTCGGTGTATCGGGGCGGAGCAATTACACCCTATGTGATATGGTGTGCTTTATGATGAGTACCACTAAGTAGCCTATTTCCGTTTGGGAGTTATGCACTTGAGAAGCTGCATACCTATTGAATAGGGTTTCAATCAAATCAGTTGCCTACCACTTCATATATGATATGGAATGGGAAGAGCCCATATCTTAAGTAAGTTAAGATTTGGGGTTGTCCGGCCTATGTCTAAAAGCAAAATCCGGAAAAGCTCGAGGCAATGTCAGTTCTATGGAAGTTTGTTGGATATCCCAAGCATTCGCCAGGGAATATCTTCTACCACACTGAGAAACAAAAGTTGTTTTATTTCTCGGCATACCTCTTTTTGAGAAAAAGGGAATTTCTTATGAAGAAATTAGTGGTTATGAGGTAGAACTGGAAGGAGTTCCAGTTATACAAACTGCCCGCTGATGATTTGGTAAACCCGGAGGATTCAATAGTTTCCAACGAACTTCAGCCGATCCGCCGATCTGGTAGTGTTCCTCATCCACCTGAGAGATACTTCGGTTTCTCTATGACAGTGGGAGCGAGGATTGCATCATGAGATGATGACCCAACTAGTTTCGAGCAGGCCATCAGGAGTGGGACTCTGTAAGACTGGCTGGATGCTTAGCGATCTGAGATAGAATCCTTATACACCAACAAAGTATGGACTTTAGTTGCTTTATCTGAAAGGTTAAATCCCCATCAGGAGCAAGTATATCTTGAGAAGATTACTTGGTGTACATGGAAAAGTTGAGACTTTCAAAGCTATGCTTAAGTCCATCCAGATCCTACTTGCCACGGCTGCATACCATGACTACGATATCTGGCGGTTGGGTATCATGACTGCTTTTCCAAATGTTTATTTGGAAGAGAGCGTCTATAAGTACACAGCAAGAGGGCTTCGTAGACAGTGGGAGCATCGGAAACGTGTGCAAGATGTTTCATGTCATAAATCAGGCATCGCGGAGTTGGAACGTCTGTTTTGATGTGGTAGTCAAAGAGTTTGACTTCATCAAAATGGTACATGAACCTTGTATATACAAAAAAGGGTAGTAGAGAGTATGGTGGTGATCCTCATAGAGTACGTGGATGACATACTTTCGATAGGGAAGGAGTTTGCTATGCTACGCTCGGTCAATCTCCTCTTATCACAAAGATTCTCCATATATGATCAAGGTGATACCTCCAAAATCCTGGGTTATGGATCTATGAGATAGAACTAATTGGATGTTAGGATTCTCACTAGTTATAGTGAGATGGTATCAATCGATCCTGGGGAGAATCACTGGAAAGGTTCCAGGGTGATAAGGACGACTGAATGTCGGTCGCAGGAATTGTCTTTACCCTAAGTGGAGGGACTATATGTTGGAAGAGTTCTAAGCTAGATACCGTGACATACTAGACGATTAAAGGCAAGATAAGTCGTTACCAAGGATGCTACCAAAAAGGCAGTCTGGATATATATATATAAGTTCATGAGATGAGCTTTATTCCTACCATTGTGTGACAATGGAGTTGTGGCTTATGCCTAGGAACCCCCGTTCCATCAGAAATCTAGAAATAATTCTTAGGCAGTATCTCCTGATCATGGAGTTGGTTGATCTCCAGGGAGATCGAGGTTAGGAGAGTAGACACAGAGGACAACAGCGCGGATCCACTCACAAAGGCCTTTTTTCCAGTAGAGACTTTTATGGGATGGTTGAGTATGAGATACTTCAACCATAGCTAAGTGTTCGGTATATGATACCACAACAGATTGCCCTAATGCAAGTGGGAGATTGTTAGTTATATGCATGCCCTAGAAGCCATTAGTGTACATACGATGTATATTGCAGTGGATGCTTGGACATATATAGGGAGGACTTTCTTGCTCGACATGATAGTACGCTATCTGGTTGCTCTTTATCTTAACATGTACTATGATAGTATCTATGTTACATGTTGATAAAGCCCTTAGGATATGAACTCGAATACTGGGACTACGATGAGATCATACTAGTGGGGCCATGGTAGTCGATGAGTACATCCTATAACTGTTCCTAATCGAGTGTGTATCGAGATAGGGTATCGATACACCAGAGTAGACTAGCGTATACGCATCTTGACCCATATGATGGGCGATGGATGATCCCATATCCATTGGTGTTTGACATCAAGGATGGTGTACGGGTGCTCAGTAAAGACTGGGTACACTGGACGGACTCGTCGAGAACTCCCAGATGGTATTATACCTCACGTCAGATGGTAGTTCTCTAGTAACACTGGTACATGTTAGTCTGTAAACCCGAGATCGTCATAGAGTCTTGTGTGATTCCCACTGTGCTTTGATTTCCATCATACCACGTCCAATAGGGCGTGCAAAAAGGTGGCTTTTGGGTACAGTCCCGAATCACATGGAGGCAATGAGCGAAAGGAGGGGATTCGTCTCTCCTGGTAAAGGGAGTTGACGTTGTGCTGTGTTCGATTGGCTATAACTGGAAATCCCTGGCCAGGGTTGCTGAGATTTACTGGTAAGTGTTATCAGTAGTTTCTCGAACTGTTATAGACCTCATATCGACATGACTTATCAAGCTACTGGGGTCTGACGTTTAACACCCCTTGGCGAGATATGCGACATATCAGACGAAGACACCGGACTGTACGGGAGTGTTACTGATTGGATTCGCAAAAGAATGTACAGGCTTGCTTGTTTATCTTCTGATTTCTTAATACCTGGGTGGCTGTTACGTTTAGCTGACCGCTTGCAGCTTGTGGGTGTTTGATATGATCATCACCTACTGCCGGCGTATTGACGATTCTTTAGAGTCTTACACAGAGGTTTCTTGACTCAGGCAAAACGGAGTAGGAGCACATATGTGATATGTGCGGGACCGAGAACAATACATGTATGTGATACCGTATTATATTCTCACGATATGAGATATCGGCCGGGTATATGTGATATAGCCGGGTCATCGGATCAAGTGTTCATTCGATGAACTGATACAGATTATATTAGTCAGTTATTTATGAAATAGCCGGATTATCGGATCAAGTGTTGATTCGATAAATTAATGTATATTTATATATTTGATATATTAAATTACATTAACTAATATAAGCTCACAAAAATATTCCTTTTCTCACTCGGGTAATACATTGATATATATGCGATATATGTTAATTGTATTATTTTATTTTGTTACGATAAATATTGTATATGTGATATATAATATTGTAACAAGTTATGTTCACAAATGCAACATGATAAGTGGAGATTAAACATGCTTAGGGTTTGATTTGGGTTAACTTCTTCTTGAAGCTTATGTTTTGTTTCTTGCAAAGATATTATGTGTTTATATTTTTGCAAGATATTATTTAACACAACCTAAACCCTTCACCCTAGGTTAAATCTCTACATGAGTTAAAGTAACTCAAGGGTTGTATTTGTAACCATAGGTTTTATTCATTGTTCATCACAAAAGGATTCATTCTTCTTCTTCCTTCTTCTTTCATGAAAAGCTTTCTAGCTTTTTATGAAGTGATGAAAATAAGTGGGTTAATAAAAATAAATGAGATCTAAAATCCTACTTCATCATCCTAATCTATCCTAGCCATTTTGATTATGGTGTTCACTTCATTTATTAGTGAGAGCTTGTGTTAATGAAACTTCAAGGTATATCATCTTTCTTATCGAAGATCGGAAGCAAGCATGTATCTTTCTCTTCATGGAACCTCTCTAGAGTCCGGGAAATCGATGATCGCAGTGAAAGGACCTCAACACAGTGCTTATGAAGTGAAGGACCAGACTACAAAGGTTGTAATCCTAAACCTTTAGATGTTAAAGTGTTTAACATGCTTTGTTTCGCCTAATCTCTAGTTCAAAGATCTTGGTTAGGGTTGTTCAGCATGGCTAAAATTTAAATCGGGCATGGTTGATGCCTTGTAGAACCTTATCAGAGTGCCTAGTAACCCTGCAGCTCTGTCGTTAGTTAAGTAACCTAACGGGTGATGACGGGGCCCAATGGCGAATGCGGATGGCATATACATACATCATATTTTCGTTCTTTTAAGGTATGATTAATTGATGGGACTGTGTTGATTCGGATTAATGCAAGGAAAACAGACCTATTTGATGTTGTTGGAACAATGTTCAAAAGCTGTTATTACAAGGACAATTTTTTTTTGTTTTGCACAGCGGTATTCGGTTATGAATATCCAGCACCTCATTCGACGAAAAAAGAGCCGAGTTCCCTTCACCGGGAGTGATCTCTTGGGTAGAAGTTTGCTTCAGGGTAATAACTTCACTATAGTCGATTACTTTTTGCTTTGCATTGAGATATTCTATGGGAATGTCCTGCACCTCATTCCACGAGGAAAGAGCCGAGATCCCTTCACCGGAAGTGACCTCTTTAGAAAACGTTTTCGCCACTATATATTTGTAAAAAGCTATCTGGTTCCTTCAACGATATCAAGTTCATTACGTTAAAGGTTTATCGCAAAAAACCATTTGTAGCCCTCCATCATTTCAGACGGGTAGCACTTAGTATTCATGCCATGTTTGTTAGACTTAGTCAAGGGATAGTGTATGGTAGCTGCTTGTTACTTTTCTGTTGTAGGGTTCCTAGTCACACTAATGAAGTCTCACAAGTGATCAAACATGCTCAATTCAAAAATTTCCTTGTTCCTACAAACGCTAATACAGATCGTTAACTAGAAAACAAGGCGATGGAAGCAAGTAAACGGAAATATAGCTAAAGGGAAGGGGCTACAACCTTTGTAGATCCGGTTCTCCACCTCCATGGCTCCGCGATGAAGTCTCCTCGCTGTACAAATCGGATCATGGGCTCTAGCGTCGGCTTCATCGGAGAAAAAGCGGGCTAGGTCATCGACGACGATGCCGAAGATGATCTACGTCGAGGCATCACAAGATCAAGCTCCGACTTCACCAAGTCATGAAAGTTGTGAAGAAAACACCCTATACTACTTGGCAAGAGGTAGAGGATGAAGAAATAGGAGGTGGGTTCACTTTAGAATTGGATTTCTCACTCTTTTTCATCAATCACCATTGATGAAGTCAAGCTTTCTTCATTGAAGAAGATGATGATGAAGAAGAAGAAGATATGATAAGTCTTGAATAATGAGATAAATAAATCAATACTTATCATATATTAACCCTTAGTTAATTGTAGAGAATGGACCATGGTTAACTTGAATGGTTAGGGTTAAGGATGAGACAAGAATGGTGACTTAGTCAATGCTTCATGAAACTTCAACTAAAAACAAACATTGCCACCATTCATTTCTTATCTTTTCCAAAAATAAATAAATAAATAAATAAGTAAGAAAAAAGAAAACTTTAATCATAAACTTAACCATGGTTTACTTCTTTACACTTAACCAAGTAAACATGTATCATCAAACATGATACAATCATGTGCACAAAAAATATCACATATACAATGTGCAATTCAAGTGAGAAAATCCATTTAAAGTGAACCAATACTAGTTAATGCAAAGTAATATATCAAATATATAATTATACATTAAATCATTAAATCATTAAATCAACACTTGATTCAATGATCCGGTCATGTCGCATATAACCGGCTAGTATCCAATGTATCGGCTTATCGAATCGATCCTTGATTCGATAACTATGTTATATCGCATATAACCAATCAATACATTCATCGCGAGAATGAAATACGGTATCACATACACGCATTATAATCGGTCCCGCACATATCTCATATGCTCTCCTATTTCATTTCGCATGAGCCAGGAAACCTCTGTGTAGGACTCTAAAGACTCGTCAATACGCCGGTAGCAGATGATGATCATATCAAACACCCACAAGAGCGGTCTGCTAAACGTAACGGCCACCCGGGTATTGAGCGATCAGAAGATCGACGAGCAAGCCCGCTCTCACTCCTGTGAATCCAACCAGTAATACTTACTGTACAGTCAGGTCTGTTCGTCTGATATGTCGCATATCTCGCCTAGGGGTGGTAAACGTCAGACCCCAATAGCTTGATAAGTCATGCCGACGTAGGGTCCATAACTTTCGTGAAACTACTGATAACTTTTACCAGTATATCACAGCAAACCTGGCCATGGATTTCCTGTTATGGCCAGTCGAGCATTGCGCAACATCAACCCCCAATACTGGGAGAGACGAATCCCCTCCTATCGCTCATTGCCTCCATGTGAATCGGGACTGTACCCAAAAACCACCTATTTGCACGACTCAGTAGAGCCGTGTAGGGTGGAAATCAAAGCACAGTGGGAGACACACAAGAATCTATGACGATCTCGGGTCAACAGACTAAGCTGTACCAGTGTCACCAGAGAACTGCCATCTGACGTGAGGTATAATACCATCTGGGAGTTCTCGGCGAGTCCGTTCAGTGTACCCAGTCTCCACTGAGCACCCGTATACCATCTCTGATGTCAAACACCAATGGATATGGGATCATCCATCGCCCATCACATGGGTCGAGAAGATATACGCTAGTCTACTCTGGAATATCGATGCCCCGTCTCGATATTCCCTCGACTAGGAACAATGAAGGATGTTCTCATTGACTACCCAGGCCCCACTAGTATGATCTGCATCATAGTCCTGGAAGTCGAGCACATATCCTAAGGGCTTTATCTACATGTAATCAGAGAGAGACAGAAAGTATACATGTTAGGATAAAGAGCAACCAGATAGCGTACTATCATGTCGAGCAAGAAAGTCCTACCTATATACATCCAATGTATAGTAATGGCCTCTAGGGCATACATATAACTAACAATCTCCCACTTGCACTAGGGCCATCTGTAGCAGTAGTTGTAGTATCTAATACTCAACCATCTCCTAAAAGTCTCTCTTTGGGAAAAGGCCTTCGTGAGTAGATCCGCCGTGTTGTCCTCTGAGTCTACTCTCCTAACCTCGATCACCCTGGAGATCAACTATCTCCATGATCAAGTGATGCTGCCTCAGAATATGTCTGGGTCACTGATGGGACCAGGGTTCCAGGGCCAAAGCCTTAGTTCCATTGTCACACAATGGTAGGAACCTAGTTCATCCTATGAACTAATATACACCCAAACTGCCTCTTTGGCAGTATCTTTAATAGCGATGTTACCAGCCTTTATCGTCTAGTTTGCCACGGTATCTAGCTTGGAACTCTTCCAACATACCGTCCCTTTACTGAGGGTAAAAACAATGCCTGTGACTGACATTCAGTCGTCTTTATCACCCTGGAACTCTTCCAGTGATTCTCCCCAGGATCGATTGATACCATCTCACTACATCTAGTGAGTATCCTAGCATCCAATTACATCTATCTCATAGATGAAAACTCAGGATTTAGGAGGTATCACTTTGATCCTATATGGAGAATCTATGTGATAAGAGGAGATCGACCGATCGTAGCATGGGAAACTCCTTTCCTATCAAGAGTATGTCATCCACGTACTCTACGAGGATCATTACCATACTCCATACTACCCTTTTGTATATACAGGGTTCATCTACTATTTTGATGAAGTCAAACTCTTTGACTACCACATCAAAACAGATGTTCCAACTCCGCGATGCCTGCTTTATTCTATAAAGCAACTTGCACACGTTTCCGCTGCTCCCACTGTTTACGAAGCCCTCTGGCTGTGTTCTTATAGACTTTCTCTTCTAAATCAGTATTTAGAAAAGCAGTCAGGGCACCCAACCACCAGATATCGTAGTCATGGTATATAGCAATGTCAAGTAGGTCCGGATGGACTTAAGCAAAGTCACTTGGAAAAGGTTTCATCATTATCCATGCCTGGTTGATGACCAAAACCTTTAATAAGCCTAGCTTTGAAAGTCTCAACTTTTCCATGTATACCAAGTAATCTTCTCAAGATATACTTGCTCCTGATGGGGATTTAACCTTTCAGATATAGCAACCAAAGTCCATACTTTGCTGGTGTACATGGATTCCATCTCAGATCGCTAAGCATGCAGCCATTCTTACAATGTCCCTACTCTCGATGGCCTGCTCGAAACTGGTTGGGTCATCATCTCTTGATGCAATCCTCGCTCCCACTGTCATCGAGAAACCGAGGTATCTCTCAGGCGGATGAGGAACCCTACTAGATCGGCGGAGAGGCTGAGGTTCGTCAGGAACTATTGAATCCTTTGGTTCTGTTAAATCATTAGCTGCAGTTTTGTATAGCTGGAACCTTTCCAGTTCTACAGAACTGACCTTGCCTCGATCTTGTCCGGATTTTGCTTTTGACATAGGCCGGACAATCCCAAATCTTAACTAACTTATGATAAGGGCTCTTCCCATACCATATCTCATATGGAATGGTAGGCAGTGATCTGATTCGAACCTAATTCAATAGGTATGCAGCTTCTCAAGCGCATAACACCCAAAAGGAAATATGTAACTCAGTAATACTCATCATAGAGCACACCATATCTAATATTGTGCGATTGCTCCGCCCTGATGCACCGTTGTGCTGTGGTGTATTCAGAGGAGTAATACGGAGAGAGAATCTCATTCTCCTTTAGAATGGTCCAGGAATGCCATGCACAAGTATTCTCCTCCCTGATCTCATCATAGGGCATAATACTTATACCCGGTCATTGGTTCTCTACTTCTAACTTATATTCTGTGAATACCTCAAAAGGTTCGGACTTATGTTTCAACAGGAACATATGACTGAATCTTGAGAGATTATCAGAGAATATAATGAAGTATAAAGAACCAGTCCTGGCATGTGTAGACAGGAGACTTTACATACATCATCATGCATCAGTCCCAAGAGTTTACTAACTCTTTCTCTGTTTTCAGTAAACGGAGCTATGGTCATCTAATCTTTGAGACATGACTGGCAAGTTTCACAAGATGTAAATTCAAACTAACTTAAATATGCATCTAAAATGTAACTTCAGCCAGTCGGGTTGCATTGATGTGACCTAGTCTACAATACCTCAAGAAGGATCCGTTCATTTCTGAACTCTTCCTCTTTTGTATGTTCTGTATACTAAAGAACTGTAGTTCGATTTAGAACATCAATGCTTTTAGATAACGTGCCTGAACCGATCAACTTTTGATATAGGAAATGTTCAAAACATTATCCATCAATACAAAATTTTATCATTTCTTTAATAAAGAGACTGATATGATTTTGTATATCAGGTTCGGTAACTAATAGCATTTGTTCAGAATCAATGTATTGGTAATACAGGGTGACAGTGACCAACAGACTTGGCTGCAACACTTGCCCTGTTTTCTGCCTCATGAAACTTATCACCCATTCTCAGTTTTTCTACCCTTTTGTAGCCCTATGTAACAGATTACATATCTGGGATCCTGATCCGGTATCATATACCCAGGATGCAGAGGATACTGAGAAACAGTTCTTTGTAATGAACACACCCGAAGGAGATGCATCATATGCACATTCTTCGTTTGGGAGGCATAGGAATTCTGGTATTCCCCAATTTCCTGCTCTGTCTTATAACAATTATAAGTTGGAGCGGGACCAACGTTCCCCAGCTGAGTATAACAAGCGGGTTCGGCCAATACATCCATTTTATTATCTTGATTAAGGCGTGATATGGTCGCTACCAGGAGAGAGAGAGAAGAAAACACTCTCCGTGCGCTCTTGCAAGATCAGATTGGTTATATATTTTATCTAATCAGGATGGCTCCCACTGTTTTTATCAAATCTTCCTTCAAACCTTAAAAGGAAAGACTAGCCGAGATTAATTACACTCTACAAGTTCACCAATCTTTCAGCCAGGCCAGTGTCGGTACTTTGAGGGAGGTTCCCCGTGCTTTCGCACGGATCTAATTACAGTAAACCTTGTTTTCCCAGTGGCGTAACCCCGTTGACACCTTTCTAGACACCTACTTGATCGGCTAATTGTAAAGTGCAAAACTCTCCCAGGAGTAACAATTACTCGCAGTGGGTATCGGGATCCAACTATCATATAGAAGGTATGCAATCTCATTGCAAATTTCAACACTTGGAACTCCCGATAAAGGTTTTTACCCCTAGCACTTATGACCTTAACTATGGTCAACAAATCATAAGCACTAGTCAAGTTCTACCCGTCATTTCGTGATTAATTAGACCCACCCACATGACCCTTAACTAAGGTCAACAAAGTCACGCGACTGTCCTAACTAATCCCATCATATGCGGTGTAGGAAGACATCACTTAACTATCGTACACTGTGCCTTGACTATGGTCAACAAACACAGCACGAATACTAAGTACTCTACTTCCTAAAATGACGGAGGGTTGCGAATGGTTTTTGTGAAAACCTTTAACGCTTTGAACTTGATCTCGTTGCGGAATCAAATGGTTTTTAAATGGAATGTTTTTGAGGCTTTTCTAGTTTTGCTAAAGGGGTCACTCTCGGTGAAGGGATCGTCGGCCCTTTCCTCGTCGAATGAGGTGCGGGATATATCATATATATCACTGTGCAAAGAGGAAACTATAGAAACGATCAAAGACAAACCGAGGGTTGTAGCATTAGCCAGTTATTGCTAAAGGAGTCACTCCCGGTGAAGGGATCTCGGTCCTTTCCTCATCGAATAAGGTGCAGGATGTTCTATAATGAACACCGCGATGCTAAGCAAGAACTGTAGCTACCTGTTTTTATTTTGAAATTCGATTCCACAACATCAATTAGGTTTATTTTTCTTTCATTAATCTCATTAATGAATATCCCATCATTTAAGTCCACCTAAACATCACAGATAAATATAACGTACACTTATGCCATCCGCATTCGCCTCGATGTCCCGTCTGCACCGTTAGGTTAGGTAACTAACGGCAGAGCGGGACAGGGCTAGCGCGGGTGTAAAACATAAGCAACGTCTATATAATATATCATATATACTATATAATATCTGTCACAGAATATCATATGATCACATTACAGATAAATCACAGCAGAAGAAACATATGAAATATTGGATATACTAGGACGTCCGTGTTTTCAATACGAGCCAGTATAAAACACGGATTCCACGGTCGTGATGAATAGCCAATCCCACACCCCTAGACCCCTATGAGAGCGGCAAGCAACCCTACCAATTCTAGGGTTAGGAGACCCGGACTCGACTCCTCGAGATGGTCTCCCACTGGACCCTAGAACCCGGTTACTTTGCTCCCCTCCTTGGGTCTATCCTAGTGCAGAAAAGTAAATAATATACATCAACGGTGACATCTTCCGTAACCTGGAAGTGCCCCAATAAAAGAATATTACATACAAGTTTTTACATGAATGAAAATAGAAAAACACTCATCTCACATAAAACCACCCGGCTATTCAAACACGACGATCCAATATAACACATCCAGCAACACATAACATCACAAGTCATCAACGTAAGTAAATATGCGCATCCCAATTGTCGTTGACATATAGCAACGAAACCGGCGATATCACATATTACACTTACGGTCACAGAAAAGAAAGTGTAAAACTACAACAATTGGAATCCGCAACCACCTCAGACATCGCATGCCTGACCAAATGAATTCTTTAGACATCGCATGCTTAACTATTATAAACCCCGCATTTTAGTCTCATTATCGAAAACACTTTTCAATACCAAGTCGGGCAATTCAACAGGATTCCCGACATTTTGATCGAATGCTCATCGCAAACTTTAGTAGACGGTCGCACCCGTGATACCGTCGACGAAGTGCACCAAGACGGAACACCGCTACCGTGAGCACCCAAACGGATGCTTTCGGCGACGGGGTTCTCCTACAGTCACTTGGTCGGGGCTATGGGGTGAGGCTGTCTATTATGTTTACCCGACGAGTATCCGCGTACGCTACATGATTGCGACGGACTTTTGATCACATCAAAACTCCATGGCAACCGACCAAGTGAGACTAAACTGCTATGTTTATAATATTCATTCCATTATCTCATAACTACTTGTGAATTCCAATTATTGTATCACTTTTTGGATAAACAGAAAATGTTAAACTTTCCGATCGAATATTCGAACACCCAAGTTTTCCCGATAGGCTCAACACATGAAATAAGTCTAACAGCATTCATTTCGTGCCTCAGTACCAACGGTCCAGCTGTAGAAGGGTCAAGCCAACGCCTCACATGTGGCACGCCGTACTGCCCCAAACTGGAAGCTTCAAAGGGCAGTTCAAGACGGTCACATAATCGAGTTAAGGTTTGCTGTCTTCTAGAGGGACCATCGCGTTACTTACACTACTTAGAACATCGTTAAACTACGGAAAAATCCAACAATTGGAAATTTCCCGGCAGGGGAAAAAGTGGGTATTTATATCCGGTCTAACTTTTTAACATATTCTAAAAATTACCCGGAAAAACACACAGACAAAATTAGACAATCCGATCGATACACCGAGTCCCCAATTCAACCGAGAAAATCAACTCTTAAAAAAATATTAAAAATTCCCAGGAAAACCAGCACTGAAAAGTAGGAGTTACTGTGCAAGAATTAATGCATGAAGAGGCTAAAGCGCCGCGGAACCGCGGCATTAGCTTGCTAATGCCGCGGTTCCGCCGCTCTTTTGTGGACTTAGGTGTACGGGCTTCACAGTAATTCATAGAATCTTCTGCTGATTTTTCTGCATATTTTTAATACTCAAAAATCCCTGTTTTTGAAAAAAGTCCAGAGAGCTAGGAAAAATCGGGGTTTCGGGTTCGATCGGGTTTCTAACATCGTCTACGCATCGCCTAAGGCTCTAGCTAGGCTCTGATACCACTGTACGTCAGGCAGCCACCCCATCCAATGGGGTCGCCGTGGCACCAACGGGTCCCTCAACCGCTAGACTACAACCCGCCGGAACACCTTCCAGTCTCGGGACACCCTCGGGGTAAGAGCCTATGCTTCGCCACACTGTCACATAGTGAGAACCCCCCATAGGTCGACATCCAATGCCTAGTAGCTCTGATACCACTGTAGGCTTCCTAGGCACACTAATGAAGTCTCACAAGTGATCAAACATGCTCAATTCAAAAATTTCCTTGTGCCTACAAACCCTAATACGGATCGTTAACAAGAAAGCAAGGCGATGCAAGCAAGTAAACGGAAATATAGCTAAAGGGAAGGGGCTACAACCTTTGTAGATCCGGTTCTCCACCTCCATGGCTCCGCGATGAAGTCTCCTCGCTGTACAAATCGGATCATGGGCTCTAGTGTCGGCTTCATCGGAGAAAAAGCGGGCTAGGTCATCGACGACGATGCCGAAGATGATCTACGTCGAGGCATCACAAGATCAAGCTCCGACTTCACCAAGTCATGAAAGTTGTTAAGAAAACACCCTATACTACTTGGTAAGAGGTAGAGGATGAAGAAATAGGAGGTGGGTTCACTTTAAAATTGGATTTCTCACTCTTTTTCATCAATCACCATTGATGAAGTCAAGCTTTCTTCATTGAAGAAGATGATGATGAAGAAGAAGAAGATATGATAAGTCTTGAATAATTAGATAAATAAATCAATACTTATCATATATTAACCCTTGGTTAATTGTAGAGAATGGACCATGGTTAACTTGAATGGTTAGGGTTAAGGATGAGACAAGAATGGTGACTTAGTCAATGCTTCATGAAACTTCAACTAAAAACAAACATAGCCACCATTCATTTCTTATCTTTTCCAAAAATAAATAAATAAATAAATAAGTAAGAAAAAAGAAAACCCTAATCATAAACTTAACCATGGTTTAATTCTTTACACTTAACCAAGTAAACATGTATCATCAAACATGATACAATCATGTGCACAAAAAATATATCACATATACAACGTGCAATTCAAGTGAGAAAATCCATTTAAAGTGAACCAATACTAGTTAATGCAAAGTAATATATCAAATATATAATTATACATTAAATCATTAAATCAACACTTGATTCAATGATCCGGTCATGTCACATATAACCGGCTAGTATCCAATGTATCGGCTTATCGAATCGATCCTTGATTCGATAACTAGGTTATATCGCATATAACCAATCAATACATTTATCGCGAGAATGAAATACGGTATCACATAGACGCATTATTCTCGGTCCCGCACATATCTCATATGCGCTCCTATTTCGTTTCGCTTGAGCCAAGAAACCTCTGTGTAGGACTCTAAAGACCAGTCAATACGCCGGTAGCAGATGATGATCATATCAAACACCCACAAGCTGCAAGCGGTCTGCTAAACGTAACGGCCACCCGGGTATTGAGCGATCAGAAGATCGACGAGCAAGCCCGCTCACACTCCTGTGAATCCAACCAGTAACACTTACCGTACAGTCCGGTCTGTTCGTCTGATATGTCGCATATCTCGCCTAGGGGTGGTAAACGTCAGACCCCAATAGCTTGATAAGTCATGCCGACGTAGGGTCCATAACTTTCGTGAAACTACTGATAACTCTTACCAGTATATCATGGCAACCCTGGCCAGGGATTTCCTGTTATGGCCAGTCGAGCATTGCGCAACATCAACCCCCAATACCGGGAAAGACGAATCCCCTCCTATAGCTCATTGCCTCCATGTGAATCGGGACTGTACCCAAAAACCACCTTTTTGCACGACTCAGTAGAGCCGTGGTAGGGTGGAAATCAAAGCACAGTGGGAGACACACAAGACTCTATGACGATCTCGGGTCAACAGACTAAGCTGTACCGGTGTCACCAGAGAACTGCCATCTGACGTGAGGTATAATACCATCTGGAAGTTCTCGGCGAGTCCGTTCAATGTACCCAGTCTCCACTGAGCACCCGTATACCATCTCTGATGTCAAACACCAATGGATATGGGATCATCCATCGCCCATCACATGGGTCGAGAAGATATACGCTAGTCTACTCTGGAATATCGATGCCCCGTCTCGATATTCCCTCGACTAGAAACAATGAAGGATGTACTCATTGACTACCCAGGCCCCACTAGTATGATCTGCATCATAGTCCTGGAAGTCGAGCACATATCCTAAGGGCTTTATCAACATGTAATCAGAGAGAGACAGAAAGTATACATGTTAGGATAAAGAGCAACCAGATAGCGTACAATCATGTCGAGCAAGAAATTTCTACCTATATATGTCCCAGCATCCACTACAATATACATCCAATGTACAGTAATGGTCTCTAGGGCATACATATAACTAACATCTGTTGCATAGATAGATGCGTTGGTTTGGGACAGTTATACAGCCTTGTTGCCCTTCGTTAAGGTCGAGTACGGGTGGGTTCAAATTAACCTGTATAATGACGGGTGGAACTTGACATGTGACTTATGATTTGATGGCCTTCGTCATGGTCATAAGAGCATGGGGTAAAAATCACATCGGGAGTTTCAAACATACAGGAAACTTGTCAGGCATGCGCATACCTTCTGGAGTGTGATAACTTGAGTGGGTTCCATCAAGTTATCATGCGATGATAGTTGGATCCTGATTCCCACTGATGATTTGGTTTACTCCTCGAGTGATTTTAGATGAACCCGACTAATTCTTCTTTCAGGTTTGGAGGAGAATTTATGGATACAGTGGGAGACAACCTGATTAGATAAAATGATTAACCATTATGATCTAGGTTAGAGTGCACGCTGAGTATTTCTTTTCTCTCTCTCTTTGGAAGCGACCATAGCCCGACCCTAGACTAGAACTCAGTAACCAAGTTAACCGAACCTTCTTAAAACTTATTTGCTTTTGGATTGTCAGAGTTGCATACTTCATTGCCACTCCTACTTTTACACTTTGCATTTCTCCGGAACATTCCGTATCACTACGAAAATCCACATTTATTGGATATGACCATCGTATAGTTACATACGAACTCGAAGAAACTAGTTTCAGATTCGAGAATGGTTTCCGGTTCTGGAAAAAATGAATATGATTTTTCAGTTGTGTTTTCCTTTTACTTCTCTCAGGTTGTGAGGGCTCCTAGGATTAGAAGAGGGTACATCTATTGCGCTTATTGGATAGTCTTCTTCCAAATCATAGGCAGGTGCCGAAAGGTGGGGAAGGAAGAAAACCAATTAGCCTATGTGTGGTGTACAGAAGATAATAAGTAAAGACAAATAAAGGGATTAGAAAGAGGGCAAAGTAAATTGAGACTGTTATCATTCATGAAGAAACCGCGTATATCAAAGCCACTCCTACTTCACCTTTAAATTTCTCCAGAACACCCCGTGTGACTGAAGATCCATATTTATTGGATAATCTATCGTATAGTTACATACGAAGTCGAAGGAACTTGTTCCAGTTCGAGGATAGATTCTGGTTCAGTACAAATAGAATAAGGATTATTTTATTATCTTTTATCTTTACATTCTCTCATGTTGTGAGAGCTCCTTGGATTAGGAGAGTACACCTATTACGCTTATTGGATAGTCTTCTTCCAAACCATAGGCTGACGCTGAACGGTATGGATGGAAGAAAACCATTTAGCCTAATGGTGGTGTACAGAAGGTAATAAGTAAAGACAAATAAAAGGGATTTGGAGAGACGAAAAGGAAATATACGGTTACAGTCTTGAATCTGCATAATGGAAGAGGCATTACTAGGAATACGCAGATACCCCTTCAAAACATTTACATGTTTCAGTTTCACTATGCGTTGTTAATTGAAAACTGATTTCCGAATTAGATCCTTACTCCAGGGTATGTATTTACCTGGTTTGATTCTCACATCTGTATAGTTTTATAGATGATAAGTGGGAGTAAATTATTTGGAATTAGGTTATTATATCTCTTTATATCAGAATTCGTTGTAATTGGTGATATTTGAGGAAATCACCTGGGGTTTTGCCTGACGACAAATATTTGGTTTTGAATATCCGTTGTTAAGCACCAATTTCAAACTGATATATCTGTACGTTTATTTTATAAAGTCAGATATAAATTTTTGAAATTATGTCCATAACATTTACCTATATTAGTTGATGATTGGGTAAGGAGCATTAAACAGCGGTGCAATTTTTCTTACCCATAATACAGTTTCCAACCTACGACGCACAGGGTTTGAGTTATTGAACTCAATGGACTTATACAAAGTATTATATGTTGTCCAGTGTCCATTAGGAAAAAGAGCTTGGTACTCGTACTATATTATGTTTACTTGTGACTTCTTTAGTTTTTAGACATGTATTTCATAGAAATACAAGGTCCAAGTTTTGAGAAGTTATAGGTATAAGAATAAAGTAAAGAACCATGTGTTGCAAGTATCGGGATTCTTCAAGGTGATCGAAGATGTAGATACTTGTGTTTGGTATTCAGTTGATAGTAATGGTTTGAGAACTTGCTTCTCTTTCAGGTTACTCATATTTGGATGCACTCGTAGTTGAGTAATGTTGATCGGCCTCCTTCCTTTTGGTTGACATGCAATGGAGACAGCTGCATGATTTGAATCCGGTTCAAATTAAATCAGTGAATCTGTTTCTGTATTGTATATCGAATGGTTCATATCTTAATGAGTTAAGGTATATGGAGTTGTCTGGCTTATGCTTAAAACCAGACTCTGGTTAACTCAAGGCACGTTTCAGTAATGGCAGTTTGTGGGTTAACCCGGGCTTTGATGAGGGTTAACTTTCTACCATCTAGAAGATCAATAGTGATATTGATCTTGACTCGCCACAGTTTTAGCAAAATGGAATTTTTCAGAAAAAAGTAGTGGGAGTATGGTAGAACTGGAAGTGATTCGAGAACCACAAACGATTACTGAAAATTTAATTGAACCTAAATATTCAATCGGGTTTGACATTCCATTAGCCACTCCGCTGATATTGTGGGTAACCTCAGGCGCTCGAGAGGTACTTTAGTATCCTCAAAGACAGCGACAGGGAGGTTCTTGTTTACCCAAACTTGCTATTACTGCTATTCTATACTATGAGACCCGGCAGGAGGATGAGTATAGCGTCGTCCTAAACTAGCTTTAGAAGTGCACGTGTATATGACTCTGGCAGAGGGTTATTATAGTCAGTAGGAGCAGCATAAGCATAATGGACAAGAAGCTTGTGTCTATTTATAGACTAAAACTGGTATGGCGGAGATAGATCGTCTATTTTTGATGTGATAGTCATAGGCTTTGACTTCATCAGAATAAGAGATGGATCTGTTAAGAAGGTAGTAGGGTGTGATGTCTTGCTATTTGGATGATATACACTTTATAGGAAGTGAAATTCCCATACTACGATCGGTTCTACCTTTGTTGTCACATAGTGGTTTCTCCACATAAGATATGGATATTATATCAGGCATTCTGGTTACTGGATCTATGGTTTTAGATTTAGCTTTGGAAAGTATTCCAATTTGGGTACTTAGACAGCATTCTAAAGGTATTTTAGAATGGATGACTACTAGCATGGTAGTGTACCTGCAGGTGATGGGGTCACCCTCTCTAAAGGTGTCTTACAGACTAAAGGGGATAGGGAAGTGCATGATTGGCATATCACTTGCTTAGGCAATTGAGTCAATCATGAGATGTCAAGTACCACACCAGATGTTGTTTTTGCACTATTTGCAATAGGTTTATATATTAATTCAATCCTGGAGAAATGTTCGGAAGCAGTTTATGAATATAAGTGGATGTTCTAGGGATTTGGTAACAGCAGCCTCCTCCGGAAGATGGTTATCATTCCAGGCCTCCAAGGTGACCTGGATGACATAGTGACCGTCAGATTTATAGTTTTGCCTCTTTTGAGGGGCGGTAGTTTGGACAGGTGGTCTAACCAGATATTGAGAGATGCATGGCACAAGATACTGATTAAGTTTAGTGGACGATACAGTCTAAGAAGTTTGCTGGATTTGGAGTTCATTTGTGAATTGGGTCCCATCAGATATCCAGACATATTCTAAGACATGTATTGCTCATTTCGGGATATGGCTTTCTCCGCGAACATGAAATATAGAGAGAAATAGAAAGAAATATTGGAGCGGATCCACTCACTGAGGCTATTTCTTGAACACAATAGTTTTACAAACGAGCTTTATGGAAATGATTAGTAGAGAAGTTGGGTGTTCGGTATCACACGGGCTGTGAGTTTGCGACACCGCAATAATAAGCCTTAAGTGCAAGTGGGGGATTGTTGGCTATAGTGCCTTCAAGTCAATTATTGGATTGCAGGCGCATGATTGCAATGATTGAGGGAGAACCTATAGCGGTAGAACAATCTTACTCGAGATGATAGTATGATATTTGGTTTGTCTTTATCATCATATACATACTTTAGGTGACATTACAGATCACTATTACAAGTTGATAGAGCCCATAGGATTCATGCTTGACTACCAGCAGTATGATGGCGATCATATACGTGAGTAGTGGTCTATAAGCACATTCTTAGAATGTCCTTAGTCATGGGTGTTTCGAGACTGGGCATCGATACTCCAAAGTAGACTAGTGTATCCTGATCAAGACCCCGACGAGGGGCGGTGGGCGTGTAGGGTTCCACATCAACGCCACTGGGTTTTGGGAGGCACCGACAATGCCGTTTTTAAAAAATTAGCGCACTAAAGGACCCTAACGTAGAATCTTAACTAGAGAATTAGACGAAACTATAATGTAAATATCATTACATCTAAGTGAACAAGGAATACAAGCTTTATAGACCGGTCCTTCACTTCAATAGCCCTGTGTAGTAGTCCCTTCGCTCCAAATAGTGAGCTCCCAGACTTTAAAAAGGCTCCACAAGATGAAAGGAACAAGCTTGCTTGATGTCTTTGAGGCCGAAGATGACCTACGTCGATGAAACACTAACTCAAGCTACCTCTTCACTAATTGTGAAGAAAGCAACCTAAACTAAATGGCTAATCTAATGTAGGTTTATGAAGTAGGAATTATGCTCACATTAGAAATATTTTTCTCACTAATTTTCTTCACCTCCCAAAAATCTAGAGAGCTTGAGGAAGGAGATGAAGAAAAGCAACCATGGAAAAAACTGTACAGAATGGCAACCATGGGTGAGTTAATATTATATATTAACCCTTGTAGAGACTAAACTATGGCTAATTATAATGGTTGGGTTAATAAATATCTTAAGCAAAACAAAAT
Source organism: Agapanthus africanus (assembly GCA_030015575.1). NCBI lineage: Eukaryota > Viridiplantae > Streptophyta > Magnoliopsida > Asparagales > Amaryllidaceae > Agapanthus > Agapanthus africanus. The sequence continues at coordinate 539,856,923 of CM057337.1, forward strand.
TGATGGACTTAGTCAATGATTCTACAAGCTTCCATTAAGCATCAACCATGACTAATTTCTACCCGATTTTTAATTACTTTAAATAATAAAACCCTTCATTATGTTAAGCATGGTGTGAATCTCATACACCCATGTTATATGTATCATCTAGCATGACACAAAAAAATGTACATTAATATATATCTCATATATACTAAATGCACAAGTGAGAAAAAGAATTCTTAAGTGAGCTAATATTAGTTAATGTAAGTTAATATATCAAATATATAATTATATATGTAGGGATGCTAGACACATGCACAAGGGTCTATGAGGCATCAACCATGCCCGATTAAAAATTTAGCCGTGCCGAACAACCCAAAACCGGATCTTTAAACTAGAGTTTATGCAAAAACTAACATGTTAAACACTTTAACACTAAGTGAGAGGGATTACAACCTTTGTAGTTCCGGTCCTTCACTACAATAGCTCTGTGTAGATGTCCCCTTCATTGCAATCGTGAACTCCGGACTTTAGAGAAGCTCAGAAGAACGAACATGCTTTCTTCGATGACTTCGAGGCCGAAGATGATCTACGTCGGGGAGACACTAATTCAAGCTATTCCTTCACTAGGTCATGAACTTTGTGAAGAGAACACACTCTACTACATGACAAGTGGTAGAGGATGAAGAAGTAGGAGGTGGGCTCACTTTTATTTTCATATTCTCACTCACTTTCATCACAAAGCTAAAACTAGAAAGCTTTTGCTCAAGGAACTCAAGGAAGAAAATGATGAATCCTGTTGTGATGAATAATGAATTATTGTAGTGGTTACAAAACTAACCAAGGGTTAAGCATGAAGGAGTTAACCCATGTAGAGAGTTAACTAGAGTTAATGGTTTGGATTGGGTTAACATAATATCAACACAAAATATCAAGCCAAAGATAAAGTCAAAGCTTCATGAAGCTTCATGGAAGCTTCATGCAAAAGCTAACCCTAATCAAAACCCTAACCAAGTTTAAACCCTAAACCATTGTTAAATTTATAACCCTAACATGTTACAATATTATATATCACATATACAATATATTTTGTAACAAAAGAAAATATTACAATTAACATATATCGCATATATATCAATGTATTATTCCGAGTGAGAAAAAGAATCTTTTAGTGAGCTAATATTAGTTAATGTAATTTAATATATCATATATATTATTATACATTAAATTATCGAATCAACACTTGATCCGAAAATCCGGCTATATCGTATATAACCGACTAATATCATGTGTAACAACTTATCGAATCAACACTTGATCCGATAACCCGGCTATATCGCATACAACCGATCAATGTCACTAATCGCGAGAATATAATACGGTATCTTATATCGTATTAATCTCGGTCCCGCACATATCACATATGTGCTCCTACTCCGTTTCTCTTGAGCCAGGAAACCCCTGTGTAGGACTCTAAAGACTTGTCAATAAGCCGGCAGTAGGTGATGATCATATCAAACACCCACAAGCCGCAAGCGGTCTGCTAAACATAACGGCCACCCGGGTATTGAGCAATCAGAAGATCAACAAGCAAGCCTGTACATTCTCCTGTGAATCCAATCAGTAACACTCCCGTATAGTCCGGTCTCGTCGTCTGATATGTCGCATATCTCGCCTAGGGGTGGTAAACGTCAGACCCCAGTAGCTCGATAAGTCGTGTCGATATAAGGTCTATAACTGTTTGAGAAACTACTGATAACACTTACCAGTAAATCTCAGCAACCCTGGCCAAGGATTTCCGGTTTCCGGTTATAACCAATCGAACAAGCACAACATCAACTCCCTATACCGGGAGAGACGAATCCCCTCCTATCGCTCATTGCCTCCATGTGATTCGGGACTGTACCCAAAAGCCACCTTTTTGCATGCCCTCTTAGACGTGGTAAGATGGAAATCAAAGCACAGTAGGAATCACAAAAGACTCTATGATGATATCGGGTCAACAGACTACTCTGTACCAGTGTCACCGGAGAACTTCCATCTAACATGATGTATAATACCATCTGGGAGTTCTCGGTGAGTCCATCCAGTGTACCTAGTCTTTACTGTGCACCCGTACACCATCCTTGATGTCAAACATCGATAGATATGGGATCATCCATCGCCCATCATATGTGTCAAGATGCGTATACGCTAGTCTACTCTGGTGCATCGATGCCCTGTCTCGATACACCCTCGACTAGAAACAATTATAGGATGTACTCGTCGACTATCGTGGCCCCACTAGTATAATCTCATCATAGTCCCAGTAGTTGAGTACATATCCTAAGGGCTTTATCAACATGTAATATAGAGACAATCAGAGTACATGTTAAGATAAAGTACAACCAGATAGCATACTATCATGTCGAGCAAGAAAGTCCTCCCTATATATGTCCAAGCATGCATTACAATATACATCGTATATACAGTAATGGCCTCTAGAGCTTACATATAACTAACAATCTCCCACTTGCACTAGGGCCATTTGTTGTGGTATCGCTTACCCAACAATTAGCTGCGGTTGAAGTATCTCATACTCAACCATCCTATAAAAGTCTCTACTGGGAAAAATGCCTTTGTGAGCGGATCCGCGCTGTCATCCTCTGTGTCTACTCTCCTAACCTCGATCTCCCTGGAGATCAACCATCTCCATGATCAGGTGATACTGCCTAAGAATTATATCTGGATTTCTGATGGGACGGTAGTTCCATGGCTAAATCCACAACTCCATTGTCACACAATGGTAGGAACGAAGTTCATCTCATGAACTTATATATCCAGACTGCCTCTTTGGTAGCATCCTTGGTAACGATGTATCTTGCCTTTAATCATCTAGTATGTCACGGTATCTAGCTTAGAACTCTTCCAACATACCGTCCCTCCACTGAGGGTAAAGACAATGCCTGCGACTGACATTCAGTCATTCTTATCACCCTGGAACCTTTCCAGTGATTCTCCCCATGATCAGTTGATACCATCTCACTACAACTAGTAAGAATCCTAACATCCAATTAGATCTATCTCATAGATCCAAAAACCCAGGATTTAGGAGGTATCACTTTGATCCTCTATGGAGAATCCTTGTGATAAGCGGAGATTGACCGAACGTAGCATAGGAAACTCCTTCACTATCAAGAGTATGCCATCCACGTACTCTACGAGGATCACCACCATACTCCCTACTACCTTTTTGTATATACAAGGTTCATCTACCATTTTGATGAAGTCAAACTCTTTGACTACCACATCAAAACAGATGTTCCAACTCCGCGATGCCTGTTTTATCATATAAACATCTTGCACACATTTCCGCTGCTCCCACTATCAACGAAGCCCTCTGGCTGTGTAGTTATAGACGCTCTTTTCTAAAACATCATTTAGAAAAGCAGTCATGACACCCAACCGCCAGATATCGTAGTCATGGTATGTAGCCGTAGCAAGTAGGATCTGGATGGACTTAAGCATAGCTCTGAAAGTCTCAACTTTTCCATGTACACCTACTAATCTTCTCAAGATATACTTGCTTCTGATGGGGATTTAACCCTTCAAATAGAGCAACCAAAGTCCATACTTTGTTGGTGTATAAGGATTCTATCTCAGATCGATAAGCATCCAGCCATTCTTACAGAGTCCCACTCCCGATGGCTAGATCGAAACTAGTTGGGTCATTATCTCATGATGCAATTCTCGCTCCCAGTGTCATAGAGAAACCGAAGTATCTCTTAGGTGGGTGAGGAACCCTACTAGATCGGCGGAGAGGCTGAGATTCGTTGGAAACTATTGAATCCTTTGGTTCTATCAAATCATCAGCTGTAGTTTGTATAGCTGGAACATTTCCAGTTCTACATAACAGACCTTGTCTCGAGCTTGTCCGGATTTTGCTTTTAGACATAGGCCGGACAACCCCAAATCTTAACAAACTTAAGATATGGGCTCTTCCCTTTCCATATCACATATGAAGTGGTAGGCAACTGATTTGATTTGAACCCTATTCAATAAGTATGCATCTTCTCAAGTGGATAACTCCCAAATGGAAATAGGAAACTCAGTAGTACTCATCATAGATCACACCATATCAAATAGGGTGCTATTGCTCCGCCCCGATATACCATCGTGCTATGGTGTATACGGAGGAGTAATGCTGAGAGAGAATCTCATTCTCCTTTAGAATAGTCCAGGAATTCCGTGCTCAAGTATTCTCCTCCTTGATCTCATCAAAGGACATAATACTTATACCCGTTTTTGGTTCTCTGCTTTTAACTTATATTCTGTGAATATCTTAAAAGCTTCAGACATGTGTTTCAACAGGAACATATGTCTGAATCTTGAGAGATCATCAGAGAATGTAATGAAGTACAAAGAACCGGTCTTGGCATGTGTAGACAGGGGACCTTCATACATCAGCATGTCTCAATCCTAAGAGTTGACTAACTCTTTCTCTATTTCCAATAAACGGAGCTGTGGTCATCTTATCTCTGTGACATGACCGGCAAGTTTCACAAGATGTAAATTCAAACTAATTTTAAATATGCATCTTTATGTAACTTCGGCTAGTCGGGTCGCATTGATATGACCTAGTCTACATGCCTCAAGAAGGATTCGTTCATTTTTGAACCTCTTGTGTGTGTTCTGTATACTAAGAACTGTAGTTTGAATTAGAATGTCTATGCTTTTAGATAACGTGCCTGAACCGATCAACTCTTGATATAGGAAATGTTCAAAACATTATCCAACAATACAAAATTATATCCTTTCTTTACTAATAAAGAGACTGATATGATGTTGTATATCAGGTTCGGTATCTAATAACATTCGTTCAGAATCAATGTATTCTGGTAATACAGGGTGATAGTGACCAACAGACTTGGCTGCAACACTTGCACCATTTCTATCTCATGAAACCTATCACCCGTTCTCAGTTCTCTACCTATCTGTAGCCCATGTAACAAATTACATATGTGGGATCCTGATCCAATATCACATACCCAGGACGTAAAGGTTACTAAGAAACAGTTCCTTGTAATGAACACACCTGAAGATGATGCATCAGCAAGCACTTTCTTCGTTTGGGCGGCACGGGAAATCTGGTATTCCCTAATTTCCTGCTCTGTCTTATAACAATTATATGTTGGAGCGGGACCAACGTTCCCCAGCTCAGTATAACAAGCGGGTTCGGTCAATATATCCGTATTATTGTCTTGATTAAGGCGTGATATGGTCGCTACCTGGAGAGAGAGAGAAGAAAACACTCAGCGTATGCTCTTGCAAGATTAGATTGGTTATCTAATATATCTAATCAGGATGTCTCCCACTGTTTTAATCAAATCTTCTTTCAAACCCTAAAAGGAAAGACTAGCCGGGATTAATTACACGCTACAAGTTCGCCAATCTTTCAGCCAGGCCAGTGTTAGTACTTGAGGGAGGTTCCCCGTGCTTTCGCACCGACCTAATTAAAGTAAACCTCGTTTTCCCAGAGGCATAACCCCGTTAACATCTTTCTAGGCACCTACTTGATCGGCTAATTGTAATGTGTAAAACTCTCCTAGGGGTAACTCTTACTCGCAGCGGGTATCGGGATCCAACTATTTCATAGAAGGTATGCAATCTCATTGCAAATTTCAACACTTGAAATTCCCAATAATATTTTGCCCCTAGCATCCTATGACCTTGACGAATGCCAACAAACCATAGGCTACTGGTCAAGTTCAACCCGTCATTTCCCGATTGAATTAAACCCACTCGCACGGCCCTTGACGAATGCCAACAATGTCGCACGACTACCCTAACTCAATCTGCATCATATGCATAAGCAGATAAGCATAAATAGCTACCGCACACTACGCCTTGACGAAAGCCAACAAACGCAGCACGAATACTATGAAGTACTTATCTGAAATGACGGAGGGCTAAGACAGGTTTTTAAGAAAACCTTTTGCGTAATGAACTTGATATCGTTGTAGAATCAAGTGATTTTAAATGAAGTATTTTTAAGGCTTTTCTAGTTTTGCTAAAGGGGTCACTCCCGGTGAAGGGATCGTCGGTCCTTTCCTCATCGAATAAGGTGCAGGATATATCATATATACCACTATGCAAAGCAAGAACTATAGAAGCAATCAAAAGACAAACCGAGTTTGTAGCATCTGCTAGTTTCACTAAAGAGGTCACTCCCGGTGAAGGGATCTCGACTCTTTCCTTATCGAATAAGGTGCTGGATGTTCTACAAGGAACACCTATATACAAAGTAAGAACCAGAGCTACCAGTTTTTAAACAAGTTTTTACAACGTCTTAGGTTTCTTTTATTTCATTAATCTCATTAATGAAGTCCCATTTTAATATGCTTCACAAGCATCTCATTTGAAACGAAATCTGCAATATAACATATATCTCATATATATAATATAAACATTCGTCTCAGGCAGTAATATGATCTCACCACAGAACATTGCAGCAGAAGAACATATATGAAATATGGATATACTAGGACGTCCGTGTTTTCAATACGAGCGTGTATAAAACACGGATTCCACGGTCGCGATGAATAGCCAAACCCACATCCCTTGACCCCTACGAGAGCGGCAAGAAACACTGCCAATTCTAGGGTTAGGAGACCGGGTCTCGACTCTCCCACTGGACCCTAGAACCCGGTTACTTGTGCTCCCCGCCTTGGGTCTACCTAATGCGGAAAAGTAAATAATATACAATGGTGACATCATCCTCAGCCCGAAAGTGCCCCAATAAAAGAATATTATATACAAATGAATTTTACATGAATGAAAAAGAAAAACTCTCATCTCACATAAAACCCCCGGCTATTCAAAACGCGACAATCCAATATAACATATCATAGCAACACATAATATCTCATATCATCAACGTAAGCATGTATGCGTATCCCGATTGTCGTTGATGTATAGCAACGAAGCCGGCGTTACACCACATACTATGCTTACGGTCACAGAAAAGAAAGTGTAAAACTACAACAGTTGGAATCCGCAACCTTTTTAGACATCGCATGCCTAACCAAATGAATTCTTTAGACATCTCATGCCTAACAATTATAAACCTCGCATTTTAGTCTAATTATCGAAAACACTTTTCAATATCAAGTCGGGCAATTCAACAAGATTCCCGACATCCTGATCGAATGCTCATCGCAAACTTTAGTAGACGGACGCACCCGTGATACCGTCGACGAAGTGCACTAAGGCAGAACACCGCTGCCGCAAGCACCCGAATGGATGCTTTTGGCGACTGGGTTCTCCTACAGTCACTTGGTCAGGGATTTGGGGCGTGGCTATCTGTTAAGTTTACCCGACGAGTATCCACGTAGGCTACGTGATTGCGACGGACTTTTGATCACATCAAAATTCCGTGGCAACCGATCATCTGAGACTAAACTGCTATGTTTATAACATTCAAATTGGTTATCTCATAACTACCTGTGGATTCCAAATATTGTATCACATTACAGATAAATAGACAATGTTAAACTTTCCGATCGAATAATCAAACACCCAAGATTTCCCCAATATATCTCAACACTTGAAATCAGTTTAAAAACATCCATCACATGCCACAGTACCAATGGTCCAGCCGTAGAAGGGTCAAGCCTACGCCTCACATGTGGCACGCCGTACTGCCCCAAACCCTAAGGTTTTAGAGGCAGTTCAAGACGGTCACATAATCGAGTTAAGGTTTGTTGTCTTCTAGAGGGTCCACCGCGTTACTTGCACGACTTAGAACGTTCTTAAACTCGAGAAAAAATCCAACTTTTATAAATTTTTCCGAATGGGGAAAAAGTGAGTTATTGATATCCGTTCAAACTTTTTAACAGTTTCTAAAAAATTACCCGGACAATCTAAACAAAGTTAAATTATCCGATCGAATCAACGAGTCCCCAATATAACCCTAGAAAACTCAACACTTGAGTGGAATTAAAAAATTCCCCAAAAAATTGCCAAGAAAGGACCTAAGAATAAATATATGAAATTCCAGGGACTAAGTCCAAATTTTGGCCGCGGAACAGCCGCCAAACCCTTGGTTTGGCCGCACTTCCACGGTCATGTCAGCGACTTAGTGGACCGTACTTCATAGTAATTCTTAGTTTTTCCTGATTGTTGTTCTGAGCATTTTTAATTCATAAAAAACCACAGTTTTGAAAAATGTACAGAGAAGGGAAAACATCGGGGTTTCCGGGTTCGATCGGACTTTAAACTTCGTCTATATTTCGCCTAAAGCTCTAGCTTGGCTCTGATACCATAGTAGGGATGCTAGGCACACGTACAAGGGTCTATGAAGTATCAACCATGCCCGATTAAAATTTTAGCCGTGCCGAACAACCCAAAACCGGATCTTTAAACTAGAGTTTATGCGAAAACTAACATGTTAAACACTTTAACTCTAAGTGAGAGGGATTACAACCTTTGTAGATCCAGTCCTTCACTTTAATAGATCCGTGTAGATGTCCCCTTCACTTCGATCGTGAACTCCGGACTCTAGAGAAGCTCCACAAGAAGAACGAACGTGCTTGCTTCGATGACTTCGAGGCCGAAAACGATCTACGTCGGGGAGACACTAACTCAAGCAATTCCTTCACTAAGTCATGAACTTTGTGAAGAGAACACACTCTACTACATGACCAGTGATAGAGGATGAAGAAGTAGGAGGTGGGCTCACTTTTATTTTTATATTTTCACTCACTTTCATCACAAAGCTAAAACTAGAAAGCTTTTGCTCAAGGAACTCAAGGAAGAAGATGATGAATCCTTTTGTGATGAATAATGAATTATTGTAGTGGTTACAAATCTAACCAATGGTTAAGCATGAAGGAGTTAACCCTTGTAGAGAGTTAACTAGAGTTAATGGTTTGGATTGGGTTAACATAATATCAACACAAAATATCAAGCCAAAGATAAAGTCAAAACTTCGTGAAGCTTCATGGAAGCTTCATGCAAATGCTAACCCTAATCCAAAACCTAGCCAAGTTTAAACCTTAAACCATCGTTAAATTTGTAACCCTAACATGTTACAATATTATATATCATATATACAATATATTTTGTAACAAAAGAAAATAATACAATTAACATATACCGCATATATATCAATGTATTATTCCGAGTGAGAAAAAGAATCTTTTAGTGAGCTAATATTAGTAAATGTAATTTAATATATCATATATATTATTATACATTAAATTATCGAATCAACACTTGATCCGACAATCCGGCTATATCGTATATAACCGACTAATGTCATGTGTAACAACTTATCGAATCAACTCTTGATCCGATAACCCGCTATATCGCATACAACCGATCAATGTCACTAATCGCGAGAATAGAATACGGTATCTCATATAGTATTAATCTCGGTCCCGCACATATCACATATGTGCTCCTACTCCGTTTCGCTTGAGCCAGGAAACCCCTGTGTAGGACTCTAAAGACTTGTCAATACGCCGGAGTAGGTGATGATCATATCAAACACCCACAAGCCGCAAGCGGTCTGCTAAACTTAATGGCCACCCGGGTATTGAGCGATCAGAAGATCAACAAGCAATCCTATACATTCTCCTGTGAATCCAATCAATAACACTCCCGTACAGTCCGGTCTCGTCGTCTGATATGTCGTATATCTCGCCTAGGGGTGGTAAACGTCAGACCCCAGTAGCTCGATAAGTCGTGTCGATATAAGGTCTATAACAGTTCGAGAAACTACTGATAACACTTACGAGTAAATCTCAGCAACCCTGGCCAGGGATTTCCGGTTATAGCTAATCGAACACAGCACAACATCAACTCCTTATAACGGGAGAGACGAATCCCCTCCTATCGCTCATTGCCTCCATGTGATTCGGGACTGTACCCAAAAGCCACCTTTTTGCATGCCCTCTTGGACATGGTATGATGGAAATCAAAGCACAGTGGGAATCACACAAGACTCTATGACGATCTCGGGTCAACGGACTACTCTGTACCAGTGTCACCGGAGAACTGCCATCTGACGTGATGTATAATACCATCTGGGAGTTCTCGGCGAGTCCGTCCAGTGTACCCAGTCTCTACTGAGCACCCTTACACCATCCTTGATGTCAAACACCGATAGATATGGGATCATCCATCGGCCATCATATGGGTCAAGATGCGTATACTCTAGTCTACTCTGGTGCATCGATGCCCTGTCTCGATACACCCTCGACTAGGAACAGTTATAGGATGTACTCGTCGACTACCATGGCCCCACTAGTATGATCTCATCATAGTCCCAGTAGTCGAGTACATATCCTAAGGGCTTTATCAACATGTAACATAGAGACAATCAGAGTACATGTTAAGATAAAGTACAACCAGATAGCATACTATCATGTCGAGCAAGAAAGTCCTCCCTATATATGTCCAAGCATCCATTACAATATACATCGTATATACAGTAATGGCCTCTAGGGCATACATATAACTAACAATATATTAAATTATTAAATCAACACTTGATTTAATAATCCGTCTATATCACATATAACCGACTAATATCATATGTATCAACTTCTCAAATCAACACTTCATCCGATAACCCGGCTATATCACATATAATCGTCCGATATCACATAGCGTTAGAATAGAATGCGGTATCATATACTCGTATTAATCTCGGCCCCACACATATCACATATGTATTCCTACTTCGTTTCACCTGAGCCAGGAATCCTCTGTGTAGGATCCTAAAGACTCATCAATACGCCGGCAGTAGGTGATGATCATATCAAACACCCACAAGCCGTCAGCGGTACTAGCTAGACGTAAAAGCTACCCAGGTATTGATCGATCAGAAGATAAACAAGCAAGCTTACTCATACTCCTGTGAATCCAATAAGTAACACTACCGTACAGTCCGGTCTCTTCGTCAGATATGTCGCATATCTTAGCCTGGGGGTGGTAAACGTCAGACCCCAATAGCCTGATAAGTCATGCCGTTGTGAGGCCCATAACGGTTTGAGAAACTACTGATAACACTTACCAGTAAATCTCAGCAACCCTGGCCAGGGATTTCCTATTATGGCCAATCAAGCATAGCGCAACATCAACCCCCAATACCGGGAGAGGCGAAATACCCGCCTATCGCTCATTGCCTCCATGTGACTCGGGACTGTACCCAAAAACCACCATTTTGCATGATCTCTTGAACATGGTAAGGTGGAAATCAAAGGACAGTAGGAATCACACAAGACTATATGACGATCTCGGGTCGACAGACTAACCTGTACCAGTGTCACCAGAGAACTGCTATCTGACGTGAGCTATAATACCATCTAGGTGTCACGCCTCGCTTTCCAGTATACGGGCAGAGGGCTCGAAGAGGCCGCTATGTATTTACTCTGAAGTAAATACGCTAAGCGTATCTAAGCAATATAAATAAAAATGCACAAGAGACAAAATATAATAAAACAGCAACTTTATTTATTCACATTATTTCTATGCAATGCATGTAAAAGTAAATACAACTGAAGAAAAGCAATACCTAAATAATGGCATAATAGAAAAGGAAAAGTACTAAATAAAAGTGTACAATATACTAAAGCTCTGGGTCTTCAATGAAATGATCCAAGTGTAAGTCCACGTTGCGACCCCCGGTTCTTACGGGGAGGCGGAAACGGTATAAAATCAAAATTTTAACGCAAGAGGCAACATGGACTAAGCTAGGTCGGGATCTTTACCTAAACTAAAACTAGCATACTAAGCTAAAGATATTTAGCTACTCGGATAGAGATGGTTATACCTAGCTTGTCTTGAACTCCTTCGTCTTCAAGCTCCGGTGGTGGTCCGATGGCTCCTTCTCGTCGTCTCCGTACGCCGAAGATAGATCCACTTGAAAGCTCCAACCTTTAGCTCCTTCTTCGGTCTTTGAAGAAACTAGTTCACTTGGTTTGCTAAACCTAGTGAACTAGAATGAGTAGAGAGGAAATAGAATGGGATTTTATCTATGGTTCTTGATTCTCAACTCATGAGACAAGAGAACCATAGATCAAGAGAGGGAGCAAGAGGTTGAGGGTGAGAGCAAGGGGAGAGCTCAAGAACAAGAGAGAGAATGAGCAAGAAAGAATGAGGCTCTCTTTTTCCTTTCACCCTCTCATAATCCAAAGTGATCATAACTCATCATATCAAAAAAGTCTTTTGGTGATGGTTAGAAGCAACCATAAGGTTATCATATCATGCACTCATTTTACTCAAAAAAAGCAAGCAAGAAAAAAGTCTTTGGCATGAAATGATAACCATGGTCATCATGATGGTCAACTAGTCAAGCCTAGTCAACCGGTCAACAAGTCAACAAAAGTCAACAAGTCACCAAAGTCAACAAGTCAACAAAAGTCAACAAGTCAACAACCATATCACCATAATACTTAATTAATATAATAGTTAATCACAAATCATATTCTCATTAGGGTTGAGCAAAAAGTCAAAAGTCAACGGTCAACTGTCAACAACCCTAATGAGAATCCACTGCCTCTGCCTCCCTGTCAACTGTGCATACACACCCGCATCCGCGTTCCGAGGAACACGAATGCAAACTGGATAAATCCAATCCCATAAGGTACACTAGGATCTGGCTTAAACCAAAGCCCGCTAGTGTAAACTGTCCGAACACTGTACGTGCACAAGTGCACGGATGTGACCGAACCCTGTCGCAAAACCATGCGACCTGTCGCAATACCATGCGACCTCTACTCTTTTGCCTAAAGGCGAAAAGCTTTCTGTGTGGGACTCTAAAGACTCGACACTACGCTGGCAGTGGGTTTAACCACAGACCGCAAGCGGCACTAGCTGTGCGTAACGGTCCCCAGGTAATGCCGACAAGAAGACCGACGAGGCGAAACCCATCTGAACTCCTACTGAGCCTGAGTGTGACATTCTCCGTACAGTCCGGTCTGTTCGTCTGATACATCGCATGGCGGGCCTAGGGGGCGGTAAACGTCAGTCCCCCAATAGCGGTACAAGTCGTGCCGGAGCGAAGCCCAAAACACCCTGAGATAACACTAGAAACCTACCAGTATATCTCGTTTGCCCTGGCCAGGGACTACTCGTGTAATGGCTCTCCTAGACACAGCGCAATGTCAACCCCCAATACCGGGAGAGACGAATCCTGTCTAACCGTCACTGCCTCCAAGTGCTTCGGGACTGCACCCAACCACCACCTGTTTGCACGACTCCTTTGAGCCGTGGTAGGGTAGTGATCAAAGTACAGTGGGAACACACCCGAGGCGAAGTGACAGTGTCAAGTCAGCGGACTAAGCTGTACTCATGTCACCTGGGAACTGATAACTGACGATAGGTATAATACCAACTAGTCAGTTCCCGACGAGTCCTGTCCAGTGTACCCGTAACCTAACGAGCACCCGCATACTATCTCAAGTACGACGTACTGACGGCTGTGGGACAGACCGTCTCCCACACTGGGATGAGAAGCGCATGCGCTGGTCTACTCCGGAGTATCGATGCCCTGTCTCGATAGTCCTGCGACCAGGGACCTGAATAAGGATGTGCTTATAGATTATCCAGCCCCCACTAGTGTGACTGCCATCACAACGCTGGTAATCAAGCAAAGATCCTAAGGGCTCCACTAATGCGTATAAGTGATATACTGAAATAAACACAAGTACACATTGAAGTAGAAACAAACCAAGTAGCATACTACTATTTTGAGCAAGATTGTATATACAAGGTGAATATCCCAAGCATCCATTAAGTAATATACAAACTAGTATGATACAGTAATGGCCTCTAGGGCATATACACTAACAATCTCCCACTTGCACTAAGGCCATGTACTGGCGTATCGAAGACCTATCATCTCGATCAGCCGCTCGAACTGAGTCTGGGGCAAGGCCTTGGTGAATGGATCTGCAGTGTTATCTTCCGAAGCGACTCTCCGAACCTCGATCTCCTGGCGATCCACGATCTCCCTGATCAGGTGATACCGCCTCAAGATGTGCCTGGATCTCTGATGGGACCTGGGTTCCTTCGCTAAAGCTATAGCCCCGTTGTTGTCGCAATACAGAGGTATTGGATCAACAATGGACGGAACCACCTGAAGTTCTTTCAAGAACTTCCTCATCCAGACAGCTTCTTTTGCGGCATCAGATGCAGCGATGTATTCCGCTTCCATCGTCGAGTCTGCAACGGTTTCTTGTTTGGAACTCTTCCAACACACCGCCCCTCCATTGAGGGTAAAGAAAAAACCCGACATGGACTTGGAATCATCCTTGTCACTCTGGAAGCTGGAGTCAGCAAAGGCCTCGATCTGGAGGTCTTTTCCGCCATACACCAAGAACATCTCCTTAGTCCTTCTCAGGTACTTGAGAATGTTCTTTACCGCTATCCAGTGATTCTCCCCAGGGTTTGACTGATACCGGCTTACCACACTCAGTGCATAAGCTACATCCGGTCTGGTACACAACATCGCATACATTATAGAGCCTACCGCAGAAGCGTAGGGTATAATAGACATGCGATCCCTCTCCAAATCAGTCTTGGGAGACATCTCTTTAGAGAGGGTGATCCCGTGACAAGCCGGTAGGTTACCGCGCTTGGAATCTTCCATACTGAATCTCTTTAGTATGCTGTCGATGTACCTGGACTGTGAAAGTCCTAATATCCTCTTGGATCTGTCACAGTAGATCCGGATACCCAGAATGTACGAGGCATCACCCAGGTCTTTCATGGAGAACCTGTGTGACAAGAACCCCTTGACAGATTGTAGCATAGGAATGTCATTTCCTATTAAGAGAATGTCATCCACGTATAAAACGAGGAATACTACAGTTCTCGCTACAAATCTACTATAGATGCATGGTTCATCTGGATTTTTGATAAAGCCAAATTCTTTGACCGTCTCATCAAAGCAGATGTTCCAACTCCGCGATGCCTGCTTTAGTCCATAGATGGACTTAAGCAACTTGCACACCTTTCCGCTGCTCCCACTCTGAATGAAACCCTCTGGCTGATCCATATAGACACACTCCTCTAAATTTCCATTTAGAAAAGCGGTTTTTACGTCCATCTGCCAAATCTCATAATCGTGGAAGGCAGCAATGGCAAGAAGGATCCGAATGGATTTCAGCATGGCTACTGGAGAAAAGGTTTCGTCGTAGTCCAAGCCAGGTCTTTGACGAAAACCCTTTGCTACCAGCCTAGCTTTATAGGTCTCAACCTGTCCATCTACACCAATCTTCCTTTTGAAGATCCACTTGCATCCTACGGGTTTTACCCCGTCTGGAGCAATGTCCAACGTCCATACCTTGTTGGTGTACATGGACTCCATTTCGGTCCGCATTGCATCCAGCCATTTCACTGAGTCAACGCTCTGAACGGCCTGCTGGAAGCTAGTAGGCTCATCATAATCTATGATGCAATCCTCTCTATCCCCGTCTATGAGAAAACCGTAGTATCTCTCAGGCGGATGAGACTGCCTACTACTTCTGCGGAGCGGCGTAGGAATGTCCTGTTCTTCCGAACCTTCTGGTTCCACTAAACTTTCAGTAACAGTCCGTGGTTCTGGAATTTCTTCCAGTTCTACTGTGCTCCCACTTATCTGGTTTTCCAAAAACTCAGTTTCCAAGAAGTAGGCATGACGAGAAACAAGAACTTTTTGTTCCTCTTCACAGTAGAAGAAATATCCTTTTGAGTTCTTTGGATACCCCACAAACTTGCACTGTACTGAGCGTGCCTCGAGCTTGTCCGCATGCTGCTTTTTGACAAAAGCCGGACATCCCCATGTCTTAATGTGCTTAAGATAGGGTCTCTTCCCACACCACATTTCATATGGTGTGGAAGGCACAGTCTTAGTCGGAACTCGGTTCAAAAGGTACGCTGCTGATTCTAGCGCATACCCCCAGAATGATCGCGGTAACTCAGCATTACCCATCATGGACCGCACCATATCCAATAGGGTGCGGTTCCGTCTCTCCGATACACCGTTATGTTGCGGGGTGTATGGAGGAGTAAGCTGAGAGAGAATTCCGTTCTCTTTTAAATAGTCCAGGAACTCGGCACTTAAGTATTCTCCACCTCGATCCGATCTTAGAATCTTAATACTTTTGCCGGTCTGTTTCTCTACTTCATTCTTATACTCCTGGAATTTTCCAAAGGCCTCGGACTTATGTTTCATCAAGAAGACATAACCGTACCTTGAGAAGTCATCCGTAAAAGTAATGAAGTAAGAATGTCCGCTTCGGGCATGTGTAGACATTGGACCGCACACGTCACTGTGTACGAGTCCCAAGAGCTCGCTCGCTCTTACTCCATGTCCAGTAAACGGAGTCTTTGTCATCTTTCCTTTGAGACAAGATTGACAAGTGGCATACGATTGATATTCGAACGCATTCAAATATCCTTCTGTATGTAACTTAGTCAACCTTCTCTCATTGATGTGACCCAATCTACAATGCCATAAGAAAGTCTGATTTATTTCCGGAGACTTTCTTTTGTGTGTATTCTGGACGTTGAAAATCTGTGGTTGGTTTAACACGTATATACCATTACTCAATGTACCTGACCCAATCAAAACTTGATTAAGGTGAATGTTTACAACATTACTTACAAACGCAAATTCATAACCTTCTTTAGAAACTAAAGATACAGAAATGATATTACAAGTTGCGTTGGGTACAAAAAAGCAATTACGCAAAACCAAAACATGTCCATCTGACATTCCCAGGTGATAGTCCCCCACGGCTTTAGCATCCATGCTAGCTCCGTTCGCAACTTTGAGGGTCATGTCACCTGCCTTCAAAACCCTACGGTTTCTCAACGCCTGCAAAGAATTACAGATATGAGATCCTGATCCGGTATCCAATACCCAGGAAGTAGAGTTTATTGAAAGACAATTTTCAATAACATACACACCTGAAGCTGAAGCTGCAACCTGCTTCAATTCCTGTGTTCTGGCCTTCCAGGCCCTGCAATCATTCTTCCAGTGTCCTTTCTTATGACAATAGAAGCATTCTTCTTTATCCACAAGCTTCCCCGCTATCTTTGTTGCTTTACCTTTTCCCTTCGTATCCACTTTACTAACACCGCCCCTTGGTTTGGCGGGGGCCTTCTTCTTCTTTCCCTTGGCTTTCGCCTTGGACCTAGAAGAAGATGATCCTCCTACAAACAAAGTGGATGTTTCCCTACCTTTCTGTAGGGTGCCCTCTGCGCTCCTCAGCATGTTGAGGAGCTCTGATAGTTCAACCTCTTTTTCTTGTAGGTTGAAGTTCAGTATAAACTGGGCGTAAGTGGAAGGAAGGGACTGGAGAACTATATCCGTATATAGCTCACTCTCCAATGTGATCCCTAGGTCAGCGAGCTCCTCAATGAAGCCGATCATCTTTAGCACATGCTCGGCTACTGATGATCCGACGGCCATTCTTGTCGAAAACAACTTTTTCGACGCTTCGTATCTTGCGATACGTGATTGCTCTCCATACAGTTCTTTTGTATGGAGCAATATGGACTCCATGTCCATATTCTCATGCCTCCTCTGATGTTCGTTGTCCATCGAGGCAAGCAGGAGGCATTTGGCCTTCGCGCTATCAATCTCCCAAGTCTTACGGATTTCCTTATCCGCGACGCTGGAAGTTGGACCAGGGACAGGGGGAGCTTTGGTGGTAAGAAGATACCCCAGCTTGTCATAAGTGATTGCTATCGTGACATTCCTGAGCCAATCTTTGTAGTTTGGCCCTGTCAGTTTGTTTTTATCTAGGAGTAACTTAAGTCCAGTCATGTTGATTGGTCGCTGCAATTAGGAGAGAGAAGAAGAAACACTCAGCATGATGCTCTTGCAAGTTTAGAGTGGTTTTTAGTTTGTCTAAACAGGATGGCTCCCACTGTTTCTCGAATCCCTCCTCAAACCATAAAGGAAGAATTAGTCAGGATCAATCCCACCGTACAATACTTGCTTAACCGTTCAGCCAGGCCGGTGTCGGTACTTCGAGGGAGGTTTTCCAACGCTTTCGCGAAGTTCCTTAATTAGAGAACCTCTTTTCCCTGGGGGCGTAGCCCCGCTAACACCTTTCTAGGCACCTACTAGGTTTATAGCATTGATCGTTAAGTGAGAAATTTCCCGAGGAGTAGCATATACTCACAGTAGGATCGGGATCCAAATATCATCGCGTGACGAAACTGAAGGAATCCTACCAGAATCATCACACTCCAAATGGTATGCAAATCTAGCAAGTTTCAGTACTTATGAAACTCCCGATGTGGATTTTTGCCCCATGCTCTTATGACCTTGACTTTGGCCAACAAATCATAAGTCACATGTCAAGTTCTGCCCGTCGTTCTCCAGGTTAATTTGAATCCAACCGCACCTACCCTTGACTTTGGCCAACAAGGCAGTACGACTGTTCCAAACCAACGCATCTATCTATGCTGCACATGAATACCCAATAGCTACCAATCACTGTGCCTTGACTTTGGCCAACAAACACAGCTTGAATACTATTGACTATTCATGTGAAACGACGGAGGGCTACGGATGGTTTTGGCGAAACCGTGAACGTAGTGAACTTGATTTAATCAATGGAACGAGATAGCTTTTAGAAGGAGTGGCTCAAGCTCCGCATTTAAAAGTTATTTTGAAAAGAACCGAGTGGTTTTTCGAAAGTGTTCCAACGACTTTAACTTGGTTTATTATCTTGCATTAGTTCTTTTAATGCGTGATATTCTTGCATTAGTACTTTTAATGCGTCCCATCATTTAACCCTACCATTGCAGAAAACAACCAAAATATGACGTACGCTTATGCCATTCGCATTCGCCACTGGGCCCCGTCATTACCCGTTAGGTTACTTAACTAACGACAGAGCGGGGGCTGGGCTAGCGCGTCTGTAAAACATAAGCAACGCCTAAATAGTAAGCAATGATAGACATTACAGATCACAGATGAATGCATTGGATATACTAGCAATCCGCAATCCTTTCGAGCCTGAAACGAAAAGCGGATAACACGGTCGCGGTGAATAGCCAAATACCCCACCCAAGACCCCTACGGGTGCGGCAAACTACCCGCCAAGTACTCGGTAGTTTGTGCACCCCTCCATGGGTCTATCCTAGGAGCAAAAACAGTAAAAAGAATTATACAATGACGGCTACAACCCCGACCCGGTTGTGCGGCCAAACAAATAATATTATTACATCAATTTACATTTACAATGAATGAAAGAAAAACAAAAGCTCATCTCACATCCACCCCGGCTATTCACCCGCGACAGTCCAACACATTCATATACACATTCCAGCACATTACAGATCATGTATAACCCCGACTAATCGACTTATAGCGATTAGCCGACGTTCAATACATGCAAGCATCACAGATGTAACCATCATAGTCAAAGTGCAGTGAAGTTCGGAAAAAATACGGAATTATAGGACCCCAAAAGGAAATTTCTTTTCTGGAAAATCTGGGCACATATAATATATTTTAAAAATCCCAAAACCAACACACAAACACACTGCACGAAAAACGATGCAGAGAAGACACCAAGTCGCGGCGGTTCCGCGGCGTCTAAGAAGGATCACGCGGCGGAAGCGCGGCACTTTAGGCGAATCACTGTATCGTTTTTCTTGGGTGTTCACACAAAACCCTGAGCCGAATTTAGGAGTATAAAGTTTTTCATTTTGAGTAGAAAAAATTTCAACAGAAACTCAGTTTTTGTGATTATCCGGTTTTGTGATTTTTTTCGGTTCCGAACTTCGTTACACTTCACTACCAAGCTAGTTTAAGTTTAGTTAGGCTCTGATACCACTGTAAGTCCACGTTGCGACCCCCGGTTCTTACGGGGAGGCGGAAACGGTATAAAATCAAAATTTTAACGCAAGAGGCAACATGGACTAAGCTAGGTCGGGATCTTTACCTAAACTAAAACTAGCATACTAAGCTAAAGATATTTAGCTACTCGGATAGAGATGGTTATACCTAGCTTGTCTTGAACTCCTTCGTCTTCAAGCTCCGGTGGTGGTCCGATGGCTCCTTCTCGTCGTCTCCGTACGCCGAAGATAGATCCACTTGAAAGCTCCAACCTTTAGCTCCTTCTTCGGTCTTTGAAGAAACTAGTTCACTTGGTTTGCTAAACCTAGTGAACTAGAATGAGTAGAGAGGAAATAGAATGGGATTTTATCTATGGTTCTTGATTCTCAACTCATGAGACAAGAGAACCATAGATCAAGAGAGGGAGCAAGAGGTTGAGGGTGAGAGCAAGGGGAGAGCTCAAGAACAAGAGAGAGAATGAGCAAGAAAGAATGAGGCTCTCTTTTTCCTTTCACCCTCTCATAATCCAAAGTGATCATAACTCATCATATCAAAAAAGTCTTTTGGTGATGGTTAGAAGCAACCATAAGGTTATCATATCATGCACTCATTTTACTCAAAAAAAGCAAGCAAGAAAAAAGTCTTTGGCATGAAATGATAACCATGGTCATCATGATGGTCAACTAGTCAAGCCTAGTCAACCGGTCAACAAGTCAACAAAAGTCAACAAGTCACCAAAGTCAACAAGTCAACAAAAGTCAACAAGTCAACAACCATATCACCATAATACTTAATTAATATAATAGTTAATCACAAATCATATTCTCATTAGGGTTGAGCAAAAAGTCAAAAGTCAACGGTCAACTGTCAACAACCCTAATGAGAATCCACTGCCTCTGCCTCCCTGTCAACTGTGCATACACACCCGCATCCGCGTTCCGAGGAACACGAATGCAAACTGGATAAATCCAATCCCATAAGGTACACTAGGATCTGGCTTAAACCAAAGCCCGCTAGTGTAAACTGTCCGAACACTGTACGTGCACAAGTGCACGGATGTGACCGAACCCTGTCGCAAAACCAAGCGACCTGTCGCAATACCATGCGACCTCTACTCTTTTGCCTAAAGGCGAAAAGCTTTCTGTGTGGGACTCTAAAGACTCGACACTACGCTGGCAGTGGGTTTAACCACAGACCGCAAGCGGCACTAGCTGTGCGTAACGGTCCCCAGGTAATGCCGACAAGAAGACCGACGAGGCGAAACCCATCTGAACTCCTACTGAGCCTGAGTGTGACATTCTCCGTACAGTCCGGTCTGTTCGTCTGATACATCGCATGGCGGGCCTAGGGGGCGGTAAACGTCAGTCCCCCAATAGCGGTACAAGTCGTGCCGGAGCGAAGCCCAAAACACCCTGAGATAACACTGGAAACCTACCAGTATATCTCGTTTGCCCTGGCCAGGGACTACTCGTGTAATGGCTCTCCTAGACACAGCGCGATGTCAACCCCCAATACCGGGAGAGACGAATCCTGTCTAACCGTCACTGCCTCCAAGTGCTTCGGGACTGCACCCAACCACCACCTGTTTGCACGACTCCTTTGAGCCGTGGTAGGGTAGTGATCAAAGTACAGTGGGAACACACCCGAGGCGAAGTGACAGTGTCAAGTCAGCGGACTAAGCTGTACTCATGTCACCTGGGAACTGATAACTGACGATAGGTATAATACCAACTAGTCAGTTCCCGACGAGTCCTGTCCAGTGTACCCGTAACCTAACGAGCACCCGCATACTATCTCAAGTACGACGTACTGACGGCTGTGGGACAGACCGTATCCCACACTGGGATGAGAAGCGCATGCGCTGGTCTACTCCGGAGTATCGATGCCCTGTCTCGATAGTCCTGCGACCAGGGACCTGAATAAGGATGTGCTTATAGATTACCCAGCCCCCACTAGTGTGACTGCCATCACAACGCTGGTAATCAAGCAAAGATCCTAAGGGCTCCACTAATGCGTATAAGTGATATACTGAAATAAACACAAGTACACATTGAAGTAGAAACAAACCAAGTAGCATACTACTATTTTGAGCAAGATTGTATATACAAGGTGAATATCCCAAGCATCCATTAAGTAATATACAAACTAGTATGATACAGTAATGGCCTCTAGGGCATATACACTAACACCAAGTCTTCAGCGCTTGGCTCGATCTCCGGAGTGTCCAGATCACCTGATGACATTCAAAGAAGAAAGAAAGAGAATGTCGTCAGCGAACAAATCGCTCGGTAAGTCCTAAAGACAAGGAAGAAATAGAATAGATAGAAAAGAAGGTAGCTTTCAAAGTTGTATTATATGGTTAACGTTGTTTTTTGTAGCTTGGTACAGAAAGATGCCGGTGTATACGAGAGGGGTCTCTATATGCCAGAGACTGGAGGCAAGTGTAGTGCAAGGAACCGTTTATGCCATGGTATAATAGCAAATGGATTCAGGTTAGGTGTATTAATGGTTGCTGTCTCATGCCACTTTTAATTCCTTCTGTACCAATCTACCCCTTAAACCCCGAGATGTCTTGATTGTATAGTTGGGTTGTATTGTAAATTGTATTAACATGTAATATAGATTGTATAATTGGATGACTTGCCGAAACAATGATATCAGTAAATGGATGTAACTATAGAATTATGGATGTAACTGGAGAATCATGTAAAAGGAAGTATATCCATGGTTCGGTTCGGTCAATATGCATTGCATAGTTTGAACAAATTGAATACATGGATTCATGTTGAATTGTAATATTGTAGATTGTACTTGAATCATATTCAAGTCAGATTATAATGAGACTCATTCTGTGTCAGAACAATAAAAAAGAAATTGAAGTTCTGATGGTTTTGTTGTTATCTGTAACCGCTGCACATGAGCGGCAGGATTTGTGTCTTTTCAAAGAAGATTACCGTGTTGATAACACCGTTTGTTAAGTTGTCTACCTTAGATAGGCAAGCACCCATATCTCCGGCTTCCTGAGGCTCAAGAGACTGGTCCCGCTTAAACCTATGTTTACTAGGGTCCTTAGGCTAATTTATAGAACTTGAGGGGATTTTATGTAAAAATACTTTTGTATAGATTTCAAAATACACCTCAAGTATTTAGTTATCTTCTTTAAAGTTATCATAGATGTGGATTTTATATTTGTGATATTTCAAGTGAAAAATAACCTAATTTCATAATATAGGGTATTTATTTGTAATATTGAACTTGTATGGAATTCATGGTATTTTAATGTAAACTGATTCTTGTGATTTTAGAAAAGTTGGAACATTTATATTATTACAAAATAGATATTTTAATGTTATATATATATATATATATTTATATATATATATATAAACAATTTTAATATATATATTATATTTCTAGAAATCTCATTTTCTTAAGATGTTGTATTTTAAATCTCTCAAGACCGAATGCTCCTTGCGGAGATCTGCAACCCGCACTACTAAGCCTGAGGATGTGCGATAATCTGCACCATCCCGAACAGGTTCCACAATTGGGTTGTAACGGCGCTTTGCAAAGATTTGTGTAAAAAACTAAATCTTGTAGAAAAATGGTTTTAATAGTAAATGGTATTTATTTGAAAGGTTTCATTTTCTCGTATTCTATGTTCCCGAAAGTTTTGTGCTGTGTTGCATATGAGTGTGTGACGAGTTAGGTCATTATCTCGTGATCTACTTAAAGGTATAGCAAGATTGTGATGGTTTAAATGTCGAAATGAAACTACATAGTATTTTAATGAAAAAGATCAGTAAAAGTTACAAAATAGAATATATTGTTATGAAACTTGTTCAACATATTTGTTAATATTTAGTAGTCAACATGTAATGGTTTAAAATGATTGTATTTAAGAAAAGTGAGAGTTTTAGGAAGAACTGAATCGGAAATCGGATTTGCTCCGATTCCGTCGGGTTTTAGAAATATGTATTTTAAAAACGAGTAGAGAAGGGGGTGTTCCCTGATTAAAAAATCAGGAAAAACTTCAAAAAAGGCATCACGTGCTCACACGTGACCAATGTTCACGTGTTGACATGTGATGGTTAAAGCAACAGCGCAAATAGGGCTGGGAGAAGAAGTCAATTTGGGGGTCACGTGCTCACACGTGACCAATGGTTACGTGTCAGCAAAAGCCTCACAGTTTAATTGAATTAAATTCTTGAGGTTTCTCTAAATCTTGCCAAAATGGAAAAGGGTTATAAAGAACCGTTGGATTAAAAAATCCAAGGGTAATTAAAAATCTCCAGTTTATGGAAAAATCTTAAACAAGGAAAGATTTCCCCAAATCTCACAGAAATAACAAACGGAATATCTTTGGATTAAAAATCAAGCGGTGAATAAAATTCACAAAATGATCTAAAGGATCATGTTGATTTCAAAAATAAATCAAATCTTTCAATGAGAGATTTACTAAACAAATTGATTCTTTTCCTCCACCTATAAATAGGAGTAAAGGGGAGGATAGAAAATATAGAATTTTGAAGGGAAAACTTTGGAGAGAATTTTGGGCATCATGAAAATTCAGAAAGAAAACCCTAGGTGAGAAAAAGAAAAGGGATCAAAACTTCAGAAAAAGAGAATTTAATTCTCAAAAAAATCTAAAAGTTTAACTCTTTTGCGAGGAACTTTGTTCTTTCTCTGGTTGAGGATCTGCAAGAGCACATCTCCCTATAAGTTGAGAATTTAATTCTCATCTGGTTTAAATCCTGCCATGAAGGTCCAAAACTTAGAGGGGGAATTGAGTTTAAAGAATTTAATGCTCCCAAGGTTTTAGGAATTTAATTTCACCAAGATAAAACTAGGGTTCAACCCCATATGAGAATTTAATTCTCCCAGAAGTACAGGAATTTAATTCCTTCAAGATGGTCAGAACTAGGGTTTAACCCTAATTGAGAATTTAATTCTCTCAAATTCACAGGAATTTAATTCCTCTTAAAAATGAAATTAGGGTTTCACCCTATGCAAGAATTTAATTGTTTTACATATATGGTAATTTAATTCCTCTAAAAGAAAATTAGGGTTTGACCCTACATAAGAATAAAACTCTTTCATAATAGGGGTTTCAATTCCCCCCCAGAATCATAATTAGGGTTTAACCCTATGAACAATTTAATTCTTAAAAAATAAAGAGATCTTCAAGCATGCAAAAAACCAGGGTCACGTGTCCCCACGTGACCCCTGTAAAGATCCCCAGAAGTGAGAAGGAAAGAGCTCAGAGGCAACGCCTCACATGCTCCACGTGACCCCCGAAATACAGAAAGAAAAAGTAAAAGAAATAAAGGCCTTGGGCGCTCTCACGTGTTCCCACGTAACCTCTTGGCAGACACTTTAACGATCAGTGCATGAATCCTCCTCACGTGCTAGCACGTGATGCTCCAAAATAAAATATAAAAAAAGTGCTTAATGCTCGTTCGTATAACAATGTAAAAGGATCTGGTCCCACCTCTGTGCGCCCTCCCATTTAGTGTTTAAACACTAATTCGTGAGCTTTATTCCTAGTGTTTAACACTGATTATCTTTTAGTGTTTAACACTAATTCAAAAAACCTTATTTCTAGTGTTTAATACTGTTACTTCTAGTGTTTAATACTAATTTAGGATTCTATATTTCCAGTGTTTAACACTGATTTTCTTTTGGTGTTTTACACTAATTTGAGAGTTCTATCTCCAGTGTTTAACACTGTCGTTCTTTAGTGTTTAACACCAGTTTTAATCAGATTGGTTAATCTTCCAGAGGTAAAGCCTCCCACTCAAAATTGAGTAAAAATTAGAACTCTAATATCTACTGCTCAATCTCAGATAAAAATATTATTAAAGCCCTCAAACTCTTGTTTAGGATTGCTAAATAATGTGGTCTTCAACCCAGAAAAATGTCTAATGGTCTAACAGAGGGCCAATACTTTAAACTTAATTGGACTTAGCCCAAGTTGGCCATAAGTCCTCAATTCAGACTCAATTGAGCCGATGCGCTCATCATTTAATTAACTGATCTTAGTTCCAAATTGGACCACATGTCACTTAATCCACTTTGGTTTGAGGGTACATCTCTTCACTCCTCTGATATTTGTCGTTGTAATCTTTCAACGTCTTTAGAGAGGTGATGGGTCCTGACAACTACACATTTCATAGACTATGATGTCTCTAAAAAACGGACTATGGGGTCCTTAAACTCATGGACTATGATGTCCTTAACCTCGACCGTAATGTCTTAAAACTAACATTGGACTGTGGAGTCCTTAAATCCACGGACTATGATGTCCTTAACCTCGACCGTGATGTCTTAAAACTAACGCCGGACTGTGAAGTCCTTGGACTCACGGACTATGATGTCCTTAACCTCGACCGCGATGTCCTAAAACTAACATTGGACCACCAGGTCCTTAAACTGGTAATCGACCGCAATGTCACTAAACTAAACGATAGAGCCCAATTGCTCCCTTGTTGGATCTAAACGATCCCGTTATGTCGATCTTAGTCTAAAATTAGACTAACGTATTCTCAACAAATGTTTAAGTTGATCTTAGTCTCAAATGAGGCTAACGTATCCCTAAATCAAAACCCCCCAAACCCAAATCTAAGAAAGATACAGATTTGGACTAGTCCACGCCCTACGGGCGACAACATAACTTAGTCTCCGTATACAATCCACGGGCAACCACAAACAAAACAAACACCCACGACACGAAGTGACCATCTGGAGAAGGAGAAAGTTGTTATCGCGATGTGGTAGCGTAATTAACTGCAGGGGCTTGCGCCTGTAGGGAAGAGCGTCCCCACAATCATATCCCTCTCAAACGAGGGGGAATCTGACAAAGTCTGCTACATCGGCCACATCCGTTTAAACCTTCGATATGGCATCTTCGGAGAGGTGGACGGATAGCACCAATTAGAATCTGCCCCCAGATTCAGGCCAGACGTCCATTCTTCCCTTCTTCCGGCGGTGAACAAATTCTGGCACGCCCGGTGGGACCTTTTCCTCTTTCCACTCCACACTTCATGTGTCGTGTTCGCGAACCAATCGCAGTTTGTTAATGGTTGCCCTTAGGTTTCAAGGTACTAAGTTTGGCGTTTTGCTTGATGCAGAAAGCTAAGATCAATGGCGTTCACCTGCTCGAAATGTTCCGCATGCAACTGCAACTTGCGTCCTGCCTCAACTGGGGGCATAGCCTACGGGCCCCAAGCGGCTTCCCTGTTCATGATGCCCATGGAACAAGTCAATCAAGCCACCATAGGGCTATTTTCGGAACCATGCTTCCGCCAATGAGCTTCACCGCTCCTGTGCCCATACCAGAAGCTCCCAAGAAGTCAGTTTTCGATCGACTTACAGCTACTACGGCTCCTCTCAACGGGTCGTCCAACACCAGCCTACGGTCTTCTCCAGATTGAGTCAAAATTCCTGTGGGCCCACAATGAAGCTTACAGTCCCAGAGAAGGTTATTCCGGAGAGCGTAACCAACCCTGCTCCCAAAGTCGTCAAGGCGGCTTCTCCTGCCAAGGGGTCGGTCTTTACAAGACTGACCGTCCCATCTCCCACTCTCGCTCCCGCTACTCAAAGGACATCAGTCTTTAACAGGCTGACAACAGCAACGGCCCCTCACCTGAACATGGGGAAAGACAAGGCCATCCCGTCACCGAGCCAACTCCATCAGCTCGACATGCTCGACGTCGCCACTATCGCCGAGTGAGGAAGGCCGGAGGCAACTCCCCTTCTGGGCTAACTCCACCAGCCCCGACGGCGGAAATTAATGCTGCTGTTCCAACAGAGAACGGCTTTGAGCTGCTAAATAAGGTGCGTAGGAATTCTCCTACCGCTATATTGAAAAGATCCCCTCATCCGGTGGAGAATGTTACGGAAATAAAGCCAGAACAGTCCCCCCAGCGGCTGTCCTCCAAGATCTACAAAGTCTGGCGGCAGGTCCGGAACTCAGTGGTTGATCAAGATTACCCTCGCCGACAAAAAAGGGCGAAGGTTCAACAAGAAGAAAGCCATCCTGCCAAGCCATGAAAAGCTATCTGTATGCCCACTATGATGGCCCCCTCAACTTCGACTGCACATAAGAAGAGAAGGCCGGAAAAGATCCCTATGCCCGCGACAAATGTCAAAGGCACTGAGCCCAAACGCCCTAAGTCTGGGGGCATGGTGGTACATACTGTTTACATGGCTTCCGGAAAAGAGGAAAGACGCGCTTCTACGGGCCACCGACCACTTACCCGATACATCACAAGGGCTCAGGAACAGCAACAGCAGATGCTTCAGGAAATGCTGACTGCAATGGACGCACTCACCGGGCCAAAAGAAAACCCGGAGGCGTCATCGGAACAACGTCGCGAACAGGAGACTGATGTTGAATTCCTTCGGAGAATGCTCGAAAAGAAGGACAAGGAGGCTGTGGAACAAGCGGCCAATATAAAGCAAATGGCTCTTCAGTTCCAAGACATGGTCGGCATGATGATACAGCCGGATCCTTCAGCCGAAGTTCCCCCGATTATCCTTGAAGACGACAAAGGGGAGACGCCGAACTCTCCTCCAGCTCTTTCAGCAGCCAAAGAGGAAACTATCTCCAAAGCTGCCCTGGATGACTATATTGCTCAGCAAATAAGAGTTCACCAGGCAAATGTGTCAGCCGTCCAAGTGGTCAAAACGGGGCGACCGTATCCAGGCTGGTATGATCAGATAAAGTACCCGTCGGGCTACACGATCCTAAAATTCCATGTCTACAAGGGGACAGGCAATCCCCACCAGCACGTCGCCTAGTTCAGAGCCCAGTGCGGCAACATTGGCGGCCATGATAAGCTCTTGCTTCGCCAATTCGTCGGCACCTTATCAGAGACGGCGTTTGAGTGGTACTCCGAGCTTCTAAATGACTCCGTCAAAACTTTCGCAGAGATGGAGTTGCTGTTCACCCAACAATTCACGAGCGCTAGCGAACGCACCCCAATAACGGCGTTGATCAATACAAGGGTGAAGCCGGGAGAAACATGGGTTCAATATGCAATCCGATGGCGGAACTTGTGGTCGAAGTGCGAACAGCGCATCGAAGAAGCACCAGCGGTAGGTATGTTCGTGGGCACCATAGACCCTCATGCAACTATTTCAAAGTTCATGATGTTCTTTAAACCAACCACGTTCTAGGCTTTAATCGATAAGCTAGCCCAGATGGATCAAATGGGTCACATACCGTCTCCCCCGAAGCCGGAACCGCGGAACGACAAGGTTAAAGGGAAAGCAACCTTCATTACGAACACCCAACAGCAGCCCAGTGCCCCAAAGCTAGCAGATCAACTGGAAGAGAGATGACGCTATTATAATGAGAAAATGAAGCGTCCTTACTCATTCCCATGGGACAAAACGAAGAGGTTGTTTGAGCTGGCGATGCGCAACAGGCTTATCAACTTGCCAAATCCAAGGAGACCACCGCAACCCAGCGAAATGAATAATCCCAATTATTGCCCATACCACCAAACGGTAAGCCACCCGATCGGGGATTGCTTCGTCTTTAAAGGATGGATCGAGGATCAGTACCTACAAGGCAAGTTTGCGCTGTCTGAGAAGTGGAAAGTAAACCCACCACAACTGCACACTCCTAATAAGACGGAAACACCGGGGGCAACGTGCTCTTTTGTTGAAGAAGCTCCATGGGGGTCGTGCTTTCAGCCAAAACCAAAAGGATGATGAATGATCTTCAGACATGCCCGGCGATCAGGTGGAAGAGCCAGCTTGAACCCTAGATTATCGAAGGGATGCTGAAGCCATGCCTAACTTCAAAGATTGGTGGTAATAGCCAAAGCACTGACACCCAGCCGTCGAAATCTTTGAAAAAGAAGAAGAGATCCAAAAAGCCCATGAAGCCTGGCGACAAGCGCACGGACCTACAGAAATAAATTGACGTGCTGGAAGGGTACAACCAGTAGGCGCAAACTCCAATCACGCTCCAAGAGTTCCTCAACCACGTCCTTGAAGACAGAGATGATGGTGAAGAATCGCCAGACGAATCTGAGTATTATGTAGCAAGTTGCCATGTGATCTCTCATTCATCTCTATACAATGAAGAGGCTCCTTGCACAGAGAGACCGGGGGCAGGTCCTTAACTGGAACTTCTATGGCCGTCAGACGAAATGATCGACGCCTTCATGAATGAGATTCATCTGAAAAGTAAAGCTGATCGGGAGCGCGAGGTGGCTATATTTGAAAAAGCCAAACGCCGGCGACTGGACGAAAGAGTCAAGACACTCCCGCCAAATCAAAAGACATCCGTTGCGGATAAAAACAAGTTCAGGACGAGGAAAAGATTCGCTAAAGCCATATCATTGGGAATGAAGCTACCACCCTCTGAAGGAAACACTCCTGGTGAAACAGAAACACATCCTAGCTACTGCTTATATCATCGGAAAATTTCGCACTCTACCGAAGAGTGCGACGCTTTTAAAAGATGGTGGCAGGGATATGTTGCTTACCGGCAACATTTTAAGCGGATGAAAAGAAAAACTCGTCGGGAGCGAAGAAGTACGACTGAGGAGCATAAAATAAATCCCGGTAACTGTCGCATGGTCAACGCCGGGGGATCGCAGGTTCTCACTTTCGGAAGCGACTATGACAAGGAAATGGCTCTGGGCCCTCTCTTTAAAGAATCCACCTTGGGGAAGGAGGAAGAACCGAAGACCTGTGAAAATATCCAGCTGCGCAATCGCACGCTTCCAGAAAAGAATCTCGGACCCACGAATAAAAAAGATAAGGGAAAAGAAAAGGTTCCCGAGGATATCGCCCTCGACGACCAAGTCATGAAAGAGCTGAACGCCAAGGACCCGCCAAAGAAGAGTAAGCTGGACTATAACGTTCTGGCGCACTTGAGGAAGTTACCCTCGAAGCTCAGCATTCTCCACGCCCTTCTACTATCTAAAGAAGCGAGAGATTCACTGATTAAGGCGCTGCAGGAGCCAGTGCAATTCCAAGCTTTTCTCGCCGAAGAAAAGATGAAGGACGAGATGGAAGAAGTGCACACAGCCGATGTTTCCTTCGGCGCTGAAGATCTCCTCCTTGGGACGTGCGAGCATAACCGTCCCCTCTATGTCTCAGGGTACTGCCACGATATAAAGATAGGCAAAATCCTGGTCGATAATGGGTCTTCCGTCAATCTTCTCAACGAGCGAGTATTGAAGGAAATCTGCATGAGCGTCCAGCATCTCGCTCGTGATAAGATTACCATCTCTGGTTTTGACTCCTATTCATCACGGACTCTCGGGTCTGTGATATTGACATTACGATTTGGGCTACTCATCACGGATATTAAATTTCATGTCATTGATGCCAAGACATGCTACAATGCTTTGCTCGGCCGGCCTTGGTTATACGAGTACAACATCAACCCTTCTACACAGCATCGGTGTATGAAATATTTCAAGGATGGCCTTGAGTATGCCGTGACAGGAGAGTTGAACCCATTCTCCGTGAACGAAGTCCGTAAGTATGAAGATGCAAAATACTTCTTGCCTGATTTCGAGGACACGGAGAGATGTCATAAACCGGAGAACAAAGCTATCACCACCATTCATGTCTTCAGGAGTGATACTGAGAAAGAGGAAGAGATAGTTTATTCAGGTCCACCACAGTACAACATGTCGGGACCGTCTGCTCCCATGTTGATCGTTGGCAGTGACTCGGAAGATGAGGTCCATGCTATATTCGCTGCTCGGCCTTCGGTACAAACATTCGCTGATGAAGAGCAAAGTTTGCAAATTGCCATGGTTCTGCCGAAACATCATAAAGAACTAAACGTCCTTGATACTTACAGTGTGGAAGAGCTGCAGACGTTCTATGTCCCTCCCAGGCGAGAAGGCGATCTTATTCTACCGATCTGGGGAAACCAAAGTGGAGAAAGAAATCTGGCATGGCACTGATTCTACGCTCGACAGACTCCAGCCCATCCGTCTACCAAGATATTACTCGGAAGGCTTGAAAAGGCTCTTGAAGCACCAAGGAATACCTTTCAAACAGACTATTCGACAAGCTCGGTTCTACAACAGGATTTGGGATGTCCCTGGAACTCAGCGCAAGCTTCCCAACGGGAGAATGGAAACACTCGGGCTTGGATATGTGAAATCCGTGAAATGGGAACGAGTCCATGGTAGCTACGTCATATATGACTTTGATGAAGAAGAGGACGCCCTGTCAGAAAATGCTGTTCCCGAACCAAAATGAGATCCTGCAATCAAAACGCCGAGCCCGTCATTTGAAGATTGAATGGACAAGCTTATCAGGGAAGTGGGTCAAAAGGTTCGAGACGACCATAATCGTGAAATGACCATTTACGAGAAAGCCCGGAAGCAGCGTCTCCTTCAGCAAGCCATGGAGAATGACAATGCTCTTCCTTGTCAACCCGTCATACAAAAGGCTCGACGCAGAGGCCAAAATAAGTCAAAGAGCAGGAAAGGCGTTCGACAACAACAAAGCAGGACCAAGAAGCCACGCGATCGGGAATTGAGCAATCTGGACTCGTATCTTATAAAGAAGATGGGTCGAGCATACTCTTTTCCTCAAGACAAGACACAGAAGATACTTGAGCTCGCCATAAGATATCAAATGATTACACTTCCGAAGTCTAAACACCCTGAGCAAGCTAACTAGGTCTCTCATCCAGACTATTGCTCTTATCAACGAGCAATAGGACACCCTCTCGAAGATTGCTTCACCTTTAAGAACTGGGTCGAAGATCAATATCAGCTTGGCAAGTTCGCTCTATCCAACAGTTGGAGGATAACTCCGCCGCAGAGGCACGAACCAAAAGCCGCGCATATAGCAAGAGTAGAACCAGATCAACATCGGTCTTGGAAGCGAGCTCGTACCTGTCACGTAATAACGCTATCAAAAGAAGAGCCCGAGAATAGATGATCTCCCCTGGAGCTTCGAAAACATTGATGACGAGGTGATTTCAGAGTTTCCACCGGCGCCAAAAGAGCTGGAAGATGAGATACATACCACTACGGATAACCTCAAGAAAATTGATTTGGGGACGGCAAATGACCCGCGACCAACATTCGTCAGTGAGATGTTATCTGAAGAAAGGGTGGCCGCGCTAAAAGACGTACTTATGCAGTATAGAGATTGCTTTGCATGATGCCAGGATTAGATCCAGAGACTGCTGTCCACAAACTGGCTATATCCCCGGACGTCAAGCCTATCAAACAAGCACCGAGAAGAATGCGGCTCGAGCTTGAGATGAGCATCAACGCCGAGGTCAAGAAGCTAATTGACTCTGGATTCATCCAAGAGGTGCAGTATCCTGACTGGATTGCCAATATCGTCCTGGTGATGAAGAAAATTGGGACAGTGCGCATCTGCGTAGACTTTCGGGACTCAATAAAGCTTGTCCGAAAAACGACTTCCTAGTACCGGTCACCGAGCTGATGATAGAAAATACGTCCACTCACGAATTTTTCTCCTTCATTGACGGATCGTCAGGATACCAGATAAAGATGCATCCCGAAGACCAGAGGTACACCGCTTTCCGGACCCCTTTGGGTATATTCTGCTACAAAGTGATGCCCTTCGGTCTAAAGAACGCCGGTACCACCTATCAGAGGACCATGACGAAGATTTTCGACGACCTCATACATGAAATCGTCGAATGCTACATCGACGACTTCGTGGTGAAAAGAAAATCATACGAGGAACAACTCAAGCATCTGAAGATCGTATTTCAACGCCTCCGGCAATACAACTTGAAGATGAACCTTCTCAAATGTGTGTTCGGAGTTTCCTCAGGAAAATTCCAAGGATTCGTCATCCGACACCAAGGTATCGAGATAGACCCATCAATGATCAAGGAGATCATGGAGATGCCACCGCCAAAGACTCTCAAGCAGCTGCGGTCCCTCCAAGGGAAGCTCGCATATATCCGGCGATTTATAGCCAATATTTCTGGCAAGTGCCGCCCTTACAGTCACCTGATGAAGAAGGGAACCCCGTTCGTCTGGGATCACAAATGCCAAGGCGCACTGGATGAAATCAAGCAGTATCTGCAGAACCGCCAGTGCTGGCCGCTCCGGTCAAGGGAAAGCCCCTTATTCTTTATACAACAGCCCTCGAAGGTTCCTTAGGTGCATTATGGGCGCAAGAGAACGACCAAGGGAAAGAAAGAGCTCTCTATTACTTGAGTCGGGTTCTACTGGGGCAGAAAGCAATTATTCTCCCATCGAAAAACACTGCCTGGCGCATGAAGTCCATCTCATATCGAAGGTGGACCCTCTCAAATATTTGATGTCAAAGGCAATATTGACAGGTCGGCTCGCTAAATGGGCCTTGCTCTTGATGGAGTTCTCAATAACTTACCAGCCGCTTAAGGCGGTGAATGACCAGGCCATCGCCGACTTCCTCGCTGAGTATCGGATACTGGCCGATTCCCCTTTGAATTGCGAGATGCCAGACGAACATGCATTTGATGCGATCGACGGTGGTGATACCCGATGGGAACTCTATTTCGATGGAGTATCCTCCATGAAGAAGCGCAAATAGAATACGCCCATAATCAAATCAGGGGTGGGCCTCATCTTCGTGACTCCACAAGGAGGGATAATACGCTTTGCTTTCTCCTTAACAGAACCGAGGACAAACAATGACGACGAGTGTGAAGCTTTGATTGCAGGTCTCGAGATCGCCATCGACATGGGGATTGAAAACCTCCTCCTATATGGAGACTCCCAACTGGTCGGCATTCAAGTAAACGACGATTATCAAACGTGCAAACCAGAGCTTGTAAATTACGGTGAGAGGGTACAACAACTGCTGACCCAAATACCTTCCTACACCTTGGAAAGCATACAACGTGCGGAAAATAGCAAAGCGGACGCACTAGCTAAGCTCGCTAAAGAACTGGCCGGCGAGAACCTCGATGACGTGAGAATCTTTGTGCAAAGCCGTCGGGTTCTTGCGCTGGCGTAAATATCTCCGGATTCATCCGAAGCAAAAGGAGCGACTAATCAAATAGCTATGCAAATAAAAGACCAGGAAAAGGCTGAGGATTGGAGGAAAGTCTTTATAGACTACTTCAAATCTCGTCGAAAGCCTAAAGATGCGTCTTCAAAACATCAGCTCATGAAGCGAGCCCTATCTTTTGCCTTCGTCAACGATACTCTATACAAAAGGTCATTTGACTCCTTATGGCTAAGATGCCTGGGACCTAAAGAGGCAAAAAGAGTCGTCCAAGAAATTCATGACGGATTTTGCGGTTCTCACCAAGCCGGTCCGAAGATGAAGTTGAAGATCAAACGGATGGGTTATTATTGGCCCACGATGATCCAAGACTGCCTCGAGTATGCGAAGCAATGCCACTCATGCCAGATTCATGGGGACTTTATCCATCAGCACCCAAATCTACTACATCCAACGGTGGCTAGCTGGCCGTTCGAAATGTAGGGAACTGACATAATCGGCCCCATCAAACCGGCATCGTCCAGAGAACATCGTTTTATTTTGGCAACAACTGATTACTTCTCTAAATGGGAAGAAGCAGTACCGCTGAGGGAAGTAAAGACGGAGAATATCCTCCACTTCTTCAAGACGCACATTATTTATCGGTTTGGAACTCCGCGACGGATCATCGCCGATAACTGGCCAGCCTACAGAAGCCACAAGATCAGCCGCTTCGTACAACAACACAACATAGACTGGAGGTACTCCTCAATCTATAATCCCCGAGCCAACGGTCTAGCTGAGGCTTTCAACAAGACCTTGACGAAGATCGTGAAGAAGACAGTGTCCCAAAATAAGAAGGACTGGCATGAGAGACTGCTAGAAGCTCTCTGGGCGTATCGAACTACGTTCAAGATGGCCACGAACACCACCCCATACGCATTGGTATTCGGTACAGAGACGGTATTCCCCCTCGAGATAGAGTTACCCTCACTACGAGTGGCAGGTCATTATGAGTTAGCGAACGAAGAGAATGCTCACCTTCGGCTAGAGGAGCTCGATGCCCTCGATGAAACCCGGCTCATAGCGCAACAAAATCTTGATGCTTATAAAGCAAAGATGACGCGCTCATATGAAAGATTGACCAGACCAAGGACATTCCGCCAAGGCGAACTTGTACTAGTAGTCAGAAGACCCATGATCCCCATTCGCGCCAAACGGGAAAAATTCGAGCCGAACTATGAAGGCCCATACATCGTAGATAAGGTCTACCAGGGTGGAGCCTATCTTCTCATGGGCATGCATGGCGAAAGGCCCTTCAGGCCAATAAATGGTCGCTTCTTGAATAAATACTACACCTAACGAGTCACAGCTTAGGTCAATGATAGATGACGACGACTATGTCCGCTCGCTATCTTCCTAAGCCCAAACTCTATAAGTAGTAACCGGCTTACTTTACAACGGACCGAAACGTCCTTAAACTAATAGCAGACCGAAACGTCCTTAAACTAACGACGGACCGAAACGTCCTTAAACTAACAATGGACCACTATGTCCTAAAACTAGCTGTTGACCGAGATGTCGATAAACTACGGTGGATTGCAGCATCCCAAAGCTGATACTAAAATAAAAAAAAAAGAATAAAGAAAACGGTATGTCCATAAGCAAAATGGGCACGGATGAAAACCCGAAAGGGCTCCGTGAGTAAAAAAAGCAGGGCTACAGGTGAGTGTTTGTGAAAACCTGAAAGGGCGCAATCTCGTTTAAAAAAAAGAGAATAAAAAAAAGATAAAATGGTATGTCCATAAGCAAAATGGGCACGGCTGAAAACCCGGAAGGGCTCCGTGAGTAAAAACAGCAGGGCTACCGGTGAGTCTTGTGAAAATCCGAAAGGGCGCAACCTCGTTCAAAAACACTTACAGGGTCCTCTCGACCTTGTCAGGAGAAATCACCCGCGTGAAATCCTTACGACTCACAAGGGAGAAACACACTTAGGGATCCCCATGATTCCTAAGGTGAAATTACACTTGTGAGATCTTTACGACTCGTAAGGAGAATCCTTTTATGAGACCCTCACGGCTCATAAGATTTGAAAGTCTTAAGCTACAGAGACCTGAACCTGTTCTTTAGCAACCCCCACAACCTTCGATACTGCCCTAAAAGTGGCTCAATACTAACCCTTGTATACAATCCACGGGCGCGAATAAACATTTCCCTAACCAAGTCCCACCCGTGACTAGGGATATGATCGCATGATGAACAACCCTTGTGAGTCCTCTCGACTTATAAGGGGAAAACTCTCTTGTAAGATTCTTACGACTTACAAGAATCCATACACTTAGGAGTCCTCACGATTCCTAAGGAGATAACGCACCTATGAGATCCTCACGACTTGTAGGGAGCCTTTATGAGACCTTTACGGCTCATAAAGTCAAAAGCCTTAGTCGACAGGATCCTAACCCTGTTCGCTAAGCCACCTTTGTCTGACATCGACAGAGGCAAATGAAGATTCGCTCCTGGCCATATCCCAGTTGTAGCGATGCTGATAACTAAATCGGTGTCTAATCCCAAGCTTGCGGCAAAGAGCTAGCAAGCCTCAAATGCATACCAAATAGCCGAAATGATGGGGCAACTTGCAACAAAATCAGCAAGTAAAAAAAATGTACGCATGCGAAAAAGCCGAAATGAATGGGCAACTCGCAATAAAAAGCAACGAGTAAAAACAAAACAAATAGCCGAAATGATTGGGCACCGCGAAAAGTAGCCCAAATGATTGGGCAATCGCGACCTTCGCTATATAAAAGCTGAAATGATAGAGCATCGCGGAAAGAAATAAAATAAAGATAAAAATGAAATTTATGCCCTACAGATGATTTTACATCAATCCCTGTATACAATCCAGGGGCACAAACAAAAAAAGGAATCACACTCCTCCTCCCCCAGGTCTCATCGGAAGAAGAAGCCAAATCTCAACGGCTCATAGATAGCCGGGAGAGCATCTCAACATTCGTCTCATTACAACAGATGCAACATCAAGCAAAGCGGAACAACGGCAACCCCCACTTCCATGACTCGGCGGTGCACAGATAACCAAGTGTCAAATCTCGACTCCGCAAAATGCGGATAAAGTCAAAATTCCTGGATACGTGGAACACGGATAACGTCACTTCTGACCCTGTGGAAAACTTCCAGAACGGATCCTGGTCCTCGCAGAGCACGGCAGTGAACCCGTGTGAAGCATCCAAAGCGGAGCCTAGTCCTCGCCGAACACGGCAGTGAACCCGTGGGAAGCATCTAGAGCAGAATTCCTGGATACGTGGAATGCGGATAACATCACTTCTGACCCCGTGGAAAATATCCAGAGCGGATTCTGGTCCTCGCAGAGCACAGCAGTGAACCCGTGTGAAGCATCCAGAGCGGAGCCTAGTCCTCGCCGAACACGGCAGTGAACCCATGGGAAGCATCTAGAGAAAAATTCCTGGATACATGGAACGTGGATAATGTCACTTCTGACCCCATGGAAAATATCCAGAGCGGATCCTGGTCCTCGCGGAGCACGGCAGTGAACCCGTGTGAAGCATCCAGAGCAGAGCCTAGTCTTCACCGAATACGACAGTGAACCCGTAGGAACCATCTAGAGAAAAATTCCTGGATACGTGGAACACGGATAACGTCACTTCTGACCCCGTGGAAAACGTCTAGAGCTGATCCTAGTCCTCGCAGAGCACGGCAGTGAACCCGTGGGAAGCATCTATAGCGCAGCCTAGTCCTCGCCGAACACGGCAGTGAACCCGTGGGAAGCATATAGAGAAAAATTCCTGGTTACGTGGAACGCGGATAATGACACTTCTGACCCCGTGGAAAACGTCGAGAGCGGATCCTGGTCCTCGCAGAGCACGGCAGTGAACCCATGTGAAGCATCCAGAGCGGAGCCTGGTCCTCGCCGAACACGGCAATGAACCCGTGGGAAGCATCCAGAGCAAACATCGGACTGAGGAGTCCTTAAATCCACAGACTATGATGTCCTTAACCCCGACCGTGATGTCTTAAAACTAACATCGGACTGTGAGGTCCTTAAACTCATGGACTATGATGTCCTTAACCTCGACCGTGATGTTTTGAAACTAACATCATACTGTTAGGTCCTTCAACTCACGCACTATGATGTCCTTAACCTCGACCGTGATGTCTTAAAAATAATATCGGACTATGAGGTCGTTAAACACACGGACTATGATGTCCTTAACCTCGACCATGATGTTTTAAAACTAACAATCAACCGCAATAATTTTAAACTAATTTTACTTCGGTTCAAGGGTACATCTCTTCACTCCTTTAATATTTTTTGTTGTAATTCCTCAACGTCTTCAAAGAGGTGACGGGTCCCAACAACCATAATTTTTCAAAGGACTGTGGAGTCCTTAAATCCACGGACTATGATGTCCTTAACCTCTACTGTTATGTCTTAAAACTAACATCGGATTGTGGAGTCCTTAAATCCACAGACTATGATGTCCTTAACCTCGACCGCGATGTCTTAAAACTAACATCGGACTGTGGGGTCCTTAAATCCACGGACTATGATGTCCGTAAACTCGACCGCGATGTCTTAAAACTAACATCGGATTGTGGGGTCCTTAAATCCACGGACTATGATGTCCTTAACCTCAACCGCGATGCCTTAAAACTAACATCGGACTGTGGGGTCCTTAAACTCATGGCTATGATGCCTTAACCTCGACCGTGATGTCCTAAAACTAGCATTAGACTGTGTAGTCCTGAAATCCACAGACTATGATGTCCTTAACCACGACCGCGATGTCTTTAAATTATGGTACCCTGGGAAAACATCCAGAGCAACTCCTGACACCGTGAAATACGGATAAGGGCAACTTCACCCATACTTGCGGGTCCTCACAACTCGTAAAGGAGAAAATTCTCTTGTGAGATCCTTACGACTTTCAAGGGAAAACACGCTTAGGAATCCTCACGATTCTTAAGGAGAAATTACACCTATGGGATGCCCTCGACCTATAGGGAGAAAAACTCTTTATTAGACCCTCACGGCTCATAAAGTTGAAAAGCCTTAGGAGGCAGATGTTAACCTTAAACCCTAAGCCATCGTTGTCCTGCAAAGAGATCAAGATAGACTATCTGCAGAATACATTCAATAAAAAGGGACACACCATTGAGAAGAAAAATAAGTCTTTTATTCATAAACCAAAATGGATACAAAGTACAATTCATGAAAGAACAAAAAAATATACTCTCATTCAGGAGTATGTACAAAAGAAGAGAAAAGATATACAAGTCTTCAGGCCGTCGGGCAATTTAGCAGCTTGGTCAGCTCATCCTTCTTTCACTGGGCTACGCTTTCGTGGTTCAATATCGCCAAAAGACGGGCTTCCTCCTGATCCTGCTGGGCCTGATACGAGGAAAGCCGGACTTCAAGATCTTTCTCGGTAGCTTTGTGAGCCTCGACCCTTTCACGAGTGAACATGACAGCTTTATCAATGTCCACCACCTCTTTGATAGACTCTTGAAGTACTCGCCAGAGTTCATACGCTTTGTCGGCTTTGGCTGTGAGGTTGGCTTGGATCTCGTTCAGCGCCTTAGATGCCAGCTCCCTCTCCGAGAATTTGCGGCCGAGCCTCTTCTCACACGACACCATGTTCGCCACGCACTGCTCTATCAGACCCCGCAAGCCCGCCTTTGCAGCCACAACCTCCGAAGAAAGGTGGGAACGCTCAAGTATGTGCGAACAAGCCTCTATTCGACGGCAATACTCGATCTAAAACACGCACAAATCGCCTGGTATGGGAGGCAACAAGGAAAACCTCCGATGTATATCCTATCAAGCATGCATTCGCAATTATATAAATATTCGAAAGGGAATGATACCCGAAGCTCTGATTTGCATGCAACATAGTGATAGTGCTCGCAATTAAAGAAAGTTCTCATGGGAAGAATATGAAGCTCATTTATGCAAGCGAGACGCACGTACGAGTATCCAACAAACATGAAAATTCAACATAAAGCATGCGACAACCAATGATAAAAAGAGTACACTGATTCAAACATACTACGCTAACGGGAAAAGGTCACCAAACAAAGGATCAGTGGCACAAGGGTTAACAAAAAATAAATAAAAATTCTCCATCTCTCTCTCTGCCCTCGCCAACACATCGAAGCAATGGTTCTCGCGAGGAGTCGCTCCCCACCGATTGGTGCCGTGTTCATCCCTAAAAGCAGACATGATATCCCGCCGAGCTCTTATTTGGCCCAACAGATGAACCGAGCAGTCCTTCAAAGCCTGAGTAATCAGGCACGCCTCGTGAAAACACTCGAGCTCGTCTTCAGCCACATCAAGCATCGCCAGGGTCATCTCCGCTGGGTGAGGAGGGATGTCGGCAAGCACGGCAGCAAGAATCATCTGGAGCCAAAGGAATCCCATTGGTAGAGGGGACCCCCTATGGATCAAGAGTTCATATGTCGCCGAATTACATTCATCGTCGGTGAGAAGGGGATCCACCAGTAATGCAGCAAAGCGAGAGATCATCTCCTCGATAGGTACTTCCCATGGCTGTCGACGAGCATAGGGGCGGTTGCAGGCCATGGCACTCAGTTGTTTCCTCAAGATAAATCACACTAAAGAGAGAATAGATTTCTCTGTGAAGAGAAAAAGAAGGCTATGGCCTCAGGTTATAAAGAGGGGCATTAAATGCTACGCACAGCGAATATTGCATGGTGGAACTATTTCCAAGGCCCCAAAAATGGAAGGCATTAGAAATCAAAGAAATGGAACTATTTCCAAGGCTCCTTTTCTGCATCTAATGTTGTGCACAGAAAATATGGCATAAAAAAATTAATTAAACAGCCCTATCAAAAGGGACCCACGTGCAGAGCATGTGAGCACCAAACTTGTTATGCACTGAAAAGTGAAATGGTGCCTCACACGCCAAACACGTCAGCAACAATAATGACAATATGACAAAATCCCATAAAGGAGGCATGGAAACACAGAAGGGAAGGAAAAAATTTTCACTCATACTTTAAAAGTTCATACAAAAGTAAGAAGAAGCAATTACAACGGCAAGATCTCAGATTCGGGGCATGGATTGAGAAACTCAAAAGTGACTTTGTCCAAGAACTTCCAAGCATTTCGAACCATCCTAGTATGTTTTCTTTCGCGATCACAAGCGTTGGGATCCTCACGGATGTCCTCCACCCTCCGATAGGCAGCAAGTATGGCCGACTGCTGAAAAGCCTGATGCAAGAGATCAATGAGATTGTCTCGCATCTTCTTCGAGATTAGGCTCATCAGATACACCGAATGCACTTTATCCTCGGTAGCATCCAATGCCCTTAGCGGTACGCCGGTGCAAAAAAGAGGGAGCGCCTCCCAGATCGCCAGCACGATGAGTTTCAAAAGAGAAAAGCGATGAGGGAGTAGCCGACCGTTGTATTCGTCGAAGAGGCTCATTATCTCAGCACACTAAGCGTTGGTGAACTCCTAGTTCTGGCTGCGGCCCAGTGCACGAATATTTCCGTAAGAAATGATTTCATCAAGATCATACAAATGGGCATCCATAATACCTGAAATAAAGATCATGGGAATTTAATGGACAAGCCAATCAAGAAGAATACCGGTCTAAATAAACAAAGGATTTCAAGCATCTCTGTACATTCCCTATGGAAAGAGACATTCAAACTTCTTCTTCTTGGATGTGAAAAAGACAACTCAGGGCAAGAAAACCCCAAGAAGCTTTCTGGGAAGAACTGAGTTCTTCATAGGAATTAAATTCCTTGTTAAAAGGGGGGATTAAATCCCGAGAAACGTTTTTCAGAGCCAAAGCTTTTTGAAGATGGAATTAAATTCCATTGAAAAGACAACAGCCACCATTAGCCCCCTGAAGATTAGAGAAAACGCTAAGAGATCTACTCTTTGAAGGTTAAATGGTTTTCTGTTCTTGTTAAAGAACTTAAAGAAAAATGGGTTCTTGTTAAAAGGGAAAACCCTTGGTGTGGATTTAAAATCCAAGGAGTTTATGTGTATGAAATTTCTTCGATCGTCCAAAGCTATTACCTGAAGAGATGGGTCTTTCTTCAACAGAGTTAAACTCTAGAAAATTTGCAAGGCAGAGAACTAAGCTCTGATAAAAGAGAATTAAATTCTCAAAAGGAAAAGAAATCACAAGGAGGAAGACGAAAGAGTGGAGGCGCTTCTGAAGAGACCCCTGCATTTATAGGATGTGATGGAAATGCTTCATCTTCCCGATTCCCTAGATGGATCCAACGGTCATAAGAGTGACAGCGTTGCGCTCACGTGCAGACACGTGAGAGCAACACTGTGGGG
Source organism: Agapanthus africanus (assembly GCA_030015575.1). Lineage (NCBI taxonomy): Eukaryota > Viridiplantae > Streptophyta > Magnoliopsida > Asparagales > Amaryllidaceae > Agapanthus > Agapanthus africanus. The sequence goes on from CM057337.1 coordinate 539,900,044, forward strand.
GCATTTATTCCCTGATTAAAAAATCAGGAAAAACTTCAAAAAAAGGCATCACGTGCTCACACGTGACCAATGGTCACGTGTTGACACGTGATGGTTAAAGCAGCAACGCAAATAGCGCTGGGAAAAGAAGTCAATTTAGGGGTCACGTGCTCACAAGTGACCAAAGGTCACATGTTAGCACGTGACTGGATTTAAAAGCTTCACAGTTTAATAGAATTAAATTCTAGAGGTTTCTCTAAATCTTTCCAAAATGGGAAAGGGTTATAAAGAACCGTTGGATTAAAAATCCAAGGGTAATTAAAAATCACCAGTTTATGGAAAAATCTTAAACAAGGAAAGATTTCCCCAAATCTCACAGAAATAACAAACGGAATATCTTTGGATTAAAAATCCAACGGTGAATAAAATTCACTAAATGATCTAAAGGATCATGTTGATTTAAAAAATAAATCAAATCTTTCAATGAGAGATTTACTAAACAAATTGATTTTTTTCCTCCTCCTATAAATAGGAGTCAAGGGGAGGATAGAAAATATAGAATTTTGGAGAGAAAACTTTGGAGAGAATTTTGGGCATCTTGAAAATTTAGAAAGAAAACCCTAGGTGAGAAAAAGAAAGGAGATCAAAACTTCAGAAAAAGAGAATTTAATTTTTAAAAAAATCTAAGAGTTTAACTCTTTTGCAAGGAACTTAGTTCTTCCTCTGTTTGAGGATCTGCAAGAGCACATCTCCCCATAAGTTAAGAATTTAATTCTTATCGGGTTGAGATCCTGCCATGCAGGTCCAAAACTTAGAGGGGGAATTGAGTTTAAAGAATTTATTGCTCCTAAAGTTATAGGAATTTAATTCCTCCAAGATAAAACTAGGGTTCAACCCCATATGAGAATTTAATTCTCCCAGAATTACAGGAATTTAATTCCTTCAAGATGGACAGAACTAGGGATTAACCCTAATTGAGAATTTAATTCTCTCAAATTCACAGGAATTTAATTCCTCTTAAAAAATGAAATTAGGGTTTCACCCTATGCAAGAATTTAATTCTTTTACATATATGGGAATTTAATTCCTCTAAAAGAAAATTAGGGTTTAACCCTACATAAGAATAAAACTCTTTCATAATTGGGGTTTCAATTCGCCCCAGAATCATAATTAGGGTTTAACCCTATGAAGAAGTTAATTCTTAAAAGATAAAGAGATCTTCAAGCATGCAAAGAACCAGGGTCACGTGTCCCCACGTGACCCCTGTAAAGATCCCCAGAAGTGAGATGGAAAGAGCTCAGAGGCAACGCCTCACGTGCTCCACGTGACCCCCGAAACACAGAATGAAAAAGTAAAATAAATAAAGGCCTTGGGCGCTCTCACGTGTTCCCACGTGACCTCTTGGCAGACGCTTTAACGATTAGTGCATGAATCCTCCTCATGTGCCAGCACGTGATGCCCCAAAATAAAATATAAAAAAAAGTGCTTAATGCTCGTTCGTATAACAAAGTAAAAGGATCTGGTCCCACCTCTGGGCGCCCTCTTGTGGCCCCACGTGACCTATTCCCATTTAGTGTTTAAACACTAATTCGTGAGCTTTATTCCTAGTGTTTAACACTGATTATCTTTTAGTGCTTAACACTAATTCAAAAAACCTTATTTCTAGTGTTTAACACTGTTACTTTCTAGTGTTTAACACTAATTTAGGATTCTATATTTCCAGTGTTTAACACTGATTGTCTTTTGGTGTTTTACACTAATTTGAGAGTTCTATCTTCAGTGTTTAACACTGTCGTTCTTTAGTGTTTAACACCAGTTTTAATCAGATTGGTTAATCATCCAGAGGCAAAGCCTCCGACTCAAAAGTGAGTAAAAATTAGAACTCTAATATCTACTGCTCAATCTCAGATAAAAATATTATCAAAGCCCTCAAACACTTGTTTAGCATTGCTAAATAATGTGGGCTTGAACCCAGACAAATGTCTAATGGTCCAACAAAGGGCCAATACTTCAAACTTAATTAGAGTTAGCCCAAGTTGGCCATAAGTCCTCAATTCAGACTCAACTGAGCCAATGCGCTCATCATTTAATTAACTGATCTTAGTTCCAAATTGGACTACAGGTCACTTAATCCACTTTGGTTTGAGGGTATATCTCTTCACTCCTCTGATATTTGTCGTTGTAATCCTTCAACGTCTTTAGAGAGGTGATGGGTCCTGACAACCACACATTTCATAGACTATGATGTCTCTAAAAAACGGACAGTGGGGTCCTTAAACTCATGGACTATGATGTCCTTAACCTCGACCGTAATGTCTTAAAACTAACACTGGACTGTGGAGTCCTTAAATCCACGGACTATGATGTCCTTAACCTCGACCGTGATGTCTTAAAACTAACGCCGGACTGTGAGGTCCTTAAACTCACGGACTATGATGTCCTTAACCTCGACCGCGATGTCTTAAAACTAACATTGGACCACCAGGTCCTTAAACTGGTAATAGACCGCAATGTGACTAAACTAAACGATAGATCCCAATTGCTTCTTTGTTGGATCTAAACGATCCCGTTAAGTCGATCTTAGTCTAAAATTAGACTAACGTATCCTTAACAAACGTTTAATTTTATCTTAGTCTCAAATGAGGCTAATGTATCCTTCAACCCAAACCCCCCAAACCCAAACCCAAACCCAAGAAAGATACGGATTTGGACTAGTCTACGCCCTACGGGCGACAACATAACTTAGTCTCCGTATACAATCCACGGGCAACCACAAACAAAACAAACACCCACGACACGAAGTGACCACCTGGAGAAGGAGAAAGTTGTTATCGCGATGCGGTAGCGTAATTAACTACCGGGGCTTGCACCTGCAGGGAAGAGCGTCCCCACAATAAAAAACTCCTCAAACGAGGGGAAATCTGACGAAGTCTGCTACATCGGCCGCATCTGTTTAAACCTTCGATACATGGTGCCAAAAATCAACTTGGCATCTTCGGAGAGATGGACGGATAGCACCAATTAGCATCTGCCCCCAAATTCAGGCAAGACGTCCAGTCTTCCCGACTTTCGGCGATGAACATGGGGAAGTGTGACTTACGGGTTTCATACTTAGGAGTGATGAAGTGGAAATGGGAGGAGGCGCCGGTGCGTCGTTTCGTCGCCGGGAACTCTTAGGGTTGTCGTCGGAAGATGGCCAGAGTTTCGCCCCTTTGCTCATTTCAAATGCACATTAAGGTTTTAGGAAATCTCTTGAGAGTTTTGCTCAGAATTTTGGAGTGAGAGGGGTGTGTTTAGGGGTTGTATTTATAGGGTTAGGGTAGGTGAAAGGTTAAAATGGAAAAAATGTGATAAATTGTATTAAAATGTATTAAAATGGAGTAATTAGAGTTTTAAAAGAGTTTTGTTACTGGTCTAAGAATTTAGAGTATGCAGGTGTGCAGGGAAGGCAAAAAGTCATAACTTTTGTGTTGGTGACTCGGTGGTCCGGCCGAGTTCGGCCAGCGGCGGCGGCCCGAGTCGGCCGGTCCGCCAGCCGATTCGGCCGAGTTCGGCAGAGCCAGGCGGCCGGAATCCTCCATGTTGGTTCAAGGTCTTACTGGTACAGTTAGTTTTTTTGGTGAAGTGGGGTTTTTTTGTGAGATATGCACATGCAAACTCTTGGTATTCTAAAAATTCAAAATAAAACAATATTAAAAATAATGTGGGGTATGGGATTTGAACTCTGTGGCTTGGTTCAACAGTGTAAGGTATTACCAATGAGCTACAAGATCCTTCTTGTAATTAAAGAGTCTATTAATTATTTATATCTTGTGCTCAAGCAAAAATAGCCCTTTCTGGATTTTTGAGTTTTTTTTACAGAAAGTTGTACAAGAAATTTGGGGTTGTTACATTCTACCCTCCTTATAAAAATTTCGACCTCGAAATTTGTAAAAGGAAAGTGTAACAGATTCAAGGAAAGTTTGGTGATAGAAGTACTTGATAGTGTATAACAAGATGGTGCAAGGGTTTAAAAAAATATGAAAAAAGGCTTACCGGTGTTACCTTGACCTACAGTCTCGGCTTCTACGGCTGCTAAGGTGTAAGCCTATCGCCGTGGCACGTTTCTTCTAGCTGGAGGCACATTCTTCTGTCCTTGGGGCATGTCTCTCTTCCCTCGAGGTCATTGCCTGTTGGAATTAGCGAGTAGGCTGTGCAGGTGGTGGAGAAGAGAGTGCAAAACGAGGTGCAGGATCCTGGATAGCTGGCTGCTGCGGGTAGTTGGTCGGTGTGTAAGATTGGTTGCGTCTATAAGGAGAGTTTCCAATTCCGTGATTGGACGCACAAAAACTATACATTGGCCTTTTGCGCGCCTACAGTCCTTCCGCAAGTGTCCCTCTCTCCTGCAGTAGTAGAAGAAGATTGGACTCAACTGGTTATTGATTTCTTCAGCTCTCCTGGGTTCGAACAATGGCCTGGACGAGGCTCCTCCTACCATTTGAGAGGCAGGGCATTTCAAACCGGAAGATTGTGGTATGCCCTTCTTCTTTACCACTGCCTCGTATCTTCGGGTAGCTTTCAAAGCCAAATCATAGGTTGGAAAATCCCCCGTAGCTAGAGCAGCTTGGATTTCCGAGTCCAACCCTTGCTGAAATCTTCTAGCTCTGATCTCAGCAGTCTGTATGAGATACGCCGCAAAACTGTTACGGTCTTGTGTTAGTTGTGTAGTATGTGATTTTTTAGGAAAACAAATACTGAGTCGTATCTTACCTGCTGAACATGGTAAACTCAGCATCATACTCATCTACAGATTTGGTCCATACTGATCCTTGTTGCAGATGGATGAAATGTTGCTCCATATCAAAGCGAGCAGTCTCAGGAAAGTATTTTGCGTCGAACATGATGCGGAAAGTCTTCCATTCGATATGCTGATAAAGACGACTTTCTTCCGCCTTCCACCAAACCCGTGCATTGTCCATGAGCTGCAGCTTTGTAACTCGGACCCAAGCTATATATGGCACTTATGCTGCTACCAGATCATCTTCTATACTTTGTGCCCATTCCTCAGCTTCCATTGGGCTCCCTTTTTCTGAGAATTGTTTGGGATGCAAAGCTCTGAATTGCTTCACCCTTGGTGCTTCAGCCTCAGGACAGTTCAAGAGCTGCTGCTGTCCCTCTAGGAGGTTGCGGATCACCTCAAGCAAAACCGTTTGCTCGTTAGGTGGAGCAGGAACTACAGGTGTGAGTGGTAGTGGTGGTGGAGTGTTGTTGATATTGGTGCTTGTGTTGTTTGGTGAAATCATAACCTAGAAAAAAATTTGAGTTAGGACAGATTCAAAGTATATGAAATGATAAGATTCAAGGAACATGAATTGTAAATAATGTTTTAGTTGCTGGTTCTTGTGTTATATTGCTTAGGTTGTTCACGCAGAACAGAACTGCATAGTATGGCTCTATACAGCTCTGACCTGCATGGGCCACCAACAAAACCTGTCACGCCCCGCTTCCCAGTATACGGGCAGAGGGCGCGGCGAGGCCGCTACATATTTACTCTGAAGTAAATACACAAGAGTATCTAAGTAATATAAATAAAAATGCATAAGAGACAAGATATAATAAAACAACAACTTAATTTATTCACATTCTTTCTGTACAATGCATGGAAAAGTAAATACAAATGAAGAAAAGCAATGCCTAAACAATGGCATAACAGAAAAGGAAAAGTACCGAAATAAAAGTGTACAATGTACTAAAGCTCATGGTCTTCAATGAAATGATCCAAGCCTTCCGCGCTGGGCTCGATCTCCGGAGTGTCCAGATCACCTGACGACATTCAAAGAAGAAAGAAAGAGAATGTCGTCAGCGAACAAATCGCTCGGTAAGTCCCAAAGATAAGGGAGAAATAGAATAGACAGAAAATAAGATAGCTTTTAAAGTTGTATTATATGGTTAACGCTGTTGTTTGTAGCTTGGTACAGAAGGATGCCAGTGTATACGAGAGGAGTCTCTATATGCCAGAGAAAGGAGGCAAGTGTAGTACAAAGAACCATTTATGCCACAGTACAACAACAAATAGATTCAGGTTAGGTGTATTAATGGTTGTTGTCTCGTGCCACTTTTAACACCTTTCGTACCAATCTACCCCTTAAACCCCGAGATGTCTTGATTGTATAGTTGGGTTGTATTGTAAATTGTATTGACTTTTAATATAGATTGTATAATTGGATGACTTGTCGAAACCATGATATCAGTAAATGGATGTAACTGTAGAATCATGGATGTAACTGGAGAATCATGTAAATGGAAGTATATCCATGGTTCGGTTTAGTCAATATAGATTACATAGTTTGAACAAATTAAATATATAGATTCATGTTGAATTGTAATATTGCAGATTGTACTTAAATCATATTAAAGTCAGATTATAATGAGACTCATTCTGAGTCAGAATGATTAAAAAGAAATTGAAGTCCTGATGGTTTTGATGTTATCGGTAACCGCTGCACATGGACGGCAGGATTTGTGTCTTTTTCAAAGACGATTATCGTGTTGATAACACCGTTTGTTAAGTTGTCTACCTTAGATAGGCAAGCACCCATATCTCCGGCTCCCTGAGGCTCAAGAAACCGGTCCCGCTTAAACCTATGTTTATTAGGGTCATTAGGGTAATTTATAGAACTTGCGAAGGTTTTATGTAAAAATACTTTTGTATAGATTTGAAAATACACCCCAAGTATTTAGCTATCGTCTTTAGAGTTATCATAGATGTGGATTTTATAATTGTGATATTTCTTGTGAAAAATAACCTAATTTCATAATATAGGGTATTTATTTGTATTATTGAACTTGTATGGAATTCATGGTATTTTAATGTAAAGTGATTCTTGTGATTTTAGAAAAAGTTAGAATATTTATATTATTACAAAATAGATATATTAATGTTACATATATATATATATATATATATATATATATTTATATAAAAATAATTTTAATATATATATTATATTTCTAGAAATCTCATTTTCTTAATATGTTGTATTTTAAATATCTCGAGACTGAATGCTCCTTGCGGAGGTCTGCAACTCATACTGCTAAGCCCGAGGATGTGCGATAATCCGCACCATCCCGAATGGGTTGTAGCAGCGCTTTGCAAAGATTTGTGTAAAATACTAAATCTTGTAGAAAAATGGTTTTAATAGTAAATGGTATTTATTTAAAAGGTTTCGTTTTCTCGTATTTTATGTTTCCGAAAGTTTTGTGCTATGTTGCATATGAGTGTGTGAGGAGATGGGTCATTACCTTGTGATCTACTTAAAGGTATAGCAAGATTGTGATGGTTTAAATGTCGTAATGAAACTACATGGTATTTTAATGAAAAAGAGCGGTAAAAGTTACAAAATAGAATATATTGTCATGAAAATTTTTCAACATGTTTTTTAATGTTTAATAGTAAACATGTAATGGTTTAACATGATTGTATTTAAGAAAAGTGAGAGTTTTAGGAAGAACCGAATCGAAAATCGGATTTGCTCTGATTCAGTCGGGTTTTAGAAATACGTATTTTAAAAAAGAGTAGAGAAGGGGGAAGTGGGACTTACCGGTTTCGAACTTAGGGGTGATGATGGTGAAATGGGAGGAGGCGCCGGTGCGTCGTTTCGTCGCCGGAAACTCCTACAGCTGTCGTCGGAAGATGGCCGGAGTTTCGCCCCTTTGCTCACTTCAAATGCATACTAAGGTTCTAGGAAATTTCTTGAGAGTTTTGCTCAGAATTTTGAAGTGAGGAGTGTGTGTTTAGGGGTTGTATTTGTAGGGTAAGGCTAGGGTGAGGGTAGGTGAAAGGTTAAAATAAAAACAATGTGATAAATTATATTAAAATGTATTAAAATGGAGTAATTAGGATTTTAAAAGAGTTCTGTTACTAATCCATGAATTTTGAGTTTCCAGGTGTGCAGGGGAGGCAAAAATTCACAACTTTGATGTTGGTGACTCGGCGGTCCGGCCGAGTTCGGCCGGCAGTGGCGGCCCGAGTCCGGCCGAGTCAGGCGGCCGGAATCCACCTTGTCGGTTCAAGGTCTAACTGGTACAGTTAGGTTTTTAGGTGAAGTGGGGTTTTTGTGAGATATGCACGTGTAAACTCTTAGTATTCTAAAAATTCAAAATAAAACAATATTAAAAATAATGTGGGGTTTGGGATTTGAACTCTGGTGGCTTGGTTCAGCAGTGCAAGGTATTACCAATGAGCTACAAGTTTTTTCTTATAATTAAAGAGTGAATTAATTACTTATATCTTGTGCTCAGCCAAAAATACCCCTTTCTGGATTTTTGAAATGCTTTTATAGAAAGTTGTATAAGAAATTTGGGGTTGTTACACTAGGATTTCTCGGCGAGTCCATTCAGTGTACCCAGTCTCCACTGAGCACCCATATACCTTCTCTTAAGTCAAACCCCAATGGATGTGGGATCATCCATCGCCCATCATATGTGTCAAGAAGAGTATACACTAGTTAACCCTGGAATATCGATGCCCCATCTCGATACTCCCACGACTAGGAACATTTGAAGGATGTACTTACCAACTACCTCTGCCCCACTAGTATGATCTGCATCATAATCCTGGTAGTCAAGTACTCATCCTAAGGGCTTTATCAACATGAAATAGAGAGACAATAAGTGTACATGTTAAGATAAAGAGCAACCAGATAGTATACTATCATATTGAGCAAGAAATTCCTTCCTATATATGTCCAAGCATCCACTATAATATACATCATGTTGGAGATAGTGCCCTTAGAGTCAATTATTGGATCACCAGCACGTGATTGAAATGATTGAGGGAGGACCATCCCGGTAGGACAGTCTTACTCGAGATGATAGTATGCTATCTGGTTTACCTTTATCATCGTGTACTGCTTTAGGTGACCTGACATGTCGCTATTGCACGTTGATAGAGCCCCTAGGATTCTTGCTTGACTGCCAGCAGTATGAGGGCGATCATATAAGTGAGAGCTGGAGTCTATAAGCACATCCTTAAAAGGTCCCTAGTCGTGGGAGTTTCGAGACAGGGCATCGATTCTCCAGAGTAGACTAGTGTATACAGTCGAGACCCCGACGAGGGGCGGTGGCCGGTCTCACAAGCCACTGGTGTCAGTTGGATCACCTAAGATGTATACAGGTGCTCATTGGGTTATGAGTACACCGGACAGGACTCGACGGGAACATGCTAGTTGGTCTTATACCTGACATCAGATAGCAGTTCCCTGGTGACATGTGTACAGGTTAGTTCATCGACCTGAGGATAGTCATTTGTCTCGTGTGAGTTCCCACTGTGCTTTGATTACTACCCTACCACGGCTCAAAGGAGTCGTGCAAACAGGTTTTAGTTAGGTACAGTCCCGAGCCACATGGAGGCAGTGAGCGGATCTTCAGGGGTTCGTCTCTCCCGGTATTGGGGGTGAGGTCGCGCTGTTTCTAGGAGAGCCATTACACGAAGTCCTTGGCCAAGGCAGGAGATTTACTGCTAGGTATTCCAGTAGTATCTCAGGGTGTTCTGGGCTACACTCCGACACAACTTGTACCGCTTTTGGGGGTCTGACTTTTACCAACCCCCTAGGCCCGACATGCGATGCTCATAGACGAACGGACCGGACTGTACGGATATTGTCACTGACAGGCTCAGTAGGGTGTCAGGATGAGTTCGCTCATCGACGTCCCTTTTGGTCAATAGCTGGTGGCCCGTCACGTATTGGCTTATACCTCTGACGTGCTAGTGGTTAGATCCACAACCATAGTATTGACGAGTCTTTAGAGTCCACCACACTTTCAGTTACTCAAGCTTTCGGGCGAAACGCTGTAGAGGCCGTATGGAGATATGGCAGAGTCCGATCAGATACGTGCGGTATTGCACGGATTAGGATCGGACGGTTTGTACTAGAGGCTGTATGGTTATATGGCAGCGTTCGATCAGATACGTGCGGTATTGCACGGATCAGGATCGGACGGATATTACTAGCCGGCTTTGGTTTAAGCCGGATCCTAGTATAGTACAGTGTAGATTTTGTCTCATTGCATTTGTATCCGGACGGAATACAGATGCGGGTGTGTATGCACAGTATGGGGGTTTTCCTGTAATTTATTACGGGACCAGTTTTCTGGAGTTGCCAGTTTGCATTCCGTTCCGGCCGGTTTTTCCTTTGTTCTTTCCCGGCCGGACTTTTTCGATGGAGGGACTAATTTGCAATTGTGCAAATTGGTATTTATGGAGGGGGTCCTTTGTAATTGTGTGGCATCATGATGAGATTCCTTTTGTATCAACATTTTTCATTTATGGTGATTAGAGTTGATTAGGAATTGATTTGAGTTTTGTTATTATGATGTTTGGTTGTAGTCACCCCTTCACCTTTTACTACCATCACCTCCTTTCTTGTATTTGTTTTTGCTCCACCATTTTGAGAGAAAAAGGGGGGGCCGGCCACTTTAGGAGGGGGTGTGGAAAAAATGAGAGATGTTTTCCTTTGTTGTATGGAAATTATTCTCATTCTCATTTTTTTTGTGTCAAAGTTCACAAGCTCTCTCCAAATTATTCTCTTCTCCATCCATGGCAACTTCTCTACCCTAAAAGAGACAACACGTTCTACACTACTTCTACAGAAAATCTTGGACGCGTCGGCTAGCCTACTTCGCGCCCGAGTTGCCTCGTTATTGAGGTGGGAGCCCGTAAAAGATACAGGCGATGTGGTGCCCTACCGGCGAGGAGGCGACGACCGGAGTTTCTGCAGGAGATCGGGATGACGAGGAGAAGACCGGAGGACTCGGATCATTCGGTATATCTCTTCGCCTTCTTGTAGTTAGCTTAGACTAGTTAATGGTTCGATCCGGGTGTTTAGTGCGCGGTGGTGCCGGTTTGCTAAGTTCGCAAAATTAAAGTTTATCACCGCTTCCGCATTTGGCCGTCGGAGTGACGCCCGGGGCGCCGCCGTGCACTTACAGTGGTATCAGAGCCTCGCCATTAACTTAGTCTAGCTTGCCTTAATGTTTTTTTCAGTTCCGATCGACCAAAATTCCAAAAACCCAATTTTAGTTCACATCAGTTTTCTGTTAAAATTTTTTGGTGTCCAAAAATTTTTCAGGTTGTAAAACATTGATGTACTGGAAAATCTAAGAGCTCTGTAAAAATTCGATGAAGTGACTCCAATGTGGGAGCGCGGAACCGCCGCACATACCTCCTTCTCGCCGCGGTTCCGCCGCACTACTTTGGATTCGCTGCACCAATTTTTTTACAGAGGCTTTCTGGGATGAAAATAGGGGTTTTGGAATAATTACATTGGACCCAGAATTTCTTGATCTGCTACAGTATTGTTTGGGGGCCCACTTGTTAAAATTTGATTGATCGGATATTTTAAACACATTATTTCCCAGTATTTACATTATATCTGCGACCGTGAATGTCACTTGATCGGTAAATCCGGTCTAACGGCTATAGCCCGGTTAGACGGATTTGCGAACGTGACTTTCACGTTGATGTTCTGTTTTTGCTGTGATGTTGCGGATCGGTCGTGGGGGATAGCCTGGATGCAATGCTAGTACAGTTGTGGTTGTATTATGTACATTTGATATTGCGGGGCGAGCGTCCGACATGTGGACTGCCGTCACTGCCTGATTGTATTATTCTTTTGGGGCACGACCTGGTTGCGGTCGATGTACCCGTTGTATGTATATTTTACTTTCTGTACTAGGATTACCCCGCGGAGGGGTGCACGGATAGCCGGGTTCTGGAGGGCAACAAGACCGCATCTCGTAGGGGGTACAGGTTGACCCAGGAGGGGTGCCCAAGTTACCGAATTCCGTGAAGTGCTGGGTGGTCCATTCACGGCGCTGAAGGGGGCTGCCTCGCTTCAGGTTTTGGCGGGTAACTTGCCGCGCCCGTAGGGGCCTAGGATTTCATTGCACAGGCTATCCACACGACCAGGGGAACGTCGGGTTTCAGTAGTGGCTCTGTGAAACCCGGGGATCCCAGATATCTGTTTTGTTCTGTGATGTTGTACATTTCTGTGATGTTGCATTTTTATCACGCCTTGAGCGAATATAATATATTGGTATATATATTAGTAGATGTTGTATATGTTTTACATCCGCGATAGTCCAGTCCCCGCTCTGTCGTTAGTTAGCTAACCTAACGGGTAATGATGGGACCCAGTGGCGAATGCGGATGGAATATACGTACATCAGTATATTTTCGTTCTTTGTGGTGTGATCAATTGATGGGACTGCGTTGATTCAGATCAATGCAAGTTAAAACAAACCTATTCTGATGTTGTTGGAACACTTTTCAAAAAGCTGTTATTGCAAGGACGTTCACTTTTGTTTTGCATCGTGGTATTCATTTGGAATATCCTGCTCCTCAGTCGACGAGGCAAGGGCCGAGATCCCTTCACCGGGAGTGACCCCTTGGACAAAAGTTTGCGTCAGGGCAGTAACTTCACTATAGCCGATTATTTTTGCTTTGCATCGTGGTATTCATTTGGAATATCCTGCACCCCATTCTACAGGGAAAGAGCCGAGATCCCTTCACCGGGAGTGACCTCTTTAGTAAAGGTTTCGTCACTATATTTTCTAAAAAGCTATCCATTCCTTCAACGATATCAAGTTCATTACGTTAAAGGTTTTCGCCAGAAACCATTCGTAGCCCTCCGTCGTTTCATATGGGTAGTCAATAGTATTCAAGCTGTGTTTGTTGGCCATAGTCAAGGCACAGTGTTTGGTAGCTATTGGGTTTTCATATGCTGCATAGATAGATGCGTTGGTTTGGGACAGTCGTATAACCTTGTTGGCCCTAGTCAAGGGCTTGTACGGGTGGGTTCAAATCAACCTGGACAATGACGGGTAGAACTTGACATGTGACTTATGATTTGTTGGCCTTAGTCAAGGTCATAAGAGCATGGGGCAAAAATCCACATCGGGAGTTTCAAAAGTACTGAAACTTGCCAGATATGCGCATACCTTCTGGAGTGTGATACCGTGAGCGGATTCCGTCATGTTGTCATGCGATGATAGTTGGATCCCGATTCCTACTGATGAGTTAGTTTACTCCTCGGGTGACCCCGACTAATTCTTCTTTCAGGTTTGGAGGAGAATTTGAGGTACAGTGGGAGGTTTCCAGATTAGATAAAGTGATAACCATTCTGATCTAGGTTAGAGTGCACGCTGAGTGTTTCTTTTCTCTCTCTCTCTATGGCAGCGACCATTGACCCGACCCTAAGACTATGACTCAGTGACCAAGTTGACCGAACCTTCTTAACACTGGCTTTTGGATTGTCAGAGTTGCAGACCTCATTGCCACTCCTACTTTTACCCTTTTCTCCAGGACACCCCGTATTACTACGAACGTCCACTTCCATTGGACAAAACCATCGTATGGTTAGATACAAACTCGAAGGAATTCGAGGATGGTTTCCGGTTCTGGAGAAAACGGATAGGATTATTCAGTTGACTTTTCCCTTTTACCTTCTCTCAAGTTGTGAGTACTACTTGGTTTAGAAGATAGTACACCTATTACGCAAATTGGATAGTCTTCTTCCAAACCTTAGGCTGGTGCCGACCGGTAGGGAATGAAGAAAACCAATTAGCCTAAACGGTGTGCAGAAGGTATTAAGATTAAGACAAAGCAAGGGATTAGTAAGAGGGCAAAGTAAATTGCGACTGATATTCACGACCAAACCAAGTATTTCTTCGCCAATCCTAAATCACCTTTGTATTTCTCTAGGACACTCCGTATCACTACGAAGATCCACAGTTTATTGGATACTCCATCGTATGGTTATATACGAACTCGAAAGGAACTTGTTCCAGTTCGGGGATGGATTCTGGTCCAGGAGAAATGGGAATAAGGTTTATTCGGTTGTCTTTTATCTTCACCTTCTCTCGCATTGCGAGTGCTCCTAGGATTAGGACAGTACACCCATTATACTTATTGGATAGTCTTCTTCCAAACCATAGGCTGGTGCCGAACGGTAGGGAAGGAAGAAAACCAATTGGCCTAAAGGGGTGTGCAGAAGGTAATGACTAAAGACATATAAAGGGATTTGGAGAGGTGGCAAAGAATTATAAGGTTATAGTCGTGAATCTGGATGATGGTAGAGGCATTACTTGGAATACCAGGATACCCCATCGAAACATTTCAATGTTTCAGTTCAGCTGTCTACTGTTAAAAGAAAACTGATTTCCCGATTGGACACTTGCTCCAGGGTATGTATTTACCAGGTTTGATTCTCACATCTGTATGGTTTTACAGATGATGAGTGGGAGTAAGTTATTGGGAATAGGGTAATCGTCCTCATTATATCGGGATTCGTTGTAATCGGTGATATTTGAGGAGATCATCTGGGCTGTTAGCCGGTCGGCAAATATTTGGTTTTGAATATCCGCTGTTGTGCACCAATTTCAAATTGATATATCTGTACGTCTATTTTCATAGAGTGAGATATACCTTTTGATATTATGTCGATGACATTTACCTATATCAGTGGATGGTTAGATAAGGAGTATTAAACAGCGGTGTAATTCTTCTTAACCATAAGTACAGTTTTCAACCTACGACACACAGTGAAAGAGTTGTTAGACTCAGCGGACTCATACAGAGTATTGTATGTTGTCCAGTGTCCATTAGGACAGAGGGGTTGGTCTCATACTATATTCTGTTTACTTTTAACTTCTCTAGTTCTTAGACATGTGTTTCGTTGAAACACAGGGTCTAAGTTTTGAGGAGTTATAGGTATTTGAATAGAGTAGAGAACCAGGTGTAGCAAGTATCGGGATTCTTCAAAGTGATCGAAGATGTAGATACTTGTGTATGGTATTCAGTTGATAGTAATGATAAAGAGAAATTGCTTCTCTTTCAGGTTACTCATAATTGGAAGCATTCTTAAGTTGAGTAACGCTGATTGGCCTCTCTCCATTTAGTTGACATGCACTGGAGACAGCTGCATGATTTGAATCTGGTTAAATTAAATCAGTGCCTCTGGTTCTATATTGGATATAGAACAGTTCATATCTTAACGTTGTTAAGGTACGGCGAGTTGTGCGGCTTATGATTAAAACCAGACACTGGACAACTCAAGGCACGTTTCTGTAATGGCTGTTTGTGGGTTGACCCAGGCTATGACGAGGGTTGACTTTCTACCATCTGGCAGATCAATAGAAATATTGTTTTAGACTCGCCACAGTTTTATTAAAAATGGATTTTTTCAAAAACAGTAGTGGGAGTATGGTAGAACTGGAAGTCATTCCAGAACCGCAAACGATTACTGAAGATTTGATAAGGAACCTAAAGATTCAATCTGATTTGACATTCCATTGGCCACTCCGCAGATAAGGTGGGTAACTTCAGGCACCCGAGAGGTACTCCGGTAGCCTCAAGGACGGTGACAGGGAAGTTCTTGTTTACCCACACTTGCCATTGCTGTTGTTCCAGGCTGCGAGACCTGGCAGGAGGATGAGTATAGCGTCATTCTGAACTAGCTTCAGAAGTGTACGTCTATATGACACTGCCAGAGGGTTGTCGTAGTCAGTGGGAGCAGCGGAAGCATTGGTGGACATCAGGATTATGTCTATTTATAGGGGATGGATCTGTTGAGAAGGTAGTAGTGTGTGATAACCTGGTATTTGGATGACATACACAGAGTAGGAAAAGAAACTCCTATACTACGATCGGTTATACTTTGGTCGTCACACAGTGGTTTCTCCACATGGGACTTGGACATTATATCAGACATACTGGTTACTAGATCTATGGTTTTAGATCTAGATTTGGGTGGTTTCCCAATCAGGGTACTTTGACAGCATTCTAAGAGTATTTAGAATGGACGACTCCTGGCACGGTAGTGTACCTGCAGGTGATGGAGTCACCCTCTCTAAAGGTGTCTTACAGACTAAAGGGGAGAGGGATGTGCATGATTTGCAGATCACTTGCTTAGGCAGTTGTGTCAATCATGAGATGTCAAGTACCACACCAGATGTTGTTCTTGCACTAGATGCAATAAGTTGATATTCATCCAATCCTGGAGAAACAGTCGGAAGCAATTTTAGAACATAAGTGAACGTTCTAGGGATATGATAACGGCTGCCTCCTTTAGGAGATGGTTATCACTCCAGGCTTCCAAGGTGACATGGACGACAGGGTGATTGTCAGAGTTATAGTTTTCCTTCTGACAAGGGGCAGTATTTTGGACAGGTGGTCCAAGGCAATACTGAGGGTGGCATGGCGCAGGATACTGATTAAGTTCAGTTGACGACACGGTCTAAGAAGTTTGGATTTGGAGTTCATTTATGAGCTAGGTCCCATCAGACATCCAGACATTCTGAGACAGGTATTGCTCATTTCGGGAGATGGCTTTCTCCGCGAACTTGAGACATAGAGAGACATAGAAAGAAACATCTAGGCGGATCCACTCACTGAGGCTATTCCTCGACCGCAATAGTTTCGTAAACGGATTTTGTGAGACTGACTAGTAGGGGAGTTGGGTGTTCGGTATCACACAGGCTGTGAGTATGCGACATCGCAATAATTAGCCTTGAGTGCAAGTGGGAGATTGTTGGAGATAGTGCCCTCAGAGTCAATTATTGGATCACAGGCACGTGATTGCAATGATTGAGGGAGGACCTATCCCGGTAGGACAGTCTTACTCGAGATGATAGTATGCTATCTGGTTTACCTTTATCATCGTGTACTGCTTTAGGTGACCTGACATGTCGCTATTGCACGTTGATAGAGCCCCTAGGATTCTTGCTTGACTGCCAGCAGTATGAGGGCGATCATATAAGTGAGAGCTGGAGTCTATAAGCACATCCTTAAAAGGTCCCTAGTCGTGGGAGTTTCGAGACAGGGCATCGATTCTCCAGAGTAGACTAGTGTATACAGTCGAGACCCCGATGAGGGGCGGTGGCCGGTCTCACAAGCCATTGGTGTCAGTTGGATCACCTAAGATGTATACAGGTGCTCATTGGGTTATGAGTACACCGGACAGGACTCGCCGGGAACATGCTAGTTGGTCTTATACCTGACGTCAGATAGCAGTTCCCTGGTGACATGTGTACAGGTTAGTTCATCGACCTGAGGATCGTCATTTGTCTCGTGTGAGTTCCCACTGTGCTTTGATTACTACCCTACCACGGCTCAAAGGAGTCGTGCAAACAGGTTTTAGTTGGGTACAGTCCCGAGCCACATGGAGGCAGTGAGCGGATCTTCAGGGGTTCGTCTCTCCCGGTATTGGGGGTGAGGTCGCGCTGTGTCTAGGAGAGCCATTACACGAAGTCCTTGGCCAAGGCAGGAGATTTACTGGTAGGTATTCCAGTAGTATCTCAGGGTGTTCTGGGCTGCACTCCGACACGACTTGTACCGCTTTTGGGGGTCTGACTTTTACCAACCCCCTAGGCCCGACATGCGATGCTCATAGACGAACGGACCGGACTGTACGGATATTGTCACTGACAGGCTCGGTAGGGTGTCAGGATGAGTTCGCTCATCGACGTCCCTTTTGGTCAATAGCTGGTGGCCCGTCACGTATTGGCTTATACCTCTGACGTGCTAGTGGTTAGATCCACAACCATAGTATTGACGAGTCTTTAGAGTCCACCACACTTTCAGTTACTCAAGCTTTCTGGCCAAACGCTGTAGAGGCCGTATGGAGATATGGCAGGGTCCGATCAGATACGTGCGGTATTGCACGGATCAGGATCGGACGGTTTGTACTAGAGGCCGTATGGTTATATGGCAGCATTCGATCAGATACGCGCGGTATTGCACGGATCAGGATCGGACGGATATTACTAGCCGGCTTTGGTTTAAGTCGGATCCTAGTATAGTACAGTGTAGATTTTGTCCCATTGCATTTGTATCCGGACGGAATACAGATGCGGGTGTGTATGCACAGTATGGGGGTTTTCCTGTAATTTATTACGGGACCAGTTTTCTGGAGTTGCCAGTTTGCATTCCGTTCCGGCCGGTTTTTCCTTTGTTCTTTCCCGGCCGGACTTTTCCGATGGAGGGACTAATTTGCAATTGTACAAATTGGTATTTATGGAAGGGGTCCTTTGTAATTATGTGGCATCATGATGAGATTCCTTTTGTATCAACCTTTTTCATTTATGGTGATTAGAGTTGATTAGGAATTGATTTGAGTTTTGTTATTATGATGTTTGGTTGTAGTCACCCGTTCACCTTTTACTACCATCACCTCCTTTCTTGTATTTGTTTTTGCTCCACCATTTTGAGAGAAAAAGGGGGGGCCGGCCACTTTAGGAGGGGGTGTGGAAAAAATGAGAGATGTTTTCCTTTGTTGTATGGAAATTATTCTCATTCTCATTTTTTATGTATCAAAGTTCACAAGCTCTCTCCAAATTATTCTCTTCTCCATCCATGGCAACTTCTCTACCCCAAAAGAGACAACACGTTCTACACTACTTCTACAGAAAATCTTGGACGCGTCGGCTAGCCTACTTCGCCCCCGAGATGCCTCGTTATTGAGGTGGGAGCCCGTAAAAGATACAGGCGATGTGGTGCCCTACCGGCGAGGAGGCGACGACCGGAGTTTCCGCAAGAGATCGGGACGACGAGGAGAAGACCGGAGGACTCGGATCATTCGGTATATCTCTTCCCCTTCTTGTAGTTAGCTTAGACTAGTTAATGGTTCGATCCGGGTGTTTAGTGCGCGGTAGTGCCGGTTTGCTAAGTTCGCAAAATTAAACTTTATCACCGCTTCCGCATTTGGCCGTCGGAGTGACGACTGGGGCGCCGCCGTGCACTTACACATCACATGTATAATAACGGCCTCTAGGGCATACATATAACTAACAGGACGGTCTCATAAGCCATTGGTGTCAGTTTTTTCACCTAAAATGTATACAGGTGCTCATTGGGTTATAAGTATACCGGACGGACTCGCCGGGAACATGCTAGTTGGTATTATACCTATTGTCAGATAGCAGTTCTCTGGTGACATGTGTACAAGTTAGTCTATTGACCTGAGATCATCATTTGTCTCGTGTGAGTTCCCACTGTGCTTTGATTACTACCCTACCATGGCTCAAAGGAGTCATGCAAACAGGTTTTAATTGGGTACAATCTCGAGCCACATAGAGGCAGTGAGCGGATCGTCAGGAGATTCGTCTCTCCCGGTATTAGGGGTTGATATCGCGGTGTGCACAGGTGGCCATCACCAGAAATCCTTTCCCAAGGTAGTCGAAAATTACTGATCCGGATCGGTTGTTTCTCAAGTGTTGATGGGCCTCATACCGACACTGAATGTCAAGTTATTAGAGGTCTGATTTTATTCAACCCCTAGACTCGATATGCGATACTCATAGACGAACGGACCGGACAGTACAGATATTGTCACTGTCAGGCTCAGTAGTGGTCTCAGGATGAGTTTGCTGCCGGCCTCCCTTTCGCTTAATACCTGGGAAGCCGTTACATACAGCTAGTGCCACTGACGTGCTTGTGGTTAAACCCACTTCCAGTATATCAACGATTCATTAGAGTCCCACACAGAGGATTTCACTTCTTCGGGTGAAACATTGTAGAGGCCGAATGGTTTTATGGAAGGGTTCGATCATATACGTGCATTTATGCACGGAAGATGTTCCGACGGATAATACTAGTTGTCTTTGGTTTAAGCCGGATCCTAGTATTATATTGTTGGATTATTTTCTTCTCGTTGTATTCGTATTCAGTCGAAATACGAATGCGGGTATGTATATACAGATGAGGGGTATTCTTGTAATTCGTTACAAGTTTGCTTTAGAGTTGCCATTTTCTTTTTGCTTTAAACATTTAGTTTTAATGTTTAGTTGTGGTGGAAATTGTGAGTGCATGCACTTGATGACTCATGGTTGTGAGTCATGAGATGATTCATTGTGACATTGATTGTTTTTTGTTTTAGGTAAGATATTTTGTTATGAGCTTGGGTGGTGGCAGATATTTTCCATGTGAGGTCTTTCTTTAAGTGCTCACAACACACAAATATCTCACAAAAAGATAACTTAGCCAAAACAAGAAAAAAAGGAAGCCACCTCTTTTTCTTGAGTTGCTTTTTTCTTTTTGGTTCGCTTGATTTTTCTTGAGCTCACACTCTTCACCCATGGCATCTTCTTCAACCTCCACCCATACCCTCTCATCAGTTGAAAATCCTTGGGTGTATTGAGACAATCTAATCACAAACTCTCTGTTGGGATACGACAGCGCCCCGGCCGTCAATCCGAGACCAAATACGGAAAAAAAACTTTTTAAACTTGGCGCTACCAAAACCAAATACTCGGATCGTTCTATTAACCGTTAACTAGAGAACTGCAAAGTGAGTTCAGAGATTATACCGATCGATCCGTGTCCTTCGGTCTTCAATCTCTTTCCTAGCTCCTCGCCGCTGTCCCGAACAAGTCTGCTCTCAGGTCTCGCTCGTCGGAATGGCACCACGTCGAGAATTCTTTATACAGGCTCCCGCTTCGAACCGAAGCAACTCGGACATGAAGTTTGCTAGCCGACATGTCCAAGATAAAGTAGAGAAGTGTGTGATTACTTTATCTCAATCACCTTAGGGTTCTCAAAACATGAGAGGGATAGGGTGGAGGCTAAAGAGTCGCCATGAGGTGAAGAAGTTATGAGCATCAAAAGAATTGAGCTAGTAATGAAATTGTGTGTGCGTTGTGACGATTTATGTGCTTTATCCATCAAAAACCCACTGCTGGAAATTCCCGCAGCCCCCTCACTTCATCTCACCCCATACATACAAAAGAATATCTAGCATTAAACAAAAACCAATGCTAGTTCCAATACCATAAGTCACCATGAAAGCACATGCCTCATTTAATGCTTCAAGACAAAAGAAATGACTCACAATTATTCACAAAATAAGTCATTTAAAACTAAATGTTTTAATCCAAAAGATATGGCAACCCTAAAGTAAACTCGTGACGGATTACGAGAATACCCCTCGACTGTATATACATACCTGTATCTGTATTCCGACGGAATATGAATACAACGAGACTAAAGAAATCTAACCAATCGAATACTAGAATCCGGCTTAAACCAAAACCCACTAGTATGATCCATCCGATCATGATCCGTGCATGAGTGTACATATATGATCAAACCCTGCCATAAAACCATACGACCTCTACAACGTTTCGCCCAAACTTGGGATACTTTCTGTGGGGGACTCTAAAGACTCGTCAATACGCTAGCAGTGGGTTTAACCACAAGCATGTCAGTGGTACTAGCTGTACGTAACGGCTGCCCATGTATTGATCGAAAGGGAGTCCGATGAGCGAACTCATCTTGGAACCCTACTGAGCTTATCTTTGACAATCTCCGTACATTCCGGTCTATTCGTCTATGAGTATCGCATATCGGGCCTAGGGGGATGGTAAACGTCAGACCCCCAATAGTGGTATAAGTCATGTCGGAGTGTATCCCAGAACACCTTAAGAAACTACTGGTATACCTACCAGTAAATCTAACTTGCCTTGGCTAAGGACTTTGTGTAATGGCTCTCCTAAACACAGCGCGATATCAAGCCCCAATACCGGGAGAGACGAATCCTATCTAACCGCCACTGCCTCCAAGTGCTTCGGGACTGCACCCAACTACTACCTGCTTGCACGACTCCTTTGAGCTATGGTAGGGTAGCAATCAAAGAACAGTGGGAACACACTTAAGGCAATGTAACAGTGTCAAGTCAACAGACTAAGCTGTACTCATGTCACCTGGGAACTGTTCCTGACGATAGGTATATTACCAATCAACTGTGCCCCTGTGAGTCCGTCCGGTGTACTCATAACCCAATGAGCACATGTATACTATCTTAGGTGAACCAACTGACACCAATAACTTGTGAGACCAGTCACCACTCCTCGTCGGGGTCTCGATTCGTATACATTAGTCTGCTATCGGAGTATCGATGCCCAGTCTCGAAACTCCCACGACTAGGGACACTTTAAGGATGTGCTTTCAGACTACACAACTCGCACGTATAGGATCGCTATCATACTGCTGGTAGTCAAGAAAGAATTCTATGGGTCTATCAACGTGTAATAGTGATCTATAATGTCACCTAAAGCAAGTACACGATGATAAAGACAAACAAGATAGCATACTATCATCTCGAGTAAGACAGTTCTACTGGTATATGTCCTCCCTCAATCATTGCAATCACGTGCCCATGATCCGATAATTGACTTTGAGGGCACTATAGCCAACAATCTCACATTTGCACTTAAGGCTAATTATTGCGATGTCGCATACTCACAGCCCGTGTGACACCGAACACCCAACTCCTCTACTAATCAGTTTCACAAAGCTTGTTTGTGAAACTATTGCTTTCGAGAAATAGACTCGGTGAGTGGATCCTCTCTAATGTTTCTTTCTATGTCTCTCTATATCTCAAGTTTGCGGAGAAAACAATCTCCCGAAATGAGCAATACCTGTCTTAGAATATATCTGGATATCTGATGAGACCTAGTTCACAAATGAACTCCAAATCCAGTAAACTTCTTAGACTGTATCGTCAATTGAATTTAATCAGTATCCGGCGCCACATCTTCCTCAGTATCCGCTTGGACCACCTTTCCAAAATACTGCCCATCATCAGAGGGAAATCTATAACTCTGACAGTCACTCTGTCAACCAGGTCACCTTGGAAGCCTGGAATGATAACCGTCTCCCGAAGGAGGCTGTCGTTATCATATCCCTAGAACATCCACTTAGGTTCTAAAACTGCTTCCGAACTTTCTCCAGGATTGGATTAATATCTCAACTTATTGTATCTAGTACAAAAACAACATCTGGTGTGGTACTTGACATCTCATGATTGACTCAATTGCCTAAGCAAGTGATATGCCAATCATGCATATCTCTCCCCCCTTTAGTCTGTAAGACACCTTTAGAGAGGGTGACTCCATCACCTGCAGGTACACAACCATGCCAGGAGTCGTCCATTCGAAAATACCTTTAGAATACTGTCTATGTACCGAGATTAGGACACTTCCCAAATCTAGATCTAGTAACCAGAATGTATGATATTATATCCATATCCTATGTAGAGAAACCACTGTGTGACAACCACAGTATAACCAATCGTAGTATCGGAATTTTACTTCCTACTCTGTGTATGTCATCCAAATAACAAGACATCACACCCTACTACCTTCTTAACAGATCTATCAATTATTCTGATGAAGTCAAAGCCCATGACTGTCATATCAAAAATAGATGATCTATCTCCGTTATACTTGATTTAGTCTATAAATAGACATAAGCTACTTGTCCACTATGCTTTCGCTGCTCCCACTGACTACGACAATCCTCTGGCAGAATCATATACACGTACACTTCTAAAGCTAGTTTAGAACGACGCTATATTCATCCTCCTGCCGGATCTAATAGTCTGGAACAACAGTAGTGTCATGTCTGGGTAAACCAGAACCTCCCTGTCACCGTCCTTGAGGCTACCGAAGTACCTCTCAGGTGCCTGAGATTACCCACCATATCTGCGGAGTGGCTAATGGAATGTCAAACCTGATTGAATCTTTAGGTCCTATTAAATTTTCAGTAATCATTTGCGGTTCTGGAATCACTTCCAGTTCTACCATACTCCCACTATTGTTTTCTGAAAAAATCCATTTTGATAAAACTGTGGCGAGTCAAGAACAATATTACTATTGATCTTCCAGATGGTAGAAAGTTAACCCTCATCATAGCCTGGGTTAACCCACAAATTGCCATTACATAAACGTGCCTTGTGTTATCCAGAGTCTGGTTTTAAGCATAAGCCGGACAACTCCATATACCTTAACAACGTTAAGATATGATCCATTCTATATACAATATAGAAACAGAGGCACTGATTTAATTGGAACCAGATTCAAATCATGCAGCTGTCTCCAGTGCATGTCAACTAAATGGAGAGAGGCCGATCAGCATTACTCAATTTAGGAGTGCATCCAATTATGAGTAACATGAAAGAGAAGCATGTTCTCAAAACCATTACTATCAACTGAATACCAAATACAAGTATCTACATCTTTGATTACCTTGAAGAATCCCGATACTTGCAAGACATGGTTCTCTACTTTATTCGTGTACCTATAACTTCTCAAAACTTAAACTTTGTATTTCTACAAAACACATGTCTAAAAACTGGAGAAGTCACAAGCAAATAGAATATAGTACGAGGAACAATCCCTCTTTCCTAATGGACACTGGACAACATACAATACTTTGTATAAGTCCCCTGAGTTGAATAACTGAAATCATGTGCGTCATAGGTTGAAAACCGTAATATGGTTATGAAGAATTACACCGCTGTTGAATGCTCATTACCTAACCATCAACTGATATAGATAAATGTCATCGACATAATTTCGAAAATTTATATCTCACTTTATAAGAATAAACGTACAGATATATTAGTTTTAAATTGGTACATAACAATGGATATTCAAAACCAAATATTTGTCGTCCGGCAAACAACCAAGGCGATTTCCTTAAATACCACTAATTACAACGAAATCCGATATAATGAGGATGATCACCTAATTCCTAATAACTTCCACTCATCATTTGTAAAACCATACAGATGTGAGAATCAAACCTGGTAAATACATACCCTGGAGCAAGGGCTAATTAGGAAATCAGTTTTCTATTAACAATGCACGGGGAAGCTGAAACATGAATATGTTTCGTAGGGGTATCTAGGTATTCCTAGTAATGCCTCTTCCATTATCCAGATTCATGACTGTAACCATATATTTCCTTGCTATCTCTCCAAATCCCTTTATTTGTCTTTAGTTGTTACCTTCTGTACACCCCATTAGGCTAATTGGTTTTCTTCCTTCCCTACCGTTCGGCACCAGCCAATGGTTTGGAAGAATACTATCTAATAAGAATAATAGGTGTACTCTCCTAATCCTAGGAGTACTCGCAATCTGAGAGAAGGTGATGATAAAAGACAACTGAATAAATCTTATTCTATTTCTCGTGAACCAGAATCCATCCCTGAACTGGAACAAGTTCCATCGAATTCGTATATAAACATACGATGGAGTATCCAAATAACTATGGATCTTCATAGTGATACAGAGTGTTCTGGAGAAATATAAAGGTTAAGTAGGGGTGGAGATGAAATACTTGGTTTGGTCGTGAATAACTGTCGCAATTTACTTTGCCTTCTTTCTAATCCCTTTATTTTTCTTTACTTATTACCTTCTGTACACCACTCTTAGGCTAATTGGTTTTCTTTATTCTCTACCTTTCGGCACCTACCTATGGTTTGGAAGAAGACTATCCAATAAGCGTAATAAGTGTACCCTCTCATAATCCTAGGAGCCCTCGTAACTTGAGAGAAGGTAAAAAGAAAAGACAACTGAATAGTCCTATTCATTTTCTCCAGAACCAGAATCCATCCTCGAATCTGGACCAAGTTCCTTCGAGTTCGTATATAACCATACGATGGATTTATCCAATGGAAGTGGATGTTCGTAGGGATACGGGATGTTATGGAGAAAAGCAAAGGGTAAAAGAAGGAGTGGCAATGATGTATGCAATTCAGACAATCCAAATGACAGTGTTTTAAGATAGTTCGGTTAACATGGTTACTGAGCTATAGTATAGGGTCGGGCCATGGTCACTGTCAAAGAGAAAGAGAAAAGAAACACTCTGCGTGCACTCTAACCTGAATCAAAATGGTTATCATTTTATCAAATCTGGATGTCTCCCACTGTATCCACAAATTCTCCTCCAAACCTAAAAGAAGAATTAGTCGAGATCACCAGACGAGTAAACCAACTCATCCGTGGGAATCGGGATCCAACTATCATCGCTTGATAACCTGATGGAATCCACTCAAGTCACTACACTCCAGAAGGTATGTGCATGCCTGGCAAGTTTTAGTTTCTTTAGAAACTCCCGATGTGTGTTTTTACCCCAAGGACCCAAGTGACCTTGACGGAGTCAACAAATCAAAAGGTCCTAGTCAAGCTCAACCCGTCATTATCTTGATTGCATTAAACCCACCCGTACGAGCCCTTGATGGAGTCAACAAGGCCGTACGACTGTCCTAACCAATCGTATATCCATGCTACAAAAAAGCACCACTCAGCTACTGTACATGTTGGAGATAGTGCCCTCAGAGTCAATTATTGAACCACAGGCACGTGATTGCAATGATTGAGGGAGGACATATTGATTGATACGAAAAAGTGTATGTTTACAGTTAACCACAATCAGAATGGTGTCGCGCGTAGCTAGACCGAGGTGAGTACGGGTCGTCCTCAGGGAAACGTGAAATCTTTTATTTTTACTTTAGATGTGTTGAGAAAGAGAGGAGGGATAAAGAATTTTATTGAATGGTTTCTAGATCTACGTTAAACAAGAATGTAAAATATAGATCTAGATTATTTTAGAGACTTAGATAATATAATAAGAAGGCTTGTAGGGTTCGTTAGGATTTAGTAGTTACGAACGATTAATTAAAAGTTGCCCTTTTTATCCATTAATAGATTTAGAACTAGAACGACGATGATGCGTGTAGATTAGGGTTTCTGGAGGGAAAAGGGATCCCACTCTTAACCCTTATCTCGACACGGAACTCCGTTCATATCTAGCCTTTACCAAAACAATCATTAATCTAATCTCTAATCGCGGTCGGAACTAGCAAAGAATTGTTAGTGCGCCCGAATAGGATGTTAATGATTCTTTTGATAAAGTTCATAAACTTTATAGGACTTAAAAAGGGTTTAGGGATGTTCATCATCCATTAGCCTACCCTAATCCTACGAACCCTAACAAGCGGAGAATTACTCGTGCATGTTGGGAGAAAAAGAGATGGAGAGAAATTGCATAATTAAACTACGAAGAAATAGAATAAGAAAAAGAAAGCTACCTTTATTAATCAACAAAATTCATTACACTTGAATCCTTAGAAAATGATTACAAATCTAGTTGCTTCTCGACCTCTTCCAAGGAGGTAGATGAACCGTTGATGATCAGCCTGGATGCGTGAGCCGTCTGGGACTTCGTGATCGCGTCGGCTTGATGACTTTTCCAAGAGGCTCTCGGTGCCTTTTTATAGTGCAAAGCCAGAATATTATTGGTGAAAACTTGCTAAAATTTAGCAATGATTGATCTCCAAAAATCTTTCCTTCCAACTCCCTATTATTGCGGCAGATCCGCGGCAAATGAGGACTAGGGCCGCGGATCCGCGGCCTGTTAATCTCCACCGTTGATAATTTTTCTGGGGCTGGATCTATGTGACATTTGGCGATCCTTGGCACCCTTAGAATTTGGAAATCTTTTCTCGGTTGCTTCCAGACTTGGTCTCCAAGTTTTGCTTCTTAATTTGGCAAGATTTCTTCAGCAGCTTGATTTCTTTGATATATTCTGCATAACAACTTGGAAAATTCTGCACAATAATCTTTAAATAATATTTAGTAGACTTAGTTCTACTAGGATTTGGTCAATGATTTTATTTGCATACATTTTCCTATCAAATGATAATTAAAATATATTAACACATGGAAAATAATGTTTTTACACATAAACCCTCATATGTATAATATATTATAATAAAGTCCTTTTTTAATATGAAAATGGTAGGAAAAATGTAATACAAATGTGCAGTTTTATCAACTGAACAAATACCCCCAAACTTATCTTTGATCGTCCCGAGCAAACTAGTTTATTCAAGAGGAGAAAAGGAAAGGAGAAAACTAAGCACACTTTCGTAGGCAGACACGATTGCACTGAGCACGTGCAACAAGCCGTTAAACCTCTAGGTGTCCCTAGTAGGAGGAGTGTTTTCTCCTGAGTGTTTTCAGCGGATTACACCCACAAAATCCAATAACAAAAGAAAGATGGTGAAATTTACATATATAGATAAGAACCATAGAAGAAAGGCCTTGAAAAGAAGAGTTTCCAACTATACTAGCTTTTCAGTTCTCATGAGCTCTATCTTAATAGTCATGAAAAAATGTTAGAAATCACATAATCCCTCAATAAAACATCGTCTTTATTCTTCATTCCTACCTGTCATCCAAACATTGATCATATAACCCCACGTGTGTGTAAAGAACATCCCTACACTCGGAGAATTCAATTCAAGCTATCATACTCTTGTCCATCCGCCTTAGTACTTTTTAATTTTATGAATACTTAGGTTTGCTCACACCTTTTCATGCGACCGTTAATACTTCTTGAGGTACTAACCGACCGATTACTCATGTGCTTGCAGATTCGGTGATAATATTTTCCTCGTCTTGCACCACCTAAGGCTTAGCAGTGACTCCCAGACCAGTTGGCCTTAGGGCACTAGGTGAAGAGGCATCCTCGCTATATTTTTTTATTGCTGCCTTGGCGATAACAAAACCAGTGTTCATTTTTTTCTTTTCACCATTTTCATATTTTCTTCATTTTTTTTTCCATTTCCTTCATACTTTGGCTTTTAGACAAGAGCATTTCAAGGTATCCTCTACTATCCGAAGTTTCAAGACGTGTGTAAGTGCAAATAGTAGGGTATCAACATTCAAATGTTTGGCTTCCAGAATAGAAACTATTTTTCAGACTTATTTTTATCCTCAGATTAGTGACTTCCTTCATCTTACTAACCCTTGGGACAACAGCTCATAACTATTTATTACTAGTTCGTTTAAGAAAACTTCTAATTTTCTTGGTTTTCTTAAACTATTCCTATCTTTTGGATGTAATTTTTCACTTTCTATTCTTTTGTTATCAAAAAAAAAATATTTTGTGCTTATATATAGTATAATACAAAGTATGTGTAAATAAGCACAAACCTCCCCGAAACTTGTTTTCAACAGTGTCCTCACTGTTGCTGTCTGCTGGATCACAAAAACCTGTAAGCTTGGAAGGACACTATTAATGGGGGCAAGAATATATGAAAGTGAAAATCCTCCCCCAAACTTATTTTAGGCTTATAAATTTGTAAAAATCATTTTCTTTTCAAGAGCCAAAATATACCACACCCCCCAAACTTTAAACAATTTTAATCTTTTAAAATCACATGAGAGGGTCAAGGTTATTGGTCAATGGCAAGCTTTGCAAAGACCGAAGGTCAACACCAACCATTCAAAAATTTTATCGATGAAGCACCAAGGTTGGTGGAAGAATATGTCACCTTTCGATAAGAAGAAGTGGGGAGGTAATAAGAGGTGTAACGGAAAAGGATTGCGTCTCAATTTGGAGAGACGACACAATGATAGTGATGATGGATTACTCGCATTATCATGATTGTCCTAAAGAAGGGGTGGAGGTTCAATTTCTTCATCTTGGAGTTGATTCATCTCAACACCCGTGTCTTGTAAAAATGCGAGTTCATCAGCGAAAATTTCCTTAAAGCTTTCATCGATACCCCGAAAAATAATGTCATCAGAAAAAATGGGGTGATCATCAGACTCAATATAAGGTTCCTCATTAGATGTTGACCCGGACAACTCGGTGGAAGAGTAAATGGTTGGGTCAAACAACAACATATGAAAAGAGTCTGTATCATGAGGTTGATCAAATTCGCTGCTGTCGACATCCATTAATTCGACAGAACACACATGAGCATAAGGTTCGGAGGGTTCACTTCCCAACTTGTAAATGTTAAGCTCAATTGACTTCTTTCCAAAGGATAGGGTCATAGAGCCGTTTCTACAATTAATTACTGCGTTGGAAGTGGCCAAAAAGGGTCGACCGAGTATCACCGGGATTTGATTGCGTGGGTTTGCTACAGGTTGTGTATCTATAACGATAAAGTCCACGGGAAATATGAATTCCCCGACTTTAATTAACACATCCTGTAGTTCGCCCCGAGGTTTGGTGATAGATCGGTCTGCCATCTGGAGAGTACAATGCGCAGGTTTTAACTCTCCGATCCCTAATTGCTCATATACAGAATACGGAAGCAAGTTAACACTAGCACCAAGATCGAGTAGAACACGATTGATATTTTTACCCCCAATGGAAATAGAAATTGTAGGACTTCCGGGGTCCTTTCGTTTCATAGGAAGTTGTTGTGTAAAAGCTGTGCTCACATTACTCGCAAGGAAAACTTTTTTAGGTACTTGAACTTTTATCTTCCTAGTGCACAAGTCCTTTAGGATTTTCGCATATGACGGAACTTGTTGAATAGCATCTAGGAGAGGAATGTTTATGTTAACTTGCTTAAAAATTTCCACGATCTTCTCCATTTGTGGACTTGGTCTGTTGCCTCTTAACCTGTTTGGATAAGGTGCTTGATCAATAAGTTTTGGGTCCAACATTTGTGGAGAAGACTGTGGGGATGGATTCGATCCCAAAATTGGAGTGGGAATCGACTTAGATAGATTTGGCGAAATGTTCGAGCCTTGGGGAAAACAGAGAATAGTCTCGGATGAAGGTGGAAGACTAAACGAATTAGGGGAAGAAGAAGAAGAAGAAGAAGAAGGAGAAGGGGTATCAAATGTGTCACTATCATCAAATTGCTCACCCACTTGGTTATTCAGCACTCTCCCCGATCTCAACGTAGTAATGGCATTCACATTATGACTTTGTGAATGGCCAGGATTCGGTAGGGGTTGAGATGGGAGTTTCCCTTTCTCTCTCGCACTCATTGCGGCGTTTAACTGTGCGATTTGGTTTTCTATTGATTTGATACTCTCACCATGGGAGGAGGACTTATTCGTTAGGGTATCAATAGAAGACCTTATCTCAGCCGAATTTTGCATGGATTGTTTCATGAACATATCCAAAGTTTGTGCAAGTGAGTTGTCAGTACCGGCCACTTGTGGTGTAGAAATGTTGGCCGGATTTTGGAAATTTTGTGACTGAAAGGGGGGCTGATTCTGTGGTTGTGGTTGCTGTGGAGGAGGTCTTTAATAATTACTTTGTTGGTTTTGATTCCAAGCAAAGTTAGGATGATTCCTCCATCCTTGATTATATGTGGAAGAATAAGGATCATTTCTAGGTCGCTGCTGAAAAGCAGCATTAGCTTGAAACGATGCATTCATAGGACATTCTTCCGTTAAAAGTGAAGGATCCGAGCAGCAACCACAGACAGTCTTAGGAAGCATGACCTGATTTAGGGAGAATGTTGAGAACTTGTTTTCAATAGCATCGAGTTTCTTCTGTATCGCTGCCATTTCGGCTTTCACTGCGATAGAAACATCGAGCTGGTGAATACCTCTCTTAGTTGAAGGTGGTCTTACGCTTTCCCACTGCAACGTGTGTTCAGCAAGGTCTTCCAGATATTTCCATGCTTCACCGTCATCTTTAGACATGAAATTGCATTGACACATTGTTTCAAGCATCTTCTTTGTCGCTGGATTAATGCCCTCATATATAATCCGACATAAATCCTATCTTTGAATTCCGTGATGGGGGCATTGGACAAGCAGATCTTTGAAACGTTCAAAGCACTTCCAAAATGGTTCATTGGGAAGCTGGGTGAACTGGTTGATCTCGCTCCTAACATGTGCAGTCTTATGATTTGGGTAAAACTTCTTAAGAAATGCAACGACGAATTCATCCCAATTAGCGATAGAGTGTGCTGCAGTATTATAAAGCCATTTTTCTGCCAAGTCGTACAGTGTGAATGTGAGAAGACGTAAGCGCATAGCATCTAAGGTCAATTGTGAAGTACCCATCATTGCGCATACGTTCTCGAATTTGGTGATGAAAACGTACACGTCTTCCGACTCAAGCCCGTGAAATTTGGGCAGCAGATTGATATAGTGGGGTTTAATTTCGAAATTATCCCTGTTAGGTGGTGGAAGAGCTAGACAAGTAGGAAGAGGACCACGAATAGGATATCATCTCTCTTGGAGAGAGATGCGCGGTGGATTCTGCTCACCTGCGGGCGGTGGCAGCGTGGTGTTATAATTAGATGGAGTGCCGTCCATCACGGTCGATGTGGTGTGTGGTGGGGGAAAAGAAGATGAAGAAGTACCGACTCCGGCGTCGATAGCAGGAACGCGGAGAAGACGGGCACTAGGATCCCGTGTCCAGCCGAGCATGCACTAAGCGGGTTTAGTGCAAGTGGCAGCGTGTGTGTGATTTAAAATTGGTTTGTTTTGAAAAAATGGGACTCAAGACAAATCACCCTAAGATGCACAAGCAACCCTAGAACTAAGGTTACCTAGGTCAGTCTCTAGACCGCTCCTAGACTTCCAAAGGATAAGCCGCAGGATCAATCCTCTACCGCCTCCGTACTATCCTTGTAGCCAGATAAGTGCCAGGTAAGTGGGAAGGAACCACGTCGTGGGCCTAATTAAAAACCACTAGCCTTTGTCACACTTGCCTAGGAACTACAAAAGTAATGCGGATAAACGATAGATTATCCACGACCTTCCTCTGTCCTTATTGAGCGCGACAGTCCTTAGAGTCTGGTCTAGATATTTTTTAAATTAATGAAGGGTTGATCTATATGCTCGGTTTGTGATTTGTGGGGCTTAGGAAGGGTGATGAAATCCTCACCTAATCTTGATTTGGTCTTTGCCCCTTAGAGTCCGTATTAAATATGCAAAAACAAACCGAAAAACAAAACTTTGCAAAAAGATTTTTGAGCGGCGATATTTTGCAAACAATCCTGCAGAAAATAGATTTTATTGATATGACAAGTGTGAACCCTAGATCTCCTGGTTTCTCAAGTCCGTGACTCCAGATTTCCTCGCAAAAATTCACACAATAATCGTTAAATATACAATTTGCAGTTTTGTTTTAATAATGATATGACTCGTCTAAGAATTCAACACAAATAGTAAAAATAAAAAATTACGCACGTTTCCCCGACAACGGCGCCATTTGATTGGTTCGAAAATTTTTGTATGTTTGTAGTTAACCGCAATCAGAACGGTGTCGCGCGTAGCTAGACCGAGGTGAGTACGGGTCGTCCTCAGGGAAACATGAAATCTTTTATTTTTACTTTAGATGTGTTGAGAAAGAGAGGAGGGATAAAGAATTTTATTGAATGGTTTCTAGATCTACGTTAAACAAGAATGTAAAATATAGATCTAGATTATTTTAGAGACTTAGATAATATAATAAGAAGGCTTGCAGGGTTCGTTAGGATTTAGTAGTTATGAACGATTAATTAAAAGTTACCCTTTTTATCCATTAATAGATTTAGAACTAGAACGACGGTGATGCGTGTAGATTAGGGTTTCTGGAGGGAAAAGGAATCCCACTCTTAACCCTTATCTGGACACGGAACTCCGTTCATATCTAGCCTTTACAAAAACAATCATTAATCTAATCTCTAATCGCGGTCGGAACTAGCAAAGAATTGTTAGCGCGCCCGACTAGGATGTTAATGATTCTTTTGATAAAGTTCATAAACTTTATAGGACTTAAAAAGGGTTTAGGGATGCTCATCATCCATTAGCCTACCCTAATCCTACGAACCAAAACAAGCGGAGAATTACTCTTGCATGTTGGGAGAAAAAGAGATGAAGAGAAATTGCATAATTAAACTACGAAAAAATAGAATAAGAAAAAGAAAGCTACCTTTATTAATCAACAAAATTCATTACACTTGAATCCTTAGAAAATGATTAGAAATCTAGTTGCTTCTCGACCTCTTCCAAGGAGGTAGATGAACCGTTGATGATCAGCCTGGATGCGTGAGCCGTCTGTGACTTCGTGATCGCGTCGGCTTGATGACTTTTCCAAGAGGCTCTCGGTGCCTTTTTATAGTACAAAGCCAGAATATTATTGTTGAAAACTTGCTAAAATTTAGAAATGATTGATCTCCAAAAATCTTTCCTTCCAACTCCCTATTATTGCGGCGGATCCGTGGCAAATGGGGACTAGGGCCGTGGATCCGCGGCCTGTTAATCTCCACCGTTGATAATTTTTCTGGGGCTGGCTCTATGTGACATTTGGCGATCCTTGGCACCTTTAGAATTTGGAAATCTTTTCTCGGTTGCTTCCAGACTTGGTCTCCAAGTTTTTCTTCTTAATTTGGCAAGATTTCTTCAGCAGCTTGATTTCTTTGATATATTCTGCATAACAACTTGGAAAATTCTGCACAATAATCTTTAAATAATATTTAGTAGACTTAGTTCTACTAGGATTTGGTCAATGATTTTATTTGCATACATTTTCCTACCAAATGATAATTAAAATATATTAACACATGGAAAATAATGTTTTTACACATAAACCCTCATATGTATAATATATTATAATAAAGTCCTTTTTTAATATGAAAATGGTAGGAAAAATGTAATACAAATGTGCAGTTTTATCAACTGAACACATATCCCGGTAGGACAGTCTTACTCGAGATGATAGTATGCTATCTGGTTTACCTTTATCATCGTGTACTGCTTCAGGTGACCTTACAGGTCGCTATTACACGCTGATAGAGCCCCTAGGATTCTTGCACTAGTAAAATAGGGGGTTGCCCCTACGGATGGAAATATCCGTAGGGGCATATTTAACTTGGCCCTACGGATTAATCCGTAGGGCTAAAAGGTTGCCCCTACGGGCACTGACGTTCAAGAATAAAAATATTAATTCTTAATTTGGTGTTTGCCCCTACGGAGCCGCAAACAAAGGACCTACGGATATATCCGTAGGGGCAAGTAAATATCGTTTTAAAATAAAGCCAGATCGAAAAGCCTACGCTCATTTTCTCTCTCTCCCTCAAACGCGCGCGAAAAACCCCAAATCGCCACCGTCGCGTCGCCACCGTCGTTGGGCAGAGTCGCCACCATCGTCGCCACCGCCGATTTCGTCGCCACCGTCATCGCCACCGCCGGTTTCGTCTCCACCGTCGTCGCCACCGCTGGTTTCTTCGCCAATTCGCCACCGTCGTCGCTCCAGCCAACCAGCGCACCCGTTCAGGTATAAATCTCGAGGTAAATTAAAGCATTTTTGGATTATTCATGGCTGGGTCTGGGTTACGCGCGCGAGAGTTGGGTTTGGGCAGGGGCGCGGTGGCGGTCGGGGTCGGGGTCGGGGTAGGGTTAGGGTAGGGGTTCGGCTGCTGCTAGGGTGGGGCTGGGGTTAGGGTTACGGTGGGGCTGGGGTTAGGGTTACTGTGGGGCTGGGGTAGGGTTACGGTGGGCTGGGGTTAGGGTTAGGGCTAGGGTTAGGGTTACTGTGGGGCTGGGGTTAGGGTTATGAGAGGCATGTCAGCATATTTATGTGTAATAATTGAGAGGATCAAGCTAAGTTCTACGCAAGCAGTCCCTCAGAATACATAGATAGCTAGCCTTACATTTTAAATTAACATATTCCATAGTTGTCTTAATGGTAAGGCAGATACCCATATTGTGTAAGAGCTGACATTAATACAACCATAGGGAGCTGACTGATTATACATCTCATGTGGCATTAAAATCTATAAATGGACATACGAGATAATGCAAAGAAAGAGCAATAGATCAAGACTCAATCAACTTTCCTATGCTTTATGATTTCAGCGGATAGCTCAAGTTTAGTTTCAACTTTATATTCTTATTTTTCTCTCTTTTTTCTTTAGTGCTTCTTCCTCCATTTCTTTGAAGAGTCTCTCACAGCGAAATACACTCCATTTTTTCTTAATGGGATAGAAGCCTACCCCCGACAGCCGGAACACATACATACAAACGCATAATTAGAGAGCGACTCGAGATGTTCGGGTTAAAACCAATATATGATACTCGATGATGATATGAAACCTTCATTTTCCCATCGATACCCGTATATGAAACTAAAAGCGCCACTTAGTCCCCGTCTATCGGTTAACATACGTGCGATGCTCGTCATGACCTAGAACTATACGAAGGTTGTTAAATATCGGACAGTATAGCTCGATACTAACAACCGTCGTATAGTCTACGCGACGAGAAAATTAAATCGTATGGTAACCCATAGATTTGTCCCGTGTGGACAAGTTAAGAATGTATAAAGCAAACGCCTTCATTCACTTGTGTTTTCATCCGTTTCGAGATATTTCGTCGGTACCTTTCCGCTGGTTCTCCGTATACAAAGATAGATTAGATGTTCATTTCAACGTTGTTTCACAGCTTTGAAATGATTATCTATTCCACGGGGAGGTGCTGCCAAAATTTACTCGAAACGGTTGAAAGCACAAGTGATGGGCGTTCGCTCTATACATTCTTAATGGGATAGAAGCCTACCCCCGACAGCCGGAACACATACATACAAACGCATAATTAGAGAGCGACTCGAGATGTTCGGGTTAAAACCAATATATGATACTCGATGATGATATGAAACCTTCATATTCCCATCGATACCCGTATATGAAACTAAAAGCGCCACTTAGTCCCCGTCTATCGGTTAACATACGTGCGATGCTCGTCGTGACCTAGAACTATACGAAGGTTGTTAAATATCGGACAGTATAGCTCGATACTAACAACCGTCGTATAGTCTACGCGACGAGAAAATTCAATCGTATGGTAACCCATAGATTTGTCCCGTGTGGACAAGTTAAGAATGTATAAAGCAAACGCCTTCATTCACTTGTGTTTTCATCCGTTTCGAGATATTTCGTCGGTATCTTTCCGCTGGTTCTCCGTGTACAAAGATAGATTAGATGTTCATTTCAACGTTGTTTCACAGCTTTGAAATGATTATCTATTCTATTACAGTGTACTCGGAGAACAGCGGGGAGGTGCTGCCGAAATTTACTCGAAACGGTTGAAAGCACAAGTGATGGGCGTTCGCTCTATACATTCTTAATGGGATAGAAGCCTACCCCCGACAGCCGGAACACATACATACAAACGCATAATCAGAGAGCGATTCGAGATATTATTGATCTACACATTCTTTTTGCAATTACTTATAAAATCTATTTTTAATTGTCTAATTATAGGTGGTGCATCCACACCTTCCACAGGGGCCACTCCTGCCGCTTTCATACCCTCCGCATCGTCTGCAGGTTAGTATGAATAAATTTAAAATATTTATTTATTTTACATATGCTCTATAGAATAAATATGAACTTCATGGAGATTTAGCGTCGATGTTTATTTTATAGTTGGAGGGGATGCGCCCGGGTCCGGGACCCCGGTTGTTCCTCACCGGAGGAACTATCGTCCCGCTCGTGCTGCTGCTCGGGCCCAGGCTCATGCGCTATTCACCGGAGGTATATATCACACTTGAATTTTTGTTTAACCTTGATTTCTTAATACAATTTTGTCTTATTATTGATTGTCTTGATATTTCGTGCAGACGCAGGGCCTCTCCATCCCCAGAGGGGGACTCGAGGCCCGAATCAGTCCCATAGGCTGAGGCCTGATAGAGCTAGGGGGGAGGCAGCATTCCCCCTATTTTTTACCCTTGACTATCGCTATACCGGTCCTCATGCCGAGAGGTTCGGCCGGTATTTGGGTGACGAGAGCCAGATCGTGAAGAACTATCCACTTCACGTTGAGTGGGGCGAGCAGCACCAGCGCTCATTCGCCCTCTTCTTTGAACAGGCTCGGGTATGTATTAATATATATTTTCATTTGATCTATCCAATATTTTAATATTAACACTTGCAATCTAATAACAATGTTTTTTTTTGTATTTTCAGTTGGATTACGATTTTCAGCCTGTAGCCGACCCTGATCACCCGGGGAGGGTGCTCGACCTTCATGCTCTGTACAATGGCCTGATGAAGAACATGCAGGCCAAGGTCCGATACAACAGGAATGAGCTGAAGGCCGACTGCTACTCCCTGTGGATAGCGACCCCCGAGGCAGAGAGAGCGGCCCTCCTATCTACTCCGGCGTTTGCGAGAGTCGACGTAGAGACATGGCCTATATTGTGCGCTTATTTCGACTCCGAACGCAAACAAGTATGTATTTTAAATTTAATTCATTATTTATGATATAATTTATTTCTTTGTGTTTCTTAATTAGAAAACTAAATGTTAATGCGTTGTGCAGAAACAGGCCGCTCAGAATACGGAGAACAGGAAGTCGGCGAAGAGGGGTCGCCCCACTTACACAGGTGGCTCGAGGAACATTACTCGAACCATGGAGTTATCGGTAAATTAAGAGTTATTCTCTAATATTCTGCAATATTAAGAGTTATTCTCTAATATTTCTAATATTAAGAGTTACTTTCTAATATTGCAGACATCTCGGACCGTAGCGTCAGGTGGTACACCGAGCGTGCTGTCCGCATATCTTGCCGTCCACGGCACCTCGACAGATCCCGCCACGGGCGAGCTTCGATGTCCCGACGTCGCTACCCAGGAGTACTGCGTAAGTGTTAATATTTTTTCTACCCAAATTTGAAATTTTAGTTTTGGAAGGTTCAAGTTTAAATTTTATACTTATACTTTACTGCTTAATGTGGGTGTAGGAGCGGGTGGTTGAGCAGGCCCAGGCCTCGGGGATCGATTTTACCGGACAGAACGATCCGATGCTGCTGACCCCAGTTCTGGACGCCACACACGGAGGGCACCACGGAAGTTGGGAGAGAGGCCGGGGATTGGGCCCTAGCAGGGCCCATATGAGGTTGGACTCCACCCCGGCGGTTACTTCCTCCGTCTCCAGTGACCGGCATGTCCATCAGGAACTGGATAGCTTGAGGGCCACCGTTCAGGAGTTGAAGGAGATGCTGGTATGTATACTACTTTATAGTAAAATATCATTTCATATTATATACATATCAACATATCCATAATTAGTACGTAGCTTGAGCTTATTTGGTTTTAGACTTAAGTTTGATTAATCATACATACATATGTAATTAAAATAAACAACGCTTTTCCAAAGTAGATATCCAAACAGGGTTTCGAAATAACTTAATAATGAAACGAATTCGAATAATACACAGTTCTTACACGCTTCTTACACACGTTATGTCCAGACGCGACAGGGTAGATCGGCCGAGCCTCCACATGCATCTCCTTCGGCTGCGGCTCCGCAAGCTACTACATCGGCTGCGGTTCCGCAGACAGCTCCTGTAGCTCCACCGCCCACTCAGACTCCCGCAGCCGCGGCTCCGCAAGCGACTACCTCGACGGCGGCTGCGCAGACCACATCGCCAGCTCCACATGCCGCTCAGACTCCCTTATATGTAGCATTGCAGAGTGTATTGACCGAGGAGCAGGCGCGCGTTATTGTAACGTTATTCGGAGGTGGAGCTGGACCGAACTAGAGTAGCTTTTTGGTTCTTATTTTTTGAAACATGTATTTATATCACATTGTACTACATTTTGAAACGATATTGATATTGGTTTGTATTTATATCATATTCAGTTTTTGGGTTTCTTTTGTATATTATATACATGCGTGAGATGTGATTATGAATACTGCAATATATGATTTGATTGATGTATATAGTATTGTGCACAGGGCGGGAAAAAATCTAGCAGCCCATTTTTAAAAAAAAAATACAGACAATATGTACCTACGGATTAAGCCGTAGGTATATACGTTGCCCCTACGGAGTTATCCGTAGGGGCAAACTATCAGGAAACCTGATATTTTCCCACCTGATATCAGTGCAGGGTGTTGGGGGTGCCCCTACGGATATGTCCGTAGGGGCAACTGTTTATCCCCAACGAATTTATCCGTAGGGGCAAAATATCAGGTTTCCTGATATTTTTCCCCCCGATCTCAGTGCAGGGTGTTGGGAGTGGCCCCTACGGACTTAACCGTAGGGGCTACTTTATATCCCCTACGGAGGTATCCGTAGGGGTCGAAAAAGGCCCTACGGGTATATCCGAATGTATATACAATATATTCAAAAAAAAATTACATATATGATTTTATTACCCCTACAGGGTACTCCGTAGGGGCTATAACACCTACCGATATATCCCTAGGGGCATAAATTTGTCCGTAGGGGCAAGTTCAGGGCCTCAACTTGCACCTGCGGCCTTTGCACCTACGGAGTCTTTTTTCGCCCCTGCGTATATATCCGTAGGGGCAGTGGGTTGCCCCTACCGATAAATCCGTAGGGGCAACCCTTATTTGTAGTAGTATTGCTTGACTGCCAGCAGTATGATGGCGATCATATACGTGAG
Organism: Agapanthus africanus; assembly: GCA_030015575.1. Taxonomy (NCBI): domain Eukaryota; kingdom Viridiplantae; phylum Streptophyta; class Magnoliopsida; order Asparagales; family Amaryllidaceae; genus Agapanthus; species Agapanthus africanus. The sequence goes on from CM057337.1 coordinate 539,940,012, forward strand.
AGCTGGTGGTCTATAAGTACATTCTTAAAAGGTCCCTAGTCGTGGGAGTTTCGAGACAGGGCATCGATTCTCCAGAGTAGACTAGTGTATACAGTCGAGACCCCGACGAGGGGCGGTGTCCAGTCTCACAAGCCACTGGTGTCAGTTGGTTCACCAAAGATGTATACAGGTGCTTATTGGGTTATGAGTACAACGGACAGGACTCGCCGGGAACATGCTAGTTGGTCTTATACCTGACGTCGGATAGCAGTTCCCTGGTGACATGTGTACAGGTTAGTTCATCGACCTGAGATCGTCATTTGTCTCGTGTGAGTTCCCACTGTACTTTGATTACTACCCTACCACGACTCAAAGGAGTCGTGCAAACAGGATTTAGTTGGGTACAGTTCCGAGCCACATGGAGGCAGTGAGCGGATCTGCAGGGGTTCGTCTCTCCTGGTATTGGGGGTGAGGTCGCGCTGTGTCTAGGAGAGCCATTACACAAAGCCCGCGGCCGAGGCAGGAGATTTACTGGTAGGTATTCCAGTAGTATCTCAGGGTGTTCTGGGCTACACTCCGACACGACTTGTACCGCTTTTGGGGGTCTGACTTTTACCAACCCCCTAGGCCCGATATGCGATACTCATAGACGAACGGACCGGACTGTACAGATATTGTCACTGACAGGCTCAGTAGGGTGTCAGGGTGAGCTCGCTCATCGACGTCCCTTTTGGTCAATAGCTGGTGGCCCGTCACGTATTGGCTTATACCTCTGACGTGCTAGTGGTTAAATCCACAGCCATAGTATTGACGAGTCTTTAGAGTCCACCACACTTTCAGTTACTGAAGCTTTCGGGCGAAACTCTGTAGAGGCCGTTTGGAGATATGGCAGGGTCCGATCAGATACGTGCGGTATTGCACGGATCAGGATCGGACGGTTTGTACTTGTGGCCATATGGATATATGGCAAGGTTCGATCAGATACGTGCGGTATTGCACGGATCAGGATCAGACGGATATTACTAGCCGGCTTTGGTTTAAGCCGGTTCCTAGTTTAGTACAGTGTAGATTTTATCTCATTGCATTTGTATCCGGTCGGAATACAGATGCGGGTGTGTATGCACAGTATCGGGGTTTTCCTGTAATTTATTACGGGACCAGTTTTCTGGAGTTTCCAGTTTGCATTCCGTTCCGGCCGGTTTTCCTTTGTTCTTTCCCGGCCGGACTTTTCCGATGGAGGGGGTTATTTGCAAGTTTGCAAATAACATTTGTGGAGGGGGTTTCTTGCACTTGTGGCATTATGATAAGTTAAGCATCTTTGCTTTTTCATGATGGCTTGCTTTTTGTGATTAGAAATGAAATGAGGGTTGATTTGATTTAGATAGCCCGGTTGGACGGATTTGCGAACGTGACATTCACGTTGATGTCTTGTGTATTGCTGTGATGTTGCGAATCGGTCGTGGGGGATAGCCTGGATGCAATGTTAGTACAGTTTTGTTTTTTTATGTACATTTGATATTGCGGGGCGAGCGTCCGACATGTGGACTACCGTCACTGCCTGTTTGTATTATTCTTTTGGGGCACAACCTGGTTGCGGTCGATGTACCCGTTGTATGTATATTTTACTTTCTGTACTAGGATTACCCCGCGGAGGGGTGCACGGATAGCCGGGTTCTAGACGGCAACGGGCCCGCATCTCATGGCATTGAGACGGAATGGGCTTCACTCTAGGATTGGCGGGCTATTCGCCGCACTCGTAGGGGGTACAGGTTGACCCAGGAGGGGTGCCCAAGTTACCGGATTCCATGAAGTGCTGGGTGGTCCATTCACGGTGATGAAGGGGGCTGCCTCGCTTCAGGTTTTGGCGGGTGACTTGCCGCGCCCGTAGGGGTCTAGGATTTCATTGCACAGGCTATCCACACGACCAGGGGAACATCGGGTTTCAGCGGCGGCTCTGTGAAACCCGGGGATCCCAGATATCTGTATTGTTCTGTGATGCTGTATATTTCTGTGATGTTGCATTTTATCACGCCTTGAGCGAAATATAATATATTGGTATATATATTAGTAGATATTGTATATGTTTTACATCCGCGCTAGTCCAGTCCCCGCTCTGTCGTTAGTTAGCTAACCTAACGGGTAATGACGGGACCCAGTGGCGAATGCGGATGGCATATACGTACATCAGCATATTTTCGTTCTTTGTGGTGTGATCAATTGATGGGACTGCGTTGATTCGGATCAATGCAAGTTAAAAACAAACCTATTCTGATGTTTTTGGAAAAGCTGTTATTGCAAGGACGTTCACTTTTGTTTTGCATCGTGGTATTCTTTTGGAATATCCTGCTCCTCAGTCGACGAGGCAAGGGCCGAGATCCCTTCACCGGGAGTGACCCCTTGGACAGAAGTTTGCGTCGGGGCCTTAACTTCACTATAGCCGATTACTTTTGATTTGCATCGTGGTATTCAGTTCGAATATCCTGCACCTCATTCTACGGGGAAAGAGCCGAGATCCCTTCACCGGGAGTGACCTCTTTAGCAAAGGTTTTTCGTCACTATATTTTTATAAAAGGCTATGGAGTTCCTTCAACGATATCAAGTTCATTACGTTAAAGGTTTTTCGCCAAAAACCAGCCGTAGCCCTCCGTCATTTCCTACAGGTATTATTTAGTATTCGTGCTGCGTTTGTTGACCTAGTCAAGACGTAGTGTTCGGTAGCTAAGTGGTACTTGTTTGTTGCATAAGTGGGATTGGTTAAGACAGTCGTGCGGCCTTGTTGACCTAGTCAAGGGCACGTACGCGTGGGTTTAATGCAATCCAGAATAATGACGGGTTGAACTTGACTGGCGGTTTATGGTTTGTTGACCTAGTCAAGGTCATAAACCGCTTGGGGTAAAAATCATATCGGGAGTTTCAAAAGAACTGAAACTTGCCAGACATGCGCATACCTTCTGGAGTGTGGTGACGTGAGTGGATTCCGTCACGTTGTAATGCGATGATAGTTGGATCCCGATTCCTACTGATGAGTTGGTTTACTCCTCGGGTGATCCCGGCTAATTCTTCTTTCAGGTTTGGGGAAGAATTTGACGTTACAATGGGAGGTTTCCTGATTAGATAAAGTGATAACCATTCTGATCTAGGTTAGAGTGCACGCTGAGTGTTTCTTTTCTCTCTCTCTTTGGCAGCGACCATTGACCCGACCCTAGTCTATGACTCAGTGACCAAGTTGACCGAACCTTCTTAACACTGGCTTTTAGATTGTCAGAGTTGCAAACCTCATTGCCACTCCTACTTTTTCCCTTTTCTCCAGGACACCCCGTATTACTACGAACGTCCACTTCCATTGGACAAAACCATTGTATGGTTAGATACGAACTCGAAGGAATATATTCGAGGATGGTTTCCGGTTCTGGAGAAAACGGATAGGACTATTCAGTTGTCTTTTCCTTTTACCTTCTCTCAGGTTGCGAGTACTCCTTGGTTTAGGAGATAGTACACCTATTACGCAAATTGGATAGTCTTCTTCCAAACCATAGGCAGGTGCCGAACGGTGGGGAATGAAGAAAACCAATTAGCATAACGATGGTGTACAGAAGGTATTAAGTTAAGACAAAGAAAGAGATTAGTAAGAGGGCAAAGTAAACTGCGACTTCTATTCACGACCAAACCAAGCATTTCTTCGCCAATGCTAAATCACCTTTGTATTTTTCCAAGAAACTCCGTATCACTACGAAGATCCACAGTTTATTTGGATATTCCATCGTATGGTTATATACGAACTCGAAAGGAACTTGTTCCAGTTCGGGGATGGATTCTAGTTCAGGAGAAATAGGAATAAGGTTTATTCGGTTGTCTTTTATCTTCACCTTCTCTCGCATTGTGAGTGCTCCTAGGATTAGGACAGTACACCCATTATGCTTATTGGATAGTCTTCTCCCAAACCATAGGCTGGTGCCGAACGGTAGGGAAGGAAGAAAACCATTTGGCCTAGAGGGGTGTGCAGACGGTAATGACTAAAGACATATAAAGGGATTTGGAAAGATGGCAAAGAGATATACGGTTACAGTTGTGAATCTGGATAATGGTAGTGGCATTACTAGGAATACCAGGATACCCCATCGAAACATTTCAATGTTTCAGTTCATCTGTGTACTGTTAAAAGAAAACTGATTCCCGATTAGACACTTGTTCCAGGGTGTGTATTTACCAGGTATGATTCTCACATCTGTATGGTTTTACAGATGATGAGTGGGAGTAAGTTATTGGGAATTTGGTGACCATCCTCATTATATCGAGATTCGTTGTAATTGGTGATATTTGAGGAAGCCACCTGGGTTGTTTGCCGGTCGGCAAATATTTGGTTTTGAATATCCGTTGCTATGCACCAATTTCAAATTGATATATCTGTACGCCTATTTTCATAGAGTGAGATATACCTTTTTGAAATTATGTCTATGACATTACCTATATCAGTGGATGGTTAGGTAAGCAGTATTGAACAGCGGTGTAATTCTTCTTAACCATAAGTACAGTTTTCAACCTACGACACACAGTGAATGAGTTATCAGACTCAAGGGACTTGTACAGAGTATTGTATGTTGTCCAGTGTCCATCAGGACAGAGGGGTTGGTCCTCGTACTATATTCGGTTTACTTATGACTTCTCTAGTTTTTAGACAGCTGTTTCATGGAAACACATGGTCCGAATTTTGAGAAGTTATAGGTATTTGAATAAAGTAGAGAACCAAGTATTGCAAGTATCGAGATTCTTCAAGGTGATCGAAGATGTAGATACTTGTGTATGGTGTTCAGTTGATAGTAATGATTAAGAGAACTAGCTTCTCTTTCAGGTTGCTCATAATTGGAAGTATTCCTAAGTTGAGTGACGATGATCGGCCTTTTTCCATTTTAGTTGACATGCACTGGAGACAGCTGCATGATTTGAATCTGGTTCCAATTAAATCAGTGCCTCTGTTTCTATATTGGATATAGAACAGTTCATATCTTGACATTGTTAAGGTACGGGGAGTTGTCCGGCTTATGCTTAAAACCAGACTCTGGATAACTCAAGGCACGTTTCTGTAATGGCTGTTTGTGGGTTGACCAGGGCTATGACGAGGGTTGACTTTCTACCATCTGGAAGATCAATAGTGATATTGTTCTTGACTCGCCACATTTTTAAAAGAAATGGTTTTTTCAGAAAACAGCAGTGGGAGTATGGTAGAACTGGAAGCGATTCCAGAACCGCAAACGATTACTCAAGATTTGATAAGAACCTAAAGATTCAGTCTTGCTTGACATTCCATTAGCCACTCCGCAGATATGGTGGGTAACCTGAGGCACTCGAGAGGTACTTCGGTATGCTCAAGGACGGTGGCAGGGAGGTTCTTGATTACCCAGACTTACCATTGCTGTTGTTCCAGACTACGAGACCCGGCAGGAGGATGAGTATAGCGTCGTTCTGAACTTGCTTCAGAAGTGTACGTGTATATGACTCTGCCAGAGGGTTGTCGTAGTCAGTGGGAGCAGCGGAAGCATTGGTGGACAGGTGGCTTATGTCTATTCATAGACTTAAGCAGATATAGCGGTGATAGATCATCTATTTCTGATGTGACAGTCATGGGTTTGACTTCATCAGAATAGGGGATAGATCTGTTAAGAAGGTAGTAGGGTGTGATGTCCTGGTATTTGGATGACATACATAGAGTAGGAAGTGATATTCCTATACTACGATCGGTTATATTTTGGTTGTCACACAGTGGTTTCTCCACACAGGACTTGGATATTATATCAGACATTCTGGTTACTAGATCTATGGTTTTAGATCTAGATTTGGGTGGTTTCCTAATCTGGGTACCTTGACAGCATTCTATGAGTATTTAGAATGGACGACTCCTGGCATCGTAGTGTACCTGCAAGTGATGGAGTCACCCTCTCTAAAGGTGTCTTATAAGACTAAAGTAGAGAGGGATGTGCATGATTGGCAGATCACTTGCTTAGGCAATTGAGTCAATCATGAGATGTCAAGTACCACACCAGATGTTGTTCTTGCACTAGATGCAATAAGTTGATATTGACCTAATCCTGGAGAAACAGTCGGAAGCAGTTTTAGAACATAAGTGGATGTTCTAGGGATATGATAACGACAGCCTCATTTGGGAGACAGTTATCATTCTAGGCTTCCAAGGTGACATGGACGACAAGGAGGTTGTCAGAGTTATAGTTTCTCCTTCTGACAAGGGGTAGTATTTTGGACAAGTGGTCCAAGGCAATACTGAGGGAGGCATGGCGCTGGATACTGATTAAGTTCAGTTATCGATACAGTCTAAGAAGTTTGGATTTGGAGTTCATTTATGAGCAGGTCCCATCAGATATCCAGACATACTCTAAGATAGGTATTGCTCATTTCGGGAGATGGCTTTCTCTGCGAACTTGAGATATAGAGAGATATAGAAAGAAACTTCACAGCGGATCCACTCACTGAGGCTATTCCTCGAACGCAATAGTTTCGCAAACGAGCTTTGTGAGACTGACCAGTAGAGGAGTTGGGTGTTCGGTATCACACGGGCTGTGAGTATGCGACATCGCAATAATTAGCCTTGAGTGCAAGTGGGAGATTATTGGAGATAGTGCCCTCAGAGTCAATTATTGGATCACAGGTACGTGATTGCAATGATTGAGGGAGGACATATCCCGGTAGGACAGTCTTACTCGAGATGATAGTATGCTATCTGGTTTACCTTTATCATCGTGTAATGCTTCATGTGACCTTACAGGTCGCTATTACACGTTGATAGAGACCCTAGGATTCTTGCTTGACTGCCAGCAGTATGATGGTGATCATATACGTGAGAGCTGGTGGTCTATAAGCACATCCTTAAAAGGTCCCTAGTCGTGGGAGTTTCGAGACAGGGCATCGATTCTCCAGAGTAGACTAGCGTATACAGTCGAGACCCCGACGAAGGGCGGTGGCCGGTCTCACAAGCCACTGGTGTCAGTTGGTTCACCTAAGATATATACAGGTGCTCATTGGGTTATGAGTACACCGGACAGGACTCGCCGGGAACATGCTAGTTGGTCTTATACCTGACGTCGGATAGCAGTTCCCTGGTGATATGTGTACAGGTTAGTTCATCGACCTGAGATCGTCATTTGTCTCGTGTGACTTTCCACTGTACTTTGATTACTACCCTACCACGGCTAAGGAGTCGTGCAAATAAATTTTAGTTGGGTACAGTCCCGAGCCACATGGTGGCAGTGAGCGAATCTGCAGGGGTTCGTCTCTCCCGGTATTGGGGGTGAGATCGCGCTGTGTCTAGGAGAGCCACTATACAAAGCCCTCGGCCGAGGCAGGAGATTTACTGGTAGGTATTCCAGTAGTATCGCAGGGTGTTCTGGGCTATACTCCGACACGACTTGTACCGCTTTTGGGGGTCTGACTTTTACCAACCCCCTAGGCCCGACATGCGATACTCATAGACAAACGGACCGGACTGTACGGATATTGTCACTGACAGGCTTAGTAGGGTGTCAGGGTGAGCTCGCTCATCGACGTCCCTTTTGGTCAATAGCTGGTGGCCCGTCACGTATTGGCTTATACCTCTGACGTGCTAGTGGTTAAATCCACAGCCATAGTATTGACGAGTCTTTAGAGTCCACCACACTTTCAGTTACTCAAGCTTTCGGGCGAAACGCTGTAGAGGCCGTATGGAGATATGGCAGGGTCCGATCAGATACGTGCGGTATTGCACGGATCAGGATCGAACGGTTTGTACTTGTGGCCGTATGGATATATGGCAAGGTTCGATCAGATACGTGCGGTATTGCACGGATCAGGATCGGACGGATATTACTAGCCGGCTTTGGTTTAAGCCGGATCCTAGTTTTGTACAGTGTAGATTTTGTCTCATTGCATTTGTATCCGGTTGGAATACAGATGCGGGTGTGTATGCACAGTATCGGGGTTTTCCCGTAATTTATTACAGGACCAGTTTTCTGGAGTTGCCAGTTTGCATTCCGTTCCGGCCGGTTTTCCTTTGTTCTTTCCCGGCCGGACTTTTCCGATGGAGGGGGGTTATTTGCAAGTTTGCAAATAACATTTGTGGAGGGGGTTTCTTGCACTTGTGGTATTATGATAAGTTAAGCATCTTTGCTTTTTCATGATGGCTTGCTTTTTGTGATTAGAAATGAAATGAGGGTTGATTTGATTTAGTTATCATTTCTTTTTGGATGTGGTTACATCTTGCCTTTTACTACACTCACCTCCCTTTGTATTATGTTTCATTCCCTCCACCATTTCCACTAGATGAGAGGGGCTGGCCACTTTTGGGAGAGGATGAGAGAAATTTCCATTTTGTTGTGGCACATATTTCTTCATCTCATTCTTCTTGTTTTGGGAAAAATGAAAGCACCATTTTTCCTTAACCTCATTCCTCCATCACCAATGGCAACTACATAAACTCCAAGAAACAAAGTTTCTACAATACATTCTACAGCAAATCTTAGGCATGTTGACTTGCCGGCTTCATGCCCGAGTTGCCTCGGTATTGAGGCGGGAGCCAGTAAAAGACGCAGGCGATGTGGTGCCCTTCCGGCGAGGAGGCGACGATATGGAGACAAGACTTTCCGCGGGAGATCGGGACGATGACGAGAAGACCGGAGGACTCGGATCACTCGGTATATCTCTCACCCTTTCTCTTGTTAGCTAGTATCGGTTAATGGTTACGATCCGGGTGTATTGTCCGCGGTAGCGCCAGTTTAAAGTTAAGAAAAATTTTGATTCCGCATTTTGGCCTCGGATACACGGCCGTGGCGCTGCCGTGGCGCAACAGTACACTACGCCTTGACGAAGTCAACAAACGCAGCACGAATACTAACACTAATCTGAAATGAGGGAGGGTTATGAATGGTTTTTGGCGAAAAACCTTTATTGTAATGAACTTGATATCATTGAATAAACTGGATAGCCTTTTATAAAAATACAGTGGCGAAAAATTTTGCTAAAGAGGTCACTCCCGGTGAAGGGATCTCGGCTCTTTCACCGTAGAAGGAGGTGCAGGATATTCCAAACTGAATACCACGATGCAAAGCACAAAGTAATCGACTATAGTGAAGTTATTACCCTGATGCAAAATTCTGTCCAAGGGGTCACTCCCGATGAAGGGATCTCAGCCCTTGCCTCGTCGAATCAGGTGCTGGATATTCTAAACTGAATACCACTGTGCAAGACAAAAGAGAACGTCCTTGAAATAAAAGTGATGTTATAGTTTTTGCATGCTTAGTTAATTACTGCAATAAAGACGGTTTCGCTTGGTAGCTAGCCGGTTGAGTATGGGTCGTCCGCAGGGAGATGTGAATCTTTTTCTATGTGCTTTAACGAGTTAAGTCCAAATGTCCAGGTTTGTTTGAGATTAACTATGTGCTAAAATGTATATAAAGAGAGATTGTTAGGGTTAGGATTAGGTTAGTTTGAGATAGGAGTCACTCACTTCTTTTGTTGCCACTCTTAATATCGGTGTTACGGTAATCGGCAACAACAGGGATTAGCAAGACTAGGAAGGAACTTGCGAGTATAAGCTAGGTTTCCAACGCTTAGTTTCTTCCTTTTGGTCCTTGTCCGTCCGTTCTTGGCTCTTAGCCTTAACCTCCGGTTAATTCAACCACAACCGGTCTCACTAAGGAATCACCGCTATCATGTAGGATAGGATGCCGTAGGGAGCGGATTGTGGTTAAATTAACAGGAGTCCGGATTAAGATGTTAGGTAAGAAAAGAGTGAGAGAGATTTCCTTCTCTCAAACTTTCTTTATCCTACCCTAACAAGTGAGAAACTACTCACCCATTACAAAAAAAGGAAAATACAACAAAAGGAGGAAGATAGAAAGAAAGAGGTTAGAAGATTACAACTAGCTATTTGAGACCTCACTTTGGCAAGGATCAAGCATAAGCATCATTGTTGTTAAAGATAAAGAAAAATAGAAGAAGAAAGAAACAAACAACAAATAACAAAAAATAGATTAGCAAATGAAAATTACAAGCAAATATAAATAGCAAAGTAACAAGACAAGCATGATAAGGAAAAGATCTCTTTTATTCATCACTTCACTCATAAAAGCTCACTACAAGGTTTTAATAGAGAAAGATGAAAAAAGAAAGAAGAACTACAAAATCTCTCCTAAAATCTAACACAAAAATAAGCACTCTTTACTTGGCATTGTTCTGGGCTATTTATAGACAGGAAACTGAAATCCTAGGGCAACATTCTGGCCACAAATAAAGTTACCAAACTGCCCCCAGATAAGTTGCCGAGTTAACTCGGCCGCGGATCCGTGGCCGAGTCCCCATGTAGGCCGCGGATCCACGGCAATTTAGGGGAGTTGGCTCATCGTTTTTGGTGGGTTTCCCTATGTTGCTGTTCTCTTCAGTGTGGTATACTTGGTTTCTCAGAATCTCTTCACATTTCTTCCATATTTTCAGCAGATCAAAAGGTGATTTGACATGGATCTTTTGCCATGATTTTCTTGAGCTCCGCATAGAAATCTTGGATCTTGTGTTGACATTGTGCTTTGTTCATGAAAATGACCATTGATTTGCCATTTTGTCCTTTAAACTGGTGTGCGGCAACATACGGATAGAGAGCGGAGACTCGTATTTTATCTGTGGTTGGCAGTAATCCGGAATTTGTCGCACTTTTCCATGAATTTCACCGCTCAGAGCTGAGAACCTGTAACCTGCAATTATCTAGCAAACACGGATCAAGAGTACCTACCTATAACCAATGTGATAAAAAATGAGCGGTATAAAAATGCAAAAATCTGATATGAACAAATACCCCCAAACTTATCATTTGCTCGTCCCGAGCAAAGCCAATTTATTCACAAAAATTCCTAACCTCGCTTTCTCAGGGAACGCGATTGCACTGAGCATGTGCAACAAGCCGATAAACCTCTAGGTGTCCATAGTAGGAGGAGTGTTGTCTACTGAGGGTTTTCAGCGGATACTACCCACAAAATCTCGTCAAGCTAGTTTTTCGAAATAACTATGATTCGAACCCTAAGATTTTGTTTTAAAAATAACAATTCTATTATCCTAATTCTAGACTATCGAACCATTATTTTTCACACCTCGCTTCTTATTGAACTTAAGATTTTATATATCTTTACGTGCAGTGCAAATAGTGTCGTTAAGTTTCAGAAGGATCGATTAAAGTCATCATGTCATAAAATAAAGCCCAGATCAAAATTTAAAAAGGATAACATAAGTTTTATAAAGACTTAAGTATTTTTCAAGTTTCGTTTTCCAGTAAGGTTTCAATTTCAGAATTTCTATCTTCCTTAATAGTAAACTAGGTCTTATTTTTCACTCCAACTTTTTCTTGTTTTCATTTCATACACACCTTTGTGAACATACAATAGTCTTTATCATAGAATAAAACCTTCATATCTCCGCTAAAAAAACTTTTTTATAAAAACCTGTCTTTTGTCTAGATTATTCTCACACAAAGAACCGTTAGGAATTTTAACTCGAAGAGAACACTTGTTTGACTTTGTTTTAATATGGACTTTCTAGGCTTCTTAACGAGCTTTGGGCCAATGCTCCCAAACCAGTTGGCTTTAGGGCATTAGGTGTAGAGACACCCCAGCAGACTTAATTACTCAAGTTACCTAGGCCCAAAAACAAAAGACATTTTTAGCGTGAAAATCATGACGATATAATGCGAACGGAGATATAACCGGTAGTTCAATTATTTTTTTGGATAAAAGTCGTGTTTAGTGGGTTAGGTGTGTAATCATTCCAATCAAGTTCCAGATGGGTTATTTTTCAGAATTAGTTCCAATTAAGGCATCAATAACATCCCTTCATATCCGCTTCACTTCATAAACTATTCTTGATATTACTTATTTCAGAACAAACCTATTTGATCCTCAGAAAATAATTTATCCATTTAAAAATTTTCAGACATAATAGACTTGTCATCTAATTTTCAAAACTCACAACACATGTAGTATAATGTAAAGACGTATATCAGCTATAGTTAACTTCAATGGAGAGTTATCTTTCAGGTTTTCAAAATCTAAAAATAAGATTTAGTTATTCTTAACTTATTAAACAAATCATCGAATTGTTGAATCCGAGTTCTCCCACTAGTTAACTTGACGATAAAGTTTTTATGTTTTTAGAAAATTTTCTGATTTTTATGGATTTTAGTATGCAGATGCAAAATATACATATGAATGCGAAGGTTAGAAATGCGTACCGAGCCTACCCCCAAACTTAAATTGGACAGTGTCCTCACTGTCATTGCATGAAAAAATTGTTGAAGGGTCAAAATGGTCGGTTAGATATACACATTTTTTTTAAAAGAAAATTGTTAAAATTGGATATGCACCGGACAAGAATATCCACATATATATACAAAATGGTATATACATACCTCCAAACTTATTTGAAACAGTGTCCACTGGTTTGGTTGGATAACCGAAGTTTGGTGGTAGGCAGTGGAAGATTATGCAGGGTAAACCGGCTCCTGTAAGACCAGGAGCTCCTCTGTTGGTTCGGCGCTAAGGTACGGTTTTAGTCTGTGTTCGTTTACTTTGAAAAATGAACCGTCCTTTGGATTCTCCTAATCCACAGCGCCTTGCGGATACACATTCCGCACCAAAAACCCATATCTTAGAGAGATAGATAATGCTCCTTTATCGTCCAAATTGCGCGATGCTCTATTTCCACTGGAAGGTGGCAAGCCTTTCCGTAAACAAGCCGATAAGGAGACATGCCAAGATCGGTATTACAAGCAGTTCGAAATGCCCAATGGGCATCAGTGAGTTTTAAAGACCAGTCCTTACGGTTCTTGGAAACCGACTTCTCCAATATCTGCTTGATTTGCCGATTTCAAACTTCGGCTTGTCCACATGTTTAGGGGTGGTAGGGCATAGATAGCTTATGATTAATGGAATATTTCCGCATCAAGGCCTCGAAAGTCTTATTACAGAATTGAGTTCCATTATCGCTAATGATCGTTCGGGGGTGCCCAAACCGGGAGAAAATGTTTTCCTTAAGATATCTAACGACAACCTTGTTGTCGTTAGTGCGGTGTCATGACCCGCAGGGTACGGAACATGACTGGCACTTAAGTTACGAAACGTCTCAAGGCGTCCGTAAATAAGTAAGCCAAAGCCCAGAAAACAAAACCCGATTCAGAAATAGAGTGAAGGAAAAACCAATTTTAATGCAAGCAATTTAATCCATTAAGTCACAACAAGCTTTTTAAAAGCAACTTCCCTTTTTCAAAAATTTCGGCAGAGTCTCCTTTGTAAAACAGGCCCCCAAACGGGTACAAACAGGAGTATAATGAATAACATGTAATATGGCATCCCCAAGCGGGAGCTAGCTCTTCGCCTCAAGGCGGTCACAAATCCATCGCAATGTAAAACAACAATGTGCATAAATAAGCATAAGAAGCACAGTAAATAACATGCCGGCTCAACTGAGCTCGACCCCAAATACAACATAAAAATCCCCAAGTCTCACAACCTCGTCTCTAGGTCACTATACAATAATCCAAATAACAGGCACAGCTGATAATGTTGGAGATAGTGCCCTCAGAGTCAATTATTGGATCACAGGCACGTGATTGCAATGATTGAGGGAGGACCTATCCCGGTAGGACAATCTTACTCAAGATGATAGTATACTATCTGCTTTACCTTTGTCATCCTGTACTACTTTAGGTGACCTGACATGTCACTATTACACGTTAATAGTGCCCCTAGGATTCTTGCTTGACCATCAGCAGTATGAGGGCGATCATATAAGTGGGATCTGGGGTCTATAAACACATCCTTAAAAGGTCCCTAGTCGTGGGAGTTTCGAGACAGGGAATCGATACTCCAGAGTAGACTAGTGTATACAGTCAAGACCCCGACGAGGGGCGGTGGCCGGTCTCACAAGCCACTGGTGTCAGTTGGTTCACCTAAGATGTATATAGGTGCTCATTGGGTTATGAGTACACCGGACAGGACTCACCGGGAGCATGCTAGTTGGTCTTATACCTGACGTCAGATAGCAGTTACCTGGTGACATGTGTACAGGTTAGTTCATCGACCTGGGGATCGTCATTTTTCTCATGTGAGTTCCCACTATACTTTGATTACTACCCTACCACGCTCAAAAGAGACGTGCAAACAGCTTTTAGTTGGGTACAGTCTCGAGCCACATCGAGGCAGTGAGCGGATCTTCAGGGGTTCGTCTCTCCCGGTATTGGGGGTGAGGTCGCGCTGTGTCTAGGAGAGCTATTACATGAAGCCCTCGGCCGAGGCAGGAGATTTACTGGTAGGTATTCCAGTAGTATCTCAGGGTGTTCTGGGCTACACTCCGACACGACTTGTACCGCCTTTGGGGGTCTGACTTTACCAACCCCCTAGGCCCGCCATGCGATGCTCATATACGAACGGACCGGACTGTACAGATATTGTCACTGACAGGCTCAGTAGGGTGTCAGGATGAGTTCGCTCATCGACGTCCCTTTTGGTCAATACCTGGTAGCTCGTTATGTATTGGCTTATACCTCTGACGTGCTAGTGGTTAAATCAACAACCAAGGTGTTGACGAGTCTTTAGAGTCCCCCACATTCAGTTACTCCAGTTTCGGGCGAAATGCTGTAGAGACCGTATGGAGATATGGCAGGGTTCGATTAGATACGTGCGGTATTGCACGCATCAGGATCGGACGGATAATACTAGCCGGCTTTGGTTTAAGCCGGATCCTAGTATAATACAGTGTAGATTTTGTCTCATTGCATTTGTATTCAGTCGGAATACAAATGCGGGTATGTATGTACAGTAGCGGGGTTTTCCTGTAATTTATTACGGGATCAGTTTTTGGAGTTGCCAGTTGTTTTCCATTTTGGCCATATTTCTTTGTATCTTTCATTGGCCGAAGATTGGTGGAGGAGGGCTTATTTGCATTTGTGCAAATAAGCAATTTGGAAGGGGGTCTTTGCAGATTATTGTATCATGAAACTTGCACCATCATTGCTTGACTTTCTTTAGTCATCATGTTTTGACTTGTGGTTTCATGATGGTTGTGGTGGAGTGAGGTTCTCCTTTTGTGATCATTGTTTATCATTGTAACCTTCTCTCTCTCTCTCTTGTATGATGGGGGGCTTATTCTTTTGATTGCTACATTCTCTCTCTCCCTACCTCACTTGGCCGGCCACATGAGATGAGGGCTGTCCCATTTTTGATGGTGGTTCTTGGTTGATATCATATCAATTTTCCTTACCAAAATTCCCAAGAAAAACTTCATGGTTCATCCCTCCACTAAAAGGCAACATCCACTACTCCGAAATGAGACATGAGCACTACACATTCTACAGCAAATCTTGGCCACGTCGACTCCCCAACTTCGTGCCCAAGTTGCCTCGGTATAGAGGTGGGAGCCCGAAAAAGAAGCAGGCGACGTGGTGCCCTTCCGGCGAGGTGATGGAGACCGGACATTCCGCGGGAGATCGGGACGACGACGAGAAGACCTGAGGACTCGGATCACTTGGTATATTTCTCTACCCGCTCTTTAGTTAGCTAGGACTAGTTTAATGGCACGATCCGGGTTTATAGTGCGCGGTGGTGCCGGTTTGAAAAGTTAAAGTAAATCACCGCTTCCGCATTCCGGCATCGGATTGACGGCCGGGGCGCCGCCGTGCACTTACAGATAAAGTAGATGGAGTACTCTAGATACAATGAATATATAAGGTGGTACAAAATGATAACAACCCACCTACGAGCAAAAGCCTCTAGTCCAGGCAAAAAGGGCAAAAGTAGCTAGTGCGTCCGCCGCTACTGTACTGAAGGAGCGGACCTGCAGAAAGGCTGTGGCATAACGGGGGTGAGTTACCAACTCATGTGTAATAAATAACATCTATAGAGGCTATCGTATGAATGCACACAAGAATCCTAGCATCTATAAAACAGATATGGCAGGGTATACTAGCAGGTATGTATGCAGCATGAATATACTAGCAGGTATGTATGCAATATGAATCAGTTCGTGATCTTAATATGTAAGTATAAGAATCATTCTTTTCCTCTTTTTTTTTGAAACTCTTTAAAATACCAGAATAATATCCATAGATCAACAAGAATCCGTGTCCAGCAACGACACCTCAAAACTGTCTCAAATCTCATATATCCATATCATAGTCTCTCTGGCATCAGCCGTCCGGCTGACCCATCTCAAATATCAATATCACATCATCTGTGGCCACGGTCGGTATCCTCTGGATATCCGCCGGGCCAAAAGATCACCGATAAGTAATCCATCCCCTGCCAGGCTCAATGCTATCATCTGCGATCTTCTCGTCCCGGGGTACCTTACCGGGCCCACCGTGTACCCGAGACGGTTCATCCAACTCCTTGAAACGGGTCTCGAAATCCACAGCAAACTCATGGTGGACAAAACTTTACATCACTAGAAAACCGCAACTTTTCATATAAAAAAAAGATAATAAGTTTATAAGTCTTGCGGCTTTCCCCCCAAAATCCAGAAATATCATAAGTCTCAAGAATCATCATAAGTGCATGTGTCAATGATCATGAATGCATATGGTATCAATAATCAAGTTGCAATGTATGATCGATGGACTAGGCATGAACAATGATGTAATGAGGTACATGCATGTGAATAGAAATTTTACAATTTCATTTTAAAGTTTTAATGCAATAGCACAGGTTATGAGCATCAATTGATAACATGTTTTAGATTATAAGTTATCTAGTGTTGTGACATGGCAATCACTACGGCGTGTGTGTACACATGAATAGTGCTCGTGCTGCATATAAAAACCCTGGTAAGGGTGCAGGTGTCCTATGGAATGAGTTCACATATGTAGGTGAAACATATAGATCCAGAACGTAGCAATTATCATGCAAATATTATAATTTCTAACATCACTAGCAATCTTTTAATTTAATAAATCTATCGGGCGACTTGCGTCATCCATACGATTGTCCCCCGTAGATGTTACATCTACTCACCCATGATCTCGCGCTAGGTGTGTCCGACCACCTTCTTTCCTTTCTCCGCGGTGCTCGATGTTCCCGCCGGCGAACCTAGAATTTACAAAGGTCATACACATAAGGCAAATCCTGCAAAAATGCGATATGTTGATCAAAAGAATAACGCGTGCGTGAAACTAAACGCGCATGCACTCGATACGTCGCGACGTGCATAATCACACCAAAACCACTCCGACACGCTGTATCGCATAGCGTGCCACAGAACCACGCGGATCACACACGTGCCGCACAAGTTTAAAAACATCGATAAAAGGTATTATGCTCCAGATTTTGACTCTGGTCCAAACATAAAAAGTTGCAGGTACCAAAACCCCTATTTATACAGAAGACACCTACAGGAAAAACCACAGCCCCAAACCCCACCTTCTGGCCGCAAATTGCGACCAGATCTATTAAATTGGCGGCCGTAAAGGGGAGAGGAATCCCCGTGCTTTGTGTGTGTGTGTCTGCTAAGGTCACCATGGTACAGTCTTCCTAATTTTTACCTGAGACACCCGGGTCAAGAGCAGATTCTAGATATCCTAAAAAGTCCATATAAAAAGCTAAGTTGCACCAAATTGCAACGATCGGATAATTTGATGGAATCAGGGGCAAATCCTAAGCTCACTGGCCTTAACAGCATCTAGTCAAGCTATATTATCAGTAACAACCAACACTTGGCCAAGTCTCACTCAAAAACACCAAATCTAGCACTAAACTACAATATAAACACTAACTAGACAAACTATTACCTAAGTTAAACAAGCAAGGAAAAAAGTGTTAGAGATATACCTCTAGAGATCCTAAGATGTAGGGAAAGAGAAGAAGAAGAAGATGGAGAAGAGGCCACTGCTGCTGAAGTGCTGCAACTGCTATTGCTGTTGATGTTGCTAAAGTTGCTACTGCTCATGCTTTCTGTTGGTATTGCTGAAGCAGCAGTTGTCGCTGTGTTGTTGTGGTTGTTGTTGTGTTGGTGTTGTGGTGCTGCTGCTGATGCTATGGTGTTGTTGTTGGAGCTGCTGCTGTTCTTGCTGCTGTTGCAGCTTCAGATGTGGCTGCTGCTGTTGTTTTTGATGATGTTGTTGCTGATGTGGCTGTTGTTGCAGCTGCTGCTGATGTTTTGGGGGTGTGTGTGTGTAAGAGTGAAAGGGAGAGATATGAGTGAGAGGGGGTGTGAGAGATAAGCAAAAGATTTGAAACAACCCTAGAGTGATAACTCCTCTCATTCTCACTTCATTAATTGCTAGCATGCACAAGCTTATCTTAACCTCTCTCTCTCTCACCTACCTATTAGTCAACCCCTAATACTAATTAAATTTTAAAACTAAAACCCTTAATTAAACACAATTAACCTAACCTATGGGTTAACCCACCATGCCCATCTAAACATGGTTAACCTTAGGCTTAACCTAAGTTAACATGCACAAATGTATGCAGTCCACATAAAGTTCCAATAAAATATTCATAAAACCAAATAAATTATCTGAAACCCGTTTTGGTAAACATTTTACCAAAACCCTATAATAACACACAATTACCACTAAACACAAACTCAGGTGTTACAATCTTCCCCCTTAAGAAATTCGTCCCCGAATTTAAAATATATAGTTACGCGTACCTTCAAAGAGATGAGGGAATTTATTCCGCATCTCTCCCTCGGCCTCCTAAGTGATCTCCTCACCATTCGTCCTACGCCAAAGAACCTTCACAGATGGCAGGAACTTCGATCGAAGTTTCTTCACCTGCCGATCCAATATCTCTACTGGCTGCACGGTGAACGAAAGGTCACGCTCAAGCTGAACGGTCTGATGCTGAATCGTGTGAGAAGGGTCATGAAGATATCTGCGTAGCATCGACACGTGGAAGACGGGGTGAACATCTGGAAAGCTTGGTGCTGGAAGAGCCAAACGATATGCAACTGCGCCGACACGCTCAAGGACCTCGAAGGGACCCACAAATCTGGGGCTAAGCTTTCCCTTTCGTCCAAATCTCATCACGCCCTTCATCGGAGAGACCCTCAGAAAAACATGATCTCCAACTGCGAACTCTAATCTGCGACGGCGCCTGTCTGCATATGATTGCTGCCTGCTCTGAGCCGCTCTCATCCGATCTCGAATCAACTGTACTTTCTCGGTCGTCTCCTGCACGATCTGCGACCCCAAAATACTGCTCTCGCTAAGCTCGGTCCAACAGACGGGCGATCTACATCTCCTCCCATACAAGGCCTCGAAAGGTACCATCTGAATAGTATCCTGGAAGCTGTTGTTGTAGGAGAACTCCACTAACGGTAAATGATGATCCCAGCTACCACCAAAATCCAAAACGCACGCTCTGAGCATGTCCTCGAGAGTCTGAATAGTCCGCTCTGACTGGCCGTCGGTCTGCGGATGAAATGCCGTGCTGAAACTAAAACGGCAGCCCAATGCCTCCTGAAATCTCTGCCATTGTCGGCTGGTAAACTGGGTGCCTCGGTCTGATACTATACACGTCGGTACACCATGCAACCGTACGATCTCGTCGATGTAAATCTGGGCATACTGAGCGAAACTGAAAGTGGTCTTCATTGGCAGAAAGTGAGCAGCTTTCGTCAATCGATCCATGATCACCCAAATGGAGTCATACCCTCTCCTGGTCCTAGGTAGACCCACAATGAAGTCCATAGAAATCTGCTCCCATTTCCGCTCTGGAATGGGGAAATGCTGCAACTCTCCTACTGGCCTCTGCTGCTCGGCCTTGACTTGCTGACAAGTAAGGCATCTCGATACGAAGTCTGTGACGTCCCTCTTCATCCTGTCCTACCAATAAACATCTCTCAAATCACGGTACATCTTGGTGGAACCCGGATGAACGCTGTATGTAGATCTATGCGCCTCTTCAAGAATCTCACGCCGCAGTCCCTCAGAATCTGGTATGCACAGTCGAGTCCCAAATCGCAGTACCCCCTGATCATCGATCATGAACTCGGAATCTCTGCCCTCCTTAACCTGCTCCATGATCTCTGAAAGACGGTCATCACTGGACTGTGCCCCTCGAATACGGTCAAGTAACTGCGGATGTGCACGAACATGCGCAAGTTGTCCCCCTGTCGGAGTGAACTCGAATTCAGCTCGGTTGTCGCATAAAATCTGCCAATCTGCTGACGACTGCCTCTGTACAGTGCTCTAACAAGATAGACTACCCCCGGGCCTCCTGCTCAAAGCATCCGCCAAACATTATCCTTGCCCGGGTGATACAAGATCTCGCAATCTTAGTCCTTCACCAGCTCCATCCAACGACGTTGTCTCAGATTCAGGTCTCGCTGCTGAAATATATACTTTAAGCTCTTGTGATCAGTGAATATCTGGCACGACTCGCCGTATAGGTAGTGTCGCCAGATCTTAAGTTCAAAGACCACTGCATCCATCTCCAAATCGTGAGTGGGGTAGTTCTGTTCATGCTTCTTCAACTGCCAATAAGCATACGCGATGACCCTATCATGCAGCATCAATACGCATCCTAGCCCCACCCGTGAAGCGTCACAATAGACCACAAATCCGCCCGATCCTGACGGCAAAGATAATACCGTCGCCATAGTCAAACAAGTCCGTAGCTGCTGAAAACTGTGCTCGCACTCCTCCGTCCAATCTAAAGGAACTCCCTTCCGGGTCAATCCGGTCAAAGGTGCAGCAATACGGGAGAAATCCTGAATGAATCGCCTGTTGTAGCCAGCCAGGCCTAGGAAACTGTGGATCTCCGTAACTGATGTCGGTCTGGGCCACTGCTGAATGGCCTCGATCTTCTTCGGGTCCATACATATGCCATCTCTCTTAATCACGTGACCCAAGAACCCAACGCTGTCCAGCCAGAATGCACACTTGGAAAATTTTGTGAAAAGCTGGTGCTCCCTCAAATTCTGTAACATAATCCGTAAATGCTGCTCGTGCCCCTCTCGGCTCCGGGAATACACCAAAATATCATCAATGAACAAGTCGAGATACGGCCTGAATATACGGTTCATCAAATCCATGAATGCTGCTGGGACGTTGGTGAGTCCGAACGACATCACCAAAAACTCATAGTTGCCGTAGAGCGTGCGGAAAGCTGTCCTCTGTATATCCTCCTATCGAACTCGTAGCTGAGGGTATCCTGATCGCAAATCGATCCTCGAGAAATATCCAGCCCCATGAAGCTGGTCGAACAAATCGTCGATACGTGGTAAGGGGTAGCTGTTCCGTACGGTAATTTTGTTCAGCTGGAGGTAATCAATGCACAAGCGTAAACTGCCATCTTTCTTCTTGAGGAACAAGACAGGAGCACCCTAAGGAGAAACGCTAAGTCGAATAAGCCTTTTATCCAACAAATCCTGCAACTGATCCTTCAGCTCTCTAAGCTCTGCCAGGGCCATCCGATAAGGCGGTATAGAAATATGCCCCGAGCCAGGAATCAAATCGATGCAGAACTCAACATCGCGGTCAGGCGGTAACCCAGGCAGCTCATCAGGGAACTCACAAACAATCGGGACCTGGTCTAACGGAACCTCTGCAGCTCGAGTATCACATGTAAGTCCACGTTGCCCACCGCGGTACTTGCGGGGAGGCGGAAAACGGAATAAAAATTGAATTTTTATGAACTTAGGCAACATGGACTAGACTATGAAGGATCTTTGCTAAACAAAAACAAGCTAAAGCTAACTAGAAACTAGCTAAGTGCTAGAAAGGTTATACATTGGGCTTTATGTCCTTCTCTCCTTGCTCCTTGGGGTAGTGGAAGGAAGTCACATTTGTCGTCTTCTCCCGTCAAAGAAAGATCCACCCGAAAGCCTCAACCTTTGGCTTCAACTCCAAGCTAGAAGTAACTAGGGTGCAAGAAGTGCTAATCCTTGAACCCTAGATGAGAGTAGAGATTATCAAGAAAGGGTTTTTCTCAAGCTCAAGTGTTTCTCAACACATGAGAGGGGAGAGCTTGAGGGAGAGGAAGAACAAGAGAGAGAAAGTAAATGATAGAATGAGAATAAAATAAACCATTCTCACATATATGTGTGAATTATTGTAATTAGATAATTAGTGAGATAATTGTCATGGCTTAATCAAGACATGACCATTATCATTTCATTTTTAATGCAAATTGCAAGGATCAAAGAGCATCTTCCAAATGAAATGATGATGGTCCAAGTGTCAACAAGGTCAACAAGTCAAGATAGGTCAAATGGTCAACAAGCATAACCATGCACAATTATTAAACTAAAGTCAATTAACCATAATACTCACATAATCATTAGGGTTAATAAAATGACAATAGTCATTAACCCTAATCAAAGTCCTTTCCCTCTGTATCAAGCAACTGTGCATACACACCCGTATTCGTGATCCGAGGAACACGAATACAATGAGAAAAACCAATCTCAAATCGTATACTAGAATCCGGCTTAAACCAAAGCCCGCTTGTATAAGCTATCCGGACAGCAAACGTGCACAAGTGCGCGGATGTGAACGAACCCTGTCGCAAAACCATGCGACCTCTACTCATTTTTCCTAAAGGCGAATAGCTCTCTGTGTGGGACTCTAAAGACTCGACACTACGCTGGCAGTGGGTTTAACCACAGACCGCAAGCGGCACTAGCTGTACGTAACGGTCTCCAGGTAGATGTCGATAAGAAGACAGACGAGGTGAACCCCATCTGGACTCCTACTGAGCCTGTATGTGACAATCTCCATACAGTCCGGTCTGTTCGTCTGATGCATCGCATGGCGGGCCTAGGGAGCGGTGAACGTCAGTCCCCTAATAGCGGTACAAGTCGTCTCGGAGTGTATCCCAGAACACCCTGAGATAACACGGGAAACCTACCAGTATATCTCGCTTGCCCTGGCCAATGACTACTCGTGTAATGGCACTCCTAGACACAGCGCGATGTCAACCCCCAATACCGGGAGAGACGAATCCTGTCTAACCGTCACTGCCTCCAAGTGCTTCGGGACTGCACCCAAAAACTACCTGTTTGCACGACTCCTTTGAGCCGTGGTAGGGTAGCAATCACAGTGCAGTGGGAACACACTCGAGGCGAAGTGACTATGTCAAGTCAGCGGACTAAGCTGTACTCATGTCACCTGGGAACTGATAACTGACGATAGGTATAATACCAACCAACAGTTCCCGACGAGTCCTGTCCAGTGTACTCGTAACGCAACGAGCACCCGCATACTATCTCAAGTATGACGAACTGACGGCTGTGGGACAGACCGTCTCCCACACTGGGATGAGAAGCGCATGCGCTAGTCTACTCCGGAGTATCGATGCCCTGTCTCGATAGTCCAACGACTAGGGACCTGTATAAGGATGTGCTTATAGATCACCCAGCTCCCACGAGTGTGAGCGCCATCACAACGCTGGTAATCAAGCAAAGATCCTAAGGGCTCTACTAATATGTATATCAGCGATATGCTAAAAGAAACACATGCACTTATTAAAGCAGAGACAAACCAAGTAGCATACTACCATTTCGAGCAAGATTGTATATACAACTGTGAATATCCCAAGCTTCCATCAAGTAATATACAAACTAGTATGATACAGTAATGGCCTCTAGGGCATATACATTAACAATCTCCCACTTGCACTAAGGTCATGTACTGGCGTATCGAAGACCTATCATCTCGATCAGCCGCTCGAACTGAGTCTGGGTCAAGGCCTTGGTGAATGGATCTGCTGTGTTATCTTCTGAAGCAACCCTCCGAACCTCGATCTCCTGGCGATCTACGATCTCCCTGATCAGGTGATACCGCCTTAAGATGTGTCTGGATTTCTGATAGGACCTGGGTTCCTTCGCTAAAGCTATAGCCCCGTTGTTGTCGCAATACAGAGGTATTGGGTCAACAATGGACGGAACCACCTGAAGTTCTCTCAAGAACTTCCTCATCCAGACAGCTTCTTTTGCGGCATCAGATGTAGCGATGTATTCCGCTTCCATAGTCGAGTCAGCAACGGTTTCCTGTTTGGAGCTCTTCCAACACACCGCCCCTCCATTGAGGGTAAAGACAAAACCCGACATGGACTTGGAATCATCCTTGTCACTCTGGAAGCTGGAGTCAGCAAAGGCCTCAATCTGCAGGTCTTTTCCGCCATACACCAAGAACATCTCCTTAGTCCTTCTCAGGTACTTGAGAATGTTCTTTGCTGTTATCCAATGTTTCTCCCCAGGGTTTGACTGATACCTGCTTACCACACTCAGTGCATAAGCTACATCCGGTCTGGTACACAACATCGCATACATTATAGAGCCTACCGCAGAAGCGTAGGGTATAATAGACATGCGATCCCTCTCCAAATCAGTCTTGGGAGACATCTCTTTGGTGAGGGTGATCCTGTGACAAGCCGGTAGACTACCGCGGTTGGAATCTTCCATACTGAATCTCTTCAGTATGGTGTCGATGTACCTGGACTGAGAAAGTCCTAATATCCTCTTGGATCTGTCACGGTAGATCCGAATACCCAGAATGTATGAGGCATCACCCAGGTCTTTCATGGAGAACCTGTGTGACAAGAACCCCTTGACAGATTGTAGCATAGGAATGTCATTTCCTATCAAGAGAATGTCATCCACGTATAAAACGAGGAATACTACATTTCTCGCTACAAATCTACAATAGATGCATGGTTCATCTGGATTTTTGATAAAGCCAAATTCCTTGACCGTCTCATCAAAACAGATGTTCCAACTCCGCGATGCCTGCTTAAGTCCATAAATGGACTTAAGCAACTTGCACACCTTTCCGCCGCTCCCACTCTGAATGAAACCGTCTGGCTGGTCCATATAGACACACTCCTCTAAATGTCCATTTAGAAAAGCAGTCTTTACGTCCATCTGCCAAATCTCATAATCGTGGACGACAACAATGGCAAGAAGGATCCGAATGGATTTCAGCATAGCTACTGGAGAAAAGGTTTCGTCATAGTCCAAACCAGGTCTTTGACGAAAACCCTTTGCAACCAGTCTAGCTTTATAGGTCTCAACCTGTCCATCTACACCAATCTTCCTTTTGAAGATCCACTTGCATCCTACGAGTTTTACCCCATCTGGAGCAATGTCCAACGTCCATACTTTGTTGGTGTACATGGACTCCATTTCGGTCCGCATTGCATCCAGCCATTTTACCGAGTCGACGCTCTGAATGGCTTGCTGGAAGCTAGTAGGCTCAACACAATCTATGATGCAATCCTCTCTATCCCCGTTAATGAGAAAACCGTAGTATCTCTCGGGCGGATGAGACTGCCTACTACTCCTGCGGAGTGGCATGGGAATGTCCTGATCTTTCGAACCCTCTGGTTCTTCTAAGCTTTCAGTAATAGCTTGTGGTTCTGGAATTTTCTTCCAGTTCTATTGCGCTCCCACTTAATTCTTTTTCTATGAACTGATGTTCCAGAAAATGGGCATTACGAGAAACAAGGACTTTTTGTTCCTCTGCGTTATAGGAAAGATACCCCCTGGAGTTCTTTGGGTATCCCACAAACTTGCACAGTACTGAGCGTTCCTCGAGCTTGTCCGCATGCTGCTTTTTTACAAAAGCTGGACATCCCCAAATCTTCAAGTATTGAAGATAGGGTTTCTTCCCACTCCATAACTCATATGGTGTGGTAGGCACAGTCTTAGTGGGAACACGGTTCAAAAGGTATGCAGTTGTTTCTAGCGTATATCCCCGGAACGATCGCGGTAACTCAGCGTTACTCATCATGGACCGTACCATATCCAATAGGGTTCGGTTCCATCTCTCCGATACACCGTTATGTTGAGGAGTGTATGGAGGAGTCAGCTGAGAGAGAATTCCATTCTCTTTTAAGTAACCCAGGAACTCGGCACTCAAGTATTCACCACCTCGATCAGATCTCAGTGCCTTGATACTTTTGCATGTTTGTTTTTCTACTCCATTCTTATATTCCTGGAACTTTTCAAAAGCTTCGGATTTATGCTTCATCAAGAAGACATGTTCGAATCTTGAGAAATCATCCGTAAAAGTAATGAAGTAAGAATAACCGCTTCGCGCATGTGTAGACATTGGACCGCACACGTCGTTGTGTACGAGTCCCAAGAGCTCGCGCGCTCTCACTCCGTGTCCAGTGAACGGAGTCTTTGTCATCTTTCCTTTGAGACAGGATTGACAAGTTGCATACGATTGATATTCGAACGAATCCAAATATCCTTCTGCATGTAACTTAGTCAACCTTCTCTCATTGATGTGACCCAGTCTACAATGCCATAAGAAAGTTTTATCGATTTCTGGAGACTTTCTTTTGTGTGTATTCTGGACATTGAAAATCTGTGGTTAGATTAATACGTATATACCGTTGTTCAATGTACCTGACCCAATCAAAGCATTATTAAGGTGAATGTTCACTACATTACTTACAAATGCAAATTCATAACCTTCTTTAGATAATAAAGGTACAGAAATGATATTACAGGTTGCATTTGGTACATAATAACAACTACGCAAAACCAAAAAGTGTCAATCCGACAATCCCAGGTGATAGTCCCCCACGGCCTCAGCATCCATGCTAGCACCGTTTGCAACTCTGAGGGTCATGTCACCTGCCTTCAAAACTTTACGCTTTCTCAACGCCTGCAATGAATTACAAATATGAGATCCTGATCCGGTATCCAATACCCAGGATGTAGAGTTTTTTGATAGACAGTTTTCAATAACATACACACCTGAAGCTGAAGCTGCAACTCGCTTCAAATCCTGTGTTCTGGCTTTCCAAGCCTTGCAATCCTATTTCCAGTGACCACTTTTGTGACAATAGAAGCATTTTTCCTTCCCCACCAGCTTTCCCGCTACCTTTGTTGCTTTTCTTTTTCCCTTCGTATCCACTTTACCGACACCGCCTCTTGGTTTGGCGGGGGCTTTCTTCTTCTTGCCCTTGGCTTTCGCCCTGGACCTAGAAGAGGAAGATCCTCCTACAAACAAAGTGGATGTCTCCCTACCCTTCTGTACGGTGCCCTCAGCACTCCTCAACATGTTCAGAAGTTCGGAAAGTTCAACCTCCTTTCCTTGCATGTTGAAGTTAAGAATAAACTGGGCGTAAGTGGAAGGAAGGGACTGGAGAATCAAATCAGTATAGAGTTCATTCTCCAACGTGGTCCCAAGGTCCGCGAGCTCCTCTATGTAGCCAATCTTCTTAAGCACGTGTTCCGCTACCGAGGATCCGACGGCCAACCTTGCCGAAAACAACTTCTTCGTATCTTGCGATACGAGACTGCTCTCCATACAGTTCTTTTGTATGAAGAAATATGGACTCTAGGTCCATATTCTCGTGCCTCCTCTGATGTTCGTTGTCCATCGAGGCTAGTACGAGGCATCTGGCCTTCGCGCAATCTATTTCCCGGGTCTTGTAGATTTCCCTATCTACGACACTGGTTTTGGGACCTGGGACAGGGGAGCTTTGGTGGTAAGGACATACCCCAACATGTCGTAAGTGATTGCCATCTTGACATTCCTGAGCCAATCTTTGTAGTTTGGCCCTGTCAATATGTTTTTATCTAGTAATAACTTAAGTCCGGTCATGTTGAATGGTCGCTGCAATTAGGAGAGAGAAAAGAAACACTTTAGCATGATGCTCTTGCAAGTTTAGAGTGGTTTTTAGTTTGTCTAAACTGGATGGCTCCCACTGTCTCTCGAATCCCTTTTCAAACCATAAAGAAAGGATTAGTCGGGATCAATCCCACCGTACAATACTTGCTTAACCGTTCAGCCAGGCCAGTGTCGGTACTTCGAGGGAGGTTTTCCAACGCTTACGCGAAGTTCCTTAATTAAGTAACCTCTTATTCCTGTGGGCGTAGCCCCGCTAACACCTTTCTAGACACCTACTAAGTTTATAGCATTGATCATTAAGTGAGAGTTTTCCCGAGGAGTAGCATATACTCACAGTAGGATCGGGATCCAAATATCATCGCGTAATAAAACCGAAGGAATCCTACCAGAATCATCACACTCCAAATAGTATGTAGCGCTAGCAAGTTTCAGTACTTATGAAACTACCGATGTTGATTTTTGCCCCATGCTCTTATGACCTTGGCGTGAGGTCAAAATGTCATAAGTCACATGTCAAGTTCTTCCCATCATTATCCCGGTTAATTTGAACCCATTCGTACCTACCCTTAACGTAGGCCAAAATGGAAGTACGACTGTCTCAAACCAACGCATTCTATCTATGCAACAGATAAATATCCGGCAGCTACCAATCACTATGCCTTGGCGTGAGGTCAAAATACATAGCTTGAATACTACCGAATATTTAACTGAAATGATAGAGGGCTACGGATGGTTTTGGCGAAACCGTGAACGTAGTGAACTTGATATAATCAATGGAACGAGATAGCTTTTAAAAGGAGTGGTTCAAGATCCGCGTTTAAAAGTTTAGTTTTGAAAAGAACCAAGCGGTTTTCAAAGTGTTCCATTCGACTTTTACTTGGTTTATTTTCTTGCATTAGTTCTTTTAATGCGTCCCATCATTTAATCCTACCATTGCAGAAAACAACCAAAATATGACGTACGCTTATGCCATTCGCATTCACCATGGGGCCCCGTCATCACCTGTTAGGTTACTTAACTAACGACAGAGCGGGGGCTGGGCTAGCGCGGCTGTAAAACATAAGCAACGTCTAAATAGTTATCATATATAAATATATAGCAATGATAGACATTACAGATCACAGATGAATACATTGGATATACTAGGAATCCGCAATCCGTTCGAGCCTGCAACGAAAAGCGGATTACACGGTCACGGTGAATAGCCAATACCCCACCCAAGACCCCTACGGGTGCGGCAAACTACCCGCCAAGTACCCGAAGCAAAGCAACCTCCCTCACCACCGTGAGTAGGCCACTCGGCACTTCGAGATACCCGGTAGTTTGTGCACCCCCTCCATGGGTCTATCCTAGGAGCAAAAACAGTAAAAAGAATTATACAATGACGGCTACAACCCCGACCCGGTTGTGCGGCCAAACAAATAATAATATTACATCAATTTACATATTACAATGAATGAAAGAAAAAGCAACACTCATCTCACATCCACCCCGGCTATTCATCCGCGACAATCCAACCCATTCATATACACATACCATCATCAAACACAGATCACAGATATGTATAACCCCGACTAATCTACATATAGCGATTAGCCGACGTTCAATACATATAAACATCACAGATATAACCTTTTAGTCAAAGTGTATTGAAGTTCGATAAAAATACGGATTTATAGGCCCCCAAAAACATATTTCTATTCTGGAAAATCTGGGCACATATAAACCATCTTAAAAATCCTAAAACCAAGCCAGAAATACACTGCACCAAACTCGACCCAGTAAAGAGCCAAGACGGTTGCGGTTGCGCGGCAATAGCTTGCTATTGCCGCGGAACCGCGGCTCTTTGGTTGAATCACTGGATCGTGTTTGGTGGTTTTCTTGACAAAACCCTGAGATGATTTTTGGAGTATGACAAATTTTATTTTGAACAGAAAATATTTTAACAGAAACTTAGGGTTTTGAAAACTCGGTTTTTCGATTTTTCCGATTCGAACTTCGATACACTCTATTACCTAGCTAGTTTATGTTTAGTTAGGCTCTGATACCACTGTAAGTCCATGTTGCCTACCCCGGTACTTGCGGGCAGGCGGAAAACGGAATAAAAATCGAATTTTTATGAACTTAGGCAACATGGACTAGACTATGAAGGATCTTTGCTAAACAAAAACAAGCTAAAGCTAACTAGAAACTAGCTATGTGATAGAAAGGTTATACCTTGGGCTTTATGTCCTTCTCTCCTTGCTCCTTGGAGTAGTAGAAGGAGGTCACCTTTGTCGTCTTCTCCCGTCAAAGAAAGATCCACCCGAAAGCCTCAACCTTTGGCTTCAACTCTAAGCTAGAAGTAACTAGGGTGCAAGAAGTGCTAATCCTTGAACCCTAGATGAGAGTAGAGATTATCAAGAAAGGGTTTTTCTCAAGCTCAAGTGTTTCTCAACAAATGAGAGGGGAAAGCTTGAGGGAGAGGAAGAACAAGAGAGAGAAAGTAAATGATAGAATGAGAATAAAATAAACCATTCTCACATATATGTGTGAATTATTGTAATTAGATAATTAGTGAGATAATTGTCATGGCTTAATCAAGACATGACCATTATCATTTCATTTTTAATGCAAATTGCAAGGATCAAAGAGCATCTTCCAAATGAAATGATGATGGTCAAAGTGTCAACAAGGTCAACAAGTCAAGATAGGTCAAATGGTCAACAAGCATAACCATGCACAATTATTAAACTAATATCAATTAACCATAATACACACATAATCATTAGGGTTAATAAAATGACAATAGTCATTAACCCTAATCAAAGTCCTCTCCCTCTGTCTCAAGCAACTGTGCATACGCACCCGTATTCGTGATCCGAGAAACACGAATGCAATGAGAAAAACCAATCTCAAATTGTATACTAGGATCCGTCTTAAACCAAAGCCCGCTAGTATAAGCTGTCCGGACAGCAAACGTGCACAAGTGCGCGGATGTGAACGAACCCTGTCGCAAAACCATGCGACCTCTACTCATTTTGCCTAAAGGCGAATAGCTCTCTGTGTGGGACTCTAAAGACTCGACACTACGCTGGCAGTGGGTTTAACCACAGACCGCAAGCGGCACTAGCTGTACGTAACGGTCCCCAGGTAGATGTCGATAAGAAGACAGACGAGGTGAACCCCATCTGGACTCCTACTGAGCCTGTATGTGACAATCTCCGTACAGTCCGGTCTGTTCGTCTGATACATCGCATGGCGGGCCTAGGGGTGCAGTGAACGTCAGTCCCCTAATAGCGGTACAAGTCGTGTCGGAGTGTAGCCCAGAACAACCTGAGATAACACTGGAAAGCTCCCAGTATATCTCGCTTGCCCTGGCCAGGGACTACTCGTGTAATGGCTCTCCTGGACACAGCGCGATGTCAACCCCCAATACCGGAAGAGACGAATCCTGTCTAACCGTCACTGCCTCCAAGTGCTTCGGGACTGCACCCAAAAACTACTTGTTTGCACGACTCCTTTGAGCCGTGGTAGGGTAGCAATCAAAGTGCAGTGGGAACACACTCGAGGCGAAGTGATAGTGTCAAGTCAGCGGACTAAGCTGTACTCATGTCACCTGGGAACTGATAACTGACGATAGGTATAATACCAACCAACAGTTCCCGACGAGTCCTGTCCAGTGTACTCGTAACCCAACGAGCACCCGCATACTATCTCAAGTACGACGTACTGACGGCTGTGGGACAGACCGTCTCCCACACTGGGATGAGAAGCGCATGCGCTAGTCTACTTCGGAGTGTCGATGCCCTGTCTCGATAGTCTAACGACTAGGGACCTGTATAAGGATGTGCTTATAGATCACCCAGCTCCCACGAGTGTGAGCGCAATCACAACGCTGGTAATCAAGCAAAGATCCTAAGGGCTCTACTAATATGTATATCAGCGATATGCTAAAAGAAACACATGCACATATTAAAGCAGAGACAAACCATGTAGCATACTACCATTTCGAGCAAGATTGTATATACAACTGTGAATATCCCAAGCTTCCATCAAGTAATATACAAACTAGTATGATACAGTAATGGCCTCTAGGGCATATACTCTAACATCACACACATAGGCTAAGAATCCCTGACATCCCCTCCGTATTAGCTGACCAGCATGAAGAGACGAAATCAAGCTGGGAAGGGTGACACTACGGCCTCCCTGAATAACAAGGACTGGCTCTCCCGGAAAGCTAAATCTGACTGCCTTCTCACGGCAGTCCACTGAAGCATAACAAGTGGCTAGCCAATCCATGC
Source organism: Agapanthus africanus (assembly GCA_030015575.1). NCBI lineage: Eukaryota > Viridiplantae > Streptophyta > Magnoliopsida > Asparagales > Amaryllidaceae > Agapanthus > Agapanthus africanus. The sequence goes on from CM057337.1 coordinate 539,971,887, forward strand.
CCAGAAGCACATCAAAGTCCAACATATCGAGAAGGATCAAATCTACCAATGAATCGCTCTCCCCGATACGAATAGAACGCAAACGAAACACAAAATGAGCGATAAACAACTCGCCTACTGGAGTAATAACTACAAGCGGCTGATCTAACGACGATGACTCACGGCTCAAGATCGGCGCAAAGTGTGTAGAGACATACGAATGTGTGGAACCTGGGTCGAATAATACCCGTGCGTCGAAAGAACAAACTGGCAAGGTACCTGTCACAACGGTGTTGGATGCCTGCGCATCCTGGGGTGTCAAAGCAAATACTCGGGCCTGTCCTCCACCAATAGCTGGCTGACCTCGGCCTCGGCCTCGGCCTCCTCGTCCTCTCTGAATAGGACCGCCGTGTCCATGGCTCTTGGTGCACCGAACTGTCGTGGAGCATCGCCTGTGGTAGGAAGTCGAACTCTCTGAGGAGGAGGTGATGATGGTGGTAGGGTCACATATGGAACTGTCGCCGCTCCCTGTCGTCTCACCGGACAGTATCTGATATTATGGTGTGGACTCCCACACCCAAAACATCTTGGCGACGCCTGTTGTCCCTGTGGATATGAACCATATAGCGGACCTCGTCCAACCCCCTGCTGGCACCATCTCTCGGAAAGGATCTGGCATGATGCCTCTGATCTGGCATACCGGTACGAATCATCTTCGGACCGGGAATGGCCGAAGTCGCTGAAATGCATGCCTCCATCCAGAATGCCGTATCCATAGCAGCTGAATAAGTGTCATAGTGATGGGCACCGATAGCAAGAAATAGCTTGGCGCCAAGTCCCTGTACGAACCTCTTCTCTCTCTTCTCTTCAGTATCCACCAAATACGGAGCATATCAGGACAAATGCGCGAACTGGACATCGTACTCAGACACTGTCATCCCTGGAGTCTTGATCAAGACCTCAAAACTACGAGCTCTGGCGTCACGAACGCTCTCTGGAAGGAAACGAGCTAGAAATACCGCTATGAACTTGGCCCAAATCATAGGAGGTAGACCTGCAGCTCGACCTCTCATGACTGACTCCCACCATATCTGTGTTAGTTATATGTATGCCCTAGAGGCCATTACTGTACATTGGATGTATATTGTAGTGGATACTGAGACATATATAAGGAGGACTTTCTTGCTCGACATGATAGTATGCTATCTGGTTGCTCTTTACCTTAAAGTGTACACAGATTGTCTCTCTATTACATGTTGGTAAAGCCCTTAGGATGTGTACTTGACTACCTGGACTATGATGCGGATCATACTAGTGGGGACATGGTAGTCCATAAGTACATCCTTGAAAGTCCCTAGTCGTGGGTGTGTCGAGATGGGGCATCGATATACCAGAGTAGACTAGCGTGTACCTTCTCGACCCATGCAGATGGGCGATGGATGATCCCATATCCATTGGTGTTTGACATCAGAGATGATATACGAGTGCTCAGTAGAGACTGGGTACACTGGACGGACTCGCCGAGATCTCCCAGATGGTATTATACCTCACGTCATATGGCAGTTCTCAGGTGACACTTGTACAGAGTAGTCTGTTGACCCGAGATCGTCATAGAGTCATGTGTGGTTCCCACTGTGCTTTGATTTCCATCTTACCACGTCCAAGATGGCGTGCAAAACGGTGGTTTTTGGGTACAGTCCAGAGTCACATGGAGGCAATGAGCGATAGGAGGGGATTCGTCTCTCCCGGTATAGGGGGTTGATGTTGCGCTGTGTTCGATTGGCTATAACAGGAAATCCCTGGCCAGGGTTGCTGAGATTTACTGGTAAGTGTTACCAGTAGTTTCTCTAATTGGTATAGACCTCATATCGACACGACTTATCGAGCTATTGGGGTCTGACATTTACCACCCCTAGGCAAGATATGCGACATATCAGACGATCAGACCGGACTGTACGGTAGTGTTACTGGTTGGATTCACTGGAGTGTGAGCGGGCTTGCTCGTCGATCTTCTGATCGCTCAATACCCGGGTGGCCGTTACGTTTAGCAGACCGCTTGCGGCTTGTGGGTGTTTGATATGATCATCATCTGCTGCCGGCGTATAGACGAGTCTTTAGAGTCCTACACAGAGGTTTACTGGCTCAAGCGAAACGAAATAGGAGCGCATATGAGATATGTGCGGGACCGAGAATAATGCGTGTATGTGATACCGTATTTCATTCTCGCGATCAATGTGTCGAATGGTTGTATGCGATATAACCTAGTTATCGATTCAAGCGTTGATTCGATAAGTCGATACATAGTATACTAGTCGGTTGTGTGCGACATGACCGGATCATTGAATCAAGTGTTGATTTAATGATTTAATGCATAATTATATATTTGATATATTACTTTGCATTAACTAGTATTGGTTCACTTTAAATGGATTTTCTCACTTGGATGTGCACATTGTATATTCGATATAGTTTTGTGCACTTGATTGTATCATGTTTGATGATACATGTTTACTTGTGTTTGTGTGAAGATTGAACCATGGTTATATGAATGGTTGGGGTTATGATTATTTATTCATTCATTCATTCATTTATTAGTTTTGCAAAATAATTAGCATAATGAGAAAATGGTGGCTTTCTTTGTATGTATTATGAAGCTTCATGAAGACTTTGACCAAGTGACCATTTTGTCTCATGCTTAACCCTAACCATTCCATTCAACCATGATTAACTCTCTACACATTACCATGGTTACATTATGATAAGTATTCTTATTTTTTTCTTTTTGAAAAGGAACATATCATAATATTCATCTTCTTCTTCTTTATCTTCTTCACATGAAGAAAGCTTACTTCATCAATGGTGATTGATGAAATCAAGTGAGAAATCCAATTCTAAAGTCTACCCACTTCCTATTTCGTCATCCTCTACCTCTTGCCAAGTAGTAGAGTGTGTTTTCTTCACAAGTTTCTTGACTTGGTGAAGTTGGAGCTTGATCTAGTGATGCCTCGACGTAGATCATCTTCGGCATCGACGTCGACGACCTAGCCCGTCCATTCTCCGATGAAGCCGACGCTAGAGCCCGGAGTTCAACTTGGACAGCGAGGAGACTTCATTGCGGAGCTATGGAGGTGGAGCACCGGATCTACAAAGGTTGTATTTCCGTATTCTTTTAGTTAAGTGTTAACTAGTTTTCTTTGTCGCCTAGAATTCTAGCAAACGATCCGTAGTCTAGGGTTTCTCGGCACCATATTATTGAAATTGGCATGGTTGATGCCTTGTGATACCTCTTGGGAGTGCCTAGGAACCCTACAGTGGTATCAGAGCCTAGCTAGAGCCATAGGCGAAGTCCAGACGGAGTTTGAAGTCCGAACGACCCGAAACCCCAACCCTAGAAATGCTCTCTGTCCTTTTTTTTAAATCTGGCCTTTTTCCAAATTAAAAATATGCAGAAAAATCTGCAGGCTTTTCTAAGAATTACTGTGAAATTCGAGAACATGATTCCACTAACACGCGGCGGAACCGCGGCACAAGCATGGCTTGTACGGCGGTTCCGCGGTCACCTTGTCAAATCAGTACTTGAATTTTGCACAGTAATTCGTATTTTTCTGTGTTGGTTTTCCTGGGATATTTTAAATCTGACTACGGAGTTGAATTTTCTGGGGTTGTTTTGGGGATTCGTATATTCGATCGGGTTATCAAATTTTGTCTGTGCGGCTTTCCGGATAAATTTTAGAATATGTTAAAAAGTTCGACCGGATATAAATACCCAATTTTTCCCCTGTCTGGAAATTTCTAAGTGTTGGATTTTTCCGTAGTTTAACGACGTTCTAAGTAGTGCAAGTAACGCGATGGACCCTCTAGAAGACAACAAACCTTAACTCGATTATGTGTCCGTCTTGAACTGCCCTTTGAACCTTCGGGTTTGGGGCAGTACGGCGTGCCACATGTGAGGCGTTGGCTTGACCCTTCTACGGCTAGACCGTTGGTACTGAGGCACGAACTGAATGTTGTTAGACTTATTTCATGTGTTGAGCTGTATCGGGAAAACTTGGGTGTTCGATTGTTCGATCGGAAAGTTTGACATTTTCTATTTATCCGAAATGGGATACGATAATTGGAATTCACAAAAGTTATGTGATAACTGAATGAATGTTATAAACATAGCAGTTTAGTCTCACTTGATCGGTTGCCACGGAATTTTGATGTGATCAAAAGTCCGCCGCAATCACGTAGCGTACGCGGATACTCGCCGGGTAAACTTAATAGACAGCTACAACCCATATCCCCGACCAAGTGACTGTAGGAGAACCCCGTCGCCGAAAGCATCCGTTCGGGTGCTCGCGGCAGCGGTGTTCCGCCTTGGTGCACTTCGTCGACGGTATCGGGGGTGCGACTGTCTACTGAAGTTTGCGACGAGCATTCGATCAGTTTTTCGGGAATCCTGTTGAATTGCCCGACTTGATATTGAAAAGTGTTTTCGATAATGAGACTAAAATGCGGGGTTTATAATTGTTAGGCATGCGATGTCTAAGTAATTCATTTGGTCAGGCATGCGATGTCTGAGGTGGTTGCGGATTCCAACTGTTGTAGTTTTACACTTTCTTTTCTGTGACCGTAAGTGTAATATGTGATATCGCCGGTTTCGTTGCTATATGTCAACGACAATTGGGATGCGCATATTTACTTACGTTGATGACATGTGATGTTATGTGTTACTGGATATGTTATATTGGATCGTCGTGTTTGAATAGCCGGGGTTTTTTATGTGAGATGAGTGTTTTTCATTTTCATTCATGTTAAAACTTGTATGTAATATTCTTTTATTGGGGCACTTCCAGGTTGCGGAAGTTTTCACCGTTGATGTATATTATTTACTTTTCTGCACTAGGATAGACCCAAGGAGGAGAGCACAAGTAACCGGGTTCTGGAGTCCAGTGGGAGACCAACTCGAGGAGTCGAGGCCGGGTCTCCTAACTCCAGAATTGGTAGGGTTGCTTGCCGCTCTTGTAGGGGTCTAAGGGTGTGGGTTTGGCTATTCATCCCGACTGTGGAATCCGTGTTTTATACTGGCTCGTATTGAAAACACGGACGTCCTAGTATATCCAATATTTCATATGATTCTTCTGCTGCGATATCTGTGATGTGATCATGTCATGTTCTGTGATAGATACAGTATATAATATATATGATATATTATATAGACGTTACTTATGTTTTACACCCGCGCTAGCCCTGCCCCGCTCTGTCGTTAGTTACCTAACCTAACGGTGCACGAGGGGACATCGAGGCGAATGCGGATGGCATAAGTGTACGTCGTATTTATCTGTGATGTTTAGGTACTTAAATGATGGGACTTCATTAATATGATTAATGAAATAAAAGAAACCTAAGATGTTGTAGAATCGAATTTCAAAATAAAACAGGTAGCTACAGTTCTTGCTTTGCACAGCGGTATATACGATATATCCTGCACCTTATTCGATAAGGAAAGGACCGAGATCTCTTCACCGGGAGTGACTCCTTTAGAAATAACTGGCAGATGCTACACACTCGGTTTGTTTATTGATTGCTTTTAAGTGTTTTTGCTTTGCACAATGATATATATGATATATCCCGCACCTCATTCGACGAAGAAAGGACCGACGATCCCTTCACCGGGAGTGACTCCTTTAGCAAAACTAGAAAAGCCTCAAAAACACTGCATTTCAAAATCATTTGATTCTACAACGATATCAAGTTCATTACGCAATAGGTTTTCAGAAAAACCTGTCGTAGCCCTCCGTCATTTCAGATAAGTAGTAGTTAGTATTTGTGCTGCGTTTGTTGGCCTTTGTCAAGGCGCAGTGTGCGGTAGCTAACTGGTGCTTATCTGCTTATGCATATGATGCAGATTGGGTTAGGGTAGTCGTGCGACCTTGTTGGCCTTTGTCAAGGGCCGTGCGGATGGGTTTAATTCAATCAGGAAATGACGGGTTGAACTTGACTAGCATCCTATGGTTTGTTGGCCTTTGTCGAGGTCATAGGAGGTTAGGGGCAAAATATTATCGGGAATTTCAAGTGTTGAAATTTGCAATGAGATTGCATACCTTCTATGAGATAGTTGGATCCTGATACCTGCTGCGAGTAATTGTTACTCCTGGGAGAGTTTTACACATTACAATTAGCCGATCAAGTAGGTGTCTGAAAGGTGTCAACGGGGTTACGCCTCTGGGAAAACGAGGTTTACATTAATTAGGTTCGTGCGAAAGCACGGGGGACCTCCCTCAAAGTACCGACACTGGCCTGGCTGAAAGATTGGCGAACTTGTAGTGTGTAATTAATCCCGGCTAGTCTTTCCTTTTAGGGTTTGAAGGAAGATTTGATAAAAAGCAGTGGGAGCCATCCTGATTAGATAAAATAAAACCAATCTATTCTTGACAGAGCGCACGCTGAGTGTTTTCTTCTCTCTCTCTCCTGGTAGAGACCATATCACGCCTTAATCAAGATAATAATACGGATTATTGACCGAACCCGCTTGTTATACTGAGCTGGGGAACGTTGGTCCTGCTCCAATTTATAATTGTTATAAGACAGAGCAGGTAATTGGGGAATACCAGATTTCTCGTGCCGCCCAAACGAAGACAGTGCATATGATGCATCATCTTCGGGTGTGTTCATTACAAAGAACTGTTTCTCAGTATCCTCCGCATCCTGGGTATATGATACCGGGTCAGGATCCCAGATATGTAATCTGTTACATAGGGCTACAAAAGGGTAGAAAAACTGAGAACGGGTGATAAGTTTCATGAGGCAGAAAACGGGGCAAGTGTTGCAGCCAAGTCTGTCGGTCACTGTCACCCTGTATTGTAATACATTGATTCTGAACGAATGTTATTAGATACCGAACCTGATATACAAAATCATATCACTCTCTTTATTAGTAAAGAAATGATAAAATTTTGTATTGTTGGATAATGTTTTGAACATTTCCTATATCAAAAGTTGATCGGTTCAGGCACGTTATCTAAAAGCATTAATGTTCTAAATCAAACTACAATTCTTAGTATACGGAACACATACAAGAGGAAGAGTTCAGAAATGAACGAATTCTTCTTGAGGTATTGTAGACTAGGTCAGATCAATGTGACCCGATTAGCTAGAGTTACATAAAGATGCATATTTAAATTAGTTTGAATTTACATCTTGTGAAACTCGCCAGTCATGTCACAAAGATAAGATGACCATAGCTCCGTTTACTGGAAACAGAGAAAGAGTTAGTGAACTCTTGGGACTGATACATGATGATGTATGTAAGGTCTCCTGTCTACACATGCCAGGACTGATTCTTTATACTTCATTATATTCTCTGATAATCTCTCAAGATTCAGTCATATGTTCCTGTTGAAACTTAAGTCCTAACCTTTTGAGATATTCACAGAATATGATTTAGAAGTAGAGAACCGATATACGGGTATAAGTATTATGTCCTTTGATGTGATCGAGAAGGAGAATACTTGAGCACGAAAATTCTGGACTATTCATAAGGAGAATGAGATTCTCTCTCAGCATTACTCCTCCGTATACACCATTGCACGATGGTATGTCGGGGCGGAGCAGATACACCCTATTTGATATGGTGTGCTCTATGATGAGTAATATTGAGTTACCTTTTTCCTTAGGGGGTTATGCACTTGAGAAGTTGCATACCTATTGAATAGGGTTCCAATCAAATCAGTTTCCTACCGCTTCATATATGATATGGAAAGGGAAGAGCCCATGTCTTAAGCTAGTTAAGATTTGGGGTTGTCCGGCCTATGTCTAAAAAGCAAAATCCGGACAAGCTCGAGGCAAGGTCCGTTATGTAGAACTTGAAGTGTTTCAGCTATACAAACTACAGCGGATGATTTGGTACAACCAAAGGATTCATTAGATAACAACGAACCTCAGCCTCTCCGCCGATCTAGTAGGGTTCCTCACCCACCTGAGAGATACTTCGGTTTCTCTATGACAGTGGGAGCGAGGATTGCATCATGAGATGATGACCCAACTAGTTTCGAACTGGCCATCAGGAGTGGGACTCTGTAAGAATGGCCGGATGCTTAGTGATCTGAGATGGAATCTATGTACACCAACAAAGTATGGACTTTGGTTGCTATATCTGAAGGGTTAAATCCCCATCAGGAGCAAGTATATCTTGAGAAGATTACTTGGTGTACATGGAAAGGTTGAGACTTTCAAAGCTTGACTGTTAAAGGTTTTCGTCATCAACCAGGCGTGGATAATGATGAAACCTTTTCCAGTACCTATGCTTAAGTCCATCCTGATCCTACTTGTCACGGCTACATACTATGACTACGATATCTGGCGGTTGGGTGCCATGACTCCTTTTCTAAATGATGTTTTAGAAGAGTGTGTCTATAAGTACACAGCCAGAGGGCCTCGTAGACAGCGGGAGCAGCGGAAACGTGTGCAAGATGCTTTATAGGATAAAGCAGGCATCGCGGAGTTGGAACATCTGTTTTGATGGATTAGTCAAAGAGTTTGACATCATCAAAATAGTAGATGAACCTTGTATAAACAAAAGGGTAGTAGGGAGTATGGTGGCGATTCACGTAGAGTACGTGAATGACATACTCTTGATAGGGAAGGAGCTTCCTATGCTACGCTTGATCAATCTCCGCTTATCACAATGATTCTCCATATAGGATCAAAGTGATAGCTCCTAAATCCTGAGTTTCAGATCTATGAGATAGATTTAATTGGATGTTAGGATTCTCACTAGTTGTAGTGAGATGGTATCAATCGATCCTGGGGAGAATCACTGGAAGTGTTCCAGGGTGATAAAGACGACTGAATGTCAGTCGCAGGCATTGTCTTTACCCTCAGTAAAGGGACGGTATGTTGGAAGAGTTCCAAGCTAGATGCCGTGACATAATAGACGATAAAGGCAGGATACATACCTACTTAAGATGCTACCAAAGAGGCTGTTTGGGTGTATATTAGCTCATGAGATGAACTAGCTTCCTACCATTGTGTGACAATGGAAGTGTGGCTCTGGCCCGGGAACCCCGGTCCCATCAGTGATCCAGACATATTCTAAGGCAGTGTCACCTGATCGTGGAGATGGTTGATCTCCAGAGGATCTAGGGAAGGAGAGTAGACTCAGAGGACAACACGGCGGATCCACTCACGAAGGCCTGTTCCCAGAGAGAGACTTTTATGGGATGGTTGAGTATGAGATACTACAACCACTGCTACAGATGGCCCTAATGCAAGTGGGAGATTGTTAGTTATATGTATGCCCTAGAGGCCATTACTGTACATTGGATGTATATTGTAGTGGATGCTGGGACATATATAGGGAGGACTTTCTTGCTCGACATGATAGTATGCTATCTGGTTGCTCTTTACCTTAACGTGTACACAGATTGTCTCTCTATTACATGTTGGTAAAGCCATTAGGATGTGTACTTGACTACCTGGACTATGATGCGGATCATACTAGTGGGGACATGGTAGTCCATAAGTACATCCTTGAAAGTCCCTAGTCGTGGGTGTGTCGAGATGGGGCATCGATATACCAGAGTAGACTAGCGTGTACCTTCTCGACCCATACAGATGGGCGATGGATGATCCCATATCCATTGGTGTTTGACATCAGAGATGATATACGGGTGCTCAGTAGAGACTGGGTACACTGGACGGACTCGCCGAGAACTCCCAGATGGTATTATACCGTACGTCAGATGGCAGTTCTCAGGTGACACTGGTACAGAGTAGTCTGTTGACCCGAGATCGTCATAGAGTCTTGTGTGGTTCCCACTGTGCTTTGATTTCCATCTTACCACGTCCAAGAGGGCGTGCAAAACGGTGGTTTTTGGGTACAGTCCCGAGTCACATGGAGGCAATGAGCGATAGGAGGGGATTCGTCTCTCCCGGTATAGGGGGTTGATGTTGCGCCGTGTTCGATTGGCTATAACAGGAAATCCCTGGCCAGGGTTGCTGAGATTTACTGGTAAGTGTTACCATTAGTTTCTCGAATTGTTATAGACCTCATATCGACATGACTTATCGAGCTATTGGGGTCTGACGTTTACCACCCCTAGGCAAGATATGCGACATATCAGACGATCAGACCGGACTGTACGATAGTGTTACTGGTTGGATTCACTGGAGTGTGAGCGGGCCTGCTCGTCGATCTTCTGATCGCTCAATACCCGGGTGGCCGTTACGTTTAGCAGACCGCTTGCGGCTTGTGGGTGTTTGATATGATCATCATCTGCTGCCGGCGTATTGACGAGTCTTTAGAGTCCTACACAGAGGTTTCCTGGCTCAAGCGAAACGAAATAGGAGCGCATATGAGATATGTGCGGGACCGAGAATAATGCGTGTATGTGATACCGTATTTCATTCTCGCGATCAATGTGTCGAATGGTTGTATGCGATATAACCTAGTTATCGATTCAAGCGTTGATTCAATAAGTCGATACATAGTATACTAGTCGGTTGTGTGCGACATGACCGGATCATTGAATCAAGTGTTGATTTAATGATTTAATGCATAATTATATATTTGATATATTACTTTGCATTAACTAGTATTGGTTCACTTTAAATGGATTTTCTCACTTGGATGTGCACATTGTATATTCGATATAGTTTTGTGCTCTTGATTGTATCATGTTTGATGATACATGTTTACTTGTGTTTGTGTGAAGATTGAACCATGGTTATATGAATGGTTGGGGTTATGATTATTTATTCATTCATTTATTTATTTATTAGCTTTGGAAAATAATTAGCATAATGAGAAAATGGTGGCTTTCTTTGTATGTATTATGAAGCTTCATGAAGACTTTGACCAAGTGACCATTTTGTCTCATGCTTAACCCTAACCATTCCATTCAACCATGATTAACTCTCTACACATTACCATGGTTACATTATGATAAGTATTCTTATTTTTTTCTTTTTGAAAAAGAACATATCATAATATTCATCTTCTTCTTCTTCATCTTCTTCACATGGAGAAAGCTTACTTCATCAATGGTGATTGATGAAATCAAGTGAGAAATCCAATTCTAAAGTCTACCCACTTCCTATTTCTTCATCCTCTACCTCTTGCCAAGTAGTAGAGTGTGTTTTCTTCACAAGTTTCTTGACTTGGTGAAGTTGGAGCTTGATCTAGTGATGCCTCGACGTAGATCATCTTCGGCATCGACGTCGACGACCTAGCCCGTCCATTCTCCGATGAAGCCGACGCTAGAGCCCGGGGTTCAACTTGGACAGCGAGGAGACTTCATTGCGGAGCTATGGAGGTGGAGCACCGGAACTACAAAGGTTGTATTTCCGTATTCTTGTAGTTAAGTGTTAACTAGTTTGCTTTGTCGCCTAGAATTCTAGCAAACAATCCGTAGTCTATGGTTTCTCGGCACCGTATTATTGAAATTAGCATGGTTGATGCCTTGTGCGACCTCTTGGGAGTGCCTAGGAACCCTACAATCTGCGCGAGGCCCTCTAGACGGAAACTCGCAAGCTCCACCCATCGATAATCAGGACATCTGAGCGAATGGCAAATCATGGCAAAACTATCAAGGAATGTCTACGGATCCTCTGCTGCATCGGTGCCCGTGAAGACTGGAGGTCTCAGCCTCATGAAATCCTGTAGCGATACTGGGATAGCCATGGTAGTAGTGGCAACTGCCTGGGCAGCAGGTACCATGGTAGTCTGTGACGTGGTAGGTACGTCCTCCGATCTCGGTGCACGACTAGCCTCTACTAAGGATCCCACCATCTGTCGTAGCTCCTGCATACCTCCCATCATCTGTCGTAGCTCCTCCATACCGGACTCTAGCCTGTCCATGCGGCCTGGGGAATGAGGATCAGTCTGTCCCTGAGGCGTAGGTATACCACCCTGATCGGTCCTCGTCTCGGACGAGCCTACACGGATCTCATCTTGGGCGGCGGCCCTCTGCGCTCTCGTAGCCTTCGGCGGCATAGTGACTGTTACAAGAACAGGATAATAAGAATAGTGCAACAGAATCATAAGATACACGGAATTGAAGAAGGAATTTCAAGCAAGTATATCCTAAAGTCACCTAGGCGGAGTACCGTATCGCAAGTATGCCGCGGACATACGCACGCTACGTTACCCTGCTTAAGGCACTTACTCCATCTACCAAGGGTCATCCTACACTCAAAAAGGTAAAACCTATTGCTCTGATACCAAGTTTGTCATGACCCGCAGGGTACGGAACGTGACTGGTACTTAAGTTACGAAACGTCTCAAGGAGTATGTAAATAAGTAAGCCAAAGCCCAAAAAACAAAACCCGATTCAGAAATAGAGTGAAGGAAAAACCAATTTTAATGCAAGCTATTTAATCCATTAAGTCACAACAAGTTTTTTAAAAGCAACTTCCCTTTTTCAAAAATTTCGGCGGAGTCTCCTTTGTAAAACAGGCCCCCAAACGGGTACACACAGGAGTATAATGAATAACATGTAATATGGCATCCCCAAGCGGGAGCTAGCTCTTCGCCTCAAGGCGGTCACAAATCCCACGCAATGTAAAATAGCAATGTGCATAAATAAGCAAAAGAAGCACAGTAAATAACATGTCAACTCAAGTGAGCTCGACCCCAAATATAACATAAAAATCCCCAAGTCTCACAGCCTCGTCTCTAGGTCGCTATACAATAATCCAAATAACAGGCACAGCTGATACTGTAGATGGAGTACTCTAGATATAATGAATATATAAGGTGGAACAAACTGATAACAACCCACCTATGAGCAAAAGCCTTGAGTCCAGGCAAAAAGGGAAAAAGTAGCTAGTGCGTCCGCCGCTACGGTACTGACGGAGCGGACCAGCAGAAAGGCTGTGGCATAACGGGGGTGAGTTGCCAACTCATGAGTAGTAAATAACATCTATAGAGGCTATCGCAAGCATTCACACAAGCATCCTAGCATCTATAAAACAGATATGGCAGTGTATACTAGCAGGTATGTATGCAGCATGAATATACTAGCAGGTATGTATTCAATATGAATCTGTTCGTGATCTTAATATGTAAGTATAAGAATCATTCTTTTCATTTTTTTTGAAACTCTTTAAAATACCGGCATAATATCCATAGAATCAACAAGAATCGGTGTCCAGCAACGACACCTCAAAACTGTCTCAAATCTCATATATCCATATCATAGTCTCTTTGGCCTCAACCATCCGGCTGACCCATCTCAAATATCAATATCTCATCATCTGTGGCCACGGTCGGTATTCTCTGGATATCCGCCATGCCGAAAAGATCACCGGTAGGTAATCCATCCCCTGCCAGGCTCAACACCATCATCTGCAATCTTCTCTCCCCGGGGTACCTTACCGAGCACACCATGTACCCAAGACGATTCATCCAACTCCTCAAAATGGGTCTCGAAAACCACAACAAACTCATGGTGGACGACACTTTACATCACTAGAAAACCGCAACTTTTCATATAAAAAAAAAGATAATAAGTTTATAAGTCTTGCGGCTTTCCCCCAAAATCTAGAAATATTATAAGTCTCCAGAATCATCATAAGAGCATGTGTCAATTGTTAGTATATATGCCCTAGAGGCCATTACTGTATCATACTAGTTTGTATATTACTTAATGGAAGCTTGGGATATTCATAGTTGTATAGACAATCTTGCTCAAAATAGTAGTATGCTACTTGGTTTGTTTCTACTTTAATGTGTACATGTGTTTCTTTTAGTATATCACCTATACATATTAGTGGAGCCCTTACGATCTTTGCTTGATTACCAGCGTTGTGATGGAAGTCACACTCGTGGGGGGTGGGTAATCCACAAGCACATCCTTACGCAGGTCCCTAGTCGTAGGACTATCGAGACAGGGCATCGATACTCCGGAGTAGACTAGCGTATGCGCTTCTCATCCCAGCATGGGAGACGGTCTGTCCCACAGCCGTCAGTACGTCGTACTTGAGATAGTATGTGGGTGCTCGTTAGGTTACGAGTACACTGGACAGGATTCGTCGAGAACTATTGGTTGGTACTATACCTATCGTCAGTTATCAGTTCTCAGGTGATATGAGTACAGCTTAGTCCGCTGACTTAACACTGTCACTTCGCCTCGAGTGTGTTCCCACTGTACTTTGATTACTACCCTACCACGGCTCAAAGGAGTCGTGAAAACAGGTAGTAGTTGGGTGTAGTCCCGAAGCACTTGGAGGCAGTGACGGTTAGACAGGATTCGTCTCTCCCGGTATTGGGGGTTGATATCGCGCTGTGTCTAGGAGAGCCATTACACAAAGTCCCTGGCCAGGGCAAGCGAGATATACTGGTGGGTTTCCAGTGTTATCTCAGGGTGTTCTGGGCTACACTCCGACACGACTTGTACCTCTATTAGGGGACTAACATTTACCGCGCCCCTAGGCCCACCATGCGATATTCTCAGATGAATAGACCGGACTATACGGAGACTGGCACATTCAGGCTCAGTAGGAGTTCGGAGGGGTTTCGCCTCGTCCGTCTTCTTATCGGCATCTACCTGGGGGCCGTTACGCACAGCTAGTGCCGCTTGCGGTCTGTGGTTAAACCCACTACCAGCGTAGTGTCGAGTCTTTAGAGTCTCACACAGAGAGTTATTCTCCTTTAGGCAAAAGAGTAGAGGTCGCATGGTTTTGCGACAGGGTTCGGTCACATCCGTGCAGTTGTGCACGTTTAGTGTCCGGGAAGTTATCACTAGTGGGCTTTAGTTTAAGCCAGATCCTAGTGTACATTTTGGGATTGGTTTTATCTCGTTTGTATTCGTGTTCCTCGGAACGCGGATGCGGGTGTGTATGCACGGTTGACAGAGACAGAGGCAGAGGATTCTCATTAGGGTTGTTGACTGTTGACTTTTGCTAAACCCTAATGAGAATTATAAATATGATTAATGATAATATTAATTAAGTATTATTGTGCCATGGTTGGGATGAAAGGTTGACTTTGTTGACTTGTTGACTTAGTTGACCGGTTGACTAGGTTGGACTTGTTGACCATCATTATGACAATGGCTATCATTTCTTGGCATTGACCTTTGCTTGCTTGTTTGTTCACAAATTGCATTTAAAGCATGAAATGATATTACCATTTGATATGATAACAACCATCACATAATACTCAATTATTATTATTTGTTATGATTATTTTTGATTATGAGAGTAAGGGTGAGAAAAGTCTTGCTCTTTCTATCATTCTCATTTTCTCTCATCCTCAAGCTCTCCCTCTTCCTCTTGCACTCTCTCTAGTTCATGGTTCTATTGTCTCATGTGTTGAGAAGCAAGAACCATAGAGATAAAACCCAAAACACTTCTCTACTCATCCTAGTATACAAAGTCTAGCAAACCAAGTGTTCTAGTTTCCTCAAGATTGAGGTTGGAGCCAAAGGTAGAAGCTTTCAGGTGGATCCATCTTCGGCACAAGGACACGACGAGGAGAGAACCATCTAACCACCATAAGGAGTCGAAGAGAAGGAGTTCAAGTTAAGGTATAACCCCCTAACCGAGTAGGTAAAACTCCTAGTTAGGTTGTTAGATAGTTGTTTAACAAAGATCCGTATTTTGAGTCCATGTTACCACCAAAGAAAAATCGTTTTTCACCATTTCCGCAACCCCAAAGAACCGGGGACGGGTAACGTAGACTTACAGTGGTATCAGAGCCAGGTTAAACACTATCTAACATGTTAGCAAAGTAACTAGAAGTTCGATCGGAGAAAAAGTCACGAAACATGCCCGGAACACAAACTTTCTGCCTATTTTGTTTTCTGTTCAAAAAATAATAAATCGTGCACTAAAAATCGGCTCAGGGTTTTTAAAGAACAAGCAAGAAAAATGGTCCACTAACTCGGTCAAGGCGCCACGGATCCGCGACCGAGTTGACTCGGTCGTGGCACAATTTTCCTGCAGTGTTTTTCTTGGGGTGTTTTGGGATTTTTACAATAATTTTTTTCTGCCCAGATTTTACAGAAAGCAAAATTTGTTTTTGGGGTTTCAAAATCCGTATTTTGATCGAAATTCTAAAGACTTAAGCTAACGGGATATATCTGTGATGTGATATATGTATTGAACGTCTGCTAATCGCTATACGTCGATTAGTGGGGGTTATACATATCTGTGATCTGTAATGTTGATGGTATGTGTATATGAATTCATTGGATTGTCGCGGATGAATAGCCGGGGGGTTGTGAGATGAGAGTTTTCTTTTTCTTTCAATTCATGTAATTTGTAATTGATGTAATATTATTTATATGGCCGCACAACCGGGATGGTGTTGTAGCCGTCATTGTATAATTTCTTTTACTGTTTTTGCTCCTAGGATAGACCCAAGGTGGGGTGCACAAACTATAGGGTATCTCGAAGTGCCGAGTGTCCTACTCACGGTGTTGAGGGAGGTTGCTTCTCTTCGGGTACTTGGCGGGTAGTTTGCCGCACCCGTAGGGGTCTAGGGTGGGATCTTGGCTATTCATCGCGACCGTGTAATCCGCTCTTCGTTACAGGCTCGTACGGAATGCGGGTTCCTAGTATATCCAATGTGTTCATCTGTGATCTGGAATGGCTATCATTGCATGTGATGAATGTGTATATCTATATATGATATCTATTTAGGCGTTGCTTATATTTTGCATCCGCGCTAGTCCATCCCCCGCTCTGTCGTTAGTTAAGTAACCTAACGGGTAATGACGGGGCCCCGTGGCGAATGCGGATGGCATAAGCGTACGTCATATTTTCGTTGTTTTCTGCAATGGTAGGATTAAATGATGGGACGCATTAAATTAATGCAAGAAAATAAACCAAAGTTGAGTCATTGGAACACTTTCACAACCACTTGGTTTCTTTTCAAAAACAACTTTTAAACGCGGAGCTTAAGCCACTCCTTTTAAAAGCTATCTCGTTCCATCGATTATATCAAGTTCACTACGTTCGCGGTTTCGCCAAAACCATTCGTAGCCCTCCATTATTTCAGTTAAAAATTCGGTAGTATTCAAGCTATGTATTTTGACCTCACGCCAAGGCATAGTGATTGGTAGCTGCCGGATATTTATCTGTTGCATAGATAGAATGCGTTGGTTTGAGACAGTCGTACTGCCATTTTGGCCTACGTCAAGGGTAGGTACGAGTGGGTTCTAGTTAACCTGGATAATGATGGGTAGAACTTGACATGTGACTTATGACATTTTGACCGCACGCCAAGGTCATAAAAGTATGGGGCAAAAATCCACATCGGGAGTTTCTAAAGAAACTGAAACTTGCTGCCGTTGCATACCATTTGGAGTGTGATGATTCTGGTAGGATTCCTTCAGTTTTGTTAGATGATAATATTTGGATCCCGATCCTACTGTGAGTATATGCTACTCCTCCGGAACTTTCTCACTTAACGATCAATGCTATAAACCAAGTAGGTGTTTAGAAAGGTGTTAGCGCGGCTACGCCCACAGGGAAAAGAGGTTATTTAATTAAGGAACTTCGCGAAAGTGTTGGAAAACCTCCCTCAAGTACCAACACTGGCCTGGCTGAACGGTTAAGCAAGTATTGTACGGTGAGATTGATCCCGACTAATTCTTCCTTTTTGGTTTGAGGAGGGATTCGAGAGACTGTGGGAGCTATCTTGTTTAGACAAACTAAAAACCACTCTAAACTTGCAAGAGCATCATGCTAAAGTGTTTCTTCTCTCTCTCCTAATTGCAGCGACCAAACATCATGACTGGACTTAAGTTACTACTAGATAAAAACATACTGACAGGGCCAAACTACAAAGATTGGCTCAGGAATGTCAAAATGGCAATCACTTATGACAAGTTGGGTATCTCCTTACCACCAAAGCTCCCCCTATCCCAGGTCCCAAAACCAGCGTCGCGGATAAGGAAATCCGTAAGACCTGTGAAATCGACTGCACGAAGGCCAAGTGCCTCGTGCTTGCCTCTATGGACAATGAACATCAGAGGAGGCACGAGAATATGGACCTTGAATCCATATTTCTCCATGCAAAAGAACTGTATGGAGAGCAATCCCGTATCTCCAGATACGAAGTCTCGAAAAAGCTGTTTTCGGCGAGATTGGCCGTCGGATCATCGGTAGCGGAACACGTGCTTAAGATGAGTAGCTTCATTGAGGAGCTCGCGGACCTTGGGACCACGTTAGAGAACGAGCTCTACACGGATTTGATTCTCTAGTCCCTTCCTTCCACTTACGCCCAGTTTATCCTGAATTTCAACTTGCAAGAAAAAGAAGTTGAACTTTCAGAACTCCTCAACATGCTGAGGAATGCAGAGGGCATCCTACAGAAAGGTAGGGAAACATCCACTTTGTTTGTAGGAGGATCCTCCTCTTCTAGGTCCAAAGCAAAAGCCAAGAGAAAGAAGAAGAAAAACCCCCACCAAACCAAGGGACGGTGTTAGTAAAGTGGATACGAAAGGAAAGACAAAGGCAACAAAGGCAGCAGGAAAGCTTGTGGGAAAGGAAGATTGCTTTTACTGTCACAAGAGTGGACACTGGAAAAAGGATTGCAGGGCTTGGAAGGCGAGAAACCAGGACCCGAAGCAAGTTGCGGCTTCGGCTTCAGGTGTGTATGTTATTGAAAACTGTCTATCAATAAACTCTACTTCCTGGGTATTGGATACCGGATCAGGATCTCATATCTGTAATTCTTTGCAGACACTGAGAAAGCGTCGGGTTTTGAAGGCAGGTGATATGACCCTCAGAGTTGCAAACGGAGCTGGCATGGGTGCTTAGTCCGTGGGGGACTATCACCTGGGATTATCAGATGGACACGTTTTGGTTTTGCGTGATTGTTATTTTGTACCCAATGCAACCTGTAATATCATATCTGTATCTTTATTATCTAAAGAAGGTTATGAATTTGCATTTGTAAGTAATGTTGTGAACATTCACCTAAATCAAGTTTTGATTGGGTCGGGTACATTAAACAATGGTATATACGTATTAAACCAACCACAGATTTTCAATGTCCAGAATACACACAAAAGAAAGTCTCCGGAAACAAATCAGGCTTTCTTATGGCATTGTAAACTGGGTCACATCAATGAGAGAAGGTTGACACAGTTACATACAGAAGGATATTTGGATCCGTTCAAATATCAATCATATGCAACTTGTCAATCCTGTCTCATAGGAAAGATGACAAAGACTCCGTTCACTGGACACGGAGTAAGAGCGAGCGAGCTCTTGAGACTCGAACACAGCGGCGTGTGTGGTCCAATGTCTACGCATGCATGAAGCGGTTATTCTTACTTCATTACTTTTACGGATGACTTTTCAAGGTACAAATATGTCTTCTTAATGAAACATAAATCCGAAGCCTTTGGAAAATTCGAGGAATATAATAATGAAGTAGAAAAACAAACAGGCAAAAGTATCAAGACACTGAGATTTGATCGAGATGGTGAATACTTAAGTGCCAAGTTCCTGGATTACTTAAAAGAGAATGGAATTCTCTCTCAGCTTACTCCTCCATACACTCTGCAACATAACGGTGTATCGAAGAGACGGAACCGAACCCTATTGGATATGGTACGGTCCATGATGAGTAACGCTGAGTTGCCGCGATCATTCTGGGGATATGCGCCAGAATCAGCTGCATACCTTTTGAGCCGAGTTCCAACTAAGACTGTGCCTACCACACCATATGAGATATGGATTGGGAAGAAACCCTATTTTCAATATCTGAAGATCTGGGGATGTCCAGCTTTTGTCAAAAAGCAGCATGCGGACAAACTCGAGGCACGCTCAGTACTGTGCAAGTTTGTGGGATACCCAAAGAACTCCAAGGGGTATCTCTTCTATTACGCAGAGGAACAAAAGATCTTTGTTTCTCGTAATGCCCACTTTCTGGAACACCGGTTCTTAGAAAAGGAAATAAGTGGGAGCGCAATAGAACTGGTAGAAATTCCAGAACCACAGACTATTACTGAAAGCTTAGTAGAACCAGTGGGTTCAAAAGAACTTGGCATTCCTATGCCGCTCCGCAGGAGTAGTAGGCAGTCTCATCCGCCCGAGAGATACTACGGTTTTCTCGTAGACGGGGATAGAGAGGATTGCATCATTGATTATGATGAGCCGACTAGCTTCCAGCAGGCCATTCAGAGCGTTGACTCGGTAAAATGGCTAGATGCAATGCAGACCGAAATGGAGTCCATGTACACCAACAAAGTATGGACGTTCGACGTTGCTCCAGATGGGGTAAAACCCGGATGATGCAAGTGGATCTTCAAAAGGAAGATTGGTGTAGATGGACAGGTTGAGACCTATAAGGCTAGACTTGTTGCAAAGGGTTTTCGTCAAAGACCAGGTTTGGACTATGACGAAACCTTTTCTCCAGTGGCTAAGCTGAAATCCATTCGGATCCTTCTTGCCATTGCTGCCTTCCACGATTATGAGATTTGGCAGATGGACGTAAAGACCGCTTTTCTAAATGGAAATCTAGAGGAGTGTGTCTATATGGACTAGCCAAAGGGTTTCATTCAGAGTGGGAGCAGCGGAAAGGTTGCATGTTGCTTAAGTCCATCTATGGACTAAAGCAGGCATCGCGGAGTTGGAACATCTGTTTTGATGAGACGGTCAAAGAATTTGGCTTTTTCAAAAATCCAGATGAACCATGCATCTATAGTAGATTTGTAGCAAGAACTGTCGTATTCCTCGTTTTATACGTGGATGACATTCTCTTAATAGGAAATGACATTCCTATGCTACAATCTATCAAAGGGTTCTTGTCACACAGGTTCTCCATGAAAGACCTGGGTGATGTCTCTTACATTCTGGGGATCCGGATCTATCGTGACAGATCCAAGAGGATATTAGGACTTTCACAGTCTAGGTACATCGACACTATACTAAAAAGATTCAGTATGGAAGATTCCAAGCGCGGTATTCTACCGGCTTGTCATGGGATCACCCTCTCCAAAGAGATGTCTCCCAATACTGATTTGGAAAGGGATCGCATGTCTATTATACCCTACGGTTCTGCGGTAGGATCTATAATGTATGCGATGTTGTGTACCAGACCAGATGTAGCTTATGCACAAAGTGTGGTAAGCCGGTATTAGTCAAACCTTGGGGAGAAGCACTGGATATCGGTGAAGAGCATTCTCAAGTACCTGAGAAGGACTAAGGAGATGTTCTTGGTGTATGGCGGAAAAGACCTCCAGATCGAGGGCTTTGCTGACTCCAGCTTCCAGAGTGACAAAGATGATTCCAAGTCCATGTCGGGTTATGTCTTTACCCTCAATGGAGGGTCGGCGTGTTGGAAGAGTTCCAAACAGTAAACCGCTACTGACTCGACGATGGAAGTGGAATATATCGCTGCTGCAGATGCCGCAAAAGAAGCCGTCTGGATAAAGAAGTTCTTGACAGAACTTCAGGTTGTTCCGTCCATTGTTGATCCAATACCTCTGTATTGTGACAACAACGGGCTATAGCTTTAGCAAAGGAACCCAGGTCCTATTAGAAGTCCAGACACATCTTGAGGCTGTATCACCTGATCAGGGAGATCGTGGGTTGCCAGGAGATCGTGGTTCGGAGAGTTTCTACGGAAGATAACATTGCTGATCCATTCACGAAGGCCTTACCCCAGACTCAGTTCGAGCGGCTGATCGAGATGATAGGTCTTCGATACGCCAGTACACGGCCTTAGTGCAAGTGGGAGATTGTTAGTGTATATGCCCTAGAGGCCATTATTGTATCATACTAGTTTGTATATTACTTAATGGAAGCTTGGGATTTTCACAGTTGTATAGACAATCTTGCTCAAAATAGTTGTATGCTACTTGGTTTGTTTCTACTTTAATGTGTACATGTGTTTCTTTTAGTATATCACCTATACACATTAGTGGAGCCCTTAGGAACTTTGCTTGATTACCAGCGTTGTGATGGCAATCACACTCATGGGGACTGGGTAATCCACAAGCACATCCTTACGCAGGTCCCTAATCGTAGGACTATCGAGACAGGGCATCGATACTCCGAAGTAAACTAGCGTATGCGCTTCTCATCGCAGCATTGGAGACGGTCTGTCCCACAGCCGTCTGTACGTCGTACTTGAGATAGTATGCGGGTGCTCGTTAGGTTACGAGTACACTGGACAGGACTCATCGGGAACTGTTGGTTTGTACTATACCTATCGTCAGTTATCAGTTCCCAGGTGATATGAGTACAACTTATTCCGCTGACTTGACACTGTCACTTCGCCTCGAGTGTGTTCTCACTGTACTTTGATTACTACCTTACCACGGTTCAAAGGAGTCATGTAAACAGGTAGTACTTGGGTGCAGTCCCGAAGCACTTGGAGGCAATGACGGTTAGACAGGATTCGTCTCTCCCGGTATTGGGGGTTGATATCGCGCTGTGTCTAGGAGAGCCATTACACAAAGTCCTTGGCCAGGGAAAGCGAGATATACTGGTAGGTTTCCAGTGTTATCTCAGGGTGTTCTGGGCTACACTCCGACACGACTTTTACCGCTATTAGGGGACTGACGTTTACCGCCCCCCTAGGCCCGCCATGCGATATTCTCAGACGAACAGACCGGACTGTACGGATACTGTCACATTCAGGCTCGGTAGGAGTTGAGATGGGTTTCACCTCGTCCGTCTTCTTTTCGGCATCTACCTGAGGGCCGTTACGCACAGCTAGTGCCGCTTGCAGTCTGTAGTTAAACCCACTACCAGCGTAATGTCGAGTCTTTAGAGTCCCACACAGAGAGCTATTCCCCTTTAGGCAAAAGAATAGAGGTCGCATGGTTTTGCGACAGGGTTCGGTCACATCCATACACTTGTGCAGGTTTAGTGTCCGGGAAGTTATCACTAGCGGGCTTTGGTTTAAGCCAGATCCTAGTGTACATTTTGGGATTGGTTTTATCTCATTTGTATTCGTGTTCCTCGGAACGCGGATGCGGGTGTGTATGCACGGTTGACAGAGATAGAGGCAGAGGATTCTCATTAGGGTTGTTGACTGTTGACTTTTGCGAAACCCTAATGAGAATTAGAAATATGGTTAATGATAATATTAATTAAGTATTATTGTGCCATGGTTGGGTTGAAAGGTTGACTTTGTTGACTTGTTGACTTAGTTGACCGGTTGACTAGGTTGGACTTGTTGACCATCATCATGACAATGGCTATCATTTCTTGGCATTGACCTTTGCTTGCGTGTTTGTTCATAAATTGCATTTAATGCATGAAATGATATTCCTATTTTATATGATAACAAGCATCACATAATACTCAATTATTATTTTTTGTTATGATTATTTTGGATTATAAGAGCAAGGGTGAGAAAAGTCTTGCTCATTCTATCATTCTTATTTTCTCTCATCCTCAAGCTCTCCCTCTTCCTATTGCACTCTCTCTATTCATGGTTCTATTGTCTCATGTGTTGAGAAGCAAGAACCATAGAGATAAAACCCAAAACACTTCTCTACTCATCCTAGTATAGAAGGTCTAGCAAACCAAGTGTTCTAGTTTCCTCAAGATTGAGGTTGGAGCCAAAGGTAGAAGCTTTAAGGTGGATCCATCTTCGGCACAAGGAGACGACGAGGAGAGAACCATCCGACCACCATAAGGAGTCGAAGAGAAGGAGTTCAAGTTAAGGTATAACCCCCTAACCGAGTAGGTAAAACTCCTAGTTAGGTTGTTAGATAGTTGTTTAACAAAGATCCGTATTTTGAGTCCATGTTACCACCAAAGAAAAATTGTTTTTCACCATTTCCGCAACCCCAAACAACCGGGGACGGGTAACGTGGACTTACAATGATAATGAATGCATATGGTATCAGTAATCAAGTTGCATTGTATGATCGATGGACTAGGCATGAACAATGATGTAATGAGGTACATGCATGTGAATAGCAATTTTACAATTTCATTTTAAGGATTTAATGCAATAGCACACGTTATGAGCATCAATTGATAACATGTTTTAGATTATAAGTTATCTAGTGTTGTGACATGGCAATTACCAGGACATGTGTGTACACATAAATAGTGCTCGTGCTGCATATAAAAAGCCTGGCAATGGTGCAGGTGTCCTATGGAATGAATTAACATATGTAGGTGAAACATATAGATCCTGAACGTAGCAATTATTATGCAAATATTATAATTTCTAACATCACTAGCAATCTTTTAATTTACTAAATCTATCGGGCGACTTGCGCCATCCATACGATTGTCCCCCGTAGATGTTACATCTACTCACCCGTGATCTCGCGCTAGGTGTGTCCGACCACCTGCTTTCCTTTCTCCGCGGCGCTCGAAGTTCCTGCCTGCGAACCTAGAATTTACAAAGGTTATACACATAAGGCAAATCCTGCAAAAATGCGATATGTCGATCAAAAGAATAACACGTGCATGAAACTAAACGCACGTGCACTTGATACGTCTCGACGTGCGTAATCTCACCAAAACCACTCCGACACGCTGTGTCGCGCAGCGCGCCACAGAACTACGCGGATCACACGTGCCGCACAAGTTTAAAAACATCTATAAATGGTCTTATGCTCCAGATTTTGACTCTGGTCCAAACATAAAAAGTTGCAGATACCAAAACCCCTATTTATACAGAAGACACCTACAGGAAAAACCCCAGCCCTAAACCCCACCATCTGGCCGCAAATTTTGGCCAGATCTATTAAATTGGCGGCCGTAAAAGGGAGATGGGTCCCCGTGCATTGTGTGTGTGTGTGTGTCTGCTAAGGTCACCATGCTACAGTCTTCCCAATTTTTACCTGAGACACCCGGGTCAATAGCAGATTCCAGATATCCTAAAAAGTCTATATAAAAAGCTAAGTTGCACCAAATTGCAACGATCGGATAATTTGATGGAATCAGGGGCAAATCCTAAGCTCACTGGCCTTAACAGCACCTAGTCAAGCTATATTATCAGTAACAACCAACACTTGGCCAAGTCTCACTCAAAAACACCAAATCGAGCACTAAACTACAATATAAACACTAACTAAACTAACTATTACCTAAGTTAAACAAGCAAGGAAACAAGTGTTAGAGATATACCTCTAAAGATCCTAAGATGTAGGGAAAGAGAAGAAGATGGAGAAGAGGCCACTGCTGCTGATGTGGGGCTACTGTTATTGCTGTTGATGTTGCTAAAGTTGCTACTGCTGATGCTTGCTGTTGCTATTACTGAAGCTGCAGTTGTTGCTGTGTTGTTGTGGTTGTTGTTGTGTTGGTGTTGTGGTGCTGATGCTGATGCTATGGTGTTGTTGTTGGAGCCGCTGCTGTTGTTGCTGTTGTTGCTGCTTCAGATGTGGCTGCTGCTGTTGTTTTTGATGTTGCTGCTGCTGCTGTGGCTGTTGTTGCAGCTGCTGCTGATGTTTTGGGTGTGTCTGTGTGTGAGAGTGAGAGGGAGAGATGTGAGTGAGAGGGAGTGTGAGAGATAAGCAAAATATTTGAAACAACCCTAGAGTGACAACTCCTCTCACTCTCTCTTCATTAATTTCTAGCATGCACAAGCTTATCATAACCTCTCTCTCTCACCTACCTATTAGTCAACCCCTAATACTAATTAAATTTTAAAACTAAAACCCTTAATTAAACACAATTAACCTAACCTATGGGTTAACCCACCATGCTCATCTAAACATGGTTAACCCTAGGCTTAACCCAAGTTAACATGCACAAATGTGTGCAGTCCAGATAAAGTTCTAATAAAATATTCATAAAACCAGATAAATTATCTGAAACCCGTTTTGCTAAACTTTTTACCAAAAACCCCATATTAACACACAATTACCACTAAACACAAACTCAGGTGTTACATCCGGCTGGGCACAGCCTCGACCAACTTAGAGACATAATCAACAGCGAGAAGAATGTACAAGTTCCCAAAAGAGCTGGGAAACAGCCCTATAAAATCAATCCCCCAAACATCGAAAATCTCCATAACCAAGATTGGTTGGAGCGGCATCTCGTTTCTCCGGGATATCCGGCCCAAGTGTTGGCACCGGGAGCAGGCCTTGCAGTAGTCATGAGCGTCTTTGAAGAGTTGTGGCCAGTAGAAACCACACTGCAAGATCTTCTCGGCTGTCTTTCTGGGGCCAAAATGCCTGCCATATGCTTGATTGTGGAAAAATGACAGCACACTCTTAAATTCATTGTCAGGGACACACCGACGAATAATCCGGTCGGGACAGTACTTGAATATATAGGGTTCGTCCCAGTAAAAGCGTTTTACTTGGGATAAGAATCGAAGTCTGTCCGGACATGACCATTCAGTTGGTAGTAATCCTGTGGCCAAATAGTTCACAATATCTGCGAACCAGTGTTCACAAGATACTGTCAAGAGCTGTCCATCCGAAAAAACGTCGTTGATCGGAATTTGAAGTAACGGCGAAGAAGGAAGTCGTGAGAGATGGTCGGCGACTACGTTTTCACATTCTCTTTTATCCTTGATGACAAGGTCAAACTCTTGAAGCAAGAGGATCCAACGTATCAGCCAAGATTTTGCATTTTTCTTCGCAAAAAGATGGCGTAGAGCAGAATGGTCCGTGTAGACGATGACTGGAGAGCCGATGGGTAGGGCTTGAACTTTTCTAAAGCAAATACAACAACCAAGAATTCCTTCTGGGTTGTTGTATAGTTCAGTTGGGCGTCGTTCAGGGTTCGGCTAGAATATTAGATTACGTGTGGCATCTTGTTAATGTGTTGTCCAAGGACAGCACCGATGGCAAAGTTGGATGCATCGCATATAATCTCAAATGGATACGTCCAGTCAGGAGAAGAAAGAATGGGAGCAGAAGTGAGTGTGCTTTTTAATGACTCGAACGCAATCACACAGCTCGAGTTGAAGTCGAATGTCGTGTCCTTGGCCAGAAAAAGAGTCAAGGGCCTAGCAATCTTGCTAAAGTCCTTGATGAACCGTCTATAGAAACCGGCATGGCCAAGGAAGGCCCGGTTGTCTCTGACACATCTGGGAGGAGGGAGATTGGAAATGACTTCAATCTTTGCTTTATCTACCTCAATGCCATTTTGCGAGATGATATGCCCTAAGACAATACCTACGCGCACCATGAAGTGGCATTTCTCCCAATTTAAAGTGAGGTTCTTGTCCTTACACCGGGTAAGGACAGCGTCGAGATGCAGCTAACACTCATCAAAGGAATCGCCGAAAATGGAGAAATCATCCATGAATATTTCCAAGAATTTTTCCACCATATCTGAGAAGATTCCCATCATACACCGCTGGAAGGTAGCGGGCGCATTGCATAACCCAAAGGGCATGCGACGATATGCAAACGTGCCGAAAGGATGGGTGAATGTGGTCTTGTCCTGGTCTTTTTCGGCGATGGGAATCTGATTATAGCCGGAGCAGCCATCCAGAAAGTAGTAGTACTCGTGTCCAGCCAATCGTTCAAGCATCTGGTCAATGAAAGATAGCGGAAAGTGATCTTTCCGCGTTGCGGCATTGAGTTTTCTATAATTGATGCATACTCGCTACCCAATCTGGGTGCGAGTAGGGATTAACTCGTTCACCTCATTGTTTATGACAGTTATGCCTAACTTCTTGGGGACAACATGAATGGGGCTAACCCACTAGCTATCAGAGATAGGGTAAATGATACCACTATCCAGACACTTTACGATCTCCTTTTTTACAGCCTCCTTCATGACTGGGTTGAGTCGGCTTTGTGGATCCTTGCCTGGTTTGGCATCATCCATCAGATGAATGTGATGTTCAACGATCAGGGGACTAATCCCCTTGATGTCCGCCATTGATCAGCCAAAGGCTTGCCTATTGCCGTGCAAGACCGTAAGAAGGGCTTTCTCTTGCTCTGGAGCTAGAGAAGCCGAGATGATAACAGGAAGGGTCTCGTTCTCACACAAGTAAGCGTACTTAAGGTGAGATGTCAATGGCTTGAGTTCGAGCGTTGGAGGTGAAACGATTGAAGGCAACATTGGTGAAAAGGTCTCGAACTCAAAGGATTCCAGCAGAGGTTCAAAACGAGTGTAAGCGACTGAGTTGGATGGTTCAGCAAACTCATCCGGAAATTCAAAGTATTCAAACTCGGGTAGTGACTGGCTAAGATCGTTCGAGAAATTGAAACACTCGTAGTCATTGTCGGGCGCAGAAGCAGCAGTAGGTTCGAAGAGGAACGCACTAGTGGCATCAAGATTGTTGTGATCGAACAAAAACTCCTCGAATTCACAGTCCTCCGGGGTGATCTCCTCGATTGAACAAACATCTAATATATGAGCATTAGGTTCGGAAGGCTGATTCCCCAACCTAAAAATGTTGAGTTCAATTTTCATGTTTCCAAAAGATAGGTTAATCGAACTATTTTGACAATTGATCACAGCATTTGAGGTTGCAAGGAATGGGCGAGCGAGTATCACCGGAATTTGATTCCGGGGGTTAGCTACAGGCTGTGTGTCTAAAACAATGAAGTCAACGGGGAATATGAAGTCCCCAACCTTGATTAACACATCCTCTAGCTCACCCCTAGGATGGGTGATCGATCGGTCGGCCATTTGGAGAGAACAGTGTGTGGGTTACAGCTCTCCTACACCTAGTTGCTCATATACTTAGTACGAAAGCAGGTTAACACTGGCACCAAGATCCAAAAGTGCGCGGTTGATGTTCTTATCCCAATGGTAATAGAAATCGTAGGACAGCCAGGGTCCTTCCGTTTTTGAGGTAAAGATTAGGTAAGAGCATCACTCACAGCACTAGCTAAGAAAACTTTCTTGGGTACCTGAGATTTCCTCTTTTTCGTGCACAAGTCCTCTATGATTTTTGCGTAGGAAGGGAGTTGTTGGACAGCATCTAAAAGGGGAATGTTGATGTTAACCTGCTTAAACAACTCCAGAATTTTCTCCATTTGTGGATTTTGTTTATTGGACCTCAACCGGTTTGAAAATGGAATGATTTTAAAATTGGTTGAGTCCAATGCTTGAGGAGGAGATTGTGGAGTTGGAACGGATCCTAGAGCTGGAGTTTTCGTGGAGTGAGAAGTAGGTCCGTTTAGAGCAGAAGAAGAAGAGCCTTTTGAAGAAGGGAGAATAGGCTCAGAAGACGAAGAAGAAGAGGAAGAAGAAGCGGCCGGGGTGTCATCATCTATCTCTGTCTCGATGTTGTTTTGTAGCATCCTTCTATATCTTAATGTAGTCACGGCACTCACATTATGGTTCTGTTATTCTAGAGCAACATGTACATTATGTGGGTGACTAGGATTTGGGAGTGGCTGGGATGGAAGCTTCCCCTTTTCTCGCTCGCTTAACGCCGCATTCAGCTGTGCAATCTGGGCTTCGATGGTCTTGATGCTTTGTCCGTGTGTAGCAGTGTGTTGCACCAAAGACTGAATGGAAAACTGGATGTTGGCGGTGGATTGAGTCGATTGCTTAACAAATGCCTCCAGACTTCGTTCTAGCGAGGAAACCTTATCGTTGTTTGACAGAACAAAGTTGTTTTGAGGAAAAGAATTGTTGGGTGCAAAATTGTTCGTCTGATTTTGAAAAGGTTGGGGTTCGAAGGGCTGCTGAAATTGATGTTGAGTTTGTTGCTGAGCTTGTTGTTGCGGAGGAGGGGGCCTCTGGAAATTGTTGCCTTGGAATTGATGCTGGTTTTGATTCCAAGCGAAATTGGGGTGGTTCCTCCAGCCCGGATTATAAGTGGAAGAGTATGGATCATTTCTTGGTCTTTGCTGAAATGCAGCATTGACCTGATCCTGTCCCTGAGCAGGTGGGTTATAAGGACACTCTTCGGTCAAATGGGATGGATCAGAACAACAAGCGCAGATGGTACGAGGAGGAAGAGTGGGGGCAGGAGAAAGAGATGAGAATTTGCTCCCAATTACTTCCAGTTTCCGTGTGATAGCTGCCATCTCGGCTTTCATTGCAATTGAGATATCAAGTTGATGAACGCCTGCCCTAGAGAGGCCGGGAGAAGTAGAAGAATTGTTTGGTCATGTGCTTTCCCACTGAAGCGTCTGTTCCGCAAGATCGTCGAAGAATTGCCAAGCTTCCTCGTCAGATTTGGATAGGAAGTGGCCTTGACAAATGGTTTCCAACAACTGCTTCGTTGCTGGATTCAGGCCCTCGTATAAAGTTTGGCAAAGTTGTCATCTCTCAATACCGTGATGAGGGCACTGAACAAGAAGGTCTTTGTATCGGTCAAAGCACTTCCAAAAGGGTTCGGTAGGAAGCTGAGAAAATTGGTTAATTTCATTTCAGATTCTTGCGGTCTTGTCGTTCGGGTAGAAATTTTTATGAAACGCTTTAAAAAACTCATCACAACTGGTTATGGAATGCGATGCGGTGCTATACAGCCACTTTTCAGCAAGATCGCACAAAGTGAACGGAATGACTCATAGCCGTATAGCATCGTCGGACAGTTGGGTTGTCTTCATCATTGCACAGACGTTCTGGAACTTGTTGATGAAGATGTGGGCATCTTCAGATTCCAGCCCGTGAAATTTGGGCAACATGTTGATGAAGTAGGGCTTAATTTCGAAATTATCCCCATTGGCCGGCGGAAGTGAAAGACAAGTAGGAAGTACAAAGCGAGTGGGATAGAAACGATCCTAGAGCGCGATTCGCTGTGGTACTACAACATGCGGTGGTTGTGGGTTATTCGCATCCATAGGAGGTGGAATCAATCCCGGGGAAGTTGAAGGGATGTTAGGATTAAATCCTGATATCGCAGAAGAAGAAGTTGGTGATAGTGAAGGTGAGGAAGTATGAGCAGAATCCCGGTCAACGTTGGAGTTGGCCGGTAAGGGTAGGGTTGATAAAGGGGTGGAAGGAGTTTCGACTGCGGTATCGATCGCGTAGTCCGTAGAGACTAACGAAACGCGGACTAAACGGGCACTAGGGTCCCTAGTCCAAGCAGACATACACTAAACGAGTTTAGTGTAGTCAAAGCGGAGAAGGTGAGGGTAAGAAAACGTCAATGGAAAAATACGATGAGAGGTGGGTGAAAAAATGGGATTCTAGCGACAAAGGGCAAGTTTTTATAAAAGTTTTTGTTTCGTGGTTTTTTTTTGTTTTTTTTCAGAAAGAGTTTTGCAGAAATATGTACGGACTTACGGCATAACTTCAAACAATCACAGACAAAAAATGCACAATCACACCTAGATCTAGGGTCACCTAGGTCAGCTAGACAGCTCCTAACTGTTCCAAAGGGCTAGAAATAGGACCTCAAACCGCCTCTTCATCGCCAATTGCGGCCAGGTAAGTGCTGTTCATATCAGATTTTTGCATTTTCATACCGCCCAATTTTTATCACATTGCATATCGGTAGATACTCTTGAGCCGTGTTTGCTAGTCAATTGCAGGATACAGGTTCTCGGTTCTAAAACGGTAAAATTCATGGAAAACATGACAAAATCCGGGTTCCTGCCAACCACTGAGAAAACACGGTCTCCGCTCTTCATCCGTATGTTGCCAGATATCAGTTTAAAAGACAAAATGTCAAATCAATGTCGCTTTCATGCACAAGGCTCAATGGCAGCACAAGATCTAAGAGATCTACGCGGAGCTCGAGGCAATCATGACAAAAACATCCACAAAAGTCCACCTTTCCCTCAACAGAAATTCTGGAAAAATCGTGAAGAAAATCTGAGAAAAATCATATGCCAGAATAAAGAACAAAAAAAACCAGGGAAGCCCAAAAAAAGAAGACATCCCAACTCCTTTATACGGCCGCGGAACCGCAGCCGTCTAGGCGCCGCGGATCTGCGGCCGTCTAGGCGCCGCATGTGCAGAGATTTTGGGGGTATTTTGGTCTTTTCGTTTTTGTTCTGGTGGTTGCCCTAGGTTTCCATTCTCCAGCCTATAAATACTCCAGAATTGAGCTAAGCCAAGGGTCATTCTTTGTTCTTCTTTCTTTTTAGGATTTAGTCTTTTTCTTCTTCTTCTTCATTCTTTTTCCATGAAAATTGTAGTGAGAGCTTTTTGAGTGGGAGATCAATGAAGATGAGGGCTTTTTGTATCATTCTCTTTTGTTTCTTCTTCCCCTTGAGATTCTTGCTTTCTCTTGATCATTCAACCTCTTCATTGAGCTTGAATGGTTAAGGGTTAGTTATTGATCTCAAGGGTCGTATTTTCTTATGGAATTAGTGCTTCATTTCACATGCGTTCTCTACCCTTCCCTTGATCTTGCAACCTCTTGATTGAGCTTGCAAGTTTAAGGGTTGGCTATTGATCACATGCTTGTCTTGAGTTCTAGTTTCTTGTTGTTTTTATCGCTTTTTATTACTTGATTATTATTATCTTGATTTACTTTCTTGCAATTTAATTCATGCACTTAATTACTTGTAATCTTTTCTTTTCCTTGTTCTTTTCTTTTGCTCTCTTTGTTGTTCATTTTGTGAATGTTGTAATTATTATTGTTGAGAAGAAATACGATATTATAAGTTAAAGATTTTCTTTTCTCATTTCCTTTTCCCGTTATTTTCCATTGAACTCCGCCCAAACCATACGCAAGCGCTCCGTTAGGCACCCTACCCTAACAAGGTAACGGTGATTCCTAATCGCGACCGGTTGCGTTCGGTTTGGCAGGAGGCGAAAGCAAGAGACAAGAACGGAAGGACAAGGGTAAATAAGCCGTATTCCACGAATACCGCGCTTAAATCCCCTAATCCACGTTGTTGCCGATTGCTCTAGCTTCAATTGGTCAAGACTCGGCTCAAAGGTTTCGAGTACGGATTTCTTTAGCTTATAATCTCGTATCTTTTTCTTAACAACTTTATACTTGCAAATAATACACATAGGATAGTCTTGAACAAACCTCATACAAATTCTTTATTGACTCGTCTAAAACAAGAACGGACATGCAACCATCTCCCTGTGGATCGACCCGTGCTCAACCGGCTAGCTGCATAGCGACACCGTCTTGATTGCGGTTAACTTTAATTCTTTCAATCAAATGGCGCCGTTGCCGGGGAGACGGTAGCGTATTTTCTTTCTTGTTATTCGGGTTAATATTCTTTTTGTATATATTAAAAAAAAAATCTTTTTGTTTTTTTTGATAATTTTTGTGGGCAAGTGTGCAGATTTTTGCGTATTTGCAAACTGTGATTGTAGGGAGCAAAGTGTGCATTCAAGGCAAAGGTGATTACGAAGTACAGTGCCAAAGATCCGGGTAGTTTGACCCGCGCAAGCGAACCTTTCAAGCTTACCGGATTTGATTCAACGGGGGTTTCCTAATCCAAAACCTAACGGTATGTATTTTACTAACACTTCTTCTCAAATCCGACGCATCCAATATACTATTCTTTGCAGGATTCTTTGCAAGTTCGCTAGCAAACGCTAAAAATTGACTAACCCGTATTTGTTGCAGTGCCGCGCTTAAACTAAAAAAAAACAATTTTTTGATTCTTTATCGAATTTTTATTGAATTGTGCATTGCATCAATTAATACGGACTTAAAGGCAAGCGAACCCCATAACATACGGTAAAGGATTTCATCACCTTTTCCGTGGCCCACAAATCACGAACTTGAGCATAACGTTTACCAGCACAAATTTTAAAACAAATTAGACTTTAAGCCTTAAGGACTTCGCGCTCACTAGGAGAAGTTAACTGTGTTTAGAATCTCGCTTAACGGTATATTGTTTACGGGGTGTCTAGGAAAGTATTAACGGCGAAACCGCCAAAAGAGAAAGGGTTATTTAATTAAGGAACTTCGCGAAAGAGTTGGAAAACCTCCCGTTATCTCTGCACTTACTTGGCCTCGTGATCAGTGTACCTTGAGCCCGTTTCTCGACACAGTTTTACTTCGACAATCAAGTTCTGGAGCAGGTCT
The DNA here is from genome assembly GCA_030015575.1 of Agapanthus africanus. Taxonomy (NCBI): domain Eukaryota; kingdom Viridiplantae; phylum Streptophyta; class Magnoliopsida; order Asparagales; family Amaryllidaceae; genus Agapanthus; species Agapanthus africanus. The sequence continues at coordinate 540,005,659 of CM057337.1, forward strand.
AGTTGACCTAGGTGAACCCTAGAACGATTAGGTGTGTGGTATTTTTGTGTCGTGATTATTTTTGTTCATATTATTTTTGTGTGTATATTTCATTCTTTTGTTAATAGCTAACTAAAAAGAAAAGAAAAATATTATATCACATTCTTTTTCCCTTCCTTTTCTCTGCCTTTCTCTCTTTCCATCTTCATATCATGGGTACTCCACCTCGTAAAACTCTTGCCGAACTTTGGTACCCACAACCAGACATTACATCCTACGGTTCTTGTTTTGGTCGAACTTCGAACGACCCCTCCATGCCCAAAATTTCTTTGAAAGATCGGATAGACGCGTCTAGGACGAACAACTGGACCCCGCAATCCACTTCGTATCAACCATTTCAAACATTCACCCCTTCTTACGTTGATACCCCTTCTTCGAGTCATGTTGCAACTCCAAGACCTATGTCTATTGCAGAACGTATTGAACAATCCCGTAGCCGATCTTTCACTCCTTTCACCACTTCAAATTCTTGGGATCAACAATTCTATTCACCTTCCTATCCAGATGTTGATCCTGCTCCTGTCCAGTAATTCAATTCCTACCAATCCTACCCTACTTTTGCACCTTCCCTAGACATTGCATCAGAACAGCCATTTGGGAGTTTTCAGTATCCAAACAACTTTGAATCTTTTACTGAAACCCCTTCACAACCAATGTCTAGTCTAGAACAGTCGTTGGAAGACTTTAGGGTAGCGTCAAGCCAACAGATGATGGATTTGAATGCGTCCATGGCCGCCCTCATACAACCTAGTGACCCGGTAGCTAGTTTTCAACTAGCTCCAAATTTTTCAATGTATGATGCGGCGGCAGGACAGGCTGTGAATTTGAGTGGAGAGAGTGAGATGTACCCCCTTCCAAATCAAACCTACCCGTCTCAAATTGAATCCCACAACTCCTGTGTTGAAAGTCTATCAAGTGTCCCAAAGGAATTATCAGTTGAAGATAGAATGTTTAATGAGTTGTGCGACTTTGTAGTATTTGATTTGCCAAATTGTGAAGGGACCTTGCCAAGTGAAACCACACCCAATCCTTTTGACCTCTACACCCCCATCTTAGAACCTGAATTGATTGAAATCCATGCTTTTGATGAGGTGTCTGAGAAAATTGACTTTCACTTGATTAAGGATATTGACGCTGGGACTATTTTGGATGATGAACCCGTAGATTTGACTGAGTTTTTCTCTCCAATTCATCATCCCGAGTCATTAAATGTTTTTCCCGAACAACATATGCGTCTGGACTTTGATGAAATATGCATGGATAAGCTTAACTTTGAGGAGAATTTTGAGGATATTTTTGAGGATGAAACAGTTCTAGATAATGAGTCGGATTTTCCAATTCATCCTGTTTCTTTCACTTACTGTGTACACCCTCCTGAACCTTTAACCAATACCCTTCCTCAACCACTTCCCTCCATCCTTTCCATCGTTCCGACCTTGCAAGAACCCGTCTCACTTTCATTTACTATGTCTGGTTTACCAAGTTCGGCGTACCCATGGTTTCTCACGAATCTTGAGGGATTTGACCCCATTTCTCGACGGGTAAATATATTAGCACAATCGCTTTTTACACATCGCTCATCACAAATTGTGCTAGTCTATTTACTCCATTTGCACCCTCAAGTTCGTATTCCACTTCTTTTTCCCTTCCGCCATTCTTCTTCCTCTCATATACCGAGACCGTATCCCGCTTCTCTTCGCATACGGTCTCGCGTATTGTCCATCTCTTTTCTCTACGCCTTCTTTCCCCAACCAGCACATTATAGAGACAAAATCTTTGAATGGTTGGTACTCACTTTTGGCCTGTGTAAGGCCTTGTATAGCTTGATACTGTTCTTTCCCCCCCTAATCCTGAACTTCAACGCTTAACAGTGGAAACACTGTTTTACTTAAGTTTGGGGGGACTCCTTTTTTGTATATATTTTTTGTTTTCCTTTTTGTTTTGTATATAATTTGTTTCTAGGGAGCACCGACAATTTTGACCCTCTTGGTATAGCCTGACAGTGAGGGCACTGTCAAGTTTAAGTTTGGGGGTGTGCTCGGTAAGCTTTCTTCCTTCGCATTCATTTGTATATTTTGCATTTGCATACCTTATTAAAATCCCACAAAAATCGATAATTTTCCAAAAAAATATAAAAAACTTTGTCGTCAAGTTAGCTAATAAGGTAATTTAGATCTTTATTCCGAAAGATTAGTTGATATGATAGAAATAACTAAATTCTAGGCTTAGGAATTGAAAACCCTAATAATAACCCTCATTCTGTTTAAACTTGGTAAGTATACGCCCTTACAGTTTTTTTGAGAAATAAGTAATCTTGAGTTCAGTTCTTTAGTTAAGTCAAGATGAAGGGAAAGTATTGATGCTTTACTGAAGGATAAGTCTGAAAAATAGTTTCTTTTCTTGAGTTCAAATTTAGAAAGTATATACCCTACAACTGCACCTACACGTACCTTGAAACTTGGGATAGTAGAGGATGCCTAGAAATACTCTTGCATGAAAGCCTAGTATGAAAGAAAAAAACGGTATTTAAAACTAAACACCAAAAGAGCATATTGAAAAATATATCCGGTCTTGAAAAAAAGAAAAAAGAAAAAATTAGAATAAAGTCAAGACCTGAAAACTGCTATTTACGCTTTAAATGTTCACACATTCAGTAATCGGCCGTTAGTGCCTCAAGAAGCATTAATAGTCGCATGAAAGGTGTGTGAGCAAATCCGTCCATCCTTAATGAAAAGAAGTAGTATTAGGTATTAGGGCAAGGGTATTATAGCTTGAATTGAATTCTTGAGTGTAGGGGTGCAAATACACACACACGTAGGGGTACACAATCGATGTTTGGATAAAAGATAGAGATAAAGAATAAGACTTGTGTTTTCTGTAAAGTTGATAAAAATCCCTGATTTGAGGCCGCACTTTAGAAGGAAAACTCAGGAGAACCAACATCTTTCTAAACTTTTTTGGAACGTATAGGACCTAAGGTTAAATAGATAGGAGGTGTGAAAAATAGGGGTTGGATATTTCTAACTTAGGATGATAGAATTTCTAACATAAATACAAAACTGTAGGAGTAGAATCAACGTTAACTTATGACACTAATTTGACGGGATTTTGTGGGTGTAATCCTTTGAAAACCCTCAGGAGACAACACTCCTCCTACTAGGGACACCTAGGGGTTTAACGGCTTGTTGCACATGCTCAGTGCAATCGCGTTCCCTGCGAAAGTGCGGTTAGGATTTTATTTTTGTGAATAAATTGGCTTTGCTCGGGACGAGCAAATGATAAGTTTGGGGGTATTTGTTCATATCAGATTTTTGCATTTTCATACCGCCCAATTTTTATCACATTGCATATCGGTAGATACTCTTGAGCCGTGTTTGCTAGTCAATTGCAGGATACAGGTTCTCGGTTCTAAAACGGTGAAATTCATGGAAAACACGACAAAATCCGGGTTCCTGCCAACCACTGAGAAAACACGGTCTCCGCTCTTCATCCGTATGTTGCCAGATATCAGTTTAAGAGACATCAAATCAATGTCACTTTCATGCACAAGGCTCAATGGCAGCACAAGATCCAAGAGATCTACGCGGAGCTCGAGGCAATCATGACAAAAACATCCACAAAAGTCCACCTTTCCCTCAACAGAAATTCTGGAAAAATCGTGAAGAAAATCTGAGAAAAATCATATGCCAGAATAAAGTACAAGAAAAACCAGGGAAGCCCAAAAAAAGAAGACATCCCAACTCTTTTATACGGCCGCGGAACCGCGGCCAAAGGAGGGTCTAGGCCGCGGATCCGCGGCCGTCTAGGCGCCGCATGTGCAGAGATTTTGGGGGTATTTTGGCCTTTTTGTTTTTGTTCTGGTGGTTGCCCTAGGTTTCCATTCGCCAGCCTATAAATACTCCAGAATTGAGCTAAGCCAAGGGTCATTCTTTGTTCTTCTTTCTTTTTAGGATTTAGACTTTTTCTTCTTCTTCTTTATTCTTTTTCCATGAAAATTGTAGTGAGAGCTTTTTGAGTGGGAGATCAATGAAGATGAGGGTTTTTTGTATCATTCTCTTTTGTTTCTTCTTCCCCTTGAGATTCTTGCTTTCTCTTGATCATTCAACCTCTTCATTGAGCTTGAATGGTTAAGGGTTAGTTATTGATCTCAAGGGTCGTATTTTCTTATGGAATTAGCGCTTCATTTCACATGCGTTCTCTACCCTTCCCTTGATCTTGCAACCTCTTGATTGAGCTTGCAAGTTTAAGGGTTGGCTATTGATCACATGCTTGTCTTGAGTTCTAGTTTCTTGTTCTTTTTATCGCTTTTTATTACTTGCTTATTATTATCTTGCTTTACTTTCTTGCAATTTAATTCATGCACTTAATTACTTGTAATCTTTTCTTTTCTTTGTTCTTTTCTTTTGCTCTCTTTGTTGTTCATTTTGTGAATGTTGTAATTATTATTGTTAAGAAGAAATACGATATTATAAGTTAAAGATTTTCTTTTCTCATTTCCTTTTCCCGTTATTTCCATTGAACTCCGCCCAAACCATACGCAAGCGCTCCGTTAGGCACCCTACCCTAACAAGGTAACGGTGATTCCTAATCGCGACCGGTTGCGTTCGGTTTGGCCGGAGGCGAAAGCAAGAGACAAGACCGGAAGGACAAGGGTAAATAAGCCGTATTCCACGAATACCGCGCTTAAATCCCCTAATCCACGTTGTTGCCAATTGCTCTAGCTTCAATTGGTCAAGACTCGGCTCAAAGGTTTCGAGTACGGATTCTTTAGCTTATAATCTCGTATCTTTTTCTTAACAACTTTATACTTGCAAATAATACACATAGGATAGTCTTGAACAAACCTCATACAAATTCTTTATTGACTCGTCTAAAACAAGAACGGACATACAACCATCTCCCTGTGGATCGATCCGTGCTCAACCGGCTAGCTGCATAGCGACACCGTCTTGATTGCGGTTAACTTTAATTCTTTCAATCAAGTGCTAGGTGAGTGGGAGGCTCTCCACTACAAGTAGTGGCCCTAATTAATTAACCACTCGCCTTAGACACACTTGCCTAGACACCGCAAAGTCAGGTTAGGATCAACGGCCGATGCCTACAACTAGTCCTCTGTCCTATTGAGCGCGACGTCCTTAGGGCTGAATCTAGTATTTTTTAATTAAATAATGGTCAATGCATATGCCTTGTGTGATTTTTGTAAGTCCGCGGCGGCGCCCCGGCCATCGATCCGATGCCGGAAACGCGGAAACGAAAAACTTTGCAAACTAGCAAACCGGCACCACCGCACACTTTTAACTCGGATCGGGCCATTAACCTAGCAACTAGCAAACTAAAATATAGGTAGAGAGTTATACAGAGTGATCCGTGTCCTCCGGTCTTCGTCTCTACTCCGATCTCCCGCGGAATCTCCGTCCATCACCTCCTCGTCGGAAAGGGCACCACGTAGCCGGATACTTTTACGGGCTCCCACCTCTTGACCGAGGTAACTCGGGTGCGAAGTTGGCTAGCCGACGCGTCCAAGGTTTGCTGTAGACTAGTGTAGAAAACATGTCTCCTTGGTGTAGTGAAGTTGCCATGGATGGAGGAAGTGAAGAATGATCTTTGGAGATTTTGTGACAAGTAGAGAAGTAGAGGAAAAATGAGATGATGGAAATTTCCTCACACAAAATCAACCACTCTCTCCTCACCCCTCAAAGTGGCCGGCCCTTCTAAATGGTGGAGATGAGATGATGAATCAAACAAGTAAAGAATATGTATGATATAAAATAAAAGGATTAAAGTCACACCCATTTCTCATCAATCGTCATCCAATAAAAGCAAAAGAAAAGACCAAAAAAGAATCTCATGATGAATAAACAATCATGATGCCACAAATATGTAACAAACCCCTCCACAAAAAGTAATTTGCACAATTGCAAATTGCCCCCTCCATCGAAAGTCCGGCCGTGAAGGATCAAAGGAAAACCGGCCGGAACGGAATACAAGCTAGCAACTTCAGAAAACTGATCCCGTAATAAATTACAGGAAAACCCCACTACTGCATATACATGCCCGCATTTGTATTCCCACTGAATACAAATGCAAAAAGACAAAATCTACACTATCAAATACTAGGATCCGGCTTAAGCCAAAGCCGGCTAGTAAAATCCGTCTGATCACGATCCGTGCAATACCGCACGTATCTGATCGAACCCTGCCATATCTCCATACGGCCTCTACATCGTTTCACCCGAAACCTGAGTAACAGAGTGTGGTGGACTCTAAAGACTCGTCAATACTATGGCTGTGGATTTAACCACTAGCACGTCAGAGGTATTAGCCATACGTGACGGGCCACCAGCTATTGACCAAAGGGATATCGATGAGCGAACTCATCCTGACACCCTACTGAGCCTGTCAGTGACAATATCCGTACAGTCCGGTCCGTTCGTCTAAGAGCATCGCATGGCGGGCTTAGGGGGTTGGTAAAAGTCAGACCCCCAATAACGGTACAAGTCGTGTCGGAGTATAGCCCAGAACACCCTGAGATACTACTGGAATACCTACCAGCAAATCTCCTGCCTTGGCCAAGGACTTTTCATGTTCTGGCTCTCCTAGACACAGCGCGACCTCACCCCAAATACCGGGAGAGACGAACCCCTGCAGATCCGCTCACTGCCTCCATGTGGCTCGGGACTGTACCCAACTAAAACCTGTTTGCACGTCTCCTTTGAGCGTGGTAGTGTAGTAATCAAAGCACAGTGGGAACTCACACGAGACAAATGACAATCTCAGGTCGATGAACTAACATGTACACATGTCACCAGGGAACTGCTATCTGACGTCTGGTATAATCCCAACTAGCAGGTTCCTGGCGAGTCCTGTTCGGTGTACTCATAACCCAATGAGCACCTGTATACATTTTAGGTGAACCAACTGACACCAGTGGCTTGTGAGACCGGCCACCGCCCTCGTTGGGGTCTCGACTGTATACACTAGTCTACTCTGGAGAATCGATGCCCTGTCTCAAAATTCCCACGACTAGGGACCTTTTAAGGATGTGCTTATAGACTCCAGCTCTCACGTATATGATCGCCCTCATTCTGCTGGTAGTCAAGCAAGAATCCTAGGGGCTATATCAATGTGTAATAGCGACTCGTAAGGTCACCTAATGCAGTACACGATGATAAAGATAAACCAGATAGCATACTATCATCTCGAGTAAGACTGTCCTACCGGCATAGGTCCTCCCTCAATCATTGCGATCATGTGCCTGTGATCCAATAATTGACTCTTAGGGCACTATATCCAACAATTTCTGTGGTCCTGGGAAGGGTGATGAAATCCCCACCCAATCTGGATTGGTCTCAAGCCCCTTAAAGTCCGATTAAAAATATGCAAAGCAGTAACAATCACTTGCAATCAAATTTTTTTATTTTTTTTAGCGCGGCACAAAGAATCCTGCACAAAAACAATTTTATTGGAGAAGGGAAGAGAGTTTGTGCAAAGAATGCTGCATAAAAAATAGTTCAGTGGAGTTCAGAGGAGTGGAGAAGAGGGTTGGGGTACTCACAAAAAACTTGGGTTCCTGACGTCAGAGATTGACCGCGGTTCCACGGTCAAACAAGCAGTTGCTGTTGACTTGATGCTTCAAAATTCTTACCTGTGCTGACTTCAGTCTCCTCTTCTTGTTTAGAGTCCCTGAATCTTTGTTTTCTCACTGAGTTTTGTTGGAGATAGTGCCCTCATAGTCAATTATTGGATCACAGGTACGTGATTGCAATGATTGCGGAGGACCTATACCGGTATGACAATCTTACTCGAGATGATAGTATGCTATCTGGTTAGCCTTTATCAGTCGTGTACATATTCAGATGACTGATTACATGTTACACTTTGATAGAGCCCTTAGGATCTTGCTTTACCACCAACAGTATGATGGCGATCATATACGTGAGAGTTGGGTGGTTTATATGCATATCCTTAATTATGGTCCCTAGTCGTTGGAGTTTCGAGACAGGGCATCGATACTCCGGAGTAGACTAGTGTATACAGTCGAGACCCCGACGAGGGGCGGTGGCCGGTCTCACAAGCCACTGGTGTCAGTTGGATCACCTAAGATGTATACAGGTGCTCATTGGGTAATGAGTACACCGGACAGGACTCGCCGGGAATCTGCTAGTTAGTATTATATCTACCGTCAGATAGCAGTTCCCTGGTGACATGTGTACAGGTTAGTTCATCGACGTGAGGTCGTCATTTGTCTCGTGTGAGTTCCCACTGTGCTTTGATTTCTATCCTACCACGGCTCAAAGGAGTCGTGCAAACAGGTAGCTTTTGGGTACAGTCCCGAGCCATATGGAGGCACGTGAGCGGATCGGCAGGGGATTCGTCTCTCCCGGTATTGGGGGCGAGATCGTGCTGTGTCTAGGAGAGCCATTACACAAAGCCCACGGCCGTGGCAGGAGATTTACTGGTAGGTACTCCAGTAGTATCTCAGGGTGTTATTGGGCTTCACTCCGACACGACTTATACTGCTATTTGGGGGTCTGACGTTGCTAGCCCCCTAGGCGGATATGCGATACTCATTGACGAACGGACCGGACTGTATATACATTGTCACTGTTAGGCTCAGTAGGGTTTTCCGGATGAGTGCGCTCATCGGCATCCCTTGAGGTCAGTCCATGGGCAGCCGTTACGCATTGCTAGTGCCGCTGACGGTTTGTGGTTAAACCCACTTCCAGGGTACTGACGAGTCATTAGAGTCCCCCACAGACAGTTTCCCAAGTTTCGGGCGAAACGTTGTAGAGGCCGTATGGTTTTATGGCAGGGTTCGGAAAATGCACGTGCGTTTACGCACGTGTTATTTTTCGGGCAGATAATACTGGTCGGCTTTGGTTTAAGCCGGATCCGAGTATTATATTGAGTAGGTATAATATCTTTGTCTCAGTTGCATTTGTATTCGGTCGTAATACAAATGAGGGTATATTTATACAGTTTCGGGGTTATCCTGAAAGTTGTTTCGGGATCACTTTTGGAAGTTTTCAGTTTCCAGTTTTCTATCAGCCGTCTTTTAACATTCTGTTAAAGACGGATTTATATTTTCTTCTGATGAGGTGAGTCATCATTCTAGAAGCTTCTAGAAGTGATGATGAGGATGGTGAGTCATTCTTGATAAGGTGACTAGGTTTGTTCTAATTGGTTGATTATTAATGATTCATCCTTTGGAATTGATGTTTTTGTTTTCCTTAGGATTTTTCTTCATGATATTTGTGATGTGGTCACCTCCCTCCTCCTACCATCACCTCCCTCCTTGCTTAAATATGGCCGGCCACTTCATTGTGGAAGATAGATTGATTCATTAATTTTGGCCAAAGATTTCATATAGTTTGGATGCATGGAAATTTCCTAGTTCAATTTCCATTCATCCGACTTCCATCGGCAACTTCATTTACCGATCGTCCACGGACTTGGACGAAGTGAGACAAAGTCATCTACTCATTCTCTACATCAATCTTGTTCGTCTCTTTTAGCAAATTTGACGATCGAGTTGCCTCGAGTCAGAGGCGGGAGCCCGTTTAAAGAACCGATCATGTGGTGCCACCTCGACGAAGGAATCGGAGATCGACGAGATCGGAGCAGCCGCAACGGAGCGTGGGATGATGGTTGAAGAATGAAGGACTCGGATCGTTCGGTACAATCTTTCTACACTCTTTACAGTTTGTTAGTTTAGCAATAATGGCAGATCCGGGTGAAAGTATACGATAGCGCCAGTTAAAAAGTTTTTATTCCGCATTTGGCGTCTGTAGACTGCCGGGGCGCTAACGTAGACTTACAGTGGTATCAAAGCCTCACCATTTTGCTATGCTAACTTGTGCTAACGCGTTTAAAATATCGATCCGACCGGAAATCGAAAATTGCAAAATCCATGCTTGACAGTTTCTGTCGATTTTAAATGTTCTCAAAATTTATTTCTGGATGTATTAAAAATCCGTGCAGGAAATTCTAAGAATTACGACAAAATTTGGGGTCGTGATCCCTCCAAGCTGCCGCGGAAGGGCGGCCAAACCCATGGTTTGGCCGCGCAACAGCGGCCATGTGGGGAGCACGTGTTCCCAAATTTTGTCAGTATGTTCAGTGTTGGATTTTGGGATTTTTGGTATATATAGTTTGGGCCCAGGTTGTATTACTGTTCTACAGATTTGCGTGGGGCCCACTTCTTGATATTTGGTCGATCGAAATTTAAACACGTTAGTTTACAGTGCTTACATTATATCTCCGACCGGGAATGTCATTTGATCGGTAAACCGCGTCTGATTGCTATAGTTCTTTTAGACGGGTTTGCGAACGTGACATTCGCGTTGATGTTCTGTGTTGTGCTGTATTGTTGCGGATTTGTCGTGGTGGATAGCAGTGTGCAATGGTAGTACAGTTTGAGTTTATTTGTACATTTGATATTGCGGGGTGAGCGTCCAACTTGTGGACTGCCGTCACTGCCTATTGTATAATATTCTTTTGGGGCACGATCAGGTTGCGGTCGATGTACCTATTGTACTATTTTTCATTACTGTACTAAGTTTTACCCCGCGACGGAGTGCACGGATAGCCGGGTTCGGGAAAGCAACGGGTCCGCATCTCATGGCTTTGAGAGGCAGAGGGGTCCCACTTCAGAATTGGCAGACTATTCACCGCACTCGTAGGGGGTACAGGTTGACCCAAGGAGGGGTGCCCAAGATTACCGGATTCTGTGAAGTGCCAGGTGTTCCATTCATTATGCTGTGGGGGACTGCCTCGCTTCAGGTTTTGGCGGGTAACTTGCCGCACCCGTAGGGGTCTAGGTTTCATTGCACAGGCTATCCACACGACAGGAGAACGTCGAGTTTCAGCAGCAGCTCTGTGAAACTCGGGGATCCCAGATATCTGTATTGTTCTGTGATGCTTATTACTTTTCTGTAATGTTGCATATTATCACGCCTGGAGCGATTATGTATATTAGTTTATATACTATTAGATGTTGTATATGTTTTGCACCCGCGCTAGTCCAGTCCCCGCTCTGTCGTTAGTTAAGTAACCTAACGGGTAATGACGGGACCCAGTGACGAATGCGGATGGCATATACGTACATTTTATTTTCGTTCTTTTCTGGTGTGATTGAATGATGGGACTGCATTGATTCTGATCAATGCAAAGTAAAAACAAACCTGTTTACAGTTGTTGGAACAAATTTAAAAAGGTGTTATTACAAAGACGTTTCTTTTGTTATGCATAGCGGTATTCGGTGTGAATATCCAGCACCTCATTCTACGAGGCAAGGGCTGATATCCCTTCACCGGGAAAGACCCCTTGGACAGAAGTTTGCGTCAGGGTAATAACTTCACTATAGTCAATTACAAGTTGCTTTGCATAGAGGTATTCAGTGGAATATCCTGCACCTCATTCCACGAGGAAAGAGCCGAGATCCCTTTGCCGGGAGTGACCTCTTTAGCAAAAGGTTTTCGCCACTATATTTTAAAAAGCTATCAGGTTCCTTCAGCGATATCAAGTTCACTACGCTAAAGGTTTTTCGCCAAAAACCAGCCGTAGCCCTCCGTCACTTCTTTTGGGTATTTAGTAGTATTCAAGCTATGCATTTTAGCCAAAGTTAAGGCATAGTGTTTGGTAGCTGCTGGGTATTCAATTGTTGCATAGATAGATGAGTTAGTTTGGGACAGTCGTTCTGCCGATTGCCCAAAGTCAGGGGCATGTGCGGGTGGGTTCAAATTGACAAGATAGTGACGGGTAGAACTTGGCATGTGACTTATGACACTTTGACCAAAGCCAAGGTTATAAGAGCATGGGGCAAAAATCATATCGGGAGTTTCTAAAGAAACTGAAACTTGCCAAGTATGCGCATACCTTCTGGAGTATGAGTAACGTGGATGCATTCCATCACGTTATCATGCGATGAGAGTTGGATCCTGATTCCCACTGATGAGTTGGTTTACTCTTCGGGTGATCCCGATTGATTCTTCTTTAGGTTTGGAGGAGAATTTGACAGGACAGTAGGAGGTTTCCGGATTAGATAAACTGATGACCATTCTGATCTAGGAAAGAGTGCACGCAGAGTGTTTCTTTTCTCTCTCTCTTTGGCAGAACCTTTGACCGACCCTTGACTATGACTCAGTGACCAGGTTGACCGAACCTTCTTAAAATACTGGCTTTTGGATTGTCTGAGTTGCATAAGTCATTGCCACTCCTTCTTTTACCCTTTGCATTTCTCAGAACACCCGTATTACTACGGATATCCACTTCCATTGGATAGATCCATCGTATGGTTATATACGAACTCGAAGGGACTTCTTCGAGGATGGATCCAGGTTCAGGAGAAATAGAATTGGTTTATTCAGTTGTCTTTTATTATCACCTTCTCTCAGGTTGCGAGAGCTCCTTGGTTTAGGAGAGTACACCTATTACGCTTATTGGATAGTCTTATTCCAAACCATAGGCTGGTGCCGAAAGGTAGGGAATGAAGAAAACCAATTAGCCTAAGTAGGGTGTGCAGAAGGTAATATGTAAAGACAAAATAAAGGGATTAGAAAGAGAGCAAAGTAAATTGCGACTGATATCATTCACGACCAAAACCGCGTACTTCATCGCCGCTCCTATTTCACCTTTAAAAGAATAAGATATTATTCAGTTGTCTTTTATCATCACCTTCTCTCGAGATGCGAGTACTCCTTGGTTTAGGAGGGTACACCTATTATGCTTACTGGATAGTCTTCTTCCAAACCATAGGCTGGTGCCGAACGGTAGGGAAGGAAGAAAACCATTTAGCCTAACGATGGTGTACAGAAGGTAATGACTAAAGACAAATAAAAGGGATTTGGAGAGATGGCAATAAAATATACGGTTGAAGTCATGAATTGGATTATGGAAGAGGCATTGCTATGAATACCAGGATACCCCTACGAAACATTTTCATGTTTCAGTGCGTCGTTAAAGGAAAACTGTTTTCCCGATTAGACACTTACTCCAAGGGTATGTATTTACCAGGTTTCATTCTCATATCTGTATGGTTTTACAGATGATGAGTGGGAGAAAGATATTGGGAATTAGGTGATCATCCTCATTATATCGGAATTCGTTGTAATTGGTGATATTTGAGGAAATCGCCAGGGTACAGTTTTCCACCTACAACGCACAGGTTATGAGTCGTTCAACTCAGCGGACTTATACAGAGTATTGTATGTTGTCCAAGTGTCCTTCAGGACAAAGGGGTAGGTCCTCGTACTTTGTTCTGTTTACTTATAACTTCTCTAGTTTTTAGACAAGTGTTTCATAGAAATACATGGTCTAAGTTTTGAGAAGTTATGGGTATAAGAATAAAGTAGAGAACCAGGTGTCACAAGTATCGGGATTCTTCAAAGAGATCGAAGATGTAGATTCTTGTGATTGGTATGCAGATGATAGTGATGGTTTTGAGAAACGTGTTTCTTTTTCAGGTTACTCATGATTGGATGGATTCCTAAGTTGAGTAATGCTGATTAGCCTCTTTCCATTAAGATTGATATGCACTGGAGACAGCTGCATGATTTGAATATGGTTCCAATTAAATAAGTGCCAAAGTTTCTGTATTGGATATAGAATGGATCGTACCTTAAAAGAAATTAAGGTACGGGGAGTTGTCCAGTTTATGCTTAAAACCAGACTCTGGATAACTCAGGGCACGTTTCTATAATGGTTGTTTGTGGGTTGACCCTGGCTATGACGAGGGTTGATATTCTACCATTTGGAAGACCAATAGTGATATTGTTCTTGACTCGCCACAGTTTTAGGTAAAATGGATCTTTTTCAGAAAACAGCAGTGGGAGTATGGTAGAACTGAAAGTGATTCCAGAACCGCGAACGATTATGGAAAATTTAATAGGACCTATACATTCAATCAGGTTTGACATTCCAATAGCCACTCTGCAGGTATGGTAGGTAACCTCAGACACCCGAGAGGTACTTCGGTAGGCTCAGAGACGGTGACAGGGAGGTTCTTATCTACCCAGACTTGACACTACTGTTGTTCCAGGCTATGAGACCCGGTAGGAGGGTTGTCGTAGTCAGTGGGAGCAGCGGAAGCATAGTGGGCAAGATGCTTATATCTATTTATAGATTTGAGCAGTTATAGCGGAGACAGATCATCTAATTTTGATGTGACAGTCATGGGTTTGACTTCAATCAGAATAGGGGATGGATCTGTTAAGAAGGTAGTAGGGTGTGATGTCATGGTACCTGGATGACATACACAGAGTAGGATGTAAAATTCCTATACTATGATCGGTTGGACTGTGGTCGTCACACAGTTGTTTCTCCAGACAGGATATGGATATAATATTTGACATTCTGGTTTCTAGATCTATGGTTTTAGATCTAGATTTGGGTAGTTTCCCAATGTGGGTACTTTGACAGATATTCTAATGGTTTTTGGAATAGTTGACTCCTAGCATGGTGGTGTACCTGCAGGTGATGGAGTCACCCTCTCTAAAGGTGTCGTATAGACTAAAGGGGAGAGGGATGTGCATGATTGGCAGATCACTTGCTTAGGCAATTGAGTCAATCATGAGATGTCAAGTACCGCACCAAATGTTGTTTTTGCACTAGATGCAATAAGTTTGTATTAATCCAATCCTGGAGAAACATAAGGAAGCAGTTTTAGAACATTGGTACATGTTCTACGGATTTGATAACGGCAGCCTCTTTCGGGAAACGGTTATCATTCCAGGCTTCAAAGGTGACATGGATAACAGAGTGATTGTCAGAGTTTTAGTTTTTCCTCTGACGAGGGACAGTATTATGGACAGGTGGTTCAAGAGGATACTGTGGGTGGCATGGTGCCGGATACTGATTAGGTTCAGTGATCCATACAGTCTAAGAAGTTTGGATATGGAGTTCATTTATGAACTAAGGTCCCATCAGATATCCAGACATATTCTAAGACAGGTATTACTCAATTCGGGAGATGGCTTTCTCCGCGAACTAGAGATTAAGAGAGATATAGAAAGAAACATCTAGGCGGATCCACTCACTGAGGCTATTTCTCGAACACAATAGTTTTACAAACGGGCTTTGTGAAACTGATTAGTAGAGGAGTTGGATGTTCGGTTTCATACGGGCTGTGAGTAGTCGACATCGCAATATTAGCCTTGAGTGCAAGTGGGAGATTGTTGGAGATAGTGCCCTCATAGTCAATTATTGGATCGCAGGTACGTGATTGCAATGATTGCGGAGGACCTATACCGGTATGACAATCATACTCGAGATGATAGTATGCTATCTGGTTAGACTTTATCAGTCGTGTATATGTTCAGGTGACTGATTACATGTTACACTTTGATAGAGCCCTTAGGATCTTGCTTTACCACCAACAGTATGATGGCGATCATATACGTGAGAGTTGGGTGGTTTATATGCATATCCTTAATTATGGTCCCTAGTCGTTGGAGTTTCGAGACAGGGCATCGATACTCCGGAGTAGACTAGTGTATACAGTCGAGGCCCCGACGAGGGGCGGTGGCCGGTCTCACAAGCCACTGGTGTCAGTTGGATCACCTAAGATGTATACACGTGCTCATTGGGTTATGAGTACACCGGACAGGACTCGCCGGGAATCTGCTAGTTAGTATTATATCTACCGTCAGATAGCAGTTCCCTGGTGACATGTGTACAGGTTAGTTCATCAACCTGAGGTCGTCATTTGTCTCGTGTGAGTTCCCACTGTGCTTTGATTTCTACCCTACCACGGCTCAAAGGAGTCGTGCAAACAGGTAGCTTTTGGGTACAGTCCCGAGCCATATGGAGGCACGTGAGCGGATCGGCAGGGGATTCGTCTCTCCCGGTATTGGGGGCGAGATCGTGCTGTGTCTAGGAGAGCCATTACACAAAGCCCACGGCCGTGGCAGGAGATTTACTGGTAGGTACTCCAGTAGTATCTCAGGGTGTTATTGGGCTTCACTCCGACACGACTTATACTGCTGTTTGGGGGTCTGACGTTGCTAGCCCCCTAGGCGGATATGCGATACTCATTGACGAACGGACCGGACTATATATACATTGTCACTGTTAGGCTCAGTAGGGTTTTCCGGATGAGTGCGCTCATCGGCATCCCTTGAGGTCAGTCCATGGGCAGCCGTTACGCATTGCTAGTGCCGCTGACGGTTTGTGGTTAAACCCACTGCCAGAGTACTGACGAGTCATTAGAGTCCCCCACAGACAGTTTCCCAAGTTTCGGGCGAAACGTTGTAGAGGCCGTATGGTTTTATGGCAGGGTTCGGAAAATGCACGTGCGTTTACGCACGTGTTATTTTTTGGGCAGATAATACTGGTCGGCTTTGGTTTAAGCCGGATCCGAGTATTATATTGAGTAGGTATAATATCTTTGTCTCAGTTGCATTTGTATTCGGTCGTAATACAAATGCGGGTATATTTATACAGTTTCGGGGTTATCCTGAAAGTTGTTTCGGGATCACTTTTGGAAGTTTCCAGTTTTCTATCAGCCGTCTTTTAACATTCTGTTAAAGACGGATTTATCTTTTCTTCTGATGAGGTGAGTCATCATTCTAGAAGCTTCTAGAAGTGATGATGAGGATGGTGAGTCATTCTTGATAAGGTGACTAGGTTTGTTCTAATTGGTTGATTATTAATGATTCATCCTTTGGAATTGATGTTTTTGTTTTGGTTAGGATTTTTCTTCATGATATTTATGATGTGGTCACCTCCCTCCTCCTACCATCACCTCCCTCCTTGCTTAAATATGGCCGGCCACTTCATTGTGGAAGATAGATTGATTCATTAATTTTGGCCAAAGATTTCATATAGTTTGGATGCATGGAAATTTCCTAGTTCAATTTCCATTCATCCGACTTCCATCGGCAACTTCATTTACCGATCGTCCACGGACTTGGAAGAAGTGAGACAAAGTCATCTACTCATTCTCTACATCAATCTTGGTCGTCTCTTTTAGCAAATTTGACGATCGAGTTGCCTCGAGTCAGAGGCGGGAGCCCATTTAAAGAACCGATCATGTGGTGCCACCTCGACGAAGGAATCGGAGATCGACGAGATCGGAGCAGCCGCAACGGAGCGTGGGATGATGGTTGAAGAACGAAGGACTCGGATCGTTCGGTACAATCTTTCTACACTCTTTACAGTTTGTTAGTTTAGCAATAATGGCAGATCCGGGTGAAAGTATACGATAGCGCCAGTTAAAAAGTTTTTATTCCGCATTTGGCGTCTGTAGACTGCCGGGGCGCTAACGTAGACTTACAAGTTTGCTCCAGAATTTACAGTAAACCGTTTGTAACGTTTTGAAAATCGTTTCGGTGAAATTTAAAAAAAAACGGTAAAATAAGGGGGGTTTCTGTAAAAAGTCAAAATGCAAATATCTTTGTTGTAAAATTAAATATACATATTCTAGCTATGTAATTGCTAGTATTTGGTGTTTATTGAGCCACTGGTGAAATTTCAAATTTTCTGAAATTTTTTCCGAAATTAATTATTTTAATATTATTTTAAGCCGTCACTAATACATTTAATTAGGGAAAATTACAAATTGGAATGAGTTGAAACAAATTTTGTGCATCATAATACATTAAATAAAATTTTATCATATGGTTTTTGAAATGAAATGAAACTGCCAAACGGTGTTAGAAATTATTGAAGAAAAAAGGCTTTTTTGGTGAAATTAGTGTAAATGGATGTTTGGGGGTATAGTAATTATCATTGATTCGATAATTTAATGTATAATAATATATATGATATATTAAATGACATTAACTAATATTAGCTCACTAAAAGATTCTTTTTCTCACTCGGATAATACATTGATATATATGCGATATATGTTAATTGTATTATTTTATTTGGTTACAATAAATATTATATATGTGATATATAATATTGTAATATGATATGATAAATAATGCAACATGTTTAGTAGAGATTAAACAAGATTAGGGTTTGATTTGGGTTAATACTTTCTAGATGATTCTAGAAGGTTTAGTTTTGTTTTGTGAAAGATATTTTGTTATGACTCATCCTTAACCTAACCCAAACCCTACACCCTTGGTTAAATCTCTACAATGGTTTGGTTAACCATGGTTGCATAATTCATCATTATCTTCTTAGCATTATTCATCACAAAAATGATAATTCTATGATTGTTCATCTTCTTCCTTCATTCTCTTCATGAAAAAGCTTTCTAGATTTTTCCAAAGTGATGAATAAATATGAGAAAAAGATAAATAAAGAGAGCAAAAATCCTACTTCATCATCCTCATCTTCCCTTGCCATTTAGATGAGGGTGTTCACATCATTTCATGAGTGTTAGCTTGTGTTAACGAAACTTCAAGGTAGATCATCTTTGTATCGAAGATCGGAAACAAAGGTTGTATCTTTCTCTTCGTGGAACCTCTCGAGAGTCCGAAAACTGATGATCGCAGCGAAGGGACCACAACACGGAGCATATGAAGTGAAAGACTGGATCTACAAAGGTTGTAATCCCTCTCACTTAGTGTTAAAATGTTTAGCATGCTAGTTTTCGCCTAATCTCTAGTTTAAAGATCCGTATTCGGGTTGTTCGGCACGGCTAAATTTTTAATCGGGCATGGTTGATGCCTCGTAGACCCTTGTGCGCGTGCCTAGCAACCCTACAAGAACACTCTGAGATACTACTGGAACACCTACTAGCAAATCTCCTGCTTTGGCCAAGGACTTTTCATGTTCTGGCTCTCCTAGACAGAGCGCGACCTCACCCCCAATACCGGGAGAGACGAACCCCTGCAGATCCGCTCACTGCCTCCATGTGGCTCGGGACTGTACCCAACTAAAACCTGTTTGCACGTCCCCTTTGAGCGTGGTAGGGTAGTAATCAAAGCACAGTGGGAACTCATACGAGACAAATGACAATCTCAGGTCGATGAACTAACCTGTACACATGTCACCAGGGAACTGCTATCTGACGTCTGGTATAATTCCAACTAGCAGGTTCCCGGCGAGTCCTGTCCGGTGTACTCATAACCCAATGAGCACCTGTATACATCTTAGGTGAACTAACTGACACCAGTGGCTTGTGAGACCGGACGCCGCCCCTCGTCGGGGTCTCGACTGTATACACTAGTCTACTCTGGAGAATCGATGCCCTGTCTCAAAATTCCCACGACTAGGGACCTTTTAAGGATGTGCTTATAGACTCCAGCTCTCGCATATATGATCACCTTCATACTGCTGGTAGTCAAGCAAGAATCCTAGGGGCTCTATCAACGTGTAATAGCGACTCGTAAGGTCACCTAAAGCAGTTCACGATGTTAAAGATAAACCAGATAGCATACTATCATCTCGAGTAAGACTGTCCTACCGGCATAGGTCCTCCCTCAATCATTGCAATCACGTGCCTGTGCTCCAATAATTGACTCTGAGGGCACTATATCCAACAATCTCCCACTTGCACTCGAGGCTAATTATTGCGATGTCGCATACTCACAGCCCGTGTGATACCAAACACCCAACTCCTCTACTAGTCAGTCTCACAAAGCTCGTTTGCGAAACTATTGCGTTCGAGGAATAGCCTCAGTGAGTGGATCCGCTCTGGTGTTTCTTTCTATGTCTCTCTATATCTCAAGTTCGTGGAGAAAGCCATCTCCCGAAATGAGCAATACTTGTCTTAGAATGTGTCTGTATGTCTGAAGGGACCTAGCTCATATGTGAACTCCAAATCCAAACTTCTTAGACTGTATTGTCAACTGAACTTAATCAGTATCCTGCGCCATGCCTTCCCTCAGTATCCACCTGGACCAACTGTCCAAAATACTGCCCCTCGTCAGAAGGAAAACTATAACTCTGACAGCCACTCTGCCATCCAGGTCACCTTGGAAGCCTGGAATAATAACCGTCTCCCGAAGGAGAATGCTATTATCATATCCCTAGAACATCCACTTATGTTCTAAAACTGCTTCCGATTGTTTCTCCAGAATTGGATTAATATCAACTTATTGCACCTACTGCAAGAACAACTTCTGATGTGGTGCTTGACATCTCATGATCAACTCAATTGCCTAAGCAAGTGATCTGCCAATCATGCACATCCCTCTCCCCTTTAGTCTATAAGACACCTTTATAGAGGGTGACTCCATTACCTGCTGGTACACAACCATGCCCGGAGTCTTCCATTCTAAATACTCTTAGAATGCTGTCTAAGTACCCAGATTAGGAAACCACCCAAATCTAGATCTAAAACCATAGATTTAGTAACCAAAATGTACGATATAATATCCAAGTCCTATGTGGAGAAACTACTGTGTGACGACCAAAGTATAACCGATCGTAGTATAGGAAGATCACTTCCTACTCTGTGTATGTCATCAAATACCAGGACATCACACCCTACTACCTTCTTAACAGATCCATCCCCTATTCTGATGAAGTCAAATCTATGACTGTCACATCAGAAATAGATGATCTATCTCCACTGTATCTGCTTTAGTCTATAAATAGACATAAGCCAACTGTCCACCAATGCTTCCGCTGCTCCCACTGACTACGACAACCCTCTGGCAGAGTCATATAGACGTACACTTCTAAAGCTAGTTTAGAACGACGCTATACTCATCCTCCTGCCGGGTCTCACAGTCTGGAACAACAGCAATGGCAAGTCTGGGTAAACAAGAACCTCCCTATCACCGTCCTTGAGGCTACCGAAGTACCTCTCGAGCGCCTGAGGTTACCCACTCTATCTGCGGAGTGGCCAATGGAATGTCAAATCAGATTGAATCTTTAGGTTCTAAACAAATCTTCTGTAATCGTTTGCGGTTCTGGAATCACTTCCAGTTCTACCATACTCCCACTACTGTTTCCTGAAAAAATCCATTTTTATTAAAACTGCGGTGAGTCAAGAACAATATCACTATTGATCTTCCAGATGGTAGAATATCAACCCTTATCATAGCCCGGGTCAACCTACAAACAGCCATTACGGAAACGTGCCTTGAGTAGTCCAGTGTCTGGTTTTAAGCATAAGCCGGACAACTCCCCGTATCTTAACAATGTCAAGACAAGAACTGTTCTATATCCAATATAGAAACAGAGGCACTGATTTAATTGAACCAGATTCAAATCATGCAGCTGTCACCAGTGCATGTCAACTAAATGGAAGGAGGCGGATCAGCGTTACTCAACTTAGGAGTGCTTCCAATTATGAGTAACCTGAAAGAGAAACAAGTTCTTTTAATCATTACTATCAACTGAATACCATTCACAAGTATCTACATCTTCGATCACCTTGAAGAATCCCGATACTTGCAATACCTGGTTCTCTACTTTATTCTTATACCTATAACTTCTCTAAACATCGACCTTGTGTTTCTACGAAAACACTTGTCTTTGAACTAGAGAAGTTATAAGTAAACCGAATATAGTATGAGGACCAACCCCTCTGTCCTAATGGACACTGGACAATATACAATACTCTGTATAAGTCCCCTGAGTCTAGTGACCCATTCACTGTGTGTCGTAGGTTGAAAACTGTACTTATGGTTAAGAAGAATTACATCGCTGTTCAATGCTCCTTACCTAACCATCTACTGATATAGGTAAATGTCATAGACATAATTTCAAAAAGGTATATCTCACTCTATAAAAATAGACGTACAGATATATCAATTTGAAATTGGTGCATAACAACGGATATTCAAAACTAAATATTTGTCGTCCGGCAAACAACCCCGGTGACTTCCTCAAATATCACCAATTACAACGAATCCCGATATAATGAGGATGATCACCTAATTCCCAATAACTTACTCCCACTCATCATCTGTAAAACCATACAGATGTGAGAATCATACCTGGTAAATACATACCCTGAAGCAAGTGTCTAATTGGGAAATCAGTTTTCTTTTAACAGTACACAGTGAAACTGAAATATTGAAATATTTTGATGGGGTATCCCGGTATTCCAAGTAATGCCTCTTCCATTATCCAGATTCACAACTATAACCGTATAATTCTTTGCCATCTCTCCAAATCCCTTTATATGTCTTTAGTCATTACCTACTGTACACCCCTTTAAGCCAAATGGTTTTCTTCCTTCCCTACCATTCGGCACCAGCCTATGGTTTGGAAGAAGACTATCCAATAAACGTAATGGGTATACTGTCCTAATTCTAGGAGCACTCGCAATGCGAGAGAAGTTAAAGATAAAAGACAACCGAATAAACCTTATTCCTATTTCTCCTGAACCAGGATCCATCCCCGAACTGGAACCAGTTCCTTTCGAGTTCGTATATAACCATACGATGGATTATCCAATAAACTGGGATCTTCGTAGTGATACGGAGTTTCCTGGAGAAATACAAAGGTGATTTAGGATTGGCGAAGAAATACTTGGTTTGGTCGTGAATAGCAGTCGCACTTTACTTTGCTCTCTTACTAATCCCTTTCTTTGTCTTAACTTAATACCTTCTGTACACCGTTTAGGCTAATTGGTTTTCTTCATTCCCCACCATTCGGCACCAGCCTAAGGTTTGGAAGAAGACTATCCAATTTGCGTAATAGGTGTACTATCTCCTAAGCCAAGGAGTACTCGCAATCTGAGAGAGAAGGTAAAAGGAAAAGACAACTGAATAGTCCTATTCATTTTCTCCAGAACCGGAAACCATCCTCGAATTCCTTTGAGTTCGTATATAACCATACGATGGTTTTGTCCAATAGAAGTGGACGTTTGTAGTAATACGGGGTGTCCCGGAGAAAAAGGGTAAAAATAAGAGTGGCAATGAGGTCTGCAACTCTGACAATCCAAAAGCCAGTGTTAAGAAGGTTCGGTCAACATGGTCACTGAGTCATAGTCTAGGGTCGGGTCAATGGTCGCTGCCAAAGAGAGAGAGAAAAGAAACACTCAGCGTGCACTCTAACCTAGATCAGAATGGTTATCACTTTATCTAATCTGGAAACCTCCCACTGTAACGTCATATTCTTCTCCAAACCCAAAAGAAGAATTAGCCGGGATCACCCGAGGAGTAAACCAACTCATCGGTGGGAATCGGGATCTAACTATCATCGCTTGATAAGGTGACGGAATCCGCTCACATCATCACACTCCAGAAGGTATGCGCATATCTGGTAAGTTTCAGTTCTTTTGAAACTCCCGATGTGGATTTTTGCCCCATGCTCTTATGACCTTGACGAAGGCCAACAAATCATAAGTCACATGTCAAGTTCTACCCGTCATTGTCCAGGTTAATTTGTACCCATCCGTATAAGCCCTTGACGAAGGTCAACAAGGCTATACGACTGTCCCAAACCAACACATCTATCTATGCAGCAGAAAGGTAACAAGCAGCTACCATACACTATGCCTTGACGAAGGCCAACAAACATAGCATGAATACTACGTTCTACCCGTCTGAAACGACGGAGGGCTACGAATGGTTTCTGGCGAAAACATTTAACGTAATGAACTTGATATCGTTGAAGGAACCGGATAGCTTTTAAAAATATAGTAATGAAAACCTTTTCTAAAGAGGTCACTCCCGGTGAAGGGATCTCGGCTCTTTCCCCGTAGAATGAGGTGCAGGATATTCCAACTGAATACCACGATGCAAAGCAAAAGTAATCAGCTATAGTGAAGTTATTGCCCTAACGCAAACTTCTGTCCAAGGGGTCACTCCCGGTGAAGGGATCCCGACCCTTGCCTCGTCGACTGAGGAGCAGGATATTCCAACTGAATACCACTGTGCAAAACAAAAGTGAACGTCCTTGCAATAACAGCTTTTTGAAAAAAGTGTTCCAACAACATCAGAATAGGTTCGTTTATCTTGCATTGATCCGAATCAACGCAGTCCCATCAATTGATCACACCACAAAAGAACGAAAATAATGATGTACGTATATGCCATCCGCATTCGCCACTGGGTCCCGTCATCACCCGTTAAGTTACTTAACTAACGACAGAGCGGGGACTGGACTAGCACGGATGAAAAACATATACAACATCTACTAGTATATATATAATATATAATTTTCGCTCAAGGCATGAAAAAAATGCAACATCACAGAAATGTACAGCATCACAGAACAATACAGATATCTGGGATCCCCGAGTTTCATAGAGCCGCTACTGAAACCCGACGTTCCCCTGTTCGTGTGGATAGCCTGTGCAATGAAATCCTAGACCCCTACGGGCGCGGCAAGTTACCCGACAAAACCTGAAGCGAGGCAGCCCCCTTCAGCAACGTGAATGGACCACCCAACACTTCATGGAATCCGGTAACTTGGGCACCCCTCCTGGGTCAACCTATACCCCCTACGAGTGCGGCGAATAGCCCGACAATTCTAGAGTAAAGCCCCCTCTGTCTCAACGCCATGAGATGCGGGCTTGTTGCCGTCTAGAACCCGGCTATCCGTGCACCCCTCCGCGGGGTAATCCTAGTACAGAAAGTAAAATACACAACGGGTACATCGACCTCGACCCGGTCGTGCCCCAAAAGAATAATATAAACAGGCAGTGACGGCAGTCCACATGTCGGACGCTCGCCCCGCAATAATAAATGTACATATAAAACACAACTGTACTACCATTGCATCCAGGCTATCCCCCATGACCGATCCGCAACATCACAGCACAACACAGAACATCAACGTGAATGTCACGTTCGTAAATCCGTCTAACCGGGCTATAGCAGTTAGACAGGATTTACCGATCAAATGACATTCACGGTCGCAGATATAATGTAAATACTGTGAACTAGTGTGTTTAAAATTTCCGATCGAACAAATTTACCGAAGTGGGCCCCATGCAGTACTGTAGCACTTACAGAAAATCTGGGCCCAATCAGAATATCCAAAAAACCCCATTTTCAACTCAGAAGCAATCTGCAAATTTTTTTTCAAATGATCAGTCAAAAGCGCGGCCCAAGCATGTGTTTGGCCACGGTTCCGTGGTGGTATGGTGAGATCACTTGACCAATTTTTAACAGATTTCTTA
This sequence comes from Agapanthus africanus, assembly GCA_030015575.1. Lineage (NCBI taxonomy): Eukaryota > Viridiplantae > Streptophyta > Magnoliopsida > Asparagales > Amaryllidaceae > Agapanthus > Agapanthus africanus. The sequence continues at coordinate 540,030,680 of CM057337.1, forward strand.
GAATTCCCTGCACAGTATTCTGCAACAACCTAAAAAATTTTTAGACTCCAAAAAAAATCCGACAGAAACCGTGCAACTTGAAATCGGGTTTTCGGGATTTTTGTTCGATCGAGTTCTAAACATACTAGACCAAGCTAGGCATGGTTAATGGCATGGCTCTGATACCAATGTAAGTCCGCGGCGGCGCCCCGGCCGTCGATCCGACATCGGAAACGCGGAAACGAAAAACTTTGCAAACTAGCAAACCGGTACCACCGCGCACTTTTAGCCCGGATCGGGCCATTATCCTAGCAACTAGCAAACTAAAATACGGGTAGAGAGTTATACCAAGCGATCCGTGTCCTTCGGTTTTCGTCTCCACTCCGATCTCCCGCGGAATCTCCGTCCGTCACCTCCTCGTCGGAAAGGGCACCACGAAGCCGGATACTTTTACGGGCTCCCACCTCTTGACCGAGGGAACTCGGGCGCGAAGTTGGCTAGCCGACGTGTCCAAGGTTTGCTGTAGACTAGTGTAGAAAACATGTCTCTTTGGTGTAGTGAAGTTGCCATGGATGGAGGAAGTGAAGAATGATCTATGGAGATTTTGTGGCAAGTAGAGAAATAGAGGAAAAATGAGATGATGGAAATTTCCTCACACAAAATCAACCACACTTTCTTCACCCCTCAAAGTGGCCGGCCCCTCTAAATGGTGGAGATGAGATGATGAATCAAACAAGAAAGGAATATGTATGATATAAAATAAAAGGATTAAAGTCACACCCATTTCTCATCAATCCTCATCCCATAAAAGCAAAGGAAAAGACCAAAAAAGAATCTCATGATGAATAAACAATCATGATGCCACAAATATGTAAGAAACCCCTCCACAAAAAGTAATCTTCACAATTGCAAATTACCCCCTCCATCGAAAGTCCGGCAGTGAAGGATCAAAGGAAAACCGGCCGGAACGAAATGCAAGCTGGCAACTTCAGAAAACTGATCCCGTAATAAATTACAGGAAAACCCCACTACTGCATATACATGCCCGCATTTGTATTCCCACTGAATACAATTGCAAAGAGACAAAATCTCCAGTATCAAATACTAGGATCCGGCTTAAGCCAAAGCCGGCTAGTAAAATCCGTCCGATCACGATCCGTGCAATACCGCACGTATCTGATCGAACCCTGCCATATCTCCATACGGCCTCTACAGCGTTTCGCCCGAAACCTGAGTAACAGAGTGTGGTGGACTCTAAAGACTCGTCAATACTATGGCTGTGGATTTAACCACTAGCACATCAGAGATATTAGCCATACGTGACGGGCCACCAGCTATTGACCAAAAGGGATGTCGATGAGCGAACTCATCCTGACACCCTACTGAGCCTGTCAGTGACAATATCCGTACAGTCCGGTCCGTTCGTCTATGAGCATCGCAAGGCGGGCTTAGGGGGTTGGTAAAAGTCAGACCCCCAATAACGGTACAAGTCGTGTCGGAGTATAGCCCAGAACACCCTGAGATACTACTGGAATACCAACCTGCAAATCTCCTGCCTTGGCCAAGGACTTTTCATGTTCTGGCTCTCCTAGACACAGCGCGACCTCACCCCCAATACCGGGAGAGACGAACCCCTGCAGATCCGCTCACTGCCTCCATGTGGCTCGGGACTGTACCCAACTAAAACCTGTTTGCACGTCTCCTTTGAGCGTGGTAGGGTAGTAATCAAAGCACAGTGGGAACTCACACGAGACAAATGACAATCTCAGGTCGATGAACTAACCTGTACATATGTCACCAGGGAACTGCTATCTGACGTCTGGTATAATCTCAACTAGCAGGTTCCCGGCGAGTCCTGTTCGGTGTACTCATAACCCAATGAGCACCTGTATACATCTTAGGTGAACCAACTGACACCAGTGGCTTGTGAGACCGGCCACCGCCCCTCGTCGGGGTCTCGACTGTATACACTAGTCTACTCTGGAGAATCGATGCCCTGTCTCGAAATTCCCACGACTAGGGACCTTTTAAGGATGTGCTTATAGACTCCAGCTCTCACGTATATGATCGCCCTCATTCTGCTGGTAGTCAAGCAAGAATCCTAGGGGCTCTATCAACGTGTAATAGCGACCCGTAAGGTCACCTAATGCAGTACACGATGATAAAGATAAATTAGATAGCATACTATCATCTCGAGTAAGACTGTCCTACCGGCATAGGTCCTCCCTCAATCATTGCAATCACGTGCCTGTGATCCAATAATTGACTCTGAGGGCACTATATCCAACAATTTCTGGGGTCCTGGGAAGGGTGATGAAATCCCCACCCAATCTGGATTGGTCTCAAGCCCCTTAAAGTCCGATTAAAAATATGCAAAGAAGTAACAATCACTTGCAATCAAATTTTTTTATTTTTTTTAGCGCGGCACAAAGAATCCTGCACAAAAACAATTTTATTGGAGAAGGGAAGAGAGTTTGTGCAAAGAATGCTGCATAAAAAATAGTTCAGTGGAGTTCAGAGGAGTGGAGAAGTGGGTTGGGGTACTCACAAAAAACTTGGGTTGCTGACGTCAGAGATTGACCGCGGTTCCACGGTCAAACAAGCAGTGTGGCCGCGGATACGCGGCTTTGCTGTTGACTTGATGCTTCAAAATTCTTACTTGTGCTGACTTCAGTCTCCTCTTCTTGTTTAGAGTCCCTGAATCTTTGTTTTCTCACTGGGTTTGCTCTAGAATTTTACAGTAGACCGTTTGTAACGTTTTGAAAATCGTTTCGGTGAAATTTCGAAAAAAACGGTAAAATAAGTGGGTTTTCTGTAAAAAATCAAAATGCAAATATCTTTATTATAAAATTAAATATACATATTCTAGCTATGTAATTGCTAGTATTTGGTGTTTATTGAGCCACTGGTGAAATTTCAAATTTTCTGAAAATTTTTCCGAAATTAATTATTTTAATATTATTTTAAGCCGTCACTAATACATTTAATTAGGGAAAATTACAAATTGGAATGAGTTGAAACAAATTTTGTGCATCATAATACATTAAACAAAATTTTATCATGTGGTTTTTGAAATGAAATGAAACTGCCAAACGGTGTTAGAAATTATTGAAGAAAAAAAGGCTTTTTTGGTGAAATTAGTGTAAATGGATGTTTGGGGTTATAGTAATTATCATTTTCCAACACCCCACACCCATACCCACACTCACACACCCTCATTTATCTTTTCTCTCGGCTGAATTCAGCAGCCCCTCTCTCAATCTTTTCCCCACTTGTGTTGCAAAAGAAAAGAAAAGAAAAGAAAAAGGACATGTAGAAATGAGAGTGGACTTTGACTAGGTTGACTAGGCATCATTTTCCCCACCTCCCTCTCTCTCCACTTTCCCTCTACTTGCAGCCGAGCCCTCCCCTTCTTGCTGTCCAGATTTTCCCCCATAACCCCACCTCATTTCCCCTCAAAAAAAATGTCCAAATTCCATCAAAAATCAAGCTAAAATCCAAATCCGACTCCTACCCATTTTCCCTCATCTTCTTTAGCATAGATCGTGGTGCAAGGATTTCAAATTGGAGGTCTAGATTTCAAGTTTGATTCATGGTTGTTAGGTATAACTTTTGACCCATTGTTCAATTGTTGGTTTAATTTCTTAATGAAGCTTATTAGGTGCTAATTTATGGTTTAATTGAAAGATGTTGGTTTGCAAGAGAAGATTTAGATTAGGATTTGTGAAAATCTAATTAGGGTTTTGTGTTGTGATACTATGGTTGTGTGATGTTTTTAGGCTCTTATGACATGTTAAAACAAGATTAGTAGCTAGTTGTTAATGGTTATTTTAAAAATTGTGTTAATTATGCTAATTTGTAAACTAGGTTTTTAAAATAATTATATTCTTGTGAGATAAAATTCAAATTAAGGTTTCATGTCATTATAAATATTATATTGAGTGGTTTAATGTATTTAGTTCATGAAAATCCAAGCTAAATTGCTATTTGTGCATTTTAGCTATAAAATTGTTAAAATTTGGGTATATTATAAACTAGAATTTCGGAATTTATGGAAATTGATGAGAATAAATTATAGGAATGGTTTATATGACTTTGTTATGATATTTAGTGAATATTGTGGCCGCTAGATTCGTTTAAACATCAAGATGTTGTATTAAAGCGGTTAATTTTGCTAATTAGGTTTTCGGAAAAATAGCTTTAAAGCGAATTTGAAGTTTTGGTGATTTTAACCCTATTTTATATATATAATTAAGGTGTTGTGAAACCACGATTGATACGTTTGAGTTTTTCTCGATGGTTTGGTGTTTGTACGCCGACGTCGAGGGTTTTTGGGTTGATTTGTGAAAGCAACCATAGGTTTTGACCTATGTGGGATTCACGTGTCGTTTTTGGGTCATGAGTCAGATTTTAATACGACACGGTGTGTTATGATATGTAGGTACCCCATGCGGACTTCGAGACGACAAGCAAGCGCGTGGCGACGTCGGCACCGGCTAGCGAGGACCAGGTGAGTAGATTTATATCTACGGGGAGAAGTCGGGTGGATGGCATATAGCACCCCCGCAGTCCGTAGTGTAGCTCATATATATGTTTATATAGGTGTTTTATGATACGAGAATATTCATTCATGTTATGTTTATGTGTTCATGGAGTACCTTTGGGTTAGTTGCGAAACCCTAGAGTAGTTGTTATACCCACATACGCACACACAGACTTGCATACTTTACTTTCTTGTGCGCAGATTGGGATGTGTATATATGTATATATGCGTGGGTATAGGACTATGCATATGTACATTCATATACACATGCATGGATAATGAGGATAGTACTTGGGATTTAAGATGAGTCGATGAGATTTGATTTGAGGCCGTGAGATCGGTGATATAGCAGGGTTCGTATTTGAGATACGACATGACGTTGTAGCGGGTCCTTGACGTAGGGTTTCACACATGTGCATGCATACTTAGGCGGTATCAGTATTGTACTGGACGTAGATCAGTATCCCGATCATGATATTTGATAAAGAGGATACCAGATGAATAGTATGATGAATGTGATATTAACCCGTACCGAGATTTGAGATGCAGTACAACGGATTTACGTACGAGTTATATATTGATGATTGATCCGCATCGTTGACTTGGGATTCCTGATTATAGATATGGTATCGGATATGATATTATTGAGGCGGGATCACCGACTATACATATACAGGTATGTATATGTATCGACTCAGATGATAGGCGGTTTCCTTACCTGTAGTTCAGCTTATTAGTTCAGCCGTATAGTTAGTGTAGTTGTTAGATTAGATTAGACTCCTACCTATTTCAAAACTAGCGGATCGTGGGTATTTTAAAAAACAGGTCAAGGGATCTACGGATATTTCAAAAGATGTATCCTTTCTTAAAACCACCGTAGCCCCTATTTTCAAAACCCCACGATTCATGTTATTTCAAATGGCACCATTGTTTAATATTTAGCTCCCGCTCATTTTGGTTGCTCGCACCGCATCGCATACTTACATTGTTTTTTCATTTTGCATGGTTGACATTATGCTGTTAGGACACCAGCACCATTACCGATAATGCGTATGTACCACGTATACTTACTTGCCGGCTCACACACATCTTCATCGGTGATTTCCATATCACGCACAACTTAGAAAATATTATTGCCTAATGTAGCTTGTTAACTAGTAGTTTTGACATGATGATTAGTTGCTTGCCTTATATGCTAGTTTAGACATTGTAGTTGTTACTTGTCACTAATACATACTGTTATTCATTATATGCCGTATTCATGGATGCTCATGCTTGTATTCATGGTTTTACATGCTATGGATGATTCGGATTTCCATGATATTTTCTGGATTTGGAGGAATACCACAAAACATATATAAACTGCTTTCTCTCTTTTAAATAAAAATGCTGTTTTCCCATGATGTATGAGTCGTCCACCATGAGTTTGCTGATGGATTTCGAGACCCGATTCGAGGAGACGGATGAACCGTTTCGGGTACATGGTGGACCCGGTAAGGTACCCCGGGGCAAGAAGCGCGTGATGATGACGATGTGAGCCAGGCAGGGGAGTACTACCTACCGGTGATTTTACCCGACGCGTCGGATATCCGGAGGATACCGTCGTGGTCTTGAGATGGATGGTAGGGGCCGGTCTAGACTGACAGCGCCCTAGATATTGTGATTGAGACATTGAGATTTCGAGATATTGAGGTACAGAGACTGTGATACAGAGATATCGAGATATTGGGATTACGTTTTGTGCCGATGCTAGGCACTGTTTTATGCCGATTTCATTATGATACCTCATTTAAAAATACAAAGGAAATCTCACTAAATTATGAAAACAGTTCTTCATTTACATGTATTCCGTTTCCATGCATTCATACCTCATTCATATGATATATTGCTACCTGTGGCTCTGACATGGGCACATGAGATTACACTCGGGTTAGATATTTACCCTAGCCTTGTTATAGGTTGCATGTTATATATATAATTGAGGATATATTATGATCTTTGACCTAGGTTGCGTTATTTATGTGATTTCTTTCCTTTGATATTTTTCTATTCACGAGTTGGCAACTCACCCCCGTTGTGCCCCAGTTTCTTGCAGGTTTGCCGTACAGGTTTCATTACGGCTTGCGGGCATAGTTTCCTTCGGGTGATTTGCTAGTAGGTGGGTTTACTTGTATCGTACCCCCATTATATATCATGTATATTATTATTCTGTTGTATCTAGAAGTTCCATCAACCAAACATGTATATATTTTTGAGATAGAGACCAGTGATGTTATTCTTTCGACCTTAGAGTCGCGCATTATATTTCTGTGGATTTCTTGTGGTTTTGAGTTTCCTTTTGAGTTTTTGATCCTCGCCATTGGCGTTGTATATTATATTGCTTGTGTGGTTGTGACCGTCTATTGACGAAGAGCTAGCTCCCGCTTGGGGATGCCTTTTATTGATTTCGTATACTATTCATGTTGTATCCCATTTGGGAGCCAGTATTTACAAAGGAGACTCTGCCGAAATTTTCAGGAAATATTTGATGTTTTTAAAACCGCATAATTCGGCTTATGCTATTAAAATTACTTGATTTTAAATTGGTTTTCGTTCACTCTACTACTTTTCTTGGTTTGGATTTCTGGGTTTTCGGTTTACTTTGATTACGTACGCCTCGAGACGTTCGTAGTTTAAGTGCCGGTCTTGTTCCGTACTTTCGGGACGTGACAAAGTTGGTATCAGAGCGTTAGGTTTTTCCTTCGGTGCGTAGGATGGCCCTTGGTTGATGGAATAGGTGACTAAAGTAGAGTGACGTACCGTAGGTATGTTCCGCGGCATATTTACGATACGCTACTCCACTTAAGGAGCCTTAGGATGTACATTCTTTGCTTAGTTTTATATTCATTCCGATCTAGCCTCATCAGTACCAGTTATGGTTTTGCTGCCACGATTACGGGCAGGGAGAGCTACGGCTAGAGTTGCGGTCAGCATGAGCTCGTCAAGAACGAGGACTGACCAGGGCATGATTCCGACGACACACGATTGCAGAAATGTGTCTTTTCATTGTGTCTTCGCGCCATGAGCGTTGGGTGGATTGCTGTATGAGATTACTCGGACGTGCCGATTTGCACTAGAGGATTGAGCCACTGATAGAGGCCAGCCAGATTTTGATGACCTTTGAAGTATTGCTTAGTCCTGATGATTGAGGCACCGTTCAGCGTGCAGACGAGCAAGCCAGTATTGCTGCGGACGACGAAATATCGCCCCAGATGTTGGAGCTATTGGAGTACGACAAGTACGAAGAGATGACAGGAGGTCGCTAGTCACCCGATGATGAATGACTAGGACAGGTGGTTCGTTCGCCTACCCCGATGCGAGGTCATCAGATAGATTGATTCCAGCTAGAGACGACTTCACGCGGAGACATTGGGAGTCGATAGAGACGATCGAATGACAGAAACCTATTATTCCAAGTTTAAAGTAGTCGGAAAGACATGCAGGCAATTCTATGGTCCCTCTAGAAGAATGAAACCCTAACTCGACTTAATGACCGTGTGAAAACCTTTGAACCTTCGGGTTTGCGGCAGTTCTACGGCGCCATTAGTGAGGCTTGGGTTTGCGCTTCTACGGCTGGACCACCGATGCTGTGGTATGTACTCGATACTATTAAACTGTGCCCAAGAGGTTGAGCTCTTGGGGGATTATGAGGTTTTGACGACTCGATCGGATGGCTCGACTTAATTCGGATGCTAGGTGGTGAGATGCATTTCTTGGGAGACTCCCGATACGAGGATAGCCATTGGAGCTCAGTCCATGTAGCCACGATGGGACGAGTCCGAAGCAGTCGACATTAGAGAAAGTGAAGTAAGAGGTTCGTACCAGATATAGATGAGATGACGTTCCACTCCGCCGACATCAGAGATGCGATGCGCATGCCGAGGCAGAGTACTGGATATAACTTCCAGAAGGAGTCGCGATGGGTATGCAGCCGTTCCAGAGCAAGATGTAGATATAGGAAAGGACGATGACTTCCGGACAGTTGGCAGAGACGAGACATGGAAGAGACCGTGAGCAGGATTCCTTCCAGGACACTGCTGCAATGATACTTGCACCCAGGATCAGATGTGTCACGTACATTCAGAGAGCCAGAGGCCGACGCCAGTGATATGCTGTCTTACGAGTGGTCGCGATGATTGACCGAGAGATGACCAGAGAAGTGCCAGAACGGGATCATCCCCGTTAGCATACCTGACAGGGCCGATGAGCCGATGGACCGAGAGATTGGTAATTCACAGTGGAGACCTTGACCCAGGAGTGGTCATTGTTACACACACCAGCAGGCCAGAGTTCATGATCATCGAAGAGACGTCCCACTAGTGACCGCGACAGTTGGCCGAGATTCTTAGAGGATGCACTTGAGCGGTACTATTCCGCCATTATTGATTTCGATGTTTTGGGTGATTTATTCGCATGATTGATTTTGATGATTGAGGATTTACGATCTTTGCACAGTGTTGCACTTGATATCATTTTCGTGCTTTGGTTTCACATGTTTGTGAATCTACGGTTTTAGACATTTGAGTTGATTTTATGCGTATGCACGCACACGATTTGGTTTTGCACTCGGTATGATTCACATATACTTACAGTGCAGTGATTCGCATTTGGTGCACTTAGATGCACTGGATTTCGACTATAATTCTGATGTTCGATATTTGTTTTGTGCACCTTGTCCACCTGATTGAATTTTGCGCATGTTCGGCGCTTGATATTAGATTTCATGATTTCGTGCATGATGGATACACCGGATTTGGATTTGAGCGCATGTTGAGCGCATGTTTTGAGATGCGATTTTGGTGCATACCAGATTTACTAAATCGAGATTTTTAGTGCTTGTTAGATGCACCTGATCTTGCTGTCAGGCACACACGTTGCCTATGACAGATGTTTCGTGCACACCCGTTGCACCTTGATGTTGTTTTGTGCACATGTATGGCACATCCAAGGATTTCGATTTCCGTGCGCACCAGACGCACGTAGTATTCATATGCATATTTTGGGATTGATTTCTTATGGGGCAGTACGTTTTTGTACGGAGGAGGACTAGTCAGAGGGCAGTACCTGAATATATTTTGCATGCATTGATAGTTATTGAAGGGATTTCCAAAAAGCGAGCTATAGTCTCAGTATATACCTACGTGTCTGATATGACGCGAAACGTTTAAAACAAGGAAAACCCTTCTAAATTGTTTCCTAAAACGGTAGAACGTACATTTCAAACAATGGTATATATGTATATAGTTATTTTCTTATGATAGACGTCCGCCACTGTGCAGTGTTATGTGCATTGCACAGCAAATTAAAGGATTTGGCATGCATTTCCTCCTGATATTTGCATGTATAGTTCCGATTTATAGCATATCGGTCTTGCTTGAGATTTGGCATTTGTGTCTTCACCTTGACTCCGATGATTGCGGGATGCATGACGGAGTTTTGATTTCGAGTTATCTACTCATTACTCATGCGCATGCATTGCGCTATGATGTGTTTATGTATTTATGATTTCGGAGCCCCGGCGATTTGATGGTTTTGGCTGAAATATTTTAGTATTTGGGAGGGGATTTTTAATTTAAATTCGGGGACCGAATTTCTTTAAGGGGGGAAGATTGTAACGTTTTGAAAATCGTTTCGGTGAAATTTGGAAAAAAACGGTAAAATAAGGTGGTTTTCTGTAAAAAGTCAAAATACAAATATCTTTATTATAAAATTAAATATACATATTCTAGCTATATAATTGCTAGTATTTGGTGTTTATTGAGCCACTGGTGAAATTTCAAATTTTCTAAAAATTTTTCCGAAATTAATTATTTTAATATTATTTTAAGCCGTCACTAATACATTTAATTAGGAAAAATTACAAATTGGAATGAGTTGAAACAAATTTTGTGCATCATAATACATTAAACAAAATTTTATCATGTGGTTTTTGAAATGAAATGAAACTGCCAAACGGTGTTAGAAATTATTGAAGAAAAAAAGGCTTTTTTGGTGAAATTAGTGTAAATGGATGTTTGGGGTTATAGTAATTATCATTTTCCATCACCCCACACCCATACCCACACTCACACACCTTCATTTATCTTTTCTCTTGGCTGAATTCAGCAGCCCCTCTCTCAATCTTTTCCCCACTTGTGTTGCAAAAGAAAAGAAAAGAAAAGAAAAAGGAAATGTAGAAATGAGAGTGGACTTTGACTAGGTTGACTAGGCATCATTTTCCCCACCTCCCTCCCTCTCCACTTTCCCTCTACTTGCAGCCAAGCCCTCCGCTTCTTGCTGTCCAGATTTTTCCCCCATAACCCCACCTCATTTCCCCTCAAAAAAAATGTCCAAATTCCATCAAAAATCAAGCTAAAATCCAAATCCGACTCCTACCCATTTTCCCTCATCTTCTTTAGCATAGATCTTGGTGCAAGGATTTCAAATTGGATGTCTAGATTTCAAGTTTGATCCATGGTTGTTAGGTATAACTTTTGACCCATTGTTCAATTATTGGTTTAATTTCTTAATGAAGCTTATTAGGTGCTAATTTATGGTTTAATTGAAAGATGTGGGTTTGCAAGTGAAGATTTAGATTAGGGTTTGTGAAAATCTAATTAGGGTATTGTGTTGTGAGACTATGGTTGTGTGATGTTTTTAGGCTCTTATGACATGTTAAAACAAGATTAGTAGCTAGTTGTTAATGGTTAGTTTAAAAATTGTGTTAATTATACTAATTTGTAAACTAGGTTTTTAAAATAATTATATTCTTGTGAGATAAAATTCAAATTAAGATTTCATGTCATTATAAATATTATATTGAGTGGTTTAATGTATTTAGTTCATGAAAATCCAAGCTAAATTGTTATTTGTGCATTTTTGCTATAAAATTGTTAAAATTTAGGTATATTATAAACTAGAATTTCGGAATTTATGGAAATTGATGAGAATAAATTATCAGAATGGTTTATATGACTTTGTTATGATATTTAGTGAATATTGTCGCCGCTAGATTCGTTTAAACATCAAGATGTTGTATTAAAGCGGTTAATTTTGCTAATTAGTTTTTCGGAAAAATAGCTTTAAAGCAAATTTGAAGTTTTGGTGATTTTAACCCTATTATATATATATAATTAAGGTGTTGTGAAACCACGATTGATACGTTTGAGTTTTTCTCGATGGTTTGGCGTTTGTACACCGACGTCGAGGGTTTTTGGGTTGATTTGTGAAAGCAACCATAGGTTTTGATCTATGTGGGATTCACGTGTCGTTTTTGGGTCATGAGTCGGATTTTAATACGACACGGTGCGTTATGATATGTAGGTACCCCATGCGGATTTCGAGACGAAAACAAGCGCGTGGCGACGTCGGCACCGGCTAGCGAGGACCAGGTGAGTAAATTTATATCTACGGGGAGAAATCGGGTGGATGGCGTATAGCACCCCCGCAGTCCGTAGTGTAGCTCATATATATGTTTTTATAGGTGTTTTATGATACGAGAATATTCATTCATGTTATGTTTATGTGTTCATGGAGTACCCTTGGGTTAGTTGCGAAACCCCAGAGTAGTTGTTATATCCACATACGCACACACAGACTTGCATACTTTACTTTCTTGTGCGCAGATTGGGATGTGTATATATGTATATATGCGTGGGTATGGGACTATGCATATGTACATTCATATACACATGCATGGATAATGAGGATAGTACTTGGGATTTAAGATGAGTCGATGAGATTAGATTTGAGGCCGTGAGATCGGTGATATAGCAGGGTTCGTATTTGAGATACGACATGTCGTTGTAGCGGGTCCTTGACGTAGGGTTTCACACATGTGCATGCATACTTAGGCGGTATCAGTATTGTACAGGACGTAGATCAGTATCCCGATCATGATATTTGATAAAGTGGATACCAGATGAATAGTATGATGAATATGATATTGACCCGTACCCAGATTTGGGATGTCGTACGACGGATTTACGTACGAGCTATATATTGATGATTGATCCGCACTGTTGACTTAGGATTCCTGATTATAGATATGGTATCGGATATGATATTATTGAGGCGGGATCACCGACTATACATATACAGGTATGTATATGTATCGACTCAGATGATAGGCGGTTTCCTTTCCTGTAGTTCAGCTTGTTAGCTCAGCCGTATAGTTAGTGTAGTTGTTAGATTAGATTAGACTCCTACCTATTTCAAAACTAGAGGATCGTGGGTATTTTAAAAACAGGTCAAGGGATCTACGGATATTTCAAAAGATGTATCCTTTCTTAAAACCACCGTAACCCTATTTTCAAAACCCCACGATTCATGTTATTTAAAATGGCACCATTGTTTAATATTTAGCTCCCGCTCATTTTGGTTGCTCGCACCGCATCGCATACTTACATTGTTTTTTAATTTTGCATGGTTGACATTATGCTGTTAGGACACCAGCACCATTACCGATGATACGTATGTACGACGTACACTTACTTGCCTGCTCACACACATCTTCATCGGTAATTATCATGTCACGCACAACTTAGAAAATATTATTGCCTAATGTAGCTTGTTAACTAGTAGTTTTGACATGATGATTAAATGCTTGCCTTATATGCTAGTTTAGATATTGTAGTTGTTACTTGTCACTTCATGCATACTGTTATTCATTATATGCCGCATTCATGGATGCTCATGCTTGTATTCATGGTTTTACATGCTATGGATGATTCGGATTTCCATGATATTTTCTGGATTTGGAGGAAAACCGCAAAACATATATAAACTGCTTTCTCTCTTTTAAATAAAAATGTGGTTTTCCCATGATGTATGAGTCGTCCACCATGAGTTTGCTGATGGATTTCGAGACCCGATTCGAGGAGACGGATGAACCGTTTCGGGTACATGGTGGACCCGGTAAGGTACCTCGGGGCAAGAAGCGCGTGATGATGACGATGTGAGCCTGGCAGGGGAGCACTACCTACCGGTGATTTTACCCGACGCGTCGGATATCCGGAGGATACCGTCGTGGTCTTGAGATGGATGGTAGGGGCCGGTCTGGACTGACGGCGCCCTAGATATTGTGATTGAGACATTGAGATTTCGAGATATTGAGGTACAGAGACTGTGATACAGAGATATCGAGATATTGGGATTACGTTTTGTGCCGATGCTAGGTACTGTTTTATGCTGATTTCATTATGATACCTCATTTAAAAATACAAAGGAAATCTCACTAAATTATGAAAACAGTTCTTCATTTACATGTATTCTATTTCCATGCATTCATACCTCATTCATATGATATATTGCTACCTGAGGCACTGACACGGGCACATGAGATTACACTCGGGTTAGATATTTACCCTAGCCTTGTTATAGGTTGCATGTTATATATATAATTGAGGATATATTATGATCTCGGACCTAGGTTGCGTTATTTATGCGATTTCTTTCCGTAGATGTTTTTCTATTCACGAGTTGGCAACTCACCCCCGTTGTGCCCCAGTTTCTTGCAGGTTTGCCGTACAGGTTTCATTACGGCTTGCGGGCATAGTTTCCTTCGGGTGATTTGCTAGTAGGTGGGTTTACTTGTATCGTACCCCCATTATATATCTTGTATATTATTATTCTGTTGTATCTAGAAGTTCCATCAACCAAACATGTATTTATTTTTGAGATAAAGACCAGTGATGTTATTCTTTCGACCTTAGAGTCGCGCGTTATAATTCTGTGGATTTCTTATGGTTTTCAGTTTCCTTTTGAGTTTTTGATCCTCGTCTTTGGCGTTGTATATTATATTGCTTGTGTGGTTGTGACCGTCTATTGACGAAGAGCTAGCTCCCGCTTGGGGATGCCTTTTATTGATTTCGTATACTATTCATGTTGTATCCCATTTGGGAGCCAGTATTTACAAAGGAGACTCTGCCAAAATTTTCAGGAAATATTTGATGTTTTTAAAAACGCATAATTCGGCTTATGCTATTAAAATTACTTGATTTTAAATTGGTTTTCGTTCACTCTACTACTTTTCTTGGTTTGGATTTCTGGGTTTTCGATTTACTTAGATTACGTACGCCTTGAGACGTTCGTAGTTTAAGTGCCGGTCTTGTTCCGTACTTTCGGGACGTGACACCGTTGGTTCCATCTTGATCCACCGTGGTGTAGCCGCGAGATATGGGTCTAACTTCCCACTTCTTTGGCACTGAACTCGACCTTCTTTTTTATCCTGTACACTTGCACAAAAACTAATCAAAATTACAGGATGATTTTTTACAAAATATTTTTTTTTGGTTTTTGGTTATATATATATTCACAATTAACCCGAAATTACACAAAGAAATAAACTACCGTCTCCCCGGCAATGGCGCCATTTGATTGTTACAGTTTTTGCGTGGTTAGTTAATTACAGCAATCAAGACGGTTTCGCTTGGTAGCTAGCCGGTTGAGTACGGGTCGTCCGCAGGGAGATGTGAATTTTTTTCTATGTGCTTTAACGAGTTAAGTCCAAATGTCCAGGTTTGTTTGAGATTAACTATGTGCTAAAATGTATATAAAGAGAGCTTGTTAGGGTTAGGATTAGGTTAGTTTGAGATAGGAGTCGCTCACTTCTTTCGTTGCCACTCTTAATATCGGTGTTACGATAATCGGCAACAACGGGGATTAGCACGACTAGGAAGGAACTTGCGAGTATAAGCTAGGCTTTCCAATGCTTAGTTTCTTCCTTTTGGTCCTTGTCCGTCCGTTCTTGGCTCTTAGCTATAACCTCCGGTTAATTCAACCACAACCAGTCTCACTAAAGATTCACCGCTATCATGTAGGATAGGGTGCCGTAGGGAGCGGATTTTGGTTCAATTAACAGGAGTCCGAATTAAGATGTTGGGTAAGAAAAGAGTGAGAGAGATTTCCTTCTCTCAAACTTTCTTGATCCTACCCTAACAAGTGAGAAACTACTCACCCATTACAAAACAAAGGAAAATACAACAAAAGGAGAAAGATAGAAAGAAAGAGGTTAGAAAATTACAACTAGCTATTTGAGACCTCACTTTGGCAAGGACCAAGCTTAAGAATCATTGTTGTTAAAGATAAAGAAAAATAGAAGAAGAAACAAACAAACAACAAATAACAACAACTAGATTAGCAAATGAAAATTAAAAGCAAATATAATTAGCATTGTGACAAGACAAGCATGATAAAGAAAAGATCTCTTTTATTCATCACTTCACTCATAAAAGCTCACTACAAGGTTTTAATGGAGAAAGATGAAAAGAAAAAGAAGAACTACAAAATCTCTCCTAAAATCTAACGCAAAAATAAGCACCCTTCACTTGGCTTTGTTTTGGGCTATTTATAGGCAGGAAACTGAAACCCTGGGGCAATATTCTGGCCCAAAATGAAGTTACCAAACTGCCCCCAGAAAAAAATAAGTTGCCGAGTTAACTCGGCCGTGGATCCGTGGCCGAGTCGCCATGTCGGCCGCGGATCCGCGGCCATTTAGGGGAGTTGGCTCATCGTTTTTGGTTGGTTTCCCTGTGTTGCTGTTCTCTTTAGTGTGGTATACTTGGTTTCTCAGAATCTCTTCACATTTCTTCCAGATTTTCAGCAGATCAAAAGGTGATTTGATGTAGATCTTTTGCCATAATTTTCTTGAGCTCCACGTAGAAATCTTGGATCTTGTGTTGACATTGTGCTTTGTGCATGAAAATGACCATTGATTTGCTATTTTGTCATTTAAACTGGTGTGCGGCAACATACGGATAGAGAGCCGAAACCCGTATTTTATCTGTTGTTGGCAGTAATCCGGAATTTGTCACGCTTTTCCATGAATTTCACTGCTTAGAGCTGAGAACCTGTAACCTGCAATTATCTAGCAAACACGGATCAAGAGTACCTACCTATAAGCAATGTGATCAAAATTGGGCGGTATAAAAATGCAAAAATCTGATATGAACAAACAGCTCTTTGAAAAATGATCCAACAACATCAGAATAGGTCTGTTTTCCTTGCATTGATCTGAATCAACGCAGTCCCATCAACTGATCACACCAGAAAAGAACGAAAATATGATGTACGTATATGCCATCCGTATTCGTCACTGGGTCCTGTCATCACCCGTTAGGTTACTTAACTAACGACAGTGCGGGGACTGGACTAGCGTGGGTGTAAAATATATATCAATATATAATAATCGCTCCAGGCGTGATAAATGCAACAACACAGAAAAGTAATAAGCATCACAGAACAATAGAGATAATCTGAGAGCCCCGGGTTTCCTTTGAGCCGCAAGTGAAACCCGACATTCCCCTGGTCATGTGGATAGCCTGTGCAATGAAAACCTAGACCCCTACGAGCGCGGCAAGTTACCCGTCAAGCGAGGAAGACCCCTGCAGCAAAGAATGGACCACTCATCACTTCACGGAATCCAGTAACTTGAGCAACCCCACCTTAGGTCAACCTGTACCCCCTACGAGTGCGGCGAATAGCCTGCCAATTCTGAGTGAAGCCCCCTCCGTCTCAAAGCCATGAGATGCGGGCCCGTTGCCCTCTAGAACCCGGCTATCCATAACACTCTACCTTGGGGTAATCCTAGTACAGAAAAGAAAATATGTACAACGGGACATCAACCTCAACCCGGTCGTGCCCTAAAAGAATAATATACAAACTGGCAGTGATGGCAATCCAGATGTCGGACGCTCGCCCCGCAATATCAAATGTAGAAATAAACCCAAACTCCACTACCATTGCACGCAAGCTATCCACCACGACAATCCGCAACATCACAGGACAACACAGAACATCAACGTGAATGTCATGTTCGCAAATCCGTCAAAAAGGACTATAGCGATTATAAAAGATTTACCGATCAAATGACATTCACGGTCGCAGATAGAAATGTAATTCACTGTATACTTTAAACAATGTAGAAAATATCGACTTCGAAATAACCCCCGAATATCCCAAACAGCCTGATAAAACCATATCCAAACTGGGCTAAATAAACAACACCACTGAACCAACTTCCTGGAGAGCAGACCATACCCAAAACATCAACCCCAAAAAGCGTCTAGATGGCCGGGGACCTCGGATTTGGTGAGCATGTGCTCAGCCAAAATCCGAGGGGTGGGGGTCGTCTTTGGGGTGTGGTCTTCTGGTCTCTTGAGTAGTCTTGTTCACATATTTAAATAATTTTTTGAACACATTTTGAAAACAACAGAAACTGCAAAATTCAGTGGCAGTGTTTGGGTTTTGTTTCGGTTTGATAATTTAACATTGTCTAAACCAACTAGTAAACGGTTAATAGTTGGGTCTGATACCATGTTGGGATACAGCAGCGCCCCGACTGTCAATCCGAGGCCAAATGCGGAACAAAAACTTTTTAAACTTCACGCTACCGCAACCAAATACCCGGATCGTTCCATTAACCGTTAACTAGCGAACTACAAAGTGAGTTTAGAGATTATACCGATCGATCCGTGTGCTTCGGTCTTCAATCTCTTTCCTAGCTCATCGCCGCTGTCGCGAACAAGTCCGCTCTTCGGTCTCGCTCGTCGGAATGTCACCACGTCGAGAATTCTTTATACGGGCTCCTGCTTCGAACCAAAGCAACTCGGATATGATGTTTGCTAGCCGACATGTCCAAGATGAAGTAGAGAAGTGTCTGATTACTTTGTCTCAATCACCCTAGGGTTCTCAACACATGAGAAGGATAGGGTGGAGGCTTAAGAGTTGCCATGAGGTGAAGAAGTTATGAAAAGAATTAAGCAAGTAATGAAATTGTGTGTATGTTGTGATGATATGTGAGCTTTATCCATAAAAAACCCACTGCTGGAGATTCCAGCAGCCCCCTCACATCATCTCACTCCCCACACACAAAGAATATCTAGCATTAAACAAAAACCAATACTAGTTCCAACACCATGAGTCACCATGAAAGCCCATGCCTCATTTAATGCTTCAAGACAAAAGAAATGACTCACAATTCTTTACAAAATAAAACATTTAAAACTAAATGTTTTAATCCAAAAATATGGCAAGCCTAAAGTAAACTCGTAACGGATTATGAGAATACCCCTCGACTGTATATACATACATGTATTCGTATTCCGACGGAATACGAATACAACGAGACTAAAGTAATCCAACTAATCGAATACTAGGATCCGGCTTAAACCAAAGTCCACTAGCATGATCCGTCCGATCATGATACGTGCACTAGTGCACGTATATGATCAAACCCTGCCATAAAACCATACGGCATCTACAACGTTTCGCCTGAACTTGGGAAACTTTCTGTGGGGGGCTCTAAAGACTCGTCGATACGCTGGCAATAGGTTTAACCACAGGCACGTTAGTGGTACTAGTTGTACGTAATGGCTGCCAATAATTGATCGAAAGGGAGTCCAATGAGCAAACTCATCCTGGAACCCTACTGAGCCTATCTGTGACAATCTCCGTACAGTCCGGTCTGTTCGTCTATGAGTATCGCATATCGGGCCTACGGGGATGGTAAATGTCAGACCCCCAATAGCGGTATAAGTCGTGTCGGAGTGTAGCCCAGAACACCTTGAGAAACTACTGGAATACCTAACAGTAAATCTCACTTGCCTTGGCCAAGGACTTTGTGTAATGGCTCTCCTAAACACAACGCGATATCAACCCCCAAAACCGGGAGAGACGAATCCTGTCTAACCGCCACTGCCTCCAAGTGTTCGGGGCCGTGATTGATCGTTCTTTTGTGCGTACGTATTGAAATCAAAGAATAGAATATACCGCAATCAAGACAGTGTCGCTTGGTAGCTAGCCGGTTGAGTACGGGTCGGTCCACAGGGAAAACGTTTCTTTTCTTATTGCTCTAACGAGTCAATTCCTATTTGTGGTAGGTTTGATTTTATAAAAACTGAATTTGAATTTGATTTGGATTAAAACCTTGCTAGGGTTAGGACTAGGTTAGTTTGGAAAGTTAATTCTCTCACTGCTTCCTTGCCCTAATTAAGAACTTGGGTGTGAAGGTAATAGTTAACAAAGTGGATTAGCACGACTAGGAAAAAACATTGTTCTTCCTTTTGGTCCTTGTCCATCCTTTTTTAACTTTTAGCCCTAATCTGTATGTAAATCAACACGACCGGTCTAACTAGGGAATCGCCGCTCTCTCGTGAGATAGGGTGCCAGGGTAGTTGCCGGAGTCAATCTCCGAAGAACGGATAGGCTTGAGTTAGTGAGCGACGTGTGTCTGATTTGCATAGAGTCCTAATTTAAAATATTGAACAGGCAAGAAAGGAGTGAGAGATTTCCATCTCTCAAACTCTACCCTATCCTAACCCTAACACGTGAGGAACTACTCACTCATTAGGGAAATTGTGACAAAATTCATTTTTATATTTTCTTATTAACCTAATTAACTTGCAGATAAATAAAAACAGGTAAAAACTGCAGAGAAATAAAATTGCAGATAAGAAAGATTCAAAATAAAACTTACTTTTATTGATGCACTCTTTGACGATTACAAGGGATTAAAAATCTAATCTAGAATTAAAAAATGGCATGCTCTAAAAAGAGCTATAGGCTTTCTATTTATAGATAGGAGAAATCCTAGGTTTTACATCAGATCCACAATTGAAAATACAAGACTACCCCTAAGAAAACGGGTCAATGCACTGAATCCTACCGACACGCACCGACATGTGCTTTGCACGGCCGAATGCCTTGTTAGGCCGTGGATCTACGGCTGTTTGATGGGCTCTTGGGCTCAATTTCTAAGGACTGCTTCATGTTGCTTTTTCCATCTATTTTCTTCACTTGGTGCTTCAGAATCTTTTCTAGTTTCTTCCAGATTTCTGACATTGCAGAATTTGTAGACTTTTACCGTTAGCTTCGCGTTGAAATCATGTGCTGCCCTTGTACTTTGTATATTGAACTGTTGATGATCTTTTTTTGTTCTCAAACTGGTAGGCGGCATCTTGCAGATTCATCTATTTGTTGGTCGTCGTCTCACTTTTGTAGCGTTTTTTCACCATTTTCACTGTATTGTTCCGAGAACCTGTAACCTGCAACTATTTAGCAGACATATATCAAAATCACCTATTTATTTACAATATGATTTAGAATGGGGAATATAATAATGCAAAGATCTAATATGAACAAATACCCCTAAACTTATCTTTTGCTCGTCCCGAGCAAAACCAATTTATTCTCGAAAAAACCTAACCTCACTTTCGTAGGGAATCGCGATTGCACTGAGCTAGTGCAACAAGCAGTTAAACCTCTAGGTGTCCCTAGTAGGAGGAGTGTTGTCTCCTGAGGGTTTTCAGCGGATACTACCCATAAAATACGGCCAATTTGGCCTGTTGACTCTCATTCTTCAATTCGGTATTCTACCAAGAATTCCTATTATCTTCAACTTAGAAATTATCAACCTGTACTCTTTACACTCACTTATCATTTAACTTAAGAATGTAAATGTTCTATAAATTTATTTAGCTTTTGGCATCTTTTGAATTGTCCTTCTAAGGTTCCATCTCAATTTAGGAATTTTTATCATTTCTACTGAAAGTGTAAGCCCTATTTTTCATTCCTATCTCTCATCCAAACCCTAATCATATACCCCTACTTGTGTGTATGTATCACCCCCACACTTGGAAATTCAATTCAAGCTATCGTACTCTTTTCTATCGTCCAAAATAATTTTAGTTAGTGAATTTTAGATGAAATTGCTCACACATCCTTCATGCGACCATTAATACTTCTTGTGGTACTAACGACCGATTATAAAATGTGTTTGAGCATTAAGGTGTAATTCCTCGTCTTCTAATACCTAAGGCTTTAGCTGTGGCTCCCAAACCATTTGGTCTAAGGCACTAGGTAATAAAGTACCCTCGCTATATATTTTTTTATTTTACGCGGCCTTAAGTAATTATAACACCAGTGTTCATTTTTTTATATCTCTTTATTCACACTTATACTTTTATTCAATTTTTTCTCATACTAATGATTTTAGACAAGAGCACTTCAAGGTATTCTCTACTATCCCAAGTTTCAAGGTGCGTGTATGTGCGAGTTGTAGGGTATATATACTTTCAGACTTTAGACTAAAGGTTCGGAATTATTTTTCAGACAACACTTTAATAAAAATTTCAATACTCTTCCCTTATTTTGACATAGCCCAAGAACTGAACTCAAAATTTTCCTATTTCTAAATAAACTACAAGGAAATATATTTTCTACCGTTAAACTTTAAGAAAGGTTATTTTTAGGGTTTTTAATTTACTAAGTTTTGTATCTAATTTTTCCTAGCTAGTTAACCGTCTTGTCAAACTTAAGTCAAATATGGCCAAAATTGAATTTTTCAATTTTTATAATTTTTCAATTTTTATTTGATTTTATTTTTTTCAATTTTTATAATTTTTTTTATAAAGATGCAATACAGAATTAAACACGCAACAGAAAAGAAAGAAAAAATATATACAAAAATTAAAATATGCAATGCAATGATAACTATTTACAAACCACCTCCTCCCCCAAGCTTACCAAAAGCAGTGCCCTCACTACTCAGGCCCTCGGCGTCCCCTTGAGCGAGAACGGGAATGCTCCTCTCGCGCCAGCAGCGTAGATACGCCATGTTCAATCTCAGTTACCCTATGATCCAAGTTGGTCACCATCCCTACCAAATTATCAATCCCCCTAATGGCTCTTCTAATTAAACATGCATGTTCAGTGGGGGTAAGCTCTTCCTCGCTTGCGGCCGAGCTGGAGCTGGGTGTTCTGGCAGGTACATGTTCGGCCGGTTCTCTTCGCGACCATACAGCAGTTGCGGGTATAGGACGTCGATACGCCCTCAATGAGAGGCCTAATGGGTATACCTCCATGCATGTAAAATTCAAATTCCTCCACAGGAAGGAAATAGCGACACAGTTGTGTCACTAACATGGGACATGGGTAATTTGCGGCCCTTTTTCCAGCACCAATTGAATTAAGTAAAACCGTGCACATATCAAATCTAGGTTTCCTAGTCATTAGGGTGTGCACGTTATGAAGGGATGAGGTGAAAATGTGGAACTATGTGAACTCTCAAAATATTGTTTTGTGTCCACCGGCACAAGGTTAAAACATTGGCGAAGAGGGTTCTAGCCTGTATTCCCTTCCTAGGTGCCCTCGAACAGTCATTACCCATTAAGGGCATGTAATCTTCAAATTGAAGGGGTTGGTCTTGAACAGGTAATCTAGGGATTAAAATGACTTCATTGATGAAGTCCCTGTCAATGATAATTTCCCTATCGACCCAAAGTAGTTTGATTAAACCGTATTGTGTAAGACAGCCTTCCTCCATGCACTCGTAAAAACGAGTGACTAGTCTGGAAGAGCGTAAGCATTAGGATGATTATAAATTAAAAAGTTCCACCCCCTCCGTATGATTTCATCACGAAAATAACCCCCGTAAATTGTGTGTGAGAAGATTTGTGAAAAATCACGTTCTAACTGCATTGTTGGTGCCATCACAGAAAGTTCACTGATCTAAAAAAATATTTAACAGAGAGGGAGATGATGATGCAAACCTCCTCTGAAAAAATCAGAGGGTGAAGTGGCAGGGGTGCAGCGGAAACACGGCCGAATGGGGGTTTCTGCGGCGGTTGGGCGGCGGCGCAGAGAGATCTCGCTGGAAAATCTTGAGCGGCGGCTAGGGTTTGCAGAGAAGTGAAAAATTAGGGTTAGGAAAACAGAGTGGGGTCGGGATTTATTTATAGGGGGGAGTGTGTTGGTTATATATTTGCAAAAAGACCCTCTTAAAAAGAAGAAATTATTTGTAAATAAAACTTTTTATTTTTATTTTATTAAAACTGGAAATTTACAAAAATACCCAATAGAAAAATTTATTTTCAAATATTTATTTTTATTTTTTTATTTTGTTTTTATATAATTACAAATGATACATACCCCCAAACTTGTTTGAAACAGTGTTTTGGCTAGATAATCAAAATTTAGGGGTAAATGGAGGAAGGTCAGTCAATATAAATTGGCTCCTGTAAAAAAAGGAGCTCCTCCGAAGGGTCCGCAGTGAGGAACGGTTTAAGTCGATGTCCGTTCACTTTAAACATTGAACCGTCCTCCGGGTTTCCTAGATTGTCCGCACCGTGCGGATATACGGTGCGTACCAAAAAATGACCCTTTCCATCGAGATTTGAGCTTGCCGGGATGGAAATGTAACCGAGTGTCGTAAAGCAAAACCTGTTGACCAGGTTTGAAAGTCTTGCGCATAAGGTGTTTATCGTGGAACACCTTCGTTCGGTTTTTAACAACTACTGCGTTCTCATAGGCTTCATCCTGCAACTCTTCTAATTCGTTCAACTGCAGTTTTCTATTGCTGCCCGCATCTCCCAAACATAGGTTCAACTCTTATATTGCCCAAAATGCCTTATGCTCTATTTTAACTGGAAGGTGGCAAGCCTTTCCATAAACAAGCCTGTATGGAGATATGCCAAGATCGGTCTTATAGGCAGTACGGAATCCCCAAAGTGCATCAATAGGTTTTGATGACCAATCTTTACGGTTTTTGGATACCGTTTTCTCCAATATCTGTTTAATCTGCCGATTCGAAATCTCGGGTTGCCCACAAGTTTGGGGATGATACGGCGTTGGCAGCTTGTGAGTAATGGAGTATTTTCGCATTAAGGACTCGAAAGTCCTATTACAAAAGTGAGATCCATTATCACTGCAAGATTTTTTCTGCTGTCTTTTTGGGGCCAAAATGTCCGCCACACACTTGATCGTGGCAGAATGAAAACACGCACTTAAACTCATTATTGGGGACACACTGAAGATTGATTTGGGCGGAACAGTATTTGAAGAGATACGGTTCATCCCAGTAAAAATGTTTTACTTGGGACAGGAATCGGAGTTTGTCCTATTTCGACCAATCGTTTGGTATGAGTCCAGTGGCCAAATAATTTACTATATCTACAAACAAAGGTTCGCATAACACGGTTAAGAGCTGCTCATCTGGAAAAACGTCTATTATAAGAATTTGAAGTGTAGGCGAAGAAGGAATTCGTGAAAGGTGGTCGGCGACTATGTTTTCGCATCCTCTCTTGTCTCTTATGACAAGGTCAAGCTCTTGTAGCAAGATGATCCAACGTATCGGCCGAGATTTAGCATCCTTTTTTGCAAAAAGATGGCGAAGAGCTGAGTGGTCTGTGTAAACGATGACTGGAGAGCCGATTAAATTGGGCCTGAACTTTTCTAGTGCAATCACAACAGCTAAGAATTCTTTTTCAGTTGTTGTGTAATTCAATTGGGTCTCATTTAAGGTTCAGGTAGCGTAATAAATGACATGCGTCATCTTATTTATGTGCTGTCCAAGGACAACACAAATGGAGAAATCAGATGCATCGCACATAATTTCAAATGGATGTGTCCTGTCAGGAGATGAAAGAATGGGAGCGGAAATGAGTGAGTTTTTCAACGACTCAAACGCCTTCATACAGCTTGAGTCAAAATCAAAAGTGGTGTCCTTGGCCAACAAAAGAGTCAAGGGCTTAGCTATCTTGCTAAAATTCTTGATGAACTGTTTATAGAAACCGGCATGGCCAAGAAAGGCTCGGATGTCTTTGACGCACTTGGGAGGAGGAAGATTGGAAATGACTTCAATCTTGGCTTTATCAACATCAATGCCATTTTGCGAGATGATATGTCCTAAGACAATACCTTCTCGTACCATAAAGTGGAATTTCTTCCAATTTAAATTGAGGTTCTTATCCCTACATCGGGTAAGAACTGCGTCTAAATATAGCAAACACTCGTCAAAGGACTCGCCGAAAATGGAGAAATCATCCATAAAAATCTCCATGAATTTTTCCACCATGTCTGAAAAAATTCCCATCATACACCGCTGGAAAGTAGCGGGTGCATTGCATAACCCAAAGGGCATGCGACAGTAAGCGAATGTACCGAAGGGACAAGTAAATGCGATCTTATCTTGGTATTTTTCGGCGATGGGAACTTGATTATAGCCGGAATAGCCATCCAAAAAGCAGTAAAATTCATGCCCAGCCAATCGTTCTAGCATTTGGTCAATAAAAGGTAATGGAAAATGCTTTCCGTGTCACGGGGTTGAGTTTTCTATAATCAATGCATACTCGCCACCTAGTTTGGGTGCGAGTAGGTATTAACTCATTCGCCTCATTAGTCATGACCGTTATACCCCGATTTCTTTAGGACAACGTGAATGGGGCTAACCCACTGGCTATCAGAGATAGGGTAAATGATACCACTATCTAGACATTTTACAATCTCCTTTTTAACTGCCTCCTTCATTACAGGGTTGAGGCGTCTCTATGGATCCCTTACTGGCTTGGCATCATCCATCGTGTATATGATGTTCAACTATGAGGGGACTAATCCCCTTGATGTCCCCCATAGTCCAGCCAAAAGCTTGCCTATTATTTTGTAAGACCGTTAAAAGGGCTGTCCTTAGGGGCTAGAGAGACTGATATGAGAACATGAAGGGTCTCATTCTCACCTAAGTAAGCGTATTTAAGGTGAGACGGCAATAGCTTGAGTTCGAGTTTTGGAGGCGAAACAATTGAAGGTAAAATTGTTGAAACTGTCTCAAACTCGAAGGATTCCAACAAAGGTTCAAAACGAGTATAAGAAACCGAGTCGGATAGTTCTGCTAACTCATCCAAAAATTCAAAGGACTTAAAATCGGGTGGCGATTCTTCAAAATCGTTCGAAAAAGTGAAACACTCATAATCGTTATCAGGTTTGAAAACTGTGTCAGATTCAAGGAGGAACGCACTAGTTGCGTCAAAACTGCTGTGATCGAACAGAAATTTTTCGAGCTCACAGCCCTCCTGAGTGATCTCTTGGATCGAGAAAACATCAAGTATATTTGAATTAGGCTTGGAGGATGATTCCCCAACTTAAAAATTTTGAGTTCAATTATCATGTTTCCAAAAGATAGGTTCATCAAACCATTTCGACAATTGATCACCGCATTAGAAGTTGCAAGTAATGGTCGACCAAGTATCACCGGAATTTGACTCCGGGGGTTATCTACAGGCTGTGTGTCCATAACAATGAAATCAATAGGGAAAATGAAGTCCCTTACTTTAATTAACACATCCTCTAACTAACCCTAGGATGGGTGATGGATCGATCGGCCATTTGGAGAGTACAATGTGTGGGTTTCAACTATCCAACACCTAATTGTTCATATACTGAATAGGGAAGCAAATTAACACTGGCACCAAGATCTAAAAGTGCACGATTGATGTTCTTATCCTTAATTGTTATTGAAATTGTAGGACAGCCAGGGTCCTTGCGTTTTTGGGGTAAAGGTTGCGTAAGAGCATCACTTACTGCACTAGCCAAGAAAACTTTCTTAGGTACCTGCGATTTCTTCTTCTTGGTGCATAACTTCTTTAAGATTTTAACGTAAGAAGGGACTTGTTAGATTGCATCCAAGAGAGGGATGTTAATGCTAACCTGTTTGAATAACTCCACAATCTTCTCCATTTATAGAGTAGGTTTATTGGATCTCAACCTGTTAGGAAATAGAACATTTTTAAAATTTATTGAGTCCAATGTTTGTGGAGTAGATTGCGGAGTTGGAACGGATCCCGGTGTTGGTGTTTTCGTGGAGTAAAATGTGGGTCCGTTCGAATTAGAAGAAGAAGTAGAGCCTTGTGAAGAATGAAGAACAGGTTCTGAAGAAGATGAAGTAGATGAGGAAGAAGAAGAAGAAAAAGAAGAGACGGCTGGGGTGTCATCACTAATGCCCACATTATTGTGCAACATTCTTCAAGAGTTCAACGTAGTCACAGCACTTACATTATGATTTTGTTGTTCATAAGAAACATGTGCGTTGTGTGTGTGACCGGGATTTGGCAATGGTTGAGAAGGAAACTTTCCCTTTTCTCGCTCGCTTAACGCGGCATTTAGTTGTGCAATTTGGGCTTCAATTGTTTTGATGCTCTGATCATGCGAAGCAGTGTGTTGCACCAAAGACTGAATTGAAGACTGGATGCTTGCTGAGGATTGTGTAGATTGTTTTAAAAACGCATCCAGACATCGTTCTAGCGAGAAAACCTTATCGTTATTCGGCTGAACAAAATTATTTTGAGGATAAGAGTTGTTTGGTATAAAATTGTTCATTTGGTTTTGATAAGGTTGGGGTTGGAAAAGTTGCTGATATTGAGTTTGTTGAGGGGCTTGTTGTTGTGGAGGAGGCCTCTGAAAATTGTTATTGCCTTGGAATTGTTGTTGATTTTGATTCCAAGAAAAATTTGGGTGGCTCCTCCAATCAGGAATATAAGTTGAAGAGTATGGATCATTTTTTTTTCTTCGCTGAAAAGCAGCACTGACATGATCTTGTCCTTGAACAGGCGGGTTGTAAGGACACTCTTCAGTTAGATAGGATGGATCTGAACAACAAGCGCAAATAGTGCGTGGGGGTAAAGCTGGGGCAGGAAAAGGCAATGAAAATTTGCTCTCAATTGCTTCTAATTTTTTCGTGAGTGCAGCCATTTTGGCCTTCATTGCAATCGACATATCAAGTTGATGTATGCCTGCCCTAGACTCACCTGATGAAGTAGATGAAGTGGTCTTAGTGCTTTCCCACTGAAGTGTTTGTTTAGCAAGATCGTCGAGAAATTGCCAAGCTTCCTCGCTCGATTTTGTAAGAAAGTGACCTTGACAAATGGTTTCCAACAACTGCTTAGTTGCTAGGTTCATTCCTTCGTATAAAGTTTGGCAAAGTTGCTATTTCTTGATACCGTGGTGCGGGCACTGAACAAGAAGGTCCTTAAATCGTTCGAAACACTTCCAAAAAGGTTCGGAAGGAAGTTGGGAAAATTGATTAATTTCATTTCTGATTCTCGCGGTCTTGTAGTGTGGGTAAAACTTTTTTAGAAAATCCTTAACAAACTCTTCTCAATTTTTTATGGAGTGCGATGTTGTGCTATATAACCATTTTCAGCTAGGTCACATGAAGTGAATGGAATGACACGTAGCCTTATAGCATCATCGGAAAGTTGGGTGGTCTTCATCATTGCACAAACATTCTGGAATTTGTTAATAAAGATGTAGGCATCTTCGGATTCTAGCCCGTGAAATTTGGGCAACATATTGATGAATTGGGGTTTAATTTCGAACTTATCCCCATTAGCCAGTGGAAGTGAAAGACAAGTAGGAAGTGCGGTGCGGATGGGATAGAAGAGATCCTGGAGCGCGATTTGTTGGGGCGCTTCGACAGGCGGATGTGGTGGGTTATTCGCACCCAGCTGAGGTGGAATCGGTCCCGTAGTTGGTAAGAGGTTGTTAGGATTGAATCCCGACATCTCCTTAGAAGATGATGATTTTGAAGATGAAGGAAAAGAAGTGGAGGGAATTTCGACATCGGAGTCGGATGCGTCGTCAGTCGGTACTAACGAGACACGGACTAAACGGGCGCTAGAGTCCCAGTCCAACCGGACATACACTAACGAGGTGTTGTGTAGTCAAACAACAACTGAGCCTTTTATCCTAAGTATATGGGGTAGGCTACATCAAACAACATGAGAATCACGCCGGGTCCAGCACATTAATCCTCCGCCTCCACTCACTCCTATCGAACAATATACTTTTATTGAGTCCTTTATCTATCATATCGTTTCGTATCACCTCCATCCATGTTTTCTTCGGTCTCCCTTTTGCCCTTTTGCCATTGCCCATATCGAGAGTATCTATTCGTCAAACCGGTGCTTCCATAGGTCTGCGTCGCACATGACCAAACCATCTTAGCCGGTTTTCCCGCATCTTCTCCTCCACAGGTGCTACACCAACTTTTGCACGAATATCCTCATTTCGCACCTTATCATTTCTAGTGTTACCGCACATCCAACGAAGCATGCGCATCTCTACTACGTGCATCTTCTGTGTATGATGCTTTTTAGGAGCACAGCATTCTGTACCATATAATAATGCAGGCCGAATAGCGCTCCGATAAAACTTCCCTTTCAATTTTAACAGAAAGTTACGATCACATAAAATCCCTGTTGCACTCCTCCATTTCAACCAACCAGATTGGATCCTTTGATTAACATCACTATCGATCTCCCCATTGTTTTGGATGATGGAATCTAGATATCTAAACTGGTCGCTCGGTGATATCTCTTGCCCTTCCAATGTAATACCAATATGGTTTTGACTTCTCTGGTTACTAAATTTGCAATGTATATATGCTGCCTTGTGTTGCGCCACGGCAGCGCCCCGGCCTCTTTCTCGAGGCCAAAATGCGGAATAAAATTTTTTTCCCTTGCTCGGAAACCGGCGCTACCGCGGACAATTACCCGGATCGAAACCATTAACCTATACTAGCTAACTAAAGAGATAGGGTGAGAAGTTATACCAAGCGATCCGTGTCCTTCGGTCTTCGTCTCCACTCCGATCTCCCGCGGAATCTCCGTCACCTCCTCGCTCGTCGGAAAGGCACCACGTAGCCGGAATCTTTTACGGGCTCCCGCCTCTTGACCGAGGCAACTCGGGCACGAAGTTGGCTAGCCGACGCGTCCAAGGCTTTCTATAGAATAGTGTAGTGAACTTGTCTCTTGGGGTTATGAGGTTGCCTTGATGTGGAGGAATAGAGAATAGAAGGAGAGAAAGAAATGAGCTTTGAAGCTAATCTTTTGCAACCATGGAATGAGATGGAAAAATGCCACACCAAAAATAATTATCCCTTCCTCCTCAAAAGAATGTGGCCGGCCACTTTTTCTCAAGCATGAGATTTGAGAGAGAAAAAGGAATACATCTCCAAATATATCTCAAAAGAAAAGAATAATAAAGATAAAAGTCACACATCTCTCTCATCACAAATCCACTCATAAGATAAGCAATGGAAATGACCAAAATAGAATATCATCATGAAGCAAGTCTCATCATAATGCAACATATGCAAGAAAACCCTCCACTAAATGTTAATTGCAAACTTGCAATTAACACCCTCCACCAAGAAAGTCCGACCGAGAAGGAATGAAGGAAAACCGGCCGGAACGGAATGCAAACTGGCAACTTCAGAAAACCGATCCCGTAATAAATTACAGGAAAACCCCACTGCTGCAAATACATGCCCGCATTTGTATTCCCACTGAACACAAATGCAAAGAGACAAAACTACACTATCTAATACTAGAATCCGGCTTAAGCCAAAGCCGGCTAGTAAAAACCGTCCGATCACGATCCGTGCAATACCGCACGTATCTGATCGAACCCTGCCATATCTCCATACGGCCTCTACAGCGTTTCGCCCGAAACTTGAGTAACTGAAACTGAGTGTGGTGGACTCTAAAGACTCGTCAATACCTTGGCTGTGGATTTAACCACTAGCACGTCAGAGGTATAAGCCAATACGTGACGGGCCACCAGGTATTGACCAAATGGGACGTCGATGAGGAAGCTCACCCCGACACCCAACTGAGCCTGTCAGTGACAATATCCGTACAGTCCGGTCCGTTCGTCTATGAGTATCGCATGGCGGGCCTAGGGGGTTGGTAAAAGTCAGACCCCGAAAAGCGGTACAAGTCGTGTCGGAGCGTAGCCCAGAACGCCCTGAGATACTACTGGAATACCTACCAGTAAATCTCCTGCCTCGGCCGAGGGCTTTGCGTAATGGCTCTCCTAGACACAGCGCGACCTCACCCCCAATACCGGGAGAGACGAACCCCTGCAGATCCGCTCACTGCCTCCATGTGGCTCGGGACTGTACCCAACTAAAACCTGTTTGCACGACTCCTTTGAGCCGTGGTAGGGTAGTAATCAAAGCACAGTGGGAACTCACACGAGACAAATGACGATCTCAGGTCGATGAACTAACCTGTACACATGTCACCAGGGAACTGCTATCTGACATCTGGTATAAGACCAACTAGCAGGTTCCCGGCGAGTCCTGTCCGGTGTACTCATAACCCAATGAGCACCTGTATACATCTTAGGTGAACCAACTGACACCAGTGGCTTGTGAGACCGGCCACCGCCCCTCGTCGGGGTCTCGACTGTATACACTAGTCTACTAACGGAGTATCGATGCCCTGTCTCGAAACTCCTACGACTAGGGACCTTTTAAGGATGTGCTTATAGACCACCAGCTCCCACGTATATGATCGCCATCATACTGCTGGCAGTCAAGCAAGAATCCTAGGGGCTCTATCAACGTGTAATAGCGACATGTCAGGTCACCTAAAGCAGTACACGATGATAAAGATAAACCAGATAGCATACTATCATCTCGAGTAAGACTGTCCTACCGGGATAGGTCCTCCCTCAATCATTGCAATCACGTGCCTGTGATCCAATAATTGACTCTGAGGGCACTATCTCCAACAATCTCCCACTTGCACTCAAGGCTAATTATTGCGATGCCGCATACTCACAGCCCGTGTGATACCGAACACCCAACTCCTCTACTAGTCAGTCTCACAAAACCCGTTTGCGAAACTATTGCGTTCGAGGAATAGCCTCAGTGAGTGGATCCGCAGAGAAGTTTCTTTCTATGTCTCTCTATATCTCAAGTTCGCGGAGAAAGCCATCTCCCGAAATGAGCAATACCTGTCTTAGAATGTCTGGATGTCTGATGGGACCCAGCTCATAAATGAACTCCAAATCCAAACTTCTTAGACTGTATCGTCAACCGAACTTAATCAGTATCCTGCGCCAAGCCTCCCTCAGTATTGCCTTGGACCACCTGTCCAAAATACTGCCCCTCGTCGGAAGGAAAACTATAACTCTGACAACCTCCCTGTCGTCCATGTCATCTTGGAAGCCTGGAATGATAACTGTCTCCCAAATGAGGCTGTCGTTATCATATCCCTAGAACATCAACTTATGTTCTAAAACTGCTTCCAACTGTTTCTCCAGGATTGGATCAATATCAACTTATTGCATCTACTGCAAGAACAACATCTGGTGTGGTACTTGACATCTCATGATTGACTCAATTGCCTAAGCAAGTGATCTGCCAATCATGAGTATCCCTCTCCCCTTTAGTCTATAAGACACCTTTAGAGAGGGTGACTCCATTACCTGCAGGTACACTACCATGCCAGGAGTCGTCCATTCTAAATACTCATAGAATGCTGTCAAGGTACCCTGATTGGGAAACCACCCAAATCTAGATCTAAAACCATAGATCTAGTAACCAGTATGTCTGATATAATATCCAAGTCCCTTGTGGAGAAACCACTGTGTGACGACCAAAGTATAACCGATCGTAGTATAGGAATATCACTTCCCACTACCTTCTCAACAGATCCATCCCCTATCCTGATGACGTCAAACCCATGACTGTCACATCAGAAACAGATGATCTATCTCCGCTACATCTGCTTTAGTCTATAAATAGACATAAGCCTGATGTCCACCAATGCTTCCGCTGCTCCCACTGACTACGACAACCCTCTGGTGGTGTCATATAGACACGCACTTCTAAAGCTAGTTTAGAACGACGCTATACTCATTCTCCTGCCGGGTCTCGCAGCCTGGAACAACAACAATGGCAAGTGTGGGTAAACAAGAACTTCCCTGTCACCGTCCTTGAGGCTACCGGAGTACCTCTCGGGTGTCTGAAGTTACCCACCTTATCTGCGGAGTGGCCAATGGAATGTCAAAACAGATTGAATCTTTAGGTTCCTTATCAAATCTTCAGTAATCGTTTGTGGTTCTGGAATCACTTCCAGTTCTACCATACTCCCACTACTTTTTCTGAAAAAATCCATTTTTAATAAAAACTGTGGCGAGTCTAGAACAATATTTCTACTGTTCATCCAGATGGTAGAAAATCAACCCTCGTCATAGCCTGGGTCAACCCACAAACAGCCATTACAGAAACGTGCCTTGAGTTATCCGGAGTCTGGTTTTAAGCATAAGCCGGACAACTCCCCGTACTTTAACATCGTTAAGATATGAACTGTTCTATATCCAATATAGAAACAGAGGCACTGATTCAATTGAACCATATTCAAATCATGCAGCTGTCTCCAGTGCATGTCAACTAAATGGAAGGAGGCCGATCAGCGTTACTCAACTTAGGAATGCTTCCAATTATGAGTAACCTGAAAAAGAAGCAATTTCTCTTTATTACTATCAACTGAATACCATACGCAAGTATCTACATCTTCGATCACTTTGAAGAATCCCGATACTTGGTATACCTGGTTCTCTACTTTATTCAAATACCTATAACTCCTTAAAACATAGACCCTGTGTTTCCATGAAACACATGTCTAAGAACTAGAGAAGTTAAAAGTAAACAGAATATAGTATGAGAACCAACCCCTCTGTCCTAATGGACACTGGACAGCATACAATACTCTGTATAAGTCCGCTGAGTCTAACAACTCTTTCACTGTGTGTCGTAGGTTGAAAACTGTACTTATGGTTAAGAAGAATTACACCGCCGTTCAATGCTCCTTACCTAACCATCCACTGATATAGGTAAATGTCATTGACATAATATCAAAAGGTATATCTCACTCTATGAAAATAGACGTACAGATATATCGATTTGAAATTGGTGCACAACAGCGGATATTCAAAACCAAATATTTGCCGACCGGCAAACAACCCAGGTGACTTCCTCAAATATCACCGATTACAACGAATCCCGATATAATGAGGATGATCACCCAATTCCCAATAACTTACTCCCACTCATCATCTGTAAAACCATACAGATGTGAGAATCATACTTGGTATATACATACCCTGGAGTAAGTGTCTAATCGGGAAATCAGTTTTCTTTTAACAGTACACAGTGAAACTGAAACATTGTAATGTTTCAATGGGGTATCCTGGTATTCCTAGTAATGCCTCTTCCATTATCCAGATTCACAACTGTAACCGTATAATTCTTTGCCACCTCTCCAAATCCCTTTATATGTCTTTAGTCATTACCTTCTGTACACCCCTTTAAGCCAAATGGTTTTCTTCCTTCCCTACCGTTCGGCACCAGCCTATGGTTTGGAAGAAGACTATCCAAAAAGCATAAAGGGTGTACTGTCCTAATCCTAGGAGCACTCGCAACGCGAGAGAAGGTGAAGATAAAAGACACCTGAATGTACTTTATTCCTATTTCTCCTGAACCAGGATCCATCCCCGAACTGGAACAAGTTCCTTTCGAGTTCGTATATAACCATACGATGGATTATCCAAAAAAATGGGATCTTCATAGTGATACGGAGTGTCCTGGAGAAATACAAAGGTGATTTAGGATTGGCGAAGAAATACTTGGTTTGGTCGTGAATGTCAGTCGCAATTTACTTTGCCCTCTTACTAATCCCTTTAATTTGTCTTAACTTAATACCTTCTGTACACCGTTTAGGCTAACTGGTTTTCTTCATTCCCTACCGGTCGGCACCAGCCTATGGTTTGGAAGAAGACTATCCAATTTGCGTAACAGGTGTACTACTCCTAAACCAAGGAGTACTCGCAACCTGAGAGAAGGTGAAAAGAAAAAACAACTGAATAGTCCTATTCGTTTTCTCCAGAACCAGAAACCATCCTCGAAGTCCTTCGAGTTCGTATCTAACCATACGATGGTTTTGTCCAATGGAAGTGGACGTTCGTAGTAATACGGGGTGTCCTGGAGAAAAGGGTAAAAGTAGGAGTGGCAATGAGGTCTGCAACTCTGACAATCCAAAAGCCAGTGTTAAGAAGGTTCGGTCAACTTGGTCACTGAGTCATAGTCCAGGGTCGGGCCAATGGTCGCTGCCAAAGAGAGAGAGAAAAGAAACACTCAGCGTGCACTCTAACCTAGATCAGAATGGTTGTCACTTTGTCTAATCTGGAAACCTCCCACTGTACCTCAAATTCTTCTCCAAACCTGAAAGAAGAATTAGTCGGGAACACCCGAGGAGTAAACCAACTCATCAGTGGGAATCGGGATCCAACTATCATCGCATGATAACGTGACGGAATCCACTCACGTCACCACACTCCAGAAGGTATGCGCATGCCTGGCAAGTTTCAGTTCTTTTGAAACTCCCGATGTGATTTTTACCCCTAGGACCCAAGTGACCTTGACGAATAATCAACAAATCAAAAGGTCCTAGTCAAGTTCAACCCGTCATTATCTTGATTGCGTTAAACCCACCCGCACGACCCTTGACGAATAATCAACAAAGTCGCACGACTGTCCTAACCAATCCACATATCCATGCGACAGAAAGCATTACAGAGCTACCGCACACTACGTCTCGGCGAATAGCAACGACAAACGTAGCGCGAATACTATGCAATACTAATCCGAAATGACGGAGGGCTACGAATGGTTTCTGGCGAAAAACCTTTAACGTAATGAACTTGATATCGTTGAAGGAACTGGATAACTTTTATAAAAATATAGTGACGAAAACCTTTACTAAAGAGGTCACTCCCGGTGAAGGGATCTCGGCTCTTTCCCCGTAGAATGAGGTGCAGGATATTCCAACTGAATACCACGATGCATAGCAAAAGTAGTCGGCTATAGTGAAGTTAATGCCCTGACGCAAACTTCTGTCCAAGGGGTCACTCCCGGTGAAGGGATCTCGGCCCTTGCCTCGTCGACTGAGGAGCAGGATATTCCAGATGAATACCACGATGCAAAACAAAAGTGAACGTCCTTGCAATAACAGCTTTTTTTTTTTTTTGAAAAATGTTCCAACAACATCAGAATAGGTTTGTTTAAACTCGCATTGATCCGAATCAATGCAGTCCCATCAATTGATCACACCACAAAGAACGAAAATATACTGACGTACGTATATGCCATCCGCATTCGCCACTGGGTCCCGTCATCACCCGTTAGGTTAGCTAACTAACGGCAGAGCGGGGACTGGACTAGTGCGGATGTAAAACATATACAACGCCTACTAATATATATACCAATATATAGTATTTCGCTCAAGGCGTGAATAAAATGCAGCAACACAGAAATGTATAGCAACACAGAACAATACAGATATCTGGAAGCCCCGGGTTTCACAGAGCCGCTGCTGAAACCCGACGTTCCCCTGGTCGTGTGGATAGCCTGTGCAATAAAATCCTAGACCCCTACGGGCGCGGCAAGTCACCCGCCAAAACCTGAAGCGAGGCAGCCCCCTTCAGCTCCGTGAATGGACCACCCAGCACTCCACGGAATCCGGCAACTTGGGCACCCCTCCTGGGTCAACCTGTACCCCCTACGAGTGCGGCGAATAGCCCGCCAATCCTGGACTGAAGCCCCCTCCGTCTCAATGCCATGAGATGCGGGCTTGTTGCCCTCCAGAACCCGGCTATCCGTGCACCCCTCCGCGGGGTAACCCTAGTACAGAAAGTAAAATATACATACACCGGGTACATCGACCGCAACCAGGTCGTGCCCCAAAATAATAATACAAACAGGCAGTGACGGCAGTCCACATGTCGGACGCTCGCCCCGCAATAACAAATGTACATAATACAACAGCACTGTACTAGCATTGCATCCAGGCTATCCCCCACGACCGATCCGCAACATCACAGCATAAACATAGAACATCAAACGTGAAAATCACGTTCGCAAATCCGTCTAACCGGGCTATAGCAGTTAGACCGGATTTACCGATCGAGTGACATTCACGGTCGCAGATATAATGTAAATACTGTGAAATAATGTGTTTAAAATTTTCCGATTGACCAAAAGTTAACAAGTGGGCCCCAATCAAAACTGTAGCACTGACAGAAAACCTGGGCCCAATTTTAATATCCCAAAACCCATATTTTAAGCCCACAAGCCCACTGAAAAAAAATGATGAAGTGATCTACTGTTCCCGCGGCGGAAGCGCGGCAAATTAGGGGGTTACGCCGCCCTTCCGCGGTCTAAATAAAGGATCAGTGTATCAAATTTTTGCAGTAGTCTTATATCTCCCTGCACACAATTCTGAGACCACCTGAAAAATTTTTAGACTCCAAAAAAATTCGGCAGAAACTGATGTCAAGGAAAAATACGGTTTTTGGAATTTCGGTCGATCGGAACTGAAAAACACATTAGAACAAGCTAGGTAAGGTTAATGGCGTGGCTCTGATACCATGTTGCGCCACGGCAGCGCCCCGGCCTCTTTCTCGAGGCCAAAATGCGGAATAAAAATTTTTTCCCTTGCTCGGAAACCGGCGCTACCGCGGACAATTACCCGGATCGAAACCATTAACCTATACTAGCTAACTAAAGAGATAGGGTGAGAAGTTATACCAAGCGATCCGTGTCCTTCGGTCTTCGTCTCCACTCCGATCTCCCGCGGAATCTCCGTCACCTCCTCGCTCGTCGGAAAGGCACCACGTAGCCGGAATCTTTTACGGGCTCCCGCCTCTTGACCGAGGCAACTCGGGCACGAAGTTGGCTAGCCGACGCGTCCAAGGCTTGCTATAGAATAGTGTAGTGAACTTGTCTCTTGGGGTTATGAGGTTGCCTTGATGTGGAGGAATAGAGAATAGAAGGAGAGAAAGAAATGAGCTTTGAAGCTAATCTTTTGCAACCATGGAATGAGATGGAAAAATGCCACACCAAAAATAATTATCCCTTCCTCCTCAAAAGAATGTGGCCGGCCACTTTTTCTCAAGCATGAGATTTGAGAGAGAAAAAGGAATACATCTCCAAATATATCTCAAAAGAAAAGAATAATAAAGATAAAAGTCACACATCTCTCTCATCACAAATCCACTCATAAGATAAGCAATGGAAATGACCAAAATAGAATATCATCATGAAGCAAGTCTCATCATAATGCAACATATGCAAGAAAACCCTCCACTAAATGTTAATTGCAAACTTGCAATTAACACCCTCCACCAAGAAAGTCCGACCGAGAAGGAATGAAGGAAAACCGGCCGGAACGGAATGCAAACTGGCAACTTCAGAAAACCGATCCCGTAATAAATTACAGGAAAACCCCACTGCTGCAAATACATGCCCGCATTTGTATTCCCACTGAACACAAATGCAAAGAGACAAAACTACACTATCTAATACTAGAATCCGGCTTAAGCCAAAGCCGGCTAGTAAAAACCGTCCGATCACGATCCGTGCAATACCGCACGTATCTGATCGAACCCTGCCATATCTCCATACGGCCTCTACAGCGTTTCGCCCGAAACTTGAGTAACTGAAACTGAGTGTGGT
This sequence comes from Agapanthus africanus, assembly GCA_030015575.1. NCBI lineage: Eukaryota > Viridiplantae > Streptophyta > Magnoliopsida > Asparagales > Amaryllidaceae > Agapanthus > Agapanthus africanus. Next base: position 540,069,352 of record CM057337.1, read on the forward strand.
GGACTCAAAAGACTAGTCAATACCTTGGCTGTGGATTTAACCACTAGCACGTCAGAGGTATAAGCCAATACGTGACGGGCCACCAGGTATTGACCAAATGGGACGTCGATGAGGAAGCTCACCCCGACACCCAACTGAGCCTGTCAGTGACAATATCCGTACAGTCCGGTCAGTTCGTCTATGAGTATCGCATGGCGGGCCTAGGGGGTTGGTAAAAGTCAGACCCCCAAAAGCGGTACAAGTCGTGTCGGAGCGTAGCCCAGAACGCCCTGAGATACTACTGGAATACCTACCAGTAAATCTCCTGCCTCGGCCGAGGGCTTTGCGTAATGGCTCTCCTAGACACAGCGCGACCTCACCCCCAATACCGGGAGAGACGAACCCCTGCAGATCCGCTCACTGCCTCCATGTGGCTCGGGACTGTACCCAACTAAAACCTGTTTGCACGACTTCTTTGAGCCGTGGTAGGGTAGTAATCAAAGCACAGTGGGAACTCACACGAGACAAATGACGATCTCAGGTCGATGAACTAACCTGTACACATGTCACCAGGGAACTGCTATCTGACATCTGGTATAAGACCAACTAGCAGGTTCCCGGCGAGTCCTGTCCGGTGTACTCATAACCCAATGAGCACCTGTATACATCTTAGGTGAACCAACTGACACCAGTGGCTTGTGAGACCGGCCACCGCCCCTCGTCGGGGTCTCGACTGTATACACTAGTCTACTAATGGAGTATCGATGCCCTGTCTCGAAACTCCTACGACTAGGGACCTTTTAAGGATGTGCTTATAGACCACCAGCTCCCACGTATATGATCGCCATCATACTGCTGGCAGTCAAGCAAGAATCCTAGGGGCTCTATCAACGTGTAATAGCGACATGTCAGGTCACCTAAAGCAGTACACGATGATAAAGATAAACCAGATAGCATACTATCATCTCGAGTAAGACTGTCCTACCGGGATAGGTCCTCCCTCAATCATTGCAATCACGTGCCTATGATCCAATAATTGACTCTGAGGGCACTATCTCCAACAATCTCCCACTTGCACTCAAGGCTAATTATTGCGATGCCGCATACTCATAGCCCGTGTGATACCGAACACCCAACTCCTCTACTAGTCAGTCTCACAAAACCCGTTTGCGAAACTATTGCGTTCGAGGAATAGCCTCAGTGAGTGGATCCGCAGAGAAGTTTCTTTCTATGTCTCTCTATATCTCAAGTTCGCGGAGAAAGCCATCTCCCGAAATGAGCAATACCTGTCTTAGAATGTCTGGATGTCTGATGGGACCCAGCTCATAAATGAACTCCAAATCCAAACTTCTTAGACTGTATCGTCAACCGAACTTAATCAGTATCCTGTGCCAAGCCTCCCTCAGTATTGCCTTGGACCACCTGTCCAAAATACTGCCCCTCGTCGGAAGGAAAACTATAACTCTGACAACCTCCCTGTCGTCCATGTCATCTTGGAAGCCTGGAATGATAACTGTCTCCCAAATGAGGCTGTCGTTATCATATCCCTAGAACATCAACTTATGTTCTAAAACTGCTTCCAACTGTTTCTCCAGGATTGGATCAATATCAACTTATTGCATCTACTGCAAGAACAACATCTGGTGTGGTACTTGACATCTCATGATTGACTCAATTGCCTAAGCAAGTGATCTGCCAATCATGAGTATCCCTCTCCCCTTTAGTCTATAAGACACCTTTAGAGAGGGTGACTCCATTACCTGCAGGTACACTACCATGCCAGGAGTCGTCCATTCTAAATACTCATAGAATGCTGTCAAGGTACCCTGATTGGGAAACCACCCAAATCTAGATCTAAAACCATAGATCTAGTAACCAGTATGTCTGATATAATATCCAAGTCCCTTGTGGAGAAACCACTGTGTGACGACCAAAGTATAACCGATCGTAGTATAGGAATATCACTTCCCACTACCTTCTCAACAGATCCATCCCCTATCCTGATGACGTCAAACCCATGACTGTCACATCAGAAACAGATGATCTATCTCCGCTACATCTGCTTTAGTCTATAAATAGACATAAGCCTGATGTCCACCAATGCTTCCGCTGCTCCCACTGACTACGACAACCCTCTGGTGGAGTCATATAGACGCGCACTTCTAAAGCTAGTTTAGAACGACGCTATACTCATTCTCCTGCCGGGTCTCGCAGCCTGGAACAACAACAATGGCAAGTGTGGGTAAACAAGAACTTCCCTGTCACCGTCCTTGAGGCTACCGGAGTACCTCTCGGGTGTCTGAAGTTACCCACCTTATCTGCGGAGTGGCCAATGGAATGTCAAAACAGATTGAATCTTTAGGTTCCTTATCAAATCTTCAGTAATCGTTTGTGGTTCTGGAATCACTTCCAGTTCTACCATACTCCCACTACTTTTTCTGAAAAAATCCATTTTTAATAAAAACTGTGGCGAGTCTAGAACAATATTTCTATTGTTCATCCAGATGGTAGAAAATCAACCCTCGTCATAGCCTGGGTCAACCCACAAACAGCCATTACAGAAACGTGCCTTGAGTTATCCGGAGTCTGGTTTTAAGCATAAGCCGGACAACTCCCCGTACCTTAACATCGTTAAGATATGAACTGTTCTATATCCAATATAGAAACAGAGGCACTGATTCAATTGAACCATATTCAAATCATGCAGCTGTCTCCAGTGCATGTCAACTAAATGGAAGGAGGCCGATCAGCGTTACTCAACTTAGGAATGCTTCCAATTATGAGTAACCTGAAAAAGAAGCAATTTCTCTTTATTACTATCAACTGAATACCATACGCAAGTATCTACATCTTCGATCACTTTGAAGAATCCCGATACTTGGTATACCTGGTTCTCTACTTTATTCAAATACCTATAACTCCTTAAAACATAGACCCTGTGTTTCCATGAAACACATGTCTAAGAACTAGAGAAGTTAAAAGTAAACAGAATATAGTATGAGAACCAACCCCTCTGTCCTAATGGACACTGGACAGCATACAATACTCTGTATAAGTCCGCTGAGTCTAACAACTCTTTCACTGTGTGTCGTAGGTTGAAAACTGTACTTATGGTTATGAAGAATTACACCGCCGTTCAATGCTCCTTACCTAACCATCCACTGATATAGGTAAATGTCATTGACATAATATCAAAAGGTATATCTCACTCTATGAAAATAGACGTACAGATATATCGATTTGAAATTGGTGCACAACAGCGGATATTCAAAACCAAATATTTGCCGACCGGCAAACAACCCAGGTGACTTCCTCAAATATCACCGATTACAACGAATCCCGATATAATGAGGATGATCACCCAATTCCCAATAACTTACTCCCACTCATCATCTGTAAAACCATACAGATGTGAGAATCATACTTGGTATATACATACCCTGGAGTAAGTGTCTAATCGGGAAATCAGTTTTCTTTTAACAGTACACAGTGAAACTGAAACATTGTAATGTTTCAATGGGGTATCCTGGTATTCCTAGTAATGCCTCTTCCATTATCCAGATTCACAACTGTAACCGTATAATTCTTTGCCACCTCTCCAAATCCCTTTATATGTCTTTAGTCATTACCTTCTGTACACCCCTTTAAGCCAAATGGTTTTCTTCCTTCCCTACCGTTCGGCACCAGCCTATGGTTTGGAAGAAGACTATCCAAAAAGCATAAAGGGTGTACTGTCCTAATCCTAGGAGCACTCGCAACGCGAGAGAAGGTGAAGATAAAAGACACCTGAATGTACTTTATTCCTATTTCTCCTGAACCAGGATCCATCCCCGAACTGGAACAAGTTCCTTTCGAGTTCGTATATAACCATACGATGGATTATCCAAAAAAATGGGATCTTCATAGTGATACGGAGTGTCCTGGAGAAATACAAAGGTGATTTAGGATTGGCGAAGAAATACTTGGTTTGGTCGTGAATGTCAGTCGCAATTTACTTTGCCCTCTTACTAATCCCTTTAATTTGTCTTAACTTAATACCTTCTGTACACCGTTTAGGCTAACTGGTTTTCTTCATTCCCTACCGGTCGGCACCAGCCTATGGTTTGGAAGAAGACTATCCAATTTGCGTAACAGGTGTACTACTCCTAAACCAAGGAGTACTCGCAACCTGAGAGAAGGTGAAAAGAAAAAACAACTGAATAGTCCTATTCGTTTTCTCCAGAACCAGAAACCATCCTCGAAGTCCTTCGAGTTCGTATCTAACCATACGATGGTTTTGTCCAATGGAAGTGGACGTTCGTAGTAATACGGGGTGTCCTGGAGAAAAGGGTAAAAGTAGGAGTGGCAATGAGGTCTGCAACTCTGACAATCCAAAAGCCAGTGTTAAGAAGGTTCGGTCAACTTGGTCACTGAGTCATAGTCCAGGGTCGGGTCAATGGTCGCTGCCAAAGAGAGAGAGAAAAGAAACACTCAGCGTGCACTCTAACCTAGATCAGAATGGTTGTCACTTTGTCTAATCTGGAAACCTCCCACTGTACCTCAAATTCTTCTCCAAACCTGAAAGAAGAATTAGTCGGGAACACCCGAGGAGTAAACCAACTCATCAGTGGGAATCGGGATCCAACTATCATCGCATGATAACGTGACGGAATCTACTCACGTCACCACACTCCAGAAGGTATGCGCATGCCTGGCAAGTTTCAGTTCTTTTGAAACTCCCGATGTGATTTTTACCCCTAGGACCCAAGTGACCTTGACGAATAATCAACAAATCAAAAGGTCCTAGTCAAGTTCAACCCGTCATTATCTTGATTGCGTTAAACCCACCCGCACGACCCTTGACGAATAATCAACAAAGTCGCACGACTGTCCTAACCAATCCACATATCCATGCGACAGAAAGCATTACAGAGCTACCGCACACTACGTCTCGGCGAATAGCAACGACAAACGTAGCGCGAATACTATGCAATACTAATCCGAAATGACGGAGGGCTACGAATGGTTTCTGGCGAAAAACCTTTAACGTAATGAACTTGATATCGTTGAAGGAACTGGATAACTTTTATAAAAATATAGTGACGAAAACCTTTACTAAAGAGGTCACTCCCGGTGAAGGGATCTCGGCTCTTTCCCCGTAGAATGAGGTGCAGGATATTCCAACTGAATACCACGATGCATAGCAAAAGTAGTCGGCTATAGTGAAGTTAATGCCCTGACGCAAACTTCTGTCCAAGGGGTCACTCCCGGTGAAGGGATCTCGGCCCTTGCCTCGTCGACTGAGGAGCAGGATATTCCAGATGAATACCACGATGCAAAACAAAAGTGAACGTCCTTGCAATAACAGCTTTTTTTTTTTTTGAAAAATGTTCCAACAACATCAGAATAGGTTTGTTTAAACTCGCATTGATCCGAATCAATGCAGTCCCATCAATTGATCACACCACAAAGAACGAAAATATACTGACGTACGTATATGCCATCCGCATTCGCCACTGGGTCCCGTCATCACCCGTTAGGTTAGCTAACTAACGGCAGAGCGGGGACTGGACTAGTGCGGATGTAAAACATATACAACGCCTACTAATATATATACCAATATATAGTATTTCGCTCAAGGCGTGAATAAAATGCAGCAACACAGAAATGTATAGCAACACAGAACAATACAGATATCTGGAAGCCCCGGGTTTCACAGAGCCGCTGCTGAAACCCGACGTTCCCCTGGTCGTGTGGATAGCCTGTGCAATAAAATCCTAGACCCCTACGGGCGCGGCAAGTCACCCGCCAAAACCTGAAGCGAGGCAGCCCCCTTCAGCTCCGTGAATGGACCACCCAGCACTCCACGGAATCCGGCAACTTGGGCACCCCTCCTGGGTCAACCTGTACCCCCTACGAGTGCGGCGAATAGCCCGCCAATCCTGGACTGAAGCCCCCTCCGTCTCAATGCCATGAGATGCGGGCTTGTTGCCCTCCAGAACCCGGCTATCCGTGCACCCCTCCGCGGGGTAACCCTAGTACAGAAAGTAAAATATACATACACCGGGTACATCGACCGCAACCAGGTCGTGCCCCAAAATAATAATACAAACAGGCAGTGACGGCAGTCCACATGTCGGACGCTCGCCCCGCAATAACAAATGTACATAATACAACAGCACTGTACTAGCATTGCATCCAGGCTATCCCCCACGACCGATCCGCAACATCACAGCATAAACATAGAACATCAAACGTGAAAATCACGTTCGCAAATCCGTCTAACCGGGCTATAGCAGTTAGACCGGATTTACCGATCGAGTGACATTCACGGTCGCAGATATAATGTAAATACTGTGAAATAATGTGTTTAAAATTTTCCGATTGACCAAAAGTTAACAAGTGGGCCCCAATCAAAACTGTAGCACTGACAGAAAACCTGGGCCCAATTTTAATATCCCAAAACCCATATTTTAAGCCCACAAGCCCACTGAAAAAAAATGATGAAGTGATCTACTGTTCCCGCGGCGGAAGCGCGGCAAATTAGGGGGTTACGCCGCCCTTCCGCGGTCTAAATAAAGGATCAGTGTATCAAATTTTTGCAGTAGTCTTATATCTCCCTGCACACAATTCTGAGACCACCTGAAAAATTTTTAGACTCCAAAAAAATTCGGCAGAAACTGATGTCAAGGAAAAATACGGTTTTTGGAATTTCGGTCGATCGGAACTGAAAAACACATTAGAACAAGCTAGGTAAGGTTAATGGCGTGGCTCTGATACCATGTTGCGCCACGGCAGCGCCCCGGCCTCTTTCTCGAGGCCAAAATGCGGAATAAAAATTTTTTCCCTTGCTCGGAAACCGGCGCTACCGCGGACAATTACCCGGATCGAAACCATTAACCTATACTAGCTAACTAAAGAGATAGGGTGAGAAGTTATACCAAGCGATCCGTGTCCTTCGGTCTTCGTCTCCACTCCGATCTCCCGCGGAATCTCCGTCACCTCCTCGCTCGTCGGAAAGGCACCACGTAGCCGGAATCTTTTACGGGCTCCCGCCTCTTGACCGAGGCAACTCGGGCACGAAGTTGGCTAGCCGACGCGTCCAAGGCTTGCTATAGAATAGTGTAGTGAACTTGTCTCTTGGGGTTATGAGGTTGCCTTGATGTGGAGGAATAGAGAATAGAAGGAGAGAAAGAAATGAGCTTTGAAGCTAATCTTTTGCAACCATGGAATGAGATGGAAAAATGCCACACCAAAAATAATTATCCCTTCCTCCTCAAAAGAATGTGGCCGGCCACTTTTTCTCAAGCATGAGATTTGAGAGAGAAAAAGGAATACATCTCCAAATATATCTCAAAAGAAAAGAATAATAAAGATAAAAGTCACACATCTCTCTCATCACAAATCCACTCATAAGATAAGCAATGGAAATGACCAAAATAGAATATCATCATGAAGCAAGTCTCATCATAATGCAACATATGCAAGAAAACCCTCCACTAAATGTTAATTGCAAACTTGCAATTAACACCCTCCACCAAGAAAGTCCGACCGAGAAGGAATGAAGGAAAACCGGCCGGAACGGAATGCAAACTGGCAACTTCAGAAAACCGATCCCGTAATAAATTACAGGAAAACCCCACTGCTGCAAATACATGCCCGCATTTGTATTCCCACTGAACACAAATGCAAAGAGACAAAACTACACTATCTAATACTAGAATCCGGCTTAAGCCAAAGCCGGCTAGTAAAAACCGTCCGATCACGATCCGTGCAATACCGCACGTATCTGATCGAACCCTGCCATATCTCCATACGGCCTCTACAGCGTTTCGCCCGAAACTTGAGTAACTGAAACTGAGTGTGGTGGACTCTAAAGACTCGTCAATACCTTGGCTGTGGATTTAACCACTAGCACGTCAGAGGTATAAGCCAATACGTGACGGGCCACCAGGTATTGACCAAATGGGACGTCGATGAGGAAGCTCACCCCGACACCCAACTGAGCCTGTCAGTGACAATATCCGTACAGTCCGGTCCGTTCGTCTATGAGTATCGCATGGCGGGCCTAGGGGGTTGGTAAAAGTCAGACCCCCAAAAGCGGTACAAGTCGTGTCGGAGCGTAGCCCAGAACGCCCTGAGATACTACTGGAATACCTACCAGTAAATCTCCTGCCTCGGCCGAGGGCTTTGCGTAATGGCTCTCCTAGACACAGCGCGACCTCACCCCCAATACCGGGAGAGACGAACCCCTGCAGATCCGCTCACTGCCTCCATGTGGCTCGGGACTGTACCCAACTAAAACCTGTTTGCACGACTCCTTTGAGCCGTGGTAGGGTAGTAATCAAAGCACAGTGGGAACTCACACGAGACAAATGACGATCTCAGGTCGATGAACTAACCTGTACACATGTCACCAGGGAACTGCTATCTGACATCTGGTATAAGACCAACTAGCAGGTTCCCGGCGAGTCCTGTCCGGTGTACTCATAACCCAATGAGCACCTGTATACATCTTAGGTGAACCAACTGACACCAGTGGCTTGTGAGACCGGCCACCGCCCCTCGTCGGGGTCTCGACTATATACACTAGTCTACTAACGGAGTATCGATGCCCTGTCTCGAAACTCCTACGACTAGGGACCTTTTAAGGATGTGCTTATAGACCACCAGCTCCCACGTATATGATCGCCATCATACTGCTGGCAGTCAAGCAAGAATCCTAGGGGCTCTATCAACGTGTAATAGCGACATGTCAGGTCACCTAAAGCAGTACACGATGATAAAGATAAACCAGATAGCATACTATCATCTCGAGTAAGACTGTCCTACCGGGATAGGTCCTCCCTCAATCATTGCAATCACGTGCCTGTGATCCAATAATTGACTCTGAGGGCACTATCTCCAACACCTTGGACCTGCTCAATCTTAATCCCGAGATTCCAATGTTTGCCTCGATAATTTCAATTTGGCATTAACCCCTGCTTTCGTCTCATTTACTAGAACAATATCATCAGCGAATAGCATACACAAAGGTACCTCATCTTGGATAGTTCTAGTAAGCTCATCCATGACGATGGTGAACAGGAATGGACTTAATGCAGATCCTTGATGTAAATCAATAGTAATCGGAAAATCACTCGTTAAGCCGCCGCAAGTTCTGACATTTGCCACTACTTCATCGTACATATCCTTGATTATGTCAATATACTTGACGGGGACCCCCTTCTTCATAATTGTCCCCCATAATACCTCTCTAGGTACCTTATCGTACACTTTTTCTAAATCAATAAATATCATATGCAAATCTCTTCTCCTCTCTCGAAAACGCTCGACAAGTTGATGAAGCAAATGAATAGCCTCTGTCATTGATCGTCCAGGCATGAACCCAAACTGGTTCTCTGTTATCTTAATATCCTTCCTTAGCCTGCGTTCAATTACTCTCTCCCAAAGTTTCATGGTGTGACACATAAGTTTTATTCCACGGTAGTTTGAGCAACTTTGAATGTCACCCTTGTTCTTATAGATAGGTACAAGGATACTTTTCCTCCATTCATTTGGTATCTTTTTTGTCTGCCAAATCTTATTAAACAGATCTGTCAGCCATTTAACGCCTATTTCTCCTAAGTATCTCCAAATCTCGATAGGAATCCCGTCAGGATCAACCGCTTTTCTTAAACTCATTCTGTTCAAAGCTTCTTTAAGCTCAGGTAGTCTTATTTCACGCATGAAATCACGGTTTATATCTTGAGATTGAATGACAAGTCCATCCAAATTCTTAGTAAAGCTCTCATTGAACAATTTGTCAAAATAATCTCTCCATCTTTCCTTGATATCCTCATCTCGAACTAAAACCTCCTGATTTTCATTTTTGACACACTTCACCGTACATAGGTCTCTAGTCTTCCTTTCCCGCATCCGAGCAATCCGGTATATATCATTTTCAGCCTCTTTAGTGTCTAATTTCTCATACACCTCCTTGTAGACCTTAGATTTAACTTCCCGAACAGCTTTCTTAACTTCCTTTTTAGCCATTTTATACTTCTCAAATCTCTCGACATCTCTGCTTTTCTTTAAATCTTTATAAGAATCCCTTTCAATTTTAATAGCAGTCTTTACTTCTTCATTCCACCATGATGTGTCCTTAGATGGTGGAGCACCACCTCTCGACTCACCAAGTAGATCTCTAGCTACCTTCTTAATACAACTAGCCATTTTGTTCCATGTTCTGTCTGAATCAACTTCCGACTGCCAAACCACTTCTTGGACTACACAATCTATAAAAGCCTTTTGGTTACCTTTTTCAATCGCCACCATTTAATTATAGGCTCTACCTTATGTCTAATCTTCCTAGGTTCTCTTCTAAATCGAAAATCTAGAACTAAAAGTCTATGTTGAGTGGTTACACTCTCACCTGGCACTACCCTACAGTTGATACAACAACCTCTATCTATTCTTCTCGTCAGAAAAAAGTTTATTTGACTAGCACTTAATCCGCTCCTAAAAGTGATAAGGTGGGACTCTCTTTTCTTAAACCAGGTGTTCGCTAAGATCAAGTCATAAGATAAGGCAAAATCTATAATCGGGTCACCTACTTCATTCCTTTGTCCAAAACCAAAACCTCCATGGATAGTATCAAACCCATCACGACTAGTACTTACATGTCCATTAAGATCACCACCAATAAATAACTTCTCTCCACTAGGTATACTTTGCACCATCTCGTCTAAATCCTTCCAGAATAGACGCTTACTAGCGTCATCAAGACCTATCTGTGGTGCTTAAGCACTAATAACATTAAGGATCTCTCCACCTAGAATAAGCTTAAACAGTAAAATTCTATCACCTTTTCTCATAATCTCAACTACATCCTCAAGAAACCGTCTATCTATGATTATGCCTACCCCATTACGATTTTTATCTCTACCCGTATACCAAAGCTTATAACCCTAAGGCTCTATGACACTACTCTTTTCACCTACCCACTTAGTTTCTTGCAAACACATAATACCAACTCTCCTCCTACTCATCACCTCCACTAATTCTACTAGTCGACCCGTGAGGGAACCTATGTTCCAGGAAGCTAGACGGATCCTATGAAACCCTTGCTTATTTGTCACTACATCCGGGGTCCGATGTAGCGCCCCGTTTCTGGACGACGACCCTTGCTTATTTGTCACTACACCCGGGGTCCGATGTAGCGCGCCGTTTCTGGACGACGACCCTTGCTTATTTGTCACTACACCCGGGGTCCGATGTCGTGCGCCGTTTCTGGACGATGACCTAGAAGACCTTGCATACTTAACACTACACCCGGGATCCGATGTAGCGCGTCGCTGAGTAGGGGACGCCCCAACGATATTCTTATCATGGTTCATGTCATAGAATGTGACAAAGTTTTACGTTGGCTGTCACAAGCCTGCCACAACCCTCACCCATTCTCATCCAGACTTGGGACCGACAATGAGGTGTAGTGTAGTCAAAAAGTAAAAATAGAAGGTGGGGGTAAGAAAACTTCAATGAGAGAAAGTGGGTGCAAGTTGGGTGCAATGGATTTCTAGCGAGACAAAATGTTAAGTTTTGTAAAAAATTTTGTTTTGTGTTTTTTTTTATGAAGATTTTTGCAAAAGATTTTATACGGAACTACGACACACTTTCAAGCAATCATAATATGCAAAATCAAGCCTAGAGCAAGGATCTCCTAAGTCAACTAGACCACTCCTAACTGATCCAAAGGACAAATTGTGAGATATATCCCTCGAATCGCCTCTTCACCACCAATTGTGGCCAGGTAAGCACAGGTAAAGAAAGGAGGGATCCGCTCAAGAATCACTGTGAGACGGGCCTTTTAAAATTACCTTTCCTACTTGTCTAGCCTAGGCACCACAAATTCTGGTTTAGATAAACGACCTATTGCCAACAACCTTCCTTTGTTCTATTGAGCGTGACAGTCCTTATTGGCTGAGTCTAATATTTTTTATTAACTCGAGGGTTGATGCAAATGATTTTTGTGATTTTTGGGGTCTTGGGAAGGGTAATGAAATCCCCACCCAATCTGGATTGGTATTATAGCCCTTTAAAAGCCTGATTTTAAAAATGCAAAGCAGTAAGCACACAAAAATCCAAAACACTTGCCAAATTTTTTTTCTTATTGCGGCGCAAAGAATCCTGCACAAGATTGATTTATTGGAAAAGGGGGAAGAAGTTTTGCGCAAAGAACCCTGCAGGAAAATTTTTTCAGAGGAGCACAGGGGGTTATAGAGGAGGTAAGGAATACTTATAGAAAAATTGGATTGCTGACATAAGCAAACGGCCGCGGATCCGCCGCCAATTGCCTGTTAGTGTCGCGGTTCAGCGGTGGAAGAGTCGGTTCAGATCTCCAAAATCTTTCTGTTTTCTGTTGTGGTTCTCCTCTATATGTTCAAATCTGCTGTTTGCTGTTTTATTCACTTGATTTTTCCAGATCTGAAACTGTTCGTCGTTCCGATCCTGCATAATTCGCACAAAACCCTTCAAAAAATAACAAAATGATAATTTTTTTTGTTTTTATATTTTTCAGTTTTTATGATTTTTTAATTTTTTTAATTTACTCGAAATTACAAAAAGAAAATAACAACAGTTATCCCCAGCAACGGCGCCATTTGATTATCAGAGCTTTTGCTTATACCACAATCATATTACAAATAAATAGGTGCTTTTGGTCCTTGTCCGTCCTTTCTTAACTCTTAGCCCTAACTTCCAGTTAATTCAATCACACCCGGTCTAACTAGGGAATCACCGCTATCACGTTGGATAGGGTGTCATAGTGAGCGGTGTGTGGTTGATTTAAAAAGAGTCCTTTTAATAAAATTATATGGGCAAAGAAAGGAATGAGAGAGATTTCCATCTCTTAAACCTTCCCTATCCTAACCCTAACAAGTGAGGAACTACTCACTCATGAGGGAAATTATGACAAAATTCATTTTTATATTTTTTTATTAACCTAATTAACTTGCAGATAAATAAAGACAGGTAAAAATTGCAGAGAAATAAAATTGCAGATAAGAACGATTCAAAATAAAAACTTACTTTTATTAATGCACTCTTTGACGATTACAAGGGAATTAAAAATCTAATCTAGAATTAAAAAGAGGCATGCTCCAAAAAAAGTTGTAGACTTCCTATTTATAGATAGGAGAAACCTTAGGGTTTACATCTGATCCACATCTGAAATTACAGGACTACCCTAAGAAAACCGGGTCTATGCACCAACTCCCACCGACACGCATCGACACGTGCTTTGCACGGCCGCGGATCCGCGGCCGTTTGATGGGCCCTTGGGCTTAATTTCTAAGGGCTGCTTCATGTTGATTTTTCCTTCTATTTTCTTCACTTGGTTCTTCAAAATCTTTTCTAGTTTCTTCCAGATTTCCAACATTGCAGAATTTGTGGAATTTTACCATTAGCTTCGCGTTGAAATCTTGTGCTGCCCTTGTACTTTCTATATTGAACTGTTTGTTGATCTTTGTTTGTTCCTCAAACTGGTAGACGACATCTTACAGATTCATCTATTTGTTGATCGTAGTCTCACTTTTGTAGCGTTTTTGCACCATTTTCACTGTATTGTTCCGAGAACCTATAACCTGCAACTATTTAGCAGACATGGATCAAAAGCACCTATTTATTTGTAATATGATTAAGAATAGGAAATATAATAATGCAAAGATCTGATATGAAAAGGACTGCACCCAACTACTACCTGTTTGCATGACTCCTTTAAGCCGTGGTAGGGTAGCAATAAAAGAACAGTGGGAATACACTTGAGGCAATGTAGCAGTGTCAAGTCAATGGACTAAGCTATACTTATGTCACCCGAAAACTGCTCATGACGATAGGTATATATTACCAATCAACAGTGCCCTTGCGAGTCTGTCCGGTGTACTCAAAACCCAATGAGCACCTGTATACTATCTTAGATGAACCAACTGACACCAATGTCTTGTGAGACCAGCCACAGCCCCTCGTCGGGGTCTCGATCCATATACATTAGTCTACTATCGGAGTATCGATGCCCAGTCTCGAAACTCCCATGACTAGGGACACTTTAAGGATGTGCTTTCAGACTACCCAACTCTCACGTATATAATCGTCATCATACTGCTGTAGTCACGCAAGAATCCTATGGGCTCTATGAACGTGTAATAGTGATCTGTAATGTCACCTAAAGCAAGTACACGATGATAAAGACAAACCAGATAGCATACTATCATCTCGAGTAAGACTGTTCTACCGGTATAGGTCATCCCTCAATCATTGCAATCACGTGTCTACGATCAAATAATTGACTTTGAGGGAACTATAGCCAACACTCTCTCTACTTCATCTTGGCTATCTGGGCTAGCAAACTAGATACCCAAGTTGCTTCGGTTTTGAGGCGCGAGCCCGTATTACTAACCTTCAAAGTGGATCTTCTTCGATGTGGGGAGACCGGAGATCAAGTATGATCAAGGAACCCACGAGGAGCTTGGGACAGAGGTTGAAGACCGAAGGACATGGATCTTTCAATATAACCTCTTTAAACTCCTTTGCTTGTTTTGTTATCTAGGGCTTATAGGTCAATCCGGGAATCGGGTTCCGTTAATGCCGATTTCTAAAAGTTTTTGTTTCGCATTTGGCCACGGATGGATGGCCGGGCACTGGCGTAACCCAACACCTATGACTTGGGACATTTAAGGATGTGCTTATGGACTACCCAGCCCCCATAAGTATGATCACCATCATAATGATAGTAGTCAAGCAAAATCCTATGGGCTTTATCAACGTGTATCAGCCATATGTGATATCGAGTATAACATATGCACGTGTTAAGATACTGATAAACAAAAATAGTATACTACTGTAATGAGTCTTTATCAACATGTATATAAGTAATATAAAGCAGCAACGAACCCTAATACACATTTTCTAACAAATACAACTCAAATAGTATACTATACAACTGAGCAAGATTGTCATATACATACATATCCCTAGCATCCTTTACAATATAGGCCTCTAGGGCATACATATCCAAAAATCTCCCACTTGCACTAAGGCATGTAATTGGCGAACCGAATACCCAATGTCTGCTCTAGGGCCAGTTGTTGGCGTATTGCTTACTAAACATCCCAAGACGTCGCTCGAACTGCGTTTGAGTTAGTAAATGGATCCGCCGTGTTGTCGTTTGTATCTACTCTCCGGACCTCGATCTCCCGACGATCTACAGTCTCCCTGATCAGGTGATATCGCCTCAAGACTTGTCTAGATTTCTGATGGGACCGTTGTTCCTTCGCTAAAATTATAGCCCCATTGTTATCGCAATACAAAGATATTGGATTAACAATGGACAAAACCACTTCAAACCCAGTAATGAACTTCTTCATCAAATCCATTTCTTTTGCAGCAGCAATGTATTCAACCTTCATCGTCAAGTCTGAGATAGTGTCCTGTTTGGAGCTTTTCCAATAGATCACCCCTCCTTTAAACGTAAACACAAAAGCCGAGACAGACTTTCTATCATCCTTGTCATTTTGGAAGCTTGAATTGGTAAAAGACTCGACCTGGAGGTCTCCATTACCGTAAACCGAGAATATCCCATTAGTCTTTATTAGGTACTTGAGAACGTTCTTCATAGCAGTCCAATGATTTTCACCTAAGTTCGACTGATACTGGCTCACCACGCTAAGCGCGTATACTACATCTGGTCTGGTACATAGCATTGCATACATTATAGATCCAACAGCCGAAGCGTAGGGTATAATGCTCATGCGATCCCTCTCATCATCAGTCTTTGGAGATATCTTTTTGGAGAGGGTGATTCCGTGCAAAACGGGTATATTACCGTTCTTGAAATCTTCCATACTAAATTTCTCCATTATAGTCTCTATGTACCTGGACTGTGAAAGTCCCAACATTCTCTTGGATCTATCTCTATAGATTTTAATCCGCAGAACGTAGGAGGGATCACCCAGGTCTTTCATGGAGAGCTTTTGTGACAAGACCAACTTGACTGATTGTAGTATAGGAATGCCATTTCATATCAAGAGAATGTCATTGGCGTACAAGACGAGAAATACGACAGTTCTTCCTACAATCTTCTTGTAAATACATGGCTCATTTCATTTTTGATGATGTCAAATTCCATGACTATTTCATCAAAACAGATGTTCCATCTTTGCGATACCTGTTTTAATCCATAAAGGATTTAAGCAATTTGCACACATTCCAGCTGCTCACACTATCTATGAATCCCTCCGGCTGATCCATATAAACGCACCCTTCTAAACATCCATTTAAAAAAGCCCTTTTTATGTCCATCTGCCAAATATCATAGGCATGGAAGGCAACAATGATAAGTAGGATCCGTATGGATTTCAGTATAGCCACTGGAGAAAAGGTTTCATCAAAATCCACTCATGGTCTTTGATGAAATCCTTTTGCAACAAGTCTAGCCTTATAGGTTTCCACATGTCCATCTGCACCAATCTTCTTTTTGAAGGTCCATTTCCATCCAATGGGTTTCATCCCGGGAGGAGCAACATTGAAAGTGTAAGTCCATATTGCGACCCCCGGTGCTTACGGGGAGGCGGAAACGGTATAAAAGTCGAATTTTTATCGCAAGAGGCAACATGGACTAAACTAGGTCGGGATCGTTGTCTAAACTAAAACTAGTTTACAAGCTAAAGAGAGTTAGCTACTATGGAAGATGGTTATACCTAAACTTGAACTCCTTCTTCTTCAAACCTTGTAGAGGTTGATGGTTCTCTTTTCCTCGCCTTCTCCCGTCGAAGATAGATCCACCTCGAAGGTTCGACTTTGGGCTCTTCCTCGATCTTTGAGTGAACTAGGGTTTCCGGCTTGCTAAACCTTCATCCTAGAATGAGTAGAGAGTGATTAGGGTTTGCTTTTCTATCTAAAGAGAATGATTCTCAACACATGAGAAGGTTTCTCTTTTCAAGAGGAGGAAGAAGATGAAATGAGGAGAGAGAGAGGTTACGATAGAATGAGCTCAATTATTTCTTTCTTGCAACCATATTGCAAAAGAAATGAATTATCTAAATGATAATAATTGAAATAAGAATAGTTGATGGTAATTTTGGAATGACCACTATCATGCTTCTTTAAATGAAGTGTAAGCATGAATCAAGGAAGACTTTCAAGGCATGAAAGTGGTCAATGGTCAACAAGTCAACCAAGGTCAACAAGTCAACAAAAAAACAACCATAACATAATTCTTATTTAATTACTATTATTAATAGATAATATATAAATCTATTAGGGTTTGGAAAATGAAGACTGTCAACTGTGCATACGCACCCGATCCGAAACCCTAATGAAAAACCTCATTCTCCGCCTCAAGCAACTGTGCATACACACCTGCATTCTCGTTCCGAGGAACAAGAATACCAAGATATAAAAGCAACCCCCAAAACATATACCAGTATCTGGCTCAAACCAGAGCCTGCCAGTATAATCTGTCCGGACTCCAAACGTGCACCAGTGCGCGGATGAGAACGAACCCTGTCGCAAAACCATGCGACCTCTACTCTGTTTTGCCCAGAGGCGAATACCCTCTGTGTGGGACTCTAAAGACTCGACACTACGCTGGCAGTGGGTTTAACCACAGACCGCAAGCGGCACTAGCTGTGCGTAACGGTCCCCAGGTAGATGCCGACAAGAAGGCTGACGAGGTGAAACCCCATCTGAACTCCTACTGAGTCTGAATGTGACATTCTCCGTACAGTCCGGTCTGTTCGTCTGATACATCGCATGGCGGGCCTAGGGGGCGGTAAAACGTCAGTCCCCCAATAGCGGTACAAGTCGTGTCGGAGTGAAGCCCAAAACACCCTGAGATAACACTGGAAACCTACCAGTATATCTCGCTTGCCCTGGCCAGGGACTACTCGTGTAATGGCTCTCCTAGATACAGCGCGATGTCAACCCCCAATACCGGGAGAGACGAATCCTGTCTAACCGTCACTGCCTCCAAGTGCTTCGGGACTGCACCCAACCACCACCTGTTTGCACGACTCCTTTGAGCCGTGGTAGGGTAGTGATCAAAGTGCAGTGGGAACACACTCGAGGCGAAGTGTCAGTGTCAAGTCAGCGGACTAAGCTGTACTCATGTCACCTGGGAACTGATAACTGACGATAGGTATAATACCAACCTGTCAGTTCCCGACGAGTCCTGTCCAGTGTACTCGTAACCCAACGAGCACCCGTATACTATCTCCAGTACGACGTACTGATGGCTGTGGGACAGACCATCTCCCACACTGGGATGAGAAGCGCATACGCTAGTCTACTCCGGAGTATCGATGCCCTGTCTCGATAGTCCTACGACTAGGGACCTGTATAAGGATGTGCTTATCGATTACCCAGCCCCCACTAGTGTGACTGCCATCACAACGCTGGTAATCAAGCAAAGATCCTAAGGGCTCCACTAATGCGTATAAGTGATATACTGAAATAAACACAAGTACACATTGAAGTAGAAACAAACCAAGTAGCATACTACTATATTGAGCAAGATTGTTTATACAAGGTGAATATCCCAAGCTTCCATCAAGTAATATACAAACTAGTATGATACAGTAATGGCCTCTAGGGCATATACACTAACAATCTCCCACTTGCACTAAGGCCATGTACTGGCGTATCGAAGACCTATCATCTCGATCAGCCGCTCGAACTGAGTCTGGGGTAGGGCCTTGGTGAATGGATCTGCAGTGTTCTCTTCTGAAGCAACCCTCCGAACCTCGATCTCCTTGCGATCCACGATCTCCCTGATCAGGTGATACCGCCTCAAGATGTGTCTGGATCTCTGATGGGACCTGGGTTCCTTTGCTAAAGCTATAGCCCCGTTGTTGTCGCAATACAGAGGTACTGGGTCAACAATGGACGGAACCACCTGAAGTTCTTTTAAGAACTTCCTTATCCAGACAGCTTCTTTTGCGGCATCAGATGCAGCGATGTATTCCGCTTCCATAGTCGAGTCTGCAACGGTTTCCTGTTTGGAACTCTTCCAACACACCGCCCCTCCATTGAGGGTAAAGACAAAACCCGACATGGACTTGGAATCATCCTTGTCACTCTGGAAGCTGGAGTCAGCAAAGGCCTCAATCTGGAGGTCTTTTCCGCCATAGACCAAGAACATCTCCTTAGTCCTCCTCAGGTACTTGAGAATGTTCTTTACCGCTATCCAATGTTTCTCCCCAGGGTTTGACTGATACCGGCTTACTACACTCAGTGCATAAGCTACATCCGGTCTGGTACACAACATCGCATACATTATAGAGCCTACCGCAGAAGCGTAGGGTATAATAGACATGCGATCCCTTTCCAAATCAGTCTTGGGAGACATCTCTTTAGAGAGGGTGATCCCGTGACAAGCCGGTAAGTTACCGCGCTTGGAATCTTCCATACTGAATCTTTTCAGTACGGTGTCGATGTACCTGGACTGTGAAAGTCCTAATATCCTCTTGGATCTATCACGATGGATCCGGATCCCCAGGATGTAAGAGGCATCACCCAGGTCTTTCATGGAGAACCTGTGTGACAAGAAACCCTTGACAGATTGTAGCATAGGAATGTCATTTCCTATTAAGAGAATGTCATCCACGTATAAAACAAGGAATACCACAGTTCTCGCTACAAATCTACTATAGATGCATGGTTCATCTGGATTTTTGATAAAGTCAAATTCCTTGACCGTCTCATCAAAACAGATGTTCCAACTCCGCGATGCCTGCTTTAGTCCATAGATGGACTTAAGCAACTTGCACACCTTTCCGCTGCTCCCACTCTGAATGAAACCCTCTGGCTGATCCATATAGACACACTCCTCTAAATTTCCATTTAGAAAAGCGGTTTTTACGTCCATCTGCCAAATCTCATAATCGTGGAAGGCAGCAATGGCAAGAAGGATCCGAATGGATTTCAGCATAGCCACTGGAGAAAAGGTTTCGTCGTAGTCCAAGCCAGGTCTTTGACGGAAACCCTTTGCTACAAGTCTAGCTTTATAGGTCTCAACCTGTCCATCTACACCAATCTTCCTTTTGAAGATCCACTTGCATCCTACGGGTTTTACCCCGTCTGGAGCAATGTCCAACGTCCATACTTTGTTGGTGTACATGGACTCCATTTCGGTCCGCATTGCATCCAGCCATTTTACCGAGTCAATGCTCTGAATGGCCTGCTGGAAGCTAGTAGGCTCATCATAGTCTATGATGCAATCCTCTCTATCCCCGTCTATGAGAAAACCGTAGTATCTCTCGGGCGGATGAGACTGCCTACTACTTCTGCGGAGCGGCATAGGAATGTCCTGTTCATTTGAACCTTCTGGTTCCACTAAGCTTTCAGTAATAGTCCGTGGTTCTGGAATTTCTTCCAGTTCTACTGTGCTCCCACTTATCTGGTTTTCCAAAAACTCAGTTTCCAAGAAGTAGGCATGACGAGAAACAAGGACTTTTTGTTCCTCTTCACAGTAGAAGAAATATCCCTTGGAGTTCTTTGGATATCCCACGAACTTACACTGTACTGAGCGTGCCTCGAGCTTGTCCGCATGCTGCTTTTTAACAAAAGCTGGACATCCCCAAGTCTTGATGTGACTGAGATGGGGTCTCTTCCCACACCACATCTCATATGGTGTAGTAGGCACAGTCTTAGTAGGAACTCGGTTCAAAAGGTACGCAGCTGATTCTAGTGCATACCCCCAGAATGATCGCGGTAACTCAGCGTTACTCATCATGGACCGTACCATATCCAATAGGGTTCGGTTCCGTCTCTCCGATACACCGTTGTGTTGCGGAGTGTATGGAGGAGTAAGCTGAGAGAGAATCCCATTCTCTTTTAAGTAATTCAGGAACTCGGCACTTAAGTATTCTCCACCTCGATCCGATCTTAGAATCTTGATACTTTTGCCGGTCTGTTTTTCTACTTCATTCTTAAATTCCTGGAACTTTTCAAAAGATTCTGACTTATGTTTCATTAAGAAGACATAACCGTATCTTGAAAAATCATCCGTAAAAGTAATGAAGTAAGAATAACCGCTTCGTGCATGTGTAGACATTGGACCGCACACGTCGCTGTGTACGAGTCCCAAGAGCTCGCTCGCTCTTACTCCGTGTCCAGTGAACGGAGTCTTTGTCATCTTTCCTTTGAGACAGGATTGACAAGTGGCATATGATTGATATTCGAACGGATCCAAATATCCTTCTGTATGTAACTTAGTCAACCTTCTCTCATTGATGTGACCCAGTCTACAATGCCATAAGAAAGTCTGATTAATATCTGGTGACTTTCTTTTGTGTGTATTCTGGACATTGAAAATCTGTGGTTGGTTTAATACGTATATACCATTGCTCAATGTACCTGACCCAATCAGAACTTGATTAAGGTGAATGTTAACAACATTACTTACAAACGCAAATTCATAACCTTCTTTAGAAACCAAAGATACAGAAATGATATTACAAGTTGCGTTGGGTACAAAAAAGCAATTACGCAAAACCAAAACATGTCCATCTGACATTCCTAGGTGATAGTCCCCCACGGCTTTAGCATCCATGCTAGCTCCGTTCGCAACTCTGAGGGTCATGTCACCTTCCTTCAAAAACCTACGGTTTCTCAACGCCTGCAAAGAATTACAGATATGAGATCCTGATCCGGTATCCAATACCCAGGAAGTAGAGTTTATAGAAAGACAGTTTTCAATAACATACACACCTGAAGCTGAAGCTGCAACCTGCTTCAGTTCCTGTGTCCTGGCTTTCCAAGCCCTGCAATCTTTCTTCCAGTGTCCACTCTTGTGACAATAGAAGCATTCCTCTTTACCAACAAGCTTCCCCGCTATCTTTGTTGCCTTTTCCTTTCCCTTCGCACCCACTTTACTAACACCGCCCCTTGGTTTGGCGGGGGCTTTCCTCTTCTTTCCCTTGGCTTTCGCCTTGGACCTAGAAGAAGAAGATCCTCCTACAAACAAAGTGGATGTATCCCTACCCTTCTGTAGGGTGCCCTCTGCGCTCCTCAGCAGGTTGAGGAGTTCTGAAAGTTCAACTTCCTTTTCTTGCAAGTTGAAATTCAGTATGAACTGGGCGTAAGTGGATGGAAGGGACTGGAGAATTATATCTGTGTAGAGTTCACTATCCAACGTGGTCCCAAGTTCCGCGAGCTCCTCAGTGTAGCCAATCATCTTAAGCACGTGGTCCGCTACCGATGATCCGACGGCCAACTTAGTCGAAAATAACTTCTTCGACACTTCGTATCTTGCGATACGAGACTGCTCTCCATACAGTTCTTTTGTATGAAGAAATATGGATTCCAAATCCATATTCTCGTGCCTCCTCTGATGGTCATTGTCCATCGAGGCAAGTACGAGGCATCTGGCCTTCGCGCTGTCAATCACCCAAGTCTTACGGATTTCCTTATCCGCGACGCTGGAGGTGGGACCTGGGACGGGGGGAGCTTTGGTGGTAAGAAGATACCCCAGCTTGTCGTAAGAGATTGCCAATTTGACATTCCTGAGCCAATCTTTGTAGTTTGGCCCTGTCAGTATGTTTTTATCTAGAAGTAACTTAAGTCCAGTCATTTCGATTTGGTCGCTGCAGGGGGAGAGAAGAAACACTTAGCACGATGCTCTTGCAAGTTTAGAATGGTTTTTAATTTGTCTAAACAGGATGGCTCCCACTGTCTCTCGAATCCCTCCTCAAACCACAAAGGAAGAATTAGCCGGGATCAATCCCACCGTACAATACTTGCTTAACCGTTCAGCCAGGCCAGTGTCGGTACTTCGAGGGAGGTTTTCCAACGCTTTCGCGAAGTTCCTTAATTTAAGAACCTCTTTTCCCTGGGGGCGTAGCCCCGCTAACACCTTTCTAGGCACCTACTAGGTTTATAGCATTGATCGTTTAGTGAGAAATTTCCCGAGGAGTAGCATATACTCACAGTAGGATCGGGATCCAAATATCATCGCGTGACGAAAATGAAGGAATCCTACCATAATCATCACACTCCAAATGGTATGCAAATCTAGCAAGTTTCAGTACTTATGAAACTCCCGATGTGGATTTTTGCCCCATGCTCTTATGACCTTGACTTTGGCCAACAAATCATAAGTCACATGTCAAGTTCTTCCCGTCGTTATCCAGGTTAATTTGAATCCACCCGAACATACCCTTGACTTTGGCCAACAAGGCAGTACGACTGTTCCAAATCAACGCATCTATCTATGCTACACATGAATATCCAATAGCTACCAATCACTATGCCTTGACTTTGGCCAACAAACACAGCTTGAATACTATTGACTATTTATGTGAAACGACGGAGGGCTACGAATGGTTTTGGCGAAACCGTGAACGTAGTGAACTTGATATAATCGATGGAACGAGATAGCTTTTAGAAGGAGTGGCTCAAGCTCCGCATTTAAAAGTTAGTTTTGAAAAGAACCGAGTGGTTTTTCGAAAGTGTTCCATCGACTTAAACTTGGTTTATTATCTTGCATTAGTTCTTTTAATGCGTGATATTCTTGCATTAGTTCTTTTAATGCGTCCCATCATTTAATTCCTACCATTGCAGAAAACAACCAAAATATGACGTACGCTTATGCCATTCGCATTCGCCACGGGGTCCCGTCATCACTCGTTAGGTTACTTAACTAACGACAGAGCGGGGGCTGGGCTAGCGCGGCTGTAAAACATAAGCAACGCCTAAATAGAAAGCAATGATAGACATTACAGATCACAGATGAATACATTGGATATACTAGCAATCCGCATTTCTTTCGAGCCTGAAACGAAAAGCGGATAACACGGTCGCGGTGAATAGCAAATACCCCACCCAAGACCCCTACGGGTGCGGCAAACTACCCGCCAAGTTCCCGGTAGTTTGTGCACCCCACCATGGGTCTATCCTAGGAGCAAAAACAGTAAAAAGAATTATACAATGACGGCTACAACCCCGACCCGGTTGTGCGGCCAAACAAATAATATTATTACATCAATTTACATTTACAATGAATGAAAGAAAAACAAAAGCTCATCTCACATCCACCCCGGCTATTCACCCGCGACAGTCCAACACATTCATATACACATTCCAGCACATTACAGATCATGTATAACCCCGACTAATCGACTTATAGCGATTAGCCGACGTTCAATACATGCAAACATCACAGATATAACCATCATAGTCAAAGTGCAGTGAAGTTCGGAAAAAATACGGAATTATAGGACCCTAAAAGGAAATTTCTGTTCTGGAAAATCTGGGTACATATAATATATTTTAAAAATCCCAAAACCAACACATAAACACTCTGCACGAAAATCGATGAACAGAAGAAGACAAAGCGCGGCGCTTCCGCCGCACATGCCTACCTCGTGCGGCGGAAGCGCGGCTGTTTTAAGGAATTAGGTCATCGTTTTTCATGGGTGCTCTTAGAAAACCCTGAGACGATTTTACAAGTATAAAGTTTTTCATTTTGAGCCAAAAAAAATTCAACAGAAACTCAGGTTTTCGTTTTTCCGGTTTTGTGATTTTTTCGGTTCCGAACTTCGTTACACTTCACTACCAAGCTAGTTTAAGTTTAGTTAGGCTCTGATACCACTGTAAGTCCATATTGCGACCCCCGGTGCTTACGGGGAGGCGGAAACGGTATAAAAGTCGAATTTTTATCGCAAGAGGCAACATGGACTAAACTAGGTCGGGATCGTTGTCTAAACTAAAACTAGTTTACAAGCTAAAGAGAGTTAGCTACTATGGAAGATGGTTATACCTAAACTTGAACTCCTTCTTCTTCAAACCTTGTATAGGTTGATGGTTCTCTTTTCCTCGCCTTCTCCCGTCGAAGATAGATCCACCTCGAAGGTTCGACTTTGGGCTCTTCCTCGATCTTTGAGTGAACTAGGGTTTCCGGCTTGCTAAACCTTCATCCTAGAATGAGTAGAGAGTGATTAGGGTTTGCTTTTCTATCTAAAGAGAATGATTCTCAACACATGAGAAGGTTTCTCTTTTCAAGAGGAGGAAGAAGATGAAATGAGGAGAGAGAGAGGTTATGATAGAATGAGCTCAATTATTTCTTTCTTGCAACCATATTGCAAAAGAAATGAATTATCTAAATGATAATAATTGAAATAAGAATAGTTGATGGTAATTTTGGAATGACCACTATCATGCTTCTTTAAATGAAGTGTAAGCATGAATCAAGGAAGACTTTCAAGGCATGAAAGTGGTCAATGGTCAACAAGTCAACCAAGGTCAACAAGTCAACAAAAAAACAACCATAACATAATTCTTATTTAATTACTATTATTAATAGATAATATATAAATCCATTAGGGTTTGGAAAATGAAGACTGTCAACTGTGCATACGCACCCGATCCGAAACCCTAATGAAAAACCTCATTCTCCGCCTCAAGCAACTGTGCATACACACCTGC
The DNA here is from genome assembly GCA_030015575.1 of Agapanthus africanus. Lineage (NCBI taxonomy): Eukaryota > Viridiplantae > Streptophyta > Magnoliopsida > Asparagales > Amaryllidaceae > Agapanthus > Agapanthus africanus. Next base: position 540,094,768 of record CM057337.1, read on the forward strand.
ATTCTCGTTCTGAGGAACAAGAATACCAAGATATAAAAGCAACCCCCAAAACATATACCAGTATCTGGCTCAAACCAGAGCCTGCCAGTATAATCCGTCCGGACTCCAAACGTGCACCAGTGCGCGGATGAGAACGAACCCTGTCGCAAAACCATGCGACCTCTACTCTGTTTTGCCCAGAGGCGAATACCCTCTGTGTGGGACTCTAAAGACTCGACACTACGCTGGCAGTGGGTTTAACCACAGACCGCAAGCGGCACTAGCTGTGCGTAACGGTCCCCAGGTAGATGCCGACAAGAAGGCTGACGAGGTGAAACCCCATCTGAACTCCTACTGAGTCTGAATGTGACATTCTCCGTACAGTCCGGTCTGTTCGTCTGATACATCGCATGGCGGGCCTAGGGGGCGGTAAAACGTCAGTCCCCCAATAGCGGTACAAGTCGTGTCGGAGTGAAGCCCAAAACACCCTGAGATAACACTGGAAACCTACCAGTATATCTCGCTTGCCCTGGCCAGGGACTACTCGTGTAATGGCTCTCCTAGACACAGCGCGATGTCAACCCCCAATACCGGGAGAGACGAATCCTGTCTAACCGTCACTGCCTCCAAGTGCTTCGGGACTGCACCCAACCACCACCTGTTTGCACGACTCCTTTGAGCCGTGGTAGGGTAGTGATCAAAGTGCAGTGGGAACACACTCGAGGCGAAGTGTCAGTGTCAAGTCAGCGGACTAAGCTGTACTCATGTCACCTGGGAACTGATAACTGACGATAGGTATAATACCAACCTGTCAATTCCCGACGAGTCCTGTCCAGTGTACTCGTAACCCAACGAGCACCCGTATACTATCTCCAGTACGACGTACTGATGGCTGTGGGACAGACCATCTCCCACACTGGGATGAGAAGCGCATACGCTAGTCTACTCCGGAGTATCGATGCCCTGTCTCGATAGTCCTACGACTAGGGACCTGTATAAGGATGTGCTTATCGATTACCCAGCCCCCACTAGTGTGACTGCCATCACAACGCTGGTAATCAAGCAAAGATCCTAAGGGCTCCACTAATGCGTATAAGTGATATACTGAAATAAACACAAGTACACATTGAAGTAGAAACAAACCAAGTAGCATACTACTATATTGAGCAAGATTGTTTATACAAGGTGAATATCCCAAGCTTCCATCAAGTAATATACAAACTAGTATGATACAGTAATGGCCTCTAGGGCATATACACTAATAGAAAGTCCAAACTTTGTTGGTGTACATAGACTCCATTTTGGATTGCATAGCATCTAGCCATTTACAGAGTCCTTACTGATAATGGCCTACTCGAAACTAGTATGATCTTCTTATAAGATGCAATCCTCTCGATCCTCGTCTATAAGAAAATCGTAGTATCTCTCGAGTGGACGAGAAATCCAACTAGATCTACGGAGTGGCTGAGGTTCATCGATTTCTATTGAATTCTCTGGTTTTACCAAATCTTTACTTGTAATTTGTGCTTCTGGAACTTCATCCAGTTCTACCACGCTCCTACTAGTTTCTTTTCCAAGAAACTGCCATTCTAAAAAATTTGGCATTCCGAGAATCAATAATCTTTTGTTCCTTTTCATGGTAGAATAGATATCCATTCGAATATTTTGGATATCCCACAAACTTACGCAAAACTGATTGTGCCTCAAGTTTATCCGGGTTCTGCTTCTTAATATAAGCAAGACAACCCCATATCATAATACGTTTAAGATACAGACTCTTACCACTCCATATTTCATATAGAGTTTTAGGTACAGATTTAGATGGAACTTGATTCAATAGATATGTTGTTGTCTTAAGTGCATGTCCCCAGAATGAAAGAGGTAATTCGGCATTACTCATCATGGAGCGAACCATATCCAATAGGGTACGATTCCTCCACTTCGATACACCGTTATGGTGTGGTGTATACGGAGGAGTAAGTTGAGAGAGAATAACGTTCTCTTTTAGAAAGTCACGGAATTCTGTACTCAAGTACTCCTCCTTGATCAAATTGAAGGATCTTAATATTTTTTTCCTATCTGGTTCTCTACTTCTCTTTTATATTCCTTGAACTTCTCAAAAGCTTCAGATTTGTGTTTCAACAGAAATGGATATCCGAACCTAGAGAGATCATCAGCGAATGTAATGAAGTACGAGAACCTACCCCTTGCATGTATAGACATCGGACCACATGCATCACTGTGCATGAGTCCCAAGAGCGGTGTAGCTCTTTCTCAGTGTCTGGTGAACGGAGTTTTAGTCACCTTTACTTTGAGACAAGAATGACAGGTTTCATAAGATGAAAATTCGAACATATTCAAATATCCATTTTTATGTAACTTAGATAGTATTTTCTCATTGCTATTACTAAGTCTACAATGCCATAAGTAGGCTTTGTTCGTATCTGAACTCTTCCTCGTATGTGTGTTTTGTACATTGAAAACCGTGTTTTGATTGAGAACGTAGATACCATTACACAATGTGCCTTCTCCAACCAATACCTGATTAAGATAAATAAGCATAATATCTCTATCTAGAACAAAATTATATCCATCTTTATCAAGTAAAGAAACGATTTTGCAAAACATGGAAGGTACATAGTAGCAGTTCTTCAAAATCCTAGTATTGCCGCTTGGCAATACTAGGTGATATTCACCGGTGGCAGCAGCGTTAACTTGTGTTCCATTCCATACTCTGAGGGACATATCACCCGGTCCAACCATTCTACTTTTTCTCGGTCCTTATAATAAATTACAGATATTAGATCCTGATCCGGTATCTAGTACCTAGGAGGTATGGTAGACCGAAAAACAGTTTTCAATAACAAATATACCTAAAGAAGATGCATTAGAATGCTTCTCTTTCACTAGAGTCATATGGAATTCCTTATATTCCTCTTTCTCTTGCTCACACTCGTGACAGTTGTTACAAGTTAGAGCCAAACCGACGTTCCCTAGCCCGATGTTATAAGCTGGTTTGGTCAAGTTTAACATTTTATTATCTTGCTTAGGGTGTGACATGGTTGCTATTTGGAGAGAGAGAAAAGAAACACTCAGCGTGCGCTCTTACAAGATTAGATTGGTTATTAGTTTATCTAATCAAGATGGCTCCCACTATTTCCTTGAATGTTCCTCCAAACCATAAAAAGAGAACTAGTCGGGATCATTTACACCTTACAAGTACACTAACCGTTCAGACAGGTAGGTGCTGGTACACTGTAAGAGGTTCCTCGTGATCTAGCATAGACGTAATTAAAATAAATCTCGTTTCTGCAGTGGCATAGCCCCATTAACATCTTTCTATACACTTAATAAGTTAACTAATTGTGAAGTGAAAAATATCTCCCAAAAGTAATCCTACTCATCAGTGGGATCGGAATCCAACTATCATTGTATGATAACGTGGATGGAAGCCACTCTAGTCACCACATTCCAGAGGTTATGCAACACTACTAAGTTTCTTGTATATTTGAAACTCCTGATATGGTTTTTGCCCCTAACGGCTTATGATCTTGACACAGTCAATATATCATAAGTCGCTAGTCAAGTTTAACCCGTCATTGTCCTAGATTGCATTAGACCCACCCGCATGACCCTTGACACAGTCAAAATGGTTATACGACTGTCCTAACCAATCGCATCATATGCTACAAACAAGCACCACTTAGCTACCGTACACTACGCCTTGACACAGTCAACATACATAGCACGAATACTTAGTAATACTTGTAAGAAATACCAGAAGGCTACAGCTGGTTTTTGAAGAAAAACCTTTAACGTAATGAACTTGATATCGTTGAAGGAACCGAGCAGTTTTTGAATAGGAGTTGTTTAGGCTCTGCTTTTGAAAACTAGTGGTTTTGAAGAAAATCGAGTGATCTATAGTAACATAAAGTTTTGCTTAAGAATCACTCCCCGTGAAGGGATCTAGGCTCTTGCTTCTTCGAATGTGGTGCAAGATATTCCTAATCGAATACCTCTATGCAAACCAAAAGAATACGGCTATAGTTTTTCGAAATTTGTTCCAACAATATCTGATTAGGTTTATTTTTTTACACTAATCAAAATTAATGTGGTCCCATCAATTAATTTCTAGCACACCAGAAAATAACGAAAATACAATGTACTTATATGCCATCCACATTCGCCACGGGGCCCTGTCATGTACCGTTAGGTTACTTGACTAACGGCAGAGCGGGGGCTGAACTAGTGTAGGGTTACTAAGCACAACAGCAAGTTTTCGGGGGGCATCGTCCATGCCATTTTCAAAAATTTTCTATTCTTGTTAACCCTAACCCTAGAATCTTAACTGAAGATTTAGACAAAATTATATGTAAACAACTTTACATCTAAGTGTTTGCGGAATACAACCTTTGTAGACCGGTCCTTCCCTTCTAAAGCTCCGAGTTGAAGTCCCTTCGCTGCGATCCAAGTCCCGGACTCTTGAAAGGCTCCACAAGGTGAATGATCCATTCTTGCTAGATGTCTTCCAAATCCAAGATGATCTACTTCGAGGAAACACAAACCCAAGGTTTCTCTTCACTTGTATGAAACTAGTGAAGCTAACACCCTAAACCATATGGCTGGTATAGGGGAGAAGGATGAAGTAGGAATTTTTCTCACTTTAGAATTTAATGTCTCACTATTTTTCTCTCTTTATTAAAAACCTAGAAAGAATCTCACTTGAGCTCAAGCTTGAAGAAGATGAAGCAAATAAAAAATGAGAGAGAGTGAGGTTAGAAATGCAACCATGGTGAGTATATGTCATGCTTAACTCATGAAGAGAATAGACCATAGTTAAAGGTAATGGTTATGTTTAAAAATATCTAAAGAAAAACAAAAAATTGTGGACTAGTCGATGGTTATCCAAAACAACCATGGAAAAACCCAATCATTTTTGAATTTCCTAAATAAATAAAAACCTTTCATTATCTTTTATATGGTGTAATTCTCATACACTCATGTTGCATACATAACCTAGCATGATACAATATAATATATATCACATATATATTATTTATGTAGCAAAAGAAAAACAATACAATTTAAACATATATCATATATATGTTAAATGTATCAAAAGTGATAAATAGAAATACTTAAGTGAGCAAATATTAGTTAATGTAATTTAATATATCAAATATATTATTATACATTAAATTATCGAATCAACACATGATCCGATAATCCGGCTATATCACATATAACCGACTAATATAAAATGTATCATTTCATCAAATCAGCACTTGATCCGATGACCCGGCTATATCGTATATAACCGGCCGATATCACATATCGCGAGAATGGAATACGGTATCACATACTCGAATTATTCCCGGTCCCGCACATATCACATATGTGCTCCTACTCCGTTTTTCCTGAGACAGGAAAACTCTGTGTAGGACTTTAAGACTCGTCAATACACCGGCAGTAGGTGATGATCATATCAAACACCAACAAGCTGCAAGCGGTCAGCTAAACGTAACAGCTATTCGGGTATTGAGTGATCAAAAGATCAAAAAGCAAGCCTGTACACAGTCCTGCAAAGTCTGTCAGTAATACTACCGTACAGTCCGGTCTCTTTGTCTGGTATGTCACATATCCAGTCTAGGGGTGGTAAACGTCAGACCCCAGTATCCGATAAGTCATGCCTGTGTGAGGCTCCTAACAGGTCGAGAAACTACTGATAACACTTACCAGTAGATTTCCATAGCAGCCCTGGCCAGGGACTTCCAGTTATAGCCTATCGAGCACAGCGCAACATCAACCCCCAATACCGGGAGAGACGAAACCCATCCTATCGCTCATTGCCTCCATGTGATTCGGGACTGTACCCAAAAGCCACCGTTTTGCACGTTCTCTTGAACGTGGTAAGGTGGAAATCAAAACACGGTGGGAATCACACAAGACTCTATGACGATCTCGGTTCTACAGACTAACCTGTACCAGTATCACTGGAGAACTGCTATCTGACGATAGGTATAATACAAACTAGGAGTTCTCGGCGAGTCCGTTCAGTGTATCCAGTCTCCACTGAGCACCCGTATACCTCCTTTGATTTCAAACACCAATAGATGTGGGATCATCCATCGACCATCATATGGGTCAAGAAGCGTATACGCTAGTCTACTATGGAGTATCGATGCCCTGTCTCGATACACCCTCGACTAGGAACAATTATAGGATGTACTTGTGAACTACTCTGGCCCTACTAGTATGATCTCCATCATAGTCCTGGTAATCAAGCAAACATCCTAAGGGCTTCATCAACAGGTGAGAGCAAGACAGTATCACAATACAAGTCAACATGTTAAGACAAAGAGCAACTAGATAACATACTATCATGTCGAGAAAGAAAATCCTCTCCATATATGTCCAAGCATCCACTATAATATACATCATATGTACAATAATGGCCTCTAAGGCATACACATAACTAATAATCTCCCACTTTCACTAAGGTCGGTTGTTGTAGTATCTCATACCCAACATCCCGAAGAGTCTCTCAAATTGTGTCTGGGGTAAGACCTTCGTGAATGGATTCATTGTGTTGTCCTTCGTGTCAACTCTCCTGACCCCGATCTCCCGGTGATCAACTATCTCCCGGATCAGGTGATACCGCCTCAGAATATGCCTGGATTGCTGATGGGACATGGGTTCCTTGGCCAAAGACACAACTCCATTTTTATCACAATACACAGGTATTGGATGCTCAATGGATGAAACTACTCCAAGTTCGTTTATGAACTTCTTCATACAGACAGTCTCTTTGGCAGCATCGTTAGCAGTGATGTATTCAGCCTCCATCGCCGAGTCTGCCACGGTTTCCTGCTTGGAACTCTTCCAGCATACCGCCCCTCCGTTGAGGGTAAAGACAAATCCCAAGACCGACTTAGAGTCGTCCTTATCACTTTTGAAGCTCGAATCGGTAAAGGACTCCACTTGGAGTTCTCCGTTACCATACACCAAGAACATCTCTTTAGTCCTTCTCAAGTACTTGAGAATGTTCTTCACAGCAGTCCAGTGATTCTCTCCAGGATCTGCTTGATACCGAATCACTACACTTAGCGAGTACGCTACATCGGGTCTGGTACATAGCATCGCGTACATGATAGAGCCTACTGCCGAAGCATAGGGTATCCCTTGTATATGAGCTTTCTCCAAATCAGTCTTGGGGATATCTCTTTAAAGAGAGTGAGTCCAGAGATCGTGGGTATATTCCCACGCTTGGATTCTTCCATACTAAACCTCTTTAGTATAGTGTTAATGTACCTGGATTGGGACAATCCTAATATCCGTTACAATCTATCTCTATAGATCTTAATTCCTAAGATGCCAGAGGCATCACCTAGATCTTTCATTGAGAATCTTTGTGATAAAAAGAGCTTAACCGACTGCAGCATAGGAATGTCATTTCCTATCAAGAGTATGTCATCCACGTACAATACGAGGAAGACAACCTTACTCTCTACCACCTTCTTGTATATACAAGGTTCATCTATATTTTTGACGAAGTCAAACTCTTTGACTACGATATCAAAATAGATATTCCAACTCCGTGATGCCTGCTTTAACCCATAGATGGATTTAAGCAGCTTGCACACCTTTCCGCTGCTCCCAGTGTCCACGAAGCCCTCTGGCTGAGTCATGTATACGCTCTCTTCTAAATCACCATTTAGAAAGGCGGTCTTAACATCCATTTGCCAGATTTCATAGTCATGGTATGCAACAATGTAAAGTAGGATCCGGATGGACTTAAGCATAGCCACTGGAGAAAAGGTTTCGTTATAATCCACACCTGGTCGTTGATGAAAACCCTTTGCAACAAGCCTAGCTTTGAAAGTCTTCACTTTCCCATCTACACCAAGTTTTTTCTTAAAGATCCACTTTCTCCCAATGGGTTTCATCCCCTCCGGAGCATCTTCTAAAGTCCATACTTTGTTGGCGTACATGGATTCCATCTCAGACCGCATTGCATCCAACCATTTCATAAAGTCCCCACTCGTGATGGCCTGCTCGAAGCTAGTCGGGTCATTATCTTCCATGATGTAATCCTCGCTCCCACCATCAATGAGAAAATCGTAGTATCTCTCAGGTGGATGAGGAACCTTACTAGATCGGCGGAGAGGCTGAAGTTCGTTGGGAACTATCGAATCCTCTGGTTCTACTAAATCTTCTGTCATAGTTTGCGTCGCTGGAACTTCTTCTAGTTCTACCTCCTTGCCACTAATTTACTTTGCAAGAAATTCCTTTTCTTAAAAGGTGGCATGTCGAGAAACAAACACCTTTTGTTCCTCGATGTGGTAGAAGATATACCCTTGTGAGTTTTGGGGATATCCTACAAACTTTCACAAGACAGAACTTTCGTCGAGTTTGTCCGGATTGTGCCTTTTGACATAGGCCGAACAACCCCATATCTTAACATAATTAAGAGATGGTATTTTCCTTTTCCATATCTCATATGGAGTGGTAGGCACAGATTTGTTATGGACCATATTCAATAGGTGTATGGCTGTCTCAAGCGCATACCCCCAAAAGGAAATAGGCAACTCAGCAGTGTTTATCATAGAGTGCACCATATCTAATATGGTGCGATTCCTCCGTTCTGATATACCGTTGTGCTGTGGTGTATAAGGAGGATTTAGCAGAGAGAGAATCCCATTCTCTTTTAAATAGTCCAGGAGCTCATTGCTCAAGTATTCTCCTCCTCGATCAGATTGAAGGATCTTAATACTTTTAGCTATTTGGCTCTCTACTTCGTGCTTATATTCTCTGAATTTCTCAAAAGCTTCAGACTTGTGTTTCAACAGGAACACATGTCCGTATCTTGAAAGATCGTCAGTGAATGTAATGAAATACGAGGAACCATTCCTGGCATTTGTAGACATGGGACCACATACATCACTATGTATCAGTCCCAAGAGTTCTGTAACTCTTTCTCCGTGTCCACTAAATGGAGTTTTGGTCATTTTTCCTTTGAGACATGACCGGCAAGTGGCATAAGATGAAAATTCGAACGGATTCAAATATCTATCATTATGCAACTTAGCAAGTCGTTTCACATTGATATGACCTAGTCTACAATGCCACAAGAAGGATTCGTTCATTTCTGAACTCTCCCTCTTGTTTGTGTTTAGTACGTTAAGACCTGTGGATTGATTTAGAATGTATAAGCCATTATTTAACGAACCTGATCCAACCAACCTTTGAGTCAGAATGATGTTTATAACATCATCCTGCACTACAAAATTATATACTTCTTTACTTAATAAAGAAACTAATATAAGATTGCATATCAGGGTTGGTATGTAATAACATTCTTTTAGAATCAATGTTTTACCATTTGGTAATACAAGGTGATATTCGCCAACTGCTTTGGTTGCAACATTTGTCTCATTCCCTACTCTTACGGAATGATCACCTATTCCCAGTTCTCTACCTTTCCTTAGCCCATGCAACATATTGCATATGTGGGATCCTGATCCGGTATCTAATGCTCAGGACGTAGAGTGAACTGAGAAATAGTTCTCGGTAACTAACACACCCGAAGAAGATGCATCAACATACTTATTTTTGATTTGGGCTGCGTGAGAATCTGGATGTTCCCCTATTTCCTGCTCAGTCTTATAACACTTATAAGAAAGAACGGGACCAACGTTCCCCTGCTCAGTATAACAAGCGGGTTCGGTCAATACATCCATATTATTATCTTGATTAAGGCCTGACATAGTCACTACCTGGAGAGAGAGAGAGAGAGAAGAAGAAAATACTTTAGCGTACGCTCTTGCAAGATTAGATTGGTTATTATCTTATCTAATCAGGATGGCTTCCACTGTTTTCATCAAATCTTCCTTCAAATCCTAAAAGGTAAGAATAGCCGGGATTAATTACACCTTACAAGTTTGCTAATCTTTCAACCAGGCCGGTGTTTGTACTTTGAGGGAGGTTCCCCGTGCTTTCGTACGAACCTAATTAAAATAAACCTCATTTTCCCATAGGCATGACCCCGTTAACACCTTTCTAGACACCTACTTGATCGGCTAATTGTCCTATGTAAAATTCTCCCAGGAGCAACTGTTACTCGCAGTGGGTATCGGGATCCACCTATCTCATAGAAGGTATGCAATCTCATTGCAAATTTCAACACTTGAAATTCCCGATAATACTTTTTCCCCTAACGTCCTATGACCTTGACGAAAGCCAAAAAACCATAGTACGCTAGTCATGTTCAACCCGTACATTTCATGATTGAATTAAACCCACCCGCATGACCCTTGATAAAAGCGAACAAAACCGTACGACTACCCTAATCCAATCGCATCATATGCAGCAGATAAGTAGTAAGTAGCTACCGCACACTACGCCTTGACGAAAGCCAACAAACATGGCACGAATACTAAATATTACTTATCTGAAATATCGGAGGGCTATGTAGGTTTTTCAGAAAACCATAAGCGTAATGAACTTGTTATAATTGTAGAAACAAGTGATTTTGAAAAGGAGTGTTTTTTAGGCTTTTACTAGTTTCGGTAAAGGGGTCACTCCTAATGAAGGGATCTAGACTCTTTCCCTATCGAATAAGGTGCTGGATATTCTATAAGGAATACCGCTATGCAAAGCAAGAACTATAGAAGCAATCAAAAACTAAACCGAGTGAGTATGCAGTATTTTCTAGTTTCACTAAAGAGGTCACTCCCAGTGAAGGGATCTCGGCTCTTTACTTATCGAATAAGGTGCTAGATATTCTACAAAGAATACCGCTATGCAAAGCAAAAACAAGAGCTACCCTTTTTGAAAATTTGATTCTACAACATCTTTTAGCTTTCTTTTTCTTTCATTAATCTCATTAATGAATTCCCATTATTTATTCTTCCTAAGCATCACAGAAGAAACGAAAATACAACGTACGCTTATACCATCCGCATTCGCCACAGTGTCCCGTTATGCACCGTTAGATTACTTAACTAACGGCATACCGGGGCGGGACTAGCGCGGGTGAAAAACATAAGCAACGTTTATTATATATCATATATATATAAGCCATTTGTCTCAACATCAACATTGATCACATCACAGAGCAGCAGAAGATAACATATGAAATATTGGATATACTAGGAGGTCCGTATTTTGTATTTAGCCAAAAATAGAAAATAAGAATTCCACGGTCGCGATGAATAGCCAAACCCACATCCTTAGACCCCTACGAGAGCGGCAAGCAACCCTACCAATTCTAGAGTTAGGAGACCCGGACTCAACTCCTCAAGATGGTCTCCCTCTGGACTCTAAAACCCGGTTACTTATGCTCCCCACCTTGGGTCTATCCTAATGTGGAAAAGTAAATAATATACAACAATAGTGACATCATTCTCAACCCGGAAGTGCCCCAATAAAAGAATATTAAAATTTTACATGAATGAAAATAAAAACTCACATCTCACATAAAACCCCCGGCTATTCAGAACACGACGATCCAATATAACATATCACAACAACACATAACATCACATGTCATCAACGTAAGTAAATATGCGTATACCAATTGTCGTTGATGTATAGCAACGAAACCAGCGATACACAACATATTACACTTACGGTCGAAGAAAAGAAAATGTAAAACTACAACATTTGGAATCCGCAATCACCTTAGACATCATAAATCTGAAATATTGCATACTTCGCATTTCATGCCTAACTGTATAAATTCCACATATTGTATCACATTCCAGAAAAAAGCTAGACAATGTTAAACATTCTGATTGAATTAACAAACACCCACAATTACCCAATAAATTCAACACTTGAGCGTAATTTGAAAGTATCCATCACATGCCACGGTACCAACGAACCAGCCGTAGAAGGGCAAACCAATGCCTTACTTTTGACACCGCTGAACTACCACAAACCCTAGGGTTTGTGGCGGTTCTGTCGGTCACAGAATCAAGTTAAGGCTTCATTCATCTAGAGGGCTCATCGAATAACTTGCACGATATTTGAATGTTTCTAACTTGCAAAAAATCCAACTCTTGAATAAATTTCCAGCGAGGGTTGATTGTTGAGATTTTTCTTACATGGGTTTTAAAATGAAAGAATAGAATATACAGCAATCAAGACAGTGTCGCTTGGAAGCTAGTCGATTGAGTACGGGTCGGTCCATAGGGAAAACGTGTTCTTTTCTTATTGTTCTAACGAGTTAATTCCTATTTGTGGTAGGTTTTGATTTTTTTTATAAAAACTAAGATTGAGTTTGATTTGGATTAAAACCTTGCTAGGGTTAGGATTAGGTTAGTTTGGAAAGTTAATTCTACTCACTGCTTTCTTTTCCCTAATTAAGAAAATAGGTGTTAGGGTAATAATTAACAAAGGGGATTAGCACGACAAGGAAGAAATTTCGTTTCTTCCTTTTGGTCCTTCTCCGTCCTTTCTTAATTCTTAGCCCTAACCTCTATCCAAATCAACCACAACCGGTCTAACTAGGGAATCATCGCTATCTTCTTGGATAGGGTGCCGTAGTGAGCGGTAGGTGTTTGATTTACATAGAGTCCTAATTTAAAATATTAAACGAGCAAGAAAGGAGTTGGGGATTTCCATCTGTCAAAGCAACCCAATCTTAACCCTAACAACTGAGGAACTACTCACTCATTAGGGTATTAACAATGGAATTCATTTTTTTAATTTTCTTTTTATTTACCTATTGAACGTGCAGATAATAAAAGACAGGTACGAAAATTGCAGAAATTAAATTGCAAATAAGGAAAATTCAAAATAAAAAACTTACTTTTATTGACACATCTTGACGATTACAATGAAACTGAAAATTTAAATCTAGAATTAAAAAGAGGCATGCCCCAAAAGAGGCTGTAGGCTTTCCTATTTACAGATAGGAGAAACCCTAGGGTTTACATCTGATCCATATTTAAAATTACAAGACTACCTAAAGAAAGCCGGGTCAAAGCAACGACACCACCGACACTTTGCACCAGCACGTGCTCTGCACGGCCCCGGAACCGGGCCAGAAGCCTTGTTTGGCCGCGGTTCCGCAGCCGTTTAATGGGCTCTTGGGTTCAGTTCTTCTGTCATACTTCAAGTTGCTTTTTTAATCTGTTTTCTTCACTTGGTTCTTCAGAATATTTTCTACATTTTTCCAGATTTCCAACAGTGCAGAATTTGTGGACTTTTACCGTAAGCTTCGCGTTGAAGTCTTGAATCTTTATGCTGCCCTCGTACTTTGTGCAATCGAAATGTTCATTGATCTTCGTTTGTTCCTCAAACTGGTAGGCGGCATCTTGCAGATTCCTTTATTTGTTGGTCGTAGTCTCACATTCGTAGCGTTTTTTCACCATTTTCACTGTATTGTTCTGAGAACCTGTAACCTGCAACTATTTAGCAGACATGGATCAAAAGCACCTATTTATTTGCAATATGATTAAGAAGGGGGAATATAATAATGCAAAATTCTAATATGAACAAACACCCCCAAACTTATCTTTTGCTCGTCCCGAGCAAAACCAATTTATTCTCGAAAAAATCCTAAGCTCACTTTCGCAGGGAATCGCGATTGCACTAAGCTCGTACAACAAGACGTTAAACCTTTAGGTGTCCCTAGTAGGAGGAGTGTTGTCTCTTGAGTGTTTTCAACGGATACTACCCACAAAATCCGATCAATTTGGCCTATTGACTTTCATTCTTCAATTCGGTGTTCTAACTAGAAATTCTCTTAACTTTAACTTAGAAATTATCAACCCGTGTTTTTCACACTCACTTATCATTTAACTTAAGATCGTATATGTTTTGTAAATTTACTTAGCATTTAGCATCTTTTGAATTTTCCTTCTAAGGTTCCATCTCTACTTAGGAATTTTTATCATCTCTACTGATGATATAAGTCCTATTTTTCATTCCTATCTCTCATCCAAACCCAATCATATACCCCTACGTATGTGTATGTATCACCCATGCACTTGGATATTCAATTCAAGCTATCATACTCTTGTCCATTGTCCAAAGTAATTTTAGTTGGTGAATTTTAGATGAAATTGCACACACATTCATCATGCGACCGTTAATATTTCTTGAGGTACTAATGACCGATTACAAAATGTGTTTGCTCATTAAGGCGTAATTCCTCGTATTTTAATACCTAAGGATTTAGCAGTGACTCTCAAACCAGTTTGTCTAAGGAAAAGAAAAATGAATTAATGAAAGATTGGTCCTTACTGGACTGAGAACTTGACAAACTCGGAAAGAGAAAATACCGAAAAGGACTAAGCACCCTCGCTATATATTTTACGCAGCCTTAAGTAATTACAAAACCAGTGTTCATTTTTTTTATATCTCTTTATTCACACTTATAATTTTATTCAATTTTTCATATTAAGGATTTTAGACAAGAGCACTTCAAGGTATCCTCTACTATCCTAGGTTTCAAGGTGCGTGTATGTGTGAGTTATAGGGTATATACTTTCAGAATTTAGAATTAAACTTCGGAATTATATTTCAGACTTACACTTTAATAAAAATTTCAATACTCTTCCCTTATTTTGACTTAGCCCAAGAACTGAACTCAAAATTTTCCTATTTCTAAATAAACTATAAGGACATATATTTTCTACCGTTAAACTTTAAGAATGGTTATTTTTAGGCTTTTGAATTTATTAAGTTTAGGATCTAGTTTTTCCTAGCTAGTTAACCGTCTTGTCAAACTTAGGTCAAATATGACCAAAATTGAATTTTTCAATTTTTATAATTTTTAAAAATTTTCAATTTTTTATTTGATTTGATTTTTTTTATTTTTATAATTTTTCATAAAGATGCAATGCAGAATTAACATGCAAGGAAAGAAAAAGAAAAAATATGTACAAAAATTAAAATATGCAATACAATGATAACTATTTACAAACCACCTTCTCCCCCAAACTTACCAAAAGCAGTGCCCTCACTGCTCAGGACCTCGCCGTCCCGTTGAACGTGACGGGAACGCTCCTCTCGCGCCAGCAGCGTAGATACGCCATGTTCAATCTTTGTCATCCGGTAATCTAAGTTGGTCACCATCCCCACCAAATTATCAATTCCCCTAATGGCTTTTCTAAGAAGACGTGCATGTTCTATGGGGGTAAGCTCTTCCTCGGTTGCTGTCGAGCTGGAGCTGGGTGTTCTGGCGGGTATATGTTTGGCCGGTTCCCTTCGTGACCATATATCAGTTAGGCGGGTATAGGACGTGGATACACTCTCAATAAGAGGCCTGATGGGTATACCTCCATGCATGTAAAACTCAAATTCCTCCACAGGGAGGAATTAGCGACACGGTTGTGTCACTAACATAGGACATGAGTAATTTACGGCCCTTTTGCCAGCACCAATTGAATTAAACAAAACCGTGCACATGTCAAATCTAGGGTTCCTAGTCATTAATGTGTGCACGATATGAAGAGATGGGGTGAAAAATGTTGTGTTATGTGAACTGCCAAAAATGTTGTTTTGTGCCCAACGCCACACGGTTAATACATTGGCGAAGAGGGTTCTAGCCTGTATGCCCTTCCTAGGTTTTCCTCGAACAGTCGTTACCCATTAAGGGTAAATAGTCTTCAAACTGAAGGGGTTGGTCGTGAACAGGTAATCTAGGAATTAAGGTGACTTTATCGATGATGTCCCTATCAATGATTATTTCCCTATCGCCCCAAAGTAATTTAATAAAACCGTATTGTGCTAGGTAACCTTCCTCCATGAACTCGTAAAAACGAGTAACTAGATCTGGAAGAGCGTAGGCATTGGGATGATTGTAAATTAAAAAGTTTCACCCTCGCCGTGTGATTTCCTTACCAAAATAACTTCCGTAAATTGTGTATGCAAAGATTTGTTAAAAATCGGGTTCTAATTGCATGGTTTGTGCCATTCAGAAAGTTCACAGATTTATGAAAAATTTTAACAGAGGGGGAGAAATGATGCAAACCTCCTCTGAAAAAATTCAGAGGGAGAAGACACAAAGCAACGGCGGAAGCACGGCAGGAAGCGGGGTATGGCGGCGGTTGCGCGGCGACGTGGAGCGATCTCCTGCTTTTGGATGCTGCGGCGGCAAGGGTTTCTGAGAGGAATTTTTAGTGTTTGATAAAAACAAAGAGGGGTCGGGTTCTATTTATAGGGGGTGTGTTGGTTAGTTGCAAAAAGTCCTTCTTAAAAAGAGGAAATTATTTGGAAATTATTTGTAAATTATTTTTTTTATATTAAAACTGGAAATTTACAAAAATACCTAAAAAAAATTTATTTTGTTTTTATATAATTACCAGTGATACATACCCCCAAATTTGTTTTAAACAGTGTTTTGGCTAGATAATTGAAATTTAGGGGTAAATGGAAGAAGATCAGTCAATGCAAATTGGCTCCTGCAA
Organism: Agapanthus africanus; assembly: GCA_030015575.1. Taxonomy (NCBI): domain Eukaryota; kingdom Viridiplantae; phylum Streptophyta; class Magnoliopsida; order Asparagales; family Amaryllidaceae; genus Agapanthus; species Agapanthus africanus. The sequence continues at coordinate 540,111,168 of CM057337.1, forward strand.
AAACAGGAGCTCCTCCGAAGGGTCCGCAGTGAGGAACGGTTTAAGTCTATATCCGTTCACTTTAAATAGTGAACCGTCTTCCGGGTTTTCTAGATCGACCGCACCGTGCGGATATACGGTGTGTGATTGAAACGATTTCGGATTGTGTATGTAGAAAAAGGTATAGAAATCACAACAAATTTTTTTTTGACCGCAATCAATAACGGTGTCGAATGTAGCGCGTTAGTAAGTGCGGATCGTCCACAGGGAAAGTGTAATCGTTCGTGTTTCGATTTAGATGAGTTGAAATTTTAAAGCAAAGAAAAGAAACAACAATTCATGATTTAAAGATTTGAAGTTCAAGAATTAGAAAAATCTAGTCTAAATCAAGAAACGATAAAATCAAGAATTGAGAATTTGTGATGATTTCCAAATCAAATATCAAGAATCGAAATGAGGCTCGTAGGAATCGATCGGATCTATAGATGTGATGAAATCTAGCGATTACGTATTCTTATCCATCGATGAATTGATACTAGATCGATGATGATCAACGAGAATTAGGGATTTCTTGTGAAACTAGGGTTTCATCATTTATCCCTTATTCTTTCGTCGATATCATTCACATTCTAGCCTCTAGTAAATTCAAAAATCGATCGTGGATCCCTAATTTCGAGCGATCACAATCAAGAAAGCATCGCACCGAAACTAGGTCGTCGATTCTTCAATTTACAGGAGTTTACAAACTCGCAGGACTTAAGAATCGTTTTAAGATTTGTTACATCATCATTTTATTGATCGTCTCGACTCCTTTACGAGCGGATTTTTACTCAAACATCACAACAAGAACAACAATCACAAATTGAGATCGAATCATGATGCAAGAATTTAAAGAAAGCAAGATTAAAGAATTTCACCTTTTATTTATCAATAATTCCGTTACAAATCGCTCAAGAACTACAAGAGGAAGAACTCGATCGTCGATTTGGCTTCGCTCGTCTCCTTGTGTCGCGGATAGGCTTAGATCACTTGCTCGATTGAAGATTGGTTCCGCTCCTAAAAGGTTGAAGGCTTCTCGCTTGAATGGTACTCGGGATCTTGAATTTGGCTTGGATTTAGAATTAGGGCTACAAGATGTGTCACTCAACTTGTAGGTGGATTTGGGGGTGATGACGAACTAATGATTTTATGAACTAATGAACAACCCTTAACCTTAGATCTAGGCTCCCTTTTATAAGCTTTCATAACCCTAGATCTAGAATTCAAATTTCAAATTTCCTTCCAAAATGAACAACTTTTCCCTCCAAAATGAGCCATCTCATTTGAATTTTCCCTCCAAAATGAACTACCTCATTTCAATTTTCCTTCCAAAATGAACCACCTCATTTGAATTTTCCCTCCAAAATGAACTACCTCATTTGAATTTTCCCTCCAAAATGAGGTTGTTAGAAAGAATCTTCTAGAAGAAGTTTGTTGGAGGGAATATTCTAGAATGAGGTTGTTACAACGAGGCTTCTAGAAGAAGGTTGTTATAAGGAGGCTTCTAGAAAAAGGTTGTTGGAGAGAGCTTTCTAGAAGAAGTTAGTTGTAAGGAGGCTTCTAGAAAAAGTTAATTGGAGGGAGTCTTCTAGAACTAGGTTGTTAGGCCGGGCCTTCTAGATGAAGCCACGTGGAGTTTCTGGAGAGTTCTGGAAGCTTTGCCGTTAGAAATAAGCACATAGGGAAAATCTACTTCTCTGCTGACATCATCATGTCGCGGATTCACGGCGGGAAGCGCCCATTGGCCTTGAATAAATTTCTTGAATAGTTTTACACCTTATTGTTTACTGCCAGATCACCAGACTTAGACTTGGTGTAATTTTGATCAGCACTTTTGACAATTTGGCTCGGTTTCTGGAATTTCCTGCACAGACTTCGAAACAAGTGTTGCGCTACAAGAATGATGCGATGCCATGATAAACAGTCAATTTCCCTAAAAATGCCGGTTTTAGAGTACAAAATAGGTAATTCAGTATTTTACTATTATTTTGCTAATATGTGAAATATGCAAACCGAACACCTCTAGATGAATGCAAAAGATAGGGAAATTGACGTGTTAAAAATTCATTATTTTCGACTGATCAAATTCCCCCAAACTTATTTTCGGTCGTCTCGAGCGAACTGTTTTATTAAAAAGAGAAGGAAAAAATAAAGAAAGAGAAAAACTAACTAGCACACTTTCGTAGGCAACACGATTGCACTGAGCACGTGCAAGAAGCCTTTAAACCTCTAGGTGTCCCTAGTAGGAGGAGTGTTGTCTCCTGAGGGTTTTCAGCGGATTGCACCCACAAAATCCAATAATAAAAGGAAGACCGTGAAATTGACATATAAAGATAAGAATTGTAAAAGAAAAGCTTTGAAAATTAGGGTTTCCAACTATGCTAGCTTTTCGGTTGTCATGAGCCCTATCTTAATAGTCATGAAAAGATGTTAGAAATAACATAACCCCTCAATAAAACGTCGTCTTTATTCTTCATTCCTATCTGTCTTCCAAATATTGATCATATAACCCTACGTGTGTGTAAAGAACATCTCTACAACCGGAGAATTCAATTCAAGCTATCATACTCTTGTCCATCCACCTTAGGACTTTTTAATTAATGAATATTTAGATGAATTTTCTTACACACTTTCATGCGACCGTTAATACTTCTTGAGGTACTAACCGACCGATTACTCATGTGCTTGCTTATTTGGTGTTTCTCCTCGTCTTGCACCACCTAAGGCTTAGCAGTGACTCCCAGACCAGTTGGCCTTAAGGTACTAGGTGAAGAGGCACCCTCGCTATATTTTTTTATTGCTGCCTTGGCGAGAACAAAACCAGTGTTCATTTTTCTCACCATTTTATATTTTATTCATTTTTTTTATTTCCTTCATACTTTGGCTTTTAGACAAGAGCATTTCAAGGTATCCTCTACTATCCCGAGCTTCAAGACGTGTGTGAGTGCGAATAGTAGGGTATCAACGTTCAAAAATGTTTGGCTTCCAGAATAGGAACTATTTTTCAGACTTATTTTTATCCTCAGATTAGTGACTTCCTCCATCTTACTAACGCTTGGGACAACGGCTCATAACTACTTATTACTAGTTCGTATAAGAAAACTTCTAATTTTCATGGTTTTCTTAAATTTTTCTAATCTCATGGATGTAATTTTTCACTATCTAATCTTTTATTATCTTATTTATGTACAAAAAATGTTTTTATTTTTGAAAATTTTTATAGGTTTTGAAAATGTTATGTGCTTATGCAAAGTATGATGCAAATGATGCGAAAATAAGCACAAACCTCCCCCAAACTTGTTTTCAACAGTGTCCTCACTGTTGCCTTCTGCTAAATTTCGAAAACCTGTAAGCTTGGGAGGAAATTTATTAATCGGGGCAAAATATTTAAGTGAAGATCCTCCGCCAAACTTATTTTTAGCTCATCATTTTGTAAAAATTTTCTTTTCAAGAGCCAGATAATACCCCCCCAAACTTGAGTTAAGCCATGTTAATCTTTGAAAATCACATAAGGGGGTCAAAAATCATTGGTCGATGCCAAGCTTTGCAAAGACCGAAAGTTAACACCAACTATTCAAAAATTTTATCAATGTAGTACTCTGGTTGGTGGAAGAAGAAGTGGGGAAAAGGTAAGTGGTGGAATAGAATGTGTGTGCGTCTCATTTTGGAGAGACGATGCAGTGAATGTGATGAATTACCGGCATTCTTTTTACAGTTCAAAAGAAGGGGTGGAGGTTCAATTTCATTGATTGGGACATGATTCATCTCAACACCCGTGTCATTCAAAAATGCGAGTTCATCAGTGAAGATCTCCTCAAAAGTTCCATCAATACCCCGATGAATAATGTCATCACAAAGTGCGGGGTGATCTTCAGACTCAAAAAACATTTCATAATCAGTGTTTATTGTTGACCCGGACATCTCGGTGGAAGAGTCCGTATGTGTATGATACATAGTTGGGTCAAACAATAACATATGAAAATAGTCAAGATCAGTATCATGAGGATCATCAAATTCGCTGCTGTCGACATCCATTAAATCGACAGAACAGACCTGAGCAGTAGGTTCGGAGGGTACACTTCCCAACTTGTAAATGTTCAGCTCTATTGACCTATTCCCGAAAGATAGGGTGATAGAGCCATTACGACAGTTGATGATGGCATTGGAAGTGGCCAAAAAGGAGCGACCTAAAATCATCGGAATTTGATTCCGTAGGTTTGCTACAGGCTGTGTATCAAGTATAATAAAATCCACAAGGAATACAAATTCCCCGATTTTTATTAACACATCCTCCAGTTCACCCCTAGGTTTGGTGATTGATCGGTCAGCCATCTGGAGAGTTATGCTCGAGGGCTATAACACTCCGATACCTAGTTGCTCGTAAACAGAGTATGGAAGAAAGTTAACATTAGCGCCAAGGTCTAGTAGAGCACGGTTGATGTGTTTTCCCTCGATAGAAATGGAAATAGTAGGACAGCCAGGGTCCTTACGTTTCCTCGGTACATGTTGGGGGAAGGCCGTGTGTACTGTCTTTGCCATAAAATCTTCTTAGGCACTTGAGTCTTCCTCTTCCTAGTGCACAAGTTCTTAAGAGTTTTCGCATAGGACGGAACTTGTTGGATGGCATCTAGGAGAGGGATGTTGATATTTACTTGCTTAAACATGTCCATAATCTTCTCCATATATGGACTCGATTTGTTAGCCCTTAACCGATTAGGATAAGGTGCTTCAGCAATAAGCGCTGGGTCCATCATAGGAGAAGGAAGTGTGTGTAGACCTGATCCCAGAATAGGAGTGGGGATCGTTTTCTGTGTACTAGAAGAGATGGGCTGAGGTGTCGAGCCTTGTGGGAAACGGAGAATAAGCTCGGGAGAAAATGGTGGGGTAGAAAACTGTGGTCAGAATTAGAAGTAGAAGTGGAAGGAAAGGTCTCAGCCAGGGTATCATTGATAGATTTTTCAGTGTCATCAATCTCTTCGCCAACATGATTGTCAAGCATTCTTCCAGATCTCAACATGATTACATTCACATGATGTGAATAGCCAGGATTGGGTAAAGGTTGAGCTGGAAGTTTCCCTTTCTCTCTTGCACTCATTTCGGCTTTTAGTTGTGCAATTTGTGCTTCCATCGATTTGATATTCTCATTTTGAGAGACAATGATCTTCATCACATTCTCGACGGAAGATTGCAAACTTGTCGTCCCTTGGATGGATTGTTTCATGAAAGTATCCAAGGTTTGTGTTAGTGCAGAGGTATTATCTGTACCGGTCAATTGCAATGAGATTTCATGTGGTGCAAAAGTATTGGCCGGATTTTGGAAGTTTTGTGCTTAGAAGGGGTGCTGACTCAATTGAAGTGGTTGCTGTTGTGGTAGAAGGACCCTTTGGAAATTGTTTTGATTTGGAACCGTGTTTTGAATTTGTGATTGGTTCCAATAAAAGTTAGGGTGATTCCTCCAACCCTGATTATATATGGAAGAATATGGACCGTTTCTAAGTCTTTGAAATGCGGCATTGGTATGCTCGTGACCTTGAAACGGAAAATTTAATGGACATTCTTCTGTCAAATGAGAAGGATCAGAACAGCATCACCATACAGTTTTGGAGAGTGACATTTGGCTTAGGGCGGCGCTAAAAATTTGTTTTCCATAGCGTCGAATTTCTTGTGTAAAGCTGAAATTTCAGCTCTAACTCCTATGGAAATATCATTTTCATCCCTAGACAATTGGCTCACACCCTCCCACTGTAAAGATTTTTCAGCGAAATCTTCTAGGAGTTTCCAGGCTTCCCCATCATCTTTGGTCATGAAGTTGCCTTGACACATGGATTCAAGGGTCTGTCTTGTGTTAGGATTAATGCCCTCATATATGATTCGGCACAGTTCCTATCTAGGGATTCCGTGATATGGACATTGGACTAACAGATCCTTGAAGCGTTCAAGACATGATGAAAATGGTTCATTTGGAAGCTGAGTGAATTGATTTATTTCGCTACGGACTCAAGCTGTCTTATGATGTGGGTAGAATTTCTTAAGGAATGCTTTGACGAGTTCTTCCTAATTTGAAATGGAATGTGCAGTTGTGTTGTAAAGCCACTTCTCGGCTATATCGGACAAGGTGAATGGGAGAAGACGAAGACGCATAGCATCCATAGAAAGTTGTGAGGTACCCATCATTGCGCATACATTTTCAAATTTGGTGATAAAGGCATATGCGTCTTCAGACTCGAGACCGTGAAAATTTGGTAGAAGGTTGATGTATTGAAGTTTAATTTCAAAATTTTCCCCGTTGGCTGGTGGAATGGAAAGACAGGTGGAAAGGGGACCTCGTGTAGGATAGCACCTCTCTTGGAGAGAGATGCAGGATGGATTCTGCGCACCAACGGACGGCGACAGAGTAGTGGTAAAGAAGTTCGATGGATACGGATCCATCGATGTGGGTGTGGTGGTGGGTAAAGAAGAGGTAAATGTAGAAATACCGACTTTTGGGTCGATAGGGGAAACGCAGACTAAACGTGCATTAGAATCCCTTGTCCAGCCTATCTTGCACTAAAAAGGGTTAGTACAAGTGGCAGCGTGACTTATAATTAGGAGAATGAATAAAGTGTTGGTGTTTGTTTTGAAAAATATATGGATTTTTTAAAAAATGATGCGATCATAACAAATGCAACAAGCAACCCAAAAATCTAGTGGGCACCTAGGTCAAAGCTCTAGACCGCTCCTAACTGCCAAAAGACAAGTCGCGGGATAAATCCTCCACTGCCTCTTTATCTCTCCTGTGGCAAGGTAAGTGCCAGGTAAGTGGGTGGTTCTCCACTACGTAAGTAGTGGGCCTAATTAAGTAACCACTAGCTTTCGACACACTTTTCTTAGACACCACAAAAGAAACGCGGATAAGCAATGAATTAACCACGGCCTTCTCTTGTCCTAAGTGAGCGCGACGGTCCTTAGAGTCATCTCTAGATATTTTTTAGTTAATGAGGATAATGCGGATGCAAGTTTGTGATTTTTGGGGCTTAGGAAGGGTAATGAACTCCCCACCTAATCTGGATTTGGTCTTTGCCCCGTAATTTCCGTATTAATATGCAAACAACCAAAAATCAAAAACACGCATAATTTTTATTGCTTTTTGCGGCGCTGCGATTTATTTGCAAAGAAACCTGCAGCAAATTGTTAATTGGAGCAGATGAGGGAGAAGATAAGAAGCAGAGGAGTCACCTGAGAATTTTGTTTACTGTAGCGCCGCGGTTTAGCCGCAATAAGCGCCTAATGCCACTGAACCGCCGCAGTTTTAAAAGATCTCTGCACCAAAATTTTACAGTTTGCCTATTTTGACCTTCTAAGCTCTCTGGAATTTGAAGAAAAAATTTTCCACAGCTCCACAAGTTCCAGATTTTCTCGCAACAAATCACAACAACACGTTTAGTGTTAGCGCGAATTTTGATCTCAAAAATTATAATGGAATAAACTTTTCAACTCAAATTTCCAAAAAAAAAACGAACAATTAGCGCACTATCCCCGGCAACGGCGCCATTTGACTGAAACAATTTCGGATTGTGTATGTAGAAAAATGTATAGAAATCACAACCAAAAATATTTTGACCGCAATCAATAACGGTGTCGAATGTAGCGCGTTAGTAAGTGCGGATCGTCCACAGGGAAAGTGTAATCGTTCGTGTTTCGATTTAGATGAGTTGAAATTTTAAAGGAAAGAAAAGAAACAACAATTCATGATTTAAAGATTTGAAGTTCAAGAATTAGAAAAATCTAGTCTAAATCAAGAAACGACAAAATCAAGAATTGAGAATTTGTGATGATTTCCAAATCAAATATCAATAATCGAAATGAGGCTCGTAGGAATCGATCGGATCAATAGATGTGATGAAATCTAGCGATTACGTATTCTTATCCATCGATGAATTAATACTAGATCGATGATGATCAACGAGAATTAGGGATTTCTTGTGAAACCAGGGTTTCATCATTTATCCCTTGTTCCTTCGTCGATATCATTCACATTCTAGCCTCTAGTAAATTCAAAAATCGATCATGGATCCCTAATTTCGAGCGATCACAATCAAGAAAGCATCGCACCGAAAATAGGTCGTCGATTCTTTAATTTACAAGAGTTTACAAACTCGTAGGACTTAAGAATCGTTTTAAGATTTGTTACATCATCATTTTATTGATCGTCTCGACTCCTTTACGAGCGGAGTTTTACTCAAACATCACAACAAGAACCACAATCACAAATTGAGATCGAATCATGATGCAAGAATTTAAAGAAAGCAAGATTAAAGAATTTCACCTTTTATTTATCAACAATTCCGTTACAAATCGCTCAAGAACTACAAGACGAAGAACTCGATCGTCGATTTGGCTTCGCTCGTCTCCTTGAATCGGGGATCGGCTTGGATCACATGCTTGATTGAAGATCGGATCTTCTCCTAAAAGGTTGAAGGGTTCTCGCTTGAATGGTACTCGGGATCTTGAATTTGGCTTGGATTTAGAATTAGGGCTACAAGATGTGTCACTCAACTTGTAGGTGGATTTGGGGGAGATGAAGAACTAATGATTTTATGAACTAATGAAAAACCCTTAACCATAGATATAGGCTCCCTTTTATAAGCTTTCATAACCCTAGATCTAGAATTTAAATTTCAAATTTCACTCCAAAATGAACAACTTTTCCCTCCAAAATGAACCACCACATTTGAATTTTCATTCCAAAATGAACCACCTTATTTAAATTATCCCTCTAAAATGATCTACCTCATTTGAATTTTCCCTCCAAAATGAACCACCTTATTTGAATTTTCGCTCCAAAATGAGGTTGTTAGAAAGAATCTTCTAGATGAAGTTTGTTGGAGGGAATATTATAGAATGAGGTTGGTACAAGGAGGTTTCTAGAAGAAGCTTGTTATAAGGAGGATTCTAGAAGAAGGTTGTTGGAGAGAGCTTTTTAGAAGAAGTTAGTTGTAAGGAGGCTTCTAGAAGAAGTTAGTTGGAGGGGGCTTCTAGAACCAGGTTGTTAGGTCGAGCCTTCTAGATGAAGCCACGTGGAGTTTCTGGAGAGTTCTGGAAGCTTTGCCGTTAGAAATAAGCACATGGGGAAAATCTGCTTCTTTGCTGACGTCATCATGCCGCGGATTCGCGGCGGGAAGCGCCCATTGGCCTTGAATGAATTTCTGGAATAGTTTTACACCTTATTGTTTACTGCCAGATCACCAGACTTAGACTTGGTGTAATTTTGATCAACACTTTTGACAATTTGGCTCAGTTTCTGGAATTTCCTGCACAGACTTCGAAACAAGTGTTGCGCTACAAGAATGATGCGATGCCATGATAAACAGTCAATTTCCCTAAAAATGCCAGTTTTAGAGTACAACACAGGTAATTCGGTATTTTTCTATTGTTTTGCTAATATGTGAAATATGCAAACCGAACACCTCTAGATGAATGCAAAAGATAGGGAAATTGACGTGTTAAAAATAAATTATTTTCGACTGATCAGTGCGTATCAAAAATGGACCTTTCCATCGAGATCTCAGCTTGTCGGGATGGAAATGTAACCGGGTGTCGTAAAGTAAAACCTGTTGACCAGGTTTAAAAGTTTTTCATATAAGGTGTTTATCGTGGAACACCTTCATTCGGTTTTTGACGGTTATAACATTCTCGTAAGCTTCATCCCGAAGCTCATTTAATTCGTTCAACTGCAGCTTTCTATTGCTGCCCGCATCTCGTAATGATAGGTTCAACTCTTTTATTGCCCAAAATGCTTTGTGCTCAATTTCAACCGGTAGGTGGCAAGCCTTTCCATAAACAAGCCTATATGGAGACATACCAAGATCGGTCTTATAGGCAGTTCGTAATGCCCAAAGGGCATCAATAAGTTTTGACGACCAATATTTACGGTTTTGGAAACCGTTTTCTCCAATATTTGTTTAATCTGCCGATTCGAAATCTCGGCTTGCCCACAAGTTTAGGGATGATAGGCGTTGATAGCTTGTGAGTAATGGAGTATTTTTGCATTAAGGACTCGAAAGTCCTATTGCAAAAGTGAGATCCATTATCACTGATAATCGCGCGAGGATGCCCAAACCGAGAAAAAATGTTTTCTTTGAGAAATCTAACGACAACCTTGTTGTCATTAGTTCGGCTGGGCGCTTCCTCGACCCATTTAGAAACATAGTCAACAACGAGTAGAATATACATGTTTCCAAAAGAGTTGGGAAATGGTCCTATAAAGTCTATCTCCCAAACATCAAAAATTTCAACAACCAATAATGGTTGGAGCGGCATTTCATTTCTCCGAGATATCCGGCCCAAGTGTTGACACCGGGAGTATGTCTTGCAGTAATCGTGTGCGTCTTTAAAAAGTTGCGGCCAGTAGAAACCGTACTGCAAGATCTTTTTTGTTGTCTTTTTGGGGCCAAAATTCCCGCTACACGCTTGATCGTAGCAAAAAGACAGGACGCTCTTAAAATCGTTGTCGGGGACACACCGACGAATGATTTGGTCGGAACAGTATTTGAAGAGATACGGTTCATCCCAGTAAAAATGTTTTACTCAGGACAGGAATTGGAGTTTGTCCTGATTCGACCAATCATTAGGTATAAGTCCGGTGGCCAAATAATTTACAATATCTGCGAACCAAGGTTAAGAGCTGCTCATCTGGGAAAATGTCTGTTATAGGAATTTGAAGCATTGGCGAAGAAGGGAGGCGTGAAAGATGATCGGCGACTACGTTTTCGGATCCTCTCTTATCTCTGATGACAAAATTGAACTCTTGTAGTTGGAGGATCCAACGTATAAGCCAAGATTTAGTGTCATTTTTCGTGAAAAGATGGCGAAGTGCTCAGTGGTCGGTATAAACGATGACTGGAGAGCCGATTAAATAGGGCCTGAATTTTTCTAGTGCAAGCACAACAGCTAAGAATTTTTTTAGTTGTTGTGTAATTCAATTGGCCCTCGTTTAAGGTTCGACTGGCGTAACAAATTGCATGCGGCATCTTGTTAATATGCTGTCTAAGTACAGCACTAATAGCGAAATCAGATACATCGCACATAATCTCAGATGGATGCGTCCAGTCAGAAGATGAAAGAATGGGAGCGGAAATGGGTGTGTTTTTCAATGATTCGAATGCTTTCATGCATGTTGAGTCAAAATCAAAAGTGGTGTCCTTGGTTAACAAAAGAGTCAAGGGTCTAGCTATCTTGCTAAAATCCTTGATGAATCGTCTATAGAAACCGGCATGGCCAAGGAAGGCTCGAATGTCTCGGACGTATTTGGGAGGAGGAAGATTGGAGATGACTTCAATCTTATCTTTATCCACCTCAATGCCATTTTGCGAGATGATATGTCCTAAGACAATACCTTCTCGTACCATAAAGTGGCATTTCTCCAAATTTAAAGTGAGATTTTTATCCCTATACCGGGTAAGAACTGCGTCTAAATGTAGCAAACACTCGTCTAAGGAGTCGCCAAAAATGGAGAAATCATCCATAAAAATCTCCAAGAATTTTTCCAGTAAGTCTGAAAAAATGCCCATCATACGCTGCTGGAAAGTAGCGGGTGCATTGCATAACCCAAAGGGCATGCGACGGTAAGCAAACGTACCAAAAGGACAAGTAAATGTGGTCTTTTCTTGGTCCTTTTCAGCGATAGGAACTTGATTATAGCCGGAGTAGACATCCAAAAAGTAATAGTACTCGTGCCCAGCCAATCGTTCTAGCATTTGGTCAATAAAAGGTAATGGAAAGTGGTCTTTCCGTGTCGCGACGTTGAGTTTTCTATAATCGATGCAAACTCGGCACCAAGTTTGGGTTCGAGTAGGTATTAACTCGTTCGCCTCATTAGTTATGACCGTTATGCCCGATTTCTATGGGAAAACGTGAATTTGGCTAACCCACTGGCTATCAGAGATAGGGTAAATGATACCATTATCAAGACATTTTACAATCTCCTTTTTAAAAGCCTCCTTCTTGATTGGGTTTAGGCGTCTCTGCGGATCCCTGGCTGGCTTGACATCATCTATCATATGAATATGATGTTCAACTATTAGGGAACTAATCCCCTTGATGTCTGCCATAGTCCAGCCAAAAGCTTGCCGATTATTTTGCAAGACCATTAAAAGTGCTTTCTCTTGCTCGGTGGCTTGAGAGGCCAAGATGATAACAGGAAGGGTCTCATTCTCACCTAAGTAAGCGTATTTATGGTGAGACGACAATAGCTTGAGTTCGAGTTTTGGAGGTGAAAAATTAAAGGTAAAATTGGTGAAACTGTCTCAAACTCGAAGGATTCCAATAGAGCTTCGAATCGAGTGTAAGCAACCGAGTCAGATGGTTCAGCTAACTCATCCGAAAATTCAAACGACTCAAACTCAGGTGGTGATTCTTCAAAATCGTTCGAAAAAGTGAAACATGCGTAACCGTTATCGGGTGTGAAAGCAGTGTCAGATTCAAGGAGGAACACACTAGTGGCATCAAAATTGCTATGATCGAACAAAAATTTTTGAGCTCACTGTCCTCCAGAGTGATCTCTTGGATCGAGAAAATATTAAGTATATTAGCATTAGGCTCGGAGGGCTGATTCACCAACTTAAAATGTTGAGCTCAATTGTCATGTTTCCAAAAGATAGGTTCATTGAACCATTTCGACAATTGATCACCGCATTAGAAGTTGCAAGGAATAGTCGACTGAGTATCACCGGAATTTGACTCCGGGGGTTAGCTACAGGCTGTGTATCCATAAAAATGAAATCAACGGGGAAAATGAAGTCCCCTACTTTAATCAACGCATCCTCTAACTCACCCCTAGAATGGGTGATGGATCGGTCAGCCATTTGGAGAGTACAATGTGTCGGTTTCAGCTCTCTAACGCCTAATTGTTCATATACTGAATAGGGAAGTAAGTTAACACTGGCACCAAGATCTAAAAGTGCGCGATTGATGTTCTTATCCCCAATAGTTATTGAAATTGTAGGACAGCCATGGTCTTTTCGTTTTTGAGGTAAAGGTTGGGTAAGAGCATCACTTACTGCACTAGCTAAGAAAACTTTCTTAGGTACCTGTGATTCCCTTTTCTTGGTGCATAAGTCCTTCAAGATTTTAGCGTAAGAAAGGACTTGTTGGATTGCATCCAAGAGAGGTATGTTAATGCTAACCTGTTTGAATAACTTCACAATCTTCTCCATTTGTGGAGTTTGTTTATTGGATCTCAACCTGTTTGGAAATGGAACATTTTGAAAATTTGTTGAGTCCGATATTTGCGGAATAGACTGTGGAGTTGGAACGGATCCTAGTGTTGGTGTTTTCGTGGAGTGAGATGTGGGTCCGTTCGAATTAGTAGAAGAAGTGGAGTCTTGTGAAGAATGAAGAACAAGCTCTAAAGAAGGTTAAGAAGATGAAGAAGAAGAAGTAGAGCCTTGTCAAGATTATTCCCACACAAAGAACTGTTAGGAATTTTAACTCGGAGAGAACACTTGCTTGACGTTCTTTTAATCTGGAATTTCTAGGATTCTTAACGAGCTTTGGGCCAATGCTCCCAAACCAGTTGGCTTTAGGGCATTAGGTGTAGAGACACCCCGGCGGACTTAATTACTAAAGTTACCTAGGCCCAAAAACAAAAGATAATTTTAGAGTGAAAATCATGACGAATTAATGCGAACGGAGATATAACCGGTTGTTCAATTATTTTTTGGATAAAAGACGTGTTTAGTGGGTTAGGTGTGTAATCATTCCAATCAAGTTCCAGATGGGTTATTTTTAAGAATTAGTTCCAATTAAGGCATCAATAACATCCCTTCATATCTGCTTCACTTCATAAACTATTCTTGATATTACTTATTTCAGAACATACCTATTTGATCCTCAGAAAATAATTTATCTATTTAAAAATTTTCAGACATAATAGATTTGTCATCTAATTTTCAAAACTCACAACACATATAGTGTAATGTAAAGACGTATATCAGTTATAGTTAACTTCAAAGGAGAGTTAACTTTCAGGTTTTCAAAATCTAAAAATAAGATTTAGTTATTCTTAACTTATCAAACAAATCGTCGAATTGTTGAATCCGAGTTCTCCCACTAGCTAACTTGACGAAAAAGTTTTTATGTTTTTAGAAAATTTTCTGATTTTTATGGACTTTAAAAGTATGCAGATGCAAAATATACATATGAATGCGAAGGTTAGAAATGCGTACCGAGCGTACCCCCAAACTTAAACTGGACGGTATCATCACTGTCATTGCATGAAAAAATTATTGAAGGGTCAAAATGGTCGGTTAGATATACAATTTTTTTTATTTTTCATTTTTATTTTATTTTTTTAAAAGAAAATTGTTAAAAATGGATATGCACCGGACAAGAATATCCACATATATATACAAAATGGTATATACATACCCCCAAACTTATTTGAAACAGTGTTCACTGTTTTGGCTGGATAACCAAAGTTTGGTAGTAGGCAGAGGAAGATTATGCAGGGTAAACCGGCTCCTGTAAGACCAGGAGCTCCTCTGTTGGTTCGGCGCTAAGGTATGGTTTTAGTCTGTGTCCGTTTACTTTGAAAAATGAACCGTCCTTTGGATTCTCCAAATCCACAGCGCCTTGCGGATACACATTCCGCACAAAAAACCCGTATCTTCGAGAGATAGATAATGCTCCTTTATCGTCCAAAATGCGCGATGCTCTATTTCCACTGGAAGGTGGCAAGCCTTTCCGTAAACAAGCCGATAAGGAGACATGCCAAGATCGGTCTTACAAGCAGTTCGAAATGCCCAAAGGGCATCAGTGAGTTTTAAAGACCAATCCTTACAGTTCTTGGAAACCGTCTTCTCCAATATCTGCTTGATTTGCCGATTTGAAACATTGGCTTGCCCACATGTTTGGGGGTGGTAGGGCGTAGATAGATTATGATTAATGGAATGTTTCCGCATCAAGGCCTCGAAAGTCTTATTACAGAATTGAGTTCCATTATCGCTAATGATTGCTCGGGGGTGCCCAAACCGGGAGAAAATGTTTTCCTTAAGAAATCTAACGACAACCTTGTTGTCGTTAGTCCGGTGTCACGACCCGCAGGGTACGGAACGTGACTGGCACTTAAGTTACGAAATGTCTCAAGGCGTCCGTAAATAAGTAAGCCAAAGCCCAGAAAACAAAACAAGATTCAGAAATAGAGTGAAGGAAAAAGCAATTTTAATGCAAGTTATTTAATCCATTAACTCAGAACAAGCTTTTTAAAAGCAACTTCCCTTTTTCAAAAATTTCGGCAGAGTCACCTTTGTAAAACAGGCCCCCAAACGGGTACAAACAGGAGTATAATGAATAACATGTAATATGGCATCCCCAAGCGGGAGCTAGCTCTTCGCCTCAAGGCGGTCACAAATCCCTCGCAATGTAAAACAACAATGTGAATAAATAAGCATGAGAAGCACAGTAAATAACTGTAGGGTTCCTAGGCACTCCCAAGAGGTCTCACAAGGCATCAACCATGCCAATTTATAAAAATACGGTGCCGAGAAACCCTAGACTACGGATCGTTAACTAGATATTTAGGCGACAAAAGCAACTAGTTAACAATTTAACTAAAAGAAAGGAAATACAACCTTTGTAGATCCGATTCTCCACCTCCATAGCCCCATGACGAAGCCCCCTTGCTGTCCAAATCCAATCTCGGGCTCTAGCATTGGCTTCATCGGAGAAATGGGCGGGCTAGTTCATCGACGACGATGCCGAAGATGATCTACGTCGAGGCATCACAAGATCAAGCTCCCACTTCACCAAGTCATGAAACTTGTGAAGAAAACACACTGTACTACTTGGAAAGAGGTAGAGGATGAAGAAATAGGAAGTGGGTTCACTTTAGAATTGGATTTCTCACTCTTTATCATCAAGTCACCATTGATGGTTGCAAGCTTCTTCTTGTTGAAGAAGAAGAAGAAGATAATTATTATCATAAGTGTTTAGAAGAGAAAAGAATAATAAATCTTATCATAATTTTAACCATGTTTTTGTGTAGAGAACTAACTTGAGTTTAGATGAATGGTTAGGGTTAAAAGAAGAAGACAAAATGGTCACTTGGTCAAAGCTTCATGAAGCTTCAACAAGCTTCATGAAAGAAAGAAACCATTTTATTTTTCTTTTATGTATTTCTCAAAAATGAATAGATAAATAAATAAGGGAATAAGTCAAAATCCTAACCATTATCATAACCATGGTATAAGTCTTTACACAAATCCAATTTTGTATGCATCATCAAACATGATACAAACAAGTGCACAAAATTATATCGTATATACAATGTGCACATGCGAGTGAGAAAATCCATTTAATGTGAACCAATACTAGTTAATGCAAACTAATATATCAAATATATAATCATGCATTAAATTATTAAATCAACACATGATTTAACGATCCGGTCATATCGTATATGACCGACTAATATCTAATGTATCGGTTTGTCGAATCAACCCTTGATTCGATAACTAGGTTATATCGCATACAACCAATCGACACATTCATCGCGAGAATGAAATACGGTATCACATACACGCATTATTCTCGGTCCCGCACATATTTCATATGCGCTCCTATTTCTTTTCGCTTGAGCCAGGAAACCTCTGTGTAGGACTCTAAAGACTCGTCAATACGCCGGTAGCAGGTGATGATCATATCAAACACCCACAAGCCGCAAGCGGTCTGCTAAACGTAACGGCCACCCGGGTATTGAGCGATCAGAAGATCGACGAGCAAGCCCGCTCACACTCCTGTGAATCGAACCAGTAACACTTGCCGTACAGTCCGGTCTCGTTGTCTGATATGTCGCATATCTCGCCTAGGGGTGGTAAACGTCAGACCCCAATAGCTCGATAAGTCGTGTCGATATGAGGTCTATAACAGTTCGAGAAACTACCGATAACACTTACCAGTATATCTCAGCAACCCTGGCCTGGGATTTCCGATTATAGCCAATCGAACACAGCGCAATATCAACTCCCTATACCGGGAGAGACGAATCCCCTCCTATCGCTCATTGCCTCCATGTGATTCGGGACTGTACCCAAAAAACACCGTTTTGCACGCCCTCTTGGACGTGGTAAGATGGAAATCAAAGCACAGTGGGAACCACACAAGACTCTATGACAATCTCGGGTCAACAGACTACTCTGTACCAGTGTCACCAGAGAACTGCCATCTGACGTAAGGTATAATACCATCTGGGAGTTCTCGGTGAGTCCGTCCAGTGTACCCAGTCTCTACTGAGCACCCGTATATCATCTCTGATGTCAAACACCAATGGATATGGGATCATCCATCGCCCATCTGTATGGGTCGAGAAGGTACACGCTAGTCTACTCTGGTATATCGATGCCCCGTCTCGATACACCCACGACTAGGGACTTTGAAGGATGTACTTATGGACTACCATGTCCCCACTAGTATGATCCGCATCATAGTCCAGATAGTCATGTACACATCCTAAGGGCTTTACCAACATGTAACAGAGAGACAATCAATATACACGTTAAGGTAAAGAGTAACCAGATAGCATACTATCATGTCGAGCAAGAAATTCCTCCCTATATATGTCCAAGCATCCACTACAATATACATCCTATGTATAGTAATGGCCTCTGGGGCATACACATAACTAACATTCTCCCACTTGCACTAGGGCCATCTGATAGCAGTGGTTGTAGTATCTCATACTCAACCATCCCATAAAAGTCTCTCTCTGGGAATGGGCCTTCGTGAGTGGATCCGCCGTGTTATCCTCTGAGTCTGCTCTCCTTCCCTCGATCACCCTGGAGATCAACTATCTCCATGATCAGGTGATACTGCCTTAGATTATGTTTGGGTCGCTGATGAGACCGGGGTTCCTGGGCCAAAGCCACACTTCCATTGTCACACAATGGTAGGAACCTAGTTCATCTCATGAACCATTATACACCCAAACAGCCTCTTTGGTAGCATCTTAAGTAGCGATGTATCCTGCCTTTATCGTCTAGTATGCCATGGTATCTAGCTTGGAACTCTTCCAACATACCATCCCTTTACTGAGGGTAAAGACAATGCCTGTGACTGACATTCAGTCGTTCTTATCACTCTGGAACACTTCCAGTGATTCTCCCCAGGATCAACTGATACGATCTCACTACATCTAGTGAGTATCCTAACATCCATTTAGATCTATTTCATAGATCCAAACACCAGGATTTAGGAGGTATCACTTTGATCCTATATGGAGAATCATTGTGATAAGCGGAGATTGATCGAGCGTAGCATAGGAAACTCTTTCCCTATCAAGAGTATGTCATCCACGTACTCTACGAGAATTTCCACCATACTCCCTACTACCTTTTTGTTTATACAAGGTTCATCTACCATTTTGATGATGTCAAACTTTTTGACTATCTCATCAAAACAGATCTTCCAACTCCGCGATGCCTGCTATATCTTATAAAGAATCTTGTACACGTTTCCGCTGCTCCCACTGTCTACGAGGCCCTCTGGCTGTGTACTTACAGACGTTCTCTTCTAAAACATCATTTAGAAAAGCTGTCATGACACCCAACCACCAGATATCGTAGTCATGGTATGTAGCCGTGGCAAGTAGGATCTGGATGGACTTAAGCATAGCCACTTGAAAAGGTTTCATCATTGTCCACGCCTGGTCGATGACGAAAACCTTTAACAAGTCTAGCTTTTGAAAGTCTCAACTTTTCCATCTACACCAAGTAATCTTCTCAAGATATACTTGCTCTTGATGGGGATTTAACCCTTCAGATATAGCAACCAAAGTCCATACTTTGTTGGTGTATATAGATTCCATCTCAGATCACTAAGCATCCAGCCATTCTTACAGAGTCCCACTCCTTATGACCATCTCGAAACTAGTTGGGTCATCATCTCATGATGCAATCCTCGCTCCCACTGTCATAGAGAAACCGAAGTATCTCTCAGGTGGGTGAGGAACCCTACTAGATCGGCGGAGAGGCTGAGGTTCGTTGGAATCTACTGAGTCCTTTGGTTCTATCAAATCATTAGCTGCAGTTTGTATAGCTGGAACCTTTCCAGTTCTACATAACAGATCTTGCCTCTAGCTTGTCCGGATTTTGCTTTTAGACATAGGCCGGACAACCCCAAATCTTAACTAGCTTAAGACATGGGCTCTTCCCTTTCCATATCACATATGAAGTGGTAGGTAACTGATTTGATTCGAACCTATTCAATAGGTATGTAGCTTCTCAAGTGCATAACCCCCTAAAAGGAAACGGGTAACTCAGTAGTACTCATCATAGAGCACACCATATCAAATAGGGTGTATCTGCTCCGCCCCGATATACCATCGTGCAATGGTGTATACGGAGGAGTAATGCTCATTGAAAGGAATTCTTGTTGTGTAGTATGCAAATTGTAAAGAAATCACAACCAAAAATTATTTTGACCGTAATCAAACTACGGTGTCAGTTGTAGTTCATGAAAGAGTGCGGATCGTCCACAAGGATTGCACGATTCGTTTGTATTATGATATGCTTGAATTGAAAAGTTAAGCTAAGATAAACGAAAACATGATTCAAGAATTTTGATTTTCAAGTGTCACTATTTTATTCATGAATCAAGAAAATGATAAACAATCAAGAATCGGTGTATCGATGATATTTCCAATCAACAGTCAAGAATCTAAAAGAGGCTCGTAGGAATCGATCGGATCGATAGACGTGATGTAATCTAAAGATAACGTGTTCTTGTCCTTCGAAGGATTGATACTAGATCGATGATGATCGACGAGAGTTAGGGTTTTCTCGTGAAACTAGGGTTTCATCTTATCCCTTGTTCTTTGATCGATATCATTCACATTCTAGCCTCTAGCAATTTCAAGAAACGATCGTAACTCCCCAATTTCGAACGATATCAATCAAGAAAGCATCGAAACAAAATGTGTCGTCGTTTCTTGAACTTGCTAGGGTTTACAAAACTTGTAGGAATCAAGAATCGTTTTTAGCTATATTACGTCATCATTCTATTGATCGTCTTGACTCCTTGACGAGCGGAGTTTTACTCAAACATCACAACAAGAACAAAAATTACAAATTGAGATCTAATCATGATGCAAGAATTAAAAGAAAACAAGATAAAAGAAAATCACCTTTTATTTATATCAACAATTTGATTACAGTCGCTCAAGAACTACAAGAGAAAGAACGAAATTGTTGATTTGGCGTCGCTCGGCTCCATGAGTCGCGGATCGTTTGGACCACTTGCTCTGTTGAAGATCGGCTCGGCTCAATAAAAGGTTGCAAGGCTTCTTGCTTGATGGGTACTCGGGATCTTGGCTTTTGGAGTTAGAATTAGGGTTAGGGTTTCACACAAGCCCTGTCACTAGACTTGTAGAAGAAGAAGATGAAGAGAGAGATAGAATGGGTATAGTTTGATACTAGATTTAGGATTGATGATCTTATTTTTCCAAAGATGAATAATAAGTGAGCCTAGGGTCTTATTTATAGAACACCCAAACCCTAGGTCTAGGTTTGAAATTACAATTCCCTCCAAAAGTTTGTTGAGGAGTTTGTTAGGAGCTAGCTTAGGGTTTAAGCTAGGATTAATTAAGCATTAGATAACCCTAGTTTGCTGATCTGGCAGAAATATCTGGAATCTTCTGGAAGTTGGAGTACATTTATGAACTGTAGCCACTGATGTAGGAGTTTTGGTGCAAATTTGAGAGGCTAATTCCTTGAAGCCACCGCGGATCAGCGGCGCAAGCCAGCTCCTGCCGCGGATCCGCGGCTCTTTGATGGGATTGGGCTTTGGTTCTTCTGGTGAAGCTTTATAATGGTATTTGGGGCTTCTTCTGAATTTTTGATTTGTATTTTCCCTTTTGGATTGATACCAGAACTGAAATCATTGAGTTGGCGTAACGTTTTAGCTGTACCCTGTAAATTTTGGCCTTTCTGCTGCATTTTCCTGCACAGATCTCAAAACAAGTGTTGCGCAAATGTAGGGATGATGCGATGCCATGAATCATGGTCAATTTCCTTTATAGTGTCGGTTTAAGAGTCTAATACATGCAATCTGGTATTTTGCGACAGTTTTGCTAATTTGTAAAATATGAATGCTGTATACTTCTAAATGAGTGCAAATGATGAGGAAATTGCCGGCTAAAATATTCAATATTTTCGACTAATCAAATTCCCCCAAACTTAATTTCGATCGTCTCGAGCGAACTGTTTTATTAAAAAGAGAAGGAGAAAATAAAGAAAGAGAAAAACTAACTAGCACACTTTCGTAGGCAACACGATTGCACTGAGCACGTGCAACAAGCCTTTAAACCTCTAGGTGTCCCTAGTAGGTGGAGTGTTGTCTCCTGAGGGTTTTCAGCGGATTGCACCCACAAAATCCAATAATAAAAGAAAGATCATGAATATTACATTTAAAGAAAAGAATTGTAAAAGAAAAGCTTCGAAAATTAGGGTTTCCAACTAAGCTAGCTTTTCGGTTGTCATGAGCCCTATCTTAATGGTCATGAAAAGATGTTAGAAATCACGTCCTCCCTCAATAAAACATTGTCTTATTCTTCATTCCTATCTTTCTTCTAAACATCGATCATATCACCCTGCGTGTGTGTAAAGGACATCCTTACACCCGGAGAATTCAATTCAAGCTATCATACTCTTGCCCATCAGCCTCAGTACTTTTTGATTAATGAATATTTAAACGAGATTGCTCACACAGTTTCATGCGACCGTTAATACTTCTTGAGATACTAACCGACCGATTACTCATGTGCTTTCTTACTTGGTGTATTTTCCTCGTCTTGCACCACCTCAGGCATAGCAGTGACTCCCAGACGAGTTGGCCTTAGGGCACTAGGTGAAGAAGCACCCTCGCTATATATTTTTTTATTGCCTTCGGTGATAAAAAAACCAGTGACCATTTTTCTCACCACTTTATATTTTCTTTATTCCCTTTTTTTTCTTTTTATTTCCTTCATACTTTTGGCTTTAAGACAAGAGCATTTCAAGGTATCCTCTACTATCCCAGGCTTCAAGACGTGTGTAAGTGCGAATAGAAGGGTAGCAACGTTCAAAATGTTTGGCTTCCAGAATAGAAACTATTTTTCAGAGTTATTTTTATCCTCAGATTAGTGACGTCCTTCATCTTACTAACCCTTGGGACAACGGCTCATAACTACTTATTACTAGTTCGTATAAGAAAACTTCTAATTTTCTTAGTTTTCTTAAATTTTTCTAATCTTATGGATGTAATTTTCACTATCTAATCTTTTATTATCTTATTTATGTACAAAATTTTTTTTATCTTTTGAAATTTTTTAAATTTTTATAGGTTTTCAAAAATGTTTTGTGCTTATGCAAATGATATGCAAATGATGCGAAAATAAGCACAAACCTCCCCCAAACTTGTTTTCAACAGTGTCCTCACTGTTGCCTTCAGCTAAATCTCGAAAAACCTGTAAACTTAGGAGGAATTATTAGTGGGGGCAAAATATTTAAGTGAAGAACCTCCCCCAAACTTATTTTTGGTTCAAAATTTTGTAAAAATTTTCTTTTCAAGAGCCAGATAATATACCCCCCCCAAACTTGAGTTATGCAATATTATGCTTTGAAAATCATAAGTGGGGGTCAAAAATCATTGGTCGATGCCAAGCTTTGCAAAGACCGAATGTTAACACCAACCATTCAAAAAATTTATCAATGCAGTGCTCGGGTTGGTGGAAGAAGAAGTGGGGAAAGGGTAAGTGGTGGAATAGAATGTGTGTGCATCTCATTTTGGAGAGACGATGCAGTGTATGTGATGGATTACTCGCATTCTTTTTGCAAGTTAGAAAAAGGGGTGGAGGTTCAATTTCAGTGAGTGGAACCTGATTCATCTCAACACCCGTGTTATTCAGAAATGCGAGTTCATCAGCGAAAATCTCCTCAAAAGTTTCATCTATACCCCGAAGAATAATGTCATCACAAAGTGCGGGGTGATCTTCAGACTCTAAAAATAGTTCATAATCGGTGTTAACTGTTGACCCGGACAACTTGGTGGAAGAGTCCGTATGTGTATGATAGATAGTTGGGTCAAACAATAATGTATGAAATGAGTCAAGATCGGTATTATGAGGGTTATCAAATTCGCTGCTGTCGACATCCATTAAGTCGACAGAACAAACCTGAGCAGTAGGTTCCGAGGGTACACTTCCTAACTTGTAAATGTTCATCTCGATTGTCCTTTTCCCGAAGGATAGGGTGATAGAACCGTTACGACAATTGATGATAGCGTTGGAAGTGGCCAAAAAGGGGCGACCTAAAATCACCGGAATTTGATTCCGTGAGTTCGCTACAGGCTGAGTATCAATTACAATAAAGTCTACAAGGAAGATAAATTCCCCGATTTTTATTAACACATCCTCTAGTTCACCCCTAGGTCTGGTGATTGATCGGTCATCCATCTGGAGAGTGCAAGGAGTTGGTTTCAACTCTCCGATCCCTAACTGCTCATAAACTGAGAAAGGACGCAGGTTAACACTTGCCCCAAGATCTAGTAGAGCACGGTTAATGTGTTTCTCCCAAATAGAGATGGAAATCGTAGGATAGCCAGGATCCTTACGTTTCCTCAGTAATTGCTGGGGGAAAGCTGTGTCTACTGTTTTTGCCATGAATATCTTCTTGGGCATTTGTTTCTTCCTCTTTCTAGTGCAAAAATCTTTAAGAACTTTCGCATATGCAGGGACTTGTTGGATAGCATCTAGAAGAGGGATATTGATGTTAACCTGTTTAAACATCTTAGTGATCTTCTCCATATGTGGACTTGGTGTGTTAGCCCTTAACCGATTAGGATAAGGTGCTTTAGCAATAAGCGCTGGGTCCATCATAGGAGAAGGAAGTGTATGTGGAACCGATCCCAGAATAGAAGTGGGGATCGTCCGTGGAGGGGTAAAAGAGGTGGGCTGTAGTGGCGAGCCTTTTGGGAAATGGAGAATAGGCTCAGAAGAAGGTGGTTGGGTAGAAGAACTGGGGTCAGAATTAGAAGTGTGTGTGTGTGGAAAGGTCTCAGCCGGGGTGTTGATAGGATTGTCAGTATCATCAACTTCTTCCCCAACATGATTGTCAAGCACTCTTCCAGATCTCAACGTCGTGATTGCATTCACATGATGTGAATAGCCAGGATTGGGTAAGGGTTGAGCTGGAAGTTTCCCTTTCTCTCTTGCACTCATTTCGGCTTTTAATCGTGCAATTTCTTCTTCCATCGATTTAATACTCTCGTTTTGGGACGCAGAGTTTTTCTCAATTTTATCGACAGAAGACTTCATTTCAGCCGAAACTTGCATGATATTTGTTAAGAACAAATTCATGTATTGTGCAAAAGAAGTGGATTCATCAGTTCCGGTCAACTATAAAGGACTAGATAATGCAGGTGTGTTGACCTGATTTTGAAAATTATGTGCTTGAAAGGGGTGCTGACTCAATTGAAGTTGTGGCTGCTGTTGTGGCGGAGGGACCCTTTGGAAATTGTTTTGGTTTGGAACCGTGTTTTGAACTTGTGATTGGTTCCAAGCAAAATTAGGGTGATTCCTCCAACCCTGATTATATGTAGAAGAAAAAGGATCGTTTCTAGGTCGTTGAAAAGCGGCATTGGTATGCTCATGACCTTGAAACGGACATTCTTCCGTCAAGTGAGACGGATCAGAACAGCAGCCACATACAGTTTTGGAAAGTGACATTTGATTAAGGGAGGCAGCTAAAAATTTGTTTTCCATAGTCTCGAGTTTCTTGTGTATAGCTGAAATGTCAGCTCTAACTCCTATGGAAACATCTGATTGGTTGTTGCCACTCCTAAATGATGGACTTTCCCACTGTAAAGACTTTTCAGCGAACTCTTCTAAATATCGCCAAGCTTCCCCATCATCCTTAGACATGAAGGTACATTGACACATGTTTTCAAGGCTCTGTTTAGTGTTAGGGTTACTGCCCTCATATATGATTCGGCAAAGTTCCCATCTCGGGATGCCGTGATGGGGACATTGAACCAATAGATCCTTGAAACGTTCAAAGCATTTAGAGAATGGTTCAGCAGGGTGCTGGGCAAATTGATTCAGTTCGCTACGGATTCGAGCTGTCTTTTGTATTGGGTAAAATTTCTTAAGGAATGCCACGACGAATTCTCCCCAATTCGTAATAGAATGTGCGGTAGTGTTGTATATCCACTTCTCGGCTATATCGCACAATGTAAATGGGAGAAGTCGTAGACGCATAGCATCCACTGAAAGTTGTGACGTACCCATCATTGCGCATACGTTTTCAAATTTGGTAATGAAAACGTAAGCGTCCTCAGTCTCGAGTCCGTGGAATTTGGGTAAAAGATTGATATACTGGGGCTTAATCTCAAAGTTATCCCCATTGGCTGGTGGTGTGGATAGGCAGGTCGAAAGAGGACCTCGAATAGGGCAGCATCTCTCCTGGAGAGAGATGCGAGGTGGATTCTGCGCACCAACGGACGGCGGCAGATTAGGGTTAAAGAAGTTTGATGGATTCGGATCCATCGGTGTGGGTGTGGTAGTGGGTAAAGGAAAGGTAAATGGAGAAATATCGACTTCGGAGTAGATAAAAGGTACGTGGACTAAACGGGCACTAGAATCCCGTGTCCAGCCTATCTTGTACTAAAAAGGGTTAGTATAAGTGGCAGCGTTGGCTTATAATTAGGGGTAAATGAATGCGGTGTTTGCTTTGAAAAAGGGATGGATTTTTGAAAAAAAATGATGCGACAAAACAAATGCAGCACACAAACCCTAGAATCTAGTGGTCACCTAGGTCCGGCTCTAGACCACTCCTAACTACCAAAAGACAAGTCGCAGGATAGAATCCTCCACTGCCTTTTTGTTCCCCTGTGGCCGGATAAGTGCCAGTTAAGTGGGAAGGTACTCCACTACGTAAGTAGTGGGCCTAATTAAAAACCACTAGCCTTAGACACGCTCGCCTTAGGCACCACAAGAAAACGCGGATAAGCAATGAATTTCCCACGGCCCTCTTCTGTCCTAATTGAGCGCGACAGTCCTTAGAGTCATCTCTAGATTTCTTTTAGTTAATGTGGGTCAATGCGGATGCAAGTTTGGTGGTTTTCGGGTCCTAGGAAGGGTAATGAAATCCCCACCTAATTTGGATTTGGCCGTGCCCCTTAATTTCCGTATTTAGAATGTAAACAACCAAGAAACAAAATCATGCACAAATTTAATTTGCAATTTGCGAGCTGCGATTATTTGCAAAGAATCCTGCAGCAAAGTATTAGTTGGAGCAAAAAAGAGGAGAGAGGAGAAGTCAAGAAATCAACCGAGAGAAAAAATTTCAGAGAACCCCCTAAAAGGCCGCGGTTTCGCCGCAATAGTGCCTTTGTGCCGCCCTTCCGCGGTCTGATAGTGAGAACACTGCACCAATCTTTTTCAGGGAGCTTCTGTAGACTCCCTCAGCTCTCTGGTATTTTCCAAAATTTTTTCTCAATTCCCAAACAGCTCCAGATTTCCTTGCAATGAAACACAACAAATTGTTTAGGCTTTGCACGAATTTTGATCTCAAAAATCACAATGAAATAAATCTTTCAATTCAAACTATAAAACGAAACGAATTAGCGCGCGATCCCCGGCAACGGCGCCATTTGGATTAATGAAATTCTTGTTTGTGTGTATTTGAAAATTGTAAAGAAATCACAACTAAAAATTATTTGACCGCAATCAACTACGGTGTCGGATTTAGATTGTAAGTAAGTGCGGATCGTCCACAGGGATTGCACGATTCGTTTGTATTATGATATGTTTGAATTGAAAAGTTAAGCTAAGATAAACGAAAACATGATTCAAGGATTTTGATTTTCAAGTGTCACTATTCTATTCAAGAATCAAGAAAATGATAAACAATCAAGAATCGGTGTATCGATGATATTTCCAATCAACAGTCAAGAATCTAAAAGAGCCTCGTAGGAATCGATCGGATCGATAGACGTGATGTAATTTAAAGATAACGTGTTCTTGTCCTTCGAAGGATTGATACTAGATCGATGATGATCGACGAGAGTTAGGGTTTTCTCGTGAAACTAGGGTTTCATCTTATCCTTTGTTCTTTGGTCGATATCATTCACATTCTAGCCTCTAGCAATTTCAAGAAACGATCGTAACTCCCCAATTTCGAACGATATCAATCAAGAAAGCATCGAAACAAAATAGGTCGCCGTTTCTTGAACTTGCTAGGGTTTACAAAACTTGTAGGAATCAAGAATCGTTTTCAGCTATATTACGTCATCATTCTATTGATCGTCTCGACTCCTTGACGAGCGGAGTTTTACTCAAACATCACAACAAGAACAACAATTACAAATTGAGATCTAATCATGATGCAAGAATTAAAAGAAAACAAAATAAAAGAAAATCTCCTTTTATTTATATCAACAATTTGATTACAGTCGCTCAAGAACTACAAGAGGAAGAACGAAATTGTTGATTTGGCGTCGCTCGGCTCCATGAGTCGCGGATCGTTTGGACCACTTGCTCTGTTGAAGATCGGCTCGGCTCAATAAAAGGTTGCAAGGCTTCTTGCTTGATGGGTACTCGGGATCTTGGCTTTTGGAGTTGGAATTAGGGTTAGGGTTTCACACAAGCCCTGTCACTAGACTTGTGGAAGAAGAAGATGAAGAGAGAGATAGAATGGGTCTAGTTTGATACTAGATTTAGGATTGATGATCTTATTTTTCCAAAGATGAATAATAAGTGAGCCTAGGGTCTTATTTATAGAACACCCAAACCCTAGGTCTAGGTTTGAAATTACAATTCCCTCCAAAAGTTTGTTGAGGAGTTTCTAGAAGGAGTTTGTTAGGAGCTAGCTTAGGGTTTAAGCTAGGATTAATTAAGCATTAGAAAACCCTAGTTTGCTAATCTGGCAGAAATATCTGGAATCTTCTGGAAGTTGGAGTACATTTATGAACTGTAGCCACTGATGTAGGAGTTTTGGTGCAAATTTGGGAGGCTAATTCCTTGAAGCCACCGCGGATCAGCGGCGCAAGCCAGCTCCTGCCGCGGATCCGCGGCTCTTTGATGGGATTGGGCTTTGGTTCTTCTGGTGAAGCTTTGTAAAGGTATTTGAGGCTTCATCTGAATTGTTGATTTGTATTTTCCCTTTTGGATTGATACCAGAACTGAAATCATTGAGTTGGCGTAATATTTTAGCTGTACCCTGTAAATTTTGGCCTTTCTGCTGCATTTTCCTGCACAGATCTCAAAACAAGTGTTGCGCAAATGTAGGGATGATGCGATGCCATGAATCGTGGTCAATTTCCTTTATAGTGTCAGTTTAAGAGTCTAATACATGCAATTTGGTATTTTGCGACAGTTTTGCTAATATGTAAAATATGAATGCCGTATACTTCTAAATGAGTGCAAATGATGAGGAAATTGCCGGCTAAAATATACAATATTTTCGACTAATCAAATGCTGAGAGAGAATCTCATTCTCCTTTAGAATCATCCAGGAATTCCGTGCTCAAGTATTCTCCTCCTTGATCTCATCAAAGGACATAATACTTATACCCGTATTGGTTCTCTGCTTCTAGCTTATATTCTGTGAATATCTCAAAAGGTTCGGACTTATGTTTCAACAGGAACATATGTCTGAATCTTGAGAGATCATCAGAGAATGTATTGAAGTAAAAAGAACCGGTCTTGGCATGTGTAGACAGGGGACCTTACATACATCATCATGTATCAGTCCCAAGAGTTCATTAACTCTTTCTCTGTTTCCAGTAAACGGAGCTATGGTCATCTTATCTTTGTGACATTACTGGCGAGTTTCACAAGATTTAAATTCAAACTAATTTAAATATGCATCTTTATGTAACTCTAGCCATTCGGGTCGCATTGATATGACCTAGTCTACAATGCCTCAAGAAGGATTCGTTCATTTCTGAACTCTTCCTCTTGTGTGTGTTCCATATACTAAGAACTGTAGTTTGATTTAGAACATCAATGCTTTTAGATAACGTGCCTGAACCGATCAACTTTTGATATAGGAAATGTTCAAAACATTATCCAACAATACAAAATTGTATCCTTTCTTTACTAATAAAGAGTCTGATATGATTTTGTATATCAGGTTCGGTATCTAATAACATTCATTCAGAATCAATGTATTGGTAATACAGGGTGACAGTGACCAACAGACTTGGCTGCAACACTTACCCCATTTTCTGTCTCATGAAACTTATCACCCGTTCTCAGTTTTTCTACCTTTTTGTAGCCCTATGTAACAGATTACATATCTGGGATCCTGATCCGGTATCATATACCAAGGATGCGGAGGATACTGAGAAACGGTTCTATATAATGAACATACCTGAAGATGATGCATCAGTATGCACTCTCTTCGTTTGGGCGGCACGGGAAATCTGGTATTCCCCAATTTCCTGCTCTGTCTTATAACAATTATAAGTTGGAGCGGGACCAACGTTCCCAGCTCAGTATAACAGGCGGGTTCGGTCAAATATCCGTTTTATTATCTTGATTAAGGCGTGATATGGTCGCTACCTGGAGAGAGAGAGAAGAAAACACTCAGCGTGCGCTCTTGCAAGAATAGATTGGTTATTATTTTATCTAATCAGGATGGCTCCCACTGTTTTTATCAAATCTTCTTTCAAACCCTAAAAGGAAAGACTAGCCGGGATTAATTACACACTACAAGTTCGCCAATCTTTCAGCCAGTCCAGTGTCGGTACTTTGAGGGAGGTCCCCCGTGCTTTCGCACGAACCTAATTAATGTAAACCTCGTTTTCCCAGAGGCGTAACTTCGTTAACACCTTTCCAGACACCTACTTGATCGGCTAATTGTAATGTATAAAACTCTCCCAGGAGTAACAATTACTCGCAGCGGGTATCGGGATCCAACTATCTCATAGAAGGTATGCAATCTCATTGCAAATTTCAACACTTGAAATTCCCGATATTTTTGCCCCTAGCACCCTATGACCTTGACGGAGGTCAACAAACCATAGGCTACTAGTCAAGTTCAACCCGTCATTTCTTGATCGAATTAAACCCACCCGCACGACCCTTGACGGAGGTCAACAAGGCCGCACGACTACCCTAATCCAATCTGCATCATATGCATAAACAGATAAATACTAGTTAGCTACCGCACACTACGCCTTGACGGAGGTCAACAAACGTAGCACGAATACTAAATAGGACTTATCTGAAATGATGGAGGGCTACGACAGGTTTTTTCTGAAAACCTATTGCGTAATGAACTTGATATCGTTGTAGAATCAAATGATTTTAAAATGGAGTGTTTTTGAGGCTTTTCTAGTTTTGCTAAAGGAGTCACTCCTGGTGAAGGGATCGTCGGTCCTTTCCTCGTCGAATGAGGTGCGTGATATATCATATATATCACTGTGCAAAGCAAAAACACTTAAAAGCAATCAAAAGACAAACCGAGTGTATAGCATCTGCCAGTTATTGCTAAAGGAGTCACTCCCGGTGAAGGGATCTCGGTCCTTTCCTCATCGAATAAGGTGCAGGATATATCATATATACCGCTGTGCAAAGCAAGAACTGTAGCTACCTGTTTTATTTTGAAATTCGATTCTACAACATCTTAGGTTTCTTTTATTTCATTAATCCCATTAATGAAGTCCCATCATTTAAGTTCCTAAACATCACAGATAAATACGACATACACTTATGCCATCCGCATTCGCCTCGATGTCCCCTCATGCACCGTTAGGTTAGGTAACTAACGGCAGAGTGGGGCAGGGGTAGCACGGGTGTAAAACATAAGTAACGTCTATATAATATATTATATATACTATATATAGTATCTATCACAGAATATCACATGATCACATCACAGATATCGCAGCAGAAGAAACATATGAAATATTGGATATACTAGGACGTCCGTGTTTTCGATACGAGCCAGTATAAAACACGGATTCCACGGTCGTGATGAATAGCCAAACCCACACCCCAAGACCCCTACGAGAGCGGCAAGCAACCCTACCAATTCTAGAGTTAGGAGACCCGAGCTCGACTCCTCGAGTTGGTCTCCCACTGGACTCCAGAACCCGGTTACTTGTGCCCTCCTCCTTAGGTCTATCCCAGTGCGGAAAAGTAAATAATATACAAATGGTGACATCTTCCGCAACTTGGAAGTGCCCCAATAAAAGAATATTACATACAAGTTTTTACATGAATGAAAATGAAAAACACTCATCTCACATAAAAAACCCCCGGCTATTCAAACACGACGATCCAATATAACATATCCAGCAACACATAACATCACATGTCATCAACGTAAGTAAATATGCGCATCCCAATTGTCGTTGACATATAGCAAGGAAACCGGAGATATCACATATTACACTTACGGTCATAGAAAAGAAAGTGTAAAACTACAACAGTTGGAATCCGCAACCTCTTTAGACATCGCATGCCTAACCAAATGAATTACTTAGACATCGCATGCCTAACAATTATAAACCCCGCATTTTAGTCTCAAAATAGAAAATTCTTTTCAATATCATGTCGGGAAATTCAACAAGATTCCCGACATCCTGATCGAATACTCGTCGCAAACTTCAGTAGACGGCCGCACCCCCGATACCGTCGACGAAGTGCACCAAGGCGGAACACCGCTGCCGCGAGCACCCGAACGGATGCTTTCGGCGACGAGGTTCTCCTACAGTCACTTGGTCGGGGCTATGGAGTGAGGCTGTCTATTAAGTTTACCCGGCGAGTATCCGCATACGCTACGTGATTGCGACGGACTTTTGATCGCATCAAAATTCCGTGGCAACCGATCATGTGAGACTAAAGTGCTATGTTTATAACATTCATTCAGTTATCTCATAACTACTTATGAATTCCAATTATTGTATTACATTCCGGATAAATAAAAGAATGTTAAACTTTTCGATCGAACAATCGAACACCCAAGTTTCCCCGATACAGATCAACACATGAAACAAGTCTAAAAACATTCAGTTCGTGCCTCAGTACCAACGGTCCAGCCGTAAAGGGTCAAGCCAACGCCTCACATGTGGCACGCCGTACTGCCCCAAACCCGAAGGTTCAAAAGGCAGTTCAAGACGGTCACATAATCGAGTTAAGGTTTGTTGTCTTCTAGAGGGTCCATCGCGTTACTTGCACTACTTAGAACGTCGTTAAACTACAGAAAAATCCAACACTTGGAAATTTCCCGACAGGGGAAAAATTGGGTATTTATATCCGGTCGAACTTTTTTAACATATCTTAAAATTATCCGGAAAGGCACACAGAAAAAATTAGACAATCCGATCGAAACACCGAATTCCCTAAACAACCCCAGAAAACTCAACTGTAGAATAAATATTAAAATATTCCAGAAAATACAGCGTCAGAAATTAGGAATTACTGTGCAAATGAAAAAGGTTGATGTGACTAGTTGGCCGTGGAACCGCCGCACAAGCCAGCTTGTGCCCTGGTTCCTCCGCACTATTGAAGAATCATGAGCACGTGCTCCACAGTAATTCATCAAATTCCCTGCTGATTTTTCTGTATATTTTTAATTTCGAAAAAGACCAGATTTCGGAAAATGTACAGAGAGCATTCTTGAGTTAGGGTTTCGGTTCGATCGGACTTCTAACTCCGTCTACGCATCGCCTAAGGCTCTAGCTAGGCTCTGATACCACTGTAGGGTTCCTAGGCACTCCCTAGAGGTCTCACAAGGCATCAACCATGACAATTTATAAAAATACGGTGCCGAGAAACCCTAGACTACGGATCGTTAACTAGATATTTTGGCGACAAAAGCAACTAGTTAACAATTTAACTAAAAGAACGGAAATACAACCTTTGTAGATCCGGTTCTCCACCTCCATAGCTCCATGACGAAGCCCCCTTGCTGTCCAAATCCAATCTCGGGCTCTAGCATCGGCTTCATCGGAGAAATGGGCGGGCTAGGTCATCGACGGCGATGCCGAAGATGATCTATGTCGAGGCATCACAAGATCACGCTCCCACTTCACCAAGTCATGAAACTTGTGAAGAAAACACACTCTACTACTTGGCAAGAGGTAGAGGATGAAGAAATAGGAAGTGGGTTCACTTTAGAATTGGATTTCTCACTCTTTATCATCAAGTCACCATTGATGGTTGCAAGCTTCTTCTTGTTGAAGAAGAAGAAGAAGATAATTATTATCATAAGTGTTTAGAAGAGAAAAGAATAATAAATCTTATCATAATTTTAACCATGTTTTTGTGTAGAGAACTAACTTGAGTTTAGATGAATGGTTAGGGTTAAAAGAAGAAGACAAAATGGTCACTTGGTCAAAGCTTCATGAAGCTTCAACAAGCTTCATGAAAGAAAGAAAGAAACCATTTTATTTTTCTTTTACGTATTTCTCAAAAATGAATAGATAAATAAATAAGGGAATAAGTCAAAATCCTAACCATTATCATAACCATGGTATAAGTCTTTACACAAAGCCAATTTTGCATGCATCATCAAACGTGATACAAACAAGTGCATAAAATTATATCGTATATACAATGTGCACATGCGAGTGAGAAAATCCATTTAATGTGAACCAATACTAGTTAATGCAAACTAATATATCAAATATATAATCATGCATTAAATCATTAAATCAACACTTGATTTAACGATCCGGTCATATCGTATATGACCGACTAATATCTAATGTATCGGTTTGTCGAATCAACCCTTGATTCGATAACTAGGTTAATCGCATACAACCAATCGACACATTCATCGCGAGAATGAAATACGGTATCACATACACACATTATTCTCGGTCCCGCACATATCTCATATGCGCTCCTATTTCGTTTCGCTTGAGCCTGGAAACCTCTGTGTAGGACTCTAAAGACTCGTCAATACGCCGGTAGCAGGTGATGATCATATCAAACACCCACAAGCCGCAAGCGGTCTGCTAAACTTAACGGCCACCCGGGTATTGAGCGATTAGAAGATCGACGAGCAAGCCCGCTCACACTCCTGTGAATCCAACCAGTAACACTTACCGTACAGTCCGGTCTCGTCGTCTGATATGCCGCATATCTCGCCTAGGGGTGGTAAACGTCAGACCCCAATAGCTCAATAAGTCGTGTCGATATGAGGTTTATAACAGT
Organism: Agapanthus africanus; assembly: GCA_030015575.1. NCBI lineage: Eukaryota > Viridiplantae > Streptophyta > Magnoliopsida > Asparagales > Amaryllidaceae > Agapanthus > Agapanthus africanus. Next base: position 540,145,363 of record CM057337.1, read on the forward strand.
TCGAGAAACTACCGGTAACACTTACCAGTATATCTCAGCAACCCTGGCCAGGGATTTCCGGTTATAGCAATCGAACACAGCGCAACATCAACTCCCTATACCGGGAGAGACGAATCCCCTCCTATCGCTCATTGCCTTCATCTGATTCGGGACTGTACCCAAAAACCACCGTTTTGCACGCCCTCTTGGACGTGGTAAAATGGAAATCAAAGCACAGTGGGAACCACACAAGACTCTATGACGATCTCGGGTCAACAGACTACTCTGTACCAGTGTCACCAGAAAACTGCCATCTGACGTAAGGTATAATACCATCTGGGAGTTCTCGGCGAGTCCGTCCAGTGTACCCAGTCTCTACTGAGCACCCGTATATCATCTCTGATGTCAAACACCAATGGATATAGGATCATCCATCGCCCATCTGTATGGGTCGAGAAGGTACACGCTAGCCTACTCTGGTATATCGATGCCCCGTTTCGATACACCCACGACTAGGGACTTTTAAGGATGTACTTATGGACTACCATGTCCCTACTAGTATGATCCGCATCATAGTCCAGGTAGTCAAGTACACATCCTAAGGGCTTTACCAACATGTAACAGAGAGAAAATCAATGTACACGTTAAGGTAAAGAGTAACCAGATAGCATACTATCATGTCGAGCAAGAAAGTCCTCCCTATATATGTCCAAGCATCCACTACAATATACATCCTATGTATAGTAATGGCCTCTAGGGCATACATATAACTAACAATAACATGTCGACTCAACTGAGCTCGACCCCAAATACAACATAAAAATCCCCAAGTCTCACAGCCTCGTATCTAGGTCACTATACAATAATCCAAATAACAGGCACAGCTGATACTGTAGATGGAGTACTCTAAATACAATGAATATATAAGGTGGTAAAAAATGATAACAACACACCTACGAGCAAAAGCCTCGAGTCCAGGCAAAAAGTGCAAAAGTAGCTAGTGCGTCCGCCGCTACTGTACTGACGAAGCGGACCTACAGAAAGGCTGTGGCATAACGGGGGTGAGTTGCCAACTCGTGAGTAATAAATAACATCTATAGAGGTTATCGCATGCATGCACACAAGAATCCCAGCATCTATAAAACAGATATGGCAGGGTATACTAGCAGGTATGTATGCAGCATGAATATACTAGCAGGTATGCATGCAATATGAATCAGTTCGTGATCTTAAGATGTAAGTATAAGAATCATTCTTTTCCTTTTTTTTGAAACTCTTTAAAATACCAGAATAATATCAATAGAATCAACAAGAATCCGTGTCCAGCAACGACACCTCAAAACTGTCTCAAATCTCATATATCCATATCATAGTCTCTCTGGCCTCAGCCGTCCGGCTAACCCATCTCAAATATCAATATCTCATCATCTGTGGCCACGGTCGGTATCCTTTTGATATCCGCCGTGCCAAAAAGATCACCGGTAGGTAATCCATGCCCTGCCAGGCACAACGCCATCATCTACGATCTTCTCGCTCCGGGGTACCTTACTGGGCCCACCATGTACCCGAGACGGTTCATCCAACTCCTCGAAACTGGTCTCGAAAACTACAGCAAACTCATGGTGGACGACACTTTACATTACTAGAAAACCATAACTTTTCATATAAAAAAAGATAATAAGTTTATAAGTCTTGCGGCTTTCCCCCAAAATCCAGAAATATCATAAGTCTTAAGAATCATTATAAGTGCATGTGTCAATGATCATGAATGCATATGGTATCAATAATCAATTTGCAATGTATGATCGATGGACTAGGCATGAACAATGATGTAATGAGGTACATGCATATGAATAGCAATTTTACAATTTCATTTTAAATATTTAATGCAATAGCACAGGTTATGAGCATCAATTGATTACGTGTTTTAGATTATAAGTTATCTAGTGTTGTGACATGGCAATTACCAGGGCGTGTGTGTACACATGAATAGTGCTCGTGCTGCATATAAAAACCCTGGCAAAGGTGCAGGTGTCCTATAGAATAAGTTCACATATGTAGGTGAAACATATAGATCCTGAACGTAGCAATTATCATGCAAATGTTATAATTTCTAATATCACTAGCAATCTTTTAATTTAATAAATCTATCGGGCGACTTGCACCATCCATACGATTGTCCCCCGTAGATGTTACATCTACTCACCTATGATCTCGCGCTAGGTGTGTCCGACCACCTTCTTTCCTTTCTCCGTGGCACTCGAAGTTCCCGCCGGCGAACCTAGAACTTACAAAGGTCATACACATAAGGCAAATCCTGCAAAAATGCGATATGTCGATCAAAAAAATAACGCGTGCGTGAAACTAAACTTGCGTGCACTCGATATATCGCGACGTGCGTAATCTCACCAAAACCACTCCGACACGCTATGTCGCGCAGCGCGCCACAGAACCACGCGGATCACACACATGCCGCACAATTTTAAAAACATCGATAAAAGGTTTTATGCTCCAGATTTTGACTCTGGTCCAAACATAAAAAGTTGCACATACCAAAACCCCTATTTATACAGATGACACCTACAGGAAAACCCCCAACCCCAATCCCCACCTTCTGGCCGCAAATTGCGGCCTGATCTATTAAATTAGCGGCCGTAAAGGGGAGAGGGGTACCCGTGCTTTGTGTGTGTGTGTCTCCTAAGGTCACCATGCTACAGTCTTCCCAATTTTTACCCGAGACACCCGGGTCAAGAGCAGATTCCAGATATCCTAAAAAGTCCATATAAAAAACTAAGTTGCACCAAATTGCAAAGATCGGATAATTTGATGGAATCAGGGGCAAATCCTAAGCTCACTGGCCTTAACAGCACCTAGTCAAGCTATATTATCAGTAACAACCAACACTTGGCCAAGTCTCACTCAAAAACACCAAATCTAGCATTAAACTACAATATAAACACTAACTAAACTAACTATTACCTAAGTTAAACAAGCAAGGAAAAAAGTGTTAGAGATATACCTCTAGAGATCCTAAGATGTATGGAAAGAGAAGAAGAAGAAGAAGAAGATGGAGAAGAGGCCACTGCTGCTGAAGTGCTGCTACTGCTATTGCTGTTGATGTTGCTAAAGTTGCTACTGCTGATGCTTGCTGTTGCTATTGCTGAAGCTGCAGTTGTTGCTGTGTTGTTGTGGTTTTTGTTGTGATGGTGTTGTGGTGCTACTGCTGATGCTATGGTGTTTTTGTTGGAGCTGCTTCTGTTGCTGCTTCAGATGTGGTTGCTGCTGTTATTTTTGATGATGTTGTTGCTGCTGTGGCTGTTGTTGCAGCTGCTGCTGATGTTTTGGGTGTGTGTGTGTGTGTGTGTGTGAGGTAGAGGGAGAGATGTGAGTGAGAGGGAGTGTGAGAGATAAGCAAAAGATTTGAAACAACCCTAGAGTGAAAACTCCTCTCACTCTCTCTTCATTAATTGCTAGCATGCACAAGCTTATCATAACCTCTCTCTCTCACCTACCTATTAGTCAATCTCTAATACTAATTAAATTTATAAACTAAAACCCTTAATTAAACACAATTAACCTAACCTATGGGTTAACCCACCATGCTCATCTAAACATGGTTAACCCTAGGCTTAACCCAAGTTAACATGCACAAATGTGTGCAGTCCACATAAAGTTCCAATAAAATATTCATAAAACCAGATAAATTATCTGAAACCTGGTTTGGTAAACTTTTTACCAAAAACCCCTTATTAACACACAATTACCACTAAACACAAACTCAGGTGTTACAATCTTCCCCTTAAGAAAAATCATCACCGAATTTAAATTATATAGTTACGCGTACCTTCAAAGAGATGAGGGAATTTATTCCGCATCTCTCCCTAGGCCTCCCAAGTGATCTCCTCACCATTCGGACTGCGCCAAAGAACCTTCATAGATGGCAAGACCTTCGATCGAAGTTTCTTCACCTGCCGATCCAATATCTCTACTGGCTGCACGGTGAACGAAAGGTCGTGCTCAAGCTGAACGGTCTGATGCTGAATCGTGTGACAAGGGTCATGAAGATATCTGCGTAGCATCGACACGTGGAAGACAGGGTGAACATATGGAAAGCCGGGTGGAAGAGCCAAACGATATGCAACTGCGCCGATACGTTCGAGGACCTCGAAGGAACCCACAAATCTGGGGCTAAGCTTTCCCTTTCGTCCAAATCTCATCACGCCCTTCATCGGAGAGACCCTCAGAAGAACATGATCGCCAACTGCGAACTCTAATCTACGACGGCGCCTGTCTGCATACGATTTCTGCCTGCTCTGAGCTGCTCTCATTCGATCTCGAATCAACTGTACTTTCTCGGTCGTCTCCTGCACGATCTGCGGCCCCAAAACACTGCTCTCGCTAAGCTCGGTCCAACAGATGGGCAATCTACATCTCCTCCCATACAATGCCTCGAAAGGTTCCATCTGAATAGTATCCCGGAAGCTGTTGTTGTAGGAGAACTCCACTAACGGTAAATAATGATCCCAGCTACCACCAAAGTCCAAAACGCACGCTCTGAGCATGTCCTCAAGAGTCTGAATAATCCACTCTGACTGGCCGTCGGTCTGCGGATGAAATGCTGTGCTGAAACTCAAACGGCTGCCCAATGCCTCTGGAAGTCACTGCCATTGTCGGCCGGTAAACTGGGTGCCTCGGTCTGATACTATACGTGTCGGTACACCATGCAACCGTACGATCTCATCGATGTAAATCTGGGCATACTAAGCGAAACTGAAAGTGGTCTTCACTGGCAGAAAGTGAGCCGTTTTCGTCAATCGATCAACGGTCACCCAAATAGAGTCGTACCCTCTCCTGGTCCTTGGTAGACCCACAACGAAGTCCATAGAAATCTGCTCCCATTTCCACTCTAGAATGGGCAAAGGCTGCAACTCTCCTACTGGCCTCTAGTGCTTGGCCTTGACATGCTGACAAGTCAGGCATCTCGATACGAATTCTGTGACGTCCCTCTTCATGCGGTCCCACCAATAAACATCTCTCAAATCGCGGTACATCTTGGTGGAACCCGGATGAACGCTGTATGTAGATCTATGCGCCTCCTTAAGAATCTCACGCCGCAGTCCCTCAGAATCTGGTATGCACAGTCGAGTCCCAAATCGTAGTACCCCCTGATCATCGATCATGAACTCGGAATCTCTGCCCTGCCTAACCTGCTCCATGATCTCTGAAATACGGTCATCACTGGGTTATGCCCCTCGAATACGGTCAAGTAACTCTGGACGTGCACGAACATGCGCAAGCTGTCCCCCTGTCGGAGTGAACTCAAACTCAACTCGGTCGTCGCATAAAATCTGCCAATCTGCTGACGACTGCCTTTGTACGGTGCTCAAACAAGATAGATTAGCCCCGGGCCTCCTGCTCAAAGCATCCGACACAACATTAGACTTGCCCAGGTGATACAAGATCTCGCAATCGTAGTCCTTCACCAGCTCCATCCAACGACGCTGTCTCAGATTCAGGTCTCGCTGCTGAAATATATACTTAAAGCTCTTGTGATCAGTGAATATCTGGCACGACTCGCCGTATAGGTAATGTCGCCAGATCTTAAGTGCAGAGACTACTGCATCCATCTCCAAATCGTGAGTGGGGTAGTTCTGTTCATACTTCTTCAACTGCCAAGAAGCATACACGATCACCCTGTCATGCTGCATCAATACGCATCCTAGCCCCACCCGTGAAGCTTCTCAATAGACCACAAATCCGCCCGATCCTAACGGCAAAGAAAATACCGGCGCCGTAGTCAAACAAGTCCGTAGCTGCTGAAAACTGTGCTCGCACTCCTCCGTCCAATCGAAAGGAACTCCTTTCCGGGTCAATCCGGTCAAAGGTGCAGTAATACGGGAGAAATCCTGAATGAATCGCCTGTAGTAGCCAGCCAGGCCTAGGAAACTACGGATCTCCGTAACTGATGTCGGTCTGGGCCACTGCTGAACGGCCTCGATCTTCTTCGGGTCCACACATATGCCATCTCTCGTAATCACGTGACCTAAGAACCCAACGCTGTCCAGCCAGAATACACACTTGGAAAATTTACCGAAAAGCTGGTGCTCCCTCAAAGTCTGTAACGTAATCCGCAAGTGATGCTCATGCTCTTCTCGGCTCCGGGAATACACCAAAATATCATCAATGAACACTATGATGAACAAGTCGAGATACGGCCTGAATATACGGTTCATCAAATCCATGAATGCTGCTGGGGCATTGGTGAGTCCGAACGACATCACCAAAAACTCATAGTGACCGTAGAGCGTGCGGAAACCTGTCCTCGGTATATCCTCCTGTCGAACTCGTAGCTGAGGGTATCCTGATCGCAAATCGATCCTCGAGAAATATCCTGCCCCCTGAAGCTGGTCGAACAAATCGTCGATACGTGGTAAGGGGTACCTGTTCCGTACGGTAACTTTGTTCAGCTGGCGGTAATCAATGCACAAGCGTAAACTGCCGTCTTTCTTCTTGAGGAACAGGACAGGAGCACCATAAGGAGAAACGCTAAGTCGAATAAGCCCTTTATCCAACAAATCCTGCAACTGATCCTTCAGCTCTTTAAGCTCTGCCGGGGCCATCCGATAAGGCGGTATAGAAATAGGCCCCGAGCCAAAAATCAAATCGATGCAGAACTCAACATCGTGCTCAGGAGGTATCCCAGGAAGCTCATCAGGGAAAACATCAGGCAACTCACAAACAATCGGGACCTGGTCTAACGGAACCTCTGCAGCTCGAGTATCACAGACATAAGCTAAGAATCCCTGACATCCCCTCCGTAGTAGCTGACTAGCGCGAAGAGACGGAATCAAGCTGGGAAGGGTGACACTGCGGCCTCCCTGAATAACAAAGACTGGCTCTTCCGGAAAGCTAAATCTGACTTCCTTCTCACGGCAGTCCACAGAAGCATAACTAGTGGCTAGCCAATCCATGCCTAGAAGCACATCAAAGTCCAACATATCGAGGAGGATCAAATCTACCAATGAATCCCTCTCCCCGATACGAACGGAACACAAACGAAACACAAAACGAGTGATAAATGACTCGCCTATCGGAGTAATAACTATAAGCGGCTGATCTAACGACGATGACTCACGGCTCAACATCGGCGCAAAGTGTGTAAAGACATACGAATGTGTGGAACCTGGTTCGAATAATACCCGTGCGTCGAAAGAACAAACTGGCAAGGTACCTGTCACAACGGTGTTGGATGCCTGCGCATCCTGGAGTGTCAAAGCAAATACTCGGGTCTATCCTCCACCAATAGCTGGCTGACCTCGGCTTCGGCCTCGGCCTCCTCATCCTCTCTGAACAGGACCGCTGTGTCCACGACCTCTGGGTGCACCGAACTATCGTGGAGCATCGCCTATGGTAGGAAGTAGAGCTCTCTGAGGAGCAGGTGGTAATGGTGGTAGGGTCACATGTGGAACTGTCGCCGCTCCCTGCCGTCTCACCGGACAGTATCTGATATGATGGTGCGGAATCCCGCACCCAAAACATCCTGGCGACGCCTGCTGTCCCTATGGATATGAACCATACAGCTGACCTCGTCCAACCCCCCTGCCGGCACCATCTCTCGGAAAGGATCTGGCATCATGCCTCTGATCTGGCATACCAGTACGAATCCTCTTCGGCCCCGGAACGGCCGAAGTCGCTGAAATGGGTGCCTCCATCCACAACACCGTATCCATAGCAGCTGAATAAGTGTCGTACTGCTGGGCACCGATGGAAAGAAATAGCTGGGCGTCAAGTCCCTGTACGAACCTCTTCACTCTCTTCTCTTCAGTATCCACCAAATACGTAGGATATCTGGACAACTACGTGAACTGGACATCATACACCATCATCCCTGGAGTCTTGATCAAGACCTCAAAACTATGAGCTCTGGCATCACGAACGCTCTCTGGAAGGAAACGAGTTAGAAATACCGCTGTGAACTCGGCCCAAATCATAAGAGGTAGACCTGCAGCTCGACCTCTCACGACTGACTCCCACCATGTCTGCGTGAGGCCCTCTAGACGGAAACTCGCAAGCTCCACCCATCGATTATCAAAATATCTGAGCGAATGGAAAATCCTGGCTAAACTGTCAAGGAATGTCTGTGGATCCTCTGCTGCATCGGTGCCCGTGAAGACTGGAGGTCTCAGCCTCATGAAATCCTGTAGCGATACTGGGATAGCCATGGTAGTAGTAGCAACTGTCTGGGCAGCAGGTACCATGGTAGTATATGACATGGTAGGTACGTCCTCCGATCTCGGTGCACGACTAGCCTCTACTAAGGATCCCACCATCTTTCGTAGCTCCTGCATACCTCCCATCATCTGTCGTAGCTCCTCCATACCGGACTCTAGCCTTTCCATGCGGCCTGGGGAATGCGGATCATTCTGTCCCTGAGGCGTAGGTATACCACCCTGCTCGGTCCTCGTCTCGGACGAGCTTACGTGGATCTCATCTCGGGCGGCAGCCCTCTGCACTCTTGTAGCCTTCGGCGGCATAGTGGTTGTTACAAGAACAGGATAATAAGAATAGTGCAATAGAATCATAGGATACACGGAATTGAAGAAGGAATTTCAAGAAAGTATATCCTAAAGTCACCTAGGCGGAGTACCGTATCGCAAGTATGCCGCGGACATACGCACGCTACGTTACCCTGCTTAAGTCACTTACTCAATCTACCAAGGGTCATCCTACACACAAAAAGGTAAAACCTATCGCTCTGATACCAACTTTGTCAGGACCCGCAGGGTACGGAACGTGACTGGCACTTAAGTTACAAAATGTCTCAAGGCGTCCATAAATAAGTAAGCCAAAGCCCAGAAAACAAAACCCGATTCAGAAATAGAGTGAAGGAAAAACTAATTTTAATGCAAGCTATTTAATCCATTAAGTCACAACAAGCTTTTTAAAAGCAACTTCCCTTTTTCAAAAATTTCGGCACAGTCGCCTTTGTAAAACAGGCCCCCAAATGGGTACAAACAGGAGTATAATGAATAACATGTAATATGGCATCCCCAAGCGGGAGCTGGCTCTTCGTCTCAAGGCGGTCACAAATCCCACGTAATGTAAAACAGCAATGTGCATAAATAAGCATAAGAAGCACAGTAAATAACATGTCGACTCAAGTGAGCTCGACCCTAAATACAACATAAAAATCCCCAAGTCTCACAGCCTCGTCTCTAGGTCACTATACAATAATCCAAATAACAGGCACAGCTGATACTGTAGATGGAGTGCTCTAGATACAATGAATATATAAGGTGGTACAAAATGATAACAAGAATCCGTGTCCAGCAACGACATCTCAAAATTGTCTCAAATCTCATATATCCATATCATAGTCTCTCTGGCCTCAGCCGTCTGACCCGTCTCAAATATCAATATCTCATCATCTGTGGCCACGGTCGGTATCCTCTGGATATCCGCCGTGCCAAAAAGATCACCGGTAGGTAATCCATCCCCTGCCAGGCTCAACGCCATCATCTGCAATCTTCTCGCCCCGGGGTACCTTACCGGGCCGACCATGTACCCGAGACGATTCATCCAACTCCTCGAAATGGGTCTCGAAAAGCACAGCAAACTCATGGTGGACGACACTTTACATCACTAGAAAACCGCAACTTTTCGTATAAAAAAAAGATAATAAGTTTATAAGTCTTGCGGCTTTCCCCCAAAATCCAGAAATATCATAAGTCTCAAGATTCATCATAAGTGCATGTGTCAATGATCATGAATGCATATGGTATCTGTAATCAAGTTGCAATGTATGATCGATGGACTAGGAATGAATAATGATGTAATGAGGTACATGCATGTGAATAGCAATTTTACAATTTCATTTTAAGGATTTAATGCATTAGCACACGTTATGAGCATCAACTGATAACATGTTTCCGATTATAAGTTATCTAGTGTTGTGACATGGCAATTACCAGGGCGTGTGTGTACACATGAATAGTGCTCGTGCTGCATATAAAAAGCCTGGCAATGATGCAGGTGTCCTATGGAATGAGTTCACATATGTAGGTGAAACATATTGATCCTGAACGTAGCAATTATCAAGCAAATATTATAATTTCTAACATCACTAGCAATCTTTTAATTTAATAAATCTATCGGGCGACTTGCGCCATCCATACGATTGTCCCCCGTAGATGTTACATCTACTCACCCGTGATCTCGCGCTAGGTGTATCCGACCACCTGCTTTCCTTTCTCCGCAGCGCTCGAAGTTCCCGCCGGCGAACCTAGAATTTACAAAGGTCATCGCATAAGGCAAATCCTGCAAAAATGCGATATGTCGATCAAAAGAATAACGCGTGCGTGAAACTAAACGCGCGTGCACTCGATACATCGCGATGTGCGTAATCTCACCAAAACCACTCCGACACGCTGTGTCGCGCAGCGCGCCACAGAACCGCGCGGATCACACACGTGCCGCACAAGTTTAAAAACATCGACAAAAGGTCTTATGCTCCAGATTTTGACTTTGGTCCAAACATAAAAAGTTGAAGATACTAAAACCCTTTTTTATACAGAAGACACCTACAGGAAAAACCCCAGCCCCAAATCCCACCTTTTGGCCGCAAATTGCGGCCAGATCTATTAAATTGGCGGCCGTAAAAGGGAGAGGGGTCCCCATGCTTTGTGTGTGTGTGGGTCTGCTAAGGTCACCATGCTACAGTATTCCCAATTTTTACCTGAGACACCCGGGTCAAGAGAAGATTCCAAATATCCTAAAAAGTCCATATAAAAAGCTAAGTTGCACCAACTTGCAATGATCGGATAATTTTGAAGGGTTTGTTTAGCACCCTATGAGGTGTTTTGAAGCATCACATGTCCAAAAGATATGATTTTTTGTTGTGCTAAACGAACACTCGTATGGATCGATCCTAGAAAATTAGGTTTATTAAACTTTAGCTAACAAAAATTAGGGTTTGAAGGCTACAACCTTTGTAGCTCCCGTTTTTGATTCGCTCCTTAGGCTCTTTGGTGTTGAGTCGAGGTCCTCTTGATGTCCTCTTGTATCCACGACGATCCACCACGGAGATATCCGTCCAAGCTCGCAACTTCGACAATCCGAAGGAAACACTCTAAACGAAGCGGCTAAGCTAGTGTAGAATGATGTTGTGGTGTGGAATCTCACTTCAAAAACCTATCTTTGAGTGGTATTTGCTCACTAGGAAAATCAAGAGAGCAAGAGATGGAGGAGAATGAAGATGGTGGCTTTTCTTTGCAAGAGGTAAAATGATAACCATAAGGTTAAGGTTGCAAAAGAAAATAAATATCACTATATATATTTATTCCTTCTTGACTCCAACCATGATTAAATGATAGATGATTAATTTAACTTGGGTTTAGAATGATAAAGGAAAAGATAACTATGGTTTAGTGGTAGGTGAGCAAGGTTAGGTTAGAAGAAGCATGTAGAAACTAGCATAATTATCCTTTCCTTTTCATTTTCTTTTAAATCCATAATCAAATAATAATCCATTAAATAATCAATGGTGTGAGTCTTATATTGCCACCATTTCCATATATAATCAACCATGATGGTTTGATGTATGTATGTATACATGTATGCACATCTACATGTGCATGAAACTAGAAAAGAAAGAAAGAAGCATATGCATGCATGCATACATCCATCAAACCCTAGAAAGGTTTTAAGTGAGAAAACTAATGGTTAAATGATAAATCAACACTTGAGTTATCAATCCGGTCATATCTCATATGACCCCACCAAAAGCAGTTCACCCGATCAATGTTTGGTATCATATACGCACATTTCAATCGGGTGCATGCGCATATCGCATATGCACACCACAACGTTTCGCATGGACTGGGTAACTCCTCTGTGGGACTCTAAGACTCGTCAATAAGCCGGCAGAGGGTAATGATCATATCAAGTACCCTCAAGCCGCAAGCGGTCAGCTAAACGTAACGGCCACCCGGGTATTGAACGATCAGAAGACAACAAGCGAACCTGCTACAACTCCCGTCGAGCCATCCGGCAACACTACCGTACAGTCCGGTCTCTTCGTCAGATATGCTGCATATCAAGCCTAGGGATGGTCACGTCGACCCCAATAACTCAATAAGTCGTGCCGGTGAATGGTCTATAACAGTTCGAGAAACTACTGATAACACTTATCAGCAAATCTCAGCAGCCCTGGCCAGGGACTTGCTGCTATAACAAGTCGGGCACAGTACAGCATCAACTCCCAATATCGGGAGAGACGAAACCCCTCCTATCGCTCATTGCCTTCGTGTGTCTCGGGACTGTACCCAACGGCCACCTGCTTGCACGACTCAGTAGAGCCGTGGTAGGGTGGTAATCAAAGTACTGTGGGAGAACACACAAGGCTCTATGACGATCTCGGGTCTACAGACTAACCTGTACCAGTGTCACCTGAGAACTGCTATCCGACGATAGATATAATTCCATATAGGAGTTCTCAGCGAGTCCGTCCAGTGTACCCAGTCACCACTAAGCACCCGTATATGATCTTGATGTCAAACATCGATGAATGTGGGAACATCCATCGCCCATCACATGGGTCTAGTATCACATACGCTAGTCTACTCTGGTATATCGATGCCCCGTCTCGATACACCTCCGACTAGGGACATTTCAGGATATGCTTATAGACTACAGATGTCCCACTAGTATGATCTCCATCATAATCAGAGTAGTCAAGCCGATATCCTTAGGGCTTTAAAAGCATGTCTGAATGAATAGAAGCATGATCAAATAAACATGTCAGATAAAGAAAAACCAGATAGCATACTATCATGTCGAGCAAGAATGCAAACTGAATATATATACATGTATAAATACATCCACTATCACATAATGGCCTCTAGGGCATACATATATCCAACAAATTTGATGGAATCATGGGCAAATCCTAAGCTCACTGGCCTTAACAGCACCTAATCAAGTTATATTATCAGTAACAATCAACACTTGGCCAAGTCTGACTCAAAAACACCAAATCGAGCACTAAACTACAATATAAACACTAACTAAACTAACTATTACCTAAGTTAAACAAGCAAGGAAACAAGTGTTAGAGATATACCTCTAGAGATCCTAAGATGTAAGGAAAGAGAAGAAGAAGAAGAAGATGGAGAAGAGGCCACTGCTGCTGAAGTGCTGCTACTGCTATTGCTGTTGATGTTGCTAAAGTTGCTACTGTTGATTCTTGCTGTTGCTATTGCTGAAGCAGCAGTTGTTGCTGTGTTGTTGTGGTTGTTGTTGTGTTGGTGTTGTGGTGCTGCTGCTCATGCTATGGTGTTGTTGTTGGAGCTGCTGCTGTACTTGCTGCAGTTGCTGCTTCAGATGTGGCTGTTGCTGTTGTTTTTGATGATGTTGCTGCTGATGTGGCTGTAGTTGCAGCTGCTGCTGATGTTTTGGGTGTGTGTGTGTGAGAGTGAGAGGGAGAGATGTGAGTGAGAGGGAGTGTGAGAGATAAGCAAAAGATTTGAAACAACCCGAGAGTGACAACTCCCCTCACTCTCTCTTCATTAATTGCTAGCATGCACAAGCTTATCATAACCTCTCTCTCTCACCTACCTATTAGTCAACCCCTAATACTAATTAAATTTTAAAACTAAAACCCTTAATTAAACACAATTAACCTAACCTATGGGTTAACCCACCATGCTCATCTAAACATGGTTAACCCTAGGCTTAACCCAAGTTAACATGCACAAATGTGTGCAGTCCAGATAACGTTCCAATAAAATATTCATTAAACCAGATAAATTATCTGAAACTCGTTTTGGTAAACTTTTTACCAAAACCCCCATATTAACACACAATTACTACTAAACACAAACTCAGGTGTTAAATCCGGCTGGGCACAGCCTCGACCTACTTAGAGACATAATCTACGGCGAGAAGAATGTACAAGTTCCCAAAAGAGCTGGGAAACGGCCCCATAAAATCCATCCCCTAAACATCGAAAATCTCCACAACCAAGATTGGTTGGAGCGGCATCTCGTTTCTCCTGGATATCCGGCCCAAGTGTTGGCACCGGGAGCAAGCCTTGCAGTAGTCATGAGTGTCTTTGAAGAGTTATGGCCAGTAGAAACCACACTGCAAGATCTTCTCGGCTGTCTTTCTGGGCCAAAATGCCTGCCACATGCTTGATCGTGGCAAAATGACAGCACACTCTTGAATTCATTGTCAGGGACACACCGACGAATAATATGGTCGGGACAGTACTTGAACATATAGGGTTCGTCTCAGTAAAAGTGTTTTACTTGGGATAAGAATCGAAGTCTGTCCTGAGTTGACCATTCAGTTGGTAGTAATCCTGTGGCCAAATAGTTCACAATATCTGTGAAGCAGGGTTCAAAAGATACTGTCAAGTGCTGTTCATCCGGAAAAACGTCATTGATCGGAATTTGAAGCGACGGCGAAGAAGGAAGTCGTGAGAGATGGTCAGCGATTACGTTTTCACATCCTCTTTTGTCCTTGATGACAAGGTCTAACTCTTGAAGCAAGAGGATCCAACGTATTAGCCGAGATTTTGCATATTTATTCGCAAAAAGATGGCATAGAGCAGAATGGTCCGTGTAGACAATGACTGGAGAGCCGATGAGGTAGGGCCTGAACTTTTCTAAAGCAAATACAACAGCCGAGAATTCCTTCTCGGTTGTTGTATAGTTCAGTTGGGCATCGTTCAGGGTTCGGCTAGCATAATAGATTACGTGCGGTATTTTGTTAATGTGTTGTCCAAGGACAGCACCGATGGCAAAGTCGGATGCATCACACATAATCTCAAATGGGTACGTCCAGTAAGGAGAAGAAAGAACGGGAGCAGAAGTGAGTGAGCTTTTTAATGACTCGAACGCCATTACACAGCTCGAGTTGAAGTCAAATGTCGTGTCCTTGGCCAGAAAAAGAGTCAAGGGCCTTACAATCTTGCTAAAGTCTTTGATGAACCGTCTATAGGAACCGACATGGCCAAGGAAGGCCCGGATGTCTCTGACACATCTGGGAGGAGGGAGATTGGAAATGACTTCAATCTTTGCTTTATCCACCTCAATGCCATTTTGCGAGATGATATGTCCTAAGACAATACCTTCGCGCACCATGAAGTGTCATTTCTCCCAATTTAAAGTGAGGTTCTTGTCCTTACACCGGGTAAGGACAGCGTCGAGATGCAACAAACACTCATCAAAGGAATCGCCGAAAATGGAGAAATCATCCATGAAGATTTCCAAGAATTTTTCCACCATATCTGAGATGATTCCCATCATACACCGCTGGAAGGTAGCGGGCGCATTGCATACCCCAAAGGGCATGCGACGATATGCAAACGTGCCAAAAGGACAAGTTTATGTGGTCTTGTCCTGGTCTTTTTCGGCGATGGGAATCTGATTATAGCCAGAGTAGCCATCCAGAAAGCAGTAGTACTCGTGTCCAGCCAATAGTTCAAGCATCTGGTCAATGAAAGGTAGCGGAAAGTGGTCTTTCCGCGTTGCGGCGTTGAGTTTTCTATAATCGAGGCATACTCGCTACCCAGTCTGGGTGCGAGTAGGGATTAACTCGTTCACCTCATTGGTTATGACCGTTATGCCCGACTTCTTGGGGACAACATGAATGGGGCTAACCCACTGGCTATCAGAGATAGGGTAAATGATACCATTATCCAGACACTTTACGATCTCCTTTTTTGCAGCCTCCTTCATGACTGGGTTGAGTCGCCTTTGTGGATCCCTGCCTGGATTGGCATTATCCATCAGATGAATATGATGGTCAACGATCCGGGGACTAATCCCCTTGATTTCCGCCATTGATCAGCCAAAGGCTTGCCTATTGCCGTGCAAGACCGTAAGAAGGGCTTTCTCTTGCTCTGGAGCTTGAGAAGCCGAGATGAGAACAGGAAGGGTCTCGTTCTCACCCAAGTAAGCGTACTTAAGGTAAGACGGCAATGGCTTGAGTTCGAGCGTTGGAGGTGAAACGATTGAAGGCAAGATTGGTGAAAAGGTCTCGAACTCAAAGGATTCCAGCAGAAGTTCAAAATGAGTGTAAGCTACCGAGTTGGATGGTTCAGCTAACTCATCCGGAAATTCAAAGGATTCAAACTCGGGTAGTGACTAGCTAAGATCGTTCGAGAAAATGAAACACTCGTAGTCATTGTCGGGCGCAGAAGCTGCTCAAGCTTCGAAGAGGAACGCACTAGTGGCGTCAAGATTGTTGTGATCGAACAAAAACTCCTCGAATTCACAGTCCTCCGGCGTGAACTCCTGGATTGAACAAACGTCTAATATATGAGCATTAGGTTCAGAAGGCTGATTCCCCAACCAAAAAATGTTGAGTTCAATTGTCATGTTTCCAAAAGATAGGTTCATCGAACCATTTCGACAATTGATCACAGCATTTGAGGTTGCAAGGAATGGGCAACCGAGTATCACCGGAATTTGATTCCGGGGGTTAGCTACAGGCTTTGTGTCTAAAACAATGAAGTCAACGGGGAATATGAAGTCCCCAACCTTGATTAACACATCCTCTAGCTCACCCCTAGGATGGGTGATCGATCGGTCGGCCATTTGGAGAGTACAGTGTGTGGGTTTCAGCTCTCCTATACCTGGTAGCTCATATACTTAGTACGGAAGCAGGTTAACACTGGCACCAAGATCCAAAAGTGCACGGCTGATGTTCTTATCCCCAATGGTAATAGAAATCGTAGGACAGCCAGGGTCCTTCTATTTTTGAGGTAAAGATTGGGTAAGAGCATCACTCACAGCACTAGCTAAGAAAACTTTCCTGGGTACCTGAGATTTCCTCTTTTTCATGCACAAGTCCTCTAAGATTTTTGTGTAGGAAGGGACTTGTTGGACAACATCTAAAAGGGGAATGTTGATGTTAACCTGCTTAAACAACTCCAGAATCTTCATCATTTGTGGATTTTGTTTATTGGACCTCAACCGGTTTGGAAATGGAACGTTTTAAAAATTGGTCGAGTCCAATGCTTGTGAAGGAGATTGTGGAGTTGGAACGGATCCCAGAGCTGGAGTTTTCGTGGAGTGAGAAGTGGGTCCGTTTAGAGAAGAAGAAGAAGAAGAGCCTTTTGAAGAAGGGAGAATAGGCTTAGAAGACGAAGAAGAAGCGGCCGGGGTGTCATCATCTATCCGTGTCCCGATGTTGTTTTGCAGCATCCTTCCAAATCTTAATATAGTCACGGCACTCACATTATGGTTATGTTGTTCTAGAGCAACATGTACATTATGTGGGTGACCAGGATTTGGGAGTGGTTGGGATGGAAGCTTCCCCTTTTCTCGCTCGCTTAACGCCGCATTCAGCTGTGCAATCTGGGCTTCGATGGTCTTGATGCTTTTCCCGTGTGCAGCAGTGTGTTGCACCAAAGACTGAATGGAAGACTGGATGTTGGCGGTGGATTGAGTCGATTGCTTTACAAATGCCTCCAGACTTCATTCTAGCGAGGAAACCTTATCGTTGTTTGACGGAACAAAGTTGTTTTGAGGAAAAGAATTGTTGGAGGCAAAATTGTTCGTCTGATTTTGAAAAGATTGGGGTTGGAAGAGCTGCTGAAATTGATGTTGAGTTTGTTGCTGAGCTTTTTGTTGCAGAGGAGGGGGCATGTGGAAATTGTTGCCTTGGAATTGATGCTGGTTCTTATTCCAGGCGAAATTGGGGTGGTTCCTCTAGCCCGAATTGTAAGTGGAAGAGTATGGATCATTTCTTGGACTTTGCTGAAATGCAGCATTGACCTAATCATGTCCCTGAGCAGGTGGGTTGTAAGGACACTCTTTGGTCAAATAGGATGGATCAGAACAACAAGCAAAGATGGTACGAGGGGGAAGAGTGAGGGCAGGAGAAGGAGACGAGAATTTGCTCTCAATTGCTTCCAGTTTCCGTGTGATAGATGCCATCTCGGCTTTCATTGCAATTGAGATATCAAGTTGATGAACGCCTGCCTAGAGAGGCCGGGAGAAGTAGAAGAATTGTTCGGTCATGTGCTTTCCCACTGAAGCGTCTGTTCCGCAAGATCGTCGAAGAATTGCCAAGCTTCCTCATCAGATTTGGATAGGAAGTGGCCTTGACAAATGGTTTCCAAAAACTGCTTCGTTGCTGGATTCAGGCTCTCGTATAAGGTCTGGCAAAGTTGCCATCTCTCAATACCGTGATGAAGGCACTAAACAAGAAGGTCTTTATATCGGTCATAGCACTTCCAAAAGGGTTCGGTAGGAAGATGGGAAAATTGGTTAATTTCGTTTCGGATTCTTGCGGTCTTGTGGTTCAGGTAGAACTTTTTAAGAAACGCTTTAACAAACTCATCCCAAGTGGTTATGGAATGCAATGTGGTGCTATATAGCGACTTTTCAGCAAGATCGCACAAAGCGAACGGAATGACTCATGGTCGTATAGCATCGTCGGACAGTTGGGTTGTCTTCAACATTGCACAGACGTTCTGGAACTTGTTGATGAAGATGTAGGCATCTTCAGATTCCAGCCCGTGAAATTTAGGCAACATTTTGATGAAGTGGAGCTTAATTTCGAAATTATCCCCATTGGCCGACGTAAGTGAAAGACAGGTAGGAAGTGCAAAGAGAGTGGAATAGAAATGATCCTGGAGCGCGATTCGCTGTGTTACTACAACAGGCGGTGGTTATGGGTTATTCGCATCCATAGAAGGTGGAATCAATCCCGGGAGAGTTGAAGGGATGTTAGTGTAAGTCCATGTCACGCACCCTAAGAACTTGCGGGGAGGCGGAATATATGAAAAACGATTATCAAAGCTTCGTAACAAGGACTTGAGCGCATGAATCGTTTCTAAACCGTTACTAGCAAACTACGAGAGGTTTAACTACTCGGATTCGAAGTTATACCTCACGTTATTTATCCTTCGGGTCTTCATCGCTGTCCTCCACTCCTCGTAGGCTCCTTGGAACGTCGGCACCTCAACATCCTCCTCGAGTCAAAGACGATCCACCCAAGAGCTCCTACTTCAAGCTTGATCTCTAACTTGAGACAACTAGGTTTCTTTAGTTGCTAATCAAAGTGACCTAGGTGATATAGATTGAGGTTATGGATTAATTTGTCTATCTAATCCTTGATCTCAATACATGAGAGGTAGGATTAGGGTTTCAAGAATGAGAGAGCTTGAGGAGAGAGAAGGTGATGATACGAATGATATTGAAAAATGAACTCATTTGAATATATCAACCATATCAATTTATCAAATAAATAATTCAAATAATTAATCATCATGGTTGATTCATTCACCTTGTGTGATTCATCTCTTGAGTCATTAGCTAATAAATGCATCATTTAACTCTATGGATGAAGCACACAAATGAGTCATTAAGCAATAAATGCTTATGCCACCTTAACACCCAAGTCACCATGCTTCTAGAAGCTTCCCGGAAAATTACGAGAACGCCCTTCCTTTCCATGAAAACACGGAAAAACTTTAGACTGTATAAATCTAATAACCCGATACTAGAATTTGGCTTAAACCAAAGATGGCTAGTAAAAATTGTCCGAACGTCGTACGTGCGAAAACACACGTATGCGTCCGAACCCTTGTCGTAAAAACATACGACCTCTATATCGTTTCGCCTGGAGCAGGGAAACTCTCTGTGTGGGACTCTAAAGACTCATCACTACACTGGCAGTTGGTTTAACCACAGACCGCAAGTGGCACTAGCTGTACGTAACGGTCCCCAGGTAGATGTCGATAAGAAGGACGATGAGAAAAGCCATCCGAACTCCTACTGAGCCTGATGTGACAATCTCCGTACAGTCCGGTCTGTTTGTCTAAGACTATCGCATATCGCGCCTAGGGGGCGGCAAGCATCAGTCCCCTAATAGCGGTATAAGTCGTGTCGGAGCGTAACCCATTACACCCTGAGAAACTACTGGAACCTACCAGTAAATCTCGCTTGCCCTGGCCAGGGACTTTGTGCAATGGCTCTCTGACACAGCGCGATATCAACTCCCAATACCGGGAGAGAAGAATCCTGTCATACCGCCACTGCCTCCAAGTGCTCGGGACTGCACCCAACTGCTACCTGTTTGCACGACTCCTTTGAGCCGTGGTAGGGTAGCAATCTAAGAACAGTGGGATACACTCGAGGCGAAGTAGCAGTGTCAAGTCTGCGGACTATGCTGTACTTATGTCACCTGGGAACTGTTAAGTGATGACGGGTATAATACCAACCAACAGTTCCCCTGCGAGTCCTGTCCGGTGTACTCGTAACCTAACGAGCACATGTATACTATCTCTTGTATGATGTACTGATGGCTGTAGGACATACCATCTCCCCAACTGGGATGAGGAGCGTACACACTAGTCTACTCCGGAATATCGATGCCCTGTTTCGATTATCCAACAACCAGGGACATGTATTGGATGTTGCTTATAGACTACCCAGCCCCCACTAGTGTGACTGCCATCACAACGCTGGTAATCAAGCAAAGATCCCATAGGCTCTACTAATATGTATAAATGATATGTTACAAGAAACATATGCACATATTAAAGTAGAAACAAACCAAGTAGCATAATACCATTTTTAGCAAGACTGATATATAACTGTGAATATCCCAAGCTTCCATTAAGTAATATACAAGCTAGTATGACACAATAATAGCCCTTAAGGCATAGACACTAACAATCTCCCACTTGCACTAGGGCCATGTATTGGCATATCGCAGACCTATCATCTCGAATAGCCTCTCGAACTGCGTCTGAGGAATGGCTTTTGTGAATGGATCGGCATTGCTTTTCTCTGTATCTACTCTCTTTACCACGATCTCCCGGCAATCTACGATCTCCCTGATCAGGTGATACCGCCTTAAGATGTGTCTGGACTTCTGATAGGACCTGAGTTCCTTCGCTAAAGCTATAGCGCTGTTGTTGTCACAATACAGAGGTATTGGACCAACACTGGTAGGAACCACCTGAAGTTCTGTGAGGAACTTCTTCATCCAGACAGCTTCTTTTGTGGCATCGTAAGCAGCTATATACTCCGCTTCCATCGTTGAGTCAGCAACAGTTTCCTGCTTGGAACTCTTCCAATAGACCGCCCCTCCATTAAGGGTAAAGACATAACCCGACATGGACTTAGAGTCATCCTTGTCACTCTGGAAGCTGGAGTCGGCAAAGGTCTCGATCTGGAGGTCTTTTCCGCCATACACCAAGAACATCTCCTTAGTCCTCCTCAGGTACTTAAGAATGTTCTTTACTGCTATCCAGTGCTTCTCCCCTGTGTTTGCCTGATACCGGCTTACAACGCTCAATGCATATGCTACATCTGGTCTGGTACATAACATCACATACATTATAGAGCCTACCGCAGAAGCGTAGGGTATAATCGACATGCGATCCCTTTCCAAATCAGTCTTGGGAGACATCTCTTTGGAGAGGGTGATTCCGTGATAAGCCGGTAGGTTACCGCTCTTAGAATCATCCATACTGAATCTCTTCAATATGGTGTCTATATACCTGGACTGTGAATGTCCCAACATCCTCTTTGATCTATCACGATAGATCAGGATCCCCAGAATGTAGGTGGCATCACCCAGGTCTTTTATGGAGAATTTCTGTGATAAGAATCTTTTGACTGACTGTAACATAGGAATATCATTTCCTATTAGGAGAATGTCATCCACGTACAAGACGAGGAATACTACAGCTCTCCCTACAATCTTACTGTATATGCATGGTTCATCTGGATTTTTGATAAAGTCGAATTCTTTGACAGCATCATCAAAACAGATGTTCTAACTCCGCGATGCCTGCTTCAGTCCATAAATGGACTTACGCAACTTGCATACTTTACCGCTGCTCCCACTCTGAATGAATCCCTCTGGTTGATCCATATAGACGCACTCTTCCAAATTACCATTTAGAAAGGCCATCTTTACGTCCATCTGCGAGATCTCATAATCGTGGAAGGCAGCAATAGCAAGAAGGACCCGAATGGATTTGAGCATAGCCACTGGAGAAAAGGTTTCGTCATAGTCCAAACCAGGTCTTTGACGGAAACCCTTTTCAACAAGTCTAGCCTTATAGGTTTCAACCTGTCTATCTACACCAATCTTCTTTTTGAATATCCATTTGCATCCTACGGGTTTTACCCCATCTGGAGCAATGTCCAAAGTCCATACTTTATTAGTGTACATGGACTCCATTTCGGTCCGTATTGCATTTAGCCATTCTACCGAGTCGCTGCTCTGAATGGCTTGCTGGAAGCTAGTAGGCTCATCAAAGTCAATAGTGCAAACCTCTCTATCCCCTTCTATGAGAAAACCGTAGTATCTCTCGGGCGGATGAGACTGCCTACTACTTCTGCGGATAGGCGCTGGGATGTCCGGTTCTCCTGAACCTTCTTGTTCTACCAAGGTTTCGATAATATCTTATGGTTCTGGAATTTCTTCCAGTTCTATTGAGCTCCCACTTATCTGATTTTCTAAAAATTCAGTTTCCAAGAAGCGGGCATGTTGAGAAACAAAGACTTTTTGCTCCTCTGCGTAATAGAAAAGATACCCCATGGAGTTCTTTGGATATCCCACAAACTTACACTGTACTGAGCGTGCCTCGATTTTGTCTGCATGCTGCTTCTTTACAAAATCTGGACATCCCCATGTCTTAAGATACTTAAGACAGGGTTTCTTCCCACTCCACATCTGATATGGTGTGGTAGGAACAGTCTTGATTAGAACTCGGTTCAAAAGATATGCAGCTAATTCTAGTGCATATCCCGAGAATGATCGCGGTAACTCAGCGTTACTCATCATGGAACGTACCATATCCAATAGGGTTCGGTTCCGTCTCTCCGATACACCGTTGTGTTGTGGTGTGTATGGAGGAGTAAGCTGAGAAAGAATTCCATTCTCTTTTAAGTAACCTAGGAACTTGGCACTTAAGTATTCACCACCTCGATCAGATCTTAGTGTCTTGATAATTTTGCCTGTTTGGTTTTCCACTTAATTCTTGTATTCCTGGAATTTTTCAAAGGCCTCGGATTTATGCTTCATCAAGAAGACATATCCATAACTAGAGAAATCATCTGTAAAAGTAATGAAGTAGGAATAACCACCTGTCGCATGTGTAGACATTGGACCGCACATGTCACTGTGTACGAGTCCCAAGAGCTCACTTGCTCTTACTCTGTGTCCAATAAACGGAGTCTTTGTCATCTTTCCTATGAGATAATATTCACAAGTAGCATAAGATTGATATTCGAACGGATTCAAATATCCCTCTATATAACTTAGTCAACCTTCTCCCATTGATATGACCTAGTCTACAATGCCATATGAAAGCTTGATTTATTTCTGGAGACTTTCTTTTAGGTGTGTTCTGGATATTGAAAACCTGAGCTTGACACAATACGTATATACCGTTATCTAATGTACTGGACCCAATCAGAACTTGATTTAGGTGGATGTTAACTACATCGCTTATGAATGTAAAATCATATCCCTCTCTCGAAAGTGAGGATACTGATATGATATTACAAGTCATACTAGGTACATACAAACAGTTACGTAGAATCAATATATGCCCACTTGTGAAACCTAGGCGATATTCTCCCACGGATTCAGCGTTCACAGTCATTCCGTTTGCAACTGTGAGAGACCAATCACCTACCTTTATAACTCTACGGTTTCTTAAAGCATGTAATGAATCACAGATATGAGATCCTGCTCTGGTATCTAGTGTTAGTGTTTATGCCCTAGAAGGCCATTACTGTATCATACTAGTTTGTATATTACTTAATGGAAGCTTGGGATATTCACATGTATATAACAGTCTTGCTAAACATGGTAGTATGCTACTTGGTTTTTCTATCTTAATATATGAGTATACGTATTAATAGAGCTCTTAGGATCTTGCTTGACTACCAGCGTTGTGATGGCTGTCACACTAATGGGGGCTGGATAGTCTACAAGCACATCCTAATTCAGGTCCCTAGTCGTTGGATTATCGAGACAGGGCATCGATACTCCGGAGTAGACTAGTGTGTACGCTTCTCATCCCAGTTGGGGAGATGGTCTGTCCCACAGCCGTCAGTACGTCGTACTGGAGATAGTATGCAAGTGCTCGTTAGATTACGAGTACACCGGACAGGACTCACAGGGAACTGTAGGTTGGTTTTATACCAGTCGTCAGTGAACAGTTCCCAGGTGACATGAGCACAGCTTAGTCCGCAGGCTTGACACTGCTACTTCGCCTCGAGTGTGTCCCACACTTCTTAGATTGCTACCCTACCCGGCTCAAAGGTGTCGTGCAAACAGGTAGCAGTTGGGTGCAGTCCCGAGCACTTGGAGGCAGTAGCGGTTAGACAGGATTCGTCTCTCCCGGTATTGGGGGTTGATATCGCGCTGTGTCAGAGAGCCATTACGCAAAGTCCCTGGCCAGAGCAAGCAAGATTTGCTGGTAGGTTCCAGTAGTTTCTCAGGGTGTAATGGGCTTCGCTCCGACACGACTTATACCGCTATTAGGGGACTGACGCTTGCCGCCCCCTAGGCCCGATATGCGATAGTCTTAAACGAACAGACTGGACTGTACGGAGATTGTCACATAAGACTCAGTAGGAGTTCGGATGGGTTTCCTCATCGGCCTTCTTATCGACATCTACCTGGGGATCGTTATGTACAGCTAGTGCCGCTTGCGGTCTGTGGTTAAACCCACTGCCAGCGTAGTAGTCGAGTCTCTAGAGTCCCACACAGAGAGTTTCCCTACTCGAAGCGAAACGATATAGAGATCGTATGGTTTTACGACAAGGGTTCGGACGCATACGTGTATTTACGCACGTACGACTTTCGGACAGATTTTACTGGTCCGCCTTGGTTTAAGCCAGTTACTAGTATCCGGTTATTGGATTTATACAGTGTAAAGATTTTCCGTGTTTTCACGGATAGGAGGGGCGTTCTCGTAATTGCGCGAGAAGCTTCTAGAAGATGGTGACTAAGGAGGTTTAGGTGGCATATACATTGAATGAGATTAGTGAGTCATATGGATGACTCATCCATGTCATTAATGCTTCATAATTGCTTAATGACTCATGGAGATGAATCACCATTAGATATTTATCAAGCATGGTTGTAAATCATTTTCTTTTCTTTTCTTGAAAAGCAATAATGCTTGATATATATTATGATAACTCATTTTCTCATTTCAATATTCTTCTCACCTTCTCTCTCCTCAAGCTTCCTCTCTTCAAACCCTAATCCTCCCCTCTCATGTGTTGAGTACAAGGATTAGTTAGACTACTTAATCCATAACCCTCACTCTATATCATCTAGGTACTTTGATTAGCACTTAAAGAAACCTAGTTGCCTCAAGTTTAGAGGCAAAGCTTGGAGTATAGCTCTCATGGTGGATCGTCTACTACTTGGAGAAGGCCGAGGAGGAGGTGGAGTTCGTAAAGATGAATGACACGGTTCTTTAGGTATAATTACTTCACATAGTAGTTTAGAACTTCTATGTTTGATGTTTGTTATCGTTTAGCTTCGATTCATGCGGTTAGTCGGTGTTTATGCAAAGAACGAGATCATTTTTCATATTTCCGCCTCCCCGCAAGTCATGGGGTGTTGTACATCGACTTACAGTGGTATCAAAGCCTCTCTAAACAATAAATAACTCACTTGCAAAATTGTATGAATTTCGAACGAGAAAAAACAAACCGGAAAACCCCGATATCATGAGTTTTTGTCGATTTTTAAATGAGGTCCAAAAATTTTTCAGGGACCTTCAGAAAGCCTTAAATGATAGTATAAGAATACCTAAGAAAACTAGGCTCATGAATCGGCTAAAGCACCGCGAAACCGCGGCGGATCCCACCGATTCGCCGCGATTCCTCCGCCGAGTTGCCGATTCATCATCCCAATTTTCCTGTGTGGGTTCTCTGTGATATGTGGTAGTTTCTGGAATTTTTTAATGTTTGCTCAGGTTTCATATTTACAGAGAAGTATTGGAGAAAAATTAAATGTGTTTAATCGATCGAAATTATACGGTATTTGCTTGTTGGATTATATCTATGTTTGTATAATGTGTTCGTAAACCTCCCCTAACTGCTAGTATGTCGGTTGGCAGGGGGTTGCACATTTCTGTAATGGTTTTTACTGTTTGTGGATGTGAACTGTATTGGACTGTTGTGATGATTAGCCGGGGTTTGTGATGGGTTATTATTTTAATTCATTCGATGTAATTGTAATATGTTGTAATATTATTTTGCGGGGCACTTCCAGGTTGCGGTTGTAGCCACCGTTGTATTATTTCATTTTACTGTTTCTGCTCCTAGGATAGACCCAAGGTGGGGTGCACAAACTACCGGGTACTTTGAAGTGTTTAGTGGCCTACTCACTTTGTTGAGGGAGACCGCTTCACTTCGGGTATTTGGCGGGTAGTTTGCCGTACCCATAGGGGTCTAGGGTAGGGTAATGGCTATTCATCACAACTGTGTAATCCGTCTTTTGTTGCAGGCTCTAAACAAACGCGGATTGCTTGCAAATCTAATAAAGTTCATATGAGATCTGGAATGCCTATTATTGCATCTGACGAATGTACAATATCTATATATGATAGCTATTTAGACGTCACTTATGTTTTACACCCGCGCTAGCCCAGCCCCCGCTCTGTCGTTAGTTAAGTAACCTAACGGGTGATGACGGGACCCCGTGGCGAATGCGGATGGCATAAAAGGACGTTGTATTTTCGTTGTTTTCTGCAATGATAGGTTAATGATTGGACGCATTATTTATAATGCAAAGAAAATAAACCAAAAGTTTAATCGTTGGAACAATTTAAAAGAAACCACTCGGTTAATTTTAAAACAGATATTTTTTAAATGCGGAGCTTTAACCACTCCTTTTAAAAGCTATCAGGTTCCTTCGGTTATATCAAGTTCACCACGTTCACGGTTTCGCCAAAACCATTCGTAGCCCTCCGTTATTTCATTTGGGTATTCAGTAGTATTTAAGCTATGTATTTTGACCTAACGCCAAGCCATAGTGTTTGGTAGCTACTGGATATTCATTTGTTGCATATATAGATGAGTTAGTTTGGGACAGTCGTATTATCATTTTGGCAGAACGTCAAGGATATATACGGATGGGTTCAAATTGACAAGATAATGATGGGTAGAACTTAACATGTAACTTATGACATTTTGACCTAACGCCAAGGTCATAAGAGCATGGGGCAAAAATATATATCGGGAATTTCTAAAGAAACTGAAATTTGCAAAGAGTTGCATACCATTTGGAGTTTGATGAATGTCGGTAGGATTCCTTCAACATTATCATACAATGATATTTGGATCCCGATCCTACTGTGAGTATATGATACTTATCAGGATATTCGTCACTTAACGATCAATGCTATAAACCAAGTAGGTGTCAAGAAAGGTGTCAGCGGGGTTAAGCCCCCAGAGAAAAGAGGTTCTTTAATTAAGGAACTTCGCGAAAGCGTTGGAAAACCTCCCTCGAAGTATCGACACTAGCCTGGCTGAACGGTTAAGGAAGAATTGTACAGTGAGAATAGTCCTGGCTAATTCTTCTTTTATGGTTTGAGGAAGGATTCGAGAAACAGTGGGAGCCATCCAGTTTAGATAAACTAAAAACCACTCTAAACTTGCAAGAGCATCATGCTAAAGAGTTTTCTTCTCTCTCTCCTAATTGCAGCGACCCTGAAAATGACTGGACTTAAGTTACTTTTAGAGAAAAATATACTGACAGGGCCAAACTATAAAGATTGGCTGCGGAATGTCAAAATGGCTTTGACCTATGACAAATTGTAGTACGTCCTCACCGCTACGGCACCTGCTGTCCCTGGTCCCAAATCCAGTAATGCGGATAAGGAAATCCGCAAAACCTGGGATTTCGATTGCGCGAAAGCCAAGTGCATCGTGCTTGCCTCGATGAACAATGAACATCAGAAGAGGCACGAGGATATGGAACTAGATGCTATATTTCTCCATACTAAGGAACTTTATGAAAAGCAATCTCGTATAGCAAGATACGAGACCTCTAAGAACTTGTTTCGAGCGAGGTTGGCTGTCGGGTCATCTGTAGGAGAACATGTCCTAAAGATGATCGGCTACATAGAAGAGCTCGCAGACCTTGGGACGACTTTGGATAATGAGCTCTATACAGACCTTATTCTCCAGTCCCTTCCTTCCACCTACGCCCAGTTTATCCTGAACTTCAACATTCAAAGAAAAGAAGTTGAACTTCCGGAACTCCTGAACATGTTAAAGAGTGCAGAGGGCACTTTGCAGAAAGCAAGGGAAACACCCGCTATGTTTGTTAGCGGTGCATCTTCGTTCGGGTCCAAGGCTAGGGCCAAAGGAAGGAAGAAGAAGGCCGTCACCAAACCTAGAGGAGGTGTTAGTAAGGTGGGAAGGAAGGGAAAGAAAAAGTTTGCGGTACCGATAGTGGGCCAGGATGAATGCTTCCATTGTCACAGGAAAGGGCACTGGAAGAAGGATTGCAAGGCGTGGAACGCCAAGAACCAGGAACCGAAGCAAGCTGTGGCTTCGACTTCAGGTGTGTTTGTAATTGAGAATTGTCTGTCAATTAACTCTACTTCCTGGGTATTGGATACCGGATCAGGATCTCATATTTGCAATTCATTGCAGGCACTGAGAAACCATAGAGTGCTGAAGGAAGGTGATATGACCCTAAAGGTTGCTAACGGAGCTAGCGTGGGAGCTGCGTCCGTCGGGGATTATCACCTGGGATTGACGAGTGGACACATTTTGGTTTTACATAACTGGTTTTTTGTACCAAGCTTAACGTGTAATATCATATCAGTTTCCTTGTTATCAAATAAAGGTTATGATTTCACGTTTGTAAGAGATGTTGTTAACATCCACCTTAATCATGGTTTGATTGGGTCCAGTACACTAAATAACGGTATATATGTTTTAAACCAACTCCAAATTTTCAATGCCCTGAACACACTAAAAAGAAAGTCTCCAGATTTAAATAAAGCTTTCTTATGGCATTGTAGACTGGGTCACATCAATGAGAGAAGGTTGACTAAGTTGCATAGAGAAGGATATTTGGACTCGTTCGAATATCAAACTTATGACACTTGTCAATCTTGTCTCAAAGAAAAGATGACAAAGACTCCATTTACTGGACATGGAGTAAGAGCGAGCGAGCTCTTAGAACTCATACACAGCGATGTATGTGGTCCAATATCTACGCATGCAAGAGGTGGTTTTTCCTATTTCATTACTTTCACGGATGATTACTCAAGATACGGATTCATTTATCTAATGAAACATAAATCCGAGGCTTTTAAGAAATTCCAAGAGTATAAGAATGAAGTAGAAAACCAAACCGGCAAAAGTATCCAGACACTTAGATCCGATCGAGGTGGTGAATACTTGAGTGCCGAGTTCCTAGGTTACCTAAAAGAGAACGGAATTCTCTCTCAGCTTACTCCTTCATACACTCCACAGCATAATGGTGTATCGGAGAGACGGAATCGAACCCTATTGGATATGGTATGATCCATGATGAGTAATGCTGAGTTACCGCGATCTTTCTGGGGTTATGCGCTAAAATTAGCGGCATATCTTTTGAATATGGTTCCTACCAAGACTGTGCCTACCACACCATATCGGATGTGGAATGGGAAGAAACCCCATCTTCAGTATATAAAGACTTGGGGATGTCCAGCTTTTGTCAAAAAACAACATGTGGACAAGCTCGAGGCACGATCAGTAAAATGTAAGTTTGTGGGATATCCAAAGAACTCCAGGGGATATCTATTCTATTACGCAGAGGAACAAAAGGTATTTGTTTCCCGTAATGCCCATTTTCTAGAACATCAGTTTTTAGAAAAGGAAACAAGTGGGAGCGAAATAGAACTGGAAGAAATTCCAGAACCACAAACTAATACTGAAAGTTTGGTAGAACAAGTAGTTCAAGAAGAACAGGATATTCCCGCACCCCTCCGCAGGAGTAGTAGGCCGTCTCATCTGCCTGAGAGATACTGCGGTTTTCTCATAAATGGGGATAGAGAGGATTGCATCATAGATGATGATGAACCTACTGGCTTCCAGCAGGCCATCCAGAGCTGCGACTCGGTACGATGGCTAAATGCAATGTGGACCGAAATGGAGTCCATGTACACCAACAAAGTATGGACTTTGCACTTTGCTCCAGATGGGGTAAAACCCATAGGATGCAAATGGATCTTCAAGAAAAAGATTGGTGTAGATGGACAGGTGGAAACCTATAAGGCTAGACTTGTTGCAAAGGGTTTTCGTCAAAGACCTGGTTTGGACTATGACGAAACTTTTTCTCCAGTGGGTATGCTCAAATCCATTCGGGTCCTTCTTGCTATTGCTGCCTTCCATGATTATGAAATCTTGCAGATGGACGTAAAGACGACTTTTCTAAATGGTAATTTAGAAGAGTGCGTCTATATGGATTAGCCAGAGGGTTTCAATCAGAGTGGGAGCAGCGGGAAAGTATGCAAGCTACTTAAGTCCATTTATGGACTAAAGCAGGCATCGCGGAGTTGGAACATCTGTTTTGATAAGACGGTCAAAGAATATGACTTTATCAAAAATCCAGATGAACCATGCATATATAGTAAAGTTGTAGCCAGAAGTGTCGTATTCCTCGTCTTGTACGTGGATGACATTCTATTGATAGGAAATGACATTCCTATGCTATAATCTGTCAAAAGATTCTTGTCACACAGGTTCTCCATGAAAGACCTGGGTGATGCCACCTACATTCTAGGAATCCAGATCTATCGTGATAGATCAAAGAGGATGTTGGGACTTTCACCGTCCAGGTACATAGACACCATATTGAAAAGATTCAGTATGGTAGATTCTAAACGCGGTAACCTACCGGCATGTCACGGAATCACCCTCTCCAAAGAGATGTCTCCCAAGACTGATTTGGAAAGGGAACGCATGTCGATTATACCCTACGCTTCTGCGGTAGGCTCTATAATGTGTTGCGCCACGTCGCCTGCATCTTTTACGGGCTCCCACCTCAATACCGAGGAAACTCGGGCACGAAGCTGGCAAGTCGACGTGCCCAAGATTTGCTGTAGAGTGTAGTGTAGATGCTATATCTCATTTGGGGTTTTAGTTGCCATGGAGGATGAAGGTGGAGGTTAATAAAATTGGTGCTTTCAATTTTCTAGCAAGAAGGATAGAGATGAAGAATTCCTCACATAACCAAAAAATGAACTCTCTCATTCTTTTTCTCTCAAGTGAAGCCTCTCTCTTCTAGTGAGAATGGTGGAGGAAAGAAATACTAACCATAACAAGAAGGGAGGTGAGTGTAGTAAAAGCAAGGGGGTAACCACAACCCTAAAGAAATGATAACCATCTCAAATCACAATCTAATCACTTCTAATCTCAAAAAGCAAGCCATCATGAAAAGCAAAGATGCTTGATCTATTATAATGCCACAAGTGCAAGAAACCCCCTCCACAAATGTTATTTGCAAACTTGCAAATAACCCCCTCCATCGGAAAAGTCCGGCCGGGAAAGAACAAAGGAAAACCGGCCTGAACGGAATGCAAACTGGCAACTCCAGAAAACTGGTCCCGTAATAAATTACAGGGAAAACCCCGATACTGTGCATACACACCCGCATCTGTATTCCGACCGGATACAAATGCAATGAAACAAAATCTACACTGTACTAAACTAGGATCTGGCTTAAACCAAAACCGGCTAGTATTATCCGTCCGATCCTGATCCGTGCAATGCCGCACGTATCAGATCGTACCCTGCCATATAACTATACGACCACTAGTACAAAACTGTCCGATCCTGATCTATGCAATAGCGCACGTATCTGATCGGACCCTGCCATATCTCCATACGGCCTCTACAGCGTTTCGCCCGAAAGCTTGAGTAACTGAAAGTGTGGTGGACTCTAAAGACTCGTCAATACTATGGCTGTGGATTTAACCACTAGCACGTCAGAGGTATAAGCCAATACGTGACGGGCTACCAGCTATTGAAAAAAAGGGACGTCGATGAGCGAACTCATCCTGACACCCTACTGAGCCTGTCAGTGACAATATCCGTACAGTCCGGTCCATTCGTCTATGAGTATCGCATGGCGGGCCTAGGGGGTTGGTAAAAGTCAGACCCCCAAAAGCGGTACAAGTCGTGTCGGAGTGTAGCCCAGAACACCCTGAGATACTACTGGAATACCTACCAGTAAATCTCCTGCCTCGGCCGAGGGCTTTGTGTAATGGCTCTCCTAGACACAGCGCGACCTCACCCCCAATACTGGGAGAGACGAACCCCTGCAGATCCGCTCACTGCCTCTATGTAGCTCGGGACTGTACCCAACTAAAACCTGTTTGCACGACTCCTTTGAGCCGTGGTAGGGTAGTAATCAAAGTACAGTGGGAACTCATACGAGACAAATGACGATCTCAGGTCGATGAACTAATCTGTACACATGTCACCAGGGAACTGCTATCTGACGTCAGGTATAAGACCAACTAGCATGTTCCCGGCGAGTCCTGTTCGGTGTACTCATAACCCAATGAGCACCTGCATACATCTTAGGTGAACCAACTGACACCAGTGGCTTATGAGACCGGCCACCGCCCCTCGTCGGGGTCTCGACTGTATACACTAGTCTACTCTGGAGAATCGATGCCCTGTCTCGAAACTCCCACGACTAGGGACCTTTTAAGGATGTGCTTATAGACCACCAGCTCTCACGTATATGATCGCCATCACACTGCCGGCAGTCAAGCAAGAATCCTAAGGGCTCTATCAGCGTGTAATAGTGACCTGTCAGGTCACCTAAAGCTGTACACGATGATAAAGATAAACCAGATAGCATACTATCATCTCGAGTAAGACTGTCCTACCGGGATAGGTCCTCCCTCAATCATTGCAATCACGTGCCTGTGATCCAATAATTGACTCTGAGGGCACTATCTCCAACAATCTCCCACTTGCACTCAAGGCTAATTATTGCGATGTCGCATACTCACAGCCCGTGTGATACCGAACACCCAACTCCTCTACTTGTCAGTCTCACCAAACCCGTTTGCGAAACTATTGCGTTCGAGGAATAGCCTCAGTGAGTGGATCCGTAGTGAAGTTTCTTTCTATGTCTCTCTATATCTCAAGTTCGCGGAGAAAGCCATCTCCCGAAACGAGCAATACCTGTCTTGGAACGTCTGGATGTCTGATAGGACCTACTTCATAAATGAACTCCAAATCCAGACTTCTTAGACTGTATCGTCAACTGAACTTAATCAGTATCCTGCGCCATGCCTTCCCTCAGTATCCACCTGGACCACATGTCCAATATACTGCCCCTTGTCAGAGGGAAAACTATAACTCTGACAGCCACTCTGCCATCCAGGTCACCTTGGAAGCCTAGAATGATAACCGTCTCCTAAAGGAGGCTGCCGTTATCATATCCCTAGAACATGAACTTATGTTCTAAAACTGCTTCCGACTGTTTCTCCAGGATTGGATCAATATCAACTTATTGCATCTACTGCAAGAACAACATCTGGTGTGGTACTTGACATCTCATGAGTGACTCAATTGCCTAAGTAAGTGATCTGTCAATCATGCGTATCCCTCTCCCCTTTAGTCTGTAAGACACCTTTAGAGAGGGTGACTCCATCACCTGCAGGTACACTACCGTGCCAGGAGTCGTCCATTCTAAATACTCATAGAATGCTGTCAAGGTACCCAGATTGGGAAACTACCCAAATTTAGATCTAAAACCATAGATCTAGTAATCAGAATGTCTGATATAATATCCAAGTCCTGTGTGGAGAAACTACTGTGTGAGAACCAAAGTATAACCGATCGTAGTATAGGAGTTTCCTTTCCTACTCTGTGTATGTCATCCAAAACCAGGACATCACACCCTACTACCTTCTTAACAGATCCATCCCCTATTCTGATGACGTCAAACCTATGACTATCTCATCAGAAATAGATGACCTATCTCCGCTATGTCTGCTTTAGTCTATTAATAGACATAAGCCTGATGTCCACCAATGCTTCCGCTGCTCCCACTGACTACGACAACCCTCTGGCAGAGTCATATAGACGTGCACTTCTAAAGCTAGTTTAGAACAACGCTATACTCATCCTTCTGCCGGGTCTCGCAGCCTGGAACAACAACAATGGCAAGTGTGGGTAAACAAGAACTTCCCTGTCACCGTCCTTGAGGCTACCGGAGTACCTCTCGGGTGCCTGAAGTTACCTACCGTATCTGCGGAGTGGCCAATAGAATGTCAAACCAGATTGAATCTTTAGGTTCCTTATTAAATCTTCAGTAATCGTTTGTGGTTCTGGAATCGCTTCCAGTTCTACCATACTCCCACTACTTTTTTCTGAAAAAATCCATTTTTAATTAAAACTGTGGCGAGTTAAGAACAATATCACTATTGATCTTCCAGATGGTAGAAAGTCAACCCTCGTCATAGCCTGGGTCAACCCACAAACAGCCATTACAGAAACGTGCCTTGAGTTGTCCAGTGTCTGGTTTTAAGCATAAGCAGGACAACTCCCCGTACCTTAACAATGTCAAGATATGAACTGTTCTATATCCAATTTAGAAACAGAGGCACTGATTTAATTGGAACCAGATTCAAATCATGCAGCTGTCTCCAGTGCATGTCAACTAAATGGAAATAGGCCGATCAACGTTACTCAACTTAGGAATACTACCAATTATGAGTAACCTGAAAGAGAAGCAAGTTCTCTTAATCATTACTATCAACTGAATACCATATACAAGTATCTACATCTTCGATCACCTTGAAGAATCCCGATCCTTGCAATACAAGGTTCTTTACTTTATTCAAATACCTATAACTTCTCAAAATTCAGACCCTGTGTTTCCACGAAACACCTGTCTAAAAACTAGAGAAGTCATAAGTAAACTGAATATAGTATGAGGACCAACCCCTCTGTCCTGATAGACCCTGGACAACATACAATACCCTGTATAAGTCCCTTGAGTCAGATAACTCATTCACTGTGTGGGGCAGGTTGAAAACTGTACTTATGGTTAAGAAGAATTACACCGCTGTTTAATGCTCCTTACCTAACCATCCACTGATATAGGTAAATGTCACTGACATAATTTCAAAAGGTATATCTCACTCTATGAAAATAGACGTACAGATATATCAATTTGAAATTGGTGCATAATAGCGGATATTCAAAACCAAATAATTGCCGTCCGGCAAACAACCCAGGTGACTTCCTCAAATATCACCGATTACAACGAATCCCGATATAATGAGGATGATCACCCAATTCCCAATGACTTACTCCCACTCATCATTTGTAAAACCATACAGATGTGAGAATCATACCTGGTAAATACATACCCTGGAGTAAGTTTCTAATCGGGAAATCAGTTTTCTTTTAACATTACACAGTGAAACTAAAACATTGAAATGTTTTGGTGGGGTATCCTGGTATTCCTAGTAATGCCTCTACCATTATCCAGATTCACAACTATAACCGTATAATTCTTTGCCACCTCTCCAAATCCCTTTATATGTCTTTAGTCATTACCTTTTGCACACCCCTTAGGCCAAATGGTTTTCTTCCTTCCCTACCGTTCGGCACCAGCCTATGGTTTGAAAGAAGACTATCCAATAAGCATAAAAGGTGTACTGTCCTAATCCTAGGAGCACTCGCAAAGCGAGAGAAGGTGAAGATAAAAGACAACCGAATAAACCGTATTCCTATTTCTTCTGGACCAGAATCCATCCCCGAACTGGAACAAGTTCCTTTCGAGTTCGTATATAACCATACGATGGAGTATCCAATAAACTGTGGATCTTCATAGTGATACGGACTGTCCTGGAGAAATACAAAGGTGATTTAGGATTGGTGAAGAAATACTTGGTTTGGTTGTGAATATCAGTCGCAATTTACTTTGCCCTCTTACTAATCCCTTGCTTTGTCTTAATCTTAATACCTTCTGTACACCATCGTTATGCTAATTGGTTTTCTACATTCCCCATCGTTCGACACCTGCCTATGGTTTGGAAGAAGACTATCCAATAAGCATAAAGGGTGTACTATCTCCTAAACCAAGGAGTACTCGCAATGAGAGAAGGTGAAAAGAAAAGACAACTGAATAATCCTATTCGTTTTCTCCAGAACCAGAAACCATCCTCGAAGTCCTTCGAGTTCGTATATAACCATACGATGGTTTTGTCCAATGGAAGTGGATGTTCGTAATAATACGGGGTGTCCCGGAGAAAAGGGTAGAAGTAGGAGTGGCAAAGTGGTTTGCAACTCAGATAATCCAAAAGCCAGTGTTAAGAAGGTTCGGTTAACTTGGTCACTGAGTCATAGTCTTAGGGTCGGGTCAATGGTCGCTGCCAAAGAGAGAGAGAAAAGAAACACTCAGCGTGCACTCTAACCTAGATCAGAATGGTTATCACTTTATCTAATCTGGAAACCTCCCACTGTACCGTCAAATTCTCCTCCAAACCTGAAAGAAGAATTAGTCGGGATCACCCGAGGAGTAAACCAACTCATCAGTGGGAATCGGGATCCAACTATCATCGCATGATAACTTGACGGAATCCACTCAAGTCACCACACTCCAGAAGGTATGCGCATGTCTGGCAAGTTTAGATTTTTTTAAAACTCCCGATGTGATTTTTACCCCAAGCGGTTTATGACCTTGACTAGGTCAACAAACCATAAACCGCCAGTCAAGTTCAACCCGTCATTATTCTGGATTGTATTAAACCCACCCGTACGTGCCCTTGACTAGGTCAACAAGGCCGCACGACTGTCTTAACCAATCCTACTTATGCAACAAACAAGTACCACTTAGCTACCGAACACTACGTCTTGAATAGGTCAACAAACGCAGCACGAATACTAAATAATACCTGTAGGAAATGACGGAGGGCTACGGCTGGTTTTTGGCGAAAAACCTTTAACGTAATGAACTTGATATCGTTGAAGGAACTGC
Organism: Agapanthus africanus; assembly: GCA_030015575.1. Classification (NCBI taxonomy): domain Eukaryota; kingdom Viridiplantae; phylum Streptophyta; class Magnoliopsida; order Asparagales; family Amaryllidaceae; genus Agapanthus; species Agapanthus africanus. The sequence goes on from CM057337.1 coordinate 540,182,362, forward strand.
ATAGTTTTTATAAAAATATAGTGACGAAAACCTTTGCTAAAGAGGTCACTCCCGGTGAAGGGATCTCGGCTCCTTCCCCGTAGAATGAGGTGCAGGATATTCCAACTGAATACCACGATGCAAAGCAAAAGTAATCGGCTATAGTGAAGTTAGTGCCCTGACGCAAACTTCTGTCCAAGGGGTCACTCCCGGTGAAGGGATCTCGGCCCTTGCCTCGTCGACTGAGGAGCAGGATATTCCAAATGAATACCACGATGCAAAATAAAAGTGAACGTCCTTGCAATAACAGCTTTTTGAAAAAGTGTTCCAACAACATCAGAATAGGTTTGTTTATCTTGCATTGATCCGAATCAACGCAGTCCCATCAATTGATCACACCACAAAGAACGAAAATATACTGATGTACGTATATGCCATCCGCATTCGCCACTGGGTCCCGTCATTACTCGTTAGGTTAGCTAACTAACGACAGAGCGGGGACTGGACTAGCGCGGATGCAAAACATATACAACATCTACTAATATATATACCAATATATTATTTTCGCTCAAGGCGTGATAAAATGCAACATCACAGAAATGTACAGCATCACAGAACAATACAGATATCTGGAAGCCCCGGGTTTCACAGAGCCGCTGCTGATACCCGACGTTCCCCTGGTCGTGTGGATAGCCTGTGCAATGAAATCCTAGACCCCTACGGGCGCGGCAAGTCACCCGCCAAAACCTGAAGCGAGGCAGCCCCCTTCAGCTCCGTGAATGGACCACCCAACACTTCACGGAATCCGGTAACTTGGGCACCCCTCCTGGGTCAACCTGTACCCCCTACGAGTGCGGCGAATAGCCCGCCAATCCTAGAGTGAAGCCCCCTCCGTCTCAATGCCATGAGATGCCGGCCCGTTGCCCTCTAGAATCCGGCTATCCGTGCACCCCTCCGCGGGGTAATCCTAGTACAGAAAGTAAAATATACATACAACGGGTACATCGACCGCAACCAGGTCGTGGCCCAAAAGAATAATACAAACAAGCAGTGACGGCAGTCCACATGTCGGGCGCTCGCCCCGCAATATCAAATGTACATATAAAACAAAACTGTACTAGCATTGCATCCAGGCTATCCCCCACGAACGATCCGCAACATCACAGCATAAACACAGAACATCAACGTGAAAGTCACGTTCGCAAATCCGTCTAACCGGGCTATAGCTGTTAGACAGGATTTACCGATCAAGTGACATTCACGGTCGCAGATATAATGTAAATACTGTGAAATAATGTGTTTAAAATATCCAATCGATCAAAAATTAACAAGTGGGCCCCCAAGTAATACTGATACCATGTTGCGCCACGTCGCCTGCATCTTTTACGGGGTCCCACCTCAATACCGAGGCAACTCGGGCACGAAGCTGGCAAGTCGACGTGCCCAAGATTTGCTGTAGAGTGTAGTGTAGATGCTATATCTCATTTGGGGTTTTAGTTGCCATAGAGGATGAAGGAGGAGGTTAAGAAAATTGGTGCTTTCAATTTTCTAGCAAGAAGGATAGAGATGAAGAATTCCTCACATAACCAAAAAATGAACTCTCTCATTCTTTTTCTATCAAGTGAAGCCTCTCTCTTCTAGTGAGAATGGTGGAGGAAAGAAATACCAACCATAACAAGAAGGGAGGTGAGTGTAGTAAAAGCAAGGGGGTAACCACAACCCTAAACCCGGATCGTTAACCATTAACCTATACTAGCTAACAAGAGATGGGAAGAGAAGTATACCAAGTGATCCGAGTCCTCCGGTCTTCTCTTCATAATGTATGCGATGTTATGTACCAGACCAGATGTAGCATACGCATTGAGCGTTGTAAGCCGGTATCAGGCAAACCCAGGGGAAAATCACTGGATAGCAGTAAAGAACATTCTCAAGTATCTGAGATGGACTAAGGAGATGTTCTTGGTTTACGGCAGAAAAGACCTCAGGATGGAGGCCTTTGCTGATTCCGGCTTCCAGAGTGACAAGGATGACTCCAAGTACATGTCGGGTTATGTCTTTACCCTCAATGGAGGGGCGGTCTCTTGGAAGAGTTCCAAGAAGAACACCGTTGCTGACTCAACGATAGAAGCGGAGTACATAGCTGCTTCCGATGCCGCAAAAGAAGCTGTCTGGATGAAGAAGTTCCTCACAGAACTTCAAGTGGTTCCTACCAGTGTTGGTCCAATACCTCTGTATTGCGACAACAACGACGCTATAGCTTTAGCGAAGGAACCTAGGTCCCATCAGAAGTCCAGACACATCTTAAGGCGGTATCACCTGATCAGGGAGATCGTAGATCGCCAGGAGATCGAGGTAAAGAGAGTAAATACAGAGGATAACATTGCTGATCCATTCACTATGGCCCTACCTCAGATTCAGTTCGAGAGGCTGCTCGAGATCATCGGTCTTCGATACGCCAGTATATGGCCCTAGGGCAAGTGGGAGATTGTTAGTGTTTATGCCTTAGAAGGCCATTACTGTATCATACTAGTTTGTATATTACTTAATGGAAGCTTAGGATATTCATATGTATATAACAGTCTTGCCAAACATGGTAGTATGCTACTTGGTTTTTCTATCTTAATATATGAGTATACGTATTGATAGAGCTTTTAGGATCTTGCTTGACTACCAGCGTTGTGATGGCAGTCACACTAGTGGGGGCTAGGTAGTCTACATGCACATCCTTATTCAGGTCCCTAGTCGTTGGATTATCGAGACAGGGCATCGTTACTCCGGAGTAGACTAGTGCGTACGCTTCTCATCCAAGTTGAGGAGATGGTCTGTCCCACAGCCGTCAGTACGTCGTACTGGAGATAGTATGAAAGTGCTCGTTAGGTTACGAGTACACCGGACAGGACTCACAGGGAACTGTTGGTTGGTTTTATACCAGTCGTTAGTGAACAGTTCCCAGGTGACATGAGTACAGCTTAGTCCGCAGACTTGACACTGCTACTTCGCCTTGAGTGTGTCCCACTCTTCTTAGATTGCTACCCTACCACGGCTCAAAGGAGTCGTGCAAACAGGTAGCAGTTGGGTGCAGTCCCGAGCACTTAGAGGCAGTAGCGGTTAGACAGGATTCGTCTCTCCCGGTATCGGGGGTTGATATCGCACTGTGTCAGAGAGCCATTACGCAAAGTCCTGGGCCAGGGCAAGCGAGATTTGCTGGTAGGTTCCAGTAGTTTCTCAGGGTGTAATGGGCTTCGCTCCGACACGATTTATACCGCTATTAGGGAACTGACGCTTGCCGCCCCCTAGGCCCGATATGCGATAGTCTTAGATGAACAGACCGGACTGTACGGAGATTGTCACATCAGACTCAGTAGGAGTTCGGATGGGTTTCCTCATCGGCCTTCTTATCAACATCTACCTGGGGACCGTTACGTACAGCTAGTGCCGCTTGCGGTCTGTGGTTAAACCCACTGCCAGCGTAGTTGTCGAGTCTCTAGAGTCCCACACAGAGAGTTTCCCTACTCCAGGCGAAACAATATAGAGGTCGTATGGTTTTACGACAAGGGTTCGGACGCATACGTGTGTTTACGCACGTACGACTTTCGGACAGCTTTTACTGGTCGGCTTTGGTTTAATCTAGTTACTAGTATCCGGTTTTTGGATTTATACAGTCTAAAGATTTTCCGTGTTTTCACGGATAGGAGGGGCGTTCTCGTAATTGCGCGAGAAGCTTCTAGAAGATGGTGACTAAGGAGGTTTAGGTGGCTTATACATTGAATGAGATTAGTGAGTCATATGGATGATTCATCCATGTCATTAATGGTTCATAATTGCTTAATGACTCATGGAGATGAATCATCATTAGATATTTATCAAGCATGGTTGTAAATCATTTTCTTTTCTTTTCTTGAAAAACAATAATGCTTGATATATATTATGATAACCCATTTTCTCATTTCATTATTCTTCTCACCTTCTCTCTCCTCAAGCTTCCTCTCTTCAAACCCTAATCCTCCCGTCTCATGTGTTGCGTACAAGGATTAGTTAGACTACTTAATCCATAACCCTCACTTTATATCATCTAGGTACTTCGATTAGCACTTAAAGAAACCTAGTTGCCTCAAGTTTAGAGGCAAAGCTTGGAGTATAGCTCTCGTGGTGGATCGTCTACTACTTGGAGAAGGCCGAGGAGTAGGTGGAGTTTGTAAAGACGAAGGACACGGTTCTTTAGGTATAATCACTTCACATAGTAGTTTAGAACTTCTATGTTCGATGTTAGTTATCGTTTAGCTTCGATTCATGCAGTTAGTCGATGTTTATGCAAAGAACAAGATCGTTTTTCATATTTCCGCCTCCCCGCAAGTCGTGGGGTGTTGTACATCGACTTACATCAAGTACCCAGGAAGTAGAGTTAATTGATAAATAGTTCTCAATTACAAACACACTTGAGGCCGAAGCCACAACATGCTTCGTATCCTGGATACTGGCTTTCAAAGCCCTGCAATCCTTCTGACAATGCCCAATCCCATAACAATAGGAACGTCCCTCTTTTAATATTTCCAGTCCTGAAACTTTTGCCCTTCTCTTTCCTTCTACTTTCCTGGTTTCCTTCAGGGTAGAAGGCAGAGACTGTAGAATCTAGTCAGTATCTGACCTGTTCTCCAACGTGGTCTCCAGGTCCTTGAGCTCATCAATATATCTAGTCATTGTAAGGACGTTGTCCCCTACAGATGACCCGAAAGCCAACCTCGCTTGAATTAATTCGTTCGAGGTTTCATATCTTGTGATATGAGATTGCTCTCCATATAAATCTTTGTTATGGAGAAAGATGGAAACTAAGTCCATCTTCTCGTGCTGCTTCTGGTATATACCATCAACTTAAGCCAACACGAGGCACTTGGCTTTCGCTTTAGCCTTTTCCCTTATCTTTCGGATATTCATATCCGCGACAGTGGAAACTGGACCCGGGACGGTGGGATCTTAAGTAGTAATAGGGTGGTCCAGCTTGTCATAGGCAATGGATATCTGGACAGACCTTTGCCAGTCATATAAGTCAGATTCAGTCAAATTGTTATCTAGATGTAACCTATGTGTGGTCATAAGGTCGCTGCAATGAATGAAAGAGAAGAAAACACTTTAGCATGATGCTCTTGCAAGTTTAGATTGGTTTTTAATTTATCTAAACAGGATGGCTCCCACTGTTTCTCGAATCCTTCCTCAAACCATAAAAGAAGAATTAGCCAGGACTATTCTCACCGTACAATACTTGCTTAACCGTTCAGCCAGGCCAATGTCGATACTTCGAGGGAGGTTTTCCAACGCTTTCGCGAAGTTCTTTAATTAAATAACATCTTTTCTCTGGGGGCATAGCCCCGCTGACACCTTTCTAGGCACCTACTTGGTTTATAGCATTGATCGTTAAGTGACGAATCTCCTGATAAGTAGCATGTACTCACAGTAGGATCGGGATCCAAATATCATCGTATGATAATGTTGAAGGAATCCTACCAACATTCATCAAACTCCAAAAGGTGTGCAATACTAGCAAATTCAGTTCCTTTAGAAACTCCCGATGTGGATTTTTGCCCCATGCTCTTATGACCTTGACATTAGTCAACAAATCATAAGTCACATGTCAAGTTCTACCCGTCATTATCCAGGTTAATTTGAACCCACCCGTACATACCCTTGACTTTAGTCAACAAGGTAATACGACTGTCCCAAACCAACGCATCTATCTATGCTACATATGAATATCCAATAGCTACCAAACACTGTGCCTTGACTTTAGTCAACAAACACAGCTTGAATACTATTGACTATCTATATGAAATGACGGAGGGCTACGACTGGTTTTGGCAAAACCGTGAACATAGTGAACTTGATTTAATCGAAGGAACCTGATACTTTTAAAAGGAGTGGTTAAAGCTCCGCAATTAAAACATTCTGATCTTTTAAAATAACTGAGTGGTTTCTTTTAAATTTGTTCCAACGATTGAACTTTGGTTTATTTTCTTTGCCTTATAATAATGCGTCCCATCAATTATCCTATCATTGCAGAAAACAATGAAAATACCACGTCCTCTTATGCCATCCGCATTCGCCATGGGGTCCCGTCATCACCTGTTAGGTTACTTAACTAACGACAGAGCGGGGGCTAGGCTAGCGCGGGTGTAAAACATAAGTGACGTCTAATAGCAATCATATATAGATATTGTACATTCGTCAGACGCAATAATAGACATTCCAGATCACTGATGAATTTTATTGGATATACTAGAAATCCGTGTTTGCTTTGAGCCTGCAACAAATGACGGATTACACAGTTGTGATGAATAGCCATTAACCCACCCTATGTTAGTGAATATGTCATAGAGGCTATTACTGTATCATACTGGATTGTATATTACTTGATAGAAGCTTAGGATATTCACCTTGTATTGACATTCTTGCTCAAAATGGTAGTATGCTACTTGGTTTGTTTCTGCTTTAATGTGTGCATGTGTTTCTTTTAACATATCGCCTTTACACATTAGTGGAACCCTTAGGATCTTTGCTTGATTACCAGCGTTGTGATGGCAGTCACACTCGTGTGGGCTGGGTAATCCATAAGCACATCCTTATGCAGGTCCCTAGTCGTAGGACTATCGAGACAGGGCATCGATACTCCGGAGTAGACTAGCGTATGCACTTCTTATCCCAGCTTGGGAGACGGACTTTCCCACAGCCGTCAGTACGTCGTACTTGAGATAGTATGCGGGTGCTCGTTAGGTTACGAGTACACTGGACATGACTCGTCGGGAACTATTGGTTGGTAATATACCTATCGTCAGTTATCAGTTCCCAGGTGACATGAGTACAGCTTTGTCCGTTGACTTAACACTGTTACTTCGCCTCGAGTGTGTTCCCGCTGTACTTTGATTACTACCCTACCATGGCTCAAAGGAGTCGTGCAAACAGGTAGTTTTTGGGTGCAGTCCCGAAGCACTTGGAGGCAGTGACGGTTAGACAGGATTCGTCTCTCCCGGTATTGGGGGTTGATATCGCGCTGTGTCTAAGAGAGCCATTACACAAAGTCACTGGCAAGGGCAAGCGAGATAGACTGGTAGGTTTCCAGTGTTATCTCAGGTGTTCTGGGCTACACGCCGGTACGACTTGTACCGCTAGTAGGGGACTGACGTTTACCGCCCCCTAGGCCCGCCATGCGATGTTCTTAGATGAACAGACCGGACTGTACGGAGACTGTCACATACAGGCTCAGTAGGAGTTCAGATGGGTTTACCTCGTCAGTCTTCTTATTGTCATCTACCTGGGGACCGTTACGTATAGCAAGTGCCGCTTGCGGTATGTGGTTAAATCCACTGCCAGCGTAGTGTCGAGTCTTTAGAGTCCCACACAGAGGGTTATTCGCCGTTAGGCAAAATGAGTAGTGGTCGCATGGTTTTGCGACAGGGTTCGTTCACATCCGCGCACTTGTGCACGTTTGGTGTCCAGACAGCTTATACTAGCGGGCATTGGTTTAAGCCGGATCCTAGTATATGATTTGGGATTGGTTTTATCTCATTATATTCATGTTCCTCGGAACACGGATACGGGTGTGTATGCACAGTTGACTGAGATAGAGGCAGAGAACTTTCATTAGGGTTGATGACCATTGTCATTTTCTTAACCCAAATATTTATATGTGAATTATGATTTATTGATATTAGTTAATTATAATTGTGCATTGTTAGGGTTGTGGACCATTTGACTATACTTGACTTGTTGACCTATGTTGACAAGTTGACCATCATCCTTCCATATGAAAGATGCTCTTTGATCCTTGCAAAAGCATTTAATGTGAAATGATAATGGTCATTTCTTGATTAACCATGACAATTATCTTAGCTAATTATCTATTTTTCATAAATCACATATATGTGAGAAGGGTTGCATTATTCTTCTCACTTGTTCATTTCCATTCTCTCTCCTCCTCTTCCTCTCTCTAGCTCTCCCCTCTCATGAGTTGAGAACCATTTGAGCTTAAGATAATCCCTTCAAAAATACTCTCTACTCTTTCTAAGGTCCTAGATCTAGCACACTAAGCACCTTAGTTACTTCTAGTTTGAGGTTGGAGCCAAAGGTTAAGGCCCTCGGGTGGATCTTTCTTCGGCAAGAAAAGGCGACGAGACGATCCGTTCTTTCACTCCAAGGAGCAAGAAGAGAAGGACTTGAAGACCTAGGTATAACCCCCTTTCCGAGTAGCTAAACTCGTTTAGCTTTTGTAGTTAGTTTTGTTTAGCAAAGATCCCTCCTTTAGATAGTCCATGTTGCCTAGTGTTATAAAAATCAGATTTTTCATAACGTTTCCGCCTCCCCGCAAGCACCGGGGTGAGCAACGTGGACTTACAGTGGTATCAGAGCCTAACTAAACACAAACTAACTAGTTAGCAAAGTATCTAGAACTTCGATCGGAAAAAATCGCAAAACTATTTTTCAAAACCCTAAGTTTCTGTCGATTTTCATTTCTGCTTTAAAAATAATAAATCATACTTCAAAAATCGGCTCAGGGTTTTGTTAAGAAACACACCAAAAACGGTCCACTGAACCGGTCAAAGCGCCGCGGTTCCACGGCAAGAACATGCATCTTGCGGCGGATCCGCGGACCGAGTTTGGTGCAGTGTTCTTCTGTTGCTGTTTTGGAATTTTTAATATAGTTTGTTTCTGCCCAGTTTTTCCAGAGAACAAGTTGGTTTTTAGGGTAGTCACAAATCAGTATTTTGATCAAATTTCTTTACACTTTGGCTAATGGGTTATATCTGTGATGTGTTATATGTATTGAACGTCCGCTAATCGCTATACGTCGATTAGTGGGGGTTATACATATCTGTGATCTGTAATGTTGATGGTTTGTGTAAATGAATTCGTTGGCTTGTCACGGATGAATAGCCGGGGGGTTGTGAGATGAGAGTTTTCTTATTCTTTCAATTCTTGTAATATGTAAATTGATGTAATATTATTTGTATGGCCACACAAACGGGTCGGGGTTGTAGCCGTCATTGTATAATTTCTTTTCACTGTATTTGCTCCTAGGATAGACCCATGGTGAGGTGCACAAACTACCCGGTACCTCGAAGTGCCGAGTGGCTTACTCACGTCGTTGAGGGAGGTTGCTTCACTTCGGATACATGGCGGGTAGTTTGCCGCACCCGTAGGGGTCTAGGGTGGGGTTTGTCTATTCATCGCGACCGTATAATCCGCTCTTCGTTACAGGCTCATACGAATTGCGAATTCCTAGTATATCCAATGTATTCATCTGTGATCTGGAATGACTATCATTGCATGTGACGAATGTTTATATATATCTATATGATATCTATTTAGGCGTTGCTTATGTTTTGCATCCGCGCTAGTCCAGCCCCCGCTCTGTCGTTAGTTATGTAACCTAACGGGTGATGACGGGACCCCGTGGCGAATGCGGATGGCATATGCGTACGTCATATTTTCGTTGTTTTCTGTAATGGTAGGATTAAATGATGGGACGCATTGGAATTAATGCAAGAAAAAATAAACCAAGTAAAAGTCGTTGGAACACTTTGAAAACCACTCGGTTCTTTTCAAAACCAAACTTTTAAATGCGGAGATTGAACCACTCCTTTTGAAAGCTATCTCGTTCCATCGATTATATCAAGTTCACTACGTTCACGGTTTTGCCAAAACTATTCGTAGCCCTCCGTCTTTTCACATGAATGGTTAATAAGTATTCAAGCTATGTTTGTTGGCCAAAGTCAAGGCATAGTGATTGGTAGCTTTTGGGTATTCATGTGCAGCATAGATAGATGTGTTGGTTTGGGGCAGTCGTTCTACCTTGTTGGCCAAAGTCAAGGGAATGTGCGGGTGGGCTCAAATTAACCAAGAGAATGATGGGTAGAACTTGACATGTGACTTATGATTTGTTGGCCAAAGTCAGGGTCATAAGAGCATGGGGCAAAAATCTACATCGGGAGTTTCAAAAGAACTGAAACTTGCTAGCGCTGCATACCATTTTGAGTGTGATGATTCAGGTAGGATTCCTTCAGTTTTGTCACGCGATGGTATTTGGATCCCGATCCTACTGTGAGTATATGCTACTCCTCCGGAACTTTGTCACTTAACGATCAATGCTATAAACCAAGTAGGTGTCTAGAAAGGTGTTAGCGGGGCTACGCCCACAGGGAAAAGAGTTTATTTAATTAAGGAACTTCGCGAAAGCGTTGGAAAACCTCCCTCGAAGTACCGACACTGGCATGGCTGAACGGTTAAGCAAGTATTGTACGGTGAGATTGATCTCGATTAGTTCTTCCTTTATGGTTTGATGAGGGATTCGAGAGACAGTGGGAGCCATCCTGTTTAGAAAAATTAAAAACCACTCTAAACTTACAAGAGCATCATGCTAAAGTGTTTCTTCTCTCTCTCCTAATTGCAGCGATCATTTATCATGACTGGACTTAAGTTACTTCTAGATAAAAATATACAGACAGGGCCAAACTACAAAGATTGGCTCAGGAATGTCAAAATGGCAATTACTTATGACAAGTTGGGGTATTTTCTTACCACCAAAGCTCCCCCTGTCCCAGGACCCAAAACCAGCGTCGCGGATTGGGAAATCCATAAGACTTGGGAAATCGACTGCGCGAAAGCCAAGCGCCTCGTGCTTGCCTCTATGGACAACGAACATCAGAGGAGGCACGAGAATATGGACCTCGAATCCATATTTCTCCATACAAAAGAACTGTATGGAGAGCAATCTCGTATCGCCAGATACGAAGTGTCGAAGAAGTTGTTTTCGGCAAGATTGGCTGTCGGATCATCGGTAGCGGAACACGTACTTAAGATGATTGGCTACATAGAGGAGCTCGCGGACCTTAGGACCACGTTGGAGAATGAGCTCTATACGGACATAATTCTTCAGTCCCTTCCTTCCACTTACGCCCAGTTCATCCTGAATTTCAACTTGCAAGAAAAGGAAGTTGAACTTTCAGAGCTCCTCAACATGCTGAGAAGTGCAGAGGGCACCCTACAGAAAGGTAGGGAAACATCCACTTTGTTTGTTGGAGAATCTTTCTCTTCTAAGTCCAGGACGAAAGCCAAGGGAAAGAAGAAGAAAACCCCCGCCAAACCAAGGGGCGGTGTTAGTAAGGTGGATACGAAGGGAAAGGCAAAAGCAACAAAGGTAGCAGGGAAGCTTGTAGATAAGGAAGAATGCATTTACTGTCACAAGAGTGGACACTGTAAGAAAGATTGCAGGGTTTGGAAAGCCAGAACACAGGATCTGAAGCAGGTTGCGGCTTCAGCTTCAGGTGTGTATGTTATTGAAAACTGTTTATCAATAAACTTTACGTCCTGGGTATTGGATACCGGATCAGGATCTCATATCTGTAAATCTTTGCAGGCATTAAGAAAGCGTAGGTTTTTGAAAGCAGGTGACATGACCCTTAAAGTTGCAAACGGAGCTAGCACGGATGCCGAGGCCGTGGGGGACTATCACCTGGGAATGTCAGATGGACATGTTTTGGTTTTACGTAATTTCTTTTTTGTACCCAACGCAACTTGTAATAACATTTCTGTATCTTTGATTTCTAAAGAAGGTTATGAATTTTCTTTTGTAAGTAATGTTGTAAACATTCACCTTAATCAAGTTCTGATTGGGTCAGGTACATTGAGCAATAGTATATACGTATTAAACCAACCACAGATTTTCAATGTCCAGAATACACACAAAAGAAAGTCTCCGGAAACAAATCAGACTTTCTTATGGCATTGTAGACTGGGTCACATCAATGAGAGAAGGTTGACGAAGTTACATACAGAAGGATATTTGGAACCGTTCGAATATCAATCATATGCAACTTGTCAATCCAGTCTCAAAGGAAAGATGACAAAGACTCCGTTCACTGGACACGGAGTGAGAGCGAGCGAGATCTTGGGACTCATACACAGCGACGTGTGCGGTCCAATGTCTACGCATGCACGAAGCGGTTATTCTTACTTCATTACTTTTACGGATGACTTTTCAAGGTACGGATATGTCTTCTTAATGAAACACAAATCAGAAGCTTTTGGAAAATTCCAGGAATATAAGAATGAAGTAGAAAAACAAACAGGCAAAAGTATCAAGACACTGAGATCTGATCGAGGTGGTGAATACTTGAGTGCCGAGTTCCTGGACTACTTAAAAGAGAATGGAATTCTCTCTCAGCTTACTCCTCCATACACTCCGCAACATAACGGTGTATCGGAGAGATGGAACCGAACCCTATTGGATATGGTACGGTCCATGATGAGTAACGCTGAGTTACCGCGATCATTCTGGGGATATGCGCTAGAATCAGCTGCATACCTTTTGAACTGAGTTCCAACTAAGACTGTGCCTACTACACCATATCAGATGTGGTATGGGAAGAGACCCTATCTTAATCACATTAAGACATGGGGATGTCCAGCTTTTGTCAAAAAGTAGCATGCGGACAAGCTCGAGGCACGCTCAGTACAGTGCAAGTTTGTGGGATATCCAAAGAACTCCAAGGGATATTTCTTCTATTGCGAAGAGGAACAAAAGTTTTTTGTTTCTCGTCATGCCCACTTCTTGGAAACTGAGTTTTTGGAAAATCAGATAAGTGGGAGCGCGGTAGAACTGGAAGAAATTCCAGAACCACGAGCTATTACTGAAAGCTTAGTAGAACCAAAGGGTTCGAAAGATCAGGACATTCCTACGCCGCTACGCAGAAGTAGTAGGCAGTCTCATCCGCCCGAGAGATACTACGGTTTTCTTATAGACGGGGATAGAGAGAATTGCATCATTGATAGTGATGAGCCTACTAGCTTCCAGCAGGCCATTCAGGGCGTTGACTCGGTAAAATGGCTGGATGCAATGAGGTCCGAAATGGAGTCCATGTACACCAACAAAGTATGGACGTTGGACATTGCTCCAGATGGGGTAAAACTCGTAGGATGCAAGTGGATCTTCAAAAGGAAGATTGGTGTAGATGGACAGATTGAGACCTATAAAGCTAGACTTGATGCAAAGGGTTTCCATCAAAGACCTGGCTTGGACTATGACGAAACCTTTTCTCCAGTGGCTATGCTGAAATCCATTCGGATCCTTCTTGCCATTGCTTCCTTCAACGATTATGAGATCTGGCAGATGGACGTAAAGACCGCTTTTCTAAATGGAAATTTAGAGGAGTATGTCTATATGGACCAGCCAGAGGGTTTCATTCAGAGTGGGAGCAGCGGAAAGGTGTGCAAGTTGCTTAAGTCCATCTATGGACTAAAGCAGGCATCGCGGAGTTGGAACATCTGTTTTGATGAGACGGTCAAAGAATTTGGCTTTATCAAAAATACAGATGAACCATGCATCTATAGTAGATTTGTAGTGAGAACTGTAGTATTCCTCGTTTTATACGTGGATGACATTCTCTTAATAGGAAATGACATTCCTATGCTACAATCAGTCAAAGGGTTCTTGTCACACAGGTTCTCCATGAAAGACCTGGGTGATGCCTCATACATTCTGGGGATCCGGATCTATCGTGACAGATCCAATAGGATATTAGGACTCTCATAGTCCAGGTACATCGACACCATACTGAAAAGGTTCAGTATGGAAGATTTCAAGCGCGGTAATCTACCGGCTTGTCACGGGATCACCCTCTCCAAAGAGATGTCTCCCAAGACTAATTTGGAAAGGGATCGCATGTCTATTATACCCTACGCTTCTGCGGTATGCTCTATAATGTATGTGATGTTATGTACCAGACCAGATGTAGCTTATGCACTGAGTGTGGTAAGCCGGTATCAGTCAAACCCTGGGAAGAAACACTAGATAGCGGTAAAGAACACTCTCAAATATCTGAGAAGGACTAAGGAGATGTTCTTGGTGTATGGCGGAAAAGACCTCCAGATCGAGGCCTTTGCTGACTCCAGCTTCCAGAGTGACAAGGATGATTCCAATTCCATGTCGGGTTATGTCTTTACCCTCTATGGAGGGGCGGTGTGTTGGAAGAGTTCCAAACAGGAAACCGTTGCTGACTCGACGATGGAAGAGGAATATATCGCTGCTGCAGATACCGCAAAGGAAGCTTTCTGGATGAAGAAGTTCCTCACGGAGCTTCAGGTGGTTCCTACCATTGTTGATCCAATACCGCTGTATTGTGACAACAACGGAGCTATAGCTTTAGCGAAGGAACCCAGGTCCCATCAGAAGTCCAGGCACATCTTGAGGCGGTATCACGTGATCAGGGAGATCGTGGGTCGCCAGGAGATCGAGGTTCGGAGTGTTGCTACGGAAGATAACACTGCTGATCCATTCATAAAGGCCTTACCCCAGACTCAGTTCGAGCGGCTGATCGAGATGATAAGTCTTCGATACGCCAGTACATGGCCTTAGTGCAAGTGGGAGATTGTTAGTGTATATGCCCTAGAGGCCATTACTGTATCATACTGGATTGAATATTACTTGATGGTAGCTAGGGATATTCACCTTGTATTGACATTCTTGCTCAAAATGGTAGTATGCTACTTGGTTTGTTTCTGCTTTAATGTGTGCATGTGTTTCTTTTAGCATATCGCCTTTACACATTAGTGGAGCCCTTAGGATCTTTGCTTGATTACCAGCGTTGTGATGGCAGTCACACTCGCGGGGGCTGGGTAATCCATAAGCACATCCTTATGCAGGTCCCTAGTCGCAGGGCTATCGAGATAGGGCATCGATACTCCGGAGTAGACTAGCGTATGCACTTCTTATCCCAGCTTGGGGGACGGTATGTCCCACAGCCGTCAGTACGTCGTACTTGAGATAGTATGCGGGTGCTCGTTAGGTTACGAGTACACTGGACAGGACTCGTCGGGAACTGTTGGTTGGTATTATACCTATCATCAGTTATCAGTTCCCAGGTGACATGAGTATAGCTTAGTCCGTTGACTTGACACTGTCACTTCGCCTCGAGTGTGTTTCTACTGTACTTTGATTACTACCCTACCACGGCTCAAAGGAGTCGTGCAAACAGGTAGTTTTTGGGTGCAGTCTCGAAGCACTTGGAGAAAGTGACGGTTAGACAGGATTCGTCTCTCCCGGTATTGGGGGTTGATATCTCGCTGTGTCTAGGAGAGCCATTACACAAAGTCACTTGCCAGGGCAAGCAAGATAGACTGGTAGGTTTCCAGTGTTATCTCAGGTGTTCTGGGCTACACTCTGGCATGACTTGTACCGCTAGTAGGGGACAGATGTTTACCGCCCCCCTAGGCCCGCCATGCGATATTCTTAGACGAACAGACCGGACTGTACGGAGACCGTCACATACAGGCTCAGTAGGAGTTCAGATGGGTTTACCTCATTAGTTTTCTTATCGGCATCTACCTGGAGATCGTTACGTACAGCTAGTGCCGCTTGCGGTCTGTAGTTAAACCCACTGCCAGTGTAGTGTCGAGTCTTTAGAGCCCCACACAGAGGGTTATTCACCTTTAGGAAAAATGAGTAGAGGTTGCATGGTTTTGCGACAGGGTTCGTTCACATCCACGTACTTGTGCACGTTTGGTGTCCGGACAACTTATACTAGCGGGCTTTGGTTTAAGCCGGATCCTAGTATATGATTTGGGATTGGTTTTATCTCATTATATTCGTGTTCCTCGGAACACGGATACGGGTGTGTATGCACAGTTGACTGAGACAGAGGCAGAGGACTTTCATTAGGGTTGATGACCATTGTCATTTTCTTAACCCTAATGTTTATATGTGAATTATGATCTATTGATATTAGTTAATTATAATTGTTCATGTTTAGGGTTGTTGACCATTTGACTATACTTGACTTGTTGACCTAGGTTGACATGTTGACCATCATCATTCCATATGAAAGATGCTCTTTGATCCTTGCAAAAGCATTTAATGTGAAATGATAATGGTCATTTATTGATTAACCATGATAATTATCTTAGCTAATTATCTATTTTTCATAAATCACATATATGTGAGAAGGGTTGCATTATTCTTCGCACTTGTTCATTTCCCTTCTCTCTCCTCCTATTCCTCTCTCTCTAGCTCTCCCCTCTCATTAGTTGAGAACTATTTGAGCTTGAGATAATCCCTTCAAAAATACTCTCTACTCTTTCTAAGGTCATAGGTCTAGCACACCAAGCACCTTAGTTACTTCTAGTTTGAGGTTGGAGCTAAAGGTTGTGGCCCTCGGGTAGATCTTTCTTCGGCAAGAGAAGACGACGAGACAATCCGTTCTTTCACTCCAAGGAGAAATAAGAGGACTTGAAGACCTAGGTATAACCCCCTTTCCGAGTAGCTAAACTCTTTTAGCTTTTGTAGTTAGTATTGTTTAGCAATGATCCCTCCTTTAGATAGTCCATGTGGCCTAGTGTTGTAAAAATCTGATTTTTCATAACGTTTCCGCCTCCCTGCAAGCACCGGGGTGGGCAACATGGACTTACACCCTAAACCCCTACGGGTACGACAAACTACCCGCCAAGTACCCGAAAATAAGCGGTCTCCCTCTACAACGTGCGTAGGCCACTAAACACTTCAAAGTACCCGGTACACCCCACCTTGGGTCTATCCTAAGAGCAAAAAACAGTAAATGAAATAATACAACGGTGGCTACAACCGCAACCTGGATGTGCCCCGCAAAAGAATATTACAAAATATTACAATTATATCGAATGAATAAATATAATAACCCATCTCAAACCCCGGCTAATCATCACAACAATCCAATACAGTTCATATACACAAACAGTAGACATTACAGAAATGTGCAACCCCCTGCCAACTGACATACTAGCAGTTAGGGGAGGTTTACGAACACATTAAACATTACAGATAAAAACCCGATTAGCAAATAACTTAGAATATCGATCGACTACCTTTTTCCGTGTCTACCCCAAATGCAAGCCAGCATAGAAGTAACCTGGGCAGAAACAGAATATACAGGAAAACAAAACACCATAAAATATGAATTTCTCTGAAAATCCGAGTCAACTCGGGGTTGACTCGGCGGCGGATCCGCGGCCAAAAGCACCATTTGGTCGCGGTTCCACGGCCGTCTTGCCGAGTTGTGTTCTCGTATTTTCCCAGAATTCTTATAATACCCTGCTGTGAATTTTAAGGCATATCAAATATTTTTTTTGATACTTTTAAAATTAACAGAAACTGATAGGGTTTCGGGGTGTTGTTTTCGTGTTTTTCCGACGATCAAAGTTCTAATTAGTTGCTAACAAGCTAGTAAAGGTTTAGTTTGCTCTGATACCACTGTAAGCCAATGTCACTCACCCCATGAACTTGTGGGGAGGCGGAATATATGAAAAACGATTATCAAAGCTTCGTAACACGGACTTGAGCGCAAGAATCATTTCTAAACCGTTACTAGCAAACTACGAGAGGTTTAACTACTCGGATTCAAAGTTATACCTCACGTTACTTCTCCTTCGGGTCTTCATCGCTGTCCTCCACTCCTCGTATGCTCCTTGAAACGTCGGCACCTCAACGGCCTCCTCGAGTCAAAGACGATCCACCCGAGAGCTCCTACTTCAAGCTTGATCTCTAACTTGAGACAACTAGGTTTCTTTAGTTGCTAATCAAAGTGACCTAGGTGATATAGAGTGAGGTTATGGATTAATTAGTCTATCTAATCCTTGATCTCAACACATGAGAGGTAGGATTAGGGTTTCAAGAATGAGAGAGCTTAAGGAGAGAGAAGGTGATGATAAGAATGATATTGAAAAATGAACTCATTTGAATATATCAACCATATCAATTTATCAAATAAATAATTCAAATGATTAATCATCATGGTTGATTCATTCACCTTCTGTGATTCATCTTATGAGTCATTAGATAATAAATGCATCATTTAACTCTATGGATGAATCACACAAATGAGTCATTAAGCAATTAATGCTTATGCCACCTTAACCACTAAGTCACCATGATTCTAGAAGCTTCTCGGAAAATTACGAGAACGCCCCTCCTCTCCATGAAAACACGGAAAAACTTTAGACTGTATAAATCCAATAACCCGATACTAGAATCTGGCTTAAACCAAAGCCGGCTAGTAAAAACTGTCCGAACGTCATACGTGCGAAAACACACGTATGCGTCCGAACCCTTGTCGTAAAAACATACGACCCCTATATCGTTTCGCCGGGAGCAGGGAAACTCTCTGTGTGGGACTCTAAAAACTCGACACTACGCTGGCAGTGGGTTTAACCACAGACCGCAAGCGGCACTAGCTGTACGTAACGGTCCCCAGGTAGACGTCGATAAGAAGGCCGATGAGAAAACCCATCCGAACTCCTACTGAGCCTGAAGTGACAATTTTCGTACAGTCCGGTCTGTTCGTCTAAGACTATCGCATATCGCGCCTAGGGGGCGGCAAGCGTCAGTCCCCTAATAGCGGTGTTGGGGTAAAAATTTACAACCCGGTTGACCAAGTCAAAATCAAAGTCAACCCCAAGCCAAGTGGGCCCAAGCCCAGATCCAGTGGGCCCATGCCCGGGTCGAGCCCGAACATGAAGCGGCCGGCCTCCCCCAATGCCAAGATAAAAATTTTGTGATAAATAATTTTGTTGTATTTCTTTTTTTTTATTTTTGGATAAATGTAAGAAAAAAATAGGCATAAAGCCAAATTTTTGTAAAGCCCATGGCTTATGTGCAAAAAGAAATGGCACATGAGCTATGAGATGGGCAAAATGCCATTTTGTGAAGCCCAAGGGGCTATGTGTAAAATGTATGGCCTATAAAGGCAAGGATAATGAAATATCCCAACAACTTTTTCTCTCTCCAAAAAAAGTTTCAGATCTGAGATCTTTCTTCCTTCTCCAAGGTTCTAAACCTTCTCATTTCTTTGAATTAAATCAAGAGTTTTACTCTTTCTTTTCCAAAACTAAGTAGTTTTCCACCACAAAACCCATAAAGGGGAACTCAGATCTATCATTAGATCTCAAAAAGAAGAGATTTTTAGATCTCACATCTCTTGAGCTAGCCAACAGAGGAGGAAGAAGAAGAACCTATTTCCCCAACCAGAACTTTTTTTTCTTTTTTCAGGAATTTAACTCCACTAATTTCTCTTTCGAGTGTTTCTGGGGATAAAAGTCATCTTTTCCTTGCCGGCGCGCTAGCGCTCGAGCGCAAGCCACCTACGTGCCGACACGTGGCGCATTTACGCTCCAGCGCACTGCGCGCGAGCGCAAAGCGCCAACGTGCCGACACGTGGCGCGCGCGCTTGCGCGCTTGCGCTCCAGCGCGCAGCGCTCGTGCGCAAAGCGCCCACGTGCCGACACGTGGCGCGCGCTCCTGCGCTCCTGCGCGCAGCGCTCGTGCGCAAAGCGCCCACGTGCCGACACGTGGCGGGCGCGCTTGCGCTCCTGCGTGCAGCGCTCGTGCGCAAAGCGTCCACGTGCCGACACGTGGAGCGCTTGCGCCTGAGCGCACAGCACCTAAGCGCACAGCGCTCAAGGCGCAGGCCCCACGCATCCCTTGGATGCCTTTTCCCCCTTTTTTAATGTACATACATATACATATACATATGTATACAAATCCGCACATATACATACTCCGCAACATTCTCCCCCTCCAAAAAAATTTTCGGGCCGGGGCGCTGCCCCGAACCCCGTAAAAACTCTGCGTGGCTCCCGATATATCCAAAAACCCCCTTTCAAAACAAAACACACGCACACCGCACATTGGGTTCGCATAACCAGTTTAACCCGTTAATCGGAGGTTCCCTCGCCCCAAAGGCGAGGGGTAATTAACGGCAGCTTAGTCCGCGGCTGCCGGAGATTCGGATCCCCACAATCATTAAACCCCGGCCTATCTTAGGCAGGGGGAATCTGTAGTACGCCTGACAAGCGTGCGCGTATTCCCATCTCACTGGGGTGACGAAAAACACCCTACAGATTCTGGCACGCCCGGTGGGACCAATCTCTCCTCTTATATTTCGGGTTAAATGTTCATGCGAACTTAATCAATATACATACCTGTATTTATACTAAAATAATGCTTTTTCATGCAGATTTTCAAGCAATCAACCTTCGACGACAATGTCTCCCCAGACGAATTCAGCTTCCAACATGACCCCGATTCCGTACGTGGTCAAGATCAACGCTCGTGTTGTTCTCCCTGCAAGCCTCAGTCGACAGTGGGAGGAACCGCCCCGCCAGTTTGGCTCCGTCATCATCTACCCGGCCGGAAGCGCTCATCTGGCAGAGATCCCGGCGGAACAGGTGGCCAAGCTGGTCTCAAGGGGTAAGAGGCCGAATGTCGTGATCGCCAAGGCACCACAACCAAAACTTAAGATGGTGTCTGAACGAGTCCCTGGCGCTCTAGTTGGGGGCAAGACTTCCGTTGCGAAGGGCAACATTAAATATTGCGTACGAGCTCAGGCGATGACTCCAACAAATACACAATCAGGCATATTTCCAAGGCCCTCCATCAATTAGTCTGGGACGTCTTCCCGAAGAGCCGAAGTCGGCCAGGCGCTTAGAACAGAAAAGTTAAGGCAGAAGCGGCTCAGGTATCAAGCCAACAAGAGGGCCAAGGCTTCGGCCAAATGGAATCATGTGAAGTTCCAAGTGCAAGGTTGCCCCGCGATGACGGCTGAGTCGGACGTAAGAATCAGCAATTCCTTTGAGCCTCTGAAGTGGGTTCAGAAAAACGCCATGACCGCCAGAATCAAGAAGACAGCGGTCCGAACAGTGCTTCAAAGAGACGTGTCCCGGCCCCAACAGAAAAAGTATGACACTGTCTCTTCAAGGGTCTATCAGGCGCCCTGTGCCGCACGAAAGCAGTGGGGCAAATCCAGAAAAGAAGTGCCAGCACCATTTAAGAACCTGGTTAGGCCAGCCGCCTTCAATCGACTACCAGCTACCGAAACAAGGGGGTCAAGACAGCGATCCATGAAATCAGCTGCCAATGATAGAAAGACGTCCGGATATACCATCCATACGGTCTATATGGCGGGCAAGCGCCCTAGCGACAACCTTCGTAGCAAAAGCAAGGACGGGGCCACCACATCCCAAGCCCAATCTAGCCTGAATGTGGTTGCCGCCGCCCAAGAACAGCCGCCCCCGCTGGATGAAGAAAACCCTCTCGATGAGGATGATAGGCAGAAAGACCCCTCGATCCATGCAGAGTCAAGCTCGGACAGCGAGGAAGGGCCGACTTTCTGCCCCAGGACTGCGGAGCAAGAGCTGCTTCAAGAGCTTCGAAAACAGCTCAGGAGCAAAGATAAAGAGATGGCCAAGCTCTACTCGAAGATTAATGACTTAACGAACGTGGTGATGCAGCTTACTGCTCAAATTGCTCGAGCGCCTCCTAATCAAGCACAAGCCGCTACTAATCAGCCGGGTGATGACAATCCGAGGCAGCCAATGCCTGTTCCTTCGGGTCCAAGACTGGTCGAGCCACATGAAAGCCGGCCACACTCCGCTTCTAGGGACACCTTGGCCCCAGATAGCGCTATCCCTCTAACACAGGATCGGATAATGGATTTGGTAACCAGCAAGGTTAAAACATTGGTGGCCGAAGCTGAAGCTCAGAAGGAAATCGGCAGTAGTGGGCGGCCATATCCCGCGCAGTACGATCTGATTGAGTTCCCGAGCGGCTACGCCATTCCTAAGTTCGGAAGATTTGATGGAACGGGGAATGCAAATCAGCACGTTGCCCACTTCAAAGCATCGTGCGGAAATACAGGGGGCAATGACGCGCTCCTTCTTCGTCAATTTGTCAACAGCCTGACCGGTGTCGCTTTCGACTGGTACGCGAGCATACCAGACGGGTCCGTCATTACCTTTGCCTAAATGGAGTCTCTGTTGCGGCAAAGATTCATGAGCGTCAGTGATAAAATCTCCATTGCCGACCTTGTGAGGACCAAGCCGGGGAAGAATGAAAGCAACACCGACTTTATCGCCCGTTGGCGTAATCTTACAGTCAAGTGCGAACCGCCGCTAGAGCAGGACCAGTCCGTCAGCCTTCTCATTGGGAACCTCAGCAATTGGATGGTCCCATTCTTGTGTACAGCGGGCCTCAAGACATTCCAGGAGCTAACCAAGAAAGTCCAAATGCTGGAACGCTCGAAGCAAGAGTCTCCGCCGGACTCTCAGAGAGACAAAACCTGGAAAAGCAAGCAGGACGACAACCGTAGAAGCGGGAGTTCCAGCAGTACCAATGTCTTCAATGCGTCCGAAAATGAAGAAAAGCGAAGGGAGGGTGAATCCAAAACCAACCGGCCTCGAAAGCCATTGCTGGGAGGAGATGGGCCTTCCCTAGAGGAGAAGAAGAACAAGGTTTACTCTTTCAGAAGGGACAAGGTCCGTAAGATATTTAAAGATGCCTTGAACAACGGCCTACAATTGCCGGAGTCGAAAAGACCCCAAGAAGCAAAAATGACCGACAATCCTCTATATTGCCCGTACCACCGAGTAGTGAGCCATGCAATCGAGGATTGCTATATCTTCAAAGAATGGGTCGAGAAGCAGTACAAGGCTGGAGAGATCGAGCTGTCCAAAAGCGTGTTGGTGAACAATCAAGTTGCAACCGCCAACTTTATACAGACGGAAGCCGAAGCCTTCTGGGAGCAGACAGCCGAACCCGCTGCCTGAGAAATGAAACTGACTCATCGCGGCCTCCATGGAGTACGCACATATCTAATAAGACGAAGAAGATGCTAAAGCTACTTCAGAAAGAGCCCAGGAGGGAATGGGAAGGACAGAAGAAGCCTACCAGTCCAGCTGCCAATGCGGCTCCATCAGGCTCAAAATCCAAGAAGCTCAAGAAGAAGAAAAGTGCAGCTCGGCGCGAAAAAGTGTCTACAGGGAGATCGACCATTCAAAAATATATCGATTCCATCGAAGAATATGAACAAAAGGAAAGAACATTGACTCAATTGAAGGAGTTCTTCCCTGTACAAGCGGCTGAAATTCTGGAGGAGTTAGAAGAAGACTCCAATGAAGAGATCCCAGTAGTGACCTGCTACGCCACCCATCTTGGCAGCGACTCCGAGGATGATCTCTGTTTTCCGGAAGAGGACGAGGAGCTCACAACAAAGGCCGATCAAATCCAGCTCAGAAGCGGCAGGGCTCTACCGCAAAATCAGGGCAATGCCCCAAAAGGGAAGGAAAAACAAGTCGCTAATGAAGAAGATGGCAGAGAACCGGCTGATGAAAACATAAGTCCTTCCTCGGTGGACTATAATGTCTTGGCGCATCTCCGGAAGCTTCCGTCTCTCCTGAGCATCTACGACGCCTTGGTCCTATCTAAGGAGCTTAGAGATGTTCTCATTCATGCTCTACAAAACCCTGAGCGGTATCAGGCTCACTTTACGGAAATTAATATGAAAGAATCCCATCACGCTTTGCATGCCGCCGCAGTCACATTTAAGGATGAAGACTTGCTACGGGGAACGGCAGAGCATAATCGGCCGCTTTACGTGACCGGGTACAGCGACGGAGATCGAATTAATCGCATATTGATTGATTCGGGGTCCTCAGTGAACATCATGAACTTGCGAACTCTGAAGAGTTTGTCAATGGACGTCCGACACCAGTCAAGGGAAAGGATTGTCATTCAAGGCTTCAACCAAAATTGCCAGCAAGTTCTGGGGTCTATAGCTTTGCCAATCAAATTCGGGGATCTGCAAACTGAAGCTAAGATATACGTGATCGACGCCGACACATCTTATAAGATTCTCTTGGGGCGGCCGTGGCTCCACGATTACGGCATCATTCCGTCAACTCTCCATCAATGCATGAAGTATACTAAAAATGGCGAAGAAAGACGCATTGACGGAGACATCCATCTGTTCGTTGTGCATGAAGTCCGATATGAAGATTCTCGGTACTTTACGAACTACCAAAATGCTAAGCCACAACTGACTGAGGATAGAACGGCCCTAAGACTCAAAAGCAAATCTACACCGGCTATCACTTTCAAACGCAAAAGTACCCAAGTGCGCCCGCATTTCGGCAGCGACACTGATGAGTCCGACGCTGGAAGCCCGTCCTTTCGCAAAACTCGCCCTCATTTCGGCAGCGATACGGACGAATCTGTTACTGAAGGCCCAACTAGCAGCAAAGTCCGCTCTCATCTTGGCAGTGACACTGAAGAGTCAGAAGAAGAGGACCTGCCGTGCAACAGCTGTGCAGATCGGCCCCCCATGCAGCAAGCGAAACTACGAGAGACCTTCGAAGTCGCAGAAGGGTCCCTGGCCATCACAAGGGTGCCGGAACGGATGTGCAAAGAGCTCGACGCATTGTCAGTCTCTACCGTGGTCCAGCTGAAAACTTTCTACGTGCCCGAGAGGAAAAATGGACAGAAAGGCATCCTGTTTTATAGGTCAAACCCCGTTGTGCACCCAGACGACCTTTCTGTCGCATGCCTTCCCTATGAGAGAGGCATAAGAGCCGTCCTCAATCCCAGATACTATGCGCCCGAGATACGGGAATACTTTAAGAAGTGCGGATGCCGGTTATATCAAACAGAGTCCGAAGCAAAGTTTTATGAAGGGCTATGGTATCCGCCCCAGGTCCGAGCACTCATCGATGGACGAATTCCAGATAAACGGGGCATAGGCTACATTCAACCTGATTCCAAAGCATGCTACATGATCCATGTTGGTGAGGCCAGCGAAAGATCAAATGATGATGACGAGATAGCCGAGCCAGAAGAAGCTCCTCAAGAGCTCGAAGATGGCGGACAAGCAACCTTTGATGAGCTAACCGAGATTGACTTAGGAACGCCCGATAATCCAAAGCCGGCCTACATCAGCTCACTCTTGTCGGAGGAAATGAAAGAGCAGATAATTGCCCTGATGCGTGAGTTCGTTGACTGCTTCGCGTGGACGTACAAAGAAATGCCTGGCCTTTCCCCTGAGGTAGCCGTGCATAAGCTGGCTATATCTCCTGATGCTAAGCCAGTCAAACAAGCTCCTCGAAGAATGAGAAGGGAGTTGGAAGAAATGGTCATCGAGGAAACCAAGAAACTCATCGATGCCGGCTTCATCCGGGAAGAGAAATATGCAGACTGGATCGCATGCATAGTCCCAGTGAAGAAGAAAAATGGGCAGATCCGAGTTTGTGTCGATTTCAGGGACCTCAACAAGGTATGTCCTAAAGACGACTTCCCGCTACCGGTCATGGAAATGATGGTCGATGACACCTCAAATTACGAACTATTCACCTTTATGGATGGCTCGTATGGATATAATCAGATCAAGATGTCGCCTGAGGATGAGAAGCACACAGCATTTCGAACCCCGATCGGAATATATTGCTACAAGGTAATGCCATTCGGATTGAAGAACGCAGGTGCTACATATCAAAGGGCAATGACTAATATCTTTGATGACCTAATCCATAAAGTCGTCGAATGCTATGTTGATGATCTGGTCGTCAAGACTAAAGCCAAGGCCGATCATATCTAAGATCTCAGGACCGTTCTCACCAGACTGAGGGAATACGATCTGAAGATGAATCCTCTGAAGTGCGCTTTTGGCGTGTCATCGGGAAGATTCCTGGGGTTCATAGTCCGACATCGAGGGATCGAAGTTGACCCATCGAAGATAAAGTCCATCATGGAGATGCCCCCTCCGAAGAGTTTGACGCAGCTAAGATCTTTTCAAGGCAAGCTTGCTTATATACGGAGGTTTATCTCAAATTTATCGGGGAGATGTAGGCCCTTCTCAAAGCTCATGAAGAAAGGAGCTCCTTTTATCTGGGATGCCGAATGTCAAGCAACGTTCGAAAGCATCAAACAATACTTGTTGCACCCTCCAGTGCTGGCCGCTCCCATTCCAAATAAACAGCTGATTCTCTACACTGTCGCGCTGGACGAGTCACTCGGTGCGCACCTTGCCCAGAATAACGAGGAGGGAAAAGAAAATGCCCTCTACTACCTCAGTCGAACTCTAGTCGGGGCGGAACACAACTACTCCCCAATCGAAAAGCAATGCTTGGCTCTGATATTTGCTGTGAAGAAGCTGAGGCACTATCTGCTCGCTCATCGGGTTATGCTGATCTCCAAGGTCGACCCGCTTAAACACTTGATGACCAAAGCAAGCCTAGCAGGCAGAATGGCAAGATGGGCTGTCATGCTACTTGAGTTTGACATAGTTTATACCCCTCAGAAAGCAGTAAAAGGGCAAGCTCTTGCAGACTTTCTTGCTGCTCATCCCATACCAGAAGGGTCGCCGCTAAATTGTGAGTTACCCGACGAACAAGTGCTGCACCTCGAGGAAGATGAGCCATGTTGGGAGCTCTACTTCGATGGGGCCTCATCAATAAGGAGCTCCGGCAGATCAAGCGTCCCGGAGATAAAAGCAGGGATAGGATTGGTGTTCATCACACCATCATTGGGAACCCTACGGTGTTCTTTTGCTCTCACCGAGCCTCGGACAAACAATGAAGCTGAGTATGAAGCTCTGATAGCTGGTTTGGAGCTTGCCGTAGAAATGGAAATCCGTCGGCTACGAGTCTACGGTGACTCCCAGCTTGTCGTCAACCAAGTAAGCGGCGACTATAAGATATATAAACCCGAGTTAGCTCGGTATAGAGGTCGACTGGTGGAACTCATGAAACGGTTAACTCATATTGAACTAACGAGGGTCCCTAGAGCGTTGAACGGAAAGGCTGATGTACTCGCTCGCTTGGCCAAGGAGCTGGCTGATCCTGATATGGACGAAATTTTGATCACAGTCAGGAGCCGGCAAATTCTACCCCCAGTTTCTCTACGAGAAGAGGAAAGCGCGGAACAGAAGAGCAGTCCCGTCGAAAAAAGCTTCGATCATCCAAGACGAGCCCGATTGGAGAGAACCCTTCATAGAGTACCTCCGATACGACAAGCTGCCCGAAGAAAAATCTGTGAGGATTCAGCTGAAGAAAAGAGCTCTCCGATACGTGTTTGTAAATGACACGTTATACCACAGGTCATATGACCAACTCTGGCTCAGGTGTCTGTCATTGGCCGAAGCCCAAAAGGTCATGAAAGATGTCCACTCGGGCGTTTGCGGTGCTCACCAATCTGGCCCCAAGATGCGACTTCAAATCAAACGGCTTGGGTATTACTGGCCCACCATGATACGGGATTGCGGAGAGCATGCAAAGAAATGTTATATCTGCCAAATTCACGGTGATTTTATTCACAAGCATCCCAATCCATTGCATCCTACGGTGGCGTCGTGGCCCTTCGAAGTCTGGGGCACCGACATTGTTGGCCCAATTGATCCTCCGTCATCTAAAGGCCACCGGTTTATACTGGCCGCGACAGACTACTTCTCCAGATGGGCTGAAGCTGTCCCGCTAAAAGAAGTTAAGACAAAGGATATTCTGACATTCTTCCAGCATAATATTCTATACCGCTTCGGTACACCAAGAAGAATCATTTCTGACAAAGGGCCTTCTTTTAAGAGGTTCAATGTCTCAAGGTTCGCTACTCAGCACAAGATAGACTGGAGATATTCCTTCATCTATAATCCAAGAGCCAATGGGCTAGCCGAAGCCTTCAATAAGACTCTATGCAAGCTCCTGAGGAAAAATGCTTCAGCCAACAAGAGAGACTGGAATCTCAAGCTTCATGAGGCATTGTGGGCGTATCGTACTACGCACCGCACTCCAACTCAGTCCACTCCATACTCATTGCTCTTCGGAGTGGAGGCGGTCCTCCCCCTCGAAGTCGAAGTTCCAAGCTTAAGAATGGCCGTTCAGCATGAGTGGACAGAAGAGGAAAACATGCTCTATCGACTTGAAGAACTCGATGCCCTCGAAGAAAAGAGGCTCATGGTGCAGCAAAATCTGGAGCTATACCGAGCCCAAATGTCACGGGCCTACGACAAGATAACCAGTCTCCGCGCTTTCAAGAAAGGTGAATTGGTGCTGGGCCTCAAAAGACCGATTATCCCCAATCGACATGCCAAGGGAAAATTCGAGCCGAACTGGGAAGGACCATACGTCATCGAGAAAGTGTTCGACGGAGGATCCTACCAACTAATAAATGCCGAGGGAGAAAGGCCCATGCCACCCATCAATGGCCGATATCTCAAGAAATACTACACATGAATGCTCCAAGTCGCAGGCGAATTGAGCACATCAGCCCTACGGTCTGGATCAGACATCCTGCAAAACCGTATACAATCCACGGGCGTAAATGACCCCTATTTCTCCCAAATCCTGCCGGTGAGACTACTTTTAAAGTCCCACCAGCGGCAAAAAAAAAGGAAAAAAAAGAAGAAGAAATAAACGGTATGTCCACGAGCAAAACGGGCACGGATGAAAACCTGAAAGGGCTCCGTGAGTAAAAACAGCAGGACTACCGGCGAGTCTGTGAAAACCCGAAAGGGCGCAAACTCGTGAAAAGAGATGAAATACACTCGCAAGGTCCTCTCGACTTTGTGAGGAGAAAACCCCTGCGTGAGATCCTTACGACTCACAAAGGAGAAACACACTTAGGAATCCTCACGATTCCTAAGGAGAAAATACACCTGCGGGATCCTTACGACTCGTAGGGAGAAAATGCTTTTATGGGACCCTCACGGCCCATAAAATTGAAAAGCCTTGGGTGGTAAGGACCCAAACCTATCTCCTAAGCCATCGTTCCCCAACGGGCAATGGCAAATGATGAGTCGCTCCTGGCATTTCGCTTCAGTGTTAGCGGTGCTGATGCCGACCAAAAACCCAAATCCCAAGTCCTCCCAAGGCAAATGATGAGTTGCTCCTGGCATTATTCCAGTGCAGCAATGCTGATGCCAAACAAGATCTAAAATTCTAAACCCCCAAACGGCGAATGATGAGTCGCTCCTGGTATCATATTCCAGTGTAGCGATGCAGACGCCAACCAAATTCCAAATCCCATACCCCAAACGGCGAATGATGAGTCGCTCCTGGTATCATATTCCGGTGTAGCGATGCAGACGGCAACCAAATTCCAAACCCCATACCCCAACGGCGAATGATGAGTCGCTCCTGGTATCATATTCCAGTGTAGCGATGCAGACGCCAACTAAATTCCAAATCCCATACCCCAAACGGCGAATGATGAGTCGCTCCTGGTATCATATTCCAGTGTAGCGATGCAGACGCTAACCAAATTCCAAACACCATACCCCAACGGCGAATGATGAGTCGCTCCTGGTACCACATTCCAGTACAGCGATGTAGACGCCGACAAATCCTTGAAATCTTTCCGGCCCTACGGTCTGGATCATACATCCTGCAAAACCGTATACAATCCACGGGCGTAAAACAATCCCAATCTCTCCTAAGTCCTACCGGTGAGACCACATTCAAAGTCCCACTAAAAATATATATATATATATATATATATATATAAAAGGGGAGGGTATGTCCACAAGCAAAATGGGCACGGAGGAAAACCCGAAAGGGCTCCGTGGGTAAAAACAGCAGGACTGCCGACGAGTTTGTGAAAACCTGAAAGGGCGCAAACTCGTGAAAAGGAGATGAAATGCGCTTTCAAAGTCCTCTCGACTTTGAGAGGAGAAAATTCCCGCGTGAGATCCTTACGACTCACAAAGGAGCAACACACTTAGGAGTCCCCACGACTCCTATGGAGAAAATACACCTACGAGATCCTTTCGACTCGTAGGGAGAAAATGCTTTTATGGGACCCTCACGGCCCATTAAATTGAAAAGTCTTCGGTGATAGGGAGCTAAACCTGCCTCCTAAGCCATCAATTCTCAAATTCTCTCGGGGCAAATGATGAGTTGCTCCTGGCATTATTCCAGTGCAGCAATGCAGATGCAAAACAAAAACCAAAACCCCAGAATCCTCTCAATGACAGATGATGATTCGCTCCTGTTACCATATTCCAGTATAGCGATGCTGATGTCAACCCAAATCAAAATCAACAAGTCAACTTCCACTCCGACACCGCAGAAAGCGGAGCAAGTCAGAATCCAATCTCGACACCGCAAGAAGCGGAGCAAGTCAAGTCTACCCCTGACACTGCAAGAAGCAGAGCAAGTCAAATCAAGAACCGACCGTCCAAGTCGCAAAAAGAGCAGAACCGACCGTCCACGTCGCTAAAATGGCAGCATCGACCGTCCACGTTGCAAAAAGGGCAGCACCGACCGTCCAAGTCGCAAAAAGGGCAGCACCGACCGTCCACGTCGCTAAAAGGGCAGCATCGACCGTCCACGTCGCTAAAAGGGCAGCAACGACCGTCCAAGTCGTAAAAAGGGCAGCATCGACCGTCCAAGTCGTAAAAAGGGCAGTATCGACCATCCAAGTCGCTAAAAGGGCAGCATCGACCGTCCAAGTCGCAAAAAGGGCAGCATCGACCGTCCACGTCGCAAAAATGGCAGCACCGACCGTCCAAGTTGCAAAAAGGGCAGAACTGACCGTCCACGTCGCTAAAAGGGCAGCATCGACCGTCCAAGTCGCAAAAAAGGCAGCACCGACCGTCCATGTCGCAAAAAGGGTAGCATCGACCGTCCAAGTCGCTAAAAAGGCAGCACCGACCGTCCATGTCGCAAAAAGGGCAGAACCGACCGTCCAAGTCGCTAAAAGGGCAGCACCGACCGTCCAAGTCGCTAAAAGGGCAGCATCGACCATCCATGTCGCTAAAAGGGCAGCACCGACCGTCCACGTCGTTAAAAGGGAAGCAACGACCGTCCAAGTCGCTAAAAGGGCAGCACCGACCGTCCAAGTCGCAAAAAGGGCAGCGCAGGATTCCTACAAAGCGGGAACCAGATAACTCCGGGCCAGGGAAAGTGTCTATCACGGACACTCCGTCTCGGAGACATGTCAAGCAACAACCGTCTATGTCGTAAAAAGGGCAGTGCCAGCTTCCCAAAAAGCGGGAACCAAATCAAGTCGCCTCCACGTGAAAGAAGATCCATCAATTTCATGCACACGACCCACATATGTGGTGTGCATTTATTGATGGGGGGCAATTTGTTGGGGTAAAAATTTACACCCCGGTTGACCAAGTCAAAATCAAAGTCAACCCCAAGCCAAGTGGGCCCAAGCCTAGATCCAGTGGGCCCATGCCCGGGTCGAGCCCGAACATGAAGCGGCCGGCCTCCCCCCATGCCAAGATAAAAATTTTGTGATAAATAATTTGGTTGTATTTCTTTTTTTTATTTTTGGATAAATGTAAGAAAAAATAGGCATAAAGCCAAATTTTTGTAAAGCCCATGGCTTATGTGCAAAAAGAAATGGCACATGAGCCATGGGATGGGCAAAATGCCATTTTGTGAAACCCAAGGGGCTATGTGTAAAATGTATGGCCTATAAAGGCAAGGATAATGAAATATCCCAACAACTTTTTCTCTCTCCAAAAAAAGTTTCAGATCTGAGATCTTTCTTCCTTCTCCAAGGTTCTAAACCTTCTCATTTCTTTGAATTAAATCAAGAGCTTTACTCTTTCTTTTCCAAAACTAAGTAGTTTTCCACCACAAAACCCATAAAGGGGAACTCAGATCTATCATTAGATCTCAAAAAGAAGAGATTTTTAGATCTCACATCTCTTGAGCTAGCCAACAGAGGAGGAAGAAGAAGAACCCATTTCCCCAACCTAAGCGCACAGCACCTAAGCGCACAGCGCTCAAGACGCTGGCCCCACGCATCCCTTGGATGCCTTTTCCCCCTTTTTTTATGTGCATACATATACATATATATATCTATACAAATCCGCACATATACATACTCCGCAACATTCTCCCCCTCCAGAAAATTTTTCGGGTCGGGGCGCTGCCCCGAACCACGCAAGGGGGCTGCTAGCCCCCTTGACCCCCAGCCCGCTATCCGGGTAGCGGGACCCCCGTAAAAACTCTGCGTGGCTCCCGATATATCCAAAACCCCCCTTTCAAAACAGAACACACGCACACCGCACATTGGGCTCGCATGACCAGTTTAACCCGTTAATCGGAGGTTCCCTCACCCCAAAGGCGAGGGTTAATTAACGGCAGCTTAGTCCGCGGCTGCCGGAGATTCGGATCCCCACAATCATTAAACCCCGGCCTACCCTAGGCAGGGGGAATCTGTAGTACGCCTGACAAGCGTGCGCGTATTCCCATCTCTCTGGGGTGACGAAAAACACCCTACAAGCGGTATAAGTTGTGTCGGAGAGTAGCCCATTACATCCTGAGAAACTACTAGAACCTACCAGTAAATCTCGCTTGCCTTGGCCAGGGACTTTGCGCAATGGCTCTCTGACACTGCGCGATATCAACTCCCAATACTGGAAGAGACGAATCCTGTCTAACTGCCACTGCCTCCAAGTGCTCGGGACTGCACCCAACTGCTACCTGTTTGCACGACTCCTTTGAGCCTGGTAGGGTAGCAATCTAAGAACAGTGGGATACACTCGAGGCGAAGTAGAAGTGTCAATTCTGCGGACTATGCTGTACTTATTTCACCTGGGAACTGTTAACTGACGACGGGTATAATACCAACCAACAGTTCCCTTGCGAGTCCTGTCCGGTATACCCATAACCTAACAAGCACCTGTATACTATCTCCAGTACGACGTACTGATGGCTGTGGGACATACTATCTCCCTAACTGGGATGAGAAGCATACACACTAGTCTACTCCGGAATATCGATGCCTTGTCCTGGTAATCCAACGACCATGGACATGTATAGAATGTTGCTTATAGACTACCCAGCCGCCACTAGTGTGACTGCCATCACAACGCTGGTAATAAAGCAAAGATCCTATGGGCTCTACTAATATGTATAAATGATACGTTACAAGAAACATATGCACATATTAAAGTAGAAACAAACCAAGTAGCATACTACCATTTTTAGCAAGACTGATATATAACTGTGAATATCCCAAGCTTCCATTAAGTAATATACAAGCTAGTATGATACAATAATGGTCCCTAGGGCATATACACTAACAGTTAGGATTAAATCCTGACATCGCAGAAGAAGAAGTTGGTGATAGTGAAGGTGAGGAAGTATGAACAGAATCCCGGTCAACGTTGGAGTTGGCCGGTAAGGGTAGGGTTGATAAAGGAGTGGAATGAGTTTCGACTGCGGTGTCGATCGCGTAGTCCGTAGGGACTAACGAAACGCGGACTAAACGGGTACTAGGGTCCCTAGTCCAAGCGGACACACACTAAACGAGTTTAGTGTAGTCAAAGCGGAGAAAGTGAGGGTAAGAAAACGTCAATGGAAAAATACGATGAAAGGTGGGTGAAAAAATGGGATTCTAGCGACAAAGGGCAAGTTTTTATAAAAGTTTTTGTTTTGTGTTTTTTTTTGTTTTTTTTAGAAAGAGTTTTGCAGAAATATATACGGACTTACGGCTTAACTTCAAATAATCACAGACAAAAAATGCACAATCACACCTAGATCTAGGATCACCTAGGTCAGCTAGACAGCTCCTAACTGTTCCAAAGGGCTAGAAATAGGACCTCAAACCGCCTCTTCACCGCCAATTGCGGCCAGGTAAGTGCCAGGTGAGTGGGAGGCTCACCACTACAAGTAGTGGCCCTAATTAAGTAACCACTCTCCTAAGACTCACTTGCCTAGACATCGCAAAGTCAGGTTAGGATCAACGGCCGATGCCTACAACTAGTCCTCTGTCCAATTGAGCGCGACGTCCTTAGGGCTGAGTCTAGTATTTTTTAATTAAATAATGGTCAATGCATATGCCTTGTGTGATTTCTGGGGTCCTGGGAAGGGTGATGAAATCCCCACCAAATCTAGATTGGTCTCAAGCCCCTTAAAGTCCGATTAAAAATATACAAAGTAGTAACAATCACTTGCAATCAAATTTTTTTATTTTTTTTAGCGCGGCGCAAAAAATCCTGCACAAAAACAATTTTATTGGAGAGGGGAAGAGAGTTTGTGCAAAGAATGCTGCATAAAAAATAGTTCAGTGGAGTTCAGAGGAGTGGGGAAGAGGCTTTGGGTACTCACGAAAAATTTGGGTTGCTGACGTCAGAGATTGACCGCGGTTCCGCGGTCAAACAAGCACTGTGGCCGCGGATCCGCGGCTTTTCTATTGACTTGATGCTTCGAAATTCTTAACTGTGCTCACTTCAGTCTTCTCTTCTTGTTTAGAGTCCCTGAATCTTTGTTTTATCACTGGGTTTGCTCCATAATTTTACAGTAGACCGTTCATCTTCTTGTTTAGAGTCCCTGAATGTTTGTTTTCTCACTGGGTTTGCGCCAGAATTTTACAGTTGACCGTTGGTTCCATCTAGATCCTCCTCAGTGCAGCCGCGAGATATAGGTCTAACTTCCCACTTGTTTGGTACTGAACTCGACCTTCTTTTTTATCCTACACACTTGCACAAAAACTAATGTAAAATACAAGATGATTTTTACAAAATAATTTTTTTTTTGGTTTTTGGTTATATGTATATTCACAATTAACCCGAAATTACACAAAGAAATAAACTACCGTCTCCCCGGCAACGGCGCCATTTGATTGTTACAGTTTTTTCGTGCTTAGTTAATTACCGCAATCAAGAAGGTTTCGCTTGGTAGCTAGCCGGTTGAGTACGGGTCGTCCGCAGGGAGATGGGAATCTTTTTCTATGTGTTTTAACGAGTTAAGTCCAAATGTCCAGATTTGTTTGAGATTAACTATGTGCTAAAATGTATATAAAGAGTGCTTGTTAGGGTTAGGATTAGGTTAGTTTGAGATAGGAGTCTCTCACTTCTTTCGTTGCCACTCTTAATATCGGTGTTACGGTAATCGGCAACAATGGGGATTAGTACGACTAAGAAGGAACTTGCGAGTATAAGCTAGGCTTTCCAACGCTTGGTTTCTTCCTTTTGGTCCTTGTCCGTCCGTTCTTGGTTCTTAGCCTTAACCTTCGGTTAATTCAACCACAACCGGTCTCACTAAGGAATCGCCACTATCATGTAGGATAGGGTGCCGTAGGGAGCGGATTGTGGTTCAATTAACGGGAGTCCGAATTAAGATGTTGGGAAAGAAAAGAGTGAGAGAGATTTGCTTCTCTCAAACTTTTTTTATCCTACCCTAACAAGTGAGAAACTACTCACCCATTACAAAACAAAGGAAAATACAACAAATGGAGGAAGATAAAAAGAAAGAGGTTAGAAGATTACAACTAGCTATTTGAGACCTCACTTTGGCAAGGATCAAGCTTAAGCATCATTGTTGTTAAGGATAAAGAAAAATAGAAGAAGAAAGAAACAAACAACAAATAACAACAACTAGATAAGCAAATGAAAATTACAAGCAAATATAATTAGCAAAGTAACAAGACAAGCATGATAAAGAAAAGATCTCTTTTATTCATCACTTCACTCATAAAAGCTCACTACAAGGTTTTAATGGAGAAAGATGAAAAGAGAAAGAAGAACTACAAAATCTCTCCTAAAATCTAACACAAAAATAAGCACCCTTCACTTGACATTGTTCTGAGCTATTTATAGGCAGAAAACTGAAACCCTGGGGCAATATTCTGGCCGAAAATGAAGTTACCAAACTGCCCCCAGAAAAAAATAAGTTGCCGAGTTAACTCGGCCACGGATCCGCGGCCGAGTCGCCATGTTGGCCGCGGATCCGCGGCTATTTAGGGGAGTTGGCTCATCGTTTTTGGTGGTTTTCCCTATGTTGCTGTTCTCTTCAGTGTGGTATACTTGGTTTCTAAGAATCTCTTCACATTTCTTACAGATTTTCAGCAGATCAAAAGGTGATTTGATGTGGATCTTTTGCCATGATTTTCTTGAGCTCCGCGTAGAAATCTTGGATCTTGTGTTGACATTGTGCTTTGTGCATGAAAATGACCATTGATTTGCTATTTTGTCCTTTAAACTGGTGTGCGGCAACATACGGATAGAGAGCCGAGACCCGTATTTTATCTGTGGTTGGCAGTAATCCGGAATTTGTCGCGCTTTTCCATGAATTTCACTGCTAAGAACTGAGAACCTGTAACCTGCAATTATCTAGCAAACACGGATCAAGAGTACCTACCTATAAGCAATGTGATCAAAAATGGGCGGTATAAAAATGCAAAAATCTGATATGAACAAACAACTTTTTGAAAAATGTTCCAACAACATCAGAATAGGTCTGTTTTCCTTGCATTGATCTGAATCAACGCAGTCCCATCAATTGATCACACCAGAAAAGAAAGAAAATATGATGTACGTATATGCCATCCGTATTCGTCACTGGGTCCTCTCATCACCCGTTAGGTTACTTAACTAACGACAGTGCGGGGACTGGACTAGCGTGGGTGTAAAATATATATCAATATATAATAATCGCTCCAGGAGTGTTAAATGCAACATCATAGAAAAGTAATAAGCATCACAGAACAATAGAGATAATCTGGGAGCCCCGGGTTTCCTTTGAGCCGCAAGTGAAACCTGACGTTCCCCTGATCATGTGGATAGCCTGTGCAATGAAAACCTAAACCCCTATGAGCGCGGCAAGTTACCCGTCAAAACCAGAAGCGAGGAAGACCCTTACAGCAAAGAATGGACCGCCCATCACTTCACGGAATCCGGTAACTTGAGCACCCCACCTTAGGTCAACCTGTACCCTACGAGTGCGGCGAATAGCCTGCCAATTCTAGAGTGAAGCCCCCTCCGTCTCAAAGCCATGAGATGCGGGCCCGTTTCCCTCTAGAACCCGGCTATCCATGCACTCTACCTTGGGGTAATCCTAGTAAAGAAAAGAAAATATGTACAACGGGTACATCAACCTCAATCCGGTCGTGCCCCAAAAGAATAATATACAAACTGGCAGTGATTGCAATCCACATGTCGGACGCTCGCCCCGCGATATCAAATGTACAAATAAACCCAAACTGCACTACCATTGCACGCAAGTTATCCACCAAGACAATCCGCAACATCACAGCACAACATAGAACATCAACGTGAATGTCATGTTCGCAAATCCATCTAAAAGGACTATAGCGATTAGACAAGATTTACCGATCAAATGACATTCACGGTCGCAGATAGAAATGTAATGAACTGTATACTTTAAACATTGTTAGAAAATATCGACTTCGAAATAACCCCCGAATAGACCAAATAGCCTGATAAAACCATATCCAAACTGGGCTAAATAAACAACACCACTGAACCAACTTCCCAAAGAGCAGACCACACCCAAAACATCAACCCCAAAAGCGTCTACATGGCCGGCGACCTCGTATTTGGTGAGCATGTGCTCGGCCAAAATCCGAGGGGTGGGGGTCTTCTTTGGGGTGTGGTCTTCTTGTCTCTTGAGTAGTCTTCTTCACATGTTTAAATAATTTTTTGAAGACATTTTGAAAACAACAGAAACTACAAAATTCAGTGGCACTGTTTGGGTTTTGTTTCGGTTTCGATAATTTAACATTGTCTAAACCAACTAGTAAACGGTTAATAGTTTGGGTCTGATACCATGTTGGGATACGACAGTGCCCCGACTGTCAATCTGAGGCTAAATGCGGAACAAAAACTTTTTAAACTTGACGCTACCGCAACCAAATACCCGGATCGTTCCATTAACCGTTAACTAGCGAACTACAAAGTGAGTTTAGAGATTATACCGATCGATCCGTGTCCTTCGGTCTTCAATCTCTTTCCTAGCTCATCGCCGCAGTCGCGAACAAGTCCGCTCTCCGGTCTCGCTCGTCGGAATGGCACCACGTCGAGAATTCTTTATATGGGCTCCTGCTTCGATCCAAAGCAACTCGGACATGATGTTTTCTAGCCGACATGTCCAAGATGAAGTAGAGAAGTGTCTGATTACTTTGTCTCAATCATCCTAAGGTTTTCAACACATGAGAGGGATAGGGTGGAGGCTTAAGAGTTGCCATGAGGTGAAGAAGTTATGAGCATCAAAAGAATTAAGCAAGTAATGAAATTGTGTGTGTGTTGTGATGATTTGTGAACTTTATCCATAAAAAACCCACTGCAGGAAATTCCAGCAGCCCCCTCACATCATCTCACTCCCCACACACAAAAGAATATCCAGCATTAAACAAAAACCAATGCTAGTTCCAACACCATGAGTCACCATGAAAGCCCATGCCTCATTTAATGCTTCAAGACAAAAGAAATGACTCACTATTCTTCACAAAATAGAACATTTAAATCTAAATGTTTTAATCCAAAAATATGGCAAGCCTAAAGTAAACTCGTAACGGATTACGAGAATACCCCTCGACTGTATATACATACTTGTATCTGTATTCCGACGGAATACGAATACAACGAGACTAAAGTAATCCAACCAATCGAATACTAGGATACGGCTTAAACCAAAGTCCACTAGTATGATCCGTCTGATCATGATCCGTGCACGAGTGCACGTATATGATCAAACCCTGCCATAAAACCATACGGCTTCTACAACGTTTCACCCGAACTTGGGAATCTTTCTGTGGGGGACTCTAGAAACTCGTCGATACGCTGGCAGTAGGTTTAACTACAAGCACGTTAGTGGTACTAGTTGTAAGTAACGGCTGCCCATTATTGATCTAAAGGGATTCCGATGAGCAAACTCATCCTGGAACCCTACTGAGCCTATCTGTGACAATCTCCGTACAGTCCGGTCTGTTCGTTTATGAGTATCGCATATCGGGCCTAGGGGGATGGTAAACGTCAGACCCCTAATAGCGGTATAAGTCGTGTCGGAGTGTAACCTAGAACACATTGAGAAACTACTGGAATACCTACCAGTAAATCTCACTTGCCTTGGCCAAGGACTTTGTGTAATGGCTCTCCTAAACACAACGCGATATCAACCCCTAATACCGGGAGAGACGAATCCTGTCTAATCGCCACTGCCTCCAAGTGCTTCGAGGCGTGATTGATCGTTCTTTTGTGCTTACGTTTTGAAATCAAAGAATAGAATATACCGCAATCAATACAGTGTCGCTTGGTAGCTAGCCGGTTGAGTACGGGTCGGTCCACAGGGAAAACGTGTCTTTTCTTATTGTTCTAACGAGTCAATTCCTATTTGTGGTAGGTTTTGATTTTTATAAAAACTGAATTTGAATTTGATTTGGATTAAAACCTTGCTAGGGTTAGGACTAGGTTAGTTTGGAATGTTAATTCTCTCACTGCTTCCTTTGCCCTAATTAAGAACTTAGGTGTTAAGGTAATAGTTAACAAATTGGATTAGCACGACTAGGAAAAAATATAGTTTCTTCCTTTTGGTCCTTGTCCGTCCTTTTTAACTCTTAGCCCTAACCTCTATGTAAATCAACCATGACCGGTCTAACTAGGGAATCACCGCTATCTCGTGGGATAGGGTGCCAGGGTAGTTGCCGGGGTCAATCTCCGAAGAACGGATAGGCTTGAGTTAGTCAGCGACGTGTGTCTGATTTGCATAGAGTCCTAATTTAAAATATTGAACGGGTAAGAAAGGAGTGAGAGATTTCCATCTCTCAAACCTACCCAATCCTAACCCTAACAAGTGAGGAACTACTCACTCATTTGGAAAATTGTGACAAAATTCATTTTATATTTTCTTATTAACCTAATTAACTTGCAGATAAATAAAGACAGGTAAAAACTGTAGAGAAATAAAATTGCAGATAAGAAAGATTGAAAATAAAAACTTACTTTTATTGATGCACTCTTTGACGATTACAAAGGATTAAAAATCTAATCTAGAATTAAAAGAGGCATGCTCTAAAAAGAGCTGTAGGCTTTCTATTTATAGATACGAGAAATCCTAGGTTTTACATCTGATCCACATCTGAAATTACAAGACTACCCAGAGAAAATCGGGTCAATGCACCGAATCCTACCAACACGCACCGACATGTACTTTGCACGGCCGCGGATCCGCGGCAGAATGGCTTGTTAGGCCGCGGATCCACGGCTGATTGATGGGCTCTTGGGCTCAATTTCTAAGGGCTGCTTCATGTTGCCTTTTCTTTCTATTTTCTTCACTTGGTGCTTCAGAATCTTTTCTAGTTTCTTCCAGATTTTCAACATTGCAGAATTTGTGGACTTTTACCGTCAGCTTCGCGTTGAAATCATGTGTTGCCCTTGTACTTTGTATATTGAACTGTTTGATGATCTTTTTTTGTTCCTCAAACTGGTAGGCGGTATCTTGCAGATTCATCTATTTGTTGGTCGTAGTCTCACTTTTGTAACGTTTTTCACCATTTTCACTGTATTGTTCCGAGAACCTGTAACCTGCAACTATTTAGCAGACATGGATCAAAAGCACCTATTTATTTGCAAAATGATTTAGAATGGGGAATATAATAATGCAAAGATCTGATATGAACAAATACCCCCAAACATATCTTATGCTCATCCCGAGCAAAACCAATTTATTCTCGAAAAAACCTAACCTCACTTTCGCAGGGAATCGCGATTGCACTGAGCTCGTGCAACAAGCAGTTAAACGTCTAGGTGTCCCTAGTAGGAGGAGTGTTGTCTCATGAGGGTTTTTAGCGGATACTACCCATAAAATCCGGTCAATTTGGCATGTTGACTCTCATTCTTCAATTCGGTATTCTAGCAAGAATTCCTATTATCTTCAACTTAGAAATTATCAACCTGTATTCTTCACTCACTTATCATTTAACTTAAGAACGTATATGTTCTATAAATTTATTTAGCTTTTGGCATCTTTTGAATTCTCCTTCTAAGGTTCCATCTCAATTTAGGAATTTTTATCATCTCCACTGAAGGTGTAAGCTCTATTTTTCATTCCTATCTCTCATCCAAACCCTAATCATATACCCCTACTTGTGTGTATGTATGACCCCTACACTTTTAAATTCAATTCAAGCTATCGTACTCTTTTCTATCGTCCAAAATAATTTTAGTTGGTGAATTTTAGATGAAATTGCTCACACATCCTTCATGCGACCGTTAATACTTCTTGAGGCACTAACGACCGATTACAAAATGTGTTTGCGCATTAAGGCGTAATTCCTCGTCTTTTAATACCTAAGGCTTTAGCTTTGGCTCCCAAACCATTTGTTCTAAGGCACTAGGTGATAAAGCACCCTCGCTATATATTTTTTTATTTTACGCGGTCTTAAGTAATTATAACACCAGTGTTCATTTTTTTATATCTTTTTATTCACACTTATACTTTTATTCAATTTTTTCTCATACTAATGATTTTAGACAAGAGCAAATCAAGGTATCCTCTACTATCCCAAGTTTCAAGGTGCGTGTATGTGCGAGTTGTAGAGTATATACTTTCAGAATTTAGACTAAAGGTTCGGAAATATTTTTCAGACTTACACTTCAATAAAAATTTCAATACTCTTCCCTTATTTTGACTTAGCCCAAGAACTGAACTCAAAATTTTCCTATTTCTAAATAAACTACAAGGAAATATATTTTCTACCGTTAAACTTTAAGAAAGGTTATTTTTAGGGTTTTTAATTTACTAAGTTTTGGATCTAGTTTTTCCTAGCTAGTTAACCGTCTTGTCAAACTTAAGTCAAATATGGCCAAAATTGAATTTTTCAATTTTTATAATTTTTAAAATTTTGCAATTTTTATTTGATTTTATTTTTTATAATTTTTTTTATTTTTTTCAATTTTTATAATTTTTTTTATAAAGATGCAATGCAGAATTAAACATGCAACAGAAAAGAAAGAAAAAATATATACAAAAATTAAAATATGCAATGCAATGATAACTATTTACAAACCACCTCCTCCCCCAAACTTACCAAAAGCAGTGCCCTCACTGCTCAGGCCCTCGGCGTCCCCTTGAGCGAGAACGGGAGCGCTCCTCTCGCGCCAACAGCGTAGATATGGCATGTTCAATCTCAGTTACTCGGTGATCCAAGTTGGTCACCATCCCTACCAAATTATCAATCCCCCTAATGGCTCTTCTCATTAAACATGCATGTTCAATGAGGGTAAGCTCTTCCTCGCTCGCGGCCGAGCTGGAGCTGGGTGTTCTGGCAGGTACATGTTCGGCCGGTTCTCTTCACGACCATACAGCAGTCGCGGGTATAGGACATCGATACGCCCTCAATGAGAGGCCTAATGGGTATACCTCTATGCATGTAAAATTAAATTCCTCCACAGGGAGAAAATAGCGACACCGTTGTGTCACTAACATAGGACATAGGTAATTTGCGGCCCTTTTTCCAGCACCAATTGAATTAAGTAAAACCGTGCACATATCAAATCTAGGTTTCCTAGTCATTAGGGTGTGCACGATATGAAGGGATGGGGTGAAAATGTGGTATTATGTGAACTCCCAAAAATATTGTTTTGTGCCCACCGGCACAAGGTTATAACATTGGCGAAGAGGGTTCTAGCCTGTATTCCATTCCTAGGTGCCCTCGAACAGTCATTACCCATTAAGGACATGTAATCTTCAAATTGAAGGGGTTGGTCATGAACAGGTAATCT
Source organism: Agapanthus africanus (assembly GCA_030015575.1). Taxonomy (NCBI): domain Eukaryota; kingdom Viridiplantae; phylum Streptophyta; class Magnoliopsida; order Asparagales; family Amaryllidaceae; genus Agapanthus; species Agapanthus africanus. The sequence goes on from CM057337.1 coordinate 540,224,649, forward strand.
AGGGATTAAAGTGACTTTATTGATGAAGTCCCTGTCAATGATAATTTCCCTATCGCCCCAAAGTAGTTTGATAAAACCGTATTGCGTAAGACAGCCTTCCTCCATACACTCGTAAAAACGAGTGCCTAGATCTGGAAGAGCGTAAGCATTGGGATGATTATAAATTAAAAAGTTCCACCCCCTCCGTATGATTTCATCACGAAAATAACTCCGGTAAATTGTGTGTGAAAAATCACGTTCTAACTGCATTGTTGGTGCCATCACAGAAAGTTCACTGATCTAAAAAAATATTTAACAGAGAGGGAGATGATGATGCAAACCTCCTCTAAAAAAATCAAAGGGTGAAGTGGCAGGGGCGCGGCGGAAACACAGCCGAATGGGGGTTTCTGCGGCGGTTGGGCGGCGGCGCAGAGAGATCTCGCTGGAAAATCTTGAGCGGCGGCTAGGGTTTGCAGAGAGGTGAAAAATTAGGGTTAAGAAAACAAAGAAGGGTCGGGATTTATTTATAGTGAGGAGTGTGTTGGTTATATATTTGCAAAAAGACCCTCTTAAAAAGAGGAAATTATTTGTAAATAAAATTTTTTATTTTTATTTTATTAAAACTGGAAATTTACAAAAATATCCAAAAAAATTTATTTTCAAATTTTCATTTATATTTTTTTATTTTGTTTTTATATAACTACAAATGATACATACCCCCAAACTTGTTTGAAACAGTGTTTTGGCTAGATAATAAAAATTTAGGGGTAAATGGAGGAATATCAGTCAATATAAATTGGCTCCTGTAAAAAAAGGAGCTTCTCCTAAGGGTCCGCAGTGAGGAACAGATTAAGTGGATGTCCGTTCACTTTAAACAGTGAACCGTCCTCCGGGTTTTCTAGATTGACCGCACCGTGCGGATATACGGTGCGTACCAAAAAATGACCCTTTCTATCGAGATTTGAGCTTGCCGGGATGGAAATGTAACCGAGTGTCGTAAAGAAAAACCTGTTGACCAGGTTTGAAAGTCTTGCATATAAGGTGTTTATCGTGGAACACCTTCGTTCGATTTTTAACAACTACTGCGTTCTCATAGGCTTCATCCCGCAACTCGTCTAATTCGTTCAACTGCAGCTTTCTATTACTGCCCGCATCTCCCAAAGATAGGTTCAACTCTTATATTGCCCAAAATGCCTTATGCTCTATTTTAACTGGAAGGTGGCAAGCCTTTCCATAAACAAGCCTGTATGGAGACATGCCAAGATCGGTCTTATAGGCAATACGGAATCCCCAAAGTGCATCAATAAGTTTTGATGACCAATCTTTACGGTTTTTGGAAACCGTTTTCTCCAATATCTGTTTAATCTGACGATTCGAAATCTCGGGTTGCCCACAAGTTTGGGGATGATTCGGAGTTGACACCTTGTGAGTAATGGAGTATTTTCGCATTAAGGACTCGAAAGTCCTATTACAAAAGTGAGATCCATTATCACTGATAATCGCGCGAGGATGCCCAAACAGAGAAAAAATGTTTTCTTTGAGAAATCTAATGACAACTTTTTTGTCATTAGTTTGGCTGGGCACAGTCTCGACCCATTTTGAAACATAGTCAACAACAAGTATAATATACATGTTCCCAAAAGAGTTGGGAAATGGTCCCATAAAGTCTATCCCTCAAACATCAAAAATTTCAACAACCAAAATTGGTTGGAGCGGCATTTAATTTCTCCATGATATCCGGCCCAAATGTTGGCACCTGGAGCATGTCTTGCAGTATTCGTATGCGTTTTTAAAAAGTCATGGCCAGTAGAAACCACACTGCAAGATTTTTTCTGCTGTCTTTTTGGGGCCAAAATGCCCGCCACACACTTGATCATGGCAGAATGACAGCATGCACTTAAACTCATTATCGGGGACACACCGATGAATGATTTGGTCGAAACAGTATTTGAAGAGATACGGTTCATCCCAGTAAAAATGTTTAACTCGGGACAGGAATCGGAGTTTGTCCTGTTTCGACCAATCGTTTGGTATCAGTCCAGTGGCCAAATAATTTACTATATCTGCAAACCAAGGTTCGCATGACACGGTTAAGAGCTGCTCATCTAAAAAAACGTCTTTTATAGGAATTTGAAGTGTAGGCGAAGAAGGAAGTCGTGAAAGGTAGTCGGCGACTACGTTTTCGCATCCTCTCTTGTCTCTTATGACAAGGTCAAACTCTTGTAGCAAGAGGATCCAACATATCAGTCGAGATTTAGTATCCTTTTTCGCAAAAAGATGGCGAAGAGCTGAGTGGTCTGTGTAAACAATGACTGGGGAGCCGATTAAATTGGGCCTGAACTTTTCTAGTGCAATCACAACAGCTAAGAATTCTTTTTCAGTTGTTGTGTAATTCAATTGGGCCTCATTTAAGGTTCGGCTAGCGTAATAAATGACATGCGGCATGTTATTTATGTGTTGTCCAAGGACAACACCAATGGAGAAATCAGATGTATCGCACATAATTTCAAATGGATGTGTCCAGTCAGGAGATGAAAGAACGGGAGCGGAAATGAGTGAGTTTTTCAACGACTCGAACGCCTTCATACAGCTTGATTCGAAATCAAAAGTGGTGTCCTTGTCCAACAAAAGAGTCAAGGGCCTAGCTATCTTGCTAAAATTCTTGATGAACTGTCTATAGAAACCGGCATGGCCAAGGAAGGCTCGGATGTCTTTGACGCACTTAGGAGGAGGAAGATTGGAAATGACTTCAATCTTGGTTTTATCAACCTCAATGCCATTTGGCGAGATGATATGTCTTCAGACAATACCTTCTCGTACTATAAAGTGGCATTTCTTCCAATTTAATGTGGGGTTCTTATCCCTACATCGGGTAAGAACTGCGTCTAAATATAGCAAACACTCGTCAAAGGAGTCGCCGAAAATGGAGAAATCATCCATAAAAATCTCAAAGAATTTTTCCACCATGTATGAAAAAATTCCCATGATACACCGCTGGAAAGTAGCGGGTGCATTGCATAACCCAAAGGGCATGCGACAGTAAGCGAATGTACCGAAGGGACAAGTAAATGTGGTCTTATCTTGGTCTTTTTCGGCGATGGGAACTTGATTATAGCCGGAGTAGCCATCCAAAAAGCAGTAAAATTCATGCACAGCCAATCGTTCTAGCATTTGGTCAATAAAAGGTAATGGAAAGTGCTTTCCGTCTCGCGGCGTTAAGTTTTCTATAATCAATACAAACTCGCCACCTAGTTTGGGTGCGAGTAGGTATTAACTCATTCGCCTCATTAGTTATGACTGTTATACCCGATTTCTTTGGGACAATGTGAATGGGGCTAACCCACTGGCTATTAGAGATAGGGTAAAAAATACCACTATCTAGACATTTTACAATATCCTTTTTAACAGCCTCCTTCATTAGAGGGTTGAGGCGTCTCTATGGATCCCTTACTGGCTTAGCATCATCCATCGTGTATATGATGTTCAACTATGGGGGACTAATCCCCTTGATGTCCGCTATAGTCCAGCCAAAAGCTTGCCTATTATTTTTTAAGACCGTTAAAAGGGCTGTCCTCGGGGGCTAGAGAGGCTGATATGATAACAGGAAGGGTCTCATTCTCACCTAAGTAAGCGTATTTAAGGTGAGACGGCAATACTTTGAGTTCGAGTTTTGGAAGCGAAACAATTGAAGGTAAAATTGGTGAAACTGTCTCAAACTCGAAGGATTCCAACAAAGGTTCAAAACGAGTATAAGCAACCGAGTCGGATGGTTCAGCTAACTCATCCGAAAATTCAAAGGACTTAAACTCGGGTGGCGATTCTTCAAAATCGTTCGAAAAAGTTAAACACTCGTAATCGTTATCAGGTTTGAAAACTGTGTCAGATTCAAGGAGAAACGCCATAGTGGCGTCAAAACTGCTGTATCGAACAGATATTTTTCGAGCTCACAGCCCTCCTGAGTGATCTCTTGGATCGAGCAAACATCAAGTATATTTGCATTAGGCTCGGAGGATGATTCCCCAACATAAAAATGTTGAGTTCAATTGTCATGTTTCCAAAAGATATGTTCATCGAACCATTTCGACAATTGATCACCGCATTAGAAGTTGCAAGGAATGGTCAACCAAGTATCACCGGAATTTGACTCCGGGGGTTATCTACAGGCTGTGTGTCCATAACAATGAAATCAATGGGGAAAATGAAGTCCCTTACTTTAATTAACACATCCTCTAACTAACCCTAGGATGGGTGATGGATCGGTCGGCCATTTGGAGAGTACAATGTGTGGGTTTCAGCTCTCCAACGCCTAATTGTTCATATACTGAATAGGGAAGAAAATTAACACTGGCACCAAGATCTAAAAGTGCACGATTGATGTTCTTATCCCCAATTGTTATTGAAATTGTAGGACAGCCAGGGTCCTTGCGTTTTTGAGGTAAAGGTTGGGTAAGAGCATCACTTACTGCACTAGCCAAGAAAACTTTCTTAGGCACCTGCGATTTCCTCTTCTTGGTGCATAAGTCCTTTAAGATTTTAGTGTAAGAAGGGACTTGTTAGATTGCATCCAAGAGAGGGATGTTAATGCTAACCTGTTTGAATAACTCCACAATCTTCTACATTTATGGAGTAGGTTTATTGGATCTCAACCTATTTGGAAATGGAACATTTTAAAAATTTGTTGAGTCCAATGTTTGTGGAGTAGATTGCGGAGTTGGAATGGATCCCAGTATTGGTGTTTTCATGGAGTGAGATGTGGGTTCGTTAGAATTAGAAGAAGAAGTAGAGCCTTGTGAAGAATGAAGAACAGGTTCTGAAGAAGATGAAGTAGATGAGGAAGAAGAAGAAGCGGCGGCTGGGGTCTCATCACTAATGCCCACATTATTGTGCAACACTCTTCCAGAGTTCAACGTAGTCACAGCACTTACATTATGATTTTGTTGTTCATAAGAAACATGTGCGTTGTGTGTGTGATCAGGATTTGGCAATGGTTGAGAAGGAAGCTTTCCCTCTTCTCGCTCGCTTAACGCGGCATTTAGTTGTGCAATTTGGGTTTCAATTGTTTTGATGCTCTGATCATGTGAAGCAGTGTGTTGCACCAAAGACTGAATAGAAGACTGGATGCTTGCTGAGGATTGTGTAGATTGTTTTAAAAATGCATCCAGGCATCGTTCTAGCGAAGAAACCTTATCGTTATTCGGCTGAACAAAATTGTTTTGAGGATAAGAGCTGTTTGGTATAAAATTGTTCATTTGGTTTTGATAAGGTTGGGGTTGGAAAAGTTGCTGATATTGAGTTTGTTGAGGGGCTTGTTGTTGTGGAGGAGGCCTCTGAAAATTGTTATTGCCTTGGAATTGTTGTTGATTTTGATTCCAAGAAAAATTTTGGTGGCACCTCCAATCAGGATTATAAGTTGAAGAGTATGGATCATTTTTTTGTCTTCGCTGAAAAGCAGCACTGATATGATCTTGTCCTTGAACAGACGTGTTGTAAGGACACTCTTCAGTTAGATGGGATGGATCTGAACAACAAGCGCAAATAGTGCCTGGGGGTAAAGCTGGGGCAGGAGAAGGCGATGAGAATTTGCTCTCAATTGCTTCTAGTTTTTTTGTGAGTGCAGCCATTTTGGCCTTCATTTCAATCGACATATAAAGTTGATGTATGCCTGCCCTAGACTGACCTGATGAAGTAGATGAAGTGGTCTTAGTGCTTTCCCACTGAAGTGTTTGTTCAGCAGGATCGTCGAGAAATTGCCAAGCTTCCTCGCTCGATTTTGTAAGAAAGTGACCTAGACAAATGGTTTCCAACAACTGCTTAGTTGCTGGGTTCATTCCTTCGTATAAAGTTTGGCAAAGTTGCCATTTCTTGATACCGTGGTGAGGGCACTGAACAAGAAGGTCCTTAAATCGTTCGAAACATTTCCAAAAAGGTTCGGAAGGAAGCTGGCTGGGAAAATTGATTAATTTCATTTCTGATTCTCGCAGTCTTGTGGTGTGGGTAAAACTATTTTAGAAAATCCTTAACAAACTCTTCCCAATTTTTTATGGAGTGCGATGTTGTGCTATATAACCATTTTCAGCTAGGTCACATAAAGTGAATGGAATGACACGTAGCCTTATAGCATCATCGGAAAGTTGGGTGGTCTTCATCATTGCGCAAACATTCAGGAATTTGTTAATAAAGATGTAGGCATCTTCGGATTCCAGCCCGTGAAATTTGGGCAACATATTGATGAAGTGGGGTTTAATTTCGAGGTTATCCCCCTTAGCCGGTGGAAGTGAAAGACAAGTAGGAAGTGCGGTGCGGGTGGGATAGAAAAGATCCTGGAGCGTGATTCGTTGGGGCACTTCGACAGGCCGGTGTGGTGGGTTATTCGCACCTAGTTGAGGTGGAATCAGTCCCGTAGTAGGTAAGAGGTTGTTAGGATTGAATTCCGACATCTCCTTAGAAGATGATGATTTTGAAGATGAAGGAAAAGAAGTGGAGGGAATTTCGACTTCGGAGTCGAATGCGTCGTCAGTAGGCACTAACGAGACACAGACTAAACGGGAGCTAGAGTCCCTAGTCCAACCGGACATACAATTACGAGGTGTAGTGTAGTCAAACAACAATAGAGCCTTCTATCCCAAGCATATGGGCTAGGCTACATGAACCAACATGAGAATCACGCCGGGTCCAGCATATGAATCCTCCGCCTCCACTCACTCCTATCAAACAATATACTTTCATTGAGTCCTTTGGCTATCATATCGTTTCGTATCACCTCCATCCATGTTTTCTTCAGTTTCCCTTTTGCCCTTTTGCCATTGCCCATATCAAGAGTATCTATTCTTCGAATCGGTGCTTCCATAGGTCTGCGTCGCACATGACCAAACCATCTTAGCCGGTTTTCCCGCATCTTCTCCTCCACAGGTGCTACACCAACTTTTGCACGAATATCCTCATTTCGCACCTTATCTTTTCTAGTGTTACCGCACATGCAACGAAACATGCGCATCTCCGCTACCTGCATCTTCTGTGTATGATGCTTTTTAGGAGCACAGCATTCTGTACCATATAATAATGCAGGCCGAATAGCGCCCCGATAAAACATCCCTTTTTAATTTTAACGGAAAGTTACGATCACATAAAATCCCTGTTGCACTCCTCCATTTCAACCAACCAGATTGGATCCTTTGATTAACATCACTATCGATCTCCCCATTCTTTTGGATGATGGAACCTAGATATCTAAACTGGTCACTCGGTGATATCTCTTGCCCTTCCGATGTTATACCAATATGGTTTTGACTTCTCTGGTTACTAAATTTGCGATGCATATATGCTCCCTTGGACCTGCTCAATCTGAATCCCCGAAATTCCAATGTTTGCCTCGATAATTCCAATTTGGCATTAACCCCTTCTTTCGTCTCATTTACTAGAACAATATCTGTAGGGTTCCTAGGCACTCTAAGGAGGTCTCATAAGACATCAACCATGCCAATTTCAAAAATTACGGTGCCGAGAAACCCTAATAAGGATCGTTGGCTAGAAGTTTAGGCGATAAAATGAAACTAGTAAACAACTTAACTAGGTAAACGGAAATACAACCTTTGTAGATCCGGTTCTCCACCTCCATAGCTCCGTGATGAAGTCCTCTCCGCTGTCCAAATCGAACCATGACTCTCACGGTGGTTTCATCGGAGAAAAGACCGGGCTAGGTCGTCGACTACGATGCCGAAGATGATCTACGTCGAGGCATCACTAGATCAAGCTCCAACTTCACCAAGTCAAGAAACTTGTGAAGAAAACACCCTATACTACTTGGCAAGAGGTAGAGGATGAAGAAATAGAAAGTGTGTTCACTTTAGAATTGGATTTCTCACTCATTTTCAAGAGTTGTCATTGATGAAGCAAGCTTTCTTCTTTGAAGAAGAAGAAGAAGATGAAGATAATATTATGATAAGTTGTTATGAAAAAGAAAAGAAAAACAATCTTTATCATAATACAACCATGGTCAAGTGTAGAGAATAAACTAGGGTTAAATGGAGTGGTTAGGGTTAAGCATGAGACAAAATGGTCACTTTGGTCAAAGGTTCAAGAAGCTTCAACTAGAAAACCAATTTAGCCACCATTTTCTCTTAATGCTTATCATTTTCCAAAAAAGAATAAATAAATAAATAAATGTATAAGAAAATGAAAACCCTAACCATTACACAACCATGGTTTAATCTTTACACAAACCAAAGTTAGCATGCATCATCAAACATGATACAAACTTGTGCACAAAAGTATATCACATATACAACTTGCACAATTCAAGTGAGAAAATCCATTTAAAGTGAACCAATACTAGTTAATGCAAAGTAATATATCAAATATATAATTATACATTAAATCATTAAATCAACACTTGATTTAACGATCCGGTCATATCGCATATAACCGACTAGTATCCAATGTATCGGCTTATCGAATCAACCCTCGATTCGATAACTAGGTTATATCTCATATAACCATTCGATACATTCATTGCGAGAATAGAATACGGTATAACATACATGCAATATTCTCGGTCCCACACATATCTCATATGCGCTCCTATTTCGTTTCGCTTGAGCCAGGAAACCTCTGTGTAGGACTCTAAAGACTCGTCAATACGCCGGCAGCAGGTGATGATCATATCAAACACCCACAAGCCGCAAGCGGTCTGCTAAACGTAACGTCCACCTGGGTATTGAGCGATGAGAAGATCGACGAGCAAGCCCGCTCACCCTCCTGTGAATCCAACCAGTAACACTTACCGTACAGTCCGGTCTGATCGTCTGATATGTCGCATATCTCGCCTAGGGGTGGTAAACGTCAGACCCCAATAGCTCGATAAGTCGTGTCGATATGAGGTCTATAACAGTTCGAGAAACTACTGGTATCACTTACCAGTAAATCTCAGCAACCCTGGCGAGAGATTTCCGGTTATAGCCAATCGAACACAGCGCAACATCAACTCCCTATACCGGGAGAGACGAATCCCCTCCTATCGCTCATTGCCTCCATGTGACTCGGGACTGTACCCAAAAACCACCGTTTTGCACGCCCTCTTGGACATGGTAAGGTGGAAATCAAAGCACAGTGGGAACCACACAAGGCTCTATGACGATCTCGGGTCAACAGACTACTCTGTACCAGTGTCACCAGAGAACTGCCATCTGACGTAAGGTATAATACCATCTGGGAGTTCTCGGCGAGTCCGTCCAGTGTACCCAGTCTCCACTGAGCACACGTATATCATCTCTGATGTCAAACACCAATGGATATGGGATCATCCATCGCCCATCTGTATGGGTCGAGAAGGTATACGCTAGTCTACACTGGTATATTGATGCCCCGTCTCGATACATCCACGACTAGGGACTTTGAAGGATGTACTTATGGACTACCATGTCCCCACTAGTATGATCCGCATCATAGTCCAAATAGTTAAGTACGCATCCTAAAGGCTTTACCAACATGTAACAGAGAGACAATCAGTACACACGTTAAGGTAAAGAGTAACCAGATTGCATACTATCATGTCGAGCAACAAAGTCCTCCCTATATATGTCCAAGCATCCACTACAATATACATCCAATGTACAGTAATGGCCTCTAGGGCATACATATAACTAACAATCTCCCACTTGCACTAGGGCCATCTGATAGCAGTGGTTGTAGTATTTCATACTCAACCATCCCATAAAAGTCTCTCTCTGGGAATAGGCCTTCGTGAGTGGATCCGCCGTGTTGTCCTCTGAGTCTACTCTCCTAACCTCAATCCCTTAGAGATCAACCATCTCCATGATCAGGTGATACGGCCTCAAAATATGTCTGGATCACTGATGGGACTGGGGTTCCTGGCATAAGCCACAACTCCATTGTCACACAATGGGAGGAACAAAGTTCATCTCATGAACCAATATACACCCAGACTTCCTCTTTGGTAGTTTCTTAAGTAGCAATGTATCCAGCCTTTATCGTCTAGTATGCCACGGTATGTAGCTTGGAACTCTTCCAACATACCGTCCCTTTACTGAGGGTAAAGACAATGCCTGTGACTGACATTCAGTCGTCTTTATCACCCTGGAACCTTTCCAGTGATTCTCCCTAGGATCGATTGATACCTTCTCACTACATCTAGTGAGTATCCTAACATCCAATTACATCTATCTCATAGATGAGAACTCAGAATTTAGGAGGTATCACTTTGATCCTTTATGGAGAATCCTTGTGATAAGCGGAGATTGACTGAGCGTAGCATAGGAAACTTCTTCCCTATCAAGAGTATGTTATCCACGTACTCTACGAGGATCACCACCATACTTTCTACTACCTTTTTGTATATACAAGGTTCATCTACCATTTTGATGAAGTCAAACTCTTTGACTACCACATCAAAACAGATGTTCCAACTCCGCGATGCCTGCTTTATCCTATAAAGCATCTTTCATATGTTTCCGCTGCTCCCACTGTCTACGAAGCCCTATGGCTGTGTACTTATATACGCTCTCTTCCAAAACATCATTTAGAAAAGCAGTCATGACACCCAACCACCAGATATCATAGTCATGGTATGTAGCCGTGGCAAGTAGGATCTGGATGGACTTAAGCATAGCTCCTTAGAAAAAGTTTCATCATTATCCACGCCTGGTTGATGACGAAGACCGTTAACAAGTCTAGCTTTCAAAGTCTCAACTTTTCCAACTACACCAAGTAATCTTCTCAAGATATACTTGCTCCTGGTGGGGATTTAACCCTTCAGATATAGCAACCAAAGTCCATACTTTGTTGGTGTATAAGGATTCCATCTCAGATCGCTAAGCATCCAGCCATTCTGACAGAGTCTTACTCCTGATGGCCAGCTCGAAACTAGTTGGGTCATCATCTCATGACGCAATCCTCGCTCCCACTGTCATAGAGAAACAGAAGTATCTCTCATGTAGGTGAGGAACCCTACTAGATCAGCGGAGAGGCCGAGGTTCGTTGGAATCTACTGAATTCTTTGGTTGTACCAAATCATCTGCTGTAGTTTGTATAGCTGAAACACTTCCAGTTCTACATAACTGACCTTGCCTCGAGTTTGTCCGGATTTTGCTTTTAGACATAGGCCGGTCAACCCCAAATCTTAACTAGCTTAAGACATGGGCTCCTCCCTTTCCATATCACATATGAAGTGGTAGGAAATTGATTTGATTCGAACCTATTCAATAGGTATGCAGCTTCTCAAATGCATTACCCCCAAAGGAAAAAGATAACTCAGTAGTACTCATCATAGAGCACACCATATCAAATAGGGTGTATCTGCTCCGCCCCGACATACCATCGGGCTATGGTGTATACGGAGGAATAATGCTGAGAGAGAATCTCATTCTCCTTTAGAATAGTCCAGGAATTCCGTGCTCAAGTATTCTCCTCCTTGATCTCATCATAGGACATAATACTCATACCCGTATTCTGGTTCTCTACTTCTCGCTTATATTCTGTGAATATCTCAAAAGGTTCGGACTCATGTTCCATCAGGAACATATGACTGAATCTTGAGAGATTATCAGAGAATATAATGAAGTATAAAGAACCAGTCCTTGCATGTGTAGATAGGAGACCTTACATACATCATCATGTATCAGTCCCAAGAGTTCACTAACTCTTTCTCTGTTTCCAATAAACTGAGCTATGGTTATCTTATCTTTGTGACATGACTGGCGGGTTTCACAAGATATAAATTCAAACTAATTTAAATATGCATCTTTATGTAACTCTAGCTAGTCGGGTCACATTGATCTGACCTAGTCTACAATACCTCAAGAAGGAATCGTTCAATTCTGAACTCTTCCTCTTGTGTGTGATCCGTATACTAAGAACTGTAGTTTGATTTAGAACGTCAATGCTTTTAGGTAACGTGCCTGAACCGATCAACTTTTGATATAGGAAATTTTCAAAACATTATCCAACAATACAAAATTTTATCATTTCTTTACTAATAAAGAGACTGATATGATTTTGTACATCAGGTTCGGTATGTAATAACATTCGTTCAGAATCAATGTATTGATAATACAGGGTGACAGTGACCAACAGACTTGGCTGCAACACTTGCCCCGTTTTCTGCCTCATGAAACTTATCACCCGTTCTCAGTTCTCTACCTTCCTGTAGCCCTATGTAACAGATTACATATCTGGGATCCTGATCTGGTATCAAATACCCAGGATGAAGAGGATACTGAGAAACAGTTCTGTATAATGAACACACCCGAAGATGATGCATCAGCATGCACTCTCCGTTTGGGCGGCACGGGAAATCTGGTATTCCCCTATTTCCTGCTCTGTCTTATAACAATTATAAGTTGGAGCGGGACCAACGTTCCCCAGCTCAGTATAACAAGCGGGTTCGGTCAATATTCCGTATTATTATCTTGATTAAGGCGTGATATGGTCGCTACCAGGAGAGAGAGAGAAGAAAACACTCAGCGTGCGCCCTTGCAAGAATAGATTAGTTATTATTTTATCTAATCAGGATGGCTCCCACTGCTTTTTATCAAATCTTCTTTCAAACCCAAAAAGGAAAGACTAGCCGGGATTAATTACACACTACAAGTTCGCCAATTTTTCAGCCAGGCCAGTGTCGGTACTTTGAGGGAGGTCCTCCGTGCTTTCGCACGATCCTAATTAATGTAAACCTCGTTTTCCCAGAGGCGTAACCTCGTTAACACCTTTCTAGACACCTACTTGATCGGCTAATTGTAATGTATAAAACTCTCCCAGGAGTAACTCTTACTCGCAGCGGGTATCGGGATCCAACTATCTCATAGAAGGTATGCAATCTCATTGCAAATTTCAACACTTGAAATTCCCGATAATGTTTTTCCCCTAGCGTCCTATGACCTTGACAAAGGCCAACAAACCACAGGATGCTAGTCAAGTTCAACCCCTCATTTCTTGATTGAATTAAACCCACCCGCACGGCCCTTGACAAAGGCCAACAAGGTCGCACGATTACCCTAACCCAATCTGCATCATATGCATAAGCAGATAAGCACCAGTTAGCTACCGCACACTGCGCCTTGACAAAGGCCAACAAACGCAGCACGAATACTAACTACTACTTATCTGAAATGACGGAGGGCTACGACAGGTTTTTCTGAAAACCTATTGCGTAATGAACTTGATATCATTGTAGAATCAAATGATTTTAAAATGGAGTGTTTTTGAGGCTTTTCTAGTTTTGCTAAAGGAGTCACTCCCGGTGAAGGGATCGTCGGTCCTTTCCTCGTCGAATGAGGTGCGGAATATATCATATATATCACTGTGCAAAGCAAAAACTCTTAAAAGCAATCAAAAGACAAACCGAGTGTGTAGCATCTGCCAGTTATTGCTAAAGGAGTCACTCCCAGTGAAGGGATCTCAGCCCTTTCCTCATCGAATAAGGTGCAGGATATATCATATATACCGCTGTGCAAAGCAAGAACTGTAGCTACCTGTTTTATTTTGAAATTCGGTTCTACAACATCTTAGGTTTCTTTTATTTCATTAATCACATTAATGAAGTCCCATCATTTAAATACCTAAACATCACAGATAAATACGACGTACACGTATGCCATCCGCATTCGCCTCGATGTCCCCTCGTGCACCGTTAGGTTAGGTAACTAACGGCAGAGCGGGACAGGGCTAGCGCGGGTGTAAAACATAAGTAACGTCTATATAATATATCATATATACCATATACTGTATCTATCACAGAACATCACATGATCACATCATAAATATCGCAGCAGAAGAAACATATGAAATATTGGATATACTAGGACGTCCGTGTTTTCAATACGAGCCAGTATAAAATACGGATTCCACGGTCGCGATGAATAGCCAAACCCACACCCCTAGACCCCTACGAGAGCGGCAAGCAACCCTACCAATTCTAGAGTTAGGAGAGCCGGACTCGACTCCTCGAGTTGGTCTCCCACTGGACTCCAGAACCCGGTTACTTGTGCCCTCCTCCTTGGGTCTATCCTAGTGCAGAAAAGTAAATAATATACAACAACGGTGAAAACTTCCGCAACCTGGAAGTGCCCCAATAAAAGAACATTACATACAAGTTTTTACATGAATGAAAATGGAAAAATACTCATCTCACATAAAAAAACCCCGGCTATTCAAACACGACGATCCAATATAACATATCCAGCAACACATAACATCACATGTCATCAACGTAAGTAAACATGCGTATCCCAATTGTCGTTGACATATAGCAACGAAACCGGCGATATCACATATTACACTTACGGTCACAGAAAAGAAAGTGTAAAACTACAACAGTTGGAATCCGCAACTTCATTAGACATCGCATGCCTAATCAAATGAATTACTTAGACATCACATGCCTAACAATTATAAACCCCGCATTTTAGTCTCAAAATCGAAAACTCTTTTCAATATCAAGTCGGGCAATTCAACAAGATTCCCGACATCCTGATCGATTGCTCGTCGCAAACTTCAGTAGACAGCCGCACCCCCGACGCCGTTGACGAAGTGCACCAAGGCGGAACACCGCCACCGCGAGCACCCGAACGGATGCTTTCGGCGACGGGGTTCTCCTACAGTCACTTGGTCGGGGCTATGGGGTGTAGCTGTCTATTAAGTTTACCCGGCGAGTATCCGCGTACGCTACGTGATTGCGACGGACTTTTGATCACATCAAAATTCCGTGGCAACCGATCAAGTGAGACTAAACCGCTAGATTTACAACATTCATTCAGTTATCTTATAACTTCTTGTGAATTCCAATTATTGTATCACTTTCCAGATAAACAGAAAATGTTAAACTTTCCGATCGAACATTCAAACACCCAAGTTTTCCCGATACAGATCAACACATGAAACAAGTCTAAAAACATTCAGTTCGTACCTCAGTACCAACGGTCCAGCCGTAAAAGGGTCAAGCCAACGCCTCACATGTGGCACGCCGTACTTCCCCAAACCCGAAGGTTCAAAGGGCAGTTCAAGACGGTCACATAATCGAGTTAAGGTTTGTTGTCTTCTAGAGGGACCATCGCGTTACTTGCATTACTTAGAACGTCATTAAACTACGGAAAGATCCAACACTTGTAAATTTTCCGGCAGGGGAAAAATTGGGTATTTATATCCGGTCGAACTTTTTAACATATTCTAAAATTATACGGAATCCACACAGACAAAATTTGATAACCCGATCCAATCATCGAATCCCCAAAACAACCCCAGAAAATTCAACTCTTGAATTTAAATTAAAAATTCCCAGAAATTACAGCACCCAAATATAGGAATTACTGTGCAAAGACCAACTGAAGCAAAAGACAAAATAGCCGCGGAACCGCTGCATTAGCCATGCTAATGCCGCGGTTCCGCCGTGCTTTAAGGGAATCATGGGTACGGGCTTCACAGTAATTCTTACAATTCCCTGCTGAATTTTCTGCATATTTTTAATTCTCAAAAATCCCCGAATTTCAAAAATGTACAGAGAGCAATTTAGGGTTTGGGTTTTAGTTCGATCGGATTTCAAACGTCGTCTACACTTCGCCTAAGGCTCTAGCTAGGCTCTGATACCACTGTAGGGTTCCTAGGCACTCTAAGGAGGTCTCACAAGGCATCAACCATGCCAATTTCAAAAATTACGGTACCGAGAAACCCTAATACGGATCGTTGGCTAGAAGTTTAGGCGATAAAATGAAACTAGTAAACAACTTAACTAGGTAAACGGAAATACAACCTTTGTAGATCCGATTTTCCACCTCCATAGCTCCGTGATGAAGTCCTCTCCACTGTTCAAATCGAACCATGACTCTCACGGTGGTTTCATCGGAGAAGAGACCGGGCTAGGTCGTCGACTACGATGCCGAAGATGATCTACGTCGAGGCATCACTAGATCAAGCTCCAACTTCACCAAGTCAAGAAACATGTGAAGAAAACACCCTATACTACTTGGCAAGAGGTAGAGGATGAAGAAATAGGAAGTGGGTTCACTTTAGAATTGGATTTCTCACTCATTTTCAAGAGTTGCCATTGATGAAGCAAGCTTTCTTCTTTGAAGAAGAAGAAGAAGATGAAGATAATATTATGATAAGTTGTTATGAAAAAGAAAAGAAAAACAATCTTTATCATAATACAACCATGGTCAAGTGTAGAGAATAAACTAGGGTTAAATGGAGTGGTTAGGGTTAAGCATGAGACAAAATGGTCACTTTGGTCAAAGGTTCAAGAAGCTTCAACTAGAAAACAAATTTAGCCACCATTTACTCTTAATGCTTATCATTTTCCAAAAAAGAATAAATAAATAAATAAATGTATAAGAAAATGAAAACCCTAACCATTACACAACAATGGTTTAATCTTTACACAAACCAAAATTAGCATGCATCATCAAACATGATACAAACTTGTGCACAAAAGTATATGACATATACAACTTGCACAATTCAAGTGAGAAAATCCATTTAAAGTGAACCAATACTAGTTAATGCAAAGTAATATATCAAATATATAATTATACATTAAATCATTAAATCAACACTTGATTTAACGATCCGGTCATATCGCATATAACCGACTAGTATCCAATGTATCGGCTTATCGAATCAACCCTCGATTCGATAACTAGGTTATATCGCATATAACCATTCGATACATTCATCGCGAGAATAGAATACGGTATCATATACACGCAATATTCTCGGTCCCGCACATATCTCATATGCGCTCCTATTTCGTTTCGCTTCAGCCAGGAAACCTCTGTGTAGGACTCTAAAGACTCGTCAATACGCCGGCAGCAGGTGATGATCATATCAAACACCGACAAGCCGCAAGCGGTCTGCTAAACGTAACGGCCACCCGGGTATTGAGCGATGAGAAGATCGACGAGCAAGCCCGCTCACTCTCCTGTGAATCCAACCAGTAACACTTACCGTACAGTCCGGTCTGATCGTCTGATATGTCGCATATCTCTCCTAGGGGTGGTAAACGTCAGACCCCTATAGCTCGATAAGTTGTGTCGATATGAGGTCTATAACAGTTCGAGAAACTACTGGTAACACTTACCAGTAAATCTCAGCAACCCTGGCCAGGGATTTCCGGTTATAGCCAATCGAACACAGCGCAACATCAACGCCCTATACCGGGAGAGACGAATCCCCTTCTATCGCTCATTGCCTCCATGTGACTCGAGACTGTACCCAAAAACCACCGTTTTACACGCCCTCTTGGACGTGGTAAGGTGGAAATCAAAGCACAGTGGGAACCACATAAGGCTCTATGACGATCTCGGTTCAACATACTACTCTGTTCCAGTGTCACCAGAGAACTGCCATCTGACGTAAGGTATATTACCATCTGGGAGTTCTCGGCGAGTCCGTCCAGTGTACCCAGTCTCCACTGAGCACCCGTATATCATCTCTGATGTCAAACACAAATGGATATGGGATCATCCATCGCCCATCTGTATGGGTCGAGAAGGTATACGCTAGTCTACACTGGTATATCGATGCCCCGTCTCGATACACCCACGACTAGGGACTTTGAAGGATGTACTTAGGGACTACCATGTCCCCACTAGTATGATCCGCATCATAGTCCAGATAGTCAAGTACGCATCCTAAGGGCTTTACCAACATGTAACAGAGAGACAATCAGTACACACGTTAAGGTAAAGATTAACCAGATAGCATACTATCATGTCGAGCAAGAAAGTCCTCCCTATATATGTCCAAGCATCCACTACAATATACATCCAATGTACAGTAATGGCCTCTAGGGCATACATATAACTAACAATATCATCAGCAAATAGCATACACCAAGGTACCTCATCTTGGATAGTTCTAGTAAGCTCATCCATCACGATGGTGAACAGGAATGGACTTAATGCAGATCCTTGTTGTAAATCAATAGTAATCGGAAAATCACTCATTAAGCCGCCGCAAGTTCTGACATTTGCTACTACTCCATCGTACATATCCTTGATTATGTCAATATACTTGACGGGGACCCCCTTCTTCATAAATGTCCCCTATAATACCTCTCTAGGTACCTTGTCGTACACTTTTTCTAAATCAATAAATATCATATGCAAATCTCTTCTCCTCTCTCGAAAACGCTCGACAAGTTGACGAAGCAAATGAATAGCCTCTTTCGTCGATCGTCCAGGCATGAACCCAAACTGGTTCTCTGTTATCTTAATATCCTTCCGCAGCCTGCGTTCAATCACTCTCTCCCAAAGTTTCATGGTGTGACACATAAGTTTTATTCCACGGTAGTTTGAGCAACTTTGAATGTCACCCTTGTTCTTATAGATAGATACAAGGATACTTTTCCTCCATTCATTTGGTATCTTTTTTGTCTGCCAAATCTTATTAAACAGATCTGTCAGCCAATTGACTGTAAGTCCACGTTGCCCACCCCGGTGCTTGCGAGGAGGCGAAAACGGTATAAAAATCGGATTTTTATCGCACTAGGCAACATGGAATAGCACACGGAGGATCTTTGCTAAACAAAAACTAACTACAATGCTAAAAAGTTTAGCTACTCGGAAAAGAGGTTATACCTAGGGCTTCTAGTCCTTCTCTCCTTGCTCCTTGGAGTGAATGGAAGTGATCTCCTCGTCGCCTTCTCTTGTCGAAGAAGGATCCACCCGAGAGCCTCAACCTTTGGCTTCAACTTCAAGCTAGAAGTAACTAAGATGCTTGGAGTGCTAATCTTAGAACCTTAGAATAGAGTAGAGCGTATTTTAGAATGATTTATCTCAAGCTCAAGAGATTCTCAACTCATGAAAGGGGAGAGCTAGAGAGAGAGGAAGAGGAGGAGAGAGAACCAATATGATAGAATGAGAATAAAATGAACCATTCTCCTCATATATGTGAATTATGGAAATTATATAATTAGCTAAGATAATTGTCATGGTTAATCAAGACTTGACCATTATCATTTCACATTAAATGCCATTTGCAAGGATCAAAGAGCATCTTTCATATGGAATGATGATGGTCAACATGTCAGCCTAGGTCAACAAGTCAAGTATGGTCAAATGGTTAACAACCCTAACAATGCACAATTATATTTAACTAATATCAATTATTCATAATTCACACATAAGCATTAGGGTTAAGAAAATGACAATGGTCATCAACCCTACTCAAAGTCCTCTGCTTCTGTCTCAGTCAACTGTGCATACGCACCCATATCCGTGATCCGATGAACACGAATTCAATGAGATAAAACCAATCACAAATCATATACTAGGATCCGTTTTAAACCAAAGCCCGCTAGTATAAGCTGTCCGGACAGCAAACGTGCACAAGTGCGCGGATGTGAACGAGCCCTGTCGCAAAACCATGCGACCTCTACTCATTTTTCCTAAAGGCGAATAACTCTCTGTGTGGGACTCTAAAGACTCGACACTACGCTGGCAGTGGGTTTAACCACAGACCGCAAGTGGCACAAGCTGTACGTAACGGTCCCCAGGTAGATGCCGATAAGAAGACTGACGAGGTGAACCCATCTGAACTCCTACTGAGCCTGAATATGACAGTCTCCGTACAGTCCGGTCTGTTCTTCTGATACATCGCATAGCGGGCCTAGGGGGCGGTAAACATCAGTCCTCTAATAGCGGTACAAGTCGTGTCGGAGTGTAGCCCAGAACACCCTGAGATAACACTGGAAACCTACCAGTATATCTCGCTTGCCCTGGCCAGGGACTACTTGTGTAATGGCTCTCCTGGACACAGTGCGATGTCAACCCCCAATACCGGGAGAGACGAATCGTGTCTAACCGTCACTGCCTCCAAATGCTTCGGGACTGCACCCAAAAACTACATGTTTGCACGACTCCTTTGAGTCGTGGTAGGGTAGTAATCAAAGTACAGATGGAACACACTCGAGGCGAAGTGACAGTGTCAAGTCAACGGACTAAGCTGTACTCATGTCACCTAGGGACTGATAACTGACGATAGGTATAATACCATCCAACAGTTCCCGACGAGTCCTGTCCAGTGTACTCGTTACCTAACATGCACTAGCAGACTATCTCAAGTACGACGTACGGACGGCTGTGGGACAGACCGTCTCTCCCGCTGGGATGAGAAGCGCATACGCTAGTCTACTCCGGAGTATCGATGCCCTGTCTCGATAGTTCTACGACTAGGGACCTGTAGAAGGATGTGCTTATGGATTACCCAGCCCCCACGAGTGTGAGCGCCATCACAACGCTGGTAATCAAGAAAAGATCCTAAGGGGTCTACTAATATTGTTGGAGATAGTGCCCTCAGAGTCAATTATTGGATCACAGGCACGTGATTGCAATGATTGAGGAAGGATCTATCCCAGTAGGACAGTCTTACTCGAGATGATAGTATGCTATCTGGTTTACCTTTATCATCGTGTACTGCTTCAGGTGACCTTACAGGTCACTATTACACGCTGATAGAGCCCCTAGGATTCTTGCTTGACTGCCAGCAGTATGATGGCGATCATATACGTGAGAGCTGGTGGTCTATAAGCACATCCTTAAAAGGTCCCTATTCATGGGAGTTTCGAGACAGGGCATCGATTCTCCAGAGTAGAGTAGTGTATACAGTCGAGACCCCGACGAGGGGCGGTGGCCGGTCTCACTGGTGTCAGTTGGTTCACCTAAGATGTATACAGATGCTCATTGGGTTATGAGTACACCGGACATGACTCACCGGGAACATGCTATGTAACATTTTCAAAAATATAAAATATTAATTTTGGGAATTTTTATAATTTAATATTATTTTATTGATTATTTTAATATTTAAATGCAAATAAATAGGAAAAATGTTAGAAAAATTATGAAAAATTATGGAAAATTCTAAAATAGGATAAATTTGTGAATTTTGACATTTTTAAGTTTTTGTGATTAGTTTGACACTAATTTAGTGCTAATCGCGATTAAAATCGCTAATAGGGTTTTTTTTGGCAATTTTGTGCAAAACTTGCACATATCACATTTTCTACACTTGTACATTTTTGTTGCCATGGATTTCTTTTGGGGTTACTATTCTCATGAGAAGGTTTTGGTTTAATAGAAAAAGAAAAAGAAAAGAAAAAGGAAATGAGAATGGGGTAGGTGAGAGAGAGGGGTATGGGCCATTGACTATGAGACTTAGCCATTCCTCCCATCATTTTCATCCCTCATCTTCCTCCTCCTGCAGCTGCTGCCTCCCGTCCATCATCCACCCCTCTTCAAGCCCTCTCTTCATCTCTAAAACATCACAAAAATCCCATGTCGGTTTCACAAAAAATGTGCGTGAGCCCGAGATCTACAAGATGGACGTAGAAAGCTTGGATTGTGACCACTTGGGGCAACTCAAGAAAATTCTTGAGTTGCCAATTAAGGTAATTTCTGAACCATTTGCTTAATTATAGCTTTTCCTATAACCCCATGTTAAGGTTTAATCGATATTGTGTGATATTATGGATTTGATGAAAACCTAGTTAGGGTTTGAGAGGAACTTGGGTTGTATTGTGAAATTGAGTTCAATTGAGGAAACACCAACACCCTAGTGTATGAATTGAGACCCTAACCTGAAGTTTAAACCCATAATACGGATTTTAGAAACCGATATCGGGGGAAAAACCTGGAATCTGCCACTGTTATTGGAATCTGCTAACACCCCGAGAACCCTAAAATAATATTGAGTGGAAATTGAGATGTGCAGGCAACATAGAGGCAACACCCAAAACCCTAGCCCCTATCTCATCCGTACGGCCGCCAAAACCTCCATTCTGGCCGCAAATTGCGGCCAGACCAGTGAGGAATCTCCTCGTTTTCTGTGCACAGCCCCATTTCATCAATTCTTGGCCCTGGGTACTTCTAGTTTTGACAGATTCTTTCTAGGGTGAAATCTGGGACATATATCCTAAGTTGTTGTTTTGGATTCGTATTTCCGTATTCCGTATTTTGATTCTGAAATGGTGGAATGTGTTTTGCCTCGACTATTTGTCGTTTATACGACGATATAGAGGAGTTATTGATGGTTTTGAAGGCGTGCCATAGGTTTTCACCTATAGGCCCCTTATCGTATCGTTTTGGATTTCATGCGCCGTTTTAGCTTGGATTTGGTTTAATGCGCATATACGATATTTGATGTGTAGGTACCATGAAGACTTCGGGACGACAAGCATACGTGGTGACGTCCGCAATTGGTGATGCAAGGTGAGTAGATTATATCTACAGGGGGAAGTCGGGTGGATGGCGTATAGCACCCCCGCAGTCCGTAGATAGATTACTTGTAGTTATTGTGATATAGGCGTATTGTGGATAGTTTAGGGTTAGCAGTGACTAGTGTAGTCATAGTCGCGAACCATAGGATAGAATTACACCTATACACACATACCCTTGTATATCACTTATACTTGCACTGTGTTTGATCATATGGGATGACTTTGGAGATGAGTCGATGGTGTGGGCTTGGTGCCCTGGGATCGGTGATTTGATACGATTCACATGTGGGATATGACTTGTGATTCTTGCGGGCTTGGGATATGTGTTTACCCCCGCATGCATTCTTACTGTTGGTATCGTTTTGTACTAGACATAGAGTAGTACCCCCAGACTTTATGATCTGATGATACTGATACCTGTTATGTGACGAGATAGTGAGATGTTGACCTGTACCCAGCTTTTGGGAATGCCGTACGATAATTTACCGTACGAGCCGATATTGATGATAGATCCGCACTCATAACTCGAGGATATCTTACGATATGATATTGAGGCGGGATCACCGACTATATATCTATATACATTGACTCAGACTTAGGTGGTTTCCACACCTACCCCTCCTGATTGACCGGATACTTAGATGTAGTTTGCATAGTAGATACTTCACTGTGGTGTTGACTACTAGATATCTGCATTTTCCTGCTATTCGCATTGCTGGCATATGTTCATTGTTATATTATTATCATGCTGTTAGGACACCAGCACCATTATCGATGATGCGTATGTTTCACGTACACTATTTGCCGGCTCACACACTTCATCATCGATAATTGCCATGCCACTACACTGTAGTATTGTTACATTCATGATATTCCATGTTATATGATTTCCGATATGATTGCCCTTCCTTGCATGTCGCATACATCATGGATTGATTACATAGCACATTGCATTGGATTTACTTCTTGATATGGATTCTTATGTGATTTCTGATTTTGAGGACCGTGGGATTATTTAAGAAAAGATGTTCTTTTATGAAAAACCCGGTACCTCGTGATATGATATTTGGTGCGTCCACCACGCGTTTTCTCGGTGCTGAGACGTGTGCTTGAAACCCGATTCGAGGAGGTGATGTACCGTTTGCGGGTTCGTGGTGGGCCCGGTATGGTTCCCCTCGGCGAGATGATCGATGGGTTATGCCGATTGAGCCTGGAGGCGGGCGAGTACCTACCGGTGATTGTATTTGAGCTCGGAGGATGTCCGGGGGATACCGCCTGGAGCTGAGAGATGGGCGTACTGCCGGGGGCCGACGGGCCTATACCGCAGACGGAGCCCAGAGATGGACATGGGTTGACTCGTACTGCCGGGGGCCGAGGGCCGATACCGCAGACGGAGCCCCATATGGATGAGGATTTACGTGTCGATGCTAGGCACGGGTTTCATGATGGGTTTTCCATGATTTTATTTATATCCTCACATTGCATACATGATGCTTACTGTTAGTGTGTGACAGGTGGACGGGTTCCACATATATACAGACATGGTTCATATACAGATTGGATTTACACTTATCATACTTCATTTGTATATATAACAGGGTATGAGGGCGCTGTTATATATACCCTTACACCAATATTAGTGGAATGGGACGCTAATATATGTGTATTGATATCATTGATACTTCACCATATTTACTTCATGCAGCATACTTTACATTCATGACATGTTATTACCTGAGTACCTGGCACTACATACATGATTAGATGTTACCTTGCCACCTTATTACACTCAGATGCACTCTTGTGGATTGTATTACTGATCGTTGACTTAGGATTATGTCTTGCATTTGGTTTCTGCTTGTAGATGTTTCTGTTCACGAGTTGGCAACTCACCCCCGTTGTGCCACAGTTCTTGCAGGTTCTGCCGTACAGGTTCTATTGCGGCATTTCTGGCACACTTCCTTCTTGCGGGTGAATTGCTTTGGTAGGTGGATTCTTTCGTATCAAGAACCACTATTGTATTTATTTATTTCATTGTATCTAGAAATTGTCCATCAACCAAAACTTGTATATTCTTTCAGACTCAGAGACAGTGTTGTATTATTCGACCTAGAGTCGCGCTTAGTGGTATTGCGGTTTTCTTGCTACTTTTGAGCTTTCTTTTGGTTTTGATCCTCGCCACTTGGCGTTGTATATTATCATATCATTGTGTGGTTGTGACCGTCGATTGACGAAGAGCTAGCTCCCGCTTGGGGATGCCTTTATCTTTGTATAAGTATTGTTATCCTTGTTGTACCCCATTCGGGGCCAGTTTTACAAAGGAAACTCTGCCGAAATTTTTAGAAAAGACTTATTGTTTTCAAAACGTACCTTCGGCTTAGTTATTTAAAAACCTTGATTTCAAACCTGTATTTCTTCACTTCTTTAAACCAGTTTTCTTTATTTATTCTTCAAAATGGTTTTAGATTTCTGGGCTTTTGGCTTACTTGGATCAGATGGAGTCCTATAGGATTCATATGGTTCAAGTGCCAGTCACGTGCTCTTTCGGGTCTTGACAAAGTTGGTATCAGAGCGCTAGGTTGACCTTGGTTCGAGTTTAAGTTTGACTATGTGGAGCCTAGGGAGTTGTTTATATACGGAACTTAGGCTTGACCTTACGGAACTTAGACTTGATCGAGGGGGTGTAAACCCGAACTTTCGTCGTTTTAGGATGACCCTTGGTTGATGGATTAGGTGACTAAAGTAGAGTGACGTACCGTTGGTATGTTCCGCGGCATACTTACGACACGTCACTCCGCTTAAGGAACCTTAGAATGTACATACTTTTGAGATCAGTGATTCTCTTCATATCCAGGATTATACATCCATTTGAGATCCCCGATTTTATCAGTTCCATGATCATACCTTCATTGATACTGTTCCTTCCTATGATCATGTATCCACTTTGGATCTGTTGTTTCCTTTCTTTCCATTGATGTGCTCTCTTTGATACTCGATTGAGGTTCCTGTCACCATGTTTGAGCGCAGTTTGGGCTGCTGCCAGGGTTACGGCCGGTGTGAGCTCGTTTGGTACGAGGGCCGACCTTTGTGTTTTCTGGTGACATGGGAACGTCTCGAGTTAGTATTGGTGATTGTGACCTCTGGTGGAGGCGAGTGCTTGGTCTTGCACCGGATGATCGGGCCTTTCTTAGAGCTGCCAGCTGAGAGAGGACTGTTGATGTACAGCATACCTCAGGGATTGTGATGTCGCCTATCGTGCAGACAGATGGACCAGCTGTGGCTGAGATTGACAGGATGTTGCTTTCGGAGCTTACGAGCTGAGATTGCCGGAGCTTTCAGGCAGATATGAGACAGATGATAGCTAGTCTACCCGATTTGAGAGACAAAGGTGATTCGTCCGAGTTTGCGCCAGAGCGGGCCCGGTTGAGTTGAAGATTTCCAGTGTGGAGAGTCTTACTCAGATTTAGAGCAGGCTGATTCAGAGATGACCGCTTATGTATTGCCTTTCCTGGAGGATTGAGGCGTTGTTCGGCGTACAGGCGTATGAGCCAGTTGCTGCTGCAAATGACGAGATATCGCCCAGATGGTTGGAGCTACTGCAGCATGAGCATGTTATTAGAGAGATGATAGCGAGTCGCTAGTCACTGAGGATGAACGACTAGGACGTGTGGTGAGTTCGCTACCCCGACGCGAGGTCATCAGGCGGATTGATTTCCAGCTAGAGACGACTTCACGCAGGTTCGTGAGAGTCGATTGAGACGATCGAATGTCAGGAGCCATTTTCCAAGTTTAAAGTATACGGAAAGACATGCAGGTGATTCTATGGACCCTCTAGAAGAATGAAACCCTAACTCGACTTAATGACCGTGTGACAGCCTTTGAACCTTAGGGTTTACGGCGGTTCCGCGGTGCCATTAGTGAGGCTTGGGTTTGCCCTTCTACGGCTGGACCACCGACGCTGTGGCATGTACTCGATACTATTAAACTGTACCCGAGATGTGAGCTCTTGGGGGATTATGAGGATCTGACGAGTCGATCGGATGGTTCGACATCTTTCGGATATCGTGATGGGACACTGCTTGGGAGACTCCAGATGCGAGCATAGCCGTCGGAGCGCAGTTCGTGTAGCCATGATGAGACGAGTCCGAATCAGTCGGCACTGACGCAGAGTGAAGAAAGGAGTTCGTACGAGATTTCGACGAGATGATGTCCCACTCCGCTGACATTAGGGATGTGATATGCAACCCGAGGCGTGGTATATGGATATATCTTCCAGAAAGAAGCGCGATAAGTATGCAGCCGTTCCGGAATAAGCTTTAGCTTCAGCATTGGATGATGACTTCCGGGCATTTCGGCAAGATTGAGAATTGAGAAAGGAACCCGACAGGACCCTTCGGGAAACGATACGAGAAAGACCTAGACCAGGAGTGGTCGTTTTGCGCACACCCAGCAGACCAGAGTTTGGCATTGTCGACGAGGTAGTTGACCAGGATCGGATAAAGGAACCTACCCAGATGCGTTGCGAATTGATCAAGGACGGACGAGTGATGAGTATTCCTCCGATGGTTGGGACGTGTTCCCGAGGACCAGTTCGGCCTGACATCTGCTACAGAATGATGAAGCTACAGAATACGCGATTTCGAGTCCGTGCGAGAGACCTCAGATTGACCGTGGCCGAGAACAGTGCAGTGCATAGTAGCTTGGCATGACGTCATAGTGGACAACGATGGAGACAGTTGGAACAAGAGGTTCGTGTGAGACACTGACGAGCTGTCATTGCTTCCCGTCAAGACTAGAGACCTGACATGCTTACAGAGACGTTGGGATGTGACCAGTTTCCGAGGGAATATTGTTATGAGGACACAGGTGTCTTTTGAGCGAGAAGAGGTTGTGCAGGAGAGCCAGCCTCCGTTTGGTTTGGCATAGGCATGATTGGAAGAGATCTTGAGCAGGATTCTTCCAGGACGTTGCTGCAACGATGTTTGCACCCAGGATCAGATGTGTGACGTACATTCAGAGAGCCAGAGGCCGACGCCAGTGATATGCTGCCTTACGAGTGGTCGTGAGGTTTGACCGAGAGGTGACCAGAGAAGTGCCAGAACGGAATCGTCCCCGTTAGCACACCTGACAGGGCCGATGAGCCGATTGACCGCGTGATAGGTAATCCGCAGAGAAGATAAGGACCCAGAGAGTCAGAGGACGCCAGATCGTGAGCAAGAGGCAGGTAGATATCCTGCGCTGCTAGCAGTGGATTGCACCGACTCCTTCTCGACCTTGAAAGAGGAACTACCGAAGACGGTATTTATGATTTGTGATTTTGTGATTCGATTATCACGTATCCGTCATTTTGGATTTCGGTATTTTGGGCGTTCTGTTGGCATGATTTAGTTTTGGTGACTGAGTTTCGTGATATTGATTTCATGCACCCAGTGGATATTTTTATATTTTGCGCAGAGTTATTACATTTGAGATATTGATTGAGATTTCATGCCTACCGTGTGCAGTGATTTGATTTGCACTTCCAGCTTGGTTTTCATGCACCTTAGTGTTTTGATGGACGATTTTGGTGCACGCCAGATGCGCTAAATCGGGATTCTTCGTGCATGTCACATGCACCTGATTTATCTTTCTGTCAGGCACACACGTTGCCTACGGCAGATGCTTCGTGCACACCCGTTGCACCCAGATGTTGTTTTGTGCACCTGTTTAGAAAATTTATGGATTTTTGATTTCCGTGCGCACCAGATGCACAGGATTGTGTTATGTGCATTTTTGGGATTATTTCCTTTTGGAGCAGTACCTTTTATGATGTTGGATTTTTGCTTTCATGCTGAGCAGGACTGGTCAGTGGACGGTACCTGGATTTACTTTTGCATGCTTTTGCATCAGCTACTTACATGTATGGATTGGATGTCTACATGTGTAGTTTTGATCCATATCATATCGGTTTTGTATTGGATTTGACATTGTGTTTTTACCTCGACTCCGATGATTGCGAGATGCTTGACGGAGTATTGCTTTTGAGTTATCTGCTCAGTACCCTTGCGCATGCATTGCGTTGTGACGTTCTATGTGTTGATGATTTCGGAGCCCCGACGACTTTGGTTTATTACTGAGATGTTTTTATATTTGGGGGTTTAAATTTAAATTCGGGGACCGAATTTCTTTAAGGGGGGTAGATTGTAACATTTTCAAAAATATAAAATATTAATTTTGGGAATTTTTATAATTTAATATTATTTTATTGATTATTTTAATATTTAAATGCAAATAAATAGGAAAAATGTTAGAAAAATTATGAAAAATTATGGAAAATTCTAAAATAGGATAAATTTGTGTATTTTGACATTTTTAAGTTTTTGTGATTAGTTTGACACTAATTTAGTGCTAATCGTGATTAAAATCGCTAATAGGGTTTTTTTTGGCAATTTTGTGCAAAACTTGCACATATCACATTTTCTACACTTGTACATTTTTGTTGCCATGGATTTCTTTTGGGGTTACTATTCTCATGAGAAGGTTTTGGTTTAATAGAAAAAGAAAAAGAAAAGAAAAAGGAAATGAGAATGGGGTAGGTGAGAGAGAGGGGTATGGACTATTGACTATGAGACTTAGCCATTCCTCCCATCATTTTCATCCCTCATCTTCCTCCTCCTGCAGCTGCTGCCTCCCCTCCATCATCCTCCCCTCTTCAAGCCCTCTCTTCATCTCTAAAACATCACAAAAATCCCATGTCGGTTTCACAAAAAATGTGCGTGAGCCCGAGATCTACAAGATGGACCTAGAAAGCTTGGATTGTGACCACTTGGGGCAACTCAAGAAAATTCTTGAGTTGCCAATTAAGGTAATTTCTGAACCATTTGCTTAATTATAGCTTTTCCTATAACCCCATGTTAAGGTTTAATCGATATTGTGTGATATTATGGATTTGATGAAAACCTAGTTAGGGTTTGAGAGGAACTTGGGTTGTATTGTGAAATTGAGTTCAATTGAGGATACACCAACACCCTAGTGTATGAATTGAGACCCTAACCTGAAGTTTAAACCCATAATACGGCTTTTAGAAACCGATATCGGGGGAAAAACCTGGAATCTGCCACTGTTATTGGAATCTGCTAACACCCCGAGAACCCTAAAATAATATTGAGTGGAAATTGAGATGTGCAGGCAACATAGAGGCAACACCCAAAACCCTAGCCCCTATCTCATCCGTACGGCCGCCAAAACCTCCATTCTGGCCGCAAATTGCGGCCAGACCAGTGAGGAATCTCCTCGTTTTCTGTGCACAGCCCCATTTCATCAATTCTTGGCCCTGGGTACTTCTAGTTTTGACAGATTCTTTCTAGGGTGAAATCTGGGACATATATCCTAAGTTGTTGTTTTGGATTCGTATTTCCGTATTCCGTATTTTGATTCTGAAATGGTGGAATGTGTTTTGCCTCGACTATTTGTCGTTTATACGACGATATAGAGGAGTTATTGATGGTTTTGAAGGCGTGCCATAGGTTTTCACCTATAGGCCCCTTATCGTATCGTTTTGGATTTCATGCGCCGTTTTAGCTTGGATTTGGTTTAATGCGCATATACGATATTTGATGTGTAGGTACCATGAAGACTTCGGGACGACAAGCATACGTGGTGACGTCCGCAATTGGTGATGCAAGGTGAGTAGATTATATCTACAGGGGGAAGTCGGGTGGATGGCATATAGCACCCCCGCAGTCCGTAGATAAATTACTTGTAGTTATTGTGATATAGGCGTATTGTGGATAGTTTAGGGTTAGCAGTGACTAGTGCAGTCATAGTCGCGAACCCTAGGATAGAATTACACCTATACACTCATACCCTTGTATATCACTTATACTTGCACTGTGCTTGATCATATGGGATGACTTTGGAGATGAGTCGATGGTGTGGGCTTGGTGCCCTGGGATCGGTGATTTGATACGATTCACATGTGGGATATGACTTGTGATTCTTGCGGGCTTGGGATATGTGTTTACCCCCGCATGCATTCTTACTGTTGGTATCGTTTTGTACTAGACATAGAGTAGTACCCCCAGACTTTATGATCTGATGATACTGATACCTGTTATGTGACGAGATAGTGAGATGTTGACCTGTACCCAGCTTTTGGGAATGCCGTACGATGATTTACCGTACGAGCCGATATTGATGATAGATCCGCACTCATAACTCGAGGATATCTTACGATATAACATTGAGGCGGGATCACCGACTATATATCTATATACATTGACTCAGACTTAGGTGGTTTCCACACCTACCCCTCCTGATTGACCGGATACTTAGATGTAGTTTGCATAGTAGATACTTCACTGTGGTGTTGACTACTAGATATCTGCATTTTCCTGCTATTCGCATTGCTGGCATATGTTCATTGTTATATTATTATCATGCTGTTAGGACACCAGCACCATTATCGATGATGCGTATGTTTCACGTACACTATTTGCCGTCTCACACACTTCATCATCGATAATTGCCATGCCACTACACTGTAGTATTGTTACATTCATGATATTCCATGTTACATGATTTCCGATATGATTGCCCTTCCTTGCATGTCGCATACATCATGGATTGATTACATAGCACATTGCATTGGATTTACTTCTTGATATGGATTCTTATGTGATTTCTGATTTTGAGG
Source organism: Agapanthus africanus (assembly GCA_030015575.1). Lineage (NCBI taxonomy): Eukaryota > Viridiplantae > Streptophyta > Magnoliopsida > Asparagales > Amaryllidaceae > Agapanthus > Agapanthus africanus. Next base: position 540,255,524 of record CM057337.1, read on the forward strand.
ACCGTGGGATTATTTAAGAAAAGATGTTCTTTTATGAAAAACCCGGTACCTCGTGATATGATATTTGGTGCGTCCACCACGCGTTTTCTCGGTGCTGAGACGTGTGCTTGAAACCCTATTCGAGGAGGTGATGTACCGTTTGCGGGTTCGTGGTGGGCCCGGTATGGTTCCCCTCGGCGAGATGATCGATGGGTTATGCCGATTGAGCCTGGAGGCGGGCGAGTACCTACCGGTGATTGTATTTGAGCTCGGCGGATGTCCGGGGGATACCGCCTGGAGCTGAGAGATGGGCGTACTGCCGGGGGCCGACGGGCCTATACCGCAGACGGAGCCCAGAGATGGACATGGGTTGACTCGTACTGCCGGGGGCCGAGGGCCGATACCGCAGACGGAGCCCCATATGGATGAGGATTTACGTGTCGATGCTAGGCACGGGTTTCATGATGGGTTTTCCATGATTTTATTTATATCCTCACATTGCATACATGATGCCTACTGTCAGTGTGTGACAGGTGGACGGGTTCCACATATATACAGACATGGTTCATATACATATTGGATTTACACTTATCATACTTCATTTGTATATATAACAGGGTATGAGGGCGCTGTTATATATACCCTTACACCAATATTAGTGGAATGGGACGCTAATATATGTGTATTGATATCATTGATACTTCACCATATTTACTTCATGCAGCATACTTTACATTCATGACATGTTATTACCTGAGTACCTGGCACTACATACATGATTAGATGTTACCTTGCCACCTTATTACACTCAGATGCACTCTTGTGGATTGTATTACTGATCGTTGACTTAGGATTATGTCTTGCATTTGATTTCTGCTTGTAGATGTTTCTGTTCACGAGTTGGCAACTCACCCCCGTTGTGCCACAGTTCTTGCAGGTTCTGCCGTACAGGTTTTATTGCGGCATTTCTGGCACACTTCCTTCTTGCGGGTGAATTGCTTTGGTAGGTGGATTCTTTCGTATCAAGAACCACTATTGTATTTATTTATTTCATTGTATCTAGAAATTGTCCATCAACCAAAACTTGTATAATCTTTCAGACTCAGAGACAGTGTTGTATTATTCGACCTAGAGTCGCGCTTAGTGGTATTGCGGTTTTCTTGCTACTTTTGAGCTTTCTTTTGGTTTTGATCCTCGCCACTTGGCGTTGTATATTATCATATCATTGTGTGGTTGTGACCGTCGATTGACGAAGAGCTAGCTCCCGCTTGGGGATGCCTTTATCTTTGTATAAGTATTGTTATCCTTGTTGTACCCCATTCGGGGCCAGTTTTACAAAAGAAACTCTGCCGAAATTTTTAGAAAAGACTTATTGTTTTCAAAACGTACCTTCGGCTTAGTTATTTAAAAACCTTGATTTCAAACCTGTATTTCTTCACTTCTTTAAACCAGTTTTCTTTATTTATTCTTCAAAATGGTTTTAGATTTCTGGGTTTTTGGCTTACTTGGATCAGATGGAGTCCTATAGGCTTCATATGGTTCAAGTGCCAGTCACGTGCTCTTTCGGGTCTTGACATGCTAGTTGGTCATATACCTAACGTCAGATAGCAGTTCCCTGTGACATGTGTACAGGTTAGTTCATCGACCTGGGGATCGTCATTTGTCTCGTGTGAGTTCCCACTGTACTATGATTACTACCCTACCACGGCTCAAAGGAGTCGTGCAAACAGGTTTTAGTTGGGTACAGTCCCGAGCCACACGGAGGCAGTGAGCGGATCTTCAGGGGTTCGTCTCTCCCGGTATTGGGGGTGAGGTCGCGCTGTGTCTAGGAGAGCCATTACACAAAGCCCTCGGCCGAGGCAGGAGATTTACTGGTAGGTATTCCAGTAGTATCTCAGGGTGTTCTGGGCTACACTCCGACACGACTTGTACCGCTTTTGGGGGTCTGACTTTACCAACCCCCTAGGCCCGCCATGCGATACTCATAGACGAACGGACCGAACTGTACGGATATTGTCACTGACAGGCTCAGTAGGGCGTCAGGATGAGTTCGCTCATCGACGTCCCTTTTGGTCAATAGCTGGTGGCCCGTCACGTATTGGCTTATACCTCTGACGTGCTAGTGGTTAAATCCACAGCCATAGTTTTGACGAGTCTTTAGAGTCCACCACACAGACAGTTACTCAAGTTTCGGGCGAAACGCTGTAGAGGCCGTATGGAGATATGGCAGGGTCCGATCAGATACGTGCGGTATTGCACGGATCAGGATCGGACAGTTTGTACTAGTGGCCGTATGGATATTTGGCAGGGTTCGATCTGATACGTGCGGTATTGCACGGATCAGGATCGGACGGATATTACTAGCCGGCTTTGGTTTAAGCCGGATCCTAGTTTTGTACAGTGTAGATTTTGTCTCATTGCATTTGTATCCGGACGGAATACAGATGCGGGTGTGTATGCACAGTATCGGGGTTTTTTCCTGTAATTTATTACGGGACCAGTTTTCTGGAGTTGCCAGTTTGCATTCCGTTCCGGCCGGTTTTCCTTTGTTCTTTCCCGGCCTGACTTTTTCGATGGAGGGGTTATTTGCAAGTTTGCAAATAACATTTGTGGAGGGGGTATCTTGCAATTGTGGGGATTCATGATGGTTCTTAATCATGAGATTCTTTCTTAGTCTTTTCTTTTGCATTAATGAGATTAGAAAGGATTTAGATTGATTTGGTTTTTGATGAGAGGTTTACCTTTTTGGATGTGGTCACCTCTTGCTTTTTACTACCATCACCTCCCTTGATGTGGTTATTCATTTTCCTCCACCCTTTTCCAAATGAGGGGGCCGGCCACATTTTCTATGAGAGGAGAGAAAATGAGAGGTTTCGTATTGATGAGGAAAATTTATCATCTCATTCCATGCTTGATAAATGAGAGCTCCACTTGAAAGTTCCAATCCATTCCTCCATCAAGGCAACTACAAACCCCATTGAGACAAAGCGCATTCTACACTACTTCTACAGCAAATCTTGGGCGCGTCGGATAGCCAACTTCGCGCCCGAGTTGCCTCGGTATTGAGGTGGGAGCCCGTAAAAGATGTAGACGATGTGGTGCCCTTCCGGCAAGGAGGCGACGACCAGAGTTTCCGCGGGAGATCGGGACGATGAAGAGAAGACCGGAGGACTCGGATCACTCGGTATATCTCTCACCCTTTCTCTTAATTGCTAGTATCGGTTAATGGTTACGATCCGGGTTTATTGTCCGCGGTAGCGCCAGTTTTAAAAGTTAAGAAAATTTTGATTCCGCATTTTGGCCTCGGATAGACGGCCGGAGCGCTGCCCTGGCACAACATGATATCAGAGCCACGCCATTAACCTTGTCTAGCTTGTTCTAGTGTGTTTTACTTTTCCGATCGAACAAAAATCCCAAAACCGCGTTTTCTTCACATCAGTTTTCTGTCGATTTTTTCCGGGCTCTAAAAATTTTTCAGGTTGTAGAAAAGTGATGTACTGATAGTCGTAAGAACACTGGAAAAATTTGATGCCATGATCCTTCTGTACGACCGCGGAACCGCGGCCTTAACCCCCCTTTGGCCGCGGTTCCGCCGCAGGAATGTGGGTTCATGTCACCATTTCTTTGCAGTGGGCTTTTGGTCTGAAAATAGTGGTTTTGGTATATTTTGTTTGGGCCCAGAATTTCTGTGAGTGCTACAGTATTGTTTGGGGGGCCCACTTGGTAAAATTTGATCGATCGGATATTTTAAACACATTGGTTCACAGTATTTACATTATATCTGCGACCGTGAATGTCACTTGATCGGTAAATCCTGTCTAACTGCTATAGCCCGATTAGACGGATTTGCGAACGTGATTTTCACGTTGATGTTCTATGTATTGCTGTGATGTTGCGGATCGGTCGTGGGGGATAGCCTGGATGCAATGTTAGTACAGTTTGTTTTATATGTACATTTGATATTGCGGGGCGAGCGTCCGACATGAGGACTGCCGTCACTGCCTGTTTGTATTATTCTTTTAGGGCACGACCTGGTTCCAGTCGATGTACCCGTTGTATGTATATTTTACTTTCTGTACTAGGATTACCCCGTTGAGGGGTGCACGGATAGCTGGGTTCTAGAGGGCAACGAGCCCGCATCTCATGGCATTGAGACAGAGGGGGCTTCACTCTAGGATTGGCGGGCTATTCGCCGCACTCGTAGGGGGTACAGGTTGACCCAGGAGGGGTGCCCAAGTTACCGGATTCCGTGAATTGCTGGGTGGTCCATTCATGGTGCTGAAGGGGGCTGCCTCGCTTCAGGTTTTGGAAAGTGACTTGCCGCGCCCATAGGGGTCTAGGATTTCATTGCACAGGCTATCCATACGACCAGGGGAACGTCGGGTTTCAGCAGCGGCTCTGTGAAACCCGGCGCTTCCAGATATCTGTATTGTTCTGTGATGCTGTACATTTCTGTGATGTTGCATTCTATCACGCCTTGAGCGAAATATAATATATTGGTATATATATTAGTAGATGTTGTATATGTTTTGCATCCGCGCTAGTCCAGTCCCCGCTCTGTCGTTAGTTAGCTAACCTAACGGGTAATGACGGGACCCAGTGGCGAATGCGGATGGCATATACGTACATCAGTATATTTTCGTTCTTTGTGGTGTGATCAATTGATGGGACTGCGTTGATTCGGATCAATGCAAGATAAACAAACCTATTCTGATGTTGTTGGAACACTTTTCAAAAAGCTGTTATTGCAAGGATGTTCATTTTTGTTTTGCATCGTGGTATTCATTTGGAATATCCTTCTCCTCAATCGACGAGGCAAGGGCCGAGATCCCTTCACCGTGAGTGACCCCTTGGACAAAAGTTTGCGTCCGGGCAATAACTTCACTATAGCCGATTGCCTTTTGCTTTGCATCGTGGTATTCAGTTGGAATATCTTGCACCTCATTCTACGGGGAAAGAGCCGAGATCCCTTCACCGGGAGTGACCTCTTTAGTAAAGGTTTTAGCCACTATATTTTTATAAAAAGTTATCCAGTTCCTTCAAGGATATCAAGTTCATTACGTTAAAGGTTTTTCGCCAAAAACCAGTCGTAGCCCTCCGTCATTTCAGATTAGTATTGCTTAGTATTCGCGCTACGTTTGTGGTTGCTATTCGCCGAGGCGTAGTGTGCGGTAGCTTTGTTGTGCTATTCTGTCGCATGGATATGTGGATTGGTTAGGTCAGTCATACGACTTTGTTGATTATTCGTCAAGGGTCGTGCGGGTGGGTTTAACGCAATCAAGATAATGACGGGTTGAACTTGACTAGGACCTTTTGATTTGTTGATTATTCGTCAAGGTCACTTGGGTCCTAGGGGTAAAATTCTCATCGGGAGTTTCAAAAGAACTGAAACTTGCCAGGCATGCGCATACCTTCTGGAGTGTGGTGACTTTAGTGGATTCCGTCAAATTATCATGCGATGATAGTTGGATCTCGATTCCTACTGATGAGTTGGTTTACACCTCGGGTATTCCCGACTAATTCTTCTTTTAGGTTTGGAGGAGAATTTGACGGCACAGTGGAAGGTTTCCAGATTAGATAAATTGGTAACCATTCTGATCTAGGTTAGAGTGCACGCTGAGTGTTTCTTCTCTCTCTCTCTCTTTGGCAGCGACCATTGACCCGACCCTAGACTATGACTCAGTGACCAAGTTGACCGAACCTTCTTAACACTGGCTTTTGGATTGTCAGAGTTGCAGACCTCTTTGCCACTCTTACTTTTACCCTTTTCTCCAGGACACCCCGTATTACTACGAACGTCCACTTCCATTGGATAAAACCATCGTATGGTTATATACGAACTCGAAGGAATTCGAGGATGGTTTCTGGTTCTGGAGAAAACGAATAGGACTATTCAGTTGTCTTTCCCTTTTACCTTCTCCCAGGTTGCGGGTACTCCTTGGTTTAGGAGATAGTACACCTATTATGCAAATTGGATAGTCTTCTTCCAAATCTTAGGCTGGTGCCGAACGGTGGGGAAGGAAGAAAACCAATTAGCATAACGATGGTGTACAGAAGGTATTAAGTTAAGACAAAGAAAGGGATTAGTAAGATGGCAAAGTAAATTGCGACTGCTATTCACGACCAAACCAAGTACTTCTTTGCCAATCCTAAATCACCTTTGTATTTCTCCAGGACACTACGTATCACTACGAAGATCCACAGTTTATTGGATACTCCATCGTATGGTTATATACGAACTCGAAAGGAACTTGTTCCAGTTCGGGGATGGATTCTGGTTCAGGAGAAATAGGAATAAGGTTTGTTTGGTTGTCTTTTATCTTCACCTTCTCTCGCATTGCGAGTGCTCCTAGGATTAGGACAGTACACCCATTATGCTTATTGGATAGTCTTCTTCCAAACCATAGGCTGGTGCCGAACGGTAGGGAAGGAAGAAAACCATTTGGCCTAAAGGGGTGTGCAGAAGGTAATGACTAAAGACATATAAAGAGATTTGGAAAGATGGCAAAGAGATATAAGGTTACAGTTGTGAATCTGGAAAATGGTAGAGGCATTACTAGGAATACCAGGATACCCTATCGAAACATTTCAATGTTTCAGTTCAACTGTGTACTGTTAAATGAAAACTGATTTCCCGATTAGACACTTGCTCCAGGGTATGTATTTACCAGGTTGGATTCTCACATCTGTATGGTTTTTGCAGATGATGAGTGGGAGTAAGTTATTGGGAATTAGGTGACCATCCTCATTATATCGGGATTCGTTGTAATTGGTGATATTTGAGGAAGCCACCTGGGTTGTTTGCCGGTCGGCAAAATTTGGTTTTGAAAATCCATTGTTATGCACCAATTTCAAATTGATATATCTGTACGTCTATTTTTATAGAGTGAGAGATACCGTTTTGAAATTATGTCTATGACATTTACCTATATCAGTGGATGGTTAGGTAAGGAGCATTGAACAGTGGTGTAATTCTTCTTAACCATAAGTACAGTTTTCAACCTACGACACACAGTGAATGAGTTATTAGACTCAGGGGACTTATACAGAGTATTGTATGTTGTCTAGTGTCCATTAGGACAGTGGGGTTGGTCCTCGTACTATATTCTGTTTACTTTTAACTTCTCTAGTTCTTAGACATGTGTTTCGTAGAAACACAGGGTTTGAGTTTTGAGGAGTTATTGGCATAAGAATAGAGTAGAGAACCAGGTATTGCAAGTATCGGGATTCTTCAAGGTGATCGAAGATGTAGATGCTTGTGTATGGTATTCAGTTGATAGTAATGAGAACTTGCTTCTCTTTCAGGTTACTCATAATTGGAAGCATTCCTAAGTTGAGTAACGTTGATCAGCCTCCTTCCATTTAGTTGACATGCACTGGTAACAGCTGCATGATTTGAATCTGGTTCAATTAAATCAGTGCCTCTATTTCTGTATTGGATATAGAACAGTTCATATCTTAACGATGTTAAGGTACGGGGAGTTGTCCGGCTTATGCTTAAAACCAGACTCCGGATAACTCAAGGCACGTTTCTGTAATGGATGTTTGTGGGTTGACCCGGGCTATGACGAGGGTTGATTTTCTACCATCTGGAAGATCAATAGTGATATTGTTCTTCACTCACCACAATTTTAAAAGAAATGGATTTTTTCAAGAAAACAGAAGTGGGAGTATGGTAGAACTGGAAGTGATTCCAGAACCGCAAACGATTACTGAAGATTTCATAAGAACCTAAAGATTCAATCTGATTTGACATTCCATTAGCCACTCCGCAGATATGGTGGGTAACCTCAGGCACTCGAGAGGTACTTCGGTATGCTCAAGGACGGTGGCAGGGAGGTTCTTGTTTACCCAGACTTCCCATTGCTGTTGTTCCAGACTGTGAAACCGGGCATGAGGATGAGTATAGCGTCATTCTAAACTGGTTTTAGAGGTGTACGTCTATGTGACTCTGCCAGAGGGTTGTCGTAGTCAGTGGGAGCAGCGGAAGCATTGGTGGACAGGTGGCTTATGTCTATTCATAGACTTAAGCAGATATAGCGGAGATAGATCATCTATTTCTGATGTGACAGTCATGGGTTTGACTTCATCAGAATAGGGGATAGATCTATTAAGAAGGTAGTAGGGTGTGATGTCCTGGTATTTGATGACATACACAGAGTAGGAAGTGATATTCCTATACTACGATCGGTTATACTTTGGTTGTCACACAGTGGTTTCTCCACACAGGACTTGGATATTATATCAAACATTCTGGTTACTAGATCTATAGTTTTAGATCTAGATTTGGGTGGTTTCCTAATCTGGGTACCTTGACAGCATTCTATGAGTATTTAGAATGGACGACTCCTGGCACGGTAGTACACCTGCAGGTAATGGAGTCACCCTCTCTAAAGGTGTCTTACAGACTAAAGGGGAGAAGGATACGCATGATTGACAGATCACTTGCTTAGGCAATTGAGTCAATCATGAGATGTCAAGTACCACACCAGATGTTGTTCTTGCAGTAGATGCAATAAGTTGATATTAATCCAATCTTGGAGAAACAATCGGAAGCAGTTTTAGGACATAAGTGCGTGTTCTAGGGATATGATAGCAACTTTCTCCTTCGGGAGACAGTTATCATTCCAGGCTTCCATGGTGACATGGATAGCAGAGTGGCTGTCAGAGTTATAGTTTCTCCTTCTGACGAGGGGCAGTATTTTGGACAGGTGGTCCAAGGAAATACTGAGGGAGGCATGGCGCTGGGTACTGATTAAGTTCAGTCATCGATATAGTCTAAGAAGTTTGGATTTGGAGTTCATTTATGAGCTAGGTCCCATCAGATATCCAGACATACTCTAAGACAGGTATTGCTCATTTTGGGAGATGGCTTTCTCTGCGAACTTAAGATATAGAGAGACATAGAAAGAAACATCACAGCGGATCCACTCACTGAGGCTATTCCTCGAACGCAATAGTTTCGCAAACGAGCTTTGTGAGACCGACTAGGAGAGGAGTTGGGTTTTCGGTATCACACGGGCTGTGAGTATGCGACATCGCAATAATTATCCTTGAGTGCAAGTGGGAGATTGTTGGAGATAGTGCCCTCAGAGTCAATTATTGGATCACAGGCACGTGATTGCAATGATTGAGGGAGGACCTATCCCGGTAGGACAGTCTTACTCGAGATGATTGTATGCTATCTAGTTTACCTTTATCAACGTGTACTGCTTCAGGTGACCTTACAGGTCGCTATTACATGCTGATAGAGCTCTTAGGATTCTTGCTTGACTGCCAGCAGTATCATGGCGATCATATACGTGAGAGCTGGTGGTCTATAAGCACATCCTTAAAAGGTCCCTAGTCGTGGGAGTTTCGAGACGGGGCATCGATTATCCAGAGTAGACTAGTGTATACAGTCGAGACCCCGACGAGGGGCGGTGGCCGGTCTCACAAGCCACTGGTGTCAGTTGGTTCACCTAAGATGTATACAGATGCTCATTGGGTTATGAGTACACCGGACAGGACTCGTCGGGAACATGCTAGTTGGTCATATACCTGACGTCAGATAGCAGTTCCCTGGTGACATATGTACAGGTTAGTTCATCGACCTAGGGATCGTCATTCGTCTCGTGTGAGTTCCCACTGTACTTTGATTACTACCCTACCACGGCTCAAAGGAGTCGTGCAAACAGGTTTTAGTTGGGTACAGTCCCGAGCCACATGGAGGCAGTGAGCGGATCTTCAGGGGTTCGTCTCTCCCGGTATTGGGGGTGAGGTCGCGCTGTGTCTAGGAGAGCCATTACACAAAGCCATCGGCCGAGGCAGGAGATTTACTGGTAGGTATTCCAGTAGTATCTCAGGGTGTTCTGGGCTACACTCCGACACGACTTGTACCGCTTTTGGGGGTCTGACTTTTACCAACCCCCTAGGCCTGACATGCGATACTCATAGACAAACGGACCGGACTGTACGGATAATGTCACTGACAGGCTCAGTAGGGCGTCAGGATGAGTTCACTCATCGACGTCCTTTTTGGTCAATAGCTGGTGGCCCGTCACGTATTGGCTTATACCTCTGACGTGCTAGTGGTTAAATCCACAGCCATAGTATTGACGAGTCTTTAGAGTCCACCACACAGACAGTTACTCAAGTTTCGGGCGAAACACTGTAGAGGCCGTATGGAGATATAGCAGGGTCTGATCAAATACGTGCAGTATTGCACGGATCAGGATCGGACGGTTTGTACTAGTGGCCGTATGGATATATGGCAGGGTTCGATCTGATACGTGCGGTATTGTACGGATCAGGATCGGACGGATATTACTAGCCGACTTTGGTTTAAGCCGGATCCTAGTTTTGTACAGTGTAGATTTTGTCTCATTGCATTTGTATCCGGACGGAATACAGATGCGGGTGTGTATGCACAGTATCCGGGTTTTTTCTTGTAATTTATTACGGGACCTATTTTCTGGAGTTGCCAGTTTGCATTCCGTTCCGGCCGGTTTTCCTTTGTTCTTTCCCGGCCGGACTTTTCCGATGGAGGGGTTATTTTCAAGTTTGCAAATAACATTTGTGGAGGGGGTATCTTGCAATTGTGGGGCTTCATGATGGTTCTTAATCATGAGATTCTTTCTTAGACTTTTCTTTTGCATTAATGAGATTAGAAAGGATTTAGATTGATTTGGTTTTTGATGAGAGGTTTACCTTTTTGGATGTGGTCACCTCTTGCTTTTTACTACCATCACCTCCCTTAATGTGGTTATTCATTTTCCTCCACCCTTTTCCAAATGAGGGGGCCGTCCACATTTTCTATGAGAGGAGAGAAAATGAGAGGTTTCATTTTGATGAGGAAAATTTATCATCTCATTCCATGCTTGATAAATGAGAGCTCCCCTTGAAAGTTCCAATCCATTCCTCCATCAAGGCAACTACAAATCCCATTGAGACAAAGCGCATTCTACACTACTTCTACAGCAAATCTTGGGCGCGTCGGCTAGCCAACTTCGCGCCCGAGTTGCCTCGGTATTGAGGTGGGAGCCCGTAAAAGATGCAGAGGATGAGGTGCCCTTCCGGCAAGGAGGCGACGACCGGAGTTTCCGCGGGAGATCGGGACGATGACGAGAAGAACGGAGGACTCGGATCACTCGGTATATCTCTCACCCTTTCTCTTAATTGCTAGTATCGGTTAATGGTTACGATCCGGGTTTATTGTCCGCGGTAGAGCCAGTTAAAAGTTAAGAAAATTTTGATTCTGCATTTTGGCCTCGGATAGACGGCCGGGGCGCTGCCGTGGCGCAACAAATATGTATATAAGCGATATGCTAAAAGAAACACATGCACATATTGAAGTAGAGACAAACCAAGTAGCATACTACCATTTTGAGAAAGATTGTCTATACAACTGTGAATATCCCAAGCTTCCATTAAGTAATATACAAGCTAGTATGATGCAGTAATGGCCTCTAGGGCATATACAATAACAATCTCCCACTTGCACTAAGGCCATGTACTGGCGTATCGAAGACCTATCATCACGATCAGCAGCTCGAACTGATTCTGGGGTAGGGCCTTGATTGATACGAAAGAGTGTGTTTTGTAGAATAACCGCAATCAGAACGGTGTCGAGTGTAGCTAGACCGAGATGAGTACAGGTCGTCCTCTGGGAAACGTGGAACCTTTTACTTTTACTTTAGATGTGTTGAAAAAGAGAGGAGGGATAAAGAATTTTATAGAATTGTTTCTAGATCTACGTTAAACAAGATTGTAAAATATAGATCTAGATTATTTTAGAGACTTAAATAATATAATAAGAGGGCTTGTAGGGTTTGTTAGGATTTAGTAGTTACAAGCGATTAATTAAAAGTTACCCTTTTTATCCATTAATAGATTTAGAACTAGAACGACGGTGATGTGTGTAGATTAGGGTTTCTGGAAGGAAAAGGAATCCCACTCTTAACCCTTATCTCGACACGGAACTCCGTTCATATCTAGCCTTTACCAAAACAATCATTAATCTAATCTCTTATCGCGGTCGGAACTAGCAAAGAATTGCTAGCGCGCCCGATTAGGATGTTAATGATTCTTTTGATAAAGTTCCTAAACTTTATAGGACTTAAAAAGGGTTTAATTATTTTCATCGTCCATTATCCTACCATAATCCTACGAACCCTAACAAGCGGAGAATTACTCGTGCATGTTGGGAGAAGAAGATGAAAAGAAGGAGAGGGAAAACATAATGTAAAATGCAAAAGAATAAAATAAAATAACTACCTTTATTAATCAATTGAACAATCTACACTTTTATTCCGTAGAAAATGATTACAAAGACTAGTTTGCTTCTCGATCTCTTCCAAGGAGGTAGATGAACAGTTGATGATCAGCCTGGATGCGTGAGTCGTCTTGGACTTCGTGATCTCTTCGGCTTGATAGCTTTTCCAAGAGGCTCTCGGTGCCTTTTTATAGTGCAAAGCCAGAATCTTTTGCTTCAAAAGTTGATAAAATATAGTAGAGAATCATGCCCCAAAATATTTCCTTCCAACTCCACAATATTGCGGCGGATCCGCGGCAAATGGTGGCTAAGGCCGCGGATCCGCGCTCAAAGGTGGGGATCTCTTTGTCAAAATTCTTGTGCTTGCATCTTGTGACACGTGGCAATCCCAGGCACCTTCATAATTCAGAAATCTTCTCTCGGTTGCTTCCAGACTTGGTCTCCAAGTTTTGCTTCTTAATTTGGCAAGATTTCTTCAACAGCTTCATTTCTTTGATATATTCTGCATAACAACTTGGAAAATTCTGCACAACAACTCAAATAAGATTTTAGTAGACTTTGTTCTACTGGGATTAGGTCAATGAATTTATTTGCATACATTTTTCTACCAAATACTAATTAAAATATATTAACACATGGAAAATAGTGTTTTTACACATAAACCCTCATATGTATAATATATTATAATAAAGTCCTTTTTTAATATGAAAATGGTAGGAAAAATGTAATGCAAATGTGCAGTTTTATCAACTGAACAAATACCCCCAAACTTATCTTTGATCGTCCCGAGCAAACTAGTTTATTTAAAAGGAGAAAAAGAAAGGAGAAAACTAAGCACACTTTCGTGGGCAGACACGATTGCACTGAGCACGTGCAACAACCCGTTATACCTCTAGGTGTCCCAGTAGGAGGAGTGTTGTCTCCTGAGGGTTTTCATCGGATTACACCCACAAAATCCTATAACAAAAGAAAGATGGTGAAATTTACATATAAAGATAAGGACCATAAAAGAAAGGCCTTGAAAAGAAGAGTTTCCAACTATACTAGCTTTTCAGTTGTCATGAGCTCTATCTTAATAGTCATGAAAAAATGTTAGAAATCACATCATCCCTCAATAAAACATCGTCTTTATTCTTCATTCCTACCTTTCATCCAAACATTGATCATATAACCCCACGTGTGTGTGAAGAACATCTCTACACTCGGAGAATTCAATTCAAGCCATCATACTCTTGTCCATCTACCTTAGTACTTTTTAATTTGATGAATATTAGGATTCGCTCACACCTTTTCATGCGACCGTTAATACTTCTTGAGGTACTAACCGACCGATTACTCATGTGCTTGCTGATTAGGTGATAATATTTTCCTCGTCTTGCACCACCTAAGGCTTAGCAGTGACTCCCAGACCAGTTGGCCTTAGGGTACTAGGTGAAGAGGCACCCACGCTATATTTTTTTATTGCTGCCTTGGCGATAACAAAACCAGTGTTCATTTTTTTTCTTTTCACCATTTTTAAATTTTCTTCAATTTTTCATTTCCTTCATACTTTGGCTTTTAGACAAGAGCATTTCAAGGTATGCTCTAATATCCCGAGTTTCAAGACGTGTGTAAGTGCATATAGTAGGGTATCAACATTCAAATGTTCGGCTTACAGAATAGAAACTATTTTTCAGACTTATTTTTATCCTCAGATTAGTGACTTCCTTCATTTTACTAACCCTTGGGACAACAGCTCATAACTACTTATTACCAGTTCGTGTAAGAAAACTTCTAATTTTCTTGGTTTTCTTAAACTATTCATATCTTTTGGATGTAATTTTTCACTTTCTACTCTTTTGTTATAAAAGAAAATTTTTGAATTTTTTTTGAAAATATTGTGCTTATGCAAAATATGATGCAAATTGATGTGTAAATAAGCACAAACCTCCCCGAAACCTGTTTACAGTAGTGTCCTTACTGATGTCATCCGTTAAGCTCAAAAACCCTGTAAACTTGGGAGGAAATTATTAATGGGGGCAAGATTATATGAAAGTGAAAATCCTCCCCCAAATTTATTTTTGGCTCACAAAAAAAATCATTTTCTTTCAAGAGCCCAAAATATACCACCCCCCCAAACTTAAACAATTTTAATCTTTTAAAATCACACGAGGGGGTCAAGGTTATCGGTCAATGCCAAGCTTTGCAAAGACCGAAGGTCAACACCAACCATTTAAAAATTTTATCTATGAAGCACCAAGGTTGGTGGAAGAACATGTCACCTTTCGACAAGAAGAAGTGGGGAGGTGACAAGAGGGGTATTGGAAAACGATTGCGTCTCAATTTGGAGAGACGACACAGTGATAGTAATGATGGATTACTCGCATTATCATGATTGTCCAAAAGAGGGGGTGGAGGTCCAATTTCTTCATCTTGGAGTTGATTCATCTCAACACCCGTGTCTTGTAAAAATGCGAGTTCATCAGCGAAAATTTCCTCAAAGCTTTCATCGATACCCCGAAAAATAATGCCATCAAAAAAAATAGGGTGATCGTCAGACTCTATAAAAGGTTTCTCATTAGATGTTGACCCGGAAAACTCGGTGGAAGAGTAAATGGTTGGGTCAAACAACATATGAAAAGAGTCTGTATCATGAGGTTGATCAAATTCGCTGCTGTCGACATCCATTAATTCGACAGAACACACATGAGCATAGGGTTTGGAGGGTTCACTTCCCAACTTGTAAATGTTAAGCTCAATTGACTTCTTTCCAAAGGATAGGGTCATAGAGCCGTTTCTACAATTAATTACTGCGTTGGAAGTGGCTAAAAAGGGTCGACCGAGTATCACCGGGATTTGATTGCGTGGGTTTGCTACAGGTTGTGTATCTATAATGATAAAGTCCACAGGGAATATGAATTCCCCGACTTTGATTAACACATCATCTAGCTCACCCCTTGGTTGGGTGATAGATCGATCAGCCATCTGAAGAGTGCAATGTGCAGGTTTTAACTCTCCGATCCCTAATTGCTCATGCACAGAATACGGAAGCAAGTTAACACTAGCACCTAGATCGAGTAGAGCACGATTAATATTTTTACCCCCAATAGAAATTGAAATTGTAGGACTTCCAGGGTCCTTTCGTTTCTTGGGTAGTTGTTGTGTAAAAGCAGTGCTCACATTACTCGCAAGGAAAACTTTTTTAGGTACTTGAACTTTTCGCTTCCTAGTGCACAAGTCCTTTAGGATTTTCGCATATGACGGAACTTGCTGAATAGCATCTAGGAGAGGAATGTTTATGTTAACTTGCTTAAAAATTTCCACGATCTTCTCCATTTGTGGACTTGGTCTGTTGCCCCTTAACCTGTTTGGATAAGGTGCTTGATCAATAAGTTTTGGGTCCAACGTTTGTGGAGAAGACTGTGGGGATGGATTCGATCCCAAAACTGGAGTGGGAATCGACTTAGATAGATTTGGCGAAATGGGCGAAGGGTTCGAGCCTTAGGGAAAACGGAGAATAGGCTCGGTCGAAGGTGGGGGACTAGACGAATTAGGGGAAAAAGAAGAAGAAGGGGTATCAAATGTGTCACTATCATCAAATTGCTCATCCACTTGGTTATTCAGCACTCTTCCTGATCTCAACGTAGTAATGGCATTCACATTATGACTTTGTGAATGGCCAGGATTCGGTAGGGGTTGAGATGGGAGTTTCCCTTTCTCTCTCGCACTCATTGCGGCGTTTAACTGTGCGATTTGGTTTTCTATTGATTTAATACTCTCAGCATGGGAGGAGGAGTTTTTCGTTAGGGTATCAATAGAATACCTTATCTCAGCCGAATTTTGCATGGATTGTTTCATGAACATATCCAAAGTTTGTGCAAGTGAGTTGTCAGTACCGGCCACTTGTGGTGTAGAAATGTTGGCCGGATTTTGGAAATTCTGTGACTGAAAGAGGGGCTGATTCTGTGGTTGTGGTTGCCGTGGAGGAGGTCTTTGATAATTGCTTTGTTTGTTTTGATTCCAAGCAAAGTTAAGATGATTCCTCCATCCTTGATTGTATGTGGAAGAATAAGGGTCGTTTCTAGGTCGCTGCTGAAAAGCAGCATTAGCTTGAAACGATGCATTCATAGGACATTTTTCCGTTAAGTGTGAAGGATCCGAACAGCAACCACAGACGGTCTTAGGAAGCGTGACCTGATTTAGGGAGAATGATGAGAACTTGTTTTCAATAGCATCGAGTTTCTTCTGAATCGCTGCCATTTCGGCTTTTACTGCGATAGAAACATCGAGCTGGTGAATACCTCCCTTAGTTGAAGGTGGTCTTACTCTTTCCCACTGCAAAGTGTGTTCAGCGAGGTCTTCCAGATATTTCCATGCTTCACCGTCATCTTTAGACATGAAATTGCATTGACACATTGTTTCAAGCATCTGCTTTGTCGCTGGATTAATGCCCTCATATATAATCCGACATAAATCCCATCTTTGTATTCCGTGATGGGGGCATTGGAAAGGCAGATCTTAGAAACGTTCAAAGCACTTCCAAAATGGTTCATTGGGAAGCAGGGTGAACTGGTTAATCTCGCTCCTAACATGTGCAGTCTTATGATTTGGGTAAAACTTCTTAAGAAATGCTACGACGAATTCATCCCAATTAGTGATAGAGTGTGCGGCAGTATTATAAAGCCATTTCTCTGCCAAGTCACATAGTGTGAATGGGAGAAGACGTAAGCGCATAGCATCTAAAGTCAATTGTGAAGTACCCATCATTGCGCATACGTTTTCGAATTTGGTGATGAAAACGTACGCGTCTTCTGACTCAAGCCCGTGAAATTTGGGCAGCAGATTGATGTAGTGGGGTTTAATTTCAAAATTATCCCTGTTACGTGGTGGAAGAGATAGACAAGTAGGAAGAGGACCACGAATAGGATAGCATCTTTCTTGGAGAGAGATGCGCGGTGGATTCTGCTCACCTGCGGGCGGTGGCAGCGTGGTGTTATAATTAGATGGAGTGCCGTCCATCACGGTCGATGTGGTGTGTGGTGGGGGAAAAGAAGGTGAAGAAGTACCGACTTCGGCGTCGATAGCAGGAACGTAGACAAGACGGGCACTAGGATCCCGTGTCCAGCCCAGCATGCACTAAGCGGGTTTAGTGCAAGTGGCAGCGTATGCGTGATTTAAAAATTGGCTTGTTTTGAAAAAGTGGGACTCAAGACAAATCTCCCTAAGATGCACAAGCAACCCTAGAACTAAGGTCACCTAGGTCCAGTCTCTAGACCGCTCCTAGACTTCCAAAAGACAAGCCGCAGGATCAATCCTCTACCGCCTCTGTACTACCCTTGTAGCCAGATAAGTGCCAGGTAAGTGGGAAGGAACCACGTCGTGGGCCTAATTAAAAACCACTAGCCTTTGTCACACTTGCCTAGGCACTACAATAGTAATGCGGATAAACGATAGATTACCCACGACCATCCTCTGTCCTTAATTAGCGCGACAGCCCTTAGAGTCTTGTTTAGATATATTTTAAATTAATGAAGGGTTGATCTATATGCTCGGTTTGTGATTTGTGGGGCTTAGGAAAGGTGATGAAATCCCCACCTAATCTTGATTTGGTCTTTGCCCCTTAGAATCCGTATTAAAATATGCAAAACAAAACCAATCACAAAACTTTTGCAAAAAGATTTTTGAGCGGCGCGATTTTGCAAAGAATCCTGCAGAAGGTAGATTTTATTGGATTTGAGAGGAGAGAGAAGGAGTTAAGAAAAGATACCAGAGAAGTATGAAACCCTAGATCTCCTGTTTCCTCAAGTCCGTGACTCCAGATTCCCTCGCAAAATTCACACACAAATCGTTAAATATGCAATTTGCAGTTTTGTTTTAATAATGATATGAATCGTCTAAGAATTCAACACAAATAGTAAGAATAAAAAAATTACGCACGTATCCCCGGCAACGGTACCATTTGATCGATACGAAAGAGTGTGTGTTGTAGAATAACCGCAATCAGAACGGTGTCGCGTGTAGCTAGACCGAGATGAGTACGGGTCGTCCTCTGGGAAATGTGGAACCTTTTACTTTTACTTTAGATGTGTTGAAAAAGAGAGGAGGGATAAAGAATTTTATAGAATGGTTTCTAGATCTACGTTAAACAAGATTGTAAAATATAGATCTAGATTATTTTAGAGACTTAAATAATATAATAAGAGGGTTTGTAGGGTTCGTTAGGATTTAGTAGTTACAAGCGATTAATTAAAAGTTACCCTTTTTATCCATTAATAGATTTAGAACTAGAACGACGGTGACGCGTGTAGATTAGGGTTTCTGGAGGGAAAAGGAATCCCACTCTTAACCCTTATCTCGGCACGGAACTCCGTTCATATCTAGCCTTTACCAAAACAATCATTAATCTAATCTCTAATCGCGGTCGGAACTAGCAAAGAATTGCTAGCGCGCCCGATTAGGATATTAATGATTCTTTTGATAAAGTTCCTAAATTTTATAGGACTTAAAAAGGGTTTAATTATTTTCATCGTCCATTATCCTACCATAATCCTACGAACCCTAACAAGCGGAGAATTACTCGCGCATGTTGGGAGAAGAAGATGAAAAGAAGGAGAGGGAAAACATAATGTAAAATGCAAAAGAATAAAATAAAATAACTACCTTTATTAATCAACTGAACAATCTACACTTTTATTCCGTAGAAAATGATTACAAAGACTAGTTTGCTTCTCGATCTCTTTCAAGGAGGTAGATGAACAGTTGATGATCAGCCTGGATGCGTGAACCGTCTTGGACTTCGTGATCTCTTCGGCTTAATAGCTTTTCCAAGAGGCTCTCGGTGCCTTTTTATAGTGCAAAGCCAGAATCTTTTGCTTCAAAAGTTGGTAAAATATAGTAGAGAATCATGCCCCAAAATATTTCCTTCCAACTCCACAATATTGCGGCGGATCCGCGGCAAATGGTGGCTAAGGCCGCGGATCCGCGCTCAAAGGTGGGGATCTCTTTGTCAAAATTCTTATGCTTGCATCTTGTGACATGTGGCAATCCTAGGCACCTTCATAATTCAGAAATCTTCTCTCGGTTGCTTCCAGACTTGGTCTCCAAGTTTTGCTTCTTAATTTGGCAAGATTTCTTCAACAGCTTCATTTCTTTGATATATTCTGCATAACAACTTGAAAATTCTGCACAACAACTCAAATAAGATTTTAGTAGACTTTGTTCTACTAGGATTAGGTCAATGAATTTATTTGCATACATTTTTCTACCAAATACTAATTAAAATATATTAACACGTGGAAAATAGTGTTTTTACACATAAACCCTCATATGTATAATATATTATAATAAGGTCCTTTTTTAATATGAAAATGGTAGGAAAAATGTAATACAAATGTGCAGTTTTATCAACTGAACAGGCCTTCGTGAGTGGATCTGCAGTGTTGTTCTCCGTATTTACTCTCTTCACCTCGATCTCCCGGCGATCTACGATCTCCCTGATCAGGTGGTACCGCCTCAAAATGTCTCTGGACTTCTGATGGGACCTGGGTTCCTTCGCTAAAGCTATAGCGTCGTTGTTGTCGCAATACAGAGGTATTGGATCAACAATGGACGGAACCACCGGAAGTTCTTTCAAGAACTTCCTCATCCAGACAGCTTCTTTTGCGGCATCAGATGCAGCGATGTATTCCACTTCCATAGTCGAGTCAGCAACGGTTTCCTGTTTGGAGCTCTTTAAACACACCGCCCCTCCATTGAGGGTAAAGACAAAACCCGACATGGACTTGGAATCATCCTTGTCACTCTGGAAGCTGGAGTCAGCAAAGGCCTCGAGCTGGAGGTCTTTTCCACCATACACCAACAACATCTCCTTAGTCCTTCTCAGGTACTTGAGAATGTTCTTTACCGCTATCCAGTCTATCTCCCCTGGGTTCGACTGATACCGGCTTACAACGCTCAATGCATAAGTCACATCTGGTCTGGTACACAACATCGCATACATTATAGAGCCTACTGCAGAAGCGTAGGGTATAATGGACATGCGATCCCTTTCCAAATCAGTCTTGGGAGACATCTCTTTGGAGAGGGTGATTCCGTGACAAGCCGGTAGATTACCACTCTTGGAATCTTCCATACTGAATCTTTTCAGTATGGTGTCGATGTACCTGGACAGTGAAACTCCCAATATCCTCTTGGATCTGTCACGGTAGATCCGGATCCCCAGAATGTATGAGGCATCACCCAGGTCTTTCATGGAGAACCTGTGTGACAAGAACCCTTTGACAGATTATAGCATAGGAATGTCATTTCCTATTAAGAGAATGTCATCCACATATAAAATGAGGAATACTACAGTTCTCGCTATAAATCTACTATAGATGCATGGTTCATCTGGATTTTTGATAAAGCCAAATTCCTTGACCATCTTATCAAAATAGATGTTCTAACTCCGCGATGCCTGCTTTAGTCCATAAATGGACTTTAGCAACTTGCACACCTTTCCGCTGCTCCCACTCTGAATGAAACCCTCTGGCTGGTCTATATAGACACACTCCTCTAAATTTCCATTTAGAAAAGCGGTTTTTACGTCCATCTGCCAAATCTCATAATCGTGGAAGGCAGCAATGGCAAGAAGGATCTGAATGGATTTCAGCATAGCCACTGGAGAAAAGGTTTCGTCATAGTCCAAACCAGGTCTCTGACGAAGACCCTTTGCAACAAGTCTAGCTTTATAGGTCTCGACCTGTCCATCTACACCAATCTTCCTTTTGAAGATCCACTTGCATCCTACGGATTTTACCCCATCTGGAGCAATGTCCAACGTCCATACTTTGTTGGTGTACATGGACTACATTTCGGTCCGCATTGCATCCAGCCATTTTACCGAGTCAATTCTCTGAATAGCTTGCTGGAAGCTAGTAGGCTCATCACAATCAATGATGCAATCCTCTCTATCCCCGTCTATGAGAAAACCGTAGTATCTTTCGAGCGGATGAGACTGCCTACTATTCTTGCGGAGTGGCATGGGAATGTCCTGATCTTTCGAACCCTCTGGTTCTACTAAGCTTTCAGTAATAGCTCGTGGTTCTGGAATTTCTTCCAGTTCTATTGCGCTCCCACTAATTTCCTTTTCTAAGAACTGGTGTTCTAGAAAGTGGGCATGACGAGAAACAAAAACCTTTTGTTCCTCTTCGCAATAGAAGAAATATCCCTTGGAGTTCTTTGGATATCCCATAAACTTGCACTGTACTGAGCGTGCCTCGAGCTTGTCCGCATGCTGCTTTTTGACAAAAGCTGGACATCCCCATGTCTTAATGTGATTAAGATAGGGTCTCTTCCCACACCACAACTGATATGGTGTAGTAGGCACAGTCTTAGTTGGAACTCGGTTCAAAAGGTATGCAGCTGATTCTAGCGCATATCCCTAGAATGATCACGGTAACTCAGCGTTACTCATCATGGACCGTACCATATCCAATAGGGTTCGGTTCCGTCTCTCCGATACACCGTTATGTTGCAGTGTGTATGGAGGAGTAAGCTGAGAGAGAATTCCATTCTCTTTTAAGTAATCCAGGAACACGACACTCAAGTATTCACCACCTCGATCAGATCTTAGTGCCTTGATACTTTTGCCTGTTTGTTTTTCTACTTCATTCCTATATTCCTGGAATTTTTCAAAGGCCTGGGATTTATGTTTCATTAAGAAGACATATCCGTACCTTGAAAAGTCATCCGTAAAAGTAATGAAGTAAAAATAACCGCTTCATGCATGTATAGACATTGGACCGCATACGTCGCTGTGTACGAGTCCCAAGAGCTCGCTCGCTCTTACTCCGTGTCCAGCGAACGGAGTCTTTGTCATCTTTCTTTTGAGACAGGATTGACAAGTTGCATATGATTGATATTCGAACGGATCCAGATAACCTTCTTTATGTAACTTAGTCAACCTTCTCTCATTGATGTGACCCAGTCTACAATGCCATAAGAAAGTCTGATTGATTTCTGGAGACTTTCTTTTGTGTGTATTCTGGATATTGAAAATCTGTGGTTGGTTTAATACGTAGATACCATTGTTTAATGTACCTGACCCAATCAAAACTTGATTAAGGTGAATGTTCACAACATTACTTACAAATGCAAATTCATAACCTTCTTTAGACAATAAAGATACAGAAATGATATTACAAGTTGCATTTGGTACAAAATAACAACCACGCAAAACCAAAAAGTGTCCATCTGACAATCCCAGGTGATAGTCCCCCACAGCCTTAGCATCCATGCTAGCTCCGTTTGCAACTCTGAGGGTCATATCACTTGCCTTCAAATCCCTACGCTTTCTCAACACCTACAAAGAATAACAGATATGAGATCCTGACCCGGTATCCAATACCCAGGAAGTAGAGTTTATTGATAGACAGTTTTCAATAACATACACACCTGAAGCTGAAGCCGCAACTCGCTTCAGATCCTGGGTTCTGGCCTTCCAAGCCTTGCAATCCTGTTTCCAGTGTCCACTCTTGTGACAGTAAAAGTATTCTTCCTTACCCACAAGCTTTCCCACTACCTTTGTTGCCTTTCCCTTTCCCTTCGTATCCACTTTACTAACACCGCCCCTTAGTTTGGCGGGGGCTTTCTTCTTCTTTCCCTTGGCTTTCGCCCTGGACCTAGAAGAGGAAGATCCTCCTACAAACAAAGTGGATGTCTCCCTACTTTTCTGTAGGGTGCCCTCGGCACTCCTCAACATGTTCAGATGTTCGGAAAGTTCAACCTCTTTTCCTTGCATGTTGAAGTTTAGGACGAACTGGGCGTTAGTGGAAGGAAGGGACTGGAGAATCAAGTCAGTGTAAAGTTCATTCTGCAACGTGGTCTCAAGGTCCGCGAGCTCCTCTATATAGCCAATCATCTTAAGCACGTGTTCCGCTACCGATGATCCGATGGCCAATCTTGTCGAAAACAGCTTCTTCGACACTTCGAATCTGGCGATACGAGACTGCCCTCTATACAGTTCTTTTGTATGAAGAAATATGGATTCTAAGTCCATATTCTCGTGCCTCCTCTGATGTTCGTTGTACATAGAGGCAAGCACAAAGCATTTGGCCTTCGCGCAATCTATCTCCCATGTCTTACGGATTTCTACATCCGCGACGCTGGAGGTGGGACTTGGGACAGGGGGAGCTTTGGTGGTAAGGATATACCCCAACTTGTCATAACTGATTGCCATCTTGACATTCCTGAGCCAATCTTTATAGTTTGGCCCTGTCAGTATATTTTTATCTAGTAATAACTTAAGTCCGGTCATCTTGATTGGTCGCTGCAATTAGGAGAGAAAAGAAACACTTTAACATGATGCTCTTGCAAGTTTAGAGTGGTTTTTAGTTTGCCTAAACAGGATGGCTCCCACTGTCTCTCGAATCCCTCCTCAAACCATAAAGGAAGAATTAGTCGGGATCAATCTCACCGTACAATGCTTGCTTAGCCGTTCAGCCAGGCCAGTGTCGGTACATCGAGGGAGGTTTTCCAACGCTTTCGCGAAGTTCCTTAATGAAGTAACCTCTTTTCCCTGTGGGCGTAGCCCCGATAACACCTTTCTAGACACCTACTAGGTTTATAGCATTGATCGTTAAGTGAGAAATTTCCCGAGGAGTAGCATATACTCACAGTAGGATCGGGATCCAAATATCATCACGTGATAAAACTGAAAGAATCCTACCAGAATCATCACACTCCAAATGGTATGCAGCGCTAGCAAGTTTCAGTACTTATGAAACTCCCGATGTGGATTTTTGCCCCATGCTCTTATGACCTTGACTTTGGCCAAAATATCATTAGTCGCATGTCAAGTTCTACCCGTCATTCTCCTGGTTAATTTGGACCCACCCGTACCTACCCTTGACTTTGGCCAAAATGGCAGTAGGACTGTCCCAAACCAACGCATCTACCTATGCTGCACATGAATACCCAATATCTACCAATCACTATGCCTTGACTTTGGCCAACATATATAGCTTGAATACTTTTTGACCATTCATGTGGAATAACGGAGGGCTACGAATGGTTTTGGCGAAACCGTGAACGTAGTGAACTTGATATAATCGATGGAACGAGATAGCTTTTAAAAGGAGTGGTTCAAGCTCCGCATTTAAAAGTTTAGTTTTGAAAAGAACCGAGTGGTTTTCAAAGTGTTCCAATCGACTTTTACTTGGTTTATTTTCTTGCATTAATTTTAATGCGTCCTATCTTTTAATCCTACCATTGCAGAAAACAACCAAAATATGGTGTATGCTTATGCTATCCGCATTCGCCAAGGGGCCCCGTTATCACCCGTTAGGTTACTTAACTAACGATATAGCGGGGGCTGGACTAGCGCGGATGCAAAACATAAGCAACACCTAAATAGATATCATATATAGATTTATAGCAATGATAGTCAATCCAGATCACAGATGAACAATTTGGATATACTCGGAATCCGCTATTCGTTCGAGCCTACAACGAAAAGCGGATTACACGGTCGTGATGAATAGCCAATACCCCACCCAAGACCCCTACGGGTGCGGCAAACTACCCGCCAAGTACTCGAAGCGAAGCAACCTCCCTCAACGACGTGAGTAGGCCACTCTACACTTCGAGATACCCGGTAATTTATGCACCCCACCATGGGTCTATCCTAGGAGCAAAAACAGTACAAAGAAATTATACAATGACCGCTACAACCCCGACCCGATTGTGCGGCCAAACAAATAATATTACATCAATTTACATATTACATGAATGAAAGGAAAAAGAAACTCTCATCTCACATCCGCCCCGGCTATTCATCCGCGACAATCCACCGAGTTCATATACACAAACCAACAAGCATTACAGATCACAGATATGTATAACCCCCACTAATCGACGTATAGCGATTAGCAGATGTTCAATACATATAAACATCACAGATATAACCCATTAGTCAAAGTATAGGGAAGTTCGATAAAAAAATACTGATTTATAACCACCCCAAATACAAATTTCTTTTCTGGAAAATCTGGGCAGAAATAAAATATCTTAAAAATCCTAAAACCTTAACAGAAGAACACTGCACCAAACTCGGTTCTGAACCGAGTCAACTCGGCCGCGGATCCGCGGCAAGAAGCATGATCTTGCCGCGGAACCGCGGCGCTTTGAACAGTTCACTGGATCGTGTTTGGTGTGCTTCTTAACAAAACCCTAAGCCGATTTTAGAAGTATGATTTATTATTTTTAGAGCAGAAAAAAAATCAACAGAAACTTATGGTTTTGAAAAACTAGTTTTGCGATTTTTACCGATCGAACATCTATACACTTTACCAACTAGCTAGTTTATGTTTAGTTAGGCTTTGATACCACTGTAAGTCTACGTTGCCCACCCCGGTGCTTGTGGGGAGGCGGAAACGGTATAAAAATCGGATTTTTATCGCACTAGGCAACATGGACTAGCACAAGGAGGATCTTTGCTAAACAAAAACTGACTACAATGCTAAAAAGTTTAGCTACTCGGAAAAGAGGTTATACCTAGGGCTTCTAGTCCTTCTCTCCTTGCTCCTTGGAGTGAATGGAAGCGATCTCCTCATCGCCTTCTCTTGTCGAAGAAGGATCCACCCGAGAGCCTCAACCTTTGGCTTCAACTTCAAGCTCGAAGTAACTAAGATGCTTGGAGTGCTAATCCTATAACCTTAGAATAGAGTAGAGAGTATTTTAGAATGATTTATCTCAAGCTCAAGAGATTCTCAACTCATGAGAAGGGAGAGCTAGAGAGAGAGGAAGATGAGGAGAGAGAACCAATATGATAGAATGAGAAAAAAATGAACCATTCTCCTCATATATGTGAATTATGGAAATTAGATAATTAGCTAAGATAATTTTCATGGTTAATCAAGACTTGACCATTATCATTTCACATTAAATGCCATTTGCAAGGATCAAAGGGCATCTTTCATATGGAATGATGATGGTCAACATATCAACCTAGGTCAACAAGTCATGTATGGTCAAATGGTCAACAACCCTAACCATGCACAATTATATTTAACTAATATCAATTATTCATAATTCACACATAAGCATTAAGGTTAAGAAAATGACAATGGTCATCAACCCTAATCAAAGTCCTCTGCCTCTGTCTCAGTCAACTGTGCATACGCACCCGTATCCGTGATTCGAGGAACACGAATACAATGAGATAAAACCAATCCCAAATCATATACTAAGATCCGTCTTAAACCAAAGCCTTCTAGTATAAGCTGTCCGGACAGCAAACGTGCACAAGTGCGCGGATGTGAACGAACCCTGTCGCAAAACCATGGGACCTCTATTCATTTTGCCTAAAAGCGAATAACTCTCTGTGTGGGACTCTAAAGACTCGACACTACGCTGGCAGTGGGTTTAACCACAGACCGCAAGCGGCACTAGCTGTACGCAACGGTCCCCAGGTAGATGCCGATAAGAAGACTGACGAGGTGAATCCATCTGAACTCCTACTGAGCCTGAATGTGACAGTCTCCGTACAGTCCGGTCTGTTCGTCTGATACATCGCATGGCGGGCCTAGGGGCGGTAAACGTCAGTCCCCTGATAGCGGTACAAGTCGTGTCGGAGTGTAGCCCAGAACACCCTGAGATAACACTGGAAACCTACCAGTATATCTCGCTTGCCCTGGCCAGGGACTACTTGTGTAATGGCTCTCCTGGACACAGCGCGATGTCAACCCCCAATACCGGGAGAGACTAATCCTGTCTAACCGTCACTGCCTCCAAATGCTTCGGGACTGCACCCAAAAACTACCTGTTTGCACGACTCCTTTGAGTCGTGGTACGGTAGTAATCAAAGTACAGTGGGAACACACTCGAGGCGAAGTGATAATGTCAAGTCAGCGGACTGAGCTGTACTCATGTCACATGGGAACTTATAACTGATGATAGGTATAATACCAACCAACAGTTCCCGACGAGTCATGTCCAGTGTACTCGTAACCTAACGAGCACCCGCATACTATCTCAAGTACGACGTACTGACGGCTGTGGGACAGACCGTCTCCCCCGCTGGGATGAGAAGCGCATATGCTAGTCTACTCCGGAGTATCGATGCCCTGTCTCGATAGTCGTACGACTAGGGACCTGTATAAGGATGTGCTTATGGATTACCCAGCCCCACGAGTGTGAGCGCCATCACAACGCTGGTAATCAAGCAAAGATCCTAAGGGCTCTACTAATATGTATATAAGCGATATGCTAAAAGAAACACATACACATATTGAAGTAGAGACAAACCAAGTAGCATACTACTATTTTGAGCAAGATTGTCTATACAACTGTGAATATCCCAAGCTTCCATTAAGTAATATACAAGCTAGTATGATACAGTAATGGCCTCTTGGGCATATACACTAACATTAACGCCTATTTCTCCTAAGTATCTCCAAATCTCGATAGGAATCCCATCAGGAACAACCGGTTTTGTTATACTCATTCTGTTCAAAGCTTCTTTAACCTCAGGTAGTCTTAATTTACACATGAAATCACGGTTTATATCTTGAGATTGAATGACAAGTCCATCCAAATTCTTAGTAAAGCTCTCATTGAACAATTTGTCAAAATAATCTTTCCATCTTTCCTTGATATTCTCATCTCGAACTAAAACCTCCTGATTTTCATTTTTGACACACTTCACCGCGCATAGGTCTCTAGTCTTCCTTTCCCGCATCCGAGCAATCCGGTATATATCATTTTCAGTCTCTTTAGTGTCTAATTTCTCGTACACCTCCTTGTAGACCTTAGATTTATCTTCCCGAACAGCTTTCTTAACTTCCTTTTTAGCCATTTTATACTTCACAAATCTCTCCACATCTCTGCTTTTCTTTAAATCTTTATAAGAATCCCTTTTAATTTTAATAGCAGCCTTTACTTCTTTATTCCACCATGATGTGTCCTTAGATGATGGAGCACCACCTCTCGACTCACCAAGTAGATCTCTAGCTATCTTCTTAATACAACTATCCATTTTGTTCCATGTTCTGTCTGAATCAACTTCCGACTGCCAATCCGCTTCTTGGACTACACGATCTATAAAAGCCTTTTCGTTACCTTCTTTCAATCACCACCATTTAATTATAGGCTCTACCTTACGTCTAATCTTCCTAGGTTCTCTTTTAAATCGAAAATCTAGAACTAAAAGTCTATGTTGAGTGGTTACACTCTCACCTGGCACTACCCTACAGTCGATACAATAAGCTCTATCTATTCTTCTCGTCAGAAAAAAGTCTATTTGATTAGCACTTGATCCGCTCTTAAAAGTGATAAGGTGGGACACCCTTTTCCTAAACCAGGTGTTTGCTAAGATCAAGTCATAAGATAAGGCAAAATCTATAATCGAGTCACCTACTTCATTCCTTTGTCCAAAACCAAAACCTCCATGGATAGTATCAAACCCACTATGACTAGTACCTACATGTCCATTAAGATCACTGTTCATATTATAATATTGCATTATTACATTCCCCATTCTTATTCGTTTTATAAATAAACAGGTGCTTTTAATGCATGTCTGTTGCATATTACAGGATACATGTTCTTGGAGCGAAAACAGTGAAAAAGACAAAAGATGATACAAAAGAGGGACTTTTGACCAACAAGTAGAAGGGTCCTAGTCAAGCCTAGACGAAGAACAATTCAGAATTGTACAAGGCAACGCATAGTCCGAAATGTCAAAGGAAACAGTTAAAAGACCACTACAAGTTTCACTGAAAGATCTGGAGAAAACCCAGAAGCCAAATGAAGAAAAGAACTATAGAAATAGAAAGCCCAAATCATCAAGAAAAAGCCCACAAAATTTAGTTCAGTGGTCCTACCAAAGGGCCGCGGAACCGCGGCCCTACCACAACATAGGCCGCGGTTCCGCGGCCTCCTGATGCACGTGTCAGTGCATATTTATCCTGTCGGTGCGAAGGTTGGGATTTTTCGGGGGTATTTTTTGTAATCTCACATGTGTGAATCCTGTAACCCTAAATTTTCCTATTTCCTTATAAATATGTAATCAAAATACTGTAATAGAGATGCCTCTTTCTAAGAAATAAAATTCAGAATCTTTTGAGGATTAAAGAGCATCATTTCTGTAAGTCTTTTTTTTAATTCCTGCCTTAGTTTATAGTTTAAATTATTGCCTTAGATTAAATTAATCTTTTGCCTTAGTTAATCCTAGTATAGAATCTCTTAAAACTGCAGTAGGAAATTTATCCAATAGATCTAAAAACGAATCTCAAAATGACGTTTTTAATAAATCCCCTAATGAGCGAGTAATTTCCTCGCTTGTTAGGGTTAGGAATAAGGGAGGGAATGAGAGATGAAGATCTCTCATCTCTTTCGTGCCCGATTATTTTTAATACCTAGAACTTCATGCATGCATGCATGATCCGCTCCCTACGGCACCCTACCCATGAGGTAACGGTGAAACCGTAGTATAAAGGACCGGACATGCATGTCTTCCATGAAGGTTAGAGCAAATATTAGGAAAGGACGGACAAGGATCTAGAGGAAGAAATCCTAATCCCTTTTTCTAATAGTTGCTATAACTTCTAAAAGATCTCATTTAGGGCATTGAAAGAGGTGTGACATTAAATCTTATCAAACTCCACCTTAGACCTAACCCTAGCAAGTTTCTTAATCCTCGCACAACTTAGTTCTTTTTTAGATTAAATTAAAAGACCAAACACCCATTTGAATCAGCTCGTAAGAACACATAGAAAAATTACACATCCCTGTGGACCGACCCGTATTCACCGGCTAGCTGCAAAGCGACGCCGTTCTTGATTGCGGTAAAATATTTTTGATCTTAAAATCCTTTTCAAATCAATCACCACCAATAAATAACTTCTCTCCACTAGGTATACTTTGCACCATCTCGTCTAAATTCTCCCAGAATAGATGCTTACTAGCGTCATCAAGACCTATCTGTGGTGCATAAGCATTAATAACAATAAGGATCTCTCCACCTAGAATAAGCTTAACCAGTAAAATTCTTTCACCTTTTCTCCTAATCTCAACTACATCCTCAAGCAACCGTCTATCTATGATTATGCCTACCCCATTACGATTTTTATCTCCACCCGTATACCAAATCTTATAACCCCAAGGCTCTATGACTCTACTCTTTTCACCTACCAACTTAGTTTCTTGCAAACATATAATACCAACTCTCCTCCTACTCATCACCTCCACTAATTCTACTAGTCTACCCGTGAGGGAACCTATGTTCCAGGAAGCTAGACGGATCTTATGAAACCATTGCTTATTTTTCATTACATCCGGGGTCCGATGTAGCGCCCCGTTTCTGGACGACGACCCTTGCTTATTTGTCACTACACCCGGGGTCCGATGTAGCGCGCCGTTTCTGGATGACGACCCTTGCTTATTTTTCACTACACCGGGGGTCCGATTGTTGGTTATATGTATGCCCTAGAGGCCATTATATGATAGTGGATGTATCTGTACATGTATATATATATTCAGTGTACATTCTTGCTCGACATGATAGTATGCTATCAGGTTCTACTTTATCTGACATATTGATTTGATCATGTTTTTATTCATTCATACATGCTAATAAAGCCCTGGGGATATTGGCTTGACTACAGTGATTATGATAGAGATCATACTAGTGGGACATCTGTAGTTTATTAGCATATCCTGAAATGTCCCTAGTCGGAGGTGTATCGAGACGGGGCATCGATATACCAGAGTAGACTAGCGTATCTGATACTAGACCCATGTGATGGGCGATGGATGTTCCCACATTCATCGATGTTTGACATCAAGATCATATACGGGTGCTCAGTGATGACTGGGTACACTGGACGGACTCACCGAGAACTCCTATATGGAATTATATCTATCATCGGATAGCAGTTCTCAGGTAACACTGGTACAGGTTAGTCTGTAGACCCGAGATCGTCATAGAGTCTTGTGTGCTCTCCCACTATACTTTGATTACCACCCAACCACGGCTCTACTGAGTCGTGCAAACAGGTGGCCGTTGGGTACAGTCCCGAGACACACGAAGGCGATGAGCGATAGGAGGGGTTTCGCCTCTCTCGGTATTGGGAGTTGATGTTGTGCTGTGCTCTACTGGTTATATCAGTAAGTCCCTGGCCAGGGCTGCTGAGATTTACTGATAAGTGTTATCAGTAGTTTCTCGATCTGTTATAGACCATTCACTGGCACAACTTATTGAGTTATTGGGGTCGACGTTACCATCCCTAGACTCGATATGCGGCATATCTGACGAAGAGACCGGATTGTACGGTAGTGTTGCAGGTTGGCTCGACGGGAGTTGTAGCAGGTTCGCTTGTTTTCTTCTGATCGCTCAATACCCGGGTGGCCGTTACGTTTAGCTGACCGCTTGCGGCTTGGGGGTGCTTGATATGATCATCACCCACTGCCGGCGTATTGACGAGTCTTAGAGTCCCACAAAGGAGTTTCCTAGTCCAGGCGAAACGTTGTGGTGCGTGCATGCGATATGCGCATGGACCCGGTTAAAATGCGCGTATAGGATACCGTATATTGATCGGGCGGCTTGCTTTTGGTCGAGTCGTATGTGATATGACCGGGTTGATAAATCAAGTGTTGATTTATCATTTAACCTTTAGCCTCTCACTAGAAATCCTATCTTGTTTCTTTTGGATGTATGCATGCATGTATGCATTCATTCTTGTTCATGCACATATGGATGTGCATGCACACATGTATACATACATCATTCTATCATGGTTGTTTATACATAGAAAATGGTGGCAATATAAGACTCACACCTTGGTTATTTATATGGATTATTACTTATATTTGTTTTAAAACAAAATGAAAAAGGAAAGGATAATTCATGGTTTGTTTCTAGTCTCTTCTTTGACCTAACCATGTTCACCTACCCTTAACCATGGATTAAACTTTCCTTTCATGTTTTAACTCAAATTAAATAATATCTTCATAATTTAACCAAGGTTTGAGATGAGAAGAAATAAATATATATATATATATATATTTTCTTTTTCTTTTCAAGAGTTTTATCTTCTCTTCTTCTTAAAAATAGCCATCATCTTCTTCAACCTTGAGCTCTTGCTCTTTAGACTTTTCAAGTGAGCAAAATACACATAAAGATAGGATTTTGAAGTGAGAAAGAGAACCACAACACCATTCTACACAAGTCTAGCCCACTTGTTTAGAGTGTTTGCTTCATTTCATCTTCTTGTTAAAGTGAAGTTGATAGCTTGGACAAAGGAGCTTCGGGTGGATCGTCGTGGACGTTAGAGGACTTCAAGCTGATCTTTTTCCAACTCTCAAGTGGCTAAGGAGTCTACAAAAGGGAGCTACAAAGGTTGTAGTCTCAAAACCCTAGCCTTTATAACATATGATGTTAGTTATTGTTTTAGAAACCCTAATTTTCTATGATAGATCCTTTGTATGCTTACTTAGCACCATAAAAATTTGAATTTTGTGACATGTGATGCTTCCAAACTATACATAGGGTGCTAAGTAAACCTTACATTGGTATCAGAGCCGACCTAGAACATTAGGCGACACTTTTACGAAGTAAAAATCCCGATCGGATCAAAATACGATTTTTCGAGACCTTCTCTGGACAAATTTTAAAATCTGACATTTTTCAGAATTAAAAACACTTAAAAAATACAGCAGACAAATATAAGAAATACTATGAAAAATGAACCCATGATCCGTACAAACCGCCGCGGAACCGCGACAAATCCGTGCTTAGGCCGCGGTTCCGCGGCCGTACAGAGGCTTCATGGCTTCATTTTTCTACTGTAATTCCTAAAACTGCTTGTATATTGTTTTTAGGTATGTTTAATCTGAATCCTGTACTGTAAATTCTGGAGATGGTTTTGGACTCGACGATTCGATCGGAATTTTCATTTTATTTCTTTTTCGGGTAAATTAGAAAGTATTGAAGTGTTTGAACGAGTATCATTTGCTCACTATTCATGGGGTTTAAGTATTTTGGAGATACGTGTAAGTTTTGTGGTGGACCCTTTAGAAGACAACAAACCTTAACTCGATTATATGATCGTCTTGAACAGCCATTTGAACCTTAGGGTTTGGGGCAGTACGGCGTGCCATATGTGAGGCG
The DNA here is from genome assembly GCA_030015575.1 of Agapanthus africanus. NCBI lineage: Eukaryota > Viridiplantae > Streptophyta > Magnoliopsida > Asparagales > Amaryllidaceae > Agapanthus > Agapanthus africanus. Next base: position 540,288,883 of record CM057337.1, read on the forward strand.
TTGGCTTGACCCTTCTACGGCTGGACCGCTACTACTGTGTCACACTCCGGGTTCTTGAACTCTGCTCAAGGGTTGAGCTTTAGTGAATCTTGGTTATTTGATCGTTGGTTCGAAAACTTTAATACTGTCTGTTTATCTGGAATGTGATACAATATGTGGAATTTATATAGTTTAGTCATGAAATACGATGTATGTGATATTTCGCATTTATGAGGTCTAAAGAGAATGTGGATTCCAAATATTGTAGTTTTACACCTTCTTTTCTGTGACCGTAAGTGTAGTATGTTCGATATGGCCGGTTTCGTTGCTATACATCAACGACAATTGGGGTACGCATACTTACTTACGTTGATGATATATGATATTATGTGTTGCTGAGATATGATATGCAGGATTGTCGTGATCGAATAGCCGGGGGGTTTTATGTGAGATGAGAGTTTTATTTTTTCATTCATGTAAATTCAAATGTAATGTAATATTCTTTTATTTGGGGCACTTCCGGGTTGAGGTTGTGTCACCAGTGTTGTATATTATTTACTTTTCAGCATTAGGATAGACCCAAGGAGGGGAGCACAAGTGACCAGGTTCTGGGGTTCAGTGGGAGACCATCTCGAGGAGTCGAGACCGGGTCTCCTACACTCCAGGATTGGTAGGGTCGCTTGCCGCTCTCGTAGGGGTCTAGGGATGTGGGCTTGGCTATTCATCGCGACTGTGGAATCCGTATTTTCTATTGTTGGCTAAATACTAAATACGGACGTCCTAGTATATCCCACATTATATATATGTTTCTGCTGCCTGTGTTCTGTGATATCTGAGATGAATGATATATTATATATGAGATATATAGTAGACGTTGCTTATGCTTTACACCCGCGCTAGTCTCGTCCCAGTATGCCGTTAGTTAAGTAACCTAACGGTGCATAACGGAACAATGCGGCGAATGCGGATGGCATAAGCGTACTTGTTATTTTCGTTTCTTTTCTGTGATTGGCTTAAGGAATTAAATGATGGGATTACATTAATATGATTAATGTAAAGAAAATAAACCTAAATAGATGTTGTAGAATCGGATTTGAAAACCACTCGGCTCTTTATGAAAAAGCTGTATTTCAAAAACTGCGGAGCACAAGCCACTACTTTTCAAAACCATTTGATTCTACGATGATATCAAGTTCAAAGCGTTAAAGATTTTCTTAAAAATCATTCGCAACCCTCCGTCATTTTAGGAAGTAGAGTACTTAGTATTCGTTCTACGTTTGTTGACCTTAGCCAAGGCGTAGTGTACGGTAGCTAAGTGATGTCTTCCTATAATGCATATGATGCAGATTAATTAGGACGGGTATATGACTTTGTTGACCATAGCCAAGGGTCATGTAGACGGGTCTGATTAATCAAGAAATGACGGGCTGAACTTGACTAGTACTTGTGATTTGTTGACCATAGCCAAGGTCATAGGTACTAGGGGTAAAAATCATATCGGAAATTTCAAGTGTTGAGATTTGCAAAGAGATTGCATACCTTCCATATGATGGTTGGATCCCGATCCCACTGTGGGCAATAGTTACTCCTAGGAGAGTTTTGCAGTTTGCAATTAGCTAACTCATTAGGTGTCTAGAAAGGTGTTAACGGGGCTACGCCTCTGGGAAAATGTGGTTTACTTTAATTAGGTCGGTGCGAAAGCACGGGGAACCTCCCTCAAGTACTGATACTGGCCTGGCTGAACGGTTAGCGAAGTTGTAGACTGTAATTAATCCTGGATAGTTTTCTTTTTAAGGTTTGAAAGAAAAACTTGATTAAAGCAGTGGGAGACATCGATTAGACAAGATAATAACCAATTAGATCTATGCAAGAGCTTTCGCTTAGTGTATTCTTTTCTCTCTCTTAATGGCAGATACCAATGACTGGACTCAAGCTTTTACTAGATAAAAACAAACTGAATGGGACCAATTATAAAGACTGGCTGAGGAATCTAAAAATAGCCTTGACTTATGATAAAGTATCATATGTCCTCACGGCTTCAGCCCCGCTCACCCCAGGTCCAAAATCCTCAGTTGCGGACATTGAGGCCCGCAAGACATGGGACGCTGACTGTGCCACAGCCAAATGCCTCGCGCTTGCATCGATGGACAATACACATCAAAAGCAGCACGAGAATATGGACATTCAAATCATATTCCTCCATACAAAGGAGTTGTATGGAGAGCAATCCCGCGTATTACGATACGAAGCATCAAAGAAATTGTTTCAGATGCGAATGGCCCCTGGCATAACAGTAGGAGACCATATTCTGAAGATGATAGCTCTTATAGAAGAGCTTGAGGACCTAGGATGGACAATGGACAATGAACAATATATGAATATTATTATGCAGTCCCTCCCCTCCACCTTTGCTCAGTTCATAGTTAACTTCAACATTCACGGCATGGAGAAGGAGCTACCTGAACTCCTTAATATGTTAAGGAGTGCAGAGAGCACTATGAAATCGATGAAAACTCCCGTTATAACTATTGGGCAATCTTCTTCTTCTCGTCCTAAGGCTAAGTCCAAAGGAAAGAAATAGAAGAAGCCCACCAATCATAAGGTTGGAGTTAAAAAGGTGAAGGGAAAGGAAAAGTCCAAAGCTGGAGACTCGGGGAAGGGTGAATGTTTTCATTGCCACAAAGCAGGACATTGGAAGCGCAACTGTACAGAGTACTTGAACCTCAAGAAGAAGCATGGGGATGCTTCCGCTTCAGGTGTGTTTGTGACAGAAAACTGTTTTTCAATAAACTCTGCTTCCTGGGTATTAGATACCGGTTCAGGTTCTTTGAAGACAGGTGACCATACTCTCCGCGTTGGAAATGGTTCCAATGTTCATACAGTCGCAGTGGGAGAGTATCACTTGGGGTTGCCATCTGGGTGTATATTGGTTTTGAACCCATATTATTTTGTACCAAGTATGCTATGTAATATAATATCTATTTCTTTGTTAGACAATGAAGGATATAATTTTGTATTGCAGAACAATGTTATGAACATTTACCTGAATCAAATGTTGGTTGGGTATGGTACACTTAATAACAGGATATACGTTCTACATCAACACACAGTTTTCAGTATACAACATACTAAGAAAAGAAAACTTTCAGTATTAAATGAAGCTTTTCTTTGGCACTGTAGACTTGGTCATATTAACAAAACAAGACTAAACAAGTTACACAAAAATGGATATTTAAACCCTTTTGAATATAAATCTTATGCGACTTGCCAGTCTTGTATCAAGGGTAAAATGACCAAAACTCCGTTTACCGGACACGGAGAAAGAGCTACTGAGCTCCTAGGCCTCATACATAGTGATGTATGTGGGCCAATGTCTACACAGGCTAGAGGCGGTTTTTCATACTTCATTACTTTCACTGATGATTTCTCAAGATTCGGTCATGTATTTTTATTAAAGCATAAGTCCGAAGCTTTCGAGAAATTCATTGAATATAAACAAGAAGTAGAAAAATAAATCGGATTGAGTATCAAGATGCTTCGATCAGATCGAGGTGGGAAATACCTTAGTACAGAATTTGCAAACTTCCTAAAAGAGAATGGGATTCACTCTCAGCTCACTCCTCCTTATACACCACAGCACAACGGTGTGTCTGAACGACGGAATAGGACCCTATTAGATAAGGTCCGATCCATGATGAGTGATGCTGAGTTACCCGTCTCATTTTGGGGGCATGCATTGGAGACTGCAGCATTTCTACTGAACAGGGTTCCAACCAAAACCGTGCCTACCACGCCATATAAGATATGGCATGGGAAGAGACCATCTCTGAAGAGAATTAAGATTTGGGGTTTCCCGGCCTATGTTAAAAAGCAGAATCCGGACAAACTCGAGACACGGTCAGTCATGGGTAATTTTGTGGGGTATCCAAAGAATTCATATGGATATCTATTCTACCACAAGGAGGAACAAAAGGTGTTTGTTTCTCAACATGCCACATTCTTGGAAAAAGAGTTTTTCACAGATAAAGATGATGGCAAAGTAGTGGATCTAGAAGAAGTTCTAGAGACACAAACTACAAATAACGACTTGGTTGAACCGGCTGTTGCAATAGAAACTGAAGAACCTCAGCCACTCCGTAGGTCTGGTAGGACTTCTCGCCCACCGGAGAGGTACTACGGTTTCCTCATTGATGGTGACGGAGAAGACTGCATCATGGATGATGATGATCCTACCAGTTTTCAGCAAGCTATCACGAGTGGAGACTCTGTGAAGTGGCTGGATGCCATGAGATCCGAAATGGAGTCTATGTACACCAACAAAGTATGGACTTTGGACATTGTACCCCCTGGGGTAAAACCTGTGGGATGCAAATGGATCTTTAAAAGAAAGATTGGTGTAGATGGGCAGGTAGAGACCTATAAGGCAAGACTTGTGGCGAAAGGCTTTCGTCAAAGACCAGGTTTGGACTATGACGAAACTTTTTCGCCTGTAGCCATGCTTAAATCCATTCGGATCCTACTTGCTATTGCTGCTCACTACGACTATGAAATCTGGCAGATGGACGTTAAAACAACATTTCTAAATGGTGATTTAGAAGAATGCGTTTATATGGATCAGCCAGAGGGCTTCATTGACAGTGGGAGCAGCGGGAAAGCATGTAGATTGCTTAAGTCCATATATGGGTTAAAGCAGGCATCTCGGAGTTGGAACATCTGTTTCGATGATATTATCAAAGAGTTTGATTTCATCAAAAATCCAGATGAACCTTGTGTTTATAAGAAGGCTGTAGGAAGAGCTGTCACGTTCCTCGTACTGTACGTGGATGACATTCTTCTGATAGGAAATGATATTCCTATGCTACAGTCGGTAAAATCTTTCTTATCACTAAGGTTCTCCATGAAGGACCTGGGTGATGCCACATACATCCTGGGCATAAGGATCTATAGGGATAGATCCAAAAAGTTACTGGGATTGTCCCAAACCAGGTACATTAACACCAACCTAAAAAGGTTTAGTATGGAAGACTCCAAGCGGGGTGCCTTACTCGCTTTCCATGGGGTCACTCTCTCCAAGGATTCTTGTCCAAAGACCGATGAAGAGAGAGCTCGCATGAGCATTATACCCTATGCTTTGGCAGTAGGATCTATAATGTATGCGATGTTATGTACACGCCCAGATGTAGCTTATGCACTTAGTGTTGTAAGCAGGTATCAATCCAACCCAAGGGAGAACCACTGGACAGCTGTGAAGAATATTCTTAAGTACTTACGAAGGACTAAATAATTGTTCTTGGTGTATGGTAATGCAGATCTCCAAATGGAGGGCTTTACCGATTCGATCTTCCAGAGCGATAAGGACGACAGCAAATCTATCTCAGGGTTTGTATTTACCCTCAACGGAGGGACGGTAAGTTGGAAGAGTTCCAAACAGGATACCATTGCAGACTCTACGATGGAGGCTCAGTACATTGCTGCAAATGATGCCGCCAAGGAAGCCGTCTGGATGAAGAAGTTCGTCTCGGAGCTAGGAGTAGTTCTAACCATTGTTGATCCAATACCCTTGTATTGTGATAATAATGGGGCTATGGCGTTAGCCAAGGAGCCTACGTCCCATCAGCGGTCCAGACACATCCTGAGGCGCTTTCATTTGATCCGGAAGATTGTAGATCGCCGCGAGATCGAGATTAAGAGAGCAGACACAAAGAATAACACCGCGGATCCACTCACCAAGGCCCTCCCTCAGCCGCATCATGTGCGACTTTTTGAGATGTTGGGTATGAGATACGCCAATAACTAGCCTTAGTGCAAGTGGGAGATTGTTGGATATATGCATGCCCTAGAGGCCATTATATGATAGTGGATGTATCTGTACATGTATATATATATATTTAGTGTACATTCTTGCTCGACATGATAGTATGCTATCTGGTTCTACTTTATCTGACATGTTGATTTGATCATGTTTTTATTCATTCATACATGCTGATAAAGCCCTGGGGATATCGGCTTGACTACAGTGATTTTGAAAGAGATCATACTAGTGGGACATCTGTAGTTTATAAGTATATCCTGAAATGTCCCTAGTCGGAGGTGTATCGAGACGGGGCATCGATATACCAGAGTAGACTAGCGTATATGATACTAGACCCATGTGATAGGCGATGGATGTTCCCACATTCATCGATGTTTGACATCAAGATCATATACGGGTGCTCAGTGGTGACTGGGTACACTGGACGGACTCACCGAGAACTCCTATATGGAATTATATCAATCGTCGGATAGCAGTTCTCAGGTGACACTGGTACAGGTTAGTCTGTACACCCGAGATCGTCATAGAGTCTTGTGTGCTCTCCAACTGTACTTTGATTAACATCCAACCAAGGCTCTACTGAGTCGTGCAAACAGGTGGCCGTTGGGTACAGTCCCGAGACACACGAAGGCGATGAGCGATAGGAGGGGTTTCGTCTCTCCCGGTATTGGGAGTTGATGCTGTGCTGTGCTCGACTGGTTATATCAGTAAGTCCCTGGCTAGGGCTGCTGAGATTTACTGATAAGTGTTATCAGTAGTTTCTCGATCTGTTATAGACCATTCACTGGCATGACTTATTGAGTTATTAGGGTCGACGTTACCATCCCTAGACTCGATATGCGGCATATCTGACAATGAGACCGGACTGTACGGTAGTATTGCAGGTTGGCTCGACGAGAGTTATAGCAGGTTCGCTTGTTTTCTTCTGATCGCTCAATACCCGGGTGGCCGTTACGTTTAGCTGACCGCTTGCGGCTTGGGGGTGCTTGATATGATCATCACCCACTGCCGGCGTATTGACGAGTCTTAGAGTGCCACAAAGGAGTTTCCTAGTCCAGGCGAAACGTTGTGGTGCGTGCATGCGATATGCGCATGGACCCGGTTAAAATGCGCGTATAGGATACCGTGTTTTGATCGGGCGGCTTGCTTTTGGTCGAGTCGTATGTGCTATGACCGGGTTGATAAATCAAGTGTTGATCTATCATTTAACCATTAGCCTCTCACTAGAAATCCTATCTTGTTTCTTTTGGATGTATGCATGCAAGTATGCATTCATTCTTGTTCATGCACATATGGATGTGCATGCACATATGCATACATACATCATTCTATCATTGTTGTTTATACATAGAAAATGGTGGCAATATAAGACTCACACCTTGGTTATTTATATGGATTGTTACTTATATTTGTTTTAAAACAAAATGAAAAAGGAAAGGATAATTCATGGTTTGTTTCTAGTCTCTTCTTTGACCTAACCATGCTCACCTACCCTTAACCATGGATTAAAATTTCCTTTCATGTTTTAACTCAAATTAAATAATATCTTCATGTTGGATATAGTGCCCTCAGAGTCAATTATTGGATCACAGGCACGTGATTGCAGTGATTGAGGGAGGACCTATGCCGGTAGAACAGTCTTACTCGAGATGATAGTATGCTATCTGGTTTATCTTTATCATCGTGTACTGCTTTAGGTGACCATACGAGTCGCTATTACACATTGATAGAGCCCCTAGGATTCTTGTTTGACTACCAGCAGTATGAAGGCGATCATATAAGTGGGAGCTGGGGTCTATAAGCAAATCCTTAAAAGGTCCCTATTCGTGGGAGTTTCGAGACAGGGCATCGATTCTCCAGAGTAGACTAGTGTATACAGTCGAGACCCCGACGAGGGGCGGTGGCCGGTCTTACAAGCCACTGGTGTCAGTTGGTTCACCTAAGATGTATACAGGTGCTCATTGGGTTATGAGTACACCGGACCGGACTCGCCGGGAACCTGCTAGTTGGGATTATACCAGACGTCAGATAGCAGTTCCCAGGTGACATGTGTACAGGTTAGTTCATCGACCTGAGATTGTCATTTGTCTCGTGTGAGTTCCCACTGTGCTTTGATTACTACCCTACCACGGCTCAAAGGAGTCGTGCAAACAGGTTTTAGTTGGGTCCAGTCTCGAGCCACATGGAGGCAGTGAGCGGATCTGCAGGGGTTCGTCTCTCCCGGTATTAGGGGTGAGGTCGCGCTGTGTCTAGGAGAGCCAGAACATGAAAAGTCCTTGTCCAAGACAGGAGATTTGCTTGTAGGTATTCCAGTAGTATCTCAGGGTATTCTGGGCTACACTCCGACACGACTTGTACCGCTATTGAGGGTCTGACTTTTACCAACCCCCTAGGCCAGCCATGCGATGCTCATAGACGAACGGACCGGACTGTACGGATACTGTAACTTACAGGCTCAGTAGGGTGTCAGGATGAGTTCGCTCATCGACGTCCCTTTTGGTCAATACCTGGTAGCCCGTTACGTATTGGCTTATACCTCTGACGTGCTAGTGGTTAAATCCACAGCCATAGTTTTGACGAGTCTTTAGAGTCCACCACACATACAGTTACTTAGGTTTCGGGCGAAACGCTGTAGAGGCTGTATGGAGATATGGCAGGGTTCGATCAGATACGTGCGGTATTGCACGGATCGTGATCGGACGGTTTTTACTAGCCGGCTTTGGCTTAAGCCGGATCCTAGCATTTGATAGTGTAGTTTTGTCTCTTTGAATTTGTGTTCAGTGGGAATACAAACGCGGGCATCTATTTGCAGTAGCGGGGTTTTCCTGTAATTTATTACGGGATCAGTTTTCTGAAGTTGCCAGTTTTCATTCTGTTCCGGCCTGTTTTCCTTTGTTGCTTCGCGGCCAGACTTTTTCGATGGAGGGGGTTATTTGCAGTTTGCAAATTACTCTTTTGTGGAGTGCTTTATTGCATTTGTGCCTTTATCATGATGAGATTCCATTATGGTCATTTCCTTTGCTTTTTGGTGATGGGGTTTGATTTAGCTTTGATTAGTGGTTGATGTGAGATAATTTGATAATTATCTTCACATATTGATTTATGCTTTTAAAAAATCTCTCTCCTCATTCCATTAAGAAGGGGAGGCCGGCCATTCCTTGAGTGAGCGTGGGAGAGTTTTCATTTTAGATGAGTGGCATTATTCTTCATCTCATTCCTCTTGCTAGGAAATTGAAAGCACCAATTTTCTTTAATCTCTTCCTCCATCCTCCATGGAAATTTCATATACCCCAAAAGAGACAAAGATTCTACACTAGTCTACAGCATATCTTGGACACGTCGGCTAGCCAACTTCGCGCCCGAGTTGCTTCAATCAAGAGGTGGGAGCCCGTAAAAGTTTCCGGCTACGTGGTGCCCTTTCCGATGAGGAGGTGATGGACAGAGTTTCCGCGAGAGATTCGAGTGGAGACGAAGACCGAAGGACACGGATCGCTTGGTATACTTCTCTACTCGTATTTTTCTTTGCTAGTTGCTAGGTTAATGGCCCGATCCGGGTGAAAAGTGCACGGTGGTGCCGGTTTTTCTAGTTTGCAAGTTTATTGTTTCCGCGTTTCCGGCGTCTGATCGACGGCCGGGGCGCCGCCGCAGGCTTACATTGGTATCAGAGCCAAGCCATTAACCATGCCTAGCTTGCCTTAGTATGTTTAGAAATCGATCAAACAAAAATCCCCAAAAACCGTATTTTCAATGCATTGTGTTTTCTGTCGAAATTTTTTCTGCTCCAAAAAATTTTCAGGTCATTGCAGAAACGTAAGCAGGAAATTCTAAGAATTATGGTAAAATTTGATACAGTGATCGCTTAGTACGGCCGCGGAAACGCGGCCAAACCCCTGGTTTGGCCACGGTTCCGCGGCGGGAAGATATGCTCATTGCACCAAAATTTCCTAGTAGGCTTTAGACTTGAAAATAGGGGTTTTGGGATATTATTTTTGGGCCCAGATTTTCTGTAAGTGCAACAGTACTGCTTGGGGCCCACTTTGACAAATTTGTTCAATCGGATGTTTTAAACATGCTAGTTCACAGTATTTACATTATATCTGCGACCGTGAATATCATTTGATCGGTAAATCCAGTCTATCTGCTATAGCCCTTTTAGATGGATTTGCGAACGTGATATTCACGTTGATGTTCTGTGTTGTGCTGTGATGTTGCGGATTGGTCGTGGGGGATAGCCTCGTTGCAGTGGTAGTACAGTTTTGTTTTATATGTACATTTTTTATTGTGGGGCGAGCGTCCGACCTGTGGACTGCCGTCACTGCCTGTTTGTATTATTCTTTTGGGGCACGACCAGGTTGCGGTCGATGTACCCGTTGTATGTATATTTTACTTTTTGTACTAGGATTACCCCGCGGAGGGGTGCACGGATAGCCGGGTTCTAGAGGGCAACGAGCCCGCATCTCATGGCGTTGAGACGGAGGGGGCTTTACACTAGAATTGGCGGGCTATTCGCCGCACTCGTAGGGGTATATGATTGACCCAGGAGGGGTGCCCAAGTTACCGGATTCCGTGAAGTGCTGGGTGGTCCATTCATGTTGCTGAAGGGGGCTGCCTCGCTTCAGGTTTTGGCGGGTAACATGCCGCGCCCATAGGGGTCTAGGATTTTCGTTGCACAGGATATCCACACGACCAGGGGAACGTCGGGTTTTAGTAGAGGCTCTATGAAACCCGGGGATCCCAGATATCTGTATTGATCTGTGTTGCTATACATTTCTCTGTGTTGCATTTTATCACGCCTTGAGCGAAAATTATATATATATATATATGTTGTATATGTTTTTCATCCGCGCTAGTCCAGTCCCCGCTCTGTCGTTAGTTAGCTAACCTAACGGGTGATGACGGGACCCAGTGGCGAATGCGGATGGCATATTCGTACGTCAGTATATTTTCGTTCTTTGTGGTGTGATCAATTGATGGGACTGCGTTGATTCGGATCAATGCAAGATAAAAAAAACCTATTCTGATGTTGTTGGAACACTTTTTTAAAAAGCTGTTATTACAAGGGCGTTCTCTTTTGTTTTGCACAGTGGTATTCAGTTGGAATATCCTGCTCCTTAGTCGACGAGCCAAGGGCCGAGATCCCTTCACCGGGAGTGACACCTTGGACAAAAGTTTGCGTCAGGGCAATAACTTCACTATAGCCGTTTACTTTTGCTTTGCATCGTGGTATTCAGTTGGAATATCCTGCACCTCATTCTACGGGGAAAGAGCCGAGATCCCTTCACCGCGAGTGACCTCTTTAGCAAAGGTTTTCATCACTATATTTTTTATAAAGCTATCCGGTTCCTTCAGCGATATCAAGTTCATTACGTTAAAGGTTTTCGCCAGAAACCATTCGTAGCCCTCCGTCGTTTCAGACGGGTAGCACGTAGTATTCATGCTATGTTTGTTGGCCTTCGTCAAGGCATAGTGTATGGTAGCTGCTTGTTGCCTTTCTGCTGCATAGATAGATGCGTTGGTTTGGGACAGTCGTATAGCCTTGTTGGCCTTCGTCAAGGGCTTGTACGGGTGGGTTCAAATCAACCTGGACAATGACGGGTAGAACTTGACATCTGACTTATGATTTGTTGGCCTTCGTCAAGGTCATAAGAGCATGGGGCAAAAATCCACATCGGGAGTTTCAAAAGAACTGAAACTTACCAGATATGCGCATACCTTCTGGAGTGTGGTAGCGTGAGCGGATTCCGTCACGTTATCATGCGATGATAGTTGGATCCCGATTCCTACTGATGAGTTGGTTTACTCCTCGGGTGATCCCGGCTAATTCTTCTTTCAGGTTTGGGGAAGAATTTGACGTTACAGTGGGAGGTTTCCAGATTAGATAAAGTGATAACCATTCTGATCTAGGTTAGAGTGCACGCTGAGATCTCTCTCTCTTTGGCATCGACCATTGACCCGACCCTAGACTATGACTCCGTAACCAAGTTGATCGAACCTTCTTAACACTGGCTTTTGATTGTCAGAGTTGCAGACCTCATTGTCACTCCTACTTTTACCCTTTTCTCCGGGAAACCCCGTATTATTACGAACGTCCACTTCCATTGGACAAAACCATCGTATGGTTATATACGAACTCGAAGGAATTCGAGGATGGTTTCCGGTTCTGGAGAAAACGAATAGGACTATTCAGTTGTCTTTTCCTTTTACCTTCTCTCAGGTTACGAGTACTGCTTGGTTTAGGAGATAGTACACCTATTACGCAAATTGGATATTCTTCTTCCAGACCTTAGGCTGGTGATGACCGGTGGGGAATGAAGAAAGCCAATTAGCCTAAACGGTGTACATAAGGTATTATGTTCAGACAAAGCAAGGGATTAGTAAGAAGGCAAAGTAAATTGCGACTGCTATTCACGACCAAACCAAGTATTTCTTCGACAATCCTAAATCACCTTTGTATTTCTTCAGGACACTCCGTATAACTACGAAGATCCCAAGTTTATTGGATAATCCATCCTATGGTTATATACGAACTCGAAAGGAACTTGTTCCAGTTCGGGGATGGATCCTGGTTCAGGAGAAATAGCAATAAAGTTCATTCATGTGTCTTTTATCTTCACCTTCTCTCGCGTTGCGAGTGCTCCTAGGATTAGGACAGTACACCCATTATGCTTATTGGATAGTCTTCTTCCAAACCATAGGCTGGTGCCGAACGGTAGGGAACGAAGAAAACCATTTAGCCTAAAGGGGTGTACGGAAGGTAATGACAAAAGACATATAAAGGGATTTGGAGAAGTGGCAAAGAATTATACGGTTACAGTTGAGAATCTGGATAATGGAAGAGGCATTACTAGGAATACCAGGATACCCCATCGAAACATTTCAATATTTCAGTTTCACTGTGTACTGTTAAAAGAAAACTGATTTCCTAATTAGACACTTGCTCCAGGGTATGTATTTACCAGGTTGGATTCTCACTTCTGTATGGTTTTACAGACGATGAGTGGGAGTAAGTTATTGGGAATTAGGTGACCATCCTCATTATATCGGGATTCGTTGTAATTGGTGATATTTGAGGAAGCCACCTGGGTTGTTTGTCGGACGGCAAATATTTGGTTTTGAATATCCGTTGTTGTGCACCAATTTCAAATTGACATATCTGTACGTCTATTTTTATAGAGTGAGACATACCTTTTTGAAATTATGTCTATGACATTTACCTATATCAGAGGATGGTTAGGTAAGGAGTATTGAACAACGGTGTAATTCTTCTGAACCATAAGTACAGTTTTCAACCTACGACACACAGTGAATGAGTTGTTAGACTCAGCGGACTTATACAGAGTATTGTATGTTGTCCAGTGTCCATTAGGACAGAGGGGTTGGTCCTCGTACTGTATTCTGTTTACTTATGACTTCTCTAGTTCTTAGACATATGTTTCGTAGAAACACAATGTCTAAGTTTTGATGAGTTATAGGTATAAGAGTAAAGTAGAGAACCAGGTATTGCAAGTATCGGGATTCTTCAAGGTGATCGAAGATGTAGATACTTGTGAATGGTATTCAGTTGATAGTAATGATTAAGAGAACTAGCTTCTCTTTCAGGTTGCTCATAATTGGAAGTACTCCTAAGTTGAGTAACGCTGATCGGCCTCTCTTCCATTTAATTGACATGCACTGGAGATAGCTGCATGATTTGAATCTGGTTCAATTAAATCAGTGCCTCTGTTTCTTGGATATAGAACAGTTCATATCTTGACATTGTTAAGATACGGGGAGTTGTCCGGCTTATGCTTAAAACCAGACTCCGGATAACTCAAGGCATGTTTCTGTAATGGCTGTTTGTGGGTTGACCCGGGCTATGACGAGGGTTGACTTTCTAACATCTGGAAGATCAATAGTGATATTGTTCTTGACTCGCCACAGTTTTAATTAAAAATGGATTTTTTCATAAAACAGTAGTGGGAGTATGGTAGAACTGGAAGTGATTACAGAACCGCAAACGATTACTGAAGATTTGATAAGAACCTAAAGATTCAATCTGGTTTGACATTCCATTGGCCACTCCATTGATATAGTGGGTAATCTCAGGCACTCGAGAGGTACTTCGGTATGCTCAAGGACGGTGGCAGGGAGGTTCTTGTTTACCCAGACTTTCCATTGCTGTTGTTCCAGACTGTGAGGCCCGGCAGGAGGATGAGTATAGCGTCGTTCTAAACTAGCTTTAGAAGTGTACGTCTATATGACTCTGCCAGAGGGTTGTCGTAGTAAGTGGGAGCAGCGGAAGCATTGGTGGACATCAGGCTTATGTCTATTTATAGACTAGAGCAGATATAGCGGAGATAGATCATCTATTTCTGATGTGACAGTCATAGGTTTGACTTCATCAGAATAGGGGATGGATCTGTTAAGAAGGGAGTAGGGTGTGATGTCCTGGTATTTGATGACATACACGGAGTAGGAAGTGATATTCCTATACTACGATCGGTTATACTTTGGTCGTCACACAGTGGTTTCTCCACATGGGACCTGGATATTATATCAGACATTCTGGTCACTAGGTCTATGGTTTTAGATCTAGATTTGGGTAGTTTCCCAATCTGGGTACTTTGACATCATTCTATGAGTATTTAAAATGGACGACTCCTGGCACGGTAGTGTACCTGCAGGTAATGGAGTCACCCTCTCTAAAGGTGTCTTACAGACTAAAGGGGAGAGGGATACGCATGATTGGCAGATCACTTACTTAGGCAATTGAGTTGATCATGAGATGTCAAGTACCACACCAGATGTTGTTCTTGCAGTAGATGCAATAAGTTGATATTAATCCAATCCTGGAGAAACAGTCGGAAGCAGTTTTAGAACATAAGTGGATGTTCTAGGGATATGATAACGGCAGTCTTCTTTGGGAGACAGTTATCATTCCAGGCTTCCAAGGTGACCTGGATGGCAGAGTGGCTGTCAGAGTTATAGTTTTCCCTCTAACGAGGGGCAGTATTACGGACAGATGGTCCAGGTGAATACTGAGGGAAGGTATGGCGCTGGATACTGATTAAGTTCAGTCGACGATATAGTCTAAGAAGTTTGGATTTGGAGTTCATTTATGAGCTAGGTCCCATCAGACATCCAGACTTTCTAAGACAGGTATTGCTCATTTCGGGAGATGGCTTTCTCCGCGAACTTGAGATAGAGAGAGACATAGAAATAAACACTAGAGCGGATCCACTCACTGAGGCTATTCCTCGAACGCAATAGTTTCACAAACGAGCTTTGTGAGACTGACTAGTAGAGGAGTTGGGTGTTCGGTATCACACGGGCTGTGAGTATGCGACATCGCAATAATTAGCTTTGAGTGCAAGTGGGAGATTGTTGGATATAGTGCCCTCAGAGTCAATTATTGGATCACAGGCACGTGATTGCAATGATTGAGGGAGGACCTATACCGGTAGAACAGTCTTACTCGAGATGATAGTATGCTTTCTGGTTTATCTTTATCATCGTGTACTGCTTTAGGTGACCTTACGAGTCGCTATTACACATTGATAGAGCCCCTAGGATTCTTGCTTGACTACCAGCAGTATGAGGGCGATCATATAAGTGGGAGCTGGGGTCTATAAGCAAATCCTTAAAAGGTCCCTAGTCGTGGAAGTTTCGAGACAGGGCATCGATTCTCCAGAGTAGACTAGTGTATACAGTCGAGACCCCGACGAGGTGCAGTGGCCGGTCTCACAAGCCACTGGTGTCAGTTGGTTCACCTAAGATGTATACAGGTGCTCATTGGGTTATGAGTACACCGGAAAGGACTCGCCGGGAACCTGCTAGTTGGGATTATACCAGACGTCAGATAGCAGTTCCCAGGTGACATGTGTACAGGTTAGTTCATCGACCTGAGATCGTCATTTGTCTCGTGTGAGTTGCCACTTTGCTTTGATTACTACCCTACCACGGCTTAAAGGAGTCGTGCAAACAGGTTTTAGTTGGGTACAGTCCCGAGCCACATGGAGGCAGTGAGCGGATCTGCAGGGGTTCGTCTCTCCCGGTATTCGGGGTGAGGTCGCGCTGTGTTTAGGAGAGCTAGAACATGAAAAGTCCTTGGCCAAGGCAGGAGATTTGCTGGTAGGTATTCCAGTAGTATCTCAGGGTGTTCTGGGCTACACTCCGACACGACTTGTACCGCTATTGGGCGCCTGACTTTTACCAACCCCCTAAGCCCGCCATGCGATGCTCATAGACGAACGGACCGGACTGTACGGATATTGTCACTGGCAGGCTCAGTAGGGTGTCAGGATGAGTTCGCTCATCGACGTCCCTTTTGGTCAATACCTGGTAGCCCGTTACGTATTGGCTTATACCTCTGACGTGCTAGTGATTAAATCCACAGCCATAGTGTTGACGAGTCTTTAGAGTCCACCACACACACAGTTACCCAGGTTTCGGGCGAAACGCTGTAGAGGCCGTATGGACATATGGCAAGGTTCGATCAGATACGTGCGGTATTGCACGGATCGTGATCGGACGGTTTTTACTAAACGGCTTTGGCTTAAGCCGGATCCTAGTATTTGATAGTGTAGTTTTGTCTCTTTGCATTTATGTTCAGTGGGAATACAAACGCGGGCATGTATTTGCAGTAGCGGAGTTTTCCTGTAATTTATTACGGGATCAGTTTTCTGAAGTTGCCAGTTTTCATTCTGTTCCGGCCGGTTTTCCTTTGTTGCTTCGCGGCCGGACTTTTTCGATGGAGGAGGTTATTTGCAGTTTGCAAATAACACTTTTATGGAGGGCTTTATTGCATTTGTGCCTTTATCATGATGAGATTCCATTATGGTCATTTCCTTTGCTTTTTGGTGATGGGGTTTGATTTAACTTTGATTAGTGGTTGTTGTGAGATAATTTGATAATTATCTTCACATATTGATTTATGCTTTTAAAAAATCTCTCTCCTCATTCCATCAAGAAGGGGGGGCCGGCCATTCCTTGAGTGAGGATGGGAGAGTTTTCATTTTAGATGGGTGGCATTATTCTTCATCTCATTCCTCTTGCTAGAAAATTGAAAGCACCAATTTTCTTTAATCTCTTCCTCCATCCTCCATGGCAATTTCATATACCCCAAAAGAGACAAAGATTCTACACTAGTCTACAGCACATCTTGGACGCGTCGGCTAGCCAACTTCGCGCCCGAGTTGCTTCGGTCAAGAGGTGGGAGCCCATAAAAGTTTCCGGCTACGTTGTGCCCTTTCCGACGAGGAGGTGATCGACGGAGTTTCCGCAAGAGATTCGAGTGGAGACGAAGACCGAAGGACACGGATCGCTTGGTATACTTCTCTACTCGTATTTTTCTTTGCTAGTTGCTAGGTTAATGGCCCGATCCGGGTGAAAAGTGCGCGGTGGTGCCGGTTTTGCTAGTTTGCAAGTTTTTTGTTTCCGCGTTTCCGGCATCGGATCGACGGCCGGGGCGCCGCCGCAGGCTTACACTTCATAATTTAACCATGGTTTGAGATGAGAAGAAATAAATATATATACATATATTTTCTTTTTCTTTTCAAGAGTTTTATCTTCTCTTCTTCTTAAAAATAGCCATCATCTTCTTCAACCTTGAGCTCTTGCTCTCTAGACTTTTCAAGTGAGCAAAATACACATAAAGATAGGATTTTGAAGTGAGAAAGAGAACCACAACACCATTTTACACAAGTCTAGCCCACTTGTTTAGAGTGTTTGCTTCATTTCATCTTCTTGTTAAAGTGAAGTTGATAGCTTGGACAAAGGAGCTTCGGGTGGATCGTCGTGGACGTTAGAGGACTTCAAGCTGATCTTTTTCCAACTCTCAAGTGGCCAAGGAGTCTACAAAAGGGAGCTACAAAGGTTGTAGTCTCAAAACCCTAGCCTTTATAACATATGACGTTAGTTATTGTTTTAGAAACCCTAATTTTCTAGGATAGATCCTTTGTATGCTTACTTAGCACCATAAAAATTTGAACTTTGTGACATGTGATGCTTCCAAACTCTACATAGGGTGCTAGGTAAACCTTACACCGATGTAGTGCGTCGTTTCTGGACGACGACCTAGAAGACCTTGCATACTTAACACTACACCCGGGATCCGATGTAGCACGTCGCTGAGTAGGGGACGCCCCAACGATATTCTTATTATGGTTTATGTCATAGAATGTGACAAAGTTTTATGTTGGATGTCACAAGCCTACCACAACTCTCACCCTTTCTTATCCGGACTTGGGACCAGCAACGAGGTGTAGTGTAGTCAAAAAGTAAAAATAGAAGGTGGGGGTAAGAAAACTTCAATGAGAGAAAGTGGGTGCAAGTGGGGTGCAATGGATTTCTAGCGAGACAAAATGTCAAGTTTTGTAAAAAAAATTGTTTTGTGGTTTTTTTTATGAAGATTTTTGCAAAACATTTTATATGGAACTACGACACACTTTCAAGCAATCACAATATGCAAAATCAAGCCTAGAGCTAGGATCTCCTAAGTCAACTAGACCGCTCCTAATTGATCCAAAGGACAAATTGTGAGATATATCCCTCGAATATTCTCTTCACCGCCAACTGTGGCCAGGTAAGCACAAGTAAAGAAAGGAGGGATCCGCTCATGAATCACCGTGAGACGGGCCTTTTAAAATTACCTTTCCGACTTGTCTAGCCTAGGCACCACAAAGTCTGGTTTAGATAAACGACCGATTGCCAACAACCATCCTTTGTTCAATTGAGCGCGACAGTCCTTATTGGCTGAGTCTAATATTTTTGACTAACTCGAGGGTTGATGCAAATGATTTTTGTGATTTTTGGGGTCCTGGGTGTTGGAGATAGTGCCCTCAGAGTCAATTATTGGATCACAGGCACGTGATTGCAATGATTGAGGGAGGACCTATCCCGGTGGGACAGTCTTACTCGGGATGATAGTATGCTATCTGGTTTACCTTTATCATCGTGTACTGCTTCAGGTGACCTTACAGGTCGCTATTACACGCTGATAGAGCCCCTAGGATTCTTGCTTGACTGCCAGCAGTATGATGACGATCATATACGTGAGAGCTGGTGATCTATAAGCACATCCTTAAAAGGTCCCTAGTCGTGGGAGTTTCGAGACATGGCATCGATTCTCCAGAGTAGACTAGTGTATACAGTCGAGACCCCGACGAGGGGCGGTGGCCGGTCTCACATGCCACTGGTGTCAATTGGTTCACCTAAGATGTATACAGGTGCTCATTGGGTTATGTGTACACCGGACAGGACTCGCCGGGAACATGCTAGTTGGTCTTATACCTGACGTCAGATAGCAGTTCCCTGGTGACATGTGTACAGGTTAGTTCATCGACCTGGGGATCGTCATTTATCTCGTGTGAGTTCCCACTGTACTTTGATTACTACCCTACCACGGCTCAACGGAGTCGTGCAAACAGGTTTTAGTTGGGTACAGTCCCGAGCCACATGGAGGCAGTGAGCGGATCTGCAGGGGTTCGTCTCTCCCGGTATTGGGGGTGAGGTCGCGCTGTGTCTAGGAGAGCCATTACACAAAGTCCTCGGCCGAGGCAGGAGATTTACTGGTAGGTATTCCTGTAGTATCTCAGGGTGTTCTGGGCTACACTCCGACACGACTTGTACTGCTTTTGGGGGTCTGACTTTTACCAACCCCCTAGGCCCGCCATGCGATACTCATAGACGAACGGACCGGACTGTACGGATATTGTCACTGACAGGCTCAGTAGGGTGTCAGGGTGAGCTCGCTCATCGACGTCCCTTTTGGTCAATAGCTGGTGGCCCGTTACGTATTGGCTAATACCTCTGACGTGCTAGTGGTTAAATCCACAGCCATAGTATTGGCGAGTCTTTAGAGTCCACCACACTTTCAGTTACTCAAGCTTTCGGGCGAAACGTTGTAGAGGCCGTTTGGAGATATGGCAGGGTCCGATCAGATACGTGCAGTATTGCACGAATCAGGATCGGACGATTTGTACTAGTGGCCATATGGATATATGGCAAGGTTCGATCAGATACGTGCGGTATTGCGGATCAGGATCGAACGGATATTACTAGCCGGCTTTGGTTTAAGCCGGATCCTAGTTTAGTACAGTGTAGATTTTGTCTCATTGCATTTGTATCCGGTCGGAATACAGATGCGGGTGTGTATGCACAGTATCGAGGTTTTCCTGTAATTTACTACGGGACCAGTTTTCTGGAGTTGCCAGTTTGCATTCCGTTCCGGCCGGTTTTCCTTTGTTCTTTCCCGGCCGGTCTTTTCCGATGGAGGGGGTTATTTGCAAGTTTGCAAATAACATTTGTGGAGGGGGTTTCTTGCACTTGTGGCATTATGATAAGTTAAGCATCTTTGCTTTTTCATGATGGCTTGCTTTTTGAGATTAGATTGTGATTAGAGTTGATTTGAATGGATTTGACCTTGTTATCATTCCTTTTGCATGTGGTCATCTATTGCCTTTTACTACTCTCACCTCCCTTCATGAGTTTGTTTTTTCCTCCACCATTTGTTCAAAGGGGGGGCCGGCCACTACACAAGTGGAAGAGGGATTTTCATTTTGTGAAGTGGAAAAAATTATCATCTCACTTTGATACACCAAAGTTCATCTCCATTTTGTTCATTCCCTCCATCCAATGGCAACTTCACTACCCCATATGAGACAAGCATTTCTACACTACAATCTACAGCAAACCTTCGGCACGTCGACTAGCCAGCTTCATGCCCGAGTTGCCTCGGTATTGAGGTGGGAGCCCGTAAAAGACGCAGGCGATGTGGTGCCCTTCCGGCGAGGAGGCGACGATATGGAGACAGGACTTTCCGTGGGAGATTGGGACGATGACGAGAAGACCGGAGGACTCGGATCACTCGGTATATCTCTCACTCCCTCTCTTGTTAGCTAGTATCGGTTAATGGTTACAATCCGGGTATATTGTCCGCGGTAGCGCCAGTTTAAAGTTAAGAAAAAATTTTGATTCCGCATTTTGGCCTCGGATAGACGGCCGGGGCGCTGCCGTGGCGCAACATGGTATCAGAGCCAGGCCATTAACCTAGTCTAGCTTGTTCTAGTGTGTTTTACTTTTCCGATCGAAAAAAAATTCCCAAACCGCGTTTTCTTCACATCAGTTTCTGTCGATTTTTTCCGGGCTCTAAAAATTTTTCAGGTAGTATAAAAGTGATGTACTGATAGTCGTAAGAACACTGGAAAAATTTGGTGCCATGATCCTTCCGTACGACCGCGGAACCACGGCCTTAACCCCCCTTTGGCCGCGGTTCCGCTGCAGGAATGTGGGTTCATGTCACCATTTCTTTGCAGTGGGCTTTTGGGCTGAAAATAGGGGTTTTGGTATACTTTGTTTGGGCCCAGAATTTCTGTGAGTGCTACAGTATTGTTTGAGGGGCCTACTTGGTAAAATTTGATCGATCGGATATTTTAAACACATTGGTTCACAGTATTTACATTATATCTGCGACCGTAAATGTCACTTGATCGGTAAATCCTGTCTAACTGCTATAGCCCAGTTGGACGGATTTGCGAACGTGACATTCACGTTGATGTCTTGTGTTTTTGCTGTGATATTGCGGATCGGTCGTGGGGGATAGCCTGGTTGCAATGTTAGTACAGTTTTGTTTTATATGTACATTTGATATTGCGGGGCGAGCGTCCGACATGTGGACTGCCGTCACTGCCTGTTTGTATTATTCTTTTGGGGCACGACCTGGTTGCGGTCGATGTACCCGTTGTATGTATATTTTACTTTCTGTACTAGGATTACCCCGCGGAGGGGTGCACGGATAGCCGGGTTCTAGAGGGCAACGGGCCCGCATCTCATGGCATTGAGACGGAGGGGGCTTCACTCTAGGATTGGCAGGCTATTCGCCGCACTCGTAGGGGGTACAGGTTGACCCAGGAGGGGTGCCCAAGTTACCGGATTCCGTGAAGTGCTGGGTGGTCCATTCACGGTGCTGAAGGGGGCTGCCTCGCTTCAGGTTTTGGCGGGTGACTTGCCGCGCCCGTAGGGGTCTAGGTTTTCATTGCACAGGCTATCCAGACAACCAGGGAAACGTCGGGTTTCAGCAGCGGCTCTGTGAAACCCGGGGCTTCCAGAGATCTGTATTGTTCTTTGATGCTGTACATTTCTGTGATGTTGCATTTTATCACGCCTTGAGCGAAATATAATATATTGGTATATATATTAGTAGATGTTGTATATGTTTTGCATCCGCTCTAGCCCAGTCTCCGCTCTGTCGTTAGTTAGCTAACCTAACAGGTAAAGACGGGACCTAGTGGCGAATGCGGATGGCATATACGTACATCAGTATATTTTCGTTCTTTGTGGTGTGATCAATTGATGGGACTGCGTTGATTCGGATCAATGCAAGCTAAACAAACCTATTCTGATGTTGTTGGAACATTTTTTCAAAAAGCTGTTATTGCAACGACATTCACTTTTGTTTTGCATCGTGGTATTCAGTTGGAATATCCTGCTCCTCAGTCGACGAGGCAAGGGCCGAGATCCCTTCACCGGGAGTGACCCCTTGGACAGAAGTTTGCGTCAGGGCAATAACTTCACTATAGCCGATTGCCTTTTGCTTTGCATCGTGGTATTCAGTTGGAATATCCTGCACCGCATTCCACGGGGAAAGAGCCGAGATCCCTTCACCGGGAGTGACCTCTTTTGCAAAGGTTTTCGTCACTATATTTTTATAAAAAGTTATGCAGTTCCTTCAACGATATCAAGTTCATTACGTTAAAGGTTTTTCGCCAAAAACCAGTCGTAGCCTTCCGTCATTTCAGATTAGTATTACTTAATATTCGTGCTGCGTTTGTCATGCATTGCCGAGGCGTAGTGTTCGGTAGCTATGTAATGCTTTTCTGTCACATGGATAAGTGGATTGGTTAGGACAGTCGTACGGTTTTGTTGGCATTGTCAAGGACTCGTACGGGTGGGTTTAACGCAATCAAGATAATAACGGGTAGAACTTGACTAGGACTCTTTGATTTGTTGGCATTGTCAAGGTCACTTGGGTCCTAGGGGTAAAAACATACATCGGGAGTTTCTAAAGAAACTGAAACTTGCCAGGCATGCGCATACCTTCTGGAGTGGGGTGACGTGAGTGGATTCCGTCACGTTGTCATGCGATGATAGTTGGATCCCGATTCCCACTGATGAGTTGGTTTACTCCTCGGGTGATCCCGGCTAATTCTTCTTTCAGGTTTGGGGAAGAATTTGACGTTACAGTGGGAGGTTTCCTGATTAGATAAAGTAATAACCATTCTGATCTAGGCTAGAGTGCACGCTGGGTGTTTCTTTTCTCTCTCTCTTTGGCAGCGACCATTGACCCGACCCTAGACTATGACTCAGTGACCAAGTTGACCGAACCTTCTTAACACTGGCTTCTGGATTGTCAGATTTGCAGACCTCATTGCCACTCCTACTTTTACCCTTTTTCTCCAGGACACCCCGTATTACTACGAACGTCTACTTCCATTGGACAAAACCATCGTATGGTTATATACGAACTCGAAGGAATTCGAGGATGGTTTTTGGTTCTGGAGAAAACGAATAGGACTATTCAGTTGTCTTTTCCTTTTACCTTCTCTCTCAGATTGCGAGTACTTCTTGGTTTAGGAGATAGTACACCTATTACGCAAATTGGATAGTCTTCTTCCAAACCATAGGCAGGTGCCGACCGGTAGGGAATGAAGAAAGCCAATTAGCGTAAACGGTATACATAAGGTATTAAGTTCAGACAAAGCAAGGGATTAGTGAGAGGGCAAAGTAAACTGCGACTGCTATTCACGACCAAACCAAATATTTCTTCGCCAATCCTAAATCACCTTTGTATTTCTCCACGACACTCCGTATCACTACGAAGATCCACAGTTTATTGGATACTCCATCGTATGGTTATATACGAACTCGAAAGGAACTTGTTCCAGTTCGGGGATGGATCCTGGTTCAGGAGAAATAGGAATAAGGTTCATTCGGTTGTCTTTCATCCTCACCTTCAATCGCATTGCGAGTGCTCCTAGGACTAGGACAGCACACCCATTATGCTTATTGGATAGTCTTCTTCCAAACCATAGGCTGGTGCCGAACGGTAGGGAAGGAAGAAAACCATTTGGCCTAAGGGGTGTGCAGAAGGTAATGACTAAAGACATATAAAGGGATTTGGAGAGGTGGCAAAGAATTATACGGTTATAGTTGTGAATCTGGATAATGGTAGAGGCATTGCTAGGAATACCAGGATACCCCATCGAAACATTTCAATGTTTCAGTTCAACTATGTACTGTTAAAAGAAAACTGATTTCCCGATTAGACACTTGCTCCAGGGTATGTATTTACCAGGTATGATTGTCACATCTGTATGGTTTTACACATGATGAGTGGGAGTAAGTTATTGGGAATTGGGGGATCATCCTCATTATATCGGGATTCGTTGTAATCGGTGATATTTGAGGAGATCACCTGGGCTGTTTGCCGGTCGGCAAATATTTGGTTTTGAATATCCGCTGTTGTGCACCAATTTCAAATTGATATATCTGTACGTCTATTTTCATAGAGTGAGATATACCTTTTGATATTATGTCGATGACATTTACCTATATCAGTAGATGGTTAGGTAAAGAGCATTAAACAGCGGTGTAATTCTTCTTAACCATATGTACAGTTTTCAACCTGCGACACACAGTGAAAGAGTTATCATACTCAAGGGACTTATACAGAGTATTGTATGTTGTCCATGCTCCATCAGGACAGAGGGGTTGGTCCTCGTACTATATTCGGTTTACTTATAACTTCTCTAGTTTTTAGAAAGGTGTTTCGTGGAAACACAGGGTCCGAATTTTGAGAAGTTATAGGTATTTGAATAAAGTAGAGAACCAGGTATTACAAGTATCGGGATTCTTCAAAGTGATCGAAGATGTAGATACTTGTGTATGGTATTCAGTTGATAGTGATGATTAAGAGAACTTGCTTCTCTTTCAGGTTACTCATAATTGGAAGCATTCCTAAGTTGAGTAACGCTGATCGGCCTTTCTCCATTTAGTTGACATACACTGGAGACAGCTGCATGATTTGAATTTGGTTCAATTAAATCAGTGCCTCTAGTTCTATATTGGATATAGAACAGTTCATATCTTAACGATGTTAAGGTACGGGGAGTTGTCCGGCTTTTGCTTAAAACCAGACTCCGGATAACTCAAGGCACGTTTCTGTAATGGCTGTTTGTGGGTTGACCCAGGCTATAACGAGGGTTGATTTTCTACCATCTGGAAGATCAATAGTAATATTGTTCTTGACTCGCCACAGTTTTAACAAAAATGGATTTTTTCAGAAAACAGCAGTGGGAGTATGGTAGAACTGGAAGTGATTCCAGAACCGCAAACGATTACTAAAAATTTGATAGGAACCTAAAGATTCAATCTGGTTTGACATTCCATTAGCCACTCCGCATATATGGTGGGTAATCTCAGGCACCCGAGAGGTACTTCGGTATGCTCAAGGACGGTGGCAGGGAGGTTCTTGTTTACCCAGACTTGCCATTGCTGTTGTTCCAGACTGTGAAACCCGGCATAAGGATGAGTATAGCGTCATTCTAAACTGGCTTTAGAAGTGTACATCTATATGACTCTGCCAGAGGGTTGTCATAGTCAGTGGGAGCAGCGGAAGCATTGGTGGACAGTTGGCTTATATCTATTTACAGACTGAAGCAGACATAGATCATCTATTTCTGATATGAAGTCATAGGTTTGACTTCATCATAATAGGGGATGGATCTGCTAAGGAGGTAGTAGGGTGTGATGTCCTGGTATTTGGATGACATACACAGAGTAGGAAGTCATATTCCTATACTACGATCGGTTATACTTTGGTTGTCACATAGTGGTTTCTCCACACAGGTTTTGGATATTATATCAGACATTCTGGTTACTAGATCTATAGTTTTAGATCTAGATTTGGGTGGTTTCCTAATCTGGGTACCTTGACAGCATTCTATGAGTATTTAGAATGGACGACTCCAGGCACGGTAGCACACCAGCAGGTAATGGAGTCACCCTCTCTAAAGGTGTCTTACAGACTAAAGGGGAGAGGGATACGCATGATTGACAGAACACTTGCTTAGGCAATTGAGTCAATCATGAGATGTCAAGTACCACACCAGATGTTGTTCTTGTATTAGGTGCAATAAGTTGATATTGATCCAATCCTGGAGAAACAGTCGGAAGCAGTTTTAGAACATAAGTTGATGTTCTAGGGATATGATAACAGCATTCTCTTTCGGGGGACAGTTATCATTCCAGGCTTCCAAAGTGACCTGGATGGCAGAGTGGCTGTCAGAGTTATAGTTTTCCCTCCGACGAGGGGCAGTATTTTGGACAGGTGGTCCAGGTGGATACTGAGGGAAAGGCATGGCGCAGGATACTGATTAAGTTCAGTTGACGGTACAGTCTAAGAAGTTTGGATTTGGAGTTCATTTATGAGCTAGGTCCCATCAGATATCCAGACATACTCTAAGACAGGTATTGCTCATTTCGGGAGATGGCTTTCTCTGCGAACTTGAGATATAGAGAGACATAGAAAGAAACATCACAGCGGATCCACTCACAGAGGCTATTCCTCGAACGCAATAGTTTCGCAAACGAGCTTTGTGAGACTGACTAGTAGAGGAGTTGGGTGTTCGGTATCACACGGGCTGTGAGTATGCGACATCGCAATAATTAGCCTTGAGTGCAAGTGGGAGATTGTTGGAGATAGTGCCCTCAGAGTCAATTATTGGATCACAGGCACGTGATTGCAATGATTGAGGGATGACCTATCCCGGTAGGACAGTCTTACTCGGGATGATAGTATGCTATCTGGTTTACCTTTATCATCGTGTACTGCTTCAGGTGACCTTACAGGTCGCTATTACACGCTGATAGAGCCCCTGGGATTCTTGCTTGACTGCCAGCAGTATGATGGCGATCATATACGTGAGAGCTGGTGATCTATAAGCACATCCTTAAAAGGTCCCTAGTCGTGGGAGTTTCGAGACAGGGCATCGATTCTCCAGAGTAGACTAGTGTATACAGTCGAGACCCCGACGAGGGGCGGTGGCCGGTCTCACAAGCCACTGGTGTCAGTTGGTTCACCTAAGATGTATACAAGTGCTCATTGGGTTATGAGTACACCGGATAGGACTCGCCGGGAACATGCTAGTTGGTCTTATACCTGACGTCAGATAGCAGTTCCCAGGTGACATGTGTACAGGTTAGTTCATCGACCTGGGGATCGTCATTTGTCTCGTGTGATTTCCCATTGTACTTTGATTACTACCCTACCACGGCTCAAAGGAGTCGTGCAAACAGGTTTTAGTTGGGTACAGTCCCGAGCCACATGGAGGCAGTGAGCGGATCTGCAGGGGTTCGTCTCTCTCGGTATTGGGGGTGAGGTTGCGCTGTATCTAGGAGAGCCATTACACAAAGTCCTCGGCCGAGGCAGGAGATTTACTGATAGGTATTCCAGTAGTATCTCAGGGTGTTCTGGGCTACACTCCGACACGACTTGTACCGCTTTTGGGGGTCTGACTTTTACCAACCCTCTAGGCCCGCCATGCGATACTCATAGACGAACGGACCGGACTGTACGGATATTGTCACTGACAGGCTCAGTAGGGTGTCAGGGTGAGCTCGCTCATCGACGTCCCTTTTGGCCAATAGCTGGTGACCCGTCACGTATTGGCTAATACCTCTGACGTGCTGGTGGTTAAATCCACAGCCATAGTATTGAAGAGTCTTTAGAGTCCAGTACACTTTCAGTTACTCAAGCTTTCGGGCGAAACGATGTAGAGGCCGTATGGAGATATGGCAGGGTCCGATCAGATACGTGCGGTATTGCACGGATCAGGATCGGACGGTTTGTACTAGTGGCCGTATGGATATATGGCAAGGTTCGATCAGATACGTGCGGTATTGCACGGATCAGGATCGAACGGATATTACTAGCCGGCTTTGGTTTAAGTCGGATCCTAGTTTAGTACAGTGTAGATTTTGTCTCATTGCATTTGTATCCGGTCGGAATACAGATGCGGGTGTGTATGCACAGTATTGGGGTTTTCCTGTAATTTATTACGGGACCAGTTTTCTGGAGTTTCCAGTTTGCATTCCGTTCCGGCCGGTTTTCCTTTGTTCTTTCCCGGCCGGACTTTTCCGATGGAGGGGGTTATTTGCAAGTTTGCAAATAACATTTGTGGAGGGGGTTTCTTGCACTTGTGGCATTATGATAAGTTAAGCATCTTTGCTTTTTCATGATGGCTTGCTTTTTGAGATTAGATTGTGATTAGAGTTGATTTGAATGGATTTGACCTTGTTATCATTCCTTTTGGATGTGGTCACCTATTTCCTTTTACTACTCTCACCTCCCTTCATGAGTTTGTTTGTTCCTCCATCATTTGTTCAAAGGGGGGGGGGGCACTACACAAGAGGAAGAGGGATTTTCATTTTGTGAAGTGGAAAAAATTATCATCTCACTTTGATACACCTAAGTTCATCTCCATTTTGTTCATTACTTTCCTCCATCCAATGGCAACTCCACTACCCCATATGAGACAAGCATTTCTACACTACAATCTACAACAAACCTTAGGCACGTCGACTAGCCAGCTTCATGCCCGAGTTGCCTCGGTATTGAGGTTGGAGCCCGTAAAAGACGCAGGCGATGTGGTGCCCTTCCGGCGAGGAGGCGACGATATGGAGACAGGACTTTCCGCGGGAGATTGGGATGATGACGAGAAGACCGGAGGACTCGGATCACTCGGTATATCTCTCTCTCCCTCTCTTGTTAGCTAGTATCGGTTAATGGTTACGATCCGGGTATATTGTCCGCGGTAGCGCCAGTTTAAAGTTAAGAAAAATTTTTGATTCCGCATTTTGGCCTCGGATAGACGGCCGGGGCGCTGCCGTGGCGCAACACTGGGAAGGGTAATGAAATCCCCACCCAATCTGGATTGGTGTTATAGCCCCTTAAAAGCCTGTTTTTAAAAATGCAAAGCAGTAAGCATACAAAAATCCAAACCACTTGCCAAATTTTTTTTCTTATTGCGGCGCAATGAATCCTGCACAAGATTAATTTATTGGAAAAGGGGGAAGATGTTTTGCGCAAAGAACCCTGCAGGAAAATTTTTCAGAGGAGCACAGGGGTTACAGAGGAGGTAAGGAATACTTACAGAAAAATTGGATTGCTGACGTCAAGAAACGGCCGCGGATCCGCCGCCAAATGCCTGTTAGTGTCGCGTTTCCGCGGTGGAAGAGTCGGTTCAGATCTCCAAAATCTTTCTGTTTTCTGTTGTGGTTCTCCTCTGTATGTTCAGATCTGTTGTTTGCTGTTTTATTCACTGGATTTTTCCAGATCTGAATCTGTTCGTCTTTCCGATCCTGCATAATTCGCACAAAACCCTTCAAAAAAATATCAAAATGATAATTTTTTTTGTTTTTATATTTTTCAGTTTTTATGATTTTTTAATTTTTTGAATTAACCCGAAATTACAAAAAGAAAATAACTACCGTTATCCCCGGCAACGGCGCCATTTGATTGGCAGAGCTTTTGCTTATACCACAATCATATTACAAATAAATAGGTTCTTTTGGTCCTTGTCCGTCCTTTCTTAACTCTTAGCCCTAACCTCCAGTTAATTCAATCACATCCAGTCTAACTAGGGAATCACCGCTATCACGTAGGATAGGGTGGCGTAGTGAGCGGTGTGTGCTTGATTTAAAAAGAGTCCTTTTAATAAAATTATATAGGCAAAGAAAGGAATGAGAGAGATTTCCATCTCTCAAACCTTCCCTATCCTAACCCTAACAAGTGAGAAACTACTCACTCATTAGGGAAATTGTGACAAAACTCATTTTTATATTTTTTTTATTAACCTAATTAACTTGCAGATAAATAAAGACAGGTAAAAATTGCAGAGACATAAAACTGCAGATAAGAACGATTCAAAATAAAAACTTACTTTTATTAATGCACTCTTTGACGATTATAAGGGAATTAAAATCGAATCTAGAATTAAAAAGAGGCATGCTCCAAAAAGAGTTGTACACTTCCTATTTAATGATAGGAGAAACCCTAGGGTTTACATCTTATCCACATCAGAAATTACAAGACTACCCTAAGAAAATCGGGTCAATGCACCAACTCCCATCGACACGCACCGACACGTGCTTTGCACGGCCGTGGATCCGCGACCGGTTGATGGGCCCTTGGGCTCAATTTCTAAGCGCTGCTTCATGTTGCTTTTTCCTTCTATTTTCTTCACTTGGTTCTTCAAAATCTTTTCTAGTTTCTTCCAGATTTCCAACATTGCAGAATTTGTGGACTTTTACCGTTAGCTTCGCGTTGAAATCTTGTGCTACCCTTGTACTTTGTATATTGAACTGTTTGCGGATCTTTGTTTGTTCCTCAAACTGGTAGGTGGCATCTTGCAGATTCATCTATTTGTTGATCGTAGTCTCACTTTTGTAGCGTTTTTTCACCATTTTCGCTGTATTGTTCCGAGAACTTGTAACCTGCAACTATTTAGCAGACATGGATGAAAAGCACCTATTTATTTGCAATATGATTAAGAATGGGGAATATAATAATGCAAAGATCTGATATGAACAGGACTGCACCCAACTACTACCTGTTTGCACGACTCCTTTGAGCCGTGGTAGGGTAGCAATCAAAGAACAGTGGGAATACACTTGGGGAAATGTAGCAGTGTCAAGTCAATGGACTAAGCTATACTCATGTCACCTGAAAACTGCTCCTGACGATAGGTATATATTACCAATCAACAATGCCCTTGCGAGTTCGTCCGATGTACTCATAACCCAATGAGCACCTGAATACTATCTAAGGTGAACCAACTGACACCAATGTCTTGTGAGACCAGCCACCGTCCCTCGTCAGGGTCTCGATCCGTATACACTAGTCTACTATCGGAGTATCGATGCCCAGTCTCGAAACTCCCACGACTAGGGACACTTTAAGGATGTTCTTTCAGACTACCCAACTCTCACGTATATGATCGCCATCATACTGCTGTAGTCAAGCAAGAATCCTATAGGCTCTATCAACATGTAATAGTGATCTATAATGTCACCTAAAGCAAGTACACAATGATAAAGACAAACCAGATAACATACTATCATCTCGAGTAAGACTGTTCTACCGGTATAGGTCATCCCTCAATCATTGCAATCACGTGTCTACGATCAAATAATTGACTTTGAGGGCACTATAGCCAACACTCTCTCTACTTCATCTTGGCTTTCTAGTCTAGCAAACTAGATACCCAAGTTGCTTCGGTTTTGAGGCGCGAGCCCGTATTACTAACCCTCGATGTGGATCTTCTTCGATGTGGGGAGACCGGAGATCAAGTATGATCATGGAAGCCGCGAGGGGCTTGGGACAGATGTTGAAGACCGAAGGACGCGGATCTTTCAGCATAACTTCTTTAAACACCTTTGCTTGTTTTGTTATCTAGGGCTTATAGGTCGATCCGGGAATCGGGTTCCGTTAGTTCCGATTTCTAAAAGTTTTTGTTCCGCATTTGGCCACGGATGGATGGCCGGGCACTGGCGTAACCCAACACCTATGACTTGGAACATTTAAGGATGTGCTTATGGAATACCCAGCCCCCACAAGTATGATCACCATCAGAATGATAGTAGTCAAGCAAAATCCTACGGGCTTTATCAACGTGTATCAGCCATATGTGATATCGAGTATAACATATGCACGTGTTAAGATACAGATAAACAAAAATAGTATACTACTGTAATGAGTCTTTATCAACATGTATATAAGTAATATAAAGCAGCAACGAAACCTAATACACATTTTCAAACAAATACAACTCAAATAGTATGCTATACAACTGAGCAAGATTGTTCTATACATACATATCCCTAGCATCCTATACAATATAGGCATCTAGGGCATATATCCAAAAATCTCCCACTTGCACTAAGGCATCTAATTGGCGAACCGAATACTCAATGTCTGCTCTAGGGCCAGTTGTTGGCGTATTGCTTACTAAACATCCCAAAACGTCACTCGAACTGCGTTTGAGTTAGTAAATGGATCTGCCGTGTTGTCTTTTGTATCTACTCTTCGGACCTCGATCTGCCGACGATCTACAATCTCCCTGATCAGGTGATATCGCCTCAAGACATGTCTTGATTCCTGATGGGACCGTGGTTCCGTCGCTAAAATTATAGCCCCATTGTTATCGCAATACAAAGATATTGGATTAACAATGGACAAAACCACTTCAAATTCAGTAATGAACTTCTTCATCCAATCCATTTCTTTTGCAGCAGCAATGTATTCAACCTTCATCGTCAAGCCTGTGATAGTGTCCTGTTTAGAGCTCTTCCAATAGATCACCCATCCTTTGAAGGTAAACACAAAATCCGAGACAGACTTGCTATCATCCTTGTCATTTTGGAAGCTTGAATTAGTAAAGACCACGACCTGGAGGTCTCCATTACCGTAAACCGAGAATATCCCATTAGTCTTTATTAGGTACTTGAGAGCGTTCTTCATAGCAGTCCAATGATTTTCACCTAAGTTCGACTGATACCGGCTCATCACGCTAAGCGCGTATACTACATCTGGTCTGGTACATAGCATTGCATACATTATAGATCCTACAGCCGAAGCGTAGGGTATAATGCTCATGCGAGCCCTCTCATCATCAGTCTTGGGAGATATCTTTTTGGAGAGGGTGATTCCGTGCAAAACGAGTATATTACCGTGCTTGAAATCTTCCATACTAAATTTCTTCAGTATAGTCTCTATATACCTGGACTGTGAAGTCCCAACATTCTCTTGGATCTATCTCTATAGATTTTAATCCCCAGAATGTAGGAGGCATCACCCAAGTCTTTCATGGAGAACTTTTGTGACAAGAACAACTTGACTGATTGTAGTATAGGAATGTCATTTCGTATCAAGAGAATGTCATCGGCGTACAAGACGAGAAATACGACAGTTCTTCCTACAATCTTCTTGTAGATACATGGCTCATCTTCATTTTTGATGAAGTCAAATTCCATGACTATTTCATCAAAATAGATGTTCCAGCTTCACGATACCTGTTTTAATCCATAATGGATTTAAGCAACTTGCACACATTCCAGCTGCTCACACTGTCTACGAATCCCTCCGGCTGATCCATATAAACGCACTCTTCTAAAAATCCATTTAAAAAAGCCATTTTTATGTCCATCTGCCAAATATCATAGGTATGGAAGGCAGCAATGATAAGTAGGATCCGTATGGATTTCAGTATAGCCACTGGAGAAAAGGTTTCATCAAAATCCACTCATGGTCTTTGACGAAAACCTTTTGCAACAAGTCTAGCCTTATAAGTTTCCACATGTCCATCTACACCAATCTTCTTTTTGAAGGTCCATTTCTATCCAACGGGTTTCATCCTGGGAGGAGAAACATCGAAAGTCCAAACTTTGTTGGTGTACATAGACTCCATTTTGGATTGCATAGCATCTAGCCATTTTACAGAGTCCTTACTGATAATGGCCTGCTCGAAACTAGTAGGATCTTCTTACAAGATGCAATCCTCTCGATCCTCGTCTATAAGAAAACCATAGTATCTCTTGGGTGGATGAGAAATCCTACTAGATCTGCGGAGTGGCTGAGGTTCATCGATTTCTATTGAATTCTCTGGTTTTACCAAATCTTTAGTTGTAATTTGTGCTTTTGGAACTTCATCCAGTTCTACCGCGCTCCTACTAGTTTCTTTTGCAAGAAACTGCCATTCTAAAAAATTTGGCATTCTAAGAAACAATAATCTTTTGTTCCTTTTCATGGTAGAATAGATATCCATTCGAATATTTTGGATATCCCATAAACTTACACAAAACTGATTGTGCCTCAAGTTTATCCGGGTTTTGCTTCTTAATATAAGCAGGACAACCCCATATCTTAATACGTTTAAGATACAGACTCTTACCTCTACATATTTCATATAGAGTTTTAGGCACAGATTTAGATGGAACTTGATTCAATAGATATGTTGTTGTCTTAAGTGCATGTCCCCAGAATGATAGAGGTAATTCGGCATTACTCATCATAGAGCGAACCATATCCAATAGGGTAGGATTCCTCCACTTCGATACACCATTGTGGTGTGGTGTATACGGAAGAGTAAGTTGAGAGAGAATACCGTTCTCTTTTAGAAAGTCACGGAATTCTGTACTCAAGTACTCCTCCTTGATCAAATTGAAGGATCTTAATATTTTTTCCTATCTGGTTCTCTACTTCACTTTTATATTCCTTGGACTTCTCAAGAGCTTAAGATTTGTGTTTCAACAGAAATGGATATCCGAACCTATCCGAACCTAGAGAGATCATCAGTGAATGTAATGAAGTACGAGAACCTACCCCTTGCATGTATAAATATCGGACCACATGCATCACTGTGTATGAGTCCCAAGAGCTGTGTAGCTCTTTCTCAGTGTCCGGTGAACGGAGTTTTAATCACCATTACTTTGAGACAAGAATGACAAGTTTCATAAAATGAAAATTCAAAAATATTCAAATATCCATTTTTATGTAACTTAGATAGTCTTTTCTCATTGATATTACTAAGTCTACAATGCCACAAATAGGCTTCGTTCGTATCTGAACTCTTCCTCGTACGTGTGTTTTGTACATTGAAAACCGTGTTTTGATTGAGAACGTAGATACCATTACACAGCGTGCCTTCTCCAACCAATACCTGATTAAGATAAATAATCATAATATCTTTATCTAGAACAAAATTATATCCATATTTATCAAGTAAAGAAACGATTTTGCAAAACATGGAAGGTACATAGTAGCCGTTCTTCAAAATCCTAGTATTGCCGCTTGGCAATACTAGGTGATATTCACCGGTGGCAGCAGCGTTAACTTGTGTTCCGTTCCATACTCTGAGGGTCATATCACCCGGTCCAACCATTCTACTTTTTCTCGGCCCTTATAATAAATTACAGATATGAGATCCTGATCCGGTATCTAGTACCTAGGAGGTATGGTAAACCGAAAAACAGTTTTTAATAACAAATATACCTGAAGAAGATGCATTAGAATGCTTCTCCTTCACTAGAGTCATATGGAATTCCCTATATTCTTCTTTCTCTTGCTCACACTCGTGACAATTGTTACAAGTTAGAGCCGAACCGACGTTCCCTAGCCCGATGTCATAAGCTGGTTTGGTCAAGTTAAACATTTTATTATCTTGTTTAGGGTGTGACATGGTTGCTACTTGGAGAGAGAGAAAAGAAACTGTCACGACCCAAATTAGGAACGTAACCGGCACTTAAATCACGTGACGTCTAAAGGCGTAACGTAACTCAAGTAAGCCGAAACCCAGTAATCTAAACCATGAAAAGATTAGAGTGATAAAGCTTTAAAACATTTGTTTAAAAGATTAGTTAAAACATTTGTAATCTTAGTTTAAAAATCGTAGAAAAACTTAAAGTTTCATTTTTTCCTTTGTATATTTCGGCAGCATCTCCTTTGCAAAAATCAATCCTGAATAATACAAATCATAGAGATGAAACACAACTACAACATGTGTACAAATGTCGCCATAGCGAAGAAATAACATAATATGAATCAAATCCGGCTCATACGAGCACAACAACCAAAGTCACATAAGATACAAATACCGAACCTCTCAGTTTCTAAGTCAATACAGGTGAATAGTAGATGGAGAGTACTAGATACAATAAGATACATAAATGGATAACCGCACAAATCCACATACCGAAAGAAAGGGTCTCGACCCAACAGTAGCGGTATCCACGGAAAAGATGCAATAAGAAGCCTGACGCTTCCAAACTGCAGATCAAACCTGCACAAATGCTGTGGCACAACGGGGGTGAGTTGCCAACTAGTGAGAAGTAAATAACATCGTACAAGTAATCACATGTATGTACGATAAACAACCATTTCTACATATGTGTCATGATAAGGTATATATGTCAATATGAACTGCAGTAAATCATGATCTGGTAAATGACTATATGTAGAGAATGTATCATAAATACCTGAGTATGGGGTAAACATAATACTCATCCATAATCACTATCAGTAAAATAAATCCAGTGTCCATCAACGACACGAAAATCTCAATATCTCAGGCACCGTCACTATGACCGGCCCTCTCATCTGTAAATTTCATGGAAAACCTGAGTGTCCAACACCGACACTCGAAATATCATGAAAAACCCCGTGTCTAGAATCGACACGTAAATCCATATATCTCTCTCTCTGGACTTCGTCATTCCGAATCGGTCCATATCTCTGGGTTTCGTCTTTCCGAATCGACCCATATCTCATAACTCCGGCCGGTATCCTCCGGACAACCGCCGAGTCCAACCAATCACCGGTAGGTAGTATGCCCTCTGCCAGGCTCATCGGCTACACCACGATATCATTCTTACCCCGGGGTACTATACCGGGTCCACCATGTACCCGCAGACGGTTCCCACATCTCCTCGAATCGGGTCTCGAAAACCAAGCTCATAACCGAGAAAACTCATGGTGGACATCCCAAAATCACATCAAGAGAAACCGCGTTTAAAACAATTTATAGCTTTCTTTGAAATATACCAGCGGTTCTCAAATCCAGAAATCTCATGAAAACAATATCTCAATGCATATATTCATGAACTACAATGTATGCAATATGGAAGTAATGTGATCATATCAAGGGAAATCCACACTTTTATAAACGAATCCCAGTTTTTAGAAATTATCTTGTGATTTCTCAAATCCATGATATCGAATAAAACATCATATAAAAAAATATTACTACATCAATGTAAGTATCATAATGTGAACTAATACAAGAATAACTATCTAACTACAAATCATGAATATGGTTCAATATATTTATCTAAGGCCATTTCTATAGTGTGCGTGACATAGCAATTACCAACGGTGTGTGTGTAACATATAGTGCTCGTGCAACATGAACCGTTTGTAATGGTGCAGTGTCCTATCAATATTATATCAATGTTTAACATGAAATATGATGAAATATGATGTACTAATTATTACTAGTTCAATATATGTTTTTATCTATGTGTGGTCAATAGGCATATCACTTAAAGTAATTCACTTGAATCCTAGCCTTTGGCGCTTAGTGTCACACAGGCAATTTCCCCGTAGATGTTAAATCTACTCACCAGACAATCCTGAATTAGGTGAATCCAATCACCTCCTTTCCTTTCCTTTCCTTTCTTCGTCTGAATTCCCTGCTTGTGATCTTAATATCACACAAATAAAGCCAATACTTACCAATATTAGTAAACTAAGGATAACACACGGACACGGACATCTAGCTAACGATTTAGTTCACACAAACTATTTGGTGATAGCTCGGTGACTAAACGTGTGAGGCGACATGACTGAAAAACACGCACGCGCAGAACCGATGCGATGCGCAGAACTGACTCGAACCACAGAACTGAATCATAAGCTCAAAATTTAGCGAAACTATACAAATACGGTAACAAGTACACTCTAACGGTAGTTCATCAAAATTTGTTTTAGTACAATCGGATTTCGGGTTCGCAAGATACAGTCGTTTCATTTTAAGTGTTCGCTGCTGGAATTTCAGTTTCTGAACTGAATGTCCATTTTGCAACACAGTTTTCACCCTGTTGTAATCAAACTTAGGCGACGCTATAGTTGAACAAAATTTAGGTTTATCAGTTAGGTTTCCAACGCATCATACGGATCAATAATATCCTTTGTGTACTGGAAGTTATGCACTGAAAAACAAAGGGGTATACGTTCTGTCCCTGTTTGGGACTGCTATACGTTCCGTTGATTTAAAATACAGTTTAAATAGTAAACGACGGTAGAAATGAATGAAATCGCTTTCATTGGTTAGCTAACAGATTTATCTTCACTCTGATATATAGTTCCACATTAAAACATTTTCATACAGAAGATTGAGAGCATTGCAAAACGAGAATTGACAACCAGAACTGCTCTGGAAAGCAGTCCAGAACCGCACTCCGAACCAGTTTCTGTCATCTTTTTAAAACCGAAACAGACTAAAATCATACCTCACCAAAACATTACTGAATTCCTATCCATCCATGCTCCAAAACAACATAACCATGATTTTTTTTGAAGGTTTGTGAATGAGAGAATGTAGAGAGTGAGGGTGGGTATTTATAGCCAAATTCCTTCTCTTTAATGATTCTTCATAACACTTATGCATGTTTCCACCATACCTACCATTCCTTTACACTCATGCCACTCATGCCTTGATTCCATGACAACCTTGCATATTCATTATGCCTCCCATGCCACAAATTTTAAAATCCTTCTCTTTAATTAAAATAAAACATTTTTGATATTTAATGAAAATGTAAATAAAACTTATCTTAAAGGTAAACTTTTTAAGTAAAAGTTAATATGGCATGGTAAAAAGTAAAATGTCATGGTTAACCTAGCATGGTTAACATCTCCAAAACCCTAGATTAACATGCACAAGTGTGTGCATGTCACAAAATAATTTAATAAAATATTAATTAATTCAAATAAAATATATAAAAACAGTTTTGGTTAAATTTTATTAAAAATCCGCATTCATTCGCTTAATTACTCTAAAAGCATTCTAAAGTGTTACAATCTCCCCCCCTTAAAGAAATTCGGTCCCCGAATTTAAAAATCTTAATATGCATACCTTCGAAAAGATGAGGGAATTTCTTCCGCATCTCGCCCTCAGCTTCCCATGTAACCTCTTCGCTACTTGGGCCACGCCAAAGAACTTTCACTGACGGTAAGACTTTTGACCGAAGTTTCTTCACCTGCCGATCCAAAATTACTACCGGCTGCTCGGTGAAAGAAAGATCGTGCTCCAGTTGGACGGTCTGGGGCTGAATCACGTGTGAAGGATCATGAAGGTACTTGCGAAGCATATGAAAAACGGGGTGAACAACCGAAAAACTGGGAGGAAGTGCCAAACGATAGGCAACGGTACCAACTCGCTCAAGGATCTCAAAAGGACCCACAAATCTGGGACTAAGCTTTCCTTTCTTACCAAATCTCATCACGCCTTTCATCGGAGAAATCCGTAGGAATACATGATCACCTACAGCGAACTCAAGTCTGCGACGACGACGGTCGGCATAAGACTTCTGTCTGCACTGGGCTGCTCTCATCCTATCTTGGATTAACCGAATCTTCTCTGTTGTCTCTTCGACTAGCTGTGGTCCCAAAATCCTGCTCTCGCTGAGTTCGGTCCAACAGACTGGTGATCGACACTTTCTACCATATAAAGCCTCAAAAGGTGCCATTTGAATCGTCTCCTGAAAACTGTTATTGTAGGAGAATTCAATTAAAGGCAATTGACGATCCCAACTGTCACCAAAATCAAGCACACATGCTCGAAGCATATCCTCGAGAGTCTGAATAGTCCGCTCTGACTGACCATCGGTCTGTGGATGGAAAGCGGTGCTAAAACTCAATCGAGTACCCAAGGCTTCCTGAAGTTTCTGCCAAAGACGGCTGGTGAACTGGGTTCCTCTGTCAGATACAATGAATGTAGGAACACCGTGCAAACGCACAAGCTCGTCAATGTACAGTTGAGCATACTGAGAAAATCCGAAAGTGGTCTTCACTGGAAGGAAGTGAGCCGCTTTCGTCAACCGATCAACAATCACCCAAATGGAATCATACCCTCGACTTGTCCTGGGTAGACCCACAATGAAATCCATAGAGATTTGCTCCCATTTCCACTCCGGAATAGGCAAAGGCTGCAATTCTCCTGCTAGTCTTTGATGCTCAGCCTCGACCTGCTGACAAGTCAGGCACTTCGAAACGAAGTCCGAAACATCTCTCTTCATCTCTTCCCACCAGTAGACATCTCTCAAATCACGATACATCTTGGTGGAACCTGGGTGAACACTGTAAGCTGATTGATGTGCCTGCTCTAAGATATCGCGTCTCAGCTCTTTGGAATTTGGTACACATAAACAAGTCCCAAAACGTAGCACACCCTGGTCATCAATCACAAACTCCGAATCTTTACCTTGTCGAACAAGTTCAAAGATCTCGGACAAACGATCATCGTCGGATTGTGCATCACGGATAAGATCAAGCAGAAGTTGACGAGCACGGACATGAGCAAGCTGTCCACCGGCTGAAGTGAACTCGAATTGAACTCTACTATAACACAAGATCTGCCAATCTGTAAAAGATTGTCTCAGAACTGCGTTCAAATGGAACAAGCTACCTCCGGGTCTACGACTTAAAGCATCAGCTACTACATTCGCCTTGCCCGGGTGATAAAGAATTTCACAATCATAATCCTTTACAAGCTCCATCCAACGATGCTGCCTCAAATTCAGATCCCGCTGCTGGAAGATGTACTTCAAGCTCTTGTGATCCGTGAAAATCTAGCACGACTCTCCATACAAGTAGTGTCTCCAAATCTTAAGAGCAAATACCACCGCGGCCATCTCAA
Source organism: Agapanthus africanus (assembly GCA_030015575.1). Lineage (NCBI taxonomy): Eukaryota > Viridiplantae > Streptophyta > Magnoliopsida > Asparagales > Amaryllidaceae > Agapanthus > Agapanthus africanus. The sequence goes on from CM057337.1 coordinate 540,329,182, forward strand.
GATCATGGGTAGGATAGTTCTGCTCGTGCCTCTTCAACTGACAAGAAGCATAAGCGATAACCTTATCCTGTTGCATTAACACGCAACCAAGTCCCACTCGAGAAGCACCACAATAGACGACATAGCCACCCGGTCCAGAAGGTAAAGATAAAACTGGTGCAGTCGTCAACCGCGTCTTCAACAGCTGGAAACTCTGCTCGCAAGCCTCGGTCCAAAGAAAAGGAATCCCCTTCCGGGTCAGTCCGGTCATCGGTGCAGCGATACTTGAAAAATCCTGCACGAAGCGTCGGTAATAACCGGCTAATCCCAAGAAACTACGGACCTCCGTCACCGATACGGGTCTAGGCCAAAGTTGTACGGCTTCAATCTTCTTCGAATCCACTCGGATACCGTCTCCCGTAACCACATGACCCAAAAAGTCAACACTATCAAGCCAAAATGCACACTTTGAGAACTTAGCAAACAACTGGTGTTCTCTCAATGTCTGCAAAGCAATTCTCAAGTGATGCTCATGCTCCTCATGACTTCTAGAATAAACCAGAATGTCATCAATAAACACAATAATGAACTGGTCGAGGAATGGCTTGAAAATTCGGTTCATCAAGTCCATGAACGCTGCGGGGGAATTGGTAAGTCCAAACGACATCACCAAAAACTCATAATGCCCGTAGCGTGTACGAAAAGCTGTCTTCGGAATGTCATCTTTCCGGACTCGCAATTGATGATAACCCGACCTCAAATCAATCTTGGAAAAATGTCTTGCACCCTGGAGTTGATCAAATAAATCGTCAATGCGTGGTAAATGATACCTATTTCGCACTGTGACTCGATTCAATTGACGATAGTCAATGCACAGTCTCATACTTCCGTCTTTCTTTTTGACGAAAAGAACAGGAGCTCCCGAAGGTGAAACACTCGGACGAACAAGTCCCTTGTCCAGCAATTCTTGCAGTTGATCCTTAAGCTCTTTAAGCTCAGCCGGAGCCATCCGATAAGGAGGTATAGAAATAGGCCCCATGCCGGAAATCAGATCGATGCAAAACTCGATGTCGCGCTCTGGCGGCAATCCAGGTAACTCATCAGGAAAAACGTCGGAAAACTCTCTCATAATAGGAACCTGGTTCAATGGTTCTACTGTGGCTCCCGTATCACGAATAAAAGCTAAAAACCCGTGATATCCTTTCCTCAAAAGCCGATTAGCGCAAAGGGTAGAAATAAAATTGTGAGGAGTGGCACTACGGTCCCCCTGCACAACAAGAACCGATTCTCCCGGAAAACAGAACCTGACTGCTTTTTCACGGCAGTCCACAGACGCATAGCACGTAGCTAACCAGTCCATGCCGAGGAGAACATCAAAGTCCAACATATCAAGAAGGATCAAGTTGACAAACGAAACTCTATCTCTAATATGAACGGTACATGACCGAAACATATGCCGAGCAACAAAAGACTCTCCAACAGGAGTAATCACGACAAGTGGCTCATCTAACAAGGATGAGTCTCGGCCTAACCTCGGTACAAAGTGTGTGGACACATAAGAGTGTGTAGATCCTGGGTCGAATAATACACGCGCATGGAAAGAACACACTAAAAGTGTACCTGACACAACGGCATTCGATGCTCGCGCATCCTGCGGAGTCAATGCAAAAACTCGGGCATGTCCTCTACTAGCATCTGGCTTTTCTCCGCCTCTGCCACCTCGTCCTCTATGAATAGGACCTCCACGACCACGGCCTCTCTGAGCATGGGTCTAGCGTGGAACAACAACGGTCGAAAGGGGCAAAGCTTTCTGAGGTGGTGAAGTAACATGCTGAACTGGTGCATCGCTTTGGCGCCTCGCAGGACAATCCCTGATGTGGTGTTGTAGACTCCCACATCGAAAACATCCAGACGTTGATTGCTAATCCTATGGATAAGAGCCAAACAACTGACCTTGTCTAAAGCCTCTTCTACCATCATCACTTGGAAAGAATCTCTCACGGCGTATACCAAGCTGCTTCTAAGCTGGCATACCGGTAGGAATTCTCTTCGATACTTGAACAATTGAAGTCTCTAAAACACGCCCTTCTACCAGTAGAGCTGCGTCTACTGCGGCTGCATACGTATCGAAGTGTTGAGCTCCAACAGAAAGAAATAACTGAGTGTTAAGGCCTCGTATGAATCACTTAACACGCTTCTCTTCAGTATCCACCAAGTATGGTGCATATACTGATAGCTGGGTAAACTGTATGTCATACTCAGCCACTGTCATACTAGCGGTCTGGCGCAACAACTCAAAGCGGCGAGCTCGAGCATCTCTGACACTTTGTGGAAGAAAACGAGCAAGAAAAATCGTCGCGGACTCATTCCAGGTCATAGGAATAAGATATGTAGTTCGACCTTTCTCTATAGATTCGCACCATGTCTGGGCAAGTCCCTCTAAACGAAAACTTGCAAACTCGACTGATCTCGCATCAGAACATCTCAAAGAACGACAAATCCTGGACATCCGATCAAGGAACGACTGAGGATCCTCTGCAGCATCGGTGCCAGTGAAAACTGGAGGCTTCAGCCTCATAAATTCAGCTAAAGATATTGCGATAGTCCCGGTAGCGGTAGGTGCGACAGTCTGAATCGTAGGTACCACCACGGCTTCTGTAGTCGGTGAAGCAACATCCGACCTCTGCACTTGACTGGCCTCGACCAGAGATCCAATCATCAGACGTAAGTGTGAACATTGGCTTCAAGCCTAGCAATACATCCCGGAGAAGGTGGATCACTCTTCTCATGAACACTAGGTATATCATCCAGGTCAATCCTTGTCTCAGACGGGCCTGCTCTGACCTCATCTCTAGCAGCAGCTCTTTGCGCCCTAGTAGTTTTTGGCGGCATAATGGCTAGAATAAAGAAACATGATTCGATAAGGATATATATTCGAATCATAGGGATACAAGGAATCAAGGAAAGAATTACAAGCAAAAATGTCCTAAGGTCACTTAGGCGGAGTTCGTATCGTAAGTATGCCGCGGAACATACCCTCGCTACGTCACTCTACTCAAGTTACCTACTCCATCATGCTAAGGGTTATCCTACACTCCGAAAGGTAAAACCTAACGCTCTGATACCAACTTTGTCACGACCCAAATTAGGAACGTAACCGGCACTTAAATCACGTGACGTCTAAAGGCGTAACGTAACCCAAGTAAGCCGAAACCCAGTAATCTAAACCATGAAAAGATTAGAGTGATAAAGCTTTAAAACATTTATTTAAAAGATTAGTTAAAACATTTGTAATCTTAGTTTAAAAATCGTAGAAAAACTTAAAGTTTCATTTTTTCCTTTGTATATTTCGGCAGCATCTCCTTTGCAAAAATCAATCCTGAATAATACAAATCATAGAGATGAAACACAACTACAACATGTGTACAAATGTCGCCATAGCGAAGAAATAACATAATATGAATCAAATCCGGCTCAAACGAGCACAACAACCAAAGTCACATAAGGTACAAATACCGAACCTCTCAGTTTCTAAGTCAATACAGGTGAATAGTAGATGGAGAGTACTAGATACAATAAGATACATAAATGGATAACCGCACAAATCCACATACCGAAAGAAAGGGTCTCGACCCAACAGTAGCGGTATCCACGGAAAAGATGCAATAAGAAGCCTGACGCTTCCAAACTGCAGATCAAACCTGCACAAATGCTGTGGCACAACGGGGGTGAGTTGCCAACTCGTGAGAAGTAAATAATATCGTACAAGTAATCACATGTATGTACGATAAACAACCATTTCTACATATGTGTCATGATAAGGTATATATGTCAATATGAACTGCAGTAAATCATGATCTGGTAAATGACTATATGTAGAGAATGTATCATAAATACCTGAGTATGGGGTAAACATAATACTCATCCATAATCACTATCAGTAAAATAAATCCAGTGTCCATCAACGACACGAAAATCTCAATATCTCAGGCACCGTCACTATGACCGGCCCTCTCATCTGTAAATCTCATGGAAAACCTGAGTGTCCAACACCGACACTCGAAATATCATGAAAAACCCCGTGTCTAGCATCGACACGTAAATCCATATATCTCTCTCTCTGGACTTCGTCATTCCGAATCGGTCCATATCTCTGGGTTTCGTCTTTCCGAATCGACCCATATCTCATAACTCCGGCCGGTATCCTCCAGACAACCGCCAAGTCCAACCAATCACCGGTAGGTAGTATGCCCTCTGCCAGGCTCATCGGCTACACCATGATATCATTCTTGCCCCGGGGTACCATATCGGGTCCACCATGTACCCGCAGACGGTTCCCACATCTCCTCGAATCGGGTCTCGAAAACCAAGCTCATAACCGAGAAAACTCATGGTGGACATCCCAAAATCACATCAAGAGAAACCGCGTTTAAAACAATTTATAGCTTTCTTTGAAATATACCAGCGGTTCTCAAATCCAGAAATCTCATGAAAACAATATCTCAATGCATATATTCATGAACTACAATGTATGCAATATGGAAGTAATGTGATCATATCAAGGGAAATCCACACTTTTATAAACGAATCCCAGTTTTTAGAAATTATCTTGTGATTTCTCAAATCCATGATATCGAATAAAACATCATATAAAAAAATATTACTACATCAATGTAAGTATCATAATGTGAACTAATACAAGAATAACTATCTAACTACAAATCATGAATATGGTTCAATATATTTATCTAAGGCCATTTCTATAGTGTGCGTGACATAGCAATTACCAACGGTGTGTGTGTAACATATAGTGCTCGTGCAACATGAACCGTTTGTAATGGTGCAGTGTCCTATCAATATTATATCAATGTTTAACATGAAATATGATGAAATATGATGTACTAATTATTACTAGTTCAATATATGTTTTTATCTATGTGTGGTCAATAGGCATATCACTTAAAGTAATTCACTTGAATCCAAGCCTTTGGCGCTTAGCGCCACACAGGCGATTTCCCCGTAGATGTTAAATCTACTCACCAGACAATCCTGAATTAGGTGAATCCAATCACCTCCTTTCCTTTCCTTTCCTTCCTTCGTCTGAATTCCCTGCTTGTGATCCTAATATCACACAAATAAAGCCAATACTTACCAATATTAGTAAACTAAGGATAACACACGGACACGGACATCTAGCTAACGATTTAGTTCACACAAACTATTTGGTGATAGCTCGGTGACTAAACGTGTGAGGCGACATGACTGAAAAACACGCACGCGCAGAACCGATGCGATGCGCAGAACTGACTCGAACCACAGAACTGAATCATAAGCTCAAAATTTAGCGAAACTATACAAATACGGCAACAAGTACACTCTATCGGTAGTTCATCAAAATTTGTTTTAGTACAATCGGATTTCGGGTTCGCAAGATACAGTCGTTTCATTTTAAGTGTTCGCTGCTGGAATTTCAGTTTCTGAACTGAATGTCCATTTTCCAACACAGTTTTCACCCTGTTGTGATCAAAATTAGGCGACTCTATAGTTGAACAAAATTTAGGTTTATCAGTTAGGTTTCCAACGCATCATACGGATCAATAATATCCTTTTGTACTGGAAGTTATGCACTGAAAAACAAAGGGGTATACGTTCTGTCCCTGTTTGGGACTGCTATACGTTCCGTTGATTTAAAATACAGTTTAAATAGTAAACGACGGTAGAAATGAATGAAATTGCTTTCATTGGTTAGCTAACAGATTTATCTTCACTCTGATATATAGTTCCACATTAAAAAGTTTTCATACAGAAGATTGAGAGCATTGCAAAACGAGAATTGACAACCAGAACTGCTCTGGAAAGCAGTCCAAAACAGCACTCCGAACCAGTTTCTGTCATCTTTTTAAACCGAAACAGACTAAAATCATACCTCACCAAAACATTACTGAATTCCTATCCATCCATGCTCCAAAACAACATAACCATGATTTTTTTTGAAGGTTTGTGAATGAGAGAATGTAGAGAGTGAGGGTGGGTATTTATAGCCAAATTCCTTCTCTTTAATGATTCTTCATAACACTTATGCATGTTTCCACCATACCTACCATTCCTTTACACTCATGCCACTCATGCCTTGATTCCATGACAACCTTGCATATTCATTATGCCTCCCATGCCACAAATTTTAAAATCCTTCTCTTTAATTAAAATAAAACATTTTTGATATTTAATGAAAATGTAAATAAAACTTATCTTAAAGGTAAACTTTTTAAGTAAAAGTTAATATGGCATGGTAAAAAGTAAAATGTCATGGTTAACCTAGCATGGTTAACATCTCCAAAACCCTAGATTAACATGCACAAGTGTGTGCATGTCACAAAATAATTTAATAAAATATTAATTAATTCAAATAAAATATATAAAAACAGTTTTGGTTAAATTTTATTAAAAATCCGCATTCATTCGCTTAATTACTCTAAAAGCATTCTAAAGTGTTACAGAAACACTCAGTGTGCGCTCTTACAAGATTAGATTGGTTATTAGTTTATCTAATCAAGATGGCTCCCACTATTTCCTTGAATGTTCCTCCAAACATTAAAAAGAGAACTAGTCGGGATCATTTACACCTTACAAGTTCACTAACCGTTCAGACAGGTGGGTGCTGGTACTCTGTGCGAGGTTCCTCGTGATCTCACATAGACCTAATTAAAATAAATCTCGTTTCTTCAGTGGTATAGCCCCATTAACATCTTTCTATACACCTAATAGGTTAACTAATTGTGAAGTGAAAAATATCTCCCAAAAGTAATCCTACTCATCAGTGGGATCGGGATCCAACTATCATTATATGATAACCTGGATGGAAGCCACTCTAGTCACCACACTCCAGAGGGTATGCAACACTAGTAAGTTTCTTGTATATTTGATGGTTTTTTCCCCTAACGGCTTATGATCTTAACACAGCCAATATATCATAAGTCGCTAGTCAAGTTCAACCCGTCATTGTCCTAAATTGCATTAGACCCACCCTTGACATAGTCAAACCGGTTATACGACTGTCCGAACCAATCGCATCATATGCTACAAACAAGCACCACTTAGCTACCGTACACTACGCCTTGACACAGTCAACATACATAGGACGAATACTTAGTAATACTTGTAAGAAATACCAGAAGGCTACAGCTGGTTTTTGGAGAAAAACCTTTAACGTAATGAACTTGATATCGTTGAAGGAACCGAGCAGTTTTTGAATAGGAGTTGTTTAGGCTCCGCTTTTGAAAACTAGTGGTTTTGAAGAAAATCGAGTGATCTATAGTAACATAAACTTTTGCTCAAGAATCACTCCCCATGAAGGGATCTCGGCTCTTGCTTCCCGGAATGAGGTGCAAGATATTCCTAATCGAATACCTCAATGCAAACCAAAAGAATACGGCTATAGTTTTTCGAAATTTATTCCAACAACATCTGATTAGGTTTATTTTATTACACTAATCAAAATTAATGCGGTCCCATCAATTAATTTCTATCACACCAGAAAATAACGAAAATACAATGTACTTATATGCCATGCACATTCGCCACGGGGCCCTGTCATGTACCGTTAGGTTACTTCACTAACGGCAGAGCGGGGGCTGAACTAGTGTAGGGTTACTAAGCACAACAGCAAGGTTTTGGGGGGCATCGTCCATGCTATTTTCAAAAATTTTCTATGCTTGTTAACCCAACCCTAGAATCTTAACTAAAGATTTAGACAAAACTATATGTAAACAACTTTGCATCTAAGTGTTTGTGGAATACAACCTTTGTAGACCGGTCCTTCCCTTCTAAATCTCCGAGTTGAAGTCCTTTCGCTGCGATCCAAGTCCCGGACTCTTGAGAGGCTCCACAAGGTGAATGATCCATTCTTGCTAGAAGTCTTCCAAATCCAAGATAATCTACTTCGAGAAAAGACAAACCCAAGCTTTCTCTTCACTTGTATGGAACCAGTGAAGCTAACACCCTAAACCATATGGCTAGTATAGAGGAGGAGGATGAAGTAGGAATTTTGCTCACTTTAGAATTTAATGTCTCGCTATTTTTCTCTCTTTATCAAAAACCTAGAAAGAATCTCACTTGAGCTCAAGCTTAAAGAAGATGAAGCAAATGAAAAATGAGAGAGAGTGAGGTTGGAAATGCAACCATGGTGAGTATATATCATGCTTAACTCATGTAGAGAATAGACCATAGTTAAAGGTAATGGTTAGGTTTAAAAATATCTAAAGAAAAACAAAAAATTGTGGACTAGTCAATGGTTATCCAAAACAACCATGGAAAAACCCAATCATTTTTGAATTTCCTAAATAAATAAAAACCTTTTATTATCTTTTATATGGTGTAATTCTCATACACTCATGTTGCATATATAACCTGGCATGATATAATATAATATATATCGTATATATATTATTTATGTAACAAAAGAAAACAATACAATTTAGACATATATCATATATATTTTAAATGTATCAAAAGTGAGAAATAGAAATACTTAAGTGAGAAAATATTAGTTAATGTAATTCAATATATCAAATATATTATTATACATTAAATTAACGAATCAACACTTGATCCGATAATCCGGCTATATCACATATAATCGACTAATATAAAATGTATCATTTCATCGAATCAGCACTTGATCCGATGACCCGGCTGTATCGCATATAACCGGCCGATATCACATATCGCGAGAATGGAATACGGTATCACATACTCGTATTATTCCCGGTCCCGCACATATCACATATGTGCTCCTACTCCGTTTTTCCTGAGACAGGAAAACTCTGTGTAGGACTCTAAGACTCGTCAATACGCCGGCAGTAGGTGATGATTGTAGGGTTCCTAGGCACTATATAGAGGTCCCATAAGGCATCAACCATGCCAATTTCAAATTTTATGGGTGCCGAGAAACCCTAATACGGATCGTTGACTAGATGTTTAGGCGAAATATGAATCTAGTTAACAACTTAACTAAAGATAAGAAGCTACAACCTTTGTAGATCCGGTTATCCACTTCCTTAGCTCCACATAGACGTCCTCTCGCTGTCCTAGTCGGATCTCGGACTCTCGCATCGGCTTCATCGAAGAAATGAGCGGAATAGTTCGTCGGCTTCGTGCCGAAGATGATCTACGTCGAGGCATCACAAGTTCAAGCTCCAACATCACCAAGTTGTGAAACTTGTGAAGAAAAAACACCCAAAACAACTTGGCAAGAGGTAGAGGATGAAGAAATAGGAGGTGGGTTCACTTTAGAATTGGATTTCTCACTTTAGAACTCAAGTTGCCATTGATGGCATCAAGCTTTCTTTCTTGAAGAAGAAGATCAAGAAGAAGGAAATATTATGATAAGTCCATCAAAAATGAAAAAGAAATGAATACTTATCATAAAAGGAACCATGGTTAGGTGTAGAGAATTGACCAAGGTTAGAAGAGTGGTTAGGGTTAAGCATGAAGACAAATTGGTCACTTTGGTCAAAGCTTCATGAAGCTTCACAAAGGTTCAAGAATGAAAGCAACCATTTTGTATTCTTATCCCATTCTTTTTCCAAAATCAATAAATAAAAGAATGGATAATTAAAACCCAAATCACTTTCTTAACCTAGGTTTAATTCTTACACTTAACCAAATGAGCAAGCATCATCAAACATGATACAAAGATGTGCACAAAAGTATATCACATATACAACTTTCACATCAAGTGAGAAAATCCATTTAAAGTGAACCAATACTAGTTAATGCAAAGCAATATATGAAATATATAATTATACATTAAATCATTAAATAAACACTTGATTTAACGATCCGGTCATATCGCATATAACCGACCAGTATCCTATGTATCGGCTTATCGAATCAATCCTTGATTCGATATCTAGGTTATATCGCATATAACCATTTGATACATTCATCGCGAGATGAAATACGGTATCGCATACACGCATTATTCTCGGTCCTGCACATATCTCATATGCGCTCCTATTTCGTTTCGCTTGAGCCAGGAAACCTCTGTGTAGGACTCTAAAGACTCGTCAATACGCCGGTAGCAGATGATGATCATATCAAGCACCCACAAGCCGCAAGCAGTCTGCTAAACGTAACGGCCATCCGGGTATTGAGCGATCAGAAGATCGACGAGCCAGCCCGCTCACACTCCTGTGAATCCAACCAGTAACACTTACCGTACAGTCCGGTCTGTTCGTCTGATATGTCGCATATCAAGTCTAGGGGTGGTGAACGTCAGACCCCAATAACCGATAAGTCGTGCCGATGTGAGGCTCATAACGGGTCGAGAAACTACTGGTAACACTTACCAGCAAATCTCTAATCAGCCCTGACCAGGGACTTCCCCGTTACGGCCAATCGAGCACAGCGCAACATCAACCCCTAATACCGGGAGAGACGAAACCCCTCCTGTCGCTCATTGTCTCCATGTGACTTGGGACTGTACCTAAAGACCACCATTTTGCACGCCCTCAAGGACGTGGTAAGGTGGAGATCAAAGCACAGTGGGAATCACACAAGACTCTATGACGATCTCGGGTCTACAGACTAACCTGCACAAGTGTCACCTGAGAACTGCCATCTGACGTGAGGTATAATACCATCTGGGAGTTCACGGCGAGTCCGTCCAGTGTACCCAGTCTCCACTGAGCACCCGTATACCATCTCTGATGTCAAACACCAATGGATATGGGATCATCCATCGCCCATCTCATAGGTCGAGAAGCGTATACGCTAGTCTACACTGGTATATCGATGCCCCATCTCGATACACCCACGACTAGGGACCTTAAAGGATGTACTTATGGACTACCATGTCCCCACTAGTATGATCTGCATTATAGTCCAGGCAGTCAAGTACACATCCTAAGGGCTTTACCAACATGTAACTATAAGACAGTTTAAAGAGACTAGTATACATGTTAAGATAAAGAGTAACCAGATAGCATACTATCATATCGAGCAAGAAAGTCATCTCTATATATGTCCAAGCATCCAATATAATATACATCATTTATACAATACTAGCCTCTAGGGCATACATACAACTAACAATCTCCCACTTGCACTAAGGTCAGCTGCTGTAGTATCGCATACCGAGCATCCCGAAGAGTCTCTCAAACTGTATCTGGGGTATGGCCTTCGTGAGTGGATCCGCCGTGTTGTTCTTCGTGTCAACCCTCCTGACCTCGATCTCCCGGCGATCAACTATCTCCCGGATCAGGTGATACCGCATCAGAATATGCCTGGATCGCTGATGGGACCTGGGTTCCTTGGCCAAAGCCACCGCTCCATTGTTATCGCAATACAAAGGTATTGGATGCACAATGGATGGAACCACTCCAAGTTCAGTAATGAACTTCTTGATCCAGACAGCCTCTTTTGCAGCATCGTTGGCAGCGATGTATACAGCCTCCATCATCGAGTCTGCCACGGTTTCCTGCTTGGAACTCTTCCAGCTAACCGCCCCTCCGTAAAGGGTAAAGACAAATCCCGACTGCGACTTAGAGTCATCCTTATCACTCTGGAAGCTCGAATCGGTAAAGGACTCCACTTGGAGTTCTCCGTTACCATACACCAAGAGCATCTCTTTAGTCCTTCGCAAGTACTTGAGAATGCTGTTCATAGCTGACCAGTGATTCTCTCCAGGATCAGCTTGATACCTGCTCACTACACTTTGGGCTCCCTTGCATGCGAGCCTACAGCCGAAGCATAGGGTATCCCTTGCATGCGAGCTCTCTCCAAATCAGTCTTGGGAGACATCTCTTTGGAGAGAGTGACTCCAGAGATCGTGGGCAAGTTCCCACGCTTGGATTCTTCCATACTAAACCTCTTTAGTATGGTGTGAATGTACCTTGATTGGGACAATCCCAATATCCGTTTGGATCTATCTCTATAGATCCTTTTTCCCAATATGCAAGAGGCATCACCAAGATCTTTCATCGAGAATCTTTATGATAAGAAGAGCTTGACCGATTGCAGCTTAGGAATGTCATTTCCTATCAAGAGTATGTCGTCTACGTACAATACGAGGAAGACAACCTTACTCTCTGCCACCTTCTTGTAAATACAAGGTTCATCTGGGTTTTTGACGAAATCAAACTCTTTGATAACGACGTCAAAGCAGATGTTCCAACTCCGCGATGCTTGCTTTAATCCATAAATGGATTTAAGCAGCTTGCACACCTTCCCTCTGCTCCCACTGTCTACGAAGCCCTCTGGCTGAATCATGTACACGCACTCTTCTAAATCACCATTTAGAAAGGCGGTCTTAACATCCATTTGCCAGATTTCGTAATCATGATATGCAGCGATGGCAAGCATGATCCGGATGGATTTAAGCATAGCCACTAGAGAAAAGGTTTCGTCATAGTCCACACCTGGTCATTGACGAAAACCTTTTGCTACAAGTCTAGCTTTGAAAGTCTCCACTTTCCCATCTACACCATGTTTCTTCTTGAAGATCCACTTGCTCCCAATGGGTTTTACCCCTTCAGGAGCAACTTCCAAAGTCCATACTTTGTTGGTGTACATGGATTCCATCTCGGACCGCATAGCATCCAGCCATTTCACTGAGTCCCTACTCGTGATGGCCTGCTCGAAACTAGTTGGGTCATCATCATCCATGATGTGGTCCTCGCTCCCACCATCCATGAGAAAACCGTAGTATCTCTCAGGTTGGCGAGAAACCGTACTAGATCGGCGGAGAGGCTGGGGTTCATCGGGAACTACGGAATCCTCTGGTTCCACCAGATCTTCTGTTGTAGCATTTATAGCTGGAACTTCTTCCAGTTCAACCTCATGACCACAAATCTCTTTTTCAAGAAATTCCTTTTCTAAAAAAGTGGCATGCCGAGAAACAAACACTCTTTGTTTCTCTGGGTGGTAGAAGATATACCCTTGTGAATTCTTGGGATATCCTATAAATTTGTATAGAACAGACCGTGCCTCGAGTTTGTCCGGATTTTGTTGTTTGACATAGGCTGGACAACCCCATATCTTAACATAGTTAAGACATGGTCTCTTCTCTTTCCATATCTCATATGGAGTGGTAGGCACAGATTTGGTGGGGACCATATTCAATAGATGTATGGCTGTCTTAAGCGCATACCCCCAGAAGGAAATAGGTAACTCAGCTGTGCTCATCATAGAGCGCACCATATCTAATAGGGTGCGGTTCCTCCGTTCTGATACATCGTTGTGCAGTGGTGTATATGGAGGGGTCAGCTGAGAGAGAATCCCATTCTCTTTTAGGAATTCCAGGAATTCATTGCTCAAGTATTCACCTCCTCGATCAGATCGAAGGATTTTAATACTTTTTCTGGTTTGGTTTTCGACTTCTTGTTTATATTCTCTAAATTTCTCAAAAGCTTCAGACTTGTGTCTTATTAAGTACACATGTCCGTATCTTGAAAGATCGTCAGTGAATGTAATGAAGTACGAAGAACCATCCCTGGCATGTGTAGACATGGGACCACATACATCACTATGTAATAGTCCCAAGAGTTCGGTAACTCTTTCTCCGTGTCCCGTAAACGGAGCTTTGGTCATCTTGCCTTTGAGACATGACTGGCAAGTGTCATAAGATGAAAATTCGAAAGGTTTCAAATATCCATCCTTATGCAACTTAGCTAGTCGTGTCGCATTGATGTGACCCAGTCTACAATGCCATAAGAAGGATTCGTTCAGCTCTGAACTCTTCCTCTTGTGTGTGTTTGTTATGCTCAGAACTGTTGATTGATTTAGAACATAAATGCCATTGCACAACGTGCCTGATCCAACCAACTTTTGGTTACGGAAAATGTTCATAACATTATCCTGTAATACAAAATTATATCCCTCTTTACTTAATAAAGAAACCGATATAATGTTGCATATCAGGTTCGGCATGTAATAGCATTCGTTCAGAACCAATGTATTACCAGTTGGTAATACAAGGTGATATTCCCCGACAGTCTTAGCTGCAACAATTGCACCATTTCCAACTCTAATGTCTTTATCACCTTCTCCAAGTTCTCTACCTTTCCTGAGCCCATGTAACTAATTACATATATGGGATCCAGACCCGGTATCTAATACCCAGGACGTGGAGCAAATGGAGAAACAGTTCTCTGTAATGAACACACCCGAAGAAAATGCATCAACATGTACTTTCTTCATTCGGGTGGCATGGGAATCCTGGTATTCCCCTATATCATGTTCATTCCTATAACTCTTATAAGAAAGAACGGAACCAACGTTCCCCAGCACAGTACAACATGCGGGTTCGGTCAATACATCCATATTATTATCTTCATTAGGGCATGAAATGGTCGCTACCTGGAGAGAGAGAGAAGAAAACACTTTAGCGTATGCTCGTGCAAGATCAGATTGGTTATTATCTTATCTAATCAGGATGGCTCCCACTGGTTTTTATCAAACCTTCCTTCAAACCCTAAAAGGAAAGACTAGCCGGGATTAATTACACACTACAAGTTCGCCAATCTTTCAGCCAGGCCAGTGTCGGTACTTTGAGGGAGGTCCCCCGTGCTTTCGCACGAACCTAATTAATGTAAACCTCGTTTTTCCAGAGGCGTATCCCCGTTGACACCTTTCTAGACACCTACTTGATCAGCTAATTGCAATGTGTAAAACTCTCCCAAGAGTAACTCTTACTCGCAGTGGGTATCGGGATCCAACTATCTCGTAGAAGGTATGCAATCTCATTGCAAATTTCAACTCTTGAAACTCCCGATAATGTTTTTGCCCCTAGCGTGCTATGACCTTGACGAAAGCCAACAAACCACAGCCCGCTAGTCAAGTTCAACCCGTACATTTCTTGACTGAATTAAACCCACCCGCACGACCCTTGACGAAAGCCAACAAAGCCGTACGACTATCCTAATCCAGTCGCATCATATGCAGCAGATAAGCAGCACCTAGCTACCGCACACTACACCTTGACGAAAGCCAACAAATGTAGCACGAATACTATATGCAACTTATCTGAAATGACGGAGGGCTACGACAGGTTTTTCTGAAAACCTATTGCGTAATGATCTTGATATCGTTGTAGAATCAAAATGAAGTTTTAAAATGGAATGATTTTGAGGCTTTTCTAGTTTTGCTAAAGGGGTCACTCCCGGTGAAGGGATCGTCGGCCCTTTCCTCGTCGAATGAGGTGCGAGATATATCATATATATCACTATGCAAAGCAGAAACTATAGAAGCAATCAAAAGCAGACCGAGTATGTAGCATCTGCCAGTTATTGCTAAAGGAGTCACTCCCGGTGAAGGGATCTCGGTCCTTTCCTCATCGAATAAGGTGCAGGGTATATCATATATACCGCTATGCAAAGCAAGAACTGTAGCTACCTGTTTTATTTTGAAATTCGATTCCACAACATCTTAGGTTTCTTATCTTTCATTAATCACATTAATGAAGTCCCATCATTTAAGTACCTAAACATCACAGATAAATACGACATACACTTATGCCATCCGCATTCGCCTCGATGTCCCCTCGTGCACCGTTAGGTTAGGTAACTAACGACAGAGCAGGGCAGGGCTAGCGCGGGTGTAAAACATAAGTAACGCCTATATAATATATCATATATACTATATAAAGTATCTATCACAGAACATCACATGATCATATCACAGATATCGCAACAGAAGAAACATATGAAGCATTGGATATACTAGGACGTCCGTGTTTCCAATACGAGCCGGTATAAAACACCGATTCCACGGTCGTGATGAATAGCCAATCCCACACCCCTAGACCCCTACGAGAGCGGCAAGCAACCCTACCAATTCTAGGGTTAGGAGACCCGGACTCGACTCCTCGAGTTGGTCTCCCACTGGACCCTAGAACCCGGTTACTTGTGCTCCCCTCCTTGGGTCTATCCTAATGCGGAAAAGTAAATAATATACAAAAGGTGACAACTTCCGCAACCTGGAAGTGCCCCAAATAAAAGAATATTATATACAAGTTTTTACATGAATGAAAAATGAAAAACACTCATCTCACATAAAAACCCCTGGCTATTCAAACACGACAATCCAATATAACATATTCAGCAACACATAACATCATATGTCATCAACGTAAGTAAGTATGCATACCCCAATTGTCGTTGACGTATAGCAACGAAACCGGCGATATGAACATACTACACTTACGGTCACAGAAAAGAAAGTGTAAAACTACAACAGATGGAATCCGCAACCTCTTTAGACATTGCATGCCTAATAAAATGAATTACTTAGACATCACATGCCTAACAATTATAAACCCCACATTTTAGTCTCAAAATCTAAAACACTTTTCAATATCAAGTCGGGCAATTCAACAAGATTCCCGACATCCTGATCGAATGCTCGTCGCAAACTTCAGTAGGCGGCCTGTCACGACCCGAAAGAGCACGTGACTGGCCCTTGAACCATATGAAGCCTATAGGACTCCATCTGATCCAAGTAAGCCAAAAGCCCAGAAATCTAAAACCATTTTGAAGAGTAAGTAAAGAAAACTGGTTTAAAGAAGTGAAGAAATACAGGTTTGAAATCAAGGTTTTTAAATAACTAAGCCGAAGGTACGTTTTGAAAACAATAAAGTCTTTTCTAAAAATTTCGGCAGAGTTTCCTTTGTAAAAATGGCCCCGAATGGGGTAAAACAAGAATAACGATATATATATATGCAATGATAAAGGCATCCCCAAGCGGGAGCTAGCTCTTCGTCAATCGACGGTCACAACCACACAAGATATGATAATAATATACAACGCCAAGTGGTGAGGATCAAATCCGAAGAAAACTCAAAAGCAACAAGAAAAACAGCAATACTACTAAGCGCGACTCTAAGGTCGAATAATACAACACTGGTCTCTAAGTCTGAAAGAATATACAAGTTTTGGTTGATGGACAATTTCTAGATACAATGAAATAAAATAAATACAATGGTGATTCTTGATGCGGAAGAATCCACCTACCAAAAGCAAGTCACCCGCAAGAAAGAAGTGTGCCAGAAATGCCGCAATAGATCCTGTACGGCAGAACCTGCAAGAACTGTGGCACAACGGGGGTGAGTTGCCAACCCGTGAATAGAAACATCTACAAGCAGAAATCGAATGCAAGACATAATCCTAAGTCAACGATCAGTAATATAATCCACAAGAGTATATCTGAGTGTGATAAGGTGGCAAGGTAACATCTAAATATGTATGTAGTGCCAGGTACTCAGGTAACAACATGTCATCAGTGTAAGGTATGTCTGCATGAAGTAAATATGATGAAGTATCAATGATATCAATACACATATATTAGCGTCCCATACCACTAATATTGGTGTAAGGGTATATATAACAGTGCCCTCATACCCTGTAATATATACAATGAAGTATGATCAGTGTAAATCCATGTCTGTAAATATATGTGGAACCCGTCCACCCGTCACCCACTGACAATAAGCATCATGTATGCAATGCATATACAATAAATAGGGGGTAGGGGAATATAATATACCATAAGGGTCCCGAGCACATAGGCTCCTCTCCAATCGAGCTCATAGGCTCCGAGCAGATAGGCTCCCATCACATCGAGCTCATAGGCTCCGAGCACATAGGCTCCCATCACATCGAGCTCATAGGCTCCCATCACATCGAGCTCATAGGCTCCGAGCACATAGTCTCCCATCACATCGAGCTCATAGGCTCCGAGCACATAGGCTCCTCTCCAGAGATCATCATGATAAAATATTAAGTATGCGTATATATATATATATATATATATATATATATATATATATCAGCGTCCCATACCACTAATATATATATAATCCAGAATCATCATATGCAATCATATCACAGTGCGAAATCCATGAATCATAATACATGCTCTAAGAAACACTAATATGAGCATGAAACTTGTAAAGGCATATACACAAGGAATATGAATCAACAACATATAAGCATGCAATGCAATGCGAGCTGTAGAGTGAATAGTAAATGAACAGTAATGCGGCTTGCCATTTGAAATGAGCATGACTCGGGAATAGTCAACACCACAGTGAAGAATCTACTATGCAAACTACATCTAAGTATCCGGTCAATCAGGAGGGGTAGGTGTGGAAACCACCTAAATCTGAGTCAATGTCTGTATATATATAGATATATAGTCGGTGATCCCGCCTCAATGTCATATCGTAAGATATCCTCGAGTTATGAGTGCGGATCTATCATCAATACCGGCTCGTACGGTAAATCGTCGTACGGCATCCCAATAGCTGGGTAGGGGTCAATATCTCACTATCTCGTCACATAACAGGTATCACTATCTTCAGATCATACAGTCTGGGGGTACTACTCTATGTCTAGTACAAGTCGATACCATCAAAGAAATATACATGCGGGGGTAAACACATATCCCAAACCCGCAAGAATCACAAATCATATCCCACATATGAATCGTACCAAATCACCGATCTCAGGGCACCACGCCCACATCATCGACTCATCTCCAAAGTCATCCCATATCATCAATCACAGTGCAAGTACAAGTGATAAGCAAGGGTGTGTGTGTATAGGTGTAATTCTATCCTAGGGTTCGCGACTATGAGCTATACTAGTCACTCCTAACCCTACACTATCCAAAATACACCTATTATCACAATAAACTACATATTATTCTATCTACGGACTGCGGGGGTGCTATACGCCATCCACCGGACTTCCCCCCGTAGATATAATCTACTCACCTTGCATCATCATTTGCGGACGTCACCATGCATTTGCTCGTCGTCCCGAAGTCTTCATGGGTACCTACACATCAACATATCGTGTATGCGCATTAAAACCAAATCCAAGCTAAAACGGCGCATGAAATCCAAAACGATACGATAAGGGGCCTATAGGTGAGAACCTATGGCACGCCTTCAAAACCATCAATAAATCCTCTATATCGTCGCATAAACGCCAAATAGTCGAGGTAAAACGAAACACACCAATGCAGAAATGAAAATACGGAATACGGAAACTAAAGCCCAAAACAGCAACTCATGAAATGTGTTCCAGATTTTACCCCAGGTCACTTTATACAAATCTATATATACCAGGGGCCTAAACTAACAATGTAGGAGCTACAGAACCAATACGAGCCAAGAAGGTGGGACCTAGGCCGCAATTGGCGGCCAAAAGAGGAAAATTGGCGGCCGGAAAAGGGAGTTGGGGGCTAGGGTCTTGGGGTTAGCTTCCTGGTTGCCTGCACATCTTACTGTCCACTCAATATCATTTTCAGGTGCCTCGTATGATAGCAGATTCAAGTTAACCTGCACAGATTACACAATTTCCCCGATATCGGTTTCTAAAATCCGTATTTCTGGTTCTAGCTTCAGGTTTTTGGGTTCCAATTCATACACTAGGGTGTTGGTATAACCTTAATTAAGCTCAATTTCCCAATACAACCCAAGTTTCCTCAAACCCTAACTTGGTTACTCTCAATTCCATAATATCACACAGTATCGATATAATCTTAACTTTGGGTTAAAGGAAATGCTACAATTTAGCTAATGGTCCAGAAATTACCTCAATTGGCAACTCAAGAACTTTCTTGAGTTGCCCTCTAGTGGCCAAATCCATGCTTTCTTTGTCCATCTTGTAGATCTCGAGCTTGTGCATCTTTTTCGTGAAAGGGATGTGAGGTTTTGAGATAGATTTTGAGATGAAGTGAGAGGGTTTTGTGGAGGGGAAAAAATGGGCAGTAGCAGCAGCAGCAGCAGCACAAGGATGAGGGAGAGAAATGAGGAGGAAAACCAAGGGAATGGCTAAGTCAAAAGTGCACCCATACCTCTCTCACCAACCCCATTCTCATTTTCTTTTCTTTTCTTTTTCTTTTAAACCATAATCCTTCTCACAAGAATAGTAACCCAAATGAAAACCATGGCTAGAAAAAGCACAAGTGTAGAAAAGAAGTGATATGTGCATGTTTTGCACAAAATTGCCAAAAAACCCGATTAGCGATTTTAATCGCGATTAGCACTAAATTAGTGTCAAACAAATCACAAAAACTTAAAAATGTCATAATTCACTAATTTACCCTATTTTATAATTTTCCAAAATTTTTCATAATTTTTCTAACATTTTTCCTATTTATTTGCATTTAATTATAGATTTAATATTAAAATAATCAATAAAATAATATTAAATTATAAAAATTCCCAAAATTAATATTTTATACTTTTGAAAATGTTACAATCTACCCCACTTAAAGAAATTCGGTCCCCGAATTTAAATTTAAACCCCCACTACTAAAACAACTTCAGTAATAATCCATTTGTCGGGGCTCCGAAAACATCAACACATAGAGAATATCATAAAAAAATGTATTACTCTACTAGAAATCAATCCCCAAAATGCATATATAAGAATATCCTATGCGTCTGGTGCGCAAGGAATCAAAATCCATATATGTGTCAAACAGGTGTAGAAAACTACATCTAGGTGCAACGGGTGTGCACGAAACATCTGTCGTAGGCAACGTATGTGCCTGACAGCAAAAATCAGGTGCATATGAAATGCACGAAGAATTCCGATTTAGTGCATCTGGCGTGCACCAAAATCGTATATCAAAACACTAAAGATGTATGAAAACTACGCTGGAAGTGCAAATCAAATCACTGAATACGATAGGCATGAAATCTCAATCAATATCTCAAATGTAATAACTCAGCGCAAAATATATAAATATCCAGTGGGTGCATGAAACCAATATCATGAAACTCAGTCGCCAAAACTAAATCATGCAAACAGAACGCCCAAAATACCGAAATCCAAAGTGACGGATACGTGATAATCGGATCACAAAATCACAAATCATAAATACCGTCCTTGGTAGTTCCTCCTTCGAGGTCGAGAAGGAGTCTGTGCAATCCACTGCTAGCAGCGCAGGATATCTACGTGCCTCTTGCTCATGGTCTGGCGTCCTCTGACTCTGGGTCCTTATCTTCCTTGCGGATTTCCTATCTCGCAGTCAATCGGCTCATCGGCCCTGTCAGGTGTGCTAACGGGGACGATTCCGTTCTGGCACTTCTCTGGTCACCTCTCGGTCAAACCTCACGACCACTCGTAAGGCAGCATATCACTGGCGTGGGCCTCTGGCTCTCTGAATGCACGTCACACATCTGATCCTGGGTGCAAACATCATTGCAGCAATATCCTGGAAGGAATCCTGCTCAAGGTCTCTTCCGATTTCGCCTATGCCGAACCAAACGGAGGCTGGCTCTCCTGCACAACCTCTTCTCGCTCAAAAGACAGCTGTGTCCTCAGCACAATATTTTCTCAGAAACTAGTCACATACCAACGTCTCTGTAAGCATATCAGGTCTCTAGTCTCGACGGGAAGCAATGACAGCTCATCAGTGTCTCACACGAACCTCTTGTTCCAACTGTCTCTATCGTCGTCCACTATGGCGTCATACTAAGCTACGATGCACTGCACTGTTCTCGGCCACGGTCAATCTGAAGTCTCTCGCACGGACTCAAAATCGCATACTCTGTAGCTTCATTATTCTGTAGAAGATGTCAGGCCGAACTGGTCCTTGGGAACACGTCCCAACCATCGGAGGAATACTCATCACTCGTCCGTCCTTGATCAATTCGCAAAGCATCTGGTTAAGTTCCTTTATCCGAACCTGGTCAACTACCTCGTCGACAAGGCTGAACTCTAGCCTGCTGGGTGAGCGCAAAATGACCACTCTGGGTCTAGGTCTTCTCGTATCGTTTCCCGAAGGGTCCTATCGAGGTCCCTTTCTCAAATCTCAATCCTGCCGAAATATCCGGAAGTCATCATCCAATGCTGAGGTTAAAGCTTATCCCGGAACGGCTGCATACTTATCGCGCTTCTTTCTGGAAGATATATCCATATACACGCCTCGGGGTGCATATCACATCTCTAAAGTCAGCGGAGTGGGACGTCATCTCGTCGAAATATCTTGCGAACTCTTTTCTTCACTCTGCGTCAATGTCGACTGATTCGGACTCGTCTCATCATGGCTGCATGTACTGTGCTCCAACGGCTATGCTCGCATCTGGAGTCTCCCAAGCAGTGTCCCATCACGATATCCGAAAGATGTCGAACCATCCGATCGACTCGT
This sequence comes from Agapanthus africanus, assembly GCA_030015575.1. Lineage (NCBI taxonomy): Eukaryota > Viridiplantae > Streptophyta > Magnoliopsida > Asparagales > Amaryllidaceae > Agapanthus > Agapanthus africanus. Next base: position 540,351,325 of record CM057337.1, read on the forward strand.
CAGATCCTCATAATCCCCCAAGAGCTCACATCTCGGGTACAGTTTAATAGTATCAAGTACATGCCACAGCGTCGGTGGTCCAGCCGTAGAAGGGCAAACCCAAGCCTCACTAATGGCGCCGCGGAACCGCCGTAAACCCTAAGGTTCAAAGGCTGTCACACGGTCATTAAGTCGAGTTAGGGTTTCATTCTTCTAGAGGGTCCATAGAATCACCTGCATGTCTTTCTGTATACTTTAAACTTGGAAAATAGGCTCCTGACATTCGATCGTCTCTATCGACTCTCAACGAACCTGCGTGAAGTCGCCTCTAGCTGGAAACAATCCACCTGATGATCTCGCATCGGGGTATGCGAACTCACCACATGTCCTAGTCATTCATCCTCGGTGACTAGCGACTCACTACCATCTCTCTAAGAACATGCTCATGCTGCAGTAGCTCCAATCATCTGGGCGATATCTCATCATTTGCAGCAACAACTGGCTCATACGCCTGTACACCGAACCACGCCTCAATCCTCCAGGAAAGGCAATACATAAGCGGTCATCTCTGAGTCGGTCTGCTCTAGATCTGAGTAAGACTCTCCACACTGGAAATCTTCAACTCATCTGGGCCCGCTCTGGCGCAAAATCGGACGAATCACCTTCGTCTCTCAAATCGGGTAGACTAGCTATCATCTGTCGCATATCTGCTTGAAAGCTCCGGCAATCTCAGCTCGTAAGCTCCGAAAGCAACATCCTGCCAATCTCAGCAACAGCTGGTCCATCTGTCTGCACGATAGGCGACATCACAATCTCTGAGGTATGCTGTACATCAACAGTCCTCTCTCAACTGGCAGCTCTAACAAAGGCACGATCATCCGGTGCAAGACCAAGTACTCGCCTCAACTAGAGGTCACAATCACCAATACTAACTCGAGACGTTCCCATGTCACCAGAAAACACAATGGTCGGCCCTCGTACCAAACGAGCTCACACTGGTCGTAACCCTAGCAGCAGCCCAAACTGCGCTCAACCATGGTGACAGGAATCGCAATCGAGTATCAAAAGAGTACACCAGTGGCAAGAAGGGAAACAACAGATCCAAAGTGGATACATGATCATAGGAAGGAACAGTATCAATGAAGGTATGATCATGAAACTAACAGAATCTGGAATCTCAAATGGATGTATAATCCTGGATAAAAAGAGAATCACTGATCTCGAAAGTATGTACATCCTAAGGTTCCTTAAGCGGAGTGGCGTGTCGTAAGTATGCCGCGGAACATACAAACGGTACGTCACTCTACTTTAGTCACCTAATCCATCAACCAAGGGTCATCCTACACGACGAAAGTTCGGGTCTAATACCCCCTCGACCAAGTCTAAGTTCCGTAAGGTCAAGCCTAAGTTCCGTATATAAATAACTCCCTAGGCTCCACATAGTCAAACTCAGACTTGAACCAAGGTCAACCTAGCGCTCTGATACCAACTTTGTCACGACCCGAAAGAGCACGTGACTGGCCCTTGAACCATATGAAGCCTATAGGACTCCATCTGATCCAAGTAAGCCAAAAGCCCAGAAATCTAAAACCATTTTGAAGAGTAAGTAAAGAAAATTGGTTTAAAGAAGTGAAGAAATACAGGTTTGAAATCAAGGTTTTTAAATAACTAAGCCGAAGGTACGTTTTGAAAACAATAAAGTCTTTTCTAAAAATTTCGGCAGAGTTTCGTTTGTAAAAATGGCCCCGAATGGGGTAAAACAAGAATAACGATATATATATATGCAATGATAAAGGCATCCCCAAGCGGGAGCTAGCTCTTCGTCAATCGACGGTTACAACCACACAAGATATGATAATAATATACAACGCCAAGTGGCGAGGATCAAATCCGAAGAAAACTCAAAAGCAATAAGAAAAACAGCAATACTACTAAGCGCGACTCTAAGGTCGAATAATACAACACTGGTCTCTAAGTCTGAAAGAATATACAAGTTTTGGTTGATGGACAATTTCTAGATACAATGAAATAAAATAAATACAATGGTGATTCTTGATGCGGAAGAATCCACCTACCAAAAGCAAGTCACCCGCAAGAAAGAAGTGTGCCAGAAATGCCGCAATAGATCCTGTACGGCAGAACCTGCAAGAACTGTGGCACAACGGGGGTGAGTTGCCAACTCGTGAATAGAAACATCTACAAGCAGAAGTCGAATGCAAGACATAATCCTAAGTCAACGATCAGTAATATAATCCACAAGAGTATATCTGAGTGTGATAAGGTGGCAAGGTAACATCTAAATATGTATGTAGTGCCAGGTACTCAGGTAATAACATGTCATCAGTGTAAGGTATGTCTGCATGAAGTAAATATGATGAAGTATCAATGATATCAATACACATATATTAGCGTCCCATACCACTAATATTGGTGTAAGGGTATATATAACGGCACCCTCATACCCTGTTATATATACAATGAAGTATGATCAGTGTAAATCCATGTCTGTAAATATATGTGGAACCCGTCCACCCGTCACCCACTGACAATAAGCATCATGTATGCAATGCATATACAATAAATAGGGGGTAGGGGAATATAATATACCATAAGGGTCCCGAGCACATAGGCTCCTCTCCAATCGAGCTCATAGGCTCCGAGCACATAGGCTCCCATCACATCGAGCTCATAGGCTCCGAGCACATAGGCTCCCATCACATCGAGCTCATAGGCTCCGAGCACATAGGCTCCCATCACATCGAGCTCATAGGCTCCGAGCACATAGGCTCCGAGCACATCGAGCTCATAAGCTCCGAGCACATAGGCTCCCATCACATCGAGCTCATAGGCTCCGAGCACATAGGCTCCCATCACATCGAGCTCATAGGCTCCGAGCACATAGGCTCCTCTCCAGAGATCATCATGATAAAATATTAAGTATGCGTATATATATATATATATATCCGCGTCCCATACCACTAATATATATATAATCCATAATCATCATATGCAATCATATCACAGTGCGAAATCCATGAATCATAATACATGCTATAAGAAACACTAATATGAGCATGAAACTTGTAAAGGCATATACACAAGGAATATGAATCAACAACATATAAGCATGCAATGCAATGCGAGCTGTAGAGTGAATAGTAAATGAACAGTAGCGCGGCTTGCCATTTGAAATGAGCATGACTCGGGAATAGTCAACACCACAGTGAAGAATCTACTATGCAAACTACATCTAAGTATCCGGTCAATCAGGAGGGGTAGGTGTGGAAACCACCTAAATCTGAGTCAATGTCTGTATATATATAGATATATAGTCGGCGATCCCGCCTCAATGTCATATCGTAAGATATCCTCGAGTTATGAGTGCGGATCTATCATCAATACCGGCTCGTACGGTAAATCGTCGTACGGCATCCCAATAGCTGGGTAGGGGTCAATATCTCACTATCTCGTCACATAACAGGTATCACTATCATCAGATCATATAGTCTGGGGGTACTACTCCATGTCTAGTACAAGTCGATACCATCAAAGAAATATACATGCGGGGGTAAACACATATCCCAAACCCGCAAGAATCACAAATCATATCCCACATATGAATCGTACCAAATCACCGATCTCAGGGCACCACACCCACATCATCGACTCATCTCCAAAGTCATCCCATATCATCAATCACAGTGCAAGTACAAGTGATAAGCAAGGGTGTGTGTGTATAGGTGTAATTCTATCCTAGGGTTCGCGACTATGAGCTATACTAGTCACTCCTAACCCTACACTATCCAAAATACACCTATTATCACAATAAACTACATATTATTCTATCTACGGACTGCGGGGGTGCTATACGCCATCCACCGGACTTCCCCCTGTAGATATAATCTACTCACCTTGCATCATCATTTGCAGACGTCACCATGCATTTGCTCGTCGTCCCGAAGTCTTCATGGGTACCTACACATCAACATATCGTGTATGCGCATTAAAACCAAATCCAAGCTAAAACGGCGCATGAAATCCAAAACGATACGATAAGGGGCCTATAGGTGAGAACCTATGGCACGCCTTCAAAACCATCAATAAATCCTCTATATCGTCGCATAAACGCCAAATAGTCGAGGTAAAACGAAACACACCAATGCAGAAATGAAAATACGGAATACGGAAACTAAAGCCCAAAACAGCAACTCATGAAATGTGTTCCAGATTTTACCCCAGGTCACTTTATACAAATCTATATATACCAGGGGCCTAAACTAACAATGTAGGAGCTACAGAACCAATACGAGCCAAGAAGGTGAGACCCAGGCCGCAATTGGAGGCCAAAAGAGGAAAATTGGCGGCCGGAAAAGGGAGTTGGGGGCTAGGGTCTTGGGGTTAGCTTCTTGGTTGCCTGCACATCTTACTGTCCACTCAATATCATTTTCAGGTGCCTCGTATGATAGCAGATTCAAGTTAACCTGCACAGATTACACAATTTCCCCGATATCGGTTTCTAAAATCCGTATTTCTGGTTCTAGCTTCAGGTTTTTGGGTTCCAATTCATACACTAGGGTGTTGGTATAACCTTAATTAAGCTCAATTTCCCAATACAACCCAAGTTTCCTCAAACCCTAACTTGGTTACTCTCAATTCCATAATATCACACAATATCGATATAATCTTAACTTTGGGTTAAAGGAAATGCTACAATTTAGCTAATGGTCCAGAAATTACCTCAATTGGCAGCTCAAGAACTTTCTTGAGTTGCCCTCTAGTGGCCAAATCCATGCTTTCTTGGTCCATCTTGTAGATCTCGAGCTTGTGCATCTTTTCGTGAAAGGGATGTGAGGTTTTGAGATAGATTTTGAGATGAAGTGAGAGGGTTTTGTGGAGGGGAAAAAATGGGCAGTAGCAGCAGCAGCAGCAGCACAAGGATGAGGGAGAGAAATGAGGAGGAAAACCAAGGGAATGGCTAAGTCAAAAGTGCACCCATACCTCTCTCACCAACCCCATTCTCATTTTCTTTTCTTTTCTTTTTCTTTTAAACCATAATCCTTCTCACAAGAATAGTAACCCAAATGAAAACCATGGCTAGAAAAAGCACAAGTGTAGAAAAGAAGTGATATGTGCATGTTTTGCACAAAATTGCCAAAAAACCCGATTAGCGATTTTAATCGCGATTAGCACTAAATTAGTGTCAAACAAATCACAAAAACTTAAAAATGTCATAATTCACTAATTTACCCTATTTTATAATTTTCCAAAATTTTTCATAATTTTTCTAACATTTTTCCTATTTATTTGCATTTAATTATAGATTTAATATTAAAATAATCAATAAAATAATATTAAATTATAAAAATTCCCAAAATTAATATTTTATACTTTTGAAAATGTTACACGGCAGCACCCCCGATGCCGTCGACGAAGTGCACCAAGGCGGAACACCGCTACCGCGAGCACCCGAACGGATGCTTTCGGCGACGGGGTTCTCCTACAGTCACTTGGTCGGGGCTATGGGGCGAGGCTGTCTATTAAGTTTACCCGGCGAGTATCCACGTACGCTACGTGATTGCGACGGACTTTTGATCACATCAAAATTCCGTGGCAACCGATCAAGTGAGACTAAACCGCTAGATTTATGACATTCATTCAATTATCTCATAACTTCTTGTGAATTCCAATTATTGTATCACATTCCAGATAAATAGAAAATGTTATACTTTCCGATCGTACATTCAAACACCCAAGTTTTCCCGATACATATCAACACATGAAATAGGTCTAAAAACATTCAGTTCGTGCCTCAGTGCCAACGGTCCAGCCGTAGAAGGGTCAATCCAACGCCTCACATGTCGCATGACGTACTGCCGCAATCCCGAAGGTTCAAAGGGCAGTTCAAGACGGCCACATAATCGAGTTAATGTTTGTTGTCTTCTAGAGGGTCCATTGCGCTACTTGCACTACTTAGAACGTTGTTAAACCACGGAAAAATCCAACTCTTGGAAATTTCCCGACAGGGGAAAAATTGGGTATTTACATGCGGTCGAACTTTTTAACATATTCAAAAATTATCCGGAAAGGCACACAGACAAAATTAGACAATCCGGTCGAAACACCGAGTCCCCAATACAACCCAGAAAACTCAACTCTTGTATAATATTTAAAAAATACCCAGAGAACTCAGCGCTGAATAAAAGAAATTACTGTGCAAAATAGGGACGGTGACATCACACTTTAGCCGCGGAACCGCCGCATAAGCTAGGCTTATGCCGCGGTTCCGCCGCTCATTTGAGGGATCATGAAATAAATTTTGCGCCGTAATTCTTAGAATTCCCTACTGAGTTTTCTGCATATTTTTAATTTGGAAAAAAACCCATTTTTTAAAAAATGTACAAAGAGCCATTTTCGGGTTAAGGTTTTGGTTCGATCGGACTTCAAACGTCGTCTGGACTTTGCCTAAGGCTCTAGCTAGGCTCTGATACCACTGTTGGGTTCCTAGGCACTATATAGAGGGCTCACAAGGCATCAACCATGCCAATTTCAAATTTTATGGGTGCCGAGAAACCCTAATACGGATCGTTGACTAGATGTTTAGGCGAAATATGAATCTAGTTAACAACTTAACTAAAGATAAGAAGCTACAACCATTGTAGATCCGGTTATCCACTTCCTTAGCTCCACGTAGACGTCCTCTTGCTTTCCTAGTCAGATCTCGGACTCTCGCATCGGCTTCATCGAAGAAATGAGCTGAATAGTTCGTCGGCTTCGTGCCGAAGATAATCTACGTCGAGGCATCACAAGTTCAAGCTCCAACTTCACCAAGTTGTGAAACTTGTGAAGAAAACACCCAAAACAACTTGGCAAGAGGTAGAGGATGAAGAAATAGGAGGTGGGTTCACTTTAGAATTGGATTTCTCACTTTAGAACTCAAGTTGCCATTGATGGCATCAAGCTTTCTTTCTTGAAGAAGAAGATCAAGAAGAAGGAAATATTATGATAAGTCCATCAAAAATGAAAAAGAAATGAATACTTATCATAAAAGGAACCATGGTTAGGTGTAGAGAATTGACCAAGGTTAGAAGAGTGGTTAAGGTTAAGCATGAAGACAAATTGGTCACTTTGGTCAAAGCTTCATGAAGCTTCACAAAGGTTCAAGAATGAAAGCAACCATTTTGTATTCTTATCCCATTCTTTTTCCAAAATCAATAACTAAAAGAATGGATAATTAAAACCCTAATCACTTTCTTAACCTAGGTTTAATTCTTTACACTTAACCAAATGAGCAAGCATCATCAAACATGATACAAAGATGTGCACAAAAGTATATCACATATACAACTTGCACATCAAGTGAGAAAATCCATTTAAAGTGAAACAATACTAGTTAATGCAAAGCAATATATCAAATATATAATTATACATTAAATCATTAAATCAACACTTGATTTAACGATCCGGTCATATCGCATATAACCGACCAGTATCCTATGTATCGGCTTATCGAATCAATCCTTGATTCGACATCTAGGTTATATCGCATATAACCATTCGATACATTCATCGCGAGAATGAAATACGGTATCACATACACGCATTATTCTCGGTCCTACACATATCTCATATGCGCTCCTATTTCGTTTCGCTTGAGCCAGGAAACCTCTGTGTAGGACTCTAAAGACTCGTCAATACGCCGGTAGCAGATGATGATCATATCAAGCACCCACAAGCCGCAAGCGGTCTGCTAAACGTAACGGCCATCCAGGTATTGAACGATCAGAAGATCAACGAGCCAGCCCGCTCACACTCCTGTGAATCCAACCAGTAACACTTACTGTACAGTCCGGTCTGTTCGTCTGATATGTCGCATATCAAGTCTAGGGGTGGTGAACGTCAGACCCCAATAACCGATAGGTCGTGCTGATGTGAGGCTCATAACGGGTCCAGAAACTACCGGTAACACTTACCAGCAAATCTCTGATCAGCCCTGGCCAGGGACTTCCCTGTTACGGCCAATCGAGCACAGCGCAACATCAACCCCCAATACCGGGAGAGACAAAACCCCTCCTATCGCTCATTGTCTCCATGTGACTCGTGACTGTACCCAAAGACCACCGTTTTGCACGCCCTCATGGACGTGGTAAGGTGGAGATCAAAGCACAATGGGAATCACACAAGACTCTATGTCGATCTCGGGTCTACAGACTAACCTGCACAAGTGTCACCTGAGAACTGCCATCTGACGTGAGGTATAATACCATCTGGGAGTTCTCGGCAAGTCCGTCCAGTGTACCCAGTCTCCACTGAGCACCCGTATACCATCTCTGATGTCAAACACCAATGGATATGGGATCATCCATCGCCCATCTCATTGGTCGAGAAGCGTATATGCTAGTCTACACTGGTATATCGATGCCCCGTCTCGATACACCCACGACTTGGGACCTTGAAGGATGTACTTATGGACTACCTTGTCCCCACTAGTATGATCTGCATCATAGTCCAGGCAGTCAAGTACACATCCTAAGGGCTTTACCAACATGTAACTATAAGACAGTTTAAAGAGACTAGTATACATGTTAAGATATAGAGTAACCAGATAGCATACTATCATATCGAGCAAGAAAGTCATCTATATATATGTCCAAGCATCCAATATAATATACATCATCTGTACAATACTGGCCTCTAGGACATACATACAACTAACAATGATCATATCAAACACCTACAAGCTGCAAGCGGTCAGCTAAACGTAACAGCTATTCGGGTATTGAGCGATCAGAAGATCAACAAGCAAGCCTATACACACTCCTGCAAAGTCTGTCAGTAAGACTACCGTACAGTCCGGTCTCATCGTCTGGTATGTCACATATCCAGTCTAGGGGTGGTAAACGTCAGACCCACATAAACGATAAGTCATGCCGATGTGAGGCTCTTAACAGGTCGAGAAACTACTGATAACACTTACCAGTAGATCTCCATAGCAGCCCTGGCCAGGGACTTCCAGTTATAGCCTATCGAGCACAGCGCAACATCAACCCCCAATACCGGGAGAGACAAAACCCATCCTATCGCTCATTGCATCCATGTGATTCGGGACTGTACCCAAAAGCCACTGTTTTGCACGTTCTCCTGAACGTGGTAAGGTGGAAATCAAAGCACGGTGGGAATCACACAAGTCTCTATGATGATCTCGGTTCTATAGACTAACCTGTACCAGTGTCACCGGAGAACTGCTATCTGACGATAGGTATAATACAAACTAGGAGTTCTCGGCGAGTCCGTTCAGTGTACCCAGTCTCCACTGAGCACCCGTATACCTCCTTTGATTTCAAACACCAATAGATGTGGGATCAACCATCGCCCATCATATGGGTCAAGAAGCGTATACGCTAGTCTACTATGGAGTATCGATGCCCTGTCTCGATACACCCTCGACTAGGAACAATTATAGGATGTACTTGTGGACTACTCTTGCCCCACTAGTATGATATCCATCATAGTCCTGGTAATCAAGTAAACATCCTAAGGGCTTCATCAACATGTGAGAGCAAGACAGTATCACAATACAAGTCAACATGTTAAGCCAAAGAGCAACTAGTTAGCATACTATCATGTCGAGAAAGAAAATCCTCTCTATATATGTCGAAGCATCTACTATAATATACATCATATATACAATAATGCCCTCTAAGGCATACACATAACTAACAATCTCCCACTTTCACTAAGGCCGGTTGTTGTAGTATCTTATACCCAACATCCTGAAGAGTCTCTCAAATTATGTCTGGGGTAAGGCCTTCGTGAATGGATTCGTTGTGTTGTCCTTCGTGTCAACTCTCCTGACCCCAATCTCCCGGCGATCAACTATCTCCCGGATCAGGTGATACCGCCTCAGAATATGCCTGGATTGCTGATGGGATATGGGTTCCTTGGCCAAAGACATAGCTCCATTGTTATCATAATACACAGGTATTGGATGCTCAATGGATGAAACTACTCCAAGTTCGTTTATGAACTTCTTCATACAGACAGTCTCTTTGGCAGCTCGTTAGCAGTGATGTATTCAGCCTCCATCGCCGAGTCTGCCACGGTTTCCTGCTTGGAACTCTTCCAGCATACCGCCCCTCCGTTGAGGGTAAAGATAAATCCCGAGACCGACTTAGAGTCGTCCTTATCACTCTGGAAGCTCGAATCGGTAAAGGACTCCACTTGGAGTTCTCCGTTACCATACACCAAGAACATCTCTTTAGTCCTTCTCAAGTACTTGAGAATGTTCTTCACAGCTATCCAGTGATTCTCTCCAGGATCTGCTTGATACCGAATCACTACACTTAGTGAGTACGCTACATCGGGTCTGGTATATAGCATCGCGTACATGATAGAGCCTACTGCCGAAGCATAGGGTATCCCTTGCATACGAGCTTTCTCCAAATCAGTCTTGGGGACATCTCTTTGGAGAGAGTGAGTCCAGAGATCATAGGTATATTCCCACGCTTGGATTCTTCCATACTAAACTCTTTAGTATGGTGTTAATGTACCTGGATTGGGACAATCCCAATATCCGTTTCAACCTATCTCTATAGATCTTAATTCCTAAGATGCCAAAGGCATCACCAAGATCTTTCATTGAGAATCTTTGTGATAAGAAGAGCTTAACCGAGTGCAGCATAGGATTGTCATTTCCTATCAAGAGTATATCATCCACATACAATACGAGGAAGACAACCTTACTCTCTGTCACCTTCTTGTATATACAAGGTTCATCTATATTTTTGACGAAGTCAAACTCTTTGACTATGACATCAAAATAGATGTTCCAACTCCGCGATGCCTGCTTTAACCCATAGATGGATTTAAGCAGCTTGCACACCTTTCCGCTGCTCCCAGTGTCCACGAAGCCCTCTGGCTGTGTCATGTATACGCTCTCTTCTAAATCACCATTTAGAAAGGCGGTCTTAACATCCATTTTCCAGATTTCATAGTCATGGTATGCAGCAATGGAAAGTAGGATTCGGATGGACTTAAACATAGCCACTGGAGAAAAGGTTTCGTTATAATCCACACCTGGCCATTGAGGAAAACCCTTTGTAACAAGTCTAGCTTTGAAAGTCTTCACTTTCCCATCTACACCAAGTTTTTTCTTGAAGATCCACTTGCTCCCAATGGGTTTTATCCCTTCAGGAGAATCTTCCAAAGTCCATACTTTGTTGACGTACATGGATTCCATCTCAGACCGCATTGCATCCAGCCATTTCACAAAGTCCCCACTCGTGATGGCCTGCTCGAAGCTAGTCGGGTCATCATCTTCCATGATGTAATTCTCGCTCCCACCATCAATGAGAAAACCGTAGTATCTCTCAGGTGGATGAGGAACCTTACTAGATCGGCGGAGTGGCTGAGGTTCGTTGGGAACTATCGAACCTCTGGTTCTACTAAATCTTCTGTCATAGTTTGCGTCATTGGAACTTCTTCTAGTTCTACCTCCTTGCCACTAATTTACTTTGCAAGAAATTCCTTTTCTAAAAAGGTGGCATGTTGAGAAACAAACACCTTTTGTTCCTCGGTGTGGTAGAAGATATACCCTTGTGAGCTTTTGGGATATCCTACAAACTTTCACAAGACAGAACTTTCCTCGAGTTTGTCCGGATTGTGCCTTTTGACATAGGCCGATCGTTCCCATGCTCAGTATACCAAGCGGGTTCGATCAATACATCCATATTATTATCTTGATTAAGGCCTGACATAGTCACTACCTGGAGAGAGAGAGAAGAAAATACTTTAGCGTACGCTCTTGCAAGATTAGATTGGTTATTATCTTATCTAATCAGGATGGCTCCCACTGTTTTCATCAAATCTTCCTAAAACCCTAAAAGGTAAGATTAGCCGGGATTAATTACACCTTCCAAGTTTGCCAATCTTTCAACCAGGCCGGTGTTGGTACTTTGAGGGTGGTTCCCCGTGCTTTCGTACGGACCTAATTAAAATAAACCTCAATTTCCCATAGGCATAACCCCGTTAACACCTTTCTAGACACCTACTTGATCGGCTAATTGTCATGTGTAAAATTCTCCCAGGAGTAACTCTTACTCGCAGTGGGTATCAGGATCCACCAATCTCATAGAAGGTATGCAATCTCATTGCAAATTTCAACACTTGAAATTCCCGATAATACTTTTGCCCCTAACGTCTTATGACCTTGACGAAAGCCAACAAACCATAGTACGCTAGTCAAGTTCAACCCGTACATTTCATGATTGAATTAAACCCACCCGCACGACCCTTGATGAAAGCCAACAAAACCGTAGGACTACCCTAATCCAATCGCATCATATGCAATAGATAAGCAGTAAGTAGCTACCGCACACTACGCCTTGACGAAAGCCAACAAATGTGGCACGAATACTAAATATTACTTATCTGAAATGTCGGAGGGCTATGCAGGTTTTTCAGAAAACCATGAGCGTAATGAACTTGATATAATTGTAGAAACAAGTGATTTTTTAAAGGAGTGTTTTTTAGGCTTTTACTAGTTTCGCTAAAGAGGTCACTCCCAATGAAGGGATCTAAGCTCTATTCCTATCGAATAAGGTGTTGGATATTCTACAAGGAATACCGCTATGCAAAGCAAGAACTATAGAAGCTATCAAAAACTAAACCGAGTGAGTATGTAGTATTTGCTAGTTTCGCTAAAGAGGTCACTCCCAGTGAAGGGATCTCGGCTCTTTACTTATCGAATAAGGTGCTAGATATTTTACAAAGAATACCGCTATGCAAAGCAAAAACTAGAGCTACCCTTTTTGAAAATTTGATTCTACAACATCTTTTAGGTTTCTTTTTCTTTCATTAATCTCATTAATGAATTCCCATTATTTACGCTTCTTAAGCATCACAGAAGAAACGAAAATACAACGTACGCTTATGCCATCCGCATTCGCCACAGTATCCCGTTATGCACCGTTTGTAGGGTTGCTAGGCATATTAAAGAGGCTCTACAAGGCATCGACCATGCCAAAATTAAATTTTTATGTGCCGAATAACACTAAGCAAGATCGTTGACTAGAGTTTAGGCGAAACGATTAGCAAGTAAACATCTTTACTCTAAAGGGAATACGAAATACAACCTTTGTAGATCGGTCCTTTGCTTCTAAAGCTCCATGATGAAGTCCCTTCGCTGCGATCAAGGTTCTTCCGGGCTCTTGCATGGCTTCACAACGTGTGGGATGCGACTTTGCTTCAAGTCTCCGAGGCCGAAGATGATCTACGTCGAGGGAATTCCGACTCAAGCTTCTACTTCACTAGTTTGAGAATTAGTGAAGGAAACACCCTATACAAGAGTGCTAGTCTTGATGAGGCTGGAGAAATAGGAAGTGGGTTCTCTTTAGAATTTTGTTTCTCACTTTGGATGAAATCCTAGTTTTCTTTTTTCTTTTCACAGTGTCGAAGAAGAAGACAAGAAAGAGATGAGGATAATGATCAGGTAAGAAGAGTAACCATGGTGAGTGAGTATCATATACTAACCCTTGTAGAGACTTAACCCTAGGCTAATGGTTAAGGTTGGGTTAAGAAATATCCATAGTAAAAACAAAACCAAGTTGAATTAGTCAATGCATCCACAAGCTACCACAAGCTTCATGCATTTTCTAATCCTCCTCTTGATTTTGTAATTACTTTAGATATTAAAACCCCAAAATAAATATTAGCATAGTGTAAGTCTCATACACCCATGTGTAGTGTATCATCAACCATGATACAAAAATACAACATATTTTATACATATCATACATATTAAAAATGTGTACAAGTGAGAAAAAACCCTATGTGAACAAGTGTTAGTAAATGTAAACTAGTATATCTAATATACAATTATACACTTAATTATTAAATCAACACTTGACTTAATAATCCTGTCATATCTCATATAACCGACTAACATTCGTCGTATCGACTTATCGAATCAACACTTGATTCGATAACCCGGTCATATCATATATAACCGACCGATACTAAAAGTCGCGAGAATATAATACGGTATCACATACACGCATTATTCTCGGTCCTGCACATATCTCATATGTGCTCCTATTTCGTTTTACCTGAGCCAGTAAAACCTCTGTGCAGGACTCTAAAGACTCATCAATACGCCGGCAGTAGGTGATGATCACATCACGCACCAACAAGCCGTCAGCGGTACTAGCTGGACGTAACGGCTACCCGGGTATTGAGCGATCAGAAGATCAGCAAGCAAGCCCGCTCCAACTCCTGTGAAAGCCAGCCAGTAACACTTGCCGTACAGTCCGGTCTCCTCGTCTGATATGTCGCATATCTAGTCTAGGGGTGGTAAACGTTAGACCCCAAAAACCTATAAGTCGTGCCGATGTGAGGCTCATAACGGGTCGAGAAACTACTGGTAACACTTGCCAGTAAATCTCTGAAAAGCCCTGGCCAGGGACTACCCTGTTACGGCCAATCGAGCACTTGGCAACATCAACCCCTAATACCGGGAGAGACGAAACCCCTCCTATCGCTCATTGCCTCAATGTGACTCGGGACTGTACCCAAAAACCACCATTTTGCACGCCCTCATGGACGTGGTAAGATGGAAATCAAAGCACAGTGGGAATCACACAAGACTCTATGATGATCTCGGGTCTACAGACTAACCTGCACAAGTGTCACCAGAGAACTGCCATATGACGTGAGGTATAATACCATCTGGGAGTTGTTGGCGAGTCCGTCCAGTGTACCCAGTCTCCACTGAGCACCCGTATACCATCTCTGATATCAAACACCAATGGATATAGGATCATCCATCGTCCATCTGATGGGTCGAGAAGCATATACGCTAGTCTACACTGGTATATCGATGCCCCGTATCTATACACCCTCGACTAGGGACCTTGAAAGATGTACTTATGGACTACCATGTCCCCACTAGTATGATCCACATCATAGTCCAGGTAGTCAAGTACACATCCTAAGAGCTTTACCAACATGTAACAATTAGACAGTATAAAGAGACAAGTATACATGTTAAAGTAAAGTGCAACCAGATAGCATACTATCATGACGAGCAAGAAAGTCTTCTCTATATATGTCCAAGCATCCAATATAATATACATCATCTATACAATACTGGCCTCTAGGGCATACATACAACTAACAATCTCCCACTTGCACTAGGGCCAGGTGCTGTAGTATCGCATACCGAGCATCCCGAAGAGTCTCTCAAACTGTATCTTGGGAATGGCCTTCGTGAGTGGATCTGCTGTGTTATTCTTCGTGTCAACCGTCCTGACCTCGATCTCCCGGCGATCAACTATCTCCCGGATCAGGTGATACCGCCTTAGAATATGCCTGGATCGCTGATAGGACCTGGGTTCCTTTGCCAAAGCCACCGCTCCATTGTTATCGCAATACAAAGGTATTGGATGCTCAATGGATGGAACCACTCCAAGTTTAGTAATGAACTTCTTCATCCAGACAGCCTCTTTGGCAGCATCGTTGGCAGCGATGTATTCAGCCTCCTTCGTCGAGTCTTCCACGGTTTCCTGCTTGGAACTCTTCCAGCTAACCGCCCCTCCGTAAAGGGTAAGGACAAATCACGACTGCGACTTAGAGTCGTCCTTATCATTCTGGAAGCTCGAATCGGTAAAGGACTCCACTTGGAGTTCTCTGTTACCATACACCAAGAGCATCTCTTTAGTCCTTCATAAGTACTTGAGAATGCTCCTCACAGCTGTCCAATGACTCTCTCCAGGATCAGCTTGATACCTACTCATTACACTTAGTGAGTATGCTACATCGGGTCTGGTACATAGCATCGCGTACATCATAGAGCCTACTGCCAAAGCATACGGTATCCCATGCGAGCTCTCTCCAAATCAGTCTTGGGAGACATCTCTTTGGAGAGAGTGAGCCATGAGATCGTGGGTAAAAACCCACATTTGGACTCTTCCATACTAAACCTCTTTAGTATGGTGTCAATGTACCTAGATTGGGACAATCCCAATATCCGTTTGGATATATCTCTATAGATCCTAATCCCCAATATGCAGGAGGCATCACCAAGATCTTTCATTGAGAATCTTTGTGATAAGAAGAGCTTCACCGATTGCAGCATAGGAATGTCATTTCCTATCAAAAGTATGTCGTCCACGTACAATACGAGGAAGACAACCTTACTCTCTGCCACCTTCTTGTAGATACAAGGTTCATTTACGTTTTTGACGAAATCAAACTCTTTGATAACGACATCAAAGCAGATGTTCCAACTCCGCAATGCTTGCTTCAATCCATAAATGGATTTAACCAGCTTGCACACCTTCCCGCTGCTCCAACTATCTACGAAGCCCTCTGGCTGAGTCATGTACACGCGCTCTTCTAAACCACCATTTAGAAAGGCAGTCTTAACATCCATTTGCCAGATTTCGTAGTCATGATATGCAGCGATGGCAAGCATGATCCGGATGGATTTAAGCATAGCCACTGGAGAAAAGGTTTCATTATAGTCCACACCTCGTCTTTGACGAAAACCCTTTGCAACTTTTCTAGCTTTGAAAGTCTCCACTTTCCCATCTACACCAAGTTTTTTCTTGAAGATCCACTTGCTCCCAATGGGTTTTACCCCTTCAGGAGCAACTTCCAAAGTCCACACTTTGTTGGGGTACATGGATTCCATCTCGGACCGCATTGCATCCAGCCATTTCACTGAGTCCCCACTCGTGATGGCCTGCTCGAAGCTAGTTGGGTCATCAGCAACCATGATGCAATCCTCGCTCCCACCATCCATAAGAAAACCGTAGTATCTCTCAGGTGGGTGAGGAACCCTACTAGATCGGCGGAGAGGCTGAGGTTCGTTGGGAACTACCGAATCCTCTGGTTCCACTAAATCTTCAGTTGCAGTTTGTGTATCTGGAACCTCTTCCAGCTCTACCACTTTGTCACTAATTTCTTTTGCAAGAAATTCCTTTTCCAAAAAGGTGGCATATTGAGAAACAAACACCTTTTGTTCTTCAGCATGGTAGAAAAAATATCCTTGGGAATTATTAGGATATCCCACAAACTTGCAAAGAACTGACTGTGCCTCCAGTTTGTCCGGATTTTGTCTTTTGACATAGGCCGGACAACCCCATATCTTAACTCGTTTAAGATATCGTCTCTTCCCACTCCATTTCTCATATGGTGTGATAGGTACAGATTTAGATAGAACTTGATTCAATAGGTATGCTGCTGTCTGCAGTGCATACCCCAAGAAGGAAATAGGTAACTCAGCTGTGCTCATCATAGAGCGCACCATATCTAATAGGGTGCGGTTCCATCGTTCAGATACACCGTTGTGCTGTGGTGTATATGGAGGAGTCAGCTGAGAGAGAATCCCATTCTCTTTTAGGAAGTCCAGGAATTCATTGCTCAAGTATTCACCTCCTCAATCAGATCGTAGGATTTTAATACTTTTTCCGGTTTGGTTCTTGACTTCCTGTTTATATTCTCTAAATTTCTCAAAAGCTTCTGATTTGTGTTTCATCAGGAACACATATTCGAATCTAGAGAGATCGTCAGTGAATGTAATGAAGTATGAAGAACCATCCCTGGCATGTGTAGACATGGGACCACATACATCACTATGTATCAGTCCTAAGAGTTCGGTAACTCTTTCTCCGTGTCCCGTAAACGGAGTTTTGGTCATCTTGCCTTTGAGACATGACTGGCAAGTGTCATAGGATGAAAATTCGAACAGTTTCAAGTATCCATCCTTATGCAACTTAGCTAGCCGTGTCGCATTTATATGACCGAGTCTACAATGCCATAAGAAGGATTCGTTCAGTTCTGAACTCTTCCTCTTGTGTGTGTTTGTTATGCTCAGAACTGTTGATTGATTTTGAACATAAATGCCATTGCACAACGTGCCTAATCCAACCAACTTTTGGTTAAGGAAAATGTACATAACATTATCCTGTAATACAAAATTATATCTCTCTTTACTCAACAAAGAAACCGATATAATGTTGCATATCAGGTTCGACATGAAATAGCATTCGTTCAGAATCAATGTATTACCAGTTGGCAATACAAGGTGATATTCCCCGACGGTTTTAGCAGCAACAATTGCACCATTTCCAACCCTTATGTCTTTATCACCTTCTCCAAGTTCTCTATCTTTCCTAAGCCCATGTAACTGATTATATATATGGGATCCTGACCCGGTATCCAATACCCAGGACGTAGAGAAAATGGAGAAACAGTTCTCAGTAACGGACACACCCGAAGAAAATGCATCAACATGTACTTTCTTCATTCGGGTGGCATGAGAATCCTGGTTTTCCCCTATATCCTGTTCAGTCTTATAACTCTTATAAGAAAGAACGGAACAAATGTTCCCCAGCACAGTATAACATACTGATTCGGTCAATACATCTATATTATTATCTTTATTAAGGCATGATATGGTCGCTACCTGGAGAGAGAGAGAAGAAAACACTTTAGCGTATGCTCTTGCAAGATCAGATTGGTTATTATCTTATCTAATCAGGATGGCTCCCACTATTTTTTATCAAATCTTCCTTCAAACCCTAAAAGGAAAGACTAGCCGGGATTAATTACACCCTACAACTTCGCCAATCTTTCAGCCAGGCCAGTGTCGATACTTTGAGGGAGGTTCCCCGTGCTTTCGAACGGACCTAATTATAGAAAACCTCGTTTTCCCAGAGGCGTAACCCCTTTGACACCTTTCTAGACACCTATTTGATCGGCTAATTGTCCTGTGTAAAACTCTCTCGGGAGTAACAATTACTCGCAGTGTGTATCGGGATCCAACTATCTCATAGAAGGTATGCAATCTCATTGCAAATCTCAACACTTGAAATTCCCGATAATATTTTGCCCCTAGCAATTTATGACCTTAACATAGTCAACAAATCATAATTGCTAGTCAAGTTCAACCCGTCATTTCCCGATTGAATTAAACCCACCTACACGACCCTTAACATAGTCAACAAAGTCGTACAACTACCCTAATCCAATCACATCTCATGTTTTAGCAGATAAGTACTAATTCGCTACCGCACACAACACCTTAACATAGTCAACAAACGTAGCACGAATACTAACTAGTCTTTATCTGAAATGACGGAGGGCTATGCAGGTTTTACTGAAAACCTATTGCGTAATGAACTTGATATCGCCGTAGAATCGCATGAATTTTGAAATGGAGTGATTTTGAGGCTTTTATTAGTTTTGCTAAAGAGGTCACTCCCGGTGAAGGGATCTCGGCTCTTTCCTTATGGAATAAGGTGCAGGATATATCATATACATCGCTATGCAAAGCAAAAACTCCAAAAGCGGTCAAAAGTCAAACCGAGTGTTGTAGCATCTGCCAGTTTTGCTAAAGAGGTCACTCCCGGTGAAGGGATCTCGGCTCTTTCCCCATCGAATAAGGTGCAGGGTATATCATATATACCGCTATGCAAAGCAAAACTGTAGCTACCCTTTTATTTGAAAATTTGATTCTACAACATCTTTTAGGTTTCTTTTCTTTCATTAATCACATTAATGAAGTCCCATCATTTAAGTCACATAAACATCACAGATAAATATGACGTACACTTATGCCATTCGCATTCGCCTCGATGTCCCCTCATGTACCGTTAGGTTAGGTAACTAACGGCAGAGCAGGGCAGGGCTAGCGCAAGTGTAAAACATAAGTAACGCCTATATAATATATCATATATACTATATATAGTATTTATCACAGAACATCAAATGATCACATCACAGATATCGCAGCAGAAGAAACATATGAAATATTGGATATACTAGGACGTCCTGTAGGGTTCCTAAGCACACTAATTAGGTCTCACAAGGCATCAACCATGCCAAATTCAAAATTTTACGGTGCCGAGAAACCCTAATACGGATCGTTAACTAGAAGTTAGGCAAAACAAGCAACTAGTTAACAACTTAACTGAGTGAACGGAAATACAACCTTTGTAGATCCGGTCCTCCACCTCCATAGCTCCGTGTTGACGTCCCTCCGCTGCGATCATCGGATCCCGGACTCTAGTAATGGTTTCGTCGAAGAAATGATCGGGCTAGATCGTCGACTTCGATGCCGAAGATGATCTACGTCGAGGCGACTCTAACTCGAGCTCCAAGTTCACCAAGTCATGAAACTTGTGAAGAAAACACCCTATACTACTTGGCAAGTGGTAGAGGATGAAGAAATAGGAAGTGGGTTCACTTTAGAATTGGATTTCTCACTCTTTTCATCAAGTCACCATTGAAGGTTGCAAGCTTTCTTCTTCTTGAAGAAGAAGAAGAAGAAGAAAAATAAAGTGATAAGAATAATAATTCAAATGATAAATCAGGTGAAGTTATCATAATGGAACCATGGTAGAGTGTAGAGAATAAACTATGGTTAAAGAAAATGGTTAGGGTTAAGGAAAGAAACAAAATGGTCAAAGATTTTTCAAAGCTTCAAGATAAATCCAAAGAAAGCCACCATTTCATTTCTTGCCTTAAAGAATAAATAGATAAATAAAATCCTAACCATTAACCTAATCATAGTTTAAAGCATACACACACCCAAGTTTGCATGTATCATCAAACATGATACAAACAAGTGCACAAAACTATATCATATATACAATGTGCACATCAAGTGAGAAAATCCATCTTAAGTGAACCAATACTTGTTAATGCAAAGTAATATATCAAATATATAATTATGCATTAAATCATTAAATCCACGCTTGATTTAATGATCCGGTCATACTGCATATAACCGACTAATATATAGTGTATCAATGTATCGAATCAACACTTGATTCGGTAACCCGGCTATATCTCATATAACCGTCCAATGATACAAATCGCGAGAATAGATTACAGTATCACATACTGGTATTATTCTTGGTCCCGCACATATCTCATATGCGCTCCTATTTAGTTTCGCTTGAGCCAGGAAACCTCTGTGTAGGACTCTAAAGACTCGTCAATACGCCAGCAGCAGGTGATAATCATATCAAACACCCACAAGCCGCAAGCGGTTTGCTAAACATAACGGCCACTCGGGTATTGAGCGATCAGAAGATTGACGATCAAGCCCGCTTATACTCCTGTAAATCCAACCAGTAACACTTACCGTACAGTCCAGTCTATTCGTCTGATATGTCGCATATCTCGCCTAGGGGTGGTAAACGTCAGACCCCAATAGCTCGATAAGTCGTGTCGATATTGTTGCGCCACGGCAGCGCCCCGGCCGTCTATCCGAGGCCAAAATGCGGAAACAAAATTTTTCCTTACTTGGAAACCGGCGCTACCGCGGACAATGAAAACCCGGATCGTTAACCATTAACCTATACTAGCTATCAAGAGATGGGAAGAGAAGTATACCGAGTGATCCGAGTCCTCCGGTCTTCTCGTCATCATCCCGATCTTCCGTGGAAAGTCTTGACTCCATAACGTCGCCTCCTCGCCGGAAGGGCACCACATCGTCTGCATCTTTTACGGGCTCCCACCTCAATACCGAGGCAACTCGGGCACGAAGCTGGCTAGTCGACGTGCCCAAGGTATGCTGTAGAAAGTAGTGTAGAGGCTATGTCTCATTTAGGTTTGTTGCCTTTAAAGATGATGGAGGAATCAAGATTAGAAAAATGGTGCTTGCATTTTTCTAGCATGAAAATGAGATCAAGAATGAAAACTCTCAAGAATGAAAACCTCTTCTTCTCTTTTCTCTCAAGTGAGTTCAACCATTTTTTAAAGAGAATGAATGGAGGAAGGAATATGAAACCACAACCTTAGAAGGAAGGTGAGTGTAGGAAAAGGTGGAGGGTGACCACAACCTAAACATCATGATCACAAAATCAAATCAAACTCTAATCACCTTTTACAAGAAATGATGATAGAAAAGAAAGGAATAAAAAAGATGCTTTCATAATCTCTTATCTCACAAATAAACCCTCCACAAATGGTTATTTGCAAACTTGCAAATAACCCCCTCCATCAGAAAAGTCCGGCCGGGAAAGAACAAAGGAAAAACCGGCCGGAACGGAATGCAAACTGGTAACTCCAGAAAACTGGTCCCGTAATAAATTACAGGAAAACCCCGATACTGTGCATACACACCCGCATCTGTATTCCGTCCGGATACAAAAGCAATGAGACAAAATCTACACTGTACTAAACTAGGATCCGGCTTAAACCAAAGCCGGCTAGTAATATCCGTTCGATCCTGATTCGTGCAATACCGCACGTATCTGATCGAACCCTGCCATATATCCATACGGCCACTAGTACAAACTGTCCGATCCCGATCCGTGCAATACCGCACGTATCTGATCGGACCCTGCCATATCTCCATACGGCCTCTACAGCGTTTCGCCCGAAAGCTTGAGTAACTGAAAGTGTGGTGGACTCTAAAGACTCGTCAATACTATGGCTGTGGATTTAACCACTAGCACGTCAGAGGTATTAGCCAATACGTGACGGGCCACCGGCTATTGACCAAAAGGGACGTCGATGAGCGAACTCATCCTGACACCCTACTGAGCCTGTCAGTGACAATATCCGTACAGTCCGGTCCGTTCGTCTATGAGCATCGCATGTCTGGCCTAGGGGGTTGGTAAAAGTCAGACCCCAAAAAGCGGTACAAGTCGTGTCGGAGTGTAGCCCAGAACGCCCTGAGATACTACTGGAATACCTACCAGTAAATCTCCTGCCTCGGCCGAGGGCTTTGCGTAATGGCTCTCCTAGACACAGCGCGACCTCACCCCCAATACCGGGAGAGACGAACCCCTGAAGATCCGCTCACTGCCTCCATGTGGCTCGGGACTGTACCCAACTAAAACCTGTTTGCACGACTCCTTTGAGCCGTGGTAGGGTAGTAATCAAAGTACAGTGGGAACTCACACGAGACAAATGACGATCCCCAGGTCGATGAACTAACCTGTACACATGTCACCAGGGAACTGCTATCTGACGTCAGGTATAAGACCAACTAGCATGTTCCCGGCGAGTCCTGTCCGGTGTACTCATAACCCAATGAGCACCTGTATACATCTTAGGTGAACCAACTGACACCAGTGGCTTGTGAGACCGGCCACCGCCCCTCGTCGGGGTCTCGACTGTATACACTAGTCTACTCTGGAGAATCGATGCCCTGTCTCGAAACTCCTACGACTAGGGACCTTTTAAGGATGTGCTTATCGACTACCAGCTCCCACGTATATGATCGCCATCATACTGCTGGTAGTCAAGCAAGAATCTTAGGGGCTCTATCAACGTGTAATAGGGACATGTCAGGTCACCTAAAGCAGTACACGATGATAAAAATAAACCAGATAGCATACAATCATCTCGAGTAAGACTGTCCTACCGGGATAGGTCCTCCCTCAATCATTGCAATCACGTGCCTGTGATCCAATAATTGACTCTGAGGGCACTATCTCTAACAATCTCCCACTTGCACTCAAGGCTAATTATTGCGATGCCGCATACTCACAGCCCGTGTGATACCGAACACCCAACTCCTCTACTAGTCAGTCTCACAAAGCTCGTTTGCGAAACTATTGCGTTCGGGGAATAGCCTCAGCGAGTGGATCCGCTGTGATGTTTCTTTCTATGTCTCTCTATATCTCAAGTTCGCGGAGAATACCATCTCCCGAAATGAGCAATACCTGTCTTAGAATGTCTGGATGTCTGATGGGACCTAGCTCATAAATGAACTCCAAATCCAAACTTCTTAGACTGTATCGTCAACTGAACTTAATCAGTATCCTGCGCCATGCTACCCTCGGTATTGCCTTGGACCATCTGTCCAAAATACTGCCCCTCGTCAGAAGGAAAACTATAACTCTGACAACCTCCTTGTCGTCCATGTCACCTTGGAAGCCTGGAATGATAACTGTCTCCCAAATGAGGCTGTCGTTATCATATCCCTAGAACATCAACTTATGTTCTAAAACTGCTTCCGACTGTTTCTCCAGGATTGGATCAATATCAACTTATTGCATCTACTGCAAGAACAACATCTGGTGTGGTACTTGACATCTCATGATTGACTCAATTGCCTAAGCAAGTGATCTGTCAATCATGCGTATCCCTCTCCCCTTTAGTCTGTAAGACACCTTTAGAGAGGGTGACTCCATCAACTGCAGGTGTACTACCGTGCCAGGAGTCGTCCATTCTAAATACTCATAGAATGCTGTCAAGGTACCCAGATTAGGAAACCACCCAAATCTAGATCTAAAACCATAGATCTAGTAACCAGAATGTCTGATATAATATCCAAGTCCTGTGTGGAGAAACCACTGTGTGACAACCAAAGTATAACCGATCGTAGTATAGGAGTTTCTTTTCCTACTATGTATATGTCATCCAAATACCAGGATATCACACCCTACTACCTTCTCAACAGATCCATCCCCTATTCTGACGAAGTCAAACCTACGACTGTCACGTCAGAAATAGATGATCTATCTCCGCTACATCTGCTTTAGTCTATAAGTAGACATAAGCTACCTGTCCACCAATGCTTCCGCTGCTCCCACTGACTACGACAACCCTCTGGCAGAGTCATATACACGTACACTTCTGAAGCTAGTTCAGAACGACGCTATACTCATCCCCTTGCCGGGTCTCGCAGCCTGGAACAACAGCAATGGCAAGTGTGGGTAAACAAGAACTTCCCTGTCACCGTCCTTGAGGCTAACGGAGTACCTCTCGGGTGGCTGAAGTTACCCACCTTATCTGCGGAGTGGCCAATGGAATGTCAAGCCAGATTGAATCTTTAGGTTCCTTATCAAATCTTCAGTAATCCTTTGCGGTTCTGGAATCACTTCCAGTTCTACCATACTCCCACTACTGTTTTTGAAAAAATCCATTTTTAATAAAACTGTGGCTAGTCTAGAACAATATTTCTATTGATCTGCCAGATGGTAGAAAGTCAACCCTCGTCATAGCCTGGGTCAACCCACAAACAGCCATTACAGAAACGTGCCTTGAGTTGTCCAGTGTCTGGTTTTAGTCATAAGCCGGACAACTCCCCGTACCCTAACATCGTTAAGATATGAACTGTTCTATATCCAATATAGAACCAGAGGCACTGATTTAATTGAACCAGATTCAAATCATGCAGCTATCTCTAGTGCATGTAAACTAAATGGAAGGAGGCCGATCAGCGTTACTCAACTTAGGAATGCTTCCAATTATGAGTAACCTGAAAAAGAAGCAATTTCTCTTTATCATTACTATCAGCTGAATACCATACACAAGTATCTACATCTTCGATCATTTTGAAGAATCCCGATACTTGCTACACCTGGTTCTCTACTCTATTCAAATACCTATAACTCCTCAAAACTTAGACCCTGTGTTTCTACGAACACATGTCTAAGAACTAGAGAAGTTAAAAGTAAACAGAATATAGTATGAGGACCAACCCCTCTGTCCTAATGGATACTGGACAACAAACAATACTCTGTATAAGTCCGCTGAGTCTAACAACTCTTTCACTGTGCGTCGTAGGTTGAAAACTGTACTTATGGCTAAGAAGAATTACACCACTGTTTGATGCTCCTTACCTAACCATCCACTGATATAGGTAAATGTCATCGACATAATATCAAAAGGTATATCTCACTCTATGAAAATAGACGTACAGATATATCAATTTGAAATTGGTGCACAACAGCGGATATTCAAAACCAAATATTTGCCGACCGGCAAACAGCCCAGATGATCTCCTCAAATATCACCGATTACAACGAATCCCGATATAATGAGGATGATTACCCTATTCCCAATGACTTACTCCCACTCATCATCTGTAAAACCATACAGATGTGAGAATCATACCTGGTAAATACATAACCTGGAGTAAGTATCTAATCGGGAAATCAGTTTTCTTTTAACATTACGCGGTGAAACTGAAACATCGAAATGTTTCGTTGGGGTATCCTGGTATTCCTAGTAATGCCTCTTCCATTATCCAGATTCACAACTGTAACCGTATAATTCTTTGCCACCTCTCCAAATCCCTTTATATGTCTTTAGTCATTACCTTCTGCACACCCCTTAGGCCAAATGGTTTTCTTCCTTCCCTGCCGTTCGGCACCAGCCTATGGTTTGGAAGAAGACTATCCAATAAGCATAATGGGTGTACTGTCCTAGTCCTAGGAATACTCGCAATGCGAGAGAAGGTGATGATAAAAGACAACCGAATAAACCTTATTCCCATTTCTCCTGGACCAGAAACCATCCCCGAACTGGAACAAGTTCCTTTCGAGTTCGTATATAACCATACGATGGATTATCCAATAAACTGTGGATCTTCGTAGTGATACGGAGTGTCCTGGAGAAATACAAAGGTGATTTAGGATTGGCGAAGAAATACTTGGTTTGGTCGTGAATATCAGTCGCAATTTACTTTGCCCTCTTACTAATCCCTTACTTTGTCTTAACTTAATACCTTCTGTACACCGTTTAGGCTAACTGGTTTTCTTCATTCCCTACCGGTCGGCACCAGCCTATGGTTTGGAAGAAGACTATCCAATTTGCGTAATAGGTGTACTACTCCTAAACCAAGGAGTACTCGCTACCTGAGAGAAGGTGAAAAGAAAAGACAACTGAATAGTCCTATCCGTTTTCTCCAGAACCAGAAACCATCCTCGAAGTCCTTCGAGTTCGTATATAACCATACGATGGTTTTGTCCAATGGAAGTGGACGTTCGTAGTAATACGGGGTGTCCTGGAGAAAAGGGTAAAAGTAGGAGTGGCAATGAGGTCTGCAACTCTGACAATCCAAAAGCCAGTGTTAAGAAGGTTCGGTCAACTTGGTCACTGAGTCATAGTCTTAGGGTCGGGTCAAAGGTCGCTGCCAGAGAGAGAGAGAAAAGAAACACTCAGCGTGCACTCTAACCTAGATCAGAATGGTTATCACTTTGTCTAATCTGGAAACCTCCCACTGTACCTAAAATTCTCCTCCAAACCTGAAAGAAGAATTAGTCGGGGTCACCCGAGGAGTAAACTAACTCATCAGTGGGAATCGGGATCCAACTATCATCGCATGATAACTTGACGGAATCCACTCAAGTCACCACACTCCAGAAGGTATGCGCATGCCTGGCAAGTTTCAGTTCTTTTGAAACTCCCGATGTGTGTTTTTACCCCTAGGACTCAAGTGACCTTGACGGAGTCAACAAATCAAAGAGTCCTAGTCAAGTTCAACCCGTCATTATCTCGATTGCATTAAACCCACCCGTGCGTGCCCTTGACGGAGTCAACAAGGCCGCACGACTGTCCTAACCAATCCCATTTATGCAACAAACAAGCACCACTTAGCTACCGTACACTACGCATTGACGGAGTCAACAAACGCAGCACGAATACTAAATAATACCCATAAGAAATGACGGAGGGCTACGAATGGTTTTTGGCGAAAAACCTTTAGCGTAATGAACTTGATATCGTTGAAGGAACTGCATAGCCTTTTATAAAAATATAGTGACGAAAACCTTTACTAAAGAGGTCACTCCCGGTGAAGGGATCTCGGCTCTTTCCCCGTAGAATGAGGTGCAGGATATTCCAACTGAATACCACGATGCAAAGCAAAAGTAATCGGCTATAGTGAAGTTAATGCCCTGACGCAAACTTTTGTCCAAGGGGTCACTCCCGGTGAAGGGATCTCGGCCCTTGCCTCGTCGACTGAGGAGCAGGATATTCCAAATGAATACCACGATGCAAAACAAAAGTGAACGTCTTTGTAATAACAGCTTTTTGAAAAATGTTCCAACAACATCAGAATAGGTTTGTTTATCTTGCATTGATCTGAATCAACGCAGTCCCATCAATTGATCACACCACAAAGAACGAAAATATACTGATGTACGTATATGCCATCCGCATTCGCCACTGGGTCCCGTCATCACCCGTTAGGTTACTTAACTAACGACAGAGCGGGGACTGGACTAGCGCGGATGCAAAACATATACAACATCTACTAATATATATACCAATATATTATATTCGCTCAAGGCGTGATAAGAATGCAACATCACAGAAAAGTACAGCATCACAGAACAATACAGATATCTGGGATCCCCGGGTTTCATAGAGCCGCTGCTGAAACCCGACGTTCCCCTGGTCGTGTGGATAGCCTGTGCAATGAAAACCTAGACCCCTACGGGCGCGGCAAGTCACCCGCCAAAACCTGAAGTGAGGCAGCCCCCTTCAGCACCGTGAATTGACCACCCAGCACTTCATGGAATCCGGTAACTTGGGCACCCCTCCTGGGTCAACCTATACCCCCTACGAGTGCGGCGAATAGCCCGCCAATCCTAGAGTGAAGCCCCATCCGTTTCAATGCCATGAGATGCGGGCCCGTTGCCCTCTAGAACTCGGCTATCCGTGCACCCCTCCGCGGGGTAATCCTAGTATAGAAAGTAAAATATACATACAACGGGTACATCGACCGCAACCAGGTCGTGCCCCAAAAGAATAATACAAACAGGCAGTGACGGCAGTCCACATGTCGGACGCTCGCCCCGCAATATGAAATGTACATATAAAACAACAAAACAGTACTAGCATTGCATCCAGGCTATCCCCCACGACCGATCCGCAACAACACAGCATAAACACAGAACATCAACGTGAAAGTCACGTTCGCAAATCCGTCTAACCGGGCTATAGCAGTTAGACCGGATTTACCGATCAAGTGACATTCACGGTCGCAGATATAATGTAAGTATTGTGAAATAATGTGTTTAAAATATCCGATCGATCAAAAATTAACAAGTGGGCCCCCAAGCAATACTGTAGCAATCACAGAAAATCTGGGCCCAAATTTAATATCCCAAAACCCCCAAAATCAGCCCACAAGCCCACTGGAAAAATTGGTCACAGTGAGGACACCAGAGTGCGGCGGAACCGCGGCCCAAGGGGGGTTTAGCCGCGGTTCCGCGCTCCAATTATCGACTGACTGCATCGAATTTTTACAGAGGTCTTAGAATTTCCAGTAGATTAGTTTTATACAACCTGAAAAATTTTTAGACACCAAAAATTTTCAACAGAAAACTGATGTGAACGAAAATGTAGTTTTTGGAATTTTGGTCGATCGGATAAGTAAAACACATTAGAACAAGCTAGGCAAGGTTAATGGCGTGGCTCTGATACCATGTTGCGCCACGGCAGCGCCCCGGCCGTCTATCCGAGGCCAAAATGCGGAAACAAAATTTTTCCTTACTTGGAAACCGGCGCTACCGCGGACAATGAAAACCCGGATCGTTAACCATTAACCTATACTAGCTATCAAGAGATGGGAAGAGAAGTATACCGAGTGATCCGAGTCCTCCGGTCTTCTCGTCATCATCCCGATCTCCCGCGGAAAGTCTTGACTCCATAACGTCGCCTCCTCGCCGGAAGGGCACCACATCGTCTGCATCTTTTACGGGCTCCCACCTCAATACCGAGGCAACTCGGGCACGAAGCTGGCTAGTCGACGTGCCCAAGGTATGCTGTAGAAAGTAGTGTAGAGGTTATGTCTCATTTGGGTTTGTTGCCTTTGAAGATGATGGAGGAATCAAGATTAGAAAAATGGTGCTTGCATTTTTCTAGCATGAAAATGAGATCAAGAATGAAAACTCTCAAGAATGAAAACCTCTTCTTCTCTTTTCTCTCAAGTGAGTTCAACCATTTTTTAAAGAGAATGAATGGAGGAAGGAATATGAAACCACAACCTTAGAAGGAAGGTGAGTGTAGGAAAAGGTGGAGGGTGACCACAACCTAAACATCATGATCACAAAATCAAATCAAACTCTAATCACCTTTTACAAGAAATGATGATAGAAAAGAAAGGAATAAAAAAGATGCTTTCATAATCTCTTATCTCACAAATAAACCCTCCACAAATGGTTATTTGCAAACTTGCAAATTACCCCCTCCATCAGAAAAGTCCGGCCGGGAAAGAACAAAGGAAAACCGGCCGGATCGGAATGTAAACTGGTAACTCCAGAAAACTGATCCCGTAATAAATTACAGGAAAACCCCGATACTGTGCATACACACCCGCATCTGTATTCCGTCCGGATACAAAAGCAATGAGACAAAATCTACACTGTACTAAACTAGGATCCGGCTTAAACCAAAGACGGCTAGTAATATCCGTTCGATCCTGATTCGTGCAATACCGCACGTATCTGATCGAACCCTGCCATATATCCATACGGCCACTAGTACAAACCGTCCGATCCCGATCCGTGCAATACCGTACGTATCTGATCGGACCCTGCCATATCTCCATACGGCCTCTACAGCGTTTCGCCCGAAAGCTTGAGTAACTGAAAGTGTGGTGGACTCTAAAGACTCGTCAATACTATGGCTGTGGATTTAACCACTAGCACGTCAGAGGTATTAGCCAATACGTGACGGGCCACCAGCTATTGACCAAAAGGGACGTCGATGAGCGAACTCATCCTGACACCCTACTGAGCCTGTCAGTGATAATATCCATACAGTCCGGTCCGTTCATCTATGAGCATCGCATGTCGGGCCTAGGGGTTGGTAAAAGTCAGACCCCCAAAAGCGGTACAAGTCGTGTCGGAGTGTAGCCCAGAACGCCCTGAGATACTACTGGAATACCTACCAGTAAATCTCCTTCCTCGGCCGAGGGCTTTGCGTAATGGCTCTCCTAGACACAGGCGACCTCACCCCCAATACCGGGAGAGACGAACCCCTGAAGATCCGCTCACTGCCTCCATGTGGCTCGGGACTGTACCCATCTAAAACCTGTTTGCACGACTCCTTTGAGCCGTAGTAGGGTAGTAATCAAAGTACAGTGGGAACTCACACGAGACAAATGACGATCCCCAGGTCGATGAACTAACCTGTACACATGTCACCAGGGAACTGCTATCTGACGTCAGGTATAAGACCAACTAGCATGTTCCCGGCGAGTCCTGTCTGGTGTACTCATAACCCAATGAGCACCTGTATACATCTTAGGTGAACCAACTGACACCAGTGGCTTGTTAGACCGGCCACCGCCCCTCGTCGGGGTCTCGACTATATACACTA
Organism: Agapanthus africanus; assembly: GCA_030015575.1. Taxonomy (NCBI): domain Eukaryota; kingdom Viridiplantae; phylum Streptophyta; class Magnoliopsida; order Asparagales; family Amaryllidaceae; genus Agapanthus; species Agapanthus africanus. Next base: position 540,382,381 of record CM057337.1, read on the forward strand.
GTCTACTCTGGAGAATCGATGCCCTGTCTCGAAACTCCTACGACTAGGGACCTTTTAAGGATGTGCTTATAGACTACCAGCTCCCACGTATATGATCGCCATCGTACTGCTGGTAGTCAAGAAAGAATCCTAGGGGCTCTATCAACGTGTAATAGCGACATGTCAGGTCACCTAAAGCAGTACACGATGATAAAGATAAATTAGATAGGATACTATCATCTCGAGTAAGACTGTCCTACCGGGATAGGTCCTCCCTCAATCATTGCAATCACGTGCCTGTGATCCAATAATTGACTCTTAGGGCACTATCTCCAACAGATATGAGGTCTATAATAGTTCGAGAAACTACTGGTAACACTTACCGGTAAATCTCAGCAACCCTGGCTAGGGATTTCCGGTTATAGCCAATCGAACACAGCGTAACATCAACTCCCTATACCGGGAGAGACGAATTCCCTCCTATCGCTCATTGCCTCCATGTGATTCGGGAATGTACCCAAAAACCACCGTTTTGCATGCTCTCTTAGATGTGGTAAGGTGGAATCAAAGCACAGTGGGAATCACACAAGACTCTATGACGATCTCAGGTCAACAGACTACTCTGTACCAGTGTCACCAGAGAACTGCCATCTGACGTAAGGTATAATACCATCTGGGAGTTCTCGGCGAGTCCGTCCAGTGTACCCAGTCTCAACTGAGCACCCGATATCATCTCCGATGTCAAACACCAATGGATATGGGATCATCCATCGCCCATCTGTATGGGTCGAGAAGGTATACGCTAGTCTACTCTGGTATATCGATGCCCCGTCTCGATACACCCACGACTAGGGACCTTGAAGGATGTACTTATGGACTACCATGTCCCCACTAGTATGATCCACATCATAGTCCAGGTAGTCAAATACACATTCTAAGGGCTTTACCAACATGTAACAGAGAGACAATCAGTGTACACGTTAAGGTAAAGATCAACCAGATAGCATACTATCATGTAGAGCAAGAAAGTCCTCCCTATATATATCCAAGCATCCACTACAATATACATCCTATGTAAAATAATGGCCTCTAGGACATACATATAACTAACACGTCCGTGTTTTATTTTGAGCCTCTATAAAACACGGATTCTACGGTCGCGATGAATAGCCAAACCCACACCCCTAAACCCCTACGAGAGCGGCAAGCAACCCTTCCAATTCTAGAGTTAGGAGACCCGAAATCGACTCCTCGAGTTGGTCTCCCACTTGACCCTAGAACCCGGTTACTTGTGCTCTCCTTGGGTCTACCCTAGTGCCGAAAAGTAAATAATATACTACAACGGTGACAACTTCCGCAACCTGGAAGTGCCCCAATAAAAGAATATTACATACATTTAGATTTTACATGAATGAAAATAAAAACACTCATTTCACATAAAAAAAAACCCGGCTATTCAGAACGCGACGATCCAATTTAACATATCCAGCAACACAGAACATCACAAGTCATCAACGTAAGTAAATATGCGCATCCCAATTGTCGTTGACAAATAGCAACGAAACCGGCGATATCACATATTACACTTACGGTCACAGAAAAGAAAGTGTAAAACTACAACATTTGGAATCCATAATCTCTTTAGACATCGTAAATCCGAAATATCACATATTTCGCATTTCATGCCTAACATGTATGAATTCCACATATTGTATCACATTCCAGATAAATAGACAGTATTAAACTTTCCGATCGAATAATCAAATACTCAAGATTTCCATAATAGCTCAACACATGAGCGAAGTTTAAAGATTCCAGAATACGTCACAGTAACAACGGTCCAGCCGTAGAAGGGTCAAGCCAACGCCTCACATGTGGCACGCCGTACTGCCCCAAACCCTAAGGTTCAAAGGGCAGTTCAAGACGGTCACATAATCGAGTTAAGGTTTGTTGTCTTCTAGAGGGTCCGTCACATTTCTTGCACGTTTTTCCGAAAGATTCAAACCCGAGAAAAATTCAACACTTGAATATTTTTCGTGCCGGGAGAAATTGAGTCAATGATATCCGTTCGAACATTTTAATACTTTCTAAATTATCCGGAATAACAGAACAAAATTAAATTCTCCGATCGAATCGACGATTTCAAAATAAACCCCTGAATACTCAACACTTGAGTCAGATTTAAAAATCCCATAAAACTCTAACAGAAGAATTAAACATTACTGTGCAAACAAAATATCATTATGTCACTGTACTGCCGCGGTTCCGCGGCACAAGCAGGGAATTGACGCGGAACCGCGGTCGTCCGTACGGTTCGGGTGATCGTTTTGCACAGTATTGCTTAGAAAACCCTGCTAAATTTTTTACGTATTTTTAATTTAGAAAAATCACAGATTTGAAAAAATGTACAGAGAGGGTTTCATTTCGACGTTATCGGATTCGTTCGGACTTTAAACATCGTTAACACATCGCCTAATGCTCTAGCTAGGCTCTGATACCACTGTAGGGTTACTAGGCACACTAAGGAGGCTCTACAAGGATCGACCATGCCAAAGTTAAATATTTATGTGCCGAATAACACTGAGCAAGATCGTTGACTTGAGTTTAGGCGAAACGATTAGCAAGTAAACATCTTTACTCTAAAGGGAATACGAAATACAACCTTTATAGATCCGTCCTTCGCATCTAAAGCTCCTTGATGAAGTCCCTTTGCTGCGATCAAGGTTCTTCCGGGCTCTTGCATGGCTTCACGACGCGTGCGATGCGACTTTGCTTGAAGTCTCCGAGGCCGAAGATGATCTACGTCGAGGGAATTCCGACTCAAGCTTCTACTTCACTAGTTTGAGAATTAGTGAAGAAAACACCCTATACAAGAGTGCTAGTCTTGATGTGGATGGAGAAATAGGAAGTGGGTTCTCTTTAGAATTTTGTTTCTCTCTTTGGATCAAACCCTAGTTTTCTTTTTTCTTTTCACAATGAAGAAGAAGAAGAAAAGAAAGAGATGAGGATAATGATCAAGTAAGAAGAGTAACCATGGTGAGTGAGTATCATATACTAACCCTTGTAGAGACTTAACCCTAGGCTAATGGTTATGGTTGGGTTAAGAAATATCCATATTAAAAATGAAACCAAGTTGAATTAGTCAATGCATCCACAAGCTTCTACAAGCTTCATGCATTTTCTAATCCTCCTCTTGATTTTGTAATTACTTTAGATATTAAAACCCCAAAATAAATCTTACCATAGTGTAAGTCTCATACACCCATGTGTAGTGTATCATCAACCATGATACAAAAATACAACATATTTTATATATATCATATATATAGTAAAAATGTGTACAAGTGAGAAAAAACACTAAGTGAACATGTGTTAGTAAATGTAAACTAGTATATCTAATATACAATTATAGACTTAATTATTAAATCAACACTTGACTTAATAATCCGGTCATATCTCATATAACCGACTAACATTCATCGTATCGACTTATCGAATCAACACTTGATTCGATAACCCGGTCATATCATATATAACCGACAGATACTAAAAGTCGCGAGAATATAATACGGTATCACATACACGCATTATTCTCGGTCCTGCACATATCTCATATGTGCTCCTATTTCGTTTTGCCTGAGCCAGTAAAACCTCTGTGTAGGACTCTAAAGACTCGTCAATACGCCGGCAGTAGATGATGATCACATCACGCACCCACAAGCCGTCAGCGGTACTAGCTGGACGTAACGGCTACCCGGGTATTGAGCGATCAGAAGATCAGCAAGCAAGCCCGCTCCAACTACTGTGAAAGCCAGCCGGTAACACTTGCCGTACAGTCCGGTCTCCTCGTCTGATATGTCGCATATCTAGTCTAGGGGCGGTAAACGTCAGACCCCAATAACCGATAAGTCGTGCCGATGTGAGGCTCATAACGGGTCGAGAAACTACTGGTAACACTTACCAGTAAATCTCTGAACATCCCTGGCCAGGGACTTCCCTGTTACGGCCAATCGAGCACTACGCAACATCAACCGCCAATACCGGGAGAGACGAAACCCCTCCTATCGCTCATTGCCTCCATATGACTCGGGACTGTACCCAAAAACCACCGTTCTGCACGCCCTCATGGACGTGGTAAGGTGGAAATCAAAGCACAGTGGGAATCACAGAATACTCTATGACGATCTCGGGTCTACAGACTAACCTGCACAAGTGTCACCAGAGAACCGCCATCTGACGTGAGGTATAATACCATCTGGGAGTTCTCAGCGAGTCCGTCCAGTGTACCCAGTCTCCACTGAGCACCCGTATACCATCTCTGATGTCAAACACCAATGGATATGGGATCATCCATCGCCCATCTCATGGGTCGAGAAGCGTATACGCTAGTCTACACTGGTATATCGATGCCCCGTCTCGATACACCCTCGACTAGGGACCTTGAAGGATGTACTTATGGACTACCATTTCCCCACTAGTATGATCCGCATCATAGTCCAGGTAGTCAAGTACAAATCCTAAGGGCTTTAGCAACATGTAACAATTAGACAGTATAAAGAGACAAGTCTACATGTTAAAGTAAGTGCAACCAGATAGCATACTATCATGACGAGCAAGAAAGTCTTCTCTATATATGTTCAAGCATCCAATATAATATACATCATCTGTACAATACTGGCCTCTAGGGCATACATACAACTAACACCGTTAAATTACTTAACTAACGGCATACCGGGGGGGGACTAGCGCGGATGAAAAACATAAGCAACGTTTATTATATATCATATATATATATAAGCCATTCGTCTCAACATCAACAGTGATCACATCACAGAGCAACAGAAGATAATATATGAAATATTGGATATACTAGGAGGTCCGTATTTTGTATTTAGCCAACAATAGAAAATACGAATTCCACGGTCGCGATGAATAGCCAAAACCCACATCCCTAGACGCCTACGAGAGTGGCAAGCAACGATACCAATTCTAGAGTTAGGAGACCCGGACTCGACTCCTCAAGATGGTCTCCCTCTGGACTCTAGAACCCAGTTGCTTGTGCTCCCCACCTTGGGTCTATCCTAATGTGGAAAAGTAAATAATATACAACAATGGTGACATCATTCTCAACCCGGAAGTGCCTAATAAAAGAATATTACAAACATTGAATTTTACATGAATGAAAATAAAAACTATCATCTCACATAAAACCCCCGACTATTCAGAACACGACGATCCAATATAACATATCACAGCAACACATAACATCACATGTCATCAACGTAAGTAAATATGCGTATACCAATTGTCATTGATGTATAGCAACGAAACCGGCGATACATCACATATTACACTTACGGTCGCAGAAAAGAAAATGTAAAACTGCAACATTTGGAATCCACAATCACATTAGACATCATAAATCTGAAATATCACATACTTCGCAATTCATGCCTAACTGTATAAATTCCACATATTGTATCACATTCCATAAAAAAGCTAGACGATGTTAAACATTCCGATCGAATCAACAAACACCTACAATTACCCAATAAGCTCAACACTTGAGCGTAGTTTGAAAGTATCCATCACATGACACGGTACCAATGAACCAGCCGTAGAAGGGCAAACCAATGCCTCACTTGTGGCACCGCTGAAATACCACAAACCCTAGGGTTTGTGGCGGTTCTGTCGGTCACGGAATCGAGTTAAGGCTTCAATCCTCTAGAGGGTTCATCGAATAACTTGCACGATATTTGAATGTTTTAAACTTGCAAAAAATCCAACACTTGAATAAATTTCCAGCGAGGGTTGATTGTTGAGATTTTTCTTACGTGGGTTTTAAAATCAAAGAATAGAATATACCGCAATCAAGACGGTGTCGCTTGGTAGCAAGTCGATTGAGTCCGGGTCGGTCCACAGAGAAAACGTGTTCTTTTCTTATTGTTCTAAATAGTCAATTTCTATTTGTGGTAGGTTTTGATTTTTTTATAAAAACTAAGATTGAGTTTGATTTGGATTAAAACCTTGCTAGGGTTAGGATTAGGTTAGTTTGGAAAGTTAATTCTACTCACGGCTTTCTTTGTCCTAATTAAGAACATAGGTGTTAGGGTAATAATTAACAAAGGGGATTAGCGCGACAAGGAAGAAACTTCGTTTCTTCCTTTTGGTCCTTGTCCGTCCTTTCTTAATTCTTAGCCCTAACCTCTATCTAAATCAATCACAACCGGTCTAACTAAGGAATCACTGCTATCTCGTAGGATAGGGTGCCGTAGTAAGCGGTAGGTGTTTGATTTACATAGCGTCCTAATTTAAAATATTAAACGGGCATGAAAGGAGTGAGAGATTCTCATCTCTTAAACCAACCTAATCCTAACCCTAACAACTGAGGAACTACTCACTCATTAGGGTATTAACAATGGAATTCATTTTTTTAATTTTCTTTTTATTTACCTATTTAACGTGCAGATAATAAAAGACAGGTACGAAAATTGCAGAAATTAAATTGCAAATAAGAAAAATTCAAAATAAAAAACTTACTTTTATTGACACATCTTGACGATTACAATGAAACTGAAAATTTAAATCTAGAATTAAAAAGAGGCTGCAGGCTTTCCTATTTATAGATAAGAGAAACCATAGGGTTTACATCTGATCCACATTTAAAATTACAAGACTACCCAAATAAAGCTGGGTCAAAGCACCGACACCACCGACACTTTGCACCGGCACGTGCTCTGCACGGCCGCGGAACCGGGCTAGAAGCATTGTTTGGCCGCGGTTCCGCAGCCGTTTAATGGGCTCTTGGGTTCAGTTCTTCTGTCATACTTCAAGTTGCTTTTTTAATCTGTTTTCTTCACTTGATTCTTCAGAATCTTTTTTACTTTTTTTCTGATTTCCAACAGTGCAGAATTTGTGGACTTTTACCGTAAGCTTCGCGTTGAAGTCTTGAATCTTTGTGCTACCCTCGTACTTTGCGCAATCGAACTGTTCATTGATCTTCGTTTGTTCCTCAAACTGGTAGGCGACATCTTACAGATTCCTCTATTTGTTGGTCGTAGTCTCACATTCGTAGCGTCTTTTCACCATTTTCACTGTATTGTTCTGAGAACCTATAATCTGCAACTATTTAGCAGACATGGATCTAAAGCACCTATTTATTTGCAATAAGATTAAGAATGGGGAATATAATAATGCAAAATTCTAATATGAACAAACACCCCCAAACTTATCTTTTGCTCGTCCCGAGCAAAACCAATTTATTCTCGAAAAAATCCTAAGCTCACTTTCACAGGGAATCGCGATTGCACTGAGCTCGTGCAACAAGACGTTAAACCTTTAGGTGTCCCTAATCGGAGGAGTGTTTTCTTCTGAGGGTTTTCAACGGATACTACCCACAAAATCCGATCAATTTGGCCTATTGACTTTCATTCTTCAATTCGGTGTTCTAACAAGAAATTCTATTATCTTTAACTTAGAAATTATCAACCCGTATTTTTCACACTCACTTATCATTTAACTTAAGATCGTATATGTTCTGTAAATTTACTTAGCATTTAGCATCTTTTGAATTTTTCTTCTAAGGTTCCATCCGAACTTAAGAATTTTTATCATCTCTACTGATGATATAATTCCTATTTTTCAATCCTATCTCTCATCCAAACCCAATCATATACCCCTACGTGTGTGTATGTATCACCCCTACACTTGGAAATTCAATTCAAGCTATCATACTCTTGTCCATTATCCAAAGTAATTTTAGTTGGTGAATTTTAGATGAAATTGCTCACACATTCTTCATGCGACCGTTAATATTTCTTGAGGTACTAACGACCGATTAAAAAAATGTGTTTGCATATTAAGGCGTAATTCCTCGTCTTCTAATACCTGAGGCTTTATAAGTGACTCTCAAACCAGTTTGTCTAAGGCACTAGGTGATAAAGCACCCTCGCTATATATTTTACGCAGCCTTAAGTAATTACAAAACAAGTGTTCATTTTTTTATATCTCTTTATTCACACTTATATTTTTATTCAATTTTTCATACTAAGGATTTTAGACAAGAGCACTTCAAGGTATCCTCTACTATCCTATGTTTTATGGTGCGTGTATGTGCGAGTTGTAGGGTATATACTTTCAGAATTTAGACTTAAGCTTCGGAATTATATTTCAGACTTACGCTTTAATAAAAATTTCAATACTCTTCTCTTATTTTGACTTAGCCCAAGAACTGAACTCAAAATTTGCCTATTTCTAAATAAACTATAAGGACATATATTTTCTACCGTTAAACTGTAAGAAAGGTTATTTTTAGGCTTTTGAATTTACTAAGTTTAGGATCTAGTTTTTCCTAGCTAGTTAACCGTCTTGTCAAACTTAGGTCAAATATGACCAAAATTGAATTTTTCAATTTTTATAAATTTTAAAAACATTCAATTTTTTATTGGATTTGATTTTTTCTATTTTTATAATTTTTCATAAAGATGCAATGCAGAATTAATCATTCAAGGAAAGAAAAAGAAAAAATATGTACAAAAATTAAAATATGCAATGCAATGATAACTATTTACAAACCACCTCCTCCCCAAAACTTACCAAAAGCAGTGCCCTCACTGCTCAGTACCTCGCCGTCCCGTTGAACATGACGGGAACGCTCCTCTCGCGCCAGCAGCGTAAATACGCCATATTCAATCTCTGTCACCCGGTGATCTAAGTTGGTCACCATCCCCACCAAATTATCAATTCCCCTAATGGCTCTTCTAAGAAGACGTGCATGTTTTATGGGGATAAGCTCTTCCTCGCTCGCGGTCGAGCTGGAGCTGGGTGTTCTGGAGGGTACATGTTTGGTCGTTTCCCTTCGCGACCATACATCAGTTAGGCGGGTATAGGACGTGGATACGCCCTCAATTAGAGAAGCCTGATGGGTATACCTCAATGCATGTAAAACTCAAATTCCTCCACAGGGAGGAAATAGCAACACGGTTGTGTCACTAACATAGGACATGAGTAATTTGCGGCCCTTTTGCCAGCACCAATTGAATTAAGCAAAACCGTGCACATGTCAAATCTAGGTTTCCTAGTCATTAATGTGTGCACGATATGAAGAAATGGGGTGAAAAATGTTGTGTTGTGTGAACTGCCAAAAATGTTGTTTTGTGCCCAACGCCACACGGTTAATACATTGGTGAAGAGGGTTCTAGCCTGTATGCCCTTCCTAGGAACCCACGAACAGTCGTTACCTATTAAGGGTAAATAGTCTTCAAATTGAAGGGGTTGGTCGTGAACAGGTAATCTAGGAATTAAGGTGACTTTATGGATGAAGTCCCTATCAATGATTATTTCCCTATCGCCCGAAAGTAATTTAATAAAACCGTATTGTGCTAGGTAACCTTCCTCCATGAACTCGTAAAAATGAGTAACTATATCTGGAAGAGCGTAGGCATTGGGATGACTGTAAATTAAAAGTTCCACCCTCGCCGTGTGATTTCCTCACCAAAATAACTTCCGTAAATTGTGTATGCAAAGATTTGTTAAAAATCGCGTTCTAATCGCATGGTTGGTGCCATTCAGAAAGTTCACAGATTTATGAAAAATTTTAACAGAGGGGGAGAGATGATGCAAACTGTAAGTCCACGTTGCCAACCCCGGTTTTTGCGGGGAGGCGGAAACGGTATAAAAATCAAATTTTTAGCGCACTAGGCAACATGGACTAACAAAAGTCGGGATCTTTTCTAAACAAAACTAGCTACCAAGCTAAAGAGAGTTAGCTACTCGGAAAAGATGTTATACCTAACTTGAACTCCTTCTTCTTGAACTCTTTGTAGATGTTGGATGGTGCTTTCCTCGTCGCCTTCTTTCGTCAAAGATGGATCCACCTGAGGGTTCAACCTTGGGCTCCTTTCTCGAACTTTGAGAGAACTAAGGTCTTTGGCTTGCTAGACCTTCAACCCTAAAGTGAGTAGAGAGTGGTTTAGAGTATTTTATCTCAAGGAAAGGTTTCTCAACATATGAGAATGGATCTCCTTGAACTAGAGGAGGAGGAAGAAGAAGAGAGGAGAGAGAGTGAATATGATAGAATGAAATGGTTTTTACAACCATAACAAAATATAAGTGATTTATCAAAAATAATATTAATCAAAAATGAAAGGTGATGGTTAGTTTGAATAGACCATTATCATATCACCATAAATGATTTTGCAAAGATCAAAGAGCATCTAAAAAGGTAATGATGATGGTCAATGTTTCAAACCTAGTCAACTAGTCAACCTTGGTCAACAAGTCAACAAATCCAACCATGACACATTTTCATTTAATTAATATTATTAATTGATAATTCACAAATTCATTAGGGTTTGGAAAAGACGACTGTCAACTGTGCATACACACCCGTTCCGAAACCCTAATGAAAATCCTCTTCCTCCGCCTCAATCAACTGTGCATACAAACCCGCGTTCATGTTCCAAGGAACACGAACACAAAGAGATAAAACTAATCCCAGATCATATACTAGGATCCGGCTTAAACCAAAGCCCGCTAGTATAATCTGTCCAGACAACAAACGTGCACAAGTGCGCGGATGTGAACGAACCCTGTCGCAAAACCATGCGACCTCTACTCATTTTGCCCAAAGGCGGATAGCCCTCTGTGTGGGACTCTAAAGACTCGACACTACGCTGGCAGTGGGTTTAACCACAGACCGCAAGCGTCACTAGCTGTACGTAACGGTTCCCAGGTAGATGCCGATAAGAAGACTGACGAGGTGAACCCCATCTGAACTCCTACTGGGCCTGAATGTGACAGTCTCCGTACAGTCCGGTCTGTTCGTCTGATACATCGTATGGCGAGCCTAGGGGGCGGTAAACGTCAGTCCCCTAATAGCGGTACAAGTCGTGTCGGAGTGAAGCCCAGAACACCCTGAGATAACACTGGAAACCTACCAGTATATCTCGCTTGCTCTGGACAGGGACTACTCGTGTAATGGCTCTCCTAGACACAACGCGATGTCAACCCCTAATACCGGGGGAGACGAATCCTGTCTAACCGTCACTTCATCTAAGTGCTTTGAGAATGCACCCAATTACTACCTGTTTGCACGACTCCTTTGAGCCGTGGTAGGGTAGTAGTCAAAGTACAGTGGGAACACACTTGAGGCGAAGTGACAGTGTCAAGTCAGCGGACTAAGCTGTACTCATGTCACCTGGGAACTGATAACTGACGATAGGTATAATACCAACCATCAGTTCCCAACGAGTCCTATCCAGTGTATTCGTAGCCTAACGAGCACCCGCATACTATCTCAAGTACGACGTACTGACGGCTGTGGGACAGACCGCCTCCCGCACTGGGATGAGAAGCGCATACGCTAGTCTACTCCGGTGTATCAATGCCCTATCTTGATAATCCCACGACTAGGGACGTGTTTAAGGATGTGCTTGTAGATTACCCAGCCCCCACGAGTGTGACTGCCATCACAATGCTGGTAATCAAGCAAAGATCCTAAGGGCTCTACTAATGTGTATAAATAATATGCTAAAAGAAACACATGTATACATTAAAGTAGAAACAAACCAAGTAGCATACTACCATTTTGAGCAAGATTGTATATACAACTGTGAATATCCCAAGCTTCCATTAAGTAATATACAAACTAGTATGATACAGTAATGGCCTCTAGGGCATATACACTAACAATCTCCCACTTGCACTAAGGCCATGTACTGGCGTATCGAAGACCTATCATCTCGATCAGCCGCTCGAACTGAGTCTGGGGCAAGGCTTTGGTGAATGGATCTTCAGTGTTATCTTATAAAGCAACCCTCCGAACCTCGATCTCCTGGCGATCCACGATCTCCCTGATCAGGTGATACCGCCTCAAGATGTGTCTGGATTTCTGATGGGACCTGGGTTCCTTCACTAAAGCTATAGCTCCGTTGTTGTCGCAATACAGAGGTATTGGATCAACAATGGATGGAACCACCTAAAGTTCTTTCAAGAACTTCCTCATCCAGACGGCTTCTTTTACGACATCAGATGCAGCGATGTATTCCGCTTCCATAGTCGAGTCTGCAACGGTTTCCTGTTTGGAACTCTTCCAACACACCGCCCCTCCATTGAGGGTAAAGACAAATCCCGACATGGACTTGGAATCATCCTTGTCACTCTGAAAGCTAGAGTCAGCAAAGGCCTCGATCTGGAGGTCTTTTCCGCCATACACCAAGAACATCTCCTTAGTCCTTCTCAGGTACTTAAGAATGTTCTTTACCGCTATCCAGTGTTTCTCCCCAGGGTTTGACTGATACCTGCTTACTACACTCAATGCATAAGCCACATCTGGTCTGGTACACAACATTGCATACATTATAGAGCCTACCGCAGAAGCGTAGGGTATAATAGACATGCGATCCCTGTCCAAATCAGTCTTGGGAGACATCTCTTTAGAGAGGGTGATCCCGTGACAAGCCGGTAGATTACCGTGCTTGGAATCTTCCATACTGAATATTTTTAGTATGGTGTCGATGTACCTGGACTGCGAAAGTCCTAATATCCTCTTGGATCTATCACGATAGATCCGAATCCCCAGAATGTAGGAGGCATCACGCAGGTCTTTCATGGAGAACCTATGTGACAAGAACCCCTTGACAGATTATAGCATAAGAATATCATTTCCTATCAACAGAATGTCATCCACGTACAAAACGAGGAATACGACAGTTCTTGCTACAAATCTACTATAAATGCATGGTTCATCTGGATTTTTGATAAAGCCAAATTTTTTGACCGTCTCATCAAAATAGATGTTCCAACTCCGCGATGCCTGCTTTAGTCCATAGATGGACTTAAGCAACTTGCATACCTTTCCGCTGCTCCCACTCTGGATGAAACCCTCTAGCTGGTCCATATAGATACACTCCTCTAAATTTCCATTTAGAAAAGCGGACTTTACGTCCATCTGCCAAATCTCATAATCGTGGAAAGCAGCGATGGCAAGAAGGATCCGAATGGATTTCAGCATAGCCACTGGAGAAAAGGTTTCGTCATAGTCCAAACCTGGTCTCTGAAGAAAACCCTTTGCAATAAGTCTAGCCTTATAGGTCTCGACCTGTCCATCTACACCAATCTTCCTTTTGAAGATCCACTTGCATCCTACGAGTTTTACCCCATCTGGAGCAATGTCCAACGTCCATACTTTGTTGGTGTACATGGACTCCATTTCGGTCCGCATTGCATACTGCCATTTTACCGAGTCAACGCTCTGAATGGCTTGCTGGAAGCTAGTAGGCTCATCACTATCAATGATACAATCCTCTCTATCCCCATCTATGAGAAAACCGTAGTATCTCTAGGGCGGATGAGACAGCCTACTACTCCTGCGGAGCGGCGTAGGAATGTCCTGATCTCTCGAACCCTCTGGTTCTACTAAGTTTTCAGTAATAGCTTGTTGTTCTGGAATTTCTTCCAGTTCTACTGTGCTCCCACTAATTTCCTTTTCCAAGAACTGGTGTTCTAGAAAGTCGGCATTACGAGAAATAAATACCTTCTGTTCCTCTGCGTGGTAGAAAAGATACCCCTGGTGTTCTTTGGGTATCCCACAAACTTGCACAGTATTGAGCGTGCCTCGAGTTTGTCCGCATGCTGCTTTTTGACAAAAGCTGGACATCCCTAGATCTTCAGGTATTGAAGATAAGGTTTCTTCCCACTCCATAATTCATATGGTGTGGTAGGCACAGTCTTAGTTGGAACTCGGTTCAAAAGGTATGCGGCTGATTCCAGCGCATATCCCCAGAATGATCGCGGTAACTCAGCGTTACTCATCATGGACCGTACCATATCCAATAGGGTTCGGTTCCATCTTTCCGATACACCGTTATGTTGCAGAGTGTATGGGGGAGTAAGCTGAGAGAGAATTCCATTCTCTTTTAAGTAATTCAGGAAATCGGCACTCAAGTATTCACCACCTCGATCAGATCTTAGTGTCTTGATACTTTTGCCTGTCTGTTTTTCTACTTCATTCTTGTATTCCTGGAACTTTTCAAAGGCTTCAGATTTATGTTTCATTTAGAAGACATGTCCGAACCTTGAAAAATCATCCGTAAAAGTAATGAAGTAAGAATAACCGCTTCGTGCATGCGTAGACATTGGACCGCACACGTCGCTGTGTACGAGTCCCAAGAGCTCGCTCGCTCTTACTCCGTGTCCAGTGAACGGAGTCTTTGTCATCTTTCCTTTGAGACATGATTGATAAGTTGCATAAGATTGATACTCGAACGGATCCAAATATCCTTCTGTATGTAACTTAGTCAACCTTCTCTCATTGATGTGACCTACTCTACAATGCCATAAGAAAGCCTGATTGATATCAGGAGACTTTCTTTTGTGTGTATTCTGGACGTTGAAAATCTGTGGTTGGTTTAATATGTATATGCCGTTACTTAATGAACCTAACCCAATCAGAACTTGATTAAGGTGAATGTTCACAACATTACTTACAAATGCAAATTCATAACCATCTTTAGATAATAAAGATACAGAAATGTTATTACAAGTTGCATTTGGTACAAAATAACAACTACGCAAAACCAAAAAATGTCCATCCGACAAACCCAGGTGATAGTCCCCCACGGCCTCAGCATCCATGCTAGCTCCGTTTGCAACTCTGAAGGTCATGTCACCTGCTTTCAAAAACCTACGCTTTCTCAACGCCTGCAAAGAATTACAGATATGAGTTCCTGATCCGATATCCAATACCCAGGAAGTAGAGTTTATTGATAGACAGTTTTCAATAACATACACACCTGATGCTGAAGCTGCAACCTGCTTCAGATCCTGTGTCCTGGCTTTCCAAGCCCAGCAATCCTTTTTCCAGTGTCCACTCTTGTGACAGTAAAAGCACTCTTCTTTCCCCACAAGCTTCCCTGCTATCTTTGTTGCTTTTGTCTTTCCCTTCGTATCCACTTTACTGACACCGCCCCTTGGTTTGGCGGGGGCTTTCTTCTTCTTTCCCTTGGCTTTCGCCTTGGACTTAGAAGAGGAAGATCCTCCTACAAACAAAGTGGATGTCTCCGTACCCTTTTGTAGGGTGCCCTCAGCAGTCCTCAACATGTTCAGAAGCTCGGGAAGTTCAACCTCCTTTCCTTGCATGTTGAAGTTCAGGATGAACTGGGCGTAAGTGGAAGGAAGGGACTGGAGAATCAAGTCCGTATAGAGTTCATTCTCCAACGTGGTCCCAAGGTCCGTTAGATCCTCAATGTATCCAATTATCTTAACCACGTGTTCCGCTACCGATGATCCGACGGCCAATCTTGCCGAAAATAGCTTCTTCGACACTTCATATCTTGCGATACGAGATTGCTCTCCATACAGTTCTTTTGTATGGAGAAATATGGATTCAAGGTCCATATTCTCATGCCTCCTCTGATGTTCGTTGTCCATCGAGGCAAGCACGAGGCACTTGGCCTTCGCGCAGACTAGTTCCCAGGTCTTATAGATTTCCTTATCAACGACGCTGGTTTTGGGACCTGGGACAGGGGGAGCTTTGGTGGTAAGAAGATACCCCAACTTGTCATAAGTGATTGCCATCTTGACATTCCTGAGCAAATCTTTGTAGTTTGGCCCTGTCAGTATGTTTTTATCTAGTAACAACTTAAGTCCGGTCACCTTGAATGGTCGCTGCAATTAGGAGAGAGAAAAGAAACACTCAGCATGATTCTCTTGCAAGTTTAGAGTGGTTTTTAGTTTGTCTAAACAGGATGGCTCCTACTGTCTCTCGAATCCCTCCTCAAACCATAAAGGAAGAATTAGTCGGGATCAATCCCACCGCACAATACTTGCTTAACCGTTCAGCCAGGCTAGTGTCGGTACTTCGAGGGAGGTTTTCCAACGCTTTCTCAAAGTTCCTTGATTTAAGAACCTCTTTTCCCTGGGGGCGTAGCCCCGCTAACACCTTTCTAGACATCTACTAGGTTTATAGCATTGATCGTTTAGTGAGAAATTTCCCGAGGAGTAGCATATACTCATAGTAGGATCGGGATCCAAATATCATCGCGTGACAAAACTGAAGGAATCCTACCAGAATCATCACACTCCAAATGGTTTGCAACACTAGCAAGTTTCAGTACTTATGAAACTCCCGATGTAATTTCTGCCCCATGCTCTTATGAACTTGGCGTGAGGTCAAAATGTCATAAGTCACATGTCAAGTTCTACCCATCATTATCCAGGTTAATTTGAACCCACCCGTACCTACCCTTGACGTAGGCCAAAATGGCAGTACGACTGTCTTAAATCAACGCATTCTATCTATGCAACAGATAAATATCCGGCAGCTACCAATCACTATGACTTGGCGTGAGGTCAAAATACATAGCTTGAATACTACCGAATATTTAACTGAAATGATGGAGGGCTACGAATGGTTTTGGCGAAACCGTGAACGTAGTGAACTTGATATAATCGATGGAACGAGATAGCTTTGAAAAGGAGTGGTTCAAGCTCCGCATTTAAAAGTTTAGTTTTGAAAAGAACCGAGTGGTTTTCAAAGTGTTCCAATCGACTTTTGCTTGGTTTATTTTCTTGCATTAGTTCTTTTAATGCATCCCATCAATTAATCCTACCATTGCAGAAAACAACCAAAATGTGACGTACGCTTATGCCATTCGCAGTCGCTACGGGGCCCCGTCATCACCCGTTAGGTTACTTAACTAACGACAGAGCGGGAGCTGGGCTAGCACGGCTGTAAAACATAAGAAACACCTAAATAGTTATTATATATAAATATATAGCAATGATAGACATTACAGATCACAGATGAATACATTGGATATACTAGGAATCCGCAATCCGTTCGATCCTGCAACGAAAAGCGGATTACACGGTCGCGGTGAATATCCAATACCCCACCCAAGACCCCTACGGGTGCGGCAAACTACCCGCCAAGTACCCGAAGCGAAGCAACCTCCCTCAACTCCGTGAGTAGGCCACTCGGCACCTTGAGATACCCGGTAGTTTGTGCACCCCCTTCATGGGTCTATCCTACGAGCAAAAACAGTAAAAAGAATTATACAATGACGGCTAGAACCCCGACCCGGTTGTGCGGCCAAACAAATAATATTACATCAATTTACATATTACATGAATGAAAGAAAAAGAAACACTCATCTCACATCCACCCCGGCTATTCACCCACGACAATCCAACGCATTCATATACACATACCATCATCAAACACAGATCACAGATATGTATAACCCCCGCTAATCGACATATAGCGATTAGCCGACGTTCAATACATATAAACATCACAGATATAACCGATTAGTCAAAGTATAGTGAAGTTCGATCAAAAAATACGGATTTATAGGCCCCCAAATACAAATTTCTTTTCTGGAAAATCTGGGCTTAAATAAACCATCTTAAAAATCCCAAAACCACAACCCAAGAACACTGCACCAAACTCGGTCATGAACCGAGTCAAAACGGCCGCGGTTCTGCGGCAATGGGTATACTTTTGCCGCGGAACCGCCGCGCTTTGAAGGGATCACTCGACCGTTTTTGGTGGGCTTCTTCACAAAACCCTGAGATGATTTTTGGAGTATGACTTTTTTATTTTAGAGCAGAAAAAATTTTAACAGAAACTTAGGGTTTTCCATGTCGTAGTTTTGCGATTTTTCCGAACAAACTTCTATACAGTTTACTACCTAGCTAGTTTATGTTTAGTTAGGCTCTGACACCACTGTAAGTCCAAGTTGCCGACCCCGGTTCTTGCGGGGAGGCGGAAACGGTATAAAAATCAATTTTTTAGCGCACTAGGAAAAATGGACTAACAAAAGTCGGGATCTTTTCTAAACAAAACTAGCTACCAAGCTAAAGAGAGTTAGCTACTCGGAAAAGATGTTATACCTCACTTGAACTCCTTCTTCTTGAACTCTTTGTAGAGGTTGGATGATGCTTTCCTCGTCGCCTTCTTTCGTCAAAGATGGATCCACCTGAGGGTTCAACCTTGGGCTCCTTTCTCGAACTTTGAGAGAACCAAGGTCTTTGGCTTGCTAGACCTTCAACCCTAGAATGAGTAGAGAGTGGTTTAGAGTATTTTATGTCAAGGAAAGGTTTCTCAACACATGAGAATGGATCTCCTTGAACTAGAGGAGGAGGAAGAAGAAGAGAGGAGAGAGAGTGAATATGATAGAATGAAATGGTTTTTACAACCATAACAAAATATAAGTGATTTATCAAAAATAATATTAATCAAAAATGAAAAGGTGATGGTTAGTTTGAATTGACCATTATCATATCACCATAAATGATTTTGCAAAGATCAAAGAGCATCTAAAAAGGTAATGATGATGGTCAAAGTTTCAAATCTAGTCAACTAGTCAACCTTGGTCAACAAGTCAACAAATCCAACCATGACACATTTTCATTTAATTAATATTATTAATTGATAATTCACAAATTCATTAGGGTTTGGAAAAAGATGACTGTCAACTGTGCATACACACCCGTTCCGAAACCCTAATGAAAATCCTCTTCCCCCGCCTCAATCAACTGTGCATACAAACCCGCGTTCATGTTCCGAGAAACACGAACACAAAGAGATAAAACTAATCCCAAATCATATACTAGGATCCGGCTTAAACCAAAGCCCGCTAGTATAATCTGTCCGGACAACAAACGTGCACAAGTGCGCGGATGTGAACGAACCCTGTCGCAAAACCATGCGACCTCTACTCATTTTGCCCAAAGGCGAATAGCCCTCTGTCTGGGACTCTAAAGACTCGACACTACGCTGGCAGTGGGTTTAACCACAGACCACAAGCGGCACTAGCTATACGTAACGGTCCCCAGGTAGATGCCGATAAGAAGACTGACGAGGTGAACCCCATCTGAACTCCTACAGAGCCTGAATGTGACAGTCTCCATACAGTCCGGTCTGATCGTCTGATACATCGCATGGCGGACCTAGGGGGGCGGTAAACGTCAGTACCCTAATAGCGGTATAAGTCGTGTCGGAGTGAAGCCCAGAACACCCTGAGATAACACTAAAAACCTACCAGTATATCTCGCTTGCCCTGGCCAGGGACTACTCGTGTAATGGCTCTCCTAGACACAGCGCGATGTCAACCCCCAATACCGGGGGAGACGAATCATGTCTAACCGTCACTGCCTCCTAGTGCTTCGGGACTGCACCCAACTACTACCTGTTTGCACGACTCCTTTGAGCCGTTGTAGGGTAGTAGTCAAAGTACAGTGGGAACACACTTGAGGTGAAGTGACAGTGTCAAGTCAGCGGACTAAGCTGTACTCATGTCACCTTGGAACTGATAACTGACGATAAGTATAATACCAACCATCAGTTCCCAACGAGTCCTGTCCAGTGTACTCGTAGCCTAACGAGCACCCGCATACTATCTTAAGTACGACGTACAGACGGCTGTGGGACAGGCCGCCTCCCACACTGGGATGAGAAGCACATACGCTAGTTTACTTCGGAGTATCAATGCCCTATCTCGATAATCCCACGACTAGGGACATGTATAAGGATGTGCTTGTAGATTACCCATCCCCCACAAGTGTGACTGCCATCACAACGCTGGTAATCAAGCAAAGATCCTAAGGGCTCTACTAATGTATATAGATAATATGCTTAAAGAAACACATGTACACATTAAAGTAGAAACAAACCAAGAAGCATACTACCATTTTGAGCAAGATTGTATATACAACTGTGAATATCCCAAGCTTTCATTAAGTAATATACAAACTAGTATGATACAGTAATGGCCTCTAGGGCATATACACTAACACAAACCTCCACTGAAAAATTCAGAGGGAGAAGACAGGAAGCAGCTGCGGAAGGGCGGCAGGAAGCGGGGTATGGCGGCAGTTGCGCGGCGACGTGGATCGATCTCCTGCTTTTGGATGCTGCGGCGGCTAGGGTTTCTAAGAGGAATTTTTAGGGTTTGATAAAAACAAATAGGGGTTGGGTTCTATTTACAGGGGGAGCGTGTTGGTTATTTGCAAAAAGCCCTTCTTAAAAAGTGGAAATTATTTGTAAATCATTTTTTTATATTAAAACTGGAAATTTACAAAAATACCCTAAAATTTTTTTTTTATATATAATTGCATGTGATACATATCCCCAAACTTGTTTGAAACAGTGTTTTGGCTAGATAATTGAAATTTATGGATAAATAGAGGAGGGTCAGTCAATGTAAATTGGCTTTTGCAAAAACAGGAGCTCCTCCGAAGGGTCCGCAGTGAGGAACGGTTTAAGTCTATGTCTGTTCACTTTAAATAGCGAACCGTCTTCCGGGTTTTCTAGACCGACCGCACCGTGCGGATATACGATGCGTATCAAAAATGGAACTTTCCATCGAGATCTCAGCTTGCCGGGATGGAAATGTAACCGAGTGTCGTAAAGTAAAACCTGTTGACCAGGTTTAAAAGTTTTTCACATAAGGTGTTTATCGTGGGACACCTTCATTCAGTTTTTGACGGTTACAGCATTCTCGTAAGCTTCATCCCGAAGCTCGTTTATTTCTTTCAATTGCAGCTTTCTATTGCTGATCGCATCTTCTAATGATAGGTTCAACTCATTTATTGCCCAAAATGCTTTGTGCTCAATTTCAACCGGTAGGTGGCAAGCCTTTCCATAAACAAGCCTATATGGAGACATACCAAGATCGGTCATATAGGCAGTTCGAAATGCCCAAAGGGCATCAATAAGTTTTTGGAAACCGTGTTCTCCAATATTTGTTTAATCTGCCGATTCGAAATCTGGGCTTGCCCACAAGTTTAGGGATGATAGGGCGTTGACAGCTTGTAAGCAATGGAGTATTTTCGCATTAAGGACTCGAAAGTCCTATTACAAAAGTGAGATCTATTATCACTGATAATCGCGCGAGGATGCCCAAACCGAGAAAAAATGGTTTCTTTGAGAAATCTAACGACAATCTTGTTGTCATTAGTTCGGCTGGGCACTTCCTCGACCCATTTAGAAACATAGTCAACAACGAGTAGAATATACATGTTTCCAAAAGAGTTGTAAAATAGTCCCATAAAGTCTATCCCCCAAACATAAAAAATTTCAACAACCAATAATGGTTGGAGCGGCATTTCATTTCTCCGAGATATCCGGCCCAAGTGTTGGCACCGGGAGTATGTCTTGCAGTAATCGTGTGCGTCTTTAAAAAGTTGCGGCCAATAGAAACCGCACTGCAAGATCTTTTTTGTTGTCTTTTTGGGGCCAAAATGCCCGCTACACGCTTGATAATAGAAAAAAGACAGGACGCTCTTAAACTCGTTGTCGGGGAAACACTGATGAATGATTTGGTTGGAACAGTATTTGAAGAGATACGGTTCATCCCAGTAAAAATGTTTTACTTGGGGCAGGAATCGGAGTTTGTCCTGATTCGACCAATCATTAGGTATAAGTCCGGTGGCCAAATAATTTACAATATCTGCGAACCAAGGTTCGCATGATACAGTTAAGAGCTGCTCATCTGGGAAAATGTCTGTTATAGGAATTTGAAGCATTGGCGAAGAAGGGAGGCGTGAAAGATGATCGGCGACTACGTTTTCGCATCATCTCTTATCTCTGATGACAAGATCGAACTCTTGTAGTTGGAGGATCCAACGTATAAGCCGAGATTTAGCGTCCTTTTTCGTGAAAAGATGGCGAAGAGCTGAGTGGTCGGTATAAACGATGACTGGAGAGCCGATTAAATAGGGCCTGAATTTTTCTAGTGCAAGCATAACAGCTAAGATTTTTTTTCAATTGTTGTGTAATTCAATTGGGCCTCGTTTAAGGTTTGACTGGCGTAACAAATTACATGCGGCATCTTGTTAATATGTTGTCCAAGGACAACACCAATAGTGAAATCAGATGCATCGCACATAATCTCAGATGGATGCGTCCAGTCAGGAGATGAAAGAATGGGAGCGGAAATGGGTGAGTTTTTCAATGATTCGAATGCTTTCATGCATGTTGATTCAAAATCAAAAGTGGTGTCCTTGGTTAGCAAAAGAGTCAAGGGTCTAACTATCTTGCTAAAATCCTTGATAAATCGTCTATAGAAACTGGCATGACCAAGGAAGGCACGAATGTCTCGGACGTATTTGGGAGGAGGACGATTGGAGATGACTTAAATCTTAGCTTTATCCACCTCAATGCCATTTTGAGAGATGATATGTCCTAAGACAATACCTTCTCGTACCATAAAGTGACATTTCTCCAAATTTAAAGTGAGATTTTTATCCCTACACCGGGTAAGAACTGCGTCTAAATGTAGTAAACACTCGTCAAAGGAGTCACTGAAAATGGAGAAATCATCCATAAAAATCTCCAAGAATTTTTCCACCATGTCTGAAAAAATACCCATTATACGCCGCTGGAAAGTAGGGGGTGCATTGCATAACCCAAAGGGCATGCGACGGTAAGCAAACGTACCAAAAGGACAGGTAAATGTGGTCTTTTTTTGGTCCTTTTCGGTGATAGGAACTTGATTATAGCTGGAGTAGACATCCAAAAAGCAATAGTACTCGTGCTCAACCAATCGTTCTAGCATTTGGTCAATAAAAGGTAATGGAAAGTGGTCTTTCCGTGTCGCGGCGTTGAGTTTTCTATAATCGATGGAAACTCGTCACCAAGTTTGGATGCGAGTAGGTATTAACTCATTCGCCTCATTAGTTATGACCGTTATGCCCGATTTCTTTGGGAAAACGTGAATGGGGCTAACCCACTGGCTATCAGAGATAGGGTAAATGATACCATTATCAAGACATTTTACAATCTCCTTTTTAACAGCCTCCTTCATGATTGGGTTTAGGTGTTTCTGCGGATCCCTGGCGGGCTTGGCATCATCTATCATATGAATATGATGTTCAACTATCAGGGAATTAATCCCCTTGATATCTGCCATAGTCCAGCAAAAAGCTTGCCGATTATTTTGCAAGACCGTTAAAAGTGCTTTCTCTTGCTCGGTGGCTTGAGAGGCCGAGATGATAAAAGGAAGGGTCTCATTCTCACCAAAGAAAGCATATTTAAGGTGAGACAACAATATCTTGAGTTCGAGTATTGGAGGCGAAACAATTGAAGGTAAAATTAGTGAAACTGTCTCAAACTCGAAGGATTCCAATAGAGGTTCAAAATGAGTGTAAGCAACCGAGTCAGATGGTTCAGCTAACTCATCCGAAAATTCAAACGACTCAAACTCAGGTGGTGATTCTTAAAAATCGTTCGAAAAATTGAAACACATGTAACCGTTATCGGGTGTGAAAGCAGTGTCAGATTCATGGAGGAACACACAAGTGGCATCAAAATTGCAATGATCGAACAGAAATTTTTCGAGCTCACTGTCTTCTTTGAGTGATCTCTTGGATCGAGAAAATATTAAGCATATTAGCATTAGGCTCGGAGGGCTGATTCCCCAACTTAAAATGTTGAGCTCAATTGTCATGTTTCTAAAAGATAGGTTCATTGAACCATTTCGACAATTGATCACCGCATTAGAAGTTGCAAGGAATGGTCGAACGAGTATCACCAGAATTTGACTCCGGGGGTTTGCTATAGGATGTGTGTCCATAACAATGAAATCAACGGGGAAAATGAAGTCCCCTACTTTAATCAACGCATCCTCTAACTCGCCCCTAGAATGGGCGATGGATCGGTCGGCCATTTGGAGAGTACAATGTGTGGGTTTCAGCTCTCCAACGCCTAATTGTTCATATACTGAATAGGGAAGTAAATTAACACCGGCACCAAGATCTAAAAGTTCATGATTGATGTTCTTATCCCCAATAGTTATTGAAATTTTAGGACAGCCAGGGTCTTTTCGTTTTTGAGGTAAAGGTTGGGTAAGAGCATCACTTACTGCACTAGCCAAGAAAACTTTCTTTGGTACCTGTGATTCCGTTTTCTTGGTGCATAAGTCCTTCAAGATTTTAGCTTAAGAAGGGACTTGTTGGATTGCATCCAAGAGAGGTATGTTAATGCTAACCTGTTTGAATAACTCCACAATCTTCTCCATTTATGGAGTTTGTTTATTGGATCTCAACCTGTTGGGAAATAGAACATTTTGAAAATTTGTTGAGTCCGATATTTACGGAATAGACTGTGGAGTTGGAACGGATCTTAGTGTTGGTGTTTTCGTGGAGTGAGATATGGGTCCGTTCGAATTAGTAGTAGAAGTAGAGCCTTGTGAAGAATGAAGAACAGGCTCTGAAGAAGGTGAAGAAGAAGAAGAAGAAGCGGCGGCCGGTGTGTCATCATAAATGCCAATATTGTTGTGAATACCTTTCCAGATCTCAATATAGTCACAGCACTCACATTATGATTTTGTTGTTCATGAGAAACATGTGCGTTGTGTGTGTGACCGGGATTTGGCAATGGTTGAGACGGAAGCTTTCCCTTTTCTCGCTCGCTTAACGCAGCATTCAGTTGTGCAATTTGGGCTTCAATTGTTTTGATGCTCTGATCATGTGAAGCAGTGTGTTACACCAAAGACTGAATAGAAGATTGGATGCTGGCTGAGGATTGCGTAGATTGTTTTAAAAACGCATCCAGACTTTGTTCTAGCGAGGAAACCTTATCGTTATTGGTTGAACAAAACTATTTTGAGGAAAATAGTTGTTTGGTGCAAAATTGTTCATTTGATTTTGGTAAGGTTGGGGTTGGAAAGGTTGCTAATATTGAGTTTGTTGAGGTGCTTGTTGTTGTAGAGGATGCCTCTGGAAATTGTTATTGCCTTGGAATTGTTGTTGATTTTGATTCCAGGCGAAATTTGGGTGGCTCCTCCAACCAGGATTATAAGTTGAAGAGTATGGATCATTTCTTTGGCTTAACTGAAAGGCAGCATTGACTTGATCCTGTCCTTGAGCAGGTGAATTGTAAGGACACTCTTCAGTAAGATGTGATGGATCCGAACAACAAGCGCATATAGTGCGAGTGGGTAAAGCAGGGGCAAGAGAAGGCGATGAGAATTTGCTCTCAATTTCCTCTAGTTTTTTCGTGAGTGCAGCCATTTCGGCCTTCATTGCAATCAACATATCAAGTTGATGTATGCATGCCCTAGCCTGACCTGATGAAGTAGATGAAGTGGTCTGTCTAGTGCTTTCCTACTAAAGTGTTTGTTCAGCAAGATCGTCGAGAAATTGCCAAGCTTCCTCGCTCGATTTTGTAAGAAAGTGACCTTGACAAATGGTTTCCAACAACTGCTTAGTTGCTGGGTTCAGTTTTTCGTATAAAGTTTGGCAAAGTTGCCATCTCTCGATACCGTGGTGAGGGGACTGAACAAGAAGGTCCTTAAATCTTTCGAAACACTTCCAAAAAGATTCGGAAGGAAGCTGGGAAAATTGATTAATTTCATTTCGAATTCTCGTGGTCTTATGGTGTGGGTAAAACTTTTTTAGAAAAGCCTTAACAAACTCTTCCCAATTTTCTATGGAATGCGATGTTGTACCACATATCCACTTTTCTGCTAGGTCACATAAAGTGAAATGAATGACACGTAGCCTTATAGCATCATCGGAAAGTTGGGTGGTCTTCATCATTGCGCAAACATTATGGAATTTGTTAATGAAGATATAGGCATCTTCGGATTCCAGCCCATGAAATTTTGGCAACATATTGAAGAAGTGGGGCTTAATTTCGAAGTTTTCCCCATTTGGCGGCGGAAGTGAAAGACAAGTGGGAAGTCCGGTACGGGTTGGATAGAAAAGATCCTCGAGCGCGATTCGTTGGGACCCTTCAACAGGAGGTAAAGGGTTGTTAGGATTGAATCCCAATATCTCTTTAAAAGATGGTGAATTTGAAGATGAAGGTAAAGAAGTGGATGGAATTTTGACTTCGGAGTCGAACGCGTCGTCAGTAGGAACTAACGAGACACGGACTAAACGGGCGCTAGTGTCCCTAGTCCAACCGGACATACACTAACGAGGTGTAGTGTAGTCAAAAAGTAGAAGGTGGGGGTAAGAAAATGTCAATGAGAGAATGTGGGTGCAAGTTGGGTGCAATGGAATTCTAGCGACAAATGGCAATTTTTTTTTTATAGAAATTTCTATTTTTTTTATAAAGATTTGTGTGCAAGGATTTGTTCGGAAGTAAAATCAATCAACCTACAATTATACATGAACAATCAAGCCTAAATCTAGGGTCTCCTAAGTCAACTAGACTGCTCCTAACCGGTCCAAAGCGACAAGTTGTGAGATATCCCTCAAATCGCCTCTTCACCGCCAATTATGGCCAGGTAAGCACAAGTAAAGAAAGGAGGGGTCCCCGCAAGAATCACTGTAAGACGGGCCTTTTAAAATTACCTTTTCCAGCTGTCTAGCCTAGGCGCCACAAAGTCAGGTTTAGATAAACGACCGATTGCCCACAACCATCCTTTGTCCTAATGAGCGCGACAGTCCTTATTGGCTAAGTCTAGATATTTTTTAATTAACTCAAGGGTTGATGCATATGCTTTTTATGATTTCTGGGGTCCTAGGAAGGGTAATGAAATCTCCACCCAATCTAGATTGGTGTTATAGCCCCTTAAAAGTCCGTTTTGAAAATGCAAAGCAGTAAACACACAAAAATCTAAAACACTTGCAAAAAAATTTTTTTATTTGCGGCGCAAAAAATCCTGCACAAAATTGATTTGTTGGAGAGGGAGAAGAAGTTTTGCGCAAAGAACCCTGCAGGAAAATTTTTCAGAGGAGCACAGAGGGTAGAAGGGAGGACAAAAATACTTACAGATAATTTTGGAAAGCTGACGTAAGAAGTTGATTGCGGTTCCGCGGTCAAACCCTTGAATCCACTGCGATTCCGCGGTGGGTTAGGTGGTTCAAGCCTCCGAGATTTTTCTGTTTGCTGTTAATGTTCTCCTCTGCCTGTTCAGATATTCTGATTCTGGATTTGTTCACCGAGCTTGCTCCAGATCTGAATCTTTTCGTTTTTCCGTTCATGCACAATTCGCACAAAAACCCTTCAAAAAATAACGAGATGATGATTTTTTATGTTTTTATATTTTTCAGTTTTTATGATTTTTTAATTTTTAATTAACCCGAAATTACAAAAAGAAAATAACTACCATTATCCCCTGCAATGACGCCATTTGATTGTAAGCTGTTTTGCGTACGTGCGTTTTAAAATTAAAGAATAGAATATACCGCAATCAAGACGGTGTCTCTTGGTAGCTAGCCGATTGAGTACGGATCGGTCCACAGGGAAAACGTGTTCTTTTCTTAATGTTCTAACGAGTCAATTCCTATTTGTGGTAGGTTTTGATTTTTATAAAAACTAAGATTGAGTTTGATTTGGATTAAAACCTTGCTAGGGTTAGGATTAGGTTAGTTTGGAAAGTTAATTCTACTCACTGCTTTCTTTGCCTTAATTAAGAACATAGGTGTTAGGGTAATGATTAACAAAGGGGATTAGCACGACAAGGAAGAAACTTTGTTTCTTCCTTTTGGTCCGTCCTTTCTTAATTCTTAGCCCCAACCTCTATCTAAATCAAGCACAACCGGTCTAACTAGGGAATCACCGCTATCTCGTAGGATAGGATGCCGTAGTGAGCGGTAGGTGTTTGATTTATATAGAGTTCTAATTTAAAATATTAAACGGGCAAGAAAGGAGTGAGAGATTTCCATCTCTCAAACCTAGCCAATCCTAACCCTAACAAGTGAGGAACTACTCACTCATTAGGGTATTAACAATGGAATTCATTTTTTTAATTTTCTTTTTATTTACCTATTTAACGTGCATATAATAAAAGACAGGTACGAAAATTGCAGAAATTAAATTCCAAATAAGGAAAATTCAAAATAAAAAACTTACTTTTATTGACACCTCTTGACGATTACAATGAAACTGAAAATTTAAATCTAGAATTAAAAAGAGAAATGCCCCAAAAGAGGCTGTAGGCTTTCCTAATTATAGATAAGAGTAACCCTAGGGTTTACATATGATCCACATTTAAAATTACAAGACTATCCTAAGAAAGCCGGGTCAAAGTACTGACACCACCAACACTTTGCACCGACACGTGTTATGCATGGCCGCGGAACCGTGGCCAGAAGCCTTGTTTGGCCGCGGTTCCACGGACGTTTGATGGGCTTTTGGGTTCAGTTCTTCTGTGATACTTCAAGTTGCTTTTTTAATCTGTTTTCTTCACTTGGTTTTTCAGAATCTTTTCTACTTTTTTCCAAATTTCCAACAGTGCAGAATTTGTGGACTTTTACCGTAAGCTTCGCGTTGAAGTCTTGAATCTTTGTGCTGCCCTTGTACTTTGTGCAATCGAACTGTTCATTGATCTTCGTTTTTTCCTCAAGCTGGTAGGCGGCATCTTGCAGATTCCACTATTTGTTGGTCGTAGTCTCACATTTGTAGCGTCTTTTCACCATTTTCACTGTATTGTTCTGAGAACCTGTAACCTACAACTATTTAGCAGACATGGATAAAAAGCACCTATTTATTTGCAATATGATTAAGGATGGGGAATATAATATTGCAAAATTCTGATATGAACAAGGGTCAAAGTGGGTATATGATATCAGTTCGAACTTTTTAACACCGTCTAAATAACCCGAAATACTGCTAGAAATACGACTACGAAACACTCCGAGTTACCTTTATAGTAAATCAACACCACATGCAAATTTAGCAAAAATAAACAACACCTGAAAGACCAAAACCTATTCAATGGAACACTGAAAAAATTTGGGGGGGTGCTCAGTTTTGGGCCGATATGGGGGGGTATGTAGCTGGCCAAAAATTCTCAAAATGGCCCCAAATTTCACCAGTGTTCTTGTTATATCACATACAAAATTCTGCACTTGTTTGAAAAAATTTAGAGCTCATATAAAAATCGAAAGAAACATGGTTTTGATGCGTCAAGTTTCGGAGTTGTTTCGGTTTCGTAATCCTACACAGTCCGTCTAAATCTCTAGCTTGGCTCTGATACCATTGTTGGGTTACTAAGCACAACAGCAAGGTTTCGGGGGGTACGTCCATGCCATTTTCAAAAAATTTCTATGCTTGTTAACCCTAACCCTAGAATCTTAACTACAGATTTAGACAAAACTATATGTAAACAACTTTACATCTAAATGTTTGCGGAGCAACCTTCGTAGACTGGTCCTTCGCTTCTAAAGCTTCGACTTGAAGTCCCTTCGCTGTGTTCCAAGTCCCGGACTCTTGAGAGGCTCCACAAGGTGAATGATCCATTCTTGCTAGAAGTCTTCTAAATCTAAGATGATCTACTTCGAGGAAACACAAACCCAATCTTTCTCTTCACTTGTATGGAACTAATGAAACTAACACCCTAAACTATATGGCTGGTATAGAGGAGGAGGATGAAGTAGGAATTATGCTCACTATAGAATTTAGTTTCTACTATTTTTCTCTCTTTATCAAAAACCTAGAAAGCTTCTCACTTGAGCTCAAGCTTGAAGAAGATGAAGCAAATGAAAAATGAGAGAGAGTGAGGTTAGAAATGCAACTATAGAGAGTATATGCCATGCTTAACTCATGTAGAGAATAGACCATACTTAAAGGTAATGGTTAGGTTTAAAAATATCTAAAGAAAAACAAAAATGGTGGACTAGTCAATAGTTATCCAAAACAACCATGGAGAAATCCAATCTTTTTTTAATTTCCTAAATAAATAAAAACCTTTCATTATCTTTTATATGGTGTAATTCTCATACACCCATGTTGCATATATAACCTAGCATGATACAAAATAATATATATTACATATATATTATTTATGTAACAAAAGAAAATAATACAATTTAAACATATATCATATATATGTTAAATGTATCAAAAGTGAGAAATAGAAATACATAAGTGAGCAAATATTAGTTAATGTAATTTATTATATCAAATATATTATTATAAATTAAATTATCGGATCAACACTTGATCCAATATTACGGCTATATCACATATAACCGACTAATATAAAATGTATCATTTCATCGAATCAGCACTTGATCCGATTATCCGGCTATATCGCATATAACCGGCCGATATCACATATCGCGAGAATAGAATACGGTATCACATTCTCTTATTATTCCTGGTCCCGCACATATCACATATGTGCTCCTACTCCGTTTTGCCTGAACCAGGAAACCTCTATGTAAGACTCTAAGACTCGTCAATACGCTGGTAGTAGGTGATGATCATACCACACCTATAAGCTGCAAGCGGTCAGCTAAACGTAACATCCACCCGGATATTGAGCGATCAGAAGATCAACAAGCAAGCCTATACACACTCCTGCAAAGCCTGTTAGTAACACTACCGTACAGTCCGGTCTCTTCGTCTGATATGTCACATATCAAGTCTAGGGGTGGTAAACGTCAGACCCCAATAACCGATAAGTCGTGCCGATGTGAGGCTCATAACAGGTCGAGAAACTAATGATAACACTTACCAGTAAATCTCCACAGCAGCCCTGGCCAGGGACTTCCAGTTATAGCCTGTCGAGCACAGCGCAACATCAACCCCTAATACCGGGAGAGACGAAACCCCTCCTATCGCTCATTGCCTCCATGTGATTCGGGACTGTACCCAAAAGCCACCGTTTTGCACGTTCTCTTTGTTAGGTTTACCTAGCACCCTATATAGAGTTTAGAAGCATCACATGTCACAAAGTTTAAGTTTTTATGGTGCTAAGCAAGCATACAAAGGATCTTATCCTAGAAAATTAGGGTTTCAAGATTTTACAAGCGACAAAGGCTAGGGTTTTGAGAGTACAACCTTTGTAGCTCCCTACGCTAGACTCCTTAGTCACTTGAGGGTTGGAGGAAGGTTCTCTTGATGACTTCTAGTGTCCACGACGATCCACCCGAAGCTCCTAGTCCAAGCTATCAACTTCGCTTTCCAAGAGAAGAAAAGAAGATAACACTCTAAACAAGTGGGCTAAACTTGTGTAGAATGATGTTGTTGTTCTAATTCTCATTTCAAAAACCTTTCTTGATGTGTGTTTTGCTCACTATAAGAAACTAGAGAGCAAAGGAAGAAGGAGGAAGATGATGGCTTTTCTTTTGAAGAAGAGAAAAGATTAACCTTAGAAAAGAAATGAAGATATATCTATATATATTTTATTTCTTCTCATCTCAAACCATGGTTAAATATTTGAGTTATTATTTAATTAGATTTTAAAACATAGAAGGAAAGTTTAATCCAAGGTTAAGGATAGGTGAGGATAGTTAGGTTAAAGAAGGATGTAGAAACAAGTCAAGAATTATCCTTTCCTTTATTTCTTTTGTTTTAACAAAAATCAAATAATAATCCATATATTTAACCATGGTGTGAGTCTTATATTGCCATCATTTTCTATGTATAATCAACCATGATTGATGATGTATGTATGTATGTATATATGTATGCACATCCATATGTGCATGAAACTAAAAGAAAGATAGCATACATGCATGTATATATCCATCATGAACAAGAAAAGGTTTCAAGTGAGAAAACTAATGGTTAAATGATAAATCAACACTTGATTTATCAATCCAGCCATATCACATATGACCCCACCAAAAGCAAGCCGCCCGATCAATATACGGTATCCTATACGCGCATTTTAATCGGGTCCATACGCATATCGCATACGCGCACCACAACGTTTCTCCTGGACTAGCTAACTCCTTTGTGGGACTCTAAGACTCGTCGATACGCCGGCAGTGGGTGATGATCATATCAAGCACCCCCAAGCTGCAAGCGGTCAGCTAAACGTAACGGCCACCCAGGTATTGAGCGATCAGAAAAAAACAAGCGAACCTGCTACAACTCCCGTCGAGCCAACCGGCAACACTACCGTACAGTCCGGTCTCTTCATCAGATATGCTGCATATCGAGCCTAGGGATGGTCACGTCGACCCCAATAACTCAATAAGTCGTGCCGGTGAATGGTCTATAACAGATCGAGAAACTACTGATAACACTTAATAGCAAATCTCAGCAGCCCTGGCCAGGGACTTACTGATATAACCAGTCGGGCACAGCACAGCATCAACTCCCAATACCGCGAGAGACGAAACCCCTCCTATCGCTCATCGCCATCGTGTGTCTTGGGACTGTACCCAACGACCACCTGTTTGCACGACTCAGTAGAGCCATGGTAGCGTGGCAATCAAAATACAGTGGGAGAACACACAAGACTCTATGTCGATCTCGGATCTACAGACTAACCTGTACCAGTGTCACTTGAGAACTGCTATCCGACGATAGATATAATTCCATATAGGAGTTCTCGGTGAGTCCATCCAGTGTACCCAGTCACCACTGAGCACCCATATATGATCTTGATGTCAAACATCGATGAACGTGGGAACATTTATCGCCCATCGTATGGGTCTAGTATCATATACACTAGTCTACTCTGGTATATCAATGCCCCGTCTCGATATACCTACTGCTAGAGACTTTCCAGGATATGCTTATAGACTACAGATGTCCCACTAGTATGATCTCTATCATAATCACTGTAGTCAAGCCGATATCCTCAGGGCTTTATCAGCATGTATGAATGAATAAAAGCATGATCAAATCAACATGTCAGATAAAGAAGAACCGGATAGCATACTATCATGTCGAGCAAGAATGTACACTGAATATATATATATATATATATATATATATATATACACGCACATGTATAAATACATCCACTATCACATAATGGCCTCTAGGGCATACATATATCCAACAATCTCCTACTTGCACTAAGGCCAGTTATTGGCGTATCTCATACCCAACATCTCAAAAAGTCTCTCATGCTGCGGCTGAGGGAGGGCCTTGGTGAGTGGATCCGCGGTGTTATTCTTTGTGTCTACTCTCTTAATCTCGATCTCGCGGTGATCTACAATCTCCCGGATCAAATGAAAGCGCCTCAGGATGTGTCTGGACCGCTGATGGGACCTGGGCTCCTTGGCTAACGCCATAGCCCCATTATTATCACAATACAAGAGTATTGGATCAATAATGGTTGGAATTACTCCTAGCTCCGAGACGAACTTCTTCATCCAGACGGCTTCCTTGGCGGCATCATTTGCAGCAATGTACTCAGTCTCCATCGTAGAGTCTACAACAGTATCCTGTTTGGAACTCTTCCAACTTACTGCCCCTCCATTGAGGGTAAATACAAACCCTGAGATAGATTTGCTGTCATCCTTATCGCTCTGGAAGCTCGAATCGGTAAAGGCCTCCATTCTGAGATCTGTATTACCATACACCAAGAACTATTCTTTAGTCTTTCGTAAGTACTTAAGAATGTTTTTCACAGCTGTCCAGTGGTTCTCCCCTGGGTTGGATTGATACCTGCTTACAACACTAAGTGCATAAGCTACATCTGGACGTGTACATAACATCGCATACATTATAGATCCTACTGCCGAAGCATAGGGTATAATGCTCATGCGAGCTCTCTCTTCATCGGCCTTTGGACAAGAATCCTTGGAGAGAGTTACTCCATGGCAAGCGGGTAAGGCACCCCGCTTGGAGTCTTCCATTCAAAACCTTTTTAGGATGGTGTTGATGTACCTGGTTTGGGACAATCCCAATAACTTTTTGGATCTATCCCTATAGATCCTTATGCCCAGGATGTATGTGGCATCACCAAGGTCCTTCATGGAGAACCTTAGTGATAAGAATGATTTGACCGACTGTAGCATAGGAATATCATTTCCTATCAGAAGTATGTCATCCACGTACAATACGAGGAATGTGACAGCTCTTCCTACAGCCTTCTTATAAACACAAGGTTCATCTGGATTTTTAATGAAATCAAACTCTTTGATAACATC
Organism: Agapanthus africanus; assembly: GCA_030015575.1. Classification (NCBI taxonomy): domain Eukaryota; kingdom Viridiplantae; phylum Streptophyta; class Magnoliopsida; order Asparagales; family Amaryllidaceae; genus Agapanthus; species Agapanthus africanus. The sequence goes on from CM057337.1 coordinate 540,416,158, forward strand.
ATCGAAACAGATGTTCCAACTCCGAGATGCCTGCTTTAACCCATATATGGATTTAAGAAGTCTACATGCTTTCCCGCTGCTCCCACTGTCAATGAAGCCCTCTGGCTGATCCATATAAACGCATTCTTCTAAATCTCTATTTAGAAATGCTGTTTTAACGTCCATCTACCAGATTTCATAGTCGTATTGAGCAGCAATAGCAAGTAGGATCCGAATGGATTTAAGCATGGCTACGGGCGAAAAAGTTTCGTCATAGTCCAAACCTGGTCTTTGACGAAAACCTTTCGCCACAAGTCTTGCCTTATAGGTCTTTACCTACCCATCTACACCAATCTTTCTTTTAAAGATCCATTTGCATCCCACCGGTTTTACCCCATGGGGTACAATGTCCAAAGTCTATACTTTGTTGGTGTACATAGACTCCATTTCGGGTCTCATGGCATCCAGCCACTTCACAGAGTCACCACTCGTGATAGCTTGCTGAAAACTGGTAGGATCATCATCATCCATGATGCAATCTTCTCCATCACCATCAATGAGGAAACCGTAGTACCTCTCCGGTGGGCGAGAAGTCCTACCAGACCTACAGAGTGGCCGAGCTTCCTCAGTTTCTATTGCAACAGCCAGTTCAACCAAATCGTCATTTGTAGTTTGTGTTTCTAGAACCTCTTCTAGATCCACCACCTTGCCATCATCTTTATCTGTGAAAAACTCTTTCTCTAAGAATGTGGCATACTGAGAAATAAACACTTTTTGTTCCTCTTTGTGGTAGAATAGATATCCATAAGAGTTCTTTGGATATCCCACAAAGTTACACATGACTGACCGTGTCTCGAGTTTGTCCGGATTCTGCTTTTTAACATAGGCCGGGCAACCCTAAATCTTTATTCACTTAAGAGATGGTGTATTCCCATGCCATATCTCATATGGCGTGGTAGACACGGTTTTGGTTGGAACCCTGTTCAGTAGAAACGCTGCAATCTCCAATGCATGCCCCCAAAATGAGACGGGTAAGTCAGCATCACTCATCATGGATCGGACCATATCTAATAGGGTCCTATTCTGTTGTTCAGACACACCGTTGTGCTGTTGTGTGTAAGGAGGAGTGAGCTGAGTGAGAATCCCATTCTCTTTTAGGAAGTTTGCAAATTCTGTACTAAGGTATTCCCTACCTCGATCTGATCGAAGCATCTTGATACTCAAGCCGGTTTGTTTTTCTACTTCTTGTTTATATTCAATGAATTTCTCGAAAGCTTCAGACTTGTGCTTTAATAAAAATACATGACCGAATCTTGAGAAATCGTCAGTGAACGTAATGAAGTAAGAAAAACCGCCTCTAGCCTGTGTAGACATTGGCCCGCATACATCACTATGTATGAGGCCTAGGAGCTCAGTAGCTTTTTCTCCGTGTCCGGTAAACGGAGTTTTGGTCATTTTACCCTTGATACAAGACTGGCAAGTCGCATAAGATTTATATTCAAAAGAGTTTAAATATCCATCTTTGTGTAACTTGTTTAGTCTTGTTTCGTTAATATGACCAAGTCTACAGTGCCTAAGAAAAGATTCATTTATTCTGAAAGTTTTCTTTTATTAGTGTGTTGTATACTGAAAACTGTGTGTTGATTTAGGACGTATATCCCGTTATTAAGTGTACCATACCCAACCAACATTTGATTCAGGTGAATGTTCATAACATTGTTCTGCAATATAAAGTTATATCCTTCATTGTCTAACAAAGAAACTGATATTATATTACATAGCATACTTGGTACAAAATAACATGGGTTCAAAACCAAAACACATCCAGATGGCAAGCCCAAGTGATACTCTCCCACTGTGTCTATATGTACATCGGAACCATTTCCAACCCGGAGAGTATGGTCGCCTGTCTTCAAAACTTTGCTATTTCTCAGTCCCTGCATAGAATTGCAAATGTGAGAACCTGAACCGGTATCTAATACCCAGGAAGCAGAGTTTATTGAAAAACAGTTTTCTGTCACAAACACACCTGAAGCGGAAGCATCCCCATGCTTCTTCTTGAGGTTCAAGTACTCTGTACAGTTGCGCTTCCAATGTCCTGTCTTGTGGCAATGAAAACATTCGCCCTTCCCCGGGTCTCCAGCTTTGGACTTTTCCTTTCCCTTCACCTTTTTAACTCCACCCTTAGGATTGGTGGGCTTCTTCTTTTTCTTTCCTTTGGCCTAAGCTTTTGGGCGAGAAGAAGAAGATTGCCCAATAGTCATAACGGGAGTTTTCATTGATTTCATAGTGCTCTCTGCACTCCTTAATATTAAGGAGTTCAGGTAGCTCCTTCTCCATGCCGTGCATGTTGAAGTTAACTATGAACTGAGCAAATGTGGAGGGGAGGGACTGCAGAATAATATCTGTATATTGTTCATTGTCCATTGTCCATCCTAGGTCCTCAAGCTCTTCTATAAGAGCTATCATCTTCAGAACATGGTCTCCTACTGGTGTGCCAGGGACCATTCGCATCTGAAACAATTTCTTTGATGCTTCGTATTGTAATACGCGGGATTGCTCTCCATACAACTCCTTTGTATGGAGGAATATGGTTTGAATGTCTATATTCTCGTGCTGCTTTTGATGTGTATTGTCCATCGATACAAGCGCGAGGCATTTGGCCGTGGCACAGTCAGCGTCCCATGTCTGCGGACTTCAATGTCCGCAACTGAGGATTTTGTACCTGGGGTGGGCGGGGCTGAAGCCGTGAGGACATATGATACTTTATCATAAGTCAAGGCTATTTTCAGATTTCTCAGCCAGTCTTTATAATTGGACCTATTCAGTTTGTTTTTATCTAGTAGAAGCTTGAGTCCAGTCATTGGTATCTGCCATTAAGAGAGAGAAAAGAATACACTCAGCGAAAGCTCTTGCATAGATCAGATTGGTTATTATCTTATCTAATCGATGTCTCCAATTGCTTTAATCAAGTTTTTCTTTCAAACCTTAAAAAGAAAACTAGCCAGGATTAATTACAGTCTACAACTTCACTGACCGTTCAGCCAGGCCAGTGTCGGTACTTGCGGGAGGTTCCCCGTGCTTTCGTACGGACCTAATTAAAGTAAACCTCATTTTCCTAGAGGCGTAGCTGTTAGTGTTTATGCCCTAGAAGGCCATTACTGTATCATACTAGTTTGTATATTACTTAATGCAAGCTTGGGATATTCACATGTATATAACAGTCTTGCTAAACATGGTAGTATGCTACTTGGTTTTTCTATCTTAATATATGAGTATACGTATTGATAGAGCTCTTAGGATCTTGCTTGACTTCCAGCATTGTGATGGCAGTCATACTAGTGGGGGCTGGGTAGTCTACAAGCACATACTTATTCAGGTCCCTAGTCGTACGATTATCGAGACAGGGCATCGATACTCCGGAGTAGACTAGTATGTACGCTTCTTATCCCAATTAGGGAGATGGTCTGTTCCACAGCCGTCAGTACGTTATGCTGGAGATAGTATGCAGGTGTTCGTTAGGTTACGGGTACATCGGACAAGACTCACAGGGAACTGTTGGTTGGTTTTATACCAGTCGTCAGTGAACAGTTCCCATGTGACATGAGTACAGCATAGTCCGCAGACTTGACACTGCTATTTCACCTCGAGTGTGTCCCACTGTTCTTAGATTGCTACCCTACCACGGCTCAAAGGAGTCGTGCAAACAGCTAGCAGTTGGGTGTAGTCCCGAGCACTTGGAGGCAGTGGCGGTTAGACAGGATTCGTTTCTCCCGGTATTGGGGGTTGATATCGCGCTGTGTCAGAAAGCCATTACACAATGTCTCTGGCCAGGGCAAGCGAGATTTGCTGGTAGGTTCCAGTAGTTTCTCAGGGTGTAATGGGCTTCGCTCCGACACGACTTATACCGCTATTAGGGGACTGACGCTTGCCGCCCCCTAGGCCCGATATGCGACAGTCTTAGACGAACGGACCGGACTGTACGAAGATTGTCACATCAGACTCAGTAGGAGTTCGGATGGGTTTCCTCATCGGCCTTCTTATCGACATTTACCTGAGGACCGTTACGTACAGCTAGTGCCGCTTGCGGTCTGTGGTTAAACCCACTGCCAGCGGAGTAGTCGAGTCTCTAGAGTCCCACACAGAGAGTTTCCCTACTCCAGGCGAAACGATATAGAGGTCGTATGGTTTTACGACAAGGGTTCGGACGCATACGTGTGTTTACGCACGTACGACATCCGGACAGTTTTTACTAGTCTGCTTTGGTTTAAGCCAGTTACTAGTATCCGGTTATTGGATTTATACAGTCTAAAGTTTTTCCGTGTTTTCACAGATAGGTGGGGCGTTCTCGTAATTGCGCGAGAAGCTTCTAGAAGATGGTGACTAAGGAGGTTTAGGTGGCATATACATTGAATGAGATTGGTGAGTCATATGGATGATTCATCCATTTCATTAATGCTTCATAATTGCTTAATGACTCATGGAGATGAATCACCATAAGATATTTATCAAGCATGGTTGTAAATCATTTTCTTTTATTTTCTTGAAAAACAATAATGCTTGATATATATTATGATAACTCATTTTCTCATTTCATTTTTTTTCTCACCGTCTCTCTCCTCAAGCTTCCTCTCTTCAAATCCTAATCCTCTCCTCTCATGTGTTGAGTACAAGGATTAGTTAGACTACTTAATCCATAACCCTCACTCTATATCATCTAGGTACTTTGATTAGCAATTAAAGAAACCTAGTTGCCTCAAGTTTAGAGGCAAAGCTTGGAGTATAGCTCTCGTGGTGGATCTTCTACTACTTGGAGAAGGCCGAGGAGGAGGTGGAGTTCGTAAAGACGAAGGACACGGTTATTTAGGTATAATCCTTTCACATAGTAGTTTAGAACTTCTATGTTTGATGTTAGTTATCGTTTAGCTTCGATTCATGAGGTTAGTCGATGTTTAAGCAAAGAACAAGATCGTTTTTCATATTTCCGCCTCCCCGCAAGTCATGGGGTGTTGTACATCGACTTACAGTAGTATCAGAGGCTCACTAAATATTAAATAACTCACTTGCAAAATTGTATGAATTTCGAACGGACAAAAACAAACCAGAAAACCTCGATATCATGAGTTTCTGTCGATTTTTAAATGAGGTCCTAAAATTTTTCAGGGACCTTCAGAAAGCCCTAAATGATAGTATTAGAACACCCAAGAAAATTGGGCTCATGAATCGGCTAAAGCGCCGCGGAACCGCGGCGGATCGTACTGATCCGCTGCGATTCCGCCGCCGAGTTGCCGATTCATCAGCCTAATTTTCCTGTGTGGGTTCTCTGTGATATTTGGTATTTTCTGGAATTTTTAAATTTTTGCTCAGGTTTTAGATTTGCAGAGAAGTATTGGAGCAAAATTAAATGTGTTTAATCGATCGAAATTATACGGTATTTGCTTGTTGGATTATATCTGTGTTTGTATAATGTGTTCGTAAACCTCCCCTAACTGCTAGTATGTCGGTTGGCAGGGGGTTGCACATTTCTGTAATGGTTTTTACTGTTTGTGGATATGAACTGTGTTGGACTGTTGTGATGTATAGCCGGGGTTATGTGATGGGTTATTATTTAATTCATTTGATGTAAATGTAATTTGTTGTAATATTATTTTGCGGGGCACATCCAGGTTGCGGTTGTAGCCACCGTTGTATTATTTCATTTTACTGTTTTTGCTCCTAGGACAGACCCAAGGTGGGGTGCACAAACTGCCGAGCGGGTAGTTTGCCATACCCGTAGGGGTCTTGGGTGGGGTAATGGCTATTCATCACAACTGTGTAATCCGTCTTTCCTTGCAGGCTCAAAAGAAATACGGATTGCTTGCAAATCCAATAAAGTTCATATGAGATCTGGAATGCCTATTATTGCGTCTGACGAATGTACAATATCTATATATGATACCTATTTAGACGTCACTTATGTTTTACACCCGCGCTAGCCCAGCCCCCGCTCTGTCGTTAGTTAAGTAACCTAACGGGTGATGACGGGACCGAGTGGCGAATGCGGATGGCATAAGAGGACGTTGTATTTTTGTTGTTTTCTGCAATGATAGGTTAATGATGGGATGCATTATTTATAATGCAAAGAAAATAAACCAAAGTTGAATCGTTGGAAAAAATTTAAAAGAAACCACTCGGTTATTTTAAAAGAGCAGAATTTTTAATTGCGGAGCTTTAACCACTCCTTCTAAAAAGCTATCAGGTTCCTTCAATTATATCAAGTTCACTACGTTCACGGTTTCGCCAAAACGAGTCGTAGCCCTCCGTCATTTCTTATGGATAGTCAGTAGTATTCAAGCTATGTTTGTTTGGCTCTTAGTCAAGACATAGTGATTGGTAGCTGCTGGGGTATTCATTTGTTACATAGATAGATGAGTTGGTTTGGGACAGTCGTATTACTTTGTTTGGCCCTTAGTCAAGAGTATATACGGATGGGTTCAAATCAACAGGATAATGATGGGCAGAACTTGACATGTGACTTATGATTTGTTGGCCCTTAGTCAAGGTCATAAGAACATGGGGCAAAAATTTATGTCTGGAATTTCTAAAGAAACTGAAATTTACAAAGAGATGCGTACCATTTGGAGTTTGATGAATGTTGGTAGGATTCCTTCGACATTATCATACGATGATATTTGGATCCAGATCCTACTATGAGTATATGCTACTTATCAGGAGATTCGTCACTTAGCGATCAATGCTATAAACCAAGCAGGTGTCAAGAAAGGTGTCAGCAGGGTTACGCCCCCAGAGAAAAGAGGTTATTTAATTAAGGAACTTCGTGAAAGCGTTGGAAAACCTCCCTCGAAGTATCAACACTAGCCTAGCTGAATGGTTAAGCAAGTATTGTACAGTGAGAATAGTCCTGGCAAATTCTTCTTTTATGGTTTGAGGAAGGATTCGAGAAACAGTGGGAGCCATCCAGTTTAGATAAATTAAAAACCAATCTAAACTTGCAAGAGCATCATGCTAAAGTGTTTTCTTCTCTCTCTCATTGCAGCAACCTTGTGACCATGACTAGGTTACATCTAGATAACAAGTTGACTGAATCTAACTTATATGACTGGCAAAGGTCTGTCCAGATGACCATTGCCTATGACAAGCTGGACCACCCTATTACTACTCAAGATCCCACCGTTCCAGGTCCAGTTTCCACCGTCGCGGATATGGATATCCGTCAGACAAAGGAAAAGGATAAAGCGAAAGCCATGTGCCTCGTGTTGGCTTCAGTTGATGGTATAAACCAGAAGCAGCACGAGAAGATGGACTCTGTTTCCATCTTTCTCCATAACAAAGATTTATATGGAGAGCAATCTCATATCGTAAGATATGAGGCCTCGAACGAATTAATTCAAGCGAGGTCGGCTGACGGGTCATCTGTAAGGGACGACGTCCTTACGATGACTAGCTATATTGATGAGCTCAAGGACCTGGAGACCACGTTAGGAAACAGGTCATATGCTGACTTATTTCCACAGTCCCTACCCTCTACTTATACCCTGAAAGAAACCAGGGAGACACAAGATCTGCTTAATGGGGGACTTTCTTCTTCTGCATCCAGGGCGAAAGCAAAGGATGAAAAGAAGAAGACCTCTACAAAGCAGATATGCAGTGTCAGTAAAGTAGGAGGAAAGGGAAGAGCAAAAGTTTCGGGACTTGGTGTAGGCAAGGAAGGATGTTCCTATTATTATGGGAACGGACATTGGCAGAAGGATTGCAGGGCTTTGGAAGCCAGTAGCCAGGATACGAAGCATGTTGTGGCATCAGCCTCAAGTGTTTTTGTAATTGAGAACTGTTTGTCAATTAACTCTACTTCCTGGGTACTAGATACCGGAGCAGGATCTCATATCTGTAATTCGTTACATGCTTTGATAAACCGTAAAGTTATAAGGATAGGTGATTTGTCTCTCAGAGTTGCAAACGGAATGAGCGTGGACGCTGAATCCGTGGTAGAATATCGCCTAGGTTTGACAAGTGGGCAGATATTGATTCTACGTAACTTTCTGTATGTACCTAGTTTGACTTGTAATATCATATCAGTGTCCTGACTTTCAAGAGAGGGATATGACTTTACATTCGTAAGCGATATAGTTCACATCCACCTAAATCAAGTTCTGATTAGGTCCGGTACATTAGATGACGGTATATACGTATTGAATCAAGCTCAGGTTTTCAACGTCCAGAACACACTTAAAAGAAAGTCTCCAGAAATGAATCAGGCTTTCCTATGGCATTGTAGACTAGGTCACATCAATGAAACACGATTAACGAAGTTACATAGAGAAGGATATTTGAATCCGTTCGAATATCAATCTTATGCCACTTGTGAATCTTGTCTCATGAGAAAGATGACAAAGACTCCGTTTACTAGACACGGAGTAAGAGCGAGCGAGCTCTTAGGACTCGTACACAGTGACGTATGCGGTCCAATGTCTACACATGCGCGAGGTGGTTATTCCTACTTCATTACTTTTACGGATGATTTCTCTAGCTATGGATATATCTTCTTAATGAAGCAAAAATCCGAGGCCTTTGAGAAATTTCAAGAATACAAGAATGAAGTGGAAAAACAGACAGGCAAAAGTATAAAGACACTGAGATCTAATCGAGGTGGTGAATACTTAAGTGCCGAATTCCTAGGTTACTTAAAAGAGAATGGAATTCTCTCTCAGCTTACTCCTCCATACATACCATAACATAATGGTGTATCGGAAAGGAGGAATCGAACCCTATTGGATATGGTTCGTTCCATGATGAGTAAGGTTGAGTTACCGCGATCTTTCTGGGGTTATGCACTAGAATCAGCTGCATATCTTTTGAACCAGGTTCCAACCAAGACTGTGCCTACCACACCATATCAGATGTGGAGTGGGAAGAAACCCTATCTAAAACATTTTAGGACATGGGGGTGTCCAGCTTTTGTAAAAAAGCAGCATCCGGACAAGCTCAAGGCACGCTCAGTACAGTGTAAGCTTGTGGGATATCCAAAGAACTCCAAGGGATATTATTTCTATTACGCAGAGGAACAAAAGGTTTTTGTTTCTCGTCATGCCCACTTCTTAGAAACTGAATTTTTAGAAAATCATAAGAGTGGGAGCGCAGTAGAACTGGAAGAAATTCCAGAACCACAAGCTGTTACTGAAAGTTTGGTAGAACAAGAAGTTTCAGAAGAAAGGGACATATCAGCGCCTATCCGCAGAAGTAGTAAGCAGTCTCATCCGCCCAAGAGATACTATGGTTTTGTTATATGCGGGGATAGAGAAGATTGCGTCATTGATAATGACGACCCTACTAGCTTCCAGCAAGCCATTCAGAGCGGCGACTCGGTAAAATGGCTGGATGCAATGCGGACCGAAATGGTGTCCATGTACAGTAACAAAGTGTGGACTTTGGACACTGCTCCAGATAGGGTAAAACCCGTATGATGCAAGTGGATCTTCAGAAAGAAGATTGGTGGAGATGGACAGGTTGAAACCTATAAGGCTAGACTTGTTGCAAAGGGTTTCCATCAAAGACCTGGTTTGGACTATGACGAAACCTTTTCTCCAGTGGCTATGTTGAAATCCATTCGGGTCCTTTTTGCTATTGCTGCCTTCCACGATTACGAGATCTGGCAGATGGACGTAAAGACGACCTTTCTAAATGGAAATTTAGAAGAGAGCGTCTATATGGATCAGCCAGAGGGATTCATTCAGAGTGGGAGCAGCGGTAAAGTATGCAAGCTGCTTAAGTCCATTTATGGACTAAAGCAGGCATCGCGGAGTTGGAACATCTGTTTTTATGATACTGTCAAAGAATTCGACTTTATCAAAAATCCAGATGAACTATGCATGTACAATAAGATTGTAGGGAGAGTTGTTGTATTTCTCGTCTTGTACGTGGATGACATTCTCCTAATAAGAAATGATGTTCCTATGCTATAGTCAGTCAAAAGATTCTTGTCACAGAAATTCTCCATGAAGGACCTGGGTGATTGTTCATATCAGATTTTTGCATTTTTATACGCCCAATTTTTATCATATTGCTTATTGGTAGGTACTCTTGAGCCGTGTTTGCTAGTTAATTGCAGGATACAGGTTCTCGGCTCTAAATGATGAAATTCATGGAAAAGCACGACAAAATCCGGGTTCCTGCCAACCACAGATAAAACACGGGTCTCCGCTCCCTATCCGTATGTTGCCACACACCAGTTTGAGAGACAAAATGGCAAATCGATTGTCATCTTCGTGCACAAAGCACAATGGCAACACCAAGTCCAAGAAATCTATGCGGAGCTCGAGGAAATCATGACAAAAAGATCCACATCAAATCACCTTTTGCTCAACAGAAATTCTGGAAAAATCGTGAAGAAAATCTGAGAAAAAACATGTACCAGAATAAAGGACATAGAAGACCAGGGAAGCACAAAAAAGCAGAGAGCCCAACTCATCTAAACGGCCGCGGAACCGCGGCCAATAGGGGGTCTAGGCCGCGGTTCCGCGGCCGTTTAGGCTTGTCGGCTGAAGATTTTTAGAGGTATTTTGGTCTTTTCAATGTGGTTCAGAATATTGCCCTAATTTTCCAGTTCCCTGCCTATAAATAGTCCAGAACTTGCCAAAGCCAAGGGTGCATAATCTTGTATTTAGATTTTAGGTTTTAGTTGTTGTTCTTCTTCCTCCTCTCATCTCTTCTCCATTAAAAAACTTGTAGTGAGCTTTTGTGAGTGAAGAATGAATAAAGGAGTTATTTTACTTATCATGCTTGTCTTGTTCTTTAGTTAAATTATTATTGCTTGTAATTTTCATTTATTAACTTAGTTGTTGTTATTTGTGTTTGTTTCTTTATTTTCTCTTTTCCTTTATCCTTAAACAACCATGATGCTTACGGTTGATCCATGCCGAGGTGAGGTCGCAAATAGCTAGTTGTTATCTTCTAATCTCCATCTTTCTATCTTCCTCTTTTGTTTTATTTTCTTTTCGTTATGATGTGTGAGTAGTTTCCATACTTGTTAGGGTAGGATAAAGGAAGTTTGAGAGAAGGAAATGTCTCTCACTCTTTCCTTGCCCACCATCTTAAATCGACTCCCGTTAATTGAACCACAATCCGCTCCCTACGGCACCCTATCCTACATGATAGAGGTGATTTCGTAGTGAGACCGGTTGTGGTTGAATTAACTGGAGGTTATGGCTAAGAGCCAAGAACGGACGGACAAGCACCAAAAGGAAGAACTTAAGCGTTGGAAAGCCTAGCTTATACTCGCAAGTTCCTTCCTAGTCGTGCTAATCCCCGTTGTTGCCGATTACCGTAATACCGATATTAAGAGTGGCAACGAAAGAAGTGAGCGACTCCTAGCTAAAACTAACCTAATCCTAACCCTAACAAGCTCTCTTTACATATCATTTTAACACTTTGTTAATCATAAACAAATCTGGACTCTCGGACTTAACTCGTTAAAACACATAGAAAAAGATTCCCATCTCCCTGCGGACGACCCGTACTCAACCGGCTAGCTACAAGCGAAACCGTTTTGATTGCGGTAATTAACTAAACTTGAACACGCAGAAACCCTACCAATCAAATGGCGCCATTGCCGGGGAGACGGTAGTTTATTTCTTTGTGTAATTGCGGGTTAATTTGTGAATATAAAGCTAACCGAAAGACAAAATATATATATATATATATATATATATATATATATATATACATTGTAAAAAAACCATCTTGTTATTTTTTTGATTAGTTTTTGTGCAAGTGTGCAGGAACAAAAGACGGTCGAGTTCAGTGCCAAAGACATGGGAAGTTAGACCCACATCTCGCGGCTACACCGCGACGGATCAAAATGAAGCAAACGGTCTACTGTAAAAATCTGGAGCAGATACAGTGAGCAAATCAAGATTCAGCAAATCCAGACAAGCAGAGGACTCCCAGAACAACACACCCAAAAATTTTGGAAGCCTGATCCCTCTACAAAGCCGTGGAACCGCGGCCTAAGCAGGTGTTTGGCCGCGGAACCGCGGCCATTTGGAGCCTTCAGGCTGCCATTTTTTCTGTGAGTCTTTCTCTTCTTCCCCCCACTCCTCTGTAGTCCACTGAACTGTGTTTTATGCAGCATTCTTTGCGTAAATTCTCTTCCCCCTTCCAATAAACTGTTCTTGTGCAGGATTCTTTGCGCCGCGCTAAAAAATAAAAATTGTTTGCAGTTGATTTGTTACCGCTTTGCATTCATTAATACGGACTTAAGGGGCTTGAAACCAATTCAGATTGGGTGGGGATTTCATCATCCTTCCCAGGACCCCAGAAATAACAAAAGCATATGCATTGACCATTGTTAATTAAAAAATACTAGACTCAGCCCTAAGGACTTCGCGCTCAATAGGACAGAGGACTAGTTACAGGCATCGGTCGTTTATCCTATCTGACTTTTGCGGTGTCTAGGCAAGTGTGTCGAAGGCAAGTGGTTACTTAATTAGGACCACTACTTACGTAGTGGGGAGCCTCCCACTTACCTGGCACTTACCTGGCCGCAATTGACGGAGAAGAGGCGGTTTGAGGTCCTATTTCTAGCCCTCTGGAACAGTTAGGAGCTGTCTAGCAGACCTAGGTGACCCTAGATCTAGGTGTGATTGTGCATATCTTGTTTGTGATTTCTTAAAGCCGTAAGTCCATACATATTCCTGTAAAGCTCTTTCTAAAAAAAAAAGAAAAATCAAAAAACTTTTATAAAAACTTTCCCTTTGTCGCCAAAAATCCATTTTTCACCCACCACCCATCGTATTTCTCCATTGACGTTTTCTTACCCTCACCTTCTCCGCTTTGACTATACTAAACTCGTTAAGTGTATGTCCGCTTGGACTCGGGACACTACCGCACGCTTAGTCTGCGTTACGTTAGTCGCTACCGACTACGCGATCGACTCAGACGTCGAAACTCCGTCCACGCCTCTTTCACCTTTACCTTTGCCGGCCAACTCTGACGTTGACCCGAATTCTGTTCATACATCTTCACCTTCACCATCACCAACCTCTTCTTCCGCGATGTAAGGATTTAATCCAAACATCTTTTTGACTACCCCTGGATTGGCTCCACCTCCTACGGAGACGAATAACCCACCACCACCGACTGTTGCAGCGCCGCAGCGAATCGCGCTCCAGGATCGTTTCTATCCCACCCGTTCTGCACTTCCCACCTGCCTTTCTCTTCCACCGGCCAATAGGGATAATTTTGAAATTAAGCCCCACTTCATCAACATGCTTCCGCAATTTCATGGGCTTGAATCTGAAGATGCCTATATCTTCATCAATAAATTTCAAAACGTTTGTGCTATGATGAAAACCACCCAGCTGTCGGACGATGCTATACGTCTACGGGTCATTCCGTTCACTTTATGCGATCTTGCTGAAAAATGGCTGTATAGCACCGCTTCCCACTCCATAACCAGTTGGGACAAGTTTGTAAAAGCGTTTCTCAAGAAATTTTATCCGAATCATAAAACCGCAAGGATCCGCAACGAAATCAACCAATTCTCTCAGCTTCCTTCTGAACCCTTCTGGAAGTGCTTTGACCGGTATAAAGACCTTTTTGTTCAGTGTCCTCACCATGGTATCGAGAAATGGCAACTTTGCCAAACCTTATGCGAGGGCCTGAACCCAGCAACGAAGTAGTTGTTGGAAACCATCTGTCAGGGCCACTTCCTATCGAAATCTGATGAGGAAGCGTGGCAATTCTTCGACGACCTTGCGGAGCAAATGCTACGATGGGAGAGCACCAGACCGACTTCTTCTTCTACCTCCACTTCTACCGGTCAGTCTAGGGTAGGAATTCACCAACTTGATATCTCTATTGCGATGAAAGCTGAAATGGCTGCAATAACGAGAAAACTTGAAGCGATAGAGAGCAAATTTTCTTCTCCTACTCCTGCCCATGTTCTTCCCCTTCGTACCATTTGAGCTTGTTTTTCCGATCCTTCTCACTTGACCGAAGAGTGTCCTTACAATCCACCATCTCAAGGACAGGATCAGCTTAATGCTGCATTTCAGCAAAGACCGAGAAATGATCCATACTCTTCCACCAACAATCCCGGTTGGAGGAACCACCCTAATTTCGCCTGGAATCAGAATCGGCATCAATTCCAAGGCAACAATTTCCAAAGGCCCCCTCCTCCGAAACAACAAGCGCAACAACAAACTCAACATCAGTTTCAGCAGCCCTTCCAACCCCAACCTTTTCAAAATCAGACGAACAACTTTGCACCCAACAATTCTTTTCCCCAAAACAATTTTGTTCTGTCAAACAACGATAAGGTTTCCTCGCTCGAACGAAGTCTGGAGGCGTTCGTTAAACAATCGACACAATCCACCACAAACATCCAGTCTTCCATTCAGTCCTTAGTGCAACACACTGCCGCTCACGGGAAAAGCATCAAGACCATCGAGGCCCAGATTGCACAGCTGAATGCGGCCTTAAGCGAGCGAGAGAAGGGGAAGCTCCCGTCCCAGCCACTCCCAAATCCCGGTCACCCACATAATGTACATGTTGCTCTTGAACAACAGAACCATAATGTGAGTGCCGTGACCACATTGAGATCGGGAAGGATGCTGCAAAACAACATCGGCACACGGATCAACAATGACACCCCGGCCACTTCTTCTTCTTCTCCTGCTTCTTCGTCTTCTGAGCCTATTCTCCGCTCTTCAACAAGCACTCCTTCCTCTTCTTCTGCTCTGAACGGACCCACTTCTCACTCTACGAAAACACCTGTTCTGGGATCTGTTCCAACTCCACAATCTCCTCCTCCAGCATTGGACTCAACCAATTTTAAAAACGTTCCATTTCCAAACCGGTTGAAGTCCACCAAACAAAATCCACAAATGGAGAAGATTCTGGAGTTATTTAAGCAGGTTAACATTAACATTCCTCTTTTAGATGCTGTCCAACAAGTCCCGTCCTACGCGAAAATCTTAAAGGACTTGTGCACGAAAAAGAGCAAGTCTCAGGTACCCAAGAAAGTTTTCTTGGCTAGTGCTTTGAGTGATGCCCTTACCCAATCTTTACCACAAAAACGGAAGGACCCTGGCTGTCCTACGATTTCTATTACCATTGGGGGTAAGAACATCAACCGCGCACTATTAGATCTTGGTGCCAGTGTTAACCTGCTTCCGTACTCAGTATACGAGCAATTAGGTGTAGGAGAGCTGCAACCCACACACTGTACTCTCCAAATGGCTAACCGATCGATCACCCATCCTAGGGGTGAGCTTGAGGATGTGTTAATCAAAGTCGGGGACTTCATTGTATTAGACACACAGCCTGTAGCTAACCCCCGAAATCAAATTCTGGTGATACTCGGTCGCCCATTCCTTGCAACCTCAAATGCTGTGATCAATTGTCGCAATGGTTCGATGAACCTCTCTTTTGGAAACATGACGATTGAACTTAAAATTTTTAGGTTGGGGAATAAGCCCTCCGAATCTAATGCTCATATACTGGACGTTTGCTCAATCAAGGAGATCACCCCAGAAGAGTGTGAATTCGAGGAGTTTCTGTTCGAACACGATAACCTTAACGCCACTAGTGCGTTCCTGTTCGAACCTACTGCTGTTTCTGCGCCCGACAACGACTACGAGTGTTTCACGTTCTCGAACGATCTTAGCCGCTCACAACCCGAGTTTGAATCCTTTGAATTTCTGGATGAGTTACCTGAACCATCCAACTCGGTAGCTTACACTCGTTTTGAACCTTTGCTGGAATCTTTTGAGTTCGAGACCTTTGCACCAATCTTGCCTTCAATCGTTTCACCTCCAACGCTCGAACTCAAGCCTTTGCTGTCTCACCTTAAGTACGCTTACTTAGGTGAGAATGAGACCCTCCCTGTCATCATCTCGGCTTCTCTAGCTCCAGAGCAAGAGAAAGCCCTTCTCGCGGTCTTGCACAGCTACAGGCAAGCTTTTGGCTGGTCCATGGCGGACATCAAGGGGATTAGTCTCCTGATCGTTGAACATCACATTCATCTGATGGATGATGCCAAACCAGCCAGGGATCCACAAAGACGTCTCAACCCAGTCATGAAAGAGGCTGTGAAGAAGGAGATCGTAAAATGTCTGGATAGTGGTATCATTTACCCTATCTCTGATAGTCAGTGGGTAAGCCCCATTCATGTTGTCCCCAAGAAGTCAGGCATCACGGACATAACCAACGAGGAGAACGAGTTAATCCCTACTCGCACCCAAACTGGGTGGCGAGTATGCATTGATTACAGAAAACTCAACGCCGCAACGCGGAAGGACCACTTTCCGCTACCTTTCATTGACCAAATGCTTGAACGATTGGCCGGACACGAATACTACTGCTTTCTTGATGGCTACTCCGGCTATAATCAAATTCCCATCGCCGAAAAATACCAGGACAAGACCACATTCACTTGTCCTTTCGGCACGTTTGTATATCGTCGCATGCCCTTTGGGTTATGCAATGCGCCTGCTGCCTTCCAGCGGTGTATGATGGGAATCTTCTCAGACATGGTGGAAAAATTTTTGGAGATCTTCATGGATGATTTCTCCATCTTCGGCGATTCCTTCAACGAGTGTTTGCTGCATCTTGACGCTGTCCTTACCCGATGTAAGGACAAGAACCTCACTTTGAATTGGGAGAAGTGCCACTTCATGGTGCGCAAAGGTATTTTCTTAGGACATATCATTTCGCAAAATGGCATAGAGGTTGACAAAGCGAAGATTGAGGTCATTTCCAATCTCCCTCCTCCCCGATGCGTCAGAGATATCCGAGCCTTCCTTGGCCATGCCGGTTTCTATAGACGGTTCATCAAGGACTTTATCAAGATTGTTAGGCCCTTGACTCTTTTGTTGGCCAAGGAAACGCCATTCGACTTCAACTCGAGCTGTGTGACTGCGTTCGAGTCATTGAAAACCTCACTCACTTCTGCTCCCATTCTTTCTTCACCTGACCGGACGCACCCATTTGAGATTATGTGCGATGCATCCGACTTTGCCATTGGTGCTGTCCTTGGACAACACATCAACAAGATGCCGCACGTAATCAATTATGCGAGCCGAACCCTGAACGACACCCAACTCAATTATACAACAACTGAGAAGGAATTCTTGGCTGTTGTATTTGCTTTAGAAAAGTTCAGGCCCTACCTCATCGGCTCTCCAGTCATTGTCTACACGGACCATTCTGCTCTGCGCCATCTTTTTGCGAAGAAAGATGCAAAATCTCGGCTAATACGTTGGATCCTCTTGCTTCAAGAGTTTGACCTTGACATTAAGGATAAACGAGGATGTGAAAACGTAGTTGCCGACCATCTCTCACGACTTCCTTCTTCGCCTTCGCTTCCAATTCCGATCAACGACGTTTTCCCGGATGAACAGCTCTTGACAGTATCATGCGAACCCTAGTTCGCAGATATTGTGAACTATTTGGCCACGGGATTACTACCGATTGAATGGTCAAGTCAGGACAGACTTCGCTTCTTATCCCAAGTAAAACACTTTTACTGGGATGAACCCTATCTGTTCAAGTACTGTCCCGACCAGATTATTCGTCGATGTGTCCCTGACGATGAATTCAAGAGTGTGCTGTCGTTTTGCCACGATCAAGCGTGTGGCGGGCATTTTAGCCCCAGAAAGACAGCTGAGAAGATCTTGCAATATGGTTTCTACTGGCCACAACTCTTCAAAGACGCTCATGACTATTGCAAGACTTGCTCCCGGTGCCAACACTTGGGCCGGATATCCCGGAGGAATGAGATGCCGCTCTAACCAATCTTGTTTGTGGAGATTTTCGATGTTTGTGTTAGTTGTATGTATGCCCTAGAGGCCAGTATTGTACAGATGTTGTATATTATATTGGATGCTTGGACATATATAGAGATGACTTTCTTCCTCGATATGATAGTATGCTATCTAGTTACTCTTTATCTTAACATGTATACTAGTCTCTTTAAACTGTCTTATGGTTACATGTTGGTAAAGCCCTTAGGATGTTTACTTGACTGCCTGGACTATGATGCAGATCATACTAGTGGAGCATGGTAGTCCATAAGTACATCCTTCAAGGTCCCTAGTCGTAGGTGTATCGAGATGGGGCATCGATATACCAGTGTAGACTAGCGTACACGCTTCTCGACCCATGAGATGGGCGATGGATGATCCCATATCCATTGGTGTTTGATATCAGAGATGGTGTACGGGTGCTCAGTGGAGACTGGGTACACTGGACGGACTCGCCGAGAACTCCCACATGGTATTATACCTCACGTCAGATGGCAGTTCTCAGGTGACACTTGTGCAGGTTAGTCTGTAGACCCGAGATCGTCATAGAGACTTGTGTGATTCCCACTGTGCTTTGATCTCCACCTTACCATGTCCATGAGGGCGTGCAAAACGGTGGTCTTTGGGTACAGTCCCGAGTCACATGGAGGCAATGAGCGATAGGAGGGGTTTCGTCTCTCCCGGTATTGGGGGTTGATGTTGCGCTGTGTTCGATTGGCCGTAACAGGGAAGTCCCTGGCCAGGGCTGATCAGAGATTTGCTGGTAAGTGTTACCAGTAGTTTCTCGACCCGTTATGAGCCTCTCATCGGCACGACTTATCGGTTATTGGGGTCTGACGTTTACCACCCCTAGACATGATATGCGACGTATCAGACGAACAGACCGGACTGTACGGTAAGTGTTACTGGTTGGATTCACAGGAGTGTGAGCGGGCTAGCTCGTCGATCTTCTGATCGCTCAATACCCGGATGGCCGTTACGTTTAGCAAACTGCTTGCGGCTTGTGGGTGCTTGATATGATCATTATCTGCTACCGGCATATTGACGAGTCTTTAGAGTCCTACACAGAGGTTTCCTGGCTCAAGCGAAACGAAATAGGAGTGCATATAAGATATGTGTGGGACCGAGAATAATGCGAGTATGTGATACCGCATTTCATTCTCGCGATAAATGTTTCGATTGGTTATATTCGATATGACCTAGTTATCGAATCATTGATTCGATAAATCGATACATTGAATACTAGTCGGCTATGTGCGACATGACCGGATCATTGAATCAAATGTTGATTTAATGATTTAATGTATAATTATATATTTGATATATTACTTTGCATTAACTAGTATTGGTTCACTTTATATGGATTTTCTCACTTGATGTGCAAGTTGTATATGTGATATACTTTTGAGCACATATTTGTATCATGTTTGATGATACTTGATTATTTAGTTAAGTATATAGAATTAAACCATGGTTAATTTGATAATTAGGGTTTTGCATATTCATTTAATTATTTATTTGTTCATTTATTTATTTGGAAAAGATTGAGATATGAATGGTGGAGAAGTTTGTCTTTAGTTGAAGCTTCATGAAGCTTTGACTTCTTAACCATTCTTGTCTTCATGCTTAACCCTAACCTATTCAACTAACCATGGTTTATTCTCTACACTTAACCTAGGTTAGAACATGATAAGTATTGGATATTATTATTCTTTTTCACAACACTTATCATATTCTTTCTTCTTCTTGACCTTCTTCTTCAAGAAAGAAACCTCGATGCCATCAATGGCAACTTGAGATCCAAAGTGAGAAATCCAATTCTAAAGTAAACCCACCTCCTATTTCTTCACCCTCTACCTCTTGCCAACTTGTTTTGGGTGTTTTCTTCACAAGTCTCACCAATTGGTGAAGTTGGAGCTTGAACTTGTGCAACCTCGACGTAGATCATCTTCGGCACGAAGCCGACGACCTATTCCGCTCACTTCTCCGATGAAGCCGTCGCGAGAGTCCGAGATTCGAGATGGACAGCGAGAGGACGACCACGTGGAGCTAAGGAAGTGGATATCCTGATCTACAAAGGTTGTAGCATCTTAACTTTAGTTAAGTTATTAACTAGATTTATATTTCGCCTAGAATTCTAGTCTAAGATCCGTATTAGGGTTTCTTGGTACCCATAAAATTTTAAATTGGCATGTTCGATGCCTTGTGAGACCTCTATAGGGTGCCTAGGAACCTTTCACTGGTATCAGAGCCTAGCTAGAGCCTTAGGCGAAGTCCAGACGGAGTTTGAAGTCCGAACGAACCGAAACCCTAACTCGCAAAATGCTCTCTGTACATTTTCTAAAATCTGGGATTTTTCCAAGTTAAAAATATGCAGAAAAATAAGCAGGAGATTCTAAGAGTTACTGTGAAATTCGACAGCCCAAATCCACCAAGCCGCCGCGGTTCCGCGGCATGAGCATGGCTCATGCGGCGGTTACGCGGCCGTACGGCCTCATTAAACAAAGAATTCTGCACAGTAATTCTTATTTTCCAGTGCTGGTTTTCCTGGGAATTTTTAAAAATTTAATCAAGAGTTGCATTTTTTGGGGTTGTTTTGGAGCCTCGATAGTTTGATCGGATTATCAAATTTCGTCTTTGTGTATTTTCGTATAATTTTTAGAATATGTTAAAAAGTTCGACCGGATATAAATACCCAATTTTTCCCCTGTCGGGAAATTTCCAAGTGTTGGATTTTTCCGTAGTTTAACGACGTTCTAAGTAGTACAAGTAACGCGATGGAACCTCTAGAAGACAACAAACCTTAACTCGATTATGTGACCGTCTTGAACTGCCCTTTGAACCTTCGGGTTTGGGGCAGTACGGCGTGCCACATGTGAGGCGTTGGCTTGACCCTTCTACGGCTGGACCGTTGGTACTGAGGCACGAACTGAATGTTGTTAGACTTATTTCATGTGTTGAGCTGTATCGGGAAAACTTGGGTATTCGACTGTTCGATCGGAAAGTTTAACATTTTCTGTTTATCTGGAATGTGATACAATAATTGGAATTCACAAACAGTTATGAGATAACTGAATGAATGTTATAAATCTAGCGGTTTAGTTTCACTTGATATTGAAAAGAGTTTTCGATAATGAGACTAAAATGCGGGGTTTATAACTGTTGGGCAAGTGATGTCTAAGTATTTCATTTGATTAGGCATGTGATGTCTAATGAGGTTGCGGATTCCAACTGTTGTAGTTTTACACTTTCTTTTCTGTGACCGTAAGTGTAGTATGTTCTGTTGGAGATAGTGCCCTCAAAGTCAATTATTGGATCATAGGCACGTGATTGCAATGATTGAGGGAGGACCTATCCCGGTAGGACAGTCTTACTCGAGATGATAGTATGCTATCTGGTTTACCTTTATCATCGTGTACTTCTTCAGGTGACCTTACAGGTCGCTATTACACGCTGATAGAGCCCCTAGGATTCTTTCTTGACTGCCGGCAGTATGATGGCGATCATATACGTGAGAGCTGGTGGTCTTAAGCACATCCTTAAAAGGTCCCTAGTCGTGGGAGTTTCGAGACAGGGCATCGATTCTCCAGAGTAGACTAGTGTATACAGTCGAGACCCCGACGAGGGGCGGTGGCCGGTCTCACAAGCCACTAGTGTCAGTTGGTTCACCTAAGATGTATACAGGTGCTCATTGGGTTATGAGTACACCGGACAGGACTCGCCGGGAACATGCTAGTTGGTCTTATACCTGACGTCAGATAGCAGTTCCCTGGTGACATGTGTACAGGTTAGTTCATCGACCTGGGGATCGTCATTTGTCTCGTGTGAGTTCCCACTGTACTTTGATTACTACCCTACCATGGCTCAAAGGAGTCGTGCAAACAGGTTTTAGTTGGGTACAGTCCCGAGCCACATGGAGCCAGTGAGCGGATCTTCAGGGGTTCGTCTCTCCCGGTATTGGGGGTGAGGTCACGCTGTGTCTAGGTAAGCCATTACGCAAAGCCCTCGGCCGAGGCAGAAGATTTACTGGTAGGTATTCCAGTAGTATCTTAGGGCGTTCTGGGCTACACTCCGACACGACTTGTACCGCTTTTGGGGGTCTGACTTTTACCAACCCCCTAGGCCCGACATGCGATGCTCATAGACGAACGGACCGGACTGTACGGATATTGTCACTGACAGGCTCAGTAGGGTGTCAAGATGAGTTCGCTCATCGACGTCCCTTTTGGTCAATAGCTGGTGGCCCGTCACGTATTGGCTAATACCTCTGACGTGCTAGTGGTTAAATCCACAACCATAGTATTGACGAGTCTTTAGAGTCCACCACACTTACAGTTACTCAAGCTTTCGGGCAAAACGCTGTAGAGGCCGTATGGAGATAGGGCAGGGTCCGATCAGATACGTGCGGTATTGCACGGATCAGGATCGGACAGTTTTGTACTAGTGGCCGTATAGTTATATGGCAGGGTTCGATCAGATACGTGCGGTATTGCACGGATCAGGATCGAACGGATATTACTAGCCGGCTTTGTTTTAAGCCGTATCCTAGTTTAATACAGTGTAGATTTTGTCTCATTGCATTTGTATCCAGTAGGAATACAGATGCGGGTGTGTATGCACAGCATCGGGGTTTTCCTGTAATTTATTACGGGACCTGTTTTCTGGAGTTGCCAGTTTGCATTCCGTTCCGGCCGGTTTTCCTTTGTTCTTTCCCGGCCGGACTTTTCTGATGGAAGGAGTTATTTGCAAGTTTGCAAATAACACATTGTGGAGGATTTTCTTGCAAATGTATTTATCATGAAAGCATCTTTTGATACCATTCTCATCACTTGCTTTTTGTTGATTAGTTGTGATTAGAGTTGATGTGAGATTGTTATGATGAGGTTTTGGATATGGTCACCATTCTCTTTATCCTACACTCACCTCCCTTCTTGTTATATTTCATATATTCATTCCTCCACCATTCTCATTTGAGATGGTTGAAGACTTGAGAGAAGAAGAAGAGGGAAGTTTCATTTTTGAGCTTGAGGGATTTTTCTTCAGCTCATTTCATGCTAGGAAAAATGCAAGCACCATTCTTCCTTATCTAGTTTCCTCTATCATCTTCAAATGGCAACGAAACCCCAAATGAGACATAGCCTCTACACTACACATTCTACAGCATATCTTGGGCATGTCGACATGCCGGCTTCATGCCCGAGTTGCCTCGGTATTGAGGCGGGAGCCCGTAAAAGACGCAGGCGATGTGGTGCCCTTCCGGCGAGGAGGCGACGATATGGAGACTAGACTTTCCGCGGGAGATTGGGACGATGACGAGAAGACCGGAGAACTCGGATCACTCGGTATACTTCTCTTCCCATCTCTTGTTAGCTAGCATTAGGTTAATGGTTACGATCCGGGTTTTCATTGTTCGCGGTAGAGCCAGTTTCCAAGTAAGGAAAATATTTGATTCCGCATTTTGGCTTCGGATAGACGGCCGGGGCGCTGCCGTGGCGCAACATGGTATCAGAGCCACACCATTAACCTTGCCTAGCTTGTTCTAATGTGTTTTACTTATCCGATCGACCAAAATTCCAAAAACCGCGTTTTTGCTTGCATCAGTTTTCTGTTGAAATTTTTTGATGTCTAAAAATTTTTCAGGTTGTAAAAAACTAATGTACTGAAAATTCTAAGACTTCTGTAAAAATTCGACACTGTCAGTCGATACCTCAAGCGCGGAACCGCGGCCAAACCCCCCTTGGGCCGCGGTTCCGCCGCACTTTGGTGTCGTCACTGTGTCCAATTTTTCCAGTGGGCTTGTGGGCTAATTTTGGGGGTTTTGGAATATTAAATTTGGGCCCAGAATTTCTGTGAGTGCTACAGTATTACTTGGGGGCCTACTTGTTAATTTTTGATCGATTGGATTTTTTAAACACATTATTTCACAGTATTTACATTATATCTGCGACCGTGAATGTCACTTGATCGGTAAATCCTGTCTAACTGCTATAGCCCGGTTAGACGGATTTGCGAACGTGACTTTCACGTTGATGTTCTATTTATGCTGTGTTGTTGCGGATCGGTCGTGGGGGATAGCCTGGATGCAATGCTAGTACAGTTTAGTTGTTTTATGTACATTTGATATTGCGGGGCGAGCGTCCGACATGTGGACTGCCGTCACTTCCTGTTTGTATTATTCTTTTGGGGCACGACCTGGTTGCGGTCGATGTACCCGTTGTATGTATATTTTACTTTCTGTACTAGGATTAACCCGCGGAGGGGTGCACGGATAGCCGGGTTCTAGAGGGCAACGGGCCCGCATCTCATGGCATTGAGACGGAGGGAGCTTCACTCTAGGATTGGCGGGCTATTCGCCGCACTCGTAGGGGATACAGGTTGACCCAGGAGGGGTGCCCAAGTTACCGGATTCCATGAAGTGCTTGGTGGTCCATTCACGGTGCTGAAGGGAGCTGCCTCGCTTCAGGTTTTGGCGGGTGACTTGCCGCGCCCGTAGGGGTCTAGGATTTCATTGCACAGGCTATCCACACGACTAGGGGAACGTCGGGTTTCAGCAGCGGCTCTGTGAAACCCGGGGCTTCCAGATATCTGTATTGTTCTGTGATGCTGTACATTTCTGTGATGCTGCATTTTATCATGCCTTGAGCGAATATAATATATTGGTATATATATTAGTAGATGTTGTATATGTTTTGCATCCGCGCTAGTCCAGTCCCCGCTCTGTCATTAGTTAAGTAACCTAACGGGTTATGACGGGACCCAGTGGCGAATGCGGATGGCATATACGTACATCAGTATATTTTCGTTCTTTGTGGTGTGATCAATTGATGGGACTGCATTGATTCGGATCAATGCAAGATAAACAAACGTATTCTGATGTTGTTGGAACAATTTTTCAAAAAGCTGTTATTGCAAGGACGTTCACTTTTGTTTTGCACAGTGGTATTCAGTTAGAATATCCTGCTCCTCAGTCGACGAGGCAAGGGCCGAGATCCCTTCACCGGGAGTGACCCCTTGGACAGAAGTTTGCGTCAGGGCATTAACTTCACTATAGCCGATTACTTTTGCTTTGCATCGTGGTATTCAGTTGGAATATCCTGCACCTCATTCTACGGGGAAAGAGCCGAGATCCCTTCACCTGGAGTGACCTCTTTAGCAAAGGTTTTCGTCACTATATTTTTATAAAAAGTTATCCAGTTCCTTCAACGATATCAAGTTCATTACGGTAAAAGGTTTTTCGCCAAAAACCATTCGTAGCCCTCCGTCATTTCAGATTAGTATTACTTAGTATTCGTGCTGCGTATGTCGTGCTTAGCCGAGGCGCAGTGTTCGGTAGCTATGTAGTGCTTTTCTGTTGCATGGATATGAGATTGGTTAGGACAGTCGTGCAGTCATTTTGGCTCAGTCAAGGATTCGTGCGGGTGGGTCTAATGCAATCAAGATAATGACGGGTTGAACTTGACTAGGATCCTTTGATATGTTGGCTCAGTCAAGGTCACTTGGGTCCTAGGGGTAAAAATCACATCGGGAGTTTCAAAAGAACTGCAACTTTCCAGGCATGCGCATACCTTCTGGAGTGTGGTGACTTGAGTGGATTCCGTAAAGTTATCATGCGATGATAGTTGGATCCCGATTCCCACTGATGAGTTAGTTTACTCCTCGGGTGACCCCGACTAATTCTTCTTTCAGGTTTGGAGGAGAATTTGAGGTACAGTGGGAGGTTTCCTGATTAGATAAAGTGATAACCATTCTGATCTAGGTTAGAGTGCACGCTGGGTGCTTCTTTTCTATCTCTCTTTGGCAGCGACCATTGACCCGACCCTGGACTATGACTCAGTGACAAAGTTGACCGAACCTTCTTAACACTGGCTTTTGGATTGTCAGAGTTGCAAACCTCATTGCCACTCCTACTTTTACCCTTTTCTCCAGGACACCCCGTATTACTGCGAATGTCCACTTCCATTGGACAAAACCATCGTATGGTTATATACGAACTCGAAGGACTTCGAGGATGGTTTCTGGTTCTGGAGAAAACGAATAGGATTATTCAGTTGTCTTTTCCTTTTACCTTCTCTCAAGTTGTGAGTACTCCTTGGTTTAGGAGATAGCACACCTATTACGCAAATTGGATAGTCTTCTTCCAAACCTTAGGCTGGTGCCGACCGGCAGGGAATGAAGAAAACCAATTAGCATAACGATGGTGTGCAGAAGGTATTAAGTTAAGACAAAGAAAGGGATTAGTAAGAGGGCAAAGTAAAGTGCGACTGCTATTCACGACCAAACCGAGTATTTCTTCGCCAATCCTAAATCACCATTGTATTTCTCCAGGACACTCCGTATCACTACGAAGATCCACTGTTTATTTGGATACTCCATCGTATGGTTATATACGAATTCGAATGGAACTTGTTCCAGTTCGGGGATGGATTCTGGTTCAGGAGAAATAGGAATAAGGTTTATTTGGTTGTCTTTTATCTTCACCTTCTCTCGCTTTGCGAGTGCTTCTAGGATTAGGACAGTACACCTTTTATGCTTATTGGATAGTCTTCTTCCAAACCATAGGCTGGTGCCGAACGGTAGGGAAGGAAGAAAACCATTTGGCCTAAGGGGTGTGCAGAAGGTAATGACTAAAGACATATAAAGGGATTTGGAGAGGTGGCAAAGAATTATACGGTTATAGTTATGAATCTAGATAATGGAAGAGGCATTACTAAGAATACCAGAATACCACATCGAAACATTTCAATGTTTCAGTTCAGCTGTGTACTGTTAAAAGAAAACTGATTTCCCGATTGGACACTTGCTCCAGGGTATGTATTTACCAGGTTTGATTCTCACATCTGTATGGTTTTACAGATGATGAGTGGGAGTAAGTTATTGGGAATAGGGTAATCATCCTCATTATATCGGGATTCGTTGTAATCGGTGATATTTGAGGAGATCATCTGGGTTGTTTGCCGGTCGGCAAATATTTGGTTTTGAATATCCGCTGTTGTGCACCAATTTCAAATTGATATATCTGTACGTCTATTTTCATAGAGTGAGATATACCTTTTGATATTATGTCGATGACATTTACCTATATCAGTGGATGGTTAGGTAAGGAGCATTAAACAGCGGTGTAATTCTTCTTAACCATAAGTACAGTTTTCAACCTACGACACACAGTGAAAGAGTTGTTAGACTCAGCGGACTTATACAGAGTATTGTATGTTGTCCAGTGTCCATAAGGACAGAGGGGTTGGTCCTCATACTATATTCTGTTTACTTTTAACTTCTCTAGTTCTTAGACATGTGTTTCGTAGAAACACAGGGTCTAAGTTTTGAGGAGTTATAGGTATTTGAATAGAGTAGAGAACCAGGTGTAGCAAGTATCGGGATTCTTCAAAGTGATCGAAGATATAGATACTTGTGTATGGTATTCGGTTGATAGGAAAGATAAAGAGAAATTGCTTCTCTTTCAGGTTACTCATAATTGGAAGCATTCCTAAGTTGAGTAACGCTGATCGGCCTCTCTCCATTTAGTTTACATGCACTGGAGATAGCTGCATGATTTGAATCTGGTTCAATTAAATCAGTGCCTCTGGTTCTATATTGGATATAGAACAGTTCATATCATAACGATGTTAAGGTACGGGAAGTTGTCCGGCTTATGCTTAAAACCAGACACTGGACAACTCAAGGCACGTTTCTGTAATGGCTGTTTGTTGGTTAACCCAGGCTATGACAAGGGTTGAATTTCTACCATCTGGCAGATCAATAGATATATTGTTCTAGACTCGCCACGGTTTTATTAAAAATGGATTTTTTCAAAAACAGTAGTGGGAGTATGGTAGAACTGGAAGTGATTCCAGAACCGCAAACGATTACTGAAGATTTGATAAGGAACCTAAAGATTCAATCTGATTTGACATTCCATTGGCCACTCCGCAGATAAGGTGGGTAACCTCAGGTACCCGAGAGGTACTCCGGTAGCCTCAAGGACAGTGGCAGGGAGGTTCTTGTTTACCCACACTTGCCATTGCTGTTGTTCCAGGCTGCGAGACCCGGTGGGAGGATGAGTATAGCGTCGTTCTAAGCTAGCTTTAGAAGTGCACGTCTATATGACTCTGCCAGAGTGTTGTCGTAGTCAGTGGGAGCAGCGGAAGCATTGGTGGACATCAGGCTTATGTCTATTTATAGACTAAAGCAGATGTAGCTGAGATAGATCATCTATTTCTGACGTGACAGTCATAGGTTTGACTTCATCAGAATAGGGGATGGATCTGTTGAGAAGGTAGTAGGGTGTGATATCCTGGTATTTGGATGACATACACAGAGTAGGAAAAGAAACTCCTATACTACGATCGGTTATACTTTGGTCGTCACACAGTGGTTTCTCCACACAGGACTTGGATATTGTATCAGACATTCTGGTTACTAGATCTATGGTTTTAGATCTAGATTTGGGTAGTTTTCCAATCTGGGTACCCTGACAGCATTCTATGAGTATTTAGAATGGACGACTCCTGGCACGGTAGTGTATCTGCAGTTGATGGTGTCACCCTCTCTAAAGGTGTCTTACAGACTAAAGGGGAGAGGGATATGCATGATTGACAGATCACTTGATTAGGCAATTGAGTCAATCATGAGATGTCAAGTACCACAGCAGATGTTGTTCTTGCAGTAGATGCAATAAGTTGATATTGATCCAATCCTGGAGAAACAGTCGGAAGCAGTTTTAGAACATAAGTGGATGTTAGGGATATGATAACGACAGCCTCATTTGGGAGACAGTTATCATTCCACGCTTCCAAGGTGACATGGACGACAAGGAGGTTGTCAGAGTTATAGTTTTCCTTCTGACGAGGGGCAGTATTTTGGAAAGATAGTCTAAGGCAATACCGAGGGTGGCATGGCGTAGGATACTGATTAAGTTCAGTTGACGATACAGTCTAAGAAGTTTGGATTTGGAGTTCATTTATGAGCTAGGTCCCATCAGACATCCAGACATTCTAGGACAGGTATTGCTCATTTCGGGAGAAGGCTTTCTCCGCGAACTTGAGATATAGAGAGACATAGAAAGAAACATCACAGCGGATCCACTCACTGAGGCTATTCCTCGAACGCAATAGTTTCGCAAACGAGCTTTGTGAGACTGACCAGTAGAGGAGTTGGGTGCTCGGTATCACACGGGCTGTGAGTATGAGACATCGCAATAATTAGCCTTGAGTGCAAGTGGGAGATTGTTGGAGATAGTGCCCTCAGAGTCAATTATTGGATCACAGGCACGTGATTGGAATGATTGAGGGAGGACCTATCCCGGTAGGACAGTCTTACTCGAGATGATAGTATGCTATCTGGTTTACCTTTATCATCGTGTAATGCTTCAGGTGACCTTACAGGTCGCTATTACACGCTGATAGAGCCCCTAGGATTCTTGCTTGACTGCCGGCAGTATGATGGCGATCATATACGTGAGAGCTGGTGGTCTATAAGCACATCCTTAAAAGGTCCCTAGTCGTGGAAGTTTCGAGACAGGGCATCGATTCTCCAGAGTAGACTAGTGTATACAGTCGAGACCCCGACGAGGGGCGGTGGCCGGTCTCACAAGCCACTGGTGTCAGTTGGTTCACCTAAGATGTATACAGGTGCTCATTGGGTTATGAGTACACCGGACAGGACTCGCCGAGAACATGCTAGTTGGTCTTATACCTGACGTCAGATAGCAGTTCCCTGGTGACATGTGTACAGGTTAGTTCATTGACCTTGGGATCGTCATTTGTCTCGTGTGAGTTCCCACTGTACTTTGATTACTACCCTACCACGGCTCAAAGGAGTCGTGCAAACAGGTTTTAGTTGGGTACAGTCCCGAGCCACATGGAGCCAGTGAGCGGATCTTCAGGGGTTCGTCTCTCCCGGTATCGGGGGTGAGGTCGCGCTGTGTCTAGGAGAGCCATTACGCAAAGCCCTCGGCCGAGGCAGGAGATTTACTGGTAGGTATTCCAGTAGTATCTCAGGGCGTTCTGGGCTACACTCCGACATGACTTGTACCGCTTTTGGGGGTCTGACTTTTACCAACCCCCTAGGCCCGACATGCGATGCTCATAGACGAACGGACCGGACTGTACGGATATTGTCACTGACAGGCTCAGTAGGGTGTCAAGATGAGTTCGCTCATCGACGTCCCTTTTGGTCAATAGCTGGTGGCCCGTCACGTATTGGCTAATACCTCTGACGTGCTAGTGGTTAAATCCACAGCCATAGTATTGACGAGTCTTTAGAGTCCACCACACTTACAGTTACTCAAGCGTTCGGGCGAAACGCTGTAGAGGCCGTATGGAGATATGGCAAGGTCCGATCAGATACGTGCGGTATTGCACGGATCAGGATCGGACAGTTTTGTACTAGTGGCCGTATAGTTATATGGCAGTGTTCGATCAGATATGTGCGGTATTGCACGGATCAGGATCGAACGGATATTACATGCCGGCTTTGTTTTAAGCCGGATCCTAGTTTAGTACAGTGTAGATTTTGTCTCATTGCATTTGTATCCGGTAGGAATACAGATGCGGGTGTGTATGCACAGCATCGGGGTTTTCCTGTAATTTATTACGGGACCAGTTTTCTGGAGTTGCCAGTTTGCATTCCGTTCCGGCCGGTTTTCCTTTGTTCTTTCCCGGCCGGACTTTTCTGATGGAGGGGGTTATTTGCAAGTTTGCAAATAACACATTGTGGAGGATTTTCTTGCAAATGTATTTATCATGAAAGCATCTTTTGATACCATTCTCATCACTTGCTTTTTGTTGATTAGTTGTGATTAGAGTTGATGTGAGATTGTTATGATGAGGTTTTGGATATGGTCACCATTCTCTTTATCCTACACTCACCTCCCTTCTTGTTATGTTTCATATATTCATTCCTCCACCATTCTCATTTGAGATGGTTGAAGACTTGAGAGAAGAAGAAGAGAGAAGTTTCATTTTTGAGCTTGAGGGATTTTTCTGGAGCTCATTTCATGCTAGGAAAAATGCAAGCACCATTCTTCCTTATCTAGTTTCCTCTATCATCTTCAAATGGCAACGAAACCCCAAATGAGACATAGCCTCTACACTACACATTCTACAGCATATCTTGGGCATGTCGACTTGCCGGCTTCATGCCCGAGTTGCCTCGGTATTGAGGTGGGAGCCCGTAAAAGACGCAGGCGATGTGGTGCCTTCCGGCGAGGAGGCGACGATATGGAGACTAGACTTTCCGCGGGAGATTAGGACGATGACGAGAAGACCGGAGGACTCGGATCACTCGGTATACTTCTCTTCCCATCTCTTGTTAGCTAGCATTAGGTTAATGGTTACGATCCGGGTTTTCATTGTCCGCGGTAGAGCCAGTTTCCAAGTAAGGAAAATATTTGATTCCGCATTTTGGCCTCGGATAGACGGCCGGGGCGCTGCCGTGGCGCAACATGGTATCAGAGCCACACCATTAACCTTGCCTAGCTTGTTCTAATGTGTTTTACTTATCCGATCGACCAAAATTCCAAAAACCGCGTTTTTGCTTGCATCAGTTTTCTGTTGAAATTTTTTGATGTCTAAAAATTTTTCAGGTTGTAAAAAACTAATGTACTGAAAATTCTAAGACTTCTGTAAAAATTCGACGCAGTCAGTCGATACCTCAAGCGCGGAACCGCGGCCAAACCCCCCTTGGGCCACGGTTCCGCCGCACTTTGGTGTCGTCACTGTGTCCAATTTTTCTAGTGGGCTTGTGGGCTAATTTTGGGGGTTTTGGAATATTAAATTTGGGCCCAGAATTTCTGTGAGTGCTACAGTATTACTTGGGGGCCTACTTGTTAATTTTTGATCGATTGGATATTTTAAACACATTATTTCACAGTATTTACATTATATCTGCGACCGTGAATGTCACTTGATCGGTAAATCCTGTCTAACTGCTATAGCCCGGTTAGACGGATTTGCGAACGTGACTTTCACGTTGATGTTCTATTTATGCTATGTTGTTGCGGATCGGTCGTGGGGGATAGCCTGGATGCAATGCTAGTACAGTTTAGTTGTTTTATGTACATTTGATATTGCGGGGTGAGCGTCCGATATGTGGACTGCCGTCACTTCCTGTTTGTATTATTCTTTTGGGGCACGACCTGGTTGCGGTCGATGTACCCGTTGTATGTATATTTTACTTTCTGTACTAGGATTACCCTGCGGAGGGGTGCACGGATAGCCGGGTTCTAGAGGGCAACGGGCCCGCATCTCATGGCATTGAGACGGAGGGGGCTTCACTCTAGGATTGGCGGGCTATTCGCCGCACTCGTAGGGGATACAGGTTGACCCAGGAGGGGTGCCCAAGTTACCGGATTCCATGAAGTGCTGGGTGGTCCATTCACGGTGCTGAAGGGAGCTGCCTCGCTTCAGGTTTTGGCGGGTGACTTGCCGCGCCCGTAGGGGTCTAGGATATCATTGCACAGGCTATCCACACGACTAGGGGAACGTCGGGTTTCAGCAGCGGCTCTGTGAAACCCGGGGCTTCCAGATATCTGTATTGTTCTGTGATGCTGTACTTTTCTGTGATGCTGCAATTTATCACGCCTTGAGCGTATATAATATATTGGTATATATATTAATAGATGTTGTATATGTTTTGCATCCGCGCTAGTCCAGTCCCCGCTCTGTCATTAGTTAAGTAACCTAACGGGTTATGACGGGACCCAGTGGCGAATGCGGATGGCATATACGTACATCAGTATATTTTCGTTCTTTGTGGTGTGATCAATTGATGGGACTGCATTGATTCGGATCAATGCAAGATAAACAAACCTATTCTGATGTTGTTGGAACAATTTTTCAAAAAGCTGTTATTGCAAGGACGTTCACTTTTGTTTTGCACAGTGGTATTCAGTTAGAATATCCTGCTCCTCAGTCGACGAGGCAAGGGCCGAGATCCCTTCACCGGGAGTGACCCCTTCGACAGAAGTTTGCGTCAAGGCATTAACTTCACTATAGCCGATTACTTTTGCTTTTCATCGTGGTATTCAGTTGGAATATCCTGCACCTCATTCTACGGGGAAAGAGCCGAGATCCCTTCACCGGGAGTGACCTCTTTAGCAAAGGTTTTCGTCACTATATTTTTATAAAAAGTTATCCAGTTCCTTCAACGATATCAAGTTCATTACGGTAAAAGGTTTTTCGCCAAAAACCATTCGTAGCCCTCCATCATTTCAGATTAGTATTACTTAGTATTCGTGCTGCGTATGTCGTGCTTAGCCGAGGCGTAGTGTTCGGTAGCTATGTAGTGCTTTTCTGTTGCATGGATATGAGATTGGTTAGGACAGTCGTGCAGTCATTTTGGCTCAGTCAAGGATTCGTGCTGGTGGGTCTAATGCAATCAAGATAATGACGGGTTGAACTTGACTAGGATCCTTTGATATGTTGGCTCAGTCAAGGTCACTTGGGTCCTAGGTGTAAAAATCACATCGGGAGTTTCAAAAGAACTGAAACTTGCCAGGCATGCGCATACCTTCTGGAGTGTGGTGACTTGAGTGGATTCCGTCAAGTTATCATGCGATGATAGTTGGATCCCGATTCCCACTGATGAGTTAGTTTACTCCTCGGGTGACCCCGACTAATTCTTCTTTCAGGTTTGGAGGAGAATTTGAGGTACAGTGGGAGGTTTCCTGATTAGATAAAGTGATAACCATTCTGATCTAGGTTAGAGTGCACGCTGAGTGCTTCTTTTCTATCTCTCATTGGCAGCGACCATTGACCCGACCCTGGACTATGACTCAGTGACCAAGTTGACCGAACCTTCTTAACACTGGCTTTTGGATTGTCAGAGTTGCAAACCTCATTGCCACTCCTACTTTTACCCTTTTCTCCAGGACACCCCGTATTACTACGAACGTCCACTTCCATTGGACAAAACCATCGTATGGTTATATTCGAACTCGAAGGACTTCGAGGATGGTTTCTGGTTCTGGAGAAAATGAATAGGATTATTCAGTTGTCTTTTCCTTTTACCTTCTCTCAAGTTGTGAGTCCTCCTTGGTTTAGGAGATAGCACACCTATTACGCAAATTGGATAGTCTTCTTCCAAACCTTAGGCTGGTGCCGACCGGCAGGGAATGAAGAAAACCAATTAGCATAACGATGGTGTGCAGAAGGTATTAAGTTAAGACAAAGAAAGGGATTAGTAAGAGGGCAAAGTAAAGTGCGACTGCTATTCACGACCAAACCGAGTATTTCTTCGCCAATCCTAAATCACCTTTGTATTTCTCCAGGACACTCCGTATCACTACGAAGATCCACAGTTTATTTGGATACTCCATCGTATGGTTATATACGAATTCGAATGGAACTTGTTCCAGTTCGGGGATGGATTCTGGTTCAGGAGAAATAGGAATAAGGTTTATTCGGTTGTCTTTTATCTTCACCTTCTCTCGCTTTGCGAGTGCTCCTAGGATTAGGACAGTACACCTTTTATGCTTATTGGATAGTCTTCTTCCAAACCATAGGCTGGTGCCGAACGGTAGGGAAGGAAGAAAACCATTTGGCCTAAGGGGTGTGCAGAAGGTAATGACTAAAGACATATAAAGGGATTTGGAGAGGTGGCAAAGAATTATACGGTTATCGTTGTGAATCTGGATAATGGAAGAGGCATTACTTAGAATACCAGAATACCCCATCGAAACATTTCAATGTTTCAGTTCAGCTGTGTACTGTTAAAAGAAAACTGATTTCCCGATTGGACACTTGCTCCAGGGTATGTATTTACCAGGTTTGATTCTCACATCTGTATGGTTTTACAGATGATGAGTGGGAGTAAGTTATTGGGAATAGGGTAATCATCCTCATTATATCGGGATTCGTTGTAATCGGTGATATTTGAGGAGATCATCTGGGCTGTTTGCCGGTCGGCAAATATTTGGTTTTGAATATCCGCTGTTGTGCACCAATTTCAAATTGATATATCTGTACGTCTATTTTCATAGAGTGAGATATACCTTTTGATATTATGTCGATGACATTTACCTATATCAGTGGATGGTTAGGTAAGGAGCATTAAACAGCGGTGTAATTCTTCTTAACCATAAGTACAGTTTTCAACCTACGACACACAGTGAAAGAGTTGTTAGACTCAGCGGACTTATACAGAGTATTGTATGTTGTCCAGTGTCCATAAGGACAGAGGGGTTGGTCCTCATACTATATTCTGTTTACTTTTAACTTCTCTAGTTCTCAGACATGTGTTTCGTAGAAACACAGGGTCTAAGTTTTGAGGAGTTATAGGTATTTGAATAGAGTAGAGAACCAGGTGTAGCAAGTATCGGGATTCTTCAAAGTGATCGAAGATATAGATACTTGTGTATGGTATTCGGTTGATAGTAAAGATAAAGAGAAATTGCTTCTCTTTCAGGTTACTCATAATTGGAAGCATTCCTAAGTTGAGTAACGCTGATCGGCCTCTCTCCATTTAGTTTACATGCACTGGAGATAGCTGCATGATTTGAATCTGGTTCAATTAAATCAGTGCCTCTGGTTCTATATTGGATATAGAACGGTTCATATCTTAACGATGTTAAGGTACGGGAAGTTGTCCGGCTTATGCTTAAAACCAGACACTGGACAACTCAAGGCACGTTTCTGTAATGGCTGTTTGTGGGTTAACCCAGGCTATGACAAGGGTTGACTTTCTACCATCTGGCAGATCAATAGATATATTGTTCTAGACTCGCCACAATTTTATTAAAAATGGATTTTTTCAAAACCAGTAGTGGGAGTATGGTAGAACTGGAAGTGATTCCAGAACTGCAAACGATTACTGAATATTTGATAAGGAACCTAAAGATTCAATCTGATTTGACATTCCATTGGCCACTCCGCAGATAAGGTGGGTAACCTCAGGCACCCGAGAGGTACTCCGGTAGCCTCAAGGACGGTGGCAGGGAGGTTCTTGTTTACCCACACTTGCCATTGCTGTTGTTCCAGGCTGCGAGACCCGGTGGGAGGATGAGTATAGCATCGTTCTAAGCTAGCTTTAGAAGTGCACGTCTATATGACTCTGCCAGAGTGTTGTCGTAGTCAGTGGGAGCAGCGGAAGCATTGGTGGACATCAGGCTTATGTCTATTTATAGACTAAAGCAGACGTAGCTGAGATAGATCATCTATTTCTGACGTGACAGTCATAGGTTTGACTTCATCAGAATAGGGGATGGATCTGTTGAGAAGGTAGTAGGGTGTGATATCCTGGTATTTGGATGACATACACAGAGTAGGAAAAGAAACTCCTATACTACGATCGGTTATACTTTGGTCGTCACACAGTGGTTTCTCCACACAGGACTTGGATATTGTATCAGACATTCTGGTTACTAGATCTATGGTTTTAGATCTAGATTTGGGTAGTTTTCCAATCTGGGTACCATGACAGCATTCTATGAGTATTTAGAATGGACGACTCCTGGCATGGTAGTGTACCTGCAGTTGATGGTGTCACCCTCTCTAAAGGGGTCTTACAGACTAAAGGGGAGAGGGATATGCATGATTGACAGATCACTTGATTAGGCAATTGAGTCAATCATGAGATGTCAAGTACCACACCAGATGTTGTTCTTGCAGTAGATGCAATAAGTTGATATTGATCCAATCCTGGAGAAACAGTCGGAAGCAGTTTTAGAACATAAGTGGATGTTAGGGATATGATAACGACAGCCTCATTTGGGAGACAGTTATCATTCCAGGCTTCCAAGGTGACATGGACGACAAGGAGGTTGTCAGAGTTATAGTTTTCCTTCTGACGAGGGGCAGTATTTTGGAAAGATAGTCTAAGGCAATACCGAGGGTGGCATGGCGTAGGATACTGATTAAGTTCAGTTGACGATACAGTCTAAGAAGTTTGGATTTGGAGTTCATTTATGAGCTAGGTCCCATCAGACATCCAGACATTCTAAGACAGGTATTGCTCATTTCGGGAGAAGGCTTTCTCCGTGAACTTGAGATATAGAGAGACATAGAAAGAAACATCACAGCGGATCCACTCACTGAGGCTATTCCTCGAACGCAATAGTTTCGCAAACGAGCTTTGTGAGACTGACCAGTAGAGGAGTTGGGTGCTCGGTATCACACGGGCTGTGAGTATGAGACATCGCAATAATTAGCCTTGAGTGCAAGTGGGAGATTGTTGGAGATAGTGCCCTCAGAGTCAATTATTGGATCACAGGCACGTGATTGCAATGATTGAGGGAGGACCTATCCCGGTAGGACAGTCTTACTCGAGATGATAGTATGCTATCTGGTTTACCTTTATCATCGTGTAATGCTTCAGGTGACCTTACAGGTCGCTATTACACGCTGATAGAGCCCCTAGGATTCTTGCTTGACTGCCGGCAGTATGATGGCGATCATATACGTGAGAGCTGGTGGTCTATAAGCACATCCTTAAAAGGTCCCTAGTCGTGGGAGTTTCGAGACAGGGCATCGATTCTCCAGAGTAGACTAGTGTATACAGTCGAGACCCCGACGAGGGGCGGTGGCCGGTCTCATAAGCCACTGGTGTCAGTTGGTTCACCTAAGATGTATACAGGTGCTCATTGGGTTATGAGTACACCGGACAGGACTCGCCGGGAACATGCTAGTTGGTCTTATACCTGACGTCAGATAGCAGTTCCCTGGTGACATGTGTACAGGTTAGTTCATCGACCTGGGGATCGTCATTTGTCTCGTGTGAGTTCCCACTGTACTTTGATTACTACCCTACCACGGCTCAAAGGAGTCGTGCAAACAGGTTTTAGTTGGGTACAGTCCCGAGCCACATGGAGCCAGTGAGCGGATCTTCAGGGGTTCGTCTCTCCCGGTATTGGGGGTGAGGTCGCGCTGTGTCTCGGAGAGCCATTATGCAAAGCCCTCGGCCGAGACAGGAGATTTACTGGTAGGTATTCCCGTAGTATCTCAGGGCGTTCTGGGCTACACTCCGACATGACTTGTACCGCTTTTGGGGGTCTGACTTTTACCAACCCCCTAGGCCCGACATGCGATGTTCATAGACGAACGGACCGGACTGTACGGATATTGTCACTGACAGGCTCAGTAGGGTGTCAAGATGAGTTTGCTCATCGACGTCCCTTTTGGTCAATAGCTGGTGGCCCGTCACGTATTGGCTAATACCTCTGACGTGCTAGTGGTTAAATCCACAGCCATAGTATTGACGAGTCTTTAGAGTCCACCACACTTACAGTTACTCAAGCTTTCGGGCGAAACGCTGTAGAGGCCGTATAGAGATATGGCAAGGTCCGATCAGATACGTGCGGTATTGCACGGATCAGGATCGGACAGTTTTGTACTAGTGGCCGTATAGTTATATGGCAGTGTTCGATCAGATATGTGCGGTATTGCACGGATCAGGATCTAACGGATATTACATGCCGGCTTTGTTTTAAGCCGGATCCTAGTTTAGTACAGTGTAGATTTTGTCTCATTGCATTTGTATCCGGTAGGAATACAGATGCGGGTGTGTATGCACAGCATCAGGGTTTTCCTGTAATTTATTACGGGACCAGTTTTCTGGAGTTGCCAGTTTGCATTCCGTTCCGGCCGGTTTTCCTTTGTTCTTTCCCGGCCGGACTTTTCTGATGGAGGGGGTTATTTGCAAGTTTGCAAATAACACATTGTGGAGGATTTTCTTGCAAATGTATTTATCATGAAAGCATCTTTTGATACCATTCTCATCACTTGCTTTTTGTTGATTAGTTGTGATTAGAGTTGATGTGAGATTGTTATGATGAGGTTTTGGATATGGTCACCATTCTCTTTATCCTACACTCACATCCCTTCTTGTTATGTTTCATATATTCATTCCTCCACCATTCTCATTTGAGATGGTTGAATACTTGAGAGAAGAAGAAGAGAGAAGTTTCATTTTTGAGCTTGTGGGATTTTTCTTGATCTCATTTCATGCTAGGAAAAATGCAAGCACCATTCTTCCTTATCTAGTTTCCTCCATCATCTTCAAATGGCAACGAAACCCCAAATGAGACATAGCCTCTACACTACACATTCTACAGCATATCTTGGGCATGTCGACTTGCCGGCTTCATGCCCGAGTTGCCTCGGTATTGAGGCGGGAGCCCGTAAAAGACGCAGGCGATGTGGTGCCCTTCCGGTGAGGAGGCGACGATATGGAGACTAGACTTTCCGCGGGAGATTGGGACGATGACGAGAAGATCGGAGGACTCGGATCACTAGGTATACTTCTCTTCCCATCTCTTGTTAGCTAGCATTAGGTTAATGGTTACGATCCGGGTTTTCATTGTCCGCGGTAGCGCCAGTTTCCAAGTAAGGAAAACTTTTGATTCTGCATTTTGGCCTCGGATAGACGGCCGGGGCGCTGCCGTGGCGCAACAAGTTCATATCGCCGGTTTCGTTGCTATACGTCAACGACAATTGGGGTATGCATACTTACTTACGTTGATGACATGTGGTGTTATGTGTTGCTGGATATGTTATATTGGATCGTCGTGTTTGAATGGCCGGGGGTTTTTATGTGAGATGAGTGTTTTTCATTTTCATTCGTGTAAAAACTTGTATGTAATATTCTTTTATTTGGGGCACTTCCAAGTAGCGGAAGCTGTCACCCTTTGTATATTATTTAATTTTCCGCATTAGGATAGACCCAAGGAGGGGAGCACAAGTAACCGGTCCCTGGGGTCCAGAGGGAGACCAACTCGAGGAGTCGAGTCCGGGTCTCCTAACCCTAGAATTGGCAGGGTTGCTTGCCGCTCTCGTAGGGGTCTAGGGGTGTGGGATTGGCTATTCATCACGACCGTGGAATCCGTGTTTTATACTGGCTCGTATTGAAAACACGGACGTCCTAGTATATCCAATATTTCATATGTTTCTTCTGCTGCGATATCTGTGATATGATTCTGTGATGGATATAGTATATAGTATATATGATATATTATATAGACGTTACTTATGTTTTACACCCGCGCTAGCCCTGCCCTGCTCTGTCGTTAGTTACCTAACCTAACGGTGCACGAGGGGACATCGAGGCGAATGCGGATGGCATAAGTGTACGTCATATCTATCTGTGATGTTTAGGTATTTAAATGATGGGACTTCATTATTGTGATTAATGAAAGATAAGAAACTTAAGATGTTGTGGAATCAAATTTTAAAATAAAACAGGTAGCTACAGTTCTTGCTTTGCACAGCGGTATATATGATATACCCTGCACCTTATTCGATGAGGAAAGGACCGAGATCCCCTCACCGAGAGTGACTCCTTTAGCAATAACTGGCAGATGCTACACACTCGGTTTGCTTTTGACTACTTTTGGGTTTTTGCTTTGCACAGCGATATATGTGATATATCCCGCACCTCATTCGACGAGGAAAGGACCGAGATCCCTTCGCCGGGAGTGACTCCTTTAGCAAAACTAGAAAAGCCTCAAAATCACTCCATTTGAAAACTTCATTTGATTCTACAACGATATCAAGTTCATTACGCTCATGGTTTTCAGAAAAACCTGGCGTAGCCCTCCGTCATTTCAGATGAGTAGTAGTTAGTATTCGTGGTACGTTTGTTGGCCTGCATCAAGGCGTAGTGTGCGGTAGCTAACTAGTATTTATCTGCTTCTGCATATGATGCAGATTGGATTAGGGTAGTCGTGCGACTTTGTTGGCCTGCGTCAAGGGTCGTACGGGTGGGTTTAATTCGATCAGGAAATGACGGGTTGAACTTGACTAGCGCACTATGGTTTGTTGGCCTGCGTCAAGGTCATAGGACGCTAGGGGCAAAAGTATTATCGGGAATTTCAAGTGTTGAAATTTGCAATGAGATTGCATACCTTCTATGAGATAGTTGGATCCCGATACCCACTGCGAGTAAGAGTTACTCCTGGGAGAGTTTTACACATTGCAATTAGCCGATCAAGTAGGTGTCTAGAAAGGTGTTAACGAGGTTACGCCTCTGGGAAAACGAGGTTTACATTAATTAGGTTCGTGCGAAAGCACGGGGGGCCTCCCTCAAAGTACCGACACTGGCCTGGCTGAAAGATTGGCGAACTTGTAGTGTGTAATTAATCCCGGCTAGTCTTTCCTTTTAGGGTTTGAAGGAAGATTTGATAATAAGCAGTGGGAGCCATCCTGATTAGATAAGATAATAACCAATCTGATCTTGCACGAGCATACGCTAAAATGTTTTCTTCTCTCTCTCTCCAGGTAGCGACCATTTCATGCCCTAATGAAGATAATAATATGGATATATTGACCGAACCCGCATGTTATACTGTGCTGGGGAACGTTGGTTCCGTTCCTTCTTATAAGAGTTATAGGAATGAACAGGATATAGGGGAATGTAAGTCCATGCTACCTCTCCCGGTACTTTCGGGAAAGCGGAATTTGGTAAAAAACGATATTCTGGAGGTGGTAACATGGGCCTAAAACCCGGATCTTGGTTAAACATCTATCTAACAACCTAACTACGAGTTTCTAGCTACTCGGTTAGGGGGTTATACCTTTCTTGTCTTGAACTCCTTCGTCTTCAAACTCCGATGGTGGTCCGGATTGGCTTCTTCCCGTCGTCTCCGTACGCCGAAGATAGATCCACCTGAAAGCTCCAACCTTTGGCTCCTTCTTCGTTCTTTGAAGAAACTAGTTCACTCGGTTTGCTAAACCTTGTGAACTAGAGTGAGTAGAGAAGAGTTTGTATGGGATTTTATCTATGGTTCTTGATTCTCAACTCATGAGACAAGAGAACCATAGATTAAAGAGAGGGAGCAAGAGCAAGAGGGTGAGAGCAAAGCAAGAGAGCTCAAGAACAAGAGAGAGAATGAGCAAGAAAGAATGAGCAAGTCTTTTGTCTCTCACGCTCTCATAATCCAAAGTCATCATAACTCATTATACCAAATCAAGTG
The DNA here is from genome assembly GCA_030015575.1 of Agapanthus africanus. Classification (NCBI taxonomy): domain Eukaryota; kingdom Viridiplantae; phylum Streptophyta; class Magnoliopsida; order Asparagales; family Amaryllidaceae; genus Agapanthus; species Agapanthus africanus. The sequence continues at coordinate 540,457,840 of CM057337.1, forward strand.
TTATGTGATGGTTGGAGCAACCATAACCATATCATTTCATGCACTCATTTTGCACAAATGAGCAAGCAAGCAAAAGTCTTTGCCATGAAATGATGGCTATGGTTATCATGATGGTCAACTAGTCAAGCCTAGTCAACCGGTCAACAAAGTCAACAAGTCAACAAAAGTCAACAAAAGTCAACAACCATGTCACCATAATACTTAATTAATATAATAGTTATATCATATTCTCATTAGGGTTGAGCAAAAAGTCAAATAGTCAATGGTCAACTATCAACAACCCTAATGAGAATCCGCTGCCTCTGTCTCCCTGTCAACTATGCATACGCACCCGCAACCGCGTTCCGAGGAACACGAATGCATACTGGATAAATCCAATCCCAAAAGGTACACTAGGATCTGGCTTAAACCAAAGCCCGCTAGTGTAAACTGTCCGGACACTGTACGTGCACAAGTGCACGGATGTGACCGAACCCTGTCGCAAAACCATGCGACCTGTCGCAATACCATGCGACCTCAACTCTTTTGCCTAAAGGCGAAAAGCTTTCTGTGTGGGACTCTAAAGACTCTACACTACGCTGGCAGTGGGTTTAACCACAGACCGCAAGCGGCACTAGCTGTGCGTAACGGTCCCCAGGTAATGCCGACAAGAAGACTGACGAGGCGAAACCCATCTGAAATCCTACTGAGCCTGAGTGTGACATTCTCTGTACAGTCCGGTCTGTTCGTCTGATACATCGCATGGTGGGCCTAGGGGGCGGTAAACGTCAGTCCCCCAATAGCGGTACAAGTTGTGCCGGAGCGAAGCCCAAAACACCCTTAGATAACACTGGAAGCCAACCAGTATATCTCGTTTGCCCTGACCAGGGACTACTCGTGTAATGGCTCTCCTAGACACAGCGCGATGTCAACCCCCAATACCGGGAGAGACGAATCCTGTCTAACCGTCACTGCCTCCAAGTGCTTCGGGACTGCACCTAACCACTACCTGTTTGCACGACTCCTTTGAGCCGTGGTAGGGTAGTGATCAAAGTACAGTGGGAACACACTCGAGGCGAAGTGACAGTGTCAAGTCAGCGGACTAAGCTGTACTCATGTCACCTGGGAACTGATAACTGACGATAGGCATAATACCAACTAGTCAGTTCCCGACGAGTCCTGTCCAGTGTACCCGTAACCTAACGAGCACCCGCATACTATCTCAAGTACGACGTACTGACGGCTGTGGGACAGACCGTCTCCCACACTGGGATGAGAAGCGCATGCGCTGGTCTACTCTGGAGTATCGATGCCCTGTCTCGATAGTCCTGCGACCAGGGACCTGCATAAGGATGTGCTTATAGATTACCCAGCCCCACTAGTGTGACGGCCATCACATCGCTGGTAATCAAGCAAAGATCCTAAGGGCTCCACTAATGTGTATAGGCGATATACTAAAATAAACACATGTACACATTGAAGTAGAAACAAACCAAGTAGCATACTACTATTTTGAGCAAGATTGTATATACAAGGTGAATATCCCAAGCTTCCATTAAGTAATATACAAACTAGTATGATACAGTAATGGCCTCTAGGGCATATACACTAACAATCTGCCATTTGCACTAAGGCCATGTACTGGCGTATCGAAGACCTATCATCTCGATCAGCCGCTCGAACTGAGTCTGGGGTAGGGCCTTGGTGAATGGATCTGCAGTGTTATCTTCTGAAGCGACTCTCCGAACCTCGATCTCCTGGCAATCCACGATCTCCCTGATCAGGTGATACCGCCTCAAGATGTGCCTGGATCTCTGATGGGACCTGGGTTTCTTCGCTAAAGCTATAACCCCGTTGTTGTCACAATACAGAGGTATTGGATCAACAATGGGCGGAACCACTTGATGTTCTTTCAAGAACTTCCTCATCCAGACAGCTTCTTTTGCGGCATCAGATGCAGCGATGTATTCCGCTTCCATCGTCGAGTCTGCAACGGTTTCCTGTTTGGAACTCTTTCAACACACCTGTTGGAGATAGTGCCCTCATAGTCAATTATTGGATCGCAGGTACGTGATTGCAATGATTGCGGAGGACCTATCCCGGTAGGACAGTCTTACTCGAGATGATAGTATGCTATCTGGTTTGCCTTTATCAGTCGTGTACATGTTCAGGTGACTGATTGCATGTTACACTTTGATAGAGCCCTTAGGATCTTGCTTTACTACCAACAGTATGATGGCGATCATATAAGTGAGAGTTGGGTAGTTTATATGCTTATCCTTAATTGTGGTCCCTAGTCGTGGGAGTTTCGAGACAGGGCATCGATACTCCGGAGTAGACTAGTGTGTACAGTCGAGACCCCGACGAGGGGCGGTGGCCGGTCTCACAAGCCACTGGTGTCAGTTGGATCACCTAAGATGTATACAGGTGCTCATTGGGTTATGAGTACACCGAACAGGACTCGCCGGGAATCTGCTAGTTAGTACTATACCTATCGTCAGATAGCAGTTCCCTGGTGACATGTGTACAGGTTAGTTCATCGACCTGAGGTCGTCATTTGTCTCGTGTGAGTTCCCACTGTGCTTTGATTTCTACCCTACCACGGCTTAAAGGAGTCGTGCAAACAGGTAGCTTTTGGGTACAGTCCCGAGCCATATGGAGGCACGTGAGCGGATCGGCAGGGGATTCGTCTCTCCCGGTATTGGGGGCGAGATCGTGCTGTGTTTAGGAGAGCCATTACACAAAGCCCACGGCCGTGGCAGGAGATTTACTGGTAGGTACTCCAGTAGTATCTCAGGGTGTTATTGGGCTTCACTCCGACACGACTTATACTGCTATTGGGGGTCAGACGTTACTAGCCCCCTAGGAGGATATGCGATACTCATTGACGAACGGACCGGACTGTATATACATTGTCACTGTTAGGCTCAGTAGGGTTTTCGGAGGAGTTCGCTCATCGGTCTCCCTTGAGTTCGCTCCTCGGCCACCCTTGAGGTCAGTCCATGGGCAGCCGTTACGCATAGCTAGTGCCGCTGACGGTTTATGGTTAAACCCACTGCCAGGGTACTGACGAGTCATTAGAGTCCCCCACAGACAGTTTCCCAAGTTCGGGCGAAACGTTGTAGAGGCCGTATGGTTTTATGGCAGGGTTCGGAAAATGCACGTGCGTTTACGCACGTGTCGATTTTCGGACAGATGATACTGGTCGGCTTTGGTTTAAGCCGGATCCGAGTATTATATTGAGTAGGTATAATATCTTTGTCTCAGTTGCATTTATATTCGGTCGTAATATAAATGCGGGTATATTTATACAGTTTCGGGGTTATCCTGAAAGTCGTTTCAGGATCACTTTTGGAAGTTGCCAGTTTCCAGTTTTCTATCAGCCGTCTTTTAACATTCGGTTAAAGACGGATTTATCTTTTTTTGGATGAGAGTGAGTCATGCTTCTAGAAGATTCTAGAAGGTTCTAGATTGGGTGAGGTGTCGTGTGACTCATGCTTTGTAATCAACCATTTCTTGTTATGCTTAAGATCTTTTTGCAAGATATTTAGTTTGTGTTCATATTATGATAAGGATGTTTGGTTATGGTTACCTCCTTATCTTCTCCTACACTCACCCTCCTCCTTTTTATATATATAGCCTCCTCTCTCTCTCTCATTCCTACACTTGATTCATTTTTGGAAAAGGTTATGATAGATATTTATCGGTGTATGGAATTTCACAGTCCATTTCATTCCATCACCCGATTTCCACGGCAACTTCATTAACCGATCGTCCACGGATTTGGACGAAGTGAGACAAAGTCATCTACTCATTCTCTACATCATTCTTGGTCGTCTCTTTTAGCAAACTTGACGATCGAGTTGCCTCGAGTCAGAGGCGGGAGCCCGTTTAAAGAACCGATCATGTGGTGCCACCTCGATGAGGAGATCGGCGATCGGCGAGATCGGAGCAGCCGCAACGGAGTGTGGGATGATGGTTGAAGAACGAAGGACTCGGATCGTTCGGTATAACCATTCTACACTCTTTACAGTATGTTAGTTTAGCAATAATGGCAGATCCGGGTTAAAGTATACGATAGCGCCAGTTAAAAGTTTTTTGTTCCGCATTTGGCGTCTGTAGACTGCCGGGGCGCTAGCGTAGACTTACAGTGGTATCAGAGCCTAACCATTTTGCTATACTAACTTGTGCTAACGTGTTCAAAACTTCGATCGAACCGAAAAATCAAAATTGCAAAATTTCAACCCGACAGTTTCTGTTAATTTTATACGGTGTCAAAATTGATTTCTGTATATCTTAAAAATCAGTGCAGGGTTTTCTAAGACATCTGAGAAAAGACGGTCACGTGATCCCACTAAAGCGCCGCGCTTCCGCGGTCAAACCTAGGGTTTGACCGCGGAACCGCCGCGCTTCAGAGGGAACAGTGCACCAATTTTTCTCAGTTGGTTTTATTTGGGATTTTGTGATTTTTGGTATTTATCATTTGCGCCCAGGTTTTGTTACTGTTCACCAGTAAGCCGTGGGGCCTAGTTTTTGATATTTGGTCTTTGGTCGATCGTAATTTAAACACGTTAGTTTACAGTGCTTACATTATATCTCCGACCGGGAATGTCATTTGATCGGTAAACTGCGTCTGATTGCTATAGTTCTTTTAGACGGGTTTGCGAACGTGACATTCGCGTTGATGTTCTGTGTTGTGCTGTGATGTTGCGGATTTGTCGTGGTGGATAGCAGTGTGCAATGGTAGTACAGTTTGAGTTTATTTGTACATTTGATATTGCGGGGCGAGCGTCCAACTTGTGGACTGCCGTCACTGCCTGTTGTATAATATTCTTTTGGGGCACGACCAGGTTGCGGTCGATGTACCTATTGTACTATTTTTCATTACTGTACTAGGTTTTGCCCCGCGACGGAGTGCACGGATAGCCGGGTTCAGAAAAGCAACGGGTCCGCATCTCATGGCTTTGAGAGGCAGAGGGGCCCCACTTCAGAATTGGCAGACTATTCGCCGCACTCGTAGGGGGTACAGGTTGACCCAAGGAGGGGTGCTCAATTTACCGGATTCCGTGAAGTGCCGGGTGTTCCATTCACTATGCTGTGGGGACTACCTCGCTTCAGGTTTTGGCGGGTAACTTGCCGCACCCGTAGGGGTCTAGGTTTCATTGCACAGGCTATCCACACGACAGGGGAACGTCGAGTTTCAGCAGCGGCTCTGTGAAACTCGGGGATCCCAGATTATCTGTATTGTTCTGGGATGCTTATTACTTTTCTGTAATGTTGCATACTATCACGCCTGGAGCGATTATGTATATTGGTTTATATACTATTAGATGTTGTATATGTTTTACACCCGCGCTAGTCCAGTCCCTGCTCTGTCGTTAGTTAAGTAACCTAACGGGTGATGACGGGACCCAGTGACGAATGCGGATGGCATATACGTACATTTTATTTTCGTTCTTTTCTGGTGTGATTGAATGGTGGGACTGCGTTGATTCTGATCAATGCAAAGTAAAACAAACCTGTTTGAGTTGTTGGAACAATTTTAAAAAGGTGTTATTGCAAAGACGTTTCCTTTTGTTATGCATAGCGGTATTCGGTGTGAATATCCAGCACCTCATTCGACGAGGCAAGGGCTGATATCCCTTCACCGGGAAAGACCCCTTGGACAGAAGTTTGCGTCAGGGTAATAACTTTACTATAGTCGATTACATGTTGCTTTGCATAGCGGTATTCAGTGGAATATCCTGCACCTCATTCCACGAGGAAAGAGCCGAGATCCCTTTATCGGGAGTGACCTCTTTAGCAAAAGGTTTTCGCCACTATATTTTTATAAAAAGCTATCAGGTTCCTTCAGCGATATCAAGTTCACTACGTTAAAGGTTTTTTCGCCAAAAACAACTCGTAGCCCTCCGTCGTTTCTTATGGATGGTCAGTAGTATTCAAGCTATGTTTGTTGGCATACGTCAAGGCATAGTGTTTTGGTAGCTGCTGGGTATTCATTTGTTGCATAGATAGATGAGTTGGTTTGGGACAGTCGTATTACCTTGTTGGCATACGTCAAGGGTATGTACGGGTGGGTTCAAATTAACAAGATAATGACGGGCAGAACTTGACATGTGACTTATGATTTGTTGACATACGCCAAGGTCATAAGAGCATGGGGCAAGAAAATGATATCGGGAGTTTCTAAAGAAACTGAAACTTGCCAAGTATGCGCATACCTTCTGGAGTATGAATAACGTGGATGCATTCCATCACGTTAACATGCGATGAGAGTTGGATCCCGATTCCCACTGATGAGTTGGTTTACTCTTCGGGTAATCCCGATTGATTCTTCTTTAGGTTTGGAGGAGAATTTGACAGGACAGTGGGAGGTTTCCGGATTAGATAAAATGATGAACATTCTGATCTAGGCTAGAGTGCACGCAGAGTGTTTCTTTTCTCTCTCTCTCTTTGGCAGCGACCTTTGACCGACCCTAGACTATGACTCAGTGACCAGGTTGACCGAACCTTCTTAAAATACTGGCTTTTGGATTGTCTGAGTTGCATAAGTCATTGCCACTCCTTCTTTTACCCTTTGAATTTCTCAGAACACCCGTATTATTACGGATATCCACTTCCATTGGATAGATCCATCGTATGGTTATATACGAACTCGAAGGGACATCTTCGGGGATGGATCCAGGTTCAGGAGAAATAGAATTGGTTTATTCAGTTGTCTTTTATTATCACCTTCTCTCAGGTTGCGAGAGCTCCTTGGTTTATGAGAGTACACCTATTACGCCTATTGGATAGTCTTATTCCAAACCATAGGCTGGTGCCGAAAGGTAGGGAATGAAGAAAACCAATTAGCCTAAGTAGGGTGTGCAGAAGGTAATATGTAAAGACAAAATAAAGGGATTAGAAAGAGGGCAAAGTAAATTGCAACTGATATCATTCATAACCAAAACCGCGTACTTCATCGCCACTCCTATTTCACCTTTAAAAGAATAAGGTATTATTCAGTTGTCTTTTATCGTCACCTTCTCTCAGTTGCGAGTACTCCTTGGTTTAGGAGGAGGGTACACCTATTATGCTTTCTGGATAGTCTTCTTCCAAACCATAGGCTGGTGCCGAACGGTAGGGAAGGAAGAAAACCATTTAGCCTAACGATGGTGTACAGAAGGTAACGACTAAAGACAAATAAAGGGATTTGGAGAGACGGCAATAAAATATACGGTTGAAGTCATGAATTGGATTATGGAAGAGGCATTGCTATGAATACCAGGATACCCCTACGAAACATTTTCATGTTTCAGTGCATTGTTAAAGGAAAAACTGTTTTCCCGATTAGACACTTACTCCAAGGGTATGTATTTACCAGGTTTCATTCTCATATCTGTATGGTTTTACAGATGATGAGTGGGAGTAAGATATTGGGAATTAGGTGATCATCCTCATTATATCGGAATTCGTTGTAATTGGTGATATTTGAGAAAATCGCCAGGGTACAGTTTTCCACCTACAATGCACAGGTTTTGAGTTGTTTAACTCAGCGGACTTATACAGAGTATTGTATGTTGTCCAAGTGTCCATCAGGACAAAGGGGTAGGTCCTCGTACTATGTTCTGTTTACTTATAACTTCTCTAGTATTTAGACAAGTGTTTCGTAGAAATACAAGATCTAAGTTTTGAGAAGTTGTGGGTATAAGAATAAAGTAGAGAACCAGGTATCACAAGTATTGGGATTCTTCAAAGAGATCGAAGATGTAGATTCTTATGATTGGTATTCAGATGATAGTGATGGTTTTGAGAAACGTGTTTCTCTTTCAGGTTACTCATAATTGGATGGATTCCTAAGTTGAGTAATGCTGATTAGCCTCTTTCCATTAAGTTGATATGCACTGGAGACAGCTGCATGGATTGAATCTTGGTTCCAATTAAATAAGTGCCAAAGTTTCTATATTGGATATAGAATAGTTTGTACCTTAAAAGATATTAAGGTACGGGGAGTTGTCCAGCTTATGATTAAAACCAGACACTGGATAACTCAGGGCACGATTCTGTAATGGCTGTTTGTGGGTTGACCCTGGCTATGACGAGGGTTGATATTCTACCATTTGGAAGATCAATAGTGATATTGTTCTTGACTCGCCACAGTTTTAGTAAAAACAGATCTTTTTCAGAAAACAGTAGTGGGAGTATGGTAGAACTGGAAGTGATTCCAGAACCGCGAACGATTACGGAAAATTTAATAGGACCTATACATTCAATCAGGTTTGACATTCCAATAGCCACTCCGCAGGTATGGTAGGTAACCTCAGACACCCGAGAGGTACTTCGGTAGGCTCAAGGACGGTGACAGGGAGGTTCTTATCTACCTAGACTTGACACTACTGTTGTTCCAGGATATGAGACCCGGTAGGAGGGTTGTCGTAGTCAGTGGGAGCAACGGAAGCATGGTGGGCAAGATGCTTATATCTATTTATAGACTTGAGCAGTTATAGCGGAGATAGATCATCTAATTTTGATGTGACAGTCATGGGTTTGACATCAATCAGAATAGGGGATGGATCAGTTAAGAAGGTAGTAGGGTGTGATGTCATGGTATCTGGATGACATACACAGAGTGGGAAGTAAAATTCCTATACTACGATCGGTTGTACTGTGGTCGTCACACAGTTGTTTCTCCAGATAGGATATGGATATAATATTTGACATTCTGGTTTCTAGATCTATGGTTTTAGATCTGGATTTGGGTAGTTTCCCAATGTGGGTACTTTGACAGATATTCTAATGGTTTTTGGAATAGTTGACTCCTAGCATGGTAGTGTACCTGCAGGTGATGGAGTCACCCTTTCTAAAGGTGTCGTATAGACTAAAGGGGAGAGGGATGTGCATGATTGGCAGATCACTTGCTTAGGCAATTGAGTCAATCATGAGATGTCAAGTACCGCACCAAATGTTGTTTTTGCACTAGATGCAATAAGTTTGTATTAATCCAATCCTGGAGAAACATAAGGAAGCAGTTTTAGAACATTAGTACATGTTCTAAAGAATTGATAACGGCAGCCTCTTTCGGGAGACGGTTATCATTCCAGGCTTCAAAGGTGACATGGATAACAGATTGATTGTCAGAGTTTTAGTTTTCCCTTTGACGAGGGACAGTATTATGGACAGGTGGTTCAAGAGGATACTGTGGGTAGCATGGTGCAGGATACTGATTAGGTTCAGTGATCCATACAGTCTAAGAAGTTTGGATATGGAGTTCATTTATGAACTAAGGTCCCATCAGATATCCAGACATATTCTAAGACAGGTACTACTCTATTCGGGAGATGGCTTTCTCCGCGAATTTGAGATTAAGAGAGATTCAGAAAGAAACTTCTAGGCGGATCCACTCACCGAGGCTATTTCTCGAACACAATAGTTTTACAAACGGGCTTTGTGAAACTGATTAGTAGAGGAGTTGGATGTTCGGTTTCACACGGGCTGTGAGTAGTCGACATCGCAATATTAGCCTTGAGTGCAAGTGGGAGATTGTTGGAGATAGTGCCCTCATAGTCAATTATTGGATCGCAGGTACGTGATTGCAATGATTGCGGAGGACCTATCCCGGTAGGACAGTCTTACTCGAGATAATAGTATGCTATCTGGTTTGCCTTTATCAGTCGTGTACATGTTCAGGTGACTGATTGCATGTTACACTTTGATAGAGCCCTTAGGATCTTGCTTTACTACCAACAGTATGATGGCGATCATATAAGTGAGAGTTGGGTAGTTTATATGCATATCCTTAATTGTGGTCCCTAGTCGTTGGAGTTTCGAGACAGGGCATCGATACTCTGGAGTAGACTAGTGTGTACAGTCGAGACCCCGACGAGGGGCGGTGGCCGGTCTCACAAGCCACTGGTGTCAGTTGGATCACCTAAGATGTATACAGGTGCTCATTGGGTTATGAGTACACCGGACACTACTCGCCAGGAATCTGCTAGTTAGTACTATACCTATCGTCAGATAGCAGTTCCCTGGTGACATGTGTACAGGTTAGTTCATCGACCTGAGGTCGTCATTTGTCTCGTGTGAGTTCCCACTGTGCTTTGATTTCTACCCTACCACGGCTCAAAGGAGTCGTGCAAACAGGTAGCTTTTGGGTACAGTCCCGAGCCATATGGAGGCACGTGAGCGGATCGGCAGGGGATTCGTCTCTCCCGGTATTGGGGGCGAGATCGTGCTGTGTTTAGGAGAGCCATTACACAAAGCCCACGGCCATGGCAGGAGATTTACTGGTAGGTACTCCAGTAGTATCTCAGGGTGTTATTGGGCTTCATTCCGACACGACTTATACTGCTATTGGGGGTCTGACGTTACTAGCCCCCTAGGCGGATATGCGATACTCATTGACGAACGGACCGGACTGTATATACATTGTCACTGTTAGGCTCAGTAGGGTTTTCGGAGGAGTTCTCTCATCGGTCTCCCTTGAGTTCGCTCCTCGGCCACCCTTGAGGTCAGTCCATGGGCAGCCGTTACGCATAGCTAGTGCCGCTGACGGTTTGTGGTTAAACCCGCTGCCAGGGTACTGACGAGTCATTAGAGTCCCCCACAGACAGTTTCCCAAGTTCGGGCGAAACGTTGTAGAGGCCGTATGGTTTTATGGCAGGGTTCGGAAAATGCACGTGCGTTTACGCACGTGTCGATTTTCGGACAGATGATACTGGTCGGCTTTGGTTTAAGCCGGATCCGAGTATTATATTGAGTAGGTATAATATCTTTGTCTCAGTTGCATTTATATTCGGTCGTAATATAAATGCGGGTATATTTATACAGTTTCGGGGTTATCCTGAAAGTCGTTTCAGGATCACTTTTGGAAGTTGCCAGTTTCCAGTTTTCTATCAGCCGTCTTTTAACATTCGGTTAAAGACGGATTTATCTTTTTTTGGATGAGAGTGAGTCATGCTTCTAGAAGATTCTAGAAGGTTCTAGATTGGGTGAGGTGTCGTGTGACTCATGCTTTGTAATCAACCATTTCTTGTTATGCTTAAGATCTTTTTGCAAGATATTTAGTTTGTGTTCATATTATGATAAGGATGTTTGGTTATGGTTACCTCCTTATCTTCTCCTACACTCACCCTCCTCCTTTATATATATATAGCCTCCTCTCTCTCTCTCATTCCTACACTTGATTCATTTTTGGAAAAGGTTATGATAGATATTTATCGGTGTATGGAATTTCACAGTCCATTTCATTCCATCACCCGATTTCCACGGCAACTTCATTAACCGATCGTCCACGGATTTGGACGAAGTGAGACAAAGTCATCTACTCATTCTCTAAATCATTCTTGGTCATCTCTTTTAGCAAACTTAACGATCGAGTTGCCTCGAGTCAGAGGCGGGAGCCCGTTTAAAGAACCGATCATGTGGTGCCACCTCGACGAGGAGATCGGCGATCGACGAGATCGGAGCAGCCGCAACGGAGCGTGGGATGATGGTTGAAGAACGAAGGACTCGGATCGTTCGGTATAACCATTCTACACTCTTTACAGTATGTTAGTTTAGCAATAATGGCAGATCCGGGTTAAAGTATACGATAGCGCCAGTTAAAAGTTTTTTGTTCCGCATTTGGCGTCTGTAGACTGCCGGGGCGCTAGCGTAGACTTACAACACCGCCCCTCCATTGAGGGTAAAGACAAAACCCGACATGGACTTGGAATCATCCTTGTCACTCTGGAAGCTGGAGTCAGCAAAGGCCTTGATCTGGAGGTCTTTTCCGCCATACACCAAGAACATCTCCTTAGTCCTTCTCAGGTACTTGAGAATGTTCTTTACCGCTATCCAGTGTTTCTCCCCAGGGTTTGACTGATACCGGCTTACCACACTAAGTGCATAAGCTACATCTGGTCTGGTACACAACATCGCATACATTATAGAGCCTACCGCAGAAGCGTAGGGTCTAACAGACATGCGATCCCTCTCCAAATCAGTCTTGGGAGACATCTCTTTAGAGAGGGTGATCCCGTGACAAGCCGGTAGGTTACCGCGCTTGGAATCTTCCATACTGAATCTTTTCAGTACGGTGTCGATGTACCTCGACTGTGAAAGTCCTAATACCTTTTGGATCTATCACGATGGATCCGGATCCCGAGGATGTATGAGGCATCACCCAGGTCTTTCATGGAGAACCTGTGTGACAAGAACCCCTTGACAGATTGTAGCATAGGAATGTCACTTCCTATTAAGAGAATGTCATCCACGTATAAAACGAGGAATACTACAGTTCTCGCTACAAATCTACTATAGATGCATGGTTCATCTGGATTTTTGACGAAGCCAAATTCTTTGACCGTCTCATCAAAGCAAATGTTCCAACTCCGCGATGCCTGCTTTAGTCCATAGATGGACTTAAGCAACTTGCACACCTTTCCGCTGCTCCCACTCTGAATGAAACCCTCTGGCTGGTCCATATAGACACACTCCTCTAAATTTCCATTTAGAAAAGCTGTCTTTACGTCCATCTGCCAAATCTCATAATCGTGGAAGGCAGCAATGGCAAGAAGGATCCGAATGGATTTCAGCATGGCTACTGGAGAAAAGGTTTCGTCGTAGTCCAAGCCAGGTCTTTGACGAAAACCCTTTGCTACCAGCCTAGCTTTATAGGTCTCAACCTGTCCATCTACACCAATCTTCCTTTTGAAGATCCACTTGCATCCTACGGGTTTTACCCCGTCTGGAGCACTATCCAACGTCCATACTTTGTTGGTGTACATGGACTCCATTTCGGTCCGCATTGCATCCAGCCATTTCACTGAGTCAACGCTCTGAACGGCCTGCTGGAAGCTAGTAGGCTCATCATAATCTATGATGCAATCCTCTCTATCCCCGTCTATGAGAAAACCGTAGTATCTCTCGGGCGGATGAGTCTGCCTACTACTCCTGCGGAGCGGCGTAGGAATGTCCTGTTCCTTTGAACCTTCTGGTTCCACTGACCTTTCAGTAACAGTCTGTGGTTCTGGAACTTCTTCCAGTTCTATTGTGCTCCCACTTATCTGAGTTTCCAAAAACTCAGTTTCCAAGAAGCGGGCATGCTGAGAAACAAAAACCTTTTGTTCCTCAGCGGAATAGAAAAGATACCCCCTGGAGTTCCTTGGGTATCCCACAAACTTACACTGTACTGAACGCGCCTCAAGCTTGTCCGCATGCTGCTTTTTTACAAAAGCTGGACATCCCCATACCTTTAGATACTTAAGACAGGGTTTCTTCCCAGTCCACATCTGATATGGGGTGGTAGGCACAGTCTTGGTGGGAGCCTTGTTCAAGAGATACGCAGCTGCTTCTAGTGCATATCCCCAGAATGATCGTGGTAACTCAGCGTTACTCATCATGGACCGAACCATATCCAATAGGGTTCGGTTCCGTCTCTCCGATACACCGTTATGTTGCGGAGTGTATGGAGGAGTAAGCTGAGAGAGAATACCATTCTCTTTTAAGTAATTCAGGAATTCGGCACTTAAGTATTCTCCACCTCGATCCGATCATAGAATCTTGATACTTTTGCCGGTTTGTTTCTCTACTTCATTCTTATACTCCTGGAATTTTCCAAAGGCTTCGGACTTATGTTTCATTAAGAAGACATAACCGTACCTTGAGAAGTCATCCGTAAAAGTAATGAAGTAAGAATAGCCGCTTCGCGCATGTGTAGACATTGGACCGCACACGTCACTGTGTACGATTCCCAAGAGCTCGCTCGCTCTTACTCCATGTCCAGTAAATAGAGTCTTTGTCATCTTTCCTTTGAGACAGGATTGACAAGTGGCATACGATTGATATTCGAACGCATTCAAATATCCTTCTGTATGTAACTTCGTCAACCTTCTCTCATTGATGTGATCCAGTCTACAATGCCACAAGAAAGTCTGATTTATTTCTGGAGACTTTCTTTTGTGTGTATTCTGGACATTGAAAATCTGTGGTTAGTTTAATAAGTATATACCATTACTCAGTGTACCTGACCCAATCAGAACTTGATTAAGGTGAATGCTTACAACATTGCTTACAAACGCAAATTCATAACCTTCTTTAGAAACTAAAGATACAGAAATGATATTACAAGTTGTGTTGGGTACAAAAAAGCAATTACGCAAAACCAAAACATGTCCATCTGACATTCCTAGGTGATTGTCCCCCACGGCTTTAGCATCCATGCTAGCTCCGTTCGCAACTCTGAGGGTCATGTCACCTGCCTTCAAAACCCTACGGTTTCTCAACGCCTGCAAAGAATTACAGATATGAGATCCTGATTCGGTATCCAATACCCAGGAAGTAGAGTTTATTAAAAGACAGTTATCAATAACATACACACCTGAAGCTGAAGCTGCAACCTGCTTCAATTCCTGTGTTCTGGCCTTCCAGGCCCTGCAATCATTCTTCCAGTGTCCTTTCTTATGACAATAGAAGCATTCTTCCTTATCCACAAGCTTCCCCGCTTTCTTTGTTGCTTTTGTTTTTCCCTTCGTATCCACTTTACTAACACCGCCCCTTGTTTTGGCGGAGGCTTTCTTCTTCTTTCCCTTGGCTTTCGCCTTGGACCTAGAAGAAGATGATCCTCCTACAAACAAAGTGGATGTTTCCCTAATTTTCTGTAGGGTGCCCTCTGCGCTCCTCAGCATGTTGAGGAGCTCTGAAAGTTCAACCTCTTTTTCTTGTAAGTTGAAGTTCAGTATGAACTGGGCGTAAGTGGAAGGAAGGGACTGGAGAACTATGTCCGTATAGAGTTCATTCTCCAATGTGGTCCCTAGGTCCGCGAGCTCCTCAATGTAGCCGATCATCTTTAGCACGTGCTCGGCTACTGATGATCCGACGGCCTTCTTTGTCGAAAATAACTTTTTCGACGCTTCGTATCTTGCGATACGAGATTGCTCTCCATATAGTTCTTTTGTATGGAGAAATATGGATTCAAGGTCCATATTCTCGTGCCTCCTCTGATATTCGTTGTCCATCGAGGCAAGTACGAGGCACTTGGCCTTTGCGCTATCAATCTCCCAAGTCTTGCAGATTTCCTTATCCGCGACGCTGGAAGTGGGACCAGGGACAGGGGGAGCTTTGGTGGTAAGAAGATACCCCAGCTTGTCGTAAGTGATTGCCATTTTGACATTCCTGAGCCAATCTTTGTAGTTTGGCCCTGTCAGTATGTTTTTATCTAGAAGTAACTTAAGTCCAGTCATGTCGATTGGTCGCTGCAATTAGGAGAGAGAAGAAGAAACACTCAGCATGATGCTCTGGCAAGTTTAGAGTGATTTTTAGTTTGTCTAAACAGGATGGCTCCCACTGATTCTCGAATCCCTCCTCAAACCATAAAGGAAGAATTAGTCGGGATCAATCCCACCGCACAATACTTGCTTAACCGTTCAGCCAGGCCGGTGTCGGTACTTCGAGGGAGGTTTTCCAACGCTTTCGCGAAGTTCCTTAATTAAAGAACCTCTTTTCCCTGGGGGCGTAGCCCCGCTAACACCTTTCTAGGCACCTACTAGGTTTATAGCATTGATCGTTTAGTGAGAAATTTCCCGAGGAGTAGCATATACTCACAGCAGGATCGGGATCCAAATATCATCGCATGACGAAACTGAAGGAATCCTACTAGAATCATCACACTCCAAATGGTATGCAAATCTAGCAAGTTTCAGTACTTATGAAACTCCCGATGTGGATTTTTGCCCCATACTCTTATGACCTTGACGAAGGTCAACAAATCATAAGTCACATGTCAAGTTCTTCCCGTCATTATCCATGGTTAATTTGAATCCACCCGTATATACCCTTGACGAAGGTCAACAAGGTAATACGAATGTCCTAAACCAACGCATCTATCTATGCTACATATGAATACCCAACAGCTACCAATCACTATGCCTTGACGAAGGTCAACAAACACAGCTTGAATACTATTGAATATTCATACGAAACGACGGAGGGCTACGAATGGTTTTGGCGAAACCGTGAACGTAGTGAACTTGATATAGTCGATGGAACGAGATAGCTTTTAAAAGGAGTGGCTCAAGCTCCGCATTTAAAAGTTGTTTTTGAAAAGAACCGAGTGGTTTTTCGAAAGTGTTCCAACGACTTTAACTTGGTTTATTATCTTGCATTAGTTCTTTTAATGCGTGATATTCTTGCATTAGTTCTTTTAATGCGTCCCATCATTTAATCCTACCATTGCAGAAAACAACCAAAATATGACGTACGCTTATGCCATTCACATTCGCCACTGGGCCCCGTCATTACCCGTTAGGTTACTTAACTAACGACAGAGCGGGGGCTGGGCTAGCGCGTCTGTAAAACATAAGCAACACCTAAATAATATCATATATAGATATACTGCAATGATAAACATTTCAGATCACAGATGAATACATTGGATATACTAGGAACCTGTAATTCGTACGAGCCGGTAACGAAAGATAGATTACACGGTCGCGGTGAATAGCCAATACCCCACCCAAGACCCCTACGGGTGCAGCAAACTACCCGCCAAGTACACAAAGCGTAGCAACCTCCCTCATCTCCATGAGTAGGCCACTCGACACTTCGGCATACCCGGTAGTTTGTGCACCCCCTCCATGGGTCTATCCTAGAAGCAAAAACAGTAAAAAGAAATTATACAATGACGGCTACAACCCCGACCCGGTTGTGCGGCCATACAAATAATTATTACATCAATTTACAAATTTACATGAATTGAAAGAAAAGAAAACTCTCGTCTCACAACCCCGGCTATTCACCCACGACAATCCAACATATTCATATACACATTCCAGCAACATTACAGATCACAGATTTGTATAACCCCCACTAATCGACATATAGCGATTAGTAGACGTTCAATACAAATATCACATTATAGAAAACCCGTTAGCTTATGTCTTTTAGAAGTTCGATCAAAAATATGGATTTTCGGGACCCTAAAAATAAAATTTTCGTTCTGGAAAATCTGGGCAAAAAATATATATTCCAAAAATCCCCAAATACCCCTGCAAGTACACTGTAGCAAAGAAACACCAGAGAGGGGCCAAGGAGGCCGCGGAACAGCGGCAATAGCTTGCTATTGCCGCGTTTCCGCGGTCGTTTAGGGGGAACTCTTATGATTTTTCTACAGTGGCTTTTAAAAACCCTGAGCCGATTTTAGAGATGAAAATAATCAACTTTTGAACAGTATAAAAATCGACATAAAGTTTGAATTACGGGGTTCGTTTTCGGGACTTTTTCTTTGATCGATCTTCTAGTTACTTGCTAACCTGTTAGATAGAGTTTAACTAGGCTCTGATACCACTGTAAGTCCATGCTACCTCTCCTGGTACTTTCGAGAAAGCGGAATTTGGTAAAAAACGATTTTATGGAGGTGGTAACATGGACCTAAAACCCGGATCTTGGTTAAACATCTATCTAACAACCTAACTACGAGTTTCTAGCTACTCGGTTAGGGGGTTATACCTTGCTTGTCTTGAACTCCTTCGTCTTCAAACTTCGATGGTAGTCCGGATTGGCTTCTTCCCGTCGTCTCCGTACGCCGAAGATAGATCCACCTGAAAGCTCCAACCTTTGGCTCCTTCTTCGTTCTTTGAAGAAACTAGTTCACTCGGTTTGCTAAACCTTGTGAACTAGAGTGAGTAGAGAAGAGTTTGTATGGGATTTTATCTATGGTTCTTGATTCTCAACTCATGAGACAAGAGAACCATAGATTAAAGAGAGGGAGCAAGAGCAAGAGGGTGAGAGCAAAGCAAGAGAGATCAAGAACAAGAGAGAGAATGAGCAAGAAAGAATGAGCAAGTCTTTTGTCTCTCACCCTCTCATAATCCAAAGTCATCATAACTCATTATACCAAATCAAGTGTTATGTGATGGTTGAAGCAACCATAACCATATCATTTCAAGCACTCATTTTGCACAAATGAGCAAGCAAGCAAAAGTCTTTGCCATGAAATGATGGCTATGGTTATCATGATAGTCAACTAGTCAAGCCTAGTCAACCGGTCAACAAAGTCAACAAGTCAACAAAAGTCAACAAGTCAACAAAGTCAACAAAGTCAACAAAAGTCAACAACCATGTCACCATAATACTTAATTAATATAATAGTTATATCATATTCTCGTTAGGGTTGAGCAAAAAGTCAAATAGTCAACGGTCAACTGTCAACAACCCTAATGAGAATCCGCTGCCTCTGTCTCCCTGTCAACTGTGCATACGCACCCGCATCCGCGTTCCGAGGAACACGAATGCATACTGGATAAATCCAATCCCAAAAGGTACACTAGGATCTGGCTTAAACCAAAGCCCGCTAATGTAAACTGTCCGGACACTGTACGTGTGCAAGTGCACGGATATGACCGAACCCTGTCGCAAAACCATGCGACCTGTCGCAATACCATGCGACCTCTACTCTTTTGCCTAAAGGCGAAAAGCTTTCTGTATGGGACTCTAAAGACTCGACACTACGCTGGCAGTGGGTTTAACCACAGACCGCAAGCGGCACTAGCTGTGCATAACGGTCCCCAGGTAATGCCGACAAGAAGACTGAAGAGGCGAAACCCATCTGAACTCCTACTGAGCCTGAGTGTGACATTCTCCGTACAGTCCGGTCTGTTCGTCTGATACATCGCATGGCGGGCCTAGGGGGCGGTAAACGTCAGTCCCCCAATAGCGGTACAAGTCGTGCCGGAGCGAAGCCCAAAACACCCTGAGATAGCACTGGAAGCCTACCAGTATATCTCGTTTGCCCTGGCCAGGGACTACTCGTGTAATGGCTCTCCTAGACACAGCGCGATGTCAACCCCCAATACCGGGAGAGACGAATCCTTTCTAACCGTCACTGCCTCCAATTGCTTCGGGACTGCACCCAACCACTACCTGTTTGCACGACTCCTTTGAGCCGTGGTAGGGTAGTGATCAAAGTACAGTGGGAACACACTCGAGGCGAAGTGATAGTGTCAAGTCAGCGGACTAAGCTGTACTCATGTCACCTGGGAACTGATTACTGACGATAGGCATAATACCAACTAGTCAGTTCCCGACGAGTCCTGTCCAGTGTACCCGTAACCTAACGAGCACCCGCATACTATCTCAAGTACGACGTACTGACAGCTGTGGGACACACCGTCTCCCACACTGGGATGAGAAGTCCATGCGCTGGTCTACTCCGGAGTATCGATGCCCTGTCTCGATAGTCCTGCGACCAGGGACCTGCATAAGGATGTGCTTATAGATTACCCAGCCCCACTAGTGTGACGGCCATCACATCGCTGGTAATCAAGCAAAGATCCTAAGGTCTCCACTAATGTGTATAGGCGATATACTAAAATAAACACATGTACACATTGAAGTAGAAACAAACCAAGTAGCATACTACTATTTTGAGCAAGATTGTATATACAAGGTGAATATCCCAAGCTTCCATTAAGTAATATACAAACTAGTATGATACAGTAATGGCCACTAGGGCATATACACTAACAGGGAATACCAGGATTCCCATGCCACCCGTTTGAAGAAAGTACATGTTGATGCATTTTCTTCGGGTGTGTTCGTTACTGAGAACTGTTTCTCCATTTTCTCTACGTCCTGGGTATTAGATACCGGGTCAGGATCCCATATATGTAATCAGTTACATGGGCTTAGGAAAGGTAGAGAACTTGGAGAAGGTGATAAAGATATAAAAGTTGGAAATGGCGCAATTGTTGCAGCTAAGACTGTCGGGGAATATCACCTTGTATTACCAACTGGTTATACATTGGTTCTGAACGAATGCTATTACATGCCGAACCTGATATGCAACATTATATCAGTTTCTTTATTGAGTAAAGATGGATATAATTTTGTATTACAGGACAATGTTAAGAACATTTTCCGTAACCAAAAGTTGGTTGGATCAGGCACGTTATGCAATGGCATTTATGTTCTAAATCAATCAACAGTTCTGAGAATAACAAACACACACAAGAGGAAGAGTTCTGAACTCAACGAATCCTTCTTGTGGCATTGTAGACTGGGTCACATCAATGCGACACGACTAGCTAAGTTGCATAAAGATGGATATTTAAATCCGTTTGAATTTTCATCTTATGACACTTTCCAGTCATGTCTCAAAGGCAAGATGACCAAAACTCCGTTTACGGGACACGGAGAAAGAGTTACCGAACTCTTGAGACTGATACATAGTGATGTATGGGTCCCATGTCTACACATGCCAGGGATGGTTCTTCGTACTTCATTACATTCACTGACGATCTCTCTAGATTCGGATATGTATTCCTGATGAAACACAAATCAGAAGCTTTTGAGAAATTTAGAGAATATAAACAAGAAGTCGAGAACCAAACCGGAAAAAGTATTAAAATCCTTCGATCTGATCGAGGAGGTGAATACTTGAGCAATGAATTCCTGGACTTCCTAAAAGAGAATGGGATTCTCTCTCAGCTGACTCCTCCATATACACCACAGCACAACGGTGTATCAGAACAGAGGAACCGCACCCTATTAGATATGGTGCGCTCTATGATGAGCACAGCTGAGTTACCTATTTCCTTCTAGGGATATGCACTGGAAACAGCTGCAGACCTATTGAATATGGTTCCCACCAAAACCGTGCCAACCACTCCATATGAGATATGGAAAAGAAAGAGACCATGTCTTAATTATGTTAAGATATGGGGTTGTCCGGCCTATGTAAAAACGCAAAATTCGGACAAACTCGCGGCAAGGTCTATTCTGTTTAAGTTTATTGGATATCCCAAACATTCGCGCGGGTATATCTTCTACCACACAGAGGAACAAAAAGTGTTTGTTTCTCGACATGCCACCTTTTTAGAAAAGGAATTTCCTGAAAAGGAGATTAGTGGCAAGGAGGTAGAACTGGAAGAGGTTCCAGCAATACAGACTACAACAGAAGATATGGTTGAACCAGAGGATTCAGTAGCTCCCGATGAACCTCAGCCTCTCCGCCGATCTAGTAGGGTTCCTCGCCCACCTGAGAGATACTACGGTTTTCTCATGGATGGTGGGAGTGAGGATTGCATCATGGAGGATGATGACCCAACTAGCTTCGAGCAGGCCATCACGAGTGGGGACTCAGTGAAATGGCTGGATGCTATACGGTCCGAGATGGAATCCATGTACACCAACAAAGTATGGACTTTGGACGTTGCTCCTGAAGGGGTAAAACCTATTGGGAGCAAGTGGATCTTCAAGAAGAAACTTGGTGTAGATGGGAAAGTGGAGACTTTCAAAGCTAGACTTGTAGCAAAAGGTTTTCGCCAAAGACCAGGTGTGGACTATGATGAAACCTTTTCTCCAGTGGCTATGCTTAAATCCATCCGGATCATGCTTGCCATCGCTGCATATCATGATTACGAAATCTGGCAAATGGATGTTAAGACCGCCTTTATAAACGGTGATTAAGAAGAGTGCGTGTACATGACTCAGCCAGAGGGCTTCGTAGACAGTGGGAGCAGCGGGAAGGTGTGTAAGCTGCTTAAATCCATTTATGGATTAAAGCAAGCATCGCGGAGTTGGAACATCTGCTTTGACGTCGTTATCAAAGAGTTTGATTTCGTCAAAAATCCAGATGAACCTTGTATCTACAAGAAGGTGGCAGAGAGTAAAGTTGTCTTCCTCGTATTGTACGTGGACGACATACTCTTGATAGGAAATGATATTCCTATGCTGCAATCGGTCAAGCTCTTCTTATCACAAAGATTCTCAATGAAAGATCTTGGTGATGCCTCCTGCATATTGGGAATCAGGATCTATAGAGATAGATCCAAAAGGATATTGGGATTGTCCCAATCCAGGTACATTGACACCATACTAAAGAGGTTTAGTATGGAAGAGTCCAAGCGTGGGAACATGCCCATGATCTCTGGAGTCACTCTCTCCAAAGAGATGTCTCCCAAGACTGATTTGGAGAGAGCTCGCATGCAAGGGATACCCTATGCTTCGGCAGTAGGCTCTATCATGTATGCGATGCTATGTACCAGACCCGATGTAGCATACTCACTAAGTATAGTGAGCAGGTATCAAGCTGATCATGGAGAGAGTCACTGGACAGCTGTGAAGAGCATTCTTAAGTACTTACGAAGGACTAGAGATATGTTCTTGGTGTATGGTAACGGAGAGCTCCAAGTGGAGTCCTTTACCGATTCGAGCTTCCAGAGTGATAAGGATGACTCTAAGTCGCAGTCGGGCTTTGTCTTTACCCTTTACGGAGGGGCGGTTAGCTGGAAGAGTTCCAAGCAGGAAACCGTGGCAGACTCGACGATGGAGGCTGAATACATCGCTGCCAACGATTCTACCAAAGAGGCTGTCTGGATCAAGAAGTTCATTACTGAATTTGGAGTGGTTCCATCCATTGAGCATCCAATACCTTTGTATTGCGATAACAATGGAGCGGTGGCTTTGGCCAAGGAACCCAGGTCCCATCAGCGATACATGCATATTCTGAGGCGGTATCACCTGATTCGGGAGATAGTTGATCGTCGGGAGATCGAGGTCAGGAGGGTTGACACGAAGAACAACACGGCGGATCCACTCACGAAGGCCATTCCCCAGATACAGTTTGAGAGACTCTTCGGGATGCTCGTTATGCGATACTACAGCAGCTGGCCCTAGTGCAAGTGGGAGATTGTTAGTTGTATGTATGCCCTAGAGGCCAGTATTGTACAGATGTTGTATGTTATATTGGATGCTTGGACATATATAGAGATGACTTTCTTGCTCGATATGATAGTATGCTATCTGGTCACTCTTTATCTTAACATGTATACTAGTTTCTTTAAACTGTCTTATGGTTACATGTTGGTAAAGCCCTTAGGATGTGTACTTGACTGCCTGGACTATGATGCAGATCATACTAGTGGGGGCATGGTAGTCCATAAGTACATCCTTCAAGGTCCCTAGTCGTAGGTGTATCGAGATGGGGCATCGATATACCAGTGTAGACTAGCGTACACGCTTCTCGACCCATGAGATGGGCGATGGATGATCCCATATCCATTGGTGTTTGACATCAGAGATGGTGTACGGGTGCTCAGTGGAGACTGGGTACACTGGACGGACTCGCCGAGAACTCCCAGATGGTATTATACCTCACGTCAGATGGCAGTTCTCAGGTGACACTTGTGCAGGTTAGTCTGTAGACCCGAGATCGTCATAGAGTCTTGTGTGATTCCCACTGTGCTGATCTCCACCTTACCACGTCCATGAGGGCGTGCAAAACGGTGGTCTTTAGGTACAGTCCCGAGTCACATGGAAGCAATGAGCGATAGGAGGGGTTTCGTCTCTCCCGGTATTGGGGGTTGATGTTGCGCTGTGCTCGATTGGCCGTAACAGGGAAGTCCCTGGCCAGGGCTGATCAGAGATTTGCTGGTAAGTGTTACCAGTACTTTCTCGACCCGTTATGAGCCTCTCATCGGCACGACTTATCGTTTATTGGGGTCTGACGTTTACCACCCCTAGACTTGATATGCGACGTATCAGACGAACAGACCGGACTGTACGGTAAGTGTTACTGGTTGGATTCACAGGAGTGTGAGCGGGCTAGCTCGTCGATCTTCTGATCGCTCAATACCCGGATGGACGTTACGTTTAGCAGACCGCTTGCGGCTTGTGGGTGCTTGATATGACCATCATCTGCTACCGGCGTATTGACGAGTCTTTAGAGTCCTACACAGAGGTTTCCTGGCTCAAGAGAAACGAAATAGGAGCGCATATGAGATATGTGCGGGACCGAGAATAATGCGAGTATGTGATACCGCATTTCATTCTCGCGATAAATGTTTCGATTGGTTATATTCGATATGACCTAGTTATCGAATCATTGATTCGATAAATCGATAAATTGAATACTAGTCGGCTATGTGCGACATGACCGGATCATTGAATCAAATGTTGATTTAATGATTTAATGTATAATTATATATTTGATATATTACTTTGCATTAACTAGTATTGGTTCACTTTATATGGATTTTCTCACTTGATGTGCAAGTTGTATATGTGATATACTTTTGAGCACATATTTGTATCATGTTTGATGATACTTGATTATTTAGTTAAGTATATAGAATTAAACCATGGTTAATTTGATAATTAGGGTTTTGCATATTCATTTATTTATTTATTTGTTCATTTATTTATTTGGAAAAGATTGAGATAAGAATGGTGGAGAAGTTTGTCTTTAGTTGAAGCTTCATGAAGCTTTGACTTCTTAACCATTCTTGTCTTCATGCTTAACCCTAACCTATCCAACTAACCATGGTTTATTCTCTACACTTAACCTAGGTTAGAACATGATAAGTATTGGATTTTATTATTCTTTTTCACAACACTTATCATATTCTTTCTTCTTCTTGACCTTCTTCTTCAAGAAAGAAACCTTGATGCCATCAATGGCAACTTGAGATCCAAAGTGAGAAATCCAATTCTAAAGTAAACCCACCTCCTATTTCTTCACCCTCTACCTCTTGCCAAGTTGTTTTGGGTGTTTTCTTCACAAGTCTCACCACTTGGTGAAGTTAGAGCTTGAACTTGTCCAACCTCGACGTAGATCATCTTCAGCACGAAGCCGACGACCTATTCCGTTCACTTCTCCGATGAAGCCGTCGCGAGAGTCCGAGATTCGAGATGGACAGCGAGAGGACGGCCACGTGGAGCTAAGGAAGTGGATATCCGGATCTACAAAGGTTGTAGCATCTTAACTTTAGTTAAGTTGTTAACTAGATTTATATTTCGCCTAGAATTCTAGTCTAAGATCCGTATTAGGGTTTCTTGGTACCCATAAAATTTTAAATTGGCATGTTCGATGCCTTGTGAGACCTCTATAGGGTGCCTAGGAACCTTTCACTGGTATCAGAGCCTAGCTAGAGCCTTAGGCGAAGTCCAGACGGAGTTTGAAGTCCGAACGAACCGAAACCCTAACTCGCAAAATGCTCTCTTTACATTTTTTAAAATCTGGGATTTTTCCAAGTTAAAAATATGCAGAAAAATAAGCAGGAGATTCTAAGAGTTACTGTGAAATTCGACAGCCCAAATCCACCAAGCCGCCGCGGTTCCGCGGCATGAGCATGGCTCATGCGGCGGTTACGCGGCCGTACGGCCTCATTAAACAAAGAATTCTGCACAGTAATTCTTATTTTCCAGTGCTGGTTTTCCTGGGAATTTTTAAAAATTTAATCAAGAGTTGCATTTTTTGGGGTTGTTTTGGAGCTTCGATAGTTCGATCGGATTATCAAATTTCGTCTTTGTGTATTTCCGGATAATTTTTAGAATATGTTAAAAAGTTCGACCAGATATAAATACCCAATTTTTCCCCTGTCGGGAAGTTTCCAAGTGTTGGATTTTTCCGTAGTTTAACGACGTTCTAAGTAGTGCAAGTAACGCGATGGACCCTCTAGAAGACAACAAACCTTAACTCGATTATGTGACCGTCTTGAACTGCCCTTTGAACCTTCGGGTTTGGGGCAGCACGGCGTGCCACATGTGAGGCGTTGGCTTGACCCTTCTACGGCTGGACCGTTGGTACTGAGGCACGAACTGAATGTTGTTAGACTTATTTCATGTGTTGAGCTGTATCGGGAAAACTTGGGTATTCGACTGTTCGATCGGAAAGTTTAACATTTTCTGTTTATCTGGAATGTGATACAATAATTGGAATTCACAAACAGTTATGAGATAACTGAATGAATGTTATAAATCTAGCGGTTTAGTTTCACTTGATATTGAAAAGAGTTTTCGATAATGAGACTAAAATGCGGGGTTTGTAACTGTTAGGCATATGATGTCTAAGTATTTCATTTGATTAGGCATGTGATGTCTAAAGAGGTTGTGGATTCCAACTGTTATAGTTTTACACTTTCTTTTCTGTGACCGTAAGTGTAGTATGTTCATATCGCCGGTTTCGTTGCTATACGTCAACGACAATTGGAGTATGCATACTTACTTACGTTGATGACATGTGATATTATGTGTTGCTGGATATGTTATATTGGATCGTCGTGTTTGAATGGCCGGGGGTTTTTATGTGAGATGAATGTTTTTCATTTTCATTCGTGTAAAAACTTGTATGTAATATTCTTTTATTTGGGGCACTTCCAGGTAGCGGAAGCTGTCACCCTTTGTATATTATTTACTTTTCCGCATTAGGATAGACCCAAGGAGGGGAGCACAAGTAACCGGGTTCTGGGGTCCAGAGGGAGACCAACTCGAGGAGTCGAGTCCGAGTCTCCTAACCCTAGAATTGGCAGGGTTGCTTGCCGCTCTCGTAGGGGTCTAGGGGTGTGGGATTGGCTATTCATCACGACCGTGGAATCCGTGTTTTATACTGGCTCGTATTGAAAACACGGACGTCCTAGTATATCCAATATTTCATATGTTTCTTCTGCTGCGATATCTGTGATGTGATTCTGGGATGGATATAGTATATAGTATATATGATATATTATATAGACGTTACTTATGTTTTACACCCGCGCTAGCCCTGCCCTGCTCTGTCGTTAGTTACCTAACCTAACGGTGCACGAGGGGACATCGAGGCGAATGCGGATGGCATAAGTGTACGTCATCTCTATCTGTGATGTTTAGGTATTTAAATGATGGGACTTCATTAATGTGATTAATGAAAGATAAGAAACCTAAGATGTTGTGGAATCGAATTTTAAAATAAAACAGGTAGCTACAGTTCTTGCTTTGCACAGCGGTATATATGATATACCCTGCACCTTATTCGATGAGGAAAGGACCGAGATCCCCTCACCGGGAGTGACTCCTTTAGCAATAACTGGCAGATGCTACACACTCGGTTTGCTTTTGACCGCTTTTGCGTTTTTTCTTTGCACAGCGATATATGTGATATATCCCGCACCTCATTCGACGAGGAAAGGACCGAAATCCCTTCGCCGGGAGTGACTCCTTTAGCAAAACTAGAAAAGCCTCAAAATCACTCCATTTCAAAACTTCATTTGATTCTACAATGATATCAAGTTCATTACGCTCATGGTTTTCAGAAAAACCTGGCGTAGCCCTCCGTCATTTCAGATGTGTAGTAGTTAGTATTCGTGCTACGTTTGTTGGCCTGCGTCAAGGCGTAGTGTGCGGTAGCTAACTAGTATTTATCTGCTTATGCATATGATGCAGATTGGATTAGGGTAGTCGTGCGACTTTGTTGGCCTGCGTCAAGGGTCGTACGGGTGGGTTTAATTCGATCAGGAAATGACGGGTTGAACTTGACTAGCGTACTATGGTTTGTTGGCCTGCGTCAAGGTCATAGGACGTTAGGGGCAAAAGTATTATCAGGAATTTCAAGTGTTGAAATTTGCAATGAGATTGCATACCTTCTATGAGATAGTTAGATCCCGATACCCACTGCGAGTAAGAGATACTCCTGGGAGAGTTTTACACATTGCAATTAGCCGATCAAGTAGGTGTCTAGAAAGGTGTTAACGAGGTTACGCCTCTGGGAAAACGAGGTTTACATTAATTAGGTTCGTGCGAAAGCACGGGGGACCTCCCTCAAAGTACCGACACTGGCCTGGCTGAAAGATTGGCGAACTTGTAGTGTGTAATTAATCCCGGCTAGTCTTTCCTTTTAGTGTTTGAAGGAAGATTTGATAATAAGCATTGGGAGCCATCCTGATTAGATAAGATAATAACCAATCTGATCTTGCACGAGCATACGCTAAAGTGTTTTCTTCTCTCTCTCTCCAGGTAGCGACCATTTCATGCCCTAATGAAGATAATAATATGGATGTATTGACCGAACCCGCATGTTATACTGTGCTGGGGAACGTTGGTTCCGTTCTTTCTTATAAGAGTTATAGGAATGAACAGGATATAGGGGAATACCAGGATTCCCATGCCACCCGTTTGTAGAAAGTACATGTTGATGCATTTTCTTCGGGTGTGTTCGTTACAGGGAACTGTTTCTCCATTTGCTCTACGTCCTGGGTATTAGATACCGGGTCAGGATCCCATATATGTAATCAGTTACATGGGCTTAGGAAAGGTAGAGAACTTGGAAAAGGTGATAAAGACATAAGAGTTGGAAATGGCGCAATTGTTGCAGCTAAGACTGTCGGGAAATATCACCTTGTATTACCAACTGGTAATACATTGGTTCTGAACGAATGCTATTACATGCCGAACCTGATATGCAACATTATATCAGTTTCTTTATTGAGTAAAGAGGGATATAATTTTTTATTACCGGACAATGTTATGAACATTTTCCATAACCAAAAGTTGGTTGGATCAGGCACGTTATGCAATGGCATTTATGTTCTAAATCAATCAACAGTTCTGAGCATAACAAACACACACAAGTGGAAGAGTTCTGAACTCAACGAATCCTTCTTGTGGCATTGTAGACTGGGTCACATCAATGCGACACGACTAGCTAAGTTGCATAAAGATGGATATTTAAATCCGTTTGAATTTTCATCTTATGACACTTGCCAGTCATGTCTCAAAGGCAAGATGACCAAAACTCCGTTTACGGAACACGGAGAAAGAGTTACCGAACTCTTAGGACTGATACATAGTGATGTATGCGGTCCCATGTCTACACATGCCAGGGATGGTTCTTCGTACTTCATTACATTCACTGACGATCTCTCTAGATTTGGATATGTGTTCCTGATGAAACACAAATCAGAAGCTTTTGAGAAATTTAGAGAATATAAACAAGAAGTCGAGAACCAAACCGGAAAAAGTATTAAAATCCTTCGATCTGATCGAGGAGGTGAATACTTGAGCAATGAATTCCTGGACTTCCTAAAAGAGAATGGGATTCTCTCTCAGCTGACTCCTCCATATACACCACAGCACAACGGTGTATCAGAACGGAGGAACCGCACCCTATTAGATATGGTGCGCTCTATGATGAGCACAGCTGAGTTACCTATTTCCTTCTGGGGATATGCACTGGAAACAGCTGCAGACCTATTGAATATGGTTCCCACAAAATCCGTGCCAACCACTCCATATGAGATATGGAAAGGAAAGAGACCATGTCTTAATTATGTTAAGATATGGGGTTGTCCGGCCTATGTAAAAACGCAAAATTCGGACAAACTCGCGGCAAGGTCTTTTCTGTGTAAGTTTATTGGATATCCCAAACATTCGCGCGGGTATGTCTTCTACCACACAGAGGAACAAAAAGTGTTTGTTTCTCGACATGCCACCTTTTTAGAAAAGGAATTTCTTGAAAAGGAGATTAGTGGCAAGGAGGTAGAACTGGAAGAGGTTCCAGCAATACAGACTACAACAGAAGATTTGGTTGAACCAGAGGATTCAGTAGCTCCCGATGAACCTCAGCCTCTCCGCCGATCTAGTAGGGTTCCTCGCCCACCTGAGAGATACTACGGTTTTCTCATGGATGGTGGGAGCGAGGATTGCATCATGGAGGATGATGACCCAACTAGCATCGAGCAGGCCATCACGAGTGGGGACTCACTGAAATGACTGGATGCTATGCGGTCCGAGATGGAATCCATGTACACCAACAAAGTATGGACTTTGGACGTTGCTCCTGAAGGGGTAAAACCCATTAGGAGCAAGTGGATCTTCAAGAAGAAACTTGGTGTAGATGGGAAAGTGGAGACTTTCAAAGCTAGACTTGTAGCAAAAGGTTTTCGCCAAAGACCAGGTGTGGACTATGACGAAACCTTTTCTCCAGTGGCTATGCTTAAATCCATCCGGATCATGCTTGCCATCGCTGCATATCATGATTACGAAATCTGGCAAATGGATGTTAAGACCGCCTTTCTAAACGGAATTTAGAAGAGTGCGTGTACATGACTCAGCCAGAGGGCTTCGTAGACAGTTGGAGCAGTGGGAAGGTGTGCAAGCTGCTTAAATCCATTTATGGATTAAAGCAAGCATCGCGGAGTTGGAACATCTGCTTTGACGTCGTTATCAAAGAGTTTGATTTCGTCAAAAATCCAGATGAACCTTGTATCTACAAGAAGGTGGCAGAGAGTAAAGTTGTCTTCCTCGTATTGTGCGTGGACGACATACTCTTGATAAGAAATGATATTCCTATGCTGCAATCGGTCAAGCTTTCTTATCACAAAGATTCTCAATGAAAGATCTTGGTGATGCCTCCTGCATATTGGGAATCAGGATCTATAGAGATAGATCCAAAAGGATATTGGGATTGTCCCAATCCAGGTACATTGACACCATACTAAAGAGTTTTAGTATGGAAGAGTCCAAGCATGGGAACATGCCCATGATCTCTGGAGTCACTCTCTCCAAAGAGATGTCTCCCAAGACTGATTTGGAGAGAGCTCGCATGTAAGGGATACCCTATGCTTCGGCAGTAGGCTCTATCATGTATGCAATGCTATGTACCAGACCCGATGTAGCATACTCACTAAGTATAGTGAGCAGGTATCAAGCTGATCCTGGAGAGAGTCACTGGACAGCTGTGAAGAGCATTCTCAAGTACTTACGAAGGACTAGAGATATGTTCTTGGTGTATGGTAACGGAGAGCTCCAAGTGGAGTCCTTTACCGATTCGAGCTTCCAAAGTGATAAGGACGACTCTAAGTCGCAGTTGGGCTTTGTCTTTACCCTTTACGGAGGGGCGGTTAGCAGGAAGAGTTCCAAGCAGGAAACCGTGGCAGACTCGATGATGGAGGCTGAATACATCGCTGCCAACGATGCTGCCAAAGAGGCTGTCTGGATCAAGAAGTTCATTACTGAACTTGGAGTGGTTCCATCCATTGAGCATCCAATACCTTTGTATTGCGATAACAATGGAGCGGTGGCTTTGGCCAAGGAACCCAGGTCCCATCAGCGATCCAGGCATATTCTGAGGCGGTATCACCTGATCCGGGAGATAGTTGATCGCCGGGAGATCGAGGTCAGGAGGGTTGACACGAAGAACAACATGGCGGATCCACTCACGAAGGCCATTCCCCAGATACAGTTTGAGAGACTCTTCGGGATGCTCGGTATGCGATACTACAGCAGCTGGCCCTAGTGCAAGTGGGAGATTGTTAGTTGTATGTATGCCCTAGAGGACAGTATTGTACAGATGTTGTATATTATATTGGATGCTTGGACATATATAGAGATGACTTTCTTGCTCGATATGATAGTATGCTATCTGGTTACTCTTTATATTAACATGTATACTAGTCTCTTTAAACTGTCTTATGGTTACATGTTGGTAAAGCCCTTAGGATGTGTACTTGACTGCCTGGATTATGATGTAGATCATACTAGTGGGAGCATGGTAGTCCATAAGTACATCCTTCAAGGTCCTTAGTCGTAAGTGTATCGAGACGGGGCATCGATATACCAGTGTAGACTAGCGTACACGCTTCTCGACCCATGAGATGGGCGATGGATGATCCCATATCCATTGGTGTTTGACATCAGAGATGGTGTACGGGTGCTCAGTGGAGACTGGGTACACTGGACGGACTCGCCGAGAACTCCCAGATTGTATTATACCTCACGTCAAATGGTAGTTCTCAGGTGACACTTGTGCAGGTTAGTCTGTAGACCCGAGATCGTCATAGAGTCTTGTGTGATTCCCACTGTACTTTGATCTCCACCTTACCACGTCCATGATGGCGTGCAAAACGGTGGTCTTTGGGTACAGTCTCGAGTCACATGGAGGCAATGAGCGATAGGAGGGGTTTCGTCTCTCCCGGTATTGGGGGTTGATGTTGCGCTGTGCTCGATTGGCCGTAACAGGGAAGTCCCTGGCCAGGGCTGATCAGAGATTTGCTGGTAAGTGTTACCAGTACTTTCTTGACCCGTTATGAGCCTCTCATCGGCACGACTTATCGGTTATTAGGGTCTGACGTTTACCACCCCTAGACTTGATATGCGACGTATCAGACGAACAGACCGGACTGTACGGTAAGTGTTACTGGTTGGATTCACAGGAGTGTGAGTGGGCTAGCTCGTCTATCTTCTGATCGCTCAATACCCGGATGGCCGTTACGTTTAGCAGACCGCTTGCGGCTTGTGGGTGCTTGATATGATCATCATCTGCTACCGGCGTATTGACGAGTCTTTAGAGTCCTACACAGAGGTTTCCTGGCTCAAGCGAAACGAAATAGGAGCGCATATGAGATATGTGCTGGACCGAGAATAATGCGAGTATGTGATACCGCATTTCATTCTCGCGATAAATGTTTCGATTGGTTATATTCGATATGACCTAGTTATCGAATCATTGATTCGATAAATTGATACATTGAATACTAGTCGGTTATGTGCGACATGACCGGATCATTGAATCAAATGTTGATTTAATGATTTAATGTATAATTATATATTTGATATATTACTTTGCATTAACTAGTATTGTTCACTTTATATGGATTTTCTCACTTGATGTGCAAGTTGTATATGTGATATACTTTTGCG
Source organism: Agapanthus africanus (assembly GCA_030015575.1). Classification (NCBI taxonomy): domain Eukaryota; kingdom Viridiplantae; phylum Streptophyta; class Magnoliopsida; order Asparagales; family Amaryllidaceae; genus Agapanthus; species Agapanthus africanus. The sequence goes on from CM057337.1 coordinate 540,490,228, forward strand.
CACATATTTGTATCATGTTTGATGATACTTGATTATTTAGTTAAGTATATAGAATTAAACCATGGTTAATTTGATAATTAGGGTTTTGCATATTCATTTATTTATTTATTTGTTCATTTATTTATTTGGAAAAGATTGAGATAAGAATGGTGGAGAAGTTTGTCTTTAGTTGAAGCTTCATGAAGCTTTGACTTCTTAACCATTCTTGTCTTCATGCTTAACCCTAACCTATCCAACTAACCATGGTTTATTCTCTACACTTAACCTAGGTTAGAACATGATAAGTATTGGATTTTATTATTCTTTTTCACAACACTTATCATATTCTTTCTTTTTCTTGACCTTCTTCTTCAAGAAAGAAACCTTGTTGCCATCAATGGCAACTTGAGATCCAAAGTGAGAAATCCAATTCTAAAGTGAACCCACCTCCTATTTCTTCACCTTCTACCTCTTGCCAAGTTGTTTTGGGTGTTTTCTTCACAAGTCTCACCACTTAGTGAAGTTGGAGCTTGAACTTGTGCAACCTCGACGTAGATCATCTTCGGCAGGAAGCCGACGACCTATTCCGCTCACTTCTCCGATGAAGCCGTCGCGAGAGTCCGAGATTCGAGATGGACAGCGAGAGGACGACCACGTGGAGCTAAGGAAGTGGATATCCGGATCTACAAAGGTTGTAGCATCTTAACTTTAGTTAAGTTGTTAACTAGATTTATATTTCGCCTAGAATTCTAGTCTAAGATCCGTATTAGGGTTTCTTGGTACCCATAAAATTTTAAATTGGCATGTTCGATGCCTTGTGAGACCTCTATAGGGTGCCTAGGAACCTTTCAGTTTGGTGGATAGATTTCATGGGGCCGTTTCCCAGCTTTTTCGGGAACTTGTACATCCTTCTCGCTGTTGATTACGTCTCTAAGTGGGTCGAGGTTGTGCCCAGCCGGACTAACGACAACAAGGTTGTCGTTAGGTTTCTTAAAGAAAACATTTTCTCCCGGTTTGGGCACCCCCAAGCGATCATTAGCGACAATGGAACTCATTTCTGCATTAAGACTTTCGAAGCCTTGATGCGGAAATATTCCATTAATCATAAGCAATCTACGCCCTACCACCCCCAAACCTGTGGGCATGCCGAAGTTTCAAATCGGCAAATCAAGCAGATACTGGAGAAGACGGTTTCCAAGAACCGTAAGGATTGGTCGCTGAAACTCACTGATGCCCTTTGGGCATTTCGAACCGCTTATAAGACCGATCTTTGCATGTCTCCCTATCGGCTTGTGTACGGAAAGGCTTGCCACTTACCTTTCGAAATAGAGCATCGCGCATTTTGGGCGATAAAGGAGCTGAATCTGTCTCTCAAAGATGCGGGCAGCCATCGGAAGTTGCAATTGAACGAATTGAGCGAGCTTAGGGATGAGGCTTACGATAACGCGGTTGTCGTTAAGAATCGAACGAAGGTATTTCACGATAAACACCTTTTGCGCAAAACCTTCGTACCTGGTCAGCAGGTACTGCTTTACGACACCCGACTACACTTCCATCCAGGAAAGCTCAGATCTCGCTGGAAAGGGCCGTATTTTGTGCGAAATGTGTATCCGCATGGCGCTGTGGATTTGGAGAATCAAAAGGACGGTTCATTTTTCAAAGTGAACGGACAACGACTGAAACCGTATCTTAGCGCCGAACCAACAGAGGAGCTCCTGGTCTTACAGGAGCCGGTTTACCCTGCATAATCTTCCTCTGCCTACCACCAAACTTCGGTTACCCAGCCAAGAATAGTGGACACTGTTCCAAATAAGTTTGGGTGTATGTATATACCATTTTCTATATATTTGTGGAAATTCTTTTCCATTTTTGCTCTTTTTCTTTTCTTTAAAAAAAATAAAAATAAATTATGTATATCTAACCGACAATTTTGACCCATCAAATGATCTCTTCATGCGATGACAGTGAGGACACTGTCCAGTTTATGTTTGGGGGTACGCTCGGTACGCATTTCTTACCTTCGCATTCATATGTATATTTTGCATCTGGATATTAAAATCCATAAAATCCATAAAAATCAGAAAATTTTCTAAAAACATAAAAACTTTTTGTCAAGTTAGCTAGTGGGAGGACTCTGATTCAACATTTCGACGGTTTTGTTTGATGAGATAAGAATAACTAAATCTTATTTTTAGATTTTGAAAACCTTAAAGATAACTCTCCTTTGAAGTTAACTATAGCTAATATACGTCTTTACATAACACTACACGTGTTGTGAGTTTTGGAAATTAAATGACAAGTCTTTTATGTCTAAAAAACTTTTAAATGGATAAATGATTTTCAGAGGATCAAATAGGTTTGTTCTGAAATAAGTAATATCAAGAATAGTTTATGAAGTAAAGTGAATATGAAGGAATGTTATTGATGCCTTAATTGGATCTAAGTCTGAAAAATAACCCATCTGGAACTTGATTGGAATGATTACACACCAAACCCACTAAACACGTCTTTTATCCAAAAAAAATAATTGAACTGCCGGTTATGTCTCCGTTCGTATTGAATCATCTTGATTTTCACGCCAAACTGTCTTTTGTTTTTGGACCTAGGTAACTTGAGTAATTAAGTCCGCTGGGGTGTTTCTACACCTAATGCCCTAAAGCCAACTGGTTTGGATGCATTGGCCCAAAGCTCGCTAAGAAGCCTAGAAAGTCCAGATTAAAACAAAGTCAAGCAAGTATTCTCTCCGAGTTAAAATTCCTACGGTTCTTTGTGTGAGAATAATCTTGATAAAAGACAGGCTTTTATAAAAAAATTTAGCGGAGATATGAAGGTTTTATTCTATGATAAAGACTATTGCACGTTCACAGAGGTGTGTATGAAATGAAAACAAGAAAAAGGTGGAATGAAAAATAAGGCCTAGTTTCCTGTTAGGGAAGATAGAAATTCTGAAGTTGAAACTTTACTGGAAAACGAAACTTGAAAAATGCTTAACTTTTTATAAAACTTATGTGATCATTTTAAAAAAATTTATCTGGGCTTTATTGTGTGACATTATGACTTTAATCGATCCTTCTGGAACTTAACGACACTATTTGCACTGCACGTAAAGACATATAAAATCTTTAGTTAAATAAGAAGCGAGGTGTGAAAAATAAGGGTTCGATAGTCTAGACTTAGGATAATAGAATTGTTATTTTCTAAAACAAAACTTTAGGGTTTGAATCATAGTTATTTTGCAAAACTAGCTTGACCGGATTTTATGGGTAGTATCTGCTGAAAACCCTCAGGAGACAACACTCCTCCTACTAGGGACACCTAGAGGTTTAACGGCTTGTTGCACGTGCTCAGTGCAATCGCGTTACCTGCGAAAGTGAGGTTAGGAAATTTTTTGTAAATAAATTGGCTTTGCTCGGGACGAGCAAATGATAAGTTTGGGGGTATTTGTTCATATCAGACTTTTGCATTTTTATACTACCCAATTTTTATCATATTGCTTATCGGTAGGTACTCTTGAGCCGTGTTTGCTAGTCAATTGCAGGATACAGGTTTTCGGCTCTAAACGATGAAATTCATGGAAAAGCACGACAAAATCCGGGTTCCTGCCAACCACAGATAAAACACGGGTCTCCGCTCCCTATCCGTATGTTGCCATACAACAGTTTGAGAGACAAAATAGCAAATCGATTGTCATCTTCATGCACAAAGCACAATGGCAACACCAAGTCCAAGAAATCTATGCGGAGCTCGAGGAAATCATGACAAAAAGATCCACATCAAATCACCTTTTGCTCAACAGAAATTCTGGAAAAATCGTGAAGAAAATCTGAGAAAAAACATGTAATGGAATAAAGGACATAGAAGACCAGGGAAGCACAAAAAAGCAGAGAGCCCAACTCATCTAAACGGCCGTGGAACTGCGGCCAATAGGGGGTCTAGGCCGCGGTTCCGCGGCCGTTTAGGCATGTCGGCTAAATTTTTTTAGGGGTATTTTGGCTTTTTCAATATGGTTCAGAATGTTGCCCTAATTTTCCAGTTCCCTGCCTATAAATAGTCCAGAACTTGGCAAAGCTAAGGGTGCATAATCTTGTATTTAGATTTTAGATTTTAGGTTTTAGTTTTTGTTCTTCCTCCTCCTCTCATCTCTTCTCCATTAAAAAACTTGTAGTGAGCTTTTCTGAGTGAAGAATGAATAAAGGAGTTATTTTACTTATCATGCTTGTCTTGTTCTTTAGTTAAATTATTATTGCTTGTAATTTTCATTTGTTAACTTAGTTGTTGTTATTTGTGTTTGTTTCTTTATTTTCTCTTTTCCTTTATCCTTAAACAACCATGATGCTTACACTTGATCCTTGCCGAGGTGAAGTCGCAAATAGCTAGTTGTTATCTTCTAATCTCCTTCTTTCTATCTTCGTCTTTTGTTTTATTTTCTTTTCGTTATGATGTGTGAGTAGTTTCCATACTTGTTAGGGTAGGATAAGGGAAGTTTGAGAGAAGGAAATCTCTCTCACTATTTCCTTACCCAACATCTTAAATCGACTCCCGTTAATTGAACCACAATCCGCTCCCTACGGCACCCTATCCTACATGATAGCGGTGATTTCGTAGTGAGACCGGTTGTGGTTGAATTAACCGGAGGTTATGGCTAAGAGCCAAGAACGGACGAACAAGCACCAAAAGGAAGTAATTAAGCGTTGGAAAGCCTAGCTTTTACTCGCAAGTTCCTTCCTAGTCGTGCTAATCCCCGTTGTTGCCGATTACCGTAACACCGATATTAAGAGTGGCAACGAAAGAAGTGACCGACTCCAAACTCAAACTAACCTAATCCTAACCCTAACAAGCTCTCTTTACATATCATTTTAACACTTTGTTAATCACAAACAAATCTGGACACTCGGACTTAACTCGTTAAAACACATAGAAAAAGATTCCCATCTCCCTGCGGACGACCCGTACTCAACCGGCTAGCTACAAGCGAAACCGTTTTGATTACGGTAATTAACTAAACTTGAACACGCAGAATCCCTACCAATCAGTGATGCCACCTACATTCTGGGGATCCAGATCTATCGTGATAGATCAAAGAGGATGTTGGGACTTTCACAGTCCAGGTACATAGACACCATATTGAAAAGATTCAGTATGGAAGATTCTAAGCGCGGTTACCTACCATCTTGTCACGGAATCACCCTCTCCAAAGAAATGTCTCCCAAGACTGATTTGGAAAGGGAAGGCATGTCGATTATACCCTACGCTTCTGCGGTAGGCTCTATAATATATGCGATGTTATGTACCAGACCAGATGTAGCATACGCATTGAGCATTGTAAGCCGGTATCAGGAAAACCCAGGGGAGAATCACTGGATAGCAGTAAAGAACATTCTCAAGTACCTGAGAAGGACTAAGGAGATGTTCTTGGTTTACGGCAGAAATGACCTCAGGATGGAGGCCTATGCTGATTCTGGCTTCCAGAGTGACAAGGATGACTCCAAGTCCATGTCGGGTTATGTCTTTACCCTCAATGGAGGGGCGGTCTGTTGGAAGAGTTCCAAGCAGGACACCGTTGCTGACTCAACGATGGAAGCGGAGTACATAGCTGCTTGCGATGCCGCAAAAGATGTTGTCTGGATGAAGAAGTTCCTCACAGAACTTCAGGTGGTTCCTACAAGTGTTGGTCCAATACCTCTGTATTGCGACAACAACGGCGCTATAGTTTTAGCGAAGGAACCCAAGTCCCATCAGAAGTCCAGACACATCTTAAGGCGGAATCACCTGATCAGGGAGATCGTAGATCGCCGGGAGATCGAGGTAAAGAGAGTAAATACAGAGGATAACATTGCTAATCCATTCACTAAGGCCCTACCTCAGATTCAGTTTGAGAGGCTACTCGAGATCATCGGTCTTCGATACGCCAGTACATAGCCCTAGTACAAGTGGGAGATTGTTTGTGTTTATGCCCTAGAAGGCCATTACTGTATCATACTAGTTTGTATATTACTTAATAGAAGCTTTGGATATTCACATGTATATAACAGTCTTGCTAAACATGGTAGTATGCTACTTGGTTTTTCTATCTTAATATGTGAGTATACGTATTGATAGAGCTCTTAGGATCTTGCTTGACTACCAGTGTTGTGATGGCAATCACACTAGTGGGGGCTGGGTAGTCTACAAGCACATCCTTATTCAGGTCCCTAGTCGTAGGATTATTGAGACAGGGCATCGATACTCCGGAGTAGACTAGTGTGTACGCTTCTCATCCCAGTTGGGGAGATGGTCTGTCCCACAGCCGTCAGTATGTCGTGCTGGAGATAGTATGCAGGTGCTCGTTAGGTTACGGGCACACCGAACAGGACTCACAGGGAACTGTTGGTTGGTTTTATACCAATCGTCAGTGAACAGTTCCTAGGTGACATGAGTACAGCATAGTCCGCATACTTGACAATGCTACTTCGCCTCGAGTGTGTCCCACTGTTCTTAGATAGCTATCCTACCACGGCTCAAAGGAGTCGTGCAAACAGGTAGCAGTTGGGTGCAGTCCCGAGCACTTGGAGGCGGTGGCGGTTAGACAGGATTCGTCTCTCCCGGTATTGGGGGTTGATATCACGCTGTGTCAGAGAGCCATTACGCAAAGTCCCTGGCCAGGGCAAGCGAGATTTGCTGGTAGGTTCCAGTAGTTTCTCAGGGTGTAATGGGCTTCGCTCCGACACGACTTATACCGCTATTAAGGGACTGACGCTTGCCGCCCCTAGGCCCGATATGCAATAGTCTTAGACGAATGGACCGGACTGTACGGAGATTGTCACATCAGACTCAGTAGGAGTTCGGATGGGTTTCCTCATCGGCCTTCTTATCGACATCTACCTGGGGACCGTTACGTACAGCTAGTGCCGCTTACGGTCTGTGGTTAAACCCACTGCCAGCGTAGTAGTCGAGTCTCTACAGTCCCACACAGAGAGATTCTCTACTCCAGGAGAAACGATATAGAGGTCGTATGGTTTTACGATAAGGGTTCGGACGCATACGTGTGTTTACGCACGTACGACATCCGGACAGTTTTTACTAGTCGGCTTTGGTTTAAGCCAGTTACAAGTATCCGGTGATTGGATTTATACAGTCTAAAGTTTTTCTGTGTTTTCACGGATAGGAGGGGCGTTCTCGTAATTGTGCGAGAAGCTTCTAGAAGATGGTGACTAAATAGGTTTAGGTGGCATGTACATTGAATGAGATTAGTGAGTCATATGGATGATTCATCCATGTCATTAATGCTTCATAATTGCTTAATGACTCATGGAGATGAATCACCATAAGATATTTATCAAGCATGGTTGTAAATCATTTTCTTTTCTTTTCTTGAAAAACAATAATGCTTGATATATATTATGATAACTCATTTTCTCATTTCATTTTTTTTCTCACCTTCTCTCTCCTCAAGCTTCCTCTCTTCAAACCCTAATCCTCCCATCTCATGTGTTGAGTACAAGGATTAGTTAGACTACTTAATCCATAACCCTCACTCTATATCATCTAGGTACTTTGATTAGCACTTAAAGAAACCTAGTTGCCTCAAGTTTAGAGGCAAAGCTTGCAGTATAGCTCTCGTGGTGGATCGTCTACTTCTGGGAGAAGGCCGAGGAGGAGGTGGAGTTCGTAAAGACGAAGGACACGGTTCTTTAGGTATAATCCCTTCACATAATAGTTTAGAACTTCTATGTTTGATGTTAGTTATCGTTTAGCTTCGATTCATGCGGTTAGTCGATGTTTAAGCAAAGAACAAGATCGTTTTTCATATTTCCGCCTCCCTGCAAGTCGTGGGGTGTTGTACATCGACTTACAGTAGCCCCGTTAACACCATTCTAGACACCTAATGAGTTAGCTAATTGTAAACTGCAAAACTCTCCTAGGAGCAACTATTGCCCACAGTGGGATCGGGATCCAACCATCACATGGAAGGAATGCAATCTCATTGCAAATTTCAACATTTGAAATTCCCGATGTAATTTTTACCCCTAGTACTTATGACCTTAACTATGGTCAACAAATCATAAGTACCAGTCAAGTTCTACCCGTCATTTCTTGATCAATTAGACCCACCCATATGACCCTTAACTATGGTCAACAAAGTCGTATGAATGTCCTAATTAATCTGCATCATATGCAGTGTAGGAAGACATCACTTAGCTACCGTACACTACGCCTTAACTAAAGTCAACAAACGTAGCACGAATATTAAGTACTCTACTTCCTAAAATGACGGAGGGTTGCGGATGATTTTTAAGAAAAATCTTTAACGCTTTGAACTTGATATCGTTGTAGAATCAAATGGTTTTCAAAAGGAGTGGCTTAAGCTCCGCAGTTTTGAAATGTAGCTTTTTCATAAATAGCCAAGTGGTTTTCAAATCCGATTCTACAACATCTTTTTAGGTTTATTTTCTTTACATTAATCACATTAATGTAATCCCATCGTTTAAGTCCTTAAGCCAATCACAGAAAAGAAACGAAAATAACACGTACGCTTATGCCATCCGCATTCTCCGCAATGTTCCGTTATGCACCGTTAGGTTACTTAACTAACGGCATACCGGGACGGGACTAGCGCGGGTGTAAAACATAAGCAACGTCTACTATATATCATATATATAATATGTCATTCGTCTCAGATATCTCAGAACACAGGCAGCAGAAACCTATATATAATGTGGGATATAATAGGACGTCCGTATTTAGTATTTAGCCAACAATAGAAAATACGGATTCCACAGTCGCGATGAATAGCCAAGCCCACAACCCTAGACCCCTACGAGAGCGGCAAGTGACCCTACCAATCCTGGAGTTTAGGAGACCCGGTCTCGACTCCTCGAGATGGCCTCCCACTGAACCCCAGAACCCGGTCACTTGTGCTCCCCTCCTTGGGTTTATCCTAATGCGGAAAAGTAAATAATATACAACACTGGTGACACAACCTCAACCCGGAAGTGCCCCAAATAAAAGACTATTACATTACATTTGAATTTACATGAATGAAAATATAAAACTCTCATCTCACATAAAAAAAACCCGGCTATTCGATCGCGACAACCCTTCACATCATATCTCAGCAACACATAATATCACATATCATCAACGTAAGTAAGTATGCGTACCCCAATTGTCATTGATGTATAGCAACGAAACCGGCGATATCGAACATACTACACTTACGGTCACAGAAAAGAAAGTGTAAAACTACAATATTTGGAATCCACATTCTCTTCATCCATCATAAATGCGAAATATCACATACTTCGTATTTCATGCCTAAACAATATGAATTCCACATATTGCATCACATTCCAGACAAATAGACAGTATTATAGTTTTCGACCGAACGATCAAATACCCATGATTCCCTAAAGCTCAACACTTGAGCGGAGTTCAAAAACCCGGAGTGTGACACAGTAGTAGCGGTCCAGCCGTAGAAGGGTCAAGCCAACGCCTCACATGTGGCACGCCGTACTGCCCCAAACCCTAAGCTTCAAAGGGCAGTTCAAGACGGTCATATAATCGAGTTAAGGTTTGTTGTCTTCTAGAGGGTCCACCACAAAATTTGCACGTATCTCCAAAATATTCAAAACCACGTGAATAGTGAGCAAATGATACTCGTTCGAACACTTCAATACTTTCTAATTTACCCGAAAAAGCAACGAAATGAAAATTCCAATCGAATCGACGAGTCCAAAACCATCTCCAGAATATACAGTACTATATTCAGATTAAACATACCTAAAACACTATACAAGCAGTTATAAGAATTACTGGGCAAATTGGAAGCAATGATGCCTCTGTACGGCCGCAGAGCCGCGGCCTATGCAAGGATTTGCCGCGGTTCCGCGGCGGTTTGTAAGGATCAGTGCTTCGAATTTCACAGAATTTCTTAGTTTTTCCTGCTGTATTTTTAAAGTATTTTTAATTCTGAAAAATGTCAGATTTTAAAATTTGTCCAGAGAAGGTCTCGAAAAGTCGTATTTTTATCCGATCGGGATTTTTACTTCGTAAATGTGTCACCTAATGTTCTAGGTCGGCTCTGATACCAATGTTAGGTTTACCTAGCACCCTATCTAGAGCTTGGAAGCATCACATGTCACAAAGTTCATGTTTTTATGGTGCTAAGCAAGCATACAAAGGATTTTATCCTAGAAAATTAGGGTTTCAAGGTTTTACAAGGGACAAAGGCTAGGGTTTTGAGAGTACAACCTTTGTATCTCCCTACGCTGGACTCCTTGGTCACTTGAGGGTTGGAGGAAGGTTCTCTTAAAGTCTTCTAGTGTCCACGACGATCCACCCGAAGCTCCTAGTCCAAGCTATCAACTTCGCTTTCTAAGAGAAGAAAAGAAGATAACACTCTAAAAAAGTGGGCTAAACTTGTGTAGAATGATGTTGTGGTTCTAATTCTCACTTCAAAAACCTTTCTTGATGTGTGTTTTTCTCACTATAAGAAACTAGAGAGCACAGGAAGAAGGAGGAGGAAGATGATGGCTTTTCTTTTGAAGAAGAGAAAAGATTAACCTTAGAAAAGAAATGAAGATATATCTATATATATTTTATTTCTTCTCATCTCAAACCATGGTTAAATGTTTGAGGTATTACTTAATTAGAGTTTAAAACATAGAAGGAAAGTTTAATCCAAGGTTAAGGGTAGGTGAGGATTGTTAGGTTAAAGAAGGATGTAGAAACAAGTCAAGAATTATCCTTTCCTTTATTTCTTTTGTTTTAACAAAAATCAAATAATAATCCATATATTTAACCATGGTGTGAGTCTTATATGGCCATCATTTTCCATTTATAATCAACCATGATTGATGATGCATGTATGTATGTATGTATGCACATCCATATGTGCATGAAACTAAAAGAAAGATAGCATACATGCATGCATGCATACATCATGACCAAGAAAAGGTTTCAAGTGAGAATTGATGCTTAAATGATAAATCAACACTTGATTTATCAATCCGGCCATATCACATATGACCCCACCAAAAGCAAGCCGCCCGATCAATATACGGTATCCTATACGCGCATTTTAATTGGGTCCATGCGCATATCGCATACGCGCACCACAACGTTTCGCCTGGACTAGGTAACTCCTTTGTGGGACTCTAAGACTCGTCAATACGCCGGCAGTGGGTGATGATCATATCAAGCACCCCCAAGACGCAAGCGGTCACCTAAACGTAACGGCCGCCCGGGTATTGAGCGATCAAAAGAAAAAACAAGCGAACCTGCTACAACTCCCGTCGAGCCAACCGGCAACACTACCGTACAGTCCAGTCTCTTCGTCAGATATGCTGCATATCGAGCCTAGGGATGGTCACGTCGACCCCAATAACTCAATAAGTCATGCCGTTGAATGGTCTATAACAGATCAAGAAACTACTGATAACACTTATCGGCAAATCTCAGCAGCCCTGGCCAGGGACTTACTGATATAACCAGTCGGGCACAGCACAGCATCAACTCCCAATACCGGGAGAGACGAAACCCCTCCTATTGCTCATCGCCATCGTGTGTCTCGGGACTGTACCCAACGACCACCTGTTTGCACGACTCAGTAGAGCCGTGGTAGGGTGGCAATAAAAATACAGTGGGAGAACACAGAAGACTCTATGACGATCTCGGGTCTACAGACTAACCTGTACCAGTGTCACCTGAGAACTGCTATCCGACGATAGATATAATTCCATATAGGAGTTCTCGGTGAGTCCGTCCAGTGTACCCAGTCACCACTGAGCACCCGTATATGATCTTGATGTCAAACATCGATGAACGTGGGAACATTCATCGCCCATCGTATGGGTTTAGTATCATATACGCTAGTATACTCTGGTATATCAATGCCCCGTCTCCATATACCTACGACTAGGGACTTTCCAGGATATGCTTAGAGACTACAGATGTCCCACTAGTATGATCTCTATCATAATCACTGTAGTCAAGCCGATATCCTCAGGGCTTTATCAGCATGTATGAATGAATAAGAGCTTGATCAAATCAACATGTCAGATAAAGAAGAACCAGATAGCATACTATCATGTCGAGCAAGAATGTACACTGAATATATATATGTACATGTATAAATACATCCACTATCACATAATGGCCTCTAGGTCATACATATATCCAACACTCTTGAACGTGGTAAGGTGGATATCAAAGCAACAATGGGAATCACACAAGACTCTATGACGATCTCAGGTCTACAGACTAACCTGTACCAGTGTCACCGGAGAACTACTATCTGACGATAGGTATAATACGAACTAGGAGTTCTCGGCGAGTCCGTTCAGTGTACCCAGTCTCCACTGAACACCCGTATACCTTCTTTGATGTTAAACACCAATGGATGTGGGATCATCCATCGCCCATCATATGGGTCAAAAAGCGTAAACGCTAGTCTACTCTGGAGTATCGATGCCCTGTCTCGATACACCCTCGACTAGGAACAATTATAGGATGTACTTGTGGATTACCCTGGCCCCACTAATATTATCTCCACCATAGTCCCGATAATCAAGTAAACATCCTAAGGGATTCATCAACATGTGAGAGCAAGATGGTATCATAATACAAGTCAACATATTAAGACAAAGAGCAACCAGATAGTATACTATCATGTCGAGCAAGAAAGTCCTCTCTATATATGTCCAAGCATCCACTATATTATACATCATATGTTCAATAATAGCCTCTACGGCATACACATAACTAACAACTAGCACAGATGCAAAACATATACAACATCTAATAGAGTGTGTGTGTGTGTGTGTGTGTGTGTGTGTGTTAACCATTCATCCCAGGCATAATATAAGCAACATCACAGAATAGCGATAAACAAAATGGAATAGCGGATAATCTAGAAGCCTTGGGTTTCATTTGTGCCACAAATGAAACTCGATGTTCCCTGGTCGTGTGGATAGCCAGTGCAATGTAAAACCAAGACCCCTGCGAGTGCAGCAAGTTACCTGCCAATCCCGAAAGTGAGGCAACCCCAATCAACGAAGTGAATAGGCCACACAGAACTTCACAGAATCCGGTAACTTTAGCACCCCACTGTGGTTCATCCTATACCCCATACGAGTGCGGAGAATAGCCCATCAATTATAGAGTAAGGCATCCCGGTCTCAACACCATGAGATGGAGGCCGGTTTCCCTCTAGAACCCAGCTATTCGAGAACTCCGCCGTGGGGGAATTCTAGTACAAAAAAGAAAATATATACATTGGTGATTTCGACCTCAACCTGGCCGTACCCCAATAAAAGAATATACAAACTGGTAGAAATGGTAGTCCACATGTCAAACGCTCACCCCACAATAGTAAATATACAAATAAATTCAAAACTGTAATATAGACATTACACAAAAGGTTATCCATTACGACAATCCAACCAAAACATCACAGAGATAAACATCACAACAACCAGATGTGTTTAACCCCTTCTAATAGACGTATAGCGATTAAAAAACATTCAAAACACATACGCATCACATAACCAAGTATCGAAGGCTACGAAAAAAGAATTCCGGGCAAAACTAGCACAAAAACAAGTTTTCCTAAACCCGGAAAAAACAATTCACTAAGTCCCAAAATTTCATCATTTAAAACCAATCCGGGAGTCAAAACGAACCCGAAACTCACCTGAACCTTCGCAATAGTTAAGTAACCAAAATTAACTGTCATTTGGGGGATAAGGGTTACGCACCCGTGGGGACCACCACAAGGTGGCCCACAAAGGAGGGCATACCCGAGACTACCCTTTTGGGGTAGTCTCAGGTCAACACCCCCCAAGGCCACCTTGTGCTGGGCTTGGTAGGGTGGACCTGACCTTCGTCCCCTTGAGGCGACCCCCCGTGGCTTCTCGGTCCAAACCGTAAGCCTGAGGGGAATGCAAACATATAAAAACTTGAATTTTTGGGACTGTTTTCATCGGCGGTTTTTGCGTGACGAAAACAGTGGAATTAAAACGTCGTAACAATCTATTTAAGGCTTATGGAGTGGCTCTGATACCATGGTGGTTAGTTTTTCTCACCCTACAATGTAAGTAAAGAGGAGGAATGCACAAAATCAAATTTTGAGCAAGAACAACCAATTAAACCCTAAGTGATCAAAGCATAATCCTACACTAGCAACTACTAGGAGTTATCTACTATGAAGAGGGGTTATACATAAAAGATATGTGTCCTTCGGATCTTCAAAACACCTTCCACTTGTGCTTCTAGGGATCCTTGATCAATCTTTCTTGATGGCCTTCTTAATCCTAGATGATCCACTTGTGCTTAGGTGATGTAGAGAAGTTTAGTACTGTTTTTTCTATCTCTAAACCCTATGTTTCTAAACACTTGAGAGGGTTAGGATATGAAGAACAAGATGAACTCAAGAGAGGAGAGAGAATGGTCAAGCTAGAATAAAGGAAGATAATGGCTAAGGAAAAATATCAAGCATATCATTTTTCAATAAAGAATTTCAACCATAATTGAATAGTTTTCCCAAATGAATAAACAAAACTAATAGCCATGCTTCTCACCATGCTAGAATCCACCTCACCCATCCACCTCATTTTTTATTTCTAATAAATAGAAAAATACATAATAAGGTGTCATCTTATAGAAGCTATTTTGTATAAATACAAAATAATTTCTACCGTATGTACATACCCGTATTCGTACCAAAATACGAATACCCTAGAGATAGAATAATACTAGTTTTAAATCAATATCTGATTTAACAAATCGGCTTAATCCTAAGCCTGCTGGTATTACAGTCCGTCCGATTAAATTTCGCGCAACTAGTACACGTAATTAATCGAAACCCTGCATGTATAAACATACGGCCTCTACATTGTTTCTCCTGAAACAGGGAAACCCACTGTGTGGGACTCTAAAGACACGACGGTACACTGACAGTGGGTTTAACCACGAGCATGTCAGCGGTACTAGTTGTACGTAACGGCTACCTAGGTACCTGTCGAAAAGAAGGCCGACGACCAAGCTCATCCGAACCCTTACTGAGCTTATCCGTGACAATCTCCATACAGTCCGGTCTTTTCGTCTAAGAGTATCGCATACCGGTTCTAGGGGTGATAAACGTCAGACCCTCAATAACCCGATAAGTCGTATCGATTTGGCTCAGGACCGATCCAAGAAACTACTGATCCAACCATCAGTAAATCTCAACTACCTTGGCTAAGATCTTATAGTTCTGGCGAACCGAACATAGTGCAATATTGACTCCGAATATATAGAGAGACGAATCCCTGAAAATCGCTCACTGCCTCAATGTGGCTCGGGACTGCACTCAACCAAAACCTGTTTACAGGACTCAGTAGAGCTGTGGTAAAGTAGTGATATAAGTACAGTGGGAACTCACACGAAACAAATGATGATCTCAAGTCTAAAAACTAACCTGCATTCATGTCACCTGAGAACCGCTATCTGACGATAGGTATAGTACAATCTAGAAGTTCTCGGCAAGTCCGTCCAGTATACTCACACTCAGTGAGCATATGTATACAATCTTAGGTGATCACACCAATAGCTGTGGGACCAAAGATCGCCCCTTGTTGGGGTCTAGAAGCGTATACACAAGTCTACTCAAGAATATCGATGCTCGGTCTCTATACTCCTGGGACTTGGGACATTTAAGGATGTGCTTATGGACTACCCAGCTCCCACAAGTATGATCACCATCATAACGCTGGTAGTCAAGAAAAATCCTACAGACTTTATCAACATGTATCAACCATATATGATATCGAGTACAATATATGCACAAGTTAAGATAAAGACAAACCAAAATAGTATACTATTGTAACGAGTCTTTATCAAAATATATAAGCAATATAAAGAAGCAAGAAAAAAATACACGTGTTCAAATAAAGACAACTCAAATAGTATAATATACAACTGAATAAGTGTTGGCTATAGTGCCCTCAAGGTAATTATCATAGTCGCAGGCAGCTGATTATGATGATTGAGGGATGACCTATACAAGTAGAACAGTCTTACTCGAGATGATAGTATGCTATATAGTTTTTCTTTATCATCATGTACAGCATTAGGTGGTATTACAGATCACAATTACATGTTGATAGAGCCCATAGGATTCTTGCTTGACTACCAGCAGTTTGATGGCGATCATATACGTGGCAGCTGGGTGGTCTATAAGCACATCCGTAAATGTCCCTAGTCGAGGGAGTTTCAAGACTGGGCATCGATACTCCAGAGTAGACTAGTGTGTACTGATCGAGACCCCGACGAGGGGAGGTGGCCGGTCTCACAAGCCACTGGTGTTAGTTTGTTCACCTAAGATGTATACAGGTGCACATTGGGTTATGAGTACACCGGAAGGACTCGCCGAGAACAAGCTAGTTGGTATTATACCTATTGTCAGATAGTAGTTCCATGGTGGTTAGTCTATCAACCTGAGATCGTCATTTTTCTCATGTGAGTTCCCACTATGATTTGATTACTACCCTACCACAGCTCAAAAGAGTCGTGCAAACGGGTTATAGTTAAGTACAGTCCCGAGCTACAAGGAGGAAGTGAGCGGATTGTCAGGGGATTCGTGTCTCCCGGTATTGGGGGTTGATGTCGCGTAGTGCACGGGTGGCCATCACTAGAAATCCTTAGCAAAGGTAGTCGAGAATTACTGATCTAGGAACGGTAGTTTCTCAGGTGGTGATAGGTTTCATACCGACACTAAATGTTGCATTATTAGGGGTCAGACTTTATCCACCCCCCTAGACACGAAATGCGATACTCATAGACGAACGGACCGGACTGTACGGATATTGTCGCTGTCAGGCTCAGTAGGGGTTTTAGGGTGAGTTTGCTCGTCGGATTTTCTTTCGCTCAATACCTAGGTAGCCGTTATGTACAGCTAGTAACGCTGACGTGCTTGTGGTTAACCCCACTGCCAGTGTATTGACGAGTATTTAGAGTCTCACACAATGGGTTTCCCTTCATCGGGCGAAACAATATAGAGGTCGTATGGTTTTACGGCAAGGTTCGATCACATACGTGTACCCTGTGCACAGATGATGCTCGGACGGATAATACTAGTGGGCTTTGGTTTAATCCGGATCCTAGTATTATATTTGTTGGATTATTTTCGTCTCTTTGTATTCGTATTCTTCATAATACAGATGCGTGTATGTATATACGGTTGAGGGGTATTCTTGTAATTTATTACAAGATTACTATTAGAAGATTACACCTCATCATGGTTTAGACCTTTTTGGATTAAAAGGTTATTGAGATGTAGGATGAGGTGTTTATTGCATTTTTGGTGGCATGGCTAATTAGTGACCCATGGTTACTATTCAAGCTTGCTTAGGGTTTTTGTTTGTTGTGAGATTGTTTGTTAACTTGAGACATTTTTGTTAACTCTACATATTTAGGAGACTTGACATATTTATTGTGATGGCTCCATTATTTCTAATCAATACTCACAACACACAAAAAAAACAAGCCATTATTCATTTCTTTCTCTCTCTCTTGAGTTGCTCTCAACACCTCATTCTCATGGCATCTTTTTCTTCCTCTAGCTCTACCCAAACCCTCTCATGATTTGAGAATCCTTGGGTGTCTTGAGACAAATTAATCCTTCATCACTCTCTACTTCATCTACAGTATCTAGAGTAGCGATCTAGGTATCCTAGTTATCTCAGATATGGGGTTGGAGTTTGTTGCATAGACTCTCTGGTGGATCATCTTCGATGGAGGGAGACCGGAGATCAAGTTTGATCAAGGAAGCCCCTAGGAGCTTGGGATGATGGTTGAAGACCGAAGGACACGGATCTATTCGGTATAACCATTGTAACTCCTTTGCATGTTTTGTTATCAAGCGCTTATGGGTAGATCCGGGTAATTGGTTGTGGTAGCACCAAGTTTTATAAATTTTTGTTCTGCATTTGGTCACGGATTGATGGCCGTGGCGCTGAAGTAACCCAACATGGTATCAGAGCCACTCCATAACCCTTAGTTAACTATTTGCGACATTAGAAATCCGCCGTTTTTGTCGTGCAAAAACTACCGACAAAAACAGTTCCGAAAACTGAAAGTTTGAGATGTTTGCACACCCTGCGGGCTCACGCTTTGAACTGAGAATCTGCACGGTGGTGCATGGGAACCCCGGGGAAACCCCAGGGGGGATGAATGGCTGGGCCCATTCCCCAAGACCACCACAAGGTGGTCTTGGCAGTGGGGACCCGAAACTGCCCCGCCTTGGGCAGTTTCCGGTCTGCCACACGCCCTTGCCACCTCGTGGTGGCATCGGGAGTGGGGTACCTCTAGGCCCCCCGACTCGAATTTAATTTCGTACTGTAACTCCCCGTGAAGATTCGGGCGCGTTTCGTTTTGATTAGGACTTCCGAATTGGTTTTAAACGGTCGGTTTTTGGAACTTTAGCTCACTGTTTTTTCATTGTTTTGGAAATTGGTTTAGTTTGCTAATTGCGTGCGGAATTCTAATGTCGCAGTTTTTGGTACATACATTACTATCTGCGACCGTGAATGTCATTAGAGCGGTACAACTCATCTAATTGCTATATGACTTTTTGAAGGGTTTGCGAACGTGACATTCATGTTGATGTTCTATGTTGTGCTGTGGTTGTGGCGGGATCTTCATGTGGATAGCTTGGGTGTAATGGTAATTCAGTTTGGGTTTATTTATAAATTTGATATTGCTGGAGAGGTTCCGACATGTGGACTGCCTTCACTGCCAGTTTGTATATTATTTGTTTGGGGCACAACCGGGTTGAGGTCGATACCACCCTTTTACTTATTTTCTTTTCTGTACTAGGATTACCCCGTGGTGGAGTGCACGAATAGCCGGCTTCTAGAGGAAAACGGACACGCATCTCATGGTATTGATAAGGAGGGGGGCTATACTTTAGAATTGGCAGGCTATTCACCGCACTCGTAGGGGGTACAGGTTGACCCACGGAGGAGTACTTAAGTTACCGGATTCCGTGAAGTACTGGGTGGCCCACTCACTTTGTTGATTGGGGTTTCCTCACTTCTGAAATTGGCGGGTAACTTGCCTCCCTCTTAAAGGTCTAGGTTTTCATTCCACAGGCTATCCACACGACCAGGGAAACATCGGGTTTCACTTGCGGCTCAAAGGAAACCCGGGGCTCCCAGATTATTCGTTTGTTCTGTGATGTTGCATATATCATGCTTGGGACGATTGTTATATATATATATTTATATACACTAGTAGATGTTGTATATGTTTTACACCCGTGCTAGTCCAGCCCCCACTCTGTCGTTAGTTAAGTAACCTAACGGGCGATGACGGGGCCCAGTAGTGAATGCGGATGGCATATACGTACATTATATTTTAGTTCTTTTCTGGTGTGATAAATTGATTGGACTGCGTTGATTCTGATCAATTCAAAGATAAAACAAACCTATATATGATGTTGTTGGAACAATTTTCAAAACCTGTTATTACAAGAACGTTTTCTTTTGTTTTGCACAAAGATATTCGGTTATGAATATCCAGCACCTCATTCGACGAGGCAAGAGCCGAGATCCCTTCACCGGGAGTGACCTCTTGGGTAGAAGTTTGCGTCAGGGTAATAACTTCACTATAGTCGATTACCTTTTGCTTTGCATCATGATATTCAGTTTGGAATATCCTGCACCTCATTCGACAAGGAAAGAGCCAAGATCCCTTCAACGGGAGTGACCATTTTAACAAAAGTTTTCACCACTATATATTTGTAAATTTTTTATATGTTTTATATGTTTTTTACTTATGCAAACTATGATGCAAAGTGCTGCGTAAATAAGCACAAATCTACCCTAAACTTGTTTTCAACAGTGTCCTCACTGTTGTCTTCTGATAAATCTCAAAAACCTGTAAGCTTAGGAGGATAATTTATTAGCGGGGACATGAAATATGATCGTGAAAATCCACCCCCAAACTTATTCTTTGGCTCACCATTTTGAGTAAAAATTTTATTTTCAAGAGCCAGATTATATCCTCCCCCAAACTTGAGTTAAACAATGTTAAGCATTGAAAATCACAAGAAGGGGTCAAAATTACTGGTCAATACCAAGCTTTGCAAAGACCGAAAGTCAACACCAACCATTCGAATATTTTATCGGTGTAGTGCACCGGTTGGTGGAAGAACATGTTATATGGAGCCAGGAAGAAGTGGGGAAGAGTTAAGTGGTGTGAAGGAGAGGGTTTGCGTCTCGTTTTGGAGAGACGACACAGTGATTGTGATGATGTATTACTTGCATTCTTGTGATTGTCCAGAGAAGGGGTGGAGGTTCAATTTCTTTGTCTGGGAGATGATACATCTCAACACCCGTGTTTGCTAAAAATGCGAGTTCATCGGCGAAAATGTCCTCAAAGCCCTCATCGATTCCCCGAAGAATAATGTCATCAAAAAGTGCGGGGTGATCTTCAGACTTTATAAAAAGTTCATATTCAGTGTTAGATGTTACCCGGACAACTCGATAGAAGCGTCCGTATGTGTATGATACATAGTTAGGTCAATAAAGAACATCTGAAAAGAGTCAAGACCAGTATTATGAGGCTCGTCAAATTCGCTGCTGTCGACATCCAATAATTCAACAGTACATGCTTGAGCAGTAGGTTCGGAGGGTACACTTCCCAACATGTAAATGTTAAGCTGAATTGACATCTTCCCGAAGGATAGGGTCATAGAGCCGTTACGACAGTTAATTATAGCATTGGAAGTGGCCAAAAAGGGGCGACCAAGGATTACTGGAATTTGATTCCGTGGGTTCACTACAGGCTGTGTATCAAGAACAATAAAGTCCACAGGGAATATGAATTCCCCGATTTTTATTAACACATCCTCCAGTTCACCCCTAGGTTTGGGGATTGATCGGTCTGCTATCTGGAGAGTGCAGTGAGCTGATTTCAACTCTCCGATCCCTAACTGCTTATAAACCGAGTAAGGAAGTAGGTTAACACTTGCGCCAAGATAAAGTAGAGAACGGTTAATGTGTTTACTCCCAATAGAAATAGAAATTGTAGGACAGCCAGGGTCCTCACGTTTTCTAGGTAATTGTTGGGGAAAAACTGTGTCTACAGTACTCGACATGAACACCTTTTTTGGCACTTGAGTCTTCCTCTTCCTAGTGCACAATGAGAATTTTCGCATAAGCTGGGACTTGTTGTATAGAATCTAAGAGAGGGATATTGATGTTAACCTGTTTAAAAATTTCAGTGATCTTCTCCATTTGCGGACTTGGTATGTTTCCCCTTAACTGATTCGGATAAGGAGCTTTAGCAATAAGAGCGGGGTCCAACATTGGAGAAGATCGTGTGGGTAGGAAAGATCCCAGAATAGGAGTGGGGATCGTCTTTGGTGGGCTTGAAGAAGTGTGCTGAGGGTTCGAGCCCTGGGGAAAAAGGAGAATAGGCTCGGAAGAAAATGGTAGGGTAGACGAACTGGGGTCAGAAGCAGAAGTAGAAGTGGAAGGAAAAGTCTCAGCCGGGGTATCATCGATTGATCTTCATTATTATCAATCTCTTCACCGACATGGTTGTCAAGCACTCTTCCAGATCTCAACGTGGTGATAGCGTTCACATGATGTGAATAGCCAGGATTTGGTAGGGGTTGAGCTGAAAGTTTATCTTTCTCTCTAGCACTCAATTCGGCATTTATACGGGCAATTTGTGCTTCTATCGATTTGAAACTCTCACTTTGGGAGTCAGAGTTTTTCTAGATTTTATCGACTGAAGACTTCATCTCAGCCGAAACTTGCTGATATTTGTCAGAAGCAAATTCATGGTTTCTTCGAGTGAAGAAGAGTTATCAGTGCCGATCAATTGCAAAGAATTGTTATATGGTGCAGGCGTGTTGACCGGATTTTGAAAATGTTGAGATTGGTAGGGGTGCTGACTTATTTGAAACGGTTGCTGTTGTGGTGGAGGGACCCTATGGAAATTATTTTGGTTTGGAACCGTGTTTTGAGTTTGTGATTGATTCCAAGCAAAATTAGGGTGATTCCACCAACCCTAATTATAAGTGGAAGAATACGGATTTTTTCCAGGTCTTTGTTGGAAAGCAGCATTGGTATGCTCTTGACCTTGAAACAGAGAATTTAAAGGGCATTCCTCCGTAAGATGAGATAGATCAGAACAGCATCCACAGACAGTTTTGGAGAGTGACATCTGATTTAGGGAGACTACTAAGAATTTATGTTCCATAGCTTCGAGTTTCTTTTGCATTCTTTTCATTTCAGCTCTAACTCCTATGGAAACATCAGATTGGTGGTTACCACCCCTAGACGATGGTTGACTTATACTCTCCCACTGTAAATACTTTTCAGCGAAATCTTCTAAAAATCTCCAGGCTTCACCATCATCTTTATTCATGAAGGTGCATTGACACATGGATTCAAGAGTCTGTTTTGTTGTAGGATTAAAGCCCTTATATATGATTCTACACAGATCCCATCTAGGAATTCCTTGATGAGGACATTAAACTAACAGATCTTTGAAGCGTTCAAAACACTTCGAGAATGGTTCATTTGGAAGCTGGGTAAATTGATTTATTTCGCAACGGACTCGAGCTGTCTTATGATTAAGGTAGAATTTCTTTAGGAAAGCTGTTACGAATTCTCCCCGGTTCGAAATAGAATGTGCAACTGTGTTATAAAGCCACTTCTCGGCTATATCGCATAAAGTGAATGGGAGAAGACGTAATCTCATAGCATCCACAGAAAGCTGTGAAGTATCCATCATAGAGCATACATTTTCAAATTTGGTAATAAAGACGTATGCGTCTTCCGACTCGAGACCGTGATATTTGGGTAAAAGGTTGATGTATTGAGGTTTGATTTCAAAATTTTCCCCATTGGCTGGTGCAATGGTGAGACAGGTCGAAAGAGGATCTCGAATAGGGTAACATCTCTCTTGGAGAGAGATGCAGGGCGGATTCTGTGCACCTGCGGGCGGTGGCAGAGTGGTGTTAAAGAACTTCGATGGAGAGCTGTCCATCGAAGTGGGTGTGGTAGTGAGTGAAGAAAAAGTAGATATAGAAATACCGACTTCGAAGTCGATAGGAGGAACACGGACAAGACGGGTATTAGAATTCCGTGTCCAGCCGAGCATGCACTAAATGGTTTAGCATAAGTGGCAACGTTGTGATAATTAAGGGAAAAGTTTTGGATTAGTGTTTGTTTTGAAAAAGACAGATTTTGAAAAATTCACACAAACAATGCACAAGCAACCCTAAATCTAGTGGTCACCTAGGTCAAGTCTCTAGACCACTCCTAAACTTCCAAAAGACAAGTCACAAGATAAATCATCTACTGTCTCTTTGCCCCTTCTATGGCCAGGTAAGTGCCAGATATGTGGGAGGTTCTGCACTACTTAAGTAATGGGACTAATTAAGTAACCACTTGCCTTAGACACACTTGCCTTAGACACCACAAAAGAAACGCGGATAAGCAATAGATTACCCACAACCTTCATCTGTCCTAATTGAGCGCAACGGTCCTTAGAGTCATGTCTAGATAATTTTTAGTTAATGAGGGTGATGTGGATGCAAGTTTGTGATTTTTGGGGCTTAGGAAGGGTAATGAAATCCCCACCTAATCTGAATTTGGTCTTTGCCCCTTAATTTCCGTATTAAAAATGCAAATAACCAAGATCAAACACGCAAAAAATTTTCTTTTTGCGGCACTGCGAATTTTTGCAAAAAATCCTGCAGAAATTAGTTAATGGACAGAGCAGGGAAGAGATAAGAAAGTATAGATGTTACCACAGAGAAATGAAATTCTGAAGCTTCAAGATCACCGCGGATCCGCCGCGAAATGCTTGCTATAGTCGCGGTTCCTCGGTGCGTTGACGAGATCTCTACACAAAATTTGGTACAGATGCTCCCTTTACTCCACTGGACTTCCTGAAATGATCTGAATATTTTCCCTTTGCTCCGATGATTCCAGATTCCCTCGCAAAAATCACAACAAATCGTTAAGCGCTTGTTGCGAATTTTGATCAAAAAAATTCTGCTGGAATAATAAAATTTTCAACTCAAATTACAAAAACGAACAAATTAGCACACGACCCCCGGAAACAGCGCCATTTGATTGATCTTTTCTTCATGTGTATTTGGAAATGTTTCACAACCAAAGAAATTTATACCGCAATCAATTGACGGTGTCTATTGTAGTTTCGTCGGTGAATACGGATCGTCCACTGAGAAAGTGTGATTTATTCGTTATCGTTCCAGTTGAGTGGAAAATTAATGGATAAAAGAAAATGCACGAAAATTGATTCAAGATTTGTGAGATTTGATTTTAAGAAAACATAAAGAATATAGATCTAGAATAAAGAATCAAGAAATGTCCCAATCACTTTGATTTATCAAGATAATGAAGAATAGCTTGTAGGATTCAATTGTGTTAATAGTTAATGATGAATCTAATAATTCCTAATCTTATCTACTGATAATTTGTAGTTAGATTGATGATTATGATGAAAATTAGGGATCTATTGAAGAAACTAGGCTTTCTCCTTCTATCCCTTGTCTTTTCAATCATGATCATTCGGATCTAGCCTCTAGCAAAGAAAATCATCAATCGTTTGATCCCTAATTTGCAATGAAATAATCAAGAAGTCATTTCGCTCCAAATTAGGTCATCAACAATTCGTTTTGCTAAGGTTCACAAATCTCATAAGCATTAAAACTAGTATTAAGATTTGATCATCATTAGATCTATCAATTCTCCCGAATCCTCCACAAGCGGAGAATTTACTCAAGCATCATGAAAATAAATGAATCAAAGATCAAGAAGTTTCACAACGCAAGAATGTAAAAAAAACAAGAATTTCAATTATCACCTTTATTAAATCGATATCTACTTACACATTCTCTCAATTCGAGATTACAAGATATTGCTCTCGATCGCTCCTTTTGAAGAGGTAACTAGATCCGTCGAATTTCGCTCCGCTCGATCTCCATGAGCCGTGGATCGTCGTAGATCTCTTGCTCGGATGAAGATTGGCTTCGCGGATAAAGGATTGATGGTTGCTTGCCTGATTTGCTTCTCAAAATGATCTTGATTTGGATTTGGAATTGGATTTAGGCTAGGGTTTTGGATCAAGTTGTGTCACTCAACTTGTGGAAATTTGGCTCAATATTCAACCACTCAATTTAATGAAAAACCTTTTTAATGAAGCCCTAGGTCCCTTTTTATAGCTTTCCCTTTAGCTTCCTCTAGAAGCTAGGTCTGGCTTCCTTTGTAAGCTTGGTTGTTATGAAGCTTGCATGAGAAGCTTGGTAGATATTAAGCTTGCACAAGAAGCTTGACTCTTAGAAGGGAAGTTTCTGGAGATTTCTAGGACTTTGAAGCATCTTGAAGAAGTTTTGCCGTTAAAATAAAGCCTCTGCAAAAGTTTCCACCGTCGACGAGTCAACTCGGCCGCGGATCCGCGGTGAACCGGCCTGACTCGGCCGTGGATCCGCGGCCGTTTGAGGTGATCTATGCATGATTTTTCCAGGGTAATTCTGATGTTGGCTTAATGGCACTTTCCTGATGTCTGGAATATTTTTATACTTTCTTGTTGACTGCCAGATCTCAAGTCTTTGACTTGATGCGTTTTATCAGCACTTTTAGCAGTTCCGGCTCTTTTACCTGGAGAATTTCCTGCACACAACCTCGAGACAAGTGTTGATACACAAAAGATCGTGCGTGTAGTAATAAACACACAATTTCCCTCATAATCCCGGTTATAATGTATAACACATGTTATTTGGTATTTTGCGGACAAATTGCTAATATGTGCTATATTTCGACCAAACACCTTTAGATGATTACAAAGAGTAGGGAAATTGATGTGTTTAAAATGCAATATTTTCGACTGATCACTAACCCTAGTGTTTAATTGTAAGATAATTACTTCAATTTAATTAATTTCGGTGTTTAATTTTGGTTCTATATTCAAACTTGAAATTTCAAGTGAATGGGTTTTGAGCTAGGTTAGGATTTTCATCACTCAATTATGATTACAAGATGTAGTTTAACATGTTATGACATGGAAAACTTAATCTAGTTGCTAATTTGTAAATTGTTACATTTAAATTGTCCTAATTATGATTTTTGCAAACTAGGTTTTTATAATTAATATAAATAGAAGAGATAAAATTTTAGAAATGGTTTGTGTGACTTGGTTGAGTTATTTAGTGAGCATTGTAGCCACTAGATTAGTTAAAATATCAAGATTTGTATTAAAACGGTTAATGACCGCTTACTAGTTTTTGGAAATTAATCGATTTGAATTAAGTTAAGATTTTGATGACCTACAACTAAATCCCTAAGATATTTAATGTGTTGTGAATGCGGAATTGATGCGATTTGGGTTTTAAGCTTGGTGTTTTTCACGTATAGTGACCCTCGTTGTAGTTTGTGGCGTTTTCGCAGCGCGCTTCGTGCACCAAGTGTGTGCGCATCGAGTTAATGCATGTGGTTGACTTGTATTGTTTGTGTCCGCGACTATTTATATTTATTCTCTTGTTTTCCTTGTGTACATTCTTAGGATCGGATGCAGAGGCGTCAGACGTAGTGCGGAAATGACAGAGCTCAAATCGGATCAGATGAGCCGAGGCGCCCAGGTGAGTAGATATATATCTATGGGGAAAGTCGGATGGATGGCGTATAGCACCCCGGCAGTTTCGTAGTATAGAACGCGAATGCGTTGTTATACACACACACACACATGATTGTGATATGAGATGAGTATACTTAGTAAGAAATGCTTATGTGACTTTGTGTTAGTTTTAGTGTAATTGGTAGAAAACGATTCAGTTAGTTTCTTAGTCGCGAACCCTAGAGTAGTGATTTGCATACACGCACACACACATGCGTACATTTTATTTCTTGTACGTATATAGGGATATGTATATATACATATATGTTTGTGAGTATGTGTGTGTGTGTGTGTATATATATACGTATACATATACATGGAAGATGAGGATAATATATGATACTTGGAGATGAGTCGATGTGTTTGGGCATGATGCCATGATATCGGTGATGTGATTTGGTTCGTATTATGAGATACGACATGATATTATAGCGGATCTGTAGGCGATGTGTTTTCATACACACACACTATTTTTTATTGATGGTATCAGTATGTACTAGACTTAGATCAGTACCTAGTTTATGATATATGATCATAAGGATACTGTTGGATATATGTATGCCGTAGAGGCCATTATGAGATAGTGGATGTATTTATACATGTGCGTATATATATGTATGTGTGTGTGTGTGTGTACACACACACACACAGAGAAGACATTCTTGCTTGACATGATATTATGATATCTGGTTCTTCTTTATCTGACATGTTGACTTGATCATGCTTTTATTCATTTACACATGTTGATAAAGCCCTGAGGATATTGGCTTGACTACCGTGATTATGATGGAGATCATACTATTAGGACTTATGTAGCTTATAAGCATATCCTGAAATGTCCGTAGTCATAGCTGTATCGAGATGGGGGCATCGATATGCCAGTGCAGCCTTTTATTCATTACATTCACTGATGATTTCTCAAGATTCGGTCATGTATTTTTATTAAAGCACAAGTCCGAAGCTTTCGAGAAATTCAATGAATATAAACTCAAAGTAGAAAAACAAACCGGCTTGAGCATCAAAATGCTTTGATCAGATCGAGGTGGGGAGTATCTCAGTACAGAGTTTGCAGACTTCGTAAAAGAGAATGGGATTCTCTCTCAGCTCACTCCTCCTTACACGCCACAGCACAACGGTGTGTCAGAGCGTAAGAATCGGACCCTATTTGATATGGTCCGCTCCATGATGAGTGATGCTAAGTTACCTGTCTCATTTTGGGGGCATGCATTGGAGACTGCTGTTAGGTCCACGTTACCTCTCCCGGTACTTACGGGGTTGCGGAAACGGTAAATCAAAAATTTTTCTAAACTTTGTAACATGGACCGTAAAAGCCGGATCTTTGCTAAACTAAAACTAGCATACTTGCTAAAGAGAGTTAGCTACTATGTTGATGGTTATACCTAAACTTGAACTCCTTCTCTTCTTGTTGTTGTTCTTCTTTCTTGTTCTTTGTAGAAGCTTGAATGGTTCTCTTCTCGTCGCCTTCTTCTTGCCGAAGATAGATCCACCTCGAAGGTTCGACTTTGGGCTCTTCCTCGATCTTTGAGTGAACTAGGGTTTCCGGCTTGCTAAACCTTCATCCTAGAATGAGTAGAGAGTGATTAGGGTTTGCTTTTCTATCTAAAGAGAATGATTCTCAACACATGAGAAGGTTTCTCTTTTCAAGAGGAGGAAGAAGATGAAATGAGGAGAGAGAGAGGTTATGATAGAATGAGCTCTCATTTTTCTTTCTTGCAAAAACATAATGCAAAAAAAAATATTATCTAAATAATAATAATTGAAATAAGAATAGTTGATGGTTATTTTGGAATGACCACTATCATACTTCTTTAAATGAAGTGTAAGCATGAATCAAGGAAGACTTTCAAGGCATGAAAGTGGTCAATGGTCAACAAGTCAACCAAGGTCAACAAGTCAACAAAAATCAACCATAACATAATTCTCATTTAATTGCTATTATTAATAGATAATATATAAATCCATTAGGGTTTGGAAAATGAAGACTGTCAACTGTGCATACGCACCCGTTCCGAAACCCTAATGAAAAACCTCATTCTCCGCCTCAAGCAACTGTGCATACACACCTGCATTCTCGTTCCGAGGAACAAGAATACCAAGATATAAAAGCAACCCCCAAAACATATACCAGTATCTGGCTCAAACCAGAGCCTGCCAGTATAATCCGTCCGGACTCCAAACGTGCACAAGTGCGCGGATGAGAACGAACCCTGTCGCAAAACCATGCGACCTCTACTCTATTTTGCCCAGAGGCGAATACCCTCTGTGTGGGACTCTAAAGACTCGACACTACGCTGGCAGTGGGTTTAACCACAGACCGCAAGCGGCACTAGCTGTGCGTAACGGTCCCCAGGTAGATGTCGACAAGAAGGCTGACGAGGTGAAACCCCATCTGAACTCCTACTGAGTCTGAATGTGACATTCTCCGTACAGTCCGGTCTGTTCGTCTGATACATCGCATGGCGGGCCTAGGGGGGCGGTAAACGTCAGTCCCCTAATAGCGGTACAAGTCGTGTCGGAGTGAAGCCCAATACACCCTGAGATAACACTGGAACCTACCAGTACATCTCGCTTGCCCTGGCCAGGGACTACTTGTGTAATGGCTCTCCTAGACACAGCGCGATGTCAACTCCCAATACCGGGAGAGACGAATCCTGTCTAACCGTCACTGCCTCCAAGTGCTTCGGGACTGCTCCCAACTACTACCTGTTTGCATGACTCAATAGAGCCGTGGTAGGGTAGTAATCAAAGAACAGTGGGAACACACTCGAGGCGAAGTGACAGTGTCAAGTCAGCGGACTAAGCTGTACTCATGTCACCTGGGAACTGATAACTGACGATAGGTATAATACCAACCATCAGTTCCCGACGAGTCCTGTCCAGTGTACTCGTAACCCAACGAGCACCCGCATACTATCTCAAGTACGACGTACTGACGGCTGTGGGACAGACCGTCTCCCGTGCTGGGATGAGAAGCGCATACGCTAGTCTACTCCGGAGTATCGATGCCCTATCTCGGTACTCCCACGACTAGGGACGTGTATAAGGATGTGCTTGTAGATTACCCAGCCCCCACGAGTGTGATCGCCATCACAACGCCGGTAATCAAGCAAAGATCCTAAGGGCTCTACTAATGCGTATAGGTGATATAATAAATAAACACACATGTACACATTAAAGCAGAGGCAAACCAAGTAGCATACTACTATATTGAGCAAGATTGTCTGTACAACTGTGAATATCCCAAGCTTCCATCAAGTAATATACATACTAGTATGATACAGTAATGGCCTCTAGGGCATATACACTAACAATCTCCCACTTGCACTAAGGCCATGTACTGGCGTATCGAAGACCTATCATCTCGATCAGCCGCTCGAACTGAGTCTGGGGTAAAGCCTTTGTGAATGGGTCCGCAGTGTTGTCCTTTGTGTCCACTCTCCGCACCTCGATCTCCTGTCGATCAATGATCTCCCTGATCAGGTGATACCGCCTTAAGATGTGCCTGGATTTCTGATGGGACCTTGGTTCCTTCGCTAAAGCTATAGCCCCATTGTTATCGCAATACAAAGGTATTGGATCAACAATGGACGGAACCACCTGAAGTTCACTAATGAACTTCTTAATCCAGACCGCCTCTTTTGCGGCATCGCTTGCAGCAATGTATTCAGCCTCCATCGTCGAGTCTGCGACGGTATCCTGCTTGGAACTCCTCCAACATACCGCCCCTCCGTTGAGGGTAAACACAAAACCCGAGACAGACTTGCTGTCATCTTTGTCGCTCTGGAAGCTTGAATCGGTAAAGGACTCGACCCTGAGGTCTCCATTACCGTAAACCAGGAACATCTCCTTAGTCCTTCTCAGGTACTTGAGAATGTTCTTCACTGCTATCCAGTGGTCCTCCCCTGGGTCTGACTGATACCGGCTTACCGTGCTCAACGCGTAAGCTACATCTGGTCTTGTACATAGCATCGCATACATTATAGATCCTACCGCCGAAGCGTAGGGTATAGTGCTCATGCGAACCCTCTCCTCGTCAGTCTTAGGAGACATCTTCTTGGAGAGGGTAATTCCGTGCAATGCGGGTATGTTACCGCGCTTGGAATCCTCCATACTAAATCTCTTTAGTACGGTCTCTATGTACCTGGACTGCGAAAGTCCCAATAGTCTCTTGGATCTATCTCTATAGATCTTGATCCCCAGAATGTACGAGGCATCACCCAGGTCCTTCATGGAGAACCTTTGTGACAAAAACAGCTTGACCGATTGTAGCATAGGAACATCATTTCCTATCAAAAGAATGTCGTCCACGTACAAGACTAGGAACACGACAGTTCGTCCTACAATCTTCTTATACACACAGGGTTCATCTTCGTTCTTGATGAAATCAAATTCCTTGATTGCCTCATCAAAACAGATGTTCCAGCTCCGCGATGCCTGCTTTAATCCATAAATGGATTTAAGCAACTTGCACACCCTTCCGCTGCTCCCACTGTCTACGAAACCTTCTGGTTGATCCATATAAACGCACTCTTCCAAACAACCGTTTAGGAAAGCCGTCTTAACATCCATCTGCCAGATTTCATAGTCATGGAAGGCAGCAATGGCAAGTAGGATCCGAATGGATTTGAGCATAGCCACCGGAGAAAAAGTTTCATCATAGTCCAAACCAGGTCTTTGACGGAAACCTTTTGCAACGAGTCTAGCTTTATAGGTTTCCACCTGCCCATCTACACCAAGTTTCCTTTTGTAGATCCATTTGCATCCAACGGGTTTTACCCCAGGTGGAGCAATATCCATGGTCCACACTTTATTGGCGTACATGGACTCCATTTCAGATTGCATTGCTTCCTGCCACTTATCAGAGTCCCTACTGATAATGGCCTGCCTGAAACTGGTAGGGTCATCTTCTTCCAAGATGCAATCCTCTCGATCCCCGTCAATGAGAAAACTGTAGTATCTCTCGGGCGGATGAGAAACCCTACCAGATCTGCGGAGTGGCTGAGGTTCGTCTGGGGTTATTGAATCCTGAGGTTCTGTCAAACTTTCAGTTTCAGTTTGTGGTCGCTGAATTTCTTCCAATTCTACCGTGCTCCCACTAATTTCTTTTGCAAGAAACTCCGTTTCCAAGAAAACGGCATGCTGAGCAACAAACACCTTCTGTTCCTCGGTGTGGTAGAATAGATATCCATAACCATTCTTTGGATATCCCACAAACTTACATAAAACTGACCGTGCCTCTAGTTTATCCGGTTTATGCTTTTTAACATAAGCCGGACAACCCCATATCTTAGATCTTTTAAGATATGGCCTCTTTCCATTCCATATCTCGAACGGAGTCTTAGGCACAGATTTAGACGGAACATCATTCAATAGGTATGCGGCTGTCAATAGCGCATGTCCCCAAAATGAAAGAGGCAACTCGGCATTACTCATCATGGAGCGAACCATATCCAGTAGGGTACGATTCCTCCGCTCCGAAACACCGTTGTGCTGTGGTGTATAAGGAGGAGTAAGCTGAGAGAGAATACCATTCTCTTTTAAGTAATCTAGGAATTCCGTGCTTAAGTACTCCCCTCCCATGTCAGACCGGAGGATCTTGATACTTTTGCCTGTCTGGTTCTCTACCTCGTTTCTGAATTCCTTGAATTTCTCAAAAGCTTCAGATTTGTGTTTCATCAGATACACATATCCGAATCTAGAGAGATCGTCAGTGAATGTGATGAAGTACGAGAACCCACCCCTTGCATGTATAGACATCGGACCACATACATCACTATGTACGAGTCCCAAGAGCTCTGCTGCTCTTTCTCCATGTCCGGTGAACGGAGATTTGGTCATCTTTCCTTTGAGACAAGACTGACAAGTTCCATAAGATGAAAACTCGAACGCATTCAAGAGTCCATCTTTATGCAACTTACTCAGTCTTTTCTCTCCGATATGACCGAGTCTACAATGCCACAAGTAGGATTCATTCGTATCTGAATTCTTCCTCTTGCGTGTGTTTTGTATGTTGAGAACTGTATTCTGATTTAGAACGTAGATACCATTAAACAGTGTACCCTCTGCAACCAGTACCTCATCAAGGTAAATGTTCATGATATTCTTTTCAAGAACAAACTTATATCTATCTTTATCGAGTAAAGAAACTGATATGATGTTGCAAACCATAGAGGGTACATAGTAGCAATCGTTCAAAATCATAGTCTTGCCATTTGGCAATACTAGGTGATATTCACCGACGGCTGCCGCATAAACTTGTGCTCCGTTCGCTACTCTGAGCGACATATCACCCGGTGCAACTTTCCTACTTTTTCTCAGTCCTTGCAATAAATTACAAATATGAGATCCTGATCCGGTATCAAGTACCCAGGAGGTAGGGCTGACCGTAAAACAGTTCTCAATTACAAGAACACCTGAAGTAGATGCAAAACCATGCTTCTTCTTCAACTGGGTATCCTGGAAATCCATACTTTCCTCTTTCCCATTCTCATACTCATGACGGTTGTCACAAGTTAGAGCTGAACCAACTTTCCCCTGTCCCGAATAAGAATTCGGTTCGGTCAAGCGATACATTTTATTATCTTGATTAGGGCGTGAAAAGGTTGCTGCCTGGAGAGAGAGAAAAGAAACACTCAGCGTATGCTCTTGCAAGATTAGATTGGTTTATTAATTTATCTAACCAGGGTGTCTCCCACTGTTTCCTCAAATCCTTCCTAAAACCTTTTTAAAAGAAGAACTAGCCGGGTTTTAATTCACGTCACAATACTTGCTTAACCTTTCAGCCAGGCTAGTGTCGGTACTTCGAGGGAGGTTTTCCAACGCTTTCGCGAAGTTCCTTAATTAAAGAACCTCTTTTCCCTGTGGGCGTAACCCCGCTAACACCTTTCTAGACACCTACTAGGTTTATAGCATTGATCGTTAAGTGAAATAATCTCCCGAGAGTAAACCAACTCATCAGTGGGATCGGGATCCAACTGTCATTGTGTGATAACCTAGATGGAATCCACTCTAGTCACCACACTCCAGAAGGTATGCTAAATCTGCAAGTTTCAGTTCTTTTGAAACTCCCGATGTGGTTTTTGCCCCTAACTGTTCATGACCTTGACTAGGTCAACAAGCCACAAACTGTTAGACAAGTTCTACCCGTCATAATCCTGATTGCATTAGACCCACCCGTACGTGCCCTTGACTAGGTCAACAAGGCCGCACGACTGTCCTAACCAATCACATTTGCAATCCACAGAAGAATATTATTTAGCTACCGTTCACTACGCCTTGACTAGGTCAACAAACGCAGCACGAATACTGAATAATATTAATCCGAAACGACGGAGGGCTACGGCTGGGTTTTTAGCGAAAAACCCGTTAACGTAATGAACTTGATATCGTTGAAGGAACCTGATTGCACCCTTTTAAAAATCATAGTGGCGAAAACTTTTGCTAAAGAGGTCACTCCCTGCGAAGGGATCTCGGCTCTTTCCTCGTCGAGTGAGGTGCTGGGTATTCATAAGATGAATACCTCGATGCAAAGCAAGAATAATCGACTATGGTGAAGTTATTACCCTGACGCAAACTTTTGTCCAAGGGGTCACTCCCGGTGAAGGGATCTCGGCCCTTGCCTCGTCGACTGAGGTGCTGGGTATTCATAACCGAATACCGCGATGCAAAACAAAAATGAACGTCCTTGTAATAACAGCTTTTTGAAAAACTTGTTCCAACAACGTCTTTTAGGTTTATTTTCTTGCATTAGTTCTTTTAATGCGTGATATTCTTGCATTAGTTCTTTTAATGCGTCCCATCATTTAATCCTACCATTGCAGAAAACAACCAAAATATGACGTACGCTTATGCCATTCGCATTCGCCACGGGGTCCCGTCATCACTCGTTAGGTTACTTAACTAACGACAGAGCGGGGGCTGGGCTAGCGCGGCTGTAAAACATAAGCAACGCCTAAATAGTAAAGCAATGATAGACATTACAGATCACAGATGAATACATTGGATATACTAGCAATCCGCAATCCTTTCGAGCCTGAAACGAAAAGCGGATAACACGGTCGCGGTGAATAGCCAAATACCCCACCCAAGACCCCTACGGGTGCGGCAAACTACCCGTCAAGTACCCGAAGCGAAGCAACCTCCCTCAATGCCATGAGTAGGCCACTCGGCACTTCGAGCTACCCGGTAGTTTGTGCACCCCTCCATGGGTCTATCCTAGGAGCAAAAACAGTAAAAAGAATTATACAATGACGGCTACAACCCCGACCCGGTTGTGCGGCCAAACAAATAATATAATTACATCAATTTACATTTACAATGAATGAAAGAAAAACAAAAGCTCATCTCACATCCACCCCGGCTATTCACCCGCGACAGTTCAACACATTCATATACACATTCCAGCACATTACAGATCATGTATAACCCCGACTAATCGACTTATAGCGATTAGCCGACGTTCAATACATGCAAACATCACAGATATAACCAACATAGTCAAAGTGCAGTGAAGTTCGGAAAAAAAAAATACGGAATTATAGGACCCCAAAAGCAAATTTCAGTTCTGGAAAATCTGGGTACATATAATACATCTTAAAAATCACAAAATCCAACCAGAAGAACACTGCACGAAAAACGATGCAGCAAGGAAACCAATCTGCGGCGCTTCCGCGGCACATGCCTACCTCGTGCCGCGGAAGCGCGGCGACTTAAATGAATGACGTCATCGTTTTTCTTCTGTGTTCAAACAAAACCCTGAGACGATTTTACAAGTATAAAGTTTTTCATTTTGAGCCAAAAAAAATTCAACAGAAACTCAGGTTTTTAGTTTTTCCGGTTTTGCGATTTTTCGGTTCCGAACTTCGTTACACTTCACTACCAAGCTAGTTTAAGTTTAGTTAGGCTCTGATACCACTGTTAGGTCCACGTTACCTCTCCCGGTACTTACGGGGTTGCGGAAACGGTAAATCAAAATTTTTTCTAAACTTTGTAACATGGACCGTAAAAGCCGGATCTTTGCTAAACTAAAACTAGCATACTTGCTAAAGAGAGTTAGCTACTATGTTGATGGTTATACCTAAACTTGAACTCCTTCTCTTCTTGTTGTTGTTCTTCTTTCTTGTTCTTTGTAGAAGCTTGAATGGTTCTCTTCTCGTCGCCTTCTTCTTGCCGAAGATAGATCCACCTCGAAGGTTCGACTTTGGGCTCTTCCTCGATCTTTGAGTGAACTAGGGTTTCCGGCTTGCTAAACCTTCATCCTAGAATGAGTAGAGAGTGATTAGGGTTTGCTTTTCTATCTAAAGAGAATGATTCTCAACACATGAGAAGGTTTCTCTTTTCAAGAGGAGGAAGAAGATGAAATGAGGAGAGAGAGAGGTTATGATAGAATGAGCTCTCATTTTTCTTTCTTGCAAAAACATAATGCAAAAAAAAATATTATCTAAATAATAATAATTGAAATAAGAATAGTTGATGGTTATTTTGGAATGACCACTATCATACTTCTTTAAATGAAGTGTAAGCATGAATCAAGGAAGACTTTCAAGGCATGAAAGTGGTCAATGGTCAACAAGTCAACCAAGGTCAACAAGTCAACAAAAATCAACCATAACATAATTCTCATTTAATTGCTATTATTAATAGATAATATATAAATCCATTAGGGTTTGGAAAATGAAGACTGTCAACTGTGCATACGCACCCGTTCCGAAACCCTAATGAAAAACCTCATTCTCCGCCTCAAGCAACTGTGCATACACACCTGCATTCTCGTTCCGAGGAACAAGAATACCAAGATATAAAAGCAACCCCCAAAACATATACCAGTATCTGGCTCAAACCAGAGCCTGCCAGTATAATCCGTCCGGACTCCAAACGTGCACAAGTGCGCGGATGAGAACGAACCCTGTCGCAAAACCATGCGACCTCTACTCTGTTTTGCCCAGAGGCGAATACCCTCTGTGTGGGACTCTAAAGACTCGACACTACGCTGGCAGTGGGTTTAACCACAGACCGCAAGCGGCACTAGCTGTGCGTAACGGTCCCCAGGTAGATGTCGACAAGAAGGCTGACGAGGTGAAACCCCATCTGAACTCCTACTGAGTCTGAATGTGACATTCTCCGTACAGTCCGGTCTGTTCGTCTGATACATCGCATGGCGGGCCTAGGGGGGCGGTAAACGTCAGTCCCCTAATAGCGGTACAAGTCGTGTCGGAGTGAAGCCCAATACACCCTGAGATAACACTGGAACCTACCAGTACATCTCGCTTGCCCTGGCCAGGGACTACTTGTGTAATGGCTCTCCTAGACACAGCGCGATGTCAACTCCCAATACCGGGAGAGATGAATCCTGTCTAACCGTCACTGCCTCCAAGTGCTTCGGGACTGCTCCCAACTACTACCTGTTTGCATGACTCAATAGAGCCGTGGTAGGGTAGTAATCAAAGAACAGTGGGAACACACTCGAGGCGAAGTGACAGTGTCAAGTCAGCGGACTAAGCTGTACTCATGTCACCTGGGAACTGATAACTGACGATAGGTATAATACCAACCATCAGTTCCCGACGAGTCCTGTCCAGTGTACTCGTAACCCAACGAGCACCCGCATACTATCTCAAGTACGACGTACTGACGGCTGTGGGACAGACCGTCTCCCGTGCTGGGATGAGAAGCGCATACGCTAGTCTACTCCGGAGTATCGATGCCCTATCTCGGTACTCCCACGACTAGGGACGTGTATAAGGATGTGCTTGTAGATTACCCAGCCCCCACGAGTGTGATCGCCATCACAACGCCGGTAATCAAGCAATGATCCTAAGGGCTCTACTAATGCGTATAGGTGATATAATAAATAAACACATATGTACACATTAAAGCAGAGGCAAACCAAGTAGCATACTACTATATTGAGCAAGATTGTCTGTACAACTGTGAATATCCCAAGCTTCCATCAAGTAATATACATACTAGTATGATACAGTAATGGCCTCTAGGGCATATACACTAACAACTGCAGCGTTTCTACTGAACAGGGTTCCAACCAAAACTGTGTCTACCATGCCATATAAGATATAGCATGGGAAGAGACCATCTCTTAAACGATTTAAGATTTGGGGTTGTCCGACCTATGTTAAAAAGCAAAATCCGGACAAACTCAAGACACGGTCAGTCATGTATAATTTTGTAGGATATTCAAAGAATTCTTATGGATATTTGTTCTACCACAAGGAGGAACAAAAGGCGTTTGTTTCTCAGCATGCCACATTTCTGGAAAAAGAGTTTTTCACAAATGATATAGATGGCAGTGTGGTAGACCTAGAAGAAATTCTTGAAACACAAGTTACAAATGACGACTTGGTTGAACCGGCTGTTGCAACAGAAACTAACGAACCTCGGCCACTCCGTAGATCTGGTAGGACTTCTCGCCCACTGGAGAGGTACTACGGTTTTCTCGTTGATGGTTATAGAGAAGACTGCATCATGGAGGATGATGATCCTACTAGCTTTCAGCAAGCTATCACGAGTGGAGACTCTGTGAAGTGGCTGGATGCCATGAGATCTGAAATGGAATCTATGTACACCAACAAAGTATGGACTTTGGACATTGTACCCCCTGGGGTAAAACCCGTGGGGGTGCAAATGGATCTTTAAAAGAAAGATTGGTGTAGATGGGCAGGTAGAGACCTATAAGGCAAGACTTATGGCGAAGGGTTTTCGTCAAAGACCAGGTCTAGACTATGATGAAACTTTTTCTCCCTTAGCCATGTTTAAATCCATTCGGATCCTACTTGCTATTGCTGCTCACTATGACTATGAAATCTGGCAGATGGACGTTAAAACTGCATTTCTAAATGGAGATTTAGAAGAATGAGTTTATATGGATCAGTCAGAGGGCTTCATTGATAGTGGGAGCAGCGGGAAAGCATGTAGATTGCTTAAATCCATTTATGGATTAAAGCAGGCATCACGGAGTTGGAACATCTGTTTCGATGTTGTTATCAAAGAGTTTGATTTCATCAAAAATCCAGATGAACCTTGTGTTTATAAGAAGGCTGTAGGAAGAGCTATCGCATTCCTCATATTATACGTGGATGACATTCTTCTGAAAGGAAATGGCATTACTATGCTGCAGTCGGTCAAATCTTTCTTATCACTAAGGTTCTCCATGAAGGACCTGGGTGATGCTACATACATTCTAGGCATTCGGATCTATAGGGATAGATCCAAGAAGTTATTGGTTTTGTCCCAAACCAGGTACATTAACACCATTCTAAAAAGGTTTAGCATAGAAGACTCCAAGCGGGGTGCC
This sequence comes from Agapanthus africanus, assembly GCA_030015575.1. NCBI lineage: Eukaryota > Viridiplantae > Streptophyta > Magnoliopsida > Asparagales > Amaryllidaceae > Agapanthus > Agapanthus africanus. The sequence continues at coordinate 540,529,211 of CM057337.1, forward strand.
TTACCCGCTTGCTATGGGGTCACTCTCTCTAAGGACTTTTGCCCAAAGGTCGATGAAGAGAGAGCTCACATGAGCATTATACCTTATACTTCAGCCGTAGTTCTATCATGTATGCGATGTTAAGTACACGCCCAGATGTAGCTTATGCACTTAGTGTAGTAAGCAGGTATCAATCCAACCCAGGGGAGAATCACTGGATAGCTATGAAGAACATTCTTAAGTACTTACGAAGGACTAAAGAATTGTTCTTGGTGTATGGTAATGGAGATCTCCAAATGGAGGCATTTACCGATTCGAGCTTCCAGAGCGATAAGGATGACAGCAAATCTATCTCTGGGTTTGTATTTACCCTTAATGGAGGGGCGGTTAGTTGGAAGAGTTCCAAACATGATACCGTTGCAGACTCTACGATGGAAGCTGAGTACATTGCTGCGAATGATGCCGCCAAGGAAGCCGTCTGGATGAGGAAGTTCGTCTCGGAGCTAGGAGTAGTTCCAACCATTATTGATCCAATACCATTGTATTGTGATAGTAATGGGGATATGGCATTGGCCAAGGAGCCCAGGTCCCATAAGCTGTCCAAACACATCCTGAAGCGCTTTCATTTGATCTGAGAGATTGTAGATTGCCGCGAGATCAAGATTAGAAGAGTAGATACAAAGAATAACACCGTGGATCCACTTACCAAGGCCCTCCCTCTGCCGCAGCATGAGCGACATTTTTTGATGTAAGGTATGAGATACGCCAATAACTGGCTTTAGTGCAAGTGGGAGATTATTGGATATATGTATGCCCTAGAGGCCATTATGAGATAGTGGATGTATTCATACATGTGTGTGTGTGTGTGTGTGTGTGTGTGTGTGTGTTTATATATATATACAGAGGACATTCTTGCTCGACATGATAGTATGCTATCTGGTTCTTCTTTATCTGACATGTTGACTTGATCATGCTTTTATTCATTTACACAGGTTGATAAAGCCCTGAGGATATTGGCTTGACTACTGTAATTATGATGGAGATCATATTAGTAGGACTTCTGTAGTTTACAAGCATATCCTGAAATGTCCATAGTCGTAGGTGTATCGAGATGGGGCATCGATATACCAGTGCAGACTAGCGTATATGATACTAGACCCATATGATGGGCGATGGATGATCCCATATCCATTGATGTTTGACATCGAGATCATATGCGGGTGCTCGGTGGAGACTGGGTACACTGGACGGACTCGCCGAGAACTCCTATATTGTATTATATCTATCGTCGAATAGCAGTTATCAGGTGACACTAGTAAAGGTTAGTCTGTAGACCCGAGATCGTCATAGAGTCTTGTGTGTTCTCCTACTGTACATTGATTACCACCCTACCACAGCTCTACTGAGTTGTGCAAACAGGTGGCTTTTGGGTACAGTCCCGAGACACACAAAGCCGATGAACGATAGGAGGGGTTTCGTCTCTCCCGGTATTGGGAGTTGATACTGTGATGTCCTCGATTGGCTATATCAGTAAGTGTTAGTTATATGTATGCCCTAGAGGCCATTACTGTACATACGATGTATATTGTAGTGGATGCAAGGACATATATAGGGAGGACTTTCTTGCTCGACATGATAGTATGCTATCCGGTTGTACTTTATCTTAACATGTACTCTGATTTTCTCCATGTTACATGTTGATAAATCCCTTAGGATATGTACTCGACTACTGGGACTATGATGAGATCATACTAGTAAGGCCACGGTAGTCGACGAGTACTTCCTATAACTGTTCCTAGTCGAGGGTGTATCGAGACAGGGCATCGATACTCCAGAGTAGACTAGCGTATACGCATCTTGACCCATATGATGGGTGATGGATGATCCCATATCCATCAGTGTTTGACATCAAGGATGGTGTACGGGTGCTCAGTGAAGACTGGGTACACTGGACGGACTCGCCGAGAACTCTCAGATGGTATTATACCTTACGTCAGATGGCAGGTCTCCGGTGACACTGGTACAGAGTAGTCTGTTGACCCGAGATCGTTATAGAGTCTTGTGTGATTCCCACTGTGCTTTGATTTCCATCATACCATGTCCAAGAGGGCGTGCAAAAAGGTGGCTTTTGGGTACAGTCCCGAATCACATGGAGGCAATGAGCGATAGGTGGGGATTCGTCTCTCCCGGTATAGGGAGTTGATGTTGCGCTGTATTCGATTGGCTATAACCGGAAATCCCTAGCCAGGGTTGCTGAGATTTACTGGTAAGTGTTATCAGTAGTTTCTCTAACTGTTATAGACCTCATATCGAAATGACTTATCGAGCTACTGGGGTCTGACGTTTACCACCCCTAGGCAAGATATGCGACATATCAGACGACGAGACCGGACTGTATGGGAGTGTTACTGATTGGATTCACAGGAGAATGTACAGGCTTGCTTGTTGATCTTCTGAGCGCTCAATACCTGAGTGGCTGTTATGTTTAGCTGACCGCTTGCAGTTTGTGGGTGTTTGATATGATCATCACCTACTGCAGGCGTATTGACGATTCTTTAGAGTCCTACACAGAGGTTTCTTAGCACAGACAAAACGGAGTAGGAGCACATATGTGATATGTGCGGGACCGAGGATAATGTGGTATGTGATACCGTATTGGATTCTCGCGATATGAGATATCGGCCGGGTATATGTGATATAGCCGGGTCATCGTATTAGTCGGTTATATGCGATATAGCAGGATTGTTGGATCAGGTGTTGATTCGATAATTTAATGTATAATAATATATATGATATATTAAATTACATTAACTAATATTAGCTCACTAAAAGATTCTTTTTCTCACGGGATAATACATTGATATATATGCGATATATGTTAATTGTATTATTTTCTATTGTTACAAAATATATTGCATATGTGATATATAATATTGTAACATGTTAGGGTTACAAATTTAACAATGGTTTAGGGTTTAAACTTGGTTAGGGTTTGGATTAGGGTTAGCTTTTGCATGAAGCTTCATGAAACTTTGACTTTGTGGTTGCTTGATAGTTTTGTGAGATATTATGTTAACCCTATCCAAACCATTAACTCTAGTTAACTCTCTACAAGGGTTAACTCTTTCATGCTTAACCTTTGGTTAGATTTATAACCACTGCAATAATTCATTGTTCTTCACCAAAGGATTAAGTTATCATCTTTTTTCATTCTTCTTCTTCTTGCTTGAGTTTCTTCTTGAAAAAGCTTTCTTTTGTGATGAAAGTGAGTGAGAAAAAGATTATAAATGAGAGCAAAAATCCTACTTCATCATCCTCATCTATCCTTGCCATTTAGATGAGGGTGTTCACATCATTTCATGAGTGATAGCTTTTGTTAATGAAACTTCAAGGTATATCATCTATGTATCGAAGATCGGAAGCAAAGGTTGTATCATTCTCTTCGTGAAGCCTCTCGAGAGTCCATAACACGATGATCGCAGCGAAGGGACCACAACACGGAGCTTAAGAAGTGAAGGACCGGATCTACAAAGGTTGTAATCCCTCTCACTTAGTGTTAAAGCGTTTAACATGTTCGTGTTCGCCTAAACCCTAGTTTAAAGATCCGGCTTCGGGTTGTTCGGCACGGCTAAAATTTTAATCGGCCATGGTTGATGCCTCGTAGACCCTTGTGCGCGTGCCTAGCAACCCTACAGTGGTATCAGAGCCAAGCTAGAGCTTTAGGCGAAGTCTGAGCGAAGTTTAAAGTCCGATCGAAACCCGAAACCCCGATGTTTACCCTTCTCTGTACATTTTTCAAAACTGTGGTTTTTTATGAATTAAAAATGCTCAGAAAAATAAGCAGGAAAAACTAAGAATTACTGTGAAGTACGGCCCTCTATTTCGCAAATTTGACCGAGGAACCGCGACCAAACCAAGGGTTTGGCGGCGGTTCCGCGGCCTAAATTGTGACTTAGTCCATGGAATTTCATGTAATTATTCTTAGGTCCTTTCTTGTTATTTTTTTCTGGGAATTTTTTAATTCCACTCAAGTGTTGAGTTTTCTAGGGTTGTATTGGGGAATCGTTGATTCGATCAGATAATTTAACTTTGTTTAGTTTTTTCCGGATAATTTTTAGAAACTGTTAAAAAGTTCGACCGGATATCAATAACTCGCTTTTTCCCCAGTCGGAAAATTTTTCAAAAGTTGGATTTTTTTTCTCGAGTTTAAGAACGTTCTAAGTTGTGCAAGTAACGCGGTGGACCCTCTAGAAGACAACAAACCTTAACTCGATTATGTGACCGTCTTGAACAACCTCTAAACCTTAGGGTTTGCGGCAGTACGGCGTGCCACATGTGAGGCGTTGTCTTGACCCTTCTACGGCTGGACCATTGGTACTGTAGCATGTGATAGATGTTTTTAAACTGATTTCAAGTTTTGAGATATATTGGGGAAATCTTGGGTGTTTGATTATTCTATCGGAAAGTTTAGCATTGTCTATTTATCTGGAATATGATACAATATTTGGAATCCACAAGTAGTTATGAGATAACTAATTTGAATGTTATAAACATAGCACTATAGTCTCAGATGATCGATTGCCACGGAATTTTGATGTGATCAAAAGTCCGTCGCAATCACGTAGCGTACGCGGATACTCGCCGGGTAAACTTAACAGACAGCCATGCCCCATAGCCCCAACCAAGTGACTGTAGGAGAACCCCGTCGCCATAAGCATCCGTTCGGGTGCTCACGGCAGCGGTGTTCCGCCTTAGTGCACTTTGTCGACGGCATCTTGGGGTGCGGCTGTCTACTAAAGTTTGCGACGAGCATTCGATCATGATGTCGGGAATCTTGTTGAATTGCTCGACTTGATATTGAAAAGAGTTTTCGATAATGAGACTAAAATGCGGGGTTTATAATTGTTAGGCATGCGATGTCTAAAGAATTCATTTGGTTGGGCATGCGATGTCTAAAGAGGTTGCGGATTCCAACTGTTGTAGTTTTACACTTTCTTTTCTGTGACCGTAAGCGTAGTATGTGGTGTATCGCCGGCTTCGTTGCTATACATCAACGACAATCGGGATACGCATACTTGCTTACGTTGATGATATGAGATATTATGTGTTGCTGTGATATGTTATATTGGATCGTCGTGTTTTGAATAGCCGGGGTTTTTATGTGAGATGAGAGTTTTCTTTTTCATTCATGTAAAATTCATTTGTATGTAATATTCTTTTATTGGGGCACTTCCGGGCTGAGGATGATGTCACCGTTGTATATTATTTACTTTTCCGCATTAGGTAGACCTAAGACGGGGAGCATAAGTAACCGGGTTCTAGGGTCCAGTGGGAGACCATCTCGAGGAGCCGAGACCGGGTCTCCTAACCCTAGAATCGGCAGTGTTACTTGCCGCTCTCGTAGGGGTCTAGGGATGTGGGTTTGGCTATTCATCGCGACCGTGGAATCCGTGTTTTATACAGGCTCGTATTGAAATCACGGACGTCCTAGTATATCCAATATTTCAAATATGTTCTTCTGCTGCAATGTTCTGTGATGAGATCATATTATTGCCTGAGACGAATATTTATATTATATATATGAGATATATGTTATATTGCAGATTTCGTTTCAAAAGAGATGCTTATGAAGCATAATATGATGGGACTTCATTAATATGATTAATGAAAGAAAAGAAACCTAAAAGATGTTGTGGAATCGAATTTTCAAAAACTGGTAGCTACGGTTCTTGCTTTGCATCGCGGTGTTCCTTATAGAACATCCCGCACCTTATTCGATAAGGAAAGTGCCGAGATCCCTTCACCGGGAGTGACCCCTTTAGCAATAACTGGCAGATGCTACAACTCTCGATTTGTCTTCTGATTGCTTCTATAGATCTTGCTTTGCACAGCGGTATATATGATATACCCTGCACCTTATTCGTTGAGGAAAGGGCCGACGATCCCTTCACCGGGAGTGACCCCTTTAGCAAAACTAGAAAAGCCTAAAAAACACTCCATTTAAAATCACTCGATTCTACAACGATATCAAGTTCATTACGCAATAGGTTTTCATAAAAACCTGTCATAGCCCTCCGTCATTTCAGATAAGTACTACTTAGTATTCGTGCTGCGGTAGTTTGGCATTCGTCAAGGCGTAGTGTACGGTAGCTAACTAGTATTTATCTGCTTATGCATATGATGCAGATTGGATTAGGGTATTCGTACGGCGTTGTTTGGCATTCGTCAAGGGTGGTGCGGGTGGGTTTAATTCAATCAAGAAATGTACGGGTTGAACTTGACTAGTGGACCATGGGTTGTTTGGCATTCGTCAAGGTCATAGAACGCTAGGGGTAAAATATTATTGGAATTTCAAGTGTTGAAATTTGCAATGAGATTGCATACCTTCTATGAGATAGTTGGATCCCGATACCCGCTGGGAGTAAGAGTTACTCCTGGAAGAGTTTTACACATTACAATTAGCCGATCAAGTACGTGTCTAGAAAGGTGTTAACGGGGTTACGCCTCTGGGAAAACGTGGTTTACTTTAATTAGGTCCGTGCGAAAGCACGGGGCACCTCCCTCAAAGTACCGACACTGGCCTGGCTGAAAGATTGGCGAACTTGTAGCGTGTAATTAATCCCGGCTAGTCTTTCCTTTTATGGTTTGAAGGAAGATTTGATTAAAACAGTGGGAGACATCCTGATTAGATATATTAGATAACCAATCTAATCTTGCAAGAGCATACGCTGAGTGTTTTCTTCTCTCTCTCTCCAGGTAGCGACCATATCACGCCTTAATCAAGATAATAAAATGGATATTTTGACCGAACCCGCTTGTTATACTGAGCTGGGGAACATTGGTCCCACTCCAACTTATAATTGTTATAAGACAGAGCAGGAAATTATGGAATACCAGATTTCCCGTGCCGTCCAAACGAAGAAAGTGCATGCTGATGCATCTTCTTCGGGTGTGTTCATTACATAGAATCCTTTACCTCCTGGGTATGAGATACCGGATCAGGATCCCGCATATGTAATCTGTTACATGGGCTACAGAAAGTTAGAGAACTAAGAACGGGTGATAAGTTTCATGAGATAGAAACGGTGCAAGTGTTGCAGCCAAGTCTGTTGGTCACTATCACCCTGTATTACCAGAATACATTGATTCTGAACAAATGTTATTAGATACCAAACCTGATATACAAAATCATATCAGTCTCTTTATTAGTAAAGAAAGGATATAATTTTGTATTATTGGATAATGTTTTGAACATTTCCTATATCAAGAGTTGATCGGTTCAGGCACGTTATCTAAAAGCATTGACGTTCTAAATCAAACTACTGTTCTTAGTATAAAGAACACACACAAGAGGAAGAGTTCAGAAATGAACGCATCCTTCTTGAGGTATTGTAGACTAGGTCATATCAATGTGATCCGGCTAACTGAAGTTACATATAGATGCATATTTAAATTATTTTGAATTTACATCTTATGAAACTTTCCGGTCATGTTACAAAGAAAAGATGACCATAGCTCCGTTTATTGGAAACAGAGAAAGAGTTAGTGAACTCTTGGGATTGATACATGCTGATGTATGTAAGTCCCCTGTCTACACATGCCAAGACTGGTTCTTTGTACTTCATTACATTCTCTGATGATCTCTCTAGATTCAGACATATGTTCCTGTTGAAACACAAGTCCGAACCTTTTAAGATATTCATGGAATATAAGTTAGAAGTAGAGAACCAAAATACGGGTATAAGTATTATGTCCTTTGATGTGATCAAGAAGGAGAATACTTGAGCACGGAATTCCTGGACTATTCTAAAGGAGAATGAGATTCTCTCTCAGCATTACTCCTCCTTATACACCACAGCAAGTCGGTGTATTGGGGTGGAGCAATAGCACCCTATGTGATATGGTGTGCTCTATGATGAGTACTACTGAGTTTCCTATTTCCTTTTGGGAGTTATGCACTTGAGAAGCTGCATACCTATTGAATAGGGTTCAAATCAAATCAGTTGCCTACCACATCATATGTGATATGGAAAGGGAAGAGCCCATATCTTAAGTTTGTTAAGATTTGGGGTTGTCCGACCTATGTCTAAAAAGCAAAATCCGGACAAGCTTGAGACAAAAATCATATCTGTGGAAGTTTGTTGGATATCCCAAGCATACGCAAGGGAATATCTTCTACCAAACCGAGGAACAAAAGATGTTTTGTTTCTCAACATGCCACCTTTGTGAAAGGGAATTTCTTATGAAGAAATTAGTGGTCATGAGGTAGAACTGGAAGGAGTTCCAGCTATACAAACTACAGAAGATGATTTGGTAGAACCAAAGGATTCAATAGTTTCCAACGAACCTCAGCCTCTCCGCCGATCTAGTAGGGTTCCTCACCCACCTGAGAGATACTTCGGTTTCTCTATGACCGTGGGAGCGAGAATTACATCATGAGATGATGACCCAACTAGTTTCAAGCTGGCCATCAGGAGTGGGACTCTGTAAGAATGGCTGGATGCTTATCGATCTGAGATGGAATCCTTATACACCAACAAAGCATGGACTTTGGTTGCTTTATCTGAAGGGTTAAATCCCCATCAGGAGCAAGTATATCTTGAGAAGATTACTTGGTGTATATGGAAAAGTTGAGACTTTCAAAGCTATGCTTAAGTCCATCCAGATCCTACTTGCCACGGCTACATACCATGACTACGATATCTGGTGGTTGGGTGTCATGACTGCTTTTCTAAATGATGTTTTAGAAGAGAGCGTCTATAAGTACACAGCCAGAGGGCTTCGCAGTCAGTGGGAGCAGCGGAAACATGAGCAAGATGTTTTATATGATAAAGCAGGCATCGCGGAGTTGGAACATCTGTTTTGATGTGGTAGTCAAAGAGTTTGACTTCATCAAAATGGTAGATGAATCTTGTATATGCAAAAAGGTAGTAGGGATTATGGTGATGATCCTCGTAAAGTACGTGGATGACATAATCTTGATAGGAAAGGAGTTTCCTATGCTACACTCGGTCAATCTCCGCTTATCACAAGGATTCATCATATAGGATCAAAATGATACATCCTAAAATCTGGGTTTTGGATCTATGAGATAGATCAAATTGGATCTTAGCATACTCACTAGTTGTAGTGAGATGGTATCAATCGATCCTGGGGAGAATCACAGGAAAGGTTCCAAGATGATAAGGACGATTGAATGTCAATCGCAGGCATAGTCTTTACCCGCAGTGGAGGGACGGTATGTTGGAAGAGTTCTAAGCTAGATACCGTGACTTACTAGACGATTAAAGGCAAGATACATCGTTACCAAAGATGCTACCAAAGAGGCAGTCTGGATATATATAAGTTCATGAGATGAACTTCGTTCCTACCATTATGTGACAATGGAATTGTGGCTTTAGCCAAGGAACTACCGTCCCATCAGAAATCCAGATATAATTCTTAGCCAGTATCACCTGATCGTGGAGATGGTTGATCTCCAGAGAGATCGAGGTTAGGAGAGTAGACACAGAGGACAACAGCGCGGATTCACTCACAAAGGCCTTTTTCCAAGTAGAGACATTTATGGGATGGTTGAGTATGAGATACTTCAACCACAGCTAATTGTTGGGTATATGATACCACAACAGATGGCCCTAGTGCAAGTGGGAGATTGTTAGTTATATGTATGCCCTAGAGGCCATTACTATACATACGATGTATATTGTAGTGGATGCTAGGACATATATAGGGAGGACTTTCTTGCTCGACATGATAGTATGCTATCTGGTTGTACTTTATCTTAACATGTACTCTGATTATCTCTATGTTACATGTCGATAAAGCCCTTAGGATATGTACTCGACTACTGGGACTATGATGAGATCATACTAGTGGGGCCACGGTAGTCGACGAGTACTTCCTATAACTGTTCCTAGTCGAGGGTGTATTGAGACAAGGCATCGATACACCAGAGTAGACTAGCGTATACGCATCTTGACCCATATGATGGGCGATGGATGATCCCATATCCATCGGTGTTTGACATCAAAGATGGTGTACGGGTGCTCAGTGAAGACTGGGTACACTGGACGGACTCGCCGAGAACTCCCAGATGGTATTATACCTTACGTCAGATGGCAGTTCTCCGGTGACACTGGTAAAGAGTAATCTTTTGACCCGAGATCGTCATAGAGTCTTGTGTGATTCCCACTGTGCTTTGATTTCCATTATACCACGTCCAAGAGGGCGTGCAAAAAGGTGGCTTTTGGGTGCAGTCCCGAATCACATGGAGGCAATGAGCGATATGTAGGGATTCGTCTCTCCTGGTATAGGGAGTTGATGTTGCGCTGTGTTCGATTGGCTATAACCGAAAATCCCTGGCCAGGGTTGCTGATATTTACTGGTAAGTGTTATCAGTAGTTTCTCGAACTGTTATAGACCTCATATCGACACGACTTATCGAGCTACTGGGGTCTGACGTTTACCACCCCTAGGCAAGATATGCGACATATCAAACGACGAGTCCGGACTGTACGGGAGTGTTACTGATTGGATTCACAGGAGAATGTACAGGCTTGCTTGTTGATCTTCTGAGCGCTCAATACCTGGGTAGCTGTTACGTTTAGCTGACCACTTGCAGCTTGTGGGTGTTTGATATGATCATCACCTACTGCCGGCGTATTGACGATTCTTTAGAGTCCTACACAGAGGTTTCTTGGCTCAGGAAAAACGGAGTAGGAGCACATATGTGATATGTGCGGGACCGAGGATAATGCGGTATGTGATACCGTATTGGATTCTCGCGATATGAGATATCGGCCGGGTATATATGATATAGCTGGGTCATCGTATTAGTCGGTTATATGCGATATAGCCGGATTGTCGGATCAAGTGTTGATTCGATAATTTAATGTATAATAACATATATGATATATTAAATTACATTAACTAATATTAGCTCACTAAAAGATTCTTTTTCTTACGGGATAATACATTGATATATATGCGATATATGTTAATTGTATTATTTTCTATTGTTACAAAATATATTGTATATGTGATATATAATATTGTAACATGTTAGGGTTACAAATTTAACAATGGTTTAGGGTTTAAACTTGGTTAGGATTTGGATTAGGGTTAGCTTTTGCTTGAAGCTTCCATGAAGCTTCATGAAACTTTGACTTTGTGGTTGCATGATATTTTTGTGAGATATTATGTTAACCCAATCCAAACCATTAACTCTAGTTAACTCTCTACAAGGGTTAACTCTTTCATGCTTAACCCGTGGTTAGATTTATAACCACTACAATAATTCATTGTTCATCACAAAAGGATTAAGTTACCATCTTTATTCATTCTTCTTCTTCTTGCTTGAGTTTCTTCTTGAAAAAGCTTTCTTTTATAATGATGAAAGTGAGTGAGAAAAAGATTATAAATGAGAGCAAAAATCCTACTTCATCATCCTTATCTATCCTTTCCATTTAGATGAGGGTGTTCACATCATTTCATGAGTGATAGCTTGTGTTAACGAAACTTCAAGGTAGATCATCTATGTATCGAAGATCGGAAGCAAAGGTTGCATCATTCTCTTCGTGAAGCCTCTCAAGAGTCCACAACACGATGATCGCAGCGAAGGGACCTCAACACGGAGCTTAAGAAGTGAAGGACCGGATCTACATAGGTTGTAATCCTTCTCACTTAGTGTTAAAGCGTTTAACATGTTCGTTTTCGCCTAAATCCTAGTTTAAAGATCCGGCTTCGAGTTGTTCGGCTAAAATTTTAATCGGGCATGGTTGATGTCTCGTAGACCCTTGTGCGCGTGCCTAGCAACCCTAAAGTAAGTCCCTAGCCAGGGCTGTTGAGACTTACTGATATGTGTTATCAGTAGTTTCTCGATCTGCTATAGACCATTCATCGGCACGACTTATTGAGTTATTGGGGTCGACTTTACCATCCCTAGACTCGATATGCTGCATATCTGATGAAGAGACCAGATTGTACGGTAGTGTTGCCGGTTGGCTCAACGGGAGTTCTGATAAGTTCGCTTGTTTTCTTCTAATCGTTCAATATCCGAGTGGCCGTTACATTTAGCTTACCTCTTGTGGCCTGGGGGTGCTTGATATGATCATCACCCACTGCCGGCGTATTAAAGAGTCTTAAAGTCCCACAATGGAGTTACCTACCCTAGGCGAAACGATATGGTGCGCATATGAAATATGCGCGGGGACCCGATTAAATGTGCGTATGTGCTACCGTATATTAATCGGGCGGTTTGCTATTGGTTGGGTGGTATGTGATATGACCGATTTGCTAAATCAAGTGTTGATTTAACATTGACCATTAGCTTTTCACTTTAGACCCTTTTGCCTTTTGTTGTATGCATGCATGTATGCACATGTTCTCATTGATCCACATATAGATGTGCATGCACAAATACATGCATACACTATTCTATCATGGTTGTTGATACATGAGATGGTGGCAATATAAGACTCACACATTGTTATATATATGTTGATATTTGGTTTTGGAAAAGGAAATGGAAATGGAATTAATTCATGGTTAATTATTTTATTCATCCACTCACCTTTGTATTCACCATGCATGGGTTGAATTTCCATAGCCATTTTTCATCCAAAAGAAATATCTACATATTTATTAACTAGGGTTAAGAATGAGAAGGAGAAAAAATATATATATTATCATTTCTTATTTTTAATCCTAACCTTATCATTATCTTGAGCTCTTCTTTTGCCATCTTCTTCTTCCTCACTCTCTTGCTTTCTAGGTTTTGATAGTGAACAAAAGAGTGATCAAGTTAGGGTTTTGAAGTGAGAAAAAAAACCACATCACCATTCTACACTACTCTTGCCCATTAGTTTAGAGTGTTGGCTTCAACTTCTTCTCTTGATCTAGTGAAGCCTTGAGCTTGGACAAAGAGGACTCCGGGTGGATCGTCATGGACTTGGAGGATCTCAAGCAAGCTTCTTTCAACCCTCAAGTGGCCAAGGAGACTAGCGTAGGGAGCTACAAAGGTTGTATTCTCTAAACCTAGCCTTTACTACTTGTGGAATGAGTTAAAAGTTTTGTTACCCTAGCTTCTCTAGTGTGATCCTTAGGATAGTTTCATTAGCAACCTTTATTTTTTAAATATGGCAAGTGTGATGCTACCAAACCCTTGTAGCGGTGCTAAGGAAACACCTTCAGATACCAGATAAAAAATGAGATAAATGTGATATTGACCCATACCCTGATTTGGGATGCCGTACGATGGATTTACCGTACGAGATATAATTATGATGATAGATCGCACTCCTGACTCGAGGATGTCATATTATACATATTGTATCGTACGTGATTCTATTGATGCGAGATCACCGACTACTATATATATAGATCAACTCAGACTTAAGTGGATTTCATTACCTTTTCAACTAGTCTGTTAGTTTAGTCTTGTAGTTACTTAGTAGATCTCAGACTAAGAGAGTCATAATTATTTCCAAAACAAACGAATCGTGAGTATTTTAAAGACAGGCGAAGGGATACTACGGATATTTCAAAGGACGTACATTTCTTAAAAAACACCATAGCCCTTATTTTCTAAACACCACGATTCGTGCGATTTCAGATACCAAAAGCTGTATGACTCGTATATAGGAATGTATATTTCTTTATTGCTGCATTTTCTATTCATTGGCCATTTATTCTGCTGTTCGCATTGCATTGCATGCTTATATGTATTTTCTTTAGGAATGATGAAACCTGTTTTTAGGACACCAGCACCATTACCGATCATGTGTATGCTCCACTTACATTTGCTTGTCGGCTAACACACATTTTTATCGGTAATTGCTATGTCACGTACACTTAGAGAACATTATTTCATTGGCATAGCTTACTAGATGATAGTTCCTATATGTTAGTGCTTTCATATGCTAGTTTAATTATTGCATTCTTTGCTTAATATCAGATGTATTCATATATTCATTTGTCATGCAATATTATAGGGCTAGTCCGGATTACCGAAGCCCAGTATTCACTATTAATTACCCTTGAGATTGTTATTTCGGATTTCCATAAGCTTTCTGGATTTAGAGAAACTGCAAGATTTTATAAACCGATTATCAATTTCAAAAGATAAAAAGTGTTGTTTTCTCCTGATATGATTTGAGATATGTCCACCATTGGTTTTCTCGGCTCTTAAGCGATATCATACACCCGATTCGAGGAGGAGGAATCGTCTGTGGGTGCATGGTGGACCTGGTGCGGTACCCCGGGGCGAGAAGGTCGTGGATGATGGCGTTGAGCCTAAGATAGGGGAGCACTACTGACTGGTGATTTTATTGTGATGCGCCGGATATCCGGAAGATACCGACGTGGTCTTGGGATTTGAGGATTTGGGTCAGTCCGAATAGCCGGAGCCCTAGATATTGATATTTGATGATAAAGGCCAGTCCGGATAGCCGGTGCCTGAGATTTTGAGATTTGATTATATAGGCCAGTCCGGATAGCCGGAGCCTAAGATTTTGAGATATATATTTTGTGTCAATGGTTGACACTGATTCTCTGTTGATTGCATTGATGATACTCGATTTATATATAAAGAAATCTCATTAAATTAAGAAAACAGTTTTCTCATTCATTATATATGCTGTTTTCACTCGTAATGCATTCATACATCATACATATGATATGTTGTTATCTTAGGCACTGACATGAGCACATGGGATTACACTTATGTATAGATGTTTACCCTTGCCATTACATTATGCTTCAGGCTTTATTATATTGAGGATATTATTATCGTATGGCCTAAGATTGAGTCAAACATGCGATTTCTGCTCGGTAATGTTTTCTACTCATGAGTTGGCAACTCACCCTCGTTGTGCCACAGTTCTTGCAGGTTTTTGCTGTACAGGTTTCATTGCGGCTTGCTGGCACACTATTTTCATTTCGGATGATTGCTTTGGTAGGTGGGTTCATTCGTATCGTGACCACTATTGTACCTTTATTTATATTCAGTTGTGTCTAGTAAACTCCATCAACCTGACTTGTGTATTTATTTGACTTAGAAGACCAGTTGTATATTCTTCGACCTTAGAGTCGCGAACTGTATTATTATGGGTTATCTTGATAATATTGAGTTTCCTTTTGAGTTTTGGATCCTCGCCCTTCGGCGTTGTATATTATATTGCTTGCGTGGTTGTGACCGCCAATTGGCGAAGAGCTAGCTCCCGGTTGGGGATTCCATTATATATATTTCTTGTGTTGTACCCGTTTGGGGCCATTATTTACAAAGGAAACTCTGCCGAAATTTTCAGAAAAGAATTGATGTTTTAAAAATGTTTACTACGAGATTCAAAGTGATTTAGATGTAAAATTTTAAACAAGTTTCCTTCACTTCTTTTTTTAAATGGTTTAGATTTCTGGGATTTTGGCTTACTTGAATTAGATGGGGTCGTATAGACTTCATATGATTCAAGTGCCAATCACGTGCTATTTCGGGTCGTGATACACTTAGTATTCATGCTGTGTTTGTTGACCTTCGTCAAGGCATAGTGTATGGTAGTTGTTTCTTACCTTTCTGTTTCATAGATAGATGTGTTGGTTCGGGATAGTCGTACAACATTGTTGACCTTCGTCAAGAGCGAGTACGAGTAGGTTCAAATTAACCTGGACAATGACGGGTAGAAATCAAAATGTGACTTATGATTTGTGGACCTTCGTCAAGGTCATAAGAGCATGGGGTAAAAATCACATCGGGAGTTCCAAACATACAGGAAACTTACCAGACATGCACATACCTTCTGGAGTGTGATAACTTGAGTGGATTATATCAGGTTATCATGCGATGATAGTTGGATCCCGATTCCCGCCGATGAGTTGGTTTACTCCTCGGGTGATTTTAGATGATCCTGAATAATTCTTCTTTCAGGTTTGGAGGAGAATTTGAGGATACAGTGGGAGACATCCTGATTAGATAAAGTGATTAACCATTTAGATCTAGGTTAGAGTGCACGCTGAGTGTTTCTTTTCTCTCTCTCTCTTTGGCAGCGACCATAGCCCGACCCTAGAATAGAACTCATGAACCAAGATAACCGAACCATCTTAATACACATTAGTTTTTGGATTGTCAGAGTTGCATACTTCATTGCCACTCCTACTTTTACCCTTTTCTTTTCTCCGGAACATTCCATATCACTACGAAGATCCACATTTATTGGATAAGACCATCGTATAGTTACTTACAAACTCGAAGTAACCTGTTTCAGATTCGAGAATGGTTTCCAGTTCTGGAGATATTGAAAAGGACTATTCAGTTGTCTTTTGTAACAACCCTAATTTTCCTATACAACTTTCTTTACAAAACTTTTCAAAATCCATAAAGGGGTATTTATTTCCTGAGCACAAGACATAAGTAATTAATTAACTATTTAATTACAAGAAGGAGCTTGTAGCTCATTGGTAATACCTTGCATTGCTGAACCAAGCCACCAGAGTTCAAATCTCATGCCCCACATTATTTTTAATATGATTTTGTTTTAAAATTTTTAGAAGTCCAACAGTCAACATGTGATAAATTCCAAAAGTTCCACTACTCATAAAAAATTAAATATACCAAAGCCTACACCTGATGACCCCCCACCTCCCTATGCCCTGACTCGGCCCGACTCGGACCGGCGCCGCCGGCCGGACTCAGCCGGAGGCCGAGTCCCAATTGGAAAGTTCGGGATCTTCCTCTCCCCTACCCCCTGCATACTTTATTTTGCCAGATCGGTTCCAGAGACCTTTGAAATCCCCATTTACTCCATATTTTAATGAATTTTTACATTTTTTATTTTAAAACCATACATCTACCCTAACCCTAGCCTAACCCTATAAATACACCCCTATCCTCTACCCTCTCACCCCAAAACTCTGAGCCAACTCTCTAAAATTTCCAAAAAACTTGTGTACTTTGAAAACGAGCACGAAGCAAAGCTACGACGAAATTCTTGGCGAACTTCCGGCGATCGTTCTAGGAGCTCTCGGCGACAAAGCGACGCACCGGTGATTCCTCTCCTTCCATCTCACTCTCGTTATTGTCCAAAACCCGTAAGTCCCATTTTCTATCTCTCTTTTCTATTCTAAAAATACGGATTTACAAAACCCGACGGAATCGGAACAAATCCGATTTTCGATTCGATTTCTTATAAAACATCATTTCTCGTTAATACAATTATGCTTAAACTCTCTCATGTTGACTATTAAACACTAATCAACCAAATTGATCAAGTATAATTTCATAAAATGATGGCTATTTTAATTTATCGTATTTTTCACTTAAATACCACATTGTTTCAATTCTACATTTAACCCCATTAAACTTGCTATACCTTTAAGTAGATCATGAGGTAATGACCTACCTCCTCACACACTCATATGCAACATAACACGATACCCTCGAGAACTTAGAATACGGGAAAACAAACATTTTCATTTAAATACCCTTTACTTAATAAAACAATTTCTAAAAGACTTAGTATTAATACATCTTTACAAATTAATAACCTTTGAGCTAATAATAAAAATATCTAGACTCTGGCAATTAAGGACTGTCGCATTCATTAGGACGGAGGAAAGTTGTGGGCATTCAGTCGTTTATCTAAACCTGACTTTGTGGTGCCTAGTCTCCCGGTGATTCGTGAGCGGATCCCTCATTTCTTAAATTGTACTTACCTGGTCACAATTAGCGGTGAAGAGGCAATTTGAGGGATATCTCACAACTTGTCGCTTTGGACCAGTTAGAAGTAGTCTAGTTGACTTAGGAGACCCTAAAACATAGAATACGGGAAATTGACATTTTTACAAATAAATACCATTTACTTAATAAAACCGTTTTCTAAAGAATTTAGTATTTATACAATCTTTGTAAAGAGCCGCTACAACCCATTTTGGGGAACCCGCTCTGAGTGGTGCGGATTATCGCACATCTTCGGGCATAGTAGTGCGAAATTCAGACCTCTGCAAGGAGCATTCAGTCTCAAAATATTTAAAATACGATATCTTGAGGAAATGAGATTTTTAGAATATGAAATATATATTAAAATTATTTTTGTATAAATATATGTATATTTATCATTAAAATACCTATTTTTGTTATGATATAAATATTCCATTTTTCTAAAATATCACAAGAATCAATTTACCTTAAAATACCATGAATTCCATACAAGTTTAATATTACACTTTAATACCATATAATATAAAAGTTAGGTTATTCTCATTAGAATTGTCACAAGTATAAAATCTACAATTATTATAATTTTAAAGGCGATTAACAAATACTTGGGGTGTATTTTAAAAACTTTACAAAAGTATTCAACATAACCCCCCCTCAAGTTCTATAAATTACAATAAGGACCCTAGTAAATATAGGGTTAAGCGGGACCAATCTCTTGAGCTTCGTGGAGCCAGAGAAGTGGGTGCTTGCCTATCTAAGGTAAACAACTTAACAACGGTGTTATCAAAAAGGTAATCGTCTTTGAAAAAGAGACATATCCTGTTGCTCATGTGCAGCGGTTACCGATAACATCAAAACAATTTGGACTTCAATTTACTTTACTAATTGTCTGACTCAGTTTGAGTCTCGTTATAATGTGACTTGAATAGGATTCAAGTACAATCTACAATCTACGATCTACAATATACAATCTACAATCTACAATTTACAATATTACAATTCAACATGAATCCATTATTCAATCTATCTACTTGACTTTACCGAACCATTGATATACATTCCATTTACATGATTCTCCAGTTACATACATTTACATGATTATACAGTTACATCTGTTACTGATATCATGGTTTCGGCAAAGTCTTCCAATTATACAATCTATACAGTTTACAATACAACCAAGACATCGCGGGGTTTAAGGGGTAGACTGGTACGAATATGTTAAAGGAGGCACGAGGTGGTCACTTAAGACATAATTACATCCATACCATTGTTCCGTGGTATTATCGACGGAGCCTTATACTACGGGTTACCAAAGTCCCCGGTGTAAGTGGGACTCCTCTCGTATACACTGGCATCTTCTATTCCAAGCTACAAACAACAGCGTTAATAAAATATTACAGCAATATAATACAACTTTAAAAGATACCTTCTTATTCTGTCTATTCTACTTTGCTCTTATCTTTGGGACTTATCGAGCGACCTATTCGCTGATGACATTCTATTTCTTTCTTCTTTGAATGTCGTCAGGTGATTTGGGCCCGTCAGAGATTAAGCACACTGCTGAAGACTTGGACCATTTCAGTGAAGACCCCGAGCTCTAGTTATTGTACACATTCCATTCAGTACTTTCATTTCTGTTATGCCATTGTTTAAACATTTCTTTTTATTCAGTTGTATTAACTTTTCATGCATTATACAAAAGAATGTTAATAAATGAAGTTGTTGTTCAGTTTATATCTCTTGTCTCATGTGCTTACTTTTATATTGCTTAGATACGCTTAGCGTATTTACATCCCAGTAAATACGTAGCGGACCAGTCCCGTCCTCTTCGCCGTATACCGGGAAGCGGGGCGTGACAGGTTTTGTTCGTGGCCCATGCAGGTCTGAGCTGTATAGAACCATACTATGCAGTTCTTTTCTGCATGAACAACCTAAGCAATATAATACAAGAACCAGCAACTAAAACATTCTTTACAATCCATGTTTCTTGAATCTTATCAATTTCATATTCCTTGAATCATATACTTTGAATCTGTCCTAACCTAAATTTTTCATTCAAGGTTATGGATTCCCCGAACAACACCAGCACAAACATCAACAACACTCCACCTCTACTACCAATCGTACCTATTTTTCCTGGTCCACCCACCGAGCAAACAGTTCTGCTTTAGGCGATCCACAGCCTCCTTGAGGGACAGCAGCAGCGGCTCTTGAACCGTCCCAAGACTGAAGCGTCTGAGGTGAAGCAATTCAGATCTTTACACCCCCAAACAGTTCTCAGGAAAGGGAAGCCCATTGGAAGCTGAGGAATGAGCTCAAAGTATCTAGGATGATCTTGCAGCAGCACAAGTGCTAGAAATAGTTTGGGTCCGAGTTGCAAAGCTGAAACTCATGGACAATCCACAGAACTGGTAAAAGGCGGAAGAAAGCCGTCTTGATCAGCCCATTGAATGGAAGACTTTTAGCGATAGGTTCGACCCGAAGTACTTCCCTGTAACTGCCAGGTTTGCCAAGTAACAACAATTCATTCATCTACAACAAGGTTCTATGTGGGTCAAGTCAGTAGATGAGTATGACGCTGAGTTCACTATGCTCAGTCGATTTGCGGCACACCTGATACCGACGGATGAGATCAGAGCCCGTCGATTTCAACAAGGTTTGGACACGGAAATCCAGGCTGCACTAGCCACAGGGAAATTTCCAACTCATGAAGATGCTCTGGAAGCTAACTGCCGTTATGAGGCGGTGGTAAAGGCGAGGGGAAGACCTCAATTTGCTAGATTTAAGCGCCCTGCCAACCAAATGGCAGGAGAGGCCTCTTCAAGGCTAGCTGTTGAACTCAAAAGACTGGAAGTAGTCAATGATCAGCCAAGACCCGATTTTTGCTTTTATTGCAAGAGGGAAGGACACTTGTGGAAGGACTGTAAGCGCGCAAAAGGCCTATGCTTGGTTTGTGGCACGTCCAATCACGGAATTGGAAACTGTCCTTATAGACGCAACACACACACCCGTCAACTACCCACAGCGGCCAGTTATCCAGACTCCTGCACATCGTTTTGCACTACCTTCTCCACCACCTGAACAGCCTACTCGCCAATTCTAACAGGCAATGAGGAACATGTCTCGAGGGCAGAGAAACAAGCCCCAAAGACAGAATGTGCCTCCAGCTAGAAGGAATGTACCACGACGATAGACTTTCACATTAGCACTCGTAGAAGCCGAAACTGTAGGTCAAGATAACACCAGTAAGTCTATCTCACACTTTTTAAAACCATTGCACCATCTTGTTATACACTATTTATACTCCAGCCACCAAACTTTTCTTGAATTTGTTACACTTTTTTTATAAATTTCGAGAACGAAATTTATATGAGGGTAGAATGTAACAACCCTAATTTTCCTATACAACTTTCTTTACAAAAATTTTCAAAATCCATAAAAGGCTATTTATTGCCTAAGCACAAAACATAAGTAATTAATTAACTGTTTAATTACAAGAAGGAGCTTGTAGCTCATTGGTAATATCTTGCATTGCTGAACCAAGCCACCAGAGTTCAAATCCCATGCCCCACATTATTTTTAATATTATTTTATTTTAAAATTTTTAGAAGTCCAACAGTCAACACATGATAAATTCCAAAAGTTCCACTACTCATAAAAAACTAAATATACCAGAGCCTACACCTGATGACCCCCTACCTCCCCATGCCATGACTCGGGCCGGCGCCGTTGGATGGCCGAGTCCCCAACTGGAAAGTTGGGGCTCTTCCTCTCCCTACCCCCCTGCATACTTTATTTTGCCAGATCGGTTCCAAAGTCCTTTGAAATCCACATTTACTCCATATTTTAATGAATTTTAAAATATTTTTACATTTTTTAATTTAAAACCATACATCTACCCTAACCCTAGCCTAACCCTATAAATACACACCTACCCTCGACCCTCTCACCCCAAAACTCTGAGCCAACTGTCTAAAATTTCCAAGGAACTTGTGTACTTTGAAAACAAGCACGAAGCGAAGCTACGGCGAAATTCCCGGCGAACTTCCGGTGATCGTTCTAGGAGCTCTCGGCGACGAAGCGACACACCGGTGATTCCTTTCCTTCCATCTCACTCTCGTTATTTTCCAAAACCCGTAAGTCCCATTTTCTATCTCTCTTTTCTATTCTAAAAATACGGATTTACAAAACCCGACGGAATCGGAACAAATCCAATTTCCGATTCAGTTTCTTATAAAACTTCATTTCTCGTTAATACAATTATGCTTAAACTCTCTCATGTTGACTATTAAACACTAATTAACCAAATTGATCAAGTGTAATTTCATAAAATGATGGCTATTTCAATTTATCGTATTTTTGTAACGTGTTAGAAATCGTTATGAGAATTTGTCCGTTTTAGGGTAAGTTTGTCGGTATTTTCCGTTTTAACCCGACTGTGAACAAACGACCATATAGACTTGCCAGCATATAGATTAGCTAAAATAAAGCTAGTGCGCAAGATTTGGGAGTATATGTGACGTTTTGGTTCAATTGGATTTTTTTTCCCAATTTTAATATTATTTTAATGCGGTATTCAAATTTTGGGAAAATTTCTTTAAACGATCTTTTCTTTAAATATAATTGAGTTAAAACAATCCTTCTCACTTCACTTAGGATTGATTTGTGTGGACTAGAATTAAGCTAGGATTTAAAAGAAAAGAAAAGAAAAGAAAATGATGTAGATGCATGCATGTGTGTGTGTTGTGTGTGAATGCATTAATGATAGGAAATTGCTTGGAAATTCCTCACAAATCATTCACCTCAACCCTTGGCCGAGATTCCCTCTTCCTCTACTGCCCATGCTCAATTCCTTTCTCATTTTATATCAATTCTATCACAAAAATCCCAAACATATCACAAAATTTGCACAAAAGCCTTGTTCTTGCTTCTTTGATCACTTGGAGCTAGGGAAAGCTAGGAGCTTGTGAGCAAAATTGTTAGGTATAGCCCTTTACTGTTAAATTAAAGTTTTTTTATGGTTTGATCGTTGATTGTTGCGTTGAACGCAGTTTATATCGATTGAGGCGATATCGGGTTTTTAGTGTCTTTTTAGAGTTTCTATACCTGCTGTAATCTGGGAATTTTAGTGTTTGAACAAACAATTTTAGAGAGATGTACTAGTGGACCTGAGACACCACCTGAGAGACGGATGCCACCCCACCGGTCGGGGCCGGCGACCACTAAGGCTAGGACCGGCGACGCCGGCTGTGTAGGTGAGGGTTGGGGTGGGGCTTCTGTGGGTTGTTGGCTGCTGTTGTTTTGGGGTGTTTGGTACTGTTTATTTACTTAGTAAATTTAGTATGAAAAATCTGGGATCTATTACCTAATCTAGTGTTTTGAGTCCGCGTGATACGTGTTGCGACACGAGTCGTGTGTTTGTGCTGCGATGTACTCAGTATGATATTGAGGTATCGTTGCGCGTGTTAGCCACTATACGTGCACTCGTGAGTTGGTTTAGTGGGTTGGTGCATTTATAAATACGTAGTTTTGCGTTATTTTGATCGTTTCTGAGATGTTCGCATTATTTCTTGTGTTTGTGAAATTATAGCGTCGCAAGCGGGGACTTCAGACGCTGCGAACAAAGGGAAACATGTGGTCGGATTTTCATAGTTGGAGACCACATGTGAGTAGATTTAACATCTACGGGAAAATCGCCCGTATGGCGCTAAGCGTCAGGGCTAGACATGATATAATATTAGCCATATGTTTATTTGCTCATATAGAGATATTGCATGATTCACATTGCATATAGTTACTTGTTGTGCATGATACTGTACCTATTGTACACTGCACTATTATCGACAGTCCATGTTGCACGAGCACCAATGATATGCTACACACACTGTTGGTAATTGCCATGATACGCACAACACAAATGCTCATTTGTATACCTTGCTATTGGTTAGCGACATTGAAACAGTTTTACTTGTGCGATAGTGCATATGACATATAGCATACCTGTATACCAACATGCTCATACATATGCCATACTATACCTATTCGTTCGCACATATACTTTGCTATTGTTATATGATCAGTTTTTATAGCATATATATCGGTGGTATGGGACATTGTATATATATGTATTCTGGATTTGGATTTTTGGGAACCTTGAGATAAAATTATTGACTTGATGCAATATTTAGTGAATTTTCCCGTGATATGCTCATATTGATGTTTTATGTTGCATATGCTATTTGATATGGATTTACGCATTTGAGATATGTTTTCATGCGATATGGGAATTTAAAGTGTCGATGTTGGGAACTTACATTCCGAGAGAGATATGGGGTTTAACAGACCGATACGTGGAACACAAGTGTCGAGATGGGATACTTGGGTTTCGAGGAACGTATGGATATCAGGAAGACCGATGTGTGGAATACAAGTGTCGAAGAGGGATACTTGTGTTTCGAGGAACGTATGGATACGAGTATTTACGTGTCGATGTTAGGCACTGGGTTTCATGATGTTTTCGAGTGTCGATGTTTGACACTCAGGTTCCATGAGACGTACAGGATTTGAGGGCCGATCTGAGTATTTTGGGATTTGGGGTGTGGTTGAGTTACACCATGTTTTCCATGCTTATGATTTATGCATGAGATTATTTACTACCCCGCACTCAGTATTCAGTTGATGTGCATATGATTCATGTAGATATAGTACCCTGATGGTATACCTTGATCATGATAGTTGCATATTCATATTGTCATACTCATGCTACCAGTTCACATGTTATTGATCATTGCTGTTAGTGCATACTTATGATTTTCAGTATGATGTTAATTACTATTCATGAGTTGGCAACTCACCCCCGTTGTGCCACAGTGTTTTGCAG
Source organism: Agapanthus africanus (assembly GCA_030015575.1). Classification (NCBI taxonomy): domain Eukaryota; kingdom Viridiplantae; phylum Streptophyta; class Magnoliopsida; order Asparagales; family Amaryllidaceae; genus Agapanthus; species Agapanthus africanus. The sequence goes on from CM057337.1 coordinate 540,553,780, forward strand.
GACTTTCCCTCAGAGTGGTCGCGGCAGGGCATCTTATCATCACTACTTTTGCGGATACCGCTACTATAGGCAGTGAGGCCTTTGCTTTTATGTGGGTTTGCGGTTACCCGTTTGTATATTGTATATCTTTTGTTGGATCTAGTATTCTCCATCTACCTCAGTTGTATATGACTTAGAGACGACTTGTGAGATTTCAGTGTTGTATTATTTTGGTTTTTGGGTGCCGTGCTCGTAGAAGCCGGTTATGTTGGAAAGTTACTTCTTTTATAGTCGTTTCTTTGTTATTTCTTCGCTTTGGCGTCGTATACTTGTTGTGGTGATTGTCTCCGCTGGTGGGCGTGATTTTGCTCCCACATGGGATGCTTTATATATTATCTGTGTTGTACCCGTTTTCGGGGCTAGTTTTTACAAAGAAGGTGCTGCTGAAATTTTCAAGAAAGAAAACTAGAGTTAGAGATTTTAAATTGTGATTTCTAAATACTTTTAAACTATGTTTTCTCCGTTGTCCAGTTTTGGGTGGATTAGATTTCTGGGTTTTCGGCCTGTAGACGTTACGTAGTTTAAGTGCCGGTTATGGGCCGAATTGCGGGTCGTGACAAAGTTGGTATCAGAGCATTAGGTTTTACCTTTCGGAGTCTAGGATGACCTTGGTATGATGGAGTAGGTAGCTTAAGCAGAGTGACGTAGCGTGTGTATGTTCCGCGGCATACTTACGCACGGTACTCCGCCTAAGTGACCTTAGGACTTATTGATTGATATTCCTTCCGTGATTGATATACATCTTGTGATTCGATTTCCGTTTCCTTATCGAATCTTGTTTCAATTTCTAACCTATATGCCGCCAAAGACTACGAGGGCACAGAGAGCGGCCGCGAGGGCCGAGGTCAGAGTTGACTCGACTGAGGCGAGGACTGACCCGGGTAGTACACCTGTTGTACCGGAGCACATCGCTATGATTGGAGCTGGTATGCAGGATCTGCGCCAGATTGTGGGGACTTTGGTAGAGACCATCCGAGCGCAGGGGCAGGCAGTTGTTCCACCCGCTGCGGTGGCCATGATGGTACCTACAGTCCCGGTAGTCGCAGTTATAGCTCCGGAGGTCATTGCTGTGTCGCTGACAGATTTCATGAGGTTGAGACCTCCGGTGTTTACGGACACAGATGTTACTGAGGATCCGCAGTCGTTCATCGACCGGATGGCCAGGATTTGTCACTCACTCCGATGTTCCGATGAGAGATGGGTGGAGTTTGCCAGTTTCCGGCTGGAGGGTATGGCCCAGAAGTGGTGTGAGTCGTTGGAGAGGGGAAGAGCCGCTAGTCTTGCTCCTATGACCTGGGCTGAGTTTGTGACGTCGTTTCTTGCTCGTTTTCTTCCACCGAGCGTCAGGGATGCGCGAGCGCGCAGATTTGAGTCTTTACGTCAGACGCCGGTGATGACAGTGTCAGAGTATGATGTATTGTTTACCGAGCTGTCGGTGTATGCTCCGTACCTGGTGGCGACTGAGGATATGAGGGTGAAGAGGTTTGTTAGAGGCCTGCTTACCCAGTTGTTCCTGGCCATCGGCATTCAGCATTGCGACACGTATGCGGCAGCTGTCGATGCAGCTCTATTGGTAGAGGAGAGTCTTTCTGAGTCATCAGTTGCTCCGGAACCGAAGAGAGTTCGTATTGGTGATCCGCCAGCGAGGCGGGCGTTTAGACGTCGTGATAGTTTCCGTTCTGATAGTGGAGGTTCGGGACGAGGTCGGCTTTTTAGTTCTTACCCTCAGGATGATCGGCAGTTCGTTTCTGGATGTTACCGGTGCGGTAGTTTGGGTCATCTGGTTCGAGATTGTGCGGAGCCGCGTGTGAGCGAGCCGGCTGTACCGCAGGTTACCTTTCCACCTTCTCCGTCTCAGAAAGCGTTGCCTCTTATTCTTGTAGTTGCGCCGCGTCAAACTCCTGTTCAGAGAGGTCGTGGACGCGGGGGTTTTGTACCAAGAGGTCGAGGTGGCAGAGGCAGAGGACTGCCAGTAGCCGGTAGAGGACAGGCTAGGGTTTTTGCCTTGACTCACCAGGACGCTCAGGCGTCCAATGCAGTGGTTTCAGGTACCCTTTCTGTATGTTCTTTTGATGCGCATGTGCTTTTTTATCCGGGATCTACGCATTCGTATGTTTCCACGCACTTCGTGCCGAGGTTAGGCCGAGAGTCGTGTTTGCTGGATCAGCCGCTGGTCGTGACTACTCCTGTGGGAGAGTCGTTTATTGCGCGATGTGTGTTACGATCTTGTGTTGTCCATATTGGTGACAGAGATCTGTCCGTCGACTTGATCCTTCTTGAGATGTTGGACTTCGACGTTTTATTGGGCATGGATTGGCTAGCTACTTGCTATGCGTCCGTGGACTGCCGCGAAAAGACAGTTAGATTTTGTTTTCCCGGCGAGTCAGTTTTTGTTGTGCAGGGGGACCGTAGTGCCGCCCCTTACAGTTTGATTTCTGTTCTGTGCGGTAGTCGGCTTTTGAGGAGGGGATGTCGGGGATTCTTGGCGTTCATTCATGATACTGGATCCGCAGTGGAGTTGTTGGACCAGGTTTCTACCGTGCGAGAGTTTCCCGATGTCTTTCCCGATGAGTTACCTGGGTTGCCGCCAGAGCGCGATATTGAGTTTTGCATTGATCTGATTCCTGGCACGGAACCTATTTCTATACCGCCTTATCGGATGGCTCCAGCAGAGCTTAGAGAGCTTAAAGATCAATTGCAAGAGTTGCTTGATTTGGGACTTGTGCGTCCGAGTGTTTCGCCATGAGGAGCTCCTGTTCTGTTCGTCAAGAATAAGGACGGCAGTTTGAGGCTGTGTGTGGATTATCGTCAGTTGAACCGTGTTACGGTGCGGAACAGGTATCCTTTACCCCGTATTGACGATTTATTTGATCAGCTCCAGGGTGCGAAACATTTTTCGAAGATTGATTTGCGTTCGGGTTATCATCAGTTGCGGGTTCGGAATGATGACATTCTGAAGACTGCTTTTCGTACGCGCTATGGGCATTATGAGTTTTTGGTGATGTCGTTCGGACTCACCAATGCGCCAGCAGCGTTCATGGATCTGATGAACCGGATTTTCAGGCCGTTCCTCAACCAGTTCATTATGGTGTTTATTGATAACATACTGGTTTACTCTAGAAGTCGAGAGGAGCATGAGCAGCACTTGAGGATTACTTTGCAGATATTGAGAGAGCACCAGCTGTATGCTAAATTCTCAAAGTGCGCATTTTGGCTTGATAGATTTGGCTTCCTGGGTCATGTGGTGACTGGTGATGGTATTCTTGTAGACCCGAGGAAGATTGAGGCTGTACAGCTTTGGCCCAGACCTATATCGGTGACTGAGGTCCGCAGCTTTTTGGGCTTAGCTGGTTATTATCGCCGTTTTGTGCAGGGATTTTTGAGTATCGCTGCACCGCTTACTGGACTGGCCCGGAAAGGGATTCCTCTTCTCTGGACTGATGCGTGCGAGCAGAGTTTTCAGCAGTTAAAGACTCGGTTGACGACAGCGCCAGTTCTTTCTTTACCTTCTGGATCGGGAGGCTACGTTGTGTATTGTGATGCTTCTCGAGTGGGGCTTGGCTGTGTTTTGATGCAGCGTGATAGAGTGATTGCATATGCTTCTAGGCAGCTGAAGAAGCACGAGCAGAATTACCACACTCACGATCTTGAGATGGCAGTGGTAGTCTTTGCGTTGAAGATCTGAAGACACTACTTGTATGGAGAGTCGTGTCAGATCTTCACGGATCATAAGAGTTTGAAGTATATCTTCCAGCAGCGAGATCTGAACCTGAGATAGCGCCGATGGATGGAGCTGGTGAAGGATTATGATTGTAAGATCCTTTATCACCCGGGCAAGGTGAATGTGGTAGCTGATGCTTTGAGTCGTAGGCCCACGGGTAGCTTTTTCCAGCTGAGCGCCGTTCAGTGTCAGTCTTCTGCAGATTGGCAGCTCTTGTTTGCTAGTAGAGTGCAGTTCGAGTTCACCTCCACTAGGGGACAGTTTGCTCATGTCCGCGCCCGTCCATTAGTTGTTGATCGTATCCGTGAGGCGCAACCCAGTGATGCTCGTTTGTCTGAGATTCTTGAGCTTGTTCGACAGGGTACAGTTTCGGAGTTCATGATTGATGACCAGGGTGTGCTACGATGCGGGACTCGCTTGTGTGTACCAGATGCTGATGGGTTGAGACGCGAGATCCTAGAGCAAGCACATCAGTCGGCCTTTAGCGTTCATCCAGGTTCCACCAAGATGTACCGCGACTTGAGAGACTTCTACTGGTGGGAAGGGATGAAACGCGATATTTCGGACTTCGTTTCGAGGTGCCTGACTTGTCAGCAAGTCAAGGCTGAGCATCAGAGACCGGCTGGAGAGCTGCAGCCTTTACCCATTCCGGAGTGGAAATGGGAGCAGATTTCCATGGACTTCGTTGTGGGTCTACCCAGGACTAGTAGAGGGTATGACTCCATTTGGGTTATTGTAGACCGGTTGACGAAAGCGGCTCACTTCCTTCCAGTGAAGACCACTTTCGGCTATGCTCAGTACGCTCAGCTTTATATAGATGAGATTGTGCGTTTGCACGGCGTTCCCACATGCATAGTATCCGACAGAGGCACCCAGTTTACTAGCCGTCTATGGCAGAAGCTTCAGGAAGCTTTGGGTACCATATTGAGTTTTAGCACCGCTTTTCATCCGCAGACCGATGGTCAGACGGAGCAGACTATTCAGACTCTGGAGGATATGCTCCGTGCATGTGTGCTTGATTTTGGGGGCAGTTGGGATCGTCACTTGCCGTTGATTGAGTTCTCCTACAATAACAGCTTTCAGGAGACTATTCAGATGGCACCTTTTGAGGCTTTATATGGTAGGAATTGTCGATCGCCAGTCTGTTGGAACGAGTTTAGTGAGAGTTTGGTTTTGGGACCCCAGCTTGTTCAGGAGACTACGGAAATGATCCAGCTGAATCAGGACAGGATGAGAGCAGCCCAGTGTAGGCAGAAGTCTTATGCCGACCGTCGTCGTCGCAGACTTGAGTTCGTAGTGGGAGATCATGTATTCCTGAGGATTTCTCCGATGAAGGGCGTTATGCGATTTGGGAAGAGAGGAAAGCTCAGTCCCAGATTTGTAGGTCCTTTCGAGATCCTTGAGCGAGTGGGTTCTGTTGCTTATCGTTTGGCGCTCCCGCCTAGTTTTCCGGATGTTCACCCCGTTTTTCATGTGTCAATGCTTTGTAAATACCTTCATAATCCTTCTCATAAGATTCAGCACGAGACCGTTCAGCTTGAGCGCGATCTTTCGTTCACCGAGCAGCCGATAGTTATTTTGGATCGGCAGGTGAAGAAACTTCGGTCCAGGGACTTGCCTTCTGTGAAGGTTCTATGGCGTAGTCCTACTGGTGAGGAGATCACTTGGGAGATCGAGAGCGAGATGCGGAAGAATTTCCCTCATCTTTTTGAAGTTACGCTTAGTATGAAATTTTAATTCGGGGACCGAATTTCTAAAAGAGGGGAGATTGTAACGTTTTAGAAATCGTTATGAGAATTTGTCCGTTTTAGGGTAAATTTGTCGGTATTTTCCGTTTTAACCCGACTGTGAACAAACGACCATATAGACTTGCCAGCACATAGATTAGCTAAAATAAAGCTAGTGCGCAAGCTTTGGGAGTATATGGGACGTTTTGGTTCAATTTGATTTTTTTCCCAATTTTAATATTATTTAAATGTGGTATTCAAATTTTGGGAAAATTTCTTTAGGCGATCTTTTCTTTAAATATAATTGAGTTAAAACAATCCTTCTCACTTCACTTAGGATTGATTTGTGTGGACTAGAATTAAGCTAGGATTTAAAAGAAAAGAAAAGAAAAGAAAATGATGTAGATGCATGCATGTGTGTGTGTTGTGTGTGAAAGCATTAATGATAGGAAATTGCTTGGAAATTCCTCACAAATCATTCACCTCAACCCTTGGCCGAGATTCCCTCTTCCTCTACTGGCCATGCTCAATTCCTTTCTCATTTTATATCAATTCTATCACAAAAATCCTAAAAAATCTCAAACATATCACAAAATTTGCATAAAAGCCTTGTTCTTGCTTCTTTGATCACTTGGAGCTAGGGAAAGCTAGGAGCATGTGAGCAAAGTTGTTAGGTATAGCCCTTTACTGTTAAATTAAAGTTTTTTTCTTATGGTTTGATCGTTGATTGTTGTGTTGAACGCAGTTTATATCGATTGAGGCGATATCGGATTTTTAGTTTCCTTTTAGAGTTTCTATACCTGCTATAATCTGGGAATTTTAGTATTTGAACAAACAATTTTAGAGAGATGTACTAGTGGACCTGAGACACCACTTGAGAGACGGAGGCCACCCCACCGGTCGGGGCCGGCGACCACTAAGGCTAGGACCGGCGACGCCGGCTGTGTAGGTGAGGGTTGGGGTGGGGCTTCTGTGAGTTGTTGGCTGCTGTTGTTTTGGGGTGTTTGGTACTGTTTATTTACTTAGTAAATTTAGTATGAAAAATCTGGGATCGATTACCTAATCTAGTGTTTTGAGTTCGCGTGATACGTGTTGCGACACGAGTCGTGTGTTTGTGCTGCGATGTACTAAGTATGGTATTGAGGTATCGTTGCGCGTGTTAGCCACTAGACGTGCATTCGTGAGTTGGTTTAGTGGGTTGGTGCGTTTATAAATACGTAGTTTTGCGTTATTTTGATCGTTTCTGAGATGTTCGCATTATTTCTTGTGTTTGTGAAATTATAGCGTCGCAAGCGGGGACTTCAGACGTTGCGAACAAAGGGAAACAGGTGGTCGGATTTTCATAGCTGGAGACCACATGTGAGTAGATTTAACATCTACGGGAAAATCGCCCGTATGGCGCTAAGCGTCAGGGCTAGACATGATATAATATTAGCCATATGTTTATTTGCTCATATAGAGATATTGCATGATTCACATTGCATATAGTTACTTGTTGTGCATGATACTGTACCTATTGTACACTGCACTATTATCGATAGTCCATGTTGCACGAGCACCAATGATATGCTACACACACACTGTCGGTAATTGCCATGATACGCACAACACAAATGCTCATTTGTATACCTTGCTATTGGTTAGCGACATTGAAACAGTTTAACTTGTGCGATAGTGCATATGACATATAGCATAACTGTATACCTACATGCTCATACATATGCCATACTATACCTATTCGTTCGCACATATACTTTGCTATTGTTATATAATCAGTTTTTATAGCATATATATCGGTGGTATGGGACGCTGTATATATATGTATTCTGGATTTGGATTTTTGGGAACCTTGAGATAAAATTATTGACTTGATGTAATATTTAGTGAATTTTCCCGTGATATGCTCATATTGATGTTTTATGTTGCATATGCTATTTGATATGGATTTACGCATTTGAGATATGTTTTCATGCGATATAGTAATTTAAAGTGTCGATGTTGGGCACTTACATTCCGAGAGAGATATGGTGTAAGTCGATGTAGTACACCCCAATACTTGTGGGGAGGCGGAATTTTCAAAAACAAACTTGTTTAGTGAACGAACATCGACTAACCGCTTGAATCGAAGCTAAACTATAAATAACCAAACACAAAGTGTTTCTTAACTATTGTGTTTAGGGATTATACCTAATGAAACCAGTCCTTCGTCTTTACGATCTCCTTGTTCTCCTCGGCCTTCTCTAGGTAGTAGACGATCCACCCGAGAGCAAAACTCCAAACTAAACCTCTAACTTGAGGTAACTAATCTTCTTGGATTGCTAATCAAAGAAGATAGAATGAAATAGAGTGATGGTTATGGATTGATTAGTCTTTCTAATCCTTTGATCTCAACTCATGAGGTGTAAGGATTAGGGTTTGAAGATGAGAGCTTGAGGAGAGAGAAGATGAGAGATGATAATGAGATGAGATTGTGAGTATCATAACATATTATGAAGCATTCTCATTAAAGAATAAATGAATAAATGTGATGAATAAGCATGCTTCATAAATGTTAAGTGGTGATTCATTAAGCATGTGTCATTAATCATTTATGGTGCAATAATGACAATGATGAATCACTCTCATGACTCACAAATCTTATCCAAAGTATATGCCATCTAAAACTCCTTAGTCACCATCTTCTAGAAGCTTCTCGCATAATTACGAGAACGCCCCTCCAATCGGCAAAAATACGGAAAAACTTTAGACTGTAAAAATCCAATAACCGGATACCAGTAACTGGCTTAAACCAAAGCCGACTGGTAAAAACTGTCCGAAAGTCGTACGCGCGTAAACGCACGTATGCGTCCGAACCCTTGTTGTAAAACCATACGACATCTATATCGTTTTGCCTGGAATAGGAAACTCTCTGTGTGGGACTCTAGAGACTCGACTACTACGCTGGCAGTGGGTTTAACCACAGACCGCAAGCGGCACTAGCTGTACGTAACGGTCCCCAGGTAGTTGTCGATAAGAAGGCCGATGAGGAAACCCATCCGAACTCCTACTGAGTCTGATGTGACAATCTCCATACAGTCCGGTCCGTTCGTCCAATACTATCGCATATCGGGCCTAGCGGGGCGGCAAGCGTCAGTCCCCTAATAACGGTATAAGTCGTGTCGGAGGGAAGCCCATTACACCCTGAGAAACTACTGGAACCTACCAGCAAATCTCGCTTGCCCTGGCCAGGGACTTTGCGTAATGGCTCTCTGACACAGCACGATATCTACTCCCAATACCGGGAGGGACGAATCCTGTCTAACCGCCACTGCCTCCAAGTGCTCGGGACTGCACCCAACTGCTACCTGTTTGCACGACTCCTTTGAGCCGTGGTAGGGTAGCAATCTAAGAACAGTGGGACACACTCGAGGCGAAGTAGCAGTGTCAAGTCTGCGTACTACGCTGTACTCATGTCACCTGGGAACTGTTCACCGACGACTGGTATAAAACCAACCAACAGTTCCCTGTGAGTCCTGTCCGGTGTACCCGTAACCTAACGAGCACCTGTATACTATCTCCAGTACGACGTACTGACGGCTGTGGGACAGACCATCTCCCCAACTGGGATGAGAAGCGTACACACTAGTCTACTCCGGAGTATCGATGCTCTGTCTCGATAATCCAACGACCAGGGACCTGAATAAGGATGTGCTTGTAGACTACCCAGCCCCCACTAGTGTGACTGCCATCACAACGCTGGTAGACAAGCAAGATCCTAAGAGCTCTATCAATACGTACACTCACATATTAAGATAGAAAAACCAAGTAGCATACTACCATGTTTAGCAAGACTGTTATATACATGTGAATATCCCAAGCTTCCATTAAGTAATATACAAACCAGTATGATACAGTAATGGCCTTCTAGGGCATAAACACTAACAATCTCCCACTTGCACTAGGGCCATATACTGGCATATCGTAAACCAATGATCTCGAGTAGCCTCTCGAACTGAATCTGAGGAAGGGCCTTCGTGAATGGATCAGCAATGTTCTCTTCTGAAGCAACTCTCCGAACCTCGATCTCCTGACGATCAATGATCTCCCTGATCAGGTGATACCGCCTCAAGATGTGTCTGGACTTCTGTTGGGACCTTGGTTCCTTCGCTAAAGCTATAGCTCCGTTGTTGTCGCAATACAGAGGTATTGGATCAACTATGGTAGGAACCACCTGAAGTTCTGTTAGGAACTTCTTCATCCAGACTGCTTCTTTTGCGGCATCGCAAGCAGCTATATACTCCGCTTCCATCGTCGAGTCAGCAACGGTGTCCTGCTTCGAGCTCTTCCAGCACACCGCCCCTCCATTGAGGGTAAAGACATAACCCGACATGGACTTGGAATCGTCCTTATCACTCTGGAAGACGGAATCAGCAAAGGCCTCCAACCTGAGGTCTTTTCCGCCGTAAACCAAGAACATCTCCTTAGTCCTCCTCAGGTACTTGAGAATGTTCTTTACTGCTATCCAGTGTTTCTCCCCTGGGTTCGACTGATACCGGCTCACCACGCTCAGTGCGTAAGCTACATCTGGTCTGGTACACAACATCGCATACATTATAGAGCCTACCGCAGAAGCATAGGGTATAATAGACATGCGTTCCCTTTCCAAATCAGTCTTGGGAGACATCTCTTTGGAGAGGGTGATTCCGTGATAAGCCGGTAGATTACCGCGCTTAGAATCTTCCATACTGAATCTTTTCAGTATAGTGTCGATATACCTGGACTGTGAAAGTCCCAACATCCTCTTGGATCTATCACGATAGATCCGGATCCCCAGAATGTAAGAGGCATCACCCATGTCTTTCATGGAGAACCTGTGTGACAAGAATCCTTTGACAGATTGTAGCATAGGAATGTCATTTCCTATCAATAGAATGTCATCCACGTACAAGACGAGGAATACAACACTTCTGGCTACAACTTTACTATATATGCACGGTTCATCTGGATTTTTGATAAAGTCATATTCTTTGACTGTCTCATCAAAACAGATGTTCCAACTCCGCGATGCCTGCTTTAGTCCATAAATGGACTTAAGCAGCTTGCATACTTTCCCGCTGCTCCCACTCTGATTGAAACCCTCTGGCTGATCCATATATACGCTCTCTTCTAAATTACCATTCAGAAAAGCCGTCTTTACGTCCATCTGCCAGATTTCATAATCATGGAAGGCAGCAATTGCAAGAAGGATACGAATGGATTTGAGCATAGCCACTGGAGAAAAAGTTTCGTCATAGTCCAAACCAGGTCTTTGATGAAAACCCTTTGCAACAAGTCTAGCTTTATAGGTTTCCACCTGCCCATCTACACCAATCTTTTTCTTGAAGATCCATTTGCATCCTATGGGTTTTACCCCACCTGGAACAAAGTCCAAAGTCCATACTTTGTTGGTGTACATGGACTCCATTTCGCTTCGCATTGCATCTAGCCATCGTACCGAGTCGCCGCTCTGGATGGCCTGCTGGAAGCTAGTAGGTTCATCATCATCTATGATGCAATCCTCTCTATCCCCATCTATGAGAAAACCGTAGTATCTCTCAGGCGGATGAGACGGCCTACTACTCCTGCGGAGGGGTGCGGGAATGTCCTGTTCTTCTTGAACTTCCGGTTCTACCAAACTTTCAGTAGCAGTTTGTGGTTCTGGAATTTCTTCCAGTTCTATTTTGCTCCCACATGATTCCTTTTCTAAAAACTGATGTTCTAGAAAATGGGCATTACGAGAAACAAATACCTTTTGTTCCTCTGCGTAATAGAAATAATATCCCTTGGAGTTCTTTGGATATCCCACAAACAAACATTTTACTGATCGTGCCTCGAGCTTGTCCACATGCTGCTTTTTAACAAAAGCTGGACATCCCCAAATCTTCATATGCTGAAGATTGGGTTTCTTCCCAGTCCACATCTGATATGGAGTGGTAGGCACAGTCTTGGTAGGAGCCCTGTTCAGAAGATATGCCGCTGATTCTAGCGCATAACCCCAGAAAGATCGCGGTAACTCAGCATTGCTCATCATGGATCGTACCATATCCAATAGGGTTCGATTCCGTCTCTCCGATACACCGTTATGCTGTGGAGTGTACGGAGGAGTAAGCTGAGAGAGAATTCCTTTCTCTTTTAGGTAACCTAGGAACTCGGCACTTAAGTATTCTCCACCTCGATCAGATCTAAGTGTCTTGATACTTTTGCCGGTTTGGTTTTCTACTTCATTCTTATACTCTTGGAATTTCTCAAAAGCCTCGGATTTATGTTTCATCAGATAAATGAATCCGTATCTTGAGTAATCATCCGTGAAAGTAATGAAATAGGAAAAACCACCTCTTGCATGTGTAGACATTGGACCACATACATCGCTGTGTATGAGTCCTAAGAGCTCGCTCGCTCTTACTCCTTGTCCAGTAAATGGAGTCTTTGTCATCTTTCCTTTGAGACAAGATTGACAAGTGTCATAAGATTGATATTCGAACGAGTCCAAATATCCTTCTCTATGCAACTTAGTTAACCTTCTCTCATTGATGTGACCCAGTCTACAATGCCATAAGAAAGCTTTATTTAAATCTGGAGACTTTCTTTTTAGTGTGTTCTGGACATTGAAAATTTGGAGTTGGTTTAAAACATATATGCCGTTATTTAGTGTACCTGACCCAATCAAACCATGATTAAGGTGGATGTTGACAACATCTCTTACAAACGTGAAATCATAACCTTTATTTGATAACAAGGAAACTGATATGATATTACACGTTAAGCTTGGTACAAAATAACAGTTATGTAAAACCAAAATGTGTCCACTCGTCAATCCTAGGTGATAATCCCCGACGGACGCAGCTCCCACGCTAGCTCCGTTAGCAACCTTTAGGGTCATATCACCTTCCTTCAGCACTCTACGGTTTCTCAGTGCCTGCAATGAATTGCAAATATGAGATCCTGATCCGGTATCCAATACCCAGGAAGTAGAATTGATCGACAGACAATTCTCAATTACAAACACACCTGAAGTCGAAGCCACAGCTTGCTTCGGTTCCTGGTTCTTGGCGTTCCACGCCTTGCAATCCTTCTTCCAGTGCCCTTTCCTGTGACAATGGAAGCACTCATCCTGGCCAACTATCGGTACTGCAATCTTTTTCTTTCCCTTCCCTCCCACCTTACTAACACCTCCTCTAGGTCTGGGTGCGGCCTTCTTCTTCCTTCCTTTGGCCCTAGCCTTGGACCCGGAAGAAGATGAACCGCCAACAAACATAGCGGGTGTTTCCCTTGCTTTCTGCAAGGTGCCCTCTGCACTCCTTAACATGTTCAGGAGTTCCGCAAGTTCAACTTCTTTTCCTTGAAGGTTGAAGTTGAGGATAAACTGGGCGTAGGTGGGAGGAAGGGACTGGAGAATAAGGTCTGTATAGAGCTCATTATCCAAAGTCGTCCCAAGGTCTGCGAGCTCTTCAATATAGCCGATCATCTTTAGGACATGTTCTCCTACTGATGACCCGACAGCCAACCTCGCTCGAAACAAGTTCTTAGAGGTCTCGTATCTTGCTATACGAGATTGCTCTCCATAAAGTTCCTTTGTATGGAGAAATATGCCATCTAGGGACATATCCTCGTGCCTCCTCTGATGTTCATTGTTCATTGAGGCAAGCACGATGCACTTGGCTCTCGCGCAATCTGAATCCCAGGTTTTGCGGATTTCCTTATCCGCATTACTGGATTTGGGACCAGGGACAGCAGGTGCCGTAGCGGTGAGGACGTACCCCAGTTTGTCATAGGTCAAAGCCATTTTGACATTCCGCAGCCAATCTTTATAGTTTGGCCCTGTCAGTATATTTTTCTCTAAAAGTAACTTAAGTCCAATCATTTTCAGGGTCGCTGCAATTAGGAGAGAGAGAAGAAAACTCTTTAGCATGATGCTCTTGCAAGTTTAGAGTGGTTTTTAGTTTATCTAAACTGGATAGCTCCCACTGTTTCTCGAATCCTTCCTCAAACCATAAAAGAAGAATTAGCCAGGACTATTCTCACCGTACAATACTTGCTTAACCGTTCAGCCAGGCTGGTGTCGATACTTCGAGGGAGGTTTTCCAACGCTTTCGCGAAGTTCCTTAATTAAATAACCTCTTTTCTCTGGGGGCGTAACCCCGCTGACACTTTTCTGGACACCTACTAGGTTTATAGCATTGATCGTTAAGTGACGAATATCCTGATAAGTAGCATATACTCACAGTAGGATCGGGATCCAAATATCATCGTCTGATAATGTTGTAGGAATGCTACCAACATTCATCAAACTCAAAATGGTATGCATCTCTTTGCAAATTTCAGTTTCTTTAGAAATTCCCGATATAAATTTTTGCCCCATGCTCTTATGACCTTGGCTTTGGTCAAAATGTCATAAGTCACATGTCAAGTTCTACCCGTCATTATCTTGTCAATTTGAACCCATCCGTATATACCCCTGACTTTGGTCAAATGGTAATACGACTGTCCCAAACCAACTCATCTATCTTATGCAACAAATGAAAACCCAGCAGCTACCAAACACTATGCCTTGACTTTGGCCAAAATGCATAGCTTGAATACTACTGAATACCCAAATGAAATGACGGAGGGCTACGAATGGTTTTGGCGAAACCGTAAACGTAGTGAACTTGATATAACCGAAGGAACCTGATAGCTTTTAAAAGGAGTGGTTAAGGCTCCGCATTTAAAAATATCTGTTTTTAAAATTAACCGAGTGGTTTCTTTTAAATTGTTCCAACGATTAAAACTTTGGTTTATTTTCTTTGCATTATAGATAATGTGTCCCATCATTAACCTATCATTGCAGAAAACAACGAAAATACAACGTCCTCTTATGCCATCCGCATTCGCTACGAGGTCCCGTCATCACCCGTTAGGTTACTTAAATAACGACAGAGCGGGGGCTGGGCTAGCGCGGGTGTAAAACATAAGTGACGTCTAAATAGCTATCATAAATATAGATATTTTACATTCGTCTGACGCAATGATATACATTCCAGAACACAGATAAACTTTATTGGATTTGCAAGCAATCTGTATTTCTTTTGAGCCTGCAAGAAAAGACAGATTACACAGTTGTGATGAATAGCCGTTACCCCACCCTCGACCCCTACGGGTACGGCAAACTACCCACCCGGCAGTTTGTGTACCCCACCTTGGGTCAGTCCTAGGAGCAAAAACAGTAAAATGAAATAATACAACGGTGGCTACAACCGCAACCTGGATGTGCCCCGCAAAATAATATTACAACAAATTACATTTACATCAAATGAATTAAATGATAACCCATTGCAAAACCCCGGCTATACACCACAACAGTCCAATACAGTTTATATGCATAAACAGATATAACCATTTCAGAAATGTGCAACCCCCTGTCAACCGACATACTAGCAGTTAGGGGAGGTTTATGAACACATTAAACAATCACAGATATAATCCAATATGCAAATACTGTACAATTTCGATCGATTAAACATCTTTAATATTGCTCCAAAAACTGCTCTGTTAAACTGAAACCTGAGCAAAATTAAAATATTCCAGAAAATCCCAAATATCATACAGAAGGAACACAAGAAAATTGGCTTTCTGAATCGCCAACTCGGCGGCGGATCCGCGGCGACTCAGTAGGCTGAGGCCGCGGTTCCGCGGCTCGTTAGGCGATTCAGGGGACAATTTTTCTTGGGTGTTCTTATAATGTCTTTTAAAGCTTTCTGAACGAACCTGAAAAATTTTAGGACATCGTTTTAAATTCGACAGAAACTGATATTTTTTAGGATTTCCGGCTTCGTTTTTCCGTTCGAAATTCGTACAAATTTGCAATTAAGTTATTTATTGTTTAGCGAGGCTCTGATACCACTGTAAGTCGATGTAGTACACCCCAATACTTGTGGGGAGGCGGAATTTTCAAAAACGAACTTGTTTAGTGAACGAACATCGACTAACCGCTTGAATCGAAGCTAAACTATAAATAACCAAACACAAAGTGTTTCTTAACTATTGTGTTTAGGGATTATACCTAATGAAACCAGTCCTTCATCTTTACGATCTCCTTGTTCTCCTCGGCCTTCTCTAGGTAGTAGACGATCCACCCGAGAGCAAAACTCCAAACTAAACCTCTAACTTGAGGTAACTAATCTTCTTGGATTGCTAATCAAAGAAGATAGAATGAAATAGAGTGATGGTTATGGATTGATTAGTCTTTCTAATCCTTTGATCTCAACTCATGAGGTGTAAGGATTAGGGTTTGAAGATGAGAGCTTGAGGAGAGAGAAGATGAGAGATGATAATGAGATGAGATTGTGAGTATCATAACATATTATGAAGCATTCTCATTAAAGAATAAATGAATAAATGTGATGAATAAGCATGCTTCATAAATGTTAAGTGGTGATTCATTAAGCATGTGTCATTAATCATTTATGGTGCAATAATGACAATGATGAATCACTCTCATGACTCACAAATCTTATCCAAAGTATATGCCATCTAAACCTCCTTAGTCACCATCTTCTAGAAGCTTCTCGCATAATTACGAGAACGCCCCTCCAATCCGCAAAAATACGGAAAAACTTTAGACTGTAAAAATCCAATAACCGGATACCAGTACCTGGCTTAAACCAAAGCCGACTGGTAAAAACTGTCCGAAAGTCGTACGCGCGTAAACGCACGTATGCGTCCGAACCCTTGTCGTAAAACCATACGACCTCTATATCGTTTTTCCTGGAATAGGAAACTCTCTGTGTGGGACTCTAGAGACTCGACTACTACGCTGGCAGTGGGTTTAACCACAGACCGCAAGCGGCACTAGCTGTATGTAACGGTCCCCAGGTAGTTGTCGATAAGAAGGCCGATAAGGAAACCCATCCGAACTCCTACTGAGTCTGATGTGACAGTCTCCATACAGTCCGGTCCGTTCGTCCAATACTATCGCATATCGGGCCTAGGGAGGCGGCAAGCGTCAGTCCCCTAATAGCGGTATAAGTTGTGTCGGAGGGAAGCCCATTACACCCTGAGAAACTACTGGAACCTACCAGCAAATCTCGCTTGCCCTGGCCAGGGACTTTGCGTAATGGCTCTCTGACACAGCACGATATCTACTCCCAATACCGGGAGGGACGAATCCTGTCTAACCGCCACTGCCTCCAAGTGCTCGGGACTGCACCCAACTGCTACCTGTTTGCACGACTCCTTTGAGCCGTGGTAGGGTAGCAATCTAAGAACAGTGGGACACACTCGAGGCGAAGTAGCAGTGTCAAGTCTGCGGACTACGCTGTACTCATGTCACCTGGGAACTGTTCACTGACGACTGGTATAAAACCAACCAACAGTTCCCTGTGAGTCCTGTCCGGTGTACCCGTAACCTAACGAGCACCTGTATACTATCTCCAGTACGACGTACTGACGGCTGTGGGACAGACCATCTCCCCAACTGGGATGAGAAGCGTACACACTAGTCTACTCCGGAGTATCGATGCTCTGTCTCGATAATCCAACGACCAGGGACCTGAATAAGGATGTGCTTGTAGACTACCCAGCCCCCACTAGTGTGACTGCCATCACAACGCTGGTAGACAAGCAAGATCCTAAGAGCTCTATCAATACGTACACTCATATATTAAGATAGAAAAACCAAGTAGCATACTACCATGTTTAGCAAGACTGTTATATACATGTGAATATCCCAAGCTTCCATTAAGTAATATACAAACCAGTATGATACAGTAATGGCCTTCTAGGGCATAAACACTAACATATGGGGTTTAACAGACCGATACGTGGAACACAAGTGTCGAGATGGGATACTTCGGTTTCGAGGAACGTATGGATATCAGGAAGACCGATGCGTGGAATACAAGTGTCGAAGAGGGATACTTGTGTTTCGAGGAACGTATGGATACGAGTATTTACGTGTCGATGTTAGGCACTGGTTTTCATGATGTTTTCAAGTGTCGATATTTGACACTCAGGATCCATGAGACGTACAGGATTTGAGGGCCGATCAGAGGGCCCTGCTGAGTATTTTGGGATTTGGGGTGTTGTTGAGTTACACCGTGTTTTCCATGATTATGATTTGTGCATGAGATTATTTACTATCCCGCACTCAGTATTCAGTTGATATGCATATGATTCATGTAGATATAGTACCCTGATGGTATACCTTGATCATGATAGTTGCATATTCATATTGTTATACTCATGCTACCAGTTCACATGTTATTGATCATTGCTGTTAGTGCATACTTTCGATTTTCAGTATGATGTTAATTACTATTCACGAGTTTGCAACTCACCCCCGTTGTGCCACAATGTTTTGCAGGACTTTCCCTCAGAGTGGTCGCAGCAGGGTATCTTATCATAACTACTTTTGCGGATACCGCTACTATAGGCAGTGAGGCCTTTGCTTTTAGGTGGGTTTGCGGTTACCCGTTTGTATACTGTATATCTTTTGTTGGATCTAGTATTCTCCATCTACCTCAGTTGTATATGACTTAGAGACGACTTGTGAGATTTCAGAGTTGTATTATTTTGGTTTTTGGGTGCCGTGCTCGTAGAAGCCGGTTATGTTGGAAAGTTACTTCTTTTATAGTCGTTTCTTTGATATTTCTTCGCTTTGGCGTCGTATACTTGTTGTGGTGATAGTCTCCTCCGGTGGGCGTGATTTTGCTCCCACTTGGGATGCTTTATATATTATCTGTGTTGTACCCATTTTCGGGGCTAGTTTTTACAAAGGAGGTGCTGCCGAAATTTTCAAGAGAGAAAACTAGAGTTAGAGATTTTAAATTGTGATTTTTAAATACTTTTAAACTATGTTTTCTCCGTTGATCCAGTTTTGGGTGGTTTAGATTTCTGTGTTTTCGGCTTACTTAAGTTGCGTACGCCTGTAGACGTTACGTAGTTTAAGTGCCGGTTACGGACCGAATTGTGGGTCGTGACAATTTTTCACTTAAATACCACATTGTTTTAATTCTACATTTAACTCCATTAAACTTGCTATACCTTTAAGTAGATCACGAGGTAATGACCTACCTCCTCACACACTCATATGCAACATAACACGATACCCTTGAGAACTTAAAATACAGGAAAACAAACATTTTCATTTAAATACCCTTTACTTAATAAAGCCATTTCTAAAAGATTTAGTATTAATAAATATTTACAAATAAATAACCTTTGAGCTAATAACAAAAATATCTAGGCTCAGCCAATTAAGAACTGTCGCACTCATTAGGACGGAGGAAGGTTGTGGGCATTCATTCGTTTATTTAAACCTGACTCTGTGGTGCCTAGGCTAGAGAAGTGAGAAAGGTGACTATAAATGGCCCGTCTCACGGTGATTCATGAGCGGATCCCTCCTTTCTTCACTTGTACTTACCTGACCACAGTTGGCGGAGAAGAGACGATTTGAGGGATATCTCACAACTTGTCGTTTTGGACCAGTTAGGAGTAGTCTAGTTGACTTAAGAGACCCTAAAACATAGAATACGGGAAATTCGCATCTGTGCAAATAAATACAATTTACTTAATAAAACCGTTTTCTAAAGGATTTAGTATTTATACAATCTTTGCAAAGAGCCGCTTCAACCCATTTTGGGGAACCCGTTCGGGATGGTGAGGATTATCGCACATCCTCGGTCATAGTAGTGCGATATTCAGATCTCTGCAAGGAGCATTCGGTCTCGAAAGATTTAAAATAAGACATCTTGAGGAAATGAGATTTTTAGAATATGAAATATATATTAAAATTATTTTTGTATAAATATATGTATATTTATCATTAAAATACCTATTTTTGTTATGATATAAATATTCCATTTTTCTAAAATATCATAAGAATCAATTTACCTTAAAATACCATGAATTACATACAAGTTTAATATTACACTTTAATACCATATAATATGAAAGTTAGGTTATTCTCATTAGAATCGTCATAAGTATAAAATCTAGAATTAATATAACTTTAAAGATGATTAATATATACTTGGGGTGTGTTTTGAAAACTATAAAAAAGTATTTTACATAAAACCTCCCCAAGTTCTATAAGTTACAATAAGGACCCTAGTAAATATAGGGTTAAGCGGGACCAATCTTTTGAGCCTCGGGGAGCCGGAGAAGTGGGTTCTTGCCTATCTAAGGTAGGCAACTTAACAACGGTGTTATCAAAAAGGTAATCGTTTTTGAAAAAGACACAAATCATGTTGCCCATGTGCAGCGGTTACCGATAACATCAAAACAATCAGGACTTCAATTTACTTTACTAATTGTCTGACTCAGTTTGAGTCTCGTTATAATCTGACTTGAATAGGATTCAAGTACAATCTACAATCTACAATTTACAATATTACAATTCAACATGAATCCATGAATCCATTATTCAATCTATCAACTTGACTTAACCGAACCATGGATATACATTCCATTTACGTGATTCTCCAGTTACATCCATTTACATGATTATACAGTTACATCCGTTTACTGATATCATGTTTTCGGCAAAGTCTTCCAATCATACAATCTATACAGTTTTCAATATAATACAACAATACAATCAAGACATCACAGGGTTTAAGGGGTAGACTGGTACGGAATATGTTAAAGGTGGCACGAGGTAGTCACTTAAGACGTAATTACATCCATGCCATTGTTCTGTGGTATTATCGACGGAGCCTTGTACTACGGGTTACCAAAGTCCCCGGTGTAAGTGGGACTCCTCTCGTATACACTGGCATCTTCTGTATCAAGCTATAAACAACAGTGTTAATACAATATTACAACAATATAATACAACTTTAAAAGATACCTTCTTATTCTGTCTATTCTACTTTCCCCTTATCTTTGGGACTTACCGAGCGACCTGTTCGCTGACGACATTCTATTTCTTTCTTCTTTGAATGTCGTCAGGTGATTTGGACCCGTAAGAGATTGAGCACACTGCTGAAGACTTGGACCATTTCAGTGAAGACCCTGAGCTCTAGTCATTGTACACTTTCCATTCAGTTCTTTCATTTCTATTATGCCATTGTTTAGGCATTTCTTTTTATTCAGTTGTATTTACTTTTCATGCATTGTACAAAAAAATGTTAATAAATAAAGTTGTTGTTCAGTTTATATCTCTTGTGCTTATTTTTATATTGCTTAGATACGCTTAGCGTATTTACTTTCAAGTAAATACGTAGCGGACCAGTCCCGTCCTCTTCGCCGTATACCGGGAAGCGGGGCGTGTCATCTTTTCGTTTTACCTTCTCTCAGGTTATGAGGGGTCCTAAGATTAGGAGAGATTACACCTATTGCGCTTATTGGATAGTCTTCTTCCAAACCATAGGCAGGTACCGAAAGGTGGTGAAGGAAGAAAACCATTTAGCCTCAGTGTGGTATACAGAAGGTAATAAGTAAAGAAAAATTAAGGGATTAGAAAGAGGGCATAGTAAATTATGACTGCTATTATTCATGACGAAACCGCGTATATCATCGCCACTCCTTCCTCACCTTTGAATTTCTCCAGAACACCCCGTATCACTGCGAATATCCATATTTATTGGACAATCCATCGTATACTTATATACGTACTCGAAGGAACATGTTCCAGTTCGAGGATGGATTCTGGTTTAGAAGAAATAGAATAAGGATTATTCAGTTGTCTTTTATCTTTACCATCTCTCAGGTTGCGAGGGCTCTTAGAATTATGAGAGTACACATATTACGCTTATTGGATAGTTTTCTTCTAAACCATAGGCTGGTGCCGAATGGTAGGGAAGTAAGAAAACCATTTAGCTTAAGGGTGGTATACAGATTGTAATGAGTAAAGACAAATAAAGGGATTTGGAGAGATGGTAAGGAAAAATACGGTCACAGTCATGAATCTGGATAATGGAAGAGGCATTACTAGGAATACCCGGCTACCCCTTCGAAACATTTTCATGTTTCAGTTTCACTGTGAGTTGTTAATTGAAAACTGATTTCCTAATTAGATTCTTACTCCAGGGTATGTATTAACCAGGTTTGATTCTCACATCTGTATGGTTTTACAAATGATGAGTGGGAGTAAGTTATTGGGAATTAGGTGATTATATCCTCATTATATCGGAATTCGTTGTAATTGGTGATATTTGAGGAAATCACCTGAGTTTTTGCCGGACGGCAAATATTTGGTTTTGAATATCCGTAGTTATGCACCAGTTTCAAACTGATATATCTGTACATTTATTTTATAAAGTGAGATATAACTCTTTGAAATTATGTCTATGACATTTACCTATATTAGTTGATGGTTAGGTGAGGAGTATTCAACAACGGTGTAATTCTTCTTAACCATATTATAGCTTCCAACCTACGACGCACAGAGTTTGCATTATTGAACTCAGGGGACTTATACAAAGTATTATATGTTGTCCAGTTTCCATTAGGACAAAGGGTTTGGAACTTGTACTAGATTCTGTTTACTTTTGACTTCTTTAGTTTTTAGACAAGTATTTCGTATTAATACAAGGTCCAAGTTTTGAGAAGTTATAGGTACAAGAATAAAGTAGAGAACCATGTGTTGCAAGTATCATGATTCTTCAAGGGGATCGAAGATGTAGATACTTGTGTTTGGTATTCAGTTGATAGTAATGGTTTTGAGAACTTGCTTCTCTTTCAGGTTACTCATATCTAGTTGCACTCCTAGTTGAGTAATGCTAATCAGTCTCTCTCCATTTAGTTGACATACACTGGAGACAGCTGCATGATTTGAATCTAGTTCCAATTAAATTAGTGCATCTTTTTCTATATTGTATATAGAATGGTTCATATCTTAACGATTTTAAGGTATAAGGAGTTGTCTGGCTTATGCTTAAAACCATACTCTGGATATACTCAAAGCACGTTTCAGTAATGGCAGTTTGTGAATTATCCCGGGCTATGATGAGGGGTAACTTTCTACCATCTGGAAGATCAATAATGACATTATTCTTAACTCGCCACAGTTTTAGCAAAATGGACTTTTTCAGAAAATAATAGTGGGAGTATGGTAGAACTGGAAGTGATTCCAGAACCACAAACGATTACTGAAAATTTAATAGAACATAAAAATTCAATCGGGTTTGACATTCCATTAGCCACTCCGCAGATATGGTGGGTAATCTCATGCGCCCGAGAGGTACTTCGGTATCCTCAAATACGGTGACAGGGAGATTCTTGTTTACCCAGACTTTCCCTTACTACTGTTCTAGACTATGAGACCCGGCAGAAGGATGAGTATAGCGTCGTTCTAAACTAGCTTTAGAAATGCACGTGTATATGACTCTGCCAGTGGGTTGTTATAGTCAATGGGAGCAGCGGAAGCATAGTGGACAAGTAGCTTGTGTCTATTTATAGACTAAAGCAGGTATAGCAGAGATAGAACATCTATTTTTGATGTGACAGTCATAGGCTTTGACTTCATCGGAATAGGAGATGGATCTGTTAAGAAGGTAGTAGGGTGTGATGTCCTGGTATTTGGACGGCATGCACTTTATTGGAAGTGAAATTCATATACTACGATCGGTTATACTGTGGTTGACACACAGTAGTTTCTCCACATTGGATATGGATAATATATCAGGCATTCTGGTAACTAGATCTATTGTTTTACATCTTGATTTGGGCAGTTTCCCAATCTGGGTACTTTGACACTATTCTAATGGTATTTTAGAATGGACGACTCCTGGTATGGTGGTGTACCTGCAGGTGATGGAGTCACCCTCTCTAAAGGTGTCTTATAGACTAACGGGATAGAGATGTGCATGATTGGCATATCACTTGCTTAGGCAATTGAGTCAATCATGAGATGTCAAGTACTGCACCAGTTATTGTTTTCGCACAAGCTGCAATAAGTTTATATATTAATACAATCCTATAGAAACGTTCGGAAGCAGTTTATGAACATAAGTGGATGTTCTATGGATTTGGTAACGGCGGCCTTCTTCGGGAGACGGTTATCATTCCAGGCTTCCAAGATGACCTGGATGACAGAGCGACTGTTAGAGTTTTAGTTTTCCCTCTTTTGAGGGGCAGTAGTTTGGACAGGTGGTCCAAGCGGATACTGAGGAAGGCATGGTGCAGGATACTGATTAAATTCAGTGGACAATACAGTGTAAGAAGTTTGCTGGATTTGGAGTTCATTTGTGAACCGGGTCCCATCAGATATCCAGACATATTCTGAGACAGGTATTGCTCATTTCGTGAGATAGGTTTCTCTACGAAATTGAGATATAGAGAGATACAGAAGGAAACATTGGAGCGGATCCATTCAATGAGGCTATTTCTCGAACGCAATAGTTTCACAAACGAGAATTGTGAAACTTATTAGTAGAGGAGTTGGATGTTCGGTATCACACGGGCTGTGAGTATGCGACATCGCAATAATTAACCTTAAGTGCAAGTCGGAGATTGTTGGCTATAGTGCCCTCAAGGCAATTATCATAGTCACAGGCAGGTGATTATGATAATTGAGGGACGACCTATACCAGTAGAACAGTCTTACTTGAGATGATAATATGCTATCTTGTTTGTCTTTATCATCATGTACTGCATTATGTGGCATTACAGATCACTATTACATGTTGATAGAGCCCATAGGATTCTTTCTTGACTACCAGCAATATGATGGTGATTATATACGTGGGAGCTGGGTGGTATATAAGCATATCCTTAAATGTCCCTAGTCGAGGGAGTTTCGAGACTGGGCATCGATACTCCAGAGTAGACTAGTGTATACTGATCGAGACCCCGATGAGGGGCGATGGCCAGTCTCACAAGCCAATGGTGTTAGTTTGTTCACCTAAGACGTATACAGGTGCTTATTGGGTTATGAGTACACCGGACGGACTCGCGGGGAACATGCTAGTTGGTATTATACCTATTATCAGATAGCAGTTCCCTGGTGACATGTGTACAGGTTAGTCTATCGACCTGAGATCATCATTTGTCTCGTGTGAGTTCCCACTGTGCTTTGATTACTACCCTACCATGGCTCAAAGGAGTCGTGCAAACAGGTTTTAGTTAGGTACAGTCCCGAGCCACATGGAGGCAGTGAGCAGATTGTCAGGGGATTCGTCTCTCCCAGTATTGGGGAATGATGTCACGGGGTGCACGGATGGCCAGCACCAGAAATCCTTGGCCAAGATAGTCGAGAATTACTGATCTAGGATCGGTAGTTTCTCACATGGTGATAGGTTTCATACCGACACTAAATGTCGAGTTATTAAGGGTCTTACTTTATCCACCCCCTAGACTCGATATGCGATACTCAAAGACAAACAGACCAGACTGTACGGATATTGTCACTGTCAGGCTCAGTAGGGGTTTCTGGGTGAGTTTGCACGTCAGCCTCCCTTTCGCTCAATACCTGGGTAGCCGTTACATACAACTAGTGCCGCTGACGTGCTTATGGGTAAACCCACTGCCAGCGTATTGACGAGTCTTTAGAGTCCCACACAAAGGGTTTCCCTGCTTTGGGCGAAACGATATAGAGGCCGTATGGTTTTACGGCAGGGTTCGATCATATACGTGTACTTGTGCATGGATGATGTTCGGACGGTAATACTAGTGGGCTTTGGTTTAAGCCGGATCCTAGTGTTATATTTGTTGGATTATTTTCATCTCTTTGTATTCGTATTCTTCGGAATATGTATATACAGTTGAGGGGTATTCTTGTAATTTATTACAAGATTACTTTTAGAAGATCACACCTCGTCATGGTTTAGACCTTTTTGGATTAAAAGGTTATTGAGGTGTAGGATGAGGTGTTTATTGCATTTTTGGTGGCATGGCTAATTAGTGACCCATGGTTACTATTCAAGCATGCTTAGGGTTTTTGTTTGTTATGAGATTGTTTGTTGACTTGAGATATTTTTGTTGACTTTAGATATTTTGGAAACTTGACATATTTATTGTGATGGCTCCATTATTTCAAATCAACATTCACAACACACAAAAAACAAGCCATTATTCATTTATTTTTCTCTCTCTTGAGTTGCTCTCAGCACCTTATTCTCATGGCTTCTTATTCTTCCTCTAGCTTCACCCAAACCCTCTCATAAGTTGAGAATTCTTGGGTGTCTTGAGACAAATTAATCCTTCATCACTCTCACTTCATCTACGGTATCTGGAGTGGCGATCTAGGTGCCCCAGTTGCCTCTGATATGAGGTTCGAGCTCGTTGCATAGACTCTCGGGTGGATCATCTTCGATGGAGTGAGACCGAAGTTCAAGCTTGTTCAAGGAAGCCCCTAGGAGCTTGGGATGATGGTTGAAGACCGAAGGATACGGATCTATTCGGTATAACCATTGTAACTCCTTTGCATGTTTTGTTATTTAGGGCTTATGGGTAGATCCGGGTAATTGGTTGTGGTAACGCCAAGTTTTATAAATTTTTATTCCGTATTTGGTCACGGATTGATGGCCGGGGCGCTGCCGTAATCCAACAGTAAGATTGTCTTATACATACATATTCTTAGCATCCTATACAATACAGGCCTTTATGTAAATACATATCCAACACATCCAAGTCGCAAAAATGGCAGAATCGACCGTCCAAGTCGGAAAAATGGCAGGACCGACTGTCCAAGTCATAAAAATGTCAGTATCGACCGTCCATGTCACTAAAAGGGTAGCATCGACCTCCACGTCGTTAAAAGGGAACCAAACCAAATCAACCATCGACCGTTCAAGTCACCAAATGGCAGCACCGACCGTCCAAGTTTTAAAAATGGTAGCACCGACCGTCCAAATTGAAAAAATGGCAGTATAGACCATCCATGTCTCTAAAAGGATAGCATCGACCTCCACGTCATCAAAAGGGAACCAAAACAAATCAATCTCCATATAACACAAGATCCATCAATTTTATGCACACAACCCATATGTGAGGTGTGCATTTATTGATGGGGGGCATATTGTGTAAATGTATATATGCTCCTTGCCATGTCAACTACGGCTATGCGGAATCAAAAACTTTAAATTTCTTGAGCACATAACACTAAATCCCAGGATAATATCTGATTGATCTAGAATTTTATATGTGTGTAGTAAGTAACCGCAGTCAATAACGGTGTCGCGTGTAGCTAGACCGAGATGAGTACGGGGCGTCCTCAGGGAAATGTTGAACCTTGTATTCTTACTTTAGATGTGTTCAAAAAGAGAGGAGGGATAAAGAATGTTGAAGAATGATTGTAGGATCTAGATCTACGTTAAACACTGATGCAAAATATAAATCTAGATTAACTATGGAGGTAAGTTTATATGAAAAGGGGGCTTGTAGGGTTCATTAGGATTTAGTAGTTATGGGTGATTAATTAAAGATTACCCTTTTATCCTTTAATAGATTTAAAACTAGAACGACAGTGATGCATGTAGATTAGGGTTTCTGGAGGAAAAAGGGTTCCCACTCTTAACCCCTATCTCAACATGGAACTCCGTTCATATCTAGCCTTTACCAAAACAATCATTAATCTAATCTCTAATCGCGGTCGAGACTAACAATAAATTGGTAGCGCGCCTGATTAGGATGCTAGTGATTCTTTTGATAAAGTTTATAACCTTTATAGGACGTAAAAAGAGTTTAAGGATCTTCATCATCCATTAACCTACCCTAATCCTACGAACCCTAACAAGCGGAGAATTACTCGCGCATGTTGGGAGAAGAAGAGATGGAGAGAGAATTCATATTAAAATTACAAAGAAATCGAATAAGATAAAAAACTACCTTTATTGATCAACAAAACTCATTTACACTTTGTTTCCTTAGAAAATGATTACAAATACTAGTTTGCTTCTCGATCTCTTCTTAGGAAGTAGATGAACTGTTAATGATCAGCCTGGATGCATGAGCCGTCTTGGACTTCGTGATCGCGTCGACTTAATGATTTTTCTAAGGGGCTCTCTGTCCTTATTTATACTCCAAAAGCCAGAACCCTAGCTTCCAAATTGGAAGCGAGAGGTTAGGATTCAACAGAAAAAATCCCAGCTCACAACTCCTCTGGCACGCGGCGGATCCGCGGCCAACATGGGGGTTTGGCCGCGGATCCGCGGCCCTATAGTGCGATCCATTGATTTGGTTTTTTGGGTTTTTCTCTTTATGACACACGGCGATCTATGGATCCTCTGGAAATTGGAAATCTTTTCTTTGTTTCTGCCAGAATTGATATATTAGTTTACTTTCTTAACTAGGTAGGTTTGCTCTTAACAACTTTGATTACCTTGATTTTAGCCCTGAAAATTTTGCACAACAATTCCACAAATAATATTAGTAGTGTTTGTTTTATTGAGATATTAATTTCAACATTAAGATTTGGTCAATGATATTTTCGCATACATTTTCCTACCAAATGTTATTTATAATATATCAATACATGAAAAATAGTATTTTTACAGATAAACCCTCATATGTATCATATATTATAATAAACATCTTTTCTAGTATAGAAATAGTTGGAAAAATGTAATAACAAATGTGCCTCCAAACTTATCTTTGATCGTCCCGAGCAAACTAGATTATTCAAGAGAAGGAGAAAAAGAAAGGAGAAAACTAAGCACACTTTCGTAGGCAAACACAATTGCACTGAGCACGTGCAACAAGCCGTTAAACCTCTAGGTGTCCCTAGTAGAAGGAGTGTTGTCTCCTGAGTGTTTTCAGCGGATTACACCCACAAAATCTTATAATAAAAGAGAGATGGTGAAATTTACATATAAAGATAAGAACCATAAAAGAAATACTTTGAAAATTTAGAGTTTCTAACTACACTAGTTTTTCAATTGTCATAAGCCCTATCTTAATAGTCATGAAAAAATGTTAGAAATCACATCACCCCTCAATAAAACATCATCTTTATTCTTCATTCCTACCTTTCAACCAAACATCGATCATATACCCCTATGTGTGTGAATAGAACATCCCTACACTCGGAGAATTCAATTCAAGCATCATACTCTAGTCCATCTACCTCAGTACTTTTTAATTTGATGAATATTTGGTTGGATTTGCTCGCACATTTTCATGCGACCGTTAATATTTCTTGAGTTACTAACCGACCGATTACTAATGTGCTTGCTGATTAGTATTTTTCTCGTCTTGTACCACTTAAGGCTTAACAGTGACTCCCAAACCAGTTGGTCTAAGGTACTATGTGATGAAGCACAATTGCTATATTTTTTTATTGCTACCTTGGCGATAACAAAACCAGTGTTTATTTTTTCTTCACCATTTTATATTTTATTCATTTTTTTCCCTTGATACTTTGGCTTTTAGATAAGAGCATTTCAAGGTATCATCTACTATCCCGAGTTTCAAGACGTGTGTAAGTGCATATAGTAAGGTATCAACATTCAAATGTTTGGCTTCCAGAATAGAAACAATTTTTCAGACTTATTTTTATCCTCAGATTAGTGACTTCCTTCATCTTACTAACCCTTGGGACAACGGCTCATAACTACTTATTACCAGTTCGTTTAAGAAAACTTCTAATTTTCTTGGTTTTCTTAAACTATTCCTATCTTTTGGATGTAAGTTTTCACTTTCTACTCTTTTGTTATATAAAAAAAATTTGAATGCCCAGTGTCAAAGATAATTCAGTGAATACAAACCTCCCCCCAAACCTGTTTTCAGCAGTGTCCTCACTGATGTTGTCTTTTGAGAGCAAGGACCTGTATACTTGGGGAGAGATAAAAGGGGTAAAATAATAAGTAATTGAAAACTACCGCCAACTTTATCTTTGGCACGCACAGATATTCAGTTAAGTCCATTTTTACTCACCGCCATTCTTAAAATGAGAAAATGTTATCAAAACATGGAGGTGAGGCGAAGGAAATTCAGTTCTAATAAAGAGGCTCCTTTAAAAACAGGAGCTCCTCCGTGGGGTCAGCAGAGAAATACGATTTTAATCTATGCCCATTTACTTTAAAAATTGAACCGTTTTTCAAATTTTCAACTTCTACTGCCCAGTGCGGGTGTACATATCGCACCACAAAAGGTCCTTTCCAACGAGATTTAAGCTTACCCGGATGAAGATGGAGAAGGGAATCGTAAAGAAGGACTTGTTTCCCCGATGTGAAAGTTTTTCTAAAAATATTTTTATCGTGGAACACTTTAGTCCTGTTCTTTAATATCACCGTTGTAAGTCCGCGGCGGCGCCCCGGCCGTCGAACCGACGCCGGAAACGCGGAAACAAAAAATTTGCAAACTAGCAAACCGGCACCACCGTGCACTTTTCACCCGGATCGGGCCATTAACCTAGCTACTAGCAAACTAGAATACGGGTAGAGAAGTATACCAAGCGATCCGTGTCCTTCGGTCTTCGTCTCCACTCCGATCTCCCGCGGATACTTCGTCCGTCACGTCCTCGTCGGAAGGGGCACCACGTAGCCGGAATCTTTTACGGGCTCCCACCTCTGGACCTAGGCAACTCGGGCGCGAAGTTGGCTAGCCGACACGTCCAAGGGATGCTGTAGAATAGTGTAGTAACCATGTCTCTTTGAGGGTTTGAAGTTGCCTTGATGGAGGTCAAAAGAACTTTGGAATAATATGTGGAATCTTGTGTCAAGGAGAATGGAAATCAAATGAAGAATTCCTCATCCATCAAAATGAACCCTCTCACTCTCTCCTTCAAAATGTGGCCGGCCCCTCACTCCACAAGATGAAGATTGGAGAGAGAAAAAGACCTCTCCAAGATGTATATATGAAGAAGGAATGAAAACAAATATATAAAATGGTCACACCCATTTCTCTTCAACATCCATCAAGAAAATAGCAAGTGATAAAGACTAGAATAGAATCTCATCATGATGAAAGTCTCATCATAAAACCACAAATGCAAGAAAGCCCCTCACAACTAAGTTAATTGCAAACTTGCAGTTAACCCCCTCCAACGAAAAGTCCGGCCGAGAAGGAATGAAAGAAAACCGGCCGGAACGGAATGCAAACTGGCAACTCCGGAAAACCGATCCCGTAATAAGTTACAGGAAAAAACCCGCTACTGCAAATACATGCCCGCATTTGTATTCCCACTGAACACAAATGCAAAGAGACAAAACTACACTGTCAAATACTAGGATCCGGCTTAAGCCAAAGCCGGCTAGTAAAAACCGTCCGATCACGATCCGTGCAATACCGCACGTATCTGATCGAACCCTACCATATCTCCATACGGCCTCTACAGCGTTTCGCCCAAAACCTGAGTAACTGAGTGTGGTGGACTCTAAAGACTCGTCAATACTATGGTTGTGGATTTAACCACTAGCACGTCAGAGGTATCAGCCAATACGTAACGGGCTACCAGGTACTGACCAAAAGGGACGTCGATGAGCGAACTCATCCTGACACCCTACTGAGCCTGTCAGTGACAATATCCGTACAGTCCGGTCCGTTCGTCTATGAGCATCGCATGGCGGGCCTAGGGGGTTGGTAAAAGTCAGACCCCCAAAAGCGGTACAAGTCGTATCGGAGTGTAGCCCAGAACACCCTGAGATACTACAGGAATACCTACCAGCAAATCTCCTGCCTTGGCCAAGGACTTTTCATGTTCTGGCTCTCCTAGACACAGCACGACCTCACCCCCAATACCGGGAGAGACGAACCCCTGCAGATCCGCTCACTGTCTCCATGTGGCTCGGGATTGTACCCAACTAAAACCTGTTTGCACGACTCCTTTGAGCCGTGGTAGGGTAGTAATCAAAGCACAGTGGGAACTCACACGAGACAAATGACGATCTCAGGTCGATGAACTAACCTGTACACATGTCACCTGGGAACTGCTATCTGACGTCTGGTATAATCCTAACTAGCAGGTTCCCGGCGAGTCCTGTCCGGTGTACTCATAACCCAATGAGTACCTGTATACATCTTAGGTGAACCAACTGACACCAGTGGCTTGTGAGACCGGCCACCGCCCCTCGTCGAGGTCTCGACTGTATACACTAGTCTACTCTGGAGAGTCGATGCCCTGTCTCGAAACTCCCACGACTAGAGACCTTTTAAAGATGTGCTTATAGACTCCAGCTCTCACTTATATGATCGCCCTCATACTGCTGGTAGTCAAGCAAGAATCATAGGGGCTCTATCAACGTATAATAGTGGCCTGTCAGGTCACCTAAAGCAGTACACGATGATAAAGGTAAACCAGATAGCATACTATCATCTTGAGTAAGACTGTCCTACCGGGATAGGTCCTCCCTCAATCATTGCAATCACGTGCCTGTGATCTAATAATTGACTCTGAGGGCACTATCTCCAACAACCGCATTATCGTAAGCTTCATCGCGGAGTTCGCTTAGCTCATTCAATTGCAGCTTCCGATAGGTTCCTGCATGATCAAAATCGAAGTTAAGCTCTTTAATAGCCCTACATCGCTTTATGCTCGATCTCGACAGGAAGGTGGCATGCCTTCCCAAACACAAGGCGGTATGGAGAAATACCAAGATCGGTCTTATAAGTTATACGGAATGCCCAAAGAGCATCCGTCAATTTGGTTGACTAATCTTTACGGTTTTAGAAACCGTCTTCTCCAATATTTGTTTGATCTACCTATTTGAGATCTCAGCCTACCCGCTTGTTTGGGGATGATAGGGCATAGAAAGTTTGTAAGTGATTGAATATTTCCGCATCAAGGTCTCGAAAGACCGATTACAGAAATGTGTTCCGTTGTCGCTAATTACAGCGCGAGGGTGTCCGAATCGTGAAAAGATATTTTCTTTAACGAACTTAATGACAACTTTGTTGTCATTAGTGTGACACGGTATAGCTTCCACCCATTTCGAGACATAATCAACCGCTAACAAGATATATAAATTCCCAAAGGAGTTGGGAAAAGGGCCCATAAAATCAATACCCTAAACATCGAATATTTCCACAACCAATATAGGTTGGAGCGGCATCTCGTTTCTTCGTGAAATCCGACCCAAATGTTGACATCGCGAACAAGTTTTGCAATGTTCATATGCATCTTTAAATAATGTTGGCCAATAAAAGCCACATTGCAAAACTTTCTCCGCCATTTTTTGAGATCCAAAATGACCGCCGCATGCCTGATCATGACAAAATGATAACACACTCTTGAATTCATCGTTAGGAACACACCTGCGAATGATTTGATCGGAACAGTACTTAAACAGATAAGGTTCATCCCAGTAAAAATATTTTACTTGGGATAGAAATCGAAGTTTGTCTTGTTTCTACCAATCGCTAGGAATAAGTCCCGTTGCAAGATAGTTCACAATATCCATGAACCAAGTTCATAGGATACAGTCAAGAGGTGTTCATGAGGATATGAGTCATTTATCGGCGCGGTCAAAGTTGGGGAAGAAGTGATGCGTGAAAGATGGTCGGCTACAACGTTTTCACATCCACTCTTGTCTCGGATGACAAGATCAAATTCTTATAACAATAGGATCCAACGTATTAGCCTGGCCTTAGCATCCTTCTTCGATAAAAGATGTCGTAGGGCGGAGTGATCAGTGTAAACCACAATTGGCGAGCCAGTCAAGTAGGGCCTGAATTTCTCTAATGCAAATACAACTGCCAAGAGTTCTTTCTCAGTAGTTGTGTAATTTATTTGTGCATCATTCAAGGTCCTACATGCATAGTAAATTACATGTGGCATCTTATCAATGTGTTGTCCTAAGACAACACCAATTGCAAAATCTGATGCATCACACATAAGCTCGAACGGGTGGTTCCAATCTGGAGATGATAGAACGGGGGATGTAGTGAGTGGTCCTTTAAGAAATTCAAAAGTAGCATCACAATCCGAATCGAAGTGAAATGTAGTATCCTTGGCTAATAGAAGGGTTAAGGGTCTAGCAATTTTGCTAAAATCCTTAATAAATCTCCTATAAAATCCTGCATGACCAAGGAGAGATCATATATCTTTGACGCATTAGGGATGAGGGAGGTTATGAATGACATCTATTTTAGCTCTGTCAAGCTCAATGCCTTTTCATGAAATTATATGTCCATGTACAATACCTTCTTGGACCATAAAATGGCATTTTTCCCAATTCAAAGTCAAGTTCTTATCCTTACAACGGGTAAGAACCGCATCAAGATTACGAAGGCAGTCCTCAAAGGAGTCCCCAAAAATGGAGAAATCGTCCATAAAAATTTCCAGAAAATTCTCCACCATATCTGAGAATATCCCCATCATACACTGCTGAAATGTAGCGGGAGCGTTGCATAACCCAAAGGACATGCGTCTATAAGAAAAGGTACTGAAAGAACAAGTAAATGTGGTTTTATCTTGATCCTTTTTGGCGATGGGGACCTGGTTATAGCCAGAGTATCCGTCTAAGAAACAATAGTATTCTTGTCCAGCTAATCGTTCTAACATCTGGTCAATGAAAGGTAGAGGAAAGTGATCTTTTCTCGTTGTGGTATTGAGTTTCCTGTAATCAATACATACGCGCCACCCAGTTTGGGTGCGTGTTTGGATTAAGTCATTAGCCTCATTTGTTACGACCGTGATGCCAGACTTTTGAGGGACCACATGAATTGGACTTATCCATTGGCTATTAGATATAGGGTAATTTATTCCACTAGCAAGGCACTTGACGATTTATTTCTTTACCGCTTCCTTCATAACGGGATTCAACCGTCTTTGTAGGTCTCGGGTTGGTTTGGCTTCATCCATCAGATGTATGTAATGTTCAACAATTAAGGAACTAATCCCTTTGATGTCAGCCATTGTCCAACTAAATGCTTGCCAATTCGATCTCAACACTGCCAAAAGTATGTTCTCTTGCTCTAAGGCTAGAGAAGCGGATATAATCACCGGCAAAATCTCATTCTCTCCTAAATATGCATATTTAAGATGAGAAGGCAGCGGTTTGAGATCAAGAATTGGCGGAGAGACAATAGAAGGTGGGGTAAGGGGATGATATTCGGACTCCCTAAGAGGTTCAAAACTTGCATAGGATATTGACTCGGAAAGTGCTGCTGACTTTTGCGACGAGTCAACTGATTCAAACTCAAGGACGGACTCATTGAGCATGTCCTCACTATGAAGTAGTGCAAGATCAAACGATATCTCACTAGTGTTGTCTAGATCATCAAAGCAAAGTTCCTCATCCATGTAGCTTTCGGGAGCTATCTTGTGGATGGAACAAACATCCAGCAAATGAGCAGAAGATTCCGATGGTTGACTTCCAAGCTTGTAAATATTAAGCTCAATTGTTATTTTCCCGAAGGATAAGTTCATTGAACTGTTACGACAATTAATTACAGCGTTAGAAGTTGCTAGGAAGGGTCGACCAAGTATCACCAGGATTTGATTGTGTGGGTTTGCCACAGGATGTTTGTCTAAAACAATAAAGTCCATGGGAAATATGAATTCCCCAACTTTAATTAACACATCCTCTAGTTCACCCCGAGGTTTGGTGATCGATCGGTCTTCGATCGGTCTGCCATCTGGAGAGTATAATGGGCGGGTTTCAACTCTCCAATTCATAACTTCTCGTATACTGAATAAGAAAGCAAGTTAACGCTAGCGACAAGATCGAGTAAAGCACGATTAATATTTTTACCCCCAATAGAAATAGACATTGTAGGACAGCTAGTGTCCTTACGCTTCTTTGGTATTTGCTGGGTAAAACTGTGCTAACATTACTTGTCATGAAAACCTTCTTAGGCACCTGAGTTTTTCTATTCCTAGTGCACAAGTCTTTAAGGATTCTTGCATAAGATAGGACTTGTTGAATAGTATCTAGGAGAGGAATATTCACGCTAACTTGCTTAAACATTTCCATAATCTTCTCCATTTGTGGGTTAGGTCTGTTGGCCCTTAATCTGTTTGGAAATGGAGCTTGATCAATAAGTTTTGGGTCCGACATTTGTGGAGAAGATTGTGGGGACAGATTCGATCCCTAAATTGGAGTGGGAATCGACTTAGATAGATTTGGAGAAGTGTTCGAGCCTTGGGAAAAACGGAGAATGGGCTCGGATGAAGGTGGGAGGCTAGACGAATTAGGGGAAGAAGAAGAAACTGGGGTATCATTGGTGTCACTAACATAAAATTGCTCACCCACTCGGTTATTCAGCACTCTCCCCGATCTCAACGTAGTAACGTCATTCACATTATGATTTTGTGAATGACCAGGATTCGGTAGGGGTTGAGATAGGAGTTTCCCTTTCTCTCTCGCACTCATTGCGGCGTTCAACTGTGCAAGTTGGTTTTCTATTGATTTAATACTCTCGCTGTGAGAGGTGAAATCTTTCTTTATGGTATCAATAGAAGACTTCATATCAGCCGACATTTGAATGGTATGTTTCATAAACATATCCAAAGTTTGTGCGAGTGAAGAGTTGTCAGTACCGGCCAATTGTGGTACAGAAGTGTTGGACGGATTTTGAAAATTTTGTGACTGAAAGGGGAGCTAACTCTGTGGTTGTAGTTGCTGTGGAGGAGGCATTTGATAATTACTTTGGAACTGATTTTGATTTTGGGGTTGGTTTTGGTTCTGTTAGTTATATGTATGCCCTAGAGGCCATTACTGTACATTGGATGTATATTGTAGTGGATGCTGGGACATATATAGGGAGGACTTTCTTGCTCGACATGATAGTATGCTATCTGGTTACTCTTTATCCTAACGTGTACACTGATTGTCTCTCTGTTACATGTTGGTAAAGCCCTTAGGATGTGTACTTGACTATCTGGACTATGATGCGGATCATACTAGTGGGGACATGGTAGTCCATAAGTACATCCTTCAAAGTCCCTAGTCATGGGTGTATCGAGACGGGGCATCGATATACCAGAGTAGACTAGCGTATACCTTCTCGACCCATACAGATGGGCGATGGATGATCCCATATCCATTGGTGTTTGACATCAGAGATGATATACGGGTGCTCAGTAGAGACTGGGTACACTGGACGGACTCGCCGAGAACTCCCAGATGGTATTATACCTTACGTCAGATGGCAGTTCTCTGGTGACACTGGTACAGGTTAGTCTGTAGACCCGAGATCGTCATAGAGACTTATGTGGTTCCCACTGTGCTTTGATTTCCATCTTACCATGTCCAAGAGGGCGTGCAAAACGGTGGTTTTTGGGTACAGTCCCGAATCACATGGAGGCAATGAGCGATAGGAGGGGATTCGTCTCTCCCGGTATAGGGAGTTGATGTTGCGCTGTGTTCGATTGGCTATAACAGGAAATCCCTGGCCAGGGTTGCTGAGATTTATTGGTAAGTGTTACCAGTTGTTTCTCGAATTGTTATAGACCTCATATCGACACGACTTATCAAGCTATTGGGGTCTGACGTTTACCACCCCTAGGCGAGATATGCGACATATCAGACGACGAGACCGGACTGTACGGTAAGTGTTACTGGTTGGATTCACAGGAGTGTGAGCGGGCTTACTCGTCGATCTTCTGATCGCTCAATACCCGGGTGGCCGTTACGTTTAGCAGACCGCTTGCGGCTTGTGGGTGTTTGATATGATCATCACCTGCTGCCGCCATATTGACGAGTCTTTAGAGTCCTACACAGAGGTTTCCTGGCTCAAACGAAACGAAGTAGGAGCGCATATGAGATATGTGCGGGACCGAGAATAATGCGTGTATGTGATACCGTATTCCATTCTCGCGATGAATGTATCGAATGGTTGTATGCGATATAACCTAGTTATCGAATCGAGGATTGATTCGATAAATCGATACATTGGATATTAGTCGGTCATATGCGACATGACCGGATCGTTAAATCAAATGTTGATTTGCTGATTTAATGCATAATTATATATTTGATATATTACTTTGCATTAACTAGTATTGGTTCACTTTAAATGGTTTTTCTCACTTGTTTGTGCACATTGTATATGTGATATATTTTTGTGCACATGTTTGTATCATGTTTGATGATGCATGCTAACTTGGGTTTGTGTAAAGACTAAACCATGGTTATATGAATGGTTAGGGTTTTGTTTTCTTTTTCATTTATCTTATTTAGTTATTCTTTTTGAAAATGATAAGCATAAAGAGAAAATGGTGGCTTAATTTGTTTTCTAGTTGAAGCTTCATGAAGCTTTGACCCAAGTGACCATTTTTGTCTCATGCTTAACCCTAACCACTCCATTTAACCCTAGTTTATTCTCTACACCTAACCATGGTTTAAATTATAATAAGGATTGATTTTTCTATTCTATTCTAATAACTTATCATAATACACTTCATCTTCTTCTTCTTCTTCACTTGAAGAAATGCTTGCCTCCATCAATGGCAACTTGAGAAAATGAGTGAGAAATCCAATTCTAAAGTGAACCCACTTCCTATTTCTTCATCCTCTACCTCTTGCCAAGTAGTATAGGGTGTTTTCTTCACAAGTTTCACAACTTGGTGAAGTTGGAGCTTGAACTTGTGTTGCCTCGACGTAGATCATCTTCGGCACGAAGCCGACGACCTTGCCCTCCCATTTCTCCGATGAAGCCGACGCTAGAGCCCGGGTTTCCATTTGGACAGCGAGGAGACTTCATTGCGGAGCTATGGAGGTGGAGGACCGGATCTACAAAGGTTGTATTTCCGTTCTTGTAGTTAAGTTGTTAACAAGTTGCATGTTATCGCCTAAAATCTAGTTAACGATCCGTAGTCTAGGGTTTCTCGGCACCGTAATATTTGAAATTGGCATGGTTGATGCCTTGTGAGACCTCTTGGGAGTGCCTAGGAACCCTACAGTGGTATCAGAGCCTAGCTACAGCCTTAGGCGATGCTTAGACGATGTTTGAAACTCGATCGAACCCGAAACCCTAACTTTTACATGCTCTCTGGACTTTTTCCAAAAACTGGGTTTTTTCCAGACTAAAAATGCTTAAAAAATTCAGCAGGGAATTCAAAGAATTACGGCGCAAAATTTATCTCATGATCCTTCTAATGCGCGGTGGAACCGCGGCATAAGCCTAGTTTATGCGGCGGTTCCACGGCTAAAGTGTGACGTCACCCTCCCAATTTTGCACAGTAACTTCTTTTATTCAGTGCTGAGTTCTCTGGGTATTTTTAAATATTATTCAAGAGTTGAATTTTCTGGGGTTGTTTTGGGGATTCGATGATTCGATCGGATTATCAAATTTTGTCTGTGTGGCTTTCCGGATATTTTAGAGTATGTTAAAAAGTTCGACCGGATATAAATACCCAACTTTTCCCATGTCTGGAAATTTCCAAGTGTTGGATCTTTCCGTGGTTTAAAGACGTTCTAAGTAGTGCAAGTAATGCGATGGTCCCTCTAGAAGACAACAAACCTTAACTCGATTATGTGACCATCTTGAACTGCCCTTTGAACCTTCGGGTTTGGGGCAGTACGGAGTGCCACAAGTGAGGCGTTGGCTTGACCCTTCTATGGCTGGACCGTTGGTACTGAGGCACGAACTGAATGTTTTTAGACTTATTTCATGTGTTGAGCTGTATCGGGAAAACTTGGGTGTTCGATTGTTCGATCGGAAAGTTTAACATTTTCTATTTATCCGGAATGTGATACAATAATTGGAATTCACAAGTAGTTATGAGATAACTGAATGAATGTTATAAACGTAGCACTTTAGTCTCACTTGGTCGGTTTCCACGGAATTTTGATGTGATCAAAAGTCCGTTGCAATCACGTAGCGTACGCGGATACTCGCCGGGTAAACTTAATAGACAGCCTCACTCCATAGCCCCGACCAAGTGACTGTAGGAGAACCCCGTCGCCAAAAGCATCCGTTCGGGTGCTCGCGGTAGCGGTGTTCCGCCTTGGTGCACTTCGTCGACGGTATCGGGGGTGCGGCCGTCTACTGAAGTTTGCGACGAGTATTTGATCAGGATGTCTGGAATCTTGTTGAATTGCCCGACTTGATATTGAAAAGTGTTTTCGATAATGAGACTAAAATGCGGGGTTTATAATTGTTAGGCATGCGATGTCTAAGGTATTCATTTGATTAGGCATGTGATGTCTAAAGAGTTTGCGGATTCCAACTGTTGTAGTTTTACACTTTCTTTTCTATGACCGTAAGTGTAATATGTGATATCGCCGGTTTCGTTGCTATATGTCAACGACAATTGGGATGCGCATATTTACTTACATTGATGACATGTGATGTTTTGTGTTGCTGGATATGTTATATTGGATCGTCGTGTTTGAATAGCCGGGGTTTTTATGTGAGATGAGTGTTTTTTCATTTTCATTCATGTAAAAACTTGTATGTAATATTCTTTTATTGGGGCACTTCCAGGTTGCGGAAGATGTCACCATTTGTATATTATTTACTTTTCCGCACTAGGATAGACCTAAGGAGAGGAGCACAAGTAACCGGGTTCTGGAGTTCAGTGGGAGACCAACTCGAGGAGTCGAGTCCGGGTCTCCTAAATCTAGAATTGGCATGGTTGCTTGCCGCTCTCGTAGGGGTCTTGGGGTGTGGGTTAGGCTATTCATCGCGACCGTGGAATCCGTGTTTTATACTGGCTCGTATTGAAAACACGGACGTCCTAGTATATCCAATATTTCATATGTTTCTTCTGCTGCGATATCTGTGATGTGATCATGTGATGTTCTGTGATAAATACTGTATATAGTATATATGATATATTATATAGGCGTTACTTATGTTTTACACCCGCGCTAGCCCTGCCCCGCTCTGCCGTTAGTTACCTAACCTAACGGTGCATGAGGGGACATCGAGGCGAATGCGGATGGCATAAGTGTACGTCGTATTTATCTGTGATGTTTAGGTACTTAAATGATGGGACTTCATTAATATGATTAATGAAATAAAAGAAACCTAAGATGTTGTAGAATCGAATTTCTAAATAAAATAGGTAGCTACAGTTCTTGCTTTGCACAGCGGTATATATGATATATCCTGCACCTTATTCGATGAGGAAAGGACCGAGATCCCTTCACCGGGAGTAACCCCTTTAGCAATAACTGGCAGATGCTACACACTCGGTTTGTCTTTTGATTGCTTTTAAGTGTTTTTGCTTTGCACAGTGATATATGTGATATATCCCGCACCTCATTCGATGAGGAAAGGACCGACGATCCCTTCACCGGGAGTGACTCCTTTAGCAAAACTAGAAAGGTCTCAAAGACACTCCATTTCAAAATTCATTCGATCTTACAATGATATCAAGTTCATTACGCAATAGGTTTTCAGAAAAACCTGTCGTAGCCCTCCGTCATTTCAGATAAGTAGTAGTTAGTATTCGTGCTGCGTTTGTTGGCCTTTGACAAGGCGCAGTGTGCGGTAGCTAACTGGTGCTTATCTGCTAATGCATATGATGCAGATTGGGTTAGGATAATCGTGCGACCTTGTTGGCCTTTGTCAAGGGTCGTGCGGGTGGGTTTAATTCAATCAGGAAATGACGGGTTGAACTTGACTAGCATCCTATGGTTTGTTGGCCTTTGTCAAGGTCATAGGAGGTTAGGGGCAAAATATTATCGGGAATTTCAAGTGTTGAAATTTGCAATGAGATTGCATACCTTCTTTGAGATAGTTGGATCCCGATACCCGCTGCAAGTAAGAGTTACTCCTGGGAGAGTTTTATACATTACAATTAGCCGATCAAGTAGGTGTCTAGAAAGGTGTCAACGAGGTTACGCCTCTGGGAAAACGAGCTTTACATTAATTAGGTTCGTGCGAAAGCACGGGGACCTCCCTCAAAGTACCGACACTGGCCTGGCTAAAAGATTGGCGAACTTGTAGTGTGTAATTAATCTCGGCTAGTCTTTCCTTTTAGGGTTTGGAGGAAGATTTGATAAAAAGCATTGGGAGCCATCTTGATTAGATAAAATGATAACCAATCTATTCTTGCAAGAGCGCACGCTGAGTGTTTTCTTCTCTCTCTCTCCAGGTAGCGACCATATCACACCTTAATCAAGATAATTATACAGATAATTGACCGAACCCGCTTGTTATACTGAGCTGGGGAACGTTGGTCCCGCTCCAACTTATAATTGTCATAAGACAGAGCAGGAAATTGGGGAATACCAGAATTCCCGTGCCGCCCAAACGAAGAGAGTGCATGCTGATGCATCATCTTCGGGTGTGTTCATTATACAGAATTGTTTCTCAGTATCCTCCGCATCCTTGGTATATGATACCGGATCAAGATCCCAGATATGTAATCTGTTACATAGGGCTGCAAAAAGGTAGAAAAACTGAGAACGGGTGATAAGTTTCATGAGACAGAAAACGGGGCAAGTGTTGCAGCCAAGTCTGTTGGTTACTGTCACCCTGTATTACAAATACATTGATTCTGAACGAATGCTATTAGATACCGAACCTGATATACAAAATCATATCATTCTCTTTAGTAGTAAAGAAATGATAAAATTTTGTATTGTTGGATAATGTTTTAAACATTTTCTATATCAAAAGTTGATCGGTTCGGGCACGTTATCTAAAAGCATTGACGTTCTAAATCAAAATACAGTTCTTAGTATACGGATCACACACAAGAGGAAGAGTTCAGAATTGAACGATTCCTTCTTGAGGTATTGTAGACTAGGTCAGATCAATGTGACCCGACTAGCTAGAGTTACATAAAGATGCATATTTAAATTAGTTTGAATTTACATCTTGTGAAACTCGCCAGTCATGTCACAAAGATAAGATGACCATAGCTCTGTTTATTGGAAACAGAGATAGAGTTAGTGAACTCTTGGGACTGATACATGATGATATATGTAAGGTCTCCTGTCTACACATGCCAGGACTGGTTCTTTGTACTTCATTACATTCTCTGATAATCTCTCAAGATTCAGTCATATGTTCCTGTTGAAATATGAGTCCGAACCTTTTGAGATATTCACAGAATATAAGTTAGAAGTAGAGAACCAAAATGGGTATAAGTATTATGTCCTGTGATGAGATCAGGGAGGAGAATACTTGTGCATGGAATTCCTGGACTATTCTAAAGGAGAATGAGATTCTCTCTCAGCATTACTCCTCCGTATACACCATAGCATGATGGTATATCGGGGAGGAGCAATCACACCCTATATGATATGGTGTGCTCTATGATGAGTACTACTGAGTTACCTTTTTCCTTTTCGGGGTTATGCACTTGAGAAGTTGCATACCTATTGAATAGGGTTCAAATCAAATCAGTTACCTACCACTTCATATGTAATATGGAAAGGGAAGAGCCCATATCTTAAGTTAGTTAAGATTTGGGGTTGACCGGCCTATGTCTAAAAGCAAAATCCGGACAAGCTCGAGGCAAGGTCTGTAATGTAGAACTGGAAAGGTTCCAGCTATACAAACTACAGCAGATGATTTGGTAGAACCAAAGGATTCAGTAGATTCCAACGAACCTCAGCCTCTCCGCCGATCTAGTAGGGTTCCTCACCCACCTGAGAGATACTTTGGTTTCTCTATGACAGTGGGAGCGAGGATTGCATCATGAGATGATGACCCAACTAGTTTTGAGCTGGCCATCAGGAGTGGGACTCTGTAAGAATGGCCGGATGCTTAGTGATCTGAGATGGAATCCATATACACCAACAAAGTATGGACTTTGGTTGCTATATCTGAAGGGTTAAATCCCCATCAGGAGCAAGTATATCTTGAGAAGATTACTTGGTGTAGATGGAAAAGTTGAGACTTTCAAAGCTAGACTTGTTAAAGGTTTTCGTTATCGACCAGGCGTGGATAATGATAAAACCTATTCCAGTACCTATGCTTAAGTCCATCCAGATCCTACTTGTCACGGCTACATACCATGACTACGATATCTGGTGGTTGGGTGTCATGACTGCTTTTCTAAATGATGTTTTAGAAGAGAGAGTCTATAAGTACACAGCCAGAGGGCCTCGTAGACAGTGGGAGCAGCGGAAACGTGTGCAAGATGCTTTATAGGATAAAGCAGGCATCGCGGAGTTGGAACATCTGTTTTGATGGATTAGTCAAAGAAGTTGACATCATCAAAATGTTAGATGAACCTTGTATAAACAAAAAGGTAGTAGGGAGTATTGTGAAAATCCTTGTAGAGTACGTGGATGACATACTCTTGATGGGGAAGAAGTTTCCTATGCTACGCTCGATCAATCTCCGCTTATCACAATGATTCTCCACATAGGATCAAATTGATACCAACTAAATCCTGGGTTTTGGATCTATGAGATAGATCTAAATGGATGTTAGGACACTCACTAGTTGTAGTGAGATGGTATTAGTTGATCCTGGGGAGAATCACTGGAAGTGTTCCAGAGTGATAAGAACGACTGAATGTCAGTCACAGGCATTGTCTTTACCCTCTATCAAGGGACGGTATGTTGGAAGAGTTCCAAGCTAGATACCGTGGCATACTAGACTATAAAGGCTGGATACATCACTACTTAAAATGCTACCAAAGAGGCTGTTTGGGTGTATATTGGTTCATGAGATGAACTATGTTCCTACCGTTGTGAGACAATGGAGTTGTGGCTTATGCCAAGGAACGCAGGTCCCATCAGTGATCCAAACATATTCTAAGGCAGTATCACCTGATCATGGAGATGGTTGATCTCTAAGGGATCGAGGTTAGGAGAGTAGACTCAGAGGACGACACGGCGGATCC
This sequence comes from Agapanthus africanus, assembly GCA_030015575.1. Lineage (NCBI taxonomy): Eukaryota > Viridiplantae > Streptophyta > Magnoliopsida > Asparagales > Amaryllidaceae > Agapanthus > Agapanthus africanus. The sequence goes on from CM057337.1 coordinate 540,597,842, forward strand.
ACTCACGAAGGCCTATTTCCAGAGAGAGACATTTATGGGATGGTTGAGTATGAGATACTACAATCACTGCTATCAGATGGCCCTAGTGCAAGTGGGAGATTGTTAGTTATATGTATGCCCTAGAGGCCATTACTGTACATTGGATGTATATTGTAGTGGATGCTGGGACATATATAGGGAGGACTTTCTTGCTCGACATGATAGTATGCTATCTGGTTACTCTTTATCCTAACGTGTACACTGATAGTCTCTCTGTTACATGTTGGTAAAGCCCTTAGGATGTGTACTTGACTATCTGGACTATGATGCGGATCATACTAGTGGGGACATGGTAGTCCATAAGTACATCCTTCAAAGTCCTTAGTTGTGGGTGTATCGAGACGGGGCATCGATATACCAGAGTAGACAAGCATATACCTTCTCGACCCATACAGATGGGTGATGGATGATCCCATATCCATTGGTGTTTTGACATCAGAGATGATATACGAGTGCTCAGTAGAGACTGGGTACACTGGACGGACTCGCCGAGAACTCCCAGATGGTATTATACCTTACGTCAGATGGCAGTTCTCTGGTGACACCGGTACAGGTTAGTCTGTAGACCCGAGATCGTCATAAAGTCTTGTGTGGTTCCCACTGTGCTTTGATTTCTATCTTACCACGTCCAAGAGGGCGTGCAAAATGGTGGTTTTTAGGTACAGTCCCGAATCACATGGAGGCAATGAGCGATAGGAGGGGATTCGTCTCTCCCGGTATAGGGAGTTGATGTTGCGCTGTGTTCGATTGGCTATAATAGGAAATCCCTAGCCAGGGTTGCTGAGATTTACTGGTAAGTGTTACCAGCAGTTTCTCGAATTGTTATAGACCTCATATCGACACGACTTATCAAGCTATTGGGGTCTGTCGTTTACCACCCCTAGGCGAGATATGCGACATATCAGACGACGAGTCCGGACTGTACGGTAAGTGTTACTGGTTGGATTCACAGGAGTGTGAGCGGGCTTGCTCGTCGATCTTCTGATCGCTCAATACCCGGGTGGCTGTTATGTTTAGCAGACCGCTTGCGGATTGTGGGTGTTTGATATGATCATCACCTGCTGCCGGCGTATTGACGAGTCTTTAGAGTCCTACACAGAGGTTTCTTGGCTCAAGTGAAACGAAGTAGGAGCGCATATGAGATATGTACGGGACCGAGAATAATGCGTGTATGTGATACCGTATTCCATTCTTGCGATTAATGTATCGAATGGTTGTATGCGATATAACCTAGTTATCGAATCGAGGATTGATTCGATAAATCGATACATTGGATATTAGTCGGTCATATGCGATATGACCGGATCGTTAAATCAAATGTTGATTTGATGATTTAATGCATAATTATAGATTTGATATATTACTTTGCATTAACTAGTATTGGTTCACTTTAAATGGTTTTTCTCACTTGTTTGTGCACATTGTATATGTGATATATTTTTGTGCACATGTTTGTATCATGTTTGATGATGCATGCTAACTTGGGTTTGTGTAAAGATTAAACCATGGTTATATGAATGGTTAGGGTTTTGTTTTCTTTTTCATTTATCTTATTTAGTTATTCTTTTTGAAAATGATAAGCATAAAGAGAAAATGGTGGCTTAATTTGTTTTCTAGTTGAAGCTTCATGAAGCTTTGACCCAAGTGACCATTTTTGTCTCATGCTTAACCCTAACCACTCCATTTAACCCTAGTTTATTCTCTACACCTAACCATGGTTTAAATTATGATAAGGATTGATTTTTCTGTTCTATTCTAATAACTTATCATAATACACTTCATCTTCTTCTTCTTCTTCACTTGAAGAAATGCTTGCCTCCATCAAAGGCAACTTGAGAAAATGAGTGAGAAATCCAATTCTATAGTGAACCCACTTCCTATTTCTTCATCCTCTACCTCTTGCCAAGTAGTATAGGGTGTTTTCTTCACAAGTTTCACAACCTGGTGAAGTTAGAGCTTGAACTTGTGTTGCCTCGACGTAGATCATCTTCGGCACGAAGCCGACGACCTTGCCCTCCCATTTCTCCGATGAAGTCGACGCTAGAGCCCGTGTTTCCATTTGGACAGTGAGGAGACTTCATTGCGAAGCTATGGAGGTGGAGGACCGGATCTACAAAGGTTGTATTTCCGTTCTTGTAGTTAAGTTGTTAACAAGTTGCATGTTATCGCCTAAAATCTAGTTAACGATCCGTAGTCTAGGGTTTCTCGGCACCGTAATATTTGAAATTGGCATGGTTGATGCCTTGTGAGACCTTTTGGGAGTGCCTAGGAACCCTATAGGTTCCAAGAAAAGTTAGGATGATTCCTCCATCCTTGATTGTACGTGGAAGAATAAGGATCGTTTCTAGGTCGCTGCTGAAAAGCAGCATTAGTTTGAAATGATGCATTCATAGGACATTTTCCGTTAAGTGTGAAGGATCTGAACAGCAACCACACACAGTCTTGGGAAGCATTACCTGATTTAGGGAGACTGATGAGAACTTGTTCTCAATAGCGTCGAGTTTCTTCCGTATCGCTGCCATTTCAGCTTTCACTGCGATGGAAACATCGAGCTGGTGAATACCTCCCCTAGATGAAGGTGGTCTTACGCTTTCCCACTGCAAAGTGTTTTCAGCGAGGTCTTCCAGATACTTCCAAGCTTCACCGTCATGTTTAAACATGAAATTGCATTGACATATTGTTCCAAGCATCTGCTTTGTCGCTGGATTAATGCCCTCATATATAACTCGACATAAATCCCATCTTTGTATTCCATGATGAGGACATTGGACAAGCAGATCCTTGAAACGTTCAAAACACATCCAAAATGGTTCATTGGGAAGCTGGGTGAACTGGTTGATCTCGCTCCTAATATGGGCAGTCTTATGCTTTGGGTAAAACTTCTTAAGAAATGCTATTACGAATTCATCCCAATTAGTGATAGAGTGTGCGGCAGTATTATAAAGCCATTTTTCTTCCAAGTCGCACAAAGTGAATGGGAGAAGACGCAAGCGCATAGCATCCACAGTCAGTTGTGAAGTACCCATCATTGCGCATACGTTTTCAAATTTGGTGATGAAAACGTACGCGTCTTCAGACTCAAGCCTTTGAAATTTGGGCAACAGATTGATGTAGTGGGGTTTAATTTCAAAACTATCCCTGTTAGCTGGTGGAATAGATAGACAAGTGGGAAGAGGACCACGGATAGGATAGCATCTCTCTTAGAGAGAGATGCGCGGTGGATTCTGCACACCTACGGGCGATGACAGCGTGGTGTTGTAATCTGATGGATGGAGTACCGTCCATCTCGGTCGATGTGGTAGGTGGTGGGGGAATAGAAGATGAAGAAGTACCGACTTCGACATCGATAGCAGGAACACGGACAAGACTGGCACTAGAATCCAGTGTCCAGCCAAGCATGCACTAAGCGGGTTTAGCGCAAATGGCAGCGTGTGTGCGCATTAAAATTGGTCTGTTCTGAAAAATTGGGACTTAAGACAAATCAAACAAAAATGCACAAACAACCCTGAAACTAAGGTTACCTAGGTCCAGTCTCTACACCGCTATTAGACTTCCAAAGGACAAGCCGCAAGATCAATCCTCTACCGCCTTTTTACTACTCTTGTAGCCAGGTAAGTGCCAGGTAACTGGGAGGTTGTCCACTATGTAAGTAGTAGTCCTAATTAAGTAACCACTTGCCTTAGACACACTTGCCTAGACACCACAAAAGTAATGCGGATAAGCGATAGATTACCTACGACCTTCCTCTGTCCTTATTGAGCGCGACAGTCCTTAGAGTCTGGTCTAGATATTTTTTTAAATTAATGTAGGGTTGATGCAAATGCTCGGTTTGTGATTTATGGGGCTTAGGAAGGGTGATGAAATCACCACCTAATCTGGATTTGGTCTTTGCACCTTAAAGTCCGTATTAAAATATGCAAAACAAAACCAATCACAAAACTTTGCAAAAAGATTTTTTTGAGCGGCGATATTTTGCAAAGAACCCTGCAGAAAAGAGATTTTATTGGATTTCAGAGGAGAGAGAAAGAGTTGAGAATCTTACCGGAGAAATGTGGAACCCTAGATCCTCCAACTGGCCGCGTGATTGAAAAGGATTTTATAGATCAAAAATATATGTTACCGCAATCAAGAACGGCGTCGCTTAGTAGCCAGCCGGTGAATACGGGTCGGTCCACAGGGATGGTGCTAATTTCCTAAATGTTCTTACGAGCTAATTCCAAAGTGTGTTGGATCTTTTATCACAAGAACTAATTTGAGTTATACTAGAATTAGGAAACTTGCTAGGATTAGCTTTAGGTAAAGTTTGGTAAAATAAAGTTTTGCACCTCTTTCAATGCCCTAAATTAGATATCTTTTTAGGAGTTATGGTAATTATTAATAAAGGGGATTAGGATGATCGGGAAGAAACTATGTTTCTTCCTCTAGATCCTTGTCTGTCCTTTCTTAATCTTTAACCTAACCTCCATGGAAAACATTCATATCCGGTCTTTTATACTACGGTATCACTGTTACCTCATGGGTAGGGTGCCGTAGGGAGCGGAATATGAAAGTATGCATGGAGTCCTAATTATTCATAAGTGATTGGGGAAAGAAAGGGGTGAGAGATCTTCATCTCTCAAACCCTTCCCTATTCCTAACCCTAACAAGCGAGGAAACTACTCACTCATTGAGGGATCTATGAAAGACATGATTTTTATTTTGTTTTTAGGGTTAAGAGATTAATTAACTACTGCCGATTAATAAAAATTCTATTCTAGATTAAGCTAAGGCAGAGAATAAATTTAACCTAGGGCAAATAAAAAGAACTAAGGACTAAGGCAGAAAATAAAACCTACTTACAAATTGATTCTTTCCAAAACTTGAAAAGAAATCTGAATTTTATTAATTGAAAGGAGGCATGCCCTAATACAAGAATTTGGGTCTCTATTTATAGGACATAGAAAACCCTAGGTTTACAATCGCCGCATGTTTGCTATTACAAAAACACCCCTAGGAAGACTAGTCAGCACCGTAATGAGTTTTGGTAAAATTTTCCTCTGATACGGGTGTCACACGGCCGCGGAACCGCGGCCGCAAGCCATGTTTGGCTGCGGTTACGCGGCCAAAAGTGGGTCTTGGCTGCTGAATTTTCTTGTGCTGGTTCCTGATGTCTTTGGCTTCCTATTTATTTGGTTGGTTCTTCAGAATGTTGTCTTATTCTCTCCCAGATCTCATCAGTGAGTAATGTAGTTGACTTTTACCATTCGCTTCGTGTCGAAGTCTTGAACCTTGCTTTGTGAACTGATCTTCAAGTAGGCTACATCAAGATCCTTCTGCTCGTTGGTCGTAGTCCCACTTTTACATCATCTTTTATCTTTTTCACTGTTTTTGCTCCGAGAACCTGTAACCTGTAACTAAGTAGCAGACATGGGTCAAAAGCACCTGTTTATTTGTAAAATGAAGAAGAATGGGGAATATAATAATGCAATATTATGGTATGAACAAATACCCCTAAACTTATCTTTTGCTCGTCCTCGAGCAAACTTTGTTTTATTCTCAACAAAAATCTAACCTCACTTTCGCAGGGAAACGCGATTGCACTGAGCTCGTGCAACTAGCCATTAAACCTCTAAGTGTCCCTAGTAGGAGGAGTGTTGTCTCATTAAGGTTTTCAGCGGATACTACCTACAAAATCCTACCAATTAGGCCCATTGACTTTTATTCTCCAATTAGGTTTTTTAAAAAGGAATTCTATTATTTTCGGCTTATAAATCATCCACCCGTATTCTTCACGCTTCCTTATCATTTAACTTAAGATTATATATGTTCTGTAGACTTACTTAGCTTTCGGCATCTTTTAAGCTTTCCTTCTAGGGTTCTATCTCAACTTAGGAATTTTTATCATCTCTATTAAAGATACAAGTTCTATTCTTTATTCCTATCTCTTATCTAAATTCCAATCACATACCCCTACGTGTGTGTATATATCACCCCTACACTAGGAAATTCAAATCAAGCAATCATACTCTTATCTGTTGTCCAAAGCACTTCTTAAATGTTGAATTTTTAGATAAATTTCTTTGGCACAACATGAATGGGGCTAACCCATTGACTATCCGAGATAGGGTAAATGATACCACTATTACGACATTTAATAATCTCCTTCTTGACAGCCTCTTTCATTATGGGGTTGAGGCGTCTTTGTGGATCCCTTACCGGCTTGGCATCAACCATCAAGTGTATATGATGTTCAACTATGAGGGGACTAATTCCCATAATGTCCGCTATAGACCAGCCAAAAGCTTGCCGATTATTTTGTAAGACCATTAAAAGGGCATTCTCTTACTCGAGAGCTAGAGAGGCCGATATGATAACGGGAAGGGTCTCATTATCACCTAGATAAGCATATTTAAGGTGCAACGGCAAAAGGTTTAGTTCGAGTTTAGGAGGTGAAACAATTGATGGTAACAATGGTGTAACTGTTTCAAACTCGAAGGATTCCATCAACGGTTCAAATCGAGTGTACGCAACCGAGTCGGATGGTTCAACTAATTCATCCGAAAAAGCAAAAGACTCAAACTTGGGTGGTGAGTCTTCAAAATCGTCTACAAAGGTGAAACACTCACAATCGTTGTTCGTCGTGAAAGCTGTGTCGGATTCTAGGAGGAACGCACTAGAGGCGTCAACACTGCCGTGATCAAACATAAAATTTTCGAACTCACAGTCCTCCTCCGCGGTCTCATTGATCGAGCAAACATCAAGTACGCTAGAATTAGGCTCGGAAGGCTAATTTCCTAACTTAAAAATGTTGAGTTCAATTGTCATATTGCCAAAAGATATATTCATTGAACCATTACGACAATTGATCATCGCATTAGAAGTCGCAAGGAATGGTCGAACAAGTATCACCGGAATTTGACTCCGGGGGTTACCTATAGGTTGTGTATCCATAACAATAAAGTAAACGGGGAAAATGAAATCCCCTACTCTAATTAACACATCCTCCAACTCTCCCTTAGGATGGGTGATGGATCGGTCGGCCATTTGGAGAGTACAATGAGTGGGCTTAAGATCTCCAACGCCTAATTGCTCGTACACAGATTAAGGTATCAAATTGACACTAGCACCAAGATCTAATAGTGCTCTATTGATGTTCTTGTCCCCAATTGTTATCGAAATAGTAGGACATCTGGGGTCCTTGTGCTTTTGGGTTAAAGATTGGACAAGAGCATTGCTAACAGCACTAGCCACGAAAACTTTCTTTGGTACTTGTGACTTCCACTTCTTGGTGCATAAGTCCTTTAAGATTTTTGCATATGAAGGAACTTGTTGGATTGCATCCAAGCGAGGGATATTTATGCTAACCTGTTTGAACAACTCTACAATCTTCTCCATTTGTGGAGTTGGTTTATTGGATCTCAACCGGTTTAGAAAAGGAACATTTTGAAAATTTGTTGAGTCCAATTTTTGTGGATCAGATTATGGAGTTGGAACAGAACCCCGTGTAGATGTGTTCGTGTTGTAAGAAGTGGGTCCGTTCGAGCTAGAAGAAGTAGAGCCTTATGAAGGATGAAGAATAGGCTCTAACGAAGAAGAAGAAGAAGATGAAGAAGAAGGTGAAGAAGATAAAGAAGGACCACAGGCAGGGGTGTCATTGATAATACCCACATTATTTTGCAACACTTTTCCGGATCTCAACGTGGTCACAGCATTTACGTTATGATTCTGCTGTTCATATGCAACATGTGTGTGACCGGGATTTGGCAGTGGTTGAGATGGAAGCTTTCCTTTTTCTCGCTTGCTCAACGCAGCATTGAGTTGTGCAATTTGTGCCTCAATAGATTTAATGCTTTGATCGTGTGAGGCACTGTTTTACACCAAAGATTGAATAGAAGTCTCCAACCGTGCTGCGGATTGTGTAGATTGCTTTAGGAACACATCTAAACTTCTTTCAAGCGAGTTAACCTTGTCATTATGGGGTGTAACAAAATTGTTTTGCAGGTAAGAATTGTTGGGCACAAAATTGTTCACTTGATTAGGGTAAGGTTGTTGTTGGAAAGGTTGCTGGAATTTAGTTTGTGAAGGTGCTTGTTGTTGTGGAGGAGGAGGTCTTTGAAAATTGTTGTTTCCTTGGAATTGTTGATTTTGGTTCCAAGCGAAATTTGGGTGACTCCTCCAACCCGGATTGTATGTCGAAGAGTATGGATCGTTTCTTTGTCGTTGCTGAAAGGCAGCATTGACTTGATCATGTCCTTGAGTAGATGGATTGTAAGGACACTCTTCGGTGAGATGTGATGGATCCGAACAACAAGCACAAACAGTTCGTGGGGGCACAACAGAGGTAGGAGAAGGCGATGAGATTTTGGTCTCAATCGCTTCTAGCTTTTTCGTAAGTGCGGCCATCTCGGCCTTCATAGCAATCGACATATCTAAGTGATGTATGCCTGCCCTAGACTAACGAAGATGAGGTGGTTTTGGTGCTCTCCTACTGAATTGTTTGTTCATTAAGATCCTCGAGAAACTGCCACGCTTCTTCACTAGATTTGGTTAGAAAGTGACCTTGACAAATGGTTTCTAGCAACTGCTTTGTTGCCGGGTCCAATCCCTCGTATGATGTTTCTCAAAGTTGCTAATTTTCGATCCCATGGTGAGGGCATTGAACGAGTAGGTCTTTGAATCTTTCAAAACACTTCCAAAATGGTTCGGAAGGAAGCTGGGAAAATTTTATAATCTCATTACGTATTCTAGCAGTCTTGTGATGAGGATAGAACTTTTTCAGAAAAGCTTTCACAAACTCTTCCCAATTCTTAATTGAATGCGATGCTGTGCTGTATAACCACTTCTCGGCTAAGTCACATAAGGTGAAAGGAATGACCCTTATCCTTATAGCATCGTCGGATAATTGGGTTGTTTTCATCATAGCGAAAACCTTTTAGTATTTGTTGATAAAGATATAAGCATCTTCGGATTCCAATCCGTGAAATTTTGGCAGCATATTGATGAAGTGGGGTTTGATCTCAAAATTGTCCCCATTTACCGGTGGGAGTGAAAGACAAGTAGCTAGAGCGGTGCGGATTGGGTAGAATAGATCCTGGAGCGCGATTCGTTAGGGCGCTTCAACGGGCGGGCGATTCGGGTTATTCGCACCAAACGGAGGTGGAATCAGTCGCGTCGGTAAGGTGTTGTTAGGATTGTATTCCGGCATACCTTCGGAAGAAGAATTTGAAGGTGATAGTGAAGAAGTGGGAAGGATTTCGACTTCGGAGTCGAAAGGTTCTTGGTCGGTACCAACGAAACACGGACTAATCGGGCGCTAGTGTCCCTAGTCCAACCGGACATACACTAAAGAGGTAGTTTAGTCAAAAAGGTGAAAGACAGAATGTGGAGGTAAGAAAATGTTAATGAGAAGAAAGTGGAGTAAGTGGAGTACAAAGATTTCTTTACCGACAAGTTGCAAGTTTTTGAAAAAAATTTCCCTTTTTTATCCTTTTTTATGTGGAGCTTTTTGCAAAAAGGTTTTCAATAAGAGACTTTGACACAAATGCAATCAACCAGAAATGCACAATCTAGGCCTAGATCTAGGGTCACATAGGTCAGCTAGACAGCTCCAAACTGTTCCAAAGGGCTAGAAATATGACCTCAAACCGCCTCTTCACCGCCAATTGCGGCTAGGTAAGTGCCAGGTGAGTGGGAGGCTCTCCACTACAAGTAGTAGCCCTAATTAAGTAACCACTCACCTTAGACACACTTTCCTAAACACCGCAAAGTCAGGTTAGGATTAACGGCCGATGCCTACAACTAGTCCTCTGTCCTATTGAGCGCGACGTCCTTAGGGCTGAGTCTAGTAATTTTTTAATTAAATATGGTCAATAAAAATGCCTTATGTGATTTCTGGGGTCCTGGGAAGGGTGATGAAATCCCTACCCAATCTGAATTGGTCTCAAGCCCCTTAAAGTCCGATTAAAGATATGTAAAGCAGTAAATCACTTGCAATCAATTTTTTAGCGCGACGCAAAGAATCCTGCAGAAAATCAATTATTGGAAGGGGGAAGATTTTTTTTAAGCGCAAAGAATTCTACAGAAGATTTGGCAAAAGATATATAGGGATTTGCAGAAGAGAGAAAGAGGAAACAAACAGTGTAAATTGTAGATGATGACGTCACACCAAGGCCGCGGTTCTGCGGTTGGAAGGGTAGTTCGGCGGCTCTTCCGCGGTTGCGTGGAAGGTTCAGATCCCGATATTTTTTCTGCTGTTCTGTTTTTGAAATCCCCCTCTGTTCTGATCTCCCGTTTTCTGTTTCTCACTGTGGATTTTTCCAGATCCGTCGATCCTGCAAAGATTCACACAAGAAACCCTTCAAACAATAAAAGATGATAGAATTTTTTATTTTTATCTTTTGTTTTTCAGTTTTTTATGATTTTTATATTTTATATTAACCCGAAATTGCAAAAAGGAAATATTACGCCATCCGCGGCAACAGCGCCATTTGATTGAAAGGGATTTTATAGATCAAAAATATATGTTACCGCAATCAATAACGACGTCGCTTGGTAGCTAGCCGGTGAATACGGGTCGGTCCACAGGGATGGTGTTGATTTCCTAAATGTTCTTACGAGCTAATTCCAAAGCGTGTTGGATCTTTTATCACAAAAACTAATTTGAGTTATACTAGGATTAGGAAACTTGCTAGGATTAGGTTTAGGTAAAGTTTGGTAAAATAAAGATTTGCACCTCTTTCAATGCCCTAAATTAGATATCTTTTTAGGAGTTATGGTAATTACTAATAAATGGGATTAGAATGATCGGGAAGAAACTATGTTTCTTCCTCTAGATCCCAGTCCGTCCTTTCTTAATCCTTAACCTAACCTCCAAGGAAAACATTCATATCCGGTCTTTTATACTACGGTATCACCGTTACCTCATGGGTAAGGTGCCGTAGGGAGCGGATTTGAAAGTGTGCATAGAGTCCTAATTATTCATAAGTGATTGGGCAAAGAAATGGGTGAGAGATCTTCATCTCTCAAACCCTTCCCTATTCCTAACCCTAACAAGCGAGGAAACTACTCGCTCATTAAGGGATCTATGAAAGACATGATTTTTATTTTGTTTTTAAGGTTAAGAGATTAATTGACTACTGCCGATTAATAAAAATTCTATTCTAGATTAAGCTAAGGCAGAGAATAAATTTAACCTATGGCAAATAAAAAGAACTAAGAACTAAGGCAGAAAATAAAACCTACTTACAAATTGATGCTCTCCAAAACTTGAAAAGAAATCTGAATTTTATTAATTGAAAGGAGGCATGCTCTAATACAAGAATTTAGGTCTCTATTTATAGGACATAGAAAACCCTAGGTTTACAATCGCCGCATGTCTGCTATTTCAAAAATACCCTTAGGAAGACTAGTCAGCGCCGCAATGAGTTCTGGTAAAATTTTCCTCTACTACGGGTGTCGCACGGTCGCGGAACCGCGGCTGCAAGCCAGGTTTGGCCGCGGTTCCGCGGCCAAAAGAGGGTCTTTGCTACTGAATTTTCTTGTGCTGGTTCCTGGTGTCTTTGGCTTCCTATTTATTTAGTTGGTTCTTCAGAATGTTGTCTTTTTCTCTCCCAGATCTCCACAGTGAGTAATGTAGTGGACTTTTACCATTCGCTTCGTGTCGAAGTCTTGAACCTTGCTTTGTGAACGGATCTTCATGTAGGCTTGATCAAGATCTTTCTGTTTGTTGGTCGTAGTCTCACTTTTGCATCATCTTTTATCTTTTTCACTGTTTTTGCTCCGAGAACCTGTAACCTGTAACTAAGTAGCAGACATGGGTCAAAAGCACCTGTTTATTTGTAAAATGCATAAGAATAGGGAATATAATAATGCAATATTATGGTATGAACACCTCGCTTACGCCGCCAATTTGCACCTCCTGCCGCGGATCCGCCGCAAGAGAGAGGGATCAATTGATGATTTTTTCTATCTGACCTTCTGTACTCCTCTGGATTTCAATGAATGTCTATGTCTTTCTGTTTCCTCAAGTCTGTGACTCCTGATCTCCTTGCAAAATTTACACAATTCGTTAAATATACGATTTGCAGTTTTATTTTAATTATGATATAGATCGTATAAGAATTCAACATAAATAGTAAGAATAAAAAATTACGCACGTATCCCCGGCAATGGCGCCTTTTGATTGATCTAGAATTTTATGTGTGTGTAGTAAGTAACCGCAATCAATAACGGTGTCGCGTGTAACTATACCGAGATGAGTACGGGTCGTCCTCAAGGAAATGTTGAACCTTTTATTCTTATTTTAGATGTGTTCAAAAAGAGAGGAGGGATAAATAATGTTGAAGAATGGTTGTAGGATCTAAATCTACGTTAAACACTTATGCAAAATATAGATCTAGATTAACTACGGACGTAAGTTTATATGAAAAGGGGGCTTGTAGGGTTCATTAGGATTTAGTAATTATGGGTGATTAATTAAAAATTACCCTTTTATCCTCTAATAGATTTAAAACTAGAACGAGAGTGATGCATGTAGATTAGGGTTTCTGGAGGAAAAAGGGTTCCCACTCTTAACCCCTATCTCGACATGGAACTCCGTTCATATCTAGCCTTTACCAAAAAAGTCATTGATCTAATCTCTAATCGCGGTCGAGACTAACAATAAATTGGTAGCGTGCCCGATTAGGATGTTAATGATTCTTTTGATAAAGTTTATAAACTTTATAGGACGTAAAAAGAGTTTAAGGATCTTCATCATCCATTAACCTACCCTAATCCTACGAACCCTAACAAGCGGAGAATTACTCACGCATGTTGGAAGAAGAAGAGATGGAGAGAGAATTCATATTAAAACTATAAAGAAATAGAATAACAAAAAGAACTACCTTTATGTTGAATATAGTGCCCTCAGAGTCAACTATTGGATTACAGGCACGTGATTGCAATAATTGAGATAGGGACTATGCCGGTAGGACAGTCTTACTCAAGATGATAGTATGCTATCTGATTTATCTTTATCATAGCGTACTGCTTTAGGTGACCTTACAAGTCGCTATTAAACGTTGATAGAGCCCCTAGGATTCTTGCTTGACTACCAGCAGTATGATGGCGATCTTATACGTGGGAGCTGGGGTCTATAAGCACATCCTTAAAGTGGTCCCTGGTCATGGGAGTTTTCGAGACAGGGCATCAATACTCCAGAGTAGACTAGTGTATACAAACGAGACCCCGACGAGGGTCGGTGGCAGGTCTCACAAGCCACTGGTATCAGTTGGTTCACCTAAGATGTATACAGGTGCTCATTGGGTTATGAGTACACCAGACAGGACTTGCCGGGAACATGCTAGTTGGTATTATACCTGACGTCAGATAGCAGTTCTCTGGTGACATATGTACAGGTTAGTTCATCGACCTGAGATCGTCATTTGTCTCGTGTGAGTTCCCATACTGCTTTGATCACTACCCTACCACGGCTCAAAGGAGTCATGCAAACAGGTTTTAGTTAGGTACAGTCCCGAGCCACATGGAGGCAGTGAGCGGATCGACAGGGGTTTCGTCTCTCCCGGTATTGGGGGTGAGATCGCGCTGTATCTAGGAGAGCCATTACACGAAGTCCTTGGCTAAGGCAGGCGATTTACCGGTAGGTATTCCAGTAGTATCTCACGGTGTTCTGGGCTACACTCCGACACGACTTGTACGCTTTTGGGGGTCTGACTTTTAACAACCCCCTAGGCCCGCCATGCGATGCTCATAGACGAACGGACCGGACTATACGAATATTCTCACTGACAGGATCAGTAGGGTGCCAGGATGAGTTCGCTCATCGACCTCTATTTTGGTCAATACCTGGTAGCCCATTACATACGGCTAATACCTCTGACGTGCCAGTGGTTAAATCCACAGCCAAAATATTGACGAGCCTTTAGAGTCCCCCACAGACAGTTTCTCAAGTTTCGGGCGAAACGATGTAGAGGCCGTATGACATATGGCAGGGTCCGATCATATACGTACGGTAGTGCACGGATCATGATCGGGCGGATCATACTAGTGGGCTTTGGTTTAAGCCGGATCTTAGTATTAGATTTGTTGGATTACTTTAGTCTCATCGCATTCGCATTCGGTCGGAATGCGGATGCAGGTATGTATATACAGGTGAGGGGTATCCTTGTGATCCGTCACGAGTTTACTTTAGATGTTGCTGTAACTTTTTGTTGTGGCAATCATTTGGATTAATGTTTGCATTTGGAAATAATGAGCTAGAATTCATCATGAGATGCATTAAATATGACATAGACACACATAGTGACTCATGGTCTCTTTTTTGTGAAAAATGTCACATTTAGTGATTGATTTATGGATGAAATGAGAGGAGGAGAGAGGAAGGGTAGACATGTGATGGTTGTGAGCTCTCATATTATTCATCTCACTCTCTCATTTTATCACACAATATCACAAAAAGGAAAAAGAAAGCTGCTTCTTCTTCTTCTTCCTCTAGCTCATTGTCTCCTCCAATGGCAACACCTTCAACCTCCATCCAAATCCATGGATGCAAGAGACAAAGTGATCACAAAAATTTTCTACATCACCTTGGACACGTCGGCTAGCACACTTTATGCCCGAGTTGCTTCGGATGAAGAGGGAGCCCGTAAAAAGACTCATAGATGTGGTGCCCTTTCCGACGAGGAGATCAAGACCGGAGATGCCGCGAGGAGCTTGGGATGGTGGCCAAAGACCGAAGGACACGGATCGATCGGTATAGCTTTCTATCCCTTCTGTAGATAGCTAGTTAATAGGTTAATGGTTCGATCCGGGTTTATAGTCCACGGTAGCGCCGTTTTTCTAGTTTAGAAAAAGTTTTCGTTTCCGCATTTTGGCCTCGGAAAGACCGCCGCGGCGCTACCGTAGACTTACATGGTACTAGAGCTACGCCATTATCCTTTACTAGCTTGCTCTAACGTATTTAGAACTTCGATCAAACAAAAATTCCGAAACCGCGATTTCAAAAAGTGCAGTTTCTGTCGAAATATTTTTTGTCAAAAAATTATTTGGTGTGCAGCAGAAATATGTGCAGGCTTTTCTAAGATATCTGGGAAAATTTAGTGAAGTAATGTTAATGATGCGCCGCGGAACCGCGGCCGTACCCTTGTTTTAGCAGCGGTTCCGCAGCAGTAAAGACCCTTCTCTGCACCAAATTTCTTCAGTTGGTCTCTGACTTGAAAAAGGGGTTTCTGGTAATTTAATATTGGGCCCAGATTTATTTGAGTACTGGGTATTGTGCTTGGGGCCCACTTCGGGGAATTTTGTCGATCAAAATTTTTAAATATGTTAGTTCACAGTATTTACATTATATCTGCGACCGTGAATGTCATTTGATCGGTAAATACTGTTTAATTGCTATAGTTCTTTTAGACGGATATGCGAACGTGACATTCACCTTGATGTTCTGTGTTATGCTGTGATGTTGCGGATTTATCGTAGTGGATAGCCTGGATGCAATGGTAGTACAGATTGGTTGTATATGTACATTTGATATTGCGGGGCGAGCGTCCGACATGTAGACTGCCGTTACTGCCTGTTTGTATATTATTCTTTTGGGGAACGACCGGGCTGAGGTCGATGTACCCGTTGTATATATTTTTACTTTCTGTACTAGGATTACCCCGCGGTGGGGTGCACGGATAGCCGGGTTCTAGAGGGCAACGGGCCCGCATCTCATGGCTTTAAGACGAAGGGGGCTTCACTCTAGAAATGGCGGGCTATTCACCACACTCGTAGGGGGTACAGGTTGACCCGAGGGGTTCACAAGTTACCTGATTCCGTGAAGTGCTGGGTGGTCCATTCACGTTGTTGAAGGGGGCTGCCTCGCTTCAGGTCTTGGCGGGTAACTTGCCGCGCCCGTAAGGGTCTAGGATTTCATTGCGCAGGCTATCCACACGACCAGGGGAACGTCGGGTTTCAGTAGCGGCTCTATGAAACCCGGGAATCCCAGATTATCTGTATTGTTCTGTGATACTTATTACATTTCTGTGATGTTGCATTTTATCACGTCTTGAGCGATTATTATATATTGATATATATACTAGTAGATGTTGTATATGTTTTACACCCGCGCTAGTCTAGTCCCCGCTCTGTCGTTAGTTAAGTAACCTAATGGGTGATGACGGGACCCAGTGGCGAATGCGGATGGCATACACGTACATCGTATTTTTGTTCTTTATTGGTGTGATCAATTGGTGGGACTGTATTGATTCGGATCAATGCAAGCTAGACAAACCTATTCTGATGTTGTTGGAACATTTTTCAAAAAGCTGTTATTATAAAGACGTTCTCTTTTGTTTTGCACAGTGGTATTCGGTTATGAATATCCATGTAACATTTTGAAAATCGTTTTGGTGAAATTTCAGAAAATCGGTAAAATAAGGGGGTTTTCTGTAAAAAGTTAAAATACAAATATCTTTATTTTAAAATTAAATATTCATATTCTAGCTATGTAATTGCTAGTATTTGGTGTTTATTGAGCCACTGGTGAAATTTCAAAATTTCTGAAAAAATTTCCGAAATTAATTATTTTAATATTATTTTAAGCCGTCACTAATACATTTAATTAGGGAAAATTACAAACTAGAATGAGTTGAAACAAATTTTGTGCATCATAATACATTAAACAAAATTTTAACATGTGGTTTTTGAATTGAAATGGAGTTGTTAACCGGTGTTAGAAAATATCGAAGAAAATGGATTTTTTTCGGTGAAATTAGTGTAAATGGAAGTGGGGTTCAACATTTATCTTTTTTGTCACTCACCACAAATCCCACACACTCTCTCTCCCTCTCTTACCCTTGTGGCCATCCTTGGCAGCCCCCCCTCTCACTTGGTTCTACAAGTAGCTTCTAGAATTAGGTTAAATGGGAAAAATGAAAAGAAAATGCATAAAACATGAAAAGACATAAAGAAGGAATTAAAGGGGGAAACTTCTACATCAATCTACGCACCTCATTTCCTCTCTTTCCCTCCTCCATGTTGCAGCCGAAACCAGGTTCCCCCCTTCCCAAATTCCTCCTTCTTCAATTTTTGATCAAAAGTCTCCAAAATAAATCAAAAAAAAATCAATAACCATTTATCACAAATTCATCACTAAACCCTATCCAATTTCCCTTGCTCCTATTTAACTTGGAATTTGAAGGCAAGAGATCCATCTTGGTGGTCATGAAGCAAGGGTGATCTCAAATTTTTATGGTATAAATTCTAAACCCATATTAATTTGTTGTTAATTATTGCAACCCAATCAATTTAAAATGTTTAATTATGGTTTTGATTCAATATTTAAATTTCTAGAAAATGATTATTAAATTATTATTAGGGTTTTGATTCTTGGGTTTTGATCTAAAATTGTAGTTTAACATATTAGGAAATGTTAAACCTAATCTAGTGACAAAATTTGCTAGTTGTTGCATTTAAATTGTTTTAATTAGGTTATTTTTGTAAACTAGAATTTTACAAAACATGTAAATAAGTTAGATAAAATTAGAATTAGGGTTTTTATTATTAGATTGCGGTATTAGTGTGTAGATTAACATGTTAAATGAGCATGAAACATAAACTAGTTGCAATCGCTAGCTTTCACTTTAAAAATTTTCACAATATTGCTATTTTATTAAACTAGGTTTTGAAAGTTTATTTAAAATAAGGTATTAAAAATAAAGTTAGGGTTTTAGAACATCCTTAAGGGTTCAAGGAGTTTTTTAATGATTTAAAATATGCAAAATCAAGTTTAGAAGTGAAATTGTGACATTTTGCTTACAAGTATCGAAATCGGGCAAGTTTGCAAACTAGAATTTCCATTTAATGCAAATTAGGGTGTTAAAAATATAGGAATGGTTTATATAATAGAGTTATGCTATTTAATGAGTTTTATTTCCATTAGTTTTATTTAAACATCAAGTCTTGAAGTAAAACGGTAAATTGACATTTCCTAGGTTTTTACGAAATCGGACGATTTGATCGATTTTAAGGTTTCGATGAATTGAATCATGTTTTATATTATAAGTAATGATTTTTAAAACTATGAGTTGTTTGTTGGTGTTTTATCTCGATCAATCGGCATTTGTATGCCGATTATCGAGCGATATTTGGTTCTTTTGCGTGAGCGGGACATAGGTTTTAACCTATGTGCGTTCCGTGCGTCGTTCTGATTTTGTCTGTGATTCAGTTTACGATATATATAAATTTGCGTAAAGGTACCCCTCACGTGGACTGCGGACGATGAAGAAGAGGATGGCGACACCGTCATCGGCAGACAAGGACCAGGTGAGTAGATGTATATCTACGGGGGAAGTCG
The DNA here is from genome assembly GCA_030015575.1 of Agapanthus africanus. Taxonomy (NCBI): domain Eukaryota; kingdom Viridiplantae; phylum Streptophyta; class Magnoliopsida; order Asparagales; family Amaryllidaceae; genus Agapanthus; species Agapanthus africanus. The sequence goes on from CM057337.1 coordinate 540,616,197, forward strand.
GGTGGATGGCGTTTAGCACCCCCGCAAATATAGAATAGGAATAGTACTTATTGTCTTTAGGAAGCCAGACGTGACCTTAGATTCTTGATGAGTAGGACCCTAGTAATGACCGTAGGTTGGACTAAACTGATTTAGAAAGACCTTACCTGAGGATGAACACCTTGGAGGAGATTTGTAGGTTTCAGGTAGATACACACACGCACACACAGAAACTTGACTGGGTGTATATGTGTATGTGTATGTGTGTGTGTGTGTGTGTATACATATATAGGGTTATGTGTAGGTCTATATATATACACACAGCATGTATATTGATATAAGGATGTGATATGATACATGGGGATGAAACAATATAACTGGGCTTGATGCCGTAATTCTTGGCTATGCAATTGCGTTATAATATTAGCGGATCATTAGAAAATGAGATAACAGATATGTATACTTAGACAATAATAGGTGGCGATGATTTTGAGGTACCTGAGACTCTAAAATGGAACCCGGACTGTAACCTGTAACTGAATCACGTGATGATGTATGTGTGACTTGGTTACGATGTCATATAGGTGTGACTTGATACGATATGATATAAGTGTGACTTAATCACGATATGATATATATGACATGATATTTCTGAGGATAAATTGATGATGCATATTTATGCTGGTAATGATATATTATTGATGTATGCGATTACAGTACAGTACCTAGATCATGACATTATTGATGATGATATTATACGAATGATGATGTACGTAGGTGATACTTGACCCGTACCCCGATATTGGGATGCCGTACGATGGATTTTACCGTACGAAGGCATATATGTGATGATTGATCCGCACTCTTGATTTGAGGAAGCCGTACTACGTACGTGACGCTATTGAGGCTGGATCGCCAACTATTAGAGATATAGACTCAGACCTTAGGTGGACTCTTATTTCTTATCGACTAGTTTCTTAAGTTTAGTTCCTTAGGGGGTTAGATGGACACTAGTTTAGGCTCGAGTCCTATAGTTGTTGTTAGACTTGTATATTACAAATGAGTGGTTAATACACATCCATCTTTACATTCAGATTGTAATCATCATGTTGCATATTCATACATATGTTTCTTTAATCAGTATGAAACTCTGCCTGTTAGGACACTAGCACCATTACCTATGATGCGCATATTCCACGCACACTTATTGTCGGCTCACACACATCATCATCGGTAATTGTTATGTCACGTACACTGTAGAACATATAACCTTTTATTGATAGAATCAGCTAGAGGCTAGATCAATATAATATTGTGATTACTCTCAGGTGTTAGTCTAGACATTGCATTTATTACTTAGACATTTCATGCATTCACATTTTCATGTTATCATGCAGTATTGTGGGGATTATGCCAACACTTATCATTTGCTTACTCATGATATTGGGATTTTGGATTTCTATGAGATTTCTGGATTTTTTGGGAAAACCGCAAGAATATATATAAAAACTTCTCTCTCTCTCTCTCCTCCTCTCTTTTTAAAATATAAGTTGCGGTTTTTTCGTGATGTATGTGTCGTCCACCATGAGATTTCATGTTTTCTGTTGGATTTCGAGACCCGATTCGAGAAGTGGATGAACCGTCTCGGGTACATGGTGGGCCCGGTATGGTACACCGGGGCAACAAGATCGAGTTGTAGACGATGAGCCTGGCAGGGGAAGACTACCTACCGGTGATGTCTGGCACGGCGGATTTCCGGAGTATACCGACCGTTGTCGTGAGATTTGATGATATGGGCCGATCCGGACTGACGGAGCCCGAGGTATTAAGACTATGAGATATTGAGACTATGAGGTATTGAGACTTGAGATTTACATGTTTTGTGTCGATGCTTGACATGGATTTCCTTGGATTTCATCGATGATTTTCAGATTTCTATACAAATTACAATGATAAAAGTTAAAGATTTCTTATACAGATATATCCAGATTTCAGGATTGATTGTTTTACATTCATGGTGCATTCATACTCATTCACATGACATATTACTATTTGAGGCACAGACACGAGCATGGAGCATTTGCACTTACACGTAGTTTATTACCTTGTCTTTATTTGATGACTAGTAGTATATTAGTATATTATTATGACCTAGGACAGCATCGTGCATTCGATTTCTTTTCGCAGATGTCTTCTACTCACGAGTTGGCAACTCATCCCCGTTATGCTAAATTTTATTACAAGTTCGATGTACAGGTTTCCTTGGCAGCTTGCTGGAACATCCTTTCATGCAGGGTGATTTGCACGGTAGGTTGGTTCACTTGTATCTGGACCGCCGTTGTACTTTTATTATTTCATTTGTATCTAGTAAGCTCCATCAACCAAACTTGTATTACTTGATAAGTTGTAAGGACCAGTTATTTATTTCGACCTTAGAGTCGCGCATGTTTTATTGTGGTTTGGTGGATTTGTTTTCTTTTGAGTTTTGAGCCTCACCCTTTGGCGTTGTATATTATTGTGCTTGGTGTGGTTGTTTCCGTCTGTTGGCGTAAAGCTAGCTCCCGCTTGGGGATGCCATTTTATCATTTGTATATATTTTATTTGTTTGTACCCATTTGGGGCCAGTTTTTTACTAAGGAGACTCTGCCGAAATTTTTGAGAAAATTGGATGTTGCTTTTAAACTTGTTTTCTACATGTTTTCCTTACTTCTTCTTCATTTTATGGTTTAGATTTCTGGGCTTCGGCTTACTTAGATTACGTTGCGCCACTAGATGCTTCGTAATCTAAGTGCCGGTCATGTTCCGTACTTTCGGGTCATGACAAAGTTGGTATCGGAGCGCTAGGTTTAACCTTGTATAAGTCAGGGTGACCCTTGGTTGATGGAGTTGGTGACTTAGGTAGAGTGACGTATCGTGGGTATGATCCGCGGCATACTTACGATACGCTACTCTGCTTAAGGAGCCTTACGATGTACATTTCTTTGCACCGCATTTCGTTCGTTCCTTTAATCTATCTTCGTCGATATCGGGTGGTGATTTTTGTTACCACGGTCGCACGGGCAGAGAGAGCTGCGGCTCGAATGAGATACCCCTCAGGGTATCGTTTATTCTTGAGGTTTGAAGTATTGTTTAGTGTGTGGACGAAGGGTATTCACATGCCGTCCAGACGAAGTTAAAGGATTCGAACGATTGTCAAAAACCCATTTTCCCAAGTTTAAGGTATTCGGAAGAACATGCAGGTATTTCTATGGACTCTCTAGAAGAATGAAACCCTAACTAGACATAATGACCACGAGAACGCCCTTGAACCTTAGGGTTTACGGCAGTTCCGCGCTGCCATTAGTGAGGCTTGGGTTTGCCCTTCTAGGGCTGGTCCGCAAATGCTGGAGTATGTACTGGATATTTTAAACTGTACTTGAGTGTTGAGCTCTCGGGGAATTATGGGATTTTGATGAATCGATCGAAAAGTTTAATGTAGTCCGGATACCAGGTGAAGGGATAGATTACGTGGGAGACTCTAGATATGAGTATTTCCGTTGGTAGTGCAGTTAGCACACCTATGAAGAGACAAGTTCGAAGCAGTCGACACCAGAGGAAAGAGGCGCACATTGACAATAGTGTTTACGATTGTGATTTGTTGATTTGAATTTCATATTTCTGTTGTTGGATTTTGGTATTTTGAGAATTTTGTTCTACGATTGGTATTTCTTATGAGCACATTCATTATATTCTATATGTATTTCACATGTCGGTTGTATTAATGTTGTTTTGTACATACCCAGTGCACTTAATTTGGTTTTATACATTTTGAGATTTTGATTTGATTTCGTGCATATGGGTTACACATGATTTTGACATATGCTTCGACCTAGTTTTCATGCATTTTCGTACTGTGATTTCGATTTTGATATTCGGTGTATGTTTTCGTGCACCATGTGCACCTAATTGAGATTCTTGTGCACACTTGGCGCACTTGATGCGATTTTATGCACACCAGATGCACTAAATCGGGGTTTTGTGCAGATTAGATGCACCTGATATTAGAGTCGTGCACGCCCGTTGCACTTGAAAGATGTTTTTGGGGCACACCTGTTGCACTCAGTTTTGTTTTTGTGTGTATTCATGGCATCTGTATTTGGTTTCGATTTCAGTGCGCACCGAACGCACATGATATTTTTATGAAGTAATTGGGATTGATTTCAGTTTAAGCAGCATGCTTTTATAATAATTACTATTGATTTGGTAACCAGGCGGGACGTGTATATTAAATAAAAGATATATATAGCTATTTTTTTTTAAATAAGCATCCGCTACTTATGCCGTGACACGTGCATCGCACGACGATTTTCAAGAGGGGTTTTTGCATGCTTCTTTATTAAGATGTTTAGACGATTTTACTACGATACGCACTATATATAAGTTATAGTTTTTATATATATTATGTTGGTTTTCGTATTGGGTTTTGGATATTTTATTTTCACCATAACTCCGATGATTGCGTTATGCTTGACGGAGTTGATTTTAGTTATGTATTGATGATTTCGGAGCCCCGACGATTTGAGTGTTTTGGCTGAATGTTTTAGTAATTGGAGAGGGAGTTTTAATTTAAATTCGGGGACCGAATTTCTTTAAGGGGGGAAGATTGTAACGTTTTGAAAATCGTTTTGGTGAAATTTCTGAAAATCGGTAAAATAAGGGTTTTTTTTATAAAAAGTCAAAATACAAATATCTTTATTTTAAAATTAAATATTAATATTCTAGCTATATAATTGATAGTATTTGGTGTTTATTGAGACACTGGTGAAATTTCAAAATTTCAGAAAATTTTTCCGAAATTAATTATTTTAATATTATTTTAAGCCGTCACTAATCATTTAGTTAGGGAAAATTACAAACTGGAATGAGTTGAAACAAATTTTGTGCACCATAACACATTAAACAAAATTTTAACTTGTGGTTTTTGAATTGAAATGGATTTGTTAACCAGTGTTAGAAAATATCGAAGAAAAAGGTTTTTTTTCGGTGAAATTAGTGTAAATGGAAGTTGGGTGCAACATTTATCATTTTTGTCACTCACCACAAACCCCACACACTCTCTCTCCTTCTCTTACCCTTGTGGCCGGCCTTGGCAGCCCCCCCTCTCACTTAGTTCTACAAGTAGCTTCTAGAATTAGGTTAAATTGAAAAAATGAAAAGAAAATGCATAAAACATGAAAAGACATAAAGAAGGAATTAAAGGGGGAAACTTCTACATCCATCTACACACCTCATTTCCTCAATTTCCCCCCTCCATGTTGTAGCCGAACCAGGTTCCCCCCTTCCCAAATTCCTCCTTCTTCAATTTTTGATCAAAAGTCTCCAAAATAAATCAAAAAAAAATAAAAATCAATAACCATTTATCACAAATTCATCACTAAACCCTATCCAATTTCCTTTGCTCCTATTTAACTTGGAATTTGAAGGCAAGATATCCATCTTGATGGTCATGAAGCAAGGGTGATCTCAAATTTTTGTGGTATAAATTCTAAACCCATGTTAATTTGTAGTTAATTATTGCAACCCAATCAATTTAAAATGTTTAATTATGGTTTTGATTAAAGATTTAAATATCTAGAAAATGGTTATTAAATTATTATTAGGGTTTTGATTCTTGGATTTTGATCTAAAATTGTGGTTTAACATATTAGGAAATGTTAAACCTAATCTAGCGGCAAAATTTGCTAGTTGTTGCATTTAAATTGTTTTAATTAGGTTATTTTTGTAAACTAGATTTTTACAAAACATGTAAATAAGTTAGATAAAACTAGAATTAGGGTTTTTATTATTAATGAGCGTGAAACATAAACTAGTTGCAATCGCTAGCATTCACTTTAAAATTTTTCACAATATTGCTATTTTATTAAACTAGGTTTTGAAAGTTTATTTAAAATAAGGTATTAAAAATAAAGTTAGGGTTTTAGAACATCCTTAAGGGTTCAAGGAGTTGTTTAACGATTTAAAATATGCAAAATCAAGTTTAGAAGTGAAATTGTGACATTTTGCTTAAAAGTATCGAAATCGGTCAAGTTTGCAAACTAGAATTTCCATTTAATGCAAATTAGGGTGTTCAAAATATAAGAATGGTTTATATAATAGAGTTATGCTATTTAATGAGTTTTATGACCATTAGTTTCATTTAAACATCAAGTCTTGAAGTAAAACGGTAAATTGACATTTCCTAGGTTTTTACGAAATCGGACGATTTGATCGATTTTAAGGTTTCGATGAATTGAATCATGTTTTATATTATAAGTAATGAGTTTTAAAACTACGAGTTGTTCGTTGGTGTTTTATCTCGATCAATCAGCGTTTGTACGCCGATATCGAGCGATATTTGGTTCTTTTGCGTGAGCGGGACATAGGTTTTAACCTATGCGCGTTCCGTGCGTCGTTCTGATTTTGTCCGTGATTCAGTTTAAGATATATATATATGTTTGCGTATAGGTACCCCTCACGTGGACTGCGGACGATGAAGAAGAGGATGGCGACACCGTCTTCGGCAGACAAGGACCATGTGAGTAGATGTATATCTACGGGGGAAGTCGGGTGGATGGCGTTTAGCATCCCCGCAAACGTAGAATAGAAATAGTACTTATTGTCATTAGGAAGCCAGACGTGACCTTAGATTCTTGATGAGTAGGACCGTAGTAATGACCGTAGGTTGGACTAGACTGATTTAGAAAGACCTTACCTAAGGATGAACACCTTAGAGGAGATTTATTGGTTTCAGGTAGATACACACACACGCACACACAGAAACTTGACTGGGTGTATATGTGTATGTGTGTATATATATGGGGTTATGTATAGGTATATATATATACACAGCATGTATATGTGATATAAGGATGTGATATGATACATGGGGATGAAACAATATAACTGGGCTCGATGCCGTGATTCTTGGCTATGCAATCGCGTTATAATTTTAGCGGATCATTAGAAAATGAGATAACGGATATGTATACTTAGACAATAATAGGTGGAAATGATTTTGAGGTACCTGAGACTCTAAAATGGAACCCGGACTGTAACCTGTGACTGAATCATTAGATTATGTATGTGTGACTTGGTTACGATGTCATATCGGTGTGACTTGATACGATATGATATAAGTGTGACTTAATCACGATATGATATATGTGACATGATATTTCTGAGGATAAATTGACGATGTATATTTATGCTGGCAATGATATATGATTGATGTATGCGATTATAGTACAGTACCTTGATCATAACATTATTAATGATGATATTATATGAATGATGATGTACGTAGGTGATACTTGACCCGTACCCCGATATTGGGATGCCGTACGATGGATTTTACCGTAAGAAGGCATAGATGTGATGATTGATCTGCACTCTTGATTCGAGGAAGCCGTACTACGTACGTGACGCTATTGAGGCTGGATCGCGGACTATTAGAGATATGGACTCAGACCTTAGGTGGACTCTTATTTCTTATCGACTATTTTCTTAGGTTTAGTTCCTTAGGGGGTTAAATGGACACTAGTTTAGGCTTGAGTCCTATAGTTGTAGTTAGACTTGTATATTACAAATGAGTGGTTAATACACATCTTTCTTTACATTCAGATTATAATCATCATGTTGCATGTTCTTACATATGTTTCTTTAATCAGTATGAAACTCTGCATGTTAGGACACTAGCACCATTACCGATGATGCGCATATTCCACGCACACTTATTGCCGGCTCACATACATTATCATCGGTAATTGCTATGTCACGTAAACTTTTGAACATATTACCTTTTATTGATAGAATCAGCTAGAGGCTAGATCAATATAATATTGTGATTACTCTCAGGTGTTAGTCTGGACATTGCATTTATTACTTAGACATTTCATGCATTCACATTTTCATGTTATCTTGCAGTATTGTGGGGATTATGCCGACACTTATCAATTGCTTACTCATGATATTGGGATTTTGGATTTCTATGAGATTTCTGGATTTTTAGGGAAAACCGCAAGAATATATATAAAAACTTCTTTTTCTCCTCCTTTCTTTTTAAAATATAAGTTGCGGTTTTCTCGTGATGTATGTCATCCACCATGAGATTTCATGTTTTCTGTTGGATTTCGAGACCCGATTCGAGGAGTGGATGAACCATCTCGGGTACATTGTGGGCCCGGTATAGTACCCCGGGGCAACAAGATCGAGTTGTAGACGATGAGCCTGGCAGGGGAAGACTACCTACCGGTGATGTCTGGCGCGGTGGATATGCGGGGGATACCGACCGTTGTCGTGAGATTTGATGATATGGGCCGATCCGGACTGACGGAGCCCGAGGTATTAAGACTATGAGATATTGAGACTATGAGGTATTGAGACTTGAGATTTACATGTTTTGTGTCGATACTTGACACGGATTTCCAGGGATTTCATCGATGATTTTCAGATTTCTATAAAAATTACCATGATAAAAGTTTAAGATTTCTTATACAGATATATCCAGATTTCAGGATTGATTATTTTACATTCATGGTGCATGCATACTCATTTACATGACATATTACTATTTGAGGCACTGACACGAGCACGGAACATTTGCACTTACACGTAGTTTATTACCTTGTCTTTATTTGATGACTAGTAGTATATTAGTATATTATTATGACCTACGATAGCGTCATGCATTCGATTTCTTTTCGCAGATGTCTTCTACTCACGAGTTGGCAACTCACCCCCGTTGTGCCAAATTTTATTACAGGTTCGATGTACAGGTTTCCTTGGCAGCTTGCTGGCACATCCTTTCATGCAGGGTGATTTGCACGGTAGGTTGGTTCACTTGTATCTGGACCGCCGTTGTACTTTTATTATTTCATTTGTATCTAGTAAGCTCCATCAACCAAACTTGTATTACTTGATAAGTTGTAAGGACCAGTTATTTATTTCGACCTTAGAGTCGCGCATGTTTTATTGTGGTTTGGTAGATTTGTTTTCTTTTGAGTTTTGAGCCTCGCCTTTTGGCATTGTATATTATTGTGCTTGGTGTGGTTGTTTCCGCCTGTTGGCGTAGAGCTAGCTCCCGCTTGGGGATGCTATTTTATCGTTTGTATATATTTTATTTGTTTGTACCCGTTTGGGGCCAGTTTTTTACAAAGGAGACTCTGCCGAAATTTTTGAGAAAATTGGATGTTGCTTTTAAACTTGTTTTCTACATGTTTTCCTTACTTCTTCTTCTTTTTATGGTTTAGATTTCTCGGCTTCGGCTTACTTAGATTACGTTGCGCCTCTAGATGCTTCGTAATCTAAGTGTCGGTCACGTTCCGTACTTTCGGGTCGTGACAATCCAGCACCTCAGTCGACGAGGCAAGGGCCGAGATCCCTTCACCGGGAGTGACCCCTTGGACAGAAGTTTGCGTCAGGGTAATAACTTTATTATGGTCGATTACTTTTGCTTTGCATCATGGTATTCAGTTGGAATATCCTGCACCTCATTCTACGGGGAAAGAGCCGAGATCCCTTCACCGGGAGTGACCCTTTGGACAGAACTTTGCGTCTGAGTAATAACTTCATTATAGTCGATTACTTTTGCTTTGCATCGTGGTATTCAGTTGGAATATCCTGCACCTTGTTGGGGTAAAAATTTGCACCCCGGTTGACCGAGTCAAAGTCAAGGTCAACCCCCAAGATAGGTGGGCCCAAGCCCAGGTCAAGCGGGCCCATGCCCAAGTCGAGCCCGCGGCCAGCCTCTCCATGCCAAAATATATATCATGTAAAAAATAATTTTTATATAATTTTTAATAGATGAATGTATGCAAAATGGGCATAAAGCCAATATTTTGTAAGCCCATGGCTTATGTGCAAGAATGAAATGGCACATGAGCCATGGGATAGGCAAAATGCCATTTTGTGAAGCCCAAGGGTCTATATGTAAATATGTAAGCCTATAAAAGGCAACATGATGATGAATAAAGGATACACATTTCATTCTCCCAAAAACTAGGGTTCTATGTGCCTCCTGCTCCTTCTCCAAGGTTCTAAACCTTCTCATTTCTTTTGAATTAAATCAAGAATTTTACTCTTCCTTTTCCAAAACTAAATAGTTTTCCACCACAAAACCCACAAAGAGGAACTTGGATCTACCATCAGATCTCAAAAAGAAGAGATTTTTAGATCTCACATCTGTTGATCCGGCCAAACAACTGGAGGAAGAAGAAGAACCCCCTTCATCAGCTTCAAAACATCCTAGGAGTTTAACTCCATATATATATATATATATATATATATATATATAAAATAAATATTTCCTTTTTGAAGCATAGCTTCTGGTTCTAAGCAAAAAGCCTCCTTTTCTCACCGGCGCTCAAGCGCAGGGCGCCCGCGTGCCGACACGTGGCGCGCTTGCGCTCGAGAGCAAAGCGCCTACGTGCCGACACGTGGCGCGTTTGCACTACAGCGCCCTGCGCTCAAGCGTAAAGCGCCCACGTGCCGACACGTGGCGCGCTTGCGCTCAAGCGCAAATGCTCGAGCGCAAGTTGCCCCGGTGCCGACACGTGGCGCGCTTGCGCTCAAGCACAAGCGGTCGAGCGCAAGTCTCCCCCGTGCCGATACGTCGCGCGCTTGCGCTCAAGCGCAAGTGCTCAGGCGCAAGGCGCCCCCGTGCCGACACGTGGCGCGCTTGCGCTCAAGCGCCCAGCGCTCAAGCGCATCTCGCTCCGGTGCCGACACGTGGCGCGCTTGCGCACCAGCGCCCAGCGCTTAAGCGCAGAGCGCCCACGTGCCGACACGTGGCACTCTAGCGCCTGAGCGCATAGCACCTAAGCGCACAGCGCTCGAGGCGCTGGCCCCCACGCATCCTTTGGATGTATTTTCCCCCCGTTTTTTTTTATATATATACATACATATATATATATATATACATATGCATAAATATGTACACATACACATACTCCACGATACTGCCCCTGTTAGGAAAAAATTTCTAACAGGATGCTGCCCCGCACCCCGCAAGGGGGCTGCTAGCCCCCATGACCCCCAGCCCGCTATCCGGGTAGCGGGACCCCCGTAAAAACTCTGCGTCGCTCGCGATATATCCAAACCCCCCTTTCAAAACACAACACACGTACACTGCACATTGAGTTTGCATGACAAGTTTAACCCGTCAATCGGAGGTTCCCTCGCTCCAAAGGCGAAGGGTAATTAACGGCAGCTTAGTCCGCGGCTGCTGGAGATTCGGATCCCTATAATCAATAAACCCCGGCCTACCCCAGACAGGGGGAATCAGTGGTACGCCTGACAAGCGCGCGCGTATTCCCATCTCAATGGGGTGACGAAAAACACCCTACAGATTCTGGCACGCCCGGTGGGACCAATCACTCCTCCCATATTTCGGGTTAAACGTTCATGCGAACTCAATCAATTTACATGTCTATATTTATACTAAAATAATGCTCTTTAATGCAGGTTTTCAAGCAATCGCCTTTCAACAATGTCTCCAATGATGAACTCAACTCCCATCTCTTACACGATGAAGATGGACTCCAGGACGGTCCTCCCAGCCCGTCTTGGGCGACAGTGGGAGGAGTCGCTGCTACCGTTCGGCTCTATTCTGTTCGTGCCCGTTAACGCCATTCCCGCTCCTCAAGCTCCAACAACAGACAGACCGGTCTCGAAAGGAAAGAGACCAAATATGGTGATCTCGAGGGCGCCCCAACCCAAACGCAAATCGGTGTCTGGACGGCTTTCCATGGCCCTAACTGGGGGCAAAGCCATCAGAACAAAAGAAGTTACCAGACGTCGTGGGCAAGCCCAGGAGATACCTTCGACGGACACGCGGGCAGATGTCTTCTCAAGCATCCCCATCACTCGGCCTATGGCGACTTCCCGAAGAGCAGAAGCCTGCCAAGCGCTTAAGGCAGAGAAGCTGAGGCAGAAGCGGCTCAGATATAGAGCCAACAAAAGGGCTAGGGCTCTGGCCATGTTAAAATTTATGAATTTCCAAAGCCCGGACCGCTCCGCGAAACCAGCTGCCAGTGATGAAAGAATGGCTGAATGTGTTATCCACACTGTCTACATGGTCGGACAAAAAGAAACGAACCCTCCTCTTCTTCACAGCCATGGTGATGATATGGTTGACGCTACCCAGCATCGGCTCAATCTAAATGATGAAGAGCCCGCTCAGGCCGATAAGCCAGAGGAGCCCATGGTTCCTACGGAATTGAGCTCAGGCAATAAAGATTACCCGGTTGTCATAGCCGGAACTATAGAACAAGCATTATTCCAATGGCTTCAAAAGCAATTTCAGGACAGGGATAAGAAGATGGCCGAGGTCTATTCCAAAGTCGACGAGCTGGCAAACGTCATGGCAGATCTCACGACCTAAGTCGCCCGATTGCAATTACAGCAGAATCAAATTTTGGCTCATGAGCCAGGGATTGATACCCGGGGGCAGCCAACTGATATCCCTTTCAACCTAAAAGCGGAGCGCCTTCGCGAAAAACAGCCGCAATAAGACTCCAGTCCCTCCGATGTATACGCCGGCGGGGGGATCGCCTCTGAAAGAGAAGCTGGAAAAGGTCTATTCCTTCAAGAGGGAAAAGGTCCACAAGATATTCAGGGACGCCCTAAGAAACGGTCTACAACTGCCAGAATCAAAGAGACCGCAAGAAGAGAATATGACCAACGACCCAAAATATTGCCGCTATCAGAGGGTGATAGGTCATGCCATTGAGGACTGTTTCGTCTTCAAAGATTGGGTCGAAAGGCAATACAAGATGGGAGAGATAGAACTGTTTAAAGACGTGTTAGCAAACAGTCAAGCTACGATCGCCGATTTCATGCAAATGAAGACCGAAGCCATTCGGGAACCTAATCCTCCCAGACATGTGCCTCGAGGACCAACATCAGTAAAGGCACCTACTCCAATGGAGAGAAAGAAGAAGGTATTCTCCTTCAGGAGGGATGAAGTCCGCAAAATATTCATGGACGCCTTAAACAACGGTCTGCAACTGCCTGTTCCAAAGAGGCCACAGGAAATGAACATGACCGGCAATCCCATATACTGCCCATATCATAGAGTGGTGGGTCATACCATCGAAGACTGCTATATTTTCAAAGATTGGGCAGAGGACCAATATAAGCTTGGAAAAACCTCACAATCCTCGGATGTATCGGCAAGCCACGGAGCTAGGTCATCAACACAGCTCCGCCAAGATCAAAGTTCAAGGAGCTAGGATAAGCAAAGATGACCCCCATGTCGTTAAACTGGGAACAATCGACCTCTAAGTCGTTACACTGGGAATGTACAAAATATATATGTGTGTGTGTAAATAAACAAAAAATGTGTAAATAAAAGAAAAATAAAGAAAAGCCGAAATGATGGGGCAACTCGCAATAAAAATCAGCGAATAAAATAAAGATGAAAATAAAGCCGAAATGATGGGGCAACCGCAAATAAAAGACGAAATGATAGGGCAATCGTGATATTCGCGATAAGAAAAGCTGAAATGATAGAGCAATCGCGGTAAAACAAAAAAACAAAACAAAGCAACGACGAATGATGAGTCGCTCCTGGTACCATATTCCAGTGTAGCGATACTGACGCCACCAAAAATTCAAATTTCCAAAATTCTCCCATCCCTACGGTTAGTCCCCAAATTGACTACCGTATACAATCCACGGGCTCAAATAATTCTCATCATACCCATGCCCTACTGTAATCACCAGTTATATGGCTGGTCTCCGCCTTTGGAGTTATGCTCCATTAAGAAGACCCACTCATGTGTCCTCACGATATATGAGGAGAACAAACCTTTATGGGATCTTTACGACTCACGAAGGAAAAACACACTTAGGAGTCCCCACGACTCCTAAGGAGAAAATACACCTGCGAGATCCTTACGACTCGCAGAGAGAAATGCTTTTATGGGACCCTCGCGGCCCATAAAATTGAAAAGCCTTAGGCGATAGGGATCTAAACCTGTCTCCTAAGCCATCGCTCCCCAATCCCCAAGTGGAGAATAATGAGTCGCTCCTGGTACCATATTCCAGTGCAGCGATGCAGACGCCAACCAAACCCAAACTCTCAAATGGCGAATGATGAGTCGTTCCTGGTACCATATTCTAGTGCAGCGATGCAGACGCCAACAAAATCTCGAAATTTTCTTTTCAGCCCTACGGTCTGGATCATACATCCTGCAAAACCGTATACAATCCACGGGCGTAAAACGATCCCAATCTCTCCTAAGTCCTACCGACGAGACCACATTCAAAGTCCCACTGGTAGGGAAGATTCAAAATAAAAGGAAAAGAAAAAAAAAGAGAAGAAGAAAAAAAAAGGTATGTCCACAAGCAAAATGGGTACGGATGAAAACCCGAAAGGGCTCCGTGAGTAAAAACAGCAGGACTGCCGGCGAGTTTGTGAAAACCTGAAAGGGCGCAAACTCGTGAAAAAGAGATGAAATGCACTCGCAAAGTCCTCTCGACTTTGTGAGGAGAAAATTCCTGCATGAGATCCTTACGACTCACAAAGGAGCAACACACTTAGGAGTCCCCACAACTCCTAAGGAGAAAATACACCTACGGGATCCTTACGACCCGTAGGGAGAAAATGCTCTGTGAGACCCTTACGGCTCACAAAATTGAAAAGTCTTAGGTGATAGGGACCTAAAAACTTTCTCCTAAGCCATCGTTTCCTAATAAGCAAATGCAAATGATGATTCGCTCTTGGTACCATATTCCAGTGTAGCGATGCTGATGCCAAACAAAAAAAAACAATTCCCAAATCCTCTCATGACAAGTGATGATTCGCTCCTGGTACCATATTCCAGTATAGCGATGCTGATGTCAACCCAAATCAAATCAAACCAACAACCTTTACGGCGGAATCATGCTCCGTCCTAGAATTTACCCCGTGCCGAAATGATGCTTCGCCTCGGTGTATCTTCCTTCCCTGTCGGAATTATGCTTCGGCTCGGAATCAACCATCGACCTCCTCGTCCGAATTATGCTCCGCCTCGGAATCAAGTCATCCAGCAAGCTCTGCGTCGGAATTATGCTTCGTCTCAGAATGCACCCCAAGTCGAAATGATGCTTCGCCTCGATGTATCTGCCTTCCCTGTCGGAATTATGCTTCGGCTCGGAATCAACCAACGACCTCCTCGTCGGAATTATGCTCCGCCTCGGAATCAAGTCAACCAGCATGCTCTGTGTCGGAATTATGCTTCGTCTCATAATGCACCCCATGTCGAAATGATACTTCGCCTCGGTGTACCTGCCTTCCCTGTCAAAATTATGCTTCGTCTCGGATTCTAGTCAGCCAACATGCTCTGCGCCGGAATCATGCTCCGTCTCAGAATATATTCCTGTCGAAATTATGCTTCATCTCGGAACCAAGTCAATGAGCAAGCTCTGCGTCGGAATCATGCTTCGTCTCAGAATGTGCACCCCGTGACGAAATCAACCTTCGCCTCGGTTTATCTGCTTTCCCCATTGAAATTATGCTTCGCCTGAGAATCAACCTCTGCATCGAAATTATGCTTCGGTCAAAATGCTCCACTCTTCGGAATGATGCTCCGATCCATGGAATTATGCTCCACCCTTCGGAATGATGTTCCGATCCTTGGAATTATGCTCCGCTCTTCAGAATGATGCTCCGATCCCCTAGAATCATTCTCCGCTCTTCGGAATGATGCTCCGATCCATGGAATTATGCTCCATCCTTCGGAATGATGTTCCGATCCTTGGAATTATGCTCCGCACTTCGGAATGATGCTCCGATCCCTGGAATCATGCTCCGCCCTTCGGAATGATGCTCCGATCCCTGGAATCATGCTCCGCCCTTCGAAATGATGCTCCGATCCCTGGAATCATGCTCCACCCTTCGAAATGATGCTCCGATGTCTCCGATCCCTAGGAATCATGCTCCCCGGGATGATGCTCCGCCTCCGGAATGATGTTCCACTTCGAAGTTCAGCTTCAAGATTCATCAATTTCATGCCCACAACTCAAATGTACGGTGTGCATTCATTGATGGGGGGCAATTTGTTGGGGTAAAAATTTGCATCCCGGTTGACCGAGTCAAAGTCAAGGTCAACCCCCAAGATAGGTGGGTCCAAGCCCAAGTCAAGCGGGCCCATACCCAAGTCGAACCCGCGGTCAGCCTCTCCATGCCAAAATATAGATCATGTAATAAATAATTTTTATGTAATATTTTATACATGAATGTATGTAAAATGGGCATAAAGCCAATATTTTGTAAGCCCATGGCTTATGTGCAAAAATAAAATGGCACATGAGCCATGGAATAGGCAAAATGCCATTTTGTGAAGCCCAAGGGGCTATATGTAAATATGTAAGCCTATAAAAGGAAACATGATGATGAATAAAGGATACACATTTCATTCCCCTAAAAACTAGGGTTCTTTGTGCCTCCTGCTCCTTCTCCAAGGTTCTAAACCTTCTCATTTCTTTTGAATTAAATCAAGAGTTTTACTCTTCCTTTTCCAAAACTAAATAGTTTTCCACCACAAAACCCACAAAGGGGAACTTGGATCTACCATCAGATCTCAAAAAGAAGAGATTTTTAGATCTCATATCTGTTGATCCGGCCAAACAACAGGAGGAAGAAGAAGAACCCCCTTCATCAGCTTCAAAACATCCTAGGAGTTTAACTCCATATATATATATATATATATATATATATATATATATATAAAATAAATATTTCCTTTTTGAAGCATATCTTCTGGTTCTAGGCAAAAATCCTCCTTTTCTCGCCGGCGCTCAAGCGCAGGGCGCCCGCGTGCCGACACGTGGCGAGCTTGCGCTCCAGCGCTCAGCGCTCGAGCGCAAAGCGCCCACGTGCCGACACGTGGCGTGTTTTCACTACAGCGCCCTGCGCTCAAGCGCAAAGCGCTCACGTGCCGACACGTGGCGCTCTTGCGCTCAAGCGCAAATGCTCGAGTGCAAGTTACCCCGGTGCCGACACGTGGCGCGCTTGCGCTCCAGCGCAAGCGCTCGAGCGCAAGTCGCCCTGGTGCCGACACGTGGCACGCTGGCGCTTAAGCGCAAGCGCTCGAGCGCAAGTCGCCCCCATGCCGACATGTGGCGCGCTTGCGCTCAAGCGTAAACGCTCAGGCGCAAGTCGCCCCCGTGCCGACACGTGGCGCGCTTGCGCTCCAGCGCCCAGCGCTCAAGCGCAAGTCGCTCCGGTGCCGACACATGGCGCGCTTGCGCTCGAGCATCAGGCGCTCGAGCGCAAAGCGCCCACGTACCGACACGTGGCGCGCTTGCGCTCCAGTGCCCAGCGCTCAAGAACAGAGAGCCCACGTGCCGTCACGTGGCACTCTAGCGCCTGAGCGCACAGCACCTAAGCGCACAGCGCTCGAGGCGCTGGCCCCCACGCATCCTTTGGATGTCTTTCCCCCCCCTTTTTTTTATATATATGCATACATATATATATACATATATACACATACACAAACTCTATGACACTTCCCCTGTTAGGAAAAATTTCTAACGCGGCGCTGTCCCGCACCCCGCAAGGGGGCTGCTAGCCTCCTTGACCCCCAGCCCGCTATCCGGGTAGCGGGATCCCCGTAAAAACTCTGCGTGGCTCCCGATATATCCAAACCCCCTTTTCAAAACACAACACACGTACACTGCACATTGAGTTCGCATGACAAGTTTAACCCGTCAATCGGAGGTTCCCTCGCTCCAAAGGCGAGGGGTAATTAACGGCAGCTTAGTCCGCGGCTGCCGGAGATTCGAATCCCTACAATCAATAAACCCCGGCCTATCCCAGGCAGGGGGAATCTGTGGTACGCCTGACAAGCGCGCGCGTATTCCCATCTCAATGGGGTGACGAAAAAGACCCTACACACCTCATTCTACGTGGAAAGAGCCGAGAACCCTTCACCGGGAGTGACCTCTTTAGCAAAGGTTTTCACCGCTATATTTTTATAAAAAGCAATCCGGTTCCTTCAACAATATCAATTTCATTACGTTAAAGGTTTTCTCAAAAAACCATTCGTAGCCCTCCGTCATTTCAGAAAGGTAGCACTTAGTATTCATGCTATGTATGTTGGCCTTCGCCAAGGTATAGTGTATGGTAGCTATTTGTTACTTTTCTGTGGCATAGATAGATGCGTTGTTTTGGGACAGTCGTACTACTATTTTGGCCTTCATCATGGGTATGTACGGGTGGGTTCAAATTAACCTGGATAATGACGGGTAGAACTTGACATGTGACTTATGATATTTTGGCCTTCGTCAAGGTCATAAGTGCATGGGGTAAAAATCACATCGGGAGTTTCTAAAGAAAATGAACTTTCCAGGCATGTGCATACCTTCTAGAGTGTGATAACGTGAGTGGATTCCATCACGTTATCATGCGATGATAGTTGGATCCCGTTTTCCACTGATGAGTTAGTTTACTCCTCGGGTGATCCCGACTAATTCTTCTTTCAGGTCTGGAGGAGAATTTGAGGTTAAAGTGGGAGTTTTCCTGATTAGATAAAGTGATAACCATTCTGATCTAGGTTAGAGTGCACGCTGAGTTTTTCTTTTCTCTCTCTCTTTGGCAGCGACCATGACCCGCCCCTAGACTATGACTCAGTGACCAAGTTGACCAAACCTTCTTAAACACTGGCTTTTGGATTGTCTTAGTTGCATACCTCATTGCCACTCCTTCATTTACCTTTTTCTCCAGAACACCTCATATTACTACGAACACCCACTTCCATTGGATAAAACCATAATATGGTTATATTCGAACTCGAAGGAACTTGTTCCAGATTCGAGGATGGTTTCCGGTTCTGGAGAAAACGAATAGGACTATTCAGTTGTCTTTTCCTTTTACCTTCTCTCAGGTTGCGAGTACTCCTTGGATTAGGACGGTACACCTATTATTCTAATTAGATAGTCTTCTTCCAAACCATAGGCAGGTGTCGAACGGTAGGGAATGAAGAAAGCCGATTAGCCTAAGTATGGTATACAGAAGGTATTAAATAAAGACAAATAAAGGGATTAAAAAGAGGGCAAAGTAAACTGCGACTGCTATTCACGACCAAACCAAGTATTTCATCGCCACTCCTACTTCACCATTGTATTTCTCCAGAACACTCCGTATCAATACGAAGATCCACAGTTATTAAGATACTCCATCGTATGGTTATATACGAACTCGAAAGGAACTTGTTCCAGTTCGGGGATGGATTCTGGTTCAGGAGAAATAGGAATAAGGTTTATTCGGTTGTCTTTTATCATCACATTCTCTCACATTGCGAGTGCTCCTAGGACTAGGATAGTACACCTGTTACGCTTATTGGATAGTCTTCTTCCAAACCATAGGCTGGTGCCGAACGGTAGGGAAGGAAGAAAACCATTTAAGCCTAAAAGGGGTGTACAGAAGGTAATGACTAAAGACATATAAAGGGATTTAGAGAGATGGCAAAGAGATATACGGTTATAATTGTGAACCTGATAATGGAAGAGGCATTATTAGGAATACCCGGATACCTCTTCGAAACATTTACATGTTTCAGTTTCACTGTGCATTGTTAATAGAAAACTGATTTCCCAATTAGACACTTGCTCCAGGGTATGTATTTACCAGGTATGATTCTCACATCTGTATGGTTTTGTAGATGATGAGTGGGAGTAAGTTATTGGGAATTAGGTGATCATCCTCATTATATCAGGATTCGTTGTAATTGGTGATATTTGAGGAAATCAGCTGGGTTGTTTGTCGGACGGTAAATATTTGGTTTTAAATATCCGTTGGTATCCACCAATTTCAAATTGATATATTTGTACGTTTATTTTTATAAAGTGAGATATAACTTTTTGAAATTATGTCCATGTCATTTATCTATATCAGTGGATGGTTAGGTAAGGAGCATTAAACAGCGGTGTAATTCTTCTTAACCATAAGTACAGTTTTCAACCTACGACACACGGGGATTGAGTTATTAGACTCAGGGGACTTATACAGAGTATTGTATGTTGTCCAGTGTCCATTAGGACAGAGGGGTTGGTACTCGTACTATATTCTGTTTACTTATGACTTCTCTAGTTCTTAGACATGTATTTCGTAGAAATGCAAGGTCTAAGTTTTGAGAATTATAGGTATAAGAATAAAGTAGAGAACCAAATGGTGCAAGTATCAGGATTCTTCAAGGTGATCGAAGATGTAGATACTTGTGTATGGTATTCAGTTAATTGTAAGGATTAAGAGAACTTGCTTCTTTTTCTGGTTACTCATAATTGGATGCATTCCTAAGTTGAGTAACGCTGATCGGCCTCCTTCTATTTAGTTTACATGCACTGGAGACAGCTGCATGATTTGAATCTGGTTCCAATTAAATCATTGCCTCTGTTTCTATATTGGATATAGAACGGTTCATATCTTAACGATGTTAAGGTACGGGGAGTTGTCCGGATTATGCTTAAAACCAGACTCTGGATAACTCAAGGCACGTTTCTGTAATGGCTGTTTGTGGGTTGACCCGGGCTATGACGAGGGTTGAATTTTTACCATCCGGAAGATCAATAGTGATATTGTTCTTGACTCGCCACAGGTTTAGTAAAATGGATTTTTTTTGCAGAAAACAATAGTGGGAGTATGGTAGAACTGGATGTGATTCCAGAACAGCAAACGATTACTGAAAGTTTGATAAGAACTTAAAGATTCAATCTGGTTTGACATTCCATTGGCCACTCTGCAAATATGGTGGGTAACCTCAGGCACCCGAGAGTTACTCCGGTAGCCTCAGGACGGTGACAGGGAGGTTCTTGTTTACCCAGACTTGCCATTGATGTTGTTCCAGGCTATGAGACCCGGCAGGAGGATGAGTATAGCGTCGTTTGAACTAGCTTTAGAAGTGTACGTGTAAATGATTCTGCCAGAGGGCTATCGTTGTCAGTGGGAGCAGCGGAAGCATTGGTGGACAAGTAGCTTATGTCTATTTATAGACTAAAGCAAATATAGCGGAGATAGATCATCTATTTCTGATGTGACAGTCATAGGTTTGACTTCATCAGAATAGGGGATGGATCTGTTAAGAAGGTAGTAGGGTGTGATGTCCTGGTATTTGGATGACATACACAGAGTAGGAAGTGAAATTCCTATACTACGGTCGGTTGTACTTTAGTTGTCACACAGTAGTTTCTCCACAAAGGATATAAATATAATATCAGACATTCTGGTTACTAGATCTATGGTTTTAGATCTAGATTTGGGTAGTTTCCCAATCTGGGTACTTAGACAGCATTCTAAAGATGTTTTAGAATGGACGACTCCTGGCACGGTAGTGTACTTGCGTGTGATGGAGTCACCCTCTCTAAAGGTTTCTTACAGACTAAAGGGGAGAGGGATGTGCATGATTAGCATATCACTTGCTTAGGCAATTGAGTCAATCATGAGATGTCAAGTACCACACCAGATGTTGTTTTTGCATAAGCTGCAATAAGTTGATATTGATCCAATCCTGGAGGAACGTTCGGAAGCAGTTTTAGAACATAAGTGGATGTTCTAGGGATATGATAACGACAGCCTCATTCGGGAGACAGTTATCATTCCAGGCTTCCAAGGTGACATGGATGACAGAGTGACTGTCCGAGTTATAGTTTTCCCTCTGACGAGGGGCAGTATTTTGGACAGGTGGTCCAAGCGGATATTGAGGGAGGCATGGCGCAGGATATTGATTAAGTTCAGTCGACGATACAGTCTAAGAAGTTTGGATTTGGAGTTCATTTATGAACTAGGTCCTATCTGACATCCAAACATATTCTAAGACAGGTATTACTCATTTCGGGAGATGGCTTTCTCCCTGAACTTAAGATAAAGAGAGACATAGAAAGAAACATCAGGGTGGATCAACTCACTGAGGCTATTCCTTGAACGCAATAGTTTCGCAAACGGGCTTTGTGAAACTGATTAGTAGAGGAGTTGGGTGTTCGGTATCATACGGGCTGTAAGTATGCGACATCGGAATAATTAGCCTTGAGTGCAAGTGGGTGATTGTTGGATATAGCGCCCTCAGAGTCAATTATTGGATCACAGGCACGTGATTGCAATGATTGAGGGAGGACCTATGCCGGTAGGACAGTCTTACTCAAAATGATAGTATGCTATCTGATTTTTCTTTATCATTGTGTACTGCTTTAGGTGACCTTACAGGTCGCTATTACACGTTGATAGATCCCCTAGGATTCTTGCTTGACTTCCAGCAGTATGATGGCGATCATATACGTGGGAGCTGGGGTCTATAAGCACATCCTTAAAGTGGTCCCTGGTCGTAGGAGTTTTCGAGAAAAGGCATCGATACTCCAGAGTAGACTAGTGTATACAGTCGAGACCCTGACGAGGGGCGGTGGTCGGTCTCATAAGCCGCTGGTGTCAGTTGGTTCACCTAAGATGTATACATGTGCTCATTGGGTTATGAGTACACCGGACAGGACTCGCCGGGAACATTCTAGTTGGTATTATACCTGATGTCAGATAGCAGTTTCCTAGTGACATGTGTACAAGTTAGTTCATTGACCTGAGATCGTCATGTGTCTCATATGAGTTCCCTCTATGCTTTGATTACTATCCTACTACGGCTCAAAGGAGTCGTGCAAACAGGTTTTAGTTGGGTACATTCCCGAGCCACATGAAGGCAGTGAGCGGATAAGAAGGGGTTTCGTCTCTCCCGATATTAGGGGTGAGATTGCGCTGTGTCTAGGAGAGCCATTACACGAAGTCCTTGGCCAAGGCAGGAGATTTACTGGTAGGTATTCCAGTAGTATCTCAGGGTGTTCTGGGCTACACTCCGACACGACTTGTATCGCTTTTGGGGGTCTGAATTTTACCAACCCCCTAGGCCCGCCATGCGATGCTCATAGACGAACGAACCGGACTGTACGGATATTGTCACTGACAGGCTCAGTAGGGTGTCAAGATGAGTTCGCTCATCGACCTTCCTTTTGGTCAATACCTGGTAGCCCGTTACGTATGGCTAATACCTCTGACGTGCTAGTGGTTAAATCCAAAGCCAAAGTATTGACGAGTCTTTAGAGTCCCCCACAGACAGTTTCTCAAGTTTCGGGCGAAACGATGTAGAGGCCGTATGACATATGGCAGGGTCCGATCATATACGTGCGGTAGTGCACGGATCATGATCGGGCGGATCATACTAGTGGACTTCGGTTTAATCCGGATCCTAGTATTAGATTTGTTGGATTAGTTTAGTCTTATCGCATTCGCATTCGGTCGGAATGCGGATGCAGGTATGTATATACAGGTGAGGGGTATCCCTGTGATCCGTCACGAGTTTACTTAGATGTTTCCGTATCTTTTTGTTGTGGCAAACATTTGGATTAATGTTTGCATTTGGAAATAATGAGCTAGAATTCATCATGAGATGCATTAAATATGACATAGACATACATAGTGACTCATGGTCTCTTTTTGTGAAAAATGTCACATTTAGTGATTGATTTGTGGATGAAATGAGAGGAGGAGAGACGAAAGGCAGCCATGTGATGGTTGTGAGCTCTCATATTATTCTTCTCACTCTCTCAATTTATCACACAATATCACAAAAAGGAAAAAGAAAGCTTCTTCTTCTTCCTCTAGCTCATTGTCTCCTCCAATGGAAACACCTTCAAACTCCATCCAAATCCATAGATGCAAGAGACAAAGTGATCACAAACATTCTCTACATCGCCTTGGACATGTCAGCTAGCACACTTCATGCCCGAGTTGTTTCGGATGAAGCGGGAGCCCATAAAAAGACTCGTAGATGTTGTGCCCTTTCCGACGAGGAGATCAAGACCGGAGATGCCGCGAGGAGCTTGGGATGGTGACCAAAGACCAAAGGACACAGATCGATCGGTATAGCTTTCAATCCCTTCTCTAGATAGCTAGTTTATAGGTTAATGGTTCAATCCAGGTTTATAGTCCGCGGTAGCGCCGTTTTTCTAGTTTAGAAAAAGTTTTTGTTTCCGCATTTTGGCCTCAGACAGACGGCCGGGGCGCTACTGTAGACTTACACTTTATTAATCAACAAAACTCATTTTCACTTTGTTTCCTTAGAAAATGATTACAAATACTAGTTTTCTTCTCGATCTCTTCTAAGGAGGTAGATGAACCGTTGATGATCAGCCTGGATGCGTGAGCCGTCTTGGACTTCGTGATCGTGTCGACTTGATGATTTTTTGTCACGACCCAAAGTTTGGCCCGTGACCGGCAACTTAACCACGTAACGTCTTCAGGCATAACGCGACTAAGTGAACCGGAAACCCATAAATCAAACCGATAAAGTATAGAGTGTTTTAAATTTTAAAAGGAATCATTTATTGAATGTTAAGAGATCCAAGTAAACAATCACCCAGATAGCAATATACGACGCCGTAGCGAAGATCAAGATCCACAAGTGGGAACATCACAGATAGGATAACTGCAAGGTACAGTCGGCTCACAACGAGCTCGACACCAGAATACAAATAATATACATCATCATCCTCACACCGTCTCTAAGTCAAATACATATATGGTAGATGGAGAATACTAGATACAACAATATACATAACTGAAAGATAAATAGATACCGCACAAAACCTACCTATCAGCAAGGAGCTAGTACACCAACTATGGGGGTATCTGTGTCAAAAGATGCAAACCGCAGCCTGCCGCGACTACTCCGAAGGGCAACCTGCAAACACTATGGCACAACGGGGGTGAGTTGACAACTCGTGAATAGAGACAACATATAAAGGTAATCGCGAGCATGTACGTACTGCGCTACTCTATCATATGCCAACAGATGATATCAATGTGTGATAAGCAGTATGTGCAAAAAATCGTGCAAGTGCTCTATCAGGTAATATAACTACAGGATGGGATGCAATAATGGATGCTGAGCAGGGGAATATAACATCTACACGAAATGTCAATGTGGAATATATATATATATGCACCGCAAATCCCAACAACCCAGACGCTGGCACTCCCATCGGCCCTCAAATCCTGTACATCCCTGAAAATCACGAGTGCCCAACATCGGCACCCAAATATCATAAATACTCGTGTCTAGCATCGACACGCAAATCTTCCTATATCGGGCATCCGTCAGTCCGGGTCAGCCCTCTCTCAATATATCAGGCATCCGTCAGTCCGGGTCAGCCCTCTCTCAATATATCGGGCATTCGTCAGTCCGGGTCAGCCCTCTCTCAATATATCGGGCATCCGTCAGTCCGGGTCAGCCCTCTCTCTCATATATGCCACTCTAGCACCGAGAAAGCATAGGGTAGACGCACTGAAATATCATATCAAGGGAACCGGGTTTTTAAATGATTACATATTTGAAATAGCCACTGTTCCCAAATCCAGAAATCACATGTAATCCAAACCAATATGCAAGTCGATGTGATATGTGCATCAAGTATGAATATCATGTCAAGTCACATAAAGACGAGCTACAACATAATGATCCGATGTGATATATGCATTAAGTACGAATACCATGTCAAGTCACATAAAGATGAGCTACAACATAATGATCCGATGTGATATATGCATCAAGGATGTATATCATGGAAATTCTACAGTGTGAGTGTCATGGCAATTACTAACGGTGTGTGTGTGTAATATGCAGGATAGTGCTCGTGCAACATGAACTGTTAGTAAGGGTGCGATATTCTATCAATTCTAGTTTATATACATACATCAGGGAATGTGGTATGCATTAAATAGTAGCTATGAACAGTCAATGTATGGAAATGTAGCTATAAGATCCTATCAGCCCTGACATAGAACGCCATGTGGGCGATATCCCCGTAGATGTTAAATCTACTCACCGTAGTCTCTCGCTAGGTATAGCCGACGACTTGTTCCCCTCCTTCACGGTGCCCGTCGCACTCGCCTGCGAATCCTAGAATTTCACAATATATCACACATAAGCTCAAAACCGTACAAACACGACATTTAAAGTCAACTAGAAACCGGTGTCGCAAACCAAGTGCGCGTGTGCGTGATACGCTAAAACGTGCGGTTACGCGCCTGAAGCCACTCCGACGCGTCGCGATATGCAGAAACCCCAAACCCACACACACGTATCACGCGTGTCGCGAAAGATTAAAAATACGGGAAATAGGGTATTCTACTCCAGATTTTGATACAGAACTGATCTTATAAAAATAGATATACCAAAATACTCCACATAGCAACAGACTCCAATGACCCAAGCCCCAAATCCCAACTCACTCATCTGGCCGCAATTTGCGGCCAGAATGCATTTTCCGGCGGCCGATCGGGAGAATTGGGCCCCCAGGTTTGGTTGGTGTACTCTATACCCCCTGTGTATGCTACATGAATTCTAATTTCACTCTGAAATATCTCGGGTAGTAGCAGATCCTACAGAGCATTATTTCTAGTAAAAAAAATCCACACTTTGCACAAAAATGAAAATTTAGGGTATTTTTGTGGAACCTGAAGCAAACCCAGGTCTAAACCCACACTAATAACTCATTAACAAGATAATCAAGCCACAACAACATAAATTTTAACATATCATCACTAAATCCTTTCAATAGCACTAAAGTTGCATAAAAAGGTGACATTTTGAAACTAAACATGCAAGTTATGGAGATAGGGTGCTAGGAGTGAGATTTATACCTTCAAATGACCTTAGAAAAACCAAAAGTTCCAGCTTTAACCTCAAGTGGGCAGATTTGCCTCCAAACACCTCAAAAAGCTCACTTATCCATGGTTTTGTGATGAAAATGTATTGATTGTGTAGGGTTTTTGTGTAGGGATCAAAGAGAAGTGAAAAGGAGAGGGAAAGATGAAGGAAAACTAGGGTTTTCTGCTGGAAATTCTGTAGTGTTCAGAAATGAGGAGGAAGAGAGAGAATAGAGAAGAAAAGGGTCAAAAAAGTCAAAGTTCATTACCTAACACCATGGCTCATTTTCTATTGGATTTGAATTATTAAATGGGGTTTTGTTTTGGATAAAAGGGTGGGGAAAATAACAACCATGCATGAAAGAAAATGGTTATCATGCTAACACTTTTTACCTAGGTCACAAAAATTGTGCTAAGTGTGCATGTGTGCACTTAACACAAAAATTCCCAATTAGGGTAAACACGACTAAATTATAACTAGTAATCCTATACACACATATAAAATAACACGCACAACTGCTAAATTACACGAACACATTCTAACGAAATTTCAAAGTGTTACAATCTACCCCCCTTAAAGAAATTCGGTCCCCGAATTTTCAAAATCTAACTACACGTACCTTTAAAAAGGTGGGGATACATCTTCCTCATCTCGCTCTCGGTCTCCCAAGTGACCTCCTCTCTGCTTGGACCACGCCAAAGTACCTTGACGGACGGTATCTCTTTCGACCTCAATTTCTTCACTTGTCGATTCCAAGATCATCACCGGCTGCTCTGCATAGGAAAGGTCGCGCTCAAGCTGGATCGTCGGGTGCTGAATCGCATGCGAAGGATTATGAAGATATCTACGGAGCATCGAAACTTAAAAAATACAGGGTGCACGTCTAGAAAAACTGGGCGGAAGGGCTAACCGATACGCAAACGCACCAACACGCTCGAGGATTTCGAAGGGGCCCACATATCGGGGACTAAGCTTCCCCTTCTTCCCAAACCTCATCACACCTTTCATTGGGGAGACCCTCAAGAAAACACGATCACCAACAGAAAACTCAAGTCTACGCCGACGACGGTCCGCATAAGATCTCTGCCTACTCTGGGCTGCCCTCATCCTGTCGCGAATCAACTGGATCTTCACGGTCGTCTCTTCCGCAATCTGCACCCCTAAGATACTGCTCTCACTGAGCTCTGTCCAACAAGCGGGCGATCTGCATCTCCTCCTAAAGAGCCTCAAACGGTGCCATCTGAAAGGTCTCCTGGTAGCTGTTGTTGTAGGAGTACTCTACTAAGGGTAAATGATGATCCCAGCTACCTCCGAAATCTAAAACGAACGCTCTGAGCATGTCCTCTAGAGTCTGAATAGTCCACTCTGACTGTCCGTCAGTCTGTGGATGAAATGCTGTGCTAAACTCAAGCGAGTGCCCCAAGCCTCCTGAAGCCTCTTCCATAGTCGGCTGGTAAACTGGGTGCCTCTGTCGGACACGATACATGTCGGAACTCCGTGCAGTCGTACAATCTCGTCGATGTATATCTGGGCATACTGAGCAAATCCGAAAGTCGTCTTCACCGGTAGGAAGTGGGCCGCTTTCATCAACGATTCACGATCACCCAGATGGAGTCATACCCTCGACTAGTCCTAAGTAGACCCACAATGAAGTCCATAGAAATCTGCTCCCATTTCCACTCCGGAATGGGTAACGGCTGTAGCTCTCCCGCGGCCTCTGGTGCCCAGCCTTGACTTGCTGACAAGTCAGGCATCTCGACAAAAAATCTACGATGTCTCTCTTCATTCCGTCCCACCAGTAAACACCTCTCATATCATGGTACATCTTGGTGGAACCGGGATGAACACTATATACCGATCGATGTGCCTCCTCAAGAATCTCACGCCGCAGTCCCTCAGCATCTGGTACGCACAGTCTAGCCCCAACAGTAGTATCCCCTGATCATCGATCACGAACTCGGGAAATCTGCCCTGTCTAATCTGTGCCCTGCTCTCTGAGCATCGGTCATCACTGTGCTGTGCCTCATGTATACGGTCAAGCAACTGTGGGCATGCACGAACATGCGCAATCTGTCCCCCGATCGGCGTAAACTCGAACTGTACCCGGCTGTCGCATAAGATCTACCAATCTGCCGACGACTGCCTCTGTACTGCGCTCAAACAAGATAGACTACCCCCGGGCCTCCTGCTCAAAGCATCTGCCACTACATTAAGCCCTGCCCGGGCGATACCAGATCTCACAATCGTAGTCATTCACTAACTCCATCCATCGGCGTTGTCTACGGTTCAGGTCACGCTGCTGAAATATATACTTTAAGCTCTTGTGATCAGTGAATATCTGGCATGCCTCGCTATATAGGTAATGTCGCCAGATCTTAAGTGCAAAGACCACTGCAGCCATCTCCAAATCGTGAGTGGGGTAATTCTGTTCATGTTCCTTAATTGCCGCGAAGCATACGCGATCACCCTGTCATGCTGCATCAATACGCACCCTAGCCCCACTCTTGAAGCATCACAATAGACCACAAATCTGCCTGATCCTGAAGGTAATGATAGCACTGGTGTCGTAGTCAGTAGAGCCCGTAGCTGCTGGAAACTGTGCTCACACTCCTCCGTCCAATCGAAGCGAACTCCCTTCCGGGTCAACCTGGTCAAAGGTATAGCAATACGGGAGAAGTCCTGCACGAATCGCCTATAGTAGCCTGCCAGCCCTAAAAAGCTGCGAACCTCCTGTAAGTGCACGGCGGCGCCCCGGCCGTCAATCCGACGGCCAAATGCGGAAGCGGTGATAAACTTTAATTTTGCGAACTTAGCAAACCGGCACCACCGCGGACTAAACACCCGGATCGGACCATTAAACTAGTACTAGCTAACTATAAGATGGGAAGAGATATACCGAGTGATCCGAGTTCTCCGGTCTTCTCGTTGTCGTCCCGATCTCCTGCGGAAACTCCGGTCGTCGCCTCCTCGCCGGAAGGGCACCACATCGCCTGCATCTTTTACGGGCTCCCACCTCAATACCGAGGCAACTCGGGCGCGAAGTTGGCTGGCCGACGCGTCCAAGATTTGCTGTAGAATGTGTAGGGTTGAAGCTATGTCTCATTTGGGGTTTGTTGCCTTTGAAGATGATGGAGGAATCAAGATAAGAAAAATGGTGCTTTCATTTTTCTTAACATGAAATGAGATCAAAATGCTACACAAAAAAATGAAGCTCTCATCATCTCTTCTCTCAAGTGAAGCCAACCATATGAAATGAGAATGGTGGAGGAAGGAATACATAATGCAAGAGGGAGGTGAGTGTAGTAAAAGGTAAGAGGTGACCATATCCAAACATCATCATAACTAATCCACATCAAACTCTAATCACCTCAAATCACCAAAAGCAAGTGATGATGATAGAAGAGAATGGTATCAAAAGATGCTTTCATAATCTCTCATCTCACAAATAAACCCTCCACAAAATGTTATTTGCAAACTTGCAAATAACACCCTCCATCGAAAAAGTCCGGCCGGGAAAGAACAAAGGAAAACCGGCCGGAACGGAATGCAAACTGGCAACTCCAGAAAACTGGTTCCGTAATAAATTACAGGAAAACCCCCATACTGTGCATACACACCCGTATCTGTATTCCGTCCGGATACAAATGCAATGAGACAAAAAATCTACACTGTACTAAACTAGGATCCGGCTTAAAACAAAGCCGGCTAGTAATATCCGTCCGATCCTGATCCGTGCAATACCGTACGTATCTGATCGAACCCTGCCATATAGCCATATGGCCACTAGTACTAACCGTCCGATCCTGATTCGTGCAATACCGCACGTATCTGATCGGACCCTGCCATATCTCCATACGGCCTCTACAGCGTTTCGCCCGAAAGCTTGAGTAACTGTAAGTGTGGTGGACTCTAAAGACTCGTCAATATTATGGCTGTGGATTTAACCACTAGCACGTCAGAGGTATAAGCCAATACGTGACGGGCCACCAGCTATTGACCAAAAGGGACGTCGATGAGCGAACTCATCACGACACCCTACTGAGCCTGTCAGTGACAATATCCGAACAGTCCGGTCCGTTGGTCTATGAGCATCGCATGTCGGGCCTAGGGGGTTGGTAAAAGTCAGACCCCCAAAAGCGGTACAAGTCGTGTCGGAGTGTAGCCCAGAACACCCTGAGATACTAATGGAATACCTACCAGTAAATCTCCTGCCTTGGCCAAGGACTTCGTGTAATGGCTCTCCTAGACACAGCGCGACCTCACCCCCAATACCGGGAGAGACGAACCCCTGAAAATCCGCTCACTGCCTCCATGTGGCTCGGGACTGTACCCAACTAAAACCTGTTTGCACGACTCCTTTGAGCCGTGGTAGGGTAGTAATCAAAGCACAGTGGGAACACACACGAGACAAATGACGATCCCCAGGTCGATGAACTAACCTGCACACATGTCACCTGGGAACTGCTATCTGACGTCAGGTATAAGACCAACTAGCATGTTCCCGGCGAGTCCTGTCCGGTGTACTCATAACCCAATGAGCACCTGTATACATCTTAGGTGAACCAACTGACACCAGTGGCTTATGAGACCGGCCACCGCCCCTCGTCGGGGTCTCGACTGTATACACTAGTCTACTCTGGAGAATCGATGCCCTGTCTCGAAACTCCCACGACTAGGGACCTTTTAAGGATGTGCTTATAGACTCCAGCTCTCACTTATATGATCGCCCTCATACTGCTGGCAGTCAAGCAAGAATCCTAGGGGCTCTATCAATGTGCAATAGCGACCTGTCAGGTCACCTAAAGCAGTACACGATGATAAAGGTAAACCAGATAGCATACTATCATTTCGAGTAAGACTGTCCTACCGGGATAGGTCCTGCCTCAATCATTGCAATCACCTGCCTGTGATCCAATAATTGACTCTGAGGGCACTATCTCCAACAATCTCCCACTTGCACTCAAGGCTAATTATTGCGATGTCGCATACTCACAGCCCGTGTGATACCGAACACCCAACTCCTCTACTTGTCAGTCTCACAAAACTCGTTTGCGAAACTATTGCGTTCGAGGAATAGCCTCAGTGAGTGGATCCTCTTTGATGTTTCTTTCTATGTCTCTCTCTATCTCAAGTTCGCGGAGAAAGCCATCTCCCGAAATGAGCAATACCTGTCTTAGAATGTTTGGATGTCTGATGGGACCTAGCTCATAAATGAACTCCAAATCCAAACTTCTTAGACTGTATCGTCAACTGAACTTAATCAGTATCCTGCGCCATGCCTCCCTCAGTATTGCCTTGGATCACCTGTCCAAAATACTGCCCCTCGTCAGAAGGAAAACTATAACTCTGACAATCACCCTGTCGTCCATGTCACCTTGGAAGCCTGGAATGATAACTGTCTCCTTAATGAGGCTGTCATTATCATTTTCCTAGAACATCTACTTATGTTCTAAAGTTGCTCCCGACTGTTTCTCCAGGATTGGATCAATATCAACTTATTGCATCTAGTGCAAGAACAACATCTGGTGTGGTACTTGACATCTCATGATTGACTCAATTGCCTAAGCAAGTGATCTGCCAATCATGCACATCCCTCTCTACTTTAGTCTATAAGACACCTTTAGAGAGGGTGACTCCATCACCTGCAGGTACACTACCATGCCAGGAGTCGTCCATCCTAAATACTCTTAGAATGCTGTCAAAGTACCCTGATTGAGAAACCACCCAAATCTAGATCTAAAACCATAGATCTAGTAACCAGTATGTCTGATACAAAATCCATTTCCTTTGTGGAGAAACCACTGTGTGACGACCAAAGTATAACCGATCGTAGTATAGGAATATCACTTCCTACTTTGTGTATGTCATCCAAATACCAGGATATCACACCCTACTACCTTCTCAACAGATCCATCCTCTATTCTGATGACGTCAAACCTATGACTGTCACATCAGAAATAGATGATCTATCTCCGCTATATTTGCTTTAGTCTATAAATATACATAAGCCTGATGTCCACCAATGCTTCCGCTGCTCCCACTGACTACGACAACCTTCTGGCAGAGTCATATAGATGTGCACTTCTAAAGCTAGTTTAGAATGACGCTATACTCATCCTCCTGCCGGGTCTCACAGCCTGGAACAACAACAATGGCAAGTGTGGGTAAACAAGAACTTCCCTGTCACCGTCCTTGAGGCTACCGGAGTACCTCTCGGGTGCCTGAACTTACCCACCTTATCTGCGGAGTGGCCAATGGAATGTCAAATTAGATTGAATCTTTAGGTTCCTTGTCAAATCTTCAGTAATCGTTTGCGGTTCTGGAATCACTTCCAGTTCTACCATACTCCCACTACTGTTTTTGAAAAATCCATTTTTATTAAAACTGTGGCGAGTCTAGAACAATATTACTATTGATCTCCCAGATGGTAGAAAGTTAACCCTCGTCATAGCCTGGGTCAACCTACAGACAGCCATTACAGAAACGTGCCTTGAGTTGTCCAGTGTCTGGTTTTAATCATAAGCCGGACAACTCCCCGTACCTTAACATCGTTAAGATATGAACTGTTCTATATCCAATATAGAAGCAGAGGCACTGTTTTAATTGAACCAGATTCAAATCATGCAGCTATCTCCAGTGCATATCAACTAAATGGAAGGAGGCCGATCAGCGTTACTCAACTTAGGAATGCTTCCAATTATGAGTAACCTGAAAGAGAAGCAATTTCTCTTTATCATTACTATCAACTGAATACCATACACAAGTATGTACATCTTCGAGTAAGACTTTGAAGAATCCCGATACTTGCTATACCTGGTTCTCTACTCTATTCAAATACCTATAACTCCTCAAAACTTAGACCCTGTGTTTCTACGAAACACATGTCTAAGAACTAGAGAAGTTAAAAGTAAACAGAATATAGTAAGAGGACCAACCCCTCTGTCCTAATGGACACTGGACAACATACAATACTCTGTATAAGTCCGCTGAGTCTAACAACTCTTTTACTGTGTGTCGTAGGTTGAAAACTGTACTTATGGTTAAGAAGAATTACACCGTTGTTTAATGCTCCTTACCTAACCATCCACTGATATAGGTAAATGTCATCGACATAATATCAAAAGGTATATCTCACTCTATGAAAATAGACGTACAGATATATCAATTTGAAATTGGTGCACAACAGCGGATATTCAAAACCAAATATTTGTCGACTGGCAAACAGCCCAGGTGATCTCCTCAAATATCACCGATTACAACGAATCCCGATATAATGAGGATGATCACCCTATTCCCAATAACTTACTCCAACTCATCATCTGTAAAACCATACAGATGTGAGAATCAAACCTGGTAAATACATACCCTGGAGTAAGTGTCTAATCAGGAAATCAGTTTTCTTTTAACAGTACACAGTTGAACTGAAACATTGAAATGTTTCGATGGGGTATCCTGGTATTCCTAGTAATGCCTCTACCATTATCCAGATTCACAACTATAACCGTATAATTCTTTGCCACCTCTCCAGATCCCTTTATATGTCTTTAGTCATTACCTTCTGCACACCCTTAGGCCAAATGGTCTTCTTCCTTCCCTACCGTTCGGCACCAGCCTTTGGTTTGGAGGAAGACTATCCAATAAGCATAATGGGTGTACTGTCCTAATCCTAGGAGCACTCGCAATGCGAGAGAAGGTGAAGATAAAAGACAACCGAATAAACCTTATTCCTATTTCTCCTGGACCAGAATCCATCCCCGAACTGGAACAAGTTCCTTTCAAGTTCGTATATAACCATACAATGGAGTATCCAATAAACTGTGGATCTTCGTAGTGATACGGAGTGTCCTGGAGGAGAAATACAAAGGTGATTTAGGATTGGCGAAGAAATACTTGGTTTGGTCGTGAATATCAGTCGCAATTTACTTTGCTCTCTTACTAATCCCTTGCTTTGTCTTAATCTTAATACCTTCTGCACACCGTTTAGGCTAATTGGTTTTCTTCATTCCCTACCGGTCGGCACCAGCCTAAGATTTGGAAGAAGACTATCCAATTTGCGTAATAGGTGTACTATCTCCTAAACTAAGGAGTACTCGTAACTTGAGAGAAGGTAAAAAGGAAAAGACAACCGAATAATCCTATCCGTTTTCTCCAGAATCGGAAACCATCCTCGAATAAATTCCTTCGAGTTCGTATCTAACCATACGATGGTTTTGTCCAATGGAAGTGGACGTTCGTAGCAATACGGGTTGTCCTGGAGAAAAGGGTAAAAGTAGGAGTGGCAATGAGGTCTGCAACTCTGGCAATCCAAAAGCCAGTGTTAAGAAGGTTCGGTCAACTTGGTCACTGAGTCAAAGTCTAGGGTCGGGTCAATGGTCACTGCCAGAGAGAGAGAGAAAAGAAACACTCAGCGTGCACTCTAACCTAGATCAGAATGGTTATCAATTTATCTAATCTGGAAACCTCCCACTGTACCTCAAATTCTCCTCCAAACCTGAAAGAAGAATTAGTCGGGGTCACCCGAGGAGTAAACCAACTCATCAGTGGGAATCGGGATCCAACTCTCATCGCATGATAACGTAACGGAATCCGCTCACGGTATCACACTCCAGAAGGTATGCGCATATCTGGCAAGTTTCAGCTCTTTTGAAACTCCCGATGTGGATTTTTTTTGCCCCATGCTCTTATGACCTTGACTTTGGCCAACAAATCATAAGTCACATGTCATGTTCTGCCCGTCATTCTCCAGGTTAATTTGAGCCCACCCGTACAAGCCCTTGACTTTGGCCAACAAGGCTATACGACTGCCCCAAACCAACGCATCTATCTATGCTGCATATGAATAACCAACAGCTACCAAACACTGTGCCTTGACTTTGGCCAACAAACACAGCTTGAATACTATTGACTACCCATATGAAACGACGGAGGGCTACGAATGGTTTCTGGCGAAAATCTTTAACGTAATGAACTTGATATCGTTGAAGGAACTGATAGCTTTTTAGAAAATATAGTGACGAAAACCTTTACTAAAGAGGTCACTCCCGGTGAAGGGATCTCGGCTCTTTCCCCGTAGAATGGGGTGCAGGATATTCCAAATGAATACCACGATGCAAAGCAAAAGTAATCGGCTATAGTGAAGTTAATGCCCTGACGCAAACTTCTGTCCAAGGGGTCACTCCAGATGATGGGATCTCGGCCCTTGCCTCGTAGACTGAGGAGCAGGATATTCCAAATGAATACCACGATGCAAAACAAAAGTGAACGTCCTTGCAATAACAGCTTTTTGAAAAGTGTTCCAACAACATCAGAATAGGTTTGTTTTAACTTGCATTGATCCGAATCAACGCAGTCCCATCAATTGATCACACCACAAAGAACGAAAATATACTGATGTACGTATATGCCATCCGCATTCGCCACTGGGTCCCGTCATTACCCGTTAGGTTAGCTAACTAACGACAGAGCGGGGACTGGACTAGCGCGGATGTAAAACATATACAACATCTACTAATATATATACCAATATATTATATTCGCTCAAGGCGTGATAAGAAATGCAACATCACAGAAATGTACAGCATCACAGAACAATACAGATATCTGGGATCCCCGGGTTTCACAGAGCCACTACTGAAACCCGACGTTCCCCTGGTCGTGTGGATAGCTTGTGCAATGAAATCCTAGACCCCTACGGGCGCGGCAAGTTACCCGACAAAACCTGAAGCGAGGCAGCCCCCTTCAGCACCGTGAATGGACCACCCAGCACTTCACGGAATCCGATAACTTGGGTACCCCTCCTGGGTCAACCTGTACCCCCTACGAGTGCGGCGAATAGCCCACCAATTCTAGAGTGAAGCTCCCTCCATCCCAATGCCATGAGATGCGGGCTTGTTGCCCTCCAGAACCCGGCTATCCGTGCACCCTACCGCGGGGTAATCCTAGTACAGAAAGTAAAATATACATATAACGGGTACATCGACCGCAACTAGGTCGTGCCCCAAAAGAATAATACAAACAGGCAGTGACGGCAGCCCACATGTCGGACGCTCGCCCCGCAACATCAAATGTACATAATACAACAGAAACTGTACTAGCATTGCATCCAGGCTATCCCCCACGACCGATCCGCAACATCACAACAAAATCACAGAACATCAACGTGAAAGTCACGTTCGCAAATCCGTCTAACCGGGCTATAGCAGTTAGACTGGATTTACCGATCAAGTGACATTCACGGTCGCAGATATAATGTAAATACTATGAAAAATGTGTTTAAAATATCTGATCGATCAAATTTTAACAAGTGGGCCCCCAAGCAATACTGTAGCACTCACAGAAATTCTGGGCCCAATTTTAATATTCCAAAACCCATATTTTCAGCCCACAAGCCCACTGCAAAAAAACGATGACATGAACCCACATTCCTGCGGTGGAACCGCGGCCAAATAGGGGTTATGGCCGCGGTTCCGCGGTCGTACGGAGGGATCGTGTTGTCGAATTTTTCCAGTGTTCTTAGAACTCCCTGAACATCATTCTGAGACAACCTGAAAAATTTTTGGACTTCAAAAAATTTCGACAGAAAACTGATGTAAGGTAAAACGCGGGTTTTTGGAATTTTGGTCGATCGAAAATGCAAACACATCAAACAAAGATAGACGAAGTTAATGGCGAGGCTCTGATACCACTGTAAGTGCACGGCGGCGCCCCGGCCGTCAATCCGACGGCCAAATGCGGAAGCGGTGATAAACTTTAATTTTGCGAACTTAGCAAACCGGCACCACCACGCACTAAACACCCGGATCGGACCATTAAACTAGTACTAGCTAACTATAAGATGGAAAGAGATATACCGAGTGATCCGAGTCCTCCGGTCTTCTCGTTGTCGTCCCGATCTCCTGCGGAAACTCCGGTCGTCGCCTCCTCGCCGGAAGGGCACCATATCGCCTGCATCTTTTACGGGCTCCCACCTCAATACCGAGGCAACTCGGGCGCGAAGTTGGCTGGCCGACGCGTCCAAGATTTGCTGTAGAATGTGTAGGGTTGAGGCTATGTCTCATTTGGGGTTTGTTGCCTTTGAAGATGATGGAGGAATCAAGATAAGAAAAATGGTGCTTGCATTTTTCTTAACATGAAATGAGATCAAAATGCTACACTCAAAAATGAAGCTCTCATCTTCTCTTCTCTCAAGTGAAGCCAACCATATGAAATGAGAATGGTGGAGGAAGGAATACATAATGCAAGAGGGAGGTGAGTGTAGTAAAAGGTAAGAGGTGACCATATCCAAACATCATCATAACTAATCCACATCAAACTCTAATCACCTCAAATCACCAAAAGCAAGTGATGATGATAGAAAAGAATGGTATCAAAAGATGCTTTCATAATCTCTCATCTCACAAATAAACCCTCCACAAAATGTTATTTGCAAACTTGCAAATAACATCCTTCATCGAAAAAGTCCGGCCGGGAAAGAACAAAGGAAAACCGGCCGGAACGGAATGCAAACTGGCAACTCCAGAAAACTGGTCCCGTAATAAATTACAGGAAAACCCCCATACTGTGCATACACACCCGCATCTGTATTCCGTCCGGATACAAATGCAATGAGACAAAAAATCTACACTGTACTAAACTAGGATCCGGCTTAAAACAAAGCCGGCTAGTAATATCCGTCCGATCCTGATTCGTGCAATACCGCACGTATCTGATCGAACCCTGCCATATAGCCATACGGACACTAGTACTAACCGTCCAATCCTGATTCGTGCAATACCGCACGTATCTGATCGGACCCTGCCATATCTCCATACGGCCTCTACAGCGTTTCGCCCGAAAGCTTGAGTAACTGTAAGTGTGGTGGACTCTAAAGACTCGTCAATACTATGGCTGTGGATTTAACCACTAGCACGTCAGAGGTATAAGCCAATACGTGACGGGCCACCAGCTATTGACCAAAAGGGACGTCGATGAGCGAACTCATCCCGACACCCTACTGAGCCTGTCAGTGACAATATCCGAACAGTCCGGTCCGTTCGTCTATGAGCATCGCATGTCGGGCCTAGGGGGTTGGTAAAAGTCAGACCCCCAAAAGCGGTACAAGTCATGTCGGAGTGTAGCCCAGAACACCCTGAGATACTACTGGAATACCTACCAGTAAATCTCCTGCCTTGGCCAAGGACTTCGTGTAATGGCTCTCCTAGACACAGCGCGACCTCACCCCCAATACCGGGAGAGACGAACCCCTGAAAATCCGCTCACTGCCTCCATGTGGCTCAGGACTGTACCCAACTAAAACCCGTTTGCATGACTCCTTTGAGCCGTGGTAGGGTAGTAATCAAAGCACAGTGGGAACTCACACGAGACAAATGACGATCCCCAGGTCGATGAACTAACCTGCACACATGTCACCTGGGAACTGCTATCTGACGTCAGGTATAAGACCAACTAGCATGTTCCCGGCGAGTCATGTCCGGTATACTCATAACCCAATGAGCACCTGTATATGTCACGACCCAAATTTGGCCCGTAACCGGCACTTAAATTACGTACGTCTAAAGGCGTATGCAACTTAAGTAAGCCGAAACCCAGAAATCTAAACCACCCAAAACTGGATCAACGGAGAAAAACATAGTTTTAAATATTCGGAAATTTTCAAGTAAAAATCTTTAAGTTTAGTTTTTGTTCTTAAAAATTTCGGCAGCACCTCCTTTATAAAAACTAACCCCGAAAATGGGTACAACATAGATAATAATAAAAGCATCCCAAACGGGAGCAAATCATGCCCAACGGCGGAGACAACCACCAAAACATATATACGACGCCGAAGCGAAGAAATATAAAAGAAAACTGCATAAAGAAGTAAAACTTTTCAACAAAAACCGGCTCCCACGAGCACGGTACCCAAAGTCACCAAAAAATATAACACTGAATCCTCACAAGTCGTCTCTAAGTCATATACAACATAGTGGTAGATGGAGAATACTAGATCCAACAAAAAAATATACATAGTACAAACAGATAACCGCAACCCACCTAAAAGCAAAGCTTCACAGCCAACCGTAGCGGTATCCGCAAAAGTAGAGATGAAAAGATGCCCTGCCGCGACTACTCAGAGGGTAAGTCCTGCACAACACTGTGGCACAACGGGGGTGAGTTGCCAACTCGTGAATAGTAACTAACATCATACAGTAATCGCAAGTATGCACGAACAGCGATCTATCTATCACAAGTAATCCGATAGCACAAGTATGATAAGTGAATATGCAACAATCATGTAAAGGTATATCATCAGGGTACTACAACTACATGAAACGATGCTTATCAACATAATCCTGAGTGTGGGATGATATAATATAGAATCTCATGCAAAAATCATCAGCATGGAAAAACACTAGTGTCCCTCACTGACAATCAAATCCCAAATCCTCAGGCACCGCATCCTCAGATCGGCCCTCAAATCCTGTATGTCTCATGAAAACCTGAGTGTCCAACACCGACACTCGAAACATCATGAAACCCGTGTCTAGCATCGACACGTAAATCCTCATAACTCAGGCGCTGTCACCATGACTAGCCCTGACGATATGTTATACCTCACTCCGGTCGGTATCTCCAAGATAACCGCCGAGTCCAAATACAATCACCGGTAGGTAGTGGTCCCGCCGTCAGGTTTATCATCTACACCACGAAATCACCACTCACCCCGGGGTACCATACCGGGTCCACCATGTACCCACAGACGGTGCATCCCGCTCCTCGAATCGGGTATCACAAGCCCAAATCTCAGAATCGAGAAATCACATGGTGGACGCATCAAATATCATATCAAGAGAAACCGGGTTTTCAAACAATACAATGTTTTCTTGAAAATATCCCCCACGGTTCTCAAATCCATAAATCATATGAAATCCATATCTCAATGCGTAAAATCCATATAAAAATGATATATGCAACATAAAACATCAATATGAGCATATAAAGGGAAAACCGCTCTTTAAATTGAATCTAACTTTAAAACACATCATGCGGTTCCCAATTCCTACGAAAATAAATGCAGTATCATATGAAGTGTATATGTAAGTGTAGCAGGGTTTAAGTATCTACATGTAATCAAGTACGAGGGTGTACATGTCAATATGTATGCATGATGTATAGGTAATTATAACAAGATATAAGTGAAGTGGAATAGGGTTCACTACCTTAACTATTCCTGCCCAATGCAATATCACGTATGTATGTGTCCACAGTATTTCATATGCACAATCGAATATGAGTTACTACTCTAATCATTCCTATCCACTATCATATCACATATGTAGGTGTTTGTGCGTGTCATGGCAATTACAGACGGTGTGGGTGTAGCATACAATTTAGTGCTCGTGCAGCATGAACCGTCAGTAATGTGTTATATCTAAAGGTACGAGTCAAGTACAACAGATAATGCTATGCAATGACATTCATATGAAAATAACTAATATGCAAATACATGCAGCTATCATATCATATTCGCCCCGACGCATAACGCCATACGGGCGATTTCCCCGTAGATGTTAAATCTACTCACCAATGGTCTCGAGCTAAGAAAATCTGACCACCTGCTTCCCCTTGTCCGCAGCACCCGAAGTCCCTGCTTGCGAACCTAAAATTTCATAAATACAACACATAAGCTAAATATCCTATAATGACGGAAAGACAACGAAACGCGACGAAAACGTCCGGAAAATTACACTGCGCGCTTAGCGCATCTATCGCGCACGATACCGGCCAAAACCCTAAATGAGGTCGCTAAACTACAAAATACCGAGTCTGGACCCCGATCGCCTCGACCGCGCAACACAATACAAAAATTACGAGGAATACACTGGATATAACCTCGCAACTACCAAACGAACCCTACGTAGGAAAACCCCGAAATCTAGTAAGCAACCTATCGCAATATATCGCACTAGATTCAAGATAACACAAATCTAACAATTACAAATACCTTAAAATAGCTTAACTAAGCTATCTAAACAAATCCTATATTTTTAACACTCGCTAATTATGTTTTAGCAAAAATCTAGTAAGCAATTTTGCTTAATTAAACAAAATGCTTATTAGCAAATTTTAACACTTTTTACTAGATTATTCTTTCCAAAACACAATTTAACACTTGAATTAAACACTAATCACTTAATCAAAATTTAACCCTAACATGAATTTCTTAAACCAAATATAATGAATTAATCAAGATTTATATGCTAAACTAAGCACTTAACTAGTTAACTAAATTAGCTAGTTAAAGATTAAAGCAATTAATTATGGATTAAGGTAAGAAATTATACCTCTTCAAGAACACCAAAAAGAACTTAGATCCATCACTTTAGCCTCCAAAACTCAAGCTTTGATGAAGATCCATGAAGGATTAGTGAAGGAAAAAGGTTTAATATTTATATAGGAATTTTTGGATTTATTTTTGGATATCTTTTTGTGTTTTTGAAAGGAAATGAGAGAGAAATGAGCATGGAATTATCTTGGACAGAAATGGGTGAGTTAGGGTCGGCCAAGGTGAGTGGGGGGGGGGGTTTGTGTAATATTTTGTGAAGAAAAAGCAAGGAAAAAGAGAATTAAATGCTAATTAATGCATTTTGCCACCTTTACACCCTTTTCTTTTAAATTTTAAAAACACACCATTAGTCACCAAAAAAATATCTAGATTTTTAAAAAGAACATTCTAAAATAATTCTAGTGACAAAATTAATTTATTCACAAAAATAAAAAATTTCCCGATTTACGTGCACAAAACACCGCTTAAAATAATATTTTTTTTCGGGAAAAAATCTATCTGAACCAAAACATCCCAAATACCCCCAAAGTTCGCGCACAAGCTTTATTTTGGCCAAATTAGGTGTCGGTAAGCTTATACGGTCGTTTGATCGAAATCGGGTTAAAACGGGAAAAACCGACAATTTTGCCCTAAAACGGGAAAATTCGCAAAACGATTTCTAAAACATTACAATCTCCCCTCTTTATAGAAATTCGGTCCCCGAATTAAAATTTCATACTAAGCGTACCTTCAAAAAGATGAGGAAATTTCTTCCGCATCTCGCTCTCGGCCTCCCAAGTGATCTCCTCACTAGTCGGGCTACGCCAAAGAACCTTCACAGATGGCAAGACCTTTGACCGAAGTTTCTTCACCTGCCGATCCAAAATAACTACCGGCTGCTCGGTGAACGAAAGATCGCGCTCAAGCTGAACGGTCTCGTGCTGAATCGTGTGAGAAGGATCATGAAGGTATCTACGAAGCATCGACACATGAAAAACGGGGTGAACATCCGGAAAACTGGGCGGGAGCGCCAAACGATAAGCAACAGAACCCACTCGCTCAAGGATCTCGAAAGGACCTACAAATCTGGGACTGAGCTTCCCTCTCTTCCCAAATCGCATAACGCCCTTCATCGGAGAAATCCTCAGGAATACATGATCCCCCACTGCGAACTCAAGTCTGCGACGACGACGGTCGGCATAAGACTTCTGCCTGCACTGGGCTGCTCTCATCCAATCCTGAATCAGCTGGATCTTCTCCGTGGTCTCCTGAACTAGCTGGGGTCCCAAAACCAAACTCTCACTAAGCTCGGTCCAACAGACTGGCGATCGACACTTCCTACCATATAAAGCCTCAAAAGGTGCCATCTGAATAGTCTCCTGAAAGCTGTTGTTGTAGGAGAACTCAATCAACGGCAAGTGACGATCCCAACTGCCACCAAAATCAAGCACACATGCACGGAGCATATCCTCCAGAGTCTGTATAGTCCGCTCCGACTGGCCATCGGTCTGTGGATGAAAAGCGGTACTAAAACTCAGCCGGGTACCCAAAGCTTCCTGAAGCTTCTGCCAAAGACGTCTAGTAAACTGGGTGCCTCTGTCGGATACTATGCATGTGGGAACACCGTGCAAACGCACAATCTCATCTATATATAACTGAGCATACTGAGCATAACCGAAAGTGGCCTTCACTGGAAGAAAGTGAGCCGCTTTCGTCAACCGGTCTACAATAACCAAAATGGAGTCATACCCTCGACTGCTCCTGGGTAGACCCACAATGAAGTCCATAGAAATCTGCTCCCATTTCCACTCCGGAACGCGTAAAGGCTGCAACTCTCCAGCCGGTCTCTGATGCTCAGCCTTGACTTGCTGACAAGTCAGGCACCTCGAAACGAAGTCCGATATATCACGCTTCATCCCTTCCCACCAGTAGAAGTCCCTCAAGTCACGGTACATCTTGGTGGAACCTGGATGAACGCTAAAGGCTGACTGATGTGCCTGCTCTAGGATCTCGCGTCTCAACCCATCAACGTCTTGTACACACAAGCGAGTCCCGCATCATAGCACACCCTGGTCATCAATCATGAACTCCGAAACTCTTCCCTGCCGAACAAGCTCAAGTATCTCAATCAAACGGGCATCGCTGGGCTGCGCCTTACGGATA
This sequence comes from Agapanthus africanus, assembly GCA_030015575.1. Lineage (NCBI taxonomy): Eukaryota > Viridiplantae > Streptophyta > Magnoliopsida > Asparagales > Amaryllidaceae > Agapanthus > Agapanthus africanus. The sequence goes on from CM057337.1 coordinate 540,660,324, forward strand.
CGATCAAAAAGAAGTGGACGGGCGAGGACATGAGCAAGCTGTCCCCCAGCGGAAGTGAACTCAAACTGCACTCTACTATCACACAAGAGCTGCCAATCTGCAGAAGACTAACACTGAACTGCGCTCAACTGGGACAAGCTACCTATGGGCCTATGACTCAAAGCATCAGCTACCACATTCGCCTTGCCCGGGTGATAAAGGATCTCACAATCATAATCCTTCACTAGCTCCATCCATCGGCGCTGTCTCAGGTTCAGATCTCGCTGCTGGAAGATATACTTCAAACTCTTGTGATCCGTGACGATCTGACACGACTCTCCGTACAAGTAGTGTCTCCAAATCTTCAACGCAAAGACTACCGCTGCTATCTCAAGATCGTGAGTGGGGTAATTCTGCTCGTGCTTCTTCAGCTGCCTAGAAGCATATGCAATCACCCTATCATGCTGCATCAAAACACAGCCGAGCCCCACTCGAGAAGCATCACAATAAACAACAAAGCCGCCTGATCCAGAAGGTAAAGAAAGAACCGGTGCTGTCGTCAACCGAGTATTCAACTGCTGAAAACTCTGCTCGCAAGCATCAGTCCAGAGAAAAGGAATTCCCTTCCGGGTCAGTCCAGTCAGCGGTGCAGCGATACTCGAGAAATTCTGCACAAAACGGCGATAATAACCAGCTAAGCCCAAAAAGCTGCGGACCTCCGTCACCGATACAGGTCTAGGCCTAAGCTGTACAACCTCGATCTTCCTCGGGTCCACAAGAATACCATCACCAGTCACCACATGACCCAGGAAGTCAACTCTATCAAGCCAAAATGCGCACTTTGAGAATTTAGCATATAGCCGGTGCTCTCTCAATATCTGCAAAGTAATCCTCAAGTGCTGCTCATGCTCCTCATGACTCCTAGAGTAGACCAGTATGTCATCAATAAACACTATAATGAACTGGTCGAGGAACGGCCTGAAAATCCGGTTCATCAGATCCATGAACGCTACTGGCGCATTGGTGAGTCCGAACGACATCACCAAAAACTCATAATGCCCATAGCGCGTACGAAAAGCGGTCTTCGGAATGTCATCATTCCGAACCCGCAACTGATGATAACCCGAACGCAAATCAATCTTCGAAAAATGTTTCGCACCCTGGAGCTGATCAAATAAATCGTCAATGCGGGGTAAAGGATACCTGTTCCGCACCGTAACTCGGTTCAACTGACGATAATCCACACATAGCCTCAAACTGCCGTCCTTCTTCTTAACGAACAGAACAGGAGCTCCCCACGGCGAAACACTCGGACGCACAAGTCCCAAAACAAGCAACTCTTGCAACTGATCTTTAAGCTCTCTAAGCTCTGCCGGAGCCATCCGATAAGGCGGTATAGAAATAGGCTCCGTGCCAGGAATCAGATCAATGCAAAACTCAATATCGCGCTCTGGCGGCAACCCAGGTAACTCATCGGGAAACTCTCGCACGGTAGAAACCTGGTCCAACGACTCCACCGTAACTCCAGTATCATGAATGAAAGCTAAGAATCCCCGACATCCCCTCCTCAAAAGGCATCTAGCGCATAGAACAGAAACCAAACTGTGAGGGGCGGCACCACGGTCCCCCTGCACAACAAACACTGACTCGCCGGGAAAACAAAATCTAACTGTCTTCTCGCGGCAGACCACGGACGCATAGCAAGTAGCTAGCCAATCCATGCCCAACAGAACGTCGAAGTCCAACATCTCAAGAAGGATCAAGTCGACGGACAGATCACTGTCTCCTAAGCGGACAGCACATGATCGGAACACGTGCCGCGCAACAAACGACTCTCCCACAGGAGTACTCACTACTAACGGCTGATCTAGCAAACACGACTCTCGGCCTAACCTCAGCGCGAAGTGCGTAGAAACATACGAATGCGTAGATCCCGGATCAAAAAGAATAAGTGCATCAAAAGAACATAAGGAAAGGGTACCTGAAACCACAGCATTGGATGCCTGAGCGTCCTGGTGAGTCAAGGCAAAAACCCGTGCCTGCCCTCTACCGGCTACTGGCTGTCCTCTGCCTCTGCCACCTCGTCCTCTAGGCACAAAACCACCGCGACCACGACCTCTCTGATTAGGAGTCTGACGCGGCTCAACAACAGGAATAAGAGGCAACGCTCTCTGAGGCGGAGAAGGTGGTAAGGTAATCTGTGGTACTGCTGGCCCTCTCTGACGCACCACAGTACAATTCCGAACAAGATGCTGCAAACTGCCACAACCAAAGCATCCATAAGACGGTCGCTGGCCCTCCTGGGAATAAGAACTGAATAACTGGCCACGTCCTACGTCTCTGCTACTCCCCGAGTCTGATGGAACTCTGCCTCTGCGGACAAACCTAGGTCCTCGTGCTGGCTCATCCGTATGAGTCCTCTTCGGTTCTGGAACAACCGATGACTCAGCTATACGCTCCTCCACCAATAGGGCTGCATCGACAGCTGCCGCATACGTGTCACAATGCTGAATGCTGATGGCTAAGAACAACTGGGTAAGCAGGCCTCGAACAAACCTCTTCACCCGCATCTCCTCAGTCGCCACCAAGTACGGAGCATACACCGACAGCTCAGTAAACAATACATCATACTCTGACACCGTCATCCCCAGCGTCTGACGTAAAGACTCAAATTTGCGCGCTCACGCATCCCTGACGCTCGGTGGAAGAAAACAGGCAAGAAACGACGTCACAAACTCTGCCCAGGTCATTGGAGCAAGACCAGTGGCTCTGCCCCTCTCCAACGACTCACACCACTTCTGGGCCATACCCTCCAGCCGGAAACTCGCAAACTCTACCCATCTCTCGTCAGAGCATCGGAGTGAGCGACAAATCCTGGCCATCCGGTCGATGAACGACTGCGGATCCTCAGTAACATCTGTGCCAGTAAACACCGGAGGCCTCAGCCTCATGAACTCCGTCAGTGACACGGTAATAACCTCTGGAGCTGCAACTACGACTGCCTGATCAGTAGGTACCATCGTGGTCCCTGCAACGGGTGGAACAACAGCCTGCCCCTGCGCTCGAATGGCCTCTACTAAAGTCCCCACAATCTGGTGCAGATCCTGCATACCAGCCCCAATCATAGCAATGTGCTCCGGTACCACAGGTGTATCGCCCTGGTCAACCCTCGCCTCAGACGAGTCGACTCTGGCCTCGGCCCTCGCGGCCGCTCTCTGTGCCCTCGTAGTCTTCGGCGGCATATGGGCTGGAAATTGAAACAAGATTCGATAAGGAAACGGAAATCGAATCACAAGGATGTATATCAATCACGGTAGGAACATCAATCAATAAGTCCTAAGATCACTTAGGCGGAGTACCGTGTCGTAAGTATGCCGCGGAACATACACACGCTACGCCACTCTGCTTAAGCTACCTACTCCATCATACCGAGGTCATCCTACACTCCGAAAGGTAAAAACCTAGCGCTCTGATACCAACTTTGTCACGACCCAAATTTGGCCCGTAACCGGCACTTAAATTACGTAACGTCTAAAGGCGTACGCAACTTAAGTAAGCCGAAACCCAGAAATCTAAACCACCCAAAACTGGATCAACGGAGAAAAACATAGTTTTAAATATTCGGAAATTTTCAAGTAAAAATCTTTAAGTTTAGTTTTTGTTCTTAAAAATTTCGGCAGCACCTCCTTTGTAAAAACTAACCCCGAAAACGGGTACAGCATAGATAATAATAAAAGCATCCCAAACGGGAGCAAATCATGCCCAACGGCGGAGACAACCACCACAACATATATACGACGCCGAAGTGAAGAAATATAAAAGAAAACTACATAAAGAAGTAAAACTTTTCAACAAAAACCGGCTCCCACGAGCACGGCACCCAAAGTCACCACAAAATATAACACTGAATCCTCACAAGTCGTCTCTAAGTCATATACAACATAGTGGTAGATGGAGAATACTAGATCCAACAAAAAATATACATAGTACAAACAGATAACCGCAACCCACCTAAAAGCAAAGCTTCACAGCCAACCGTAGCGGTATCCGCAAAAGTAGAGATGAAAAGATGCCCTGCCGCGACTACTCAGAGGGTAAGTCCTGCACAATACTGTGGCACAACGGGGGTGAGTTGCCAACTCATGAATAGTAACTAACATCATACAGTAATCGCAAGTATGCACGAACAGCGATCTATCTATCACAAGTAATCCGATAGCACAAGTATGATAAGTGAATATGCAACAATCATGTAAAGGTACATCATCAGGGTACTACAACTACATGAAACGATGCTTATCAACATAATCCTGAGTGTGGGATGATATAATATAGAATCTCTTGCAAAAATCATCAGCATGGAAAAACACCAGTGTCCCTCACTGACACATCAAATCCCAAATCCTCAGGCACCGCATCCTCAGATCGGCCCTTAAATCCTGTATGTCTCACGAAAACCTGAGTGTCCAACACCGACACTCGAAACATCATGAAACCCGTGTCTAGCATCGACACGTAAATCCTCATAACTCAGGCGCTGTCACCATGACTAGCCCTGACGATATGTCATACCTCACTCCGGTCGGTATCTCCAAGATAACCGCCGAGTCCAAATACAATCAACGGTAGGTAGTGGTCCCGCCGTCAGGTTTATCGTCTACACCACGAAATCACCACTCACCCCGGGGTACTATACCGGGTCCACCATGTACCCGCAGACGGTGCATCCCGCTCCTCGAATCGGGTATCACAAGCCAAATCTCAGAACCGAGAAATCACATGGTAGACGCATCAAATATCATATCAAGAGAAACCGGGTTTTCAAACAATACAATGTTTTCTTGAAAATATCCCCCACGGTTCTTAAATCCATAAATAATATGAAATCCATATCTCAATGCGTAAAATCCATATAAAACTGATATATGCAACATAAAACATCAATATGAGCATATAAAGGGAAAACCGCTCTTTAAATTGAATCTAACTTTAAAACACATCATGCGGTTCCCAATTCCTACGAAAATAAATGCAGTATCATATGAAGTGTACATGTAAGTGTAGCAGGGTTTAAGTATCTACATGTAATCAAGTACGAGGGTGTACATGTCAATATGTATGCATGATGTATAGGTAATTATAACAAGATATAAGTGAAGTGGAATAGGGTTCACTACCTTAACTATTCCTGCCCAATGCAATATCACGTATGTATGTGTCCACAGTATTTCATATGCACAATAGAATATGAGTTACTACTCTAATCATTCCTATCCACTATCATATCACATATGTAGGTGTTTGTGCGTGTCATGGCAATTACAGACGGTGTGGGTGTAGCATACAATTTAGTGCTCGTGCAACATGAACCGTCAGTAATGTGTTATATCTAAAGGTACGAGTCAAGTACAACAGATAATGCTATGCAATGACATTCATATGAAAGTAACTAATATGCAATACATGCAGCTATCATATCATATTCGCCCCGACGCATAACGCCATACGGGCGATTTCCCCGTAGATGTTAAATCTACTCACCAATGGTCTCGAGCTAAGAAAATCCGACCACCTGCTTCCCCTTGTCCGCAGCACCCGAAGTCCCTGCTTGCGAACCTAAAATTTCATAAATACAACACATAAGCTAAATATCCTATAATGACGGAAAGACAACGAAACGCGACGAAAACGTCCGGAAAATTACACTGCGCGCTTAGCGCATCTATCGCGCACGATACCGGCCAAAACCCTAATTGGGGTCGCTAAACTACAAAATACCGAGTCTGGACCCCGATCGCCCCGATCGCGCAACACAACACAAAAATTACGAGGAATACACTGGATATAACCTCGCAACTACCAAACGAACCCTACGTCGGAAAACCCCGAAATCTAGTAAGCAACCTATCGCAATATATCGCACTAGATTCAAGATAACACAAATCTAACAATTACAAATACCTTAAAATAGCTTAACTAAGCTATCTAAACAAATCTTATATTTTTAACACTCGCTAATTATGTTTTAGCAAAAATCTAGTAAGCAATTTTGCTTAATTAAACAAAATGCTTATTAGCAAATTTTAACACTTTCTACTAGATTATTCTTTCCAAAACACAATTTAACACTTGAATTAAACACTAATCACTTAATCAAAATTTAACCCTAACATTAATTTCTTAAACCAAATAAAATGAATTAATCAAGATTTATATGCTAAACTAAGCACTTAACTAGTTAACTAAATTAGCTAGTTAAAGATTAAAGCAATTAATTATGGATTAAGGTAAGAAATTATACCTCCTCAAGAACACCAAAAGGAACTTAGATCCATCACTTTAGCCTCCAAAACTCAAGCTTTGATGAAGATCCATGATGGATTAGTGAAGGAAAAAGGTTTAATATTTATATAGGAATTTTTGGATTTATTTTTGGATATCTTTTTGTGTTTTTGAAAGGAAATGAGAGAGAAATGAGCATGGAATTATCTTGGACAGAAATGGGGGAGTTAGGGTCGGCCAAGGTGAGTGTAGGGGGGGGGTTTGTGTAATATTTTGTGAAGAAAATCAAGGAAAAAGAGAATTAAATGCTAATTAATGCATTTTGCCACCATTACACCCTTTTCTTTTAAATTTTAAAAAACACACCATTAGTCACCAAAAAAATATCTAGATTTTTAAAAAAGAACATTCTAAAATAATTCTAGTGACAAAATTAATTTATTCACAAAAATAAAAATTTTCCCGATTTACGTGCACAAAACACCGCTTAAAATAATATTTTTTTTCGGAAAAAAATCTATCTGAACCAAAACCTCCCAAATACCCCCAAAGTTCACGTACAAGCTTTATTTTGGCCAAATTAGGTGTCGGTAAGCTTATACGGTCGTTTGATCGAAATCGGGTTAAAACGGGAAAAACCGACAATTTTGCCCTAAAACGGGAAAATTCGCAAAACGATTTCTAAAACGTTACAGTATACATCTTAGGTGAACCAACTGACATCAGTGGCTTGTGAGACCGGCCACCGCCCCTCATCGGAGTCTCGACTGTATACACTAGTCTACTCTGGAGAATCGATGCCCTGTCTCGAAACTCCCACGACTAGGGACCTTTTAAGGATGTGCTTATAGACTCCAGCTCTCACTTATATGATCGCCCTCATACTGCTGGCAGTCAAGCAAGAATCCTAGGGGCTCTATCAACGTGCTATAGCGACCTGTCAGGTCACCTAAAGCAGTACACGATGATAAAGGTAAACCAGATAGCATACTATCATCTCGAGTAAGACTGTCCTACCGGGATAGGTCCTCCCTCAATCATTGCAATCACGTGCATGTGATCCAATAATTGACTCTGAGGGCACAATCTCCAACACCTCCGTCACTGACGTGGGTCTAGGCCAACTCCGAACGACCGCAATCTTCCTCGGGTCTACACATATACCATCTCGTGTAATCTCGTGCCCCAAGAAGTCTACGCTGTCCAGCCAGAAAGCACACTTGGAGAATTTGGCGAAAAGCTGATGCTTCTTCAAGGTTTGCGGTGAAATCTGCAGGTGCTGCTTGTACTCCCCTCTACTCAGAGAATACACCTAGATATTGTCAATGAATACTATGATGAACAAATCAAGATACGGTCGGAAGATACGGTTCATCATATCCATAAATGCTGCTGGCGCGTTGGTGAGTCCGAACGACATCACCAAAAACTCATAATAGCCGTAACGCATGCGGAAAGCTGTCCTAGGAATGTCCTCTTGTCGAACCCGCAGCTGATGGTAGCCTGATCACAAATCGATCCTCGAAAAGTATACTTCCCCCTCAAGCTGGTCAAACAAATCGTCGATACGTGGCAAAGGATATCTGTCCCGCACTGTCACACTGTTCAGCTGGTAGTCGATACACAAACGCATACTGCCGTCCTTCTTGACGAACAGGATTGGAACACCCCAAGGAGAAACACCGAGTCGAATAAGTCCCTTATCCAGCAAATCTTGCAACTGACCCTTCAATTCTGTAAGTTCCGCCGGGGCCATCCAATACGGCGGTACAGAAATAGGCCCCGTGCCAGGAACCAAATCAATACAGAAGGAAATATCAAGCTCGAGCTGTAGCCCAGGAAGCTCGTCAGGGAACACGTCAGGGAACTCGCTAACGACCGGAACCTGATCCAATAGAACCTCTGTAGCTCTAGTATCGCAAACATAGGCGAGAAATGTCAGTGTATATGCCCTAAGGCCATTACTGTATCATACTAGTATGTATATTACTTGATGGAAGCTTGGGATATTCACAGTTGTACAGAAAATCTTGCTCAATATAGTAGTATGCTACTTGGTTTGTCTCTGCTTTAATGTGTACTTGTGTGTTTATTTATTATATCACCTATACGCATTAGTAGAGCCCTTAGGATCTTTGCTTGATTACCGGCGTTGTGATGGCGATCACACTCGTGGGGGCTGGGTAATCCACAAGCACATCCTTATTCACGTCTCTAGTCGTGGGAGTATCGAGACAGGGCATCGATACTCCGGAGTAGACTAGCATATGCGCTTCTCGTCCCAGCATGGGAGACGGTCTGTCCCACAGCCGTCGGTTCGTCGTACTTGAGATAGTATGCGGGTGCTCGTTAGGTTACGAGTACACTGGACAGGACTCGTCGGGAACTGATGGTTGGTATTATACCTATCGTCAGTTATCAGTTCCCAGGTGACATGAGTACAGCTTATTCCGCTGACTTGATGCTGTCACTTCGCCTCGAGTGTGTTCCCACTGTTCTTTGATTACTACCCTACCACGGCTCTACTGAGTCGTGCAAACAGGTAGTAGTTGGGAGCAGTCCCGAAGCACTTGGAGGCAGTGACGGTTAGACGGGATTCGTCTCTCCCGGTATGGGGGGTTGACATCGCGCTGTGTCTAGGAGAGCTATTACACAAGTAGTCCCTGGCCAGGGCAAGCGGGATATACTGGTAGGTTCCAGTGTTATCTCAGGGTGTTCTGGGCTTCACTCCGACACGACTTGTACCGCTTTTAGTGGTCTGACGCTTGCCGCCCCCCTAGGCCCGCCATGCGATGTATCAGACGAATAGACCGGACTGTACGGAGATTGTCATATACAGACTCAGTAGGAGTTCGGATGGGTTTACCTCATCGGCCTTCTTATCGACATCTACCTGGGGACCGTTACACACAGCTAGTGCCGCTTGCGGTCTGTGGTTAAACCCACTGCCAGCGTAGTGTCGAGTCTTTAGAGTCCCACACAGAGAGTTTCCCTGCACTGAGCAAAACGTGTAGAGGCCGTATGGTTTTACGGCAGGGCTACAATCACTTACGTATACTTGTATGCGTATGGTGTTCGGGCAGGCAATACTAGTGGGCTTCGGTTTAAGCCGGATCCTAGTATTGCACGAATGGATTTGTTTTGTCTTCTGCGCATCCACATTCTACGGAATGCGGATGCAGGTGTGTATGCACAGTTTTCCGGAGCGATGAAGGAGGAGATGCCTCATTAGGGTTTTGGCAGTTGGTTCGGCAAAAACCGTTATGTGGCAGGCTCATTAGGGTTTTGACAGTTGATTCGGTCAAAACCATTTTTGAGGCGGACTCATTAGGGTTTTGACAGTTCGTTTGGTCAAAACCATTATGAGCCGGGAACATTATTTACTAATCCTTTCATTGATAATTATGTTATGGCTAATTACATTGACCATTTGACCATCTTGACTTTGTTGACCATTTGACCAAAGTTGACTAGGATCTTCTTGAAAGATCTAAAGTATTCTTTGGTCTTCTTTTTCTTTTGTTATGATAATGGTCATGTCATTTGTAGCCATCAACTTTATCTTGATGGGATTAGTAATGATAATGTTTTTGCTCTATTGCAACCATGGTTAGGTTTTCTCTTTGCTAAGCTTTTCATTTGCTCATTCTCTTTCTCTCTCATAGAAAAGAAATGAGAAACATTTCCATGGTTGCTTCTCCTTCTTCCTCCTCTTGATTTTTCCTTTGATCTCATGTGTTGAGAGAAAAAGGATTTCACTTAACAAACACATCCATACGTCTTCTCTACACATCCTAGGCTTCTAGATTAGCATTCTCTTTGCCTTAGTTACCTCGGCTCGAGATGGAGCTCGGCGTACATCTCTCGGGTGGATCGTCTTCAACTCATGGAGGCCGCGGAGGTGACCAAAGTTCGGATCAACTGTCGGAGCAAGCAAGGAGAAGAACAACAAGAAGAAAAGGAGTTCAAGTTGAGGTATAACCCCTAACCGAGTAGATAGATCTCAAGTTAGGTTGCTAGTGTGTTGTTTAGTAAAGATCCGGCTTTTACGGTCCATGTTGCCAAGTCCAAAAAAATTTTTGCTTTACCGTTTCCGCAACCCCGAAAGTACCGGGAGAGGTAACTTAGACCTAACAGTGTTATCAGAGCCTAACTAAACACACCCTAGAATGTTAGCAAAGTATTTAGAATTTCGACCGGACAAAAAAACGCAAAATTATCCCGAAAAAATTCAGTTTCTGCCGATTTTCAGATCTGTTCCAAAGTTAAAAATTCATGCACTAAAAATCGGCTCAGGCTTTTGTTAGAATACTGAAGAAAATTGATCACCCAACTCGACTAAAGCGCCGCGGAAACGCGGCCGAGTTAACTCGGTTGGGGATCCTGTTTGCTGCAGTGTTCTTGTATGGGTATTTTGGGATTTTTGCAATATGACTTTTCTGCCCAGATTTTCCAGAAAGCAAAATTTGTTTTTGGGGCTCATAAATCCGTATTTTTTGGTCGATGTTCTGTAGACTTTGGCTAATGGTTATCTCTGTAATGTTATATGTGTATTGAACGTCTACTAATCGCTATACGTCGATTAGTGGGGGTTATACATATCTGTGATCTGTGTTGTTGATGGTTTGTGTATATGAACTCGTTGGATTGTCGCGGATGAATACCCGGGGTGGATGTGAGATGAGAGTTTCTTTTTCTTTCATTCATGTAATAAATTTTTAAATTGATGTAATATTATTTGTTTGACAGCACAACCGGGTCGGGGTTGTAGCCGTCATTGTATAATTCTTTTTACTGTTTTTGCTCCAAGGATAGACCTATGGAGGGGGTGCACAAACTACCGGGTATCTCGAAGTACCGAGTGGCCTACTCACGGCGTTGAGGGAGGTTGCTTCGCTTCGAGTACTGGCACGTAGTTTGCCGCACCCGTAGGGGTCTTGGGTGGGGTATTGGCTATTCATCGCGACAGTGTAATCCGCTTTTCGTTGCAGGCTTGAACGAATCGTGGGTTCCTAGTATATCCAAAGTGTTCATCTGTGATCTGGATTGGCTATCATTGCAGTATATCTATATATAATAACTATTTAGGCGTTGCTTATGTTTTACAGCCGCGCTAGCCCAGCCCCCGCTCTGTCATTAGTTAAGTAACCTAACGGGTGATGACGGGGCCCAGTGGCGAATGCGAATGGCATAAGCGTACGTCATATTTTGGTTGTTTTCTGCAATGGTAGGATTTAAATGATGGGACGCATTAAAAGAACTAATGCAAGAAAATAAACCTAAAAGACATTGTTGGAACAATTTTTCAAAAAGCTGTTATTGCAAGGACGCTCATTTTTGTTTTACATCGCGGTATTCGGTTGTGAATGCCCGGCACCTCAGTCGACGAGGCAAGGGCTGAGATCCCTTCATCGGGAGTGACCCCTTGGACAAAAGTTTGCGTCAGGGTAATAACTTCACTATAGTCGATTATTCTTGCTTTGCATCGAGGTATTCAGTTTGGAATATCCCGCACCTCATTCGATGAGGAAAGAGCCGAGATCCCTTCACAGGGAGTGACCTCTTTAGCAAAAGTTTTCGCCACTATTTTTCAAAAGGGCAATCATGTTCCTTCAACGATATCAAGTTCATTACGTTAACGGGTTTTTCGCCAAAAACCTAGCCGTAGCCCTCCGTCGTTTCGGATCAATATTATTTAGTATTCGTGCTGCGTTTGTTGATCTAGTCAAGGCGTAGTGAACGGTAGCTAAATAATATTTTTCTGTGGATTGCAAATGTGATTGGTTAGGACAGTCGTGCGGCCTTGTTGACCTAGTCAAGGGTACGTACGGGTGGGTCTAATGCAATCAGGATAATGACGGGTAGAACTTGACTAACAGTTTGTGGCTTGTTGACCTAGTCAAGGTCATGAACCGTTAGGGGCAAAAACCACATCGGGAGTTTCAAAAGTACTGAAGCTTGAAGATTTAGCATACCTTCTGGAGTGTGGTGACGAGAGTGGATTCCATCTAGGTCATCACACAATGATAGTTGGATCCCGATCCCACTGATTAGTTGGATTACACTTGGGAGATTATTTCACTAAACGATCAATGCTATAAACCTAGTAGGTGTCTAGAAAAGTGTTAGCGAGGCTACGCCCCCAGGGAAAAGAGGTTCTTAAATTAAGGAACTTTGCGAAAGCGTTGGAAAACCTCCCTCGAAGTACCGACACTAGCCTGGCTTAAAGGTTAAGCAAGTATTGTGACGTGAATTAAAATCCTGACTAGTTCTTCTTTTAAAAGGTTTTAAGAAGAATTTGAGTAAACAGTGGGAGACATCCTGGTTAGATAAATTAATAAACCAATCTAATCTTGCAAGAGCGTAGGCTGAGTGTTTTCTTTTCTCCCTCTCCAGGTAGCAACCATTTCACGCCCTAATCAAGATAATAAAATGTATCGCTTGACCGATCCGAATTCTTATTCGGGGCTGGGGAACGTTGGTTCAGCTCTAACTTGTGACAACAGTCATGAGTATGAGAATGGGAAAGGGGATTGTAAGGATTTCAAGGATACCCAGTTGAAGAAGAAGCATGGTTTTGCATCTACTTCAGGTGTTCTTGTAATTGAGAACTGTTTTACGGTCAGCCCTACCTCCTGGGTACTTGATACCGGATCAGGATCTCATATCTGTAATTTATTGCAGGGACTGAGAAAAAGTAGGAAAGTTGCACCGGGTGATATGTCGCTCAGAGTAGCGAACGGAGCACAAGTTAATGCGGCAGCCGTCGGTGAATATCACCTAGTATTGCCAAATGGCAAGACTATGATTTTGAACAATTGCTACTATGTACCCTCCATGGTTTGCAACATCATATCAGTTTCTTTACTCGATAAAGATGGATATAACTTTGTTCTTGACAAGAATATCATGAACATTTACCTTGATAAGGTACTGGTTGCAGAGGGTACACTGTGTAATGGTATCTACGTTCTAAATCAGAATACAGTTCTCAACATACAAAACACACGCAAGAGGAAGAATTCAGATATGAATGAATCCTACTTGTGGCATTATAGACTTCGTCATATCGGAGAGAAAAGACTGAGTAAGTTGCATAAAGATGGACTCTTGGATACATTCGAGTTTTCATCTTATGAAACTTGTCAGTCTTGTCTCAAAGGAAAGATGACCAAATCTCCGTTCACCGGACATGGAGAAAGAGCAGGAGAGCTCTTGGGACTCGTACATAGTGATGTATGTGGTCCGATGTCTATACATGCAAGGGGTGGGTTCTCGTACTTCATCACATTCACTGACGATCTCTCTAGGTTCGGATATATGTATCTGATGAAACACAAATCTGAAGCTTTTGAGAAATTCAAGGAATTCAGAAACGAAGTAGAGAACCAGACTGGCAAAAGTATCAAGATCCTCCGGTCTGATAGAGGAGGGGAGTACTTAAGCACGGAATTCCTAGATTACTTAAAAGTGAATGGTATTCTCTTTCAACTTACTCCTCCTTATACACCACAGCACAACGGTGTTTCGGAGCGGAGGAATCGTACCCTACTGGATATGGTTCGCTCCATGATGAGTAATGCCGAGTTACCTCTTTTATTTGGGGGACATGCGCTATTGACAGCAGCATACCTATTGAATGATGTTCTGTCTAAATCAGTGCCTAAGACTCCGTTCGAGATATGGAATGGAAAGAGGCCATATCTTAAAAGATTTAAGATATGGGGTTGTCCGGCTTATGTTAAAACGCATAAACCGGATAAACTAGAGGCACGGTCAGTTTTATGTAAGTTTGTGGGATATCCAAAGAATGGTTATGGATATCTATTCTACCACACCGAGGAACAGAAGGTGTTTGTTGCTCAGCATGCCGTTTTCTTAGAAACAGAGTTTCTTGCAAAAGAAATTAGTGGGAGCACGGTAGAATTGGAAGAAATTCAGCGACCACAAACTGAAACTGAAAATTTGACAGAACCTCAGGATTCAATAACCCCAGACGAACCTCAGCCACTCCGCAGATCTGGTAGGATTTCTCATCTGCCCGAGAGATACTACGGTTTTCTCATAGACGGGGATCGAGAGGATTGCATCTTGGAAGAAGATGACCCTACTAGGTTCAGGCAGGCCATTATCAGTAGGGACTCTGATAAGTGGCAGGAAGCAATGCAATCCGAAATGGAGTCCATGTACGCCAATAAAGTGTGGACCTTGGATATTGCTCCACCTGGGGTAAAACCCGTTGGATGCAAATGGATCTACAAAAGGAAACTTGGTGTAGATGGGCAGGTGGAAACCTATAAAGCTAGACTCATTGCAAAAGGTTTTCGTCAAAGACCTGGTTTGGACTATGACGAAACTTTTTCTCCGGTGGCTATGCTCAAATCCATTCGGATCCTACTTGCCATTGCTGCCTTCCATGACTATGAAATCTGGAAGATGGATGTTAAAACGGCTTTCCTAAACGGTTGTTTGGAAGAGTGCGTTTACATGGATCAACCAGAAGGTTTCGTAGACAGTGGGAGCAGCGGAAAGGTGTGCAAGTTGCTTAAATCCATTTAAGGATTAAAGCAGGCATCGCGGAGCTGGAACATCTGTTTTGATGAGGCAATCAAGGAATTTGATTTCATCAAGAACGAAGATGAACCCTGTGTATATAAGAAGATTGTAGGACGAACTGTCGTATTCCTAGTCTTGTACGTGGATGACATTCTTTTGATAGGAAATGGCATTCCTATGCTACAATCGGTCAAGCTATTTTTGTCACAAAGGTTCTCCATGAAGGACCTGGGTGATGCCTCGTACATTGGGGATCAAGATCTATAGAGATAGATCCAAGAAACTATTGGGACTTTCACAGTCTAGGTACATAGAGACCGTACTAAAGAGATTTAGTATGGAGGGTTCCAAGCGCGGTAGCATACCCGCATTGCACGGAATTACCCTCTCCAAGAAGATGTCTCCTAAGACTGACGAGGAGAGGGTTCGCATGAGCACTATACCCTATGCTTCGGCGGTAGGATCTATAATGTATGCGATGCTATGTACAAGACCAGATGTAGCTTACGCGCTGAGCACGGTAAGCCGGTATCAGTCAGACCCAGGTGAGGACCACTGGACAGCAGTGAAGAACATTCTCAAGTACCTGAGAAGGACTAAGGAGATGTTCCTGGTTTACGGTAATAGAGACCTCAGGGTCGAGTCCTTTACCGATTCAAGCTTCCAGAGTGACAAAGATGACAGCAAGTCTGTCTCGGGTTTTGTGTTTACCCTCAACGGAGGGGCGGTATGTTGGAGGAGTTCCAAGCAGGATACCGTCGCAGACTCGACGATGGAGGCTGAATACATTGCTGCAAGCGATGCCGCAAAAGAGGCGGTCTGGATGAAGAAGTTCATTAGTGAACTTCAGGTGGTTCCGTCCATTGTTGACCCAATACCTTTGTATTGCGATAACAATGGGGCTATAGCTTTAGCGAAGGAACCAAGGTCCTATCAGAAATCCAGACACATCTTAAGGCGGTATCACCTGATCAGGGAGATCATTGATCGACAGGAGATCGAGGTGCGGAGAGTGGACACAAAGGACAACACAGCGGACCCATTCACGAAGGCCTTAGCCCAGACTCAGTTCGAGCGGCTGATCGAGATGATAGGTCTTCGATACGCCAGTACATGGCCTTAATGAAAGTGGGAGATTGTTAGTGTATATGCCCTAGAGGCCATTACTGTATCATACTAGTATGTATATTACTTGATGGAAGCTTGGGATATTCACAGTTGTACAGACAATCTTGCTCAATATAGTAGTATGCTACTTAGTTTGTCTCTGCTTTAATGTGTACTTGTGTGTTTATTTATTATATCACCTATACGCATTAGTAGATCCCTTAGGATCTTTGCTTGATTACCGGCGTTGTGATGGCGATCACACTCGTGGGGGCTGGGTAATCCACAAGCACATCCTTATTCACGTCCCTAGTCGTGGGAGTATCGAGACAGGGCATCGATACTCCGGAGTAGACTAGCGTATGCGCTTCTCGTCCCAGCATGGGAGACGGTCTGTCCCACAGCCGTCGGTACGTCGTACTTGAGATAGTATGCGGGTGCTCATTAGGTTACGAGTACACTGGACAGGACTCGTCGGGAACTGATGGTTGGTATTATACCTATCGTCAGTTATCAGTTCCCAGGTGACATGAGTACAGCTTAGTCCGCTGACTTGACACTGTCACTTCGCCTCGAGTGTGTTCCCACTGTTCTTTGATTACTACCCTACCACGGCTCTACTGAGTCGTGCAAACAGGTAGTAGTTGGGAGCAGTCCCGAAGCACTTGGAGGCAGTGACGGTTAGGCAGGATTCGTCTCTCCCGGTATTAGGGGTTGACATCGCGCTGTGTCTAGGAGAGCCATTACACAAGTAGTCCCTGGCCAGGGCAAGCGAGATATACTGGTAGGTTCCAATGTTATCTCAGGGTGTTCTGGGCTTCACTCCGACATGACTTGTACCGCTTTTAGGGGTCTGACGCTTGCCGCCCCCCTAGGCCCGCCATGCGATGTATCAGACGAACAGACCGGACTGTACGGTGATTGTCACATACAGACTCAGTTGGAGTTTGGATGGGTTTACCTCATCGGCCTTCTTATCGACATCAAACTGGAGACCGTTACGCACAGCTAGTGCCGCTTGCAGTCTGTGGTTAAACCCACTGCCAGCGTAGTGTTGAGTCTTTAGAGTCCCACACAGAGAGTTTTCCTGGACTGAGCAAAACGTGTAGAGGCCGTATAATTTTACGGCATGGATACGATCACTTACGTATACTTGTATGCGTATGGTGTTCGGGCAGGCAGTACTAGTGGGCTTCGGTTTAAGCCGGATCCTAGTATTGCACGAATGGATTTGTTTTGTCTTCTACGCATCCACATTCTACGGAATGCGGATGCTGGTGTGTATGCACAGTTTTCCGGAGCGATGAAGGAAGAGATGCCTCATTAGGGTTTTGGCAGTTGGTTCGGCCAAAACCGTATGTGGCAGGCTCATTAGGGTTTTGACAGTTGATTCGGTCAAAACCATTTTTGAGACGGACTCATTAGGGTTTTGACAGTTCGTTTGGTCAAAACCATTATGAGCCGGGAATATTATTTACTAATCCATTCATTGATAATTATGTTATGGCTAATTACATTGACCATTTGACCATCTTGACTTTGTTGACCATTTGACCAAAGTTGACTAGGATCTTCTTGAAAGATCTAAAGTATTCTTTGGTTTTCTTTTTCTTTTGTTATGATAATGGTCATGTCATTTGTAGCCATCAACTTTATCTTTATGGGATTAGTAATGATAATGTTTTTTCTTTATTGCAACCATGGTTAGGTTTTCTCTTTGCTAAGCTTTTCATTTGCTCATTCTCTTTCTCTTTCATAGAAAAGAAATGAGAAACATTTCCATGGTTGCTTCTCCTTCTTCCTCCTCTTGATTTTTCCTTTGATCTCATGTGTTGAGAGAAAAAAGATTTCACTTGACAAACACATCCATACATCTTCTCTACACATCCTAGGGCTTCTAGATTAGCAATCTCTTTGCCCTAGTTACCTCGGCTCGAGATGGAGCTCGGCGTACATCTCTCGGGCGGATCGTCTTCGACTCAAGGAGGCCGCGGAGGTGACCAAACTCCGGATCAACTCTTAGAGCAAGCAAGGAGAAGAACAACAAGAAGAGAAGGAGTTCAAGTTGAGGTATAACCCCTAACCGAGTAGATAGATCTCAAGTTAGGTTGCTAGTGTGTTGTTTAGTAAAGATCCGGCTTTTACGGTCCATGTTGCCAAGTCCAGAAAAAATTTTGTTTTACCGTTTCCGCAACCCCGAAAGTACCGGGAGAGGTAACGTGGACCTAACAAGAAATCCCTGACATCCCTTCCTCAAAAGCTGTCCAGCGCGAAAAGAAGAAATCATACTGTGAGGGGTGGCACCACGGTCCCCCAACACAACAAAAACCGACTCGCCGGGAAAAAAAATCTAACTGTCTTCTTGCGGCAGTCAACAGAAGCATATTACGTAGCTAACCAATCCATGCCCAAAAGAACGTCGAAGTCCAACATCTCAAGAAGGTTCAAACCGACCGGCAACTCTCTGTAACAACTCCAATTTTTGTATACCTAAATTTGAAATATACTTGGAGTATTAATGTTGCTGATAACACTTTAAGTATCTATCTCTCTACAATAATTACAAGAAGGAGCTTTTAGCTCATTGGTAATACCTTGCACTGCTGAACCAAGCCACCAGAGTTCGAATCCCACATCCCACATTATTTTTAGCACATTTTTCTTAAAAATTCCTGGAAGTCCAAAAGTCCACAGGCCATAACTCCCAAATAGTGAACTGAACCCCAAAAATGAACCATGCCAAAAGCCTAGTCAGGAGACCCCGGACCCAACGCCGGCCGAAATCGGCCGGAATCGGCCAACTCGGCCGGCGGGTGGCCGGCGCCGCCTGCCGGAGTTGCACCGACGGCCGGGGTCCCAACATGAAAGTTGTGGCGTTTGGTCTTCTGTAACTCATGGTTTACTCCATTTTTACTGTAGCAGTTCCGAATGTTAAATACAACACTTTTAATGCAAAATTTTAATGTTTTTCTTTAATTTTTATAATTTTTTTCAAAAAAAAGACTTTTCACCTACCCTACCCTAGCTACCCAATAAATAGCCCCTACCCCCTACCTTCTCATTCCAAAACCCTAGAAAACTCTCCTGAAATTTCCACAAGATGTGTGCTTTGAATTCGAGTTCCCGACGAAGCCCTGACGGAATTCCGGCGACGTGATTTGATGCAACCGGCAACGAAACCACACCTCGGCCTTTCTTCCTAGTTCCCTTTACTCTTTAGAAGAGTTTAAACCCGTAAGTCCGATCCTTCTCACCTTTCTATTTCTTAAAAATACGGATTTATGGAACCCGACTGAAATCGGAACAAACCGATTTCCGATTCGGTTTTTCTACAAAATTCCACTTGTCACCTAATCCATAATACCTAAACATAACCATGATGACTATTAATCACATAGAAACCAATTTAAATAAAGTTTCTCATATGAAATGATAGCTTTCTTGTAAAACCGTATTCCTTTCATAAAAATACCATGAAGTTTATTTTTCTTCGTTTAATCAATTCCCTTATTCCTAAATATGTTTATCTTTATCACTAAACTTGTAGAAATCAATTTGAATGAATATTCACACATGAAATGATAACGTTTTCAAATACCGTATTCTTGCGCTTAAATACCTTCAAGTTTAATATATCATATTTAGCCTCTAAACTTCCCAATACATTAAAATAAGTCACGAGGTAATGACCTGCCTCTACACACACACAAATATAACCTTAATTGATATCGTTAAAAAATATAAAATACGAAAATACAGGACTTTTCACTAGAATGCCACATTCTTTATAAACCTTTTCTAAAAGCTTTAAGTTGTACACAATCCTAAATAAAATCTTTTAAAATGAAAGCACGATAGGTCATGGACATCGATCGTTTATCTAAACTGTCTTGTGGTGTCTAGGCAAGTGTGTCTAGGCTAGTGGTTTTTAATTAGGCCCACGAATGTGGTTCCTTCCCACTTACCTGGCACTTACCTGGCCGCAATTGACGGTGAAGAGGTGATTTGAGGCTTCTAATGACTTGTCGTTTAGACCTTAGAAATAGGCTAGTTGGCTTAGGAAACCCTAACAACTAAAATACGGAAAACTATACTCTTTTACGAATAAATACCTTATATTTATAGAACCGTTTTTTCTAAATTAATAGTATTTATTAAACCTAAACAAAGCGCCACTACAACCCACCATTGGGGAACCCGTTAGGGATAGTACGGTTCATCGTGCACCCGCGGGCTAGTAGTGCGAGATTCAGACCTTCGCGAGGAGCATTCGGTCTCGAAAGGTTTAAAATACGGCATTTAAGAAAAGAATGAGATTTTGGAAAATAAATTATTATTTAAAATTATTCTTGTATTATTATATATATAAATATCATTTAAACACCTATTTTATTATAATATAAAGTTTCCACTTTTTCTAAAATTACAAGTTTAAAAGTTACATTAAAATACCCTGAGTTTCAAATAAATCAATTAATACTTTTATTAGGATATATTCACTAGAATAACACAAATAAAATCCACACTCATTATAACTATAAAGACGAATAACAAATACTTGAGGTGTATTTTGAAATCTATACAAAGGTATTTTTTATATAAAACCCCCTCAAGTTTTATAAATTACAATAAGGCCCCTAACAATTATTGAACTTCAACTCACCTTCTTTTAGTCTGACTCGGGTTAGAGTCTGACTATTTCTAACTTGAATATGATTCATGTCAATCTATATTCTTTCATATTCCAACTCAAGATGAATACATGAATCCCTAAATCCAGTTAACAATCTAAATAACTTGACTGAACCGAACCATGGATATTCCTTCTACATGTTTCCCAGTATTCCATTTACATGACTCTACGGTTATAACCGTTTTCTGATATCATGGTTTCAGTCAGTCAGTCGATCGATCATGCAATCTATACCATTTTTACAATACAACAATACTACGGGGTTTAAGGGGTAGAATGGTACGGAAGGTGTTAAAGATGGCACGAGGTGGTCAGATTAATACACCTAACCTGAATCCCATTGCTGTTGTACCGTGGCATAACGGTTCCTTGTACTACACGTGCCCTAGTCTCTGGCAAGTGAGACTCCCCTCGTATACGCTGGCATTCTTCTGTACCAAGCTACAAACAACAACGATAACATAACCTTATAACAATAGTTTACATTCTAAAAATGTACTTTCTTATTCTGTCTTCTCTACTTCCCTCTTACCTTTGGGACTTACCGAGAGATCTGTTCGCTGACGACATTCTGTTTCTCTTTTCATTGAATGTCGTCAGGTGACTTGGACCCGGCGGAAGTTGAGCCATCACAAGAAGATTTGGAGCATTTTGCCGAAGACCCGGCAGTATAATTTCATTGTACACTTTTCTTTTCAGTACTTTCCATTTCCTGTTATGCTAATGTTTAGGCATTTTTATTTCAGATGTATTTCCTTTTTCATGCATTGTACAAAGAATGTTAATAAATAAAAGTTGTTGTTCTTTTTATACTCTTGTCTCTTGTGTATTTATTTTATATTGCTTAGCTACGCTTAGCGTATGTACTTCTGAGTACATACGTAGTTGACCTCGTCGTGTCCACTTCGCCGTACACTGGGAAGCGGGGCGTGACAGGTTTTGTTGGTGGCCCATGCAGGTCAGACCTGTATGAATCCCTGTCATGCAGTTCTGGTCTGTATGAACAACCTAAGCAATATAACACAAGAACCAGCAACTAAAACATTCTTTACAATTCATGTCCCTTGAATCTTGCAAATTTCTATTCCTTGAATCTTATCATTTCATGCATTTGAATCTATCATAACCTAAATTTTTCTTCAAGGTCATGGATTCCCCGAACAACACCAGCACCAACGTGAACAACACCCCTCCAGCACTACCTCTCATACCAGTTGTTCCTGCACCACCCACTGAGCAAACGATTCTATTTGAGGCGATCCGCAGCCTTCTCGAGGGACAGCAACAACTTTTGAATCGTCCTGAGGCCGATGCACCGGGAGTAAAGCAATTCAGAGCTTTGCACCCAAAGCAGTTCTCTGGTAAGGGAAGCCTTCTTGAAGCGGAAGAATGGGCACAAAGCATCGAGGACGATCTGGCAGCAGCTCAAGTGCCAGACCATGCTTGGGTCCATGTAGCGAAGCTACAGCTCACAGATAATGCTCGCAATTGGTGGAAGGCGGAAGAAACCCGTCTGGTACAGCCGATTGAATGGAAGACATTTTGCAAGAAGTTCGACGCGAAATATTTCCCTGTGACTGCCAGGTTCGCCATGGAGCAGCAATTTATTCATCTACAGCAAGGATCAATGTGGGACAAATCGGTAGATGAATACAACGCTGAATTCACTATGTTGAGCCGGTAAGATACGTCACAATAGTTCAAATTTTTACTTCTCACACAACACACAACTAACACAATCTTTAAACAGATTCGCGGCACACTTGATACCGACGGACGATATCAAAGCCCGTCGCTTTCAGCAAGGTTTGGACACAGAGATTAAGGTTGCTCTAGCCACAGGAATGTTTTTGACTCATGAGGATGCACTAGAAGCTGCCCGCAGTTATGAGGCAGTGATAAAAGAGAGGGGCAGACCTCAGTCTGCTGGAGTCAAACGCCCCGCCAACCAGATGGCAGGTGGAGCCACGTCCAGACCATCTTTCGTGCCAAGGAGACCCGGAGTACCAACCCATCGTCCTAGCCCAGCCTTTTGCACCTACTGCAAGAGAACTGGACATATGATGAAGGACTGCCGTCGAGCCAACCGTCTTTGCTTGATCTGCGGTTCAGCCACTCACGGTATTGGGTCTTGTCCCCAAAGACAGAACCCAGTTACTGCACCCAGGCCAGCAAATACTTATCAGCAGCGACCAGCTCTTCAGGCACCTGCTCCCAGACTTGCACTGCCTGCACCACCCAGGGGACCACAAGCTACACCACCTCCTCGACAGTTCCATCAAGCTCAAAGGAACGTTCCGAGGAATGCTCCTCAGGCCAGGAGGAATGTGCCAAAGCGCCAGGCTTTTATGATGTCTGTAGAAGAAGCTGAGGCCACTGGCCAAGTCATTACTGGTAAATTCCTTCTCAAACTTATCTTCTAGTTTTGTTTACCTACACACTTTTCCTATACCTAAAACCTATCCCATATACCTTAGGTACAATCCTAGTAGCTTCACTACCTGCACTTGCACTGTTTGATACTGGAGCATCCCATTGCTTTATGTCGCAACGGTTTGTCCGAACCCATGCGATTCCAGTCTCACCGCTTGTATCCAGCTGGAACGTCAGTTCCGGAAATGGTGTTCTAAAGGCAACTATGGGATACAGCATGTGTCCTGTCGTCGTCTGCAGTCAAGAATTTTATGCTGACTTCAAGGTACTGGATATACCAAACTTCGATGTGGTTCTAGGAATGGACTGGCTTGGAACCTTTTATGCTACCATCGATTGTCGCCAAAGGAGGGTAGTGTTTGAGATTCCAGATCATCCGGTCTTCTATTTTAAAAGTGGAGACCGTACATTGGAGCCAAGTACTTACAAAGCAAAGCCAAGAGAAGCAGTAGTTGCAGCAGCTCGAGCAGAAGAAGAATCAAGACCAGAGGTAGTTCGAGAGTTCGATGATATATTTCCTGACGATATATCAGGTTTGCCTCCCGATCGAGCTCTTGAATTCAGTATTGACTTAGTACCAGGAGCACAACCAGTGATCAAAGCACCTTATAGACTAAGTCCAGAAGGTTTGAAGGAAGTTCGAACACAGTTGGACGAATTACTGGTGAAAGGATGGATTCGTCCCAGCACTTCAAGTTGGGGAGCACCTGTACTATCGGTGAAGAAGAATGAAGGTTCATATAGAATGTGCATCGATTATAGAGACTTGAACGAAGTCACAATAAAGAACAAGTATCCACTCCCGCGCATCGATGATTTATTTAATCAGCTAAGTGGATCTTGTGTTTTCTCTAAATTAGATCTTCGTTCAGGTTATCATCAAGTGAAGGTCAAGGAGGCTGATATTCACAAAACAACTTTCAGAACTCGTTATGGACATTACGAATTCCTAGTAATGCCATTTGGAGTGACCAATGCACCAGCAATCTTCATGAATCTTATGAACCAAGTTTTCCGGGAATATTTAGAAAGGTCCGTTGTCATCTTCATCAACGACATCCTGGTATATTCTAAGAATCGGAAAGAACATGCGGAGCATCTACGAATTGTCCTGGAAACTCTTTGACAACATAAGCTTTATGCCAAGTACAGCAAATGCGAGTTTTGGCTAAATCAAGTTGGTTTTCTTGGACACATCGTATCAGGAGAAGGAATTTCTGTGGATCCAGCAAAAGTTTCGGCAGTTAGCGAATGGCCTACACCAAAATTAGTAAAGGATATTCGAAGTTTCTTGGGATTAGCTGGATATTACAGAAGGTTTATTGAAGGATTTTCGAAGATAGCAACACCCCTGACCAAGCTCACACGAAAAGATGAAGAATTTGTGTGGTTAGAAGCATGCGAGCAAGCTTTCGTAGAACTCAAGTCAAGACTGACATCAGCACCTATTCTCGTCATACCGGATCAATCTGGAGGATTCGAAGTGCATTGTGATGCATTCGGTAAGGGATTAGGATGTGTTCTATATCAGCACGGTAAGGTTGTGGCTTATGCTTCAAGACAACTGAAGACTTATGAGCGCAATTATCCGACGCATGATCTGGAGTTGGCAGCCGTTATTTTTGCTTTCAAGATTTGGCGCCACTACTTACTTAGTGAACGAGTGAACATCTACACAGATCATAAAAGTCTGAAGTATGTGTTTACTCAGAAGGAGTTGAATATGCGGCAGTGAAGATGGTAAGAACTCATGGCAGACTTTGGCATCGACTTGCAATATCACCCAGGAAAGGTGAACGTAGTACCTGATGCTCTTAGTAGCCAACCATTAGCAATGAATCTCACCGCCCAGTGGAAGCTTCAGCAAGACCTACATCAAATGGAGATTGAACTAGTCATGCCAGGTGATGTTTCAAGTTTGATGAATCTACAAGTTCAATCAACCATTGTCAATCAGATCAAAGCAGCTCAAGCAAGTGATGCTAAGTTGCAAAAGATCAGAGAACAAGTAGAGAATGGACTCAGAACAGATTTCATCATCCATGAAGATGGATCTTTGAGATACGGCAGCAGATTGTGTGTACCAAAGGGTCCTGTTCGGGAAGAGTTAATGAAAGAAGCTCACAGCTCTCCCTATTTAGTACATCCTGGAGGTACTAAAATGTACAAAGATCTACGTTAGAATTATTAGTGGCATGGAATGAAGCGTGAAGTAGCCAAAAGCATCGCAAAATGCTTGGTGTGTCAGCAAGTTAAGGCTGAACATCACAGGACAGCTGGACTACTTCAACCGTTACCAATTCCAGAATGGAAGTGGCAGCACATCACGATTGACTTTGTAACCGCTCTTCCTCACAGCACAAAGGGTAACGATGCGATTTGGGTCATTGTGGATCGACTCACAAAGTCAGCTCATTTCATCCCATTTCGAGTTGGCCAATCAACTGAGACACTAGCGAAGAAGTACATGGAGGTAATAATCTACTAAACTTTTCATAATGTAATATCTCTGATACCCATGAACTCATACAGGAAATTGTGAGACTTCATGGAGTACCGGTCTGCATTGTCTCCGATCGTGACACCAGGTTCCGATCGCAATTTTGGCAGAGTCTGCAAGCTAGCTTGGGAACAAGTCTGAACTTCAGCAGGGCTTATCATCCACAAACAGATGGTCAGTCGGAACGAACTAGTCAGATCTTGGAGGATATGCTCAGAGCATGTATGCTCGACTTCAAAGGATCGTGGGAGGATCACCTGCATCTGGTGGAGTTTGCATACAACAAAAGCTACCAAGCAAGCATAGGAATGGCACCTTTTGCAGCATTGTATGGAAGTAAGTGTCGATCGCCATTAAGTTGGGACGACATCGGAGATAGGGAACTCCTGGGACCAGAGATGATAGTAGCGACCGTTGATGTGGTTCGTACTATCAAGGAAAGAATGCGCATAGCCCAAGATAGACAGAAACACTGGGCTGATGCAAAGAGACGACACTTGGAGTTCCAGCCAGGAGATCATGTATTCTTGAAGATATCTCCTAACTACGGAGTGATCCGATTTGGAAGACGGGGTAAGCTAAGTCTGAGATACATTGGACCGTTCGACATACTCGAACGAGTCGGTGAAGTGGCATATCGATTAGCGCTTCCACCCTCATTGGAAGGAGAGCATAACGTGTCCCACATATCTCAACTCAGAAGGTATGTGAGTGACCCCAGCCATGTACTTGATCATTCCGAGCTCACTATACAGCCCGATTTGTCTTGTGAGCAACAATCTGTGGAAATCCTGGATAGAAAAGTGAAGACACTTCGGAACAAGGAAGTTAACTTAGTCCAGGTAATGTGGAGAAAAGACACTGTAACGAGTTAAAAATGATTAAATAAATAATTAAATGAATAAAAGTGTTTAAGTGAATTTTAGGATTTTCGGTAAAGTAAAATGTATTTTTCGTAAAACCAAACCGTGATTGTTTTTCATTATAATTTTTAAAATATCTATTTTAATTATGAAATTACTAGTAAATGGTAGTTATTTAGCCACTTCTAAATTTTTAGTTTAATAAAATATTTTTCCTAAATTAATTATTTTAATTATTAACATAAGATTTATTTTTACACTAAATTAGTGTAAATTACAAATTTAAATGGTTTTAATTTGTAAAAATGAACCATGGAATATTAGAAATTAGTGTGTATCATGCAAAATTTATTTGCAAATTTTTCCTATTTTCTAGAGCTTTCTTGAGTTGCTATAGTAAAGAAATAAATAAATAAATAAATAAAGCATGAAAAGACTTTTAGTGTTGTTTCTCTTCTTGAAACTTGTACACAACATCACACTCTCTTCTTTCTCTCCCTCACCTCCCTCTAGGCCGGCCAAAAACCCCCCATGGCAGCCCCCCCCTTTTTACCACCTCATTTTTATTCAAAATTCATTAAAAATACATCAAAAATTCCATTAAAATTCCACAAAATCCTATTTATTTCATACTCTTTATTCCTTGCTCATTTTTATATGAAATTTGGAGATGGAAGGCATGCATTTTGGAGGCTCATTTCTTGTTTGGATTTCATATTTTGGGAGGTATAATTTCTTTCTTTTGATTTATTGTTTTAGATGTTCATTTAAGCTTAATTAGATTTAATGAATTAATTCTATGTTTTTTTTTAAAATTCAAGTTAGGGTTTTTAAATTCAAGTTATGATTTTTGTTAATTATTTAGGGTTATAATAGTTAGTTTAACACTTTTATAATTGGAAAATATTGCATGGTTGTTGAATTGTAAAATTTTCATTTAAAAATTGTTTTAAATTAGGAATTTAGTTAACTAGGTTTTTGCAAAATGTGTTTGTGGTTAATATAAAATTCTAATTTGGATTGTTATCATTGGATTATAGTTTTAGTGGAAATGTTAGCATGTTAATGGAAAGAAAAACTTAATTTGATTGCTAGTTTCAATGGATAATTGATAAATTGTGATAAAAAAATTGCTAATTTTGTAAACTAGATTTTAGAAATTCCTATATAAATGAGATTAAAAATATAATTATGGTTTCATTATATCATTATCATCATAAATTGGGGTTTAAGTCATTAATTTATGCAAAATCATGTTTTGAGGTGGAATTGTGGTATTTTGCTTGGAAAATGTTGAAAATTGTTAAAGGGTGCAAACTAGAAATTTCAAATTACTACCAATATGTGTAATAAAAATATAGTAATAGTTTGTATAGTATAGTTATGCTATTTAATGAGTTTTATGGCCTTTGGTTTCATTTAAATGTCAAGTTTCGATGAAAAACGGTAAATTGGCATTTTCGGGTTTTTCGAAAACGGACGATTTGATCGATTTTAGTGTTTCGATGGATTTGATCATGTTTTACAATATAAGTAATGTGTTTTAAAACTACGAGTTATCTGTTGATGTTTATCTCGATACATCGGAGTTTGTACGCCGATATCGAGCGATATTTGGTTCTTTTGCGTGGACGGGACATAGGTTTTAACCTATGCTTGTTCCTTGTATCGTTTGACTTTTGTATGTGATTCGTTTTACGATGCTATTTATATGTTTGTGTTTAGGTACCCTTCAAGTGGACTTGGGCGATGAAGAGGAGGATGGCGACACCGTCGTCGGCAGACATGGACCAGGTGAGTAGATGCATATCTACGGGGGGAAGTCGGGTGGATGGCGTTTAGCACCCCCGCAACATAGAATAGGAATAGTATTTATTGTCAGTAGGAAACCAGATGTGACCCTAGATACTTAACGCGTAGGACCCTAGTAATAACCCTAGGCTGAACTAGACTGATTTAGGAAAACCTTATCAGGGGATGAGTACCTTGGAAAAGTTCTTAGGTTTCAGGTAGAAACACATACGCACACACTGAAACTCGATATGGAGTATATGTATATGTGTGTATATATATAAAACTAGGTATAGGTGTATATATATATACAACACGTATATGGGATTCATTGATGTGATATGATATCCGAGGTATGATGAAACAGTATAACTGAGCTTGATGCCGTGATTCTTAACTATACAGTCGTATTAAAGTGTTAGCGGATCATTAGAGAATGAGATAATAACATGAATATATAAATTATGAAGGGTGGTGGTGATATTGAGGTACATGGGACGCTAAAATTGTACCTGGGTTGTATCTTGTGACTTGATGACGAAAAGATATCGGTATGACTTAATCACAATATGATACATGTGACATGATATTTCTGAGGATAACTAATGATTATTCCATGATGGCAATGATATATGATTTATGTATGCGATTATAGTTTAGCACCTTGATCATGAGATGTGTTGATGATGACACATTATGAATAATGAGACACCTAGGAGATACTTGACCCGTACCCCGATATTGGGATGCCGTACGATGGATTTTACCGTACGAGGCTTAGATATGATAATTGATCCGCACTCTTGATTCGAGGAAGCCGTACTACGTGCGTGACGCTATTGAGGCGGGATCGCCGACTATTAGAGATATTGGTTCAAACCTTAGGTAGATGCTTGTTTCTTATTGACTAGTTTCTTAGGTTAGTTCCTTAGGATATTAGATGGACACTAGTTTAGGTTTGACTCATATAGTGGTAGTTGTACTCGTATATCGCAGAGGAGTGGATAATGCACATCTGTCTTGCATTCATACTGTAATCATCATGGTGCATGTTCTTTCATATGTTGCTATAATCAGTATAAACCTTACCTGTTAGGACACCAGCACCATTACCGATGATGCGCATATTCCACGCACACTTATCTGTCGGCTCACACACATCATCATCGGTAATTGCTATGTCACGTACACTTTAGATCATATTATCTTTTATTGATAGAATCAGTTAACCACTAAACCGATAAAATATTGTGATTTCTCTCTTATGTTAGTATAAGACATGATAGTTATTACTTAGACATTCATGCATTCATATTTTCATGTTATCGCGCAGTATTATGGGCATATGCCGACACTTATCATATACTTACTCATGATTTTGAGATTTGGATTTCTATGAGATTTCTGGATTTTTGGGGAAAACCGCAAAAATATATAAAAACTTCTCTCTCTCTCCTCTTCTCTTTTCAAAATAAGATGCGGTTTTCTCGTGATGTATGTGTCGTCCACCATGAGATTTCATGTTTTTTGTTGGATTTCGAGACCCGATTCGAGGAGTGGATGAACCGTCTCGGGTACATGGTGGGCCCGGTATGGTACCCCGGGGCAAGAAGATCGAGTTATAGACGATGAGCCTGGCAGGGGAAGACTACCTACCGGTGATGTCTGGCGCGGCGGATATCCGGAGGATACCGAACGTTGTCGTGAGATTTGATGATATGGGCCGATCCGGACTGACGGAGCCCGACATTGTAACAATTAGGAAAAAGTTAGAAATAAATAAATTTAATTAAATTAAGAATAAGCTGATAAATCACAAAACGGTTAAAATCAAATATGTCAATCTTCATAAGTTTTATGTAATACAAATTAAATTAGAATTTTTAAATGTAATTTAAATAAGTTATAAGAGTTTTAATGATAATTTTAGCTTCTTTTTAAACAAAAGATGTGTTTTATAATAGGTAAGTTGTGAGGGGTTAAATTGTAAATTTAGGTTGTATGCAAATAGAGTATTGTCAAGGGTTTAAGTGAATAAAAGATATCATTTCAGTTCTGAAATAAAATTCAAATTAAAGTAAAAGAAAATAGAGGATAATGCAAAACCACCTCATGCTTTATGTAACCTTCAACCTACACCTCCTCCTTGCATGAATCATGCACACCCTACCCCTTGACACCTCCACCTTCCCTTATCCCTCCCTCCTCTCACATATATAACTCATTTTCAGTTCTGAAACTAAATTAAAACTGAAAAGAAAATCAAAAGAAAAGAAAACTAAGAGAGAACAAGAAAGAACAAGAGGAAGAAGATGAAAGAGGAGCTTGTTCTTGGAAGATAGTTCATCATCAAGCTAAGAGGAGTTGATTGATCAAGGAGGGTCATTCCTACAACTAATTGGAGGGTAAATTCTTAATCATAGTAGGTTAATTAGGCTCTGTAGATTAGTTAATTAGAGTTTAGCTAAGTCACATAATATAGTATTTTAGCAAAAATTAGTGTCTGTGGAAATCTGCTGTAATCTGGAACATAATTAAATAAATTCAACAAAGCTGAAATGATGTAGGAATCAAATAGAACACACCACAAGAAAACGACAGGAGGGGGCCGGTTTTGGGCCGGCGACAGAAGGGAATTGGCCGGCGTCGCCGGCCATGTTGATGGCTTTGGGGGTTTGGTCAATTGGGGTGTCTACAGTATACAATTTAGGATGTTTTGGTACTGTTGATTTAACTTAGTTTTACTGTAGTTAAAATCTGGGATAATATATCGGAAAAGGAATCGTAAAACGCTAAATACGACACGACGAAATCACGTCGCGTTTTAATTTCTGAAACAGTGCAGTTTTAGGCTAAAATTCAGCAAGACTAAGTGTTTAACAACTTGATATAATCTAATAGTAGATAACTAGCAAGTGGGATAACGTGTTTCTATTTCCGTTATATCGGAATAGTCGTTTTGCTTATACACGTAACTTGGTATATTTAGACGCGGATACGAGAAGTACGGAAGCCGCGAGGAAAGGGAAAGGATTAGCGATTCCGGAGTAGATTCGACTTTCCGGTGAGTAGACTAAACATCTACCGGGGAACTTTGTAAAGATGGCGTGTTTCGCCCATGGTTTTACTTAATGTGATAATTATATCATCATGCTTAATTATTAGAGTTTCATTCATTAACATACTTGTATAGTGATTAGTTGTTAGAACACTTCACAATTATCGACGAGTCATGCCACGTGCACAGTTATATGTTACACACACCTCGTCGATATTGCCATGTCACATGCACTTAAATATCATACTTATTAAATTGGATTATATCGTATTTCACATATCAAGTATATTGGTAGATCGCATCATTGACATCTTGTTGCTTTATGCGTATTTTTGTGTTATATATGAGATAAATGCAGAATTGAGGATTTATGGTTTTGAGTTTTAAATACTATTACATAAATCCAGGATTTTTATGATGATTGTGACAAGTCCACCATGAATGTCGTTTTTTGATTTGGTTTTATTCCGGACCGGGTGGGGTAGATATACGGTCGCGGAATTTATTACGTATATCCGAGCTGGGTGGGGTAGCTATACAGCCGGATCATGGTGGACCCGGTCGGGGCCGAGGGGCAGGGGCCGCAGTGTAGGCGGTGAGCCTAGCGAGGATACCCGATACCGGAGTCAGTGGTAAACACGGCGGATATATGAGAGATACCGACCGGTGTTATGGATTGACAGGATCGTTCGGGGAACGATGCCTGATGAAATACCGAAGATTTGTGTCGATGATGGACACGGAAAGAAAATGAATCATATTTGGAAAACAATTGATGAGATTCAGTTTTGGATTTATATGTGGGACATTACAGATTATGTTTTTACATGTTAGTATGCATCATGTTCATCGTTGTTGATATTAATTATAAATCGGCATATTTACGTTATTCGCCGTTATATGTTTGTCGTATTCACTGAGTTGGCAACTCATCCCCGTTGTGCCACAGTTCCTTGCAGGGATAGAGTGGACGGGTAGTTGCGAGACGGAGATACTTTTGCAGCTGTTTTCCATCTTTTGCTAGGTAGGTTACATGTGTAGTAACCTTCCATTTTGTACTTTTGTATCTAGAAAGACTCCATCAGACTTGTATTTTGACTTAGAAATGAGAGATGGCATGTATATATATAGTTGAGATCGGTTGATCAGTTTCATAGTTTATTTCTTTATTAGTTTCAGTGATGTTACATATGTTTATTTTCATGTCCATTTTGGATATCGTTGATTCCAACTAGGAATACAACCAAACTTAACCTTTATTATTTGCTTACTAAATTAACTTCATAAATTGAGATTTTTACTTAAAAAACTAAATCTTCATAAATAATTCCGCAATAAGGTAATTGATCTTGGTTTTCGGCTTACTTGGACTTGTACATATCTTTAGATATGATACGATTCTAAGTGCCGGTCACATCCAAACTTGGGTCGTGACAAAGTTGGTATCAGAGCTTAGGAGTAACCTTACGGAATTCAGTAAGGGATTTCAATAGGTTGAGGTAAGTCTGAGAATTAGGATGACCTTTGGTTTGATGGAGTAGGTGAATTAGGACGAATGCAGAACCGTACGTATGTTCCGCGGCATATTTACGTTATCGTATTCAGCCTAACTAACCTTAGGATGTTTATCTTGATCTATTCTTCCGTTGATTCTCCGTTATTGATTACTTCTGTTCCCACACCTTATCAACTCTCGTTTCTTGTTCCAGTTGCTATGGCTACGCGGGCTAGGTGAGCCGCAGCCAGGAATGCAGCTAGGGCGAGTCCGCCTGTGACGACGACTGGTACACCGGACGTGCAGGAGGTGCATGAGCATGTTGATCCTCCTCCTCCAGATCGCATGACTAGGATTGAGGAGGGTATGTGGGGATTACAGCGAGTGGTGGGACAGTTAGCTGAGACCACTCGAGCTTTGAGATCAGATCCAGCACCGACCGTAGCAGAGTCCGAGGTACAGCCTACACAGACGGTAGCACCAGTAGATACGAGAGTGATGGAGGTATCACTTGCAGAGTTTATGAGATTGAGACCCCCGGTATTTACAGGGACCGACGTGACGGAAGATCCTCAGTCTTTTCTTGATAGGATGGCGAGAATTGGCAGATCATTGCGATGTTCTGATGCGAGGTCAGTTGAGCTGACTAGCTTTCATTTGGAGGGACTTGCACAGGAGTGGTGTGAGTCGATGGAGAGAGGGCGAGCTACGAATCTTCCTCCGATGACGTGGACCGAGTTTTCTACAGTCTTTCTTGCCAGATTTCTTCCCCAGAGTGTGAGGGATGCTAGAGCTAGCAGTTTCGAAGCGTTGAGGAAATCAGCAAGTATGTCAGTAGCCGATTATGACTTACGATTCACCCAGTTTTCGCGATATGCCCCATACTTAGTACCTACAGAGGAGCTTCGGGTGAAAAGGTTCTTAAGGAGTTTGGACACACAGTTGTATCTGGCGATAGGCTCCCAGCATTTTGATACATATGCACAGGCTATGGATGCGGCGATTCGAGTAGAGGAGCGTTTGAGCCAGTCAGGAGTTGTTCCGGAGCTAAAGAGGAGTAGACCATTCGTGCCGACAAACAGACAGTTTGGCCGAGGTAGAGGGTCCTATCCAGGCAGATATACTCCAGGCCGCAGTGTTGGACGAGGTTGGACACAGGGACAGATGTTCAGTTCTTATTCTGATGATCAGAGACCACCATCTACTTGTTATAGTTGTGGACTTCCCGGACACTTTGCGCGAGATTGTAGATCTCAAGGCGGGACCGTTGCTCCACAGGCTGTTTTACCCCTTCCACCTCCTACACCGATGGCTTTACTTCCTCCCCCAGTTGGCGCTACACGCCAGGCAGTTGCACCACGAGGTCGAGGCTATGCTGGACGTGCTCAGAGAGGTAGAGGAGATCGAGGTAGAGGACGACAGGATGCGGGCAGGGGCCAGGCACGGGTTTTTGCGCTGACTCCACAGGATGCCCAGGCATCAAATGCAGTCGTGACAGGTACTCTTACAGTATGCTCAGTAGAGGCACATGTTTTATTTGATCCCGGTTCTACACATTCTTTTGTATCTTCACGATTCGCACTTTTGTTGGGAAAGGAGTCGTCATTATTAGAGTTACCTTTGGTAGTGATTACTCCAGTTGGAGATTCCTTTATAGCTCGGCACGTATTTAGATCGTGTTCGGTGCGTATTGGTAATAAAGATTCGTTAGTTGATTTGATTCTCCTGGACATGTTGGATTTTGACATACTTCTTGGGATGGATTGGTTAGCCGCTTGTCATGCCTATGTAGATTGTAGAGGAAAAGCGGTTAGATTCTGTTTTCCAGGAGAACCGGTGTTTGTTGTGCAGGGGGATTGCAAGTTAACCCCTGTCAACATGATTTCTGCTTTTTGTGCGGGGCGGCTATTGAAGAAGGGTTGTCTTGGGTTCTTGGCCTTTATTCAGGACATAGGGGTCGCTGAAGTTCTATTGGACCAAATCCCGATCGTACAAGAATTTCCTGAGGTATTTCCTGCTGAATTACCAGGATTGCCACCTGATCGAGATATTGAATTCTGTATCGACTTGATTCCGGGTGCGGGGCCTATTTCTATACCACCCTATCGAATGGTACCGACGGAATTGAAAGAACTCAAGGGCCAGTTGCAAGAGTTGTTAGATAGAGAACTTGTTCGTCCCAGTGTTTCACCGTGGGGAGCTCCTGTGTTATTTGTGAAGAAGAAAGACGGTATTATGAGAATGTGCATCGACTACCGACAGCTGAATCGCGTCACTGTGCAAAACAGGTATCCATTACCACGAATAGATGACTTGTTCGATCAGTTGCAAGGAGCCGGATTCTTTTCAAAGATTGACTTGAGGTCAGGATATCATCAGTTGAGGGTTCGGAAGGACGATATTCCAAAGACGGCGTTTCGTACGAGATATGGGCATTATGAATTTCTGGTGATGTCGTTCGGACTCACCAATGCTCCAGCAGCTTTTATGGATATGATGAACCGTATCTTTAGACCATTTATCGATCGGTTTATTATAGTATTCATAGATGATATTCTTGTATATTCTCGGAGTCAGACGGAGCACGAGCAGCATTTACGTATCACGTTGCAGACCTTGAAAGAGCATCAGTTGTATGCAAAGTTTTCTAAGTGTGCTTTTTGGCTCGATAGTGTGGAGTTCTTGGGTCACATAGTTACAAGACAAGGTATATGCGTAGACCCAAAGAAGATTGAAGCGGTACAACACTGGCCCAGGCCTATGTCAGTTACGGAGGTTCGGAGTTTCTTAGGTCTGGCAGGTTATTACAGACGCTTCGTACAGGATTTCTCACGGATAGCGGCACCTTTGACAGGATTGACTAGGAAGGAAGTTCCTTTTCAGTGGACAGATGCATGTGAGCAGAGTTTCCAACAGTTGAAGATACGTTTGACGACTGCACCGGTATTATCTTTACCTTCCGAGTCAGGGGGTTTCATTGTGTATTGCGATGCTTCTAGAGTGGGCTTAGGCTGTGTGTTGATGCAACATGGCAAAGTTATAGCATATGCTTCTCGACAGTTGAAGAGGCATGAACAAAATTACCCCACTCATGATCTAGAGATGGCTGCTGTAGTATTCGCATTGAAGATTTGGAGACATTACTTGTATGGAGAAACGTGTCAAATCTTCACAGATCATAAAAGTTTAAAGTATATTTTTCAGCAGAAAGATCTGAACCTCAGGCAGCGTAGATGGATGGAACTGGTGAAAGATTACGACTGTGAGATTTTGTACCACCCAGGCAAAGCAAATGTTGTAGCAGATGCCTTGAGTCGGAGGCCTGGAGGTCATTTATCTCATTTGAGCATTTTGCAGAGACAGTCTTCTACCGACTGGCAGATCTTATGTGATAGTCGTATACAGTTTGAGTTCACATCGGAAGGAGGTCAGTTAGCACATGTTCGCACCAGACCTCAGCTATTGGATCGTATTCGAGATGCGCAGCCAACAGATACTCGCGTGATGGAGATTATGGATCAGGTTAAACCGGGCAAGGAGACGGAGTTCGTGATTGATGATCATGGAGTATTACGTTTTAGGACTCGTCTCTGTGTGCCAGATTCTGATGGATTGAGGCATGACATTTTGGAGGATGCCCATAGATCAGTATACAGTATTCATCCTGGTTCCACAAAAATGTATCGTGATTTGAAGGATAATTATTGGTGGGAAGGAATGAAGAAGGATGTTACGGATTTTGTTTCAAGATGCTTGACTTGTCAGCAAGTTAAAGCAGAACACCAGAGGCCAGCCGGGGAGCTGCAACCTTTACCCATTCCAGAGTGGAAATGGGAACAGATTTCCATGGATTTTATGGTGGGTCTACCGAGGACTAGCAGAGGGTACGATTCCATTTGGGTGATTGTAGACAGGCTAACGAAGGCCGCTCATTTTCTTCCAGTGAAGACGACATATGGATTTGCTCAGTATGCACAGGTTTATATCGATGAGATTGTACGTCTACATGGAGTTCCGACATGCATAGTATCAGATCGAGGTACCCAGTTCACGAGTAGGCTATGGCAGAAACTTCAGGACGCTCTTGGTACACGACTGAGTTTTAGTACAGCTTTCCACCCACAGACAGACGGTCAGTCGGAGCGGACCATTCAGATACTAGAAGATATGCTTCGGGCTTGTAGCTTAGATTTCGGTGGTAGTTGGGATAGTCACCTACCTTTGGTAGAATTCTCGTATAACAACAGCTTTCAAGAGACGATCCAGATGGCACCCTTTGAAGCCTTGTATGGAAGGAAGTGTAGATCACCTGTTTGCTGGACGGAACTAAAGGAGAGTCGTATATTGGGACCGCAGATAGTACAGGAAACTACAGAGAAGATTCAATTGATACGAGATAGAATGAAAGCGGCTGAATGCAGACAAAAGTCATATGCAGATCGAAGACGACGCAAACTCGAGTTTGATGTGGGAGATCATGTGTTCCTTCGAGTATCTCCAATGAAGGGTGTGATGCGCTTCGGGAAGAAAGGGAAGCTCAGCCCCAGGTATGTTGGACCTTACGAGATTTTAGAGAGAGTGGGCGCTGTGGCTTATCGGTTAGCACTTCCACCTGGTTTTCCCGATGTACATCCAGTGTTCCACGTTTCGATGCTTCGCAGATATCTTCACGATCCATCTCATGCGATCCAGCATCAGACTCTACAGCTTGAGCCAGATCTATCCTTCACAGTGCAGCCAGTAGCTATTCTGGACAGGCAAGCAAAGCAACTACGATCAAGGATACTGCCATCTGTAAAGGTTCTCTGGCAAGGAAAGGATCGCGAGGAGATTACTTGGGAGACGGAGGACGCAATGCGGAAGAAATTTCCACATCTTTTCATAGGTATGTCTAGTAATTATTTTAAATTCGGGGACCGAATTTTCTTAAGGGGGGAATATTGTAACAATTAGGAAAAAGTTAGAAATAAATAAATTTAATTAAATTAAGAATAAGCTGATAAATCACAAAACGGTTAAAATCAAATATGTCAATCTTCATAAGTTTTATGTAATACAAATTAAATTAGAATTTTTAAATGTAATTTAAATAAGTTATAAGAGTTTTAATGATAATTTTAGCTTCTTTTCAAACAAAAGATGTGTTTTATAATAGGTAAGTTGTGAGGGGTTAAATTGTAAAATTAGGTTGTATGCAAATAGAGTATTGTCAAGGGTTTAAGTGAATAAAAGATATCATTTCAGTTCTGAAATAAAATTCAAATTAAAGTGAAAGAAAATAGAGGATAATGCAAAACCACCTCATGCTTCATGTAACCTTCAACCTACACCTCCTCCTTGCATGAATCATGCACACCCTACCCCTTGACACCTCCACCTTCCCTTATCCCTCCCTCCTCTCACATATATAACTCATTTTCAGTTCTGAAACTAAATTAAAACTGAAAAGAAAATCAAAAGAAAAGAAAACTAAGAGAGAACAAGAAAGAACAAGAGGAAGAAGATGAAAGAGGAGCTTGTTCTTGGAAGATAGTTCATCATCAAGCTAAGAGGAGTTGATTGATCAAGGAGGG
The DNA here is from genome assembly GCA_030015575.1 of Agapanthus africanus. Classification (NCBI taxonomy): domain Eukaryota; kingdom Viridiplantae; phylum Streptophyta; class Magnoliopsida; order Asparagales; family Amaryllidaceae; genus Agapanthus; species Agapanthus africanus. Next base: position 540,698,654 of record CM057337.1, read on the forward strand.
TCATTCCTACAACTAATTGGAGGGTAAATTCTTAATCATAGTAGGTTAATTAGGCTCTGTAGATTAGTTAATTAGAGTTTAGCTAAGTCACATAATATAGTATTTTAGCAAAAATTAGTGTCTGTGGAAATCTGCTGTAATCTGGAACATAATTAAATAAATTCAACAGAGCTGAAATGATGTAAGAATCAAATAGAACACACCACAAGAAAACGACAGGAGGGGGCCGGTTTTGGGCCGGCGACAGAAGGGAATTGGCCGGCGTCGCCGTCCATGTTGATGGCTTTGGGGGTTTGGTCAATTGGGGTGTCTACAGTATACAATTTAGGATGTTTTGGTACTGTTGATTTAACTTAGTTTTACTGTAGTTAAAATCTGGGATAATATATCGGAAAAGGAATCGTAAAACGCTAAATACGACACGACGAAATCACATCGCGTTTTAATTTCTGAAACAGTGCAGTTTTAGGCTAAAATTCAGCAAGACTAAGTGTTTAACAACTTGATATAATCTAATAGTAGATAACTAGCAAGTGGGATAACGTGTTTCTATTTCCGTTATATCGGAATAGTCGTTTTGCTTATACACGTAACTTGGTATATTTAGACACGGATACGAGAAGTACGGAAGCCGCGAGGAAAGGGAAAGGATTAGCGATTCCGGAGTAGATTCGACTTTCCGGTGAGTAGACTAAACATCTACCGGGGAACTTTGTAAAGATGGCGTGTTTCGCCCATGGTTTTACTTAATGTGATAATTATATCATCATGCTTAATTATTAGAGTTTCATTCATTAACATACTTGTATAGTGATTAGTTGTTAGAACACTTCACAATTATCGACGAGTCATGCCACGTGCACAGTTATATGTTACACACACCTCGTCGATATTGCCATGTCACATGCACTTAAATATCATACTTATTAAATTGGATTATATCGTATTTCACATATCAAGTATATTGGTAGATCGCATCATTGACATCTTGTTGCTTTATGCGTATTTTTGTGTTATATATGAGATAAATGCAGAATTGAGGATTTATGGTTTTGAGTTTTAAATACTATTACATAAATCCAGGATTTTTATGATGATTGTGACAAGTCCACCATGAATGTCGTTTTTTGATTTGGTTTTATTCCGGACCGGGTGGGGTAGATATACGGTCGCGGAATTTATTACGTATATCCGAGCTGGATGGGGTAGCTATACAGCCGGATCATGGTGGACCCGGTCGGGGCCGAGGGGCAGGGGCCGCAGTGTAGGCGGTGAGCCTAGCGAGGATACCCGATACCGGAGTCAGTGGTAAACACGGCGGATATATGAGAGATACCGACCGGTGTTATGGATTGACAGGATCGTTCGGGGAACGATGCCTGATGAAATACCGAAGATTTGTGTCGATGATGGACACGGAAAGAAAATGAATCATATTTGGAAAACAATTGATGAGATTCAGTTTTGGATTTATATGTGGGACATTACAGATTATGTTTTTACATGTTAGTATGCATCATGTTCATCGTTGTTGATATTAATTATAAATCGGCATATTTACATTATTCGCCGTTATATGTTTGTCGTATTCACTGAGTTGGCAACTCATCCCCGTTGTGCCACAGTTCCTTGCAGGGATAGAGTGGACGGGTAGTTGCGAGACGGAGATACTTTTGCAGCTGTTTTCCATCTTTTGCTAGGTAGGTTACATGTGTAGTAACCTTCCATTTTGTACTTTTGTATCTAGAAAGACTCCATCAGACTTGTATTTTGACTTAGAAATGAGAGATGGCATGTATATATATAGTTGAGATCGGTTGATCAGTTTCATAGTTTATTTCTTTATAAGTTTCAGTGATGTTACATATGTTTATTTTCATGTCCATTTTGGATATCGTTGATTCCAACTAGGAATACAACCAAACTTAACCTTTATTATTTGCTTACTAAATTGAGATTTTTACTTAAAAAACTAAATCTTCATAAATAATTCCGCAATAAGGTAATTGATCTTGGTTTTCGGCTTACTTGGACTTGTACATATCTTTAGATATGATACGAATCTAAGTGCCGGTCACATCCAAACTTGGGTCGTGATAGACATATTGAGACTTGAGATTTACATGTTTATGTCGATGCTTGACACGGATTTCCATGGATTTCATTGTTGATATTTCCGGTTTCTATACCCGTTTTATTATGATAACAGCTAAAGATTTCTTATACAGATATACCTGGATTTCAGGATTTGTTTATTTTACATTCATGGTGCATGCATATCCATTCATATGACATAGTACTATATGAGGCACTGACACGACACGGAGTATTTGCACTTACACGTAGTATTACCCTGCTATTACTAGATGTTTGGGATATAGTAGTGTATTATTATGACCTAGGATAGCGTCGTGCATTCGATTTCTTTTCGTAGATGTCTTCTACTCATGAGTTGGCAACTCACCCCCGTTGTGCCAAATTTTATTACAGGTTCGATGTACAGGTTTCCCTGGCAGCTTGCTGGCACATCTATTCTTTCAGGGTGATTTGCACGGTAGGTTGGTTCACTTGTATCCGAACCACCATTGTACTTTTATTCTTTCATTTGTATCTAGTAAGCTCCATCAACCATATTTGTATTACTTGATAAGTTTATTGGACCAGTCTTTTATTTCGACCTTAGAGTTGCGCGTGTATTATTCTGATCTGGTGGTTTTGTTTTCTTTTGAGTTTTGAGCCTCGCCCTTTGGCGTTGTATATTATTGTGCTTGTTGTGGTTGTTTCCGCCTGTTGGCGTTGAGTTAGCTCCCGTTTGGGGATGCTTTTTATTGTTGTTTATGTATCTTATATTTGTTGTACCCGTTTGGGGGCCAGTTTTTATAGAGGAGACTCTGCCGAAATTTTTGGGAAAATTTGCTGATGTTTTAAACTTATTCCTTCATGTTTTCTTTTACTGCTTCTTCTTCTTTTTCGTGGTTTAGATTTTTGGGCTTCGGCTTACTTAGGTTACGTGGCGCCTCTAGATGCTTCGTAATCTAAATGCCGGTCATGTTCCGTACTTTCAGGTCGTGACAAAGTTGGTATCAGAGCGCTAGGTTTAACCTTGTATAAGTCTAGGTGACCCTTGGTTGATGGAGTAGGCGATTTAGGTAGAGTAACGTACCGTGGGTATGGTCCGCGGCATACTTACGATACACTACTCTGCTTAAGAAGCCTTAGGATGTACATTGTTTGCACCGTATTTCATTCGTTCCTTTTATCTGTCTTCGTCGATGTCGGATGGTGGTTTCTGTAACCACGGGCAGAGGGAGTTGCGGCTCGAATACGATAACCATTAGAGTATTGGTTATTCTTGAGGATTGACGCATTGCTTAGCGTGCGGACGAAGGGTATTCATATGCCGTCCGGATGAAGTTAAAGGGTTTGTTCCCGCCAAAAATTTCTGCACAAAAGAGCCCAAGGTATCAAATGGCGGCGATACGCTTAAGAAAATGGGAACCAGTATCTTCCGGGCTGTTTTTTGACAAACTCCCGAATGAGAAGCAGATAAATTCTGATGGTATCGAAAGCGGCTCGAAAAACCCTTCGATTTGATATATTATGGGCCTCGTAATTCATCCGGGATCAAAAGTTATGAGGAATTACGTGTCCACACGTGATGGGCTTTTAAGAACCCGCTGGAGGAGTTAAAAGATATAATAAAAACTCAGAAAAGACCCCAATGGGGCATCACGTGCTCATACGTGACCATGGGTCACGTGCAGACACGTGATGGGCTTTTAAAGCCTCTAAAATAATGAATAGAATTTAATTCTAAAAGTCAGAAAATACCTCAACGAGGTATCACGTGCTTACACGTGACCAATGGTCACGTGTTGACACGTGATGGTTAAAACTGAAAAATAAATAAGCGGCTGAGAAAGGAACCCAATTGGGGGTCACGTGCTCACACGTGACCAAAGGTCACGTGCCAGCATGTGACTGGCTTTAAAAGCATTATAATTTAATAGAATTAAATTCTAAAAGTTTCTGAATCTTTCCAAATGTAAAAACGGTCATGGGGAACCGTTGGATTAAAAATCCAAGGGTGATTAAAAATCACCAATTTATAGAAAAACCTTGGACAAGGAAAGATTTCCCTGAAAATCTCACCAGGATAACAAATAGAATATCTTTTGGATTTAAAATCCACGGTGAATAAAATTCACTGAATGATCTAAAGGCCCAGATAAATGATAAATATAAATCAAATCTCTCAACATACAAATCAAATCCCTTAATGAGAGATTTGCTAAACAAATTGATTCTCTTCCTTCTTCTATAAATAGGAGCCAAAAAGAGAAGAAGGGGGATCTACATTTTTGAGAGAAAAACAGAGAGAGGAGAATTTAATTCTCAAGAGGGAAGAAAAGAAAGGAGAATTTAATTCTCAACAAAAGAAAACCCTAGGTAAGAAAAGAGAGGCTTCAAAAGAGAATTTAATTCTCAAAAGAGTTTAACTCTTATTTAAAGAAAAGAACTTAGTTCTTCTTCTGGTTGAAGATCTGCACAGAGCACATCTCCCCATAACTTGAGAATTTAATTCTCATCGGGTCGAGATCCTGCCATGCAGATCCTAAACTTAGAAGGGGAATTGAGTTTTGAGAATTTAATTCTCCTAAAACAAAACTAGGGTTTAACCCTAATCAAGAATTTAGTTCTTTCATATATCTGGGAATTTAATTCCTTTGAAAAGAAATCAGGGTTTCATCCTAAATAAGAATTTAATTCTTTCACGATAGGAATTTAATTCTTCCAAAATCATAATTAGGATTTAACCCTATAAAGAATTCAATTCTTAAAAGATCTCTGTTCATGAAAAGAACTAGGGTCACGTGCCCCCACGTGACCCTTGAAAAGATCCCCTGCAAAGAACTTTGATGCATCACCTCACGTGCTCCCACGTGACTCCCAAAACGCAGAAAGAAAAAGCAAAGGAAATGAAAGCTTTGGGCGCTCTCACGTGTTATCACGTGACCCCTCAGCAAATGCTTTAACAATTGGCGCACAGATCCCCATCACATGCCAACACGTGATGCTCTAAAAATAAAAATGAAAGTGTTTAACACTTAATGGCAAAACAAAAGAAAAGAAGCTTTGGGCGCTCTCACGTGTCCCCACGTGACCCCTCAGCAAGTGCTGTAATATTCGATGCATAAACCCCCATCACGTGCCAACACGTGATGCTCGAAATAAAAAAAAGTGTTTAACACTTATTCGCAGGTTTGAGGGTAAAACAAAAGAGATTTGGCTCCACATTTAGGGCGCCCTCACGTGTCCCCACGTGACCCCTAACAAATCCCTTTAATATCTAATGGATGGATGCCTATCACGTGCCCACACGTGATGGCCAGGAAATGAAAAGTGTTTAACACTTAATTGCAGAACGAAGAAAAGGGATCTGGTCCCCCCTTTTGGGCGCTCTCACGTGTCCACACGTGACCCCTCTGTCTTTAGTGTTTAACACTAATTCGGGGATTATATTTCCAGTGTTTAACACTGATTGTTTCTAGTGTTCAACACTAAATTGAAGATTATATTTTCAGTGTTTAACACTGATTGTCTTTTAGTGTTTAACACTAATTTGAGAGTTCTACCTCCAGTGTTTAACACTGATGTTCTCTAGTGTTTAATACTACTTTTGGCCAAATTGGCTAATTTTCCAGAAGCAAAAGTCCTTCCTCCAAATGAATCTCAAAATTGAGGAAACCAAAGACAAGATGTTGTCAGAGCCACCAAACCTCTGTTTGGCACTGCTGAATGATGAGGGGCTAAACCCAGACAAATGTTTAATGGCCCAAAGGGCCAATATTTCAAACATAATTGGACTTAGCCCAAACTGGCCATAAGTCCTCAAGTCATCTTGAACTGAGCACATCTGCTCTTTCGACCAATTCATTAGTTCAAGGGTACATCTCTGAACTCCTCTGATATTTGTCGTTGTAATCCTTCAACGTCGTCAGAGAGGTGATGGGTCCCGACAACCATACATCAACACGGACTGTGGGGTCCTTAAACTCATGGACTTATGCGTCCTTAAACCAAGATACGGACTGCGGGGTCCTTAAACCCGCGGACTTATGCGTCCTTAAACTAACGGACTAATGCGTCCTTAAACACACCCATATGGACTGTGGGGTCCTTAAACCTATGGACTTATGCATCCTTAAACTACCTATGGACCACTATGTCCTTTAACTGGTATTGGACCACCATGTCCCTAAACTGGCAATGGACCACTGTGTCCCTAAACTGGAACAATAGAGCCCCCAAATGCTCTTTTGTCGGATCTAAACGATCCCGTTAATTTGATCTTAGTCCCAAACTGGACTAACGTATCTTTAACAACCGCTTAAGTTGATCTTAGCCTCAAATATGGCTAACGTATCCTTAAACCTTCAAACAGACTTTAGTCCCATATTGGACTATGAATCCCCCCAATCAGCTTTGGTTCAAGGGTACATCTCTGAACTCCTCTGACACTTGTCGTTGTAATCCTTCAACGTCGTCAGAGAGGTGACGGGTCCCGACGACCATACATGCAATGGACCACCATGTCTCTAAACTGGAACAATAGAGCACAAACACTCTTTTGTCGGATCTAAACGATCCTGTTAAGTTGATCTTAGTCTCAAATCGGACTAACGTATCCTTAACAAACGTTTGAGTTGATCTTAGTCTCAAATATGGCTAACGTATCCTCAAACCAAAACCACAAACCCAAATCTAAGTAAACACGGATTTGGATTAATCCACGTCCTACGGGCGACTACATAAATTAGTCTCCGTATACAATCCACGGGCAACCACAAACAAAACAAACACCCACGACACGGAGTGACCAGCTAGAGAAGGAGAAAGTTGTTACCGCGATGCGGTAGCGTAATTAACTGCAGGGCCTTACGCCTGCAGGGAAGAGCGTCCCCACAATCAAAAACCCCTCAACGAGGGGGAATCTGACGAAGTCTGCTACATCGGACGCATCCGTCTAAACATCCGATACACGGTGCCATAAATCAACTTGGCATCTTCGGAGAGGTGGACGAATAGCACCAATTAGCATCTGCCCCGAATCTCAGGCGAGACGTCCTCACGTCTCGGCCGCCGTTCGGAGGGGAACAGATTCTGGCACGCCCGGTGGGACCTTTTCCTCTTTCCACTCCACACTTCGTGTGTCGTGTTCGCGAACGAATCGCGGTTTACTGTGGTTGCCTGTGGATTTGAGGTACTAAGATTTGCTGTCTTGCTCCGTGCAGAAAACAGAAGATCAATGGCTTCAAACTGCTCTGCCTGCAACTGCAACTCTCGCTCGGTCCTTGCTGGAGGAGTGCCTTATGGGCCCCAAGCGGCCTCCCTTTTCAAGATGCCAGTGGAGCACGTAACTCAGGCCACTACTGGATTATTTTTCGGGACCATTCTCCCACCGTTGAGCTTCAATGCCACAATGACGTTGCAAGAATCCCCAAAGAAGTCGGCCATTGATCGGCTTACCACTACCGCGACCCCTCTCAGCGGGTCGCCCAGTTTCAATACCTCAGTTTTCAACGGACTGGGCCAGAACGTCTGCAAACCTGCGATACCCGAAGCTGCCATCCCAAAGCGGATAGCTATCCCGGCTCAAGCAGACGAAATCATTATAAGGGTTTCTCCTTCCGAGAAGTCAGTTTTTACAAGGCTGGCTATTCCGGTTGCTGCTCCAGGCGAGGTCCTCAAAGTTGCTTCCCCTACCCAGGGCAGGGGGCAGGAAGAAGCTTATCCAACAACGGAGGTGACTCCATCCGCAAGACACGCCCGACGTCGCCACTGGCGTCGAGTAAGAGAGATTGGGGGCAACTCCCCCTCTGGATTTACGCCACCAGCTCCGATGGTGGGGATTGATGCTGCTGTTCCAACCGGGAACAGCTTTGAATTGCTGAATAAGGTGCGCAGAAATTCTCCTACTGCGATGTTGAAACGAACTCCTTCACCTGTGGAGAACACTCCAGAGAAGAAGCTAGAGCAGCCCCCTCAACGGCTGTCCTCTAAAATTTACAAAGTCTGGCGACAGGTCCAAGAGTCAGTGATTGATAAAAACTATCTCCACCGACAGAAAAAGATAAAGGTGCGGCAGGAGAAGGATCACTCTGTCAACCCACAAAAAGCAACAACCACTTGGGTGCCCACTACAACGGCCCCTTTAACTTTGACCACTCAAAAGAAAAGGAGGCCGCAAAAAGCCCCTGTGAACATGGCGAACCGTAAACGCGCTGAGCACAAACACTCCAAGTCTGGGGGCATGGTGGTGCACACTGTTTATATGGCTTCTGGAAAGGAGGAAAGCCGTGCTTCGACGGGTCACCGACCGCTCACCCGATCCGTAACGAAAGCCCAGGAGCAACAACAGAAGCTTCAGGAGATGATGACTGCAGTGGCCGCACTTACCGGGCCAAAAGAAAGCTCAGAGGCATCATCAGAGCAGCGTCATGAACAAGAAACTGATGCTGACTACCTACGCAGAGTCCTCGAAAAGAAGGACAAAGAAGCCGCAGAGCAAGCGGCTAATATAAAGCAAATGGCGCTCCTCTTCCAAGAAATGGTAGGGATGATGCTACAGCCGGACCCTCCAGTTGAAGACCTTCCGATCATTACTGAAGACGATAGAGGAGAGACATCTAATCCTCCTCCGACTCTTTCAACAGCCAAAGATGAAACCATTTCCAAGGCTGCGCTGGATGACTATATAGCTCATCAAATACGGGCTCATCAAGTGAATGAAGCGGCTGCGTAAATTGTTAGAACTGGACGACCCTATCCGGGTTGGTATGACCAAATCAGTTACCCGCCGGGATATACGATCCCTAAGTTCCACGTATATAAAGGGACAGGGAACCCACATCAGCATGTCGCTCAATTCAGGGCCTTATGCGGCAATACTGGAGGCGATGACAGACTGTTGCTTCGACAATTTGTCGGCAGCTTAGCGGAAACGGCATTCGAATGGTATTCGGAGCTACCTAACGACTCTGTCAAAACATTTATGGAGATGGAGTTGCTGTTTACACAAAGATTCGCGAGTGCTAGTGAACGCACCCCGATAACAACACTGATCAACGCCAGGATAAGGCCAGGCGAAACGTGGGTTCAATATGCAGTACGGTGGCGAAACTTATGGTCGAAGTGCGAACAGCGGATCGAAGAAGCGTCGGCGGTGGGCATGTTCGTGGGCACTCTTGACCCTCAAGCGGCCATCTCCCAGTTCATGATGTTCTTCAAGCCGACCACCTTCCAGGCCTTGATTGACAAGCTGGCCCAAATGGACCAGATGGGTCATAGGCCTTCCTCTTCAAAGACAGAGCCTTGGAATGAAAAGGACAAAGGGAAAGCAACCGTCGTCGCCAATACTCAACAACAGCCGAGCCACTTAAAGCCGGTTGTTCGCCAGAACAGTGTGCGACCACGCCCATCCCTCGAGGAAAGACTGGGACGTCCTTACTCATTTCCTCAGGATAAAACGAGAAAACTGTTCGAACTGGCAGTGCGCAACAGACTCATCAATCTGCCGAGTCCAAAACGTCCGTTGCAACCAGGCGATGTCAACGATCCCAATTATTGCCCTTACCACCAAGCGGTAAGCCATCCAATCGAAGATTGCTTCGTCTTTAAGGGATGGATCGAGGATCAGTATCTACAAGGCAAGTTTGCGTTGTCCGAGAAGTGGAAAATAAACCCACCACAACCGCACACTCTAAGAAGACGGACACACCAGGGGCAAGTGATTAGTGTCAAAACTTGTAATTTACCGCAATCAGAAACGGCGTCGCTTCGCAGCTAGCCGGTGAGTGCGGGTCGATCCACAGAGACGGGTAAATTCCTTTATTGTGACTTAACGAGTTGATTATATTTGTCGTTTTGGTTTTATAAAAATCTAGATCTAAAACTTAATTAATCTAATTTAAATTCTTGTTAGGGTTAGGCTTAGAGGAAGTTTTAGAGATTGATGTTTCCTCACCGCTTTCAATACCGTATTTTAGATCCATTAGGTGTTAAGATAATTATCGATAAGGTGGATACGACTCTTTTGGGAAGATGTCTTCTTCCTCTAGATTCGTATCCTTCCTTTATCGTTAATTACCCTAACCCCCATGGAAAACGCGCGCAACCGGGCCTTTATACTGCGGTTCACCGTTACCTCGAGGGGTAGGGTGCCGCAGGGAGCGGTTGTGCGCGTATGCATGGAGTTCTTAATTGGATAGTTTAATATGGCATTGAAAGGGGTGAGAGATTTCATCTCTCAACCCTTTCCCTAAGGCTAACCCTAACAAGCGAGGAGACTACTCGCTCATTAGGGGATGAAATAACATTAAATTAAAAGAACAGAAATAAAATACTTACTAATGGTGATGGCTCCCTCCAAGCGATAAAGAACAGATCTGAATGTCACTTCCAGAATTTCTGAATTTTATTTATTGAAAAGAGGCATACAATTTTTAGATCTAAGATTACAATTTATAAGTAAACAGGAGGATTAGGGTTTCAGAGTCTCGCACATGCGCAATTACTGATTTGCCCACATAAAATCCCAACTTATGCACCGACAAAACAGTACAGAAGAATTCCACCGACACGGGTATTGAATGGCCGCGGAAGCGCGGCGCCAGGTAGGGTTTGGCCGCGCTTCCGCGGCCAATAAAGGGAATTGGGCACTGATCTTTCTGGGCTTGGTTCACTGGACCTTTGGGCTTCTTTTTCCATATGCAGTTTCTCTGTTGGGCTTCTTATTCTTCTCCAGATATTTCAGTGAAGACTTGTATTGGGCTTTTTAACCGTTTCACCTTGACATTCGTTGCCTTGCACCTGTGTGAACTGGGCTTGACTAAGATCCGTCTAATAGTTGGTCAAAAATCCCTTTCTCTGTTGTTTTGTGTCTTTTTCACTGTATTTGCTCCAGAAACCTGTAACCTGTAATATGCAACAAACGCGCGTCAAAAGTACTTGTTTATTTATAAAAATGGTAAGAATAGGGGAATGATAAATGCAATATTATGGTCTGAACAAATACCCCCAAACTTACCTTTTGCTCGTCCTCGAGCAAACTTATTTTTTTATTCTCTAATAAAAAAAATCCTAACCGCACTTTCGCAGGGAAACGCGATTGCACTGAGCACGTGCAACAAGCCGTTAAACCTCTAGGTGTCCCCAGTAGGAGGAGTGTTGTCTCCTGAGGGTTTTCAGCGGATACTACCCACAAAATCCTATCAATTCAGCCCATTAACTTTTGTTCTCCAATTAGGTCTTCTAATAAGGAATTCTATTATCTTCTACTTGTAAATTATCCACCCATATTCTTCACGCTTCCTCATTATTTAACTTAAGATTATATATGTTATGTAGACCTACTTAGCTTTCGGCATCTCTTAAGTTTTCCTTCTAGGGTTACATCTCCACTTAGGAATTTCTATCAACTCTATTAAAGATACAAGTTCTATTCTTCATTCCTTTCTCTCTTCTAAATTCCAATCACATACCCCTACGTGTGTGTATAAGTCACCCCTACACTTGGAAATTCAAATTAAGCAATCAACCCCCTGTCCGTTGTCCAAAGTACTAATTAGTGGTGAATTTAAATGAAATTTGCTTACACATCCTTCATGCGACCGTTAATACTTCTTGAGGTACCAACGACCGATTACAAAATGCGTTTGCACTTTAAAGCATACTTTCTAGTCTTTACAACACCCAAGACTTTAGCAGTGACTCCCAAACCAGTTGGTCTAAGGCACTAGGTGATGAAGCACCCTCGCTAAGTATTTTTTTCTATTTTTGCAGCCTTAAGTAATCACAAAAACCAGTGTCCATTTTTTCTTTTATTCACACTTTTTCATACTAAGGACTCTAGACAAGAGCCTTTCAAGGTCTCTTCTACTATTCCAAGTTTCAAGGTGCGTGATTGTGCAAATTGTAGGGTATACATTTTCAGATTCTAGACTTAAGCTAGGAGCTATTTTTCAAACTTATACTCTAATAAAAACATCAATACTCTTCCCATGTTTTGACTTAGCCCAAAAAATGAACCCAAAATTTGCCTATTTCTAAATAAACTACAAGGCATATACTTTCTACCGTTAAACCTTAGGGAATGTTATTTTTAGGGTTTTTAATTTACTAAGTCTAAGATCTAGTTGTTCCTAGCCAGTTGACCTATTTGTCAAACTCTAGTCAAATAAGCCAAAATTGAATACATTAATTTTTATAATTTTTGAAATTTTTCAAGTTTTTATGGGTTTTCAAATACGTATGCAAATGCAAAGATATGTACAAATGAATGCGAAGGAAGAAGACGTACCGAGCATACCCCCAAACTTGAACTTGACAGTGTCCTCACTGTCATGCTAAATCAAGAGGGTCAAAATACCGATACTCCCCTGTTTATTTATTTATAGTTTTTTGTTTTTTTTTATTGAAAAACAAAAATATATACAAAAAGACCCTCCCCCAAACTTCATTTAAACTATGTTAGACATTACTGCCAAACTTTGCATCGGCCAAAAGTCAACACCAACCATTTGAAAAATTTATTAGTAAAGGATATTGGTTGGTGGAAAAATAAGTTGTGGTGGTCCGCAAAGAATTTGGGAAGATAGAAGTAGTGGTATGGGAGGTGTGGAGGGAAATATACAGGTGATGGTGATGCATCGAAACGAGAATGCGAATGATCAGCAATCAGTGGAGTGTTGGCATTCTCGTACCTTATTAAAAGAAAGGGGGGTATTTCAACTTCTAAGGGAGGAAGTTGACTCACCACAATACCCCCAAGATGCTCCTGTGGTTCCTTTATTGACATGGCATCATCCATCACATGTGTATGATATTCACTTATGAGGGAACTTATCTCCTCGATGTCCGCCATAGTCCAACTGGAAACTTGCCGCCTATCTTGTAAGACTTTTAAAATAGCGTTCTCTTGCTCGAAGGCTAGAGAGGCTGATATGATAATGGGAAAAGTCTCATTCTCACCTATGTAAGCAAATCTACGGTGAGACGGCAAGGGCGTGAGTTCGAGTTTTGGAGGTGAAAGAATCATTGCGGAACCTACCTCGAACTCAAAGGACTCTAACACTGGTTCGAAATCACTGCAGACAACCGATTCGGATGGCTCGACTAATTCATCCAGCAATTCAAACGACTCATATTCGGGCTGTGAGTCGTCGTCATCCGAAAAAGTGAAACATTCATAATCAACTTCGGTTGTGTCAACGGTAGTAGGCTCAAGGAGGGACGCACTAGTGGCGTCAAAACTGTCTTCATCAAATAGAAATCTCTCAAGCTCGCAGTCCTCCTGCATGATTTCGTGAATAGAGCAAACTTCTCGTGTACTTGTTTTAGGCACGTGGAGCAGACTTCCCATCTTATAAATATTGAACTCACTAGACCTCTTTTCGAAGGATAGAGTCATGGAGCCATTGCGACAATTTATTACTGCATTGGAAGTGGCCAAAAATGGTCGACCAAGAATCACCGGAATTTGGTTTATTGGGTTGGCAACAGGTTGTGTATCCATAACGATAAAATCAACGGGGAATATGAATTCCCCGACTTTGATCAACACATCCTCTAGTTGACCCCTTGGATAGGTGATTGATCGATCAGCCATTTGGAGAGTGCAACGAGTGGGTTTCAACTCTCCAACCCCTAATTGTTCGTACACGGAGTAAGGAATCAGGTTAACACTAGACCCAAGATCTAAAAGTGCTTGATTAATTTTCTTATCCCCAATTGTAATTGAAATCGTAGGACAGCCGGGGTCCTTTCGTTTTTGGGGTAAGGTTTGATGGTGGTTAATAGCATTGCTCACTGCACTAGCCACTAGCACTTTCTTGGGTACTTGAGATGCTTTTCTCTTTGAAGTGCATAATCCCTTTAAGATTTTCGCGTATGAAGGGACTTGTTGGATAGCATCCAAGAGAGGTATATTTATGCTAACCTGTTTAAATATTTCCACAATCTTCTCCACTTGTGTATTTGGTTTATTAGGACTCAACCTGTTTGGAAATGGTGCATTTTGAAAATTAGGTGAGTCAAATGTTTGTGGGGCAGACTGTGGATTAGGAACGGATCCCGGTGTAGATGTGTTCGTGTTGTGAGAAATGGGTCCGTTCGGGTCAGAAGAAGTAGAGCCGTGTGAAGGGTGGAGAATAGGCTCTAAAGAAAAAGGTGAAGAAGGAAGTGAAGAAAATGAAGAAGGGGAAGAAGAACCACCGGCGGGGATGTCATCATTAGTTTCCACATTATTTTGCAACTCTCTTCCGGATCTCAACGTGGTCACCGCATTTACATTGTGATTGTGATATGCGTTTTGTGCGTGACCGGGATTGGGCATTGGTTGAGATGGAAGCTTTCCCTTTTCTCTCTCGCTCAACGCAGCAGTTAATTGTGCAATTTGTGCCTCAATAGATTTGATACTTTGATCGTGTGAGGCATTGTTATTCATTAAAGATTGCACATAACTTTCAAATCTTGCTGCGGATTCTGTAGTTTGCTTGAGAAATGCTTCAAGACTTTTCTCGAGCGAGCTAACCTTATCATCATTAGGTTGAACCAAATTGTTCGTTTGATTTGTATAAGGTTGTTGTTGGAAAGGTTGCTGTATTTGAGTTTGTAAGGGTGCTTGTTGTTGTTGTGGAGGAGCTCTTTGAAAATTGTTATTCCCTTGGACTTGTTGATTTTGGTTCCAAGCGAAATTTGGGTGACTCCTCCACCCCTGATTGTATGTCGAAGAGTACGGATCATTTCTTTGTCTTTGCTAGAATGCAGCATTGACTTGATCCTGCCCTTGAATAGGTGTATTATAAGGGCACTCTTCGGTTAAATGTGATGGGTTAGAACAACAAGCACAAACAGTTCTTGTGGGTAGAGTAGGGGCAGGAGAAGTCGATGAGATTTTTGTCTCAATGGCTTCTAGCTTTTTCATAAGTGAGGCCATCTCGGCCTTCATAGCTATCGACATATCTATTTGATGTATGCCTGCCCTAGATTGACCAACTGAAGAAGATGATGTGGTCTTGGTACTCTCCCATTGAATTGTTTGCTCACTTAGGTCCTCAAGAAACTGCCAAGCTTCGTCGCTAGACTTGGAGAGAAAATAACCTTGACATATTGTTTCTAGCAACTGCTTCGTTGCTGCGTTCAATCCCTCGTATAATGTTTGGCAAAGTTGCCACTTTTCTATCCCATGATGAGGGCATTGAACAAGTAGGTCTTTAAATCTCTCGAAGCACTTCCAAAATGGTTCGGAAGGAAGCTGTGAAAATTGTATAATTTCGTTTCGGATTCTAGCAGTTTTGTGGTGAGGATAGAATTGTTTTAGAAAAGCTCTTACAAACTCGTCCCAATTTCTAATAGAATGTGATGCGGTGCTGTATAGCCACTTCTCGGCTAGGTCACATAAGGTAAAAGGAACGACCCTTAGTCTTATTGCGTCATCACTTAATTGGGTTGTCTTCATCATGGCGCAAACGTTTTGGAACTTATTTATGAAAATATATGCATCTTCGGATTCCAAACCATGAAACTTAAGCAGCATATTGATGAAGTGTGGTTTTATTTCAAAATTATCCCCATTCGCCGGTGGGGGTGAAAGACATGTAGGTAAGGAAGTGCGGACGGGGTAGAAGAGATCCTGGAGCGCGACTCGTGCGGGCGCTACAACAGGCGGAAGATTCGGGTTATTCGCACCTGGCGGAGGTGGAATCATTCCCGTCGGTAAGGTATAGTTGGGGTCGTGTCCCGACATACCTTCGAAAGAATTTGAGCATGGAGGTAAGGAGATGGAGGGAACGTCGACGAAGGGTTCGTCGAAAGGTTCGTCGGTCGGTACCAACGAATCACGGACTAATCGGGCGTTAGTATCCCTAGTCCAAAATGACATGCACTAAAGGGTAGTGCAGTCAGAAAAAAAATAGAAAAACAGAATGTGGGGGTAAGATAACGTCAGTGAGAAGAAGTGGTGGAAGTGAGTTTGCAAGTTTTCTTTAGCGGCAAGTTGCAAGTTTAAAAGATTTTTCTTTTTCTTTTTTATTTTTATTTATGTGCGTGTTTTGCAAAAAATGTTTTAGAAACGGGACTCGTGACACCAATGTGTCAACCACACATGCACAATCAGACCTAGATCTAGGGTTGCCTAGGTCTACTAGACAGCTCCTAACTAGGGCTAGAAATAGACCTCAAACCGCCTCTTCACGGACAAATACGGCCAGGTAAGTGGGAAGGAACCACCACTACAGTGGGCCTAATTAATAACCACTAGCCTAGACACCGCAATGTCGGTTAGGATAAACGGCCGATGCCTACCCTAGTCCTTTTCCTATTAAGCTCGTTGTCCTTAGGTCTGAGTCTAATCTTTTTTTTTAATTAAGGTGGTCGATGCAAAATGCTTAGGTGTTTTCTGGGGTCCTGGGAAGGGTGATGAAATCCCCACCCAATCTGAATTTGGTCAAATAGCCCCTTAGAGTCCGGTTAAATTATGCAAAACAAATAAAATTTCACTCGCAATTTCAATTTTTAGCGCGGCGCAAAGAAACCTGCAGAAATCTGTTATTTAGAAGGGGGAGAATGACTCTTTACGCAAAGAATTCCTGCAGAAAACTTTTTACAGAGAGATATACTTTAGGTTGCATAGGGAAGAAAGAGAGACAAACCCACAAAAGTTGGTGCGCTGACGTGTCCTTCGAAGCGCGGAACCGCGGCTTGAGGGCCTATTCTGCGGCGGAAGGGCGGTCAGGGAGTGGGTTCAACCGCTGGACAAAATTGTGTTGCTCTGTAAAGATGGTTCCTCTCTGTTCTTATATGTAACTTTCTGATTTGCGCTCTGTAAAATTTCAGATCTTCGCTATTCCTGCAGGACTCAAAAATAAACCCTTCAAACAGATCAAAATTAGATTATTCTTTATATTTTTTATATTTTCAGATTTTTATAATTTTTAAAATTTATAACAACCCTAAAATTCACAAAAAGAAAGATTACGCCGTCCCCGGCAACGGCGCCATTTGATTAGTGTCAAAACTTGTAATTTACCGCAATCAGAAACGGCGTCGCTTCGCAGCTAGCCGGTGAGTGCGGGTCGATCCACAGAGACGGGTAAATTCTTTTATTGTGACTTAACGAGTTGATTATATTTGTCGTTTTGGTTTTATAAAAATCTAGATCTAAAACTTAATTAATCTAATTTAAATTCTTGTTAGGGTTAGGCTTAGAGGAAGTTTTGGAGATTGATGTTTCCTCACCGCTTTCAATACCGTATTTTAGATCCATTAGGTGTTAAGATAATTATCGATAAGGTGGATACGACTCTTTTGGGAAGATGTCTTCTTCCTCTAGATTCGTATCCTTCCTTTATCGTTAATTACCCTAACCCCCATGGAAAACGCGCGCAACCGGGCCTTTATACTGCGGTTCACCGTTACCTCGAGGGGTAGGGTGCCGCAGGGAGCGGTTGTGCGCGTATGCATGGAGTTCTTAATTGGATAGTTTAATATGGCATTGAAAGGGGTGAGAGATTTCATCTCTCAACCCTTTCCCTAAGGCTAACCCTAACAAGCGAGGAGACTACTCGCTCATTAGGGGATGAAATAACATTAAATTAAAAGAACAGAAATAAAATACTTACTAATGGTGATGGCTCCCTCCAAGCGATAAAGAACAGATCTGAATGTCACTTCCAGAATTTCTGAATTTTATTTATTGAAAAGAGGCATACAATTTTTAGATCTAAGATTACAATTTATAAGTAAACAGGAGGATTAGGGTTTCAGAGTCTCGCACATGCGCAATTACTGATTTGCCCACATAAAATCCCAACTTATGCACCGACAAAACAGTACAGAAGAATTCCACCGACACGGGTATTGAATGGCCGCGGAAGCGCGGCGCCAGGTAGGGTTTGGCCGCGCTTCCGCGGCCAATAAAGGGAATTGGGCACTGATCTTTCTGGGCTTGGTTCACTGGACCTTTGGGCTTCTTTTTCCATATGCAGTTTCTCTGTTGGGCTTCTTATTCTTCTCCAGATATTTCAGTGAAGACTTGTATTGGGCTTTTTAACCGTTTCACCTTGACATTCGTTGCCTTGCACCTGTGTGAACTGGGCTTGACTAAGATCCGTCTAATAGTTGGTCAAAAATCCCTTTCTCTGTTGTTTTGTGTCTTTTTCACTGTATTTGCTCCAGAAACCTGTAACCTGTAATATGCAACAAACGCGCGTCAAAAGTACCTGTTTATTTATAAAAATGGTAAGAATAGGGGAATGATAAATGCAATATTATGGTCTGAACAGCAAGTTGTCACATGATCTCTCACTCATTGATAGATGATGAAGAGGCTCCTTGCACCGAGAAGCCGAGGGCGGGTCCTGAACCAGAACTTCTGTGTCCGTCAGACGAGATGATTGATGCATTCCTGAATGAAGCCCGTCTTAAAAGCAAAGCTGATCGAGAGCGCGAGATGACCATATTCGAGAAAGCCAAACGCCGGCGACTAGATGAAAGGGTCGAAACACTCCCACCGGATGAAAGTACATCCGCCGTAAATAAAAGCAGGATCAAGACAAGGAAACGATTCGCCAAAGCCATAGCAATGGGGATGAGGCCACCCTCTTTCAGAAAAAATTCTCCTGGTGGTATACATTTTGATGAAACGGACGCACACCCTAACTTCTGCTTATATCATCAGAAGATCGTACATCCTACTGAAGACTGCAACTCTTTTAAGTGTTGGTGGCAAGGGTATGTCGCTCACAGGCAACACTTCAACAGGACAAAGCGTGAAGCTTGTAGACAGCGAAAAAATACGACAGATGAGCATAAAAGAGTTGCCGGCAATTGTCATAGGGACGAGCCCGGGGGATCACGAGTTCTCACCTTTGGAAGCGATTCTGATGAAGAAGCCGCTCTTAACCCTCTCTTCAAGGAATTCATTTCTAAAACAAAAGAATTGGAGAGTTGCAAGAATGTTCAGCCGTACAATCTCACGCCACCCGGAAAGAATCCCGGACCCGCAAACGACGAAGCAAACGAAATGAGAAAGGAAAAGGAAAAAACGGCCTTTGTTGCCAACACTCAACAACAGCCGAGTAACTCGAGACCGTTTTGTTGTCAAAATAACAAGCCACGATACCTCAATGAGAAGTTGAAACGTCCTTACTCGTTTCCCAAAGATAAAACAAAGAGATTGTTCGAGCTAGCAGTGCGCAGCGGGCTCATCACTCTTCCAGATCCAAAACGTCCATTGCAACCAGGTGACGTTAACAATCCTAACTATTGTCCCTACCACAGAGTAATGGGTCACCCACTCGACAATTGCTACGTCTTCAAAAACTGGGTTGAAGACCAATACCAACAGGGCAAGTTCGCGCTGCCCGAAAAGTGGAAAGTAAACCCGCCACAACAACATGCTTCGAAAAAGGTGGATATGCCGGGGGCATCATGCTCATTCATAGGGAAGGCCTCCTAGACCGAAAAGTCAGTAAACTAGAAATTCGCCTCAAATACGGCGACGGTAGACCGAAATGTCGTTAAACTAACGATGGACCACTATGTCCTAAAACTGGCGTCGGACCGAAATGTTCTTAAACTAACGACGGACCGCAATGTCCTAAAACTTGCAAATGACTGAAACGTCGTTAAACTACTATCAACCCGCGGCATCCTCAGGCTGGCGTGGTTAAAAAAAAGAAAAAAATAAAAAAAACGAAAAAAAAACGGTATGTCCATAAGCAAAATGGGCACGGATGAAAACCCGAAAGGGCTTCGTAAGTAAAAACAGCAGGGCTACCGGCGAGTGTTTGTGAAAACCCGAAAGGGCGCAACCTCATTAGAAAAAAGAATAAAAAGAATAAAAAAAAACGGTATGTCCATAAGCAAAATGGGCACGGATGAAAATCCGAATGGGCTCCGTGAGTAAAAACAGCAGGGCTACCGGCGAGTGTTTGTGAAAACCCGAAAGGGCGCAACCTCGTTAAAAGACACTTACAGGATCCTCTCGACCTTATAAGGAGAAACCACCTGCGTGAGATCCTTACGACTCACAAGGGAGCAACACACTTAGGGATCCTCACGATTCCTAAGGAGAAATTACACTTGCGAGATCCTCATGACTCGTAAGGAGAACTCTCTTATGGGACCTTCACGGCTCATAAGATTTGAAAGTCTTAAGTTACAGAGACCTGAACCTGTTCTTAAGCAACCCCCACAACCTTCGATATTGCCCTACAAGCGGCTCATATTGACCCTTGTATACAATCCACGGGCACGAATAAATATTTTCCTAACAAAGTCCCATCCGTGACTAGGGATATGCTTGTACAGCAAACAACACTTGTAAGTCCTCTCGACTTATAAGGAGAAAACCCTTTTGTAAGATCCTTACGACTTACAAGAGAACATGCACTTAGGAATCCTCACGATTCCCAAGGTGAAAACACACCTACAAGATCCTCACGACTTGTAGGGAGAAATACCTTTGTGAGACCCTTACGGCTCATAAAGTCAAAAGCCTTAGCCAACAGGACCCTTAACCCTGTTTACTAAGCCACCTTTGTTCAACATCGACAGAGGCAAATGATGATTCACTCCTGGCAATATCCCAGTTGCAGCGATGCTGATGCCTAAACCGGTATCAAATTCCAAGTCCTTTCATGGAAAATGATGATTCGCTCCTGGTAATATTCCAGTCGCAGCGATGCTGATGCCAAGATTGGTATCATATCCCAAATCCCCTACTCGCAAAAAAAAAAAAATCACCGAGTCCAAAAAAAAATGCATACGAAATAGCCGAAATGATGGGGCAACTTGCAAACAAAATCAACAAGTAAAAATGTATGCATGCAAAATAGCCGAAATGATTGGGCAACTCGCAATAAAAAGCAGCGAGTAAAAAGAAAAAATAGCCGAAATGATTGGGCACCGAGAAAAATAGCCGAAATGATGGGGCAATCGCGATTTTCGCGATATAAAAAGCTGAAATGATAGAGCATCGCGGAAAGAATAAAAAAAAATAAAAGAATGAAACTTTTTGCCCTACAGGTGAAATCACATCGATCCCTGTATACAATCCAGGGGCACGGATAAAAAGGGAACCATACCTTCCCAACAGGCTCCATCAGAAAGCGGAGCCAAATCTCGACGGTTAATAGACAACCTAGAGACAATCTCGACATTTATCGCAATATTGCAGACATAATTTCAACAAACGAAGCAAAAAGAAGATCCCGAGCTTCAGGGTCTCGACGTCAACATCGACAACTTAGAGATCACCAACGGCGTTTCTCCTCACTATAGCCAAATGCAGACGTGACGTCAACAATCGACCTCAGAGTCGCAACGAAATGGAACCATAGCAAAGTCCTTAGTTCCAAATCTCAATGGCCACATCTACAGCCTGGAGACCAACAACGGCGTGCCTCCTCGTTCCAGCAGGACACAGATGTTACACCATCAAGCGGAGAGATGGCAAAATCCCAACTCCGCCTTAGCATTCGTCTCATTACAGCAGACGCAATGTTAACAACGGCATTCCTTCGCAGTCCAGCAGGATATACATGCAAAGTTAATAAAAGACCTCATGGTCAGCAAAGCGGAGTGACGGCAAAATCCTAGCTCCACCTCAACACTCGTCTCGTCATAGCGGACACATCATCAAGCAAAGCGGAACAGCGGCAACTCCCAGTTCCATAACTCGACGATGTACCCCCACAGAGAGTCAAATCCCAACTCCGTGAAATGCGGATATAATCAACAAAATTCCTGGTCACGTGGAACGCAGATAACGTCACTATTTGACCCCGTGGAAAACGTCCAGAGCGGATCCTGGTCCTCGCAGAACACGGCAGTGAACCCGTGCGAAGCATCCAGAGCGGAGCCTAATCCTCGCCGAGCACGGCAGTGAACCCGTGTGAAGCATCTAGTGCAAAATTCCTGGTCACGTGGAACGCGGATAACGTCACTATTTGACCCCGTGGAAAACGTCCAGAGCGGATCCTGGTCCTCGCAGAACACGGCAGTGAACCCGTGCGAAGCATCCAGAGCGGAGCCTAGTCCTCGCCGAGCACGGCAGTGAACCCGTGTGAAGCATCTAGTGCAAAATTCCTGGTCACGTGGAACGCGGATAACGTCACTCTTTGACCCCGTGGAAAACGTCCAGAGCGGATCCTGGTCCTCGCAGAACACGGCAGTGAACCCGTACGAAGCATCTAGAGTGGAGCCTAGTCCTCGCCTAACGCGGCAGTGAACCCGTGTGAAGCATCTAGTGCAAAATTCCTGGTCACGTGGAACGCGGATAACGTCACTCTTTAACCCCGTGGAAAACGTCCAGAGCGGATCCTGGTCCTCACAGAACACGGCAGTGAACCCGTGCGAAGCATCCAGAGCGGAGCCTAGTCCTCGCCTAACGCGGCAGTGAACCCGTGTGAAGCATCTAGTGCAAAATTCCTGGTCACGTGGAACGCGGATAACGTCACTCTTTGACCCCGGGGAAAACGTCCGGAGTGGATCCTGGTCCTCGCAGAACATGGCAGTGAACCCGTGCGAAGCATCCAGAGCGGAGCCTAGTCCTCGCCGAGCACGGCAGTGAACCCGTGTGAAGCATCTAGTGCAAAATTCCTGGTCACGTGGAACGCGGATAACGTCACTCTTTGACCCCGTGGAAAACGTCCAGAGCGGATCCTGTTCCTCGCAGAACACGGCAGTGAACCCGTGCGAAGCATCCAGAGCGGAGCCTAGTCCTCGCCGAGCACGGCAGTGAACCCGTGTGAAGCATCTAGTGCAAAATTCCTGGTCACGTGGAACACGGATAACGTCACTCTTTGACCCCGTGGAAAACGTCCAGAGCGGATCCTGGTCCTCACAGAACACGGCAGTGAACCCGTGCGAAGCATCCAGAGCGGAGCCTAGTCCTCGCCTAACGCGGTAGTGAACCCGTGTGAAGCATCTAGTGCAAAATTCCTGGTCACGTGGAACGCGGATAACGTCACTCTTTGACCCCGTGGAAAACGTCCAGAGCGGATCCTGGTCCTCGCAGAGCACGGCAGTAAACCTGTGTGAAGCATCCAGAGCGGAGCCTAGTCCTCGCCTAACACGGCAGTGAACCCGTGTGAAGCATCTAGTGCAAAATTCCTGGTCACGTGGAACGCGGATAACGTCACTCTTTGACCCCGTGGAAAACGTCCAGAGCGGATCCTGGTCCTCGCAGAGCACGGCAGTGAACCCGTGTGAAGCATCCAGAGCGGAGCCTAGTCCTCGCCGAACACGGCAGTGAACCCGTGTGAAGCATCTAGAGCAAAATTCCTGGTCACGTGGAACGCGGACAACGTCACTCTTCGATCCCTTGGGAAACGTCCAGAGCGGATCCTGGTCCTCACACCAACATGGAGTGATCACCACCGCGACATTCGTCTCGATACAGCAGACGCGACACCAGCAAACGAAGCGAAGGCCAAATTCCTAGCTTCAGGGTCTTGACGGCAAGTCATATAAAGCCTGAAAGTCAATCGGAGATCATCCCACACCAGCGCGGAGTGGTCACCACCTCGACGTTCGTCTCGATACAACAGACGAAATGTCACCCCAGCGTTCTTCCCCTAGCAGGATTCGGACACGCCAAAGCAAACGAAGCGAAGGCCAAATTCCTAGCTTCAACGTCTTGACGGTAACTCATATAAAACCTAAAAGACAATCGGAGATCATCTCACACCAGCGTGGAGTGGTCACCACCTCGACGATCATCTCGATACAACGGATGAAATGTCACCCCAGCGTTCTTCCCCCAGCAGGATTCGGACGCGCCAAAGCAAACGAAGCGAAGGCCAAATTCCTAGCTTCATACGTCTTGACGGCAAGTCATATAAAGCCTGAAAGACAATCGAAGATCATCTCACACCAGCATAGAGTGAGCACCACCTCTACGTTGGTCTCGATACAACAGATGAGATGTCAACTACAGCGTCCTTCCTTCAACAGGATTCGGACACACCAAAGCAAATGAAGCGAAGGCTAAATTCCTAGCTTCAGGGTCTTGACGGCAAGTCATATAAAACCGAAAAGATAATCGGAGATCATCCAGCATGGAGTGGTCACCACCTCGACGTTCATCTCGATACAGCAGACGCAACATCACCAAAAGGAGCCACGGCAAAATCCCTAGTTCCAAACCTCGATGGTTCACCAGCAACCTAGAGACAACCATGACATTCGTCTCGATACAGAGGACGCGATGCCAGCAAACGAAGCGAAGGCCAAATTCCTAGCTTCTGGGTCTTAACGGCAAGTCATATAAAGCCTGAAAGACCACCGGAGATCATCCCACATAGAGTGGTCACCACCTCGACGTTCGTCTCGATATAGCAGACGCAACATCACCAAAAGGAGCCACGGCAAAATCCCTAGTTCCAAAGCTCGACGGTTCACCAGCAACCTAGAGACAACCATGACATTCGTCTCGATACAGAGGACGCGATGCCAGCAAACGAAGCAAAGGCCAAATTCCTAGCTTCAAGGTCTTAACGGCAAGTCATATAAAGCCTGAAAGACTATCGGAGATCATCCCACACCAGCACGGAGTGGTTATGACTCATCGGGGCTCTCCAAAATGAGCCTAACCTCAAGTAAAACGCGGCATGGCAAATTCCTAGCGCTTGCTCTTCCGACGGTCAAACTGCCAAGAAGGATTGCTTGAAGACGTCTTGTCCAGCCCCCGAAGGGATCAGAAACACAGCAATCGCAGGGCTACTCGAAATGCACGATTGCCTATCGAGGAACACATCAGCTCATACGACGGTACGACGGCCAAAATCCTAAGTACCACAGACCCTAACGGACTTCTGTCGTAAAGAGCAGAGGTTAACTGTGACGTTAGGATATTCTTGCGAGATCTGCTCGATTCGTTTCGACTCGTGAGGAAAATGATATCTTTGCGAGAACTTCTCGATTCGTCTCGACTCGTGAGATAAAGCCATAGGCAGCAAGGATTAAAAAACCTGTTTCCTAAGCACTGGGATCCTGCAAGCCGGCCCAAAATGGTCTCTTGCATACTATCCACGGGTCTCACTCTCCGAAGTCGAATTTCGACAAGGAGGGGAACAACCACTTACGGGTCCTCTCGACTCGTAAGAGGGAAAAATTCTCTCATAAGATCCTTACGACTTATAAGAGAAAACACACTTAGGAATCCTCACGACTCCTAAGGAGAAAATACACCTACGAGATCCTCTCGATCCGTAGGGAGAAAAGTCTTTATGAGACCCTCACGGCTCATAAAGTTGAAAAGTCTTAGGTGGCAGATCCTAACCCTGTCTCCTAAGCCATCACTGCCCTGCAAAGAGGTCAAGATAGACCATCTATGAGCCACACTCGCCAAAGCTACATGCCACTGAAATGGAAAAGCTACTCATGAGCATATAAACTACTTCACTCTAGAGTAAGATATAAAGAAATAGAAGGGTGCGGCTCATGGAGTTAAGGGTTTGGAACTATATCTCTTAAGAGTCGAAATTTGAGTCAATGATAAATGACGACGCTTGTGTCCGCTCGTTATCTTCTCAGATCAAGATTGTGAAAGTAATATACCAACCCGAAACTGGTCATACGCTATGCATTACTTTGCACTACTTCACCCACGTAAATACTTACGTGGGCAAAGTAGTGGGGGGCATTTGTTCCCGCCAAAAATTTCTGCACAAAAGAGCCCAAGGTATCAAATGGCGGCGATACGCTTAAGAAAATGGGAACCAGTATCTTCCGGGATGTTTTTTGACAAACTCCCGAATGAGAAGCAGATAAATTCTGATGGTATCGAAAGCGGCTCGAAAAACCCTTCGATTTGATATATTATGAGCCTCGTAATTCATTCGGGATCAAAAGTTATGAGGAATTACGTGTCCACACGTGATGGGCTTTTAAGAACCCGCTGGAGGAGTTAAAAGATATAATAAAAACTCAGAAAAGACCCCAATGGGGCATCACGTGCTCATACATGACCATGGGTCACGTGCAGACACGTGATGGGCTTTTAAAGCCTCTAAAATAATGAATAGAATTTAATTCTAAAAGTCAGAAAATACCTCAACGAGGTATCACGTGCTTACACGTGACCAATGGTCACGTGTTGACACGTGATGGTTAAAACTGAAACATAAATAAGCGGCTGAGAAAGGAACCCAATTGGGGGTCACGTGCTCACACGTGACCAAAGGTCATGTGCCAGCATGTGACTGGCTTTAAAAGCATTATAATTTAATAGAATTAAATTCTAAAAGTTTCTGAATCTTTCCAAATGGAAAAGGGTCATGGGGAACCGTTGGAATAAAAATCCAAGGGTGATTAAAAATCACCAATTTATAGAAAAACCTTGGACAAGGAAAGATTTCCCTGAAAATCTCACCAGGATAACAAATAGAATATCTTTTGGATTTAAAATCCACGGTGAATAAAATTCACTGAATGATCTAAAGGCCCAGATTAATGATAAATATAAATCAAATCTTTCAACATACAAATCAAATCCCTTAATGAGAGATTTGCTAAACAAATTGATTCTCTTCCTTCTCCTATAAATAGGAGCCAAAAAGAGAAGAAGGGGGATCTACATTTTTGAGAGAAAAACAGAGAGAGGAGAATTTAATTCTCAAGAGGGAAGAAAAGAAAAGAGAATTTAATTCTCAACAAAAGAAAACCCTAGGTAAGAAAAGAGAGGCTTCAAAAGAGAATTTAATTCTCAAAAGAGTTTAACTCTTATTTAAAGAAAAGAACTTAGTTCTTCTTCTGGTTGAAGATCTGCACAGAGCACATCTCCCCATAACTTGAGAATTTAATTCTCATCGGGTCGAGATCCTGCCATGCAGATCCTAAACTTAGAAGGGGAATTGAGTTTTGAGAATTTAATTCTCCTAAAACAAAACTAGGGTTTACCCCTAATCAAGAATTTAATTCTTTCATATATCTGGGAATTTAATTCCTTTGAAAAGAAATCAGGGTTTCATCCTAAATAAGAATTTAATTCTTTCACGATAGGAATTTAATTCTTCCAAAATCATAATTAGGATTTAACCCTATAAAGAATTCAATTCTTAAAAGATCTCTGTTCATGAAAAGAACTAGGGTCACGTGCCCCCACGTGACCCTTGAAAAGATCCCCTGCAAAGAACTTTGATGCATCACCTCACGTGCTCCCACGTGACTCCCAAAACGCAGAAAGAAAAAGCAAAGGAAATAAAAGCTTTGGGCGCTCTCACGTGTTATCACGTGACCCCTCAGCAAATGCTTTAACAATTGGCGTACAGATCCCCATCACATGCCAACACGTGATGCTCTAAAAATAAAAATGAAAGTGTTTAACACTTAATGGCAAAACAAAAGAAAAGAACCTTTGGGCGCTCTCACGTGTCCCCACGTGACCCCTCAGCAAGTGCTGTAATATTCGATGCATAAACCCCCATCACGTGCCAACACGTGATGCTCGAAATAAAAAAAAAGTGTTTAACACTTATTCGCAGGTTTGAGGGTAAAACAAAAGAGATTTGGCTCCACATTTAGGGCGCCCTCACGTGTCCCCACGTGACCCCTAACAAATCCCTTTAATATCTAATGGATGGATGCCTATCACGTGCCCACACGTGATGGCCAGGAAATGAAAAGTGTTTAACACTTAATTGCAGAACGAAGAAAAGGGATCTGGTCCCCCCTTTTGGGCGCTCTCACGTGTCCACACGTGACCCCTCTGTCTTTAGTGTTTAACACTAATTCGGGGATTATATTTCCAGTGTTTAACACTGATTGTTTCTAGTGTTCAACACTAAATTGAAGATTATATTTTCAGTGTTTAACACTGATTGTCTTTTAGTGTTTAACACTAATTTGAGAGTTCTACCTCCAGTGTTTAACACTGTTGTTCTCTAGTATTTAATACTACTTTAAGCCAAATTGGCTAATTTTCCAGAGGCAAAAGTCCTTCCTCCAAATGAATCTCAAAATTGAGGAAACCAAAGACAAGATGTTGTCAGAGCCACCAAACCTCTGTTTGGCACTGCTGAATGATGAGGGGCTAAACCCAGACAAATGTTTAATGGCCCAAAGGACCAATATTTCAAACATAATTGGACTTAGCCCAAACTGGCCATAAGTCCTCAAGTCATCTTGAACTGAGCACATCTGCTCTTTCGACCAATTCATTGGTTCAAGGGTACATCTCTGAACTCCTCTGATATTTGTCGTTGTAATCCTTCAACGTCGTCAGAGAGGTGACGGGTCCCGACAACCATACATCAACACGGACTGTGGGGTCCTTAAACTCATAGACTTATGCGTCCTTAAACCAAGATACGGACTGCGGGGTCCTTAAACCCGCGGACTTATGCGTCCTTAAACTAACGGACTAATGCGTCCTTAAACACACCCATATGGACTGTGGGGTCCTTAAACCCATGGACTTATGCGTCCTTAAACTACCTATGGACCACTATGTCCTTAAACTGGTATTGGACCACCATGTCCCTAAACTGGCAATGGACCACTGTGTCCCTAAACTGGAACAATAGAGCCCCCAAATGCTCTTTTGTCGGATCTAAACGATCCCGTTAAGTTGATCTTAGTCCCAAACTGGACTAACGTATCCTTAACAACCGCTTAAGTTGATCTTAGCCTCAAATATGGCTAACATATCCTTAAACCTTCAAACAGACTTTAGTCCCAAATTGGACTATGAATCCCCCCAATCAGCTTTGGTTCAAGGGTACATCTCTGAACTCCTCTGACACTTGTCGTTGTAATCCTTCAACGTCGTCAGAGAGGTGATGGGTCCCGACGACCATACATGCAATGGACCACCATGTCCCTAAACTGGAACAATAGAGCCCAAACGCTCTTTTGTCGGATCTAAACGATCCTGTTAAGTTGATCTTAGTCTCAAATCGGACTAACGTATCCTTAACAAACGTTTGAGTCGATCTTAGTCTCAAATATGGCTAACGTATCCTCAAACCAAAACCACAAACCCAAATCTAAGTAAACACGGATTTGGATTAATCCACGTCCTACGGGCGACTACATAAATTAGTCTCCGTATACAATCCACGGGCAACCACAAACAAAACAAACACCCACGACACGAAGTGACCAGCTGGAGAAGGAGAAAGTTGTTACCGCGATGCGGTAGCGTAATTAACTGCAGGGGCTTGCGCCTGCAGGGAAGAGCGTCCCCACAATCAAAAACCCCTCAATGAGGGGGAATCTGACGAAGTCTGCTACATCGGATGCATCCGTCTAAACATCCGATACACGGTGCCATAAATCAACTTGGCATCTTCGGAGAGGTGGACGAATAGCACCAATTAGCATCTGTCCCGAATCTCAGGTGAGACGTCCTCACGTCTCGGCCGCCGTTCGGAGGGGAACAGGGTTCGAACGATTATCAGGAAACCATTTTCCCAAGTTTAAAGTATTCGGAAGAACATGCAGGTATTTCGATGGACCCTCTAGAAGAATGAAACCGTAACTCGACATAATCACCACGAGAACGCCCTTGAACCTTAGAGTTTACGGCAGTTTCGCAGTGCCATTAGTGAGGCTTGGGTCTGCCCTTCTACAGCTGGATCATTGATGCTGGGGTATGTACCGGATATTTTTAAACTGTACTTGAGTGTTGAGCTCTCGGGGAAATTATGGGATTTTGATGGATCGATCGAAAAGTTTAATGTAGTCTGGATATCAGGTGAAGGGATCGACTACGTGGGAGAATCTAGATATGAGTATTGTCGTTGGTAGCGCAGTCAGCACAGCTACGAAGAGACGAGTTCGAAGCAACCGACATCAGAAGAAAGAGGCGGACATTGACGATCGTGTTTACGATTGTGATTTAGTGATTTGAATTTCATATTTTCTGTTATTGGATTTTGACATTTTGAGGAATTCGTTTTACGATTGGTATTTTATGTGTGTACCTTCATTACATTCTAGTTGTGCTTCATATACCGGTTGTATTGATGTTGTTTAGTACACACCCAGTACACTTGATTTGGTTATATATATATTTTGGGATTTTTGATTGATTTCGTGCATAGGGGTTACACAGGATTTTGATATATGCTTCCACCTAGTTTTTATCCATTTTCGTACTGTGATTCGAGTTTGATATTCGATGTATGTTTTCGTGCACCATGTGCACCTGATTGGGATTCTTGCGCATACTTGGCGCACTTGATGCGATTTTGTGCACACCAGATGCACTAAATCGGGGTTTTGTGCAGATTAGATGCACCTGATTTTGAGTCGTGCACGCCCGTTGCACTTGACAGATGTTTTTGGTGCACACCTGTTGCACTTAGTTTTGTTTTGTGGGTATTCATGGTTTCTGCATTTGGTTTCGATTTCAGTGCGTACCGGACGCACATCACATTTTATTGATGTGATTGGGATTGATTTTAGTTTGAGCAGTATGTTTTCATAATCATTAATATTTGATTTAGTAACCAGGCGGGACGTGTATGTTAAATAAAAGATATATATATATATATATATATATAGTTATTTTAAAAAAAAAATTAAACGTCCGCTACTTATGCCGTGACACGTGCATTGCACGGCGATTTTCAAGAGGGGTTTTTGTATGCTTCTTTATTATGATGATTCGTCGATTTTACTAGGATGCGAACTATATATAAGTTATAGATTGATGTGTATTATGAAGGTTTTCATATTGAGTTTTGAAATTTTATTATCGCCATAACTCCGATGATTGCGTCATGCTTGACGGAGTTGATTTTTGTTATGTATTGATGATTTCGGAGCCCCGACGATTTGAATGTTTTGCTAAACGTTTTAGTATTTGGAGGGGGAGTTTTAATTTAAATTCGGGGACCGAATTTCAAAAAGGGGGGAAGATTGTAACGTGTTAAAAATGATTAAATAAATAATTAAATGAATAAAAGTGTTTAAGTGAATTTTAGGATTTTCGGTAAAGTAAAATGTATTTTTCGTAAAACCAAACCGTGATTGTTTTTCATTATAATTTTTAAAATATCTATTTTAATTATGAAATTACTAGTAAATGGTAGTTATTTAGCCACTTCTAAATTTTTAGTTTAATAAAATATTTTTCCTAAATTAATTATTTTAATTATTAACATAAGCTTTATTTTTACACTAAATTAGTGTAAATTACAAATTTAAATGGTTTTAATTTGTAAAAATGAACCATGGCATATTAGAAATTAGTGTGTATCATGCAAAATATATTTGCAAATTTTTCGTATTTTCTAGAGCTTTCTTGAGTTGCTATAGTAAATAAATAAATAAATAAATAAATAAAGCATGAAAAGACTTTTAGTGTTGTTTCTCTTTTTGAAACTTCTACACAACATCACACTCTCTTCTTTCTCTCCCTCACCTCCCTCTAGGCCGGCCCCAAACCCCCATGGCAGCCCCCCTTTTTACCACCTCATTTTTATTCAAAATTCATTAAAAATACATCAAAAATTCCATTAAAATGCCACAAAATCCTATTTATTTCATACTCTTTATTCCTTGCTCATTTTTATATGAAATTTGGAGATGGAAGGCATGCATTTTGGAGACTCATTTCTTGTTTGGATTTCATATTTTGGGAGGTATAATTTCTTTCTTTTGATTTATTGTTTTAGATGTTCATTTAAGCTTAATTTAGATTTAATGAATTAATTCTATGTTTTTTTTAAAATTCAAGTTAGGGTTTTTAAATTCAAGTTATGATTTTTGTTAATTATTTAGGGTTATAATAGTTAGTTTAACACTTTTAGAATTGGAAAATATTGCATGGTTGTTGAATTGTAAAATTTTCATTTAAAAATTGTTTTAAATTAGGAATTTAGTTAACTAGGTTTTTGCAAAATGTGTTTGTGGTTAATATAAAATTCAAATTTGGGTTGTTATCATTGGATTATAGTTTTAGTGGAAATTTTAGCATGTTAATGGAAAGAAAAACTTAGTTTGATTGCTAGTTTCAATGGATAATTGATAAATTGTGATAAAAAAAATTGCTAATTTTGTAAACTAGATTTTAGAAATTCCTATATAAATGAGATTAAAAATATAATTATTTTTTCATTATATCATTATCATCATAAATTGGGGTTTAAGTCATTAATTTATGCAAAATCATGTTTTGAGGTGGAATTGTGGTATTTTGCTTGGAAAATGTTGAAAATTGTTAAAGGGTGCAAACTAGAAATTTCAAATTACTACAAATATGTGTAATAAAAATATAGTAATAGTTTGTATAGTATATTTATGCTATTTAATGAGTTTTATGGCCTTTGGTTTCATTTAAATGTCAAGTTTCGATGAAAAACGGTAAATTGGCATTTTCGGGTTTTTCGAAAACGGACGATTTGATCGATTTTAGTGTTTCGATGGATTTGATCATGTTTTACAATATAAGTAATGTGTTTTAAAACTACAAGTTATCTGTTGATGTTTATCTCGATCCATCGGAGTTTGTACGCCGATATCGAGCGATATTTGGTACTTTTGCGTGGACGGGACATAGGTTTTAACCTATGCTTGTTCCTTGTATCGTTTGACTTTTGTATGTGATTCGGTTTACGATGCTATTTATATGTTTGCGTTTTGGTACCCTTCAAGTGGACTGCGGGCGATGAAGAGGAGGATGGCGACACCGTCGTCGGCAGACATGGACCAGATGAGTAGATGCATATCTACGGGGGGAAGTCGGGTGGATGGCGTTTAGCACCCCCGCAACGTAGAATAGGAATAGTATTTATTGTCAGTAGGAAACCAGATGTGACCCTAGATACTTAACGCGTAGGACCCTAGTAATAACCCTAGGCTGAACTAGACTGATTTAGGAAAACCTTATCAGGGGATGAGTACCTTGGAAAAGTTCTTAGGTTTCAGGTAGAAACACACACGCACACACTGAAACTCGACATGGAGTATACGTATATTTGTGTATATATATAAAACTAGGTATAGGTGTATATATATATACAACACGTATATGGGATTCATTGATGTGATATGATATCCGAGGTATGATGAAACAGTATAACTGGGCTTGATGCCGTGATTCTTGACTATACAGTCGTATTAAAGTGTTAGCGGATCATTAGAGAATGAGATAATGAACATGAATATATAAATTATGAAGGGTGGTGGTGATATTGAGGTACATGGGACGCTAAAATAGTACCTGGGCTGTATCTTGTGACTTGATGACGATAAGATATCGGTATGACTTAATCACAATATGATACATGTGACATGATATTTCTGAGGATAACTAATGATTATTCCATGATGGCAATGATATATGATTTATGTATGCGATTATAGTTTAGCACCTTGATCATGAGATATGTTAATGATGACACATTACGAATAATGAGACACCTAGGAGATACTTGATCCGTACCCCGATATTGGGATGCCGTACGATGGATTTTACCGTACGAGCCTTAGATATGATGATTGATCCGCACTCTTGATTCGAGGAAGCCGTACTACGTACGTGACGCTATTGAGGCGGGATCGCCGACTATTAGAGATATTGGTTCAGACCTTAGGTAGATGCTTGTTTCTTATTGACTAGTTTCTTAGGTTAGTTCCTTAGGATATTAGATGGACACTAGTTTAGGTTCGACTCATATAGTGGTAGTTGTACTTGTATATCGCAGAGGAGTGGATAATGCACATCTGTCTTGCATTCATACTGTAATCATCATGGTGCATGTTCTTCATATGTTGCTATAATCAGTATAAACCTTACCTGTTAGAACACCAGCACCATTACCGATGATGCGCATATTCCACGCACACTTATCTGCCGGCTCACACACATCATCATCTGTAATTGCTATGTCACGTACACTTTAGATCATATTATCTTTTATTGATAGAATCAGTTAACCACTAAACCGATAAAATATTGTGATTTCTCTCTTATGTTAGTATAAGACATGCTAGTTATTACTTAGACATTCATGCATTCATATTTTCATGTTATCGCGCAGTATTATGGGCATATGCCGACACTTATCATATACTTACTCATGATTTTGAGATTTGGATTTCTATGAGATTTCTGGATTTTTGGGGAAAACCGCAAAAATATATAAAAACTTCTCTCTCTCTCCTTTTCTCTTTTCAAAATAAGATGCGGTTTTCTCGTGATGTATGTGTCGTCCATCATGAGATTTCATGTTTTCTGTTGGATTTCGAGACCAGATTCGAGGAGTGGATGAACCGTCTCGGGTACATGGTGGGCCCGGTATGGTACCCCAGGGCAAGAAGATCGAGTTGTAGACGATGAGCCTGGCAGGGGAAGACTACCTACCGGTGATGTCTGGCGCGGCGGATATCCGGAGGATACCGACCGTTGTCGTGAGATTTGATGATATGGGCCGATCCGGAGTTACGGAGCCCGACATATTGAGACTTGAAATTTACATGTTTGTGTCGATGCTTGACACGGATTTCCATGGATTTCATTGTTGATATTTCCGGTTTCTATACCCGTTTTACTATGATAACAGCTAAAGATTTCTTATACAGATATACCTGGATTTCAGGATTTGTTTATTTTACATTCATGGTGCATGCATATCCATTCATATGACATAGTACTATATAAGGCACTGACACGACACGGAGTATTTGCACTTACACGTAGTATTACCCTACTATTACTAGATGTTTGGGATATAGTAGTGTATTATTATGACCTAGGATAGCGTCGTGCATTCGATTTCTTTTCGTAGATGTCTTCTACTCACGAGATGGCAACTCACCCCCGTTGTGCCAAATTTTATTACAGGTTCGATGTACAGGTTTCCCTGGTAGCTTGCTGGCACATCTATTCTTTCAGGGTGATTTGCACGGTAGGTTGGTTCACTTGTATCCGAACCACCATTGTACTTTTATTCTTTCATTTGTATCTAGTAAGCTCCATCAACCATATTTGTATTACTTGATAAGTTTATTGGACCAGTCTTTTATTTCGACCTTAGAGTCGTGCGCGTATTATTCTGATCTGGTGGTTTTCTTTTCTTTTGAGTTTTGAGCCTCGCCCTTTGGCGTTGTATATTATTGTGCTTGTTGTGGTTGTTTCCTCCTGTTGGCGTTGAGTTAGCTCCCGTTTAGGGATGCTTTTTATTGTTGTTTATGTATATTATATTTGTTGTACCCGTTTGGGGGCCAGTTTTTATAGAGGAGACTCTGCCGAAATTTTTGGGAAAATATGCTGATGTTTTAAACTTATTCCTTCATGTTTTCTTTTACTGCTTCTTCTTCTTTTTCATGGTTTAGAATTCTGGGCTTCGGCTTACTTAGGTTACGTGGCACCTCTAGATGCTTCGTAATCTAAGTGCCGGTCACGTTCCGTACTTTCGGGTCGTGACAGACACTCCAGGAGAATCCACGTGGGAAAGAGAAGATGAAATGCGTGCAAGATATCCGCACCTTTTTGTAAACTAGTCCTCAAATAAAAGTTATAAATTTCGAGGACGAAATTTTTGTAAGGAGGGTAGATTGTAACAACTCCAATTTTTGTATACCTAAATTTGAATTAAATTTGAAATATACTTGGAGTATTAATGTTGCTGATAACACTTTAAGTATCTATCTCCCTACAATAATTACAAGAAGGAGCTTGTAGCTCATTAGTAATGCCTTGCACTGCTGAACCAAGCTACCAGAGTTCGAATCCCACATCCCAAATTATTTTTAGCACATTTTTCTTTAAAATTCCTGGAAGTCCAAAAGTCCACAGGCCATAACTCCCAAATAGTGAACTGAACCCCAAAAATGAACCATGCCAAAAGCCTAGTCAGGAGACCCAGGACCCAACGCCGGCAGGAATCGGCCAACTTGGCCGGCGGGCGGACGGCGCCGAAGGCCAGGGTCCCAACATGAAAGTTGTGGCGTTTGGTCTTCTGTAACTCATGGTTTACTCCATTTTTACTGTAGCAGTTCCGAATGTTTTAATGCAAAATTTTAATGTTTTTCTATAATTTTTATAATTTTTTTTAAAAAAAAAGATTCTTCACCTACCCTACCCTAGCTATCCTATAAATAGACCCCTACCTCTTACCTTCTCATTCCAAAACCCTAGAAAAACTCTCTTGAAATTTCCACAAGAAGTGTGCTTTGAATTCGAGTTCCCGGCGAAGCCCTGATGAAATTCCGGCGACGTGATTTGAAGCAACCGGCGACGAAACCATACCTCGGCCTTTCTTCCTACTTCTCTTTACTCTTTAGAAGAGTTTAAACCCGTAAGTCCCATCCTTCTCACCTTTCTATTTCTTAAAAATACGGATTTATGGAACCCAACGGAAATCGGAACAAACCGATTTCCGATTCGATTTTTCTACAAAATTCCACTTGTCACCTAATCCATAATACCTAAACATAACCATGATGACTATTAATCACATAGAAACCAATTTAAATAAAGTTTCTCACATGAAATGATAGCTTCCTTATAAAACCATATTCCTTTCATAAAAATACCATGAAGTTTATTTTTCTTCGTTTAATCAATTCTCTCATTCCTAAATATGTTTATCTTGGTCACTAAACTTGTAGAAATCAATTTGAATGAATATTCACACATGAAATGATAACGTTTTCAAATACCGTATTCTTGCGCTTAAATACCTTCAAGTTTAATATATCATATTTAACCTCTAAACTTCGCAATACCTTAAAATAAGTCACGAGGTAATGACCTGCCTCTACACACACACAAATATAACCTTAATTGATATCGTTAAAAAATATAAAATACGAAAATACAGGACTTTCCACTAAAATACCACATTCTTTATAAACCTTTTCTAAAAGCTTTAAGTTGTACACAATCCTAAATAAAATCTTTTAAAATGAAAGCACGATAGGTCATGGACATCGATCGTTTATCTAAACTGTCTTGTGGTGTCTAGGCAAGTGTGTCTAGGCTAGTGGTTTTTAATTAGGCCCACGACTGTGGTTCCTTCCCATTTACCTGGCACTTACCTGGCCGCAATTGACGGTGAAGAGACAATTTGAGGCTTCTAATGACTTGTCGTTTAGACCTTAGAAATAGGCTAGTTGGCTTAGGAAACCCTAACAACTAAAATACGGAAAACTGTACTCTTTTACGAATAAATACCTTATATTTATAGAACCGTTTTTTCTAAATGAATAATTTTTATTAAACCTAAGCAAACGCCGCTACAACCCACCTTTGGGGAACCCGTTAGGGATAGTACGGTTCATCGTGCACCCGCGGGCTAGTACTGCGAGATTCAGACTTCCGCAAGGAGCATTCGGTCTCGAAAGGTTTAAAATACGGCATTTAAGAAAAGAATGAGATTTTGGAAAATAAATTATTATTAAAAATTATTCTTGTATTATTATATATATAAATATCATTTAAACACCTATTTTATTATAATATAAAGTTTCCACTTTTTCTAAAATTACAAGTTTAAAAGTTACATTAAAATACCCTGAGTTACAAATAAATCAATTAATACTTTTATTAGGATATATTCACTAGAATAACACAAATAAAATCCACACTCATTATAACTATAAAGATGAATAACAAATACTTGAGGTGTATTTTGAAATCTATACAAAGGTACTTTTTATATAAAACCCCATCATGTTTTATAAATTACAATAAGGCCCCTAACAATTATTGAACTTCAACTCACCTTCTTTTAGTCTGAATCGGGTTAGAGTCTGACTATTTCTGACTTGAATATGATTCAAGTCAATCTATATTCTTTCATATTCCAACTCAAGATGAATACATGAATCCCTGAATCCAGCTAACAATCTATATAACTTGACTGAACCGAACCATGGATATTCCTTCTACATGTTTCCCAGTATTCCATTTACATGACTCTACGGTTATAACCGTTTCCTGATATCATGGTTTCGGTCAGTCAGTCGATCGATCATGCAATCTATACCATTTTTACAATACAACAATACTACGGGGTTTAAGGGGTAGAATGGTACGGAAGGTGTTAAAGGTGGCACAAGGTGGTCAGATTAATACACCTAACCTGAATCCCATTGCTGTTGTACCGTGGCATAACGGTTCCTTGTACTACACGTGCCCTAGTCTCTGGCAAGTGAGACTCCCCTCGTTTACACTGGCATTCTTCTGTACCAAGCTACAAACAACAGCGATAACATAACCTTATAACAATAGTTTACATTCTAAAAATGTACCTTCTTATTCTGTCTTCTCTACTTCCCTCTTACCTTTGGGACTTACCGAGTGATCTGTTCGCTGACGACATTCTGTTTCTTTTTTCTTTGAATGTCGTCAGGTGACTTGGACCCGGCGGAAGTTGAGCCATCACAAGAAGATTTGGAGCATTTTGCCGAAGACCCAGCAGTATAATTTCATTGTACACTTTTCTTTTCAGTACTTTCCATTTCCTGTTATGCCAATGTTTAGGCATTTTTATTTCAGATGTATTTCCTTTTTCATGTATTGTAAAAAGAATGTTAATAAATAAAAGTTGCTGTTCTTTTTATACTCTTGTCTCTTGTGTATTTATTTTATATTGCTTAGCTACGCTTAGCGTATGTACTTATGAGTACATACGTAGCGAACCTCGTCGTGTCCACTTCGTCGTACACTGGGAAGCGGGGTGTGACACTCTCTCTCGCCAAAACGGACGGTACAGGATCGGAACACGTGACTAGCGACAAACGACTCTCCCACAGAAGTAGTCACAACTAGCGGCTGATCAAGCAAACCGGACTCTCTACCCAAACTCGGTACAAAGTGTGTGGATACGTACGAGTACGTGGAAACATACGAGCACAAGGATCCGGATCAGACAATACGTGTGCAACAAAGGACATACTGAAAGAGTACCTGAACGCTCTGCGTTGGACGCCCTCGCGTCCCGATGGGTCGAAGCGAAAACTTGTGCCTGTCCTTCATCTGCGACTGACCGAACTCCTCCTCTACTAACCTGACCCCTCTGCGCGAACCCTCCGCGTCCATGACGTCTCAGAATACGACCCTGATGTGGTGTGAAGGAACACTGCCTGATGAGGTGTTGAAGGCTCCCACATCGTAAACATCTACGCGCTGGCTGCCGTCCTCCCTGGGGATGAGAACCAAACAACTGTCCTCGTCCTAAGCCTTCGCTCTGGGCTGGTACACCAGTACGATTCCTCAACTGTTCCGAAACTCTCACGGTCTCTGAAAGACGTGTCGCGTACACTGGGGCTGCCTCCACCGGTGCTATGTAGGGGACGGAATACAGCATGATGATCGCAAGGAACAACTGGGTAACTGGGGTGACAACCACCTGTCGCTGCGCTCGAACGACCTCCACCAACGAGCTCATCGCCTGGCGCAAGCCCTGCATCTCTACCACTAGTCTAGCGATCTGAGCTGTCGTAGGGGGAACAATCTGTCCTGGTACAACAGGGGTACTACTCGGATCAGTCCTCATCTCGGATGAATCAACTCGAACATCGGCTCTCACGGCCGCTCTCTACACCGTCGTAGTCCTTGGTGGCATAATGGCTGAAAAGAAGGTAGGATTTGATGAGGATACGGAAATTGAATCGCAAGAATGTATATACTCAAGAAGGAATTTCAATCAATAAGTCCTAAGGTCGCTTAGGCGGAGTACCGTGTCGTGAGTATGCCGCGGAACATACACACGCTACGCCACTCTGCTGTAGCTACCTACTCCATCATACCAGGGTCATCCTACACTCCGAAGGTAAAACCTATGCTCTAATACCAACTTTATCACGACCCAAAGTTTGGCTCGTGACCGACAACTTAACCACGTAACGTCTACAGGCGTAACGCGACTAAGTGAACCGGAAACCCAGAAATCAAACCGATAAAGTATAGAGTGTTTTAAATTTTAAAAGGAATCATTTATTAAATGTTAAGAGATCCAAGTAAACAATCACCCAGATAGCAATATACGACGCCGTAGCAAAGATCAAGATCCACAAGTGGGAACATCACAGATAGGATAACTGCAAAGTACAGTCGGCTCACAACGAGCTCGACACCAGAATACAAATAATATACATGATCGTCCTCATACTGTCTCTAAGTCAAATACATACATGGTAGATGGAGAATACTAGATACAACAATATACATAACTGAAAGATAAACAGATACCGCACAAAATCCACCTATCAGCAAGGAGCTAGTACACCAACTATGGGGGTATCTGTGTCAAAAGATGCAAACCGCAGCCTGCCGCGACTACTCCGAAGGGCAACCTGCAAACACTGTGGCACAAAGGGGGTGAGTTGCCAACTCGTGAATAGAGATAACATATAAAAGTAATCATGAGCATACACGTACTGCGCTACTTTATCATATGTCAATAAATGATATCAATGTGTGATAAGCAGTATGTGCAAAAAATCGTGCAAGTGCTCTATCAGGTAATATAACTACAGGATGAGATGCAATAATGGATGCTGATGTAGGGTTCCTAGGCACTCTTGTGAAGGTTCATAAAGCATCAAACATGCCCGAATAAAATTTTAGATGTGCCGAACAACCCAAAGACGGGATCTTTGCTAGATTATTAGGGTTTAACATGCAACATAACATCTTTAAACCTAAGTGTGAGGGATTACAACCTTTGTAGTCCGCTCCTTCGCTTTATAAGCTCCGAGTAGAAGTCTCATTGCCGCGATCCACGATCTCCCGGACTTAAGAGAGGCTCTACGATTCGAACGATCCATGCTAGCTTAAAGTGTTCCGCTTCTCCGATGATCTACGTCGGAGTTGCTATAACCCAAGCTTTCTCAGTCTAAAGAGATGAACACCCTAATCTAATGGGCTAGATTAGATGAGGATGATGGAGTAGTATTTATGCTTTCTTTTTAATTCATTTTCTCACAAGAAATCATTACAAAAGAATTAACTAGTAAGCTTTCTCAAAGCTAAGAGAGAAGAAGATGATAAATGAAAATGAAAATCCTCTTGTGATGAATAGTAGTAAACAATATATGATTGATTATTGAACCATGGTTAAGGATGAGAGGTTTAACCTTTGTAGAGAATAACTAGAGCTAGGGTTTGTTTAGGTTAGATAATGAGTCATAAGATAATATCAACCATAATATCTTATACTTGACAAAAGAGAATCTTTCTAGAAAGTGCAAGAAAGAGCTAACCCTAATCAAACCCTAATCCCTTTTTATCATCCTTAAACATGTTTCATAATAAATCATATCATTTCACAATAATATATATCATATATATATTATATATATTTGCAACAAAAGAAAATAATACAATTAACATATATCGCATATATATCAATGTATTAATCCGGTAAGAACATGAAATAATAAAGCAAGCCAAAATTAGATAATGTAATACAATATATCATATATATCATTATACATTAAATCATCGAATCAACACTTGATCCAACGATCCGGCTATATCGAATATAACCGACTAATATATCATGTACCGATTCATCGAATCAACACTTGATTCGATGTCCCGGTTCATATCTAAATATCGCGAGAATATAATACAGCATCTCATATCGCATTATCCTCGGTCCTGCACATATCACATATGTGCCTCTACTCCATTTTGCCTGAGCCAAGAAAGCTCTGTGTAGGACTCTAAAGAATCGTCAATACGCCGGTAGCAGGTGATGATCATATCAAACACCCACAAGCTGCAAGCGGTCAGCTAAACGTAACAGCTACCCAGGTATTGAGCGATCAGAAGATCAACAAGCTAGCCTGTCCGTTCTCCTGTGAATCCAATCAGTAAAACTCCCGTACAGTCCGGTCTGTTCGTCTGATATGTCGCATATCAAGTCTAGGGGTGGTATACGTCAGACCCCAGTAACCGATAAGTCGTGTCGATATGAGACTCATAACAGGTCGAGAAACTACTGGTAACACTAACCAGTATATCTCTATATCAGCCCTGGCCAGGGACTTCCAGTTATAGCCAATCGAACACAGCACAACATCAACTCCCTATACCGGGAGAGACGAATCCCCTCCTATCGCTCATTGCCTCCATGTGATTCGGGACTGTACCCAAAAGCCACCGTTTTGCACGCCCTCTTGGATGTGGTAAGGTGGAAATCAAAGCACAGTGGGAATCACACAAGACTCTATGACAATCTCGGGTCTACAGACTACCCTGTACCAGTGTCACCGGAGAACTGCCATCTGACGTGTGGTATATCACCATCTGGGAGTTCTCGGCGAGTCCGTCCAGTGTACCCAGTCTCCACTGAGCACCCGTACACCATCCTTGATGTCAAACACCGATGGATATGGGATCATCTATCGCCCATCATATGGGTCAGATGCGTATACGCTAGTCTACTCTGGTGTATCGATGCCCCGTCTCGATATACCCTCGACTAGGAACATTTATAGGATGTACTCATCGACAACCGTGGCCCTACTAGTATGATCTCATCATAATCCCAGTACTCGAGTACAGATCCTAAGGGCTTTATCAACATGTGAGAGAAAGACAGTAAACCAATACAAGTCAACATGTTAAGATAAAGTGAAACCAAATAGCATACTATCATGACGAGCAAGAAAGTCCTCTCTGTATATATCCAAGCATCCATCATAATATACATCATATGCACAACAATGGCCTCTAGGACATATACATAACTAACAATCTCCCACTTGCACTAAGGCCAGCTGCTGCAGTATCTCATACCTAGCATCCCGAATAATCTCTCAAACTGTATCTTGGGAACGGCCTTCGTGAGTGGATCCGCAGTGTTATCCTTCGTATCTACTCTCCTGACCTCGATCTCCCAGCGATCAACTATCTCCCTGATCAGGTGATACAGCCTCAGAATATGTCTGGACTTCTGATGGGACCTGGGTTCCTTGGCCAAAGCCACAGCTCCATTGTTATCGCAATAAAGAGGTATTGGATGTTCAATGGATGGAACCACACCAAGTTCAGTGATGAACTTCTTCATCCAGACAGCCTCTTTGGCAGCATCGTTGACAGCGATGTATTCAGCCTCCATCGTCGAGTCTGCAACGGTATCCTGTTTGGAACTCTTCCAACATACCGCCCCTCCATTGAGGGTAAAGACAAATCCCAAGTGCGACTTAGAGTCGTCCTTATCACTTTGGAAGCTGGAATTGGTAGAGGACTCCACCCGGAGTTCTCCATTACCATACACCAAGAACATGTCTCTAATCCTTCGCAAGTACTTGAGAATGTTCTTCACAGCTGTCCAGTGACTCTCTCCAGGATCTGCTTGATACCGACTCACTACACTTAGTGAGTATGATACATCGGGTCTGGTACATAGCATCGCATACATGATAGAGCCTACTGTCGAAGCATAGGGTATCCCTTGCATGCAAGCTCTTTCCAAATCAGTCTTAGGAGACATCTCTTTGGAGAGAGTGAGTCCAGAGATCATGGGTTGGTTCCCACGCTTGGATTCTTCCATACTAAACCTCTTTAGTATGGTGTCAATGTACCTGGATTGGGACAATCCCAGTATCCTTTTGGATCTATCTCTATAGATCCTAATCCCCAATATGCAGGAGGCATCACCTAGATCTTTCATTGAGAATCTTTGTGATAAGAAGAGCTTGACTGATTGCAGCATAGGAATATCATTTCCTATCAAGAGTATGTCATCCACGTACAATACG
Organism: Agapanthus africanus; assembly: GCA_030015575.1. NCBI lineage: Eukaryota > Viridiplantae > Streptophyta > Magnoliopsida > Asparagales > Amaryllidaceae > Agapanthus > Agapanthus africanus. Next base: position 540,742,391 of record CM057337.1, read on the forward strand.
AGGAAGACAACCTTACTCTCTGCCACCTTCTTATAGATACAAGGTTCATCTATATTTTTGATGAAGTCAAACTCTTTGACTACAACATCAAAACAGATGTTCCAACTCCGCGATGCTTGCTTTAACCCATAAATGGATTTAAGCAGTTTGCACACCTTTCCGCTGCTCCCACTATCTACGAAGCCCTCTGGCTGAGTCATGTACACGCACTCTTCTAAATCACCATTTAGAAAGGCGGTCTTAACATCCATTTGCCAGATTTCATAGTCATGGTATGCAGCAATGGCAAGTAAGATCCGAATGGACTTAAGCATAGCCACTGGAGAAAAGGTTTCGTCATAATCCACACCTGGTCGTTGACAAAATCCCTTTGCTACAAGTCTAGCTTTGAAAGTCTCAACTTTTCCATCTACACCAAATTTCTTTTTAAAAATCCACTTGCTCCCAATGGGTTTTACCCCTTCAGGAGCATTTTCCAAAGTCCATACTTTATTGGTGTACATGAATTCCATCTCAGATCGCATTGCATCCAGCCATTTCACAGAGTCACTACTCGTGATGGCCTGCTTGAAACTAGTCAGGTCATCATCTTCCATGATGCAATCCTCGCTTCCACCATCAATGAGAAAACCGTAGTATCTCTCAGGCGGATGAGAAACCCTGCTATATCGGCGGAGAGGCTGGGGTTCGTCGGATACTACTGAATCCTCTGGTTCTACCAAGTCTTCTGTTATAGTTTGTGTCGCTGGAACCTCTTCCAGTTCTACCTCAATGCCACTAATCTGTTTCATAAGAAAACATTTTTCTAAGAAAGTGGCAAGTTGAGAAACAAGCACCTTTTGTTCCTCGGGGTGGTAGAAGATATACCCTTGTGAATTTTTGGGATATCCTACAAACTTACATAAGACAGATCTTGCCTCGAGTTTGTCCGGATTTTGTCTTTTTACATAGGCTGGACAACCACATATCTTAACATACTTAAGAGATGGTCTCTTCCCTTTCCATATCTCATATGGAGTGGTATGCACTGATTTGGTAGGAACCATATTCAATAGGTGTATGGCTGTCTCAAGCGCATACCCCCAGAAGGAAATAGGTAACTCAGCTGTACTCATCATTGAACGCACCATATCTAATAGGGTGTGATTCCTTCGTTCCGATACATCGTTGTGCTGTGGTGTATAAAGTGGAGTAAGCTGAGAGAGATCCCATTCTCTTTTAGATAATCTTGGAACTCATTGCTCAAGTATTCTCCTCCTCGATCAGATCGAAGGATCTTAATACTTTTGCCCGTTTGGTTCTCTACTTCGTGCTTATATTCTCTGAATTTCTCAAAAGCTTCAGACTTGTGTTTCAATAGGAACACATGCCCGTATCTAGAGAGATTGTCAGTGAATGTATTGAAGTAGGAAGAACCGTTCCTGGCATGCGTAGACATAGGACCGCATACATCACTATGTACCAGTCCTAAGAGTTCCGTAACTCTTTCTCCGTGTCCACTAAACGGAGCTTTGGTCATTTTTCCTTTGAGACATGAATGGCAAGAACCATAAGATGATAATTCGAACGGATTCAAATAACCATCCTTATGTAACTTATCCAGTCGTGTCGCATTGATATGACCAAGTCTACAATGCCACAAGAAGGATTCGTTCATTTCTGAACTCTTCCTCTTGTGCGTGTTTTGTATATTGAGGACTGTATTTTGATTTAGAATGAATATGCCATTATGTAACGAGCCTGATGCAATCAACTTTTGATCTAGGAATATGTTCATAACATTATCCTGTACTATAAAATTATATCCTTCTTTACTCAATAAAGAAACTGATATAATGTTGCACATCATGTTCGGTATATAATAGCAGTCATTCAGAATCAGTGTATCACCACTTGGTAATACTAGGTGATATTCGCCAACTGCTTTAGCTGCAACATTTGCACCGTTCCCTACTTTAACGGAATGATCATCTTTTCCCAGTTCTCTACCTTTACGTAGCCCATGTAACAGTTTACATATGTGGGATCCTGATCCGGTATCTAATACCCAGGACGTAGGGTGAACTGAGAAACAGTTCTCAATAACTAACACACCTGAAGAAGATGCATCAATATGCATGTTCTTTTGGGCGGCGTGAGAATCCAGATATTCTCCTGTTTCCTGTTCAGTCTTATAACTCTTATAAGAAAGAACGGGTCCAACGTTCCCCTGCTCAGTATAATAACCGGGTTCAGTCAATTCATCCATATTATTATCTTAATTATGGCCTGACATGGTCGCTACCTGGATAGAGAGAGAAGAAAACACTTTAGCGTATGCTCTTGCAAGATTAGATTGGTTATTATCTTATCTAATCAGGATGTCTCCCACTGTTTTTATCAAATCTACCTTCAAACCCTAAAAGGTAAGATTAGCCGGGATTAATTACACCCTACAATTTCATCAATCTTTCAGCCAGATCAGTGTCGGTACTTGAGGGAGGTTCCCCGTGCTTTCGCACGAACCTAATTAAAGTAAACCTCGTTTTCCCAGAGGCGTAACCCCGTTAACACTTTTCTAGACACCTACTTGATCGACTAATTGTCCTGTGTAAAATTCTTCCAGGAGTAACTCTTACTCGCTGCGGGTATCGGGATCCAACTATCTCATAAAAGGTTTGCAATCTCATTGCAAATTTCAACACTTGAAATTCCCAATAATATTTTACCCCTAGTGTTCTATGACCTTGACGAATTTCAAACAACCCATAGTCCACTAGTCAAGTTCAACCCGTAGATTTCTTGATTGAATTAAACCCACCCGCACGACCCTTGACGAATGCCAAACAACGCCGTACGAATACCCAAATCCAATCTGCATCATATGCATAAGCAGATAAATACTAGTTAGCTACCGTACACTACGCCTTGACGAATGCTAAACTACCGTAGCACGAAAACTAAGTAGTACTTATCTGAAATGACGGAGGGCAATGCAGGTTTTTCAGAAAACCATGAGCGTAATGAATTTGATATCGTCGTAGAATCATGTAAAATTTTGAAATGGAGTGTTTTTTAGTCTTTCATTAGTTTTGCTAAAGAGGTCACTCTCGGTGAAGGGATCTCAGCTCTTTCCTCATCGAATAAGGTGCAGGACATATCATATATATCACTGTGCAAAGCAAAACTCTAAAAGCAATCAAAAGACAAACCGAGTTTTGTTATCATCTGCCAGTTTCGCTAAAGAGGTCACTCCCGGTGAAGGGATCTCGGCTCTTTCCTCATCGAATAAGGTGCAGGGTATATCATATATACCGCTATGCAAAGCAAAACTGTAGCTACCCTTTTTATAATGTTTTGATTCTACAACATCTTTTAGGTTTCTTTTCTTTTTATTAATATCATTAATAAAAAATCCTATCAGCTTATGCTTCCTAAGCATCACAGATAAATACAACGTACACTTATGCCATCCGCATTCGCCTCGATGTCCCTTCATGCACCGTTAGGTTAGGTAACTAACGACAAAGCAGGGCAGGGCTAGTGCGGGTGTAAAATATAAGTAACGTCTATATACTATATACTGTATCCATCACAACATATCAAATGATCACATCACAGATATCGCAGCAGAAATATAGATATAATGTGGGATATACTAGGACGTCCGTATTTAGTATTTAGCCAACAATAGAAAATACGGATTCCACGGTCGCGATGAATAGCCAAGCCCACACCCTGGACTCCTACGAGAGCGGCAAGCGACCCTACCAATTCTGGAGTTTAAGAGACCCGGACTTGATTCCTCGAGATGGCCTCCCACTGAACCCCAGCACCCGGTCACCTGTGCTCCCCTCCTTGGATCCATCCTAATGCGGAAAAGTAAATAATATACAACACTGGTGGCATCAACCTCAACCCGGAAGTGCCCCAAATAAAAGAATATTACATTACAATTGAATTTACATGAATGAAAATATAAAACTCTCATCTCACATAAAACCCCCGGCTATTCAATCGCGACAATCCTGCACATCATATCTCAGCAACACATAATATCTCATATCATCAATGTAAGTAAGTATGCATACACCGATCGTCGTCGATGTATAGCAACGACAACCGGCAATACAACTACATACTACACTTACGGTCACAGAAAAGAAATTGTAAAACTACAATATTTGGAATCCACAATCACTTTAGACATCGTAAATCCGAAATATCACATACTTCGCATTTCATGCCTAACTCAATGAATTCCATATATTGTATCACATTCTAGATAAATAGACAGTATTAAACTTTTCAAATAGATAATCAAATACCTAAAATTTCCTAAAGTGCTCAACACTTGAGCGGAGTTCAAACAATCCCAGAATATGTCACAGTACCAGTGATCCAGCCGTAGAAGGGTCAAGCCAACGCCTCACATATGGCACGCCATACTGCCCCAAACCGGAAGGTTCAAAAAGCAGTTCAAGACGGTCACATAATCGAGTTAAGGTTTGTTGTCTTCTAGAAGGTCCACCGTGTTACTTGCACATTTTTCCGAAAGATTTAAACCCGATAAAAATTCAACACTTGAAAGTTTGCCGTGCCGGGAAAAAGTGAGTTAATGATATCCGTTCGAACATTTTAACAGATTCTAAATATCCGGAAATAATAACGAATTTAAATTTTCCGATCGAATCTACGATTACAAAATAAACCCCAGAACACTCAACACTTGAGCCAGATTAAAAGTACCGAGAAAAATACATAATCACATACGGTTATAACCTTTGAAACAAGAGTCAACAACTTGACTGTACGGCCGCGGATCCGCGGCAGGAGCAAGGAATTGCCGCGGTTCCCCGGCGTAATGTACGGATCATTGACACGTGCTTCAGGTAGATGCTTATATTTTCCTGCTGGTAATTTTAAGAATTTTTAATTCTGAAAAATCACAGTTTTTAGAAAAAGTCCAGAGAGGGGTTCATTTTTGTCAGTTCGGGTTCGATCGGAGTTTTAACTTCGTAAACACGTCGCCTAATGCTCTAGCTAGGCTCTGATACCACTGTAGGGTTCCTAGGCACTCTTATGAAGGTTCATAAAGCATCAAACATGCCCGAATAAAATTTTAGATGTGCCGAACAACCTAAAGACGGGATTTTTGCTAGATTATTAGGGTTTAACATACAAGATAACATCTTTAAACCTAGGTGTGAGGGATTACAACCTTTGTAGTCCGCTCCTTCGCTTCATAAGCTCCGAGTAGAAGTCCCTTTGCCGCGATTCACGATCTCCCGGACTCAAGAGAGGCTCCACGATTCGAACGATCCATGCTAGCTTGAAGTATTCCGTTTCTCCGATGGTCTACGTCGAAGTTGCTATAACCCAAGCTTTCTCACTCTAAAGAGATGAACACCCTAATCTAATGGGCTAGATTAGATGAGGATGATCGAGTAGTATTTATGCTTTCTTTTTAATTCATTTTCTCACAAGAAATCATCACAAAAGAATTAACTAGTAAGCTTTCTCAAAGCTAAGAGAGAAGAAGATGATGAATGAAAATGATAATCCTCTTGTGATGAATAGTAGTAAAGAATATATGATTGATTATTGAACCATGGCTAAGGATGAGAGGCTTAACCTTTGTAGAGAATAAACTAGAGCTAGGGTTTGGTTAGGTTAGATAATGAGTCATAAGATAATATCAACCATAATATCTTATACTTGACAAAAGAGAATCTTTCTAAAAAGTGCAAGAAAGAGTTAACCCTAATCAAAACCTAATCCCTTTTTATCATCCTTAAACATGTTTCATGATAAATCATATCATGTCACAATAATATATATCACATATATATTATATATATTTGCAACAAAAGAAAATAATACAAATAACATATATCGCATATATATATCAATGTATTAATCCGGTGAGAAAATGAAATAATAAAGCGATCCAATATTAGATAATGTAATACAATATATTATATATATCATTATACATTAAATCATCGAATCAACACTTGATCCAACGATCCGGCTATATCGAATATAACCGACTAATATATCATGTACAGATTCATCGAATCAACACTTGATTCGATGTCTCGGTTCATATCTAAATATCGCGAGAATATAATACAGTATCTCATATCGCATTATCCTCGGTCCTGCACATATCACATATGTGCATCTACTACGTTTTTCCTGAGCCAAGAAAGCTCTGTGTAGGACTCTAAAGAATCGTCAGTACGCCGGAAGCAGGTGATGATCTTATCAAACACCCACAAGCTGCAAGCGGTCAGCTAAACGTAACAGCCATCCAGATATTGAGCGATCAGAAGATCAACAAGCTAGCCTGTCCGTTCTCCTGTGAATCCAATCAGTAACACTCCCGTACAGTCCGGTCTGTTCGTCTGATATGTCGCATATCAAGTCTAGGGGTGGTATACGTCAGACCCCAGTAACCGATAAGTCGTGTCGATGTGAGGCTCATAACAGGTCGAGAAACTACTGGTAACACTTACCAGTATATCTCTATATCAGCCCTGGCCAGGGACTTCCAGTTATAGCCAATCGAACACAGCACAACATCAACTCCCTATACCGGGAGAGACGAATCCCCTCCTATCGCTCATTGCCTCTATGTGATTCGGGACTGCACCCAAAAGCCACCGTTTTGCACGCCCTCTTGGACGTGGTAAGGTGGAAATCAAAGCACAGTGGGAATCACATAAGACTCTATGACGATCTCGGGTCTACAGACTACCCTGTACTAGTGTCACCGGAGAACTGCCATCTGACGTATGGTATATCACCATCTGGGAGTTCTCGGCGAGTCCGTCCAGTGTACCCAGTCTCCACTGAGCACCCGTACACCATCCTTGATGTCAAACACCGATGGATATGGGATCATCCATCGCCCATCATATGGGTCAAGATGCGTATACGCTAGTCTACTCTGGTGTATCGATGCCCCGTCTCGATATACCCTCGACTAGGAACATTTATAGGATGTAATCATCGACTACCGTTGCCCCACTAGTATGATCTCATCATAATCCCAGTAGTCGAGTACAGATCCTTAGGGCTTTATCAACATGTGAGAGAAAGACAATAAACCAATACAAGTCAACATGTTAAGATAAAGTGAAACCAAATAGCATACTATCATGACGAGCAAGAAAGTCTTCTCTTTATATATCCAAGCATCCATCATAATATACATCATATGCACAAAATGGCCTCTAGGGCATATACATAACTAACAGCTGAGCAGGGGAATATAACATCTACACGAAATGTCAATGTGGAATATATATATATATATATATATATATATATATATATATATGCACCGCAAATCCCAACAACCCAGACGCCGGCACTCCCATCGGCCCTCAAATCCTGTAGATCCTTAAAAATCACGAGTGCCCAACATCGGCACACAAATATCATAAATACTCGTATCTAGCATCGACACGCAAATCCTCCTATATCGGGCATCCGTCAGTCCGGGTCAGCCCTCTCTCTCATACATATCGGGCATCCGTCACTCCGGGTCAGCCCTCTCTCAATATATCGGGCATCCGTCAGTCCGGATCAGCCCTCTCTCAATATATCGGGCATCCGTCAGTCCGGGTCAGCCCTCTCTCAATATATCGGGCATCCGTCAGTCTAGGTCAGCCCTCTCTCTCATATATGCCACTCTAGCACCGAGAAAACATAGGGTGGACGCACCGAAATATCATATCAAGGGAACCGGGTTTTTAAATGATTACATATTTGAAATAGCCACGGTTCCCAAATCCAGAAATCACATGTAATCCCAACCAATATGCAAGTCGATGTGATATGTGCATCAAGTATGAATATCATGTCAAGTCACATAAAGACGAGCTACAACATAATGATCCGATGTGATATATGCATCAAGTATGAATACCATGTCAAGTCACATAAAGATGAGCTACAACATAATGATCCGATGTGATATATGCATCAAGTATGAATATCATGGAAATTCTATAGTGTGAGTGTCCAGGCAATTACTAACGGTGTGTGTGTGTAACATGCAGGATAGTGCTCGTGCAACATGAACCGTTAGTAAGGGTGCGGTGTTCTATCAATTCTAGTTTATATACATACATCAGGGAATATGGTATGCTCTAAATAGTAGCCATGAACAGTCAATGTATGGAAATGTAGCTATATGATCCTATCAGCCCTGACGTAGAACGCCATGCGGGCGATATCCCCGTAGATGTTAAATCTACTCACCGTAGTCTCTCGCTAGGTATAACCGACGACTTGTTCCCCTCCTTCGCTGCGCCCGTCGCACTCGCCTGCGAATCCTAGAATTTCACAATATATCACACATAAGCTCAAAACCGTACAAACACGACATTTAAAGTCAACTAGAAACCTGTATCGCAAACCAAGCGCGCGTGTGCGTGATACGCTAAAACGTGCGATTACGCGCCTGAAGCCACTCCGACGCGTCGCGATACGCAGAAACCCCAAACCCACACACACGTATCACGCGTGTCGCGAAAGATTAAAAATACGGGAAATAAGGTATTCTACTCCATATTTTGATACAGAATTGATCTTATAAAAATAGATATACCAAAATACTCCACATAGCAGCAAACACCAGTGACCCAAACCCCAACTCCTAACTCACCCATCTGGCCGCAATTTGCGGCCAGAATGCATTTTACGGCGGCCGATCAGGGGAATTGGGCCCCCAGGTTTGGTTGGTGCACTCTATACCCCCTGTGTATGCTACAGTAATTCTAATTTCACTCTGAAATATCTCGGGTAGTAGCAGATCCTACAGAGCCTTATTCTAGTTAAAAAAATCCACACTTTGCACAAAAATGAAACTTTAGGGTATTTTTGTGGAACTTGAAGCAAACCCGGGTCTAAACCCACACTAATTACTCATTAACAAGCTATTCAAGCCACAATAACATAAATTTTAACATATCATCACTAAATCTCTTCAATAGCACTAAAGTTGCACAAAAAAGTGACATTTTGAAACTAAACATGCAAGTTATGGAGATAGGGTGCTAGGAGTGAGATTTATACCTTCAAATGACCTTAGAAAAACCAAAAGTTCCAGCTTTAACCTCAAGTGGGCAGATTTGCCTCCAAACACCTCAAAAAGCTCACTTTTCCATGGTTTTATGATGAAAATGTGTTGATTGTGTAGGGTTTTTGTGTAGGGATCAAAGAGAAGTGAAAAGGAGAGGGAAAGATTAAGGAAAACTAGGGTTTTCAGCTGGAAATTCTGTAGTGTTCAGAAATGAGGAGGAAGAGAGAGAAGAGAGAAGAAAAGGGTCAAAAAAGTCAAAGTTCATTACCTAACACCATGGCTCATTTTCTATTGGATTTGAATTATTAAATGGGGTTTTGTTTTGGATAAAAGGGTGGGGAAAATAACAACCATGCATGAAAGAAAATGGTTATCATGCTAACACTTTTTACCTAGGTCACAAAAATTGTGCTAAGTGTGCATGTGTGCACTTAACACAAAAATTCCCAATTAGGGTAAACACGACTAAATTATAACTAGTAATCCTATACACACATATAAAATAACAAGCACAACTGCTAAATAACACGAACAAATTCTAACGAAATTTCAAAGTGTTACATTTTTCCAAGGGGCTCTCGGCCCTTATTTATACTCCAAAAGCCAGAACCCTAGCTTCCAAATTTGGAAGCCAGAGGTTAGGATTCAACAGAAAAAATCCCAGCTCACAAATCCTCTAGCACGTGGCGGATCCGCGGCCAACAGCGGGTTTGGCCGCGGATCCACGGCCTTATGGTGCGATCCATTGATTTGTTTTGCTGGGTTTTTCTCTTTATGACACGTGGCGATCTCCGGAACCTCTGGAAATTGGAAATCTTTTCTTCGTTTCTGCCAGAATTGATTTCTTAGTTTGCTTTCTTAATTAGGCAGGTTTGCTCTTAACAACTTTGATTCCCTTGATTTTAGCCCTGAAAATTCTGCACAACAAATCCACAAATAATATTAGTAGAGTTTGTTTTATTGAGATATTAATTTCAACATTAAGTTTTGGTCAATGATATTTTTGAATACATTTTCCTACCAAATGTTATTTATAACATATCAACACATGAAAAATAGTATTTTTACAGATAAACCCTCATATGTATCATATATTATAATAAACACCTTTTCTACTATAGAAATAGTAGGAAAAATGTAATAACAAATTTGCAGTTTTATCAACTGAACAATATCCCAAACACTAAACTAAGCTAACCCTAACTAGTGTTTTTAGCTTTTCGGTTGAAATAGCAACCTTTGTAGACGGTCCTTCGTGTCTTAAAGGTTGACTCCTCAAGCTCCTTAAGTTGATGGTATGAGCTCTCGAAGCTGATCTTCCGTGTCAAAAACGATTCACCCGAGGATGCCGATTCAAGCAATAGCTTCATCGGAAGCAACTAAGGATCGAGCCTTGCTAAGATAAGATGCTTAGAGTGGTGTATATAACAAGTGCCCTCTTTTAATCCTCACAACTCAAGAAAGAGATTTGAGGAAGAAGAAGATAATGGTGGCAACTAGAGAAAATCTCAAGTGTAAAGCAAACGAACCATGGTTACAAAAATATCACTCTCACCTCACTCTTATCTCTACACCCCACAAACAAATAAGTGGGTGGGCTTGGTGACTCACTAGGGTGAGTCATAAGCCCACACTCTTCTAAGTTTAAACGGTGGATAGAAAAGAGAGAGTGTGTGTAGCCACCATACTAGGTACACATATACAAACGTTTATAATATAAATGTAAGTATATAAAAAAAGTATACCCAAACCCGTATAAATACGTATACCGTATTTCTACTAAAATCTGAATATCGTATTTATACTGAAAATAGAAAATTCGCGTATTCATATTTAGAAAGAAATACATGTATTTGTATCAAAGCACGAATACCCGTATTTATAAAAATACACGTATTCGTATAAATACCGTATTCGTGTAAACATTCAAATACCCAAAAGAGAGCAATATAATACTAGCATCAAAACTGGTTGTCTTTCAAACCTGCTAGTACTACTAAACCGTCCAATTAAAGCACGTGCATAAATGCACGTGTTCAATTGAACACCCCTACGTAAAGCCATACGCAAACTACACCGTTTCTCCTGAACCGGGAAACCCTCTGTGAAGGACTTTAAAGGCTCGACAATACGCTGGTAGTGGGTTTAACCAAAAGCTCGCCAATGGCACTAGCTGTACGTAATGACTACCCAGGTATATGTCAAAGGGAAGATAGAAACGATAACTCGTCCGAAAACCCTACTGAGCCTATAGGTGACATTCTCCGTACAATCTGGTCTGTTCGTCTAAATGTATCGCATATCGGGCCTAGGGGGTGGTAAATGTCAGACCCATAACAACACAATAAGTCATGTCTGTGTAGAGCGCAATACATCCTAAGAAACTACTGGTGTACCTACCATTAAATCTCGCTTGCCATGACCAGGGACTTTGTGTAATGGCTATCCGAACACAGTGTGATATCAACCCCCAATACCGGGAGAGACGAATCCTTTCTATCCACTACTGCCTCCAAGTGCTTCGGGACTGCACCAAACTACTACCTGTTTTCATGACTCATTTGAGCCGTGGTAGGGTAGTAATCTAAGTACAGCAGGAACACACTCGAAATGCCAAAGAACTGGCTGATGAAAAGCTCGATGACGTAAGAATCATTATGCAAAGCTGTCGGGTTCTCGCACCGGCAGAATTATCTCCGTAGTCTTCCAAAGTAAAGGAAGCAACCGAGAAGACAGCCCTGCAAATAGAAGACCGAGAAAAGGCTAAGGATTGGAGGGAAGTCTTCATAGACTACTTCAAATCCCGTCGAACACCTGAAGATGCCTCCTCAAGACATCAGATCATGAAACGAGCTATTTCTTTCGCCTTCGTCGATAATACTCTCTATAAGAGATCATTCGACTCTTTGTGGCTGAGATGCCTGGGACTGGAAGAAGCAAAGAGAGTTGTCCAAGAAGTCACGACGGACTCTGCGGTTCTCATCAAGCCGGGCCAAAGATGAAGCTAAAGATAAAAAGGATGGGCTACTATTGGCCCACAATGATTCAGGACTGTCTCGAATGCGCGAAGCAGTTCCACTCGTGCCAAATTCATAGGGACTTCATCTACCAGCATCCAAACCCGCTACACCCAACGATGGCTAGCTGGCCGTTCGAAATGTGGGGAACTGACATAATTGGAACCATCGAACAAGCGTCATCCAGAGGACATCGGTTCATAATGGCGACAACCGATTACTTTTCTAAGTGGGCAGAAGCAGTACCACTAAGAGAAGTGAAGGCGGAGAATATTCTCCATTTCTTCAAGACACATGTCATTTATCAGTTTGGCACTCCGCGAAGGATTATCTCCGATAACGGGCCGGCCTACAAAAGTCACAATATCAGCCACTTCGCACAGCAGCATAACATAGACTAGAGATACTCTTCGGTTTATATTCCAGGAGCTAACGGTCTAGCTGAAGCATTCAACAAGACCTTAATGAAGATCATAAAGAAGACGGTGTCCAAAAACAAAAAGGACTGGCACGAGAGACTGCATGAATCTCTCTGGGCATATCGGACTACGTTCAAAACGACCACAAACACAACACCGTATGCATTGATATTCGACGCTGAAGCAGTACTCCCCTTAGAGATAGAGCTACCCTCTCTACGAGTGGCGGTTCATTATAAGCTAATAGACGAAGAGAATGCTCATCTTCGGCTTGAGGAGCTCGATGCCCTCGATGAAACTCGTCTAATGGCACAACAAACCCTAGAAGCTTACAAAGTAAGGATGACGCGCTCGTACGAGAGATTGACTAGGCCGAGAACATTTTGCCAAGGAGAACTCGTGCTAGTGGTCAAGAGACCTATAATCCCTAATCGTGCCAAACGGGGGAAATTCGAGCCGAACTATGAGGGCCCGTACATTATAGAAAAAGTCTACCAAGGAGGGGCCAATCTACTCATGGATATGCATGGCGAAAGAGCCGATCAGTCGAAAATATTGCATTTTTAACACATCAATTTCCCTACCCTTTGCAATCATCTAAAGGTGTTTGGTATAAATATAGCACATATTAGCAAATTGTCGGTAAAATACCAATTAACATGTGTTATACATTATAACCGGCATTTTGAGGGAAATTGAGTGTTTATTATTGCACGCATGATCTTTGTATATGGCAACACTTGTCTTGAGATTGTGTGCAGGAAATTCTCCAGGTAAAAGAGCCGAAACAGCCAAAAGTGTTGATAAAATACGCCAAGTCCAAGACTTGAAATCTGATGTTTACCCCAATCAGAGCAAAGCTCTGGTGGGAAAAGAAGCAATGCTTCTGTTTTTCTCCAATCAGAGCAAAGCTCTGTCTTGAAAATTAAAGTGAAAATTAAAATTAAAATAAATGAAGTAAGGCTTCAGATCCCCTGTACTGCACGCAGAGCGCCACGTGTCAAAATCAGACACAGTAGCGCAAGGAGCGCAACGCCCAAGGTAGCGTACTCCATCAGAGCAAATTTATAAAAAAAAAATAATAATAAAAAAAAAATTGCGCAAAGCGCAGTGCGTAGTGCGTAGTGCGCTGCGCAGTGTGCGCTGTGCGCTGTGCAGTGTGCCACTGCGCGGCGCGCTGTGCAGTGCGCGCTGTGCAACTGCACAGTGCAAAAAAAAATAAAAATAAAAATAAAAATAAAAAATAAAAAAATATATATAAAAAAATAAAAAAATTTAGTTGCACGACACGTGTCTGCGCAGTTGCGCAAGCGCTGCGTTGCGCGACACGTGTCACGCGCTGGGGAGTTGCGCAAAAAAAAGAATGAAGATTTAAGGAAATCTTTTCTGTTTTTATTAAAATAAGAAGATTTCTTCTGTAAAACAGGGGCGTTTGGATCAAAAATCCAACGGTGGGGAAAATTCCCCAAATCACTCAGAAAAAGATCTCTTTAACAAATTTAACTAATTTATGAGCACTATAAAAAGGACCCCAGAGCTCATTTCAAAATCATCAACATCTTGCTAAAAAAAGAGAAGAGAACTCTTGAGAACTCTTGAAGAATAAAAAAAAAGGTAAAAACCTTTAAAAGAAGAGAAAATTCTCTTATGAACAAGATCATGGATCTTCAACAATAAATAAATAAATAAATAAAATAGTGCCTTGCACTTGTTTTATGAACCATCGGTTCTTGAACCTAAAAGGTTCTTAAATTAATAGTGCTTTGCACTTTCATGAACCTTTGGTTCTCTGAGATAAGAAAAACAAGAAAAAACTTGTTTTTTCTTAGATCTAAATCAAATAGTGCTTTGCACTTCTTTTATGAACCATCGGTTCTTAAATCTAAAAGGTTCTTAAATTAATAGTGTTTTGCACTTTTATGAACCTTTGGTTATCTGAGATAAGAAAAACAAGAAAAAACTTGTTTTTTCTTAGATCTAAATCAAATAGTGCTTTGCACTTCTTTTATGAACCATCGGTTCTTGAATCTAAAAGATTCTCAAATTAACAGTGCTTTGCACAAATGCAATGCATTACTTAAAGGGCCAGGCCCAAATCAAAATGACCTGACAGGCCAAAATAAATTGCAAGGCAATAAATGGGCAGAGCCCAAATAAATTGATGATTTGCATCCTTTATACAAGGGCAGAACCCAAATAAAATTGATGCCTTGCATCATTCTTAAAAAAAAAACAGAGCCCAAAACAAATTGATGCTCTGCATCCTTTCTGGGCAAAGCCTAAATAAAAATAAAAAGAAATGCAATGCAAAAGCAAATAAAATGTTGAACATTCTCAATTGGACTTAGCCCAATTTTGGCCATAAGTCCTTAAATTAAATTGACTAAGCAAAATTGCTCTACTAAATCAATTTACAATCGGTTCGAGGGTACATCTCCGAACTCCTTTGACATCCATCGTTGTAATTCCTCAACGACGTCAAAGAGGTGACGGGTCCCAACGACCATACATCAATATGGACTGCGGGGTCCTTAAACTCATGGACCGAAACGTCCCTAAACTAATATTGGACCGAAACGTCCCTAAACTAATGACGGACCACCACATCCCTAAACTGGAACATGGACCACCACGTCTCTAAACTGGAACAATAGAGCCAATTGCTCTTCTTTCGGATCTAAACGATCCCGTTCAAGTCGATCTTAGTCCAAAACAGGACTAACGTATTCTTGACGAAAGTTTAAGTTGATCTTAGCCGCAACGTGACTAATGCATCTTTAAACTAAAAACACCAAACCCAAATCTAAATAAATACGGATTTGGACTAATCCACGTCCTACGGGCGACGACATTACTCAGTCTCCGTATACAATCCACGGGCAACCACAAACAAAACAAACACACACGACACGAAGTGAAATTCTGGAGAAGGAGAAAGTTGTTACCGCGATGCGGTAGCGTAATTAACTTCAAGGGCTTGCGCCTGCAGGGAAGAGCGTCCCCACAATCAAAAACCCCTCAAGCGAGGGGAAATCTGACGAAGTCTGCTACATCGGCCGCATCCATCTAAACCTCCGATACACGGTGCCATAAATCAACTTGGCATCTTCGGAGAGGTGGACGGATAAAACCAAATAGCATCTGCCACGAATCTCAGCGTCAGGACATCGCAGTCTTGTGCGCCGTCTTTCGGAGGGGAACAGATTCTGCCACGCCCTGTGGGACCTCCTTCTCTTTCCACTCCACACTTCGTGTGTCGTCTTCGTGAACCAATCGCGGTTTGTTAATGGTTGCCTTCGGATTTCAAGTTACTATGATTTGGTCTTTTGCCTGGCGCAGAACTCAAGATTCAATGGCCTTTAACTGCACCAACTGCTCGAAATGCTACTGCAATGGACGCTCCACCTCACCGGGAGGTGTAGTATATGGGCCCCAAGCGGCTTCCTTCCTCTCTCTGCCGGTAGACCAGGTGACCCAAGCCACCACTGGCCTGTTCTTCGGGACCATGATCCCACCTACAAGCTTCTCTACGCCAATACCTGCACCGGAAGTGAACAAGAAGTCAGTCTTCGACCGGCTCACTGCCACGACGGCCCCTGTCAATAGGTCGCCCACTACCAAACCAACAGCCTCTGTTTTCGCCAGGCTAAATCAGAACTCTAAATTGGCTGTCCCAAGGAAGGCAATAACTGCTGCTCCAGAAGTCGTCAAGGCGGCTTCCCCTGTCAAAGAGTCAGTCTTTTCAAGACTGACAATTCCTGCTCCTATCCCTGCTGGAGGATCCGTCTTCGACAGGTTGAATATCACCCCTCAAAGGGCAACCTCAGCCTTTAAGAGGTTAACACCAGTGGCGCCCCATTCAGACAGGGGGCAAAAAGAAGCTATCTCTATCTCTGTGCCAGTCCCAATGGCTCGTCATGCTCGACGTCGCCATTGGCAACGAGTGAGGAAGGCAGGGGACAACTCCCCCTCAGGGCTAACTCCACCGGCTCCAGTGGTGGAAGTCGATGCTACTGTCCCAACTGGGAACAACTTTGAACTACTGAGAAGGGTATGGAAGAACTCTCCAACCGCTACATTGAAGAGATCTCCTCCACCTGCGGAGAGAGCTCCAGAAACGAAGCAAGAAAAGCCCCATCAACGGCTGTCCTCAAGAATTTATAAAGTTTGGAGGAGAGTTCAAGACTCCATGATCGACCTGGATCACTCCCGACAACGAAAAAAGGCAAAGGTGATAAAGACAAGGATTGTCCCATTAAACAGCAGGGGACAGCAGCTGCTAGGGTACCCCCTTCAATGGCCCCTTTAACTTCAACGGCCCATAAAAGAAGGAGGCCAGAGAAAACCCCCGCGTCAGTGGCAAAAGTTAAAAATGGTGAACATAAACGCCCCAAGTCAGGGGGCATAACAGTTCATACAGTTTACATGGCATTAGGAAAGGAAGACAACCGTACATCCACGGGTCATAGACCGCTTACACGGTCAGTGACCAAGGCTCAGGAGCAGCAACAGAAGCTCCAGGAGATGATGAACGCTATGGCCGCACTTACATGGCCGAAAGAAACCCCGGAAACATCCTCAGAAGAACGTCAAGAACAAGAAACGGACGCCGAATTCCTTCGGCGCGTGCTAGAGAAGAAAGATAAAGAAGCCGCGGAGCAGGCAGCCAACATAAAGAAAATGGCCCTCCTGTTCCAGGATATGGTGGGTATGATGATTCAACAAGATCCACCTGCTGGAGATCCCCCGATCATTCTTGAAGACGATAGGGGAGAGACATCGAATCCTCCACCGGCTCTATCCGCAGCTAAAGAGGATACCATATCAAAAGCTAATTTGGATGAATACATCGCCCAGCAAATACGGGTGCATCAGGCGACTGAAGCAGCCGGTCAGGTCGTAAAGACAGGGCGGCCATATCCAGGTTGGTATGATCAGATTCAGTACCCTCCAGGTTATACAATTCCTAAGTTCCATGTCTACAAGGTGACGGGCAATCCTCATCAGCATGTGGCCCAGTTCAGGGCGCTCTGCGGCAACACCGGCGGTGACGACAAGCTGTTGCTTCACTAGTTTGTTGGAAGCTTATCAGATACGACGTTCGAGTGGTATTCTGAACTCCCAAACGACTCTATTAAAACCTTCACGGAGATGGAGCTGCTGTTTACTCAACGTTTTGCAAGTTCCAGTGAACGTACCCCGATGACGGCACTGATTAACGCCAGGGTAAAACCCGGCGAGACGTGGGTTCAATACGCTATACGATGGCGGAATTTATGGTCAAAGTGTGAGCAGCGCATTGAAGAAGCTCCCGCAGTTGGTATGTTTGTGGGAACCCTCGATCCACAAGTAACCATCTCGCAATTTATGATGTTTTTCAAGCCTGCTACCTTCCAGGCTTTGATCGACAAATTAGCACAGATGGATCAGATGGGCCATAAACCTCCTCTTCCAAGGCCGGACTCCCGAAATGACAAAGGGAAGGGAAAAGCGATCGTTGTCGCTAATGCTCAACAACAACCAAGCGACCCGAAGCTAGTGGCTCGTCAAAATAATATGCGCCCGTACGTACCCCTTGAGGATAGGATGAGACGTCCTTATTCCTTTCCCCGCGATAAAACGAAGAGGTTATTCGAGTTGGCGTTGCGCAACAGACTCATAAATCTGCCAGATCCAAAACGTCTGTTGCAACCAAGTGACGTCAACGAGCCTAACTACTGTCCTTATCATTGAGTACTAGGCCATCCGATCGAAGATTGCTACGTTTTCAAGAATTGGCTTGAAAACCAGTACCGACAGGGCAAGTTCGCGTTATCTGACAAATGGAAGGTGAATCCCCCGCAGTCCCACACCTCTAAGGGGATGAATACGCCGGGGGCAACATGCTCCGTCATTGAAGAAGCTCCTTGGAAGGTTGTATTATCAGCCAAGACAAAGAGAATACTAAATGATCTTCAGGCATGTCCAGCAATCAAGTGGAAGAACCCGTTGGAACCGCAGGTCATTGAAGGGATGTTGAAACTGTGTACAACTCCAAAGACTGATGGTGGTGGCTCAAACACTCGCAACCAGCCGTCAAAATCTTCGAAAAATAAGAAGAAGAAATCTAAGAAACCCGTGAAGCCTGGCGACAAGCGCACGGACTTACAAAAGAAAATTGACGCGCTAGATGAATACAACCAAAAGGCGCGGACTCCCATTACGCTCCAAGAGTTCCTCAATCACGTCTTTCAAGAGGAAGATGAGGGAGAAAGTTCATCGGATGAATCCGAGGAAAATTTAGCGAGCTGTCATATGATCTCCCATTCGATCACGAACGATGAAGAGACTTCTGGCACTAAAACGCTGGGGGCAGATACCGAATCAAGAATTCCGGAGCTATCAGTCGAAATGATTGACGTGTTCCTTAACGAAGCTCGACTGAAAACTAAAGCTGATCGAGAACGCGAGATGGCTATATTTGAAAGGGCCAAGCGCCAGAGACTTGATGAAAGAGTTGAGACGATCCTGCTGGAGCAAAATACCTTCGCTACCGACAAAAGCCAATTCAAGATAAAGAAAAGGTTTGCTAAAGCCACATCAATGGACATGAAGCTACCATCCTCTGAAGGAAAAATTACTGGTGAAATAGAAATGCACCCCTCCTTTTGCTTATATCATCAGAAGGTTTCGCACCCCACTCAAAAATGAAAAGCTTTCGATAAATGGTGGCAAGGATATGTTGCTCGTCGACAACGCTTCAAGCGGGAAAAGCGTAAAACCCGTCGAGAGCAAAGAAATACGACCGAAGGGCTTGAAAGAACTACCGGCGATTGTCGCATGGTTAACACTGCCGGGTCACAAGTGCCTACATTCGGGAGCGATTCTGATGAGGAGCTGGAACTCGCCCCTCTCTTTAAAGAGTCAACTTCGGGAAAAAAAGAAGAGCCAAAGGTTTGCGAAAATATCCAGCTACGCAATCGGACGCTACCTGAAAGGAATCTCGGACCCTTAAACAAGAAAGATAAAGGGAAAGAAAAAGTCTCTGAGGATATTGCTCTAGATGACCAAGTTGCGGAAGAGCTAACCGCTAAGAATCCGCCGAAGAGAAATAAGGTGGATTACAATGTCTTGGCGCATCTGAGGAAACTGCCCTCACAACTCAGCATTCTTGATGCCCTGTTACTATCAAAAGAGGCGAGGGATTCTTTGATTAAAGCGCCACAAGATCCGGACCAGTTCCAAGCCTTCCTGGCCGAAGAAAAGATGAAGAATGAGTTGGAAGAGGTGCACACGGCCGACGTTGCTTTTGGCGATGAAGACCTTCTCCTTAGGACGCGCGAACACAATCGCCCTCTCCATGTCTCAGGATACTGCCATGATATAAAGATAGGCAAAATCCTGATCGATAATGGATTGTCTGTTAATCTCCTCAACGTGCGAGTGTTGAAGGAAATCTGCATGAGCGTCCAGCACCTTGCGCGGGACAAGATCACCATCTCCGGGTTCGACTCCCAATCATCAAAGACTCTTGGATCTGTGATATTGATGTTACGCTTCGGGTTGCTCGTCACAGATATTAAATTCCATGTCATAGACGCCAAGACATGTTACAATGCTCTGCTCGGATGACCATGGTTACACGAGTACGATATTATCCCTTCTACACAGCATCAGTGTATGAAATATTGTAAGGATGGTCTCGAGTACACTGTGGCAGGAGAATTGAATCCGTTTTCCGTAAATGAAGTTCGTAAGTATGAAGATGCCAAATACTTCTTGCCGAGTTTCGAAGACACGGAAAGATGTCACAAGCCTGAGAACAAAACTAACGCCACCATCCCTGTCTTCGGCAGCGATACCGAGGAGGAAGAGGATATAACTTATTCGGGTCCGCCCCAATACACCAAGCTGGGACAATCCGTTCCTTCGTTGATCTTCGGTAGTGATTCGGAGGATGAAGTTCATGCTGTATTCCCTGCTCGGCTGTCAATACGAACTTCTGCTGATGAAGAGCGAAGTCTACAGATAGCCATGGTGCCGCCTAGACACCATAAAGAACTTGATGCACTTAATATCTAAAGTGTAGAAGAGTTGCGGACATTCTATATCCCTCCCAGGAGAAAGAGAGAGAAAGCAATTTTGCTTTACCGCTCTGAAGAAAATAAAGTGGAGAAAGAGATCTGGTATGGAGCAGATCCAACGCTGGACAGGCTTCAACCCATTCGTCTACCCAGATATTATACGGAAGGTTTGAAAAAGCTATTGAAGCGCCAAGGGATACCCTTCGAACAGACTGTTAGGAAGGCCAAATTCTATGACAGGGTTTGGAATGTCCCCGAAACTCAACACAAGCTACCTAATGGGAGGATGGAGACGATCGGGCTCGGATACATAGGTTCAAAGAAACGACAGCTATTAAACAGCTGCTATGTCATATATGACTTTGATGAAGAAGCGGATGCTCAATGGGAGGACGCTAATCCTGAGCCAATAAAAGTGCCAGATGCAAAGGAATCCAGTCCATCGTTCGAAGAACAAATGGACAAGCTTATAAGAGAAGCGGGTCAAAAGGTCCGAGACGACCATAACCGCGAAATGGTCATCTATGAGAAACACAAGATGCAACGCCTTCTCCAACAGGCCGTGAAAGATGAAAAGGCCGCTCCATGTCAACCTGTTATAAAGAAGGCTCGGCGCAAAAGCAGAAATAAGTCGAAAGGCCAAAAAGGCGCTCAACAACAACAAAGCAGGGCTAAGAAGCCACGCAAACGGGAGTCGAGTGTCATTGATCTATCCCTCATGAAGAAAATGGGTCAAGCGTACTCATTTCCTCGGGATAAGACGAAGAAGATACTTGACCTTGCTCTAAAACATCAAATGCTTACATTGCCGGAGTCTAAACATCCCGGACGAGCGGGCGAAGTCTCACACTCGGACTATTGCTCTTACCATCAAGTAATAGGGAAACCTCTCGAGGACTGCTTCACCTTCAAGAATTGGGTCGAAGATCAGTATCAGCTTGGCAAGTTCGCTCTGTCCGACAACTGGAGGGTAGCACCACCACAAAAGCACGAGCCCAAGGCCACGAAAGAAGAACTGGTTCTACATTGGGATTGGAAGCGAATTCGCACCTGTCACATGATTATGATATCAAAAGGAGAGCCCGAGAACATGGATGATCTTCCTTGGTGCTTCGAAAACAGCAACGACGAGATAATCTCAGAATTCCCACCAACGCCAAAAGAGCTGGAAGATGGAATTCATACCACTGCAGATAACCTCAAGAAAATTGAGTTGGGGACGGCAAACGATCCACGACCGACATTCATCAGCGAGTTACTATCTGAAGAAAGGGTAGCTGCGTTAAAGGACGTGCTTCTACAGCATAAAGATTGCTTCGCATGGAACTATTCCAAAATGCCGGGACTGGATCCAGAAATTGCTGTGCATAGATTGGCGATATCTCCGGGCGTCAAGCCAATCAAACAAGCGCCGAGAAAAATGCGGCTCGAGCTTGAGATGAGCATCAACGCCGAGGTCAAAAAGTTAATCGACTCTGACTTCATCCAGGAAGTTCAATACCCTGAATGGATCGCCAACATCGTCCCGGTGATGAAGAAAAATGGGACAGTGCGCATATGCGTAGACTTTCGGGATCTCAATAAAGCTTGCCCGAAGGACGATTTCCCAGTGCCAGTCACCAAACTGATGATAGACAATACGTCCACTGATGAGATTTTCTCCTTCATGGACGGCTCGTCAGGATATAATCAAATAAAAATGCATCCAGAAGACCAGAAGCACACAGCCTTCAGGACCCCTCTGGGAATATTTTGTTACAAGGTGATGCCCTTCGGTTTAAAGAACGCCGGTGTCACCTACGAAAGGGCCATGACAAAGATCTTCGATGACCTTATACACGAAACCGTCGAATGCTATATCGACGATCTCGTGGTTAAAAGAAAATCATATGAGGAACATCTCGAACATCTGAAGACCGTATTTCAGCGCCTTCGACAATACAACTTGAAAATGAACCCGCTCAAGTGTGCATTCGGAGTTTCCTCAGGCAAATTCCTGGGATTCATTGTTCGACACCGAGGTATTGAAATAGATCTGTCAAAGATCAAAGCGATCATGGAAATGCCTCTGCCGAGAACTCTCAAACAGTTGCAGTCTCTCCAAGGGAGGCTTGCATACATACGGCGATTTATAGCCAATCTTTCAGGCAAGTGCCGTCCTTACAGTCACCTGATAAAGAAGGGAACCCCGTTCGTCTGGGACCAAAAATGCCAAAGCGCACTAGACGAGATCAAGCAATATCTGCAGAACCCGCCGGTGTTGGCTGTATTAGTTATGTATATGCCCTAGAGGCCATTGTTGTACATATGATGTATATTATAATGGATGCTTGATTATATATAGGGAAGACTTTCTTGCTCGTCATGATAGTATGCTATTTGGTTTCACTTTATCTTAACATGTTGACTTGTATTGGTTTACTGTTTTACTCTCACATGTTGATAAAGCCCTTAAGATCTGTACTCGACTACTGGGACTATGATGAGATCATACTAGTGGGGCCGCGGTAGTCGATGAGTACATCCTATAACTGTTCCCAGTCGAGGGTATATCGAGACAGGGCATCGATACACCAGAGTAGACTAGCGTATACGCATCTTGACCCATATGATGGGCGATGGATGATCCCATATCCATCGGTGTTAGACATCAGAGATGGTGTACGGGTGCTCAGTGAAGACTGGGTACACTGGACGGACTCGCCGAGAACTCCCAGATGGTGTTATACCACACGTCAGATGGCAGTTCTCCGGTGACACTAGTACAGGGTAGTCTGTAGATCCGAGATCGTCATAGAGTCTTGTGTGATTCCCACTGTGCTTTGATTTCCACCTTACCACGTCCAATAGGGCATGCAAAACGGTGGCTTTTGGGTACAGTCCCGAATCACATGGAGGCAATGAGCGATAGGAGGGGATTCGTCTCTCCCGGTATAGGGAGTTGATGTTGTGCTGTGTTCGATTGGCTATAACTGGAAGTCCCTGGCCAGGGCTGATATGGAGATTTACTGGTAAGTGTTACTAGTAGTTTCTCAACCCGTTATAAGCCACACATCGACACGACTTATCGGTTACTAGGGTCTGACGTATACCATCCCTAGACTTGATATGCGACATATCAGACGTACAGACCGGACTGTACGGGAGTGTTACTGATTGGATTCATAGGAGAACGCACAGGCTAGCTTGTTGATCTTCTGATCGCTCAATACCTGGGTGGCTGTTACGTTTAGCTGACCGCTTGCAGCTTGTGGGTGTTTGATATGATCATCACCTGCTACCGGCGTATTGACGATTCTTTAGAGTCCTACACAGAGGTTTCTTGGCTCAGGCGAAACGGAGTAGAGGCACATATGTGATATGTGCAGGACCGAGAATAATGTGATATGGGATACCGTATTATATTCTCGCGATATTTAGATATGAACCGGGTCATCGGATCAAGTGTTGGTTCGATGAATCGGTACATAATATATTAGTCGGTAATATTCGATATAGCCGGATCGTCGGATCAAGTGTTGATTCGATGATTTAGTGTATAATAATATATATGATATATTGTATTCCATTATCTAATATTGGCTCGCTTTATTATTTCATTTTCTCAGTGGATGATACATTGATATATATGCGATATATGTTAATTGTATTATTTTCCTTTGTTGCAAATATATAATATATATGTGATATATATTATTGTGACATGATATGATTAATTGTTAAACATGTTTAAGGATGATTAATTGAGGTTAGGGTTTGATTAGGGTTAGATGCTTCATGCACCTTCTAGAAGCTTCATTCTTTTGTCATTCTTAAGATATTTAAGGATGACACATTCTTAACCCAACCAAACCCTAACTCTAGTTTATTCTCTACTAAATCCTAGCCACTCATCCTTGACCATGGTTTACAAATCAATCATATAGTCTTCTTTCTATTCAGCACAAAAGGTTTAAGATTATTATTGATTTTCCATTATCATCTTCTTCTCTCTTGAAAAGCTTGCTAGAAAATCTTTAAGTGATGAATAAATATGAGAAAATGATATAAAAAGAAAGCAAAAATACTACTCTCTCATCCTCATCTCATCTAGCCCATGAGATTAGTGTGTTCATCTCTTTAGAGTGAGAAAGCTTGAGTCTTTGCAACTTCGAGGTAGATCATCGGAGATTTGGAATACTTCAAGCTAGCATGGATCGTTCGAGTCGTGGAGGCTCTCATGAGTCCGGGAGATCGTGGATCGCGGCAAAGGGACTTCTACTCGGAGCTTGTGAAGTGAAGGAGCGGACTACAAAGGTTGTAATCCCTCACACTTAGATAAAAGTTATCATCTTGAATGTTAAACCCTAATAATCTAGCAAAGATCCCGGCTTTGGGTTGTTCGGCACGTCTAAAATTTAATCCGGGCATGTTTGATGCCTTATGAACATTCACAAGAGTGCCTAGGAACCCTACAGTGGTATCAGAGCTACTAGGCATTAGATGTCGACCTATGGGGGTTCTCACTATGTGACAGTGTGGCGAAGCATAGGCTCTTACCCTCAGGGTGTCCCGAGACCGGAAGGTGTTCCGGTGGGTTGTAGTCCTCGCGAGGGGGCATGCATAAAAAGTAGCGGCTGAGGGACCCGTTGGTGCCACGGTGACCCCATTGGATGGGGTGGCTGCCTGACCTACAGTGGTATCAGAGCCTAGCTAGAGCATTAGGCGATGTGTTTACGAAGTTAAAACTCCGATCGAACCCGAAACGACGAAACTAGACCCCTCTCTGGAAATGTTTTAAATTTTGGGATTTTTCTGAATTAAAAATATGTAAAAAAATCAGCAGGGAATTCTAAGAATTACCATAAAACCCGAGCCCCCAATTCGACTAAACGGCGGCGGAACCGCGGCGCAAGCATGCTTGCGCGGCGGAACAGTGGATTTGTGACACGTGGATTTTATGGTAATGTCCGTAGGTACTTGTTGATGCTTCTGGATATTTTTAACAGTGATTCCAGTATTGTTTAAATCTGGGGTTTATTTTGTAATAGTAGATTCGATCGGAATATTTAAATTCGTATTTCTTTCCGGATATTTAGAAACTGTTAAACTAGTTGAACGGATATCATTAACCCACTGTTTCCCGGCACGGAAAACTTTCAAGCGTTGAATTTTTATCGGGTTTAAATCTTTCGAAAAAATTGTACAAGTTAAGCGGTGGACCCTCTAGAAGACAACAAACCTTAACTCGATTATGTGACCGTCTTGAACTGCCTTTTGAACCTTCGGGTTTGGGGCAGTACGACGTGCCACATGTGAGGCGTTGGCTTGACCCTTCTACGGCTGGATCACCGGTACTGTGACATATTCTGGGATTATTTGAACTCCGCTCAAGAGTTGAGCACTTTGGGAAGTTTTGGGTGTTTGATTATCTATTCGGAAAGTTTAATACTGTCTATTTATCTGGAATGTGATACAATATGTGGAATTCATAGAGTTAGGCATGAAATGCGAAGTATGTGATATTTCGGATTTACGATGTCTAAAGTGATTGTGGATTCCAAATGTTGTAGTTTTACACTTTTTTTTCTGTGACCGTAAGTGTAATATGTGATATCGCCGGTTTCGTTGCTATATGTTGACGACAATTGGGATGCGCATATTTACTTACGTTGATGATATGAGATATTATGTGTTGCTGTGATATGTTATATTGGATCGTCGCGTTCTGAATAGCCGGGGGTTTTATGTGAGATGAGGGTTTTTATTTTCATTCATGTAAAATTCATTTGTATTGTAATATTCTTTTATTTGGGGCACTTCCAGGTTGCGGTTGCTGTCACCAGTGTATATTATTTACTTTTCCGCATTAGGTAGACCCAAGGAGGGGAGCACAAGTAACCGGGTTCTAGGGTCCAGTGGGAGGCCATCTCGAGGAGTCGAGACCGGGTCTCCTAACCCTAGAATTGGCAGTGTTACTTGCCGCTCTCGTAGGGGTCTTGGGATGTGGGTTTGGCTATTCGTCGCGACCGTGGAATCCGTGTTTTATACAGGCTCGTATTGAAAACACGGACGTCCTAGTATATCCAATATTTCATATATGTTCTTCTGCTGCAATGTTCTGTGATGAGATCATATTACTGCCTGAGACGAATGCTTATACTATATATATGCTGATATATAAATATTACTGCTTTCGTTTCTTCTGTGATGCTTAGGAAGCATAAGCTGATGGGATTTTTATTAATAAGATTAATAAAAGAAAAGAAACCTAAAGATGTTGTAGAATCAAAACTTTATAAAAGGGTAGCTACAGTTTTGCTTTGCACAGTGATATATATGATATATCCTGCACCTTATTCGATGAGGAAAGGGCCGACGATCCCTTCACCGGGAGTGACCCCTTTAGCAAAACTGGCAGATGCTATAAAACGCGGTTTGTCTTTTGATTGCTTTTAGTGTTTTGCTTTGCACAGCGGTATATATGATATATCCTGCACCTTATTCGATGAGGAAAGGGCCGACGATCCCTTCACCGGGAGTGACCCCTTTAGCGAAATTAAGAAAAGCCTCAAAACACTCCTTTTCAAAAACTACACGATTCTACGACGATATCAAGTTCATTCCGCTCAGGGTTTTCTGAAAAACCTGCGTAGCCCTCCGACATTTCAGATAGGTAATACTTAGTATTCGTGCTACGTTTGTTGGCTTTCGTCAAGGCGTAGTGTGCTGTAGCTAATTATTGCTTATCTGTTACATATGATGAGATTGGGATAGGGTAGTCGTGCGGCTTTGTTGGCTTTCGTCAAGGGACGTACGACTGGGTTTAATTCAATCAAGAAATGTTCGGGTTGAACATGACTAGCGGACTGTGGTTTGTTGGCTTTCGTCAAGGTCATAGAACGTTAGGGGCAAAATATTATCGGGAATTTCAAGTGTTGAAATTTGCAATGAGATTGCATACCTTCTATGAGATAATTGGATCCCGATACCCACTGCGAGTAAGTGTTACTCCTGGGAGAGTTTTACACAGGACAATTAGTCATTCAAGTAGGTGTCTAGAAAAGTGTTAACGGGGTTACGCCTCTGGGAAAATGAGGTTTACTTTAATTAGGTCCGTGCGAAAGCACGGGGAACCTCCCTCAAAGTACCGACACTGATCTGGCTGAAAGATTGACGAAGTTGTAGGGTGTAATTAATCCCGGCTAATCTTACCTTTTAGGGTTTTAAGGTAGATTTGATAAAAACAGTGGAAGACATCCTGATTAGATAAGATAATAACTAATCTAATCTTGCAAGAGCATGCGCTAAAGTGTTTTCTTCTCTCTCTCTCCAGGTAGCGACCATGTCAGGCCATAATCAAGATAATAATATGGATGTATTGACTAAACCTAATTATTGTACTGAGCAAGGGAACGTTAGACCCGTTTTTTCTTATAAGAGTTATAAGACTGAACAGGAAACAGGAGAATATCTGAATTCTCAAGCCGCCCAAAAGAACATGCATGTTGATGCATCTTCTTCGGGTGTGTTAGTTGTTGAGATCTGTTTCTCAGTTCACCCTACGTCCTGGGTATTAGATACCAGATCAGGATCCCATATATGTAAACAGTTACATGGGCTACGAAAAGGTAGAGAACTGGGAAAAGGTGATCATTCCGTTCAAGTAGGGAACGGTGCAAGTATTGTAGCTAAAGCAGTTGGCGAATATCACCTTGTATTGCCAAGTAGTAATACACTGATTCTAAATGAGTGCTATTATATACCGAACATGATGTGCAACATTATATCAGTTTCTTTATTGAGTAAAAAGGGATATAATTTTGTAGTACAGGATAATGTTATGAACATATTCCTAAATCAAAAGTTGATTGCATCAGGCTCGTTACATAATGGCATATTCATTCTAAATCAGAATACAGTCCTGAATATACAAAACACACACAAGAGGAAAAGTTCAGATATGAACGAATCCTACTTGTGGCATTATAGACTTGGTCACATCAATGCGACACGACTGGCTAAGTTACATAAAGATGGTTATTTGAATCCGTTCGAATTATCATCTTATGATACTTGCCATTCATGTCTCAAAAGAAAAATGACCAAAGCTCCGTTTAGTGGACACGGAGAAAGAGTTACTGAACTCTTAGGACTAATACATAGTGATGTATGCGGTCCCATGTCTACGCATGCCAAGAACGGTTCTTCCTACTTCATTACATTCACTAACGATCTCTCTAGATACGGACATGTGTTTCTAATGAAACACAAGTCTGAAGCTTTTGAGAAATTCATAGAATATAAGCACGAAGTAGAAAACCAAACGGGCAAAAGTATTAAGATTCTTCGATCTGATCGAGGAGGTGAATACTTAAGCGGTGAGTTTTTAGATTATCTAAAAGAGAATGGGATTCTCTCTCAGCTTACTCCTCCTTATACGCCACAGCACAACGGTGTATCTGAGCGGAGGAATCGCACCCT
This sequence comes from Agapanthus africanus, assembly GCA_030015575.1. Lineage (NCBI taxonomy): Eukaryota > Viridiplantae > Streptophyta > Magnoliopsida > Asparagales > Amaryllidaceae > Agapanthus > Agapanthus africanus. The sequence goes on from CM057337.1 coordinate 540,771,429, forward strand.
ATTAGATATGGTACGCTCTATGATGAGCGAGGCTGAGTTCCCTATTTCCTTCTGGGGGCATGCGCTTGAGACAGCCATACACCTATTGAATATGTTTCCTACCAAATCAGTGCCTACCACTCTGTATGAGATATGGAAAGGGAAGGGACCATCTCTTAAGTATGTTAAGATATGGGGTTGTCCAGCCTATGTCAAAAGACAAAATCCGGACAAACTCGAGGCAAGATCTGTCTTATGTAAGTTTGTAGGATATCCCAAGAACTCACAAGGGTATATCTTCTACCACACTGAGGAACAAAAGGTGTTTGTTTCTAAACATGCCACCTTTTTGGAAAAGGAATTTCTTGCGAAAGAAATTGAAGGAAATGAGGTAGAACTGGAAGAGGTTCCAGCAACACAAACTACAAAAGATGATTTAGTGGAACCAGAGGATTCAGTAGTACCCGACGAACCTCAGCCTCTCCGCCGATCTAGTAGGGTTTCTCGTCCACCTGAGAGATACTACGGTTTTCTCATTGATGGTGGAAGCGAGGATTGCATCATGGATGATGATGACCCCACTAGTTTCGAGCAGGCCATCACGAGTGGTGACTCTGTGAAATGGCTGGATGCAATGCGATCTGAGATGGAATCCATGTACACCAATAAAGTATGGATTTTAGAAAATTCTCCTGAAGGGGTAAAACCCATTGGGAGCAAGTGGATTTTCAAAAGGAAATTTGGTGTAGATGGAAAGGTTGAGACTTTCAAAGCTAGACTGGTAGCAAAGGGATTTCGTCAACGACCAGGAGTGGATTATGACGAAACTTTTTCTCCAGTAGCTATGCTTAAGTCCATCCGGATCTTACTTGCCATTGCTGCATACCATGACTACGAAATCTGGCAAATGGATGTTAAGACCACCTTTCTAAACGGTGATTTAGAAGAGTGCGTGTACATGACTCAGCCAGAGGGCTTCGTAGATAGTCGGAGCAGCGGAAAGGTGTGCAAGCTGCTTAAATCCATTTATGGGTTAAAGCAAGCATCGCGGAGTTAGAACATCTGTTTTGATGTTTTAGTCAAAGAGTTTGACTTCATCAAAAATATAGATGAACCTTGTATCTATAAGAAGGTAGCAGAGGGTAAGGTTGTCTTCCTCGTATTGTACGTGGATGACATACTCTTGATAGGAAATGATATTCCTATGCTGCAATCAGTCAAGCTCTTCTTATCGCAGAGATTCTCAATGAAAGATCTAGGTGATGCCTCCTGCATATTGGGAATCATGATCTATAGAGATAGATCTAAAAGGATACTGGGATTGTCCCAATCCAGGTACATTGATACCATACTAAAGAGGTTTAGTATGGAAGAATCCAAGCGTGGGAACCAACCCACGATCTCTGGACTCACTCTCTCCAAAGAGATGTCTCCCAAGACTGATTTGGAGAGAGCTCGCATGCAAGGGATACCCTATGGTTCGGCAGTACGCTCTATCATGTATGCGATGCTATGTACCAGACCCGATGTAGCATACTCACTAAGTGTAGTGAGTCGGTATCAAGCAGATCCAGGAGAGAGTCATTGGACAGCAGTGAAGAACATTCTCAAGTACTTACGAAGGACTAAGAAGATGTTCTTGGTGTATGGTAACGGAGAACTCCAGGTCGAGTCCTTTACCGATTACAGCTTCCAAAGTGATAAGGACGACTCTAAGTCGCATTCGGGTTTTGTCTTTACCCTCAATGGAGGGGCGGTATGTTGGAAGAGTTCCAAACAGGATACCGTTGCAGACTCAACGATGGAGGCTGAATACATCGCTGCCAACGATGCTGCCAAAGAGGCTGTCTGGGTCAAGAAGTTCATTAGTGAACTTGCTGTGGTTCCATCCATTGAGCATCCAATACCTCGGTATTGCGATAACAATGGAGCTGTGGCATTGGCCAAGGAACCCAGATCCGATCAAAAGTACATACATATTCTGAGGCGATATCACCTGATCAGGGAGATAGTTGATCGCTGGGAGATCGAGGTCAGGAGAGTAGATACGAAGGACAACACTGCGGATCCATTCACGAAGGCTATTCCCCAGATACAGTTTGAGAGATTATTTGGGATGCTAGGTTTGAGATACTACAGCAGCTGGCCTTAGTGCAAGTGGGAGATTGTAAGTTATGTATATGCCCTAGAGGCCATTGTTGTACATATGATGTATATTATAATGGATGCTTGGTTAATATAGGGAAGACTTTCTTGCTCGTCATGATAGTATGCTATTTGGTTTCACTTTATCTTAACATGTTGACTTGTATTGGTTTACTGTTTTACTCTCACATGTTGATAAAGCCCTTAGGATCTGTACTCGACTACTGGGACTATGATGAGATCATACTAGTGGGGCCGCGGTAGTCGATGAGTACATCCTATAACTGTTCCTAGTCGAGGGTATATCGAGACAGGGCATCGATACACCAGAGTAGACTAGCGTATACGCATCTTGACCCATATGATGGGCGATGGATGATCCCATATCCATCGGTGTTAGACATCAGAGATGGTGTACGGGTGCTCAGTGGAGACTGGGTACACTGGACGGACTCGCCGAGAACTCCCAGATGGTGTTATACCACACATCAGATGGCAGTTCTCCGGTGACACTAGTACAGGGTAGTCTGTAGACCCGAGATCGTCATAGAGTCTTGTGTGATTCCCACTGTGCTTTGATTTCCACCTTACCACGTCTAAGAGGGCGTGCAAAACGGTGGCTTTTGGGTACAGTCCCGAATCACATGGAGGCAATGAGCGATAGGAGGGGATTCGTCTCTCCCGGTATAGGGAGTTGATGTTGTGCTGTGTTCGATTGGCTATAACTGGAGTCCCTGGCCAGGGCTGATATGGAGATTTACTGGTAAGTGTTACTAGTAGTTTCTCGTCCCGTTATAAGCCACACATCGACACGACTTATCGGTTACTGGGGTCTGACGTATACCACCCCTAGACTTGATATGCGACATATCAGACGAATAGACCGGACTGTACGGGAGTGTTACTGATTGGATTCACAGGAGAAGGCACAGGCTAGCTTGTTGATCTTCTGATCGCTCAATACCTGGGTGGCTGTTACGTTTAGCTGACCGCTTGCAGCTTATGGGTGTTTGATATGATCATCACCTGCTACCGGCGTATTGACGATTCTTTAGAGTCCTGCACAGAGGTTTCTTGGCTCAGGAGAAACGGAGTAGAGGCACATATGTGATATGTGCAGGACCGAGAATAATGCGATATGGGATACCATATTATATTCTCGCGATATTTAGATATGAACCGGGTCATCGGATCAAGTGTTGGTTCGATGAATCGGTACATAATATATTAGTCGGTAATATTCGATATAGCCGGATCGTCGGATCAAGTGTTGATTCGATGATTTAGTGTATAATAATATATATGATATATTGTATTGCATTATCTAATATTGGCTCGCTTTATTATTTCATTTTCTCAGTGGATGATACATTGATATATATGCGATATATGTTAATTGTATTGTTTTCCTTTGTTGCAAATATATAATATATATGTGATATATATTATTGTGACATGATATGATTAATTGTTAAACATGTTTAAGGATAATTAATTGAGGTTAGGGTTTGATTAGGGTTAGATGCTTCATGCACCTTCTAGAAGCTTTATTCTTTTGTCATTCTTAAGATTTAAGGATGACACATTCTTAACCCAACCAAACCCTAACTCTAGTTTATTCTCTACTAAATCCTAGCCACTCATCCTTGACCATGGTTTACAAATCAATCATATAGTCTTCTTTCTATTCATCACAAAAGGTTTAAGATTATTATTGATTTTCCATTATCTCTTCTTCTCTCTTGAAAAGCTTGCTAGAAAATCTTTAAGTGATGAATAAATATGAGAAAATGATATAAAAAGAAAGCAAAAATACTACTCTCTCATCCTCATCTCATCTAGCCCATGAGATTAGTGTGTTCATCTCTTTAGAGTGAGAAAGCTTGAGTCTTTGCAATTTCGAGGTAGATCATCGGTGATTTGGAATACTTCAAGCTAGCATGGATCGTTCGAGTCGTGGAGCCTCTCATGAGTCCGGGAGATCGTGGATCGCGGCAAAGGGACTTCTACTCGGAGCTTGTGAAGTGAAGGAGCGGACTACAAAGGTTGTAATCCCTCACACTTAGATAAAAGTTATCATCTTGCATGTTAAACCCTATTAATCTAGCAAAGATCCCGGCTTTGGGTTGTTCGGCACGTCTAAAATTTAATCCGGGCATGTTTGATGCCTTATGAACCATCACAAGAGTGCCTAGGAACCCTACAGGCTGCTCCAGTTAAGGGAAAGCCTCTCATTCTCTACACGACCGCCCTCGAAGGTTCCTTAGGCGCATTATGGGCACAAGAGAACGATCAAGGGAAAGAAAGAGCACTCTACTACTTAAGTCGAGTTCTACTGGGGGCAGAAAACAACTACTCCTCCATTGAAAAACACTGCCTGGCGTTGATCTTCGCGATAACAAAGCTTAGACACTATGCGTTGGCACATGAAGTCCGTCTCATTTCGAAGGTGGACCCCCTTAAATACTTGATGTCAAAGGACATATTGACGGGACGACTCGCTAAATGGGCCCTACTCTTGATGGAGTTTTCAATAACTTATCAACCTCTCAAGGCAGTGAAAGGCCAGGCCATCGCCGACTTCCTCGCTGAGCATCCCATACCCGCCGATTCTCCTCTACATTGCGATCTTCCAGACGAACATGCGTTTGATGCGATCGACGGTGGTGATACCCGATGGGAGCTCTATTTCGATGGAGCATCTTCCGTAAAGAAGCGCAAACAAAGTACCCCTATAATCAAATCGGGGGTAGGACTCATCTTTGTAACTCCACAAGGAGGGATAATGCGTTTCGCTTTCTCCTTAACAGAGCCTAGGACAAACAATGAAGCCGAATACGAAGCTCTGATAGCGGGCCTCGAGATCGCCATCGACATAGGAATTGAAAACCTCCTCATATACGGAGATTCCCAACTTGTTGTCAGTCAAGTAAACGGCGACTACCAAACGTGCAAGACAGAGTTGGTGAAGTATGGCGAAAAGGTGCAACAGTTGTTGACCCAAATTCCTTCCTATATGCTGGAAAGCATACCGCGCGCAAAAAACAGCAAAGCGGACGCATTAGCCAAGCTCTCTAAAGAATTGGCTGATGAGAACCTTGAGGATGTTAGAATCATGGTACAAAGCCGTCGGGTGCTCACCCCAGCAGAAATATCTCCGGAATCATCCGAAGAAAAGGGAGCGAGCGAGCAGACGACCCTGCAAGTAAAAGATTGGAAAAATGCCGAAGATTGGAGAGAAGTCTTCATAAATTACTTCAAGTCCCACCGAATGCCTGAAGAAGCATCCACAATACATCAACTCATGAAACGAGCTCTGTCTTTCACCTTCGTCAATGATACTCTGTACAAGAGGTCATTTGATTCTCTGTGGTTGAGATGCTTAGGACCTGACGAAGCGAAAAGGGTCGTCCAGGAAGTTCATGACGGACTCTGCGGTTCTCACCAAGCAGGCCCAAAGATGAAGTTGAAGATCAAACAGATGGGCTACTACTGGCCCACGATGATTCAGGATTGCCTCGAATATGCGAAGCAATGCCACTCACGCCAAATTCATGGGGATTTCATTCACCAGCATCCAAATCCACTACATCCAACGGTGGCTAGCTGGCCATTCAAGATGTGGGGGACTGATATAGTCGGCCCCATCGAACCAGCATCGTCTAGGGGACATCGTTTCATCCTGGCAACGACTGACTACTTCTCCAAATGGGCCGAAACAGTACCGCTGAGGGAAGTAAAGACGGAAAATATCCTCCACTTCTTCAAGACGCACGTCATATATCGGTTTGGAACTCCGAGACGGATCATTTCCGATAACGGGCCAGCTTACAGAAGCCATAAGATCAGTCGCTTTGCGCAACAGCATAATATAGACTGGAGATATTCTTCAGTTTACAATCCGCGAGCTAATGGTCTAGCTGAAGCCTTCAAGAAGACCTTGACAAAAATCATAAAAAAAACGGTGTCCCGAAATAAGAAAGACTGGCACGAAAGACTGCAAGAAGCTCTTTGGGCATATCGAACTATGTTCAAGACGGCCACGAACACAACGCCGTACGCGTTGGTGTTCGGTACAGAAGCAGTGCTCCCCCTCGAGATAGAGTTACCCTCTCTACGAGTGGCAGTCCACTATGAGCTGACGGACGAAGAAAATGCTCACCTTCGGCTTGAGGAGCTTGACGCCCTTGATGAAACCCGGCTCGTAGCGCAGCAAAATCTGGAAGCTTATAAAGCAAAAATGACGTGCTCATATGAAAAATTGACCCGACCGAGGACATTCCGCCAGGGCGAACTTATGCTAGTGGTCAAGAGGCCTATAATCCCCAATCGCGCCAAGCGGGGAAAATTCGTGCCAAACTATGAAGGCCCGTACATCATAAATAAAGTTTACCAGGGTGGGGCCTATCTACTCATGGACATGCACGGTGAAAGGCCTTTCAGGCCAATAAACGGTCGCTTCCTAAAGAAATACTATGCTTAATGAGCCACAGCCCAGGTCAATGATAGATGACGACGACTATGTCCGCTCGCTATCTTCCTAAGCCCAAGCTTTATAAAAAGTAGTCGGCCTTCTCCATGACGGACCGAAACGTCCTTAAACTAACGACGGACCGAAATGTCCTTAAACTAATAGCAGACCAAGAATATAAAAAAAGGTAAAAACCTTTGAAAGAAGAGAAATTTCTCTTGTGAACAAGATCATGGATCTTCAATAAATAAATAAATAAAATAAAAATAAAAATAGTGCCTTGCACTTGTTTTATGAACCATCGGTTCTTGAACCTAAAAGGTTCTTAAATTAATAGTGCTTTGCACTTTCATGAACCTTTGGTTCTCTGAGATAAGAAAAACAAGAAAAACTTGTTTTTTCTTAGATCTAAATCAAATAGTGCCTTGCACTTGTTTTATGAACCATCGGTTCTTGAACCTAAAAGGTTCTTAAATTAATAGTGCTTTGCACTTCTTATGAACCACTGGTTCTCTAAAACAAGAAAAAACTGAAATAAAAAAGATAGTGCTTTGCACTTTTATGAACCTTTGGTTCTTGAAATAAAAAGAAAAACTTGTTCTTCTTTGATCTAAATTAGATCAAGAAATCAAATAGTGCTTTGCACTTCTTTTATGAACCATCGGTTCTTGAATCTAAAAGATTCTCAAATTAACAGTGCTTTGCACAAATGCAATGCATTACTAAAAGGGTCAGGCCCAAATCAAAAAGACCTAGTAGGCCTAATTAAATTGCAGTGCAATAAAAGGGGCAGAGCCCAAACAAAATAGATGCTCTGCATCATTTATAAAAGGGCAGAGCCCAAACAAAATAGATGCTCTGAATCATTTATAAAAGGGCAGAGCCCAAACAAAACAAAAATAATGCAGTGCATTGTTTAAAAAGGGGCAAAGCCCTAACTCAGGCCTAATTGGCCAAAGACAAACAAAAATGTTGAACATTCAACTGGACTTAGCCCAGTCATGGCCATAAGTCCTCAAATTAAATTTACTGAGCACGGCTACTCCCTAAATGAATTTACATCCGGTTCGAGGGTACATCTCTGAACTTCTCTGACACCTATCGTTGTAATCCTTCAACGACGTCAGAGAGGTGACGGGTCCCAACGACCATACATGCATATGGACTGCGGGGTCCTTAAACTCGTGGACCGAAACGTCCTTAAACTAATATCGGACCGGAACGTCCCTAAACTAATATCGGACCGAAACGTCCCTAAACTAATATCGGACCACCACGTCCCGAAACTGGAATATGGACCAGCGCGTCCCTAAACTGGCACAATAGAGCCTAAATGCTCTTTTGTCGGATCTAAACAGTCCCGTTAAGTTGATCTTAGTCTCAAACTGGACTAACGTATCCTTAACAAACGTTTGAGTCGATCTTAGCCTCAAAAATGGCTAACGTATTCTCCAAACAGACTTTAGTCCCAAATTGGACTATGAATCTCCCAAACTGGAACAATAGAGCCCAAACGCTCTTTTGTCGGATCTAAACGATCACGTTAAGTTGATCTTAGTCTCAAACAGGACTATCGTATCCTTAACGAACGTTTAAGCCGCTTGCTCTGCAGCTTCTTTGTCCCTCTTTTCGAGAATTCTACGTAAGAAGTCAGCATCTGTCTCTTGTTCGTGATGCTGCTCTGATGATTCTTCCGAACTTTCTTTCGGTTCGGAAAGTGCATCCATCACAGTCATCATTTCCTGAAGCTTCTGTTGCTGCTCGTGGGCTTTCGTCACAGATCGGGTGAGCGGTCGGTGACCCGTCGAAGCTCGGCTTTCCTCATTTCCGCAAGCCATATAAACGGTGTGCACCACCATGCCCCCAGACTTGGGGCGTTTGTGTTCGGTGTCTTTGCGATTTGCCAAAGACACAGGGGCTTTTTGCGGCCTCCTTTTTTGAGTGATTGGAGTTAAGGGAGCCGTTGTAGTGGGCATCCAAGTAGCTTTTTGTTTTTTGTGGCTTGACAGAGTAATCCTTCTCCTGCCGCACCTTCATCTTTCTCTGTCGATGAAGATGGTTTTCATTAATCACTGACTCCTGGACCTGTCGCCAGACCTTGTAAATTTTAGAGGACAGCCGTTGAGGGGGCTGCTCTAGCTTCTTCTCTGGAATATTCTTCATAGGTGACGGAGTTCGCTTTAGCACCGTAGTAGGAGAGTTTCTGCGCACCGAGTTCAGTAACTCAAAGCTGTTCCTGGTTGGAACAGCAGTATCGATCCCCACCATTAGAGTTGGAGGAGTAAGTCCAGAGGGGGAGTTGCCCCCAGCCTTCCTCACTCGGCGCCAGTAGCGACGTCGGGCATGTCGTGCTGATGGAGTTGTTTCAGCTATAGGGATGACCTCCTCATCCCCCCTGTGTTGGTCAGAATATACTGGTACCATCTTTTTAAAGATCGACGTCCGTTGAACGGGGACGACCAACTTGTCAGAAGCGGACTTCTGAACATGGGAAGCAACCTTGGTGATTTTGCCAGGAACGGGAGTTGGAATGGCTATCCGCTTCGGGATAACGCCTTCTGGTATGACAGGCTTCTTCATGAGCTTGTTAGAGCTCTGGCCTAGTCCGTTAAAAACTGAAGCAGTGGAGTTGGACGACCCGTTGAGAGGGGTCGCGGCAGTGGTAAGTCGATCAAAGACCGGCTTCTTTGGAGCTTCTTGCGATGTCATTGGGGCATTGAAGCTCATTGGTGGGAGCATGGTCCCAAAAAATAGTCCAGTGGTGGTTTGAGCCACCTACTCCACCGGCATTTTGAAAAGGGAGGCCGCTTGGGGCCCATAAGTCACTCCTCCAGCAAGGACCGAGCGAGAATTGCAGTTGTAGGCAGTGCAGTTTGAAGCCATTGATCTTCTGTTTTCTGCACGGAGCAAGACACCAAATCTTAGTACCTTGAATCCACAGGCAACCGCAGTAAATCGTGATTCGTTCGCGAACACGACACATGAAGTGTGGAGTGGAAAGTGGAAAAGGTCCCACCGGGCGTGCCAGAATCTGTTCCCCTCCGAAAGACGGCGCACAAGACTGGGAGAAGCTCTTTGGGCATATCGAACTACGTTCAAGACGGCCACGAACACAACGCCGTACGCGTTGGTGTTCGGTACAGAAGCAGTGCTCCCCCTCGAGATAGAGTTACCCTCTCTACGAGTGACAGTCCACTATGAGCCGACGGACGAAGAAAATGCTCACCTTCGGCTTGAGGAGCTTGACGCCCTTGATGAAACCCGGCTCGTAGCGCAGCAAAATCTGGAAGCTTATAAAGCAAAAATGACGTGCTCATATGAAAGATTGACCCGACCGAGGACATTCCGCCAGGGCGAACTTATGCTAGTGGTCAAGAGGCCTATGATCTCCAATCGCGCCAAGCGGGGAAAATTCGAGCCAAACTATGAAGGCCCGTACATCATAGATAAAGTTTACCAGGGTGGGGCCTATCTACTCATGGACATGCACGGTGAAAGGCCTTTCAGGCCAATAAACGGTCGCTTCCTAAAGAAATACTATGCTTAATGAGCCACAGCCCAGGTCAATGATAGATGACGACGACTATGTCCGCTCACTATCTTCCTAAGCCCAAGCTTTATAAAAAGTAGTCGGCCTTCTCCATGACGGACCGAAACATCCTTAAACTAACGACGGACCGAAATGTCCTTAAACTAATAGCAGACCAAAACGTCTTTAAACTACTACCGCAGCATATTTTGGCTGACAAGATATAAAAAATATATATATAAAAAAAATAAATAAATAAAATATAAAAACGGTATGTCCATAAGCAAAAAAGGGCACGGATGAAAACCCGAAAGGGCGCCGTGAGTAAAAACAACAGGGCTACCAGCGAGTGTTCGTGAAAACCCGAAAGGGCGCGACCTCGTAAAAAAATATATAAAAATAAAAAGAATAAAAAAAAATGGTATGTCCATGAGCAAAATGGGCACAGATGAAAACCCGAAAGGGCTCCGTGAGTAAAAACAGCAGGACTACCGGCGAGTGTTTGTGAAAACCCGAAAGGGTGCAACCTCGTTAAAAGACACTTATAGGGTTCTTTCGACCTTGTAAGGAGAAACCACCCGCGTAAGATCCTTACGACTCACAAGGGAGCAACACACTTAGGGATCCCCACGATTCCTAAGGAGAACATACACTTGCGAGATCCTCACGACTCGTAAGGAGAACTCTCTTATGGGACCCTCACGGCTCATAAGAGTTGAAAGTCTTAAGTTACAGAGATCTAAACCTGTGCTTAAGCAAACCCCACAACTTCCGATATTGCCCTATAAGGGGTTCAATACTAACCCTTGTATACAATCCACGGACGCGAATAAACATTTCCCTAACCAAGTCTCATCCGTGACTGGGGATATGTTCGCATAGTAAACAACCCTTGTAAATCCTCTCGATTTAAGAGGAGAAAACCATCCTGTAGGATCCTTACGACTTACAGAGGAAACGAACACTTAGGAATCCTCACGAGTCCTAAGGAGAAAATACACCTACAAGATCCTCACGACTTGTAGGGAGAAATAACTTCGTGAAACCCTTATGGCTCATGAAGTCAAAAGCCTTAGCCGACAGGACCCTAACCCTGGTCGATAAACCACCTTTGTTCGACATCGACAGAGGCAGATGATGACTCGCTCCTGGTAATATCCCAGTTGTAGCGGTGCTGATGCCGAAATCGGTTTACGGCGAAAAGCAAGTAGGCCGCACATGCATACGAAATAGCCGAAATGATGGGGCAACTTGCAATAAAAAGCAGCAAGTAAAAATGTATGCATGCAAAAAGCCGAAATGATTGGACAACTCGCAATAAAAAAACAACGAGTAAAAATAAAATAAATAGCCAAAATGATTAGGCAACTCGCAATAAAAAGCAGCGAGTAAAAAGAAAAAATAGCCGAAATGATTGGGCAGCGCGAAAAATAGCCGAAATGATTGGGCAATCGCGATTTTCGCGATATAAAAAGCTGAAATGATAGAGCACCGCGGAAAGAATAAAAAAAATGAAGGAATGAAACTTTTCGCCCTACAGGTGAAATCACATCGATCCCTATATACAATCCAGGGGCACAGATAAAGAGGGAACCATACCTTCCCAACAGGCTCCATCAGAAAGCGAAGCCAAATCTTGACGGTTCATAGACAACCTAGTGACAATCTCGACATTTGTCGCAATATTACAGACACGATGTCAACAAATGAAGCAAATGAAGATCCCGAGCTTCAGGGTCTCGACGTCAACATCGACAACTTAGAGATCACCAACGGCGTTTCTCCTCACTCCAACTAGATGCAGACATGACGTCAACAACCGACCTCAGAATAGCAACGAAACGGAACCATGGCAAAGTCTCTAGTTCCAAATCTCAATGACCACATCTGCAGCCTGGAGACCAACAACGGTGTGCCTTCTCATTCCAGCAGGACACAGATATTACACCATCAAGCGGAGCGATGGCAAAATCCCAGCTTCACCTCAGCATTCGTCTCGATACAGTAGACGCAATGTCAACAACAGCGTTCCTCCGCAGTCCAGCTGGAGGCAGATGCAACGTCAACAAAAGACCTCACGGTCGAAACAAAGCGGAGTAACGGCAAAATCCCAACTCCACCTTAGCATTCGTCTCGTTACAGCAGACGCAATGTCAACAACGACGTTTCTTCGCAGTCCAGCAGGGTGTACATGCAAAGTTAACAAAAGACCCCATAGTCGAAACCAAGCGGAGTGACGGCAAAATCCCAGCTCCACCTCAGCATTCGTTTCAATACACCAGACGCAGTGTGAGCAAATGAAGCGAAGGCCAAATTCCTAGCTTCAAGATCTTAACGGCAAGTCATATAAAGCCTGAAAGACCACCGGAGATCATCTCACATGGAGTGGTCACCTCCTCGACGTTCGTTTCAATACAGCAGACGAGTTGTTACCCCAGCGTTCTTCCTCCAGCAGGGATTCAGACGTGACAAAGCAAACGAAGCGAAGGCCACATTCCTAGCTTCATCGTCTTTACGGTAACTCACATAAAACCGGAAAGACAATCGGAGATCATCTCGCACCAGCACAGAGTGGTCACCACCTTGACGTTCGTCTCGATACAGCAGACGAAATGTCAACCCCAGCGTTCTTCCTCCAACAGGATTTGGACACACCAAAGCAAACGAAGCGAAGGCCACATTCCTAGCTTCGACGTCTTGACGGTAACTCATATAAAACCGGAAAGACAATCGGAGATCATCTCGCACCAGCACAGAATGGTCACCACCTCGACGTCCGTCTCAATACAGCAGACGAGATGTCACCCCAATGTTCGTCTCGACACAGCAGACGCAACGTCATTAAACGAATGGAGCCACGGCAAAATCCCTAGTTCCAAATCTCGGCGGTTCACCAGCAACTTAGAGACAACCTCGACGTCCGTCTCGATACAGCAGACGAGATGTCACCCCAACGTTCATCTCAACACAGCAGACGCAACGTCATCAAACAAACGGAGCCACGGCAAAATCCCTAGTTCCCACCGCAACATTCGTCTCGATACAGCAGACGCAATGCCAGCAAACAAAGCAAAGGCCAAATTCCTAGCTTCAGGGCCTTGACGGCAACTCACATAAAGCCCGAAAGACTATCGGAGATCATCCCCACACCAGCGTGGAGTGGTTATGACTCATCGGGGCTCACCAAAATAAGCCTAACCTCAAGTAAAAAGCGACAAGGCAAATTCCTAACGCTTGCTCTTCCGAAGGTCAAACTGCCAAGGAGGATTGCTTGAAGACGTCTTGTCCAGCCCCCGAAGGGATCAGAGACACGGCAGTCGCAGGGCTACTCGAACAGCACAATTGCCTATCGAGGACTATATCAGCTTATGCGACGGTACAATGGCCAAAACCCTAAGTACCACTAACCTTAACGGGCTTCTGTCGTAAAGAGCAAAGGTTAAATGCGACGTTAAGATGTTCTTGCGAGAAACGTTCGATTCGTCTCGACTTGTGAAAAAATTGTCAAGGCGGCTCGACTCGTAAGATAAAGCTTTAGGCAGTAGGCATAAAAGAAGCCTGTTTCCTAAGCATTGGGACCCCGCAAGTTGGCCCAAAACGGTCTCTTGCATACCATCCACGGGTCTCACCCTCCAACATCGAACTTTGAAAAGGAGGGAAACAACCGCTTACAAGTCCTCTCGACTCGTAAGAGGGAAAAATTCTCTTGTAGGATCCTTACGACTTACAAGAGAAAACCACACTTAGGAATCCTCACGATTCCTAAGGAGAAAAACCCACATACGAGATCCTCTCGATCCGTAGGGAGAAAAGTCTCTATGAGACCCTCACGGCTCATAGAGTTGAAAAGTCTTAGGCAGCAGATCTGAACCTGCGGCCTAAGCCCTCGCTATCTCGTGAAGAAATCAAGAAACTTACTCTATTACCTGCTAATTGTGACGACATGCTGAGAAAGAGGAAAAGCAACAGAAAGAGCATCCGATTTACATTTGATCAAGCGTTCAAGACACATTCATTCATGCATGGGCAAAAAGACTCAGGACAAAAGATATATAATAAAGACAAGCTGGGATAAAAAAAAATTCCATTAATATTGACCGAAGTTCTTACAGTCATAAAAACAATAAACGAAAGTTACAATAGAACAACCTCAGATCCAGGGCATGGATTGAGGAATTCAAAAGCGACCCTATCTATGACTTTCCAAGCCTCGCAGACCATCCTAATGTGCTTCCTTTCGCGAGCACAAGCGTCAGGGTCCCTCCCGATGTCTTCCACCCTCCGATAAGCAGCGAGTATGGCAGACTGTTGAAAGATCTCGTGCAAGAGGTCGATAAGACTGTCTCGCCGTCTCTTCGAGATAAAGTTCAATAGGTACACAGAGTGCACCTTGTCCTCAGTGGTATCCAACGCCCTAAGCGGCACGCCGGAACAGAATAGGGGAAGCGCTTCCCAGATAGCTCCCACGATAAGTTTAAGAAGAGAGGAACCCCGGGGAAGCAGTGGACCATTGTATGCGTCGAAGCGACTCATTATTTCAGCACACCCCTCGTTTGTGAACTCCCGATTTTGAGAGCGGCCGAGTCGGCGGATGCCCTCATGAGAGATGATCTCGTTAAGAGCATACATGTGGGCGTTCATTATTCCTGTGAAAGAGGATCAACAGAATTATCAGGAAAAATGATTAAGCAAAATGATATAATGCACTGAGAAATAAAATGCCATCTTTAAGTTCCAAGATCCATGAAGAATTCTTAAGAGTTCTTCTATATGATTTAGGAGGAGCAAAACTCCATTAATGAATTAAGAAAATCCAAGGAAAATCTTTCAGAGAGCAGAGCTCTATGGAACCCTAGTAGGGTCCCCTTTAGTTCTCTTTAGATCCCTTTAAGACCTGTAGAGCAAAGCTCTGCTAAGTGAAACCCTAAATAGGTTTCCTTTAGATCAGGGATCTATTGAGAGCGAGGCTCTATCAACGAAAATTAATTTAATTTAATCCAAATTAAAATTTTCACCCAAAAGTTTTAAGAATTTAACCCTTAAAGTTCTTGAAAATAAAGAGCAGGGCTCTGAGTTCTGAAAGTAAAATTTTAGAAATAAGAATCATCTAAGGGACCAAAGGTCCTATTTATAGGCATCAAGTGCCTCTTCAACTGCCAAAAGGTGCCGCGACGGTTGGGAGTCTGCCACCGCTGCGCTCACGTTAGGAGGCCACGTAAGCGCAACGGTGGGGGGGCATCTGTTTACCCCAATCAGAGCAAAGCTCTGGTGGGAAAAGAAGCAATGCTTCTGTTTTTCTCCAATCAGAGCAAAGCTTTGTCTTGAAAATTAAAGTGAAAATTAAAATTAAAATAAATGAAGTAACGCTTCAGATCCCCTGCGCTGCACGCAGAGCGCCACGTGTCAAAATCAGACACAGTAGCGCAAGGAGCGCAACGCCCAAGGTAGCGTACTCCATCAGAGCAAATTTATATTAAAAAAATAATAAAAAAAAATTGCGCAATGCGCAGTGCGTAGTGCGCAGTGCGCCACTGCGCGGCGCGCTGCGCAACTGCGCAATGCAAAAAAAATAAAAATAAAAATATATATATATAAAAATAAAAAAATTTAGTTGCGCGACACGTGTCTGCGCAGTTGCGCAAGCGCTGCGTTGCGCGACACGTGTCACGCGCTGGGGAGTTGCGCAAAAAACAGAATGAAGATTTAAGGAAATCTTTTCTGTTTTTGTTAAAACAAGAAGATTTCTTCTGTAAAATAAGGGCGTTTGGATCAAAAATCCAACGGTGGGGAAAATTTCCCAAATCACTCAGAAAAAGATCTCTTTAACAAATTTAACTAATTTATGAGCACTATAAAAAGGACCCCAGACCTCATTTCAAAATCATCAACATCTTGCTAAAAAAAAGAGAAGAGAACTTTTGAGAACTCTTGAAAAATAAAAAAAAGGTAAAAACCTTTAAAAGAAGAGAAAATTCTCTTATGAACAAGATCATGGATCTTCAACAATAAATAAATAAATAAATAAATAAAATAGTGCCTCGCACTTGTTTTATGAACCATCGGTTCTTGAACCTAAAAGGTTCTTAAATTAATAGTGCTTTGCACTTTCATGAACCTTTGGTTCTCTGAGATAAGAAAAACAAGAAAAAACTTTTTTTTTCTTAGATCTAAATCAAATAGTGCTTTGCACTTCTTTTATGAACCATCGGTTCTTAAATCTAAAAGGTTTTTAAATTAATAGTGCTTTGCACTTTTATGAACCTTTGGTTCTCTGAGATAAGAAAAATAAGAAAAAACTTATTTTTTCTTAGATCTAAATCAAATAGTGCTTTGCACTTCTTTTATGAACTATCGGTTCTTGAATCTAAAAGATTCTCAAATTAACAGTGCTTTGCACAAATGCAATGCATTACTTAAAGGGCCAGGCCCAAATCAAAATGACCTGACAGGCCAAAATAAATTGCAAGGCAATAAATGGGCAGAGCCTAAATAAATTGATGATTTGCATCCTTTATACAAGGGCAGAACCCAAACAAAATTGATGCCTTGCATCATTCTTAAAAAAAAAAGCCCAAAACAAATTGATGCTCTGCACCCTTTCTGGGCAAAGCCTAAATAAAAATAAAAAGAAATGCAATGCAAAAGCAAATAAAATGTTGAACATTCTCAATTGGACTTAGCCCAATTTTGGCAATAAGTCCTTAAATTAAATTGACTGAGCAAAATTGCTCTACTAAATCAATTTACAATCGGTTCGAGGGTACATCTCCTGTAAGTGCACGGCGGCGCCCCGGCCGTCAATCCGACGGCCAAATGCGGAAGCGGTGATAAACTTTAATTTTGCGGACTTAGCAAACCGGCACCACCGCGCACTAAACACCCGGATCGGACCATTAACTAGTCTAAGCTAACTACAAGAAGGGGAAGAGATATACCGAGTGATCCGAGTCCTCCGGTCTTCTCGTCGTCATCCCGATCTCTCGCGGAATGTCCGGTCTCCATCTCCTCGCCGGAAGGGCACCACGTCGCCTGCATCTTTTACGGGCTCCCGCCTCTATACCGAGGCAACTCGGGCGCGAAGTTGGCTGGCCGACGCGTCCAAGATTTGCTGTAGAATGGTGTAGAATAGTTGTCTCTTTGGGGTTTAGTATGGCTGCCATGATGGAGGAATTTTGTGCACAAGAATTTTCATGGATGCTAGAGGGAAAAATGGAGCAAGCTAAGAAAATGGGCTCGGCCAGAAAATCAAAGCTCCCCTTTTTCTCACTGGAAATGTGTATATCTTTTGTATGCACAAAATTAAAACCAATCTTATGCATACAGGAAAAATGATGTGTGAAATGTATTAATCAAAAACATGCTAAAAGCAATATCCACCTCTTAGCACAGTGGCCGGCCCCACTCAAAACATGGGTGTGGGAAAAAAATGATCAAAAGGAAATATATTTAAAACAAGATAAGATAAAACCTCACATCCTTTCTCACCCATCTCACAAATTCACATCAAACCCATATCCTATCAAATCTCAATTAATGCACCATCATGGATGAAAAACAAAAGATGCTTAATCAATCATAATGCCATTTGCAAGAAACCCCCTCCACAAAAATTATTTGCACAATTGCAAATAACCCCCTTCTTCGGAAAAGTCCGGCCGGGAAAGAACAAAGGAAAACCGGCCGGAACGGAATGCAAACTGGCAACTCCAGAAAACTGGTCCCGTAATAAATTACAGGAAAACCCCCATACTGTGCATACGCACCCGCATCTGTATTCCGTCCGGATACAAATGCAAATGAGACAAAATCTACACTGTACTAAACTAGGATCCGGCTTAAACCAAAACCGGCTAGTAAGGTCCGTCCGATCCTGATCCGTGCAATACCGCACGTATCTGATCGGACCTTGCCATATCTCCATACGGCCTCTACAGCGTTTCGCCCGAAAGCTGAGTAAATGAAAGTGTGGTGGACTCTAAAGACTCATCAATACTATGGCTGTGGATTTAACCACTAGTACGTCAGAGGTATAAGCCAATACGTAACGGGCCACCAGCTATTGACTAAAAGGGATGTCGATGAGAGAACTCATCCTGACACCCTACTGAGCCTGTCAGTGACAATATCCGTACAGTCCGGTCCGTTCGTCTATGAGCATCGCATGTCGGGCCTAGGGGGTTGGTAAAAGTCAGACCCCCAAAAGCGGTACAAGTCGTGTCGGAGTGTAGCCCAGAACACCCTGAGATACTACTGGAATACCTACCAGTAAATCTCCTGCCTTGGCCAAGGACTTCGTGTAATGGCTCTCCTAGACACAGCGCGACCTCACCCCCAATACCGGGAGAGACGAACCTCCGAAGATCCGCTCACTGCCTCCATGTGGCTCGGGACTGTACCCAACTAAAACCTGTTTGCACGACTCCTTTGAGCCGTGGTAGGGTAGTAATCAAAGCACAGTGGGAACTCACACGAGACAAATGACGATCCCCAGGTCGATGAACTAACCTGTACACATGTCACCTGGGAACTGCTATCTGACGTCTGGTATAAGACCAACTAGCATGTTCCCGGCGAGTCCTGTCCGGTATACTCATAACCCAATGAGCACCTGTATACATCTTAGGTGAACCAACTGACACCAGTGGCTTGTGAGACCGGCCACCGCCCCTCGTCGGGGTCTCGACTGTATACACTAGTCTACTCTGGAGAATCGATGCCCTGTCTCGAAACTCCCACGACTAGGGACCTTTTAAGGATGTGCTTATAAACTCCAGCTCTCACTTATATGATCGCCCTCATACTGCTGGCAGTCAAGCAAGAATCCTAGGGGCTCTATCAACGTGTAATAGCGACCTGTCAGGTCACCTAAACCAGTACACGATGATAAAGGTAAACCAGATAGCATACTATCATCTCGAGTAAGACTGTTGTACCGGGATAGGTCCTCCCTCAATCATTGCAATCACGTGCCTGTGATCCAATAATTGACTCTGAGGGCACTATCTCCAACAATCTCCCACTTGCACTCAAGGCTAATTATTGCGATGTCGCATACTCACAGCCCGTGTGATACCGAACACCCAACTCCTCTACTAGTCAGTCTCATAAAGCTCGTTTGCAAAACTATTGCGTTCAAGGAATAGCCTCAGCGAGTGGATCCGCCATGAAGTTTCTTTCTTATGTCTCTCTATATCTCAAGTTCGCGGAGAAAACCATCTCCCGAAATGAGCAATACCTGTCTTAGAATGTCTGGATGTCTGAAGGGACTTAGCTCATAAATGAACTCCAAATCCAAACTTCTTAGACTGTATCGTCAACTGAACTCAATCAGTATCCTGTGCCATGCCTTCCCTTAGTATCCTCCTGGACCACCTGTCCAAAATACTGCCCCTCGTTAGAGGGAAAACTATAGCTCTGACAGCCACTCTGTCATCCAGGTCACCTTGGAAGCCTGGAATGATAACTGTTTCCCGAATGGGGCTTTCGTTATCATATCCCTAGAACAGTCACTTATGTTTTAAAACTGCTTCCGACTGTTTCTCCAGGATTGGATCAATGTCAACTTATTGCATCTAGTGCAAGAACAACATCTGGTGTGGTACTTGACATCTCATGATTGACTCAATTTCCTAAGCAAGTGATCTGCCAATTATGAACATCCCTCTCCCCTTTAGTCTGTAAGACACCTTTAGAGAGGGTGACTCCATCACCTGCAGGTACACTACCATGCCAGGAGTCGTCCATTCTAAATACTCTTAGAACGCTGTCTAAGTACCCAGATTGGGAAACCACCCAAATCTAGATCTAAAACTATAGATCTAGTAACCAGTATGTTTGATATAATGTCCAAGTCCCATGTGGAGAAAACACTGTGTGACCACCAAAGTATAACCGATCGAAGTATAGGAATATCACTTCCTACTACCTTCTCAACAGATCCATCCCCTATTCTGATGACGTCAAACCTATGACTGTCACATCAGAAATAGATGATCTATCTCCGCTACATCTGCTTTAGTCTATAAATAGATATAAGCCTGATGTCCACCAATGCTTCCGCTGCTCCCACTGACTACGACAACCCTCGGGCAGAGTCATGTAGACGTGCACTTCTAAAGTTAGTTTAGAACGACGCTATACTCATCCTCCTGCCGGGTCTCGCAGCCTTGAACAACAACAATGGCAAGTGTGGGTAAACAAGAACTTCCATGTCACCGTCCTTGAGGCTGCCGAAATACCTCTCGGGTGCCTGAGGTTACCCACCTTATCTGCGGAGTGGCCAATGGAATGTCAAACCAGATTGAATCTTTAGGTTCCTTATCAAATCTTCAGTAATCGTTTGCGGTTCTGGAATCACTTCCAGTTCTACCATACTCCCACTGCTGTTTTTGAAAAAATCCATTTTTAATAAAACTGTGGCGAGTCTAGAACAATATTTCTATTGATCTGCCAGATGGTAGAAAGTCAACCCTCGTCATAGCCTGGGTCAACCCACAAACAGCCATTACAGAAACGTGCCTTGAGTTGTCCAGTGTCTGGTTTTAATCATAAGCTGGACAACTCCCCGTACCATAACAACGTTAAGATATGAACTGTTCTACATCCAATATAGAACCAGAGGCACTGATTTAATTTAACCAGATTCAAATCATGCAGCTGTCTCCAGTGCATGTCAACTAAATGGAAGGAGGCCGATCAGCGTTACTCAACTTAGGAATACTTCCAATTATGTGTAACCTGAAAGAAAAGAAATTTCTCTTTATCATTACTATCAACTGAATACCATACACAAGTATCTATATCTTCGATCACCTTGAAGAATCCCGATACTTGCTACACCTGGTTCTCTACTCTATTCAAATACCTATAACTCCTCAAAACTTAGACCCTGTGTTTCTACGAAACACATGTCTAAGAACTAAAGAAGTTAAAAGTAAACAGAATATAGTATGAGGACCAACCCCTCTGTCCTAATGGACACTGGACAACATACAAAACTCTGTACAAGTCCGCCGAGTCTAACAACTCTTTCACTGTGTGTCATAGGTTGAAAACTGTACTTATGGTTAAGAAGAATTACACCGCTGTTTAATGCTCCTTATCTAACCATCCACTGATGTAGGTAAATATCATCGACATAATATAAAAAGGTATATCTCACTCTATGAAAATAGACGTACAGATATATCAATTTGAAATTGGTGCACAACAGCGGATATTCAAAACCAAACATTTGCCGACCGGCAAACCGTCCAGGTGATCTCCTCAAATATCACCGATTACAACGAATCCCGATATAATGAGGATGATCACCTTATTCCCAATAACTTACTCCCACTCATCATCTGTAAAACCATACAGATGTGAGACTCAAACCTGGTAAATACATACCCTGGAGCAAGTGTCCAATCGGGAAATCAGTTTTCTTTTAACAGTACACAGTTGAACTGAAACATTGAAATGTTTCGATGGGGTATCCTGGTATTCCTAGTAATGCCTCTACCATTATCCAGATTCATAACTATAACCGTATAATTCTTTGCCACCTCTCCAAATCCCTTTATATGTCTTTAGTCATTACCTTCTGCACACCCCTTAGGCCAAATGGTTTTCTTCCTTCCCTACCGTTCGGCACCAGCCTATGGTTTGGAAGAAGACTATCCAGTAAGCATAATGGGTGTACTGTCCTAATCCTAGGAGCACTCGCAATGCGAGAGAAGATGAAGATAAAAGAAAACCGAATAAACCATATTCCTATTTCTCCTGGACCAGAATCCATCCCCGAACTGGAACAAGTTCCTTTCGAGTTCTTATATAACCATACGATGGAGTATCCAATAAACTGTGGATCTTCGTAGTGATACGGAGTGTCCTGGAGAAATACAAAGGTGATTTAGGATTGGCGAAGAAATACTTGGTTTGGTCGTGAATATCAGTCGCAATTTACTTTGCCCTCTTACTAATCCCTTTCTTTGTCTGAACTTAATACCTTCTGCACACCATCGTTATGCTAATTGGTTTTCTTCATTCCCTACCGGTTGGCACCAGCCTAAGGTTTGGAAGAAGACTATCCAATTTGCGTAATAGGTGTACTATCTCCTAAACCAAGGAGTACTCGCAACCTGAGAGAAGGTAAAAGGAAAAGACAACTGAATAATCCTATCCGTTTTCTCCAGAACCGGAAACCATCCTCGAATAAATTCTTTCGAGTTCGTATCTAACCATACGATGGTTTTGTCCAATGGAAGTGGACGTTCGTAATAATACGGGGTGTCCTGGAGAAAAGGGTAAAAGTGGGAGTGGCAATGAGGTTAGCAACTCTGACAATCCAAAAGCCAGTGTTTAAGAAGGTTCGGTCAACTTGGTCACTGAGTCATAGTCTTAGGGTCGGGTCAATGGTCGCTGCCGAAGAGAGAGAGAAAAGAAACACTCAGCGTGCACTCTAACCTAGATCAGAATGGTTACCAATTTATCTAATCTGGAAACCTCCCACTGTACCTCAAATTCTCCTCCAAACCTGAAAGAAGAATTAGTCGGGGTCACCCGAGGAGTAAACCAACTCATCAGTGGGAATCGGGATCCAACTCTCATCGCATGATAACGTGACGGAATCCGCTCACGGTATCACACTCCAGAAGGTATGCGCATATCTGGCAAGTTTCAGTTCTTTTGAAACTCCCGATGTGATTTTTACCCCATGCTCTTATGACCTTGACTTTGGCCAACATATCATAAGTCACATGTCAAGTTCAACCCGTCATTCTCCAGGTTAATTTGAATCCGCCCGTACCTACCCTTGACTTTAACCAAAATGGCAGTACGGCTGTCCCAAACCAACGCATCTATCTATGCTGCATATGAATACCCAACAGCTACCAAACACTGTGCCTTGAATTTGGCCAACATACACAGCTTGAATACTATTGCTATCCATATGAAACGACGGAGGGCTACGAATGGTTTCTGGCGAAAACCTTTAACGTAATGAACTTGATATCGTTGAAGGAACGGATAGCTTTTTAGAAAATATAGTGACGAAAACCTTTACTAAAGAGGTCACTCCCGGTGAAGGGATCTCGGCTCTTTCCCCGTAGAATGGGGTGCAGGATATTCCAAATAAATACCACGATGCAAAGCAAAAGTAATCGGCTATAGTGAAGTTAATGCCCTGACACAAACTTCTGTCCAAGGGGTCACTCCCGGAGAAGGGATCTCGGCCCTTGCCTCGTCGACTGAGGAGCAGGATATTCCAAATGAATACCACGATGCAAAACAAAAGTGAACGTCCTAGCAATAACATCTTTTTGAAAAGTGTTCCAACAACATCAGAAAAGGTTTGTTTAACTTGCATTGATCCGAATCAACGCAGTCCCATCAATTGATCACACCACAAAGAACGAAAATATACTGATGTACGTATATGCCATCCGCATTCGCCACTGGGTCCCGTCATCACCCGTTAGGTTACCTAACTAACGGCAGAGCGGGGACTGGACTAGCGCGGATGTAAAACATATACAACATCTACTAATATATATACCAATATATTATATTCGCTCAAGGCGTGATAAGAAATGCAACATCACAGAAATGTACAGCATCACAGAACAATACAGATATCTGGGATCCCCGGGTTTCACAGAGCCACTACTGAAACCCGACGTTCCCCTGGTCGTGTGGATAGCCTGTGCAATGAAATCCTATACCCCAACGGGCGCGGCAAGTTACCCGCCAAAACCTGGAGCGAGGCAGCCCCCTTCAGCGCCGTGAATGGACCACCCAGCACTTCACGGAATCCGGTAACTTGGGCACCCCTCCTGGTTCAACCTGTACCCCCTACGAGTGCGGCGAATAACCTGCCAATCCTGGAGTGAAGCCCCTCCGTCCCAATGCAATGAGATGCGGGCTTGTTGCCCTCCAGAACCCGGCTATCCATGCACCCCTCCGCGGGGTAATCCTAATACAGAAAGTAAAATATACATACAACGGGTACATCGACCGCAACCAGGTCGTGCCCCAAAAGAATAATACAAACTGGCAGTGACGGCAGTCTACATGTCGGACGCTCGCCCCGCAATATCAAATGTACATAATACAACAACACTGTACTAGCATTGCATCCAGGCTATCCCCCACGACCGATCCGCAACATCACAGCAAAAACAGAACATCAACGTGAAAGTCACGTTCGCAAATCCGTCTAACCGGGCTATAGCAGTTAGACCGGATTTACCGATCAAGTGACATTCACGGTCGCAGATATAATGTAAATACTGTGAAATAATGTGTTTAAAATATCCGATCAATCAAATTTTAACAAGTGGGCCCCAAAGCATTACTGTAGCAGATCAAGAAATTCTGGGCCCAATATTAATATTCCAAAACCCTAATTTTATCCCAAAAAGCCTACTGGAAAAATTGTGCACACAGATCTATCAATATTGCGGCGGAACCGCGACAACAAGTAGGGTTTTGCCGCGTTTCCGCGCTCCTCTGAAGAGATCAGTGTCTCGAATTTCTACAGTAGTCTTAGGTCTTCCAGCACAGTACTTTTATACAACCTGAAAAATTTTTGGAGACCAAAAAATTTCAACAGAAAACTGTCTCTAGCAAAAATGTAGATTTTGGAATTTTGGTCGATTGGAAATGCAAAACACATTAAACCAAGCTAGACTAAGTTAATGGCGAGACTCTGATACCACTGTAAGTGCACGGCGGCGCCCCGGCGTCAATCCGACGGCCAAATGCGGAAGCGATGATAAACTTTAATTTTGCGGACTTAGCAAACCGGCACCACCGCGCACTAAACACCCGGATCGGACCATTAACTAGTCTAAGCTAACTACAAGAAGGGGAAGAGATATACCGAGTGATCCGAGTCCTCCGGTCTTCTCGTCGTCGTCCCGATCTCTCGCGGAATGTCCGATCTCCATCTCCTCGCCGGAAGGGCACCACGTCGCCTGCATCTTTTACGGGCTCCCGCCTCTATACCGAGGCAACTCGGGCGCGAAGTTGGCTGGCCGACGCGTCCAAGATTTGCTGCAGAATGGTGTAGAATAGTTGTCTCTTTGGGGTTTAGTATGGTTGCCATGATGGCGGAATTTTGTGCATAAGAATTTTCATGGATGCTAGAGGGAAAAATGGAGCAAGCTAAGAAAATAGGCTCGGCCAGAAAATCAAAGCTCCCCTTTTTCTCACTGGAAATGTGTATATCTTTTGTATGCACAAAATTAAAACCAATCTTATGCATACAGGAAAAATGATGTGTGAAATGTATTAATCAAAAACATGCTAAAAGCAATATCCACCTCTTAGCACAGTGGCCGGCCCCACTCAAAACATGGGTGTGGGAAAAAAATGATCAAAAGGAAATATATTTAAAACAAGATAAGATAAAACCCCACATCCTTTCTCACCCATCTCACAAATTCACATCAAACCCATATCCTATCAAATCTCAATTAATGCACCATCATGGATGAAAAACAAAAGATGCTTAATCAATCATAATGCCATTTGCAAGAAACCCCCTCCACAAAAATTATTTGCACAATTGCAAATAACCCCTTCCTCGGAAAAGTCCGGCCGGGAAAAAACAAAGGAAAACCGGCCGGAACGGAATGCAAACTGGCAACTCCAGAAAACTAGTCCCGTAATAAATTACAGGAAAACCCCCATACTGTGCATACGCACCCTCATCTGTATTCCGTCCGGATACAAATGCAAATGAGACAAAATCTACACAGTACTAAACTAGGATCCGGCTTAAACCAAAACCGGCTAGTAAGGTCCGTCCGATCCTGATCCGTGCAATACCGCACGTATCTGATCGGACCCTGCCATATCTCCATACGACCTCTACAGCGTTTCGCCCGAAAGCTGAGTAACTGAAAGTGTGGTGGACTCTAAAGACTCGTCAATACTATGGCTGTGGATTTAACCACTAGCACGTCAGAGGTATAAGCCAATAAGTAACGGGCCACCAGCTATTGACTAAAAGGGATGTCGATGAGAGAACTCATCCTGACACCCTACTGAGCCTGTCAGTGACAATATCCGTACAGTCCGGTCCGTTCGTCTATGAGCATCGCATGTCGGGCCTAGGGGGTTGGTAAAAGTCAGACCCCCAAAAGCGGTACAAGTCGTGTCGGAGTGTAGCCCAGAACACCTTGAGATACTACTGGAATACCTACCAGTAAATCTCCTGCCTTGACCAAGGACTTCGTGTAATAGCTCTCCTAGACACAGCGCGACCTCACCCCCAATACCGGGAGAGACGAACCCCCGAAGATCCGCTCACTGCCTCCATGTGGCTCGGGACTGTACCCAACTAAAACCTGTTTGCACGACTCCTTTGAGCCGTGGTAGGGTAGTAATCAAAGTACAGTGGGAACTCACACGAGACAAATGACGATCCCCAGGTCGATGAACTAACCTGTACACATGTCACCTGGGAACTGCTATCTGACGTCAGGTATAAGACCAACTAGCATGTTCCCGGTGAGTCCTGTCCGGTGTACTCATAACCCAATGAGCACCTGTATACATCTTAGGTGAACCAACTGACACCAGTGGCTTGTGAGACCGACCACCGCCCCTCGTCGGGGTCACGACTGTATACACTAGTCTACTCTGGAGAATCGATGCCCTGTCTCGAAACTCCCACGACTAGGGACCTTTTTAAGGATGTGCTTATAAACTCCAGCTCTCACTTATATGATCGCCCTCATACTGCTGGCAGTCAAGCAAGAATCCTAGGGGCTCTATCAACGTGTAATAGCGACCTGTCAGGTCACCTAAACCAGTACACGATGATAAAGGTAAACCAGATAGCATACTATCATCTCGAGTAAGACTGTTGTACCGGGATAGGTCCTCCCTCAATCATTGCAATCACGTGCCTGTGATCCAATAATTGACTCTGAGGGCACTATCTCCAACATCTCCGAACTCCTTTGACATCCATCGTTGTAATTCCTCAACGATGTCAAAGAGGTGACGGGTCCCAACGACCATACATCAA
This sequence comes from Agapanthus africanus, assembly GCA_030015575.1. NCBI lineage: Eukaryota > Viridiplantae > Streptophyta > Magnoliopsida > Asparagales > Amaryllidaceae > Agapanthus > Agapanthus africanus. The sequence continues at coordinate 540,798,576 of CM057337.1, forward strand.
TATGGACTGTGGGGTTCTTAAACTCGTGGACCGAAACCTCCCTAAACAAATATTGGACCGAAACGTCCCTAAACTAATATCGGACCGAAACGTCCCTAAATTAATGACGACCACCACGTCCCTAAACTGGAACATGGACCACCACGTCTCTAAACTGGAACAATAGAGCCAATTGCTCTTCTTTCGGATCTAAACGATCCCGTTCAAGTCGATCTTAGTCCAAAACAGGACTAACGTATCCTTGACGAAAGTTTAAGTTGATCTTAGCCGCAACGTGACTAATGCATCCTTAAACTAAAAACACCAAACCCAAATCTAAATAAATACGGATTTGGACTAATCCACGTCCTACGGGCGACGACATTATTCAGTCTCCGTATACAATCCACGGACAACCACAAACAAAACAAACACACACGACACGAAGTGAAATTCTGGAGAAGGAGAAAGTTGTTACCGCGATGCGGTAGCGTAATTAATTGCAGGGGCTTGCGCCTGCAGGGAAGAGCGTCCCCACAATCAAAAACCCCTCAAGCGAGGGGGAATCTGACGAAGTCTGCTACATCAGCCGCATCCATCTAAACCTCCGATACACGGTGCCATAAATCAACTTGGCATCTTCGGAGAGGTGGACGGATAAAACCAAATAGCATCTGCCCAGAATCTCAGCGTCAGGACATCGCAGTCTTGTGCGCCGTCTTTCGGAGGGGAACATCTGACAGTGAACAAGAAAATATAAAAAGATTCCAGACATAAAATAAGGCCCTAAGGATCAGCACCAAATTAACCTGGAAGTTTCATTAAAGGAATGCACCAAACGGTCGCGGATCCGCGGCAATGTTGGCCTATCCGACGCGCATCCGCCGCCTTGTTAGCTCTTCAGCGCATCAAAATTCTCCACATGGCTTCTTGTAACAACCCTTGCTTCTAGAAGACTCTCAAAGATCACGTGGCTTCTTCCAGAAGGCTCTGTATAACAAACTCACTCTAGAATATTCCTTGCAACAACCTTCTTCTAGAAGCCTCCTTGTACAACCTTCCTCTAGAATATTCCTTGTAACAACCTTATTCTAGAATATTCCCTCCAAAAAACTTTTTCTAGAAGCCTCTCTCTAACAACCTAGCTTTGGAGGGAAGATTCAAATGAGGTGGTTATAAAAAGAGATCTAGATCTAGGGTTGAGAGGTTGTTTAAATTGGAGGGAAAAATTGTAGATCCAAATAAAATCTAAATCAAATTGAGTGACACAATTTGATCCAAATCAAGATCTATCGAGTGTCAAGCCAAAGAAAGCATCCAACGAGCCTTTTTGAAGCAACGCCGATCTTCATCCGAGCAAATGATCCACGACGATCCACGACTTGTGAAGACGATGCGAAGCTAGTTCGACGATCGAGTTCTCTCCTCAATTCTTATAGTCTTTGAGTGAATTGTAACGAAACGTTGAATAATAAAAGGTGAAAATTCTTGATCTTGTTTTTCTTTACATTAGAGCATTATGAAGAGTTCTTGTAGGGTTGCTAGACACGCTCACAAGGTTCTACAAGGTATCAACCATGCCCGAATAAAAATTTAGCCGTGCCGAACAACCCAAAGCCGGATCTTTAAACTAGAGATTATGCGAAAACTAGCATGTTAAACACTTTAACACTAAGTTAGAGGGATTACAACCTTTGTAGATCCGGTCCTTCACTTCTTAAGCTCCGTGTTGAGGTCCCTTCACTGCGATCATCGTGTTCCGGACTCTCGAGAGGCTCCGCGAAAAGAAAGATGAAAACTTGCTTCCGATCTTCGATAACATAGATGATCTACCTTGAAGTTTCATTAACACAAGCTAACACTCTCCAAATGAAGTGAACACTCTCATCTAAAGGGCAAAGGTAGATGAAGATGATGAAATAGGATTTTCGCTCTCATTTATAATCCTTTTCTCACACATAATCGTCACTTAGAAAAAGCTAGAAAGCTTTTTCCATGAAAAGAAGAAGGAAGAAGAAGAAGAATCAATCATCATCCTTTTGTGATGAATAATGCAAAGTAATCATAAGGTTAGAAATACAACCATGGTTCAAGTAACTATTGTGGAGAATTAACCAAAGTTAAAGGGTGTGGTTGGGTTAAGGAAATATCATGCAAAAAATCTAAACAAATATCTTTGCACAAAACAAAAAGAAAGCTTCTAGAAACTTCTAGAATAGCTTAACCCTAATCAAACCCTAACCATGTTTAATCTCCACTAAACATGTTGCATTAATAACCATATCATGTTACAATATTATATATCACATATATAATATTTATTGTAACAAAATAAAATAATACAATTAACATATATCGCATATATATCAATGTATTACCCGAGTGAGAAAAAGAATCTTTTAGTGAGCTAATATTAGTTAATGTGATTTAATATATCATATATATTATTATACATTAAATTATCGAATCAACACTTGATCCGACAATCCGGCTATATCGCATATAACCGACAAATATATCATTTACCGATTCATCGAATCAACACTTGATCCGATGATCTGGCTGATATCAAATATCGTGAGAATATACTACGGTATCTCATATCGCATTATCCTCGGTCCCGCACATATCATATATGTGCTCCTACTCCGTTTTTCCTGAGTCAAGAAAACTCTGTATAGGACTCTAAAGAATCGCCAATACGCCGGCAGTAGGTGATGATCATATCAAACACCCACAAGCTGCAAGAGGTCAGCTAAACGTAACAGCCACCCAGGTATTGAGCGCTCAGAAGATCAACAAGCAAGCATGTACATTCTCCTGTGAATACAATCAGTAACACTCACGTACAGTCCGGTCTCGTCGTCTGATATGTCGCATATCTCGCCTAGGGGTGGTAAACGTCAGACCCCGGTAGCTTGATAAGTCAAGTCGATATGAGGTCTATAACAGTTTGAGAAGCTACTGATAACTCTTACCATTAAATCTCAGCAACCCTGGCCAGGGATTTCCAGTTATAGACAATCGAACACAGCGCGACATTAACTCCCTATACCGGGAGAGACGAATCCCCTCCTATCGCTCATTGCCTCCATGTGATTCGGGACTGTACCTAAAAGGCACCTTTTTGCACGCCCTCTTGGACGTGGTATGATGGAAATCAAAGCACAGTGGGAATCACACAAGACTCTATGACGTTCTCGGGTCAACATACTACTTTGTACCAGTGTCATCAGAGAACTGCCATCTGACGTGAGGTACAATACCATCTAGGAGTTCTCGGCGAGTCCGTCCAGTGTACCCAGTCTCTACTAAGCACCCGTACACCATCCTTGATGTCAAACACCGATGGATATGGGATCACCCATCGCCCATCATATGGGTCAAGTTGCGTATACGCTAGTCTACTCTGGTGCATCTATGCCCTGTCTCGATACACCCTCGACTAGGAACAGTTATAGGATGTACTCGTTGACTACCGTGGCCCCACTAGTATGATCTCATCATAGTCCTAGTAGTCGAGTACATAACCTAAGGTCTTTATCTACATGTAACATAGAGACAATTAGAGTACATGTTAAGATACAGTACAACCAGATAGCATACTATCATGTCGAGCAAGAAAGTCCTCCCTCTATATGTCCAAGCATCTATTACAATATATATCGTATGTACAGTAATGGCCTCTAGGGCATATATATAACTAACAATCTCCCACTTGCTCTAGGGCCATCTGTTGTGGTATCGCATACCCAACAATTAGTTGTGGTTGAAGTATCTCATACTCAACCATCACATAAAAGTCTCTACTGGGAAAAAGGCCTTTGTGAGTGGATCCGCGCTGTTGTCCTCTGTGTCTACTCTCTTAACCTCGATCTCCCTGGAGATCATCCATCTCTTTGATTAGGTGATACTGCCTAAGAATTATATCTGGATTTCAGATAGGACGGGGGGTTCCTTGGCAAAAGCCATAACTCCATTGTCACACAATGGTAGGAACGAAGCTCATCTCATGAAATTATATATATCCAGACTGCCTCTTTGGTAGCATCCTTGGTAACGATGTATCTTGCCTTTAATCGTCTAATAAGTCACGGTATCTAGCTTGGAACTCTTCCAACATACCGTCCCTCCACTGAGGGTAAAGACAATGCCTGCGACTGACATTCAGTCGTCCTTATCACCTTGGAACTTTTCCAGTGATTCTCCCCAGGATCGATTGATACCATCTCACTACAACTAGTGAGTATCCTAACATCCAATTAGATCTATCTCATAGATCCAAAACCAAGGATTTAGGAGGTATCATCTTTGATCCTATATGGAGAATCCTTATGATAAGCGAAGATTGACCGAGTGTAGCATAGGAAACTCCTTACCTATCAAGAGTATGTCATCCACGTACTCTACGAGGATCACCACCATAATCTTTACTACCTTTTTGTGTATACAAGGTTCATCTACCATTTTGATGAACTCAAACTCTTTGACTACTACATCAAAACAGACGTTCCAACTCCGCGATGCCTGCTTCATCACATAAAACATCTTGCACACATTTTCGCTGCTCCCACTGTCTACGAAGCACTCTGGCTGTGTGCTTATAGACGCTATCTTCTAAAACATCATTTAGAAAAGCAGTCATGACACCCAACCACCAGATATCATAGTCATGGTATGTAGCCATGGCAAGTATGATCTGGATGGACTTAAGCATAGCTTTAAAAGTCTCAACTTTTCCATGTACACCAAGTAATCTTCTCAAGATATACTTGCTCTTGATGGGGATTTAACCCTTTAGATAAAGCAACCAAAGTCCATAATTTGTTGGTGTATAAGGATTCCATCTTAGATCACTAAGCACCCAGCCATTCTTACAAAGTCTCACTCCTGATGGCCAGTTCGAAACTAGTTGGGTCATCATATCATGATGCAATCCTCGCTCCCACTGTCATAGAGAAACTGAAGTATCTCTCAGGTGGGTGAGGAACCCTACTAGATCGGCGGAGAGGCTGAGGTTCGTTGAAAACTATTGAATCCTTTGGTTCTACCAAATCATTTGTTGTAGTTTGTATAGCTGGAACTCCTTCCAGTTCAACCTCATGACCACTAATTTCTTCACAAGAAATTCCCTTTCATAAAAGTGGCATGTTGAGAAACAAAAACATCTTTTGTTCCTCAGTTAGGTAGAAGATATTCCCTTGCGAATGCTTGGGATATCCAACAAAATTCCACATATCTGACTTTGCCTCGAGCTTGTCCGGATTTTTCTTTTTAGACATAGGCCGGACAACCCCAAATCTTAACAAACTTAAGATATGGGCTCTTCCCTTTCCATATCACATATGAAGTGGTAGGCAACTGATTTGATTTGAACCCTATTCAATAGGTATGCAGCTTCTCAAGCGCATAACTCCCAAAAGGAAATAGGAAACCCAGTAGTACTCATCATAGAGTACACCATATCACATAGGGTGCTATTGCTCCGCCCTGATATACCATCGTGCTATGGTGTATTCGGAGGAGTAATGAAGAGAGAGAATCTCATTCTCCTTTAGAATAGTCCAGGAATTCCGTGCTGAAGTATTCTCCTCCCTGATCTCATCAAAGGACATAATACTTATACCCGTTGTTGGTTCTCTACTTCTAATTTATATTCTGTGAATATCTCAAAAGCATCGGACTTGTGTTTCAACAGGAACATATGTCTGAATCTTGAGAGATCATCAGAGAATGTAATGAAGTACAAAGAACCGGTCTTGGCATATGTAGACAGGGTACTTTCATCCAGCAGCATGTATCAATCCCAAGAGTTCACTAACTCTTTCTCTGTTTCCAATAAACAGAGTTATGGTCATCTTATCTTTGTGGCATGACCGGCAAGTTTCACAAGATGTAAATTCAAACAAATTTAAATATGCATCTTAATGTAACTTCAGCTAGTCGGGTCGCATTGATATGACCTAATCTACAATGCCTCAAGAAGGATTCGTTCATTTCTGAACTCTTCCTCTCGTGTGTGTTCTGTATACTAAGAACTGTAGTTTGATTTAGAACGTCAATGCTTTTAAATAACATGTCTGAACCGATCAACTCTTGATATAGGAAATATTCAAAACATTATCCAACAATACAAAATTATATCCTTTCTTTACTAATAAAGAGACTGATATGATGTTGTATATCAGGTTCGGTATCTAATAACATTCGTTCAGAATCAATGTATTCTGGTAATACAGGGTGACAGTGACCAACAGACTTGGCTGCAACACTTGCACCGTTTTCTGTCTCATGAAACTTATCATCCGTTCTCAGTTCTCTACCTTTCTGTAGCCCATGTAACAGATTACATATGCGGGATCCTGATCCGGTATCACATACCCAGGACGTAAAGGATACTGAGAAACAGTTCTCTATAATGAACACACCCGAAGATGATGCATCAACATGCACTTTCTTCGTTTGGGCGGCACGGGAATTCTGGTAATCCCCTATATCCTACATTGTCTTATAACAATTATAAGTTGGAGCGGGACCAACGTTCCCTAGCACAGTATAACAAGTGGGTTCGGTCAATATATCCGTATTATTATCATGATTAAGGCATGATATGGTCGCTACCTGGAGAGAGAGAGAGAAGAAAACACTCAGCATATGCTCTTGCAAGATTAGATTGGTTATCTAATATATCTAATCAGGATGTCTCCCACTGTTTTAGTCAAATCTTCCTTCAAACCCTAAAATGAAAGACTAGCCGGGATTAATTAAACGCTACAAGTTCGCCAATTTTTCAGCCAGGCCAGTGCCGGTACTTTGAGGGAGGTGCCCCGTGCTTTCGCACGGACCTAATTAAAGTAACCTCGTTTTCCCAGGGGCGTAACCCCGTTAACACCTTTCTAGACACCTACTTGATCGGCTAATTGTAATGTGTAAAACTCTCCCATGAGTAACTCTTACTCGCAGCGGGTATCGGGATCCAACTATCTCATAGAAGGTATGCAATCTCATTGCAAATTTCAACACTTGAAATTCCCGACAATATTTTACCCCTAGCGTTCTATGACCTTGACGAATTCCAAACAACCCATAGTCCACTAGTCAAGTTCAACCCGTACATTTCTTGATTGAATTAAACTCACCCGCACAACCCTTGACGAATGCCATACAACGTCGTACGAATACCCTAATCCAATCTGCATCATATGCATAAGCAGATAAATACTAGTTAGATACCGCACACTACGCCTTGACGAATGCCAAACTACCGCAGCACGAATACTAAGTATAACTTATCTGAAATGACGGAGGGCTACGACAGGTTTTTAAGAAAACCCTTTGCGTAATGAACATGATATCGTTGTAGAATCGAGTGATTTTAAATGGAGTGTTTTTTAGGCTTTTCTAGTTTTGCTAAAGGGGTCACTCCCGGTGAAGGGATCGTCGGCCCTTTCATCATCGAATAAGGTGCAGGATATTTCACAAATACCGCTGTGCAAAGCAAGAACTATAGAAGCAATCAAAAGAAAAACCGAGTCTGTAGCATCTGCTAGTTTCACTAAAGAGGTCACTCCCGATGGAGGGATCTCGGCTCTTTCCTTATCGAATAAGGTGCTGGATGTTCTACAAGGAACACCACTATGCAAAGCAAGAACTGGAGCTACCTGTTTTTAAACAAGTTTCTACAACATCTTAGGTTTCTTTTATTTCATTAATCTCATTAATGAAGTCCCATTTTAATATGCTTCATAAGCATCAGATATGAGACGAAATCAACAATATATAATATATATCCCATATATATAATATAAACATTCGTCTCAGGCAGTAATATGATCTAATCACAGAACATTGCAGCAGAAGAACATATATGCAATATTGGATATACTAGGACGTCCGTGTTTTTAATACGAGCCTGTATAAAACACGGATTCCACGGTCGTGATGAATAGCCAAACCCACATCCCTAGACCCCTACGAGAGCGGCAAGTAAACCTGCCAATTCTAGGGTTAGGAGACCCGGTCTCGACTCCTCGAAATGGTCTCCCACTGGACCCTAGAACCCGGTTACTTGTGCTCCCCGCCTTGGGTCTACCTAATGCGGAAAAGTAAATAATATACAATGGTGACATCATCCTCAGCCCGGAAGTGCCCCAATAAAAGAATATTACATACAAATGAATTTTATATGAATGAAAATAAAAACCCTCATCTCACATAAAACCCCCGGCTATTCAAAACACGACGATCCAATATAATATATCACAGCAACACATAACATCACATGTCATCAACATAAGTAAGTATGAATACACCGATTGTAGTCGATGTATAGCAATGAAAACCGGCGATACAACTACATACTATACTTACAGTCACAGAAAAGAAAGTGTAAAACTACAACAGTTGGAATCCGCAACCTCTTTAGACATCGCATGCCTAACCAAATGAATTCCTTAGACATCGCATGCCTAACTATTATAAACCCCGCATTTTAGTCTCATTATCGAAAACTCTTTTCAATATCAAGTCAGGCAATTCAACAAGATTCCCGATTTCCTGATCGAATGCTCGTCGCAAACTTTAGTAGACGGCCGCACCCCCGATGCCGTCGACGAAGTGCACTAAGGCGGAACACCGCTGCCGCGAGCACCCGAACGGATGCTTTTGGCGACGGGGTTCTCTTACAGTCACTTGGTCGGGGCTATGGGGCGTAGCTGTCTAGTAAGTTTACCCGGCGAGTATCCGCGTACGCTACGTGATTGCGACAGACTTTTGATCACATCAAAATTCCGTGGCAATCGATCATCTGAGACTAAACTGCTATGTTTATAATATTCAAATCGGTTATCTCATAACTATTTGTGGTTTCCAAATATTGTTTCACATTCCAGATAAATAGACAATGTAAAACTTTCCGATCGAATGATCAAACACCCAAGATTTCCCAAATAGTTCTCAACACTTGAAATTAGTTTAAGAACATCCATCACATGCTACAGTACCAATGGTCCAGCCGTAGAAGGGTCAAGCCAACGCCACACATGTGGCACGCCGTACTGCCACAAACCCTAAGGTTTAGAGGCAGTTCAAGACAGTCACATAATCGAGTTAAGGTTTGTTTTCTTCTAGAGGGTCCACCGCGTTACTTGCACGACTTAGAACGTTGCTAAACTACGGAAAAATCCAACGCTTAGAAATTTTCCGGCAGGGGAGAAATTGAGTTATTGATATCCGTTCGAACTTTTTAACAGGTTCTAAAAATTACCCGGACAAACTAAACAAAGTTATAATATCCGATCGAATCAACGAGTCCCCAATAGACCCCAGAAAACTCAACACTTGAGTATAAATTAAAAATTCCCATAAATCTCAGGAAATTCATACAGAAGTTACTGTGTAAAAAGCGCACTATAATCGCACTGTAGCACCGCGGAACCGCCGCGGGAGGCATGTTCCTGCTGCGGTTCTGCGGCGCTTTAAGCGTATTACTGGACCGTTTTTCACATAAGTCCTTATAATTCCCTGCTGTTTTTTTTAGCATTTTTAATTCACAAAAAATCACAATTTTAGAAAATTTCCAGAGAAGGGTTCGGGTCGAGGTTTCCGGGTTCGATCGGACTTTAAAGTTCGTCTAGACATCGCCTAAAGCTCTAGCTTGGCTCTGATACCATTGTAGGGTTGCTAGGCATGCTCACAAGGTTCTACAAGGCATCAACCATGCCCGAATAAAAATTTAGCCGTGCCGAACAACCCAAAGCCGGATCTTTAAACTAGAGATTATGCGAAAACTAGCATGTTAAACACTTTAACACTAAGTGAGAGGTATTACAAGCTTTGTAGATCCGGTCCTTCACTTCTTAAGCTCCGTGTTGAGGTCCCTTCGCCGCGATCATCGTGTTCTGGACTCTCGAGAGGCTCCGCGAAGAGAAAGATGCAAGCTTGCTTCCGATCTTCAATAACATAGATGATCTACCTTGAAGTTTCATTAACACAAGCTAACACTCACTAAATGAAGTAAACACTCTCATCTAAAGGGCAAGGGTAGATGAGGATGATGAAGTAGGATTTTTTCTCTCATTTATAATCTTTTTCTCACACATAATCATCACTTAGAAAATGCTAGAAAGCTTTTTCCATGAAAAGAAGGAAGAAGAAGAAGAAGAATCAATCATCATCCTTTTGTGATGAATAATGCAAAGTAATCATAAGGTTAGAAATACAACCATGGTTCAAGTAACTATTGTAGAGAATTAACCAAAGTTAAAGGGTGTGGTTGGGTTAAGGAAATATCATGCAAAAATATCTAAACAAATATCTTTGCACAAAACAAAAAGAAAGCTTCTAGAAACTTCTAGAATAGCTTAACCCTAATCAAATCCTAACCATGTTTAATCTCCACTAAACATGTTGCATTAATAACCATATCATGTTACAATATTATATATCACATATATAATATTTATTGTAACAAAATAAAATAATGCAATTAACATATATCGTATATATATCAATGTATTACCCGAGTGAGAAAAAGAATCTTTTAGTGATCTAATATTAGTTAATGTAATTTAATATATCATATATATTATTATACATTAAATTATCGAATCAACACTTGGTCCGACAATCCGGCTATATCGCATATAACCGACTAATATATCATTTACCGATTCATCGAATCAACACTTAATCCGATGATCCGGCTAATATCAAATATCGCGAGAATACAATATGGTATCTCATATCGCATTATCCTCGATCCCGCACATATCACATATGTGCTCCTGCTCCGTTTTGCCTGAGTCAAGAAACCTCTATGTAGGACTCTGAAGAATCGTCAATACGTCGACAGTTGGTGATGATCATATCAAACATCCACAAGCTGCAAGCGGTCAGCTAAACGTAACAGCCACCCAGGTATTGAGCGCTCAGAAGATCAACAAGCAAGCCTATACATTCTCCTGTGAATCCAATCAGTAACACTCCCGTATAGTCCGGTCTCGTCGTCTGATATGTCGCATATCTCGCCTAGGGGTGGTAAACGTCAGACTACAGCAGCTTGATAAGTCGTGTCGATATGAGGTATATAACAGTTTGAGAAACTACTGATAACTCTTACCAGTAAATCTCAGCAACCCTGGCCAGGGATTTCCAGTTATAACCACTCGAACACAGCGAAACATCAACTCCCTATACCGGGAGAGACGAATCCCCTCCTATCGCTCATTGCCTCAATGTGATTCGGGACTGTACCCAAAAGCCACCTTTTTGCATGCCCTCTTGGACGTGGTATGATGGAAATCAAAGCACAGTGGGAATCATACAAGACTCTATGACGATCTCGGGTCAACAGACTACCCTGTACCAGTGTCACCGGAGAACTACCATCTGACGTGAGTTACAATACCAACTGGGAGTTCTCGGCGAGTTCGTCCAGTGTACCCAGTCTCTACTGAGCACCCGTACACCATCCTTGATGTCAAACACCGATGGATATGGGATCACCCATCGCCCATCATATGGGTCAAGATGCGTACACGCTAGTCTACTCTGGTGCATCGATGCCCTGTCTCGATACACCCTTGACTAGGAACAGTTATAGGATGTACTCGTCGACTACCGTGGCCCCACTAGTATGATCTCATCATAGTCCTAGTAGTCGAGTACATATCCTAAGGGCTTTATCAACATGTAACATAGAGACAATCAGAGTACATGTTAAGATAAAGTACAACCAGATAGCATATTATCATGTCGAGCAAGAAAGTCCTCCCTATATATGTCCAAGCATCCATTACAATATATATCGTATGTATAGTAATGGCCTCTAGGGCATACATATAACTAACAGTTCTCAATTCTTGATTATTTCCTTTTTCATGATGTTTGAGTGAAAACTCCGCTTGTGGAAGAATCGAGAAAATAGATAGATGATGATGATTAAATTCTTGAACGATTTTTATGTCTTATGAGTTTTGTAAACTTTAGGAAATTGAATTATCGACAACCTAGTTCTGGGCGAGATGCTTTCTTGAATGTTTTCGCTCTAAATTTGAGATCAATGATCGATGATTGAATTTCCTAGATGCTAGAATTTGAATGCTAATCAACGAAAGGATAAGGGATAGAAGGAGAAATCCTAGTTTCTTCAAGAGATCCCTAATTCTCGTTGATCGTCATCGATCTAGCAACAAATCATCGATAGATAAGAATTTGTAATCATAAGTCTTCATCATCACTATCGATTGGATCGATTCCTACAAGCCTCTTTACAAATCATGATAATTTGTTCGATTTGGATATCTTCTTGAACTTTATTGATTATTGATTTTAGATCTAGTTCTTGATGATTCTTGAAAAAAAATTTCACAAATCTTGAATCAATTTTCTTGCAATTTTTCTTTTATCTTTTCATTTCGACTCATCTAAAACAAAATCGATCAAAACACACATCTCAGTGGACGATCCGTATTCATTAACGCGCTACATCGATACCGTTAATTGATTACGGTATAAATTTCTTTGGTTGTGAAACATTTTACATACACACGAAGATATGATCAATCAAATGGCGTCGTTGCCGGGGATAGTGTGTTAATTTGTTCGTTTTTGAAATTTGAGTTGAAAATTTTATTATTCCATCAGAATTTTAAGATCAAAATTCGCACAAACGCTAAACGATTTATTGTGGTTTGTTGCAAGGAAATCTGGAATCTGTGGAGTGAGAGGAAAAAAATTTCAGATCATTCCAGAGAGTTCAGTGAGTGATCAGGAGTGGTCTTTGAAAATTTTTTGCAGGGATCAATCTACCTAACCGCGGAAGCGCGGCCAATTGTAGCAAATTGCGGCAGAACCGCGGCACTCCTAGGGCTTCAGTGCACCAAACTTCTCAGGTCTGTTTCTGACTTTCTTATCTCCTCCCTGCTCTGCTCCATTAACCAATTTCTGCAGGATTCTTTGCAAAAATTCACAGCGCCGTAAAAAGAAAAATTGTGCGTGTTTGATCTTTGTTGTTTGCATTTTTAATATGGAAATTAAGGGGCAAAGACCAAATTCAGATTAGGTGGGGAGTTCATTACCTTTCCTAAGCCCCAAAAATCACAAAACTGCATCCGGATTACGCTTATTAACTAAAGACATGACTCTAAGGACCGTCGCGCTCACTTAGGACAGAAGGAAGTCGTGGGTAATCTATTGCTTATCCGTGTTTCTTTTGTGGTGTCTAAGGCAAGTGTTTACTTAATTAGGCCCACTACTTACATAGTGGAGAACCTCTCACTTACCTGGCACTTACCTTGCCACAAGAGGGATAAAAAGGTAGTAGAGGATCTATCTTGCGACTTGTCTTCTGGAAGTCTAGGAGCGGTCTAGAGACTTGACCTGGGTGACCACTAGATTTAGGGTTGCTTGTGCATTGTTTGTCATTTGCATTTTTCAAAAATCCTTATCTTTTTCAAAACAAACACCAACTTATCTTTTCCTTAATTATCTTAACGATGCCACTTGTGCTATGTCATTTAGTGCATGCTCGGCTGGACACGGGATTATAGTGCCCGTCTTATCCGCGTTCCTTCTATCGACTCCGTAGTCGGTATTTCTAAGTCTACTTTTTCTTTATCCACCACCACACCCACTTCGATGGACAATTCTCCATCAAACACTTTAACACCACTCTGCCACAGCCCGCAGGTGCACAGAATCCTCTACGCATTTCTCTCCAAGAGAGATGCTATCCTACACGTGTTCCTCTTCCCACCTGTCTTTCTATACCACCTACCAACGGGGAATATTTTGAAATCAACCCTCAATTTATCAAACTGTTACCCAAATTTCACGGTCTTGAGTCTGAAGACGCGTACGTTTTTATCTCCAAATTCGAAAATGTATGCGCAATGATTGGAATGTCACAACTGTCTTTGGATGCTCTGCGTTTACGTTTTCTCCCATTCACTTTGTGGGATTTAGCCGAGAAGTGGCTTTATAATACAACCGCACATTCTATTTCAAAATGGGATGAATTTGTTGCAGCATTCCTTAAGAAATTTTATCCCAATCACAAGACCAGCCGTGTTCGGAGCAAAATCTTCAAATTCACCCAACTTCCCAATGAATCATTCTGGAAATGCTTTGAACGGTTCAAGGATCTTCTTTTACAATGCCCTCATCACGGAATCCCCAGATGGGATTTGTGTCGAGTTATCTATGAGGGTATTGATCTCACGACTAAACAGATGCTTGAAACCATATTTCATTGTCAATTCTTATTTAAAGATGATGGTGAAGCTTGGAAATACCTAGAAGATTTAGCTCAAAACAATTTACAATGGGAAAGTGTTGGACCACCATCACCTAAGGAAGATATCCTCAGCTCGATGTTTCCGTCACAATGAGAGCCGAAATGGCCGCAATACAAAGGAAACTCGACGCTATAGAAAACAGAATCTCTTCAGCCTCCTTAAACCAATACACACTTCCCAAAACCGTGTGTGGTTGCTGTACAAATCCATCACATTTGATGGAAGAATGTCCTTTGAATGTACCGTTTCAAGGTCACACTAATGCTGCATTTCAGCAAAGACCTGGAAACGATCCTTCTTCTTCCTCATATAATCAAGATTGGAGGAATCACCCTGATCTTTCTTGGATCCAACACCAAACTCAATACACGGATCTAAACCAGAATAACTTTCAATGGGTCCCTCCACTACAACAGAAACCACCACAACTGAGTAAGCACCCCTTTCAATCACAACCTTTTCAAAACCCGGCCAATAATTTTGATCCTTTTTCTGCCGGTACCAATAATACCTCTGCACTTGAACAAACCATGAGTTTGCTTCTGACAAATTCTATTCAAATGTCGGCTGATTTGAAGTCTTCTATCGATGATATAAAGAAAACCACCGCCTCCCAAGGTGAGATTATTAAATCGATGAAAGCACAAATTGCACTGTTAACAGCCGAAATAAGTGCTAGAGAGAGAGGGAATCTTCAATCTCAACCTCTACCTGATCCTGGACCTTCACATTACACTAATGTGAATGCACTTACCACGTTGAGATCTGGAAGAGTGCTAGACAATCATTTGGGTGAATAGATTGATGTTGAGGAATCAATTGAACCCCAGGCTTCCACTTCCACTTCCACTACCACTTCCACTTCTTACCATATTTCGTCTAGTTTACCGTCTTCTTCCGAGCCTATTCTCCATTTTCCCAAAAGCTCGAATCCTCTACCCACTTCACCCTTTCCACCCCCACAACCTTCTCCACAAATGTGGGACCCAACACTTATTGATAAAGCTCCATTTCAAGAAAGGTTGAGGCCTAACAAACCGAATCCCCAAATGGAGAAGCTTGTGGACATGTTTAAGGAAGTTAACACCAACATCTCTCTCCTAGATGCTATCCAACAAGATCCGTCCTATGCGAAAATTCTTAAGAACTTATGCACTAGGAAGAGGAAGACTTAAGTGCCGAAAAAAGTGTTCATGTCGAGTACTGTAGACACAGCTTTTCCCCAACAATTACCAAGGAAACGTAAGGTCCCTGGCTGTCCTACTATTTCTATTTCTATTGGGGATAAATATATTAACCGTTCTTTACTTGACCTTGGTGCCAGTGTTAACTTGCTTACATATTCAGTCTATGAGCAACTAGCTATCGGAGTGTTAAAGCCCTCGAACATAACTCTCCAGATGGCCGACCGATCAATCACCAAACCTAGGGGTGAACTTGAGGATGTGTTGATAAAAATCAGGGAATTTGTATTCCCTCTGGACTTTATTGTTCTTGATACACAGCCTGTAGCGAACCTACGGAACCAAATTCCGGTGATTCTAGGTCGTCCCTTTTTGGCTACTTCCAACGCTGTAATAAACTGTAGAAATGGCTCTATGAACCTATCTTTCGGGAATAGGTTAATTGAGCTCAACATTTACAAGTTGGGAAGTCAACCCTCCGATCCTCATGCTCGAGTATGTTCTGTCGAATTAATGGATGTCGACAGCAGTGAATTTGATCAGCTTAACGATACAAATCCAGACTTCCTTTATACGTTGTTGTTTGACCCAGATATGTATCATATACATACGGACCCTTCATTTGAGTTGTCCGGGTCAACATCTAACGTCGATTATGAACCTTTTCTGGAGTCTGAGTATCATCATGTTCTTTTAAATGAGAATATTTATCAGGGTATCGATGAGAGCTTTGAGGAAATTTTCCCTGATGAACTCGCATTTTTAGCAAACAAGGGTGTTGAGATGAATCATCTCCCAAACAAAGAAATTGAACCACCACCCCTTCTTCTGGACTATAAAGAGAATGCGAGTAATCCATCACAATCACTGAGTCGTCTCTCCAAAACGAGACGCAAACACATTCTTTCACACCACTTATCTTTCCCCACTTCTTCTTGGCTCTTTTTAACTTGTTCTTCCACCAACCGGTGCACTACACCGATAAAATCTTTGAATGGTTGGTGTTGACTTTCGGTCTTTGTAAAGCTTGGCATCGACCAATAATCTTGACCCCCTCTTGTGATTTTCAAAAGATTAACATTGTTTAACTCAAGTTTGGGGGGATAATCTGGCTCCTGAAAAGAAAATTTTTACTCAAAAAATTGTGAGCCAAAAATAAGTTTGGGGGAGGATTTTCACGATCATATTTATTGCCCCCATTAATAAATTTCGTCCCAAGCTTACAGTTTTCTGAGATCTAGCAGAAGGCAACAGTAAGGACACTGTTGAAAACAAGTTTGTGGGAGGTTTGTACTTATTTGCGCATCATTTGCATCATACTTTGTATAAGCACAAATATATAAAAAATATAATAAAAAATTTTTGTACATAAATAAGATAATAAAAGATTAGATAGTGAAAAATTACATCCAAAAGATTGGAAAAATTTAAGAAAACCTAGAAAATTAGAAGTTTTCATAAACGAACTAATAGTAAGTAGTTATGAGTCGTTGTCCCAAAGGTTAGTAAGATGAAGGAAGTCACTAATCTGAGGATAAAAATAAGTCTGAAAAGTAGTTCCTATTCTGGAAGCCAAACATTTGAACGTTGATACCCAACTATAAGCACTTTCACACGTCTTGAAACTCGGGATAGTAGAGGATACCTTGAAATGCTCTTGTCTAAAAGCCAAAGTATGAAGGAAATAATAAATGAAGAAAATATAAAATGGTGTTAAGAAAAAAATGAACACTGGTTTTGTTATCGCCAAAGCAGCAATAAAAAATATAGCGAAGGTGCTTCATCACCTAATGCCTTAGACCAACTGGTGTGGGAGTCACTGCTAAGCCTTAGGTGGTGCAAGACGGGGAAAATGCTAATACACCATATAAGCAAGCACATGAGTAATTGATCAGTTAGTACCTCAAGAAGTATCAACGGTCGTATGAAAAATGTGTGAGCAAATCCATCTGAATATTCATTGATTAAAAAGTACTGAGGCAGATAAACAAGAGTATGATAGCTTGAATTAAATTCTCCAAGTGTAGGGATGTTCTTTACACACACGTAGGGTTATATGATCGATATTTGGAAGAAAGATAGGAATGAAGAATAAAGACGATGTTTTATTGTGGGATGATGTGATTTCTAACATATTTTCATGACTATTAAGATAGGGCTCATGACAACTGAAAAGCTAGTGTACATGGAAACTATAATTTTCAAAGACTTTCTTTTACAATTCTTATCTTTAAATGTAACTTTCGTGGTCTTCCTTTTATTATGGGATTTTGTGGGTCTAATCCGCTGAAAACCCCCAGGAGACAACACTCCTCCTACTAGGGACACCTAGAGGTTTAAAGGCTTGTTGCACGTTCTCAGTGCAATCGTGTTGCCTACGAAAGTGTGCTAGCTAGTTTTTCTTCTTTCTTTATTTTCTCCTTCACCTGAATAAAACAAGTTTGCTCGAGACGACCAAAATTAAGTTTGGGGGAATTTGATCAGTCGAAAATATTGCATTTTTAACATATCAATTTCCTTACACTTTGCAATCATCTAAAGGTGTTTGGTATAAATATAGCACATATTAGCAAATTGTCGGTAAAATACCAATTAACATGTGTTATACATTATAACCAGCATTTTGAGGGAAATTGAGTGTTTATTATTGCACGCATGATCTTTGTATATCACAACACTTGTCTCAAGATTGTGTGCAGGAAATTCTCCAGGTAAAAGAGCCAGAACTGCCAAAAGTGCTGATAAAATACGCCAAGTCCAAGACTTGAAATCTGGCAGTGAACAAGAAAGTATAAAAAGATTCAAGACATAAAATAAGGCCCTAAGGATCAGCACCAAATCAACCTGGAAGTATCATGAAAGGAATGCACCAAACGGCCGTGGATCCGCGGCCATGTTGGCCTATCCGCCAGGCATCCACGGCCTTGTTAGCTCTTCAGCGCATCAAAATTCTCCACATGGCTTCTTGTAACAACCCTTGCTTCTAGAAGACTATCAAAGACCACGTGGCTTCTTCCAGAAGGCTCTGTATAACAAACTCACTCTAGAATATTCCTTGCAACAACCTTCTTCTAGTAGCCTCCTTATAACAACCTTCTTCTAGAAGCCTCCTTGTAACAACCTTCCTCTAGAATATTCCTTGTAACAACCTTATTCTAGAATATTCCCTCCAACAAACTTCTTCTAGAAGCCTCTCTCTAACAACCTAGTTTTGGAGGGAAGATTCAAATGAGGTGGTTATAAAAAGAGATCTGGATCTAGGGTTGAGAGGTTGTTGAAATTGGAGGGAAAAATTGTAGATCCAAATCAAATCTAAATCAAATTGAGTGACACAATTTGATCCAAATCGAGATCTATCGAGTGTCGAGCCAAAGCAAGCATCCAACGAGCCTTTTTGAAGCAACGCGGATCTTCATCCAAGCAAGTGATCCACGACGATCCGCGACTCACGAAGACGATGCGAAGCTAGTTCAACGATCGAGTTCTCTCTTCAATTCTTGTAGTCTTTGAGTGAATTGTAACGAAACGTTGAATAATAAAAGGTGAAAATTCTTGATCTTGTTTTTCTTTACATTTGAGCATTATGAAGAGTTTTCAATTCTTGATTGTTTCCGTTTTCATGATGTTTGAGTGAAAACTCCGCTTGTGGAGGAATCGAGAAAATAGATAGATGACGATGATTAAATTCTTGAACGATTCTTATGTCTTATGAGTTTTGTAAACTTTAGGAATTGAATCATAGACAACCTAGTTTCGAGCTAGATGCTTTCTTGAATGTTTTCGCTCCAAATTAGAGATCAATAATCGATGATTGAATTTCCTAGAGTCTAGAATTTGAATGCTAATCAACGAAAGGACAAGGGATAGAAGGAGAAACCCTAGTTTCTTCAAGAGATCCCTAATTCTCCTTGATCATCATCGATCTAGAAACAAATCATCGATAGATAAGAATTTGTAATCATAAGTCTTCATCATTACTATCGATTGGATCGATTCTTACAAGCCTCTTTACAAATCTTGATAATTCATTCGATTTGGACATCTTCTTGAATTTTATTGATTATTGATTTTAGATCTAGTTCTTTATGATTCTTGAAACTAAATTTCACAAATCTTGAATCAATTTTCTTGCAATTTTTCTTTTATCTTTTTATTTCGACTCATCTAAAACAAAATTGATCAAAACACACATCTCAGTGGATGATCCGTATTCATTAACGCGTTATATCGACACCGTTAATTAATTGTGGTATAAATTTCTTTGATTGTGAAACATCTTATATACGACACCGAAATGAATCAATCAAGACCCTTCAGGCCAAAAAACGGACGGTTCCTGAAAAGATACTACGCATGATGAGTCACGGCCTAGGTTAACGATAGATGACGACGCCTATGTCCACTCGCTATCGTCCCAAGCCCAAACTCTATAAGTAGTATCCAGCAAAACCGTTGTCTCCAAAATGCCAACGACGGACCGAAATGTCCCTAAAGTAACGATGGACCGAAACGTCCTTAAACTATCAACGGAACGACACGTCCCTAAACTAACAATGGACCGCAATGTCCTAAAACTAACGACGGACCGAAATGTCTCTAAAATCTACTATGAACAGCAGCATCCTCAGACTGACGTGGTATAAAAAACGGTACGTCCACAAGCGAAATGGACACGGATGAAAACCCAAAAGGGTTCCGTGAGTAAAAACAGCCAGGCTACTGGCAAGTTTGTGAAAACCCGAAAGGCGCAAACTCATAAAAAAAATAATAATTAAAAAAATGGTACGTCGACAAACGAAATGGGCACGGATGAAAACCTGAAAGGGCTCCGTGAGTAAAAACAGCATGGCTACCATCGAGTTTGTGAAAACCCGAAAGGGTGCAGACTCGTAAAAAAATTTCATGCACACTTGCGAGGTCCTCTCGACCTTGTAAGGAGAAAATGCATGCGTGAGATCCTTACGAATCATAAGGGAGCAAAACAATTAGGGATCCCTACGATTCCTAAGGAGAAATTACACTTACAAGATCCTAACGACTCGTAAGGATAACTCTCTTATGAGACCCTCATGGCTCATAGGATTCAAAAGCCTTAAGCCACAAGGATCTAAACCTGTTCTTAAGCCATCATCCCCCAACTTTTGCCCTACAAGCGGTTCAATATTGACCCTTGTATACAATCCTCAAGCACGAATAAACGTCTCTCTCACTAAGTCCCACCAACGACGAGGAATGTCCTCATGTGGTGAACGACACTTGCAGGGTCCTCTCGACATTGTAAGGAGAAAATACCTGCGTAAGATCCTTACGACTCATAAAGGAGCAAAAAAATTAGGAGTCCTCATGATTCCTAAGGAGAAATTACACTTACGAGATCCTAACGACTCGTAAAGAGGACCCCCTTATAGGACCCTCATGGCTCATAAGATTCAAAAGCCTTAAGCTACATGGATCTGAACCTGTTCTTAAGCCATCATCCCCCAACATTTACCCTACAAGCTGTTTAATATTGACCCTTGTATACAATCCACGGGCATAAATAAGTGTTCCCTCACCTGGTTCCACCAATGGTGTGAAATTTCGGCGAACAACATTTGCAAGATTCTCTCGACTTGCAAGGAGAAAATGCACTTGTGAGATCCTTACGACTTACAGGAGAAGATATAACTTAGGAATCCTCACGATTCTTAAAGAGAAAATACACTTATGAGATCCTCATGACTTGTAAGGAGAAAACCCTTTCTGAGACCCTTACAGCTCATGAAGTTAAAAAGCCTTAGTTGGCAGCACCCTAACCCTGTCTACCAAGCCATTCTGCTTAAATAAACAACGACAGATGATGATTCGCTCCTGGCAACATTCCAGTAGCAGCGATGTTGATGCCTAAATCAGTGATAAAATCCAAGTCCATAAATGGCAAGTGATGATTCGCACCCGGCACCATGTCCGGGTACAGCAATGCTGAAGTCGAATCCCTGACCTCATTGTCGTCAAGCAACGCTTCGACTTGGATACAGGTTAACCCTGACCTCCTTTTGGTCAACCAATGATTCGACTTGGATACATGTAAACCCCTGACCTTCTCGTCGTCAAGCAATGCTTCGACTTGGATACATGTCAACCTCTGAACTCCCTGTCGTTAAGCAATGCTTCGACTTTGATACATGTCAACCCCTGACCTCCTCGTCGTCAAGCAATGCTTCGACTTGGATACATGTCAACCCCAAACCTCCTCATCGTCAAGCAACGCTTAGACTTAGATACATGTCAACCCCTGACCTTCTCATCGTCAAGCAACGCTTCGACTTGGATGCATGTCAACCCCTGACCTCCCTGTCATATAGCAACACTTCGACTTGGATACATGTCAACCCCTGACCTCCCTGTCGTAAAGCAACGCTTCGACTTGGATACATGTCAACCCCTGACCTCTTCGTCGTCAAGAAACTTTTCAATTTGGATACATGTCAACCTCTGACCTCCGTGCCATAAAGTAATGCTACAACTTGGATACATGTCAACCCCTGACCTCCTCGTCGTCAAGCAACGCTTCGACTTGGATACATGTCAACCCCTGACCTCCTCGTCGTCAAACAACGCTTCGACTTGGATACATGTCAACCCCTGACCTCCTCGTAGTCAAGTAACGCTTCAACTTGGATACATGTCAACCCCTGGCCTCCTCGTCGTCAAGCAACGCATCGACTTAAATACATGTCAACCCCTGACCTCCTTGTCGTCAAGCAACGCATCGACTTAGATACATGTCAACCCCTGACCTCCTCGTCGTCAAGCAACGCTTCGACTTGGATACATGTCAACCACTGACCTCCTTGTCGTCAAGCAACGCTTCAACTTGGATACATGTCAACCCCTGACCTCCTCGTTGTCAAAAAACGCTTTGATTTGGATACATGTCAACCCCTGACCTCCTCATCGTCATGCAACGCTTCGACTTGGATACATGCCAACCCCTGACCTCCCTGTCATAAAGCAACGCTTTGACTTGGATACATGTCAACCCCTGACCTCCTTATCGTCAAGCAACACTTCAACTTGGATACATATCAACCCCTGACCTCCTCGTAGTCAAGCAACGCTTCAACTTGGATACATGTCAACCCCTGACCTTCTCGTCGTCAAGCAACGCTTCGACTTGGATACATGTCAACCCCTGACCTTCCTGTCGTAAAGCAACTCTTCGACTTGAATACATGTCAACCCCTGACCTCCTTGTCGTCAAGCAATGCTTCAACTTGGATACATGTCAACCCCTGACCTCCTTGTCATAAAGCAACACTTCGACTCGGATACATGTCAACCCCTAACCCCCCGCCGGAGCAATGCTCCTTTCGGAAATACATCAATCCATAATCTCCCTATTGTAAAGCAATGCTTCGACTCAGAAATAAGCCAACACACGAACTTATAAAAAGAAAGTTCTCTTGTAAGATCTTTTTGACTCTCACAAGAAAATGCACTTAGGAGTCCTCACGACCCCTAAGTAGAGATTACACCTACGAGATCCTCTCGACTCGTAGGGAGAAAGGCTTTAACGAGAACCTCATGGCTCATAAAAGATTGAGAAGCCTTAGGTAACAGACCTGAACCTTTTTCCTAAGCCATCACTACCCTACAAAGCAATCAATTATAAGCCACATTCGCTACGGCTAATACACTAACATAGCAAAGGGAAAGAAAGCACCAATGTAAAATGAAATATGTCTTTTATTCATGAATTCAAAATGAATACAAGATACATGTCATAAAAAGAATCAAAATGGATGCAAAATATTCTCTCATTCAGAAGTAAATACAAAAAAGGAGAGTATACAAAAAATCTTAAAGCCGGTAGACGGTGTAATAAATTCGTCAGTTCATTCTTCTTCCACTAGGCCTCGGCTTCAAGTTTTGTTATTGCTACGAGACGGGTCTCCGTCTAAGACTGTTGAGCCTGATACGAGCTACCACCTCCGTGATAGCTTCTCGCAGCACCCGCCAAAGTTCATATGCACGAGTAGTCTTAATAATTGGCCGCGCACCGATTCGTCCTCGCAGACTTGATTTCAGGGTTAAGATGTCGAAGAGAAGGCTGATGCATTCAAATCCGTGTAGGCAGACCTCCGCTTGACGCCAATCCTCCATCCAAAACATGCACAAACAATTTTCTCTTTTTGGAAACAAGGAAAGTCTCCGTGTTCGCGCTTAAAGGAAATTCTTGGGGGTTAAGTATAAGGCTCATGTACACAGGAAGGATGCACGTGCGAATATACGACAAACAAAGAATTCAACAGAAAACATTCAGCAATTAATAATAAGAGAAATACATTGATCTAAATGCACTACTCTATAGGAAAAAGATCACCAAATATGGGATCAGAAATACAAGGGTTAACAAAACAAAATAAAAAATTCTCCAGTTCCTTCTCTGCCTTCTCTACCATATCGAAGCGACGGTTTTCATGAGGAATTGCTCCCCACCGATTAGCGCCATGCTCATCAGTAAAAGCGGACATGACAGCCTTCTGGACTCTTATCTGACCCAGTAGATGAATCGAGGGATCCTTCAGAGCCCGGTTAATCAAGCATGCCTCGTAGAAACACTCGATCTTGTCCTCTGCCGTATCAAGGATCACTGGAGTCATCTCTGTCAGATGAGGAGGGATGTCGGCAAGCATGAACAAAAAGACCATCCGTAGCCAAATGGAACCCATAGGAAGGGGAGAGCCCCTACGAGCTAGGAGTTCGTACATCACCGCGTCACATTCGGCATCGGTGAGAAGAGGATCCACTAGCCGCGCGGCAAGGCGAGGAATCATCTCCTCGACGGGTACCTCCCATGGTTGCCGACGAGCATGGGGGCGGTTGCAAGCCATAACCTTGTGTCTGTTTCTCAAAATAATCACCCTAAGGTCTAAATGGTTTTCCTGTTAAAGAGAAAGAAAGGCACGGCTTCAAGTTATAAAGGGGAGGATTTAATGCCATGCACAGAAAATGTTGTGCATGGCGGAACTATTCCCAAGGACCGGAAAAAGGGGAGAGCGTTGGAAATGAAAAGAGGTGATTCATTGTAATCAGAGTAGGGAGTGAAAAGACCTCATCAACAGAGCCTCACGTGCATAACATGTGAGCACCAGCCCTGATCCTTATTGGAAGTTAAAACGGCATCACACATGCATAACACGTGAGCAGGCGCTAATACAGGATTGAAATCCCCCAGCAGTACCCTATACGCAAAACATGTGAACACCAACAACAGTATGAGAAAACTTTATACATAACACATGTAAACATAAAAAGGGGAGGGAAAGTTTTGACATTCATACTCCAAAAATTCATACAAAAACAAAAGAGAATGCTTACAATGGTAAAACATTAAATCCGGGACAAGGATTAAGAAATTCGAAAGTGGAGCCGTCTAAAATGTTTCTGACCTCTCTGACCATTCTCGTGTGCATCCTCTCATGATCGCAAGCGTCAGGATCTTCACTGATGTCCTCCACCCTCTGATAAGCAGCGATTATCGTCGTCTGTTGGAAAGTTTGATGCAAAATATCAATGAGATTATCTCGCCGCTTCTTCGAGATCAGGCCCGTCAGATACACTGAGTACACCTTATCATCAGCATCATCCAGTGCATTAAGCAGCATGGCTTCATAAAATCCAGGAAGTGCTCCCCAAATTGCTCTCACTATAATCTTCAAGAGAGCGGAGCGACGAGGAAGTAGTCGACCGTTGTGTGCATTGAAACGATTCATAATTTCAGTGCATTGGGCATTTGTAAACTCCTGGTTTTGACAACGGCCTTGTGCGCGAATGTCCTCATAAGGAATGCTTCATCAAGACAGTACAGATGAGCGGCCATAGCGCCTAAAAATGAAAATCAGTGAGAGTTTGGTAGACAGGCTGATCAAGAAAATGCTTATTGAAAAAGACACGGGGATTTAAACAACTCTTGATATCCGCATGAAGAAAACAAGTGCTGATTAAGACACCCAACAAATTCAAATTTGTGCGAATAAAAGGTAAAACCCTATGAAAAGATTTTCAAGAAAAACAGGGAATAAAATTTATAAAGGTTCCTCTTGATCTTTCAGAGCTAAGCTCTTCGCCAGAGGAATTAAATTCCTTTTATGTGATGGAATTAAATTCCAAAAACTCATAAAAATATATGAGAAACAAAATCCCATGAAGCTTTTAAAAGATTCAGAGGGGAATGCCCAAGATGTTAAGGTTTATTGCTCAAAGATCGCATCTTTGGATATCTAAGAGATGGGTTTCAGAGGGGAGCAAAGCTCTCATAAAGGATTTAAAATCCAGAAATTTTGTTCAAAAAGAAAAGTTATTTCTGATGTGCAAGATCCTTACCAAAAAGGGTTTGTTTTTGACAGAGTTTAACTCTGGAATTGCGATAGCAGAGAATTGAGCTCTGAAAAGGAGAATTAAATTCTCAAAGAAAACGAAGGAGGAAGAAGATTAAGGAAACAGTGGCTGCCTTTGGAACCAAACCGTTGCATTTATAAGACATGACAAGGGTGATTCGTCTCCCCGTCCCCTTAGGCAATCCAACGGCTGTAAAGGTGATAGCGTTGCACCCACGTCCAAACCACGTGAGAACAACGCTGTAAGGGCATTTGTTCCCTCATGGAAACTGAATAAAAAAATATAAAATCAACGGGAAAAGTCCCCAAAACATAGCATCACGTGCCCGCACGTGATAGGCGCTGCGCTTGACAAAACTAATTAAAATACTGGGTCTCACGTGCTACACGTGTTAGACTCCTAATTCCTCTGAACCAATAGAACTAAATTATTAAAAGGGATCAAAAGCCTTATTTGGAAAATATTTCCTTGGATCTTTCTAAACAACAAAGGTTACGCTCTATTAAACAGAGCACCGTTGGATCAAATATCTAATGGTGATAAAACATTACCAATTTACAGAAAAATTCTGTGCGAGGAAATATCTTCCCAAACTTGCTATGAACAACAAAAGAAATATCTTCTGTAAGACAGAAGCCCTTGGATTAAAAATCCAATGGTGAATAAAATTCACCAAGTGATCTAAAAGATCATGTTGGTTGATTAAAAAATCAATCAAAATCTCTCAATGAGAGATTTTCTAAAAAAATTGATTCTTTTCTTTCCCCTATAAATAAGAGCAGAGATACAAAGGCAGAAAAGGAGGAGAAAGAAGTTTTTTTTGGTAGAAGAAGAAAAGAAAATAGTTTTCCAGTTCTCAGAAGAATGAAAGAGAGAAAAGGAACCCCCTCAAAAAACTCCAAGTAAAAACAAAAAGACAAATCCTAGGTAAGAGAAGGAGAAAAACACAGAGAATATCTCATACCTTTTTACCTCCATAAAAGTTTAACTCTTCTAAAAAGAACTTAGTTCTTCCTCTGATTAAGATCTGCAGAAGCATATCTCCCCACAAGTTGAGAATTTAATTCTCATCGAGAAAATTCTGCCAAGCAAATTCGAAACCTAGAGGGAGATCTAAGTTAGAGAATTTAATTCTCCCATAAAAGTATATAGGATTTTAATTCCTAGGAAGTTAATTCCTTTAATAGAATAAGGATTTAACCCTGCATATAAGAACTTAGCTCTCCCTTATGGTAAAAGATCTGCAGAAACAGATCTCCCCATAAGTTGAGAATTTAATTCTCATCAGGGAGATTCTGTCATACAGATCCCAAACCTAAGAGAAAAACTAAGTCTTAAGAATCCAATTCTCATAAAAACAGTGGGCTTGTAAGTCTCCAGGCTCAGGACCTCCATGCACGTAAAAGGATTGGTACCTAACATGATAACAACCTATCACGTGCTCCCACGTGAGCGTCTTTGAGGAACAAAAGAGATTAGATCACATGATCAAACGTGACCCCATAGCAGTGCTCTGTGCTTACAAAAGAGAAAAGGGAGTAAATCAAGGGCAGTTTTCAGAAATGGGGCTCCTCACGTGATCTCACGTGACCCAATAGCGCTTAGCACTCAGTAAAGAACAAAAGAATAAAATCCAAAGGAGCAACGCTTCAGATCCTTGAAGTCCAACACCATTTCAAATGCCTCACGTGACCCTGCGTGAGCACCTCAGAACACTAGTGTTTAACACTATCTCAAACACCTCACGTGGGAGCACGTGAGCGCTAATAAATATGCTAGTATTGAACACTATGGAAGCCTAATCTTAACCAGACTCAGACCAAATTTCCTAGCGACCATCAATTGAGCCCTCATGCTCAGGGTCTTCAAAACCGATTTTAGCCCCGAGGAACAACTAATAATCTCCCCACATATGACATCTAAACTGATGATCATCCTATTTCCCCAAATCGGGACATTGGTTCAAGGGTACATCTCTTCATACCTCTGATACATGTCATTGTAATTCTTCAACGTCTTCAGAGAGATGGAGGGTCCCAATAACCAATAAAACTTTTGGCGCATCCCCAAACTGTTTAAACCAGTACCCCACAGACTATGTCGTCTTTAAACCATATGGACTATGACATCCTTAAACTCATGGAACGCAATGTCCCTAAACTAAACTCTATGTACTATGAGGTCCTTAAACTCATAGACTATGATGTCCTTAAACTTATGTATCGCAATGTCCTTAAACTAAACTCTATGGACTATGAGGTCCTTAAACTCATGGAATATGATGTCCTTAAACTTATGGACCACAACGTCCCTAAACTAAACCCTACAGACTATAATGTCTTTAAACCTCATGGACTGTGAGGTCCTTAAACTCATGGACCATGATGTTCTTAAACTTTATAGACTATGATGTCTTTAAACTTTACAGACTATGATGTCTTTAAACTCTACGAAACGAAACGTCCTTAAACTAACAATGGACCGTAACGTCACTAAACTAAAACGATAGAGCCCAAATGCTCTTCCGTTGGATCTAAATGATCCTCAAACCTTGTTAAGTAGATCTTAGTCTAAAATTGGACTAACGTATCCTTACCAAATGTTTAAGTTGATCTTAATCTCAATGAGATTAACGATCCTTAAACCAAACCCAAACCCAAATCTAAGAAAATACGGATTTGGACTAATCCACACCCTACGGGCGAAAATATAAATTAGTCTCCGTATACAATCCACGGGAAACCAAAAATAAAACAAACATACATGACACGAAGTAACCATCTGGAGAAGGAGAAAGTGGTTACCGTGATGCGGTAGCGTAATTAACTGCAAGGGTTTGCGCCTGCAGGGAAGAGCGTCCCCACAATTAAAAACCTCTGGTACAGGAGGGGGAATCTGACGAAGTCTGCTGCATCGGCCGCATCTGTCCAAACCTCCGATACACGGTGTCATAAATCAACTTGGTATCTTCGGAGAGGTGGACAGATAAAACCCAATAGCTTCTGCTCCTAAATTCAGGCAAGACGGCCTACGCGGTCCCGTCTCCGGTTTTCGGCGGTAAAAAATCATACGATTGAATCTTCTCGTTACATAGACTATATGACGGTTGTTAGTACCGAACTATACCGTCTGATATTTAAAAACCTTCGTATAGTTTTATGTCACGACGAACATCGAACGTATATTAACCGATGGACGGGGACTAAGTAGCCCTTTGATTTTCATACATCAGTATCGATGAGAATATGAAAGTTTCATATTATCGTCGAGTATCATATATTGGTTTTAACTTGAACATTTAACTTAAATGGGTTTTACGTTTACATTTCGTTATTAAAGGTTCGAAGTTTTTAGTTTAGGGTAAATTTTTCTTGCGTTTACGGTATATTTGTTGTAGGGTTCCTATCGACGGCAGCAAGGTTTCGGGAGGCATCGTCCATGCCATTTTTAAAAATTTGCCGTTAAAAGGAACTCTAAACTAGAATCGTTAACTAGAAAAGAATAGGTAAATTAAAAGTAAACCATTTACCACTAAGTGAAATAGAAATACAACCTTTGTAGATCGGTCCTTCACTTCAATAGCTCCTTGTTGTAGTCCCTTCGCTGTGATCGTGGTTCTCCCGAACTCTTGTATGGCTTCACGAGGCGAAAAAGCGATCTTGCTTGAAGTCTTCGAGGCTAAAGATGATCTACGTCGAGGGGATGCCAACTCAAGCTACTACTTCAATAACTTAAAGATTAGTGAAGTAAACACCCTATACTAAAGTCTAATCTAGTAGAGGATGGAGAAATAGGAAGTGGGATCGCTTTAGAATTATTTTTCTCACAATACTTTCTCACTTTTTCAAACCCTAGTTTGCTTTTTCTTTTGGAAGAAGAAGATGAAGAAAGAAGAAGAGAAAGAAAATAATCAACTGAGTGAGCAAACCATGGTGAGTGAGTATCATATACTAACTCATGTAGAGACATAACCATGGCTAATTGTAATGGTTAGGTTACTAAATATCTTAAGTAAAACAAAACTAATGGACTTAGTAAAAACATCCACAAGCTTCCACTGGCTTCATGCATTAATCTAATATTCCACTAATTTTGTTTTCACTTAAAATTTTAAAACCCAATATCACAACTAGCATGGTGTAAGTCTCATACACCCATGTTTGTTGTATCAACAACCATGATACAAAAAGAAAACACAATTCAATATATATCATATATATATTAAGTGTGCACATGTGAGAAAAAATGCTTAAGTGAGCAAATGTTAGTTAATGTAAATTAGTATATCAAATATACAATTATACATTAAATTATCAAATCAACTCTCGATTTAATAATCCGGCTATATCACATATAACCGACTAACATCCAATGTATCAATTTATCGAATCAACACTTGATTCGATAACCCGGCTATATCACATATAACCGACCGATGCAAAAGTCGCGAGAATAGAATATGGTATCATATACACGCATTATTCTCGGTCTCGCACATATCATATATGTGCACTTATTTCGTTTTTCCTGAGCCAGTAAAACCTCTATATAGGACTCTAAAGACTCGTCAATACGCCGGCAGTAGGTGATGATCACATCAAGCACCCAAAAGCCGTCAGCGGTACTAGATGGACGTAACGGCTACCTGGGTATTGAGCTATCAGAAAATCAGCAAGCAAGCCCGCTCCAACTCCTGCAAAAGCCTGACGGTAACACATGTCGTACAGTCTGGTCTCCTCGTCTGATATGTCGCATATCAAGTCTAGAGGTGGTAAACGTCAGACCCCAATAACCGATAAGTCATGCTGATGTGAGGCTCATAACGGGTCGAGAAACTAATGGTAACACTTACCAGTAACTCTCTAAATCAGCCCTATCCATGGACTTCCCTATTATGGCCAATCATGCACAGCGCAACATCAACCCCCAATACCGAAAGAGACGAAGCCCCTCCTATCGCTCAACGCCTCCATGTGACTTGGGATTGTACCTAAAAACCACCGTTTTGCACCCCTTTGGACATGTTAAGGTGGAAATCAAAGCACAGTGGGAATCACACAAGACTCTATGACGATCTCGGGTCTACAGACTAACCTGTACAAGTGTCACCAAAGAACTGTAGGGTTCCTAAGCACACACATGAGGTCCCACAACAGATCAAGCATGCCAAAATCAAAAATTTTCTAGGTGCCGAGAAACCCTAAGCATGATCGTAACTAGAGATTAGGCGAAACATGGAATTAAACAACTTTATTGCTAAGTGAATGGAATTACAACCTTTGTAGATCCGATCCTCCAGTTCCTCGGCTCCATGATGACGTCCCTTTATTGCAACCATCGGAATCCTGGACTCTTGTGGTGGTTTCATCGGAGAAAAGATCGGGCTAGGTCGTTGACTTCGATGCCGAAGATGATCTACGTCGAGGCAACTCTAACTCGAGCTCCATCTTCACCAAGTCATGAAACTTGTAAAGAAAACACCCTATACTACTTGGCAAGTGGTAGAGGATGAAGAAATAGGAAGTGGGTTCACTTTGGATTTGGATTTATCACTTGGAATCATCACTTAGACATTTTCAAGCATGCTTTTCTTTTTCTCCATGAACAAGAAGAAGAAGATGAAAGAAAAAAGAATTCATCAAAAAAAGAAAATCAAGTGATAACTATCATATTGCAACCATGGTTAAGTGTAGAGAATAAACTAGGGTTTAGGTAATGGTTAGGTTAGGAAAGAAACAAAATGGTCAAAGCTTTTCAAAGCTTCATGAAGCTTCAAGTATGAAACAAAATAAGCCACCATTTTATTTCTTGCCATAATAAATAAATAAATAAATAAATAACACCTTAACCATTAACCTAAACCATGGTTTAAAGCATGCACACCCAAGTTTGCATATATCATCAAACATGATACATTCAAGTGCACAAAAATATATCACATATACAACTTGTGCATATCAAGCGAGAAAATCCATCTTAAGTGAACAATACTAGTCAATGTAATGTGATATATCAAATATATAATTATACATTAAATCATTAAATCAACACTTGATTTAACGATCCGGTCATATCGCATATAACCGACTAATATCAATAGTAACAACTTATCGAATCAACACTTGATCCGATAACCCGACTATATCGCATATAACCGATCAATATCACAAATCGCGAGAATTGAATACGGTATCACATAGACGCATTATTCTCGGTCCCGCACATATCTCATATGCGGTCCTATTTCGTTTCGCTTGAGCCAGGAAACCTCTGTGTAGGACTCTAAAGACTCATCAATACGCCGGCAGTAGGTGATGATCATAACAAACACCCACAAACCGCAAGCGGTCTGCTAAACGTAACGGCCACCCGGGTATTGAGCGATCAGAAGATCGATGAGCAAGCCCGCTCACACTCCTGTGAATCCAACCAGTAACACTTACCGTACAGTCCGGTCTGATCGTCTGATATGTCGCATATCTCGCCTAGGGGTGGTAAACGTCAGACCCCAATAGCTCGATAAGTCATGTCGATATGAAGTCTATAACAGTTCGAGAAACTACCGGTAACACTTACTAGTAAATCTCAGCAACCCTGGCCAGGGATTTCCGGTTATAGCCAATCGAACACAGCGCAACATCAACTCCCTATACCGGGAGAGACGAATCCCCTCCTATCGCTCATTGCCTCCATGTGATTCGGGACTGTACCCAAAAACCACCGTTTTGCACGCCCTCTTGGACGTGCTAAGGTGGAAATCAAAGCACAGTGGGAATCACACAAGACTCTATGACGATCTTGGGTCTACAGACTAACCTGTACCAGTGTCACCAGAGAACTGCCAACTGACGTAAGGTACAATACCATCTGGGAGTTCTCGGCGAGTCCGTCCAGTGTACTCAGTCTCCACTGAGCACCCGTATATCATCTCTGATGTCAAACACCAATGGATATGGGATCATCCATCGCCCATTTGTATGGGTCGAGAAGGTATACGCTAGTCTACTCTGGTATATCGATGCCCCGTCTCGATACACCCACGACTAGGGACCTTGAAGGATGTACTTATGGACTACCATGTCCCCACTAGTATGATCCACATCATAGTCCAGGTAGTCAAGTACACATCCTAAGGGCTTTACCAACATGTAACAGAGAGACAATCAGTATACACGTTAAGGTAAAGAGTAACCAGATAGCATACTATCATGTCGAGCAAGAAAGTCCTCCCTATATATGTCCAAGCATCCACTACAATATACATCCTATGTATAGTAATGGCCTCTAGGGCATACATATAACTAACAATCTCCCACTTGCACTAGGGCCATCTATAGCAGTGGTTGCAGTATCTCATACTCAACCATCCCATAAAAGTCTCTCTCTGGGAAAAGGCCTTTGTGAGTGGATCCGCCGTGTTGTCCTCTGAGTCTCCTCTCCTTACCTCGATCTCCTTGGAGATCAACCATCTCCATGATCAGGTGATACTGCCTTAGAATATGTCTGGATCACTGATGGGACGGACGTTCCTTGGCATAAGCCACAACTCCATTGTCACACAATGGGAGGAACTAAGTTCATCTCATGAACAAATATACACCCAGACAGCCTCTTTGGTAGCATCTTAAGTAGCGATGTATCCAGCATTTATCATCTAGTATGCCACGTATCTAGCTTGGAACTCTTCCAACATACCGTCCCTTTACTGAGGGTAAAGACAATGCCTGTGACTGACTTTCAGTCATCCTTATCACACTGGAACCTTTCCAGTGATTCTCCCCAGGATCAATTGATACCATCTCACTACAACTAGTGAGTCACCTAGCATCCAATCAGATTTATCTCATCGATCCAAAACCCAGAATTTAGGAGGTATCATTTTTGATCCTATATGGAGAATCATTGTGATAAGCTGAGATTGACCGATCGTAGCATAGGAAACTTCTTTCTTATCAAGAGTATGTCATCCACGTACTCTATGAGGATCATCACCATACTCCCTACTACCCTTTTGTTTATACAAGGTTCATCTACCATTTTGATGATGTCAAACTCTTTGACTAACATATCAAAACAGACATTCTAACTCCGCGATGCCTGCTTTATCACATAAAACATCTTGCTCGCGTTTCCGCTGCTCCCACTATCTACGAGGCCCTCTGGCTGTGTACTTATAGACGCACTCTTCTAAAACATCACTTAGAAAAGCAGTCATGGCACCCAACCGCCAGATATCGTAGTCATGGTACGTAGCCGTGGCAAGTAGGATCTGGATGGACTTAAGCATAGCTACTTAGAAAAGGTTTCATTATAATCCATAGCTGGTCAATGATGCAAACCTTTAACAAGTCTAGCTTTGAAAGTCTCAACTTTTCCATGTACACCAAGTAATCTTCTCAAGATATACTTGCTCCTGATGGGGATTTAACCCTTCAGATAAAGCAACCAAAGTCCATAATTTGTTGGTGTATAAGGATTCCATCTCAGATCGATAAGCATCCGGCCATTCTTATAGAGTCACACTCCTGATAGCCAGCTCGAAAATAGTTAGGTCATCATCCCATGATACAATCCTCGCTCCCACTGTCATAGAGAAACCGAAGTATCTCTCAAGTGGGTGAGGAACCCTACTAGATCGGCGGAGAGGCTGAGGTTCGTTGTTTTCTATTGAATCCTTTGGTTCTACCAAATCATCAGCTGCAGTATGTATAGCTGGAACTCTTTCCAGTTCTACCTTATGTCTAATAATTTCTTCATAAGAAATTCCTTTTCACAAAGGTAGCATGCTGAGAAACAAAACATTTTTGTTCCTCGGTTAGGTAGAAGATATTCCCTTGCATATGCTTGGGATATCCAACAAACAGAGTCGACTTTGCCTCGAGCTTGTCCGGATTTTGCTTTTTAGACATAGGCCGGACAACCCCAAATCTTAACGGACTTAAGAGATGGGCTCTTCCCTTTCCATATCTTATATAAAATGGTAGGCAACTGATTTGATCGGAACCCTATTCAATAGGTATACAAATGCATAAGTGCATAACTCCCTAAAGGAAATAGGAAACTCAGCAGTACTCATCATAGAGGACACCATATCATATGGGGTGCAGTTGCTCCGCCCCGATATACCATCATGCTATGGTGTATTCGGAGGAGTAATGCTGAGAGAGAATCTCATTCTCCTTTAGAATAGTCCAGGAATTCCATGCACAAGTATTCTCCTCCCTGATCTCATCATAGGACATAATACTTATACCCGTATTTTGGTTCTCTACTTCTAACTTATATTCTGTGAATATCTCAAAAGGTTCGGACTTGTGTTTCAACAGAAACATAGGTCTGAATCTCGAATGATCATCAGAGAATTTAATGAAGTACAAAGAACCGGTCTTGACATGTGTAGACAGGGGACCTACATACATCAACATGTATCATCCCAAGAGTTCACTAACTCTTTCTCTGTTTCCAATAAACAGAGCTGTGGCCATCTTATCTTTGTGACATGACCGACAAGTTTTCACAAGATGTAAATTCAAACAGATTTAAATATGCATCTTTGTGCAACTTAGCTAGTCGGGTCGCATTGATATAACCTAGTCTACAATACCTCAAGAAGGATCTGTTCATTTCTGAACTCTTCCTCTTGTGTGTGTTCCGTATACTAAAGAACTGTAGTTTGATTTAGAACATTAATGGTTTTAGATAACGTGCCTGAACCGATCAACTTTTGATATAGGAAATGTTCAAAACATTATCCAACAATACAAAATTTTATCGTTTCTTTACTAATAAAGAGACTGATATGATTTTGTATATCAGGTTCGGTATCTAATAACATTTGTTCAGAATCAATGTATTGATAATACAGGGTGACAGTGACCAACAGATTTGGCTGCAACACTTGCCCCGTTTTCTGCCTCATGAAACTTATCACCCGTTCTCAGTTCTCTACCTTTCTGTAGCCCTATATAATAGATTACATATCTGGGATCCTGATCCGGTATCAAATAGCCAGGACGTAGAGGATACAGAGAAACAATTCTATATAATGAACACACCCGAAGGAGATGCATCATATGCACTTTCTTCGTTTGGGAGGCACGGGAATTCTGGTATTCCCCTATTTCCTGCTCTGTCTTATAACAATTATAATTTGGAGCGGGACCAACGTTCCCCAGCTCAGTATAACAAGCGGGTTTGGTCAATATATCCGTTTTATTATCTTGATTAAGGAGTGACATGGTCGCTACCTGGAGAGAGATAGAGAAGAAAACACTCTGTGTGCACTCTTGCAAGATCAGATTGGTTATTATTTTATCTAATCAGGATGGCTCCCACTGTTTTTATCAAATCTTCCTTTAAACCCTAAAAGGAAAGACTAGCCGGGATTAATTACACGCTACAAGTTCGCCAATCTTTCAGCCAGGCCAGTGTCGGTACTTTAAGGGAGGTACCCCGTGCTTTCGCACGGACCTAATTACGGTAAACCTCGTTTTCCCAGAGGCGTAACCCCGTTGACACCTTTCTAGACACCTACTTGATCGACTAATTGTAATGTGTAAAACTCTCCCAGGAGTAACAATTATTCGCAGCGGGTATCGGGATCCAACATCTCATAGAAGGTATGCAATCTCATTGTAAGTTTCAACACTTGAAATTCCCGATAATGCTTTTTCCCTTAGCGTGCTATGACCTTGACGCATGCCAAACAACCCATAGTCCGCTAGTCAAGTTCAACCCGTACATTTCTTGATTGAATTAAACCCACCCGCAGGACCCTTGACGCATGCCAAACAACGCCGTACGAATTCCTTAATCCAATCGCATCGTATGCTAGCAGATAAGCACTAGTTAGCTACCGTACACTACGCCTTGACGCATGCCAAACTACCACAGCACGAATACTAAGTAGTACTTATCTGAAATGACGGAGGGCTACGCAAGTTTTTAAGAAAACCATGAGCGTAATGAACTTGATATCGTTGCAGAATCAAATGATTTTTAAAATGGAGTGTTTTTTAGGCTTTTCTAGTTTTACTAAAGGGGTCATTCCCGGTGAAGGGATCGTCGGCCCTTTCCTCGTCGACTGAGGTGCAGGATATATCATATACATCACTGTGCAAAGCAAGAACTAGAGAAGCAATCAAAAGACAAACTGAGGGTTGTAGCATCTGCCAGTTATTGCTAAAGGAGTCACTCCCGGTGAAGGGATCTCGGTCTTTCCTTATCGAGTAAGGTGCAGGATGTTCTACAAGGAACGCCGCGATGCAAAGCAAGAACTGTAGCTACCTGTTTTTGAAAATTCGATTCCATAACATCTTTAGGTTTCTTTTTCTTTCATTAATCATATTAATGAAGTCCCATCATTTAAGTCACCTAAACATCACATATAAATACGACGTACACTTATGCCATCCGCATTCGCCTCGATGTCCCCTCGTGCACCGTTAGGTTAGGTAACTAACGACAGAGCGGGGCAGGGCTAGCGCGAGTGCAAAACATAAGTAACGTCTATATAATATGTCATATATACTATATACAGTATTTATCACAGAACATATCAAATGATCACATCACAGATATCGCAGCAGAAGAATCATATGAAACATTGGATATACTAGGACGTCCGTGTTTTCAATACGAGCCAGTATAAAACACGGATTCCACGGTCGTGATGAATAGCCAAACCCACCCCCCTAGACCCCTACGAGAGCGGTAAGCAACCCTACCAATTCTAGAGTTAGGAGACCCGGACTCGACTCCTCGAGTTGGTCTCCCACTGGACTCCAGAACCTGGTTACTTATGCCCTCCTCCATGGGTCTATCCTAGTGTGGAAAAGTAAATAATATACAATGGGTGACATCTTCCGCAACCTGGAAGTGCCCCAATAAAAGAATATTACATACAAGTTTTTACATGAATGAAAATGAAAAACACTCATCTCACATAAAAAAAAACCCGGCTATTCAAACACGATGATCCAAATAACATATCCAGCAACACATAACATCACATGTCATCAACGTAAGTAAATATGCGCATCCCAGTTGTCGTTGACATATAGCAACGAAACCGGCGATATCACATATTACACTTACGGTCACAGAAAAAAAAGTATAAAACTACAACAGTTGGAATCCGCAACCTCTTTAGACATCGTATGCCTAACCAAATGAATTGCTTAGACATCACATGCCTAACAATTATAAACCCCGCATTTTAGTCTTATTATCGAAAACACTTTTCAATATCAAGTCGGGCAATTCAACAAGATTCCCGACATCTCTGATCGAATGCTCGTCGCAAACTTTAGTAGGCGGACGCACCCCCGACGCCATCGACGAAGTGCACCAAGGCGGAACACCACTGCCGCTAGCACCCGAATGGATGCTTTCGGCGGCGGGGTTCTCCTACAGTCACTTGGTCAGGGCTATGGGGTGAGGCTGTCTATTAAGTTTACCCGGCGAGTATCCGCGTACGCTACGTGATTGCGACGGACTTTTGATCGCATCAAAATTCCGTGGCAACCGATCAAGCTCCATCTTCACCAAGTCATGAAACTTGTGAAGAAAACTACCTATACTGCTTGGTAAGTGGTAGAGGATAAAGAAATAGGAAGTGGGTTCACTTTGGATTTGGATTTCTCACTTGGAATCATCACTTAGACATTTTCAAGCATGCTTTTCTTTTTCTCCATGAAGAAGAAGAAGAAGATGAAAGAAAAAAGAATTCATCAAAAAAAGAAAATCAAGTGATAACTATCATATTGCAACCATGGTTAAGTGTAGAGAATAAACTAAGGTTTAGATAATGGTTAGGTTTAGGAAAGAAACAAAATGGTCAAATCTTTTCAAAGCTTCATGAAGCTTCAAGTATGAAACAAAATAAGCCACCATTTTATTTCTTGCCATAATAAATAAATAAATAAATAACACCTTAACCATTAACCTAAACCATGGTTTAAAGCATGCACACCCAAGTTTGCATGTATCATCAAACGTGATACATTCAAGTGCATAAAAATATATCACATATACAACTTGTGCAAATCAAGCGAGAAAATCCATCTTAAGTGAACAATACTAGTCAATGTAAAGTGATATATCAAATATATAATTATACATTAAATCATTAAATCAACACTTGACTTAATGATCCGGTCATATCGCATATAACCGACTAATATCAATAGTAACAACTTATCGAATCAACACTTGATCCGATAACCCGGCTATATCGCATATAGCCGATCAATGTCACAAATCGCGAGAATTGAATACGGTATCACATACACGCATTATTCTCGGTCCCGCACATATCTCATATGCCCTCGTATTTCGTTTCGCTTGAGCCAGGAAACCTCTGTGTAGGACTCTAAAGACTCGTCAATACGCCGGCAGTAGGTGATGATTATATCAAACACCCACAAGCCGCTAGCGGTCTGCTAAACGTAACGGCCACCCGGGTATTGAGCGATCAGAAGATCGACGAGCAAGCCCGCTCACACTCCTGTGAATCCAACCAGTAACACTTATCGTACAGTCCGGTCTGATCGTCTGATATGTCGCATATCTCGCCTAGGGGTGGTAAACGTCAGACCCCAGTAGCTCGATAAGTCGTGTCGATATGAGGTCTATAACAGTTCGAGAAACTACTGGTAATACTTACCAGTAAATCTCAGCAACCCTGGCCAGGGATTTCCGGTTATAGCCAATCGAATACAGCTCAACATCAATTCCCTATACCGGGAGAGACGAATCCCCTCCTATCGCTAATTGCCTCCATGTGATTCGGGACTATATCCAAAAACCACCGTTTTTCACGCCCTCTTGGACGTGGTAAGGTGGAAATCAAAGCACAGTGGGAATCACACAAGACTCTATGACGATCTCGGGTCTACAGACTAACCGTACCAGTGTCACCAGAGAACTGCCATCTGACGTAAAGTATAATACCATCTGGGAGTTCTCGGCGAGTCCGTCCAGTGTACCCAGTCTCCACTGAGCACCCGTATATCATCTCTGATGTCAAACACCAATGGATATGGGATCATCCATCGCCCATCTGTATGGGTTGAGAAGGTATACTCTAGTCTACTCTGGTATATCGATGCCCCGTCTCGATACACCCACGACTAGGGACCTTGAAGGATGTACTTATGGACTACCATGACCCACTAGTATGATCCGCATCATAGTCCAGGTAGTCAAGTACACATCCTAAGGGCTTTACCAACATGTAACAGAGAGACAATCAGTATACACGTTAAGGTAAAGAGTAACCAGATAGCATATTATCATGTCGAGCAAGAAAGTCCTCCCTATATATGTCCAAGCATCCACTACAATATACATCATATGTATAGTAATGGCCTCTAGGGCATACATATAACTAACAAGAACTACCATCTGACGTGAGGTATAATACCATCTGAGAGTTCTCGGCGAGTCCGTCCAGTGTACCCAGTCTCCACTGAGCACCCGTATACCATCTCTGATGTCAAACACCAATAGATATGGGATCATCCATCGCCCATGTCATGGGTGGAGAAGTGTATACTCTAGTCTACTCTGGTATATCGATGCCCCATCTCGATATACACGCGACTAGGGACATTAAAGGATGTACTTATGGACTACCATGGCCCCACTAGTATGATCAACATCATAGTCCTGGTAGTCAAGTACACATCCTAAGGGCTTTACCAACATGTAACCATAAGACAATATCAAGAGACAAGTATACATGTTAAGATAAAGAGCAACCAGATAGCATACTATCATATCGAGAAAGAAAGTCCTCTCTATATATGTCCGAGCATCCAATATAATATACATCATATGTATAATACTTGCCTCTAGGGCATACATACAACTAACAATCTCCCACTTGCACTAAGGTCAGCTGCTGCAGCATCGCATACCGAGCATCCCGAAGAGTCTCTCGAACTGTATCTGGGGAATGGCCTTCGTGAGTGGATCCGCTGTGTTGTTCTTCGTGTCATCCTTCCTGACATCGATCTCCCGGTGATCAACTATCTCCCAGATCAGGTGATACTGCCTCAGAATATGCCTAAATCGCTAATAAGACCTGGGTTCCTTGGCCAAAGCCACCGCTCCATTGTTATCACAATACAAAGGTATTGGATTCTTAATGGATGGAACCACTCCAAGTTCAGTTATGAACTTCTTAATCCAGACAGCCTCTTTGGCAGCATCGTTGGCAGCGATGTATTTAGCCTCCATCATCGAGTCTGCCATGGTTTCCTACTTGGAACTCTTCCAGCATACCGTCCCTCTATAGAGGGTAAAGACAAATCCCGAGTGCGACTTAGAGTCTTCCTTATCACTCTGGAAGCTCGAATCTATAAAGGACTCCACTCGGAGTTCTTCATTACCATACACCAAGAGCATATCTTTAGTCCTTCATAAGTACTTGAGAATGCTCTTCACAGCTTTCCAGTGACTCTTTCCAGGATTTTCTTGATACCTACTCACTGCACTTAGTGAGTGTGCTACATCGGGTCTGGTACATAGCATCGCGTACATGATAGAGCCTACTGCCGAAGCATAGGGTATCCCTTGCATGCGAGCTCTCTCCAAATCAGTCTTGGGTGACATCTCTTTAGAGAGAGTGAACCCTGAGATCGTGGGTAAAAACCCACGCTTGGACTCTTCTATACTAAACCTCTATAGTATGGTGTCAATGTACCTGGATTGGGACAATTCCAGTATCCGTTTAGATCTATCTCTATAGATATTAATCCCCAAGATGTAGGAGGCATCCCCTAGAACTTTCATTGAGAATCGTTGTGATAAGAAGAGCTTGACCGGTTGCAGCATAGGAATATCATTTCCTATCAAAAGTATGTCGTCCACGTACAATACGAGGAAGACAACCTTACTCTCTGCCACCTTCTTGTATATACAAGGTTCATCTACATTTTTGACGAAATCAAACTCTTTGATAACGAAGTCAAAGCAGATATTCCAACTCCGTGATGCTTGCTTTAATCCATAAATGGATTTAAGCAGCTTGCACACATTCCCGCTAAAGCCTTCTGGCTGAGTCATGTACACGCACTCTTCTAAATCACCATTTAGAAAGGTGGTCTTAACATCCATTTGCTAGATTTCGTAGTCATGATATGCAGCGATGGCAAGCATGATCCGGATGGATTTAAGCATAGCCACTGGAGAAAAGGTTTCGTCATAATCCACACCTGGTCTTTGACGAAAACCCTTTGCAACAAGTCTAGCTTTGAAAGTCTCCACTTTTCCATCTACACCAAGTTTTTTCTTGAAGATCCACTTGCTCCCAATGGGTTTTACCCCTTCAGGAGCATCTTCCAAAGCCCATACTTTGTTGGTGTACATTGATTCCATCTCGGACCGCATTGCATCTAACCATTTCACTGGGTCACCACTCGTGATGGCCTGCTCGAAGTTAGTTGGGTCATGATCCTCCATGATGCAATCCTCGCTCCCACCATCCATGAGAAAACCGTAGTATCTCTCAGGTGGGTGAGGAACCCTACTAGATCGGCGGAATGGCTGGGGTTCATCGGGAACTACCAAATCCTCTGCTTCTATCAAATCTTCTGTCGTAGTCTGTATTGCTGGAACCTCTTCCAGTTTTACCTCAAAGCCACTAATTTCTTTTACAAGAAATTCCTTTTCTAAAAAGATGGCATGCCGAGAAACAAACACCCTTTGTTCCACGGTGTGGTAGAAGATATACCCGCGCGAATGTTTAGGATATCTAATAAAATTACACAGAATGGACCGTGCCCCGAGTTTGTCCAGATTTTGTGTTTTCACATATGCCGGACAACCCCATATCCTAACATAATTAAGATATGGTCTCTTTCCTTTCCATATCTCATATGGAGTGGTTGGCACAGA
The DNA here is from genome assembly GCA_030015575.1 of Agapanthus africanus. Taxonomy (NCBI): domain Eukaryota; kingdom Viridiplantae; phylum Streptophyta; class Magnoliopsida; order Asparagales; family Amaryllidaceae; genus Agapanthus; species Agapanthus africanus. The sequence goes on from CM057337.1 coordinate 540,841,321, forward strand.
TTTGGTGGGAACCATATTCAATAGGTCTGCAGCTGTCTCTAGTGCATATCCCAAGAAGGAAATAGGTAACTCAGCTGTGCTCATCATAGAGCGCACCATATCTAATAGGGTGTGGTTCTTCCGTTCTGATATACCATTTCGCTGTGGTGTATATGGAGGAGTTAGCTGAGAGAGAATCTCATTCTCTTTTAGGAAGTTCAGGAATTCATTACTCAAGTATTCACCTCCTCGATCAGATCGAAGGATTTTAATACTTTTCCCGGTTTGGTTCTCGACTTCTTGTTTATATTCTCTAAATTTCTCAAAAGCTTCTGATTTGTGTTTCATCAGGAACATATATCCGAATCTAGAGAGATCGTCAATGAATGTAATGAAGTACGAAGAACCATTCCTGGCATTTGTAGACATGGGACCGCATATATCACTATGTACCAGTCCCAAGAGTTTGGTAACTCTTTCTCCGTGTCCCGTAAACGGAGTTTTGGTCATCTTTCCTTTGAGACATGACTGGAAAGTATCATAAGATGAAAATTCGAACGGATTCAAATATCCATCCTTATGCAACTTAGCTAGTCGTGTTGCATTGATGTGACCTAGTCTACAATACCACAAAAAGGATTCGTTCAGTTCTGAACTTTTCCACTTGTGTGTTTGTTATGCTCAAAACTGTTGATTTATTTAGAACATAAATGCTATTGCTCAACGTGCCTGATCCAACCAACTTTTGGTTCAGGAAAATGTTCATAACATTATCCTATAATAAAAGATTATATCCCTCTTTACTTAATAAAGAAACCGATATAATTTTGCATATCAGGTTCGGCATGTAATAACATTCGTTCAAGACCAATGTATTACAAGTTGGTAATACAAGGTGATATTTCCCGACGGTTTTAGCTGCAACAATTGCATAATTTCCAACCCTTATGTCTTTATCACCTTCTCCAAGTTCTCTACCTTTTCTCGACCCATGTAACTGATTACATATATGGGATCCTGACCCGGTATCTAATACCCAGGACGTAAAGCAAATGGAGAAACAATTCTCTGTAACGAACACACCCGAAGAAAATGCATCAACATGTACTTTCTTTATTCGAGTGGCATGGAAATCCTGGTATTTCACTAAATCCTGTTCAGTCTAATAATTTTTATAAGAAAGAACGGAACCAACGTTCCCCAGCACAGTATAACATACGGGTTCGGTCAATACATCCATATTATTATCTTAATTAAGGCATGATATGGTCGCTACCGAGAGAGAGAGAAGAAAACACTTTAGTGTATGCTCTTGCAAGGTCAGATTGGTTATTATTTTATCTAATCAGGATGGCTCCCACTGTTTTTATCAAATCTTCCTTCAAACCCAAAAAGGAAAGACTAGCCGGGATTAATTACACCCTACAATTTCGCCAATCTTTCAGCCAAGCCAGTATCGGTACTTTGAGGGAGGTTTCCTATGCTTTCGCATGGACCTAATTAAAATAAACCTCGTTTTCCCAGAGGCGTAACCCCGTTGACACCTTTCTAGACTCCTACTTGATTGGCTAATTGTCCTGTGTAAAACTCTCCCAGGAGTAACAATTACTCGCAGTGGGTATCGGGAACCAACTATCTCATAGAAGGTATGCAATCTCATTGCAAATTTCAACACTTGAAATTCCCAATAATATTTTTCCCCAAGCATCCCATGACCTTGACGGGCAAGTCAAGTTCAACCCGTCATTTCTTAATTGAATCAAACCCACCCGCACGACCCTTCACGGAGGTCAACAAGGTCGTACGACTACTCTAATCCAATCTGCATCGTATGCATAAGCAGATAAATACTAGTTAGCTACCGCACACTACGCCTTGACGGAGGTCAACAAACGTAGCATGAATACTAAGTAGGAATTATCTGAAATGACGGAGGGCTACGACAGGTTTTTCTGAAAACCTATTGCGTAATGAACTTGATATCATTGTAGAAACAAGTGAATTTTGAAAAGGAGTGTTTTTTAGGCTTTCATTAGTTTTGCTAAAAAGGTCATTCCCAGTGAAGGGATCCCGGCTCTTTTCTCATCGAATAAAATGCGGGATATATCATATATATCACTATGCAAAGAAAAACTCCAAAAGCAATCAAAAGAAAAACCGAGTGTTATAGAATTTGCCAGTTTTGCTAAAGTGGTCACTCCCGGTGAAGGGATCTCGGCTCTTTTCTCATCGAATAGGGTGCGGGATATATCATATATATCATTATGCAAGGCAAAACTGTAGCTATCCTTTTTGAAAAATTTGATTCTAAAACATCTTTTAGGTTTCTTTTCTTTCATTAATCACATTAATGAAGTCCTATCATTTAAGTCACCTAAACATCACAGAGAAATACGACGTACACTTATGCCATCTGCATTCGCCTCGATGTCCCGTCATGCACAGTTAGGTTGGGTAACTAACAGCAGAGCGGGGCAGGGCTAGCGTGGGTGTAAAACAAAAGTAACGTCTATATAATATATTTTATATACTATATACAGTATCCATCTCAACATATCAAATGATCACATCACAGATATTGCAGCAGAAGAAACATACGAAATAATGGATATACTAGAAGATCCGTGTTTTATTTTGAGCCTCTATAAAACACTGATTTCACGGTCGCGATGAATAGCCAAACCCACACCCCTAGACCCCTACGAAAGAAGCAAGCAACCCTACCAATTCTAGAGTTAGGAGACCCGAACTCGACTCCTCGAGTTGGTCTCCCACTGGACTCTGGAACCCGGTTACTTGTGCTCTCCTTCTTGGGTCTATCCTAATGCGGAAAAGTAAATAATATACATCAATGGTGACATCAACCTCATCCCGGAAGTGCCCCAATAAAAGAATATTACATACATTTAATTTTACATGAATGAAAATAAAAACTCTCATCTCACATAAAACCCCCGGCTATTCAAAACGCGACGATCCAATATAACATATACAGCATCACAGAACATCACATGTCATGACATCACAGAGAAAAGCCTAGACGATGTTAAACATTCCAATCGAATCATTAAACACCCAAAATTACCCAAAAAGCTCAACACTTGAGCGTAGTTTAAAGTTATTCAGCACACGCCACAGTACTAATGGACCAGCCGTAGAAGGGCAAACCTAAACCTCATTTGTGACGCCACTAACTACGGTAAACCCTAAGGTTTAGTCGCAGTTCGGTGCTCACATTTCGAGTTAGGGTTTCATTCTTCTAGAGGGTCCATCGAATAACTTGCATGATCTTTGAAAACTTTTTAACTACGGGAAAAATCCAACACTTGGAAATTTTCGGCAAGGGTTAAAGCGGGTATTTGACATCCGATTGAACATTTTAACATCTAAAGTAACCCGAAAGCAATTAAAATTATGACTACGAAACACTCCGAGTTGTCTTTGTATTGAGTTAATCATCACATGAAAAAGTATCAAAAATAAACAACACCTTGAACCCCAAAACCCAGAGTACGAAACACACAAAAAATTTCAACCCCAAAATCCCCTGTGGGGCCGGCCTCGCCGAAAATTCATGCTATGGGATCGGCCAAAATCCGGCCAAATGGGTTAAAACTTCTTCTGTGTTCTTGTGTCTACTCAAATATGATTCTGCACTTGTTTAAAAAAAATTTGGAGCTCATTTTAAAATCAACAGAAACATGGAATTAGGCTTTCAGGTTTCAGAGTTCATTTCGTATTCGTAATCTAACATTATCCGTATAATTTTCTAGCTAGGCTCTGATACCACTTTAGGGATCCTATCGATGGCAGCAAGCGTTTGGGAGGCATCGTCCATGCCATTTTTAAAAATTTGTCGTTAAAGGGAACTCTAAAGTAGAATCGTTAACTAGAAAAGAATACGGAAACTAAAAGTAAACCATTTACCACTAAGTGAAATAGAAATACAACTTTATAGATCAGTCCTTCACTTCAATAGCTCCTTGTTGTAGTCCCTTCACTACAATCGTGGTTCTCCCGGACTCTTGCATGGCTTCACGAGGCGAAAAAGCGATCTTGCTTGAAGTCTTCGAGGCCGAAGATGATCTACGTCGAGGGGATGCCAATTCAAGCTACTATTTCACTAACTTAAAGATTAGTGAAGCAAACACCCTATACTAAAGTGCTAATCTAGTAGAGGATGGAGAAATAGGAAGTGGGATCACTTTAAAATTATTTTTCTCACAATACTTTCTCACATTTTCAAACCCTAGTTTGCTTTTTCTTTTGGAAGAAGAAGATGAAGAAAGAAGAAGAGAAAGAAAATAATCAAGTGAGTGAGTAAACCATGGTGAGTGAGTATCATATACTAACTCATGTAGAGACATAACCATGGCTAATTATAATGGTTAGGTTACTAAATATCTTAAGTAAAACAAAACTAATAGTCTTAGTCAAAGCATCCACAAGCTTCCACTAGCTTCATGAATTAATCTAATATTCCACTAATTTTGTTTTCACTTTAAATATTAAAACCCAATATTACAAATAGCATGGTGTAAGTCTCATACACCCATGTTTGTTGTATCAACAACCATGATACAAAAAGAAAACACAATTCAATATATATCATATATATATTAAGAGTGCACATGTGAGAAAAAATGCTTAAGTGAGAAAATGTTAATTAATGTAAATTAGAATATCAAATATACAATTATACATTAAATTATCAGATCAACTCTTGATTTAATAATCCGGCTATATCATATATAACCGACTAACATCCAAAATATCGACTTATCGAATCAACACTTGATTCGATAACCCGGCTATATCACATATAACCAACCGATACAAAAGTCGCGAGAATAGAATACGGTATCACATACATGCATTATTCTCGGTCCCTCACATATCACATATGTGCTCCTATTTCGTTTTTCCTGAGCAAGTAAAACCTCTATGTAGGACTCTAAAGACTCGTCAATATACCGGCAGTAGGTGATGATCACATCAAGCACCCACAAGCCGTCAGCGGTACTAGTTGGACGTAATGGCTACCCGGATATTGAGCGATCAGAAGATCAGCAAGCAAGCCCGCTCCAACTCCTGTGAAAGCCAGCCGGTAACACTTGCCGTACAGTCCGGTCTCCTCGTCTGATATGTCGCATATCAAGTCTAGGGCTGGTAAACGTTAGACCCCAATAACTGATAAGTCATGCCAATGTAAGGCTCATAACGGGTCGAGAAACTAATGGTAACACTTACCAGTAACTCTCTAAATCAGCCCTGGCCATGGACTTCCCTGTTATGGCCAATCGTGCACAACGCAACATCAACCCCCAATACCGAGAGAGACGAAACCCCTCCTATCGCTCACCGCCTCCACGTGACTCGGGACTGTACTCAAAAACCACCGTTTTGCATGCCCTCTTGGATGTGGCAAGGTGGAAATCAAAACACAGTGGGAATCACATAAGACTCTATGACGATCTCAATTCTACAGACTAACCTATACAAGTGTCACTAGAGAACTGCCATCTGACATGAGGTATAATACTATCTGGGATTTCTCGGCGAGTCCGTCCAGTGTAACCAGTCTCCACTGAGCACCCGTATACCATCTCTGATGTCAAACACCAATGGATATGGGATCATCCATCGCCCATCTCATGGGTCGAGAAGCGTATACGCTAGTCTACTCTGGTATATCGATGCCCCGTCTCGATATACCCACGATTGGGGACATTAAAGGATGTACTTATGGACTACCATAGCCCCACTAGTATGATCTACATCATATTTCTGGTAGTCAAGTACACATCTTAAGGGCTTTACTAACATGTAAGTATAAGACAATATCAAGAGACAAGTATACATATTAAGATAAAGAGCAACAAGATAGCATACTATCATATCGAGCAAGAAAGTCCTCTCTATATATGTCCAAGCATCCAATATAATATACATCATATGTACAATACTGGCCTCTAGGGAATACATACAACTAACAGTTGTATGTTTACGTTATCATCGAGTATCCTACTGAATGAACTAGTGCACCCTAAACCCTAACCCTAAATAACCCAAATTAACCTAATTAACCATAATTGTTATCCTAACACAAATTATCCCTAATTAACCCAAAATTAACCTAATTTACCCAAATTAACCCTAATCAACCCAAACTTAACCCAATTTACCCAAATTAACCTAATTAACCCTAATCAATCCAAACTTAACCCAATTTACCAAAATTAACCTAATTAACCCTAATCAACACCCTAACCCTTTCAAATTATCAATAATTAACCTAAATTAACCCTAGCCTCTAATTAACCAAAATTAACCCTAGCCTCTAACCCTAAACCTAAACCAAACCCTAACCCTAACCATGCACTGAACCCTAACCCTAACCCTAGCCCAAGTCTTACCCTAACCCCAACTAATTAACCCTAACCCTAACTGAACCGAACCCTAACCCTAACCTTACCCTCAACTGAACCCTAACCAACCCTGCCCTCAATTAAACCCTCAACTGAACCCTAACCCTCTCCCTAACCGAACCTTGAACCCTAACCCAGCAACCCAATAATAAAAAAAACAGAAATAAAAGCATAATTAGAAGTAAAACTATGAAATTTACTAACCTGTAGCTAGGCCGGCGATGGAGGAGACCGGAGACGGTCAACGATGCAATCGGCGACGAGTCGCGGGCGGTGGCGACGAGGAAGTCGACAAAGAAGTTGACAGTGATGTCGGGGACGACGAGCCGTGTGCGGGAGTGCGGTGGCGACGAGGCGTGGCGGTGGCGACGAGAAGCGCGCGCGGGAGATCGAGTGATGAGAGAGAGTTTTTTTGTGGGATTGATGACTTTTCTGTGTTTATTTTCTTATGAATAATCCATATGCATGCCCCTACGGATTAAACCGTAGGTCCTTCTTTTGCGGCTCCATAGGGCCAAATAAAAAATTACGTTTAATATTTTTAAATTAATTCGTATGGCACCGTAGGGACAACCATGGGAACCTACGGATTAATCCGTAGGGGCAAACTTTTATTGCCCCCAAGGATAACTATATCCGTAGGGGCAACCCCTTATTGCAGTAGTGCAGGTAAGTGCCGGATAAGTGAGAGGTATCCGCTATACGAATCACTGAAATAGCAGGCCTAATTAAGTAACCACTTTCCTTAGTCATACTTGCCTTAGACACCACAAGAGAAATACGGATAAGCAATAGATTGCCCACGACCTTCCTCTGTCCTAATTAAGCGCGGCAGTCCTTAGGGCTTGGTCTAGATATTTTTTATTAATGTAGGGTTATGCGTATGCTCGTTTATGATTTGTGGGGTCTAGGAAGGATGATGAAATCCTCACCAAATCTGAATTTGGGTTTATTACCCGTTAATGTCCGTTTTAGATATGCAAAACAAACCAAAATCTAAAACACGTAAAAAGATTTTTAGCAGCGATATTTGCAAATAATCCTCAAGATAAAAACAATTTATTAGAGTTTTAGAGGAGAGAGAAATGCAATAGAAGAATACCAGAGAAGATTGGGGGCCTAATTCATCAATAAGGCTGCGGTTCCGCCGCCCAATGCCTACTTTGGCCGCAGTTCCTCCGCCGCTTTGAAGAATCTTCTGCTCAAATTTCTTCAAGGAACACCACTACTCCTTTGGTCCAAGTTGAAAGTCTTTGAATCTCTGATGGTTCACTCCAAGTGCTCCAGATTTCTCGCAAAACTCGCACAATAATCGATAAAACACAAGATGCGGTTTTGACTCTCTTTTATTTTATGTCTGCTGGTTTTAATAAAAAATCAACCTGAATAATAAGAAAAAAATTACGACCGTTTTCCCGGCAACGGTGCCATTTGATTGATCATACGAAAAGTGTTTTGTAAATAACCGCAATGAAGACGGTGTCGGTAGTTGATAGCCATGATGAGTACGAGGCGTCCGCAGGGAAACATGAACTCTTTTCTTGCTTTAGACGAGTTGATAAAAGATAGGATGGTTTGATTGTCGTTCTATTTTAAAACGGATGTAAAATTTATAATAAAAAGGCTTGTAGGGTTCATAGGACTTAGTAGTTAATGGATGAATATTTAAAAATGACTCTTTTATCCTTTAATAGTTTAAAACTAAAGCGATAATGATGAATGCAGATTAGGGTTCTTGGAAGGAATAGGGTTTTCCACTACTAACCCTTGTCCTTTCATGGATCTCTATTCATGTATATCCTTTAACAAAACAAGTGTTTAACCAATCTCAAATCATAGCCGTGACTATCAATACAATGATAGCGTGCCAGATAAGAAGGTTAACATATATTTTGCCAAAATTTATAAACTTTAAAATGTTTAAAAGATATCAAAAGATCTCTTCATCCATTATCCTACCATATCCTATAAACCCTAGCAACCAAAGAATTATTCACTCATGGTTAGAGGTGATTTAGAAAAAAGGTTGAAGAAGAATGAAATCATAATGCAGAAGAATAACGCGTAAAAAGTAATGCGTAAAAGTAAGTGCAGAAAATAAATGTAAAAATAATTAAAATAAAAATACTTTTATTAATCAAATATTTCATTTACAATTCTCCTTAGAAAGTAGATTACAAGAACCCTATATTTTGCTCTAGATCTCTCTCTTGTTGGAGGTAGATGAATAGATGATTTCTTGATCACTCGGATACTTGGATCTCTTGATCTCTTTGATGATTTTTGAATGCAAAGCTCTCGGTCCTTTATATAGTTTTTGAAACCAGAAACCCTAAATTTCAAATGAGAGTAAATTCAGTTAAGATCATGATCCCAAAATCCCATATCCAACGGCCCCTATTTGGCCGCGGAACCGCCGCATAATGCTGTGTTTGGCCGCGGTTCCTCCGCGCTTTGGTGGAATTGGATTTTGAGATTTATTCTGGCTTTTTGTGTCGATATTTGGATATCCTTTTGATGTATAGATTCTAAAAATGTTTCTCTGAGTCTCTGTCGTTGCTAGATTTCTCGATTTGCTTCTAAAATTTGACAGATTTGGTTTCGATATCCCGATTTGACTTGGATATCTTACTTGGATTCCAGATCTGAGCTAATATCTGCACAATATCTCAAATCAAAGTGTTAATAGCATTTTATATTTTTGAGATATTATTCCAACCATTTATATGATAAAATATCTTAAGAATATTGATTAGAAATATTTGATATGATATGCATATTTTAATTACTAATATTTCATTTAAATATTATATGCATATATTTTTCATAATTATATTAATTAAAATGAAGAAACATATGATAATAATCTTTTTACAATTAAACCCACATATGTTCTATATTTAAAATAAACATCTTTTAGCACTTAATATTAATAGGTAAAATGTTCATACAAATTTACAATAAGTTTGACTAATGATATACTTTCTAAATTTGGACTTAAAAATATGATCTATTTTTCAGACTTATTTTTATTCTCAGATTCAATAACTTATTCACATTACTCAACCTTTGGGAATCCAATTTATGATCATCTATTACTAGTTTTATTCAAAAACATCTCATTTTCTTGTTCTTCTAAAACCTCTCTCTTTTAATTATTTGCAATTTTCACTCTCTTTATTTTCGTTTTCAAAGTTTTCACTCCTTTTTTTCAAAAGAAAAACTAAAATGAAAATGAAAAGAAACTACAAATATCTAAAATAAAATGAAAAAGAAAGAAAGATGAAAATGACCTAAAAACACTTTGTACAAAACCAAACCACCCCCATACTTATTTTAAACAATGTCCTCATTATGTTATAGTACATATCTTGTTATACCCGCATAGTTGTGCTTACCTTTTTCGAAATCTTTCCAGTTTCAAATTCTCAATACCTACAAAAGAAAATATGGGTGTGCATTTTGGTACCCAAATTTTATTGGTTTTATGAGGGTTAGATTTGGGGACCCATTTCAAATTGGTATATAAAAATTTATTTATTTTCAACTTATAAGAATATGCAAAGTGACCATGTGCACCACAATAATAACAAGTGATTAGATGTGCCCATAGAACTAGATTTATAATTAGAATAGTGGTTAATAAATTTAGATGAAGAGGGTTTTTGAAAATTTGAAATTTTAATATTAACATCTCCTTTATTTAAAAAGTTCTTCCCTTCACTTAGTAATGGATCAATGGTTTCCTTTCTTTTTAAAAACATAACAAAAGAAACAGTTAAATTATTATTTTGTTTCTTGAGAGAAGCATTTTTTTCTACCAACGTTCCTTGAGAAATAGAGGATAATTTCAAAGAATCAATTTCGGTTTTAAAAGTTGAAACCAAATTTTCATGATTTTTTCTCAAAATATCACATGACAAAATTAAATTTTCATTTTCAAATTTTAAAACATTAATAGTTTTTTTATTGAATATCAATTTTTAAAAGAAACTCAATTTTCTCCTTTTTTAATATATGAATATTCGAAAGAAAACCATTTTTTACCTTTTCTAATATATCAATCAAAACACCATTTGTTAAAAATGCTTGCGAACTACCAGAAGATTTTAAAATATCAATTTCACTAGTAAATTTTTTAATCAAACTATCATTTTCTTGTCTCAAAGAATTGCAAGATAAAATCAGAATCTCTTTTTCGATTTTCAAAGATTGATTAAACGAAACCAAGTCATTTTTCTCCTTTTCTAAAAAAATGATTTTGAAGGAAACTATTTCGAGAAATTATCATAGTCAATTCATCATGAAGACTAGGAGAAGTATTACTAAGTTGATCATGTATACTATCAAATGAAGAATCACAGTCAAATAAACACTCATCATCATCATTTATTTCCTCTTTAGAAACTTCAAATAAAGCGTTGATCTCACATGCTAGGTCATATGGAGCACTAGGTTGGTTTCGTAGATCGAAAATATTTAGATCAACTGTTATGTTTCCAAAAGAAAATTTTATTGAACTATTGCGACAGTTAATCAAATCGTTAGCAGTAGAAAAGAATGGTCGTCCTAACATTACTGGGATTTGATTTCTCGGGTTAGAGAAAAATTGTGTTTCTAAATCAATAAGGTCTACAGGAAATATAAATTCGCCTACTTTGATTAAAACATCGTTGATCTCTCTCTTTGGCTTCTTAATGGAACGATCTGCCAACTGTAACGTGACTTTTGTCGGATCAAGCTCACATATCCCTAACTACTCATAAACTGAGTTTGGCAACAAGTTGACACTCGCACCTAAGTCTAGCAAAGCACGCTTGATAAAGCATGAGATGGTAGGACATCCAGGATCCTTATACTTTACTGGTATGGAGTTAGATAATGCATCACTAATATTTGATGCAAGAAAAAACGTTCTTAGGCATGGAGGTTTTCCTTTTTTTAGTGCACAAATCATTAAGATACTTTGCATTGGTAGGAACTTGATCAATCGCTTCAAGAAGAGGTATGTTCAATTTAACTTGCTTAAACATCTCCATTATCTTCTCCACTTTTCATCATACTTTTTGTCCTTCAAGTGATTAGGATAAGGTGCTCGTGGCCCAAAAGATTTATCAATAGAAGGAGACTGGGATGTGGAAGCATGGATAGGTATAGACGCCGACTGTGTATTTGAAACAGAAAGGGGTTTCTTATCATCAGCCGGTATCCTATCGTAGTCTTGAGACATCCACACTTAGTTATCAACCTGTTTCCCTAATCTCAAGGTGGTAACAACATTTACGTGAGCAGTATCAGGGACAGGTTGACTAGATAAGGTGTCTATCTCTCGCTTTCGGTTATGTGGTCAATTTTCGTTTCAAGTCTCATAATTGTTTGTTGATTAGCAGATATCGCTTGATCAGATATTTGCATGAAAGCGGCTAATTTTATTTCTATAATAGTCGAAACTTGAGCAGATGTTTGAATAAAGGCGTCCAACTGTTTTTCTATATGAGTAGAACCTTGACTTTGAGGACTGCAAACAAAGGGACATTCTTCGGAAAGATGAAAGGAGTCTTGGCAATTTAAATAGAAGAAGGGTCGACTGACTTGTTGGACAGAGGAGGGTGTAGTTGTTAAATTTTCTATTTTACGTCTAAGGGCAGCTAATTCGGTTTACATACCAATAGAAGCTTCGACTGCATGTATCCCTTCCGTGGATGTAGGTGCACCCTTCTCGCTTGAACTCTCCCATTGTATGATTTTATCGGATACTCTTCTAAGAAATTCCATACGCCATCTTCTTTCTTTATCATAAAATTACCATGGCATATGGATTCTACCATTAACTTAGACCTTAGCTCATCGTACACTATTTGGCAAAACTCCCACTTTGCTATCCCGTGGTGTGAGCACTTAATTTATAGGTCTTTAAAGCATTCAAAATATGTATAAAAAGATTTACCCCCTGTTTGGCGAATAGTTCTAATTTCATTTCTAAATTTAGCAGTTTTTAAATGGGGGTAAAAAATTTTCAGAAATTTTTTTGTAAATTCCTCCCAACTACTAATAGTGTTTGCAAGTATGCTATAAAGCTAGTGTTTAGCTTTATCCATGAGGGCAAATGGCATGATTTTAAGCTTAACTGAATCAGAATTTAACTGTTAAAATTAAATGATTGGCATAAATTCTCAAATTCCCTAATAAAGACGCAAGCGTCTTCAGATTCTAAACCGTGGAATTTGGAAAGTGAATTAATAAAAGCTAGTTTAATCTCGTAGTCATCGGCGGTTGGTGGCAATACAATACCACAGGGTAAGAATGTGCGAATAGGATAGCATCTATTTTGTAGTGTAAGTGCATTGGTGATCGTATCGCCCATTTTTTATAAATAAAACTAAAATGCAAGAAAATTAACTACGGACTCTAACAAATCACGACCTTAAAATGCGTAAGCAATCCCTAAAATTAGGATCACCTAGGTCGAATCAGTAGACCCCCTCCTAGCCTTCCAAGGGACAAGTTGCAGGATGACTCCTTTATCACCTCTTTATCAATCTTGCAGTCAGGCAAGTGGGAGGTATCCGATATACGAATCACCGAAATAGCGAGCTTAATTAAGTAAATCGTTTGCCTTAGACACACCTGCCTTAGACACTATAAGAAAGATACGGATAACCAATAGCTTACCTACAACCTTCTCGTCCTGTTTGAGCTCAAATGTTCTTAGGAGGCTGAGTCTAGATGTTTTTTAATTAATGGAAGGTGAATGCTTATACTAGGTTTGTGATTTTTGGGGCCTAGAAAAGGGGATAAAATCCCCACCTAATCTTATTTTTGGTTTCTTGCTCCTTAAAGTCTGTATTAATTATGAAAAGAAAATCTAACAACTGCAAGCAATCTTTAGCAATAATTTTTTTTAAGCAGCGTAATTGCAAAGAAACATGCAAAAGATGTCGATTTATTGGGGGAAGGAGAGGGGTTAGAAAAGAAAGGAATCTTACCTACATACAGGGAGATGAAAGCGTTGTAGATTAGCCTCGTTTCTATTGCACTCCTGACACTTCATTAAAATTGGAACAAAGTTCTGGAAAATAGAAGTAATATGAAACAGGCTGCAACAAACCCGAGATCAGAAACCCTAAAAATTTCGGCTGAAACCGCTATATAGGAAATTTAGGCTGAAACTTTTTTGAATTGTGTCTTGCTGAAAGTTGCTCCTTCCTCATCACGATCCAAGCTTCTTAGATGTATGTCTCGTTTCCTGAAATAAAAATAAAATAAAATAAAACTAACTAAATTAACTTGAATTAAAAGTAATTAAAATTTCGAACGCCTCCCCGACAATGGCACCAAAAAATTGATGGAGAATTTACCGATCTCATAAATTTAACCGCAATTATACAGTTGTTCGTAATAGTACTTACGGATAGATCAACAGGAAGGCGTTGAGAATTCTAATTAATTTTTAAACAAGTACGAAAGAAGTTGATGTTAAACTAAAAATTAAAATGCAAGTAATTTAAAACGTGGGTTTAAATAATAAAGCAAACATAGAGTGTCGAATTATCTTTACTATCAGGATTGGTTTATATGATTCTATTCTTTTCTAACTTCGTCATTTTAATTGATTAACCATTAATTATATAAAATCATAGGGTAAAATAATATGGCAATTAAATATCAAACTACGATGTAAGCATACTTCATACGATTAGATCTACCATATCAAGTATATAAAATCATCTAGAAAACAATTAAAACCAACAATTCTAATTAATCACAAGTAACACAGGCTTATCCTTTCTATAAGATAACTCGTAAGTTGTTAATTTACGGGTTAAATTATATTTATCGGCGTAACCTAAATTGAATTTTCTTAATTAAAAACCATCTCTTTCATGATTAGATTTCTAGTTCGTCACGCTATCATTAATCTAACTAGTTTCTTGGTGTTATCACCTTTCTCTAAACCTATTCAAAGTATAAACTATCATCATGTAGTTTAGTTGTTTAGATGAAAAACAAAATGAAAAGACTTTAGATCAAGATAAATTCATCATGACAAAAACCAAAGAAAAGAAATAAAGATATTAAAACATCACAACCATGATAGAAATAATAATTCTAACCCTAGAAGAATAATTAGCTACTCATCATTATCATAAAAGAAATCATCATAGAATTAAACTTCATAATGATAAAGTAACTACAAAACTTAATCTCTCCAAATTAAAAATCCTAATTTTAAAGCTTGGGGAAAGATGAAACCCTATTGAACCATACCGAGATATTTATAGGGTTTCTAGAGAATTGAAACAAACTTTCTAAAAGATACAGAGAATATCTATGTTTCCTAAAAAGCTAAAGACCCAACTCTAATAAACTTCGGCTGAAATCTCTAAAATTGGAAACTTAACCGAAATTTTATGGCAGATGCAGATTTGGCTTTTTCCATAATTTGTGTCTTGATGATCTCGAGATCATCAAAGTTTGTTTCCAATTTGATAATTGATTCGCTATTTTTTATTAGGCTCCAATTAAGTCTCCTATTCACGCACGTAAGCAATGTTTTGTGCCCTTTTGCGTTTAAGTCTCGTAACCTGTAATGATTCACAAAACACATCCGGAACGGCGTAAAATATGCAAAATTAAGATAAATATGGTTAGAATATGCAATAAATTGCATCAATCAGCTGTAATGATAGATAGTCACTTATTCTTAAATTCATATGATATATATTAACTCATCGATATTAACTCGAAATTCAAATCTTTATAAATATTAAATCATGTGTTGTTATACAATAATATCCAAGAAGCTAGATTTCAACAAGGTTTTAAACAAGAATTAGCTTGTTATTTATTAATAACAGCGATATTTCTCATCACTCAGGTTGTCAAAAATAATATTAAACATCTATTTGCTTTTTTTACATACTTTTGTAATTGGTTTTAGCTATTTTCTATATTTTAAACAAGCTTAATAAAACTTGAGGCTTGGCTTGGGCTCGGTAAAAGGTCACTCAGGCTTGTTTGGCAAAGAAACGAGCTAAGCCGAACAACCAAAAGCTTAACTCGGTTAGCCAATTTAACAGCTCGACATATATGCATATACCATTTTTTGAATTCCAAATTTTAATTAAAAATGCATAATGCATCTAAGAAAACATAAATAAGATCAATTCATTTTTTTAAAACAAATATCTTCCTAAAATAAATGATATTAAATCTTTTTTACTTTTTATATATTATTTATAAAAAGAACATTAATTAAAAATTTTAATTAACAAATTTTATATTTGAATAAACTATTTGTTAAAATAGGGTTTGGTTTTGAATTTTAAAATAAAAACCTTGATATGATATGATATGATAGGTAGATATTATTTTTATAATGGACTCTAAAGTTTTCTGTTAAAACTAAAATTTAATTAGGTTATTAAATTAGCCGAGAGATGACAGAAGAAATATCAACACTACTACAATAAAGGGTTGCTCTTACGGATTTATCCGTAGGAGCAAATCACTACCCCTACGGATATGGCCGTAGGGACCTAAAAATCCACCGTAAGTGCAAAGGCCGCAGGTGTAAGTCTTCGCCCTAAACATGTCCCTACGGAGTAATAATTACCCCTAAACCTTTATCCGTAGGGACACGTATCCCTGCGGATTACTCTGTTGGGCCTGATAAATATTTTAATTTATTGGTTTATAAAATAAAATATCTGCCCCTACGGATGTATTCGTAGAGCCTAATTGGTGCCTCTACGGATATATCCGTATGTCCAGATAAATTCCCCTACAGATAAATTCGTAGGGGCAAGTTTTACTGAGTCCATGGGGACAAATATCAGGTATCCTGATATTTTGTCCCTATGGCTAACTGTGTAGGGGCAACCTTTGGACCTATGGATTAAACCGTAGGTGCAAAGATGGCCCTACGGATTAATCCGCAGGGACAAAATATCAGGATTTTTTTTAAAAAAAAGGACTTCTTGTTTTTTCCCCCGCCCTGTGCACAATATTATATACATCATATAACCAAATACAGAAATATTCACAATCAACATCTCACGCATAATATATAAAAGAAATAAACAAACAGAATACGATATCAAACTAAATCAAACAAGTAAACAACCACCAATATCGTCCAAAATTTATTCAATATGTATCAGATAAATACATACATCCTCAAAAATATAAATAAAGCTACCCTAGCTCAGTCCAGCTCCTCCACCTCTGATAATCGCCGTAATCTGACGCATCTGCTCCTCGGTGCAGCCCTGGGTCATCAAAAAATCGACTAATGAAGGAGTGGACTGTGCCGAAGTCTAAGCGGACTGTGGAGCTGCAGGAGTGGTCTGCGCAACCGCAACTGAGATAATGGCTTGCGGAGCTGCAGCCGATAGAGATGCATGTGAAGCTGCAGCCGAAGTAGCATGTCGCATCTGTTAAATTTTGTGTGTAATAAACGAGTAAGAACAGTGTATTAGACTTTAGTCGAGTCTGTATCATTATCAGGTTATTGCGAAACCCCAATCTAAGAATAGTTAGGGACTTAGGCCTCGTTTGGGTATCTAGTTTGGAAAACCGTAGTTTATTTTAATTAGATAGTTTTATGTAAGTAAGATTAATCAAAGCTAAGTCTACAATCAAATAAGCTCAGGCTACCAATATGGCATATGTTACTATCTATAATATGATATAATATTTTACTATTAAGTAGTATACGTACCATCTCCTTCAACTCCTCGACGGTGGTCTTCAAGGCGGCAACATCATGCTCTAGACATCGCTCACGGGGGGTAGGGAAAGTAACCGCTGGAGTGGAGTCCAATCTCATATGGGCCCTGCTAGAATCCAATCCCTAGCCTCTCTTCCAACCTGCGTGGTGCCCTCCGTGTGCGGCATCTAGGACTGAGGTCAGCAGCATCGGATCGGTCTATCCAGTAAAATCAATCCCCGATACCTTCCCCTGCTCCACCACCCACTACTACACCCACATTAACCATTAAAATATAAGTATATCATTTAAATTTGAACTTTTAAAAACAAAAATTTCAAACCTATTAGAATAAATATTAACATTTACGTAATACCCCTAGGTAGAGACGTTGGGGAATCGAAGCTCGCCCGTGGCGGGATCCGTCGAAGTGTCATGGACAGCAAGATACGCGGTCAACACGTTCGGTATACCACCCTACGCCAGGGTCTGAGCTCTCTACAATTCGCAAAAATTTTACATATATTATAAAATAACTCTTAATATTACATTATATCATAATAGGTCTATTGTAATTTACTGATGCCTCCATGGCACGAGTAATATTCCTCGAGCCACCTGTGTAAGTAGGGCGACCCCACTTCACCGACTTTCCATTCTCTTTATTTTGATCGGTATGTTTCTGCACAACACATTCAAATTTAGTTTTCTAATTAAACAACACAAAAAATAAATTATATAATAAACAATGAATTACATTTGAATTACAAATCTGTTTGCGCTGAGAGTCGAAATATTGGCACAAGAGAGCCTATGTATCTACGTCGACTCTCACAAAGGCCGGAGTATGTAAGAGAGCCGCTCTCTCTGCCTCGGGGGTCTCCATCCACAGGAAATAATAGTCGATCTTCAGCTCGTTCCTATTGTATCGAACCTTTGATTGCATGTTCTTCATCAGGCCATGGTACAGAGCGTGAAGATCGAGCACTCTCTCATGGTGATCAGGGTTGGGTATAGGCTGAAAGTTGTAATCCAACTGCAAATACAAAAAAAAATGTATTTAAATTGCAAGTGTTAAATAATAATAAATATATTGGATAATTAAAATGAAAATATATATTAATGCTCGAGCCTGATCGCAGAAGAGGGCAAATGAGCGCCGGTGTTGATCGCCCCACTCAACGTGAAGTGTGTACTTCTTCACGAGGCGGCTCTCATCCCCCATATACCGGCCGAACCTCGGCATAATCGTCGGTATAGAGATATTCAGAGGTAAAGAAGAGGGGGAATGTTGCCTACCCCTAGCTCTATCGGGCCTCAGCCTGTGGGACTGATTCGGCCTTCGAGTCCCTCTCTCGGGATGGGGCTGCCCTGTATCTATAAGAAATATCAAGAAAATCAATGTTAAAACAAAGTGGTATTAAGAAATCAAGGTTTAACGAAAATTGAAGTGTGATATATACCTATGGAGACAGCAGCACGAGCCTAGGCCCGGGCAGCAGCACGAGCGGGACGATAGTTCCTCCGGCGAGAAACTGCCGGTGACCTGGACATGGATGCATCCCCTCCAACTGGAAAATAAACATTGACGATAAAATTACATGAAGTTCATATTTATTCTTAAAGGATATGTAAAATGAATAAATATTTTATATTTATTCATACTAACCTGTAGACTAAGCGGAGGGTACGGAAGTGGCGGGAGTGGCCCCTGCCCCAGATGTGGACGCACCACCTATAATTAGACAATTAAAAATAGATTATATAAATAATTGCAAAAAAAGTGTGTATATCAATAATATAATATTTAAATCAATATGCATACACTATAAGATATATAAACATACCCGCAGGTGCGGTGGTGGCGTCTGCCTGAGATGTGGAGGCACCACTTATAGCTAGACAATAAAAAAATGATTATCTAAGTAAGAGCAAAAAGAATGTGTGTATATTTATGATATAACATTATAAATCGATATGCATGCACTATAGGATATATAAACATACCTAGAGGTTCGGGAGTTGCCTCTGCCTCTGATATGGACGTTATGCGTGTATATCTATAATATTACATTCAAAATGAATATGCATGCAATATACCTGGAGGTGTGGCAAATTCCACACGGAAGGAGTCATCCGAAGGGGTCTCCGATCAGGGTGCAAGATCGGCCCTTTGAAGCTCCCTACACAGCTCTCTGGACGGCAGAACCCCTCTGCATCTGCCTTTGCCGGTGTCGTGACTGGTGCTCCTGCCGCCGCTCGCTGCTCTGGTCGTCGTCATCAAATCTGGACAAGAGTACAATCATTACATATGCATGCTATATATGTATAGATCATAAAAATATGAAGTAATAATATAACATTACTGATAACCGTTTTCGTTTCGTGGACGCATTAGACATATCTATTTGGATTTCATCATCGATATCATTTCTAACCCACGTAACTTCACGATCAGCCGAAGACAACCCGTCTTTTGAAACAGACAGTCGAAGGACTCTAAGTCTTCTCTCTTCTTCATCCTCATCATTGTCCTCCATACAATCCTCAAATTCTAGGATATCGTAAACATCCCTGGGTTTCCAATGGCAAACGACATTCCATTCCGGATGCTTCAAGCACTGTGAGTAGTATACTTGGAACGCTTGGTTCGGAAAGATAAATGGAACGTCCTGACCATAAAATCGAAGTGTGTTCACGCTAGTCACTCCATATTCATCTTTCCAAGTCTCGAGATTATTTCTTCACTTATCCGTATCGGTTCGTGTATCGTACCAAGTACATTGAAATATATAAAACGGTCCTGATCGTCCGGGATATTGGATGCAAAGTATGCAATTTAAGTATCCATAATAAATCACATCATCTAGGCGTACCATCGCAATACCACTATTCTGAGTGGTTCGAGATATTTCTATGTTCTTAACTTCAAATTTGTATCTAAGGACACCGAATCCTTTATAATATGCAACCTCCATACTAGGAAACTGAGCTAAACATCTTGAATCACTCTCTAATAATGCAGACAAGTTCAGATCGTGGATCTGAAAAAACAAATTTTACGACAAATATATAACGATATAAATTTAGATTAACACTGGTAGCGATAACATGTTATTCGAATAACTTATATGATCTGCAACCGAATCGAAAAAATTATCCTGATGATATTTTTCCAATCGTTCATCATTCCAATCAGAATGCCCCTCACGTACCTCATTAAAATGATTTATGTTCTCAACAATAAATTATGACATTAATATTATATCATTTCATACACACATGAAAACAAATATAACAATTAATCCAAAAAAAACTTACTATCTAATTTCTTCAAGATATACGCTATTGAGGAGGATAAACCGATATATCTTGTTGATAAATATAGTGTCTACTTTCTTATAATCAGTTTTACCATATGGCCCGTCCTGAATTCTCCAAGGCCGGTTAAGCTTCGTCTCAATGTTCTCGTCCAGATAGCGGGAACAAAATATGGTTGCTTCATCTAGAAGATAACCTTGCATGATAGAATCCTCTGGTCGATTTCTATTGCGTATATACTTTTTTAGAGCGTAGAGGCGCCTAAAGAAAAATATGTTAAATAAATAAATACGGGCATATAGAACAACAATAATTTTACAAATTGCGTGAAACAAAAAATTCCACGTACTTTTCGATGGGATACATTCATCGATATTGTACCGGTCCGGCTAACTTAGTCTCAGTTGCAAGATAAACCGTCAGGTGTATTATGATATCAAAAAATGATAGTGGGAAAATACGGTCAAGTTTGCAAAGTATCAATGAAACAGAATTTTCTAGATTCTCCAGCGTCATAACATTCAGGGTTTTAGCGCACAATTCTCTAAAAAAACAACAAAGGTCATTAATTACTTGACCAACCGATTCGGGAAGGGAAGTCCTGAGGGCTAATGGGAGAAGGTGCTCCATAATAATATGGTGATCATGAATTTTCAGCCCACCGATTTTGCCTTTCATAATTTTTATCTTCTTGCGAAATTATCCTGAGAAACCTGTGGGAACTTTCAAATCATGCAACACCTGCAGGAACATTTTCTTCGCCGGTTGTGACATATGATATGCAGCATTGGAAAGTACAAACTTGCCTGGTTTAACCGCTATCGGTTTAGGATGCAATTCACTTCTAATTTCCCAGTCCTGAAGATCCATCCGAGCACGGAGGTTGTCTTTCGATTTTCCATCTTTACAAAAGAGCAAGTTGAGTACGTGCTCGGATACTCCCTTCTCTATATGAATGACATCAAGATAATGACGCACTAAATTTGTTGACCAGTATGGAAGCTCGTAGAAAATGCTTAACTTGTTCCGGTAGGGTGGTTGGACCTATTTTGCCGGATCTATCCCGAAGGTCCTATTATTATACCCATCCCACTGAGCATTCATGTCCTCACCGGACAATGAGGCCGGAGACCCAAGAAACTCCTGATGACCATCAAAGTGAGCAATGTCTAACTCGTAGGGATAGTCTAGTGGCAGGAAACGCCGATGACCGTAATAACAAACCTTCCTGCTAAAATTCAAGAATTTCGATGTTGTATATTGATGGCAATAAGGGCATCATTTGTGACCATGTACGGACCAACCTGATAGATTCCAGTGTGAATGTTGTATATGTATTTGCATCGTAAGTCTCTACAGCGTCAATGAATAAAGATTTTAATTCATCGATCAGAGGTCAGAGATAGACGTCGATATTGTTTCCCGGTGAGTTTGGTCCGTCGATAAGAAGAGGCATCATAAAGTAGGATTGATCCATAACCAACCAAAACGACAGATTATAAAATATCATTACAACATGCCATGTGCTGTGGTTTCCAGCCATATAGTTGAATAGGCAGAATCCATCACTAGCAAGTCCGAACCTGACATTGCGAGGATCATTACTGAATATTTCATGCCTCCTATTGAAATCTTTCTATACCGGTGAATCTCTTGGATGCATCATTTTTCCATCTTCGCTTGGAGGGGCACAGTGATGCCAAATCATTGTCTCGGTTGTTTTATTGCACCTGAATAGCCTCTGCAGCCTCTGTGTTATGAGAAAATATCGTGCTATCTTGACAGGTATATCGGGCTTCTTATCGGATTCTTTCGGCTTATACCTGGTCTCTCCGCATGTTGGACACTCTTTCAAGTCTGAATTCTCTTTCCGGTACAACACGCAATTTTTGGAATATGTTTGAATTTTCTCACACTTCATACCCAAATTAGACATCATCTTCTGGACTCTGTACCAACTGTCAGGCATGTTATTTCCCGAGGGCATAGAATCTTTCAAGAACTTTAGAAGTATCATGAATGACTTGTTGCTCTATCTATTTAGGCACTTAATCTGGAATAGTTGGATGAACCATGAGAGGGTGGAATACTTTGCGTTCTCATAAATTGGTCTTCTAGCATTATTCATGAACTTTTCATACTTATCCACACGCGGTCCTTGACCGGAAGGAATGTCATCTTCGGTATGAATACTATCACCTAGGGCAGCATTTACCATATCATCCATTTCTTCTCCTGGAAAGAATTTATTGTCTTCTTCTCCTTCCGCATTACCGTCTTCTCCTTCTTCTTCTGTCGCATTACTGTCTTCTTCTTCTCCCTCCCCGTGATATAGCCAAGTTGTACAAAGTCTAGTAAAACTATGTTTAACGATGTGAAGCTCTACGAATTCTACCTTCTGCCAATATTTATTCTCGCATCCATCGTACGAGTAGAGAATCTTCTCTAACACGATCTTATTATATGCGCGTGCAAATTCAATGAAAGCAGCAACTTGTTAGTTGTATGTATGCCCTAGAGGCCAGTATTGTACAGATGATGTATATTATATTGGATGCTTGGACATATATAGAGATGACTTTCTTGCTCGATATGATAGTATGCTATCTGGTTGCTATTTATCTTGACATGTATACTTGTCTCTTTATACTGTCTTATAGTTACATGTTGGTAAAGCCCTTAGGATGTGTACTTGACAACCTGGACTATGATGCGGATCATACTAGTGGGGACATGGTAGTCCATAAGTACAACCTTCATAGTCCCTAGTCGTGGGTGTATCGAGACGGGGCATCGATATACCAGGGTAGACCAGCGTATACGCTTCTCGACCCATGAGATGGGCGATGGATGATCTCATATCCATTGGCGTTTGACATCAGAGATGGTATACGGGTGCTCAGTGGAGACTGGGTACACTGGACGGACTCGCCGAGAACTCCCAGATTGTATTATTCCTCACGTCAGATGGCAGTTCTCTGGTGACACTTGTGCAGGTTAGTCTGTAGACCCGAGATCGTCATAGAGTCTTGTGTGATTCCCACTGTGCTTTGATTTCCACCTTACCACGTCCATGAGGGCGTGCAAAACGGTGGTTTTTGGGTACAGCCCCGAGTCACATGGAGGCAATAAGCGATAGGAGGGGTTTGTCTCTCCCAGTATTGGAGGTTGATGTTGCGCTGTGCTCGATTGGCCGTAACAGGGAAGTCCCTGGCCAGGGCTGATTAGAGATTTACTGGTAAGTTTACCAGTAGTTTCTCGACCCGTTATGAGCCTCACATCGGCACGACTTATCGGTTATTTGGGTCTGACGTTTACCACCCCAAGACTTGATATGCGACATATCAGACGAGGAGACCAGACTGCATGGGTAGTGTTACCTGTTGGCTCGACGGGAGTTGTAGCAGGTTCGCTTGTTTTCTTCTGATCGCTCAATACTCGGGTGGCCGTTACGTTTAGCTGATCACTTGCGTCTTAGGGTGCTTGATATGATCATCGCCCACTGCCGGCGTATTGACGAGTCTTAGAGTCCCACAAAGGAGTTACCTAGTCTAGGCGAAACGTTGTGGTGCGCGTATGCGATATGCGCATGGACCCGGTTAAAATGCGCGTATGAGATACCGTATATTAATCGGGCGGCTTGCTTTTGGTTGGGTCGTATGTGATATGGCCGGATTGATAAATCAAGTGTTGATTTATCATTTAACTATTAGATTCTCACTAGAAATCCTTTCTTGTATTTTTGGATGCATGTATGCAATTCTTCTTGATTCATGCACATATCGATGTGCATGCACACATACATACATACATCATCCTTCATAGTTGTATATACATAGAAAATGGTAGCAATATAAAACTCACACCATGGTTTTATATATATGGATATATATTGTATTTGTGTTAAAAACAAAAGAAAAGAAAAGGATAATTCATGGTTTACTTTCTACACTCTTCTTTGACCTAACCATGCTCACCCATCATTTAACCATGGATTAACTTTCCTTTTGTGTTTTAACTCAAATTCAATAATATCTTTATTGTTTAACCATGGTTTGAGATGAGAAGTGGAAAATATATATACATATATTTTCTATTTTTCCATGAGAGATTATCTTTTCTCTTGTTCTAAAAAGGCCATCATCTTCTTCCTCCTTCTTCTTTTGCTCTCTAGATTTCTCTAGTGAGAAAATTACTCACCAAGTTAGGATTTTGAAGTGAGAAAAGCCACCACAATATCATTCTACACGAGTCTTGCCCACTTGTTTAGAGTGTTAGCTTCATTTCTTTCTCTTGATCAAGTGAAGTCGCAAGCTTGGACAAAGCGGACTCCGGGTGGATCATCGTGGACCTAGAGGAGTTCAAGCGGACCTTTTCCAAACCCCAAGTAGACGAGGAGTCTAGCGTAGGGAGCTACAAAGGTTTTACTCTCAAAACCCTAGCATTTGTTACTTGTGATAATGTGTTGTTTTAGAAACCCTAATTTTCTAGGATTGATTCTTTGTATGCTTACTTAGCATCCAAAAAATTTAATCTTTGGTACATGTGATACTTCCAAATCCTTCATGAGGTGCTAGATAAACCTAACATTGGTATCAGAGCCGACCTAGAACATTAGGCGACACTTTAACGAAGTTAAAACTCCAATCGAACCGAGAAATACGGATTTTTAGCACTCTCTGGACATTTTTTGAAAACTGTTATTTTTCAGAATTAAAAATATGTAAAAAAATACAGCAGGGAATTATAAGACACACTGTAAAAAACGAAACCCTAATATGCAAATTCCACCACGGAACCGCGGCTTAAGCTTGCTTAGGCCGCGGCTCCGCGGCCGTATAGAGCCATTAAGGCTTCGTTTTTGTACAGTGAGCTTCTTGTCTGCTTCTAGATGTTTTTGGGTATTTTTAATCTGGTTTCAATGTCTTATGTTCTGGATATTATTTTGGATTCGGTGATTCGATCAGAATTTTAATTTCATGCTTTTTTCCGGATAATTAGAAAGTATTGAATTGTTCGAACGAGTATCATTTGCTTACTTTTCACGGGGTTTAAATCTTTCGGAAATGCGTACAAGTTTTGTGGTGGACCCTCTAGAAGACAACAAACCTTAACTCGATTATGTGACCATCTTGAACTGCCTTATGAACCTTAGGGTTTGGGGCAGTACGGCATGCCACATGTGAGGCGTTGGCTTGACCCTTCTACGGCTGAACCGCTACTACTGTGACACACTCCGGGTTTTTGAACTCCGCTCAAGCGTTGAGCTTTAGGGAATTTTGGGTATTTGATCATTCGTTCGAAAACTTTAATACTGTCTATTTATCTGGAATGTGATACAATGTGTGGAATTCATATAGCTAGACATGAAATACGAAGTATGTGATATTTCGCATTTACGATGTCTAAAGAGAATGTGGATTCCAGATATTGCAGTTTTACACTTTCTTTTCTGTGACCGTAAGTGTAGTATGTCGATATTGTCGGTTTCGTTGCTATACATCAACGACAATTGGGGTACGCATACTTACTTACGTTGATGATATATGATATTATGTGTTGCTGAGATATGGTGTGCAGGATTGTCGCGATTGAATAGCCGGGGGGTTTTATGTGAGATGAGAGTTTTATATTTTCATTCATGTAAATTCAAATGTAATGTAATATTCCTTTATTTGGGGCACTTCCGGGTTGAGGTTGATGCCACCAGTGTTGTATATTATTTACTTTTCCGCATTATGATGGACCCAAGGAGGGGAGCACAGGTGACCGGGTTCTGGGGTTCAGTGGGAGGCCATCTCGAGGAGTCGAGACCAGGTCTCCTAAAATCCAGAATTGGTAGGGTCGCTTGCCGCTCTCGTAGGGGTCCAGGGTGTGGGCTTGGCTATTCATCGCGACTGTGGAATCCGTATTTTCTATTATTGGCTAAATACTAAATACGGACATCCTAGTATATCCCATATTATATCTATGTTTCTGCTGCGATATCTGTGATGTGATCATTTGATATGTTGTGATGGATACAGTATATAGTATATATGATATATTATATAGACGTTACTTATGTTTTACACCCGCACTAGCCCTGCCCTGCTCTGTCGTTAGTTACCTAACCTAACGGTGCACGAGGGGACATCAAGGCGAATGCAGATGGCATAAGTGTACATTGTATTTATCTGTGATTTTTAGGTGACTTAAATGATGGGACTTCATTAATGTGATTAATGAAAGAAAAGAAACCTAAAAGATGTTGTAGAATCAAATTTTCAAAAAGGGTAGCTACAGTTTTTGCTTTGCATAGTGATACATATGATATATCCCGCACCTTATTCGATGAGGAAAGAGCCGAGATCTCTTCACCGGGAGTGACCTCTTTAGCAAAACTGGCAGATGCTACAACACTCGGTTTGACTTTTTGATTGCTTTTGGAGTTTTGCTTTGCATAGTGATATATATGATATGTTCTGCACCTTATTCAATAAGGAAAGAGCCGAGATCCCTTCACCGGGAGTGACCTCTTTAGCAAAAATAATGAAAGCCTCAAAATCACTCCATTTCAAAATTCACTCGATTCTACAGACGATATCAAGTTCATTACGCAATGGGTTTTTAGAAAAACCTGTCGTAGCCCTCCATCATTTCAGATAAGAACTGTTTAGTATTCGTGCTACGTTTGTTGGCCTTTGTCAAGGCATAGTGTGCGGTAGCTAAATAGTGCTTATCTGCTTATGCATATGATGCAGATTGTTTTAGGGTAGTCGTACGACCTTATTGGCCTTTGTCAAGGGTCGTGCGGCTGGGTTTGATTCAATCAAGAAATGACGGGTTGAACTTGACTAGCATCCTATGATTTGTTGGCCTTTGTCAAGGTCATAGGGGTTAGGGGAAAAATATTATCGGGAATTTCAAGTGTTGAAATTTGCAATGAGATTGCATACCTTCTATGAGATAGTAGGATCCCGATACCCACTGCGAGTAATTGTTACTCCTGGGAGAGTTTTACACAGGACAATTAGCTGATCAAGTAGGTGTCTAGAAAGGTGTCAACGGGGTTACGCCTCTGGGAAAACGAAGTTTACTTTAATTAGGTCCGTACGAAAGCACGGGGAACCTCCCTCAAAGTACCGACACTGGCCTGGCTGAAAGATCGGCGAAGTTGTAGGGTGTAATTAATCCCGGCTAGTCTTTCCTTTTAGGGTTTGAAGGAAGATTTGATAAAAACAGTGGGAGCCATCCTGATTAGATAAGATAATAACCAATCTGATCTTGCAAGAGCATACGCTAAAGTGTTTTCTTCTCTCTCTCTCCAGGTAGCGACCATGTCATGTCTTAATCAAGATAATAATATGGATGTATTGACTGAACCCGCATGTTATACTGTGCTGGGGAACGTTGGTTCCGTTCTTTCTTATAAGAGTTATAGGACTGAACAGGACATAGGGGAATACCGGGATTCCCATGCCACCCGAATGAAGAAAGTACATGATGATGCATTTCCTTATAGAG
Source organism: Agapanthus africanus (assembly GCA_030015575.1). Classification (NCBI taxonomy): domain Eukaryota; kingdom Viridiplantae; phylum Streptophyta; class Magnoliopsida; order Asparagales; family Amaryllidaceae; genus Agapanthus; species Agapanthus africanus. The sequence goes on from CM057337.1 coordinate 540,869,266, forward strand.
AACTGTTTCTCCATTTCCTCTACGTCCTAGGTATTGGATACCGGGTCAGGATCCCATATATGTAATCAGTTACATGGGCTTAAGAAAGGTAGAGAACTTGGAGAAGGTGATAAAGACATAAGAGTTGGAAATGGTGCAATTGTTGCTACTAAAACCGTCGGGGAACATCACCTTGTATTACCAACTGGTAATACATTGATTCTGAACGAATGCTATTACATGCCGAACCTGATATGCAACATTATATCGGTTTCTTTGTTGAGTAAAGAGGGATATAATTTTTTATTACAGGATAATGTTATGAACATTTTCCGTAACCAAAAGTTGGTTGGATCAGGCACGTTGTGCAATGGCATTTATGTTCTAAATCAATGAACAGTTCTGAGCATAACAAACACACTCAAGAGGAAGAGTTCAGAACTGAACGAATCCTTCTTGTGGCATTGTAGACTAGGTCACATCAATGCGACACGACTAGCTAAGTTGCATAAGGATGGATATTTGAATCCGTTTGAATATTCATCTTATGACACTTTCCAGTCATGTCTCAAAGGCAAGATGACCAAAACTCCGTTTACGGGACACGGAGAAAGAGTTACGGAACACTTGGGACTGATGCATAGCGATGTATGCGGTCCCATGTCTACACATGCCAGGGATGGTTCTGCGTACTTCGTTACATTCACTGACGATCTCTCTAGGTTCGGGTATGTGTTCCTGATGAAACACAAATCAGAAGCTTTTGAGAAATTTAGAGAATATAAACAAGAAGTCGAGAACCAAACCGGAAAAAGTATTAAAATCCGACGATCTGATCGAGGAGGAGAATACTTGAGCATTGAATTCCTGGACTTCCTAAAAGAGAATGGGATTCTCTCTCAGCTGACTCCTCCATATACACCACAGCACAACGGTGTATCGGAACGGAGGAACCGCACCCTATTAGATATGGTGCGCTCTATGATGAGCACAGCTGAGTTACCTATTTCCTTCTGGGGATATGCGCTGGAAACAGCTGCATACCTATTGCATCAAGTTCCATCTAAATCTGTACATACCACACCATATGAGATATGGAGTGGGAAAAGACCATGTCTTAAACGATTTAAGATATGGGGTTATCCGGCCTATGTCAAGAGGCAAAATACGGACAAACTCGAGGCACGGTCAGTTCTATGTAAGTTTGTGGGATATCCTAAACATTCACATGGATATCTTTTCTACCATACTGAGGAACAAAAGGTGTTTGTTTCTCGACATGCCACCTTTTTAGAGAAGGAATTTCTTACAAAAGAAATTAGTGGCAACGAAGTAGAACTAGATGAAATTCCGGCTACACAAACTCAAACTGAAGATTTAGTGGAACCAGAGGATTCAACAGTTCCCAATGAACCCCAGCCACTCCGCCGATCTAGTAAGGTTCCTCACCCACCTGAGAGATACTACGGTTTTCTCATGGATGGTGGGAGCGAGGATTGCATCATGGAGGATGATGACCCAACTAGCTTCAAACAGGCCATCACGAGTGGGGACTCAGTGAAATGGCTGGATGTAATGCGGTCCGAGATGGAATCCATGTACACCAACAAAGTATGGACTTTGGAAGATGCTCCTGAAGGGGTAAAACCCATTGAGAGCAAGTGGATCTTCAAGAAAAAACTTGGTGTAGATGGGAAAGTGAAGACTTTCAAAGCTAGACTTGTTGCAAAGGGTTTTCATCAAAGACCAGGTGTGGACTATGACGAGACCTTTTCTCCAGTGGCTATGCTTAAATCCATCCGAATCATGCTTGCCATCGCTGCATATCATGACTACGAAATCTGGCAAATGGATGTTAAGACCGCCTTTCTAAACGGTGATTTAGAAGAGTGCGTGTACATGACTCAGCCAGAGGGCTTCGTAGATAGTGGGAGCAGCGGGAAGGTGTGCAAGATGCTTAAATCCATTTATGGATTAAAGCAAGCATCACGGAGCTGGAACATCTGCTTTGACAACGTTATCAAAGAGTTTGATTTCGTCAAAAACGGAGATGAATCTTGTATCTACAAGAAGGTGGCAGAGAGTAAGGTTGTCTTCCTCGTATTGTACGTGGATGACATACTCTTGATACGAAATGACATTCCTATGCTGCAATCGGTCAACCTCTTCTTATCACAAAGATTCTCAATGAAAGATCTAGGTGATGCCTCCTGCATATTGGGAATCGGGATCTATAGAGATAGATCTAAAAGGATATTGGGATTGTCCCAATCCAGGTACATTGACACCATACTAAAGAGGTTTAGTATGGAAGAATCCAAGCGTGGGAACTTACCCACGATCTCTGGAGTCGCTCTCTCCAAAGAGATGTCTCCCAAGACTGATTTGGAGAGAGCTTGCATGCAAGGGATACCCTATGCTTCGGCTGTAGGCTCTATCATGTACGTGATGCTATGTACCAGATCCGATATAGCATACTCACTAAGTGTAGTGAGTAGGTATCAAGCTGATCCTGGAGAGAGTCACTGGACAGCTGTAAAGAGCATTCTCAAGTACTTGCGAAGGACTAAAGAGATGCTCTTGGTGTATGGTAATGGAGAACTCCAAGTGGAGTCCTTTACCGACTCAAGCTTCCAGAGTGATAAGGACGACTCTAAGTCGCAGTCGGGATTTGTCTTTACCCTTTACGGAGGGGCGGTTAGCTGGAAGAGTTCCAAGCAGGAAACCGTGGCAGACTCGGCGATGGAGGCTGAATACATTGCTGCCAACGTTGCTGCTAAAGAGGCTGTCTGGATCAAGAAGTTCATTACTGAACTTGGAGTGGTTCCATCCATTGAGTATCCAATACCTTTGTATTGCGATAACAATGGAGCGGTAGGTTTGGCCAAGGAACCCAGGTCCCATCAGCGATCCAGGCATATTCTGAGGCGGTATCACCTGATCCGGGAGATAGTTGATCACCGGGAGATCGAGGTCAGGAGGGTTGACACGAAGAATAACACAGCGGATCCACTCACGAAGGCCATTCCTCAGATACAGTTTGAGAGACTCGTGGGGATGCTCGGTATGCGATACTACAGCAGCTGGCCCTAGTGCAAGTGGGAGATTGTTAGTTGTATGTATGCCCTAGAGGCCAGTATTGTACAGATGATGTATATTATATTGGATGCTTGGACATATATAGAGATGACTTTCTTGCTCGATATGATAGTATGCTATCCGGTTGCTCTTTATCTTAACATGTATACTTGTCTCTTTATACTGTCTTATAGTTACATGTTGGTAAAGCCCTTAGGATGTGTACTTGACAACCTGGACTATGATGCGGATCATACTAGTGGGGACATGGCAGTCCATAAGTACATCCTTCAAGGTCCCTAGTCGTGGGTGTATCGAGACGGGGTATCGATATACCAGGGTAGACTAGCGTATACGTTTCTCGACCCATGAGATGGGCGATGGATGATCCCATATCCATTAGTGTTTGACATCAGAGATAGTATACGGGTGGTCAGCTTTGAATGGGTACACTGGACGGACTCGCCGAGAACTCCTAGATGGTATTATACCTCACGTCAGATGGCAGTTCTCTGGTGACACTTGTGCAGGTTAGTCTGTAGACCCGAGATCGTCATAGAGTCTTGTGTGATTACCACTGTGCTTTGATTTCCACCTTACCACGTCCATGAGGGCATGCAAAACGGTGGTTTTTGGGTACAGTCCCGAGTCACATGAAGGCAATGAGCGATAGGAGGGGTTTCGTCTCTCCCGGTATTAGGGGTTGATGTTGTGCTGTGCTCGATTGGCCATAACAGGGAAGTCCCTGGCCAGGGATGATTAGAGATTTACTGGTAAGTGTTACCAGTAGTTTCTCGACCCGTTATGAGCCTCACATCGGCACGACTTATCGGTTATTGGGGTCTGACGTTTACCACCCCTAGACTTGATATGCGACATATCAGACGAGGAGACCGGACTGCATGGGTAATGTTGCCGGTTGGCTCGACGGGAGTTGTAGCAGGTTCGCTTGTTTTCTTCTGATCGCTCGATACCCTGGTGGCCGTTACGTTTTGCTGACCGCTTGCGGCTTGGGGGTGCTTGATATGATCATCACCCACTGCCGGCGTATTGACGAGTCTTAGAGTCCCACAAAGGAGTTACCTAGTCCAGGCGAAACGTTGTGGTGCGCGTATGTGATATGCGCATGGACCCGGTTAAAATGCGCGTATAAGATACCGTATATTAATCGGGCGGCTTGCTTTTGGTTGGGTCGTATGTGATATGGCCGGATTGATAAATCAAGTGTTGATTTATCATTTAACCATTAGATTCTCACTAGAAATCATTTCTTGTATTTTTGGATGTATGCATGCATGTATGCATTCCTTCTTGATTCATGCACATATGGATGTGCATGCACACATATATACATACATCATCCTTCATGGTTGTATATACATAGAAAATGGTGGTAATATAAGACTCACACCATAGTTTTATATATATGGATATATATTGTATTTGTGTTAAAAACAAAAGAAAAGAAAAGGATAATTCATGGTTTACTTTCTACACTCTTCTTTGACCTAACCATGCTCACCCATCATTTAACCATGTATTAACTTTCCTTTTGTGTTTTAACTCAAATTCAATAATATATTTATTGTTTAAAAATGGTTTGAGATGAGAAGTGGAAAATATAAATACATATATTTTCTATTTTTCCATGAGAGATTATCTTTTCTCTTGTTCAAAAAAGGCAATCATCTTCTTCCTCCTTCTTCTTTTTCTCTTTAGATTTCTCTAGTGAGAAAATTACTCACCAAGTTAGGATTTTGAAGTGAGAAAAGCCACCACAACATCATTCTACACAAGTCTTGCCCACTTGTTTAGAGTGTTAGTTTCATTTTTTTCTCTTGATCAAGTGAAGTTGCAAGCTTGGATAAAGCGGACTCCGGGTGGATCATCGTGGACTTAGAGGGGTTCAAGCGGACCTTTTCCAAACCCCAAGTAGCCGAGTAGTCTAGCGTAGGGAGCTACAAAGGTTGTACTCTCAAAACCCTAGCCTTTGTTACTTGTGATAATGTGTTGTTTTAGAAACCCTAATTTTCTAGAATTGATTCTTTATATGCTTACTTAGCACCCAAAAAATTTAATGTTTGATACATGTGATGCTTCCAAACCCTTTATGAGCTGCTAGGTAAACCTAACACAACTCTTGCGACAAACATAGGTTGCATACGTTGTTGTCAATTCACCTACATCCAGTCCTTAACTTCGATGTACTCATGGGCCATGTTAGACTGTATAACATATAAATTGTAGGTTATGATGACTATATTGAGAAATCTAAGAACGGGATGGTTACTGACAAAGAAGAAAATCCGTAGATGCAAGTTTGTCGTTGAAAAGAATAAATTATCGATAAAAAATTTTAGATTTGAAAATACCCAAGTATGAGTTGTATTCTGTGTATGTGTGTTTCAATTTATGATTTCTCTTAAGTGTAGGTTTGTTAGTGTGTATGTGCTTTAAGTGTGCGTTTGTTATGTATTCGTATTGTATATATGTGTTTCGGCTGTCGGGGGTAAGGTTTCTATCCTATTAAGAATGTATAGAGCAGACACCTATTCGGTTGTGCTTTCATCCATTCCGAGTAAATTTCGGCAGCACCTCCCCGCTGTTTTCCGAGCACACTTTAATAGAATAGATATTCATTTCAATGCTGTGAAGCAACGTTGAAATGAACATCTAATCTTTCTTTGTGTACGGAGAACCGGCAGAAAAGTACCGACGAAATAACTCGAAACGAATGAAAACACAAGTGAATGCAGGTGTTTGCTTTATACATTCCTAACTTGTCCACACTGAACTAATCTATCGATTATCATATGATTGAATTTTCTCGTCACATAGACTACACGACGGTTGTTAGTACCGAACTATATCGTCCGATATTTAACAATTTTCGTATAATTCTATATCAAAACGAACATCGAACATATGTTAACCGATAGACGAGGACTAAGTCGCGCTTTGATTTTCACATATGAGTATCGATGAGAATATGAAAGTTTCATATTATCATCGAGTATCATATATTGGTTTTAATTTAAACATTTAATATGAATAGGTTTTACGTTTACGTTTCGTTTTTACGGGTTCGAAGTTTTTAGTTTAGGCTAAATTTTTCTTGCGTTTACGGTAAAATTGTACGTTTACGTTATTATCGAGTATTCTACTGAAGAAACTAGTGCACCCTAAACCCTAACTCTAATTAACTCAAATTAACCTAATTAACCCTAATCATCACCCTAAATCAAATTAACCCAAAATTAATCCAATTAACCCAAATTAAGCTAATTAACCCAAATTAACCCTAATCAATACTCTAACCCTTAAAATTATCACTAATTAATCCAAATTAACCCTAATCAACACCCCAACACAAATACACTCTATTTTACCTAATTAACCCAAATTAACCTAACCATAATCATCACCCAAAACCCAACACAAATTAACTCTATCCCAAACCAAAATTAACCCTAATTAATCTAAGTAACCCAAACCCTAGCCCTAACCATCACCAACCCTATTTTACCTAATTAACCCAAACTAACTCTAACCCTAACCCTACCTAATTAACCCTGACCATAACCATACCCCTAAACCGAACCCTAACCCTAACCCTACTTAATTAAGCCTAACCCTAGTCCAAACCTTAGATCGAACCCTAACTCTAAGCCTTAGTATTAACCCTAAAATCAACAAAAACACAAATAAATGCATAATTATAAGTTAAATATTGAAATTAACTTACCTTAGTAGTAATTTTGCCGGCGATTCAACTGTCGACGAGGTGGAGGAGGCCAGAGATTCCACTGTCGACGAGACACAGTCGATGACGCGAGCTCGCGGTATTCTACTGTCGACGATGGAGTACCGGCGATGAGAAGGCGTGCACGGGTGTGGTGGCGAGGAGGTGCACGCGAAAGATCGGTGACGAGGGAGTTGGGAAATTTTGGGAACGATGAGGAAATTTTTGGGCTTTATTTTTTTTATAAATAACCCTTTGATGCCCCTACGGATTAATCCGTAGGGCCCGCTTTTGCAGCTCCATAGGACAAAATCAATGATTACAATTTAATATTTTTTAATTAATTCGAAAGGCACCGTAGGGGGAAACCGACAGGCCTATGGATTAATCCGTAGGGGTAATAAAAAGCTCCCCCTACGGATTGCTATACCCGTAAAGATAACCTCTTATTGTAGTAGTGCAAACATCAATTTACTTTTATGATTGTTATAGATAGATATATTATGGATATCTACCCACGTCTTCTCGAAAACCAACCAATTAAGACATTTGACTCTGAATAAAATAATAAACAAATAATAAAAAAAACTATTCATGAAAGAAGTAGGAAAAAAAAATACAATTGCGGAATTTTTATTTAACTAATTACCATTAAATGCATGACATGTAATAGAATTTGATCCTTTTAGAGCAAATTTGGCATGATCCAAACTAAATGTTCTTAAATCGGCATAAAGGTGTAATCATATCTTCTTTTTTTACCAGTTTAACTATATAAATTAAGTTTTCTAAAAAAAAATGATGTTAAATATAACCTTTTTGCATGTGTCATTCACGTGCAAAATTGATAAATATTTTATGCCTAAATTTTGAATTTGATACCATGAGTTTTAGCCACTTTCCTTCAAAACTACCACAAACTTCTAAAATGATACAGAACTATCACAGACTTGCTTTTATACCATAAAACTCCCTAACGAAGTTAATGTAAGTTTAAAAAATTGATAAAATAAGTGAAATACCTAATAATATTATTGGTTTTAAAAACTAACTATTGTTTTTAATAAATTATTGTACACCTTACACCACCAAATTCCATCGGTTCATATTGTTTTCAAGAGCAAAATATTATTTTCATTTCTAAATGTTCTTTTTTAAAATGAGAAAACGGAATCTCAGTTGTCACGGGAGAAAGGTTCTTCTTATGACGTCAAAAAAAGCCAACATTCCACAAACTTTTTTGATGACAGACATCCATGATTTCATTTTCATCATGCAAGATGTAGATACACCAGATTTAATGAGAATCCAATATCTTACCGTTGATGTAGTGGGTGCAAAATTAACGGTTTCCTAATAGTCTAACATTTTTAGTATTTTTACATCAAAAAATTAACGGTGAAAAGATATTGGATTCAAATCAAATTTTATATATCCACATCTTGGATGATAAAGATGAAGATGATGGATGCAGATCGTCGAAAAAAATCGGAGTGCTGGCTTTTTTCGACACAACAGGAGGAAACTTCCTCCCATGGGATATGAGATTCCGTTTTCTCTTTTAAAATTTATAGGATAAATTGTCAAAACCCCTTACCTCTTATATCTAGTAGTTTCTTACTAAAGTTAGTTTCCTGCGATATCTATGCAGTAGCTTGCGATATCTAAGCAATTGCCTATGATATCTAAATTATTTCCTGCGATATCTAAATAATTTGTATTAATTGATTAGATACAGCAGGTTACTATGTAGCTACCATATGAAATATTTTCAGGAGGTTTTGACTACGTTTGAAGTCAGAGGGCTTTTTGACAATGGAAAAGAGAGCTTGGGTTTTTCTGATAATTAACCCAAATTTATATATGTTGGGTATTTCGGTCATTTTATACTTTTAGCTAACCCCATGTTAACCCCGTTTGTGAGTTTTCCCAGACAAAGGAAAGTTCTTGGTATCTTTGCATAATTTTATAAATTCGTTAGTTTTGGAAGAAAGTGGATAAAATTTATGGTATCAAGTTGAAATTTATGCAAATTTTATTATTTAGAAAAATCAATAATTTTTTATTTGCCATGACTAAAAATGTAAGAGAGTGTACATCTTTATATGGTCCTTGGGATTCTTACGTATTTGTTTGCACATTATTGATTTGATATTAAAATATTTTTTGTGTTTTACAAAAATAATTGTATAACTTATAGAGATTTTTTTTAATTTAGATTTGTTATTTAAATTTTTTATTTGGATTTCTTATGATTAGGAGTACCTGTTTTTTAGTTTCTTTCTAAAAGAACTCTTGAAATGCTTATAATAAGTATAAATTTTAGATATAAAAATGAAGTAAATGAAAGTTTTCATGAAAATTTATCTTTGATATAAACAGAAGAATAAAAGGATAAATATAGTCTAGCCACTGTAAATAAAGTAGGATCTGTTAATTATGATTTTTTTTCTTGACAATAAAAGGTAAGGAAGTGCCTACCCAAAAAATATATTAAAGATTAAAATAACCGTACATAAAGTATATACAAATTGGAATTCAGCATCCAAAAAGGATTGCGTTGGAATCCGGATATAAGATAGAAGTGAAGAACGAGGAGGGACCCTAATCGTTATCCGTATGGATATTCAAAGCTCCAACAAAATCTAAAACAAAACAAAAGCAGATGTCCATGTCTTGCAGTGCTTTTTCCTTAAAAGAAGAGAAGTTGATATCCACATACAAGGAACTCTTTTTATGGCTTAATTTTTTTTTGGAATTGGCGCATAATCCTAACCTTCACACACAACATACACGCACATCCAAAGGACCCATATATATGTTTGCCCCGAAAGGATTAAATTAATTCTCTCCTAAGGATCGAACCCCGCGCTTTTCGTAGGAATACATCCAAGCAAAAGAAAGATACTGTAAATCCCTAACTTCCGTGTATTGATTTCCCGTATTTTCATATTTTTCCTAAGATTTTTACCTTTTTAACCCTTAACCCTAAACCCAACCCTATCTCCCCGACCCGACCTGATCCGACCCGCTCACCCCCCACTCCTTCTTCCCCGCACGCTCACATTTCCCGCCACTCTCCCTCAACGGCTCCTCGCGCACGCTGCGGCGATCGCGTGCATGTCAAACAACCCCCGCGCCCTGCTCGCATCACCCCGTCCTCGACCTTGTCTCCCCCTCCCACTCCCGTCACATTTTCCCCTTTCCCCTATGAATCTCACCCACGCCCGCGCTCCACGTCGCCTCGCCTCACCCTCGACCTCGTCTTTCCCTACAAAACACCACCTCCTCTGCAACCGCAACCATCCGGTCCCCTTGCCTCTAACCACCGACGCGTATCCTTCCTCTCCCCTTAACCTCTTTCCTAATGACCCAACCCCGAGAAACCACGCTACCTTCGAACCCACAGCCCCAACCTCACCTCTGCCCCCACCGTCGATCACCTTACCTGAGCTTTGACCCCGTCGCCTCCGCGCCTCTCTCCACCGACCTCAACAACACCAGTGAACCCATCTCTGCACAGTGACACCCACCTTACAACCCATCACCGCAGCTATATCTCCTCCGCGCACCGCACTGGCCACCCACCTCACCATCGCACCCCATCACCTCATCGTTGACGAACTCCCTGAAGCCGATCATCACCACCTGCCACTTTCCTGAGCCCAAGCCAAGCCCACACCTCCTCTTGCCGCCGACATACTCCATGCTGGTCACATCGCTACACCCAACACCATTGAGCCACCTTTTCATGCTTTACATCGAGCCTACATTGCTTGAGCTCCTCACCGTGATGCCGCCTCCGCTATCGCCGTTACCTCCACTGTTTTTGACACCGTCACTGCCATCGTCCCCACAGCTCCGTCTCCATCGCCGAGGCCAAGCCCGAATCCTAGCCGTGTGTAGCCTTGTACGTACCGTTGTTGTGGGTCGCCGTCATCACCTTCTTCGTGACCGTCGGTCGTCGTAGGCAAGTGAATTTCACTTTCTTATTACATGCTATATAGAAATATTAGTAAGTAGTTCTATTAAGATTATATGCTTGAATCGAATACCGTAACCGAATCATTTGTCACTACGAGCACACATCATTGATTTTAGTGAATTAATCCATCTAGTGGCTTTTGCCCCATGTTTGAAAACGCTCATAATTCATATGGTTCAAATCTCATGCTCGTCAAGTAAGAAACCGACTTTTCATTGATAACCGTTTACTTAAGCTAGTTTTCGAACATATCCTAGACTAAAACCTATTTTAAAATAGAGGAACTTGGGTTAATAAATCCAGGCATGGTTAATGAATATCCTATAAGATTTTGGTTGCAAAACAATGCCGTTTCCTGATGTAAAATGGTACCCCGATTTCCGTCATAAAATCTGAAATTTCCATACATGCTAACCCGTAAAATTTATAATAAATTATGTATAGATCGGATTGTGGCGTTTCAGAACTCATATCGAAGCTAACAGATTAACCTACAGTAATATATTTTTTCCCACTAAATCCTATTGAGTCATGATAATGAAAATCTGGGAGAATTGCGGCTTTGGACTGCAGTCCAGAGCAGCACTGGCTATCCATACTCGATTTAAAATGCTTCCACATTTCTGTTTGAAAATGTTATTATGTGGAACCCTATACCGTATAGAAGATAAGTATGTTAGATAACTTTTGGAAGTAATTTTATTCATTTTTACAATCGTTTACTATTTTAATCATATTTTAAACCATCAGTTCATACGGCAGTCCCAAGTAGGGACAAAACGTACATCCCAATATTATACAATGCATAACTTCCAGTATACTATGGATATTATCGATCCGTATGGTGTGTAGAAACCTAACTGATAAACCTAAATATTTTTCAACTATAGCGTCGCCTAATTTCTATCCCAACAGGGTGAAAACTTTGTTACGAAATGGACTTTCAGCTCAGGAACTTAATTTCCAGCAGCAAACACTTAAAATGAAACGACTGTAATTTGCGAACGCGAAACCCAATTTACTTGAAATCAATTTCTTTGAACTTACAACTGAGTTTAATTATTACCACTTTTATATCATTTTACTTAATTCTAAACGTATAATTTTATGCGATTTTTATATGTTCATGAGACGCATAATGACTTGTATTGCATATAAATTGTTTAGCGGCATGATTCATAGTTTTACCCGACTATAATACCTCTAGAGAAAGTGAGCAACCTTATTTATTTTCAGTGTGTAATGCATTGTCGAACATTAATAGTATCGGTTTGGTTGTGTCAAGTACGCCAGTGAAAAGTGAGTGATTCATGATAATGAACAATACAATGAATAGTGAATAAAACCGTGTTATTGATGCGTACTTTTACACAAATAGCTCGTACCACTACTACAAATATGGTTTGCCCCTACGGATTTATCGGTAGGGGCAACCCACTGCCCCTACGGATATATACGTAGGGGCGAAAAAAGACCCCGTAGGTGCAAAGGCCGCAGGTGCAAGTTGAGGTCCTGAACGTGCCCCTACGGACAAATTTATGCCCCTACGGATAACTCGGTAGGTGCTATAGCCCCTACGGAGTACCCCGTAGGGGTAATAAAATCATATATTTAATTTTTTTTTTTGAATATATTGTATGTACCTACGGATATAACCGTAGGTCCTATTACGTCCCCTACGGATACAGCCGTAGGGGATATAAAGTAACCCCTACAAATATATCCGTAGGGGCCACTCCCAACACACTGCACTGAGATCGGGGGGAAAATATCAGGGAACCTGATATTTTGCCCCTACGGTTATATACGTAGGGGATAAACAGTGGCCCCTACGTACATATCCGTAGGGGCACCCCCAACACCCTGCACTGATATCAGGTGGGAAAATATCAGGTTTCCTGATAGTTTGCCCCTACGGCTAACGCCGTAGGGGCAACCTATATACCTATGGATTAATCCGTAGGTACATTTTGTCTGTATTTTTTTTTAAAAAAGGGCTGCTAGATTTTTTCCCGCCCTGTGCACAATACTATATACATCAATCAAATCATATATTGCAGTATTCATAATCACATCCCACGCATATATATAATATACAAAAGAAACCCAAAAACTGAATATGATATAAATTCAAACCAATATCAATATCGTTTCAAAATGTAGTACAATGTGATATAAATAAATACATGTTTCAAAAACTAAGAACCAAAAAGCTACCCTAGTTCGGTCCAGCTCCACCTCTGAATAACGTTAAAATAACGCGCGCCTGCTCCTCGGTAAATACACTCTCCAATGCTACAGATAAGGGAGTCTGAGCGGCATGTGGAGCTGGCGTTGTGGTCTACGCAGCCGCCGTCGAGGTAGTCGCTTGCGGAGCCGCGGCTGCGGGAGTCTGAGTGGGCGGTGGAGCTACAGGAGCTGTCTGCGGAACCGCAGCCGATGTAGTGGCTTGCGGAGCCGCAGCCGAAGGAGATGCATGTGGAGGCTCGGCCGATCTACCCTGTCGCGTCTGGACATAACGTGTGTAAGAAGCGTGTAAGAACTGTGTATTATTCGAATTCGTTTCATTATTAAGTTATTTCGAAACCCTGTTTGGATATCTAGTTTGGAAAAGCGTTGTTTATTTTAATTACATATGTATGTATGATTAATCAAACTTAATTCTAAAACCAAATAAGCTCAAGCTACGTACTAATTATGGATATGTTGATATGTATATAATATGAAATGATATTTTACTATAAAGTAGTATACATACCAGCATCTCCTTCAACTCCTGAACGGTGGCCCTCAAGCTATCCAGTTCCTGATGGACATGCCGGCCACTGGAGACGGAGGAAGTAACCGCCGGGGTGGAGTCCAACCTCATATGGGCCCTGCTGGGGCCCAATCCCCGGCCTCTCTCCCAACCTCCGTGGTGCCCTCCGTATGCGGCGTCCAGAACTGGGGTCAGCAGCCTCGGATCGTTCTGTCCGGTAAAATCGATCCCCGAGGCCTGGGCCTGCTCAACCACCCGCTCCTACACCCACATTAAGCAGTAAAGTATAAGTATAAAATTTAAACTTGAACCTTCCAAAACTAAAATTTCAAATTTGGGTAGAAAAAATATTAACACTTACGCAGTACTCCTGGGTAGCGACGTCGGGACATCGAAGCTCGCCCGTGGCGGGATCTGTCGAGGTGCCGTGGACGGCAAGATATGCGGACAGCACGCTCGGTGTACCACCTGACGCCACGGTCCGAGCTGTCTGCAATATTAGAAAGTAACTTTTAATATTAGAAATATTAGAGAATAACTCTTAATATTGCAGAATATTAGAGAATAACTCTTAATTTACCGATAACTCCATGGCTCGAGTAATGTTCCTCGAGCCACCTGTGTAAGTGGGGCGACCCCTCTTCGCCGACTTCCTGTTCTCCGTATTCTGAGCGGCCTATTTCTGCACAACGCATTAACATTTAGTTTTCTAATTAAGAAACACAAAGAAATAAATTATATCATAAATAATGAATTAAATTTAAAATACATACTCGTTTGCGTTCGGAGTCGAAATAAGCGCACAATATAGGCCATGTCTCTACGTCGACTCTCGCAAACGCCAGAGTAGATAGGAGGGCCGCTCTCTCTGCCTCGGGGGTCACTATCCACAGGGAGTAGCAGTCGGCCTTCAGCTCATTCCTGTTGTATCGGACCTTGGCCTGCATGTTCTTCATCAGGCCATTGTACAGAGCATGAAGGTCGAGCACCCTCCCCGGGTGATCAGGGTCGGCTACAGGCTGAAAATCGTAATCCAACTGAAAATACAAAAAAACATTGTTATTAGATTGCAAGTATTAATAATAAATATATTGGATAGATCAAATGAAAATATATATTAATACATACCTGAGCCTGTTCAAAGAAGAGGGTGAATGAGCGCTGGTGCTGCTCGCCCCACTCAACGTGAAGTGGATAGTTCTTCACGATCCGGCTCTCGTCCCCCAAATACCGGCCGAACCTCTCGGCATGAGGACCGGTATAGCGATATTCAAGGGTAAAAAATAGGGGGAATGTTGCCTCCCCCCTAGCTCTATCAGGCCTCAGCCTATGGGACTGATTCGGGCCTCGAGTCCCCCTCTGGGGGTGGAGAGGCCCTGCGTCTGCACGAAATATCAAGACAATCAATAATAAGACAAAGTTGTATTAAGAATTCAAGTGTGATATATACCTCCGGTGAATAGCGCACGAGCCTGGGCCCGAGCAGCAGCACGAGCGGGACGATAGTTCCTCCGGTGAGGAACAACCGGGGTCCCGGACGCATCCCCTCCAACTGTAAAATAAACATCGACGCTAAATCTCCATGAAGTTCATATTTATTCTATAGAGCATATGTAAAATAAATAAATATTTTAAATTTATTCATACTAACCTGCAGACGATGCGGAGGGTATGGAAGCGGCAGGAGTGGCCCCTGTGGAAGGTGTGGACGCACCACCTATAATTAGACAATTAAAAATAGATTTTATAAGTAATTGCAAAAAAAATGTGTAGATCAATAATATAACGTTCTAAATCAATATGCATGCACTATAGGACATATAAACATACCCGCAGGTGCGGTGGTGTCACCACCTACAGCTAGACAATAATAAAAATTGCTAAGTAAGAGCAAAAGGAATGTGTATATTTATGATATAGCATTCTAAATCAATATACATACACTATATGATATATAAACATACCTGGAGGAGCGGGGGTGGCCTCTGTCCCGGATGTGGACGCATCACCAACAACTAGACAATCAAACACTGACAATATAAGTAATTTTTACATAAACATGCATGAATATCTGTAACATTACATTCAAAATGGATATGCGTGCAGTATACCTTGAGGTGTGGCCAAATCAACACGGAAGGAGGCATCCGAAGGGGTCTCCGATCTGGGTGCAAGACCGGCCCTCTGAAGCTCCCTACGGAGCTCTCCGGGCGGCAGAACCGCTCTGCCTCTGCCTCTGCCGCGGCTGGAGCTCCTGCCGCCCCTCGCTGCTCCCGACATCGTCATCAAATCTAGATAAACGGTTCGTGGACGAATTAGACAATCATTAAAAGTATTGACTATATATGATCTAGAGCGTAAAATGTGAAGTAATAATATAAAATTACTGATAACCTTTTTCGTTTCGTGGGCGCATCATACATATCTACTTGGATTTCATCGTCGATGTCATTTCTAACCCACGTAACTTCATGATCGGTCGAAGACAACCCGTCCTTCGAAACAGACGGTCGGAGCACTTTAAGCCTTCTCTCTTCTTCGTCCTCATCGCTGTCCTCGTATTCTGGGACATCGTAGACATCTCTAGGTTTCCATCGGCATACAACACTCCACCCCGGATGCTTCAAACACTGTGAGTAGTATACTTGGAACGCTTGGTTCGGAAAGATAAACGGATCGTCCTGACCGTAAAATCGAAGTGTGTTCACACTGGTCAATCCATATTCATCTTTCCCGGTCCCAAGACTGCTTCTCCACTTGTCTGTATCGGTTCGCGGATCGTACCAAGTACAGTGGAATATATAAAAGGGTTCTGATCGTCCGGGATAGTGGATGCCGAGTATACAATTTAAGTACCCATAGTAAATCACACCGTCCGATCCTACCGTCGCAATCCCACTATTCTGAGTGATTCTAGATGTTTCTATGTCCTTAACTTCGAATTTGTATCCAAGGACACCAAATCCTTTGTAATGTTCTCCATACTAGGAAATTGAGCTAAACATCTTGAATCACTCTCAAATGATGCAGACAAGTTCGGATCGTGGATCTAACAAAACAAATTTTACGATAAATACATAACGATACAAGTTTAGATTAAAACCGATAGCAATAAAATGTAATTCGAATAACTTACATGCTCTGTGACCCAATCACAAAAATTATCCTGATGGTATTTTTCCAAACGCTCTTCGTTCCAATCAGGATGCCCCTCACGTACCTCGTTAAAATGAGTTCTGTTTTCGACAAATAATTGTGACATTAATATTATGTCATTTCATACACACAAACACAGATATAACAATTAATCCAAAAGAACTTACTCTCTAATTTGTTCAAGACATACGCAATTAAGCAAGAAAAACCGGTATATCTTGTTGATAAACATAGTGTCTACCCTCTTATACTCGGCTTTACCATATGGCCCGTCTTGAATTCTTCGTGGTCGGTTAAGCCTTGTCTCAATGTTCTCGTCCAGATAGCGGGAACAAAATGTGGTTGCTTCATCAAGAAGATAACCTTACATGATAGAACCCTCTGGTCGATTTTTATTGCGTATATACTTTTTAAGAGTGTAAAGGTACCTAATGAGAATATGTTGAATAAATAAACACGGGCATACATGACAAAAATAAATTTATAAATTGCGCGAAACGAAAAATTTAACGTACCTCTCGACGGGATACATCCATCGATATTGTACCGGTCCGGCTAATTTCGCCTCAGTTGCAAGATGAACCGTCAAGTGTATTATGATATCGAAGAATGACGGTGGGAAAATACGCTCAAACTTGCAAAGTATCAACGCAATAGAATTTTCTAGTTTATCCAGCGTCGCAACCTCCAGCGTTTTAGCACACAACTCCCTGAAAAAACAACATAGGTCGTTGATTACCAGACCAACCGAGTCGGGGAGAGAAGTCCTGAGGGCTAATGGAAGAAGGTGCTCCACGATAACATGGTGGTCATGACTTTTCAGCCCATCGATCTTGCCCTTCACAATTTTTATTTTCTTGCTGAATGATCCTGAGAAGCCTGTGGGGACTTTCAAATCATGCAACACCTGCAGAAATCTTTTCTTCTCCGGTTGTGACATATGATAAGCGGCATTGGGAAGTACAAACTTGCCCGGTTTACCCGCTACCGGTTTAGGGTGCAGTTCACTTCTTATTCCCCACTCTTGTAGATCCATCCGGGCATTCATGTTGTCTTTCGATTTCCCGTCTTTACACAGAAGCAAGTTAAGTATGTGCTCTGATACTCCCTTCTCTATATGCATGACATCCAGACAATGACGCACTGAATTTGTAGACCAGTACGGAAGCTCGAAGAAAATGCTTAACTTGTTCCAATATTGTGGTTTGACCTGTCTCGTCGGATCCATCCCGAAGGTCACGTTATTGTAATCATCCCATTTAGCAGTCACGTCCTCTCCGGACAATGGGGATGGAGGCTCAAGAAGCTCCTGATGACCATCAAAGTGAACCGTGTCTAACCTATAGGGGTGATCTGGAGGCAGAAAACGTCGATGGCCGCAATAACAAACCTTCCTGCTAAAATTCAAAAATTTTGATGTTGTGTGTTCATGGCAATGAGGACATGCTTTGTGACCATGTACGGACCAACCTGAAAGCATTCCATACGCAGGAAAGTCATTAATTGTCCACATTAAAGCCGCACGCAGTATGAAGGTTGTATTTGTGTTTGAATCATATGTCTCTACACCATCAATGAACAAAGTTTTCAGCTCCTCAATCAGAGGTCGGAGATAGACGTCGATATTGTTCCCCGGTGAGTTTGGTCCGTCGATAAGAAGAGGCATCATAAAGTATGATTGGTCCATAGCCAACCAAGGCGACAGATTATAAATTATCATTACAACGGGCCATGTACTGTGACTTCCAGCCATATAGTTGAATGGGCAGAAGCCATCGGCAGCCAGTCCGAGCCGGACATTGCGAGGATCGCTACTGAATATTGCGTGCCTCCTATCGAAATCCTTCCATGCCGGTGAATCTCTTGGATGGCTCATTTTTCCATTTTCGCTTGGAGGAGCACGGTGATGCCAAATCATTGCCTCGGCTGTTTTCTTGCACCTAAATAGCCTCTGTAGCCTCTGTGTTATGGGAAAATATCGTGCTATCTTCACAGGTATATCAGGCTTCTTATCAGAATCTTTCGGCTTATACCTGGCCTCTTCGCATGTTGGACACTCTTTCAAATCTGAATTCTCTTTCCAGTACAACACGCAATTTTTAGGACATGCTTGAATCTTCTCGCACTTTAGACCCAAATCAGACATCATTTTCTGGGCTTCGTACCAGCTTTCGGGCACATTATTTCCCGGAGGCATAGAATCTTTCAAGAACTAAAGAAGCATTGTGAATGACTTGTTGCTCCATCCATTTAGGCACTTAATTTGGAAAAGTTGGACGAACCATGAGAGGGTGGAATACTTCGCATTCTCATAAATTGGTTTCCTAGCATCATTCATGAAATTTTCATATTTATCCGCACGCGGTCCTTGACCGGAAGGAATGTCATCTTCGGTACGAATAGATTCACCTAGGGCAGCCTCTACCATATCCTCCATTTCTTCTGATGGAAATAAATTTCCGTATCCTGCCGTATTACCGAATTCTTCTTCTTCTCCTGCCGCATTATCGTGTTCTCCTTCTTCTACCGCAGTACTGCATTCTTCTCCTTCCCCGTGATATTTCCAAATTGAATAAAGTCTAGTAAACCCATATTTTACAATATGAAGCTCTGCCAATTCTACCTTCCGCCAGTACTTATTGCCACATCTATCACACGGACAGAGAATCTTCTCTATTATGATCTTATTATGTGCTCGTGCAAATTCAAGGAAAGCAGCAACTCCTGCGACAAACTTAGGTTGCATACGTTGTTTCCAATCCACATACATCCAGTCCTTAACTCTGACGTACTCATGGGCCATGTTAGACTGAATAACATATAAATTGTAGGTTATGCTGACTATATTGAGAAATATAAGAATGGGATAGTTACTGACAAAGAAGAAAATTCATGTATATGCTTTGTGTGTGCGTTTGTCGTTGAAAAGAATAAATTATCGCACGTTATGTTGACCGATAGACGGGGACTAAGTGGCGCTTTTAGTTTCATATATGGGTATCGATGGGAATATGAAGGTTTCATATTATCATATATTGGTTTTAACCCGAACATCTCGAGTCGCTCTCTGATTATGCGTTTGTATGTATGTGTTCCGGCTGTCGGGGGTATGCTTCTATCCCATTAAGAATGTATAGAGCGAACGCCCATCACTTGTGCTTTCAACCGTTTCGAGTAAATTTCGGCAGCACCTCCCCGCTGTTCTCCGAGTACACTGTAATAGAATAGATAATCATTTCAAAGCTGTGAAACACGTTGAAATGAACATCTAATCTATCTTTGTACACGGAGAACCAGCGGAAAGGTACCGACGAAATATCTCGAAACGGATGAAAACACAAGTGAATGAAGGCGTTTGCTTTATACATTCTTAACTTGTCCACACGGGACAAATCTATGGGTTACCATACGATTGAATTTTCTCGTCGCGTAGACTATACGACGGTTGTTAGTATCGAGCTATACTGTCCGATATTTAACAACCTTCGTATAGTTCTAGGTCACGACGAGCATCGCACGTATGTTAACCGATAGACGGGGACTAAGTGGCGCTTTTAGTTTCATATACGGGTATCGATGGGAATATGAAGGTTTCATATCATCATCGAGTATCATATATTGGTTTTAACCCGAACATCTCGAGTCGCTCTCTGATTATGCGTTTGTATGTATGTGTTCCGGCTGTCGGGGGTAGGCTTCTATCCCATTAAGAATGTATAGAGCGAACGCCCATCACTTGTGCTTTCAACCGTTTCGAGTAAATTTCGGCAGCACCTCCCCGCTGTTCTCCGAGTACACTGTAATAGAATAGATAATCATTTCAAAGCTGTGAAACAACGTTGAAATGAACATCTAATCTATCTTTGTACACGGAGAACCAGCGGAAAGGTACCGACGAAATATCTCAAAACGGATGAAAACACAAGTGAATGAAGGCGTTTGCTTTATACATTCTTAACTTGTCCACACGGGACAAATCTATGGGTTACCATACGATTGAATTTTCTCGTCGCGTAGACTATACGACGGTTGTTAGTATCGAGCTATACTGTCCGATATTTAACAACCTTCGTATAGTTCTAGGTCACGACGAGTATCGCACGTATGTTAACCGATAGACGGGGACTAAGTGGCGCTTTTAGTTTCATATACGGGTATCGATGGGAATATGAAGGTTTCATATCATCATCGAGTATCATATATTGGTTTTAACTTGAACATTTAACGTGAATAAGTTTTACGTTTACGTTTCGTTATTAAGAGTTCGAAATTTCATGTTTAGGGTAAATTTTTCTTGCGTTTGTGGTAAAGTTGTATGTTTATGTTGTCATCGAGTATCCTATTGTAATGAACTAGTGTATCCTACTAAATAAATTAGTGCACCATAAACCTAAATAACCCAAATTAACCTAATTAACCACAATTAACCATAATTGTTACCCTAACAAAAATTATCACTAATTAACCCAATTTACCCAAATTAACCTAATTAACCCTAATCAACCCAAACTTAACCAAATTTACCCAAATTAACCAAATTAAGCCTAATCAACACCCTAACCTTTCCAAATTATCACTAATTAACCCAAATTAACCCTACACTGCAATTAACCCAAATTAACCATAGCCTCTTGTAAGTCTACGTTAGCGCCCCGGCAGTCTACAGACGCCAAATGCGGAATAAAACTTTTTAACTTGGCGCTATCGTATACTTTCACCCGGATCTGCCATTATTGCTAAACTAACAAACAGTAAAGAGTGTGGAAATGTTGTACCGACTGATCCGAGTCCTCCGGTCTTCATCTCCACTCCGATCTCCTCGCGGGATCTCCGTCCGTCTCCTCCTCGTCGGAAAGGGCACCACATCGCCTGTAGCTTTTACGGGCTCCCACCTCAATACCGAGGCAACTCGGGCGCGAAGCTGGCGAATCGACGCGTCCAAGATTTGCTGTAGGAAGTGTAGTGTAGATGTCTCATTGGGGTATTGGAGTTGCCTTTAGATGGAGGGAAGAAAGGAATCATGAACTTTGGAGAATTTTGTAGCAATGGAGAAATGAGATCATGATTAATTTCCAACACCAAATGAAATATCAACCTCTCTCATTTTTCCCCTCTCTCCCCAAAATGAGTGGCCGGCCATTCTTCTTAGAATGGTGGAGGAAAAACAAAACTAAATCAAAGAGGGAGGTGAGAGTAGTAGAAAGCAAGTGGTGATCCTAAACAAACATACACCATGCTTAAACCTATTCACACCTTAACCTTTCATATCAACAATAAAAGCAAGTATGGAAGAAAGATTCAAATCCTATCATAATCAAACCATTAAGCAAGAAAACCCCTCCACAAAAGTAATTTGCAAAACTGCAAATTACCCCCTCCATCGGAAAAGTCCGGCCGGGAAAGAACAAAGGAAAACCGGCCGGAACGGAATGCAAACTGGTAACTCCAGAAAACTGGTCCCGTAATAAATTACAGGAAAAACCCCGACACTGTGCATACACACCCGCATCTGTATTCCGACCGGATACAAATGCAAAGAGACAAAATCTACACTGTACTAAACTAGGACCGGCTTAAACCAAAGCCGGCTAGTAATATCCGTTCGATCCTGATCCGTGCAATACCGCACGTATCTGATCGAACCCTGCCATATAACTATACGGATACTAGTACAAACCGTCCGATCCTGATCCGTGCAATACCGCACGTATCTGATCGGACCCTGCCATATCTCCATACGGCCTCTACAGCGTTTCGCCCGAAAACTGAGTAACTGAAAGTGTGGTAGACTCTAAAGACTCGTCAATACTATGGCTGTGGATTTAACCACTAGCACGTCAGAGGTATAAGCCAATACGTGACGGGCCACCAGCTATTGACTAAAAGGGACGTCGATGAGCGAACTCATCCTGACACCCTACTGAGCCTGTCAGTGACAATATCCGTACAGTCCGGTCCGTTCGTCTATGAGCATCGCATGGCGGGCCTAGGGGGTTGGTAAAAGTCAGACCCCCAAAAGCGGTACAAGTCGTGTCGGAGTGTAGCCCAGAACACCCTGAGATACTACTGGAATACCTACCAGTAAATCTCCTGCCTTGGCCAAGGACTTCGTGTAATGGCTCTCCTAGACACAGCGCGACCTCACCCCCAATACCGGGAGAGACGAAACCCCCGAAGATCCGCTCACTGCCTCCATGTGGCTCGGGACTGTACCCAACTAAAACCTGTTTGCACGACTCCTTTGAGCCGTGGTAGGGTAGTAATCAAAGCACAGTGGGAACTCACACGAGACAAATGACGATCCCCAGGTCGAAGAACTAACCTGTACACATGTCACCTGGGAACTGCTATCTGACGTCAGGTATAAGACCAACTAGCATGTTCCCGGCGAGTCCTGTCCGGTGTACTCATAACCCAATGAGCACCTGTATACATCTTAGGTGATCCAACTGACACCAGTGGCTTGTGAGACCGGCCACCGCCCCTCGTCGGGGTCTCGACTGTATACACTAGTCTACTCTGGAGTATCGATGCCCTATCTCGAAACTCCCACGACTAGGGACCTTTTAAGGATGTGCTTGTAGACCCCAGCTCCCACGTATATGATCGCCCTCATACTGCCGGTAGTCAAGCAAGAATCCTAGGGGCTCTATCAACGTGCAATAGCGACATGTCATGTCACCTAAAGCAGTACACGATGATAAAGGTAAACCTGATAGCATACTATCATCTTGAGTAAGACTGTTCTACCGGGATAGGTCCTCCCTCAATCATTGCAATCACGTGCCTGTGATCCAATAATTGACTCTGAGGGCACTATCTCCAACAATCTCCCACTTGCACTCAAGGCTAATTATTGCGATGTCGCATACTCACAGCCCGTGTGATACCGAACACCCAACTCCTCTACTAGTCAGTCGCACAAAACCTGTTTGCGAAACTATTGCGTTCGAGGAATAGCCTCAGTGAGTGGATCCGCTCTGAAATTTCTTTCTATGTCTCTCTAAATCTCAAGTTCGCGGAGAATGCCATCTCCCGAAATGAGCAATACCTGTCTTAGAGTGTCTGGATGTCTGATGGGACCGAGTTCATAAATGAACTCCAAATCCAAACTTCTTAGACTGTATCGTCAACTGAACTTAATCAGTATCCTGCGCCATGCCTCCCTCAGTATTGCCTTGGACCTCCTGTCCAAAATACTGCCCCTCGTCAGAGGGAAAACTATAACTCTGACAACCTCCTTGTCGTCCATGTCACCTTGGAAGCCTGGAATGATAACCGTCTCCTGAATTAGGCTGTCGTTATCATATCCCTAGAACATCCACTTATGTTCTAAAACTGCTTCCGACTGTTTCTCCAGGATTGGATTAATGTCAACTTATTGCATCTAGTGCAAGAACAACATCTGGTGTGGTACTTGACATCTCATGATTGACTCACTTGCCTAAGCAAGTGATCTGCCAATCATGCACGTCCCTCTCCCCTTTAGTCTGTAAGACACCTTTAGAGAGGGTGACTCCATTACCTGCAGGTACACTACCGTGCCAGGAGTCGTCCATCCTAAATACTCTTAGAATGCTGTCAAGTACCCTGATTGGGAAACCACCCAAATCTAGATCCAAAACCATAGATCTAGTAACCAGTATGTCTGATATAATGTCCAAGTCCTTTGTGGAGAAACCACTGTGTGACGACCAAAGTATAACCGATCGTAGTGTAGGAGTTTCTTTTCCTACTCTGTGTATATCATCCATATACCAGGATATCACACCCTACTACCTTCTCAACAGATCCATCCCCTATTCTGATGAAGTCAAACCCATGACTGTCACGTCAGAAATAGATGATCTATCTCCGCTACATCTGCTCTAGTCTATAAATAGACATAAGTAACCTGTCCACCAATGCTTCCGCTGCTCCCACTGACTACGACAACCCTCTGGCAGAGTCCTATAGACGTACACTTCTAAAACTAGTTTAGAACGACGCTATACTCATCCTCCCGCCGGGTCTCGTAACCTGGAACAACAGCAATGGCAATTGTGGGTAAACAAGAACTTCCCTGTCACCGTCCTTGAGGCTACCGTAGTACCTCTCTGGTGCCTGAAGTTACCCACCTTATCTGCGGAGTGGCCAATGGAATGTCAATCCAGATTGAATCTTTAGGTTCCTTATCAAATCTTCAGTAATCGTTTGTGGTTCTGGAATCACTTCCAGTTCTACCATACTCTCACTACTGTTTCCAAAAAAAAATCCATTTTTAATAAAACTGTGGCGAGTCTAGAACAATATCGCTATTGTTCATCCAGATAGTAGAAAATCAACCCTCGTCATAGCCTGGGTCAACCCACAAACAGCCATTACAGAAACGTGCCTTGAGTTGTCCAGTGTCTGGTTTTAATCATAAACCGGACAACTCCCCGTACCTTAACATCGTTAAGATATGAACTGTTCTATATCCAATATAGAAACAGAGGCACTGATTTAATTGAACCAGATTCAAATCATGCAGCTGTCCCCAGCGCATGTCAACTAAATGGAAGGAGGCCGATCAGCGTTACTCAACTTAGGAATACTTCCAATTATGAGTAACCTGAAAGAGAAGCAAGATCTCTTTATCATTACTATCAACTGAATACCATACACAAGTATCTACATCTTCGATCTCTTTGAAGAATCCCGATACTTGCTATACCTGGTTCTCTACTCTATTCAAATACCTATAACTTCTCCAAATTCGGACCCTGTGTTTCCACGAAACACCTGTCTAAAAATTAGAGAAGTCATAAGTAAACTGAATGTAGTACGAGGACCAACCCCTCTGTCCTGATGGACCCTGGACAACATACAATACTCTGTATAAGTTCCTTGAGTCTGATAACTCATTCACTGTGTGTCGTAGGTTGAAAACTGTACTTATGGTTAAGAAGAATTACACCGCTGTTTAATGCTCCTTACCTAACCATCCACTGATATAGGTAAATGTCGTAGACATAATTTCAGAAAGGTATATCTCACTCTATGAAAATAGACGTACAGATATATCAATTTGAAATTGGTGCATAACAGCGGCTATTCAAAACCAAATATTTGCCGACCGGCAAACAGCCCAGGTGATTTCCTCAAATATCACCGATTACAACAAATCCCGATATAATGAGGATGATCACCCAATTCCCAATAACCTACTCCCACTCATCATCTGTAAAACCATACAGATGTGAGAATCGAACCTGGTAAATACATACCCTGGAGCAAGTGTCTAATCGGGAAATCAGTTTCCTTTAACAGTACACAGTGAGACTGAAACATCGAAATGTTTCGATGGGGTATCCTGGTATTCCCAGTAATGCCTCTTCCATCATCACGTCTGTAACCTTGTAATTCTTTGCCACCTCTCCAAATCCCTTCATCTGTCTTTAGTCTTTACCTTCTGTACACCCCTTTAGGCCAAATGGTTTTCTTCCTTCCCTACCGTTCGGCACCAGCCTATGGTTTGGAAGAAGACTATCCAATAAGCATGATGGGTGTACTGTCCCTATCCTAGGAACACTCGCAACACGAGAGAAGGTGAAGATAAAAGACATCTGAATGTACTTTATTCCTATTTCTCCTGGACCAGGATCCATCCCCGAACTGGAACAAGTTCCTTTCGAGTTCGTATATAACCATACGATGGATTATCCAATAAAATGGGATCTTCGTAGTGATACGGAGTGTCCTGGAGAAATACAAAGGTGATTTAGGATTGGCGAAGAAATACTTGGTTCGGTCGTGAATAGCAGTCGCAATTTACTTTGCCCTCTTACTAATCCCTTGTTTTTGTCTGAACTTAATACCTTCTGTACACCGTTTAGGCTAACTGGTTTTCTTCATTCCCTACCGGTCGGCACCAGCCTAAGGTTTGGAAGAAGACTATCCAATTTGCATAATAGGTGTACTACTCCTAAACTAAGGAGTACTCGCAACCTGAGAGAGGGTAAAAGGAAAAGACAACTGAATAATCCTATCCGTTTTCTCCAGAACCAGAAACCATCCTCGAATTCCTTCGAGTTCGTATCTAACCATACGATGGTTTTGTCCAATGGAAGTGGACGTTCGCAGTAATACGGGGTGTCCTGGAGAAAAGGGTAAAAGTAGGAGTGGCAATGAGGTCTGCAACTCTGACAATCCAAAAGCCTGTGTTAAGAAGGTTCGGTCAACTTGGTCTCTGAGTCATAGTCTTAGGGTTGGGTCAATGGTCGCTACCAGAGAGAGAGAAAAGAAACACTCAGCGTGCACTCTAACCAAGATCAGAATGGTTACCAATTTATCTAATCTGGAAACCTCCCACTGTACCTCAAATTCTCCTCCAAACCTGAAAGAAGAATTAGTCGGGGTCACCCGAGGAGTAAACTAACTCATCAGTGGGAATCGGGATCCAACTCTCATCGTATGATAACGTGACGGAATCCGCTCACGTCATCACACTCCAGAAGGTATGCGCATATCTGGCAAGTTTCAGTACTTTTGAAACTCCCGATGTGGATTTTTACCCCATGCTCTTATGACCTTGACTTTGGCCAACAAATCATAAGTCACATGTCAAGTTCTGCCCGTCATTCTCCAGGTTAATTTGAATCCACCCGTACATACCCTTGACTTTGGCCAACAAGGCAGTACGACTGTTCCAAACCAACGCATCTATCTATGCTGCATATGAATAACCAACAGCTACCAAACACTGTGCCTTGACTTTGGCCAACAAACACAGCTTGAATACTATTGACTACCCATATGAAACGACGGAGGGCTACGAATGGTTTCTGGCGAAAACCTTTAACGTAATGAACTTGATATCGTTGAAGGAACTGATAGCTTTTTAAAATATAGTGACGAAAAACCGTTGCTAAAGAGGTCACTCCCGGTGAAGGGATCTCGGCTCTTTCCCCGTAGAATGAGGTGCAGGATATTCCAACTGAATACCACGGTGCAAAGCAAAAGTAATCGGCTATAGTGAAGTTAATGCCCTGACGCAAACTTCTGTCCAAGGGGTCACTCCCGGTGAAGGGATCTCGGCCCTTGCCTCGTCGACTGAGGAGCAGGATATTCCAAATGAATACCACGATGCAAAACAGAAATGAACGTCCTTGCAATAACAGCTTTTTGAAAAGTGTTCCAACAACATCAGAATAGGTTTGTTTAACTTGCATTGATCCGAATCAATGCAGTCCCATCAATTGATCACACCACAAAGAACGAAAATATACTGACGTACGTATATGCCATCCGCATTCGCCACTGGGTCCCGTCATCACCCGTTAGGTTAGCTTACTAACGACAGAGCGGGGACTGGACTAGCGCGGATGTAAAACATATACAACATCTACTAATATATATACCAATATATTATATTTCGCTCAAGGCGTGAATAAAATGCAACATCACAGAAATGTACAGCATCACAGAATAATACAGATATCTGGGATCCCCGGGTTTCACAGAGCCACTACTGAAAACCCGACGTTCCCCTGGTCGTGTGGATAGCCTGTGCAATGAAAACCTAGACCCCTACGGGTGCGGCAAGTCACCCGCCAAAACCTGAAGCGAGGCAGCCCCCTTCAGCGCGGTGAATGGACCACCCAGCACTTCACGGAATCCGGTAACTTGGGCACCCCTCCTGGGTCAACCTGTACCCCCTACGAGTGCGGCGAATAGCCCGCCAATTCCAGACTGAAACCCCTCCGTCTCAATGCCCTGAGATGCGGGCCCGTTGCCCTCCAGAACCCGGCTATCCGTGCACCCCTCCGCGGGGTAACCCTAGTACAGAAAGTAAAATATACATACACCGGGTACATCGACCGCAACCAGGTCGTGCCCCAAAAGAATAATACAAACAGGCAGTGACGGCAGTCCACATGTCGGACGCTCGCCCCGCAATATCAAATGTACATAATACAACAACACTGTACTAGTATTGCATCCAGGCTATCCCCCACGACCGATCCGCAACATCACAGCAAATACATAGAACATCAACGTGAAAATCACGTTCGCAAATCCGTCTAACCGGGCTATAGCAGTTAGACCGGATTTACCGATCGAGTGACATTCACGGTCGCAGATATAATGTAAATACTGTGAAAACTAACGTGTTTAAATTTCGATCGACAAAATATCAAGAAGTGGGCCCCACGACTTACTGGTGAACAGTAACAAAATCTGGGCAAAAATGATATATATTAAAAACCCCAAAAACCCACATAGAATAACCTGACAAAATTTGGGAGCACGTGCTCCCCACGTGGCCGCGGTTGCGCGGCCAAACCATGGGTTTGGCCGCGCTTCCGCGGCAGCTTGGGGGGATCACGACCCCAAATTTTGTCGGGTGTCTTAAAAGTTCCTGCTATGATTTTTAAGACATCCAGAAATAATTTTTGAGACCGTTTAAAAACAACAGAAACTGTCGGCTTGGATTTTTGTAGTTTTCAATTTCCGGTCGGATCGAAGTTTTAAACGCGTTAGCACAAGTTAGCATAGCAAAATGGTGAGGCTCTGATACCACTGTAAGTCTACGTTAGCGCCCCGGCAGTCTACAGACGCCAAATGCGGAATAAAACTTTTTAACTTGGCGCTATCGTATACTTTCACCCGGATCTGCCATTATTGCTAAACTAACAAACAGTAAAGAGTGTGGAAATGTTGTACCGACTGATCCGAGTCCTCCGGTCTTCATCTCCACTCCGATCTCCTCGCGGGATCTCCGTCCGTCTCCTCCTCGTCGGAAAGGGCACCACATCGCCTGTAGCTTTTACGGGCTCCCACCTCAATACCGAGGCAACTCGGGCGCGAAGCTGGCGAATCGACGCGTCCAAGATTTGCTGTAGGAAGTGTAGTGTAGATGTCTCATTGGGGTATTGGAGTTGCCTTTAGATGGAGGGAAGAAAGGAATCATGAACTTTGGAGAATTTTGTAGCAATGGAGAAATGAGATCATGATTAATTTCCAACACCAAATGAAATATCAACCTCTCTCATTTTTCCCCTCTCTCCCCAAAATGAGTGGCCGGCCATTCTTCTTAGAATGGTGGAGGAAAAACAAAACTAAATCAAAGAGGGAGGTGAGAGTAGTAGAAAGCAAGTGGTGATCCTAAACAAACATACACCATGCTTAAACCTATTCACACCTTAACCTTTCATATCAACAATAAAAGCAAGTATGGAAGAAAGATTCAAATCCTATCATAATCAAACCATTAAGCAAGAAAACCCCTCCACAAAAGTAATTTGCAAAACTGCAAATTACCCCCTCCATCGGAAAAGTCCGGCCGGGAAAGAACAAAGGAAAACCGGCCGGAACGGAATGCAAACTGGTAACTCCAGAAAACTGGTCCCGTAATAAATTACAGGAAAAACCCCGACACTGTGCATACACACCCGCATCTGTATTCCGACCGGATACAAATGCAAAGAGACAAAATCTACACTGTACTAAACTAGGACCGGCTTAAACCAAAGCCGGCTAGTAATATCCGTTCGATCCTGATCCGTGCAATACCGCACGTATCTGATCGAACCCTGCCATATAACTATACGGATACTAGTACAAACCGTCCGATCCTGATCCGTGCAATACCGCACGTATCTGATCGGACCCTGCCATATCTCCATACGGCCTCTACAGCGTTTCGCCCGAAAACTGAGTAACTGAAAGTGTGGTAGACTCTAAAGACTCGTCAATACTATGGCTGTGGATTTAACCACTAGCACGTCAGAGGTATAAGCCAATACGTGACGGGCCACCAGCTATTGACTAAAAGGGACGTCGATGAGCGAACTCATCCTGACACCCTACTGAGCCTGTCAGTGACAATATCCGTACAGTCCGGTCCGTTCGTCTATGAGCATCGCATGGCGGGCCTAGGGGGTTGGTAAAAGTCAGACCCCCAAAAGCGGTACAAGTCGTGTCGGAGTGTAGCCCAGAACACCCTGAGATACTACTGGAATACCTACCAGTAAATCTCCTGCCTTGGCCAAGGACTTCGTGTAATGGCTCTCCTAGACACAGCGCGACCTCACCCCCAATACCGGGAGAGACGAAACCCCCGAAGATCCGCTCACTGCCTCCATGTGGCTCGGGACTGTACCCAACTAAAACCTGTTTGCACGACTCCTTTGAGCCGTGGTAGGGTAGTAATCAAAGCACAGTGGGAACTCACACGAGACAAATGACGATCCCCAGGTCGAAGAACTAACCTGTACACATGTCACCTGGGAACTGCTATCTGACGTCAGGTATAAGACCAACTAGCATGTTCCCGGCGAGTCCTGTCCGGTGTACTCATAACCCAATGAGCACCTGTATACATCTTAGGTGATCCAACTGACACCAGTGGCTTGTGAGACCGGCCACCGCCCCTCGTCGGGGTCTCGACTGTATACACTAGTCTACTCTGGAGTATCGATGCCCTATCTCGAAACTCCCACGACTAGGGACCTTTTAAGGATGTGCTTGTAGACCCCAGCTCCCACGTATATGATCGCCCTCATACTGCCGGTAGTCAAGCAAGAATCCTAGGGGCTCTATCAACGTGCAATAGCGACATGTCATGTCACCTAAAGCAGTACACGATGATAAAGGTAAACCTGATAGCATACTATCATCTTGAGTAAGACTGTTCTACCGGGATAGGTCCTCCCTCAATCATTGCAATCACGTGCCTGTGATCCAATAATTGACTCTGAGGGCACTATCTCCAACACCTCTAACCCTAAACATGACCCTAACCCTAACACTAACCCTAACCCTAAATACCATAACCCTAACCCTAACCCTTAACCCTAACCACAACCCGGCCAACACCAATCCCAACCCCAACCGAACCCTAATCCCAACCCCAACCCCAACCGGCCCCCTCCAAACCCTTACCCTAACCCCAACCCCAACCCCAATCGAACCCTAACCCTAACCACAACCCGGCCAACACCAATCCCAACCCCAACCGAACCCTAATCCCAACCCCAACCCCAACCGGCCCCAACCAAACCCTTACCCTAACCCCAACCCCAACCCCAATCGAACCCTAACCCTAACTGACCCGATGCCACCCCTACCCGAACCCAGATCCCTGAACCCTACCCCTAACATCATCAAAAGAGGGAAATAACAGTATTAAATTAGAAGTAAAAATTGGAAATTTACTAACCGCGGTGGAGGAGACGACGGAGGAGGCCAGTAGTCGACGATGCGATCGGCGACGAGTCAAGCACGGTTGCGACGTGGAAGTCGACGAGTCAAGCACGGTTGCGGTGGCGAGGTCAGGATGAGGACGTCGATGGCCGACGAGATCGGGATCGAGACGCGGGAACGGTCGTCGCGAGGCGCGGAAGAATAAGAGAGAAGAAAAATTTGGGAACGGTGAGGGATTTTCTGTGCCTTTTTTTTTATTATTAACCCGTATACATGCCCCTACGGACTTAGCCGTAGGTTCTTTGTTTGCGCCACCGTAGGGCCAAACAACAAATTATGATTAAATATTTTTAAATTAAAATATAGAAAACCGTAGGGACAACAGTGGGCACCTACGGATTAATCCGTAGGGGCAACCCCTATTTGTAGTAGTGATACTCATAGATAGTGAAACCTGTGAAAAAGGGGAAAATCGAAGTGGAAAGTAAATTGTATTTAGCGAGGTTAGTGATTTAGAGGATGATCATTCGAAGAACAACTCTTATATATTAGGTTTGGACCTAGCGGTCCGCCTGACAGGGTTATGTCCCGAGCAACAGTGGGTCGTAGTCTCGTATATGTACGAGGCCCTCGTTAAACATGATCACTCCTTTCCACAACTCGATTTCAAAAGTGTCTTAGAGACCGATATGGACACAGATCACACATAGCAGTGTTTAATGGCATATCGATTACCTGCATTTATTGTCTCCACCGTTATTACTTTATTTCCATGCCTCTTTGTTACTATTATAATATTTCTATTATGTCGCCCTGATGACCTGAGTATGCATTCTCAGTTATAGAGGTGGATCCGTCTGACCTTGAGAAGACCGCGAAGATCAAGACCAGTGAACCAGTTACATTTCTCCATTGATATCCCTGGTTAGTTGCCCTCTTGTTTACTTCAATTGAGCTCAATTTTCTTTATATATCCGATAGTTTTAATGACTGTATTCTCTTTATCCGTGTTGTATTTTACTGATTACCATATAGTGCTAGAAGCCGAAATGTGACTACGGCAGGATTTTTCCTTGATCGTAGGAGCATGGCTGGCCTTATCACTCTTGTATTCCGTATTTTGGGAAGCGGGGCATGACATGGTATTGTTGGTATCAGAGCCTCGGGTTTAGAATAAGATTGCAGTTCAACTTAGGGATCCCTTGAATTATACTTTGTTTCCTTGCTTCCACTTCCATATACTACTTGTATATCACCACTCAAGTTCATGTTTTGAATCTTATCTACATTATCTTTTCCTCGTGTTCTGCATCATTAGTCGTTATTTTCCTTGTGTTCCACTATCAGATTATGACCTTTACTTTTTAGGCCATGGCCAATCGTGCGGCAGCACCGCTTCTCGCTGAGGACACCTGGTCCTACATTTTTTTCGACTGTATATTATTGAGTTCAGACGACGAGCTCGATGGCCTATAGATTATTTCAACGACAGCGAATCCAAGGATGAGGGAGTCAATGTCGCAGCTTCAGAGATCAATATGATTAATGATTCTGACGATAAAGATGAGGACCCAGAAGAGGACCCTGAAGAAGAGAATCCTGAGGAACATCCTGTTGGGTTACGGAAGCGCCCCGACCATCAGTCCGTGACCAAATGCGGAAAAAAATTTATAAAACTTGGCGCTACCACAACCAATTACCCGGATCTACCCATAAACCCTAGATAACAAAACATGCAAAGGAGTTAGAATGGTTATACCGAATAGATCCGTGTCTTTCGGTCTTCAACCATCATCCCAAGCTCCTAGGGGCTTCCTTGATCAAGCTTGATCTCCGGTTTGCCCCCATCGAAGATGATCCACTCGAGAGTCTTTGCAACGAGCTGCAACCTCATATCCGAGGAAACTTGGGCACCTAGATCGCCACTCTAGATACCGTAGATGAAGTAGAGAGTGATGAAGGATTAATTTGTCTTAAGACACCCAAGGATCCTCAACTAATGAGAGGGTTTGGGTGGAGCTAGAGGAAGAAGAAGATGCCATGAGAATGAGGTGTTGAGAGCAACTCAAGAGAGAGAGAAAGAAATGAATAATGGCTTGTGTTTTTTTTTGTTGTGTGAGTGTGATAAGAAATAATGGAGCCATCACATAAATTCCCATGTCTCCAAAATATCTTAGTCAACAAAAAATATCTCAAGTCAACATAATCTCACAACAAACAAAAACCCTAAGCATGCTAGAATAGTAACCATGGGCCACTAATTATCCATTCCACAAAAATGTAATAAACACCTCTTCCTCCACCTCAATAACCTTTTAATCCAAAAAGGTCTAAACCATGATGAGGTGTGATCTTCTAAAAGTAATCTTGTAAGAAATTACAAGAATACCCATCATCCGTATGTACATACCCGCATCCTTATTCCGAAGAATACGAATACAATGAGATGAAAATAATCCAACAATATAATACTAGGATCCGGCTTAAACCAAAGCCCACTAGTATTATCCGTCCAAACATCATCCGTGCATAAGTACACGTATGTGATCGAACCCTGCCGTAAAACCATATGGCCTCTACATCGTTTTTCCCGAAGCAGGGAAACCCTCTGTGTAAGACTTTAAATACTCGTCAATACGCTGGAAGTGGGTTTAACCACAAGCACGTCAGCAGCACTAGCTGTATGTAACGGCTACCCAGGTATTGAGCGAAAGGGAGGCCGACGAGCAAACTCATCCTGAAACCCTTACTGAGCCTGACAGTGACAATATATGTACTGTCCGGTCCGTTCGTCTATGAGTATCGCATATTGAGTCTAGGGGGTGGATGAAGTCAGACCCCTAATAATACGACATTTAGTGTCGGTATGAAACCTATCACCACCTGAGAAACTACTGTTCTTAAATCAGCAATTCTCAACTATCTTGGCCAAGGATTTCTGGTGATGGCCACCCGTGCACACCGCGACATCAACCCCAATACCGGGAGAGACGAATCCCCTGACGATTCGCTCACTGCCTCCATGTGGCTCGGGACTGTACCCAACTAAAACCTGTTTGCTCGACTCCTTTGAGCCGTGGTAAGGTAGTAATCAAAGCACAGTGGGAACTCACACGAGACAAACGACGATCTCAGGTTGATAGACTAACCTATACACATGTCATCAAGGAACTGCTATTTGACTATAGGTATAATACCAACTAGCAAGTTCTCGGCGAGTCCGTCCGGTGTACTCATAACCCAATGAGCACATGTATACATCTTAGATTAATCAACTAACACCAATAGCTTGTGAGACCGGCCACCACCCCTCATCGGGGTCTCGATCCGTATACACTTGTCTACTCTTGGAGTATCGATGCCCAGTCTCGAAACTCCCACGACTAGGGACATTTTAAGGATATGCTTATAGACCACCCAACTCTCACGTATATGATCGCCATCATACTGCTGGTAGTCAAGCATGAATCCTATGGGCTCTATCAACATGTAATAGTGATCTGTAATGTCACCTGAAGCATGTATATAATGATAAAGAAAAACCGGATAGCATACTATCATCTTGAGTAAGACTGTTCTACCGGTGTAGGTCCTTACTCAATCATTGCAATCACATGCCTGCAATCTAATAATTAACTTGAAGGCACTATAGCCAACAATCTCCCACTTGCACTTAAGGCTGATTATTACGGTGTCGCATACTCACAGCCCGTGTGATACTGAACACCTAACTTATCTACTAATCAGTTTGACAAACCTCGTTTGTAAAACTATTGCATTCGAGAAATAGCCTCAGTGAGTGAATCCGCTCCAATGTTTCCTTTCGATGTCTCTCTTTATCTCAAGTTTGTGGAGAAACCCATCTCCCGAAATGAGTAATACCTGTCTTAGAATATGTATGGATATCTGATGGGACCCAGTTCATAAATGAACTCCAAATCAAGCAAACTTCCTAGACTGTATCATCCACTGAATTTAATCAGTATCTTACGCCATGCATCGCTCAGTATCCGCTTGGACCACCTGTCCAAACAACTGCCCCTCGTTAAGAGGGAAAAATATAACTCTGACAGTCACTCTGTCATCCAGGTCACCTGTTCATACCATAATATTGCATTATTATATTCCCCATTCTTATTCGTTTTATAAATAAACAGGTGTTTTTGACACATGTCTGCTACATATTACAGGCTACGGGTTCTTGGAGCAAAAACAGTGAAAAAGACAAAAGACGATACAAAAAGAGGGACTTTGACCAACAAACAGAAGACACTTGATCAAGCCTACGTCAAAGATAAAATTCACAAAGTACAAGGCAATGCAAGGTCCAAGATTACAAAGCGAACGGTTAAAAATCCACCGCAATTATTCACTAGAGATCTGGAAGAAACATAGAAGCTATTTTAATAAAAGAACCAAATAATAAGGAAGCCCAAAGACAGAAGAGCCAACAAACGAAATTTCAAGGCCCAATACTTCCTTTTAAAGAGACAGAGATATAAAATTTTACCAAAGCTTGGAGTCTACTTTGACTAGGTCTTCCTAAGGATATTTTGGTAAATGTAGACGTGCGAATCAATTGTAACCTAGGGATTCCTATCCTCTATAAATAGGAACTCTAAATCATTGTAAATGCTATGCCTCCCTGTGCCTCTTTTTATCAATAAAATTTAGATTTCTTTTGGAGAGCATCGATGCCTCTTTTCATTTCATAAATTCAGATCTGACAAGTCTTGTGTTGATGTTTGGAGAGAGCCATCTGTAAAGTAAGTAATTAATTTCAATTCTTACCCTAGGTAATTTTTCATTCTCTGCCCTAGTATAAATTTAATTCCTTGCCCTAGTTAGATAGTTAGATCTTTAATTCAATTGCCCTAGATTAATTTAGTTTTTAGATTTAATTAATCCATTCACACCGTTCGTAATTAACTCGTAAGAGCGACTAGGAAATTCACAACATCCCTGTGGACCGACCCGTACTCACCGGCTAGCTGCATGCGACGCCGTTCTTGATTGCGGTAATAGATAGTTTTGAGATCAATCAAATGGCGCCGTTGCCGGGGATGGCGTGTTATTTCCTTTTTGCAATTTCGGGTTAATCAAAATTAAAAAAATCATAAAAATCTGAAAAATCTGAAAAATATATCATCTGTTATTTTTGGGAAGGGTATTTTTGTGTGAATTTTGCAGGATCTACGAACAAATTCGGATCTGGAAATCTACAGAGATCAAAACAGCAAATATCAAATCCGAACAAAAAGAAGATCACAACAACCGAGGAACAGAAGAAATTTGGAGGACCGAGTCTACAAGTCAACCGCGGAGATCTGGTGACAAAAAAAACTGTTGAACCGTCCAACCGGCCGCGGAACCGCCGCGGCCTGGTCGATTCAGGGCTTGAAAAAAAAACTCTGTAAGTCTTCTGATCTCCTCCTCTGCAAATCTCCGATATATCTTCTGAAAAATCTCCTACAGGATTCTTTGCACTTAAAAAAATCTTTCCCCTTCCAAATAACAATCTTGTGCAGGATTCTTTGCGCCGCGCATAAAATAAAAAAATTTGATTGCAAGTGATTTACTGTTTTGCATATCTTTAATCGGACTTTAAGGGGATTTTGACCAATTCAGATTGGGTGGGGATTTCATCACCCTTCCCAGGACCCCAGAAATCATATAAGGCATTTGCATTAACCAATCTTTAATTAAAAAATACTAGACTCAGCCCTAAGGACTTCGAGCTCAATAGGACAGAGGACTACTTATAGGCATCGACCGTTTATCCTAACCTGACTTTGCGGTGTCTAGGAAAGTGTGTCAAAGGCTAGTGGTTATTAATTAGGCCCACTGCTGTGGTTCCTTCCCACTTACCTGGCACTTACCTGGCCGCAATTGGCAGTGAAGAGGCGGTTTGAGGTCCTATCTCTAGCCTTTTGGAACAGTTAGGAGCTGTCTAGCTGATCTAGGCCTGATTGAGCATTTTTGGTTGATCGAAAGTGTGTCTTAGCCCTTTATCAAAAAAAAAATTTACGAACAGTTCCAAATAAAAAAAGGGGGAAAGGGAATTTTTTTTAACAAAACTTGTAAAGTTTGCCGCTAAGAAATCCTTGCACCACCTACCTTCTTTCTCTTATCTTTCTTCTACCATGGGTACCCCACATCATAAATCTCTTGCCGAAGTTTGGTATCCCGAACCTAACTTTGCCTCGTACGTCAATTGTTTCGATCGATTTAAGGAAAATCCCTTCGTGCCCAAAATTTCTTTGAAAGATCAAATAGAAGCGTCTGGGAGAAATAATTTGACATTACAACCCACTTTGTGTCAACCATGTCAACCTTCACCACCTTCATATGTTGATACCACTTTTTCAAGTTCTGCTGTAACTCCTAAACCGATGTCCATTGCTGAGCATATTGCTCAATCTCGTAGCCGATCTTTCACCCCTCTCCACTCATCTAGTTCTAGGGATCCACAAGACTATTCATATTTTTATCCACATGTTGACCCTACCCCTGTCCAACCACCCACTTCCTGCCAGTCCTACCCGACTTTCCCACCGTCACTAGACACTGTTTCTACACAGCCAGTTGGGAGTTTCACATATTCACACAATTTCGAATCCTTTACCGAAACCCCTTCACAACCCATGTCTAGTTTGGAACAGTCGTTGGAGGCTTATATCTTAGCAACAAAAAAAATGATTAGGAATGTGGATGCGTCAGTAGCCGCCCTTATACAACCTAGCGAACCGGTAGCTAGTTTTCCACTAGTTTCAAATTTTTCAATGTATGAGGAGGCGGTTGGACAGAGTGAGAATTTGAGAAGAGAGAGTGAGTTTTACACCTTTCCAAATCAAACCTACCCATACCCAATTGAAGCCCACAACTCCGGTTTTCCATCGATTGTCCCAAATGATTCACAAGTTAAAGATAAAACATCTAACGAGTTGTGTGACTTTGTAGTTCTTGATTTACCAGATTGTGAAGAACCCCTTTCAAGTGAAACCACACTTAACCCTTTCGATCTTTACACCTCCAATCTAGAACCTAAATCGATAAATATCCATGCTTTTGATGAGGTGTCAGAAAAAATTGATTTTCACTTGATTAAGGATATAGACGCCGGGAATATTTTGGATGATGAATCCGTCGATTTGATTGAAATTTTATGTCCAATTCATCATCCCGAGTCATTAATTGTTTCTCCCGAACTTCATATGCGTCTTGATTTTAATGATAATGGCATGGATAGGCTAAATTTTGAGGAAAATATTGAGGAGAATTATGAGGATGGTATTGAGGAGGATTATGAAGATAATATTAAGGTTGAACCATTTTTGTTTGATGTGTCGGATTTTCCAATTCATCCTCCTGAATCTTTAACTGTTATATCACCCTCCCTCCCTTCCATCGTTCCGACCACGCATAAGATCACGCATGAAGACTGTGAGCTTGAAACATTTCCCTTTGAATCTGACACAGTTCTCACAGCTAATAACACTTACGAGTATTTCACTTTTTTGGACGATATTGAAGACTCACCGCCCGAGTTTGAGTCCTTTGAATTTTCAAATGATTTAGTTGAACCATCAGACTCGTTTTCTTACAATTGTTTCGACCCATTGATGGAATTTTTCAAGTTCGAGACAGTTTACTACGGTGAGAATGAGACTATCCCTAATTCACTCCCTTTCGTCCTTCCTATCGTTCTGACCGTACTAGAGACCGTTACGCTCTCATCTCCTATACCAAGTTCGACGTGCCCATGCTTTCTTGCGAATCTTGAGAGATTTGACCTCATTTCTCGACGGGTTGATAGGTTAGCACAATCACTTTTAACACATCGGTCATCACAAATTGCGCTAATTTATTCACTCGATTTACACCCTCAAGATCGTACTCCACTTCTTTCTCTTTTCCGCCATTCTTCTCCCCCACCGAGACCGTATCCCGTTTCTACCTCCACACGGTCTCGTGTGCTTCTCATCTCTTTTCTTTCCACTCCATTTTTTCACTAACTCAACCATTACCACGATAAGATTTTTGAATGGTTGGTGCTAACCTTTGGCTTGTGTAAGGCCAAGCTTAAGTTTGAGGGGAACCTTGTTGTATATATGTACATATATTTTTTGTTTTCTTTTTCTATAAAAAATAAAAAAAATAAAAAATTATATAAATAAACAGGGGAGTGCCGGCATTTTAACCCTCTTGGTGTAGCATGACAGTGAGGACACTGTCAAGTTTAAGTTTGGGGGTATGCTCGGTACGTCTTCTTCCTTCGCATTCATTTGTACATATTTTTGCATTTGCATATTTATTTAAAAACCCATAAAAATTTAAAAAATTCAAAAATTATAAAAATTAATGTATTCAATTTTGGCCGTATTTGAGTTGAGTTTGACAAATATGTTAACTGGCTAGGAACAACTAGATCTTAGACTTAGTAAATTAAAAACCCTAAAAATAACCTTCCTTAAAGTTTAACGGTAGAAAATATATGTCTTTAGAGTTTATTTAGAAGCAGGCAAATTTTGAGTTCAGTTCTTGGGCTAAGTCGAAACAAAGGAAAATTATTGATGTTCTTATTAGAGTATAAGTTTGAAAAATAATTCCTAACTTAAGTCTAGATTCTGAAAATGTATACCCTACAAATTGCACTAACACGCACCTTGAAACTTGGAATAGTAGAGGAGACCTTGAAATGCTCTTGTCTAAAGTCTTTAGTACGAAGAAAAAAAAGAAAAAAAAGTGAATAAAGAAAAAAAATGAACACTGGTTTTTGTCTTAAGGCTGCAAAAATAGAAAAATATTCAGCGAGGGTGTTTCATCACCTAGTGCCTTAGACCAACTAGTTTGGGAGTCACTGCTAAAAGCCTTGGGTGTTGCAAGACTAGGAATTACGCTTTAATGTGCAAACACATCTTGTAATCGGTTGTTGGTACCTCAAGAACTATTAATGGTCGCATGAAGGATATGTAAGCAAAATTCATTTAAATTCACCAATTAATTAGTGCTTTGGACAACGGACAGGGGTATGATTGCTTGATTTGAATTTCCAAGTGTAGGGGTGACTTATACACACACGTAGGGATATGTGATTAGAGTTTAGATAGGAGATAGGAGTGAAGAATAGAACTTGTATCTTTAGTAGAGATGATAAAAATTCCTAAGTGGAGATAGAACCCTAGAAGGAAAACTTAGGAGATGCTGAAAGCTAAGTAGGTCTGCAGAACATATATAATCTTAAATTAAATGATGAGGAAGTGTGAGTAATATGGGTGGATAATTTATGAGTCGACGGTAATAGAATTCCTTGTTAGAAAATCTAATTAGAGAACAAAAGTCGAAAAGCCGAATTGATAGGATTTTGTGGGTAGTATCCGCTGAAAACCCTCAGGAGACAACACTCCTCCTACGAGGGACACCTAGAGGTTTAACGGCTTGTTGCACGAGCTCAGTGCAATCGCGTTTCCCTACGAAAGTGCGGTTAAGTTTCTGTAGAGAATAAAAAAAATAAGTTTGCTCGAGGACGAGCAAAAGATAGGTTAGGGGGTATTTGTTCATACCATAATATTGAATTATTATATTCCCCATTCTTATTCGTTTTATAAATAAACAGGTGTTTTTGACGCATGTCTGCTACATATTACAGGTTACAGGTTCTTGGAGTAAAAACAGTGAAAAAGACAAAAGACGATACAAAAAGAGGGACTTTGATCAACAAACAGAAGACTCTTGATCAAGCCTACATCAAAGATAAAATTCATAAAGTACAAGGCAATGCAAAGTCCAAGATTACAAAGCGAACGGTTAAAGGTCCACCGTAATTATTCACTGGAGATCTGGAAGAAACATAGAAGCTATTTTAATAAAAGAACCAAATAATAAGGAAGCCCAAAGACAGAATAGCCAACAAAGGAAATTTCAAGGCCCAATACTTCCATTTAAAGAGACAGTGACATAAAATTTTACCAAAGCTTGGAGTCTACTTTGACTAGGTCTTCCTAAAGATATTTTGGTAAATGTAGACGTGCGAATCAATTATAACCTAGGGTTTCTTATCCTCTATAAATAGGAACTCTAAATTATTGTAAAGGCTATGCCTCCCTGTGCCTCTTTTTATCAATAAAATTTAGATTTCTTTTGGAGAGTATCGATGCCTCTTTTCATTTCATAAATTCAGATCTGACAAGTCTTGTGTTGATATTTGGAGAGAGCCATCTGTAAAGTAAGTAATTAATTTCAATTCTTGCCCTAGGTAATTTTTCATTCTCTGCCCTAATATAAATTTAATTCCTTGCCCTAGTTAGATAGTTAGATCTTTAATTCAATTGCCCTAGATTAATTTAGTTTTTAGATTTAATTAATCCATTCACACCGTTCATAATTAACTCGTAAGAGCGACTAGGAAATTCACAACCTCCATGTGGACCGACCCGTACTCACCGGCTAGCTGCATGCGACGCCGTTCTTGATTGCGGTAATAGATAGTTTTGAGATCAATCATCACCTTGGAAGCCTGGAATGATAACTGTCTCCCGAAAGAGGCTGCAGTTACCAAATCCCTAGAAAATCCACTTATGTTCATAAACTGCTTCCGAACGTTTCTCCAGGATTGAATCAATATAAACTTATTGCAGCTGGTGCAAAACAACATCTGGTGTGGTACTTGATATCTCATGATTGACTCAATTGCCTAAGCAAGTGATATGACAATCATGCACATCCATCTCACTTTTAGTCTGTAAGACACCTTTAGAGAGGGTGACTCCATCACCTGCAGGTGCACCACCATACCAGGAATCGTCCATTCTAAAATACCTTTAGAATACTGTCTAAGTATCCAGATTGGGAAACTACCCAAATCTAGATCTAAAACCATAGATCTAGTTACCAGAATACCTGATATATTATCCATATCCAATGTGGAGAAACCACTGTGTGACAAACACAGTATAACCGATCGTAGTATAGGAATTTCACTTCCTATAAAGTGCATGTCATCCAAATACCAGGACATCAAAACCTACTACCTTCTTAACAGATCCATCTCCTATTCTGATGAAGTCAAAGCCTATGACTGTCACATCAAAAATAGATGATCTATCTCCGATATACTTGCTTTAGTCTATAAATAGACACAAGCTACTTGTCCACTATGCTTCCGCTACTCCCACTGACTACAACAACCCTCTGGCAGTCATATACATGTGCACTTCTAAAGCTATTTTAGAACGATGCTATACTC
This sequence comes from Agapanthus africanus, assembly GCA_030015575.1. Classification (NCBI taxonomy): domain Eukaryota; kingdom Viridiplantae; phylum Streptophyta; class Magnoliopsida; order Asparagales; family Amaryllidaceae; genus Agapanthus; species Agapanthus africanus. The sequence continues at coordinate 540,912,377 of CM057337.1, forward strand.
ATCCTCCTGCCGGGTCTCATAGTCTAGAACAGCAGTAATGGCAAGTCTGGGTAAACAAGAACTTCCCTATCACTGTCATTGAGGATGCCGAAGTACCTCTCAGGCGCTTGAGGCTACCCACCATATCTACGGAGTGGCTAATGGAATGTCAAACCCGATTGAATCTTTAGCTTCTATTAAATTTTCAGTAATCGTTTGTGGTTCTGGATTCACTTCCAGTTCTACCATACTCCCACTACTATTTTCTGAAAAATTCCATTTTGCTAAAACTGTAGCGAGTCAAGAACAATATCACTATTGATCTTCCAGATAATAGAAAGTTATCCCTCATCATAGCCCGGGATAACCCACAAACTGTTATTACTGAAACCTGCCTTGAGTTATCTAGAGTCTGGTTTTAAGTATAAGCTAGACAACTCCATATACCTTAACATCGTTAATATATGAACCATTCTATATACAATATAGAAATAGAGGCACTAATTTAATTGGAACCAGATTCAAATCATGCAGCTATCTCCAGTGCATGCAAACTAAATGGAGAAAGGTCGATCAGCATTACTCAACTAGAAGTGCATCCAGATATGAGTAACCTAAAAAAGAAGCAAGTTATCAAAACCATTACTATCAAATGAATACCAAACACAAGTATCTATATCTTCGATCACCTTGAAGAATCCCGATACTTGCAACACATGATTCACTACTTTATTCTTGTACCTATAACTTCTCAAATCTTGGACCTTGTATTTCTATGAAATACTTGTTTAAAAACTAAAGAAGTCACAAGTAAACAGAATAAGTATGAGTACCAACCCCTCTGTCCTAATAGACACTGGACAATATACAATACTTTGTATAAGTCCCCTGAATTTAAAAACTCAAACCCTGTGCGTCATAGGTTGAAAACTGTACTATGGTTAAAAGAATTATACCATTGTTCAATACTCCTTACCCAATCATCAACTGATATAGGTAAATGTTATGGACATAATTTCAAAAAGTTATATCTCACTTTATAAAATAAATGTACAGATATATCAGTTTGAAATTGGAGCATAACAACGGATATTCAAAACCAATTATTTGCCTTCAGGAAAACCCCAGGCGATTTCTTCAAATATCACCAATTACAACGAATTCCGATATAAAGAGGATATAAGCACCTAATTCCCAATAACTTACTCCCACTCATCATCTGTAAACCCATACAGATGTGAGAATCAAACCTGGTAAATACATACCCAGGAGTAAGGATCTAATTAGGAAATCAGTTTTCAATTAACAACGCACAGTGAAACTGAAACATGAAAATGTTTTGGAGGGGTAGCCGGGTATTCCTAGTAATGCCTCTTCCATTATCCAGATTCAGACTGTGACCGTATATTTCCTTGCCATCTCTCCAAATCCTTTTATTTGTCTTTACTCATTACCTTCTGTACACCACCCTTAGGCTAAATGATTTTCTTCCTTCCCTGTCATTCGGCACCAGCCTATGGTTTGGAGAAGACTATCCAATAAGCATAATAGGTGTACTCTCCTAATCCTAAGAGCACTCGCAACCTGAGAGAAGGTAAAGATAAAAGACAACTGAATAATCCTTATTCTATTTCTCCTAAACCAGAAACCATCCTCAAACTGGAACAAGTTCGTTCGAGTTCGTATGTGACTATACGATGGCGTATCCAATAAATATGGATCTTCGTAGTGATACGGAATGTTCCGGAGAAATGCAAAGGTGAAGTAGGAGTGGCGATGATATACGCGGTTTCATCATGAATGATAGCAGTCGCAATTGTTTGGTCCACGTTACCTCTCCCAGTACTTTCGGGGTTGTGGAAACGGTAAAACAAAATTTTTTCTAGACTTGGTAACATGGACCGTAAAAACCGGATCTTTGCTAAACAACACACTAGCATCCTAACTAGAGATTTGTCTACTCGGTTAGGGGTTATACCTCAACTTAAACTCCTTCTCTTCTCCTTACTTGCTCCGAGGGTTGATCCGGACTTTGGTCACCTCCGCGGCCTCCTTGAGTCAAAGACGATCCACCCGAGAGATGTACACCGAGCTCCACCTTAAGCCGAGGTAACTAGGGCAACAAGATTGCTAGTCTTGGTACCCTAGGTGGTGTAGAAGAGAAAGATGGAGGTGTTTGTCTTTGTGGGATCTTTATCTCTCAACACATGAGATCAAAAGATGAATTAAGAGGAGGAAGGAGGAGCTAGCAACCATGGTGCATTTCTTTTCTTCTCATGAGAAAGAGCAAGAGAGAGAATGAGAAAAGAATTATGAGTTAAAGAAAATGAACCATGGTTCAATAATGCAAAACATTATCATTACTAATCCCATCAAGATAAAGTTGTTGGCTACATTGAAATGACCATTTTCATAATCAAAAGAAAAATGAAATTAAAAGAAGAGTGTAGATCTCTCATGAAGGTCAATGGTCAACCCGGTCAACCGGTCAACAAAGTCAAGAAAGGTCAATGTGGTCAAATGGTCAACGCAATTAGCCATCATAAAATTATCACTAAAAGGATTAGTAAATGATGTCCGCGGCTCATAATGATTTTGACCAAACGAATTGTCAAAACCCTAATGAGTCCGCCTCAAAATGGTTTTGACCGAAGCAACTGTCAAAACCCTAATGAGCTTGCCACATAACGGTTTTGGCCGAACCAACTGCCAAAACCCTGATGAGGCACCACCTCCTTCATCGCTCAGGAAAACTGTGCATAGACACCTGCATCCTCATTCCGTAGAATGCGGATGCGCAGAAGACAAAACAAATCCATCCGTGCAATACTAGGATCCGGCTTAAACCAAAGCCCACTAGTATTGCCTGCCCGAACACCACACGCACACAAGTGTACATAAGTGATCGCAGCCCTGCCGTAAAACCATACGGCCTCTACACGTTTCGCTCAGTGCAGGGATACTCTCTGTGTGGGACTCTAAAGACTCGACACTACGCTGGCAGTGGGTTTAACCATAGACCGCAAGCGGCACTAGCTGTATGTAACGGTCCCCAGGTAGATGTCGATAAGAAGGCCGATGAGGTAAACCCATCCGAACTCCTACTGAGCCTGTATGTGACAATCTCCGTACAGTCCGGTCTGTTCGTCTGATACATCGCATGGCGGGCCCAGAGGGGCGGTAAATGTCAGTCCCCTAATAGCGGTACAAGTCGTGTCGGAGTGAAGCCCAGAACACCCTGAGATAACACTGGAAACCTACCAGTATATCCCGCTTGCCTTGGCCAGGGACTACTCGTGTAATGGCTCTCCTAGACACAGCGCGATGTCAACCCCCAATACCGGGAGAGACGAATCCTGTCTAACCATCACTGCCTCCAAGTGCTTCGGGACTGCACCCAACTACTACCTGTTTGCACGACTCAGCAGAGCCGTGGTAGGGTAGTAATCAAAGAACAGCGGGAACACACTTGAGGCGAAGTGACAGTGTCAAGTTAGCGGACTATGCTGTACTCATGTCACCTGGGAACTGATAACTGACGATAGGTATAATACCAACCATCAGTTCCCAATGAGTCCTGTCCAGTGTACTCGTAACCTAACGAGCACCCGCATACTATCTCAAGTACGACGTACTGATGGCTGTGGGACAAACCGTCTTCCGTACTGGGATGAGAAGCGCATACGCTAGTCTACTCCAGAGTATCGATGCCCTATCTCGATAATCCCACGACTAGGGACGTGTATAAGGATGTGCTTGTGGATTACCCAGCCCCCACGAGTGTGATCGCCATCACAACGCCGGTAATCAAGCAAAGATCCTAAGGGCTCTACTAATGCGTATAGGTGATATAATAAAGAAACACACATGTACACATTAAAGAAGAGACAAACCAAGTAGCATACTACTATATCGAGCAAGATTGTCTGTACAACTGTGAATATCGCAAGCTTCCATCAAGTAATATACATACTAGTATGATACAGTAATGGCCTCTAGGGCATATACACTAACAATCTCCCACTTGCACTAAGGCCATGTACTGGCATATCGAAGACCTATCATCTCGATCAGCCGCTCTAACTGAGTCTGGGGTAAGGCCTTTGTGAATGGGTCCACTGTGTTGTCCTTTGTGTCCACTCTCCGCACCTCGATCTCCTGGCGATCAATGATCTCCCTGATCAGGTGATACCGCCTTAAGATGTGCCTGGATTTCTGATGGGACCTTGGTTCCTTCGCTAAAGCTATAGCCCCATTGTTATCGCAATACAAAGGTATTGGGTCAACAATGGACGGAACCACCTGAAGTTCACTAATGAACTTCTTCATCCAGACCGCCTCTTTTGCGGCATCGCTTGCAGCAATGTATTCAGCCTCCATCGTCGAGTCTGCGACGGTATCCTGTTTGGAACTCCTCCAACATACCGCCCCTCCGTTGAGGGTAAACACAAAACCCGAGGCAGACTTGCTGTCATCTTTGTCTCTCTGGAACCTTGAATCGGTAAAGGACTCGACCCTGAGGTCTCCATTACCGTAAACCAAGAACATCTCCTTGGTCCTTCTCAGGTACTTGAGAATGTTCTTGACTGCTGTCCAGTGGTCCTCACCTGGGTCTGACTGATACCGGCTTACTGCGCTCAGCGCGTAAGCTACATCTGGTCTTGTACATAGCATTGCATACATTATAGATCCTACCGCCGAAGCGTAGGGTATAGTGCTCATGCGAACCCTCTCCTCGTCGGTCTTAGGAGACATCTTCTTGGAGAGGGTAATTCCGTGCAATGCGGGTATGTTACCGCGCTTGGAATCCTCCATACTAAATCTCTTTAGTACGGTCTCTATGTACCTGGACTGCGAAAGTCCCAGTAGTCTCTTGGATCTATCTCTATAGATCTTAATCCCCAAAATGTATGAGGCATCACCCAGGTCCTTCATGGAGAACCATTGTGACAAGAATAGCTTGACTGATTGTAGCATAGGAATGTCATTTCCTATCAAAAGAATGTCATCCACGTACAAGACTAGGAATACGACAGTTCGTCCTACAATCTTCTTATAGACACAGGGTTCATCTTTGTTCTTGATGAAATCAAATTCCTTGATTGCCTCATCAAAACAGATGTTCCAGCTCCGCGATGCCTGCTTTAATCCATAAATGGATTTAAGCAACTTGCACACCTTCCCGCTGCTCCCACTGTTTATGAAACCTTCTGGCTGATCCATGTAAATGCACTCTTCCAAACAACCGTTTAGAAAAGCCGTTTTAACGTCCATCTGCCAGATTTCATAGTCATGGAAGGCAGCAATGGCAAGTAGGATCCGAATGGATTTGAGCATAGCCACCGGAGAAAAAGTTTCGTCATAGTCCAAACCAGGTCTTTGACGAAAACCTTTTGCAATGAGTCTAGCCTTATAGGTTTCCACCTGCCCATCTACACCAAGTTTCCTTTTGTAGATCCATTTGCATCCAACGAGTTTTACCCCTGGTGGAGCAATATCCAAGGTCCACACTTTATTGGCGTACATGGACTCCATTTCGGATTGCATTACTTCCTGCCACTTATCAGAATCCCTACTGATAATGGCCTGCCTGAAACTGGTAGGGTCATCTTCTTCTAAGATGCAATCCTCTCGATCCCCGTCTATGAGAAAACCGTAGTATCTCTCGGGCGGATGAGAAATCCTACCAAATCTGCGGAGAGGCTGAGGTTCGTCTGGGGTTATTGAATTCTGAGGTTCTGTCAAATCTTCAGTTTCATTTTATGGTCGCTGAATTTCTTCCAGTTCTACCGAACTCCCACTTGTTTTTTTTGCAAGAAATTGCCACTCTAAAAAGGTGGCGTGGCGAGATACAAACACCTTCTGTTCCTCGGTGTGGTAGAACAGATATCCTGTGGAGTTCTTAGGATATCCCACAAATTTACATAGAACTGAACGTGCCTGAAGTTTGTCCGGATTTTGTACTTTTACATAGGCCGGACAACCCCATATCTTAATACGTTTAAGATACGGCTTTTTACCATTCCATATCTCGAACGGTGTCTTAGGCACAGATTTAGACAGAACATCGTTCAATAGATATGTTGCTGTCAACAGCGCATGTCCCCAAAATGAAAGAGGTAACTCGGCATTACTCATCATGGAGCGAACCATATCCAGTAGGGTACGATTCCTCCGCTCCGATACACCGTTGTGCTGTGGTGTATAAGGAGGAATAAGCTGAGAGAGAATACCATTCTCTTTTAAGTAATCTAGGAATTCCGTGCTTAAGTACTCCCCTCCTCTATCAGACCGGAGGATCTTGATATTTTTGCCAGTCTGGTTCTCTACTTCGTTTCTGAATTCCTTGAATTTCTCAAAAGCTTCATATTTGTGTTTCATCAGATACATATATCCGAACCTAGAGAGATCGTCAGTGAATGTGATGAAGTACGAGAACCCACCCCTTGCATGTATAGACATCGGACCACATACATCACTATGTACGAGTCCCAAGAGCTCTGTTGCTCTTTCTTCATGTCCGGTGAACGGAGATTTGGTCATCTTCCCTTTGAGACAAGACTGACAAGTTTCATAAGATGAAAACTCGAACGCATCCAAGAGTCCATCTTTATGCAACCTACTCAGTCTTTTCTCTCTGATATGACCAAGTCTACAATGCCATAAGTAGGATTCTTTCGTATCTGAATTTTTCCTCTTGCGTGTGTTTTGTACATTGAGAACTGTATTCTGATTTAGAACGTAGATACCATTACATAGTGTACCTTCTGCAACCAGTACATTATGAAGGTAAATGTTCATGATATTTCTATCAAGAACAAAGTTATATCCATCTTTATCGAGTAATGAAACTGATATGATGTTGCAAACCATGGAAGGTACATAGTAGCAATCGTTCAAAATCATAGTCTTGCCATTTGGCAATACTAGGTGATATTCACCGACGGCTGCCGCATTAACTTGTGCTCCGTTCGCTACTTTGAGCGGCATATCACCCGGTGCAACTTTCCTACTTTTTCTCAGTCCCTGCAATAAATTACAGATATGAGATCCTGATCCGGTATCAAGTACCCAGGAGGTAGGGCTGACCGTAAAACAGTTCTCAATTACAAGAACACCTGAAGTAGATGCAAAACCATACTTCTTCTTCAACTGGGTATCCTGGGAATCCATACAATCCCCTTTCCCCTGCTCATACTTATGACTGTTGTCACAAGTTAGAGCCGAACCAAAGTTCCCCAGCCCCGAATAAGAATTCGGATCGGTCAAGCGATACATTTTATTATCTTGATCAGGGCGTGAAATGGTTGCTACCTGGAGAGAAAGAAAAGAAACACTCAGCGTGCGCTCTTGCAAGTTTAGATTGGTTTTTAATTTATCTAAACAGGATGGCTCCCACTGTCTCTCGAATCCCTCCTCAAACCATAAAGGAAGAATTAGTCGGGATCAATCTCACCGTACAATACTTGCTTAACCGTTCAGCCAGGCCAGTGTCGGTACTTCGAGGGAGGTTTTCCAACGCTTTCGCGAAGTTCCTTAATTAAGTAACCTCTTTTCCCTGTGGGCGTAGCCCCGCTAACACCTTTCTAGACACCTACTTGGTTTATAGCATTGATCGTTAAGCGAGAAAGTTCCCGAGGAGTAGCATATACTCACAGTAGGATCGGGATCCAAATATCATCGCGTGACAAAACTGAAGGAATCCTACCAGAATCATCACACTCCAAATGGTATGCAACACTAGCAAGTTTCAGTACTTTTGAAACTCCCGATGTGGTTTTTGCCCCTAGTACCCAAGTGACCTTGACTGAGCCAACATATCAAAAAGATCCTAGTCAAGTTCACCCCGTCATTATCTTGACTGCATTAGACCCACCCGTACGAGTCCTTGACTGAGCCAAAATGACCGCACGACTGTCCTAACCAATCACTTTGTATCCTACGGAAAAATATTACATAGCTACCGTACACTACGCCTCGGCTAAGCACGAAATACATAGCACGAATACTAAGCAATATCAATCCGAAACGACGGAGGGCTACGACTGGGTTTTGGCGAAAACCCGTTAACGTAATGAACTTGATATCATTGAAAGAACGTGATACACTTTTTGAAAATATAGTGACGAAAACTTTTGCTAAAGAGGTCACTCCCTGTGAAGGGATCTCGGCTCTTTCCTCGTCGAGTGAGGTGCTGGGCATTCATAAGATGAATACCTCGATGCAAAGCAAGAATAATCGACTATAGTAAAGTTATTACCCTGATGCAAACTTTTGTCCAAGGGGTCACTCCCGATGAGGGGATCTCGTCCCTTGCCTCGTCGAATGAGGTGCTGGGCATTCATAACCGAATACCTCGATGCAAAACAAAAGTGAACGTCCTTGCAATAACAGCTTTTTGAAAAATTGTTCCAACAACGTCTTTTAGGTTTATTTTCTTGCATTAGTTCTTTTAATGCGTCCCATCATTTAATCCTACCATTGCAGAAAACAACCAAAATATGACGTACGCTTATGCCATTCGCATTCGCCACGGGGCCCCGTCATCACCCGTTAGGTTACTTAACTAACGACAGAGCGGGGGCTGGGCTAGCGCGGCTAAAAAACATAAGCAACGCCTAAATAGTTATCATATATAGATATATAGCAATGATAGCCAATCCAGATCACAGATGAACACTTTGGATATACTAGGAACCCGCGATTCGTTCGAGCCTGCAACGAAAAGCGGATTACACGGTCGCGATGAATAGCCAATACCCCACCCTAGACCCCTACGGGTGCGGCAAACTACCCGCCAAGTACCCGAAGCGAAGCAACCTCCCTCAACACCGTGAGTAGGGTACTCGGCAATTCGAGATACCCGGTAGTTTGTGCAACCTTCCATGGGTCTATCCTAGGAGCAAAAACAGTAAAAAGAATTATACAATGACGGCTACAACCCCGACCCGGTTGTGCGGCAATACAAATAATATTACATCAATTTACAAATTTTACAATGAATGAAAGAAAAAGAAGCTCTCATCTCACATCCACCCCAGCTATTCATCCGCGACAATCCAACAAGTTCATATATACAAACCATTAACAACACAGATCACAGATATGTATAGCCCCCACTAATCGACATATAGCGATTAGTAGACGTTCAATACACATATAACATTACAGATATAACCATTAGCCAAAGTCTATAGAACATCGACCAAAAAAATACGGATTTTAAGCCCCAAAAACAAATTTTGCTTTCTGGAAAATCTGGGCAGAAAAATCATATTCCAAAAATCCGAAAATACCCAAATAAGAACACTGCAGGAAACCATAACCCCAACCGAGTTAACTCGGCCGCGGTTCCGCGGCGCTTTAGCCGAGTTAGGGGATCGGTTTTCTCCAGTGTTCTAACAAAAGCCTGAGCCGATTTTTAGTGCATGATTTATTAATTTTGGAACAGATCTAAAAATCGGCAGAAACTTGAATTTTTTCGGGGTGTTTTGCGGTTTTTTGCCCGGTCGATATTCTAAATACTTTGCTAACATGCTAGGGTGTGTTTAGTTAGGCTCTGATACAACTGTTAGGTCCACGTTACCTCTCCCGGTACTTTCGGGGTTGCGGAAACGGTAAAACAAAATTTTTTCTAGACTTGGTAACATGGACCGTAAAAACCAGATCTTTGCTAAACAACTCACTAGCATCCTAACTAGAGATTTGTCTACTCGGTTAGGGGTTATACCTCAACTTGAACTCCTTTTCTTCTTGTTGCTCTTCTCCTTGCTTGCTCCGAGGGTTGATCCGGACTTTGGTCACCTCCGCGGCCTCCTTGAGTCGAAGATGATCCACCCGAGAGATGTACACCGAGCTCCACCTCGAGCCGAGGTAACTAGGGCAACAAGATTGCTAGTCTTAGTACCTTAGGTGGTGTAGAAGAGAAAGATGGAGGTGTTTGTCTTTGTGGGATCTTTATCTCTCAACACATGAGATCAAAAGATGAATCAAGAGGAGGAAGAAGGAGGAGCTAGCAACCATGGTGCATTTCTTTTCTTCTCACGAGAAAGAGCAAGAGATAGAATGAGAAAAGAATTATGAGCTAAAGAAAATGAACCATGGTTCAATAATGCAAAACATTATCATTACTAATCCCATTAAGATAAAGTTGATGGCTACATTGAAATGACCATTTTCATAATCAAAAGAAAAATGAAATCAAAAGATGAGTGTAGATCTCTCATGAAGGTCAATGGTCAACCCGGTCAACAGGTCAAGAGAGGTCAATGTGGTCAAATGGTCAACGCAATTAGCCATCATAAAATTATCACTAAAAGGATTAGTAAATGATGTCCGCGGCTCATAATGGTTTTGACCAAATGAATTTTCAAAACCTTAATGAGTCTGCCTCAAAATGGTTTTGACCGAAACAACTGTCAAAACCTTAATGAGCCTGCCACATAACGGTTTTGCCTGAACCAACTGCCAAAACCCTGATGAGGCACCACCTCCTTCATCGCTCCGGAAAACTGTGCATACACACCTGCATCCGCATTCCGTAGAATGCGGATGCGCAGAAGACAAAACAAATCCATCCGTGCAATACTAGGATCCGGTTTAAACCAAAGCCCACTAGTATTGCCTGCCCGAACACCACACGCACACAAGTGTACGTAAGTGATCGCAGCCCTGCCGTAAAACCATACGGCCTCTACACGTTTCGCTCAGTGCAGGGAAACTCTCTGTGTGGGACTCTAAAGACTCGACACTACGCTGGCAGTGGGTTTAACCACAGACCGCAAGCGGCACTAGCTGTACGTAACGGTCCCCAGGTAGATGTCGATAAGAAGGCCGATGAGGTAAACCTATCCGAACTCCTACTGAGCATGTATGTGACAATCTCCGTACAGTCCGGTCTGTTCGTCTGATACATAGCATGGCGGGCCTAGGGGGCGGTAAACATCAGTCCCCTAATAGCGGTACAAGTCGTGTCGGAGTGAAGCCCAGAACACCCTGAGATAACACTGGAAACCTACCAGTATATCTCGCTTGCCCTGGCCAGGGACTACTCGTGTAATGGCACTCCTAGACACAGCGCTATGTCAACCGCTAATACCGGGAGAGACAAATCCTGTCTAACTGTCACTGCCTCCAAGTGCTTCGGGACTGCACCCAACTACTACCTGTTTGCACGACTCAGTAGAGCCGTGGTAGGGTAGTAATCAAAGAACAGTGGGAATGTTAGTTATATGTATGCCCTAGAGGCCATTATTGTACATAGGATGTATATTGTAGTGGATGCTGGGACATATATAGGGAGGACTTTTTGCTCGACATGATAGTATGCTATCTGGTTGCTCTTTACCTTAACGTGTATACTGATTGTCTCTCTGTTACATGTTGGTAAAGCCCTTAGGATGTGTGCTTGACTACCTGGACTATGATGCGGATCATACTAGTGGGGACATAGTAGTCCATAAGTACATCCTTCAAAGTCCCTAGTCGTGGGTGTATCGAGACGGGGCATCGATATACCAGTGTAGACTAGCGTATACCTTCTCGACCCATACAGATGGGCGATGGATGATCCCATATCCATTGGTGTTTGACATCAGAGATGATATACGGGTGCTCAGTTGAGACTGGGTACACTGGACGGACTCGCCGAGAACTCCCAGATGGTATTATACCTCACGTCATATGGCAGTTCTCTGGTGACACTGGTACAGAGTAGTCTGTTGACCCGAGATCGTCATAGAGTCTTGTATGGTTCCCACTGTGCTTTGATTTCCACCTTACCACGTCCAAGAGGGCGTGCAAAATGGTGGTTTTTGGGTACAGTCCCGAGTCACATGGAGGCAATAAGCGATAGGAGGGGATTTGTCTCTCCCGGTATAGGGAGTTGATGTTGCGCTGTGTTCGATTGGCTATAACCGGAAATCCCTGGCCAGGGTTGCTGAGAATTACTGGTAAGTGTTACCTGTAGTATCTCGAACTGTTATAGACCTCATATCGACATGACTTATCGAGCTATTGGGGTCTGACGTTTACCACCCCTAGGCAAGATATGCGACATATCAGACGATCAGACCGGACTGTACGGTAGTGTTACTGGTTGGATTCACTGGAGTGTGAGCGGGCTTGCTCGTCGATCTTCTGATCGCTCAATACCCGGGTGGCCGTTACGTTTGGCAGACCGCTTGCGGCTTGTGGGTGTTTGATATGATCATCACCTGCTGCCGGCGTATTGACGAGTCTTTAGAGTCCTACACAGAGGTTTCCTGGCTCAAGCGAAATGAAATAGGAGCGCATGTGCGGGACCGAGAATAATGCGTGTATGTGATACCGTATTTCATTCTCGCAATCAATGTGTCGAATGGTTGTATGCGATATAACCTAGTTATCGATTCAATCGTTGATTCGATAAGCCGATACATTGTATACTAGTCGGTTGTGTGCGACATGACCGGATCATTGAATCAAGTGTTGATTTAATGATTTAATGCATAATTATATATTTGATATATTACTTTGCATTAACCAGTACTGGTTCACTTTTAATGGATTTTCTCACTTGGATTGTGCACATTGTATATGTGATATACTTTTGTACATTAGTATGTATCATGCTTGATGATACATGCTAACTTGAGCATGTGTAAAGATTAAACCATGGTTGTGTAATGGTTAGGGTTTCCTTTCATTTTCTTATTCATTTATTTATTTATTTATTCTTTTTGGAAAATGATAAGCATTCAGAGAAAATGGTGGCTTAATTTGTTTTCTAGTTAAAGCTTCTTGAAGCTTTGACCAAAGTCACCCTTTTGTCTCATGCTTAACCCTAACCATTCCCACTTACCCTAGTTTAGTCTTTACACTTGACCATGGTTGGTAGATGATAAGTATTATTATTATTTTCATTTTACATAATACTTATCATAACATTATCATCTTCTTCTTCTTCTTCTTCAAGAAGAGAAACTAGACTTCATCAATGGTGGATTGATGAAACAAGTGAGAAATCTAATTCTAAAGTCTACCCACTTCATATTTCTTCATCCTCTACCTCTTGCCAAGTAGTAGAGTGTGTTTCCTTCACAAGTTTTCATGGCTAGGTGAAGGTGGAGCTTGATCTAGCGATGCCTCGACGTAGATCTTCTTCGGCACGTAGTCGATGACCTAGCCCGTCCATTCTCCGATGAAGCCGACGCTAGAGCCCGGGATCCATTTTGGACAGCGAGGAGACATCATCACGGAGCTATGGAGGTGGAGCACCGGATCTACAAAGGTTGTATTTCCGTATTCTAATAGTTAAGTGTTAACTAGTTGCTATTATCGCCTAAACTTCTAGCCAACGATCTTCTTAGGGTTTCTAGGCACCGCAATTTTTGTAAATTGGCATGGTTGATGCCTTGTGAGACCTCTAGTGTGTGCCTAGGATCCCTACAGGGAACACACTCGAGGCGAAGTGACAGTGTCAAGTCAGCGGACTATGCTGTACTCATGTCACCTGAGAACTGATAACTGACGATAGGTATAATACCAACCATCAGTTCCCGACGAGTCCTGTCTAGTGTACTCGTAACCTAACGAGCACCCGCATACTATCTCAAGTACGACGTACTGATGGCTGTAGGACAGACCGTCTCCCGTACTGGGATGAGAAGCGCATAAGCTAGTCTACTCCGGAGTATCGATGCCCTATCTCGATAATCCCACGACTAGGGACGTGTATAAGGATGTGCTTGTGGATTACCCAGCCCCCACGAGTGTGATCGCCATCACAACGCCGGTAATCAAGCAAAGATCCTAAGGGCTCTACTAATGCGTATAGGTGATATAATAAAGAAACACACATGTACACATTAAAGCAGAGACAAACCAAGTAGCATACTACTATATCGAGCAAGATTGTCTGTACAACTATGAATATCCGAAGCTTCCATCAAGTAATATACATACTAGTATGATACAGTAATGACCTCTAGGGCATATACACTAACAGCAATTTACTTTGCCCTCTTTCTAATCCCTTTATTTGTCTTTACTTATTACCTTCTGTACACCATACTTAGGCTAATTAGTTTTCTTCCTTCCCCATCCTTCGACACCAGCCTAAGGTTTGGAAGAAGACTATCCAATAAGCGCAATTGGTGTACCCTCTCCTAATCCTAGGAGCCCTCACAACTTGAGAAAAGGTAAAAGGAAAAGACAACTTAATAGTCTTATTCAATTTCTCCAGAACCGGAAACCATTCTCAAATCTGAAATAAGTTTCTTTGAGTTCGTATGTAACTATACGATGGTCATATCCAATAACTGTGGATCTTCGTAGTGATACGGAATGTTCCGGAGAAAGGCAACGGGTAAAAGTAGGATGTCAATGATCTATGCAACTATGACAACCAAAATCCAGTGTGTTTTAAGAAGATTCGGTTAACTTGGTTTATGAGTTCTAGTCTACGGTCGGGCCAAGATCGCTGCCAAAGAGAGAGAGAGAGAAAAGAAACACTCAGCATGCACTCTAACCTAGATCAGAATGGTTAATCAATTTATCTAATTCGGATGGCTCCCACCGTTTCCTCGAATCCTCCCCTAAAACCAATGGAGAATTAGTCGGGATCATCTAAAATCACCCGAGGAGTAAACCAATTCATCAGTGGGAATCGGGATCCAAATATCATCGCATGATAACCTGATGGAATCCACTAAAGTTATCACACTCCAGAAGGTATGCGCATGCCTGGCAAGTTTCAGTTTCTTTAAAAATTCCTGATGTGATTTTTATTCTATTCTCTTATGACCTTGACTAAGGCCAATAAATCATAAGTCACATGTCAAGTTCTACCCATCATTGTCCAGGTTAATTTGAACTCACCCGTACTCGCCCTCGACTAAGGCCAACAAGGATGTACGAATCTCCCAAACCAACGCGTCTATCTATACAATAGAAAAGTAACAAATAGCTACCATACACTATACCTTAACTAAGGCCAACAAACATAGCATGAATACAAAGTGCTACCCGTCTGAAATGACGGAGGGCCACGTATGGTTTTTAGCGAAAACCCTTTAACGTAAAGAACTTGATATCGTTGAAGGAACCGGATAGCTTTTTACAAATATATAGTGGCAAAAAACTTTGCTAAAGAGGTCAGTCCCGGTGAAAGGATCTCGGCTCTTTCCTCATGGAATGAGGTACAGGATATTCCATCTGAATACCTCGATGCAAAGTGATTGATCTTATTTCTCTTTGTGTGTCGATTTAGAAAATGAATAGAAATCACAATCAAAGAATTATTTGACCGCAATCAATAACGGTGTCGGTTTGTAGCGCGTTAGTAAGTGCGGATCGTCTATAGGGATTGTGCGATTCGTTCGTATTTGTTTTGCTTTGAATTGAAAATTTAATAGAAAAGAAAAGCAAATGATTCAAGATTTATATCAATGAATTTCAAGAATCAACTAGATCTAATCAAGAATCAAGAAAGCATTAAAAATCAAGAATCAAGAATTGATATAATTCCAATCGATTAAAGTTTTAAGAATTGAAATGTAGCTCATAGGAATCGATTAGATCATAGATGTGAAGAAGACTAGAAATTACTTTTTCTTATCCATTAACGAATTGATGCTAAATTGATGTCGATTTATCGAGGATTAAGGATCTTGCGAAGAATTAGGGTTTCCTCATCCTATCTTTGTCCTTTCGATGAATCACATTCACAAGATAGCTTCTAGGAAATCGAATGATCGATCGTTGATCTCTAGATCCGTGCGAAAATAATCAAGAACGCATTTCGCATTGATCTAGATCATCGATCATTCAATTTTCAAGAATTTACAATCGTTATAGGACTTAAGAAAATGTTTAAAGATTCGTCAACATCATCATTCTACCGATCGTTTCGACTCCTCCACGAGCGGAGTTTTACTCAAGCATCATCATAAAGAATACATTCAAGAATCGAAGTTGAATCATAATGCTTGAATTGAAATATAAGCAAGTTAAAAGAATCGTCACCTTTATTTATTTAACAACTTGTTACACATTGCTCAAGGCTACAAGAATTTGAGAAGGAACAAGATTGTCGAATCTAGCGTTGCATCGGCTCCTTGAGTCGCGGATCGGCTTGGATCTCATGCTCCGATGAAGTCCGACTTCGCTTCTAAAGGATGGTTGAAGGCTTGCTTTGTTAGAACTCAAAGGATCTTGAACTTTGGTTTCTTGATTGGATTAGGGTTAGGGTTTGGAGGTGGCAAGTTTTGGGGTTGAAGAGATGATAGAATTTCAACAACAATCAACAACCTTTTCAAGTGAGGCCTAGGGTCCTTTTTATAGGTTTTGGAATGATTAGCTTCCTTAAGAAGCTTGGATTAGGTTAGCTTCCTTTGTATGCTAGTTAGTTAGGTAGAAGCCTCTAGAACTAGTTAGTTAGGGTTTAGCTTCCACCTTAAGCTAGGAGCTTAGGGAGAACGTTCTAGGCTCTTAAGGTAGTTAGGGTGAAGCTTGTTTAGGAAGCTTGGACATCATTAGCTTTCAACCCAAGGTTTGCTGATCTGGCAGAAGGTTCTGGAATAATATAGAATTTGCAGTGGCTTGATGAGGTGTTCTGAATGAGGGAATACTTCTGCAGCTGAATTGGGATGACTGGAAGTCACGTGACCGCGGATCCGCGGCACAAGCTGGCTTAGGCCGCGGTTCTGCGGTCCTTTGAGGGCCTTGGTGCTTAGAACTTCATGCACTGTCTTCTTCTGTCTTTGGGATTATTCTCCGATATATTGATTCCATGAATTCCTTCTAGATCATTTCCAGATTTCAAATCCTTGAGTTGGCGTCTTTTTAACAGCACTTGTTTCACAAATTTGACCATTCTCCTGGAATTTTCCTGCACCGACTTCGAAACACAAGTTGCGCTACACAAGAATGATGCGATGCCATGAAATACAGTCAATTTCCCTAAAAAGGTCAGTTTTAAAGTATAACACATGCAATCTGGTATTTTACGACTGTTTTGCTAATATGTGCTATATGAATGCCGAACAGCTCTTGATGAGTGCAAATGATAGTGAAATTGCCGTGTTAAAAATGCAGTATTTTCGACTGATCAAATTCCCTTAAACTTATTTTCGATCGTCTCGAGTGAATTGTTTTATTAAAAAGAGAAGGAGAAAGTAAAGAAAGAGAAAAACTAACTAGCACACTTTCGTAGGCAACACGATTGCACTGAGCTCGTGCAACAAGCCTTTAAACCTCTAGGTGTCCTTAGTAGGAGGAGTGTTGTCTCCTGAGAGTTTTCAGCGGATTGCACCCAAAAAATCCAATAATAAAAGGAAGATCATGAATATTACATTTAAAGAAAAGAATTGTAAAAGAAAAGCCTTGAAAATTAGGGTTTCCAACTAAGCTATCTTTTCGGTTGTCATGAGCCCTATCTTAATAGTCATGAAAAGATGTCAGAAATGACATCCTCCCTCAATAATACATCGTCTTATTCTTCATTCCTATCTTTCATCCAAACATCGATCATATAACCCTGCGTGTGTGTAATAAACATCCCTACACCCGGAGAATTCAATTCAAGCTGTCATACTCTTGCCCATCAGCCTCAGTACTTTTTAATTAATGAATATTTAGATGAGATTGCTCACACACTTTCATGCGACCGTTAATACTTCTTGAGGTACTAACCGACCGATTACTCATGTACTTGCTTATTTGGTGTATTTTCCTCGTCTTGCACCACCTAAGGCTTAGCAGTGACTCCCAGACCAGTTGGCCTTAGGGCACTAGGTGAATAGGCACCCTCGCTATATTTTTATTGCTGCCTTGGCGATAACAAAACCAGTGTCCATTTTTTTTCACCATTTTATATTTTCTTCAATTTTTTTTATTTCCTTCATACTTTGGCTTTTAGACAAGAGCATTTCAAGGTATCCTCTACTATCCCGGGCTTCAAGACGTGTGTAAGTGAGAATAGCAGGGTATCAACGTTCAAAATGTTTGGGTTCCAGAATAGAAACTATTTTTCAGACTTATTTTTATCCTCAGATTAGTGACTTCCTTCTTCTTACTAACCCTAGGGACAACGGCTCATAACTATTTATTACTAGTTCGTATAAGAAAACTTCAAATTTTCTTGGTTTTCTTAAATTTTTCTAATCTCATGGATGCAATTTTTCACTATCTAATCTTTTATTATCTTATTTATGTACAAAAAATGTTAAATATTAAATATTTTTATATTTTGAAAAAAAAATTTAAATTTTTATGGGTTTTGAAAATTTTTAAATTTTTATAAGTTTCTAAAGAAATGTTTTGTGCTTATGCAAATGATATGCAAATGATGCAAAAATAAGCACAAACCTCCCCCAAACTTATTTTCAACAGTGTCCTCACTGTTGCCAACCGCTATATCTACAAAACCTGTAAGCCTGGGAGGAATTTATTAGTGGGGGAAAAATATATAAGTGAAGATCCTCCCCCAAACTTATTATTTTCACTCACCTCCATTCAAAAAGATGATGCAGTGATATATAGGACATGGTGGTGAGACGGAGGAATTTTAATCAAGATAAAATAGCTCCTGTAAGAACAGGAGCTCCTCCGTGGGGTCAGTGGAAAAATACGGCTTTAGTCTATGTCCATTCACTTTGAAAAATGTGTCGTTTTTAACATTTTCTACCTCTACTGCCCCGTGCGGGTATACAGACCGTACAACAAAAGGTCCCTTCCACCGAGATCAAAGCTTACCCGTGTGAAGGTGTAGTCGTGAATTATAAAGAAGGACATGCTGACCAGGTGTAAATGTTTTCCTCAATATGTTTTTATCATGAAAAACCTTAGTCCTATTCTTTATGATTACAGCGTTATCATAAGCTTCATCGTGGAGTTCGCTTAGCTCATTTAATTGCAGCTTCCGAACGTTGCAGGCTTGGTTTAAGTCAAAGTTGATTTCCTTAATAGCCCACAATGCTTTATGCTCAATCTCGACTGGCAAGTGACATGCCTTCCCAAACACTAACCTATATGGAGACATCCCTAAATCGATTTTAAATGCAGTTCGGAATGCCCAAAGAGCTGTAGGGTTCCTAGGCACTCTTGTGAAGGTTCAAAAGGCATCAAACATGCCCGGATTAAAATTTAGACGTGCCGAACAACCCAAAGCCGGGATCTTTGCTAGATTATTAGGGTTTAACATGCAATAAGATAACTTTTATCTAAGTGTGAGAGATTACAACCTTTGTAGTCCGCTCCTTCACTTCACAAGCTCCGAGTAGAAGTCCCTTTGCCGTGATCCACGATCTCCCGGACTCATGAGAGGCTCCACGACTCGAACGATCCATTCTAGCTTGTCGTATTCCAAATCTCCGATGATCTACGTCGAGGTTTCAAAGAACTCAAGCTATCTCACTATTTAGAAGTGAACACACTAATCCCATGGGCTAGATGAGATGAGGATGAGAGAGTGGTACTTATGCTATCCTTTTATATCATTTTCTCAATTTTATTCATCACTTCAAGATTTTCTAGCAAGCTTTTCAAGAGAGAAGAAGAAGCTAATGGAAAATCAATAAATGAGATTAAAAACCTTTTGTGATGAATAGAAAGAATATATGATTGAATTGTAAACCATGGTCAAGGATGAGTGGATGAGAATGAGTAGAGAAACAACTAGGGTTAGGGTTTGGTTTGGTTTAGAATGTGTCATCACAAAAGATCTTTGTAATGACAAAAGAAAAAATGCTTCTAGAAGGAACTTGAAGCATCTAACCCTAATCAAACCCTAACCTCAATTAATCATCCTTAAACACGTTTAACAATTAATCATATCATGTCACAATAATATATATCACATATATATTATATATTTGCAACAAAAGAAAATAATACAATTAACATATATCGCATATATATCAATGATCATCCCGCGAGAAAATGAAATAATAAAGTATGCCAATATTAGTTAATATAATAATATATCATATATATTATTATATATTAAATCATCGAATCAACACTTGATCCGACGATCCGGCTATATCGAATATAACCGACTAATATATCATGTACCGATTTATCGAATCAAAACTTGATCCGATGTCTCGGTTCATATCTAAATATCGCGAGAATATAATACGGTATCCCATATCGCATTATTCTCGGTCCCGCACATATCACATATGTGCCTCTACTCCGTTTCGTCTGAGCCAAGAAACCTCTGTGTAGGACTCTAAAGAATCGTCAATACGCCGGTAGAAGGTGATGATCATATCAAACACCCACAAGCTGCAAGCGGTCAGCTAAACGTAACAGCCACCCAGGTATTGAGCGATCAGAAGATCAACAAGCTAGCCTGTGCGTTCTCCTGTGAATCCGATCAGTAACACTCCCGTACAGTCCGGTCTGTTCGTCTGATATGTCGCATATCAAGTCTAGGGGTGGTATACGTCAGACCCCAGTAACCGATAAGTCGTGTCGATGTATGGCTCATAACGGGTCGAGAAACTACTAGTAACACTTACCAGTAAATCTCTATATCAGCCCTGTCCAGGGGCTTCCAGTTATAGCCAATCGAACACAGCACAACATCAACTCCCTATACCGGGAGAGACGAATCCCCTCCTATCGCTCATTGCCTCCATATTATTCGGGACTGTACCCAAAAGCCACCGTTTTGCACGCCCTCTTGGACGTGGTAAGGTGGAAATTAAAGCACAGTGGGAATCACACAAGACTCCATGACGATCTCGGGTCTACAGACTACCCTGTACCAGTGTCACCAGAGAACTGCCATCTGACGTGTGGTATATCACCATCTGGGAGTTCTCGGCGAGTCCGTCCAGTGTACCCAGTCTCCACTGAGCACCCGTACACCATCTCTGATGTCAAACACCGATGGATATGGGATCATCCATCGCCCATCATAAGGGTCAAGATGCGTATACGCTAGTCTACTCTGGTGTATCGATGCCCTGTCTCGATATACCCTCGACTAGGAACAGTTATAGGATGTACTCATCGACTACCGCGGCCCCACTTGTATGATCTCATCATAGTCCCAGTAGTCGAGTACAGATCCTAAGGGCTTTATCAACATGTGAGAGTAAAACAGTAAACCAATACAAGTCAACATGTTAAGATAAAGTGTAACCAAATAGCATACTATCATGACGAGCAAGAAAGTCATCTCTATATATAACCAAGCATCCATTATAATATACATCATATGTACAACAATGGCCTTTAGGGCATATACATAACTAACAATCTCCCACTTGCACTAAGGCCAGCTGCTGTAGTATCGCATACCTAGCATCCCGAATAATCTCTCAAACTGTATCTGGGGAATAGCCTTCGTGAATGGATCCGCAGTGTTGTCCTTCGTATCTACTCTCCTGACCTCGATCTCCCGGCGATCAACTATCTCCCTGATCAGGTGATACCGCCTCAGAATATGTCTGGACTTCTGATGGGACCTGGGTTCCTTGGCTAACGCCACAGCTCCATTGTTATCGCAATACAGAGGTATTGGATGCTCAATGGATGGAACCACACCAAGTTCACTAATGAACTTCTTGATCCAGACAGCCTCTTTGGCAGCATCGTTGGCAGCGATGTATTCAGCCTCCATCGTTGAGTCTGCAACAGTATCCTGTTTGGAACTCTTCCAACATACCGCCCCTCCATTGAGGGTAAAGACAAAACCCGAATGCGACTTAGAGTCGTCCTTATCACTTTGGAAGCTGGAATCGGTAAAGGACTCCACCTGGAGTTCTCCGTTACCATACACCAAGAACATCTCCTTAGTCCTTCGTAAGTACTTGAGAATGTTCTTCACAGCTGTCCAGTGACTCTCTCCAGGATCTGCTTGATACCGACTCACTACACTTAGTGAGTATGCTACATCGGGTCTGGTACATAGCATCGCATACATGATAGAGCCTACTGCCGAAGCATAGGGTATCCCTTGCATGCGAGCTCTCTCCTAATCAGTCTTGGGAGACATCTCTTTGGAGAGAGTGAGTCCAGAGATCGTGGGTTGGTTCCCACGCTTGGATTCTTCCATACTAAACCTCTTTAGTATGGTGTCAATGTATCTGGATTGGGACAATCCCAGTATCCGTTTAGATCTATCTCTATAGATCATGATTCCCAATATGCAGGAGGCATCACCTAGATCTTTCATTGAGAATCTCTGTGATAAGAAGAGCTTGACTGATTGCAGCATAGGAATATCATTTCCTATCAAGAGTATGTCATCTACGTACAATACGAGGAAGACAACCTTACCCTCTGCTACCTTCTTATAGATACAAGGTTCATCTATATTTTTGATGAAGTCAAACTCTTTGACTACAACATCAAAACAGATGTTCCAACTCCGCGATGCTTGCTTTAACCCATAAATGGATTTAAGCAGCTTGCACACCTTTCCGCTGCTCCCACTATCTACGAAGCCCTCTGGCTGAGTCATGTACACGCACTCTTCTAAATCACCGTTTAGAAAGGCGGTCTTAACATCCATTTGCCAGATTTCGTAGTCATGGTATGCAGCAATGGCAAGTAAGATCCGGATGGACTTAAGCATAGCTACTGGAGAAAAAGTTTCGTCATAATCCACACCTGGTCGTTGACGAAATCCCTTTGCTACCAGTCTAGCTTTGAAAGTCTCAACTTTTCCATCTACACCAAATTTCCTTTTAAAAATCCACTTGCTCCCAATGGGTTTTACCCCTTCAGGAGCATTTTCCAAAGTCCATACTTTGTTGGTGTACATGGATTCCATCTCAGATCGCATTGCATCCAGCCATTTCACAGAGTCACCACTCGTGATGGCCTGCTCGAAACTAGTCGGTTCATCATCATCCATGATGCAATCCTCGCTTCCACCATCAATGAGAAAACCGTAGTATCTCTCAGGTGGACGAGAAACCCTACTAGATCGGTGGAGAGGCTGGGGTTCGTTGGGTACTATTGAATCTTCTGGTTCCACTAAATCTTCAGTTGCAATTTGTGTTTCTGGAACCTCTTCCAGCTGTACCTCTTTGCCACTAATTTCTTTTGCAAGAAATTCCTTTTCTAAAAAGGTGGCATATTGAGAAACAAACACTTTTTGTTCCTCAGCGTGATAGAAAATATATCCTTGAGAATTCTTAGGATATCCCACAAATTTGCAAAGAACTGACCGTGCCTCGAGTTTGTCTGGATTTTGTCTTTTGACATAGGCCGGACAACCCCATATCTTAACTCGTTTAAAATATGGTCTCTTCCCACTCCATATCTCATATGGTGTGGTAGGTACAGATTTAGACGGAACTAGATTCAATATGTATATGGCTGTCTCAAGCGCATACCCCCAGAAGGAAATAGGTAACTCAGCTTCACTCATCATAGATCGCACCATATCTAATAGGGTGCGATTCCTCCGCTCCGATACACCGTTGTGCTGTGGTGTATAAGGAGGAGTACGCTGAGAGAGAATCCCATTCTCTTTTAGATAATCTAGGAACTCACCGCTTAAGTATTCACCTCCTCGATCAGATCGAAGATCTTAATACTTTTGCCCGTTTGATTCTCTACTTCGTGCTTATAATCTCTGAATTTTTCAAAAGCTTCAGACTTGTGTTTCATCAGGAACACATGTCCGAATCTAGAGAGATCGTCAGTGAATGTAATGAAGTAGGAAGAACCGTTCCTGGCATGCGTAGACATGGGACCGCATACATCACTATGTATTAGTCCTAAGAGTTCAGTAACTCTTTCTCCGTGTCCACTAAACGGAGCTTTGGTCATTTTTCCTTTGAGACATGAATGGCAAGTATCATAAGATGATAATTCGAACGGATTCAAATAACCATCTTTATGTAACTTAGCCATTCGTGTCGCATTGATATGACCAAGTCTACAATGCCACAAGTAGGATTCGTTCATATCTGAACTTTTCCTCTTGTGTGTGTTTTGTATATTCAGGACTGTATTCTGATTTAGAATGAATATGCCATTATGTAACGAGCCTGATGCAATCAACTTTTGATCTAGGAATATGTTCATAACATTATCCTTTACTACAAAATTATACCCCTCTTTACTCAATAAAGAAACTGATATAATGTTGCACATCATCTTCGGTATATAATAACACTCATTCAGAATCAGTGTATTACGACTTGGTAATACAAGGTGATATTCGCCAACTGCTTTGGCTACAATACTTGCACCGTTCCCTACTTGAACGGAATGATCACCTTTTCCCAGTTCTCTACCTTTCCGTAGCCCATGTAACAATTTACATATGTGGGATCCTGATCCGGTATCTAATACCTAGGACGTAGGGTGAACTGAGAAACAGTTCTCAATAACTAACACATCAGAAGAAGATGCATCAACATGCATGTCCTTATGGGCGGCGTGAGAATCAAGATATTC
Source organism: Agapanthus africanus (assembly GCA_030015575.1). Classification (NCBI taxonomy): domain Eukaryota; kingdom Viridiplantae; phylum Streptophyta; class Magnoliopsida; order Asparagales; family Amaryllidaceae; genus Agapanthus; species Agapanthus africanus. The sequence goes on from CM057337.1 coordinate 540,936,767, forward strand.
TCCTGTTTCCTGTTCAGTCTTATAACTCTTATAAGAATGAACGGGTCCAACGTTTCCTTGCTCAGTACAATAATCGGGTTCAGTCAATACATCCATATTATTATCTTGATTATGGCCTGAAATGGTCGCTACCTGGAGAGAGGGAGAAGAAAACACTTTAGCGTATGCTCTTGCAAGATTAGATTGGTTATTATCTTATCTAATCAGGATGACTCCCACTGTTTTTATCAAATCTACCTTCAAACCATAAAAGGTAAGATTAGCCGGGATTAATTACACCCTACAATTTCGTCAATCTTTCAGCCAGATCAGTGTCGGTACTTTGAGGGAGGTTCCCCGTGCTTTCGCACAGACCTAATTAAAGTAAACCTCGTTTTCCCAGAGGCGTAACCCCGTTAACACTTTTCTAGACACCTACTTGAATGACTAATTGTCCTGTGTAAAACTCTCCCAGGAGTAACACTTACTCGCAGTGGGTATCGGGATCCAACTATCTCATAGGAGGTATGCAATCTCATTGCAAATTTCAACATTTGAAATTCCCGATAATATTTTGCCCTTAGCGATCTATGACCTTAACTAAGTCAACAAATCATAAATCGCAAGTCAAGTTCAACCCGTACATTTCCTGATTGAATTAAACCCACCCGCACGACCCTTAACTGAGTCAACAAAGCCGTACGAATACCCTAATCCAATCTCATCTCATGTTTTAGCAGATAAACATTACTTAGCTACCGTACACTATGCCTTAACTAAGTCAACAAACATAGCACGAAGACTAAATAAAATCTATCTGAAATGACGGAGGGCTACGCAGGTTTTTCAGAAAAACCCTAAGCGTAATGAACTTGATATCGTCGTAGAATCATGTGTTTTTGAAAAGGAGTGTTTTGAGGCTTTTCTTAGTTTCGCTAAAGGGGTCACTCCCGGTGAAGGGATCGTCGGCCCTTTCCTCATCGAATAAGGTGCAGGATATATCATATATACCGCTGTGCAAAGAAAAACACTAAAAGCAATCAAAAGACAAACCGCATTTTGTAGCATCTGCCAGTTTCGCTAAAGGAGTCACTCCCGGTGAAGGGATCTCGGTCCTTTCCTCATCGAATAAGGTGCAGGATATATCATATATATCACTGTGCAAAGCAAAACTGTAGCTACCCCTTTTTATAAAGTTTTGATTCTACAACATCTTTAGGTTTCTTTTCTTTTATTAATCTCATTAATAAAAATCCCATCAGCTTATGCTTCCTAAACATCATAGAAGAAACGAAAGCAGTAATATTTATATATCAGCATATATATATAGTATAAGGATTCGTCTCAGGCAGTAATATGATCTCATCACAGAACATTGCAGCAGAAGAAGATATATGAAATATTGGATATACTAGGACGTCCGTGTTTTCAATATGAGCCTGTATAAAACACGGATTCCACGGTCGCGACGAATAGCCAAACCCACATCCCAAGACCCCTACGAGAGCGGCAAGTAACACTGCCAATTCTAGGGTTAGGAGACCCGGTCTCGACTCCTCGAGATGGCCTCCCACTGGACCCTAGAACCCGGTTACTTGTGCTCCCCACCTTGGGTCTACCTAATGCAGAAAAGTAAATAATATACACTGGTGACAGCAACCGCAACCTGGAAGTGCCCCAAAATTTAAAAAATTTCCAGAGAGGGGTCAAGTTTCGTCGTTTCGGGTTCGATCGGAGTTTTAACTTCGTAAACACATCGCCTAATGCTCTAGCTAGGCTCTGATACCACTGTAGGGTTCCTAGGCACTCTTGTGAAGATTCAAAAGGCATCAAACATGCCCGGATTAAAATTTAGACGTGCCGAACAACCCAAAGCCGGGATCTTTGCTAGATTATTAGGGTTTAAGATGCAATAAGATAACTTTTATCTAAGTGTGAGAGATTACAACCTTTGTAGTCCGCTCCTTCACTTCACAAGCTCCGAGTAGAAGTCCCTTTGCCGCGATCCACGATCTCCCGGACTCATGAGAGGCTTCACGACTCGAACGATCCATTCTAGCTTGTCGTATTCCAAATCTCCGATGATCTACGTCGAGGTTTCAAAGAACTCAAGCTATCTCACTATTTAGAAGTGAACACACTAATCCCATGGGCTAGATGAGATGAGGATGAGAGAGTGGTATTTATGCTATCCTTTTATATCATTTTCTCAATTTTATTCATCACTTCAAGATTTTCTAGCAAGCTTTTCAAGAGAGAAGAAGAAGCTAATGGAAAATCAATAAATGAGATTAAAAACCTTTTGTGATGAATAGAAAGAATATATGATTGAATTGTAAACCATGGTCAAGGATGAGTGGATGAGAATGAGTAGAGAAACAACTAGGGTTAGGGTTTGGTTTGGTTTAGAATGTGTCATCACAAAAGATCTTTGTAATGACAAAAGAAAAAATGCTTCTAGAAGGAACTTGAAGCATCTAACCCTAATCAAACCCTAACCTCAATTAATCATCCTTAAACACGTTTAATAATTAATCATATCATGTCACAATAATATATATCACATATATATTATATATTTGCAACAAAAGAAAATAATACAATTAACATATATCGCATATATATCAATGTATCATCCCGCGAGAAAATGAAATAATAAAGTAAGCCAATATTAGTTAATATAATAATATATCATATATATTATTATATATTAAATCATCGAATCAACACTTGATCCGACGATCCGGCTATATCGAATATAACCGACTAATATATCATGTACCGATTTATCGAATCAACACTTGATCTGATGTCTCGGTTCATATCTAAATATCGCGAGAATATAATATGGTATCCCATATCGCATTATTCTCGGTCCCGCACATATCACATATGTGCCTCTACTCCGTTTTGCCTGAGCCAAGAAACCTCTGTGTAGGACTCTAAAGAATCGTCAATACGCCGGTAGCAGGTGATTATCATATCAAACACCCACAAGCTGCAAGCGGTCAGCTAAACGTAACAGCCACCTAGGTATTGAGCGATCAGAAGATCAACAAGCTAGCCTGTGCGTTCTCCTGTGAATCCGATCAGTAACACTCCCGTACAGTCCGGTCTGTTCGTCTGATATGTCGCATATCAAGTCTAGGGGTGGTATACGTCAGACCCCAGTAACCGATAAGTCGTGTCGATGTATGGCTCATAACGGGTCGAGAAACTACTAGTAACACTTACCAGTAAATCTCTATATCAGCCCTGGCCAGGGACTTCCAGTTATAGCCAATCGAACACAGCACAACATCAACTCCCTATACCGGGAGAGACGAATCCCCTCCTATCGCTCATTGCCTCCATGTGATTCGGGACTGTACCCAAAAGCCACCGTTTTGCACGCCCTCTTGGACGTGGTAAGGTGGAAATCAAAGCACAGTGGGAATCACATAAGACTCCATGACGATCTCGGGTCTACAGACTACCCTGTACCAGTGTCACCAGAGAACTGCCATCTGACGTGTGGTATATCACCATCTGGGAGTTCTCGGCGAGTCCGTCCAGTGTACCCAGTCTCCACTGAGCACCCGTACACCATCTCTGATGTCAAACACCGATGGATATGGGATCATCCATCGCCCATCATATGGGTCAAGATGCGTATACGCTAGTCTACTCTGGTGTATCGATGCCCTGTCTCGATATACCCTCGACTAGGAACAGTTATAGGATGTACTCATCGACTACCGCGGCCCCACTAGTCTGATCTCATCATAGTCCCAGTAGTCGAGTACAGATCCTAAGGGCTTTATCAACATGTGAGAGTAAAACAGTATACCAATACAAGTCAACATGTTAAGATAAAGTGAAACCAAATAGCATACTATCATGACGAGCAAGAAAGTCATCTCTATATATAACCAAGCATCCATTATAATATACATCATATGTACAACAATGGCCTCTAGGGTATATACATAACTAACAAGAGCATCCGTCAGTTTGGTCGACCAATATTTTCTATTCTTAGCAACATTTCTCCAGGATTTGTTTGATCTGTCTATTTGAAATCTCAGCCTGCCCGCTCGTTTGGGGATGATAGGGTGTAGAAAGTCTGTGGTTGATTGCGTATTTCCGCATCAGAGTCTCGAAAGATCTGTTGCAGAAATGTGTCCTGTTATCGCTAATGATAGCGCGTGGGTTTCCAAATCGCAAAAAAGATATTTTCTTTTAAGAACTTAATAACAACCTTCTTGTCATTAGTACGACATGGAATGGCTTCAACCCACTTTGAGACGTAATCAACCGCAAGCAGTATGTACAAATTTCCAAAGGAGTTCGGAAAGGGACCCATAAAGTCAGTGCCCCAAACATCGAAAATTTCAACCACTAAGATGGGTTGCTGAGGCATTTCATTTCTTCGGGAAATTCTACTCGTGTACTGACACTGTGTACAGGTTTTGCAATGCTCAAATGCGTCCTTGAACAGGGTCGGCCAATAAAATCCGCATTGCAAAACCTTCTCCGCCATCTTTTTAGGACCGAAGTGACCCCCGCACGCCTGATCATGACAAAATGATAGAACACTCTTGAATTCTTCTTTCGGGACACACCGGCGAATGGTCTGATCTGGAAAATACTTAAACAGATATGGATCATCCCGGTAAAAGTGTTTTACTTGGGATAGAAAATGGTATTTGTCCTGTTTTGACCAATCGTTGGGTATAAGTCCCGTGACAAGATAGTTCACAATATCCTTTAACCAAGGTTCATTGGATACGCTCAAGAGTTGTTCGTCTGGAAACGAATCATTGATCGGCAGGGTCACAGGGGAAGAAGAGATGCGTGAAAGATGGTCGGCTACGTTTTCACATCCTTTCTTATCTTTGATAACAAGATCAAATTCTTGTAATACAAGGATCCAACGTATTTGCCTACCATTAGCATCCTTCTTCGCCAGAAGATGTTTCAAGGCGGAATGGTCAGTGTACACAACTATTGGTGAGCCAATCAAGTAAGGCCTGAATTTTTCTAATGCAAATACAACTGCCAAAAGTTCTTTTTTGGTAGTTGTTCAGTTGATAAAACTGCATATTTGTTATTACATTTTTCCTACCATTTCCATATTAAAAAAGGTCTTTATTATATATATCATACATATGAGGGTTTATCTGTAAAAATAATATTTTCCATGTGTTGATATATTATAATTAGCATTTGGTAGGAAAATGTATGCAAATAATATCATTGACCTAATCCTAGTAGAACCAAGTCTACTAAATATTATTTAAGTTGTTGTGCAGAATTTTTCCAAGTTGTTGTGCAGAATTTTTCTAAGAAATCAAGTTGTTAAAGAAAAATTGCCTAATTAAGAAAGCAAAACTTGGAGATCAAGTCTGGAAGCAACTACGAGAAGATTTCAAAGATTCAAAGATTCCAGAGAACACCAAATGTCACAAAGACAGAGCCCCAAGAAAATGATGAACGGCCGAGATCATATGGCCGCGGATCCGCGGCAAGATAGAAGATTTAGATGCTGCATTTTTTTGGGGAGAATCTTTACTGTTATCTTCCATATTTGGAAGCATGGGTTCTGGCTTTGAGACTATAAATAGGGACCGAGGGCCTCTTGGAAAAATCATCAAGCCGACGAGATCACGAAGTCCAAGACGGCTCACACATCCAGGCTGATCATCAACTGTTCGTCTACCTCCTTGGAAGAGATCGAGAAGCAAACTAGTATTTGTAATCATTTTCTAAAGGATCAAAGTGTAATGAATATTGTTGATTAATAAATCTAGCTTTCTTTTTCTTATTCTATTTCTTAGTAGTTTAATTATGCATTTTCTCTCCATCTCTTTTTCTCCCAACATGCGCGAGTAATTTTCCGCTTGTTAGGGTTCGTAGCATTAGGGTAGGCTAATGGATGATGAACATCTCTAAACCCTTTTTAAGTCCTATAAAGTTTATGAACTTTATCAAAAGAATCATTAACATCTTAATTGGGCGCGCTAACAATTCTTTGTTAGTTCCGACCGCGATTAGAGATTAGATTAATGATTGTTTTGGTAAAGGCTAGATATGAACGGAGTTCCGTGTCGAGATAAGGGTTGATAGTGGGATTCCTTTTCCCTCCAGAAACCCTAATCTACACGCATCACCGTCGTTCTAGTTTTAAATCTATTAAAGGATAAAAAAGGGTAACTTTTAATTAATCGTTCATAACTACTAAATCCTAACGAACCCTACAAGCCCTCTTATTATATTAACTACATCCCTAAAATAATCTAGATCTATATTTTTGCATTCTTGCTTAACGTAGATCTAGATCCTACAACCTTTCTTCAAAATTCTTTATCCCTCCTCTCTCTCTCAATACATCTAAAGTAAGAGTAAAAGATTCAATGTTTCCTTGCGGATGACCCGTACTCACTTCGGTCTAGCTACGCGCGACACCGTTCTGATTGCGGTTAACTACAAACACACTTTTCGTACCAATCAAATGACGCCGTTGCCGGGGAAACGTGCGTAGTTTTTTATTCTTACTATTTGTGTTGAATTCATATACGATCTGTATCATAAATAAAACAAAACTGCAAATTGTATATTTAACGATTATTGTGTGAATTTTGTGAGGGAATCTGGAGTCACAGACTTGAGGAAACAGGAGACAGATACATTCATTGAGATCCAGAGAAGTAGAGAAGGCCACAGAAAAAAAATTCATCAATTGATATCTCCCTCTTGCGGCGGAAGCGCGGCCAAAAGTGCACATCGGCGGCGGAAGCGCGGCCAGTTAGGAGATCTAGGGCTTCAGTCTTCTCTGGTAAGATTATAACCTCCTTCTCTCTCCTCTTAAATCCAATAAAATATCTTTTCTGCAGGACTCTTTGCAAAATATCGCCGCTCAAAAATCTTTTTGCAAAGTTTTGTTTTGCGGTTTGTTTTTGCATATTTTAATACGGATTTTTAAGGGGCAAGACCAAAATCCAGATTAGGTGGGGATTTCATCACCCTTCCTAAGCCCCACAAATCACAAACCGAGCATCTGCATCAACCCTGCAAATTTAAAAAATATCTAGACCAAACTCTAAGGACTGTCACGCTCAATAAGGACAAAGGAAGGTCGTGGGTAATCTATCGCTTATCCGCATTATTTTTGTAGTGTCTAGGCAAGTGTGTCTAAGGCGAGTGGTTACTTAATTAGGGCCACTACTTTCATAGTGGGAGCCTCCCACTCACCTGGCACTTACCTGGCTACAAGAGTAGTAAAGAGGCGGTAGAGGATTTATCCTGCGACTTGTCCTTTGGAAGTCTAGGAGCGGTCTAGAGACTGGACCTAGGTAACCATAGTTCTAGGGTTGTTTGTGCATTTTTGTATGATTTGTCTAAATCCGTCTTTTTTCAAAACAAACCAATTATTTTCTCCCCTTTTTACCCTTCCCCTTCTTCTCTTCTTATAATGGGTGACCTAAACAGAAGAACACTTGCCGAGCTTTGCTGTCCACAACCAGATATCTCTTATTTTCGTAATCCCTTCGGTATACCGTCCGGCTCTTCCATGTCCTTAAGAGATCATATAGAACAAGAGGGAAGAAACAGTTGGCCACCTCAGTCTAGGTCTTATCAACCGTATCCTAATCCTACACCTGTTTCAGTTCATACCCAGAGTGAGGAAGCCCCTAGACGAATGTCCATTGCTGAGCACCTAGCTAGGGCTAGAGGCCAAAGTTTCAACCCGGACCAATATCAACCATCACCACCACTGTCCAGAGAAGAGTTTGATAGGCAGTTTGTGGCATATAAGATGTCTATTGAAAATAGCCAACCAACCAACCCATATCAATATTCTTCTTATCATAATATTGATCCTACTCCTACCCAAGTTTCGCAACCATTCTATTCCTATCAACCCAATCAGACTTTTCCACCTTCTCTAGACAGTTCTTCTAATCAGTCATTTGGGAGTTTTAATTATCCACAGGAATTTCAATTTTATACTGAAACCCCTTATCAACCCAAGACTAGTCTGGAGCAGACATTAGAAAAATTTCTGGAATTGTCGAACCAAATTAGGAAGGAAACAAAAGACTGGATGCAAGCAAAGAATTTCAAACCTGCCCAAAATTTTTCAGTATATGATTCGGGCATAGGACAAAATGAGAATTTGGGTAGTGAGACAGAACTGTACACCCTTCCTAATCAAACCTCCACATTCCAAACTAAAATCCACAACTCCAGTTTCATAGATTCATCAAGTACACCAAATAGAATGTCTGATAAGTTGTGTGACTTTGTAGTGTTTGATTTAACTGATTATGAAGGGTCCATTTTAAGTAAAACCATACCCAACCCTTGTGATCTCTACACCTCCACTCTTGAACCAAAACTGATTAAAAACCATACTTTTGATGAGGCGTTTAAGAATTTTAACCTTCACTTGAATAAGGTGATTGACGTTGGGGATATATTGATTGATGAACCCGAAATTTTGGATGATTTTGTCCCACCAATTCATCAAATCATTTCACTTCCTTGTCGCCATCATCTTGAGCCTTTAATTCTTCCCGAACCCCAAATATGTCTTGAAGTTGATGATAAAGATATACCCGAAGAAATACAGCCTCCATCTTCCACATCTGGTACAGCAGCACTCGACACACTAATTTGTTTACCCATTTCACCTTCTATTTTCTCCGGTTCTTCTTCTGTTCCTATAGTTTCAGTGAGTTTTGATGAATCACAATCTGTTATTCAAGTTCAATAATACCAGAAATTCAACTTGATATTTTTGAAAATGAGGTAGATGAGTTTTTCGAGTCCTCTACCTCAATGAATTTCGATGAATAAAGTAGGATAAATTCTGGCACACAACTCTTTGACAGCAAAATGTTCAATCACACCATTGATAAAAGTTTTGAAGAACTTTTTGTTGACGAACTTGAATTTTTAAACAATACGAATTTTGTGATTAATCAATCTCCACCTATAGAGGTTGAACCGTCACCATTCCTTCTTCCTAATCATTCACATTCATCCTCATTCTTTCTTTTCTCTAATTTCAAACCCTTTCCAAACCACCTCTTATCCCTTCATCATTTTTTCTTGACTCGATAAAACACATTCTTCCACCAACCTATACGCTATACTGATAAAATCTCTGAATGGTTGGTGTTAACTTTTGGTCTTTGTAAAGTCTTATTTTGACCAAATGACTCACCCCCTCTTAAAATGCTTCGTATTGTCTAACTCATGCTTGAGGGGGGATATATTTTTGGCTCTTGAACATAACTTTTGTCCTCAAATTTGTGAGCCAAAAATAAGTTTGGGGAAGGATTTTCACTTTCATATATTGTTGCCCCCATTAATAATGTCCTCCCAAGCTTACAGGTTTTTGTGATCCAGCAGATAGCAACAATGAGGACACTGTTGAAAACAAGTTTGGGGGAGATTTGTGCTTATTTACGCATACTTTGCATTATACTATATATAAGCACAAAAAAAAATTTGATAATAAAAGAATAGAAAGTGAAAAATTATATATGAAAGATAGGAATAGTTTAAGAAAACCAAGAAAATTAGAAGTTTTCTTAAACGAACTGATAATAAGTAGTTATGAGCCGTTGTCCTAAGGGTTAGTAAGATGAAGGAAATCACTAATCTGAGGATAAAAATAAGTCTGAAAAAAGTTTCTATTTTGGAAGCCAAACATTCGAATGTTGATACCCTACTATATGCACTTACACACGTCTTGAAACTCGGGATAGTAGAGGATACCTTGAAATGCTCTTGTCTAAAAGCCAAAGTATGAAGAAAATGAAAAAAATGAAGAAAATATAAAATGGTGAAAAGAAAAATGAACACTGGTTTTGTTATCGCCAAGGCAGCAATAAAAAAATATAGCAAGGGTGCTTCATCACCTAGTGCCTTAGACCAACAGGTTTGGGAGTCACTACTAAGCCTTAGGTGGTGCAAGACGAGGAAAATAATATCACCTAATCAGCAAGCACATGAGTAATCGGTCGGTTAGTACCTCAAGAAGTATTAACGATCGCATGAAAATGTGTGAGCAAATCTAAATATTCATCAAGTTAAAAAGTGCTGAGGTAGATGGACAAGAGTATGATAACTTAAGTTGAATTCTCCGAGTCTAGGGATGTCCATTTCACACATGATTGTTTATAATTTTCCGATTGGTTGTAAAAGTATCAAATCAAATGATCCCCGGCAACGGCGCCATTTGATTGTTCGTAAAATACGAGACTGTGTAAGTATCAAATCAACTCAAATGATTCCCGATAACGGTTTCATTTGATTGAAAAGAAATTTCTTGTTTGTGCAAATCGAATAAAGCGAATAAGTTTCTTTGTGTCGGTAATTGGGAAATTGAATAAAATTCATAATCAAAGAATTATATTTGACCGCAATCAATTACGGTGACGGTTGTAGATCGTAAGCGAGTGCGGATCGTCTACAGGGATTGTGCGATTTGTTTTTATATTTAATTTGTTTGAATTGAAAAGTTAATCGAAAAGAAAAGAAAACATGATTCAAGATTTTATCGATTGATTCAGGTGTCACTAATCTAATCAAGAATCAAGAAACTGATAAACAATCGAGAATCAGGTTTCGATGATATTTCCAACCGAATGTCAAGAATCTAAATGAGGCTCGTAGAAATCGATCGGATCTATAGACGTGATGTAATCTTAAGATATCGTGTTCTTGTCCTTCGAAGGATTGATACTAGATCGATGATGATCGACGAGAGTTAGGGCTTTCTCGTGAAACTAGGGTTTCATCATTTAACCCTTGTTATTTCGTCAATATCATTCACATTCTAGCCTCTAACAATTTCAAGAAACGATCGGAACTCCCCAATCTCGAACGATATCAATCAAGAAAGCATCGCAACGAATTGGGTCGTCGATTCTTGAACTTGCTAGGGTTTACAAAACTCGTAGGACTCAAGAATCGATTTAAGATATATTACATCATCATTCTATTGATCGTCTCGACTCCTCGACGAGCGGAGTATTACTCAAACATCACAACAAGAATTACAACTAGAAATTTAGATTGAATCATGATGCAAGAATTTAAAGAAAACAAGATAAAAGAATATCACCTTTTATTTATATCAACAATTTGATTACAGTCGCTCAAGAACTACAAGAGGAAGAACTAAATTGTTGAATTGGCGTCGCTCGGCTCCGTGAGTCGCGGATCGGTTTGGACCACTTGCTCTGTTGAAGATCAGCTCGGCTCATAAAAGGTTGCAAGGCTTCTTTCTTGATTTGGTACTCGGGAATCTTGGCTTTTGATCGGAATTAGGATTAGGGTTTCACACAACCCTTGTCACTAGACTTGTGGAAGAAGAAGATGAAGAAAGAGAGTGAATGGATCTATTGAATGAATAGAATTCCAAGAGATGATTGAATCCTTTTTACAAGTGAGCCTAGGGTCTTATTTATAGATCACCCAAACCCTAGGCCTTGAGAAGTTCCCTCCAAAAGTTTGTTGAAAGACTTCTAGAAGTAGTTAGTTAGGCTTAGCTTAGGGTTTAAGCTGGGGTTTAGGGAGAAGTTTCTAGAATACAAGGCTAGTTTAGTGTTGATCCCAAAGCTTGCTGATCTGGCAGAAGTCTCTGGAGTCTTCTGGAAACTGACATGTCTTGCTGAAGTGTGGGAGCTGAGATAGACATTGTGCACCAAAATTGAGGTGATGAAGGGGCAAGACCGCCGCGGAACCGCGGCGCAAGCCGACTTAGGCCGCGGTTCCGCGGCTCTTTAGAGGCCTTAGGACTTGTGTCTTCTGGTGTGATCTTGGGCTGACTTTTGGAGCTTTATCTGATGTGTTGATCTGTATTTGCCCCTTTGAATTGATAGCAGAACTGAAATCTTTGAGTTGGCGTCATGTTTGATCAGCTCTTTTGGCTTTGCTTCTGGGTTTTCCTGCATAGATCTCAAAACAAGTGTTGCGCGATATAGGGATGATACGATGCCATGAAATGCGGTCAATTTCCCGAGAAATTTCGGTTTTAAGGTCTAACACATGTAATCTGATATTTTACGACTGATTTGCTAATATGTGAAATATGAATGCCGAACACTTCTAAATGAATGCAAAAGATAGGGAAATTGCCGTGTTAAAAATACATTATTTTCGACTAATCAAATTCCCCCAAACTTAATTTCGATCGTCTCGAGCGAACTTTTTATTAAAAAGAGAAGGAGAAAATAAAGAAAGAGAAAAACTAACTAGCACACTTTCGTAGGCAACACGATTGCACTGAGTACGTGCAACAAGCCTTTAAACCTCTAGGTGTCCCTAGTAGGAGGAGTGTTGTCTCCTGAGGGTTTTCAGCAGATTGCACCCACAAAATCCCATAATAAATGAAAGATCATGAATATTACATTTAAAGACAAGAATTGTAAAAGAAAAGCCTTGAAAATTAGGGTTTCCAACTAAGCTAGCTTTTCAGTTGTCATGAGCCCTATCTTAATGGTCATGAAAAGATGTCAGAAATCACGTCCTCCCTCAATAAAACATCGTCTTATTCTTCATTCCTATCTTTATTCCAAACATCGATCATATAACCCTGCGTGTGTGTAAAGACATCCCTACACCCGGAGAATTCAATTCAAGCTGTCATACTCTTGCCCATCAGCCTCAGTACTTTTTAATTAATGAATATTTAGATGAGATTGCTCACACACTTTCATGCGACCGTTAATACTTCTTGAGGTACTAACCGACCGATTACTCCTGTGCCTGCTTGCTTGGTGTATTTTTCTCGTCTTGCACCACCTCAGGCATAGCAGTGACTCCCAGACCAGTTGGCCTTAGGGCACTAGGTGAAGAAGCACCCTCGCTATACATTTTTATTGCCCTCGGTGATAACAAAACCAGTGTCCATTTTTCTCACCACTTTATATTTTCTTTATTCATTTTTTTTATTTCCTTCATACTTTTGGCTTTAAGACAAGAGCATTTCAAGGTATCCTCTACTATCCCAGTCTTTAAGACGTGTGTAAGTGCGAATAGCAGGGTAGCAACGTTCAAAATGTTTGGCTTCCACAATAAAAACTATTATTCAGACTTATTTTTATCCTCAGATTAGTGACGTCCTTCATCTTACTAACCCTTGGGACAACGGCTCATAACTACTTATTACTAGTTCGTATAAGAAAACTTCTAATTTTCTTGGTTTTCTTAAAACTTTCTAATCTCATGGATGTAATTTTTCACTATCTAAACTTTTATTATCTTATTTATATACAAAAAAGTGTAAATATTAAAATATTTTTATATTTTGAAAAATTTTAAATTTTTATGGGTTTTGAAAATTTTTCAATTTTTATAGATTTTTAAAAGAAATGTTTTGTGCTTATGCAAATGATATGCAAATGATGCAAAAATAGGCACAAACCTCCCCCAAACTTGTTTTCAACAGTGTCCTCACTGTTGCCAAACGCTATACCTACAAAACCTGTAAGCCTGGGAGGAATTATTAGTGGGGGCAAAATATATAAGTGAAGAACTTCCCCCAAACTTACTCTTTTCACTCACCTTCATTCAAAAAATGATGCAGTGATATACAGGATATGAAGGTGAGACGGAGGAATTTTAATCCAAATAAACTGGCTCTTGTAAGAACAAGAGCTCCTCCGTGGGGTCAGTGGAAAAATACGGCTTTAGTCTATGTCCATTCACTTTGAAAAATATGCCATTTTTAACATTTTCTATCTCTACTGCCCCGTGCGGGTATACAGACCGCACAACAAAAGGTCCCTTCCATCGAGATCGGAGCTTACCCGCGTGAAGGTGTAATCGTGAATCATAAAGAAGGACTTGTTGACCAGGTGAAAATGTTTTCCTCAAAATGTTTTTATCGTGAAAAACCTTAGTCCTATTCTTTATGATTACGGCGTTATCATAAGCTTCATCGCGGAGTTTGCTTAGCTCATTAAGTTGCAGCTTCCGAAAGTTGCAAGTAAGGTTTAAATCAAAATTTATTTCTTTAATAGCCCACAATGCTTTATGCTCTATCTCGACAGGTAAGTGACATGCTTTTCCAAACACTATCCTATATGGAGACATCCCTAGGTCGGTCTTATATGCAGTTCGGAATGCCCAAAGGGCATCCGTCAGTTTGGTCGACCAGTCTTTTCTATTTTTAGCAACAGTTTTTTCCAGGATAAGTTTGATTTGTATGTTTGAGATTTCAGCCTGCCCGCTTGTTTGGGGGTAATAGGGTGTAGAAAGTCGGTGGTTGATTGAGTATTTCCGCATCAGAGTCTCGAAAGACCTGTTGCAGAAATGTGTCCCATTATCGCTAATGATAGCGCATGGGTGTCCAAATCGCGAGAAGATATTCTCTTTCAAGAACTTAATGGCAACTTTCTTGTCATTAGTGCGACACGGAGTGGCTTCAACCCATTTTGAGACATAATCAACCGCCAGCAGTATGTACAAATTCCCAAAGGAGTTGGGAAAAGGACCCATAAAATCAATTCCCCAAACATCGAATATTTCAACAACCAGAATAGGTTGCCGAGGCATTTCATTCCTTTGGGAGATTCTACCCGTGTACTGACATTGTGTACAGGTTTTGCAATGGTCAAATGCGTCCTTGAATAAGGTCGGCCAATAAAATCCACATTGCAAAACCTTCTCCGCCGTTTTTCTAGGACCGAAGTGACCCCCACAGGCCTGATCATGACAAAAAGAAAGAACACTCTTGAACTCTTCATTCGGGACACACCGGCGAATGATCTGATCAGGACAATATTTAAACATATAGGGCTCGTCCCAGTAAAAGTATTTTACTTGGGATAGAAAACGGTATTTATCCTGTTTTGACCAATCGCTGGGTATCAGTCCTGTGGCATGATAGTTCACAATATCCCTGAACCAAGGTTCAGCGGATGCATTCAAGAGTTGTTCGTCAGGAAACGAATCATTGATCGGCAGGGTCACAGAGGAAGAAGAGATGCGTGAAAGATGGTCAGCTACTACGTTTTCACATCCTTTCTTATCTTTGATAACAAGATCGAATTCTTGTAACAGAAGGATCCGACGTATTAGTCGACCTTTTGCATCTTTCTTCGCCAGAAGATGTTTTAAAGCGGAATGGTCAGTATACACAACTATAGGTGAGCCAATTAAGTAAGGCCTGAATTTTTCTAATGCAAATACAACCGCTAAAAGTTCCTTTTTGGTGGTTGTATAATTGATTTGCGCATCATTCAGGGTCTTACTTACATAGTATATCACGTGTGGCATCTTTTCGATGTGCTGTCCTAAGACTGCACCTACTGCGAAATCAGATGCGTCACACATCAGCTCAAAGGGGTAGTCCCAGTTTGGCGATGAAAAAACGGGGGCTGAAGTGAGTGAGTTTTTAAGTGAGTCGAAAGCTGTCTCGCAGTCTGAGTCAAAATGGAAGGTCGTATCCTTGTCCAGGAGAAGAGTTAAAGGTCTAGCAATTCTGCTAAAGTCCTTAATGAATCTCCTATAAAATCCCGCATGGCCAAGGAAAGATCGAATATCTTTGACGCTTTTGGGATGAGGGAGGTTTTGAATGACATCTATCTTAGCTCTGTCAACCTCAATGCCTTTCTGTGAAATGACATGTCCAAGAACAATTCCTTCTTGGACCATAAAATGGCATTTTTCCCAGTTCAAAGTCAAGTTCTTTTCTTTGCAACGAGTAAGAACAGCGTCAAGATTCGATAGGCAATCGAAAAAAGAGTCTCCAAAAATCGAGAAATCGTCCATAAAGATCTCCAGAAAATTCTCTACCATATCAGAGAATATCCTCATCATATACCGCTGAAAGGTAGCGGGAGCATTGCATAACCCAAAGGGCATGCGACTGTAAGCAAAGGTACCAAAAGGACAAGTAAAAGTGGTTTTATCTTGATCCTTTTTGGCGATGGGGGCCTGATTATAGCCTGAGTATCCGTCCATAAAACAATAATACTCCCGTCCCGCTAAGCGTTCCAGCATTTGATCAATGAATGGTAGAGGAAAGTGGTCTTTCCTAGTGGCAGCATTGAGTTTTCTATAATCGATACATACACGCCACCCAGTTTGGGCGCGTGTCTGAATCAACTCATTTGCCTCATTGGTTATAACAGTGATGCCGGATTTCTTAGGAACGACATGTATAGGACTCACCCATTGGCTATCGGAGATGGGGTATATAATACCATTATTTAGGCATTTGACGATCTCTTTCATTACCGCTTCCTTCATGATGGGATTCAACCGTCTCTGTGGTTCTCGGGTTGGTCTGGCATCATCCATCACATGTATATGATGTTCAACTATCAAGAGACTAATCTCTTTGATGTCCGCCATACTCCAACCAAACGCCTCTTTGTAAGATCTCAATACCGATAAAAGTGCATTCTCTTGCTCTAATGCTAGAGAAGCAGATATTATAACCAGTAAAGACTCCTTCTCACCTAAATAAGCATATTTCAGATGAGACGGTAAAATTTTGAGATCTAATTCGGGCGGAGAAATGATAGAAGGAGGGATCATTGAGTGATTTTTGGATTTACAAAGAAGCTCAGAGCCTGTGAAAGATACAGACTCGGGTGGAGAAAAGTCAGAAGTGCAGGACTCAAGTGTAGAAAAAGTGTCCTCACTAAGATCTTGTGTGAAATCAAACAGAGATGTGGTAATGACATCGAGATCAGTAAAGCAAAGTTCCTCAGCTCCGCAACTATCGGGAGCGATCTCATGGACAGAGCACACATCTAAAATATGAGCAGATGGTTCTGATGGTTGACTTCCAACTTTGTAGATGTTTAGTTCAATGGTCATATTTCCAAATGATAAATTCATTGAACCGTTTCTACAGTTTATAACTGTTAGTTATATGTATGCCCTAGAGGCCATTACTGTACATTGGATGTATATTGTAGTGGATGCTGGGACATATATAGGGAGGACTTTCTTGCTCGACATGATAGTATGCTATCTGGTTACTCTTAACCTTAACGTGTACGTTGATTGTCTCTCTGTTACATGTTGGTAAAGCCCTTAGGATGTGTACTTGACTACCGGGGCTATGATGCGGATCATACTAGTGGGGACAAGGTAGTCCATAAGTACATCCTTCAAAGTTCCTAGTCGTGGGTGTATCGAGACGGGGCATCGATATACCAGAGTAGACTAGCGTGTACCTTCTCGACCCATACAGATGGGCGATGGATGATCCCATATCCATTGGTGTTTGACATCAGAGATGATATACGGGTGCTCAGTGGAGACTGAGTACACTGGACGGACTTGCCGAGAACTCCCAGATGGTATTATACCTTACGTCAGATGGCAGTTCTCTGGTGACACTGGTACAGAGTAGTCTGTTGACCCGAGATCGTCATAGAGTCTTGTGCGGTTCCCACTGTGCTTTGATTTCCATCTTACCACGTCCAAGAGGGCGTGCAAAATGGTGGTTTTTTGGGTACAGTCCCGAATCACATGGAGGCAATAAGCGATAGGAGGGGATTCGACTCTCCCGGTATTGGGAGTTGATGTTGCACTATGTTCGATTGGCTATAACTGGAAATCCCTGGCCAGGGTTGCTGAGATTTACTGGTAAGTGTTACCAGTAGTTTCTCGAATTGTTATAGACCTCAGATCGACATGACTTATCGAGCTATTGGGGTCTGACGTTTACCACCCCTAGGCGAGATATGCGACATATCAGACGATCAGACCGGACTGTGCGGTAAGTGTTACTGGTTGGATTCACAGGAGTGTGAGCGGGCTTGCTCGTCGATCTTCTCATCGCTCAATACCCGGGTGGCCGTTACGTTTAGCAGACCGCTTGCGACTTGTGGGTGTTTGATATGATCATCATCTACTGCCGGCGTATTGACGAGTCTTTAGAGTCCTACACAGAGGTTTCCTGGCTCAAGCAAAACGAAATAGGAGCGCATATGAGATATGTGCGGGACCGAGAATGATTCGTGTATGTGATACCGTATTCTATTCTCGCGATCAATGTATCGAATGGTTGTATGCGATATAACCTAGTTATCGAATCAAGGATTGATTCGATAAGCCGATACATTGAATATTAGTCGGTTATATGAGATATGACCGGATCGTTAAATCAAGTGTTGATTTAATGATTTAATGCATAAATATATATTTGATATATTACTTTGCATTAACTAGTGTTGGTTCACTTTAAATGGATTTTCTCACTTGGATTGTGCATATTGTATATGTGATATACTTTTGTACACAAGTTTGTATCATGTTTGATGATACACGCTAACTTGTGTATGTGTAAAGATTAAACCATGGCTGTGTAATGGTTAGAGTTTTCCTTTTATTTTCTTATTCATTTATTTATCCATTTATTCTTTTTGGAAAAATATTAAACATAAAGAAAATGGTGGCTAACTTTGTTGTATATTGAAGCTTCATGAAGCTTTGACCAAGTGATCATTTTGTCTCCATGCTTAACCCTAACCAATCCTACTAACCATGATTTATTCTCTACACTTAACCATGGTTAAGATATGATATGTATTCTTATTATTTTCTTTTTACAAAATAACTTATCATATTATCATCTTCATCTTCTTGTTCTTCTTCAAGATGAAGATAGCTTGCCTCATCAATGGCAACTAGTGAAATTGAGTGAGAAATCCAATTCTAAAGTGAACCCACTTCCTATTTCTTCATCCTCTACCTCTTGCCAAGAAGTATAGGGTGTTTCCTTCACAAGTTTTCATGGCTTGGTGAAGGTGGAGCTTGATCTAGTGATGCCTCGACGTAGATCATCTTCGGCATCGTCGTCGATGACCTAGCCCGCTTTTTCTCCGATGAAGCCAACGCTAGAGCCCGGGATTTGATATGGACAGCGAGGAGACTTCATTGCGGAGCTATGGAGGTGGAGAAACGGATCTACAAAGGTTGTATGTTCGTTTACTTTTAGTTAAGATGTTAACTAGCTCGTTTTGTCGCCTAAAAACCTAGCCAACGATCTTGTTAGGGTTTCTCGGCACCGTTAAAATTTGAAATTAGCATGGTTGATGCCTTGTGAGACCTCATTAGTGTGCCTAGGAACCCTACAGTGGTATCAGAGCTTAGTTAGAGCCTTAGGCGATGCGTAGACGCAGTTTGAAGTCCGATCGATCGAAATCCCTAACTCCAAATTGCTCTCTGTCCTTTTTTGAAAATTGTGGATTTTTGAGAATTAAAAATATGCAGAAAACTCAGCAGGAATTTCTAAGAGTTACTATAAAATTCGAGTGTCCAACTCCACTATAGTGCGGCGGAACCGCGGCAATAGCATGGCTATTGCGGCGGTTCCACGGCCAAAATGGCTCATTGTTCAAAAAATTTTACACAGTAATTCTTACATAACAGTGCTTGTTTTTCTGGGAATTTTTAATATTTATTCAAGAGTTGAATTTTCTGGGGTTGCTTTGGGAATCGATTATTCGATCGGATTGTCAGACTTTGTCTATGTGGCTTTCCGGGTATTCTTGAATATGTTATCTAGTTCGACCGGATATAAATACCCACATTTTTCCCTGTCGGGAAATTTCCAAGTGTTGGATTTTTCCATGGTTTAAAGACGTTCTAAGTAGTGCAAGTAACGCGATGGACCCTCTAGAAGACAACAAACCTTAACTCGATTATGTGACCGTCTTGAACTGCCCTTTGAACCTTCGGGTTTGGGGCAGTACGGCGTGCCACATGTGAGGCGTTAGCTTGACTCTTCTACGGCTGGACCGTTGGTACTGAGGCATGAACTGGATGTTTTTAAACTTGTTTCATGTATTGATCTGTTTCGGGAAAACTTGGGTGTTCGAATGTTCGATCGGAAAGTTTAACATTTTCTAATTATCTGGAACGGGATACAATAATTGGAATTCACAATAAGTTATGAGATAACTGAATGAATGTTATAAACATAGCACTTTAGTCTCACTTGATCGGTTGCCACGGAATTTTGATGTGATCAAAAGTCCATCGCAATCACGTAGCGTACGCGGATACTCGTCGGGTAAACTTAATAGACAGCCTCACTCCATAGCCCCGACCAAGTGACTGTAGGAGAACCCCGTCACCGAAAGCATCCGTTCGGGTGCTCGCGGTGGCGGTGTTCCGCCTTGGTGCACTTCGTCGACGGCGTCGGGGGTGCGGCCGTCTACTGAAGTTTGCGACGAGCATTCGATCAAAATGTCGGGAATCCTGTTGAATTGCCCGACTTGATATTGAAAAGAGTTTTCGATTTTGAGACTAAAATGTGGGGTTTATAATTGTTAGGCATGCGATGTCTAAGTAATTCATTTGGTCAGGCATGCGATGTCTGAAGAGATTGCGGATTCCAACTGTTGTAGTTTTACACTTTCTTTTCTGTGACCGTAAGTGTAATATGTGATATCGCCGGTTTCGTTGCTATATGTCAACAACAACTGGGATGGACATATTTACTTACGTTGATGACATGTGATGTTATGTGTTGCTGGATATGTTATATTGGATCGTCGTGTTTGAATAGCCGGGGGTTTTTATGTGAGATGAGTGTTTTTCATTTTCATTCATGTAAAAACTTGTATGTAATATTCTTTTATTGGGGCACTTCCAGGTTGCGGAAGATGTCACCGCATGTATATTATTTACTTTTCCGCACTAGGATAGACCCAAGGAGGGGAGCACAAGTAACCAGGTTCTGGAGTCCAGTGGGTGACCAACTCGAGGAGTCGAGTCCGGGTCTCCTAACTCTAGAATTGGTAGGGTTGCTTGCCGCTCTCGTAGGGGTCTAGGGGTGTGGGTTTGGCTATTCATCGCGACCGTGGAATCCGTATTTTATACCGGCTCGTATTGAAAACACGGACGTCCTAGTATATCCAATATTTCATATGATTCTTCTGCTGCGATATCTGTGATGTGATCATGTGATGTTCTGTGATAGATACAGTATATAGTATATATGATATATTATATAGACGTTACTTATGTTTTACACCCGCGCTAGCCCTGCCCCGCTCTGCCGTTAGTTACCTAACCTAACGATGCACGAGGGGACATCGAGGCGAATGCGGATGGCATAAGTGTACGTCGTATTTATCTGTGATGTTTAGGTATTTAAATGATGGGACTTCATTAAAATGATTAATGAAATAAAAGAAACCTAAGATGTTGTAGAATCGAATTTCAAAATAAAACAGGTAGCTACAGTTCTTGCTTTGCACAGCGGTATATATGATATATCCTGCACCTTATTCGATGAGGAAAGGACCGAGATCCCTTCACCGGGAGTGACTCCTTTAGCAATAACTGGCTGATGCTACACACTCGGTTTGTCTTTTGATTGCTTTTAAGTGTTTTTGCTTTGCACAGTGATATATATGATATATCCCGCACCTCATTCGATGAGGAAAGGACCGACGATCCCTTCACCGGGAGTGACTCCTTTAGCAAAACTAGAAAAACCTCAAAAACACTCCATTTCAAAATTCATTCGATCCTACAACGATATCAAGTTCATTACGCAATAGGTTTTCAGAAAAACCTGTCGTAGCCCTCCGTCATTTCAGATAAATCATGTTTAGTATTCGTGCTGCGTTTGTTGACCTTGTCAAGGCGCAGTGTGCGGTAGCTAACCAGTATTTATCTGCTTATGCATATGATGCAGATTGGGTTAGGGTAGTCGTGCGGCCTTGTTGACCTTGTCAAGGGTCGTGCGGGTGGGTTTGATTCAATCAAGAAATGACAGGTTGAACTTGACTTGCGGTCTATGGTTTGTTGACCTTGTCAAGGTCATAGATCGTTCGGGGCAAAATATTATCGGGAATTTCAAGTGTTGAAATTTGCAATGAGATTGCATACCTTCTATGAGATAGTTGGATCCCGATACCCGCTGCGAGTAAGAATTACTCTTGGGAGAGTTTTACACATTACAATTAGCCGATCAAGTAGGTGTCTAGAAAGGTGTTAACGAGGTTACGCCTCTGGGAAAACGAGGTTTACATTAATTAGGTTCGTGCGAAAGCACGGGGGACCTCCCTCAAAGTACCGACACTGGCCTGGCTGAAAGATTGGCGAACTTGTAGTGTGTAATTAATCCCGGCTGGTCTTTCCTTTTAGGGTTTGAAGGAAGATTTGATAAAAAGCAGTGGGAGCCATCCTGATTAGATAAAATAATAACCAATCTATTCTTGCAAGAGCGAACGCTGAGTGTTTTCTTCTCTCTCTCTCCTGGTAGCGACCATATCACGCCTTAATCAAGATAATAATACGGAATATTGACCGAACCCGCTTGTTATACTGAGCTGGGGAACGTTGGTCCCGCTCTAACTTATAATTGTTATAAGACAGAGCAGGAAATTGGGGAATACCAGATTTCCCGTGCCGCCCAAACGAAGAGAGTGCATGTTGATGCATCATCTTCGGGTGTGTTCATTACAAAGAACTGTTTCTCAGTATCCTCCGTATCCTGGGTATATGATACCGGATCAGGATCCCAGATATGTAATCTGTTACATAGGGCTACAAATGGGTAGAAAAACTGAGAACGGGTGATAAGTTTCATGAGCCAGAAAACGGAGCAAGTGTTGCAGCCAAGTCTGTTGGTCACTGTCACCCTGTATTGTAATACATTGATTCTGAACGAATGTTATTAGATACCGAACCTGATATACAAAATCATATCAGTCTCTTTATTAGAAAAGAAAGGATATAATTTTGTATTGATGGATAATGTTTTGAACATTTCCTATATCAAAAGTTGATCGGTTCAGGCACGTTATTTAGAAGCATTGACATTCTAAATCAAACTACAGTTCTTAGTATACGGATCACACACAAAAGGAAGAGTTCAGAAATGAATGAATTCTTCTTGAGGCATTGTAGACTAGGTCATATCAATGCGACCCGACTGGCTAGAGTTACATAAAAATGAATATTTAAATTAGTTTGAATTTACATCTTGTGAAACTCGCCAGTCATGTCACAAAGATAAGATGACCACAGCTCTGTTTAATGGAAACAGAGAAAGAGTTAGTGAACTCTTGGGACTGATACATGATGATGTATGTAAGGTCCCCTGTCTACACATGCCAGGACCGGTTCTTTTTACTTCATTACATTCTCTGATGATCTCTCAAGATTCAGACATATGTTCCTGTTGAAACACAAGTCAGAACCTTTTGAGATATTCACAGAATATAAGTTAGAAGTAGAGAACCAAAATACGGGAATAAGTATTATGTCCTTTGATGTGATCAAGGAGGAGAATACTTGAGCATGGAAATCCTGGACTATTCTAAAGGAGAATGAGATTCTCTCTCAGCATTACTCCTCTGAATACACCATAGCATGATGGTATATCGGGGCGGAGCAATCACACCCTATTTGATATGGTGTGCTCTATGATGAGTACTACTGAGTTACCTGTTTCCTTTTGGGAGTTATGCGCTTGAGAAGCTGCATACCTATTGAATACGGTTCCAATCAAATCTATTGCCTACCACTTCATATGTGATATGGAAAGGGAAGAGCCCATATCTTAAGTTAGTTAAGATTTGGGGTTGTCCGGGCTATGTCTAAAAGCTAAATCCGGACAGGATCGAGGCAATGTCTGTAATGTAGAACTGGAAATGTTCCAACCATACAAACTACAGCTGATGATTTGATAGAACCAAAGGATTCAGTAGATTCCAACGAACCTCAGCCTCTCCGCCGATCTAGTAGGGTTCCTCACCCACTTGAGAGATACTTCAGTTTCTCTATGACAGTGGGAGCGAGGATTGCATCATGAGATGATGACCCAACTAGCTTCGAGCTGGCTATCAGGAGTAAGACTCTGTAAGAATGACTGGATGCTTAGTGATCTGAGATGAAATCCTTATACACCAACAAAGTATGGACTTTAGTTGCTATATCTGAAGGGTTAAATCCCCATCAGGAGCAAGTATATCTTGAGAAGATTACTTGGTGTAGATGGAAAAGTTGAGACTTTCAAAGCTAGACTTGTTAAAGGTTTTCATCATCAACCAGGCGTGGATAATGATGAAATCTTTTCCAGTACCTATGCTTAAGTCCATCCAGATACTACTTGCCACGGCTACATTCCATGACTACGATATCTGGCGGTTGGGTGTCATGACTGCTTTTCTAAATGATGTTTTAGAAGAGTGCGTCTATAAGTACACAGCCAGAGGGCCTCGTAGACAGTGGGAGCATCGGAAACGTGTGCAAGATACTTTATAGGATAAAGCAGGTATCGCGGAGTTGGAACATCTGTTTTTGATGGATTAGTCAAAGAAGTTGACATCATCAAAATGGTAGATGAACCTTGTATAAACAAAAAGGTAGTAGGGAGTATGGTGACGATCCTCGTAGAGTACGTGGATGACATACTCTTGATAGGGAAGTAGATTCCTATGCTACGCTCGATCAATCTCCGCTTATCACAATGATTCTCCACATAGGATCAAAGTGATACCTACTAAATCCTGGGTTTTGGATCTATGAGATAGATCTAAATGGATATTAGGACACTCACTAGTTGTAGTGAGATGGTTTCAGATGATCCTGGGGAGAATCACTGGAAGTGTTCCAGAGTGATAAGAACGACTGAATATCAGTCAAGGTATTGTCTTTACCCTTAGTAAAGGGACGGTATGTTGGAAGGGTTCCAAGCTAAATACCGTGGCATACTAGACGATAAAGGAAGGATACATCGCTACTTAAGATGCTACCAAAGAGGCTGTTTGGGTGTATATTGGTTCATGAGATGAACTATGTTCCTCCCATTGTGTAACAATGGAGTTGTGGCTTATGCCATGGAACGCAAGTTCCATCAGTGATCCAGACATATTCTAAGGCAGTGTCACCTGATCGTGGAGATGGTTGATCTCCAGGTGATCAAGGTTAGGAGAGCAGACTTAGAAGATAACACGACGGATCCACTCACGAAGGCCTATTCCCAGAGAGAGAGACTCTTATGGGATGGTTGAGTATGAGATACTACAACCACTGCTATCAGATGGCCCAAGTGCAAGTGGGAGATTGTTAGTTATATGTATGCCCTAGAGGCCATTACTGTACATTGGATGTATATTGTAGTGGATGCTGGGACATATATAGGGAGGACTTTCTTGCTCGACATGATAGTATGCTATCTGGTTACTCTTTACCTTAACGTGTACGTTGATTGTCTCTCTGTTACATGTTGGTAAAGCCCTTAGGATGTGTACTTGACTACCTGGACTATGATGCGGATCATACTAGTGGGGACAAGGTAGTCCATAAGTACATCCTTCAAAGTCCCTAGTCGTGGGTGTATCGAGACGGGGCATCGATATACCAGAGTAGACTAGCGTGTACCTTCTCGACCCATACAGATGAGCGATGGATGATCCCATATCCATTGGTGTTGGACATCAGAGATGATATACGGGTGCTCAGTGGAGACTGAGTACACTGGACGGACTCGCCAAGAACTCCCAGATGGTATTATACCTTACGTCAGATGGCAGTTCTCTGGTGACACTGGTACAGAGTAGTCTGTTGACCCGAGATCGTCATAGAGTCTTGTGTGGTTCCTACTGTGCTTTGATTTCCATCTTACCACGTCTAAGAGGGCATGAAAAACGGTGGTTTTTGGGTACAGTCCCGAATCACATGGAGGAAATGAGCGATAGGAGGGGATTCATCTCTCCCGGTATTTGGAGTTGATGTTGCACTATGTTCGATTGGCTATAACCGGAAATCCCTGGCCAGGGTTACTGAGATTTACTGGTAAGTGTTACCAGTAGTTTCTCGAATTGTTATAGACCTCAGATCGACATGACTTATCGAGCTATTGGGGTCTGACGTTTACCACCCCTAGGCGAGATATGCGACATATCAGACAATCAGACCGGACTGTACGGTAAGTGTTACTGGTTGGATTCACAGGAGTGTGAGCGGGCTTGCTCGTCGATCTTCTCATCGCTCAATACCCGGGTGGCCGTTACGTTTAGCAGACCGCTTGCGGCTTGTGGGTGTTTGATATGATCATCATCTGCTGCCGGCGTATTGACGAGTCTTTAGAGTCCTACACAGAGGTTTCCTGGCTCAAGCAAAACGAAATAGGAGCGCATATGAGATATGTGCGGGACCGAGAATGATTCGTGTATGTGATACCGTATTCTATTCTCGCGATCAATGTATCGAATGGTTGTATGCGATATAACCTAGTTATCGAATCAAGGATTGATTCGATAAGCTGATACATTGAATATTAGTCGGTTATATGAGATATGACCTGATCGTTAAATCAAGTGTTGATTTAATGATTTAATGCATAAATATATATTTGATATATTACTTTGCATTAACTAGTGTTGGTTCACTTTAAATGGATTTTCTCACTTGGATTGTGCACATTGTATTTGTGATATACTTTTGTACACAAGTTTGTATCATGTTTGATGATACATGCTAACTTGTGTATGTGTAAAGATTAAACCATGGTTGTGTAATGGTTAGGGTTTTCCTTTTGTTTTCTTATTCATTTATTTATCCATTTATTCTTTATGTAAAAATATTAAGCATAAAGAAAATGGTGGCTAACTTTGTTGTATATTGAAGCTTCATGAAGCTTTGACCAAGTGACCATTTTGTCTCCATGCTTAACCCTAACCATTCCCACTAACCATGATTTATTCTCTACACTTGACCATTTTTAAGATATGATAAGTATTCTTATTATTTTCTTTTTACAAAATAACTTATCATATTATCATCTTCATCTTCTTCTTCTTCTTCAAGATGAAGATAGCTTGCCTCATCAATGGCAACTAGTGAAATTGAGTGAGAAATCCAATTCTAAAGTGAACCCACTTCCTATTTCTTCATCCTCTACCTCTTGCCAAGTAGTATAGGGTGTTTCCTTCACAAGTTTTCATGGCTTGGTGAAGGTGGAGCTTGATCTAGTGATGCCTCGACGTAGACCATCTTCGGCATCGTCGTCGATGACCTAGCCCGCTTTTTCTCCGATGAAGCCGACGCTAGAGCCCGGGATTTGATATGGACAGCGAGGAGACTTCATTACGGAGCTATGGAGGTGGAGAAACGGATCTACAAAGGTTGTATGTTCGTTTACTTTTGGTTAAGATGTTAACTAGCTCGTTTTGTCGCCTAAAAATCTAGCCAACGATCTTGTTAGGGTTTCTCGGCACCGTTAAAATTTGAAATTGGCATGGTTGATGCCTTGTGAGACCTCATTAGTGTGCCTAGGAACCTTTCAATAACAGCGTTGGAAGTGGCAAGGAAAGGACGACTCAGAATCATCGGAATTTGGCCCCGGGGGTTCGCTACAGGCTGTGTATCGAGCACAATGAAGTCTACAGGGAAAACAAATTCCCCGACCTTTATCAACACATCCTCTAGTTCACCCCTTGGTTTGGTGATAGATCGGTCTGCCATCTGGAGAGTGCAGTGAGCAGGTTTCAGCTCTCCAATCCCTAGTTGCTCATAGACAGAATATGGAAGTAGGTTAACACTTGCGCCAAGGTCTAAAAGAGCACGATTTATGTTTTTACCCCCAATAGAAATCGATATTGTAGGACATCCTGGGTCCTTTCGTTTCTTTGGTAGCTATGGGATAAAAGCAGTGCTGATATTATTAGCCATGAAGACCTTCTTCGGCACTTGAGTCTTCCTCTTCCTAGTGCACAAGTCCTTAAGAATTTTCGCATAAGCGGGGACTTGTTGAATTGCATTTAGGAGAGGGATATTGATGTTAACCTGTTTGAACATTTCCATAATTTTCTCCATATGAGGACTCGTTCTGTTACCCCTTAACCGATTCGGGTAAGGAGCTTTCGCAATAAGCGCCGGGTCCATCATAGGAGAAGGAAGAGGGGGTAGACGAGGTCCTAAAAGAGGTGTGGGGACCGTCTGTAGAGAACTATAAGGGTTGGGTTCAGGTGTTGAGCCTAGTGGGAAATGGAGAATAGGCTCTCGAGAAGGTAGTGTGGTAGAAGAAGAAGTATCAGAAGGAGAAGTGTGTGTGTGTGGAAGGGTCTCAGCCGGGGTGTTGATATGATTTCCAATATCATCAATACCTTCCCCGACATGATTGTTTAGCACTCTTCCCGATCTCAACGTTGTGACGGAATTTACATTGTAATGCCCAGGATTCTGTAGGGGTTGAGAGGGAAGTTTCCCTTTTTCTCTCGCACTCATTTCGGCTTTAAGGCGTAAGATTTCAGCTTCCATCGATCTGATACTCTCAGCTTGGGACGCTGAGTTTTTCTTTATCTCACTGACGGAAGATCTAACCTCAGTCGAAAGCTCTATGAAATTTGATAAAAGTGATTTCATGGTTTGAGTGAATTAAGAGAATTCGTCAGAACAGGTCATAGGATTAGACTGTGCAGGATTGTTGACCTGATTTTGGAAATTTTGTGACTGATAGGGGTGCTGAGTGAATTGAAGGGGTTGTTGTTGTGGTGGAGGAAGAGCCTTGAAATTGATTCGTGTTTGGAACCGTGTTTTGAGATTGGTTTTGGTTCCAAGCGAAATTCGGGTGATTCCTCCAACGCTGATTGTACGTGAAAGAATATGGATCGTTTCTAGGTCGTTGAAATGCGGCATTAGAATGCTCGTGACCTTGAAATGCAGAGTTTAATGGACATTCTTCCGTTAAATGAGACGGATCAGAACAGCACCCACAAACAGTTTTGGGGAGCGACACTGGGTTTAGGGAGGCTGCTGCAAATTTGTGTTCCATAGCGTCGAGCTTCTTTTACATTGCTGCCATCTCAGCTCGAACACCTATGGACACATCTATTTGGTGTACGCCACCCCTATTCAATGGTTGGGTTCCACTCTCCCATTGTAGTGATTTTTCAGCGAACTCTTCCAAATACTTCCAAGCTTCCCCATCATCCTTAGACATAAAAGTACCTTGACACATGTTTTCAAGGCTCTGTTTAGTGCTTGGGTTAATGCCCTCATAAATGATTCGGCAAAGCTCCTATCGGGATGCCGTGATGAGGACACTGAACCAAAAGATCCTTGAAACGTTCAAAGCATTTAGAGAATGGTTCGGTAGGGAGCTGGGCAAATTGATTCAGTTCGCTACGGATTCGAGCTGTCTTTTGTATT
Source organism: Agapanthus africanus (assembly GCA_030015575.1). Classification (NCBI taxonomy): domain Eukaryota; kingdom Viridiplantae; phylum Streptophyta; class Magnoliopsida; order Asparagales; family Amaryllidaceae; genus Agapanthus; species Agapanthus africanus. The sequence goes on from CM057337.1 coordinate 540,965,885, forward strand.
GGGTAAAATTTCTTAAGGAATGCAGCGACGAATTCTTTCCAATTCGTAATAGAGTGTACGGTAGTGTTATATAGCCACTTCTCGGCTATATCGCACAATGCAAATGGAAGAAGTCGTAGACGCATCGCATCCACTGAAAGTTGTGACGCACCCATCATTGCGCATACGTTTTCAAATTTTGTGATGAAAACGTAAGCGTCCTCAGTCTCGAGTCCGTGGAATTTGGGTAAAAGGTTGATGTACTGGGGTTTAATTTCAAAATTATCCCCATTGGCTGGTGGTGTGGATAAGCAGGCCGAAAGAGGACCTCGAAGTGGATAGCACCTCTCCTGGAGAGAAATGCGGGGTGGATTCTGCGCACCAACGGACGACGGCAGATTAGGGTTAAAGAAGTTTGATGGAGTCGGATCCATCGGTGTGGGTGTGGTAGCGGGTAAAGAAGAAGTAAATGGAGAAATATCGACTTCGGAGTCGATAAAGGGTACGCGGACTAAACGGGCACTAGAATCCCGTGTCCAGCCTATCTTGTACTAAAAAGGGTTAGTACAAGTGGCAGCATTGGCTTATAATTATGGGTAAATGAATGAATGCAGTGTTTGCTTTGAAAAAGGGACGGATTTTTGAAAAAAATGATGCGACACAACAAATGCAGCACACAAAAACCCTAGAATCTAGTGGTCACCTAGGTCCGGCTCTAGACCGCCCCTAACTAACAAAAGACAAGTCGCAGGATAGAATCCTCCACTGCCTCTTTGTTCCCCTGTGGCCAGGTAAGTGCCAGGTAAGTGGGAAGGTACTCCACTACGTAAGTAGTGGGCCTAATTAATAACCACTAGCCTTCGACACACTTGCCTAGACACCACAAGAAAACGCGGATAAGCAATGAATTACCCACGGCCTTCTTCTGTCCTAAGTGAGCGCGACGGTCCTTAGAGTCATCTCTAGATATTTTTTAGTTAATATGGGTCAATGCGGATGCAAGTTTTGTGGTTTTCGGGGCCTAGGAAGGGTAATGAAATCCCCACCTAATTTGGATTTGGTCGTGCCCCTTAATATCCGTATTTTGAATGCAAACAACCAAGAAACAAAATCACGCACAAATTTAATTTTGCAATTTGCGAGCTGCGATTATTTACAAAGAATCCTGCAGAAAATTATTAGTTGGAGCTAAAAAGAGAAGAGAGGAGAAGGTTAGAAAGTACCTGAGAGAAAAATTTTACAGAGAACCCTCAAGCTTGTCGCGGTTCCGCCGCAACAGCCTCCTAATGCCGCCTTTCCGCGGTCTAACAATGAGATCACTGCACCAAATTTCACCAAAAAGCTACTATATACTTCCTCAGTTCTCTGGAATTTTCCAAAAAATTTTCCAATTTCCGAGCAAGCTCCAGATCTCCTTGCAATAAACCACAACAAATTGTTTAGGGTTTGCACGAATTTTGATCTCAAAAATCACAATGGAATAAATCTTTCACTTCAAACTTTGATATAAAACGAATTAGCACGTAATCCCCGGCAACGGCGCCATTTGATTGTTTATAATTTTCCGATTGGATGTAAAAGTATCAAATCAAATCAAATGATCCCCGGCAACAGCGCCATTTGATTGTTTATAATATTCCGATTATATGTAAAATTATCAAATCAAATCAAATGATCCCCGGCAACGGTGCCATTTGATTATTCATAAAATTCGAGACGGTGTAAGTATCAAATCAACTCAAATGATTCCCGATAACGGTTTCATTTGATTGAAAAGAAATTTCTTGTTTGTGCAAATCGAATAAAGCGAATAAGTTTCTTTGTGTCGGTAATTGGGAAATTGAATAAAATTCACAATCAAAGAATTATATTTGACCGCAATCAATTACGGTGTCGGTTGTAGATCGTAAGCGAGTGCGGATCGTCCACAGGGATTATGCGATTCGTTTTTATATTGAATTTGTTTGAATTGAAAAGTTAATCGAAAAGAAAAGAAAACATGATTCAAGATTTTATCGATTGATTCAGGTGTCACTAATCTAATCAAGAATCAAGAAACTGATAAACAATCGAGAATCGGGTTTCGATGATATTTCCAAGCGAATGTCAAGAATCTAAATGAGGCTCGTAGGAATCGATCGGATCTATAGACGTGATGTAATCTCAAGATATCATGTTCTTGTCCTTCGAAGGATTGATACTAGATCGATGATAATCGACGAGAGTCAGGGCTTTCTCGTGAAACTAGGGTTTCATCGTTTAACCCTTGTTCTTTCATCGATATCATTCACATTCTAGCCTCTAACAATTTCAAGAAACGATCGTAACTCACCAATCTCGAGCGATATCAATCAAGAAAGCATCGCAACGAATTGGGTCGTCGATTCTTGAACTTGCTAGGGTTTACAAAACTCGTAGGACTCAAGAATCGATTTAAGATATATTACATCATCATTCTATTGATCGTCTCGACTTCTCGACGAGTGGAGTATTACTCAAACATCACAACAAGAATTACAACTAGAAATTTAGATTGAATCATGATGCAAGAATTTAAAGAAAACAAGATAAAAGAATATCACATTTTATTTATATCAACAATTTGATTACAGTCGCTCAAGAAATACAAGAGGAAGAACTAAATTGTTGAATTGGCGTCGCTCGGCTCCGAGAGTCGCGGATCGGCTTGGACCACTTGCTCTGTTGATGATCGGCTCGGCTCATAAAAGGTTGCAAGGCTTCTTGCTTGATTTGGTACTCGGGAATTTTGGCTTTTGATCGGAATTAGGGTTAGGGTTTCACACAACCCTTGTCACTAGACTTGTGGAAGAAGAAGATGAAGAAAGAGAGTGAATGGATATATTGAATGAATAGAATTCCAAGAGATGATTGAATCCATTTTACAAGTGAGCCTAGGGTCTTATTTATAGATCACCCAAACCCTAGGACTTGAGAAGTTCCCTCCAAAAGTTTGTTGAAAGACTTCTAGAAGTAGTTAGTTAGGCTTAGCTTAGGGTTTAAGCTGGGGTTTAGGGAGAAGTTTCTAGAATACAAGGCTAGTTTAGTGTTGATCCCAAAGCTTGCTGATCTGGCAGAAGTCTCTGGAGTCTTCTAGAAACTGACATGTCTTGCTGAAGTGTGGGAGCTGAGATAGACATTGTGCACCAAAATTGAGGTGATGAAGGGGCAAGACCGCCGCGGAACCGCGGCGCAAGCCGGCTTAGGCCGCAGTTCCGCGGCTCTTTGGAGGCCTTAGGACTTGTGTCTTCTGGTGTGATCTTGGGCTGACTTTTGGAGCTTTATCTGATGTGTTGATCTGTATTTGCCCCGTTGAACTGATACCAGAACTGAAATCTTTGAGTTGGCGTCATGTTTGATCAGCTCTTTTGGCTTTGCTTCTGGGTTTTCCTGCATAGATCTCAAAACAAGTGTTACGCGATATAGGGATGATGCGATGCCATGAAATGCGGTCAATTTCCCTAGAAATGCCGGTTTTAAGGTCTAACACATGTAATCTGATATTTTACGACTGATTTGCTAATATGTGAAATATGAATGTCGAACACTTCTAAATGAATGCAAAAGATAGGTAAATTGCCTTGTTAAAAATACATTATTTTCGACTAATCAACACACGTAGGGGTATATGATCAATGTTTGGACGAAAGGTAGGAATGAAGAATAAAGATGATGTTTTATTGAGGGATAATGTGATTTCTAACATCTTTTCATAACTATTAAGATAGGGCTCATAACAACTGAAAAGCTAGTGTAGTTGGAAACTCTTATTTTCAAAGTATTTCTTTTATGGTTCTTATCTTTATATGTAAATTTCACCATCTCTCTTTTATTATAGGATTTTGTGGGTGTAATCCGCTGAAAACCCTCTAGAGACAACACTCCTCCTACTAGAGACACCTAGAGATTTAACGGCTTGTTGCACGTGCTCAGTGCAATCGTGTCTGCCTACGAAAGTGTGCTTAGTTTTCTCCTTTCTTTTTTCTCTTTCTCTTGAATAAACTAGTTTGCTCGGGACGATCAAAGATAAGTTTGAGGGTATTTGTTCAGTTGATAAAACTGCACAATTGTTATTACATTTTTCCTACCATTTCCATATTAAAAAAGGTCTTTATTATAATATATCATACATATAAGGGTTTATCTGTAAAAATAATATTTTCCATGTGTTTATATATTATAATTAGTATTTGGTAGGAAAATGTATGCAAATAATATCATTGACCAAATCCTAGTGGAACCAAGTCTACTAAATATTATTTAAGTTGTTGTGCAGAATTTTTCCAAGTTGTTGTGCAGAATTTTTCCAAGAAATCAAGTTGTTAAAGAAAACTTGCCTAATTAAGAAAGCAAAACTTAGAGATCAAGTCTGGTAACAACTACGAGAAGATTTCAAAGATTCAAAGATTCCGGAGAACACCAAATGTCACAAAGACAGAGCCCCAAGAAAATGATGAACGCCCGAGATCATATGGCCGCGGATCCGTGGCAAGATAGAATATTTAGATGCTGCATTTTTTGGGGAGAATCTTTACTGTTATCTTCCATGTTTGGAAGCATGGGTTCTAACTTTGAGACTATAAATAGGGACCGAGAGCCTCTTGGAAAAATCATCAAGCCGACGAGATCACGAAGTCCAAGACGGCTCACGCATTCAGGCTGATCATCAACTGTTCGTCTACCTCCTTGGAAGAGTTCGAGAAGCAAACTAGTATTTGTAATCATTTTCTAAGGGATCAAAGTGTAATGAATATTGTTGATTAATAAAGATAGCTTTCTTTTTCTTATTCTATTTCTTAGTAGTTTAATTATGCATTTTCTCTCCATCTCTTTTTCTCCCAACATGCGCGAGTAATTTTCCGCTTGCTAGGGTTCGTAGGATTAGGGTAGGCTAATGGATGATGAACATCTCTAAACCCTTTTTAAGTCCTATAAAGTTTATGAACTTTATCAAAAGAATCATTAACATCCTAATCGGGCGCGCTAACAATTCTTTGTTAGTTCCGACCGTGATTAGAGATTAGATTAATGATTGTTTTGGTAAAAGCTAGATATGAACGAAGTTCCGTGTCGAGATAAGGGTTAAGAGTGGGATTCCTTTTCCCTCCAGAAACCCTAATCTACACGCATCACCGTCATTCTAGTTTTAAATCTATTAAAGGATAAAAAGGGTAACTTTTAATTAATCGTCCATAACTACTAAATCCTAACGAACCCTACAAGCCCTCTTATTATATTAACTACATTCCTAAAATAATCTAGATCTATATTTTTGCATTCTTTCTTAACGTAGATCTAGATCCTACAACCTTTCTTCAAAATTCTTTATCCCTCCTCTCTCTCTCAACACATCTAAAGTAAGAGTAAGAGGTTCAACGTTTCCCTGCGGACGCCCCGTACTCACCTCGGTCTAGCTACGCGCGACACCGTTCTGATTGCGGTTAACTACAAACACACTTTTTCGTATCAATCAGTAGTTGTATTATTAATTTGAGTATCATTCAGGGTCTTACTTGCGTAATAGATCACGTGTGGCATCTTTTCAATGTGCTGTCCTAAGACTGCACCAACTGCAAAATCGGATGCATCACACATCAGCTCAAAGGGGTAGTCCCAATTTGAAGACGATAGAACGGGGGCTGTAGTGAGGGAGTGTTTGAGTGAGTCGAATGCTGCCTCATAATCCGAGTCAAAGTGGAAGGTCGTATCCTTGGCCAAGAGAAGAGTTAAGGGTATAGCAATTTTGCTAAAATCCTTAATGAATCTCCTATAAAAGCCCGCATGGCCAAGAAATGAACGGATATCCTTGACGCTTTAGGGATGAGGAAGGTTTTGAATGACATCTATCTTAGCTCAGTCAACCTCAATGCCTTTCTGTGAAATCACATGTCCAAGCACAATTCCCTCTTGGACCATGAAATGGCATTTTTCCCAGTTCAAGGTTAAGTTCTTCTCTTTGCAACAAGTAAGAACTGCGTCAAGATTCGATAGGCAATCAGAAAAAGAGTCTCCAAAAATCGAGAAATCGTCCATTAAGATCTCCAAAAAATTCTCGACCATGTCAGAGAATATCCCCATCATACACAGCTGAAAGATAGCGGGAGCATTGCATAACCTAAAGGGCATGCGACTATAAGCAAAGGTACCAAAAGGACAAGTAAAAGTGGTTTTATCTTGATCCTTTTTGGCTATGGGGACCAGATTATAGACAGAGTATCTGTCCATAAAGAAATAATACTCACGTCCAGCTAAGCGTTCCAGCATTTGATCAATGAAAGGTAGAGGAAAGTGGTCTTTCATCATGGCGGCATTGAGTTTTCTGTAATCAATACATACACGCCACCCAGTTTGGGCGCGTGTCTGAATCAACTCATTTGCCTCATTGGTAATAACAGTGATGCCAGATTTCTTAGGGACGACATGTATAGGACTCACCCATTGGCTATCGGAGATTGGGTATATAATACCATTATCAAGACATTTGACGATCTCTTTCATCACCGTTTCCTTCATGACGGGATTTAACCGTCTCTGTGGTTCTCGGGTTGGTCTGGCATCATCCATCATATGTATATGATGTTCTACTATCAAGGGACTAATCCCTTTGATGTCCACCATAGTCCAACCAAACGCCTCTCTATTAGATCTCAATACCGATAAAAGTGCATTCTCTTGCTCTGATGCTAGAGAAGAGGATATGATAACCAGTAAAAACTCATTTTCACCTAAATAAGCATATTTAAGATGAGAAGGTAACATTTTGAGATCTAATGCTGGCGGAGAAATAATAGAAGGTGGGATCATCGAGTGATTTTCGGAGTTGCAAAGAAGCTCATAGCCTGTGAAAGATACAGACTCGGGTGGTGAAAAGTCAGGAGTGTCAGACTCAAGTGTGGGAAAGGTGTCCTCACTAAGATCATGTGTAAGTTCAAACAGTGATGTGGTAGTGTCGTCGAGATCTGTAAAGCAAAGTTCATCAACTCCGCAACTTTCGGGAGCAATCTCGTGGACAGAGCACACATCAAGAATATGAGCAGAGGGTTCTGATGGCTGACTTCTAACTTTGTAGATGTTTAGTTCAATGGTCATATTTCCAAATGATAAGTTCATTGAACCATTTCTACAGTTAATGACAGCATTGGAAGTGGCAAGGAATGGTCGACCCAAAATCACCAGAATTTGGCTCCGGGGATTTGCTACAGGTTGTGTATCGAGAACAATGAAGTCTACAGGGAATACAAATTCCCCGACCTTTATCAACACATCCTCTAGTTCACCCCTAGGTTTGGTGATCGAACAGTCTGCCATTTGGAGAGTGCAGTGAGCTGGTTTCAACTCTCCAATCCCTAGCTGCTCATAGACAGAATATGGATGTAGGTTAACACTTGCGCCAAGGTCTAAAATAGCACGGTTGATGTTTTTGTTTGTTAACTTAGCACCCTAAAAACTTGATCTTTGTGACATGTGATGCTTCCAAATCTCTCATAGGGTGCTAGGCTAACCCAACATTGGTATCAGAGCCGACCTAGAACATTAGGCGACACTTTAACGAAGTAAAAACTCCGATTGAACCGAAATACGGCTTTTTAGAACCCTCTCTGGACATTTTTCCGAACCTGGTTATTTTCAGAATTAAAAATATGTAAAAAATAGAGCAAGGAATTCTAAGAAATACTGTGAAAAATGAAACCCTAATTCGCCAATTCCACCGTGGAACCGCGGCCATAGCTTGCTTAGGCCGCGGCTCCGCGGCCGTACGGAGCCTTTAAGGTTTCATTTTTGGTACAGTGTGTTCTTGTCTGCTTGTAGATGGTTTTGGGTATTTTTAATCTGAATTTAGTACTGTATATTCTGGAGATGGTTTTGGACTCGTCGATTCGATCGGAATTTTCATTTCGTGACTTTTCCGGATAAATTAGAAAGTATTGAAGTGTTTGAACGAGTATCATTTGCTCAATTTTCACGGGGTTTAAATATTTTGGAGATACGTGCAAGTTTTGTGGTGGACCCTCTAGAAGACAACAAACCTTAACTCTATTATGTGACCGTCTTGGACTGCCCTTTGAACCTTAAGGTTTGGGGCAGTACGGCGTGCCACATGTGAGGCGTTGGCTTGACCCTGCTACGGCTGGACCGCTACTACTGTGTCACACTCCGGGTTTTTGAACTCCGCTCAAGTGTTGGGCTTTAGGGAATCTTGGGTATTTGAACATTCGTTCGAAAACTTTAATATTTTATAATTATCTGGAATGTGATGCAATGTGTGGAATTCATATAGCTAGATATGAAATACAAAATATGTGATATTTCGCATTTACGATGTCTAAAGAGAATGTGGATTCCAGATATTGCAGTTTTACACTTTCTTTTCTGTGACCGTAAATGTAGTATGTCGATATCGCCGGTTTTATTGCTATACATCAACGACAATTGGGGTATGCATACTTACTTACGTTGATGATATGTGATATTATGTGTTGCTGAGATATGATGTGCAGGATTGTCGCGATTGAATAGCCGGGGGGTTTTATGTGAGATGAGAGTTTTATATTTTCATTCATGTAAATTCAAATGTAATGTAATATTCTTTTATTTGGGGCACTTCCGGGTTGAGGTTGATGCCACCAGTGTTGTATATTATTTACTTTTCCACATTAGGATGGACCCAAGGAGGGGAGCACGGGTGATCGGGTTCTGGGGTTCAGTGGGAGGCCATCTCGAGGAGTCGAGACCGGGTCTCCTAAACTCCAGAATTGGTAGGGTCGCTTGCCGCTCTCGTAGGTGTCCAGGGTGTGGGCATGGCTATTCATCGCGACTGTGGAATCCGTATTTTCTATTGTTGGCTAAATACTAAATACGGACGTCCTAGTATATCCCACATTATATCTATGTTTCTGCTGCGATATCTATGATGAGATCATTTGATATGTTTTGATGGATATAGTATATAGTATATATGATATATTATATAGACGTTACTTATGTTTTACACCCGCACTAGCCCTGCCCTGCTCTGTCGTTAGTTACCTAACCTAACTGTGCACGAGGGGACATCGAGGCGAATGCGGATGGCATAAGTGTACGTCGTATTTATCTGTGATGTTTAGGTGACTTAAATGATGGGACTTCATTAATGTGATTAATGAAAGAAAAGAAACCTAAAAGTTGTTGTAGAATCAAATTTTTTAAATAAAAGGGTAGCTACAGTTTTGCTTTGCATAGTGGTATATATGATATGCCCTGCACCTTATTCGATGGGGAAAGAGCCGAGATCCCTTCACCGGGAGTGACCTCTTTAGCAAAACTGGCAGATGCTACAACACTTGGTTTGACTTTTGACTGCTTTTGGAGTTTCGCTTTGCACAGTGATATATATGATATATCATGTACCTTATTCAATGAGGAAAGAGCCGAGATCCCTTCACCGGGAGTGACCTCTTTAGCAAAACTAATAAAAGCCTCAAAATCACTCCATTTCAAAACTTCACTTGATTCTACAACGATATCAAGTTCATTGCGCTCATGGTTTTCAGAAAAACCTGCGTAGCCCTCCGTCAATTCAGATATGTAATATTTAGTATTCGTGCTGCGGTTGTTTGGCATGCGTCAAGGCGTAGTGTACGGTAGCTGATTATTACTTATCTGTAGCATGAGATGCGATTGGATTAGGGTATTCGTACGGCGTTGTTTGGCATGCGTCAAGGGTCGTACGGGTGGGTTTAATTTAATCACGAATTGTACGAGTTGAACTTGACTAGCGGACTATGGGTTGTTTGGCATGCGTCAAGGTCATAGCATGCTAGGGGCAAAATATTATCGGGAATTTCAAGTGTTGAGATTTGCAATGAGATTGCATACCTTCTATGAGATAGTTGGATCCCGATACCCACTGCGAGTAATTGTTACTCCTGGGAGAGTTTTACACAGGACAATTAGCCGATCAAGTAGGTGACTAGAAAGGTGTCAACGGGGTTACACCTCTGGGAAAACGAGGTTTACTTTAATTAAGTTCGTGCGAAAGCACGGGAAACCTCCCTCCAAGTACCGACACTGGCCTGGCTGAAAGATCGGCGAAGTTGTAGGGTGTAATTAATCCCGGCTAGTCTTTCCTTTTAGGGTTTGAAGGAAGATTTGATAAAAAAAGTGGGAGCCATCCTGATTAGATAAAATAATAACCAATCTGATCTTGCAAGAGCATACGCTAAAGTGTTTTCTTCTCTCTCTCTCCAGGTAGCGACCATGTCATGCCTTAATCAAGATAATAATATGGATGTATTGACCGAACCCGCATGTTATACTGTGCAGGGGAACGTTGGTCCCGTTCTTTCTTATAAGAGTTTTAAGACTGAACATGGAATAGGAGAATATCTAGATTCTCAAGCCGCCCAAAAGAACATGCATGTTGATGCATCTTCTTCAGGTGTGTTAGTTATTGAGAACTGTTTCTCAGTTCACCCTGCGTCCTGGGTATTAGATACCGGATCAGGATCCCACATATGTAAAATGTTACATGGGCTACGGAAAGGTAGAGAACTGGGAAAAGGTGATCATTCTGGCCAAAGCAGTTGGCGAATATCACCTAGTATTACCAAGTGGTAATACACTGATTCTAAATGAATGCTATTATATACCAAACATGATGTGCAACATTATATCAGTTTCTTTATTAAGTAAAGAAGGATATAATTTTGTAGTAAAGGATAATGTTATGAACATATTCCTAGATCAAAAGTTGATTGCATCAGGCTCGTTACATAATGGCATATTCATTCTAAATCAAAATACAGTCCTCAATATACAAAACACACACAAGAGGAAAAGTTCAGAAATGAACGAATCCTTCTCGTGGCATTGTAGACTTGGTCATGATTAGTCGAAAATATTGTATATTTTAGCCGGCAATTTCCTCATCATTTGCACTCATTTAGAAGTGTACGGCATCCGTATTTCACATATTAGCAAATCTATCACAGATTATCAGATTACATGTATTAGACCTTAAAACCGGCATTTCTAGGGAAATTGACTGCATTGCATGGCATCGCAATATTTCTATATGTCGCAACCCGTGTTTCGAAGTCTGTGCAGGAAACTAGAAGCGTGCTCGAACCAACGCTGCTCAAAAGATACGCCAACTCACTAACTTCAGATCTGGTATAATTCAAAAGAGCAATCACAAATCAATATATCAGCAGAAGCCCTAAAATACAGAACAAGGACACACCAGAAGACCCAAAGCCCAAGCTTATCAAAGAGCCGCGGATCCGCGGCAATGGCTTGCTTGTGCCGCAGATCCGCGGTGGCTTCAAGGAATTAGCCTCCCAAATTTGCACCAAAACTCCTACATCAGTGGCTACAGTTCATAAACGTACTCCAACTTCCAGAAGATTCCAGATGTTTCTGCCAGATCAGCAAACTAGGGTTTTCTAATGCTTAATTAATCCTAGCTTAAACCCTAAGCTAGCTCCTAACAAACTCCTTCTAGAAACTCCTCAACAAACTTTTGGAGGGAATGGGAAGTTCAAACTTAGACCTAGGGTTTGGATGTTCTATAAATAAGACCCTAGGCTCACTAACTATTCATCTTGGAAAATCTTGGAGATAGATAGAATCAAACCATTTTGTAGTTCATTTTTTTACCCATTCTACCTCTTTCTTCATCTTCTTCTTCCACAAGTCTAGTGACAGGGCTTGTGTGAAACCCTAACCCTAATTCAAATTAAAAATCAAGAATCCCGAGTACCCATTAAGCAAGAAGCACTACAACCTTTAGGAGCGGAGCCGATCTTCAACGGAGCAAGCGATCCGAGCCGATCTACGACTCATGAAGCCGAGCGACACCCGATCAACAATCTAGATTCTTCCTCTTGTAGTTCTTGAAGCGAATGTAATCAAAATTGTCGAGATAAATAAAGGTGATATTCTTTTATCTTGTTTTCTTTAAATTCTGCATCATGATATCTTTACAATTAGTAAATATTCTCTGTGTGGTGATGTGTGAATAAAACTCCGCTCGTCAAGGAGTCGAGACGGTTAATAGAATGATGATGTAACATAGCTTTAATCGATTCTTGATTCCTACTAGTTTTGTAAACCCTAGCAAGTTCAAGAACCGACAACCCATTTCGTTACGATGCTTTCTTGAATGATATCGCTCGAAATTGGGGAGTTAGGATCGTTTCTTGAAATTGCTAGAGGCTAGAATGTGAATGATATCGACAAAAGAACAAGGGATAAGATGAAACCCTAGTTTCACGAGAAAGACCTAACTCTCGTCGATGATCATCGATCTAGTATCAATCCTTTGAAGGACAAGAACACGAAATATTTAGATTACATCACGTCTATAGATCCGATCGATTCCTACGAGCCTCTTTTAGATTCTTGACTGTTGATTGGAAATATTATCGAAACCCAATTCTTGATTGTTTATCAGTTTCTTGATTCTTGATTAAACATCGTGACACCTGAATCAATTGATAAATTCTTGAATCATGTTTTCTTTTCTTATCAATTAAGTTTTCAATTCAAGCATATCATCAAAACGAATCGTGCAATCCCTGTGGACGATCCGCACTTGCTAACGAAATCTACACGACACCGTTATTGATTGCGGTCAAATATTTTTGGTTGTGATTTCTTTACAATTTTCCAACACACACAACGAAAATCATTCAATCAAATGGCGCCATTGCCGGGGATTGCGCGCTAATTCGTTTACATTTTATAGTTTGAATTGAAAGAATTATTACATTTTACTTCTTGAAATCAAAATTCGTACAAACTCTTATACGTGTGTTGTGATTGATTGCAAGGTGATCTGGAGCATTATGTGCTGTGGAAAATTTTTTTGGAATATACCAGAGAGCTGAGGGAGCCAAGATAAGCTCCCTGAAGAAAACTTGTGCAGTGAACCCACCAGAGGACCGCTGAAGAGCTGCCAATACCCACCATCTGCGGCGAAACCGCGGCATGTTGAGGTGATATCTGCAGTATCTTTGCAGCAGGTGACTTCTTGCTCTCTCCTCTCTCCTCTGTTAGCTCCAACTAACACTTTTCTGCAGGATTCTTTGCAAATAATCGCAGCGCCGCAAAAGCAAAATTAAATTTGTGCGTGATTTTGTTTCTTGGTTGTTTGCATTCTAAATACGGAAATTAAGGGGCACGGCCAAATCCAAATTAGGTGGGGATTTCATTACCCTTCCTAGGCCCCGAAAACCACCAAACTTGCATCCGCATTGACCCACATTAACTAAAAGAAATCTAGAGATGACTCTAAGGACTGTCGCGCTCAATTAGGATAGAAGAGGGTCGTGGGTAATTAATTGCTTATCCGCGTTTTCTTGTGGTGCCTAAGACGAGTGTGTCTAAGGCTAGTGGTTTTTAATTAGGCCCACTACTTACGTAGTGGAGTACCTTCCCACTTACCTGGCACTTATCCGGCCACAGGGGGACAAAGAGGCAGTGGAGGATTCTATCCTGCGACTTGTCTTTTGGCAGTTAGGAGCGGTCTAGAGCCGGACCTAGGTGACCACTAGATTCTAGGGTTTGTGTGCTGCATTTGTTTTGTTGCATCGTTTTTTTCAAAAATCCGTCCCTTTTTCAAAAGCAAACACCGCATTCATTCATTTACCCCTAATTATAAGCCAACGCTGCCACTTGTACTAACCCTTTTTAGTACAAGATAGGCTGGACACGGGATTCTAGTGCCCGCTTAGTCCGCGTACCTTTTATCGACTCCAAAGTCGATATTTCTCCATTTACCTTTTCTTTACCTACTACCACACCCACACCGATGGACCCGAATCCATCAAACTTCTTTAACCCTAATCTGCCGCCGTCCGTTGGTGCGCAGAATACACCCCGCATTTCTCTCCAGGAGAGGTGCTATCCACATAGAGATCCTCTTTCGACCTGCTTATCCACACCACCAGCCAATGGGGATAACTTTGAGATCAAGCCCCAGTATATCAATCTTTTACCCAAATACCACGGACTCGAGACTGAGGACGCTTACGTTTTCATTACCAAATTTGAAAACGTATGCGCAATGATGGGTACGTCACAACTTTCAGTGGATGCGATGCGTCTACGACTTCTTCCATTTACATTGTGCGATATAGCCGAGAAGTGGCTATATAACACTACCGCATATTCTATTACGAATTGGGAAGAATTTGTCGCTGCATTCCTTAAGAAATTTTACCCAATCTAAAAGACAACTCGAATCCGCAGCGAACTGAATCAATTTGCCCAGCTCCCTGCTGAACCATTCTCTAAATACTTTGAACGTTTCAAGGATCTATTGGTTCAATGTTCTCATCACGGCATCCCGAGATGGGAGCTTTGCTGAATCATATATGAGGGCAGTAACCCTAACACTAAACAGAGCCTTGAAAACATGTGTCAAGGTACTTTTATGACTAAGGATGATGGGGAAGCTTGGAAATACTTAGAAGAGTTCGCTGAAAAATCACTACAGTGGGAGAGTGGAACCCAACCATTGAATAGGGGTGGCGTACACCAAATAGATGTGTCCATAGATGTTCGAGCTGAAATGGCAGCAATGCAAAAGAAGCTCGACGCTATGGAACACAAATTTGTAGTAGCCTCCCTAAATCAAATATCACTCCCCAAAACTGTATGTGGCTGCTGTTCTGATCCGTCTCACTTGACGAAAGAATGTCCGTTTCAAGGTCGTGAGCATACCAATGCCACATTTCAAAGACCGAGAAACGATCCTTTTTGGAGGAATCACCCTAATTTTGCTTGGAACCAATCACAATCACAAAACACGGTTCCAAACCAAAACAATTTTCAAAGGGCTCTCCCTCCACCACAACAGCAGCCACAACTTCAATTGAGCCAGCATCCCTTTCAAGCACATAATTTTCAAAATCAGGTCAACACACCTGCACTATCTAGTCCTTTACAGTTGACCGGAACTGATGAATCCTTTTCTTTTGCACAATACATGAATTTGATCTTAACAAATATCATGCAAGTTTCGGCTGAAATGAAGTCTTCTGTCGATAAAATTGAGAAAAATTCTGCGCCCCAAAACGAGAGTATTAAATCGATGGAAGAAGAAATTGCACGATTAAAAGCCGAAATGAGTGCAAGAGAGAAAGGGAAACTTCCAGCTCAACCCTTACCAAATCCCGGTTATTCACATCATGTGAATGCAATCACCACGTTGAGATCTGGAAGAGTGATTGACAATCATGTTGGAAAAGAAGTTGATGATACTGAAAATCATATCAACACCCCGGCTGAGACCTTTCCTCACACACACACTTCTGACCCCAGTTCTTCTACCCCACCACCTTCTTCCGAGCCTATTCTCCATTTCCCAAAAGGCTCGCCACTACAGCCCACCTCTTTTACCCCTCCACGGACGATTCCCACTTCTATTCTGGGATCGGTTCCACACACACTTCCTTCTCCTATGATGGACCCAGCGCTTATTGCTAAAGCACCTTATCCTAATCGGTTAAGGGCTAAGACACCAAGTCCACATATGGAGAAGATCACTGAGATGTTTAAACAGGTTACATCAATATCCCTCTTCTAGATGCTATCCAACAAGTCCCTGCATATGCGAAAGTTCTTAAAGACTTTTGCACTAGAAAGAGGAAGAAACAAATGCCCAAGAAAATATTCATGGCAAAGAAAGTAGACACAGCTTTCCCCCAGCAATTACCGAGAAAACGTAAGGATCCTGGATATCCTACTATTTCCATCTCTATTGGGGAGAAACACATTAACCGTGCTCTACTAGATCTTGGGGCAAGTGTTAACCTGCTTCCTTTCTCAGTTTATGAGCAGTTAGGGATCGGAGAGTTAAAACCATCTCCATGCACTCTCCAGATGGCTGACCGATCAATCACCAGACCTAGGGGTGAACTAGAAGATGTGTTAATAAAAATCGGGGAATTTATCTTCCCTGTAGACTTTATTGTAATTGATACACAGCCTGTAGAGAACTCACGGAATCAAATTCCGGTGATTTTAGGTCGCCCCTTTTTGGCCACTTCCAATGCTATCATCAATTGTCGTAACGGTTCTATGACCCTATCCTTCGGGAAGAGGACAATTGAGATGAACATTTACAAGTTAGGAAGTGTACCCTCCGAACCTACTGCTCAGGTCTGTTCTGTCGACTTAATGGATATCGACAGCAGCGAATTTAATGATCCTCCTGATACCGATTTTGACTCTTTTCATACGTTGTTGTTTGACCCAACTATGTATCATACACATACGGACTCTTCCACCGAGATGTCCGGGTCAACAAGTAACACTAATTATGAACTGTTTTTAGAGTCTGAAGATCACCCCGCACTTTGTGATGATATTATTCTTCGGGGTATAGATGAAACTTTTGAGGAGATCTTCGCTGATGAACTCGCATTTCTGAATAACACGGGTGTTGAGATGAATCAGGTTCCACTAATTGAAATTGAACCTCCACCCCTTCTTCTGAATTGTAAAAAGAATGCGAGTAATCCATCACATACACTGCATCGTCTCTCCAAAATGAGACGCACACACATTCTCTTCCACCACTTAACCTTTCCCCACTTCTTCTTCCACCAACCAGAGCACTGTATTGATAAAAATTTTGAATGGTTGGTGTTAACATTCGGTCTTTGCAAAGCTTGGCATCGACCACTGATTTTTGATCCCCTCTTGGGATTTTCAAAGTTTAACATTGCATAACTCAAGTTTGGGGGGTATATTTTTTTCTGGCTCTTGAAAAATTTTACAAAATGATGAAAAAAAAATAAGTTTGGGGGAGGGTCTTCACTTAAATATTTTTCCCCCACTAATAAATTCCTCCCAAGCTTACAGGTTTTTCGAGATATAGCTGATGGCAACAGTGAGGACACTGTTGAAAACAAGTTTGGGGGAGGTTTGTGCTTATTTTCGCATCATTTGCATATCATACTTTGCATAAGCACAAAACATTTTCGAAAACCTATAAAAATTTAAAAATTTTCAAAATATAAAAATATTTTTGTACATAAATATGATAATAAAAGATTAGATAGTGAAAAATTACATCCATGAGATTAGAAAAATTTAAGAAAATTAGAAGTTTTCTTATACGAACTAGTAATAAGTAGTTATGAGCCATTGTCCCAAGGGTTAGTAAGATGAAAGACGTCACTAATCTGAGGAAAAAAATAAGTCTGAAAAATAGTTTCTATTCTGTAAGCCAAACATTTTGAACGTTGCTACCCTGCTATTCGCACTTACACACGTCTTGAAGCCTGGGATAGTAGAGGATACCTTGAAATGCTCTTGTCTTTAAGCCAATGTATGAAGGAAATAAAAAAAATGAATAAAGAAAATATAAAGTGGTGAGAAAAATGAACACTGGTTTTGTTATCACCAAGGGCAATAAAAAATATATATATAGCGAGGGTGCTTCTTCACCTAGTGCCCTAAGGCCAACTGGTCTGGGAGTCACTGCTATGCCTGAGGTGGTGCAAGACGAGGAAAATACACCAAATAAGCAAGCACATGAGTAATCGGTCGGTTAGTACCTCAAGAAGTATTAACGGTCGCATGAAAGTATGTGAGCAATCTCATCTAAATATTCATTAATTAAAAAGTACTGAGGCTGATGGGCAAGAGTATGATAGCTTGAATTGAATTCTCCGGGTGTAGGGATGTCTTTACACAAACGCAGGGTTATATGATCGATGTTTGGAAGAAAGATAGGAATGAAAAATAAGACGATGTTTTATTGAGGGAGGACGTGATTTCCGACATTTTTTCATGACCATTAAGATAGGGCTCATGACAACCGAAAAGCTAGCTTAGTTGGAAACCCTAATTTTCAAAGTCTTTCTTTTACAATTCTTTTCTTTAAATGTAATATTCATGATCTTTCTTTTATTATTGGATTTTGTGGGTGCAATCCACTGAAAACCCTCAGGAGACAACACTCCTCCACTAGGGACACCTAGAGGTTTAAAGGCTTGTTGCACGTGCTCAGTGCAATCGTGTTGCCTACGAAAGTGTGCTAGTTAGTTTTTCTCTTTCTTTATTTTCTCCTTCTCTTTTTAATAAAACATTCGCTCGAGACGATCGAAATTAAGTTTGGGGTTATTTGATTAGTCGAAAATATTGTATATTTTAGCCGGCAATTTCCTCATCATTTGCACTCATTTAGAAGTGTACGGCATCCGTATTTCACATATTAGCAAATCTATCACAGATTATCAGATTACATGTATTAGACCTTAAAACCGGCATTTCTAAGGAAATTGACTGCATTGCATGGCATCGCAATATTTCTATATGTCGCAACCCGTGTTTCGAAGTCTGTGCAGGAAACTAGAAGCGTGCTCGAATCAACGCTGCTCAAAAGATACGCCAACTCACTAACTTCAGATCTGATATCAATTCAAAGGAGCAATCACAAATCAATATATCAGCAGAAGCCCTAAAATACAGAACAAGGCCACACCAGAAGACCCAAAGCCCAGGCTCATCAAAGAGCCGCGGATCCGCGGCAATGGCTTGCTTGTGCCGCGGATCCGCGGTGGCTTCAAGGAATTAGCCTCCCAAATTTGCACCAAAACTCCTACATCAGTGGCCACAGTTCATAAATGTACTCCAACTTCCAGAAGATTCCAGATGTTTCTGCCAGATCAGCAAACTAAGGTTTTCTAATGCTTAATTAATCCTAGCTTAAACCCTAAGCTAGCTCCTAACAAACTCCTTCTAGAAACTCCTCAACAAACTTTTGGAGGGAATGGGAAGTTCAAACTTAGACCTAGGGTTTGGGTGTTCTATAAATAAGACCCTAGGCTCACTAACTATTCATCTTGGAAAATCTTGGAGATAGATAGAATCAAACCATTTTGTAGTTCATTTTTTTACCCATTCTACCTCTTTCTTCATCTTCTTCTTCCACAAGTCTAGTGACAGGGCTTGTGTGAAACCCTAACCCTAATTCCAATTAAAAATCAAGAATCCCGAGTACCCATTAAGCAAGAAGCACTACAACCTTTAGGAGCGGAGCCGATCTTCAACGGAGCAAGCGATCCGAGCCGATCCACGACTCATGAAGCCGAGCGACGCCCGATCAACAATCTAGATTCTTCCACTTGTAGTTCTTGAAGCGAATGTAATCAAAATTGTTGAGATAAATAAAGGTGATATTCTTTTATCTTGTTTTCTTTAAATTCTGCATCATGATATCTTTACAATTAGTAAATATTATCTGTGTGGTGATGTGTGAATAAAACTCCGCTCGTCAAGGAGTCGAGACGGTTAATAGAATGATGATGTAACATAGCTTTAATCGATTCTTGATTCCTACTAGTTTTGTAAACCCTAGCAAGTTCAAGAACCGACAACCCATTTCGTTACGATGCTTTCTTGAATGATATCGCTCGAAATTGGGGAGTTAGGATCGTTTCTTGAAATTGCTAGAGGCTAGAATGTGAATGATATCGACAAAAGAACAAGGGATAAGATGAAACCCTAGTTTCACGAGAAAGCCCTAACTCTCGTCGATGATCATCGATCTAGTATCAATCCTTTGAAGGACAAGAACACGAAATCTTTAGATTACATCACGTCTATAGATCCGATCGATTCCTACGAGCCTCTTTTAGATTCTTGACTGTTGATTGGAAATATTATCGAAACCCAATTCTTGATTGTTTATCAGTTTCTTGATTCTTGATTAAACATCGTGACACCTGAATCAATTGATAAATTCTTGAATCATGTTTTCTTTTCTTGTCAATTAAGTTTTCAATTCAAGCATATCATCAAAACGAATCGTGCAATCCCTGTGGACGATCCGCACTTGCTAACGAAATCTACACGACACCGTTATTGATTGCGGTCAAATATTTTTGGTTGTGATTTCTTTACAATTTTCCAACACACACAACGAAAATCATTCAATCAGGTCACATCAATGCGACACGACTAGCTAAGTTGCATAAGGATGGTTATTTGAATCCGTTTGAATTTTCATCTTATGACACTTGCCAGTCATGTCTCAAAGGCAAGATGACCAAAACTCTGTTTACGGGAAACAGAGAAAGAGTTACGGAACTCTTAGGGCTGATACATAGTGATGTATGCGGTCCCATGTCTACACATGCCAGGGACGGTTCTTCCTACTTCATTACATTCACTGACGATCTCTCTAGATACGGACATGTGTTCCTGATAAAACACAAGTCTGAAGCTTTTGAGAAATTCAGAGAATATAAGCATGAAGTAGAGAACCAAACGGGCAAAAGTATTAAGATCCTTCGATCTGATCGAGGAGGAGAATTCTTGAGCAATGATTTTCTGGATTATTTAAAAGAGAATGGGATTCTCTCTCAGCTCACTCCTCCTTATACACCACAGCACAACGGTGTATCGGAATGGAGAAACCACACTCTATTAGATATGGTGCGCTCAATGATGAGTATAGCTGAGTTACCTATTTCTTTCTGGGGATATGCGCTTGAGACAGCCATGGACCTATTGAATAGAGTTCCTACCAAATCAGTGCCTACCACTCCATATGAGATGTGGAAAGGGAAGAGACCACATCTTAATTACATTAAGATATGGGGTTGTCCAGCCTATGTCAAAAGACAAAATCCGGACAAACTCGAGGCAAGATCAGTCTTATGTAAGTTTATAGGATATCCCAAAAATTCACAAGGGTATATCTTCTACCACCCCGAGGAACAAAAGGTGTTTGTTTCTCGACATGCAACTTTCTTAGAAAAAGGTTTTCTTATGAAACAGACAAGTGGCATTGAGGTAGAACTGGAAGAGGTTCCAGTGACACAAACTATAACAGAAGACTTGGTAGAACCAGAAGATTCAGTAGTACCTGACGAACCCCAGCCGCTCCGCCGATCTAGCAGGGTTTCTCATCCGCCTGAGAGATACTACGGTTTTCTCATTGATGGTGGAAGCGAGGATTGCATCATGGAAGATGGTCACCCAACTAGCTTCAAGCAGGCCATCACGAGTAGGGCTCAGTGAAATGGCTGGATGCAATGCGGTCTGAGATGGAATCCATGTACACCAACAAAGTATGGACTTTAGAAGTTTCTCCTGAAGGGGTAAAACCCATTGGGAGCAAGTGGATCTTCAAGAAAAAACTTGGTGTAGATGGGAAAGTGGAGACTTTCAAAGCTAGACTTGTTGCAAAGGGTTTTCGTCAAAGACCAGGTGTGGACTATGACGAAACCTTTTCTCCAGTAGCTATGCTTAAATCCATCCGGATCATGCTTGCCATCGCTGTATACCATGATTACGAAATCTGGCAAATGGATGTTAAGACCGCCTTTCTAAACGGTGATTCAGAAGAGTGTGTGTACATGACTCAGCCAGAGGGCTTCGTAGACAGTGGGAGAAGCGGGAAGGTGTGCAAGCTGCTTAAATCCATTTATGGATTAAAGAAAGCATCGCGGAGTTGGAACATCTGCTTTGACGTCGTTATCAAAGAGTTTGATTTCATCAAAAACGTAGATGAACCTTGTATCTACAAGAAGGTGGCAGAGAGTTAGGTTGTCTTCCTCGTATTATACGTAGACGACATACTCTTGATAGGAAATGACATTCCTATGCTGCAATCGGTCAAGCTCTTCTTATCACAAAGATTCTCAATGAAAGATCTTGGTGATGCCTCCTGCATATTGGGAATTAGGATCTATAGAGATAGATCCAAACGGATATTGGGATTGTCCCAATCTAGGGACATTGACACCATATTAAAGAGGTTTAGTATGGAAGAATCCAAGCGTGGGAACTTACCCACGATCTCTGGAGTCACTCTCTCCAAAGAGATGTCTCCCAAGACTGATTTGGAGAGAGCTCGCATGCAAGGGATACCCTATGCTTCAGCTGTAGGCTCTATCATGTATGCGATGTTATGTACCAGACCCGATGTAGCATACTCACTAAGTGTAGTGAGTAGGTTGTTAGTTATATGTATGCCCTAGAGGCCATTACTGTACATACGATGTATATTGTAGTGGATGCTAGGACATATATAGGGAGGACTTTCTTGCTCGACATGATAGTATGCTATCTGGTTGTACTTTATCTTAACATGTACTCTGATTGTCTTTATATTACATGTTGATATAGCCCTTAGGATAAGTACTCGACTACTGGGACCATGATGAGATCATACTAGTGGGGCCACAGTAGTCGACGAGTACATCCTATAACTGTTCCTAGTCGAGGGTGTATCGAGACAGGGCATCGATACACCAGAGTAGACTAGCGTATACACATCTTGACCCATATGATGGGCGATGGATGATCCCATATCCATCGGTGTTTGACATCAAGGATGGTGTACGGGTGCTCGGTGGAGACTGGGTACACTGGACGGACTCGCCGAGAACTCCCAGATGGTATTATACCTCACGTTAGATGGCAGTTCTCCGGTGACACTGGTACAGAGTAGTCTGTTGACCCGAGATCGTCATAGAGTCTTATGTGATTCCCACTGTGCTTTCATTTCCATCATACCACGTCCAAGAGGGCGTGCAAAAAGGTGGCTTTTAGGTACAGTCCCGAATCACATGGAGGCAATGAGCGATAGGAGGGGATTCGTCTCTCCCGGTATAGGGAGTTGATGTTGTGCTGTGTTCGATTGGCTATAACCGGAAATCCCTAGCCAGGGTTGCTGAGATTTACTGGTAAGTGTTATCAGTAGTTTCTCGAACTGTTATAGACCTCATATCAACACGACTTATCAGAGCTACTAGGCATTAGATGTCGACCTATGGGGGGTTCTCACTGTATGACAGTGTGGCAAAGCATAGGCTCTTACCCCCAGGGTGTCCCGAGACCGGAAGGTGTTCCGGCGGGTTGTAGTCCTCGCGAGGGGGCATGCGTAAAAAGTAGTTGCTGAGGGACCCGTTGGTGCCACGGCGACCCCATTGGATGGGGTGGCTGCCTGACCTACAGTGGTATCAAAGACAAGCTTGAGCTTTAGGCAAAGTTTAAAGTCCGATCGAACCCGGAAAACCCGATATAACCCATTCTCTGGAAATTTTTCAAAACTGTGATTTTTTTCATATTAAAAATGCTCAAAAAATTCAGCAGGGTATTTTAGGAATTACTGTGAAAAACGACACCCTAACTCAACTATTGTAGCGCGGAACCGTGGCCAAACCATCGCATTGGCGGCGGTTCCGCGGCCGTAACTGTTGATTGATGGTTAGTTTCTGCACAGTAATGACCGTCTGTACTTCCTGATTCTTCTGGGTATTTTTATTTCTACTCAAGTGTTGAGTTTTCTGGGTTGTATTGAAGACTCGTTGATTCGATCGGATATTATAACTTTGTTTAGTTTTGTCCGGATAACTTTTAGAAACTGTTAAAAAGTTCGAACGGATATCAATAACTCACTTTTTCCCCTGTCGGAAAATTTTTCAAAAGTTGGATTTTTTCTCGTGTTTAAGAATGTTCTAAGTCATGCAAGTAACGCGGTGGACCCTCTAGAAGACAACAAACCTTAACTCGATTATGTGACCATCTTGAACTGCCTTTTGAACCTTAGGGTTTGAGGCAGTACGGCGTGCCACATGTGAGGCGTTGGCTTGACCCTTCTACGGCTGGACCATTGGTACTGTGGCATGTGATGGATATTTTTAAACTGATTTCAAGTGTTGAGATATATTGGGGAAATCTTGGGTGTTTGATGATTCGATCGGAAACTTTAACTTTGTCTATTTATCTGGAATGTGATACAATATATGGAATCCACAGGTAGTTATGAGATAACTGATTTGAATATTATAGACATAGCAGTTTAGTCTCAGATGATCGGTTGCCACGGAATTTTGATATGATCAAAAGTCCGTCGCAATCACGTAGTGTACGCGGATACTCGCCGGGTAAACTTAATAGACAGCTACGCCCCATAGCCCCGACCAAGTGACTGTAGGAGAACCCCGTCACCGAAAGCATCCGTTCGGGTGCCCGCGGCAGCGGTGTTCCGCCTTAGTGCACTTCGTCGACGGCATCTGGGGGTTCGGCCGTTTACTAAAGTTTGCGACGAGCATTCGATCAGGACGTCGGGAATCTTGTTGAATTGCCCGACTAGATATTGAAAAGAGTTTTCGATAAATGAGACTAAAATGCGGGGTTTATAATTGTTAGGCATGCGATGTCTAAAGGAATTCATTTGGTTAGGCATGCGATGTCTAAGGAGGTTGCAGATTCCAACTGTTGTAGTTTTACACTTTCTTTTCTGTGACCGTAAACGTAGTATGTGGTGTATCACCGGCTTCGTTGCTATACATCAACGACAATCGGGATACGCATACTTGCTTACGTTGATGATATGTGATATTATGTGTTGCTGTGATATGTTATATTGGATCGTCGCTTTTTGAATAGCCGGGGGTTTTATGTGAGATGAGAGTTTTTTCTTTTTCATTCATGTAAAATTCATTTGTATGTAATATTCTTTTATTGGAGCACTTCCAGGTTGCGGAAGATGTCACCGTTGTATATTATTTACTTTTCCGCATTAGGTAGACCCAAGGAGGGGAGCACAAGTAACCGGGTTCTAGGGTCCAGTGGGAGACCATCTCGAGGAGTCGGGACCGGGTCTCCTAACCCTAGAATTGGCAGTGTTACTTGCCGCTCTCGTAGGGGTCTAGGGATGTGGGTTTGGCTATTCATCGCGACCGTGGAATCCGTGTTTTATACAGGCTCGTATTGAAAACACGGACGTCCTAGTATATCCAATATTTCATATATGTTCTTCTGCTGCAATGTTCTGTGATGAGATCATATTACTGCCTGTGACGAATGTTTATATCATATATATGAGATATATGTTATATTGCAGATTTCGTTTCAAATGTGATGCTTGCGAAGCATAATAAAATGGGACTTCATTAATGAGATTAATGAAACTAAAAGAAACCTAAGATGTTGTAGAAACTTGTTTATAAAAACTGGTAGCTCTAGTTCTTGCTTTGCATAGCGGTGTTCCTTGTAGAACATCCAGCACCTTATTCGATGAGGAAAGGACCGAGATCCCTTCACCGGGAGTGACTCCTTTAGCAATAAATGGCAGATGCTACACACTCGGTTTGTCTTTTGATTGCTTCTATAGTTCTTGCTTTGCATAGTGATATTTGTGAAATATCCTGCACCTTATTCGATGAGGAAAGGGCCGACGATCCCTTCACCGGGAGTGACCCCTTCATCAAAACTAGAAAAGCCTCAAAACACTCCATTTAAAATCACTCGATTCTACAATGATATCAAGTTCATTACGCAATAGGTTTTCAGAAAAACCTGTCGTAACCCTCCGTCATTTCAGATAAGTTGTATATAGTATTCGTGCTACATTTGTTGGCTTTCGTCAAGGTGTAGTGTGCGGTAGCTATCTGCTGCTTATCTGCTGCATATGATGCGATTGGATTAGGGTAGTCGTGCGGCATTGTTGGCTTTCGTCAAGGGTCGTGCGGGTGGGTTTATTTCAATCAAGAAATGACGCGTTGGACTTGACTAGTAGCCTATGGTTTGTTGGCTTTCGTCAAGGTCATAGGATGCTAGGGGTAAAATATTATCGGGAATTTCAAGTGTTGAAATTTGCAATGAGATTGCATACCTTCTATGAGATAGTTAGATCCTGATACCCGCTGCGAGTAAGAGTTACTCCTGGGAGAGTTTTATACATTACAATTAGCCGATCAAGTAGGTGTCTAGAAAGGTATCAACGGGGTTACGCCTCTGGGAAAACGAGGTTTACTTTAATTAGGTTCGTGCGAAAGCACGGGGGGCCACCCTCAAAGTACCGACACTGACCTGGCTGAAAGATTGGCGAACTTGTAGCGTGTAATTAATCCCGGCTAGTCTTTCCTTTTAGGGTTTGAAGGAAGATTTGATTAAAAAGGTGGGAGACATCCTGATTAGATATATTAGATAACCAATCTAATCTTGCAAGAGCATACGCTGAGTGTTTTCTTCTCTCTCTCTCCAGATAGCGACCATATCACGCCTTAATCAAGATAATAATACGGATATATTGACCGAACCCACTTGTTATACTGAGCTGGGGAACGTTGGTCCCACTCCAACTTATAATTGTTATAAGATAGAGCAGGAAATTGGGGAATACCAGATTTCCCATACCGCCCAAACGAAGAAAGTGCGTATTGATGCATCATCTTCGGGTGTGTTCATTACAGAGAACTGTTTCTCAGTATGCTTTACGTCCTGGGTATGTGATACCGGATCAGGATCCCGCATATGTAATCTGTTACATGGGCTACAGATAGGTAGAGAACTGAGAACGGGTGATAAGTTTCATGAGATAGAAAACGGTGCAAGTGTTGCAGCCAAGTCTGTTGGTCATTGTCACCCTGTATTACCAGAATACATTGATTCTGAACAAATGTTATTAGATACCGAACCTGATATACAAAATCATATCAGTCTTTTTATTAGTAAAGAAAGGATATAATTTTGTATTGTTGGATAATATTTTGAACATTTCCTATATCAAGAGTTGATCGGTTCAGGCACGTTATCTAAAAGCATTATCGTTCTAAATCAAACTACAGTTCTTAGTATACGGAACACACACAAGAGGAAGAGTTCAGAAATGAACGAATCCTTCTTGAGGTATTGTAGACTAGGTCATATCAATGCGACCCGACTAGCTAAGTTACATATAGATGCATATTTAAATTAGTTTGAATTTACATCTTGTGAAACTTGCCGGTCATGTCACAAAGATAAGATGACCACAGCTCTGTTTATTGGAAACAGAGAAAGAGTTAGTGAACTCTTGAGATTGATACATGCTGATGTATGAAGGTCCCCTGTCTACACATGCCAAGACCGGTTCTTTGTACTTCATTACATTCTCTGATAATCTCTCAAGATTCAGACATATGTTCCTGTTGAAACACAAGTCCGAACCTTTTGAGATATTCACAGAATATGAGTTAGAAGTAGAGAACTGGAAATACGGGTAAAAGTATTATGTCCTTTGATGTGATCAAGGAGGAGAATACTTGAGCACGGAATTCCTGGACTATTCTAAAGGAGAATGATATTCTCTCTCAGCATTACTCCTCCGTATACACCATAGCACGATGGTATATCGGGGTGGAGCAATAGCACCCTATTTGATATGGTGTGCTCTATGATGAGTACTACTGAGTTTCCTATTTCCTTTTGGGAGTTATGCACTTGGGAAGCTGCATATCTATTGAATAGGGTTCAAATCAAATCAGTTGCCTACCACTTCATATGTGATATGGAAAGGGAAGAGCCTATATCTTAAGCTTGTTATGATTTGGGGTTGTCCGGCCTATGTCTAAAAGCAAAATTCGGACAAGCTCGAGGTAAGTTCTGTTATGTAGAACTGGAAATGTTCCAGCTATACAAACTGCAGCTGATGATTTGGTAGAACCAAAGGATTCAATAGTTTCCAACGAACCTTAGCCTCTCCGCCGATCTAGCAGGGCTCCTCACCCACCTGAGAGATACTTCGGTTTCTCTATGACAGTGGGAGCGAGGATTGCATCATGAGATGATGAACTAACTAGTTTCGAGCAGACCATCAGGAGTGGGACTCTGTAAGAATGGCTGGATGCTTAGTGATCTGAGATGGAATCCTTATACCCCAACAAAGTATGGACTTTGGTTGCTTTATCTGAAGGGTTAAATCCCCATCAGGAGCAAGTATATCTTGAGAAGATTACTTGGTGTACATGGAAAAGTTGAGACTTTCAAAAGCTATGCTTAAGTCCATCCAGATCCTACTTGCTACGGCTACATACCATGACTACGATATCTAGTGGTTGGGTGTCATGACAGCTTTTCTAAATGATGTTTTAGAAGATAGCGTCTATAAGTACACAGCCAAAGAGCTTCGTAGACAGTGGGAGCAGCGGAAACGTGTGCAAGATGTTTTATATGATAAAGCAGGCATCGCGGAGTTGGAACATCTGTTTTGATGTGGTAGTCAAAGAGTTTGATTTCATCAAAATGGTAGATGAACCTTGTATATACAAAAAGGTAGTAGAGAGTATGGTGGTGATCCTCGTAGAGTACGTGGATGACATACTCTTGATAGGGAAGGAGTTTCCTATGCTACGCTCAGTCAATCTCCGCTTATCACAAGGATTCTCCATATAGGATCAAGGCGATACCTCCTAAATCCTGTGTTTTGGATCTATGAGATAGTTCTAATTGGATGTTAGGATACTCACTAGTTGTAGTGAGATGGTATCAATCGATCCTGGGGAGAATCACTGGAAAGGTTCCAGGGTGATAAGGACGACTGAATGTCAGTCGCAAGCATTGTCTTTACCCTCAGTGGAGGGACGGTATGTTGGAAGAGTTCCAAGCTAGATACCGTGACATACTAGACGATTAAAGGCAAGATACATCGTTACCAAGGATGCTACCAAAGAGGCAGTCTGGATACATATAAGTTCATGCGATGAACTTCGTTCCTACCATTGTGTGACAATGGAGTTGTGGCTTATGCCAAGGAACTACCGTCCCATCAGAAATCCAGATATAATTCTTAGGCAGTATCACCTGATCATGGAGATGGTTGATCTCCAGGGAGATCGAGGTTAGGAGAGTAGAAACAGAGGACAACAGCGCGGATCCACTCACAAAGGCCTTTTTCCCAGTAGAGACTTTTATGGGATGGTTGAGTATGAGATACTTCAACCGCAACTAATTGTTGGGATGTGATACCACAACAGATGGCCCTAGTGCAAGTGGGAGATTGTTAGTTATATGTATGCCCTAGAGGCCATTACTGTACATACGATGTATATTGTAGTGGATGCTAGGACATATATAGGGAGGACTTTCTTGCTCGACATGATAGTATGCTATCTGGTTGTACTTTATCTTAACATGTACTCTGATTGTCTCTATATTACATGTTGATATAGCCCTTAGGATAAGTACTCGACTACTGGGACTATGATGAGATCATACTAGTGGGGCCACGGTAGTCGACGAGTACATCCTATAACTGTTCCTAGTCGAGGGTGTATCGAGACAGGGCATCGATACACCAGAGTAGACTAGCGTATACACATCTTGACCCATATGATGGGCGATGGATGATCCCATATCCATCGGTGTTTGACATCAAGGATGGTGTACGGGTGCTCATACGGGTGCTCAGTGGAGACTGGGTACACTGGACGGACTCGCCGAGAACTCCCAGATGGTATTATACCTCACGTCAGATGGTAGTTCTCCGGTGACACTGGTACAGAGTAGTCTGTTGACCCGAGATCGTCATAGAGTCTTATGTGATTCCCACTGTGCTTTGATTTCCATCATACCATGTCCAAGAGGGCGTGCAAAGAGGTGGCTTTTGGGTACAGTCCCGAATCACATGGAGGCAATGAGCGATAGGAGGGGATTCGTCTCTCCCGGTATAGGGAGTTGATGTTGTGCTGTGTTCGATTGGCTATAACCGGAAATCCTTGGCCAGGGTTGCTGAGATTTACTAGTAAGTGTTATCAGTAGTTTCTCGAACTGTTATAGACCTCATATCGACACGACTTATCAAGCTACCGGGGTCTGACGTTTACCACCCCTAGGCGAGATATGCAACATATCAGATGACGAGACCGGACTGTACGGGAGTGTTACTGTTTGGATTCACAGGAGAATGTACAGGCTTGCTTGTTGATCTTCTGAGCGCTCAATACCTGGGTAGCTGTTAGGTTTAGCTGACCGCTTGCAGCTTGTGGGTGTTTGATATGATCATCACCTACTGCCGGCGTATTGACGATTCTTTAGAGTCCTACACAGAGGTTTCTTGACTCAGGCAAAACGGAGTAGGAGCACATATGTGATATGTGCGGGACCGAGGATAATACGATATGAGATACCGTATTCTATTCTCGCGATATTTGATATCAGCCGGGTCATCGGATCAAGTGTTGATTCGATGAATCGGTACGGATGAATATTAGTCGATTATATGCGATATAGCCGGATTGTCGGATCAAGTGTTGATTCGATAATTTAATGTATAATAATATATATGATATATTAAATGACATTAACTAATATTAGCTCACTAAAAGATTCTTTTTCTGACTCGGATAATACATTGATATATATGCGATATATGTTAACTGTATTATTTTATTTGGTTACAATAAATATTATATATGTGATATATAATATTGTAACATGATATGATAAATAATGCAACATGTTTAGTACAGATTAAACAAGATTAGGGTTTGATTTGGGTTAATGCTTTCTAGATGATTCTAGAAGGTTTAGTTTTGTTTTGTGAAAGATATTTTGTTATGACTCATCCTTAACCTAACCCAAACCCTACACCCTTGGTTAAATCTCTACAATGGTTTGGATAACCATGGTTGCATAATTCATCATTATCATCTTTGCATTATTCATCACAAAAGAAATTCGATCATCATTGTTCATCTTCTTCCATCATTCTCTTCACGAAAAAGCTTTCTAGATTTTTCCAAAGTGATGAATAAATATGAGAAAAAGATAAATAAAGAGAGCAAAAATCCTACTTCATCATCCTCATCTTCCCTTGCCATTTAGATGAGGGTGTTCACATCATTTCATGAGTGTTAGGTTGTGTTAACGAAACTTCAAGGTAGATCATCTTTGTATCGAAGATCGGAAGCAAAGGTTGCATCTTTCTCTTCGTGGAACCTCTCGAGAGTCCGGAAACTGATGATCGCAGCGAAGGGACCACAACACGGAGCATATGAAGTGAAGGACCGGATCTACAAAGGTTGTAATCCCTCTCACTTAGTGTTAAAATGTTTAGCATGCTAGAATTCGCCTAATCTCTAGTTTAAAGATCCGTATTCGGGTTGTTCGGCACAGCTAAATTTTTAATCGGGCATGGTTGATGCCTCGTAGACCCTTGTGCGCGTGCATAGAAACCCTACATAGGTATCAAGCTGATCCTAGAGAGAGTCACTGGACAGCAGTGAAGAGCATTCTCAAGTACTTACGAAGGACTAAGGAGATGCTCTTGGTGTATAGTAACGGAAAACTCCAAGTGGAGTCCTTTACCGATTCAAGCTTCCAGAGTGATAAGGACGACTCTAAGTCGCAGTCGGGATCTTTCTTTACCCTTTACGGAGGGGCGGTTAGCTGGAAGAGTTCCAAGCAGGAAACCGTGGCAGACTCGACGATGGAGGCCGAATACATCGCTGCCAACGATGCTGCCAAAGAGGCTGTCTGGATCAAGAAGTTCATTACTGAACTTGGAGTGGTTCCATCCATTGAGCATCCAATACCTTTGTATTGCGATAACAATGGAGCGCTGGCTTTGGCCAAGGAACCCAGGTCATATCAGCGATCCAGGCATATTCTGAGGCGGTATCACCTGATCCGGGAGATAGTTGATCGCCGGGAGATCGAGGTCAGGAGGGTTGACACGAAGAACAACACAGCGGATCCACTCACGAAGGCTATTCCCCAGATACAGTTTGAGAGACTCTTCGGGATGCTCGGTATGCGATATTACAGCAGCTGGCCCTAGTGCAAGTGGGAGATTGTTAGTTGTATGTATGCCCTAGAGGCCAGTATTGTACAGATGATGTATATTATTGGATGCTTGGACATATATATAGAGATGACTTTCTTGCTCGATATGATAGTATGCTATCTGGTTGCTCTTTATCTTAACATGTATACTTGTCTTTTTGTACTGTCTCATAGTTACATGTTGGTAAAGCCCTTAGGATGTGTACTTGACTACCTGGACTATGATGCGGATCATACTAGTGGGGACATGGTAGTCCATAAGTACATCCTTCAAGGTCCCTAGTCGTGGGTGTATCGAGACAGGGCATCGATACACCAGTGTAGACTAGCGTATACGCTTTTCGACCCATGAGATGGGCGATGGATGATCCCATATCCATTGGTGTTTAACATCAGAGATGGTGTACGGGTGCTCAGTGGTGACTGGGTACACTGGACGGACTCGTCGAGAACTCCCAGATGGTATTATACCTCACGTCAGATGGCAGTTCTCAGGTGACTCTTGTGCAGGTTAGTCTGTAGACGCAAGATCGTCATAGAGTCTTGTGTGATTCCCACTGTACTTTGATTTCCACCTTACCAGGTCCATGAGGGCGTGCAAAACGGTGGTTTTTGGGTACAGTCCCGTGTCACATGGAGGCAATGAGCGATAGGAGGGGTTTTGACTCTCCCGGTATTGGGGGTTGATGTTGCGCTGTGCTCGATTGGCCATAACAGGGAAGTCCCTGGCCACGGCTAATTCTGAGATTTGCTGGTGAGTGTTACCAGTAGTTTCTCGACCCGTTATAAGCCTCACATCGGCACGACTTATCAGTTATTGGGGTCTGACGTTTACCACCCCTAGACTTGAAATGCGAAATATCAGACGAGGAGACCGGACTGTATGGGAAGTGTTGCCGATTGGCTCGATGGGAGTTGTAGCAGGTTCGCTTGTTCTCTTCTGATCGTTCAATACCCGGGTGGCCGTTACATTTAGCTGACCGCTTGCGGTTTGGGGGTGCTTGATATGATCATCACTCACTGCCGGCGTATTGACGAGTCTTAGAGTCCCATAAAGGAGTTACCTAGTCCAGGCGAAACGTTGTGGTGCGCGTATGTGATATGCGCATGGACCCGGTTAAAATGCGCGTATAGGATACCGTATATTGATTGGGCGGCTTGCTTTTGGTGGGGTCGTATATGATATGATCGGATTGATAAATCAAGTGTTGATTTATCATTTAACTATTAGCTTCTCACTTGAAATCCTTTCTTGAGTTTGATGGATGTATGCATGCATGTATGCTTTCTTTATAGATTCATGCACATATGAATGTACATACACACACACATACATACATACATCCTTCATGGTTGTACATACATGAAAATGGTGGCAATATAAGACTCACACCATGGTTTGATTTATATATAAATTATTATTGCATTTGATTTAAAAACAAAAGAAAAGAAAATGATAATTCATGGATGCTTTCTACACTCTTCTTGACCTAACCATTCTCACCCACCATTTAACCATGGATTACTTTTCCTTTTGGTTTTTTAACTCAAGTTCAATAATTGTTCAACCATGGTTTGAGATGAGAGATAAAAAAAATATATAAAGATATATTTTCTATTTTTGATAGAGAGGTTTTTCTTATCTCTTATTCAAAAGGCCACCATCTTCTTCCTCCCTCATCTTTTGCTCTCTAGATTTATCTAGTGAGCAAGTTATTCATCAAGATAGGATTTTGAAGTGAGAAAAGCCACCACAACACCATTCTACACAAGTCTAGCCCACTTGTTTAGAGTGTTACCTTCATTTCATTCTCTTGATCGAGTGAAGTCGCAAGTTTGGACAAAGCGGACTCCGGGTGGATCATCGTGGACCTAGAGGTGTTCGAGAGGAATTTTTCCAAACCCCAAGTAGCCGAGGAGTCTAGCGTAGGGAGATACAAACGTTGTACTCTCAAAATCCTAGCTTTTCTTACTTGTGATCATGTGTAAATTTTTGAAACCCTAATTTTCTGTTGGTGCATCAACAGCCCCGACCTCACATCTTCCCCCACCGTCGATCTCCTTACCGGAGCTTCGACCCCGTCGCCTTTGCGCCTCACTCCATCGACCTCAACAACACTGGCGAACCCATCTCCGCACAGCGACACCCACCTTACAACCAAACACCGCAGCCGTACCTCCTCCGAGCACCGCACCAGCCACCCACTTCGCCATCGCACCCCATCACCTCGTCGCTGACGAACACCCTGAAGCCGATCACCACCACCTGCCACTTTCTCGAGCCCCGACCGAGCCCACACCTCCTTTTTCCGCCGACGTACTCCTTGCCGGTCACATCGCTGCACCCAACTCCACTGAGCCACCTTGTCATGCTTTACATCGAGCCTACATTGCTTAAGCTCCTCATCGTGACGTTGCCAAGCCCGAATCCTAGCTGTGTGTAGCCTTGTGCATACCGTTGTTATGGGTCGCCGCCATCACCGTCTTCGTGACCGTCAGTCGTCGCAGCCAAGTGAATTTCGCTTGCGTATTACATGCTATATAGAGATATTAGTAAGTAGTTCTATTAAGATTATATGCTTGAATCGAATACCGTAACCGAATCATTTGTCACTACGAGCACACGTCGTTGCTTTTAGTGAATTAATCCATCTAGTGGCTTTATCCCATGTTTGAAAACGCTCATAATTCATATGGTTCAAATCTCATGCTCGTCAAGTAAGAAATCGACTTTTCATTTATAACCGTTTACTTAAACTAGTTTTCGAACATATCCTAAACTAAAACCTATTTTAAAATAGAGGAACTTGGGTTAATAAACCCAAGTATGGTTAATGAATATCCTATAAGATTCTGGTTGCAGAACAATGCCGTTTGCTCACGTAAAATGGTACCGCGATTTCCGTCATAAAATTTGAAATTTTCATACATGCTAACCCGTAAAATTTATAATAAATTATGTATAGATCAGATTGTGGCGTTTCAGGACTCATACCGAAGCTGACGGATTAAACTACAGTAATATATTTTTTCCCACTCAATCCTATCGAGTCATGATAAACAAAATCTGGGAGAATTACGGCTCTGGACTGCAGTCCAGAGCAGCACTGGCTGTCCATAC
Organism: Agapanthus africanus; assembly: GCA_030015575.1. Classification (NCBI taxonomy): domain Eukaryota; kingdom Viridiplantae; phylum Streptophyta; class Magnoliopsida; order Asparagales; family Amaryllidaceae; genus Agapanthus; species Agapanthus africanus. Next base: position 541,000,563 of record CM057337.1, read on the forward strand.
TCGATTTGAAATGCTTCCACGTTTTTGTGTGAAATTGTTATTATACGGAAAAATATACCGTAGCGAAAATAAGTATGTTAGCTAACTTTTGGAAGTGATTTCATTCATTTTTACCATCGTTTACTATTTTAATCACATTTTAAACTATCAGTACATGCGGCAGTCCCATGCAGGGACAGAACGTATACCCCAATATTATATAATGCATAACTTCCAGTACACTATGGATATTATCGATCCATATGGTGTGTGGAAACCTAACTGATAAACCTAAATATTTTTCAACTATAGCGTCGCCTAGTTTTGATCCCAACAGGGTGAAAACTGTGTTATGAAATGGACTTTCAGTTCAGGAACTGAATTTCCAGCAGCAAACACTTAAAATGAAACGACTGTAATTTGCGAACCCGAAACCTGATTGACTTGAAATCAATTTCGTTGAACTGCCGACTGAGTTTACTTATTACCTCTTTTAAATCATTTTACTTAATTCTGAACATATGATTTAATACGATTTTTATAAGTTCATGAGACGTATAATGACTTGTATTACATATAAATTGTTTAGCGGCATGATTCACAGTTTTACCCGACTATAATACCTCTAGCAATAGTGAGCATCCTTATTTATTTTCAGTGTGTAATGCATTGTCGAACGTTAATAGTATCGGTTTGGTTGTGTCAAGTACGCCAGTGAAAAGTGAGTGATCAGTGATAATGAACAATACAGTGAATAGTGAATAAAACCGTGTTATTGATGCGTACTTATACACAACTAGCCCATACTCATAAATTATGAAACCTGGAGAAAATGGGGGAAATCTAAGTGGAAAGAAAATTGTATTTAGAGAGGTCAGTGATTTAGAGGATGATCATTCGAACAGCGACTCATATATATTAGGTTTGGACCTAGCAGTCCTGCTAACAAGGTTATGTCCCGGGCAACAGTGGGTCGTAGTCTCGTGTATGTACGAGACCCTCGTTAAACATGATCACTCATTTCCACAACTCGATTTCAAAAATGACTTAAAGACCGATAGGGACACAGATCATACATAGCAGTGTTTAATGGCATATTGATTACCTGCATTTATTGTCTCCACCATTATTACTTTATTTCCATGCCTCTTTGTTACTATTATAATATTGCTATTTTGTCGCCCTGGCGACCTGAGTATGCATGCTCGGTTATAGAGGTGGATCTGTCTGACCTCGAGAAGACCGCGAAGATCCAGACCAGTGAACCAGTTATATTTCTCCATTGATATCCCTGATTAGTTGCCCTCTTATTTACTTCCATTGAGCTCAGTTTTCTTTATATATCCGATAGTTTTAGTGACTGCATTCTCTTTATCCGTGTTGTATTTTACTAATTACCATATAGTACTAGAATCCGAAATATGACTACGGCAGGATTTTTCCTTGATCGTAGGAGTATGGTCGTCCTTTTCATTCTTGTATTCCGTATTTTGGGAAGCGGGCGTGACAGAAACAGATGAAAAATTTTGAGCAACCTTAGGAAAACTTGGTGAAATCCATATTCATATTTCTTTCTGTTTCACGAATGAGCATATGTGGCTGCACACCATAGATTTTTCGTACTATTTATATGATTAATTTAATAAATATAATAAATAAAGTGATTTGCCCGATTCTATGATTTAAATATCCATCTCTAATTCCAGCTCTATCCCACAAAACTCATAGGTTTCAATTTTGATTTCATTTTGATAGAGGCATGTCAACAAGTAAAATAAATAAAAGCAGACTTTTTTTAACAAATTAATACAATCACGAAATTTATTATCTATAACTATATATAATCATCTAAATTAGTAAGATTCAAAAAAATAGATCAGATTTCTTTGTTCTTTAGTTTAGTTCAACTTAAATTTTTGTTTCAGAAACATATTAAATAATTTTAGTTAAGATACTAAAGATTTTTAAAAGAGATTTAAACTAGCTAACTTATTAAAGTTTTTAAAAAAAGGTCCGACTTGAAACATTTAAAACGGAAAAAAATCATATGGGAATCTATCTATAAAACTTTTTATAGCGAGGAGATGAAACCGTACACGTGGCAGATGTAAGATTTCACCTCCTCCCTATAAAAAGTTTAATAGATGGGTTCCCATATGATTTTTTTCCGTTTAAAACCTTGTTATCATTTGAGGCAAATGGCTCTAAGAACAAAATGACCATGAGAATGTTCGGAGAGCCATTTACCTTAGAACAAGATAGAGGTGTGTGGTTACCTTAGAACAAGAGAGGGGGCGCGGGTGGAGACCATCCATGGGGTGGGGATCCGCTCAACCTTACCCCCCACACCTCTCTTATGTTCTCCTTCCTTGTATTATTTTAGCTATTACTTTTTTATAAAATCCTTCTCATATCTTTGTCCATGGTGTCAAAATATAAAAACGTATATATATGGCATGTCCAAAATACTTGTATGTTTAATCAAAATAAAAATTAAAGTCTTCAAAAAATATTAATTTTTCAACAAATTTAAAATGAGAAGAGGCATACAAATATATTTTAGGTATACATAATTAGTTATCATACAGTATTATAAAGTATTATACTTTTAAATTATAAAATGAAACAAAAATTGGTTTGTATGGGATAATAATAAACAACAACAACAACAACAATAACAATAACAACAGCTAAGCCTTTATACCAGGCTGATGGAGGTCCTTTTCAGATCTCCCTCAGATGTTGTCTTCTGACGATCTCCCGGTGGACTCTGGAGGGGATCCCCCGTTGAATGTGGGTCTCAGTGGGTTTTGAGGAGATTTGGTAATTGAAGGAGTTTGGCGCCAAGTACCTGCAAAGAAGTCCCGGGGTGATTTGTCACCACCGAGGACCCTCCGACGATCAAGTTAGTACTAGATCCGATCAACGTAACGGCTGGGTGGAGTAAAAAAATGGCTTACTTGACCCTTCTGTGATGGGAGTTTATATAGCGGTGGAGGCATGCAACAGCAGGCGTGAGGATCTCGCCAGCAGTTGCGCTCCCGACGTCATGCCCGCGTAGAGAGCGGATTGCCCATAAATGGGGATCGTGGAGGCATGGAACGCGGGATGTTGCTGGCGGAGAATCCGCGCATGGCAAGATTCGCGGAGCTACGGTTACGCCTGTGAGTGGCAGAACTGGTCGGAGAGCCAAGGAAGACAGCCTCAGCAAAGGGGCTCGGGGACGAGCGAGAAGGCCAAGGAGACTTGGTCTGGCGGCTGCCCGGGGCGAGCTGAAGGGCCGAGGAGGCCAATATGCGGGGAGCCCCAAGGAGGGCTAGCATGCGCTGGCCAGACAGGTACAGGGGTGGCATGGCCTGCCTTTGTGGGCCTTTCCTTCTGAGTTCTGGGACGTATCGTCCGCTACGTACCCTGATCTTGAGGGTCGCCATTATCGAGCATTATCATTATCCCCCGTTGTTGTCCCGACCAGCTATCAGGTCGGGTCAGGAGTGGACTGCTGGGCCGCCCGGGGTGAGCACCCTCCTAAGGTTTCGTCGGGACGCGTCCCCGGACCGTGAGTTGTCTTTTCTGCTAGCGAATCAGGACGAGATCTATGCATTTAAGTAGGGTGCGCCGGTTCGTGTATCTTGTCTTTGAAGTGGCGATCCACGTGTTGAGCATCGGTTGGCTGACGCGATGTGCGCAGACCTGCGACGCCTGAAAGGGCGCGGTCCAATGTGGGAACGACAGGTGGAGCAATCGGAGCCGTCTGGACGTGAGGAGGTGTTTCGGTGGGAGACGAAAGGCACCGTTGGATGAGGCTTCTCGTAGTGATAAATAGGGGTGTGGCCTACTCCATAGCACATAATCCTTCATCTCACCTTTCTTCTAAGTTTTGGCTGCTCGGCGCTCCTCTTTTTTTTGGGGATACATGGTTCGTTCTCACTCTTTGGGTCGCTCGTCCCAGAGGGAGACCCGCGACGCGGGCGTGCCCCTGGCTGGTCGAGGTTTTGTGTCGAATGTTCTGCCGGCGGCAGGGTCGTCCACTCCGTTGGCGGCTCCTAGGGTATTTCCGGCGGCGGTCAGAGGCACCTGCAGTCATCCGAGCCCCAGACGGGAGATGGAGGAGGGGGCGAGGACGGGGTCCCCCTTCAGAGGAAAAGGACAATCTCTCATGCATCGCCGTCAATGGTCCCTGGAGGGATCCCCGTGCGGGAAGGAGAGGTCGTCTTCATGGTTCCGTCCGGGATTTCTGTTGCTGCCGGCATGCTCGCCGGGATGGAAGAGTCGGCAGGAGGGAGACTTCTGTGCGGCACCCTGAGGGCCCAAATGAAGGCCATAGCCCAACGGGCGGTCCAGGTACGAACCCCTTCACGCGTTGTCTTTAGCCTTCCTTTTTTGGCCCGAGTGATTCCTGGTTTCTCACCCGCTTCCTGTCAGGTCCTCCAACACTGCGCCATCACCACTCGTATGGAAGCCGAGGGAGAGTTCCACATGCTGAGCCCAGTAGAGGCATTCCCTTCAGAGGTCGAGGCCCTGCGGCATGACCTACGCCTGGAGAGGGCTAGGGCCGATGTTCTGGCAGCCCATGCGGAGTCTGCGGAGCTTGCCAATTCAGCGAACCAGGGCGTCCGCCATCGCCTGAGTGCATCTCTCCGGGTTGCCGAGAGGAAGCTGGCGGATCTGGCTGATCGCTTCGCGGCCATGGAGAAGGAGAGAGATGTCAGCCGGAGGGATGCCGAGGCGGCGCTTCTATCGGCTCAGGCCGCTGAGGCCTGGGCCAGGAAAGTCGTGGCCGATTACAAGGTGTCAGAGCAGTTTTACGTCGAGCTCGGTGACTATACTTCCGTCTCGTAGAATAAGGCTCTGGATGTCGTGAAGGAGCAGGTTCCCGATTTCGCCGATGGCGAGCTTCGTGCTCGGGTCCCGCTCCCGGTGGCAAGGCCTCCGGCCGACAACAATGGGGGGAATGAGGCGTGCCCCCGGTGGCAAAACCTCCGGTGGTGAAGCCCCCAGCGATGAGGGAAGCGAGGCGCAGGGGGGAGGGGTTCGCGACTTGGGTCTTTTTGATATTTCCTTTCCCCCCTTTTGTAAGCCTCCGGGTAGTTTGTAAGGCTGGGGAGCCTAAAGTACCCTTTGTAAAGACTGTGCGTTTGATAATAAAGCTTCTTCTTTGGTTTCATTGGTCCGCACTTTATCATCTGTTTGTGCTGCTGGGCTTTCATGTCAGGTCGGCCACCTGTTCAGCGACCATTCATCGATTTGACTTCGATCACCTGCCAAGCATTGTCGAGGATGGATGGAAGCTGTCCCGTTGCCCTTAGGTGAGGGCTTCTGATTTTTGGTATTGTAGGTAGGCAACTACCATCTTGGGAGTGCCTCTTGCGAGCGCTTCGATCCCTGGTGTCATGGGTAAGGAGTTACCAGCCGGGGATAGCCGAGCAAGGGCTCGACTGCCTCTGGGAGGACTTTCTAATCCTGGGCGTTGCGGTAGGGAAGCTACCCGCCGGGATCGACCGGGCAGGAACGACCAGTCAGTGAAGCTGTGCGGTTGACTCTTATGAGAGCTCTGATCCTTTAGGATGGGGACCGAGCAGGGTTACTGCCCAGTGCCTCTTGGCGAGGGCTTTGATCCCTGTCGGCCGTGGTAGGATGCTACCAGCCGGGGATAGCCGAGCAAGGACTCGACTTCCTCTGAGAGGACTTTCGTCCTTGGCGCGGGAAGGATTGTAAAGCCTACCAAGGACCCTTGGCCGGGCGGGGTTACCGCCCGGTGCCTCTTGGCGAGGGCTTTTGTCCTGAAGGATAGCCGAACGAGGGATCCTTGGGCTCGACTGCCTCTGGGAGGGCTTTCTAATCCCCGGCTAGACTGCCTCTGGGAGGGCTTTCTGATCCCTGACGTTGCGGTAGGGAGGCCACCCACCAGGGATACCGAGACGGGTAGCTGCGAGTTTCCTCTAAGGAGGACTTTGGTCCTTAGCGTCGGGGGGCTGTAGGAAGCCTGCTAAGGATAACCGGGCAGTGGGGCTGCACGGCCACCTCTTGGCGAGGGTTTTAGATTGTAAAGACGGAACTCTACTCAGGATGATTCGACGTTTCTTTATTCGTATGGACAGGACTTTTAGAGAACGTTTTACATCATCTTTGCGAAAGAAAAAAAGAGGGGGGTACATACTCGCTGGCCTTGACCTCACTGGTATATCTTGAGCTTCTCGGCGTTGTAAGGCCATGGAAGCTTTTGTCCGTCCGCGTCTTGTAGGCGGTAGGCTCCGCCGGGGAGCGCCTCAGAGACGAGGAAGGGACCATCCTACCTTGGGGAGAACTTGTGAAGCCTGCCTTGGTCGATGAACTCGTTTCGCCGTAGGACCAGATCCCCGGTCTTGAAGGAGCGGTGTTTGACCCAAGCGTTGTAGTATCGGGTCGTTTATTGTTGATAAGCGGCAACTCTGATCTGAGCCCGGTCTCTCTTCTCCAACAAGATGTCCAGGTTAGTCCGAAGCGCCGAGGTGTTTGTGTAATAGTCGAAGTGCTCGACCCGGTGACTGGGTAGCCCGATCTCCGTTGGGACCATCTCTTCGGTTGCGTAGCAGAGGCTGAAAGGGGTCTCCCCGATGGGAGTCTTTTTCAACGTGCGCAGGGCCCATAAGACCCGGGGTAGTTCTTCGACCCAACTACCTTGTCGCCCTTCCAGGCAGGTCCGGAGACCTCGGAGGACGTCTTGGTTAGAAACCTCGGCCTTCCCGTTGCATTGGGGATGCGCGACCGCGGTGAACTTCATGAGGATATAGTATTCTTTGCAGAAGTCCTTCACTTTTTCGTTCTCGAAGTTCATCCCGTGGTCAGTGATGATACACCTAGAGATGCCAAACTAATGTATCAGGTTGTTTTGCAAGAACTTGATGGTTGTGGCGGCATCTGGTTTCCTGATGGGGATGGCCTCGATCCACTTGGTGAAGTAGTCCACCACGACGAGGACGTATTTGTGCCCGCCTGTTCCGGTAGGGAACTGGCCGATCATATCCAATCCCTACTAGGCGAATGGCCATGGGGATGTTAGGGCAGTCAGCTCGTTAGCCGAGAGGCAGGGAATGCTGCCGTGAATCTAGCAGCTCTTGCACGTCCTGACTAGCTTCAGGGCGTCCTCGTGCATAGTTGGCCAGTAGTATCCCTGGAGCAACGCCTTTTGGATCAAGGTTCGAGCCCCCTGGTGTGCACCGCCCACCCCTTCATGGATTTCCCGAAGGACGTAGTCGGATTCGTAGGGGTCAACGTACCGGAGCAGGGGCTGAATGAAGGCCTTCTTGTAGAGGTTCCCGTTGCTCCAGACGAAGTGGCGGGCTTTGGCCTGGAGGCGGCGGGTGGCTGCCCGGTCCTCTGGGAGCGTGCCGTCCTTCAGGAATTCCATGAGGGGCTTCCTCCAATCCCGGTCGCTCTCCTGCGCTGCGTACACGTGGAGTGTCGTCGCTCCGTCTCCCACGCTGGGTTGAGGCAAGGTTTTAAAGAGTATAGACCGCTTATTGTTGGCCGGGTATGATGAAGCCAGCTTGCTCATGGCATATGCTTGGGCATTCAGCTGCATGGGTATTTGTTCTACCTGGACTTCGTCAAAGTTCCTTCGGAGTTTCTTTACTTCGTCTAGGTACTTCATCATCAGAGGCTACCGAGTTTCGAAGCGGCCGGTCACTTGACCGACAACAAGGCAGAGTCGCTGCGGATTCGAATTATCTTCAATCCCAGTCCGGCGGCCATGCGCTGTCCGGTTAGGAGGGCCTCGTACTCTGCCGTGTTGTTCGAGGCTTTGAAACCGAGCCTCAAAGAACACTCCATCTTTGCTTCGTTTGGGCCCCGGATAATGAGGCCGGCGCCGCAGCCTTCCTCGGTAGAAGACCCGTCGACGTAGATGACTCACTCCGGAACCGAGCCAGGCCCTTCCGTGACGGGACACTAGGTTGCGAGGGGCGGCGTGGACTCCGGTTTCTTGCTAGGGATGGTGCATTCAATGATGAAATTGGCCAGGACCTGCGCCTTGATGGCCTGCCTCGGGCGATACCTTATGTCAAACTGAGATAGCTCCCACCTCCATTTTTCTAAGCGGCCCAAGGATTCCGGTGATGCTAGGATAGCCCCCAACGGGCGCTCGGTGAGGACGACAATGGTGTGTGCTTGGAAGTAGTGCCGCAGCTTCCTCAAGGCTACCACGAGGGCTAAGACAATCTTCTCTATAGCGGGGTATCTCGTTTCTGCGTCCTTAAACACGTGGCTGACATAGTACACCGGCTTCTGCGCTCCCTCGGCCTCCCGGACGAGCATTGAGCCTGCTGCTTGGTCGGAAACCGCCAGATACAGCGACAACTCGTCTCCTTCAACTGGTCGGGTGAGTAGTGGCGGCATTGCGAAGTGCTTCTTCAATTGGTCGAAGGCGGCTTGGCACTCCTCCGACCACTCGAAACTCGGGATTTTCCTCAGTGCCTTAAAGAACGGAAGGCGCTTCTCCCCCGACCTGGACATGAAACGGCTCAGAGCGGCAACTCGCCCCGTAAGCCGCATGATCTCGACATTGGTCTTGGGCGCGACCATGTTGAGGATAGCGTCGATCTTCTTTGGGTTAGCCTCAATTCCGCGGTGAGTGGCCATGAACCCGAGGAACTTCCCCCGGTGACTCTGAATGCGCACTTGGCGGGGTTTAGCTTCATGTTGAACTTGTGGAGCACTTCGAAAGCCTCGCCCAGGTACTTGGCATGGTCGGCCGACGAGATGGATTTAATGAGCATGTCGTCAACGTAGACTTCCATATTCCTGTCGATCTGTGGCTTGAACATGCGGTTGACCAGCCTTTAGTACGTGGCCCCGGCGTTCTTGAGGCCGAAGGGCATCACCTTATAGCTATACACTCCCCGGTCCATTGTGAATGCAGTCAGATCTTCATCTTTAGGATTCATATGGATTTGGTTATAGCCGGAGAAAGCATCCATGAAGCTCAACAGCTCGTGGCCGGCCGAGCTGTCGACGAACTGGTCTATCTGGGGGAGCGGAAAGTTGTCCTTGGGGCATGCCTTATTGAGGTCGGTGAAATCGACGCACATACGCCACTTCCCGCTTGACTTTTTAACCAGAACTACGTTTGCTAGCCACTCCGAGTAGGGTACATTTCTAATGAAGTTGGCGGTGAGGAGCCGATCAACCTCCTCTTCGATAGCCTTCTGTTTGACCGAGGCGAAGCTTCTTTTCTTCTGTGTGACGGGTCGGGCCACAGGATCAACCCCGAGCTTGTGGGAGATGATTTTGGGATCGATCCCAGGAATGTCAGTAGGCATCCAGGCAAAGACGTCGGAGTTGCTTCTGAGAAATCTGATCAGGTCATCTCGCAGAGCCCCCGACAGGAGCGATCCGACCTGGACGGTTTTTCCCTGGTCCCCTTCTGTTAGGGGTACCTAGGTCATAGGTTCGACCGGTGCCCCTACGGACCTTCTTCTACTCGTCTCGGGTGTCCAGGGAACCCTTGATGTTGTCATATGCCTCGGCGTCGTCGGCGGATTTCTCGGGCGAAGACGTTTCGATAAGGCCTATCTTCGCGACCCGCTGGCTCCCGTAGGCCCGACCTATCCCGCCCCGATCGAGAGGGAACTTTATCGCCAGGTGGTAGTGTAGGGTTGCTAGGCACGCGCACAAGGGTCTACGAGGCATCAACCATGCCCGATTAAAAATTTAACCGTGCCGAACAACCCGAATACGGATCTTTAAACTAGAGATTAGGCGAAAACTAACATGTTAACAACTTTAACACTAAGTGAGAGGGATTACAACCTTTGTAGATCCGGTCCTTCACTTCATATGCTCCGTGTTGTGGTCCCTTCGCTGCGATCATCGGGTTCCGGACTCTCAAGAGGTTCCACGAAGAGAAAGATGCAACCTTTGCTTCCGATCTTCGATACTAAGATGATCTACCTTGAAGTTTCGTTAACACAAGCTAACACTCATGAAATGATGTGAACACCCTCATCTAAATGGCAAAGGAAGATGAGGATGATGAAGTAGGATTTTTGCTCTCTTTATTTATCCTTTTCTCACATTTATTCATCACTTGAAGAAAATCTAGAAAGCTTTTTCATGAAAGAATGAATGAAGAAGAAGATGAATAATGATTGATTTTCTTTTGTGATGAATAGAAAAAGAAATAATATGATGAATAATGCAACCATGGCTGACTAAACCCATGTAGAGAATTAACTAGGGTTAGGGTTTGGGTTGGGTTAAAGATGAGTCACACACAAATATCTTTATCATGACAAAATGAAAAGCTTCTAGAATCAACTAGAAGACTTAACCCTAATCCAAACCCTAATCATGTTTAAACTCCACTAAACATGTTGCATTAGTTAACATATCATCTTACAATATTATATATCACATATATAATATTTATCGTAACAAAATAAAATAATACATTTAACATATATCGCATATATATCAATGTATTACCCGAGTGAGAAAAAGAATCTTTTAGTGAGCTAATATTAGTTAATGTAATTTAATATATCATATATATTATTATACATTAAATTATCGAATCAACACTTGATCCGACAATCCGGCTATATCGCATATAACCGACTAATATTTATCCGTACCGATTCATCGAATCAACACTTGATCCGATGACCCGGCTGATATCAAATATCGCGAGAATAGAATACGGTATCTCATATTGCATTACCCTCAGTCCCGCACATATCACATATGTGCTCCTACTCCGTTTTGCCTGAGCCAAGAAACCTCTGTGTAGGACTCTAAAGAATCGTCAATACGCTGGCAGTAGGTGATGATCATATCAAACACCCACAAGCTGCAAGCGGTCAGCTAAACATAACAGCTACCCAAGTATTGAGCGCTCAGAAAATCAACAAGCAAGCCTGTACATTCTCCTGTGAATCCAAACAGTAACACTCCCGTACAGTCCGGTCTCGTCGTCTGATATGTCGAATATCTCGCCTAGGGGTGGTAAACGTCAGACCCCAGTAGCTCGATAAGTCGTGTCGATATGAGGTCTATAACAGTTCGAGAAACTACTGATAACACTTACCAGTAAATCTCAGCAACCCTGGCCAGGGATTTCCAGTTATAGCCAATCGAACACAGCACAACATCAACTCCCTATACCGGGAGAGACGAATCCCCTCGATTCGGGACTGTACCCAAAAGCCACCTTTTTGCACGCCCTCTTGGACGTGGTATGATGGAAATCAAAGCACAGTGGGAATCACACAAGACTCTATGACGATCTCGGGTCAACAGACTACTCTGTACCAGTGTCACCGGAGAACTGCCATCTGACGTGAGGTATAATACCATCTGGGAGTTCTCGGCGAGTCCGTCCAGTGTACCCAGTCTCTACTGAGCACCCGTATACCATCCTTGATGTCAAACACCGATGGATATGGGATCATCCATCGCCCATCATATGGGTCAAGATGCGTATACGCTAGTCTACTCTGGTGCATCGATGCCCTGTCTCGATACACCCACGACTAGGAACAATTATAGGATGTACTCGTCGACTACCGTGGCCCCACTAGTATGATCTCATCATAGTCCCAGTAGTCAAGTACATATCCTAAGGGCTTTATCAACATGTAATATAGAGACAATCAGAGTACATGTTAAGATAAAGTACAATCAGATAGCATACTATCATGTCGAGCAAGAAAGTCCTCCCTATATATGTCCTAGAATCCACTACAATATACATCGTATGTACAATAATGGCCTCTAGGGCATACATATAACTAACAATCTCCCACTTGCACTAGGGCCATCTGTTGTGGTATCGCATACCCAACAATTAGCTGTGGTTGAAGTATCTCATACTCAACCATCCCGTAAAAGTCTCTACTGGGAAAAAGGCCTTTGTGAGTAGATCCGCGCTGTCGTCCTCTGTGTCTACTCTCCAAACCTCGATTTCCCTGGAGATCAACCATCTCCATGATCAGGTGATACTGCCTAAGAATTATATCTGGATTTCTGATGGGACGGTAGTTCCTTGGCATAAAGCCACAACTCCATTGTCACACAATGGTAGGAACGAAGTTCATCTCATGAACTTATATATATCCAGACTACCTCTTTGGTAGTATCCTTGGTAACGATGTATCTTGTCTTTAATCGTCTAGTAAGTCACGGTATCTAGCTTGGAACTCTTCCAACATACCGTCCCTCCACTGAGGGTAAAGGCAATGCCTACGACTGACATTCAGTCGTCCTTATCACCCTGGAACCTTTCCAGTGATTCTCCCAAGGATCGATTGATACCATCTCACTACAACTAGTGGGTATCCTAACATCCAATTAGATCTATCTCATAGATCCAAAACCCAGGATTTAGGAGGTATCACTTTTATCCTATATGGAGAATCCTTGTGATAAGCGGAGATTGACTGAGCGTAGCATAGGAAACTCCTTCCCTATCAAGAGTATGTCATCCACGTACTCTACGAGGATCACCACCATACTCTCTACTACCTTTTCATATATACAAGGTTCATCTACCATTTTGATGAAGTCAAACTCTTTGACTACCACATCAAAACAGATGTTCCAACTCCGCGATGCCTGTTTTATCATATAAAACATCTTGCACACGTTTCCGCTGCTCCCACTGTCTACGAAGCCCTCTGGTTGTGTACTTATAGACGTTCGCTTCTAAAACATCACTTTGAAAAGCAGTCATGACACCCAACCACCAGATATCGTAGTCATGGTATGTAGCCGTGGCAAGTAGAATCTGGATGGACTTAAGCATAGATCCTTAGAAAAGGTTTCAACATAATCCATTCCTGGTCTATGATGCAAACCTTTAACAAGTCTAGCTTTGAAAGTCTCAACTTTTCCATGTACACCAAGTAATCTTCTCAAGATGTACTTGCTCCTGATGGGGATTTAACCCTTCAGATAAAGCAACCAAAATCCATACTTTGTTGGTGTATAAGGATTCCATCTCAGATCGATAAGCATCTTGCCATTCTTACAGAGTCCCACTCCTGATGGCCAGCTCGAAACTAGTTGGGTCATCATCTCATGATGCAATCCTCGCTCCCACTGTCATAGAGAAACCGAAGTATCTCTCAGGTGGGTGAGGAACCCTACTAGATCGGCGGAGAGGTTGAGGTTCGTTGGAAACTATTGAATCCTTTGGTTCTACCAAATCATTAGCTGCAGTTTGTATAGATGGAACATTTCCAGTTCTACAAAACAGACCTTGCCTCGAGCTTGTCCAGATTTTGCTTTTAGATATAGTCCGGACAACACCAAATCTTAACAAACTTAAGATATAGGCTCTTCCCTTTCCATATCACATATGAAGTGGTAAGCAACTGATTTGATTTGAACCCTATTCAATAGGTATGCATCTTCTCAAGCGCATAACACCCAAAAGGAAATAGGAAACTCAGTAGTACTCATCATAGAGCACACCATATCACATAGGGTGCTATTGCTCCGCCCCGATACACCATCGTGCTATGGTGTACACGGAGGAGTAATGCTGAGAGAGAATCTCATTCTCCTTTAGAATAGTCCAGGAATTCCGTGCTCAAGTATTCTCCTCCTTGATCACATCAATGGACATAGTACTTTTACCCGTATTTTGGTTCTCTACTTCTAACTTACATTCTGTGAATATCTCAAAAGGTTCGGACTTGTGTTTCAACAGGAACATATTTCTGAATCTTGAGAGATTATCAAAGAATGTAATGAAATACAAAGAACCGGTCTTGGCCTGTGTAGACAGGGGACCTTCATACATCAGCATGTATCAATCCCAAGAGTTCACTAACTCTTTCTCTGTTTCCAATAAACAGAGCTGTGGTCATCTTATCTTTGTGACATGACCGGCAAGTTTCACAAGATGTAAATTCAAACAGATTTAAATATGCATCTGTATGGAACTTCAGCTAGTCGGGTCGCATTGATATGACCTAGTCTACAATATCTCAAGAAGGATTCATTCATTTCTGAACTCTTCCTCTTGTGTGTGTTCTGTATACTAAGAACTGTAGTTTGATTTAGAACGTCAATGCTTTTAGATAACGTGCATGAACCGATCAACTCTTGATATAGGAAATGTTCAAAACATTATCCAACAATACAAAATTATATCCTTCTTTACTAATAAAGAGACTGATATGATTTTGTATATCAGGTTCGGTATCTAATAACATTCGTTCAGAATCAATGTATTCTAGTAATACAGGGTGATAGTGACCAACAGACTTGGCTGCAACATTTGCACCGTTTTCTGTCTCATAAAACTTATCACCCGTTCTCAGTTCTTTACCTTTCTGTAGCCCATGTAATATATTACATATGCGGGATCCTGATCCGGTATCACATACCCAAGACGTAAAGGATACTGAGAAACAGTTCTCTGTAATGAACACACCCGAAGATGATGCATCAACATGCACTTTCTTCGTTTGGGCGGCACGGGAAATCTGGTATTCCCCAATTTCCTGCTCTGTCTTATAACAATTATAAGTTGGAGTGGGATCAACGTTCCCCAGCTCAGTATAACAAGCGGGTTCGGTCAATATATCCGTTTTATTATCTTGATTAAGGCGTGATATGGTCGCTATCTGGAGAGAGAGAGAAGAAAACACTCAGCGTATGCTCTTGCAAGATTAGATTGGTTATCTAATATATCTAATCAGGATGTCTCCCACTGTTTTAATCAAATCTTCCTTCAAACCCTAAATGGAAAGACTAGCCGGGATTAATTACACGCTACAAGTTCGCCAATCTTTCAGCCAGGCCAGTGTCGGTACTTTGAGGGAGGTCCCCCGTGCTTTCGCACAAACCTAATTAATGTAAACCTCGTTTTCCCAGAGGCGTAACCCCGTTAATACCTTTCTAGACACCTACTTGATCGGCTAATTGTAATATGTAAAACTCTCCCAGGAGTAACTCTTACTCGCAGCGGGTATCAGGATCCAACTATCTCATAGAAGGTAAGCAATCTCATTGAAAATTTCAACACTTGAAATTCCCAATAATATTTTACCCCTAGTGACTTATAACCTTAACTATGGTCAACAAATCATAAGCACTAGTCAAGTTCTACCCGTCATTTCTTGATTAATTAGACCCACCCACATGACCCTTAACTAAGGTCAACAAAGTCATATGACTGTCCTAACTAATCGCATCATATGCTAGATAGGAAGACATCACTTAGCTACCGTACACTGTGCCTTAACTAAGGTCAACAAACACAGCACGAATACTAAGTACTCTACTTCCTAAAATGACGGAGGGTTACGACAGGTTTTTAAGAAAACCTTTTGCGTAATGAACTTGATATCGTCGTAGAATCGAGTGATTTTAAATGGAGTGTTTTTTAGGCCTTTCTAGTTTTGCTAAAGGGGTCACTCCCGGTGAAGGGATCGTCAGCCCTTTCCTCATCGAATAAGGTGCAGGATATTTCACAAATACCACTATGCAAAGAAAGAACTATAGAAGCAATCAAAATACAAACCGATTTTGTAGGATCTGCCAGTTATTGCTAAAGGAGTCACTCTCGGTGAAGGGATCTCGGTCCTTTCCCTATCGAATAAGGTGCTGGATGTTCTACAAGGAACACCGCTATGCAAAGCAAGAACTAGAGCTACCAGTTTTTAAACAAGTTTCTACAACATCTTAGGTTTCTTTTATTTCATTAATCTCATTAATGAAGTCCCATTATTATGCTTCACAAGCATCTCTTTTGAAACGAAATCTGCAATATAACATATATCTCATATATATAAAATACAAACATTCGTCTGAGGCAGTAATATGATCTCATCACAGAACATTGCAGCAGAAGAACATATATGAAATATTATATATACTAGGACGTCCGTGTTTTCAATACGAGCCGGTATAAAACACGGATTTCACGGTCGCGATGAATAGCCAAACCCACATCCCTAGACCCCTACGAGAGCGGCAAGTAACACTGCCAATTCTAGGGTTAGGAGACCCGGTCTCGACTCCTCGAGATGGTCTCCCACTGGACCCTAGAATCCGGTTACTTGTGCTCCCCGCCTTGGGTCTACCTAATGCGGAAAAGTAAATAATAGACAACGGTGACAACTTTCGCTACCTGGAAGTGCCCCAATAAAAGAATATTACATACAAATGAATTTTACATGAATGAAAAAGAAAAAACTCTCATCTCACATAAAACCCCTGGCTATTCAAACGCGACGATCCAATACAACATATCACAGCAACACATAATATCTCATATCATCAACGTAAGCAAGTATGCGTATCCCGATTGTCGTTGATGTATAGCAACAAAGCCGGCGATACACCACATACTACGCTTACGGTCACAGAAAAGAAAGTGTAAAACTACAACAGTTGGAATCCGCAACCTCCTTAGATATCGCATGTCTAACCAAATGAATTCCTTAGACATCACATGCCTAACAATTATAAACCCCGCATTTTAGTCTCATTATCGAAAACTCTTTTCAATGTCAAGTCGGGCAATTCAACAGGATTCCCGACGTCCTGATCGAATGCTCGTCGCAAACTTTAGTAGACGGCCGCACCCCTGGATGCCGTCGACGAAGTGTACTAAGACGGAACACCGCTGCCGAGAGCACCCGAACGGATGCTTTCGGCGACGGGGTTCTCCTACAGTCACTTGGTCGGGGCTAAGAGGTGTAGCTGTCTATTAAGTTTTCCCGGCGAGTATCTGCGTACGCTACGTGATTGCGACGGACTTTTGATCACATCAAAATTCCGTGGCAACCGATCATTTGAGACTAAACTGCTATGTTTATAATATTCAAATTAGTTATCTCATAACTACCTGTGGATTCCAAATATTGTATCACATTCCAGATAAATAGACAAAGTTAAACTTTCCGATCGAATCATCAAACACCCAAGATTTCCCCAATATATCTCAACACTTGAAATCAGTTTAAAAACATCCATCACATGCCACAGTACCAATGGTCCAGCCGTAGAAGGGTCAAGCCAACGCCTCACATGTGGCACGCCGTACTGCCACAAACCCTAAGGTTCAGAAGCAGTTTAAGACGGTCACATAATCGAGTTAAGGTTTGTTGTCTTCTAGAGGGTCCACCGCGTTACTTGCACGACTTAGAACGTTCTTAAACACGAGAAAAAATCCAACTTCTGAAAAAATTTCCGACAGGGGAAAAAGTGAGTTATTGATATCCGTTCGAACTTTTTAACAGTTTCTAAAATTATCAAGACAATACGTAGAAAAAATTTAGACAATCCGATCGAATAATCGAATCCCCAGAACAACCCCAGAAAAACTCAACTGTTGAGTAAAATATAAAAATTTCCAGAAGACTCAGCACATCAAGACAAGAATTACTGTGCAAGCCACGTGGTGTAACTCACCAAAATGGCCGCGGAACCGCCGCGAAACCCTGGGTGGGTCCGCGGTTCCGCGGCTCTTTTGTCGAGTTAGCATCACGTGCTTCACAGTAACTCATAGAATTCCCTGCTGAATTTTTTGGCAATTTTTAATTCACAAAAATCCAAATTTTCAGAAAATTTCCAGAGAATGGGTTTTATCGGGGTTTCGGGTTTCGATCGGACTTTAAACTTCGTCTAGACATCGTCTAAAGCTCTAGCTTGGCTCTGATACCACTGTAGGGTTGCTAGGCACACGTACAAGGGTCTATGAGGCATCAACCATGCCCGATTAAAAATTTAGCCGTGCCGAACAACCCGAATACGGATCTTTAAACTAGAGATTAGGCGAAAACTAACATGTTAACAACTTTAACACTAAGTGAGAGGGATTACAACTTTTGTAGATCCGGTCCTTCACTTCATATGCTCCGTGTTGTGGTCCCTTCGCTGCGATCATCGGGATCCGGACTCTCGAGAGGTTCCACGAAGAGAAAGATGCAACCTTTGCTTCCGATCTTCGATACTAAGATGATCTACCTTGAAGTTTCGTTAATACAAGCTAACACTCATGAAATGATGTGAACACCCTTATCTAAATAGCAAGGGAAGATGAGGATGATGAAGTAGGATTTTTGCTCTCTTTATTTATCCTTTTCTCACATTTATTCATCACTTGAAGAAAATCTAGAAAGCTTTTTCATGAAAGAATAAATGAAGAAGAAGATGAATAATGATTGATTTTCTTTTGTGATGAATAGAAAAAGAAATAATATGATGAATAATGCAACCATGGTTGACTAAACCCATGTAGAGAATTAACTAAGGTTAGGGTTTGAGTTGGGTTAAAGATGAGTCACACACAAATATCTTTATCATGACAAAATGAAAAGCTTCTAGAATCAACTAGAAGACATAACCCTAATCCAAACCCTAATCATGTTTAAACTCCACTAAACATGTTGCATTAGTTATCATATCATGTTACAATATTATATATCACATATATAATATTTATCGTAACAAAATAAAATAATACATTTAACATATATCGCATATATATCAATGTATTACCCGAGTGGGAAAAAGAATCTTTTAGTGAGCTAATATTAGTTAATGTAATTTAATATATCATATATATTATTATACATTAAATTATCGAATCAACACTTGATCCGACAATCCGGCTATATCGCATATAACCGACTAATATTTATCCGTACCGATTCATCGAATCAACACTTGATCCGATGACCCGGCTGATATCAAATATCGCGAGAATAGAATACGGTATCTCATATCGCATTACCCTCGGTCCCGCACATATCACATATGTGCTCCTACTCCGTTTTGCCTGAGCCAAGAAACCTCTGTGTAGAACTCTAAAGAATCGTCAATACGCCGGCAGTAGGTGATGATCATATCAAACACCCACAAGCTGCAAGCGGTCAGCTAAACGTAACAGCTACCCAGGTATTGAGCGCTCAGAAGATCAACAAGCAAGCCTGTACATTCTCCTGTGAATCCAATCAGTAACACTCCTGTACAGTACGGTCTCGTCGTCTGATATGTCGCATATCTCGCCTAGGGGTGGTAAACGTCAGACCCCAGTAGCTCGATAAGTCGTGTCGATATGAGGTCTATAACAGTTCGAGAAACTACTGATAACGCTTATCAGTAAATCTCAACAACCCTGTCCAGGGATTTCCGGTTATAGCCAATCGAACACAGCATAACATCAACTCCCTATACCGGGAGAGACGAATCCCCTCGATTCGGGACTGTACCCAAAAGCCACCTTTTTGCACGCCCTCTTGGACGTGGTATGATGGAAATCAAAGCACAGTGGGAATCACACAAGACTCTATGACGATCTCGGGTCAACAGACTACTCTGTACCAGTGTCACCGGAGAACTGCCATCTGACGTGAGGTATAATACCATCTGGGAGTTCTCGGCGAGTCCGTCCAGTGTACCCAGTCTCTACTGAGCACCCATACACCATCCTTGATGTCAAACACCGATGGATATGGGATCATCCATCGCCCATCATATGGGTGAAGATGCGTATACGCTAGTCTACTCTGGTGCATTGATGCCCTGTCTCGATACACCCACGACTAGGAACAATTATAGGATGTACTCGTTGACTACTGTGGCCCCACTAGTATGACCTCATCATAGTCCCAGTAGTCAAGTACATATCCTAAGGGCTTTATCAACATGTAATATAGAGACAATCAGAGTACATGTTAAGATAAAGTACAACCAGATAGCATACTATCATGTCGAGCAAGAAAGTCTTCCCTATATATGTTCTAGCATCCACTACAATATACATCGTATGTACAGTAATGGCCTCTAGGGCATACATATAACTAACAGGTAGGTCGATGTCTGGGCCTGGAGGGAGTTCAGCGTTGGGCGGCCGAGGAGGACGTTGTAGGCCGATAGGACTTTTTCTACGATGAAGTCCACAGGCAGCGTGCGCGTGCGGCCGGGCTCCCCGATCATGAACTGCAGGGTGACCACCCCTCGCGCCGGGATGGAGTGGTTGGTGAACCCTGAAATGACGTGAGAGGTCGGTTTCAGGTCTGCTGGGGCGAGCCCCATACGTAAAAAGAAGTCGTGGAAGAGGATGTCCGCCGAGCTGCCCGAATCGACGAGTATCCGGTGGACCTCGTACCGGTGGATTTGGTCCGTGATCACCAGTGGGTCGTTGTGGGGCACGGATATGCCGTGGAGATCTCCGTCGCCAAAAGGTGATGGGCTCGCGGCCTCTAACCCTTTTGCTCGGAAGGTCGCCCGCGTCTTCGCTGAGGGGAAAGTGATGGCTGGGACATGGATCTTCGGGGCGATTATTCGCCATGTGGATGGAGATTGGAAGGCCAACTTTGTTGTTGTGGAGTTTTCGTTTCCCATAGACGGCGCCAACTGATGGAGGTCCTTTTCAGATCTCCCTCAGATGTTGTCTTCCGTTGATCTCCCGTTGGACTCTGGAGGGGATCCCCCGCTGAATGTGGGTCTCAGTGGGTTTTGAGGAGATTTGGTAGTTGGGGGAGTTCGGCGCCAGGTACCTGCAAAGAAGTCCCGGGGTGGTTTTTCACCACCGAGGACCCTCCGACAATCAAGTTAGCACTAGATCCGATCAGCGTAACGGCTGGATAGAGTAAAAAAATGGCTTACTTGACCCTTCTGTGATGGGAGTTTATATAGCGGTGGAGGCATGCAACAGCAGGCGCGAGGATCTCGCCAGCAGTTATGCTCCCGACGTAACGCCCGCGTAGAGAGCGGATCGCCCATAAATGGGGATCGTCGAGGCGTGGAACGCGGGATGTTGCTGGCGGAGAATCCGTGCATGGCGAGATTCGCGGAGCTGCGGTTACGCCTGTGAGTAGCAGAACTGGTCGGAGGGCCGAGGAAGACTGCCTCGGCAAAGGGGCTCGGGAACGAGTGAGAAGGCCGAGGAGACTTGGTCTAGCGGCTGCCCGGGGCGAGCTGAGGGGCCGAGGAGGCTAATATGCGGGGAGCCCCGAGGAGGGCTAGCATGCACTGGCCGAACGGTATACGGGTGGCATGGCCTGCCTTTGTGGACCCTTCCTTCTGAGTTCTGGGACATATCGTCCGCCACGTGCCCTGATCTTGAGGGTCGCCATTATCAAGCATTATCACAAGCATATAGGGTAGGCTACATGAAACTAACATAAGAATTACACCGGGTCAAGCACATGGATTCTCCACCTCCACCACTTAAGGCCTTCGTAAAATTATAGATAGATCATAAGCTATAGGTAGGTACGTATGGATAATAGGTAAGAGTCTATTTAAACTAAAACTAAAGGCAAGCATAACATGAGGAATAGGGGGGAAACTTGAATTTGCTTATAGGGGTACTATACCTAAATAATGATAATTAAAAAAACAATCCAACTGAAGCATTTGACTCTGGATGGAAAAATAAACAAAACAGCAAAAGAAATATTCATTGAAGGAATCTATACTTAGCTAATTAGGGTATGCAGGAATAGCATGTAATAGAAATTGATCCACTTTCTTCAAAGCAAACTCGGTGTGAGCCAAACTGGTGGTGGCCAATTTAATCTTGGAATATCTTGAGGATAACTTGGTGCTACCGTACCATCTTCTAAGTAGCAAACACCGGTATCACGATTTCTATCTTTAAAGTACGGAGTTTCATCCCAATTGTCAACGACAAAGTAGATGCAATTTCTTTTCAAGTTAGAAAAGTTTTGAGCGGACAAAGATATGCTGGAGCCATTCCCGATGAATAATGCGTTTTGATCCTCCAGAGATTGCATCCTCAGACAACGAAACTTGTCGCCGCCATCGATTAATTGGTACACTTCAAAAGAAACTGTCCTAAACACATCCTCGCCCTCGCCTCTAGATCGTTCCCTTCGAACAAACAAAATTCGAGATGAGGATACAACCAAGTATGGATATAAGAAACAATCATAATCGTGTTCCAGATCGACTTGAATCGTCCGCATAGCACATGGGCGTTGAGAAGTGTTGGTTGTGAGATGCCTTCATGAAAAAGGCATAAATAAGAGAATCACAAGCCATGAATTTTGCGACCATGAAACCACAGATCTACCATGAGTAGAGATAGCGTTTAGTTTCTTCCATGCTGAACTCAAGCGCTTCATCCTCTACAAAAGATTCGGAATCATCACAATAGAGGTATTTGATAGGTGTCCTTTGGGGTCATGCTTCGCTCCAATTGAAGGAAGGGAGAGGATGGAAGGGAGGGGGATCTGGACACGTGTGATTGGATTTAGAAGATGCAAATCTGATCGCTCGTCAGCTGTGATCAACCATCCTTCTGATGAACCCATCCATACGCGCTTACGGATATCCGGCTCATACAAATTATCGATATGATACTCCTCGTTCCCGGCTATATTGTAAAGTTTGCAACCCTTGATGGGATTGGAGAACATCAACCATGGTGATTTTGCGTTTCGGCAACACATCTGCAGTCTCTACACACGCATCGGCAGCGAATACGGTCGACCATCGACAATCTATCAAAGATCTTGGAGAAAATCTATGGTGAAAACCACGACCATGAGAGGGCCATCAAATTATCTCTGTTGGCTTAACCAGAAGAGGAGCTATAATATTAGAGATGAATTATGGTAACAGGTCTTGAAATATTTATAAAGCTCACCAGTTGTTCTTTTTCTAAGAATCGTGATCTTGTAAAATAAATCGATGTTAAAATCGTACCTAATGTCTTTTCTAAAAACAACTTTCAATCGTAATATTTCCATTTACCACTCTTGAATCTCAAAGTTTCTTTAATATCATTTCAAATCTTTAAAATTATATATTTCACCTTTAATTATAGTTATATTTACAAAACACACCACTAAATATCTAAACTACTTCAAACTTTCTGTTCTAATTAATCTCAAACTTAGATTTTAACTACATACATTTTGCAATTCCTGGTCCTTTCATATTGAAATAAATGCGTCTATATCTTGACTTTTAGAAGATATCTCACTTGAAATAACTAAATTAGGAGTTTTCGAATATAATACAAATTAAAGCTGAAATTTAAAAATAAATGATAAAACAATTTGGGGTGCGATATCAATAAATCCTAAATTGGCGTAATTTGAGAATTCTAAGTATATGGTTTACATTTCAGGAATTAAAAAAGTTTTGGTTTGTTATAGGGAAAAAAAAGAAAGAAAGAAAACCTAAAATGAAAATTTGCATCTAAGTACCTAACATACATGTTCTTCTTAGGGGTTTTTTAATTGTAGCACCCACCAAACATAGCAAATTCCTTTCTAACCTTCCATAACTTGATATTTAGTTTCTAACTCCCTTCCCCCCAAGCCAATACGATACATCATTTTACTCCCTTTTACGATTTCCGTTAGAAAAAACTCCGTTAATTTTAGTTTTAACTTTTCTCCATAGATTTTAGACTTACTATTTACCCAAAGACAACAATTAAGACCGCGGAAGCATTTAAGTTCTTCATAGGTAGAAGAGTGTGTTGAAAATGATTCTGATCTCATGGCCGATTTTGAAAAAGGTGCAGCAGTAAGCTATACCCTAATTTCAATTGAGGAAAGAGATTAAGTATTTCCGTAGTAAATGAGAGCTTGGAATATTTTAAAGGAAAACAAAATGTTTTGCCGTTAAGAGTTGACGGAAATAGTAAATGGGGTAAAATGATGTATCTTGGTAGTTTTTGGGGGTAAAAAATAAATATCAAGTTTTTGAGGATAGAAAGGAATTTGCTATATTTTGGAAAGGCTACAAGTAAAAAACCTTTTTTAAAAATTTATATTAACCTTATTAGGGAGTTTTATAGTACAAAGGAAAGTTTGTGGTAGTTCAGTATCATTTTAGAAGTTTGTGGTAGTTTTGAAGGAAAGCGGCTAAAACTCATGAAATCAAGTTGAAATTTAGGCATAAAATATTTACCAATTTTACAGGTCCTGAGACAAGCAAAAAAATCATATTTAATGTTATTTTATTACAAAACATATTTTTATAGTTAAACTCCTAATTTGACGTGATTATAATACAAAAAGAAGATTTGATTGCTTCTTTATTCCAATTTAAGAAGAAACAATGTATGTTAGGTACTTAGATGCAAATTTTCATTTTAGGTTTTCTTTCTTTCTTTTTTTCTTATAACAGACCCAAACTTTTTTAATTTCTAAAAAGCAAACCATATACTTAGTATTCTCAAATTACACCAATTTAGGATTTATTGATATTAGCTTTAATTTATATTATATTCGAAAGCCCCTAATTTAGTACTTCTTGAGAGATATCCTCCAGAAGTCAAGATAGACACATTTATTTCAATATGAAAGGACCACGAATTACAAAATCTATATCATAGCGCAAAAAGAAAGGATCCCAATTTTGGAATTGATTTGGAGATTTGACTATCTAATTTGAAAGATAAATTCATTATATATATATATATATATATATATATATATAATCAAAGCCGAAATTGTAAGCTCAACTAAACCCATACCTTTCTTCAAATAACTGACTTCATAAATCTCTTTTTAATAAATCGTACTTAATATGTAATGTGCTTGCAAAATATAATTAAAATCTAAGTTTGAAATTGATTAGAAACAGTTTGAAGTGGTATAGATACTTAATGGTGTTTTTGTAAGTAGGGTAGCGATATTGCCAAAGCTTAATTTGATAAAGCCACACCAAAAATTATGTATGGACAAAATTACCCAACTACAACAGCTTTTAATTATATTGTTAGTTTAATTTACTAAAATACCTCATTGATGACTTAAAAAATACTTCTATCTGGCACCCAGCAATGACATATTACTACACTTTTTTCTGGATAATTAATTTATATTTTTACTGATCGAAATTGTATTTTTTTTTCAAATGCTAGGAATATTTTTTATAGATCATAATGTTTTGCCGGGAATATTTTGCTCTAATATCCATTGGTACCATTATTTTCCAAAAGGTAGAGTTAGATTTTTTTTATAAAATGGTTTTAACAGATTACTTAAACATAACAGAATATATCCAAATGATGCAACTTTAACTCCAAAAACTTGGCAGAATAGGTAACAAACTGCTACAAAAAAATTGATATATAACAAGCCTTTGTTAATATAACTTTGTTCTACAAATCAATTTTACCAACTATTACAAATCATTGCCGCTTCATTGATATATATTCAATCAAACAAAAGGCTTAAAAATTGAATGGTTTTTAGCATGTCCAAATGTTCATTAACATACAATTACAAATCAGTGTCTCTAACAAGTCAAAATTTCATAAATGAGTAATCCAAATTGGACGATGCGACTTCGCGATGGTGAGGAGTCACAATCGCAGGCCTAGGGCAATGAGAAGGTTTTTTGATATTAATTCATCAGTGTAGCAGATACATGTAATACCCCACAACAGTGCGGTCTTCGAAAATCATGACGATCAACTCTGTCTACACTCGGTACGGTCTGTTGCGGATATCTTGGTGGTCTGAGTGAGGGAGCCATTTCAGAATAATAGGATAGCGTCCGTGAAGCACATTCAGAAAAAGGACCGAACTGCATTATAAATATAACGATATCACCCTTAATTATGGAGACGCCTTTTGGATGAACCGTAGTTAAGCATGTTCTGGCTAGGGAAATCCCGGGATGGGTGACCTTCTGGGAAATGGTCCATTCTCGAGTCCGGTTCGCTCTAAGAGACAAAACCGTATGGTTTCAGCCAGAGCGGACAATACCATCCGTGTTGTGTTACAACAGAGATATTTTTTAATTTATTAATTCATTGGTAGTTAAGAGAATATTAATAGGGACATTTTAGTAAATTAAATGAATAATGTAATCAAATGATTTTGTAGCTGGGTAATTTTGTCCATTTTCAATTTTTGGTGTGGATTTATCAATTCAAGGTTTCGCAATATCGCTAATCGATAATTAAAGGTGAAATATATAAATTTTAAGATTTGAACCGATATTAAAGAAACTTTGAGATTTAAGAGTGATAAATAGAAATATTACGATTGATAGGTAGTTGTCCCTTCTCGAGTCTAGTTCGCTCCAAAAGACAAAACCGTGTGGTTTTGTTTAGAGCGGACAATATCATCCGTACTGGGACGCGGGGTATTACAACAGAAATATTTTTTAATTTATTAATTCATCAGTAGTTGAGAGAATATCAATGAGGCTATTTTAGTAAATTAAACCAATAGTATAATCAATTGATTTTGTAGTTTGGGTAACTTTGTCCATTTACAATTTTTGGTGTGGATTTATCAATTTAATGTTTCACAATATTGCTGCTCGATAATTAAAG
The DNA here is from genome assembly GCA_030015575.1 of Agapanthus africanus. Classification (NCBI taxonomy): domain Eukaryota; kingdom Viridiplantae; phylum Streptophyta; class Magnoliopsida; order Asparagales; family Amaryllidaceae; genus Agapanthus; species Agapanthus africanus. Next base: position 541,026,814 of record CM057337.1, read on the forward strand.
GTGAAATATATAAATTTTAAGAGTTGAACCGATATTAAAGAAACTTTGAGATTTAAGAGTGATAAATAGAAATATTAGGATTGAAAGTTATTTTTAGAAAAGAAATCCGGGCACAATTTTAACATCGATTTAATTTACAGGATCACAATTTTTTTAAAACAATGGGTAAGCTTTATATATATTTCAAGACCTGTTAACATAACTCATCTCTGACACACACACGTGTTTGTTTGTTTCTCGCCAATTTCGTAGTTCCCCTCCTCTTTCCGATAAGACAGTAGAGATAAAAACGATGGTCCTCTCATGGTTGTGGTTTCGCCTGAGATTTTCTCCGAAATCTTCGATAGATTGCCGACAGTCGACCGTATCCATATAACAAAAACAATAGATACAATCAATGGTCGACAATCTATCAAAGATCTTGAAGAAAATCTCAGGTGGGAACCACGACTATGAGAGGGCCATCAACTTATCTCTGTTGTCTTAACCAGAAGACAGATATATATATATATAGAGAGAGAGAGACACACACACTTGTGTGTGTGTGTGTGAATAATAGAGAAAAGATGCCCTAGGACGCTTTTTCGTTAGTTGGCAGCAAATAACTGCACCCTCCACCATTTAACTCGGCGATCAGCACCGGCCATCTTGATTTTCATCGTATAAAATGTCGATACACCAAATTTCATTTGATTCTAACACCTTTTCACCGTTGATTTAGTAATGTTAAAAGTATCGGTAAACCGTTAATTTTGCACCAACTAAATCAACAGTGAAAAAATGTTTGAATCATTTGAAATTTGGTGTATCAACATAATAGATTATGTAGATCAAGATGATCGGTGTCGATCGTCGAATAAAATAGTGAAAATATAGTTATTTGTCGCCACCTAACGAAAAAGCCTCCCAGGACCTCTTTTCTACATTATTCTCTCTCTCTCTCTCTATATATATATATAGAAAGAGAGAGAGAGATAGAGAGAGAGAGAGAGAGAGCGAGAGCTGATCTTATAAAGTCCGGCCTCATTTTTTTATTTTGAGGTCAACTTTTCAAACACCCAACCCCTCATGTTTTACATGGATCCAAACCAGCCATCTTGATTTTCATGGTATAAATAGATTGCGTATTAAATTTCATAAGATTTCGAAACTTCTAACTCATTCATCAAGTGGAGTAAAAAAATTATCAGTTCTTCAATGCATGAAAAATGTGATCACTTGATGGACATGCTAAAAGACTATAAATCACTTGAAATTTGAATCATAAGCTAACTATAACATGTAGATCAAGATGATCGGTTTAGATCGATGTAAAATATGGGGATTGGATGTTTGAAAATTCGGCCTTAAAATAAGAAATGAGGTCGGATTTCATTGGATCAGCTCTCTCTCTCTCTCTCTCTCTCTCTATATATATATATATATATATATATATATATATATATATATATATGAGGAAACAAGTTGTCAGCTAGCTAGCTAGCTAATATATAACCATCAGCTAGCCTATCACATAGCTCAATCCGGCCATCAAATTGACGTTCCGCTCCGACCACCTTACTCTACACATTGAGTGATCTATGTCTGTAAAATTTTGATCGATATGATGCATTACAGGTGATGGCTTAAGAATTTAAAAATGGATGGCTGTTAAACACAATAAAAATGTCATATATTCAGGACACTTGATCGAAGACAGAGACGGTGTCAAAGTGATTAAAATTTTATACACATAGATCACTCTATGTGTAAAACAACTTGGCCGGAGCGAATCGTCGATTTGAAAGTCGGATTGGGCTGTAATAAGCTAGCTGACGGTTTAATATCAGCTAGCTAGCTGATAACCCATTTCTTTTATCTCTCTCTCTCTCTCTCTCTCTCTCTCTCTCTCTATATATATATATATATATATATATATATATATATATATATATATATAAGAATAATGGAGGAAATAGACCCTTTAAGGCTTTTTCGTTAGTTGGCGTAAAAAAACTACACACTCCACAGTTTTATTCAACGATTGACACCCATCATCTTCATCTTTATCAACTAAAATATGGATACACCGAAATTCATGTGATGTTACCACCTTTTCACCGTTGAATTAGTATGTGCAAAATTAACGATTTACTGACAATAAAACTTTTTACATTGCTAATTCAAAGGTGAAAAAGTGGTAAAATCACATGAAATTCGGTGAATCCACATCTTAGATAATAAAGATGAAGATGATGGATGTCGATCGTCGAATAAAACGGTGGAGGGTGTAGTTTTTTGACGCCACCTGACGAAAAAGTCTCATAGGGTCTCTCTCCTCCCCCCTCTCTCCCCCCTCTCTATTATATATATAGTGCTTTATTGCAAACCTGTCCGCCTTTTCTAAGAACAAGAACTTCCGATCTAAACTACATTTTAACGATCCGATCCGTTCAAATTGATTACCCTATCCATAAATATATGTGTATGAAAAATCAAGGAATTTGAAGACGTCTGACCAATGCATCGATGCGTGGAAAAAAGGACATCTTTCGATAATGCAGCATAAATTTCATCCAATGCATAGGCTGGAGATCTTCAAATCTTTTGATTTTTCATACATATATATTTGAGGGTTGGGTGATCAATCTAAACGGATCATATCGTTAAAATATGCCGTAGATTGGGAGCTCCCGTTTTTTAAAAATGTGGATCAGTTTGTAATGGATCACTCCACTATATATTTATATATATATAGAGAGAGAGAGAGAGAGAAGAATACCTGATCAAAATCTCTGCACTAAGGGGCTGTTTGGTTGCAAAATTATGAAATTTGGATTCCAAAATAGTACAGTTGAAACTTTCTGGATTTAATAATTTGTTGTTTGGTTGGTATTGGATTCCTAGTATTGAATTTTTAGATCCTTGTAATTCTTGTTTAGTTCGTGGAAAAAAAATGGGATTTAGATTTGAGAATTTTAGAGAGAGATAGAAAGAGGATTATTAAATAAATAAAGTATCCCCGGCCCCATCTAAAAGTACAATGAATAGTGCTAAATCCTTACAAATTCTGTAAATTTTGTAGGATTCAAGGATCCTTGTTTTATGGTGGCCCCCAATTAAAAACAAAGGAATCCTACAAATCCAAATCTTACAACCAAACACAAAATTATGCAATCCTCTCATTTTCTTGGATCCCACAATCCAATTCTCTCACAATCCTCTAACCAAACAGGCCCTAAAAGGACTCCGAGATGCTTCAACCATCCATTTTATAGTATGCGGCCAAACCCTCATCTGATTATTAATAGTAATACCCTTCCTAATGTTACGACCCGAAATAGCACGTGACTGGCACTTGAATCATGTGAAGTCTATAAGGCCCCACCTAATTCAAGTAAGCCAAAAGCCCAGAAATCTAAACCATTTAAAAGAAGGAAGTGTAAGAAAACTTTAGTTTAAAGCAATTAGTTTAACAAAATAAGCCGAAATATGCATTTCTAAAATCTAAAGTCTTTTCCGAAAATTTCGGCGGAGTTTCCTTTGTAAATACTGGCCTGAAACGGGACAACACATGAAATATATATAAAGGCATCCCCAAGCGGGAGCTAGCTCTTCGCTAATTGGCGGTCACAACTATGCAAGTAATATAATATACAACGTCGAAGGGTGAGGATCAAAACTCAGAATGAAATCCAATATCATTAAGAAAACCATAATAATAATACAGCGCGCGACTCTAAGGTCGAAAGAATATACACCGTTCTTCTAAGTCTATCAAATAATACAAGTCTAGTTGATGGAGTTACTAAATACAACTGAATGTAAATACAAATACTACGGTGGTCATGATACAAATGAACCCACCTACCAAAGCAATCATCCGGAAAGAAGCAGTGTGCCAACAAGCCGCCAAGGAACCTGTACGGCAAAACCTACAAAAAACTGTGGCACAACGGGGGTGAGTTGCCAACTCATGAGTAGAAAACATAACCGAGGAGAAATCGCATATATGACTCTATCCTAGGACATATCAGAATATCCTCAAAATAGTATAACTCTGAAACCATCTACACATAAGTGTAAAATCAAGTGCTCGTGTCAGTGCCCCATGTAGCAATACGTCACTAATATGATGTGCAAATGCATAAAAATGCGAACAGGATACATCATGAATGGGAAAACTGTTTTCTTAATTTAGTGAGATTTCTGTATATAAAAAAATCGAGATATCATCAATAAAATCAACATATAATCCGTGTCAAGCATCGACACAAAACATATATCCGAATATCCAATATCTCGGACTCCGACAATCCAGACTGGCCCATAACATAAAATCTCGGTATCTCAGTGTCTCAATATCTCAGGCTCCGGCAATCCGGACTGGCCCCTAAATCCATCTCTCTCATAACTCCAAATGTTATCCTCTGGATATCCATCGAGTTTCCATAAAATCGCCGGTAGATTGTTCTCCCCTGCCGGGCTCATCGTCTACAACTCGAGCTTCTTGCCCCGGGGTACCATACCGGGTACACTATGTACCCGCATACGGTTCATCCACTCCTCGAATCGGGTCTCGAAAACCAACTCAGAACCGAGAAAACATCATGGTGGACGCTACTCATCATATTAAGGAAACCGCATCTTTCTCTTTTAAATAAATGATCAGCTTATAAAAATTCACATGTGGTTTCCAAATCCAGAGAATCTAAAAAAGATCCGAAATCTCAAAATCACGATATCAATAAACAGTGAATACCGGCATAAAGCCCCACAATATTGCATAACAGAATGAACGTATAAATGCATGAAGTATCACAGTAATAAATGCAATATCTTAACTAGCATATGAGGTCAAGTGTACTAGTACTATGTGGAAACTACCAGCTAGCAATTTATACCAATGAAATACTATTTTATAATGTGTACGTGACATGGAAATTACCTATGATGATGTGTGTGAGCCGGCACGCAAGTGTATGTGGAGCATACGCATCATCGGTAATGGTGCTGGTGTCCTGACAACATGGATTCATAATAATTTAAGAAAACACATTTATAAGCATGCAATACGATGAGAACATCATGAATATACGGAAAGTGATGTAGTAACCGCAACACTGAAGAATATACCTATCCAATATGCGAGTCATACAGTTTTGGTATTTAAAATACTCACGATTCGCTACTTTTGAAAAAAAGTATGACTCGAGCCCAGTCGAAAGGGTAAGGAAATCCACCTAAGTCCGAGTCGATATATCTAGTAGTCGGTGATCCCGTCTCAATAGCGTCACATACGATAAAATATATAATACGACATCCTCTAATCAAGAGTGCAGATCAATCATCATACCTATGCCTCATATGGTAAGATCCATCGTACGGCATCCCAAATCGGGGTACGAGTCAATTATCATATATATCGCATATTATATGGCATCATTATCACCATATCCTGAATTAGGGGTACCGTTCTAAATCTAGAACATACCAACATCATCAAACATGTATCCGCGTGTGAATAAAATCACATCGCCCAACGGTCCGCTATAATATCCTGTCATATCTCATAACACGACCCAAACACATATCATAAACTCACAACATCATGCCCGATCATATTGACTCACCTCCAAGTATCATATACTATCCTTATCATCCGTGTATACGTATATGTATATATATACACCAACGCATCCATACACACACACACACACATATAAACATATACACCCAAAACCATATCCCGTGGGTACATGTGTATGTGTCAACCTTACTCTAGGGTTTGCGACTAAGAAGCTAACTAAATCACTTTCTTCAAATCTCGCTAACACCAACCCATGATCTCATAAAACTTTTATTGTTAAGTGTTCATATCTCGCAATAACACAAATATGTATATCTATATCACATAACATCATATTTTACGAAAATGTCGGGGCTCTATACGCCATCCACCCGATTCCCCCCGTAGATATATATCTATTCACCTTGATCCTTGCCGAAGTCGATAACGCCATGCTCATCCTCGTTGCTTGTTCATATCATAATGTTGCATTATTATATTCCCCATTCTTAGTCATTTTACAAATAAACAGGTGCTTTTGATCCATGTCTGCTGCATAGTTGCAGTTTACATGTTCTCGGAACAAAACAGTGAAAATAATGAAAAGACGATATAAAAGTGAGACTTCGACCAACAAATAGAGAATCTTTATCATGCCTACAGTTTGAAGAACAAACGAAGATCAATGAACAATTTCACAAAGTACAAAGGCAGCACAAAAATTCAAGACTTCAACGTGAAGCAAACGATTAAAGTCCACAACATTATGCACTGTGGAAATCTGGAAGAAACTAGAAGACATTCTGAAGAACCAAATGAAGAAAAGTCAAGGAAAATGCAACATAAAATATACTAGAAAATTCCAGCCCAAGACCCATCTATATGGCCGCGGATCCACAGCCAAACATGGGTTTTGGCCGCGGTTCCGCGGCCATATGGAGCATATGTCGGTGCAATTTTTGTCGGTGGGGCGGTGCGTTGACTAGGCTTCTTAAGGGTAATTTTGTAAATGTAGATAGGGATCGAATGTAACCCTAGGGTTTCTATGATCTATAAATAGAAACGCTAAACCTCTTTTTTGAGGTATGCCTCTTCTTGTGACTCATTGTATTTATCAAAATTCAAAATTCAATTCCTGTAAATGATTGAAGAGAGTATCAAATAAAAATTAGAGTAAGTTTCTTTTTATTGCCCTAGTTAATTTTCTTTCTGCCCTAGTATAACTTTTATTATCTGCCCTGGTTAATTTTTATTATCTGCCCTAGTTAATTAGTTTAGAACATGTTTTTCAATTCCCTAATGAGTGAGTAGTTCCTCACTTGTTAGGGTTAGGAATAAGGAAGGTTTGAGAGATGAAAATCACTCACCCTTTTTTTGCCCATCACATATTTTTATAGGACTCCATGCATACATATACACACCGCTCCCTACGACACCCTATCCCACGAGGTAGCGGTGATACCGTAGTATAAAAGACCGGTTGCGTATGTTTTCCATAGAGGTTAGGGTAAGAATTAAGAAAGGAAGGACAAGAACCTAGAGAAAGAAACATCGTTTCTTCCCGATGGTACTAATCCACTTTATTAATTGTTACCATAACACCTCATAGGTCTTAATTAGGGCATAGAAAGTGGTGAGGAATATTGACTTTCCAAATTTAACCTAAACCTAACCCTAACAAGATTTTAATCCTAGTCTAGATCAACCTTAGTTTTTAGATTTAATCAATCCGACAACAATCGGAATTAACTCGTTAGAACAAATTGAGAATACAGAAAATCCCTGTGGACCGACCCGTACTCACTGGCTAACTACCAAGCGACGCCATTCTTGATTGCGGTAATTAATTCTTTGATCGTAAAACCTATCATTCAATCAAAGGGCGTCGTTGCCGAGGATGGCGTAGTATTTTCCTTTTGCAATTTCGGGTTAATATAAAATTGAAAATTCATAAAAACTGAAAAATAAAAAAAAATATAAAAATTTTATCATCTTGTTATTCTTTGAAGGGTGTTTTTGTTTGAATTGTGCAGGATCGAAAAACAGATTCAGATCTGGAAAAATTCAGAGAGCAAAACAGCAAACAACAGATCTGAACAAACAGAGGAGATCCACAACAGACAAACAGAAAAAGATTGGAGATCTGAACCGACTGTGAAACTACGGAACCGCCGAGATACTACGCTTTTGACCGCGCTTCCGCCGCGATCAAGTGACGTCATCTGTCCAATTTTTCTCTGTGAGCATCTTTACTTCTTCTGAACCCCCTGATCTCCTCTGAAAAAAATTCCTGGAGGGTTCTTTGCGCAAAAACTTCTCCCCTTCTCCAATAACTTAATCTTGTGCAGGATTCTTTGCGCCGCAATAAAAAAATGGCAACTGTGTTTGTGTGTTTTACTGCTTTGCATCTTTAAAATTGATTTTAAGGGGCTTTTACACCAATCCAGATTGGATGGGGATTTCATTACCCTTCCTAGGACCCAAAAAATCACAAAAAGCATATTTCATTGACCATTGAGTTAATCAAAAAAAGATTAGACTCAGCCCTAAGGACTTCGCACTCAATAGGACAAAGGAATAGTTTTAGACATCGACCGTTGATCATAACCTGACTTTGTGGTGCCTAGGCTAGACAGGTAGGGAAAGGTAATTTTAAAAGGCCCATCTCACGGTGATTCATGAGCGGATCCCTCCTTTTTCTACTTGTGCTTACCTGGCCACAATTGGCGGTGAAGAGGCGGTTTGAGGTCCTCACATCTTGCCCTTTGGAACAGTTAGGAGCTGTCTAGCTGACCTAGGTGACCCTAGATCTAAGCTTAATTGTGCATTTGTGATTGATTGAAGTGTGTCTAAGCCTTTTATTGAAAGTCTTTTTGCGAAAAGCTCCTTATAAAAAAAACACAAAAAGGAAAAATATTTTACAAAAACTTGCTACTTGTCGCTAAGAAATCCATTGCACCCCACTTGCACCCACATTCGTTTTCTTCTCCTTCTTACATCATGGGTACCCTATCTCACAAAACTCTTGCCGAACTTTGGTATCCTCATCCAAACATTGCTTCCTACGTGAATTATTTTGGTCGAATTACAGACGACCCCACCATGTCCAAAATTTCTTTGAAAGATCGAATAGAAGCGTCTAGGAGAAACAGTTGGACTCCACAATCCACTTTGTATCAACCGTTTCAACCTTCACCACCTTCTTAAATTGATACTCCTTTTTCGAGTTCTGTTGTAACTCCGAAACCCATGTCTCTTGCTGAACATATTGAACAATCTCGTAACCGATCTTTCACTCCTTTCAACACTTCCAATTCTTGGGATCAACAAGCCCATTTACCTTTTTATCCAAATGTTGATCATGTAAGTCTACGGTAACGCCCCGGCCGTCATTCTGACGCCAAACGCGGAACAAAAACTTTTATAACTGGCGCTATCGTATAGTATAACCCGGATCTTGCCATTAATGCTAAACTAACAAACTGTAAAGAGGTAGAAAGGCTATACCTATCGATTCGAGTCCTTCGGTCTTTAGCCATCATCCCACGCTCCTCGCGGCAACTCCGATCTCTTGTCTCCTAATTGAGGTGGCACTACGTCAACGGATCTTTAAACGGGCTCCCGCCTCTATACCGAGGCAACTCGGTCATCAAGTCTGCTAAAAGAGATGACCAAGATGAAGTAGAGAATGAGTAGAATACTTTGTCTCAAACACCCTAGGGTTCTCATCACATGAGCGGGATAGGGTGGAGGTAGAAGAAGATGCAAAGAGTTGGAAATGGTGAACTCAAGAAAACTATCAAGAGAGAAAGAACTCAAGCATAATAGCTTGTGTTGTGATCTTTTCTTTTGTGAGTAGATATATATAAGGTTGTGTAAAGAAAATATCTCATGAAAAAATATCTCCCAAAAATATCCACAAACCCTAAAATATCTACACCCAAAACAAAACTCATTTAATTCTTTAATGACTCACTAGATGACTCATTACATGAGTCATTAGTGAACATTCTAGAATTAATGAGTCACAAAAATGAGTCACCCTTTCCAAAACTAATAATCATTTAAACCAAAATGATTAATCCAAAAGGAAATGCATCTTCTAAAATATTCTCGTAACGGATTACGAGAATACCCCACACCTGTATATACATACCTGTATCCGTATTCTGACTGAATACGAATACGAGAGACTAAAATATTCCGACTCAATATAATACTTGGATCCGGCTTAAACCAAAACCCACCAGTATTATCTGTCCGTAATATGACACGTGCACAAGTGCACGTGCATTTTCGAACCCTGCCATAAAACCATACGGCCTCTACAACGTTTTGCCCGAACTTGGGAAACTATCTGTGGGGGACTCTAAAAACTCGTCAGTACCCTGGCAGTGGGTTTAACCACAAGCACGTCAGCGGCACTAGCTGTGCGTAACGGCTGCCCATGTACTGACGGAAAGGGAAGCCGATAAGCGAACTCATCCTGGAACCCTACTGTGCCCATCAGTGATAATATACGTACAGTCCGGTCCGTTCGTCTATGAGCATCGCATATCGGGCCTAGGGGCTGGTAACGTCAGACCCCCAATAGCGGTATAAGTCGTATCGGAGAGTAGCCCTGAACACCGTGAGAAACTACTGGAATGTCTACCAGTAATTCTCACCTGCCTTGGCCAAGGACTTGGTGTAATGGCTCTCTTAGACACAGCGCGATCTCACCCCCAATACCGGGAGAGACGAATCCCCTGCCGATCCGCTCACTTGCCTCCATGTGGTTCGGGACTGTACCCAACTAAAACCTGTTTGCACGACTCCTTTGAGCCATGGTAGGGTAGTAATCAAAGCACAGTGGGAACTCACACGAGACAAATGACGACCTCAGGTCGATGAACTAACCTATACACATGTCACCAAGGAACTGCTATCTGACGCTAGGTATAATACCAACTAGCAGGTTCTCGGCGAGTCCTGTCCGGTGTACTCATAACCCAATGAGCACCTGTATACATCTTAGGTGATCCAACTGACACCAGTGGCTTGTGAGACCGGCCACCGCCCCTCGTCGGGGTCTCGACTATATACACTAGTCTACTCCGGAGTATCAATGCCCTGTCTCGAAACTCCCATAACTAGGGACCACTTTTAAGGATGTGCTTATAGACTACCCAACTCTCACGTATATGATCGCCATCATACTGTTGGTAGTCAAGCAGGATCCTAAGGGCTCTATCAACGTGTAATAGTGATCATGTCACCTAAAACTGTACACGATGATAAAGGCAAACCAGATAGCATACTATCATCTCGAGTAAGACTGTCCTACTGGTATAGGTCCTCCCTCAATCATTGCAATCACGTACCTGCGATCCAATAATTGACTTTGAGGGCACTATATCCAACAATCTCCCACTTGCACTTAAGGCTAATTATTGCGATGTCGCATACTCACAGCCCGTGTGATACCGAACACCCTACTCCTCTACTAATCCGTTTCATAAGGCTCGTTTGTAAAATTCTTGTGTTCGAGAAATAGCCTTAGCGAGTGGATCCGCCCTGATGTTTCTTTCTATGTTCTCTCTTAATCTCAAGTTCGCGGAGAAAACCATCTCCCGAATTGAGTAATACCTGTCTTAGAATATGTCTGGATATTTTATGGGACCTAGTTCATAAATGAACTCCAAATCCAAACTTCTTAGACTGTATTGTCAACTGAACCTAATCAGTATCCTGCACCATACCTCCCAAAGTATCCTCTTGGACCACCTGTCTATAATACTGCCCCTCGCGTCAGAGGGAAAACTATAACTCTGACAATCACTCTATCATCCATGTCACCTTTGAAACCTGGAACGATAGCCATCCCCCGAAGGAGGCTGCCGTCATCAAATCCGTAGAACATCCACTTATGTTCTAAAACTGCTTCCGAATGTTTCTCTAGGATTGGATTAATATAAACTTATTGCATCTAGTGCAAAAACAACATCTGGTGTGGTACTTGACATCTCTTGATCGACTCAATTGCCTAAGCAAGTGATATGCCAATCATGCATATCCCTCTCCCCTTTAGTCTGTAAGACACCTTTAGAGAGCGTGACTTCATCACTTGCAGGTACACCACCATGTTAGGAGTCATCTATTCTAAGTACCTTTAGAATACTGTCTAAGTACCCAGATTGGGAAACTACCCAAATCTAGATCTAAAACCATAGATCTAGTAACCCGAATGTCTGATATTATATCCATATCCTGTGTGGAGAAACAACTGTGTGACAGCCAAAATATAACCGATCGTAATATAGGAATTTTACTTCCTACTCTGTGTATGTCATACAAATACTAGGACATCACACCCTACTACCTTCTTAACAGATCCATCCCCTATTCTGATGAAGTCAACCCCATGACTGTCACATCAAAAATGTAAGTCCACGGCAGCGCCCCGGCCGTATGTCCAAGGCCAAAATGCGGAAACGAAACTTTTCTTTAATTTTAAAACTGGCGCTACCGCGTACTAAAAACCCGGATCGGGCCATTAACCTAATGCTAGAAAACTAGAGAATGGGTAGAAAGCTATACCGAGCGATTCGTGCACTTCGGTCTTCGGCCTCCATCCCGATCTCCTCGCGGAATCTCCGGTATTCATCTCCTCGTTGAAAAGGGCACCACATCGCCGGGTTCTTTTACGGGCTCCCACCTCTGGACCCAGGCAACTCGGACATGAAGTTGGCGAGCCGACGTGTCCAAGAATGCTGTAAACAAAGTGTAGAGTAGTTTGTCTCAAGGGGTTATATAAAGTTGCCATTTGGATTGAGGAGGAGAAGAAGAACTTTGAAATGGAGTTATATGATGTTGTGGCTAGCAAAAAAATGAGAATGATAAACTTTTTTCCCCACACCCAAAAATGAATCCCTCTCCCCTCAAGTAGTGGCCGGCCTATTTCTAAGAAATGGAGGAGGGAAAAACTAAAAGGGCGTGAGCACAAGAGAGTGTGGTAACCATAAGAAAAATGTGATGATAATAATGTAATTATGTCACACCAAATCCAAATCAACTCCCATAATTAAAGCAAACCATAATGAGAAAAAATGGAATCCAAGATGCTAGAAGTATCATGTAGACTCCATTTACAAATAACACCCTTGTAATTAGCTAAATACCACTTTACAAGAAAACCCCTCCCATGGAAAATTCAGCCAAAGAATGGAAGAAAGAAATACTGGCTGAAACGGAATGGAAACTGGCAACTTCAAAAAACTGATCCCGTAATAAATTACAGGAAAACCCCGCGACTGTATATACATACCCGCATTTGTATTCCGACCGAATACAAATGCAAAGAGACAAAATCTACACTGTACAATACTATGATCCGGCTTAAACCAAAGCCCGCTAGTATTATCCATCCGATCATGATCTATGCAATACCGCACGTATACGATCGAACCCTGCCATATATCCATACGGCCTCTACAGCGTTTCGCCCGAAACTTGAGAAACTGTATGTAGGGGACTCTAAAGACTCGTCAACACTTTGGCTGTGGATTTAACCACTAGCACGTCAGAGGTATTAGCCGTACGTAACGGGCTACCAAGTATTGACCAAAAGGGACGTCGATGAGCGAACTCATCCTGACACCCTACTGAGCCTGTCAGTGACAATATCCGTACAGTCCAGTCCGTTCGTCTATGAGTATCGCATGGCGAGCCTAGGGGGGTGGTAAAATTCAGACCCCCAAAAGCGGTACAAGTCGTGTCGGAGTGTAGCCCAGAACACCCTGAGATACTATTGGAATACCTACCAGTAAATCTCCTGTCTTGGCCAAGGACTTCGTGTAATGGCTCTCCTAGACACAGCGCGACCTCACCCCCAATACCGGGAGAGACGAACCCTTGCAGATCCGCTCACTGCCTCCATATGGCTCGGGACTGTACCCAACTAAAACCTGTTTGCATGACTCCTTTGAGCCGTGGTAGGGCAGTAATCAAAGTACGGTGGGAACTCACACGAGACAAATGACGATCTCAGATCGATGAACTAACCTGTACACATGTCACCGGGGAACTGCTATCTGACGTCAGGTATAAGACTAACTAGCATGTTCCCGGCGAGTCCTGTCCGGTGTACTCATAACCCAATGAGCACCTATATACATCTTAGGTGAACCAACTGACACCAGTGGCTTGTGAGACCGGCCACCGCCCCTCGTCGGGGTCTCGACTGTATACACTAGTCTACTCTGGAGTATCGATGCCCTGTCTCGAAAACTCCCACGACTAGGGATCTTTTAAGGATGTGCTTATAGACCCTAGCTCCCACGTATATGATCACCATCATACTGCTGGCCGTCAAGCAAGAATTCTAAGGCTCTATCAACGCGCAATAGTGACATGTAAGGTCACCTAAAGCAGTACACGATGATAAAGATAAACCAGATAGCATACTATCATCTTGAGTAAGACCGTCCTACCGGCATAAGTCCTCCCTCAATCATTGCAATCACGTTCCTGTGATCCAATAATTGATTCTAAGGGCACTATATCCAACAATCTCCCAATAACACTCAAGGCTAATTATTGCGATGTCGCATACTCACAGCCCGTGTGATACCGAACACCCAACTCCTCTACTAATCAGTCTCACAAAGCCCGTTTGCGAAACTATTGCGTTCGAGGAATAGCCTTAGTGAGTGGATCCGCTCTGATGTTTCTTTCTATGTCTCTCTTTATCTCAAGTTCGCGGAGCAAGCCATCTTCCGAAATAGGCAATACCTATCTTAGAATATGTCTGGATATCTGATGGGACTTAGTTCATAAATGAACTTCAAATCCAAACTTCTTAGACTGTATCGTCAACTGAACTTAATCAGTATCCTGCGTCATGCCTCCCTCAGAGTCCTTTTGGATCACCTGTCCAAAACACTGCCCCTCGTCAGAGGGAAAACTATAACTTTGACAGCCACTCTGTCATCCAGGTCATCTTGGAAGCCTGGAATGATAACCGTCTCCCGAATGAGGCTGTCGTTATCATATCCCTAGAACATCCACTTATGTTCTAAAACTGCTTCCGAACGTTTCTCCAGGATTGGATCAATATCACCTTATTGCATCTAGTGCAAAAACATCTGGTGTGGTACATGACATCTCCTGATTGACTCAATTGCCTAAGCAAGTGATCTGCCAATCATGCACATCCCTCTCCCTTTAGTCTATAAGACACTTTTAGAGAGGGTGACTCCATCACCTGCAGGTACACTACCATGCCAAGAGTCGTCCATTCTAAAACACATGTAGAATGCTGTCTAAGTACCCAGATTGGGAAACTACCCAAATCTAGATCTAAAACCATAGATCTAGTAACCAGAATGTCTGATATAATATCCAATTCCCATGTGGAGAAACCACTGTGTGACAACCAAAGTATAACCGATCGTAGTATAGGAATTTCACTTCCTACTCTGTGTATGTCATCCAAATACCAGGACATCACACCCTACTACCTTCTTAATAGATCCATCCCCTATTCTGATGAAGTCAAACCTATAACTGTCACATCAGAAATAGATGATCCATCTCCGCTATACCTGCTTTAGTTTATAAATAGATATAAGCCACTTGTCCACTATACTTCTGCTGCTCCCACTGACTACGACAACCCTCTGGCAGAATCATATATACGTGCACTTCTAAAACTTGTTTAGAACGACGCTATACTCATCCTCCTACCGGGTTTCATAGTCTGGAACAACAGTAGTGTCCAGTCCCCACTTAGCTTCCGTTGCTCCTACTAACCATGACAACCCTCTGGCAGAGTCATATAAACGTACACTTCTAATGCTAGTTTAGAACGATGCTATATTCATCCTCCTGCCGGGTCTCACAGTCTAGAAAAACAACAATGGAAAGTCTGGGTAAACAAGAACCTCCATGTCACCGTCTTTGAGCATACCGAAGTATCTCTCGAGTGTCTGAGGTTACCCACCTTATCTGCGGAGTGGCCAATAGAATGTCAAACCAGATTGAATCTTTAGATTCTTATCAAATTTTCAGTAATCGTTTGCGGTTCTGGAATTACTTCCAGTTCTACCATACTCCCACTACTGTTTTCTGAAAATAAAATCCATTTTTATCAAAACTGTGGCGAGTCTAAAACAATATCACTATTGATCTTCCAGATGGTAGAACGTCAACCCTCGTCATAGCCTGGGTCAACCCACAAACAGCCATTACAGAAACGTGCCTTGAGTTATCCAGAGTCTGGTTTTAAGCATAAGCCGGACAACTCCCCGTACCTTAACATCGTTAAGATATGAACCGTTCTATATCCAATATAGAAACAAAGACACTGATTTAATTGGAGCCAGATTCAAATCATGCAGCTGTCTCCAGTGCATGTCAACTAAATGGAGAGAGGCCGATCAGCATTACTCAACTTAGGAGTGCTTCCAATTATGAGTAACCTGAAAGAGAAGCAAGTTCTCTTTAAACCATTACTATCAACTGAATACCATACACAAATCACCTTGATGAATCCTGATACTTGCAACACTTGGTTCTATACTTTATTCTTATACCTATAACTTCTCAAAATTCGGACCTTGCGTTTCTACGAAACACTTGTCTAAAAACTAGAGAAGTCATAAGTAAACCGAATATAGTACGAGGACCAACCCCTCTGTCCTATTGGACACTGGACAATATACAATCCTCTGTATAAGCCCTCTGAGTATAATAACTCAAACCCTGTGCGTCATAGGTTGAAAACTGTACTATGGTTATGAAGAATTACACCGCTGTTTAATGCTCCTTACCTAACCATCCACTGATATAGGTAAATGTCATAGACATAATTTCAAAAAGGTATATCTCACTCTATAAAAATAGATGTACAGATATATCAATTTTGAAATTGGTGCATAATAACGGATATTCAAAACCATATATTTGCCTTCCGGCAAACAGCCCAGGCGATTTCCTCAAATATCACCAATTACAACGAATTCCGATATAATGAGGACAATCACCTAATTCCCAATAACTTACTCCCACTCATCATCTGTAAAACCATATAGTTGTGAGAATCAAACCTGGTAAATACATACCCTGGAGCAAGTGTCTAATTGGGAAATCAGTTTTCTATTAACAGTACACAGTGAAACTGAAACATTGAAATGTTTCGTAGGGGTATCCTGGTATTCCTAGTAATGCCTCTTCCATTATCCAGATTCACAACTGTAACCGTATATTTCTTTGCCATCTCTCCAAATCCCTTTATATGTCTTTAGTCATTACCTTCTGCACACCCCTTTAGGCCAAATGGTTTTCTTCCTTCCCTACCGTTCGGCACCAGCCTATGGTTTGGAAGAAGACTATCCAATAAGCATAATGGGTGTACTGTCTTAATCTTAGGAGCACTCGCAATGCGAGAGAAGGTGAAGATAAAAGACAACCGAATAAATCTTATTCCTATTTCTCCTGAACCAGAATCCATCCCCGAACTGGAATAAGTTCCTTTCGAGTTTGTATATAACCATACGATGGAGTATCCAAATAACTGTGGATGTTCGTAATGATACGGAGTGTTCTGGAGAAATCCAAAGGTGAAGTGAGAGTGGTAATGAAATACTTGGTTTGGTCGTTGTAGCGTCTTGAAAAGTCGTTTTGGTGTTTTCCTGAAATTCGGTGAAAATTCGGTATTTTTCCGAAAACCGTCTTTCTCGATATTTTGCAGTTTAGGGCTAATTATACCTTAAATGGATAGGTAATTACTTGTTTTTAGTGACTAATGAGTTAATTATGAAATTTTGGTCATTTAAAAAATTTTCCCTATTTTTCAAATTTTTAATATTATTTTAAGCCGGTAAGAAAATACATTAAATAAGCGATAAATACAAATTTTTCCGGGCTAATTTTAATCTCTAAAATTATGATAATTATATTCTAGTGATAACATGAATTTTTAGTAATTTATTTTGATTTTTTTCAAATTTTTATGATTTGAAACGAAATTATTGAATTTTTGGGCTAAAACTTGCAATTTTTGAGTTGTAGGGGGCCTTTTTGCATAAAATTTCTTTTGTAACACCCCTCTATCTTTTCCCTCAGCCCAAGAACAGCCCAAGCCTTGGCCAAGACCAGAAATTTCTGGCCTCTCTTTTCCTTGGTTGCTTCTTGAGTTGTTTGTTAGTTTATGGATTTAATTTTAAATATAATGGTTAAAATATGATACATTGACTTTGGAAACTTGAACCAAGACTTTTCCCCACTTGCCCACACCCTCCCCCTTACCTCCTCTGGCCGAAACTGAACCCCCCTCTTCTTCCTCTCTTTTCTTTTCATTTTCTTCAAATTTCATCAAAAAACCACATCAAAAACCATAGTTTATTCAAAAATCCATACAAAATCCTTATGCTATCATTTTCCTTAGCCATTCTTGCTTGGATCTTGGTGTTTGAGGCCATCATTTGGAGGAAACTTTCTTGCTTGATCCATTGATCAAGAGGTATAATTCCTATCATGTTAAATTCTTTGTTTAAGTGCTTATGTTTTATGGGTTAGTGTTAATTTAGTGTAGTTTAATCTAGTTTTCTTAGTTTTTGTTTGAAAATTCTAACTAGGTTTTGAACCATGATAATTAATTAAGTTGTTTATTAGTTAATCTAGTTGTTAGTAAACTAATCTATATGGTTACCTTGTTATGTAGTCTTTAATTATGCTAATTTAGGTAATTTTAGAAGTTGATTTTAGTTGTAAAGTTGTTGTTTTAAGGTTTTTCAAGAGAGGGTTATGTATGGAAAATGATATTTGAAGCTTGATTAGTGAGTGGATTAAGTTTTAGAAAGCATTATTCAAGTGATTAAACCTAAATTGTTATCTAGTGTTTTGCTAACCTAACCTAATAGGTTAATTTCCTTAAGTGGGCTTTGTAGTGTTAAATTAAGTTTTTCAAGTGTGGATTTTATTTGCAATTGCTATTTACAAAAAATCAAGAGAAGGTTTTGTTATGTAAATTAGGTTTTTAAGCTTAGTTAATGGTTTAGAAATTGTGTATTGGCTAGCTATTTGGTTAGTTTGGATGTTGGTGTTGGGTGGTGTTGACTTGTCGCTAAATTGTCGATGTTTGCATCAAATTGCAATTTCTGCTTACTAGATTTTTATAAAAGTTATGTGATGAATTAATTGTGGCATCTTGTTGATTGTATGGCTTGTCCTACGACTTTTAGGATGCGTGAGTGCGGTTTTTGGGTAGTCGGGTTTTAGTTTTGCCGGGTGACCCAAATCGGCGTTTTTGGCAGTTTTTGCGATTTTCGCGTGTGTCCGCGCACTTTGTGCACGTTGTACCTAGCTAGCGAACTTTAGTAGTTTCGTTGGGGTTTTGCGTCGTTCTTGATATGTAACCTTATATTTGGTATTGATATAAATTCCAGGTTCGGTCGCGGAGACGTCTGACGCGGCGCGAAAGGGAAAGGCGGTGATCGGACACAGCTAGCCAGGGATCCCGGTGAGTAGATTTAACATCTACGGGGGGACGATCGTTTGGATGGCGCAAGTCGCCCGATAGATTTAGTAAACTGGAAAATAGTAAATTGGATAATCACTTGTGACATTAGAATAATAATACTGGCATGATAATTGCTGCAATTAGATCAATATGTTATATCCATATACGCAAACTCAATTGTAGGACACATGCACCATTACCAGGTTTTATATGCAGCACGAGCACTATTCATGTTTACACACACACCCTGGTAATTGCCATGCCACCACACTAGATAACATTTAAATTTAAAACTTCTACTAATTGATACTTAAATTGGTGCTATTGCCTTTAATTCCTTAAAATGAAACCGTAGAATTGCTATTCATGTGCATGTACTTCATCATATTAATTGTTCATGCTTAATCCATTAATCACACATCGCAACTTGATTATTGATATCATATGCATTCATTATCACTGATATATGCACTTATGAGGATTTCTTGAGATTTTATGATATTGCTGGATTTCGGGGGAAAGCCGCAAAATTTCCAAACTTAGGATATTTTTAAAACATGTAAATTGCGGTTTTCTAGTGATGTAAGTGTCGTCCACCATGAGTTTGCTGTGGCTTTGGAAATCCGTGTCGAGGAGTGGAGGAACCGGCACGGGTACATGGTGGGCCCGGTAAGGTACCCCGGGGCAAGAGGAATGTGGTGATGACGTTGAGCCTGGCAGGGGACGGATTACCTACCGGTGACTGTTTGGGACGGCGGATATCCAGAGGATACCGACCGTGGCCTCTAGATGATGAGATATTGATATTTGAGATGGGTCAGCCGGACGGCTGAGGCCAGAGATACATTTATGAGATTTGAGACAGCTTTTGGGTGTCGTTGCTGGACACCGATTTTCGTCGATTCATTGACATTATGCTGGCATTCTAAAAGAGTTTCAAAAACAAAAAGAGATAAAATATTTCTTATATATACCTATTGAGACCTCAGATTTTCATGTTGCATACATATTAGCACACTGATATGATATACACACCTGCTAGTGCATCCAGTTATACCTGTATTTTAGATGCTAGGATGCTTGTGTGCATGCATACGATAGCCTTTGCAGATGTTATTTATTACTCACGAGTTGGCAACTCACCCCCGTTGTGCCACAGTCTTTTGCAGGTCCGCTCCGTCAGTTCAGTAGCGGCGGGCGCACTTGTCTTTTGCCTCTTTTGCCTGAGCTCGAGATTTGCTCATAGGTGGGTTATGTTATTATTTTTGTACCGCTTGTATATTCTTTGTATCTAGTGTACTCCATCTACTGTTCTACCAGATTATTGTATATTGACCTAGAGATGAGACTGTGAGGTTTGTGGATTTTATACTGTATTTGGGGTCGAGCTCACTTGAGCCGACATGCTACTTTTTCATGCTTCCTTATGCTTTATATTGCTTGTTGTCATTTACATTGCGTGGGATTTGTGACCGCCGTATGGCGAAGAGCTAGCTCCCGCTTGGGGATGCCCTATTTTGTGGATTCATGTATATATTTTACTGTACCCATTTTTGGGGGCCTGTATTTACAAAGGAGACTCTGCCGAAATTTTCGGAAAAATTGAGATTGTTTTTAAAAAGGGTTTTACATGACTTATTGGATAAGCTTGCTTTCAAATGTTTGGGTTTTCTTCACTCTTTCGCTTCTTTGGTTTTGTTTTCTGGGCTTTGGCTTACTTATTTTACGGACGCCTTTAGACGTTTCGTAAACTTAAGTGCCAGTCACGTTCCGTACCCTGCGGGTCGTGACAAAGTTGGTATCAAAGCGATAGGTTTTACCTTTGTGAGTGTAGGATGACCCTTGGTAGATGGAGTAAGTGACTTAAGCAGGGTAACGTAGCGTGCGTATGTCCGCGGCATACTTACGATACGGTACTCCGCCTAAGTTACTTTAGGATATACTTGCTTGGAAAATTCCTTCTTCAATTCCGTGTATCCTATGATCCTATTGCACTGTTCTTACTATCCGTTTTCCTGTAACAGCCACTATGCCGCCGAAGGCTACGAGGGCACAGAGGGCTGCCGCCAGAGACGAGATTCGAGCTGGCTCGTCCGAGGCTAAGACTGAGCAGGGTGGTATGCCTACGCCGCAGGGACAGACCGATCCACCTTCCCCAGGCCGTATGGATAGGCTCGAGACGGGTATGGAGGAGTTGCGACAGATGATGGGAGGCATGCAGGAGCTGCGTCAGATGGTAGGATCCCTAGTTGCAGCCAGTCGTACACCGAGGCAGGATGACGTACCTACTACATCACAGACGACCATGATACCTGCTCCTACTACTACCATCGTGTCCATTCCGGTTTCACTACAGGACTTCATGAGGCTGAGACCTCCAGTATTCACCGGCACCGAGGCAGCGGAGGACCCACAGACGTTCCTTGACAGTTTAGCCAGGATCTGCCGTTCACTGAGATGTTCGGATGATCGATGGGTAGAGCTTGCGAGTTTCCGACTAGAGGGTCTCGCGCAGACATGGTGGGAGTCAGTCTTGAGAGGTCGAGCTGCAGATCTACCGCCTATGACTTGGGCCGAGTTTACAGCGGTCTTTCTAGCCCGTTTCCTTCCAGAGAGCGTTCGTGACGCCAGAGCTCGCAGCTTCGAGGCCTTAGTCAAGACACCTGGGATGACGGTGTCTGAGTATGACATCCAGTTTACACAGTTGTCCCGATATGCTCAGTATTTGGTAGATACCGAGGAGAAGATGGTGAAGAGGTTCGTACAGGGACTTGATGCCCAGCTATATCTTGCCATTGGCGCCCAGCACTACGACACTTATTCAGCTGCTATGGATACTGCATTGCGGATGGAGGCACGCATATCACGGACTTCGGCCGTTTCTGGGCCGAAGAGGATGCGCACCGATGTACCGCCTCAGAGGCAGCGCGCCAGATTCTTTCCGAGAGATAGGCCTGGCAGAGGATTTGGGCGGGGACAGTTATATGGTTCTTATTCCCAGGGGCAGCAGCCGTCGCCAGGATGTTTTGGGTGCGGGAGTTTGCACCATCTTGTCAGAGACTGCCCGGTGAGACGACAGGGAGCAGCGACAGTTCCGCACGTGACCCTACCACCATCACCACCCCCTCCTCAGAGAGCCCTACTTCCTACCCCAGGCGATGCTCCACGCCAGTTAGGTGCACCGAGAGGCCGAGGACGTGGCGGTCCTATTCAGAGAGGACGAGGAGGCAGAGGCCGAGGTCGAGGTCAGCCCGCTATCGGTGGAGGACAGGCCCGAGTTTTTGCTTTGACACCGCAGGATGCGCAGGCATCCAATGCCGACGTGACAGGTACCTTGCCAGTTTGTTCTTTTGACGCACGGGTATTATTCGACCCAGGTTCTACACATTCGTACGTCTCTACACACTTTGCACCGATGTTGGGCCGTGAGTCGTCGTCGTTAGATCAGCCGCTTGTTGTTGTTACTCCGGTAGGTGAGTCGTTTGTCGCTCGGTTTGTATTTTGTTTGTGTTCCGTTCGTATCGGGGAGAGGGATTCATCAGTTGATTTGATACTCCTCGATACGTTGGACTTTGATGTGCTTCTGGGCATGGATTGGCTAGCCACTTGTTATGCTTCGGTGGACTGCCGTGAGAAGGCAGTCAGATTTAGCTTTCCGGGAGAGCCAGTCCTTGTTATTCAGGGAGACCGCAGTGTCACCCTTCCCAGCTTAATTTCGTCTCTTCGCGCTGGTCAGCTCTTGCGGAAGGGATGTCAGGGATTCTTAGCGTGTATTTGTGATACTCGAGCTGTAGAGGTTCCGTTGGACCGGGTCCCGGTAGTTTGTGAGTTCCCTGATGTTTTCCCTGATGAGCTACCTGGGCTACCGCCTGAGCGCGATGTTGAGTTCTGCATTGATTTGATTCCCGGTTCGGGGCCTATTTCTATACCACCTTATCGGATGGCCCCGGCAGAGCTTCGAGAGCTGAAGGATCAGTTGCAGGATTTGTTAGATAAGGGGCTTATTCGACCGAGTGTTTCTCCGTGGGGTGCTCCGGTCCTGTTTGTCAAGAAGAAGGATGGAAGTTTGCGCTTATGTATCGACTACCGCCAGCTGAACAAAGTTACCGTTCGGAACAGATATCCGTTGCCGCACATTGATGATTTGTTCGACCAGCTTCAGGGTGCGGGGTATTTTTCGAGGATCGACTTGCGATCAGGATACCATCAGCTGCGAGTTCGACAGGAGGATATACCGAGGACAGCTTTCCGTACACGCTATGGCCACTACGAGTTTTTGGTGATGTCGTTCGGACTCACCAATGCCCCGGCAGCATTCATGGATTTGATGAACCGTACATTCAGGCCGTATCTTGACTTGTTCATCATCGTGTTTATCGACGATATCTTGGTGTACTCCCGGAGCAGAGAGGAGCACGAGCAGCACTTGCGGATTACGTTACAGACTCTGAGGGAGCACCAGCTGTTCGCGAAGTTCTCCAAGTGTGCTTTCTGGCTGGACAGCGTCGGATTCTTGGGTCACGTGGTTACGAGAGACGGCATTTGTGTGGACCCGAAGAAGATTGAGGCTGTTCAACAGTGGCCCCGACCTACATCGGTTACTGAGATCCGTAGTTTTTTTAGGCTCGGCGGGCTACTACAGGCGTTTTGTTCAGGACTTCTCCCGTATAGCTGCACCGTTGACCGGTTTGACCCGGAAGGGAGTTCCTTTCGTTTGGACAGAGGAGTGCGAGCGCAGTTTTCAGCAGCTACGGACTTGTTTGACTACGGCGCCGGTATTATCTTTACCTTCGGGATCAGGCGGATTTGTTGTCTACTGTGATGCTTCGCGAGTGGGATTAGGATGCGTATTGATGCAGCATGGCCGGGTGATCGCTTATGCTTCTCGGCAGTTGAAGAAGCATGAACAGAACTACCCCACTCATGATTTGGAGATGGCTGCAGTGGTCTTTGCACTGAAGATTTGGCGACATTACCTTTACGGCGAGTCGTGTCAGATATTCACCGATCACAAGAGCTTAAAGTACATATTTCAGCAGCGAGACCTGAACCTCAGACAGCGTCGTTGGATGGAGTTAGTGAAAGACTACGACTGCGAGATCTTATATCACCCCGACAAGGCAAATGTGGTGGCAGATGCGTTGAGTAGGAGGCCCGGGGGTAGTCTATCCTTTTTGCGCGCAGTGCAGAGGCAGTCATCAGCAGATTGGCAGATGTTATGCGACAGCCGAGTTGAGTTCGAGTTCACTCAGACAGGGGGACAGCTCGCGCATGTTCGTGCACGCCCACAGTTGCTTGACCGTATATATGAGGCACAGCGTGGTGACGACCGTTGCTCAGAGATCATGGCACAGATGGGACAGGGCAGATTTTCCGAGTTCATGGTTGACGATCAGGGGATTTTACGATATGGATCTAGACTGTGCGTACCAGATACTGATGGATTACGGCGCGACATTCTCGAGGAGGCACACCGATCAGTGTATAGTGTCCACCCCGGTTCCACCAAGATGTACCATGATATGAGAGAGACCTACTGGTGGGACGGGATGAAGAGGGACACTGCGGAGTTCGTTTCGAGATGCCTGACTTGTCAGCAAGTCAAGGCCGAGCACCAGAGGCCCGCAGGAGAGCTACAGCCGTTACCCATTCCGGAGTGGAAATGGGAGCAGATTTCGATGGACTTCGTTGTGGGTCTACCCAGGACCAGTCGAGGGTACGACTCCATCTGGGTGATCGTGGATAGATTGACGAAAGCGGCTCACTTCCTTCCAGTGAAGACGACTTTCAGCTTCGCTCAGTATGCTCAGCTCTATATTGACGAGATCGTGCGACTACATGGCGTACCGACTTGTATCGTGTCAGATCGAGGCACTCAGTTCACCAGCCGACTTTGGCAGAGACTTCAGGAGGCTTTGGGCACTCGTTTGAGTTTCAGCACAGCGTTTCATCCGTAGACAGACGGACAGTCAGAGCGGACCATTCAGACTCTCGAGGACATGCTCAGAGCGTGCGTTTTAGACTTTGGTGGTAGCTGGGATCGTCATTTACCTCTAGTGGAGTTCTCCTACAACAACAGCTTCCAGGATACTATTCAAATGGCACCTTTTGAGGCATTGTATGGGAGGAGATGCAGATCGCCCGTTTGTTGGACAGAGCTCAGCGAGAGCAGTATTTTGGGGCCGCAGCTTGTTGAGGAGACGACAGCGAAGATACAGATGATCCGAGACCGGATGAGAGCGGCTCAGAGTAGGCAGAAATCGTATGCAGACAGGCGCCGTCGCAGATTAGAGTTCGCAGTTGGCGACCATGTTTTTCTGAAGGTCTCACCGATGAAGGGCGTGATGCGTTTTGGGCGAAAGGGGAAGCTTAGCCCTAGATTCGTAGGTCCCTTCG
This sequence comes from Agapanthus africanus, assembly GCA_030015575.1. Taxonomy (NCBI): domain Eukaryota; kingdom Viridiplantae; phylum Streptophyta; class Magnoliopsida; order Asparagales; family Amaryllidaceae; genus Agapanthus; species Agapanthus africanus. The sequence continues at coordinate 541,052,259 of CM057337.1, forward strand.
AGATCCTCGAGCGTGTCGACGCTGTTGCATATCGTTTGGCTCTTCCTCCCAGCTTTCCCGATGTTCACCCCGTCTTCCATGTTTCGATGCTCCGCAAGTACCTTCATGACCCTTCGCATGCGATTCAGCACCCGACAGTCCAGCTAGAGCGCGACCTTTCTTTTGCAGAGCAGCCGGTGGCCATCCTGGATCGGCAGGTGAAGAAGTTGAGGTCGAAGATTATACCAACCGTCAAGGTCCTTTGGCGTAGCCCGAGCAGCGAGGAGGTTACCTGGGAGACCGAGGGCGAGATGAGGAAGAAGTATCCCCATCTCTTTGAAGGTACGCTTAGCTATATTTTTAAATTCGGGGACCGAATTTCTTTAAGGGGGGAAGATTGTAGCGTCTTGAAAAGTCGTTTTGGTGTTTTCCTGAAATTCGGTGAAAATTCGGTATTTTTCCGAAAACCGTCTTTCTCGATATTTTGCAGTTTAGGGCTAATTATACCTTAAATGGATAGGTAATTACTTGTTTTTAGTGACTAATGAGTTAATTATGAAATTTTGGTCATTTAAAATTTTTTCCCTATTTTTCAATTTTTTAATATTATTTTAAGCCGGTAAGAAAATACATTAAATAAGCGATAAATACAAATTTTTCCGGGCTAATTTTAATCTCTAAAATTATGATAATTATATTCTAGTGATAACATGAATTTTTAGTAATTTATTTTGATTTTTTTCAAATTTTTATGATTTGAAACGAAATTATTGAATTTTTGGGCTAAAACTTGCAATTTTTGAGTTGTAGGGGGCCTTTTTGCATAAAATTTCTTTTGTAACACCCCTCTATCTTTTCCCTCAGCCCAAGAACAGCCCAAGCCTTGGCCAAGACCAGAAATTTCTGGCCTCTCTTTTCCTTGGTTGCTTCTTGAGTTGTTTGTTAGTTTATGGATTTAATTTTAAATATAATGGTTAAAATATGATACATTGACTTTGGAAACTTGAACCAAGACTTTTCCCCACTTGCCCACACCCTCCCCCTTACCTCCTCTGGCCGAAACTGAACCCCCCTCTTCTTCCTCTCTTTTCTTTTCATTTTCTTCAAATTTCATCAAAAAACCACATCAAAATCCATAGTTTATTCAAAAATCCATACAAAATCCTTATGCTATCATTTTCCTTAGCCATTCTTGCTTGGATCTTGGTGTTTGAGGCCATCATTTGGAGGAAACTTTCTTGCTTGATCCATTGATCAAGAGGTATAATTCCTATCATGTTAAATTCTTTGTTTAAGTGCTTATGTTTTATGGGTTAGTGTTAATTTAGTGTAGTTTAATCTAGTTTTCTTAGTTTTTGTTTGAAAATTCTAACTAGGTTTTGAACCATGATAATTAATTAAGTTGTTTATTAGTTAATCTAGTTGTTAGTAAACTAATCTATATGGTTACCTTGTTATGTAGTCTTTAATTATGCTAATTTAGGTAATTTTAGAAGTTGATTTTAGTTGTAAAGTTGTTGTTTTAAGGTTTTTCAAGAGAGGGTTATGTATGGAAAATGATATTTGAAGCTTGATTAGTGAGTGGATTAAGTTTTAGAAAGCATTATTCAAGTGATTAAACCTAAATTGTTATCTAGTGTTTTGCTAACCTAACCTAATAGGTTAATTTCCTTAAGTGGGCTTTGTAGTGTTAAATTAAGTTTTTCAAGTGTGGATTTTATTTGCAATTGCTATTTACAAAAAATCAAGAGAAGGTTTTGTTATGTAAATTAGGTTTTTAAGCTTAGTTAATGGTTTAGAAATTGTGTATTGGCTAGCTATTTGGTTAGTTTGGATGTTGGTGTTGGGTGGTGTTGACTTGTCGCTAAATTGTCGATGTTTGCATCAAATTGCAATTTCTGCTTACTAGATTTTTATAAAAGTTATGTGATGAATTAATTGTGGCATCTTGTTGATTGTATGGCTTGTCCTACGACTTTTAGGATGCGTGAGTGCGGTTTTTGGGTAGTCGGGTTTTAGTTTTGCCGGGTGACCCAAATCGGCGTTTTTGGCAGTTTTTGCGATTTTCGCGTGTGTCCGCGCACTTTGTGCACGTTGTACCTAGCTAGCGAACTTTAGTAGTTTCGTTGGGGTTTTGCGTCGTTCTTGATATGTAACCTTATATTTGGTATTGATATAAATTCCAGGTTCGGTCGCGGAGACGTCTGACGCGGCGCGAAAGGGAAAGGCGGTGATCGGACACAGCTAGCCAGGGATCCCGGTGAGTAGATTTAACATCTACGGGGGGACGATCGTTTGGATGGCGCAAGTCGCCCGATAGATTTAGTAAACTGGAAAATAGTAAATTGGATAATCACTTGTGACATTAGAATAATAATACTGGCATGATAATTGCTGCAATTAGATCAATATGTTATATCCATATACGCAAACTCAATTGTAGGACACATGCACCATTACCAGGTTTTATATGCAGCACGAGCACTATTCATGTTTACACACACACCCTGGTAATTGCCATGCCACCACACTAGATAACATTTAAATTTAAAACTTCTACTAATTGATACTTAAACTGGTGCTATTGCCTTTAATTCCTTAAAATGAAACCGTAGAATTGCTATTCATGTGCATGTACTTCATCATATTAATTGTTCATGCTTAATCCATTAATCACACATCGCAACTTGATTATTGATATCATATGCATTCATTATCACTGATATATGCACTTATGAGGATTTCTTGAGATTTTATGATATTGCTGGATTTCGGGGGAAAGCCGCAAAATTTCCAAACTTATGATATTTTTAAAACATGTAAATTGCGGTTTTCTAGTGATGTAAGTGTCGTCCACCATGAGTTTGCTGTGGCTTTGGAAATCCGTGTCGAGGAGTGGAGGAACCGGCACGGGTACATGGTGGGCCCGGTAAGGTACCCCGGGGCAAGAGGAATGTGGTGATGACGTTGAGCCTGGCAGGGGACGGATTACCTACCGGTGACTGTTTGGGACGGCGGATATCCAGAGGATACCGACCGTGGCCTCTAGATGATGAGATATTGATATTTGAGATGGGTCAGCCGGACGGCTGAGGCCAGAGATACATTTATGAGATTTGAGACAGCTTTTGGGTGTCGTTGCTGGACACCGATTTTCGTCGATTCATTGACATTATGCTGGCATTCTAAAAGAGTTTCAAAAACAAAAAGAGATAAAATATTTCTTATATATACCTATTGAGACCTCAGATTTTCATGTTGCATACATATTAGCACACTGATATGATATACACACCTGCTAGTGCATCCAGTCATACCTGTATTTTAGATGCTAGGATGCTTGTGTGCATGCATACGATAGCCTTTGCAGATGTTATTTATTACTCACGAGTTGGCAACTCACCCCCGTTGTGCCACAGTCTTTTGCAGGTCCGCTCCGTCAGTTCAGTAGCGGCGGGCGCACTTGTCTTTTGCCTCTTTTGCCTGAGCTCGAGATTTGCTCATAGGTGGGTTATGTTATTATTTTTGTACCGCTTGTATATTCTTTGTATCTAGTGTACTCCATCTACTGTTCTACCAGATTATTGTATATTGACCTAGAGATGAGACTGTGAGGTTTGTGGATTTTATACTGTATTTGGGGTCGAGCTCACTTGAGCCGACATGCTACTTTTTCATGCTTCCTTATGCTTTATATTGCTTGTTGTCATTTACATTGCGTGGGATTTGTGACCGCCGTATGGCGAAGAGCTAGCTCCCGCTTGGGGATGCCCTATTTTGTGGATTCATGTATATATTTTACTGTACCCATTTTTGGGGGCCTGTATTTACAAAGGAGACTCTGCCGAAATTTTCGGAAAAATTGAGATTGTTTTTAAAAAGGGTTTTACATGACTTATTGGATAAGCTTGCTTTCAAATGTTTGGGTTTTCTTCACTCTTTCGCTTCTTTGGTTTTGTTTTCTGGGCTTTGGCTTACTTATTTTACGGACGCCTTTAGACGTTTCGTAAACTTAAGTGCCAGTCACGTTCCGTACCCTGCGGGTCGTGACAGTCGTAAATAGCAGTCGCAGTTGACTTTGCCCTCTAACTAATCCCTTTATTTGTCTTTACATAATACCTTCTGTACACCATCGTTAGGCTAATTGGTTTTCTTCATTCCCTACCGGTCAGCACCTGCCTATGGTTTGGAAGAAGACTATCCAATTTGCGTAATAGGTGTACTGTCCTAATCCAAGGAGCACTCATAACCTGAGAGAAGGTAAAAGGAAAAGACAACTGAATGGCCCTATTCGTTTTCTCCAGAACCGTAAACCGTCCTCGAATCTGGAACAAGTTCCTTCGAGTTCGTATATAACCATACGATGGTTTTATCCAATAGAAGTGGACGTTCGTAGTAATACGGGGTGTCCTGGAGAAAAGGGTAAAAGTAGGAGTGGCAATGAGGTATGCAACTCTGACAATCCAAAAACCAGTGTTTAAGAAGGTTCGGTCAACTTTGGTCACTGAGTCATAGTTTAGGGTCGGGTCATGGTCGCTGCCAAAGAGAGAGAGAGAAAAAAAACACTCAGCTTGCACTCTAACCTAGATCAGAATGGTTATCAGTTTATCTAATCAGGAAACCTCCCACTGTAACGTCAAATTCTCGTCCAAACCTGAAAGAAGAATTAGTCGGAATCACCCGAGGAGTAAACCAACTCATCAGTAGGAATCGGGATCCAACTATCATCGCATGATAACGTGATGGAATCCACTCACGTTATCACACTCCAGAAAGTATGTGCATATCTGGCAAGTTTCAATTTCTTTAGAAACTCCTGATGTGATTTTTACCCCATGCTCTTATGACCTTGACGTAGGCCAACATATTATAAGTCACATGTCAAGTTATACCCGTCATTATCCAGGTTAATTTGAACCTAATCGTACATACGCTTGACGTAGGCCAAAATAGTAGTACGACTGTCCTAAACTAACGCATCTATCTATGCAACAGATAAATATCCGGTAGCTACTAATCACTATGCCTTGGCGTAGGTCAAAATACATAGCTTGAATACTACCGAACATTTAACTGAAATGACGGAGGGCTATGAATGGTTTTTTGGCGAAAAACCCTTAACGTAATGAACTTGATATCGTTGAAGGAACCGGATAGCTTTTTATAAAAATATAGTGGCGAAAACCTTTGCTAAAGAGGTCACTCCCGGTGAAGGGATCTCGGCTCTTTCCCAGTAGAATGAGGTGCAGGATATTCCAACTGAATACCACGATGTAAAGAAAAAGTAAACGACTATAGTGAAGTTATTGCCCTGACGCAAACTTCTGTCCAAGGGGTCACTCCCGGTGAAGGGATCTCGGCACTTGCCTCGTCGACTGAGGTGCTGGATATTCATAACCGAATACCACTGTGCAAAACAAAAGAGAACGTCCTTGCAATAACATTTTTTGAAAAATTGTTCCAACAACATCAGAATAGGTTTGTTTAGCTTGCATTGATCCGAATCAATGCAGTCCCATCAATTGATCACATCAATAATGAACGAAAATAATGATGTACGTATATGCCATCCGCATTCGCTACTGGGTCCCATCATCACCCGTTAGGTTACTTAACTAACGACAGAGCGGGGACTGGACTAGCGCGGATGCAAAACATATACAACATCTACTAGTATATATATCAATATATAATATTCGCTTAAGGCGTGATAAAATGCAACATCACAGAAATGTAATAAGCATCACAGAACAATACAGATATCTGGGATCCCCGGGTTTCATAGGGCCGCTACTGAAACCCGACGTTCCCCCGGCCGTGTGGATAGCCTGTGCAATGAAATCCTAGACCCCTACGGGCACGGCAAGTTACCCACCAAAACCTAAAGCGAGGAAGCCCCCTTCAACAACGTGAATGGACCACCCAGCACTTCACGGAATCCGGTAACTTGGGCACCCCTCCTTGGGTCAACTTATAGCCCCTACGAGTGCGGCGAATAGCCCGCCAATTCTAGAGTGAAGCCCCCTCCATCTCAACGCCATGAGATGCGGGCCCGTTGCCTTTTAGAACCCGGCTACTCGTGCATCCCTCTGTGGGGTAATCCTAGTACAGAAAGTAAAATATATACAACGGGTACATCGACCTCAGCCCGGTCGTGCCCCAAAAGAATAATATACAAACAGGCAGTAACGGCAGTCCACATATCGGACGCTCCCCCCGCAATATCAAATGTACATATACAACCAAACTGTACTACCATTGCATCCAGGCTATCCACCACGACAAATCCGCAACATCACAGCATAACACAGAACATCAACGTGAATGTCACGTTCGCAAATCCGTTTAAAAGGGCTATAGCAATTAGACAGGATTTACCGATCAAGTGACATTCACGGCCGCAGATATAATGTAAATAATGTGAACTAACGTGTTTAAAATTTTCGATCGACTAAATTTCCTGAAGTGGGCCCCAAGCACAACTGTAGCACTCAAAATAAATCAGGGCCCAAACAGAACATACCAAAAATCCCAATTTCAACTCAGAAAGCCACTGTAGAAATTTGGTACGACGTTGACCTTTTTCAGCTACGGAACCGCGGCCAGAACAGGGGTTTGGCCACGTTTCCGCGGTCGTACTGTAGCATCTCCTAACCAAATTTTTACAGAATGCTCAGAAAGCCCTGCACGTATTTCTGCAATACATCAAATAATTTTTTGACTACTGCAAAAATTCGACAGAAACTGTAACATGAAAACGCGGTTTTTGGAAAACTTGTAAACACATTAGAGCAAGCTAGACTAGGTTAATGGCGTGGCTCTGATACCAATGTTAGTCCACGGCAGCGCCCCGGCCGTATGTCCGAGGCTAAAATGCGGAAACGAAACTTTTCTTTAACTTTAAAACTGGCGCTACCGCGAACTAAAAACCCGGATCGAGCCATTAACCTAATGCTAGGAAACTAGAGAATGGGTAGAAAGCTATACCGAGCGATCCGTGTCCTTCAGTCTTCGGCCTCCATCCCGATCTCCTCGCGGAATCTCCGGTCTTCATCTCCTCATCGGAAAGGGCACCACATCACCGGGTTCTTTTACGGGCTCCCACCTCTGGACCGAGGCAACTCGGACACGAAGTTGGCGAGCCGACGTGTCCAAGAATGCTGTAGACAAAGTGTAGAGTAGTTTGTCTCAAGGGGTTATGTGAAGTTGCCATTTGGATTGAGGAGGAGAAGAAGAACTTTGAAATGGAGCTATATGATTTTGTGGCTAGCAAAAAAATGTGAATGATAATCTTTTTTCCCCACATCCAAAAATGAATCCCTCTCCCCTCAATTAGCGGCCGGCCTCTTTCTAAAAAATGGAGGAGGGAAAAACTAAAAGGGGGTGAGCACAAGAGAGTGTGGTAACCATAAGAAAAATGTGATGATAATAATGTAATTATGTCACACCAAATCCAAATCAACTCCCATCACAATTAAAGCAAACCATAATGAGCAAAAATGGAATCAAAGATGCTAGAAGTATCATGAAGCCTCCATTTACAAATAACACCCTTGCAATTAGCTAAATTCCACTTTGCAAGAAAACCCCTCCTATGGAAAATTCAGCCAAAGAATGGAAGAATAAAAAACTGGCTGAAACGGAATGGAAAATGGCAACTTCAAAAAACTGATCCCGTAATAAATTACAGGAAAACCCCGCGACTGTATATACATACCCGCATTTGTATTCCGACTGAATACAAATGCAAAGAGACAAAATCTACACTGTACAATACTATGATCCGGCTTAAACCAAAGCCCGCTAGTATTATCCGTCCGATCATGATCCGTGCAATACCGCACGTATATGATCGAACCCTGCCATATATCCATACGCCCTCTACAGCGTTTCGCCCGAAACTTAAGAAACTGTCTGTGGGGAACTCTAAAGACTCGTCAACACTTTAGCTATGGATTTAACCACTAGCACGTCAAAGGTATTAGGCGTACGCAACGGGCTACCAAGTATTGACCAAAAGGGACGTCGATGAGCGAACTCATCCTGACACCCTACTGAGCCTGTCAGTGAAAATATCCGTACAGTTCGGTCCGCTCGTCCATGAGCATCGCATAGCGAGCTTAGGGGGTTGGTAAAAGTCAGACCCCCAAAAGCGGTACAAGTCGTGTCGGAGTGTAGCCCAGAACACCCTGAGATACTACTGGAATACCTACCAGTAAATCTCCTGCCTTGGCCAAGGACTTCGTGTAATGGCTATCCTAGACACAGCGCGACCTCACCCCCAATACCGGGAGAGACGAACCCCTGCAGATCCGCTCACTGCCTCCATGTGGCTCGGGACTGTACCCAACCAAAACCTGTTTGCACGACTCCTTTGAGCCGTGGTAGGGCAGTAATCAAAGTACGGTGGGAACTCACATGAGACAGATGATGATCTCATATCGATGAACTAACCTGTACACATGGCACCAGGAAACTGCTATCTGACGTCAGGTATAAGACCAACTAGCATATTCCCGGCGAGTCCTGTCCGGTGTACTCATAACCCAATGAGCACCTATATACATCTTAGGTGAACCAACTGACACCAGTGGCTTGTGAGACCGGCCATTGCCCCTCGTCGGGGTCTCGACTGTATACACTAGTCTACTCTGGAGTATCGATGCCCTATCTCGAAAACTCCCATGACTAGGGACCTTTTAAGGATGTGCTTATAGACCCCAGCTCCCACGTATATGATCTCCATCATACTGCTGGCCGTCAAGCAAGAATCTTAAGGGCTCTATCAACGCGCAATAGTGACATGTAAGGTCACCTAAAGCAGTACACGATGATAAAGATAAACCAGATAGCATACTATCATCTTGAGTAAGACTGTCCTACCGGCATAGGTCCTCCCTCAATCATTGCAATCACGTGCCTGTGATCCAATAATTGACTCTGAGGGCACTATATCCAACAAAAATAGATGATCTATCTCCGCTATATCTGCTCGAGTCTATAAATAGACATAAGCTACTTGCCCACTATGCTTCCGCTGCTCCCACTGACCACAACAACCCTCTGGCCGAATAATATATACGTGCACTTCTAAAACTAGTTTAGAACGTCGCTATACTCATTCTCCTGCCGGGTCTCATAGCATGGAACAACAGTAGTGTCAAGTCTGGCTAAACAAGAACCTCCCTGTCACCGTCCTTGAGGCTACCAAAGTACCTTTCGGGTGGCTGAGGTTACCCATCATATCTGCGGAGTGGATAATGGAATGTCAAACCTTATTGAATCTTTAGGACCTATTAAATTTTCCGTAATCGTTTGCGGTTCTGGAATCACTTCCAGTTATACCATACTCCCTCTACTGTTTCCTGAAAAAATTCATTTTACTAAAACTGTGGCTAGTCAAGAACAATATCACCATTGATCTTCCAGAAGGTGGAAAGTCAACCCTCTTCATAGCCTGGGCCAATCCACAAACTGCCATTACAGAAACGTGCCTTGAGTTATCCAGAGTCTGGTTTTAAGCATAAGCCTAACAACTCCCCATACCTTAATATCGTTAAGATATGAACCATTCTATATCCAATATAGAAACTTTGGCACTTATTTAATTGGAACGAGATTCAAATCATGCAGCTGTCTCCAGTGTATATCAACTTAATGGAAAGAGGCTAATCAGTATTACTCAACTTAGGAATGCATCCAATTATGAGTAACTTGAAAGAGAAACAAGTTTCTCAAAATCATTACTATCAACTGAATACCAATCACAAGTATCTATATCTTCGATTACCTTGAAGAATCCTGATACTTGCGCACCTGGTTCTCTACTTTATTATTATACCCACAACTTCTCAAAACTTAGACATTGTATTTCTACGAAACGCTTGTCTAAAAACTAGAGAAGTCACAAGTAAACAGAACATAGTACGAGGACCTACCCCTTTGTCCTGATGGACAATGGACAGCATACAATACTCTGTATAAGTCCCCTGAGTCGAATAACTCAAAACCTGTGCATCGTAGGTTGAAAACTGTACTTATTGTTAAGAACTACTCCGCTGTTCAATGCTCCTTACCCAATCGTCAACTGATATAGGTAAATGTCACGGACATAATTTCAAAAAGTTATATCTCACTTTATAAAAATAAACATACAGATATATCAGTTTGAAATTGGTGCACAACAACGGATACTCAAAACCAAATACTTGCCGTCCGGAAAAAACCCAGGCGACTTCCTCAAATATCACCAATTACAACGAATTTCGATATAATGAGGATGATCACCTTATTCCCAATAACTTACTCCCACTCATCATCTGTAAAACTATACAGATGTGAGAATCATACCTGGTAAATAAATACCCCGGAGTAAGTATATAATCGGGAAATCAATTTTCCTTTAACAATGCACAGTGAAACTGAAACATGAAAATGTTTCGTAGGGGTATCCTGGTATTCCTACTAATGCCTCTTCCATAATCCAATTCATGACTGTAACCGTATATTTCTTTGCCATCTCTCCAAATTCCTTTATTTATCTTTATTCATTACCTTCTGTACACCTCTTTAGGCTAAGTGGTTTTCTTCCTTCCCTACCATTCGGCACCAGCCTATGGTTTGGAAGAAGACTATCCAGTAAGCATAATAGGTGTACTCTCCAAATCCTAGGAGTACTCGTAACCTGAGAGAAGGTGATGATAAAAGACAACTGAATAATACCTTATTCTATTTCTCCCGAACTGGGGAAAAAAGCAAAGGTGAAGTAGGAATGGCGATGAAGTACGCGGTTTGGTCGTGAATGATAGCAGTCGCAATTTACTTTGCCCACTTTCTAATCCCTTTATTTTGTCTTTACTTATTACCTTCTGTACATCCTACTTAGGCTAATTGTTTTTCTTCATTCCCTACCTTTCGGCACCTGTTTATGGTTTGGAAGAAGACTATCCAATAAGCGTAATAGGTGTACTCTCCTAAACTAAGGAGCCCTCGCAACCTGAGAGAAGGTGATAATAAAAGACAACTGAATAAACCAATTCAATTTCTCCTGAACCTGAATCCATCCTCGAAGAAGTCCCTTCGAGTTCGTATATAACCATACGATGGATCTATCCAATGGAAGTGGATGTTCGTAGTGATTCGAGGTGTTCTGAGAAATGCAAAGGGTAAAAGAAGGAGCGACAATGACTTATGCAACTTAGACAATCCAAAAGCCAGTATTTTAAGAAGGTTCGGTCAACTTGGTCACTGAGTCATAGTCTAGGGTCGGTCAAAAGGTCGCAGCCAAAGAGAGAGAGAAAAGAAACACTCTGTGTGCACTCTAACCTAGATCAGAATGGTTATCATTTTATCTAATCAGGAAACCTCCCACTGTACCGTCAAATTCTCCTCCAAACCTGAAAGAAGAATTAGTCGGGATCACCCGAAGAGAAACTAACTCATCAGTGGGAATCGGGATCCAACTCTCATCGTATGATAACGTGAAGGAATCCACTCACGTTATCACACTCCAGAAGGTATTCACATACTTGGCAAGTTTCAGTTTCTTTAGAAACTCCCGATGTGGATTTTTGCCCCATGCTCTTATGACCCTGACGTTGGCCAAATGCCATAATTCACATGCCAAGTTCTATCCATCATTATCTTGTCAATTTGAACCCACCCGTACATGCCCACGACGATGGCCAAATGGCAGAACGACTGTCCCAAAACAACTCATCTATCTATGCAACAGATGAATACCCAGCAGCTACAAAACACTATGCCTTGGCGTTGGTCAAAATGCATAGCTTGAATACTACTGAATACCCAACTGAAATGACGGAGGGCTACGACTGGTTTTTGGCGAAAAACCTTTAACATAACGAACTTGATATCGCTAAAGGAACCTGATAGCTTTTTAGAAAATATAGTGGCGAAAACCTTCGCTAAAGAGGTCACTCCCGTTGAAAGGAACTCAGCTCTTTCCTCATGGAATGAGGTGCAGGATATTCCAACTGAATACTGCGATGCAAAGCAACAAGTAATCGAATATAGTGAAGTTATTACCCGACGCAAATTTCTGCCCAAGGGGTCACTCCCGGTGAAGGGATCTCGGCCCTTGCCTCGTCGAATGAGGTGCAGGATATTCCAACTGAATACCACTATGCAAAACAAAAGAAAACGTCTTTGTAATAACACTTTTTAAAACTGTTCCAATAACGTCCAAACAGGTTTGTTTTCCTTTGCATTGATCAGAATCAACGCAGTCCCATCAATTAATCATACCAGAAAAGAACGAAAATAAAATGTACGTATATGCCATCCGCATTCGTCACTGGGTCCTATCATCACCCGTTAGGTTACTTAACTAACGACAGAGCGGGGACTGGACTAGCGCGGGTGTAAAACATATACAACATCTACTAGTATATATACCAGTATACAATAATCGCTCCAGGCGTGATAAAAGTAACATTACAGAAAAGTAATAAGCATCATAGAACAAAACAGATAATCTGGGATCCCCGGGTTTCACAGAACCGCTACTGAAACCCGACGTTCCCCTGGTTGTGTGGATAGCCTGTGCAATGAAACCTAGACCCCTACGGGTGCGGCAAGTCACCCGCCAAAACCTGAAGCGAGGCAGCCCCTACAGCAAAGTGAATGGACCACCCTGCATGTCACGACCCAAATGTGGCACGTAACCGGCAATTAAGTCACGTGACATCTTAAGACATCGACGAGGTTTAAGTAAGCCGAAACCGGAATCTAAACCCTTTTTGAAAAAATTATTGGAGGTAAGGTTTAATTAATCATCCTACAAAATCCATTTAAAATAACATCTATATTTATATAAGTATATAAAACATTTTTGACGTCTTTAAACTTAACATCATTCCCTTTGTATTTTTATAAAACCCCGATACAACATAATAATAAAATGGCATCCCAACGGAAGCCAGCTTTCACGTCAAGAAGACGGAACAGCCAAACAATCTATATCAGAAGTCGACTCTAAAGAGTGCGACATCATCACACATAAACTCTAAGTCTCGATTCTAAGTCCACAGTATATCATTTCTAAGTTGATGGAGTTTCTGCTAGATACAAGAATAAAAGAATAATCACGAGTGAGTAAGATACAATAATAACTCACTTACCATCAATCCCCAAAAGAAGGTGTGCCCCAAACCGCTGATAATCCAAGCGGTAAAACCTGCAAGAAACTGTGGCACAACGGGGATGAGTTGCCAACTCAGTGAATAAAAGTGCATCTAAAGGTAGAAATCGAAATGCATGATGCTACCTAGGTCATAAGTATAGTACTATCATAATCTGTATCGATATACTATATGATATGCAAAGTCCAACACTAGCTATCATGCAATCAGATGTATAATATCTCAATGTCATATGATTCAAAATCATGAATCTATTATCCCAATTGGAATTCCCTTCTTGTCTATAATGTCTGTACAAATATATGCAGGTATTGTCCCCTAGATCAGTCCTGGTGGAATCCAATAATTACACATCCACCGTATACTTCAAGATAATGATCACATCAATAAACATATGGATGTCCAGCATCGACATCAAAATCCGAAATCTCTCGTGTCCAGCTTCGACACGTAAATACAGATACCGTCGACACCATCTTAACAGATGATCGCCACCCGATATCCCAGGCATCATTTCTCGAACGAGCATGTAATCAACAAAGCCTACCATGTATCCAACTGTTTCTCCACCGACTAGGTCTGGATAAAACTGTAAATCCGTAACCGTATATCCACCGACTCGGTTTGGAATAAAACTATAAATCCGTAACCGTATATCCACCGACTCGGTTCGGAGTAAAACTATAAATCCATAACCGTATATCCACCGACTCGGTTTGGAATAAGACCAAATCATAAAATATCAAGTGAGGAATAAGAACTTGCATAGATTGTATTGATGATATACTATATATGTATATATATAACAGTGTCCCATACCACCGATATATATCTATATATATATCTTCAGGAGTAGAATACTCAGAAATCTCAAGAATTCAAATACATCATCTATAGTATTACAACATGAACAGGAAAAGACTACGAAATCATATCACATAACATAATGAATTCAATTTTAATGTGTCATGGCACTACTAATGATGTGTAGTGTAGCATACGCGTCCGTGCTCATGCAACATGGAAATCATTAGTATTTGTGCAAGTGTTCTACGGTGTATCAGTCTACATTTTTAACGCATATATAACCGAACGATTCTATAGTGACATGGAAATACCAATGAGGTGTAGTGTGCATATAGTTAAGTGCTTTTACAGCATAGTACTTATGGGTATTTGTGCAGTGTTCTATCAGAGTGTGCGTAACGCGGAAACATATAATATAGAATACATAATGCAAACCTATAAGTAATTCTAAATGCACTTGTTGTAATTACTTGTTATGAGCTATACCATTATTTTTAGAATTGATCGGAACGTTAAGTTTGAAATAAAAAAGCTGCCTTAGCTTTAAAAGAGTTGGTTGTTTCAGAAACTGGCACGCATCCTGGTAGTTTATTTAAAATGCAACGAACTGTGGTTTTTAAAATAATATAGCTCATACCAGTATTACATCATAAACCAGAGCATAATTTATCTCTATGAGTCAAAGAATAATTTGGCCGTTATTCGGCATATGAAATTCATCATTTCAGATATTTACACATCCTTGTATTATAGCTCATCATATCGCTATATCCATATCATCTTAAGTACGGCATAACCCCTCATACAAACTTATCAAATCATAATCATATCATACGGATCAATATCACGTATATCTCATTAAAAAACTACATGTAAGACTTATGCAAAATGAGAATATACAAGATGAAAAGCTAATTTAAGTAGATATCATGATAATAATCATAAGGTTGCGGGGGTGCTATACGCCATCAACCCGACTTCCCCCGTAGATGTAAATCTACTAACCAGAAATATGTAACATCCTAGTTCATTTATACCAATTCCAGTTCTCGTATTTCCTTAATTGTGGTATTTTCCTGATTTATCGTGTTTTGGGTGCGAATAGTATTTTACATTTTACATTGCATTCGACCTGACCCGCTTGCTTGAACCTACTTGATTAATATTTATAAATCACACTGAGTTGTTACATAGACATGTGCATCTCACGTATACTGCATACTGGCATTTTACCATATAACATTTTAGGTCATGTAAAATAATTTAAAATTACATTTCATAACCTGCATGATACCCCTAACCCCGTGGTAGCATCCGCGCATCTTGTTCTCGTCCCGTTCAGTGAAACGAACGTGTTTAGATGGCTACACGCATGTACGTGCATCCATTCTTGGGGGTATGCATTTTCGTTACCTGAGCATTCATTTTGAATTTTGAAAGTCGTACATATTTTTCGTATTTTAAATCTGAATTTTAAGACCCGACCCGGGCGCGTTTTGAAATATTTTTGTATCCCACCAAAATTCAATTTATATAATTTTAAAATTTAGTTTAAATATTTTCATATGATTTCTTTAACAAACTGAAACCTCTTATCTAAAATTTTAAATCTAAACATCTTTTAAAATTTTAAATCTAATTTCCTAACAAACTAACAACTCCTTTCTCTCTCTCTCTCCTCTGCATATATATATTTATATATAATTTATTTAGTTAATTTTTCTTTCCTTATTTAATACACAACCTCTTCTTCTTCTTTCTTCTTTCTTTTTCTTGATCTTGTTTCTGGATTCCGGTAATCACCGCCGGAGCCGTGCTCGTCGCCGACGATTCGAGTGATCCTGTGAACGTACCTGACTTGCATGATTATCCTCGTGCGTTGTTTGGAACCGTTCCGTGTACCGTGTGCGCGTCGCGACATTTCGCCGACGAAGGACGTTCCGTACACATCCGTTCTTGTTCCGTCTAGGCAAGTTAATCTTGCTACATGCTATATAATTCATTTTATACCTATTTAAATAAATACCATATCTATAGTTTAAATCTAGTGCCCCATGTTTAATTTTATAACGTTTCGATGTTCCGTTTGCATCCGTTTATATCATATTAAATCTAGATCATCAAAACTTATCTTGTGACATACTAGATTACATTATACTGCATCCATATCATTCAAAATATATATCGTCATAATATTTCTTATTATTATCTTTAATTAGTTTATAATCTACATTTTATAATGTTATACATTTGAAAATATTATAGTTTACACATGAAACGTCGTTGAAAAAGCGGATACGATAAATCTGAAATTTACTGTACACCTTACCTTATAAAATTCATTATAAATCACAGAAAAATCATTATTATACGTTCTTTAGTTCGTTACGAATATAAATCAGAATACTATAACTCTATGAAATATTTACTTGCAAAATAAATTTTTTAAATAACGTAAAATGCAAATGAAAATGTCTCTAAATTGCTGTCCAGGGAAATTCCAGCAGCAAACTTTCAACTTCGAATGTTCATAACATTTTGTAGGGACAACCTGAGATGCTTATACTCATAAAAATGAAAACCTTATTGAATTATCTTTATTTTAGTATAAGACATGTCCCTTTTGGAGAACATTTGTTATTTTTAAGCTATTTTACAAATCAGGGTGACGCTGAATTTCTGAACGGAACATTCTTGTGCATGGTTAATCAATACCACTTTTATAGTTATTAATCGCTTTGAATATGCTATCCATATTAATATTATTATATCAATATTTATATCATATATTGCTTAGTTGTACATCCCACATTACCATTTTATAGTTTTATAACTTTTCGGATATCCTTTTGCATCCATCGCATTTAAGATACATATAATTACATCCATAGATCACATTACTACATAATACTGTGATATTAACACTCCATGTTTAATAAATTGCATCCTAATTAATATTGGAACTATAAATGTAACCTTAATCGATAACTGTGCATCCATATCCTTGAAATTATATCTATTTGCATATCATATTACATGTTCCAGTTTATTGTTCTGATAGTACCCATGCTTGTTTATTTATACACATGCTTATGTTAGTTTGATTATGAGCACCCACATGACATCTTGTGCTACCTGACATGACCTGATATATCATTACTTGACATGTTAGCTGATTTTGTTTCTAATGCCGACAATCCTGACATGTTGTCCCGATGGACATATCCTGTTGTCTGTATAGACAAACCTGTTCCTGCCTTATCCTGTGTTGGCATTAGTCTTAGATTTATCAATACCTGACTTGAACACATAACTTGGGGGTATGGGGAAATCAATGATGAAACCTGACTTGTAACTCGACAGTTCGATACTTATACTGATCAGTTTTAGGGGCTAGGCCAGCCCTGGGATGATGCTGCTGACATCATTCATCTATACATGTTTCCTGTTTAGTGCCTAGCGGCATGTCTCGGTTTCAGCCTGAGAATCTGGACCGTGGTCCCGGGCATGCATGGGATACTATTGAGTTACATCGACGATTCATCAAATTGATTTCAAAGACTTGAGAGTATTTAACCCAATAGACCGGTTTAGATTATTCACTGCACACTACCTGTCACTGCCCTGATTTACATTGCTGTTACACTTGCTTTACCTTTTATGATCATACTTGCATGTCTTGCTACCTTGTTTATATATTATTTCTTGATGTTATGACACGCTGATGTCTGGGTTTTGCATGGCCCAGATCCTCTACCTTTGTTGCAGACTGATCAGGAGTTTTGCCGCTTTTAGACCGAGCGGTAAGGATCCTGTTGGTATCCAGCCTTACTTTCCAGGTGTTCATTTGATCCTTTGCTTCCGCAAACTATATTATTTCTTGACTCATTTATTCTGGCTCATGAACATGTACTAGATATTTTAGTCTACTTTCATGTTCTTGATATCTCTACAGCCGTAATGTGACTGTGGAAGGATTTTTCCTATCCACAGGTAGCATGGTTGGCTATGTCACGTGCCTACCTTAGCGTACTCTGGGAAGCGGGGCGTGACATGGTTCTTTTGGTATCAAAGCCATAGGATATAGGTTAATCGAGTTTGATTCTTTTGTAGTTGGGTATTGGACCCAATACACGAATCAGAATACTCGTGATTAGGAACATGTCCTGCCACCTTGTTATCGTAATTCTTGAATCATATCCTTCGCCTTGACGATATGCAAACCACTTACATCTCGACTTGAAACCTTTTTGGTTCACCATTGTTTCTCCCTGTTCCTTGATTCTGATACTAGGATTTGGGCGACTTGAGTGGAGTTATGTAATTGTACCCATGAACTGCAGCATAGTTACAATGCGGTACTCTATTTAAGTAACTTGGAGACCTGGTCTTGATTCATTCCCTTGTTTCATGATCGTTATATTACCTTACTGCTCTCGGTTTCATTGCTTACCAGTTATTATTTTATCGCCAGCTTGGATCACGTTTACCGTGTTTAATCCTCTTCAGTATCTTGACTTCGGATGAAGTCATCTCGGTATCTTACCTGTTCATGTTTTCCCCGCATTAGGCTTATTCAATTCTGGTGCATCCCTTTGTTTGTTTTCGTCTTAGGAATGGATTTTCGTGGCGCTTTCCATGCTCATATTGATTGTAAGGAAAGGAAAGTGATTCTCCAGATTCCCGGACATCCGGAGCTTGTTTTGCTGGAGGAAGCGGTTCTGTCAGGCCAATCGAGTTTAGGGCTAGGCTGACAAATAATGTTCTTTCGCCGATGGAAGTGGATAAGGAAGAAGCGCTGACTATATTCAAGAGTTCCATGGACGTGTTTGAAGACATATCAGGTTTACCGCCGAAGCGAGATGTGGAGTTCGCGATTGATCTTGTTCCTGGTGCAGCGCTAATCTCAAAGGCGTATTACCCGATGGCACCAGTGGAGTTGGAAGGAGTCAAGAAGCAGGTACTGAATTATTTGAGAAGGGTTAGATTCGCAGCAATAACTCACCTTGGGGAGCTCCAGTTCTTCTAGTAAAGAAGAAAGATGGTACAAGGAGTATGTGCATCGATTATCGAGAATTAAAGCGGGTGACTATTAAGAACAAGTACCCGATCCCTCGCATTGGCGAATTATTCGAGCAACTCAGTGGCGCGAGGGTATTCTCGAAGCTAGATTTGCAATCCAGATATCATCAGGTCCGAGTTAAATCAGAAGATATTTGCAAGACTGCGTTCCGAACTCGGTATGGATATTACGAGTATTTAGTGATGCCATTCGGAGTCACGAATGTACCAGCGATATTTATGGACTTGATGAACCGAATCTTTTCACTATTCCTGGACCTGTTTATAGTGGTGTTCGTTGATGATATTCTGGTCTACTCAAAGGAGTATTGAAGAGCGTGCATAATACTTGAAGATCGCACTGCAGACATTGAGGCAAGAAAGATTGTATGCTAAGATGAGCAAGTGCGGGTTTTGGCTTGAAAAGTGAAGTTTTTGGGCATGTCGTATCCGGTGATGGAATCGCCGTTGATCCCGAGAGGATTGCAGCAGTTCAAGATTGGCCAATTCCGAAGAATGTTGTAGAGATAAGAAGATTTCTTAGACTTGCCGGGTATTACAGGAGGTTCGTGGAGAACTTTGCTCGTCTGGAAGAGCCTTTGACCAAGCTTACGCGCAAGGAAGTACCATTTGTGAGGACTGGTAGGTGTGCGTCAGCTTTCGAGACGTTGAAACAAAGGTTGATAACCGCTCTTATTTTGACCGTACCAGACGGTTCCGGAGAATTGGTGATTCACAGCGATGCACCGGAGAAAGAATTGAGATATATTTTGGTGCAGCATGGGAAGGTTACAACTTACGCATCGAGACAGTTGAAGACCCATGTGAAGAATTACCCAACTCATGACTTGGAGTTAGCAGCTGGGATTTTCTCTTTGAAGATTTAGAGACACTACTTATTGGGCGAAAGGGGTCAAAATATTCACCGATCACAAAAGCCTAAAGTACGTGTTCGCTCAGAAGGAGCTAATTGTGAGACAGCGTAGATGGTTGAAGCTGACGGCTGACTACGATCTCGATCTTAAGTACCATCCGGGGAAAGTTAATGTTGTACCGGATACGCTTAGTCGGTTGCCAGCAATTCAGATGTTGACTACTCAGAAGGAACTTATTGAAGACTTTCGAAGATTTGACTTGGAGATTGTGCTACCGCATTCGTCGGGATAGTTGATGCAGCTGCAAGTACAGTCGTCGTTGATCGAGAATATTACAGCAGCGCAGTTACAGGACCCTAGATTGTAGAAGTTTTGAGAACGGGTTGAAGCTGAACTTCGAATGGACTCATTGGTTCATGAAGAGGGTTTGTTACGATATGGTTATCGTTGTGTGTGCCAAAGGGAGACATCCGCGAAGAAGTTATGAAGGAGGCGCACAGTTCCGCATATTCCGTACATCCAGGAGGCACAAAGATGTACCGAGATCTACGTCAGTATTTCTGGTGGGAAGGCATGAAGCGGGAGATTGCCCGCTTTGTGGCAAAGTGCTTGGTGTGTCAGCAAGTTAAGGCTGAATATCAAAGGGTTGCTGGTTTATTGCAACCACTTCCGATCAGTGGAAGTGGGAACATATAACCATGGATCTCGTGACAGCTTTACCGCGGAGTCCAAATGGAAATAATGCAGTTTGGGTGATTGTTGATCGATTCACAAAGGCAGCTCATTTCATACCATTTCGAGTTGGCCAATCAACAGAAGCTTTTGTAGAACGGTACATGCAGGAGATTGAAAGATTGCATGGAGTGCCGGTGAGCATCGTGTCCGACCGTGACACCCGTTTCTTACCACATTTTTGGAGGAGCTTACAGGAAAGTTTGGGGACTTGATTGAAGTTTAGCACAACTTACCATCCTCAAACAGATGGCCAGTCGGAGAGAATGATCCAAACTCTTGAGGACATGTTGAGAGCTTGCATGTTAGACTTCAAGGGTTGATAGGAGGATAATCTACACTTAATGGAGTTTTCTTACAATGACAGTTTTCAGGCGACTATTCAGATTGCTCCATTCGAGGCTTTATATGGTCACAAGTGACGTCCACCTGTCTGTTGGAACGATGTCGATGAACAAAGATTGTTGGGACCAGATTTGGTTGGGCAGACAGTTGAGGCGAATAATACTATTTGGAATCATTTTAAAGCAATACACGACCTACAAAAGAGTTGGGCAGATATATCGAGAATACCTCTAGAGTTCGCCGTTGGTGATTTGGTATTCTTGAAGATATCACCGACTAGAAGAGTGATTCGTTTCGGAAGTTGAGGAAAGCTTAGTCCTCGACTCGTTGGACCTTTGAGATTTTGGAGCGTATTGGAGAGGTGACGTATCGTTTGGCGTTACCGCAATCTTTGGCGAATGTTCATGACGTGTCACATGTATCTTAACTTCGTAAATATGTTCGAGATGAAGCATACGCGCTGGATCATTCAGAGCTGACTGTACGAGAAGATTTAACCTTTGAGGAACGACCGATGTTGATTGTGGATCGAAGGGAAAATGTTCTTAAGAACAAGGTTAACCCTCTCGTACTTGTTTCTTGGGGAAATCGCTCGCATGGAGAATCAACTTGGGAACGAGAAGATGAAATCCGACAGAAGTTTCCACATCTATTCTTGTAGTTTGTTGATTATTTATCCTTTCTTGTTCTTGGAATTTCGAGGACGAAATTCTTTTGTAGTTGGGTATAATGTAACATCCTAGTTCATTTATACCAATTCCAGTTCTCGTATTTCCTTAATTGTGGTATTTTCCTGATTTATCATGTTTTGGGTGCGAATAGTATTTTACATTTTACATTGCATTCGACCCGACCCGCTTGCTTGAAATTATTTGATTCATATTTATAGATTACCCTGAGTTGTTACATAGACACGTGCATCTCCTGTATACTGCATACTGGCATTTTACCTAGCATTGCATATTTTACCATATAACATTTTAGGTCATGTAAAATAATTTAAAATTACATTTCATAGCCTGCATGATACCCCTAACCCCGTGGTAGCATCCGCGCATCTTGTTCTCGTCCCGTTCAGTGAAACGAACGTGTTTGGATGGCTACGCGCATGTACGTGCATCCGTTCTTGGGGGTATGCATTTTAGTTACCTGAGCATTCATTTTGAATTTTGAAAGTCGCACATATTTTTCGTATTTTAAATCTGAATTTTTAGACCCGACCCGGGCGCGTTTTGAAATATTTTTGTATCCCGCCAAAATTCAATTTATTTAATTTTAAAATTTATTTTAAATATTTTGATATGATTTTTTTAACAAACTGAAATCTCTTATCTAAAATTTTAAATCTAATTTTTTTTAAAATTTTAAATCTAATTTCCTAACAATCTAACGACTCCTTTCTCTCTCTCTCTCTCCTCTGCATATATATATTTATATATAATTTATTTAGTTAATTTTTCTTTCCTTATTTAATACACAACCTCTTCTTCTTACTTCTTCTTCTTCTTTCTTCTTTCCTTTTCTTGATCTTGTTTCTTGATTCCGGTGATCACCGCCGGAGCCGTGCTCGTCGCCGACGATCCGACTGATCCTGTGAACGTACATGACTTGCGTGATCACCCTCGTGCGTTGTTTGGAACCGTTCCGTGTACCGTGCGTGCGTCGCGACATTTCGCCGACGAAGGACGTTCCGTACACATCCGTTCTTGTTCCGTCTAGGCAAGTTAATCTTGCTACATGCTATATAATTCATTTTATACCTATTTAAATAAATACCATATCTATAGTTTAAATCTAGTGCCCCATGTTTAATTTTATAACGTTTCGATGTTCCGTTTGTATCCGTTTATATCATATTAAATCTAGATCATGAAAACTTATCTTGTGACATACTAGATTACATTACACTGCATCCATATAATTTAAAATATATATCGTCGTAATATTTCTTATTATTATTTTTAATTAGTTTATAATCTGCATTTTATAATGTTATACATTTGAAAATATTATAGTTTACACATGAAACGTCGTTGAAAAAGCGGATACGACAAATCTGAAATTTACTGTACACCTTACCTTATAAAATTCATTATAAATCATAGAAAATCATTAGTATACTTTCTTTAGTTCGTTACGAAGCTAACTCAGAATACTATAACTCTATGAAATATTTACCTGCAAAATAAATTGTTTAAATAACGTAAAATGCAAATGAAAATGTCTCTAAACTGCTGTCCAGGGAAATTCCAGCAGCAAACTTTCAAGTTTGAATGTTCATAACTTTTTGTAGGGACAACCTGAGATTCGTATACTTATAAAAATGAAAACCTTATTGAATTATCTTTATTTTGGTATAAGACACGTCCCTTTTGGAGAACGTTTGTTATTTTTAAGCTATTTTACAAATCAGGGTGACGCTGAATTTCTGAACGGAACTTTCTTATGCATGGTTAATCAATACCACTTTTATAGTTATTAATCGCTTTGAATATGCTATCCATATTAATATTATTATATCAATATTTATATCATACATTGCTTAGTTGTACATCCCACATTACCATTTTATAGTTTTATAACTTTTCGGATACCCGTTTGCATCCATCGCATTTAAGATACATATAATTGCATCCATAGATCACATTACTACATAATACTGTGATATTAACACTCCATGTTTAATAAATTGCATCCTAATTAATATTGGAACTATAAATGTAACCCTAATCGATAACTGTGCATCTATATCCTTGAAATTATATCTATTTGCATATCATATTACATGTTCCAATTTATTATTCTGATAGTACCCATGCTTGTTTATTTATACACATGCTTATGTTAGTTTGATTATGAGCACCTACATGACATCTTGTGCTACCTGACATAACCTGATATATCATTACTTGACATGTTAGCTGATCCTGTTTCTAATGCCGACAATCCTGACATGTTGTCCCGATGGACATATCCTCACTACTACAAATAAGGGTTGCCCCTACGGAGATATGCGTAGGGGCGAAAAAATACCCCGTAGGTGCAAAGGCCGCAGGTGCAAGTTGAAGCCTTGAACTTGCCCCTACGGGCAAATTCTTGCCCTTACGGATTTCTGTATAGGTCCTGTTGCCCCTACGGAGTAGGCCGTAAGGTAAAAAAAAAGTTATATTATTTACGGTTTTTTTAATATATTAAATGTACATACGGACATAACCGTAGGGCCATGTACTACCCCCCTACGGACATAACCGTAGGATTCCTGATATTTTGCCCCTACGGATAACGCCGTAGGGGCGAGGCCGTGGCCCCTACGGATATGTCCGTAGGGGCACTCCCAACCCCCTGGTACTGAAATCAGGGGGGAAATATCAGTTACTGCTGATATTTTGCCCCTACGGATATAGCCGTAGGGGCAACATGTGTACCTACGGATTAATCCGTAGGTACATATTATTTGTATTTTTTTTTTTAAAAAGGGCTGCCTGATTTTTTCCCGCCCTTTGCACAATAATATATATATCAATCAAATATAAAATTAATCATCACATAACATATATCGCAGTATTCATAATCACATCTCACGCATATATATAATATACAAAAGAAACCCAAAAACTGAATATGATATAAATATAAACCAATATCAATATCGTTTCAAAATGTAATACAATGTGTATGATATAAATAAATACATGTTTCAAAAAATAAGAACCAAAAAGCTACCCTAGTTCGGTCCAGCTCCACCTCTGAATAACGATAGAACAACACGCGCCTGCTCCTCGGTTAATAAACTCTGCAATTCGGTGCGAGCGGGAGTCTGAGCGGCCTGTGGAGCTAGCGATGTGGCCTGCGCAGCCGCCGTCGAGGTAGTCGCTTGCGGAGTCGCGGCTGCGGGAGTCTGAGCGGGCGGTGGAGCTATAGGAGCTGTCTGCGGAACCACAGCCGATGTAGTGGCTTGCGGAGCCGCAGCCGAAGGAGATGCATGTGGAGGCTCGGCTGATGTACCCTGTCGTGTCTGGACCTAACGTGTGTAATAAGCGTGTAAGAACTGTGTATTATTCAAATTCGTATCATTATTAAGTTAGTTCAAAACCCCGTTTGGATATCTAGTTTGTTGTTTATTTTAATTACATCAGTATGTATGATTAATCAAACTTAAGTCTAAAACCAAATAAGCTCAAGCTACGTACTAATTATGGATATGTTGATATCTATATAATATGACATGATATTTTACTATAAAGTATTATACATACCAGCATCTCCTTCAACTCCTGAATGGTGGCCCTCAAGCTCTCCAGTTCCTGATGGACACGTCGGTCACTGGAGACGGAGGAAGTAACCGCCGGGGTGGAGTCCAACCTCATATGAGCCCTGCTAGGGCCCAGTCCCCGGCCTCTCTCCCAACCTCTGTGGTGCCCTCCGTGTGCGGCGTCCAGAACTGGGGTCAGCAGCCTCGGATCGCTCTGTCCGGTAAAATTGATCCCCGAGACCTGGGCCTGCTCAACCACCCGCTCCTACACCCACATTAAGCAGTAAAGTATAAGTATAAAATTTAAACTTGAACCTTCCAAAACTAAAATTTCAAATTTGGGTAGAAAAAATATTAACACTTACGCAGCACTCCTGGGTAGCGATGTTGGGATATCGAAGCTCGCCCGTGGCGGGATCTGTCGAGGTGCCGTGGACGGCAAGATATGCGGACAGCACGCTCGGTGTATCACCTGAGGCCACGGTCCGAGATGTCTGCAATATTAGAAAGTAACTCTTAATATTAGAAATATTAGAAAATAACTCTTAATATTGCAGAATATCACAAATGTCGGTCTATTGTAATTTACCGATAGCTCCATGGCTCGAGTAATGTTCCTCGAGCCACCTGTGTAAGTGGGGCGACCCCTCTTCGCCGACTTTATGTTCTCTGTATTCTGAGCGGCCTGTTTCTGCACAACGCATTTACATTTAGTTTTCTAATTAAGGAACACAAATAAATAAATTATATCATAAATAATGAATTACATTTAAAATACATACCTGTTTGCGTTGGGAGTCGAAATAAGCGCACAATAGAGGCCATGTCTCTACGTCGACTCTCGCAAAAGCCGGAGTAGATAGGAGGGCCGTTCTCTCTGCCTCGGGGGTCGCCATCCACAGGAAATAGCAGTCGGCCTTCAGCTCATTCCTGTTGTATCGGACCTTGTCCTGCATGTTCTTCATCAGGCCATTGTACAGAGCATGAAGGTCGAGCACCCTTCCCGGGTGATCAGGGTCGGCTACAGGCTGAAAATCGTAATCCAACTGAAAATACTAAAAAAATATTGTTATTAGATTGCAAGTTTTAATAATAAATATATTGGATAGATCAAATGAAAATATATATTAATACATACCCGAGCCTGATCAAAGAAGAGGGCGAATGAGCGCTGGTGCTGCTCGCCCCACTCAACGTGAAGTGGATAGTTCTTCACGAGCCGGCTCTCATCCCCCATATACCGGCCGAACCTCTCGGCATGAGGACCGATATAGCGATAGTCAAGGGTAAAAAAGGGGGGAATGCTGCCTCCCCCTAGCTCTGTCAGGCATCAGCCTATGGGACTGCTTCGGACCTCGAGTCCCCTTCTGGGATGGGGAGGCCCTGCGTCTGCACGAAATATCAAGACAACCAATAATAAGACAAATTTGTATTAAGAAATCAAGGTTAAACGAAAATTCAAGTGTGATATATACCTCCGGTGACTATCGCACGAGCCTGGGCCCGGGCAGCAGCACGAGCGGGACGATAGTTCCTCCGGTGAGGAACAACCGGGGTCCCGGATGCGGACGCATCCCCTCCAACTAGAAAATAAACATCGACGCTAAATTTCCATGAATTTCATATTTATTCTATAGAGCATATGTAAAATGAATAAATATTTTAAATTTATTCATACTAACCTGCAGACGATGCGGAGGGTATGGAAGCGGCAGGAGTGGCCCCTACGGAAGATGTGGACGCACCACCTATAATTACACAATTAAAAATAGATTATATAAGTAATTGCAAAAAGAATGTGTAGATCAATAATATAACGTTCTAAATCAATATGCATGCACTATAGGATATATAAACATACCCGCAGGTGCGGTGGTGTCACCACCTACAGCTAGACAATAATAAAAATTGCTAAGTAAGAGCAAAAGGAATGTGTGTATTTATGATATAGCATTCTAAATCAATATACATGCACTATATGATATATAAACATACCTGGAGGAGCGGGAGTGGCCTCTGTCCCAGATGTGGATGCATCACCAACAACTAGACAATCAAACATTGACAATATAAGTAATTTTGACATAAATAGGCATGAATATCTGTAATATTACATTCAAAATGGATATGCGTGCAGTATACCTGGAGATGTGGCAAAATCCACAAGGAAGGAGGCATCCGAAGGGGTCTCCGATCTAGGTGCAAGACCGACCCTCTGAAGCTCCCTACGGAGCTCTCCGGGCGGCAGAACCGCTCTGCCTCTGCCTCTTCCTCTGCCGTGGCTGGGGCTCCTGCCGCCCCTCGCTGCTCCCGACATCGTCATCAAATCTAGATAAATGGTTCGTGGACGCATTAGACAATCATTAAAAGTATTGACTATATATGTATAGAGCGTAAAATGTGAAGTAATAATATAACATTACTGATAACCTTTTTCGTTTCGTGGGCGCATTATACATATCTACTTGGATTTCATCGTCGATGTCATTTCTAACCCACGTAATTTCATGATCGGTCGAAGACAACCCGTCCTTCGCAACAGACGGTCGGAGCACTTTAAGCCTTCTCTCTTCTTCGTCCTCATTGCTGTCCTCGTATTCTGGGACATCGTAGACATCTCTGGGTTTCCATCGGCATACAACACTCCACCCCGGATGCTTCAAACACTGTGAGTAGTATACTTGGAACGCTTGGTTCAGAAAGATAAACGGATCATCCTGACCGTAAAATCGAAGTGTGTTCACACTGGTCAATCCATATTCATCTTTTCAAGTCCCAAGACTGCTTCTCCACCTGTCCGTATCGGTTCGCGGATCGTACCAAGTACACTGGAATATATAAAAGGGTTCTGATCGTCCGGGATAGTGGATGCCGAGTATACAATTTAAGTACCTATAGTAAATCACACCGTCCGATCCTACCGTCACAATCCCACTATTCTGAGTGGTTCTAGATGTTTCTATGTCCTTAACTTCAAATTTGTATCCAAGGACACCAAATCCTTTGTAATATGCAACCTCCATACTAGGAAATTGAGCTAAACATCTTGAATCACTCTCAAATGATGCAGACAAGTTCGGATCGTAGATCTAACAAAACAAATTTTACGACAAATACATAACGATACAAGTTTAGATTAAAACTGATAGTAATAAAATGTTATTCGAATAACTTACATGATCTGTGACCCAATCACAAAAATTATCCTGATGGTATTTTTCCAAACGTTCTTCGTTCCAATCAGGATGCCTCTCACGTACCTCGTTAAAATGAATTATGTTTTTGACAAATAATTATGACATTAATATTATATCATTTCATACACACACAAACACAGATATGACAATTAATCCAAAAGAACTTACTCTCTAATTTGTTCAAGACATGCGCAATTAAACAAGATAAACCGGTATATCTTGTTGATAAACATAGTGTCTACCCTCTTATACTCGGCTTTATCATATGGCCCGTCTTGAATTCTTCGTGGTCGGTTAAGCCTTGTCTCAATGTTCTCGTCCAGATAGCGGGAACAAAATATGGTTGCTTCATCAAGAAGATAACCTTGCATGATAGAACCCTCTGGTCGATTTTTATTGCGTATATACTTCTTAAGAGTGTAGAGGTACCTAATGAGAATATGTTGAATAAATAAATACGGGTATACAGGACAACAATAAATTTATAAATTGCGCGAAACGAAAAATTACACGTACCTCTCGACGGGATACATCCATCGATATTGTACCGGTCCGGCTAACTTCTCCTCAGTTGCAAGATGAACCGTCAAGTGTATTATGATATCGAAGAATGACGGTGGGAAAATACGCTCAAACTTGCAAAGTATCAACGCAATAGAATTTTCTAGTTTATTCAGCGTCGCAACCTCCAGTGTTTTAGCACACAACTCCCTGAAAAAACAACATAGGTCGTTGATTACTAGACCAACCGAGTCGGGGAGAGAAGTCCTGAGGGCTAATGGAAGAAGGTGCTCCACGATAACATGGTGATCATGACTTTTCAGCCCATCGATTTTGCCCTTCACAATTTTTATTTTCTTGCTGAATGATCCTGAGAAACCTGTAGGGAATTTTAAATCATGCAACACCTGTAGAAATCTTTTCTTCTCCGGTTGTGACATATGATAAGCGGCATTGGGAAGTACAAAATTGCCCGATTTACCCGCTACCGGTCTAGGGTGCAATTCACTTCTTATTCCCCACTCTTGTAGATCCATCCGGCATTCATGTTGTCTTTCGATTTCCCATCTTTACAAAGAAGCAAGTTAAGTATGTGCTCTGATACTCCCTTCTCTATATGCATGACGTCCAGACAATGACGCACTGAATTTGTAGACCAGTACGGAAGCTCGAAGAAAATGCTTAACTTGTTCCAATATTGTGGTTTGACCTGTTTCGTCAGATCCATCCCGAAGGTCACGTTATTGTAACCATCCCATTTAGCAGTCATGTCCTCTCCGGACAATAGGGATGGAGGTCCAAGAAGCTCCTGATGACCATCAAAGTGAACCGTATCTAACCTATATGGGTAGTCTGGAGGCAGGAAACGTCGATGGCCGCAATAACAAACCTTTCTGCTAAAATTCAAGAATTTTGATGTTGTGTGTTCATAGCAATGAGGACATGCTTTTTGACCATGTACGGACCAACCTGATAGCATTCCATACGCAGGAAAGTCATTAATTGTCCACATTAAATCCGCACGCAGTATGAATGTTGTATTTGTGTTTGAATCATATGTCTCTACACCATCAATGAACAAAGATTTCAACTCCTCGATCAGAGGTCGGAGGTAGACGTCGATATTGTTCCCCGATGAGTTTGGTCCGTCGATAAGAAGAGGCATCATAAAGTATGATTGGTCCATAACCAACCAAGACGACAGATTATAAATTATCATTACAACGGGCCATGTGCTGTGACTTCCAGCCATATAGTTGAATGGGAAGAAGCCATCATTAGCCAGTCCGAGCCGGACATTGCGAGGATCGCTACTGAATATTGCGTGCCTCCTATCGAAATCCTTCCATGCCGGTGAATCTCTTGGATGGCTCATTTTTCCATTTTCGCTTGGAGGAGCACGGTGATGCCAAATCTTTGCCTCGGCTGTTTTCATGCATCTGAATAGCCTTTGTAGGCTCTGTGTTATGGGAAAGTATCGTGCTATCTTTACAGGTATATCAGGCTTCTTATCAGAATCTTTCGGTTTATACCTGGCCTCTTCGCATGTTGGACACTCTTTCAAATCCGAATTCTCTTTCCGATACAACACGCAATTTTTAGGGCATGCTTGAATCTTCTCGCACTTTAGACCCAAATCAGACATCATCTTCTGGGCTTCGTACCAGCTGTCGGGCACATTATTTCCCGGAGGCATAGAATCTTTCAAGAACGAAAGAAGCATTGTGAATAACTTGTTGCTCCATCCATTTAGGCACTTAATCTGGAAAAGTTGGACGAACCATGAGAGGGTGGAATATTTCGCATTCTCATAAATTGGTTTCCTAGCATCATTCATGAAATTTTCATATTTATCCGCACGCGGTCCTTGACCGGAAGGAATGTCATCTTTGGTACGAATAGATTCACCTAGGGCAGCCTCTACCATATCCTCCATTTTTTCTGATGGAAATAAATTTCCGTCTCCTGCCGCATTACCGAATTCTTCTTCTTCTCTTGCCGCATTATCGTGTTCTCCTTCTTCTTCTGCCGCAGTACTGCATTCTTCTCCTTCCCCGTGATATTTCCAAGTTGTATAAAGTCTAGTAAACCCATGTTTTACAATATGAAGCTCTGCCAATTCTACCTTCTGCCAGTACTTATTGCCACATCTATCGCATGGACATAGAATCTTCTCTATTATGATCTTATTATGTGCGCGTGCAAATTCAAGGAAAGCAGCAACTCCTGCGACAAACTTAGATTGCATATGTTGTTTCCAATCCACATACATCCAGTCCTTAACTCTGACGTACTCATGGGCCATGTTAGACTGTATAACATATAAATTGTAGGTTATGCGTACTATATTGAGAAATATAAGAACGGGATAGTTACTGACAAAGGAGAAAATCCGTGTATATGCTTTGTGTGTGCGTTTGTCGTTGAAAAGAATAAATTATCGCACGTATGTTAACCGATAGACGGGGACTAAGTGGCGCTTTTAGTTTCATATATGAGTATCGATGGGAATATGAAGGTTTCATATTATCATATATCGGTTTTAACTTGAACATCTCGAATCGCTTTCTAATTATGCGTTTGTTGTGTATTCTTGTTGTATGTGTGTGTTCCGACCGTCGGGGGTAGGCTTCTATCCTATTAAGAATGTATAGAGCGAACGCCCATCACTTGTGCTTTCAACCGCTTCGAGTAAATTTCGGCAGTACCTCCCCGCTGTTCTCCGAGTACACTGTAATAGAATAGATAATCATTTCAAAGCTGTGAAACAATGTTGAAATGAACATCTAATCTATCTTTGTACACGGAGAACCAGTGGAAAGGTACCGACGAAATATCTCGAAACGGATGAAAACACAAGTGAATGAAGGCGTAAGCTTTATACATTCTTAACTTTTCCACACGGGACAAATCTATGGGTTATCATACGATTGAATTTTCTCGTCGCGTAGACTATATGACGGTTGTTAGTATCGAGCAATACTGTCCGGTATTTAACAACCTTCGTATAGTTCTAGGTCACGACGAGCATCGCACGTATGTTAACCGATAGACGGGGACTAAGTGGCGCTTTTAGTTTCATATATGAGTATCGATGAGAATATGAAGGTTTCATATTATCATCGAGTATCGGTTTTTACTTGAACATCTCGAATCGCTCTCTAATTATGCGTTTGTTGTGTATTCTTGTTGTATGTGTGTGTTCCGGCTGTCGGGGGTAGGCTTCTATCCCATTAAGAATGTATAGAGCGAACACCCATCACTTGTGCTTTCAACCGTTTCGAGTAAATTTCGGCAGCACCTCCCCGCTGTTCTCCGAGTACACTGTAATAGAATATATAATCATTTCAAAGCTGTGAAACAACGTTGAAATGAACATCTAATCTATCTTTGTACACGGAGAACCAGCGGAAAGGTACCGACGAAATATCTCGAAACGGATGAAAACACAAGTGAATGAAGGCGTTTGCTTTATACATTCTTAATTTGTCCAAACGGGACAAATCTATGGGTTACCATACGATTGAATTTTCTCGTCGCGTAGACTATACGACGGTTGTTAGTATCGAGCTATACTGTCCGATATTTAACAACCTTCGTATAGTTCTAGGTCACGACGAGCATCACAAGTATGTTAACCGATAGACGGGGACTAAGTGGCGCTTTTAGTTTTATATATGAGTATCGATGAGAATATGAAGGTTTCATATTATCATCGAGTATCGGTTTTAACTTGAACATCTCGAATCGCTCTCTAATTATGCGTTTGTTGTGTATTCTTGTTGTATGTGTGTGTTCCGGCTGTCGGGGGTAGGCTTCTATCCCATTAAGAATGTATAGAGCGAACACCCATCACTTGTGCTTTCAACCGTTTCGAGTAAATTTCGGCAGCACCTCCCCGCTGTTCTCCGGGTACACTGTAATAGAATAGATAATCATTTCAAAGCTGTGAAACAACGTTGAAATGAACATATAATCTATCTTTGTACACGGAGAACCAGCGGAAAGGTACCGACAAAATATCTCGAAAAGGATGAGAACACAAGTGAATGAAGGCGTTTGCATTATACATTCTTAACTTGTCCACACGGGACAAATCTATGGGTTACCATACGATTGAATTTTCTCGTCGCGTAGACTATACGACGGTTGTTAGTATCGAGCTATACCGTCCGATATTTAACAACCTTTGTATAGTTCTATGTCACGACGAGCATCGCACGTATGTTAACCGATAGACGGGGACTAAGTGGCGCTTTTAGTTTCATATATGAGTATCGATGGGAATATGAAGGTTTCATATTATCATCGAGTATCATATATTGGTTTTAACCTGAACAGCTCGAATCGCTCTCTAATTATGCGTTTGTTGTGCATTCGTGTTGTATGTGTAACATGATTTTAAACTATTGAGATCAAGATTTGAGAAATTTTATAAGTGGCCGTTAACATGATAACAATCATCTCTTCTTATCGGTCCATATCTGAATTCTAATGGGCAGTATATTTGCTATTAAAAGATCATGTTCAACTCTAAAGTAAGGGAAAAACAGAGGAATATAGATCTATTAATGTCAATCCATAAAGGTAATCACATATTTACAACATTGCAAATACATTAACGCAAAATATAGTTATGATGCTTCAAAAGAATCAATTATCAAGGATGAAGAGAGCTTGTGATAAAGCAATCAAATTTAGCTTTTGCATTAAAATGGTTTATAATAAAACTTTTGAGATCCTTCAAGAAAGTTATGGCACTGTGAGGTTCCACAACCTATCATAACCAATCGCAAATTTTCATGGTTCTTTACTGGTATAAGACTTGTACTTCTATGAGGCGGAGTAAATAAATTTGTCGGGAGCTCGTGATGCATGTGTAATGATAGAATCCAACAAAAATTATTCTCATGTATTAATAATAGCATCCCAATTGCAACTTTTTTATTCAATAAGATAACACATTTGCAAGAGTGCATCATTTACATTATGTTTTACTCCCTCCAGGGCCACCAAAATATACGGTATCTATAGGATGGCTATTGTCAATGGAGTAACAGTCAGGTCTAACTTGGCCAATTTGAAAATCATTATCTCGTTGTTTATATAGATTACCGCTATTATTTGTAAATCGTATATTGCTTATATATGCTAAGCCTCCCGCTGCAAAACGGCCGCTCTCTATTGGCGCACTCAGTTCACCATTGTTAAAGCTCACTACTCCAATATTGATACGGGTTAATCTCTTGAAGAGAGTTTTTGGCAAATATCCCTAACTCTAACCGAACCCTACCCCCAGCCCCAGCCCAGCCCCAGCCCCAACCCCAGCCCCAGCCCCAGCCCAACCGAGCCTTAGCCCCAGCCCCAGCCCAGCCCCAACCCTAACCCCAACCCCAACCAAACCCTAGCCCCAGCCCCAGCCTAGCCCCCAGCCCCAGCCCAGCCCCAGCCCAGCCCCAACCCCAACCAAACCCTAGCCCCAGCCCCAGCCCCAACCCCAACCCCAACCGAACCCCATAACCTAACCCAAACCCTAACCCTAACCGAACCCGACCGATGTCGACGCCGACGCCGATGACCTCACCCCTACCCGAACCTGGCCTGAACCATAGACTACGTAAAAATTAAAAATTATTTAAGAATTACTTACAAGCGTGCGCGCGGTGGAGGAGACGGTAGAAATTGGTGGTCGCCGACGATCGTCGAAGGTGGCGACGAGGTGCGGTAAGTCGACGAAGGTGTGGGGAAGACCGACGAAGCTGGCGCAGGCTCGCGAGCGCGGTGGCGACGGAAGGCGGGAATAGGCGACGAGATCATGGGAGGTCGAGAGAGAAATTTGGGAACGAGATGAATATAATTTTTCTGTGCTTTTTTTTTTATTAATAACCTATGTAGATGCCCCTACGGACATAACCGTAGGTACCCGGCTTGCGGCTCCGTTGGGCCAAAGGGAAAATTAGAACGTGAAGCACCGTAGGGACAACGATATGGCCCTACGGATAAATACGTAGGGACAAGAAATATTTTCCCCTACGGATTTCTGGGTCCGTAGGGGCAACCCCATATTGTAGCAGTGCAAGTTGTCTGTATAGACAAACCTGTTCCTGCTTGATCCTGTGTTGGCATTAGTCTCAGATTTATCAATACCTGACTTGAACACATAACTTGGGGGTATGGGGAAATCAATGATGAAACCTGACTTGTAACTCGACAGTTCGATACTTATACTGATCAGTTTTAGGGGCTAGGCCAGCCCTGGGATGCTGCTGCTGACATCATTCATCTGTATATGTTTCCTATTTAGTGCCTAGCGGCATGTCTCGGTTTCAGCCTGAGAATCTGGACCGTGGTCCCGAGCATGCACGGGATACTATTGAGTTACATTGACGATTCATCAAATTGATTTCAAAGACTTGAGAGTATTTAACCCAATAGACCAGTTTAGATTACACACTGCACACTACTTGTCACTGCCCTGATTTACATTGCTGTTACACTTGATTTACCTTTTATGATTATACTTGCATGTCTTACTACCCTGTTTATATATTATTGCTTGATGTTATGACGCGCTGACGTCTGAGTTTTGCATGGCCCAGATCCTCTACCTTTGTTGTAGACTGACAGGAGTTTTGCCGCTGTTAGACCGAGCGGTAAGGATCCTGTTGGTATCCAGCCTTACTTTCCAGGTGTTCATTTGATCCTTTGCTTCCGCATACTATATTATTTCTTGACTCATTTATTCTGGCTCATGGACATGTACTAGATAGTTTATTCTACTTTCCTGTTCTTGATATCTCTACAGCCGTAATGCGACTGTGGAAGGATTTTTCCTATCCACAGGTAGCATGGTTGGCTATGTCACGTGCCTACCTTAGCGTACTCTGGGAAGCGGGATGTGACATATCGTATCTACTCAGGAATCGCCAATCCTTTTCCTTTCTTCGCGGCCTCCAAAGTCTCCGTATTTGAATCTAATCATAGCAATAACTTGTGTAAGGAAATGGTTATTCCGACACGGCGAATATGCAAACACACGTTCCTACGTACTCGTTATATTGTATACGACTATTTCAACTATCCAGCACTTGACCTCACTGGAACCCAACCCAATTCTGCATCGCGATAGGAAACAGATCGCGTTACGATTTACCCATGTCGTATTTTAGATTTTTGATTCCATAACCGATATTTGCTCTCAGATTTTATATATAGTTAAACTAACTTGTTTAAATAATACCAGAATAGCCAAAACTCTTCATAGAGACATACCCCACAAGCCAAAACACCCAAACCCCCCAAAAATCCGGCGACGCCGGAATTCCTCTTATGGTCGCCGGCTAAAATCCGATCCCCTGGGTCCGTCATCCTAGGGTTTGTTCTATATTCCACATACATCATTCTAGCACTGTTTGGTTAAGTTTAATTTACTCTGAATAATAGCAGATTTTAACAGTGTTCAGTTTTTCTAAAAATACGATATTATGGACACTTGATTTCCTATTTAAACAGATTACAGGATAATTTCCTACAGTAAGCAAAGGTTTTACCTATAAGAATATTGCTGGAAGAACACCCTCCAAGATGTACAAACTCCTTGTCCTAGCTTGATGGTGAGAAATCCCTATACTTAGCTCTTTTCTTCTTCTCCCTTCTCTTTTCTTTTACTTCTATTTTCTTGTTCTAAATTTTTCTTTAACTCTTGAAATTTTCTGAATATTTAATCTTAATAAACTGATCTGAACACCTTAGGTAAAAGGTGAAGGGAAGGGTGAGGTGTAGGAGGAGGTAGCACCATGCAACATGTGGTGGTTTCATGTAAGAAAGAGGTGTGGTGTTGTTGTTGTGCATGAAAGGAGGTGGTGTCAATGCATTATCCTTTCTAAAATGAATTACCCTTAATAAAATTCTGAACTAAACTTTATCTACACCTTTTTCCACTTACACCCTCAAAATTCAAGTTTGCACATTTTTTCCTAAACTTTACAAAAAGACCCTTCACTATTTAGTTTATTATATAAACACTATTTTATTAAAATGAAGCTAAATTTGTCATTAAAACCCTTGTAATTTATTTATGTTGCATACTAAAATTTTAATTTAATTTGTTTAACATATATCTTAAGAAACTGTCTTAAATGTTTTTTAATAACTTTTTAATTTAACCTTTTATTATTTAATTAATTACTTTTATATATTTCAAAAACTTCAGAATGTTACAATATTCCCCCCTTAAGAAAATTCGGTCCCCGAATTTGAAATCAACTAGACATACCCTCTAATTCTGTAGAAATCTCATTTCGCATCGCATCCTCGGTTTCCCTAAGTAATCTCCTCGCGATTATTTCCTTACCAAAGAACCCTTATAGATGGAAGTACCCTTGATCTTAATTTCTTTGTTTGCCTGTCTAGAATAGCTACAGGCTGCACTGCGTAGGATAAATCCGGCTCAAGCCGTAAGGTTTGATGCTAGATCACGTGAGAAAGATCGTGAAGATACCTGCAAAGCATCGAAACGCGAAACCCCGGATGCATATCGGGAAAACTTGGTGGAAGTGCTAAACGATAAGCTGGAGCACCCACTCACTTTAGGACCTTGTAGGGTCCGACATATTTGGGGCTGAGCTTCCCCCTTCTTCCCGAAATACATCACACCTTCTATCGAAGATATACAAAGGAACACATGGTCTCCCACAACAGACTCGAGTCTACGATGTCATCGATCTACATATGATTTCTGTCGGCACTGGGCCGCTCTCATTCTGTCTTGTATCAGTTAGATCTTTTCGGTAGTCTCTTGTACTATCTGCGGTCCTAAAATGCTACTCTCGCTCAGTCTCGTCCCGCAACCATGCGACCGACATCTCCATCCATACAAAGTTTCAAGGAGAGCCATTTGGATCGTCTTCTGAAAACTATTGTTATACGAAAATCCTATCGAAGGTAAGTGACGATCCCAACTACCATCAAAATCAAGGCTACAAGCTCGAATCCTATCCTCTAAAGTCTGAATGGTCCGCTCTGACTGACCATCCGTCTGTGGTTGAAAATCTGTACAAAATTTTCATCGTATACCTAGAGCTTCTTGAAGTTCTGCCATAGCTTGTTAGTAAAATGGGTACCCCTATCTGACACTATACTTGTTGGAACTCCATGCAATCGTATCATCTTGTCGATATACATCTGAGCATACTGTGTAACCCATACGTCGTCTTCACCGGAAGAAAGTGAGCTGCCTTTATCAAGCTGTCTACAATCACCCAAATGGAATCATACCTTTTGCTAGTCCTGGGTAGACCCACAAGGAAATTCATGGAAATCTGTTCCCATTTCCACTCCGGAATGGGTAAGGGTTGCAATTTTCCAGCCTGCCTCTGATGCTCTGCCTTGACTTGCTGACAAGTCAAGCATCTTGAAACAAACTCCACAATGTCCCTCTTCATACCTCTCCACCAGTAACATCCCTCAAACCATGATACATCTTGGTGGAACCAGGATGAATACTGTATGCTGATCTATGGGCCTCCGCTAAGATCTCACATCTCAGTCCATCCGAATCTGTCACACAAAGTGGTTCCCAAAACGTAATACCCCACTGTCATCAATCACTAACTTTGACTCTCTGCCCCGCCTAACCTAAGCCATAACCTCTGGCATACGAGCCTCTGCGGCTGTGTCTCCAAATTACGATCCAATAACTAAGGACGTGCGAACATGTGCTAACTGTCCTCTTACCGAGGTGAACTCAAACTGTATAAACGACTATCATCTAAAATCTGCCAGTCTGTAGAAGACCGCCTCTGTAAGGTACGCAACGAGATAAGCTACCTCCAGGCTTTCGACTTAAGGCATCTGCCACAACATTTGCTTTGCCTGGATGATACAAGATCTCACAATCGTAATCCTTCATGAGTTTCCTTCCATCTACGCTGCCTTAAATTCATATCCCTCTGCTAAAAAATATACTTTAAGCTCTTGTAATCTGTGAGAATCTGGTATGACTCGCCACACAAGTAATGTCTTCAAATCTTCAGCGCGAATACTACAGCAGCCATCTTCCAGTCATGAGTGAGGTAGTTCTGCTCGTGCCTTTTCAACTGTCAAGAAGCATAAGCTACAACCCAATCGTGCTGCATCATACACAGCCTAAACTCACTCGAGATGCAACACACTACTCAACAAAATCGTCTTACCCATACGATAACGATAAGACAGGTGCACTTGTCAATCGAGTCTCTAACTGCTGGAAACTCTGTTCACATTTATCTGTCCAAAGAAATGGAACTTCCTTCCTATTAAGTCCGATCAACGGTGAAGCGATCCAATAAAATCTTGCACAAACTTCTGTAATAACCGGCCAGACCCAAGAAACTTCGAACCTCAATAACTAAAACAGGTCTGGATCAGTGCTGTACCGCTTCAATCTTCTTTGGGTTCACACATATCCCATCTCTTGTAACTACGTGACCCAAGAATTCTACACTATCCCTCCAGAAAGCATACTCGGAGAATTTAGCAAATTCCTAAATTATGATACCCCGTAGAGTAATCTGGCTAATCTCACCTTCGAATACTCGTCCCAATTTATCGGAGAAAAGCTTACTATACGATTTCCTTCTTAAACTACTTGTACCTTGTCTGAACAAACTCCATCGAAAGAAATACATCAATTTCACCGATCTCGTATCGAAGTGCCACAACAGACTAAAATCCTAACCATCTCACCTCTGAACGTCTATGAATCCTGTTGGTCCATTTATACCGGTAACGTAGTCAACCATTTAACTTCATGGACTCGGGAAACAACATCTCGGTAACCTCAGCAATGATTGTTACCACTGTCTAAACAGTACGTGACACCACGATTTTCAGAGAGGATAAAAACATCACGTCTTAAGTTTTTCTGATCTCCAACACTGACTCTACCATCAGGTGCGGATCCCGAAGAACTTGCCCCACCATTTGAACTCGATCATATATGAATGAACGACGTATCTCTATATCATCAAAAAGTCACTCCAGTCAGTCCTTGTCCCAGACAAGTGTGCGCTGACCGTATCTCCAACTGTAGCCTTCTCGGCCCTCATAACATGGGGATTCGAACAACCAATCATGCACTGACGAAGATAGATCAACGGAAGGAACAGAAAGAGAATCTTAAGATATAAATCCTAAGGTAACTTAGGTGGAGTATCATATCGTAAATATGTCGTGGAACATATGTACGGTATGTCACTCTACTTAGTACCTACTCCATCAACAAGGGTCATCCTATATAACGAAAGTTCGGGTATAAGACCCCCAAGGTCAAGTCTAAGTCCTATAAGATCAAGCCCAGGTGACAAAATATATCCCCCAGACTCCATATAGCCAACCTAGACTCGAACAAAGGTTAAACCAAACGCTCTGATACCAACTTTGTCACGACCCAAATATGGCACGTAACCGGCACTTAAGTCACATGACATCTCAAGACATCGACGAGGTTTAAGTAAGCCGAAACCCGGAATCTAAACCCTTTTTGAAAAAATTATTGGAGGTAAGGTTTAATTAATCATCCTACAAAATCCATTTAAAATAACATCTATATTTATATAAGTATATAAAACATTTTTGACATCTTGAAACTTAACATCATTCCCTTTGTACTTTTATAAAACCCCGATACAACATAATAATAAAATGGCATCCCAACGGAAGCCAGCTTTCACGTCAAGAAGACGGAACAACCAAACAATCTATATCAGAAGTCGACTCTAAAGAGTGCGACATCATCACATATAAACTCTAAGTCTCGATTCTAAGTACACAGTATATCATTTCTAAATTGATGGAGTTTCTGCTAGATACAAGAATAAAAGAATAATCATGAGTAAGTATGATACAATAATAACTCACTTACCATCAATCCCCAAAAGAAGGTATGCCCCAAACCGCTGATAATCCAAGCGGTAAAACCTGCAAGAAACTGTGGCACAACGGGGATGAGTTGCCAACTCAGTAAATAAAAGTATATCTAAAGGTAGAAATCGAAATGCATGACGCTACCTAGGTCATAAGTATAGTACTATCATAATCTGTATCGATATACTATATGATATGCAAAGTCCAACACTAGCTATCATGCAATCAGATGTATAATATCTCAATGTCATATGATTCAAAATCATGAATCTATTATCCCAATTGGAATTCCCTTCTTGTCTATAATGTCTGTACAAATATATGCAGGTACTGTCCCCTGGATCAGTCCTGGTGGAATCCAATAATTACACATCTACCGTATACTTCAAGATAATGATCACATCAATAAACATATGGATGTCCAGCATCGACATCGAAATCCGAAATCTCTCGTGTCCAGTATCGACACATAAATACAGATACCGTCGATACCATCTCAACAGATGATCGCCACCCGATATCCCAGGCATCATTTCTCGAACGAGCTTGTAATCAACAAAGCCTACCATGTATCCAACTGTTTCCCTACCGACTCAGTCTGGATAAAACTGTAAATCCGTAACCGTATATCCACCGACTCGGTTCGGAATAAAACTATAAATCCGTAACCGTATATCCACCGACTCGGTTCGGAGTAAAACTATAAATCCATAACCGTATATCCACCGACTCGGTTTGGAATAAGACCAAATCATAAAATATCAAGTGAGGAATAAGAACTTGCATAGATTGTATTGATGATATACTATATATGTATATATAACAGTGTCCCATACCACCGATATATCTATATATATATCATCAGGAGTAGAATACTCAGAAATCTCAAGAATTCAAATACATCATCTGTAGTATTACAATATGAATAGGAAAAGACTACGAAATCATATCACATAATATAATGAATTCAATTTTAATGTGTCATGGCACTACTAATGATGTGTAGTGTAGCATACGCGTCTGTGCTCGTGCAACATAGAAATCATTAGTATTTGTGCAAGTGTTCTACGATGTATCAGTCTACATTTTTAACGCATATATAACCGAACGATTCTATAGTGACATGGCAATACCAATGAGGTGTAGTGTACATATAGTTAAGTGCTTTTGCAGCATAGTACTCATGGGTATTTGTGCAGCGTTCTATCAGAGTGTGCGTAACGCGGAAACATATAATATAGAAAACATAATGCAAACCTATAAGTAATTCTAAATGCACTTGTTGTAATTACTTGTTATGAGCTATACCATTATTTTTAGAATTGATCGGAACGTTAAGTTTGAAATAAGGAAGCTGCCTTAGCTTTAAAAGAGTTGGTTGTTTCAGAAACTGGCACGCATCCTGGTAGTTTATTTAAAATGCAACGAACCGTGGTTTTTAAAATAATATAGCTCATACCGGTATTACATTCTAAACCAGAGCATAATTTATCTCTACGAGTCAAAGAATAATTTGGCCGTTATTCGGCATACGAAATTCATCATTTCAGATATATACACATCCTTGTATTATAGCTCATCATATCTCTATATCCATATCATCTTAAGTACGTCATAACCCCTCGTACAAACTTATCAAATCATAACCATATCATACGGATCAATATCACATATATCTCATTTGAAAACTATCTGTAAGACTTATGCAAAATGAGAATATACAAGATGAAAAGCTAATTTAAGTAGATATCATAATAATAATCATAAGGTTGCGGGGGTGCTATACGCCATCCACCCGACTTCCCCCGTAGATGTAAATCTACTCAACAGAAATATGTCGTATCTACTCAGGAATCGCCAATCCTTTTCCTTTCTTCGCGGCCTCCAAAGTCTCCGTATTTGAATCCAATCATAGCAATAACTTGTATAAGGAAACGGTTATTCCGACACGGCGAATATGCAAACACACGTTCCTACATACTCGTTATATTGTATACGACTATTTCAACTATCCAGCACTTGACCTCACTGGAACCCAACCCAATTCTGCATCGCGACAGGAAACAGATCGCGTTACGATTTACCCGTGTCGTATTTTAGATTTTTTATTCTATAACCGATATTTGCTCTCAGATTTTATATATAGTTAAACTAACTTGTTTAAATAATACCAGAATAGCCAAAACTCTTCACAGAGACATACCCCACAAGCCAAAGCACCCAAACCCCCCAGAAATCCGGCGATGCCGGAATTCCTCTTATGGTCGCCGGCTAAAATCCGATCCCCTGGGTTCGTCATCCTAAGGTTTGTTCTATGTTCCACATACATCATTCTAGCACTGTTTGGTTAAGTTTAATTTACTCTGAATAATAGCAGATTTTAACAGTGTTCAGTTTTTCTAAAAATACGATATTATGGACACTTGATTTCCTATTTAAATAGATTACAGGATAATTTCCTACAGTAAGCAAGGGTTTTACCTACAAGAATATTGCTGGAAGAACCCCCTCCAAGATGCACAAGCTCCTTGTCCTAGCTTGATGGTGAGAAATCCCTATACTTAGCTCTTTTCTTCTTCTCCCTTCTCTTTTCTTTTACTTCTATTTTCTTGTTCTAAATTTTTCTTTAACTCTTGAAATTTTCTGAATGTTTAATCTTATTAAACTGATCTGAATACCTTAGGTAAAAGGTGAAGGGAAGGGTGAGGTGTAGGAGGAAGTGGCACCATGCAACATGTGGTGGTTTCATGCAAGGAGGAGCTGTGGTGTTGTTGTTGTGCATGAAAGGAGGTGGTGTCAATGCATTATCCTTTCTAAAATGAATTACCCTTAATAAAATCCTGAACTAAACTTTATCTACACCTTTTTCCACTTACACCCTCAAAATTCAAGTTTGCACATTTTGTCCTAAACTTTACAAAAAGACCCCTCACTATTTAGTTTATTATATAAACATTATTTTATTAAAATAAAGCTAAATTTGTCATTAAAACCCTTGTAATTTATTTATGTTGCATACTAAAATTTTAATTTAATTTGTTTAACATACATCTTAAGAAATTGTCTTAATTTTTTTTTTATAACTTTTATTATTTAATTAATTACTTTTATATATTTCAAAAACTTCAGAATGTTACACTGCACTTCACGGAATACAGTAACTTGAGCA
Source organism: Agapanthus africanus (assembly GCA_030015575.1). Taxonomy (NCBI): domain Eukaryota; kingdom Viridiplantae; phylum Streptophyta; class Magnoliopsida; order Asparagales; family Amaryllidaceae; genus Agapanthus; species Agapanthus africanus. The sequence goes on from CM057337.1 coordinate 541,096,244, forward strand.
TCCCATCTTGGGTCAAACTGTACCCTCTACGAGTACGGCGAATAGTCTGCCAATTCTAGAGTGAGGCCCCTTTGCCTCTCAAAGCCATGAGATACGGACCCGTTGCCCTCCAGAACCCGGCTATCCGTGCACTCCGTCGTGGGGTAAACCTAGTACAAAAATGAAAAATATTTACAACGGGTACATCGATCTCAGTCCGGTCGTGCCCCAAAAGAATATTATACAAACAGGCAGTGACGGAAGTCCACATGTTGGACGCTCGCCCCGCAATATCAAATATACAAATAAATCCAAACTTCACTACCATTGCACACAACTATCCACCACGAGAAATCCGCAACATCACAGCACAACACAGAATATCAACGCGAATGTCACGTTCGCAAACCCGTCTAAAAAAGCTATAGCAATTAGACATGATTTACCGCTCGAATGACATTCACGGTCGGAGATATAATGTAAGTACTGTAAACTAACATATTTAAAATTCCGATCGACAAAACTTCCCGAACTGGGCCCCAAGTACAACTGCAGTACTCTAACAAAATCTGGGCCCAAACAAAATATTCCAGAAACCACAATTCCCCATGAAAGAACCCCAGAAGAAATATGGTGCACTGTAACCACAAATTGGCGGCGGAACCGCGGCCAAACCATGGTTTTTGCGGCGGTTCCGCGGCAGTATAGTGGAATCAGCGGACCAAATTTCTACCAGAGTCTTAAAAAAGCCTGCACGATTTTCTGAGATGCTCAAAATAATTTTTAGACCAGTTTAAAATTTCTACATAAACTTTGACATGAAAAATGCGGTTTTGGAAATTTTGTTCGATCGATATTTTAAACACCTTAGAACAAGTTAGTAAAGGTTAATGGCGTGGCTCTGATACCATGTAAGTCTACGGTAGCGCCCCGGCCGTCATTCTGACGTCAAACGTGGAACAAAAACTATTATAACTGGCGCTATCGCATACTATAACCTGGATCTTGCCATTAACGCTAAACTAACAAACTGTAAAGAGGTAGAAAAGCTATATCGATCGATCCGAGTCTTTCGATCTTTAGCCATCATCCCACGCTCCTCGTGGCAACTCCGATCTCTTGTCTCCTCATCGAGGTGGCACCACGTCAACGGATCTTTAAACGGGCTCCCGCCTCTATACCGAGGCAACTCGGTCATCAAGTCTGCTAAAAGAGATGACCAAGATGAAGTAGAGAATGAGTAGAATACTTTGTCCCAAACACCCTAGGGTTCTCATCACATGAGAGGGATATGGTGGAGGTAGAAGAAGATGCAAAGAGTTGGAAATGGTGAACTCAAGAAAACTATCAAGAGAGAAAGAACTCAAGCATAATAACTTGTGTTGTGATCTTTTCTTTTGTGAGTAGATATATATAAGGTTGTGTAAAGAAAATATCTCATGAAAAATATCTCCTAAAAATATCCACAAACCCTAAAATATCTACATCCAAAACAAAACTCATTTAATTCTTTAATGACTCACTAGATGACTCATTACATGAGTCATTAGTGAACATTCTAGAATTAATGAGTCACAACAATGAGTCACCCTTTCCAAAACTAATAATCATTTAAACCAAAATGATTAATCCAAAAGGAAATGCATCTTCTAAAATATTCTCATAACGGATTACGAGAATACCCCTCACCTGTATATACATACCTGTATCCGAATTCCGACTGAATACGAATACGAGAGACTAAAATATTCCGACTCAATATAATACTTGGATCCGGCTTAAACCAAAGCCCACCAGTATTACTGTCCGTAACATGACACGTGCATAAGTGCACGTGCATTTTTGAACTCTGCCATAAAACCATACGGCCTCTACAACGTTTTACCCGAACTTGGGAAACTATCTGTGGGGGACTCTAAAGACTCGTCAGTACCCTGGCAGTGGGTTTAACCACAAGCAAGTCAGCGGTACTAGCTGTGCGTAACGGCTGCCCATGTACTGACGGAAAGGGAAGCCGATGAGCGAACTCATCCTGGAACCCTACTGAGCCTATCAGTGACAATATACGTACAGTCCGGTCCGTTCGTCTATGAGCATCGCATATCAGGCCTAGGGGGATGGTAACGTCAGACCCCCATTAGCGGTATAAGTCGTGTCGGAGAGTAGCCCTGAACATCCTGAGAAACTACTGGAATGTCTACTAGTAATTCTCACCTGCCTTGGCCAAGGACTTGGTGTAATGGCTCTCCTAGACACAGCGCGATCTCACCCCCAATACCGGGAGAGACGAATCCCTTGCCGATCCGCTTACTTGCCTACATGTGGTTCGGGACTGTACCCAACTAAAACCTGTTTGCACGACTCCTTTGATCTGTGGTAGGGTAGTAATCAAAGCACAGTGGGAACTCACACAAGACAAATGATGACCTCAGGTCGATGAACTAACCTGTACACATGTCACCAGGGAACTGCTATCTGACGCTAGGTATAATACCAACTAGCAGGTTCCAGGGGAGTCCTGTCCGGTGTACTCATAACCTAATGAGCACTTGTATACATCTTAGGTGATCCAACTGACACCAGTGGCTTATGAGACCGACCACCGCCCCTCGTCAGGCTCTCAACTGTATACACTAGTCTACTCCAGAGTATCGATGCCCTGTCTCGAAACTCCCATGACTAGGGACCACTTTTAAGGATGTGCTTATAGACTACCCAACTCTCACGTATATAATCGCCATCATATTATTGGTAGTCAAGCAGGATCCTAAGGGCTCTATCAACGTGTAATAGTGATCATGCCACCTAAAACTGTACATGATGATAAAGGCAAACCAGATAGCATACTATCATCTCGAGTAAGACTGTCCTACCGGTATAGGTCCTCCCTCAATCATTCCAATCATGTACCTGCGATCCAATAATTGACTTTGAGGGCACTATATCCAACAGATCATACTCCTGTTCAACCATTCAATTCCTACTAGTCCTACCCGACTTTCGCACCTTCCCTAGACATTGCTTCTACACAGCCATTTGGGAGTTTCCAAAATCCAAACAATTTTGAATCTTTTACTGAAGCCCCTTCACAACCCATGCCTAGTCTGGAACAGTCATTGGAAGCTTATATTGTAGTGACAAACCAGCAGATGAGGAATTTGGATGCTTCCACGCCCTTATGCAACCTAGTGACCCGGTAGATAGTTTCCAACTAGCTCCAAAAATTCCAATGTATGATGAGGCAGTTGGACAAATTGAGAATTTGAGTGGAGAGAGTGAGCTATGCACCCTTCCAAATCAAACCTACCCATCACCAATTGAATCCCACAACTCCGGTTTTCGATGTCTATCAAGTGTCCCAAATGATTCACTAGTTGAAAATAAAACGTTTAATGAGTTGTGCGACTTTGTAGTGCTTGATTTGCCAGATTGTGAAGGGTCCCTTTCGAGTGAAACCATTACCAATCCTTACGACCTCTACACCTCCAATCTAGAACCTGAATTGATAAATATCCTTGCTTTTGATGAGGTGTCCGAAAAAATTAATTTTCACTTGATTGAGGATATTGATGTAGGGAATATTTTAGATGATGAACCCGCAGATTTGACTGAATTTTTCTCTCCAATTCATCATCCTGAGTCATTAAATGTTTATCCCGAACTTCATATGCGTCTTGATTTTGATGATAGTTGCATGGATGGGATAACTTTTGAGGAGAATTATGAGGATAGTATTAAGGATGAACCAGTTTTGTTTGATGAGTCGGATTTTCCAATTCATCCTCCTGAACCTTTAACTGTTATACTTCCTAAATCACCCCCTTCATCCTTTTCATCGTTCCAACCACGCAAGAGATCACGCAGGTGGACTGTGAGCTTGAAAAATTTCTGTTCGATCATAGCAGTTTTGACGCCACTAGTGCGTTCCTCCTTGAATCAGACACAGTTCTCACAACCGATAACGATTATATGTGTAACCCTTCGAAAATCGTATAGGCAGTTTTTCGGTAATCGGCTAATTTTTCGGCTTTTTCCGTAAAAAGTCAAAATAGGTATTTTTCATTGTAGACCTAATTATACAAAATTTAGATAAGATATTACTATAATTTTGTCACTAAAATGTCACTTATAATTTTCTAGTTAAATAAAAAAAATTCGTAATTAATTATTTTTTTATTATTTTAAGCTTTTAAAAATACATTAAATTAGTGATAAATACAAATTTAATTAGGTAAATTTCATAATTAGGAATCTTTATAAGCTAAAATATGGTGTTAATAAAATTGTATCATGACTTGCAACATTTTAGTTTTATGGTGTGAAAATTATGAAAAAAATGATGTAAAAGGGGTTTTTTTTGTAAAAAGTTGATGTGAAATGCATTAAATGAGATGTGAGGGATCTTTTTGACCTAGAAACTTCTCCAAAAAACCCCACAACACCCTCCCTCACCTGCTGGCCGAGCCTCACCTGCAGAATTCCCCATTTCCTCAGTTCATTCTTGCTTCATTTTCTTGCTAAAATTCAATAAAAATTCACAAATTTCCATCTCAATTCAAAGCCAAACCCTAATCCACTCTCTCCTCAACCAAATTTAGTTCAAAACTAGGAGAAAGGAGGCTTCTTTGGTGGCTTGATCATGCTAGGGTTCCATTTGTGGGGTGAAATTCTAAACTAGTTTGTTAACTTATAGTTTATGTGTGCTAAAATTCAATTTTGAAGTATTAATTTAGTTGTAAATTCTTGTTCATGAAAATCAAGAATGGGATTTGGTTGAACTAGGGTTTGAAACATGGTTTTTAGAGTTAAGTTAGGGCTTTGGTCACCTATTTGATTAGAGTGATTAATTGCGTAAGGTTACGCTCGCTAAATCGTTAAATTGCGACGTTTGCATCGAATCGGTTTGAAATTTGCTTACTAGATTTTTACAAAAATTAGAATGCGATCAAATTGCGTTATCTTAGCAACATAATTAGCTTCGTATAGGACTATTAGAGTGTGCGAACGTGGGGTTTCTTCTAGTCGGGTTTTAGTTTTGTCGATTTCCCCGAAATGACGACTCTAGTTAACGATTAGCGATTTTCATGCGTTTTCCTGTGCACCGAGTGTATGTTATGTTTAATTCAAGAGCGTCGATAATTGTATATTGTGACTTGCATCGTTTTAGGTTTTGTAATCTTATGCTTGGTGTTGTGCAAATAATAGGATCGGTCGGGGAAATATCGGACACGGCGCGTAAAGGCAAGGCGGTGGCCGGATCGGATTAGCGGGGATTTCTGGTGAGTAGATGTATTCATCTATGGGGGAATCATCTGAATGGCGCGATGCGCCCCCCTTAGTTAGGATAACCCTACTTTATGCAAGATTTATATTATTAGCTAGCTTATCCATTTATGTACATTGCATACCCTTATAGCTAACCGTATATTAGATTGCATGGACATTCATCTATACTTATGCGATATCACTTCGTAGGACACGAACACCATTACCATTGGCATCTGTTGCACGCGCACTATTCATGTGACACACACTCCTTTGGTAATTGCCATGCCACGTGCACTATAGAACCTGTTTAACTTAGTATCGCCACGTGCATTCATACATGATACATGAAATTGCAGATCATGCATATACCTCGCATTATCATCATATTTACATAGATTTCTATCCAAAATTCACATAATATTCATTGATATCATAGACATTTATCATATATAACATGTGAACATTATGATTTTCTTAAGGATTTCAGTATTACTGCGATTTCTGAATTTTTGGGGAAAACCGCAAGAATTTAACAAAAGCTTATATTTATCATTTTTAAAACAAAGTTGCGGTTTTCTCGTGATGTATGTGTCGTCCACCATGAGTTTTCATGTTTTCTGTTGGATTTCGAGACCCGATTCGAGGAGTGGATGAACCGTCTCGGGTACATGGTGGGCCCGGTATGGTACCCCGGGGCAAGAAGATCGAGTTGTAGACGATGAGCCTGGCAGGGGAGGACTACCTACCGGTGATGTCTGGCGCGGTGGATATCCGGAGGATACCGACCGTTGTCGTGAGATTTGATGACATGGGCCGATCCGGACTGACGGAGCCCGATATTTGAGACATTGATACAGTGAGATATTGAGATAGATATGATTTCATATTTAGTGGTGATGCTTGACACGGGTTTTCAGATTATTTCTTGATGGTATTTAGCTATTGTACATATGTTCATTTTCTAAAGTTAAGAATGCAGTACCCTTAGCATTTAAAACACTTAAAGAGTTAGTAATGACATTGCATACATGTGCATGCATACTAGAGATATTATATCACATATGGACATACATGTTGTGACGCATTGCGTGCATTCTTACGATTGCCTTACTAGATGTTATATTCTACTCACGAGCTGGCAACTCACCCCCGTTGTGCCACAGTGTCTTGCAGGTCCGACTCATCAGTCTTGTAGCGGCGGCTATCTTATCATCATCTCCTTTTGCTCAGACTCGCGACATCGCCCGTAGGTGGGTTGTGAGCACACTTTATTTCTTTTGCTTTATCATTGTATCTAGTATTCTCCATCTACCACTTTATATTGTATATGCGATCTAGTGATGAGACTGAGAGATTTGTATATATGTGGTTTCTTTTGGGTCGAGCTCACTTGAGCCGGCGTTGTGTTTTCTGGTATTTTGCGTTTCTTTTATGCTCTTTTCTTGATATTACTTATATATTGCGTGTGGTTATGATCCGCCTTGGGCGAAGAGCTAGCTCCCGCTTGGGGATGCCATTTTTATGATTACAGGTTTATTGTCTTGTTGTACCCATTTTGGGGGATAGAAAATACAGGGGAGACTCTGCCGAAATTTTTGGAAATTTTTGATGTTTTTTTTTGGGATTCTATGCAACTTATTTGATTTAAAAACCGTTTCCATTTAAGGTTTTTCCTTCACTCTCTTTTGATTTTGGTTTAGATTCTTTTGGGCTTTGGCTGACTTAGGTTACGGTACGCCTTTAGACGTCTCGTAATCTAAGTGCCAGTCGTGTTCCGTACTTTCGGGTCGTGACAAAGTTGGTATCAGAGCGTAGGTTTTACCTTTCTGAGTGTAGGACGACCTTGGTAGATGGAGTAGGTGACTTGAGCAGAGTGGCGTAGCGTGGGTATGATCCGCGGCATACTTACGATACGGTACTCCGCCTAAGTGACCTTAGGACATAATTGCTTGTATTTCCTTTCTTGATTCCTTGATTCAATTGCAATGATCTTATCAGTCCTGTTTCTTATTCCAGCTTCGATGCCGCCAAAGACTACAAGAGCTCAGCGGGCTGCCGCTAGGGATGAGATTTGAGCGGGCTCGTCTGAGGCGAGGATCGAGCGGGATGATACGCCTACCCCTCAGGGTCATACTGATCCGCCTTATTCAGACCGTATTGCCAGACTAGAGGCCGGCATGCAAGAGTTGCAGCAGATGATGGGATCTTTAGTTGAGTCCAGTCGGGCACAGAGATCCGAGGACGTTCTTTCCACCGCACAGACCACGATCGTACCTGCTGCACAGATGGTCACTCCTGGTGCTACTACGGAGACTATCCCTGTTTCACTACATGAGTTCATGAGATTGAGACCTCCAGCTTTTACCAGTACAGATGCGACAGAGGACCCACAGGCATTTCTTGATAGGATGGCTCGGATTTGCCGTTCGTTGAGGTGTTCTGATGATAGATTGGTGGAGTTTGCGAGTTTTCGTCTGGAGGGTCTTGCCCAGACATGGTAAGATTCAGTAGAGAGAGGCCGAGCTGCAGGTCTGCCTTCTATGACCTGGGATGAGTTTACATCTGCATTTCTTGCCCGTTTTCTTCCGGAGAGTGTCCGAGATGCTCGAGCCCGTAGTTTTGAGTCTTTGCGCAAGACTCCTGGGATGACAGTGTCGGAGTATGATATACAGTTTACCCAGTTGTCGCGATATGCTCCGTACCTAGTAGACACAGAAGAGAAGAGAATAAAGAGGTTTGTACGAGGGCTTGATACACAGCTATTCCTTGCCATCGGCACCCAGCACTTTGATACATACGCAGCCGCGATGGATGCAGCCTTACTTTTGGAGGAGCGTATTTCTGAGACTCTGGTCGTTTCTGGGCCGAAGAGGATCCGTACTGATACGCCAGCTCAGCGGCAGATGGGCAGACATCGCGATAGATTATTTCTGGGAGATGGTGGAGGCAGAGGATTGAGACGAGGTCAGTTATTTGGTTCATATCCACAGACCCAGCAGTCGTCTCCAGGATGTTTTCGGTGCGGGAGTCAGTACCACCGTGTCAGAGACTGTACCATGGGGCATCCGAGCGCGGCGACAGTCCCGCATGTGACTTTACCACCCTCACCACCTTCTCAGAGAGCTTTACTTCCTACTCCTGACGAGCTCCACGTCAGTCAGATGCTTCTAGAGGCTGTGGGCGTAGCGGTCCAGTTCCGAGAGGACGAGGCGACAGAGGCAGAGGCATAGGCCGAGGTGGAGGCAGAGGACAGCCAGCTATTAGTGGTGGACAGGCCCGAGTGTTCGCGTTGACTCCTCAGGATGCACAGGCATCCAATGCCGTCGTGATAGGAACTCTGCCAGTATGTTCTTTTGATGCACGGGTATTATTTGATCCAGGCTCCACACATTCCTATGTATCCACGTACTTTGCACTGAGGTTGGGCCGAGAGTCTTCTCCGTTAGATCAGCCGCTCGTCGTTATTACCCCGGTAGGCGAGTCTTTTGTTGCCCGTTTTGTGTACCGATCGTGTTCCGTTCGTATCGGGGAGAGAGATTCTTCAGTAGATTTGATTCTCCTCGATATGCTAGACTTTGACATTCTTCTTGGTATGGACTGGCTAGCCACCTGTTATGCATCCGTGGACTGCCGTGAAAAAGTAGTCAGATTCAGTTTTCCTGGTGAGCCGGTTCTTGTTATTCAGGGAGATCGTAGCGCTACCCTTCCCAGCTTGATTTCATCACTTCGCGCTGGTCAGCTCTTAAGGAAAGGGTGTCAGGGATTCTTAGCCTATATTTGTGATACTAGCTCCACAGAGGTTTCGTTGGACCAAGTCCCTGTTGTGAGAGAGTTTCCTGATGTATTCCCTGACGAGCTGTCTGGTCTGCCACCAGAGCGCGAGATTGAGTTCTGTATTGACTTGATCCCTGGCACGGGGCCTATTTCTATACCGCCTTATTTGATGGCCCCGGCAGAGCTGAGAGAGCTAAAGGATCAGTTACAGGACTTGCTGGACAAAAGGCTTATCCGACCTAGTGTGTCACCTTGGGGTGCTCCCGTCCTGTTTGTTAAGAAGAAGGACGGAAGTATGCGTTTATGCATTGATTATCGTCAGCTGAACCGGGTTACTGTGCGGAACAGATATCCCCTACCCCGCATTGATGACTTATTCGATCAGCTCCAGGGTGCAGGGTTCTTCTCGAAGGTTGATTTACGGTCAGGTTATCACCAGTTGCGGGTTCGGAAGGAGGATATTCCGAAGACCGCTTTCTGTACCCGTTATGGTCATTATGAGTTCTTGGTGATGTCGTTCGGGCTCACTAATGTCCCGGCAGCATTTATGGATTTGATGAACCGTGTATTCAGGCCGTATCTCGATCAGTTCATTATTGTGTTCATTGACGACATCTTGGTTTATTCTCGGAGCCGGGAGGAGCATGAGCAGCACTTACGTATCATATTGTAGACTTTGAGGGAGCATCAGCTGTTCGCCAAATTTTCCAAGTGCGCATTCTGGTTAGACAGTGTCGACTTCTTGGGTCATGTGGTGACGAGAGATGGTATTTGTGTGGACCCGAAGAAGATCGAGGCAGTTCAGCGTTGGCCTAGACCGGTATCAGTTACAGAGGTTCGCAGCTTTCTAGGTCTGGCCGGCTATTATCGACGTTTTGTCCAGGATTTCTCCCGCATTGCTGCACCGTTGACCGGGTTGACCCGGAAGGGGGTTCCTTTTGATTGGACCCAGGCATGTGAGGATAGTTTCCAGCAGTTGAAGAATCGTCTGATTACTGCACCAGTGTTAGCATTGCCTTCAGGATCAGGCGGGTTCGTGGTATATTGTGATGCTTCTCGAGTGGGGCTGGGATGTGTATTGATGCAGCACGACAGAGTTATCGCGTATGCTTCTCAGCAGCTGAGGAAACACGAACAGAACTACCCCACCCATGATTTAGAGATGGCTGCAGTGGTATTTGCACTTAAGATCTGGAGACATTACCTATACGGTGAGTCGTGCCAGATATTCACTGACCACAAGAGTTTGAAGTATATTTTCCAGCAGCGAGATCTGAATCTGAGACGGCGCCGTTGGATGGAGTTGGTGAAAGATTATGACTGCGAGATTCTATACCATCCGGGCAAGGCGAATGTGGTGGCAGATGCTTTGAGTAGGAGGCCCGGAGGTAGCTTATCTTGTTTGAGCGCAGTACAAATGCAGTCGACGGCGGATTGGCAGGTTTTATGTGACAGCAGAGTGCAGTTCGAGTTTACTCCTACAGGGGGACAGCTGGCCCATTTCAGAGCACGCCCACAGTTACTTGACCGTATCCGCGAGGCACAGTCCGGCGATGCCCATATTTTAGAGATTATTGAGCAGATTCGGCAGGGCAGAGTTTCTGAGTTCGTGATTGATGATCAGGGGATACTTCGATTTGGGACTCGACTATGCGTGCCAGATTCAGAGGGACTGAGGCGTGATATTCTCGAGGAGGCACATAGATCAGTATACAGTGTGCATCCAGGTTCCACCAAGATGTACAGTGATTTGAGAGAGGTTTACTGGTGGGACGGGATGAAGAAGGATATTACAGACTTTGTGTCGAGATGCCTGACTTGTCAGCAAGTCAAGGCCGAGCACCGGAGGCCAGCCGGCGAGTTACAGCCTTTGCCCATCCCTGAGTGGAAGTGGGAGCATGTATCCATGGACTTCATTGTGGGTCTACCCAGGACCAGTTGAGGGTATGACTCTATTTGGGTGATTGTGGATCGACTGACGAAAGTGGCTCACTTCCTACCAGTGAAGACCAATTTTGGATTTTCTCAGTACGCCCAGGTCTATATTGATGAGATCGTGCGACTGCATGGTGTTCCGACTTGCATCGTGTCCGACCGTGGCACCCAGTTTACCAGCCGATTATGGCAGAAACTTCAGGAAGTATTGGGCACCCGATTGAGTTTTAGCATAGCCTTTCATCCTCAGACTGACGGTCAGTCGGAGCGTACGATTCAGACTCTTGAGGACATGCTCAGAGCTTGTGTTTTAGATTTCGGTGGTAGCTGGGATCGTCATTTGCCTTTGATCGAGTTTTCCTACAATAATAGCCTCCAGGAGACGATTCAGATGGCACCTTTCGAGGCTTTATATGGGAGGAGATGTCGATCGTCAGTATATTGGACAGAGCTCAGGGAGAGCAGTGTTTTGGGGCCGCAGATTTTTCAGGAGACGACCGAGAAGATACAGCTGATTCGAGACAGGATGAGAGCGGCACAGAGCAGGCAGAAATCATATGCTGACAAGCGTCGTCGCCGACTCGAGTTCGCTGTTGGCGATCATGTTTTCCTGAAGGTCTCTCCGATGAAAGGTGTGATGAGATTTGGGCGGAAAAGGAAACTGAGTCCTAGATATGTTGGTCCTTTCGAGATCCTAAAGCGTGTTGGTCCGGTCGCTTATCGGTTAGCTCTTCCGCCCAGCTTCCCCGATGTTCACCCCGTATTCCATGTCTCGATGCTCCGCAAGTACCTTCATGATTCTTCCTAGGCGATTCAGCACCAGACGATCCAGCTAGAGCATGATCTTTCTTTCACCGAGCAGCCGGTTTTCAATTTGGATCGGCAGGTGAAGAAATTGAGGTCGAAGGTTATACCGTCCGTCAAAGTCCTTTGGCGTGGCCCGAACAACGAGGAGGTCACCTGAGAGACCGAGGTCGAGATGAGGAAGAGATATCCCCATCTTTTTGAAGGTACGCGTAGTTAAATTCTAAATTCGGGGACCGAATTTCTTTAAGGGGTGAAGATTGTAACCCTTCGAAAATCATATAGGCAGTTTTTCGGTAATCGGCTAATTTTTCGGCTTTTTCCGTAAAAAGTCAAAATGGGTATTTTTCATTGTAGACCTAATTATACAAAATTTAGATAAGATATTACTATAATTTTGTCACTAAAATGTCACTTATAATTTTCTAGTTAAATAATTTTTTTTTCGTAATTAATTATTTTTTTATTATTTTAAGCTTTTAAAAATACATTAAATTAGTGATAAATACAAATTTAATTAGGTAAATTTCATAATTAGGAATCTTTATAAGCTAAAATATGGTGTTAATAAAATTGTATCATGACTTGCAACATTTTAGTTTTATGCTGTGAAAATTATGAAAAAAATGATGTAAAAGGGGTTTTTTTTGTAAAAAGTTGATGTGAAATGCATTAAATGAGATGTGAGGGATCTTTTTGACCTAGAAACTTCTCCAAAAAACCCACAACACCCTCCCTCACCAGCTGGCCGAACCTCACCTGCAGAATTCCCCATTTCCTCACTTCATTCTTGCTTCATTTTCTTGCTAAAATTCAATAAAAATTCACAAATTTCCATCTCAATTCAAAGCCAAACCCTAATCCACTCTCTCCTCAACCAAATTTAGTTCAAAACTAGGAGAAAGGAGGCTTCTTTGGTGGCTTGATCATGCTAGGGTTCCATTTGTGAGGTGAAATTCTAAACTAGTTTGTTAACTTGTAGTTTATGTGTGCTAAAATTCAATTTTGAAGTATTAATTTAGTTGTAAATTCTTGTTCATGAAAATCAAGAATGGGATTTGGTGTTGAACTAGGGTTTGAAGCATGGCTGTTAGAGTTAAGTTAGGGCTTTGGTCACCTATTTGATTAGAGTGATTAATTGCGTAAGGTTACGCTCGCTAAATCGTTAAATTGCAACGTTTGCATCGAATCGGTTTGAAATTTGCTTACTAGATTTTTACAAAAATTATAATGAGATCAAATTGTGTTATGTTAGCAACATAATTAGCTTCGTATAGGACTATTAGAGTGCGCGAACGCGGGGTTTCGTCTAGTCGGGTTTTAGTTTTGTCGATTTCCCCGAAATGACGATTCTAGTTAACGATTAGCGATTTTCGTGCGTTTTCCCGCGCACCGAGTGTATGTTATGTTTAATTCGAGAGCGTCGATAATTGTATATTGTGACTTGCATCGTTTTAGGTTTTGTAATCTTATGCTTGGTGTTGTGCAAATAATAGAATCGGTCGGGGAAATATCGGACACGGCGCATAAAGGCAAGGCGGTGGCCGAATCGGATTAGCGGGGATTTCTGGTGAGTAGATGTATTCATCTATGGGAAAATCGTCTGAATGGCACGATGCGCCCCCTAGTTAGGATTACCCTACTTTATGCAAGATTTATATTGTTAGCTAGCTTATCCATTTATGTACATTGCATACCCTTATAGCTAACCGTATATTAGATTGCATGGACATTCATCTATACTTATGCGATATCACTTCGTAGGACACGAACACCATTACCATTGGCATCTGTTGCACGCGCATTATTCATGTGACACACACGCCTTTGGTAATTGCCATGCCACGTGCACTATAGAACCTGTTTAACTTAGTATCGCCACGTGCATTCATACATGATACATGAAATTGCAGAGCATGAATATACCTCGTATTATCATCATATTTACATAGATTTCTATCCAAAATTCACATCATATACATTGATATCATAGACATTTATCATATATAACATGTGAACATTATGATTTTCTTAAGGATTTCAGTATTGCTGCGATTTCTGGATTTTTGGGGAAAACCGCAAGAATTTAACAAAAGCTTATATTTATCATTTTTAAAACAAAGTTGTGGTTTTCTCGTGATGTATGTGTCGTCCACCATGAGTTTTCATGTTTTCTGTTGGATTTCGAGACCCGATTCGAGGAGTGGATGAACCGTCTCGGGTACATGGTGGGCCCGGTATGGTACCCTGGGGCAAGAAGATCGAGTTGTAGACGATGAGCCTGGCAGGGGAGGACTACCTACCGGTGATGTCTGGCGCGGCGGATATCCGGAGGATACCGACCGTTGTCGTGAGATTTGATGACATGGGCCGATCCGGACTGACGGAGCCCGATATTTGAGACATTGATACAGTGAGATATTGAGATAGATATGATTTCATATTTAGTGTTGATGCTTGACACGGGTTTTCAGATGATTTCTTGATGGTATTTAGCTATTGTACAGATGTTCATTTTCTAAAGTTAAGAATGCAGTACCCTTAGCATTTAAAACACTTAAAGAGTTAGTAATGACATTGCATACATGTGCATGCATACTAGAGATATTATATCACATATGGACATACATGTTTTGACGCATTGCGTGCATTCTTACGATTGCCTTACTAGATGTTATATTCTACTCACAAGCTGGCAACTCACCCCCGTTGTGCCACAGTGTCTTGCAGGTCGGACTCATTAGTCTTGTAGCTGCGGCTATCTTATCATCATCTCCTTTTGCTCAGACTCGCGACATCGCCCGTAGGTGGGTTGCGAGCACACTTTATTTCTTTTGCTTTATCATTGTATCTCGTATTTTCCATCTACCACTTTATATTGTATATGCGACCTAGTGATGAGATTGAGAGATTTGTATATATGTGGTTTCTTTTGGGTCGAGCTCACTTGAGCCGGCGTTGTGTTTTCTGGTATTTTGCGTTTCTTTTATGCTCTTTTCTTGATATTACTTATATATTGCGTGTGGTTGTGATCCGCCTTGGGCGAAGAGCTAGCTCCCACTTGGGGATGCCATTTTTATGATTACAGGTTTATTATCTTATTGTACCCATTTTGGGGGATAGAAAATACAGAGGAGACTCTGCCGAAATTTTCGAAAATTTTTGATGTTTTGTTTTGGGATTCTATGCAATTTATTTGATTTAAAAACCGTTTCCATTTAAGGTTTTTCCTTCACTCTCTTTTGATTTTGGTTTAGATTCTTCTGGGCTTTGGCTGACTTAGGTTACGGTACGCCTTTAGACGTCTCGTAATCTAAGTTCCAGTCGCGTTCCGTACTTTCGGGTCGTGACAATAAGTGTTTCACTTTTTTGGACGATTTTGAAGACTCACCGCCCGAGTTTGAGTCCTTTGAATTTTTGGATGAGTTAGTTGAACCATCCGACTCGGTTGCTTACAGTGATTTCGAACCATTGATGGAATCTTTCGAGTTCGAGACATTCTCACCGATTTTACCACCTCAAAAACTCGAACTCAAGCTGTTGCCGTTTCATCTTAAATACGCTTACTTAGGTGAGAATGAGACCCTTCCTAGATCACTCTCCTTCGTCTGTTCCATCGTTTCGACCACGCAAGAATCCGTGACGCTTCCATTTTCAATGGATGGTTTACCAAGTTCAACGTGCCCATGTTTTCTCGCAAATCTTGAGGGATTTGACCCCATTTCTTGACGGGTTGATAAATTAGCACAATCTCTTTTAACATATCGGTCATCACAATTTACGCTAATTTATTCACTGGATTTACACTCTCAAGTTCGTACTACACTTCTTTCTCTCTTCCGCGATTCTTTTTCTAAATATACCGAGACCATATTCCACCTTTCTTCCCATACGGTCTCGAGTGATTCTCATTTCTTTCCTCTACACTCCATTCTCTCACCAACAACATCATTATAACGATAAATTTTTTGAATGGTTGGTGCTAATCTTTGGCCTGTGTAAGGCCTTGTATAGCTTGATACTGTGTTTTTCTCCCCCTAACTCTAAACTTTAACGTTTAAACAGTGGAAATACTGTTTCACTTAAGTTTAGGGGGACCTTTTTGTATATATATTTTATATTGTTTTTCTGTTAACAATAAAAATATAATTAAAAAATAAACAGGGGAATACCGGCCATTTTGACCCTCTTAGTGTAGCATGACAGTGAGGATACTGTCAAGTTTAAGTTTGGGGGTGTGCTCGGTAATCTTTCTTCCTTCGCATTCATATGTATATTTTTGCATTTGCAAACTTATTTTAAAATCCATAAAAATTGAAAATTTTTAATAAAAATTATAAAAATTGAAAAATTCAATTTTGGCCATAATTGACTTAAGTTTGACAAGAAGGTTAACTAGCTAGGAAAAACTAGATCCTAGACTTAGTAAATTAAAAACCCTAAAAATAACCTTTCTTAAAATTTAACGTTAGAAAAATATATGTTTTTGTAGTTTACTTAGAAATAAGCAAATTTTGAGTTCACTTTTGGGCTAAGTCAAAATAAAGGAAGAGTATTGAAATTTTTATTAAAGTATAAGTCTGAAAAATAATTCATAAGCTTAAGTCTAATTTCTGAAAATATATACCCTACAACTTGCACAAACACGAAGCTTGAAACTTGGAATGAAGAGGATACCTTGAAATGCTCTTGTCTAAAGTCCATAGTATGAAGGAAAATAAAATAAAAATACAAGTGTGAATAAAGAGATAAAAAAAAGTGAACACTTGTTTTGTAATTACTTAAGGCTGGATAAATAGAAAAAAAATTTAGCGAGGGTGCTTTATCACCTAGTGCCTTAGACCAACTGGTTTGGGAGTTGCTGCTAAAGCCTTAGGAATTACAAGACGAGGAATTACGCCTTAATGTGCAAACACATTTTGTAATCGATCGTTAGTACCTCAAGAAGTATTAACGGTCGCATGAAGAATGTGTGAGAGATTTCATCTAAAAATTCACCAACTAAAAGTACTTTGGACAATGGACAAGGGTATAAGAGTTTGAATTGAATTTCCAAGTATAGGGGTGATACATACACAAACGTAGAGGTATATGATTGGGGTTTAGGTGAGAGATAGGAATGAAAAATAAGACTTATATCTTTAGTAGAGATGATAAAAATTCCTAAGTTGGGATGGAACCTCAGAAGGAAAACTCAAAAGATGCTAAAAGCTAAGTGAATCTACAGAACATATACAATCTTAAGTTAAATGATAAGAAAGCGTGAACAATATGGGTGGATAATTTCTGAGTCGAAGATAATAGAATTTCTTGTTAGAAAACCGAATTGGAGAATAAAAGTCAATAGGCCGAATTGATAGGATTTTGTGGGTAGTATCCGCTGAAAACCTTCAGGAGACAACACTCCTCCTACTAGGGACACCTAGAGGTTTAACGGCTTGTTGCACGAGCTCAGTGCAATCGCGTTTCCCTGCGAAAGTGAGGCTAGTTTTTTTTTCGAGAATAAAACTAGTTTTGCCCGAGAACGAGCAAAAGATAAGTTTGGGGTATTTGTTCATATCATAATGTTGCATTATTATATTCCCCATTCTTAGTCATTTTACAAATAAACATGTGCTTTTGATCCATATCTGCTACATAGTTGCTGCTTACAGGTTCTCAGAACAAAACAGTGAAAATGATGAAAAGACGATATAAAAGTTAGAATTCAACCAACAAATAAAGAAGTTTTATCATGCCTACAGTTTGAAGAATAAACGAAGGTCAATGAACAATTTCACAAAGTACAAAGGCAGCACAAAGATTCAAGACTTCAACGCGAAGCAAACGATAAAAGTCCACAACATTATGCATTGTGGAAATCTGGAAGAAACTAGAAGACATTCTGAAGAACCAAATGAAGAAAAGTCAAGGAAAATGCAACATAAAATATACCAGAAAATTCCAGCCCAAGGCCCATCTATATAGCCGCGGATCCGCGGCCAAACATGGGTTTTGGCCGCGGTTCCGCGGCCATATAGACCACGTGTCGGTGCGATTTTCGTCGGTGGGGAGGTGCGTTGACTAGGCTTCTTAGGGGTAATTTTGTAATTGCAGATAGGGATCGAATGTAACCCTAGGGTTTCTATGATCTATAAATAGAAACCCTAAACCTCTTTTTTGAGGTATGCCTCTTCTTATCCCTCATTGTATTTATCAAAATTCAGAATTCAATTCCTGTAAATGATTGAAGAGAGCATCAAATAAAAATTAGAGTAAGTTTCTTTTTATTGCCCTAGTTAATTTTCTTTCTGCCCTAGTATAACTTTTATTATCTGCCCTAGTTAATTTTTATTATCTGTCCTAGTTAATTAATTTAGAACATGTTTTTCAATTTCCTAATGAGTGAGTAGTTCCTCACTTATTAGGGTTAGGAATAGGGAAGGTATGAGAGATGAAAATCTCTCACCCCTTTTTTGCTCATCACATATTTTTATAGGACTCCATGCATACATACACACACCGCTCCCTATGGCACCTTATCCCATGAGGTAGCGGTGATATCATTGTATAAAAGACCGGTTGCGTATGTTTTCCATGGAGGTTAGAGTAAGAATTAAGAAAGGAAGAACAAGAACCTAGAGGAAGAAACATCGTTTCTTCCCGATGGTACTAATCCACTTTATTAATTGTTACCATAACACCTCATAGGTCTTAATTAAGACATAGAAAGCGGTGAGGAATATTGACTTTCCAAACGTAACCTAAACCTAACCCTAGCAAGATTTTAATCCTAGTCTAGATCAACCTTAGTTTTTAGATTTAATCAATCCGACAACAATCGGAATTAACTCATTAGAACAAATTGAAAATACACAAAATCCCTATGGACCGATCCGTACTCACCAGCTAGCTACCAAGCGATGCCGTTCTTGATTGCGGTAATTAATTCTTTGATCGTAAAACCTATAATTCAATCATTGCTCCAAATCCACATAGGGATACCTACATATATACACATATAGCATCATAAATAGAATCACGCACGAAACCAAAACGGTACACGTATCACACATAGGTTAAAACCTATGGTCTACACATGCAAGAATAACCAACAAATCCTCGATGTCGGTGTACAAACATCAAACCATCGAGTCAAAACCCAAATACTAAAATCCAAATTAAAACGAAGTCGCAAAATAATGCAGCAACTCATGAAAACACATCCAGATTTTACCCTAGGTTGAATTAGCCAATTTTGCACATGGGAGGGGTCTAGTTTACTGAAAATGGAGACATGGACCAAACACGAACCCAATTGGCCCTACCCTGGCCACAATTTGCGGCCATGATAAGGTGTTTGGGTCTCGGGTCTTAGGGTTAGCTTCTAGGTGGCCTGCTTGTCTTACTGTGTTTGCTAAACATTTTTCAGGTCCCCCGGGTCGTAGCAGATCTCTAAATATCATCACAATTCTCACAAACTTCCGATATCGGGGTTTCTATGTTTGGGTTATGGGGTCAAATCTCTGGTTTTAGTCCCAAAATACAATCACTACAGGGGTTGTATGGCCTCTACTAACCTAAATTACACTATCACAACTCAAACAAATCCCTAACCTCATCTTGGAATTTTCCAAGCTCACAAAACTACACAATATCGATTCTAAACATAAATAGACGTTAAAGGAAATGAAATACTATTCTAGCGGTGAAGGAAATACCTCATTTGGCAACTCAAGAAATTTCTTGAGTTGCCCCAAGTGCTCAAAATCCTAGTTTTCTTGGTCCAAAATGCTTGCAGTGACCTTGTGCATGTTTTTAGTGAAAGGGGGATGATGTTTTGATGTGGGATTGGGGGTGTTTTTGAGGGTTTAGAGGAAGTGGGAGATGAGGGCAGCCATAGAGATGAAGGGGGAGAGAATGACAAAGGAAATGGAGGGAAACAAATGGGAGCAATGGTCAAAGACCCCTCACCTTTCTTTCCTTTCTCTCTCATGCCCATACTCTATTATTTATTCCCATTTCTTTTCTTTTCCTTTTTATTTTCTTTTCTTCTCATTATCTTTTCATCTCATTTAAAAACAAAGCCATGCAAGAAAAATTAAAGAAAAGATCATGGTATGTAACAATGTGTAATATGACATGGTGCATGTCATGTGCACAAATCATGCTTAATACATTATTAGTGATATTTAATCGCGATTAGCATTAAAATGGAAGATAATTAATCATAAAGAATTATAATTTGCTTAAATCATATAAAACACCCTCATTTCAGTAATTTCTATAATTTTCCAAATATTTCTCAATTTATCGGTATTTAATTATACCGCATTATCAAATTATTCATAATATTTATTATTTAATTATATAAATTCCCAAAAATAATATTTTATTTTTATGAAATGTTACAATCTTCCCCCCTTGAATAAATTCGGTCCCCGAATTTAAATTTAAACCCTCAATTACTAAAACATTTCAGTAAAAAGATCAAGTCGTCGGGGTTCCGAAATCATAAATACATAAAACACATCGTAGCGCGATGCACACGTGTGAAAAACGAGTATATAAACCAAAATCAAAACTCCGTCAAGCATCCCGCAGTCATCGGAGTTATGGTGAAGATACCGATCTCTAAATCCACTACCGAAATCCAATATGCACTAGTCAAATACTATAATACGTATATAGTATGCATCCTTGGAAAAATCTCTTAAAACTGAATAAAACACATGCAAAATCTTTTCTGAATAGCCGCGTAATGCGTAACTCACAGCACAAGTGACGGACGCTCAATTGTAAAGTAATAAATATATGTTCATATATGTTTTGCTCAAATATACGTTCCACCGTTTTGAAATATTCCAAAAGTTTTTCCTTTATAAACATTCGTGTCGCTTGCGGACACGTAGGAATTAGCGAGACTATAGCTCCTTTTTGAAAACCTCTTGTTAAACTCTTTATGCATGCAAGGTACTCAGGTACTGTCCTCAGCTCAGTCCTGTTCGGCTACTACATACTATAGTGCCCAACATGAAAACAAAGTGCACAAGAGCAAAATCAGCCTCAAAAGGCATATCCAATATCACGTACATCTAGTGCGTACGGAAATCAAATCAAAATACAAGTGCCACGATATGCACAAAAACCAAAACTAAGTGCAACGGGTGTGTACGAAATCATCTGTCCAGTGCAACGGATGTGCACGACAACAATATCTAGTGCATCTACAGTGCATGAAAATCTCAATCCAGTGCAACTAACATGCATGAATGAAAATTCCAATCGAGTGCATCCGGTGTGCACAAAATCCAACACCAAGCGCCTAATATATGCAAAAATCCAACCCAAGCACGTCAGGTCCGTATAAATGCCCAGTGCGGTAAAGCGCACGAAAAACGAACGGCAAGTGCAAACGCACACAAAAACACAAATCTTCTAACCCAAATGCTCAAAGACCTAAATCGGGTGCAGCCAGGGTATGGAGTATAAATATAGTGCAACAAATGCACGGAAACTCACCAATAACTCAAATGCGTATAAAAACAACACCGAGTGTACCAAGGTGTATAAAATCATAAATGCGTGCACAAAACACATATTAATGCACTGCAAGCACATGTAAGCTATACCGAGTGCAAAAAACCAAATCGAGTGCGTACCATATGCACAAAATCAAATCAACTGTATGAAATCCACGAAATCATAAACATGTGTAGACAATGCACAAAACCGATATCATGTGCAATAAATATGCACAAAACGTAATTACCCAGTAGGTGCAGCCATAGTGCACAAAAACGATATCATGACACTCAATAATCAAAACTCAAATCCAAGCGATATAAGCGTGATACTCGGATCACAAACGCAAATCGCAATAAATGACATTGAGGTATACCTCCTGCAATGTCGAAAAATGTCGGTGCGCCCAAAACTGGCAAAGTAAGAACATCTGCTTGCCTCCTGCTCATGGCCTGGCGCCTTGTGTCCTTAGGCTCTCGTCTTTCCCTGAAAATTGCTGGTTACATAGCTCCTCGGCTCAACGGCTCAATATGGAACGATGACGGAAACAGTTCCGCTCTGGCACATCCGCTAAAGATCTCGGGCCAACTATCACGGTCACTCATAACATATCTCGTCGATGCTGCCGAACTCTGGCCTACTGGGTGTGCGTAATACGACCGATCCTGGGTCCATGTCTTCTCGTTTAGTATTTCCAGAAAGATCTTGTCGTGGTCTCTCCCAAATCTCATTTCTGCTGAACTGTCCGGAAGTTATCACCCTTTACTAAATCTATTTCTTGTTCCGGAACGGCTGCATACTCATCACGACTCCTTCTGGAAGATATATCCATATTCAACGCCTCTACATGCGTATCACATCTCCGATGTCAACGGAGTGGAATTCCATCTCATTAAAATATCGTATGAACCTCTTAGTCCACTTTTCTCTAATGTCGACTGATTCGGACTCGTCTCTTCGTAGCTGTATGGACTGTGCTACAACGACTATACTCATATCTAGAGTCTCCCAAGTAATGTATCCCATCACATAATATCCGGACGACGTCGAACTTTTCGATCGATTCATCAAAGTTCCATAATCACCCCCCAAGAGCTCAACTCTTGAGTACAGTTTAATAATATTCAGTACATACCACAGTACCTATGGACCAACCGTAAAAGGGAAAACCCAGTAGGGTTGCTGGGCACGCGCACAAGGGTCTACGAGGCATTAACCATGCCCGATTAAAAAACTAGCCGTGCCGAACAACCCGAATACGGATCTTTAAACTAGAGATTAGGCGAAAACTAGCATGTTAACAACTTTAACACTAAGTGAGAGGGATTACAACCTTTGTAGATCCGGTCCTTCACTTCATATGCTCCGTGTTGAGGTCCCTTCGCTGCGATCATCGTACTCCGAACTCTCGAGAGGTTCCACGAAGAGAATGATGCAGTCTTGCTTCCGATCTTCGATACAAAGATGATCTACCTTGAAGTTTCATTAACACAAGCTAACACTCACTAAAATTGAGTGAACACTCTCATCTAAAGGGCGAGGGAAGATGAGGATGATGAAGTAGGATTTTCTCTCTCTTTATTTATCTTTTTCTCACATATTTTCATCACAAATATCAAAGCAAGAAAGCTTTGTAAGCAAAGAAGAAGAAGGAAGAAGATGAACAAACTCATTTGTGTTGAATAATAAAATGTTATCATAATCATTTATGCAACCATGGTTGTAGTAACCATTGTAGAGAGTTTACTAGGGTTAGGTTTGGGTTGGGTTAAAGGGTGAGTCACAGAGAAATATCTATCATAATATCTTAACAAAGACAAAGTAAAACCATCTAGAAACATCTAGAAATCATTAACCCAAATCAAACCCTAATCTTGTTTAAACTCCTTTAAACATGTTGCATTAATAATTATAACATGTTAAAATATTATATATCACATATACAATATTTATCGTAACAAAATAAAACAATACATTTAACATATATCGCATATATATCAATGTATTATCCGGGTGAGAAAAAGAATCTTTTAGTGAGCAAATATTAGTTAATGTAATTTAATATATCATATATATTATTATAAATTAAATTATCGAATCAACACTTGATCCGACAATCCGGCTATATCGCATATAACCGACTAATATTTATCTGTATCGATTCATCGAATCAACACTTGATCCGATAACCCGGTTGATATCATATATCGCGAGAATAGAATACGGTATCTCATATCGCATTATCCTAGGTCCCGCACATATCACATATGTGCCCCTACTCCGTTTTGCCTGAGCCAAGAAACCTCTGTGTAGGACTCTAAAGAATCGTCAATACTCCGGCAGTAGGTGATGATCATATCAAACACCCACAAGCTGCAAGCGGTCAGCTAAACGTAACAGCTACCCAGGTATTGAGCGCTCAGAAGATCAACAAGCAAGCCTATACATTCTCCTGTGAATCCAAACAGTAACACTCCCGTACAGTCCGGTCTCGTCGTCTGATATGTCGCATATCTCGCCTAGGGGTGGTAAACGTCAGACCCCAGTAGCTTGATAAGTCGTGTCGATTTGAGGTCTATAACAGTTCGAGAAACTACTGATAACACTTACCAGTAAATCTCAGCAACCCTGGCCAGGGATTTCTGGTTATAGCCAATCGAACACAGCACAACATCAACTCCCTATACCGGGAGAGACGAATCCCCTCTTATCGCTCATTGCCTCCATGTGATTCGGGACTGTACCCAAAAGCCACCTTTTTGCACGCCCTCTTGGACGTGGTATGATGGAAATCAAAGCACAGTGGGAATCACACAAGACTCCATAACGATCTCGGGTCAACAGACTACTCTGTACCAGTGTCACCGGAGAACTGCCATCTGACGTATGGTATAATACCATCTGGGAGTTCTCGGCGAGTCCGTCTAGTGTACCCAGTCTCCACTGAGCACCCGTACACCATCCTTGATGTCAAACACCGATGGATATGGAATCATCCATCGCCCATCATATGGTCAAGATGCGTATACGCTAGTCTACTCTGGTGTATCGATGCCCTGTCTCAATACACCCTCGACTAGGAACAGTTATAGGATGTACTCGTCGACTACCGTGGCCCCACTAGTATGATCTCATCATAGTCCCAGCAGTCGAGTACATATCCTAAGGGCTTTATCAACATGTAATATAGAGACAATCAGAGTACATGTTAAGATAAAGAACAACCAGATAGTTTACTATCATGTCGAGCAAGAAAGTCCTCCCTATATATGTCCTAGCATCCACTACAATATACATCGTATGTACAGTAATGGCCTCTAGGGCATACATATAACTAACAATCTCCCACTTGCACTAGGGCCATCTGTTGTGGTATCACATACCCAACAATTAGCTGTGGTTGATGTATCTCATACTCAACCATCCCATAAAAGTCTCTACTGGGAAAAGGCCTTTGTGAGTGGATCCGCGCTGTTGTCCTCTGTGTCTACTCTCCTAACCTCGATCTCCCTGGAGATCAACCATCTCCATGATCAGGTGATACTGCCTAAGAATTATATCTGGATTTCTGATGGGACGGTAGTTCCTTGGCTAAAGCCACAACTCCATTGTCACACAATGGTAGGAATGAAGTTCATCTCATGAACTTATATATATCCAGACTGCCTCTTTGGTAGTATCCTTGGTAACGATGTATCTTGCCTTTAATCGTCTAGTATGTCACGGTATCTAGCTTGGAACTCTTCCAACATACCGTCCCTCCACGGAGGGTATAGACAATGCCTGCGACCGACATTCAGTCGTCCTTATCAGCCTGGAACCTTTCCAGTGATTCTCCCCAGGATCGATTGATACCATCTCACTACAACTAGTGAGTGTCGTAACATCCAATTAGATCTATCTCATAGATCCAAAACCCAGGATTTAGGAGGTATCACTTTGATCCTATATGGAGAATCCTTGTGATAAGCGGAGATTGACCGAGCGTAGCATAGGAAACTCCTTCCCTTTCAAGAGTATGTCATCCACGTACTCTACTAGGATCAGCACCATACTCTCTACTACCTTTTCGTATATAGAAGGTTCATCTACCATTTTGATGAAGTCAAACTCTTTGACTACCACATCAAAACAGATGTTCCAACTCCGCGATGCCTATTTTATCATATAAAGCATCTTGCACACGTTTCCGCTGCTCTCACTGTCTACGAAGCCCTCTGGCTGTGTACTTATAGACGTTCTCTTCTAAAACATCACTTAGAAAAGCAGTCATGACACCCAACTACCAGATATCGTAGCCATGGTATGTAGCCGTGGCAAGTAGGATCTGGATGAACTTAAGCATAGATCCTTAGAAAAGGTTTCAACATAATCCATACCTGGTCTATGATGCAAACCTTTAACAAGTCTAGCTTCGAAAGTCTCAACTTTTCCATGTACACCAAGTAATCTTCTCAAGATATACTTGCTCCTGATGAGGATTTAACCCTTCAGATAAAGCAACCAAAGTCCATACTTTGTTGGTGTATAAGTATTCCAACTCAGATCGATAAGCACCCAGCCATTCTTACAGAGTCCCACTCCTGATGGCCAGCTCGAAACTAGTTGGGTCATCATCTCATGATGCAATCCTTGCTCCCACTGTCATAGAGAAACCGAAGTATCTCTCAGGTGGGTGAGGAACCCTACTAGATCGGCGGAGAGGCTGTGATTCGTTGGTTACTATTGAATCCTTTGGTTCTACCAAATCATCAGCTGCAGTTTGTATAGCTGGAACCTTTCCAGTTCTACATAACAGATCTTGCCTCGAGCTTGTCCGGATTTTGCTTTTAGACATAGGCCGGACAACCCCAAATCTTAACAAACTTAAGATATGGGCTCTTCCCTTTCCATATCACATATGAAGTGGTAGGCATCTGATTTGATTTGAACCATATTCAATAGGTATGCAGCTTCTCAAGTGCATAACTCCCAAAAGGAAATAGGAAACTCAGTAGTACTCATCATAGAGCACACCATATCACATAGGGTGCTTTTTCTCCGCCCCGATACACCATCTTGCTATGGTGTATTCGAAGAGTAATGCTGAGAGAGAATCTCATTCTCCTTTAGAATAGTCCAGGAATTCCGTGCTCGAGTATTCTCCTCCTTGATCTCATCAAAGGACATAATACTTATACCCGTATTTTGGTTCTCTACTTCTAACTTATATTCTGTGAATATCTCAAAAGGTTCAGACTTGTGTTTCAGCAGGAACATATGTCTGAATCTTGAGAGATCATCAAAGAATGTAATGAAGTATAAAGAACCAGTCTTGGCATGTGTAGACAGGAGACTTTCATACATCAGCATGTATCAATTCCCAAGAGTTCACTAACTCTTTCTCTGTTTCCAATAAACAGAGCTATGGTCATCTTATCTTTGTGACATGACCGGCAAGTTTCACAAGATGTAAATTCAAACTAATTTAAATATGCATCTAAATGTAACTTCAGCCAGTCGGGTCGCATTGATATGACCTAGTCTACAATAGCTTAAGAAGGATTCATTCATTTCTGAACTCTTCCTCTTATGTATGTTCCTTATACTAAGAACTGTAGTTTGATTTAGAACGTTAATGCTTTTAGATAACATGCCTGAACCGATCAACTCTTGATATAGAAAATGTTCAAAACATTATCCAACAATACAAAATTATATCCTTTCTTTACTAATAAAGAGACTGCAGGGTGATAGTGACCAACAGACTTGGCTGCAACATTTGCACCGTTTTCTGTCTCATGAAACTTATCACCCGTTCTCAGTTCTTTACCTTTCTGTAGCCCATGTAACAGATTACATATGCGGGATCCTGATCTGGTATCACATACCCAGGACGTAAAGGATACTGAGAAACAGTTCTGTGTAATGAACACACCCGAAGATGATGCATCAACATGTATTTTCTTCGTTTGGGCGGCACGGTAAATCTGGTATTCCCCAATTTCCTGCTCTTTCTTATAACAATTATAAGTTGGAGCGGGACCAACGTTCCCCAGCTCAGTATAACAAGCGGGTTCGGTCAATATATCCATATTATTATCTTGATTAAGGCGTGACATGGTCGCTATCAGGAGAGAGAGAGAAGAAAACACTCAGCGTATGCTCTTGCAAGATTAGATTGGTTATATAATATATCTAATCAGGATGTCTCCCACTGTTTTAATCAAATCTTCCTTCAAACCCTAAAAGGAAAGACTAGCCGGGATTAATTACACGCTACAAGTTCGTCAATCTTTCAGCCAGGCCAGTGTCGGTACTTTGAGGGAGGTCCCCCGTGCTTTCGCACGAACCTAATTAAAGTAAACCTCGTTTTCCCAGAGGCGTAACCCCGTTGACACCTTTCTAGACACCTACTTGATCGGCTAATTGTAATGTGTAAAACTCTCCCAGGAGTAACTCTTACTCGCAGCGGGTATCGGGATCCAACTATCTCATAGAAGGTATGCAATCTCATTGCAAATTTCAACACTTGAAATTCCCAATAATATTTTGCCCCTAGCGATCTATGACCTTAACTAAGTCAACAAACCATAAATCGCAAGTCAAGTTCAACCCGTACATTTCCCGATTGAATTAAACCCACCCGTACGACCCTTACTGAGTCAACAAGGCCGTACGAATACCCTAATCCAATCACATCTCATGTTTTAGCAGATAAACATTACTTAGCTACCGTACACTATGCCTTAACTAAGTCAACAAACATAGCACGAATACTAAATAATATCTATCTGAAATGACGGAGGGCTACGCAGGTTTTTAAGAAAACCCTGAGCGTAATGAACTTGATATCGTTGTAGAATCGAGTGATTTTAAATGGAGTGTTTTTGAGGCTTTTCTAGTTTTGCTAAAGGGGTCACTCCCGGTGAAGGGATCGTCGGCCCTTTCCTCATCGAATAAGGTGCAGGATATATCATATATACCACTATGCAAAGCAAGAACTATAAAAGCAATCAAAAGACAAACCGAGTTTGTAGCATCTGCCAGTTATTGCTAAAGGAGTCACTCCCGGTGAAGGGATCTCGGTCCTTTCTTTATCGAATAAGGTGCTGGATGTTCTACAAGGAACACCGCTATGCAAAGCAAGAACTAGAGCTACCAGTTTTTATAAACAAGTTTCTACAACATCCTAGATTTCTTTTATTTCATTAATCTCATTAATGAAGTCCCATTTTAATTATGCTTCGCAAGCATCTCTTTTTGAAACGAAATCTGCAATATAACATATATCTCACATATATAATATAAATATTCGTCTCAGGCAGTAATATGATCTCATCATAGAACATTGCAGCAGAAGAACATATATGAAATATTGGATATACTAGGACGTCCGTGTTTTCAATACGAGCCTGTATAAAACACGGATTCCACGGTCGCGATGAATAGCCAAACCCACATCCTTAGACCTCTACGAGAGCGGCAAGTAACACTGCCAATTCTAGGGTTAGGAGACCCGGTCTCGACTCCTCGAGATGGTCTCCCACTGGACCCTAGAACCCGGTTACTTGTGTTCCCCGCCTTGGGTCTACCTAATGCGGAAAAGTAAATAATATACAACGGTGACATCTTCCGCTACCTGGAAGTGCCCCAATAAAAGAATATTACATACATATGAATTTTACATGAATGAAAAAGAAAAACTCTCATCTCACATAAAAACCCCGGCTATTCAAACGCGACGATCCAATACAACATATCACAGCAACACATAATATCTCATATCATCAACATAAGCAAGTATGCGTATCCCGATTGTCGTTGATGTATAGCAACGAAGCCAGCAATACACCACATACTACGCTTACGGTCACAGAAAAGAAAATGTAAAACTACAACAGTTGGAATCCGCAACCTCTTTAGACATCGCATGCCTATCCAAATGAATTCCTTCGACATTGCATGCCTAACAATTATAAACCCCGCATTTTAGTCTCATTATCGAAAACTCTTTTCAATATCAAGTCGGGCAATTCAACAAGATTCTCGACGTCCTGATCGAATGCTCGTCGCAAACTTTAGTAGACGGCGCACCCCCAGATGCCGTCGACGAAGTGCACTAAGGCGGAACACCGCCGCCGCGAGCACCCGAACGGATGCTTTCGGCGACGGGGTTCTCCTACAGTCACTTGGTCGGGGCTATGGGGCGTGGCTGTCTATTAAGTTTACCCGGCGAGTATCCACGTACGCTACTTGATTGCGACGGACTTTTGATCACATCAAAATTCCGTGGCAACCGATCATTTGAGACTAAACTGCTATGTTTATAATATTCAAATCAGTTATCTCATAACTACCTGTGGATTCCAAATATTGTATCACATTCCAGATAAATAGACAAAGTTAAACTTTCCGATCGAATCATCAAACACCCAAGATTTTCCCAATATATCTCAACACTTGAAATCAGTTTAAAAACATCCATCACATGCCACAGTACCAATGGTCCAGCCGTAGAAGGGTCAAGCCAACGCCTCACATGTGGCACGCCGTACTGCCCCAAACCCTAAGGTTCAAAAGGCAGTTCAAGACGGTCGCATAATCGAGTTAAGGTTTGTTGTCTTCTAGAGGGTCCACCGCGTTACTTTCATGACTTAGAACGTTCTTAAACACGAGAAAAAATCCAACTTTTGAAAAATTTTCCGACAGGGGAAAATGTGAGTTATTGATATCCGCTCGAACTTTTTAACAGTTTCTAAAAATTATCCGGACAAACTAAACAAAGTTAAATTATCCGATCGAATCAACGATTCCCCAATACAATCCTTGGAAAAACAACACTTAAGTGGAATTAAAATATTCCCAGAAAAAATTAACAAGAAAGGGCCTAAAAATAATTACATGAAATTTCAGGGACTAAGTCCAAATTTTGGCCGCTGAACCGCCGCAAAATCCATGGTTTCGCCGCGGTTCCGCGGTCAAATTTTCGAGTTAGAGGTCCGTACTTCACAGTAATTCTTAGTTTTTCCTGCTTAATTTTATAAGAATTTTTAATTCAGGAAAAACCACATTTTTGAAAAATGTACAGAGAGGGTTCCGTGTCGGGGTTTCGGCGTTCGATCGGACATTAAACTTCGTCTAGACTTTGCCTAAAGCTCTAGCTTGGCTCTGATACCACTGTAGGGTTGCTGGGCATGCGCACAAGGGTCTACGAAGTATCAACCATGCCCGATTAAAAAATTAGCCGTGCCGAACAACCCGAATACGGATCTTTAAACTAGAGATTAGGCGAAAACTAGCATGTTAACAACTTTAACACTAAGTGAGAGGGATTACCACCTTTGTAGATCTGGTATTTCACTTCATATGCTCCGCGTTGAGGTCCCTTCGCTGCGATCATCGTACTCCGGACTCTCGAGAGGTTCCATGAAGAGAAAGATGCAGTCTTGCTTCCGATCTTCGATACAAAGATGATCTACCTTGAAGTTTCATTAACACAAGCTAACACTCACTAAAATTGAATGAACACTCTCATCTAAAGGGCAAGGGAAGATGAGGATGATGAAGTAGGATTTTTTCTCTCTTTATTTATCTTTTTCTCACATATTTTCATCACAAATATCAAAGCAAGAAAGCTTTGTAAGCAAAGAAGAAGAAGGAAGAAGATGAACAAACTCATTTGTGTTGAATAATAAAATGTTATCATAATCATTTATGCAACCATGGTTGTAGTAACCATTGTAGAGAGTTTACTAGGGTTAGGGTTTGGGTTGGGTTAAAGGGTGAGTCACAAAGAAATATCTATCATAATATCTTAATAAAGACAAAGTAAAACCATCTAGAAACATCTAGAAATCATTAACCCAAATCAAACCCTAATCTTGTTTAAACTCCTCTAAACATGTTGCATTAATAATTATAACATGTTACAATATTATATATCACATATACAATATTTATCGTAACAAAATAAAACAATACATTTAACATATATCGCATATATATCAATGTATTACCCGAGTGAGAAAAAGAATCTTTTAGTGAGCAAATATTAGTTAATGTAATTTAATATATCATATATATTATTATAAATTAAATTATCGAATCAACACTTGATCCGACAATCCGACTATATCGCATATAACCGACTAATATTTATCTATACCGATTCATCGAATCAACACTTGATCCGATGACCCGGCTGATATCATATATCGCGAGAATAGAATACGGTATCTCATATCGCATTATCCTCGGTCCCGCACATATCACATATGTGCCCCTACTCCGTTTTGCCTGAGCCAAGAAACCTCTGTGTAGGACTCTAAAGAATCGTCAATACTCCGGCAGTAGGTGATGATCATATCAAACACCCACAAGCTGCAAGCGGTCAGCTAAACGTAACAGCTACCCAGGTATTGAGCGCTCAGAAGATCAACAAGCAAGCCTGTACATTCTCCTGTGAATCCAAACAGTAACACTCCCGTACAGTCCGGTCTCGTCGTCTGATATGTCGCATATTTCGCCTAGGGGTGGTAAACGTCAGACCCCAGTAGCTTGATAAGTCGTGTCGATTTGAGGTCTATAACAGTTCGAGAAACTACTGATAACACTTACCAGTAAATCTCAGCAACCCTGGCCAGGGATTCCGGTTATAGCCAATCGAACACAGCACAACATCAACTCCCTATACCGGGAGAGACGAATCCCCTCCTATTGCTCATTGCCTCCATGTGATTCGGGACTGTACCCAAAAGCCACCTTTTTGCACGCCCTCTTGGACGTGGTATGATGGAAATCAAAGCACAGTGGGAACCACATAAGACTCTATGACGATCTCGGGTCAACAGACTACTCTGTACCTGTGTCACCGGAGAACTGCCATTTGACGTATGGTATAATACCATCTGGGAGTTCTCGGCGAGTCCGTCCAGTGTACCCAGTCTCCACTGAGCACCCGTACACCATCCTTGATGTCAAACACCGATGGATATGGGATCATCCATCGCCCATCATATGGGTCAAGATGCGTATACGCTAGTCTACTCTGGTGTATCGATGCCCTGTCTCGATACACCCTCAACTAGGAACAGTTATAGGATGTATTCGTCGACTACCGTGGCCCCACTAGTATGATCTCATCATAGTCCCAGCAGTCGAGTACATATCCAAAGGGCTTTATCAACATGTAATATAGAGACAATCAGAGTACATGTTAAGATAAAGAACAACTAGATAGCTTACTATCATGTCTAGCAAGAAAGTCCTCCCTATATATGTCCTAGCATCCACTACAATATACATCGTATGTACAGTAATGGCCTCTAGGGCATACATATAACTAACAAACCCAAGCCTCATTAATGGCACCGCGGAACTGCTGCAAACCCTAAGGTTCAAAAGCATTCTCATGGTCATTATATCGAGTTAGGGTTTCATTCTTCTAGAGGGTCGACGGAATTACTTGCAGGTTTTTCCGAATACTTTAAAATTAAAAAAATGGGTTTCTGGCATTCAATCGTTTTCTATCGACTCTCAACGTACCTGCGTGAAGTCTTCTCTGGCTAAAATCAATCAATCTGATGACCTCGCATCGGGGTGTGCAAACGAACCATATGTCCTAGTCGTTCATCCTTGGGTAACAAGCGATCTCCTATCATATCTCTAAGTACAACTCGTGCTGCATTAGCTTCGAACAGCTGGGACGATATCTCGTCATTCACAGCAACAACTGGATCATTTGTCCGCACGCTAAACAATGCCCCAATCATCAAGAATAGGCGATACATTAACGGTCATCACATTCTAGCCGGCCACTATCGGTGGCCCCAATCATCTGGTGCTGATCTTCACGTTCGAGAAATTTTAGCAAAAGAAATCCATCAAACGCTCATGGCGCAAAAAACACAATAAAACAACACATCTGTTCAATCGTGTGTTACCGAAATTATACCCTGGTCAGTCCTCGTCCAAGACGAGCTCTTGCTGATTGTAACTCTAGCCGCAGCTCTCTCTTCCCGTGCAATCGTAGTAACACAAACCACAAACCGATATCGATGAGGGTAGATCAATGAACGAATATAATATTGTGCAAAGAAATGTACATCCTAAGGCTTCTTAAACGGGGTAGCGTATCGTAAGAATGCAGCGGAACATACACATGATAGTCACCCTACTTAAGTCACCTACTCCATCAACCAAGGTCAACCTATACTCGAACTAAGGTTAAACCTAGTGCTTTGATACCAACTTTGTCACGACCCGAAATAGCACGTGACTGGCACTTGAATCATGTGAAGTCTACAGGGCCCCATCTAATTCAAGTGAGCCAAAAGCCCAGAAATCTAAACCATTTAAAAGAAGAAAGTGTAGAAAAACTTTAATTTAAAGCAAGTGGTTTAACAAAATAAGCCGAAGTATGCATTTTTAAAATCTCAAGTCTTTTCCAAAAATTTCGGCGGAGTTTCCTTTGTAAATACTGGCCCCAAACGGGTAAAACACATAGAATATATATAAAGGCATCCCCAAGCGGGAGCTAGCTCTTCGCCAATTGGCAGTCACAACCACGCAAGCAATATAATATACAACGCCGAAGGGCGAGAATCAAAACTCAGAATGAAATCCAACATCATCAAGAAAACCATAATAATAATACAGCGCGCGACTCTAAGGTCGAAAGAATATACGCTGGTCTTCTAACTCTATCAAATAATACAAGTCTGGTTGATGGAGTTACTAGATACAACTGAATGTAAATACAAATACTAAGGTGGTCACGATACAAGTGAACCACCAACAAAAGCAATCATCTGGAAAGAAGCAGTGTGCCAGCAAGCCGCCAAGGAACCTGTATGGCAAAACCAGCAAGAAACTGTGGCACAACGGGGGTGAGTTGCCAACTCGTGAGTAAAACATCACCAAGAAGAAATCGCATGTATGACTCTATCCTAGGTCATATCAGAATATCCTCAAAATAGTATAACCCTGAAACCATCTATACATAAGTGTAAAATCAAGTGTTCATGTCAGTGTCTCAGGTAGCAATATGTCACTAATATGATCTGCAAATGCATAAAAATGCGAACAGGATACATCATGAATGGGAAAACTATTTTCTTAATTTAGTGAGAATTCTGTATATAAAAAAAATCGAGATATCATCAATGAAATCAATATAGAATCCATGTCAAGCATCGACACAAAACATATATTCCAATATCTAATATCTCGGGCTCCGGCAATGCAGACAGGCCCATAACATAAAATCTCAGTATCTCAGTGTCTCAATATCCCGAGCTCCGACAATCCGGACTGGCCCCCAAATCCATCTCTGTCATAACTCCGAACGGTATCCTCCGGATATCCGTCGAGATTCCATAAAATCACCGGTAAGTAGTGCTCCCCTGCTGGGCTCATCGTCTACAACTCGAGCTTCTTGCCCCGGGGTACCATACCGGGTCCACCATGTACCCACAGACGGTTCATCCACTCCTTGAATTAGGTCTCGAAAACCAACCCAGAACCGAGAAAACATCATGGTGGACGCTACTCATCATATCAAGGAAACCGCATCTTTCTCTTTTAAATAAATGATCAGTATAAAAATTCACATGCGGTTTCCAAATCCAGAGAATCTAAAAAAGATACGAAATCTCAAAATCACGATATCAATAAATAGTGAATACCGGCATAAAGCTCCACGATATTGCATAACAGAATGAATGTATGGATGAAGTATCACAGTAATAAATGCAATATCTTAACTAGCATATGAGAGCAAGTGTACTATTACTATGTAGAAACTACCAGCTAGCAATTTATACCAATGAGGTAGTGTTTTATAATGTGTACGTGATATGGAAATTAACGATGGTGATGTGTGTGAGCCGGCAAGCAAGTGTACGTGGAGCATACGCATCATCGGTAATGGTGCTGGTGTCCTGACAACATGGATTCGTAATAATTTAAAAAAACACATTTATAAGCATGCTATGCGATGAGAACATCATGAATATACGGAAAGTGATGTAGTAACCGCAACACTGAAGAATATACCTCTCCAATATGCGAGTCATACAGTTTTGGTATTTAAAATACTTACGATTCGCTACTTTTGAAAACAAGTATGACTCAAGCCCAGTCTAAAAGGTAAGGAAATCCACCTAAGTCCGAGTCGATATATCTAGTCGTCGGTGATCCCGCCTCAATAGCGTCGCATACGATAAAATATATAATACGACATCCTCTAATCAAGAGTGCGGATCAATCATCATACCTATTCCTCGTACGGTAAAATCCATCGTACGACATCCCAAATCGGGGTACGGGTCAATTATCACATATATCACATATTATATGGCATCATTATCATCATATCCTGAATTAGGGGTACCGTTCTAAATCTAGAACATACCAATATCATCAAACATGTATGCCCGTGTGAATAAAATCACATCGCCCAAAGATCCGCTATAATATCCTGTCGTATCTCGTAACATGACCCAAACACATATCATAAACTCACGGCATCATGCCCGATCATATCGACTCACCTCCAAGTATCATATATTATCCTCATCATCCGTGTATACGTATATGTATATATATATACACCAACGCGTCCACACACACACACACACATAAGCATATACACCCATGCGTACATGTGTGTGTGTGTGTGTGTGTGTGTGTGTGTGTGTGTGTGTCAACCTTACTCTAGGGTTCACGACTAAGAAGCTAACTAAATCACTTTCTTCAAATCTCGCTAACACTAACCCATGATCTCCTAAAGCTTTTCTTGCTAAGTGTTCATATCTCGCAATAACACATATATGTATATCTATAACACATCACATCATATTTTACGAAAATGCGGGGGTGCTATACGTCATCCACCCGACTTCCCCCATAGATATATATCTACTCACCTTGATCCTTAATTGCCGAAGTCGATAACGCCACGCTCATCCTCGTTGCTCCAAGTCCACATGGGGGTACCTACATATATACACATATAGCATCGTAAACAGAATCACGCACGAAACCAAAACGGTACACATATCACACATAGGTTAAAACCTATGGTCTACACATGCAAGAATAACCAACAAATCCTCGATGTCGATGTACAAACGTCAAACCATCGATTCAAAACCCAAATACTAAAACCAAGTTAAAACAAAGTAGCAAAACAAAGCAGCAACTCATGAAAACACCTACAGATTTTACCCTAGGTTGAATTAGCCAATTTTGCACATGGGAGGGGTCTAGTTTACTGAAAATGGAGCCATGGACCAAACACGAACCCAATTGCTCCTACCCTGGTCACAATTTGCGGCCAGACAGATTAAATTTGCAGCCATGACAAGGTGTTTGGGTCTCGGGTCTTGGGGTTAGCTTCTAGGTGGCCTACTTGTCTCACTGTGTTTGCTAAACATTTTTCAGGTGCCCCTGGTCGTAGCAAATCTCTAAATATCATCACAATTCTCACAAACTTCCGATATCGGGGTTTCTACGTTTGGGTTAAGGGGTCAAATCTCTGGTTTTAGTCCCAAAATACAATCACTACAGGGGTTGTATGGCCTCTACTAACCTAAATTACATTATCACAACTCAATCAAATCCCTAACCTCATCTTGGAATTTTTCAAGCTCACAAAACTACACAATATCGAATCTAAACTTAAATGGATGTTAAAGGAAATGAAATACTATTCTAATGGTGAAGGAAATACCTCATTTGACAACTCAAGAAATTTCTTGAGTAGCCCCAAGTGCTCAAAATCCTAGCTTTCTTGGTCCAAAATGCTTGTAGTGAGTTTGTGCATGTTTTTAGTGAAAGAGGGATGATGTTTTGATGTGGGATTGATGGTGTTTGTAAGGGTTTAGAGGAGGTGGGAGATGAGGGCAGCATGGAGATGAAAGGGGAGAGAATGACAAAGAAAATGGAGGGAAACAAATTAGTGCAATGGTCAAAGGCCCTTTACCTCTCTCTCATTTCTCTCTCATGCCCATACTCTATTGTTTATTCCCTTTTCTTTTCTTTTCCTTTTCCTTTTCTTTTCTTCTCATTATCTTTTCATCTCATTTAAAAACAAAGCCATGCAAGAAAAATTAAAGAAAAGACCATGGTAGGAAAATGTAACAATATGTATTATGACATGGTGCATGTCATGTGCACAAATCAAGCTTAATACACGATTAGTGATATTTAATCGCAATTAGCATTAAAATGGAATTTAATTAATCATAAAGAATTTATAATTTGCTTAAATCATATAAAACACCCTCATTTCAGTAATTCTTATAATTTTCCAAATATTTCCCAATTTATCGGTATTTAATTATACCGCATTATCCAATTATTCATAATATTTATTATTTAATTATATAAATTCCTAAAAATAATATTTAATTTTTCTGAAATGTTACACCTAATCTATTATTTTAGATAGATTATGCTAACCAGTAGTTAAAAAATAAACTATCTTAACCTTTTTTTTTTAATTATGGTCTTGCAAATCAAACAATTCTTAAAAATTGCACTGTAATACCCAGTTCTTTTGTAACATTTCCGTCTTTTGAATAAATAAACTATTCCATATTTTTCCATATATCTTTCCTATATATATATTTTCCCTATTTTTCCTTCCAATCTCCTTATTATTTTTTCATACCCCCCCTCTCTTTTTCCCCTTGTTCCCCAACCTAAGCCCAATAGAGCCCGGCCCAACTTCTCTTTCCCTTTTTCTTTCTTCTTTTTTTTCTTTCTCATTTTTCACCGAGCCCTACTTGTACCTCTTCTTTCCTCGCAATATCCCCCTCATGACCCGCACTCCTATCACGATCGAGCCCTAACTGCCTCCTTAAGATCTCCTTGCCGGCCTCCTCTCTTCCCATAATGTCTCTCTCTCACCCTCTCTTAGTCTCAATCTCAATCTCTAACCCTCTCTCTCTCTTTCTCCCAAAATCCCACCGAACTCCCCTCCGACTCCTCTCACCGAAAACCACCCCGCTTGCATCCCCTTCACCGCCGACGAGTCGCTCGTCAGCCCCACCAACTTATCCAACCGCCACATTCTCCATCTCCAAACACCCCGAGCCTTCCTCTACAACACCACCATCTCACAGCTACCATTGGCCTCCCTCGACGCCACCGTCCACCTCCTCCGACGAGCAACCGCCGTGACACATCCTCTTCTCACCCAACTCCAGAACCCACCACCACTTCGAGCACACCTCCATCACCAACCCATCATCACCCAAGCACCTTGCAGCCTCACCCTGGCCACAGTTGCCTTGCACTAACACCATCTGCACACCGCCGCCGCCGCCACTCCTGTTGTCTCCAACACCACCATGACCATCACCCCACCGAATTCGGACCACCACCGTGTTGCCAACTCTGCACTCCCTCACCTATAAGCCGCACCCAAGCTCACTTCGCCAGAGCACCTCACTCCACCGCCGACGGCTGCAGCCCCTCTCTCTTCCTCATCATCCTTCATGTCGTCCTACTAGTTTCTCCTCCAAATCCCGAGCAAAGCCCCCGTCCTTCGAGCTAAATAGCATCGTGTAGAACCGAGCTCGAGCCCGAGCCCTAATTATGTCGTGTCATTGCTATGCTCATGCCGCTGCTGTACCATCGTCGAACCCTCGTCAGGCAAGTGGAAAACTCTTTCACTTGTTTAACATGCTAATATAATCATTACGTATATATACCATAATATATATAATTAGGTGTGTGTATATATAAATAAATCGAGATAGTATAATCTAGTCTTTCCCCACAAACCATCGTCGTTAATTTAGTGTTTAAAACCCATCTAATGGTTACTATTTCCGTAGTGACAATAACTATATTTTCATAAATTAACTTTCGTGTCGATCAAGTAAAAGAAATCAACATTTCGATCGATAATCGTATGTAAAACCTAAGTGTTCGATATGGAACCCTAAGCGAAAACCTATTTTAAAATGGCGGGACTTGAGATTTCTAAACTCCTTTACTGATCATGAATATCGTATTTGATGTAAATTATTGACGTTTACACTATGAAATGATACCCCCGATAACCGACACGAAATCTGGAATTCCCGTACATGTTTCCTGTAAAATTCATAATAAATCATATATAAATCGAATTATGGCGTGCTTAGGCTCGTTACAAAGTGAAATGAGTAATCTATGAATTTATGGAGATAGTTACTAAATATCAAGTGCTTTCATTAGCACAAACTGAATAGATTTATGGCTCTGTACTACAGTCCAGAGCAAAAATCTCTACTAACACATGTTTTTGAATGATTAAATCACCCTGTTCAAACATGTAAATGTGTGGAACCCTATATAAATACATAGAAAATTGAGATAGCTTTCACATGCCACTAGTTTCATAAAATTCCATCGCGGTTTGATATTTACAAAGCAATTGATAATGTCGATGTGTCTGGCTAAATTCTGCAGCGACAGATTTTACATATCGAACTTAACCTGAATATAACTCTAAGCACACTGTAGGGTGTTTTTCGTCACCCTATTGAGATGGGAGTACACGTCGTTTGTCAGGCATACTACAGATTTCCCCCGCCTATGGTAGGCTGGGGTTTATTGATTGTGGGGATCCAAATCTCTGGCAGCCATGGACTAAGCTGCTGTTAATTACCCCTCGCCTTTAGAGAAAGGGAACCTCCGATTGACGTGTCAAATTGGTCATGTGAACTCAATGTGTAGTGTACGTGTGTTGTATCTTGAGGGGTTTTGGATATATCGGGGGCCTCGCAGAGTTTACGGGGGTCCAAAGGACGCGTGAGCATCAGCGTCACACGTGCTTAGCACGCGGGCACTGAACGCCTGCACCCTATGTGCTTGTCACGTGGGCGCTGGGCGTAAGCCCGTGGGGCGCTAGGCATCAGCAGAAAAAGGGGCTTAACTCCTACACTAGGAGTTGTACTCCCGATTGACTTTTAGAGTTGAACTCCTGACAAAGAGGACAAAGGAGCTTAACCCCGCACTGAGAGTTATACTCCCAACAAGAAAGATCTATTATATATATATATATATATATATATGTATATATAATTTTTTTGAGGAGTTAAACTCCTAAGATATTTTTGGAGCTGATGAAAGGAGACCCCTTTCTTTCCTCTTGAGCCGTGGATCTTCCCCAAAATGGGGATTTTGGA
Source organism: Agapanthus africanus (assembly GCA_030015575.1). Taxonomy (NCBI): domain Eukaryota; kingdom Viridiplantae; phylum Streptophyta; class Magnoliopsida; order Asparagales; family Amaryllidaceae; genus Agapanthus; species Agapanthus africanus. The sequence continues at coordinate 541,136,674 of CM057337.1, forward strand.
GGTGGGTCTCCTTATTCCTCCTCTCTATTGGTTGGATCTTGGAGAAAAGAGGGTGAGATTTTAAAAATCTTCCATTTGGAGATTTGATGGAAGATCCGCGTTCCTCTTCAAGGGTTTTGTGGTGAAAAACTATTTCTTTGTGGAAAAGAAGAGTGGAACTCTTGATTTAATTCAAAAAAAGGAAGAAGGTCTAGAACCTTGAGCAAAGAGAAGGAAGCACAAAAAACCTAATTTTTGGGGAGAACGAATTCTTTTTTTGCATTTTATCATCCTGTTGTCTTTTATAGGCTTACAAATTTACATATAGCCCCTTGGGCTTTACAAAATGGCATTTTGCCCATCGCATGCCTTTTGTGCTCATTTCTTTTGCACATGAACCATGGGCTTTACAAAAATTTGGCTTTATGCCCATTTTTCTTACATTCATGTATGAAAATTACATCAAAATTATTTATTACATAATTTTCATTTTGGCATGGGGAAGCTGACCGCGAGGCTCGACTTGGGCATGGGCTCACTTGGCCTGTGCTTGGGCCCACCTGGCTTGGGGTTGACTTTGACTTGGTCAACTGGGGTATAATTTTTGACCCCAACACACACGACGGCTATTACTGATCCACCTTTTTCTTTGAAATCCTAACTAATAACAATAAATAATATTGAATTGTAGCAATTCCTAATTATGAGTGTAACTAATGGAAAAATACATTCGAAGATGGACTTTCAGCTCAAAAACTGAAATTCCAGCAGTGAACGTTCATCTTGAAATGATCGTATCTCCCTAACCATATCCTCGATTGGTACGAAACTAATTTTTTTCCTAGATAATTGAGTCTACTATTTATGGCTTTTGTATTGTTTCTCTTATTTCTGCATGTATGAATAACTGTGAATTTTGTAAACTGCATGTTACTGGCTGCCCTTAATTTAGTGAACATTTATTTAATGCATTTCTATCATATCTCGTGATTGTTTGACACCCACTTTTTAGTGACCGTTTGTATTGAAACCCTAGCGACTGTTTTGCATTGTCGGTTGATAAGTGTTACTGACTGGGTTGTGACAAGCACGACAGTGAACTAGTGATTGAAAGTGATACCGATAAGCAAAAGCGTGACTGAATAGCAATAGTGATACGTACTTGTTCACAATCTGTCCAATACCTGAACATCTAGTATAACCTGGGGCAAATGGGGAAATCAAGATGGAATTGAACTCGTATTTAGGAAGGTTCGGTTATTTAGAGAATGATCATTCGATATTAGTAGTAGTGATATATTTAGGTAGTTGCGCCTAGCGGCAAGGCTGACAGGTTATGTCCCTGGCACAATTGATCGTAGTCTCGGGTATGCACGAGACCTTTGCTAAACATGAGGATAAATTGCACCAATCGATTTCAACTAACATAAAGACTGTTAGATTAGTGACATACATATTACCTTAGACAAGTGCCATATTTCACACGTGTTACTGCTTACTGTTCTTGACATATATATTCTTGTGTCACTATTTTATAGTTCTAGTTTGTATTTATTGCCCTTGCCACATTGAGATATATTATTATATAGCTATATTGTGTCTCCTTGATGACCTAAGTATGCATACTCAAAGAAAGAAGTGGACCCAGCCCAGAGTAGGACCTGCCTTATTTCGAGAAGATCACGGAGACCCGTACTAGCGATACCGGCTCATCGTTCATTTCTTCTTCCTTAGGAGAGTAATTGTTGTTATTGGTTAGTTGTTTATTTAACTGCTTATATCCTTATACCATAGTGAATGTTATACCTCTATACTTTATATTGTGTATACTGCTTATCATGTAACTGCTAGAAGCTGAAGTGTGACTATGGCAGGATTATCTCTTGACTGTAGGAGCATGACTGACCTAGCCACCCTCATATTACATATTTTGGGAAGCGGAGCATGACATGGTTTTGTTGCTATCAGAGCACCAGGTTTAGAATGAGATTATTGTTCAGTTTAGAGATCCCTTGATTCATATCCTATTATATTGACTTTCACTTTTATATGATCCTTGTCTCCTCATCGTTCGATATCATATAGTCCTTGCTTATAATCTTCTGTTATCTGATTCTCTTCCCTGCTTATCTTTCAGCGATATGGCCTCCTCAGGCAACCACTCATCGGATACCGGTTCCCAAGATCACACCAACAAGATTCTTAGTGCGCTAACGAACATCGTTGAGTCAAAAGAGAAGAAGACCGATCTTCTGGATGAGAGATTAAAGGCGGTGCAAGAGTCCGCAATTATTGCTTTAGGGAGATCTATTGCAGTCCTTGCCGCACCTGAGGGTGCTATCGTATCAGCTACTCATGCTAGGGACAACACTGTTTCAGATTTCAGGAGATTGCATCCGGTTGTGTTCACAGGTGTAGCAGCACCGCTCAAAGCTAAACAGTGGCTTATCAACATGGAGAATCTTTTGACGGCTGCTTGAATCCCAGATGAAGATAAAGCGAACGTAGTGAAGATCCAGTTAGAAGATGAGGCCCGCACATGTGAACCATTGAGAAGAGCAAACTGGATAAGCCTATCGGATAGAGCACATTCACCACATGTTTCCTGAACCATTACATCCCGGCTACGGCCGAGGCAGAGATGGAAGAAAAGTTCATCACCTTGAACCAGAATAGTCGCCCTGTAGATGTCTATCCAGCAGAGTTCAATAGGCTGAGCCGATTTGCCCCATATATGGTAGCCACAGAGGCAAACAGAGCTAGACGATTTTGCAGGGGCTTGATATTGAGATTCAACAGCTGATTTCTTCACTTGACCTAAAGACTTTTGCTCAGGTAGTGAACACTGCTCGAGTTCAAGAACGGTTGGCTAAAAAAAGCTAAGGGTCAACGAACTGTTGATAGGAGGGCCCCAATAGTTCAGACACAAGAAGCAGATTCCCTTCGCGGAATGATCCTAGTTTTTAAGCATGGGGTGGTACATATGAAGCGCTCGTTTATCTCTAAGCAGCAGAAGCAGCGGAAAATCCTGGTTTGTGGTTATTGCAAGAGGCTGGGGTATCTTCAGAGGGATTATCGTCAGGCCAAAGGGCAGTGTTTGATTTGTGGATCTTGTGAACATAGGATCAACGGTTGCCATCGGAAAGAAGAGCTACAAGGAGAAGTCCCATCATCGCATTCCCTATCTGGTTGAGTATCTTGTTGTCATGGTTGTTTTCATTCCTTGAATTTCGATGACGAAATTTTTGTAAGGGGGTATGATGTAATACCCGGTTCTTCTGTAATATTTCCGTCTTTTGAATAAATAAACTATTCCAATATTTTTCCTTATATCTTTTTTATTTATATTTTTCCCATTCTTTTCCTTCTAATCTCCTAATTATTTTTTTCTTTTTCCTCCCTCTCTTCCCCCCCTCTATTTTTCCCCAACCCAAGCCAAACAGAGCCCGGCCCAACTTCCCTTTCCATTTTTCTTTCTTCTTCTTTTTTTTCTTTATCATTTTTGGCTGAGCCCCTCACCTGCGCCTCCTCCTTCCTCACAACGTCCTCCATGTAACCCGCGATCCCATCACGACCGAGCCCAAACTGCCCCCCCAGATCTCCTCACCGGCATTCTCTCTTCACTCAACGCCTCTCTCCCTCTCTCACGCCCTCTCTAAGCCTCAATCTTTAACTCTCTCCCTCTCTCCCAAAGACCCACCGAGCCCCCTCCTACTCCTCTCACCGCAAACCACCTCGCCGGCATCCCATTCACCGCTCTAGCTCAACGTTCCTTCTCGGTGCAGATACGATGTCAACAAAGGCTCCAAGCAGCCAAATCAAAAAGGAGTGACGGAAAAATCCTGGCTCCTAGAGACTATCCATATGTCCCCTCCCTCCTCATTCCAGCAGGGGCAGAGACACGGCAATCAAATAAAAGTGGAGCGACGACAAAATCCTAGCTTCAGGTCTTAATGACAACATCTACAGCTTAAAGATCGACTCGACGTGCTTCTCATGCCAGCAGGGTGCAGACATGACGTCAACAAAGACCCAAGGGTCAAATAGAAATAGAGTCACGGCAAAATCCTAGCTCCAAGTCTTGACGGTTCATATACAACCCAGAGACTACCTCGACGTTCCCCCTCATTTCAGCAGGAAGCGGACGCAACTATCAAATGAAATTTAAGCAATGGTATATTCCTAGCTCTGGACGTCGATTGCAATACATACAGCATAGAGGTCCTACATATGTCTACCCTACTTCAGCAAAGAAATGGCACGGCATTGTTAAAACAAAAATGAAGTGACGACATATTCCCAGCTTCGGGTCTCGACGACAACTCATATAAAGCCTAAAAGACTATCGGAAATCATCCCACACCAGAGCTGAGTGGTTATGACTCACCGGGGCTCCAAATTGAGCCTAACCTCAAGTAAAAAGTATCATGGCGAATTCCTAATGTTTGCTCTTCCGATGGTAATATGACCTAAGGAGATTACTTGAAGACGTCTTGTCCAGCCCCCGAAGGGATAAGAGACACGATAGTCGCGGGGATACTTGAACAGCGGCTTAAAGACTGCACATCGAGGAATATATCAGCCAATGCGATGGTACCACGGACTAAAAACCTAGTACCACAAACCTAACGGACCTATGTCATAAAGAATAGGGGTTATCTACATACAACGTTAGGACAAGTTTGCCTGTAAACCCAAGAGAGGTAAACTAAAAACACTCCGAAATGAGTACACAAACTAGAGACTTTGAAACGAGTGAATAAACTACACACTCCAAAATGAGTGAATAAACTAGAGACTCCGTAATGAGTGAATAAACTAGAGACTCCGAGACGAGTGAATAAACTGCAAACTCCGAAATGAGTGCATAAACTACTTCGCGCTAGTTCGAGACATCAAGCAACAGAAGGGTGCAATTTATGGGCCTCAGGGTTTAGAACTGCATCCCTTAAGGATTGAGATTTGAGTTAATGATAGATAACAACGCTTGTGCCCGCTCGCTATCTTCTCAGATCAAGATTCTAAAATGTTCTGTACGATACGCCAGCCCGAAACCGGTTGTATGCTATGTATTACTCTACACTACTTCACTCACGTGTATACCGCCGTGAGTAAAGTAGTGGGGGCACTTGTTTACATTGGTTCAAGTTTTGTTTATAGATATGTGTGAAAGAAGACTCATTCATATACGTGCGTGGAAGGGTAGTGCATGACACGAGCACATCAGTGGCGTTTGCACTTACCAAAAATCCCTAAGGGTGAATTGCACATGCAAACATGTAGATTGCAACAACACGATCAGAGAAAGAACAGGTGTTAGAAATGAAGCACTCGGTGGTCAACGATAAAAGGAAAGCATTTAATTAAACATTTTATGGTACAGGAAATAGATCACCAAACACGGGATCAAAAGTACAAGGGTTTACAAAACTAAGAATAAAGTTTTCTAAAACCCTCTCGGCCTTCTCCACCATGTCGAAACGGCGATTTTCGCGAGGAGTTGCTCCGATCGGTTAGCGCTATGCCCATCGGCGAAGGCAGACATGATGGTCCGCTGAGCCCGTATCTGGCTTAGCAGCCGAACAAAAAGATCCCTCAGAGGCTTGGTAATCAAAAGTGCCTCATGAAATCACTCGATCTTGTCCTCCGCTGCATCGAGCATCACCGGAGTCATCTCTACTGGATGAGGGGGAATGTCATCGAGCACGAACAGGAAGATCATCCGGAACCAAATGGAGCCGATGGGGAAAGGAGATCCTCTACGAGTAAAGAGCCCGTGCAGCACCGTATCACATTGGTCATCCGTGAAAGCGGGATTCACCAAGCATGCAACAAAATGAGGAACAATTGTCTCGATAGGCACCTCCCATGGCTACCGATTAGCATGCAGACGATTGCAAGCCATGACTCTTCTCTGTTAAAATGATTCTCTGAAAGTGAGAGAGAAGAGGAGCATTGCTTAGATTATAAAGGTAGGCATTTAAGTCTCGGCACAGAAAATGTTGTGCATGGTGAAACTATTTCCAAGCTCTGACAAAAGAAGGCATTGGAAAAGAAAGTTTGACTCAGGAAAAGTAGAGAAAGAAGGTGAAAAGAAACCATCATTAACGAGGCAACGCCTCATGTGCTCCTCACGCGGACGCCAGTGTGCAAAGCACAAGAGAATTTATTACATAACAGTAAGGCTCTATATGGCGTCGTACGTGCTCCTCAAGCGGGCGCCGGTGTGCAAAGCACAGGAATACCCATCTTAAAAATTAAATTGTTAAGTGGCGTCCACGTGCATAACACGTGAGCGTTAGCGCCCAGGTAAAATTAAATTCTACAATACTCTCTGTAAAACAGAACCATTGGATCAAAAATCCAACGGAGATGATAAATTATCAAAATATAGAATCAAATTCTATTAGGAGAAAATATCTCCCATATCTTTCTAAATAAGAAAGATGCTCTTGGTTGGATCAATGATTCTATAATAAAATAAAATTCTATTTTTGGAATATATTCCCTCAATCTTTCCAAACAAAAGATTGCTTCTTGTAAAACAGATAACTCTTGGATTAAAAATCCAATGGTGATTAAAAAATCACCACTTACCAGAATAAATTCTGTATATGGGAAAATATTTTCCCAATCTTGTTAAAAACAAGAAAACACATTCTGTGAAAACAGAAACACTTGGATCAAAGATCCAACGGTGGGTAAAATATCCCAAATCAATTTTGAGACCAATTAAATCAATTGGAATCTCTCAATGAGAGATTTTCTCAAAACTAATCAACAATCTGACTTCACTATATAAAGGACCCGAGACTTCAAGTCTCAAAGCCACACCCATAGTGACCACAGATAGAAAGAACAGAAAATTCAACTCTCAAAGAAGAAGAACTTCATTCTCGAAACCCTAGGTAAAGAAAAGAGATCAAAATATCTCTATTACCTATAATATCATATCTAAGGGTTTAACCCTTTTGAAAAAGAACTTAGTTCTTTCTCTGGATCTGAGATCTACAAGATAAGTCTCCCACAAGTTGAAAATTTAATTCTCATCGGGAAGATCTTGTTCTTGAGAATCAAAGATTCAGTGAAGAACAAATTTAAAGAGAAAGAAGAGAGAGCCCAGAATATTTCAGGAACTCAGTTCCTTCAAATCAAGAACTTAGTTCTTTAAAAACTCAACCCGAGATCCTAAAAAATAGTGATTTTGGCGAGCGTTAATGGTCTAAAAACCATTAACAGAGATTTAAGTTCTCTAAAAATATCAACAGAGATTAAATCTCCATATAAAAAAAGAGACCAGCGCCTCACATGCTTCCCATGTGAGCACCCTTTTAACAGCGCCTATCGCCTCACGTAAAAGACACGCGGGCATCCAAAACAGAAGGCCAGCGCCTCATGTGGAATACACGTGGGCGCTGAATAAAGTGCTTAGCACTCTACATACAGCTAAAATGGTTGAGTGCTCAGCACTGATTGGGCAGCGTCGAGCGCCTCACGTTCTTCTCACATAAGCGCTACATAAAAAGTGCTTAGCACTCCATATGCATCCAAAACGACTAAATGATTAGCACTGATTGGGAAGCACCCAGTGCCGCACGTGCACCTCATGTGAGCGCCATAAAAAGTGCTTAGCACTGCATGATTAGTCAAACGACTAAAGTGTTCAACACTCATTGGGCAACGTTCATGACTGAATGCTTCACATGATGTACATGTGAGCGTCAGAGCCAAAATAAGTGCTTAGTACTTTTGAATGAACAAAAAGAAAAGACTAAGCTTAAATTGGCTAGGTCTCTGAGGTTTTCTTAGATCCGAGCCCAAATGCTCTGTGGTAAGAATGATCCGAGCCCAAATGCTTATATATTTCAATTGATCTTAATCTCAAACTAGATTAACGGTCCTTAAATAAAAAAATATTTTTGAACTAAGGGAACATACAACCTAAGTTCAAAACCCAAATATAAAATATACGGATTTGGACTGATCCGCGCCCTACGGGCAATGACATAAACTAGTCTCCGTATACAATCCACAGGCAATCTAAACAAAAAAAAACAAATACGACACGAAGTGAACTGCCGGAGTAGGAGAAAGTGGTTATCCCAATGCGGTAACATAATTAACTGCAGGGGCTTGCACTTGCAGGAAAGAGCGTCCCCACAATCAAAAACCCCTCATAAAATGAGGGGGAATCTGATAAAGTCTGCTACAACGGTCACGTCTGTCCAAACCTCTGATATATTGTCACGCTCCGCTTCCCATTGTACGGATAAGGAGACGTGACTAGGCCCGCGACGTATTTACTCAGAAGTAAATATGCTAAGCGTAAATAAGAAATATAATATAAATGTACACAAGAAAGTCATGAGATGTAAATGAACAGCAATATTTTATTTATTAAACATTCTTTACAATATAACTGAAAAGTAAATGCAATGTGGAAAGCTGCACCTAAACAATGGCATGAACTGAAAGTAAAAGTATATACAAGTGATTAGAGCTCTGGGTCCTCGATAAACTGCTCCAAGTCTTCTGCGATGGGCTCGATCTCCAGAGAGTCGGGTACTCCTAACAACATTCCAAAGAAAGAATAGAAAAGGAATGTCGTCAGCGAACAATCGCTCGGTAAGTTCCAAAGAGATAGAAATATAATAGACAGATAAGAGAGAATATAACTGTATAATGTATGTTTGTTATAATAACGTAGTTGTTTATAGGTTGGTACAGAATATTCCAGTGTATACGATAGGAGTCCAACTATTCCGTGGAATAAGGTATACGGAGCATAAGGAACCGTTAAGCCCCGGAACAACAACAACGGATATTCAGGTTAGGTGTAGTAAAGTGATCATTATCGTGCCACTTTTAACATATTCCGTATCAATTTACCTTTTAGAAAACCCCATAATGTTTATTGTATTGTTTATAGTTTTAAGACTTGCCGAAACCATGATATCAATTGCTCATGTAAATGGATAAAGATGTAAATGGATAGTCATGTAATCAAGTCAATGTATATCCATGGTTCGGTCAGTTCAAGTCATGTTGATATAGATGGTATTCAGTATATATGGATTCATGTTGTATTGGAGTTATATTTGGATTGTATTCATGTATAAATTTTTTTCAGATTAGACTGAGACTCCGTCTGAATCAGACACTTAAATAGAATTTGATTTCTGATTTAGGTTTTGGACTTATCAGTAACTGCTGCACATGGACGGCAGGATTTGTGACTTTTTCCAAGCCAATTACCATTGATAACCCTGTTTTAGTTTCCTACCTTAAATAGGCAAAACCCACTTTCTCCGGCTCCCTGAGGCTCAAGAGAATTGGTCCCACTTAAACCTATATTTACTAGGGTCCTTATTGTAAATTAATAAACTTGAGGGGTTTTTAGGAAAAATAGTTTTGATAAACTTTCAAAATAAATCTCAAGTATTTATTTATCGTATTTAGGGTTTTTATGGATATAATTTTTAAAAGTAAAGTATTCTAATGATTATAAACGTAGATTGAATAGTATAGGGTATTTTAGTGTAAATTGGAATTGTATGGATTTGTAATGGTATATTCATGAAATTTGTGATTCCTTTGTTTAGAAAAAATGGAATTATATATATTTAAAATAGATATTTTGATAATATATATATATATATATATATTTATAATTATTTAAAATAGAATTTATTTATTAAATAGAAAATCACATTATTCTTAAAAATTGTATTAAAAATTCCATCGAGATCGGATGCTCCGTGAGGAGGTCTACATCTCGCTCTACAGGTACCGAGGATGTGCAATAACCCACACCATCCAAATCGGGTTCCCCAAAATGGGTTGTAGAGACTTAATTGCAAGAAATTTAATTAAAACAATTTTAACGAATACGATTTTATTATTTTAAGGTATTTTATTGTAAAATTGTATTTATCCCACAAAATATTATTCCAAAAGCTATCGTGCTATATCATGATGAGTGTTGTGATGAGGTAGGTCATTACTTCGTGAGTTTTCTAGAGATAATATGGGCAAATATGATGAAAGATGTCGAATAGAAAGTTTGTGGTATTTAACCATAAAAGTGAAATAAAAGTTGCATAGCATGGTATTTTAAAGTGAAACTTTATACATGTTTGTTTATGATTACTAAACATGTTGTAACAATATGGGTATTTGGTTATTAAGAAAAGTTATGTTTTTAACAAAATTAAAATCGGAAGTCGGAATAACTCTATTTCCGACGAGTTTTGAAAAGAGAACTTTTTAGAATAGGAAAAAAGGAGAGGAGAGGGGACTTACTGGATGAAAAGAGAAAGGAGAGGTATGGGAACAAGATGGACGCTTCATGAAGTCGCGGTGTCGCCGGATTTTTCCCGAGTCATCGCCGGAAGATGACCTTGGGCTAACTCCACTTGTACAACTAATTTGACTTGGAAAAATTCAGGAGTTTTGATGATAGATTTCAGAATGGAGAGGGCTAGGATGTGATGTTGTATTTATAGGAGAAATTAGGATTTTGAGAATTGAAGAATGGAATTAAAATGCATTATAATTTTGGATTAATGCCTTATTTTAATTCTCTGTTTAATTTCAGGAAAAACAAACAGAAGAGGAGTAGTGGGGGTAGGCCAAGGGGTTAAGGTTCAAATTTTGGAGGCATTCTCTACGGGTAAGCCAGGAGGCACCGGCCTTTTTGGCATCTTCGCCGGTCGATTAGAGGGGGATGGGGTCTGGATTGGTGACACTTGTTCTTGTCTGTTCATATATCAATTCCCACATATTTGATTTTAGTGACTTTTCATTTTTACGTGTATTGCACGTGTAAACTTTTGGGCTTCCAAAAAGTTTAAAAGAAAAATCATTAAAATTAATATGTGGCTAATGGGATTCGAACACAGAGCTTATGTCACAGCAGTGCAAGGCTTTACCAATAAGCTACAAGTGCTTTCTTATTGTTCTAAAATAAATTAAATACTTATAGCATACTCAGGGTTGCAAATACTCCATTTAGTACTGTAACTTTAAAAAAATTTATGTACATTAAAAACAGAGTCGTTACATATACGGTTCCATAAATCAACTTGGTATATTCGGAAAGGTGGACGGATCCAAATAGCAGCTGCCCCAAGATTCAGGCAAAACGATCCATCCCGGTTCGTCCCCGTCTCCGGCGGTCAACAGAGTCTTTTCCCGCAAACCATTATCATTAATTTAGTGTTTGAAGACCGTATAATGGTTATTATTTCCGTGGTGACAATAATTATATTTTCATAAATTAACTTTCGTGCCGATCAAGTAAAAGAAATCGACATTTCGATCGATAATCGTATGCAAAGCCTAGATGTTCGATATGTAACCCTAAGTGAAAACCTATTTTAAAATAACGGGACTTGTGATTAATAAACTACTTTATTGATCATGATTATCGTGTAGAAATTTGGATGTAAATTATTGGCGTTTACACCATGAAATGATACCCCGATAACCGACACGAAATCAGGAATTCTCGTACATGTTGTCCCGTAAAATTCATAATAAATCATATATAAATCGGATCATGGCATTCTTAGTCTCGTTATGAAGGGAAATGAATAATCTATGAATTTATGGATACGGTTACTAAATATCCTATCGTTTCTTTAGTGCAGAGATCTATGGCTCTGGACTGCAGTCCAAAGCAGAAATCTCTGCTAACACCTGTTTTTGAATGCTTATATCACTCTGTTCAAACACGAAAATTTGCGGAACCTTATATAAATATGTAGAAAATTGCGTTAGCTTTCACATGCCACTAGTTTCGAAAAATTCCATTGTAGTTTGATATTTACGAAGCAATTGATAATGTCGATATGTCTGGCTGAATTATGCAGCGACAGATTTTACACATCGAATTTAACCTGAACATAACTCTAAGCAAACGATGGTTATTACTGATCCGTATTTTGAGTTGAAATCCTAACTGATAATCTTAAATAATATTGAACTGTAGCGACGCCTAATTATGAATGTAACTAATGGAAAAATACATTCGAAAATGGTTATTCGGTTCAAAAACTTAAATTCCAGCAGTGAACGTCCGTCTTGAAATGCTCGTATCTCTCTAATTAGAACCTCGATTGGTATGAAACCAATTTTTTTGCCTAGATAATTGATTCTACTATTTATGGATTTTGTGTTGTTTCGTCTATTTCTGCACGTATGAATAACTATGAATTTTGTAAACTGTATGATACTGGCTGCCCTTAATTTAGTGAACTTTTATTTAATGCATTTCTACCATATCTCGTAATTATTTTACACCTACTGTTTAGTTACCGTTTGCATTGAAATCCTATCAACTATTTTGCATTGTCGATTGATAAGTGTTAGTGACTAGATTGTGACAAGCACGATAGTGAACCGGTGATTAAAAGTGATACTGGTAAGCGAAAGCGTGACTGAATAGAGAAAGTGATACGTACTTGTTCACAACCTATTCGATACATGAACATATACTATAACCTGGGGGAAATGGGAAAATCAAGATGGAATTGAACTCGTATTTAGCAAGATTCGGTTATTTAGATAATGATCATTCGATGTTAGTGGTAGTGAAATATTTAGGTAGTTGTGCCTAACGGCACGGCTGACAGGATTATGTCCTGGGCGGCATAGTTGACTGTAGTCTCGGGTACGCACGAGACGCTTGCTAAACATGATGATGCATTCCACAAATCGATTTCAACTGACATAAAGACTGTTAGATTAGTGACATGCATATTACCTTAGACTAGTGCCATAGTTAACACGTGAAACTGCTTACTGTTCATGACATATATATTCTTGTGTCACTAGTTTATAGTTCTAGTTCGTATTTATTGTACTTTCCACATTGAGATATATTATTATATAGCTATATTGTGTCGTCCTGACGACCTGAATATGCATACTCAGAGAACGAAGTGGACCCAGCCCAGAGTAGGACCTTTCTTATTTGGAGAAGATCGCAGAGACCCATACGAGCGATACCAGCTCATCGTTCATTTCTGCTTCATTAGGAGAGCAATTGCTGTCATTAGTTAGTTGTTTATTTAACCGTTTATATTCTTATACCATAGTGATTGTTATATCTCTGTACTTTATACTGTATATACTGCTTACCATGTAACTGCTAGAAACCGAAGTGTAACTACGGTGGGATTATCCCTTGACCGTAGGAGCATGGCTGGCCTAGTCATTCTCGTATTCCGTATTTTGGAAAGCGGGACGTGACATGCACCCTAATTTCTTTTTTAAGAACCGGCTTTTAATGTTAGTATTTATATTTTTGAATACTTAGATCTATAATTTTCCGTAAAAATCACCTCAAATCTTAAAATTTATATAGTTGACCTTTAAATATCGTTGTCAATAAAAGAAAAAACATTAAATCTCTAAACTACTTCAAACTTTCGTTTTAAATAATCTCAAACTTAGACTTTTACTACAAAATTTGGTTTGAATTCATAGTAAAATGGATGCGTCTATCTCGACTTTTCCAAAAAAATTCTTTGCAAATAATTAAACTAAGGTTTTTTGGAAATAAGATAAAATTTAAGGTGAAATTTGAAGATGACTAGATTAAAGGGTGTTGTTGAAAATGTAAAAGAGTTTGGGGGTGTGATATATCACAATGATTTCAAGATAGGTGAGTTTGAAATATTGAGGATGTGGTTTAATTTTCATAAATAAAGAAGATGTTGGGGTGTTATATAGAAAAAGAACCCTAAAATGAAATATGTATGGGCATCTTACACATATTTTTCTAGTGCCAAAAAGAAACACATATATTTTTTTAATAAATTGGATTATGTTTTTTTAATCAAATATTCTTCTTATATTATAATCGGCGCGATTAATTATGAACTAGGCATATTTATGGCATACCAAGAATCAATGAATCATGTGGACTCCTAAATCGGAAAGCCATGATTCCTGCTATTTATGGGAAAATAATATCAGGTCAGCTTTGGTAAAATATAAAAGGCAGTTATATAAAAATCAGCATCCCTTTACTTTAATTTTTTTTTGAATTGGCACCTAAGCTTAATCCATGCCCACAACACACATGCATGAAGCAGTGATGGACGATGATGATGACACTAGTGATGATCACAGCGAGGACGGAGGAGACAGGGATGTGGGTGCGATTATGTAGGTTGGTCTGGGTACGGCGCCGCTTGATTGACTCCATTTTGTTTATTGGCTTATTTTCACGGGGATGTCGTGATTTATTTTGTTAGGTGCTAGTTGGATCGCATATTTTGTTTTATCAGAAGATGTGCATGTTGCTAGGCTTATTAGACTTTTATATGTTATACTACTACTTGACTTTCATTTAGTTCTTTTTAATGAATGCGGATGAGCTAATTATCCACTCTTTTTATCAAAAAGAAAACGTAAAAACACACCTGCACACATCCAAAGGATCCGTTTGTTTTCCCCAAAAGGATGTAATTGCGACCACCATCCCTCCTAAGGATCGAAGCCCACATTCTCCTCAAGAATGCATCCAAACAGGAGAAAGAAAGATATAAAAATTTTGCGCAACCTTAAGGAAACTTGGTGGACTCCGTATTCATATTTCTTTCTGTTTTATGACCGGACATATATGGCCGGCACACCATATAATTTTCGTATTATTCATGTGATTAATTTAATAAAATATAATAAATAAAGCAATTTGTCAATTCTATGATTTAAATATCTATCTCTATCTTTATTTACTATTGCAACCACAACTCATAGGATCTCAATTTTGATTTTAATTTGATGGTCTACTACAGCCTCTAATAGAGACATGCCATCATTAAAAGAAATAAATGCAGATTTTTCTTGTAACAGATAAATACAATCATGAAATTAATTATTTATAACTATATATAATCATCTAAATTAGTAAGATATGAAAAAATAGATCCGGTTTATTTGTTCTTTAGTTTAGATCAGTTTAATTTTTAGTTTGAGAAACATATTTAATACTTTTATTCACGATAATAAAGACTTTTAAAAGATATTTAAGATAACTAACTTATTAAATTTTTAAACAATAAAAATTCACACCAAAAACATATAAAACCTATATTATTTGAGGTAAATGAGTTAAAAGAGTGTCACGCCTCGCTTCCCAAAAGAAGATGAAGAGGTAATGTGTTATGGTCCGCAACTTAACTGTATTGAAGCTGGTCTATTCAATATAGTTATGTTAAGCTTATGGATATCTATTACATGCAGGATATGTACCAAAACGAAATAATAAAAGCGGAATGCATTTAATTCTATTAACAAAAACTTTATTGCATCACAAAAGAAATGAGTAAAATAAATTAAATAGTTTAATTATATCGAAGGAAAGAAGAAAAACCCTTAACATGTAGGCAACAAACAAAAATATAACTAGCTACACTTCCGTCGTCAAGTCCGTATAATTTTTCATTAATAGGCTCCACACCTTGATCCTTATCATTATACTCATTCTCATCTAACGGATATTTCAGAGATAGAGAAAAAGGAAAGTCCGTCGGCGAGATACACTCGCGGATAGGATTGTTTCATAAGAAAGTAAGGGTCCAAAAACAAAAAATAAGTGTATATAGGTATAATATGTATGGTGTGTGTATAAAGGTATGCTGCATATGTGTATAAGGGTATGAGCTATATGTAAATAAGGGTATGTTGTATGAGGTATCTACTAGTTAAATATTCGTATCAGTTTATTAAATAAGAGTCCGGATACTCGCAATTATTCCGTTGTGGCCACGAAACAACCGGGGAAGTGAAATGTACAGTTTCACTTCTCGAGATCATGATCTAGTAGTAGGGGAATCCGAGTTCTGTATATCCTTGCCTAATTAAACTTCCTATCCCCGTTGTTCAGCATAAAGATTCTGACGTATTAGAGTTAGTGTAAGTCGATGTTATACACCCTACAAGATGCGGGGAGGCGGAATAGATAAAACAATGATTTTGTTTAAGGTAATATCGACTAACTTTACGGATCTTTACTAAACCCTAACTAACAAACTATTTAGAAGTGTTAAACCACTATGATAGATAATTATACCTCAAGATACTAGTCCTTCTTGTTCTTATTGTTCACCTCCTCGTCGGCCTCCTCGATGTAATAGAAGATACATCCGAGAGTTCCTTCTCCAAGGTTTAACCTCTAACTTAAGGAAACTAAGTGGCTAGGATTGCTAATTCAAGTGACCTAAAAAATATAGATGTAGATTAAGGATCTATTAGTCTTTCTAACCCTTGGGATCTCACATGAGAGAATTAAGGTTAGGTTGAAGAAGAGGAGAGCTTGAAGAGAGAGAGTGTGTATGTGAGAATGAAATGAAAATATAACTCATTTCTATATTTCATGAAGCATAATAATTATCAAATAAATCATATGAGATAATTACAACCATTCTCCATTTAATACAAATGAATGAATCATCTCATGAGTCATTAATTCATTTAATGCAAATAACACATAAGCTCTCCACCTCATTTAGTTTAATTCATAAATGATTAAATATAAATGAGTCACCTTTCTTGTAGAAGCTTCTCGACTAATTATGAGAATGCCCCTCCCATCCGTATTCCCGAAAAACACGGATATACTGAGATTGCATAAATCCAACAATCCAATACTAGAATCTGGCTTAAAACAAAGCCCGCTAGTATAATCTGTCCGAACATCATACGTGCACAAGTACACATATATGTCCGAACCCTTTCGTAAAACCATACGACCTCTATATCGTTTCGCCTGAAGCAGAAAAAATCTCTGTGTGGGACTCTAAAGACTCGACACTACGCTGGCAGTAGGTTTAAGCACAGGCCACAAGCAGTACTAGCTGTACGTAACGGTCCCCAGGTAGATGTCGATAAGAAGGGCGATGGGGAAACCCATCCGAACTCCTACTGAGACTGATGTGACAATATCCGTATAATCCGGTCTGTTCGTCTAAGACTATCGCATATCGGGCCTGGGGGGGCGGCAAGCGTCAGTTCCCTTAAAAGCTGTATAAGTCGTGTCAGAGTGAAGTCCATTACACCCTGAGAAACTACTGGAAAACCTACCAGTAAATTTCTTTTGCCCTGGCCAGGGACTTTGCGTAATGGCTCTCCAAACACAGCGCGATATCAACCCCAATACCGGGAGAGACGAATCCTATCTAATCGCCACTGCCTCCAAGTGCTTCGGGACTGCACCCAACTGCTACCTGTTTGCACGACTCCTTTGACCGTGGTAGGGTAGCAATCTAAAAACAGTGGGAACACACTCGAGACGAAGCAACAGTGTCAAGTCTACGGACTATGCTGTACTCATGTCACATAGGAACTGTTAACTGACGACGGGTATAATACCAACCAACAGTTTCTTGCGAGTCCTGTCCGGTGTACTCGTAATCCAACGAGTACCTGCATACTATCTCCAGTACAACGTACTAATGGCTGTGGGACAGACCATTTCCCCTGCTGGGATGAGAAGTGTATACACTAGTCTACTCTGGAGTATCGATGCCCTGTCTCGATAATCCTACCACTAGGGACCTGAAAAAGGATGTGCCTGTAGACTACCTAGCCCCCACTAGTGTGACTGCCATCACAACATTGGTAGTCAAGCAAGATCCTATGGGCTCTATCAATATGTATTCACGATATGCTAAAAGAAACATATACACATATTAAGATAGATATAAACCAAGTAGCATACTACTATGTTGAGTAAGACTGTTAATATAACTGTGAATATCCCAAGCTTCCGTTAAATAATATACAAACTAGTATGATACAATAATGGCCCCTAGGGCATATACACTAACAATCTCCCACTTGCACTAGGGCCATGTACTGGCGTATCGAAGACCTATCATTTTGAATAGCCTCTCAAACTGTGTCTGAGGTAAGGCCTTTGTGAATGGATCTGCAACGTTCTCCTCTGTAGCAACTCTCCGTACCTCGATCTCCCGGCGATCTATGATCTCCCTGATCAGGTGATACCGCCTTAAGATGTGTTTGAACTTCTGATAGGACCTGGGTTCCTTCGCTAAAACTATAGCGCCGTTGTTGTCACAATACAACGGTATTAGATTAACAATGGTAGGAACCATATGAAGTTCTGTTAGGAACTTCTTCATCCAGACTACTTCTTTTGCGGCATCGCAAGCAGCGATATACTCCGCTTCCATCGTCGAGTCATCAACGGTGTCCTGCTTGGAACTCTTCCAGCACACCACCCCTCCATTGAGGGTAAAGACATAACCTGACATGGACTTGGAGTCATCCTTGTCATTCTGGAAGCTGGAGTCAGCAAAAGCCTCGATCTGGAGGTCTTTTCCGCCGTAAACCAAGAACATATGCTTAGTCCTTCTCAGGTACTTGAGAATGTTCTTTACTGCTATACAGTGCTTCTCCCCTGGGTCTGACTGATACCGGCTTACCATGCTCAGTGCGTAAGCTACATCTGGTCTGGTGCACAACATCGCATACATTATAAAGCCTACTGCAGAAGTGTAGGGTATAATCGACATGCGATCCCTTTCCAAGTCAGTCTTGGGAGACATCTCTTTGTAAAGGGTGATTCCGTGACAAGCCGGTAAATTACCGGGCTTAGAATCTTCCATACTGAATCTTTTCAGTACAGTGTTGATATACCTGGACTGCGAAAGTCCCAACATCCTCTTAGATCTATCACGATAGATCTGGATCCCCAGAATGTAAGAGGCATCACCCAGGTCTTTCATGGAGAACCTGTGTGACAAGAATCCTTTGACAGATTGTAGCATAGGAATGTAATTTCCTATCAAGAGAAAGCCATCCACGTACAAGACGAGAAATACGACAGTTCATGCTACAATTTTACTATATATACATGGTTCATCTAGATTTTTGATAAAGTCATATTCTTTTCATCAAAACAGATGTTCCAACTCCGCAATGCCTGCTTTAGTCCATAAATGGACTTAAGCAACTTGCACACTTTCCCGCTAATCCTACTCTGATTGAGACCTTCTGGCTGATCCATATAGATGCACTCTTCTAAATTACCATTTAGAAAATCCGTCTTTACGTTCATCTGCCAGATTTCATAATCATGGAAGGCAGCAATGGCAAGAAGGATCCGAATGGATTTGAGCATAGCCACTGGAGAAAAAGTTTCGTCATAGTCCAAACAGGTCTTTGATGAAAACTCTTTGCAACAAGTCTAGCCTTATAGGTTTCCACCTGTTCATCTACACCAACCATCTTCCTGAAGATCCACTTGCATCCTATGGGTTTTACCTCATCTGGAGCAAAGTCCAAAATCCATACTTTGTTGGTGTACATGGACTCCATCTCGTTCCGCATTGCATCCAGCCATCTAACTGAGTCGCCACTCTGGATGGCCTGTTGGAAGCTAGTAGGTTCATCATTATCAATGACGCAATGCTCTCTATCCCCGTCTATGAGAAAACCGTAGTATCTCTCAGGCGGATGAGATGGCCTACTACTCCTATGGAGGGGTGCGGGAATGTCCTGTTCTTCTTGAACCTCTGGTTCTACCAAATTTTCAGTAGTAGTTTGTGGTTCTGGAATTTATTCCAGTTCTATTGCGCTCCACTTGTTTCCTTTTCTAAAAACTGCTGTTCTAGTAAATGGGCATTACGAGAAACAAAAACCTTTTGTTCTTCTGCGTAATAGAAAATATACCCTTTGGAGTTCTTTGGATATCCCACAAACTTACACTGTACTGATCGTGCCTCGAGTTTGTCCACATGCTGCTTTTTAACAAAAGCTGGACATCCCCATATCTTGAGATACTGTGTTTCTTCCCACTCCACATCTTATATGGTGTGGTAGGCACAGTCTTGGTAGGAACTGATTGGTGTGAAAAAAGTGTTTGTAGAATAATCGCAATCAACAACGGTGTCGTTTTTAGCTAGCCGAGATGAGCACGGGTCGTCCGCAGGGAAACGCGGAATATTTTATTCTTAGTTTAGGTGTGTTGAGAAAGAAAGGAGGAAGAAATAAGAATGGTTGTAGGTTCTAGATCTACGTTAAACACGGATGCAAAATATAGATCTAGATTAATTATGGATGTAAGTTCAATATTAAAAGAGGGCTTGTACGGTTCATTAGGATTTAGTAGTTATGGATGATTAATTAAAAATTACTCTTTTTATCTTTTAATAGATTTAAAACTAGAACAACAGAGATGCATGTAGATTAGGG
Organism: Agapanthus africanus; assembly: GCA_030015575.1. NCBI lineage: Eukaryota > Viridiplantae > Streptophyta > Magnoliopsida > Asparagales > Amaryllidaceae > Agapanthus > Agapanthus africanus. Next base: position 541,156,882 of record CM057337.1, read on the forward strand.
TTTATGGAGGGAAAAGGGTTTTCACTCTTAACCCCTATCTCGACATGGAACTCCGTTCATATCTAACCTTTACCAAAACAATCATTAATCTAATCTCTAATCGCGGTCGAGACTAACAATAAATTGGTAGCGCGCCTGATTAGGATGTTAATGATTCTTTTAGTAAAGTTTATAAAATTTATAGGATGTAAAAAGAGTTTAAGGATCTTCATCATCCATTAATCTACCCTAATCCTATGAACCCTAACAAGCGGAGAATTACTCGCGCATGTTGGGAAAAGAAGATGAAAAGACAGAGAGGGAAAATATAATATAAAACGCAAAAGAATTAAATAAAACAACTACCTTTATTAATCAACTTGAACAATCTACACTTTATTCCTTAGAAAATGATTACAAAAACTTGGTTTGCTTCTCGAACTCTTCCGAAGGAGGTAGATGAACAGTTGATGATTAGCCTGGATGCGTGAGCCGTCTTGGACTTCGTGATCTCTTCGGCTTGATGCCTTCTAACTTTAGCCCTTGGTCCTTTATATAACCCTCAAAGAAGAAAAACTAGTTACTATATATGGTGATTTTCTAATATGGTGACTTTCCATGCCTGGATTCTGAATCCCTGTCAGTATTGAATTTATGACTTTGGCATATTTTTGATCCTGATATCTTTAACATCTTAATCTTCTGACCTGAGCTAAATCTTGCACAATATCTCTATGAATAATGTCAGTTTATTTATTAAATTAGAGAGAGTGTCTTAATCACTATATATGGTAATAAATTTTTAAGAAACTTGATTAAGAATATTTAATATGCTATGCACTTTATATGGTAATAAATCTTTAAGAAACATGATTAAGAATATTTGATATGCTATGCATCTTTTAATTACTAAAATATTATGCATATATTTTGAAATATTATTCTAACCATTTGTAAGATATTATATCTTTTAAGAATTGTGATTAGAATATTTGATATGATATGCAAATTTTCAATTACCAAAATATTATATAAATATAAAATGCCTATATTTTCCTTCATAATATTAATTATAATATATAAACATATGGCAAATAGTATTTTGCAGATAAATCCAAATATGTTTAATATTTATTATAAACACCTTTTATTATTTAAGAAATGTAAGGAGAATACTTATACCAAAGTGCAATATTTTCAACTGAACAAATACCCTCAAACTTAACTTTGATCGTCCCGAGCAAACTAGTTATTCAAGAGAAAGAGAAAAAGAAAAAGAAAACCTAAATAACACACTTTCATAGGTATACACGATTACACTGAGCACGTGTAACAAGCCGTTAAACCCCTAGGTGTCCCTAGTAAGAAGAGTGCTGTCTCCTAAGGGTTTTCAGCGGATTACACCCACAAAATCCTATAATAAAAGAGAGATGGTGAAAGTTACATATAAAGATAAGAACTATAAAAGAAAGAACTTGAAAATAAGAGTTTTCAACTACACCAGTTTTTCGGTTGTCATGAGCCCTATCTTAATAGTCATGAAAAAATGTTAGAAATAACATCATCCATCAATAAAACATCGTCATTATTCTTCATTCCTATCTTTCTTCCAAACATCGATCATATACCCCTACGTGTGTGTAAAATACATTCCTACACTCGGAGAATTCAATTCAAGCTATCATACTCTTATCTATCTACCTCAGTACTTTTTAATTGATGAATATTTAGATAGAATTTGCTCACACACTTTCATGCGACCATTAATACTTCTTGAGGTACTAACCGACCGATTACTCATGTGCTTGCTTATTAGGTGTATTCTTCGTCTTGCACCACCTAAGGCTTAGCAGTGACTCCCAAACCAGTTGGTCTAAGGCACTGGGTGATGAAGCACCCTCGCTATATTTTTTTATTGCTGCCTTGGCAACAACAAAACTAGTGTTCATTTTTCTCACCACTTTATATTTTATTCAATTTTTTTTTATTTTCTTCATACTTTGGCTTTTAGATAAGAGCATTTCAAGGTATCCTCTACTATCCCGTGTTTCAAGACGTGTGTAAGTGCGTATAATAGGGTATCAATGTTCAAATGTTTGGCTTTTAGAATAGGAACTATTTTTCAGACTTATTTTTATCCTCAGATTAGTGACTTCTTTCATCTTACTAACCCTTGGGACAACGGCTCATAACTACTTATTACTAGTTCATTTAAGAAAACTTCTAATTTTCTAGGTTTTCTTAAATTTTTCCAATCTTTTGGATGTAATTTTTCACTATCTAATCTTTTATTATCTTATTAAATATTAAATATTTTTATCTTTTGAATTTTTTTAACTTTTTTTTTATTTTTATATGTTTTAAAAGTTTTGTGCTTATGCAAAGTATGATGCAAAATGATGCGAAAATAAGCACAAACCTCCCCCAAACTTATTTTCAACAGTGTCCTCACTGTTGTCTTCCGCTAGATCACAAAAAACTTGTAAGCCTGGAAGAAAATTTATTAACGGGAAAGAATAAGTGAGTGAAAATTCTCCCCCAAACTTATTTTTTGGCTCACCATTTTGAGTAAAAAAATTTATTTTCGAGAGCCAGATTATACCCCCCCCAAACTTGAGTTAAACAATATTAATCTTTGAAAATCACAAGAGGGGGTCAAGATCAGTGGTCGATGCCAAGCTTTGAAAAGACCGAAGGTCAACACCAACCATTCGAAGATTTTATCAATGTAATGCTCCAGTTGGTTAAAGAAAATGTTGAAAAGTGCCAAGAAGAAGTGGGGAAAAGGTAAGTGGTGGGATAGAATGTGTTTATGTCTCGTTTTGGAAAGACGACACAGTGATTGTGATGGATTACTCACATTCTCTTTATAGTCCAGAAGAAGGGGTGGAGGTTCAATTTCGTTGTATTGAGGTGGATTCATCTCAACACCCATGGCTTTTAAAAATGCGAGTTCTTCAGCGAAAATATCCTCAAAACTCTCATCTATACCCCGAAGAATAATGTCATCACAAAGTGCGGGGTGATCTTCAGACTCCAAGAACGGTTTATAATCAGCAGTAGATATTGACCCGGACAACTCGAAAGAAGGGTCCGTATGTGTATAATACATATCTGGGTCAAACAACAACGTATGAAAAGAGTCTAGATCAGTATCGTGAAGCTGTTCAAATTCGCTGCTGTCGACATCCATTAATTCGACAGAATATACTCGAGCATGAGGTTCGGAGGCTTCACTTCCCAACTTGTAAATGTGAAGTTCAATTGAGCTATTCCCGAAGGATAGGGTCATAGAACCGTTTCAACAATTGATTACAACGTTGGAAGTCGCAAGAAAAGGTCGACCCAGAATCACCGGAATTTGGTTCCGTGGGTTTGCTACAGGTTGTGTATCTAGAACAATAAAGTCCACAGGGAAGATAAATTCCCCGACTTTTATTAACGCATCCTCTAACATACCCCTTGGTTTGGTGATAGATCGATCAGCCATCTGTAAAGTGCATTGCGATGGTTTTAATTCTTCGATACCTAATTGCTCATACACAGAATAAGGAAGTAAGTTAACACTAGCGCCTAAATCGAGTAAAAAACGATTGATATTTTTACCCCCAATAGAAATAGAGAGTGTAAAATAGCCAGGGTCCTTACGTTTCTTGGGTAATTGCTGTGTAAAATCTGTGCTTACATTACTCGACATGAAAACTTTTTTCGGCATTTGAGTTTTTCTCTTCCTAGTGCACAAGTTCTTAAGTATTTTTGCATAAACTGGAACTTGTTGTGTAGCATCTAGGAGAGGAATATTTAGGTTAACTTGCTTAAACATTTCCACAACCTTCTCCATTTGTGCATTCGGTTTGTTGGACCTCAATCTATCTGGAAATGGAGCTTTATCAATAAGTGTTGGATCCAACGTATATGGAAAAGTTTGTGGGGATGGAAAGGATGAAGTGGGTGGAGGGTTCGAGCCTTGGGGAAAATGGAGAATAGACGCGGAAGAAGAAGGTAAACTAGACGAAATAGAGTAAGAATTAGAAGTGGAAGTGGAAGTGGAAGTGGAAGCCGGGGGTTCAATTTGTTCCTCGATATCAGTTTCAATCTGTTCACCCATATGGTTATCCAGCACTCTTCCAGATCTCAACATGGTAAGTTCATTCACATTATACCGTGAGGACCCAGGATCAGGTAGGGGTTGAGCTGGGTGATTCCCTTTCTCTCTAGCACTCATTGCTGCAGACAGTTGTGCAATTTGTGCTTTTATCAATTTGATACTCTCACCGTGGGAGACAATGTTTTGCACTAACGTATGGATAGAAGACGTTAAAATGTCATTCGTTCGCATGGACTGTGCAATGAACATATCGAGTACAGAGGGTTTATCGGTACCGGCAGAAGAAGGATCAAAGTTGTTGGCCGGGTTCTGTATAGGTTGTGGTTGAAAGGGGTGCTGACTCAGTTGTGGTGGTTGCTGTTGCTGTGGAGGGACCCTTTGGAAGTCATTTGGGTTTGGAACCGTATTTTGAGTTTGGTATTGGTTCCAAGCAACATTAGGGTGATTCCTCCAACCTTGATTATAAGTGGAAGAAGAAGGATCGTTTCTAGGTCTTTGCTGCTGAAAAGTAGCATTAGTGTGCTCTTGACCTTGAAACGGTATATTCAAAGGAAATTCTTCCGTCAAATGTGATGGGTTGGAACAGCAACGACACACGGTTTTGGAAAGTGTGTATTGGGTTAGGGAGGCTGAAGAAATTCTGTTTTCTATAGCGTCGAGTTTCCTTTGTATTGCGGCCATTTCGGCTTTCATTATGACTGAAATATCGAGCTGATTGATACCTTCCCTAGACAATGGTTGACTAACACTTTCCCATTGTAAAGTGTTTTGAGCAAGATCTTCTAGGTATTTCCAAGCTTCACCATCATCTTTAGACAGGAATTGACATTGACACATGGTTTCAAGCATCAGTTTTGTCGTGAGATCAATACCCTCATAGATAATTCGGCACAGATCCCATCTAGGGATTCCATGATGAGGACATTGTAAAAGAATATTCTTGAACCGTTCAAAGCATTTCCAAAATGGATCATTAGGAAGTTGGGTAAATTGGAAGATTTCGCTCCGAACACGGGCGGTCTTATGATTGGGATAACATTTCTTCAGGAACGCTATAACGAATTCGTCCCATATTGAAATAGAATGTGCGGGGATGTTATAAAGCCACTTCTCGGCTAAATCACATAAAGTGAACGGAAGAATACGTAAACGCATAGCATCCACAGAAAGCTGTGAAGTACCCATCAAAGCACTTACGTTTTCGAATTTGGTGATAAAAACTCATGCGTTTTCAGACTCGAGCCCGTGAAATTTGGGTAAAAGTTTGATGAAATGAGCTTTAATTTCTAAATTATCCCCATTGGCTGGTGGAATGAAAAGACAAGTGTGAAGGGGCCCACGTGTAGGGTAGCATCTCTCTTGGAGAGAAATGCGTGGAGAATTCTGCGCACCTGCGGGCAGTGACAGAGTGGTGTTAAAGTTTGATGGATATCCGTCCATTGCGGTCATGGTGGGTGGTGGGGGAAAAGAAGATGAAGAAGCACCAACTTCGGAGTCGATAGCAGAAACCCGGACAAGACGGGCACTAGAATCCCATGTCCAGCCGAGCATGCACTAAGCGGGTTTAGCGCAAGTGACAGCGTGTGTGATTTAAAAATTTGGTTTGTTTTGAAAAGTGTGTCGGACTTTCACAAATCACACAAAAATGCACAAACAACCCTAGAACTGAGGTTACCTAGGTCAAGTCTCTAGACCGCTCCTAGACTTCCAAAGGACAAGCCGCATGATCAATTCTCTACTACCTCTTTGCAACTTTTGTGGCCAGGTAAGTGTCAGGTAAGTGGGAGGTTCTCCACTACGTAAGTAGTGAGTCTAATTAAGTAACCACTTGTCTTAGACACACTTGCCTAGACACCACAAAAGTAATGCGGATAAGCGATAGATTACCCACGACCTTCCTTTGTCCTTATTGAGCGCGGCAGTCCTTAGAGTCTTATCTAGATATTTTTTAAAATTAATGTAGGGTTGATGCAAATGCTCGGTTTGTAATTTGTGGGGCTTTGGAAGGGTGATAAAATCCCCACCTAATCTGAATTTTGATCTTTCCTCTTAAAGTCCGTATTAAAATATGCAGGAACAAACCAATAACAAAAATTTTGCAAAAAGATTTTTGAATGACGATATTTTGCAAAGAGTCCTGCAGAAAAAATATTTTATTGGATTTCAGAGGAGAGAGAAAGATGTAAAGAAGATACCAGAGAAATTGGAAACCCTAAATCCCTTAATGAGCCGCGGTTCTGCCGCCAATAGGCTCTTTATGCCGCGGTTCCGCCGCCGACTAGGAAGATCTGATGAAAATTTTTGCTACGTGGCCTCCCTTTCTTCTCTTGCTCTTGATGAATGTCTCTGAATCTCTGTTTCCTCAAATCTGTGACTCCAGATTCCCTCGCAAAATTCACACAATAATCGTTAAATATACAATTTGCAGTTTGTTTATTTTTATGATATAGATCGAATAAGAATTCAACACGAATAGTAAGAAAAAATATTACGCACGTATCCCCGGCAACGACGCCATTTGATTGGTGTGAAAAAAGTGTTTGTAGAATAACCGCAGTCAATAACGGTGTCGTTTGTAGCTAGCCGAGATGAGTACGGGTCGTCCGCAGGGAAACGCGGAATATTTTATTCTTACTTTAAGCGTGTTGAGAAAGAAAGGAGGAAGAAATAAGAATGGTTGTAGGTTCTAGATCTACGTTAAACACGGATGCAAAATATAGATCTAGATTAATTATGGATGTAAGTTCAATATTAAAAGAGGGCCTGTAGGGTTCATTAGGATTTAGTAGTTATGGATGATTTATTAAAGATTACTCTGTTTATCCTTTAATAGATTTAAAACTAGAACGACAGAGATGCATGTAGATTAGGGTTTATGGAGGGAAAAGGGTTCCTACTCTTAACCCCTATCTCGACATAGAACTCCGTTCATATCTAATCTTTACCAAAACAATCATTAATCTAATCTCTAATCACGGTCGAGACTAACAATAAATTGGTAGCGCGCCCGATTAGGATATTAATGATTCTTTTAGTAAAGTTTATAAAATTTATACGACGTAAAAAGAGTTTAAGGATCTTCATTATCCATTAATCTACCTTAATCCTATGAACCCTAACAAGCGGAGAATTACTCGCGCATGTTGGGAAAAGAAGATGAAAAGACAGAGAGGGAAAATATAATATAAAATGCAAAAGAATTAAATAAAACAACTACATTTATTAATCAACTTGAACAATCTACACTTTATTCCTTAGAAAATGATTACAAAAACTTGGTTTGCTTCTCGAACTCTTCCGAAGGAGGTAGATGAACAGTTGATGATCAGCCTGGACGCATGAGCCGTCTTGGACTTCGTGATCTCTTCGGCTTGATACCTTTTAATTTTAGCCCTTGGTCTTTTATATAGCCCTCAAAGAAGAAAAACTAGTTACCATATATGGTGACATCCTAATATGGTGACTTTCCATGCCTGGATTCTGAGTCCCTGTTAGTATTGATTTTATGACTTTGGCAGATTTTTGATCTTGACATCTTGAACATCTTGATCTCTTGACCTGAGCTAAATCTTGCACAATATCTCTATGAACAATGTTAGTTTATTTATTAAATTAGAGAGAGTATCTTAATCATTATATATGGTAATAAATCTTTAAGAAACTTGATTAAGAATATTTAATATGCTATGCACTTTATATGGTAATAAATCTATAAGAAACATGATTAAGAATATTTGATATACTGTGCATCTTTTAATTACTAAAATATTATGCATATATTTTGAAATATTATTTTAACCATTTGTATGATATTATATCTTTTAAGAATTGTGATTAGAATATTTGATATGATATGCATATTTTCAATTACCAAAATATTATATAAATATAAAATGCCAATATTTTCCTTCATAATATTAATTATAATATATAAACATATGGCAAATAGTATTTTGCAGATAAATCCAAATATGTTTAATATTTATAATAAACACATTTTATTATTTAAGAAATGTAAGGAAAATACTTATACCAAAGTGCAATATTTTCAACTGAACAGGAACCATGTTCAAAAGATATGCAGCTGATTCTAATGCATAACCCCACAAAGATCGCGGTAACTCAGCATTACACATCATGGAACATACCATATCCAATAGGGTTCGGTTCCGTTTTTCCGATACACCGTTTTGTTGTGGAGTGTATGGAGGAGTAAGCTGAGAGAGAATTCCATTCTTTTTTAGGTAACCCAGGAACTCAGCACTTAAGTATTCACCACCTCGATCAGATCTCAGTGTCTTGATACTTTTGGCGGTTTGGTTTTCTACTTCATTCTTATATTCTCGGAATTTCTCAAAGGTCTCGGATTTATGTTTCATCAAGAAAATGAATCCATACCTAGAGTAATCATCCGTAAAAGTAATGAAATATGAAAAACCGCCTCTTACATGTGTAGACATTGGACCACATACATCGCTGTGTATGAGTCCTAAGAGCTCGCTCGCTCTTACTCCATGTCCAGTGAATAGAGTCTTTGTCATCTTTCCTTTGAGACATGATTGACAAGTGGCATAAGATTGATATTCGAACGGATCCAAATATCCTTCTCTATGTAATTTAGTTAACCTTGTCTCATTGATGTGACCCAGTCTACAATGCCATAAGAAAGCCAGATTTATATCTGTAGACTTTCTTTTTAGTGTGTTCTGGACATTGAAAATCTGCAATTAGTTTAACACGTATATACCGTTATCTAGTGTACCAGACCCAATCAAACCATGATTAAGGTGGATGTTAACAACATCGCTTATAAACGTGAAATCATAACCTTCTTTTGATAACAACGATACTGATATGATATTACACGTTAAACTAGGTATACAAAAACAGTTACGCAAAACCAAAATATGTCCACTCGTCAATCCAAGGTGATAATCCCCTACGGACACAGCATCCACGCTAGCTCCGTTAGCAACCTGGAGGGTCATATCACCAACCCTCAGCACTCTACGGTTTCTCAGTGCCTGCAATGAATTGCATATATGAGATCCTGATCCAGTATCCAATACCCAGGAAGTAGAGTTGATTGACAGACAATTTTCAATTACAAACACACCTGAAACCGAAGCCACAACTTCCCTCGGGTCCTGGTTCTTGGCAATCCAAGTTTTTCAATCTTTCTTCCAATGGCCTTTCCTACGACAGTGGAAGCACTTGTCCTTTGCCACTACTGGCACCGCAACCTTTGCCTTTCCCTTGTCTCCCACCTTACCAACACCACATCTTGGTTTGGTAGCGGCCTTCTTCTTCCTTCCTTTGGCCCTTGCCTTGGACCTGGAAGAGGAAGCGCCATGAACAAACATAGAGGGTGTTTCCCTTGCTTTCTGCAAGGTGCCCTCTGCACTCCTCAACATATTAAGGAGTTCTGGAAGTTCAACTTCTTTACCTTGAATGTTGAAATTCAAGATAAACTGGACGTAGGTGGAAGGAAGGGACTGAAGAACCAAGTCTGTATATAGCTCGTTCTCTAATGTTGTCCCGAGGTCTTCGAGCTCTTCAATATAGCCAATCATCTTAAGGACATGTTCCCCAACAGATGATCCGACGGCCAGCCTCGACTGAAACAAGTTCTTCGAGGTCTCGTATCTAGATATACGAGATTACTCTCCATACAGTTCCTTGGTGTGGAGAAATATGGATTCAAGATCCATATCTTCATGCCTCCTCTGATGTTTATTATTCATAGAGGCAAGCACGATGCATTTGGCCTTCACGCAGTCTAACTCCCAGGTCTTGCGGATTTCCTTATCCGTGACACTGGATTCTGGACCTGGGACGGTAGGGGCCTTAGTAGTAAGGACATGCCCCTATTTGTCATAATTTATTGCCATCTTGACATTTCGGAACCAATCTTTATAGTTTGGCCATGTCAAAATATTTTTATCTAATAATAACTTAAGGCCTGTCATGTTCTGGGTCGCTGCAATTAGGAGAGAGAGAGGAAACACTTTAGCATGATGCTCTTGAAAGTTTAGAGTGGTTTTTAGTTTATCTAAACAAGATGGCTCCCACTGTTTCTCGAATCCCTCCTCAAACCAAAACGGAAGAACTAGTCAAGATTATTCTCACAGTACAATACTTGCTTAACTGTTTAGCCAGGCCGGTGTCGGTACTTCGAGGGAGGTTTTACGACGCTTTCGCGAAGTTCCTTAATTAAATAACCTCTTTTCTCTGGGGGCGTAGCCCTGTTGACACCTTTCTCGACACCTACTTGGTTTATAGCATTGATTGTTAGTGAAAGAATCTCCTGATGAGTAGCATATACTCACAGTAGGATCGGGATCCAAATATCATCATGTGATAAAGTTGAAGGAATCCTACCAAAATTATCACACTCCAAATGGTATGCATCTCTAGCAAGTTTCAGTTTCTTTAGAAACTCCCGATATGTATTTCTGCCCCATGCTCTTATGACCTTGGCGTTGGTAAAAATGCCATAAGTCACATGTCAAGTTCTACCCATCATTATCTTATTAATTTGAACCCACCCGTACATACCCCTGACGTTGGTCAAATGGTAGTACGACTGTCCCAAACCAACTCATCTATTTATGCAACAGATGAATACCCAGCAGCTACCAAACACTATACCTTGGCGTTGGTCAAAATACATAGCTTGAATACTACTGAATACCCAAATGAAATGACGGAGGGCTACGAATGGTTTTGGCAAAACCGTGAACGTAGTGAACTTGATATAATCGAAGGAATCTGATAGCTTTTAAAATGAGTGGTTTAAGCTCCGCAATTAAAAAAAAATCTTCTGTTTTAAAATAACCGAGTGGTTTCTTTTAAACTGTTCCAACGATTCAACTTTGGTTTATTTTCTTTACATTAATATAATGCGTCCCATCAATTAACCTATCATTGAAGAAAACAACGAAAATACAACGTCCTTTTATGCCATCCGTATTCGCCACTGGGCCCCGTCATTCACCCGTTAGGTTACTTAACTAACGACAGAGCAGGGGCTGGGCTAGCGCGGGTGCAAAACATAAGCAACGCCTATTAGATATCATATATAGATATTGTACATTCGTCAGACGCAATAATAGGCATTCCAGATCACAAATGAACATATTGGATTTACTAGGAATCCGCATTTCCTTTGAGGCTACAAAGAAAGACGGATTACACAGTCGCGATGAATAGCCAAAACCCCACCGTAGACCCCTACGGGTACGGCAAACTACCCGTTAAGTACCCAAAATGAAGCGATCTCCCTCAACGACGTGAGTAGAACACTAAACACTTCAAAATATCCAGTAGTTTGTGCACCCCACCTTGGGTCCTAGGAGCAGAAAACAGTAAATGAAATAATATAACGGTGGCTACAACCTCAACTCGGATGTGCCCCACAAAAGAATATTATAACAAATTACAATTTACATTTGAATGAAAGAAACACCCGTCTCACATCCCCAGCTATCCATTTACGACAATTCAACAAGTTCACATTCACAAACCAGTAAAAACCATTACAGAAATGTGCAACCCTCTGCTAACCGACATACTAGCAGTTAGGGGACGTTTATGAACACATTAATCACAACACAGATATAATCCAGTTAGCCAAAATTCTTAGAATTTCGATCAAGCAACACATATGATTCTACTCCAAACAATTTCCTGTGCACATAAAATCTGAGCAGAAACAAAATATCCCAGAAAACACAACATCAACATAGAAGAATAACTGACCGAATTTGGGTTGACTCGGTGTCAACTCGGCCGCGGATCCGCGGCGGATCGCTTGGATCGGCGGCAGTTCCGCGGTGATTTGGACGAGTCACGATCCCAAATTTCTTCACAATTCTTAAAAAACCCTGCTTGTATTTTTAAGGCTCCTTGAAAAATTTTTAGACTCCGTTTTAAAATCGGCAGAAACTTAGTGAAAAATTCATTTTTTCGGGATTATTTTGCTATCGAATTTCTAAATACTTTGCTGACATGTTAGTTATGGTTTAGCTAGGCTCTGATACCACTGTAAGTCATTGTTATACACCCCACAAGATCGGGGAGGCGGAATAGGTAAAACAATCATTTTGTTTAAGGTAACATCGACTAACTTTACGGATCTTTGCTAAATCCTAACTAACAAACTATCTAGAAGTGCTAAACTACTATGATAGATGATTATACCTCAAGATACTAGTCTTTCTTATTCTTGTTGTTCACCTCCTCGTCGCCCTCCTCGATGTGATAGAAGATCCACCCGAGAGTTCCTTCTCTAAGCTTTAACCTCTAACTTGAGGAAACTAAGTGGCTAGGATTGTTAATCAAAGTGACCTAGAAGATATAGAAGTGGATTAAGGATCTATTAGTCTTTCTAACCCTTGAGATCTCAATACATGAGAGAATTAGGGTTAGGTTGAAGAAGAGGAGAGCTTGAGGAGAGAGTGTGTGTATGTGAGAATGAAATGAAAATATAACTCATTTCTATATTTCATGAAGCATAATAATTATCAAATAAATCATATGAGATAATTACAACCATGCTTCATTTAATACAAATGAATGAATCATCTCATAAGTTATTAAAACAATTAATGCTTCATTAACTCATTTGGATGAATCATCTCATGAGTCATTAATTCATTTAATGCAAATAACACTAGAGCCATTGGATGGGCTCCCCTTGCAAGTGGCGGGAGCCCATCCAAGGGCTATGTAAGGGCTTGCACCATGCAAGCCCTTGCATAGTAGTTTTTTCCAAGCTCTCCACCTCATTTAGTTTAATTCATAAATGATTAAATATAAATGAGTCACCTTTCTTGTAGAAGCTTCTCGACTAATTATGAGAATGCCCCTCCCATCCGTATTCCCGAAAAACACGGATATACTGAGACTGCATAAATCCAACAATCCAATACTAGAATCTGGCTTAAACCAAAGCCCGCCAGTATAATCTATCCGAACATCATACGTACACAAGTACACGCATATGTCTGAACCCTGTCGTAAAACCATACGACCTCAATATCGTTTTGCCTGAAGTAAGAAAAATCTCTTTGTAGGACTCTAAAGACTCGACACTACGCTGGCAGTGGGTTTAACCATAGGCCGCAAGCGGTACTAGCTGTACGTAACGATCCCCAGGTAGATGTCGATAAGAAGGCAGATGAGGAAACCCATCCGAACTCCTACTGAGACTGATGTGACAATATCCGTACAGTCCGGTCTGTTCGTCTAAGACTATCGCATATCAGACCTAGGGGGTGGCAAGCGTCAGTCCCCTAAAAACAGTATAAGTCGTGTCGGAGTGAAGCCCATTACACCTTGAGAAACTACTGAAAAACCTACCAGTAAATCTCGCTTGCCCTGGCCAGGGACTTTGCGTAATGGCTCTCCAAACACAGCGCGATATCAACTCCAATACCGAGAGAGACGAATCCTATATAACCGCCGCTGCCTCCAAGTGCTTCGGGACTGCACCCAACTGCTACCTGTTTACACGACTCTTTTGAGCCGTGGTAGGGTAGCAATCTAAGAACAGTGGGAACACACTCGAGGCGAAGCAGCAGTGTCAAGTCTACGGACTATGCTGTACTCATGTCACCTGGGAACTGTTAACTGACGACGGGTATAATACCAACCAACAGTTCCCTGCGAGTCCTGTCCGGTGTACTCGTAATCCAATGAGCACCTGCATACTATCTCCAGTACAACGTACTAATGGCTGTGGGACAGACCATTTCCCCTGCTGGGATGAGAAGCGTATACACTAGTCTACTCTGGAGTATCGATGCCCTGTCTCGAAAATCCTACCACTAGGGACCTGAAAAAGGATGTGCCTGTAGACTACCGAGCCCCCACTAGTGTGACTGCCACATAACACTGGTAGTCAAATAAGATCCTATGGGCTCTATCAATATATATTCGCGATATGCTAAAAGAAACATATACACATATTAAGATAGATATAAATCAAGTAGCATACTACTATATTGAGCAAGACTGTTAATATAACTGTGAATATCTCAAGCTTCCATTAAGTAATATGCAAGCTAGTATGATACAATAATGGCCCTAGGGCATATACACTAACAGTTAGTGCGTATATTATCTAGGCATGGGATTTCCACATTATATGTCATCCACATATTGGATTACTCGCCCTTAATGTAGAGTTAGTATTCGTCCGAAAACCGGTTTACTATTCGCCCGTATATCGGGTTAGTAGTCGTCCATATATTGGATTGTTCATCGTGCATGCAGGGATCTTCATTTATAAAGTATTTTATAGCTAAGTTCGCGCATTCTAAGCCTAACCATATCATGTGTCATGTATATTGTAAGTTTGTATTTGAATAGATTATCTCATTTATAGATTTCCATAGCAGCTCATTTTATCTTGTTACCTTTTAAAGTTTGTAATGTGGATGATAGTATTTTATAAAAACCTTAGTTAATAAAGATCATGGTATTTAATTGTAGTTATTGTTTATAAGAGAAAATTGGTATTTTAGAGTAAATATAATTTGGGAAACCCATGGTATCTTAATGAAAATATCTTTTAATGAAAAATTATGGTATTTATTTGAAATTATCTTTTAATAAAGATTTAGGTATTCTTTTGGGAAATATTTTTTTATAAAAGGTTATGACTTTTGCTGGAAATAGCCTTTTAGCAAAGCTCAAAGTATTTAAATGAAATTATATCTTTTTAGGAAGGATTAAGGTATTTTATTGTAAATAATAATTTATAAAGTTATAGTGTTTATTTGGAGATAGTAGTTTATAAATAAGTCCGTATTGGCAACCGTTGCACATGTGCGGCAGAATTTGTGTTTTTTTTTGGGACGATTGTCTATCAAACACGAGATATTTACGTAAAACATTACCCTATTTAAATTAGGATAGGATATTTTATTAAAAGTGATATTCTACAAAAACAACTCCGCATTGGAAACCACTACACATGGACGGCAGGATTTGTGTCCTTTTGAGGGACGATTACCTAGTAACCACAGGGTGTTTCATGTAAAATATTACCCTATTAGGTATCTTATTAAACTTTAGTGGTTATAGGCTAAAAAATATTAATATAAAAATATTACCTTTAAGTGAAAAGGTATTAATGTGAAAAACTATAATATCTTATTAGAAGAATATGGTATTTATGTGAATATAGTTTGTTTTGATTATATCGTATAGTATATATAGTTTTAGGCATTACAACAACCTTTCCCAAGATAAAAGGGTTTTAATAAAACTAAAATAATTAGTGTATAAGAGTAGAAATAAAATATCATTTTAATACGCCCTAAATTATTTTGTTCAAATTGTTCTATATTATATGGGTACGTTAATTAAATACAATATATTGATAAAAATGAGGGTATTTTGTATAAGCAACCTATCTTGAGATCCAAGTGGTATCATATGGTAAGATTGTTATATCAACTTAACATCCAATAAGCAAAGTGTAGTTTTTTATGACCATGGATATATGTGTACATGAATGATAGGTCATTACCCTATGGTATCAATATCAAATCTATGGTTTTATTTAAATAAGATGGCACTGTAACCTGAACATGCAATATTTATTTTTAACATCATTTTAAGGTGTGTGGAAAGATTACAGTTCAGATTTAGTAGTCAAAAAAGAAAGGGATAGATACAAGATGGTGATAGGCGGATGCTACTTTTGATTTGAGATGTTGATTGATAGATCGAAAATCGTAGTCTTATACTAAAACCTTAATAACTCTGCGCTCGTATTTTTTCTCAATGATTGAATGACGCGCGCACGGGGGGCCTCTTCCCCTCTGCTTCACCTCTCGATACCGTATGGAGTCTTGAGGACTCCAACCAAACAAGTGAGTGGTTTCTATTGGAAAACCATGAACCATAGGAGCTTCCGTTGAACGAGTGGACTGCAGCGGAACGGCATGTTGCCAAGCCACACTCGGCGTTGAGGGTGCCGATCCACAGCGTCAGAGTCGGCAAGACGAAGAACCAGGTATTTTTCTTTAATTTTTCGGAGTTATGTGGTGTGAGAAAAGTGATTGAGAAGGAGTTGTATTTATACGGATTCAACTAGTAACAAATAAATCCCAGCTGTTAAAAAAATCCCATCAAAATCAAAAAAATCCGCGCTCAAATCATCGCCCCAATCATTGCCAATCACGCCCGCATCATTGTTGCCACCGCCATCAAGTCATGACCGTTGGATCTAAATGCTATGGCTCGCGTTCGCCCAGTTTGCTTGGCCTCGTCACGGGTGAGGAGATCACGCGTTTTCGCGTAGGCCCCGCCACATGGGCGCCGCCGCAGTTTCTAGGCTGTTAGATTTAAAATCCAACGGCTCAGTTTAACACACCATATAATTTTTTTTAAAATCTAAAACTGTTTTTATAAATTCGAATTTGTTTTGAAATAATTGTTAAAAATATTATAAAATACAAGAAAAGTATGAGAAAATTTCAGAAAATATATTTTATTGTTACCTTCAGTTTAAAAAATGATTTTGGCCTAAAACTAAATAATATTTCCATATCTAAAATATTTTTTAGTTATTATAATTATTTAAAAGTCTAGTTTATCTTGTAAATCATTTTAATTTCGAAATAATTATTTTAATTAATAATAAAAATATATAAATTATATTAAGACATTATAAAATTTCATTAAAATATTTTAAGCCCAGAAAAAAAAAATAAATAGCTTTTAGAAAAATCCTTTTATTATATTTAAATGCTTTAAAATTTTCTAATTTTTTTTAAAATAAAATATTTTTCCATCAACGAAACATGAAATTAATACTTGATACTAAATAAAAGACCCTTTTATTTGGTATTAGAAAACACGGTCGTTACAGAGTATCCTCGGAAGATTTACATTAGAAAAAGAGAGGGGGAGTGGGGGGATCCCGCCCATGTCAGTGTGATCCACTAGACCCCACCCTCCACACCTCTATCATGTTCCCATGAAAATGCCTCTGCACATTCTCAGGCGATTTTCCTTATATTATTTTAGCTAACTCTTAAAAAAAACATTCTCAAATTTTTGTACATGACACCAAAATATACAAATGTGTATCTCATCGTCCAAATATTAGTATGCTTAATTAAAAAAAAAAATATTAAAATTTTAAGGCTCCAAAAACTATTAATTTTAGTTTCAACAAATTTAAAATGAGAAGAGTCATATATTTGAGGTATATATAGTTAGTATCATACACCGTAAAGTATTATGCTTAAATAATAAAAAGAAAATAAATTGGTTTGGATGGGATATACAACAAAAACAACCGAACCTTTATATCAAGCATATGAGGTAGGCTACATGACCTAACATAAGAATCATGCCGGGTCTCATACATGGATTCTTCACCTCCACTCACTCCTATCAAAAAATATACTTTCATTAAGGCCTTTATAAAATTATAAATAGATCATAAAATACAGGTACATATAGCTAAGAATCTATTTAAACCGAAACTAAAGGAGAGCATAACATGACGGATGGAGAATAAAACAACCTTGAATTTGCCCTTAAGAGCACTATACCAACTCATTCAAAATTAATAATAAAAACCTTCCTATCACTGCTACAATAATGGGTTGCCCCTACTAATTTAGCAGTAGGGGCAAACCACTGTCCCTACGGATATAGCTGTAAGGACACGAAATTAACCCATAGGTGCAAAGGCCGCATTTGCAAGTCTTCGTCCTGAACATACCCCACGGAGTAATAATTGCCCCTACGCCTTATTCCGTAGGGACAGTTACCCATACGGATTACTCCGTAGGGACATAATATTTATTTAATTTATTATTTTATAAAATAAATTACTTGTCCCTACGACATTATCCGTAGGGGCTACTAATTGCCCCTTACAGATAAATCCGTAGGTCCAGATTAATGCCCCTACGGATAAATGCGTAGGGGAAATTTTTATCCCCTGTTACCGAGTCCATAGGGAAAAAATATCAGGTATCCTGATATTTTGTCCCTACGACGAACTGTGTAGGGGAAAACTTTGCACCTATGGCTTAATCCGTAGGTGCAACAGATGGGCCCTGCGGATTAATCCATAGGGACAAAATATCAGGTTTTTTTTAAAATAAAAGGGTTTTCTGTTTTTTTCCCGCCCTGTGCACAATAATATATACATCATATAACCAAATACAGAAATATTCATAACCAACATCTCACGCATAATATATAAAAGAAATAAACAAACAGAATACGATATCAAACTAAATCACCGTGAACAAACAAACAACCACTAATATCGTCCAAAATTTATACAATATGTATCAGATAAGTACATACATCCTCAAAAATATAAATAAAGATACCCTAGCTCGGTCCAGCTCCTCCACCTCTGATAATCGCCGTAATCTGGCGCATCTGATCCTCGGTGCAGCCCTGAGTCGTCAAAAACTCGACTAATGAAGGAGCGGACTGTGCGGGAGTCTGAGCGGGCTGTGGAGCTGCAGGAGTGGTCTGCGCAACCGCAGCCGAGGTAGTGGCTTGCGAAGTCGCAGCCAAAGGCGATGCATGTGGAGCCGCATCTGAAGTAGCATGTCGCATCTGTTAAATTTTGTGTATAATAAACGAGTAAGAACGGTGTATTAGATTTTAGTCAAGTTCGTATCATTATCAGGTTATTGTGAAACTCCAATCTAAGAATACTTAGGGACTTAGGCCTTGTTTGGGTATCTAGTTTGGAAAGCCGTAGTTTATTTTAATTAGATAGTTTTATGTAAATATGATTAATCAAAGCTAAGTCTACAACTAAATAAGCTCAGGCTACTAATATTGCATATGTTACTATCTATAATGTGATATAATATTTTCTTATTAAATAGTATACGTACCATCTCCTTCAACTCCTCGACGGTGTTCTTCAAGGCGACAACTGTAGGGTTCCTGGGAACACCCAAGAGGTTCCACAAGGCATCAACCATGCCAAATTCAAATTTTCCGGTGCCGAGAAACCCTAAACTAGATCGATTACTAGAGGTAAGGCGAAAAAGAAAAGAAAGCAAACTACTTTGCTACAAGTGAATGGAAATACAACCTTTGTAGATCCGGTCCACCACTTCTTTAGCTCCGTGATGACGTCCCTTCGCTGCGATCACCGGGATCCCGGATTCTAGCCATGGTTTCGTCGGAGAAATGAGCGGGCTAGGTCGTTGACTTCGATACCGAAGATGATCTACGTCGAGGCAACTCTAACTCAAGCTCCATCTTCACTTGGTCATGAAACTTGTGAAGATAACACACTCTATTATATGGCAAGTGGTAGAGGATGAAGAAATAGGAAGTGGGTTCACTTTGGATTTGGATTTCTCACTTGATTTCAACACTTGGAATTTTCTAGCAAGCTTTTCTTTTCTTCATGAAGAAGAAGAAGAAAAGAATGGAAAAAGAATTATGTGAAACGAATAATCAAGTGAAGTTATCATATTTCAACCATGGGTGAGATTAACCTTTGTAGAGACTAAACTCAAGTTTAAGTTAAAGGTTAGGTTAAGGAAAATCTTATGTAAAACAAAATGGTGGACTTTGTCAAAGATGCTTGAAAGCTTCATGAAGCTTCAAGCAAAGACAAAGTAAGTCACCATTTTATTTTACATAAATCAAATAAATTAAATAAAAAATAAACCTTTGACCTAAACATGGTATAATCCATACACACACCCAAGTTTTCATGTATCATCAAATATGATACAAACTAGTGCACAAAAATATATCACATATACAACTTGTGCACTTCAAGTGAGAAAATCAATCTTAAGTGAAGACATACTAGTTAATGTAAAGTAATATATCAAATATATAATTATACATTAAATCATTAAATCAACACTTGATTTAATGATCCGGTCATACTGCATATAACCGACAAATATCAAGTGTATCAATATATCGAATCAACACTTGATTCGGTAACCCGGCTATATCTCATATAACCGATTGATGATACATATCGCGAGAATAGAATTCAGTATCACATACTGGTATTATTCTCGGTCCCGCACATATCTCATATGCGTTCCTATTTCGTTTCGCTTGAGCCAGGAAACCTCTGTGTAGGACTCTAAAGACTCGTCAATACGCCGGCAGTAGGTGATGATCATATCAAACACCCACAAGCCACAAGCGGTCTGCTAAACGTAATGGCCACCCGGGTATTGAGCGATCAGAAGATCAACAAGCAAGCCCGCTTAGACTCCTGTGAATCCAACCAGTAACACTTACCGTACAGTCCGGTCTGTTCGTCTGATATGTCGCATATCTCGTCTAGGGGTGGTAAACGTTAGACCCCAATAACTCGATAAGTCGTGTCAATATGAGGCTCATAACGGGTCGAGAAACTACTGGTAACACTTACCAGTAAATCCCTAAAGCAACCTTGGCAAAGGACTTCCTGTTATAGCCAATCGAGCATAGCGCAACATTAACTCCCTATACCGGGAGAGACGAAACCCCTCCTATCGCTCATTGCCTCCATGTGATTCGGGACTGTACCTAAAAACCACCGTTTTGCACGCCCTCTTGGACGTGGTAAGGTGGAAATCAAAGCACAGTAGGAATCACACAAGACTCTATGACGATCTCGGGTCTACAGACTAACCTGTACCAGTGTCACCAGAGAACTGCCATTTGACATAAGGTATAATACCATCTGGGAGTTCTCGGCGAGTCCGTCCAGTGTACCCAGTCTCCACTGAGCACCCGTATATCATCTCTGATGTCAAACACCAATGGATATGGGATCATCCATCGCCCATCTATATGGGTCGAGAAGCTACACGCTAGTTTACTCTGGTATATCGATGCCCCGTCTCGATACACCCACGACTAGGGACCTTGAAGGATGTACTTATGGACTACCATGTCCCCACTAGTATGATCCGCATCATAGTCCAGGTAGTCAAGTACACATCCTAAGGGCTTTACCAACATGTAACAGAGAGACAATCAGTGTGCACGTTAAGGTAAAGAGTAACCAGATAGCATACTATCATATCGAGCAAGAAAGTCATCCCTATATATGTCCAAGCATCCACTACAATATACATCCTATATATAGTAATGGCCTCTAGGGCATACATATAACTAACAATCTCCCACTTGCACTAGGGCCATCTGATAGCAGTGGTTGTAGTATCTCATACTCAACCATCCCATAAAAGTCTCTCTCTGGGAAAAGGCCTTTGTCAGTGGATCTGCCGTGTTTTCCTCTGAGTCTTCTCTCTGAACCTCGATCCCCTGGAGATCAACTATCTCCATGATCAGGTGATGCTGCCTCAGAATATGTCTGAATCACTGATGGGACAGGCGTTCCTAGGCATAAGCCACAACTTCATTGTCTCACAATGGTAGGAACGAAGTTCATCTCATGAACTAATATACACCCAGACTTTCTCTTTGGTAGCATCTTTGGTAACGATGTATCTTGCCTTTAATCGTCTAGTATGTCATATCTAGCTTGGAACTCTTCCAACATACCGTCCCTCCATTGAGGGTAAAGACAATGCCTGCGACTGACATTCAGTCGTCCTTATCACCCTAGAACCTTTCCAGTGATTCTCCCCAGGATCGATTGATACCAACTCACTACAAATAGTGAGTATCCTAACATCCAATTAGATCTATCTCATAGATCCAAAACCCAGGATTTAGTAGGTATCACTTTGATCCTATATGGAGAATCCTTGTGATAAGTGGAGATTGACCGAGCGTAGCATAGGAAACTCCTTCCCTATCAAGAGTATGTCATCCACGTACTCTACGAGGATCACCAGCATACTCCCTACTACCTTTTCGTATATACAAGGTTCATCTACCATTTTGATGATGTCAAACTCTTTGACTAATTCATCAAAACAGATGTTCCAACTTCGCGATGCCTGCTTTATCACATAAAATATCTTGCACACGTTTTCGCTGCTCCCACTGTCTACGAAGCCCTCTGACTGTGTTCTTATAGACTCTCTCTTCTAAAACATCATTTAGAAAAGCAGTCATGACACCCAACCGCCAGATATCATAGTCATGGTATGTAGCCGTGGCAAGTAGGATCTGGATGGATTTAAGCATAGTTACTTAGAAAAGGTTTCATTATAATCCATACCTGGTCAATGATACAAATCCTTTAACAAGTCTAGCTTTGAAAGTCTTAACTTTTCCATGTACACCAAGTAATCTTCTCAAGATATATTTGCTCCTGATGGGGATTTAACCCTTTAGATAAAGCAACCAAAGTCCATACTTTGTTGGTGTATAAGGATTCCATCTCAGATCGATAAGCATCCAGCCATTCTTACAGAGTCCTACTCCTGATGGCCAGCCCGAAACTAGTTGGGTCATCATCTCATGATGCAATCCTTGCTCCCACTGTCATAGAGAAACCAAAGTATCTCTCAGGTAGGTGAGGAACCCTACTAGATCGGCAGAGAGGCTGAGGTTCGTTGGTTGCTATTGAATCCTTTGGTTCTACCAAATCATCAGCTGCAGTTTGTATAGCTGGAACTCTTTCCAGTTCTACCTCATGTCCATAAATTTCTTCATAAGAAATTCCCTTTCACAAAGGTGGCATGCTGAGTAACAAAACATCTTTTGTTCCTCGGTTAGGTAGAAGATATTCCCTTGCGTATGCTTGGGATATCTAACAAACTTCTGCAGTACTGACTTTGCCTCGAGCTTGTCCGGATTTTGCCTTTTAGACATAGGCCGGACAAACCCAAATCTTAACTGACTTAAGAGATGGGCTCTTCCTTTTCCATATCTCATATGAAATGGTAGGCATCTGATTTGATCGGAACCGTATTCAATAGGTATGCAACTTCATAAGTGCATAACTCCCTAAAAGGAAATAGGAAACTCAGTAGTAGTCATCATAGAGCATACCATATCACATAGGGTGCTATTGCTCCGCCCCGATATACCATCGTGCTATGGTATATACGGAGGAGTAATGCTGAGAAAGAATCTTATTCTTAGAATAGTCCAGGAATCCCGTGCTCAAGTATTCTCCTCCCTGATCACATCAAAGGACATAATACTTATACCCTTTGTTGGTTCTCTATTTCTAACTTATATTCTGTGAATATCTTAAAAGCTTCGGACTTGTGTTTCACCAGGAACATATGTCTGAATCTTAAGAGATCATCACAGAAGGTAATGAAGTACAAAGAACCGGTCTTGACATGTGTAGACAGGGGACCTTCATACATCAGCATGTATCAATCCCAAGAGTTTACTAACTCTTTCTCTGTTTCCAATAAACAGAGCTATGGTCATCCTATCTTTGTGACATGACTGGCAAGTTTCACAAGATGTAAATTCAAACTAATTTAAATATGCATCTTAATGTAACTTAGCCAGTCGGGTCGCTTTGCTATGACCTAGTCTATAATGCCTCAAGAAGGATTCGTTCATTTCTGAACTCTTCCTCTTGAGTGTGTTGTGTATACTAAGAAATGTAGTTTGATTTAGAACGTTAATGCTTTTAAATAACGTGCCTGAACCGATCAACTCTTGATTTAGGAAATGTTCAAAACATTATCCAACAACACAAAATTATATCCTTCTTTATCTAAATAAAGAGACTGATATGATTTTGTATATCAGGTTCGGTATCTAATAACATTTGTTCAGAATCAATGTATTCTTGTAATACAGGGTGACAGTGACCAACAGACTTGGCCGCAACACTTGCACCGTTTTCTGTCTTATGAAACTTATCATCCGTTCTCAGTTCTCTACCTTTCTGTAGCCCTATGTAACTGATTACATATCTGGGATCCTGATCCGGTATCAAATACCCAGGACGCAGAGGATACTGAGAAACAGTTCTTTGTAATGAACATACCCGAAGGAGATGCATCTCATGCACTTTCTTCGTTTGGGCGGCATGGGAATCCTGGCATTCCTCTAATTCCTGCTCGGTCTTATAACAATTATAAGTTGGAGCGGGACCAACGTTCCCCAGCTCAGTATAACAAGCGGGTTCGGTCAATACATCCATATTATTATCTTGATTAAGGCGTGACATAGTCGCTACCTGGAGAGATGTTAGTTATATGTATGCCCTAGAGGCCATTACTATATATATGATGTATATTGTAGTGAATGCTTGGACATATATAGGGAGGACTTTCTTGCTCGACATGATAGTATGCTATCTGGTTGCTCTTTACCTTAACGTGTACACTGATTGTCTCTCTGTTACATGTTGGTAAAGCCCTTAGGATGCGTACTTGACTACCTGGACTATGATGCGGATCATACTAGTGGGGATATGATAGTCCATAAGTACATCCTTCAAGGTCCCTAGTCGTGGGTGTATCGAGACGGGGCATCGATATACCAGAGTAGACTAGCGTATACCTTCTCGACCCATACAGATGGGCGATGGATGATCCCATATCCATTGGTGTTTGACATCGGAGATGATATACGGGTGCTCAGTAGAGACTGGGTACACTGGACGAACTCGCCGAGAACTCCCAGATGGTATTATACTTCACATAAGATGGCAGTTCTCAGGTGACACTGGTACATGTTAGTCTGTAGACCTGAGATCGTCATAGAGTCTTGTGTGATTCCCACCGTTCTTTGATTTCCACCTTACCACGTCCAAGAGAGCATGCAAAATGGTGGTTTTTGGGTACAGTCTTGAATCACATGGAGGCAATGAGCGATAGGAGGGGATTCGTCTCTCCTGGTATAGGGAGTTGATATTGTGCTGTGTTCGATTGGCTATAACCGGAAATCCCTGGCCAGGGTTGATGAGATTTACTGGTAAGTGTTTCCAGTAGTTTCTCGAACTGTTATAGATCTCATATCGACACGACTTATCGAGCTACTGGGGTCTGACGTTTACCACCCCTAGGCGAGATATGCAACATATCAGATGATCAGACCGGACTGTGCGGTAAGTGTTACTGGTTGGATTCACAGGAGTGTGAGCGGGCTTGCTCGTTGATCTTCTGATCGCTCAATACCCGGGTGGCCGTTACGTTTGGCAGACCGCTTGCGGCTTGTGGGTGTTTGATATGATCATCACCCGCTGCCGGCGTATTGACGAGTCTTTAGAGTCCTACACAGAGGTTTCCTGGCTCAAGCGAAACGAAATAGGAGCGCATATGAGATATGTGAGGGACCGAGAATAATACCAGTATGTGATACTGTATTCTATTCTCGCGATTTGTATCATCGGCAGGTTATATGTGATATAGCCGGGTTACCGAATCAAGTGTTGATTCGATACATTGATACACTTGATATTAGTCGGTTATATGCATTATGACCGGATCATTAAATCAAGTGTTGATTTGATGATTTAATATATAATTATATATTTTATATATTACTTTACATTAACTAGTATTTGTTCACTTAAGATTAACTTTCTCACTTGATATGCACAAGTTATATATGTGATATATTTTTGTGCACTTGATTGTATCATGTTTGATGATACATGCAAACTTGGGTGTATGTTTGATTTAATCCATGTGTCTAGCCATTTTGTCTTTTGCCTTAACCTAACCATTAAACCTAAACCCTAGTTTATTCTCTACATATGTTAGCCTCACCCATGGTTGCATTATGATAAGGCATCACTTAATTTTCTATTTAATTAATTCATTTTTCATTTCTTTCTTCTTCTTCTTCTTGAAGAAGAAAGAAAACCTTTGCTACAAAATTTCAAGTGATGAATCCAAGTGAGAAATCCAAATCCAAAGTGAACCCACTTCCTATTTCTTCATGCTCTACCACTTGCCATGTAGTATAGGGTGTTTTCTTCACAAGTTTCATGACTTGGTGAAGTTGGAGCTCGAGTTAGAGTCACCTCGACGTAGATCATCTTCGGCATCGAAGTCATCGACCTAGCCCGATCATTTTTTCGATGAAACCACCGCGAGGGTCCAGGATTCCGATGGTTGCAACGGTGGGACGTCATCACGGAGCTAAAGGAGTGGTGGACCGGATCTACAAAGGTTGTATTTCCATTCACTTAGTACTAAAGAAGTTTAGTAGCTTGTAGTTTGCCTAATATCTAGTTAACGATCTATATTAGGGTTTCTCGGCACCGGAAAAATTTGAATTTGGCATGGTAGATACCTTGTGGAACCTCATGGGTGTGCCTAGGAGCCCTACAGTGGTATCAGAGCCTAGCTAGAGCCTTAGGCGAAGTGTAGACGAAGTTAGAAACCCGATCGAACCCTGAAACCCTAATTCAAACCCTTCTCTGTACATTTTCTGAAAATGTGGATTTTTCCAAATTAAAAATAGCCAAAAAATTCAGCAGGGTTTTCTAGGAATTACTGTGAAATTCATGGGCCCAAATCCATTAAACCGCCGCGGAACCGCGGCCGTACCCTAGGTTGGGCGGCGGTTCCGCGGCAATACAGTGGCCTTTTTCACTTCTGTTTGCACAGTAATCCCTAACTGGAGTTGCTGTATTTTATGGGAATTTTTAATTTATACTTAAGAGTTGAGTTTTCTGGGTTGTATTGGGAGTTCGACGATTCGATCGGAATCTTTAAGTTTGTCTGTGTTTTTCCGGATAAATTTTGAATATGTTAAAAAGTTCGACCGGATATAAATACCCACTTTTTCCCCTGCCGGGAAATTTCCAAGTGTTGGATTTTTCCGTGGTTTAAGAATGTTCCAAGTTGTGCAAGTAACGCGATGGACCCTCTAGAAGTCAACAAACCTTAACTCGATTATGTGACCGTCTTGAACTGCCCTTTGAACCTTAGGGTTTAGGGCAGTACGGTGTGCCACATGTGAGGCGTTGGCTTGACCCTTCTACGGCTGGACCATTGGTACTGTGGCATGAACTGAATGTTTTTAAACTTATTTCATGTATTGAGCTGTTTCGGGAAAACTTGGGTGTTTGACTGTTCGATCGGAAAGTTTAACATTTTCTGTTTATCTAGAATGTGATACAATATTTGGAATCCACAAGTAATTATGAGATAACTGATTTGGATGTTATAAACATAGCACTTTAGTCTCAAATGATCGGTTGCCACGGAATTTTGATGTGATCAAAAGTCCGTCGCAATCTCGTAGCGTACGCGGATACTCGCCGGTAAACTTAATAGATAGCCACGCCCCATAAACCCGACCAAGTGACTGTAGGAGAACCCCGTCGCCAAAAGCATCCGTTTGGGTGCTCGCGGCAGCGGTGTTCCGCCTTGGTGCACTTCGTCGACGGCATCGGGGGTGCGGCTGCCTACTAAAGTTTGCGACGAGCATTCGATCAAAATGCCGGGAATCTTGTTGAATTGCTTGACTTGATATTGAAAAGAGTTTTCGATAATGAGACTAAAATGCGGGGTTTATAAATGTTAGGCATGTGATGTCTAAGGAATTCAAATGGTTAGGCATGCGATGTTTAAAGAGGTTGCGGATTCCAACTGCTGTAGTTTTACACTTTCTTTTCTGTGACCGTAAGTGTAATATGTGATATCGCCGGTTTCGTTGCTATATGTCAATGACAATTGGGATACGCATGTTTACTTACGTTGATGACATGTGATGTTATGTGTTGTTGGATATGTTATATTGGATCGTCGTGTTTGAATAGCCAGGGGTTTTTATGTGAGATGAGTGTTTTTCATTTTCATTCATGTAAAAACTTGTATATAATATTCTTTTATTGGGGCACTTCCAGATTGCGGAAGATGTCACCTTTTGTATATTATTTACCTTTCCGCACTAGGATAGACCCAAGGAGGGGAGCACAAGTAACCGGGTTTTAGGGTCCAGTGGGAGACCATCTCGAGGAGTCGAGTCCGGGTCTCCTAACCCTAGAATTGGTAGGGTTGCTTGCCGCTCTCGTAGGGGTCTAGGGGTGTGGGATTGGCTATTCATCACAATCGTGGAATCCGTGTTTTATACTGGCTCGTATTAAAAACACGGACGTCCTAGTATATCCAATATTTCATATGATTTTTCTGCTGCGTTATCTGTGATGTGATCATGTAATATGTTCAGATAGATATTGTATATAGTATATATGATATACTATATAGACGTTGCTTATGTTTTACACCCACGCTAGCCCTGCCTCGCTCTGGAGTTAGTTACCTAACCTAACGGTGCAGACGGGACATCGAGGCGAATGCGGATGGCATAAGCATACGTTATATTTATCTGTGATGTTTAGGTGGACTTAAATGATGGCACTTCATTAATATGATTAATGAAAGAAACATAAACCTAAAGATGTTATGGAATCGAATTTTCAAAAACAGGTAGCTACAGTTCTTGCTTTGCATCGCGGTGTTCCTTGTAGAACATCCTGCACCTTATTCGATAAGGAAAGGGCCGAGATCCCTTCACCGGGAGTGACCCCTTTAGCAATAACTGGCAGATGCTACAACTCTCGGTTTGTATTTTGATTGCTTCTATAGTTTTTGCTTTGCACAGCGGTATATATGATATATCCTGCACCTTATTCGATGAGGAAAGGGCCGACGATCCCTTGATCGGGAGTGACCCCTTTAGCGAAACTAGAAAAACCTCAAAAACACTCCATTTTTAAAATCATTTGATTGTACAACGATATCACGTTCATTACGCAATAGGTTTTCAGAAAAACCTGTCGTAGCCTTCCGTCATTTCAGATAAGTACTAGTTAGTATTCGTGCTGCGGTAGTTTGGCCTCCGTCAAGGCGTAGTGTACGGTAGCTAACTAATGCTTATCTACTAGCATACGATACGATTGGATTAGGGTATTCGTACGGCATTGTTTGGCCTCCGTCAAGGGTCATGCGGGTGGGTTTAATTCAATCAGGAAATGACGGGTTGAACTTGACTAGCGGACTATGGGTAGTTTGGCCTCCGTCAAGGCCATAGGACGCTAAGGGCAAAATTATCGGGAATTTCAAGTGTTGAAATTTGCAATGAGATTGCATACCTTCTATGAGATAGTTGGATCCTGATACCCGCTGTGAGTAAGAGTTACTCCTGGGAGAGTTTTACACATTACAATTAGCCAATCAAGTAGGTGTCTAGAAAGGTGTCAACGGGGTTACGCCTCTGGGAAAACGAGGTTTACATTAATTAGGTTCGTGTGAAAGCACGGGGGACCTCCCTCAAAGTACCGACACTGGCCTGGCTGAAAGATTGGCGAACTTGTAGCGTGTAATTAATCCCGGCTAGTCTTTCCTTTTAGGGTTTGAAGGAAGATTTGATAAAAACAGTGGGAGCCATCCTGATTAGATAAAATAATAACCAATCTATTCTTGCAAGAGCATACGCTGAGTGTTTTCTTCTCTCTCTCTCTAGGTAGCGACCATATCACGCCTTAATCAAGATAATAATACGGATGTATTGACCGAACCCGCTTGTTATACTGAGCTGGGGAACGTTGGTCCCTCTCCAACTTATAATTGTTATAAGACAGAGCAGGAAATAGGGGAATACCAGGATTCCCATGCCGCCCAAACGAAGAAAGTGCATATGATACATCTCCTTCGGGTGTGTTCATTATAAAGAACTGTTTCTCAGTATCCTTTACGTCCTGGGTATGTGATACCGGATCAGGATCCCGCAAATGTAAACTGTTACTTGAGCTACAGAAAGGTAGATAACTGAGAACGGGTGATAAGTTTCATGAGACAGAAAACGGTGCAAGCGTTGCAGCCAAGTCTGTTGGTCACTGTCACCCTGTATTCCAAATACATTGATTCTGAACGAATGTTATTAGATACCGAACCTGATATACAAAATCATATCAGTCTCTTTATTAGTAAAGAAGGATATAATTTTGTATTGTTGGATAATATTTTGAACATTTCCTATATCAAAAGTTGATCAGTTAAGGCATGTTATCTAAAAGCATTGACATTCTAAATCAAACTACAGTTCTTAGTATAAAGAACACATACAAGAGGAAGAGTTTAGAAATGAACGATTCCTTCTTGAGTTATTGTAGACTAGGTCATATAAATGCGACCCGACTAGCTGAAGTTACATTTAGATGAATATTTAAATCAGTTTGAATTTACATCTTGTGAAACTTGCCAGTCATGTCACAAAGATAAAATGACCATAGCTCTGTTTATTGGAAACAGAGAAAGAGTTAGTGAACTCTTGGGATTGATACATGCTGATGTATGAAGATCCCCTGTCTATACATACCAAGATCGGTCCTTTGTACTTCATTACATTCTCTGATAATCTCTCAAGATTCAGACATATGTTCCTGTTGAAACACAAGTCCGAACCTTTTGAGATATTCACAGAATATAAGTTAGAAGTAGAGAACCAAAAACCGGGTATAAGTATTATGTCCTTTGATATGATCAAGGAGGAGAATACTTGAGCACGGAATTCCTGGACTATTCTAAAGGAGAATGAGATTCTCTCTCAGCATTACTCCTCCGTATACACCATAGCACGATGGTATATCGGGGCGGAGCAATAGCACCCTATATGATATGGTGTGCTCTATGATGAGTACTACTGAGTTTCCTATTTCCTTTTGGGAGTTATGCGCTTGAGAAGCTGCATATCTATTGAATAGGGTTCCAATCAAATCAGTTGCCTACCACTTCATATGTGATATGGAAAGGGAAGAACCCATATCTTAAGTTTGTTAAGATTTGGGGTTGTCCAGCCTATGTCTAAAAGCAAAATCCGGACAAACTCGAGGCAAGGTTTGTTATGTAGAACTGGAAAGGTTCCAGCTATACAAACTGCAGCTGATGATTTGGTAGAACCAAAGGATTCAATAGTTTCCAACGAACCTCAGCCTCTCCGCCGATCTAGTAGGGTTCCTCACCCACCAGAGAGTTACTTCGGTTTCTCTATGACAGTGGGAGCGAGGATTGCATCATGAGATGATGACTAACCTAGTTTCGAGCTGGCCATCAAGAGTGGGACTCTGTAAGAATGGCTGGATGCTTGGCGATCTGAGATGGAATCCATGTACACCAACAAAGTATGGACTTTGGTTGCTATATCTGAAGGGTTAAATCCCCATCAGGAGCAAGTATATCTTGAGAAGATTACTTGGTGTACATGGAAAAGTTGAGACTTTCAAAGCTAGACTTGTTAAAAGTTTGCATCGTTGACCAGGTATGGATTATGATGAAACCTTTTCTAAGTAGCTATGCTTAAGTCCATCCAGATTCTACTTGCCACGGCTACATACCATGACTACGATATCTGGCAGTTGGGTGCCATGACTGCTTTTCTAAGTGATATTTTAGAAGAGTGCGTCTATAAGTACACAGCCAGAGGGCCTTGTAGACAGTGGGAGCAGCGGAAACGCGAGCAAGATGTTTTATGTGATAAAGAAGGCATCGCGGAGTTGGAACGTCTGTTTTGATGTGTAAGTCAAAGAGTTTGACATCATTAAAATGGTAGATGAACCTTGTATAAACAAAAGGGTAGTAGGGAGTATGGTGGTGATCCTCGTAGAGTACGTGGATGACATACTCTTGATAAGAAAGGAGTTTCCTATGCCACTCTCGGTCAATCTCCGCTTATCACAAAGATTCTCCATATAGGATCAACATGATACCTCCTAAATCCTGAGTTTTGGATCTATGAGATAGATCTAATTGGATGTTAGGATTCTCACTAGATGTAGTAAGATGGTATCAATGGATCCTGGGGAGAATCACTGGAAAGGTTTCAGGGTGATAAGGACGACTGAATGTCAATCACATGCATTGTCTTTACCCTCAGTAAAGGGACGGTATGTTGGAAGAGTTCCAAGCTAGATACCGTGGCATACTAGACGATAAAGGCTAGATACATCGCTACTTAAGATGCTACCAAAGAGGCAGTCTGGATGTATATTTGTTCATGAGATGAACATAGTTCCTCCCATTATGTGACAATGGAGTTGTGGCTTATGCCAAGGATCATCCGTCCCATCAGTGATCCAGACATATTCTAAGGCAGTATCACCTGATCATGGAGATGGTTGATCTCCAAGGAGATCGAGGTTAGGAGAGTAGACTCAGAGGACAACACGGCGGATCCACTCACAAAGGCCTTTTCCCAAAGAGAGACTTTTATAGGATGGTTGAGTATGAGATACTGCAACCACTGCAACAGATGGCCCTAGTGCAAGTGGGAGATTGTTAGTTATATTTATGCCCTAGAGGCCATTACTATACATAGGATGTATATTGTAGTGGATGCTTGGACATATATAGGGAGGACTTTCTTGCTCGACATGATAGTATGCTATCTGGTTGCTCTTTACCTTAACGTGTACACTGATTGTCTCTCTGTTACATGTTGGTAAAGCCCTTAAGATGTGTACTTGACTACCTGGACTATGATGCGGATCATACTAGTGGGGACATGGTAGTCCATAAGTACATCCTTCAAGGTCCCTAGTCGTGGGTGTATCGAGATGGGGCATCGATATACCAGAGTAGACTAGCGTATACCTTCTCGACCCATACAGATGGGTGATGGATGATCCCATATCCATTGGTGTTTGACATCAGAGATGATATACGGGTGCTCAGTAGATACTGGATACACTGGACGGACTCGCCGAGAACTCCCAGATGGTATTATACCTCACGTCAGATGGCAGTTCTCAGGTGACACTGGTACAGGTTAGTCTGTAGACCCGAGATCGTCATAGAGTCTTGTGTGATTCCCACTGTGCTTTGATTTCCACCTTACAACATCCAAGAGGGCGTGCAAAACGGTGGTTTTTGGGTACAGTCCCGAATCATATGGAGGCAATGAGCGATAGGAGGGGATTTGTCTCTCCCGGTATAGGGAGTTGATGTTGTGCTGTGTTCGATTGGCTATAACCGGAAATCCCTGGCCAGGGTTGATGAGATCTACTGGTAAGTGTTACCTATAGTTTCTCGAACTGTTATAGACCTCATATCAACACGACTTATCGAGATACTGGGGTCTAACGTTTACCACCCCTAGGCGAGATATGCGACATATCAGACGATCAGACCGGACTGTGCGGTAAGTGTTACTGGTTGGATTCACAGGAGTATGGGCGGGCTTGCTCGTTGATCTTCTGATCTCTCAATACCCGGGTGGCCGTTACGTTTGGCAGACCGCTTGCGGCTTGTGGGTGTTTGATATGATCATCACCCGCTGCCGGCGTATTGACGAGTCTTTAGAGTCCTACACAGAGGTTTCCTGGCTCAAGCGAAACGAAGTAGGAGCGCATATGAGATATGTGCAGGACCGAGAATAATACCAGTATGTAATACTGTATTCTATTCTCGCGATTTGTATCATCGGCAGGTTATATGTGATATAGCCGGGTTACCGAATCAAGTGTTGATTCGATACATTGATACACTTGATATTAGTCGGTTATATGCATTATGATCGGATCATTAAATCAAGTGTTGATTTAATGATTTAATGTATAATTATATATTTGATATATTACTGTACATTAACTAGTATTTGTTCACTTAAGATTAACTTTCTCACTTGATGTGCATAAGTTATATATGTGATATATTTTTGTGCACTTGATTGTATCATGTTTGATGATACATGCAAACTTGGGTGTATGTTTGATTTAATCCTTGTTTAGGTTAATGGTTAGAGTTTTGTTATCTTTATTTATTTTCTTTATTCATTTTGGCAAAAACAAATATGGTGGCATTCTTTGTTTTTCTTTTAAAGCTTCATGAAGCTTTCATAAGTCTAGCCATTTTGTCTTTTGCCTTAACCTAACCATTAAACCTAAACCCTAGTTTATTCTCTACATGTGTTAGCCCCATCCATGGTTGCATTATGATAAGGCATCAAGAGAGAGAGAAGAAAACACCCTGCGTGCGCTCTTGCAAGATCAGATTGGTTATTATTTTATCTAATCAGGATGGCTCCCACTGTTTTTATCAAATCTTCGTTCAAACCCTAAAAGGAAAGACCAGACGGGATTAATTACACGCTACAAGTTTGCTAATCTTTCAGCCAGGCCAGTGTCGGTACTTTGAGGGAGGTTCCTCGTGCTTTCGCACGGACCTAATTAAAGTAAACCTCGTTTTCTCAGAGGCGTAACCCCGTTGAAACCTTTCTAGACACCTACTTGATCGGCTAATTGTAATGCGTAAAACTCTCCCAGGAGTAACAATTACTCGCAGTGGGTATCGGGATCCAACTATCTCATAGAAGGTATGCAATCTCATTGCAAATTTCAACACTTGAAATTCCCGATAATTTTTGCCCCGAACGATCTATGACCTTGACAAGGTCAACAAACCATAGACCGCAAGTCAAGTTCAACCCGTCATTTCTTGATTGAATTAAACCCACCCGCACGACTCTTGACAAGGTCAACAAGGTCGTACGACTACCCTAAAACAATCTGTATCATATGCATAAGCAGATAAATACTGGTCAGCTACCGCACACTGCGCCTTGACAAGGTCATCAAACGCAGCACGAATACTAAGCAGGACTTATCTGAAATGACGGAGGGCTACGACAGGTTTTTCTGAAAACCTATTGCGTAATGAACTTGATATCGTTGTAGAATCAAATGATTTTGAAATAGAGTGTTTTTGAGGCTTTTCTAGTTTTGCTAAAGGGGTCACTCCCGGTGAAGGGATCGTCATCCCTTTTCTCATCGAATAAGGTGCTGGATATATCATATATACCGTTGTGCAAAGAAAGAACTATAGGAGCAATCAAAAGACAAACCGAGAGTTGTACCATCTGCCAGTTATTGCTAAAGGGGTCACTCCCGGTGAAGGGATCTCGGCCCTTTCCTTATCGAATAAGGTGCAGGATGTTCTACAAGGAACACCGCGATGCAAAGCAAGAACTGTAGCAACCTGTTTTTGAAAATTCGATTCCACAACATCTTTTAGGTTTCTTTTATTTCATTAATCATATTAATGAAGTCCCATCATTTAAATCACCTAAACATCACAAATAAATACGACGTACACTTATGCCATCCGCATTCGCCTCAATGTCCTCTCGTGCACCGTTAGGTTAGGTAACTAACGGCAGAGCGGGGCAGGGCTAGCGCGGGTGTAAAACATAAGTAACATCTATATAATATATCATATATATTATATACAGTATCTATCACAACATATCAAATGATCACATCATAGATATCGCATTAGAAGAAACATATGAAATATTGGATATACTAGGACGTCCGTGTTTTCAATATGAGCCTGTATAAAACACGGATTCCACGGTCGCGATGAATAGCCAAACCCACACCCCTAGACCCCTACGAGAGCGGCAAGCAACCTTACCAATTCTAGAGTTAGGAGACCTGGACTCGACTCCTCGAGTTGGTCTCCCACTGGACTCTGGAACCCGGTTACTTGTGCTTTCCTCCTTGGGT
Organism: Agapanthus africanus; assembly: GCA_030015575.1. Lineage (NCBI taxonomy): Eukaryota > Viridiplantae > Streptophyta > Magnoliopsida > Asparagales > Amaryllidaceae > Agapanthus > Agapanthus africanus. The sequence goes on from CM057337.1 coordinate 541,192,344, forward strand.
CTATCCTAGTGCGGAAAAGTAAATAATATACAAATGGTGACAGCAACCTCAACCCGGAAGTGTCCCAATAAAAGAATATTACATACAATAAATTTTACATGAATGCAAATAAAAACTCTCATCTCACATAAAACCCTCGGCTATTCAAAACGCGACGATCCAATATAACATATCCAGCAACACATAACATCACATGTCATCAACATAAGTAAATGTACGCATCCCAATTGTCGTTGACATATAGCAACGAAACCGGCGATATCACATATTACACTTACGGTCACAGAAAAGAAAGTGTAAAACTACAACAGTTGGAATCCGCAACCCCTTTAGACATCGCATGCCTAACCAAATGAATTCCTTAGACATCGCATGCCTAACAATTATAAACCCCGCATTTTAGTCTTATTATCGAAAACTCTTTTCAATATCAAGTCGGGCAATTCAGCAAGATTCCCGACATCCTGATCGAAAGCTCGTCGCAAACTTTAGTAGACGGCCGCACCCCCGGTTGCCGTCGACGAAGTGCACCAAGGCGGAACACCGCTGCTGCGAGCACCCGAACGGATGCTTTCGGCGACGGGGTTCTCCTACAGTCACCTGGTCGGGGCTATGGGGCGTGGCTGTCTATTATGTTTACCCGGCGAGTATCCGCGTACGCAACGTGATTGCGACGGACTTTTGATCACATCAAAATTCTGTGGCAACCGATCAAGTGAGAGTAAAGTGCTAGATTTATAACATTCATTCAGTTATCTCATAACTACTTATGGATTCCAAATATTATATCACATTCCAGATAAATAGACAATGTTAAACTTTCCGATCGAATAATCAAATACCCAAGTTTTCCCGAAAAGCTCAACACATGAAATAAGTTTAAAAACATCCACTTCATGCCACAGTACCAATGGTCCAGCCGTAGAAGGGTCAAGCCAACGCCTCATATGTGGCACGCCGTACTGCCCCAAACCCTAAGGTTCAAAGGACAGTTCAAGACGGTCACATAATCGAGTTAAGGTTTGTTGTCTTCTAGAGGGTCCATCGCGTTACTTGCACTACTTAGAACGTTCTTAAACTATGGAAAAATCCAACACTTGGAAATTTCCCGGCAGGGGAAAAAATGGGTATTTATATCCGGTCGAACTTTTTAACAGTTTCTAAAATATCCGGAAAAACATAAACAATGTTAAATTATCCGATCGAATTAACGAGTTCCCAATAAAACCGTAGAAAACTCAACACTTGAGTGGAATTAAAAAATTCCCAGAAAAAATGACAAGAAAGGACCTAAGAATAAATATGTGAAGTTTGAGGGACTAATTCACAATTTGGGTCGCGGAACCGCCGCCAAACCCTTGGTTTGGCCGCGGTTCCGCGGTCAAATTTTTGAGTTAGGGGTCCGTACTTCACAGTAATTCTTATATTTTCCTGCTTAATTTTCTGAGCATTTTTAATTCACAAAAATCCACAGTTTGAAAAAATGTACAGAGAAGGGTTTTGATCGGGGTTTTGGGGTTCGATCGGATCTCTAACATCGTCTACACTTCGCCTAAAGCTCTAGCTAGGCTCTGATACAACTGTAGGGTTCCTAGGCACACCCAAGAGGTTCCACAAGGCATCAACCATGCCAAATTCAAATTTTCCGGTGCCGAGAAACCCTAAACTAGATCGATTACTAGAGGTAAGGCGATAAAGAAAAGCAAGCAAACTACTTTGCTACAAGTGAATGGAAATACAACTTTTGTAGATCCGGTCCACCACTTCTTTAGCTCCGTGATGACGTCCCTTCGCTGCGATCACCGTGATCCCGGACTCTAGCGATGGTTTCGTCGGAGAAATGAGCGGGCTAAGTCGTTGACTTCGATGCCGAAGTTGATCTACGTCGAGACAACTCTAACTCAAGCGCCATCTTCACTTGGTCATGAAACTTGTGAAGATAACACACTCTACTACATAGCAAGTGGTAGAGGATGAAGAAATAGGAAGTGGGTTCACTTTGGATTTGGATTTCTCACTTGATTTCAACACTTGGAATTTTCTAGCAAGGTTTTCTTTTCTTCATGAAGAAGAAGAAGAAAAGAATGGAAAAAGAATTATGTGAAAAGAATAATCAAGTGAAGTTATCATATTGCAACCATGGGTGAGATTAACCTTTGTAGAGACAAAAATCAAGTTTAAGTTAAAGGTTAGGTTTAGGAAAATCTTATGTAAAACAAAATGGTGGACTTTGTCAAAAATGCTTGAAAGCTTCATGAAGCTTCAAGCAAAGACAAAGTAAGTCACCATTTTATTTTACATAAATCAAATAAATTAAATAAAAAACTAAACCTTTAACCTAAACATGGTATAATCCATACACACACCCAAGTTTGCATATATCATCAAACATGATACAAACTAGTGCACAAAAATATATCACATATACAACTTGTGCACTTCAAGTGAGAAAATCAATCTTAAGTGAAGACATACTAGTTAATGTAAAGTAATATATCAAATATATAATTATACATTAAATCATTAAATCAACACTTGATTTAATGATCTGGTCACACTGCATATAACCGACTAATATCAAGTGTATCAATATATCGAATCAACACTTGATTCGGTAACCCGGCTATATCTCATATAACCGACTGATGATACATATCGCGAGAATAGAATTCAGTATCACATACTGGTATTATTCTCGGTCCCGCACATATCTCATATGCGCTCCTATTTCGTTTCGCTTGAGCCAGGAAACCTTTGTGTAGGAACCTAAAGACTCGTCAATACGCCGGCAGTAGGTGATGATCATATCAAACACCCACAAGCCGCAAGCGGTCTGCTAAACGTAACGGCCACCCGGGTATTGAGCGATCAGAATATCAACGAGCAAGCCCGCTCACACTCCTGTGAATCCAACTAGTAACACTTACCGTACAGTCCGGTCTGTTCGTCTGATATGTCGCATATCTCGTCTAGGGGTGGTAAACGTCAGACCCTAATAACTCGATAAGTCGTGTCGATATAAGGCTCATAACGGGTCGAGAAACTACTGGTAACACTTACCAGTAAATCTCTATAGCAGCCTTGGCCAAGGACTTCCTGTTATAGCCAATCGAGCACAGCGCAACATCAACTCCCTATACCGGGAGAGACGAAACCTCTCCTATCGCTCATTGCCTCCATGTGATTCGGGACTGTACCCAAAAACCACCGTTTTGCACGCCCTCTTGGACGTGGTAAGGTGGAAATCAAAGTATAGTGGGAATCACACAAGACTCTATGACGATATCGGGTCTACAGACTAACCTGTACCAGTGTCACCAGAGAACTGCCATCTGAGGTAAGGTATAATACCATCTGGGAGTTCTCGGCGAGCCCGTCCAGTGTACCCAGTCTCCACTGAGCACCCGTATATCATCTCTGATGTCAAACACCAATGGATATGGGATCATCCATCGCCCATCTATATGGGTCGAGAAGCTGCACGCTAGTCTACTCTAGTATATCGATGCCCCGTCTCGATACACCCATGACTAGGGACCTTGAAGGATGTACTTATGGACTACCATGTCCCCACTAGTATGATCCACATCATAGTCCAGGTAGTCAAGTACACATCCTAAGGGCTTTACCAACATGTAACAGAGAGACAATCAGTGTGTACGTTAAGGTAAAGAGTAACCAGATAGCATACTATCATATCGAGCAAGAAAGTCATCCCTATATATGTCCAAGCATCCACTACAATATACATCCTATGTATAGTAATGGCCTTTAGGGCATACATATAACTAACAACAATATCATGTTCTAGACGTCGCTCAAAGGGGTAGGGGAAGTAACCGCCGGAGTGGAGTCCAACCATATATGGGCTTTGCTAGGACCCAGTCCCCGGCCTCTCTCCCAACCTCCATGGTGCCCTCCGTATGCGGCGTCTAGGACTGGGGTCAGCAGCATCAGATCGATCTATCTAGTAAAATCGATCCTCGATGACTCCGCCTGCTCCACCACCCGCTCCTACACCCACATTAACAATTAAAATATAAGTATATCATTTAAATTTGAACTTTTCAGAACAAAAATTTCAAACTTGTTGGAATAAATATTAACACTTACGCAATACTCCTGGGTAGCGGTGTTAGGGAATTGAAGCTCGCCCGTGGTGGGATCTGTCGAGGTGCCGTGGACGGCAAGATACGCGGTCAGCATGCTCGGTGTACCACCCTGCGCCAGGGTCTGAGCGCTCTCTGCAATTCGCAAAAAAGTTACATATATTATAAAATAAATCTTAATATTACATTATATCAAAATAGATCTATTGTAATTTACCGATATCTCCATGGCACGAGTAATGTTCCTCGAGCCACCTGTATAGGCGGGGCGACCCCTCTTTGCCGACTTTCTATTCTCTTTATTTTGATCGGCCTATTTCTGCACAACACATTCAGATTTAGTTTTCTAATTAAGCAAAACAAAAAAATAAATTATATACTAAACAATGAATTCCATTTAAATTACAAACCCGTTTGCGCTGATAATCGAAATATTGGCACAAAAGAGGCCATGTATCTACGTCGACTCTCCTAAAGGCCGGAGTATGTAGTAGAGCCTCTCTCTCTGCCTCGGGGGTTGCCATCCATAGGAAATAGCAGTTGTTCTTTAGCTTGTTCCTATTATATCGGACCTTTGATTGCATGTTCTTCATCAGGCCATTTTACAGAGCGTGAAGATCGGGCACTCTTTCAGGGTGATCAGGGTCGGGCACAGGCTGAAAATCGTAATCCAACCGCAAGTACAAAAAAATAATGTATTTCAATTGCAAGTGTTAAATAATAATAAATATATTGGATAAGTCAAATGAAAATATATATTAATACCCGAGTCTGATCACAGAAGAGGCAAATGAACGCCGGTGTTGATCGCCCCACTCAACGTGAAGTGGATACTTCTTCACGAAGCGGCTCACTTTCCCCATATACCGGTTGTACCACTCGGCATAATCGCCGGTATAGAGATAATTGGGAGTAAAGAAGTGGGGGAATGCTGCCTCCCCCTAGCTCTGTGTCACGACCCGAAAGTACGGAACGTGACCGGCACTTAGATTACGAAGCGTCTAGAGGCGCCACGTGACCTAAGTAAGCCGAAGCCCAGAAATCTAAACCATAAAAGAAGAAAAGAAGAAAAGAAAAGAAAACAAGTATAAAAACATCAGCAAATTTTACCAAAAATTTCGGCAGAGTCTCCTCTGTAAAAACTGGCCCCCAAACGGGTACAACAAGTATAATATGAATAAACAATAAAAAGCATCCCCAAACGGGTGCTAGCTCAACGCCAACAGGCGGAAACAACCACAACAAACACAATAATGTACAACGCCAAAGGGCGAGGCTCAAAACTCAAAAGAAAACAAAACCACCAGATCAGAATAATACATGCGCGACTCTAAGGTCGAAATAACAGACTGGTCCAATAAACTTGTCAAGTAATACAAATATGGTTGATGGAGCTTACTAGATACAAATGAATGAATAAAAGTACAATGGTGGTTCGGATACAAGTGAACCAACCTACCGTGCAAATCACCCTGGAGAAAAGATGTGCCAACAAGCTGCCACGGAAACCTGTACATCGAACCTGTAAAGAATTTGGCACAACGGGGGTGAGTTGCCAACTCGTGAGTAGAAGACATCTATGAAAAGAAATCGAATGCACGACGCTATCCTAGGTCATAATAATACACTACTATATCCCAAACATCTAGTAATAGCAGGGTAATACTACGTGTAAGTGCAACTACTCCGTGTCGTGTCAGTACCTCATATAATACTATGTCATATGAATGAAATGCATGCACCATGAATGTAAAGTAACAAATCCTGAAGTCCAGATATATATGTATAAGAAATCTTTAGCTGTTATAATAGTAGAATGTGTATAAGAATCAGAAATCTCAATAATGAAATCCATGGAAATCCGTGTCAAACATCGACACAACACATGTAATCTCAAGTCTCAATATCTCGGGCTCCGTCAGTCCGGATCGGCCCATATCATCAAATCTCACGACAACGGTCGGTATCCTCCGGATATCCGCCGCGCCAGACATCACCGGTAGGTAGTCTTCCCCTGCCAGGCTCATCGTCTACAACTCGATCTTCTTGCCCCGGGGTACCATACCGGACCCACCATGTACCCGAGACGGTTCATCCACTCCTCGAATCGGGTCTCGAAATCCAACAGAAAACATGAAATCTCATGGTGGACGACACACACATCACGAGAAAACCGCATCTTATTATAAAAAGAGAGGAGGAGAGAGAGAGAGGAGGTTTTATAATTTCTTGCGGTTTTCCCCAAAAATCCAGAAATCTCATAGAAATCCAAATCTCAAAATCATGAGTAAGTATATGATAAGTGTCGGCATATGCCCATACTACTGTGCGATAACATGAAATATGAATGCATGAATGTCTAAGTAATAAATATCATGTCTTATACTAATGTCAGAGAATAATCACAATATTATATCTGTCAAGTTGTTAACCGATTCTATCCGTAAAAGACAATATGATCTAGAGTGTACGTGACATAGCAATTACCGATGATGATGTGTGTGAGCCGGCAAATAAGTGTGCGTGGAATATGCGCATCATCGGTAATAGTGCTGGTGTCCTAACAGGTAAAGTTTATACTGATTATAGCAACATATAAAAGAACATGCACCATGATGATTACAGTATGAATGTAAATACAGGTGTGCATTATCCACTCCTCTGCGAGATACGAGTACAACTACCACTATGTGAGTCGAACCTAAACCAGTGTCCATTTAACATCCTAAGGAACTAAACCTAATAGACTAGTCAGTAAGAAACTAGAGTCTACCTAAGGTCTAAATCAATATCTCTAATAGTCGGCGATCCTGCCTCAATAGCGTCACGTACGTAGTACGGCTTTCTCGAATCAAGAGTGCGGATCAATCATCATATCTATGCCTCGTAGGGTAAAATCCATCATACGGCATCCCAATATCGGGGTACGGGTCAAGTATCTCCTAGGTGTCTCATCATTCGTATAATGTCATCATCAACACATCTCATGATCAAGGTGCTAAACTGTAATCGCATACATCAATTATATAACATTTCCATCATAATATGCATCATTAGTTTATCCTCAGAAATATCATGTCATATGTATCATATTGTGATTAAGTCACGAGTTACAGTTCGGGTTCTATTCTAGAGTCCCATGTACCTCAATATCATCACTACCCATTATAATTTATGTATACCTGTTCATTATCATTTTCTAATGATCCGCTAACATTTTAATACGACTGCATAGCCAATAATCCCGGCATCAAGCCCAGTTACACTGGTTCATCATACCTCAGATATCTTATCACATCGATGTATCCCATATACGTGTTGTATATATGTATATACCTATACCTCGTCCTATATGTATACATGCACGTATACACCACGTCAAGTTTCAGTGTATGTGTGTGTGTTTCTACCTGAAACCTACGAACCTCTTCCAAGGTATTCATCCTCTGGTATGCTTGTCCTAAATCAGTCTAGTCCAGCCTAGGGTCATTACTAGGGTCCTACTCATTAAGAATCTAGGGTCACATCTGGTTTCCTAATGACAATAAGTATTATTCCTATTCTACGTTGCGGGGGTGCTAAACGCCATCCACCCGACTTCCCCCCGTAGATATACATCTACTCACCTGGTCCATGTCTGCCGACGACGGTGTCGCCATCCTCCTCTTCATCGCCCGCAGTCCACTTGAAAGGTACCTAAACGCAAACATATAAATAGCATCGTAAACGGAATCACATACAAAAGTCAAACGATACAAGGAACAAGCACAGGTTAAAACCTATGTCCCGTCCACGCAAAAGAACCAAATACCGCTCGATATCGGCGTACAAACTCCGATGGATCGAGATAACATCATCAAACAACTTGTAGTTTTAAAACACATTACTTATATTGTAAAACATGATCAAATTCATCGAAACACTAAAATCGATCAAATCGTCCGTTTTCGAAAAACCCGAAAATGCCAATTTACCGTTTTTCATCGAAACTTGACATTTAAATGAAACCAATGGTCATAAAACTCATTAAATAGCATTACTAGACTATACAAACCATTACTATATTTTTATTACACAATTTTGCATTTATTTGAAATTTCTAGTTTGCAAATTTTAACAATTTTAACATTTTTCAAGCAAAATACCACAATTCCATCACAAAACATAAATTTGCATGAATTAATGTACTAAACCACAATTCATGATGATAATGATTTAATGAAACCATAAATTATATTTTTTATCTCCTTTATTTAGGAATTTTCAAAATCTAGTTTACAAAATAATAGCATTTTATTAGTATTTTCCAATTCTCAAAGTAATCTAGTGATCAAACTAAGTTTTTCTTTCCATTTACATGCTAATACTCTCACTAAAACTACAGTCTAATGATAGCAACTTTAATTGGAATTTTATATTACCCACAAACACATTTTAGAAAAATCTAGTTAGCTAATTTCCTTATTTAAAACAATTTTAAATGAAAATTTTACAATTTAACAACCATGCAATATTTTCCAATTCTAAAAGTGTTAAACTAACTATTATAACCCTAATTAATTATTAAAAACCCTAACTTGAATTTACAACCCTAACTTGCATTTTTTTTTTTAAAAACATAGAATTAATTCATTAAATCTAATTAAGCTTAAATGATCATCTAAAAACAATAAATCAAAAGAAAGAAAATTATACCTCCAAACAAGAAATGAGCCTCCAAAATACATGCTTTCCCACTCCAAAATCCATATAAAAAAGGGTAGAGAATAAAGGGTATGAAGAGATTAGGATTTTGTGTATTTTTTTGTTGAATTTTTGATGTAATTTGATGGATTTTTGTGCAACAATGAGGTGGGAAATGGGGGGGGCAGCCATGGGAGGGTTATGGCCGGCCTTGAGGGAGTGAGGGAGAGAAAGAAATGATTAAGGAAAAGTGTAGAAGTTTCAAGAGGAGAAATATCACTTAAAGGTCTTTTCATGGTTTATTTAATTATTTATTTATTTGTTTACTATAGCAACTCAAGAAAGCTCTAGAAAATAGGAAAAATTTGCAAATAATTTTTGCATGATACATACTAAATTCTAACATGTCATGGTTCATTTTTACAAATTAAAACCATTTAAATTTGTAATTTACACTAATTTAGTGTAAAAATAAAGCTTATGTTAATATTTAAAATAATTAATTTAGGAATTTTTTTTTAATTAAACTAAAAATTTATAAGTGGCTAAATAAATACTATTTACTAGCAATTACATAATTAAATAGGTATTTTTGAATTTATAATGAAAAACAATTGCGGTTTGATTTTACGAAAAATACATTTTGCTTTACCGAAAATCATAAAATTCACTTAAACAATTTTATTCATTTAATTATTTATTTAATTATTTTTAAAACGTTACACTCTGTCGGGCCTCAGCCTGTAGGACTGATTCGGCCTTCGAGTCCCCCTCTCAGGATGGGGATGCCCTGCATCTACAAGAAATATCAAGACAATCAATATTAAGAAAAAGTGGTATTAAGAAATCAAGGTTAACGAAAATTGAAGTGCGATATATACCTCCGGCGATAGCAGCACGAGCCTGGGCCTGGGCAGCAGCACGAGCGGGACGATAGTTCCTCCGGTGAGGAACAGCTGGTGACTCGGATGTGGACGCATCCCTTCCAACTAGAAAATATACATTGACGCTAAATTTCCATAAAGTTCATGTTTATTCTTAGAGGATATGTAAAATGAATAAATATTTTATATTTATTCATACTAACCTACAGACTGAGCGGAGGGTACAGAAGTAGCGGGAGTGACCCCTGCGCCAGATGTGGACGCACCACCTATAAATAGACAATTAAAAATAGATTATATAAGTAATTGCAAAAATAATGTGTAGATCAATAATATAACATTCGAAATCAATATGCATGCACTGTAGGATATATAAACATAACCGCAGGTGGGGTGGTAGCCTCTGCTCGAGAAGTGGAGGCACCACCTACAGCTAGACAATAAAAAAATGATTATCTAAGTAAGAGCAAAAAGAATGTGTGTATATTTATGATATAACATTACAAATCAATATGCATGAACTATAGGATATATAAACATACCAGGAGGTGCGGGAGTGGCCTCTGCCTCTGATTAGACAATCAAACATTGACTATAAATAAATATGCATGTATATCTATAATATTACATTCAAAATAAATATGCGTGCAATATACCTGAAGGTGTGGCGAAGTCCACATGGAAAGAGTCATCCGAAGGGGTCTCCGATCGGGGTGCAAGACCAGCCCTCTAAAGCTCCCTACGCAGCTCTCCGGCGGCAGAACTGCTCTGCCTCTGCCTTTGTCACAGCTGGTGCTACTGCCGCCCCTCATTGCGCCGGTTGTCGTCATCAATTCTAAATCAATGAAACATTTTTAGTCATTGATGATCATCAAGATTTCGGTTTTGAGGATCTTGGATCATCATCATTTTTTTGAAGAACTAAGTTCTTTATATAGGGTTAAATCTTAATTTTTGGAGGAATTAAATTCCCATATGTTCATGTTATTTCTTTTTAAGTTAGTTCTTTTCCTCTAAATTTTGAATCTGCAGAACAAAATCTCCCCGATGAGAATTAAATTCTCAACTTATGAGGAGATTTCCTTCTGCAAATCTCAACCAAAGAAAGCACTAAGTTTTTATATGAAGGGTTAAGTTTACGGTAAAATTGTACGTTTACGTTATCATCGAGTATCCTACTGTAACCCTTCAAAAATCGTTTAGGCAGTTTTTCGGTAATCGGCAATTTTTTCGGCTTTTTCCGTAAAAAGTCAAAATAGGTATTTTTCATTGTAGACCTAATTATATAAAATTTAAATAAGATATTACTATAATTTTGTCACTAAAATGTCACTTATAATTTTCTAGTTAAATAAATTTTTTTTCGTAATTAATTATTTTTTTTATTATTCCAAGCCTTTTTAAATACATTAAATTAGTGATAAATACAAATTTAATTGGGTAAATTTCATAATTAGGAGTCTTTATAAGCTAAAATATGGTGTTAATAAAATTATATCATGACCTGCAAACTTTTGGTTTTAGGGTTGGAAATTTTATGAAAAAAATGATGAAAATGGGTTTTTTTTATGTAAAATTTGATGTGATATGCATTAAATGAGTTTAAAGGTTGCTTTTTGTGTAGAATTTTCTACACAATTCCCTCACACTCATCCCTCCCCACCTCAGGCCGAGCTACCTTGCTTCAGTTCACATTTTCCCCTCACTTCTTGCTTCATAATTCCTTCAAAAATCATCAAAAATCCACCGAAATTCACTAAATTCTTCTCTAATTCAACCCAAAACCTTAAGCCATCCCTTCTCAAGCCCAAATTGGATTAAAACAAGGAGAAAAGAGTCCACTTTGGAGGTTTAGTGTAAAGGAATCAACTCTAGTAAGGTGTATTTCTAATCTAGTGTTTAATTGTAGTTTAAAATTTGCTAGATTTAGTAGTTTAAGTGTGAAATTTGGTTTAATTTGCTTGCTCATGAAAATCAAGAGAGGGATTTGATTTCAAATTAGGGTTTGAAGCATGGTTGATGGAGTTAAGTTAGGGTTTGGTTATCTAATTGGTTAGAGTGGTTAATTGTACGATGTTATGCTCGCTAAATCGATAAATTGTGATAATTGTATCGAATCGGTATGAAATTGCTTACTAGATTTTTACAAAAATTAGAATGCGATCAAATTGTGTTATGTTAGCGATATAATTAGTTTTGTATAGGACTATTAGAGTGCGCGAATGCGGGGTTTTGTCTAGTCGGATTTTAGTTTTGCCGATTTCCCCGAAATGACGATTCTAGTTAAAAAATTTGCGATTTTCGTGTGTTTTCCCGAGCACCGAGTGCGTGTTATGTTTAATTCGAGAGCGTCGATAAATGTATATTGTGACTTGCGTCGTTTTAGGTTTTGTAATCTTATGCTTGGTATTGTGCAAATATAGGATCGGTCGGGGAAACGTCGGACACGGCGCGTAAAGACAAGGCGGTGGCCGGAACAGTTTAGCGGGGATTTCAGGTGAGTAGATGTATTCATCTATGGGGGAATTGTCTGGATGGCGCGATGCGTCCCCTAGTTAGGATTACCCTACTTTTTGCAAGATTTATTTTGTTAGCTGGCTTATCCATTCATGTACACTGCATAGCCTTATAGCGAACAGTATATTAAATTGCATGGACATTCATCTATACTTATGCGATATCATTTCGTAGGACACGAACACCTTACCATTGGCATCTGTTGCACACGCACTATTCATGTGACACACACGCCTTTGGTAAATGCCATGCCACGTGCACTATAGAACCTGTTTATCATAATATCGCCACTTGCATTCATACTTGATATATGAAATTGCATAGCATACGTATACCTCGCATCATCATCATATTTATATAGATTTCTAAACAAAATTCACATCGTATGCATTGATATCATAGACATTTATCATACATAACATGTGGACATTATGATTTTCTTGAGGATTTCAGTATTGCTGCGATTTCTGGATTTTGGGGAAAACCGCAAGAATTTAACAAAACCTTATATTTATCATTTTCAAAACAAAGTTGCGGTTTTCTCGTGATGTATGTGTCGTCCACCATGAGTTTTCATGTTTTCTGTTGGATTTCAAGACCCGATTCGAGGAGTGGATGAACCGTCTCGGGTACATGGTGGGCCTGGTATGGTACCCCGGGGCAAGAAGATCGAGTTGTAGACGATGAGCCTGGCAGGGGAAGACTACCTACCGGTGATGTCTGGCGCGGCGGATATCCGGAGGATACCGACCGTTGTCGTGAGATTTATGATATGGGCCGATCCGGACTGACGGAGCCCGATATTGAGACAGATATGATTCTTATTTGGTGTCGATGCTTGACACGGGTTTTCAGATGATTTCTTGATGGTACTTAGCTATTATACAGATATTCATTTTCTAAAGTTAAGAATTCAATACCCTTAGCATTTAAAACACTTAAAGACTTAATAATGACATTGCATACCTGTTCATGCATACTAGAGATATTATATCACATATGGACATGCATGTTGTGGTGCATTGCGTGCATTCTTACGATTGCCTTATTAGATGTTATATTTACTCACGAGCTGGCAACTCACCCCCGTTGTGCCACAGTGTCTTGCAGGTCGGACTCATCAGTCTTGTAGCAGCGGCTATCTTATCATCAGTCCCTTTTGCTCAGACTCGCGACATCGCCCGTAGGTGGGTTGCGAGCACACTTTATTTCTTTTGCTTTATCATTGTATCTAGTATTCTCCATCTACCACTTTATATTGTATATGTGACCTAGTGGTGAGACTGAGAGGTTGTACATTTGTGGTTTCTTTTGGGTCGAGCTCACTTGAGTCGGCGATGTGTTTTCTGATAGTTTACGTTTTTTTTATGCTCTTTTCTTGATATGGTTATTATATTGCATGTGGTTGTGATCCGCCTTGGGCGAAGAGCTAGCTCCCTCTTGGGGATGCCATTTATGATTACAGGTTATATATATTTTGTTGTACCCATTTTGGGGGATAGAAAATACAGGGGAGACTCTGCCGAAATTTTCAGAAAATTATGATGTTTTTAAGAAGGGATTCTTTGCAACTTAATTGATTTGAAAATCGTTTTCATTAAAGGTTTTCCTTCACACTCTTTTGATTTTGGTTTAGATTCTTCTGGGCTTTGGCTGACTTGGGTTACGGTACGCCTTTAGACGTCTCGTAATCTAAGTACCAGTCGCGTTCCGTACTTTCGGGTCGTGACAAAGTTGGTATCAGAGAGTAGGTTTTACCTTTCTGAGTGTAGGACGACCTTGGTAGATGGAGTAGGTGACTTAAGCAGAGTGGCGTAACGTGGGTATGATCCGCGGCATACTTACGATACGGTACTCCGCCTAAGTAACCTTAGGACATAATTGCTTGTATTTCCTTTCTTGATTCCTTGCATTCCTTGATTCAATTGCAATGTCCTTATCAGTCCTGTTTCTTATTCCAGCTTCGATGCCGCCAAAGACTACGAGAGCTCAGCGGGCTGCCGCTAGGGATGAGATTCGGGCGGGCCCGTCTGAGGCGAGGATCGAGCGGGAGGACACGCCTACCCCTCAGGGTCATACTGATCCGCCTTATCCTGACCGTATTGCCAGATTAGAGGCCGGCATGCAAGAGTTGCGGCAGATGATGGGATCTTTAGTTGAGTCCAGCCGGGCACAGAGATTCGAGGACGTTCCCTCCACCGCACAGACCACGATCGTACCTGCTGCACAGATGGTCACTCCTGCTGCTACTACGGAGACTATCCCTGTTTCACTACAGGAGTTCATGAGATTGAGACCTCCAGCTTTTACCGGTACAGATGCGACAGAGAACCCACAAGCATTTCTTGATAGGATGGCTCGGATTTGCCGTTCGTTGAGGTGTTCTGATGATAGATTGGTGGAGTTTGCGAGTTTTCGTCTGGAGGGTCTTGCCCAGACATGGTACGACTCAGTCGAGAGAGGCCGAGCTGTAGGTCTGCCTTCTATGACCTGGGATGAGTTTACATCTGCATTTCTTGCCCGTTTTCTTCCGGAGAGTGTCCGAGATGCTCGAGCCCGTAGTTTTGAGTCTTTGCGCAAGACTCCTAGGATGACAGTGTCGGAGTATGATATACAGTTTACCCAGTTGTCTCGATATGCTCCGTACCTAGTAGACACAGAAGAGAAGAGAATAAAGAGGTTTGTACGAGGGCTTGATACACAGCTATTCCTTGCCATCGGCACCCAGCACTTTGATACATACGCAGCCGCGATGGATGCAGCCTTACTTTTGGAGGAGCGTATTTCTGAGACTCCGGTCGTTTCTGGGCCGAAGAGGATCCGTACTGATACGCCAGCTCAGCGGCAGATGGGCAGACACCGCGATAGATTATTTCCGGGAGATGGTGGAGGCAGAGGATTGAGACGAGGTCAGTTATTTGGTTCATATCCACAGACCCAACAGTCGTCTCCAGGATGTTTTCGGTGTGGGAGTCAGTACCACCGTGTCAGAGACTGTACCATAGGACGTCAGGGCGCGGCGACAGTTCCGCATGTGACCTTACCACCCTCACCACCTCTTCAGAGAGTTCTACTTCCTACTCCTGATGATGCTCCATGCCAGCCAGATGCTTCTAGAGGCCATGGGCGTGGCGGTCCGGTTTAGAGAGGACGAGGCGACAGAAGCAGAGGCAGAGGCCGAGGTAGAGGCAGAGGACAGCCAGATATTAGTGGTGGACATGCCCGAGTGTTCGCGTTGACTCCTCAGGATGCACAGGCATCCAATGCCGTCGTGACAGGTACTCTGCCAGTATGTTCTTTTGATGCACGGGTATTATTTGATCCAGGCTCCACACATTCCTATGTATCCACGTACTTTGCACCGAGGTTGGGCCGAGAGTCTTCTCCGTTAGATCAGCCGCTTGTCGTTATTACACCGGTAGGCGAGTCTTTTGTTGCCCGTTTTGTGTACCGATCGGTTCCGTTCGTATTGGGGAGAGAGATTCTTCAGTTGATTTGATTCTCCTCGATATGCTAGACTTTAACGTTCTTCTTGGTATGGACTGGCTAGCCACCTGTTATGCATCCGTGGACTGCCGTGAGAAAGCAGTCAAATTCAGTTTTCCTGGTGAGCCGGTTCTTATTATTCAGGGAGATCGTAGCGCTACCCTTCCCAGCTTGATTTCATCTCTTCGCGCTGGTCAGCTCTTAAGAAAAGGGTGTCAGGGATTCTTAGCCTATATTTGTGATACTAGCTCCACAGAGGTTCCCTTGGACCAGGTCCCTGTTGTGAGAGAGTTTCCTGATGTATTCCCTGACGAGCTGCCTGGTCTGCCACCAGAGCGCGAGATTGAGTTTTGTATTGATCTGATCCCCGGCATGGGGCTTATCTCTATACCGCCTTATCGGATGGCCCCGGCGGAGCTGAGAGAGCTAAAGGATCAGTTACAGGACTTGCTGGACAAAGGGCTTATCCGACCGAGTGTGTCACCTTGGGGTGCTCCCGTCCTGTTTGTTAAGAAGAAGGACGGAAGTATGCGTTTATGCATTGATTATCGTCAGCTGAACCGGGTTACTGTGCGGAACAAATATCCCCTACCCCGCATTGATGACTTATTTGATTAGCTCCAGGGTGCAGGGTTTTTCTCGAAGGTTGATTTACGATCAGGTTATCACCAGTTGCGGGTTCGGAAGGAGGATATTCCGAAGACCGCTTTCCGTACTCGTTATGGTCATTATGAGTTCTTGGTGATGTCGTTCAGGCTCACCAATGCCCCGGCACCATTTATGGATTTGATGAACCGTGTATTCAGGCCGTATCTCGATCAGTTAATTATTGTGTTCATTGACGATATCTTGGTTTATTCTCGGAGCCGGGAGGAACATGAGCAGCACTTACGTATCACATTGCAGACTTTGAGGGAGCATCAGCTGTTCGCCAAATTCTCCAAGTGCGCATTCTGGCTAGACAGTGTCGATTTCTTGGGTCATGTGGTGACGAGAGATGGTATTTGTGTGGACCCGAGGAAGATCGAGGCAGTTCAGCGTTGGCCTAGACCAGTATCAGTTACAGAGGGTCGCAGCTTTCTAGGTCTGGCCGGCTACTATCGACGTTTCGTCCAGGATTTCTCCCTCATTGCTGGACCTTTGACCGGATTGACCCGGAAGGGGGTTCCTTTTGATTGGACCCAGGCATGTGAGGATAGTTTCCAGCAGTTGAAGGCTCGTCTGACTACTGCACCAGTGTTAGCTTTGCCTTCAGGATCTGGCGGGTTCGTGGTATATTGTGATGCTTCTCGAGTGGGGCTGGGCTGTGTATTGATGCAGCACGACAGAGCTATCGCGTATGCTTCTCGGCAGCTGAGGAAACACGAATAGAACTACCCCACCCATGATTTAGAGATGGCTGCAGTGGTATTTGCACTTAAGATCTGGAGATATTACCTATACGGTGAGTCATGCCAAATATTCACTGAACACAAGAGTTTGAAGTATATCTTCCAGCAGCGAGATCTGAACCTGAGACAGCGCCGTTGGATGGAGTTGGTGAAGGATTATGACTGCGAGATTCTATACCATCCGGGCAAGGCGAATGTGGTGGTAGATGCTTTGAGTAGAAGGTCCGGAGGTAGCTTATCTTGTTTGAGCGCAGTGCAGATGCAGTCGACGGCGGATTGGCAGGTGTTATATGATAGCAGAGTGCAGTTCGAGTTTACTCCTACAGGGGGACAGCTGGCCCATTTCAGAGCACGCCCACAGTTACTTGACCGTATCCGCGAGGCACAGTCCGGCGATGCCCGTATCTTAGAGATTATTGAGCAGATTCGGCAGGGCAGAGTTTCTGAGTTCGTGATTGATGATCAGGGGATACTTCTATTTGGGACTCGACTGTGCATGCCAGATTCAGAGGGACTGAGGCGTGATATTCTTGAGGAGGCACATAGATCAGTATACAGTGTGCATCCAGGTTCCACCAAGATGTACCGTGATTTGAGAGAGTTTACTGGTGGGACGGGATGAAGAAGGATGTTACAGACTTTGTGTCGAGATGCCTGACTTGTCAGCAGGTCAAGGCCGAGCACCAGAGGCCAGCTGGCGAGTTACAGCCTTTGCCCATCCCTGAGTGGATGTGGGAGCAGGTCTCCATGGACTTCATTGTGGGTCTACCCAGGACCAGTCGAGGGTATGACTCTATTTGGGTGATTGTGGATCGACTGACGAAAGCGGCTCACTTTCTGCCAGTGAAGACAACTTTTGGATTTTCTCAGTACGCCCAGGTTTATATTGATGAGATAGTGCGACTGCATGGTGTTCCGACTTGCATCGTGTCCAACCGTGGCACCCAGTTTACCAGCCGATTGTGGCAGAAACTCCAGGAAGCTTTGGGCACCCGATTGAGTTTTAGCACAGCCTTTCATCCGCAGACTGACGGTCAGTCGGAGCGTACGATTCAGACTCTTGAGGACATGCTCAGAGCTTGTGTTTTAGATTTCGGTGGTAGCTGGGATCGTCATTTGCCTTTGATCGAGTTTTCCTACAATGATATCTTCCAGGAGACGATTCAGATGGCACCTTTTGAGGCTTTATATGGGAGGAGATGTCGATCGCCTGTATGTTGGACAGAGCTTAGGGAGAGCAGTATTTTGGGGCCGCAGATCGTACAGGAGACGACCGAGAAGATACAGCTGATTCGGGACAGGATGAGAGCGGCACAGAGCAGGTAGAAATCTTATGCTGACAGGCGCCGTCGCCGACTCGAGTTCGCTGTTAGCGATCATGTTTTCCTGAAGGTCTCTCTGATGAAAGGTGTGATGAAATTTGAGCGGAAAGGGAAACTGAGTCCTAGATATGTTGGTCCTTTCGAGATCCTAGAGCGTGTTGGTCCAGTCGCTTATCGGTTAGCTCTTCCGCCCAGCTTCCCCGATGTTCACCCCGTATTCCATGTCTCGATGCTCCGCAAGTACCTTCATGATTCTTCCCAGGAGATTCAGCACCAGACGATCCAGCTAGAGTGTGATCTTTCATTCACCGAGCAGCCGGTGGTCATTCTGGATCGGCAGGTGAAGAAATTGAGGTCGAAGGTTATACCGTCCGTCAAGGTTCTTTGGCGTAGCCCGAACAGCGAGGAGGTCACCTGGGAGACCGAGGTCGAGATGAGGAAGAGATATCCCCATCTTTTTAAAGGTACGCGTAGTTAAATTCTAAATTCGGGGACCGAATTTCTTTAAGGGGGGAAGATTGTAACCCTTCAAAAATCGTTTAGACAGTTTTTCGGTAATCGACAATTTTTTCGGCTTTTTCCGTAAAAAGTCAAAATAGGTATTTTTCATTGTAGACCTAATTATACAAAATTTAGATAAGATATTACTATAATTTTGTCACTAAAATGTCACTTATAATTTTCTAGTTAAATAAAATTTGCGATTTTCGTGCGTTTTCCCGAGCACCGAGTGCGTGTTATGTTTAATTCGAGAGCGTCGATAAATGTATATTGTGACTTGCGTCGTTTTAGGTTTTGTAATCTTATGCTTGGTATTGTGCAAATATAGGATCGGTCGGGGAAACGTCGGACACGGCGCGTAAAGACAAGGCGGTGGCCGGAACGGTTTAGCGGGGATTTCAGGTGAGTAGATATATTCATCTATGGGGGAATCGTCTGGATGGCGCGATGCGCCCCCCTAGTTAGGATTACCCTACTTTTTGCAAGATTTATTTTGTTAGCTAGTTTATCCATTCATGTACACTGCATAGCCTTATAGCGAACAGTATATTAAATTGCATGGACATTCATCTATACTTATGCGATATCATTTCGTAGGACACGAACACCTTACCATTGGCATCTGTTGCACGCGCACTATTCATGAGACACACACGCCTTTGGTAAATGCCATGCCACGTGCACTATAGAACCTGTTTATCATAATATCGCCACTTGCATTCATACTTGATATATGAAATTGCATAGCATACGTATACCTCGCATCATCATCATATTTATATAGATTTCTAAACAAAATTCACATCGTATGCATTGATATCATAGACATTTATCATACATAACATGTGGACATTATGATTTTCTTGAGGATTTCAGTATTGCTGCGATTTCTGGATTTTGGGGAAAACCGCAAGAATTTAACAAAACCTTATATTTATCATTTTCAAAACAAAGTTGCGGTTTTCTCGTGATGTATGTGTCGTCCACCATGAGTTTTCATGTTTTCTGTTGGATTTCGAGACCCGATTCGAGGAGTGGATGAACCGTCTCGGGTACATGGTGGGCCCGGTATGGTACCCCGGGGCAAGAAGATCGAGTTGTAGACGATGAGCTTGGCAGGGGAAGACTACCTACCGGTGATGTCTGGCGCGGCGGATATCCGGAGGATACCGACCGTTGTCATGAGATTTATGATATGGGCCGATCCGGACTGACGGAGCCCGATATTGAGACAGATATGATTCCTATTTGGTGTCGATGCTTGACACGGGTTTTCAGATGATTTCTTGATGGTACTTAGCTATTATACATATATTCATTTTCTAAAGTTAAAAATTCAATACCCTTAGCATTTAAAACACTTAAAGACTTAATAATGACATTGCATACCTGTGCATGAATACTAGAGATATTATATCACATATGGACATGCATGTTGTGGTGCATTGCGTGCATTCTTACGATTGCCTTATTAGATGTTATATTTACTCACGAGCTGGCAACTCACCCCCGTTGTGCCACAGTGTCTTGCAGGTCGGACTCATCAGTCTTGTAGCAGCGGCTATCTTATCATCAGTCCCTTTTGCTCAGACTCGCGACATCGCCCGTAGGTGGGTTGCGAGCACACTTTATTTCTTTTGCTTTATCATTGTATCTAGTATTCTCCATCTACCACTTTATATTGTATATATGACCTAGTGGTGAGACTGAGAGGTTGTACATTTGTGGTTTCTTTTGGGTCGAGCTCACTTGAGCCGGCGGTGTGTTTTCTGATATTTTACTTTTCTTTTATGCTCTTTTCTTGATATGGTTATTATATTGCATGTGGTTGTGATCCGTCTTGGGCGAAGAGCTAGCTCCCGCTTGGGGATGCCATTTATGATTACAGGTTATATATATTTTGTTGTACCAATTTTGGGGGATAGAAAATACAGGGGAGACTCTGCCGAAATTTTCAGAAAATTATGATGTTTTTAAGAAGGGATTCTTTGCAACTTAATTGATTTGAAAACCGTTTTCATTAAAGGTTTTCCTTCACACTCTTTTGATTTTGGTTTAGATTCTTCTGGGCTTTGGCTGACTTGGGTTACGGTACGCCTTTAGACGTCTCGTAATCTAAGTACCAGTCGCGTTCCGTACTTTAGGGTCGTGACACCTACTGAAGGAACAAGTGCACTCTAAACCCTGACCCCAATTTTTGGAGGAATTGAATTACCATATGTCCATATTATTTCCTTTTAACTTAGTTATTTTTCCCTAACTTTTGAATCTGCAGAACAAAATCTCCCCGATGAGAATTAAATTCTCAACCTGTACGTAGGAAGATTTGCTTCTGTAAATCTCAACCAGAGGAAGAACTAAGTTCTTATATGAAAGGTTAAGTTTACGGTAAAGTTGTACGTTTACGTTATCATCGAGTATTCTATTAAATGAACTAGTGCACTCTAAACCTTAACCCCAATTTTTGGAGAAATTAAATTCTCATATGTCTCTGTTATTTCTTTTTAACTTAGTTATTTTTCCCTATGTTTTGAATCTGCAGAACAAAATCTCCCCGATAAGAATTAAATTCTCAAGTTGTGGGGAGATTTGCTTCTGCAAATCTCAACCAGAGTAAGAACTAAGTTCTTATATGAAGGGTTAAGTTTACGGTAAAGTTTTGCGTTTACGTTATCATCAAGCATCCTACTGAAAGAATTAGTGCACCTTAAACCCTAACCCTAATTTTTGGAGTAATTAAATTCCCATATGTCCTTATTATTTCTTTTTAACTTAGTTCTTTTCCTAAGTTTTTAATCTGCAGAACAAAATCTTTCCAATGAGAATTAAATTCTCAACTGTGGGGAGATTTGCTTATGCAAATCTCAACCAGAGGAAAAACTAAGTTCTTATATGAAGGGCTAAGTTTATGGTAAATTTGTGCGTATACATTATCATCGAGTATTCTACTGAAGAAACTAGTGCACCCTAAACCCTAACCCTAATTAACCCAAATTATCCTTAATTAACCCAAAATTGAACCCTAATCATCACCCTAACTCAAATTATCCCTAATTAACCCGAAATTAACCGAAATTAATCTAATTAACCCAATTGACCATAATCATCACCCTAACCCAAATAAACCCTAGTCAACCCAAAATTAACCCAAATAAACCCTAATCAACACCCTAACACAAATACACTCTATTTTACCTAATTAACACTAGCCCAAACCCTAACCCAAATCAACCTAACCCTAATCATCACCCAAACCCCAACCCAAATTAACTCTAGCCAAAACCAAAGTTAACCTTAATTAATCTAATTAACCCTAACCCTAATCCTAATCATCACCAACCCAATTTTACCTAATTAACCCTAACTAACCCTAACCCTAACCCTACCCCTATCTAATTAACCCTCACCCTAACCCTAAGCCTAAACCAACCCCTAACTCTAACCCTAAACCGAAACCTAGCCCTAACCCTAAACCAGACCCTAACCCTAACCTACCTAATTAACCATAATCCTCACCCTAACCCTCACCCTAACCCTAATTAACCCCCAATTAATCCGGAACTAACCCTAACCCTAAGCCTAACCCTAAAATCAACAATAACACAAAAATTAAGAATAATTAATAATTCAAAATGGAAATTAACCCACCTCACTTGTAATTTTGCCGGTGGATGGAGCTCGACGAGGTGGAGGAGGCCGGGGATGGAGCTCGACGAGGTGGCGGCGGCAAGATAGCAACAAGCGGGAAATTTTGGCGAGACTGTGGTGAGACTGAGGTGGAGGAGCTCGACGAGGTGGCGGCAGAGACTGAGGTGACGACGATGGCGGGAAGTTTTGGCGACGAGAAGTGGATCCGGCGGGTGACGAGACTCAGATGACGACGCTCGGGGAAGTTGGTGGGAAAAATTGAGGGTGGGGTATTTCTGGGCTTTTTTTTTATAAATAACTCTTAGTTGCCCCTACGGATTAATCTGTAGGGTCTTCTTTTGCGGCTCCGTAAGGCCAAATAAATGATTACATTTTAATATTTTTAAATTAATCCGTAGGGCACTGTAGGGACAACCGGATGGCCCTACGGATTAATCCGTAGGGGCAAACCCTTATTGTAGCAGTGTATTAGAGCATTTCTCTTTGAATGGTAAAATAAACAAAACAACCAAAGAAATATTCATTAAAAATAAATGCGGAATCTATACTTATCTAATTAGGATATGCACGTATATCATGTAATAGTAATTGATCCAAGTTAGTAATTGATCCAAGTTCTTCAAAGCAAATTTGGTGTGAGCCAAACATCATCGCCACTTGTAGCATAAGCCAACTTTCAAGAGGCGTAAACAGGAGTATCACAATACATGACTTCTTCGGCCATGAGACCGTGGACCTACCATCAGTACGGAAAAGATACCGTTTAGTTTCTTCCATGCTGAACTCGATCGAGCGCCTCATCCTCTATAATAGGTTTGGTATCATCAAAACCGAGGTATTTAATGAGGTTCCCTTTGGGGTCACGCACCGCTCTAACTGAAGGAAGGAAGGAAGTGGATGGAAGGGAGGGGCATTTGAACACGTGTGTGATTGGATCTGATCGCTCGTCAGCTGTGATCAGCCATCCTTCTGTTCTGATGATCCGATCCATACACACGCTTGGGGATATCCGGCTCAGGCAAACTCTACATATGATGCACCTCATTCTCGGATATATTGTACAATTTTCAACCCCTGAAAGGATCGGAGAACATCAACCATGGTGATTTTGAAAAAGGTGTACGGAAATTTTGAGTTTTGGCAGCACATCACCAATATCTACACAATACCGACAACAGATACGATCGATAGTTGACAATCTATCAAAGATCTCGGAGAAAATCTCAGATGGAAACCATGACCATGAGAGAGGGCCATCAATTTATCTCTGGTGTCTTAACCAGAAGAGAAGCTATAATATTAGAGATGAATTATGTTTTAACCAGAAGAGAAGCTATAATATTAGAGATGAATTATGTTTTAACAGGTCTTAAAATATTTATAAAGCTTAACCATTGTTTTTTTTATAAAAAAAAATTGTGATCTTGTAAATTAAATAGATGTTAAAATTGTACCCTAATTTCTTTTCTAAAAATAACTTTCAATCATAATATTTCTATTTATCACTCTTAAATCTCAAAGTTTCTTTAATATCCTTTCAAATCTTAAAATCTATATATTTCACATTTAATTATCTCATAGTCATATTACCAAACCTTAAATTGATAAATCCACGTCAAAAATTGTATATGGACAAAATTATCCAACCACAAAAGTATTTAATTATACTATTGGTTTACTTTACTAAAATACCCTGTTATTCTTTCTACTATGGATGGATTAATAACTTAAAAAAATATTTCTATGTTCAACAATTGAAGAATTAATATCAAAAAATTGTTCTCATTGACCCAAGCCCCTTCGCCTGCGATTGCGACATATCACCGCCGAGATCGGCCTCTGCCAATTTAGATTACCTTTTTATGAAATTTTGACTGTTAGAGGCATTGATTTGTAATAGTATGTTAATGAACATTTAGATACACAAAGTGACAAGCTAAAAATCATTCAATTTTTAATGCCTTTTGTTTGAGTGAATATATATGAATGAACATGCAATGATTTGTGATAGTTGGTAAATTTGGCAAAATTGATTTGTAGAACAAAGGTATATACACATAGATCAGTTATACATCAATTTTTTGTAGTAGTTTGTTACCTATTATGCCATGTTTTTGGAGTTAAAGTTGCATCACTTAGGTATATTATGTTATGTTTAAGTAGTCTGTTAAAACCATTTTATAAAAAAAACCTAACTCTGCCTTTTGGAAAGTGATGGTACTGATATATATTAGAGCAAAATATTCTCAGCAAAATATTATGATCTATCAAAAAAATTCTTAGCATTTGAAAAAAATTGCAATTTCGACCGGTAAAAAAATTAATTAATTATCCAAAAAAAAGTGTATTAATATGTCATTGATGGATGCTAGGGAGAAGTATTTTTAAGTTAACAATGGGGTATTTTAGTAAATTAAACCAACAGTATAATTAAAGGCTGTGGTAGATAGGTAATTTTGTCCATACAAAATTTTTGGTGTGAATTTATCAATTTAAAGTTTGACAATATCACTATCCTAATTATCGTTGTATTTACAAAAAAAACACCATTAAATATCTATACCACATCAAACCGTTTCTAATTAGTTTCAAATTTAGATTTTAACTACATATATTACACTAGTATTTTGCTCGTGTGTTGGCATTACATATTAAGTGCAATTTATTAAAAAAAGTTTTGTGGAGTCGGTTATTTGAAGAAAGGTATGGGTTTAGTTGCTCTTACAACTTGGACTTTGATTCTTTATATATATATATGAGAATAATGGAGGAAAGATGCCATAGGAGGGAATTTCCTCCTATGGCGTCGAAAAAGTACATCTTCCGTCGTATTTTCCGACGATCGGCATCCATCATCTTCATCGTTATCATCAAGGATATGAGTAAGCCAAATTTCATGTGATTCTACAACTTTTGCACCGTTGAATTAGTGGGTTCAAAATTAACGGTTTACCGACAATAGAACTTTTTACATTGCTAAATCAACGGTGAAAAAGTTATAGAATCACATGAAATTTGGCTTAACCACATCTTAGATGATAATGATGAAGATAGTGGGTCCCGATCGTCGAAAATACGATGGAGGGCGTACTTTTTCGATGCCATAGGAGGAAATTCCCTCTTATGGCCTCTTTCCTCCATTATTCTCTCTCTCTCTATATATATATCTATCTATCTACACACACACACACGATGAAGATGGTGGGTCCCGATCATTGGAAAATACGATGGAGGGCGTACTTTTCGACACTATTGGAGGAAATTCCCTCCTATGGCCTCTTCCCCCCTCCCCCCCCCCCCTTCTCTCTCTATATATATATATAGTGAATTTCTCGTGCAAATTAGATAGCCAAAACTCCAAATCAATTTTAAAATTGGAGAGCCCTTCCTATTGCACTATAATAAAGATTTGGCAATTCCTTGACCTTTCATATAGAAATAAACGTGTCTATCTTGACTTTTTGAAGATATCACTACTATAATAAAGGGTTACTCCTACGGATATAGAAATTCGTAGAGACAATTTTTTATTGCCCCTACAGATTAATCCGTAAGGCCATCGGTTTTCCCCTACGATGCCCACTGTAGGGGGGTATAAATAAATTAAAAATGTAATTTTTTTACTTGGACCTACGGAGCCGCAAAAAAAAAGCTTTACGGATTAATCCATAGGGGCAACAAAGGGTTATTTATAAAAAAAATAAAATTAAGTAATTTCCCGCCGTCCCTAAAATTTCACTAACCACTACTAATTAAATAGGGTGTTGCCCCTACGGATTACGAAATCCGTAGGGGCAGATTTCGTTTGGCCCTACGGACTAATCCGTAGGGCCTTAAGGTTGCCCCTACGGTTTTTACATATTAATTTAAGAATATTAAATCGTAAATTGTTGTTTTCCCTTACGGAGCCGCAAACCAAGAACCTACGGACTTATCCGTAGGGGCATGTAAATAGAGATTTAATTAAAAAGGCACAGATCGATCCCTACGCTCATTATATTAATTATTCTCGAAGTCGCGCTCGAACCCAAAATCCCCGTTCCCGCCGATCGCCAAATCTCTCATCGCCGTTCTCGTCGTCGCCAGCGCAGGCCATTTCATCGTCGCCACCGCCTGGTTCTTCCTCGTCGCCGTTTTCGTCGTCGCCTCCGTTTCGTCGTCGCCACCGATCGATCGTCTCCTCCACTGCACAGGTAATTAAATCTTCAATTAAAGAAATTTTTGATTATTTTAGGGGTTGTGGTTGGGGTTCGGCTAGGGTTGCGGTTAGGGTTGGGTTCGGCTAGGGTTGCGGTTGGGGTTGGGGTTAGGGTTAGGGTTGAGGCTGGGGCTGGTGCTGGGGTGGCGGTTGGGGTTGGGTTAGGGTTAGGGTTAGGGTTGGGTTTCGGCTGGGGCTGGGTCTGGGTCTGGGTCTGGGGTTATGGTTAGGGTCGAAAACAATGGATTCTTTCTTAAGTTATATTTTTAGTTGTAGAATTTTATTTGAGGTGTTACATGAGATAGAATAACTTAGTTATATTTTCAAACAATTATAGCTATATTTTTCAGTTATAGAATTTTAAACTAGTTAATAAATAGACAATATATCGTTAAGTAACTTATACGGTTCGAAGTTCAGCCGTAGACTTCGAGACTAGTTGATGCGCAAGTAAAACATTGCAATATTTGAGGGAAGTAAACAGCACGAAAATAATGGATCTTGCTTAAGATGCTAAAAGTTCGTAGGAAAACCCTAGGTGAGAAAAGAAAGGGGAATCAAAACATCAAACAGAGAATTTAATTCTCAAATCTAAGAGTTTAACTCTTCTGCACAAAAGAACTTAATTTTTCTTCTGGTTGAAGATCTGCACAGAGCACATCCACTCATAGGATGAGAATTTAATTCTCATCGGGTTGAGATCCTGCCATGCAGATCCAAAACTTAGAGGGGGAATTGAGTCTAGAGAATTTAATACTCCCAAAACAAAGTTAGGGTTTAACCCTATATGAGAATTTAATTCTCCCAAAGTTATAGGAATTTAATTCCTTCAAGATGAAACTAGGGTTTAACCCTATATGAGAATTCAATTCTCTAAAAATTACAGGAATTTAATTCCTTCAAAACAGAACTAGGGTTTAACCCTAACTGAGAATTTAATTTTCTCAAATTCACAGGAATTTAATTCCTCTTAAAAAATGAAATTAGGGTTTCACCCTCTACAAGAATTTAATTCTTTTACATATATGCGAATTTAATTCCTCTAAAAGAAAATTAGGGTTTAACCCTATATAAGAATTTAATTCTTTCAGGAATTTAATTCCTCCAAATCATGATCAGGGTTTAACCCTACAGAGAATTTAATTCTCAAAATAAAATAAAGAGACTTAAAAGATCTCCATGCATACAAAGAGCTAGGGTCGCGTGCTCCACGTGACCCCTGAAAAGATCCCGACAAATGAGAAGGATTTAGCCCTGAGGCAATACCTCATATGATCCTTTGTCAGTAACTATTCCGTTCTTAGATTTCTCAATATAGTTACCATAACCTACAATTTATGTGTTATACAGTCTAACATGACCCATGAGTACGTCAGAGTTAAGGACTGGATGTATGTGGATTGGAAACAACGTATGCAACCTAAGTTTGTCGCAGGAGTTACTACTTTTATTGAATTTGCACGCGCACATAATAAGATTGTGATAGAGAAGATTCTCTGCCTGTGCGATAGATGTGGCAATAAGTACTGGCAGAAGGTAGAATTGGAAGAGTTTCATATCGTAAAATATGGGTTTACTATACTTTATACAACTTGGAAATATCACGGGGAAGGAGAAGAACGCATTAATGCGTCAAAAGAAGAAGGAGAACACGATAATGCGGCAGGAGAAGAAGGAGAAGATGGTAATACGGCAGAAGGAGAAGACGGTAATTTATTTCCATCAGAAGAAATTGAGGATATGGTAGAGGCTGCCTTAGGTGAATCTATTCATACCGAAGATGACATTCCTTCCGGTCAAGGACCGCGTGTGGATAAATATGAAAATTTCATGAATGATGCTAGAAAACCAATTTATGAGAATGCAAAGTATTCCACCCTTTCATGGTCCGTCCAACTTTTCCAGATTAAGTGCCAAAATGGATGGAGCAACAAGTCATTCACAATGCTTCTTTCGTTCTTGAAAGATTTTATACCCCCGGGAAATAACGTGCCCGACAGCTGGTACGGAGCACAGAAGATGATGTCTGATTTGGGTCTAAAGTGTGAGAAGATTCAAGCATGTCCTAAAAATTGCGTGTTGTACCGGAAAGAGAATTCAGATTTGAAAGAGTGTCCAACATGCGGGGAGGCCAGGTATAATCCGAAAGATTCTGATAAGAAGCATGATATACCTGTCAAGATAGCACGATATTATCTCATAACACAGAGGGTACAGAGGCTATTCAGGTGCAAGAAAACAGCCGAGGCAATGATTTGGGATCACCGTGCTCCTCCAATTGAAGATGGAAAAATGAGCCGTCCAAGAGATTCACCGGCATGGAAGGATTTCGATAGGAGGCACACAATATTCAGTAGCGATCCTCACAATGTCCGCCTCGGACTGGCTAGTGATGGCTTCTGCCCATTCAACTATATGGATGGAAGTCACAGCATATGGCCCGTTGTAATGATAATTTATAATATGTCGCCTTGGTTGGCTATGGAACAATCATACTTTATGATGCCTCTTCTTATCGATGGACCAAACTCACCGGGAAACAATATCGACGTCTATCTCCGACCTCTAATCGAGGAGTTAAAATCTTTGTTCATTGATGGTGTAGAGACATATGATGCAAACACAAATACAACCTTCATACTGCGTGCGGCTTTAATGTGGACAATTAATGACTTTCCTGCGTATGGAATGCTATCAAGTTGGTCCGTACATGGTCACAAAGCATGTCCTCATTGCCATCAACACACAACATCGAAATTCTTGAATTTTAGCAGGAAGGTTTGTTATTGCGGCCATCGACGTTTCCTGCCTCTAGACCACCCCTGCAGGTTAGACACTGTTCACTTTGATGGTCATCAGGAGCTTCTTGGACCTCCAGCCCCATTTTCCGGAGAGGACGTGACTGCTCAATTTGATGGTTACAATAATGTGACCTTCGGGATGGATCCGATGAAACAGGTCAAACCACCATTTTGGAACAAGTTAAGCATTTTCTTTGAGCTTCCGTACTGGTCAACAAATTTAGTGCGTCATTGTCTGGACGTCATGCATATAGAGAAAGGAGTATCATAGCATATACTCAATTTTCTTCTTTGTAAAGACGGGAAATCGAAAGACAACCTGAATGCTCGGATGGATCTACAAGAGTGGGGAATAAGAAGTGAATTGCACCCTAGACCGGTAGCGGGTAAACCAGGCAAGTTTGTACTTCCCAATGCCACTCATCATATGTCACAACCGGAGAAGAAAAGATTCCTGCAGGTGTTGCATTATTTGAAAGTTCCCACAGGTTTCTCAGGATCATTCAGTAAGAACATAAAAATTGTAAAAGGCAAGATCGATGGGCTGAAAAGTCATGATCACCATGTTATCGTGGAGCACCTTCTCCCATTATCCCTCAGGACTTCTCTCCCCGAATCGGTTGGTCTAGTAATCAACGACCTATATTGTTTTTTCAGAGAGTTGTGTGCTAAAACACTGGAGGTTGTGACGCTGGATAAACTAGAAAATTCTATTACGTTGATACTTTGCAAGTTTGAGCGTATTTTCCCACCGTCATTTTTCGATATCATAATACACTTGACGGTTCATCTTGCAACTGAGGCTAAATTAGCCGGACAGGTATAATATTGATGGATGTATCCCGTCGAGAGGTACGTGTAATTTTTCGTTTCGCGCAATTTTTAAAATTATTGTTGTCCTGTATGCCCGTATTTATTTATTCAACATATTTTCTTTAGGTACCTCTACATTCTTAAAAAATATATACGCAATAAAAATCGACCAGAGGGTTCTATCATGCAAGGTTATCTTCTTGATGAAGCAACCACATTTTGTTCCCGCTATCTAGACGAGAACATTGAGACGAGACTTAACCGGTCTCGAAGAATTCAAGAAGGGCCATATGGTAAAGTCGATTATAAGAGGGTAGACACTATGTTTATCAACAAGATATACCGGTTTATCTTGCTTAATTGCGCATGTCTTGAACAAATTAGAGAGTAAGTTTGTTTGGATTAATTGTTATATTTGTGTTTGTGTGTGTATGAAATGATATAATATTAATGTCACCATTATTTGTAGAAAACAGAATTCATTTTAACGAGGTACGTGAGGGGCATCCTGATTGGAACGAAGAACGATTGGAAAAATATCATCAGGATAATTTTTGTGATTGGGTCACAGATCATGTAAGTTATTCGAATAACATGTTATTGCTATCAGTTTTAATCTAAACTTATATCGTTATGTATTTGTCATAAAATTTGTTTTGTTAGATCCACGATCCGAACTTGTCTGCATCATTTGAGAGTGATTCAAGATGTTTAGCTCAATTTCCTAGTATGGGGGTTGCATATTATAAAGGATTCGGTGTCTTTGGGTACAAATTCGAAGTTAAGGACATAGAAACATCTAGAACCACTCAGAATAGTGGGATTGCGATGGTAGGATCGGACGATGTGATTTAATATGGGTACTTAAATTGTATACTCGACATCCACTATCCCGGACGATCAGAACCCTTTTATATATTCCAGTGTACTTGGTACGATACGCGAACCGATACGGATAAGTGGAGAAGCAATCTTGGGACTTGGAAAGATGAATATAGATTGACCAGTGTGAACACACTTCGATTTTACGGTCAGGAAAATCCATTTATCTTTCTGAACCAAACGTTCCAAGCATACTACTCACAGTGTTTGAAGCATCCGGGATGGAGCGTCGTATGCCGTTGGAAACCCAGGGATGTCTACGATGTCCTAGATTTCGAAGACAGCGATGAGGATAAGAAGAGAGAAGGCTGAGAGTGCTCCGACCGTCTGTTTCGAAGGACGGGTTGTCTTCGGCCGATCATGAAGTTACGTGGGTTAGAAATGATATCGATGATGAAATCCAAGTAGATATGTTTAATGTGCCCACGAAACGAAAAAGGTTATCAGTAATGTTATATTATTACTTCACATTTTACGATCTATACATATATAGTCAATACTTGTAATGATTGTCTAATGCGTCCACGAACCGTTTATCTAGATTTGATGACAATGACGGGAGTAGCGAGGGGCGGCAGGAGCTCCAGCCGCGGCACCGGCAGAGGCAGAGGCAGAGGTAGAGGCAGAGGCAGAGGCAGAGCGGTTCTGCCGTCCGGAGAGCTGCGTAGGGAGCTTTAGAGGGCCGGTCTTGCACCCAGATCGGAGACTCCTTCGGATGCCTCCTTCCGTGTGGACTTTGCCACACCTCCAGGTATATTGCACGCATATCCATTTTGATTGTAATATTATAAATATTCATGCATGTTCATGTCAAAATTACTTATATTGTCAATGATTGATTGTCTAGTTGTTGGTGATACATCCACATCAGGGACAGAGGCCACTCCCGCACCTCCAGGTATGTTTATATATCATATAGTGCATGTATATTGATTTACAATGCTAAACCATAAATATACACACATTCCTTTTGCTCTTACTTAGATAGTAATTTTTTTTACTATCTAGTTGTAGGTGGTGACACCACAGCACCTGCGGGTATGTTTATATATCCTATAGTGCATGCATATTGATTTAGAATGTTATATTATTGATCTACACATTCTTTTTGCAATTACTTATATAATCTATTTTTAATTGTCTAATTATAGGTTGTGCGTCCACATCTGCCGCAGGGGCCACTCCTGCCACTTCCGTACCCTCCGCATCGTCTACAGGTTAGTATGAATAAATATAAGATATTTATTCATTTTACATATCCTCTATAGAATAAATATGAATTTCATGGAAATTTAGCGTCAATGTTTATTTTCTAGTTGGAGGGGATGCGTCCGCATCCGGGACACCGGCTGTTCCTCACCGGAGGAACTATCGTCCCGCTCGTGCTGCTGCACGGGCCCAGGCTCGTGCTTTAGTCACCGGAGGTATATATCACACTTCAATTTTCGTTTAACCTTGATTTCTTAATACAACTTTGTCTTAATATTGATTGTCTTGATATTTCTTGCAGACGCAGGGCCTCCCCATCCCCAAAAGGGGACTCGAGGCCCGAATCAGTCCCACAGGCTGAGGCCTGACAGAGCTAGGGGGAGGCAGCATTCCCCCTCTTTTTTACCCCTGATTATCGCTATACCGGTCCTCATGCCGAGAGGTTCGGACGGTATATGGGGATGAGAGCTGGCTCGTGAAGAACTATCCACTTCACGTTGAGTGGGGCAACCAGCACCGGTGCTAATTCACCCTCTTCTTTGATCAAGCTCGGGTATTAATATATATATTTTCATTTGATTTATCCAATATATTTATTATTAACACTTGCAATCTAATAATAATGTTTTTTTGTATCTTCAGTTGGATTACGATTTTCAGCCTGTACCCAATCCTGATCACCCTGGGAGGGTGCTCGACCTTCATGCTCTGTACAATGGCCTGATGAAGAACATGCAGACCAAGGTCCGATACAACAGGAATGAGCTGAAGGCCGACTGCTACTCCCTGTGGATGGCGACCCCCGATGCAGAGAGAGCGGCCCTCCTATCTACTCCGGCCTTTGCGAGAGTCGACGTAGAGACATGGCTTCTATTGTACGAATATTTCGACTCTCAACGCAAATAGGTATGTATTTTAAATGTAATTCATTGTTTAGTATATAATTTATTTTTTTGTGTTCCTTAATTATAAAACTAAATGTGAATGTGTTGTGAAGAAACAGGCCGCTCAAAATATAGAGAATAGGAAGTCGGCGAAGAGGGGTCGCCCCACTTATACAGGTGGCTTGAGGAATATTACTCGAGCCATGGAGTTATCGGTAAATTACAATAGACCGGCCTTTGTGATATAATGCAATATTAAGAGTTATTTTCTAATATATCAAATATTAAGAGTTATTTTCTAATATTGCAGAGAGCTTAGATCCTGGCGCAAGGTGGTACACCGAGCGTGCTGTCCGCATATCTTGCCGTCCACGGCACCTCGACAGATCCCGCCACGGGCGAGCTTCGATACCCCGACGTCACTACCCAGGAGTATTGCGTAAGTGTTAATATTTATTCAACCCCTATTTGAAATTTTAGTTTTGAAAGGTTCAAATTTAAATGATATACTTATATATTACTGGTTAATGTTGGTGTAGGAGCGGGTGGTTGAGCAGGCCGAGGCATCGAGGATCGATTTTACCGGACAGAGCGATCCGATGCTGCTGACCCCAGTCCTGGACGCCGCACACGGAGGGCACCACGGAGGTTGGGAAAGAGGCCGGGGACTGGGCCCTAGCAAGGCCCATATGAGGTTGGACTCCACCCCGGCTGTTACTTCCTCCGTCTCCAGTGAGCGACGTTTCCAGCAGGAACTGGAGAGCTTGAAGGCCACTGTTCAGGAGTTAAAAGAGATGCTGGTATGTATACTACTTAATAGTATAATATTATGTCATATTATAGATAGCAACATATCCAATATTAGTACGTAGCCTGAGCTTATTTGGTTGTAGACTTAGCTTTGATTAATCATACATACATATCTAATTAAAATAAACTACGGTTTTCCAAACTAGATATCCAAACGAGGCCTAAGTCCCTAAGTATACATAGATTGGGGTTTCGAAATAACTTGATAATGATACGAATTCGAATAATACACATTTCTTACTCGTTTATTACACACATAGGTCTAGACGCGACAGGGTACATCGGCCGAGCCTCCACATGCATCTCCTTCCGCTGCGGCTCCGCAAGCCAGTACATCAGCTGCGGTTCCGCAGATAGCTCCTATAGCTCCACTGCCCGCCCAGACTCCCGCATCCGCGGCTCCTCAAGCCACTACCTCGACGGCGGCTGCGCAGACCACATCGCCAGCTCCACAGCCTGCTCAGACTCCCGCACGCTCCGCATTGCATGATTTATTGACCGAGGAGCAGGCGCGCCAGATTCTGCCGTTTATCAGAGGTGGAGCTGGACCGAGCTAGGGTAGCTTTTTGATTCTTATATTTTAATCATGTATTTATTTATATGATACATATTGTACTACATTTTGGACGATATTGATATTGGTGGTGTTTGTGTGTTTATATTGATATCATATTCTGCTTGTTGGTTTCTTTTGTATATTATGCGTGATGTGATTATGAATACTGCGATATATATTCTGTGTGATGATTAATTTTATATATGATCGATGTATATATTATTGTGCACAGGGCGAGAAAAAAATAGGCAGCCCTTTTTTATAAAAAAAACCCTGATAATATGTACCTACGGATTTATCCGTAGGGCCCAACATTGCCCCTACGGATTAATCCGTAGGGCCCAAATATGTACCTGCAGATTTATCCGTAGGGGCAAAATATCAGGATACCTGATATTTTTCCCCTATGATCTCAGTATCAAGGGTTAATCTTGCCCCTACGGATATATCCGTATGGGCAAACAAATTCCCCTACACAGGTATCCGTAGGGGCAAAATATCAGGATACATGATATTTTGCCCTTATGGATACATACCTACGCACTTATCCGTAGGGGCCACTACTTGGCCCTACGGATAAGTCCGTAGGTACACCTAATCTATTTTATAAAACCATAAATAAAATAAATTTTTTGTCCCCACGGCCTAATCCGTAGGGACAACTGGACCTACACATAACTCCGTAGGGGCAATTTTTAGTCCGTAGGGGAAAGTTTAAGGCTTCGACTTGAACCTACGGCCTTTGCACCTACAGGGTAATTTCTTGCCCCTATGGATAAATCCGTAGGGGCAGTTGTTTGCTCCTACGGATAAATCCGTAGGGGCAACCCCTATTTGTAGTAGTGAACTCTCGCGCGCAATCGATCACCCGTCTCCGCCACACTCTCGTCCCCAAAATTTCCCATCATCGCCACCACACTCTCGTCGTCGTTGGAACCATAGTCTCACCACGAGCTCGTCGACCTCTTTTCCGCCACCACACTCTCATCGAGCTCCATCCTCGACCTCCTCTACCTCGTCGAGTTTTTGCCGCCGGCAAAACTACTACTGAGGTGAGTTAATTTCCATTTTGAACTTATAATCATACCTTTTGTATTATTGTTGTTGATTTTAGGGTTAGGGTTATAGCTAGGGTCGGATTAATTGGGGGTTAATTAGGTAGGGTTAGGGTTAGGGTTCAGTTGATGTTTAGGGTTAGGGTTAATTAGGTAGGGCCAGGGTTAATTTGGCAGGGTTAAAGTTAGGGTTAGTTTGGGTTAATTAGGTAAAATAGGGTTGGTGATGATTAACGTTAGGGTTAATTAGATTAATTAGGGTTAATTTTGGTTTGGGCTAGGGTTAATTTAGGTTAGGGTTTGGGTAATGATTAGGGTTAGGGTTTAGGCTAGAGTTAATTTGGGTTAATTAGGTAGAATAGAGTGTATTTGTGTTAGGGTGTTGATTGGAGTTAATTTGGTTTAATTAGCTTAATTTTGGGTTAATTAGGGATAACTTGAGTTAGGGTGATGATTAGGGTTAATTTGGGTTAATTTTGGGTTAATTAGGGATAATTTGAGTTAGGGTGATGTTTAGGGTTAATTTCGGTTAATTAGATTAATTAAGGTTAGGGTTTAGGGTGCACTAGTTTATTCAGTAGGATACTCGATGATAACATAAACGTACAACTTTACCGTAAACGTAAGAAAATTTTACCCTAAACTAAAAACTTCGAATCCTTAAAAACAAACGTAAACGTAAAACCAATTCAAGTTAAATGTTCAAGTTAAAACCAATATATAATACTCGATGATAATATGAAACTTTCATATTCTCATCGATACTCATATGTGAAAATCAAAGCGCGACTTAGTCCCTTTCTATCGGTTAACATACGTTCGATATTCGTCGTGACATAGAACTATATGAAAGTTATTAAATATCGGACGGTATAGTTCGGTCCTAACAACCGTCGTGTAGTCGTTATGATGAGAAGATTCAATCGTATAATAACCGATAAATTTTTTCAGTGTGGATAAGTTAGGAATGTATAAAACAAATACCTGCATTCACTTGTGTTTTCATTCGTTTCGAGCTATTTCGTCGGTACTTTTCCGCTGGTTCTCCGTGTACAAAGATAGATTAGATATTCATGTCAACGTTGTTTCACAGCATTGAAATGATTCTATTACAGTGTACTCAAAGAACAGCGGGAAGGTGCTGTTCATATCAGAATTTTACATTATTATATTCCCCATTCTTAATCATATTGCAAATAAATAAATGCTTTTGATCCATGTCTGCTAAATAGTTGCAGGTTAAAGGTTCCCAGAACAAAAAAGTGAAATTCAGGAAAAGACACTACAAATGTGAGACTACGACCAACAAATAGATGAATCTGCAAGATACCGCCTACCAGTTTGAGAAACAAACGAAGATCAGCAAACAGTTCAATATACAAAATACAAGGGCAGCACAAGATTCAAGACTTCAACGCGAAATTAACGGTAAAATTCCATAAATTCTGCACTGTTGGAAATCTGGAAGAAAGTAGAAAAGATTCTGAGGAACCAAGTGAAGAAAACAGATGGAAAAAGCAACTTGAAGCATCACAGAAGAAATGAGCCCAAGAGCCCATTAAACGGCCGCGGAACCGCGGCCAAACAAGGCTTCTGGCCGCGGATCCGAGGCCGTGCTGTGCACGTGTCGGTGCGTGTCGGTGGGAGTCGGTGCATTGACCCGGTTTTCTTACGGTAGTATTGTAATTTCAGATGTGGATTAGATGTAAACCCTAAGGTTTCTCCTATCTATAAATATGAAAGCCTACAGCCTCTTTTGGGGCATGCCTCTTTTTAATTCTAGATTAATCTTTCAATTCCATTGTAATCGTCAAGAGGTGTCAATAAAAGTATGTTTTTTTATCTTGAATTTTTCTTATCTGCAATTTTATTTCTCTGCAATTTTTACCTGTCTTTTATTATCTGCACTTTAATTAGGTAATTAAAAAGAAAATTAAAAAAATGAATTACATTGTTAATACCCTAATGAGTGAGTAGTTCCTCACTTGTTAGGGTTAGGACTGGATAGGTTTAAGAGATGGAAATCTCTCACTCCTTTCTTGCCCGTTTAATATTTTAAATTAGGACTCTATGTAAATCAAACACAAACCGCTCACTACGACACCCTATCCCACGAGATAGCGGTGATTCCCTAGTTAGACCGGTTGTGGTTGATTTCCATAAAGGTTAGGGCTAATAGTTAAGAAAGGACGGACAAGGACCAAAAGGAAAAAACTATGTTTCTTTCTAGTCGTGCTAATCCCTTTTGTTAATTATTACCTTAACACCTGTGTTCTTAATTAGGGCAAAGGAAGTGGTAAGTAGAATTAACTTTCTAAACTAACCTAATCCTAATCCTAGCAAGCTTTTAATCCAAATCAAATTCAATCTTAGTTTTTATAAAAATCAAAACCTGCCACAAATAGGACTTAACTTGTAAGAACAATAAGAAAAGAACACATTTTCCCTGCGGACCGACCCGTACTCAATCGGCTAGCTACCAAGCGATACCGTCTTGATTGCGGTATTCTATTCTTTAATTTTAAAACGCATGCAAAATAGCTCGATCAATCAAATGGCGCCGTTGCCGGGGATTACGGTAGTTGTTTTCTTTTTGTAATTTCGGGTTAATTAAAAATTGAAAAAAATCAGAAAAACTAAAAAACAAACAAAATAATAAAAAACCATCTTGTTATTTTTTGATCTGCTTTTGTGCGAATTGTGTAGGAACGGAAAGACAGACTGATTCAGATCTGGAGCAAGCTCGGAGAACAAATCCAGAAACAGAAGATCTGAACAGACAGAGAAGAATCAAAACAGCACAGAACACTTTTGTTGGGATCCAAACCAACCACTACACTGCGGAACCGCGGCAGGAAGGAGAGTTTGACCACGGATCCACGGTCAAATTTCTGGCGTCAGCGCTTCAACAAGTCTCTGTAAGTATTTTTATCTCCTTTGTAACCCCATGATCTCCATTGAAAATTTTTCCTGCAGGTATTCTTTGTGCAAAACTTCTTCCCCCTCTCCAATAAATCAATCTTGCACAGGATTCTTTGCGCCGCAAATAAAAAAATTTTGGCAAGTGTTTTGGATTTTTGTGTGTTTATTGCTTTGCATTTTTAAAAACGGACTTTTAAGGGGTTATAACACCAATCCAGATTGGGTGGGGATTTCATTACCCTTCCTAGGACCCCAAAAATCATAAAAAGTATTTGCATCAACCCTCGAGTTAATTAAAAAATATTTAGACTCGGCCAATAAGGACTGTCGTGCTCATTAGGACAAAGGAAGATTGTGGGCAATCGGGCGTTTATCTAAACCTGACTTTGTAGTGCCTAGGCTAGACAAGTGGGAAAGGTAATTTTAAAAGGCCCATCTCACGGTGATTCGTGAGTGGATCCTTCCTTTCTTTACTTGTGCTTACCTGGCCACAATTGACGGTGAAGAGGCGATTCGAGAGATATCTCATAACTTGTCCTTTGGATCAGTTAGGAGCGGTCTAGTTGACTTAGGAGACCCTAGCTCTAGGATTGATTGTGCATGTTCAAATTGTGATTGCTTGAAAATGTGTCGTAGTTCTGTATAAAATCTTTTGCAAAAATCTTTATAAAAAATACCACAAAACAAAATTTTTTTAAAAAGCCTTGCCATTTTGTCACTAGAAATCCATTGCACCAAACTTTCACCCACATTCTCTCATTGACGTTTTCTTACCCCCACCTTCAACTTTTAGAATACACTACATCTTATTTAGTGTATGTCCGGTTGGACTAGGGATACTGGTGCCCGTTTAGTCCGTGTCTCGTTAGTTCCTACTGACGACGCGTTCGACTCCGAAGTCGAAATTCCCTCCACTTCTTTACCTTCATCTTCAAATTCATCATCTTCTAAGGAGATGTCAGGTTTCAATCCTAACAACCCCTTACCTACTTCGGGACTGATTCCACCTCAACTGGGTGCGAATAACCCACAACACCTGTTGAAGCGCCCCAACGAATCGCGCTCCAGGATCTTTTCTATCTAACCCGCACCGCACTTCCTACTTGTCTTTCACTTCCACCGGCTAATGGGGATAACATCGAAATTAAACCCCACTTCATCAATATGTTGCCCAAATTTCACGGGCTGGAATCTGAAGATGTTTATATCTTCATTAACAAATTCCAGAATATTTGCGCAATGATGAAGACCACC
The DNA here is from genome assembly GCA_030015575.1 of Agapanthus africanus. NCBI lineage: Eukaryota > Viridiplantae > Streptophyta > Magnoliopsida > Asparagales > Amaryllidaceae > Agapanthus > Agapanthus africanus. The sequence goes on from CM057337.1 coordinate 541,232,269, forward strand.
CAACTTTCCGATAATGTTATAAGGCTACGTGTCATTCCTTTCACTTTATGTGACCTAGTTGAAAAGTGGCTATTTAGCACAACTTCGCATTCCATAAAAAATTAGGAAGAGTTTGTTAAGACTTTTCTAAAAAAGTTTTACCCACACCACAAGACCACGAGAATTAGAAATGAAATTAATCAATTTTCCCAGCTTCCTTCCGAACCATTTTGGAAGTGTTTCGAAAGATTTAAGGACCTTCTTGTTCAGTGCCCTCACCACGGTATCGAGAGATGGAAACTTTGCCAAACTTAATACGAAGGACTGAACCTAGCAACTAAGCAGTTGCTGGAAACCATTTGTCAAGGTTACTTTCTTACAAAATCAAGCGAGGAAGCCTGGCAATTTCTCGACGATCTTTCTGAACAAACATTTCAGTCGGAAAGCACTAAGACCACTTCATCTACTTCATCAGGTCAGTCTAGGGCAGGCATACATCAACTTGATATGTCGATTGCAATGAAGGCCGAAATGGATGCACTCACGAAAAAACTAGAGGCAATTGAGAGCAAATTCTCATCGCCTTCTCCTGACCCTGCTTTACCCACTCACACTATATGCGCTTGTTGTTCGGATCCATCACATCTTACTGAAGAGTGTCCTTACAATCCACCTGCTCAAGGACAGGATCAAGTCAATGCTGCCTTTCAGCAAAGACAAAGAAATGATCCATACTCTTCAACTTATAATTCTGGTTGGAGGAGCCACCCAAATTTTGCTTGGAATCAAACTCAACAAAAATTCCAAGGCAATAACAATTTCCAGAGGCCTCCTCCACAACAACAAGCCCCTCAAAAAACTCAATATCAGCAACCTTTCCAACCCCAACCTTACCAAAACCAAATGAACAATTTTGTACCAAACAACTCTTATCCTCAAAACAATTTTGTTCAGCCAAATAACGATAAGGTTTCTTCGCTAGAACGAAGTCTGGATGCATTTTTAAAACAATCTAAGCAATCCTCAGCCAGCATCCAATCTTCCATTCAGTCTTTAGTGAAACACACTACTTTACATGATCAGAGCATCAAAACAATTGAAGCCCAAATTGCACAACTGAATGCTGCGTTAAGCGAGCTAGAGAAGGGGAAACTTCCATCTCAACTACTGCCAAATCCTGGTCACACACAAAATACATATCTTGCTCATGAACAACAAAATCATAATGTGAGTGCCGTGACTACATTGATATCTGGAAAGGTATTGCACAACAATGTTGGCAATAATAATGACACCCCGGCCGCCGCTCATTCTTCTTCTTCTTCATCTTCTTCAGAGCCTCTTCTTCATTCTTCATAAGGCTCTACTTCTTCTACTAATTCTAATGGACCCACATCTAACTCCACGAAAACACCAATACTGGGATCCGTTCCAACTCCGCAATCTACTCCACAAATATTGGACTCAACACATTTTCAAAATATTCCATTTCCAAACAGGTTGAGATCCAATAAACAAGCTCCACAAATGGAGAAGATTGTGGAGTTATACAGGTTAGCATTAACATACCTCTATTGGATGCAATCTAACAAGTCCCTTCTTACGCTAAAATTTTGAAGGACTTATACACCAAGAAAAGGAAATCACAGGTACCCAAGAAAGTTTTCTTGGCTAGTGCAGTAAGTGATGCTTTTACCCAACCTTTATCTCAAAAACGAAAGGACCCTGGCTGTCCTACAATTTCAATAACTATTGGGGATAAGAACATCAACCGTGCACTTTTAGATCTTGGTGCCAGTGTTAATTTGCTTCCTTATTCAGTATATGAACAATTAGGCGTTGGAGAGCTGAAACACACACATTGTACTCTCCAAATGACCGACCGATCCATCACCCATCCTAGGGGTGAGTTAGAGGATGTGTTGATTAAAGTAGGGGACTTTATTTTCCCCGTTGATTTCATTGTTATGGACACACAGCCTGTAGCTAACCCCCGGAGTCAAATTCTGGTGATACTCGGTCGACCATTCATTGCAACTTCTAATGCGGTGATCAATTGTCGAAATGGTTCGATGAACCTATCTTTTGTAAATATGACAATTGAACTCAACATTTTTAAGTTAGGGAATCAACCCTCCGAACCTAATGCGAATATACTTGATATTTGTTCGATCTAAGAGATCACTCAGGAGGACTGTGAGCTCAAAATATTTCTGTTCGATCACAGCAGTTTTGACGCCAATAGTGCGTTTCTCCTTGAATCTGACACTGCTTTCACACCCGATAACGATTACGAGTGTTTCACTTTTTCAAACGATTTTGATGAATCACCACCCGAGTTCGAATCCTTTGAATTTTCGGATGAGTTAGCTGAACCATCCAACTCGGTTGCTTACACTCGTTTTGAACCTTTGTTGGAATCCTTCGAGTTTGAGACAGTTTCACCAATTTTACCTTCAATTGTTTCGCCTCCAAAGCTCGAACTAAAGCTATTGCCGTCTCACCTTAAATATGCTCACTTAGGTGAGAATGAGACCCTTCCTGTTATCATATCGGCCTCTCTAGCCCCCGATCAAGAGAAAGCCCTTTTAACGGTCTTACAAAATAATCGACAAGCTTTTGGCTGGACTATGGCGGACATCAAGGGGATTACTCCCCTCATAGTTGAACATCATATTCATATGATGGATGATGCCAAGCCAGTAAGGGATCCACAGAGACGCCTAAACCCAATCATGAAGGAGGCTGTTGAAAAGGAGATTGTAAAATGTCTTGATAGTGGTATCATTTATCCTATCTCTGATAGCCAGTGGGTTATCCCTATTCATGTTGTCCCAAAGAAATCGGGCATAACGTTAATAACTAATGAGGCGAATGAGTTAATACCTACTCGCACCCAAACTGGGTGGCGAGTATGCATCGATTATAGAAAACTCAACGCCGCGACATGGAAAGACCACTTTCCATTACCTTTTATTGACCAAATGCTAGAACGATTGGCTGGGCATGAATTTTACTGCTTTTTGGATGGCTACTTCGGCTATAATCAAGCTCCCATCATCAAAAAGGATCAAGACAAGACCACATTCACTTGTCCTTTCGGTACGTTTGCTTACCGTCGCATACCCTTTGGGTTATGTAATGCACCCGCTACTTTCCAGCGGTGTATGATGGGAATTTTTTCAGACATGGTAGAAAAATTCTTGGAGATTTTTATGGATGATTTCTTCATTTTCGGCGACTCCTTTGACGAGTGTTTGCTACATTTAGACGCAGTTCTTACCTGGTGTAGGGATAAGAATCTCACTTTAAATTGGGAGAAATGCCACTTTATGGTACGAGAAGGTATTGTCTTAGGACATATCATCTCGCAAAATGGCATTGAGGTAGATAAAGCTAAGATTGAAGTCATTTCAAGTCTTCCTCCTCCCAAGTGTGTCAAAGACATTCGAGCCTTCCTTGGCCATGCCGATTTCAATAGACGGTTCATCAAGGATTTTAACAAGATAGCTAGACCCTTGACTCTTTTGTTGGCTAAGGACATCACTTCTGATTTTGACTCAACATGCATGAAAGCTTCGAGTCATTAAAAAACTCACTCACTTCTGCTCCCATTCTTTCATCTCCTGACCGGACGCATCCATTTGAGATTATGTGCAATGCATCTGATTTCGCCATTGGTGCTGTCCTTGGACAGCACATAAATAAGATGCATCATGTAATTTATTACGCTAGCAGAACCTTAAACGAGGCCCAATTAAATTACACAACAACTGAAAAAGAATTCTTAGCTGTTGTGTTTGCACTAGAAAAATTCAGGCCCTTTTTAATCGGCTCTCCAGTCATCGTTTATACTGACCACTCAGCTCTTCGCCATCTTTTTACGAAGAAGGATGCTAAATCACGGCTCATACGTTGGATCCTCTTACTATAAGAGTTTGACCTTGTCATCAGAGACAAGAGAGGATGCGAAAACGTAGTCGCCGATCATCTTTCACGCCTTCCTTCTTTGCCTACCCTTCAAATTTCTATTAAAAATGTTTTTCCAGATGAGCAGCTCTTAACTGTGTCATGCGAACCTTGGTTCGCAGATATTGTAAATTATTTGGCCATCGGACTTATACTTAATGATTGGTCGAATCAGGACAAACTCCGATTCCTGTCCCAAGTAAAACATTTTTACTGGGATGAACCGTATCTCTTCAAATATTGTTTCGACCAAATCATTCGTCGGTGTGTCTCCAACAACGAGTTTAAGAGCGTGCTGTATTTTTGCCACGATCAAGTGTGTGGTGGGCATTTTGGCCCCAAAAAGACAGCAGAAAAGATCTTGCAGTGCGGTTTCTATTGGCCACAACTTTTTAAAGACGCACACGATTACTGCAAAACATGCTCCCGGTGCCAACACTTGGGCCGATATCTCAAAGAAATGAAATGCCGCTCCAACCAATATTGGTTGTTGAAATTTTTGATGTTGCGGGATAGATTGTATGGGACCATTTCCCAACTCTTTTGGGAACATATATATTCTACTCGCTGTTGACTATGTTTCTAAATGGGTCGAGGCAGTGCCCAGCCGAACTAATGACAACAAGGTTGTCGTTAGAATTCTCAAAGAAAATATTTTTTCTCGGTTTGGGCACCCTCACGTGATTATCAGTGATAATGGATCTCACTTTTGTAATAGGACTTTCGAGTCCTTAATGCAAAAATACTCCATTACTCACAAGCTGTCAACGCCCTATCATCCCCAAACTTGTGGACAAGCCGAGATTTCATATAGGCAAATTAAACAGATATTGGAGAAAATGGTTTCCAAAAACCGTAAAGATTGATCGTCAAAACTTATTGATGCCGTTTGGGCATTCCGAACTGCCTATAAGACCGATCTTGGCATGTCTCCATATAGGCCTGTTTATGGAAAGGCTTGCCACATTCCAGTTGAAATTGAGCATAAAACATTTTGGGCAATAAAAGAGTTGAACCTATCTTTGGGAGATGTGGGCAGCCATAGAAAGCTACAATTGAATGAATTTAACGAGCTACGGGATGAAGCTTACGAGAACGCAGTAGTTGTTAAAAACCGAACGAAGGTGTTCCACGATAAACACCTTATGCGGAAGACTTTCAAACCTGGTCAACATGTTTTACTTTACGACACTCGGTTACATTTCCATCCCGGCAAGCTCAGATCTCGATGGAAAGGGTCATTTTGGGTACGCACCGTATACCCGCACGGTGCGGTCGATCTAGAAAACTCGGAGGACGGTTCACTATTTAAAGTGAACGGGCATGGACTTAAACCGTTCCTTACTGCGGACCCTTCGGAGGAGCTCCTGTTTTTGCAGGAGCCGATCTACATTGACTGATCTTCTTCCATCTACCCCTAAATTTCGATTATATAGCCAAAACACTGTTTCAAACAAGTTTGGGGGTATGTATCATTTGTAATTATATAAAAACAAAATGAAAATAAAAAAATTAATTATTTTTTGGCTATTTTTGTAAATTTTCAGTAAAAAAAATAAATAAATAAATAATAAAAAAATAAAAAAATTTATTTACAAATAATTTCCTCTTTTTAAGAGGGGCTTTTTGCAAATAACCAACACACTCCCCTATAAATAGAACCCGACCCCTCTCTGTTTTCATAACCCTAAAATACTCCTCTCTGCAAACCCTAGCCGCCGCGCAGCCAGAAGAAGGAGATCTGCCCTAGCCGCCGCGCAACCGCCACCGAAGCCCCCTTTCCGCCGCTGATCCGCCGCGCCCTTACCTCTTCACCCTCTGAATTTTTTCAGAGGAGGTTTGCATCATCTCTCCCTCTCTATTAAATTTTTTTATAGATCAGTGAATTTTCTGAATGGCACCAACCATGCAATTAGAACGTGTTTTTTCATAAATCTTTTCACACACAATTTACGGGAGTTATTTTGCTGATGAAATCACATGGCGAGGGTGGAACTTTCTAATTTACAATCATCCCAATGCTTACGCTCTTCCAGATCTAGTCACTCATTTTTACGAATGCATGGAGGAAGGGAGCCTAACACAATACGGTTTTATAAAATTACTTTGGGGCGATAGGGAAATAATCATTGACAGGGACTTCATCCATGAAGTCACCTTAATTTCTAGATTACCTGTTTATGACCAACCCCTTCAATTTGAAGATTACTTACCCTTAATGGGTAATGACTGTTCGAGGGAACCTAGGAAGGGCATACAGGCTAGAACCCTCTTCGCTAATGTATTAACTGTGTGCCGTTAGGCACAAAACAACATTTTTAGCAGTTCACATAACACAACATTTTTCACCCCATCTCTTCATATCGTGCACACCTTAATGACTAGGAACCCTAGATTTGACATGTGCACGGTTTTACTTAATTCAATTGGTGCTGGCAAAAGGGCTGCAAATTACCCATGTCCTATGTTAGTGACACAACTGTGTCGCTATTTCCTCCCTGTGGAGGAATTTGAGTTTTACATACATGGAGGTATACCCATCAGGCCTCTTATTGAGGGCGTATCTACGTCCTATACCCGCCTAACTGATGTATGGTCGCGAAGGGAACCAGCCGAATATGTACCCGCCAGAACACCCAGCCCTTGCTCGACCGCGAGCGAGGGAGAGCTCACCCCCATAGAACATGCACGTCTTCTTAGAAGAGCCATTAGAGGGATTGATAATTTGGTGGGGATGGTGACCAACTTGGATCACCGGGTAACTGAGATTGAACATGGCGTATCTACACTGCTGGTACAAGAGGAGCATTCCCGTTCACGTTCAAGGGGACGGCGAGGTCCTGAGCAGTGAGAGCACTGCTTTTGGTAAGTTTGGGAGAGGAGGTGGTTTGTAAATAGTTATCATTGCATTGCATATTTTAATTTTTGTACATATTTTTTCTTTCTTTCTTTGCATGTTTAATTCTGCATTACATCTTTATCAAAAAAAATATAAAAATTAAAAATGAAAAAAAAAATATAAAAGAAAAAAATCAAATAAAAAATTGAAAAACTAAAAGGATAATTTTTTTTCAACTTGGCCATAATTGACTTAAGTTTGACAAGACGGTTAATTAGCTAGGAAAAACTAGATCCCAAAACTTAGTAAATTAAAAAACCCTAAAAATAACCTTTCTTAAAGTTTAACTGTAGAAAATATATGTCCTTGTAGTTTATTTAGAAATAGGCAAATTTTGAGTTCAGTTCTTGGGCTAACTCAAAATAAAGGAAGAGTATTGAATTTTTTATTGAAGTGTAAGTCTGAAAAATAATTCTGAACCTTGAATCTAAAATCTGAAAGTATATACCCTACAACTCGCACATACACGCACCTTGAAACTTGGGATAGTAGAGGATACCTTGAAGTGCTCTTGTCTAAAACCTTAGTATGAGAAAAAAATTGAATAAAAGTATAAGTGTGAATAAAGAAATAAAAAAAATGAACACTGGTTTTGTAATTACGTAAGATTGCATAAATAAAAAATATAGCGAGGGTGCTTTATCACCTAGTGCCTTAGACCAACTGGTTTGGGAGTCACTGCAAAGCCTTAGGTATTACAAGACGAGAAATTACGCCTTAATGCGCAAACACATTTTGTAATCGGTCGTTAGTACCTCAAGAAGTATTAACGGTCGCATGAAGAATGTGTGAGCAATTTCATCTAAAATTCACCAAGTAAAAGTACTTTGGATAATGGACAAGAGTATGATAGCTTGAATTGAATTTTCAAGTGTATGGGTGATACATACACATACGTAGGGGTATATGATTGGGTTTGGATGAGAGATAGGAATGAAAAATAGGACTTATATCTTCAATAGAGATGATAAAAATTCCTAAGTTGAGATGGAACCTTAGAAGGGAAATTCAAAAGATGCTAAAAGCTAAATAAATTTACAGAACATATACAATCTTAAGTTAAATGATAAGTGAGTATGAAAAATACTGGGTGATAATTTCTAAGTTAATGATAATAGAATTTCTTGTTAGAACACCGAATTGAAGAATGAAAGTCAATAGGCCAAAATTGATCGGATTTTGTAGGTAGTATCCGCTGAAAACCCTCAGGAGACAACACTACTCCTACTAGGGACACCTAGAGGTTTAACAGCTTATTGTACGAGCTCAGTGCAATGCGATTCCCTGCGAAAGTGAGGTTAGGTTTTTTCGAGAATAAATTGGTTTTGTTCGGGAAGAGCAAAAGATAAGTTTGGGGGTATTTATTCATATCAGAATTTTGCATTATTATATTCCCCATTCTTAATCATATTGCAAATAAATAGGTGCTTTTGATCCATGTCTGCTAAATAGTTGCAGGTTACAGGTTCTCAGAACAAAACAGTGAAATTCAGGAAAAGACGCTACAAATGTGAAAGTATGACCAACAAATAGATGAATCTGTAAGATACCGCTTACCAGTTTGAGAAACAAACGAAGATCAACAAACAGTTCAATATACAAAGTATAAGGGCAGCACAAGATTCAAGACTTCAACGTGAAGTTAAGGGTAAAAGTCCACAAATTCTGCACTGTTGGAAATATGGAAGAAAGTAGAAAAGATTCTGAGGAACTAAGTGAAGAAAACAGATAGAAAAAGCAACTTGAAGCATCACAGAAGAAATGAGCCCAAGAGCCCATCAAACAGCCGCGGAACCATGGCCAAACAAGGCTTCTGGCCGTAGATCCGCGGCCGTGCTGTGCACTTGTCGGTGGGAGTCGGTGCATTGACCCAGTTTTCTTAGGGTAGTATTGTAATTTCAGATGTGGATCAGATGTAAACCCTAGGATTTCTTCTATCTATAAATAGGAAAGCCTACAGCCTCTTTTGAGGCATGCCTCTTTTTAATTCTAGATTAATCTTTTAATTCCATTGTAATCGTCAAGAGGTGTCAATAAAAGTATGTTTTTTTTATCTTGAATTTTTCTTATCTGCAATTTTATTTTTGTGCAATTTTTACCTGTCTTTTATTATCTGCACTTTAATTAGTTAATTAAAAAGAAAATTAAAAAAATGAATTACATTGTTAATACCCTAACGAGTGAGTAGTTCCTCACTGGTTAGGGTTAAGATTGGGTAGGTTTGAGAGATGGAAATCTCTCACTCCTTTCTTGCCTGTTTAATATTTTAAATTACGACTCTATGTAAATCAAACACACCGCTCACTACGGCACCCTATCTCACGAGATAGCGGTGATTCCCTAGTTAGACCGGTTGTGGTTGATTTCCATAGAGGTTAGGGCTAAGAGTTAAGAAAGGACGGACAAGGACCAAAAGGAAGAAACTATGTTTCTTTCTAGTCGTGCTAATCCCCTTTGTTAACTATTACCTTAACACATAAGTTCTTAATTAGGGCAAAGGAAGCGGTGAGTAGAATTAACATTCCAAACTAACCTAATCCTAACCCTAGCAAGGTTTCAATACAAATCAAACCCAATCTTAGTTTTTATAAAAATCAAAACCTACCACAAATAGGACTTAACTCGTAAGGACAATAAGAAAAGAACACGTTTTCCCTGTGGACCGACTCGTACTCAATTGGCTAGCTACCAAGCGACACCGTCTTGATTGCGGTATTCTATTCTTTGATTTTAAATCGCACGCAAAACAGCTCGATCAATCAGGTGCTGCCAAAATTTACTCGAAACGGATGAAAACACAAGTGAATGGGTGTCTGCTCTATACATTCTTAATTGGATAGAAGTCTTACCCCCGACAGCAGAAACACACACATACAACACGAATACACAACAAATGCACACATAAAGCAAATACACACTAACGACCCTACACTTAAGCGAAATCATAAATTGAAACACATATACACAGAATACAACTCATACTTGGATATCTTCAAATCTAACCTTTTATCTATAATTTATTCTTTTCAACGGCAAACTTGTTTCTACGGATTTTCTTCTCTGTCAGTAACCATCCCGTTCTTAGATTTCTCAATATAGTCACCATAACCTACAATTTATATGTTATACAGTCTAACATGGCCCATGAGTACATAAGAGTTAAGGACTGGATGCATGTGGATTGGCAACAACGCATGCAATCTAAGTTTGCCGCAGGAGTTGCTACTTTCATTGAATTTGCACACACACATAATTAGAACGTGTTAGAGAAGATTCTCTATCCGTGCGATAAATGTGGGAATAAGTTCTGGCAGAAGGTAGAAATCGTAGAGATTCACATCATTAAATATGGTTTTACTAGATTTTATACAACTTGGCTATATCATGGAGGAGGATAAGAAGAAGACGGTAATACGGCAAAAGAAGAAGGGGAAGACGATAATGCGACAGAAGAAGAAGACGATAATTTCTTTCCAGGAGAAGAAATGAAGGATATGGTAGAGGCTGCCATAGGCGATAGTATTCCTACCGAATATGACATTTCCGGTCAAGGACCGCGTGCGGATAAGTATGAAAAGTTCATGAATCATGCTAGAAAACTAAATTATGAGAATCCAATGTATTCCACCCTATCATGGTTCGTCCAATTTTTCCAGATTAAGTGCCTAAATGGATGGATGTAACATTTTCAAAAATACAAAATATTAATTTTGGGAATTTTTATAATTTAATATTATTTTATTGATTATTTTAATATTAAATGCAATTAATTAGGAAAAATGTTAGAAAAATTATGAAAAAAGTATGGAAAATTCTAAAATGGGTTAATTATTGAAATTATGACATTTTTAAGTTGTTGTGATCATTTTGACACTAATTTAGTGCTAATCGCGATTAAAATCGCTAATCGGGTTTTTTGGCAATTTTGTGCAAAATTTGCACATATCACATTTTCTACACTTGTGCATTTTCTAGCCATAGTTTTCATTTGGGTTTACTATTCTTGTGAGAAGGTTTATGGTTTAAAAAGAAAAGGGAAAAAGAAAAGAAAAAGTGTAATGATGAGGGTAGGTAAGAGAGAGAGGTGGACTTTGACTTATCATGCTTAGCCATTCTCCACCAATTCCTTCACCATTTCCCTCTCCATTCATGGAGTTGCTGCTGCTGCCCTTCCTCATCTTCCTCCCCTCTTCAACTCCCCACTTCATCTCATAAAACACCCCAAAACCCCAATCTCCTTTCATTAAAAATGTGCAAAATCCCTAGATCTACACATGGAGCTAAAGAAGCATGGATTTGGCCACTAGAGGGCAACTCAAGAATTTTCTTGAGTTGCTAATGAAGGTAATTTCTGAACCATTTGCTTAATTATAGCTTTTCCTATAACCCCATGTTAAGATTTAATCGATATTGTGTGATATTAAGGACTTGATGAAAACCTAGTTAGGGTTTGAGAGGAACTTGGGTTGTATTGTGAAATTGAGTTCAATTGAGGATACACCAACACCCTAGTGTATGAATTGAGACCCTAACCTGAAATTTAAACCCATAATACGGATTTTAGAAACCGATATCGGGGAAATTGTGTATTCTGTCACTGTTATGTTGAATCTGCTATAACCCCAAGATCCCAAAATTGAAACTGAGTGGAAAGTGGGGTGTGCAGGCACCATAGAACAAACACCCCAAACCATAGCCCCTAACTCCTCCGTACGGCCGCCAATTCTCCCATTCTGGCCGCAATTTGCGGCCAGAGCAGAGGGGATTTTCCTCATTTTGCGTGCCTGGCCCCATTTCATCAATTCTTGGCCCTGGGTACTTCTAGTTTTGACAGATTCCTTCTAGGATGAAATCTGGGACATATATCCTAAGTTGTTGTTTTGGATTCGTATTTCCGTATTCCGTATTTTGATTCTGAAATGGTGGAACGTGTTTTGCCTCGACTATTTGTCGTTTATACGACGATATAGAGGATTTATTGATGGTTTTGAAGGCGTGCCATAGGTTTTCACCTATAGGCCCCTTATCGTATCGTTTTGGATTTCATGCGCCGTTTTAGATTGGATTTGGTTTTAATGCGCATATACGATATTTTGATGTGTAGGTACCCATGAAGACTTCGGGACGACAAGCATACGTGGTGACGTCCGCAATTGGTGATGCAAGGTGAGTAGATTATATCTACAGGGGGAAGTCGGGTGGATGGCGTATAGCACCCCCGCAGTCCATAGATAGATTACTTTGCAGTTTATTGTGATATAGGTGTATTGTGGATAATGTAGGGTTAGAAGTGACTAGTGTAGTTCGTAGTCGCGAACCCTAGGATAGAATTTCACCTACACACACACCCTTGCTTATCACTTGTACTTATACTGTGATTGCCGATATGTGATGACTTTGGAGATGAGTCGATGATGTGGGCTTGGTGCCCTCGGATCGGTGATTTGATACGATTCATATGTGGGATATGACTTGTGATTCTCGCGGGCTTGGGATATGTGTTTACCCCCGCATGCATACTTACTGATGTTACCGTTTTGTACTAGACATAGAGTAGTACTCCAGACTTTATGACCTGATGATGGTGATATCTGTTATGTGATGAGACAGTGAGATGTTGACCCCTACACAGCTATGGGAATGTCGTACGATGATTTACCGTACGTGTCGATGTTGATGATAGATCCGCACTCATAACTCGAGGATATCTTATGATATGACATTGAGGCGAGATCACCGACTATATATCCTTATATATATACCGACTCAGATTTAGGTGGTTTCTACACCTACCCCTCCTGATCGACCGGATACTTAGATGTAGTTTGCATAGTAGATACTTCACTGTGGTGTTGACTACTAGATATCTGCATTTTCCTACTATTCGCATTGCTGGCATATGTTCATTATTATGCTATTATCATGCTGTTAGGACACCAGCACCATTATCGATGATGCGTATGTTTCACGTACACTATTTGCCGGCTCACACACTTCATCATCGATAATTGCCATGCCACTACACTGTAGTACTGTTGCATTCATGATATTATTACTGCTTGGCATATTGTACACATGTACCTGTACACAAACATAGATGATTCATACTTGATTGAGATTGAGGACTGCAAGATATTCCATGTTACATGATTTCCGATATGATTACCTCTCTTTACTTGTCGCATACATCATGGATTGATTATATAGCACGTTGCATTGGATTTACTTCTCGATGTGGATTTTCATGTGATTTCTGGTTTTGAGGACCGTGGGATTATTTAATAAAAGAGGCACTTTTATGAAAACCCGGTACCTCGTGATATGATATTTCAGTGCGTCCACCACGCGTTTTCTCGGTGCTGAGACGTGTGCTTGAAACCCGATTCGAGGAGGTGATGTACCGTTTGCGGGTTCGTGGTGGGCCCGGTATGGTTCCCCTCGGCGAGATGATCGATGGGTTTTGCCGATTGAGCCTGGAGGCGGGCGAGTACCTACCGGTGATTGTATTTGAGCTCGGCGGATATCCGGGGGATACCGCTTGGAGCTGAGAGATGGGCGTACTGCCGGGGGCCGACGGGCCGATACCGCAGACGGAGCCCAGAGATGGACATGGGTTGACTCGTACTGCCGGGGGCCGAGGGCCGATACCCCAGACGGAGCCCCATATGGATGAGGATTTACGTGTCGATGCTTGGCACGGATTTCATGATGAGTTTTCCATGATTTTGGTTATATCCTCACATTGCATACATGATGCTTGCTGTCAGTGGGTGACAGGTGGACGGGTTCCACAGATATACAGATATGGATCATATACAGACTGGATTTACACTTATCTTACACCAATATTAGTGGTATGGGACGCTAATATAGGTGTATTGATATCTTTGATATTTCACCATATTTACTTCATGCAGACATACCTTATATTGATGACATGTTATTACCTGAGTACCTGGCACTACATACATGATTAGATGTTACCTTGCCACCTTGTTACACTCAGATGTACTCTTGTGGATTATATTACTGATCGTTGACTTAGGTTTATGTCTTGCATTCGGTTTCTGCTTGTAGATGTTTCTATTCACGAGTTGGCAACTCACCCCCGTTGTGCCACAGTTCTTGCAGGTTCTGCCGTACAGGTCCTATTGCGGCATTTCTGGCACACTATCTTCTTGCGGGTGATTTGCTTTGGTAGGTGGATTCTTTCGTATCAGGAATCACCTTTGTATTTATTTATTTCATTGTATCTAGAAATTGTCCATCAACCAAAACTTGTATATTCTTTCAGACTCAGAGACAGTGTTGTATTATTCGACCTAGAGTCGCGCTTAGTAGTATTGCGGTTTTCTTGTTGCTTTTGAGCTTTCTTTTGGTTTTGATCCTCGCCACTTGGCGTTGTATATTATCATATCATTGCGTGGTTGTGACCGTCGATTGACGAAGAGCTAGCTCCCGCTTGGGGATGCCTTTATCATTTTATATATTGTTATTCATGTTGTACCCCATTCGGGGCCAGTTTTACAAGAGAAACTCTGCCGAAATTTTTAGAAAAGACTTTATTGTTTTCAAAACGTACCTTCGGCTTAGTTATTTAAAAACCTTGATTTCAAACCTGTATTCTTCACTTCTTTAAACCAGTTTTCTTTACTTATTCCTAAAATGGTTTTAGATTTCTGGGCTTTTGGCTTACTTGGATCAGATGGAGTCCTATAGGCTTCATATGGTTCAAGGGCCAGTCACGTGCTCTTTCGGGTCGTGACAAAGTTGGTATCAGAGCGCTAGGTTGACCTTGGTTCGAGTCTAAGTTTGACTATGTGGGGCCTAGGGAGTTATTTATTTACGGAACTTAGGCTTGACCTTACGGAACTTAGACTTGGTCGAGGGGGTATTCGACCCGAACTTTCTTCGCGTAGGATGACCCTTGGTTGATGGATTAGGTGACTAAGGTAGAGTGACGTACCGTTGGTATGTTCCGCGGCATACTTACGACACGCCACTCCGCTTAAGGAACCTTAGGATGTACATATTCTTCGAGATCAGTGATTCTCTTCATATCCTGGATTATACATCCATTTGAGATCCCCGATTCTATTAGTTTCATGATCATACCTTCATTGATGCTGTTCCTTCCTATGATCATGTATCCACTTTGGATCTGTTGTTTCCTTTCTTGCCATTGATGTGCTCTCTTTGATACTCGATTGAGGTTCATGTCACCATGTTTGAGCGCAGTTTGGGCTGCTGCTAGGGTTACGGCCGGTGTGAGCTCGTTTGGTACGAGGGCCGACCATTGTGTTTTCCGGTGACATGGGAACGTCTCGAGTTAGTGTTGGTGATTGTGACCTCTAGTGGAGGCGAGTGCTTGGTCTTGCACCGGATGATCGGGCCATTGTTAGAGCTGCCAGTTGAGAGAGGACTATGGATGTACAGCATACCTCAGAGATTGTGATGTCGCCTACCGTGCAGACAGATGGACCAGCTGTTGCTGAGATTGACAGGAGGTTGCTTCCGAAGCTTACGAGCTGAGATTGCCGGAGCTTTCAGGCAGATATGCGACAGTTGATAGCTAGTCTACCCGATTGGAGAGACGAAGGTAATTCGTCCGATTTTGCGCCAGAGCGGGCCCAGTTGAGTTGAAGATTTCCAGTGTGGAGAGTCTTACTCAGATCTAGAGCAGATCGACTCAGAGATGACCGCTTATGTGTTGCCTTTCCTGGAGGATTGAGGCGTTGTTCGGCGTACAGGCGTATGAGCCAGTTGCTGCTGCCAATGACGAGATATTGCCCAGATGGTTGGAGCCACTGCAGCATGAGCATGTCCTTGGAGATATGATAGCGAGTCGCTAGTCACCGAGGGTGAATGACTAGGACGTGTGGTGAGTTCGCTTATCCTGATGCGAGGTCATCAGGTGGATCGATTCCAGATAAAGACGACTTCACGCAGGTTCGTTGAGAGTCGATAGAGACGATCGAATGTCAGGAGCCTATTTTCCAAGTTTAAAGTATACGGAAAGACATGCAGGTGATTCTATGGACCCTCTAGAAGAATGAAACCCTAACTCGACTTAATGACCGTGTGAAAGCCTTTGAACCTTCGGGTTTGCGGCGGTTCCGCGGCGCCATTAGTGAGGCTTGGGTTTGCCCTTCTACGGCTGGACCACCGACGCTGTGGCATGTACTCGATACTATTAAACTGTACCCGAGATGTGAGCTCTTGGGGGATTATGAGGATCTGACGAGTCGATCGGATGGTTCGACATCTTTCGGATATCGTGATGGGACACTGCTTGGGAGACTCCAGATGCGAGCATAGCCGTCGGAGCGCAGTTCGTGTAGCCACGATGAGACGAGCCCGAACCAGTCGACATTTGAGCAGAGTGAAGAAAAGAGTTCGTACGAGATTTCGACGAGATGATGTCCCCCTCCGCTGACATTAGAGATGTGATATGCACCCCGAGGCGTGGTATATGGATATATCTTCCAGAAAGAAGCGCGATAAGTATGCAGCCGTTCCGGAATAAGCTTTAGCTTCAGCATTGGATGACGACTTCCGGGCATTTCGGCAGGAATGAGATTTGAGAAAGGAATCTCGGCAGGACCTTTCTGGAGTACGATACAAGAAGACCTAGACCAGGAGTGGTCGTATTGCGCGCACCCAGCAGGCCAGAGTTCGGCATTGTCGACAAGGTAGTTGACCAGGGTCGGATAGGGGAACTTACCCAGATGCGTTGCGAATTGATCAAGGACGGACGAGTGATGAGTATTCCTCCGATGGTTGGGACGTATTCCCAAGGACCAGTTCGGCCCGACATCTGCTACAGAATGATGAAGCTACAGATTTCGCGACTTCGAGTCCGTGTGAGAGACTTCAGATTGACCGTGGCCGAGAACAGTGCAGTGCATAGTAGCTTGGCGTGACGTCATAGTGGACGATGATAGAGACAGTTGAAACCAGAGGTTCGTGTGAGACACTGACGAGCTGTCATTGCTTTCCGTCGAGACTAGAGACCTGATTTGCTTACAGAGACGTTGGGATGTGACCAGTTTCTGAGAAATGTTGTTCTGAGGACACAGGTGTCTTTGAGCGAGAAGAGGTTGTGCAGGGAAGCCAGCCTCTGTACAGATCGGCATTGGCATGATTGGAAGAGACCTTGAGCAGGATTCCTTCCAGGACGTTGCTGCAACGATGGTTGCACCCAGGATCAGATGTGAGACGTGCTTCCAGAGAGCCAGAGGCCGACGCCAGTGATATGCTGCCTTACGAGTGGTCGTGAGGATTGACCGAGAGGTGACCAGAGAAGTGCCAGAACGGAATCGTCCCTGTTAGCATACCTGACAGGGCCGATGAGCCGATTGACTGTGAGATTGGTAACCCACAGAGAAGATAAGGACCCAGAGAGTCAGAGGACGCCAGATCGTGAGCAAGAGGCAGGTAGATATCCTGCGCTGCTAGCAGTGGATTGCACCGACTCCTTCTCGACTTTGAAGGAGGAACTACCGAAGACGGTATTTATGATTTTTGATTTTGTGATTTGATTATCACGTATCCGTCATTTTGGATTTCGGTATTTTGGGCGTTCTGTTGCATGATTTAGTTTTGGTGACTGAGTTTCATGGTATTGGTTTCATGCACCCACTGGACATTTATATATTTTACGCAGAGTTTTCATGCATTTTAGTGTTATGCTTTGATTCGTGCACGCTGATGCACACGGTTGTGAGATTCTCCTTTGCGGTACACCTGATTTTGGTTTGAGCCGCATTATATCGTTGATTTTGACCCGGATTTTGATGGTGGATTTTTGCACTCCGTGCTGGTGATATGCTTTACGCCTGTTCGGTGTTTGCTATTGGATTTCGTGATTCCGTGCATGTTGAGTGCGCAGGGCCTAGATTTTCATTCGCGCACGATGGATGCACCGGTTTGGATTTTCGCGCATGTTGGGCGCATGTTTTTAGATACGATTTGGTGCACGCCAGATGCGCTAAATCGGGATTCTTCGTGCATGTCACGTGCACCTGATTTATTTTGCTGTCAGGCACATACGTTACCCATGACAGATGCTTTGTGCACACCCGTTGCACCTAGATGTTGTTTTGTGCACCTGTTTAGCACATATATGGATTTTTGATTTCAGTGCGCACCAGACGCACAGGATGGTGTTATGTATGGATTAGATGTCTACATGTGTAGTATTGATCCATATCATATCAGTTTTGTATTGGATTTGACATGTGTTTTTACCTCGACTCCGATGATTGCGAGATGCTTGACGGAGTTTTTGCTTTTGAGTTATCTGCTCATTTTTCATGCGCATGCATTGCGCTGTGATGTTTTATGTGTTGATATCTTCGGAGCCCCGACAATGGATTATTACTAAAATTGTTTTTAGTATTGGGGGTTTAAATTTAAATTCGGGGACCGAATTTCTTTAAGGGGGGTAGATTGTAACATTTTCAAAAATACAAAATATTAATTTTGGGAATTTTTATAATTTAATATTATTTTATTGATTATTTTAATATTAAATGCAATTAATTAGGAAAAATGTTAGAAAAATTATGAAAAAAGTATGGAAAATTCTAAAATGGGTTAATTATTGAAATTATGACATTTTTAAGTTGTTGTGATCATTTTGACACTAATTTAGTGCTAATCGCGATTAAAATCGCTAATCGGGTTTTTTGGCAATTTTGTGCAAAATTTGCACATATCACATTTTCTACACTTGTGCATTTTCTAGCCATGGTTTTCATTTGGGTTTACTATTCTTATGAGAAGGTTTATGGTTTAAAAAGAAAAGGGAAAAAGAAAAGAAAAAGTGTAATGATGAGGGTAGGTAAGAGAGAGAGGTGGACTTTGACTTATCATGCTTAGCCATTCTCCACCAATTCCTTCACCATTTCCCTCTCCATTCATGGAGTTGCTGCTGCTGCCCTTCCTCATCTTCCTCCCCTCTTCAACTCCCCACTTCATCTCATAAAACACCCCAAAACCCCAATCTCCTTTCATTAAAAATGTGCAAAATCCCTAGATCTACACATGGAGCTAAAGAAGCATGGATTTGGCCACTAGAGGGCAACTCAAGAATTTTCTTGAGTTGCTAATGAAGGTAATTTCTGAACCATTTGCTTAATTATAGCTTTTCCTATAACCCCATGTTAAGATTTAATCGATATTGTGTGATATTAAGGACTTGATGAAAACCTAGTTAGGGTTTGAGAGGAACTTGGGTTGTATTGTGAAATTGAGTTCAATTGAGGATACACCAACACCCTAGTGTATGAATTGAGACCATAACCTGAAGTTTAAACCCATAATACGGATTTTAGAAACCGATATCGGGGAAATTGTGTATTCTGTCACTGTTATGTTGAATCTGCTATAACCCCAAGATCCCAAAATTGAAACTGAGTGGAAAGTGGGGTGTGCAGGCACCATAGAACAAACACCCCAAACCCTAGCCCCTAACTCCTCCGTACGGCCGCCAATTCTCCCATTCTGGCCGCAATTTGCGGCCAGAGCAGAGGGGATTTTCCTCGTTTTGCGTGCCTGGCCCCATTTCATCAATTCTTGGCCCTGGGTACTTCTAGTTTTGACAGATTCCTTGTAGGATGAAATCTGGGACATATATCCTAAGTTGTTGTTTTGGATTCGTATTTCCGTATTCCGTATTTTGATTCTGAAATGGTGGAACGTGTTTTGCCTCGACTATTTGTCGTTTATACGACGATATAGAGGATTTATTGATGGTTTTGAAGGCGTGCCATAGGTTTTCACCTATAGGCCCCTTATTGTATCGTTTTGGATTTCATGCGCCGTTTTAGATTGGATTTGGTTTTAATGCGCATATACGATATTTTGATGTGTAGGTACCAATGAAGACTTCGGGACGACAAGCATACGTGGTGACGTCCGCAATTGGTGATGCAAGGTGAGTAGATTATATCTACAGGGGGAAGTCGGGTGGATGGCGTATAGCACCCCCGCAGTCCGTAGATAGATTACTTTGCAGTTTATTGTGATATAGGTGTATTGTGGATAATGTAGGGTTAGAAGTGACAGTGTAGTTCGTAGTCGCGAACCCTAGGATAGAATTTCACCTACACACACACCCTTGCTTATCACTTGTACTTGTACTGTGATTGACGATATGTGATGACTTTGGAGATGAGTCGATGATGTGGGCTTGGTGCCCTCGGATCGGTGATTTGATACGATTCATATGTGGGATATGACTTGTGATTCTCGCGGGCTTGGGATATGTGTTTACCCCCGCATGCATACTTACTGATGTTACCGTTTTGTACTAGACATAGAGTAGTACTCCAGACTTTATGACCTGATGATGGTGATATCTGTTATGTGATGAGACAGTGAGATGTTGACCCCTACCCAGCTATGGGAATGCCGTACGATGATTTACCGTACGTGCCGAAGTTGATGATAGATCCGCACTCATAACTCGAGGATATCTTATGATATGACATTGAGGCGAGATCACCGACTATATATCCTTATATATATACCGACTCAGATTTAGGTGGTTTCTACACCTACCCCTCCTGATCGACCGGATACTTAGATGTAGTTTGCATAGTAGATACTTCACTGTGGTGTTGACTACTAGATATCTGCATTTTCCTACTATTCGCATTGCTGGCATATGTTCATTATTATGCTATTATCATGCTGTTAGGACACCAGCACCATTATCGATGATGCGTATGTTTCACGTACACTATTTGCCGGCTCACACACTTCATCATCGATAATTGCCATGCCACTACACTGTAGTACTGTTGCATTCATGATATGATTACTGCTTGGCATATTGTACACATGTACCTGTACACAAACATAGATGATTCATACTTGATTGAGATTGAGGACTGCAAGATATTCCATGTTACATGATTTCCGATATGATTACCTCTCTTTACTTATCGCATACATCATGGATTGATTATATAGCACGTTGCATTGGATTTACTTCTCGATGTGGATTTTCATGTGATTTCTGGTTTTGAGGACCGTGGGATTATTTAATAAAAGAGGCACTTTTATGAAAACCCGGTACCTCGTGATATGATATTTCGGTGCGTCCACCACGCGTTTTCTCGGTGCTGAGACGTGTGCTTGAAACCCGATTCGAGGAGGTGATGTACCGTTTGCGGGTTCGTGGTGGGCCCGGTATGGTTCCCCTCGGCGAGATGATCGATGGGTTATGCCGATTGAGCCTGGAGGCGGGCGAGTACCTACCGGTGATTGTATTTGAGCTCGGCGGATATCCGGGGGATACCGCCTGGAGCTGAGAGATGGGCGTACTGCCGGGGGCCGACGGGCCGATACCGCAGACGGAGCCCAGAGATGGACATGGGTTGACTCGTACTGCCGGGGGCCGAGGGCCGATACCGCAGACGGAGCCCCATATGGATGAGGATTTACGTGTCGATGCTTGGCACGGATTTCATGATGAGTTTTCCATGATTTTGGTTATATCCTCACATTGCATACATGATGCTTGCTGTCAGTGGGTGACAGGTGGACGGGTTCCACAGATATACAGATATGGATCATATACAGACTGGATTTACACTTATCTTACACCAATATTAGTGGTATGGGACGCTAATATAGGTGTATTGATATCTTTGATATTTCACCATATTTACTTCATGCAGACATACCTTATATTGATGACATGTTATTACCTGAGTACCTGGCACTACATACATGATTAGATGTTACCTTGCCACCTTGTTACACTCAGATGTACTCTTGTGGATTATATTACTGATCGTTGACTTAGGTTTATGTCTTGCATTCGGTTTCTGCTTGTAGATGTTTCTATTCACGAGTTGGCAACTCACCCCCGTTGTGCCACAGTTCTTACAGGTTCTGCCGTACAGGTCCTATTGCGGCATTTCTGGCACACTATCTTCTTGCGGGTGATTTGCTTTGGTAGGTGGATTCTTTCGTATCAGGAATCACCTTTGTATTTATTTATTTCATTGTATCTAGAAATTGTCCATCAACCAAAACTTGTATATTCTTTCAGACTCAGAGACAGTGTTGTATTATTCGACCTAGAGTCGCGCTTAGTAGTATTGCGGTTTTCTTGTTGCTTTTGAGCTTTCTTTTGGTTTTGATCCTCGCCACTTGGCGTTGAATATTATCATATCATTGCGTGGTTGTGACCGTCGATTGACGAAGAGCTAGCTCCCGCTTGGGGATGCCTTTATCATTTTATATATTGTTATTCATGTTGTACCCCATTCGGGGCCAGTTTTACAAGAGAAACTCTGCCGAAATTTTTAGAAAAGACTTTATTGTTTTCAAAACGTACCTTTGGCTTAGTTATTTAAAAACCTTGATTTCAAACCTGTATTCTTCACTTCTTTAAACCAGTTTTCTTTACTTATTCCTAAAATGGTTTTAGATTTCTGGGCTTTTGGCTTACTTGGATCAGATGGAGTCCTATAGGCTTCATATGGTTCAAGGGCCAGTCACGTGCTCTTTCGGGTCATGACAATAGAGCAACAAGTCATTCAGGATACTTCTGAAGTTCCTGAAAGATTCTATGCCATCGAGAAATAACGTGCCCGACAGTTGGTATGGAGCCCAGAAGATGATGTCTGATTTGGGTCTTAAGTGTGAGAAGATTCATGCATGCCCTAAAGATTGCATGTTGTACCGGAAAGAGAATTCAGATTTGAAAGAGTGTCCAACATGCGGCGAGGCTAGGTATAAACCGAAAGAATCTGATAAGAAGCCCGATATATCTGTCAAGATAGCACGATACTTTCCCATAACACAGAGGCTGCAGAGGCTATTCACGTGCAAGAAAACAGCCGAAATAATGATTTGGCATCACCGTGCTGCTCCAAGTGAAGATGGAAAAATGAGTCATCCAAGCGATTCACCGGCATGGAAGGATTTCGATAGGAGTCATGAAATATTCAGTAGTGATTCTCGCAATGTCAGGCTCGGACTCGCTAGTGGTGGCTTCTGCCCATTCAACTATATGGCTGAAAGCCACAACACATGGCCCGTTGTAATGATATTTTATAATATGTTGCTTTGGTTGGTTATGGATCAATCCTACTTTATGATGCATATTTTTATTGACGGACCAAACTCACCAGGAAACAATATTGACGTCTATCTCCAACCTCTGATCGATGAGTTAAAATTTTTATTCATTGATGGTGTAGAGACTTACGATGCAAACACAGATACAACCTTCATACTACGTGTGTCTTTAATGTGGATAATTAATGACTTTCTTGCGTATGGAATACTATCAAGTTGGTCCGTACATGGTTACAAAGCATGCCCTTATTGCCATCAATATAAAACATCGAAATGGTTGAATTTTAGTAGGAAAGTTTGTTATTGCGGTCATCGGCGTTTCCTGCCACTAGAACTTCCCTACAGGTTAGACGCTTCTCACTTTAATAGTCATTAGGAGTTTCTTTGGCCTCCAGGCTCATTGTCCGGAGAGGACGTGATTGCTCAGTGGGATGGTTACAATAATGTGACCTTCAGGATAGATCCGGCAAAACATGTGAAATCACCCTACTGGAACAAGTTAAGCATTTTCTACGAGCTTCCATACAGGTCAACAAATTTAGTGCGTCATTGTCTGGACGTCATGCACATAGAGAATGGAGTATCCGAGCACGTACTCAATTTGCTTCTTTGTAAAGACGGAAAATCGAAAGACAACCTCCGTGCTCGAATAGATCTTCAGGACTGGGAAATTAGAAGTGAATTGCATCCTAAACCGATAGCGAGTAAACCGAAAAAGTTTGTACTTCCCAATTCTGCATATCATATATCACAACCGGAGAAGAAAAGGTTTCTGTACGTGTTGCATGGTTTGAAAGTTCCCACAGGTTTCTCAGGATTATTTAGCAAAAAAATAAAAATTGTGAAAGGCAAGATCGATGGGCTGAAAAGTCATGATCACCATGTTATTATGGAGCACCTTCTCCCATTAGCCCTCAGGACTTCACTTCACGAATCTGTTGGTCTAATAATCAATGACCTTTGTTGTTTTTTTAGAGAATTATGCGCTAAAACGCTGGATGTTATGACGCTGGAGAATCTAGAAAATTCTTTTTCATTGATATTTTACAAGCTTGAGCGTATTTTCCCACTGTCATTGGTCGATATCATAATACACCTAATGGTTCATCTTGCAACTGAGGCTAAGTTAGCCGGAACTGGTACAATATCGATAGATGTATCCCGTCGAAAGGTACGTGGAATTTTTCGTTTCACGCAATTTGTAAAATTATTGTTGTCCTATATGCCCGTATTTATTTATTTAACATATTTTTCTTTAGGTACCTCTGCACTCTAAAAAAGTATATAGCAATAGAAATCGACCAGAGGGTTCTATCATGCAAGGTTATTTTCTAGATGAAGTAACCACATTTTGTTCCCGCTATCTGGATGAGAACATTGAGACGAAACTTAATCGGTCTCAGAGAATTCAGGACGGGCCATATGGTAAAGTTGATTTTAAGAGAGTAGACATTATGTTTATCCACAAGATATATCGGTTTATCCTCCTCAACCGCGTATGTCTTGAAGAAATTAGAGAGTATGTTTTTTTGAATCAATTGTTATATTTGTGTTTGTGTGTGTATGAAATGATATAATATAATATTAATGTCATAATTTATTATTGAGAACATAATTCATATTAATGAGGTATGTGAGGGGCATCCTGATTAGAATGATGAACGATTGAAAAAATATCATCAGGATAATTTTTGCGATTGAGTTGTAGATCATGTAAGTTGTTTGAATAACATGTTATTGCTACCAGTCTTAATCTAAACTTATATCGTTATGTATTTGTCGTCAAATTTGTTTTGTCAGATCCACGATCCAAACTTGTTTGCATCATTAGAGAGAGATTCAATATGTTTAGCTTAGTTTCGTAATATGGAGGTTGCATATTATAAAGGATTCGGTATCATTGAATACAAATTTGAAGTTAAGGACATAGAAATATCTCGAACCACTAAGAATAGTGGGATTGCGACAGTAGGATCGGATGGTGTGATTTATTATCGATGCTTAAATTGCATACTTGGCATCCAATATCCTGGACGATCAGAACCATTTTATATATTTCGGTGTACTTGGTATGATACACAAACCGATACGGATAAGTGGAGAAATAATCTCAGGATTTGGAAAGATGAATATGGATTGACTGGTGTGAACACACTTCGTTTTTACGGTCAGGACGATCCATTTATCTTTCTGAACTAAGCATTCCAAGTATACTACTCACAGTGCTTGAAGCATCCGGGATAGAGTTTCGTATGCCGTTGGAAACCCAGGGATGTTTACGATACCCCAGAATTCGAGGATCGTATGAAGGACGGCGATGAGGATGAAAAAGAAAGAAGACTTAGAGTGCTCCGACCGTCTGTTTCAAAAGACAGGTTGTCTTCCGCTGATCGTGAAGTTACGTGGGTTAGAAATGATAGCGATGATGAAATCCAAATATATATGTCTAATGCGTCCACCAAACGAATAATTTTATCAGTAATTTTATATTATTACTTCACATTTGTACGATCTATACATATATTGCATGCATATGTAATGATTGTACTTTTATCTAGGTTTGATGATGACGACCGGAGCAGTGAAGGGCGGCAGGAGCACCAGCCGTGGCAGCGGCAGAGGCAGAGCGGTTCTGCCACCCGGAGAGCTGCGTAGAGAGCTTCATAGAGCCGGTCTCGCACCCTGATCGGTATCCCCTTCAGATGACTCCTTCCCTATGGACTTTGTCGTACCTCCAGGTATATTGCACGCATATTCATTTTGAATGTAATATTATAGATATACACACATATTTATTTTAAAATTACTTATATAGTCAATGTTTAATTGTCTAGCTGTTATTGGTACGTCCACATCAGAGGCAGGGGCCACTACCACACCTGGATGTATGTTTATATATCTTATAGTGCATGCATATTTATTTAGAATGTTATATCATAAATATACACACATTCTTTTTTCTCTTACTTAGATAATCATTTTTTGATTGTCTGGCTGTAGATGATGCCTCCACATCTCGGGCAGAGACCGCCACCACACCTACGGGTATGTTTATATATCATATATTGCATGCATATTGATTTAGATTGTTATATTATTGATATACACATTCTTTTTGCAATTACTTATATAATCTATTTTTAATTGTCTAATTATAGGTGGTGCGTCCATATCTGGCGCAGAGGCCACTCCCGCCACTTCCGTATCCTCCGCTCAGTCTGCAGGTTAGTATGAATAAATATAAAATATTTATTCATTTTACATATACTCTAAGAATAAACATGAACTTCATATAATTTTATTGTCAATATTTATTTTCTAGTTGGAGTGGATGCATCCACGTCTGAGTCACCGGCTGTTCCTCACCGGAGGAACTATCATCCCTGTCACGTCCCGAAAGTACAGAACATGACCGGCACTTAAACTACGAAATGTCTCGAGGCGTACGTAATCTAAGTAAGCCTAAAACCCAGAAATCCAAATCAAGAAAAGTAGTAGAGTGAAGAAAAAACCAACTTAAAACAAGTAGTTTTAATAGCATAAGTCGAATTATGCGTTTTAAAAACATCAAGTATTTTCTGAAAATTTCGGCAGAGTCTCCTTTGTAAATACTGGCCCCCAAACGGGGTACAACATGAAAAGTATACAAAATCAATAAAAAATGCATCCCCAAGCGGGAGCTAGCTCTTCGTCAATCGACGGTCACAACCACGCAAGCAATATAATATGCAACGCCAAGGGCGAAAATCAAAACTCAAAAGGAAAACTCAAAACAGCAAGAAATCTATAGAAATACAACGCGCGACTCTAAGGTCGAAAGAATAAACAACACTGGTCTCTATCTCAATAAATACATGTTTGGTTGATGGAATTTACTAGATACAACTGAATAATATTATACAAAGTAATATGATGGGTACGATACCAATAAACCCACCTACTAGTAAGTCACCCGAAAGAAGCAGTGCCAGCAAAGCCGTAATGAAACCTGTATGGCAAAACCTGCAAGAAACTGTGGCACAACGGGGGTGAGTTGCCAACTCGTGAGTAGAAAAACATCTACGAACAGAAATCGCATGAACAACGCAATCCTAGGTCATAAGATCATAATATATCCTCAAAAATATAACATGCAGCCTATAACAATGTCTAGGGTAAATATCTAACCCGAGCGTAATCCCATGTGCCCGTGTCAGTGCCTCAGGTAGCAATATATCATATGGATGATGTATGAATGCATGAAACAGAATGCATGTACTGAAGAAAACTGCTTTCATAAATTAGTGAGATTTCTGTATCTTTTATAAAAACGAGGTATCATAAATGAAATCAGCATAAATAGTGCCTAGCATCGACACAAAACAAATATCCAAATATCTCGATATCTTTGTGTCGCAATCTCTGTACCTCAATATCTCAAATATCTCTGTATGTCTCAATCTCACTATCAAGGGCGCCGTCAGTCCAGACCGGCCCCTACCATCAATCTCAAGACCACGACGGTATCCTCCGGATATCCGACGCGTCGAATAATATCACCGGTAGGTAGTGCTCCCCTGCCAGGCTCACATCGTCATCACCACGCGCTTCTTGCCCCGGGGTACCTTACCGGGTCCACCATGTACCCGAAACGGTTCATCCAACTCCTCGAATCGGGTTTCGAAATCCATCAACAAACTCATGGTGGACGACTCATACATCATGGGAAAACCGCACTTTTCTTTGAGAAAAAGAGAAAGAAGTTTATAAGTGTTTTTGCGGTTTTCCCCCAAATCCAGGAAATCTCATGAAAATCCGAATCCAAAACCTCAATAGCACGTAAAATAGTGAATATATGCATGAGAATCCATGAATGCGGCATAACAATGAGTAACAGTATGCATGAAATGACAAGTAATAACTACAATGTCTAAACTGGCATATAAGGCAAGTACACTAATATCATGTCAAAACTACTATCTAACAAGCTAAGTCAAGCATAATATTCTCTAAGTGTACGTGATATGACAATTACCGATGAAGATGTGTGTGAGCCGCCAAGTAAGTGTACGTGGTACATACGCATCATCGGTAACGGTGCTGGTGTCCTAACAGCATGATATCAATAATGGAATATGAATCACAATAAATATGCGATGCGGAGCAACAGCAATAATGAGCGGGAGCTAAATACTAGACACAAAGATAACAAATCTATATTTAATATAAATCTAGTCTAACAACTACACTAAACTAAAGGGCTAAGCTAACTGGCTACTGAAGGTAAGGAAACCGCTTAACCTCTGAGTCGATACATATACCTACATGTATATGTTAATCGGTGATCCTGCCTCAATAATATCACATCCGATACCATATCTATAATCAGACATTCCCAAGTCAAGAGTGCGGATCAAATATCAATATATAGCTTGTACGTAAATCCGTCGTACGGCATCCCCACATCTGGGTACAGGTCAGTATCACATTCATCAAATTAATCATTTGGTATCCTCTTTATCAAAGATCATAATCCGGGGTACTGATCTACGTCTAGTACAATACTAATATCATCAATCTAATCATGATCTGACTGCTGATCTACAGCCTCATACAAACCGATATCATCATCATATATCATCATAAAGAGGTATACATCGCCTAATGCGACCTATTATGAATATCTTAACATATCTTATCTCATATCACGATCACATGTCAACCATTCAATGTATAACACTATTCACATGTATCGTCGTCCCAAGATCCGCTATAACATCAGGACGTATCTCAAGTACAAATCCTGCCATATCACCGTTCTCGCGGTCTTAATCAAATCTTATCGACTCATCTCAAATCCCAAATACTATCCTCAAATCCAGTATGTGAACACATAGTCCTATACCCATGTGAACACATAAACACATATCCCCCTATACGCACAGGTAATAACATAGATGTATGCATGTGTGTTTGCGTGTGTAGGTGTAACAACCACTCTAGGGTTTCGCAACTAACACTAAACTAATCCATGAACACCTAGAATCTACCTTTATCATCAAAGTCTCATATCAACATAATATATATAAGTGTATACGTATTTGTATACATCGCTGCGAACTGCGGGGGTGCTATATGCCATTCACCCGACTTCTCCTCGTAGATATAAATCTACCCACCTAGTCCTCGCTCGCCGGTGCCGACGTCGCCACGTGCTTGCTTGTCGTCTCGAAGTCCATATGGGGTCCCTACATATCATAACACACCGTATCGCATTAAAATCCGACTCATGACCAAAACGACACACGAATCCCACATAAGTAAACTTATGGTTGCTTTCACAAATCAGCCCAAAAACCCTCGACGTGGGCGTACAAACGCCAAACCATCGAGAAAAACCCAAACACACTCATTTGCACATTCACAAGTACTAATTATAATATAAAATAGGTTAAAATTCACAAAAACCTCAAACTCACTTTAAAAGATATTTTTCCGAAAATATAGCAAGCAAAATTAACCGTTTTAGTACAAAACTCGACGTTTAAACAAATTTAGCGACCGCAATATCCACTCAATATCATAACCAAGTCATATAAACTATTCCAATAATTTATTCTCATCAAAATATACATATTTACAAAACCTAGTTAACAAAATTAGCACAATCTTCCATTTTAGCTCAAAACTTGGTGTTTTAATCAACTTTAAACATTTTAACAATCTAGCAATAAGCAACAGGGTTTAGTTTTGCATAGAATTAACACGTTAATCACTCATTAGAACCATAATCTAATGCTATAAACCCTCACTTGAAATTTATCTCACCTATATATACACTTTATAAAAACCTAGTTTGCTAAAAAAACATAATTTGGACATTTAACATGTAACAATTAGTAATTAGCAACTAGATTGTTTCAACAAGTCTAAAGATGTTAACCTACATCGCACCACCCTAATCCAAATACTCAAACCCTAACTCAAATCAAAATCCTGACTAGAATTTCCAACCTCTCAAATAAACCCACAATTAAATGCCTAATAACTTTAATTAAGCAACTAATCAACAAACAACCATGGGGCACAAATTTATACTTCACAAATTGAGATCTACCACGCAAATCCTAGCCTCCAAAAATAGCTTCCATGCTCCTAGATCCATGCTAGATAGGCAAATGAGAAATGGGTAGGAGTTGGATTTTGATTTTGTTTGGATTTTTGAGGTATTTTGATGAATTTTTGATGGAAAAAGAAGTGGGATTTTGGGAGGGGCTGATGCAGTTTTGGGGAGAGAGGAGGCTCGGCCATGAGCGGGAGGGGTGAGTGAGTGTGGGGAAAATTCACACAAAGTCAAAGACAACCATTAATCAAGTATACTAAGTCAAATTAATATATTTTATATCATTTCTCAAAGCACTTCTTCACATGAGTTGAAGAAAATTGGAGGGGAGGAAAAGTGGGCTGTTTTTAGGTGTGGGGCCAGCCATGATGAAGTGGGGATGAGTGTGAGAGATTGCTAAAAAAATTCCATTCAAAAAGACCCCCCACAAGTTCATATTTGCATGTTTTAGTTTAGCTTATTTAAATTTTAATTTTCCTTTGATTATAAACAATTAGAACTTGGAAATAACATGCTAAAACTTTATATTGCAAACTAGATTTTAGTTGTCTTGGTTCTTATGTATGCAATTAGCCCATTCAAATTTATATTTATCGCTAATTTAATATATTTTTAACAGCTTAAAATAATATTAAAATAATTAATTTCGGAATTTTTTTTTCAGAAAATTAGAAATTTTACCAGTGGCTCAATAAACACCAAATACCAGCAATTACATAGCTAGAATATGTATATTTAATTTTATAATAAAAATATTTGTATTTTGATTTTTTACAGAAAACCCCCTTATTTTACCGATTTTCCGAAATTTCACCGAAACGATTTTCAAAACGCTACAGTCCCGCTCGTGCTGCTGCCCGGGCCCAGGCTCGTGCTGCTGTCGCCGGAGGTATATACCGCACTTCAATTTTCATTAATTCTTGATTTCTTAATACCACTTTGTCTTAATATTGCTTGCCTTGATATTTCTTGTAGATGCAAGGAAGCCCTATCCCGAGAGGGGGACTCGAGAGACGAATTAGTCCTACAGGCTGAGGCCCGATAGAGCAAGGGGAGGCAACATTCCCCCTCTTCCTTACCTCCGATTATCGCTATACCGGCGATTATGCCCAGAGTTCGGCCGATATATGGAGGATGAGAGCCGCATCCTAAAGAAGTATCCACTTCACGTTGAGTGGGGCGATCGGCGTTGGCGCTCATTTGCCCTCTTCTGGGATCAGGATCGGGTATTAATATATATTTTCATTTGAATTATCCAATATATTTATTATTATTTAACACTTGCAATTTAAATACATTATTTTTTTGTATCTGCAATTGGATCACGACTTTCAGCCTATACCCAACCCTGATCACCCTGAGAGAGTGCTCTATCTTCATGCTCTGTACCAAGGCCTGATGAAGAACATGCAATCAAAGGTCCAATATAATAGGAGAGCTGAAAGTCGACTGCTATTCTCTATGGATGGCACCTCCGAGGAAGAGAGGGCGACTCTCTTACATACTCCGGCCTTTACGAGAGTCAACGTAGATACATGACTTCTCTTGTGTTAATATTTCGACTCTTAGCGCAAACGGTTTTGTAATTTAAATGTAATTCATTATTTAGTATATAATTTATTTTTTGTGTTGCTTAATTAGAAAACTAAATCTAAATGTGTTGTGCAGAAACAGGCCGATCAAAATAAGGAGAATAGGAAGTCGGCGAAGAGGGGTCGCCCCACTTATACAGGTGGGTCGAGGAACATTACTCGTGCCATGGAGGTATCGGTAAATTACAAAAGATCTATTTTGATATAATGTAATATTAAGAGTTATTTTATAATATATGTAAATTTTTGGCGAATTGCTGAGAGCTCAGACCCTGGCGCAGGGTGGTACACCAGGCATGCCAATTGCGTGTCTTGCCGTCCACAGCACCTCGACAGATCCCGCCACGGACGAGCTTCGATTTCCCCGACACCGCTACCCATAAGTATTGGGTAAGTGTTAATATTTATTCTAACAGGTTTGAAATTTTTGTTTTGAAAAGTTCAAATTTAAATGATATACTTATATTTTAATGGTTAATGTAGGTGTATGAGCGGGTGGTTGAGCAGGCGGAGGCATCGAGGATCGATTTTAGAGGATAAACCGATCCGATACTACTGACCCCTGTCCTAGACGCAGCACACGGAGGGCACCACGGAGGTTGGGAGAAAGGTCGAGGACTGGGTCCTAACAGGGCCCATATGAGGTTGGTCTCCACTCCGGTGGTTTCTTCCCCTACCCCCGTGAGTGGCGTCTAGAGCATGATGTTGCCGCCTTGAAGACCACCGTTGAGGAGTTGAAGGAGATGATGGTATGTATACTACTTAATAGTAAAATATTATATCACATTATAAATAGTAACATATGCAATATTAGTAGCCTGAGCTTATTTGGTTGTAGACTTAGATTTTATTAATCATACTTACATAAAACTATATAATTAAAATAAACTATGGTTTTCCAAACTATATACCCAAACGAGGCCCAAGTCCTAAAATATTCATAGATCGGGATTTCGCAATAACTTGATAATGATACGAATTTGACTAAAATCTAATACATCATTTTACTCGTTTATTACACACAAAATTTAACAGATGCCACAGGCTAGTTCGGCCGCGGCTCCACATGCATCTCTTTCGGCTGTGGCTCCGCAAGCTACTACCACGGCTGCTGTTAAGCAGACCACTCCTGCAGCTCCACAGCCCGCTCAGACTCCCGCACAGTCCGCTCCTTCATTAGTCGAGTTTTTGACGAATCAGAGCTGCACCGAGAAGCAGATGCGCTAGATTACGACGTTTATCAAAGGTGGAGGAGTTGGACCGAGCTAGGGTATATTTTTTTTAAATATTTTTGAGGATGTATGTACTTATCTGATATATATTGTATATATTTTGCATGATATTGGTGGTTGTTTGCTTGTTCACGATAATTTAGGCTGATATCGTATTCTGTTTGTTTATTTCTTTTATATATTATGCGTGAGATGTTGATCATGAATATTTCTGTATTTGGTTATATGATGTATATATTATTGTGCATAGGGCGGGGAAAAAACAGGAAGCCCATTTTTATATAAAAAAACCGAAATTTTTTTTCTTACGGATTAATCCGCAGGGACAACGGTTGCACCTACGGATTAATCCGTAAGTGCAATGTTTTCCCCTACACAGTTCACCGTAGGGACAAAATATCAGGATACCTGATATTTGTCCCTATGGACTTAGTAACAGGGTTAAAACTTTCCCCTACGAATTAATCCGTAGGGGTATTTATCAGGCCCTACGGATAAATACGTAGGGTCATTTATCAGGCCCTACGGATAAATCCGTAGGGAAAAATATTTTATTTTATAAGCCAATAAATTAAATAAAGATTATTTTCTTACGGAGTACTCCGTAGGGATAAATGTCCCTATGAAGTAAGGCGTAGGTGCAATTATTACTCCGTAGAGGCATATTCAGGACGAAGACTTGCACTTGCGGCCTTTCCATCTACGGGGGAATTTTATGTCCCTACGGATATATCCGTAGGGGCAGTGGTTTGCAAACCTATTATTGTAGTGGTGTATCTCTCAAGAAGTGACTAAATTGGGGGTTTTCGAATATATTAGAAATTAAAGCTAATATCAATAAATGTGTAATTTGAGAATACTAAGTATATGGTTTGCTTTTCAGAAATTTAAAAAGGTTTGGATTGTTATAGTTAAAAAAGAAATAAAGTAAACCTAAAATGAAAATTTGCATCTAAGTACCTAACATACATGTTTCTTCTTAAATTGGAATAAAGAATTAATCAAATCTTCTTCTTGTATTATAATCACTTCAAATAGGAGTTTAACTATATAAAAATACGTTTTCGTTAAATATAATTTTTTTGCGTGTCATAGACGTGGAAAATTGATAAATATTTTATGCTTAAATTTTAGCTTGATACAATGAGTTTAGCCACCCTCAAAACTACCACAAACTTCTAAAATGATGCAGAACTACCACAATCTTTCCCTTCTACTATAAAACTTTCTAACGAGGTTAACATAAGTTTTTAAAAAAAAAGAGTGAAATACCCAATAAATATTAGCTTAAAAAACTAATTATTGTTTTTAAAAAATTATTGTGCACCTTACATTACCAAATTCCATTGGTCCAAATTGTTTTCATGCTTAAAAAATTATTTTCCTTGGGAAATGTTCTTTTCTAAATTAATATATGTCGGGTATTTCGGTTATTTTATACTTTCAACTAACTCATGTTATTCCCATTTGGGAGTTTTCCCGTATAAGGAAAGTTCATGGTAACTTTGCATAATTTTATAAGTACGTGGTAGTATTGAAAGAAAATGACTAAAGTTCATGGTATCAAGTTGAAATTTACGCAAATTTTATTATTTAGAAAAATCGATAATTATCCGCCATGATTAAGAAAAAAAATCTATACCTTTATATAGTCCTTGGGATGATGACTTGTGGATTTTTATAATCCAATTGCTTAGTTTTGATGATGTTATGAATATTAATAATATCTTTATACATGTGTTTATTCTTTGTTTTGCGTTTTTTATATAACACTGTATATAAGCTTGTTCGTGTGAGATTGGATTTGCAGAAATAGATCACGACAAGGTTTGGATGGAGGATAAAGAAAATTGAGCTAAAACGGCAAATCTATTGGAAGTTTGAGGTTAATGGATTAGAGCTCCTCAATTATCCCATTCAAGCTCAAGAAGCTAAGAAACAAAAAGTCCAAATTTAAAAGAATTTAAGAAAATCGAAAATTAAAGAGCTCATGTCGAGATATCGGAAGATTCAAGATTTGGCAAAATAACGATATCGATATAGGAAATCAATGTGAGTGCTCAAGTTTATGGAAAACACCACATTAAAATCTTGCACACACTCTTCGTATGATTTGTGAAAAAATTGCGTTGGTTTTCGTTTAAAATCTTTTCAATAACCAAATTCAAATTTGTCTGAAAAATCCTTCTTCATGCGTCTATACTATTGTGCTTCACACGTCAATTCTGTTTTCCAAAACATGCACAAGTTTTAAAATATCAATTTTTGCTTCAGAACAATCGTTTGAAGCTTACCAGAATAAACGTTTGAAGCTTACCAAAACAAACATCTAGATGTTCTCTGAGCTTTCATTGTTTAAAAGTATTGACAGAACAGACGTTTGTTAAAACTTTTTCAAACGTCGGTTTGTTCTCTGGATTTTCATTGGCCTTAAACTTTTTACAGAACAAACGCCTGTCGTTATTTCTTCATACGTCTGTTTGTTCTCTGATTTTTTATTGACCTAAGATATTTTACAGAACAAACATATGTCCAAATTTCTTCAGACGTCTGGCCGTTCTCTGTGTTTCCATGGAATTAAAACTTTTTTATGAAAAAAAAACGTCTGAAACTATTTAATACAAACGTCTGAAGGTTTATTACTTTGAAAATCTTTTCTTCTTCAAATGTATGTCGCTTGTTCTTCAAACGTCTGCTTGTTCTCTGTACTTTCATTGACCATGTTTTGAAAACTATGGCAAACGTCTGAAGGTGTTTTAGACAAACATCTGAAGCTCAAAATCATTTGAAAACATTTGTTTTTCAGACGTTAGTGTCTTTTTCTTCAGACATCTGTTTGCCTTCTGTGCTTACTTGCTTTCTTGTAAAAACTATCGACAAACGTCTGAAACTTTATCAAACAAACGTCTGAAGGTATTTTTTAGCCGTTTCCGATCCTTCTTCAGACATCTTTCTGGTTGAACTTCAGACATCTGATAATGGCTACTTTTTCTTGAGTGGTATTTATTGAGATTTGCTTTGGGTTTTGAATAGCCAAGACATGCAAAATTATTCTAAAATTGATGATTCTTATAAGTAGGAATTCCTCAGATCGCGACACGTGGCGAATGACGTATCACCTGCGATAGCCCCCTGGACTCCTGGGGGGATACCGAGGTAAAATCAGTATGGAGCATTGGAGACTTTTCTCGAATCATCCCCGAGCTAACACTCCGCTTCTTTCTCATGAGAAATCTGCCATCCAAACTTGCACCCCTCCTCTTTTGCTCGTCTCTGAGCTATTGCATAGCTGAGCTTTCTCAACCTCCTGGCTCGTCTCCGAGCCGCCGAGCTAAGCCTCCCCAGCTCTCCCGAGCAACGAGAGCACAGAGCCCTAGCACTTCCGCAATGGTTCCGTGTATCTCGCCAAAGCAAGATATCCGCCGCCCCACGTCCTACGTTCCACGCTGCCGCATCCCTCTATTAATGAGCGTATTCCATCATTAGTGGAGGGATCCTATCAATCAAGCAGGCTTAACGTAATGGCGTAACTGAAAGCGAAGATCTCGCACCCACTCTCTCCATGCGACCACTATAAAAAACCCTCTCTCAGGCGACTCAGGGAAGGTAACTTGATTCCAATAAGCCACTACTCTGCTAATATTCCTCGGCACTAACTTGATCGTCGGAGGGTCCTACGGTGGTCACCCACCCCGGGACTTACTTGCAGGTAGCTCGGCTTCCACATTAAATACAACCCATTGAGATCCACATGCTCAACAATAACCTTCAAATCAATCTTAACCGTCTGAGAATTCTTGCTACTAGATCGACGAAGGACAATATCTGAAGGAGATCTCAGCCTCCATCAGTTAGGCACCGTCTGTGGGAAAAGACTCAAAAGTTTCTTCCACCCATCGAAGTTGATCTTCCGCTTTCGACCCGATGGCGAGCGAAGACCGCAACAATCCCAATACAAGCTGCCGCACCCCCCACAACGGAGGCATTAGCAGTTCCTCCCCCCTCCAAACCTCATCAATGCCTTATCTGCTCGGATCGACAGACTCACGTCGATAGAGGACGCCCTCGTCCGCGTTCAAGCGGCGGGCCCTGCGCACCAGATCGCAGTTCCCACTCCACGGGATAACAACATCCGTAGAAGGATGGATGACAATGCTCACCTCAGTGATGTCGAATAATGGCGCGTCCACTCCGGCAACCAAGGCCCATACGCGGCGATTGATTCCATGACCCACTGGGCGCCACGTAGCTCCACACCGCGGTCTTAGGGAAGACCAGGCCATCGCCCTGAGATCTACCACGCTCCCACACCTCCTGAGGAGGTGTCAGTCAGCTCGCCTGCTTCCAGGCACAATCGGCATCCTCGCTCCCGTCGGGACCGCGCAAACGGCGTGCGCTAGGATTACTCAAGAAAAACCTCACCCGAGGATCTGAGAAACTTGATAGAGCGGAATTGAAGCCGCACCTCTGCGCAGATAAGGAGCGGGAATAGCCGCCACTCTGACTGGGCCGAATCCTTAGGGTATCACCAATGCCTCGAAGCCCTTGAAAAGAAAATCGAAGGCATACGGCGGAAGGGTCATCGTCCAGCGAAGGAGCCAGGTACTCTGCAGATTCGCTCATAAAGCCCTTCACCGAAGAGCTGCTGGATAAGCATGTCTCGTCCAGGAACAAGCCGCCTAAGGTGGCACTCTTCGATGGGAAGTCCGACCCGAAAGATCATTTGGATGCATTCACGGCGGGCATGAGCTTCCAAGATAACTCGGTCGCAGCTCAATGCCGAGCTTTTCTGACCACTCTCATTCGTGTGGGTCGGGACTGGTTCCGGGGGCTGGCGCCGCGCTCTATCTCGACCGTCAATGAGTTGGCCACCCAGTTCCTCGATCACTTTGTCGGGAACAGGCGATAGAATAGGACGGTCAACTACCTGTTCACTATAAAAAGTGAGGAAAAGGAATCCTTTAAGGGATATGCCACTCGTTTCTACAACGTTCTGCTTGAGGTTTCCGAGCACCGCATTGAAACGGTTCTCACTGCGCTAAGGTCGGGTCTTAGGCACAATGAGTGCCTCCGCTCTTTTGCATTAGCGCAACCTAAGACCATGGCCGAAGTAAAAAATTGGACCGAGTAGGAGATCCAACTCGAATCATAGGTGAACTCCAACCTGTCCAGAGACGACCAAGCCGACCAAAAAAAAAGGGGCAGGGAAGAGAACAAGAAAGTCGACCGACCAAAACTTTACTCCCCGAGGTTCTAGGGCTACACTCCCTTGAACAACTCCCAGACCGAGCTATTGGAGGACGCAAAGGGCGAAAGGTTCTTTAAGCTCCCGCCTGTTACCCATGAACCGAGCAAGCGTCTTCGTGACCCGTACTGTGCCTATCACAGGTCGCAGGGCCACCCGACGGAGAATTGCAAGCAGCTCCATGATTACATCGAGGAGATGATCCACTCAGGTCACCTGGTGAAATACCTACGAGACAAATGTCAAGTAGATAGGGGTCAACCCAACCAACCCGAACCCGGAGAGCTGACGATCGGGCAGATTATGGTCGCCACTGACTAACCCGAGTCCAAGCAACAAGGACAGCCACCGAATCCGGTCATTCAATACATGAGAGCTTAAACTGTATCACTGAATCTGTATATTATTTATTAATAAATATTCTTGCTTCCCTACAATCTGAACTGTTTCTTTTTGTTTTCATGCTAAAACATCCTACAAGGCCGGCAGGTAGCTTTTTTCCCGTCAAGCAAAGACTGGCCCTTCACTCAAGTAAATGAAGCTCGGATGTTCATATAAGTAGCCGACAAAAGCCCTCTTCACGAGGCGACCGAGTAGCTTCCTGCTCGGTCTATTCGCAGTGGGTAGCTTTCTGCCCAACAAACGCTGTGGATCCAAAGCCTTCCTCATGAGGCGACCGAGTAGCTTCCTGCTCGGTTCATCCACAGTGGGTAACTTCCTGCCCAACAAATGCTGTGGATCAAAAGCCCTCATCACGAGGCCGCCGAGAAATTTCCTGCTGGCCCATCTGTAGCGGGTAGATTCCTGCCCCAAAATGCTGCGGATCTAAAGCCCTCCTCACGAGGCGACTGAGTAGCTTCCTGCTCGGTTCATCCGTAGTGGGTAGCTTCCTTCCTAATAAACGCTGTGGATTAAAATCCCTCATCACGAAGCCGCCGAGCAATTTCCTGCTGGCCCATTCGCAGCAAGTAGATTCCTTCCCCACAACGTTGTGGATCCAAAGCCCTCTTTACGAGGCGACCGAACAGCTTCTTGCCCGGTCCATCCCTAGAGGGTAGCCTCCTACTCATCAACGCTAAGAATCTAAAGCCCTCTTCTTGAGACCACTGAGTAGTTTCCTTCCCGGTCCATCCCTAGCGGGTAGCTTCCTACCCATCAACTCTAAGGATCTAAATCCCTCCTCTCAAGGCCACTGAGAAGCTTCCTGTCTGGTCCATCCCTAGAGGGTAGCCTCCTACCCATCAACTCTAAGGATCTAAAGCCCTACACTCAAGTCCGCCGAGCAGCTTCCTACCCGGTCCATCCCTAACGGGTAGCTTCCTACCCATCAATGCTAAGGATCTAAAGCCCTCCTCTCAAGGACACCGAGTATCTTCCTGCCCGGTCCATCCCTAGCGGGTAGCCTCCTACCCATCAATGCTAAGGATCTAAAGCCCTCTTCTCGAGGGCACCGATTAGCTTTCTTCCCAGTCCATCCCTAGTGGGTAGCTTCCTACCTATCAACTCTAAGGATATAAAGCCCTCCTCTCAAGGCTGCCAAGCAGCTTCCTGCCCGGTCCTTTCCTAGCGGGTAGCTTCCTACCTATCAACACTAAGGATCTAAAGACCTCCTCTCGAGGCTACTGAGTAGCTTCCTGCCCGGTCCATCCCTAGCGGATAGATTCCTACCCATCAACTTTAAGGATCTAAAGCCTTCCTCTTGAGGCCACAGAGCAGCTTCCTGCCCGGTCCATCCCTATCCATCAACGCTAAGGATCTAAAGCCCTCCTTACGAGGCGAATGAGTAGCTTCCTACACGGCCCATCCGCAGCGGGTAGCTTCTTGCCCAACAATGCTGTGACTCTAAAGCCCTCATCACGAGGTGACCGAGTAGCTTCCTGCTCGGTTCATCCACAAGCAGGTAGCTTCCTACCCAACAACGTTGTGGATCTAAAGCCCTCCTCATGAGGCGACCGAGTAGCTTCCTGCTCGGTTCATCCACCAGCAGGTAGCTTCCTACCCAACAACGCTGTGGATTTAAAGCCCTTCTCACGAGGTGACCGAGTAGCTTCTTACTTGGTCCATCCGCAGCGGTTAGCTTCCTACCCAATGATGCTGTGGACCCAAAGCC
The DNA here is from genome assembly GCA_030015575.1 of Agapanthus africanus. Taxonomy (NCBI): domain Eukaryota; kingdom Viridiplantae; phylum Streptophyta; class Magnoliopsida; order Asparagales; family Amaryllidaceae; genus Agapanthus; species Agapanthus africanus. The sequence goes on from CM057337.1 coordinate 541,272,498, forward strand.
CTCATCATAAGGCCACCATGCAGATTCCTGCTCGGTCCATCCGCAACAGGTAGCTTCCTACCAAACAACGCTGTGGACCTAAAGCCCTCATCGTGAGGCCACCGTGTAGCTTCTTGCTCGGTCCATCTGTAGCGGTTAGCTTCCTGCCCAACAACGTTGTGAACCAAAGCCCTCATCGTGAGGCCAGCGTGCAGATTCCAGATCGGCTTATCTACGAGGGGTAGATTCCTACCCTACGAAGACACGGATCTAGGACCCATATTAAGGAAGAATGAGTCAACGTTGACCTATTCTAACTTGGCTGTTTTTTGACTCATGCAATGACGTGCGATCGTCATCTTGAGTCCGGGGAACAGGAGGGTACCGATCTTCCTACACTTGGCTATCTGAAGCCGAAGGGGAGGAAGACCCACTGAACTCGGCTCCAACAACTGGTGCCTCATCATCCGACTCTACCCTTAACACCTCTACAGACTCCTTAGATGAAGAAATCTAACCTGATTCAAAGGAATGGGCTCGACGAGGAAAAAGCACGGGTGATCCGTTCTAAAAGGAAGGAGAGCCGGGCAATCTTTGACATTGAGAGTGAATTAAGGTAAAAGTGTTGGTCCGAAGATAGTCCCCTCCTATTTATACACTCCAAAGAACACATCCAATGGCCCTGATTGATTCCCGCCAAAACGAAACGTCACGCCCACCAGCCGTCAGAGCTACACGTGGCGATCGACCATTGGGGACGTCCTTTCGGTTGCAAGTGACAGCGACAACCTGTCGCGTCCGCCAACCCGCGTCGGACACGTAGCCTGAAGCCCAACAGACAAACGAATGAAATGGCGCCCCTCTATAATGCGCAATCATTTCATTGATCCACTGATATCATCGGAGATACGCATGAAGATTAAAGCATAAGGGGAGATGCTACGTAGGTTCGGAGATCGAAACAACATGGCTTCCTTACGCCATGTCACCCCGGAAAATCCGCACTAAGATTCTCTGCAACATACTGGGCCAAGAAACCAAAGCAGGCCACTCTCGACCCAACCCATAAATAGGTCGGAACAAGAGTAGGGGGGGGCTAACGATGATGCTCATAAGTAGGAATTCCTCAGATCATGACATGTGGGGAATGATGTGTCACCCGCGACAGCCCGCTGGACTACTGAGGGGCTACCGAGGTAAAATCAATGTGGAGCATTGGCAACTTTCCTCGGAACATCCCCGAGCTAACACTCCGCTTCTTGCCCACGAGCAATCTGGCAGCCGAACTTGCACCCCTCCTTTTTTGCTCGTCTCCGAGCTATTGCAGAGCTGAGCTTCCTTGGCCTCCCGGCTCATCTCCGAGACACCCGCCGAGCTAAGCCTCCCCAGCTCTCCCGATCAAACAAGAGTGCAGAGCCCTAGCACTTCCGCAATGGCTCCGTGTATCTCGCCAAAAAGAGATATCCGCTGCCCCACGTCCCGTGTTCCACGCTGCCGCATCCCTCCATTAATGAGCGTATCCCGTCATTAGTGAAAAGATCCCATCATTTGCGCAGACGTAATGTAAGGGCGTAACTGAAGGCAAAGATCTCGCACCCACTCGATCCATACGACCACTATAAAAACCCTTCTCTCAGACGACTCAGGGAAGGTAACTTGATTCCAATAAGCCACTACTTTGTCAATATTCCTCAGCACTAACTTGATCGTTGGAGGGTCATACCGTGGTTACCCATCCCGGGACTTACTTGCAGGTAGCTCAGCTTCCACATCAAACACAACCCATTGAGATCCACACACTCAACAACAACCTTCAAATCAATCTTAGCCGTCCGAGAAGCTCGCTATTAAATCGATAGAGGACAATATTTGAAGGAGATCTCAGCCTCCATCAAAAATATTCCAAAGCCTTTTTCTTATCTCTTATGAAAGCAAATTATTTTGATTATCTTTTCTCTCACACTCAAAAAGATCAAAGAGATTAATTTGATTATTCCATACTTATTGAAATATTAGTTGTGGGCTTTAAGAGAAACTCTTTTGAAAGTATTCTGCTGAATTGTAACCCTCTTCTTTTCTTTGTGTGAGGATATCTTGAATGCAACAGAGTCTTTTATAAGAGAAAAGTTTTTCTTTCTTTCTTTGAGAATACTTAAGTATAAGGGTGCCTTTGTAAGGAATAAGAACTTATGGTCTCGGTGGAGACGTGGTATAAGAAGTTGCAGGTGCGCAACGTGTTGTGTCGGTAGAGACGTGTTTCAATGGAACAGATCCATGCATCTAAAGAAAGAGGACTAGGGGATCTTCCGAACTCTCTAAATGACTCGTGTTTGCATTTGCTATTTCTCTCTATCGATTTAGATTTCAATTGCTTAGATAGAAATTGCATGCTTAACACATTTTTCTCTATATACTCTTTACTTGATTGCTATATCTATTGCTTGCAATTTGTTCATTAGTTCACAATTGTAGATTGCTTAGCCTCTTATACTTATTGGTATATCTTTTGCTTAAGCTTTACAATTGTGTTTGATTGACAAGTGTAGTGTGTAGAATTTTTTATTTGAGCATATCAGTAACCTTGTTCTATTCACCCCCCTAGGACAATTTTCAATTGGTACTAGAGCTTGGTACTCATAGTTTTATAGGCTTTACATCCTAGAGTGATTCTAATCGCATCTTCTTCACAAAATTGCTCTTTTATAGAAAGTGAATCTATTTTTTATCTTCCTTATTTCGATGAAAGGAAGTTTGATATTTGGAAAATTAAGATGCAATATTTTCTTGAATCACTTGGTAGAAGTATGTGGTTAATTATTGATCGTGAGTATTCTATTCTTACTACGGGTAAATCTATGTGGAATACTCATGAAAAGAATTGCTTTGTTTTTAACATTAAAGCTTTTAAATTCATGCATTGTGTTTTAAATAGAGATGTTCTTAACAATATTTCTTCTTGCAAGATGGCTCATGATTTATGATGCTCCTTGAAGAACATCTATAGAGAGCAATCCATTTGCAATAATGAAGAGAAAACCGAGAGAACGACGCTCATTGTGACCTTGAATGAAGCTCAATTAAGAGCACATCAAATAAGTTCATCCAGCTTTATGGAGCCGATAAAAGAAAATGATGATCATGAGGTTTTAAGTATCTCTTTTTATGATTTTCGCAAACTTACTCATGATCAATTAGTATATGCTTTTCAGAATCTTCAAAATGGCTAGAACTTGCTTGCATCTAAAAATGGCATACTTGAGAATGAAGTTTCCGAGTTGTCCCTTTGTTGTGAATCTTCTGAATCTTTGAATGTTCATTTCATTACTAAGTACAATTCGTTATCTAGCACTTATGATTCACACATGCATTCTTTTGAAAACTTGGTTCTCGAAAATAAGAAATTGACTTCAAAGCTTGCCTTACAAAACGATATCATCGATATTTTGAAAAATGAGAATGAAAACTTGGTTTTGTCTCATGAGAGCTTGAAAAAGGAAAACGATTATATGATCGTAGATTTTAAATGGAAAGTTGATTTATATGATTCTCGTACCTTAAATGTCTTTTCTCTCAAATGAGAAAATGGAAAATTGATCAAGGAAAATATTTCACTTAAAGAAGAAAATTTAGTTTTAAGTGATTTTCATGCTAAGATGTCTAAACAAAAGGAGTTTGTTGATTTAAAACTTATCATGCAAAATATGAGTTTGAATAAAGGCGGTATGATTTTTAAAGAGAGACACTTTAAAAAAAAACCTCTACCCGCCTTTCGAAAAAGTCTTCTCATGCTAAATCGCATAACCACACTCATGCATATCTATATCATTTTAGCTCGGGTAAATCTTTTGAAAATCTTACTCATGCTCCCACTTCTTCTCATGCTTGTGATGATCCATCAAGCGCATTGCACGCACATACTCACTCATGTCACTATTGTGGTGATTTTGATCACTTTGTCTATTCGTGTCTATTAAGTGAAATTAATTTATCCAACACGAATATGATGTGGGTTCCAAAAACTAACCCTATTGAATCCAACAAGACTTGGATACCAAAATCCGCTTCCATGCCATATTTTGTAGGTGTGGAAAATACTTTAACTTAGAAAATCAATGTGGGATGAGTAAGAGCACAACAAAAGGAGAAACTTGCTTGGTTCATCATTTTATGGGGTAACAATCATATGTTTATATTTTAATTGCCTATCATTGCTTGTCAATTTTGCATCTATGAATTCTCGTCACATATTTTGTTTGTATCTATTGTTTTGGTTCATAAACCAGATTAGTTCTTTTTTGTTTTGGACTTTCAAGATGTTTGTTTCCTTCTTTATTATCTCCTCTACTCTTGTTTTCTCCCTTACCTATGTTCAATTTCTTTTATGAGTTTTGATGTGTTTTTCTAGAACATTAGCTTCTGTTTGAATCAAGTTCGAAAACAAAAATTTATTCAAAAACAAATTTTTTGTATTGATTTAAACTTTTCCAGACGTTTGGTCGAGTCTTGTTCAGATGTCTGCCTTCGACAAATGTCTGAACATGAGTTAGAAAAACGTCTGAACGTGTGGTAGACAAACATCTAACCTGAAATTTTATGGGTTTATATATGTGGTTTGTTTTTGGGATTCTCTCTCTCTTTTTATCAGTCGCGTCTCCTCTCTAAAACCCTAACCAAGTTCTTTGCCATCCTCCATCGATTCCTCAAGGAGATTTCCAATCAAAATTGAAATTTTCCCTCTTCAATCAAAACCCTAATTTCATATCTCTCTGTAACATTTCAGGAAATGAAATATTATTTTTGAGAATTTAAATAATTAAAATAATAGATTTCATGAATATTATTAAAAATGTGAGTTTTGGTTTAAACGAAATGGTGTAATTATATTCCTATAGTTTGGAAAATATTTGGAAATTAATACAAATATTGATTTTTGAAAGAATTTATGTGATTTAGGCAATTTATAAATTCTTTATAATTAATTATATACAAGTTTATTTCTAAACTTGATTAATGTTCACTAATCATGCATTAGCTTTAATCATGTTTATGCTTTTGTCATGCACCATAGCATATTACCTACACTTGTTGCATTACTTTATCATGAACCATGCCTTTGTTTTATAAATGTTTGGTTTTAAAATGGTTTAAGGTTTTGTTTCAAAAGAAAAAGAAAAAGAAAATGAAAGATATTTTGGGACATAGGTATGGGCAAGAGAGAGGGGAGAGAGAGAGGGTGAGGGGTCTCTTTTGACCATGGCTTCATTTTCTTCATTCTTTTTCCCTTCTCCCTCTTCATGGCTGCCCTCTTTCCCCCATCTTCTCTACCTCCTCACAACAACACCAAAACCACCTCAAAATACCTTGTTGCCTTCACAGAAATTGTGCACTAGCTCACTACAAGCATGGTGGAGAAAGCAAGTTAGGATTTTGAGCATTTGGGGCAACTCAAGAAAATTCTTGAGTTTCCAAATGAGGTAATTCTTTCACCATTAGTGTAGTAATTGAGTTCCTTTAGCCTCTATTTTAGTTTAAAATTGATCAAGTGTAGTTTAGTGATCTTGGAAAATTCCAAGATGAAGTTTAGAGGATTCTTGAGTTGTGATGGTGCAAGTGAGTGTAATTAGTGACTATAGCCCCTTTAATGTTAAGACCCTGGACCAAGTGAAGTTTGAGAACACAAGATTTGTACTTTAGAAACTTTCCGTGTCGGTTTTATAGCTTGTGATGCCTACTGGGAATCTGGAGTGATCTGAGACCATTACAGGAAAAAATAGCAACTCTATTGACCTAGATTTAACACTAGGAGACCACCCTGAGAAGAAGAACCCAATCCAAGCCAATAAAACTGGCCAGACCAGAATTTATGAGTATCTCCCCGGGTCATCTGTGGGAAATGGTGTCAAGGTTGGTTCTGTAGCTCACAAACCCCATAACTACCCCTCTGTACTGCTTGTTTATCCCCATTTCACCTGACCAAAAATCTGGAGCAAGATTTCTGAGTGGCTGCTTTTGAGTTTCATGGTTTTCAATAACTTGGTTTTGGTATTCGAACCGTGGATTCGATCGTTGGATGTTTGTACGTCAATGAAGAGGGATTTATGATTGTTTTCGTATGCATAGGTTATAGGTTCTAACCTATAAGCACCCCGCGTGTCGTATTGGTTTTGAATTGGATGTGTTGATGCGATACGATATATGTGATATATAGGTACCTTCACACGGATTCCGTACGATAAAGGAAGAGCATGGCGACATCGACTATGGCAAGCAAGGATCAAGGTGAGTAGATGTATATCTAAGGGGAAAGTCGGGTGGATGGCGTATAGCACCCCCGCAGTTTCGTAGTGTAGCATGCGAATATATTATATATATATGTGTGTGTGTGTACCGCAGTTTCGTAGTGTAGCATGCGAATATATTATATGTGTGTGTGTGTGTGTGTGTGTGTGTGTATGTGTGTGTGTGTGTTGTGAGACGTGAATAATTAGCAAGAAAGGCTTTAGGAGATCATGGGTTAGTTTTAGCGAAATTGGAAGATAGTGCTTTTAGTTTAGTTTCTTAGTTGCCAAACCCTAGAGTAAAGGTTCACACACACACGCATACACGTGATATGTTTGGGTGTATATGTTTATATATATGTGTGTGTGTGTATACATATGTGTGTGTGTGTGTGTGTGGATGCGTTGGTACGTATATGTATATACATATACGTATACACGGATGATGAGGATAATATATGATACTTGGAGGTGGGTCGATATGATCGGGCATGATGCTGTGAGATCGGTTATGTGATTTGGGTCGTGTTATGATATTCGACATGATATTATAGTAGATCGTTGGGCGATGTGTTTTTATACATACGAGGATATATGTTTGATGATATTTGTATGTACTAGACTTGAGAACGGTGCCCCTAATTCAGGATATTATGATAATGATACTATATGAATAATGAGGTGTATGTGATATTTGACCGTACCCTGATTTGGGATGCCGTACGATGAATTTTACCGTACGAGATATAGATATGATGATTGATCCGCATTCTTAACTTGAGGATGTCGTATTATGTATTTTACCGTATGCGGCGCTATTCAGACGGGATCGCCGACTCTAGATATATCGACTCGGACTTTAGGTGGATTTCCTTACCCTTTCAATCAGTCTCTTAGTTTAGTCCTGTAGTTTATTAGGTAGATGTTAGACTAGACTCGAGTCATACTTATTTTCAAAACAAACGAATCATGAGTATTTTAAAAATAGGTCGATAGATACTATGGATTTTTCAAAGGACATGTCTGTTTACCGCCGAAAACCGGAGACGGGACCGCGTAGGCCGTCTTGCCTGAATTTGGGGGTAGATGCTATTTGGTTTTATCCGTCCACCTCTCCGAAGATGCCAAGTTGATTTATGGCACCGTGCATCGAAGGTTTGGACAAATGCGGCCGTTGTAGCAGACTTCTTCAGATTCCCTCTCGTGCGCGAGGGGTTTTTGATTGTGGGGACGCTCTTTCCTGCAGGCATAAGCCCCTGCAGTTAATTATGCTACCGTATAGCGGTAGCCACTTTCTCTTTCTCCAGGTGTTCACTTCGTGTCGTGTGAGTTTGTTTTATTTTTGGTTGCCCATGGATTGTATACGGAGACTAATTTATGTTGTCGCCCATAGGGCATGGATTAGTCCAAATCTATATTTTTTTAGATTTGGGTTTGGGTTGGTTTAAGGACCGTTAATCTTGTTTTAGATTAAGATCAAACTCGTTTGTTGAGGATACGTTAGTCTAGTTTTAAATTAAGGTCTACTCAACAGGATTTGGGATCATTTAGATACAACGAAAGAGCATTTAGGCTCTATCGTTTTAGTTTAGGGACATTACGGTCTATAAGTTTAAGGACGTCATAGTCCATGAGTTTAAGGACGTCATAGTCCGTGAAGTTTAAAGATATCATAGTCTGTACGGTTTTTAGTTTAAGGACATCATAGTCCTTGAAGTTTAGTTTAAGGACATTATGGTCCATTGTTAGTTTAAGGACATTACGGTCCATAGAGTTAGTTTAAGGACATTACGGTCCAAAGTTTAAATGTAACCAGTGGGTTTGGAAATGCCCCAGATAGTTATTGTCTATCGGGACCCACTGATCAGTCGAAAATATTGCATTTTTAACACATCAATTTCCCTACTCTTTGCAATCATCTAAAAGTGTTTGGTATAAATCTAGCACATATTAGCAATTTGTCTGTAAAATATCAAATAACATGTGTTATACGTTATAACCGGCATTTTGAGGGAAATGGAGTGTTTATTATTGCACGAATGATCTTTTGTATATCACAACACTTGTCTCGAGATTGTGTGCAGAAAATTCTCCAGGTAAAGAGCCGGAATCATAAAAGTGCTGATAAAAATACACCAAGTCCAAGACTTGTGATCTGGAAGTAAACAAGAAAGTATAAAAAGGTTCCAGACATCAGGAAACAGCCATAAAGCCAGCATAAGAATTACCATGGAGAAATCATGCACCAATACCACCAAACGGCCGCGGATCCACGGCCGAATGGGCCGATCCACCGCGGATCCACGGCCGCGTCAACTCAGTGGGGGCAGAAACGTTTTCCAAGGCTCTCCGTTCAATAGCCAAACTCCTTCAAGATACTTCAGTCCCTAGAGATCTCCAGAAGCTTCCTTTCTAACAGCCAAGCTTTTTGTATAAGCCTAATACCTACCAAGCTTCTCAAGCAAGCTAGCTAACTACCTTAATCTAGAAGCTTCTTCTTATAACAACCAAGCTTCTCTTGTAAGCTAAATAACTAACTCAATCTAGAAGTTTCTTCTTAACTACCAAGCTTACAAGGAAGCTAAACCTAGCTTAGCTTCTAAAGGAAGCTAGATCAAGCTTCTAGAAGAAGTTAAAGGAGAAGACTATATAAAGGGACCCATGGCTTCATTACAAATTTTGTTCATCATTTGAGGGTAAAATTCTAGTGAGATCCAAATCAATTCTAAAGCAAATTGAGTGACACAATTTGATCCAAATCAAGATCATCGAGTACCAAATCAATCAAGCATCCAACAAGCCTTTTTGAAGCAACGCCGATCTTCATCCGAGCAAGTGATCCACGACGATCCACGACTCAAGAAGACGATGCGAAGCTAGTTCGACGATCAAGTTCTTTCCTCAATTCTTATAGTCTTTGAGTGTATTGTAACGAAACATCGAATAATAAAAGGTGAAAATTCTTGATCTTGCTTTTCTTTACATTTGAGCATTATGAAGAGTTTTCGATTATTGATTGTTATCTTTTTCATGATGTTTGAGTGAAAACTCCGCTCGTGGAGGAAACGAGAAAATAGGTAGATGACGATGACTATATTCTTGAACGATTCTGAAGTCTTATGAGTTTTGTAAACTTTAGGAAATTGAATCATCGACGACCTAGTTTTGAGCGAGATGCTTTCTTGAATGTTTTCGCTCTAAATTAGAGATCAACGATCGATGATTGAATTTCCTAGAGGCTAGAATTTGAATGCTAATCAACGAAAGGACAAGTGATGATGATGGAGAAACCCTAGTTTCTTCAAAAGATCCCTAAGCCTCGTTGATCGTCATCGATCTAGCAACAAATCTTCAATAGATAAGAATTTGTAATCATAAGTATTCATCATCACCATCGATTGGATCGATTCCTACGAACCTCTTTACAAATCTTGATAATTCATTCGATTTGGATATCATCTTGAACTTTATTAATTCTTGATTTTAGATCTAGTTTCCAATGATTCTTGAAACTAAATTTCATAAATCTTGAATCAATTTTCTTTTATCTTTTAATTTTCAACTCAACTAAAACAAGATCGAGCAAATCACACTTTCTCAGTGGACGATCCGTTCTCATTGACGAAACTACAATAGACACCGTCAATTGATTGCGGTATAAATTTCTTTGGTTGTGAAACATTTCAAAACACGACACGGAAAAGATCAATCAAATGGCGCCGTTTCCGGGGATAATGTGCTAATTTTTTCGTTTTTGTAATTTGAGTTGGAAAATTTATTATTCCATCAGTTTTTTAGATCAAAATTCGTAACAAGTGCTTTACGATTTGTTGTGATTTTTTGCAAGGAGATCTGGAATCTGTGGAGCGAGAGGAAAAATTTTCAGAGCATTCCAGAGAGTTCAGTGAGTGAACAGGAGCATCTTCAGCAATTCTTGTGCAGAGATCTCATCATACCACCGCGCTTCCACGGCCATACTGTGCATCTCGCGGCGGTTCCGCGGCACTCCTAGGACTTCAGTGCACCAAACTTCTCTTGTATATTTTGAACTTTTTTTATCTCCTTCCCGCTCTGTCCATTAACCAATTTCTGCAGGATTCTTTACAAAAATTCGCAGCGCCGCAAAAAGAAAAATTTGTTGCGTGTTTGATCTTGGTTGTTTGCATTTTTAATATGGAAATTAAGAGGCAAAGACCAAATTCAGATTAGGTGGGGAGTTCATTACCCTTCCTAAGCCCCAAAAATCACAAAACTGGATCCACATTACCTCATTAACTAAAAAATATTTAGACATGACTCTAAGGACCGTCGCGCTCACTTAGGACAGAAGGGGGTCATGGGTAATCTATTGCTTATCCATGTTTCTTTTGTGGTGTCTAAGGCAAGTGTGTCTAAGGCAAGTGGTTACTTAATTAGGCCCACTACTTACGTAGTGGAGAACCTCCCACTTACCTGGCACTTACCTAGCCACAGGAGAGGCAAAGAGGCAGTAGAGGATCTATCTTGCGACTTGTCTTTCTGGAAGTCTAGGAGCGGTCTAGAGACTTGGCCTAGGTAACCACTAGATTTAGGGTTGCTTGTGCATTGTTTGTGATTTGATTTTTCAAAAATCCGTAACTTTTTCAATACAAACACCAAACTCATCTTTTCCCCTAATTATCACTTAACGCCGCTACTTGTGCTAAACCATTTAGTGCATGCTCGGCTGGACACGGGATTCTAGTGCCCGTCTTGTCCGCGTTCCTTCTATCGACTCCGAAGTCGGTAATTCTACATCTACTTTTTCTTTATCCTCCACCACACCCACTTCGATGGACAATTCTCCATCGAACTTCTTTAACACTACTCTGCCACCGTCCGCAGGTGCGCAGAATCCACCCCGCATCTCTCTCCAAGAGAGATGCTATCTTATGCGAGGTCCTCTTTCGACCTGTCTCACCATTCCACCAGCCAATGGGGGAAACTTTGAAATAAAACCCCAATACATCAATCTTCTACCCAAATATCATGGTCTCGAGTCTGAAGATGCATATGTCTTTATTACCAAATTTGAAAATGTATGCACTATGATGGGTACTTCACAGCTTTCTGTGGATGCTATGCGTCTACGACTTCTCCCATTCACTTTGTGCGATATATCCGAGAAGTGGCTTTATAACACAGCTGCACATTCTATTTCAAACTGGGATGAATTCGTCGCAGCTTTCCTAAAGAAATTCTACCCCAATCATAAAACAGCTCGAGTCCGTAGCGAAATAAATCAATTTACCCAGCTTCTAAATGAACCATTCTCGAAATGTTTTGAACGCTTTAAGGATCTGTTAGTCCAATGTCCACATTACGGAATTTCTAGATGGGATCTGTGCAGAATCATATATGAGGGCATTAATCCTATAACAAAACAGAACCTTGAATCCATGTGTCAAGGCACCTTCATGACTAAAGATGATGGTGAAGCCTGGAGATTCTTAGAAGATTTCGCTGAAAAATCTTTACAGTGGGAGAGTGTAAACCAGTCATCTTCTAGGGGTGGCATTCACCAAATTGATGTTTCCGTAGGATTTAGAGGTGAAATGGCAGCAATGCAAAAGAAGCTCGAAGCTATGGAACATAAATTTTTAGCAGCCTCCCTAAATCAGATGTCGCTCCCCAAAACTGTCTGTGGATGCTGTTCTGATCCATCTCATCTTACGGAAGAATTTCCTTTAAATTCTCCGTTTCAAGGTCAAGAGTATACCAATGCTGCTTTCCAACAAAGACCTAGAAACGACCCGTATTCTTCCACTTATAATCAGGGTTGGAGGAATCACCCTAACTTTTCTTGGAACCAACAACAAACTCAAAACACGGTTCCAAATCAAAATAATTTTCAAAGGGCTCCTCCACCACAACAGCAGCCATTTCAACTGACTCAGCACCCCTACCAATCACAAAACTTTCAAAATCCAGTCAACACACCTACACCGTATAATCATTTGCACTTGACCGGTACTGATATTTCCTCTTCACTCGAATGAACTTTTGAAATGTACATGAAACAAATGTCGGCTGAATTTAGGTCTTCCCTCGATAAATTCGAGAAAACTCTTACCTCCAAGCTGAGAGTTTAAAATCGATGGAAGCACAAATTGCACAATTAAAAGCTGAAATGAGTGCAAGAGAGAAAGGGAAACTTCCGTCTCAACCCCTACCGAATCCTGGGCATTCGCAACACTACAATATGAATGGCATCATAACGTTGAGATCAGGAAGAGTGCTGAATAATCACGTTGGGGAAGAGATTGATGATAATGAAAAGTTTATCAATAATACCCCGGTTGAGACCTTTCCTTGCACACACACTTCTACTTCTGATCATTGTTCTTCTACCCCACCAGCTTCTTGTGAGCCTATTCTTCGTTTCCACCAAGGCTCGACACCTCAGCAAACCTCTTTTAGTTCACTAAAGACGACCCCCACTCCTATTCTGGGATCACTTCCACATACACCACCTTTTCCAATGTTGGACCTAGCTCTTATTGCTAAAGCTCCTTATCCGAATCGGTTAAGGGGAAACAAATCGAGTCCACATATGGAGAAGATTATGGAAATGTTTAAATATATTAACATCAACATCTCTCTCCTAGATGCTATCCAACAAGTCCCCGCATATACGAAAATTCTCAAAGACTTGTGCACTAGGAAGAGGAAGACTCAAGTGCCCAAAAAGGTTTTCATGACTAATAATGTTAGCACTGCTTTTACCCCACAGTTACCAAAGCAGCGTAAGGAACCAGGATGTCCTACGATATTGATTTCTATTAGGGGTAAAAACATTAACCGTGCATTACTTGACCTTGGCGAAAGTGTTAATCTGCTTCCATACTCTGTCTATGAGCAGTTAGGGATTGGAGAGTTAAAACCTACTCATTGCACTCTCCAAATGGCAGACCGATCAATCATCAAACCTAGGGGTGAACTGGAGGATGTGTTGATAAAAGTCAGGGAATTTGTATTCCCTGTTGACTTTATTGTTCTCGATACATAACCTGTAGCAAACCCACGGAACCAAATTCCGGTGATTTTGGGTCGACCATTCCTTGCCACTTCCAATGTTGTCATTAACTGTCGAAACGGTTAAATGAACCTATCTGTTATAAAAATGACAATTGAACTGAACATCTACAAAATTGGAAGTCAGCCATCTGAACCCTCTGCTCACATACTTGATGTCTGTTCTGTCCACGAGATTGCTCCCGAAAGTTGCGAAGTTGATGAACTTTGCTTTGAAGATCTCGACAACACTAGCACATCAATGTTTGATCTTGCACATCTTAGTGATGACACATTTTCCACGTTTGAGTCTAACACTCTTGACTCATCACCTTCCGAGTCTGTATCTTTTACAGGCTACGAGCTTCTTTGTGACTCTGAATATCATTCGATGACCCCACCTTCTATAGTTTCTCCGCCAGCATTAGACCTCAAACTTTTACCTTCTCATCTTAAATATGCATATTTAGATGAGAATGAGTCTTTACCTGTGATCATATCCGCTTCACTAGCCTCAGAGCAAGAGAATGCGCTTTTGACGGTATTGAGATCTAATAGCAAGGTGTTTGGTTGGACTATAGCTGACATCAAAGGGATTGGTCCCTTGATTGTTGAACATCATATACATCTGATGGATGAAGCCAAGCCAACTCGAGAACCACAGAGACGGTTAAACCCCGTCAGGAAGGATTCGGTTAAGAAAGAAATCGTCAAATGCCTTGACAATGGTATTATTTACCCAATCTCTGATAGCCAATGTGTGAGTCCAATTCATGTCGTCCCTAAGAAATCTGGCATCACAGTCATAACAAATGAGGCAAATGAGTTAATCCAGACACACGCTCAAACTGGGTGGAGTGTATATATTGATTATAGAAAACTCAATGCCGCAACAAGGAAAGACCACTTTCCTCTACCTTTCATTGACCAGATGCTAGAACGCTTAGCTGGACGTGAATATTACTGCTTCATGGACAGATACTCTGATTATAATCAGGTCCCTATTGCCAAAAAGGATCAAGACAAAACCACATTTACTTGGCCTTTTGGTACCTTTGCTTATAGACGCATGCCTTTTGGGTTATGCAATACTCCCGCTATATTTCAGCGGTGTATGATGGGGATATTCTTGGACATGGTCGAGAATTTTCTGGAGATTTTCATGGACGATTTCTCGATATTCGGAGATTCTTTTGCTGACTGCCTATCTTATCTTGACGCAGTTCTTACTCATTGTAAAGAGAAGAACTTAATCTTGAATTGGAAAAAATGCCATTTCATGGTCCAGGAGGGAATTGTGCTTGGACATATTATTTCATGAAAAGGGATTAAGGTTGACAAAGCTAAAATAGATGTCATTCAAAACCTTCCTCATCCCAAATGCGTCAAGGATATACGATCTTTTCTTGGCCATGCAAGATTTTACAGGAGATTCATTAAGGATTTTAGCAAAATTGCTAGACCATTAACTCTTTTCTAGGCTAAGGACACAACCTTCCACTTTGACTCGGATTGTGAGGCAGCATTTGACTCACTCAAACACTCTCTCACTACAGCTCCCGTTCTATCATCTCCAGATTGGAACCACCCTTTTGAGCTTATGTGTGATGCATCAGATTTTGCAGTTGGTGCAGTCTTAGGACAACACATTGAAAAGATGACACACGTGATCTATTATGCAAGTAAGACCCTGAACTATGCTCAAATTAATTATACAACTACCGAAAAAGAACTTTTGGCAGTTGTATTTGCATTAGAAAAATTCAGGCCTTACTTGATTGGCTCACCTATTGTTGTGTACACTGACCACTCCGTCTTGAAACATCTTTTGGCGAAGAAGGATGCTAAAGGTAGGCTAATATGTTGGATCCTTCTATTATAAGAATTTGATCTTGTTATTAAAGATAAGAAAGGATATGAAAACGTTGTAGCCGACCATCTTTCACGCATCTCTTCTTCACCTGTGACCCTGCCGATCAATGATTCTTTTCCGGATGAACAACTCTTGAATGTATCCGATGAACCTTGGTTCAGGGATATTGTGAATTGTCTTGCCACGGGACTTATTCCCTGCGAATGGTCAAAACAGGACAAACATCGGTTTCTATCCCAATTAAAACACTTTTACTGAGATGAACCATATCTGTTTAAGTATTGTCCTGACCAGATCATTCGCAGATCTCTCCCCAATGATGAATTCAAGAGTGTTCTATCTTTCTGTCATGATCAGGCATGTGGGGGTCATTTCGGTCCTCGAATGACAGCGGAGAAGGTTTTGCAATGCGGTTTCTATTGGCCGACGTTGTTCAAAGATGCATTTGATTATTGCAAAACCTGTACACAGTGTCAACACACAGATAGCATTTCCCGGAGAAATGAGATGCCACGGCAACCAATCTTAGTGGTAGAAATTTTTGACGTTTGGGGTATTGACTTTATGGGTCATTTTCCCAACTCCTTTGGGAATATGTATATATTGTTTGCGGTTGATTATGTATCGTAGTGGGTTGAAGCTATTCCTTGTCGCACTAATGACAAAATGGTTGTCATTAAGTTTTTAAAAGAAATCATCCTTTCGCGATTTGGACACCCACGCGCTATCATTAGCGATAACGGGACACATTTCTGCAATCAGTCTTTTGAGACTTTGATGCGGAAATATGCAATCAACCACAAACTTTCCACACCCTACCATCCCCAAACGAGCGGGCAAGCTGAGGTTTCGAACAGACAAATCAAACAAATTTTGGAGAAGACTGTTGCTAAAAATTGAAAAGATTGGTCAACCAAATTGACGGATACTCTTTGGGCATTCCGAACTACATATAAAACCGATCTAGATATGTCTCCTTACAGAATAGTGTTTGGAAAGGCTTGTCACCTTCCGGTCGAGATTGAGCACAAATCAATGTGGGCCATTAGAGAACTTAACTTTGACTTAAATCAAGACTGCAACTTTCGGAAGCTGCAAGTAAACGAGCTAAGCGAACTCCGCGATGAAGCTTATGATAATGCTATAATTGTAAAGAACCGGACTAAGGTATTTCACGATAAAAACATTTTGAGAAAAATTTTTACACCTGGTGAACAAGTCCTTCTTTATGATTCACGACTTCATCTTCATGCGGGTAAGCTAAAATCTCGGTGGAAAGGACCTTTTGTTGTGCGGTATGTATACCCGCACGGGGCAGTTGAGGTTGAAAATGTTAAAAACGGTACAATTTTCAAAGTAAATAGACATGAATTAAATCCGTATTTTTCCACTGACCCCATGGAAGAGCTCTTGTTTTTATATGAGCCACTTTATCTTGATTAAAATTCCTCCGTCTTACCTCCATGTCTTGTAAAATACTGTATCATCTTTTAGAATGGAGGTGAGTGAAAAGAATAAGTTTGGGTGATGATTTTCACGATCATATTTATTGTCCCCGTTAATAAATTTCCTCCCAGGCTTACAGGTTTTTGTAATCCAGCAGATGGCAACAGTAAGGACACTGTTGAAAACAAGTTTGGGGGAGTTTTGTGCTTATTTACACATCATTTGCATATCACTTTGTATAAGCACAAAGCATAAAAAATAAAATTTCAAAAGATAAAAATATTTAATATTTAATTTGATAAAAAAAATATTAGATAATGAAAAATTACATCCAAAAGATCGGAAAAATTTTAGAAAACCAAGAAAATTAGAAGTTTTCTTAAACGAACTAGTAATAAGTAGTTATGAGCCGTTGTCCCAAAGGTTAGTAAGATGAAGGAAGTCACTAATCTGAGGATAAAAATAAGTCTGAAAAATAGTTCCTATTCTGGAAACCAAACATTTAAATGTTGATACCCTACCATACGCACTTACACACGTCTTGAAACTCGGGATAGTAGAGAATACCTTGAAATGCTCTTGTCTAAAAGCCAAAGTATGAAAGAAATAATAAATGAATAAAATATAAAATGGTGTTAAGAAAAAAAATGAACACTGGTTTTGTTATCACCAAGGCAGCAATAAAAAAAATATAGCGAGGGTGCTTCATCACCTAGTGGCTTAGACTAACTGGTTTGGGAGTCACTGCTAAGCCTTAGGTGTTGCAAGACGAGGAAAATACTAATACGCCTAATAAGCAAGCACATGAGTAATCGGTTGGTTAGTACCTCAAGAAGTATTAACGGTTGCATGAAAAATGTGTGAGCAAATTCATCTAAATATTCATTGATTAAAAAGTACTGAGGCAGATGGACAAGAGTATGATAGCTTGAATTGAATTCTCCGAGCGTAGGGATGTTCTTTACACACACGTAGGGATATATGATCGATGTTTGGAAGAAAGATAGGAATGGAGAATAAAGATGATGTTTTATTGAGAATTGATGTGATTTCTAACATCTTTTCATGACTATTAAGATAGGGCTCATGAAAACCGAAAAGCTAGTATAGTTGGAAACTCTGATTTTCAAAGTCTTTCTTTTATAATTCTTATCTTTAAATATAACTTCCACGGTCTTCTTTTTATTATTGGATTTTGTGGGTGCAATCTGCTGAAAACCCTCAGGAGACAACACTCCTCCTACTAAGGACACCTAGAGGTTTAAAGGCTTGCTGCACGTGCTCAGTGCAATCATGTTGCCTACGAAAGTGTGCTAGTTAGTTTTTCTTTTTCTTTATTTTCTTCTTCTCTTCACCTGAATAAACATGTTTTCTCGAGACGACCAAAATTATGTTTGGGGGAATTTGATCAGTCGAAAATATTGCATTTTTAACGCATCAATTTCCCTACTCTTTGCAATCATCTAAAGGTGTTTGGTATAAATATAGCACATATTAGCAATTTATCTGTAAAATATCAAATAACATGTGTTATACATTATAACCGGCATTTTGAGGGAAATTGAGTGTTTATTATTGCACGCATGATCTTTTGTATATCGCAACACTTGTCTCGAGATTGTGTGCAGGAAATTCTCTAGGTATAGAGCCGGAATCATAAAAATGATGATAAAAATACACCAAGTCTAAGTCTTGTGATCTGACAGTAAACAAGAAAGTATAAAAAGATTCCAGACATCAGGAAATAGCGATAAAGGCAACATAAGAATTACCATGGAGAAATCATGCACCAGTACCACCAAACGGCCGCGGATCCGCGGCCGAATGGGCCGATCCGCCGCGGATCCACAGCCACCTCAACTCAGTGGGGGAAGAAACGTTTTCCGAGGCTCTCCGTTCAATAGCCAAACTCCTTCAAGATACTTCAGTCCCTAGAGATCTCTAGAAGTTTCCTTTCTAACGGCCAAGCTTCTTGTACAAGCCTAATACCTACCAAGCTTCTCAAGCAAGGTAGCTAACTACCTTAATCTAGAAGCTTCTTCTCATAACAACCAAGCTTCTTTTGTAAGCTAAATAACTAACTCAATCTAGAAGTTTCTTCTTAACTACCAAGCTTACAAAGGAAGCTAAACCTAGCTTAGCTTCTAAATGAAGATAGATCAAGCTTCTAAGGGAAGCTAAAGGAGAAGACTATATAAAGGGACCCATGGCTTCATTACAAAAGTTGTTCATCATTTGAGGGTAAAATTCTAGTGAGATCCAAATCAATTCTACAGCAAATTGAGTGACACAATTTGATCCAAATCAAGATCATCGAGTACCGAATCAAGCAAGCATCCAACAAGCCTTTTTGAAACAACGCCGATCTTCATCCGAGCAAGTGATCCACGACGATCCACGACTCAAGAAGACGATGCGAAGCTAGTTCGACGATCGAGTTCTCTCCTCAATTCTTGTAGTCTTTGAGCGTATTGTAACGAAACATCGAATAATAAAAGGTGAAAATTCTTGATCTTGCTTTTCTTTACATTTGAGCATTATGAAGAGTTATCGATTCTTGATTGTTATCTTTTTTATGATGTTTGTGTGAAAACTCCGCTCGTGGAGGAATCGAGAAAATAGGTAGATGACGATGACTAAATTCTTGAACGATTCTTAAGTCTTATGAGTTTTGTAAACTTTAGGAAATTGAATAATCGACGACTTAGTTTTGAGCAAGATACTTCCTTGAATGTTTTCGCTCTAAATTAGAGATCAACGATCGATGATTGAATTTCCTAGAGGCTAGAATTTGAATGCTAATCAACGAAAGGACAAGGGATGATGATGGAAAAACCCTAGTTTCTTCAAGAGATCCCTAAACCTCGTTGATCGTCATCGATCTTGCAACAAATCTTCAATAGATAAGAATTTGTAATCATAAGTATTCCTCATCACTATCGATTGGATCGATTCCTACGAGTCTCTTTAAAAATCTTGATAATTCATTCGATTTGGATATCATCTTGAACTTTATTAATTCTTGATTTTAGATCAAGTTTCCAACGATTCTTGAAACTAAATTTCATAAATCTTGAATCAATTTTCTTTTATCTTTTAATTTTCAACTCAACTAAAACAAGATCGAGCAAATCACACTTTCTTAGTGGACGATCCGTTCTCATTGACGAAACTACAATAGACACCGTCAATTGATTGCGGTATAAATTTATTTGGTTGTGAAACATTTCAAAACACGACATGGAAAAGATCAATCACCCACCACCTCTCTGAAGACATTGAAGAATTACAATGACATGTATTAGAGGTGTGAAGGGATGTACCCTTGAACCAAATGTCCGATTGAGAGGGAGTGGGATGGACATTATTTTGAATGCCATATGAGATGAGTAATTTTAGAAGACCTGAGTATAATGTGGGCTCAGTTAAAAGAGATTTTGGCTTTTTTCAGACTTAGCTGATTGGGGCTAAGATCAACCTCTTATAATGTTAAACACTAAAGTATGTTTGGCGCTCACGTGCTCCTACGTGAGGCGCTCGAAGTAGTGTTAAACACTAAAAGGTTGAAGCGCTCACGTGGGGTCATGTGAGGCGCTCGAAAGTTGGTATAACTCCTTTAGATTTATTCCTTCCTTTTTTCTTCTTCTGAGTGCTCAACACTATTGGGTCACGTGGGGTCACGTGAGGCGTCCCTAAAAGGATGAAAACAATATTTGATTCATTCTCCCCTTCTTCTGAAAATATTAAGCATTGTTAAGGGGTCACATGATGTCACGTGAGGCGCCTTAAAAAAGAGATTACCTTGGGTTCATCCCCCTTTTTCTTTTGAAAGCGCTGAGTATCAAATGGTCACGTGGGGTCATGTGAGACGCCCCAAGTTGGGATCTGTCTTAGGTTTATTCCCCTTTCTGCAAAGTTTATTCAGGGATCGGTTGTCCTCTTATGTT
Source organism: Agapanthus africanus (assembly GCA_030015575.1). NCBI lineage: Eukaryota > Viridiplantae > Streptophyta > Magnoliopsida > Asparagales > Amaryllidaceae > Agapanthus > Agapanthus africanus. Next base: position 541,293,053 of record CM057337.1, read on the forward strand.
CATGCTAGTCTCCTTTACGTGCATGGGGATTTTAAGTTTTCAAACCCCCTGTTTGATAAGAATTGAATTCTTTTATAGGGTTAAACCCTAGTTTCATTTAGAGGAATTGAATTCCTATATTATCTGTTGTAAGAATTAAATTCTTTGAACTTAGTTCTTTTCCCTAGGTCTAAATCTGCATAACAGAATCTTCTCGATGAGAATTAAATTCTCAACTTGTGGAGAGATCTGCTTCTACAGATCTTCAACCAGAAGAAGAACTAAGTTCTTTTCAGAATATTTAAACTCTTATGGAGATGAAAATATTCTCTATTTTGCTCATTCTCTTACCTAGAATTTCTTTTTCTCTTTGAGGAGATCTTCTTCTCTCTGGAGAATTAAATTCTCTTTTCTTTTAATCTTACCCGGAGTTTCTCTCCCTTTTTCTGTCTCTTTTTCTCTGCTTCCTCCTCTCTCCCCTCTTTTTTTTCTCTGTGCTTCCTTCTCTCCATCCTCTTATTTTTTTCTCTGTGCTTCTTGGCTCTTATTTATAAGGGAAAGAAAGGAATCCACTTGTTTCGAAAATCTCTCATTGAGAGATTTTGATTGATTTTATAATTAACCAACATGATCTTTTAGATCACTCGGTGAATTTTATTCACCGTTGGATTTTGAATCCAAGAACTTCTGTTTTACAGAAGATATTTCTTTTGTTGCTCTTACCAAATTTAGGAAGATATTTCCTCATACAGAATTTTTCTGTAGATTGGTGATTTTTAATCACCATTGGACCTTTAATCCAACGGCACTCTGTTTTATAGAGCGTAATATTTCTTGTTCAGAAAGATCCAAGGAAATATTTTCCAAATAAGGTTTTTGATCCCTTTTAATTAGAATTTTGTTCTATCGGTTCAGAAGACTTAGGAGCCTGTAACGTGTAGCACGTGACCTCACCAAATTAAGCATGAAGCTTTTGATTAGAATTTGATTTTATCAAATTAAGCCCACCAAAGAGTGTCACGTGCTATCACGTGGGTTTTTCTCTGGCCAATTGTTTGCTTTATTCAGGCGCCTGTATACTTTGTATACAGAGGTCACATGTCTGCACGTGAGGCCCGATTTCAGCTTAGTTTTGGTAAGCGCAGCGCCTATCACGTCTGGGCATGTGATGCTCCACCTTGGGGACTTTTTCCTGCTGTTTTATTTATTTATTTATTTTCTGTAAGGGAAAAAATGCCCCTACAGCGTTGTTCTCACGTAGTTTGCACGTGGGTGCAACGCTGTCACCTTTACAGCCGTTGGATTGCCTAGGGGATTTGGGAGATGAAACGCCCTTGTCACGTCTTATAAATGCGAGGGTTGATTTATTTCCAAGACGGAGTATTGCTCAGACGGGGAGGTTATGAGTTGACATGTTTCCGAGTCGAAGTATTGCTTGACGACAGTGTAACGTTTTGAAAATCGTTTCGGTGAAATTTTGGAAAATCGGTAAAATAAGGGGGTTTTCTGTAAAAAGCCAAAATACAAATATCTTTATTTTAAAATTAAATATAAATATTCTAGCTATGTAATTGCTAGTATTTGGAGTTTATTGAGCAACTGGAGAAATTTCAAATTTTCTGAAATTAATTATTTTAATATTATTTTAAGCCGTCACTAATATATTTAATTAGGGAAAATTACAAATTGGAATGTGTTGATAAAAATTTTATAATTCATGACACACTAAACTGACATGTAAAATATTGTTTTTGAAATGAAATCGTTTACCAAAACGGTTTAGAAAATATTGAAGAAAAGAGGCTTATTTGGTGAAATTAGTGTAAATGGTTTTGGGGGTATAATATTTATCTTTTGTTTTCCATACCCATACTCACACCCCACATTTTTCCTCCCCTCCTTGGCTGAATTTTCAGCAGCCCCATTTCCCCCATGTCCCCACTTCTTTTGATAAAAGAAAATGAATAGAATAAAGAGAGAATGAATAGATATATGGGTATTGGTCTGACTTTGACTTTCTCCCCCCACTTTCTCCACCTCCCTCTCTCTCCTCACTCCCTTCAATCTGGCCGAGAATTCCCTTCCCCCTCAACAACAGCAGCCCTCCCCAAATCCCCTCCATTTTCCTTCAAAAAAATCAACAAAAATCACACAAAAAGCCCACAAAATCAAAATCTAAATCCTACCCATTTTTACTTGACCATTCTAGTATGGATCTAGGGATCAAGATGGAATTTTGGGAGGCTACATCTTGAGCTTGATCTCAAACATGGGAGGTATAATTTCATACTTTTGTTAAATTTGTTGTCTGGTTGCTTTAATCTAAGTTAACTAAGTGCTTAATTAGGTTTTTGATGAGTTTAATTGCATGATTAAAGATTTCAAGTTAGGGTTTTGTTGTGGAAATGGGTTGTGATCGATTGTGCATAGTTTAGTGATGTGGATTAACATCTTAAGTTTTGTAGAAAGCTAATCTAGTTGTTAATTACAAACCCTTACTTATAAAATGTCCTAATTAAGTTATTTTGCTAACTAGGGTTTTTGGAAAATTGTTAAATGCTTTAGATTAAAATATAATTATGGTTTCATGTCATTATAAATATTATATTGAGTGGTTTAATGCCTTTGATTCATGAAAATCCAAGCTAAATTGTTGTTTGTATATTTTTGCTATAACATTGTTAAATTTGGGTATATTGTAAACTAGAATTTTGGGGTTAATGAAATTTAATGAGATTAAATTGTGAAAATTATTTTTATGACTTATTTAAGATATTTAATAAGTATTATGGCCGCTAGATTTGTTTAAACGTCGTGTTTTGTACTAAACCGGGTAATTTTTGCTTGCTAGATTTTCGGAAAAATGACTTTTAAAGTGAATTTGGGGTTTTCGTGAGTTTTAACCCATTTTATATTATAATTAGTGTTCGTGAATGTGCAAATGAGTGTGATTGGGTTTTTCTCGATGGTTTGACGTTTGTACATTGACATCGAGGGTTGGTTTGGCTATTCTTGCATGCGTAGGCGATAGGTTTTGACCTATGCGTGATACGCGTGCCGATTTGATTTTCGTGTGCCGTTTCGATTTCGAATTTGGTTTTAATGCGATACGGTGCGTTATGATATGTAGGTACCCCATGTGTACTTCAAGACTACAAGCAAGAGCGTGGCGACGTCAGCACCAGCGAGTGAGGATCAGGTGAGTAGATTTATATCTACGGGGAGAAGTCGGGTGGATGGCGTATAGCACCCCCGTAGTTCGTGGTGATGTATACGAATACGCATACACATATATATTTTGATTATATATATTATGTTGATATGAGACTTGATGATAAAAGTAGATTCTAAGTGTTCATGGATTAGTTTAGTGTTAGTTGCGAAACCCTAGAGTAGTTGTTACACGCACACACGCACACACTCACATGCATACATCTATGTTATTACCTGTGCATATATGAGGATATGTGTTATGTGTTCACCTGGGTATGGGACTAGGTGTTCACATACTGGATTTGCGGATGATACTTGGGATTGAGATGAGTCGATGAGATTTGAGTTGAGGCCGTGAGATCGGTGATATGGCGGGATTCGTACTGGAGATACGCCCTGATGTTATAGCGGATCTTTGGATGACGATGCCATGTGAATAGTGATATTAGTAGTGTACTAGACGTAGGTCAGTACCCCAGATGATGATCTTGATAAAGAGGATACCAGATGAACAGTGTGATGAGTATGATATTGACCCGTACCCAGATTTAGGGATGCCGTACGACAGATTTACATACGAGCTATATATTTATGATTGATCCGCACTCTTGACTTGGGATGTCTGATTTTAGATATGGTATCGGATATGATATTATTGAGGCGGGATCACCGACTAATATATATACAGGTATGTATATGTATCGACTCAGATGTTAGGCGGTTTCCTTACCTGTAGTTCAGCTTGTTAGTTCAGCCGTATAGTTTAGTGTAGTTGTTTGACTAGATTAGACTCCTACCTATTTCAAAACTAACGAATCGTGGGTATTTTAAAAGACGGGTCAAGGGATTCTACGGATATTTCAAAAGACGTATCTTTTCTTAAAAACATTATAGCCCTTATTTTCAAAACACCGCGATTCGTGTCATTTCAAATGGCATTATTATAGGACTTATATTAGGGTAATGAAGATTAGTTATCGTTGTGTCTAGTATTCAGTTCCCGCATATTATTGTTGTTGCTCCGCATCGCATACTTATTGTAATTCATATTTCATTATTGATATCATGCTTTTAGGGCACTATCACCATTACCGATGATGCGTATATACCATGTACACTTACTTGCCGGTTCACACACATCTTCATCGGTAATTGCCATGTCACGTACACTTAGAAAATACTATTACTTTGACATAGCCTGTTAGCTAATAGTTTAGACATGATATTAGTGTACTTGCCTTATATGCTAGTTTAGACATTGTAGTTATTACCTGCTATTTCATGCATGTTATTATTCACTGTTATGCCGCATTCATGGATTCTCATGCATATATTCACTATCTTACATGCTATTGAGGTTTTGGATTCGGATTTCCATGAGATTTTCTGGATTTGGGGGAAAACCGCAAAACTTATACAAACTTCTTCTCTCTTTTAAAATAAAAAGCACGGTTTTCCCATGATGTATGAGTCGTCCACCATGAGTTTGCTGATGGATTTCGAGACCCGAGTTCGAGGAGTGGAGGAACCGTTTCGGGTACATGGTGGACCCGTTGCGTTACCCCGGGGCAAGAGGATCGTGTTGTTGACGTTGAGCCTGGCAGGGGAGCACTACCGACCGGCGATTTTACCCGACGCGTCGGATATCCGGAGGATACCGTCGTGGTCTTGAGATGGATGGTAGGGGCCGGTCTGGACTGACGGCGCCCTAGATATTGTGATTGAGACATTGAGATTTTGAGATATTGAGGTACAAAGATTGTGACACCGAGATATCGAGATATTTGGACACTTGTTTTGTGTCGATGCTGGGCACTGTTTTATGCTGATTTCATTTATGGCACCTCATTTTTAAAATACAGAAATCACACTGATTTATGAAAGCAGTTTTATTCAGTACATGCATTCTGTTTCATGCATTCATACATCATCCATATGATATATTGCTACCTGAGACACTGACACGGGCACATGGTATTACACTGGGGTTGGATATTTACCCTAGCCTTTGTTATAGGCTGCATGTTATATATATTGAGGATATGTTATGATCGTATGACCTAGAATTACGTCATACATGCGATTTCTATTCGTAGATGTTTTTCTATTCACGAGTTGGCAACTCACCCCCGTTGTGCCCCAGTTTCTTGCAGGTTTGCCATACAGGTTTCATTACGGCTTTGCGGGCACAGTTTCGTTCGGGTGACTTGCTAGTAGGTGGGTTTATTTGTATCGTACCCACCATTATACCTTGTATATTATTATTCTGTTGCATCTAGAAGTTCCATCAACCAAACATGTATTTATTTTTGAGATAGAGACCAGTGATGTTATTCTTTCGACCTTAGAGTCGCGCGTTGTATTTCTATGGGTTTCTTGCTGTTTTGAGTTTCCTTTGAGTTTTGATCCTCGCCCTTGGTGTTGTATATTATATTGCTTGCATGGTTGTGACCGTCGATTGACGAAGAGCTAGCTCCCGCTTGGGGATGCCTTTTATTGATTTCGTATACTATTCATGTTATATCCCGTTTGGGGCCAGTATTTACAAAGGAGACTATGCCGAAATTTGCAGGAAATATTTGATGTTTTTTTAAACGCATAATTCGGCTTATGCTATTAAAACTAATTGATTTAAATTGGTTTTCCTTCACTCTACTACTTTTCTTGGTTTGGATTTCTGGGTTTTTCGGCTTACTTAGATTACGTATGCTTCGAGACGTTTCGTAGTTTAAGTGCCGGTCATGTTCCGTACTTTCGGGACGTGACAAAGTTGGTATCAGAGCGTTAGGTTTACCTTCGGAGCGTAGGATGGCCCTTGGTTGATGGAATAGGTGACTAAAGTAGAGTGACGTACCGTGGTATGTTCCGCGGCATACTTACGATACGCTACTCCACTTAAGGAGCCTTAGGATATACATTTCTTTGCTCAGTATCATATTCATTCATAATCTAGCCTCATCGGTACCAGTCATGGTTTTGCTGCCACGATTATGGGCAGGGAGAGCTACGGCTAGAGTTGCGGTCAGCACGAGCTCGTTACGAACGAGGACTGACCAGAGCATAATTCCGGTGATACATGATTGTAGAGATGTGTCTTTTGATTGTGCTTTCGCGCCACGAGTGTTGGATGGATCGCTGTATGAGATTACTTGGACGTGCCGATCAGTACCAGAGGATTGAGCCACTGATAGAGGCCAGCCAGATTTTGATGATCGTTGGTGTATTGCTTATTCGTGATGATTGAGGCACGGTTCAGCGTGCCGACGAGTGAGCCAGTTATTGCTGCGGACGACGAGATATCTCCCAGGTGTTGGTGCGATTGTAGTTCGAGTTGTACTAATAGCTGATATAAGGTCTCTAGTCACCGAGGATGAATGACTAGGACATGTGATTCGTTCGCCTACCCCGATGAGAGGTCATCAGATAGATTGATTCCAGCTAGAGACGACTTCACGCGGAGACGTTGAGAGTCGACAGAGACGATCGAATGTCAGAAACCTACTATTCCAAGTTTAAAGTAATCGAAAGGACATGCAGGAAATTCTATGGTCCCTCTAGAAGAATGAAACCCTAACTCGACTTAATGACCATGTGAAAGCCTTTGAACCTTCGGGTTTGCGGCAGTTCTGCGGCGCCATTGGTGAGGCTTGGGTTTGCCCTTCTACGGTTGGACCACCGATACTGTGGTATGTACTCGATACTATTATACTGTACCCAAGATGTTGAGCTCTTGGGGGACTATGAGGTTTCGACGAATCGATCGGATGGCTCGACTTAATTCGGATGCTAGGTGGTGAGATGCATTTCTTGGGAGACTCCAGGTATGAGGATAGCCGTTGGAGCGCAGTCCATGCAGCCGCGATGAGACGAGTCCGAAGCAGTTGACATTAGAGAAAAGTGGAGTAAGAGGTTCGTACAAAATCCGGATATGATGACGTTCAACTCCGCTGACATCAGAGATGCGATGCGCATGCCGAGGCATTGTACTTGGATATACCTTCCAGAAGTAGTCACGATGAGTATGCAGCCGTTCCGGAGCAAGAAGCGGATGTAGTAAAGGGCGATGATTTCCGGACAGTTAGGCGAGACGAGACTTGGAAGAGACCTTGAGCAGGAATCCTTCCAGTCCACTGCTGCAATGATATTTGCACCCAGGATCAGATGTGTCAAGTGCATTCAGAGAGCCAGAGGCCGACGCCAGTGATATGCTGCCTTACGAGTAGTCGCGATGATTGATCGAGAGATAATCAGAGAAGTGCCAGAACGAAATCGTCCCTGTTAGCACATCTGACCGGGCTGATGAGCCGATGGATCGTGAGATTGGTAATCCACGGAGAAGACTTGGACCCAGGAGTGGTCATGTTACGCACACCAGCAGGCCAGAGTTCAGGATCGCCGCCGAGATACGTTATGAGTGATCACGACAGTTAGCTAGAGATTCTTGGAGGATGTGCTTGAGCGGAACTATTCCTCCATACTTGATTTTGGTATTTTGAGAGATATATTCGCATGATTTGGTTTTGATGATTGAGTTTCATGATATCGTTTTCCTGCGCCATGGTTGCACCTACTGAGTATTTACGATTTTTGCACAGTTGTTGCACTTGAGATAGTTTTCGTGCCTTGGTTTCTCATGTTTGTGATTATATGGATTTCATGATTTCGTGCATGATGGATGCACCTGTTTTTGATTTTCGCGCATGTTTTGAGAAGCGATTTCGGTGCACACCAGATGCACTAAATCAAGATTCTTCGTGCGTGTCAGACGCACCTGTCCTTGCTGTCAGGCACACACGTTGCCTATGGCAGATGTTGTGTGCAAACCCGTTGCACTTAGATATTGTTTTTGTGCGCATGTATGGCACATATATGGATTTTGATTTCTGTGCGCACCAGACACACGTAGTATTCATATGCATATTTTGGGATTGATTTCTTATAGAGCAGTACGTTTTTATGATATTTGCTATGTGTTTTCGTACTGAGCAGGACTAGTCAGAGAACAGTACCTGAATGTATTTTGCATGCATTGATAGCTATCGAAGGGAATTCCAAGAAGCGAGCTATAGTCTCAGTATTTATCTACGTGTCTGATATGACACGAAACGTTTAAAATAAGGAAACCCTTCTAAATTGTTTCCCAAAACGGCGGAACGTACTTTTTAAAAATAAAAGGTATATATGTATATGGTTATTTTCTTATGATAGACGTTTGCCACTGTGCAGTGTTATGCGCATTGCACAGCGACTTTAAGAGATTTGGCATGCATTTCCATCAGATATTTACGTATATAGATTTGATATTTAAGTGTATAGTTTCGAGTTACATCATATTGGTTTTGTATTGGATTTGACATTTGTGTCTTTACCATGACTCCGATGATTGCGAGATGCTTGACGGAGTTTTGATTTGAGTTATATGCTCATTTTTCATGCGCATGCGCTGCGCTACGATTTGTTTTATGTGTTTACGATTTCGGAGCCCCGACGACTTGATGGTTTTGCTTAGATATTTTAGTATTTAGGAGGAGTTTTAATTTAAATTTGGGGACCGAATTTCTCTAAGCGGGGAAGATTGTAACGTTTTGAAAATCGTTTCGGTGAAATTTCGGAAAATCGGTAAAATAAGGGGGTTTTCTGTAAAAAGTCAAAATACGAATATCTTTATTTTAAAATTAAATATACATAATCTAGCTATGTAATTGCTAGTATTTGGTGTTTATTGATCCACTGGTGAAATTTCAATTTTTTCTGAAAATTATCCGAAATTAATTATTTTAATATTATTTTAAGCCGTCACTAATACATTTAATTAGGGAAAATTACAAATTGGAATGGGTTGATACAAATTTTATAATTCATGACACACTAAACTGACATGTAAAATATTATTTTTGAAACAAAATCGTTTGCCAAAACGGTTTAGAAAATTTTGAAGAAAAGAGGCTTTTTCGGTGAAATTAGTGTAAATGGTTTTGGGGATATAATATTTATCTTTTGTTTTCCACACCCACACTCACAACCCACATTTTTCCTCGCCTCCTTGGCTGAATTTTCAGCAGCCCCATTTCCCCCATGTCCCTACTTCTTTTGATAAAAGGAAATGAATAGAATAAAGAGAGAAGGAATAGATATATGGGTATTGGTTTGACTTTGACTTTCTCCCTCCACTTTCTCCACCTCCCTCTCTCTCCTCACTCCACTCAACCTGACCGAGAATTCCCTTCCCCCTCAACAACAGCAGCCCTCCCCAAATCCCCTCCATTTTCCTTCAAAAAAATCAACAAAAATCACACAAAAAGCCCACAAAATCAAAATCTAAATCCTACCCATTTTTACTTGACCATTCTAGTATGGATCTAGGGATCAAGATGACATTTTGGGAGGCTACATCTTGAGCTTGATCTCAAACATGGGAGGTATAATCTCATACTTTTGCTAAATTTGTTGTTCGGTTGCTTTAATCTAAGTTAACCAAGTGCTTAATTAGGTTTTTGATGAGTTTAATTGCATGATTAAAGATTTCAAGTTAGGGTTTTGTTATGGAAATGGGTTGTGATCGATTGTGCATGGTTTAGTGATGTGGATTAACATCTTAAGTTTTATAGAAAGCTAATCGAGTTGTTAATTACAAACCCTTACTTATAAAATGTCCTAATTAAGTTATTTTGCTAACTAGGGTTTTTGGAAAATTGTTAAATGCTTTAGATTAAAATATAATTATGGTTTCATATCATTATAAATATTATATTGAGTGGTTTAATGCCTTTGATTCATGAAAATCCAAGCTAAATTGTTGTTTGTACATTTTTGCTATAAAATTGTTAAATTTGGGTATATTGTAAACTTGAATTTTAGGGTTAATGAAATTTAATGAGATTAAATTGTGGAAATTGTTTTTATGACTTATTTAAGATATTTAATAAGTATTATGGCCGCTAGATTTGTTTGAACGTCGTGTTTTGTACCAGAACGGGTAATTTTTGCTTGCTAGATTTTCGGAAAAATGGATTTTAAAGTGAATTTGGGGTTTTCATGAGTTTTAACCCATTTTATATTATAATTAGTGTTCGTGAATGTGCAAATGAGTGTGATTGGGTTTTTCTCGATGGTTTGACGTTTGTACATCGACATCGAGGGTTGGTTTGGCTATTCTTGCATGCGTAGGCGATAGGTTTTGACCTATGCGTGATACGCGTGCCGATTTGATTTTCGTGTGCCGTTTCGATTTCGAATTTGGTTTTAATGCGATACGGTGCGTTATGATATGTAGGTACCCCATGTGGACTTCAAGACGACAAGCAAGCGCATGGCGACGTCGGCACCAGCGAGCGAGGATCAGGTGAGTAGATTTATATCTACGGGGAGAAGTCGGGTGGATGGCGTATAAAACCCCCGCATTTCATGGTGATGTATATGAATACGTATACACACATATATTTTGATTATATATATTTTGTTGATATGAGACTTGATGATAAAGGTAGATTCTAGATGTTAATGGATTAGTATAGTTTTAGTTGCGAAACCCTAGAGTAGTTGTTACACCCACACACACACATGCATACATCTATGTTATTACCTGTGCGTATATAGAGATATGTGTTATGTGTTCACCTGGGTATGGGACCAGGTGTTCACATACTGGATTTGCGGATGATACTTGGGATTGAGATGAGTCGATGAGATTTGAGTTGAGGCCGTGAGATCGGTGATACGGCAGGATTCGTATTTGAGATACGTCTTGATGTTATAGCGGATCTTTGGATGACGATGCCATGTGAATAGTGATATTAGTAGTGTACTAGACGTAGGTCAGTACCTTAGATGATGATCTTGATAAAAAGGATACCAGATGAACAGTGCGATGAGTATGATATTGACCCGTACCCAGATTTGGGGATGTCGTACGACGGATTTAATATATTGATGATTGATCCGCACTCTTGACTTGGGATTTCTGATTTTAGATATGGTATCGGATATGATATTATTGAGGCGGGATCAATGACTAATATATATACAGGTATGTATATGTATCGACTCAGATGTCAGGCGGTTTCCTTACCTGTAGTTCAGCTTGTTAGTTCAGCCATATAGTTTAGTGTAGTTGTTAGACTAGATTAGACTCCTACCTATTTCAAAACTAACGAATCGTGGGTATTTTAAAAGACGGGTCAAGGGATTCTACAGATATTTCAAAAGACGTATCTTTTCTTAAAAACACCGTAGCCCTTATTTTCAAAACACCGCGATTCATGTCATTTCAAAAGGCAATATTGTAGGACTTATATTAGTGTAATGCAGATTAGTTATCGTTGTGTCTAGTATTCAGTTCCCGCATATTATTGTTGTTGCTCCGCATCGCATACTTATTGTAATTCATATTTCATTATTGATATCATGCTGTTAGGACACCATCACCATTACCGATGATGCGTATGTACCACCACGTACACTTACTTGCCGGCTCACACACATCTTCATCGGTAATTGCCATATCACGTACACTTAGAAAATACTATTACTTTGACATAGCCTGTTAGCTAATAGTTTAGACATGATATTAGTGTACTTGCCTTATATGCTAGTTTAGACATTGTAGTTACTACCTGCTACTTCATGCATGTTATTATTCACTGTTATGCCGCATTCATGGATTCTCATTCATATATTCACTATCTTACGTGCTATTGAGGTTTTGGATTCAGATTTCCATGAGATTTTCTGGATTTGGGGGAAAACCGCAAAACTTATACAAACTTCTTCTCTTTTTAAATAAAAAGCGCGGTTTTCCCATGGTGTATGAGTCGTCCACCATGAGTTTGCTGATGGATTTCGAGACCCGAGTTCGAGGAGTGGAGGAACCATTTCGGGTACATGGTGGACCCGGTGCGGTACCCCGGGGTAAGAAGATCGTGTTGTTGACGTTGAGCCTGGCAGGGGAGCACTACCGACCGGTGATTTTACCCGACGCGTCGGATATCCGGAGGATACCTTTGTGGTATTGAGATGGATGGTAGGGGCCGGTCTGGACTGACGGCGCCCAAGATATTGTGATTGAGATATTGAGATTTTGAGATATTGAGGTACAGAGATTATGACACCGAGATATCGAGATATTTGGACACTTGTTTTGTGTCGATGCTGGGCACTGTTTTATGCTGATTTCATTTATGGTATCTCATTTTTAAAATACAGAAATCTCACTGATTTATGAAAGCAGTTTTATTCAGTACATGCATTCTGTTTCATGCATTAATACATCATCTATATGATATATTGCTACCTGAGGCACTGACATGGGCACATGGGATTACACTGGGGTTGGATATTTACCCTAGCCTTTGTTATAGGCTGCATGTTATATATATTGAAGATATGTTATGATCGTATGATCTAGGATTACGTCATACATACGATTTCTATTCGTAGATGTTTTTCTATTCACGAGTTGGAAACTCACCCCCTCCCCAGTTTCTTGTAGGTCTGCCGTACAGGTTTCATTACGGCTTTGCAGGCACAGTTTCGTTCAGATGACTTGCTAGTAGGTGGGTTTATTTGTATCGTTCCCACCATTATACCTTGTATATTATTATTCTATTGTATCTAGAAGTTCCATCAACCAAACATGTATTTATTTTTGAGATAGAGACCAATGATGTTATTCTTTCGACCTTAGAGTCGCCCGTTGTATTTCTATGGATTTCTTGCTGTTTTGAGTTTCCTTTGAGTTTTGATACTCGCCCTTGGCGTTGTATATTATATTGCTTGCGTGGTTGTGACCGTCGATTGACGAAGAGCTCGCTCCCGCTTGGGGATGCGTTTTATTGATTTTGTATACTATTCATGTTATATCCCGTTTGGGGCCAGTATTTACAAAGGAGACTCTGCCGAAATTTTCAGGAAATATTTGATGCTTTTTTTAAACGCATAATTCGCCTTATGCTATTAAAACTACTTGATTTAAATTGGTTTTCCTTCACTCTACTACTTTTCATGGTTTGGATTTCTGGGTTTTTTGGCTTACTTAGATTACGTACGCCTCGAAACGTTTCATAGTTTAAGTGCCGGTCATGTTCCGTACTTTCGGGACATGACAGACATGGAGGTCAGGGATTGACATGCATCCGAGTCGAAGCGTTGCTTGACGATAGGGAGGTCAGGGGTTGACATGTATCCGTGTCGAAGCATTGCCTGACGATAGGGAGGTCAGGGGTTGACATGCATCCGTGTCGAAGCATTGATTAATAACAGGGAGGTCAGGGGTTGACATGTATCCGTATCGAAGCGTTGCCTGACGATAGGGAGGTCAGGGGTTGACATGCATCCGAGTCGAAGTGTTGCTTGACGACAGGGAGGTCAGGGTTGACATGTATCCGTGTCGAAGCGTTGCTTGACGACAGGGAGGTCAGGGGTTGACATGTATCCGTGTCGAAGCGTTGCTTGACGACAGGGAGGTCAGGGGTTGACATATATCCGTGTCGAAGCATTGATTAATAACAGGGAGGTCAGGAGTTGACATGTATCCGTGTCGAAGCGTTGCCTGACGATAGGGAGGTCAAGGGTTGACATGTATCCGTGTCGAAGCGTTGCTTGACAACAGGGAGGTCAGGGGTTGACATGTATCCGTGTCGAAGCGTTGCTTGATGACAGGGAGGTTAGGGGTTGACATGTATCTGTATAGAAGTGTTGCTTGACGACAGGGAGGTCAGGGGTTGACATGTATCTGTGTCGAAGCATTGCTTGATGACAGAGAGGTCAGGGGTTGACATGTATCTGTGTCGAAGCGTTGCTTGACGACAGGGAGGTCAGGGGTTAATATGCATCCGAGTCGAAGCGTTGCTTGACGACAGGGAGGTCAGGGGTTGACATGTATCCGTGTCGAAGCGTTGCTTGACGACAGGGGTTGAATTCGACTTCAACATTGCTGTAATGAGATATGGTGCCGGGTGTGAATCATCACTTGCCATTTATGGACTTGGATTTTATTACCGATTTAGGTAACAGCATCGCTGCTACTGGAACGTTGCCAGGAGCGAGTCATCATTCGCCGTTGCTGATTTAAGAAAGGATGGCTTAGTAGACAAGGTTAGGGTCCTGCCAACTAAGGTTTTTTAACTTCATGAGCCGTAAGGGTCTCATAAAGTGTTTTCTCCTTACAAGTCATGAGGATCTCGTTAGTGTATTTTCTCCTTAAGAATTATGAGGATTCCTAAGCGATATTCTCTCCTGTAAGTCGTAAGGATCTCACAAGAGCATTTTCTCCTTGCAAGTCGAGAGGATTGTTGGGGTAAAAATTTACACCTCTGTTGACCGAGTCAAAGTCAAGGTCAACCCCCAAGCTAGGTGGGCCCAAGCCCAGGTCAAGCAAGCCCATGCCCAAGTCGAGCCCGCGGCCAGCCTCCCCATGCCAACAACAAAATCATGTAATAAATAATTTTTATGTAATTTTTTATACATGAATGTATGCAAAATGGGCATAAAGCCAATATTTTGTAAGCTCATGGCTTATGTGCAAAAATGAAATGGCACATGAGCCATGGGATGGGCAAAATGCCATTTTGGGAAGCCCAAGGGGCTATATGTAAATATGTAAGACTATAAAAGGCAACATGATGATGAATAAAGGAACACTTTCAATCTCTCAAACAAAAACCTAGGGTTTGTATTTCTTTCCCTTTTCTGAAGGTTTCAAACCTTCTTCTTTCTTTTGAATTAAACCAAGAGTTTTACTCTTCCTTTTTAAAAACAAGATAGTTTTTCACCACCAAACCCACAAAGGGGAACGATCTGTCTTTAGATCCCAAAAAGGAGAGATTTTGAGATCACACATCTCTTGATCTTCAAGATCCAGCTAACAAAGGAGGAGGAAGAAGAACCCCTTCCATTAACCCCAAAAACACACTTAGGAGTCCAACTCCACTATGATTTCTCTTTCGAGAATCTTTTTAGGCTAAAAGCCTCTTTTCCTCACCGACGCTCAAGCGCAGAGCGCCCACGTCCCGACAAGTGGCGCGCTTGCGCTCAAGCGCTCAGCGTTCAAGCGCAAAGCACCCACGTGCCGACACGTGGCGCGCTTGCGCTCGAGCGCAAGTCGCCCCAGTGCCGACACGTGGCACGCTTGCGCTCAAGCGCTAGCGCTCGAGCGCAAGTCTCCCCAGTGCCGACATGTGGCACGCTTGCGCTCTAGCGCACAGTGCTCTAGCGCAAGTCGGCCCCGTGCCGACATGTGGTGCGCTTGCACTCAAGTGCCCAGCGCTCAAGCGCAAGTTGCCCCCGTGCCGACACATGGCGCACTTGCGCTCGAGCATCAGGCGCTGAATCGCAAAGTGCCCATATATCGACACGTGGCGCGCTTGCACTACAACGCCCTGCGCTCAAGCGCAGAGCACCCACGTGTCGACACGTGGCATGCTAGCGCCTGAGCGCACAGCACCTGGGCGCACAGCGCCCAAGGCGCTGGCCCCACGCATCCTTTGGATGCCTTTTCCACCTCTTTCTTTTATATATATATGTACATATATACATATATATATATACACACACACATATGCATACATATGTGCACACACATATACACCACGATATTGTCCCTGTTAGAAAAAAATTTCTAACGGGGCGCTGCCACGCACCCCGCAAGGGAGCTGCTAGCCCCCTTGACCCCCAGCCAGCTATCCGGGTAGCGGGATCCCCGTAAAAACTCTGCGGGGCCCCCGATATATCCAAAACCCCTTCAAAACACAACACTGCACATTGAGTTCGCATGACCAGTTTAACCCGTCAATCGGAGGTTCCCTCGCTCCAAAGGCGAGGGGTAATTAATGACAGCTTAGTCCGCGGTTGCCGGAGATTCGAATCCCCATAATCATTAAACCCCAGCCTACCTTAGGCAGGGGGAATCTGTAATGCGCCTGACAAGCGCGCGCGTATTCCCATCTCAATGGGGTGACGAAAAACACCCTACAAATTCTGGCACGTCCGGTAGGACCAATCTCTCCTCCCATATTTCGGGTTAAGCGTTCATGCGAACTCAATCAATATACATACCTGTATCTATACTAAAAATAATGCTTTTTCATGCAGATTTTCAAGCAATCACCTTCCGACGATGTCTTCGATGATGACCTCATCTCCCGTCTCCTACACAATGAGGATAGACTCTAGGACGGTCCTTCCGGCCAGTCTCGGGCGATAATGGGAGGAGCCGCTGCTACCATTCGGCTCTATTATGTTCATGCCAGTTGGCGCCATCCCAGCTCCTCATGCCCCGGTGGCAGACAAACCAGTCTCGAAAGGCAGGAGACCAAATGTGGTGATCTCAAGGGCGCCCCAACCCAAACGCAAGTCGGTGTTTGAACGACTCTCCTTGGCCCCAGCTGGGGGCAAGGCCATCAACACCAACAAAGCAACAAGGCATCTCGAGCAAGATCTAGCGGTGCCCCTGACAACTGCTCGATCGGGTGTCTTCTCTAAGCTCCCCGCTAATCGACTCACGGTGGCTTCCCAGAAAACAGATGTCCGCCAAGCCCTTAAAATTGAGAAGCTAAGGCAGAAAAGGCTCAGATATAGAGTCAACAAAAGGGCTAGGGCTCCTGCTAGGCTGAACCTTATGAGGTTCGAGGAACAGGGTTACCCCACCAAAGACGAGGAAATGGCTGGATATGTGGTCCACACTGTCTGCATGGTGAGCACGCGCAGCAAGAGCAAGGACGGGGCCACCACATCTCAAATCCAATCTGGCTTGAATGTGGTTGCCGCTTCCCAAGAAAAGCCACCCCCGCTGGGTGCTGAAAACCTTCTCGATGAGGATGATAGGCGGAAAGACCTTTCGGTCCATGAGGAGTCGGGCTTGGAAAGCGAAGATGGGCCAACTTTCTGTCCCAAGAACACAGAGCAGCAACTTCTCCAAGAGCTCCGAAAACAGCTCAGAAGAAAAGACAAGGAGATGGCCAAGCTCTACACAAAAATTGACGACTTGACAAACGTCGTCTTACAGCTCACGGCCCAACTTGCCTCTCAGCCGCCCAATCAGGCGCAGGGCTCTCATGAACCAGGAAACGGTGTCCCGAAACAGCCGACGCCCGTTCCCTCAAATCCAAAAGTGGGCGGACCGCATGAAAATCAGTCGCATCTTATCTTGGGAAATGTCTTGGCTGCCGATGACAGTAGCCCACTAACTCAAGATCAAATCATGGATTTGGTTGCCAGCAAAGTCAAAACATTGGTGGCCGAAGCCGAAGTGCAAAAAGATATCAGCAGTAGTGGGAGACCATATCCTACTCAGTATGATCTGGTAGAATTTCCTAGCGGCTATGTCATCCCCAAATTCGGAAGATTCGATGGGACGGGAAATGCGAATCAACACATCGCCCACTTCAAAGCTTCATGCGGGAATACTGGGGGCAACGATACGCTTCTCCTCCGCCAGTTCGTTAATAGCTTGACCGATGTTGCCTTCGACTGGTATGCGAGCATACCGGATGGCTCCGTTACTACTTTCGTCCAAATGGAATCTTTGTTTCGACAAAGGTTCATGAGCGTCAGCGTTAAGATCATCATTGCCGAGCTCGTAAGGACCAAGCCCAAGAACAACGAAAGCAGCACGGATTTTATAACCCAATTGCCAATCTCTCCGTCAAATGTGAACCGCCGATAGAGTATGACCCATCTGTCAGTCTCCTCGTCGGAAATCTCAACAATTGGAAAGCCCCATTTCTATGCACCGCGGGTCTCAAAACATTCCAAGAGCTGACCAGGAAAGTCCAGATGCTGGAGCGCTCAAAACAGGAGTCCTCCTCGGATTCTCAAAATAACAATAGGCCCTGGAGAAACTGAAAGGATGATAATCACAAAGGCGGAAACTCCGATGATTCTGGATCTTTCAACATTTCGGCTAACCGAAATAAGCAAGGGATGAGCGAGCCTAGCGCCAACCAGCCGCGGAAGCCAGTGTTCGGAGAGGGAGGGGAATCTCTACTGAAAGAGAAGTTGGATAAGGTCTATTCCTTCAGAAGGGACAAAATCCGTAAAATATTCAAAGACGCCGTGAAGAACGGTCTACAACTGCCAGAGTCAAAAAGACCGCAGGAAGCGAATAGGACCGACGACCCCAAATACTGCCCCTATCACAAAGTGATAGATCATGCCATTGAGGACTGCTTCGTCTTCAAAGATTGGGTCGAAAAGCAATACAAGGCAGGAGAGATAGAACTGTCCAAAAGTGTGTTAGTAAACAGTCATGATGCGACCGCCAATTTCATACAAACGGAGACCGAAGTTCTTCATGAAACTGATTCTCCCGGACATCTGCCTTCCTCTTGGAACAATCGACCACCACGTCATTAAACTGGGAATAATCGACCACCACGTCATTAAACTGGGAACAGTCGACCTCTAAGTCGTTAAACTGGGAATGTAAAAAAATGTAAAAAAACAAAAAAATGTGTAAATAAACGAAAAATAAAAGCCGAAATGATAGGGCAACTCGCAATAAAAATCAGCGAGTAAAATAAAGATGAAAATAAAGCCGAAATGATGGGGCTACCGCGAATAAAAGCCGAAATGATGGGGCAATCGCGACCTACGCGATAAGAAAAGCTGAAATGATAGAGCAATCGCGGTAAAACAAAAAAAAACAAACAAAACAACGGCGAATGATGAGTCGCTCCTGGTACCATATTCCAGTGCAGCGATGCAGACGCCAACAAAAATTCAAATTTCCAAAACTCCACCAGCCCTACGGTTAGTCCCAAAATTGACTACCGTATACAATCCACGGGCTCAAATAATTCTCATCACCTCCATGCCCCACCGTAATCACCAGTTATGCGGCTGGTCTCCGCCTTTGGAATTATGCTCCATTGAGAAGACCCACTCATGTGTCCTCACGATACATGGGGAGAACAAACCTTTGTGGGATCCTTACGACTCATAAAGGAAAAACACACTTAGGAGTCCCTATGACTCCTAAGGAGAAAATACACCTGTGAGATCCTTACGACTCGCAGGGAGAAAATGCTTTTATGGGACCCTCACGGCCCATAAAATTGAAAAGTCTTAGGTGATAGGGATCTAAACCTGTCTCCAAAGCCATCGCTCCCCAATCCCCAAGCGGCGAATGATGAGTCGCTCCTGGTACCATATTCCAGTGCAACGATGCAGACGCTAACCAAATTCCAAATCCCATACCCTAGCGGCGAATGATGAGTCTCTCCTGGTACCATATTCCAGTGCAGCGATGCAGACACCAACCAAATTCCAAATCCCATACCCCAATGGCAAATGATGAGTCGCACCTGGTACCATATTCCAGTGCAGCGATGCAGACGCCAACCAAATTCCAAATCCCATACCCCAGCGGTGAATGATGAGTCGCTCCTGGTACCATATTCCATTGCAGCGATGCAGACGCCAACCAAATTCCAAATCCCATACCCCAATGGCGAATGATGAGTCGCTCCTGGTACCATATTCCAGTGCAGCGATGCAGACGCCAACCAAATTCCAAATCCCATACCCCAACGGCAAATGATGAGTCGCTCCTGGTACCATATTCCAGTGCAGCGATGCAGACGCCAACAAAGTCCCAAAATTTTTTATGGCCCTACGGTCTGGATCATACATCCTGCAAAACCGTATACAATCCATGGGCGTAAAACAATCCCAATCTATCCAAAAATAAAAAATAAATAATAAAATAAAAATAAAAAAGAGATATTTCCACAAGCAAAATGGACACGGATGAAAACCCAAAAGGGCTCCGTGAGTAAAAACAGCAGGACTGCCGGCGAGTTTGTAAAAACCCGATAGAGCGCAAACTCGTGAGAAAGCGATGAAATGCACTCACAAGGTCCTCTCGACTTTGTGAGAAGAAAATTCCCGCGTGAGATCCTTACGACTCACAAAGGAGTGATCAGTCGAAAATAATGTATTTTTAACATGGCAATTTTCCCATCTTTTGCATACATTTAGAAGTGTTCGGTATTCATATTTCACATATTAGCAAATCAGTCGTAAAATACTAGATTGCATGTATTAGACTTTTAAACCGACACTTTAAGGGAAATTGACCGCATTTCATGGCATCGCATCATTTCTGTATTTGCGCAACACTTGTCTTGAGTCTGTGCAGGAAAATCCGGAAGAAAAGCCAAAAAGCTGATCAAAATTACGCCAACTCAAAAGATGCAAATCTGGTAGCAATGCAGAAGTAATTACAATATTCAACATATCATAAAAGCCCACAAGTATTAGCCCAAATATGTACCAGAGAGCGCAAGCCCTAAAGCTTCAAAAGCGCCGCGGATCCGCGGCGGGAGCCTGCTTGCTCCACGGATCCGCCGCATTATTGCCACGTCAGTAGATGAATTTTTGGGCATAATTCTTCTTCTAGGACCCACATTCCTTTATGATATGTCAAATTCCAGAATTCTCTCGAAGCTACTGCCAGATCAGCAAAGAAGATTAAGCAAGGCTAATCCTAATTAAGCTCCTAACTAATCCTCTTCTAGAAGCTCCCTCCTAACTAATCACATCTAGAAGCTTCTCCCCTAACTAACTTTTGGAGGGAAATTTGAATTTCCTCAACAAACTTTAGGAGGGAAACTTAGAATTTGAAATCCTAGATCTAGGGTTTTTAGATCTATAAATAGGAGCCTAGATCTAAGGGTTGAGGAATCAATCTTGAGGTAATCAATTTTAGTTAATCTTTCCCTCTTTCATCATCTTCTTCCACAAGTCTAGTGACAAGGCTTGTGCGAAACCCTAACCCTAATTCCACTCCAAATTCAAGATCTAGAGTACCAATCAAGCAAGAAGCCTTCAACCTTTTAGGAGCCGAGCCGATCTTCAATCGGGCAAGTGATCCAAGCCGATCCGCGTCCCACGGAGACGAGCAAAGCCAAATCGACGATCGAATTCTTCCTCTTGTTGTTCTTGAGCGAATGTAATGAAATTGTTGATATAAATAACAGGTGAAATTCTTTAATCTTGTTTTCTTTTAATTCTTGCATCATGATTAGATCTCAATTTGTAATTGTAGTTCTTGTTGTGATGTTTGAGTAAAACTCCGCTCGTAAAGGAGTCAAGACGATTGTAGAATGATGATGTAACAAATCTTAATACGATTTTTAAGTCCTACGAGTTTTGTAAACCCTAGCAAGTTCAAGAATCGATGACCTAGTTTCATAGCGATGCTTTCTTGATTGTGATCGCTCGAAATTAGGGATCTACGATCGTTTCTTGAATTTACTAGAGGCTAGAATGTGAATGATATCGAAGAAAGAATAAGGGATAAGATGAAACCCTAGTTTCACAAGAAATCCCTAATTCTCGATCGATCATCATCGATCTAGTATCAATTCATCGAAGGATAAGAATACGTAATTGTAAGATTACATCACATCTATAGATCCGATCGATTCCTACGAGCCTCATTTCGATTCTTGATATTTGGTTTGGAAAAAATCATCAAACGATCAATTCTTGATTCTATCTTTTTCTTGTTATTAGATCTAGATTTTTCTAATTCTTGAACTTCAATTCTTTAAATCATGAATTGTTTTCATTTCTTTTCTTTAAAGTTTCAATTCATCTAATTCAAAAGACGAACGATTACACTGTCCCTGTGGACGATCCGCACTCACTTACAATCTACAATCCGACACCGTAGTTGATTGCGGTCAAATAATTTTTGGTTGTGATTTCTATACTATTTTCCAACATACACATCCTAAAAATCCATTCAATCAAGGAGCAACACACTTGGGAGTCCCCACGACTCCCAAGGAGAAAATACACTTACGGGATCCTTACGACCCGTAAGGAGAAAATGCTTTGTGAGACCCTTACGGCTCACAAAATTGAAAAGTCTTAGGTGATAAGGGATCTAAACCTATCCCCTAAGCTATTGTTTCCTAATAAGCAAACGCAAATGATGATTCGCTCCTGGTACCATATTCCAGTGTAGCGATGCTGATGCCAAACAGAAAAAAACAACAATTCCCAAATCCTGTCATGACAAATGATGATTCGCTCCTGGTACCATATTCCAGTGTGGCGATGTTGATGTCAACCCAAATCAAATCAAACCAACAACCTCTACGGCGGAATTATGTTTCGTCCCAGAATTTACCCCGTGTCGAAATCATGCTTCGCTTCGGGATATATACCATCCCTGCCAGAATTATGCTCCGCCTCGGAATCAAAGCAACCAACCAGCTCTGCGTCGGAATCAAGCTTCGTCTCAGAATGTGCACCCTGTGTCGAAATGATGCTTCGCTTCGGTGTACCTTCCTTCCCTGTCAAAATTATGCTTCACCTCGGAATCAAGTCAACCAACAAGCTCTGCACCGGAATCATGCTCCGTCTCAGAATGTACCCCGTGTCGAAATCATGCTTCGCCTCAGAGTATTTGCCTTCTCTGTCGGAATTATGCTTCGCCTGGGAATCAACCTCCGCATCGAAATTATGCTTCGGTTAGAATGTCTGTCACCCTTCGGAATGATGCTCCGAATCCTGGAATTATGCTCCGCTCATCGGAATGATGCTCCGATCCTTGGAATCATGCTCCGCTCTTCGGAATGATGCTCCGACCCTTGGAATCATGCTCCACCCTTCGGAATGATTCTCCGAACCCCTGGAATCATGCTCGGCTCATCGGAATGATGCTCCGATCCCTGGAATTATGCTCCGCCCTTCGGAATGATGCTCCGAACCTCTAGAATCATGCTCCGCTCATCGGAATGATGCTACGATCGCTGGAATTATGCTCCGCCCTTCGGAATGATGCTCCGAACCCTGGAATCATGCTCCGCTCATCGGAATGATGCTCCGATCACTGGAATCATGCTCCGCTCTTCGGAATGATGCTCCGATCCTTGGAATCATGCTCCGCTCTTCGGAATGATACTCCAAATCCTGGAATTATGCTCCGCTCATCGGAATGATGCTCCGATCCTTAAAATCATGCCTCTACTCTTCGGAATTATGCTTCGACTCTTCGGAATGATGCTCCGACGTTAGAATCATGCTCCGCGAATTGGAATGATGCTCCGATCCCCGGGAATCATGCTCCCCGAGATGATGCTCCGCCCCCGGAATGATGTTCCACCTCGAAGTTCAGCTTCAAGATCCATCAATTTTGTGCACACAACTCATGCATGCGGTGTGCATTCATTGATGGGGGGCAATTTGTTGGGGTAAAAATTTACACCCCTGTTGACCGAGTTAAAGTCAAGGTCAACCCCCAAGCTAGGTAGGCCCAAGCCCAGGTCAAGCGAGCCCATGCCCAAGTCGAGCCCGTGGCCAGCCTCCCCATGCCAACAACAAAATCATGTAATAAATAATTTTTATGTAATTTTTTATACATGAATGTATGCAAAATGGGCATAAAGCCAATATTTTGTAAGCCCATGGCTTATGTGCAAAAATGAAATGGCACATGAGCTATGGAATGGGCAAAATGCCATTTTGTGAAGCCCAAGGGGCTATATGTAAATATGTAAGCCTATAAAAGGCAACATGATGATGAATAAAGGAACACTTTCATACTCTCAAAAAAAAACCTAGGGTTTGTATTTCTTTCCCTTTTCTGAAGGTCTCAAACCTTCTTCTTTCTTTTGAATTAAATCAAGAGTTTTACTCTTCCTTTTTAAAAACAAGATAGTTTTTCACCACCAAACCCACAAAGGGGAACTTGGATCTGTCTTTAGATCCCAAAAAGAAGAGATTTTGAGATCCCACATCTCTTGATCTTCAAGATCCAGCTAACAGAGGAGGAGGAAGAAGAACCCCTTCCATTAACCCCAAAAACACACTTAGGAGTCCAACTCTACTCTGATTTCTCTTCGAGAATCTTTTTAGGCTAAAAGCCTCTTTTCCTCGCCGACGCTCAAGCGCAGAGCGCCCACGTCCTGACACGTGGCGCGCTTGCGCTCCAGCGCTCAGCGCTCAAGCACAAAGCGCCCACGTGCCGACACGTGGCGCGCTTGCGCTCGAGCGAAAGTCGCCCCAGTGCCGATACGTGGCGCGCTTGCGCTCCAGCGCACAGCGCGTTGGCACAAGTCGTCCCCGTGCCGACACGTGGTGCGCTTGCGCTCAAGCGCCCAGCGCTCAAGCGCAAGTCGCCCCCGTGCCGACACATGGCGCACTTGCGCTCGAGCGTCAGGCGATGAAGCGCAAAGTGCCCACGTGCCGATACGTGGCGCGCTTGCGCTACAGCGCCCTGCGCTCAAGCGCAGAGCGCCCACGTGCCGACACGTGGCATGCTAGCGCCTGAGCGCACAGCACCTGGGCGTACAGCGCCCAAAGCGCTGGCCCCAAGTATCTTTTGGATGCCTTTTCCCCCTCTTTCTTTTATATATATATATATATATATATATATGTACATATATACATATATATACACACACACACACACACATATGCATACATATGTGCACACACACATACACCACGATACTGTCCCTATTAGAAAAAAATTTCTAACGGGGCGCTGCCCCGCACCCCGTAAAAACTCTGCGGGGCCCCCGATATATCCAAAACCCCTTCAAAACACAACACTGCACATTGAGTTCGCATGACCAGTTTAACCCGTCAATCGAAGGTTCCCTCGCTCCAAAGGCGAGGGGTAATTAACGGCAGCTTAGTCCGCGGCTGCCGGAGATTCGGATCCCCATAATCATTAAACCCCAGCCTACCTTAGGCAGGGGGAATCTGTAATATGCCTGACAAGTGCGCGCGTATTCCCATCTCAATGGGGTGACGAAAAACACCCTACAAGGATCTTGCAAATGTTGTTCGTCGAAATTTCACACCATTGGTGGAACCGGGTGAGGGACCGCTTATTTATGCCCGTGGATAGTATACAACGGCCAATACTGAATCGCTTGTAGGGCAAAAGTTGGGGGATGATGGCTTAAGAACAGGCTTAGGTCCTTGTATCTTAAGACTTTGAATCCTGTGAGCCGTGAGGGTCTCATAGGGGAAAATTCTCCTTACAAGTCGTGAGGATCTCGTAAGTGTATTTTCTCCTTAGGAATCGTAAGGACTCCTAAGTGCTTTGGTCCCTTATGAGTCGTAAGGATCTCACGCGGGTATTTTCTCCTTGCAAGGTCGAGAGGACCCTGCAAGTGTCGTTCACCACATGGGGACATTCCTCATCGTTGGTGGGACTTGGTGAGGGAGACGTTTATTCGTGCCCGTGGATTCTATATAAGGGTCAATATTGAACCGTTTGTAGGGCTGTTTGAGAAATGTGATGGCTTAAGAATATGTTCAAATCCCTGTAGCTTAAGGTCTTGAATCCTATGAGCCGTGAGGGTCTCATAAGAGGGTTCTCCTTACAAGTCGTAAGGATCTCGTAAGTGCAGTTCCTCCTTAGGAATCGTAGGGATCCCTAAGTGTGTTGCTTCCTTGTGAGTCGTAAGGATCTTACGCAGGTATTTTCTCCTTACAAGGTCGAGTGGACCTTGCAAGTGTCGTTCACCATAAGAGGACATTCCTTGTCGTTGGTGGGACTTGGTGAGAGAGACGTGTATTCGTGCCCGTGGATTGTATACAAGGGTCAATATTGAACCACTTATAGGGCAATTTGAGAAACGTGATGGCTTAAGAACAGGTTTAGATCCCTGTAGCTTAAGGCTTTTGAATCTTATGAGTCGTGAGGGTCTTATAAGAGAGTTCTCCTTACGAGTCGTGAGGATCTCGTAAGTGTAATTTCACCTTAGGAATCATGGGGATTTCTAAGTGTATTGCTCCCTTGTGAATCGTAAGGATCTCACGCATGTATTTTCTCCTTACAAGGTCGAGAAGACCTCGCAAGTGTGTATGAATTTTTTTTACGAGCCTGCGCCCTTTCGGGTTTTCACAAACTTGCCGGTAGTCCTGCTGTTTTTACCCACGGAGCCCTTTCAGGTTTTCATCTGTGCCCATTTTGCTTGTGGACGTACCGTCTTTCTTTCTTTTTATTATATATATATATATATATATATATATATATATTTAAACGAGTCTGCGCCCTTTCGGGTTTTCACTAAATCGCCGGTAGTTCACGGAGCCTTTTCGGGTTTTTATCCATGCCCATTTAGCTTGTGGACGTACCGTTTTCCATTTTTTTTATTATATATATATTTTATTTATATATATTTTTTCCACATCGGCCTGAGGATGCTGCGGTTCATAGTAGTTTTAGAGACGTTTCGGTCCGTCGCTAGTTTTAGGACATTGCAGTCCATTGTTAGTTTAGGGACGTTTCGGTATGTCGTTACCATTTTGGAGACAATAGTTTCGCTGGATACTACTTATATAGTTTGTTCTTGGGAAGATAGCGAGTGGACATAGGAGTCTTCATCTATCATTAACCTAGGCCGTGACTCGTCAGGCGTAGTATCTTTTCAGGAACCGCCCGTTTATTGGCCCGAAGGGTCTTTCGCCATGCATATCCATGAGTAGATAGGCCCCTCCTTGGTAGAATTTGTCTATAATATACAAGCCCTTATAGTTCGGCTCGAATTTCCCCCGTTTGGCACGATTGGGGATCATAGGTCTCTTGACCAATAGCACAAGTTCGAATTAGCGAAATGTTCTCGGCCTAGTCAATCTCTCATACGAGTGCGTCATCCTTGCTTTATAAGCTTCTAGGGTTTGTTGCGCCATGAGACGGGTTTCATCGAGGGCGTCGAGCTCCTCAAGCCGAAGATGAGCATTCTCTTCGTCTGTCAGCTCGTAATGAACCTCCGCTCGTAGAGAGGGTAGTTGTATCTCTAAGGGGAGTACTACTTCAACGCCGAATACCAATGCATACGACGTTATGTTTGTGGCAGTTTTGAACGTGGTCTGATACGCCCAGAGAGCTTCATTCAGTCTCTCGTGCTAGTCCCTTTTGTTTTTGGACACTGTCTTCTTTATGATCTTCGTCAAGGTCTAGTTGAAAGCTTCTGCTAGACCGTTAGCCCGGGGATTATAAACCGAAGAGTATCTCCAGTCTATGTTATGCTGCTGTGCGAAGCAGCTGATCTTGTGACTTCTGTAGGCCAGCCCGTTATCGGAGATAATCCGTCATGGAGTGCCGAACCAATAGATGACGTGTGTCTTAAAGAAATGGAGAATATTCTCCGTCATCACTTCTCTTAGCGGTACTGCTTCTGCCCACTTAGAGAACTAATCGGTTGTCGCCAATAAGAACCGATGTCCTCTGGATGACGCTGGTTCGATGGGCCCAATTATGTCGGTTCCCCACATTTCGAACGGCCAGCTAGCCACCGTTGGGTGTAGCGGGTTTGGATGCTGTTGGATGAAGTCCCCGTGAATTTGGCACGAGTAGTACTGCTGCGCGTATTCAAGACAGTACTGAATCATTATGGACCAATAATAGCCCATCCTTTTGATCTTCGGCTTCATCTTTTGCCCGGCTTGGTGAGAACCGCAGAGTTCGTCGTGAGTTTCTTGGATGACTCTCTTTGCGTCTTTCGGTCCCAGGCATCTCAGCCACAAAGAGTCGAATGATCTCTTATATACAGTATCATCGATGAAGGCGAAAGACAAAGCTCGTTTAATGAGCCGATGTCTTGAGGAGGCATCTTCAGGCGTTCGACGGGATTTGAAGTAGTCTATGAAGACTTCCCTCTAATCCTTAGCCTTTTATTGGCCCTCTATTTGTAGGGCTGTCTGCTCAGTTGCTTCCTTTTCTTTAGACAACTCCGGAGATATTTCTGCCGGTGCAAGAATCTGACGGCTTTGCACAATGATTCTTATGTCATCAAGGTTTTC
The DNA here is from genome assembly GCA_030015575.1 of Agapanthus africanus. Lineage (NCBI taxonomy): Eukaryota > Viridiplantae > Streptophyta > Magnoliopsida > Asparagales > Amaryllidaceae > Agapanthus > Agapanthus africanus. Next base: position 541,321,016 of record CM057337.1, read on the forward strand.
GTCAGTTCTTTAGCGAGTTTAGCTAACACATCAGCTTTGCTATTTTCCATACGTAGTATGCTTTCCAGAACGTAGGAAGGAATTTGAGTCAGCAATTGTTGTACTCTCTCGCCGTACTTCACCAACTCTGGTTTGTATGTTTGGTAGTCGTCGTTTACTTGACTAACGACCAACTGGGAGTCTCCGTATATAAGGAGGTTTTCGATTTACATGTCGACAGCGATCTCAAGACCCGCTATCAAAGTTTCATATTCTGCTTCATTGTTTGTTCTCGACTCTGTTAAGGAAAAGGAAAAGCGCATTATCATTCCTTGCGGATTCACGAAGATGAGGCCTACCCCAGATTTGATTATGGGGGAATTGCGCTTTTGCTTCTTCACGGAAGATGCCCCATCGATGTAGAGTTCCCACTGGGTGTCACTCCCTGTTCTTTTCTTGTTGATCATGTCAAACGCGTTCTCGTCTGGCAATTAGCAGTTTAGGGCTGAATCGGCAGGTATCAGATGTTCGGCGAGGAAGTCGGTGATGGCCTGGCCTTTCACCGCCTTGAGAGGTTTATATGTTATCGAGAACTCCATTAAGAGTAGGTCCCATTTAGCGAGCCGCCGTGTTAGTATGGCTCTCGACATCAAATACTTGAGAGGATCCACTTTTGATATGAGATGGACCTCATGCGCCAATGCATGGTGCCGAAGTTTCATTATCGCAAAGATTAACACCATGTAGTGCTTTTCGATAGGGGAGTAGTTGTTTTCTGCCCCCAGGAGAACTCGGCTCAAATAGTAGAGGGCTCTCTCCTTTCCTTGATCATTCTCTTATTCCCATAACGTGCCTAAAGAACCTTCAAGGGCCGTTATGTACAGAATGAGGGGATTTCCCTTGAATGGAGCGGTAAGTACCGGTGGATTCTGCAGGAATTGCTTGATTTCATCCAGTGCGCTTTGTCATTTGTGATCCCAAATGAACGGGTCTTCTTCTTCATCAGGTGACTGTAGGGACGACATTTTTCGGAGAGATTGGCTATGAACCGCCGGATATATGCAAGCTTTCCTTAGAGAGACCGCAATTGCTTAAGAGTTCTTGGAGGAGGTATTTCATAATCTCTTTGATCTTTGATGGATCTATTTCGATGCCCCGGTTGTAAGTCTACGTTAGCGCCCCGGCATTCTACAGACGCCAATTGCGGAATAAAACTTTTTAACTTGGCGCTATCGTATACTTTAACCCGGATCTGCCGTTATTGCTAAACTAACAAACAGTAAAGAGTGTGGAAATGTTGTACCAACTGATCCGAGTCCTCCGGTCTTCATCTCCACTCCGATCTCCTTGCGGGATCTCCGTCCGTCTCCTCCTCGTCGGAAAGGGCACCACGAAGCCGGGTACTTTTACGGGCTCCCACCTCAATACCGAGGCAACTCGCGCATGAAGCCGGCAACTCGACATGCTCAAGATATGCTGTAGGAAGTGTAGTGTAGAGTGCATGTCTCACTTTGGGGTTTGTTGCCATTTGTAGATGATGGAGGAATCAAGAAGAAAAATGGTGCTTGCATTTTTCTTGGCATGAAAAGAGATCAAGAATGAAAAACCCTCTCAAAGATGAAGCTCTCTCCTTCTCTTTTCTTCTTCTCACTCAACCTTGGTAAAAACTTATGCATCAAGTGAGAATAAAGGTGGAGGAAAATCTATATGAAGCAAGAAGGGAGGTGAGTGTAGGAGTGAAGAAGAGGTGACCACATCCAAGGGACAAAGAAACATACAACCATGCTTGTTACTATTAAACCCATACCCTCACTTTATCACAATCAAATCTCATAAAGCAAAAGCATGGTTGAAAAGAAATGAAAGCTATCATAATCAAACTTTTACAAGAAACTCCCTCCACAAAAGTTATTTGCACAATTGCAAATAACCCCCTCCATCGGAAAAGTCCGGCCGGGAAAGAACAAAGGAAAACCGGCCGGAACGGAATGCAAACTAGCAACTCCAGAAAACTGGTCCCGTAATAAATTACAGGAAAATCCCGATACTGTGCATACACACCCGCATCTGTATTCGGTCCGGATACAAATGCAAAAAGACAAAATCTACACTGTACTAAACTAGGATCCGGCTTATACCAAAACCGGCTAGTAATATCTGTTCAATCCTGATCCGTGCAATACCGCACGTATCTGATCGAACCCTGCCATATACCAATACGGCCAATAGTACAAACTGTCCGATCCTGATCCGTGCAATACCGCACGTATCTGATCGGACCCTGCCATATCTCCATACGGCCTCTACAGCGTTTCGCCCGAAAGCTGAGTAACTGAAAGTGTGGTGGACTCTAAAGACTCGTCAATACTATGGCTGTGGATTTAACCACTAGCACGTCAGAGGTATAAGCCAATACGTAACGGGCCACCAGCTATTGACCAAAAGGGACGTCGATGAGCGAACTCATCCTGACACCCTACTGAGCCTGTCAGTGACAATATCCGTGCAGTCCGGTCCGTTCGTCTATGAGTATCGCATGGCGGGCCTAGGGGGTTGGTAAAAGTCAGACCCCCAAAAGCGGTACAAGTCGTGTCGGAGTGTAGCCCAGAACACCCTGAGATACTACTGGAATACCTACCAGTAAATCTCCTTGCCTTGGCCAAGGACTTTGTGTAATGGCTCTCCTAGACACAGCACGACCTCACCCCCAATACCGGGAGAGACGAACCCCTGAAGATACGCTCACTGCCTCCATGTGGCTCGGGACTGTACCCAACTAAAACCTGTTTGCACGACTCCTTTGAGCCGTGGTAGGGTAGTAATCAAAGTACAGTGGGAACTCACACGAGACAAATGACGATCCCCAGGTCGATGAACTAACCTGCACACATGTCACCAGGGAACTGCCATCTGACGTCTGGTATATGACCAACTAGCATGTTCCCGGCGAGTCCTGTCCGGTGTACTCATAACCCAATGAGCACCTGTATACATCTTAGGTGATCCAACTGACACCAGTGGCTTGTGAGACCGGCCACCGCCCCTCGTCGGGGTCTCGACTGTATACACTAGTCTACTAATGGAGTATCGATGCCCGGTCTCGAAACTCCCACGACTAGGGACCTTTTAAGGATATGCTTGTAGACCCCCAGCTCCCACTTATATGATCGCCCTCATACTGCTGGTGGTCAAGCAAGAATCCTAGGGGCTCTATCAATGTGTAATAGCGACGTGTCATGTCACCTAAAGCAGTACACGATGATAAAGGTAAACCAGATAGCATACTATCATCTCGAGTAAGACTGTCCTACCGGGATAGGTCCTCCCTCAATCATTACAATCACGTACCTGTGACCTAATAATTGACTCTGAGGGCACTATCTCCAACAATCTCCCACTTGCACTCAAGGCTAATTATTGCGATGTCGCATACTCACAGCCCGTGTGATACCGAACATCCAACTCCTCTACTAGTCAGTCTCACAAAGCTCGTTTGCGGAACTATTGCGTTCGAGGAATAGCCTCAGTGAGTGGATCCGCTTAGTTGTTTCTTTCTATGTCTCTCTATATCTCAAGTTCGCGGAGAAACCCATCTCCCGAAATGAGCAATACCTGTCTTAGAATGTGTCTGGATGTCTGATGGGACATAGCTCATAAATGAACTCCAAATCCAAACTTCTTAGACTGTATCGTTAACTGAACTTAATCAGTATCCTGCGCGCCATGCCTCCCTCAGTATTGCCTTGGATCACCTGTCCAAAATACAGCCCCTCGTCAGAGGGAAAACTATAGCTCTGACAACCTCCTTGTCGTCCATGTCACCTTGGAAGCCTGGAATGATAACTGTTTCCCGAATGAGGCTGTCGTTATCATATCCCTAGAACATCCACTTATGTTCTAAAACTGCTTCCGACTGTTTCTCCAGGATTGGATTAATGTCAACTTATTGCATCTAGTGCAAGAACAACATCTGGTGTGGTACTTCACATCTCACGATTGACTCAATTGCCTGAGCAAGTGATCTGCCAATCATGCACGTCCCTCTCCTCTTTAGTCTGTAAGACACCTTTGGAGAGGGGTGACTCCATTACCTGCAGGTACACTACCGTGCCAGGAGTCGTCCATTCTAAATACTCTTAGAATGCTGTCAAGTACCCTGATTGGGAAACCACCCAAATCTAGATCTAAAACCATAGATCTAGTAACCAGTATGTCTGATATAATACCCAATTCCTATGTGGAGAAACTACTGTGTGACGACCAAAGTATGACCGATCGTAGTGTAGGAGTTTCTTTTCCTACTCTGTGTATATCATCCAAATACCAGGATATCACACCCTACTACCTTCTCAACAGATCCATCCCCTATTCTGATGAAGTCAAACCCATGACTGTCACGTCAGAAATAGATGATCTATCTCCGCTACATCTGCTCTAGTCTATAAATAGACATAAGCAACCTGTCCACCAATGCTTCCGCTGCTCCCACTGACTACGACAACCCTCTGGCAGAGTCATATACACGTACACTTCTGAAGCGAGTTCAGAACGACGCTATACTCATCCTCCCGCCGGGTCTCGCAGCCTGGAACAACAGCATTGGTAATTGTGGGTAAACAAGAACTTCCCCGTCACCGTCCTTGAGGCTACCGTAGTACCTCTTGGGTGCCTGAAGTTACCCACCATATCTGCGGAGTGGCCAATGGAATGTCAATCCAGATTGAATCTTTAGGTTCCTTATCAAATCTTCAGTAATCGTTTGTGGTTCTGGAATCACTTCCAGTTCTACCATACTCCCACTACTGTTTTCTGAAAAAATCCATTTTTAATAAAAATGTGGCGAGTCTAGAACAATATCGCTATTGTTCATCCAGATGGTAGAAAGTCAACCCTCGTCATAGCCTGGGTCAACCCACAAACAGCCATTACAGAAACGTGCCTTGAGTTGTCCAGTGTCTGGTTTTAATCATAAACCGGACAACTCCCCGTACCTTAACATCGTTAAGATATGAAATGTTCTATATCCAATATAGAATCAGAGGCACTGATTTATTTGAACCAGATTCAAAACATGCAGCTGTCCCCAGCGCATGTCAACTAAATGGAAGGAGGCGGATCAGCGTTACTCAACTTAGGAACACTTCCAATTATGAGTAACCTGAAAGAGAAGCAAGTTCTCTTAATCATCACTTTCAACTGAATACCACAAGTATCTACATCTTCGATCTCTTTGAAGAATCCTGATACTTGCTACACCTGGTTCTCTACTCTATTCAAATACCTGTAACTTCTCAAAATTCGGACCCTGTGTTTCCACGAAAACACCGGTCTAAAAACTAGAGAAGTCATAAGTAAACCGAATATAGTACGAGGACCTACCCCTCTGTCCTGATGGACCCTGGACAACATACAATACTCTGTATAAGTCCCTTGAGTCTGATAACTCATTCACTGTGTGCCGTAGGTTGAAAACTGTACCTTTGGTTATGAAGAATTACACCGTTGTTTAATGCTCCTTACCTAACCATCCACTGATATAGGTAAATGTCGTAGACATAATTTCATAAAGGTATAACTCACTCTATGAAAATAGACGTACAGATATATCAATTTGAAATTGGTGCATAACAGCGGATATTCAAAACCAAATATTTGCCAACCGGCAAACAGCCCAGGTGATTTCCTCAAATATCACCGATTACAACGAATCCCGATATAATGAGGATGATCACCCAATTCCCAATAACTTACTCCCACTCATCATCTGTAAAACTATACAGATGTGAGAATCGTACCTGGTAAATACATACCCTGGAGTAAGTATCTAATCGGGAAAACAGTTTTCCTTTAACATTACACAGTGAAACTGAAACATCGAAATGTTCCGATGGGGTATTCTGGTATTCCTAGTAATGCCTCTTCCAGATTCACGACTGTAACCGTATAGTTCTTTGCCACCTCTCCAAATCCCTTCATATGTCTTTAGTCATTACCTTCTGCACACCCATTAGGCCAAATGGTTTTCTTCCTTCCCTACCGTTCGGCACCAGCCTATGGTTTGGAAGAGGACTATCCAATAAGCATAAAGGGTGTACTGTCCTAATCCTAGGAGCACTCACAACGCGAGAGAAGGTGAAGATAAAAGACACCTGAATGTACTTTATTCCTATTTCTCCTGAACCAGGATCCATCCCCGAACTGGAACAAGTTCCTTTCGAGTTCGTATATAACCATACGATGGATTATCCAATAAAATGGGATCTTCGTAGTGATACGGAGTGTCCTGGAGAAATACAAAGGTGATTTAGGATTGGCGAAGAAATACTTGGTTTGGTCGTGAATAGCAGTCGCAATTTACTTTGCCCTCTTACTAATCCCTTGCTTTGTCTGAAATTAATACCTTCTGCACACCATCGTTATGCTAATTGGTTTTCTTCATTCCCTACCGGTCGGCACCAGCCTAAGGTTTGGAAGAAGACTATCCAATTTGCGTAATAGGTGTACTACTCCTAAACCAAGGAGTACTCGCAACCTGAGAGAAGGTGAAAAGAAAAGACAACTGAATAATCCTATTCGTTTTCTCCAGAACCGGAAACCATCCTCGAATTCCTTCGAGTTCGTATCTAACCATACGATGGTTTTGTCCAATGGAAGTGGACGTTCGTAGTAATACGGGGTGTCCTGGAGAAAAGGGTAAAAGTAGGAGTGGCAATGAGGTCTGCAACTCTGACAATCCAAAAGCCAGTGTTAAGAAGGTTCGGTCAACTTGGTCACTGAGTCAAAGTCTTAGGGTCGGGTCAAATGGTCGCTGCCAAAGAGAGAGAGAGAGAAAAGAAACACTCAGCGTGCACTCTAACCTAGATCAGAATGGTTACCAATTTATCTAATCTGGAAACCTCCCACTGTACCTCAAATTCTCCTCCAAACCTAAAAGAAGAATTAGTCGGGGTCACCCGAGGAGTAAACCAACTCATCAGTGGGAATCGGGATCCAACTCTCATCGCATGACAACGTGACGGAATCCGCTCACGGTATCACACTCCCGAAGGTATGCGCATATCTGGCAAGTTTCAGTTCTTTTGAAACTCCCGATGTGATTTCTGCCCCATGCTCTTATGACCTTGACTTTGGCCAACATATCATAAGTCACATGTCAAGTTCTGCCCGTCATTCTCCAGGTTAATTTGAATCCACCCGTACATACCCTTGACTTTGGCCAAAATGGCAGCACGACTGTCCCAAACCAACGCATCTATCTATGCTGCATATGAATACCCCAATAGCTACCAATCACTGTGCCTTGACTTTGGCCAACATACACAGCTTGAATACTATTGACCACCCATATGAAACGACGGAGGGCTACGAATGGTTTCTGGCGAAAACCTTTAACGTAATGAACTTGATATCGTCGAAGGAACGGATAGCTTTTTTTAAAAAATATAGTGACGAAAACCGTTGCTAAAGAGGTCACTCCCTGTGAAGGGATCTCGGCTCTTTCCCCGTAGAATGAGGTGCAGGATATTCCAAATGAATACCACGGTGCAAAGCAAAAGTAATCGGCTATAGTGAAGTTAATGCCCTGACGCAAACTTCTGTCCAAGGGGTCACTCCCGGTGAAGGGATCTCGGCCCTTGCCTCGTCGACTGAGGAGCAGGATATTCCAAATGAATACCACAATGCAAAACAAAAGTGAACGTCCTTGCAATAACAGCTTTTTGAAAAAATGTTCCAACAACATCAGATTAGGTTTGTTTTTAACTTGCATTGATCTGAATCAACGCAGTCCCATCAATTGATCACACCACAAAGAACGAAAATATACTGATGTACGTATATGCCATCCGCATTCGCCACTGGGTCCCGTCATTACCCGTTAGGTTAGCTTACTAACGACAGAGCGGGGACTGGACTAGCGCGGATGCAAAACATATACAACATCTACTAATATATATACCAATATATTATATTTCGCTCAAGGCGTGAAAGAAATGCAACATCACAGAAAAATGTACAGCATCACAGAAACAATACAGATATCTGGGATCCCCGGGTTTCACAGAGCCGCTGAAACCCGACGTTCCCCTGGTCGTGTGGATAGCCTGTGCAATGAAATCCTAGACCCCTACGGGCGCGGCAAGTCACCCGCCAAAACCTGAAGCGAGGCAGCCCCCTTCAGCGCCGTGAATGGACCACCCAGCACTTCACGGAATCCGGCAACTTGGGCACCCCTCCTGGGTCAACCTGTACCCCCTACGAGTGCGGCGAATAGCCCGCCAATTCTAGAGTGAAGCCCCCTCCGTCTCAATGCCATGAGATGCGGGCTTGTTGCCCTCTAGAACCCGGCTATCCGTGCACCCCTCCGCGGGGCAATCCTAGTACAGAAAGTAAAATATACATACATCGGGTACATCGACCGCAACCAGGTCGTGCCCCAAAAGAATAATACAAACAGGCAGTGACGGCAATCCACATGTCGGACGCTCGCCCCGCAATATCAAATGTACATAATACAACAAAACTGTACTAGCATTGCATCCAGGCTATCCCCCACGACCGATCCGCAACATCACAGCAAATACATAGAACATCAACGTGAAAGTCACGTTCGCAAATCCGTCTAACCGGGCTATAGCAGTTAGACCGGATTTACCGATCGAGTGACATTCACGGTCGCAGATATAATGTAAATACTGTGAAAAATGTGTTTAAAAAATTTCCGATTGATCAAACAATTAACAAGTGGGCCCCAAAGAAAACTGTAGCACTCACAGAAACAATTGGCCCAACTTTAATATTCCAAAGCCCATATTTTAAGCCCAGAAGGCCTCTGTAAAAAATGGTGAAGTGATGTGAATAGTGCGCGGCGGAAGGGCCGCACAAATGGGGTTTTCGCGGCGGTTCCGCGCTCCAACTGTGGAGTTACTTCGTCAAATTTTTACAGAACTCTTAGATTTTCCAGTACATCAATATTTTATAACCTGAAAAATTTTTCAGGACCAAAAATTTTCAACAGAAACTGATGCGAACTAAAATGCAGTTTTGGAACTTTTTTGATCGATCGGAAATGCAAACACATTACACAAAGCTAGACTAAGTTAATGGCGAGGCTCTGATACCACTGTAAGTCTACGTTAGCGCCCCGGCATTCTACAGACGCCAATTGCGGAATAAAACTTTTTAACTTGGCGCTATCGTATACTTTAACCCGGATCTGCCGTTATTGCTAAACTAACAAACAGTAAAGAGTGTGGAAATGTTGTACCAACTGATCCGAGTCCTCCGGTCTTCATCTCCACTCCGATCTCCTTGCGGGATCTCCGTCCGTCTCCTCCTCGTCGGAAAGGGCACCACGAAGCCGGGTACTTTTACGGGCTCCCACCTCAATACCGAGGCAACTCGCGCATGAAGCCGGCAACTCGACATGCTCAAGATATGCTGTAGGAAGTGTAGTGTAGAGTGCATGTCTCACTTTGGGGTTTGTTGCCATTTGTAGATGATGGAGGAATCAAGAAGAAAAATGGTGCTTGCATTTTTCTTGGCATGAAAAGAGATCAAGAATGAAAAACCCTCTCAAAGATGAAGCTCTCTCCTTCTCTTTTCTTCTTCTCACTCAACCTTGGTAAAAACTTATGCATCAAGTGAGAATAAAGGTGGAGGAAAATCTATATGAAGCAAGAAGGGAGGTGAGTGTAGGAGTGAAGAAGAGGTGACCACATCCAAGGGACAAAGAAACATACAACCATGCTTGTTACTATTAAACCCATACCCTCACTTTATCACAATCAAATCTCATAAAGCAAAAGCATGGTTGAAAAGAAATGAAAGCTATCATAATCAAACTTTTACAAGAAACTCCCTCCACAAATGTTATTTGCACAATTGCAAATAACCCCCTCCATCGGAAAAGTCCGGCCGGGAAAGAACAAAGGAAAACCGGCCGGAACGGAATGCAAACTGGCAACTCCAGAAAACTGGTCCCGTAATAAATTACAGGAAAATCCCGATACTGTGCATACACACCCGCATCTGTATTCGGTCCGGATACAAATGCAAAAAGACAAAATCTACACTGTACTAAACTAGGATCCGGCTTATACCAAAACCGGCTAGTAATATCTGTTCAATCCTGATCCGTGCAATACCGCACGTATCTGATCGAACCCTGCCATATACCAATACGGCCAATAGTACAAACTGTCCGATCCTGATCCGTGCAATACCGCACGTATCTGATCGGACCCTGCCATATCTCCATACGGCCTCTACAGCGTTTCGCCCGAAAGCTGAGTAACTGAAAGTGTGGTGGACTCTAAAGACTCGTCAATACTATGGCTGTGGATTTAACCACTAGCACGTCAGAGGTATAAGCCAATACGTAACGGGCCACCAGCTATTGACCAAAAGGGACGTCGATGAGCGAACTCATCCTGACACCCTACTGAGCCTGTCAGTGACAATATCCGTGCAGTCCGGTCCGTTCGTCTATGAGTATCGCATGGCGGGCCTAGGGGGTTGGTAAAAGTCAGACCCCCAAAAGCGGTACAAGTCGTGTCGGAGTGTAGCCCAGAACACCCTGAGATACTACTGGAATACCTACCAGTAAATCTCCTTGCCTTGGCCAAGGACTTTGTGTAATGGCTCTCCTAGACACAGCACGACCTCACCCCCAATACCGGGAGAGACGAACCCCTGAAGATACGCTCACTGCCTCCATGTGGCTCGGGACTGTACCCAACTAAAACCTGTTTGCACGACTCCTTTGAGCCGTGGTAGGGTAGTAATCAAAGTACAGTGGGAACTCACACGAGACAAATGACGATCCCCAGGTCGATGAACTAACCTGCACACATGTCACCAGGGAACTGCCATCTGACGTCTGGTATATGACCAACTAGCATGTTCCCGGCGAGTCCTGTCCGGTGTACTCATAACCCAATGAGCACCTGTATACATCTTAGGTGATCCAACTGACACCAGTGGCTTGTGAGACCGGCCACCGCCCCTCGTCGGGGTCTCGACTGTATACACTAGTCTACTAATGGAGTATCGATGCCCGGTCTCGAAACTCCCACGACTAGGGACCTTTTAAGGATATGCTTGTAGACCCCCAGCTCCCACTTATATGATCGCCCTCATACTGCTGGTGGTCAAGCAAGAATCCTAGGGGCTCTATCAATGTGTAATAGCGACGTGTCATGTCACCTAAAGCAGTACACGATGATAAAGGTAAACCAGATAGCATACTATCATCTCGAGTAAGACTGTCCTACCGGGATAGGTCCTCCCTCAATCATTACAATCACGTACCTGTGACCTAATAATTGACTCTGAGGGCACTATCTCCAACACCGGTGTCGGATGACGAACCCCAGGAATTTGCTTGAGGAGACTCTGAATGCACATTTCAGAGGGTTCATCTTCAGGTTGTATTTCTGAAGACGCTGGAATACTATTTTCAAATACTGCCAGTGTTCCTCATATGAATTGCTTTTCACCATGAAGTCATCGATATAGCATTCGACGATTTCATGCATGAGGTCATCGAAAATCTTCGTCATGGCCCTCTGATAGGTAGCGCCGGCATTCTTCAGGTCGAAAGTCATCACTTTATAGCAGAATATACCCAGAGGAGTCCGGAAAGCGGTATGCTTCTGGTCTACGGGGTGCATCTTTATTTGATTGTACCCTGATGAGCCGTCCATGAAGGAGAAGACTTCATGAGTGGATGTGTTGTCTATCATCAGCTCGATCACCAGTACGGGAAAATCGTCCTTCGGACAGGCTTTGTTGAGGTCCCGAAAGTCCACGCAGATGCGCACCATCCCATTTTTCTTCATCACCGGGACAATTTTGGCGATCCACTCGGGATACTAAACTTCTTGGATGAAGCAGGAGTCGATTACCTTCTTGACTTCGGCGTTGATGCTCATTTCAAGTTCGAGCTGCATCCTTCTTGGTGCTTGTTTGACTAGCTTGACGTCCGGAGATATTACCAATTTATGAACGGCTATTTCTGGATCTAGCCCCGGCATCTCGGAATAATTCCATGCGAAGCAGTTTTTATATTGTATGAGCACGTCTTTTAGCGTAGCCACCTGTTCTTTAGAAAGCAGCTCACTGACGAATGTAGGCTGCGGGTCGTTTGCCGTCCCCAAGTCGATTTTCCTCAGGTTGTCCGCAGTAGTGTGTATTCCATCTTCCAGCTCCTTTGGCGCCGGTGGAAACTCTGAGATCAACTCATCTTCATCATTGTTTTCGAAGCACCAGGAGAGGTCGTCCATAGTCTCGGGCACTTCTTCTTCTATCAGCATTATTACGTGGCAGGTATGAGATCGTTTCCAAAACCGATGTTGTTCAGGTTCTATTCTTGCCGTATACGTTGCTTTTGGCTCATGTTTCTGTGGTGGGGTTACCTTCCAACTGTCGAACAGAGCGAACCTGCCAAGTTGATATTGGTATTCAACCCAGTCTTTGAAGGTGAAACAGTCTTCAAGAGAATGTCCTACCGCTTGGTGATAGGAGCGATAGTCTGGGTGATGAACATCACTTGCTTGATCGGGGTTCCGAGACTCCAGAAGTGTCATCATTTGATATTTCATGACAAGGTCGAACATCTTCCTTGCCTTGTCTTGAGGGGAGGAATATGCTCGACCCATCTTTTTCGTTAAAGACGGATTCCAGCTGACCTTTTCTTGATCGCGTGGCCTTTTGGATCCGTTTTGCCGCTGTCGAATGTTCTTTCCGCTCTTTGACTTGTTTTTGCCTCTGCGCCGAGCCTTTTTCTCATCTTGGGAATGCATGACGGGCTAACGGTGAAGGGCATCGTCATTCTCCGTAGCCTTCTGTAGGAGGCGTCGCGTCCTGGCTTCCTCATAAATGGCCATTTCACGATCGTGGTTGTTCTGAACCTTTCGACCCGCTTCCCTTAGTAGCTTGTCCATCTGTTCTTCAAATGATGGACTCGGCATTTTTATCGCTGGACCTCGTTCTGGTTCGATGTTAGCGTCCTCTAAAAGAGCATCTCCTTCTTTATCAAGGTAAATTACGACATGGAAACTATAGGATCGCCATCGTTTCTTGGATTGGACATATCCAAGACCGATCGTTTCCATCCTCCCGTTAGGCAATTTGCGCTGAGTTCTGGGGACGTTCCAGATCCTGTTGTAGAACTGAGCTTGTCGCGCAGTTTGCTTGAAGGGTACACCTTGGTGCCTTAACAGCCTTTTTAATCCATCTGTGTAGTATCTGGGTAGACGGATGGGCTGGAGCCTGTCAAGCGCAAAATCAGCACCATGCCAGATTTCTTTCTCCACTTTGGTTTCTGTGGATCGATAAAAGATGATTTCCATTTCATCTCTTCGCCTGGGAGGGACGTAGAATTTCTGCAGCTCTTGCACGCTATAGGTTTCAAGTGCGTCGAGCTATTTGTAATGCTTTTGCGGAACCATGGAGATTTGCAAACTCCGTTCATCACCAGTGAAGGCTTGTATTGATGGCCGAACAGAAAATACTGCATTGACCTCATCTTCAGAGTCGCTGCCGAAGATCAACATAGGGGTAGACGGTCCGGGCTTGTTGTATTGGAGCATCCCCGCATAGACTATCTCTTCCTCCTCCTCGGTATCGCTCCCAAAGACCGGAATAGTGGTGATAGCTTTCTGCTTATTCTTCGGCTTATGGAATCTTTCCGTGTCCTCGAAGTTAGGAAGGAAGTACTTGGAGTCTTCGTATTTGCGAACTTCGTTCATGGAGAATGGGTCACAGTTTACTCGAGACCATCTTTGAAATACTTCATATACTGGTGTTGTGTAGAAGGGATGATGTTATACTCGTGTAACCATGGCCTGCTGAGCAAAGCGTTGTAGCAAGTCTTCACGTCAATGACGTGGAACTTGATGTCGGTACGGACCCAAGCGTCCGTGATGACTGGGAGTCGAATCCGGAGATAGTGATTTTATCTCGCGCCAGATGCTGAACGCTCATGCAGATTTCCTTTAGTACCCTCATATTCAGGAGATTGACAGAAGATCCATTGTCAACTAGGATCTTCCCTATCTTAATTTCATGTCAATATCCAGTGACATACACGGAACTGTTGTGCTCCCATGTCCCGAGGAGGAGGTCTTCATCGCTGAAGGTAATGTCGGCTATGTGAACTTCTTCCAGCTTGTCCTTCATCTTTTCTTTGGCAAAGAAGGCTTGAAACTGTCCGGGCTCTTGTAGTGCCTTGATCAGAGTATCTCGCGCCTATTTAGACAACATAAGGACATCGAGAATGCTTAGTTGCGAGGGTATCTTTCTCAGGTTTGCCAGAACGTTGTAATCCACCTTGTTTTTCTTAGGCAGGTCTTTGGCAGTGAGCTCTTCGACGACTTGGTCATTGAGGGCGATATCCTCAGGGACTTCTTCTTTCCCTTTATCTTTTTTGTTCGGTCACTTGTTTGTGGGTCCGAGATTCTTTTCGGGTAACGTGCGATTACGCAGCTGATTGTTCTCGCAGGTCTTCATCCCTTCTGTTTCAGAGATGGATTCCTTGAAGAGAGAGCCGAAGGCTATTTCTTCATCAGAATCGCTCCCGAAGGTGAGAACTTGTGATCCCTCAGAATCAACCATGTGACAGTGGCCGGCTGATCTTTTGCGCTCATCTGTCGTTCTTCTTTATTCCTGTTGAGTTTTGAGCTTCAATCGCTTGAAATACTGTCGATGAGCAACGTATCCCTGCCATCAATTTTTATAGGCCATGCATTCCTCGGTAGGGTGTGTGATCCTCCGATGGTATAAGCAATAGTTTGTATGTGCATCTAGTTTGTCGAGGGACATATTTTCTGAAGTGTCTTCTTTGAAAGGTGACAACTTCATTCCCATCAACATGGCTTTAGCGAACTGCTTCCTTGTCTTAAACCTGTTTTTGCTGTCGACAGAAGTGCTTCTATCTGGTTGGGGTACTCTATGGCTTCTCAATACCAGAGCTTCTTCAACGTGACGCCGACGCTTGGCCCTTTCATATATGGTCGTTTCACGCTCTCGGTCAGATTTTCTTTTCTGAAGAGCCTCGCTCAGCAGTCTGTCAATCAATTCGTCTGATGGCTCCAGGGATTTTAATTCCAGTTCTGGATTTGCCCCTAGTTTCTCTGCATCAGGAGCTTCTTTTCCATTTATTGATGAGTGAGAGATCATGTGGCAGCTTTCCACATAATCCCCATGCTCTTATGAAGAATTGTCTCCTTCATCAGCGTCATCGGCTTCATTCTCAAGAACATTCTTAAAGAATTCATCCAACATGATTGGGGTCCGTGCCTTCTAGTTATATTCTTCCAGCGCGTCAATATATTTTTGCAGGTCCATGCGCTTGTCATCAGGCTTCACGGGCCTTTTGGTCTTCTTCTTCTTCTTTGAAGACTCTGACGGCTGGGCCTGAGCGGTCTGACTATCACTACCAATTCTTGGCGTCAGGAGGGGTTTCGGCATTCCGTCAATGACCTCGGGTTCCAGGGTGCTTCTCCACCTAATCGTCGGGCATGTTTGAAGATATTTTAGCATTCGTTTTGTTTTGGCTGAAAGAGCAACCTCCCATGGAGCTTCTTCTATAAAAGAGCATGATGCCCCCGGCGTGTCCACTTTTTTAGGAGCATGCGGCTGTGGCGGGCTTACCTTCCAGTTTTCGGACAGCGCGAACTTGCCCTGTTAGTATTGGTCCTCAATCCAGCCTTTGAATATGAAGCAATCTTCAATTGGGTGGCTTACTACTCGGTGGTAGGGGCAGTAGTTAGGACTGTTGACGTCACCTGGCTGTAGTGGGCGCCTC
Source organism: Agapanthus africanus (assembly GCA_030015575.1). Lineage (NCBI taxonomy): Eukaryota > Viridiplantae > Streptophyta > Magnoliopsida > Asparagales > Amaryllidaceae > Agapanthus > Agapanthus africanus. The sequence continues at coordinate 541,336,803 of CM057337.1, forward strand.
GGATCCGGCAGATTGATGAGCCTGTTGCGCACCGCCAGTTCGAACAGTCTCTTTGTTTTATCCCGGGAAAATGAATAAGGGTGTTTTAGCTTCTCGTTGAAGAATCGATGTTTATCGTTTTGGCGATCATCTGGCTTTGGAACACTAGGCTACTGCTAAGCATTGGCGACGAAGGTCGCTTTCCCTTTCCCCTTTTCATTTCGAGGCTACATTTTTTAGGAAGACGGTCTATGGCCCATCTGGTCCATCTGGGCCTGCTTGTCAATCAAGGCCTGGAAGGTAGTCAGCTTGAAAAGCATCATGACTTAGGATATGGTCGCCTGCGGATCGAGGGTGCCCAAGAACATGCCCACTGCAGGAGCCTCTTCTATGCGTTGTTCACACTTCGACCATAGGTTCCGCCACCAGATTGCATACTGAACCCATGTTTCTCCCGGCTTCACCATGGCATTGATCAACGCTGTGATTGGGGTGCGTTCGTTGGAGCTTGCGAAACGCTGGGTAAACAACAGCTCCATCTCCATGAATGTTTTGACGGACTCGTTAGGAAGTTCCGAATACCATTCGAAGGCTGTCTCTGATAAGCTGCCAAAAAATTGGCGAAGCAGTAGCTTATCATCACCTCTAGTGTTGCCACATAGAGCTCTGAACTGGGCGACATGTTGATGGGGATTGCATGTCCCCTTGTATACGTGGAACTTAGGAATGGTGTATCCTGACGGGTACTTTATTTAATCATACCAACCCGGATAGGGTCGTCCAGTTCTGACGACTTGGCCGGTTTCTTCATTCGCCTGATGAGCTCGTATTTGTTGAGCTATATAGTCGTCAAGGGCGGCTTTAGAGATGGTCCCTTCCTTGGTTGCTGACAGAGCTGGAAGAGGGTTTGATGTCTTCCCTCTATCGTCTTCAATTATTACTGGAGGATATTCTGCTGGGGGATCCGGCCGGATCATCATTTCGACCATATCTTGAAATAGGAGCTCCATTGTTTTATATTGGCCGCTTGTTCTGCGGCCTCTTTGTCTTTCTTCTCGAGGATTCTGCGGAGGAACCCGGCATCGGTTTTCCTTCTCCTGAAGCTGCTCCGACGATGTTTCCGGGCTTTCTTTTGGCCTAATGAGTGAGGCCATCGTTGTTAACATTTCCTGGAGCTTCTGTTGTTGCTCCTGGGTCTTAGTTATGGATCGGATGAGTGGTCGGTGACCTCCGGAAGTGCGGCTCTCCTCTTTCCTGGAAGCCATATAAATTGTATGCACCACCATGCCCCCAGACTTGGAGCGTTTGGGCTTAGTATTCTTAAGATTCGTCGTAGGCATGGGGATTTTCTCCGGCTTTCTCCTTTTATGGGCGGTCGAAGTTGAGGGGGACGTTGCAGCGGGCACCCAAGTAGATGGTACCTTCAATGGTACGACAGGGTGGTCTTTCTCTTACCGAACCTTCATTTTCTTTGGTCGGCGGGAGTAGTCTTGGTTAATCACATATTCTTGGAACTTTCGCCAGACCCTGTGAATTTTAGAGGACAGCCGCTGAGGGGGCTGCTCTGGCTTTTCCCTTGTAGCGTTCTCCACTGGTGGAGAAGATCTTTTCAACACAGCAGTTGGAGAGTTTTTGTGCACTCTCCTAAGTGGTTCAAAACTGTTCCCAGTTGGAACAGCAGCGACAATTTCCACCATCGGAGCTGGTGGAGTCAGTCCAGAGGGAGAGTTGCCCCCAGCTTTCCTCACTCGGCGCCAGTGGCGACGTAGAGCATGTCGAGCAGCCGGGACCACCTCTGTTGTTGGGGTAGCTGCATCGTGCTTCATGTTTTGATGAGAAACTGCTGTTGGTGTCAGCCTGTCAAAGACAGACGTCCGTTGAGAAGGAACGTCCAGCCTGTCGAAGACTGACTTCTGAGTAGGGGAAGCAACCTTGGTGACTTTGCCTGAAGCGGGAGTTGAAACGGCTAACTTTCTGAAGACCGACCCCTTAGCAGGAGAAGCCTGTTCATATCATAATATTGCAATATTATATTCCCCATTCTTATGCATTTTACAAATAAACATGTGCTTTTGACCCATGTCTGCTACATAGTTACAGGTTCTCGGAACGAAAACAGTGAAAAAGACAAAAGACGATACAAAAGTGAGGCTTTGACCAAAAAACAGAGAATCTTGATCAAGCCTGCACGAAGATCAGTTCAGAAATGTACAAGGCAGCGCAAGGTTCAAGAGTTCGAAGCAACGGAGATCTGGGAGAGAACAAGACAACATTCTAAAGAACAAACCAAACAAATAGGAAGCCTAAGAAAACAGGAAGCAGCCAAAGAAATTTCAAGATTCAATCTCTTCTTCTAGCCGCGGAACCGCGGCCAAACCATGGCTGCAGCCGCGGTTCCGCGGCCGTGTCATGCACGTAGGAGCGCAAAATTTTTCCATAACTTGAGGCGGCGCTAACTAGTCTTCCTAAGGGTATTTTTGTAAATGCAGACATGCGGCAATTGTAAACCTAGGGTTTTCTATGTCCTATAAATAGAGACCCAAATTCTTGTATTAGTTCATGCCTCTTTTCATCAATAAAATTTCAGATTTCTTTTGACGTTTGGAGAGCATCAATTTGTAAGTAGGTTTATTTTCTGCCCTACTTCTTAGTTTTATTTTCTGCCCTAGATAGATAAATTCTTATGTGCCTTAGTTTAATCTAGTTTAGAATTATTTTTATTAATCTGCAGTAGATCATTAATCTCTTAAATCAAAACTCATAAAAATTATGTCTTTCGTAGATCCCTTAATGAGCGAGTAGTTTTCTCGCTTGTTAGGGTTAGGAATAGGGAAGGGTTTGAGAGATGAAGATCTCTCACCCCTTTCTTTGCCAATCACTTATGAACAATTAGGACTCCATGCATACTTTCATATTCCGCTCCCTATGGGACTCTACCCATGAGGTAACGGTGATACCGTAGTATAAAAGACCGGATATGAATGTTTTCCATGGAGGTTAGGGTAAGGATTAAGAAAGGACGGACAAGGATCTAAAGGAAGAAACATAGTTTCTTCCCGATCGTCCTAATCCCCTTTATTAATAATTACCATAACTCCTAAAAAGATATCTAATTTAGGGCATTGAATAAGGTGGAAATCTTAAACTTACCAAACTTTACCTAAACCTAATCATAGCAAGTTTCCTAATCCTAGTATAACTCAATTTAGTTTTTGTGATAAAAGATCCAACACCCTTTGGAATTAGCTCGTAAGAACATTTAGAAAATTGACACCATCCCTGTGGACCGACCCGTATTCACCGGCTAGCTACCAAGCGACGCCGTTCTTGATTGCGGTTACTAAATATTTTTGACATTCAATCAAATGGCGCCGTTGCCGGGGATGGCGTAAAAATTTCCTTTTTGTAATTTCGGGTTAATATAAAATATAAAAAATCATAAAAATTTGAAAAAAATAAAAAATATAAAAATTCTATCATCTTTTATTGTTTGAAGGGTTTCTTGTGTGAATCTTTGCAGGATCGACGGATCTGGAAAAATCCAGAGTGCGAAACAGAAATCGGTAGATCAGAACAGAGGGGGATTTCAACAACAGAACAGTAGAATTTTTCTCAGGGCTTGAACTGATCATCCCACCGCTAAACCGCGGCCGGAAGCTGGTGTTTGCGGCGGAACCGCGGCCCCCCTGGGTCTTCATCGCATAAAAATTGCACTGTTTGTCTTTCTCTCTCATCCTCTGGAACCTAAAATATCTCTTCTGTCAAATCTTCTGCAGGATTCTTTGCGCTTAAAAAAAAATCTTCCCCCTTTCAATAATTGATTCTCTGCAGGATTCTTTGCGCCGCGCTAAAAAATTGATTGCAAATGATTTAATGTTTTGCATATCTTTAATCGGACTTTAAGGGGCTTGAGACCAATTCAGATTGGGTGGGGATTTCATCACCCTTCACAGGACCCCAGAAATCACATAAGGCATTTGCATTGACCATCATAATTAAAAAATACTAGACTCAACCCTAAGGACGTCGCGCTCAATAGGACAGAGGACTAGTTATAGGCATCGGCCGTTAATCCTAACCTGACTTTGCGGTGTCTAGGCAAGTGTGTCTAAAGAGAGTGGTTACTTAATTAGGGCCACTACTTGTAGTGGAGAGCCTCCCACTCACCTGGCACTTACCTGGCCGCAATTGGCGGTGAAGAGGAGGTTTGAAGTCCTATTTCTAGCCTTTTGGAACAGTTAGGTGCTATCTAGCTGACCTAGGTGACCCTAGATCTAGGCCTGATTGTTCATTTGTGGTTGATTGCATTTGTGTCAAAGTCTCTTACCAAAATTCTTTTTGCAAAAAGCTCCACATAAAAAGGACAAAATCTTTTCAAAAACTTGCAACTTGTCGCTAAAGAAATCTTTGCACTCCACTTACACAACTTTCTTCTCATTGACGTTTTCTTAACTTCACATTCTGTCTTTCACCTTTTTTGACAACACTACCTCATTAGTGTATGTCTGGTTGGACTAGGGACACTAGCGCCCGATTAGTCCGTGTTTCGTTGGTACCGACCGACGAAGCTTTCGACTCCGAAGTCAAAATCCTTTCCACTTCTTCACTTTCACCTTCAAATTCTTCTTCCGAAGGTATGTCGGGATACAATCCTAATAACACCTTACTGACGGGACCGATTCCACCTCCGTTAGGTGCGAATAACCCGAATCACCCGCCTGTTGAAGCGCCCCAACGAATCGCGCTCCAGGATCTTTTCTACCCAATCTGCACCGCCCTACCTACTTGTCTTTCACTCCCACCGGCAAATGGGGACAATTTTGAGATCAAACCCCACTTCATCAATATGCTGCCTAATTTTCACGGATTGGAATCCGAAGATGCATTTATCTTTATCAACAAATTCCAAAATGTTTGTGTTATGATGAAAACAACCCAATTATCCGACGATGCTATAAGGCTAAGGGTCATTCCATTCACCTTATGTGACTTAGCCGAGAAGTGGCTATACAGCACAGCGTCGCATTCAATTAAGAATTGGGAAGAGTTTGTGAAATCTTTTCTTAAAAAGTTCAATCCTCATTACAAAACTGCTAGAATCCGTAACGAGATTATATAATTTTCCCAGCTTCCTTCCGAACCATTTTGGAAGTATTTTGAAAGATTCAAAGACCTACTCGTTCAATGCCCTCACCATGGGATCGAAAATTGGCAACTTTGCCAAACATTATACAAGCGATTGAACCCAGCAACGAAGCAGTTGCTTGAAACCATTTGTCAAGGTCACTTTTTAACCAAATCTAGTGACGAAGCGTGGTAGTTTCCCGAGGATCTTAGTGAACAAACAATTCAGTAGGAGGGCACCAAATCCACATCATCTTCTTCTATTGTTCAATCTAGGGCAGGCATATATCACTTAGATATGTCGATTTCTATGAAGGCCGAGATGGCCGCACTTACGAAAAAGCTAGAAGCGATTGAAACCAAAATCTCATCGCCTTCTCCTGCCCCTGTTGTGCCTCCACGAACTGTTTGTGCTTGTTGTTCGGATCCATCACATCTCACCGAAGAGTGTCCTTACAATACATCTACTCAAGGACATGATCAAGTCAATGCTGCCTTTCAGCAACGACAAAGAAATGATCCATATTCTTTGGCATACAATCCGGGTTGGAGGAGTCACCCAAATTTCACTTGGAACCAAAATCAACAATTCCAAGGAAACAACAATTTTCAAAGGCCTCCTCCTCCACAACAACAAGCACCTCCACAAGCTCAATTTCAGCAACCTTTCCAACAGCAACCTTACCCTAATCAAGTCAACAATTTTGTGCCCAACAATTCGTACCAGCCAAACAATTTTGTTCCACCTCATAATAACAAGGTTAACTCGCTCGAAAGAAGTCTAGATGCGTTCCTAAAGCAATCTACACAATCCGCAGCAAGGTTAGAGACTTCTATTCAATCTTTGGTGCAAAACAGTGCCTCACACGATCAAAGCATCAAATCTATTGAGGCATAAATTGCACAACTCAATACTGCGTTGAGCGGGCGAGAAAAAGGAAAGCTTCCGTCTCAACCACTGCCAAATCCAGGTCACGCACATGTTGCATATGAAAAGCAGAATCATAACGAAAATGTTGTGACCACGTTGAGATCCGGAAAAGTGTTGCAAAATAATGTGGGTATTAACAATGACACCCCTGCCGGTGGTCCTTCTCCTTCTTCATCTTCTTCACCTTCTTCTTCTTCTTCTTCTTCGTTAGGGCCTATTCTTCATCCTTCACACGGCTCTACTTCTTCTAGCTCGAACGGACCCACTTTTCACAACATGAACACATCTACACGGGGATCCATTCCAACTCCACAATCTGATCCGCAAAAATTGGACTCAACAACTTTTCAAAATGTTCCTTTTCCAAACCGGTTGAGATCCAATAAACCAACTCCACAAATGGAGAAGATTGTAGAGTTGTTCAAACAGGTTAGCATAAATATCCTTCTCTTGGATGCAATCCAACAAGTTCCTTCATATGCAAAAATCTTAAAGGACTTATGCACCAAAAAGAGGAAGTCACAAGTACCAAAGAAAGTTTTCGTGGCTAATGCTGTTAGCGATGCTCTTGTCCAATATTTACCCCAAAAGCACAAGGACCATGGTTGTCCTACTATTTCGATAACAATTGGGGACAAGAATATCAATAGAGCACTATTAGATCTTGGTGCTAGTGTCAATTTGCTACCTTATTCTGTGTACGAGCAATTAGGCGTTGGAGAGCTTAAGCCCACTTATTGTACTCTCCAAATGGCCGACTGATCCATCACCCATCCTATGGGAGAGTTGGAAGATGTGTTAATTAGAGTAAGGGATTTCATTTTCCCCGTTGACTTTATTGTTGTGGATACGCAACCTGTAGCTAACCCCCGGAGTCAAATTCCGGTGATACTTGGTCGACCATTCCTTGCGACTTCTAATGTAGTGACCAATTGTCGTAACGGTTCAATGAATCTATCTTTTGGCAATATGACAATTGAACTCAACATTTTTAAGTTGGGAAATCAGCCTTCCGAGCCTAATTCTAGCATACTTGATGTTTACTCGATCAATGAGATCGCGGAGGAGGACTGTGAGTTCGAAAATTTTATGTTTGACCACAGCAATGTTGACGCCTCTAGCGTGTTCCTCCTAAAATCGGACACAGCTTTCACGACGAATAACGATTATGAGTGTTTCACCTTTGTAGACAATTTTGAAGACTCACCACCCGAGTTTGAGTCTTTTGCTTTTTCGGATGAGTTAGTTGAACCATCCGACTCGGTTGCGTACACTCGATTTGAACCATTGATGGAATCCTTCGAGTTTGAAACAGTTACACCATTGTTACCATCAATTGTTTCACCTCCTAAACTTGAACTAAATCTTTTGCCGTCGCACCTTAAATATGCTTATCTAGGTGAGAATGAGACCCTTCCCGTTATCATATCGGCCTCTCTAGCTCTTGAGCAAGAGAAGGCCCTTTTAATGGTCTTACAAAATAATCGGCAAGCTTTTGGCTGGTCTATGGCGGACATCAAAGGGATTATTCCCCTCATAGTTGAACATCATATACACTTGATGGATGATGCCAAGCCGGTAAGGGATCCACAAATACGTTTCAATCCCATAATGAAAGAGGCTGTCAAGAAGGAGTGTTAAACGTCTTGATAGTGGTATCATTTACCCTATCTCGGATAGCCAATGGGTTAGCCCCATTCATGTTGTGCCAAAAAATCGGGCATTACGGTCATTACCAATGAGGAAAATGAGTTAATATCTACTCGCATCCAAACTGGGTGGCGAGTTTGCATCGAATATAGAAAACTCAATGCCGCGACAAGGAAAGACCACTTTCCTTTACCTTTCATTGACCAAATGCTAGAACGATTGGCTGGACATGAGTTTTACTGCTTTTTGGATGGCTATTCCGGCTATAACCAAGTCCCTATAGCCAAAAAGGATCAAGACAAGACCACATTTACTTGTCATTTTGGCACTTTTTCTTATCGTCGCATGCCCTTTGGGTTATGCAATTCACCCGCTACATTTCAGCGGTGTATGATGAGGATCTTTTCAGACATGGTTGAAAAGTTTTTGGAGATCTTTATGGATGATTTCTCCATTTTTGGTGACTCCTTCGACGAGTGTTTACTACATCTTGACGTAGTTCTTACCCGCTGTAGGGATAAGAACCTAATTTTAAATTGGGAGAAGTGTCACTTTATGGTACGAGAAGGCATTGTCTTAGGACATGTCATCTCGCAAAACGGCATAGAGGTTGATAAAGCCACAATTGAGGTCATTTCTAATCTTTCTCCTCCTAAGTGCGTCAAAGACATCCGAGCTTTCCTTGGCCACGCCGGTTTTTGTAGACGGTTCATCAAAGACTTTAGCAAGATTGCTAGACCCTTGACTCTCTTATTGGCCAAGGACACAACATTTGATTTTGACTCAACATGCATGGAAGCGTTCGAGTCGTTGAAACACTCTCATTTCTGCGCCCATTCTTTCATCTCCAGACTGGACGCATCCCTTCGAAATTATGTGCGACGCATCAGATTTTGCCATTGGTGCTGTTCTTGGACATCACATTAATAAGATGCCGCACGTGATTTATTACGCTAGCCTTATACTAAATGAGGCCCAACTAAACTACACAACAACAGAAAAAGAGTTTTTAACAGTTGTGTTTGCACTTGAAAAATTTCGGCCTTATTTAATCGGCTCTCCAGTTATTGTGTATACGGACCATTGAGCTCTTCGCCACCTTTTTGCGAAGAAGGGTGCTAAATCGAGGCTAATACGTTGAATCCTCTTGCTACAAGAGTTTGACCTTGTCATAAAGGGCAAAAGAGGATGTGAAAACGTGTGGCCGATCACCTTTCACGACTCCCTTCTTCGCCTACACTTGAAATTCCAATCAAAGATGTTTTTCCCGATGAGCAACTCTTAACCGTTTCTTGCGAACCATGGTTCGCTGATATAGTAAACTACTTAGCCACCGGCTTGATACCTAAAGAGTGGTCGAAACAGGATAAACTTCGATTCTTGTCCCAAGCAAAGCATTTTTACTGGGATGAACCTTATCTTTTTAAATACTGTTCCGACCAAATCATTCGTCGGTGTGTACCGGAAAACGAGTTTAAGAGTTGCTGTCTTTTTGCCACGATCAAGCGTGTGGCGGGCGCTTCGGCCCAAAGAAGACAGCCGAGAAAATCTTGCAGTGTTGTTTCTATTGGCCACGACTCTTTAAGGATGCATATGAATACTGCAAGATATGCTCCTGGTGCCAACACTTGGGCCGGATATCGCGAAGAAACGAAATGCCGCTCCAACCAATTTTGGTTGTGGATGTTTTTAATGTTTGGGGAATTGACTTCATAGGACCATTTCCCAATTCCTTTGGGAATGTGTATATTCTTTTAGCTGTTGACTACGTGTCAAAGTGTGTCGAGGCTGTGCCTAGCCGAACGAATGAAAACAAGGTTGTCGTTCGATTTCTTAAAGAACATATCTTTTCTCGGTTTGGGCAACCTCGAGCGATTATAAGTGATAATGGTTCTCACTTTTGCAATAGGACTTTTGAGTCCTTAATACGCAAATATTCTATAACCCACAAACTGTCAACGCCATACCATCCCCAAACATGTAGGCAAGCCGAGCTTTCGAATCGGCAAATCAAGCAAATCTTGGAGAAAACGGTTTCTAAAAACCGAAAAGATTGGTCACTCAAACTGATCGATGCACTATGGGCTTTCCGTACTGTGTACAAAACCGATCTTGGTATGCCTCCATACCGGCTTGTTTATGGGAAGGCTTGCCACCTCCCAGTAAAGATTGAGCATAAGGCATTTTGGGCAATCAAAGAGTTGAATTTATCATTAGGAGATGCGGGCAGCAATCGTAAGCTGCAATTAAATGAACTAGAAGAGCTGCGGGATGAGGCTTATGATAATGCCGTAATTGTTAAAAACCGAACTAAGGTGTTCCACGATAAACACCTTCTGCGAAAAACATTTAAACCTGGTCAACAGGTTTTATTCTATGACACTCGGTTACATCATCACCCCAGCAAGCTCCGTTCTTGGTAGAAAGGGCCATTTGTAGTTCGTACCGTTTATCCGTACGGTGCATTCGATCTTGAAAATCCGGAGGATGGTACCTTATTCAAAGTAAATGGACATCGATTAAAACCGTTCCTCACAGCGGACCCATCGGAGGAGCTCCTGTTTTTGCAGGAGCCGATCTACACCGATTAAATCTCCTCCACTTTCACCCCCGAATTTCCAATCAATTTTTCCAAAACTTTATTTCAAATAAGTTTGGGGGTGTGTATCATTTGTAAATATGATAATAAGCAGGAAATTGCCGACATTATCGACCCACTTGGTGCAGCCTGACAGTGAGGACACTGTCCAGTTTAAGTTTGGGGGGTATGCTCGGTAAGTCTTCTTCCTTCACATTCATATGTATATTTTTTGCATTTGCATCCTTATATAAATATCATAAAAATTGAAAATTTGAAAAATAAAAAAAAATAGAAAAAGAAAAACCCATAAAAATTGAAAATTTCAAAAAATTGGAAAAATTAATGTATTCAATTTTGGCCTTATTTGACTTGAGTTTGACAAATAGGTTAACTGGCTAAGAACAACTAGATCTTAGACTTAGTAAATTAAAAACCCTAAAAATAACCTTCCTTAAAGTTTAACGGTAGAAAGTATATGTCCTTGTAGTTTATTTAGAAATAGGCAAATTTTGAGTTCACTTCTTGGGCTTAGTCAAAACAAAGGAAAAGTATTGATATTTTTATTAGAGTATAAGTTTGAAAAATAATTCCTAAACTTAAGTCTAGATTCTGAAAATGTATACCCTACAATTTGCACAATCACACACCCTGAAACTTAGAATAGTAGAAGAGGCCTTGAAATGCTCTTGTCTAAAGTTCTTAGTACACCAAAAAAAAGTGTGAATAAGGAGATAATAAAAAAATGAATACTGGTTTTTGTGATTACTTAAGGCTGCAAAAATAGAAAAGACATTTATCGAGGGTGCTTCATCACCTAGTGCCTTAGACCAACTGGTTTGGGAGTCACTGCTAAAGCCTTAGGTGTTACAAGACTAGGAAGTACGCTTTAAAGTGCAAACGCATTTTGTAATCAGTCGTTGGTACCTCAAGAAGTATTAATGGTCGCATGAAGGATGTGTAAGCAAAATTCATTTAAAAATTCACCAATTAATAAGTACTTTGGACAACGGATAAGAGTATAATTGCTTGATTTGAATTTCCAAGTGTAGGGGTGATATATACACACACGTAGGGATATGTGATTGGAGTTTAGATGAGAGATAGGAAAGAAGAATAGAACTTGTATCTTTAGTAGAGTTGATAAAAATTCCTAAGTGGAGATGGAACCCTAGAAGGAAAACTTAAGAGATGCCGAAAGCTAAGTAGGTCTGCGGAACATATATAATCTTAAGTTAAATGATTAGAAAGTGTGAAGAATATGGGTGGATATTTTACGAGTCGACGATAATAGAATTCCTTATTAGAAAACCTAATTAGAGAATAAAAGTCGAAAAGCCGAATTGATAGGATTTTGTGGGTAGTATCCGCTGAAAACCCTCAGGAGACAACACTCCTCCTACTAGGGACACCTAGAGGTTTAACGTCTTGTTGCATGAGCTCAGTCCAATCGCGTTTCCCTGCGAAAGTGATGTTAGGTTTTTTTTTTCGAGAATAAAACTAGGTTTGCTTGAGGACGAGCAAAAGATAAGTTTAGGGGTATTTGTTCATATCATAATATTGCATTATTATATTCCCCATTCTTATGTATTTTACAAATAAACAGGTGCTTTTGACCCATGTCTGCTACATAGTTACAGGTTACAGGTTCTCGGAACGAAAACAGTGAAAAAGACAAAAGACGATACAAAAGTGAGGCTTTGACTAACAAACAGAGAATCTTGATCAAGCCTACACGAAGATCAGTTCACAAATTACAAGGCAGTGCAAGGTTCAAGAGTTCGAAGCAACGGTAAAAGTCCACTGCAATTATTCATTGTAGAGATCTGGGAGAGAACAAGACAACATTCTGAAGAACAAACCAAACAAATAGGAAGCCCAAGAAACCAGGAAGCAGGCAAAGAAATTTCAAGATTCAATCTCTTCTTCTGGCCGCAGAACCGCGGCCAAACAATGGCTGCGGCCGCGGTTCCATGGACGTGTCATGCACGTATGAGCGCAAAATTTTTCCATAACTTGAGCCGGCGCTGACTAGTCTTCCTAGGGGTATTTTTGAAAATGCAGATATGCGGCAATTGTAAACCTAGGGTTTTCTATGCCCTATAAATAGAGACCCAAATTCTTGTATTAGTTCATGCCTCTTTTCATCAATAAAAATTCAGATTTCTTTTGACGTTTGGAGAGCATCAATTTGTAAGTACGTTTATTTTCTGCCCTAGTTCTTAGTTTTATTTCCTGCCCTATATAGATAAATTCTTATTTTCCTTAGTTTAATCTATTTTAGAATTTTTTTTATTAATCTGCAGTAGATCATTAATCTCTTAAATCAAAACTCATAAAAATTATGTCTTTCGCAGATCCCTTAATGAGCGAGTAGTTTTCTCGCTTGTTAGGGTTAGGAATAGGGAAGGGTTTGAGAGATGAAAATCTCTCGCCCCTTTCTTTGCCAATCACTTATGAACAATTAGGACTCTATGAATACTTTCATATTCCGCTCCCTACGGCACTCTACCCGCGAGGTAACGGTGATACCGTAGTATAAAAGACCGGATATGAATGTTTTCCATGGAGGTTAGGGTAAGTATTAAGAAAGGATGGACAAGGATCTAGAGGAAGAAACATAGTTTCTTCCCGATCATCCTAATCCTCTTTATTAATAATTACCATAACTCCTAAAAAGATATCTAATTTAGGGCATTGAAAAAGGTGGAAATCTTTAACTTACCAAACTTTACCTAAACCTAATCCTAGCAAGTTTCATAATCCTAGTATAACTCAATTTAGTTTTTGTGATAAAAGATCCAACACCATTTGGAATTAGCTCGTAAGAACATTTAGGAAATTGACACCATCCCTGTGGACCGACCCGTATTCACCGGCTAGCTACCAAGCGCCGCCGTTCTTGATTGCGGTTACTAAATATTTTTGACATTCAATCAAAGCCTCTCTGATGATTTCATTTGTTGGAACCGGAATGGCTATCCGCTTTTGGATAACCCCTTCGGGTATTGTAGGCTTTTTCATGGGCCCACCTGAGCTTTGGCTTAGTCTATTAAAAATTGAGGCGTTGTATTTGGGCGATCCGTTGAGAGGGGTCATGGCAGTTGTAAGCCGATCAAAGATTGACTTCTTCGGAGCTTCTTGTGATGGAAGCGGGGCGTTGAAGCTCATTGGTGGGAGCATGGTCCCAAAGAATAGCCCAGTGGTGGCTTGCGTCACCTGTTCCACTGGCATCGTGAAAACGGAGGCTGCTTGAGGTCCATAGGTCACTCCTCCAGCGAGGACGGTGTGGGAATTGTTGCAGTTGTTGCAGTTGGTGCAAGTAGAAGCTACTGACGACATCTTCTCTTTTGCAAAAAGAAAGACACCCAATCTTAGTACCTTGAATCCAGGGGCAACCATAGCAAACCGTGATTCGTTCGCGAGACACGACATATGAAGTGTGGAGTGGAAAGAGGAAAAGGTTTCGTCGGGCATGCCAAAATCTGTTTACCGCCGTAAACCAGAGACGGGACCACGTAGGCCATCTTACCTGAATTTGGGGGCAGATGCTATTTGGTTTTATCCGTCCACCTCTCCGAAGATGCCAAGTTGATTTATAGCACCGTGCATCGGAGGTTTGGACGGATGCGGCCGTTGTAGCAGATTTCGTCAGATTCCCCCTCGTGTGCGAGGGGTTTTTGATTGTAGGGACGCTCTTCCCTGCAGACGCAAGCCCCTATAGTTAATTACGCTACCGCATTGCGGTAACCACTTTCTCCTTCTCCAGATGGTCACTTTATGTCGTGTGTGTTTGTTTTATTTTTGGTTTCCCGTGAATTATATACGGAGACTAATTTATATTGTCGCCCGTAGGGCGTGGATTAGTCCAAATCCTTGTTTTCGTAGATTTGGGTTTGGGTTGGTTTAAGGACCGTTAATCTTGTATTAGATTAAGATCAAACTTAAACATTTGTTGAGGATACGTTAGTCTAGTTTTAGACTAAGATCTACTCAACAGGATTTGGGATCATTTAGATCCAACGAAAGAGCATTTGGGCTCCATCGTTTTAGTTTAGGGACATTACGGTCCATAAGTTTAAGGACGTCATAGTCCATGAGTTTTAGGACGTCATAGTCCGTGAAGTTTAAAGACATCATAGTCTGTAGGGTTTTAGTTTAAGAACATCATAGTCCATGAAGTTTAGTTTAAGGACGTCACGGTCCGTTGTTAGTTTAAGGACATTACGGTCCATTATTAGTTTAAGGACATTACGGTCCATAGAGTTAGTTTAAGAACATTACGGTCCATAGAGTTAGTTTAAGGACATTACGGTCCAAAGTTTAAATGTAACCATGGGTTTGGAAATGCCCCAGATAATTATTGGTCGTCGGGACCCACCACCTCTCTGAAGACATTGAAAAATTACAACGGCATATATCAGAGGTGTGAAGGGATGTACCTTGAACCAAATGTCCGATTGAGAAGGAGTGGGATGGACATTATTTTGAATGCCCTCTGAGATTTGTAATTTTGGAAGACCTGAGTATAATGTGGGCTCAGTTAAAAAAGAATTTGGCTTTTTGCAGACTTAGCTGATTTGGGCTAAGATTAACCTCTTATAGTTTTAAACACTAAAGTATGTTTGGCGCTCATATGCTCCCACGTGAGGCGCTCAAAGTAGTGTTAAACACTAAAAGGTTGAAGCGCTCACATGGGGTCATGTGAGGCGCTCGAAAGTTACCATAGCTCCTTTAGATTTATTCCTTCCTTTTTTCTTCTTCTAAGTGCTGAGCACTATTGGATCACGTGGGGTCACGTGAGGCATCCCCAAAAGGATGAAAACTGCATTTGATTCATTCTCCCCTTCTTCTGAAAATATTAAGCATTATTAAGGGGTCACGTGAGGCGCCTTAAAATAGAGATTGCCTTGGGTTTATCCCCTTTTTTCTTTTGAAAGCGCTGAGCACTATTAAATGGTCACGTGGGGTCATGTGAGACGCCCCAAGTTGGGATCTGTCTTAGGTTTATTCCTCTTTCTGCAAAGGTTTATTCAGGGATCAGTTGTCTTCTTATGGTCATGCTAGTCTCCTTTACGTGCATGGGGATCTTAAGTTTTCAAACCCCTTGTTTGATAAGAATTGAATTCTGTTATAGGGTTAAACCCTAGTTTCATTTAGAGGAATTGAATTCCTATATTATCTGTTGTAAGAATTAAATTCTTTGGACTTAGTTCTTTCCCCTAGGTCTGATTCTGCATAACAGAATCTCCCCGATGAGAATTAAATTCTCAACTTGTGGAGAGATCTACTTCTACAGATCTTCAACCAGAGGAAGAACTAAGTTCTTTTCAGAAGAGTTAAACTCTTATGGAGATGAAAATATTCTCTGTTTTGCTCCTTCTCTTACCTAGAGTTTCTTTTTCTCTTTGAGGAGATCTTCTTCTCTCAGGAGAATTAAATTCTCTGTTCTTTTAATCTTACCAGGGGTTTCTCTCTCTTTTTCTGTCTCTTTTTCTCTACTTCCTTCTCTCTCCCCTTTCTTTTTTTCTCTGTGCTTCCTTCTCTCCCTCCACTTTTTTTTTCTCTATGCTTCTTGGCTCTTATTTATAGGGGAAAGAAGGAAATCTACTTGTTTTGAAAATCTCTCATTGAGAGATTTTGATTGATTTTATAATCAACTAACATGATCTTTTAGATCACTCGGTGAATTTTATTCACCGTTGGATTTTGAATCCAAGGACATCTGTTTTACAGAAGATATTTCTTTTGTTGCTCTTAGCAAGTTTAGGAAGATATTTCCTCATACAGAATTTTTCTGTAGATTGGTGATTTTTAATCACCATTGGATATTTAATCCAACAGCACTCTATTTTACAGAGCGTAATCTTTCTTGTTTAGAAAGATCCAAGGAAATATTTTCCAAATAAGGCTTTTGATCCCTATTAATTAGAATTTAGTTCTATCGGTTCAGAAGACTTAGGAGCCTGTCACGTGTAGCACGTGACCTCACCAAATTAAGCATGAAGCTTTTGATTAGAATTTGATTTTATCAAATTAAGCCCACCAAAGTGTGTCACGTGCTATCACATGGGTTTTTCTCTGGCCAATTGTTTGCTTTATTTAGCCGCCTATATACTTTGTATACAGAGGTCACGTGTCTGCACGCGATACCCGGTTTCAGCTTAGTTTTGTCAACGGCGGCGCCTATCACATGTGGGCACGTGATGCTCCACCTTTGGGACTTTTCCCCGTTGCTTTATTTATTTATTTATTTTCCGTAAGGGAACAGTATCTTTTCTCAAAGACCCCGTAGCCCCTATTTTTCTAAAACCACGATTCGTGCGATTTCAACACCAAAAACTGTATGACTCGTATATAGAAATGTATATTCTTCAATGCTGTGTTTACTATTCATTCTCCGTTATATTCATGTTCTCATTGCATTGCATGTTTATACATGTGTTTCCTTACTATTATGAACTCGTTTGTTAGGACACCAGCACCATTACCGATGATGCATATGTCCACAATCACTTGCTTGCCGGCTCACACACCTCATCATCGGTAATTAACATGTCACGTGCACTTTAGAGAATATTACTTCATGGATATAACTTGCTAGCTGATAGTTCCAATATATCATTACTATGCTAGTTCAGATATTACATTCTTTACTTAGATACTCATGCATGTGTATATTCATTTGTCATGTAATATTATGGGGCTTTATGCCGGTAATTCACTGTTTATTTACTCTCGATTTTTGGAATTCGGTTTTTCCATGAGATTTCTGGATTTGGAGAAACCGCAAGGATTTACAAACTCATTATCATTTCTAAAAATAGAAATTTGCGGTTTTCTCGTGATATGATATGTGTAGTGTCCACCATGAGTTTTCTCGGTTCTTGAGCGGTATCATACACCCAATTCGAGTTAGGGGCGGGACCGTCTGCGGGTGCATGGTGGACACGGTGTGGTACCCCGGGGCAAGAAGATCGTATAGAAAGGCGTTGAGCCCGGCAGAGGAGCATTACCGACCGATGATTGTATGGAAACTCGACGGATATCCAGAGGATACCGTTCGGAGTTATGAGAGAGATAGATATAAGGGCCGATCTGAGAATGCGGCGCCTGTGATATGAGGATTTATGTGTCGATGCGGGACACGAGTTTCATGATGTTTTGAGTGTCGATGCTGGGCACTCGGGTTTTATCATGATTTGTGTATCGTTGCTGGACACACGTTATATGGTGCATTAGTACATGTCACGCATCGATATATTATTATTCTTGACACAGACACGAGTACTTGATATCACACTTATGATATTGCTACCTTTGTTGTAGTATTGAGTATTTTCATAGTATGACCTAGGAGAGCGTCATACATGCGATTTCTTCTCGGCGATGTTTTCTACTCACGAGTTGGCAACTCACCCCCATTGTGCCATAGTTTTCTTGTAGCTTTTGCCGTACAGGTTTCCTTGGCGGCTTTGCTGGCACACCACTTCATTCCGGGTGATTGCTTGGGTAGATGGGTTCACTTGTATCGTGACCACCGTTGTACTTGTATTTATTTCAGTTGTATCTAAAAAACTCCATCAACCAGACTTGTATTATTTGATAGACTTAGAAGACCAGTTGTATATTCTTTCGACCTTAAAGTCACACGCTTGTATTATTATGATTCTTCTCTGGTTTTCTTGAGGATGTTGGTTTTCTTTCTGAGTTTTGATCCTCGCCCTTCGGCGTTGTATATTATATTTGCTTGCGTGGTTTTTTCCGCCAATTGGGGAAGAGCTAGCTCCCGCTTGGGGATGCCTTTATTTATTACTTATGTATATTCCTGTTTATACCTGTTTGGGGCCAGTATTTACAAAAGAAACTCTGCCGAAATTTTTGGAAAAGACTTGATGCTTTTAAAAATGCTTACTATGACTTTCAAAGTGATTTATATATTAACTTTTAAATAAGTATTTCTTCACTCTCTTTTTAAATGGTTTAGATTTCTGGGCATTTGGCTTAGTTGAATTAGGTGGGTTCCTATAGACTTCACATGATTCAAGTGACAGCCACGTGCCATTTCGGGTCGTGATACACTCTCTCTTAAAGCCTTACCCTCCATCAATGGCTCCCAAGCTTGCTACCCGAGGAGAGATTGGAAAGATGAGACATAAGGGAGAAGGATCGTCCCAAAATACAAGTTTTGATCAACGTTTCTTTCTAAGTGCATTTGGTGAAGCGATATTCCACAGAAATAGAGCTAAAAAGGTAATCTCTGGTTTTGGAATTCATCTATCAGATTATAGTCAATATCTTCTTCCCGGGTTGTTTAATTCTTAAGGATGGAATAACTATGTTGTGATTGTTGAGGTGTTTTATCCAAATCTTATGAGATATTTTTTCACCAACCTCACCATTTCAAGGAACAGTGGGCTTTTGCTTAATTCGTTCATGCTCGGAAAGAAAATGGTTGTGGATGAGGGTTTACTTAGCAAACTCCTCGGTGTTCCAGCTAGTGGTGCTATTGTCCATCTCTACACTCTTGAGATTTTTCCTGATTACACCGATGGATAGAATGCGATGAGTGCTTCAAATTTCCTCCATATCCGGAATGTTCCTTTTTATGACCACTCTACAGCCACTTTGAAATTCGAGGCAAAAGTCATAAGCAACGCACTTGGGAAAGTTCTTCTTTGCAAACCTAGGGATCGAAGGGCTTTTAGGGGGTGCTACAAGTTAGTGACCTTTCTTATCATGCATAAGATCAAGGTGAATCTCCCAAATCTCATCTTGGAAGTTATCGCTTCAGCCGCAAACTTCGGGCCCACTAAAACTTTACCATATAGTATGATCTTCACCCGTATCATCAAGCACTTCAAAGTACCATTGGAAGATCAATAATTAGGATCGTTGGATGCCCCATTGGATGTGAGAACCATCAATCTAATGATAACCGTGGCCGAGCGTGTGGCAAAACAGGGTGTAGCTAAAGAAGAAGTAGAAGGAGAAGGTGAAGAAAGAGAGGCTGCTGCAGGGGGTATAGATCAACCGCAATACTATCACAACTTCACCGGCATCTATGATCGTTTTGATATCTTGGATCGAGAAGTGAGGTATGTAAGGGCACATCAAGAAACATTGGCCGGATGTTATGAGAAGAGAGACCCGTGAGTCCTACGAGTATATGATGACATATCTAGGAGAGCAGTTTGGAAACATCAACGCTGGGTTTGAAGATTTCCAAAGTGGAAATGGCGGGAGTTCAAGAGGGAAGAGTTCCAAAGGGGGCAATGGTAGCAATGGTGACAATGTCAGTTGGGAGACAATAGGGAGTGACAATGATGATGGTGATGAGATTAGTATGGAGATGAAAGATGGGATCTTTTCTTTGGTGTTTTTGTTTTGTTTTGTTTTTAGTGTTGGTTTGGTTGGAAAAGTGAACTTGTTTTGGTTTGTTTTTACCTTCCTCTTGTTTTAACAGGTGTCGGTTCTAGAAAAATATTGATTATGAACCGATGATTTTGTGTGTAGTGTATGGAACTACTTAGTTCTCTTTATTTTATGGTTTTTATTCTATGAATCATATCTTTAGTTTATTTTTTTGGTTTTCTTTTGCGACTAATGGATCATTGAGTAGATTATATTTTTGTTTTCTTTTTGCTATGCTCATGATCATATGATTGATGGTATTTTGTGCAAACTTTATTCGATATGGGTTGTGAGATATTTTATCTCTCTAATTCATACACTTGTGCCTAATAGGTATTATATCTTTGAGTATATGAGTTGTAGGAAGCCACACACAAGATGACGTCAAACACAAGTTTTGGAGAAAATATTGCTCAAGATTGGTATATCTAACTTCTCCATTGATAATCTTGTGGCTTATATGATAGATTGCTTATGGGTTCTAATAGATTCTATATTATCACAAGTATCATCTTGTCAATATGTCCTCCGCAACTCTCGTTAGGGGAACCCGTTTGTGGATTTGTTATTTATAACATATCCTAAAATCTAGCGGAGTGTGTTTATGTAACGTTTCAAAATAATAAAATATTATTTTTGGGAATTTTTATAATTTAATATTATTTTAATGAATATTTTAATATTCTGGTATAATTAAATACAAATAAATAGGGAAAAATTATGGAAAATTCTAAAATAGGGTATTTTATGGAATTATGCCATTTTAAAGTTTTTATGATTAGTTATATGCTAATTTAGTGCTAATCGCGATTAAAAATCGCTAATCGGATTTTTAGCATTTTTGTGCAAATATGTGCACATATCATTTTCCACACTTGTTACATATTTTGGGTGCATGGTTGCTTAGGGTTCACCATGGAAGGAAAAGAAAAGACAGAAAAAGGTTGGAATGATTATGAGAGAGAGAAGACTAGGTCAACCCTCTTTTTCAACCATCCCCCATCATTTTCCCCTTCTCATTCTCTCTCCTCTCCCTCTCTTTGACCTACTGCTGCCCCTCTCCCTCTCTCTCCTTCTTCATGAAACCCTAGATCCACAATGAAATCAACCCCAAAACCCCATTCCCACTTAAAAAAACTTGCTCCCAAGCTCACTAGCTACACATTGAACCTAGCAAGATTGGATTTGGAGGACTTTGAGCAACTCAAGAAAATTCTTGAGTTGCCAAAAGAGGTAATTTCGGCACTTATTAGAGTAGTATCTCATTTCTTGTGCATCAATACTAGTTTCATATCGATATGGTGTCGTTTGGTTGTTTTGTGAAACTTTAAGTTAGGGTTTATGTGAGATCTGAAATCAAAGTGAAATAGAGGCTTGTTGTGACCTTAGAACCCCTTGTGTGATGCTAATTTGGACCCAAACCTGAACTTGAAACAAGAATACGGATTTATGAGAAGATGTCGGAGAAAAACTGTAAATCTGGAAGTGTATTGTGTAATCTGTAATCACCCCGAGACCCCAAAAATAAAACTAAGTTGACAGTGAGATGTGCAGGCACCATGGAACCACCACACTAAACCGTAGCCCTCAACTCCAAACCCCGACCACCAATTAATTCCTTCTGGCTGCAATTTGCGGCCAGAGCAGGAGGGAACCGTCTCGATTTTGGTGCATGGCCCTATTTCTAGTAGTCTTGACCCCGGGTATGTCTAGTTTTGACTGATTCCAGTTAAGGTAAAATCTGGGTTGATTTTCTTGAGTTGGCGTATGATTTATGACTTGTTTTAGCATGAATTTTGGTATTTGGTGATTCGTTTCTGTCGGGAGGCATTTGGACATCAACGACAAGTGGATATTGAACGTGTTTACACGCGAGACGATAGGTTTTTACCTATGCGAGTAGAGTGTGCTATTTTGGTTTCCGATGTGATTTCATGTTCTTTAGCGTTGTGATGTACTTGTAGGTACCCTACATGATGTTGAGGCTAAGAAGATGAAGATAGCGGCATCGGCATCGGCACATGAGAAGTAAGGTGAGTAGATTATATCTACTGGGAGAAGTCGGGTGGATGGCGTATAGCACCCCCGCAGTCCATGGTGATGCATACGAATATGTATATACACATATATTTATTATGTGTTGTTAGGATTATTGATGGTGATAATGGAATTATTGATGAGAAGTATGTATTAGTTTAGTATAGTGCGAACCCTAGAGTAGTGGTTGCACTCACACATACACGCACACATATACTTGCATACATTCTTTCATTTATCTATGCGCATATGGAGGTGTGTATATCTACACATGGGTATGGGACTATGTGTTCATATACGGGATTGAGGATGATACGTGGGATTGAAATGAGTCGATGAGGTTTGATCGAGGCTGTGAGATTCGGCGATATGACAGAGTTCGTATTTGAGATGTGATATTGACTCAGATTTAAGTGGTTTTCATACCCCTCCCAATTAACTTGATTGTTGGGTCCATAGTTCGCATAGTAGGCGTTAGACTAGACCCGAGTCATACCTATTTCAAAACTAACGAATCATGGATATTTTAAAGATAGGCAAAAGGGACTCTACGGATATTTTCAAACGACACATCTTTTCTTAAAACACCGTAGCCCTTATTTTACCAAAAACCCTGATTCGCCCTTTTTCAAAAGGCGAGGCTGCATGATATATTCATTAAGGCAGGTCCTTTACTGTTGCGCTGATTATTCGATTTCTGCATATTCATGCTATTTGCATTGCATTGCCTGTTTTTATTGATATATTACAGTCATACTGCTAGGACACCAGCACCATTATCGATGATGCGTATGTTCCACGTACACTGTTTGCCGGCTCACACACTTCATCATCGATAATTGCCATGTCACTACACTGTAGTACTGTTGCATTCAGGATATGATTCTTGCATGACAGACTGATATGCTTACATTTCTTTTACATGTCACATACATCATGCTTATTGATTATATGCATTTTGAGTTGCTGTTTCCATGATATTTCTGGAATTTGGGAACCGTGGGTATTTCAAAAGAGAACATGCCATTGCTTTAAAAACCCGGTTACTCTTAATATGATATTTTAGTGCGTCCACCATGTATTTTCTCGGTGCTGAGAGCGACATGTGAAACCCGATTCGAGGAGTGGACGAGCCGATTGCGGGTACATGGTGGACCCGGTATGGTTCCCCTCGGCAAGATGATCGAAGGATTTTGCCGATTGAGCCTGGAGGCGGGCGAGTACCTACCGGTGATTGGTTGGACCTGGCGGTTATCCGGAGAATACCAACCAGAGTCGATAGATGGATATGGGCGTACTGCTGGGGCCGAGGGCCGATTCCGCAGACGGAGCCCGTGTGCTGGTCCGGACTGACGGAGCCCGATATATATGAGGATTTACGTGCCGATGCTGGGCACAGTTTTCATGATGTTTTCGAGTGTCGATGCTGGGCACTCCAGTTCCATGATTTTGACGTGTCGCGAGGGACACGGGTGGTTTATATCCTCATATTTCCATGCATATGCTGATGATATTTACATGCATGATGGTTATTGTCATTGGGTGACGAGTGGACGGGATCCACGTACAAGCAGATTGATTTCATTGATTATACCTTACATTTGTGATATGCTATTACCTGAGGCACTGGCACGAGCACTTGGCACTACACTCATGTATAGAGATTACATTGCCAGTTTAGCATGCTTCAGACTTGTCCATATTGAGGTTTATATATATATATATATATATATATATATATATATATATATATATATCTGATCGTATTGACCTAGGATGGGTCATACACTCGATCTCTGCTTGTAGATATTTTCTATTCACGAATTGGCAACTCACCCCCATTGTGCCGCAGTCCTTGCAGGTTTTTGCCGTACAGATTTTATAGCGGCATTTCTGGCACACTGCTTCCATATGGGTGACTTGCGTTGGTAGGTGGGTTCTTTTGTATCAGAACCGCTATTGTTCCTGTATTATTCATTGTATCTAGAAATTCCATCAACCAAAATTTGTATATTGTTCAGACTTAGAAAACAGTGATGTATTATTTCGACCTTAGAGTCGCGCTTGTAGTATTACGGTTTTCTGGCTGTTTTGAGTTTCTTTTTGGGTTTTGATCCTTTCCCTTTGGCGTTGTATATTATTATTGCTTGTGTGGTTGTGACCGTCGATTGACGAAGAGCTAGCTCCCGCTTGGGGGTGCCTTTTATTATTTCATATATATTATTCTTGTTGTACCCCGTTCAGGGCCAGTTTTACAAAGGAAACTCTGCCGAAATTTTCAGGAAAAGTTACACATTTTAAAAATGCATATTCGGCTTAGTTATTTAAAAGCTTTGATTTTCAAAACATGATTTCTTTACTTCTTAAAACCAGTTTTCCTTATTTACTCCTTAAAATGGTTTTAGATTTCTGGGATTTTGGCTTACTTAGATCAGATGGGGTCTTATAGACTTCATATGGTTCAAGGGTCAGTCACGTGCTCTTTCGGGTCGTGATAAAGTTGGTATCAAAGCGCTAGGTTGACCTTGGTTCGAGCCTAAGTTTGACTTTATGGAGCCTAGGGCGTTATCTATATACGGAACTTAGGCTTGACCTTACGGAACTCAGACTTAGTCGAGGGGGTATTATACCCGAACTTTCGTCGCATAGGATGACCCTTGGTTGATGGAGTAGGTAGCTTGAGTAGAGGGACGTACCGTACATATGTTCCGCGGCATACTTACGACACGCCACTCCGCTTAAGAAACCTTAGGATGTACATTTCCTTGCATAGTATTATATTCCTTCCTATGATCTATCTTTATCGATACTGGTTATGGTTTTCCTGCCACGATTGCACGGGCAGAGTGAGCTATGGCTTGAGTTGCGTCAGCATGAGCTCGTTGTAGACGAGGACTGACCAGGGCGTGTTTCCAGAGACATACGATTGCATGTTGAGGTGCCGTCTTATTGTGTTTTCGCGCCATGAGCGTTGGACTGATAGCTGTTACGAGATTTCTCGAGCGTACCGATCGGTACCAGAGGATTGAGCCACTGATAGAGGCCAGCCAGGATGTGATGACCATTGATATATCGCTCATCCAGGACGATTGAGGCGCTATAGACCATTGATATATTTAGCGTATAGACGAATGAGCCAGTTGTTGCTGCGAAAGATGAGATATCGCCCAGATGATTGGAGCTACTGCAGCATGAGCATATACTTAGAGATATGTCGGTGAGTCGCTAGTCACCGAGGATGAATGACTAGGACATGTGGTTCGTTCCCTTACCCCGATGCGAGGTCATCAGGTAGATTGATTCCAGCTAGAGGCGACTTTATGCAGATTCGTTGAGAGTCGATAGAGACGATCGAATGTCAGGAACCCATTTTCCAAGTTTAAAGTATCCGGAAAGACATGCAAGAGATTCTATGGACCTTCTAGAAGAATGAAACCCTAACTCGACATAATGACCGTGTGAAAGCCTTTGAACCTTAGGGTTTGCGGCAGTTCCGCGGCGCCATTAGTGAGGCTTGAGTTGCCCTTCTATGGCTGGACCACCGATGCTGTGGTATGTACTCGATACTATTAAACTGTACCCGAGATGTTGAGCGCTTGGGGGATTATGAGGTTCTGACGAGTCGATCGGACAATTCGACATCATTCGGATATCATGTGATGGGACACTGCTTGGGAAACTCTAGATACGAGCATAGCCGTTGGAGCGCAGTCTGTATAGCCACGATGAGATGAGTCCGGATCAGTTGATATTGAGGCAGAGTGGAGTAAAGAGTTCGCATGAGATTTCGACGAGATGACGTTCCACTCCGCTGACATCAGAGATGCGATACGCGCGTTGCGGACGTGATCGGCTAGATATTTCCTACTGAGTGATGAAGATACCGAGTTCGTGTTTTCGAGTCCGTGTGAGGGGTTTCGGATGGACTGTAGCCGAGGGCATTGCAGTGCGCAGATAGAGACGCGACGTCGAAATGGACGATGATACAGAAAAGCGGGACAAGAAGTTCGTGCGAGATGCAGACGAGCTGTTACTATTCCCCGTTAAGATTAAAGGTCGGATATGCATACAGAGGCGCAGGGATGCGACCAGATTTCGAGTAGATGTTGTACTAAGGACGCGAATGTCCAGAGAGTGAGAAAAGATTATGCCAGAGTACCAGCCTCCGTACAATTTGGCTTAGGCAAGATCAGAAGAGACCTTGAGCAGGATTCCTTCCAGTACACTGCTACAATAAGATTTGCACCAGGAGCCGATGTGTGATGTGCATTCAGAGGACCAGAGGTCGGCGCCAGAGATGTGCTGCTTTACGAGCGGTCGTGAGGAATGACCGAGAGATGACCAGAGGAGTGCCAGAACGGAATCGTTTCCGTTAGCACACCTGACCGGGCCGATGAGCCGATGGATTGCGAGATTGGTAATCCACAGGGAAGATAAGGAACCAGAGGCAGAGGACGCCAGCCGTGAGCAAGAGGCAAGTAGATATCTTGCGCCGCTAGCATTGGATGTACTGATACCTTCTCGACTTCGAAAGAGGATATACCGACGGTGGTATTTATGATTTGTGATTTTGTGATTTGACTATCATGTATCCGTCACTTTGGATTTCGGTATTTTGGGCGATCTATTCGCATGATTTAGTCTTGATGACTGAGTTCCATGGTATTTGTTTTCTTGCACCATGGTTGCACCTACTGGGTATTTATACCTTGCGCATAGTTATTACTCTTGAGATATTGATTGTGATTTCATGCCTATTTCATGTCGGTGATTTGATTTACACTTCCAGCATAGTTTTCATGTACTTTTAGTGTTTTGATTTGATTTGTGCACGCTGATGCACGCGGTTGTGAGATTTTTCTATCGCGGTACACCTGATTATGATTAAGCCGCATTGTGTATTGTTTCGTGCCTTGGCTGCCCCTGCTTATGACTTCATGGATTTCATACGGTTGATTTAATGTTGTGCATATGTTATGCACACGATTTGATTTTGCAATCGGTACAGCTTATATGTGCTTGTAGTGCATTGATATGTGTTTTGTGCACGCAGTTGCACACGTTTATGATTTTCTTTATACCTGGTACACTTGGTGTTGCTGCTTACGCGTTTGAGTTATTGCTTAGTATTTGTGCATGGGATGCACCAGTTCTATACTTCGTGCGTTTGTCGCACCAGTTTTATGTTTCTTGCGTTTATCGCATCAGATTTATATATCGTGCATTTTTTGCACCGAATTTATATTTTGTGCATTACGGTTGCACCTGACTTCAATTTGATGTCTTTCGATATGTCAATTTTGATTCTGATATTGATGTGGATTCTTGCACTCCGTGCTTTTGACTGGACTTACGCATGTTCGGTGTTTGCCATTGGATTTCGTGATTCCGTGCATGTTGAGTGCGCAGGGTTTAGATTTTCATCGTGCATGATGGATGCACCGATTTGGATTTTCACGCATGTTGAGCGCATATTTTGAGATACGATTTTGGGTGCACCCTAGATGCACTAAATCAATATTCTTCGTGCATATCAGATGCACCTGATTTGGCTGTCAGGCACACACGTTGCCTATGACAGATGTTTCGTGCACACCCGTTGCACCTAGATGTTGTTTTGTGCACCAGTATGGCACATATATGGATTTGATTTCCGTGCGCACCAGACGCAAAGGGTATTCTTATATACCTTTTGGGATTGATTCTTATGGAGTAGTACGTTTTTATGATATTGGATATTTGTTTTCATACTGAGCAGGACTAGTCAGAGGACAGTACCTGGATATATTTTGCATGCATTGATAGTTATCGAAGGGATTTCCAAGGAGCGAGCTATGGTCTCAGTATATATATACCTACGTGTCCGATATGACACGAAACGTTTTAAAAACAAGACAACCCTTCTAAATTGTTTTCAAAACGGCGGAACGTACATAGTAAACAAAAGATATATACATATATGGTTATTTCTTATGAAAAACGTCCGCCACTGTGCAGTGTTATGCGCATCGCACAGCGACTTAAAAAGATTTTGCATGCATTTACATCAGCTATTCACATGTATAGATTGGATGTCTACATGTATAGTTCTGATCTATATCATATTGGTTTTGTATTGGATTTGACATTTGTGTCTTTACCATGACTCCGATAATTGCGGGATGCTTGACGGATTTTTGCTTTTGAGTTATCTGCTCAGTACTCATGCGCATGCATTGCGCTATGATGTTTTATGTATTGACGGTTCGGAGCCCCGACGACTTGGAATTTGTATCGAATATTTTAGTATTTGAGGTTTTAAATTTAAATTCGGGGACCGAACTTCTTTAAGGGGGTAGATTGTAATGTTTCAAAATAATAAAATATTATTTTTGGAAATTTTTATAATTTAATATTATTTTAATGAATATTTTAATATTCTGGTATAATTAAATACAAATAAATGGGGAAAATTATGGAAAATTCTAAAATAGGGTATTTTATGGAATTATGCCATTTTTAAGTTTTTGTGATTAGTTATATGCTAATTTAGTGCTAATCGCGATTAAAAATTGTTAATCGGATTTTTAGCATTTTTGTGCAAAAATGTGCACATATCATTTTCCACACTTGTTACATGTTTTGGGTGCATGGTTGCTTAGGGTTCACCATGGAAGGAAAAGAAAAGAAAGAAAAATGTTGGAATGATTATGAGAGAGAGAAGACTAGGTCAACCCTCTTTTTCAACCATCCCCCATCATTTTCCCCTTCTCATTCTCTCTCCTCTCCCTCTCTTTGAGCTGCTGCTGCCCCCCCTCTCTCTCCCTCTTCATGAAACCCTAGATCCATAATGAAATCAACCCCAAAACCCCATTCCCACTTCACAAAACTTGCTCCCAAGCTCACTAGCTACATATTGAACCTAGCAAGATTGGATTTGGAGGACTTTGAGCAACTCAAGAAAATTCTTGAGTTGCCAAAGGAGGTAATTTCTGCACTTATTAGAGTAGTATCTCATTTCTTGTGCATCAATACTAGTTTCATATCGATATGGTGTCGTTTGGTGGTTTTGTGAAACTTCAAGTTAGGGTTTATGTGAGATCTGAAATCAAAGTAAAATTGAGACTTGTTGTGACCTTAGAACCCCTTGTGTGATGCTAATTTGGACCCAAACCTGAACTTGAAACCAGAATACGGATTTATGAGACGATGTCGGAGAAAAACTGTAAATCTGGGAGTGTATTGTGTAATCTGCTATCACCCTGAGACCCCAAAAATAAAACCGAGTTGACAGTGAGATGTGCAGGCACCATGGAACCACCACACCAAACCCTAGCCCCCAACTCCAAACCCCGGCTGCCAATTAATTCCTTCTGCCGCAATTTGCGGCCAGAGCAGGAGGGAACCGTCTCGATTTTGGTGCATGGCCCTATTTCTAGTAGTCTTGACCCGGGGTATGTCTAGTTTTGACTGATTCTAGTTAGGGTAAAATATGGGTTGATTTTCTTGAGTTGGCGTATGATTTACAACTTGTTTTAGCATGGATTTTGGTATTTGGTGATTCGTTTTTGTCGGGTGGCGTTTGGACGTCAACGAAAAGTGGATATTGAACGTGTTTACATACGAGACGATAGGTTTTTACCTATGCGAGTAGCGTGTGCTATTTTGGTTTCCGATGTGATTTCATGTGCTTTAGCGTTGTAATGTACTTGTAGGTACCCTACATGATGTTGAGGCTAAGAAGATGAAGATGGCGACATCGGCATCGGCACATGAGAAGCAAGGTGAGTAGATTATATCTACGGGGAGAAGTCGGGTGGATGGCGTATAGCACCCCCGAAGTCCATGGTGATGCATACGAATACGTATACGCACATATATTTATTATGTGTTGTTAGGATTATTGATGGAGATAATGGAATTATTGATGAGAAGGATGTATTGGTTTAGTATAGTGCGAACCCTAGAGTAGTGGTTGCACTCACACATACACGCACACATATACTTGCATACATTCTTTCATTTATCTGTGCGCATATGGAGGTGTGTATATCTACACATGGGTATGGGACTATGTGTTCATATACGGGATTGAGGATGATACGTGGGATTGAAATGAGTCGATGAGGTTTGATCGAGGCCGTAAGATTCGGCGATATGACAGAGTTCGTATTTGAGATGTGATATTGACTCAGATTTAGGTGGTTTTCATACCCCTCCCGATTGACTTGATTGTTGGGTCCGTAGTTCGCATAGTAGACGTTAGACTAGACCCGAGTCATACCTATTTCAAAACTAACGAATCGTGGATATTTTAAAGATAGGCAAAAGGGACTCTACGGATATTTTCAAACGACACATCTTTTCTTAAAACACCGTAGCCCTTATTTTACCAAAAACCCTGATTCGCCCTTTTTCAAAAGGCAAGGCTGCATGATATATTCATTGAGGCAGGTCCTTTACTGTTGAGCTGATTATTCGATTTCTGCATATTCATGCTATTTGCATTGCATTGCCTGTGTTTATTGATATATTACAGTTTTGCTGCTAGGACACCAGCACCATTATCGATGATGCGTATGTTCCACGTACACTGTTTGCCGGCTCACACACTTCATCATTGAAAATTGCCATGTCACTACACTGTAGTACTGTTGCATTCAGGATATGATTCTTTCATGACAGACTGATATGCTTACATTTCTTTTACATGTCACATACATCATGCTTACTGATTATACGCATTGAGAGTTGTTGTTTCCATGATATTTCTGGATTTTCGGAACCATGGGTATTTCAAAAGAGAACATGTCATTGCTTTAAAAACCCGGTTACCCTTGATATGATATTTCAGTGCGTCCACCATGTGTTTTCTCGGTGCCGAGAGCGACATGTGAAACCCGATTCGAGGAGTGGACGAGCCGATTGCGGGTACATGGTGGACCCGGTATGGTTCCCCTCGGCAAGATGATCGAAGGATTTTGTCGATTGAGCCTGGAGGCGGGCGAGTACCTACCGGTGATTGGTTGGACCTGGCGGTTATCCGGAGGATACCGACCAGAGTCGATAGATGGATATGGGCGTACTGCTGGGGCCGAGGGCCGATTCCGCAGACGGAGCCCGTGGGCTGGTCCGGACTGACGGAGCCCGATATATATGAGGATTTACGTAACGATGCTTGGTACAGTTTTCATGATGTTTTTGAGGGTCGATACTGGGCACTCCGGTTCCATTATTTTGACGTGTCGCGAGGGACACAGGTGGTTTATATCCTCATATTTCCATGTATATGCTGATGATATTTACATGCATGATGGTTATTGTCGTTGGGTGACGAGTGGACGGGATCCACGTACATGCAGATTGATTTCATTGATTATACCTCACATTTATGATATGCTATTACCTGAGGCACTGGCACTAGCACTTGGCACTACACTCATGTATAGAGATTACATTGCCAGTTTAGCATGCTTCAGACTTGTTCATATTGAGGTTTATATATATATCTGATCGTATTGACCTAGGATGGGTCATACACTCGATCTCTGCTTGTAGATATTTTCTATTCACGAATTGGCAACTCACCCCATTATGCCGCAGTCCTTGCAGGTTTTTGCCGTACAGATTTTATAGCGGCATTTCTGGCACACTGCTTCCATATGGGTGACTTGCGTTGGTAGATGGGTTCTTTTGTATCAGAACCGCTATTGTTCCTGTATTATTCATTGTATCTAGAAATTCCATCAACCAAAATTTGTATATTGTTCAGACTTAGAAAACAGTGATGTATTATTTCGACCTTAGAGTCGCGCTTGTAGTATTACGGTTTTCTGGCTGTTTTGAGTTTCTTTTTGGGTTTTGATCCTCTCCCTTTGGCGTTGTATATTATTATTGCTTGCGTGGTTGTGACCGTCGATTGACGAAGAGCTAGCTCCCGCTTGGGGGTGCCTTTTATTATTTCTTATATATTCTTCTTGTTGTACCCCATTCAGGGCCAGTTTTACAAAGGAAACTCTGCCGAAATTTTCAGGAAAGGTTACACATTTTAAAAATGCATATTCGGTTTAGTTATTTAAAAGCTTTGATTTTCAAAACATGATTTCTTTACTTCTTAAAACCAGTTTTCCTTATTTACTCCTTAAAATGGTTTTAGATTTCTGGGCTTTTGGCTTACTTGGATCAGATGGGGTCCTATAGACTTCATATGGTTCAAGGGCCAGTCACGTGTTCTTTCGGGTCGTGACAGTTTAGGGCCTTCATAGGCTTGCCGACACTAAAGATGAGAAAACCCTATTTTTCTATATCTCTATCTCATCTTTGCGACGATATGATATTAGAAATTATTTATATTTTGCATATGATTAGCTTGTATGTATCACTTATTTTTGCTTATCCTTTATACAAGCTTGTTGATATGACCCAAATGCTTATTTTTCAAAATTATTCAAACGTTTAGCTTTAACTCTTACTCATATTAACTCCTATTAGTCTCTTATACATACATTTAAGGGGAGTTTTTTAAACGTTTAAATTACCTTTGGTATATGCATGTGTCTAGAGGGGTAATTCAAACGTTTTACATTTTAGGATACCCTTTTTTATTATGTCAAAAGGGGGGGAGTAACAGGATCGTATGAATATATTAAAATTATTCAAACGTTTAATTTTAGTATATTGGTCTTTTTATCGATTATTGAAGATTATTCAAACGTTTGATTTTCAATATATCGATATCTTTTATTAATATTTTGACATCATCAAAAATGGGAAGATTGATGATTTATGGATTTTCATAATCCAATTGTTTAGTTTTGATAATGTTATAAATATTAATAGATATCGTTATACATGTGTTTATTCTTTGTTTTTCATATTTTATATAACATTGTATATGAGCTTGTTCGTGTGAGATTGGATTTGCAGGAATAGATCACGACAAGTTTTGGATAGAGGATGGAGAAAATTGAGCTAAAACGACAAATTTATTGGAGGTTGGAGGTTAATGGACTAGAGCTCCTCAATGATCACATTCAAACATAAGAAGCTAAGGAGACAAAAGTCCAAATTCAAAAAATCAAAAATTCAAGAGCTCATGTCGAGATATCGGAAGATTCAAGATTTGGCAAAAGAACGACATCGATATAGGAAATCAATGTGAGTACTCATGTTTATGGAAAACATCACATTAAACTCTTGCACACACTCTTCGTATGATTTGTGAAAAACTTACGTTGGTTTTCGTTTAAAATCTTTTTAAAAACCAAGTTCAATTTTTTCTGAAAAATCCTTCTTCAGGAGTCTATACTATTGTGCTTCATACGTCAGTTCTGTTTTCTAAAACATACACAAGTTCTAGAATATCAATTTTTGCTTCAGAACAAACGTTTGAAAATTACCAGAACAAACGTCTAGATGTTCTCTGAGTTTTCATTGTATAAAACTTTTGACAAAACAGACGTTTGTTAAAATTTCTTCATACGTCTGTTTGTTTTCTGAATTTTCATTGGCCTTAAACTTTTTACAGAACAAATGCTTGTCGTTACTTCTTCATACGTCTGTTTTTTCTCTGGTATTTTATTGACCTAAAACTTTTACAGAATAAACATATGTCCAAATTTCTTCAGACGTCTGGCTATTCTCTGTGTTTTCATGGCATTAAAACTTTTTATGAAAACAAACGTCTGAACCTATTTAGTACAAACGTCTGAAGATTTAAAACTTTTAAAATCTTTTCTTTTCCAGACGTGTGCCACTTGTTCTTCAAACATCTGTTTGTTCTCTATACTTTCATTGGTCATATTTTGAAAACCATGGCAAGCGTCTAAAGCTGTTTTAGACAAACGTCTGAAGCTCAAAGTCGTTTGAAAATATTTCTTTTTCAGACGTTAGTGTCTCTTTCTTCAGACATCTGTTTGCCTTTTGTGTTTACTTTCCTTCTTTTAAAAACTAGCGACAAATGTCTGAAACTTTATCAAACAAACGTTAGAAGCTATTTTATAACCGTTGCCGATTCTTCTTCACACGTCTGTCTTGTTGAACTTGAGGTGTCTGATAATGGCTCTTTTGACTGATTTGACTTGTAACGACTAGTTTTTCTTAAGTGGTATTTATTGAGATTTGCTTTGGGCGTTGAATAGACAAAACCTGCAAAATTATTCTGAAATATTCCAAAACCTTTTTCTCCTCCCATGTGAGAGCAAATTCTTGATTTTGATTATCTTTTCTCTCACACACTCAAAAAGATCAAAAAGCTTAATTTGATTATTCCATACTCATTGAAGTATTAGTTGTGAGTTTTAAGAGAGACGTTTTTTTTTGAAATAGGGTAGTTTTTATTTAAAATTATTAAAATGGAGGGGGTTGAATTTAAATTGTAAAAATAGGGTGGTTTGGGGGGAGCCCACCCCCTAGTATAGAGGGCGGGTTCCTAGAACCTGCCCCCTATATTTTATAGGAGAGGGCGGGTTCTAGGAACCCGCCCTCTCCATTTTTATATGGAGGGCGGGTTCCCAGAACCTGCCCTCTCCTATATGAAAGAGAGGGTGGGTTCTGGAAACCCGCTAATTTTTTTTAAAAAAAATTAAATAGAATTGTTTTATTTAAAGAAAAATTCAAAAAAATTCGTAAAATTCAAAAAAATTAAATAAAGAAAAATTCGAAAAAAATATAATTTTTTTATATGACTGTGGTGTACAAAATGAATCCATCAAATTTACAATACAAAAAAATCCTATCTGTTTGTAAAATGTAAATTCTATCTCGACGGTCAAATTTATAATATCAAAATGAATCCGTCAAATTTAAAATACAAAAAAATCTTCTGGCGCACTTATCACGATCTCGAAGGTCCCGCCCCTAATGACTGTCCTAGACATCTGGTCCTATAATGGCCTGGTTGTTTGCATAGGCTACATCTGGCGTGCTTTTGCTGAGGATCAGCATCCATTGTCATTCGATCTCGACGCACCTTAGGTCTTCCGGGCCCTATATTTTTTCCGGCGGTAATACAGCCGGTGTTTGTCTGTTCCCAGTATAATAGTGCCAACAGCGACTGTCTGGTATAGGATGAAATTTTGGATCGTATGTGCCTTGGTAATTGGAAACTGTATAGTAATGGGAAGCAAAATTTTAATGTGGGTTATGCATGCTACTCGCAGCAGCAATTGCGTGGGCACAAGGTAAATGTTGTTGCTGGAAAACACCACATGTACACGAAGAGAGCCTTTCATCTCTATAGTTCACGGTATATTGATTCCTATTACTCCCCGTTACTTGAAACTCCGCTGTGTCAAACCTTTCGGATCTGTAGTATTGTGCTCTACGCTCTCTTTTCCGGAATATATCTTCTTAATACGCGGTGAGCGGAGTCTCCATCGCCAAAGACTTTTCTCTTCTCTGCACAAAGTAAGTATTCACCCGAAAAAGGTTCGAACAATCAACCTCTGTATCGGTAAACCTCTGACACTTTTAAGGACCTCGTTGAAGCTTTCAGACATATTGGTGTTCATTAGTAGATATCTGCATCCATTATCATGTGCTTGTGACCACATGCGTAATGGATACTCATCTAACCACGCTTTTGCGGCTTGACTCATCTCCCTAATTTTCGTCATGTACATGTCATGAACATTAGGGTCAGACGTTTCACCGGCTTTGTACATAAGCTTATGTAGATCTGAATTTTTAAATTTTCTATCAAAATTTTGCCTGAAGTGCCGCAGGCAAAACCTATGTGGGGTCGTCGGAAATACAGATCTCATTGCAGCTAGTATTCCTAGATGTCTATCAGATATGATGCATAAATCTGTTTTATCAATAACAGATAGGATACTTTTAAGTTGACGGAAAAACCATGACCAGGATGATGTATTTTCACCCTCGACAATAGAAAATCCCAACAGAAATATACCGTTATTAGTATCAACACCTGTAGAAATTAACATACAACCTATGTACTTACCATATAGATACGTCCCATCCACGCACAATACCGGCCGACAGCGTGTGAAACCAGCCGCACATGGAGCAAAACACCAGAAATTTTTTTGAAACCTGACAGAACCATCGACATCTGTTTCTGTGGTTTTTAACCGATATACGGTCCCCGGATTTTATGCTTTCATGGCTTCCATAAAAGCGACTAGTGAGTTGTACAAGCTTTCCCGATCCCCAAATATCTTATATAAAGCTTTTCTACGAGCATCCCATGCCTTCACATACGAAATCTGAATTTTGTGATCTCCGCTAACGTAGAGCCATATCTCTCGGGGAGTCATCGCCACATCTGTACGGATTATTGGCAGGATTAGTGAGCAAATGTAAGATGAAGTGCAATTCCTGTGATCTTGTACTATAATAGAATTGATGCAAGTATGTTCTTGGTTGTATTTCGTGACCTTCCAAG
This sequence comes from Agapanthus africanus, assembly GCA_030015575.1. NCBI lineage: Eukaryota > Viridiplantae > Streptophyta > Magnoliopsida > Asparagales > Amaryllidaceae > Agapanthus > Agapanthus africanus. Next base: position 541,372,902 of record CM057337.1, read on the forward strand.
CTTTGGCTCTTTTGGAACAACATGCATGCAATCTCTACTTACATTCAGGAGATTTCATACATACCACGGTATGGTACGTCTTATTTGACTCTTCAGTTTTAAATGTAACGTTCTGCTGAATAGCCCACGATTTCAGCTTACAAATAAGATCTCATTTTTCCTGAAACAAATCCCCGACACTGACGCAATCTTCGCTTGCTACTGTCGCTTCCAAATAGGGTGCCGTATTTACTTCTGCCACGGCTAAGTCTACCCAATTATCATCTTCCAGCGGATTGAGGCCGGTATCTTCTAGTTCGACAAAATCATTATTCGCAACCATACCATCAAACAATGCTAGCTTATTCAATCCAGCGGCATATTCCACGCTATCCTCCCCTTGATGACCTTCACTGGTTTCATCATCATCACTGCCACACATATCAATGTCACCCGTAACAACATAAGGCTCGGGTGCAATATATGATGGTTGTGGTCGGTGTAATGTGGATGGTTCGGGGTGAGAAAACCGAAAAGATGTGGACGGACATGCTTAGAATGCGCTACTTGGATTGTGTTGAAATGATGCGAAAGTATGGGAAAATCTGCGTTTAGTATATAAATTGTTATTATACTATTATTCTTTAATATTTTCGTAAATAAATCACCACTTGTTTTAGATTTATTTACCTTTAGAAGGTTGTGTATGGTAATCCTTGTTGTTCTTCTGGGGTGCATGTAACCACAGTAGTCGATTGGGAGAACCTGTATTCAATATATAAAACATATTAGTATTTTGGTATTACTAAAATGTTGGAATGTGGATTTATAAAATGTTTACCCTTGAGTTTGAAGGTTTGAATAATATTGTGTATAGTCATATCCACCGAGACTAATGGTATCATCGTTAACCATGTGACCGTACTTCCAGGAACTACCTCCAGCATTACCATCAAAATTACCCGTTGGAAGGACATCTGATACTTCCAATTGTTCCTTCTGAACCAAAAGTTCAAAAGAATGCTAGGTGTTTGACAGACCGGAGTCTATCATCGAAGATATTGATGCGTCGTCTATAATTTCAACCAATGCATTTCCACTAAACATAGGCCATATACAACTTAACTTAAGCCTAATTTCATGGGGATCATATTTCATGATTTTGAACACTTTATTCTCGATTTCATTGTAAGTCGTTGATGGCTCTAATCGCATGATTCTTGCGGACCCGCCCATATACTCGGGACCTTTTGCACTTGTGATAATCCGGCCATCGTATTTACATACAACAAATAAACTTGAACTTGCCATAATCTGCATCAAACAATATCAAGCCAACAATAAAAAAAGCGTTAACAACTTCATGGAATCACAGTCAAAACATGCACAATCATACCTAGAGCTATGATCTTCAAAGTCCAATAGACTGCTCCTAACTGTTCCAAAGTGACAAGTTGTGAGATAACCCTGAAATTGTCTCTTCACTGCCAATTGTGGCCAGGTAAGCACAAATGAGGAAAGGAGGGTTCCGCTCACGAATCACCGTGAGGCGGGCCTTTTAAAATTACCTTTCTCACTTGTCTACCCTAGGCACCACTGTAGGGTGTTTTTCGTTACCCCATTGAGATGGGAATACGCGCGCGCTTGTCAGGCGCATTACAGATTCCCCCTACCTAGAGTAGGGTGGGGTTTATTGATTGTGGGGATCCGAATCTTCGGCAGCCGCAGACTAAGCTGCCGTTAATTACCCCTCGCCTTTGGGGCAAGAGAACCTCCGATTGACGGGTTAAATTGGTCATGCGAACTCAACGTTCAGCGTTGTGTTTTGAAAGGGGGTTTTGGATATATCGGGGGCCCTGCAGATTTTTTACGGAGGTCCCGCTACCAGGATAGCGGGCTGGGGGTCAAGGGAGATAGCAACCCCGTTGCGGGGTGCGGGGCAGCGCCCCGGCCCAAAATTTTTTTTGAGAGGGACAGTGTTGTGGAGTGTGTGTATGTGTGCATATCAAAAGAAAGGAAAAGGGCATCCAAAGGATGCGTAGGGCCGGCGCCTTGAGCGCCGTGCGCTTAGGTGCTGCATGATTAGGCGCTAGCGCACCACGTATCCGATACGTGGGCTCTGGGCGCTCGAGCGCGAGCACGCCACGTGTCGGCACGTGGGCGCTGGGCACTCGAGCGCTAGTGGGCCACGTGTCGACACGTGAGCACTTGGCGCTTGAGCGCTGAGCGCTTGAGCTCTAGGCGCTCGAGCGCTAGCACGCCACTTATCGGTATTTCCCCCAATCAGAGCAAAACTCTGTTTGAATTTCAAAATTCAAAATTCGAAGCAACGCTTCAGATTCTTTGCGCTGCGCGCAATGCACCACGTGTCAAAAGCTGATACATCAGCGCAGCGCCCAAGGCAGCGCGCCCAATCAGAGCAAAGCTCTATTTTAAAACAAAATTAAAGGAAGCAACGCTTCAGTTGCGCAAGCGCAGATGCGCTGCGCCGTGCGCTGCGCGACACGTGTCAGCGCAGTTGCGCTGCGCCGTGCGCTGCGCGACACGTGTCGGCGTAGTTCCGCAAGCGCAGTTGCGCTGCGCTCTACGCTACTTGACACGTGTCACGCGCTGGGGTGTTTGGGCCAAACAGAATTAAATTCTAGTAAGATTCTTCTGTTCTTGCTAAAACAAGAAGATTGTCTTCTGTAAAAAAGAAGCCCTTGGATCAAAGATCCAACGGTGGGGAAAATTCCCCAAATCACTCAGAGAAGGATCTCTTTAACAAATTTATGTGCACTATATAAAGGCCCCTAGACCCCAAATCAAAGGCATCAACATTGTGAGAAATTAAGAACTTCAAACAGAGAGAACTCTGAAGAAATTTCAAGAAGAAAAAGGTAAAAACCTTTAAGATAGAAGAATTTCTTCTAATAGATCATTGATCTAAGAACAAGATCAATGATCTTCAATAAAAAACAAATAAAAATAGTGCTTTGCACTTATGAACCATTTGTTCTCTGAGATCAAGAAAAAAAAATACTTGTTTTCTTGGATCTAAACTAGATCAAGAAATCAAACAGTGCTTTGCACTTTTTTATGAACCATTGGTTCTGGAATCTAAAAGATTCTCAAGTTAATAGTGCCTTGCACTTGCAAAACTGCACTGTTGCGCTCTTAGCTTGGCGCAAGCCACCAGAGGGTGCCACGTGTCAGCATCTGAACTATTTGCGCTATGCGCTTTTGAAATAGAGCCTTGCTCTCTGAAATTGGCGCAACTCACCAGAGCGCGCCACGTGTCAGCAACGCAAGCGCAGCACACTGACGCAGCGCACTGCGCTCGCGTGACACGTGTCATCACCGCAAGCGCTTGCGCTCAGTAATTGGCGCAAAGCGCCTGACAAATACAAAGCATTATTTACAGAAGGGCCAGACCCAATTAAAAAAGGCCTAACATGCCAAATTAAATGTAATGCAATAAAAAGGCAGAGCCCAAACAAAATTGATGCTCTGCATCATTTCTAAAAGGGAAGAGCCCAAACAAAAAAGGGTCTGTCATGCCAGAATAGATGCTATGCATCATTTGAAAGGGGCAGAGCCTATATAAAGGTCCAACAGAGACCAAGAATAATGCAATGCATTATTAAAAAAGAGGTCAAGCCCTAGCACAGGCTTATTAGGCCAAAAAAAATAAAGGTGTTGTACATTTTTCAACTGGACTTAGCCCAATCATGGCCGTAAGTCCTCAAATGAAATTGACTGAGCAGGACTGCTCTCCTAAATCAATTTACATCCGGTTCAAGGATACATCTCCGAACTCCTCTGACACCTATCGTTGTAATCCTTCAACGACGTCAGAGAGGTGACGGGTCCCGACAACCACACATCAACACGGACTGTGGGGTCCTTAAACCCGCGGACTTATGCGTCCTTAAACTAAAACACGGACTGTGGGGTCCTTAAACCCACGGAATTAAGCATCCTTAAACTACCTATGGACCCCTATGTCCCTAAATTGGAACTTGGACCACCACGTCCCTAAACTGGCAATGGACCGCAACGTCCTTAAACTACCTATGGACCACTACGTCCCTAAACTGGAACAACAGAGCCCCCAAATGCTCTTTGTCGGATCCAAACGATCCCGTTAAGTTGATCTTAGTCTCAAATCGGAATAACGTATCCTTAACGAACGTTTAAGTTGATCTTAGCCTAAATATAGCTAACGTATCCTTAAACTAAAACACCAAACCCAAATCTAAGTAAAAACGGATTTGGACCAATCCACGTCCTATGGGAGACGGCATCACTTAGTCTCCGTATACAATCCACGGGCAATCACAAACAAAACAAACACACATGACACGAAGTGAAATTCTGGAGAAGGAGAAAGTTGTTACTGCGATGCGGTAGCGTAATTAACTGCAGGGGCTTGCGCCTGCAGGGAAGAGCATCCCCACAATCAAAAACCCTTCAAGTGTGGGGGAATCTGACGAAGTCTGCTACATCGGCCGCATCTGTCTAAACCTTCGATACACGGTGCCATAAATCAACTTGGCATCTTCGGAGAGGTAGACGGATAAAACCATATAGCATCTGCCCCGAATCCCAGGCAAAGAAGTCCTCACGTCTCGGCCGCCGTTCGGAGGTGAACAGATTCTGGCACGCCCGGTAGGACCTTTTCCTCTTTCCACTCCACACTTCGTGTGTCATATTCGCGAACGAATCGCTGTTTGTTAATGGTTGCCCTTAGGTTTCGAGTTTACTAAGATTTGGTCTCTTGCTTGGCGCAGAAAAGAAATCAAGCATCGATGGCCTCTACCTGTTCGAAGTGCTCCAACTGCAGCTGCAGCTCGCATCCGGCCTTAACTGGGGGCATAACCTATGGGCCCCAAGCGGCCTCTTTGTTCACCATGACCGTGGAGAAGATTACTCAAGCCACCACGAGGTTGTTTTTCGGAACTATGCTTCCACCAACAAGCTTCAGCACCCCCGTGCCCGTACAAGAAGCTCCTAAGAAGTCGATCTTCGATCGACTTTCAGTTACTGCGGCCCCTCTCAACGGGTCGCCCAACACCAGTGCCTCGGTCTTCTCCAGACTGGGCCAAAACTCCTGCGGGCCCACAATGAAGCTTGCAGTCCCGGAAAAGGTTATTCCAAAAAGAGTAGCCAAAACTGCTTCTGAATTCGTCAAAGCGGCTTCTCCTGCTAAGAGATCGGTCTTTGCAAGACTGACCATCCCTATTCCCACTCCCGCTCCAGCTGCTCAAAAGGCATCCGTCTTCAATAGGCTGATGCCGGCAACAGCCCTACACCTGAACAGGGGGCAAGAAGAAGCTGTTTCTGTCTCTGAACCAATACCGACGACTCGTCGCGCCCGACGACGCCACTGGCGCCGGATAAGGAAGACTGGGGGCAACTCCCCTTCTGGGATAACTCCGCCAGCTCCGACGGTGGAAATTAACGCTGCTATTCCAACCGGGAATAGCTTTGAGCTGTTGAACAGGGTACGCAGAAACTCGCCAACTGCGGTCCTTAAAAGATCTCCTCCAACGGCAGAGACCGTCGTGGAAGCAGAAAAGCCAGAGCAGTCTCCTCGATCACTATCCTCCAAGATCTACAAGACATGGCGACGAGTCCGAGAATCTGTGATTGATCCTAAGTTCTCTCGCCAACAGAAGAAGTCGAAAGGTCGGGAAGAAGAAAATCCTCCGATCAAGCAACGAAAGTTGACGACCACTTGGGTGCCCAAAGCAACGGCCCCCTCAACTTCGACGGCCCATATGAGAAGGAGGCCAGAGAAACTCCCTACACCTGTGGCGAATATCAAAGGTGGTGAACCCAAATGCCCTAAGTCTGGGGGCATGGTAGTTCATACCGTCTATATGGCGTCTGGTAAAGAGGACAGCCGCATATCGACGGGTCATCGACCGCTTACACGGTCAATGACCAAAGCGCAGGAGTAGCAACTGAAGCTCCAAGAGATGATGAACGCGATGTCCGCACTTACTGGGCCCAAAGAAAACCCTGAAACGCCTTCGGATGAACGCCAGGAACAAGAAACTGACGCCGAATTCCTTCGACGAATATTGGAGAAGAAGGACAAAGAGGCTGCTGAACAAGAAGCCAACATAAAGCGTATGGGCCTCCTGTTCCAAGACATGGTGGGGATGATGATCCAATAAGATCCTCAGGCCGAGGATCCTTCGATCGTCCTTGAAGACGATAGGGGAGAGACATCAAATCCTCCGCCAGCTCTGTCAATAAGTAAGGAGGACACAATCTTCAAAGCTGACTTAGACGAGTACATAGCCCAGCAAATACGGGTTCATCATGTGACTGAAGCAGCCGGCCAGGTCGTAAAAACAGGATAGCCGTATCCGAGTTTGTACGACCAGATCAAGTACCCGTCAGGTTACACAATTCCCAAGTTCCATGTCTACAAGGGGACGGGCAATCTTCACCAGCATGTTGCCCAGTTCAGGGCACTCTGCGGCAACACCGGCGGTGATGACAAGCTACTGCTTCGCCAGTTTGTTGGAAGCTTATCAGATACAGCGTTCGAGTGGTACTCTGAGCTCCCGAATGACTCTATCAAGACCTTCGCGGAGATGGAGTTGTTGTTTACTCAGCGTTTTGCAAGCGCTAGTGAACGCACTCCGATGACGGCACTTATTAACGCCAGGGTGAAGCCAAGCGAGACATGGGTTCAATATGCTATACGGTGGAGGAACTTATGGTCAAAATGCGAGCAGCGCATTCAAGAAGCTCCCGCAGTGGGTATGTTTGTGGGAACCCTTGATCCGCAAGCAACCATCTCACAATTTATGATGTTTTTCAAGCCGACTACCTTCCAGGCCTTGATTGACAAGCTAGCGCAAATGGATCAGATGGGCCATAGACCCCCTCTTCCAAAGCCGGACTCCCGAATTGACAAGGGGAAGGGAAAAGCGATCGTTGTCGCTAATGCTCAACAACAACCGAGCAACTCGAAGCCGGTTGTTCGTCAAAATAATATGCGCCCGTACGTAGCCCTTGAGGAGAGGCTAGGACGTTCTTACTCATTTCCCCGAGATAAAATGAGAAGGTTATTCGAGCTGGCGTTGCGCAACCGACTCATACATCTGCCGGATCCAAAACGTCCGTCGCAACTAAATGATGTCAATGAGCTAACTACTGTCCTTATCATCGAGTACTGGGTCATCCGATCGAAGATTGCTACGTCTTCAAAAATTGGCTTGAAGACCAGTACCAACAGGGCAAGTTCGCGTTATCTGACAAATGGAAGGTGAATCCCCCGCAGCCCCACACCTCTAAGAGGATGAATACGCCGGAGGCAACATGCTCTGCCGTTGAAGAAGCTTTTTGGGAGGTTGTATTATCAGCTAAGACAAAGAGAATGTTGAACGACCTTCAGGCATACCCAGCGATCAAGTGGAAGAACCCGTTGGAACCGCAGGTCATTGAGAGGATGTTGAAGCCACGTACAACACCAAAGACCGATGGTGGTGGCTCAAGCACTCGCAACCATCCATCAAAATCTTCAAAGAAGAAGAAGAAGAAATCCAAGAAGCCCGTGAAGCCTGGCGACAAGCGCACGGACTTGCAAAAACAAATTGACGCGCTGGAGGAATACAACCAGAAGGCACGGACTCCCATTACATTCCAAGAGTTCCTCAATCACGTCTTTCAAGAGGAAGATGAGGGAGAAAGTTCATCTGATGAATCTGAAAAATGCGTGGCAAGCTGTCATGTGATTTCCCATTCGTTCATGGATGATGAGGAGACTCCTTGTACTGAGACGCTGGGGGCAGATCCTGACCAAAAATTCTGGGGCCATCGGATGAAGTAATTGACGCATTCCTCAATGAAGCTCTCTTAAAAAGTAAAGCTGATCGGGAACGCGAGGCGGTCATATTTGAAAGGGCCAAGCGCCAGTGACTTGATAAAAGAGCTGAGACGTTCCCGCTGGAGCAAAATACATCCACTACCGACAAAAGCAAATTCAAGATGAGGAAAAGTTTGCTAAGGCCATATCAATGGGCATGAAGCTACCATCCTCCGAAGGAAACACTACTGGTGAAATGGAAATGCACCCTTCCTATTGCTTATATCATCAGAAGGTTTCGCACCTCACTCAAGAGTGCAAAGCTTTCGATAGATGGTTGCAAGGATATGTTGCTCATCGACAACATTATAAGCGGGAGAAGCGCAAGATTAGTCGGGAGCGGAAAAATACAACCGAAGGGCTTCACAGAACTACCGGTGATTATCGCATGGTTAACGCCGGGGGATCACAGGTGCCTACATTCGGGAGCGATTCTGATGAGGAGCTGGAGCTTGGCCCTCTCTTTAAAGAGTCCACCTCGGGAAAAGAAGAAGAGCCAAAGGTCTGCGAAAATAACCGGCTACGTAATCGCATGCTTCCCGAAAAGAATCTCGGACCCTCAAATAAAAAAGATAAGGGAAAAGAGAAGGTCCCTGAAGATATCGTCTTAGATGACCAAGTTGTGGAGGAGCTAAGTGCCAAGGACCCGCCGAAGAGAAATAAGGTGGATTACAACGTCTCAGCGCATCTGAGGAAACTACCCTCGCAACTCAGCGTTCTTGACACCCTTTTACTATCAAAGGAGGCGAGAGATTCATTAATCAAGGCACTACAGGATCCAGAGCAATTCCAAGCTTTCCTGGCCGAAGAAAAGATGAAGGATGAATTGGAGGAAGTGCATACGGCCGATGTCGCTTTTGGTGATGAAGACCTTCTCCTTGGGACGTGCGAACACAATCGCCCCCTTTATGTCTCAGGATACTGTCATGATATAAAGATAGGAAAAATCCTGATCGACAATGGATCCTCCGTTAACCTCCTCAATGTGCGGGTGTTAAAAGAAATCTGCATGAGCGTCCAGCACCTTGCTCGGGATAAGATTACCATCTCCGGGTTTGACTCCCAATCATCAAGAACTCTTGGGTCTGTGATACTGACACTACGCTTTGGGCTACTCGTCACGGACATTAAGTTCCACGTCATAGACGCCAAGACATGCTACAACGCTTTGCTCGGCCAACCGTGGTTACTCGAGTACAACATCATCCCTTCTACACAACATCAGTATATGAAGAATTCTAAGGATGGTCTCGAGTATACCGTGGCGGGAGAACTAAACCCATTCTCCGTGAACGAGGTCCGCAAATATGAAGATGTTAAATACTTCTTACCGGATTTTGAAGACACGGAGAGGTGTCACAAGCCGGAGAATAAAGCTAATACCACCATCCCTGTCTTCGGTAGTGATACCGAGGAGGAAGAGGAGATAGTTTATTTGGGGCCGCCCCAATACAACAAGCCGGGACCATCTGCTCCTACGTTGATCTTTGGTAGTGACTCGGAAGATGAAGTCCATGTTATATTCTCGGCTCGACCTTCAATACAAACGTCCGCTGACGAAGAAGAAAGTCTACAAGTCGCCATGGTGCCGCTTAAACACCGTAAAGAACTGGATGCACTTGATATCTACAGTGTAAAAGAGCTACGGACGTTCTATGTCCCTCCTAAGCGAGAAGGCGAAAAAGCAATTATATTCTACCGCTCTGAAGAAACCAGAGTGGAGAAAAAAATTTGGCATGGCGCGGATCCTACGCTCGACAGGCTTCAGCCTATCCGTCTCCCCAGATATTATACAGAAGGCTTGAAGAGGCTACTGAAGCGCCAGGGGATATCCTTCAAGCAGACCGTTCAAAAAGCCAAGTTCTATGACAAAGTCTGGAACGTTCCCGGGACTCAACGCAAACTGCCTAATGGGAGAATGGAAACAAAAGGGCTTGGATACATCCGGTCAAAGAAACGATAGTTACTACACGGCTGCTACGTCGTATATGACTTCGATGAAGAAGCAGATGCTCAATGGGAGGACGGTATTCCTGAACCAGTAAAAGTTCCAGATGCAAAAGTGCCCAGTCCGTCGTTCGAAGAACAAATGGACAAACTGATAAGGGAAGCTAATCAAAAAGTCCGAGACGACCATAACTGCGAAATGGCCATCTACGAGAAAGCCAAAACGCAACGCCTTCTCCAACAGGCCGTGAAAGATGAAAATGTCGCTCCTTGTCAACCTGTTATAAAGAAGGCTCGACACAGAGGCAGAAACAAGTCAAAACGCGGAAAAGGCGCTCAACAGCAACGAAGCGGGTCTAAGAGGCCACTCAAGCGAAAATCGAGCGGTTCCGATCTATCCCTTATGAGAAAAATGGGTCGAGTATACTCTTTTCCTCGGGACAAGACCAAGAAAATACTTGACCTCACTTTAAAACATCAGATGCTTACACTGCCGGAGTCTAAACACCCCGAACAAGCAGGCGATATCTCTCACCCGGACTATTTCTCTTATCACCGAGTGATAGGGCACCCTCTCGAGGGCTGCTTCACCTTCAAGAATTGGGTTGAAGATCGGTATCAGCTTGGCAAGTTCGCTCTGTCTGACAAGTGGAGAGTAGCACCGCCACAGAAGCATCAACCCAAGGCCACGAAAGAAGAACCAGTTCCACATTGGGATTGGAAGCAAATTTGTTCTTGTCATATGATAACAATATCAAAAGAAGAGCCCGAGAATATGGATGACCTTCCCTGGTGCTTCGAAAACAGCGACGATGAGGTAATCTCGGAATTTCCACCAGCGTCGAAAGAGTTGGAAGATGGAATCCATACCACTGCAGATAACCTCAAGAAAATTGAGTTGGGAATGGCGAATGATCCGCGACCGACATTCATTAGTGAGCTGCTGTCTGAAGAAAGGGTGGCTTCATTAAAAGACCTGCTTATGCAGCATAAGGATTGCTTCGCATGTAACTATTCCGAAATGCCGGGACTGGATCCAGAAATTGCTGTGCATAAATTGGCGATATCCCCGGACGTCAAGCCGGTCAAACAAGCACCAAAAGGAATGCGGCTCGAGCTTGAGATGAGTATCAACGTCGAGGTCAAAAAGCGGATCGACTCTGGCTTCATCCAAGAGGTTCAATACCCTGAATGGATCGCCAACATCGTCCCAGTGATGAAGAAAAATGGGACAGTGCGCATATGCGTAGACTTCCGGGATCTCAATAAAGCCTGCCCAAAGGATAATTTCCCAATGCCGGTAACCGAGCTGATGATAGATAACACGTCCACACACGAGGTTTTCTCCTTCATGGACGGCTCGTCAGGGTATAATCAGATAAAGATGCATCCCGAAGACCAGAAGCACACCACCTTCAGGACTCCTTTGGGTATATTCTGCTACAAGGTGATGCCCTTCGGTTTAAAGAATGCCGGTGCTACTTATCAGAGAGCCATGACGCAGATCTTTGATGACCTTATACACGAAATCGTCGAATGCTATATCGACGATCTCGTGGTTAAAACTAAATCATACGAGGAACATCTCGAGCATCTGAAGACCGTATTTCAACGCCTTCGAAAATACAACTTGAAGATGAACCCGCTCAAGTGTGCATTCGAAGTTTCCTCAGGCAAATTCCTGGGATTCATCGTCCGGCACCGAGGTATCGAAATAGATCCGTCAAAGATTAAGGCGATCATGGAAATGCCTCCGCCAAGGACTCTCAAACAGCTGCGGTCTCTCTAAATGAAGCTCACGTATATACGGCGATTTATAGCCAACCTTTCAGGCAAGTGCCGTCCTTACAGCCACCCGATGAAGAAGGGAACCCCGTTCGTCTGGGACCAAAAATGCCAAAGCGCGCTAGACGAGATCAAGCAATACCTGCAGAACCCGCCGGTATTGGCTGCTCCGGTCAAGGGAAAACCTCTCATTCTTTATACAACCGCCCTCGAAGGTTCCTTAGGCGCATTATGGGCATAAGAGAACGATCAAGGGAAGGAGAGAGCTCTCTATTACTTAAGTCGAGTTCTACTAGGGGCAGAAAGGAACTACTCCCCCATTGAAAAACACTGCCAGGCGTTGATCTTCGCGATAACAAATCTCAGGCACTATGCGTTGGCGCATGAGGTCCGTCTCATTTCAAAGGTGGACCCCCTTAAATATTTGATGTCGAAGGCCATATTGACGGGACGACTTGCTAAATAGGCCCTGCTCTTGATGGAGTTCTCGATAACCTATCAGCCTCTCAAGGCAGTAAAAGGCCAGGCCATCGCCGATTTCCTCGCTGAGCATCCGATAGCCGCCGATTCTCCTATAAATTGCGATCTTCCAGACGAACACGCATTTGACGCGATCGACGATGGTGATACCTGATGGGAGCTTTATTTCGATGGAGCATCTTCCGTAAAGAAGCGCAAACAAAGTACCCCTATAATCAATCGGGGGTAGGACTCATCTTTGTAACTCCACAAGGAGGGATAATGCATTTTACTTTCTCCCTAACAGAGCCAAGGACAAACAATGAAGCCAAATACGAAGCTTTGATAGCAGGCCTCGAGATCGCCATTGACATGGGAATTGAAAACCTCCTCATATATGGAGACTCCCAACTAGTCGTGAGTCAAGTAAATGGCAACTACCAAAAGTGCAAGCCAGAGTTGGTGAAGTACGGCGAAAAGGTGCAGCAACTGTTGACCCAAATCCCTTCCTATACTTTGGAAAACATACCACGCATGAAAAACAGCAAAGTAGACGCGTTGGCCAAGCTCGCTAAAGAATTGGCTGATGAGAACCTCGATGACGTAAGAATCGTGGTACAAAGCCGTCGCGTGCTTGCCCTAGCAGAAATATCTCCGGAATCATCCGAAGAAAAGAGAACGTCTGAGCAGACGACCCTGCAAATAAAAGGTCGGGAAAATACCGAGGATTGGAGAGAAGTCTTTATAGACTACTTCAAATACCGTCGAGCGCCCGAAGATGCGTCCTCAAGACATCAGCTTATGAAACGAGCGCTGTCTTTCACCTTCGTCAATGATACTCTATACAAGAGGTCGTTTGATTCTTTGTGGTTGAGATGCCTGGGACCTGACGAAGCGAAAAGAGTCGTTCAGGAAGTTCATGATGGATTCTGCGGTTCTCACCAAGCGGGCCCAAAGATGAAGTTGAAGATCAAACGGATGGGCTACTACTGGCCCACGATGATCCAAGACTGTCTTGAGTATGTGAAGCAGTGCCACTCATGCCAAATTCATGGGGACTTCATCCACCAGCATCCAAATCCACTACATCCAACGGTGGCTAGCTAGCCATTTGAAATGTAGGGAACTGACATAGTCGGCCCCATCGAACCAGCATCGTCTAGAGGACATTGTTTCATCCTGGCGACGACTGACTATTTCTCCAAATGGGCAGAAGCAGTACCGTTGAAGGAAGTGAAGATGGAGAATATCCTCTATTTCTTCAAAACGCACGTCATATATTGGTTTGGAACTCCAGGACGGATCATCTCCGATAACGGGCCAGCCTACAGAAGCCACAAAATCAGTCGCTTCGCGCAACAGCATAATATAGACTGGAGATATTCCTCAGTTTATAATCCGCGAGCTAACGGTCTAGCTGAAGCCTTCAACAAGACCTTGACAAAGATCATGAAGAAAATGGTGTCTCGAAATAAGAAGAACTGGCACCAGAGACTGCAAGAAGCTCTTTGGGCGTATCGAACTATGCTCAAGACAGCCACAAACACAGCGCGATATGCGTTGGTATTCGGTACAGAAGCAGTACTCCCTCTCGAGATAGAGTTACCCTCTCTACGAGTGGCAGTCCACCACGAGCTGACGGACGAAGAAAATGCTCACCTTCGGCTTGAGGAGCTTGATGCCCTTGATGAAACCCGGCTCATAGCGCAACAAAATCTGGAGGCCTATAAAGCAAAGATGACGCGCTCATATGAAAGATTGACCCGGCCGAGGACATTCCGCCAAGGCGAACTCGTGCTAGTGGTCAAGAGGCCTATGATCCCCAATCGCGCCAAGCGGGGAAAATTCGATCCGAACTATGAAGGCTCGTACATCATAGACAAGGTCTACCAGGGTGGATCGTATCTACTCATGGATATGCACGGTGAAAAGGCTTTCAGGCCAATAAATGGTCGCTTCCTAAAGAAATACCACGCTTAATGAGTTACTGCCTAGGTCAATGATAGACGACGACGACTATGTCCGCTCGTTATCTTCCTAAGCTCAAACTCTATAAGCAGTGGCCGCCTTCTCCTGACCGGACCGAAACGTCCTTAAACTAATGGCGGACCGAAACGTCCTTAAACTAATGAAGGACCGAAACGTCCTTAAACTACTACCGCAGCATCTTTAGGCTGACGAGATGAATAAAAAAATATATATAAAATATATATATATATATAAATATCTAATGAACGGTATGTCCATAAGCAAAATAGGCACGGATGAAAACCCGAAAGGGCTCCGTGAGTAAAAACAGCGGGGCTACCGGCGAGTGTTCGTGAAAACCCGAAAGGGCGCGGCCTCGTAAAAAAAAGAGAATAAAAAGAATAAAAAAAAGGTATGTTCATAAGCAAAACGGGCACGGATGAAAACCCGAAAGGGCTCCGTGAGTAAAAACAGCAGGGCTACTGGCGAGTGTTCGTGAAAACCCGAAAGGACGCGACCTCGTAAAAAAAAGAGAAAATAAAAACAATAAAGAAAAAACGGTATGTCCATAATCAAAATGGGCACGGATGAAAACCCGAAAGGGCTCCGTGAGTAAAAACAGCAGGACTACCGGCAAGTGTTTGTGAAAACCTGAAAGGGTGCAATCTCGTTAAAGGACACTTACAGGGTCCTCTCGACCTTGTAAGGAGAAACCACCCGCGTGAGATCCTTATGACTCATAAGGGAGCAACACACTTAGGAGTCCTCACGATTCCTAGGGAGAAATTACACTTGTGAGATCCTCACGACTCGTAAGGAGAACTCTTTTATGGGACCCTCACGGCTCATAAGATTTGAAAGTCTTAAGTTTCAGAGACCTAAACCTGTGCTTAAGCAACCCCCACAACCTCTAATATTGCCCTACAAGTGGCTCAATACTGACCTTTGTATACAATCCATGGGCGTGAATAAACATTTCCCTAACCAAGTCCATCCGAGACTGGGGATATGTTCGCATGGTGAAAGACCCTTGTAAATCCTCTCGATTTACAAGGAGAAAACCCTCCTGTAGGATCCTTACGACTTACAGAGGAACATACACTAAGGAATCCTCACGATTCTTAAGGAGAAAATACGCCTACAAGATCCTCACGACTTGTAGGGAGAAATAACTTTGTGAGACCCTTACGGCTCATGAAGTCAAGAGCCTTAGACGACAGGACCTTAACCCTGGTCACTAAGCCACCTTTGTTCGACATCGATAGAGGCAGATGATGATTTGCTCCTGGCAATATCCCAGTTGTAGCGGTGCTGATGCCGAAATCGGTGTCTAATTTCAGGTTTAAGCCAGTAGGCCGCACATGCTTATGAAATAGCCGAAATGATAGAGCAACTTGCAATAAAAAGCAGCAAGTAAAAACGTATGCATACAAAATAGCCGAAATGATTGTGCAACTCGCAATAAAAAGCAGTGAGTAAAAATAAAATAAATAGCCGAAATGATTGAGCACCGCGAAAAATAGCCGAAATGATTGGGAAATCGAGACCTTCGCGATATAAAAGCTGAAATGATAGAGCATCGCGGGAATAAAACAAAAAAAATGATAAAACTTTGGCCCTACAGTTGAGATCACATCGATCCCTGTATACAATCCAAGGGCGCAAACAAAGAGGGAACCATACTTTCCCAACAGGCTCCGCCAGAAAATGAAGCCAAATCTCGACGGTTCATCCCAATCCTGAAGAAACCGGTGTCTTCGGAAAATCCTTCGACTCGAGGAAACAAGCGTCCTTGATGAAGAAAATCCTGATTCATGTCGACTCGCAGAGAAACCAGTGTCTCCGCGGGAAATTCTCGATTCGTTTCAACACCAAGGAAACAAATATCCTTGGCAAATACCTCAATTCAGGGAAACTAGCGTCCTTGATGAGAGCCTCCTGATCCGCATCGGCTCGCAGAGAAACCAGTGTCTCCGCGGGAAATTTCTGGTTCGTTTCAACCCCGAAGAAACCAGTGTCTTCGGCAAAATCCTTCGACTCGAGGAAACAAGCGTCCTTGACGAAGAAAATCCTGATTCGCGTCGACTCGCAGAGAAACCAGTGTCTCCGCGGGAAATTCTCGATTCGTTTCAACACCAGGGAAACAAATATCCTTGGCAAAAACCTCAATTCGGGGAAACTAGAGTCCTTGATGAGAGCCTCCTGATCCGCATCAGCTCGCAGAGAAACCAGTGTCTCCACGGGAAATTCCCAGTTCATTTCAATACGGAAGAAACCAGTGTCTTCGGCAAAATCCTTCGACTCGAGGAAACAAGCGTCCTTGACGAAGAAAATCCTGATTCACGTCGACTCGTAGAGAAACCAGTGTCTCCGCGGAAAATTCTAAATTCGTTTCAACACCAGGGAAACAAATATCCTTGGCAAATACCTCAATTCAGGGAAACTAGCATCCTTGATGAGAGCCTCCTGATCCGCATCGGCTAGCAGAGAAACCAGTGTCTCCGCGGGAAATTCCCGGTTGGTTTCAACCCTGAAGAAACCAGTGTCTTTGGCAAATCCTTCGACTCGAGGAAACAAGCGTCCTTGACGAAGAAAATCCTGATTCGCGTCGGCTCGCAGAGAAACCGGTGTCTCCGCGGGAAATTCCCGGTTCGTTTCAAACCCGAAGAAACCAGTGTCTTCGGCAAAATCCTTCGACTCGAGGAAACAAGCGTCCTTGACGAAGAAAATCCTGATTCGCGTCGACTCACAGAGAAATCAGTGTCTCAGCGGGAAATTCTCGATTCGTTTCAACACTAGGGAAACAAATATCCTTGGCAAATACCTCAATTCAGGGAAACAAGCGTCCTTGATGAGAGCCTCCTGATTCGTGTCGGCTCGCAGAGAAACCAGTGTCTCCGCGGGAAATTCCCGATCCATCTCAACCCCGAAGAAACCAGTGTCTTCGGCAAATCCTTCGACTCGAGGAAACAAGTGTCCTTGACGAAGAAAATCCTGATTCGCGTCGACTCGCACAGAAACCAGTGTCTCCACGGGAAATTCTCGATTTGTTTCAACACCAGGGAAACAAGTGTCCTTGGTAAACTCCTCAATTCAGGGAAGCTAGCATCCTTGATAAGAGCCTCCTGATTCGCGTCGGCTCGCAGAGAAACCAGTGTCTCCGCGGGAAATTCCCGATTCGTCTCAACTTGCAAGATGAAGCCTCAGGCAGCAGGGATTAAAAAACTTGTTTCCTGAACAATGGGACCCTGCAAGTTGGTCTAAAACGGTCTCTTGCATACTATTCACGGGTCTCACTCTCCAAAGTCGAGTTTTGACAAGAAGGGAAACAACCGCTTACGGGTCCTCTGGACTCGTAAGAGGGAAAAATTCTCTTATAAGATCCTTACGACTTATAAGAGAAAACGCGCTTAGGAATCCTCACGATTCCGAAGGAGAAAATACACCTACGAGATCCTCTCGATCCGTAGGGAGAAAAGTCTCTATGAGACCCTCAAGGCTCATAGAATTGAAAAGTCTTAGGTGGCAGATCTGAACCTGGGGCCAAAGCCATCGCTATCTCTTGGAAAAACTAAGTTATCTGCCAATTATGTTTATCAAGACAGTATGCTGAGAATAAAAAAAGAAGAAGAAAGCAACAGAAGAAGCATCCGATTTACATTTGATCAAGCGTTCGAGACACACTCATTCATGCATATGTAGGGTTCCTAGGCACACTAATGAGGTCTCACAAGGTATCAACCATGCCAATTACAAATTTTACGGGTGCCGAGAAACCCTAATACGGATCGTCGACTAGAATTTTAGGCGAAACAAGCAACTAGTTAACAAATTAACTAAGTGAACTGAAATACAACCTTTGTAGATCCGGTCCTCCACCTCCACGGCTCCGTGATGAAGTCCTCTCCACTGTTCAAATGAAATCCCGGGCTCAAGCGTCGGCTTCATCGGAGAAATGGGCGGGCAAGGTCGTCGGCTTCGTGCTGAAGATGATCTACATCGAGGCATCACAAGATCAAGCTCCCACTTCACCAAGTCATGAAACTTGTGAAGAAAACACCCTATACTACTTGGCAAGTGGTAGAGGATGAAGAAATAGGAAGTGGGTTCACTTTAGAATTGGATTTCTCACTCATTTGCTCATGTTGCCATTAAAGCTCTCAAGCTTTTTCTTCTTGTCAAGATGAAGAAGAAGAAGAAAGAATATGATAAGTTCATTTAAAAATGGAAAAGAAAAATGAATACTTATCATATTCAAACCATGGTTAAGTGTAGAGAATGAATCATGGTTAAGTGGAATGGTTAGGGTTAAGCATGAGACAAAATGGTGACTTAGTCAAAGCTTCATGAAGCTTCAATATGAAACAAAGTTAGCAACCATTTTCTCTTTATGCTTTTCATTTTCCAAAAAGAATAAATAAATAAATAAATAAGAAAATGAAAACCCTAACCATTACACAACCATGGTTTAATCTTTACACAAACCCAAGTTAGCATGCATCATCAAACATGATACAAACTTGTGCACAAAAACATATCACATATACAATGTGCACAAACAAGTGAGAAAAACCATTTAAAGTGAACCAATACTAGTTAATGCAAAGTAATATATCAAATATATAATTATGCATTAAATCATTAAATCAACACTTGATTTAACGATCCGGTCATATCGTATATAACCGACTAGTATCCAATGTATCAGCTTATCGAATCAATCCTCGATTCGATAACTAGGTTATATCGCATACAACCATTAGATACATTCATCGCGAGAATAGAATATGGTATCATATACACGCATTATTCTCGGTCCCGCACATATCTCATATGCGCTCCTATTTCGTTTCGCTTGAGCCAGGAAACCTCTGTGTAGGACTCTAAAGACTCGTCAATACGCCGGCAGCAGATGATGATCATATCAATTACCCACAAGCCGCAAGCGGTCTGCTAAACGTAACGGCCACCCGGATATTGAGCGATCAGAAGATCGATGAGCAAGCCCGCTCACACTCCTGTGAATCCAACTAGTAGCACTTACCGTACAGTCCGGTCTCGTCGTCTGATATGTCGCATATCTCGCCTAGGGGTGGTAAACGTCAGACCCCAATAGCTCGATAAGTCGTGTCGATATGAGGTCTATAAAGATTCGAGAAACTACTGGTAACACTTACCAGTAAATCTCAGCAATCCTGGCCAGAGATTTCCGGTTATAGCCAATCGAACACAGCGCAACATCAACTCCATATACCGGGAGAGACGAATCCCTTCCTATCGCTCATTGCCTCCATGTGATTCGGGACTGTACCCAAAAACCACCATTTTGCACGCCCTCTTGGACGTGGTAAGGTGGAAATCAAAGCACAGTGGGAACCACACAAGACTCTATGACGATCTCGGGTCAACAGACTACTCTGTACCAGTGTCACCAGAGAACTGCCATCTGACGTAAGGTATAATACCATCTGGGATTTCTCGGCGAGTCCGTCCAGTGTACCCAGTCTCCACTGAGCACCCGTATATCATCCCTGATGTCAAACACCAATGGATATGGGATCATCCATCGCCCATCTGTATGGGTCGAGAAGGTATACGCTAGTCTACTCTGGTATATCGATGCCCCGTCTCGATACACCCACGACTAGGGACCTTGAAGGATGTACTTATGGACTACCATGTCCCCACTAGTATGATCCGCATCATAGTCCAGATAGTCAAGTACACATCCTAAGGGCTTTACCAACATGTAACAGAGAGACAATCAATGTACACGTTAAGATAAAGAGTAACCAGATAGCATACTATCATGTCGAGCAAGAAAGTCCTCCCTATATATGTCCCAGCATCCACTACAATATACATCCAATGTACAGTAATGGCCTCTAGGGCATACATATAACTAACAACATAGGCAAAAGACTCAGAACGAAGAATAAGACAAGCTGGGATAAAAAAAATTCCATTAATATTGCCAAAAGTTCTTACAATCATAAAAGCAATAAACGAGAAACATCATTACAATGGAATAACCTCAGATCTAGGGCATAGATTGAGGAATTCAAAAGTAAGGCCATTCAGAGTTCTTCTGGCCTTTCTGATTATTCTCGTGCGCAACCTCTCGCGCTCCTGTGTGTCAAGATCCTTGGCGAGCCCACCCAGCCTTCGGTAAGCAGCAACTATCATCATCTGCTGAAAAATTTGATGCAGGATGTCGATGAGGCTATCTCACCGTTTCTTCGAGATCAGCCCTGACAGGTACACTGAATGCACCTTGTCTTCGGCATCATCCAGCGCATTGAGCGGTAGGGCCTCGTGGAACCCTGGGAGTGCCCTCCAAATTGCTCCCAACACGACTTTCAAGAGAGCAGAGCGACGGGGGAGCAGCCAACCAACACGTGCGTTCAGACGACCCATAACCTCCGCACACTGGGCATCCGTAAACTCCTGGTTTTGATGACGGCCCTGTGCGCGGATATCCTTGTAGGTGATGAACTCATGCAAACTGTAGAGACGCACCGCCATAATGCCTGGAGGAAACATCACAGGAAGATTAGCAATAAAAAAATACACAGAGAGTTAAACTCCTCGAGAGCAATGCTCTGCAAACAGGAGTGACTATCAAAATCCTAATAAGGGGAATTTAAAAAAATCCCCCGAGAACTCTGAGATCGTTACTATTAAAAGATGATATAATCCATTAAATACAAAACTCCTTTTTTTTATCCATTTTCAAACTCTTAAGAGTTCATTTTTTTTAGATCAAAGAGATCTATGTTCTGCCAAAGATGCAAGGTTCTGTTCATGGGTTAAGAAACCCTGAAACAGATTCTTGAGAGCAAGCCTCTATTAGTGAAACCCCAAAGGGGTTTTCTTTAGATCAAAGATCTATGAGAGCAAAGCTCTATTAATTAAAATTGATTTAATTCAAGATCAATTCTTACCTAAAAAGTTTCTTTTAAAGAAAATCTAACTCAGGGAGTTCTTGAAGGAAGCTTGCACTGGCCCGGAGTGATTTAATTCCCAATTTGTAGGAAGCCTGCACTGCCCTTTTTGCAACATGGACAGTCGGTGCTTGACGCGTCTCCGAGACGGAGTGTCCGTGGTAGACGTTTCCCTGGCCCGGAGTGATTTGGGAATTAGTTTCTGCTTGGCATCAGTATCGCTACACTGGAATATGGTACCAGGAACGAATCATCATTTGCGCTTTCTTATCAGGAAGCGATGGCTCAGGAGACAGGTTTTAGGTCCCTATCACCTAAGACTTTTCAATTTCGTGAGCCGTAAGGGTCTCACAAAGCATTTTCTCCCTACGGGTCGTAAGGATCCCGTAAGTGTATTTTCTCCTTAGGAGTCGTTAGGACCCCAAGGGTGTTGCTCCTTTGTGAGTCGTAAGGATCTCACGCGGGGATTTTCTCCTCACAAAGTCGAGAGGACTTTGCGAGTGCATTTCATCTCTTTATCACGAGTTTGCGCCCTTTCGGGTTTTCATAAACTCGTCGGCAGTCCTGCTGTTTTTATTCAGGGAGCCCTTTCGGGTTTTCATCCGTGCCCATTTTGCTTGTGGACATACCTTTTTTTTTTCTTTTTTCCCTTTTTTTTATCGCCAGTGGGACTTTGAATGGGGTCTCGCCGGTAGGACTTGGGAGAGATTGGGATTTTTTTACTCCCGTGGATGGTATATGGTTTTGCAGGATGTGTGATCCAGATCGTAGCGCCGGAAAAATTTTGGGACTTTGTTAGCGTCTGCATCGCTGCACTGGATTATGGTACCAGGAGCGACTCATCATTCGCCGTTGGGGTATGGGGTTTAGAGTTTAGCTGGCGTCTGCATCGCTGCACTAAAATATAGTACCAAGAGCGACTCATCATTCGCCATTGGGATTTGGAATTTGGATGGCGTCTGCATCGCTACACTGGAATATGGTACCAGGAGCGACTCATCATTCGCTACTTGGGGATTGGGGAGCGATGGCATAGGAGACAGTTTTAGATCCCTATCACCTAAGGCTTTTCAATTTTATGGGCCGTAAGGGTCCCATAAAAGCATTTTCTCCTTGCGAGTCGTAAGGATCTCGTATGTGTACTTTCTCCTTAGGAGTCGTGGGGACTCCTAAGTGTGTTTTTCCTTCGTGAGTCGTAAGGATCCCACGAAGGTGTTTTCTTACGAGTCGTGAGGATCCCGTAAGGTTTGTTCTCTTCATGCATCGTGAGGCCACATGAGGGGATTTCCCTCGTTCCCAGTTTAATGACTTAGGGGTCATCTGTTTCCAGTTTAACGACTTAGAGGTGATCTGTTTCTAGCTTAAAGACTTAGGGGTCTATTGTGCCCAGTTTAACGACTTAGCGGTCATCTGTTTCCAGTTTAAAGACTTAGAGGTCTATTGTTTCTAGTTTAAAGACTTAGGGGTCTATTATTGAAGGAATCCTACCAACATTCATCAAACTCCAAAATGGTATGCATCTCTCTGCAAATTTCAGTTTCTTTAGAAATTCCCGATATAGTTTTTTGCCCCATGCTCTTATGACCTTGACTTTGGCCAACAAATCATAAGTCACATGTCAAGTTCTACCCGTTAATTTCCAGGTTAATTTGAACCCATCCGTACATACCCTTGACTTTGGCCAACAAAGCAGTACGACAGTCCCAAACCAACGCATCTATCTATGCTGCATATGTATATTCAATAGCTACCAAACACTGTGCCTTGACTTTGGCCAACAAATACAGCTTGAATACTATTTACTATCCATATGGAAAATACGGAGGGCTACGACTGGTTTTGACAAAACCGTGAACGTAGTGAACTTGATATAATCGAAGGAACCTGAAACTTTTTAAAAGGAGTGGTTAAAGCTCCGCAATTAAAAATTCTGATCTTTTAAAATAACCGAGTGGTTTCTTTTAAATTTATTCCAACGATTGAACTTTGGTTTATTTTCTTTGCATTATAATAATGCGTCCCATCATTTATCCTATCACTGCAGAAAACAACGAAAAGACCACGTCCTCTTATGCCATCTGCATTCCCCACGGGGTCCCGTCATCACTCGTTAGGTTACTTAACTAACGACAGAGCGGGGGCTGGGCTAGCGCGGGTGTAAAACATAAGTGACGTCTAATAGCTATTATATATAGATATTGTACATTCGTCAGACGCAATAATAAGCATTTCATATCACTGATGAACTTTATTGGATTTACTAGCAATCCGTATTTGCTTTGAGCCTGCAATAAAAGACAGATTACACAGTTGTGATGAATAGCCATTACTCCACCCTAGACCTCTACGGGTACGGCAAACTACCCGCCAAGCACCCGAAGTGAAGCAGTCTCCCTCAACAAAGTGAGTAGGCCACTAAACACTTCAAAGTACCCGGTAGTTTGTGTACCCCGCCTTGGGTCTATCCTAGGAGCAAAAACAGTAAAAAGAAATAATACAACGGTGGCTACAACCGCAACCTGGATGCGCGCCGCAAAAGAATATTACATCATATTACATTTACATCGAATGAATGAATATTAAACCCATCTCAAACCCCGGTTAATCATTACAACATTCCAATCAAGTCCATATACACAAACAGTAAAGATTACAGAAATGTGCAACCCCCTGCCAACCGACATACTAGCAGTTAGGGGAGGTTTATGAACACATTAAACATTACAGATAATAACCCGATTAGCAATTAGTTTAGAACATCGATCGACTACCTTTATCCGTGTTTACCCCAAAAGCAAACCTGTATTGAAGTAACCTGGGTAGAAAACAGAATATACAGGAAAACAAAAAACCAGAAAACATGAATAACAGAGCAAATCCGAGTCAACTCGGAGTTGACTCGGCGGCGGATCCGCGGCCATAAAACCGAGTTGGAACTTCGTATTTTCGCAGTATTCTTATATTTCCCTGCTGTGAATTTTAAGGCATATCAAATAGTTTTTTAGACATGTTTAAAATTAACAGAAACTTGGGATTTCCGGTGTTTCATTTTCGCGTTTTTTGATGATCGAAGTTCTAATCAGTTTCTAACAAGCTAGTAAAGGTTTAGTTGGCTCTGATACCACTGTAAGTCCATGTCATGCACCCCACGAACTTGAGGGGAGGCGGAATATATGAAAAACGATTATCAAAGCTTCGTAACACGGACTTGAGCGCATGAATCGTTTCTAAACCGTTACTAGCAAACTACGAAAGGTTTAACAACTCGGATTCGAAGTTATACCTCACGTTACTTGTCCTTCGGGTCTTCATCACGGTCCTCCATTCCTTGTAGGCTCCTTGGAACATCGGCACCTCAACGGCCTCCTCGAATCAATGATGATCCACCCGAGAGCTCCTACGCTAAGCTTTATCTCTAACTTGAGATAACTAGGTTGCTCAAAGTGCTAATCTAAGCTACCTAGGGGATATAGAGTGAGGTTATGGATGTATTAGTCTAGCTAACCCTTTATCTCAACACATGAGAGGTTAGGGATAGGGTTTCAAGAATGAGAGAGCTTGAGGAGAGAGAAGGTGGTGATTAGAATGAATTGAAATTGTTTCTCACTTCTAATATATTATGAAGCATAAAGAATTATCAAATGAATAATTCAAATGCATTATCATCATGCTTCATTGAATATGTGCAATGAATCATCAAGTGAGTCATTAAGCAATAAATGCTTCATTAACTCACTTGAATGATTCATCTCATGAGTCGCAAAATCAATTAATGCTAATGCCACCTTACCCTCCAAGTCACCATACTTCTAGAAGCTTCCTGAAAAATTACGAGAACGCCCCTCCAATCCGTGAAAACACGGAAAAACTTTAGACTGTATATATCCAATAACCTGAAACTTGAAACTGGCTTAAACCAAAGCAGACTAGTAAAAACTGTCCGAACGTCGTACGTGCGTAAACACACGTATGCGT
This sequence comes from Agapanthus africanus, assembly GCA_030015575.1. Lineage (NCBI taxonomy): Eukaryota > Viridiplantae > Streptophyta > Magnoliopsida > Asparagales > Amaryllidaceae > Agapanthus > Agapanthus africanus. Next base: position 541,397,826 of record CM057337.1, read on the forward strand.
CCGAACCCTTGTCGTAAACCATACGACCTCTATATCATTTCGCCTGGAGCAGGGAAACTCTCTGTGTGGGACTCTAAAGACTCGACACTACGCTGGCAATGGGTTTAACCACAGACCACAAGCGGCACTAGCTGTACGTAACGATCCCCAGGTAGATGTCGATAAGAAGGCCGATGAGAAAAACCAGCCGAACTCCTACTGAGCCTGATGTGACAATCTCCGTACAGTCCGGTCTGTTCGTCTAAGACTATCGCATATCGAGCCTAGGGGGCGGCAAGCGTCAGTCCCTTAATAGCTGTATAAGTCGTGTCGGAGCGTAGCCCATTACACCCTGAGAAACTACTAGAACCTACCAGTAAATCTCGCTTGCCCTGGCCAGGGACTTTGCGTAATGGCTCTCTGACACAACGCGATATCAACTCCCAATACCGGGAGAGACGAGTCCTGTCTAACCGCCACTGCCTCCAAATGATCAGGACTGCACCCAACTGCTACCTATTTGCATGACTCTTTTGAGCCATGGTAGGGTAGCAATCTAAGAACAGTGGGACACACTCGAAGTGAAGTAGCAGTGTCAAGTCTGCGGACTATGCTGTACTCATGTCACCTGAGAACTGTTAACTGACGATGGGTATAATACCAACCAATCAGTTCCCCTGGGAGTCCTGTCCGGTGTACCCGTAACCTAACGAGCACCTGCATACTATCTCCAGTACGACGTACTGATGGCTGTGGGACAGACCATCTCCCTAACTGGGATGAGAAGCGTACACACTTAGTCTACTCCGGAATATCGATGCCCTGTCTCGATAATCCTACGACTAGGGACAAGTATAGGATGTTTCTTATAGACTACCCAGCCCCCACTAGTGTGACTGCCATCACTACGCTGGTAATCAAGCAAAGATCCTATGGGCTCTACTAATATGTATAAGTGATACGTTACAAGAAACATATGCACATATTAAAGTAGACACAAACCAAGTAGCATACTACCATCTTTAGCAAGACTGTATATACAACTGTGAATATCCCAAGCTTCCATTAAGTAATATACAAGCAAGTATGATACAATAATGGCCCCTAGGGCATATACGCTAACAATCTCCCACTTGCACTAGGGCCATGAGCTGGCATATTGTAGACCTATCATCTCGAATAGCCTCTCGAACTGCGTCTGAGGAAGGGCCTTTTTGAATGGATCAGCAATGTTATTCTCTGTCTCTACTCTTTTCACCTCGATCTCCCGGCGATCTCCGATCTCCCTGATCAAGTGATACCGCCTTAAGATGTGTCTGGACTTCTGATGGGACCTGGGTTCCTTCGCTAAAGCTATAGCGCCATTGTTGTCACAATACAGAGGTATTGGATCAACACTGGTAGGAACCACCTGAAGTTCTGTGAGGAACTTCTTTATCCAGACAGCTTCTTTTGCGGCATCGCAAGCAGCTATGTACTCCACTTCCATCGTTGGGTCAGCAACGGTCTCCTTCTTAGAACTCTTCCAATAGACCACCCCTCCATTGAGGGTAAATACATAACCCGACATGAATTTGGAGTCATCTTTGTCACTCTGGAAGCCGGAGTCGGCAAAAGCCTCAATCTGAAGGTCTTTTCCGCCATACACCAAGAACATATCTTTAGTCCTCCTTAGGTACTTGAGAATGTTCTTTACAGCTATCCAGTGATTCTCTCTTGGGTTTGCCTGATACCGGCTTACAACGCTCAATGCGTATGCTACATCTGGTCTGGTACATAACATCGCATACATTATAGAGCCTACCGCAGAAGCGTAGGGTATAATCGACATGCGATCCCTTTCCAAATCAGTCTTGGGAGACATCTCTTTGGAGAGGGTGATTCCGTGACAAGCCGGTAGATTACCGCCCTTAGAATCATCCATACTGAATCTCTTCACTATGGTGTCTATGTACCTGGACTGCGAAAGTCCCAACATGCTCTTTGATCTATCACGATAGATCCGGATTCCCAGAATGTAGGTGGCATCACCCAGGTCTTTCATGGAGAATTTATGTGACAAGAATCTTTTGACTGATTGTAACATAGGAATATCATTTCCTATTAGGAGAATGTCATCCACGTACAAGATGAGGAATACTACAGCTCTCCCTACAATCTTACGGTATATGCATGGTTCATCTGGATTTTTGATAAAGTCAAATTCTTTGACAGCATCATCAAAACAGATGTTCCAACTCCGTGATGCCTGCTTTAGTCCATAAATGGACTTAAGCAACTTGCAGACTTTACCGCTGCTCCCATTCTGAATGAATCCCTCTGGCTGATCCATATAGACGCTCTCTTCCAAATTTCCATTTAGAAAGGTCGTCTTTACGTCCATCTGCCAGATCTCATAATCGTGGAAGGCAGCAATAGTAAGAAGGACCCGAATGGATTTAAGGATAGCAACTGGAGAAAAGGTTTCGTCATAATCCAAACCAGGTCTTTGACGGAAACCCTTTGCAACAAGTCTAGCCTTATAGGTTTCAACCTGTCTATCTACACCAATCTTCCTTTTGAAGATCCATTTGCATCCTACGGGTTTTACCCCATCTGGAGCAATGTCCAAATTCCATACTTTGTTAGTGTACATGGACTCCATTTCAGTCCGCATTGCATCCAGCCATTTTACTAAGTCACCGCTCTGAATGGCTTGCTGGAAGCTAGTAGGCTCATCATAGTCAATAGTGCAATCCTCTCTATCCCCGTCTATGAGAAAACCGTAGTATCTCTCGGGCAGATGAGATTGCCTACTACTCCTGCAGAGTGGCGTCGAGATGTCCTGTTCTCCTGAACCTTCTTGTTCTACCAAGGTTTCGGTAATAGCTTGTGGTTCTGGAATTTCTTCCAGTTCTATTGCGCTCCCACTCTTCTGATTTTCTAAAAACTCGGTTTCCAAGAAGCAGGCATGATGAGAAACAAAGACCTTTTGTTCCTCTGCATAATAGAAATAATATCCCTTGGAGTTCTTTGGATATCCCATAAATTTGCATTTTACTGAGCGTGCCTCGAGCTTGTCTGCATGCTGCTTCTTTACAAAAGCTGGACATCCCCATGTCTTAAGATACTTAAGATAGGGTTTCTTCCCACTCCATATCTGATATGGTGTGGTAAGCATAGTTTTGGTTGGAACTCGGTTCAAAAGGTATGCAGCTGATTCTAGTGCATATCCCCAGAATGATTGCGGCAACTCAGCGTTACTCATCATGGAACGAACCATATCCAATAGGGTTCGGTTCCGTCTCTCCGATACACCGTTATGTTGTGGTGTGTATGGAGGAGTAAGCTGAGAGAGAATTCCATTCTCTTTTAAGTAACCTAAGAACTCGGCACTTAAGTATTCACCACCTCGATCAGATCTCAGTGTTTTGATACTTTTGCCTGTTTGGTTTTCCACTTCATATATTCCTGGAATTTTTCAAAGGCTTCAGATTTATGTTTCATTAAGAAGATATATTCGTACCTCGAAAAGTCATCCGTAAAAGTAATGAAGTAAGAATAACCGTTTCGCGTATGTGTAGACATTGGTCCGCACACATCACTGTGTACGAGCCCCAAGAGCTCGCTTGCTCTTACTCCGTGTCCAGTAAACGGAGTTTTTGTCATCTTTCCTATGAGACAAGATTCACAAGTAGCATAAGATTGATATTCGAACGAATTCAAATATCCTTCTCTATGTAACTTAGTTAACCTTCTCTCATTGATGTGACCCAGTCTACAATGCCATAAGAAAGCCTGATTTAATTCCGGAGACTTTCTTTTAAGTGTGTTCTGGACACTGAAAACCTGAGCTTGATTTAATACGTATATCCCGTTTTTTAATGTACCTGATGTTAGTGTATATGCCCTAGGGGCCATTATTGTATCATACTAGTTTGTATATTACTTAATGGAAGCTTGGGATATTCACATGTATATAACAGTCTTGCTAAACATGGTAGTATGCTACTTGGTTTTTCTATCTTAATATGTGAGTATACGTATTGATAGAGATCTTAGGATCTTGCTTGACTACCAGCGTTGTGATGGCAGTCACACTAGTGGGGGCTGGGTAGTCTACAAGCATATCCTTATTCAGGTCCCTAGTCGTTGGATTATCGAAACAGAGCATCGATACTCCGGAGTAGACTAGTGTGTACGCTTCTCATCCCAGTTAGGGAGATGGTCTGTCCTACAGCCGTCAGTACGTCGTACTGGAGAAAGTATACAGGTGCTCGTTAGGTTACGGGTACACCGGACAGGAGTCACAAGGAACTGTTGGTTGGTTTTATACCAGTCGTCAGTGAACAGTTCCCAGGTGACATGAGTACAGCATAGTCCGCAGACTTGACACTATTACTTCGCTTCGAGTGTGTCCCACTGTTCTTAGATTGCTATCCTACCACGGCTCAAAGGAGTCGTGCAAACAGGTAGCAGTTGGGTGCAGTCCCGAGCACTTGGAGGCAGTGGTGGTTAGACAGGATTCGTCTCTCCCGGTATTGGGAGTTGATATCGCGCTGTGTCAGAGAGCCATTACGCAAAGTCCCTGGCCAGGGCAAGCGAGATTTGCTGGTAGGTTCCAGTAGTTTCTCAGGGTGTAATGGGCTTCCCTCCGACACGACTTATACCGCTATTGGGGGACTGACGCTTGCCGCCCCCATAGGCCCAATATGCGATAGTTTTAGACGAACGGACCGGACTGTATGGAGATTGTCACATCAGACTCAGTAGGAGTTCGGATGGGATTCCTCATCGGCCTTCTTATCGACATCTACCTGGGGACCGTTACGTACAGCTAGTGCCGCTTGCGGTCTGTGGTTAAACCCACTGCCAGCGTAGTAGTCGAGTCTCTAGAGTCCCACACAGAGAGTTTCCCTACTCCAGGCGAAACGATATAGAGGTCGTATGGTTTTACGACAAAGGGTTCGGACGCGTACGTGTGTTTACACACGTACGTCGTTCGGACAGTTTTTACCAGTCGGCTTTGGTTGAAGCCAGTTACTGGTATCCGGTTATTGGATTTATACAGTCTAAAGTTTTTCCGTATTTTTGCGGAAAGGAGGGGCGTTCTCGTAATTGCGCGAGAAGCTTCTAGAAGGTGGTGACTAAGGAGGTTTAGGTGGCATATACAATGAATGTGATTAGTGAGTCATATGGATGATTCATCCATGTTATTAATGCATCATAAATGCTTAATGACTCATGGAGATGAATCATCACTAGATATTATCAAGCATGGTTGTTAAATTGATTTATTTTCTTTTCTTGATTAAAAGAAATGCTTGATATATATTATCATAACTCATTATTCTCACTTCATTATTATGTTCACCTTCTTTCTCCACAAGCTCTCCCTCTTCAAACCCTAATCCTCCCCTCTCATGTATTGAGTACAAGGATTAGTTAGACTTATTAAACCATAACCCTCACTCTATTTCACCTAGCTTCTTTGATTAGCACTTAAAGAATTTTAGTTGCCTCAAGTTTAGAGGCTAAGCTTGGAATAAAGCTCTCGGGTGGATCGTCTACTACTTCGAGAAGGCCGAGGAGGAGGTAGAGTTCGCAAAGACGAAGGACACGATTCGTTAGGTATAATCCCTAAACATAGTAGTATAGAACTTCTATGTTTGATGTTAGTTATCATTTAGCTTCGATTCATGCGGTTAGTCGATGTTTAGCATAAAAACAAGATCGTTTTTCATATTTCCGCCTTCCCGCAAGTCGTGGGGTGTTGTACATCGACTTACAGTGGTATCAGAGCCTCGCTAAACAATAAATAACTTACTTGCAAATTTGTATGAATTTCGAACGGAAAAAACGAAACCGGAAAAGCCCGAAATCATGAGTTTCTGTCGATTTTTAAATGAAGTCCAAAAATTTTTCAGGGAGGTTCAGAAAGCTTGAAAAGACAGTAGTAGAACACCCAAGAAAATTGGGCCCCTGAATCGCCTAAAGCGCCGCGGAACCGCGGCGGATCCCACCGATCCGCCGCGATTCCGCCGCCGAGTTGGCGATTCAGGAACCCAATTTTGGTTCTCTGGGATATTTGGTATTTTCTGGAATTTTTAATTTTTGCTCAGGTTTCAGATTTACGGAGAAGTATTGGAGCAAAATTAAAAGTGTTTAATCGATCGAAATTAAATAGCATTTGCTTGTTGGATTATATCTGTGATTGTATAATGTGTTCGTAAACCTCCCCTAATTGCTAGTATGTCGGTTGGCAGGAGGTTGCACATTTCTGAAATGGATTTTATCTGTTTGTGCATATGAACTGTGTTAAACTGTTGTGATGTATAGCCGGGGTTATGTGATGGGTTATTATTTAATTCATTTGATGTAAATGTAATTTGTTGTAATATTATTTTGCGGGGCACATCCAGGTTGCGGTTGTAGCCACCGTTGTATTATTTCATTTTACTATTTTTGCTCCTAGGACAGACCCAAGGTGGGGTGCACAAACTGCCGGGCGGGTAGTTTGCCGTACCCGTTGGGGTCTTGGGTAGGGTAATGGCTATTCATCACAACTGTGTAATCCGTCTTTTGTTGCAGGCTCAAAACAAACACGGATTACTTGCAAATCCAATGAAGTTCATCTATGATCTGGAATGCCTATTATTGCGTCTGACGAATGTACAATGTCTATATATGATAACTATTTAGACGCCACTTATGTTTTACACCCGCGCTAGCCCAGCCCCCGCTCTGTCGTTAGTTAAGTAACCTAACGGGTGATGACGGAACCCCGTGGCGATGCGGATGGCATAAGAGGACGTTGTATTTTCGTTGTTTTCTGCAATGATAGGTTAATGATGGGACGCATTATTTATAATGCAAAGAAAATAAACCAAAAGTTTAATCGTTGGAACAATTTAAAAGAAACCACTCGGTTAATTTTTTAAAAAACAGATATTTTAAATGCGGAGCTTTAACCACTCCTTTTAAAAGCTATCAGGTTCTTTCGGTTATATCAAGTTCACTACGTTCACGGTTTCGCCAAAACCATTCGTAGCCCTCCGTCATTTCATTTGGGTATTCAGTAGTATTCAAGCTATGCATTTTGGCCAAACTCAAGGCATAGTGTTTGGTAGCTGCTGGGTTTTCATTTGTTGCATAAGATAGATGAGTTGGTTTGGGACAGTCGTATTATCATTTGACCAAAGTCAGGGGTATATACGGATGGGTTCAAATTAACCAGATAATGACGGGTAGAACTTGACATGTGACTTATGACATTTTGACCAAAGCCAAGGTCATAAGAGCATGGGGCAAAAACTTATATCGGGAATTTCTAAAGAAACTGAAATTTGCAAAGAGATGCATACCATTTGGAGTTTGATGAATGTTGGTAGCATTCCTTCAACATTATCATACGATGATATTTGGATCCCGATCCTACTGTGAGTATATGCTACTTATCAGGATATTCGTCACTTAACGATCAATGCTATAAACCAAGTAGGTGTCCAGAAAGGTGCCAGCGGGGTTACGTCCCCAGAGAAAAGAGCTTCTTTAATTAAGGAACTTCGCGAAAGCGTTGGAAAACCTCCCTCGAAGTATCGACACTAGCCTGGCTGAACAGTTAAGCAAGAATTGTACAGTGAGAATAGTCCTGGCTAATTCTTCTTTTATGGTTTGAGGAAGGATTCGAGAAACAGTGGGAGCCATCCAGTTTAGATAAACTAAAAACCGCTCTAAACTTGCAAGAGCATCATGCTAAAGAGTTTTCTTCTCTCTCTCCTATTTGCAGCGACCCTGAAAATGACTGGACTTAAGTTACTTTTAGAGAAAAATATACTGACAGGGCCAAACTATAAAGATTGGCTGCGGAATGTCAAAATGGCTTTGACCTATGACAAATTAGGGTACGTCCTCACCGCTACGACACCTGCTGTCCCTGGTCCTAAATCCAGTAATGAGGATAAGGAAATCCGCAAAACCTGGGATTTCGATTGCGCAAAAGCCAAGTGCATCATGCTTTCCTCGATGAACAATGAACATCAGAGGAGGCACGAGGATATGGAACTAGATGCCATATTTCTCCATACAAAGAAACTTTATGGAGAGCAATCTCGTATAGCAAGATACGAGACCTCTAAGAACTTGTTTCGAGCGAAGTTGGCTGTCGGGTCATCAGTAGGAGAACATGTCCTAAAGATGATCGGCTATATAGAAGAGCTCGCAGACCTTGGGACGACTTTGGATAATGAGCTCTATACAGACCTTATTCTCCAGTCCCTTCCTCACACCTACGCCCAGTTTATCCTGAACTTCAACATTCAAAGAAAAGAAGTTGAACTTCCGGAACTCCTGAACATGTTAAGGAGTGCAGAGGGCACCTTGCAGAAAGCAAGGGAAACACCCGCTATGTTTGTTAGCGGTGCATCTTCTTCCGGGTCCAAGGCTAGGGCCAAAGGAAGGAAGAAGAAGGCCGCCACCAAATCTAGAGGAGGTGTTAGTAAGGTGGGAGGGAAGGGAAAGAAAAAGTTTGCGGTACCGGTAGTGGGCCAGGATGAGTGTTTCCATTGTCACAGGAAAGGGCACTGGAAGAAAGATTGCAAGGCGTGGAACGCCAAGAACCAGGAACCGAAGAAAGCTGTGGCTTCGACTTCAGGTGTGTTTGTAATTGAGAATTGTCTGTCAATAAACTCTACTTCCTGGGTATTGGATACCGGATCAGGATCTCATATTTGCAATTCATTGCAGGCACTGAGAAACCGTAGGGTGCTGAAGGAAGGTGATATGACCCTAAAGGTTGGTAACGGAGCTAGCGTGGGAGCTGCGTCCGTCGGGGATTATCACCTAGGATTGACGAGTGGACACATTTTGGTTTTACATAACTGTTTTTTTGTACCAAGCTTAACGTGTAATATCATATCAGTTTCCTTGTTATCAAATAAAGGTTATGATTTCACGTTTGTAAGAGATGTTGTTAACATCCACCTTAATCATGGTTTGATTGGGTCCGGTACACTAAATAACGGTATATATGTTTTAAACCAACTCCAAATTTTCAATGTCCAGAACACACTAAAAAGAAAGTCTCCAGATTTAAATAAAGCTTTATTATGGCATTGTAGACTGGGTCACATCAATGAGAGAAGGTTGACTAAGTTGCATAGAGAAGGATATTTAGACTCGTTCGAATATCAAACTTATGACACTTGTCAATCTTGTCTCAAAAGAAAGATGACAAAGACTCCATTCACTGGACAAGGAGTAAGAGCGAGCGAGCTCTTAGGACTCATACACAGCGATGTATGTGGTCCATTGTCTACACATGCAAGAGGTGGTTTTTCCTATTTCATTACTTTCACGGATGATTACTCAAGATACGGATTCATTTATCTGATGAAACATAAATCCGAGGCTTTTGAGAAATTCCAAGAGTATAAGAATGAAGTAGAAAACCAAACCGACAAATGTATCAAGACATTTAGATCTGATCGAGGTGGTGAATACTTGAGTGCCGAGTTCCTAGGTTACCTAAAAGAGAAAGGAATTCTCTCTCAGCTTACTCCTCCATACACTCCACAGCATAACGGTGTATCGGAGAGACGGAATCGAACCCTATTAGATATGGTACGATTCATGATGAGTAATGCTGAGTTACCGCGATCTTTTTGGGGTTATGCACTAGAATCAGCAGCATATCTTCTGAATAGGGCTCCTACCAAGACTGTGCCTACCACTCCATATCAGATGTGGACTGGAAAAAAACCCCATCTTCAGCATATGAAGATTTGGGGATGTCCAGCTTTTGTTAAAAAGCAGCATGTGGACAAGCTCGAGGCACGATCAGTAAAATGTAAGTTGTGGGATATCCAAAGAACTCCAAGGGATATTATTTCTATTACGCAGAGGAACAAAAGGTCTTTGTTTCTCGAAATGCCCATTTTCTAGAACATCAATTTTAGAAAAGGAAATAAGTGGGAGCGAAATAGAACTGGAAGAAATTCCAGAACCACAAGCTGCTGCTGAAAGTTTGGTAGAACCGGAAGTTCATGAAGAACAGGACATTCCCGCACCCCTCCGCAGGAGTAGTAGGCCGTTTCATCCGCCTGAGAGATACTACGATTTTCTTATAGATGGGGATAGAGAGGATTGCATCATAGATGATGATGAACCTATTGACTTCCAGCAGGCCATCCAGAGCGGCGACTCGGTACGATGGCTAGATGCAATGCGGGCCGAAATGGAGTCCATGTACACCAACAAAGTATGGACTTTGGACTTTGCTCCAGATGGGGTAAAACCCATAGGATGAAGATGGATCTTCAAGAAAAAGATTGGTGTAGATGGACAGGTAGAAACCTATAAGGCTAGACTTGTTGCAAAGGGTTTTCGTCAAAGACCTGGTTTGGACTATGACGAAACTTTTTCTCCAGTGGCTATGCTCAAATCCATTCGGGTCCTTCTTGCTATTGCTGCCTTCCATGATTATGAAATCTGGCAGATGGACGTAAAGACAGCTTTTCTAAATGGAAATTTAGAAGAGTGCGTCTATATGGATCAGCCTGAGGGTTTCAATCAGAGTGGGAGCAGCAGAAAAGTATGCAACCTGCTTAAGTCCATTTATGGACTAAAGCAGGCATCGCGGAGTTGGAACATCTGTTTTGATGAGACAGTCAAAGAATATGACTTTATCAAAAATCTAGATGAACCGTGCATATATAGTAAAGTTGTAGCCAGAAGTGTCGTATTCCTCGTCTTGTACGTGGATGACATTCTATTGATAGGAAATGACATTCCTATGCTACAATCTGTCAAAGGATTCTTGTCACACAGGTTCTCCATGAAAGACCTGGGTGATGCCTCTTACATTCTAGGGATCCGGATCTATCGTGATAGATCCAAGAGGATGTTGGGACTTTCGCAGTCCAGGTATATCGACACTGTACTGAAAAGATTCAGTATGGAAGATTCTAAGCGCGGTAATCTACCGGCTTGTCACAGAATCACCCTCTCCAAAGAGATGTCTCCCAAGACTGATTTGGAAAGGGAACGCATGTCTATTATACCCTACGCTTCTGCGGTAGGCTCTATAATGTATGCGATGTTGTGCACCAGACCAGATGTAGCTTACGCACTGAGCTTGGTAAGCCGGTATCAGTCAGACCCAGGGAAGAAGCACTGGATAGCAGTAAAGAACATTCTCAAGTACTTGAGAAGGACTAAAGAGATGTTCTTGGTTTACGGCGGAAAAGACCTCAGGTTGGAGGCCTTTGCTGATTCCGGCTTCCAGAGTGATAAGGACGATTCCAAGTCCATGCCGGGTTATGTCTTTACCCTCAATGGAGGGGCGGTGTGCTGGAAGAGCTCCAAACAGGACACCGTTGCTGACTCGACGATGGAAGCGGAGTATATAGCTGCTTGCGATGCCACAAAAGAAGCAGTCTGGATGAAGAAGTTCCTAACAGAACTTTAGGTGGTTCCTACCATAGTAGATCCAATACCTCTGTATTGCGACAACAACGGAGCTATAGCTTTAGCGAAGGAACCAAGGACCCATCAGAAGTCCAGACACATCTTAAGGCGGTATCACCTGATCAGGGAGATCATTGATCTTCAGGAGATCGAGATACGGAGAGTTGCTTCTGAAGAGAACATTGTTGATCCATTCACGAAGGCCCTACCTCAGATTCAGTTCGAGAGGCTACTCGAGATCATCGGTCTTCGTTATGCCAGTACATGGCCCTAGTGCAAGTGGGAGATAGTTGGTGTATATGCCCTAGGGGCCATTATTGTATCATACTAGTTTGTATATTACTTAATGGAAGATTGGGATATTCACATGTATATTAGAGTCTTGCTAAACATGGAAGTATACTACTTGGTTTTTCTATCTTAATATGTGAGTATACGTATTGATAGAGCTCTTAGGATCTTGCTTGACTACCAGCGTTGTGATGGCAGTCACACTAGTGGGGGCTGGGTAGTCTACAAGCACATCCTTATTCAGGTCCCTAGTCGTTGGATTATCGAAACAGAGCATCGATACTCCGGAGTAGACTAGTGTGTACGCTTCTCATCCCAGTTGGGGAGATGGTCTGTCCTACAGCCGTCAGAACGTCGTACTGGAGATAGTATACAGGTGCTCGTTAGGTTACGGGTACACCGGACAGGACTCACAAGGAACTGTTGGTTGGTTTTATACCAGTCGTTAGTGAACGGTTCCCAGGTGACATGAGTACAGCATAGTCCGCAGACTTGACACTGCTACTTCGCCTTGAGTGTGTCCCACTGTTCTTAGATTGCTATCCTACCACGGCTCAAAGGAGTCGTGCAAACAGGTAGCAGTTGGGTGCAGTCCCGAGCACTTGGAGGCAGTGGCGGTTAGACAGGATTCGTCTCTCCCGGTATTGGGAGTTGATATCGCGCTGTGTCAGAGAGCCATTACGCAAAGTCCCTGGCCAGGGCAAGCGAGATTTGCTGGTAGGTTCCAGTAGTTTCTCAGGGTGTAATGGGCTTCCCTCCGACACGACTTATACCGCTATTGGGGGACTGACGCTTGCCGCCCCCTAGGCCCGATATGCGATAATCTTAGACGAACGGACCGGACTGTATGGAGATTGTCACATCAGACTCAGTAGGAGTTCGGATGGGTTTCCTCATCGGCCTTCTTATCGACATCTACCTGGGGACCGTTACGTACAGCTAGTGCCGCTTGCGGTCTGTGGTTAAACCCACTGCCAGCGTAGTAGTCGAGTCTCTAGAGTCCCACACAGAGAGTTTCCCTACTCCAGGCGAAACGATATAGAGGTCGTATGGTTTTACGACAAAGGGTTCGGACGCGTACGTGTGTTTACACACGTATGTCGTTCGGACTTTTTTTACCAGTCGGCTTTGGTTGAAGCCAGTTACTGGTATCCGGTTATTGGATTTATACAGTCTAAAGTTTTTCCGTATTTTTGCGGAAAGGAGGGGCGTTCTCGTAATTGCGCGAGAAGCTTCTAGAAGGTGGTAACTAAGGAGGTCTAGGTGGCATATACAATGAATGTGATTAGTGAGTCATATGGATGATTCATCCATGTCATTAATGCATCATAAATGCTTAATGACTCATGGAGATGAATCATCACTAGATATTATCAAGCATGGTTGTTAAATTGATTTATTTTCTTTTCTTGATTAAAAGAAATGCTTGATATATATTATCATAACTCATTATTCTCACTTCATTATTATGTTCACCTTCTCTCTCCTCAAGCTCTCCCTCTTCAAACCCTAATCCTCCCCTCTCATGTGTTGAGTACAAGGATTAGTTAGACTTATTAAACCATAACCCTCACTCTATTTCACCTAGCTTCTTTGATTAGCACTTAAAGAAGTTTAGTTGCCTCAAGTTTAGAGGCTAAGCTTGGAGTAAAGCTCTCGGGTGGATCGTCTACTACTTCGAGAAGGCCGAGGAGGAGGTGGAGTTCGCAAAGAAGAAGGACACGATTCGTTAGGTATAATCCCTAAACATAGTAGTATAGAACTTCTATGTTTGATATTAGTTATCGTTTAGCTTCGATTCATGCGGTTAGTCGATGTTTAGCATAAAAACAAGATCATTTTTCATATTTCCGCCTCCTTGCAAGTCGTGGGGTGTTGTACATCGACTTACACTTGACCCAATCATCACTTGATTTAGGTGGATGTGAACAACATCGCTTATAAAAGTAAAATCATATCCTTCTTTAGAAAGTAAGGATACAGATATGATATTACAAGTTGTACCTGGTACATAAAAACAGTTATGCAGAATCAATATCTGCCCAGTTGTCAGTCCAATATGATATTCCCCTACGGATTCAACGTTCATGCTCATTCCGTTAGAAACCCTGAGGGTCATATCACATATCCTGATAACCCTATGGTTTCTCAGAGCCTGTAACGAATTACAGATGTGAGATCCTGATCCGGTATCCAATACCCAGGAAGTAGGGTTAACTGACAAACAGTTCTCTATTACAAACACACTTGAAGCTGAAGCCACAACATGCTTCGAATCCTGGCTACTGGCTTTGCTAGCCCTGCAATCTTTCTGCCAATGTTTATTCCTGTAACAATAGGAACGTCCCTCTTTTACTACTTCCAGTCCCAAAACTTTTTCCCTTTGCTTTTCTTCTACTTCCCTGGTTTCCTTCAGGGTAGAAGGCAGAGACTGTAGAATCAGGTCAGTATCTGACCCGTTCTCCGACGTGGTCTTCAGGTCCTTGAGCTCATCAATATAGCTAGTCATTGTAAGGACGTTGTCCCCTACAGATGACCCGTCAGCTAACCTCGCTTGAATTAATTCGTTCGAGGTTTCATATCTTGTGATATAAGATTGCTCTCTATATAAATCTTTGTTATGGAGAAAGATGGAAACTAAGTCCATCTTCTCGTGCTGCTTCTGGTATACACCATCAACTGAAGCTAACACGAGGCACTTAGCTTTCGCTTTATCTTTTTCCCTTTTCTGACGGATATCCATATCCGCGACAGTGGAAACTGGACCTGGGACGGCGGGATCTTGAGTAGTAATAGGGTGCTCCAGCTTGTTATAGGAAATGGACATCTGGACAGACTTTTGCCAGTCATATAAGTCAGATTCAGTCAATTTGTTATCTAGATGTAACCTAGTCGTGGTCACAAGGTCGCTGCAATTAAGAGAGAGAGAAGAAAATACTATTAGCATGATGCTCTTGCAAGTTTAGAGTGGTTTTTAATTTATCAAAACAGGATGGCTCCCACTGTTTCTCGAATCCCTCCTCAAACCATAAAAGAAGAATTAGCCAGGACTATTGATTGATTCGAAAAAGTTATGTTTGTAGTAGTTAACCGCAATCAATAACGGTGTCGCGTGTAGCTAGACCGAGATGAGTACGGGTCGTCCTCAAGGAAACGTTGAACCTTTTACTCTTACTTTAGATGTGTTGAAAAAGAGAGGAGGAATAAAGAATTTTGTGAAAAGATTTCTAGATTTACTTTAAGCAAGAATGCAAAATATATATAGATCTAGATTATTTTAGGGATGTAGTTAATATAATAAGGGGGCTTGTAGGGTTCGTTAGGATTTAGTAGTTATGGACAATTAATTAAAAGTTACTCTTTTTATCCTTTAATAGATTTAAAACTAGAACGACGGTGATGCGTGTAGATTAGGGTTTCTGGAGGGAAAAGGAATCCCACTCTTAACCCTTATCTCGACACGGAACTCCGTTCATATCTAGCCTTTACCAAAACAATCATTAATCTAATCTCTAATTGCGGTCAGAACTAACAAATAATTGTTAGTGCACCCGATTAGGATGTTAATGATTCTTTTGATAAAGTTCATAAACTTTATAGGACTTAAAAAGGGTTTAGGGATGTTCATCATCCATTAGCCTACCCTAATCCTACAAACCCTAACAAGCGGAGAATTACTCGTGCATGTTGGGAAAAGAAGATGAAAAGACAGAGAGGGAAAACATAATGTAAAATGCAAAAGAATTAAATAAAACAACTACCTTTATTAATCAACTTGAACAATCTACACTTTATTCCTTAGAAAATGATTACAAAAACTTGGTTTGCTTCTCAAACTCTTCCAAGGAGGTAGATGAACAGTTGATGATCAGCCTGGATGCGTGAGCCGTCTTGGACTTCGTGATCTCTTCGGCTTAATAAATTTTCCAAGAGGCTCTCGGTCTTTATTTATAGTGCCAAAGCCAGATCCCAAGCTTCTAAATTAGGGAAAAAGTAGAAAAGATTTTCCCCAAAAATCCTCAGCCTCCATCTCTTCTTAACCGCGGAGGATCCGCGGCATAAAGGGGCTATTGCCGCTGATCCGCGGCTTGATGATCACGGCCGTCCATCAATTTTCTGGGGATGGTTATTTGTGACATTTGGCAATCCTTGGCACCTTCAGAATTTGGAAATCTTTTCTTTTCTTCTGCCAGAATTGATTCCTTCATTTTGATTTCTTAATTAGGCAGGTTAGCTTTAACAACTTGATTTCTTGATTTAAGACGTGAAAATTCTGCACAACAACTTAGATAATATTTAGTAGACTTAGTTCTACTAGGATTAGGTCAATAATATTATTTGCATACCAAATGCTAATTACAATATATCAACACATGGAAAATAGTATTTTTACACATAAACCCTCATATGTATGATATATTATAATAAAGTCCTTTTTAATATGAAAATGGTAGGAAAAATTTAATACAAATGTGCGGTTTTATCAACTGAACAAATACCCCCAAACTTATCTTTGATCATCCTGAGCAAACTAGTTTATTCAAGAGAAGGAGAAGAAGAAAAAGGAGAAAACTAAGCACACTTTCGTAGGCAAACACGATTGCACTGATCACGTGCAACAAGCCGTTAAACCTCTAGGTGTCCCTAGTAGGAGGAGTGTTGTCTCCTGAGGGTTTTCAGCGGATTACACCCACAAAATCCTATAATAAAAGAGAGATGGTGAAATTTACATATAAAGATAAGAACCATAAAAGAAAGACTTTGAAAATAAGAGTTTCCAACTGTACTAGCTTTTCAGTTGCCATGAGCCCTATCTTAATAGTCATGAAAAAATGTTAGAAATCACATTATCCCTCAATAAAACATTGTCTTTATTCTTCATTCCTTCTTTCTTCCAAACATTGATCATATACCCCTACGTGTGTGTATAGAACATCCCTACACTCGGAGAATTCAATTCAAGCTATCATACTCTTGTCCATCTACCTTAGTACATTTTAATTTTGATGAATACTTAGATTTGCTCACACCTTTTTATGCGACCGTTAATACTTCTTGAGGTACTAACCGACCGATTACTCATGTGCTTGCTGATTAGGTGATAGTATTTTCCTCGTCTTGCACCACCTAAGGCTTAGCAGTGACTCCCAGACCAGTTGGCCTTAGGGCACTAGGTGAAGAGGCACCCTCGCTATATTTTTTTATTGCTGCCTTGGCGATAACAAAACCAGTGTTCATTTTTTTCACCATTTTTATATTTTTCTTCATTTTTTTATTTCCTTCATACTTTGGCTTTTAGACAAGAGTATTTCAAGGTATCCTCTACTATCCCGAGTTTCAAGACGTGTGTAAGTGCAAATAGTAGGGTATCAACATTCAAATGTTTGGCTTCCATATTAGAAACTATTTTTCAAACTTATTTTTATCCTCAGATTAGTGACTTCCTTCATCTTACTAACCCTTGGGACAACAGCTCATAACTACTTATTACCAGTTCATTTAAGAAAACTTCTAATTTTCTTGGTTTTCTTAAACTATTCCTATCTTTTGGATGTAATTTTATTACTTTCTACTCTTTTGTTATAAAAAAATTTGTGCTTATATATAGTATAATGCAAAGTATGTGTAAATAAGTACAAACCTCCCCCAAACCTGTTTTCAACAGTGTCCTCACTGTTGCTACCTGCTGGATCACAAAAACCTGTAAGCTTGGAAGGACATTATTAATGGGGGCAAGAATATATGAAAGTGAAAATGCTCCCCCAAACTTATTTTTGGCTCACAAATTTGAGGACAAAAGTTATGTTCAAGAGCCAAAAATATACCCCCCTCAAATATGAGTTAGACAATACGAAGCATTTTAAGAGGGGGTGAGTCTTTTGATCAAAATAAAACTTTACAGACCAAAAGTTAACACCAACCATTTAAATATTTTATCAGTATAGCGTATAGGTTGGTGGAAGAATGTGTTGTATCGAGTCAAGAAAAAATGGGGAAGGGATAAGAGGTGGTCTGGAAAGGGTTTGAAATTAGAGAAAAGAAAGAATGAGGATGAATGTGAATGATTAGGAAGAAGGAATGGTGACGGTTCAACCTCTATAGGTGGAGATTGATTAATCACAAAATCCGTATTGTTTAAAAATTCAAGTTCGTCAGCAAAAAGTTCTTCAAAACTTTTATCAATGGTGTGATTGAATATTTTGCTGTCAAAGAGTTTTGTGCCAGAATTTATCCTACTTGATTCAAAAATTATTGAGGTAGAGGACTCGAAAAACTCATCTACCTCATTTTCAAAAATATCCAAATAAAGTTGAATTTCTGGTATTATTGAACTTGAATTAACGGATTGTGATTCATCAAAACTCACTAAAACTATAGGAACAGAAGAAGAACCGGAGAAAGTAGAAGGTGAAATGGGTAAACAAATTGGTATGTCGAGTGTGGCTGAACCAGATGTGGAAGATGGAGGCTGTATTTCGGTCTGATCTTCGGGTATACCATTATCATCAACTTCAAGACTTATTTGGGGTTTGGGAAGAATTAAAGGCTCAAGATGATGACCACGAGGAAGTGAAAGGATTTGATGAATTGGTGGGACAAAATCGTTCAAAATTTCGGGTTCATCAATCAATATATCCCCAACGTCAATCACCTTATTCAAGTGAAAGTTAAAATTCTCAAACACCTCATCAAAAGTATGGTTTTCAATCAGTTTTGGTTCAAGAGTGGAGGTGTAGAGATCACAAGGGTTGGGTATGGTTTCACTTGAAATGGACCCATCACAGTTGGGTAAATCAAACACTACAAAGTCACACAACTTATCAGACATTGTACTTAATGAATCTATAAAACTCGAGTTGTGGATTTCAGTTTGGAATGGGGAGGTTTGATTAGAAAGGGTGTACAGTTCTGTCTTACTACCCAAATCCTTCATAATTTGGTTCGACATTTCCATAAATTTTTCTAATGTCTGCTCCAGACTAGTCTTGGGTTGATAAGGGGTTTCAGTATAAGATTGAAATTCCTGTGGATAATTAAAACTCCCAAATGACTGATTAGAAGAACTGTCTAGAGTTGGTGGAAAAGTCGGATTGGATTGATAGCAATGGAATGGTTGCGGAACTTGGGTAGGAGTAGGATCAATATTATGATAAGAAGAATATTGATATGGGTTGGTTGGTTGGCTATTTTCAACAGACATCTTATATGCCACAAACCGCATATCAAACTCTTCTCCGGACAGTGGTGGTGATGGTTGATATTGGCCCGGATTGAAACTTTGGCCTCTAGACCTAGCTATGTGCTTAGCAATGGACATTCGTCTAGGAGCTTCCTCATTCTGGGTATCAACTGAAACAGGTGTATGATTAGGATACGGTTGATAAGACCTAGACTGAGGTGGCCAACTGTTTCTTCCTGCTTGTTCTATATAATCTCTTAAGGACATGGAAGAGCCAGACGGTATACCGAAGGGATTACGAAAACAAGAGATATCTGGTTATGGATAGCAAAGCTCTGCAAGAGATCGTCTGTTTGGGTCACCCATTATAAGAAAAGAAGAAGGGGGAAGGGGAAAAATAATTGGTTTGTTTTGAAAAATGACGGATTTAGACAAATCACACAAAAATGCACAAACAACCCTGAAACTAAGGTTACCTAGGTCAGTCTCTAGACCGCTCCTAGACTTCCAAACGACAAGCCGCAAGATAAATCCTCTACCGCCTCCGTACTACCCTTGTAGCCAGGTAAGTACCAGGTAAGTGGGAAGGAACCACAGTAGTGGGCCTAACTAAAAACCACTAGCCTTTGACACACTTGCCTAGGCACTACAAAAATAATGCTGATAAGCGATAGATTACCCATGACCTTCCTCTGTCCTTAATGAAAGCGACAGTCCTTAGAGTCTGGCCTAGATATTTTTTAAATTAATGAAGGGTTGATGCAGATGCTTGGTTTGTGATTTGTGGGGCTTAGGAAGGGTGATGAAATCCCCACCTAATCTGGATTTTGGTCTTGCCCCTTAAAAATCCGTATTAAAATATTCAAAAACAAACCGCAAAACAAAACTTTGCAAAAAGATTTTTGAGCGGCGAATATTTTGCAAAGAATCCTGCAGAAAATAGATTTTATTGGATTTGAGAGGAGAGAGAAGGAGTTAAGAAAGATACCAGAGAAGTGTGAAACCCTAGATCTCCTGTTTCCTCAAGTCCGTGACTCCAGATTCCCTCGCAAAATTCACACACAAATCGTTAAATATGCAATTTGCAGTTTTGTTTTAATAATGATATGAATCATCTAAGAATTCAACACAAATAGCAAGAATAAAAAATTACGCACGTTTCCCCGGCAACGGCGCCATTTGATTGATTCGAAAAAGTTACGTTTGTAGTAGTTAACTGCAATCAATAACGGTGTCGCGTGTAGCTAGACCGAGATGAGTATGGGTCGTCCTCAGGGAAATGTTGAACCTTTCTCTTACTTTAGATGTGTTGAAAAAGAGAGGAGGAATAAAGAATTTTGTGAAAAGATTTGTAGATCTACTTTAAGCAAGAATGCAAAATATATATAGATCTAGATTATTTTAGGGATGTAGTTAGTATAATAAGGGGGCTTGTAGGGTTCGTTAGGATTTAGTAGTTATGGACGATTAATTAAAAGTTACCCTTTTATCCTTTAATAGATTTAAAACTAGAACGACGGTGATGCGTGTAGATTAGGGTTTCTGGAGGGAAAAGGAATCCCACTCTTAACCCTTATCTCGACACGGAACTCCGTTCATATCTAGCCTTTACCAAAACAATCATTAATCTAATCTCTAATCGCGGTCGGAACTAAAAAAGAATTGTTAGCGCGCCCGATTAGGATGTTAATGATTCTTTTGATAAAGTTCATAAACTTTATAGGACTTAAAAAGGGTTTAGGGATGTTCATCATCCATTAGCCTACCATAATCCTACGAACCCTAACAAGCGGAGAATTACTCGTGCATGTTGGGAAAAGAAGATGAAAAGACAGAGAGGGAAAACATAATGTAAAATGCAAAAGAATTAAATAAAACAACTACCTTTATTAATCAAATTGAACAATCTACACTTTATTCCTTAGAAAATGATTACAAAAACTTGGTTTGCTTCTCGAACTCTTCCAAGGAGGTAGATGAACAGTTGATGATCAGCCTGGATGCGTGAGCCGTCTTGGACTTCGTGATCTCTTCGGCTTGATAAATTTTCCAAGAGGCTCTCGGTCTTTATTTATAGTGCCAAAGCCAGATCCCAAGCTTCTAAATTAGGGAAAAAGCAGAAAAGATTTTCCCCAAAAATCCTCAGCCTCCATCTCATCTTAACCGCGGCGGATCCGCGGCATAAAGATGCTATTGCCGCGGATCCACGGCTTGATGATCACGGCCGTCCATCAATTTTCTGGGGATGGCTATTTGTGACATTTGGCGATCCTTGGCACCTTCAGAATTTGGAAATCTTTTCTTTTCTTCTGCCAGAATTGATTCCTTCATTTTGATTTCTTAATTAGGCAGGTTAGCTTTACCAACTTGATTTCCTTGATTTAAGACCTAAAAATTCTGCACAACAACTTAGATAATATTTAGTAGACTTAGTTCTACTAGGATTAGGTCAATAATATTATTTGCATACCAAATGCTAATTACAATATATCAACACATGGAAAATAGTATTTTTACACATAAACCCTCATATGTATGATATATTATAATAAAGTTTTTTGTAATATGAAAATGGTAGGAAAAATGTAATACAAATGTGCAGTTTTATCAACTGAACAACTATTCTCACCGTACAATTCTTTCTTAACCGTTCAGCCAGGTCAGTGTGGATACTTCGAGGGAGGTTTTCCAACGCTTTCGCGAAGTTCCTTAATTAAATAACCTCTTTTCTCTGGGGGCGTAGCCCCGCTGACACCTTTCTAGGCACCTACTTGGTTTAAAGCATTGATCGTTAAGTGACGAATCTCCTGATAAGTAGTATATACTCACAGTAGGATCGGGATCCAAAATATCATCGTACGATAATGTAGAAGAAATCCTACCAACATTCATCAAACTCCAAAATGGTATGCATCTCTCTGCAAATTTCAGTTTCTTTAGAAATTCCCGATATGGATTTTTGCCCCATGCTCTTATGACCTTGACTTTGGCCAACAAATCATAAGTCACATGTCAAGTTCTACCCGTCAATTTCCAGGTTAATTTCAACCCATCCATAAATACACTTGACTTTGGCCAACAAAGCAGTACGACTGTCCCAAACCAACGCATCTATCTATGCTGCATATGTATATTCAATAGCTACCAAACACTGTGCCTTGACTTTGGCCAACAAACATAACTTGAATACTATTGACTATCCATATGAAAAGACGGAGGGCTACGACTGGTTTTGGAAAAACTGTGAATGTAGTGAACTTGATATAATCGAAGGAACCTGATACTTTTTAAAAAGAGTGGTTAAAGCTCCGCAATTAAAAATTCTGATCTTTTAAAATAACCGAGTGGTTTCTTTTAAATTTGTTCCAACGATTGAACTTTGGTTTATTTTCTTTACATTATAATAATGTGTCCCATCATTTATCCTATCATTGCAGAAAACAACAAAAATACCACGTCCTCTTATGCCATCCGCATTCGCCACGGGGTCCCGTCATCACCCGTTAGGTTACTTAACTAACGACAGAGCGGGGGCTGGGCTAGTGCTGGTGTAAAACATAAGTGACGTCTAATAGCTATCATATATAGATATTGTACATTCGTCAGACGCAATAATAAGCATTCCAGATCACTGATGAACTTTATTGAATTTACTAGCAATCCGTATTTGCTTTGAGCCTGCAATAAAGGACGGATTACACAGTTGTGATGAATAGCCATTACCCCACCCTAGACCCCTACGGGTACGGCAAACTACCCGTCAAGTACCCGAAGTGAAGCGGTCTCCCTCAACAAAGTGAGTAGGCCACTAAATACTTCAAAGTACCCGGTAGTTTGTGTACCCCGCCTTGGGTCTATCCTAGGAGCAAAAAAAGTAAAAAGAAATAATACAACGGTGGCTACAACCGCAACTTGGATGCGCCCCACAAAAGAATATTACATCATATTACATTTATATCGAATGAATGAATATTAAATCCATCTCAAACCCCGGCTAATCATCACAACATTCCAATCAAGTCCATATACACAAACAGTAAAGATTACAGAAATGTGCAAGCCCCTGCCAACCGACATACTAGCAGTTAGGAGAGGTTTGCGAACACATTAAACATTACAGATAATAACCCGATTAGCAATTAGTTTAGAACATCGATCGACTACCTTTATCCGTGTCTACTCCAAAAGCAAACCTGTACTGAAGTAACCTGGGTAGAAAACAGAATATACAGGAAAACAAAAAACCAGAAAACATGAATAACAGAGCAAATCCGAGTCAACTCGGAGTTGACTCGGTGGCGGATCTGCGGCACAAGCACTCTATTGCCGCGGATCCGCGGCCATAAAACCGAGTTGGAACTTCGTATTTTTGCAGTATTCTTATATTTCCCTGCTGTGAATTTTAAGGCATATCAAATAGTTTTTTGACATGTTTAAAATTAACAGAAACTTGGGATTTCCGAGGTTTTGTTATCGCGTTTTCTGACGATCAAAGTTCTAATCAGTTGCTAACAAGCTAGTAATGGTTTAGTTGGCTCTGATACCACAGCAAGTCCATATCACGCACCCCACAAACTTGCGGGGAGGCGGAATATATGAAAAACGATTATCAAAGCTTCGTAACACGGACTTGAGCGCATGAATCGTTTCTAAACCGTTACTAGCAAACTACGAAAGGTTTAACTACTCGGATTCGAAGTTATACCTCACGTTACTTGTCCTTTGGGTCTTCATCGCGGTCCTCCACTCCTTGTAGGCTCCTTGGAATATCGGCACCTCAACGTCCTCCTCGAATCAAAGATGATCCACCCGAGAGCTCCTACGCCAAGCTTTATCTCTAACTTGAGATAACTAGGTTGCTCAAAGTGCTAATCTAAGCTACCTAGGGGATATAGAGTGAGGTTATGGATGTATTAGTCTAGCTAACCCTTGATCTCAACACATGAGAGGTTAGGGTTAGGGTTTCAAGAATGAGAGAGCTTGAGGAGAGAGAAGGTGGTGATTAGAATGAATTGAAATTGTTTCTCACTTCTAATATATTATGAAGTATAAAGAATTATCAAATGAATTATTCAAATGCATTATCATCATTCTTCATTGAATATATGCAATGAATCATCAATTGAGTCATTAAGCAATAAATGCTTCATTAACTCACTTGAATGATTCATCTCATGAGTCACAAAATCAATTAATGCTAATGCCACCTTACCCTCCAAGTCACCATGCTTCTAGAAGCTTCCCGGAAAATTACGAGAATGCCCCTTTAATCCGTGAAAACACGAAAAACTTTAGACTGTATAAATCCAATAACCTGATACTAGAAACTGGCTTAAACCAAAGCCGGCTAGTAAAAACTGTCCGAACGTCGTATGTGCGTAAACACGCGTATGCGTCCGAACCCTTGTCGTAAAACCATACGACCTCTATATCATTTCGCCTGGAGCAGGGAAACTCTCTTTGTGGGACTCTAAAGACTCAACACTACGCTGGAAGTGGGTTTAACCACAGACCTCAAGCGGCACTAGCTGTACGTAACGGTCCCCAGGTAGATGTCGATAAGAAGGCCGATGAGAAAAACCATCCGAACTCCTACTGAGCCTGATGTGACAATCTCCGTATAGTCTGGTCTGTTCGTCTAAGACTATCGCATATCGAGCCTAGGAGGCGGTGTTCAGTTGATAAAACTACACATTTGTTATTACATTTTTCCTACTATTTCCATATTTAAAAAGGTCTTTATTATAATATATCATACATATGAGGGTTTATTTGTAAAAATACTATTTTCCAAGTGTTGATATATTATAATTAGAATTTGGTAGGAAAATGTATACAAATAATATCATTGACCAAATCCTAAGAGAACAAAGTCTACTAAATATTATTTGAGTTGTTGTGCAGAATTTTTCCAAGTTGTTGTGCAGAATTTTTCCAAGAAATCAAGTTGTTAAAGAAAACCTGCCTAATTAAGAAATCAAAACTTGGAGATCAAGTCTGGCAGCAACTATGAGAAGATTTCAAAGATCCAAAGATTCCAAAGAACTCCACGTGCCAAGTAGAGAGAAGCTGATGAAAGAAAATCAAAGGCCGAGATTAAATGGCCGCCGATCCGCGGCCATACCCCCCTTAGGCCGCGGATCCACGGCAATCTAGAAGATTTAGATGTTGCAAATTTTTGGCTAAAATCTCTACTGTTATTTTCCTAATTTGGATGCAAGGGTTTCTGGCTTTGGACTATAAATATGGACCGAGAGCCTCTTGGGAAAATTTTCAAGCCGACGAGATCACGAAGTCCAAGACGGCTCACGCATCCAGGCTGATCATCAACTGTTCGTCTACCTCCTTGGAAGAGATCGAGAAGCAAACTAGTATTTGTAATCATTTTCTAAGGGATCAAAGTGTAATGAATATTGTTGATTAATAAAGGTAGCTTTTTTTCCTATTCTATTTCTTTGTAGTTTAATTATGCATTTTCTCTCCATCTCTTTTTCTCCTAACATGCGCGAGTAATTCTCCGCTTGTTAGGGTTCGTAGGATTAGGGTAGGCTAATGGATGATGAACATCCCTAAACCCTTTTTAAGTCCTATAAAGTTTATGAACTTTATCAAAAGAATCATTAACATCCTAATCGGGCGCGCTAGCAATTCGTTGTTAGTTCTTACCGCGATTAGAGATTAGATTAATGATTGTTTTGGTAAAGGCTAGATATGAATGGAGTTTCGTGTCGAGATAAGCGTTAAGAGTGGGATTCCTTTTCCCTCCAGAAACCCTAATCTACACGCATCACCGTCGTTCTAGTTTTAAATCTATTAAAGGATAAAAAGGGTAACTTTTAATTAATCGTCCATAACTACTAAATCCTAACGAACCCTACAAGCCCTCTTATTATATTAACTACATCCATAAATAATCTAGATCTATATTTTGCATTAGTGCTTAACGTAGATCTAGAAACCATTCTACAATATTCTTTATTCCCCCTTTCTCTCTCAACACATCTAAAGTAAGAATAAAAGATTCAACGTTTCCCAGAGGACAACCCGTACTCACCTCGGTCTAGCTACACGTGACACCGTTTTGATTGCGGTTACACTACAAACACTTTCTCGTAACAATCAAATGACGCCATTGCCGGGGATCGAACCTGGGTCACCCGCGTGACAGGCCACTAGCTGTACGTAACGGTCCCCAGGTAGATGTCGATAAGAAGGCCGATGAGAAAAACCATCCGAACTCCTACTGAGCCTGATGTGACAATCTCCGTACAGTCCGGTTTGTTCGTCTAAGACTATCGCATATCGAGCCTAGGGGGCGGCAAGCGTCAGTCCCCTAATAGCTGTATAAGTCGTGTCGGAGCGTAGCCCATTACACCCTGAGAAACTACTGGAACCTACCAGTAAATCTCGCTTGCTCTGACCGGGGACTTTGCGTAATGGCTCTCTGACACAGCGCGATATCAACTCCCAATACCGGGAGAGACGAATCCTGTCTAACCGCCACTGCCTCCAAATGCTCGGGACTGCACCCAACTGCTACCTGTTTGCACGACTCTTTTGAGCCGTGGTAGGGTAGCAATCTAAGAACAGTAGGACACACTCGAGGCGAAATAGCAGTGTCAAGTCTGCGGACTATGTTGTACTCATGTCACCTGAGAACTGTTAACTGACGATGGGTATAATACCAACCAATCAGTTCCCCTGCGAGTCCTGTCCGGTGTTCCCGTAACCTAACGAGCACCTGTATACTATCTCCAGTATGACGTACTGATGGCTGTGGGACAGACCATCTCCCCAACTGGGATGAGAAGCGTACACACTTAGTCTACTCCGGAATATCGATGCCCTGTCTCGATAATCTTACTACTAGGGACAAGTATAGGATGCTGCTTATAGACTACCCAGCCCCCACTAGTGTGACTGCCATCACAACGTTGGTAATCAAGCAAAGATCCTATGGGCTCTACTAATATGTATAAGTGATACGTTACAAGAAACATATGCACATATTAAAGTAGAGACAAACCAAGTAGCATACTACCATCTTTAGCAAGACTGTATATACAACTGTGAATATCCCAAGCTTCCATTAAGTAATATACAAACAAGTACGATACATTAATGGACCCTAGGGCATATACACTAACAGTTCCTTCTTCTTATAGTTCTTGAGAGTTGTAACTAAATTGTTGATAAATAAAAGGTGAAATTCTTTAATCTTGCTTTCTTTAAATTCTGGCATCATGATTCGATCTCAATTTGTGATTGTGGTTCTTGTTGTGATGTTTGAGTAACACTCCGCTCGTAAAGGAGTCGAGACGATCAATAAAATGATGATGTAACAAATCTTAAAACAATTCTTAAGTCCTACGAGTTTGTAAACCCTAGCAAATTGAAGAATCGACGACCTAGTTTCGATGAGATACTTTCTTGATTATGTTCGCTTGAAATTAGGGATCCACGATCGATTCTTGAATTTACTAGAGGCTAGAATGTGAATGATATCAACGAAGGAACAAGGGATAGATGATGAAACCCTAGTTTCATAAGAAATCCCTAATTCTCGTTGATCATCATCAATCTATAATCAATTCATCGATGGATAAGAATATGTAATCGCTAGATTTCATCACATCTATAGATCCGATTGATTCCTACGAGCCTCACTTCGATTCTTGATATTTGGATTGGAAATCATCACATCTCAATTCTTGATTTTAACGTTTTCTTAGATCTAGATATTCTAATTCTTGAAATTCAATTTACAAATCATGAATTGTTTCCTTTCTTTCCTTTAAAGTTTCAACTCATCTAATTTGAAATACGAACGGATTACACTTTCCCTGTGGACGATCCGCACTTACTAACGTGCTACAATCGACACCGTTATTGATTGCGGTCAAATAATTTTTGGTTGTGATTTCTATACATTTCTTTACATACACACCGGAAACGTTTCAATCAAATGGCGTCGTTGCCGGGGAAAGTGCGCTAATTGTTCGTTTTTGAAATTTGAGTTGAAAAGTTTATTCCATTTTAATTTTTGAGATCAAAATTCAAGCAAACACTAAACATGTTGTTGTGATTTGTTGTGAGGAAATCTGGAACTTGTGGAGCTGTGGAAAAAAATTTCTGCAAATTCCAGAGAGCTGTGTAAGTGAACAGGAGCTTGTGCACAAAATTCTGTGCAGTGATCCCAATACTTCACCGCGTTTCCACGGCATCAGGCGACTCCCACCGCGTTTCCGCGGCTCTTCAGGCAGATCACTGTACCATTTTTCTCAGGTCCACTATTACTTTCTTATCTCCTCCTTTGTCTGCTCTAATTAACAATTTTCTGCAGGTTTCTTTGCAAATAATTCGCAGCGCCGCAAAATAAAAAAATTGTGCGTGTTTGATCTTGGTTGTTTGCATTTTTAATACGGAATTTAAGGGGCACGGACAAATTCAGATTAGGTGGGGAGTTCATTACCTTTCCTAAGCCCCAAAAATCACAAACTTGCATCCGCATTTACCCTCATTAACTAAAAAAGATCTAGAGATGACTCTAAGGACCGTCGTGCTCACTTAGGACAGAAGAAGGCCGTGGGTAATTCGTTGCTTATCCGCGTTTCTTTTGTGGTGTTTAAGGCAAGTGTGTCGAAGGCTAGTGGTTACTTAATTAGGCCCACTACTTACGTAGTGGAGAACCTCCCACTTACCTGGCACTTACCTAGTCACAGGAGAGACAAAGAGGCAGTGGAGGATTGATCCTGCGACTTGTCTTTTGGCAGTTAGGAGCGGTCTAGAGCTTTGACCTAGGTGACCACTAGATTTTAGGGTTGCTTGTTGCATTTGTTGTGATTTGTATCATCTTTTCAAAAATCCGTACATTTTTCAAAACAAACACCACTTCATTTCCCCTAATTATACCAACGCTGCCACTTGTGCTACAACCATTTAGCACAATGTTAGGCTGGACACGGGATTCCATTTCTCGTCTTGTCCTCGTTTCTTTTATCGACCCTAGAGTCGGTAATTCTTCGTCTTCTCCCCCACCACCCACCATAACCACGATGGACCCAAATCCATCAAACTTAAACACCACTCTGCCACTGCCCGTAGGTGTGC
Source organism: Agapanthus africanus (assembly GCA_030015575.1). Lineage (NCBI taxonomy): Eukaryota > Viridiplantae > Streptophyta > Magnoliopsida > Asparagales > Amaryllidaceae > Agapanthus > Agapanthus africanus. The sequence goes on from CM057337.1 coordinate 541,426,831, forward strand.
AGAATCCTCCACGTATTTCTCTCCAAAAGAGATGCTATCCTACACGCGTTCCCCTTCCCACCTGTCTTTCTATACCACTTGACAATGGGGAAAATTTTGAAATCAACCCCCAATTCATCAAACTGCTACCCAAATTTCATGGTCTTGATTCTGAAAACGCATACATGTTTATTTCCAAATTCGAAAACGTATGCGCTTTGATGGGAAATTCATAACTATCTTTAGATGCTCTGCGTTTACGTCTTCTCCCATTCACTTTGTGCGATTTAGCCGAGAAGTGGCTTTACATCACACCCGTACATTCTATTTCAACATGGGAAGAATTTGTTGCAGCATTCCTTAAGAAATTTTATCCCAATCATAAGACCAGTCGTGTTCGGAGCGAAATCTTCAAAGTTACCCAACTTCCTAATGAACCATTTTGGAAATGCTTTGAACGGTTCAAGGATCTTCTTATCTAATGTCCTCATCATGGAATCTCCAGATGGGATTTGTGTCGAATTATCTATGAGGGTATTGATCTCACTACTAGACAGATGCTTGAAATCATGTGTCATTGCCAATTCCTATCTAAAGATGATGGTGAAGCTTGGAAATACCTAGAAGATTTAGCTCAAAACACATCACAATGGGAAAGTGTTAGACCACCACCGCCTAGGGAAGATGTCAATCAGCTCGATGTTTCCGTCACAATGAAAGCCGAAATGGCCACAATACAAAAGAAACTCGATGCTATAGAAAACAAAATCTCTTCAGCCTCCCTAAACCAATACACACTTCCCAAAACCATGTGTGGCTGCTGTTCAAACACTTCACATTTGACGGAAGAATGTCCTTTGAATGTACCGTTTCAAGGGCACACTAATGCTGCATTTCAGCAAAGACCTGGAAACGATCCTTCTTCTTCCTCATATAATCAAGATTGGAGGAATCACCTTGATTTTTCTTAGATCCAATACCAACCTCAATACACGGATCTAAACCAGAACACTTTCCAAAGGGTCCCTCCACAGCAACAGCAACCACCACAACCGAGTCAGCACCCCTTCCAACCACAAAATTTTCAAAATCCGGCCAACACTTTTGCACCATATGAAAACTCTTTGCAATTGGACGGTACTGATAATACCTCTGCACTAGTGCAAACCTTGGTTACTTTCATGAAACAATCCATCCAAGGGTCGGCAAGTTTTCAATCTTCCATCGATAATATGATAAAGATCATTCTCACTCAAAATGAGAATATTAAATCGATAGAAGCACAAATTGAACAAATAACGGCCGAAATAAATGCTAGAGAAAAAGGGAATCTTCCATCTCAACCCCTGTCTGATCCTGGACCTTCACATTGCACTAATGTGGATGCTTTTACAATGTTGAGATCGGGAAGAGTGCTAGACAATCATGTGGGTGAACAAATTGATAATGATGAATTGATCATTAACACCCCGACTTCCACTTCCACTTCCATTCCCACTTCTACCTCTTGTCCTATTTCGTCTAATGTACCTTCTTCTTCCGAGCCTATTCTCCGTTTTCCCAAAGGCTCGAACCCTCCACCCACCTCACCTTTTCCACCCCCACAAACTTCTCCACAAATGTTGGGCCCAACACTTATTGATAGAGCTCCATTTCCAAATAGGTTGAGGCCCAATAAACATGATGCCCAAATAGAGAAGCTTGTGGACATGTTTAAGGAAGTTAACATTAACATCCCTCTCCTAGATACTATTCAACAAGTTCCGTCCTATGCGAAAATTCTTAAGAACTTGTGCACTAGGAAGAGAAAGACTCAAGTGCCTAAAAAAAATTTCATGTCGAGTACTGTAGACACGGCTTTTTCCCAACAATTACCACGAAAACGTAAGGACCCTGGCTGTCCTCCTATTTCCATTTCTATCGGGGGAAAACACATCAACCGTGCTTTACTTGACCTTGGCGCCAGTGTTAACTTGCTTCCATACTCGGTTTACGAGCAGTTAGGTATCGGAGTGTTAAAACCCTCGAGCATAACTCTCCAGATGGCTGACCGATCAATCACCAAACCTAGGGGTGAACTGGAGGATGTGTTAATAAAAATTGGGGAATTTGTATTCCCTATGGATTTTATTGTACTTAACACACGGCCTGTAGCAAACCCACGGAATCAAATTCCGGTGATTTTAGGTCGCCCCTTTTTGGTCACTTCCAATGCTATCATCAACTGTCGTAATGGCTCTATGACCCTATCCTTCGGAAATAGGTCAATTGAGCTGAACATTTACAAGTTGGGAAGTGTACCCTCCAATCCTACTGCTCAGGTTTGTTCTGTCGACTTAATGGATGTCGACAGCAGCGAATTTGATGATCCTCATGATACTGATCTTGACTCTTTTCATATGTCGTTGTTTGACCCAACTATGTATCATACACATACGGACTCTTCCACCGAGATGTCCGGGTCAACAACTAACACTGATTATGAACTGCTTTTAGAGTCTGAAGATCACCCCGCACTTTGTGATGACATTATTCTCCGGGGTATTGATGGAATCTTCGCTGACGAACTCGCATTTTTGAATGACATGGTGTTGAGATGAATCCATATCAAAACAAAGAAATTGAACCTCCACCCCTTCTTTTGGACTGTAATGCGAGTAATCCATCACATTCACTGCATCGTCTCTCCAAAATGAGACGCACACACATTCTATTCCACAACTTACCCTTTCCCCACTTCTTCTTCCACCAACCTGAGCACTACATTGATAAAATTTTTGAATGGTTGGTGTTAACTTTCGGTCTTTGCAAAGCTTGGCATTGACCACTGATTTTTGACCCCCTCATATGATTTTCAAAAGATTAACATTGCTTAACTCAAGTTTGGGGGGGTATATTTTTTGGCTCTTGAAAAGAAAATTTTTACAAAATTTTGAGCCAAAAATAAGTTTGGGGGAGGTTCTTCACTTAAATATTTTGCCCCCACTAATAAATTCCTCCCAGGCTTACAGGTTTTTTGAGATTTAGCAGAAGGCAACAGTGAGGACACTGTTGAAAACAAGTTTGGGAGAGGTTTTTGCTTATTTTCGCATCATTTGCATATCATTTTGCATAAGCACAAAACATTTTTCAAAACCTATAAAAATTTAAAAATTTTCAAAAATAAAAATATTTTTTGTACATAAATAAGATAATAAAAGATTAGATAGTGAAAATTTACATCCAAAAGATTGGAAAAATTTAAGAAAACTAAGAAAATTAGAAGTTTTCTTAAACGAACTAGTAATAAGTAGTTATGAGCCGTTGTCCCAAGGGTTAGTAAGATGAAGGAAGTCACTAATCTGAGGATAAAAATAAGTCTGAAAAATAGTTCCTATTCTGGAAGCCAAACATTTTGAACATTGATACCCTACTATACGCACTTACACACGTCTTGAAGCTCGGGACAGTAGAGGATACCTTGAAATGCTCTTGTCTAAAAGCCAAACTATGAAGGAAATAAAAAAATGAAGAAAATATAAAATGGTGAAGAAAAATGAACACTTTTTTTTTTATCGCCAAGGCAGCAATAAAAAAAATATAAAGAGGGTGCCTCTTCACCTAGTGCCTTAGACCAACTAGTCTGGGAGTCACTGCTAAGCCTTAGGTGGTGCAAGACGAGGAAAAACACCAAATAAGCAAGCACATGAGTAATCGGTCGGTTAGTACCTTAAGAAGTATTAACGGTCGCATGAAAGTGTGTGAGCAAATTCATCTAAATATTCATTAATTAAAAAGTACTGAGGCAGATGGACAAGAGTATGATAGCTTGAATTGAATTCTCCGGTTGTAGGGATGTCTTTTACACACACGTAGGGTTATATGATCGATGTTTGGAAGAAAGATAGGAATGAAGAATAAGACGATGTTTTATTGAGGGGTTATGTGATTTCTAACATCTTTTCATGACTATTAAGATATGGCTCATGACAACCGAAAAGATAGCTTAGTTGGAAGCCTTAATTTTCAAAGTCTTTCTTTTACAATTCTTATCTTTATATGTAATATTCACGGTCTTCCTTTTATTATTGGATTTTGTGGGTGCAATCCGCTGAAAACCCTCAGGAGACAACACTCCTCCAACTAGAGACACCTAGAGGGTTAAAAGCTTATTGCACGTGCTCAGTGCAATCGTGTTGCCTACGAAAGTGTGCTAGTTAGTTTTTCTCTTTCTTTATTTTCTCCTTCTCTTTTTAATAAAACAGTTCGCTCGAGACGACCGAAAATAAGTTTGGGGGAATTTGATCAGTCGAAAATAATGTATTTTTAACACGTCAATTTCCCTATCTTTTACATTCATCTAGAGGTGTTCGGTTTGCATATTACACATATTAGCAAAACATCCCTGAAATACCAGATTACTTGTGCTGTATACTAAAACCGGCATTTCGAGGGAAAGTGTGTGTTTATCATGGCATCGCATCATTCTTGTATAGCGCGACACTTGTTTCGAAGTCTGTGCAGGAAATTCCAGAAACCGAGCCAAAATTATGAAAATAATGCTGATAAAATACGCCAACTCAAAGGCTAGAGATCTGGCAGTGATCAGGGACTCATTGGGAAAATCAACATATCAGAAAATATACATAAAGTCAGCACCAGAAAAGCCCAGAAGTTCCAGACAACAAGGCCTCCATTGCGCCGCGGATCCGCGGCCAAAAGGACATTCCCGCCGCGGATCCGTGGCTTGGTGATGTCAGCAAGGCTTCTAATTTCCTCCACGTGTCTCCAATAACGGCTCAAGCTTCCAGAAGAGTCTAGATTGTCTACGTGGCTTCATTTAGAAGGCTCGGCCTAATAAACCATTTCTAGAAGCATCCCTCCAACTAACTTCTTCTAGAAGCCTCTCTCTAACAAACTTTTGGAGGGAAATTTGAATCCTAGATCTAGGGTTATGAGGCTTATAAAAGGGAACCTAGATCTAGGGTTGATGGTTGTTCATTTTCTCTCTCTCCACTCTTCATACAAGTTGAGTGACACAACTTGTAAACCCTAATTCAAATTCCAAAGCCAAATTCAAGGTCCCGGGTACCAAATCAAGCGAGAAGCCTTCAACCTTTTAGGAGCGGAGCCGATCTTCAATCGAGCAAGTGATCCAAGTCGATCCGCGACTTAAGGAGACGAGCGAAGCCGAAATCGACGATCAAGTTTTTTCCTCTTGTAGTTCTTGAGAGTTGTAACTAAATTGTTGATAAATAAAAGGTGAAATTCTTTAATCTTGCTTTCTTTAAATTCTTGCATCATGATTCGATCTCAATTTGTGATTGTGGTTCTTGTTGTGATGTTTGAGTAAAACTCCGCTCGTAAAGTAGTCGAGACGATCAATAGAATGATGATGTAACAAATCTTTAAACAATTCTTAAGTCCTACGAGTTTGTAAACCCTAGCAAATTGAAGAATCGACGACCTAGTTTCGATGCGATGCTTTCTTGATTGTGTTCGCTTGAAATTAGGGATCCACGATCGATTCTTGAATTTACTAGAGGCTAGAATGTGAATGATATCGACGAAGGAACAAGGGATAGATGATGAAACCCTAGTTTCACAAGAAATCCCTAATTCTCGTTGATCATCATCGATCTAGTATCAATTCATCGATGAATAAGAATATGTAATCGCTAGATTTCATCACATCTATAGATCCGATCGATTCCTACGAGCCTCACTTCGATTCTTGATATTTGGATTGGAAATCATCACATCTCAATTCTTGATTTTAATGTTTTCTTAGATCTAGATTTTTCTAATTCTTGAAATTCAATTTACAAATCATGAATTGTTTCCTTTCTTTCCTTTAAAGTTTCAACTCATCTAATTTGAAATACGAACGGATTACACTTTCCCTGTGGACGATCCGCACTTACTAACGCGCTACAATCGACACCGTTATTGATTGCGGTCAAATAATTTTTTGTTGTGATTTCTATATATTTCTTTACATACACACCGGAAATGTTTCAATCACGAGTTGCTCTATTATTTCGGCTTTTCATTATTTTTCTTTTATTTACACATTTTTTTGTTTATTTACATACATACATATATATATATATATATATATATATATATTTACATTCTCAGTTTAACGACTTAGAGGTCGACTGCTCCCAGTTTAATGACGTGGAGGTGAATTGTTGCCAGTTTAATGACGTCGTGGTCGACTGTTCCCAGTTTAACAATGTGGTGGTCGACGGTTTCCAGTTTAAAGACTTAGAGGTCTATCGTTCCCAGTTTAACGACGTAGTGGTCAGCTTGCTTATCCTAGCTCCTTGAACTTTGATCATGGCGGAGTTATGTTGTTGACCATAGCTCTGTAGCTCGTAGGTACATCTGACGACTGTGGGGCTTTCCCAAGTTTGTATTGGTTCTCCACCCAATCTTTGAAAATATAGCAGTCTTCGATGGTATGACTCACCATTCTATGATATGGGTAGTATATGGGATTGCCGATCATATTCATTTCATGTGGCCTCTTTGGAACAGGCAGTTGCAGGCCGTTGTTCGAGGCGTCCACGAATATTTTGCGGACTTCATCCCTCCTGAAGGAGTATACTTTCTTCTTTCTCTCCATTAGAGTAGGTGCCCTTACTGATGCTGGACCCTGAGGATGATCAGTCTTTGGTTCGCCTACTGTCCGCTTACCACGTTCAGTGTTCGTATCGGAGGGACTGGAGGCTGACCGCGTCCGTTTTTCACAAAGGTGTTCCGCTCTCGGGCTGGAGGGAGCATCGGTCGGCTGCTTCCGGATATCGATCCCCAGCTCACGAACCAAAATTTTATTTTGCTGTAATTTCAATCGGGCGACTTAGGTCGTGAGATCCGCCACGACATTTGCCAGCTTGTCGACTTTAGAATGGGCCTTGGCCATCTTCTCATCCCTGTCCTGAAGTTTCCTTTGAAGCCATTGAAATAATGCTTGTTCTATAGTTCTGAGTATAACAAAGGGGTCATCCCTACCGCCTGAACTTGATTCAGCATGAACCACGGGTTCCTTTGGCTCAATGGCTTGAGCGAGCTCTTCATCATTTGGATCGAGCCGCTGTTGGATGGCAACAACCGCGTCATTGTCATGGTTATAGGGCATAGGAGGACTTCTTCCATTGAGCTCCATCATATAGACCGTATGGGTTGTGTACCCGTCTATTGCTTCTTCATTGGCAATGTTGCTCGCTTGGCTCTTAGCTTGTTGCCTTGGTCCGCTCTTTTTAGAGAAAGGCAGATGTCTGAGAGAATCAGGTCCCTGAAGGACTTCAGTCTCCGTTTGTATGAAATTGGCAGTCGCAGCTTGATTGTTTGTTAACACGCCAGGGGACAATGATATTTCTCCCGCCTTGTATTGTTTCTCGACCCAATCTTTGAAGATGCAACAATCTTCAATAGTGTGTCCCAGCACTCGGTGGTATGGGCAAAAGTTGGAATGATGAGTCATGTTCGCTTCACTTGGCCTTTTTGGTTATGGTAGCCGCAGGCCATTCTTCACAGCATCTTTGAAAATTTTGTTGACCTTGTCCCTTCGGAATGAGTAGACCTTATTTCTTCTTTCCTCCAAAGTTGGCTCTCGAGATTTGTTAGTTTTTGCTTCGCCCGCTCTCTGCTTATTTAGAGAATCGGTGCTGTTAGAACTTCCGCCTTTTCGGTTGTCGTCCCTCCAAGGTTTCGGTTTGTTTGTGAAATGAAGATCCTGAGTAGACTCGGGCTTTGAGCGTTCCAACGTTTGGACCTTTTTGGTCAGCTCTTGGAATGTTTTAAAGCCTGCGGTGCACAGGAAAGGTTTCATCCAGTCCTTCAGATTTTCTATAAGAAGACTGACGGATTGGTCTTGCTCCAACGGCGGTTCACATTTGACAGAGAGATTGCGCCATCGGACTATAAAATCCATGTTGCTTTCGTTGTTCTTTGGCTCTATCCTTATGAGGTCGGCAATGGTGATTTTATCCCTGACACTCATGAACCTTTGCTTGAACATGGATTCTATTTGAGCGAACGTCATGATCGAGTCATCTGGTATGCTTGCATACCAATCGAAAGCAACATCCGTCAAGCTATTAACAAACTGACGGAGAAGGAGCGCATCATTGCCCCCAGTATTTGCGCATGATGCTTTAAATTGGGCAATGTGCCGGTTCGCATTTCCCGTCCCATCAAACCTTTCAAATTTAGGGACGACATAGCCAGTAGGAAACTCCACAAGATCGTACCGAGCAGCATATGGTCTCCCGCTACTGCTGGCATCTTTTTGCTCTCCGGATTCGGCTACCAATGTTTTGACTTTGTTGGCAACCAAATCCATGATTTGATCTTGAGTTAGCGGGTTGCTGTCATCGGCCACAAAGATATTTCCCGAGATAGGATGCGACTGACTTTCGTGCTATCCGTCCCCCTTTAGATTTGAGGGAATAGGTGTTGGCTGTCTCGGGACATCGTTTCCCGGTCTATAAGTAGAACCATGCGCTTGATTGGGCGGCTGAGAGGCAAGTTGGGCCGTGAGCTGTAAGACGACGTTTGTCAAGTCGTCAATTTTTTAGTAGAGCTTGGCCATCTCCTTGTTTTTGCTTCTGAGCTGCTTTCGGAGCTCCTGGAGAAGTCGCTGCTCTATGGTCTTAGGATGGAAAGTTGGCTCATCTTCACTTTCCGATCCCGACACTTCATGAACTGATGGATCTCTCTGCTTATCAGCTTCACTTGGAGCATTTTTATTACCTTCAGAAGGATGCTGGTCTTGGGAAGTGACAGCCACATTCAAACCAGATTGGATTTGAGATGTGGTGGCCCCATCCTTGCTGCAAAGGTTGTCACTGGGACGCGCCCCTACCATGTAAACTGTGTGGATAACACATTCAGCAATCCTTTCATCACTAGCAGCTGGTTTCGCGGAGCGGTCCAGGCTTTGGAAATTCATAAATTTTAACATGGCCAGAGCCCTAGCCCTTTTGTTGGCTCTGTATCTAAGCCGCTTCTGCCTCAGCTTCTCTGCCTTGAGCGCTTGGCAGGCTTCTGCTCTCCGGGAAGCCTCCATACGCTGAGTGATGGGGAGCTTAGAGAAGATACTCAATTGAGCAGTTTTCAGGGGTGTCGCCGGAGCTTGCTCGAGACGCCTTGTTGCTTTGTTGGTGTTGATGGCCTTACCCCTAGCTGGGGCCAAGGAGGGCTGCTCAAACACCGACTTGTGTTTGAGTTGGGGCGCCTTCGGGACCACCACATTTGGCCTCTTGCCTTTCGAGACAGGTTTGTCTGTCACCGAGGCTTGAGGAGCTGGGATGGCGTTAGCTAACACGAACAGGATAGAGCCGAATGGTAGGGCGGCACTTCCCATTTTCGCCCGAGACTGGCCGGAAGGACCGTCCTGGAGTCTATCTTCATCGTGTATGAGACGGGTGCCGTGCTGAGAGCTGAGTTCATCTTTGGAGACATTGTTGAAAAGTGATTACTCGAAAACCTGCATGAAAGAGCATTATTTTAGTATAAATATAGACATGTATATTGATTGAGTTCGCATGAACGTTTAACCCGAAATATGGGAGGGGAGATTAGTCCCACCGGGCGTGCCAGAATATGTAGGGTGTTTTTCGTCACCCAATTGAGATGGGAATACACGCGCGCTTGTCAGGCGCATTACAGATTCCCCCTACCTAGGGTAGGCTGGGGTTTATTGATTGTGGGGATCCGAATCTCTGGCAACCAGGGACTAAGCTGCCGTTAATTACCCCTCGCCTTTGGGGCGAAAGAACCTCCGATTGACGGGTTAAACTGGTCATGCGAACTCAACGTTCAGCGTTGTGTTTTGAAAGGGGGTTTTGGATATATCGTGGGCCCCGCAGAGTTTTTACGGGGGTCCCACTACCCGGATAGCGGGCTGGGGGTCAAAGGGGCTAGCAGTTCCCTTGCGGGGTGCGGGGCAGCGCCCCGGCCTAAAATTTTTTTTGAGAAGGACAGTGTTGTGGAGTGTGTGTGTGTGTGTATCAAAAGAAAGGGAAAGGGCATCCAAAGGATGCGTGGGACCAGCGCCTTGAGCGCTGCACGCTTAGGCGCTAGCTCACCACGTATCCGACACGTGGGCGTTGGGCGCTTGAGCGCTGGCGCGCCACGTGTTGGCACGTGGGCTCTTGGCGCTCGAGTGCAAGCGCGCCACGTGTCGGCACGTGGGCGCTCGGCGCTCGAGCGCTAGCGCGCCACGTGTCGGCCCTTAGGCGCTGGCGCACCACGTATCTGACAAATGGGCGCTGGGCACTCGAGCGCTGGGCGCGCTACGTGTCGGCACGTGAGCGCTTGGCGCTTAAGCGCTAGGTGCTCGAGCGCTAGCGCGCCACGTGTCGGCACGTAGGCGCTTGGCGCTTGAGCGCTAGGGGCTCGAGCGCTAGCATGCCACGTGTCGATACGTGGGCGCTTGGCGCTTGAGCGCTACGCGCTCGAGCGCTAGCGCGCCACATGTCGGCACGTGGACGCTGGGCGCTGGGCACTTGAGCGCTAGGCGCTAGCGCACCACGTGTCGACAGGGCGCCCGGGCGCTTGGGCGCCGGCGATGAAAATGGGATTTTAGCGCCAGAAACTCCCGAGAGAGAGATTAGAGTGGAGTTAAACTCTTAAGCTGTTTTGAAGCTGATGAAGGGCTTCTCCCTTTGAGCCCTAGTTCTTCCCCAAAGTGGGGTTTCTGGAGATGGGTCTTCTTCTTCTTCCTTGGTAGGCCGGATCTTGAAGATCAAGAAATATGAGATTTTAAAAATCTCATATTTTTGAGATCTGATGGAAGATCTGAGTTCCCCTTTGTGGGTTTTGTGGTAAAAAACTATTTAGTTTTATAAAAAAAGAGTAAAACTCTTGATTTAATTCAAAAGAAAGAAGAAGGTTTTAGAACCTTGAGGAAGGAGAGAGATCTCAGATCTAGATTTTTCTTTAAAGAGAGAAAAAGTTGTTGAGATGTTTTCATTATCTTAGCCTTTATAGGCCATACACTTTACATATAGCCCCTTGGGCTTTACAAAAATGGCATTTTGTCCATCCCATGGCTCATGTGCCATTTCTTTTTGCACATAAGCCATGGGCTTACAAAAATTTAGCTTTATGCCCATTCATGCATAAAAAATTACATAAAAATTATTTATTACATGATTTTGTTGTTGGCGTGGGGAGGCTTGGCCGCGGGCTTGGCCGCGGGCTTGGCTTGGGCATGGGCCCGCTTGACCTGGGCTTGGGCTCACCTGGCTTGGGGTTGACCTTGACTTTGACTCAGTCAACCAGGGTGCAAATTTTGACCCCAACAACCACAAAGTCAAGTTTAGATAAACGATCGAATGCCCACAACCTTCCTCTGTCCTATTGAGCACGACAATCCTTAGTTGGCTGAGTCTAGATATTTTTTTTAATAAGATCAAGGGTAATGCGTATGCTTTTAGTGATTTTTGGGGTCTTTGGAAGGGTGATGAAATCCCCAACCAATCTAAATTGGTGTTATAACCCCTTAAAGTCCGTATTATTTATGCAAAACGGTAACAAACATAAATCGAAATCACTTGCAAACAACTTATTTGGCGGCGGCGCAAAGAATCCTACACAAAAACAGTTTTATTGGAGAGAGGAAGAGAGTTTGTGCAAAGAATGCTGGAGGAAGAATAGTTTAGAGGAGTTCAGAGGAGGGGAGAAGATGACGGAAATACTCACAGAGAATTTGGAACTTCAAATTTCTTCCCTTTGCTTGTTTTGGTCTCCTCTTCCTGTTTAGAGCCCCTAAACCTTGGTTTGGTCACTGAATTTGCTCCAGGAATTTACAGCAAGCCGTGGTTCCGTCTTGATCCTTTCCAGCAGCTCCTCACGACTATGGTACCGAACTTGACCTTCTTCCTAAACTCCACACTTGCACAAAATAAGGGTAAATGGAAAGTTGATGTTTCTTCCTAAACTCCACACTTGCACAAAATAAGGGTAAATGGAGAGTTGCTGTATAGTAGAGAGCTATTTATAGCCACACGCCGGCATTTAATTACTGTAATACATAATATAAGGGCGGATTTCTGGAACACGCCCTCATTTAATTATTGAAGAGGGCGGGTTCTTAGAACCCGCCCTCTTCGTTCTGATAAAAATACAAAACAATAAAAAAAAATGATATGAGAAGATACTATAATACAACTGATCAGATGTGAGAAGACACTATAATACAATGGATTTGACTTGAGAATCCAACAAATATGAGGGCGGGTTCCTGGAACACGTCCTCATTTAATTATTGAAGAGGGTGGGTTCTAAGAACCCGCCCTCTTCGTTTTGATAAAAATATTAAAAAAATGATGTGATAAGACACTTGATTTGACTTGACACAACTGATTTGACTTGACACTGAATCAAACGAATATGAGGGCGGGTTCCTGGTACACGCCCTCATTTAATTATTGAAGAGGGCGGGTTCTAAGAACCCGCCCTCTTCGTTCTGATAAAAATACAAAACAATAAAAAAATTATGTGACAAAACGCTATAATACTACTGATTTAACTTGACACAACTGATTTGACTTAACAATCCAATGAATATGAGGGCGAGTTCTTGGTACACGCCCTCATTTAATTATTGAAGAGGGCGGGTTAGAACCCGCCCTTTTCGTTAACAGAATGATTTGACTTGACAATCCCGGGAATTGATACAATACAAAACAATAAAAACTGATGTGACAACAATACTAAACAATAAAAAACTAATGTAACAGCACTAAGCATTGAAGATGGCGGGTTCCTGGAACCCGCCCTCCTTTCCCTATAAAGCCTCGCCCCACTCTTCAGTGTGGTTTTCGTTAAATTAACTCTGTCCAAAATCCCTTCTCATATCTAAAATATCAAAATTGTCTCAATGGAGAATCAACCATTTGACAAATCTCTGCTAGTTGATCAAAACGAATACAGATCTTTTAATATATTACACGGAGAGGAAAGATTCAAAACTTATTAAATTTTTTTAATTACCCCTTTCTTTTAATTCTAATAGTTGAAAATAACATTATTTAATTTTGCAGGATGGAGATAATCTCACAGTCGTCACCCATAGTTCTGACAAGTGGATAGTTACCGACCAGCGAATAACCGAGCGGATTCGAATGGCCGGATTTTATGAAGCTTCATTGCTTCGTCATATCCAAATCGATCACGCCCTCATTACCTCTCTAGTTGAGCGCTGGAGAAAAGAGACCCACACTTTTCATCTAAGATGGGGTGAGGCCACTATCACACTCCAGGATATTAGCCTCTCACTCGGTTTACGGGTCAATGGGCTTGGATTGGTCGGAGGAAAAATTGTTGGTCCAGATACCGACAACCCATACTTGGATACATATGCCAAGTCTGCTCTCGGACAGGTACAAAAATTCATTTTGTTCCCCCTCTTTAGTGTACCTATTGCATGGACATTTTGTACATTATTTCTAGCTATAATATTTCACAAAAAATGCTAATATTAGGTACCAGGAGGCTATAGTAAGGGGTATAAGATCAGTTTAAACTGGATGAAAGATACATTTACTAATATCCCTGATGAAGCCACCGATGAAGTCTTGGATAGACATGCACGTGCCTATATTCTGTACATGATCGGTTCTTGGTTGATGCCGGACCAATTGGCAACACATGTCCATCCGTTATACCTTGGCTTCCTTACAGACTTTGATGTGTGTGCACAATATACTTGGGGAGCAGGGGTCCTGGCCTTTCTTCACAAGGAACTCGATAAGGCATATGCTCCAACGAAGAATAAAATTTGTGGCTGCATTATATTACTTCAGGTAAATTCCTTTTTTTTCACAGCTAGAAATTTGCAAAATTGTAATATTGGTTCTTTCTCTTATCATATGACACTTTATTTATAGATTTGGTCATGGGAGCATATGTGTATGGGAAGACTGGATCGAGTTAAAATAACTGTCTTGGATACCCCTAGAAAGCCGCTCGGCTGTTGGTGGAATGGTAAGAAAGCGTATAAGGCTCCTCGTCGAGTACTTAGGTACTGTAGAGATGAGTTGGATCGCATAAAGGTGACTCAGGTAACCATAACTTAGATAATTAAGTTTTTTTTAAAATTTTGAAATACCTTAATCACAATTTTTGTACTATATTATTTGCGCAGTTCACGTGGACGCCTTATACAACAGATCGTCTGCAAAGATTACCCGGCATTTATATCGAAGGAGAGCCGGTTTGGCGGGCTCGATACCCACTCCTCTGCATTAATATCGTTGTCATGCACCTACCGGACCGGATGTTGCGACAGTTTAATAGATCGCAACATATTCCTATCCTGCCGCCTTCGCCTATGACAATAGAGGAAGACATACGAGGAGAAAAGGCGGAGCATGATTGGAGGGAGCATCATCATCAATATTTGCTGAGATAGGAGGATAGGCAGCGTAATATTGCCTTACAGCAAATAGGTGACCAAACAGCCACCGACGCTACTGAAGCATATCTACAGTGGTATAAGAGTGTCGCCATAAGATATATTTCTGCTCCCCCTAGCGACTTCCCAAATATCACGCGGTACGAGCCCAGAGGCCACATGGAACGAGATTTGGTAAGTTGAATTCTTTATATTATATTACTTTTTAACATCCGGCGGTATGAGTCAATACTTATTTCTTATTTCTAATGTAACGACAGGCTCGTAGGTTGCATCTTATACAATCAATGGTGCAGAATCCATACCCGACTGATGCTGGTCCGGAAACTAAGGTTCTATTTTCAAGTGTAGACCAATTAATTGGTGGTGTATTCGGTTCATATAATATTCTTCCACATTTATCGTCGGCACCAGAGCAGCAATATGAGCCGGCACCGGAGCAGCAGTATGCATCGGCACCGGAGCCGTAGCATGAGCCGGCACTAGAGCCGCAGCATCACGGAGATCCAGCACAGCAGGATCAGTGGTTTGGATCATCATACCGTCAGCAGCAACCCTGGCATACCGGACAAGTGCAACAACCGGAGGAACAATAGTTTTGGGGGACCGGTTTTGCGCAACAACACCAGTCTTGGGGGTCAGGTTTTGCAAAACAGCCGTCTTGGGGGTCAGGTTTTATGCAACAACAGCAACCTTGGGGGTCAGGATTTGCGCAGCCATGGGGCCCAGGTTTTGTGCAACAGCAGCCGCATGAAACCGGGACAGGTTCTTCACTACAACTGCCCAGTTAGGAGACGGATTTTTTGTCATACGTACAGTTGTTGGGAGGCAGCATATATCCGACACCTGTCCCACATTCAAGATTTGCGGAACATCAGCCTGTCCAAGACGCTGCTGAAGACGAAACCGAAGCCGAAGCAAAAGAACAGACGCCGCCGCCGCCGCCATCTACCCAAGAAACGGGTGGGTCCTCCAGTCATCCCAAGAGGCATAGTCTTATGTCAAGCCTTCTCGGATTTCATAAAGGAAAGGGAAAACGAAAACGATAGTTATTTATATTTTACAAACAGATAGGATTTTTTTGTATTTTAAATTTGACGGATTCATTTTGATATTATAAATTTGACCGTCGAGGTAGAGTTTACATTTTACAAACAGATAGGATTTTTTGTATTGTAAATTGGACGGATTCATTTTGTACACCACATTCATATAATACAATTTTATTATTTTATTCAAATTTTTTTCATTTTTTCCGTTTATTTATTTTAAATTTTTTTATTTAATTAATAGGTCGGATTCTAGGAACCCGCCCCCTATACTTGGGGGGATGGGCTACCCCAAAACCACCCTATTTTTACAATTTAAATTCAAAACCAACCCCCACCCCACCCCACCATTTTAATAATTTTAAATAAAAACTACCCTATATCAAAAAAAAAACCTAAGAGAGACTCTTTTGAGAGTATTGTGCTGAATTGTAACTCTCTTTTTTTCTTTGTGTGAGAATATTTTGAATGTAAGAGAGTACTTTGAAAAAAGAAAAATGAGAGAAGTTTTTCTTTTTTTGTGTGAGAATTCTTGAGTGCAAGGGTGCTTTTATAAGAAATGAGAACTTGTGGTCTTAGTGAAGACGTGGTGTAAGAAGTGCAGGTGTGCAACATGTTGTCCCGGTAGAAACGTGTTTTAGTGGATCGGGCCCGTGCGCTTAAAGAAAGAGAATTAGGGGATCTTCCGAATCTCTCTAAACGATTCGTGTTTGCGTTTGTTATTTCTCTCTCTTGATTTAGATTTCAATTGCTTAAATAGAAATTGTATGCTCAACACTTTTTACTTAATATGCTCTTTACTTACTTGATTGATATATCTATTGCTTGCTATTTTTTCATGTGTTCACAATTGTAGATTGGTTAGCCTCTTATCCTTATTGGTATATCTTTTGTTTAAGCTTTGCAATTGTGTTTGATTGATAGGTGTAGTTTATAGAATTTTTATTTGAGCATATCGGTAAGCATGTCCTATTCACCCCCCTCTAGGACAACTTTCATGGGATTCATACTTACTTGTTTGCACATTATTTATTTGATATAAAAATAATGTTTTGTGTTTTACAAAAATAATTGTATAACTTATGTAGATCTTTTAGATTTAGACTTGTTATTTAAATCTTTTATTTGAATTTCTTCTGATTAGGAAATTTAGTTTATACCAAATTTTTAGTTTATTTTTAAAAGTACTACGGAAATACTCACTACTAGAATAGGGGGTTGCTCCTACGGATATTGAAATCCGTTGGGGCATATTTATTTTGGCCCTACGGACAAATCTGTAGGGCTATAAGGTTGTCCCTACGGTCCAAGACGCACCAACGTAAAAACATTAAATCTTAATTTGTTATTTTCCCCTACGGTGCCGCAAACAAAGGACCTACGGATAAATCCGTAGGGACATCTAAATATGGATCTAATAGAAAAGAAATAAAATTTCCCTACGCGCTGATTATCTGGCCTCCTCCTCGATCAAGCGCGCGAAATCGCTTTTTCTCGTCGCCGCGTCACCGACCTCGCCGATCTCGTCGCCGACCTCGCCGTCATCGCCGATCTCACCGATCTCGTCGCCGTTCTCTCTCTGTCGTTCCCGATCTCGACGCCGTTCTTCCTCGTACCTGATCCACCGAACAGGTAAGTAATTAAATCTTCGATTAAAGAGATTTTTGATTATTTTAGGGGTTGGGGTTGGGGTTTCCGTTGAGGTTCGTCTAGGGTTGCGGCTGGGGTTGGGTTCGGCTAGGGTTGCAATTGGGGTTGGGGTTGGGGTTGGGGTTAGGGTTAGGGCTGGGGCCGGTGCTGGTGCTGGGGATGCGGTTGGGTTGGGGTTGGGGTTAGGGTTAGGGTTGGGGTTCGGCTGGGGGGTGCATAACTGTTGGGGTTGCGGTTTGGGTGGGGTTAGGTTGGGGTTGGAGTTAGGGTTAGGGTTGGGGCTGGGGCTGGGGCTGGTGCTGCGGTTGCGGTTGGGTTGGGGTTGGGGTTGGGGTTAGGGTTAGGGTTGGGGTTCGGCTGGGGGGACGCATAACTGTTGTCTTGCAAGGTAAACTATAAAAGGGGTTTGTGCAATAAACCCTGATTATTGCGCTGCGCTTGCAATGAGTACTTATCCATGTTATGCATGTTGATTCCCACTTTTGTTCGCTTGCTTGCATATCTTGTAGATATGAGCTTATTTGTTTGTTGGGTTTGTTTGTTTCTTATTCCATTGATAGGCACATCCAAGCAGTATGAAATTGCATCTTCCTTTTCCTACCAACGATTAGCTAAGTTAGATTACGCAGTTGTGCCTTTCTTTCTAGATTTTGGATAGATTTTCCACTTTACATTTCTATCCATAATTGATTGGATAATTTATCGACCAAAGCTCTCTACTTGAGAAACCGAGAGGCATTAGTGTGACAATGTCATCATGTGAAACTTCCGTTGACCGCCTAAATTCAGAAATTTCTTTTTCTATCTGTTAGTTTAGGGGCATGCATAATTTGTTTTTAGCCGTAAACGGCTCCAGTTATATATTTCTCCGTCATGTTTGAATTGGGTATCACAAAATTTGCCTAAATGGTTCATTATATGTTCCCTCATTCATGCATGTATAACACACACACACACATTAGCTTTTATACCAGATACTTTTGGAAATCAAACTTTCAACACTAATTTTGATCTGAGACCCGTGTCATGTAGCATTAATTATGAATTTATATTATATTCATCTTGTTTATTGATTTCTTTTCTATGTTAAATGTATGCATCTTAATCCCAAGTCTAATGCATCTTAGTTCTTTAATACTCAATTCTTCATATATCTTATTCTCAAGTTGCAATTTGCAAGTAACTAAGCAAGTATTATTTCATAAGTTTAAAATCATGTTACACATACAACACGAATGCATAACAAACGCATCATTAGAGAGTGATTCAAGATGTTCAAGTTAAAACCAATATATGATACTCGATGATAATATGAAACCTTCATATTCTCATCGACACTCATATATGAAACTAAAAGCGCCACTTAGTCCCCGTCTATCGGTTAACATACGTGCGATGTTCTTCGTGACATAGAACTATACGAAGGTTGTTAAATATCGGATGGTATAGCTCGATACTACAACAGTCGTATAGTCCGCGACGAGAAAATTCAATCGTATGGTAACCGATAGATTTGTCCCGTGTGGACAAGTTAAAAATGTATAAAGCAAACACCTTCATTCACTTGTGTTTTCATCCGTTTCGAGATATTTCGTCGGTACCTTTCCGCTGGTTCTCCATGTACAAAGATAGATTAGATGTTCATTTCAACGTTGTTTCACAGCTTTGAAATGATTATCTATTCTATTACAGTGTACTCGAAGAACAGCGGGGAGGTGCTGCCGAAATTTACTCGAAATGGTTGAAAGCACAAGTGATGGGTGTTCGCTCTATACATTCTTAATGGGATAGAAGCCTACCCCCGACAGCCGGAATACACACATACAACTAAAATACACAACAAACGCATAATTAGAGAGTGATTCGAGATGTTCAAGTTAAAACCAATATATGATACTCGATGATAATATGAAACCTTCATATTCTCATCGATACTCATATATGAAACTAAAAGCGCCACTTAGTCCCCGTCTATCGGTTAACATACGTGCGATAATTTTTTCTGTTCAATGACAAACGCACACACAAAGCATATACACGGATTTTCTCCCTTGTCAGTAACTATCCCGTTCTTAAATTTCTCAATATAGTCAGCATAACCTATAATTTATATGTTATACAGTCCAACATGGCCCATGAGTACGTCAGAGTTAAGGACTGGATGTATGTGGATTGGCAACAACGTATGCAACCAAAGTTTGTCGCAGGAATTGTTTCTTTCCTTGAATTTGCACGTGTGATAGATGTGGCAATAAGTACTGGTAGAAGGTAGAATCTGCAGAGCTTCATATTGTAAAATATGGGTTTACTAGACTTTATACAACTTGGAAATATCACGGGGAAGGAGAAGAATGCGGTACTGCGGCAGAAGAAGAAGGAGAACACGATAATGCGGCAGGAGAAGAAGAAGAATTCGGTAATGCGGCAGAAGGAGAAGACGGTAATTTATTTCCATCAGAAGAAATGGAGGATATGGTAGAGGCTTCCCTAGGTGAATCTATTCGTACCGAAGATGACATTCCTTCCGGTCAAGGACCGCATGCGGATAAATATGAAAATTTCATGAATGATGCTAGGAAACCAATTTATGAGAATGCGAAGTATTCCACCCTCTAATGGTTCGTCCAACTTTTCCAGATTAAGTGCCTAAATGGATGGAGCAACAAGTCATTCACAATGCTTCTTTCATTCTTGAAAGATTCTATGCCTCCAGGAAATAACGTGCCCGACAGCTGGTATGGAGCCCAGAAGATGATGTCTGATTTGGGTCTAAAGTGCGAGAAGATTCAAGCATGTCCTAAAAATTGCGTGTTGTACTGGAAAGAGAATTCAGATTTGAAAGAGTATCCAACATGCGGAGAGGCCAGGTATAAACCGAAAGATTCTAATAAGAAGCCCGATATACCTATCAAGATAGCAGGATACTTTCCCATAACACAGAGGCTACAGAGGCTATTCAGGTGCAAGAAAACAGCCGAGGCAATGATTTGGCATCAACGTGCTCCTCCAAGTGAAGATAGAAAAATGAGCCATCCAAGAGATTCACCGGCATGGAAGGATTTCGATAGGAGGCACGCAATATTCAGTAGCGATCCTCGCAATATCCAGCTCGGACTGGGTACTGATGGCTTCTGCCCATTCAACTATATGGCTGGAAGTCACAGCACATGGCCCGTTGTAATGATAATTTATAATCTGTCGTCTTGGTTGGCTATGGACCAATCATACTTTATGATGCCTCTTCTTATCGACGGACCAAACTCACCGGGGAACAATATTGACGTCTATCTCCAACCTCTGATCGAGGAGTTGAAATTTTTGTTCATTGATGGTGTAGAGACATATGATGCAAACACAAATACAACCTTCATACTGCGTGCGGCTCTAATGTGGACAATTAATGACTTTCTTGAGTATGGAATGCTATCAGGTTGGTCTGTACATGGTCACAAAGCTTGTCCTCATTGCCATGAACACACAATATCGAAATTCTTGAATTTTAGCAGGAAGGTTTGTTATTGCGGCCATCGGCGTTTCCTGCCTCCAGACCACCCCAATAGGTTAGACACGGTTCACTTTGATGGTCACCAAAAGCTTCTTGGACCTCCATCCCCATTGTCCGGAGAGGACGTGACTGCTAAATGGGATGGTTACAATAATGTGACCTTCGGGATGGATCCGACGAAACAGGTCAAACCACCATTTTGGAACAAGTTAAGCATTTTCTTCGAGCTTCCGTACCGGTCTACAAATTCAGTGCGTCATTTTCTGGACGTCATGCATATAGAGAAGGGAGTATCAGAGCACATACTTAACTTGCTTCTTTGTAAAGACGGGAAATCGAAAGACAACCTGAATGCTCGGATGGATCTACAAGAGTGGGGAATAAGAAGTGAATTGCACCCTAGAACGGTAGCGGGTAAACCGGGCAAGTTTGTACTTCCCAATGCTGCTTATCATATGTCACAACCGGAGAAGAAAAGATTCCTGCAGGTGTTGCATGATTTGAAAGTTCCCACAGGTTTCTCAGGATCATTCAGCAAGAAAATAAAAATTATGAAGGGCAAGATCGATGGGCTGAAAAGTCATGATCACTATGTTATCATGGAGCACCTTCTTCCATTAGCCCTCAAGACTTCTCTCCCCGAATCGGTTGGTCTAATAATCAACGACCTATGTTGTTTTTTCAGGGAGTTGTGTGCTAAAACACTGGAGGTTGTGACGCTGGATAAACTAGAAAATTCTATTGTGTTGATACATTGCAAGTTTGAGCGTATTTTCCCACCGCCATTCTTCGATATCATAATACACTTGACGGTTCATCTTGCAACTGAGGCGAAATTAGCCGGACCGATACAATATCGATGGATGTATCCCGTCGAGAGGTACGTGTAATTTTTCGTTTCGCGCAATTTATAAATTTATTGTTGTCATGTATGCCCGTATTTATTTATTCAACATATTTTCATTAGGTACCTCTACACTCTTAAGAAGCATATAAGCAATAAAAATCGACCAGTGGGTTCTATCTTGCAAGGTTATCTTCTTGATGAAGCAACCACATTTTGTTCCCGCTATCTGGACGAGAACATTGAGACAAGGCTTAATTGGCCACGAAGAATTCAAGATGGGCCATATAGTAAAGCCGAGTATAAGAGGGTAGACACTATGTTTATCAACAAGATATACCGGTTTATCTTGCTCAATTACGCATGTCTTGAACAAATTAGAGAGTAAGTTTTTTTGGATTAATTGTTATATATGTGTTTGTGTGTGTATGAAATGATATAATATTAATGTCACCATTATTTGTCGAAAACAGAATTCATTTTAACGAGGTACTTGAGGGGCATCCTGATTAGAATGAAGAACGATTGAAAAAATATCATCAGGATAATTTTTGTGATTGGGTCACAGATCATGTAAGTTATTAGAATAACATTTTATTTCTATCAGTTTTAATCTAAACTTGTATCGTTATATATTTGTCGTAAAATTTGTTTTGTTAGATCCACGATCCGAACTTGTCTGCATCATTTGAGAGTGATTCAAGATGTTTAGCTCAATTTCCTAGTATGGAGGTTGCATATTACAAATGATTTGGTGTCCTTGGATAAAAATTTGAAGTTAAGGACATAGTAACATCTAGAACCACTCAAAATAGTGGGATTGCGACGGTAGGATCGGACAGTGTGATTTATTATGGGTACTTAAATTGTATACTCGGCATCCACTATCCCGGACGATCAGAACCCTTTTATATATTCCAGTGTACTTGGTACGATACGCGAACCGATACGGACAGGTGGAGAAGCAATCTTGGGACTTGGAAAGATGAATATGGATTGACCAGTGTGAACACACTTCGATTTTACAGTCAGGAAGATCCGTTTATCTTTCCGAACCAAGCGTTCCAAGTATACTACTCACAGTGTTTGAAGCATCCGGGATGGAGTGTTGTATGCCGATGGAAACCCAGAGATGTCTACGATGTCCCAGAATTCGAGGACAGCGATGAGGACGAAGAAGAGAGAAGGCTTAAAGTGCTCCGACCGTCTGTTTCGAAGGACGGGTTGTCTTCGACCGATCATGAAGTTACGTGGGTTAGAAATGACATCGACGATGAAATCCAAGTGGATATGTATAATGCGCTCACGAAACGAAAAAGGTTATCAGTAATGTTATATTATTTCACATTTTACACTCTATACATATATAGCCAATACTTTTAATGATTGTCTAATGCGTCCACGAACCATTTATCTAGATTTGATGATGATGTCGGGAGCAGCTAGGGGCGGCAGGAGCTCGAGCCGCGGCAGAGGCAGAGGCAGAGCGGTTCTGCCGCTCGGAGAGCTCCGTAGGGAGCTTCAGAGGGCCGGTCTTGCACCTAGATCGGAGACCCCTTCGGATGCCCCTTCCGTGTGGATTTTGCCACACCTCCAGGTATACTGCACGCATATCCATTTTGAATGTAATATTACAGATATTCATGCCTGTTTATATCAAAATTACTTATATTGTTAATGTTTGATTGTCTAGTTGTTGGTGATGCGTCCACATCTGGGACAGGGGCCACTCCCGCTCCTCCAAGTATATTTATATATCATATAGTGCATGTATATTGATTTAGAATGCAATATCATAAATATACACACATTCCTTTTGCTCTTACTTAGCAATTTTTATTATTGTCTAGCTGTAGGTGGTGACACCACCGCACCTGCGGGTATGTTTATATATCCTATAGTGCATGCATATTGATTTAGAACGTTATATTATTAATCTACACATTCTTTTTGCAATTACTTATATAATCTATTTTTAATTGTCTAATTATAAGTGGTGTGTCCACATCTTCCGCAGGGGCCACTCCTGCCGCTTCCATACCCTCCGCATCGTCTGCTGCTTAGTATGAATAAATATAAAATATTTATTGATTTTACATATGCTCTATAGAATAAATATGAACTTCATAAAAATTTAGCGTCAATATTTATTTTCTAGTTGGAGGGGATGTGTCCGCATCCGGAACCCCGGTTGTTCCTCACCGGAGGAACTATCGTCCCGCTCGTGCAGCTGCCCGGGCCTAGGCTCATGCGATAGTCACCGGAGGTATATATCACACTTCGATTTTCGTTTGAGCTTGATTTCTTAATACAACTTTATCTTAATATTGATTGTCTTAATATTTCGTGCAGACGCAGGGCCTCCCCATCTCCAGAGGGGAACTCGAGGCCCGAATCAGTCCTATAGGTTGAGGCCTGACAGAGCTAGGGGGAGGCAGCATTCCCCCTCTTTTTTACCCTTGACTATCGTTATACTGGTCCTCATGCCGAGAGGTTCGGCCGATATATGGGGGACGAGAGCCGGCTCATGAAGAACTATCCACTTCACGTTGAGTGGGCGAGCAGCAACAGCGCTCATTCGCCCTCTTCTTTGATCAGGCTCGGGTACGTATTAATATATATTTTCATTTGATTTATCCAATATATTTATTATTAACACTTGCAATCTAATAACAATGATTTTTTTTTATTTTCAGTCGGATTACGATTTTCAGCCTGCACCCGACCCTGATCACCTTGGGAGGGTGCTCGACCTTCATGCTCTGTATAATGGCATGATGAAGAACATGCAGACCAATGCCCGATACAATAGGAATGAGCTGAAGGCCGACTGCTACTCCCTGTGGATGGCGACCCCCGAGGCAGAGAGAGCGGCCCTCCTATCTACTCCGGCGTTTGCGAGAGTCGACGTAGAGACATGGCCTCTATTGTGCGAATATTTCGACTCCCAACGCAAACATGTATGTATTTTAAATGTAATTCATTGTTTAGGATATAATTTATTTTTTTGTGTTCCTTAATTAGAAAACTAAATGTTAATTCGTTGTGCAGAAACGGGCCGCTCAGAATACAGAGGACAGGAAGTCGGCGAAGAGGGGTCGCCCTACTTACACAGGTGGCTCAAGGAATATTACTCGAGCCATGGAGTTATCGGTAAATTACAATAGATCGACCTTTGTGATATTCTGCAATATTAAGAGTTATTTTCTAATATTTCTAATATTAAGAGTTATTTTCTAATATTGCAGACAGCTCAGACCGTGGCGCAAGGTGGTACACCGAGCGTGCTGTCTGCATATCTTGCCGTCCACGGCACCTCGACAGATCCCGCCACCGGCGAGCTTCGATATCCAGACGTCGCTACCCAGGAGTATTGCGTAAGTGTTAATATTTATTCTACCCATATTTGAAATTTTAGTTTTGGAAGGTTCAAGTTTAAATTTTATACTTATACTTTACTGCTTAATGTGGGTGTAGGAGCGGGTGGTTGAGCAGGCCGAGGCCTCGGGGATCGATTTTACCGGACAGAGCGATCCGAGGCTGCTGACCCCAGTTCTGGACGCCGCACACGGAGGGCACCACGGAGGTTGGGAGAGAGGCCGGGGACTGGGCCCTAGCAGGGCCCATATGAGGTTGGACTCCACCCCGGCGGTTACTTCCTCCGTCTCCAGTAAGCGACGTGTCCAGCAGGAACTGGAGAGCTTGAGGGCCACCGTTTAGGAGTTGAAGGAGATGCTGGTATGTATACTACTTTATAGTAAAATATCATGTCATATTATAGATATCAACATATCCATAATTAGTACGTAGCTTGAGCTTATTTGGTTTTAGACTTAGGTTTGATTAATCATACATACATATGTAATTAAAATAAACAACGGTTTTCCAAACTAGATATCCAAATGGGGTTTCGAAATAACTTGATAATGATACGAATTCGAATAATACACAATTCTTACACGCTTCTTACACATGTTACGTACAGACGCGACAGGGTAAATCGGCCGAGCCTCCACATGCATCTCCTTCGGCTGCGGCTCCGCAAGCCACTACATCGGCTGTGGTTCCGCAGACAGCTCCTATAGCTCCACCGCCCGCTCAGACTCCCGCAGCCGTGGCTCCGCAAGCGACTACCTCGACGGCGGCTGCACAGACCACATCGCCAACTCCACAAGCCGCTCAGACTCCCGCACGCGCCAAATTGCATGGTTTATTAACCGAGGAGCAGGCGTACTTGATTCTATCATTTATCAAAGGTTGAGCTGGACCGAGCTAGGGTAGCTTTTTGATTCTTATTTTTTGAAACATGTATTTATTTATATCATACATATTGTACTACATTTTGAAATGATATTGATATTGATATTGGTTTATATTTATATCATATTCAGTTTTTGGGTTTCTTTTGTATATTATATGCGTGAGATGTGATTATGAATACTGCGATATAATTTGTATGATGATTAATTTTATATTTTATTGATATATATATATTATTATGCACAGGGCGGAGAAAAATCAGGCAGCCATTTTTTAAAAAAAAAACAGATAATGTGTACCTACGGATTAATCCGTAGGCACACATGTTGCCCCTACGGATTGAACCGTAGGGGCAAAATATCAGCATTAACTGATATTTCCCCCCTGATCTCAGTACCTGGGGGTTGGAAGTGCCCCTACGGATATATTCGTAGGGGCAAACAAAGGGCCCTACGGAGTTATCCGTAGGGGCAAAATATCAGAAATCCTGATATTCCTACGGATAAGTACCTACGCATATATCCGTAAGGATAATACTTGACCCTACGGATATCTCCGTAGGTACAGTTAATATATTTTAAAAACCCTAAATAAAATAACTTTTTTTTACCCTACGGCCTACTCCGTAGGTGAAACTGGACCTACACAGAACTCCGTAGGGGCAAGCTTTTTTCCGTACTGGCATGTTCAGGGCTTCAACTTGCACCTATGATGTTTGGACCTATAGGTTATTTTTTCGCCCCTATGGAGGTATCCGTAGGGGCAGTGGTTTGCCCCTACGGATAAATTCATAGGGGCAACCCTTATTTGTCGTAGTGGTACTTATATAATAAGTATAAATTTTAAATATAAACATAAAATAAATGAAAGTTTTCATGAAAATTTATCTTTGATAAAAAAAGAATAAAACCATAAATATACTGTAGCCACTGTTAAAATAAATTAGGATCTGTTAATTATGGGTTTTTTTTATAATAAAAAGTAAGGAAGTCCCTGCTCAAAAAATATATTAAAGATAAAAAGCTATACATAAAGTAATTACAAAATGGAATTCACTATCCAAAAAGGATTGTGTTGGATTCCAGATATAAGATACACTACTAGAATAAGGGGTTGCCCCTACGGATATTGAAATCCGTAGGGGCATATTTATTTTGGCCCTACGGACTAATCCTTAGGGCCATAAGGTTGTCCCTACTGTCCGAGACGCACCAACGTAAAAAAATTAAATCTTAATTTGTCATTTACCCGTACAGTGCCGCAAACCAAGGACCTACGGATAAATCCGTAGGGGCATCTAAATATGGATTTAATAGAAAAGAAACAAAATTTCCCTATGCGCTGATTATCTGGCCTCCTCCTCGATCGAGCGCGCGAAATCGCTTTTTCTCGTCGCCGCGTCACCGACCTCGCCGTTCTCGTCGCCGTTCTCTCTCTGTCGTTCCCGATCTCGATGCCGTTCTTCCTCGTCGCCGATCCACCGAACAGGTAAGTAATTAAATCTTCAATTAAAGAGATTTTTGATTATTTTAGGGGTTGGGGTTGCGGTTGGGGTTGCGGTTGGGGTTCGGCTAGGGTTGCGGCTGGGGATAGGTTCGGCTAGGGTTGCGGTTGGGGTTAGGGTTGGGGTTAGGGTTAGAGCTGGGGATGGTGCTGGTGCTAGGGATGCGGTTGGGTTGGGGTTGGGGTTAGGGTTAGGGTTAGGGTTGGGGTTCGGCTGGGGGGTGCATAACTGTTGGGGTTGCGGTTTGGGTGGGGTTGGGTTGGGGTTGGAGTTAGGGTTAGGATTGGGGTTGGGGATAGGGCTGGGGCTGGTGTTACGGTTGCGGTGGGGTTGGGGTTGGGGTTGGGGTTCGGCTGGGGGGGCGCATAACTGTTGTCTTGCATGGTAAACTATAAAGGGGGTTTGTGCAATAAACCCTGATTATTGCGCTGCGCTTGCAATGAGTACTTATCCATGTTATGCATGTTGATTCCCACTTTTGTTCGCTTGCTTGCATATATTGTAGATATGAGATTATTTTTTTGTTGGGTTTGTTTGTTTCTTATTCCATTGATGGGCACATCCAAGCAGTATGAAATTGCATCTTCCTTTTCCTACCAACGATTAGCTAAGTTAGATTATGCAGTTATGCCTTTCTTTCTAGATTTTGGATAGATTTTTCACTTTACATTTCTATCCATAATTGATTGGATAATTTATTGACCAAAGCTCTCTACTTGAGAAACCGAGAGGCATTAGTGTGATAATGTCATCATGTGAAACTTCTGTTGACCGCCTAAATTCACAAATTTCTTTTTTTATCTGTTAGTTTAGGGGCATGCATAATTTGTTTTTAGCCGTAAATGGCTCTAGTTATATATTTCTCCGTCATGTTTGAATTGGGTATCACAAAATTTGCCTAAATGGTTCATTATATGTTCCCTCATTCATGAATGTATAACACACACACACACACATTAGCTTTTATGCCAGATACTTTTGGAAATCAAACTTTCAACACTAATTTTGATCTGAGACCCGTGTCATGTAGCATTAATTATGAATTTATATTATATTCATCTTGTTTATTGATTTCTTTTCTATGTTAAAGGTATGCATCTCAATCCCAAGTCTAATGCATCTTAGTTCTGTAATACTCAATTCTTCATATATCTTATTCTCAAGTTGCAATTTGCAAGTAACTAAGCAAGTATTATTTCATAAGTTTAAAATCATGCTACACATACAACACGAATGCACAACAAACGCATCATTAGAGAGTGATTCAAGATGTTCAAGTTAAAACCAATATATGATACTCGATGATAATATGAAACCTTCATATTCTCATCGACACTCATATATGAAACTAAAAGCGCCACTTAGACCCCGTCTATCGGTTAACATACGTGCGATGTTCGTTGTGACATAGAACTATACGAAGGTTGTTAAATATCGGACGGTATAGCTCGATACTACAACCGTCGTATAGTCCGCGACGAGAAAATCCAATCGTATGGTAATCGATAGATTTGTCCCGTGTGGACAAGTTAAAAATGTATAAAGCAAACACCTTCATTCACTTGTGTTTTCATCCATTTCGAGATATTTCGTCGGTAACTTTCCGCTGGTTCTCCATGTACAAAGATAGATTATATGTTCATTTCAACGTTGTTTCACAGCTTTAAAATGATTATCTATTCTATTACAGTGTACTCGGAGAACAGCGGGAAGGTGCTGCCGAAATTTACTCGAAACGGTTGAAAGCACAAGTGATGGGTGTTCGCTCTATACATTCTTAATGGGATAGAAGCCTACCCCCGACAGCCGGAACACACACATACAACTAGAATACACAACAAACGCATAATTAGAGAGTGATTCGAGATGTTCAAGTTAAAACCAATATTTGATACTTGATGATAATATGAAACCTTCATATTTTCATCGATACTCATATATGAAACTAAAAGCGCCACTTAGTCCCCGTCTATCGGTTAACATACGTGCGATAATTTATTCTTTTCAACGACAAAAGCACACACAAAGCATATACACGGATTTTCGTCTTTGTCAATAACTATCACGTTCTTATATTTCTCAATATAGTCAGCATAACCTACAATTTATATGTTATACAGTCTAACATGGCCCATGAGTACGTCAGAGTTAAGGACTGGGTGTATGTGGATTGGCAACAACGTATGCAATCTAAGTTTGTCGCAGGAGTTGCAGCTTTCCTTGAATTTGCACGCGCACATAATAAGATCATAATAGAGAAGATTCTCCGTCCGTGCGATAGATGTGGCAATAAGTACTGGCAGAAGGTAGAATTGGCAGAGCTTCATATTGTAAAATATGGGTTTACTAGACTTTATACAACTTGGAAATATCACGGGGAAGGAGAAGAATGCAGTACTGCGGCAGAAGAAGAAGGAGAACACGATAATGCGGCAGGAGAAGAAGAAGAATTCGGTAATGCGGCAGAAGGAGAAGACGGTAATTTATTTCCATCAGAAGAAATGGAGAGGCTGTCCTAGGTGAATCTATTCGTACCGAAGATGACATTCCTTCCGGTCAAGGACCGCGTGCGGATAAATATGAAAATTTCATGAATGATGCTAGGAAACCAATTTATGAGAATGCGAAGTATTCCAACCTCTCATGGTTCGTCCAACTTTTCCAGATTAAGTGCCTAAATGGATGGAGCAACAAGTCATTCACAATGCTTCTTTCGTTCTTGAAAGATTCTATGCCTTCGGGAAATAACGTGCCCGACATCTGGTACGGAGCCCAGAAGATGATGTCTGATTTGGGTCTAAAGTGGGAGAAGATTCAAGCATGTCCTAAAAATTGCGTGTTGTACCGTAAAGAGAATTCAGATTTGAAATAGTGTCCAACATGCGGAGAGGCCAGGTATAAACCGAAAGATTCTGATAAGAAGCCCGATATACCTGTCAAGATAGCATGATACTATCCCATAACACAGAGGCTACTGAGGCTATTCAGGTGCAAGAAAACAGCCGAGTCAATGATTTGGCATCACCGTGCTCCTCCAAGTGAAGATGGAAAAATGAACCATCCAAGAGATTCACCGGCATGGAAGGATTTCGATAGGAGGCACGCAATATTCAGTAGCGATCCACGCAATATCCGGCTCGGACTGGCTACTGATGGCTTCTGGCCATTCAACTATATGGCTGGAAGTCACAGCTCATGGCCCGTTGTAATGATAATTTATAATCTGTCGCCTTGGTTGGCTATGGACCAATCATACTTTATGATGCCTCTTCTTATCGACGGACCAAACTCACCGGGGAACAATATTGACGTCTATCTCCGACCTCTGATCGAGGAGTTGAAATCTTTGTTCATTAATGGTGTAGAGACATATGATGCAAGCACAAATACAACCTTCATACTACGTGCGGCTCTAATGTGGACAATTAATGACTTTCCTGTGTATGGAATGCTATCAGGTTGGTCCATACATGGTCACAAAGCATGTCCTCATTGCCATGAACACACAACATCGAAATTCTTGAATTTTTGCAGGAAGGTTTCTTATTGCGGCCATCGACGTTTCCTGCCTCCAGACCACCCCTATAGGTTAGACACGGTTCACTTTGATGGTCATCAAGAGTTTCTTGGACCTCCATCCCCATTTTCCGGAGAGGACGTGACTGCTAAATGGGATGGTTACAATAATGTGACCTTCGGGATGGATCCAACGAAACAGGTCAAACCACCATTTTGGAACAAGTTAAGCATTTTTTTCGAGCTTCCGTACCGGTCTACAAATTCAGTGCGTCATTGTCTGGACGTCATGCATATAGAGAAGGGAGTATCATAGCACATACTTAACTTGTTTCTTTGTAAAGACGGGAAATCGAAAGACAACCTGAATGCTCGGATGGATCCACAAGAGTGGGGAATAAGAAGTGAATTGCACCCTAGACCGGTAGCGGGTAAATCGGGCAAGTTTGTACTTCCCAATGCCGTTTATCATATGTCACAACCGGAGAAGAAAAGATTCATGCAGGTGTTGCATGATTTGAAAGTTCCCACAAGTTTCTTAGGATCATTCAGCAAGAAAATAAAAATTGTGAAGGGCAGGATCGATGGGCTGAAAAGTCATGATCACCATGTTATCATAGAGCACCTTCTTCCATTAGCCCTCAGAACTTCTCTCCCCGAATCGGTTGGTCTAGTAATCAACAACCTATGTTGTTTTTTCAGGGAGTTGTGTGCTAAAACACTGGAGGTTGTGACGCTGGATAAACTAGAAAATTCTATTGTGTTGATACTTTGCAAGTTTGAGCGTATTTTCCCACCGTCATTCTTCGATATCATAATACACTTGACGGTTCATCTTGCAACTGAGGCGAAGTTAGCCGAACCGGTTCAATATCGATGGATGTATCCCGTCGAGAGGTACGTGTAATTTTTCGTTTCGCGCAATTTATAAATTTATTGTTGTCATGTATGCCCGTATTTATTTATTCAATATATTTTCATTAGGTAGCTCTACACTCTTAAGAAGTATATATGCAATAAAAATCGACCAGAGGGTTCTATCCTGCAAGGTTATCTTCTTGATAAAGCAACCACATTTTGTTCCCGCTATCTGGACGAGAACATTGAGACAAGGCTTAATCGGCCACGAAGAATTCAAGATGGGCCATATGGTAAAGCCGGGTATAAGAGGGTAGACACTATGTTTATCAACAAGATATACCGGTTTATCTAGCTTAATTGCGCATGTCTTGAATATATTAGAGAGTAAGTTTTTTTGGATTAATTATTATATCTGTGTTTATGTGTGTATGAAATGATATAATATTAATGTTACCATTATTTGTCGAAAACAGAATTCATTTTAACAAGGTACGTGAGGGGCATCCTGATTGGAACGAAGAACGATTGGAAAAATATCATCAGGATAATTTTTGTGATTGGGTCACAGATCATGTAAGTTATTCGAATAACATTTTATTGCTATCAGTTTTAATCTAAACTTGTATCGTTATGTATTTGTCGTAAAATTTGTTTTGTTAGATCCACGATCCGAACTTGTCTGCATCATTTGAGAGTGATTCAAGATGTTTAGCTCAATTTCCTAGTATGGAGGTTGCATATTACAAAGGATTTGGTGTCCTTGGATACAAATTCGAAGTTAAGGATATAGAAACATCTAGAACCACTCAGAATAGTGGGATTGCGACGGTAGGATCGGACGGTGTGATTTATTATGGGTACTTAAATTGTATACGCGGCATCCACTATCCCGGACGATCAGAACCCTTTTATATATTCCAGTGTACTTGGTACGATACGCGAACCGATACGGAAAGGTGGAGAAGCAATCTTGGGATTTGGAAAGATGAATATGGATTGACCAGTGTGAACACACTTTGATTTTACGGTCAGGAAGATCCGTTTATCTTTCCGAACCAAGCGTTCCAAGTATACTACTCACAGTGTTTGAAGCATCCGGGATGGAGTGTTGTATGTCGATGGAAACCCAGAGATGTCTACGATGTCCCAGAATTCGAGGACAGCGATGAGGACGAAGAAGAGAGAAGGCTTAAAGTGCTCCGACCGTCTGTTTCGAAGGACGGGTTGTCTTCGACCGATCATGAAGTTACGTGGGTTAGAAATGACATCGATGATGAAATCCAAGTAGATATGTATAATGCGCCCACGAAACGAAAAAGTTTATCAGTAATGTTATAATATTACTTCACATTTTACGCTCTATACATATATAGTCAATACTTTTATTGATTGTCTAATGAGTCCACGAACCATTTATCTAGATTTGATGACGATGTCGGGAGCAGTGAGGGGCGGCAGGAGCTCCTGCCGCGGAAGAGGCAGAGGCAGAGCGGTTCTGCCGCCCGGAGAGCTCCTTAGGGAGCTTTAGAGGGCCGGTCTTGCACCCAGATCGGAGACCCCTTCGGATGCCTCCTTCCGTGTGGATTTTGCCACACCTCCAGGTATACTACACGCATATCCATTTTGAATGTAATATTACAGATATTCATGCATGTTTATGTCAAAATTACTTATATTGTTAATCTTTGATTGTCTAGTTGTTGGTGATGCGTCCACATCTGGGATAGGGGCCACTCCCGCTCCTCCAGGTATGTTTATATATCATATAGTGTATGTATATTGATTTAGAATGCTATATCATAAATATACACACATTCCTTTTGCTCTTACTTAGCAATTTTTATTATTGTCTAGCTGTAGGTGGTGACACCACCGCACCCGCGGGTATGTTTATATATCCTATAGTGCATGCATATTGATTTAGAACGTTATATTATTGATCTACACATTCTTTTTGCAATTACTTATATAATCTATTTTTAATTGTCTAATTATAGGTGGTGCGTCCACATCTTCCGCAGGGGCCACTCATGCCGCTTCCATACCCTCCGCATCGTCTGCATAAATATGAACTTCATGGAAATTTAGCGTCAATGTTTATTTTCTAGTTGGAGGGGATGCGTCCGCATCCGGAACCCCGGTTGTTCCTCACCGGAGGAACTATCGTCCCGCTCGTGCTGCTGCCCGGGCCCAGGCTCGTGCGATAGTTACCGGAGGTATATATCACACTTCAGTTTTCGTTTAATCTTGATTTCTTTATACAACTTTGTCTTAATATTGATTGTGTTGATATTTCGTGCAGACGAAGTGCCTCCCCATCCCCAGAGAGGGACTCGAGGCCCGAATCAGTCCCATAGGTTGAGGCCTGACAGAGCTAGGGGGAGGCAGCATTCCCCCTCTTTTTTACCCTTGACTATCGCTATACCGGTCCTCATGCCGAGAGGTTCGGCAGGTATATGGGGGACGAGAGACGGCTCGTGAAGAACTATCCACTTCACGTTGAGTGGGCGAGCAGCAACAGCGCTCATTCGCCCTCTTCTTTGATCAGGCTCGGGTACGTATTAATATATATTTTCATTTGATTTATCCAATATATTTATTATTAACACTTGCAATCTAATAACAATGATTTTTTTTATTTTCAGTCGGATTACGATTTTCAGCCTGTACCCGACCCTGATCACCCTGGGAGGGTGCTCGACCTTCATGCTCTGTACAATGGCCTGATGAAGAACATGCAGACCAAGGCCCGATACAACAGGAATGAGCTGAAGGCCGACTGCTACTCCCTGTGGATGGTGACCCCCGAGACAGAGAGAGCGGCCCTCCTTTCTACTCCGGCGTTTGCGAGAGTCGACGTAGAGACATGGCCTCTATTGTGCGAATATTTTGACTCCCAACACAAACATGTATGTATTTTAAATGTAATTCATTGTTTAGGATATAATTTATTTTTTTGTATTCCTTAAATAGAAAACTAAATATTAATGCGTTGTGCAGAAACAGACCGCTCAGAATACAGAGAACAGGAAGTCGGTGAAGAGGGGTCGCCCTACTTACACAGGTGGCTCGAGGAATATTACTCGAGCCATGGAGTTATCGGTAAATTACAATAGACCGAACTTTGTGATATTCTGCAATATTAAGAGTTATTTTCTAATATTTCTAATATTAAGAGTTATTTTCTAATATTGCAGACAACTCAGACCGTGGCGCAAGGTGGTACACCGAGCGTGCTGTCTGCATATCTTGCCGTCCACGGCACCTCGACAGATCCCGCCACGAGCAAGCTTCGATATCCCAACGTCGCTACCCAGGAGTATTGCGTAAGTGTTAATATTTATTCTACCCATATTTGAAATTTTAGTTTTGGAAGGTTCAAGTTTAAATTTTATACTTATACTTTACTGCTTAATATGGGTGTAGGAGCGGGTGGTTGAGCAGGCCGAGGCCTCGGGGATCGATTTTACCGGACCGACCGATCCGAGGCTGCTGACCCCAGTTCTGGACGCCGCACACGGAGGGCACCACGGAGGTTGGGAGAGAGGCCGGGGACTAGGCCCTAGCAGGGCCTATATGAAGTAGGACTCCACCCCGGCGATTACTTCCTCCGTCTCCAGTGAGCGACGTGTCCAGCAGGAACTGGAGAGCTTGAGGGCCACCGTTCAGGAGTTGAAGGAGATGCTGGTATTGTTGCGCCACGGCAGCGCCCCGGCCGTCTACTCGAGGCCAAAATGCTGAATCAAAAATTTTCTTAACTTTTAAAATGGCGCTACCGCGGACAATAAATCCGGATCGTAACCATTAACCTATACAAGCAAACAAGAGAAGGGTAGAGAAGTATACCGACTGATCCGAGTCCTCCGGTCTTCTCGTCGTCGTCCCGATCTCCCGCGGAAACTCCGGTCGTCGTATACTTGCCGGAAGGGCACCACATCGACTGCATCTTTTACGGGCTCCCGCCTCTATACCGAGGCAACTCGGGCATGAAGCTGGCAAGTCGACGTGCCCAAGATTTGCTGTAGATTGTAGTGTAGAAATGCTTGTCTCATTGGGGTATACGAAGTTGCCTTGATGGAGGAATAGAAGGAATGAACTTTGGAGTGATGTGAGGAATTTAGTAACAAGAAGAATGAGATGAATATGAAATTCCTCATACAAAATGAACCTTCTCCCTCTCTCTCCAAGATGTGGCCGGCCTATCCCATATGGAAATGGTGGAGGGAATGAAACATAATACAAAGGGAGGTGAGTGTAGGAGAACAAAGGTGGTGACCACAACATAAAGCAAGTCTCACATCAAGGAAGCAAATCAATCCCATCTTAATCCTTTCTCATTAATACAATACCATGATGAAGAAAAGAATGGAATCTAATGATGATAGTCTTATCATAATCCCTCAAATGCAAAGGACCCCTTCCACAAATGTAATTTGCACAATTGCAAATTACCCCCTCCATCGGAAAAGTCCGGCCGGGAAAGAACAAATGAAAACTGGCCGGAACGGAATGCAAACTGGCAACTCCAGAAAACTGGTCCCGTAATAAATTACAGGAAAACCCCGATACTGTGCATATACACTCGCATCTGCATTCCGACCGGATACAAATGCAATGAGACAAAATCTACACTGTACTAAACTAGGATCCGGCTTAAACCAAAACCGGCTAGTAAAAACCGTTCGATCCTGATCCGTGCAATACCGCACGTATCTGATCGAACCTTGCCATATCTCCATACGGCCTCTACAGCGTTTCGCCCGAAAGCTTGAGTAACTGTAAGTGTGGTGGACTCTAAAGACTCGTCAATACTATGGCTGTGGATTTAACCACTAGCACGTCAGAGGTATAAGCCAATACGTGACGGGCCACCAGCTATTGACCAAAAGGGACGTCGATGAACGAACTCATCCTGACACCCTACTGAGCCTGTCAGTGACAATATCCGTACAATCCGGTCCGTTCGTCTATGAGTATCGCACGGCAGGCCTAGGGGGTTGGTAAAAGTCAGACCCCCAAAAGCAGTCCAAGTCGTGTCGGAGTGTAGCGCAGAACACCCTGAGATACTACTGGAATACCTACCAGTAAATCTCCTGCCTCGGCCGAGGGCTTTGTGTAATGGCTCTCCTAGACACAGCACGACCTCACCCCCAATACCGGGAGAGACGAACCCCTGCAGATCCGCTCACTGCCTCCATGTGGCTCGGGACTGTACCCAACTAAAACCTGTTTCCACGACTCCTTTGAGCCATGGTAGGGTAGTAATCAAAGTATAGTGGGAACTCACACGAGACAAATGACGATCTCAGGTCGATGAACTAACCTGTACACATGTCACCTGGGAACTGCTATCTGACGTCTGGTATAATCCCAACTAGCATGTTCCCGGCGAGTCCTGTCCAGTGTACTCATAACCCAATGAGCACCTGTATACATCTTAGGTGAACCAACTGACACCAGTGGCTTGTGAGGCCGGCCACCGCCCCTCGTCGGGGTCTCGACTGTATACACTAGTCTACTCTGGAGAATCGATGCCCTGTCTCGATACTCCCACGACTAGGGACCTTTTAAGGATGTTCTTATAGACCACCAGCTCTCACGTATATGATCGCCCTCATACTGCTGGTAGACAAACAAGAATCCTAGGGGCTCTATCAGCGTGTAATAGCGACCTGTATGGTCACCTGAAGCAGTACACGATGATAAAGGTAAACCAGATAGCATACTATCATCTCGAGTAAGACTGTTCTACCGGGATAGGTCCTCCCTCAATCGTTGCAATCATGTGCCTGTGATCCAATAATTGACACTGAGGGCACTATCTCCAACAATCTCCCACTTGCAATCAAGGCTAATTATTGCGATTGTTGCGCCACGGCAGCGCCCCGGCAGTCTATCCGAGGCCAAAATGCGGAATCAAAAATTTTCCTTACTTGGAAACTGGCGCTACCGCGGACAATGAAAACCCGGATCGTAACCATTAACCTAATGCTAGCTAACAAGAGATGGGAAGAGAAGTATACCGAGTGATCCGAGTCCTCCGGTCTTCTCGTCATCGTCCCAATCTCCCGTGGAAAGTCTAGTCTCCATATCGTCGCTTCCTCGCCGGAAGGGCACCACATCGCCTGCGTCTTTTACGGGCTCCCGCCTCAATACCGAGGCAACTCGGGCATGAAGCCGGCAAGTCGACATGCCTAAGATATGCTGTAGAATGTGTAGTGTAGAGGCTATGTCTCATTTGGGGTTTTGTTGCCATTTGAAGATGATGGAGGAAACTAGATAAGGAAGAATGGTGCTTGCATTTTTCCTAGCATGAAATGAGATCAAGAAAAATCCCTCAAGCTCAAAAATGAAACTTCTCTCCTCTTCTTCTCTCAAGTGTGGCTTCTTTCATCTTGTGTGTAAATGGTGGAGGAAAAAAAACATAAGCAAGAGGGAGGTGAGTGTAGGAGAAAAAGAAAGGTGACCATATCCAAACCTCATCATAACAATCTCACATCAAAAACAAATCAATCCTAATCACCTTTTACAAGAAATGATGATAGAAAAGAAAGGAATAAAAAAGATGCTTTCATAATCAAACCATTTGCATGAAAACCATCCACAATGTGTTATTTGCAAACTTGCAAATAACACCCTCCATCAGAAAAGTCCGGCCGGGAAAGAACAAAGGAAAACCGGCCGAAACGGAATGCAAACTGGCAACTCCAGAAAACTGGTCCCGTAATAAATTCCAAGAAAACCCCGATACTGTGCATACACACCCACATCTGTATTCCATCCGGATACAAATGCAATGAGACAAAATCTACACTGTACTAAACTAGGATCCGGCTTAAACCAAAGCCGGCTAGTAATATCCGTTCGATCCTGATCCGTGCAATACCGCACGTATCAGATCGAACCCTGCCATATAACTATACGGCCACTAGTACAAAACTGTCCGATCCTGATCCGTGCAATACCGCACGTATCTGATCGGACCCTGCCATATCTCCATACGGCCTCTACAGCGTTTCGCCCGAAAGCTTGAGTAACTGAAAGTGTGGTGGACTCTAAAGACTCGTCAATACTATGGCTGTGGATTTAACCACTAGCACGTCAGAGGTATTAGCCAATACGTGACGGGCCACCAGCTATTGACCAAAAGGGACGTCGATGAGCGAACTCATCCTGACACTCTACTGAGTCTGTCAGTGACAATATCCGTACAGTCCGGTCTGTTCGTCTATGAGTATCGCATGTCGGGCCTAGGGGGTTGGTAAAAGTCAGACCCCCAAAAGCGGTACAAGTCGTGTCGGAGTGTAGCCCAGAACACCCTGAGATACTACTGGAATACCTACCAGTAAATCTCCTGCCTCGGCCGAGGGCTTTGTGTAATGGCTCTCCTAGAAACAGCGCGACCTCACCCCCAATACCGGAAGAGACGAACCCCTGAAGATCCGCTCACTACCTCCATGTGGCTCGGGACTGTACCCAACTAAAACCTGTTTGCACGACTCCTTTGAGCCGTGGTAGGGTAGTAATCAAAGTACAGTGGGAACTCACACGAGACAAATGACGATCCCCAGGTCAATGAACTAACCTATACACATGTCACCAGGGAACTTCTATCTGACGTCTGGTATAATCCCAACTGGCAGGTTCCCGGCGAGTCCTGTCCGGTGTACTCATAACCCAATGAGCACATGTATACATCTTAGGTGAACCAACTGAAACCAGTGGCTTGTGAGACCGGCCACCGCCCCTCGTCGGGGTCTCGACTGTATACACTAGTCTACTCTGGAGAATCGATGCCCTGTCTCGAAACTCCCACGACTAGGGACCTTTTAAGGATATGCTTATAGACCACCAGCTCTCACGTATATGATCGCCATCATACTGCCGGCAGTCAAGCAAGAATCCTAGGGGCTCTATCAGCGTGTAATAGCGACCTGTAAGGTCACCTGAAGCAGTACACGATGATAAAGGTAAACCAGATAGCATACTATCATCTCGAGTAAGACTGTCCTACCGGGATAGGTCCTCCCTCAATCATTGCAATCACATGCCTGTGATCCAATAATTGACTCTGAGGGCACTATCTCCAACAATCTCCCACTTGCACTCAAGGCTACTTATTGCGATGTCGCATACTCACAGCCCGTGTGATACCGAACACCCAACTCCTCTACTAGTCAGTCTCACAAAACCCGTTTGTGAAACTATTGCGTTCGAGAAATAGCCTCAGTGAGTGGATCCGCAGTGAAGTTTCTTTCTATGTCTCTCTATATCTCAAGTTCGCAGAGAAAGCCATCTCCCGAAATGAGCAATACCCGTCTTAGAGTATGTCTGGATATCTGATGGGACCTAGCTCATAAATGAACTCCAAATCCAAACTTCTTAGACTGTATCGATAACTAAACTTAATCAGTATCCAGCGCCATGCCTCCCTCAGTATCGCCTTGGTCCACCTGTCCAAAATACTGCCCCTCGTCAGAAGGAGAAACTATAACTCTGACAGCCACTCTACCATCCATGTCACCTTGGAAGCCTGGAATGATAACCGTCTCTTAAAAGAGGCTGTCGTTATCACATCCCTAGAACATCAACTTATGTTCTAAAACTGCTTCCGACTGTTTCTCCAGGATTGGATTAATATCAACTTATTGCACCTACTGCAAGAACAACATCTGGTGTGGTACTTGACATCTCATGATTGACTCAATTGCCTAAGCAAGTGATCTGCCAATCATGCACATCCCTCTCTACTTTAGTCTATAAGACACCTTTAGAGAGGGTGACTCCATCACCTGCAGGTACACTACCGTGCCAGGAGTCGTCCATTCTAAATACTCTTAGAATGTTGTCAAAGTACCCTGATTGGGAAACCACCCAAATCTAGATCTAAAACCATAGATCTAGTAACCAGTATGTCTGATATAATGTCCAAGTCCTTTGTGGAGAAACCACTGTGTGACGACCAAAGTATAACCGATCGTAGTATAGGAGTTTCTTTTCCTACTCTATGTATGTCATCCAAATACCAGGATATCACACCCTACTACCTTCTCAACAGATCCATCCCCTATTCTGATGATGTCAAACCTATGACTGTCATATCAGAAATAGATGATCTATCTCCGCTATATCTGCTTTAGTCTATAAATAGACATAAGCCACCTGTCCACCAATGCTTCCGCTGCTCCCACTGACTACGACAACCCTCTGGCAAAGTCATATACACGTACACTTCTGAAGCTAGTTCAGAACGACGCTATACTCATCCTGCTGCCGGGTCTCGCGGCCTGGAACAACAGCAATGGCAAGTGTGGGTAAACAAGAACTTCCCTGTCACCGTCCTTGAGGCTACCGGAGTACCTCTCGGGTGCCTGAAGTTACCCACCGTATCTGCGGAGTGGCCAATGGAATGTCAAACCAGATTGAATCTTTAGGTTCCTTATCAAATCTTCAGTAATCGTTTGCGGTTCTGGAATCACTTCCAGTTCTACCATACTCCCACTACTGTTTTTCTAAAAAATCCATTTCTTTTTTTTTTTTTTAAATGTGGCGAGTCAAGAACAATATCTGTATTGATCTTCCAGATGGTAGAAAGTCAACCCTCGTCATAGCCTGGGTCAACCCGCAAACAGCCATTACAGAAACGTGCCTTGAGTTGTCCAGTGTCTGGTTTTAATCATAAGCCGGACAACTCCCCGTACCTTAACATCGTTAAGATATGAACTGATCTATATCCAATATAGAACCAGAGGCACTGATTTAATTGAACTAGATTCAAATCATGCAGCTATCTCCAGTGCATGTCAACTAAATGGAAGGAGGCCGATCAGCGTTACTCAACTTAGGAGTGCTTCTAATTATGAGTAACCTGAAAGAGAAGCAATTTCTCTTTATCATTACTATCAACCGAATACCAAACACAAGTATCTACATCTTCGATCACTTTGAAGAATCCCGATACTTGCTACACCTGGTTCTCTACTCTATTCAAATACCTATAACTCCTCAAAACTTAGACCCTGTGTTTCTACGAAACACATGTCTAAGAAGTAGAGAAGTTAAAATTAAACAGAATATAGTATGAGGACCAACCCCTCTATCCTAATGGACACTGGACAACATACAATACTCTGTATAAGTCCGCTGAGTCTAACAACTCTTTCACTGTATGTCGTAGGTTGAAAACTGTAGTTATGGTTAAGAAGAATTACACCGCTGTTTAATGCTCCTTACCTAACCATCCACTAATATAGGTAAATGTCATCGACATAATATCAAAAGGTATATCTCACTCTATGAAAATAGACGTACAGATATATCAATTTGAAATTGGTGCACAACAGCGGATATTCAAAACCAAATATTTGCCGACCGGCAAACAACCCAGATGATCTCCTCAAATATCACCGATTACAACGAATCCCGATATAATGAGGATGATTACCCTATTCCCAATAACTTACTCCCACTCATCATCTGTAAAACCATACAGATGTGAGAATCAAACCTGGTAAATACATACCCTGGAGCAAGTGTCCAATCGGGAAATCAGTTTTCTTTTAACAGTACACAGCTGAACTGAAACATTGAAATGTTTCGATGTGGTATCCTGGTATTCCTAGTAATGCCTCTACCATTATCCAGATTCACAACTTTAACCGTATAATTCTTTGCCACCTCTCCAAATCCCTTTATATATCTTTAGTCATTACCTTCTGCACACCCCTTAGGCCAAATGGTTTTCTTCCTTCCCTACCGTTCGGCACCAGCCTATGGTTTGGAAGAAGACTATCCAATAAGCATAATGGGTGTACTGTCCTAGTCCTAGGAGCACTCGCAATGCGAGAGAAGGTGAAGATAAAAGACAACCGAATAAACCTTATTCCTATTTCTCCTGGACCAGAGTCCATCCCCGAACTGGAACAAGTTCCTTTCGAGTTCGTATATAACCATACGATGGAATATCCAATAAACTGTGGATCTTCGTAGTGATACGGAGTGTCCTGGAGAAATACAAAGGTGATTTAGGATTGGCGAAGAAATACTTGGTTTGGTCGTGAATATCAGTCGCATTTTACTTTGCCCTCTTACTAATCCCTTGCTTTGTCTTAATCTTAATACCTTCTGTACACCGTTTAGGCTAATTGGTATTCTTCATTCCCCACCGTTCGGCACCAGCCTAAGGTTTGGAAGAAGACTATCCAATTTGCGTAATAGGTGTACTATCTCCTAAACCAAGGAGTACTCACAACTTGAGAGAAGGTAAAAGGGAAAAGACAACTGAATAATCCTATCCGTTTTCTCCAGAACCGGAAACCATCCTCGAATTCCTTCGAGTTCGTATCTAACCATACGATGGTTTTGTCCAATGGAAGTGGACGTTCGCAGTAATGCGGGGTGTCCTGGAGAAAAGGGTAAAAGTAGGAGTGGTAATGAGGTCTGCAACTCAGACAATCCGAAAGCCAGTGTTAAGAAGGTTCGGTCAACTTGGTCACTGAGTCAAAGTCCAGGGTCGGGTCAATGGTCGCTGCCAAAGAGAGAGAGAAAAGAAACACTCAGCGTGCACTCTAACCAAAATCAGAATGATTATCACTTTATCTAATCTGGAAACCTCCCACTGTACCGTCAAATTCTCCTCCAAACCTGAAAGAAGAATTAGTCGGGGTCACCCGAGGAGTAAACTAACTCATCAGTGGGAATCGGGATCCAACTATCATCGCATGATAACGTGACGGAATCCACTCACGTCATCACACTCCAGAAGGTATGCGCATGTCTGGCAAGTTTCAGTTCTTTTGAAACTCCCGATGTGTGTTTTTACCCCTAGGACTCAAGTGACCTTGACGGAGTCAACAAATCAAAGAGTCCTAGTCAAGTTCAACCCGTCATTATCTGGATTGCATTAAACCCACCCGTACG
The DNA here is from genome assembly GCA_030015575.1 of Agapanthus africanus. Lineage (NCBI taxonomy): Eukaryota > Viridiplantae > Streptophyta > Magnoliopsida > Asparagales > Amaryllidaceae > Agapanthus > Agapanthus africanus. The sequence goes on from CM057337.1 coordinate 541,470,328, forward strand.
TGCCCTTGACGGAGTCAACAAGGCCGCACGACTGTCCTAACCAATCCCATTTATGCAACAAACAAGCACCACTTAGCTACCGTACACTACGCCTTGACGGAGTCAACAAACGCAGCACGAATACTAAATAATACTCATAAGAAATGACGGAGGGCTACGAATGGTTTTTGGCGAAAAACCTTTAACGTAAAGAACTTGATATCGTTGAAGGAACTGCATAGCCTTTTATAAAAATATAGTGACGAAAACCTTTGCTAAAGAGGTCACTCCCGGTGAAGGGATCTCGGCACTTTCCCCGTAGAATGAGGTGCAGGATATTCTAACTGAATACCACGATGCAAAGCAAAAGTAATCGGCTATAGTGAAGTTAATGCCCTGACGCAAACTTCTGTCCAAGGGGTCACTCCCGGTGAAGGGATCTCGGCCCTTGCCTCGTCGACTGAGGAGCAGGATATTCCAAATGAATACCACGATGCAAAACAAAAGTGAACGTCCTTACAATAACAGCTTTTGAAAAAGTGTTCCAACAATATCAGAATAGGTTTGTTTATCTTGCATTGATCCGAATCAACGCAGTCCCATCAATTGATCACACCACAAAGAACGAAAATATACCGATGTACGTATATGCCATCCGCATTCGCCACTGGCTCCCGTCATTACCCGTTAGGTTAGCTAACTAACGACAGAGCGGGGACTGGACTAGCGCGGATGTAAAACATATACAACATCTACTAATATATATACCAATATATTATATTCGCTCAAGGCGTGATAAGAATGCAACATCACAGAAATGTACAGCATCACAGAACAATACAGATATCTGGAAGCCCCGGGTTTCACAGAGCCGCTGCTGAAACCCGACGTTCCCCTGGTCGTGTGGATTGCCTGTGCAATGAAATCCTAGACCCCTACGGGCGCGGCAAGTCACCCGCCAAAACCTGAAGCGAGGCAGCCCCCTTCAGCACCGTGAATGGACCACCCAGCACTTCATAGAATCCGGTAACTTGGGCACCCCTCCTGGGTCAACCTGTACCCCCTACGAGTGTGGCGAATAGCCCGCCAATCCTAGAGTGAAGCCCCCTCCGTCTCAATGCCATGAGATGCGGGCCCGTTGCCCTCTAGAACCCGGCTATCCGTGCACCCCTCCGCGGGGTAATCCTAGTACAGAAAGTAAAATATACATTCAACGGGTACATCGACCGCAACCAGGTCGTGCCCCAAAAGAATAATACAATCAGGCAGTGACGGCAGTCCACATGTCAGACGCTCGCCCCGCAATATCAAATGTACATATAAAACAAAACTGTACTAACATTGCATCCAGGCTATCCCCCACGACCGATCCGCAACATCACAGCATAAACACAGAACATCAACGTGAAAGTCACGTTCGCAAATCCGTCTAACCGGGCTATAGCAGTTAGACGGGATTTACCGATCAAGTGACATTCACGGTCGCAGATATAATGTAAATACTGTGAAATAATGTGTTTAAAATATCCAATCGATCAAAAATTAACAAGTGGGCCCCCAAGTAATACTGTAGTACTCACAGAAATTCTGGGCCCAAAAATAATATTCCAAAACCCCTATTTTCAACACTTAAGCATTCTGCAAAATTTTGGGGGACTGAACAGTCCAAGTCGCGGCGGAACCGCGGCCCAAGCATGGATTTGGCCGCGGTTCCGCGGCGTTATGAACTGTTCACGAGCCCAAATTTTTAGAGAACTCTTAGAATGTCCTGTACATCATTCTGCAATCACCTGAAAAATTTTTAGAGCCCGGAAAAAATCGACAGAAAACTGATGCATGCAAAAACGCGGTTTTTGGAATTTTGGTCGATCGGATAAGTAAAACGCATTAGAACAAGCTAGGCAAGGTTAATGGTGTGGCTCTGATACCATGTTGCGCCACGGCAGCGCCCCGGCCGTCTATCCGAGGCCAAAATGCGGAATCAAAAATTTTCCTTACTTGGAAACTGGCGCTACCACGGACAATGAAAACCCGGATCGTAACCATTAACCTAATGCTAGCTAACAAGAGATGGGAAGAGAAGTATACCGAGTGATCCGAGTCCTCCGGTCTTCTCGTCATCGTCCCAATCTCCCGCGGAAAGTCTAGTCTCCATATCGTCGCTTCCTCGCCGGAAGGGCACCACATCGCCTGCGTCTTTTACGGGCTCCCGCCTCAATACCGAGGCAACTCGGGCATGAAGCCGGCAAGTCGACATGCCCAAGATATACTGTAGAATGTGTAGTGTAGAGGCTATGTCTCATTTGGGGTTTTGTTGCCATTTGAAGATGATGGAGGAAACTAGATACGGAAGAATGGTGCTTGCATTTTTCCTAGCATGAAATGAGATCAAGAAAAATCCCTCAAGCTCAAAAATGAAACTTCTCTCCTCTTCTTCTCTCAAGTGTGGCTTCTTTCATCTTGTGTGTAAATGGTGGAGGAAAAAAAACATAAGCAAGAGGGAGGTGAGTGTAGGAGAAAAAGAAAGGTGACCATATCCAAACCTCATCATAACAATCTCACATCAAAAACAAATCAATCCTAATCACCTTTTACAAGAAATGATGATAGAAAAGAAAGGAATAAAAAAGATGCTTTCATAATCAAACCATTTGGATGAAAACCCTCCACAATGCGTTATTTGCAAACTTGCAAATAACACCCTCCATCAGAAAAGTCCGGCCGGGAAAGAACAAAGGAAAACCGGCCGGAACGGAATGCAAACTGGCAACTCCAGAAAACTGGTCCCGTAATAAATTACAGGAAAACCCCGATACTGTGCATACACACCCACATCTGTATTCCGTCCGGATACAAATGCAATGAGACAAAATCTACACTGTACTAAACTAGGATCCGGCTTAAACCAAAACCGGCTAGTAATATCCGTTCGATCCTGATCCGTGCAATACCGCACGTATCAGATCGAACCCTGCCATATAACTATACGGCCACTAGTACAAAACTGTCCGATCCTGATCCGTGCAATACCGCACGTATCTGATCGGACCCTGCCATATCTCCATACGGCCTATACAGCGTTTCGCCCGAAAGCTTGAGTAACTGAAAGTGTGGTGGACTCTAAAGACTCGTCAATACTATGGCTGTGGATTTAACCACTAGCACGTCAGAGGTATTAGCCAATACGTGACGGGCCACCAGCTATTGACCAAAAGGGACGTCGATGAGCGAACTCATCCTGACACCCTACTGAGCCTGTCAGTGACAATATCCATACAGTCCGGTCCGCTCGTCTATGAGTATCGCATGTCAGGCCTAGGGGGTTGGTAAAAGTCAGACCCCCAAAAGCGGTACAAGTCGTGTCGGAGTGTAGCCCAGAACACCCTGAGATACTACTGGAATACCTACCAGTAAATCTCCTGCCTCGGCCGAGGGCTTTGTGTAATGGCTCTCCTAGACACAGCGTGACCTCACCCCCAATACCGGGAGAGACGAACCCCTGAAGATCCGCTCACTGCCTCCATGTGGCTCGGGACTGTACCCAACTAAAACCTGTTTGCACGACTCCTTTAAGCCTTGGTAGGGTAGTAATCAAAGTACAGTGGGAACTCACACGAGACAAATGACGATCCCTAGGTCAATGAACTAACCTGTACACATGTCACCAGGGAACTGCTATCTAACGTCTGGTATAATCCCAACTGGCAGGTTCCCGACGAGTCCTGTCCGGTGTACTCATAACCCAATGAGCACTTGTATACATCTTAGGTGAACCAACTGACACCAGTGGCTTGTGAGACCGGCCACCGCCCCTCGTCGGGGTCTCGACTGTATACACTAGTCTACTCTGGAGAATCGATGCCCTGTCTCGAAACTCCCACGACTAGGGACCTTTTAAGGATATGCTTATAGACCACCAGCTCTCACGTATATGATCGCCATCATACTGCCGGCTGTCAAGCAAGAATCCTAGGGGCTCTATCAGCGTGTAATAGCGACCTGTAAGGTCACCTGAAGCAGTACACGATGATAAAGGTAAACCAGATAGCATACTATCATCTCGAGTAAGACTGTCCTACCGGGATAGGTCCTCCCTCAATCATTGCAATCACGTGCCTGTGATCCAATAATTGACTCTGAGGGCACTATCTCCAACAGCGATGTCGCATACTCACAGCCCGTATAATACCGAACACCCAACTCCTCTACTAGTCAGTCTCACAAAGCCCGTTTGCGAAACTATAGCGTTCGAGGAATAGCCTCAGTGAGTGGATCCGCTGTGATGTCTCTTTCTATATCTCTCTATATCTCAATTTCGCAGAGAAAACCATCTCCCGAAATGAGCAATACCTGTCTTGGAATGTCTGGATGTCTGATGGGACCCAGCTCATAAATGAACTCCAAATCCAAACTTCATAGACTGTATCGACAACTGAACTTAATCAGTATCCTGCACCTTGCCTTTCCCTCAGTATCCACCCGGACCACCTGTCCAAAATACTGCCCCTCATCAGAGGGAAAACTATAACTCTGACAGCCAATCTGCCATCCAGGTCACCTTGGAAGCCTGGAATGATAACTGTCTCCCGAAGGAGAATGCCGTTATCAAATCCCTAGAACATTCAACTTATGTTCTATAACTGCTTCCGACTGTTTCTCCAGAATTGGATCAATATCAACTTATTGCATCTACTGCAAGAACAACATCTGGTGTGGTACTTGACATCTCATGATTGACTCAATTGCCTAAGCAAGTGATCTGCCAATCATGCGCATCGCTCTCCCCTTTAGTCTGTAAGACACCTTTAGAGAGGGTGACTCCATCATCTGCAGGTACACTACCGTGCCAGGAGTCGTCCATTCTAAATACTCATAGAATGCAGTCAAAATACCCAGATTGGGAAACCACCCAAATCTAGATCTAAAACCATAGATCCAGTAACCAGAATGTAAAATATAATATCCAAGTCCTGTGTGGAGAAACTACTGTGTGACAACCAAAGTATAACCGATCGTAGTATAGGAATATCACTTCCTACTCTGTGTATGTCATCCAAATACCAGGACATCACACCCTACTACCTTCTTAACAGATCCATCCCTATTCTGATGAAGTCAAATCTGTGACTGTCACATCAGAAATAGATGATCTATCTCCGCTATATCTGCTTTAGTCTATAAATAGACATAAGCCACCTGTCCACCAATGCTTCCGCTGCTCCCACTGACTACGACAACCCTCTGGCAGAGTCATATAGACGTACACTTCTAAAGCTAGTTTAGAACGACGCTATACTCATCCTCCTGCCGGGTCTCATACTCTGGAACAACAGCAATGGCAAGTCTGGGTAAACAAGAACCTCCCTGCCACCGTCCTTGAGCATACCGAAGTACCTCTCGGGTGCCTGAGGTTACCCACTTTATCTGCGGAGTGGCCAATGGAATGTCAAATCAGATTGAATCTTTAGGTTCCTATCAAATCTTCAGTAATTGTTTGCTGTTCTGGAATCACTTCCAGTTCTACCATACTCCCACTACTGTTTTCTGAAAAATCCATTCCTTTTAAAAATGTGGCGAGTCAAGAACAATATCACTATTGATCTTCCAGATGGTAGAAATCCAACCCTCGTCATAGCCTAGATCAACCCATAAACAGCCATTACAGAAACGTGCCTCGAGTTATCCGGAGTCTGGTTTTAAGCATAAGCCGGACAACTCCCCGTACCTTAACAATGTCAAGATATGAACTGTTCTATATCCAATACAGAAACAGAGGCACTGATTTAATTGAACCAGATTCAAGTCATGCAACTGTCTCCAGTGCATGTCAACTAAATGGAAGAGAGGCCGATCAGCGTTACTCAACTTAGGAATGCTTCCAATTATGAGCAACCTGAAAAAGAAGCAAGTTCTCATTACTATCAACTGAATACCATACACAAGTATCTACATCTTCGATCACCTTGAAGAATCCCGATACTTGCAATACCTGGTTCTCTACTCAATTCTTATACCAATAACTCCTCAAAACTCAGACCCTGTGTTTCTATGAAACACATGTCTGAGAACTAGAGAAGTTAAAAGTAAACATAATATAGTACGAGGACCAACCCCTCTGTCCTAATGGACACTAGACAATATACAATACTCTGTATAAGTCCTCTGAGTCTGATAACTCATTCACAGTGTGTCGTAGGTTGAAAACTGTACTCATGGTTAAGAAGAATTACACCGCTGTTCAATGCCCCTTACCTAACCATCCACTGATATAGGTAAATGTCATAGACATAATCTCAAAAAGGCACATCTCACTCTATAAAAATAGACGTACAGATATATCAATTTGAAATTGGTGCATAACAACGGATATTCAAAACCAAATATTTGCCGACCGGCAAACAACCCAGGTGACTTCCTCAAATATCACCAATTACAACGAATTCCGATATAATGAGGATGATCACCTAATTCCCAATAACTTACTCCCACTCATCATCTGTAAAAACCATACAGATGTGAGAATCAAACCTGGTAAATACATACCCTGGAGCAAGTGTGTAATTGGGAAATCAGTTTTCTTTTAACAGTACACAGTGAAACCGAAACATAAAAATATTTCGATGGGGTATCCTGGTAATCCTAGTAATGCCTCTTCCATTATCCAGATTCACAACTGTAACCGTATAATTCTTTGACATCTCTCCATATCCCTTTATATGTCTTTAGTTACTACCTTCTGTACACCCCTTTAGGCCAAATGGTTTTCTTCCTTCCCTACCGTTCGGCACCAGCCTATGGTTTGGAAGAAGACAATCTAATAAGCATAAAGGGTGTACTGTCCTAATCCTAGGAGCACTCGCAATGCTAAAGAAGGTGAAGATAAAAGACAACCGAATAAACCTTATTCCTATTTCTCCTGAACCAGAATCCACCCCCGAACTGGAACAAGTTCCTTTCGAGTTCGTATATAACCATACGATGGAGTATCCAATAAACTGTGGATCTTCGTAGTGATACGGAGTGTCCTGGAGAAATACAAAGGTGAAATGGGAGTGGTAATGAAATACGTGGTTTGTTCGTGAATATCAGTCGCAATTTACTTTGCCCCCTTACTAATCCCCTTCTTTGTCTTAACTTAATACCTTCTGCACACCGTTTAGGCTAATTGGTTTTCTTCATTCCCTACCGGTCGGCACCTGCCTATGGTTTGGAAGAAGACTATCCAATTTGCGTAATAGGTGTACTACTCCTAAACCAAGGAGTACTCGCAATCTGAGAGAGAAGGTAAAAGGAAAAGACAACTGAATAGTCCTATTCGTTTTCTCCAGAACCAGAAACCATCCTCGAATTCCTTCGAGTTCGTATATAACCATACGATGGTTTTATCCAATGGAAGTGGACGTTCGTAGTAATACGGGGTGTCCTGGAGGAAAGGGTAAAAGTAGGAGTGGCAAAGAGGTCTGCGACTCTGACAATCCAAAAGCCAGTGTTAAGAAGGTTCGGTCAACTTGGTCACTGAGTCATAGTCTAGGGTCGGGTCAATGGTCGCCGCCAAAGAGAGAGAGAAAAGAAACACTCTGCATGCACTCTAACCAAGATCAGAATGGTTACCAATTTATCTAATCTGGAAACCTCCCACTGTAACGTCAAATTCTTCTCCAAACCTGAAAGAAGAATTAGCCGGGATCACCCGAGGAGTAAACCAACTCATCAGTGGGAATCGGGATCCAACTATCATCGCATGATAACTTGACGGAATCCACTCAAGTCACCACACTCCAGAAGGTATGCGCATGCCTGGCAAGTTTCAGTTTCTTTAGAAACTCCCGATGTGATTTTTACCCCTAGGACCCAAGTGACCTTGACACAGTCAACAAATCAAAGAGTCCTAGTCAAGTTCAACCCGTCATTATCCTGGATTGCATTAAACCCACCCGTACGAGCCCTTGACACAGTCAACAAAGCCGCACGACTGTCCTAACCAATCCCATTAATATGCTGCAAACAAATACTACTTAGCTACCGCACACTACGCCTTGACACAGTCAACAAACGTAGCACGAATACTAAGTAATACTTATAAGAAATGACGAAGGGCTACGTCTAGTTTTTGGCGAAAAACTTTTAACGTAATGAACTTGATATCGTTGAAGGAACTGCATAGCCTTTTATAAAAATATAGTGACGAAAACCTTTGCTAAAGAGGTCACTCCCGATGAAGGGATCTCGGCTCTTTCCCCGTAGAATGGGGTGCAGGATATTCCAACTGAATACCATGATGAAAAGCAAAAGTAATCGGCTATAGTGAAGTTATTGCCCTGACGCAAACTTCTGTCCAAGGGGTCACTCCCGGTGAAAGGATCTCGGCCCTTGCCTCGTCGACTGAGGAGCAGGATATTCCAACTGAATACCACAATGCAAAACAAAAGTGAACGTCCTTGCAACAACAGCTTTTTGAAAAATGTTCCAACAACATCATATTAGGTTTGTTTATCTTGCATTGATCCGAATCAACGCAGTCCCATCAATTGATCACACCAATAAAGAACGAAAATATACTGATGTACGTATATGCCATACGCATTCGCCACTAGGTCCCGTCATTACTCGTTAGGTTAGCTAACTAACGACAGAGCGGGGACTGGACTAGCGCGGATGCAAAACATATACAACATCTACTAATATATATACCAATATATTATAATCGCTCAAGGCGTGATAAAATGCAACATCACAGAAATGTACAGCATCAACGTGAATGTCACGTTCGCAAATCCGTCTAACCGGGCTATAGCAGTTAGACAGGATTTACCGATCAAGTGACATTCACGGTCGCAGATATAATGTAAATACTGTGAACTAATGTATTTAAAATATCTGATCGATCAAAATTACCAAGTGGGCCCCCAAGCATAACTGTAGCACATTAAGAAATTCTGGGCCCAAACATAATATTCCAGAAACCATATTTTCACCCCAGAAGCCTACTGGAAAAATTCGACACATCGATCAATCCAAACTGCGGCGGAACCGCGGCGACAAGTGGGGTTTGGCCACGGTTCCGCGCTCCCCTTGAAAGATCGTCGTCTCGAATTTCTCCAGAATTCTTAGGACTTCCAGTACATCAGTTTTCTACAACCTGAAAAAATTTTCGACTCCAAAAAATTTCAACAGAAAACTGATGTGAACAAAAACGCGGATTTTTGAATTTTGGTCGATCGGAAATGTAAAACACATTAGACAAAGCTAGACTAGGTTAATGGCATGGCTCTGATACCATGTTGCGCCACGGCAGCGCCCCGGCCGTCTACTCGAGGCCAAAATACGGAATCAAAAATTTTCTTAACTTTTAAACTGGCGCTACCGCGGACAATAAACCCGGATCGTAACCATTAACCTATACAAGCAAACAAGAGAAGGGTAGAGAAGTATACCGACTGATCCGAGTCCTCCGGTCTTCTCGTCGTCGTCCCGATCTCCCGCAGAAACTCCGGTCGTCGCATCCTTGCCGGAAGGGCACCACATCGACTGCATCTTTTACGGGCTCCCGCCTCTATATCGAGACAACTCGGGCACGAAGCTGGCAAGTCGACGTGCCCAAGATTTGCTGTAGATTATAGTGTAGAAATGCTTGTCTCATTGAGGTATACGAAGTTGCCTTGATGGAGGAATAGAAGGAATGAACTTTGGAGTGATGTGAGGAATTTAGTAACAAGAAGAATGAGATGAATATGAAATTCCTCATACAAAATGAACCCTCTCCCTCTCTCTCCAAGATGTGGCCGGCCTATCCCATATGGAAATGGTGGAGGGAATGAAACATAATACAAAGGGAGGTGAGTGTAGGAGAACAAAGGTGGTGACCACAACATAAAGCAAGTCTCACATCAAGGAAGCAAATCAATCCCATCTTAATCCTTTCTCATTAATACAATACCATGATGAAGAAAAGAATGGAATCTAATGATGATAGTCTTATCATAATCCCTCAAATGCAAAGGACCCCTTCCATAAATGTAATTTGCACAATTGCAAATTACCCCCTCCATCGGAAAAGTCCGGCCGGGAAAGAACAAATGAAAACTGGCCGGAACGGAATGCAAACTGGCAACTCCAGAAAACTGGTCCCGTAATAAATTACAGGAAAACCCCGATACTGTGCATACACACTCGCATCTGCATTCCGACCGGATACAAATGCAATGAGACAAAATCTACACTGTACTAAACTAGGATCCGGCTTAAACCAAAACCGGTTAGTAAAAACCGTTCGATCCTGATCCATGCAATACCGCACGTATCTGATCGAACCTTGCCATATCTCCATACGGCCTCTACAGCGTTTCGCCCGAAAGCTTGAGTAACTGTAAGTGTGGTGGACTCTAAAGACTCGTCAATACTATGGCTGTGGATTTAACCACTAGCACGTCAGAGGTATAAGCCAATACGTGACGGGCCACCAGCTATTGACCAAAAGGGACGTCGATGAGCGAACTCATCCTGACACCCTACTGAGCCTGTCAGTGACAATATCCGTACAGTCCGGTCCGTTCGTCTATGAGTATCGCACGGCGGGCCTAGGGGGTTGGTAAAAGTCAGACCCCCAAAAGCGGTCCAAGTCGTGTCAGAGTGTAGCGCAGAACACCCTGAGATACTACTGGAATACCTACCAGTAAATCTCCTGCCTCGGCCGAGGGCTTTGTGTAATGGCTCTCCTAGACACAGCGCGACCTCACCCCCAATACCGGGAGAGACGAACCCCTGCAGATCCGCTCACTGCCTCCATGTGGCTCGGGACTGTACCCAACTAAAACCTGTTTGCACGACTCCTTTGAGCCGTGGTAGGGTAGTAATCAAAGTACAGTGGGAACTCACACGAGACAAATGACGATCTCAGGTCGATGAACTAACCAGTATACATGTCACCTGGGAACTGCTATCTGACGTCTGGTATAATCCCAACTAGCAGGTTCCCGGCGAGTCCTGTCCAGTGTACTCATAACCCAATGAGCACCTGTATACATCTTAGGTGAACCAACTGACACCAGTGGCTTGTGAGACCGGCCACCGCCCCTCGTCGGGGTCTCAACTGTATACACTAGTCTACTCTGGAGAATCGATGCCCTGCTCAAAACTCCCACGACTAGGGACCTTTTAAGGATGTGCTTATAGACCACCAGCTCTCACGTATATGATCGCCCTCATACTGCTGGTAGTCAAGCAAGAATCCTAGGGGCTCTATCAGCGTGTAATAGCGACCTGTAAGATCATCTGAAGCAGTACACGATGATAAAGGTAAACTAGATAGCATATTATCATCTCGAGTAAGACTGTCCTACCGGGATAGGTCCTCCCTCAATCATTGCAATCACGTGCCTGTGATCCAATAATTGACTCTGAGGGCACTATCTCCAACAGGTATGTATACTACTTTATAGTAAAATATCATGTCATATTATAGATATCAACATATCCATAATTAGTACGTAGCTTGAGCTTATTTGGTTTTAGACTTAGGTTTGATTAATCATACAAACATATGTAATTAAAATAAACAACGGTTTTCCAAACTAGATATCCAAATGGAGTTTCGAAATAACTTGATAATGATACGAATTCGAATAATACACAGTTCTTACACGCTTCTTACACACGTTACGTCCAGACGCGACAGGGTAAATCGGCCGAGCCTCCACATGCATCTCTTTCGGCTGCGGCTCCGCAAGCCACTACATCGGCTGCGGTTCCGCAGACAGCTCCTATAGCTCCACCGGCCGCTCAGACTTCCGCAGCCGTGGTTCCGCAAACGACTACCTCGACGGCGGCTGTGCAGACCACATCGCCAGCTCCACAGGCCGCTCAGACTCCCGCACGCGCCGAATTGCATGGTTTATTGACCGAGGAGCTGACGCGCTTGATTCTATCATTTATCAGAGGTGGGGCTGGACCGAGCTAGGGTAGCTTTTTGATTCTTATTTTTTGAAACATGTATTTATTTATATCATACATATTGTACTACATTTTGAAATGATATTGATATTGATATTGATATTGGTTTATATTTATATCATATTCAGTTTTTGGGTTTCTTTTGTATATTATATGCGTGAGATGTGATTATGAATACTGCGATATATGTTGTGTGATGATTAATTTTATATTTTATTGATATATATATATTATTGTGCACAGGGCGGGAAAAAATCGGGCAGCCCTTTTTATAAAAAAAACAGATAATGTGAACCTATGGATTAATCCGTAGGTACACATGTCGCCCATTCGGTTTAAACCGTAGGGGCAAAATATCAGTAATTAACTGATATTTCCCCCCTGATCTCACTACCAGGGGGTTGGGATTGCCCCTACGGATATATCCGTATGGGCAAACAAAGGCTCCTACGGAGTTATCCGTAGAGACCAAATATCAGGATTTCTGATATTTTGCCCCTACGGATAAGTACCTACGTATATTTCCGTAGGGGATAGTACTTGGCCCTACGGATATCTCCGTAGGTACAGTTAATATATTTAAAAAAACCGTAAATAAAATAACTTTTTTTACCCTACGGCCTACTCCATAGGTGAAACTGGCCCTACACAGAACTCCGTAGAGACAAGTTTTTGCCCGTAGGGGCAAGTTCAGGGCTTCAACTTGCACCTACGTCGTTTGCACCTGCAGGTTATTTTTTCGTCCCTACGGAGGTATCCGTAGGGACAACCCTTATTTGTAGTAGTGATAGATGTGAGGAACAGGTCGGGGACTTTAATCGTCATCTGTTGCTTATACTTGACAGATATTCAAAGATCCAACAAAATCCTAAACAAAACAAAAGCAGATATCCACACACAAGGAATTTATTTTATGGCTTAATTTTTGTTCAAGGCTTGTGTAGGGTCAAAAAGTTTATGGGTTAATTAATATTTAGTTGTAATGATAAATTGTCGGTTGTTCTTAACTTCAGAAGATATATATTAACTTCTCGATATTAACTCGAAATTCGGATCTTCATAAAATATTTAATCAAGTGTTGCTAAACAACAATATCCAAGAAGCTAGATTTCGACCATTTAACTCGTTATTTATTAATAAAAAAAATATTTCTCACCACTCAGGTTGTCAAAAATAATATTAAACATCTATATTTTTTTTTTAACATATTTTTGTAATTAGTTTTAGCTATTTTCTAGATTTTAAACAAGCTCGATAAAGCTTGAGACTTGGCTTGGGCTTGGTAAAAGCTAACATGGGCTTGTGTGGCAAAGAAGCGAGCCAAGCTTGAGCAATTTTCTGAAATCAATTAAATAAACGGGCCCAGCGCCGAAGCTCAACTCGTTGGGCTCATTTAACACCTCTACATATATGCATATACCATTTTTTGAATTCCAAATTTTAATTAAAAACTGCATAATGCATCTAAGAAAACATAAATAAGATCAATTCATTTTTATCAAACAATTATCTTCTAAAATAATGTTATTAAATCTACGGTTATCTTTTATATATTATTTATAATAAAAACACTAATTAAAATTTCTCATTTTATATTTAAATAAGCTATTTGTTAAAATAGGGTTTGGTTTTAAATTTTAAAATAAAAAAGTTGATATAATAGCTAGATATTATTTTTATAATGGACTGCAAAGTTTTCTTTTAAAACTAAAATTTAATTATGTTAGCAAATTAGCTGAGATATGAATGAAGAAATATCAAACTTCAATTTACTTTTAGGGTGGTTATATATAGATAGATTATGGATATCTATCCGCTGTCTTCTAGAAAACGGAAGATGAAAAAACTACCAAGTAAGACATTTGACTCTAAATAAAATAATAAACAAGTAACAATAAAAACTATTCATGAAAGAAGAAAGAAAAAATACAATGGTGGAATTTGTATTCAACTAATTACCGTTAAATGCATAACATGCAAATTTGGCATGATCCAAACGGGTGGAGGCCAATTTAAACTGGGCATGTCTTGAGGACAACATGGTGCTATGGTACCGTCTTTTAAATTGAAAACTCCAATATCAGGATTTCTATCTGTAGTATAAGTAATTTCTTCCCAATCATCATCGACAAAGTAGATGTGATTCCTTTTTAAGTTAGAAAAGTTTCGGACAAAGATATGCTGGAGCCATTCCCTAGGAATAATGTGTTTTGATCCTCCTCCAGAGATTGCATCCTCAAACAATTATGCTTTTTGCCATCTTTGACCAATTGGCAGACCTCAAAAGATATTGTTCTCCATATATCTCCATCTTCATCCATATCCAGTTCCCTTAGAACAAACAACATTCAAGATGAGAATACAACCAAGTATTTATACAATAAACGGTCGTAATCCGGTTTAAAATCAAGTTGGATGTTTCAAATAAGAGAAGGGCATTGACAAGCATTGGTTGTGAGATCCCAGACTTTGACACGAGTAAAATTATCTATAGCGTAGAGAAGTCCTTCATGAAAAAGAATACCCTTGTATTGTGTTCCATCCATCGTGGTCCAAACATTGTCTCCACTTCTAGCGTATGCCGGTCTTTGACGAGGCACGAACAACAATATCACAACCCATGAGCTTTTTGACCATGAATCTGTAGACCTACCATGGCTACAGAAAAGATAACGTTTAGTTTCTTCCAGGCTAAACTCGAGCGCTTCGTCCTCTTTGAAAGAAAGGGAACCGGCAGTACAGAAGAGATACTTGATGAGGTTCCCATCGTGGTCGTGCACTCCTCTAATGGAAGGAAGAGAGAGGATGGAAGGGAGGCAGATCTGAACACGTGTAATTGGATTTAAGAGATGCAACTCTGACCGTTCATCAGCAGTGATCAACCATCCTTCGGAAGATCCAATCCATACACGCTTACGGATATCCGGCTCAGGCATGTTATCCATATGATACACCTCATTCCCGGCTGTATTGTAAAATTTGCAACCCTTGAGAGGATCAGAGAACATCAACCATGGTGATTCTGGAATAGGTCCATGTAAATTTTGAGTTTCGGCAGCACATCTCCAGTATCTACACACGCACCGGTAATGGATACGGTCGACCGTCGGCAATCAATCGAAGATCTCGGAGAAAATCTCAGGCGGAAACCACGACCATGAGAGGACGATCGTTTTATCTCTATTATCGTTACATGAAGAGAGGGGATTTACAAAATTGGTGAAAAATATATGATGATATATATAGATAACAATAAGAGATAGAGACTGAAGAATACCGAGATGCTTCAACCCTCTTATTTATGTCTGGCTATGATGATGCTCGATATCGGTGATCTCTCAGATCGTGACACGTGATAGATGACGTGTCCCGAAGCTTGCAAGAAAGGACCAAGAACGGTACGATGGAAGTGAAAGGTTCCTAGGCACTCTAGTAAGGTCTCACAAGGCATCGAACATGCCAATTTTAAAAAAATGGTGCCGAGAAACCCTAGACTACGGATCTTAGACTAGATGTTTAGGCAAAAAGATAAACTAGTTAACCACTTGACTAAAAGTTAGATGCTACAACCTTTGTAGATCCGGATATCCACTTCCTTAGCTCCACGTAGTGGTCCTCTCGCTGTCCTTTTCCAATCCTAGACTCGTTCATCGGCTTCATCGGGAAAGCGAGCGGAATAGGCCGTCGGCTTCGTGTCAAAGACGATCTACGTCGAGGCATCACAAGTTCAAACTCCGACTTCACCAAGTTGTGAAACTTGTGAAGAAAACACTCAAAACAACTTGGCAAGAGGTTGAGGGTGAAGAAATAGGAGGTGGGTAGACTTTAGATTTGGATTTCTCACTTTGGAAGTCAAGTTGTCATTGATGGCATCAAGCTTTTCATTTTGAAGATGAAGAAGAAGATGAAGCTAGAATTATGATAAGTTATTTTAAAATGAAAAAGAAAAAGCATACTTATCATAATCTAACAAGGGTTAAGTGTAGAAAATAAACCATGGTAAGAGGATGAGTTAGGGTTAAGCATGAAGACAAAATGGTCTCTTTGGTCAAAGCTTCATGAAGCTTCAACAAGCTTCATGACAAAATAAACCACTTTATTTTCATTTATCCACTGAAATAAATAAAGAAATGAATAAATAAATGATAAGGCAAAACCCTAATTATCATTTAACCATGGCTTAATTCTTCAAACTTAACCAAATGATCAAGTATCATCAAACATGATACAAGTATGTGCACGAAAATATATCACATATACAACTTGCACATCAAGTGAGAAAATCCATATAAAGTGAACCAATACTAGTTAATGCAAAGTAATATATCAAATATATAATTATACATTAAATCATTAAATCAACATTTGATTCAATGATCCGGTCATGTCGCACATAACCGACTAGTATTCAATGTATCGATTTATCGAATCAATGATTCGATAATTAGGTCATATCGAATATAACCATTTTATCGCGAGAATATAATGCGGTATCACATACACACATTATTCTTGGTCCCGCACATATCTCATATGCGCTCCTATTTCGTTTCGCTTGAACCAGGAAACCTCTGTGTAGGACTCTAAAGACTCGTCAATACGCCGGTAGCAGATGATGATCATATCAAGCACCCACAAGCCGTAAGCGGTCTGCTAAACGTAACGGCCACCCGGGTATTGAGCGATCAGAAGATCGACGAGCTAGCCCGCTCACACTCCTATGAATCCAACCAGTAACACTTACCGTACAGTCCGGTCTGTTCGTCTGATACGTCGCATATCAAGTCTAGGGGTGGTAAACGTTAGACCCCAATACTCGATAAGTCGTGCCGATGTGAGGCTCATAACGGGTCGAGAAACTACTGGTAACACTTACCAGCAAATCTCTGATCAGCCCTGGCCAGGGACTTCCCTGTTACGGCCAATCGAGCACAGCGCAACATCAACCCCCAATACCAGGAGAGACGAAACCCCTCCTATCGCTCATTGCCTCCATGTGACTCGGGACTGTACCCAAAGACCACCGTTTTGCACGCCCTCATGGACGTGGTAAGGTGGAGATCAAAGCACAGTGGGAATCACACAAGACTCTATGACGATCTCGGGTCTGCAGACTAACCTGCACAAGTGTCACCTGAGAACTGCCATCTGACGTGAGGTATAATACCATCTGGGAGTTCTCGGCGAGTCCGTCCAGTGTACCCAGTCTCCACTGAGCACCCGTATACCATCTCTGATGTCAAACACCAATGGATATGGGATCATCCATCGCCCATCTCATGGGTCGAGAAGCGTATACGCTAGTCTACTCTGGTATATCGATGCCCCGTCTCGATACACCTACGACTAGGGACCTTGAAGGATGTACTTATGGACTACCATGTCCCCACTATTATGATCTGCATCATAGTCCAGGTAGTCAAGTACACATCCTAAGGGCTTTACCAACATGTAACTATAAGACAGTTTAAAGAGACAAGTGTACATGTTAAGATAAAGAGTAACCAGATAGCATACTATCATATCGAGCAAGAAAGTCATGTCTATATATGTCCAAGCATCCAATATAATATACAACATCTGTATAGTACTGGCCTCTAGGGCATACATACAACTAACAGGAAGAATACCCCGGGTCTGCGACCCATGGACGAAGCCGACCTTCTGCGACCGTCCACACCACTACTATGCTCGCCTTGCATACAACCATTAGCTCGCCTACGAGCCCCTGCACAATAATCCTCCACGGCCCTCTCAGCTTGCCTCCGGGCTATGGATAAACCAAGATACCTCGGCCTCCCGCTCGCTCCCGAGCCTCTCGCCGAGCTCATCTTCCCTCATCGACCGACCAGCAGCGCTGACCACAGGTGTCTTCGCCACGGCTCCGCGAATCTCGCCATGCGCGAGATATCCGCCGCCCATGATCCCGCGTTCCACGCCATCACGATCCCCTATTAACGAACCTGTCTCGTCATTAATGCGGGATCCCGTCTATCACGCGGGCGTGACGCCGGGGGCGTGACGGCCGGCGTGATTCTCGCGCCTGTTTGCCATTTTCCACTACTATAAAAACCCTTCTTTCAGACGGTTCAAGTAAGTGATTCTTTCCTCACTGGGTCGTTACTTTGCTCAAATATCCGGTCTAACTTGATCGTCGGAGGGTCCTCGGTGGTACAACCACCCAGGAACTTCCTTGCAGGTAGCTCGGCCTCAACCACCTCAAACCCATTGAGATTCACACGCTTCAGGAGGCAACCTCCAACCCAACCTCAGCCGTCCGTCATCGCTTGCAGCAGATCTATGGAAGGTAACATCTGAAGGAGATCTGTACCTCCATCAGCTGGCGCCGTCTGTGGGAAATTCTTAATTCCACTCAACAAAGTTCATCTTCCGATCTCAACTCAATGACGAGCGATCACCGCGACGATCCAAGCATTAGCCGCCGCCTCCCCCACAACGGAGGCGCGGACGAATCTCCTCCCCCGAACTCCATCAATGCCCTAGCCGTTCGGATAGATCGACTCATGTCCGTCGTGGATGCACTCGTCCGTGTCCAAACGGCAGGGCAAGCCCCCCAAGTCACCGCTCCCCCGCCTCGGGACCGGAACCCCTCCAGAGGGAAAGAAGACTCTGCTATCGTAGGCACTGCCGACCACCGCCTCGCTGCCTCCCACAGCCGTAGATCTCTCGGGCCAACATATTCTATGACCCGATAGGCGCCCCATAGTTCAACACCGAGGGCCGTCGCTAGAGCGCCTCGCTCCGAGCCCCATCGCGCTCATGTCGCTCCCGAGGAAGTGTCGGTCAGCTCGCCTGCACCCAGGCATGACCGACACCCCTTCCCTCGACGGGGTCGCGCGGACGGGACTCGTCACGACAGCTTGAAGACTACCTCGCTAGGGGACTTAAGGAACCTCATCGAAAGGAACCGGGGCCGCGGCCAGACACAGGTCTCCAACAGCAGAGGCCAAAGATCAGAATATGCTGAATCGTCAGGATATCATGGCCGACTCGACGCCCTCAAAAAGAAGATCGAATGTACGCATCGGGAAGGTCATCATTCGAGCGACGAGGCTAAGTACGCCGCCGACTCGCTCACAAAACCCTTCACCGAGGAGCTGCTCGCCATCTATGTCTCCTCCCGGAACAAGCCCCTGAAGGTCTCTCTCTTCGACGGTTAGTCTGACCCGAAGGACCATTTGGATCCATTCACCGCAGGAATGAGCTTCCAAGACAACTCTGACGCCGCCCAATACCGAGCTTTCCCGGCCACTCTCATCCGCTCCGGACGAGACTAGTTCCGAGGACTCACGCCATGCTCTATCTCAACCTTCGACGAGCTGGCCACCCAATTCCTCGGCCACTACGTTGGGAACAGACGGCAGAAACGGACCGTCGACCATCTCTTCACAATCAAGAGAGAGGACAAAGAAACATTCAAAGAGTACGTCACCCGCTTCTACAACGCCCTTCTCGAGGTCCCAGAATATCGGGACGAGACAGTCATTACAGCACTTAGGTCTGGTCTTAGGCACAAGAAGTGGTTACGCTCCTTTGCATTAGCGCAACCTAAGACCATGGCCAAGGTAAAGGCCTGGACCGAGCGTGAGATCCAACTCGAGTCCGAGGTGAACGCAAATCTCCTTCGGGCAGAGCAAACTGACCAAAAGAAAAGGGCGAGGGAAGAGAAAAAGAGGCTTGAGCGGCCAAAGCCCTACTCCCTGATGTTTCAGTAGTACACCCCGCTCAACGTCTCCCAGATGGTACTGCTAGAGGAGACTAAGGGCGAGGGGTTTTTCAAGCTCCCCCCGGTCTCGCGGATGGCGGCAAAGTGCACCCGGGGCCCGTACGGCGGTTTCCACAGGTCGTAAGGCCACTCCACAGAGAGCTGTAAGCAGCTCCGGGACTATATCGAGAAGCTCATCCATTCGGGACACCTGGCAGCGTACTTGCGGGACAAGCGGAAAGCTGACCGTGAGCAGGAGCAGCGTCCTCCTTCCGGCGAGTTGACAATTGGCCAAATCATGGTCATGTCGGCGGGGGGTACGTCAAGTACCTACGAGGCTCAGCACCCCACGCCGGTCGTAGAGGACAACAGACATCCGAGAAGCTCAAATTGTGCCAATAAAAAGAACATCTACCAGCATGTACTTCTTTTACAAAGGCAATGTAAACTTTTCTCAAGATCTTTCTGTTTATATAATAATAAGGGATCAATAAAATATTGCAGAAAGAAGAGTTTTGCTTATTCGAAAGGGTACTATAGGCTCCTTAGCCGTACATCGAAAAAGAAAAATTATAGTAGCGGGGGAAGGGGTGCAGAGAACATTGCTCGTGGTACTCTAAGGATATTTCCGCCAGCCGAGCCCTCGCGGCCTCAGACCTCTGCCTCTGATGCCGCCCACGAACGTCGGCATCGTGCCTCAATTGGTAGCACTTAAGGAGGAGCCCCACCTAGCGATCCCGCCGGCCCGCGGAGATCAGGCCGAAGCGCCGCAAAGACCTTAGCTTACCAACCGCCTCGTCCTTCAGCTGTTCGGACAAGGGGTTGTAAAGCCCCGGCGACGCCCTCCAGATGGAGTACATCAATAGCTGGAGCAGGGGAGAGCGTCGGGGAAGCTGTCGACTGAAATGATCCTTGATGCGGTCTATTACTAACTGCACCGTGTCCTCGGTGCAGTACTGATCGTAGTGGTACACGTCCTCGTCGGGGATGGTAAAAAGGAAGTCCTCGATTCTTACATTTTGGTTGTGAAGGAAGGAGTGATCAACACTCCCTCTGTTTTATAGCCCACAATGTCCCAGGAGTCCAACAGTCGCTCGTTTCACCCATAACTATACCGCCACACGGCAGACATCAAGCCTTTCTCGGCGAATCGAAACGACGCTGCTCTAGCGCTTCGCCTCCCCCGCAGCTTCATGACACGTGTCGCCTGCGACTTTCCTTCTTCCCGATACTCACACCGGGAAGGTCCGACAGAACCTCACGAATCGACCGAGCAGCTATCCTGCTCGGCACATCCTTAGCAGGCCTCTTACGGTCCCTCCCGTGCTAAGGATCGAAGCCCTCGCTAAGAGGCAACCGAGCGGCTACCCTGCTCGGCTATCTCTGGATGAAAGTTCACTACCCCACGACGCCAGGGATCTAAGCCCTCCCTAGAGGCAATCGGGCAGCAACCCTGCTCGGTCCGTCCATAGCAGGCCTTTTGCGGCCCCTCCCGTGCAAAGGATTGAAGCCCTCACCAAGAGGAAACCGGGCTCCCCCTTGCTCGGTTGTCCCTGGCTGGTAGTTCTCTACCCCGCAACGCTAGGGATCGAAGCCCTCGCCAAGTAGCACCGGGCAGTAACCCTGCTCGGCCCGTCCTTAAGGATCCAAGCCCTCGCCAAGAGGCATCGGGCATCAACCCTGCTCGGCCCGTCCTTAAAGGTCTAAGCCCTCACCATGAGGCAGCCGAGCAGCTATCCTGCTCAGCTATCCCTGACTGGTAGATCACTACCCCACGACGCCAGGAATCGAAGCCCTCACCAAGAGGCAACCGGGATCTCCCTTTCTCGGTCATCCCTGGCTGGTAGTTCCCTACCCCGCAACGCCAGGGATCGAACCCCTCACCAAGAGGCGGCCTAGCGGCTACCCGCTCGGCTATCCCTGGCTGGTAGTTCACTACCCCATGACGCCACGGATTTAAGCCCTTGCCAAGAGGCAACCGGACAACAACCCTGCTCGGTCCACCCTTAGCAGGTCTCTTGCGGCCCCTCCCGCGCTAAGGATCCAAGCCCTCACCAAGAGGCAACCGGGTTCACCCTTGCTCGGTTGTCCCTGGCTGGTAGTTCCCTACCCCGCAATGCCAGGGATAGAAGCCTTCGCCAAGAGGCACCGGGCAGTAACCCTGCTCGGCCCGTCCTTAAGGATTCAAGCCCTCGCCAAAAGGCACCGGGCAGCAACCCTGCTCGGCCCGTCCTTAGCAGCCTTTTACGGCCCCTCCCGCACTAAGGATCAAAGCCCTCGCCAAGAGGCACCGGGCAGTAACCTTGCTCGGCCCGTCCTTAAGGATCCAAGCCCTCGCCAAGAGGCACCGGGCAGCAACCCTGCACGGCCCGTTCTTAGCAGGCCTCTTACGGCCCCTCCTGCGCTAAGGATCGAATCCTTCACTAAGAGGCAACCGAGAAGCTACCCTGCTCGGTTATCCCTGGATGGTAGTTCCCTACCCCACATCGCCAGAGATCCAAGCCCTTGCCAAGAGGCACCGGGAAGTAACTCTGCACGGCTCATCCTTAGCAGGCCTTTTACGGCCCCTCCCGCGCTAAGGATCGAAGCCCTCACTAAGAGACAACCGAGCAGCTACCCTGCTTGGTTATCCCTGGTTGGTAGTTCCCTACTCTATGTCACCAGAGATCTAAGCCCTCGCCAAGAGGCAACCGGGCATCAACCTTGCTCGGTCCGTCCTTAGCAGGCCTCCTACGGCCCCTCCCGCGCTAAGGATCGAAGCCCTCGCCAAGAGGCAACCAAGCAGCTATCCTGCTCGGTTATCCCTGGCCGCTAGTTCGCAACCCCATGAAGCCAGGGATCTAAGACCTCGCCAAGAGGCAACCGTCCAGCAACCCTGCTCGGTCCATCCTTAGAGGATAACCCCGATGTATCTTAACTGCGCGACCCCCACGTCAACTTCGGGGCCACGAAGATAGCGACCTCATACCGGTCTTTGCACACTTAGGCAAGTGGCAAAATGGTTAAATTCAACTCGACGTGCGGTCGCCAAATGAAATTCTCTAAGCTCAGCAACATGCAAACGGAGATTTGACAACAAGCAAAAGGAAAAAATGCGCCAAGCACCACAAAAATACTTCATTCAAAAGTCCTTACAAAGGTATTATTGGCCCTTCGGCCTTACAAAAATGCCCGGAGGCCTACAAGATTCCTAAAGCAACAAGAAAATATAAGAAGACGAGGGGTTTCAGGCCTCAGGGTCGGGGGCAACCTCGAGGATCACCATGTCCACCGTGACCGGGGTTGCGTCTTAAGGATCGACGCCCATCGCAGGGGCCTCGGCTCCGCCCCCGCCAGGGGCTTCTTCCCTGGCAGCGCTTCCAAGGGCATTCCCATGTACGTCATCCCCACGAGGATATTCACCTCGGAGCTCTTCATCAGGGAACTCCGGCATCTGATCCTTGACGGCGTCGAGGGCATCATGCCAGACGAGGGTAGCGGCTGCGGCTAGGTCGGTGTAAAAATGGTCCGACTTATAGTTCTCCACCGCCTTCGACGCTCTGAGATCAACCCTCTTCATCCCCTCCATCGCCGCGTCGCACTCCTTCCGGAGGGACCTCGCCGACTTCTTCAGGGTGCCGACGATCACCTGGGAGTCCTGAAGCTTGGCCTCGACGGCCCGGACGGCCTCACGGTACCTGGCGACCTCCTGTTTCCCGGCCGCCGCATCGTCTTTGAGGCTAGCAACCCTCGCCATCGCCTCCTCCAGCTCCAACTTTGAGCTCTCCTCCAACAAGGAGAACTCGTCCGCGGCCCGCACCGCTGGGGCAATCTCCTCGTCCTCCATTTGGACGACGAGGGCGATGTGCTGGAGGACCTGAAGAAATCAAAAGGGGGTCAAAAATGAAAAAGGAGGCACCAAATCTCATGAATAATAAGATGCTGAGTGAAAAACCAAGTGAGGTGCGAGCACTAACCAGCACGGCCACTTGGGTGATGGCCGCCATTTGCGCCCTAAGAGTCCCCTGAGGGATTTTTCCCCCGGCCGAACTCTCCATCTCTGTCAGCAGGCTGTCAGCAACGGAGAGCCCTGAGGGCACCTCAAAGCGGAGGTCCCCCTTGTCCACAAAGATCGGGGAGACTGGGGTGCGCGGAACCGTCCGGTGAAACCTCTTGAGAGACGACGCCAGGGAGCCAGTCTGTATCTCCGAAGCCCGGGCCTCTTGTTCCTAAACCCTCTTTCGGCTTGGCGCCTGGCTGGACTCCAGGGTACGGGCCGCACTCGAATGCCTAGGTGGAGCGGCTGCCGGGGCAGCCGGGGCCGACGTCAGACGGAAGGAGTTGTCACCTCCAGCCCTCGATCCCTTCTTCTACTCATGCATGGCCGCTCGGAATTTGCTCATGTCCATGGGTTCTACACAAGACAAGGTACAATGGAGTCAGCAGCGCAAGTAAAAATAAAAATAAATGCAAGTCTAAACAGATCGCCTGTAAACTTCTAACTTACCCGCGAACTCGACAGGGCTGAGCCCAGCCCAATTAAGGGCCTGCTCAGAAAGCAGCACGTCAGCCCGGAGAATGGTCTCCCACTCCACCACTTTCACCATGTCGCGATCGTTCGACTAATTCTCCCGCCGGCAGCTATCCATAGACCACTGGATGGGCACGGGCCAGTCCTCACCCTCGGGCGGCCCAACAAAGAAAAACTTCTTCTTCCAATCATGGATGGAAGAAAGGACCACGAACGACCCCTGACCCGGCTGCACTTCCTCGTTGTTTCCTAAAGAAGATATATACCCACCTCGTCTAGCCCGTGTCAGTGCCGGGGTAACTTTTATAACAGAGAGAAGATGCAAGGGTGCTCAGCCTGAAAGGGATCATGTGCAACTTCAAATGGACCAGGAACCCAAGGAGAATCCTCCAGGAGTTCGGCACTAGCTGGCCCGGGGCTAACCCAAAATGATTTAGCGCCACAATAATCTCGGGAGAGAATGACAATCGCATCCCGGCCCAAAAGGCTTCCAAGTACAGGGCAATCTTCTTTCCCCGTACCTGATCTGCCCTCTCCTCTTCCTTGGCCAAACGTAGCGTATAGCCGGGAGGAATGTGGAAACGGGCCCGAGCGGTGGCGAGCTCATCCTTATACCTCACTGTGAATGACACGTCAGGGGCATCCGTGACCTTCGCTCTGGGAACCACCCCCGTCGCGCGACCCCGAGAAGATGATCTGACCCTAACTTCCCGGGAGGACTCCGACTCAGAAGAAGAAGAAGAAGAATCCACAGAGGGCTCCCCAGACTCTACCCGAGCTATTTCTACCGACTCTTCACAAGAAGACATCTAACCTGATGAAGGGGATGAGTCCTCGGAAGAGCAAAACGCAGATATCCCGACCTAAGAAGGAGGGCGCCAAGCTAACGAGACTCAAGATGAGGAAATTATGAAGAGATATGGGCCTCGATGAGGACCCCACCTCTATTTATAGCTGCCGGCGTACACATCCAACGGCGACAGTCATCTCCCGCCAAAATGACTCTTTGCATTCGACGGCCACCGTCGCGCCACCTGTCTCGCACGCATTGGTCGCATCCTATCGGGCGCGGAAGACCTGTGGCTCGTCACGTCAGCCAACCAGCGCCAGACACGTGGGCTGTCGCTTCAACGAACGTACGCACGATCCGGTGCTTCCTCTTTAATTCAAGATTTGACTCCTGATCCGCTGACGTCATCAAGAAAATACGGCTGATTGCCCAGGAATTCTGTAACAACCGAGTTCAGTTACACCAATTTTTGTTCCGTATTTATTATCTACGGTATTTTACTGATATATCTTGTTTGGATGCGAATGGTAGTTTACACTTTTATATTACATTCGACCCGACCCGCTTATTTGAACCTGTTGATTCATATTTATAGATTACCCTAGCTTATTGCATAGAAACGTGCATCTAGTATAAACTGCATATCAACATTTCGCCTAGCATCGCGTATGTTTTACATATAACAATTTAAGTCACGTAAAATAATTTAAAAATACATAACATGGCCTGCATGATACTCCTAACCCTGTGGTAGCATCCGTGCATCTTGTTTTCGTCCTGTTCAGTGAAACGGATATGTTTGGATGGCTACGCGCACGTACGTGCGTCCGTTTTTGGGATATGCTTTTTCGTTACCTAATCTTTCATTTTAAATTTTGGAACTTACAAATAATTTTCATATTTTAAATCTAAATTTTTAGACCCGGCCTGGACGCATTTTGAAATATTTTTATATCCCGCTAAAATTCAATTATTTGAATTTTAAATTTAGATCTAATAATTTTCTTAACCGATCAGAATTCTTTTAGAAACCGAGTAAATCTTTTTAAATCTTTTAAAAAAATCCTTTCTTTAAAAATTTCCCTCGGCTCTCTCTCTCTTTTTCTCTCTCCCTTCCCCAAGCCAATCAAATCTTTTCCTTGCACCGGGCCCCACATCTCTCTCTATATCTCTCTCTCCTTCCTCTCTCAGAATCTCTCTCTCTCTTCTCTCGCGAACACTGTTCGCTCCTCGATTCTGGTCACTGCCTCCCCGCTACTGTCACCTCCCTCCTTCTTTCTCTCCCTCCTTCTTTCTCTCGACCTTGCCTCCACCATAGTCTCCATACTCTTCTCCCCCTCCTCATTTCCATCTTCTTCCTCTTCTATTTCCTCCCGAGACTTCACGCTGTCTATTGACTGTTCGTCGTTGACTTTGCCGCCGGTCGACTGCTGCACACACACATATTGCCGGGAATGATTAAAGTTAAGCAAGCACGTTAATGCAAGGTTTCTTGGAATTAGAAGCCAGGTCATCCCATTCCTGAGAATGCAAGGATTTCCGGTAATTTTTCTTTCCATACACCAAGCACAACCCACGTACCAAAAACAATATTGTAAATAACCGGACACACTTAATACTTATTTTAAGAAAAATACATATGATGTACATATATACACTCTTTTAAATCAGTAAAACTTTTCATTAAAAGGGTTCCGTTTTAATTACCACAGCAAAATACTTATTATATTTTCAAATATCGCGGTCAAAACTTTTAAATACTTGTTTTCTCTTATCAAAAACCCACAAAACAAAAAAGACCAAAATAATCGGATTTGGAGTCTCTCCTATTTCCTGCTGACCAAATCAAAGGTCAGGGATTTCTGTTTATCAAAATCAACGGTGAGGTTTTGTGCAAAATGGGCATGATATGAGGCTAGTGTTTGGGTAGAGCATCAATACCATTCTTTGAGGATAACAGGAGCTCCAAACTGGCAAAAAACCCTTCTGCGTCCTCAGCGCAACAAAACAAAGGGACAAAAGCGATAGTATCCCTCTCTTTTTTCTCCTATCATTCTCCTCTTCTAATAAATTAGCAAATAAACTTTGTCTTCTTCTTATTTTTTGTTCCTTTTCTTTCATTAATTTGCAGTATTGTAATGGGTTTTAAAATCTGCAGTAGTAGTTGTTGTTGGGTCAGTTTTTGTATCAACCATCTCCACCCTCTATTTATTTATTTTTTATTTTTTTTTGCTGTGTTCATTATTGTGGTTTCTTCTTCTTTTTCTTGTTCTTTTGGTATAGCAATCTTCTCAGCTTACGAGTTTAGAGGCGGGATTTTTTTCTTGGAGGAATTCAATAGTGAGTAAATATGCAGATGAGGTGTTTGATTTTTTGCATGGCCATGGGTTTTTTCATTTATTTGATAAATACTGATTAAAAACACACAGAATGGGTTTATTTAGTTACGTTATTATATGTAACTAAATATAATACTGGTTAAAAACACAGAGTATGGGTAGCCGTTACGTGCATCTAGTACCGCTGACGGTTTGTGGGTGACTGATAGGATCATTACCTACTGCCGGCGTATTTACGAGTCTTTAGAGTCGTACAAAGAGATTTCCTGGCTCAAACGAAACGAAATATGGTACGTATGTGATATGTACGA
This sequence comes from Agapanthus africanus, assembly GCA_030015575.1. Classification (NCBI taxonomy): domain Eukaryota; kingdom Viridiplantae; phylum Streptophyta; class Magnoliopsida; order Asparagales; family Amaryllidaceae; genus Agapanthus; species Agapanthus africanus. The sequence continues at coordinate 541,497,933 of CM057337.1, forward strand.
GACCGGGATTAATGCTTGTATCTGATAACGTATTCTGATCTCGCGATATTTTGATATCGGTCGGTTATATGAGATATAAGTGGGTTATTGAATCAAGTGTTGATTCGATAAATTGATATATATGATATTAGTCGGTTATATATGATTTAACCGGATTATTAAATCAAATGTTGGATATAATAATTTAATATACAATTATATATTTGATATATTAATATATATTAACTAACATTAGCCCACTTAAGAATTTCTTTTCTACAAATACATTTAAATATGTGTGTGTGTGTGTGTTAATGTATTTATATTTGTGTCATGCTTGATGATACATTGGATATGGGTGTATGGACTCACACATAACTAAAGATAATTAGGATAATTATTTATCAAGGGAAAGATCAAAATTAGGTGGAAATTAGTATGGGTAAGGATGCTTGTGGAAGGATGTAGAAGCCTTGACATAATTCCACTAATTTTTTTTTTTACTCTTGATATTTATTAACCTAACCATTACTTTTAGCCGTGATTAAGTCTCTACAAATACACTTGAGATATTTTCTCACCATGGTTCACTGCTTCATCTTCTTCTTCATCTCATTTTAGCTTTCTAGGTTTTTATGAGTGAAGAAAAGAAAAGGAGAAAAATTATTTTAAAGTGAGCAAAATTCCTACTTCATTAATGTATACCAAACTAGCCGTTTAGTACAGGTTATTTACTTCACTAATTCTTAATTAGTGAAGAGATAGTTTGAGTTAGAGTCTTCTCGACGTAGATCATCATCGGCCTCGAAGATCTTTAAGTAAGCTCGTTCCTTTCGCCTAGTGGAGACGAACGAGAGTCCGGAAGACCACCACTTGGAGCTAAGGGACTACTATATGGAGCTTTAGAAGTGAAGGACCGGTCTACAAATATTGTATTCCTTATTCGCTTAGAGTAAAGTTGTTTACTTGCATTGAAAACCCTAATTCTCTTGTTCGATTCTAGGTTAGCATTTCTTAGTACACTAAAAATTTTAAAATTGCATACTTGATGCCTTCTAAAACCTAGTAGTCGTGCTAAGGAATCTCAACAGAGATGAGAGCCTATCATAAAGAAGTATCCACTTCACGTTGAGTGGGGCGATCAACATCGGCGCTCATTTACCCTCCTCTAGGATCAGGCTCGGGTATTAATATATATTTTCATTTGACTAATCCATTACATTTAGTATTATTTAACACTTGCAATTTAAATACATTATTTTTTGTATTTGCAGTTGGATTACAACTTTCAGCCTATACCCGATCCTGATCATCCGGAGAGAGTGCTCGATCTCCATGCTCTGTACCAGGGCCTGATGAAGAACATGCAATCAAAGGTCTGATACAATAGGAACGAGCTGAAAATCGACTGCTATTCCCTATGGATAGCGACCCCCGAGATAGAGAGAGCGGCTCTCCTACATGCTCCGGCCTTTGCGAGAGTCGACGTAGACACATGGCCTCTTTTGTGCCAATATTTCGACTCTCAGCGCAAACAGATTTGTAATTTAAATGTACTTCATTGTTTAGTATATAATTTATTTTTTTGTGTTTCTTAATTAGAAAACTAAATCTGAATGTGTTATGCAGAAATATGCCGATCAAAATAAGGAGAATAGGAAGTCGGCGAAGAAGGGTCGCCCCACTTATACAGGTGGCTCAAGGAAGATTACTCGTGTCATAGAAGCATCGGTAAATTACAATAGATCTATTTTGATATAATGTAATATTATGAGTTGTTTTATAATATATGTAAATTTTTGGCGAATTGCAGAGAGCTCAGACCCTGGCACAGGATGGTACACCGAGCGTACTGACCGCGTATCTTGCCGTCCACGGCACCTCGACAGATCCCGCCACGGGCGAGCTTTGATTCCCCGATACCGCTACCCAGGAGTATAGCGTAAGTGTTAATATTTATTCTAATTCGAATGAAATTTCAAATTTAAATGATATACTTATATTTTAATGGTTAATGTGGGTGTAGGAGCAGGTGGTGGAGCAGGCGGATGTATTAGGGATCGATTTTAGTGGACAAACCAATCCGATGCTACTGACCCCAGTCTTAGACACCGTACACGAAGGGCACCACGGAGGTTAGGAGAGAGGCCGGGAATTGGGTCCTAGCAGGGCCCATATGAGATTGGTCTCCACTCTGGTGGTTACTTCCCCTACCCCCGTGAGCGACGTCTGGAGCATGATGTTGCCACCTTGAAGACCACCGTCGAGGAGTTGAAGGAGATGTTGGTATGTATACTACTTAATAGTAAAATATTATATCACATTATAGATAGTAACATATACAATATTAGTAGCCTAAGATTATTTGGTTGCAGACTTAGTTTTGATTAATCATACTTACATAAAGCTATCTAATTAAAATAAACTACGGTTTTCCAAACTAGACACCTAAACGGGGCCTAAGTCCCTAAGTGTAATACCCAGTTCCTTTTTAAATAACTTCCGTAATTTTTTTAAAGAAAAATTACTAATTATAAACTAAAATATTTCTAATTCTTAAAACCCTAACCCCTTTTTATTTTCCTAATCCTAACCCCAAAACCTAGCCTAAAGCCCATGATCCACACCCTAACCCAACCCGGCCCATTCTTCTCCCTCTCTTTCTTTTCCTCAGCCCGACCCTGCCTACCCGACCCGACCCTGCCTTCCCAAACCCGACTTGATCCCTTTCCCCCTCTCTTTCTCTCTCCTATTTTCCCCTTCCCTTTCTCTCTCCTCTCAATCCCCAGCCCATTCTTCTTCGCAAGCCCCCCGTTTCCTTCTTCCTCGCCAACGGCTCCCCGTGACCCGTGCTCCTCCATCCCCTTCGCAACTCCCCCCATCTCCATCGCCAACCCCTACGAGACCTGCTCCCCGACGGCCACGACGATGAAGCCCACTCCCATAACGCCCTCCGAGATCCCCATCCTTGCCGCAACCGTCCCACGATCCCCTCGCCTGCCTCGCCTCCCACTTAACCCCGACTCTCTCTTTCTTCATCCCTCTCACCTTCCTCCTACTTCGATAGCGAGAACCCCCACCACTACCCCAACACACCCGCTGCCCTCTTCCATCTCCGAGCTCCGAGCTCCCAAGCCGACCCAGCTCGCATCCTCGACCTTGGACCACCTTCGCCGCCGCCACGATGACCATCCACCAGAGCCCTGACGAGCACCACTGCCGACGAGCTCACACCTCCTCTCGACGCCGAAGAGCTGCCCTCTCCACTGACATCCTTCCCTCCCGCACAACCCATGACACCCATCAACAACCCACCGAGCTCCCCACCTTCTCGTCTACAGAACCGGCCATCCTGATAAAAGTTGTCGACCTCCCTACAAATCCCCACTGGTCGCCATCATCTCCAAGAGCGCCACCTCCTCTCTCCCACGCCTCCATGAGCTCCACCTCTCTGCACCGCGTACTCTCTTCTTCCATCATCAACACCGAGACCACCATTCTGAACTACCCCCAACACACATCGCCATCGCCATCACCGACGGCATCCCCTCACTAACGCCGACCACAACAGTTCTACCATCTTCTCCTTGCTTCCACGCTCCATCCCACACCAGAGCCTTCTTCTTTGAACCCACACCCACTTCGCCACCTGCAGTAATCGCCATCGACCTGAGCCACTACCTCCGCCCACCACCAGCTCCTCCTCTGCAACCTCACCTGACAACCACCATCGCACCCTACAAGCAATAGCCGAACCCAAGCTGAGCCCTAAGCTTCTCTTACCTGATCCGTCGTCGCCTCCATTGCCTTCGTCAATGCTGTGCAAGCCATTGTTTCCACTTTCACTACCATCACCATCATCATCGCAACTCAGGATAGCTCCATGGCCACTCGTGCCCATCGGCGTGCCTAGGTCCGTGTCTCATCGACACCAAAATCAAGCTTCGACATTTCATAAAGCACGTGTATCCGCCGCTTTAGCCACAGCCCTTGTCTCCCTTATCACCAACCAAGCTGTGGCTTAGGTCATGGTAACTATCACGGTTATCAACGCAGTCACTGTCACAACATCGCATACGTCCGTCGCAACCTCTATCGCGCTTGAGCCTCGCGTTGCGCCGTGCCAGTTCTGTGACATTCATCGTTGTCTCGTGTGTCAAGACGAATAATCTGCACGTTCGTTGCTTCTATATAAGTGACCGAGGCAAGTGAACTCCCCACTTACTTACATGCTAATACTATACAAACCAGATTTAATGCTTAATTAGACTATATACACCGATATGCATAATCGAGATCGATCAATGTGAAACCCTAGATCAAAAAATATCTTAAAATGGCGGAACTTGTTATATATGGATCCGTTTACTGATAATGAATATCATGTAGGAATTTGGGTTGAAAATAATGAAGTTTACTTTATGTAACAACGCCCCCAAAAGGCGACGTTGAATCTGGAATTCACCGCACATGCCACATTCTAAAATCTATATTAAACTGAATGTAACTTATAACCTAATGTTCTAGGGTTCGTATCAAAACCAACAGATAAATATACATTATCCCATAGTTGATTTCTAAATTTTAATAAGTTATAACGACAAAAACTGAGGTGATTCATGGATCTAGACTGCAGTCCAGAGCCAGAGTCGTTACCTTTATCCGTTTTAGAACGCATACTTCTCACTGTTAAAGTGCGCAAGTATGCGTAACCATATATATAAGTGTAGATAATTGAATTATCTTTCCAACGGTACTAATCTCATTGCATTCCAGTGTCGTTTAATATTTATAAAACTTTTTAAATCGTCGATGTGTTCTGCATTTTCATGCTGAAACAGAATGTACACCTTAATCTTAGATAGCACATATCTCCCTGCGTATAGTGGATATTATTGATCTGTCTGATGCGTTGGAAACATAACAGATAAATCTAAATATTATCTAACTTTAGCGTCGCCTAATTATGCTCCCAACATGGAGTAAAACGTGTTACAAAACGGACTTTCAGTTCAGAAATTGGATTTCCAGCAGAGAACACTTAAAATGAAATGAACATAACTCACAAACCTAATACCCGATTGACTCTAAACCAATTTTACCGTACGGATAATTTAATACAATGTTTACTATTTTTATATTGTTTTGCCAAGTTATGCACGTGTGATTTTATATGATTTTTCTAATTCAACCGACACCGGTTGCTCATGTGTTTTAGCAGTGCATTTACTGTATTCCCATCATGTTGCATGACCGATATACCCTTGTAAATAGTGTTTATTTGCATCAATATCCTAGTGACAGTGTTACATTACCAAGTGATAAATATTAGTGATTGGATTGTAGCAAGTACGTTAGTGTAAAAACGTGATTGAATAGTGAAAGTGACACGTACTTGTACACAATCAGCGAAACCAATTAGTTATTGCATTGTCGACGTCTATGGGGCATATATTGTTGGGTTACCTAGCACGACAGCAAGGTTTCGGGAGCCATAGTCCATACAATTTTTAAATTTTTGCCGTATTAGCTAACCCTAAGCTTAGAATCGCTACTATAAAATCCGACGATCGATATGTAAACAACTTTACAATCAAAGTGAATGAGGAATATGTAACATTTCAGAAAAATAAAATATTATTTTTGGGAATTTATATAATTAAATAATAAATATTTTGAATAATTTGATAATGTGGTATAATTAAATACCGATAAATTGGGAAATATTTAGAAAATTATAGGAATTACTGAAATGAGGGTGTTTTATATGATTTAAGCAAATTATAAATTTTTTATGATTAATTATATTCCATTTTAATGCTAATCGCGATTGAATATCTTTAATCGTTTATTAAGCTTGATTTGTGCATATGACATGCACCATGTCATATTACACATTGTTACATTTTTCTACCATGGTTCTTTTCTTTAATTTTCATGCATGGTTGGTTTTAATATGATAAGAGAGAGAGAGAGGTGAGGGGTCTTTGACCATGGGTTCATTCTTCATTCTTTTCATCATTTCCTCTTCTTCTTTCTCACCATGGCTACCCTCATCTCCACCTCCTCTAAAACCCTCACAACACCACAAAAAACAACTCAAAACAGCATCTCACTTTCATTAAAAATGTGTACAAGCTCACTACAAGCACTTTGGACCAAGAAAGTTTGGATTTTGGAGACTTGGGGCAACTCAAGAATTTTCTTGAGTTGCCAAATGAGGTATTTCCTTCACCATTAGAATAGTATTTCATTTCTTTTAACATCTATTTAAGTTTAGAATCGATATGGTATAGTTTTGTGAGCTTGGAAAATTCCAAGATGAGGTTAGGGATTTGTTTGAGTTGTGATAGTGTAATTGAGGTTAGTAGATCCTATACAACCCGTTTAGTGTTAGAATTCTGGGCTAAACCAGAGAATAGAACCCCAAACCCCAAACTTAGAAACCCCGATATCGGGAATTTACGGAAATTGTGATGTGTTTTGAAGATCTGCTATCACCCGGGGACCCAAGGAATTTTTTAGCAAATGCAGTGATTTGTGCAGGTGACCAGAAGAATACCCCTGAGACCCGAGCCCCTATACCCAGACTTTGGCCGCAGATTTAATCCTATTGGCCGCAATTTGCGGCCTGGGTAGGGTAGATTTGCCTCGTGCTTGTTCTGTAGCTCCTATGTCAGATAACTAGACCTAACTCATATGCAAAATTGGTTAATTTCACCTAGGGTAAATTCTGGAAGTGTTTTACATCGGTTTTGATTTCGGTTTTGTGAATTCTGTTAACTTGAATTTGGTTATTTGTGCTTTGTAGCGATCACTTGACGTTTGTACGTTAATATCGGGGGTTGTTGGATTATTCTTGCGTGTCTAAACCATAAGTTTTAACATATGTACGTTTCGTGTATCATTTAGGTTTTCGTGAGTGATTTCGATTTACGATACTTGCATTTATATGTGTAGGCACCCTCGCGTAGACTTCGGACGATAAGGATGAGCATGGCGTCATCCACTTCGGCAAACAGGGATCAAGGTGAGTAGATATATATCTACAGGGGAAGTCGGGTGGATGGCGTATAGCATCCCCGCAGTTTCGTAGTGTAGCACGCGAATGCGTGATGATATATATATATATATATATACATACTTATATAAATATGTGTTTTATAAGATGCGTATACTTAGCAAGACATGCTTAGGTGACTTTGAGTTAGTGTTAGCGTATTCGTGAGATAGTGATTTAGTTAGTTTCTTAGTCGCGAACCCTAGAGTAATGATTTGCATACACGCGCACACACACAAACGCATACATTTGTTTTACTTATGCGTATATGGCTATATATGTGTGTGTGTGTGTGTGTGTGTGTGTGTGTGTGTGTGTGTGTGAGTATGTGTATATATATATAAACATATATGTATGTGAGTATGTATATATATTTATGTATGTATGTATGTATGTATACATATACATGGATGATGAGGATAGTATATGGTACTTGGAGATGAGTCGATCTGATTAGGCATGATGCCACAAGATCGGTGCTGTGATTTGGTTCGTATTATGAGATACGACATGATATTATAGCGGATGTTTAGGCGATGTGTTTTCATACACACGCATATATATTTATTGATGGTATCAGTATGTACTAGACTTAGATCAGTACCCCAGTTCATGATATATGATGATAAGGATACCAGATGAATAATAAGATAAATGTGATAATCGACCCGTACCCTGATTTGGGATGCCGTACGATGGATTTATCGTACGAGATATAATTATGATGATAGATCCGTACTCTTGACTTGAGAATGTCAAATTATATATTGTATCGTACATGATACTATTGAGGCGAGATCACCGACTACTAGATATATATAGATCGATTCAGACTTAGGTGGAATTCTTTACCCTTTCGACTAGTCTGTTAGTTTAGTCCAGTAATTTACTTAGTAGATGTTAGACTGAGGTCGAGTCATACTTATTTCCAAAACTAATGAATTGTGAGTATTTCAAAGACAGGCCAAGGGATACTACAGATATTTCAAAGGACGTACATTTTCTTAAAAACACCGTAGCCCCTATTTTTCTAAACACCACGATTCGTGTTATTTCAAATGCCAAAACTGTATGACTAATATATAAATTGTACATTCCTTATTGTTGCGATTATTATTCACTTGCTATTTATTCTTGTTGTTCGCATTGTATTGCATGCTTATATGTATTTTCGTTAGTTATTATGAAACCTGTTGTTAGGACACCAACACCATTACCGATGATGCGTATACTCCACGTACACTTACTTGCGGGCTCACACATATCTTCATCGGTAATTTCTATGTCACGTAAACTTTAGAGAATATTATTCATTGACATAGCTTGCTAGCTGATAGTTTCAATATGTTATTGCTTTATTATGCTAGTTTAATTATTGCATTCCTTGCTTGTTATCAGATACATTCATATATTCATTTGTCATGCAATATTATGGAGTTTTATACCGGTAATTTACTGTTATTTACTCTTGAGATTGGATTTCGGATTTCCATGAGATTTTCTAGATTTGGAGAAACCGCAAAGATTTTATAAGCTTATTATCATTTTAAAGATAGAAAATTGCGGTTTTCTCCTGATATGATTTGAGATATGTCCACCATGAGTTTTCTCGGCTCTTGAGCGATATCCAATTCGAGAAGGAGGAGGAGGAACCGTCTGTGGGTGCATGGTGGATCCGGTGCGGTACCCCGGGGCAAGATGGTCGCAGTAGATGGCGTTGAGCCCGGCAGGGGAGCACTACCGACCGGTTATTGTGACGCGCCGGATATCCGGAAGATACCGACGTGGTCTTGAGATTTGATGATATGGGTCGGTCCGGATTGCCGGAGCCCTAGATATTAATATTTGATAATACAGGCCAGTCCGGATAGCCGGAGCCTGAGATATTGAGATTTGATGATATAGGCCAGTCCGGATAGCCGGAGCCTAAGATATTGAGTTATTAAGATATATATTTTGTGTCGATGCTTGACACTGATTCTCTGTTGATTTCATTGATGATACTCGATTTTATACAGAAATCTCACTGAGATATGAAAACAGTTCTCTCATTTAGATGTATTCTGTTTTCATGCATTCATACATCATATTTATGATATGTTATTACCTGAGGCACTGACACGAGTACTTGGTATTACACTTATGTATAGATGTTTACCTTGCCATTATACTTTATGCTTCGGGTTATATTATTTTGAGGATATTACTATCGTATGATATAGGATTGAGTCATACATGCAATTTCTGCTCTGTGATGTTTTCTACTCATGAGTTGGCAACTCACCCTTGTTGTGCTACAGTTCTTGCAGGTTTTTCCGTACAGGTTTTATTGTAGCTTGTTGGCACACTACTTTCATTCCGGGTGATTGCTTTGGTAGGTGGGTTCACTCGCATCGTGACCACCCTTGTACATTTATTTATTTCAGTTGTATCTAGAAACTCTATCAACCAGACTTGTATTATTTTATAGACTTAGAAGACCAGTTGTATATTCTTTCGACCTTAGAGTCACGCTTGTATTATTATGGTTTTCTTGATGATATTGGATTTCATTCTGATTTTTGATCCTCGCCCTTCGGCGTTGTATATTATATTGCTTGCGTGGTTGATCCGCCAATTGGCGAAAAGCTAGCTCCCGCTTGGGGATGCCTTTATTCATTATGTATATTATTCAGGTTTGTACCCGTTTGGGGTCAGTATTTACAAAGGAAACTCTGCCGAAATTTTTGGAAAAAACTTGATATTTTAAAATTGTTTACTACGACTTTTAAAGTGATTCATATGCAAACTTTTAAACAAGTTTTCCTTCACTTCTAAATTTAAAATGTTAGATTTCTGGGATTTTGGCTTACTTGAATTAGATGGGGTCCTATAGAATTCATATGATTCAACTGCCAGTCACGTGCCATTTCGGGTCGTGACAAAGTTGGTATCAGAGCGTAGGTTTAACCTTGGTTCGAGTCTAGATTTGACTATGCGGAGTCTAGGGCGTTTATATACATTCGGAACCTAGGCTTGACCTTACGGAGCTTAGACTTAGTTGAGGGGGGTATTAGACCCAAAAAAATTTCGCGTAGGTTAACCTTGGTTGATGGAGTATATGATTCAAGTAGAGTAACGTACCGTGGGTATGTTCCGCGGCATACTTACGATATACTACTCCACTTAAGAATCCTTAGGATGTACATTTCTTTACACAGTATTATATTCATTTCTATGATCTATCCTCATCAATATCAGTTTATGGTTTTGTTACTATGGTTGCATGGACATGGAGAGCAGCGGCTAGAGTTGCGGTCAGCACGAGCTCGTCATGGACGGGGATTGACCAGGGAGTAATTTCGGCGACACACGATTGCATAGATGTATCATTTTATTTTGTTTTTCATGCTATGAGCGTTTGATGGATTGCTTTTACGAAACTTTCTCGAACGTGCAGATCAGCACCAGAGGATCAGGCTACCGCTAAAGGCCAGCCAGAATGTCATTGAGGCACTGATTAGCGTGCGGACGAATGAGCCAGTTGTTGGTGCGACTGACAAGATATCGCTCCAGATGTTTGAAGCTATTGCATCACAAGTTGCAATTAGAGATATGATAGAAGATCGCCAGTCACCCATGGAGGAACGACTAGGACAAGTGGTTAGTTTTATACCCCGATGTGAGGTCATCAGATTGATGGATTTCAGCTAGAGAAGACTTCACGCAGGTACGTTGATGAGTCGAAAGAAAACGATCGAATGTCAGAAACCCATTTTTCCAAGTTTAAAGTATTCGGATGAACATGCAAGTAATTCTATAGACCCTCTAGAAGAATGAAACCCCAACTCGACATAATGACTATGGGAACGCTTTTGAACCTTAGGGTTTCCAACAGTTCCGCGGTGCCATTAGTGAGGCTTAGGTTTGCCCTTCTACGATTGGTCCATAAGTATTGTGGCATGTACTGGATATTATTAAACTGTGCACGAGTGTTGAGCTCTCGGGGAATTATGGGACTTTGATGAATCGATCGAAAAATTCGAAGTCATCCGGAATCCATATGATGCGATACTTTACGAGAAGACTTGGACCCAGGATCGGTCATATTACGCACACCCAGTAGGCCAGAGTTCGGCATCATTGATGAGATATGTTATGAGCGACCATGATAGTTGGCCAGATATCTTTAGAGGATGTGCCAGAGCGGAACTGTTCCCGTCATCGTTTCCATATTGAGCCATTGAACCGAAGAGTTATGTAACAGGACTAGTCCGAGGACAGTACCTGAATATATTTTTTTGCATGCATTGATAGTCACCGAAGGGATTTCCAAAAAGGAGCTATAGTCTCAATATTTACCTATGTGTCCGAGATGACACAAAGCATTTTACAAAGGAAACCCTTCTAAATTATTTTTAAAATGGCGGAACATATGTTAAACAAGAGATATGTATGTATATATATGTATATAGAATTATTTTCTTACAATAAACGTCTGCTACATGTGCTGTGATACGCGCATCGCACAGCAATTTGAAAAAAGAGTTTGGCATGCATTTCTTTCAGATGTTTTGACGAAATTACAACGATGCGTACTATGTACATGTTATAGTTTTGATGTATATCATGTCGGTTTTCGTATTGGATTTTGATATTGGTGTCTTCACCATAACTCCGAAGATTGAGGGATGCTTGACGGAGTTTTGATTTTTTTTGAGTTATACACTCTTTTTCATGCGCATGCATTGCGCTATGATATGTTTTATGTATTTATGATTTCGGAGCCCCGACGACTTGCCCATTTTACTGAATGGTTTTAGTATTGAGAGATTTAAATTTAAATTCGGGGACCGAATTTATTTAGGTGGAGAAGATTGCAATATTTCAGAAAAATAAAATATTATTTTTGGGAATTTATATAATTAAATAATAAATATTATGAATAATTTGATAATGCTGTATAATTAAATACCGATAAATTGGGAAATATTTGGAAAATTATAGGAATTACTGAAATGAGGGTGTTTTATATGATTTAAGAAAATTATAAATTCTTTATGATTAATTATATTCTATTTTAATGCTAATCGCGATTGAATATCATTAATCGTGTATTAAACTTGATTTGTGCACATGACATACACCATGTCATATTACACATTGTTACATTTTTCTACCATGGCTCTTTTCTTTAATTTTCATGCATGGTTGGTTTTAATATGATAAGACAAGAAAAGAAAAGAAAAAGAAAAGAAAAGAAAAGAAAAGGGAAAATGTTAAACAAATGGGTATGGGCAAGAGAGAGAAGAGAAAGAGGTGAGGGGACTTTAACCATGGGCTCATTCTTCATTCTCTTCAGCATTTCCTCTTCTTCTTTCTCACCATGGCTGCCCTCATCTCCATCTCCTCTAAAACCCTCACAACACCACCAAAAACAACTCAAAACATCATATCCCTTTCATTAAAAATATGCACAAGCTCACTACAAGCACTTTGGACCAAGAAAGTTTGGATTTTGGAGACTTGGGGCAACTCAAGAATTTTCTTGAGTTGCCAAATGAGGTATTTCCTTCACCATCAGAATAGTATTTCATTTCCTTTAACATATATTTAAGTTTAGAATCGATATGGTATAGTTTTGTGAGCTTGGAAAATTCCAAGATGAGGTTAGGGATTTGTTTGAGTTGTGATAGTGTAATTGAGATTAGTAGAGGCCATACAACTCGTTTAGTGTTAGAATTCTGGGCTAAACCAGAGAATAGAACCCCAAACCCCAAACTTAGAAACCCTGATATCGGGAATTTGCAGAAATTGTGATGTGTTTTGGAGATCTGCTATCACCCGGGGACCCTAGGAATTTTTTAGCAAATGCAGTGATGTGTGCAGGTGACCAGAAGACTGCCCTTGAGACCCGAGCCCCTATACCCAGACTTTGGCCATAGATTTAATCCCATTGGCCGTAATTTGCGGCCTGGGTAAGGTAGATTTGCCTCGTGTTTGTTCTGTAGCTTCTATGTCAGATAACTAGACCTACCCTATATGCAAAACTGGCTAATTTCACCAAGGATAAATTCTGGAAGCGTTTTACATCGGTTCTGATTTCGATTTTTCGAATTCTGTTACCTTGAATTTGGGTATTTGTGTTTTGTAGTGATCACTTGACGTTTGTACATCAATATCGGGGGTTGTTTGATTATTCTTGCGTGTCTAAACCATAGGTTTTAACCTATGTACGTTTCGTGTATCGTTTTCGTTTTCGTGTGTGATTTCGGTTTACGATACTTGCATTTATATGTATAGGCACTGTCGTGTGGACTTCGAACGATAAGGATGAGTATGGCGTCATCGACTTCGGCAAGCAAGGATCAAGGTGAGTAGATATATATCTATGGGGGAAGTCGGGTGGATGGCGTATAGCACCCCCACAGTTTCGTAGTGTAGCACGCGAATGCGTGATGATATATATATATATATATTTACTTATATAAATATGTGTTTTATGAGATGCGTATACTTAGCAAGACATGCTTAGGTGATTTTGAGTTAGTGTTAGCGTATTCGTGAGATAGTGATTTAGTTAGTTTCTTAGTCATGAACCCTAGAGTAGTGATTTGCATACACGCGCGCGCGCACACACACGCATACATTAGTTTTACTTATGCAAATATGGGGATATATATATACATACATATATGTATGTGAGTATGTATGTATGTGTGTGTGTGTGTGTGTGTACATATACATAGATGATGAAGATAGTAAATGGTACTTGGAGATGAGTCGATCTGATTGGGCATGATGCCACAAGATCAGTGATGTGATATAGTTCGTATTATGAGATACAGCATGATATTATAGAGGATGTTTAGGCGATGTGTTTTCATACACACGCATATATATTTATTGATGGTATCAGTATGTACTAGACTTAGAACAGTACCCCAGTTCATGATATATGATGATAAGGATACCAGATGAATAATGAGATAAATGTGACGATCGACCCGTACCCTGATTTGGGATGCCGTACGATGGATTTATCGTACGAGATATAATTATGATGATAGATCCGCACTCTTAATTCGAGGATGTCAAATTATATATTGTATTGTACATGATACTATTGAGGCGAGATCACCGATTACTAGATATATATAGATCGACTCGGACTTAGGTGGAATTCCTTAACCTTTCGACTAGTCTGTTAGTTTAGTCGAGTAGTTTACTTAGTAGATGTTAGACTGAGCTGGAGTCATACTTATTTCCAAAACTAATGAATTGTGAGTATTTCAAAGACAGGCCAAGGGATACTACAGATATTTCAAAGGACGTACATTTTCTTAAAAACACCGTAGCCCCTATTTTTCTAAACACCACGATTCGTGTTATTTCAAATGCCAAAACTGTATGACTAATATATAAATTGTACTTTCCTTATTGTTGCGATTATTATTCACTTGCTATTTATTCTTGTTGTTCGCATTGTATTGAATGCTTATATGTATTTTCGTTAGTTATTATGAAACATGTTGTTCGGGCACCAGCACCATTACCGATGATGCGTATGATCCACGTGCACTTGCTTGCCGGCTCACACATATCTTCATCGATAATTTCTATGTCACGTACACTTTAGAGAATATTATTCATTGACATAGCTTGCTAGCTGATAGTTTCAATATGTTATTGCTTTATTATGCTAGTTTAATTATTGCATTCCTTGCTTGTTATCAGATGCATTCATATATTCATTTGTCATGCAATATTATGGAGTTTTATGCCGGTAATTTATTGTTATTTACTCTTGAGATTGGATTTCGGATTTCCATGAGATTTTCTGGATTTGGAGAAACCGCAAAGATTTTATAAGTTTATTATCATTTTAAAGATAGAAAATTGCAGTTTTCTCCTGATGTGATTTGAGATATGTCCACCATGAGTTTTCTCGGCTCTTGAACGATATCATACACCCAATTCGAGAAGGAGGAGGAACCGTCTGTGGGTGCATGGTGGACCCGGTGCGGTACCCCTGGGCAAGATGGTCGCAGTAGATGGCGTTGAGCCCGACAGAGGAGCACTACCGACCGGTTATTATGACGCGCCGGATATCCGGAGGATACCGACGTGATCTTGAGATTTGATGATATGGGCCAGTCCGGATTGCCGGAGCCCTGAATATTGAGATTTGATAATACAGGCCAGTCCGGATAGCCGGAGCATGAGATATTGAGATTTGATAGGTCAGTCCGGATAGCCGGAGCCTGAGATATTGGGATATTGAGATATATAGTTTGTGTCGATACTTGACACTGATTCTCTGTTAATTTAATTAATGATACTTGATTTTATACAGAAATCTCACTGAGATATGAAAACAGTTCTCTTATTTAGATGTATTCTGTTTTCATGCATTCATACATCATATTTATGATACGTTATTACCTGAGGCACTGACACGCACTTGGTATTACACTTATGTATAGATGTTTACCTTGCCATTATACTTTATGCTTCAGATTATATTATTTTGGGGATATTACTATCGTATGACCTAGGATTGAGTCATACATGCGATTTCTGCTCTGTGATGTTTTCTACTCATGAGTTGGCAACTCACCCCCGTTGTGCCACAGTTCTTGCAGGTTTTACCGTACAGGTTTCATTGCGGCTTGTTGGCACACTGCTTTCATTCCGGGTGATTGCTTTGGTAGGTGGGTTCACTCGCATCATGACCACCCTTGTACATTTATTTATTTCAGTTGTATCTAGAAACTCTATCAAACAGACTTGTATTATTTTATAGACTTATAAGACCAGTTGTATATTCTTTCGACCTTAGAGTCACGCTTGTATTATTATGGTTTTCTTGATGATGTTGGATTTCATTCTGATTTTTTATCCTCATCCTTCGGCGTTGTATATTATATTGCTTGCGTGGTTGATCCGCCAATTGGCGAAGAGCTAGCTCTCTCTTATGGATGCCTTTATTCATTATGTATATTATTCATGTTTGTACCCGTTTGGGGTCAGTATTTACAAAGGAAACTCTGCTGAAATTTTTGGAAAATACTTGATGTTTTAAAAATGTGTACTACGGCTGTTAAAGTGATTCATATGCAAACATTTAAAAAAGTTTTCCTTCACTTCTAAATTTAAAATGGTTTGGATTTCTGGGATTTTGTCTTACTTGAATTAGATGGGGTCCTATAGACTTCATATGATTCAAGTGCCAGTCACGTGCCATTTCGGGTCGTGACAGAATACAATCTTTGTAGACCGGTCCTTCACTTCAAATGCTCGATGTAGTAGTCCCTTCGCTGCGATCCATGAACTCCCGGACTCTTGAGAGGCTCCAAAAGATGTACGGAACAAGCTTGCTAGAAGTCTTCGAGGCCGAAGATGATCTACGTTGAGGAGATACTAACCCAAGCTACCTCTTCAGTAATTATGGAATTAGCGAAGCAAACACCCTATACTAAATGGAAAGTAGTAGAGGATGATGAAGTAGGAATTTTACTCACTTTAGAAACAATTTTCTCACTCATTTTTCATTATCTCCATTGAAGCTATAAATCTTTTTGAGGAAGAAGATGAAGAGATCTCTCATGATAATTATCAAGTAGAGAATGATAACCATGTGTGAGTTAATATCAAATATTAACCCTTGTAGAGAGTTGACCATGGCTAGAATAATGGTTGGGTTTATAAAATACCTTAAGCAAGACAAAACATGTAGACTTTAGTCAATAGACACTTAAGCTTTTCCAAGCTTCTTATCAAGACAAAATCAAACCAATTTTTGAATTACTTGAGAAATTAAAAACCCTAGATTATCTCTAGCATGGTGTAAGTCACCCCCCCATGAACCATGTATTATCAAGCATGACACAAAACTTTGTACACTAATATATATCACATATATAACATGCACAAAACAAGTGAGAAAATAAATCTTAAATGAATGAATATTAGTTAATGCAACTTAATATATCAAATATATAATTATACATTAAATCAACACTTGATTTAATAATCCGGCTATATCACATATAACTGACTAATATCAAATGTAACAACTTATCGAATCAACACTTGATCCGATAACCCGGCTATATCACATATAACCGACTAATGTCATAAATCGCAAGAATAGAATATGGTATCTCATATTATATTAATCTCGGTCCCGCACATATCACATATGTGCTCCTACTCCATTTCGCTTGAGCCATGAAACCTCTGCGTAGGACTCTAAAGACTCGCGAATACACCGGCAGTTGGTGATGATCATATCAAACACTCTCAAGCCACAAACGGTTTGCTAAACGTAACAGCCATACGAGTATTGAGCGATCAGAAGATCAACAAGCAAGCATACTCGTACTACTGCGAATCCAATTAGTAACACTACCGTACAGTCCGGTCTCTTCGTCTGATATGTCGCATATCACAGTCTAGGGGTGGTATAACGTCAGACCTAAATAGCCTGATAAGTCATGTCGATACAAGGTCCATAACGGCTCGAAAAACTACTGATAACACTTACCAGTAGATCTCAGCAACCCTGGCCAGGGATTTCCTGTTATAGCCAATCGAGCATAGCGCAACATCAACTCCCAATACCGGGAGAGACGAAACCCCTCCTATCACAAATTGCCTCTATGTGACTCGGGACTGTACCCAAAAACCACATTTTTGAACGATCTCTTGACCGTGGTATGGTGGAAATCAAAGCACAATGGGAATCATATAAGGCTCTATGATGATATCGGGTCTACAGACTAACCTGTACCAGTGTCACCAGAGAACCGCTATCCGACGATAGGTATAATACCATCTAGGAGTTCTCGGCGAGTCCGTCCAGTGTACCCGGTCTCTACTGAGCACCCGTATACCTTTTCTGATGTCAAACACCAATGGATATGGGATCATCCATCGCCCATCATATGGGTAGAGAAGCGTATACGCTAGTCTACTCTGGAGTATCGATGCCCTATCTCGATACTCTCTCGACTAGGAGCAATTATAGGATGTACTTGTGAGCTACCCTTGGCCCCACTAGTACGATCCACATCATAGTCCCGGTAGTCAAGTACACATCCAAAGAGCTTAGTCAACATGTGAGAGCAAGACAGTATCACGTATACAAGTCAACGTATTAAGACAAAGAGCAACCAAATAGCATACTATCATATCGAGCAAGAAAGTCCTCTCTATATATGTCCAAGTATCCACTACAATATACATTCCATGTACAGTAATGGCCTCAAGGGCATACATATAACTAATAATCTCCTACTTGCACTAAGGCCATCTGTTGTAGTATCCAATACCCAACAATTTAGCAGTGGTTGTAGTATCCCATACTCAACCATCCTAAAAATCTCTCAAATAGTATTTGGGGAAGCAGGCCTTGGTGAGTGGATCCGCCGTGTTAACCTCAAAATCTACTCTCCTAATCTCGATCTCTTGGAGATCAACCATCTCCCTGATCAGGTGATACTTGCCTCAGAATATATCTGGAACGCTGATGGGACGTTCGTTCCTAGGACAAAGCCACAACTCCATTGTCATCATAATAAAAATTACTGGACGCTCAGTAGTAGGAACCTTTTTCATCTCATGAACAAGAAATTCCCAGACAGCAACTTTGGCAGCATCACTGGTAGCAATGTATTCAGCCTTTATCGTCTAGTATGTCACGGTATCTAGCTTAGAAGTCTTCCAACATACTGTCCCTCTACTGAGGGTAAAGGCAATGCCTGTGACTGACTTTCAGTCGACCTTATCACTCTGGAAGTTCGAACTAAGAACTTTCTTTTAGTGCTTTTCAAGTACTTAAGAATGTTCTCCACAGCTGTCCAGTGATTCTCCCAAGATCCGATTGATTCCTAATCACTATACCTAGTGCGTCATCTATTTATGGTCTGGTACAACATTGCATACATGATAGAGCCTACCGCCGAAACATAGGGTATCCCTTGCACGCGAGCTCTCTCCAAATCAGTCTCGGAAAACATCTTTTTAGAGAGAGTGATTCCTGAGGTAGTGGGCGAACCACCACGCTTAGAATCCTCCATACTAAACCACTTTAGTATGGTGTTAATGTACCTAGATTTGGGACACTCCTAACATCCATATAGATCTATCACCATAGATCATAATCCACAAGATGTAGTAGGTATCATCCAGATCTTCTATTGAGAATCTTCGTGATAAGAGGAGCTTGACCGAGTGTAGCATAGGAAACTATTTCCTATCAAGAGTATGCCATCTACGTACAATACGTATAAGAAAACCTTACTCTCTACAACCTTCTTTTATATACAAGGTTCATCTACCTTTTTGATGAAGTCAAACACTTTGACTGCCACATCAAAACAGATATTCCAACTCCACGATGCGCGCATTGATCCTGATGGACTTAAGCATAGCTTTGAAAGTCTCAACTTTTCCATCTACACCAAGAATCTTCTCAAGATCCATTTGCTCCCAATGGGTATTACCCCTTCAGGTGGAACATGCAAAGTCATACTTTGTTGGTGTACATGAATTCCATCTTTGATCGCATAGCATCTAGCCTTTTCACAGAGTCGCCACTCGTGGTGGCCTGCCTGAACCTAGTTGGGCCATCATCAACCATGATACAATCCTCGCTCCCACTGTCACCGAGAAAACCGTAGTATCTTTCAAGTGGATGAGGAACCCTACCAGATTTGCGGAGAAGCTGGGGTTTGTTGGAAACTATTGAATCTTTTGGTTTCACCAAATCATCAGTTGTTAGTTTGTCTAGCTGGAATTCCTTCCAGTTCTACCTCATGACCACTAATTTCTTCACAAGAAATTCCTTTTCTGAAAAGGTGGCATGCTGAGAAACAAAACATCTTTTGCTCCTCAGAGTGGTAGAAGATATTCCCTCGCAAATGTTTGGGATATCCTAACAAACTTATACAGAACTGACCTTGCCTCAAGCTTGTCCGGATTCTGCCTTTCAACATAGGCCGGACAACCCCATATCTTAACTCGTTTAAGACATGGTCTCTTCCCATTCCATATTTCATATGTAGTGGTAGGCCCTGATTTGGATAGAACCCTATTCAATGGGTATGCAACTTCTCAAGTGCATAACTCCAAAAGAAAACAGGTAACTCAGCAGTACTCATCATAGAGCGCACCATATCTCATAGGGTGCGATACCTATGCCCTGATACACCATTGTGCTGTGGTGTACTCGAAGGAGTAAACTGAGAGAGAATCACATTCTCCTTTTAGAAAGTCCAGGAACTCCATGCGCAAGTATTCTCCTCCTCGATCATATCGAAGGACTTTAATACTTCTACCCGTCTGGTTCTTAAACTTCAAGCTTATATTCTTTGAATTTCTCAAAAGTTTCAGACTTGTGTTTCAATAGGAATATATGTCCGAATCCTGAGAGATGATCAGTGAATATAACGAAATACGAAGAACCAACCTTGGAATTTATAGACATTTGACCGTATACTGTAAGTCCATGTCACGCACCCCACGTGTTCGCGGGGAGGCGGAATATATGAAAAACAATTATCAAAGCTTCGTAACATGGACTTGAGCATACAGATCGTTTCTAAACCATTACTAGAAGACTGTGAGAGGTTTAACTACTCGGATTCGAAGTTATACCTCACGTTATGTGTCTTTCGGGTCTTCATCGTTGTCCTCTACACCTCTTAGGCTCTATAGAACATGGGTGCCTCCTGGAGTCAAAAACGATCCACCCGAAAGTCTATAGTCCGATCTCCAATCTTGAATCTGAGATAAGTACGGCTCCTAGTTTGCTAATCTAGAAGTCTTAGAGGGTGTAGAGTATTTAGATGGATTAATTAATCACTTAAACCCTAGGATTCTCAACTCATTGGAGCTTTTAGGGTTTGAGGAAGAAGATGAAAGCTTGAGGAGAGAGAAGTTTTTTGTGATAATGAAATGAATAATTCTCATGCTAGAATAATATGAAGCATAATAATATCTCTCTTGATAATATCAAGCATGCTTCATTTAATTCTATGGGTGAATCACCTCATGAGTCATTAAGCATTTAATGAAAACTTACACCTCATATTCCACCTCATTTAGTTTAAATCACAAAAGAAATAAACACAAATGAGTCACCTCTTTCTAGAAGGTTCCCGAGAAATTACGAGACTGCCCTTTCCATCCGTATTTCCGAAAAACACGGATAATCTTTGACTGAATAAATCCATCTGTATAATACTAGTATCCGGCTTAAACCAAACCTCACTAGTATTATCTTCCCGATCATAGTACGTGCATAAGTGTACGTAAGTGATCGTGGCCCTGCCGTAAAACCATACGGCCTCTACACCTTTTGCCCGGTGCAGGGAAACTCTCTGTGTGGGACTCTACGCTGGCAGTGGGTTTAACCACAGGCCGCAAGCGTACTAGCTGTACGTAACTGTCCCTAGGTAGATGTCGATAAGAAGGACGATGAGGAAACCCATCCAAACTCCAACTGAGCCTGTATGTGACAATCTCCATACAGTCCGGTCTGTTGGTCTAGGACTATCGCATATCGGGCCTAGGGGCGGTAAACGCCAGACTCCTAATAGCGGTATAAGTCATGTTGGAGTGAAGCCCATTACACCTTGAGAAACTACTGGAAACCTACTAGTAAATCTCGCTTGCCCTGGCCAGGGACCTTGCGTAATGGCTCTCCATACACAGCGCGATATCAACCCCCAATACCGAAAGAGACGAATCCTGTCTAACCACCACTGCCTCCAAGTACTTCGGGACTGCACCCAACTACTACCTGTTTGCACGGCTCCTTTGAGCCATGGTAGGGTAGTAATCTAAGTACAGTAGGAACACACCCGAGGCGAAGTAGCAGTGTCAAGTCGATGGACTAAGCTGTACTCATGTCACCTGGGAACTGCTATCTGACGATGAGTATAGTACCAACCTGCAGTTCCCGGCGAGTCTTATCCGGTGTACTCGTAACTTAACGAGCACCTAAATATTATCTTCAGTACGACGTACTGATGGCTGTGGGATAGACCATCTCCCCAACTGGGATGAGAAGCGTACACACCAGTCTACTCTGGAGTATCGATGCCCTGTCTCGATAATCCTACGACTAGGGACATGTATAGGATGTTGCTTATAGACTACCCAGCCCCCACTAGTGTGACTGCCATCACAACGCTGGTAATCAAGCAAAGATCCTAAGGGCTCGACTAATATGTATAAGCGATATGTTAAAAGAAACACATGCACATATTAAAGTAGAAACAAACCAAGTAGCATACTACCATTTATAGCAAGACCGTCATTACAACTGTGAATATCCCAAGCTTCCATTAAGTAATATACAAACTAGTATGATACAGTAATGGCCTCTAGGGTATAAATACTAACAATCTCCCACTTGCACTAGGGCCATGTACTGGCATATCGTAGACCTATCATCTCGAATAACCTCTCGAACTGCGTCTGAGGAATGGCCTTTGTGAATGGATCAGCAGTATTATTCTCCGTATCTACTCTCTTCATTTCGATCTCCCGGCGATCTATGATCTTCCTGATCAGGTGATACCGCCTTAAGATATGTCTGGACTTTTGATGGGACCTGGGTTCCTTCGCTAAAGCTATAGCGCCATTTTTATCGCAATACAGAGGTATTGGATCAATACAGGTAGGAACCACCTGAAGTTTTGTGAGGAACTTCTTCATCCAGACAGCTTCTTTTGCGGCATCGCAAGCAGCTATGTACTCCGCTTCCATCGTCGAGTCAGCAATGGTGTCCTGCTTGGAACTCTTCCAACATACCGCCCCTCCATTAAGGGTAAAGACATAACCCGAAATGGACTTGGAGTCATCCTTGTCACTCTGGAAGCTGGAGTCAGCAAAGGCCTCGATCTGGAGGTCCTTTCCGCCACACACCAAGAACATCTCCTTAGTCCTTCTCAGGTACTTGAGAATATTCTTTACTGCTATCCAGTGCTTCTCTTCTGGGTTTGCCTGATACCGGCTTACAACGCTCAATGCGTATGCTACATCTGGTCTGGTACATAACATCGCATACATTATAGAGCCTACCGCAGAAGCGTAGGGTATAATCGACATGCGAGCCCTTTCCAAATCAGTCTTGGGAGACATCTCTTTGGAGAGGGTGATTCCGTGACAAGCCGGTAGGTTACCGTGGTTAGAATCTTCCATACTGAATCTTTTCAATATGGTGTCTATATACCTGGACTGCGAAATTCCCAACATCCTCTTTGATCTATCACGATAGATCTGGATCCCCAGAATGTAGGTGGCATCACTCAGGTCCTTCATGGAGAACTTTTGTGACAAGAATCCTTTGACTGACTGTAACATAGGAATATCATTTCCTATTAAGAGAATGTTATCCACGTACAAGACGAGGAATACTACAGCTCTCCCTACAATCTTACTCTATATGCATGGTTCATCTGGATTTTTGATAAAGTCAAATTCTTTGACAGTATCATCAAAACAGATGTTTCAACTCCGCGATGCCTGCTTTAGTCCATAAATGGACTTAAGCAACTTGCATACTTTACCGCTACTCCCACTCTGAATGAATCCCTCTGGATGATCCATATAGACGCATTCTTCTAAATTACCATTTAGAAAAGCCATCTTTACGTTCATCTGCCAGATCTCATAATCGGGGAAGGCAGCAATGGCAAGTAGGACCCGAATGGATTTGAGCATAAACACTGGAGAAAAGGTTTCATCATAGTCCAAACCGGGTCTTTGACGAAAACCCTTTGCAACAAGTCTAGCCTTATAGGTTTCAACCTGTCCATCTACACCAATCTTCTTTCTGAAGATCTATTTGCATCCTACGGGTTTTACCACATCTGGAGCAATGTCCAAAGTCTATACTTTGTTAGTGTACATGGACTCCATTTCGGTCCGCATTGAATCCGGCCATTTTACCGAGTCGCCACTCTGAATGGCTTGCTGGAAGCTAGTAGGGTCATCATTGTCAATGATGCAATCTTCTCTATCCCCGTCTATGAGAAAACCGTAGTATCTCTTGAGCGGATGAGACTGCCTACTACTTCTGCGAATAGGCGTCGGGATGTCCCTTTCTTCTGAAATGTCTGGTTCTACCATACTTTCAGTAACAGCTTGTGGTTCTGAAATTTCTTCCAGTTCTATTGCGCTCCCACTCTTCTGATTTTCTAAAAATTCAGCTTCCAAGAAGTGGGCATGATGAGAAACAAAAACCTTTTGTTCCTATGCGTAATAGAAATAATACCCCTTGGAGTTCTTTGGATATCCCACAAATTTACACTGTACTGAGCGTGCCTCGAGCTTGTCCGCATGCTGCTTTTTAGCAAAAGTTGGACATTCCCATGTCCTAAAGTGTTTAAGACATGGTTTCTTCCCACTCCACATGTGATATGGTGTGGTAGGAATAGTCTTGGTTGGAACCTGGTTCAAAATATATGCATCTGATTCTAGTGCATAACCCTAGAAAGATCGCGGTAACTCAGCCTTACTCATCATGGAACGAACCATATCCAATAGGGTTCAATTCCGCCTTTCCGATAACACCATTGTGTTGTGGTGTGTATGGAGGAGTAAGATGAGAGAGAATTCCATTCTCTTTTAAGTATTCCAGGAATTCGGCACTTAAGTATTCACCACCTCGATCAGATCTTAGTGTCTTGATATTTTTGCCTGTCTGTTTTTCCACTTCATTTTTGTATTCCCGGAATTTTTCAAAGGCCTCGGATATATGCTTGATCAAGAAGATATGTTCATACCTAGAGAAATCATCCGTAAAAGTAATGAAGTAGGAATAACCACCTCTTGCATGTATAGGCATTGGACCGCACACGTCACTGTGTACGAGTCCCAAGAGCTCGCTCGCTCTTACTCTGTGTCCAGTAAACGGAGTCTTTCTCATCTTTCCTATGAGACAAGATTCACAAGTAGCATAAGATTGATATTCGAACGGATTCAAATATCCTTCTCTATGTAACTTGGTCAACCGTATTTCATTGATGTGACCTAGTCTACAATGCTATAAGAAAGCCTGATTTACTTCTGGAGACTATCTTTTAAGTGTGTTCTGGACATTGAAAACCTGAGCTTGATTTAATACGTATATACCGTTATCTAATGTACCGGACCCAATCAGAACTTGATTTAGGAGGATGTTTACTACATCGCTTATGAATGTAAAATCATATCCCTCTCTAGAAAGTGAGGATACTGATATGATATTACAAGTCAAACTAGGTACATACAAACAGTTACGTAGAATCAATATATGCCCACTTGTCAGTCCTAGCCGATATTCTCCCACGGATTCAGCGTCCATGCTCATTCCATTCGCAACTCTGAGAGACATATCACCTACCCTGATAACTCTATGGTTTTTCAAAGCATGTAACGAATTATAAATATGAGATCCTGATCCGGTATCTAGTACCCAGGAAGTAGAGTTAATTGTTCTCAATTACAAACACACCCGAGGCCGAAACCACAACATGCTTTGAATCCTGGCTACTGGCTTCCAAAGCCCTGCAATCCTTTTGCCAATACCCCTTCCCATAACAATAGGAACATCCCTCCTTTCCTACACCAAGTCCCGAAACATTTGCTCTTCCCTTTCCTTCTACTTCACTGACACCGCATATTGGTTTTGTGAAGGTCTTCTTCTTTTCACCCTTTGCTTTCGCCCTGGATGCAGAAGAAGAAGGTCCCCTATTAAGCATAGCGGGTGTCTCCCAAGTTTCCTTCAGGGTATAAGTAGAGGGTGGGGACTATGGAAATAGGTCTGCATATGACCTGTTTCCCAACGTGGTCTCCAGGTCTGTGAGCTCATCAATATAGCTAGTCATCGTAAGGACGTCATCCCCTACTGATGACCCGACAACCAACCTCGCTTGAAGCAATTAGTTTGAGGTCTCATATCTTGCAATACGAGATTGCACTCCATATAAATCTTTGTTATGGAGGAAGATGGAAACTAAGTCCATATTCTCATGCTGCTTCTGGTATACACCATTCTCTGAAGCCAATACGAGGCACTTGGCATTCGCATTGTCCTTTTCCCTTGT
The DNA here is from genome assembly GCA_030015575.1 of Agapanthus africanus. NCBI lineage: Eukaryota > Viridiplantae > Streptophyta > Magnoliopsida > Asparagales > Amaryllidaceae > Agapanthus > Agapanthus africanus. Next base: position 541,524,054 of record CM057337.1, read on the forward strand.
CTGGCAGATATCCATATCTGTGACGGTGGAAACTGGACCTGGGACTGCATGGGCTTGAGTAGTAATGGGGTGGTCCAGCTTTTCATAGGCAATGGACATCTGGACAGACCTTTGCCAGTCATAAAAGTCAGATTCAATCAATTTGTTGTCTAGATGTAACCTAGTCATGGTCACATGGTCGCTGCAATTAAGAGAGAGAGAAGAAAACACCTTAGCATGATGCTCTTGCAAGTTTAAATTGGTTCTTAATTTATCTAAAAAGGATGGCTCCTATTGTTTCTCGAATCCTTCCTCAAACCATAAAAGAAGAATTAGTCAGGACTGATCTCACCGTACAATACTTGCTTAACCGTTCAGCCAGGCTAGTGTCGGTACTTCGAGAAAGGTTTTACGACGCTTTCGCAAAGTTCCTTAATTAAATAACCTCTTTTCCCTGAAGGCGTAGCCCTCTGACACTGTTCTAGACACCTACTTGGTTCATAGCATTGATCGTTAAGTGAAAAATCTCCCGAAGAGTAGCATATACCCACAGTAGGATCGGGATCCAAATATCATCATGTGATAATGCTGAAGGAATCCTACCAACATTATCAAACTCCAAATGGTATGAAACACTAGCAAGTTTCAGTTTCTTTAGAAACTCCCGATGTGGATTTTCACACCATGCTCTTATGACCTTGACTAAGGGCCAACAAATCATAAGTCACATGTCAAGTTCTACCAGTCATTATCCATATTGATTTGAACCCACCCGTATATACTATTGACTAAGGGCCAAACAAAGTAATATGACTATCCTAAACCAACGCATCTATCTATGCTACATGTGAACACCCCAGCAGCTACCAATCACTATGTCTTGACTAAGGGCGAAACAAATATAGCTTGAATACTACTGACCATTCATATGAAACGATGGAGGGCTACGACAGGTTTTAGCGAAACCGTGAACGTAGTGAACTTGATATAACCGAAGAAACCTGATAGCTTTATAAAAGGAGTGGTTAAAGCTCCGCAATTAAAAAATTCTGCTCTTTTAAAATAACTGAGTGGTTTCTTTTAAATTTGTTCCAACGATTCAGCTTTGGTTTATTTTCTTTGCATTAATATAATGCATCCCATCATTTAATCCTATCATTGCAGAAAACAACGAAAATACAACGTACGCTTATGCCATCCGCATTCACCACTGGGCCCCGTCATTCACCCGTTAGGTTACTTAACTAACGACAGAGCAGGGGCTGGACTAGCATGGGTGCAAAATATAAGCAACGTCTACTAGATATCATATATAGATATTGTACATTTGTCAGACACAATAATAGGCATTCCAGATCATAGATGAACATATTGGATATACAAGCAATCCGCGTTTCCTTTGAGCCTGCAATGAAAGACGGATTATACAGTCGTGATGAATAGCCATTACCCCACCCTACACCTCTACGGGTACGGTAAACTACCAGCCAAGTACCTGAAGTGAAGCGGTCTCCCTCAACAACGTGAGTAGGCTGCTAAACACTTCAAAGTACCCGGTAGTCTGTGCACCCCACCTTGGGTCTATCCTAGGAGCAATAAACAGTAAATGAAATAATACAACGATGGCAACAACCTCAGCCCGGATGTGCCCCGCGAAAGAATATTACAACATTTTACAATTTAAAAATGAATGAATGAATATAAAAACTCATTTCAAACCCCGGCTAATCATCACAACAATCCAATGAAGTTCATATACACAAACCAATATATCCATTACAGAAATATGCAACCCCCAACTAACCGACATACTAGCAATTAGCGGAGGTTTACGAATACATCAAACACAACTTGAAACATTAAACAACATCAAACTGCGACTTCGAAACACCCAGTATTTGCCACAGTAAAGAATTTTCAGTAAAATCAAAATTGGCAAAAATAAACAACTCCTGAAGCCCTAGATTAAAGTCCCAAAGCCACACAAACAAAAAAGAAGCAATTCCCTCTTCAATAATCCGGCGTCGCTGGAAAATGGGGCTATGTGGCCGGCCTGGGTGAAAGGTAGATGTCTCGTTTTTGTTCTGTGTTCTTTTTACTGTTCAAATAGCACTCTGCACTTGTTTAAATAATTTTCAGAGCACGTTTAAAATTTGACAGAAACTTGAATCTAGGCGTCGATGTTTTCAGGTCGTTTCGGTTTCGTAGTTTAACTTGTTGTTTAAAACTGCTAGCTAATGGTTTAGTAGGCTCTAATACCACTGTAAGTCCATATCACGCACCCCACGTGTTCACGGGGAGGCGGAATATATGAAAAATAATTATCAAAGCTTCGTAACACGGACTTGAGCATACTGATCGTTTCTAAACCATTACTAGCAAACTACAAGAGGTTTAACTACTCGGATTCGAAATTATACCTCACGTTACTTGTCCTTCGGGTCTTCATCGCTGTCCTCCGCAACTTATAGGCTCTATGGAATATGGGCGTCTCAACGGCCTCCTCGAGTCAAAGACGATCCACCCGAGAGTCTATAGTCCGATCTCCAATCTCGAATCTGAGATAACTACGGCTTCCAGTTTGCTAATCTAGAAGTCCTAGAGAGTGTAGAGTATTTAGATGGATTAATTAGTCACTTAAACCCTAAGGTTCTCAACTCATGAGAGCTTTTAGGGTTTGAGAAAGAAGATGAAAGATTGAGGAGAGAGAAGTGTTTTGTGATAATGAAATGAGTAATTCTCATGCTAGAATAATATGAAGCATAATAATATCTCTCTTGGTAATATCAAGATAATATCAAGCATGCTTCATTTAATTGTATGGGTGAATCACCTCATGAGTCATTAAGCATTTAATGAAAACTTACACCTCATTTAGTTTAAATCACAAAAGAAATAAACACAAATGAGTCACCTCCTTCTAGAAGCTACCTGAGAAATTACGAGACTGCCCCTCCCATCCGTATATCCGAAAAACACGGATAATCTTTGATTGAATAAATCCATCTGTATAATACTAGGATCCGGCTTAATCCAAATCCCACCAGTATTATCTTCCCGATCATAGTACATGCACAAGTGTACGTACGTGATCGCGGCCTTGCCGTAAAACCATACGGCCTCTACACCTTTTTCCCGGTGCAGGGAAACTCTCTGTGTAGAACTCTAAAGACTCGACACTACGCTGGCAATGGGTTTAACCACAGGCCGCAAGCGGTACTAGACGTACGTAACGGTCCCCAGGTAGATGTCGATAAGAAGGACGATGAGGAAACCCATCCGAACTCCAACTGAGCCTGTATGTGACAATCTCCGTACAGTCCGGTCTGTTCGTCTAGGACTATCACATATCGGGCCTAGGGGGCGGTAAACGTCAGACCCCTAATAGAGGTATAAGTCGTGTTGGAGTGAAGCCCATTACACCTTGAGAAACTACTAGAAACCTACCAGTAAATCTCGCTTGCCATGGCCAGGGACCTTGCGTAATGGCTCTCCATACACAGCGCGATATCAACCCCCAATATCGGGAGAGACGAATCCTGTCTAATCGCCACTGCCACTAAGTGCTTGTGGACTGCACCCAACTACTACCTGTTTGCACGATTCCTTTGAGCCATGGTAGGGTAGTAATCTAAGTACATTGGGAATGCACCCGAGGTGAAGTAGCAGTGTGAAGTCGACAGACTAAGCTATACTCATGTCACCTGGGAACTGTTATCTGATGATGGGTATAGTACAAACCTACAGTTCCCGGAGAGTCATGTCCGGTGTACTCGCAACCTAACGAGCACCTGTATACTATCTCCAGTACGACGTACTGATGGTTGTGGGACAGACCATCTCCCCAACTGGGATGAGAAGCGTACACACCAGTCTACTCAGGAGTATCGATGCCTCGTCTCGATAATCCTACGACCAGGGACCTGTATAGGATGTTGCTTATAGATTACCCAGCCCCCACTAGTGTGACTGCCATCACAACGTTTGTAATCAAGCAAAGATCATAAGGGCTCTACTAATATGTATAAGCGATATGTTAAAAGAAACACATGCACATATTAAAATAGAAACAAACCAAGAAGCATACTACCATTTATAGCAAGACTGTCATTACAACTGTGAATATTCCAAGCTTCCAATAAGTAATATACAAACTAGTATGATACAGTAATGGCCTCTAGGGCATAAATACTAACATATACATCAGCATGTATGCATCCCAAGGGTTCATTAACTCTTTCTCTGTTTTCAGTAAACGGAGTATTGGTCATTTTATCTTTGAGACAAGACTGGCAAGTAGCATAAGATGAAAATTCGAACAGATTCTTATATTCATCATGTTAGTGTATATGCCCTAGGGACCATTATTGTATCATACTAGCTTGTATATTACTTAATGGAAGCTTGGGATATTCACAGTTATATTAACAGTCTTGCTAAACATGGTAGTATGCTACTTGGTTTATATCTATCTTAATATGTGTATATGTTAGCATATAGCGAATACATATTGATAGAGCCCTTAGGATCTTGCTTGACTACCAGCGTTGTGATGGCAGTCACACTAGTGGGGGCTGGGTAGTCTAGAAGCACATCCTTATTCAGGTCCCTAGTCGTAGGATTATCGAGACAGGGCATCGATACTCAGGAGTAGACTAGTGTGTATGCTTCTCATCCCAGTAGGGGAAATGGTCTGTCCTACAGCCATTAGTACGTTGTACTGGAGATAGTATACAGGTGCTCGTTGGGTTACGGGTACACCGGACAGGACTCGCAGGGAACTGTTGGTTGGTATTATACCCGTCGTCAGTTAACAGTTCCCAGGTGACATGAGTACAACATAGTCCGCAGACTTGATACTGCTGCTTCGTCTCGAGTGTGTTCCCACTGTTCATAGATTTCTACCCAACCACAGCTCAAAGGAGTCATGTAAACAGATAGCGGTTGGGTATAGTCCCGAAGCACTTGGAGACAGTGGCGGTTAGATAGGATTCGTCTCTCCCGGTATTGGGAGTTGATATCGCGCTGTGTTTGGAGAGCCATTACGCAAAGTCCCTGGCCAGGGCAACGAGATTTACTGGTAGGATTTCCAGTAGCTTCTCAAGGTGTAATGGGCTTCACTCCGACACGACTTATACCGCTATTAGGGGTCTGACGTTTATCGCCCCCTAGGCCCGATATGAGATAGTCTTAGACGAACAGACCGGACTGTACGGAGATTGTCACATCAGGCTCAGTAGGAGTTCGGATGGGTTTCCTCTTCGGCCTTCTTATCGACATCTACCTGGGGACGGTTACATACAGCTAGTACCGCTTGCGGCCTGTGGTTAAACCCACTGCCAGCGTAGTGTCGAGTCTTTAGAGTCCCACACAGAGAGTTTCCCTGCTTCAGGCGAAACGATATAGAGATCGTATGGTTTTACGACAGGGTTCGGACACATACGTGTATTTATGCACGTACGATTTTCGGACAGTTTTTACTAGCGGGCTTTGGTTTAAGCCAGATTCTAGTATTGGATTATTGGATTTATATAGTCTCGGTATTTCCGTGTTTTCACGAATGGGAGGGGCATTCTCGTAATTATTCGAGAAGCTTCTAGAAGATTGATGAGTTGGAGGGCTTAGGTATTATTTGCATTAAATAGATTAGTGACTCATACGATAAATCATCTAAATGAGTTAATGAAGCATTTATTGCTTAATGACTCATGAGATGATTCATTGTATGTATTAAATGAAGCATGGTTGTTAATATCAAATACTGATTTATTTGATATTCTTTATGCTTCATCATATATTGAAATGAGACATAATTCATTCTCATTCTCACTCACACCTTCTCTCTCCTCAAGCTCTCTCTTCAAAGACCTAACCTTAATCCTCTCATGTGTTGAGATCCTAGGGTTAGCAAGACTAATAGATCCCTAATCTTCTTCTATATCCTCTAGGTTACCTTGATTAGCACTCATAGTCACCTAGTTACCTCAAGTGAGAGGTTAAAGCTTGGAGAAATAGCTCTCGGGTGGATCTTCTATCACAACGAGGAGGCCGACGAGGAGGTGAATTACAAGAAAAAGAAGGACTTGAATCTCTAGGTATAATCATCTATCATAGTAGCTAATCACTTCTAGATAGTTGTTAGTTAGGGTTTAGCAAAGATCCGTAAAGTTAGTCGATGTTAGTTTAAACAAATGATTGTTTTACCTATTCCGCCTCCCCGCATCATGTTGGGTGTCTAACATCGACTTACAGTGGTATCAGAGCTTAGCTAAACCATAACTAATATGTTAGCAAAGTCGTTAGAAATTCGATCGCAAAACCAACCCGAAAAAACATCTTTTTCACCATGTTTCTGCCGATTTTAAAACAGGGTCTAAATATTTTTAAGGGACCCTTGAAAATACAAGCAGGGAATTTTAAGAATTGTGAAGAAATTTGGGACTATTATTCGGCCATAGTGCCGCGGAACCGCCGCCGATCCAAGCGATCCGCCGCGGATCCGCGGCTGAGTTGACTCCGATTCAGCCCAAATTTGTTCAGTTATTCTTCTGTGTTGATGTTGTGTTTTCTGGAATGTTTTGTTTCTGCTCAGGTTTTATGTGCACAGAGAATTATTTGGAGTAGAATCATTTGTGTTTTCTTGATCGAAATTCTAAGATGTTTGGCTAACTTGATTATATCTGTGATGTGTTTAATGTGTTCGTAAACCTCCCCTAACTGCTAGTATGTCGGTTAGCACGGGGTTGCACATTTCTGTAATGGTTTTTACTGGTTTGTGAATGTGGACTTGTTGGATTGTCGTGAATGGATAGCTGGGGATGTGAGATGAGTGTTTCTTTCATTCAAATGTAAATTGTAATTTGTTGTAATATTATTTTGCGGGGCACATCCGGGTTGAGTTGTAGCCACCGTTGTATTATTTAATTTTCTGTTTTGTGCTCCTAGGATAGACCCAAGGTGGGGTGCACAAACTACCGGGTACTTTGAAGTGTTTAGTGGCCTACTCATGTCGTTGAGGAAGACCGCTTCACTTCGGGTACTAGGCGGGTAGTTTGCCGTACCCGTAGGGGCCTAGGGTGGGGTTTGGCTATTCATCATGACTGTGTAATCCGTCTTTATTTGCAGGTTCAAAAGGAATGCGGATTCATAAAAAATCCAATATGTTCATCTGTGATCTGGAATGCCTATTATTGCGTCTAACGAATGTACAATATCTATATATGATATCTATTAGGCGTTACTTATGTTTTACACCCGCGCTAGCCCAGCCCCCGCTCTGTCGTTAGTTAAGTAACCTAACGGGTGAATGACGGGGCCCAGTGGCGAATGCGGATGGCATAAGATGACGTTGTATTTTCGTTGTTTTCTGCAATGATAGGTTAATTGATGGGACGCATTATATTAATGCAAAGAAAATAAACCAAAGTTGAATCGTTGGAATAGTTTAAAAGAAACCACTCGGTTATTTTAAAACAGAAGATATATTTTTTTAAATTGCGGAGCTTAAACCACTCCTTTTAAAATCTATCAGGTTCCTTCGATCATATCAAGTTCACTACGTTCACGGTTTCGCCAAAACCATTCATAGCCCTCCGTCATTTCATTTGGTTATTCAGTAGTATTCAAGCTATGTATTTTGACCAACGCCAAGGCATAGTGTTTGGTAGCTGCTGGGTATTCATTTGTTGCATAGATAGATGAGTTAGTTTAGGACAGTCGTATTACCATTTGTCCAACGTCAAGGGTATGTACGGGTGGGTTCAAATTAATAAGATTATGATGGGTAGAACTTGACATGTGACTTATGACATTTTGACCAACGCCAAGGTCATAAGAGCATGGGGCAGAAATTTATATCGGGAATTTCTAAAGAAACTGAAATTTGCAAAGAGTTTCATACCATTTGGAGTGTGATAATTTTGGTAGGATTCCTTCAGCTTAATCACACGATGATATTTAGATCCCGGTCCTACTGTGAGTATCTTCTACTCATCAGGAGATTCGTCACTTAACGATCATGCTATAAACCAAGTAGGTGTCGAGAAAAGTGTTAGTGGGGCTACGCCCCCAGAGAAAATAGGTTATTTAATTAAAGAACTTCATGAAAGCGTCGGAAAACCTCCCTCGAAGTACCGACACCGGCATGGCTGAACGGTTAAGAAAGTATTGTACGGTGAGAATAGTCCTGACTAGTTCTTCCTTTTTGGTTTGAAGAGGGATTCGAGAAACAGTGGAAGCCATCCAGTTTAGATAAACTAAAAACCACTCTAAACTTGTAAGAGCATCATGCTAAAGTGTTCCCTCTCTCTCTCAATTGCAACGACCCCGAACATGACAAGCCTTAAGTTACTATTAGATAAAAATATTCTGATAGGGCCAAACTATAAAGACTGGTTCCGGAATGTCAAGATGGCAATAACTTATGACAAATTGGGGTATGTCCTTACTACTAAGGCACCTGCTGTACCGGTCCAGAATCCAGTGTTGCGGATAAGGAAATCCGCAAGACCTGAGAGTTAGACTGCGCGAAGACCAAATGCATCGTGCTTGCCTCTATGGACAATGAACATCAGAGGAGGCACGCGAATATGGATCTTGAGTCCATATTTCTCCACACCAAGAAACTGTATGGAGAGCAATCTCGTATAACTAGATACGAGACCTCGAAGAACTTTTTTAGTCGAGGCTGGCCGTCGGATCATCTGTAGGAGAACATGTCCTTAAGATGATTGGCTATATAGAAGAGCTCACGGACCTCGGGACGACATTAGAGAATGAGTTATATACAGACTTGGTTATTCAGTCCCTTCCTTTCACCTACGCCCAATTTATCTTGAATTTCAACATTCAAGGTAAGGAAGTTGAGCTTCCAGAACTCCTTAATATGTTGAGAAGTGCAGAGGGCACCTTGCAGAAGGTAAGGGAAGCACCCGCTATGTTTGTTCGTGGTGCTTCATCTTCCAGGTCCAAGACAAGGGCCAAAGGAAGGAAGAAGAAGGCCGCTACCAAACCAAGAGGTGGTGTTGGCAAGGTGGGAGTTAATGTAAGTGCACGGCGGTGCCCCGGCCGTCGATCCGACACCGGAATGCGGAAGCGATGCTTAACTTTATATTTTCAAACCGGCACCACCGCGCACTATAAACCCGGATCGTACCATTAACTAGTCCTAGCTAACTACTAGATGGGGAAGAGAGATATACCGAGCGATCCGTGTCCTCCGGTGTTCTCGCCGTCGTCCCGATCTCCCGCGGAATGTCCTGTCTCCACCTCCTCCCCGGAAGGGCACCACGTCGCCTGCTTCTTTTACGGGCTCCCACCTCTATACCGAGGCAACTCGGGCACGAAGTTGGCGAGCCGACGTGCCTAAAGTTTGCTGTAGAATACGTGTAGAACCATGTCTCATTTTGGGGTTATGGAGTTGCCTTATGGTGGAGGAAATGATATAAGTTTTTGGAGATGGAACTTATGGGGATTTTTGTGAAGCCAAAAGACTAAAAATCCCCTACCAAAAAAAATGGGCAGCCCCCTTAATCTTTGGCCGGCCATGCAAAAAAATGGCAAGAGAGTGAGAGAATGAGGGAGTGTAACAAAGAGGTAGCCACACCAAAAATAATCCAAGGGAGAGAGAGGGAAAATGTGATGATGAAAAACACAATGATCACAAAGCAAGAACCTCACTCAACCATCACTCATCATCTCACAAAAGTCAAGTCATGATGGATAAAACAAGTCAAAGGATGGTGCACCCATCATGATGCAACAAAATGCAAAAGACCCCCTTCCAAATTGCTTATTTACACAAATGCAAATAAGCCCTCCTCCACCAATCTTCGGCCATTGAAAGATACAAATGATATATGGCCGAAATGGAAAGCAAACTGGCAACTCCAGAAAACTGGTCCCGTAATAAATTACAGGAAAACCCCGCTACTGTGTATACACACCCGCATTTGTATTCCGACCGAAATATAAATGCATTGAGACAAAATCTACACTGTACTATACTAGGATCCGGCTTAAACCAAAGCCGGCTAGTATTATCCGTCCGATCCTGATCCGTGCAATACCGCACGTATCTGATCGAACCCTGCCATATTTCCATACGGCCTCTACAGCATTTCACCCGAAACTTGAGTAACTGTATGTGTGGTGGACTCTAAAGACTCGTCAATACTATGGTTGTGGATTTAACCACTAGCACGTCAGAGGTATTAGCCATACGTGACGGGCCACCAGCTATTGACCAAAAAGGGACGTCGATGAGCGAACTCATCCTGACACCCTACTGAGCCTGTCAGTGACAATATCCGTACAGTCCGGTCCGTTCTTCTATGAGCATCGCATGGCGGGCCTAGGAGGTTGATAAAAGTCAGACCCCCAAAAGCGGTACAAGTCGCGTCGGAGTGTAGCCCAGAACACCCTGAGATACTACTGCAATACCTACCAGTAAATCTCCTGCCTCGGCCGAGGGCTTCATGTAATGGCTCTCCTAGACACAGGGTGACCTTACCCCCAATACCGGGAGAGACGAACCCCTGAAGATCCGCTTACTGCCTCCATGTGGCTCGGGACTGTACCCAACTAAAACCTGTTCGCACGTCTCCTTTGAGCGTGGTAGGGTAGTAATCAAAGTACAGTGGGAACTCACACGAGAAAAATGACGATCCCCAGGTCGATGAACTAACCTGTACACATATCACCAGGGAACTGCTATCTGACGTCTGGTATAAGACCAACTAGCATGTTCCCGGCGAGTCCTGTCCGGTGTACTCATAACCCAATGAGCACCTGTATACATCTTAGGTGAACCAACTGACACCAGTGGCTTGTGAGACCGGCCACCACCCCTCGTCGGGGTCTCGAATGTACACACTAGTCTACTCTGGAGTATCGATGCCCTGTCTCGAAACTCCCACGACTAGGGACCTTTTAAGGATGTGCTTATAGACCCCAGCTCTCACTTATATGATCGCCCTCATACTGCTGGTGGTCAAGCAAGAATCCTAGGGGCTCTATCAACGTGTAATAGCGACATGTCAGGTCACCTAAAGCAGTACACGATGATAAAGATAAACCAGATAGCATACTATCATCTCGAGTAAGACTGTCCTACTGGGACAGGTCCTCCCTCAATCATTGCAATCACGTGCCTGTGATCCAATAATTGACTCTGAGGGCACTATCTCCAATAGTTAAGGGAAAAGCAAAGGTTGCGGTGCCAGTAGTGGCAAAGGACGAGTGCTTCCACTGTCGTAGGAAAGGCCACTGAAAGAAAGATTGCAAAGCTTGATTGCCAAGAACCAGGACCCGAAGCGAGCTGTGGCTTCGACTTCAGGTGTGTTTGTAATTGAAAATTGTCTGTCAATCAACTCTACTTCCTGGGTATTGGATACCGGATCAGGATCTCATATATGCAATTCATTGCAGTCACTGAGAAACCGTAGAGTGCTGAAGGTTGGTGATATGACCCTCCAGGTTGCTAACGGAGCTAGCATTAGTGCTGTGTCCGTAGGGGATTATTACCTTGGATTGACGAATGGACATATTTTGGTTTTGCATAACTGTTTTTGTGTACCCAGTTTAACGTGTAATATCATATCAGTATCGTTGTTATCAAAAGAAGGTTATGATTTCACGTTTGTAAGCGATGTTGTTAACATCCACCTTAATCATGGTTTTATTGGGTCCGGTATACTAGATAACGGTATATAAATGTAAAACCAATTACAGATTTTCAATGTCCAGAACACGCTAAAAAGAAAGTCTCCAGATATAAATCAGGATTTCTTATGGCATTGTAGACTAGGTCACATCAATGAGACAAGGTTAACTAAGTTACATAGAGAAGGATATTTGGATCCATTCGAATATCAATCTTATGCCACTTGTCTATCATGTTTCAAAGGAAAGATGACAGACTCTATTCACTGGACATGGAGTAGGAGCGAGCGAGCTTTTAGGACTCATACACAGCGATGCATGTGGTCTAATGTCTATACATGCAAGATGTGGTTTTTCATATTTCATTACTTTTACGGATAATTACTCTAAGTATAGATTCATTTTCTTGATGAAACATAAATCTGAGGCCTTTGAGAAATTCCAAGAATATAAGAATGAAGTAGAAAACCAAACCGGCAAAAGTATTAAGACACCGAGATCTGATCGAGGTGGTGAAAACTTAAGTGCCGAGTTCCTGGGTTACCCAAAAGAGAAAGGAATTCTCTCTCAACTTACTCCTCCATACACTCCACAACATAACGGTGTATCGGAAAGACGGAATCGAACCCAATTGGATATGGTACGTTCCATGATGAGTAATGCTGAGTTACCGCGATCTTTCTAGGGTTATGCGCTAGAATCAGCTGCATATCTTTTGAACAGGGCTCCTACCAAGACTGTGCCTACCACACCATATCAGATGTGGAGTGGGAAGAAACCCTATCTTCAGTATCTAAAGATATGGGGATGTGTTGGTGTATATGCCCTAGAGGCCATTACTGTATCATACTAGTATGTATATTACTTGATGGAAGCTTGGGATATTCACAGTTGTATAGACAATCTTGCTCGAAATGGTAGTATGCTACTTGGTTTGTCTCTGCTTTAATGTGTACATGCGTTTCTTTTATTATATCACCTATACGCATTAGTGGATCCCTTAGGATCTTTGCTTGATTACCAGCGTTGTGATGGCAATCACACTCGTGGGGGCTGGGTAATCTATAAGCACATCCTTATGCAGGTCCCTAGTCGCAGGACTATCGAGACAGGGCATCGATACTCCGGAGTAGACTAGCATATGCGCTTCTCATCCCAGCACGGGAGACGGCCTGTCCCACAGCCGTCAGTACGTCGTACTTGAGATAGTATGCGGGTGCTCGTTGGGTTACGAATACACTGAACATGACTCGTCGGGAACTGTTGGTTGGTATTATACCTATCGTCAGTTATCAGTTCCCAGGTGACATGAGTACAGCTTAGTCCGCTGACTTGACACTGTCACTTCGCCTCAAGTGTGTTCCCACTGTACTTTGATTACTACATTACCACGGCTCAAAGGAGTCGTGCAAACAGGTAGTAGTTGGGTGCAGTCCCGAAGTACTTGGAGGCAGTGACGGTTAGACAGGATTCGTCTCTCCCGGTATTGGGTGTTGGCATCGCGCTGTGTCTAGGAGACCCATTACACAAGTAGTCCCTGGCCAGGGCAAGCGAGATATACTGGTAGGTTTCCAGTGTTATCTCAGGGTGTTCTGGGCTACACTCCGACACGACTTGTACCGCTATTAGGGGACTGACGTTTTACTGCCCCCTAGGCCCGCCATGCGATATTATCAGACGAACAGACCAGACTGTACGGAGATTGTCACATTCAGGCTGAGTAGGAGTTCAGATGGGTTTACCTCGTCAGTCTTCTTATCGGCATCTACCTGGGGACCGTTACGTACAGCTAGTGCCGCTTGCGGTTTGTGGTTAAACCCACTACCAGTGTAGTGTCGAGTCTTTAGAGTCCCACACAGAGGGTTATTCGCCTTTAGGCAAAATGAGTAGAGGTCGCATGGTTTTGCGACGGGGTTCGTTCACATTCGCGCACTTGTGCACGTTTTGTGTTCGGACAGCTTATACTAGCGGGCTTTGGTTTAAGCCAGATCCTAGTATATGTTTTGGGATTGGTTTTATCTCATTGTATCCGTGTTCCTCGGAACACGGATACGGGTGTGTATGCACAGTTGACTGAGAGAGAGGCAGAGGACTTTCATTAGGGTTGATTACCATTGTCATTTTCTTAACCCTAATGGTTATGTGTGAAATATGATTTATTGATATTAGTTAATTATAATTGTGCATGGTTAGGGTTTTTCACCATTTGACTTTATTTGACTTATTGACCTAGGTTGACAACTTGACCATAATCATTCCATAAGAAAGATGCTCTTTGATTCTAGCAAAAAGCATTTAATATGAAATGATAATGGTCATTTCTTGATTAAACCATGACAATTATCTTTAGCTAATTATCTATTTTCATAATTCACACATATATGTGAGAAGAATGGTTTATTTCTTCTCATTCTATCATTTTTGATTCTCTCTCCTCCTCTTCCTCTCTCTCTAGCTCTCCCCTCTCATGAGTTGAGAATCCCTTGAGCTTGAGATAAATCCTTCTAAAATACTCTCTACTCTTTCTAAGGTTCTAGGATTAGCACTCCAAGCATCTTAGTTACTTCTAGTTTGAAGTTGAAGCCAAAGGTTGAGGCCCTCGGGTGGATATTTCTTCGACAAGAGAAGGCGACAAGGAGATCCCTTTCTTTTACTCCAAGGAGCAAGAAGAGAAGGACTTGAGGACCTAGGTATAACCCCTTTAACCGAGTAGCTAACTCCTTTAGCTTTGTTAGTTAGTTTTGTTTAGCAAAGATCCCTCCTTTTGCTAGTCCATGTTGCTTAGTGTGTTAAAAATCCGATTTTTTAATACGTTTCCGCCTCCTCGCAAGCACCGGGGTGGGCAACGTGGACTTACAGTGGTATCAAAGCCTAGCTAAACACAAACTAACTAGTTAGCAAAGTATCTAGAATTTCGATCGGAAAAAATCGCAAAACTAGTTTTCAAAACCCTAAGTTTCTGTTATTTTTTTTCCTGCTCTAAAAATAATAAATCATACTTCAAAAATCGGCTCAGGGTTTTGTTAAGAAACACACCAAAAATGATCCAGTGAACCATTCAAAGCACCGCGGTTCCGCGGCAAGAACATGCTTCTTTCCGCGGATCCGCGGCCGAGTTGACTCGATCGTGGACCGAGTTTGGTGTAGTGTTCTTCTGTTAAAGTTTTGGGATTTTTAAAATAGTTTGTTTCCACCCAGTTTTTCCAGAGAGCAAGTTGGTTTTTGGGGTGGTCACAAATCCGTATTTTTGATCGAACTTCTTTACACTTTGGCTAATGGGTTATATCTGTGATGTGATATATGTATTGAACGTCCGCTAATCGCTATACGTCGATTAGTGGGGGTTATACATATCTGTGATCTGTAATGTTGATGGTATGTGTATATGAATTCGTTGGATTGTCGCGGATGAATAGCCGAGGGTTGTGAGATGAGAGTTTTCTTATTCTTTCAGTTCTTGTAATATGTAAATTTATGTAATATTATTTGTATGGCCGCACAACCGGGTCGGGGTTGTAGCCGTCATTGTAAAATTTCTTTTTACTATTTTTGCTCCTAGGATAGACCCAAGGTGGAGTGCATAAACTACCGGGTACCTCGAAGTGCCGAGTGGCCTACTCACGTCGTTGATGGAGGTTGCTTCACTTCGGATACTTGGCGGGTAGTTTGCCGCACCCGTAGGGGTCTAGGGTGGGGTTTGGCTATTCATCGTAACAGTGTAATCCGCTTTTCGTTACAGGCTCGAACGGAATGCGGATTCCTAGTATATCCAATATATTCATCTGTGATTTGGATTGGCTATCATTGCTATATATATATATACGATATCTATTTAGGCGTTGCTTATGTTTTGCATCTGCGCTAGCCCAGCCCCCGTTCTGTCGTTAGTTAAGTAACCTAACGGGTGATGACGGGGCGCCGTAGCGAATGCGAATGGCATAAGCGTACGTCATATTTTGGTTGTTTTCTGCAATGGTAGGATTAAATGATGGGACACATTGGAATTAATGCAAGAAAATAAACCAAGTAAAAGTCGTTGGAACACTTTCAAAACTACCCGGTTCTTTTCAAAAACCAACTTTTAAATGCGGAGCTTGAACCACTCCTTTTAAAAGCTATCTCGTTCCATCGATTATATCAAGTTCACTACGTTCACGGTTTCTCCAAAACCATTCGTAGCCCTCCATCATTTCAGTTAAATATTCGGTAGTATTCAAGCTATGTATTTTGACCTCATGCCAAGGCATAGTGATTGGTAGCTGCCGGATATTTATCTGTTGCATAGATAGAATGCGTTGGTTTGAGACAGTCGTACTGCCATTTTGGCCTACGTCAAGGGTAGATACGGGTGGGTTCAAATTAACCTGGATAATGATGGGTAGAACTTGACATGTGACTTATGACATTTTGACCTCACGCCAAGGTCATAAGAGCATGGGGCAAAAATCTACATCTGGAGTTTCAAAAGAACTGAAACTTGCTAGCGCTGCATACCATTTGGAGTGTGATGATTCTGGTAGGATTCCTTCAGTTTTATCATGCGATGATATTTGGATCCCGATCCTACTGTGAGTATATGCTACTCCTCGGGAAATTTCTCACTTAACGATCAATGCTATAAACCTAGTAGGTGTCTAGAAGGGTGTTAGCGGGGCTACGCCCACAGGGAAAAGAGGTCACTTAATTAAGGAACTTCGCGAAAGCGTTGGAAAAACTCCCTCGAAGTACCGACACTGGCCTGGCTGAACGGTTAAGCAAGTATTGTACGGTGAGATTGATCCCGACTAATTTCCTTTATGGTTTGAGGAGGGATTCGAGAGATAGTGGGATCCTGTTTAGACAAACTAAAAACCACTCTAAACTTGCAAGAGCATCATGCTAAAGTGTTTCTTTTCTCTCTCCTAATTGTAGCGACCAATCAAGATGACCGGACTTAAGTTATTACTAGATAAAAACATACTGACAGGGCCAAACTACAAAGATTGGCTCAGGAATATCAAAATGGCAATCACTTATGACAAGTTGGGGTATCTTCTTACCACCAAAGCTCCCCTGTCCCAGGTCCCAAAACCAGTGTCGTAGATAGGGAAATCTATAAGACCTGGGAAATCGACTGCGCGAAGGCCAAGTGCCTCATGCTTGCCTCTATGGACAATGAACATCAGAGGAGGCACGAGAATATGGACCTCGAATCCATATTTCTCCATACAAAAGAACTGTATGGAGAGCAATTTCGTATCGCCAGATACGAAGTGTCGAAGAAGCTATTTTCGGCAAGATTGGCCATCAGATCATCGGTAGCGGAACACATGCTTAAGATGATTAGCTATATTGAGGAGCTCGCGGACCTTAGGACCACGTTGGAGAATGAACTCTATACGGACTTGATTCTCCAGTCCCTTCTTTCCACTTACGCCCAGTTTATCCTAAACTTCAACATGCAAGGAAAGGAGGTTGAATTTTCCGAGCTTCTGAACATGTTGAGGAGTGCTGAGGGCACCCTACAAAAGGGTAGGGAAACATCCACTTTGTTTGTAGGAGAATCTTCCTCTTCTAAGTCCAGGGCGAAAGCCAAGGGAAAGAAGAAGAAAGCCCCCGCCAAACAAAGGGGCGGTGTTAGTAAAGTAGATACGAAGGGAAAGGCAAAAGCAACAAAGGTAGCGGGAAAGCTTGTGGGGAAAGAAGAGTGCTTTTACTGTCACAAGAGTGGACACTGGAAGAAAGCTTGCAGGGCTTGGAAGGGCAGAACACAGGATCTGAAGCAAGTTGCGGCTTCAGCTTCAGGTGTGTATGTTATTGAAAACTGTCTATCAATAAACTCTACTTCCTGGGTATTGGATACCGGATCAGGATCTCATATCTGTAATTCTTTGCAGGGGTTGAGAAAGCGTAGGTTTTTGAAGGCAGGTGACATGACCCTCAAAGTTGCAAATGGAGCTAGCATGGATGCTGAGGCTGTGGGGGACTATCACCTGGGGATGTCAGATGGACATGTTTTTGTTTTACGTAATTGCTTATTTGTAGCCAATGCAACTTGTAATATCATTTCTGTATCTTTAATGTCTAAAGAAGGTTATGAATTTGCGTTTGTAAGTAATGTTGTGAACATTCACCTTAATCAAGTTCTGATTAGGTCAGGTACATTAAGCAGTGGTATATACGTATTGAACCAACCACAGATTTTCAATGTCCAGAATACACACAAAAGAAAGTCTCCACATATCAATCAGGCTTTCTTATGGTATTGTAGACTGGGTCACATCAATGAGAGAAGATTGACGAAGTTACATACTAAAGCATATTTGGATCCGTTCGAATATCAATCGTATGCAACTTGTCAATCCTGTCTCAAAGAAAAGATGACAAAAACTCCGTTCACTGGACACGGAGTAAGAGCGAGTGAGCTCTTGGGACTCGTACACAGCGACGTGTGCGGTCCAATGTCTACATATGCGCGAAGCGGTTATTCTTACTTCATTACTTTTACGGATGATTTTTCAAGGTTCGGACATGTCTTCTTAATGAAGCATAAATCTGAAGCCTTTGAAAAATTCCAGGAATATAAGAATGAAGTAGAAAAACAAACAGGCAAAAGTATCAAGACACTGAGATCTGATCGAGGTGGTGAATACTTGAGTGCCGAGTTCCTGGACTACTTAAAAGAGAATGGAATTCTCTCTCAGCTTACTCCTCCATACACTCCGCAACACAACGGTGTATCGGAGAGATGGAACCGAACCCTATTGGATATGGTACGGTCCATGATGAGTAACGCTGAGTTACTGCGATCATTCTGGGGATATGCGCTAGAATCAGCTGCATACCTTTTGAACCGAGTTCCAACTAAGACTGTGCCTACTACACCATATCAGATGTGGTGTGGGAAGAGACCCTATCTTAATCACATTAAGACATGGAGATGTCCAGCTTTTGTCAAAAAGCAGCATGCGGACAAGCTCGAGGCACGCTCAGTACAGTGCAAGTTCGTGGGATATCCAAAGAACTCCAACGGATATTTCTTCTATTGCGAAGAGGAACAAAAGGTATTTGTTTCTCGTCATGCCCACTTCTTGGAAACTCAATTTTTGGAAAAACAGATAAGTGGGAGCGCAATAGAACTGGAAGAAATTCCATAACCATGAGCTATTACTGAAAGCTTAGTAGAACCAGAGGGTTCGAAAGATCAGGACATTCCTACGCCGCTCCGCAGAAGTAGTAGGCAGTCTCATCCGCCCGAGAGATACTACGGTTTTCTCATAGACGGGAATAGAGAGGATTGCATCATTGATAGTGATGAGCCTACTAGCTTCCAGTAGGCCATTCAGAGCGTTGACTCGGTAAAATGGCTGGATGCAATGCGGACCGAAATGGAGTCCATGTACACCAACAAAGTATGGACGTTGGATATTGCTCCAGATGGGGTAAAACCCATAGGATGCAAGTGGATCTTCAAAAGGAAGATTGGTGTAGATGGACAGGTTGAGACCTATAAAGCTAGACTTGTTGCAAAGGGTTTCCATCAAAGACCTGGCTTGGACTATGACGAAACCTTTTCTCCAGTGGCTATGCTGAAATCCATTCGGATCCTTCTTGCCATTGCTGCCTTCCACGATTATGAGATCTGGCAGATGGACGTAACGACCGCTTTTCTAAATGGAAATT
Source organism: Agapanthus africanus (assembly GCA_030015575.1). Lineage (NCBI taxonomy): Eukaryota > Viridiplantae > Streptophyta > Magnoliopsida > Asparagales > Amaryllidaceae > Agapanthus > Agapanthus africanus. The sequence continues at coordinate 541,543,356 of CM057337.1, forward strand.
TAGAGGAGTGTGTCTATATGGACCAGCCAGAGGGATTCATTCAGAGTGGGAGCAGCCGAAAGGTGTGCAAGTTGCTTAAGTCCATCTATGGACTAAAGCAGACATCGCGGAGTTGGAACATCTGTTTTGATGAGACGGTCAAGGAATTTGGCTTTATCAAAAATCCAGATGAACCATGCATCTATAGTAGATTTGTAGCGAGAACTGTAGTATTCCTCGTTTTATACGTGGATGACATTCTCTTAATAGGAAATGATGTTCCTATGCTACAATCTGTCAAAGGGTTCTTGTCACACAGGTTTTCCATGAAAGACCTGGGTGATGCCTCTTACATTCTGGGGATCCGGATCTACCGTGATAGATCCAAGAGGATATTAGGACTCTCACAGTCCAGGTACATCGACACCATACTGAAAAGATTCAGTATGGAAGATTCCAAGCACGGTAATCTACCGGCTTGTCACGGGATCACCCTCTCCAAAAAGATGTCTCGCAAGAATGATTTGGAAAGGGATCGCATGTCTATTATACCCTACGCTTCTGCGGTAGGCTCTATAATGTATGTGATGTTGTGTACCAGACCAGATGTAGCTTATGCACTGAGTGTGGTAAGCCGGTATCAGTCAAACCCTGGGGAGAAGCACTGGATAGCGGTAAAGAACATTCTCAAGTACCTGAGAAGGACTAAGGAGATGTTCTTGGTGTATGGCGGAAAAGACCTCCAGATTGAGGCCTTTGCTGACTCCAGCTTCCAGAGTGACAAGGATGATTCCAAGTCCATATCAGGTTTTGTATTTACCCTCAATGGAGGGGCGGTGTGTTGGAAGAGTTCCAAATAGGAAACCGTTGCTGACTCGACTATGGAAGCGGAATATATCGCTGCATCTGATGCCGCAAAAGAAGCTGTCTGGATGAGGAAGTTCTTGAAAGAACTTCAGGTGGTTCCGTCCATTGTTGATCCAATACCTCTGTATTGCGACAACAACGGGGCTATAGCTTAAGCGAAGGAACCCATGTCCCATCAGAAATCCAGACACATCTTGGGGCGGTATCACCTGATCAGGGAGATTGTGGATCTCCAGGAGATCGTGGTTCGGAGGGTTGCTTCAGAAGATAACACTGCAGATCCATTCACGAAGGCCTTACCCCAGACTCAGTTCGAGCGGCTGATCGAGATGATAGGTCTTCGATACGCCAGTACATGGCCTTAGTGCAAGTGGGAGATTGTTAGTGTATATGCCCTAGAGGCCATTACTGTATCATACTACTATGTATATTACTTGATGGAAGCTTGGGATATTCACAGTTGTATAGACAATCTTGCTCAAAATGTTAGTATGCTACTTGGTTTGTCTCTGCTTTAATGTGTACATGTGTTTCTTTTATTATATCACCTATATGCATTAGTGGATCCCTTAGGATCTTTGCTTGATTACCAGCGTTGTGATGGCAGTCACACTCGTGGGGGCTGGGTAATCTATAAGCACATCCTTATGTAGGTCCCTAGTCGTAGGACTATCGAGACATGGCATCGATACTCCGGAGTAGACTAGCGTATGCGCTTCTCATCCCAGCACGGGAGACGACCTGTCCCACAGCCGTCAGTACGTCGTACTTGAGATAGTATGCGGGTGCTCGTTGGGTTACGAGTACACTGGACATGACTCGTCGGGAACTGTTGGTTGGTATTATACCTATCGTCAGTTATCAGTTCCCAGGTGACATGAGTACAGCTTAGTCCGCTGACTTGACACTGTCACTTCGCCTCAAGTGTGTTCCCACTGTACTTTGATTACTACCCTACCACGGCTCAAAGGAGTCGTGCAAACAGGTAGTAGTTGGGTCCAGTCCCGAAGCACTTGAAGGCAGTGACGGTTAGACAGGATTCGTCTCTCCTGGTATTGGGGGTTGGCATCATGCTGTGTCTAGGAGAGCCATTACATAAGTAGTTCCTGGCCAGGGCAAGCGAGATATACTGGTAGGTTTCCAGTGTTATCTCAGGGTGTTCTGGGCTACACTCCGACATGACTTGTACCGCTATTAGGGGACTAACGTTTTACCACCCCCCTAGGCCCGCCTTGCGATGTTATCAGACGAATAGACCGGACTGTACGGAGACTATCAAATTCAGGCTCAGTAGGAGTTCAGATGGGTTTACCTCGTCAGTGTTCTTATCGGCATCTACCTGGGGACCGTTACGTACAGCTAGTGCCGCTTGCGGTCTGTGGTTAAACCCACTGCCAGCGTAGTGTAGAGTCTTTAGAGTCCCACACAGAGGGTTATTCGCCTTTAGGCAAAATGAGTAGAGGTCGCATGGTTTTGCGATGGGGTTCATTCACATTCGCGCACTTGTGCACGTTTTGTGTCCAGACAGCTTATACTAGCGGGCTTTGGTTTAAGCCGGATCGTAGTATATGTTTTGAGATTGGTTTTATCTCATTGTATTCGTGTTCCTCGGAACACGGATACGGGTGTGTATGCACAGTTGACTGAGGGAGAGGCAGAGGACTTTCATTAGGGTTGATTACCATTGTCATTTTCTTAACCCTAATGGTTATGTGTGAAATATGATTTATTGATATTAGTTAATTATAATTGTGCATGGTTAGGGTTGTTGACCATTTGACTTTATTTGACTTTTTGACCTAGGTTGACAACTTGACCATAATCATTCCATAAGAAAGATGCTCTTTGATTCTAGCAAAAAGCATTTAATATGAAATGATAATGGTCATTTCTTGATTAAACCATGACAATTATATTTAGCTAATTATCTATTTTCATAATTCACACATATATGTGAGAAGAATGGTTTATTTCTTCTCATTCTATCATTTTTGATACTCTTTCCTCCTCTTCCTCTCTCTCTAGCTCTCCCCTCTCATGAGTTGAGAATCCCTTGAGCTTGAGATAAATCCTTCTAAAATACTCTCTACTCTTTCTAAGGTTCTAGGATTAGCACTCCAAGCATCTTAGTTACTTCTAGTTTGATGTTGAAGCCAAAGGTTGAGGCCCTCGGGTGGATCTTTCTTCGACAAGAGAAGGCGACAAGGAGATCCCTTTCTTTCACTCCAAGGAGCAAGAAGAGAAGGACTTGAAGACCTAGGTATAACCCCTTAATCGAGTAGCTAATTCCTTTAGCTTTGTTAGTTAGTTTTGTTTAGCAAAGATCCCTCCTTTTGCTAGTCCATGTTGCCTAGTATGTTAAAAATCCGATTTTTCAATACGTTTCCGCCTCCCCGCAGGCACCGGGGTGGGCAACGTGGACTTACAGGATGTCCATCTTTTGTTAAAAAGCAGCATGCGGACAAACTCGAGGCACGATCAGTATTGTGTAAGTTTGTGGGATATCCAAAGAACTCTAAGGGGTATTTTTCTATTACGCAGAGGAACAAAAGGTTTTTGTTTCTCGTAATGCCCATTTTCTAGAACAACAGTTTTTTGAAAAGGAAACAAGTGGGAGCAAAATAGAACTCGGAGAAATTCCAGAACCACAAATTACTACTGAAATTTTGGTAGAACCAGAAGTTCAAGAAGAACGGGACATTCCCGTACCCCTCCGCAAGAGTAGTAGACCGTCTCATCCGCCTGAGAGATACTCTGATTTTCTTATAGACGCGGATAGAGAAGATTGCTTCATTGATAGTGATGAACCTACTAGCTTCCAGCAGGCCATCAAGAGTGGCGACTCAGTAAGATGGCTGGATGTAATGCGGAACGAAATGGAGTCCATGTACACCAAGAAAGTATGACTTTGGACTTTGCTCCAGATGGGGTAAAACCCATAGGATGCAAGTGGATCTTCAAGAAAAAGATTGGTGTAGATGGACAGGTGGAAACCTATAAGGTTAGACTTGTTGCAAAGGGTTTTCGTCAAAGACCTGATTTGGACTATGACGAAACTTTTTCTCCAGTGGCTATGCTCAAATCCATTCATATCCTTCTTGCCATTGCCTCCTTCCATGATTATGAGATCTGGTAAATGGACGTAAAGACGGCTTTTCTAAATGGTAATTTAAAAGAATGTGTTTATATGGATCAGCCAGAAGGTTTCAATCAGAGTGGGAGCAGCGGGAAAGTGTGCAAGTTGCTTAAGTCCATTTATGGACTAAAGCAGGCATCGCGGAGTTGGAACATATGTTTTGATGAAACAGTCAAAGAATATGACTTTATCAAAAATCCAGATGAATCATGTATATATAGTAAAATTGTAGCACGAACTGTCGTATTCCTCGTCTTGTACATGGATGATATTCTCTTAATAGGAAATGACATTCCTATGCTACAATCTGTCAAAGGATTCTTTTCACACAGGTTCTCCATGAAAGACCTGGGTGATGTCTTTTACATTCTGGGGATCCGGATCTGTCGTGATAGATCCAATAGGATGTTGGGACTTTCGCAGTCTAGATATATCAACATTATACTGAAAAGATTCAATATGGAAGATTCTAAGCGCGGTAGTTTACCGTCTTGTCACAGAATCGCCCTCTCCAAAGAGATGTTTCCCAAGACTGATTTGGAAAGGGATCGCATGTCAGTTATACCCTACGCTTTTGTGGTAGGCTCTATAATGTATGCGATGTTGTGCACCAGACCAGATGTAGCTTACGCACTGAGCGTGGTAAGCCGATATCAGTCAGATCCAGGAGAGAAGCACTGGATAGCAGTAAAGAACATTCTCAAGTACCTGAGAAGGACTAAGGATATGTTCTTGGTTTACGGTGGAAAAGACCTCAAGATCGAGGCTTTTGCCGACTCCAGCTTCCAGAGTGACAAGGATGACTCCAAGTCCATGTCAGGTTATGTCTTTACCCTCAATGGAAGGGCGGTGTGCTGAAAGAGTTCCAAGCAGGACACCGTTGCTGATTCGACGATGGGAGCGGAGTATATAGCTGCGTGCGATGCCGCAAAAGAAGCAGTCTAGATGAAGAAGTTCCTCACAGAACTTCAGGTGATTCCATCCATTGTTGATCCAATACCTCTATATTATGACAACAACGGGGCTATAGCTTTAGCAAAGGAACCCAGGTCCAATCAGAAGTACAGACACACCTTAAGGCGGTATCACCTGATCAGGGAGATCATAGATCGCCGGGAGATCAAGGTCCGGAGAGTTGCTACAGAGGAGAACATTGCAGATCCATTCACAAAGGCCTTACCTCAGACTCAGTTTGAGAGGCTATTCGAGATGATAGGTCTTCGATACGCCAGTACATGGCCCTAGTGCAACTGGGAGATTGTTAGTGTATATGCCCTAGGGGCCATTATTATATCATACTAGCTTGTATATTGCTTAATGTAAGCTTGGGATATTCAGAGTTATATTAACAGTCTTGCTAAACATAGTAGTATGCTACTTGGTTTATATCTATCTTAATATGTGTATATGTTAGCATATCGCGAATACATATTGATAGAGCTCTTAGGATCTTGCTTGACTACAGCGTTGTGATGACAGTCACACTAGTGGGGGCTGGGTAATCTACAAGCACATCCTTATTCAGGTCCCTAGTCGTAGGATTATCGAGACAGGGCATCGATACTTCGGAGTAGACTAGTGTGTACGTTTCTCATCCTAGCTGGGGAAATGGTCTGTCCTACAGCCATTAGTACGTTGTACTGGAGATAGTATACAGGTGCTCGTTGGGTTACGGGTACACCGGACATGACTCGCAGGGAACTGTTGGTTGGTATTATACCCGTCGTCAGTTAACAGTTCCCAGGTGACATGAATACAGCATAGTCCGCAGACTTGACACTGCTGCTTCATCTCGAGTGTGTTCCCACTGTTCTTAGATTGCTACCCCACCACGGCTCAAAGGAGTCATGAAAACAGGTAGCAGTTGGGTACAGTCCCGAAGCACTTGGAGACAGTGGCGGTTAGATAGGATTCGTCTCTCCCGGTATTGGGAGTTGATATCGCGCTGTGTTTGGAGAGCCATTACGCAAAGTCCCTGGCCAGGGCAAACGAGATTTACTGGTAGGATTTCCAGTAGCTTCTCAAGGTGTAATGGGCTTCACTCCGACACGACTTATACCGCTATTAGGGGTCTGACGTTTACCGCCCGTAGGCCCGATATGCGATAGTCTTAGACGAACAGACCGGACTGTATGGAGATTGTCACATCAGGCTCAATAGGAGTTCGGATGGGTTTCCTCATCGGCCTTCTTATCGACATCTACCTGGGGACCGTTACGTACAGCTAGTTCCGGTTGCGGCCTGTGGTTAAACCCACTGCCAGCGTAGTGTCGAGTCTTTAGAGTCCCACAAAGGAGTTTCCCTGCATCAGGCAAAACGATATAGAGGCCGTATTGTTTTACGACAGGGTTCGGACACATACGTGTATTTATGCACGTACGATGTTCGGACAGTTTTTACTAGCGGGCTTTGGTTTAAGGCAGATTCTAGTATTGGATTATTGGATTTATACAGTCTCAGTAATTCTGTGTTTTCACGGATGGGAGGGGAATTCTCCTAATTAGTCAAGAAGCTTCTAGAAGATTGATGAGTTGGAGGGCTTAGGTGTTATTTGCATTAAATGGATTAGTGACTTATGAGACGAGTTATCCAAATGAGTTAATGAAGCATTTATTGCTTAATGACTCATGTGATGATTCATTGTATGTATTAAATGAAGCATGGTTGTTAATATCAAATAATGATTCATTTGATATTCTATATGCTTCATCATATATTGAAATGAGACATAATTCATTCTCATTCTCACTCACACCTTCTCTCTCCTCAAGCTCTCTCTCTTTAAAGACCTAACCCCAATCCTCTCATGTGTTGAGATCATAGGGTTAGCAAGACTAATAGATCCCTAATCATCTTCTATATCCTCTAGGTTACCTTGATTAGCACTCATAGTCACTTAGTTACCTCAAGTGAGAGGTTAAAGCTTGGAGAAGTAGCTCTCGGGTGGATCTTCTATCAAAATGAGGAGGCCGATGAGGAGGTGATCTACAAGAATAAGAAGGGCTTGAATCTCTAGGTATAATCATCTATCATAGTAGCTAATCACTTCTAGATAGTTGTTAGTTAGGGCTTAGCAAAGATCCGTAAAGTTAGTCGATATTAGTTTAAACAAAATGATTGTTTTACCTATTCCGCCTCCCCGCATCATGTGGGGTGTCTAACGTCGACTTACACATCCTTATGTAACTTAGCCGGTCGTGTCGCATTGATATGACCTAGTCTACAATGCCACAAGAAGGATTCATTCATTTATGAACTACTCCTCTTGTGTACGTTCTATATACTTTGAACTGTAGTTTGATTTAGAACGTCTATGGCATTTCATAACGTGCATGCCATTTCATAACGTGAATGATCAAATCAACTCTTGATTAAGGAAAATGTTCATAACATTATCCTCCTATACAGAATTATATCCTTCTTTAACTGAATAAAGAACATGATGTAATATTGTATATCAGGTTCGATATGTAATAACATTTGTTCAGAATCAATGTATTAATACAAGGTGATATCTGCTAACAAACTTGGCTGCAATAATTGCACCATTCTCTAACACTTAGAGACATATCACCCATTCTCGATTCTCTACCTATCTGTAGCCCATGTGACATATTACATATGCGAGATCCTGATCCGTTATCACATACTCAGGACGTAGTGGATACTGAGAAACATTTATCGGTAATGAACACACTCAAAGAAGATACATCAACATGTACTTTCTTCGACTGGGTGGCATGGGAATCCGGATATTCCCCTATTTCCTGCTCGGACTTATAACAATTATAAGATAGAGCGGAATCAACGTTCCCTAGCTCAGTATAATAAGCAGGTTCAGTCAATGCATTCATATTATTATCTTGATTAAGGCGTAACATGGTCGCTACCAGGAGAGAGAGAGAGAGAGAAAAACACTCTGCGTGCGCTCTTTCAAGATTGGATTGGTTATTAGTTTATCTAATCAGGATGGCTCCCACTGTTTTATTCAAATCTACCTTCAAACCCTAAAAGGTAAGACTAACCGGGATTAATTACACCCTACAAGTTCGTCAATCTTTCGGCCAGGACAGTGTCGGTACTTTAAAGGAGGTTCCCCGTGCTTTCGCACGAACCTAATTAAAATAAACCTCGTTTTCCCAGGGGCGTAACCCCGTTAACACCTTTCTAAACACCTACTTGATCGGCTAATTGTAATGTGTAAAACTCTCCCATGAGTAACTCTTACTCGCAGTGGGTATCGGGATCTAACTATCTCATAGAAGGTATGCAATCTCATTGCAAATTTCAACACTTGAAATTCCCGATAATAGTTTTGCCCCTAGCGTCCTATGACCTTAAAGAAAGCCAACAAACCATAGTCCGCTAGTCAAGTTCAACTCGTACATTTCATAATTGAATTAAACCCATCCGCACGACCCTTGACGAAAGCCAACAAAGCCGTACGACTACCCTAATCCAATCGCATCATATGCTTAAGCAGATAAGCACTAATTAGCTACCGCACACTGCACCTTGACGAAAGCAAACAAACGTAGCACGGATACTAAATACTACTTATCTAAAACGACGGAGGGCTACGACAGGTTTTTATGAAAATCTTGTGCGTAATGAACTTGATCTCGTTGTAGAATCGAGTGATTTTGAAAAGGAATGTTTTTGAGGCTTTTACTAGTTCCACTAAAGAGATCACTCCCGGTGAAGGGATCCCGTCTCTTTCCTTATCGATTAAGGTGCAGGATATTTCACAAATACCACTATGCAAAGCAAAAACTATAAAAGCAATTAAAAGACAAACCGAGTTTATAGCATCTGCTAGTTTCGCTAAAGAGGTCACTCCCAGTGAAGGGATCTCGGCTTTTTCCTTATCGAATAAGGTGCTGGATATTCTACAAGGAATACCGCTATGCAAAGCAAAAACTAAAGCTACTAGTTTTTAAACAAGTTTCTACAATATCTTTAGGTTTCTTTTTCTTTCATTAATCTCATTAATGAAGTCCCATCTGTTATGCTTTCTAAGCATCACATAAGAAACGAAGCAACAGTATTTATTATATCTCATATATATAATATAAGTATTCATCTCAGAAAATATCAAGTGATCACATCACAAAATATCAGCAGTAGAAGAATCACATATGAAATATTGGATAAACTAGGAATTCCGTGTTTTATTTAAGATAGTAAAAACGACGGTTGTGATGAATAGCTAAACCCACATCCCTAGACCCATACGAGAGCGAAAAGCAACCCTACCAATTCTAGAGTTAGGAGACCCGGTCTCGACTCCTCGAGATAGTCTCCCACTGGACCCTAGAACCTAGTTACTTGTGCTCCCCGCCTTAGGTCTATCCTAATGGGGAAAAGTAAATAATATACATCAATGGTGACATCATCCTCAACCCGGAAGTGCCCCAATAAAAGAATATTATATACAATGAATTTTACATGAATGAAAATAAAACCCCCCATCTCACATAAAACCCCGGCTATTCAAAACACGACGATCCAATATAACATATCACAGCAACACATAACATCACATGTCATCAACGTAAGTAAATATGCGTATCCCAATTGTCGTTGACGTATAGCAACGCAACCGGCGATACACCATATATTAAACTTACGGTCGCAGAAAAAAGTGAAAAACTACAACAGTTGGAATCCGCAACCACCTTAGACATCATAAACTCAATGTATCACATACTTTGGATTTCATGCCTAACCAAATGAATTCCTTAGACATCGCATGCCTAACAATTATAAACCTCGCATTTTAGTCTCGATATTGAAAACACTTTCCAATAACCTGTCGGGTAATTCAAAAAGATTCCCGATAACCTGATCGAATGCTCGTCGGAAACTTTAGTAGACGACCGCACCCCCCGATGCCGTCGACGAAATGCACTAAGGCGGAATACCGCGGCAGTGAGTACCCGAACGTATGCTTTTTGGCGACGGGGTTCTCCTACAGTCACTTGGTTGGGGCTATGGGGCGTGGCTATCTAGTAAGGGTACCCGGCGAGTATCCGCGTACACTACGTAATTGCGACGGACTTTTGATCCACGTCAAAATTTCATGGCAACCGATCAAATAAGACTAAACTGCTAGATTTATAAAATTCAAACTAGTTATCACATAACTACATTTGTAGATTCCAAATATTGTATCACAATCACAGATAGCTAGACGAAGTTAAACTTTTCGATCGAATAAGCAAGCACCCAAAATTTCCCAATAAGCTCAACACTTGAGCGGAGTTCAAAAAGTACCTAGAACATGCCACAACACCTATGAACTAGCCGTAGAAGGGTCAACCAATGCCTCACCTGTGGCGCCGCTAAACTACCACAAACCCTAGGGTTTAGTGGCGGTTTTAACGGTCACAGAATCGAGTTAAGGTTTCATTCTTCTAGAGGGTCCACAGAATCGCTTGCAAGATTTTCTGAAAATTTTAAACTCGGAAAAAATCCAACTCTTGAAAAATTTCCAGCGGGGAAATATTGGGTTATTGATATCCGTACGAACTTTTTAAAATCGTCTAAATTTCCAGCATGGCACTGATACCACTGTTGGGTTATCTAGCACGGCAGCAAGGTTTCGGGAGGTATCGTTCATGCCATTTTTAAACTTTTGACGTATTAGCTAACCCTAACCCTAGAATCGCTACTAAAAAATCCGACGATCGATATGTAAACAACTTTACAATCAAAGTGAATGAGAAATACAACCTTTATAGACCGGTCCTTCACTTCAAATGCTCCATGTAGTAGCCCCTTCACTGCGATCCATGAACTTCCGGACTCTTAAGAGGCTCCACAAGATGTACGGAACAAGCTTTCTAGAAGTCTTCGAGGCTGAAGATGATCTACGTCGAGGAGACACTAACCCTAGCTATCTCTTCACTAATTGTGGAATTAGTGAAGCAAACACCCTATACTAAATGGTAAGTAGTAGAGGATGATGAAGTTGGAATTTTACTCACTTCAGAAACAATTTTCTTACTCATTTTTCATTATCTCCTTTGAAGCTAGAAAGATTTTTGAGGAAAAAGATGAAAAGATCTCTCATGATAATTATCAAGTAGAGAATGATAACCATGGGTGAGTTAAATCAAGTATTAACCCTTGTAGAGAGTTAACCATGGCTAGAATAATGGTTGGGTTTATAAAATATCTTAAGCAAGACAAAACTTGTAGACTTTAGTCAATGGACACTTAAGCTTCTCCAAGCTTCTTGTCATGACAAAATCAAACCAATTTTTGAATTACTTGAGAAATTAAAAACCCTAGATTATCTCTAGCATGGTGTAAGGCACACATCCACCCATGAACCATGCATCATCAAGCATGACACAAAACTTTATACACTAATATATATCACATATATACACATGCACAAAACAAGTGAGAAAATAAATCTTAAGTGAATGAATATTAGTTAATGCAACTTAATATATCAAATATATAATTATTTATTAAATCAACACTTGATTTAATAATCCGGCAATATCACATATAACCGACTAATATCAAATGTAACAACTTATCGAATTAACACTTGATCCGATAACCCGACTATATCACATATAACCGATTAATGTCACAAATCGCGAGAATAGAATACGGTATCTCATATCGTATTAATCTCGGTCCTGCACATATCACATATGTTCTCCTACTCCGTTTCACTTGAGCCAAGAAACCTCTGTGTAGGACTCTAAAGACTCGTCAATACTTCGGCAGTAGGTGATGATCATATCAAACACCCATAAGCCACAAGCGGTCTGCTAAACGTAACGGCCTTCGGGTATTGAGCAATCAGAAGATCAAAAAGCAAGCCTGCTCGTACTTCTGCGAATCCAATCAGTAACACTACCGTACAGTCCGGTCTCTTCGTCTGATATGTCGCATATCACAGCCTGGGGGTGGTATAACGTTAGACCCCAATAGCCTGATAAGTCATGCTGATACAAGGTCCATAACGGTTCGAGAAACTACTAATAACACTTACCAGTAGATCTCAGGAACCCTGGCCAGGGATTTCCTGTTATGGCCAATCGAGTATAGCGCAACATCAACTCCCAATACCGGGAGAGACGAAACCCCTCCTATCGCTCATTGCCTCTATGTGAATCGGGAATGTACCCAAAAACCATATTTTTGCACGATCTCTTCACCGTGGTATGGTAGAAATCAAAGCACACTGGAAATCACACAAGACTCTATGACGATTTCGATTCTACAGACTAACCTGTACCAGTGTCACCAGAGAATTGCTATACGACGATAGGTATAATACCATCTTGGAGTTCTCGACGAGTCCGTCCAGTATACCCAGTCTCCACCGAGCATCCGTATACCTTCTCTGATGTCAAAAACCAATGGATGTGGGATCATCCATCACCCATCATATGGGTCGAGAAGCATATACGCTATTCTACTCTGGAGTATCGATGCCCTGTCTCGATACTCCCTCGACTAGGAACAATTATAGGATGTACTTGTAGACTATCTTTGGTCCTACTAGTATGATGCACATCATAGTCCTGGTAGTCAAGTACACATCCTAAGAGCTTTGTCAACATGTGAGAGCAAGACAACATCACGTATACAAGTCAACATGTTAAGACAAAGAGCAACCAGATAGCATATTATCATATCGAGCAAGAAAGTCTTCCAACCATCCATTATAATATACATCCCATGTACAGTAATGGCCTCTAGGGCATACATATAACTAACATATATAATTGTAACTATAACTGGTATGGGACAGGTATGGAAAAACTTATATTAGTGTCATAAGTAAGAGATCGAGTACCGTCTATTTATCTTGGATATCAGTCGAGACATGTTTGATGGAGATCATGTCTCCAGTTCTCACGTAGACTTATTATAGAGCGACTAGTATTTGGGTTCATAGTCGATGTTTAATGTTGTAACGTTTTAAAATAAATAAATAAATAAAATTCTTTAAGTGAATTTTTTGATTTTCGGTAAAGCAAAACGTAGTTTTCATAAAACTAAACCGTAATTATTTTTCACTATAAATTTAAAAATACCTATTTTAATTATGTTATTACTAGTAAATGGTGTTTATTTAGTCACTTATAAATTTTTAGTTTAATTAAATATTTTTCCTAAATTAATTATTTTAAATATTAACATAAGCTTTATTTTTTACACTAAAATAGTGTAAATTACAATTTGAATGGGTTTAATTTGTAAAAATGAACCATTGCATATTAGAAATTAGTGTGTATCATGCAAAATTTATTTGCAAATTTTTCTATGATTCTAGAATTTTCTTGAGTTGTTTTAGAAAAGAAATGATAAAAATTAAATTAATTGTTGAAAAGACATAAAGAAGTTGATATTTTGGGTGAAGTTTCTACACTTTTCTTCACTTTTCTCACTCTCCTCTCCCTCCTCCATGGTGTGGCCGGCCTCAATCCCCCATGGCATCCCCCCATCTTCAAAATTTAATTTACCTCCAAAAATCATCAAAAAACCTACAAAAATCCAAATAAAAATCCACAAAATCCAAATTAATTCCTACCCTCTATTCTTTGCTCATCTTTATATGGATTTTGGAGATGGAAAGCATGCATTTTGGAGGGTTATTTTCATGTTTGGATTGCATGTAGTGGAGGTATAAATCTTCTTCTTTTAATTTATTGTTATTAGATATTTCTTTTAAGCATAATTAGATTTATTAAATTAATTCTACTTACAAGTTTTTAAATTCAAGTTAGGGTTTGTAAAATCAAGTTATGGTTTTATTAATTCATTAGGGTTATAATAACTAGTTTAACACTTTTGGAAATGGAAAATCATGCATGGTTGTTATATTGTAAATTGTTATCCAAATTTTTTTTTAAATTAAACCATTTTTGCAAACTAGATTTCTATATATTATATTTATTGGTGAAATAAAATTCCAATTAATGTTTATAACACTAGAGTGTGGTTTAAAGAGGATATTAACTTGTTGGTGGAATGAAAAACTCAATTTGGTTACTAGTTTTTATTGATAATTGATAAATTGTGAGAAAAATGCTATTTTGTTAACTAGATTTTAGAAATTCTTAAATGAATAAGATTTAAAATCTAATTTATGCTTTCATTATATTATTATCATCATGAATTGTAGTTTAGTAAGTTAATTCATGTAAAATCATGTTTAGTTGTGATATTGTGAAATTTTGCTTAAAAGTATCGAAATCGGGCAAGTTTGAAACTAGAATTTTCAAACTAATATAAATTAAGGTGTTAAAAATATAGTAATGGTTCCTATAATCTATTTAGGTTATTTAATGATTATTATGACCATTAGTTTCATATAAACAGTAAGTTTTGAAGTAAAACGGTAAATTGGCGTTTTCGGGTTTTTCGAAATCGGACGATTTGATCGATTTTTAGGGTTTCGATGAATTAAATCATGTTTATATTATAAGTAATGAGTTTTAAAACTATGAGTTGTTTGTTGATATTTATCTCGATCAATCGGCGTTTGTACGCCGATATCGAGCGATATTTGGTTCTTTTGCATGAGCGGGACATAGGTTTTAACCCATGCGCGTTTCGTGCGTCGTTTTGGTTTTGTCCGTGATTCAGTTTACGATACTATATATGTTTGCGTATAGGTACCTCTCACGTGGACTGCGGGCGATGAAGAAGAGGATGGCAACACCGTCTTCGGTAGACAAGGACCAGGTGAGTAGATGTATATCTACGGGGGAAGTCGGGTGGATGGCGTTTAGCACCCCCGCAAACGTAGAATAGGAATAGTACTTATTGTCATTAGGAAGCCAGACGTGACCTTAGAATTTCGGCGAGTACGACCCTAGTAATGACCTTAGGATGGACTAGATTGATTTAGAACGACCTTAACCGAGGATGAATATCTTGGAGGAGATTCGTAGGTTTCAGGTAGATACACACACGCACATACAGAGACTCGACGTGGTGTATACGTGTATGTATATATATATATATATATATATATATATATATATATATAGGACTAGGTGTAGGTATATATATATACACAATACGTATATGTGATACAAGGATGTGATATGATACACGGGGATGAAACAATATAACTGGGCTGATGCCGTGATTCTTGGCTATACAGTCGTGTTCTGATGTTAGCGGATCATTAGAAAATGAGATAATGGATTTGTATACTTGAACAATGATAAAGGGTGGTGATGATATTGAAGTATATAGGACTCTAAAATAGAACCCGGACCGTAACTTGTGCCTGAAATTCTAATATGATATAAGTGTGACCTAATCATAATATGATACATGTGGCATGATATTTCTGAGGATAAATTAACGATGTATATTTATGCTGGCAATGATATATGATTGATGTATGCGATTACTGTACAGTACCTTGATCATGACATGATTTGATGATGGTATTATACGAATGATGAGACACGTTGGTGATACTTGACCCGTATCCCGATATTGGGATGTTGTACGATGGATTTTACCGTATGAGGCATAGATGTGATGATTGATCCGCACTCTTGATTAGAGGAAGCCGTACTACGTATGTGACGCTATTGAGGCTGGATCGCCGACTATTAGAGATATGGATTCAGACCTTAGGTGGATTCTTAGTTCTTATTGACTAATTCCTTAGGTTTAGTTCTTTAGGAGGTTAGATAGACACTAGTTTAGGCTCGAGTCATATAGTTATAGTTAGTCTTGTATATTACAATAAGTGGTTATTACAGATCCATTTTACATTCAGATTGTAATCATCATGTTGCATGTTCATACATATATTTCTATAATTAGAATCAAACTCTGCCTGTTAGAACACTAGCACCATTACCGATGATGCGCATATTCCACACACACTTATTTGCCAGCTCATACACATCATCATCGGTAATTGCTATGTCGCGTACACTTTAGATCATATTATCATTATTGATGCAATCAGCTAACAGCTAGATTGATATAATATTGTGATTGCTCTCTGGTGTTAGTATAGACATGGCATTGATTACTTAGACATTTCATGCATTCACATTTCCATGTTATCATGCAGTATTATGGGCATATGCCGACACTTATCATATACTTGCTCATGATTTTGGGATTTTGGTTTTCTATGAGATTTTTGGATTTTGGCGAAAACCGCAAAAATATATAAAAACTTCTCTCTCCTCCTCCTCTCTTTTTAAAACATGAGATGCGGTTTTCTCGTGATGTATGTGTCGTCCAATATGAGATTTCATGTTTTCTGTTGGATTTCGAGACCCGATTCGAGGAGTGGATGAACCGTCTCGGGTACATGGTGGGCCCGGTATGGTACCCCGGGACAAGAAGATCGAGTTGTAGATGATGAGCCTGGCAGGGGAGGACTCCTTACCGGTGATGTCAGGCGCGGCGGATATCCGGAGGATACCGACCGTTGTCGTGAGATTTGATGATATGGGCAGATCCGGACTGACGGAGCCCGAGATATTGAGACTATGAGACATTGAGATTATGAGGTATTGAGACTTGAGATTTACATGTTTTGTGTAGATGCTTGACACGGATTTCCATGGATTTCATTGTTGATATTTCAGATTTCTATACACACTTTACCATGATAAAAGCTAAAGATCTTCTTTATACAGATACGTCTAGATTTCAGGATTGATTGTTTTACATTCATATTGCATGCATATTCATTCACATGACATATTATTACTCGAGGTACTGACATGAGCACGGAGTATTTGCATTTACACGTAGCTTATTATCCTGTCTTACTTGATGACTAGTAGTAGATTAGTATATTATTATGACCTAGGATAGCGTCGTGCATTCGATTTCTTTTCGTAGATGTCTTCTACTCACGAGTTGGCAACTCACCCCCGTTGTGCCAAATTTTATTACAGGTTGATGTACAGGGTTCCTTGGCAGATTGCTGGCACATCATTTCATTCCGGGTGATTTGCGCGGTAGGTTGGTTCATTTGTATATAGACCACAGTTGTATTTTTATTATTTCATTTGTATCTAGAAAGCTCCATCAACCAAACTTGTATTACTTGATAGATTACTGGACCATTGATTTGTTTCGACTTTAGAGTCGCGCTTGTATTATTATGATATCTGGTGGTTTTGTTTTCTTTTAAGTTTTGAGCCTCGCCCTCTGGCGTTGTATATTATTGTGCTTGTTGTGGTTGTTTCCGCCTGTTGGCGTTGAGCTAGATCCCGTTTAGGGATGCTTTTTATTGTTTGTGTATATTATACTTGTTGTACCCGTTTGGGGCCAGTTTTTACAGAGGAGACTCTGCCGAAATTTTGTGGGAAAATTTGCTGATGCTTTTAAACTTGTTTTCTTCATGTTTTCTTTTACTTCTTCTTTTATATGGTTTAGATTTCTGGGCTTCGGCTTACTTAGGTTACGTTGTGCCTCTAGACGTTTCGTAATCTAAGTGCCGGTCACGTTCCGTACTTTCGGGTCGTGACAAAGTTGGTATCAGAGCGCTAGGTTTTACCATGTATAAGTCTAGGTGGCCCTTGGTTGATGGAGTAGGCGACCTAGGTAGAGTAACGTACCGTGGGTATGGTCCGCGGCATACTTATGATACGCTACTCTACTTACGAAGCCTTAGGATGTACATATCTTTGCACCGTATTTCATTCGTTCCTTTGATCTATCTTCGTCGATATCGGATGGTGGTTTCTGTTACCACGGGCGCACTGGCGGAGGGAGTTACGGCTTGAATGCGATAACCATTAGGGTATTGGTTATTCCTGAGGATAAAAACATTGTTTAGCGTGCGGACGAAGGGTATTCACATGCCGTCCAGACGAAGTTAAAGGATTCGAACGATTGTCAGAAACCCATTTTCCCAAGTTTAAAGTATTCGGAAGAACATGCAGGTATTTATATGGACCCTCTAGAAGAATGAAACCCTAACTCGACATAATGACCACGAGAACGCCATTGAACCTTAGGGTTTACGGCAGTTCCGCGGTGTCATTAGTGAGACTTAGGTTTGCCCTTCTACGGCTGGACCATCGATGCTGGGGTATGTACCGGATATTTTTAAACTGTACTTGAGTGTTGATCTCTCGGGGAATTATGGGATTTTGATGGATCGATCGAAAAGTTTAATGTAGTCCGGATATCAGGTGATGGGATCGACTACGTGGGAGACTCTAGATATGAGTACTGCCGTTGGTAGCGCAGTCAGCACACCCATGAAGAGACGAGTTCGAAGCAGTCGACACCAGAGGAAAGGGAGTAAGAGGCGCACATTGACGATAGTGTTTACGATTGTGATTTGGTGATTTGAATTTCATATTTCCATTGATTGGATTTTGGTATTTTGAGGACTTTGTTCTACGATATTTCCTATGTGTACCTTCATTACATTCTATTTGTGTTTCATATATCAGTGGTATTGATGTTGTTTAGTACGTACCCAGTGCACTTGACTTGGTTTTTATACATTTTGAGATTTTGATTTGATTTCGTGCATATGGTTACACGTGATTTTGACATATGCTTCGACCTAGTTTTCATGCATTTTCGTACTGTGATTTCAATTTTGATATTCGGTGTATGTTTTCGTGCACCATGTGCACCTGATTAAGATTCTTGTGCATATTCGGTGCACCTGATACGATTTGTGCACACCAGATGCACTAAATCGTGGTTTTGTGCAGATTAGATGCACCTGATATTAGAGTCATGCACGCCCGTTGCACGTGACAGATGTTTTTGGTGCATACCTGTTGCACTCAGTTTTGTTTTTTTGTGTATTCGTGGCATCTGTATTTGGTTTCGATTTCAGTGCGCACCGGACGCACATGATATTTTTATGATGTGATTGGGATTGATTTCAGTTTGAGCAGTATGTTTTTATAATCATTACTATTGATTTGGTAACCAGGCGGGACGTGTATGTTAAATAATATATATATATATATATATAGCTATTTTTTTATAAAATAAACGTCCGCTACTTATGCCGTGGCACATGCATCACATGGCGATTTTCAAAAGGGGTTCTTGCATACTTCTTTATCCAGATATTTGGACGATTTTACTATGATGCGCACTATAGATAAGTTGTAGTTTTGATGTATATTATGTTGGTTTCATATTGGGTTTTGATATTTTATTCTCGCCATAACTCCGATGATTGCGTTATGCTTGACGGAGTTGATTTTAGTTTTGTGTTGATGATTTCGGAGCCCCGACGATTTGAGTGTTTTGGCTGAATGTTTTAATATTTGGGGGGAGTTTTAATTTAAATTCGGGGACCGAATTTCTTAAAGCGGGGAAGATTGTAACGTTTTAAAATAAATAAATAAATAAAATTCTTTAAGTGAATTTTTTGATTTTCGGTAAAGCAAAACGTAGTTTTCATAAAACTAAACCGTAATTATTTTTCACTATAAATTTAAAAATACCTATTTTAATTATGTTATTACTAGTAAATGGTGTTTATTTAGTCACTTATAAATTTTTAGTTTAATTAAATATTTTTCTTAAATTAATTATTTTAAATATTAACATAAGCTTTATTTTTTACACTAAAATAGTGTAAATTACAATTTGAATGGGTTTAATTTGTAAAAATGAACCATTGCATATTAGAAATTAGTGTGTATCATGCAAAATTTATTTGCAAATTTTTCTATGATTCTAGAATTTTCTTGAGTTGTTTTAGAAAAGAAATGATAAAAATTAAATTAATTGTTGAAAAGACATAAAGAAGTTGATATTTTGGGTGAAGTTTCTACACTTTTCTTCACTTTTCTCACTCTCCTCTCCCTCCTCCATGGTGTGGCCGGCCTCAACCCCCCATGGCAGCCCCCATCTTCAAAATTTAATTTACCTCCAAAAATCATCAAAAATCCTACAAAAATCCAAATAAAAATCCACAAAATCCTAATTAATTCCTACCCTTTATTTTTTGCGCATATTTATATGGATTTTGGAGATGGAAAGCATGCATTTTGGAGGCTTATTTTCATGTTTGGATTGCATGTAGTGGAGGTATAAATCTTCTTCTTTTAATTTATTGTTATTAGATATTTCTTTTAAGCATAATTAGATTTATTAAATTAATTCTACTTACAAGTTTTTAAATTCAAGTTAGGGTTTGTAAAATCAAGTTATGGTTTTATTAATTCATTAGGGTTATAATAACTAGTTTAACACTTTTGGAAATGGAAAATCATGCATGGTTGTTATATTGTAAATTGTTATCCAAATTTTTTTTAAATTAAACCATTTTTGCAAACTAGATTTCTATATATTATATTTATTGGTGAAATAAAATTCCAATTAATATTTATAACACTAGAGTGTGGTTTTAAAGAGGATATTAACTTGTTGGTGGAATGAAAAACTCAATTTGGTTAATAGTTTTTATTGATAATTGATAAATTGTGAGAAAAATGCTATTTTGTTAACTAGATTTTAGAAATTCTTAAATGAATAAGATTTAAAATCTAATTTATGGTTTCATTATATTATTATCATCATGAATTGTAGTTTAATAAGTTAATTCATGTAAAATCATGTTTAGTTGTGATATTGTGAAATTTTGCTTAAAAGTATCGAAATCGGGCAAGTTTGCAAACTAGAATTTTCAAACTAATATAAATTAAGGTGTTAAAAATATAGTAATGGTTCCTATAATCTAGTTAGGTTATTTAATGATTATTATGACCATTATTTTCATATAAACAGTAAGTTTTGAAGTAAAACGGTAAATTGGTGTTTTCGGATTTTTCGAAATCGGACGATTTGATCGATTTTTAGGGTTTCCATGAATTAAATCATGTTTATATTATAGGTAATGAGTTTTAAAACTATGAGTTGTTTTTTGATATTTATCTCGATCAATCGGCGTTTGTACACCGATATCGAGTGATATTTGGTTCTTTTGCATTAGCGGGACATAGATTTTAACCTATGCGCGTTTCGTCCGTCATTTTGGTTTTGTCCGTGATTCAGTTTACGATACTATATATGTTTGCGTATAGGTACCCCTCACGTGGACTGCGGGCGATGAAGAAGAGGATGGCAACACCGTCTTCGGCAGACAAGGACCAGGTGAGTAGATGTATATCTACGGGAGAAGTCGGGTGGATGGCGTTTAGCACCCCCGCAAACGTAGAATAGGAATTGTACTTATTGTCATTAGGAAGCCAGACGTGATGTCACGTCCCGAAAGATGGAACATGACCGGCACTTAAACTACGAAACGTCACGAGGCGTACGTAATCTAAGTAAGCCGAAAACCCAGAAACCCAAACCAAAAAAAGGTAGTAGAGTGAAGGAAAACCAATTAAAAATAAGTAGTTTTAATAGCATAAGCCGAATTATGCGGTTTTAAAAACATCAAATATTTCCTGAAAATTTCGGCAGAGTCTCCTTTGTAAATACTGGCTCCCAAACGGGATACAACATGAATAGTATACGAAATCAAAAAAAGGGCATCCCCAAACGGGAGCTAGCTCTTCGTCAATCGACGGTCACAACCACACAAGCAATATAATATACAACGCCAACGGTGAGGATTAAAAACTCAAAAGGAAACTCAAAAACCACAAGAAGTATAACGCGGGACTCTAAGGTCGAAAGAATAACATCACTGGTCTCTATCTCAAAATAAATACAGGTTTGGTTGATGGAATTTACTAGATACAACTGAATAATATTATACAAGATAATATGATGGGTATGATACAAGAAAAACCCACCTACTAGCAAGTCACCCGAATGAAACTGAGCCAGCAAAGCCGTAATGAAACCTGTACGGCAAACCTGCAAGAAACTGGGGCACAACGGAGGTGAGTTGCCAACTCGTGAATAGAAAAACATCTACGCACAGAAATCGCATAAATAACGCAACCTAGGTCAATGATCATAATATATCCTCAAATATATGTATAACATGCAACCTATAACAAGGCTAGGGTAAATATCTAACCCGAGTGTAATCTCATGTGCCCGTGTCAGTGCCTCAGGTAGCAATATATCATATGAATGAGGTATGAATGCATGAAAACAGAATACATGTAAATGAAGATCTGTTTTCATAATTTAGTGAGATTTCCTTGTATTTTTAAAATGAGGTATCATAATGAAATCAGCATAAAACAGTGCCTAGCATCGGCACAAAACGTAATCCCAATATCTCTGTATCACAGTCTCTGTACCTCAATATCTCGAAATCTTAATGTCTCGATCACAATATCTAGGGCGCCGTCAGTCCAGACCGGCCCCTACCATCTATCTCAAGACCACGACGGTATCCTCCGGATATCCGACGCGTCGGGTAAAATCACCGGTAGGTAGTGCTCCCCTGCCAGGCTCACATCGTCATCATCACGCGCTTCTTGCCCCGGGGTACCTTACCGGGTCCACCATGTACCCGAAATGGTTCATCCGTCTCCTCGAATCGGGTCTCGAAATCCATCAGCAAACTCATGGTGGACGACTCATACATCATGGGAAAAACCGCACTTTTTATTTTAAAAGAGAGAAAAGGTTTATTTATGTTTTTGCGGTTTTCCTCCAAATCCAGAAAATCTCATGGAAATCCGAATCCAAAACCTCAATAACACGTAAAATAGTGAATATATGCATGAGAATCCATGAGTGCGGTATAACAATGAATAACAGTATGCATGAAGTAGCAAGTAATAACTGAAATGTCTAATATGGCACATAAGGAAAGTATACTAATATCATGTCAAAACTACTAGCTAACAAGCAAAGTAAAGCAAATATATTCTCTAAAGTGTACGTGACATGGCAATTACCAATGAAGATGTGTGTGAGCCGGCAAGTAAGTGTACGTGGTACATACGCATCATCGGTAATAGTGCTGGTGTCCTAACAATATGATATCAACATTGCAATAAGAAATTATAGCATAAGTATGCGATGCGAAGCGAACCACAATAATAAGCGGGAGCTGAATACTAGACGCAACTGTAACTAACCTGCATTAATCTAATATAAGTCCTACAAATGGTGCCTTTTGAAATAACACGAATCATGGGGTTTTGAAAATAGGGCTACGGTGTTTTTATGAAAAGATACGTCTTTTGAAATATCCGTAGGATCCCTTGGGCTGTCTTTTAAAATACCCACGATTCGTTAGTTTTTGAAATAGGTAAGAATCGAATCTAATCTAACAACTAAACTAAACTAAAGGGCTAAGCTAACAAGCTGGACTACAGGTAAGGAAACCGCCTAACATCTGAGTCGATCCATATACATACCTGTATATATATTAGTCGGTGATCCCGCCTCAATAATATCATATCCGATACCATATATACAATCAGACATCCCAAGTCAAGAGTGCGGATCAATCATCAAGATATAGCTCGTACGTAAATCCGTCGTACGGCATCCCCAAATCTGGGTACGGGTCAATATCATATTCCTCACACTATTCCTCTGGTACCCTCTTTATTCAAGATCATAGTCTAGGGTACTGACCTATGTCTAGTACAATACTAACATCCTCAATATACTCATGATCTGACTACAAATCGACAATCTCGTACAAACCGATACCATCAGCACATAGCATCATCAAGGGTATACATCGCTCGATACGGCCTACTATCAATATCCTAGCATATCATGCCTCATATCACGATCACATGTCGACCATTAATTAATAACACTGTTCACCCGTATCGTCGTCCCAAGATCCGCTATAACACCAGGACGTACCTCAAGTACGAAACCTGCCATATCACCGATATCACAACCTCAACACAAATCTCATCGACTCATCTCAATCCCAAGTATCATCCTCAAATCCGTATGTGAACACATAGTCCCATACCCATGTGAACACATAACTATATAATCCCGCATAAGCACAAATGAAAGAAGAAAATATGCAAGTATGTGTGGGTGTGTGCATGTGTGGTGCAACCACTACTCTAGGGTTTCGCGACACTAAAACACCCGAGAACACCAAATATCCATATTTATCATCAGTATACTCAACGATATATAATCAATATATAAATGTGTGTATACGTATTCGTATACATCACCACGAACTGCGGGGGTGCTATACACCATCCACCCGACTTTTCCCCGTAGATATAAATCTACTCACCTGGTCCTCGCTCACCGGTGCCGACGTCGCCACGCGCTTGCTTGTCGTCTCGAAGTCCGCATGGGGTACCTACATATCATAACGCACCATATCGCATTAAAATCCGACTCATGACCAAAACGACGCACGAATCCCAAATAGGTCAAAACCTATGGTTGCTTCACAAATCGACCCAAAAACCCTCGATATCGGCGTACAAATGCCAAACCATCGAGAAAGCTCCCAACACACTCTTTGGTACAATTAAAAGCACTAATTATAATATAAAATAGCTTAAAATTCACAAAAACCCCAATTTCACTTAAAAAGTCATTTTTCCGAAAATCTAGCAAGCACAAATCACCGTTTTTGTACAAAACTCGATGTATAGACGAATCTAGAGGCCACAATATTCACTAAATATCTTAAATAGGTAAAAAAAATGATTCCCATAATTTAATCTCATTAAATTCCATAAACCCTAAAAACCTAGTTTACAAATTATCCAATTTTAACAATTTCAAGCAAAAATTCTCGATTTAAGAATTAAGCTTTGATTTGCATAACCTAAGGTATTAAACCACTAATTATAATGTTAATGATGCTATGAAACCATAATTAGATTTTTAAACCTAATTATTAGACTAATTATAAAAACCTAGTTAGCAATTAGCAAAGTTATCACAATTTTAAATTAACAAATTAGCAAATAGCAACTAACTTAGATTTTGCATACAACTACATGTTAATCTCCTCATTACAAGCATAAACAAATGATAAAAACCTCACTTTATCACAAACCATAATCATTAATTCAAAACCCTTCTCTTGAATTTTAATTCAAGCACCTAGAACTAATTAAAAAAAAAACTAATTAAGCTAACATGAAACAATTAGCACAATTTGAGAAAATGTTAGAATTATACCTCATGATCAAGAGATCAAATATGAAAATCAATCCTCTAAAATGCCAACTTGCTCCCTAGATCCAAGCAAGAATAGCAAATGAAAAATGGGTAGGAGTTGGATTTTGATTTTGGGATTTATTTGATGGGTTTTGAGGCAATTTTTAAGCATTTTGGAAGAGGAATGAGAGGAGAAAAAAAAGGGGGAGGGGCTGCTGTTGGAAGGGCCGGCCACAAGCATGTGGGGGAGAGGAGAGAGGGGGTGTGGTGTGAGGTATGGTGAGGGAAAAGTCCAAGTCAACAAAAGGTCAACTCTTTTATCCATTTCTTTTCTTTTCTTTCATTTCTTTTCTTTTGCAAACAAGTGGGGACAAGAGAGGGTGGGCTGCTGAATTCAGCCAAGGGGGAGGGAAAATGGGGTTGTGTGAGTGTGGGTATGGGTGTGGGGTGATGGAAAATGACGAATACAATACCCCAAACATCCATTTACACACAAAAAAGCCTTTTTCTTCGATATTTTCTAAACCGTTTTGGCAAACGATTTCGTTTCAAAACCCACATGATAAAATTTTATTTAATGTATTATGATGCACAAAATTTACTTCAACTCATTCCAATTTGTAATTTTCCCTAATTAAATATATTAGTGACGGCATAAAATAATATTAAAATAATTATTTTCGGAAAAATTTTCAGAAAATTTGAAATTTTACCAGTGGGTCAATAAACACCAAATACTAGCAATTACATAGCTAGAATATGTATATTTAATTTTTATAATAAGATATTTGTATTTTGACTTTTTACAGAAAACCCCCTTATTTTACCGTTTTTTCGAAATTTCACCGAAACGATTTTCAAAACGTTACAATCTTCCCCCCTTAAAGAAATTCGGTCCCCGAATTCAAATTAAAACTTTCCCCAAATACTAAAACATCTAAACCAAAACCATCAAGTCGTCGGGGCTCCGAAATTGTAAATACATAAAACAAATCGTAGCGCAGCGCATGCGCATGAAAAATGAGCATATAACTCAAATCACAACTCCGTCAAGCATCCCGCAATTTTCGGAGTCATGGGGAAGACATCAATGCCAAATCCAAAGCAAAACCAATATGATATAACTCGAAACTATACATGTAAATATCGAATCTATATATGTAAGTATCTGAAGGAAATGCATGCCAAATCTCTTTAAGTCGCTGTGCACGCGTATAACACTGCACAGTGGCGGACGTCTATTATAAGAAAATAACTATATACATATATACCTTTGTTTGAAATGTACGTTCTGCCGTTTTGGAAACAATTTAGAAGGGTCTCCTTATTTTAAACATTTCGTGTCATATCAGACACGTAGGTAAATACTGAGGCTATAGCTCGCTTTTTGGAAATCCCTTCAATAACTATCAATGCATGCAAAATATATTCAGGTACTGTTCTCTGACTAGTCCTGCTCAGTACGAAAACACATAGCAATATCATAAAAAAGTACTGCTCTATAAGAAAAAATCAATCGCAAAATACGCGTATGAATACTACGTGCGTCTGGTGCGCACAGAAATCAAAATCCATATACGTGCCATACAAGTGCACAGAAACAAGATCTAAGTGCATCGGGTGTGCACAAAGCATCTGTCGTAGGCAACGTGTGTGCCTGACAGCAAAATCAGGTGCATCTGACATGCACGAAAAATCTCGAATTAGTGCATCTGGTGTGCACCAAATCGCATCTCGTAACAGGCGCCCAACAGGCGCTAAAAATCCAATCTGGTGCATAAAATGCACAAAACAAATGTCGAGCATCACCCTCGAAATCGAAATCCAGTGTATCCAAGTGCACAAAATACATGTCACTGCACTGCCAGCATATATAAACTATACAGAGTGCAGGAACCAAATCGCGTGCGTGCATACGCACAAAATCAACTCAAATGTCTAAAACCATAAAATCACAAACATGTGAAACCAAAGCACGAAAACGATATCAAGTGCAACGACTGTGCAAAAATCGTAAATCCTCAATCATCAAAATCAAATCATGCGAATAAATCAGCCAAAATATCAAAATTAATAATGGCGGAATAGTACCGCTCAAGCACATACTCCAAGAATCTCTGGCCAACTGTCGTGGTCACTCATAGCATGTCTCATCGACGAACCTGAATTCCGGCCAGCTGGTGTGCGTAACATGACCACTCCTGGGTCCAAGTCTCCTCGTAAATCATTCCAGAAAGGTCCTGTCGAAATCTCTCCCAAATCTCGTCTCTGCCGAACTGTCCGGAAGTCATCGTCCCTTACTAGATCTGTTCTCGTTCCGGAATGGCTACATACTCATCGCAACTCCTTCTGGAAGGTATATCCAAGTACCATGCCTCGGCATGCGCATCGCATCTCTGAGGTCGGCGGAGTGGAACGTCATCTCATCTAGATCTGGTACGAACCTTTTACTTCACTTTTCTCTAATGTGGTCTGCTTTGGACTCGTCTCGTCGCGGCTGCATGGACTGAGCTCCAACGGCTATCCTCGTATCGGGAGTCTCCGAAGAAATGCATCTCACCACCTATCATCCGAATTAAGTCGAGCCATCCGATCGAGTCGTCAAAACCACATAATCCCCCAAGAGCTCAACATCTTGGGCACAGTTTAATAGTATCGAGTACATACCACAGTATCGGTGGTCCAGCCATAGAAGGGAAAACCCAAGCCTCACTAATGGCGCCGCAGAACTGCCGCAAATCCGAAGGTTCAAAGGCTTTCACACCGTCATTAAGTCGAGTTAAGGTTTCATTTTTCTAGAGGGTCCATAGAATTTCCTGCATGCCCTTCCGAATACTTTAAACTTGGAATAATAGGTTTCTGACATTCGATCATCTCTGTCGATTCTCAACGTCTCCGCGTGAAGTCGTCTCTTGCTGGAATCAATCTATCTGATGACCTCTCATGGGGTAGGCGAACGAACCACATGTCCTAGTCATTCATCCCCGGGTGACTTGCGACCTTCTATCATCTCTTAGTACAACTCGTACTGTAATAGCTCCAACATCTGGGGCGATATCTCGTCGTTCGCAGCAATAACTAGCTCACTCGTCTGCACGCTGAACAGTGCCTCAAACATCATGAATAAGTACTACACCAACGGTCATCAAAATCTGGTTGGCCTCTATCATTGGCTCGATCCTCTGGTACTGATCGGCATGTCCGAGAAATCTCGTACAGCGATCCATCCAAACGCTCGTGGCGTGAAAACACAATAAAAAGACACATCTTTGCAATCGTGTATCGCCGGAATTGCGCCCTGGTCTGTCCTCGTTCGTAACGAGCTCGTGCTGACAGCAACTCTAGCCGTAGCTCTCCCTGCCCGTAATCGTGGCAGCAAAACCATAACTGGTACCGATGAGGCTAGATCAGGGACGAATATAATACTGAACAAAGAAATGTACATCCTAAGGCTTCTTAAGTGGAGTGGCGTATCGTAAATATGCCGCAGAACATACCAACGGTACGTCACTCTACTTTAGTCACATATTCCATCAACCAAGGGTCATCCTACGCTCCGAAGGTAAAACCTAACGCTCTGATACCAAGTTTGTCACGTCCCGAAAGATGGAACATGACCGGCACTTAAACTACGAAACGTCTCGAAGCGTACGTAATCTAAGTAAGCCGAAAACCCAGAAACCCAAACCAAAAAAAGGTAGTAGAGTGAAGGAAAACCAATTAAAAATAAGTAGTTTTAATAGCATAAGCCGAATTATGCGGTTTTAAAAATATCAAATATTTCCTGAAAATTTCGGCAGAGTCTCCTTTGTAAATACTGGCTCCCAAACGGGATACAACATGAATAGTATACGAAATCAAAAAAAGGGCATCCCCAAACGGGAGCTAGCTCTTCGTCAATCGACGGTCACAACCACACAAGCAATATAATATACAACGCCAACGGCGAGGATCAAAAACTCAAAAGGAAACTCAAAAACCACAAGAAGTATAACGCGGGACTCTAAGGTCGAAAGAATAACATCACTGGTCTCTATCTCAAAATAAATACAGGTTTGGTTGATGGAATTTACTAGATACAACTGAATAATATTATACAAGATAATATGATGGGTACGATACAAGAAAAACCCACCTACTAGCAAGTCACCCGAATGAAACTGAGCCAGCAAAGCCGTAATGAAACCTGTACGGCAAACCTGCAAGAAACTGGGGCACAACGGGGGTGAGTTGCCAACTCGTGAATAGAAAAACATCTACGCACAGAAATCGCATAAATAACGCAACCCAGGTCAATGATCATAATATATCCTCAAATATATGTATAACATGCAACCTATAACAAGGCTAGGGTAAATATCTAACCTGAGTGTAATCTCATGGGCCCGTGTCAGTGCCTCAGGTAGCAATATATCATATGAATGAGGTATGAATGCATGAAAACAGAATACATGTAAATGAAGAACTGTTTTCATAATTTAGTGAGATTTCCTTGTATTTTTAAAATGAGGTATCATAATGAAATCAGCATAAAACAGTGCCTAGCATCGGCAGAAAACGTAATCCCAATATCTCGATATCTCTGTATCACAGTCTCTGTACCTCAATATCTCGAAATCTCAATGTCTCGATCACAATATCTAGGGCGCTGTCAGTCCATACCGGCCCCTACCATCTATCTCAAGACCACGACGGTATCCTCCGGATATCCGACGCGTCGGGTAAAATCACCGGTAGGTAGTGCTCCCCTGCCAAGCTCACATCGTCATCATCACGCGCTTCTTGCCCCGGGGTACCTTACCGGGTCCACCATGTACCCGAAACGGTTCATCCGTCTCCTCGAATCGGGTCTCGAAATCCATCAGCAAACTCATGGTGGACGACTCATAAATCATGGGAAAAACCGCACTTTTTATTTTAAAAGAGAGAAAAGGTTTATTTATGCTTTTGCGGTTTTCCTCCAAATCCAGAAAATCTCATGGAAATCCGAATCCAAAACCTCAATAACACGTAAAATAGTGAATATATGCATGAGAATCCATGAGTGTGGTATAACAATGAATAACAGTATGCATGAAGTAGCAAGTAATAACTGAAATGTCTAATATGGCACATAAGGAAAGTACACTAATATCATGTCAAAACTACTAGCTAACAAGCAAAGTAAAGCAAATATATTTTCTAAAGTGTACGTGATATGGCAATTACCGATGAAGATGTGTGTGAGCCGGCAAGTAAGTGTACGTGGTACATACGCATCATCGGTAATAGTGCTGGTGTCCTAACAATATGATATCAACATTGCAATAAGAAATTATAGCATAAGTATGCGATGCGAAGCGAACCAAAATAATAAACGGGAGCTGAATACTAGACGCAACTGTAACTAACCTGCATTAATCTAATATAAGTCCTACAAATGGTGCCTTTTGAAATAACACGAATCATGGGGTTTTGAAAATAGGGCTACGGTGTTTTTATGAAAAGATACGTCTTTTGAAATATCCGTAGGATCCCTTGGGCTGTCTTTTAAAATACCCACGATTCGTTAGTTTTTGAAATAGGTAAGAATCGAATCTAATCTAACAACTAAACTAAACTAAAGGGCTAAGCTAACAAGCTGGACTACAGGTAAGGAAACCGCCTAACATCTGAGTCGATCCATATACATACCTGTATATATATTAGTCGGTGATCCCGCCTCAATAATATCATATCCGATACCATATATACAATCAGACATCCCAAGTCAAGAGTGCGGATCAATCATCAAGATATAGCTCGTACGTAAATCCGTCGTACGGCATCCCCAAATCTGGGTATGGGTCAATATCATATTCCTCACACTATTCCTCTGGTACCCTCTTTATTCAAGATCATATTCTAGGGTACTGACCTATGTCTAGTACAATACTAACATCCTCAATATACTCATGATCTGACTACAGATCGACAATCTCGTACAAACCGATACCGTCAGCACATACCATCATCAAGGGTATACATCGCTCGATACGGCCTACTATCAATATCCTAGCATATCATGCCTCATATCACGATCACATGTCGACCATTAATTAATAACACTGTTCACCCGTATCGTCGTCCCAAGATCCGCTATAACACCAGGACGTACCTCAAGTACGAAACCTGCCATATCACCGATATCACAACCTCAACACAAATCTCATCGACTCATCTCGATCCTAAGTATCATCCTCAAATCCGTATGTGAACACATAGTCCCATACCCATGTGAACACATAACTATATAATCCCGCATAAGCACAAATGAAAGAAGAAAATATGCAAGTATCTGTGGGTGTGTGCATGTGTGGTGCAACCACTACTCTAGGGTTTCGCGACACTAAAACACCCGAGAACACCAAATATCCATATTTATCATCAGTATACTCAACGATATATAATCAATATATAAATGTGTGTATACGTATTCGTATACATCACCACGAACTACGGGGGTGCTATACGCCATCCACCCGACTTCTCCCCGTAGATATAAATCTACTCACCTGGTCCTCGCTCGCCGGTGCCGACGTCGCCACGCGCTTGCTTGTCGTCTCGAAGTCCGCATGGGGTACCTACATATATAACGCACCATATCGCATTAAAATCCGACTCATGACCAAAACGACGCACGAATCCCACATAAGTCAAAACCTATGGTTGCTTCACAAATCGAACCAAAAACCCTCGATGTCAGCGTACAAATGCCAAACCATCGAGAAAGCTCCCAACACACTCTTTGGTATAATTAAAAGCACTAATTATAATATAAAATAGCTTAAAATTCACAAAAACCCCAATTTCACTTAAAAAGTCATTTTTCCGAAAATCTAGCAAGCACAAATCACCGTATTTGTACAAAACTCGATGTATAGACGAATCTAGAGGCCACAATATTCACTAAATATCTTAAATAGGTAAAAAAAATGATTCCCATAATTTAATCTCATTAAATTCCATAAACCCCAAAAACCTAGTTTACAAATTATCCAATTTTAACAATTTTCAAGCAAAAATTCTCGATTTAAGAATTAAGCTTTGATTTGCATAACCTAAGGTATTAAACCACTCATTATAATGTTAATGATGCTAAGAAACCATAATTATATTTTTAAACCTAATTATTAGACTAATTATAAAAAACTAGTTAGCAATTAGCAAAGTTATCACAATTTTAAATTAACAAATTAGCAAATAGCAACTAACTTAGATTTTGCATACAACTACATGTTAATCTCCTCATTACAAGCATAAACAAATGATAAAAACCTCACTTGATCACAAACCCTAATCATTAATTCAAAACCCTTCTCTTGAATTTTAATTCAAGCACCTAGAACTAATTAAAAAAAACTAATTAAGCTAACATGAAACAATTAGCACAATTTGAGAAAAGGTTAGAATTATACCTCATGATCAAGAGATCAAATATGAAAATCAAGCCTCTAAAATGCCAACTTGCTCCCTAGATCCATGCAAGAATAGCAAATGAAAAATGGGTAGGAGTTGGATTTTGATTTTGGGATTTATTTGATGGGTTTTGAGACAATTTTTAAGCATTTTGGAAGAGGAATGAGAGGAGAAAAAAAAGGGGGAGGGGCTGCTGTTGGAAGGGCCGGCCACAAGAATGTGGGGGAGAGGAGAGAGGGGGTGTGGTGTGAGATATGGTGAGGGAAAAGTCCAAGTCAACAAAAGGTCAACTCTTTTATCCATTTCTTTTCTTTTCTTTCATTTCTTTTCTTTTGCAAAAAAGTGGGGACAAGAGAGGGGGGGCTGCTGAATTCAGCCAAGGGGGAGGGAAAATGGGTGTGTGTGAATGTGTGTATGGGTGTGGGGTGATGGAAAATGACAAATACAATACCCCAAACATCCATTTACACAAAAAAAGCCTTTTTCTTAGATATTTTCTAAACTGTTTTGGCAAACGATTTCGTTTCAAAACCCACATGATAAAATTTTATTTAATGTATTATGATGCACAAAATTTACTTCAACTCATTCCAATTTGTAATTTTCCCTAATTAAATATATTCGTGATGGCTTAAAATAATATTAAAATAATTATTTTC
Source organism: Agapanthus africanus (assembly GCA_030015575.1). Lineage (NCBI taxonomy): Eukaryota > Viridiplantae > Streptophyta > Magnoliopsida > Asparagales > Amaryllidaceae > Agapanthus > Agapanthus africanus. The sequence goes on from CM057337.1 coordinate 541,576,467, forward strand.
GGAAAAATTTTCAGAAAATTTGAAATTTTACCAGTGGGTCAATAAACACCAAATACTAGCAATTACATAGCTAGAATATGTATATTTAATTTTTATAATAAGATATTTGTATTTTGACATTTTACAGAAAACCCCCTTATTTTACCGTTTTTTCGAAATTTCACCGAAACGATTTTCAAAACGTTACACGTGACCTTAGAATTTCGGTGAGTACGACCCTAGTAATGACCTTAGGATGGACTAGATTGATTTAGAAAGACCCGAGGATGAATATCTTGGAGGAGATTCGTAGGTTTCAGGTAGATACACACACGCACACACAGAGACTCGACGTGGTGTATACGTGTATGTATATATATATATATATATATATATATATATATATATATATATATATATATATATATAGGACTAGGTGTAGGTACATATATATATACACAATACGTATATGTGATACAAGGATGTGATATGATACACGGGGATGAAACAATATAACTGAGCTGATGCCGTGATTCTTGGCTATGCTGTCGTGTTCTGATGTTAGCGGATCATTAGAAAATGAGATAATGGATTTGTATACTTGAACAATGATAAAGGGTGGTGATGATATTGAAGTATATGGGACTCTAAAATAGAACCCGGACCGTAACTTGTGCCTAAAATTCTGATATGATATATGTGTGACCTAATCATAATATGATACATGTGGCATGATATTTCTAAGGATAAATTAACGATGTATATTTATGCTGGCAATGATATATGATTGATGTATGCGATTACAGTATAGTACCTTGATCATGACTTGATTTGATCATGGTATTATACGAATGATGAGACACGTAGGTGATACTTTACCCGTACCCCGATATTGGGATGTCGTACGATGGATTTTATTGTACGAGGCATACATGTGATGATTGATCCGCACTTTTGATTCGAGGAAGCCGCACTATGTATGTGACGCTATTGAGGCTGGATCGCCGACTATTAGAGATATGGATTCAGACCTTAGGTGGACTCTTAGTTCTTATTGACTAATTCCTTAGGTTTAGTTCCTTAGGAGGTTAGATGGACACTAGTTTAGGCTCGAGTCTTATAGTTATAGTTAGTCTTGTATATTACAATAAGTGGTTATTACAGATCCATTTTACATTCAGATTGTAATCATCATGTTGCATGTTCATACATATATTTCTATAATCAGAATCAAACTCTGCCTGTTAGGACACTAGCACCATTACCGATGATGCGCATATTCCACACACACTTATTTGCCGGCTCACACACATCATCATCGGTAATTGCAATGTCGCGTACACTTTAGATCATATTATCATTATTGATGCAATCAGCTAACAGCTAGATTGATATAATATTGTGATTGCTCTCTGGTGTTAGTATAGACATGGCATTGATTACTTAGACATTTCATGCATTCACATTTCCATGTTATCATGCAGTATTATGGGCATATGCCGACACTTATCATATACTTGCTCATGATTTTGGGATTTTGGTTTTCTATGAGATTTCTGGATTTTGGCGAAAACCGCAAGAATATATAAAAACTTCTCTCTCTCTCCTCCTCTCTTTTTAAAACATGAGATGCGGTTTTCTCGTGATGTATGTGTCGTCCACCATGAGATTTCATGTTTTCTGTTGGATTTCGAGACCCGATTCGAGGAGTGGATGAACCGTCTCGGGTACATGGTGGGCCCGGTATGGTACCCTTGGGCAAGAAGATCGAGTTGTAGACGATGATCCTGGCAGGGGAGGACTACCTACCGGTGATGCCTGGCGCGGCCAATATCCGGAGGATACCGACCGTTGTCGTGAGATTTGATGATATGGGCCGATCTGGACTGACGGAGCCCGAGATATTGAGACTATGAGACATTGAGATTATGAGGTATTGAGACTTGAGATTTACATGTTTTGTGTAGATGCTTGACACGGATTTCCATGGATTTCATCGTTGATGTTTCAGATTTCTATACACACTTTACCATGATAAAAGCTAAAGATCATCTTTATACAGATACGTCCAGATTTCAGGATTGATTGTTTTACATTCATATTGCATGCATATTCATTCACATGACATATTATTACTCGAGGTACTGACATGAGCACGGAGTATTTGCATTTACACGTAGCTTATTATCCTGTCTTACTTGATGACTAGTAGTAGATTAGTATATTATTATGACCTAAGATAGCGTCGTGCATTCGATTTCTTTTCGTAGATGTCTTTACTCACGAGTTGGCAACTCACCCCCGTTGTGCCAAATTTTATTACAGGTTGATGCACAGGGTTCCTTGGCAGATTGCTGGCACATCATTTCATTCCGGGTGATTTGCACGGTAGGTTGGTTCATTTGTATCTGGACCGCCGTTGTATTTTTATTATTTCATTTGTATCTAGAAAGCTCCATCAACCAAACTTTTATTACTTGATAGATTACTGGACCATTGATTTGTTTTGACCTTAGAGTCGCGCTTGTATTATTATGATATCTGGTGGTTTTGTTTTCTTTTAAGTTTTGAGCCTCGCCCTTTGGCGTTGTATATTATTGTGCTTGTTGTGGTTGTTTCCGCCTGTTGGCGTTGAGCTAGCTCCCTTTTGGGGATGCTTTTTATTGTTTGTGTATATTATACTTGTTGTACCCGTTTGGGGCCAGTTTTTACAGAGGAGACTCTGCCGAAATTTTTGGGAAAATTTGCTGATGCTTTTAAACTTGTTTTCTTCATGTTTTCTTTTACTTCTTCTTCTTTTATATTGTTTAGATTTCTGGGCTTCGGCTTACTTAGGTTACGTTGCGCCTCTAGACGTTTCGTAATTTAAGTGCCGGTCACGTTCCGTACTTTCGGGTCGTGAGTAGACCGCGGGTGTGCAGTAATATGAGTGTGAGTTAGATCAACGAAATCTCAGGAGTCCCACTGCCGGCATATGCAGTGATTTCGGGAGTCGTATAGATGATGTTTCTGATTCTTAGCGGGCGTGATTCGCGCCCGTGTTCCCTTACCCCTTGGGCTTATCCTTGGATTGGAGATATTTTTGCGATGGTTGAAGCTCACACTTGGACTGACGATAGGTTAGTGACTTGGATATTGAGACTTAGAGACTGATATGTTTAGTGACATGGACATTGCATTGATTACTGATCTGATACATCTGCTTTATCGTTACATGTACCGGTTATTTCATGCTCGCGTCATTACTCTACGCTTACTGCTTTTTGTTTATCATCACTGCACATTATATATGTTTATATTGCTATTGTATCGCTCTGACGACCTAAGTATGCATACTTAGAGTGAGAAGTGGGCTTAGCTCGGATCAGCACCTTCCTTATCTTGAGGACATTGCGGACATCTTGATCAACGACGTCAGCGCTATCATTCTCTTTGACTCTATCTGGTTAGTTTTATATCTATTTTGATAAAACTAGTAATTGTATTTCTCATTACTTGTGCTATAATTACCGATTACCATGTAATGATAGAAGTCGAAGTGTGACTACGGCGGGATATTTCCTCTACTGTAGGGTTATTGTTGGCCTTGTCACCCTTCGTATTTAGTATTTTGGGAAGCGGGACGTGATACTAAGTATTCTTAGATTGGGTTTTCATGATAACCTGATAATGATACGAATTCGACTAAGATCTAATTCACCGTTCTTACTCGTTTATTACACACAAAATTTAACAGATGTGACAGGCTAATTCGGCTGCGGCTCATCTCCTTCGGCTGCAGCTCCGCAAGCCTCTACCTCGGCTGCGGTTGTGCAGACCACTCCTGCAGCTCCACAGCCCGCTCAGACTCTCGCACAGTCCGCTCCTTCATCAGTCGAGTTTTGACGACTCAGAGGAGCAGATGCGCCATATTACGGTGTTTATTAGAGGTGGAGGAGCTGGACGAGCTATGGTAGCTTTTTTTTATATTTTTGAGGATGTATGTACTTATCTGATATATATTGTATATATTTGGACGATATTGGTGGTTGTTTGCTTGTTCACGATGATTTAGATTGATATCGTATTTTGTTTGTTTGTTCTTTTATATATTCTGCATGAGATGTTGATCATGAATATTTCTGTATTTTGTTATATAATGCGTATATTATTGTGCACATGGCGGGGTAAAAATAGGAAGCCCATTTTTAAAAAAAACATGATATTTTGTCCCTACGGATTAATCATATCGAGCGCAGTAGGTTTTGTACTCAGTGGTTGGCGCCCAGCGCCAAGCGCCAACCACTGAGTGCCCCTCACGTGGGCACTGTTGAAATAAAGAGTGCTCTGCACTCATTGGTTGGCGCCAAGCGCTTCACGTGCCCCTCACGTGGGCGCTGCTGAAATAAAGAGTGCTCTGCACTCATTGGTTGGCGCCCAGCGCCAAGCGCCTTACGTGCCCCTTATGTGGGCGATGTTTAACATAAAGTTCCTCTGCAAATAGAGCCCAGCGCCATAAAGAGTGTTAAACACTCTATAAAAAACAATGAAATATGGTGATCGTCAGAGCCCAGATCGAGCCCAGATCGATGCAGAAAAAAGGACCGAGCCCAAACAAGTGTTTAACACTTTATTGAAAAACTGATTGGGCCGAGTCCAAGTTGACCAAAAATCCCTAATTTAGATTAACCGAGCCCATGAGCTCACAAATTTTCTAAATCGGTCTTAGTCCCAAACCCAACTACGGATCTCCCAACTGACATAGGTTCAAGGGTACATCTTTCCATACCTCTGATACATGTCGTTGTAATTCTTCAACGCCTTCAGAGAGGTAGCGGGTCCCGACAACCAACAATTCTATGGACCGTAATGTCCTTAAACTACTACGGACCGTAATGTCCTTAAACTAGATATGGACCGCTATGTCCTTAAACTAGCAATGGACCGTAACGTCTTTAAACTAGCTGTGGACCGCAACGTCCTTACACAAAACCCCTATACCAAAAATGGTGATCTATAGACCATAACGTCCCTAAACTAAAACGATAAAAGCCCAAATGCTCTTTCATTGGATCAAAAATGATCCCGAACCCCCGTTAAGTAGATCTTATTCCAATATCGGATTAACGTATCCTTAACAAATATTTAAGTTGATCTTAATCTCAAACAAGGTTAATGATCCTTGAATCAACCCAAACCCAAATCTAAGAAAATACGGATTTGGACTAATCCACGCCCTACGGGCGACAACACAAATTAGTCTCCGTATACAATCCACGGGCAACCAAAAATAAAACAAACATACACGACACGAAGTGACCTTCTAGAACAGGAGAAAGTGGTTATCGTGATGCGGTAACGTAATTAACTGCATGAGGCTTGCGCCTGCAGGAAAGAGCGTCCCCACAATCAAAAAACCCCTCACAACGAGGGGGAATCTGACTAAGACTGCTACAACGGCCGCATTCGTCTGATCCTTCGACATACGGTACGATAAATCAACTTGGCATCTTCGGAGAGGTAGACGGATAAAACCAAATAGCATCTTCCCCAAAATTCAGGCAAGATGACCTACGCGGTTCCGTCTTCTGTTTTCGGTAGTAAACAGATTCTGGCACTCCCGGTGGGATCTTTTCCTCTTTCCACTCCACACTTCGTGTGTCATGTTCGCAAACGGATCGCGGTTTAATATGGTTGCCCCTGGATTCGAGGTACTAAGATTTGGTGTCTTGCTCCATGCAGAAGTGAAGATGACGTCGATGGCTTCCAACTGCACCAATTGCAACAACAACTCCCACTCCATTCCTGATGGAGGAGTAACTTATGGGCCCCAAGAAGCCTCCATCTTCGCAATGCCGGTGGAACAGGTGACTCAGGCCACCACTGGACTATTTTTCGGGTCCATGCTCCCTCTAATAAGCTTCAATACTTCAATGCCATCATAGGAGGATCCCAAGAAGTCGGTCTTCGATTGGCTTGCAACTACCAAGGCCCCTCTTAACGGGTCGTCCAATTTCAATGTCTCAGTCTTTGATAGGCTGAGCCAAAACTCCAGTGGGCTCGTAAAGAGGCCTGCGATACCTGAAAGAGTTATCCTGAAGCGGATAGCTATTCCAGCTCCAGTAGACGAAGTCGTCAAAAGGGCTTCTCCTGCTAAGGGGTCGGTCTTCGCAAGACTGTCCGTTCCAACTCCTGCTATGGGTGAGATCGTTACAAGTGCTTTCCTTATTCAAAGGTCAGTCTTCGACAGGCTAGACATTTCCTCTCAACGGACGCTAGTCTTCGACAGGTTGGCACCAAAAGTAGCCTCTCCTCAAAGCAAGGGGCGTGACGAAGCCACTCCCGTAACTGAACTATTCCCAGCTACACGACATGCTCTACGTCGCCACTGGCGCCGAGTGAGGAAGGCTGGGGGCAACTCTCCTTCTGGACTTACCCTACCAGCTCCAACGGTGGAAATTGATGCTGCTGTTCCAACTAGGAATAGCTTCGAGCTACTCCGGAGGGTGCGCAAGAACTCTCCAACAGCCATACTGAAGATTTCTCCTCCGCATATCGGAAACACAACACAGGTGAAGCCAGAACAACCCCCTCAGCAGTTGTCCTCCAAGATCCACAAAGTTTGGCAGAGTATCCAAGACTCTGTGATTGACAAAGATTATTCTCGCCGGCTGAAGATGACGAAGGCTCGGCAAGATGAGGACCATCCCTCTGTATTACCACAGAAGGTATCATCTACGTGGGTACCTGCTGCAACGACCCCCTCAACCTTGACCTCCCACAAAAAGATAAGGTCTGAGAATCTCCCACCACTAGCGACAAATATCAAAGGAAGTGGACCCAAACACCCCAATTCTGGGGGCACGGTTATGCATACCATCTACATGGCATCCGGAAAAGATGATAGCCATGCTTCCGTAAGTCATCGACCACTCACGAGGTCCATGACGAAAGCTTAGGAGCAACAACAAAAGCTCCATAAGATGTTAACAAGGATGGCTGCACTTACTGGGAAGAAAGAAAGCCCGGAAGCATCGTCGGAACAACGCCAAGAGCAGGAGACCGACACCAAATTCCTACGGAGGGTGCTTGAAAAGAAAGATAAAGAGGGCGAGGAACATGCAGATAATATAAAACAGATAGCTCTTCTGTTCCAAGACATGATTGGGACGATGATCCAGCCAGATCCTCCAGCTGAAGACCCTCCAGTAATCATTGAAGACGACAAAGATGAGACATCGAACCCTCTTCCGGCTTTATCAGCAGCCACGGAGGAGACGATTTCTAAAGATGCCATTGACGACTACATAGCTCAATAAATACGAGCTCATCAGGCGAACAAAGCGGCAGGACAAGTAGTCAGCACCGGGTGACCTTAGCCAGGTTGGTACGACCAAATTAAGTACCCTCCAGGATATACGATCACCAAATTCCATGTGTATAAGGGGACGGGCAATCCGCATCAACATGTTACTCAATTCAGAGCTCTATGCGGCAATACTGGAGGCGATGACAAACTCTTGCTTTGCCAATTTTTTGGCAGCTTTGTAACGTTTTGAAAATCGTTTCGGTGAAATTTCGGAAAAATCGGTAAAATAAGGGTGTTTTCTGTAAAAAGTCAAAATGCAAATATCTTTATTTTAAAATTAAATATACATATTCTAACTATGTAATTGCTAGTGTTTGGTGTTTATTGAGCCACTGGTGAAATTTCAAATTTTCTGAAAAAATTTCCGAAATTAATTATTTTAATTTTTTTTAGCTGTTAAAAATACATTAAATTAGCGATAAATACAAATTTGAATGAGTTAATTATATACTTTAGAATCATGAAAACTAAAATCTAGTTAGTAATATAAATATTTAGCAATTTATTTCAACTTCTAGTTGGTTATAATCAAGGGAAATTAAAATTTAAATAAATTGAACTAAAACTTCCATTTTGGTAACTTGAGGGGTTCTTTTTGCATTGAATTTTCTTTGCAACCTCACACATCCTCACCCACTCACATGGCCGGCCCCACCACCACCTTGGCAGCATGACACTCCCTCCCCCTCCTTTGCCTTCAATTAATGTGAAGGAAATGGTGTAAAAAGTTTTTTTTATATATATTAAAAGGGTAGGGGTATTATGGTAATTTGTGAGGGCATTGACCTTGGAATTTCCACACAAATCCCCTCACCTCTCCCTCTCCTCTCCTTTGGCCGAAATTCTGCACCTCATTTCCCCCATTTCACCACCTTATCTCATCTCCAAAATCCTTCAAAAACTTCTTCAAAAATCAAGTAAAACCTCACCGAAATCAAAATCCAACTCCTACTCATTTCTCATTTGCCTATTTAGCATGGATCTAGGGAACAAGATTTCAATTTGGGAGGCTATGGGTGCTTATGGATCTTCAAATGTTTTTGGTATAATTTCTAAACCTTTTGCTTAATTTGTTAGTTAATTCCTTAAAGCTAATTTATTTAAGTGTAAATTAGGCTCTTGTTGTAAGTTTGGAAATTCTAGAAAGGGATTGAATGCAAGTTTGGGTTTTGTGAATTTGGTGTATGGTTGTGTGTTGTAATTAGGCCCTTATGACATGTTAAAACAAAGTTTGTAGCTAGTTGTTAATTGTTAGTTTAAAAATTTTGATAATTATGCTAATTTGCTAACTAGGTTTTTAAAATTGGTTAAATAATTGGGTTTAAAAATGTAATTAGGTTTTTCATGACTTCATTAACATTATAAAGTGTAGTTTAATATTTTACTTCATGGAAATCCAAGCTAAATTGTTGTTATGCATTTTTGCTATAAAATTGTTAAAATTGGGTATATTGTAAACTAGAATTTTGGGGTTAATGAAATTTAATGAGATTAAATTGTGGAAATTGTTTTTATGACTTATTTGAGATGTTTAATAAGTATTATGGCCGCTAGATTTGTTTAAACGTCGGGTTTTGTACTAAAACGGGTAATATTTTCTTACTAGATTTTCGGAAAAATGGTTTTTAAAGAGAGTTTGGGGTTTTTGTGAATTTTAACCTATTTTATAGTATAATTAGTGCTTGTGATCGTGCAAATGAGTGTGTTTGGGTTTTTCTCGATGGTTTGGAGTTTGTACGCCGACGTCAAGGGTTTTTGGGTTGATTTGTGAAAGCAGCCATAGGTTTTGACCTATATGGGATTCGTGTGTCGTTTTAGTCATGAGTCGGATTTTAATGCGATACGGTGCGTTATGATATGTAGGTACCCTTACGAAGACTTCGAGACGACAAACAAGCGCGTGGCGACGTCGGCACCGGCGAGCGAGGACCAAGTGAGTAGATTTATATCTACGGGGAGAAGTCGGGTGGATGGCGTATAGCACCCCCGCAGTTCGTGGTGATGTATACAAATACGTATACACACATATATATTGATTATAGATTGTTGAGTTTATTTGTTAAAGATTGATTTTAGGTGTGATTCGATAGGTTTAGTGTTGCGAGACCCTAGAGTAGAGGTTGCACCACATTTACACACACACCTATACTTGCATATATTCTTCTTTCATATGTGCTCATATGGGGTTATATTGTTATGTGTTCACATGGGTATGTGACTATATGTTCACATACTGGATTTGAGGATGATACTTGGGATTGAGATGAGTCGATGAGATTTGATTTGAGATTATGATATCGGTGATATGGCAGGATTCGTACTTGAGATACGTCCTGATGTTTATAGAGGATCTTTGGACGACGATACCATGTGAATAGTGATATGCATAGAATGGTTGAGTATGATATTGACCCGTACCCAGATTTGGGGATGCCGTACGACGGATTTATGTACGGGCTATATATTGATGTTTGATCCGCACTCTTGACTTGGGATGTCTGATTATAGATATGGTATCAGATATGATGTTATTGAGGCGGGATCACCGACTAATTTATATACAGGTATGTATATGTATCGACTCAGATGTTAGGCGGTTTCCTTACCTGTAGTTTATCTTGTTAGTTCAGCCGTATAGTTTAGTGTAGTTATTAGACTAGATTAGACTCCTACCTATTTCAAAACTAACGGATCGTGGGTATTTTAAAAGACAGGTCAAGGGATTCTACGGATATTTCAAAAGAAGTATCTTTTCTTAAAAACACCGTAGCCCTTATTTTCAAAACTCCGCGATTCATGTTATTTCAAAAGGCACTACTGTTGACTTATACTATCATTGTGTTTAGTATTCAGCTCCCGCTCATTATTGTTGTTCGCTCCGCATCGCATACTTATATTATAATTTCTTATTGCATTGTTGATATCATACTGTTAGGAAACCAGCACCATTACCGATGATGCGTATGTATCACGTACACTTACTTGCCGGCTCACACACATCTTCTTCGGTAATTGCCATGTCACGTACACCTTAAAAAATATTATTGCTTGACTTAGCTTGTTAGTTAGTAATTTGACATGATATTAGTGTACCTGCCTAACATATGCCAGCTTAACATTGTAGTTATTACTTGTCACTTCATGCATACTGTTATTCATTGTTATGCCGCATTCATGGTTTTACATGCTATTGATGATTTGGATTCGGATTTCCATGAGATTTTCTGGATTTGGGGGGGGGGAACCGCAAAACTTATATAAACTGCTTTCTCTCTTTTTAAATAAAAAGTGCGGTTTTTCCCATGATGTATGAGTCGTTCACCATGAGTATGCTGATGGATTTCGAGACCCGATTCGAGGAGTGGAGGAACCGTTTCGGGTACATGGTGGGCCCGGTGCGGTACCCCGGGGCAAGAGGATCGTGTTGTTGACGTTGAGCCGGGCAGGGGAGCACTACCGACCGGTGATTTTACCCGACGCGTCGGATATCCGGAGGATACCGTCGTGGTCTTGAGATTGATGGTAGGGGCCGGTCTAGACTGACGGCGCCCTATATAGTGAGATTGAGATATTGAGGTACAGAGATTGCGACACAGAGATTTCAAGATATTTGGATATTTGTTTTGTGTCGATACTAGGCACTGTTTATGCTGATTATATTATGATACCTCGTTTTAAAAAGATACAGAAATCTCCCTAATTTATGAAAGCAGTTTTCTTCAGTACATGCATTCTGTTTCATGCATTCATACATCATCCATATGATATATTGCTACCTGAAGCACTGACACGGGCACATGGGATTACACTCGAGTTATATATGTACCTTAGCCTTTATTATAGGCTGCATGTTATATATTTGAGGATATATTATGATCGTTGACCTAGGATTGCGTTGTTCATGCGGTTTCTGTTCGTAGATATTTTTCTACTCACGAGTTGGCAACTCACCCCCGTTGTGCCACAGTTTCTTGCAGGTTTTACCTTACAGGTTTCATTACGGTTTTGCTGGCACTTCTTCTTTCGGTGACTTGCTGGTAGGTGGGTTTATTGGTATCGTACCCATCATATTACTTTGTATAATATTATTCAGTTGTATCTAGTAAATTCCATCAATAAAACATGTATTTATTTCTGAGATAGAGACCAGTGATGTTATTCTTTCGACCCTACAGTCGCGCATTGTACTTCTGTGGATTTCTTATTGCTTTGAGTTTTGATCCTCACCCTTGGCGTTGTATATTATATTGCTTGTGTGGTTGTGACCGTCGATTGACGAAGAGCTAGCTCCCGCTTAGGGATGCCTTTTATTGATTTCGTATACTATTCATGTTGTATCCCGTTTGGGGGCCAGTATTTACATAGGAGACTCTGCCGAAATTTTCAGTAAATATTTGATGTTTTTTAAAAACGTATAATTCGGCTTATGCTATTAAAACTACTTGATTTAAATTGGTTTTCCTTCACTCTACTACTTTTCTTGGTTTGGATTTCTAGGTTTTCGGTTTACTTAGATTACGTACGCCTCGAGACATTTCGTATTTTAAGTGCCGGTCATGATCCGTACTTTCGGGACGTGACAAAATTGGTATCAGAGCGTTAGGTTTTACCTTCGGAGCATAGGATGACCCTTGGTTGATGGAATAGGTGACTAAAGTAGAGTGACGTATCATGGGTATGTTCTGCGGCATACTTACGACACGCCACTCCACTTAAAGAGCCTTAGGATGTACATTTCTTTGCTCAGTATTATATTCATTCCGATCTAGCCTCATCAGTACCAGTTATGGTTTTGCTACCACAATTACGGGCAGGGAGAGCTACGGCTAGAGTTACGGTCAGCACGAGCTCGTTACGAATGAGGACTGACCAGAGCATAATTTCGGCGACACACGATTGTAGAGATGTGTCTTTTGATTGTGCTTTCGCGCCACGAGCGTTGGATGGATCGCTGTATGAGATTACTTGGACGTGCCGATCGGCACTAGAGGATTGAGCCACTGACAGAGGCCAGCCAGATTTTTATGACCGTTGGTGTATTACTTACTCATGATGATTGAGGTACTGTTCAGCGTGCGGACGAGTGAGCCAGTTGTTGCTGCGGACGACGGGATATCGCCCCAGATGTTGGAGCTATTGCAGTACGAGATTGTACTAAGAGATGATAGAAGGTCGCTAGTCACCGAGGATGAATGACTAGGACATGTGGTTCGTTCGCTACCCCGATGCGAGCTCATCAGATAGATTGATTCCAGCTAGAGACGACTTCATGCGGAGGCGTTGAAAGTCGACAGAGACGATCGAATATCAGCAACCTATTATTCCAAGTTTAAAGTATTCGTAAGGATATGCAGGCAATTCTATGGACCCTCTAGAAGAATGAAACCCTAACTCGACTTAATGACCGTGTGAAAGCCTTTGAACCTTAGGGTTTGCGGCAGTTCCGCGGCGCCATTAGTGAGGCTTGGGTTTGCCCTTCTACAGCTGGACCATCGATGCTGTGGTACGTACTCGATACTATTAAACTGTACCCAAGATGTTGAGCTCTTGGGGGATTATGAGGTTTTGACAGATCGATCGGATGGTTCGACTACATTCGGATGCTAGGTGGTGAGATGCATTCTTGGGAGACTCCAGATACGAGGGTATCCATTGGAGCTCAGTCCATGCAGCCACGACGAGACGAGTCCGAAGCAATCGACATCAGAGAAAAGTGGAGTAAGAGGTTCGTACGAGGTCTTGATGATACGACGTTCCACTCCGCCGACATCAGAGATGTGATACGCATGCCAAGGCATTATACTTGGATATACCTTCCAGAAGGAGTCGCGACGAGTATGTAGCCGTTCCGGAACGAGAACGGATCTAGTAAGGGACGATGACTTCCGAACAGTTCGGCAGAGACGAGAGTTGGGAGAGATCTCGACAGGACCTTTCTGGGATGAATTACGAGAAGACTTAGACCCAGGAGTGGTCATGTTACGCACACCGGCAGGACAGAGTTCAGGATCGTCGACGAGACATGCTATGAGTGACCACAACAGTTGGCCGGAGATTCTTGGAGGATGTGCTTGAGCGGGACTATTCCGCCATACTTGATTTCGATGTTTTGGGCGATCTATTCACATGATTGATTTTGATGATTGAGTTTCGTGATATTTGTTTTCATGGACCATGGTTGCACCTACTGGGTATTTACGATTTTTGCACAGTCGTTGCACTTGAGATAGTTTTCGTGCCTTGGTTTCTCATGCTTGTGATCATATGGATTTCATACAGTGGAGTTGATTTGTGTGTATGTACGCATACAATTTTGTTTTTGCACTCGGTATAGTTCACATATGCTTGCAGTGCAGTGATACGCATTTTGTGTACTTAGGTGCACTGGACTTCGATTTCGATTGTGATGCTCGATATTGGTTTTGTGCATCTTGTGCACCTGATTGGATTTTGCGCATGTTCGGCGCTTGATATTGGATTTCATGATTTCGTGCATGATAGATGCACCTGCCTTGGATTTTCGAGCATGTTGAGCGCATGTTTTGAGATGTGATTTTAGTGCACACCAGATGCACTAAATCGAGCTTTTTCGTGCATGTCAGATGCACCTGATTTTACTGTCAGGCACACACGTTGCCTACGACAGATGCTTTGTGCACACCCGATGCACTTAGATCTTGTTTCTGTGCACTTGTATGGCACGTATATGGATTTTGATTTCCGTGCGCACCAGACGCACGTAGTATTCATAAGCGTATTTTGGGATTGATTTTTTTATAGAGCAGTACGTTTTTATGATATTTGCTATGTGTTTTCGTACTGAGCAGGACTAGTCAGAGGATAGTACCTGAATGTATTTTGCATCCATTGATAGCTATCGAAGGGAATTCCAAAAAGCGAGCTATAGTCTCAGTATTTATCTACGTGTCTGATATGACACGAAATATTTAAAATAAGGAGACCCTTCTAAATTGTTTCCAAAACGGCGGAACGTACATATTAAACAAAGGATATATATATATATATATATATATATATATATATATATATATATGTAGTTATTTTCTTATAATAGACGTCCGCCACTGTGCAGTGCTGCAAGCATCGCACGGCGATTTGAAGAAGATTTGGCATGCATTGCTTCCAGATGTTTTAATGATGTATATCATATTGATTTTCATTTTGGATTTAGACATTGTGTCTTCACCATGACTCCGATGATTGTAGAATACTTGACGGAGTTTTGATTTTGAGTTATATGCTCATTTTTCATGCGCATGCGCTGCGCTGCGATTTGTTTTATGTATTTATGATTTCGGAGCCCCGACGACTTGAAGGTTTTGCTGAAATGTTTTAGTATTTTGGGGGAGTTTTAATTTAAATTCGGGGACCGAATTTCTTTAAAGGGGGAATATTATAACGTTTTGAAAATCGTTTCGGTGAAATTTCGGAAAAATCGGTAAAATAAGAGGGTTTCTGTAAAAAATCAAAATGCAAATATTATTATTTTAAAATTAAATATACATATTTTAACTATGTAATTGCTAGTGTTTGGTGTTTATTGAGCCACTGGTGAAATTTCAAATTTTCTGAAAATTTTTCTGAAATTAATTATTTTAATATTTTTTCAGCTATTAAAAAAACATTAAATTAGCGATAAATACAAATTTGAATGAGCTAATTATATACTTTAGAATCATGAAAACTAAAATCTAGTTAGTAATATAAATATTTAGCAATTTATTTCAACTTCTAGTTGGTTATAATCAAGGGAAATTAAAATTTAAATAAATTGAACTAAAACATGCAATTTGGTAACTTGAGGAGTTCTTTTTGCATGGAATTTTCTTTGCAACCTCACACACATCCTCACCCACTCACAGGGCCGGCCCCACCACCACCTTGGCAGCATGACACTCCCTCCCCCTCCTTTTCCTTCAATTCATGTGAAGGAAATGGTGTAAAAAGGGTTTTTTTATATATATTAAAAGGGTAGGGGTATTATGGTAATTTGTGAGGGCATTGACCTTGGAATTTCCACACAAATCCCCTCACCTCTCCCTCTCCTCTCCTCTGGCCGAAATTCTGCACCTTATTCCCCCCATTTAACCACCTTATCTCATCTCCAAAATCCTTCAAAAACTTCTTCAAAAATCAAGTAAAACCTCACCGAAATCAAAATCCAACTCCTACCCATTTCTCATTTGCCTATCTAGCATGGATCTAAGGAACAAGATTTCAATTTGGGAGGCTATGGGTGCTTATGGATCTTCAAATGTTTTGGGTATAATTTCTAAACCTTTTGCTTAATTTGTTAGTTAATTCCTTAAAGCTAATTTATTTAAGTGTAAATTAGGCTTTTGTTGCAAGTTTGGAAATTCTAGAAAGGGATTGAATGCAAGTTAGGGTTTTGTGAATTTGGTGTATGGTTGTGTGTTGTAATTAGGCCCTTATGACATGTTAAAACAAAGTTTATAGCTGGTTGTTGGTTGTTAGTTGTTAGTTTAAAAATTTTGATAATTACGCAAATTTGCTAACTAGGTTTTTAAAATTGGTTAAATAATTGGGTTAAAAAATGTAATTAGGTTTTTCATGACTTCATTAACATTATAAAGTGTAGTTTAATATTTTAGTTCATGGAAATCCAAGCTAAATTGTTGTTGTGCATTTTTGCTATAAAATTGTTAAAATTGGGTATATTGTAAACTAGAATTTTGGGGTTAAAGAAATTTAATGAGGTTAAATTATGGAAATTGTTTTTATGACTTATTTGAGATGTTTAATAAGTATTATGGCCGCTATATTTGTTTAAACGTCGGGTTTTGTACTAAAACGGGTAATATTTGCTTGCTAGATTTTCGGAAAAATGGCTTTTAAAGTGAGTTTGGGGTTTTTGTGAATTTTAACCTATTTTATAGTATAATTAGTGCTTGTGATCGTGCAAATGAGTGTGTTTGGGTTTTTCTCGATGGTTTGGCGTTTGTACGCCGACGTCGAGGGTTTTTGGGTTGATTTGTGAAAGCAGCCATGGGTTTTGACCTATATGGGATTCGTGTGTCGTTTTAGTCATGAATCGGATTTTAATACGATATGGTGCGTTATGATATGTAGGTACCCTTACGAAGACTTCAAGACGACAAGCAAGCACGTGGCGACGTCGGCACCGGCGAGCGAAGACCAGGTGAGTAGATTTATATCTACGGGGAGAAGTCGAGTGGATGGCGTATAGCACCCCCGCAGTTCGTGGTGATGTATACGAATACGTATACACACATATATATTGATTATATATTTTTGAGTTTATTGGTTAAAGATAGATTTTAGGTGTGATTGGATAGGTTTAGTGTTGCGAGACCCTAGAGTCGAGGTTGCACCACATTTACACACACACCCATACTTGCATACATTCTTCTTTCATATGTGCTTATATGGGGTTATATTGTTATGTGTTCACATGGGTATGGGACTATGTGTTCACATACTGGATTTGAGGATGATACTTGGGATTGAGATGAGTCGATGAGATTTGATTTGAGATTATGATATCGGTGATATGGCAGGATTCGTACTTGAGATACGTCCTGATGTTTATAGCGGATCTTTGGACGACGATACCATGTGAATAGTGATATGCATAGAATGGTTGAGTATGATATTGACCCGTACCCAGATTTGGGGATGCCGTACGACGGATTTATATACGAGCTATATATTGATGTTTGATCCGCACTCTTGACTTGGGATGTCTGATTATAGATATGGTATCGGATATGATGTTATTGAGGCGGGATCACCGACTAATATATATACAGGTATGTATATGTATCGAATCAGATGTTAGGCGGTTTCCTTACCTGTACTTCAGCTTGTTAGTTCAGCCGTATAGTTTAGTGTAGTTGTTAGACTAGATTAGACTCCTACCTATTTCAAAACTAACGGATCGTGGGTATTTTAAAAGACAGGTTAAGGGATTCTACGGATATTTCAAAAGAAGTATCTTTTCTTAAAAACACCGTAGCCTTATTTTCAAAACACCGCCATTCGTGTTATTTCAAAAGGCACTACTGTTGACTTATAGTATCATTGTGTTTAGTATTCAGCTCCCGCTCATTATTGCTGTTCGCTCCGCATCGCATATTTATATTATAATTTCTTATTGCATTGTTGATATCATACTGTTAGGACAACAACACCATTACCGATGATGCGTATATACCACGTACACTTACTTGCCGGCTCACACACATCTTCATCGGTAATTGCCATGTCATGTGTTAGTGTATATGCCCTAGAGGCCATTACTGTATCATACTAGTTTGTATATTACTTAATGGAAGCTTGGGATATTCACAGTTGTATATACAATCTTGCTCGAAATGGTAGTATGCTACTTGGTTTGTCTCTGCTTTAATATGTGCATGTGTTTCTTTTAGCATATTGCTGATATACATATTAGTAGAGCCCTTAGGATCTTTGCTTGATTACCAGCGTTGTGATGGCGCTCACACTCGTGGGAGCTGGGTGATCTATAAGCACATCCTTATACAGGTCCCTAGTCGTTAGACTATCGAGACATGGCATCGATACTCCGGAGTAGACTAGCGCATGCGCTTCTCATCCTAGTGTGGGAGACGGTCTATCCCACAGCCGTCTGTACATCGTACTTGAGATAGTATGCGGGTGCTCATTGGGTTACGAGTACACTGGACAGGACTCGTCGGGAACTGTTGGTTGGTATTATACCTATCGTCAGTTATCAGTTCCCAGGTGACATGAGTACAGCTTAGTCCGCTGACTTGACACCGTCACTTCGCCTCGAGTGTGTTCCCACTGCACTTTGATTACTACCCTACCACGGCTCAAAGGAGTCATGCAAACAGGTAGTTTTTAGGTGCAGTCCCGAAGCACTTAGAGGCAGTGACGGTTAGACAGGATTCGTCTCTCCCGTTATTGGGGGTTGACATCGCGCTGTGTCCAGGAGAGCCATTACACGAGTAGTCCCTGGCCAGGGCAAGCGAGATATACTTGTAGGTTTCCAGTGTTATCTCAGGGTGTTCTGGGCTACACTCCGACACGACTTGTACCGCTATTAGGGGACTGACGTTCACCGCCCCCCTAGGCCCTCCATGCGATGTATCAGACGAATAGACCAGACTGTACGGAGATTGTCATATACAGGCTCAGTAGGAGTTCAGATGGGGTTCACCTCGTCAGTCTTCTTATCGACATCTACCTGGGGACCGTTACGTACAGCTAGTGCCGCTTGCGGTCTGTGGTTAAACCCACTGCCAGCGTAGTGTCGAGTCTTTAGAGTCCCACACAGAGAGCTATTTGCCTTTAGGCAAAATGAGTAGAGGTCGCATGGTTTTGCGACAGGGTTCGTTCACATCCGCGCACTTGTGCACGTTTGCTGTCCGGACAGCTTATACTAGCGGGCTTTGGTTTAAGCCGGATCTTAGTATATGATTTGGGATTGGTTTTTCTCATTGTATTCGTGTTCCTCGGATCACGAATACGGGTGCGTATGCACAGTTTCTTGAGACAGAGGGAGAGGACTTTGATTAGGGTTAATGACTATTGTCATTTTATTAACCCTAATGCTTATGTGTGTATTATGGTTAATTGATATTAGTTTTATAATTGTGCATGGTTATGGTTGTTGACCATTTGACTTTCTTGACTTGTTGACCTTGGTTGACACTTTGACCATCTTCATTTCATTTGGAAGATGCTTTTTGATCCTTGCAATTTGCATTAAAAATGAAATGATAATGGTCATGTCTTGATTAAGCCATGACAATTATCTCACTAATCTTCTAATTACAATAATTCACATATATGAGAGAATGCTTCATATTATTCTCTCATTCTATTATTCACATTCTCTCTCTTGTTCTTCCTCTCCCTCAAGCTCTCCCCTCTCATGTGTTAAGAAACACTTGAGCTTGAGAAAAACCTTTTCTTGATAATCTCTACTCTCATCTAGGATTCAAAGATTAGCACTTCTTGCACCCTAGTTACTTCTAGCTTGGAGTTGAAGCCAAAGGTCGAGGCTTTCGGGTGGATCTTTCTTCGACGTGAGAAGACGACTAAGGTGACCTTCTTCCACCACTCCAAGGAGCAAGGAGAGAAGGACATAAAGCCCAAGGTATAACCTTTCTAGCACTTAGCTAGTTTCTAGTTAGCTTTAGCTTGTTTTTTGTTTAGCAAAGATCCTTCATAGTCTAGTCCATGTTGCCTAAGTTCATCAAAATTCGATTTTTATTCCGTTTTCTGCCTCTCCGCAAGCACCGGGGTGGGCAACGTGGACTTACAGTAGTATCAGAGCCTAACTAACATAAACTAACTAGGTAGTAAAGTGTATGGAAGTTCGACCGAAAAAAAATTCGAAAAACCGAGTTTTCAAAACCCTAAGTTTCTGTTAAAATTTTTTCTGTTCAAAATAAAATTTGTCATACTCCAAAAATCATCTCAGGGTTTTGTCAAGAAAACCACCAAACACGATCCAGAGATTCGACCAAAGAGCCGCGGTTCCACGGCAATAGCAAGCTATTGCCGCGTAACCGCGGCCGTCTAGGCTCGTCTCTGGGTCGGGTTTGGTGCAGTGTTCTTCTGGCATGGTTTTGGGATTTTTAAGATGGTTTATATGTGCCCAGATTTTCCAGAATAGAAATTTGTTTTTGGGGGACTATAAATCCTTATTTTTATCGAACTTCACTACACTTTGACTATAAGGGTTATATCTGTGATGTTTATATGTATTGAACGTTGGCTAATCGCTATATGTCGATTAGTCGGGGTTATACATATCTGTGATCTGTGATTGATGATGGTATGTGTATATGAATGGGTTGGATTGTCGCGGATGAATAGCCGGGGTGGATGTGAGATGAGTGTTGCTTTTTCTTTCATTCATTGTAATATGTAAATTGATGTAATAATATTTGTATGGCCGCACAACCGGGTCGGGGTTGTAGCCGTCATTGTATAATTCTTTTTACTGTTTTTGCTCCTAGGATAGACCCATGGAGGGGGTGCACAAACTACCGGGTATCTCGAAGTGCCGAGTGGCCTACTCACGGTGGTGAGGGAGGTTGCTTCGCTTCGGGTACTTGGCGGGTAGTTTGCCGCACCCGTAGGGGTCTTGGGTGGGGTATTGGCTATTCACCGCGACCGTGTAATCCACTTTTCGTTGCAGGCTCGAACGGATTGCGGATTCCTAGTATATCCAATGTATTCATCTATGATCTGTAATGTCTATAATTGCTATATATTTATATATGATAACTATTTAGGCGTTGCTTATGTTTTACAGCCGCGCTAGCCCAGCCCCCGCTCTGTCGTTAGTTAAGTAACCTAACGGGTGATGACGGGGCCCCGTGGCGAATGCGAATGGCATAAGCGTACGTCATATTTTGGTTGTTTTCTGCAATGGTAGGATTAAATGATGGGACGTAAAAGAACTAATGCAAGAAAATAAACCAAGTAAAAGTCGATTGGAACACTTTGAAAACCACTCGGTTCTTTTCAAAACTAAACTTTTAAACGCGGAGCTTGAACCACTCCTTTTAAAAGCTATCTCGTTCCATCGATTATATCAAGTTCACTACGTTCACGGTTTCGCCAAAACCATCCGTAGCCCTCCATCTTTTCAGTTAAATATTCGGTAGTATTCAAGCTATGTATTTTGACCTCACGCCAAGGCATAGTGATTGGTAGCTGCCGGATATTTATCTGTTGCATAGATAGAATGCGTTGGTTTGAGACAGTCGTACTGCCATTTTGGCCTACGTCAAGGGTAGGTACGGGTGGGTTCAAATTATCCAGGATAATGATTGGAAGAACTTGACATGTGACTTATGACATTTTGACCTCACGCCAAGGTCATAAGAGCATGGGGAAAAAATCCACATCGGGAGTTTCATAAGTACTGAAACTTGCTAGCGCTGCATACCATTTGGAGTGTGATGATTCTGGTAGGATTCCTTCGGTTTTATCACGCAATGATATTTGGATCCCGATCCTACTGTGAGTATATGCTACTCCTCGGGAAAACTCTCACTTAACGATCAATGCTATTAACCTAGTAGGTGTCTAGAAAGGTGTTAGCGGGGCTACTACAGGGAAAAGAGGTTACTTAATTAAGGAACTTCGCGAAAGTGTTGGAAAACCTCCCTCGAAGTACCGACACTGGCCTGGCTGAACGGTTAAGCAAGTATTGTACGGTGAGATTGATCCTGACTAATCCTCTCTTTACGGTTTGAGAAGGGATTCGAGAGACAGTGGGAGCCATCCTGTTTAGACAAACTAAAAACCACTCTAAACTTGCAAGAGCATCATGCTAAAGTGTTTCTTTTCTCTCTCCTAATTGCAGCGACCATTCAACATGACTGGACTTAAGTTATTACTAGATAAAAACATATTGACAGGGCCAAACTACAAAGATTGGCTCAGGAATGTCAAGATGGCAATCACTTACGACAAGTTGGGGTATGTCCTTACCACCAAAGCCCCCCCTGTCCCAGGTCCCAAAACCAGTTTCGTAGATAGGAAAATCTACAAGACCTGGGAAATAGATTGCGCGAAGGCCAGATGCCTCGTACTAGCCTCGATGGAAAACGAACATCAGAGGAGGTACGAGAATATGGACCTAGAGTCCATATTTCTTCATACAAAAGAACTGTATGGAGAGCAGTCTCATATCGTAAGATACGAAGTGTCGAAGAAGTTGTTTTCGACAAGGTTGGCCATCGGATCATCGGTAGCGGAACACGTGCTTAAGATGATTGGCTACATTGAGAAGCTCGCGGACCTTGGGACCACATTGGAGAATGAACTCTATACTGATTTGATTCTCCAGTCCCTTCCTTCCACTTACGCCCAGTTTATTCTTAACTTCAACATGCAAGGAAAGGAGGTTGAACTTTCCGAGCTTCTGAACATGTTGAGGAGTGCTGAAGGCACCCTACAGAAGGGTAGGAAGACATCCACTTTGTTTGTAGGAGGATCTTCCGCTTCTAGGTCCAGGGCGAAAGCCAAGGGCAAGAAGAATAAAGCCCCCGCCAAACCAAGAGGCGGTGTCGGTAAAGTGGATACGAAGGGAAAAGGAAAAGCAACAAAGATAGCGGGAAAGATGGTGGGGAAGGAAGAATGCTTCTATTGTCACAAAAGTGGTCACTGGAAACAGGATTGCAAGGCTTGGAAAGCCAGAACACAAGATTTGAAGCGAGTTGCAGCTTCAGGTGTGTATGTTATTGAAAACCGTCTATCAATAAACTCTACATCCTGGGTATTGGATACCAGATCAGGATCTCATATCTGTAATTCTTTGCAGGCGTTGAGAAAGCGTAAAGTTTTGAAGGCAGGTGACATGACACTCAGAGTTGCAAACGGTGCTAGCATGGATGCTGAGGCCGTGGGGGACTATCACCAGGGATTGTCGGATGGACACTTTTTGGTTTTACGTAGTTGTTATTATATACCAAATGCAACCTGTAATATCATTTCTGTATCTTTATTATCTAAAGAAGGTTATGAATTTGCATTTGTAAGTAATGTAGTGAACATTCACCTTAATCAAGCTTTGATTGGGTCAGGTACATTGAACAACGGAATATACGTATTAAACTAACCACAGATTTTCAATGTCCAGAATACACACAAAAGAAAGTCTCCAAAAATCAATAAAACTTTCTTATGGTATTGTAGACTGGGTCACATCAATGAGAGAAGGTTGACTAAGTTACATGCAGAAGGATATTTGGATCCGTTTGAATATCAATCGTATGCAACTTGTCAATCCTGTCTCAAAGGAAAGATGACAAAGACTCCGTTCACTGGACACAGAGTAAGAGCGAGCGAGCTCTTGGGACTCGTACACAGCGACGTGTGTGGTCCAATGTCTACACATGCGCGAAGCGGTTATTCTTACTTCATTACTTTTACGGATGATTTCTCAAGATTCGAACATGTCTTCTTGATGAATCATAAATCCGAAGCTTTTGAAAAGTTCCAGGAATATAAGAATGAAGTAGAAAAACAAACAGGCAAAAGTATCAAGGCACTGAGATCTGATCGAGGTGGTGAATACTTGAGTGCCGAGTTCCTGGGTTACTTAAAAGAGAATGGAATTCTCTCTCAGCTTACTCCTCCATACACTCCGCAACATAACGGTGTATCGGAGAGACGGAACCGAACCCTATTGGATATGGTAAGGTCCATGATGAGTAACGCTGAGTTGCCGCGATCGTTCTGGGGATATGCGCTAGAAACAGCTGCATACCTTTTGAACCGTGTTCCCACTAAGACTGTGCCTATCACACCATATGAGTTATGGAGTGGGAAGAAACCCTATCTTCAATACTTGAAGATTTGGGGATGTCCGGCTTATGTCAAAAAGCAGCATACGGACAAACTCGAGGCACGCTCAATACTGTGCAAGTTTGTGAGATGCCCAAAGAACTCCAGGGGGTATCTTTTCTATTATGCAGAGGAACAAAAAGTCCTTGTTTCTCGTAATGCCCACTTTCTAGAACACCAGTTCATAGAAAAAGAAATAAGTGGGAGCGCAATAGAACTGGAAGAAATTCCAGAACCACAAGCTATTACTGAAAGCTTAGTAGAACCAGAGGGTTCGAAAGATCAGGACATTCCCATGCCACTCCGCACGAGTAGTAGGCAGTCTCATCCGCCCGAGAGATATACGGTTTTCTCATTGACGGGGATAGAGAGGATTGCATCATAGATTGTGATGAGCCTACTAGCTTCCAGCAGGCCATTCAGAGCGCCGACTCGGTAAAATGGCTGGATGCAATGTGGACCGAAATGCAGTCCATGTACACCAACAAAGTATGGACGTTGGACATTGCTCCAGATGAGGTAAAACCCGTAGGATGCAAGTGGATCTTCAAAAGGAAGATTGGTGTAGATGGACAGGTTGAGACCTATAAAGCTAGACTGGTTGCAAAGGGTTTTCGTCAAAGACCTGGTTTGGACTATGACGAAACCTTTTCTCCAGTAGCTATGCTGAAATCCATTCGGATCCTTCTTGCCATTGCTGCTTTCCACGATTATGAAATTTGGCAGATGGACGTAAAGACCGCTTTTCTAAATGGACATTTAGAGGAGTGTGTCTATATGGAACAGCCAGAGGGTTTCATTCAGAGTGGGAGCAGCGGAAAGGTGTGCAAGTTGCTTAAGTCCATTTATGGACTAAAGCAGGCATCGCGGAGTTGGAACATCTGTTTTGATGAGACGGTCAAGGAATTTGGCTTTATCAAAAATCTAGATGAACCATGCATCTATTGTAGATTTGTAGCGAGAAATGTAGTATTCCTAGTTTTATACGTGGATGGCATTCTCTCGATAGGAAATGACATTCCTATGCTACAATCTGTCAAGGGGTTCTTGTCACACAGGTTCTCCATGAAAGACCTGGGTGATGCCTCATACATTCTGGGTATCCGGATCTACCGTGAAAGATCCAAGAGGATATTAGGACTTTCACAGTCCAGGTACATCGATACCATACTGAAGAGATTGAGTATGGAAGATTCCAAGCACGGTAGTCTACCGGCTTGTCACGGGATCACCCTCTCCAAAGAGATGTCTCCCAAGACTGATTTGGAGAGGGATCGCATGTCTATTAAACCCTACGGTTCTGCGGTAGGCTCTATAATGTATGCGATGTTGTGTACCAGACCGGATGTGGCTTATGCACTGAGTGTGGTAAGCAGGTATCAGTCAAACCCTGGGGAGAAACATTGGATAGCAGTAAAGAACATTCTCAAGTACCTGAGAAGGACTAAGGAGATGTTCTTGGTGTATGGCGGAAAAGACCTGCAGATTGAGGCCTTTGCTGACTCCAGCTTCCAGAGTGACAAGGATGATTCCAAGTCCATGTCGGGTTTTGTCTTTACCCTCAATGGAGGGGCGGTGTGTTGGAAGAGCTCCAAACAGGAAACCGTTGCTGACTCGACTATGGAAGCGGAATACATCGCTGTATCTGATGCCGCAAAAGAAGCTGTCTGGATGAGAAATTTCTTGAGAGAACTTCAGGTGGTTCCATCCATTGTTGACCCAATACCTCTGTATTGCGACAATAATGGGGCTATAGCTTCAGCGAAGGAACCCAGGTCCCATCAGAAATCCAGACACATCTTGAGGCGGTATCACCTGATCAGGGAGATCGTGGATCGCCAGGAGATCGAGGTTCGGAGGGTTGCTTCAGAAGATAACACAGCAAATCCATTCACCAAGGCCTTGCCCCAGACTCAGTTCGAGCGGCTGATCGAGATGATAGGTCTTCGATACGCCAGTACATGGCCTTAGTGCAAGTGGGAGATTGTTAGTGTATATGCCCTAGAGGCCATTACCGTATCATACTAGTTTGTATATTACTTAATGGAAGCTTGGGATATTCACAGTTGTATATACAATCTTGCTCGAAATGGTAGTATGCTACTTGGTTTGTCTCTGCTTTAATATGTGCATGTGTTTCTTTTAGCATATTGCTGATATACATATTAGTAGAGCCCTTAGGATCTTTGCTTGATTACCAGCGTTGTGATGGCGCTCACACTCGTGGGAGCTGGGTGATCTATAAGCACATCCTTATACAGGTCCCTAGTCGTTGGACTATCGAGACAGGGCATCGATACTCCGGAGTAGACTAGCGCATGCGCTTCTCATCCCAGTGTGGGAGACGGTCTGTCCTACAGCCGTCAGTACGTCGTACCTGTGATAGTATGCGGGTGCTCGTTGGGTTACGAGTACACTGGACAGGACTCGTCGGGAACTGTTGGTTGGTATTATACCTATTGTCAGTTATCAGTTCCCAGGTGACATGAGTACAGCTTAGTCCGCTGACTTGACACTGTCACTTCGCCTTGAGTGTGTTCCCACTGCACTTTGATTACTACCCTACCACGGCTCAAAGGAGTCATGCAAACAGGTAGTTTTTGGGTGCAGTCCCGAAGCACTTTGAGGCTGTGACGGTTAGACAGGATTCGTCTCTCCCGGTATTGGGGGTTGACATCGCGCTGTGTCCAGGAGAGCCATTACACGAGTAGTCCCTGGCCAGGGCAAGCGAGATATACTGGTAGGTTTCTAGTGTTATCTCAGGGTGTTCTGGGCTACACTCCGACACGACTTGTACCTCTATTAGGGGACTGACGTTCACCGCCCCCTAGGCCCGCCATCCGATGTATCATACGAACAGACCGGACTGTATGGAGATTGTCACATACAGGCTCAGTAGGAGTTCAGATGAGGTTCACCTCGTCAGTCTTCTTATCGACATCTACCTGGGGACCGTTACGTACAGCTAGTGCTGCTTGCGGTCTATGGTTAAACCCACTGCCAGCGTAGTGTCGAGTCTTTAGAGTCCCACACAGAGAGCTATTCGCCTTTAGGCAAAATGAGTAGAGGTCGCATGGTTTTGCGACAGGGTTCGTTCACATCCGCGCACTTATGCACGTTTGCTGTCCGGACAGCTTATACTAGCGGGCTTTGGTTTAAGCCAGATCCTAGTATATGATTTGGGATTGGTTTTTCTCATTGTATTCGAGTTCCTCGGATCACGAATACGGGTGCGTATGAACAGTTGCTTGAGACAGAGGGAGAGGACTTTGATTAGGGTTAATGACTATTGTCATTTTATTAACCCTAATGCTTATGTGTGTATTATGGTTAATTGATATTAGTTTTATAATTGTGCATGGTTATGGTTGTTGACCATTTGACCTTCTTGACTTGTTGACCTTGGTTGACACTTTGACCATCATCATTTCATTTGGAAGATGCTTTTTGATTTTTGCAATTTGCATTAAAAATGAAATGATAATGGTCATGTCTTGATTAAACCATGACAATTATCTCACTAATTTTCTAATTACAATAATTCACATATATGAGAGAATGCTTCATATTATTCTCTCATTCTATTATTCACATTCTCTCTCTTGTTCTTCCTCTCCCTCAAGCTCTCCCCTCTCATGTGTTGAGAAACACTTGAGCTTGAGAAAAACCCTTTTTTGATAATCTCTACTCTCATATAGGGTTCAAGGATTTGCATTTCTTGCACCTTAGTTACTTCTAGCTTGGAGTTGAAGCCAAAGGTCAAGGCTTTCGGGTGGATCTTTCTTCGACGTGAGAAGACGACTAAGGTGACCTTCTTCCACCACTCCAAGGAGCAAGGAGAGAAGGACATAAAGCCGAAGGTATAAACTTTCTAGCACTTAGCTAGTTTCTAGTTAGCTTTAGCTTGCTTTTTGTTTAGCAAAGATCCTTCATAGTCTAGTCCATGTTGCCTAAGTTCATAAAAATTCGATTTTTATTCCGTTTTCTGCCTCCCCGCAAGCACCGGGGTGGGCAACGTGGACTTACATCACGTACACCTTAGAAAATATTATTGCTTGACTTAACTTGTTAGTTAGTAATTTGACTTGATATTAGTGTACCTGCCTTACATATGCCAGCTTAACATTGTAGTTATTACTTGTCACTTCATGCATACTGTTATTCATTGTTATACCGCATTCATGGTTTTACATGCTATTGATGATTTGGATTCGGATTTCCATGAGATTTTCTGGATTTGGGGGAGGGCGCAAAACTTATATAAACTGCTTTCTCTCTTTTTAAATAAAAAGTGCGGTTTTTCCCATGATGTATGAGTCATCCACTATGAGTTTGCTGACGGATTTCGAGACCCGATTCGAGGAGTGGAGGAACCGTTTCGGGTACATGGTGGGCCCAGTGCGGTACCCCGGGGCAAGAGGATCATGTTGTTGACGTTGAGCCTGGCAGGGGAGCACTACCGACCGATGATTTTACCCGACGCGTCGGATATCCGGAGGATTCCGTTGTGGTCTTGAGATTGATGGTAGGGGCCGGTCTGGACTGACGGCACCCTAGATAGTGAGATTGAGATATTGAGGTACAGAAATTGCGACACAAAGATATTGAGATATTTAGATATTTGTTTTGTGTCGATGCTAGGCACTGTTTATGCTGATTATATTATGACACCTCGTTTTAAAAAGATACAAAAATCTCACTAATTTATGAAAGCAGTTTTCTTCAGTACATGCATTCTGTTTCATGCATTCATACATCATCCATATGATATATTGCTATCTGAGGCACTAACACGGGCACATGGGATTATACTCGAGTTAGATATGTACCCCAGCCTTTGTTATAGGCTGCATGTTATATATTTGAGGATATATTATGATCGTTGACCTAGGATTGCGTTGTTCATGTGGTTTTTGTTGGTAGATGTTTTTCTACTCACGAGTTGGCAACTCACCCCCGTTGTGCCACAATTTTTTGCAGGTTTTGCCGTACAGGTTTCATTACGGCTTTGCTGGCACTGCTTCTTTCGGTGACTTGCTAGTAGGTGGGTTTATTGGCATCGTACCCATCATATTACTTTGTATAATATTATTCAGTTGTATCTAGTAAATTCCATCAACCAAACATGTATTTATTTCTGAGATAGAGACCAGTGATGTTATTCTTTCGACCCTAGAGTCGCGCATTGTACTTCTGTGGATTTCTTGATGCTTTGAGTTTTGATCCTCGCCCTTGGCGTTGTATATTATATTGCTTGTATGGTTGTGACCGTCGATTGACGAAGAGCCAGCTCTCACTTGGGGATGCCTTTTATTGATTTCGTATACTATTCATGTTGTATCCCGTTTGGGGGCCAATATTTACAAAGGAGACTCTGCCGAAATTTTCAGTAAATATTTGATGTTTTTTAAAAACGTATAATTCGGCTTATGCTATTAAAACTACTTGATTTAAATTGGTTTTCCTTCACTCTACTACTTTTATTGGTTTGGATTTCTGGGTTTTCGGTTTACTTAGATTACGTACGCCTCGAGACGTTTCGTAGTTTAAGTGCCGGTCATGTTCCGTCCTTTCGGGACGTGACGAGCTTGGCGGAGACGGCGTTTGAATGGTACTCGGAGCTTCCGAATGATTCTATCAAGACATTTGCAGAAATGGGGCTACTGTTTATACAGAGGTTTGCAAGCGCAAGCGAGCGCACCGCAATCACGGCATTAATCAATGCTGGGGTAAAGCCGTGAGAGACTTGGGTTCAGTACGCAATTCGGTGGCAGAACCTATGGTCTAAGTATGAACAACACATAGAAGAAGCTCCTGCTGTCGGCATGTTTGTGGGGACCCTTGATCCTTAGGCAACTATATCCAAGTTTATGATGTTCTTCAAGCCGACCACCTTCCAGGTCTTGATTGACAAACTGGCCCAAGTGGATCTGATGGGTCATAGGCCGTCTTCTTCAAAAATGAATCTCCGAAATGAAAAGGTGAAAGGGAAATTGACCTTCTTCGCTAACGCTCAACAACAATCGAGTGACCCGAAGCCGGCGGCTCGCCAAAACAGCAGACCGCGAGCCCTCGAAGAGAAGTTGAGACGTCCTTACTCGTTTCCCCGGGATAAAACGAGGAGACTATTCGAACTAGCAGTGCGCAACAGGCTCATCACTTTATTGGATCCAAGACGCCCACTATAATCGGGCGACGTCAACAATCCCAATTACTGCTCCTACCACCGAATAGTGGGCCATCCAATTGAAGATTGCTATGTCTTTAAAAACTAGGTCGAAGACCAGTACCAGCAGGGTAAGTTCATGTTGTCCGAAAACTGGAAGGTAAACCCCCCGCAGCAGCACACTCCTAAAAAGGTGGATATGCCGGGGGCATCATGCTCGTTTGTAGGAGAAGCTCCGTGGGAAGTGGTCCTTTCAGCTAAAATTAAAAGAATGCTAAAGGATCTTCAAGCATGTCCGGCGATTAGGTGGAAGAGCCCGCTGGAGCCTGAGATCATTGATGGAATGCTGAAGCCGCGCCCAACGCCAACAGTGGGTAACGATGGACAAAACCTCCAGGCCAAGCCTTCGAAGTCTTCAAAGAAAAAGAAGAAGGCCAAGAAGCCCATGCAGCTCGACGGCAATTGTGCGGGTCTGCAAAAGTATATCGACGCGCTGGAGAAATACAACCAAAAAGCACGGACCCCAATCACATTGGAAGAATTCCTCAAGCATATTCTTGAGAACGGAGATAGTGATATTGATGAAGGAGACGATTCTTCGGAAGAACCCGAGGATTATGTAGCGAGTTGCCACATGATCTTTCACTCATCGATAAATGGCAAAGAGGCTCCTGGCATAGAGAAACTGGGGGTGGATCTGGAACCAAAACCCATGGAATCGTCAAATGACCTCATCAATAAGCTGCTGAATAAAGCTCTTCAAAAAAGCAAAGCTGATCGAGAACGTGAAGCGGCCATTTACGAAAAGGCCAAACGCCGGCGCCAGGCCAAAAAGGCTCCGGTGATGAGAAGCCATAAAATACATCAACCAGATCAAAGTGCCCTTTCCACCAGCAGAAGAAGAATTAAGTTAAGGAAGCAGTTCGCCAAAACTCTGTCGATGGGAATGAAGCTGCCACCTTCCAAAGAAAATACTTCCGGGAATACGTGCCCCAACAAACCGGACATCCATCCGAAATACTGCTTGTATCATCGGAGGGTCACACACCCTACCGAAGAGTGCAATGCCTTCAAGAAGTGGTCGCAGGAATACATTGCCCACCGACAACAATTCAAGCGAATGAAGCGCAAAGCCTATCGAGAACAGAGAAGCGCGACAGACGAGCGTGAAGGGACAGCCGGTAATTGTCATATGGTTGATGTCATCCCGACAAGAGCAAAACCTCAAGTTCATACCTTCGGGAGAGATTCTGATGAAGAAATAGCCCTCGGCCCACTGTTTAAGGAATCCACCTCTGCAAAAGAAGAGGAGATGAAGAAATATTAGAACATTAAGCTGCGTAACCGTGCGTTTCCTGAAAAGAATCTCGGACCTTCAAACAAAGGTTCGGGCAAAAGGGACAAGGGAAAGTAAGAAGTCCCTGAGGAGATTGCTCTCGATGATAGAGTTGTCGAAGAGCTCACAGCCAAGGACCCGCTCAAGAAGAACAAGGTGGATTATAATGTCCTGGCGCATCTAGAAAGATACCCTCACAATTGAGCATTTTGAATGCCCTTCTCCAGTCTAAAGAAGCATGAGATTCCTTGATTAAGGCATTAGAAGAGCCCGACCAGTTTCAAGGCTTCCTGGCAGAACAAAAGATGAAGGACGAGCTGGAAGAAGTTCATACGGCTGATATCACCTTCAGCGACGAAGACCTCCTTCTCGGAACGTGCGAGCACAACCGTCCGCTGTATGTAACCGGGTATTGTCATGATATCAAGATAGGGAAGATCCTGGTCGACAACGGGTCCTCCGTCAACCTTCTCAACGTAAGGGTGTTGAAGAAGATTTGCATGAATGTGCAGCACCTGGCTCGGGATAAAATTACCATCACCGGTTTCGACTCGCAGTCATCACAAATGCTCGGGTTCATAATATTGACGCTATGCTTTGGGCTGCTCGTCACTGACGTCAAGTTTTATGTTATTGACGCCAAGACTTGCTACAACGCTTTGCTCGGCAGGCCTTGGTTACATGAGTACAACATCTTCCCTTCTACACAACATCAGTGTATGAAGTATTTCAAGGATGGCCTCGAGTATACAGTTACAGGGGAGCTGAACCCATTTTCTATAAATGAAGTTCGCAAATATGAGGACGCCAAATACTTCTTACCAGAATTCGAAAATGTGGAAAGATATCGCAAACCGGAAAACAAACAAAAAGCCATCGCCACCATCCCGATATTCGGGATCGATACTGAGGAGGACGAAGAGATAATCTATTCGAGACAACCCCAAGGAAATAGGCCAAGACTATCTACTCCTATGCTGGTTTTTGGCAGTGACTCTGAGGACGAGACCAATGCAGTGTTCTCCGACTGCCCGTCAATGCATACCTTTGCTGGAGTTGACCAGAGTTTACAGATTACCCTGGTCCCGCAGCGGCATTACAAAGAACTTGATGCACTTCACACGTACAGCGTGCAAGAGCTGCAGACCATCTACGTCCCTCCTCGGCAAAGAAGTGAGAAGGCGATCCTTTTCTACAAATCAACGGAGACTAAAGTGGAAGAAGTATGGCGCAGTGCTGAGCCTGCACTCGACAGACTTCAACCAATCCGTCTTCCCAGATACTATGCAAAGAGACTGAAAAGGCTATTAAGATGCCAAGGTGTACCCTTCAAACAGACTGCTTGACAAGTCCAGTTCTATAACAGGATTTGGAATATTCCTGGGACTCAGTGAAAGATGCCTAACGGGAGAATGGAGACTACTGGACTTGGATATGTTCGATCTAAGAAACGAGAGCGATTCCGTGGCTGCCATGTCATAAATAACTCCGGTGAAGAAGCGAACACATTTCCAGACAGCGTTGATGTCAAACCAGAACGAGATCCCGCTGTACGAATATCAAGTCTTTCATTCGAAGAGCAGATTGACAAGCTAATAAGAGAACCAGATCAAAGGGTTCGGGATGACCACAGCCGCAAAATGGCCATTTACGAAAAATCCAGGACGCAACGTATCATTCAGCAGGCTACAGAGGATAACGATCCCTTTCACCCCCAACCGGCTGTGCGCACTCGTGGCGAAAAGAAAGCCCAACGCAGAAGCAACAACAAGGTGAAGAATGAGAATAACGCTCGAAAACAGCGAAGCGGATTCAAGAAGCCACGCGATAAAAGAAAAGTCAGCTAGAATCCGTCTTTTATGAAGAAGATGGGTCAGAAGTACTCTTTCCATCAAGAAAAGACAAGGAAAATATTCAACCTTATCATAAAGCATCAAATGATGACGCTCCCGGAGTCTTGATACCCCGAACAGATAAATGATGTCCATCGCCTGGATTATTGCTCCTACCAACGAGTAGTGGGACATACCCTGGAAGACTGCTTCACTTTCAAAGATTGTGTTGAAGATCAGTATCAGCAAGGCAGGTTTGCTCTATCCGAAAACCGGAGGGTAGCTCCACCACGAAAGCATGAGCTGAGAGCAAGCTACATTGCGAGGGAATGTCTAGATCAGCATCGAGCTTGGAAACGAGCTCGTACCTGCCACATGATTACATTCTCTAAGGAAAGGGAACATGAGAATATGGATGACATCTCCCAATGCTTCGCAAATGAAGATGAGGATGAGATGATCTCAGAATTTCCATCGGTGCCAAAAGAGCTGGAAGATGGAATACACACCATAGTAGACAACTTGAGAAAAATCGACTTGGGGACGACAAACGAGCCGAGGCCAACGTTCGTCAATGAGCTGCTGTCTGAGAAACAGGTGGCTACGTTAAAATACGTACTTGTGTAGTATAAAGACTGTTTTGCATGGAACTATTCCGAGATACCGGGATTAGGTCCAGAGATATCTATGCATAAACCAGCGATATCGCCAGTCGTCAAGCCAGTCAAACAGACACCAAGAAGAATGTGGCTCGAGCTTGAGATGAGTATCAACGCTGAATTCAAGAAGCTAATAGACTCTGGCTTCATCTAAGAAGGTCAATACCCTGACTGGATCGCCAATATCGTTCCGGTAATGAAGAAAAATGGGAAAGTATGCATCTGCGTAGATTTCCGGGATCTCAACAAAGCCTGTCTGAAAGATGACTTTCTAGTGCCTGTTACCGAGCTGATGATCGATAACACATTTACCCAGGAAGTATTCTCCTTCATGGATGTATCCTCAGGGTACAACCAAATTAAGATGCATCCCGAAGACCAAAAGCACACTGCTTTCCAGACTCTGCTGGACATATTCTACTAAAAAGTGATGCCCTTTGGTCTGAAGAACGCTGGCGCCACTTACCAGAGGTCTATGAAAAAGATCTTCAATGAACTCACACGAGATTGTCGAATGTTATATTGACGACCTCGTGGTGAAAAGAAAATCATACGAA
This sequence comes from Agapanthus africanus, assembly GCA_030015575.1. Lineage (NCBI taxonomy): Eukaryota > Viridiplantae > Streptophyta > Magnoliopsida > Asparagales > Amaryllidaceae > Agapanthus > Agapanthus africanus. The sequence goes on from CM057337.1 coordinate 541,610,703, forward strand.
GAGCACTGGGGGCATCTGAAGATAGTGTTCCAGCGCCTTCGGAAGTACAACCTAAAGATGAACCCTCTGAAATGCGCGTTTGGAGTTTCCTCGGGAAAATTCCTAGGATTCATCGTACGACACTGGGGCATCAAAATAGACCTGTCAATGATCAAGGAGATTATAGAAATGCCTCTGCCAAGAACTCTCAAGCAATTGCAGTCTCTCCAAAGAAAGCTCACATTTATCCGGCGGTTCATAGCTAACCTCTCCGGCAAATGTCGCCCCTACAGTCATCTAATGAAGAAGGGGACCTCGTTTGTTTGGGATCGTAAATGCCAAAGTGCACTGGATGAAATCAAGCAATACCTGCTGAATCCGCCAGTACTGACCGCTCCAGTCAAGGGAAAGCCTCTCATTCTGTACACTACAGCCCTTGAAAGTTCGTTAGGCGTGTTATGGCAGAGAAAAATGATCAGGGAAAGGAGAGAGCTCTCTACTATTTAAGTCGAGTTCTCCTAGGGGCAGAAAACAACTACTCCCCGATCGAAAAGTATTGCCTGGCATTGATCTTCACTGTAACGAAGCTCTGACACTATGCCTTGGTAAATGAGGTCTATCTCGTATCAAAAGTGGATCCTCTCAAGTATTTAATGTCAAGAGCCATGCTAACAGGAAGGCTTGCCAAATGGGCCCTCCTCTTGATGAAGTTATCGATAATATATCGACCCCTCATGGCAATAAAAGGCCAGGACATCACCGATTTCTTGCTGAGCATCCGATACCTGTCGACTCTCCCTTGAACTGTGAGTTGCCGGACGAACACGCGTTTGATGCAATCGATGGGGAGAAAGAAGGGAGCGATACCCGATGGGAACTCTACTTCGATGGTGCATCCTCCTTGAAGAAGCAAAAGAAAAACACCCCCATGATTAAAGCCGGGATGGGCCTTATCTTCGTGACTCCACAAGGAGGGATTATGCGTTTTGCCCTTTCCTTAACAGAGTCAAGAACAAACAACGAAGCGGAATATGAAGCTTTTATAGCAGGTCTTGAGATCGCTTTCGACATGGTAATCGAAAACATCTTCATATATGGAGACTCCCAGCTGGTCGTTAGCCAAGTAAATGGCGACTACCAGACGTGCAAGCCAGAACTGATCAAGTACGGTGAAGAGTGCAGCAATTGCTGACGCAAATCCCCTCCTACACTCTGGAAAGCATACCGCATGCGGAAAATAGTAAGGCGGATGCGTTAGCCAAGCTCGTTAAAGAGCTAGCCGACGAAAACCTCAATGACGTAAAGATCATTATGCAAAGTCGCCGGATTCTCGCTCCAGCAGGAATATCTCTGAAGACGTCTAAAGGAGAGGAAGAAACCAAACAAGAGGCCTTACAATTGGAGGGTGAAGAAAGGGTGAAGGATTGGAGAGAAGTCTTTGTAGACTACTTCAAATCACATCGATCGCCCGAAGACGCGTCGTCAAGACATCAGCTTATGAAGCGAGCCCTGTCTTTCGCCTTCGTCAATGGTACTCTTTATAAAAGATCATTCGATTGTTTATGGCTGAGATGCCTGGGACCAGAAGGAGTAAAATGGGTCGTCCAAGAAACTCATGACAAACTTTGCGGTTCCCATCAAGCTGGGCCAAAAATGAAGCTAAAGATCAAAAGAATGGGCTACTATTGGCCCATAATGGTTTAGGACTGTCTCGAATATGCAAATCAGTGTCACATGTGTCAAATTCACGGGGACTTCATCCATCAGCTTCCAAATCCGCTACACCCTACATTGGCTAGTTAGCCGTTCGAAATATGAGGAACTGATATAATTGGCCCCATTGAGCCAGCATCGTCCAGGGGACATCTGTTCATATTGGCAACAACCGATTACTTCTCTAAATGGGCAGAAGCAATACCACTTAGAGAGGTGAAGACGGAGAACATCCTCCATTTCTTCAGGACACATGTTATCTACCGGTTCGGCACTCCGCGGCGGATCATCTCGGATAACGGGACAGCCTACAGAAGCCATAAGATCATCCGCTTCGCACAGCAGTATAAAATAGATTGGAGATATTCTTCAGTCTATAATACCCAAGATAACGGTCTAGCTGAGGCTTTCAACAAGACCTTGACAAAGATCATAAAGAAAACGGTGTCCGGAAATAAAAAGGACTGGCACGAGAGATTGCATGAAGCTCTCTGGGCCTATCGGACTACGTTCAAGACGGCTATGAATACAACGCCATTTGCGTTAGTATTCGGCACGGAAGCATTACTTCCCTTGGAGATAGAGCTACCCTCTTTACGAGTAGCAGTTTGATATGAGCTGACAGACGAAGAGAATGCCCATCTTCAACTTGAGGAGCTCGATGCCTGTTCATATCAGATTCTTGCATTTTTATATCGCCCATTCTTGATCACATTGCATATAGGTAGGTACTTTTGATCCGTGTTTGCTGAGTAATTGCAGGTTACAGGTTCTCAGCTCTTTACAGTGAAATTCATGAAAAGTCGCAACAAATGCGGGACTACGACCAACAAAAGATAAATACTAATCTCCACGCACCATCCGTATGATGCCTCCTACCAGTTCAAGAGACAAAATGGCAAAGCGTTGGTCACTTCAATGCACAAAGCACAAGGGCAGCATAAGATCCAAGCTTCAAACGCAAAGCTCAAGGCAAAAGTCCACATCATTTTGCACTACTGAAAATCTGGAAGAAAACTGAAGAAATTCTAAGAAACCAAGTGTACAAAACATAAGAGAACGGCAACATAGAGAAGCCCTGAAAAGATGGTCCCCCAATTCTACCAAATGGCCGCGGAACCGTGGCCAAATAAGCACTTCTGTCACGGTTCCGTGGCCGCATCTGAACAGTGTCGGTGGCAGTTGAAGCAGCGTTGACTCGGCTCTTTTGGGGTAGTTTTGTAATATCGTGATTGGCTCAGAATGTATACCTAGGGTTTCACTCTCCTGCCTATAAATTGAAGAGCTCAAACCTAAATAAGTTGTGCCTTTCTTTATTTAGATTTTAGGATTAATTCTATTCTTCTTTATTATCTTTCTCTATGAAAAATTATAGTGATCTTTGAGTGGTTATTAATAAAAAAAGAGAGTTCTTTTATTTCCTCGCATTTTTTATCGAATTTTATTATTTCTTTTTATCATTTGTTAATCTGGTCGTAATTTTTTTGTGTTATCATTTTTCTTATTTTTCTTTATCCTTAACAACGATGATGCTTGAGTAAGATCCTTGCAAAGGTGACGTCTCAAATAGCTAGTTGTAAATTCTTCTTAACCTAAATTCTTTCTACCTTTCTTCTCGTTTTTATATTTTTATAATGGGTGAGTAATTTCTCGCTTGTTAGGGCGGGAGAAGGAAAGTTTGAGAGAAGCAAATCTCTCTCACTCTTTTCTTTGCCCAATACCTTAATTCGGACTCCCTTTAATTGAACCACAATCCGCTCACTGCGGCTCCCTATCCTAATGATAGCGGTGATTCTATAGTTAGACTGGTTTTGGTTGAATTAACCGGAGGTTAGGTCTAAGAGCCAAGGATGGACGGAAAAGGATCAAAAGGAAGAAACTAAGTATGGAAAGCCTAGCTTATACTTCTAAGTTCCTTCCTAGTCATGCTAATCCCCGTTGTTGCCGATTATCTTAACACCGATATTAAGAAGGGAATTGAAAGAAGTGAGAAATTCCTAACTCGAACTAACCTAATCCTAACCCTAGCAAGTTCTTTTATCATCTTTTATCTCATTAGTAGATCTTAAAACAAAACTCGACATATTTGGATTTAACTCGTTAAAACATAAAGAAAAAGATCCCATCTCCTTGTGGATCGACCCGTACTCAACCAGCTAGCTACCAAGTGAAACCGTCTTGATTGCGGTAATTAAAATTTTAACACGCACTGAAAAACATCAGACAATCAAATGGCGTCGTTGCCGGGGAGACGGTAGTTTATTTATTTGTGTAATTTCAGGTTAATTTAAAAACAAACAAAAATATATTAAAAAATATTTAAAAAATCATCTTGTTATTTTTGATTAGTTTTGTGAAAGTGTGTATGATAGGAAGAAGGTCTAGTTCAGTTCTGGAGCAAACTCAGTGACCAAATCAATATTCAGGGATCTAAACAGGAAAATGAGAACCAACTCAGCACAGGGAACAAATTTGAAGCGGTCAACCTTCTGAACTACCGCGGAACCGCGGCATAAGCAACAGTTTGACCACGGAATCGTGGTCAAAGGGTGACGTTAGCAACTAAAAACTCTCTGTGAGTATCTCCTTTCTCCTCTCCTCTCCTCTCCTCTGAACTCCACTGAAATATTTTTCCTGCAGGATTCTTTGCACAGATTCTCTTTCCCTCTCCAATAAATTGTTTTTGTGCAGGATTCTTTACGTAGACGCCAAATAAATTTTTTTTCAAGTGTTTTAGATTTTTGGTTTTTACTGTTTTGCATAATTAATACGGACTTTAAGGGGCTATAACACCAATTCAGATTGGATGAGGATTTCATCACCCTTCCTAAGACCCCAAAAATCACTTAAAAGCATATGCATCACCCTGGACCTTAATTAAAAAATATCTAGACTCAGCCAACTAAGGACTGTCATGCTCAATAGGACAGAGGAAGGTTGTGGGCATTCAATCGTTTATCTAAACTTGACTTTGTGGTGCTTAGGCTAGACAAGTGAGAAAGGTAATTTTAAAAGGCCCGTCTCACGGTGATTCGTGAGCGGATCCCTCCTTTCTTCATTTTTTCTTACCTGGCCACAATTGGCTGTGAAGAGACGATTTGAGGGTTATCTCACAACTTGTCACTTTGGAACAGTTAGGAGCAGTCTAGTGGACTTTGAAGATCATAGCTCTAGGTATGAATATGCATGTTTTAACTGTGATTGTTTGAAGTTGTGCCGTTAGTCCGTACATATTTTTTGCAAAAACTCTTTCTAAAGAAACAAAACAAAAACAAAAAAACAAAATAAACTTCTATAAAAACTTGTCGTTTGTCACTAGAATCCCATTTCACCCACCTTTCATCCGCATTTTCCATTAACGTTATCTTACCGTCACATTCTACGCTTTGACTATACTAAACTCGTTTAGTGTATGTCTGGACTCGGGACACTAGTGCCCGCCTAGTCCGCATTTCGTTAGTCGCTACCAACTACGCGATTGACTACGACATCGAAACTCCCTCCACACCTCTTTCACCATTACCTTTGCCGGCCAACTCCGACGTTTACCAGGATTCTGTTCATACATCTTCACTTTCACCATCACCAAATTCTTCTTCTGAGATGTCAGGATTCAATCCCAGCGTCCCTTTACCTACCTCAGGACTGATTCCACTTCAACTAGGTGCGAATAACCCGCAACCACCTCCTGTTGAAGCTCCACAGCGAATCACGCTCTAGGATTGTTTCTATCCTACCTGCTCTGCACTTCCTACCTGTCTTTCACTTCCACCGGCAAATGGGGATAATTTCGAAATTAAGCCCCACTTCATCAACATGTTGCCTAAATTTCACAGGATAGAATTTGAAGATGCCTACATCTTCATTAAGAAGTTCTAGAATGTTTGTGCAATGATGAAGACAACCCAACTGTTCGACGATGCTATACGGCTACGAGTCATTCCTATAACTCTGTGTGACCTAGCTAAGAAGTGGCTGTAGAGTACCGCATCGCATTCCATAAACAGTTGGAACGAGTTTGTAAAATCGTTTCTTAAAAATTTCTACCCAAATCACAAGACCGCGAGAATACGAAACGAAATAAACCAATTTTCCCAGCTTCCTGCCGAACCTTTTTGGAAGTGCTTTGACCGATACACAGACCTTCTTGTTCAGTGCCCGCATCACGGTATTGAAAGATGGCAACTTTGCCAGACCTTATATGAGGGCCCGAATCCAGCAACTAAGCAGTTGCTGGAGACCATTTGTCAAGGCCACTTCCTATCCAAATCTGACGAGGAAGCATGGCAATTTTTCGACAATCTCACGGAGCAAACACTTCAGTGGGAAAGCACCAGACCGAACACTTCATCTACTTCTTCTACTTCTTCCAGTCTCTCTAAGACAGGCGTTCATCAACTTGATATCTCAATTGCAATGAAGCCCGAAATGGCAGCGATCACGCGAAAACTAGAAGCAATTGAGAGCAAATTCTCATCTCCTTTTCCTGCCCCTACTCTTCCCCCTCATACTATTTGCGCTTGTTGTTTGGATCCATCCCATTTGACCGAAGAGTGCCCTTACAACCCACCTGCTCAAGGACAGGATCAGGTCAATGCTACATATCAGCAAAAACCAAGAAATGATCCATACTCTTCCACTTACAATCCTGGTTGGAGGAACCACCCCGATTTCGCCTGGAATCAGAATCAGCAACAATTCCAAGGCCATAACAACTTCCAGAGGCCTCCTCCTCCTCAACAACAAGCTCCTCAACAAACTCAATATCAGCAACCTTTCCAACCCCAACCTTTTCAAAATCCGACGAACAACTTTGCACCCAACAATTCTTTTCCTCGGAATAATTTTGTTCCATCAAACAACGATAAGGTTTCCTCGCTAGAACGAAGTCTGGAGGCGTTTTTAAAGCAGTCGACTCAATCCAATGCCAACATCCAGTCTTCCATTCAGTCTTTAGGGCAACACACTGCTGCACATGGGCAAAGCATCAAAACCATAGAAGCCCAGATTGCACAACTGAATGCAGCTTTAAGCGAGCGAGAGAAAGGGAAACTTCCATCTCAACCACTCCCAAATCCTGGTCATCCACATAATGCACATGTTGCTCTTGAACAACAAAACCATAATATGAGTGCCGTGACTACGTTGAGATCTGGAAGAATGCTGTACAACAATGTTGGTACAGATGATGAAACATCGGCCGCTTCTTTTTCTTCTTCTTCTTCTTCTTCTTCGTCTTCTGAGCATGTTCTCCATTCTTCAAAAGTCTCCTCTTCTTCTGCTGCTCCAAACGGACCCACATCTCACTCCAAGAAAACTCCATCTCTGGGAACCGTTCCAACTCCACTATCTCCTCCACAAGCATTGGACTTAACCAATTTCAAAAACTTCCCATTTCCAAACCGGTTGAGATCCAATAAACAAAATTCACAAATGGAGAAGATTGTGGAGTTGTTTAAACAAGTTAACATTAACATTCCCCTCTTGGATGCAATCCAACAAGTCCCTTCTTACGCAAAAATCTTGAAGGACTCGTGCACTAAAAAGAGAAAATCTCAGGTACCCAAGAAAGTTTTCTTAGCTAGTGCCGTGAGTGATGCTCTTACCCAAGCTTTACCTCATAAATGGAAGGACCCTGGCTGTCCTACGATTTCAATAACCATTGGGGATAAGAACATCAACCGCCCACTTTTGGATCTTAGTGCCGGTGTTAACCTGCTTCCGTATTCGGTATATGAGCAACTAGGTGTAGAAGAGTTGAAACCTACACACTGTACTCTCCAAATGACCGACTGATTTATCACCCACCCTAGGCGTGAGCTAGAGGATGTGTTAATAAAGGTTGGGGACTTCATATTCCCCATTGATTTCATTGTTTTAGACACACAACGTGTAGCTAACCCCCAGAATCAAATTCCAGTGATACTCGGTCGTCCATTTCTTGCAACCTCTAATGCTGTGATCAATTGTCGAAATGGTTCGATGAACCTATCTTTTGGAAACATGACAATTGAACTCAAAATTTTTAGGTTGGGGAATCAGCCCTCTGAACATAATGCTAATATACTAGACATTTACTCAATCCAGGAGATCACCCCGGAGGACTGTGAATTCGAGATTTTTTTTTCAATCAAAGCAATCTTGACGCCACCGGTGCGTTCCTCCTTGAACCTGATACTGCTTTTACTCCGACAATGACTACGAGTGTTTCACTTTCTCGAACAATCTTGACCAGTCGCCACCAGAGTTTGAATCCTTTGAATTTCCTGATGAGTTAGCTGAACCATCCAAATCGGTTGCTTACACTCGTTTTGAACCTCTGCTGGAATCCTTTGAGTTTGAGACATTTTCGCCGATCTTACCTTCAATCGTTTCACCTCCAACGTTCGAACTCAAGCTATTACCGTCTCACCTCAAGTATGCTTACTTGGGTGAGAACGAGACCCTCCCTGTCATCATCTCGGCTTCTCTAGCTCCAGAGCAAGAGAAAGCCCTTCTGACGGTCTTGCAGAGCAATCGGCAAGATTTTGGCTGAACTATGGCGGACATCAAGGGGATTAGTCCCCTGATAGTTGAACATCATATTCATATGATGGATGATGTCAAACTAGCCAAGGATCCACAGAGACGACTCAACCAAGTCATGAAGGAGGCTGTAAAAAAGGAGATCTTAAACTGTCTAGATAGTGGTATCATTTACCCTATCTCTAATAGCCAGTGGGTTAGCCCCATTCACGTTGTCCCCAAGAAATCGGGCATAACGGTCAAGACCAATGAGGCGAACGAGTTAATCCTTACTCGCACCCAAACTGAGTGGCGAGTATGCATCGATTATAGAAAATTAAATGCCGCAATACGGAAAGACCACTTTCCGCTACCTTTCATTGACCAAATGCTTGAACGATTGGCTGGACACGAGTACTACTGCTTTCTGGATGGCTACTCTGGCTGTAACCAAATTCCTATCGCCGAAAAAGACCAGGACAAGACCACATTCACCTGTCCTTTCGGCACGTTTACATACCGCCGCATGCCCTTTGGGTTATGCAATGCGCCCGCTACCTTCCAGCGGTGAATGATGGGAATCTTCTTAGACATGGTGGAAAAATTCTTGGAGATCTTCATGGACGATTTCTCGATTTTTGGCGATTCCTTTGATGAGTGTTTGCCGCATCTCGACGCTGTCCTTACCCGGTGTAAGGATAAGAACCTCACTTTAAACTGGGAGAAGTTCCACTTCATGGTACATGAAGGTATTGTCCTAGGACATATCATTTCGCAAAATGGTATTGAGGTAGATAAAGCGAAGATTGAAGTCATTTCCAATCTCCCTCCTCCAAAATGCGTCCGAGACATCCGAGCCTTCTTTGGCCATGCCGGTTTCTATAGACTGTTCATCAAGGACTTTAGCAAGATTGTTAGGCCCTTGACTCTTCTGCTTGCTAAAGACACCACATTCGATTTTGACTCGAGCTGTGTGACTGCGTTCGAATCACTCAAAAGCTCACTTACTTCTTCTTTCGTTCTTTCTTCTCCTGACTGGACGTATCCATTTGAGATTATGTGTGATGCATCTAACTTTGGCATCGGTGCGGTCCTTGGACAGCACATCGATAAGATGCCGTACGTAATCTATTATGCTAGATGAACTCTGAACGATGCCCAACTGAATTACACAACAACCGAGAAGGAATTCTTGGTTGTTGTGTTTCCTTTAGAAAAGTTCAGGCCTTACTTGATCAGCTCTCAAGTCATCGTCTACATGGACCATTCCGCTCTTCGCCATCTTTTCGCGAAGAGGGACGCAAAATCTCGGCTGATACGTTGGATCCTCTTACTTCAAGAGTTTGACCTTGTCATCAAGGACAAAAGAGGATGTGAAAACGAAGTCGCCAACCATCTTTCACGCCTCCCTTCTTCGTCGACGCTTTAACTTCCGATAAACTACGTTTTTCCGGATGAACAGCTCTTGACAGTATCATGCGGACCCTGGTTCGCAGATTTTGTGAACTATTTGGCCACAGGACTGAAAGGTTCCTAGGCACTCTTGTGAAGGTTCATAAGGCATCAAACATGCCCGGATAAAAATTTAGACGTGCTGAACAACCCAAAGCCGGGATCTTTGCTAGATTATTAAGGTTAAACATGCAAGATGATAACTTTTATCTAAGTGTGAGGGATTACAACCTTTGTAGTCCGCTCCTTCGCTTCACAAGCTCCGAGTAGAAGTCCCTTTGCCGTGATCTACGATCTCCCGGACTCATGAGAGGCTCCACGACTCGAACGATCCATGCTAGCTTGAAGTGTTCCAAATCTCTGATGATCTACGTCGAAGTTGCAAAGACTCAAGCTTTCTCACTCTAAAGAGATGAACACACTAATCTCATGGGCTAGATGAGATGAGGATGAGAGAGTAGTATTTTTTCTTTCTTTTTAAATCATTTTCTCATATTTATTCATCACATAAAGATTTTCTAGTACGCTTTTTTTTTAAGAGAGAAGAAGATGATAATGGAAAATGATAATCATAATAATCCTTTTGTGATGAATAGAAAACAAAGCTATATGATTGATATATTAACCATGGTCAAGGATGAGTGGCTAATAATTTGTAGAGAAATAACTAGAGTTAGGGTTTGGTTTGGTTAGGAAATGTGTCATCACAAAATATCTTAACCATGACAAAAGAAAATGCTTCTAGAAGGTGCATGAAGCAACTAACCCTAATCAAACCCTAACCTCATTTAATCATCCTTAAACATGTTTAACAATAAATCATATCATGTCACAATAATATATATCACATATATATTATATATTTGCAACAAAAGAAAATAATACAATTAACATATATAGCATATATATCAATGTATCATCCAGTGAGAAAATGAAATAATAAAGCGAGCCAATATTAGATAATGTAATAATATATCATATATATTATTATATATTAAATCATCGAATCAACACTTGATCCGACGATCCGGCTATATCGAATATTACCGACTAATATATCATGTACCGATTCATCGAATCAACACTTGATCCGATGACCCGGTCATATCTTAATATCGCGAGAATATAATACGGTATCTCATATCGCATTATTCTCGGTCCTGCACATATCACATATGTGACTCTACTCCGTTTCGCCTGACCCAAGAAAGCTCTGTGTAGGACTCTAAAGAATCGTCAATACGCCGGTAACAAGTGATGATCATATCAAACACCCACAAGCTGCAAGCGGTCAGCTAAACGTAACAGCCACCCAGGTATTGAGCGATCAGAAGATCAACAAGCTAGCCTGTGCGTTCTCCTGTGAATCCAATCAGTAACACTCCCGTACAGTCCGGTCTGTTCGTCTGATATGTCGCATATCAAGTCTAGGGGTGGGAAACGTCAGACCCCAGTAACCTATAAGTCGTGTCGATGTGTGGCTCATAACGGGTCGAGAAACTACTAGTAACACTTACCAGTAAATCTCTATATCAGCCCTGGCCAGGGACTTCCAGTTATAGCCAATCGAATACAGCACAACATCAACTCCCTATACCGGGAGAGACGAATCCCCTCCTATCGCTCATTGCCTCCATGTGATTCGGGACTGTACCTAAAAGCCACCATTTTGCACACCCTCTTAGACGTGGTAAGGTGGAAATCAAAGCACAGTGGAAATCACACAAGACTCCATGACAATCTCGGGTCTATAGACTACCCTGTACCAGTGTCACCGGAGAACTGCCATCTGACGTGTGGTATATCGCCATCTGGGAGTTCTCGGCGAGTCCGTCCAGTGTACCCAGTCTCCACTGAGCACCCGTACACCATCTCTGATGTCAAACACCGATGGATATAGGATCATCCATCGCCCATCATATGGGTCAAGATGCGTATACGCTAATCTACTCTGGTGTATCGATGCCCTGTCTCGATATACCCTCGACTAGGAACTGTTATAGGATGTACTCATCGACTACCAAGGCCCCACTAGTATGATCTCATCATAGTCCCAGTAGTCGAGTACAGATCCTAAAGGCTTTATCAACATGTGAGAGTAAAATAGTAAACCAATACAAGTCAACATGTTAAGATAAAGTGAAACCAAATAGCATACTATCATGACGAGCAAGAAAGTCATCTCTATATATATCCAAGCATCCATTATAATATACATCATATGTACAACAATGGCCTCTAGGGCATACACATAACTAACAATCTCCCACTTGCACTAAGGCCAGCTGCTGTAGTATCTCATACCTAGCATCCCGAATAATCTCTCAAACTGTATTTGGGGAATAGTCTTCATGAATGGATCCGCAGTGTTGTCCTTCGTATCTACTCTCCTGACCTCGATCTCCCGGCGATCAACTATCTCCCTGATCAGGTGATACCGCCTCAGAATATGTCTAGACTTTTGATGGGACCTGGGTTCCTTGGCTAACGCCACAGCTCCATTGTTATCGCAATACAGAGGTATTGGATGCTCAATGGATGGAACCACTCCAAGTTCACTAATGAACTTCTTTATCCAGACAGCCTCTTTGGTAGCATCGTTGGCAGCGATGTATTCAGCCTCCATCGTCGAGTCTGCAACGGTATCCTGTTTGGAACTCTTCCAACATACCGCCCCTCCATTGAGGGTAAAGACAAATCCCGAATACGACTTAGAGTCGTCCTTATCACTTTGGAAGCTGGAATCGGTAAAGGACTCCACCTGGAGTTCTCCGTTACCATACACCAAGAACATCTCCTTAGTCCTTCGTAAGTACTTGAGAATGTTCTTCACAGCTGTCCAGTGACTCTCTCCAGGATCTGCTTGATACCGACTCACTACACTTAGTGAGTATGCTACATCGGGTCTAGTACATAGCATCACATACATGATAGAGCCTACTACCGAAGCATAGGGTATCCCTTGCATGTGAGCTCTCTCCAAATCAGTCTTGGGAGACATCTCTTTGGAGAGAGTGAGTCCAGAGATCGTGGGTTAGTTCCCATGCTTGGATTCTTCCATACTAAACCTCTTTAGTATGGTGTCAATATACCTGGATTGGGACAATCCCAGTATCCGTTTAGATCTATCTCTATAGATCATGATTCCCAATACGCAGGAGGCATCACCTAGATCTTTCATTGAGAATCTTTGTGATAAGAAGAGCTTGACTGATTGCAGCATAAGAATATCATTTCCTATCAAGAGTATGTCATCCACGTACAATACGAGGAAGACAACCTTACCCTCTGCTACCTTCTTATAGATACAAGGTTCATCTATATTTTTGATGAAGTCAAACTCTTTGACTACAACATCAAAACAGATGTTCCAACTCCGCGATGCTTGCTTTAACCCATAAATGGATTTAAGCAGCTTGCACACCTTTCCGCTGCTCCCACTATCTATGAAGCCCTCTGGCTGAGTCATGTATACGCTCTCTTCTAAATCACCGTTTAAAAAGGCGGTCTTAACATCCATTTGACAGATTTCGTAGTCATGGTATGCAGCAATGGCAAGTAAGATCCGGATGGACTTAAGCATAGCCACTGGAGAAAAGGTTTCGTCATAATCCACACCTGGTCGTTGACGAAAACCCTTTGCTACAAGTCTAGCTTTGAAAGTCTCAACTTTTCCATCTACACCAAATTTCCTTTTAAAAATCCACTTGCTCCCAATGGGTTTTACCCCTTCAGGAGCATTTTCCAAAATCCATACATTATTGGTGTACATGGATTCCATCTCAGATCGCATTGCATCCAGCCATTTCATAGAGTCACCACTCGTGATGGCCTGCTCGAAACTAGTTGGGTCATCATCATCCATGATGCAGTCCTCGCTACCACCATCAATGAGAAAACCGTAGTATCTCTCAGGTGGATGAGAAACCCTACTAGATCGGCGGAGAGGCTGGGGTTCGTTGGGTTCTACTGAATCCTCTGGTTCTACGAAATTATCTATTGTAGTTTGTTCTGCCGGAACTTCTTCCAGTTCTACCTTAATGCCACTAATCTGTTTCATAAGAAAACCTTTTTCTAAGAAAGTGGCATGTCGAGAAACAAACACCTTTTGTTCCTCGGAGTGGTAGAAGATATACCCTCGCGAATGCTTGGGATATCCAATAAACTTACATAGGACAGACCTTGCCTCGAGCTTGCCTGGATTGTGTATTTTAACATAGGCCGGGCAACCCCATATCTTAACAAAATTAAGGTATGGTCTCTTCCCTTCCCATATCTCATATGGGGTGGTAGGCACAGATTTGGTAGGAACTTTATTCAGTATGTATGCCGCTGTCTCAAGCGCATACCCCCAGAAGGAAATAGGTAATTCAGCAGTGCTCATCATAGAGCGTACCATATCTAATAGGGTGCGATTCCTCCGCTCCGATACACCGTTGTGCTGTGGTGTATAAGGAGGAGTAAGCTGAGAGAGAATCCCATTCTCTTTTAGATAATCTAGGAACTCACTGCTTAAGTATTCACCTCCTCGATCAGATCGAAGAATCTTAATACTTTTGCCCGTTTGATTCTCTACTTCGTGCTTATATTCTCTGAATTTCTCAAAAGCTTCAGACTTGTGTTTCATCAGAAACACATGTCCGTATCTAGAGAGATCGTCAGTGAATGTAATGAAGTAGGAAGAACCGTTCCTGGCATGCGTAGACATGGGACCACATACATCACTATGTATTAGTCCTAAGAGTTCAGTAACTCTTTCTCCGTGTCCACTAAACGGAGCTTTGGTCATTTTTCCTTTGAGACATAAATGACAAGTATCTTAAGATGATAATTCGAACGGATTCAAATAACCATCCTTATGTAACTTAGCCAGTCGTGTCGCATTGATATGTCCAAGTCTACAATGCCATAAGTAGGATTCGTTCATATCTGAACTGTTCCTCTTGTGTGTGTTTTGTATAGTCAGGACTGTATTCTGATTCAGAATGAATATGCCATTATGTAACGAGCCTGATGCAATCAACTTTTGATCTAGGAATATGTTCATAACATTATCCTTTACTACAAAATTATATCCTTCTTTACTTAATAAAGAAACTGATATAATGTTGCACATCATGTTCGGTATATAATAGCACTCATTTAGAATCAGTGTATTACGACTTGGTAATACAAGGTGATATCCGCCAACTGCTTTGGCTACAATACTTGCACCGTTCCCTACTTGAACGGAATGATCACCTTTTCCTAGTTCTCTACCTTTCCGTAGCCCATGTAATAATTTACATATGTGGGATCCTGATCCGGTATCTAATACCCAGGACGTAGGGTGAACTGAGAAACAGTTCTCAATAACTAACACACCCGAAGAAGATGCATCAACATGCATGCACTTTTTGGCGGCGTGAGAATCCAGATATTCTCCTGTTTCCTGTTCAGTCTTATAACTCTTATAAGAAAGAACGGGTCCAACGTTCCCTTGCTGAGTACAATAATCGGGTTCAGTCAATATATCCATATTATTATCTTGATTATGGCCTGACATGGTCGCTACCTGGAGAGAGAGAGAAGAAAACACTTTAGCGTATGCTCTTGCAAGATTAGATTGGTTATTATCTTATCTAATCAGGATGTCTCCCACTGTTTTTATCAAATCTACCTTAAAACCCTAAAAGGTAAGATTAGCCGGGATTAATTACACCCTACAATTTCGTCAATCTTTCAGCCAGATCAGTGTCGGTACTTTGAGGGAGGTTCCCCGTGCTTTCGTACGGACCTAATTTAAGTAAACCTCGTTTTCCCAGAGGCGTAACCCCGTTAACACTTTTCTAGACACCTACTTGATCGGCTAATTGTCCTGTGTAAAACTCTCCCAGGAGTAACACTTACTCGCAGTGGGTATCGGGATCCAACCATCTCATAGGAGGTATGCAATCTCATTGCAAATTTCAACACTTGAAATTCCCGATAATATTTTTTACCCCTAGCGTCCCATGACCTTGACGGAGGCCAAACTACCCATAGGGCGCTAGTCAAGTTCAACCCGTCATTTCTTGATTGAATTAAACCCACCCGTACGACCCTTGACGGAGGCCAAACTACGCCGTACGAATACCTTAATCCAATCGCATCATATGCTAGCAGATAAGCACTAGTTAGCTACCGTACACTATGCCTTGACGGAGGCCAAACAACCGCAGCACGAATACTAAGTAGTACTTATCTGAAATGACGGAGGGCTACGCAGGTTTTTTAGAAAACCATGAGCGTAATGAACTTGATATCGTTGTAGAATCGAGTGAAGTTTTGAAAAGGAGTGTTTTTGAGGCTTTTCTTAGTTTCGCTAAAGGGGTCACTCCCGGTGAAGGGATCGTCGGCCCTTTCCTCATCGAATAAGGTGCAGGATATATCATATATACCGCTGTGCAAAGCAAAACACTAAAAGCATTCAAAATACAAACCGCGTTTTGTAGCATCTGCCAGTTTCGCTAAAGAGGTCACTCCCGGTGAAGGGATCGTCGGCTCTTTCCCCATCGAATAAGGTGCAGGATATATCATATATATCACTGTGCAAAGCAAAACTGTAGCTACCCTTTTTATAAAGTTTTGATTCTACAACATCTTTAGGTTTCTTTTCCTTTTATTAATCTCATTAATAAAAATCCCATCAGCTTATGCTTCCTAAGCATCACAGAAGAAACGAAAGCAGTAATATTTATATATCAGCATATATATATAGTATAAGCATTCGTCTCAGGCAGTAATATGATCTCATCACAGAACATTGCAGCAGAAGAACATATATGAAATATTGGATATACTAGGACGTCCGTGTTTTCAATACGAGCCTCTATAAAACACGGATTCCACGGTCGCGACGAATAGCCAAACCCACATCCCAAGACCCCTACGAGAGCGGCAAGTAACACTGCCAATTCTAGGGTTAGGAGACCCGGTCTCGACTCCTCGAGATGGCCTCCCACTGGACCCTAGAACCCGGTTACTTATGCTCCCCACCTTGGGTCTACCTAATGCGGAAAAGTAAATAATATACACTGGTGACAGCAACCTCAACCTGGAAGTGCCCCAAATAAAAGAATATTACATTACAGATGAATTTTACATGAATGAAAATAAAAACCCTCATCTCACAAAAAACCCCCGGCTATTCTGAACGCGACGATCCAATATAACATATCACAGCAACACATAATATCTCATATCATCAACGTAACTAAATATGCGCATCCCAATTGTCGTTGACATATAGCAACGAAACCGGCGATATCACATATTACACTTACGGTCACAGAAAAGAAAGTGTAAAACTACAACATTTGGAATCCACAATCACTTTAGACATCGTAAATCCGAAATATCACATACTTCGCATTTCATGCCTAACTCTATGAATTCCACATATTGTATCACATTCCAGATAAATAGACAGTATTAAACTTTCCGAACAGATAATCAAACATCCAAGATTTCCCAAAGTGCTCAACTCTTGAGCGGAGTTCAAATAATCCCAGAATATGTCAAAGTACCAGTGATCCAGCCGTAGAAGGGTCAAGCCAACGCCTCACATGTGGCACGCCGTACTTCCCCAAACCCGAAAGTTCAAAAGGCAGTTCAAGACGGTCACATAATCGAGTTAAGGTTTGTTGTCTTCTAGAGGGTCCACTGCTTAACTTGTGCAATTTTTCCGAAAGATTTAAACCCGATAAAAATTCAACACTTGAAAGTTTTACGTGGAGGGAAAAAGTGAGTTAATGATATCCGTTCGAACTTTTTAACAATTTCTAAATATCCGGAAAGAAATACGAATTTAAATATTCCGATCGAATCTACTATTACAAAACAAACCCCAGAAGTCTTAACACTTAAAACAGTTTAAAAAATACCCAGAAGCATCTACAAGCAACTACAGAAAATACCATGAAGCCACGTGTCACAATTCGACAAAACGGCCGCGGAACCGCCGCGGGAAGCATGTTTCCGCCGCGGTTCCAGCGCGTTCTGGTGGAGTTGGGGGCCCGTATTTCATGGTAATTCTTAGAAATCCCTGCTGATTTTTTTACATATTTTTAATTCAGAAAAATCCCAAATTTTGAAAAATTTCCAGAGAGGGGTTAAATTTTGTCGGTTCAGGTTCGATCGGAGTTTTAACTTCGTAAACACATCGCCTAATGCTCTAGCTAGGCTCTGATACCACCGTAGGGATCCTAGGCACTCTTGTGAAGGTTCATAAGGCATCAAACATGCCCGGATAAAAATTTAGACGTGCTGAACAACCCAAAGCCGGGATCTTTGCTAGATTATTAGGGTTAAACATGCAAGATGATAACTTTTATCTAAGTGTGAGGGATTACAACCTTTGTAGTCCGCTCCTTCGCTTCACAAGCTCCGAGTAGAAGTCCCTTTGCCGCGATCCACGATCTCCCGGACTCATGAGAGGCTCCACGACTCGAACGATCCATGCTAGCTTGAAGTGTTCCAAATCTCCGATGATCTACGTCGAAGTTGCAAAGACTCAAGCTTTCTCACTCTAAAGAGATGAACACACTAATCTCATGGGCTAGATGAGATGAGGATGAGAGAGTAGTATTTTTGCTTTCTTTTTAAATCATTTTCTCATATTTATTCATCACATAAAGATTTTCTAGTAAGCTTTTTTTAAGAGAGAAGAAGATGATAATGGAAAGTGAGAATCATAATAATCCTTTTGTGATGAATAGAAAACAAAGCTATATGATTGATATATTAACCATGGTCAAGGATGAGTGGCTAATAATGTGTAGAGAAATAACTAGAGTTAGGGTTTGGTTTGGTTAGGAAATGTTTCATCACAAAATATCTTAACCATGACAAAAGAAAATGCTTCTAGAAGGTGCATGAAGCAACTAATCCTAATCAAACCCTAACCTCATTTAATCATCCTTAAACATGTTTAACAATAAATCATATCATGTCACAATAATATATATCACATATATATTATATATTTGCAACAAAAGAAAATAATACAATTAACATATATCGCATATATATCAATGTATCATCCAGTGAGAAAATGAAATAATAAAGCGAGCCAATATTAGATAATGTAATAATATATCATATATATTATTATACATTAAATCATCGAATCAACACTTGATCCGACGATCCGGCTATATCGAATATTACCGACTAATATATCATGTACCGATTCATCGAATCAACACTTGATCCGATGACCCGGTTCATATCTTAATATCGCGAGAATATAATACGGTATCTCATATCGCATTATTCTCGGTCCTGCACATATCACATATGTGACTCTACTCCGTTTCGCCTGACCCAAGAAAGCTCTGTGTAGGACTCTAAAGAATCGTCAATACGCCGGTAGCAGGTGATGATCATATCAAACACCCACAAGCTGCAAGCGGTCAGCTAAACGTAACAGCCACCCAGGTATTGAGCGATCAGAAGATCAACAAACTAGCCTGTGCGTTCTCCTGTGAATCCAATCAGTAACACTCCCGTACAGTCCGGTCTGTTCGTCTGATATGTCGCATATCAAGTCTAGGGGTGGTAAACGTCAGACCCCAGTAACCTATAAGTCGTGTCGATGTGTGGCTCATAACGGGTCGAGAAACTACTAGTAACACTTACCAGTAAATCTCTATATCAGCCCTGGTCAGGGACTTCCAGTTATAGCCAATCGAACACAGCACAACATCAACTCCCTATACCGGGAGAGACGAATCCCCTCCTATCGCTCATTGCCTCTATGTGATTCGGGACTGTACCCAAAAGCCACCGTTTTGCATGCCCTCTTGGACGTGGTAAGGTGGAAATCAAAGCACAGTGGGAATCACACAAGACTCCATAACGATCTCGGGTCTACAGACTACCTTGTACCAGTGTCACCGGAGAACTGCCATCTGACGTGTGGTATATCACCATCTGGGAGTTCTCGGCGAGTCCGTCCAGTGTACCCAGTCTCCACTGAGCACCCGTACACCATCTCTGATGTCAAACACCGATGGATATGGGATCATCCATCGCCCATCATATGGGTCAAGATGCGTATACGCTAGTCTACTCTGGTGTATCGATGCCCTGTCTCGATATACCCTCGACTAGGAACTGTTATAGGATGTACTCATCGACTACCAAGGCCCCACTAGTATGATCTCATCATAGTCCCAGTAGTCGAGTACAGATCCTAAGGGCTTTATGAACATGTGAGAGTAAAACAGTAAACCAATACAAGTCAACATGTTAAGATAAAATGAAACCAAATAGCATACTATCATGACGAGCAAGAAAGTCATCTCTATATATATCCAAGCATCCATTATAATATACATCATATGTACAATAATGGCCTCTAGGGCATATACATAACTAACAAGGACTACTACCGAATGAATGGTCAAGCCAGGACAGACTTCGATTCTTATCCCAAGTAAAACACTTTTACTGGGACGAACCCTATCTGTTCAAGTACTGTCCCGACCAGATTATTCGTCGGTGTGTCCCTGACAATGAATTCAAGAGTGTGCTGTCGTTTTTCCATGATCAACCGTGTGGCGGGCATTTTGGCCCCAAAAAGTCGGCCTAGAAGATCTTGCAGTGTGGCTTCTATTGGCCATAACTCTTCAAAGACGTTCATGATTACTGCAAGATTTGCTCCCGGTGCCAACACTTGGGCCGGATATCCAGGAGAAACGAGATGTCGCTCCAACCAATCTTGGTTGTGGAGATTTTCGATGTTTGGGGGATTGATTTTATGGGGCCGTTTCCCAATTCTTTTGGGAACTTGTATATTCTTCTCGCTGTTGATTATGTCTCTAAGTGGGTCGAGGCTGTGCCCAGCCGAACTAACGACAACAAGGTTGTCGTTAGATTCCTTAAGGAAAACATTTTCTCCCGGTTTGGACACCCCTGCGCGATCATTAGCAACAATGGAACTCATTTCTGTAATAGGACTTTCGAGTCCTTGATGCGGAAATATTCCATTAATTATAATCTATCAATGCCCTACCACTCCCAAACATGTAGTCAAGCCGAAGTTTCAAATCGGCAAATTAAGCAGATATTGGAGAAGATGGTTTCCAAGAACCGTAAGGAGTGGTTGTTTCCCCCAATCAGAGCAAAGCTCTGTTCAAATTCCAAGACTGGAAATGAAGCGATGCTTCTGCGTCCCCCAATCAGAGCAAAGCTCTGTTCAAATTCCAATACTGGAAATGAAGCGACGCTTCTGCTTCCTCCAATCAGAGCAAAGCTCCATTGAAGCAACGCTTCAAAACCTGTGCTCTGCGCTACACGCCACATGTCTAACACAGGCGCGCTGGCGCAGTTGCGCTGCGCGTCACGTGTCGAGCGTGAGTGCGCTAGCGCAAGGCGCGTTGTACGCTACGTGTCAAAACACGAATGCGCTAGCGCTAGCGCAGTTGCGCTGCGCACCCCAAGTTAGAGCAAAGCTCTGTTTCCAAGACTGAAAAGCGAAGCAACGCTTCATGATTATGTAGCGCATAAACATCTCACCAAGGAATAATAAAGAATTAAAAATTTACAGAACACTTAACAGATAATAAAATACTAAATTAAAACATCTCTTTATTTTTATTATTGTCATTACATTTAAAAAAGATCACCAAATATGGGATCAGAAGGACAGGGGTTCACAAAGCTAAAGAGAAGATTATCCAGCTCCCTCTCCGTTTTCTCCATCATGTCGAAACGACGATCCTCCCGAGGGGTAGCCATCCAACGGTCGGTGCCGCACTCCTCAGAAAAAGTGGTGATGAAGACCCGACGAGCCCGTATCTGGCTCAGCAAGTGGATGGAGCAATCCCTCAGGGCTTGAGTGATTAAGCACGCCTCCAAAAAGCACTCGATCTTGTCTTCAGCAGTATCCCGCATTGCCGAGGACATCTCAGCTGGAGGAGAGGGAAGATCGGCGAGCACAGACGCAAGCATCATCCGAAGCCAAATAGAGTATGGGGGAAGAGGGGACCCCACACGAGTCAAAAGATCGTGCAGCGCAGCGTCGCACTGATCATCCGTGAGAGAAGGATCCACCAAGCGCGCAGCGAACCGAGGAACAAGGTCCTGAATGGGCACTTCCCATGGTTGTCTAGGAGCATGAGGGCGGTTACAAGCCATAGTTGAGAAGGTTCTTTAGGGATGAGAGAAGGAGGAAGCTTTGCTTCAAGTTATAAAGACGAAGCACATAAAATTTTGTGCACAATGGAACTATTTCCAAAATTGGGAAATGAAAGATTCTAGGGAATATAAGTTTAACTTAAAAAGAAGGTGAAAAGACATCTCTGTTGAAGCAACACTTCAGATCCAGCGCTCTGTTGAAGTAACGCTTCAGATTCAGCGCTCTGCGCGCTGTGCGCCACGTGGTACAGTTACGTTGCACTCTGCGCTGCGCGCCACGTGTCCAAATTGGGTGCGACAACTGATTGTTAAGGATTCTGCGTGTTCAAGTTTAGTTAATTACCGCAATCAAGACGGTTTCGCTTGTAGCTAGCCGGTTGAGTACGGGTCGTCCACAGGGAGATGGGAATCTTTTTCTATGTGCTTTAACGAGTTAAGTCCAGTTTTTCAGATTTTGTTGTGATTAATTAAGTGGTAAATTGATATGTAAAGAGAGCTTGTTAGGGTTAGGATTAGATTAGTTTGAGTTAGGAGTCTCCCACATCTTTCGTTGCCCCTCTTAATATCGGTGTTACGGTAATCGGCAACAACGGGGATTAGCACGACTAGGAAGGAACTTGCGAGTATAAGCTAGGCTTTCCAACGCATAAGTTCTTCCTTTTGGTGCTTGTCCGTCCATTCTTGGCTCTTAGCCATAACCTCCGGTTAATTCAACCACAACCGGTCTCACTACGGAATCACCGCTATCATGTAGGATAGGGTGCCGTAAGGAGCGGATTGTGGTTCAATTAACGGGAGTCGAATTAAGCTGTTGGGCAAGGAAAGAGTGAGAGAGATTTCCTTCTCTCAAACTTCCCTTATCCTACCCTAACAAGTATGAAACTACTCACACATCATGATACGGAAAAATAAAACAAAACAAAAGAGGAAGATAGAAAGAAAGAGATTAGAAGATAACAACTAGCTATTTGCGACCTCACCTTGGCAAGGATCAAGCGTAAGCATCATGGTTGTATTAAGGATAAAGAAAAAGAGAGAAGAAAGAAACAACAAGAAATAACAGCAACTAGTTAACAAATGAAAATTACAACAATTAACAAGAGAATAAGACAAGCATAATAATAAATGGTTCTTCTTTATTCATCATTCTTCACTCACAAGCTCACTAAAAGTTTTAATAGAGAAGAGATGAGAAGAGGAAGAAGAACATGTATTCTAAAACCTAAAGAAAAAATACAAGATTATGCATCCATCCCTTCACAAAGTTCTGGGCTATTTATAGGCTGAAAACTGAAAATCTAGGGCAACCATCAGAATACACATGAAAAGACCTAAATACCCCCCAAATTTCGTGAGCTGAGGAAGCCGTACGGCCGCGGATCCGCGGCCTATGCCCCCTATTGGCCGCGGATCCGCGGCCCTATGGTGGAGTCAGGGTATGGTCTTTCTTGTACTGCCCTGATCTGCTGTCCCCTCTTGTCTGGTACATGTATTTTCTGAAAATACTTCCACATTTCTTCCAGAATTTCTGTTGATGGAAAGGTGATTTGATGTGTATCTTTTGTCAAGATTTTCTTGAGCTGCGCGTAGATTTCTTGGAACTTGTGTTGCCATTGAGCCTTGTGCATGAAGGTGACAATCGATTTGCCATTTTGTCTCCTAACTGGTGTGAGGCAACAGACGGATAAAGAGCGGAAACCCGTGTTTTATCTGTGGTTGGCAGGAACTCGGATTTTGTCGTGTTTTTCCATGGATTTCACCGTTTAGAGCCGAGAACCTGTATCCTGCAATTGACTAGCAAACACGGCTCAAGAGTACCTACCGATATCCAGTGTGATAAAAATTGGATGGTATAAAAATGCAAAAATCTGATATGAACAAATATCCCCAAACTTATCATTTGCTCGTCCCGAGCAAAGCCAATTTATTCACAAAAAATTTGCTAACCTCACTTTCCCAGGGAACGCGATTGCACTGAGCATGTGCAACAAGCCGTTAAACCTCTAGGTGTCCCTAGTAGGAGGAGTGTTGTCTCCTGAGGGTTTTCAGCGGATACTACCCACAAAATCTGGTCAAGTTGGTTTTGTAAAATAACTAAGATTCAAATCCTAAAGTTTTGTTTCAGAAAATAACAATTCTATAATCCTAAGTCTAGACTATCGAACCTTTATTTTTCACACCTCGCTTCATATTTAACTACAGATTTTATATGTCTTTACGTGCAGTGCAAATAGTGTCGTTAAGTTCCAGAAGGATCGATTAAAGTCATCATGTCGCACAATAAAGCCCAGATAACAATTTTAAAAGGATCACATAAGTTTTATAAAGAGTTAAGCATTTTTCAAGTTTCGTTTTCCAGTAAGGTTTCAACTTCAGAATTTCTATCTTCCTTAATAAGAAACTAAGTCGTATTTTTCACTCCACCTTTTTCTTGTTTTCATTTCATACACACCTTTGTGAACGTGCAATAGTCTTTATCATAGAATAAAACCTTCATATCTCCGTTAAATTTTTTTTTTATAAAAGCCTGTCTTTTATCAAGATTATTCTCACACAAAGAACAGTTAGGAATTTTAACTCGGAGAGAACACTTGCTTGACTTTGTTTTAATCTGGACTTTCTAGGCTTCTTAGCGAGCTTTGGGCCAATGCACCCAAACCAGTTGATTTTAGGGCATTAGGTGTAGAAACACCCCAGCGGACTTAATTACTCAAGTTACCTAGGTCCAAAAACAAAAGACAGTTTGGCGTGAAAATCAGATGATTTAATACGAACGGAGATATAACCGGCAGTTCAATTGTTTTTTTTGGATAAAAGACGTGTTTAGTGGGTTCGGTGTGTAATCATTCCAATCAAGTTTCAGATGGGTTATTTTTTCAGACTTAGTTCCAATTACGGCATCAATAACATTCCTTCATATTCACTTTACTTCATAAACTATTCTTGACATTACTTATTTCAGAACAAACCTATTTAATCCTCAGAAAATCATTTATCTGTCTAAAAGTTTTTAAACATAAAAGACTTGTCATCTAATTTCCAAAAACTCACGACACGTGTAGTGTGATGTAAAGACGTATATCAGCTATAGTTAACTTCAAAGGAGAGTTATCTTTCAGGTTTTCAAAATCTAAACATAAGATTTAGTTATTCCTATTTTTTCAAACAAAAACCGTCGAAATTTTGAATCAGAGTTCTTCCACAAGCTAACTTGACAGAAAATTTTTTATGTTTTTAGAAAATTTTCAGATTTTTATGGATTTTAATATGTAGATGCAAAATATACATATGAATGAGAAGGTAAGAAATGCGTACCGAGCGTACCCCCAAACATAAACTGGACAGTGTCCTCACTGTCATTGCATGAAGAGATCATTTGAAGGGTCAAAATTGTCGGTTAGCGATACACAATTTTTTTGTTTTTGTTTTTATAGAAAAGAAAAAGAAAAAGAATATACAAATATATACAAAATGGTTTATACATACCCCCAAACTTATTTGGAACAGTGTCCACTGTTCTTGGCTGGATAACCGAAGTTTGGAGGTAGGCAGAGGAAGATCAGGCAGGGTAAACCGGCTCCTATAAGAACAGGAGCTCCTCTGTTGGTTCAGCGCTAAGGTACAGTTTGCATCGGTGTCCGTTTACTTTGAAAAGTGAACCGTCCTTTGGATTTTCCAAATCCACAGCGCCCCGCGGATATACATTCCGCACAAAATACGGCCCTTTCCAGCGAGATCTGAGCTTTCCTAGATGGAAGTGAAGTCGGGTGTCGTAAAGCAGTACCTGCTGACCAAGTACGAAGGTTTTGCGCAAAAGGTGTTTATCGTGAAACACCTTCGTTCGATTCTTAATGACAACCGCGTTATCGTAAGCCTCATCCCTAAGCTCGCTTAGTTCGTTCAACTGCAGCTTCCGATGGCTGTCCGCATCTTCGAGAGACAGATTCAGCTCTTTTATCGCCCAAAATGCGCGATGCTCTATTTCGACAGGTAGGTGGCAGGCTTTTCCGTACACAAGCCGATAGGGAGACATGCCAAGGTCGGTCTTATAAGCGGTTCGAAATGCCCAAAGGGCATCAGTGAGTTTCAGCGACCAATCCTTACGGTTCTTGGAAACCGTCTTCTCCAGTATCTGCTTGATTTGCCGATTTGAAACTTCGGCCTGGCCGCAGGTTTGGGGGTGGTAGGGCGTAGAGAGCTTATGATTAATGGAGTATTTCCGCATCAAGGCCTCGAAAGTCTTGTTGCAGAAATGACTTCCATTGTCGCTAATGATCGCCCGGGGGTGCCCAAAACGAGAGAAAATGTTTTCTTTAAGGAACCTAACGACAACCTTGTTGTCGTTAGTTCGGCTGGGCACAGCCTCGATCCATTTAGAGACGTAATCAACATCGAGAAGGATGTACAAGTTCCCGAAAGAGCTGGGAAACGACCCCATGAAATCTATCCCCCAACCATCGAAAATCTCCACAACCAAGATCGGTTGGAGCGGCATCTCGTTCCGCCGGGATATCCGGCCCATGTGTTGGCACCGGGAGCAAGTCTTGCAATAGTCATGAGCGTCTTTGAAGAGTTGTAGCCAGTAGAAACCACATTACAAGATCTTCTCAGCTGTCTTTCTGGGCCCAAAATGCCCGCCACACGCTTGATCGTGGCAAAACGACAGCACACTCTTGAATTCCTCGTTAGGGACACACCGACGAATAATCTGGTCAGGACAGTACTTGAACAAGTAGGGTTCGTCCCAGTAAAAGTGTTTTACTTGGGATAAGAAGCGAAGTCTGTCCTGACTTGACCATTCAGTCGGTAGTAATCCCGTGGCCAAATAGTTCACAATATCTGCGAACCAGGGTTCGCAAGATACTGTCAAGAGTTGTTCATCCTGGAAAACGTCGTTGATCGGAATTGGAAGCGAAGGCGAAGAAGGAAGTCGTGAGAGATGGTCGGCAACTACGTTTTCACATCCTCGTTTGTCCTTAATGACAAGGTCAAAGTCCTGAAGCAAGAGGATCCAACGTATTAACCGAGACTTTGCATCTTTCTTCGCAAAAAGATGGCGCAGAGCAGAATGGTCAGTGTAGACAATGACTGGAGAGCCGATGAGGTAGGGCCTGAACTTTTCTAAAGCAAATATAACAGCTAAGAATTCCTTCTCAGTTGTTGTATAATTGAGTTGGGCGTCGTTCAGGGTTCGGCTCGCATAATAGATTGCGTGCGGCATCTTGTTGATGTGTTGTCCAAGGACAGCACCAATGGCAAAGTCGGATGCATCGCACATAATCTCAAATGGGTGCGTCCAGTCAGGTGAAGAAAGAACGGGAGCAGAAGTGAGTGAGCGTTTCAATGACTCGAATGCAGTCATACAGCTCAAGTTGAAGTCGAATGGCGTGTCCTTGGCCAGCAAAAGAGTCAAGGGCCTAGCAATCTTGCTAAAGTCCTTGATGAACCGTCTATAGAAACTGGCATGGCCAAGGAAGGCTCGGATATCTCTGACGCATCGGGGGGAGGCAGATTGGAAATGACCTCAATCTTTGCTTTGTCAACCTCTATGCCATTTTGCGAGATGATATGTCCTAGGACAATACCTTCGCGCACCATGAAGTGGCATTTCTCCCAGTTCAAAGTGAGATTCTTGTCCTTACATCGGGTAAGGACAGCGTCAAGATGCAGCAAACACTCGTTGAAGGAATCGCCGAAGATGGAGAAATCGTCCATGAAAATCTCCAGAAATTTTTCCACAATGTCTGAGAAGATTCCCATCATACACCGCTGGAAGGTAGTGGGCGCATTGCATAACTCAAAGGGCATGCGACGATATGCAAACGTGCCGAAAGGACAAGTGAAAGTGGTCTTGTCCTGGTCTTTTTCGGCGATGGGAATTTGATTATAGCCAGAGTAGCCATCAAGAAAGTAGTAGTACTCGTGTCCGGCCAATCGTTCAAGCATTTGGTCAATGAAAGGTAGCGGAAAGTGGTCTTTCCGCGTTGCGGCGTTGAGTTTTCGGTAATCGATGCATACTCGCCACCCAGTTTGGGTGCAAGTAGGGATTAACTCGTTCGCCTCGTTGGTTATGACCGTGATGCCCGACTTCTTGGGGACAACATGAATGGGGCTAACCCACTGGCTATCAGAGATAGGGTAAATGATACCACTATCTAGACATTTTACGATCTCCTTCTTCACAGCCTCTTTCATGACTGGATTGAGACGTCTTTGTGGATCCCGGGCTGGTTTGGCATCATCCATCAGATGAATGTGATGCTCAACGATTAGGGGACTAATCCCCTTGATGTCCGCCATGGACCAGCCAAAAGCTTGCCTGTTGCTGTGCAAGACCGCGAGAAGGGCTTTCTCTTGCTCGGGAGCTAGAGAAGCCGAAATGATGACAGGGAGGGTCTCGTTCTCACCTAAGTAAGCGTACTTAAGGTGAGACGGCAAAGGCTTGAGTTCGAGCGTTGGAGGTGAAACAATGGAAGGCAAGATTGGTGCAAAGGTCTCGAACTCAAAGGACTCCAGCAAAGGTTCAAAACGAGTGTAGGCAACCGAGTTGGATGGTTCAGGTAACTCATCCGGAAAGTCGAAGGATTCAAACTCGGGTTCTGCGCGGCTAAGATCGTTCGAGAACGTGAAACGCTCGTAGTTGTTGTCGGACGCAGAAACAGCAGCAGGTTCGAAGAGAAACGCACTAGTGGCGTCAAGATTATCGTGATCAAACAGAAACTCCTCGAATTCACACTCTTCTGGGGTGATCTCCTGGATCGAGCAGACGTCCAGTATATGAGCATTAGGTTCGGCGGGCTGATTCCCCAACCTAAAAATGTTGAGTTTGATCGTCATGTTTCCAAAAGAGAGGTTCATCGAACCATTGCGACAATTGATCACAGCATTTGAGGTTGCGAGAAATGGGCGACCGAGTATCACCGGAATTTGATTCCGGGGGTTAGCTACAGGCTGTGTGTCTAATACAATGAAGTCAACGGGGAATATGAAGTCCCCGACTTTTATTAACACATCCTCTAGCTCACCCCTAGGTTGGGTGATCGATCGGTCGGCCATTTGGAGAGTGCAGTGCATGGGTTTCAACTCTCCGACGCCTAATTGCTCTTATACTGAATACGGAAGCAGGTTAACACTGGCACCAAGATCTAATAGTGCGCGGTTGATGTTCTTATCCCCAATGGTAATTGAAATCGTAGGACAGCCAGGGTCCTTCCGTTTTTGTGGTAAAGATTGGGTAAGGGCATCACTCACAGCACTAGCCAAGAAAACTTTCTTGGGTACCTGAGACTTCCTCTTTTTCGTGCACAAGTCCTTTAAGATTTTCGCATAGGACGGGACTTGTTGGACGGCATCTAAAAGAGGAATGTTAATGTTAACTTGCTTAAATAACTCCAGAATATTCTCCATTTGTGGATTTTGTTTGTTAGACCTCAACCGATTTGGAAATGGGATGTTTTTAAAAGTGGTTGAGTCTAATGCTTGTGGAGGAGATTGTGGAGTTGGAACGGATCCCAGAACAGGTGTTTTCGTGGAGTGAGAAGTGGGTCCGTTCAGAGCAGAAGAAGAAGGAGGAGAGCCTTATGAAGAACGGAGAAGAGGCTCAGAAGACGAAGAAGCAGGAGAAAAGAAGAAGAAGAAGTAGAAGAAGAAGCGGCGGCCGGGGTGTCATCGTTGATCCGTTTGCCAATGTTGTTTTGCAGCATCCTTCCCGGTCTCAGTGTGGTCACGACACTCACATTATAGTTCTGTTGTTCAAGAGCAACATGTGCATTATGTGGGTGACCGGGATTTGGGAGTGGCTGGGACGGGAGCTTCCCCTTCTCTCGCTCGCTTAAGGCCGCGTTCAGCTGTGCAATCTGGGCATCGATGGTCTTGATGCTTTGCCCGTGTGCGGCAGTGTGTTGCACTAAGGATTGAATGGAAGACTGGATGTTAGCGGTGGACTGAGTCGACTATTTAACGAACGCCTCCAGACTTCGTTCGAGCGAGGAAACCTTATCGTTGTTTGACGGAACAAAGTTGTTTGGTGGAAAAGAATTGTTGGGTGCAAAGTTGTTCGTCTGATTTTGGAAGGGTTAGGGTTGGAAGGGCTGCTGATACTGAGTTTGTTGTTGCGCTTGTTGTTGCGGCGGAGGGGCCCTTTGGAAATTGTTGCCCTGGAATTGATTCTGATTCTGATTCCAGACGAAATTGGGGTGGTTCCTCCAACCGGGATTGTAGGTGGAAGAGTATGGATCATTCCTCGGTCTTTGCTGGAATGCAGCATTAACCTGATCCTGTCCTTGCGAGGGTAGATTGTAAGGACACTCTTCGGTCAGGTGGGAAGGATCGGAACAACAAGCGCAAATGGTACGAAGGGGGAGAACAGGGGCAGGAGCAGGAGCAGGAGAAGAAAATTTGCTCTCTATCGCTTCAAGCTTTCTTGTTATCGCAGCCATTTCAGCTTTCATCGCAATAGAGACATTAAGTTGGTGAATTCCTACCCTAGACTGACCGGTAGAAGTGGAGGTAGAAGAAGAAGAAGTCGGTCTGGTGCTCTCCCATTGTAGCGTTTGCTCCACAAGGTCATCAAAGAACTGCCACGCTTCCTCGTCAGATTTCGATAGGAAGTGGCCCTGACAGATGGTTTCCAACAACTGCTTCGTTGCTGGGTTCAGGCCCTCGTATAAGGTTTTGCAAAGTTTCCATTTCTCTATACCGTGGTGAGGACACTGAACAAGAAGGTCTTTGTACCGGTCAAAGCACTTCCAGAAGGGTTCAGAAGGAAGCTGAGAGAATTGGTTGATTTCATTTTGAATCCTTGCGGTTTTATGATTCGGATAAAATTTCTTTAGAAACGCTTTTACAAACTCGTCCCAACTGGTTATGGAGTGGGAAGTGGTGCTATACAGCCATTTTTCAGCAAGATCGCATAGAGTGAACGGAATGACCCGTAGACGTATAGCATCGTCCGACAGTTGGGTAGTTTTCATCATGGCACAGACGTTTTGAAATTTGTTGATGAAGATATAGGCATCTTCAGATTCAAGCCCACGAAATCTTGGAAGCATGCTGATGAAGTGGGGCTTAATTTCAAAGTTGTCCCCATTGGCCGGTGGAAGAGAAAGGCAGGTGGGAAGTGCAGAACGGGTGGGATAGAAACGATCCTGGAGCGCGATTCGCTGCGGCGCTACAACAGGCGGTGGTGGTGGAATATTGGTCTCCGTAGGAGGTGGAGCCAATCCAGGGGTAGTCAAAGAGATGTTCGGATTAAATCCTGACATCGCGGAGGAGGAGGTTGGTGAAGGTGAAGGCGAAGATGTATGAACAGAATTCCGGTCAACGTCGGAGTTGGCCGGCAAAGGAAGGGGTGAAAGAGGAGTGGACGGAGTATCGACGTCTGAGTCGATCGCGTAGTCGGTAGCGACTAACGTAACGCGGACTAGACGGGCGCTAGTGTCCCGAGTCCAAGCGGACATACACTAAACGAGTTTAGTATAGTCAAAGCGGAGAAGGTGGGGGTAAGAAAACGTCAATGGAGAAAACAATGGGTGGTGGGTGAAAAATGGATTTGGCGACAAAAGGGCAAGTTTTTATAAAAGTTTTTGATTTTTTTCCTTTTTTGTTTTGTTTTTTTTTTAGAAAGAGATTTACAGAAATATGTACGGATATACGGCTTAAGTAATCACAAACAAGATATGCACAATCACACCTAGATCTAGGGTCACCTAGGTCTGCTAGACCTGCTCCAGAACTTGATTGTCGAAGTAAAACAGTGTCGAGAAACGGGCTTAAGATACACTGATCACGAGGCCAGGTAAGTGCAGAGATAAGGGGAGGTTTTCCAACGCTTTCGCGAAGTTCCTTAATTAAATAACCCTTTCTCTTTTGGCGGTTGCGCCATTAACACTTTCCTAGACACCCCGTAAACAATATACTGTTCAGCGAGATTCTAAACACGGTTTAACTTCTCCTAATGAGAGCGAAGTCCTTAGGGCTGAAGTCTAGTATTTTTTAATTTACAATGGACAATGCATATGCTTTTGTGATTTTTGGGGTCCTGGGAAGGGTGATGAAATCCCCACCCAATCTGGATTGGTTTCAAGCCCCTTAAGTCCGTATTAAAGAATGCAAAGCGGTAACAAATCAACTGCAAACAATTTTTATTTTTAGCGTGGCGCAAAGAATCCTGCACAAGAACAATTTATTGTAAGGGGGAAGAGAATTTGCGCAAAGAAGGCTGCAGAAAACACAGTTCAGTGGAGTTCAGAGGAGTGGGAGAGAGGAGAGAGACTTACAGAGAGAAAATGCACCCCTGAAGCCACCAAGTGGCCGCTGATCCGCGGCCTAAGCCAGCTTATGCCGCGGTTCCGCGGCACAAGAGTGGGATTAGGCCTTCAATTTTGTTGGGTTTGCTGATTTGGGTGTCCTCTTCTGTTTTTAAGACCCTGAATCTGGATTTGCTCACTGGAACTGCTCCAGAATCTTAAAGTAGACCGTTTTCTTCGTATTGTCCGTCGCGGTGTAGCCGCGAAATGTGGGTCTCTCTTCCCACGTCTTTGGCACTGAACTTGAACTCCGTATTATTCGACGTCTTTGGCGCTGATCTTGAACTTCGTATTTTTCTGCACACTTGCACAAAAGCTAATAAAAAATAACAAGATGATTTTTTTTTACAAAGTATATTTTTTTGTTTTGTTTTTCGGTTATATTCACAAGTTAACCCGAAATTACACAAGGAAATAAACTACCGTCTCCCCGGCAACGGCGCCATTTGATTGTTAGGGATTCTGCGTGTTCAAGTTTAGTTACTTACCGCAATCAAGACGGTTTCGCTTGTAGCTAGCCGGTTGAGTACGGGTCGTCCGCAGGGAGATGGGAATCTTTTTCTATGTGCTTTAATGAGTTAAGTCCAGTTTTTCAGATTTTGTTGTGATTAATTAAGTGGTAAATTGATATGTAAAGAGAGCTTGTTAGGGTTAGGATTAGGTTAGTTTGAGTTAGGAGTCTCCCACATCTTTCGTTGCCCCTCTTAATATCGGTGTTACGGTAATCGGTAACAACGGGGATTAGCACGACTAGGAAGGAACTTGCGAGTATAAGCTAGGCTTTCCAACGCATAAGTTCTTCCTTTTGGTGCTTGTCCGTCCGTTCTTGGCTCTTATCCATAACCTCCGGTTAATTCAACCACAACCGGTCTCACTACGGAATCACCGCTATCATGTAGGATAGGATGCCGTAAGGAGCGGATTGTGGTTCAATTAACGGGAGTCGAATTAAGCTGTTGGGCAAGGAAAGAATGAGAGAGATTTCCTTCTCTCAAACTTCCCTTATCCTACCCTAACAAGTATGAAACTACTCACACATCATGATACGGAAAAATAAAACAAAACAAAAGAGGAAGATAGAAAGAAAGAGATTAGAAGATAACAACTAGCTATTTGTGACCTCACCTTGGCAAGGATCAAGCGTAAGCATCATGGTTGTGTTAAGGATAAAGAAAAAGAGAGAAGAAAGAAACAACAAGAAATAACAACAACTAGTTAACAAATGAAAATTACAACAATTAACAAGAGAATAAGACAAGCATAATAATAAATGGTTCTTCTTTATTCATCATTCTTCACTCACAAGCTCACTACAAGTTTTAATAGAGAAGAGATGAGAAGAGGAAGAAGAACATGTATTCTAAAACCTAGAGAAAAAATACAAGATTACGCATCCATCCCTTCACAAAGTTCTGGGCTATTTATAGGCTGAAAACTGAAAATCTAGGGCAACCATCAGAATACACATGAAAAGACCCAAATACCCCCCAAATTTCGTGGGCTGAGGAAGCCGTACGGCCGCGGATCCGCGGCCTATACCTCCTATTGGCCGCGGATCCGCGGCCCTATGGTGGAGTCAGGGTATGGTCTTTCTTATACTGCCCTGATCTGCCGTCCCCTCTTGTCTGGTACATGTATTTTCTGAAAATACTTCCACATTTCTTCCAAAATTTCTGTTGATGGAAAGGTGATTTGATGTGTATCTTTTGTCAAGATTTTCTTGAGCTCCGTGTAGATTTCTTGGAACTTGTGTTGCCATTGAGCCTTGTGCATGAAGGTGACAATCGATTTGCCATTTTGTCTCCTAACTGGTGTGTGGCAACAGACGGATAAAGAGCGGAAACCCGTGTTTTATCTGTGGTTGGCAGGAACTCGGATTTTGTGGTGTTTTTCCATGGATTTCACCGTTTAGAGCCGAGAACCTGTATCCTGCAATTGACTAGCAAACACGGCTCAAGAGTACCTACCGATATGCAGTGTGATAAAAATTGGGCGGTATAAAAATGCAAAAATCTGATATGAACAACAACACTGGAATTAAAACTCCCCACCGTTAGATCAAAGGATCTAATAATAATAAATCATTTATTAACCAGAATTAAATTCTGTTAAGGAAAGATTTCTCAAAATCTTTCCAAACAACAATATTGTGCTTTAAGTACCGCTGGATCAATGATCCAATGGTAAATAATGAATTACCGAAAACAGAACAAATTCTGCATAGAAAGATTTTTCCTATCTTTATTAAAACTAGAAGATTACCTTCTGTCAAACAGGAGCCTTCGGATCAAAGATCCAACGGTAGGAAACATTCCTAGATCAATTAAGAGAAAGATCTCTTAAACCGATTTAATAAGTCGATTGGCCCTATATAAAGCCCCCAAGACTTCAAGTCCCAGATATAGAGAAAAAACCCTCTAAAAACTTGGAGAAAAAACTGAGAAGAAAATAAAGGTAAAGAACCGATCCCTTGGAAAACAGAGATGAAAACATCTCGTAAAAAGAAGCAATGCCTTCTAAAAAAGATCTTAGATCTATAAGAAAGACCGAGGTCCTTGAATAAAGAACAAGATCGAAATCACAAAAAAAGAAGTATTTTACTTCACAGATCTTTTGATCTAAAAAAGCAGAGCCTTTTATAAGAATAAGAACTTAGTTCTTGAAATCTTGAGGCAAGGCCTCTTTTAAGAAGAACATAAACTTGTTCTTGTAAGTTGATGTGCAACACCCCACGAGTTGCGGGGAGGCGGAAATTTGAAAAACAATCATGTTTATAAAGCGAACATCAACTAACCGAAGATCGTTTCTAAACAATACTTAACAAAAGGCATAGAGTTCTAAGATACTATATGAAGAGATTATACCAAATGATTCTAGTCCTTCGTCTTTATGATATCTACGGCCTCCTTGGATCTCCACGTCCTCCTCGGCTTCCTTCCGTGATAAACGATCCACCCGAGAACCCTAATCCAAGCTATAACCTCTAAACTTGAGGTTACTTAGTTTCTTTAGTTGCTAATAAAGGAACTAAGATGATGTAGAGATTGGTTATGGGGTGTTTAGTCTTTCCTAATCCTTGCTCTCAACTCATGAGTGGTAGGATTAGGGTTTAGTGAAGGAGAGAGAGCTTGAGGAGAGAGAAGGTGGAGATGATAATGATAATAAAAATCCTTCTCACTTGAATATATGATACATAATGAATTATAAAATAATATAAATTAAATGATTATTCACCATGCTTCATTTATTCAAGGAGAGTGATTCATCATGTGAGTCATTAGATCATTAATTATGCATTAATGATATGATGAATCATATGAATGAGTCACTAAAGCAATTAATGAAAATGCCACCTTAACCCCTCATGTCACATCCTTCTAGAAGCTTCTCGGAAATTACAAGAATGCCCCTCGCATCCATGAAAACACAGAAAAACTTTAGACTGTACAAATCCAATAACCTGATACTAGAATCTGGCTTAAACCAAAGCCGGCTAGTAAAAACTGTCCGAAAGTCGTACATGCGTTTAAACACGTATGCGTCCGAACCTTTGTCGTAAAACCATACGACCTCTATATCTTTTCGCCTGGGTTTAGGAAATCTCTGTGTGGGACTCTAAAGACTCGACTACTACGCTGGCAGCGGGTTTAACCACAGACCGCAAGCGGCACTAGCTGTACGTAACGGTCCGCAGGTAGTTGTCGATAAGAAAGACGATGAGGTAACCCATCTGAAATCCTACTAAGCATGTCCGTGACAATATCCGCGCAGTCCGGTCTGTTCATCTAAGAGTATCGCATGTAAGGTCTAGGGAGGTGGTGGACGTCAGACCCCTAATAACCGTACAAGTCGTGTCGGTATGGCTCTATCACCATCCGAGAATCTACTGATCAATCTATCAGTAATTCCCAATTAGCCATGGCCAGGGACTTATGGTAATGACCAACCGATCACCGTGCGATATCAACTCCCTATACCGGGAGAGACGAATCCCTAACAGTCGCTCACTGCCTCCACGTGGCTCGGGACTGTGCCCAACTAAAACCTGTTTGCACGACTCCTTTGAATCGTGGTAGGGTAGTAATCAAAGCACAGTGGGAACTCACACGAGACAAATGACGACCTTAAGTCAACGGACTATCTGCACACATGTCACCTGAGAACTGCTATCTGACGTTAGGTATAATACCATCCAGTCAGTTCTCGGCGAGTCCTGTCCGGTATACTCACATCCAGTGAGCATTTGTATACAATCTTAGGTGCACTCCACCAATGGCTGCGGGACCAATCCATCGCCCCTCCTCAGGGTCTAGATATGTATACACTAGTCTACTCCGGAGTATCAATACCCAGTCTCGATAATCCTACGACCAGGGATATCTAAGGGTGTGCCTATTGACTATCCAGCTCCTACTAGTATGACTGCCATCACAACGCCGGTAGTCAGACAAACACCCTATGGGCTTTATCAACATATATATATAAACACCAAGTAAAATATATCATACGTTAAGATAAAGACAAACCAAATAGCGTACTATCATATCAAGCAAGACTGTCATGTACATACTTATCCCAAGCATCCTATACAATGTAGGCCTCTAGGGCATATATATCCAACAATCTCCTACTTGCACTAAGGCCTATAATTGGTGCAATGAGTACCCACTGTCTCTACCAGATCCAGTTGCTGGCGTACCGCATGCCCAACATCTCAAACAGCCTCTCGAACTGCACTTGAGGGATGGCCTTGGTGAATGGATCTGCCGTGTTGTCTTTTATGTCCACTCTCCGTATCTCGATCTCCCGACGATCCACGATCTCCCTGATCAGGTGAAACCGCCTTAAGATATGCCTGGATTTCTGATGGGACCTTGGTTCCTTCGCTAAAGCTACAACGCCATTGTTATCGCAATACAAAGGTATTGGATTGGCAATGGACGGAACCACCTGAAGTTCAGAAATGAACTTCCTCATCCAGACAGCCTCTTTTGTGGCTTCACTAGCAGCTATATACTCAGCCTTCATAGTTGAGTCTGCGACGGTATCCCGTTTGGAACTCCTCCAACATACCGCCCCTCCATTAAGGGTAAACACAAAACCCGAAATGGATTTAGAATCATCTTTGTCACTTTGGAAGCCGGAGTCGGTAAAAGCCTCTACCTGGAGGTCCCCATTACCGTAAATCAGGAACATCTCCTTAGTCCTTCTCAGGTACTTGAGAATGTTCTTTACCGCTATCCAATGTTTCTCACCTGGGTCCAACTGATACCTGCTTACCATACTTAGTGCGTAAGCTACATCCGGCCTGGTACATAACATCGCATACATTATAGATCCTACCGCCGAAGCGTAGGGTATAATGCCCATGCGAGCCCTCTCTTCATCAGTCTTTGGAGATATCTCTTTGGAGAGGGTGATCCCGTGACAAGCGGGCATATTGCCGCGCTTGGAATCTTCCATACTAAATCTCTTTAGTATAGTGTCAATATACCTGGACTGTGAAAATCCCAACATTCTATTAGATCTATCACGATAGATCTTAATGCCCAAAATGTATGATGCATCTCCCAAGTCTTTCATGGAGAATTTATGTGACAAGAAGAGCTTTACTGATTGTAGCATAGGGATATCATTCCCTATTAGTAGTATGTCGTCGACGTACAAAACGAGGAAGACAACTGCTCCTTCTACAATCTTCCTATAAATACATGGTTTATCTACATTTTTGATAAAGTCAAATTCCTTGACTGTCTCATCAAAGAAGATGTTCCAGCTCCGCGATGCTTGCTTTAACCCATAAATGGATTTAAGCAATTTGCACACTCTTCCGCTACTCCCACTGTCTAAGAAACCTTCTGGTTGATCCATGTAAACACTCTCTTCTAAATGTCCATTTAGAAAAGCTGTTTTTACATCCATTTGCCAGATTTCATAGTCATGGAAGGCAGCAATAGAAAGCATGATCCGAATGGATTTAAGCATAGCTACTGGTGAAAAAGTTTCATCATAGTCCAATCCTGGTCTTTGACGAAAACCTTTTGCAACTAGTCTAGCTTTGTAGGTTTCCACTTGTCCAAATGCACCAATCTTCTTTTTGAAGATCCATGCACCCAACTGGTTTCACCCCAGGAGGAGCAACTTCTAAAGTCCATACTTTATTGGTGTACATGGATTCCATTTCGGATCTCATAGCACCCAACCACTTCACCGAGTCGCTACTCGTGATAGCCTGTTGAAAACTAGTAGGCTCATCATCATCGATGATGCAATCCTCTCGATCCCCATCAAGAAGAAAACCGTAGTATCTTTCAGGAGGATGAGAAAGCCTACTAGATTTGCGGAGTGGCGTTGGTTCGTCATGTTCTATTGAAATCTGAGGTTCTACTAAGTCCTCGGTAGCAGTTTGAGGTTCTGGAATTTCTTCCAATTCTACCACGCTCCCACTAATTTCTTTTGCAAGAAATTCTCTTTCTAAGAAGACAATGTGACGAGCGACAAACACCTTTTGTTCTTCAGTGTGGTAGACCATATACCCCCTTGAATGCTTAGGGTATACTACAAACTTGCATAAAACCGATCATGCCT
The DNA here is from genome assembly GCA_030015575.1 of Agapanthus africanus. NCBI lineage: Eukaryota > Viridiplantae > Streptophyta > Magnoliopsida > Asparagales > Amaryllidaceae > Agapanthus > Agapanthus africanus. Next base: position 541,649,408 of record CM057337.1, read on the forward strand.
CGAGCTTGTCCAGTTTATGCTTTTTAACATATACCGGACATCCCCATATCTTGATATACTTGAGATATGGTCTCTTTCCGCTCCACATTTCATATGGAGTGGTAGGCACAAACTTAGTCGGAACTCTATTTAATAGGTATGCTGCTGATTCTAGAGCAAATCCCCAGAAGGAAAGTAGCAACTCAGCACTACTCATCATTGAACGCACCATGTCTAACAGAGTGCGATTCCTCCTTTCTGATACACCATTATGTTGAGGTGTATAAGGCGGAGTAAGCTGAGAGAGAATTCCATTCTCTTTTAAACATTCAAGGAAACTGGTACTTAAGTATTCTCCACCTCGATCAGATCGAAGTGTCTTTATGCTTTTACCAGTTTGTTCTCTACTTCATTTTTATACTCCTTAAACTTCTCAAAATCCTCGGATTTATGCTTCATCAAGAACACATGTCCATACCTAGAGAAGTCATCAGTAAAAGTGATGAAGTAGGAGTGACCACTTCGTGCATGCGTAGACATCGGACCACATACATCACTGTGTATAAGTCCCAAGAGTTCAGTGGCTCTTTCTCCGTGTCCGGTGAACGGAGATTTGGTCATTTTTCCTTTGATACATGATTGAAAAGTTGCATATGATGAATATTCAAACGGATCTAGATATCCATCTTTATGTAACTTAGTCAACCTTGTTTCATTTATATGACCAAGTCTACAATGCCATAGGAAGGCTTGATTCGAATCTGGAGCCTTTCTTTTACGCGTGTTTTGAATATTGAAAATTTGAGATTGATTAATTATGTATATGCCGTTTTCCAGTGTGCCATACCCAATCAGTTCTTGATTTAGGTGAATGTTCATAACATTTCTTTCAAGCCCAAAACTATATCCTTCATTCGATAACAAAGATACTGATATAATATTACACAACATACTGGGAATACAAAAACAGCTTTACAACACCAAAATGTGTCCACTAGTCAACCCTAGGTGATATTCCCCTATTGCAATTGCATCTACATGCATTCCATTGCCCATCCGGAGAGTCATATCACCTGTCCCCAGCACTCTACTATTTCTCAGATCCTGCAATGAATTACAGATATGAGAACCAGAACATATATCAAGTACCCATGATGTAGAGTTAACTGAAAAACAATTTTCGATTACAAACACACCTGAAGTAGAAGCAACTGCTTGCTTCATGTCCTTGGCTTTGAAAGCCTGACAATCCTTCTTCCAGTGCCCTTGCTTGTGACAATATAAGCACTCGTTCTTTTCTGTCTTCACCCTTCCTGCCTTGTTCGTTCCCTGCACCTTCTTGACCCCACCTTTCGGTTTGGTGGCTTTCATCTTTTTCTTCCCTTTAGCTTTCGCTTTAGATTTAGAAGAAGATGATTGGCCAACATACAGAACGGGGGTCTTCTCCTTTTTCAAGGAGGTCTCTGCTACCCTCAACATATTGAGGAGCTTTGGAAGATCAGCTTCCATTTCGTGCATGTTGAAGTTCAGCACGAACTGAGAGAAGGTGTGGGGAAGGGACTACAAAATCAAGTCGATATACAAATCGTTCTCTAGCACGCATCCCAGGTTTGCGAGTTCCTCAATGAGGATGATCATTTTGAGGACGTGCTCTCCTACAGGCGATCCTGGAGCTAACCTCATCTGGAAGAGTTTCCTTGAGGTTTCGTACCTTGCGATACGGGAGTGCTCCCCATACAATTCTTTGACATGGAGAAAGATGGATACAATATCCATACTCGTGTGCTGTTTCTGGAGTTCATTGTTCATGGACGCCAGCACGATACACTTAGCTCGCTCACAATCTAGATCCCAGGTTTTGCGGACTTCCCTGTCCACAACTGAGGAATCTGGTCCTGAGATAAGGGGAGGAACAGCGGTGGTAACATATACTACTTTGTCATAAGTCAGTGCAATATTGACGTTCCTTAGCCAATCTTCATAGTTCTGCCCGGTCAGTATATTTTTTTCAAGTAATAGTTTTAATCCAGTCATGGTAGCTGCCAGAGAGAGAGAAAAGAAAACACTCAGCATATGCTCTTGCAAGTTTAGATTGGTTTTTTAAAATATCTAAACAGGATGGCTCCCACTGTTTCCTCAAATCCTTCTTCAAAACCTAAAAGAAGAACTAGTCAGGATTTAATCACACGTCACGATACTTGCTTAACCTTTCTGCCAGGCTGGTGTTGGTACTTCGAGGGAGGTTTTCCAACGCTTTCGCGAAGTTCCTTAATTAAATAACCTCTTTTCCCTGGAGGCGTAGCCCCTCTAACACCTTTCTAGGCACCTACTTGGTTTATAGCATTGATTGTTAAGTGAGAATATTTCCCGAGAGTAATCCTACTCATCAGTGGGATCGGGATCCAACTATCATTGCATGATGCCCTAGATGGAAGCCACTCTAGTCACCACACTCCAGAAGGTATGCTAAATCTGCAAGTTTCCTTTATGTTTGAAACTCCCGATATGATTTTTACCCCAAGCTCTTATAGACCTTGACGTAAGCCAACAAGTCATAAGACGCAAGTCAAGTTCTACCCGTCGTTGTCCTGATTAATTTAAGTACATCGTACAAGCCCTTGACGTAGGCCAACAAGGTGTACGTCTGTCATAAACTAATGCATCTATCTATGCAACAAATAGGCAAACACACTGCTACCATACACTATGCCTTGACGTAGGCCAACAAGCATAGCATGAATACGATGTGCTGTCTACTTGAAACGACGGAGGGTTACGGCTAGTTTTTGGCAAAAAACCGTTAACGTAGTGAACTTGATTTGATCGAAGGAACTAAGATAGCTTTTATTAAAAGGAGTGGTTTAAGCTCCGCATTTAAAATTTGCTTTTTCAAGAAAACCGAGTGGTTTTTAGAAATTGTTCCAACGATTCAGTTTAGGTTGTATTTTTCTTTGCATTAAAAATAATGTGTCCCATCTTTAACCTATCATTACAGATAACAACGAAAATACAACGTCCTCTTATACCATCCGCATTCGCCACGGGGTCCCGTCATCACCCGTTAGGTTACTTAACTAACGACAGAGCGGGGGCTGGGGTGAGCGCGGGTGTAAAACATAAGTGACTTCTAAATAGCTATCATATATAGATATTGTACATTTGTCAGACGCAATAATAGGCATTCCAGATCACAGATAAACAATATTGGATTTGCAAGCAATCCGCATTTCTTTTGAGCCTGCAATGAAATACGGATTACACAGTTGTGATGAATAGCCATTTACCCCACCCCAGACCCTTACGGGTACGGCAAACTACCCGCCAAGTACCAGAAGTGAAGCGTTTAGCCTCAACACTTCAAAATATCCGGTAGTTTGTGCACCCCACCTTGGGTCTATCCTAGGAGAAAAAACAGTAAAAAGAAATAATACAACGGTGGCTACAACCGCAACCTAGATATGTCCCGCAAAATAATATTACAACTTATTACATTTACATCGAATGAATTAATACAATAACCCATCACAAAACCCGGCTAATCACCATAACAATCCAATACAGTTTATATACACAAACAGTTAAAAATAATATCACAGATATGTGCAACCCCCTGCCAACCGACATACTAGCAGTTAGGGGAGGTTTACGAACACATAATACATTTCACAGATATAATCAAACAAGCAAACATCGTATAATTTCGATCGATTAAACACATTAAATTTTGCTCCAATACTTCTCTGCAAATCTGAAACCTGGGCAAAAATTAAATCATTCCAGAAAATCCCAAATATCACAAAGAAGGCACAGAAGAAAACTGGGCTGAATCGGCCCCAACTTGACGGCGGAACCGCGGCGGATCGGTGGGATCGGCCGCGGTTTCCCGGCACTTTGGCCGATTCAGGAGCCCATTTTTCTTATGTGTACTTATATTTTCATGCTGGTCATTCTGGAGGTCCCTGAAAATTTTTTGGACTTCATTTTAAAATCGACAGAAACCTCATGATATCGGGGTTTTTTCCGGTTTGTTTTCCGTTCGAAATTCATACAACTTTGCAAGTGTGTTAATTATTGTTTAGTGAGGCTTTGATACCACTGTAAGTTGATGTGCAACACCCCACGAGTTGCGGGGAGGCGGAAATTTGAAAAACAATCATGTTTATAAAGCGAACATCAACTAACCGAAGATCGTTTCTAAACAATACTTAACAAAAGGCATAGAGTTCTAAGCTACTATGTGAAGATATTATACCAAATGATTCTAGTCCTTCGTCTTTATGATATCTACGGCCTCCTTAGATCTCCACGTCCTCCTCGGCTTCCTTTCGTGATAGACGATCCACCCGAGAACCCTAATCCAAGCTATAACCTCTAAACTTGAGGTTACTTAGTTTCTTTAGTTGCTAATAAAGGAACTAAGATGATGAAGAGATTGGTTATGGAGTGTTTACTCTTTCGTAATCCTTGCTCTCAACTCATGAGTGGTAGGATTAGGGTTTAGTGAAGGAGAGAGAGCTTGAGGAGGGAGAAGGTGGAGATGATAATGATAATAAAAATCCTTCTCACTTGAATATATGATACATAATGAATTATCAAATAATATAAATTAAATGATTATTCACCATGCTTCATTTATTCAAGGAGAGTGATTCATCATGTGAGTCATTAGATCATTAATTATGCATTAATGATATGATGAATCATATGAATGAGTCACTAAAGCAATTAATGAAAATGCCACCTTAACCCTTCATGTCACATCCTTCTAGAAGCTTCTCGGAAATTACGAGAACGCTCCTCGCCCGTGAAAACACGGAAAAACTTTAGACTGTACAAATCCAATAACCTGATACTAGAATCTAGCTTAAACCAAAGCCGGCTAGTAAAATTTGTCCGAAAGTCGTACGTGCGTTTAAACACGTATGTGTCCGAACCTTTGTCGTAAAACCATACGACCTCTATATCTTTTCGCCTGGGTTTGGGAAATCTCTATGTGGGATTCTAAAGACTCGACTACTACGCAGGCAGCGGGTTTAACCATAGACCGCAAGCGGCACTAGCTGTACGTAACGGTCCGCAGGTAGTTGTCGATAAGAAAGCCGATGAGGTGACCCATCCGAAATCCTACTGAGCCTGTCCGTGACAATATCCGCGCAGTCCGGTCTGTTCGTCTAAGAGTATCGCATGTACGGTCTAGGGAGGTGGTGGACGTCAGACCCCTAATAACCGTACAAGTCGTGTCGGTATGGCTCTATCACCATCCGAGAATCTACTGATCAATCTATCAGTAATTCTCAATCAGCCCTGGCCAGGGACTTATGGTAATGACCAACCGATCACCGTGCGATATCAACTCCCTATACCGGGAGAGACGAATCCCTAACAGTCGCTCACTGCCTCCACGTGGCTCGGGACTGTGCCCAACTAAAACCAGTTTGCACGACTCCTTTGAATCGTGGTAGGGTAGTAATCAAAGCACAGTGGGAACTCACACGTGACAAATGACGACCTTAAGTCAACGGACTATCTGCACACATGTCACCTGAGAACTGTTATCTGACGTTAGGTATAATACCATCCAGTCAGTTCTCGGCGAGTTCTGTCCGGTGTACTCACATCCAGTGAGCATCTGTATACAATCTTAGGTGCACTCCACCAATGGCTGCGGGACCAATCCATCGCCCCTCCTCAGGGTCTAGATATGTATACACTAGTCTACTCCGGAGTATCAATGCCCAATCTCGATACTCCTACGACCAGGGACATCTAAGGGTGTGCCTATTGACTATCCAGCTCCCACTAGTATGACTGCCATCACAACGCCGGTAGTCAGACAAACACCCTATGGGCTTTATCAACATATATATATAAACACCAAGTAAAATATATCATACGTTAAGATAAAGACAAACCAAATAGCGTACTATCATATCAAGCAAGACTGTCATGTACATACATATCCCAAGCATCATATACAATGTAGGCCTCTTGGGCATATATATCCAACAGTTCTTTGATCTTAAATTGATCAAAATGCGCTCTGCGCTATTGGACAGTGCTTTGCACTCATGAACTGCGCCCTTGCGCTTCTTGGACTGGCGCTCAGCGCCATAACACGGTACGTGTCAACCATAGACACGCTCTGCGCTTTGCGCTCCTGAAAACAGCGCACTGTGCTCTTGGGTTAGCGCTCAGCGCCAAGCGCGCCACGTGTCACTCACTAGCGCACCCATAAACTGGCGCAGCACACTTAGCGCTAAGCGACACGTGTCAACCTTACGTATGCTAGCGCAATGCACTCTTTAATTGGCGCATAGTGCCTGAAGCGCCACGTGGCGCGCTGTCAGAACATACCTTGTTCTGATAAATGCTATGCATTTAATTCCAGACGAAATGTCAGAGCCCAAATAAAGGCCTAGCAGGCAGAACAACAAATAAAATGTTCGTTAACTGGACTTAGCCCAATTCTGGCCATAAGTCCTCAATTTAAATTGAACTGAGCACGTATGCTCTTCTAATCAATTTACACCCGGTTCGAGGGTACATCTCTTTACTTCTCTGATATCCGTCGTTGTAATCCCTCAACGTCGTCAGAAAGGTAACGGGTCCTGACAACCATACATTACTACGGACTGTGGGGTCCTTAAACTCATCGACTATGATGTCCTTAACCTCGACCATGATGTCTTAAAACTAACATTGGACTATGGAGTCCTTAAATCCGCGAACTATGATGTCCTTAACCTCTACCGTGATGTCTTAAAACTAACACCGGGCTGTGGAGTCCTTAAATCCACGGACTATGATGTCCTTAACCTCGACCGTGATGTCTTAAAACTAATGTCGGACTGTGGAATCCTTAAATCCACGGACTATGATGTCCTTAACCTCGACTGTGATGTCTTAAAACTAACAACGGACTGTGGAGTCCTTAAATCCATGGACTATGATGTCCTTAACCTCGACCGTAATGTCTTAAAACTAACAATGGACCGTAATGTCCTTAAACTACTTACTGACCGCAACATCACTAAACTAAACAATAGAGCCCAATTGCTCTCTTGTCGGATCTAAACGATCCCGTTAAGTTGATCTTAGTCTAAAATTAGACTAACGTGTCCTTAACAAACGTTTAAGTTGATCTTAGCCTCAACTAAGGCTAACGTATCCTTAAACAGAAACCCCCCAAACCCAAATCTAAGAAAGATACGGATTTGGACTAATCCACGTCCTACGGGGGACAACATAACTTAGTCTCCGTATACAATCCACGGGCAACCGCACACAAAACAAACACCCACAACACGAAGTGACCACATGGAGAAGGAGAAAGTAGTTACCGCGATGCGGTAGCGTAATTAACTGCAGGGGCTTGCGCCTGTAGGGAAGAGCATCCTCACAATCAAAACCCCTCAAACGAGGGGGAATCTGACGAAGTCTGCTACATCGGCCGCATCCGTTTAAACCTTCGATATACGGTGCCATAAATCAAGTTGGTATCTTCGGAGAGGTGGACGGATAGCACCAATTAGCATCTACCCCGAGATTCAGGAAAGACGTCCAGTTTACCCGTCTTCCGGTGGCGAACGGATTCTGGCACGCCCGGTGGGACCTTTTCCTCTTTCCACTCCACACTTCGTGTGTCGTGTTCGCGAACGAATCGTGGTTTGTTAATGGTTGCCCTTAGGTTTCTAGGTACTAAGATTTGGTGTTTTGCTTGGTGCAGAATGCAAAGGATCAATGGCATTCACCTATTCAAAGTGCTCCAACTGCAGCTGCAACCCATGTCCTGCCTCAACTGGGGGCATAACCTATGGACCCCAAGCGGCTTCCCTGTTCACGCTGCCCGTGGAACAGGTCACTCAAGCCACCACAGGATTGTTCTTTGGGACCATGCTCCCGCCAACGAGCTTCACCGCTCCTATGCCAACATCAGAAGCTCCCAAGAAGTCGGTCTTTGATCGGCTTACAGCTACTGCGGCCCCTCTCAGCGGGTCGTCCAGCACCAGCGCCTCGGTCTTCTCCAGATTGGGCCAAAGTTCAGGTGGGTCAATGATGAAGCCTGCACCTCAAGAAAAGGTTATTCCAAAGAGAGTAACTAACCTTGCTCCTGCAGTCGTCAAGGCGGCTTCCCCTGCCAAGGGGTCGGTCTTTACAAGACTGACTGTCCCAACTCCCACTCCCACTCCTGCTACTCAAAAGACATCAGTCTTCAATAGACTGACACCAGCAACAGCCACTTACCTGAACAGGGGGCAAGACAAGGCCATCCCCGTCACCGAGCCAACTCCATCAGCTCGACACACTCGGCGTCACCACTGGCGCCGAGTGAGGAAGGCCTGAGGCAACTCCCCTTCTGGGCTAACTCCACCAGCCCCAACGGCGGATATTAATGCTGCTGTTCCAACTGGGAACAGCTTTGAGCTGCTGAATAAGGTGCGTAGGAATTCTTTTACCACCGTACTGAAAAGATCTCCTCCTCTGGTGGAGAATGCTGCGGAAGCAAATCCAGAACAGTCCCCTCAGCGGCTGCCCTCCAAGATCTACAAAGTCTGGCAGCAGGTTCGGAACTCAGTAATTGATCAAGACTACCCTCGCCGACAAAAAAGGGTGAAGGTTCAACAAGAAGAAATCCATCCTGCCAAGCCATGGAAAGCTATCTGGGTGCCCACTGCGACGGCCCCCTTAACTTCGACCGCTCATAAGAAGAGAAGGCCGGAGAAAATACCCATGCCCGCGAAAAATGTCAAAGGCACTGAGCCCAAACGCCCTAAGTCTAGGGGCATGGTGGTATATACTGTTTACATGGCATCCGGGAAGGAGGATAGCCGCGCTTCTATGGGTCACTGACCACTCACCCGATCTATCACAAGGGCTCAGGAAAAGCAACAGCAGAAGCTTCAGGAAATGCTGACTGCAATGGCCACACTTACCGTACCAAAAGTGTCACGACCCGAAATTCGACTCGTGACCGGCACTTAACCACGCAACGTCTACAGGCGTAACGCGACTAAGTAAGCCGAACCCAGAAATCAAAACCATTTACAAGTAGTGAGTGTTGAAAACATTTGACTAAAACATTTAGAAAACCTTAAATAGTTTAATGAAGTTTTTTTTGGTTAAGTTATCATCTTAATTATTTTAGCAACATTTCCCTGGTAAAACTAACCCCGAAGTCGGGTATAAAATAGGATATAAGTGAAAATGATATACAATGAAAAATAAAGCATTCCCAGACGGGAGCAATCACGCCCAACGGCAGAAAAACATCACCACAAGAATGATATACGACGCCGTAGCGAAGAAATGAACAATAAGTGAAAAGCATCACAGAAAGATAAACTGCATGTATAAATTCGGCTCCCACGAGCTCGACACCAGAAAACAAATAATATACATCATCATCCTCTCACACTGTCTCTAAGTCAAATACATGTACAGGTAGATGGAGAATACTAGATACAAAAGTATGTACAATAGAAGTAAACAAATACCACAACCCACCTACAGCAAAACAGCTCTCACACCAACTGTAGTGGTATCTGTAGCCAAAAGGTGTAAGAAGGCAGCCTACCGCGACTACTTTGAGGGGCAACCTGCAAATACTGTGGCACAACGGGGGTGAGTTGCCAACTCGTGAATAGAGATAACATATAAAGGTAATCGCGAGCATGCACGTACTGCGCTACTCTATCATATGCCAACAGATGATATCTATATGCGATAAGCAGTATGTGCAATAATCATGCAAGTGCTCCGACAGGTAAAATAACTACAGGATGAGATGCAAAATAATGAATGCTGAGCATGGGAAATATAACATCTACACGGAATGTCATCGTGGAAAATATAATCGGTGCCCAACACTGCACCCAAATCCCAATAAAACTCAGGCGCCGACACTCTCCTCGGCCCTCAAATCCTGTAAATCTCTGAGAAATCACGAGTGCCCAACATCGGCACTCAAATATCATAAATACTCGTGTCCAGCATCGACACGCAAATCCTCATATAACGGGCTCCGTCAGTCCGGATCAGCCCACGGGCTCCGTCTGCGGTATCGGCCCTCGGCCCCAGCAGTACGGGTCATCCCGCATCCATCTATCGACTCCGGTCAGTATCTTCCGGATAACCATCAGGTCCAACCAATCACCGGTAGGTACTCGCCACCCTGCCAGGCTCATCTTCTACTCCACGAAAAACATTTCTCGCCCCGGGGAACCATACCGGGTCCACCACGAACCCGCAAACGGATCATCCAACTCCTCGAATCGGGTTTCAAACACACGTCTCAGAACCGAGAAAACGCGTGGTGGACGCACAAAAATATCATATCAAGAGGAAACCGAGTTTTCAAATAGTATGTCTTTTCTTAAATAACTCCACGGTCCTCAAAACCAGAAATCACATGAAATCAAAAACCAATGTGAAAGTTAATGCGATGTGATATGTGCATCAAGTCATACCATAAGTAAAAAGGGGAAACCGCTTTTTAAAATAGTTTCAGTTTTTCAAAAGGCATCATGCGGCTCCCATTTTCTATAAAAATCATATCGAATCATATTTAAGATGAACTACAGTATAATGATCATGGCAATTCTACAGTGAAAGTGTCATGGCAATTACTAACGGTGTGTGTGTAACATGAAGATTAGTGCTCGTGCCATATGAACCGTTAGTAATAGTGTGGTGTTCTATCAATTCTAATTTTATAGACATATAGCAGGGAATGTGGTATGCAACAAATGGTATCCATGAACAGTCAATATATGAAGATGCAATATGCTGCTACAAGGTCCTATCAGCCCTGACGCATAACGCCATGCGGGCGATATCCCCGTAGATGTTAAATCTACTCACCGTAGTCTCGCGCTAAGTGTAGCCGACGACTTGTTTCCCCTTCTTCGCGGCGTCCGTCGTAATTGCCTGCGAACCTAGAATTTCACAGAATATCACACATAAGCTCAAATATACAAAAACGCGATATTAAGGTCAAACGAGTAATCCGCGTCGCGAACCAAGCGCGTGTGTGCGCGATACACTAAAACGTGTGATTACGCGCCTGAAGCTACTCCGATGCGTCGCGATACGCAAAAACCCCAAACCAACACACGTATCACGCGTGTCGCGAAGGTTTAAAAATACGAGAAATAGGGTAATTGACCCCAGATTTTTCTACAGCAAAAATTAAATAAAATTGCACATACCATGAGTTTTAGAATAGCAGCAGACACCTACAGATCAAAACCCAAACCCCATGCCCTCCATCTGGCCACAAATTGCGGCAAGGTCTAATTTTTCGGCGGCCAAAAGATGGAATCTGGGGGTCATGTTCTACATATGGGATCAACACCTAACAACTATATTCCAGTTAACTCAGATTTATTCTGAACTCACTGGGTCGATAGCAGATTACAGAAAGCTAGAATTTGCTTAAAAACGGTAAATTTTGCATCAAACAGAAACCTGGTGGTATTTTAGTGAAATTGGGGGCTAAGCTAGATTAACATGGCCCTAACAACACTTAATTAACTTAGTCTAACCAATAGTAACTTCACTTGACCAAAGTTCCCACTAATCACCATGTTTGGCACTAAAACGCACAATTAATCACTAATCGAAGCTATAAACACACCAACTAAGCAAACTAGGATGTAGGGTTAAGAAGTATACCCTACTCTCGACCCTAGGAAGCAGGAGGAAGGAGGAGGGGATCTGGAGTTGTTGTGGCTGCTGGAGCTGCTGCTGGTGCTGCTCCAAGCTGCTGGTGCTGCTGTTGCTTGCTGCTGCTAATGGTGCTGCTGCTGCTGCTGCTAATGGTGCTGCTGCTGCTGCTGGTGCTGTTGCTGGAAAAGTGTGGGTATGTGTGTGGGTGAGTGGGAGTGAAGTGAGAAGGAAAATTGAGAGGTAAAGAATGATGGCACAAGTGGTCAACCCCCCCCCCCCTCTCTCTCTCTTCATTTAATACAAGCATGGCCTTTGCCATGATGCCCATACTCACTCTCTCACTCTCACCAAGTCAATATGTTCAAAATAATTCAAATATATAATAAAACAACCTTTTAATTAAAACTACCAATTAACCTAACTAAAACCCAATTGACTTATTCCCATGTTTTAAACCACCATGGTTTCTAATCATGGTTAGCCCCAAAATAACCCAAGTTTACATGCACATGTGTGTGCAAGCTAAAAAAAATTCTACTAAAATATTTATTAAATTTGGAAAAATATTTGAAACTCAATTTGGTAAACTTTTTATTAAAAACCCTTTATTTAAATATAATTATCCACTAAACACATCCTAAGGTGTTACAATCTCTCCCCCTTAAAGAAATTCGTCCCCGAATTTAAAAATATAAAGCTACACATACCGTCAAAGAGATGAGGGAACTTCTTCCGCATCTCGCCCTCGGCCTCCCAAGTGATCTCTTCTCCATTCAGGCTACGCCAAAGCACCTTCACTGATGGCAAGACCTTCGATCTAAGTTTCTTCACTTGCCGGTCCAATATCACGACTGGCAGCTCGGTGAACGAAAGATCGCCCTCGAGCTGAACGGTATGATGTTGAATCATGTGCGAAGGGTCATGTAGGTATCTGCGAAGTATCGACACGTGGGACACGGGGTGAACATCTGGGAAGTCGGGTGGAAGAGCCAAACGATAAGCTACTGCGCCCACACGCTCGAGGATCTCGAAGGGACCTATGAATCTAGGGCTAAGCTTCCCCTTCCGTCCAAACCTCATCACTCCCTTCATTGGAGAGACCCTCAGAAAAACGTGATCTCCAATTGCGAACTCTGATCTGCGGCGGCGCCTGTCAGCATACGATCTCTGCCTGCTCTGAGCTATCCTCATCCTGTCTCGAATCAGCTGTATCATCTCGGTCGTCTCCTGTACGATATGTGGCCCCAAAATACTGCTCTCACTGAGCTCTGTCCAGCAGACGGGCGATCTATATCTCCTCCCATACAGAGCCTCGAAAGGTGACGTCTAAATAGTATCCTGGAAACTATTGTTGTAGGAGAACTCCACCAGGGGTAAATGATGATTCCAGCTACCACCAAAGTCTAAAACGCACGCTCGGAGCATGTCCTCGAGAGTCTGAATCGTCCGCTCTGACTGGCATCGGTCTGCGGATGAAATGCTGTGCTGAAACTCAAGCGTGTGCCCAAAGCCTCCTAAAGTCTCTGCCATAGTCGGCTGGTAAACTGGGTGCCTCTGTCGGACACGATACACGTCTGGACTCCATGCAGTCGTACTATCTTGTCGATGTATATCTGGGCATACTGAGCAAATCCGAAAGTCGTCTTCACTGGCAGGAAGTGAGCCGCTTTCGTCAGAAAATCCACGATCACCCAAATGGAGTCATACCCTCGCCTAGTCCTGGGTAGACCACAACGAAATCCATCGAAATTTGCTCCCATTTCCACTCCGGAATGGGTAACGGCTGTAGCTCTCCCGCGGGCCTCTGGTGCTCGGCCTTGACTTGCTGACAAGTCAGGCATCTCGACACGAAATCTGCGATGTCCTTCTTCATTCCATCCCACCAGTAAACATCTCTCATATCATGGTATATCTTGGTGGAACCTGGATGAACACTGTACACCGATCGATGTGCCTCCTCAAGAATCTCACGCCGCAGTCACTCAGCATCTGGTACACACAGTCTAGTCCCAAATTGCAGTATCCCCTGATCATCGATCATGAACTCGGAAAATCTGCCCTGTCCAATCTGTGCCATGATCTCTGAACATCGGTCATTACTGTGTTGTGCCTCATGTATACGGTCAAGCAATTGTGGGCATGCACGAACATGCGCAATCTGTCCTCCGATCGGCGTAAACTCGAACTGTACCCGGCTGTCGCATAAGATCTGCCAATCTGCCGATGACTGCCTCTGTACTGCGCTCAAACAAGATAGACTACCCCCGGACCTCCTACTCAAAGCATCTGCCACTACATTAGCCCTGCCCAGGTGAAACAAGATCTCGCAATCGTAGTCCTTCACTAACTCCATCCATCGGCGCTGTCTAAGGTTCAGGTCTCGATACTGAAATATATACTTTAAGCTCTTGTGATCAGTGAATATCTGGCACGACTCGCCATATAGGTAATGTCGCCAGATCTTAAATGCAAAAACCACTGCAGCCATCTCCAAATCGTGAGTGGGGTAGTTCTGTTCATGTCTCTTCAACTTCCGCAAAGCATACGCGATCACCCTTTCATGCTGCATCAATACGCACCTTAGCCCCACTCGAGAAGCATCACAATAGACCACAAATCCTTCTGATCCTGAAAGCAATGATAACACTGGCGCCGTAGTCAGTCGGGTCCGTAACTGCTGAAAACTGTGCTCACACTCCTCCGTCCAATCGAAAGGAACTCCCTTCCGGGTCAACCCGGTCAAAGGTGTAGCAATACGGGAGAAGTCCTGCACGAATCGCCTGTAGTAGCCTACCAGCCCTAGAAAGCTGCGAATCTCCGTAACTGATGAGGGTCTGGGCCAACTCCGAACGGCCTCGATCTTCCTAGAGTCTATACATATACCATCTCGTGTGATCACATGCCCTAAGAAGTCTACGCTGTCCAGCTAGAAAGCACACTTGGAGAATTCGGCGAAAAGCTGGTGCTCCCTCAAGGTCTGCAGTGTAATCCGCAGGTGCTGCTCGTGCTCCTCTTTACTCCGGGAATACACCAAGATATCGTCAATGAATACGATGATGAACATATCAAGATACGGACAGAAAATATGGCTCATCAAGTCCATGAATGCTGCTGGCGCGTTGGTGAGTCCGAACGACATCACCAAAAACTCGTAATGGCCGTAGCGCGTGCGAAAAGGTGTCCTAGGAATGTCCTCCTGTCGAACCCGCAGCTGATGATAGCCCGATCGTAAATCGATCCTCAAAAATTATCCTGCCCCCTGAAGTTGGTCGAACAAGTCGTCGATGCGTGGCAAAGGATACCTGTTCCGCACTGTAACCTTGTTCAGCTGGCGGTAGTCGATACACAGACGCAAACTGCCGTCCTTCATCTTGACGAACAGGACTGGAGCACCCCAAGGAGAAACACTAAGTCGAATAAGTCCCTTATCCAGCAAATCTTGCAACTGACCCTACAATTCTCGAAGTTCCGCTGGGGCCATCCGATAAGGCGGTACAGAAATAGGCCCCGTGCCAGGAACCAAATCAATACAGAAAGAAATATCACGCTCGGGCGGTAGCCCAGGAAGCTCGTCAGGGAACACATCAGGGAACTCGCTAACAACCAGAACCTGATCCAATGGAACCTATGTAGCGCTAGTATAGCAAACATAGGCGAGAAATCCCTGACATCCCTTCCTCAAAAGCTGTCCAGCGCGAAAAGTAGAAATCACACTGTGAGGGGCGGCACCACGGTCCCCCAACACAACAAAGACCGACTCCCCGGGAAAGCAAAATCTAACTGTCTTCTCACGGCAGTCTACAGAATCATAGCACGTGGCTAACCAATCCATACCCAAAAGAACATCGAAGTCCAACATCTCAAGAAGGATCAAGTCGACAGGTAACTCTCTCTCGCCAATATAGACGGTACAGGATTGGAACACGTGCCTAGCAACAAACGACTCTCCCACAGGAGTGGTCACAACAAGCGGTTGATCAAGCAAACCGGACTCTCTACCCAAACTCGGCACAAAGTGTGTGGATACGTACGAGTGCGTGGATCCGGGATCGAACAATACGTGTGCATAAACAGAACATACTGGAAGGATACCTGAGACCACTGCATTGGACGCCTGCGCGTCCCGATGCGTCAAAGCAAAAACTCGAGTCTGTCCTCCACCTGTGACTGACTGTCCACTGCCTCGGTCATCTCGTCCTCTTTAAGCAACTCCTACATGCCTACGACCTCTCTGTGTATGAGTCTGACGCGGAGTAACAGTAGGTACAACAGACAACGCCCTCTGGGGTGGTGAAGGTGGTAAAGTAACATGCGGTGCTGCTGTCTCCCTCCAGTGTATCTCAGGACAATCTCTAACGAGGTGAAGTAGACTGCCGCATCTAAAGCAACCCTGCGACGACTGCTGACTCTCCCGTGGATATGAGATAAACATCTGGCCTCGTCTCTAATCTCTACCACTCCTCGTACCTGAACGATACCTATCGCAGCGTCTGAAAGTCTGTCTCCGTGCTGATATACCAGTACGAACTCTCTTCGGCTCTGGAACTACTGAAGTCTCAGCAAGGCGCTCCTCGACTAATAGGGCTGTATCTACAACTGCTACATATGTCTCGTAATGTTGTGTGCTGATCGCGAGGAACAGTGGTGTAAGCAAGCCTCGAACAAATCTCTTGACTCGCATCTCCTCAGTAGCTACTAGGTACGGAGCATAAACTGATAGTTCGATGAACAGCACATCGTACTCTGCCACTGACATCTCCGGAGTTTGGCGTAAGGACTCGAACCTACGTACTCTAGCATCTATGACACTCAGTGGAAGAAAACGGGGGAAGGAATAGCGCCACGAACTCTGTCCAGGTCATAGGAGGAAGACCTGCTGCTCTACCCTTCTCAACTGATTCACACCATTTCTGCGCAAGACCTTCCAGGCGAAAGCTCGCGAACTCGACCCATCTCGCATCTGCGCATCTGAGGGAACGGCATATCCGAGCCATCCTATCAATGAAAGACTGTGGGTCCTCGGCTGCATCGGTGCCTGTGAAGACCGGAGGTTTCAGCCTCATAAACTCTGATAGCGATACTGAGATGACCTCTGTAGCTGGATGGGCAACTGCCTGTGCTGTGGGTATCACCGCGGTCTCTGCAACGGGTGGAACTACCTCTGGTCGCTGCGCTCGAAGTGTCTCAACTAGAGATCCCATCATCTAGCGCATCTCCTGCATACTGGATCCCACCGTCTGGCGCATCTCCTGCATACCAGCCCCTAACATGGCGATCTGATCTGTTATGGGAGGAACAGCCTGCTCGGGCACAACTGGTGTACTGTCTGGATCTGTCCTCGTCTCAGACGAATCAACTCTAATCTCGGCCCTCACGGCCGCTCTCTGCGCCCTCGTATTCTTTGGCGGTATAATGGCTGAAAGGAAAAATAGGATTCGATAAGGATACGGAAATCAAATCGCAAGAATGTATATACTCATGAAGGAAATTTAAATCAACAAGTCCTTAGGTCGATTTGGCGGAGTACCGTGTCGTGAGTATGCCGCGGAACATACGCACGCTGCGCCACTCTGCTTCAGCCACCTACTCCATCATACCAGGGTCATCCTACAGTCCGAAGGTAAAACCTACGCTCTGATACCAACTTTGTTACGACCCGAAATTCGACTCGTGACCGGCACTTAACCACGCAACGTCTACAGGCATAACGCGACTAAGTAAGCCGAACCCAGAAATCAAAACCATTTAAAAGTAGTGAGTGTTGAAAACATTTGATTAAAACATTTAGAAAACTTTAAATAGTTTAATGAATTTTTTTAAGGTTAAGTTATCATCTTAATAATTTTGGCAACATTTCCCTGGTAAAACTAACCCCGAAGTCGGGTATAAAACAGGATATAAGTGAAAATGATATACAATGAAAAATAAAGTATTCCCAGACGGGAGAAATCACGCCCAACGGCGGAAAAACATCACCACAAGAATGATATACGGCGCCGTAGCAAAGAAATGAACAATAAGTGAAAAGAATCACAGAAAGATAAACTGCATGTATAAAGTCGGCTCCCATGAGCTCGACACCAGAAAACAAATAATATACATCATCGTTCTCACACTGTCTCTAAGTCAAATACATGTATAGGTAGATGGAGAATACTAGATACAAAAGTGTGTACAATAGAAGTAAACAGATACCGCAACCCACCTACAGCAAAACAGCTCTCGCACCAACTGTAGTGGTATCTGTAGCCAAAAGGTGTAAGAAGGCAGCCTGCCGCGACTATGATGGGCAACCTACAAATACTGTGGCACAATGGGGGTGAGTTGCCAACTCGTGAATAGAGATAACATATAAAGGTAATCGCGAGCATGCACGTACTGCGCTACTCATCATATGCCAACAAATGATATCTATATGCGATAAGCAGTATGTGCAATAATCATGCAAGTGCTCCAACAGGTAAAATAACTACAGGATGAGATGCAAAATAATGAATGCTGAGCATGGGAAATATAACATCTACACGGAATGTCATCGTGGAAAATATAATCGGTGCCCAACACTGCACCCAAATCAAAATAAAACTCAGGCGCCGGCACTCTCCTCGTCCCTCAAATCCTGTAAATCTCTGAGAAATCACGAGTGCCCAATATCGGCACTCAAATATCATAAATACTCGTGTCCAGCATCGACACGCAAAACCTCATATAACGGGCTCCGTCAGTCCGGATCAGCCCATGGGCTCCGTCTGTGGTATCGGCCCTCGGCCCCAGCAGTACGGGTCATCCCACATCCATCTATCGACTCTGGTCAGTATCCTTCGGATAACCGCCAGGTCCAAC
The DNA here is from genome assembly GCA_030015575.1 of Agapanthus africanus. Taxonomy (NCBI): domain Eukaryota; kingdom Viridiplantae; phylum Streptophyta; class Magnoliopsida; order Asparagales; family Amaryllidaceae; genus Agapanthus; species Agapanthus africanus. The sequence continues at coordinate 541,667,897 of CM057337.1, forward strand.
CAATCACCGTTAGGTACTCGCCACCCTGCCAGGCTCATCGTCTACTCCACGAAAAACATTTCTCGCCCCGGGGAACCATACCGGGTCCACCATGAACCCGCAAATGGATCATCCAACTCCTCGAATCGGGTTTCAAACACACGTCTCAGAACCGAGAAAACGCATGGTGGACGCACCAAAATATCATATCAAGAGGAAACCGGGTTTTCAAATAGTGCGTCTTTTCTTAAATAACTCCACGGTCCTCAAAACCAGAAATCACATGAAATCCAAAACCAATGTGTAAGTCAATGCGATGTGATATGTGCATCAAGTCATACCATAAGTAAAAGGGGGATCCGCTTTTTAAAATAGTTTCAGTTTTTCAAAAGGCATCATGCGGCTCCCAATTTCTATAAAAATCATATCGAATCATATGTAAGATGAACTACAGTATAATGATCATGGCAATTCTACAGTGAGAGTGTCATGGCAATTACTAACGGTGTGTGTATAACATGCAGATTAGTGCTCGTACCATATGAACCGTTAGTAATAGTGTGGTGTTCTATCAATTCTAAGTTTATAGACATATAGCAGGGAATGCGGTATGCAACAAATGGTATCCATGAACAGTCAATATATGAAGATGCAATATGCTGCTACAAGGTCCTATCAGCCCTGACGCATAACGCCATGCGGGCGACATCCCCGTAGATGTTAAATCTACTCACCGTAGTCTCGCGCTAAGTGTAGCCGACGACTTGTTTCCCCTTCTTCGCGGCGTCCGTCGTACTCGCCTGCGAACCTAGAATTTCACAGAATATCACACATAAGCTCAAATCTACAAAAACGCGATATTAAGGTCAAACGAGTAATCCGCGTCGCGAACCAAGCACGCGTGTGCGCGATACGCTAAAACGTGTGATTACGCGCCTGAAGCTACTCCGACGCGTCGCGATACGCAAAAACCCTAAACCCACACACGTATCACGCGTGTCGCGAAGGTTTAAAAATACGAGAAATAGGGTAATTGATCCCAGATTTTTCTACAGCAAGAATTAAATAAAATTGCACATACCATGAGTCTTAGAATAGCAGCAGACACCTACAGATCAAAACCCAAACCCCATGCCCCCCATCTGGCCGCAAATTGCGGCCAGAACTAATTTTTCGGCGGCCAAAAAATGGAATCTAGGGGTCGTGTTCTACATATGGGATCAACACCTAACAACTATACTCCAGTTAACTCAGATTTATTCTGAACTTACTGGGTCGATAGCAGAGGTAGCTAGAATTTGTTTAAAAACGGTAAATTTTGCATCAAACAGAAACCTGGTGGTATTTTAGTGAAATTGGGGGCTAAGCTAGGTTAACATGGCCCTAACAACACTTAATTAACTTAGTCTAACCAATACTAAATTCACTTGACCAAAGTTCCCACTAATCACCATGTTTGGCACTAAAACGCACAATTAATCACTAATCCAAGCTATAAACACACCAACTAAGCAAACTAGGATGTAGGGTTAAGAAGTATACCCCACTCTCGACCCTAGGAAGCAAGAGGAAGGAGAAGGAGGGGATCTGGAGTTTTTGTGGCTGCTGGAGCTGCTACTGCTGCTGCTGCTCCAAGCTGCTGGTGCTGTTGTTGCTTGCTGCTGCCAATGGTGTTGCTGCTGCTGCTGCTGCTGCTAATGGTGCTGCTGCTGCTGCTGCTAATGAGGCTGCTGCTGTTGCTGGAAAAGTGTGGGTGTGTGTGTGGGTGAGTGGGGTTTGAAGTGAGAAGGAAAATTGAAAGGTAAAGAATGATGGCATAAGTGGTCAACCCCCCTCTCTCTCTCTTCATTTAATATAAGCATGGCCTTTGCCATGATGCCCATACTCACTCTCTCTCTCTCTCACCAAGTCAACATGTTCAAAATAATTCAAATATATAATAAAACAACCTTTTAATTAAAACTACCAATTAACCTAACTAAAACCCAATTGACTTATTCCCATGTTTTAAACCACCATGGTTGCTAATCATGTTAGCCCCAAAATAACGCCAGTTTACATGCACATATGTGTGCAAGCTAAAAAAATTCTACTAAAATATTTATTAAATTTGGAAAAATATTTGAAACTCAATTTGGTAAACCTTTTATTAAAAACCCTTTATTTAAATATAATTAGCCACTAAACACATCCTAAGATGTTACAAAAAGAAAGCCCGGAGGCGTCATCGGAACAACGTCACGAACACGAAACTGATGATGTATTCCTTCGGAGAATGCTCGAAAAGAAGGAAAAGGAGGCTGCGGAACAAGCAGCCAATATAAAGCAAATGGCTCTTCTGTTCCAAGACATGGTGGGCATGATGATCCAGCCGGATCCCCCAGCTGAAGATCCTCCGATTATCCTCGAAGACGACAGAGGAAAAACGTAAAATCCACCTTCGGCTCTTTCAACAGCCAAAGAGGAAACAATCTCTAAGGCCGCCCTGGATGGTTATATTGCTCAACAAATACGAGTTCACCGGGCAAATGAAGCGGCTGGCCAAGTCTTCAAAACGGGGCGACCATATCCGGGCTGGTATGATCAGATAAAATACCCGCCGGGCTACACGATCCCGAAATTCCATGTCTACAAGGGGACAGGCAATCCCCATCAACATGTCGCCCAGTTCATGGCTCTTTGTGGCAACACCGGCGGCGATGATAAGCTCTTGCTTCACCAATTCGTCGGCAGCTTATCGGAGACGGCGTTTGAGTGGTACTCCGAGCTTCCAAACGACTCAGTCAAAACTTTCGCAGAGATGGAGTTGCTATTCACCCAGCGATTCGCGAGCGCCAGCAAACGCACCCCAATAACGGCATTGATCAATGCAAGGGTGAAGCCGGAAGAAACTTGGGTTCAATACGCAATCCGATGGCGGAACCTGTGGTCGAAGTGCGAACAACGCATCGAAGAAGCACCAGCAGTGGGCATGTTCGTAGGCACCTTAGACCCTCATGCAACTATTTCACAGTTCATGATATTCTTCAAACCGACCACATTCCAAGCTTTAATCGACAAGCTAGCTCAGATGGATCAGATGGTATTCACGATAAACACCTTACGCACAAAACATTCGTACCTGATCAATTGGTATTGCTTTACGACACCCGGCTACATTTCCATCCCGGCAAGCTCAGATCTCGCTGGAAAGGGCCATTTTTTATACATACTGTATATCTGCACGGCGCGGTGGATTTAGAAAATCCAGAGGACGGTTCACTATTCAAACTGAACGGACACAGGCTAAAACTGTTCCTCACCACGGACCCATCAAAGGAGCTCCTGATGTTGCAGGAACCGGTTTATATTGATTAATCTTCCTCCGCTTACCACCAGACTTTGGTTATCCAGCCATAAACAGTGGAAACACTGTTTCAAATAAGTTTAGGGGTATGTTTGTACCAAATTTTTTTTCCCACTTGTAATTATTTGTAGAAATAAAAAAAATTATAAAAAAATTTTAATTTTCGGGGGTGTTTTTGTAAATTTTCAATTCTAATAAATAACAATATAAAAAAAATAAATAATATTTTTTTATAAATAAATTCCTCTTTTTAAGGAGGGCTTTTTGCAAATAACCAAAACACTCCCTATAAAAACACACCGACCCCTCTTCTGCATTTACAGAACCCTAAATTTCACCCTCAACAAAACCCTAGCCGCCGCAGCAGAAAGAGTAGAGAGATCGCCCCTTCCTTCCGCGCAACCGCCGCCGAAGTGCTCCTACTGCCGCACTTCCGCGGCTCCTCTACCTCTTCTCCCTCTAAAATCTTCAGAGGAGGTTTGCAGTCTCTGATCCTCTCTGTAAAAATTTTTACAAATTTCCGCACTTCTCTGTAATGGCCCCTACACTTTAGTTTGAATGGGATTTTTCACAATTGTTCACCCATAATGTTTACGGTAGTTACTTCGGCGATGAGATCCAAAGGCGCGGATGGAACTTTCTTTTATTTAACATCCGATCACTTTCGCGCTTCCGGATCTTGTTACCCGTTTTTTTGAATGTATGGAGGAGAGTTGTCTGGCATAACACGGGTACATTATATTACTGTGGGGGATCGGGAAATTTTAATTGATAGGGACTTCATTCACGAAGCCACCTTAATACCACGACTCCCTATTCACGATCAACCCCTCCGATTTGAGGACTACCTGCCCTTAATGGGGAAACGACTGTTCTAGGGAGCCACAAAAAGGCATTCAGGCTTGCACGCTTTTCCCAAAAGTTTTAACTGTGTAACGTGGGGCACAAAACAATATTTTTGGAAGTTCGCACAACACAACATTTTTCATACCATCCCTACACACAGTGCACACACTAATGACTCGAAACCCTAGCTACGATATGTGCATTGTGTTGCTTCACTCTATTGGCACCGGCAAGAGGGCTGCCTATTATCCATTCCCTATGTTGGTAACACAACCATGTCTCCATTTCCTCCCTGTTGAGGAATTTGAATTTTACATGCATTGTGGGATTCCCATTAGACCCCTTCTTGAGGGTGTCTCCACGTCCTACACACGACTACAAGATCTATGGTCGCACACCGAGCCGGCCGAGGACGTGATGGCTAAGACCCCTAGCTCGAGCTCCACAGCGAGCGATGAAGAGCTTACCCCCGCTGCGCAAGTGCGCTTAATTCGATGAACCCATTGTATGGTTCCTAGGCACGCTAATGAGGTCTCACAAGGCATCAACCATGCCAATTTCAAAAATTACATGTGCCGAGAAACCCTAATACAGATCGTTAACTAGATTTTAGGCGAAAATAATAAGTAGTTAACAACTTAACTAAAAGAACGGAAATACAACCTTTATAGATCCGGTTCTCCACCTCCATAGCTCTGCGATGATGTCCCTCCGCTGTCCAAATCGGATCCCGGACTCTGGCATCGGCTTCATCGGAAAAATGGGCGGGCTTGGTCGTCGGCTTCGATGCCGAAGATGATCTACGTCGAGGCATCACAAGATCAAGCTCCCACTTCACCAAGTCATGAAACTTGTGAAGATAACACCCTATACTACTTGGCAAGAGGTAGAGGATGAAGAAATAGGAGGTGGGTTCACTTTAGAATTGGATTTCTCACTCATTTTCTCAAGTTGCCATTGATGGAGCAAGGTTTCTTCATGAAGAAGAAGAAGAGGAAGAAGATGATAGAATATGATAAGTGTTTTATAATTAGAAAATATTTGAAATACTTATCATATACTAACCTTAGTTGAGTGTAGAGAATAGACCATGGTTAACTTGAATGGTTAGGGTTAAGTATAAGACAAGAGTGATGACTTAGTCAAAGCTTCAAGAAGATTCAACTAACAAACAAAACAATCCACCATTTATTTATCCTTTCCAAAATGAAAAAGAAAATAAATAAATGAATAAATAAGTAATGTATAAACAAAACCCTAATCATTAGTTTAACCATGGTTTAATTCTTTACACTTAACCAAGTAAGCATGCATCATCAAACATGATACAATCATGTGCACAAAAAGTATATCACATATACAACTTGTACATCCAAGTGAGAAAATCCATTTAAAATGAACCAATACTAGTTAATGCAAAGTAATATATCAAATATATAATTATACATTAAATCATTAAATCAACACTTGATTCAATGATCCGGTCATATCGCATATAACCGACTAGTATTCAATGTATCGATTTATCGAATCAATCCTTGATTCGATAACTAGGTTATATCGCATACAACCAATCGACACATTCATCACGAGAATGAAATACGGTATCACATACAGGCATTATTCTCGGTCCCGTACATATCTCATATGCGCTCCTATTTCGTTTCGCTTGAGCCAGGAAACCTCTGTGTAGGACTCTAAAGACTCGTCAATACGCCGGCAGCAGGTGATGATCATATCAAACACCCACAAGCCGCAAGCGGTCTGCTAAACGTAACGGCCACCCGGGTATTGAGCGATGAGAAGATCGACGAGCAAGCCCGCTCACACTCCAGTGAATCTAACCAGTAACACTTACTGTACAGTCCGGTCTCGTCGTCTGATATGTCGCATATCTCACCTAGGGGTGGTAAACGTCAGACCCCAATAGCTCGATAAGTCGTGTCGATATGAAGTCTATAACAGTTCGAGAAACTACTGGTAACACTTACCAGTAAATCTCAGCAACCCTGGCCAGGGATTTCCGGTTATAGCCAATCGAACACAGCGCAACATCAACTCGCTATACCGGGAGAGACGAATCCCCTCCTATCGCTCATTGCTTCCATGTGACTCGGGACTGTGCCCAAAAATCACCGTTTTGCACGCCCTCTTAGACGTAGTAAGGTGGAAATCAAAGCACAGTGGGAACCACACAAGACTCTATGACGATCTCGGGTCAACTGACTACTCTGTACCAGTGTCACCAGAGAACTGCCATCTGACGTAAGGTATAATACCATCTGGGAGTTCTCGGCGAGCCCGTCCAGTGTACCCAGTCTCCACTGAGCACCCGTATATCATCTATGATGTCAAACACCAATGGATATGGGATCATCCATCGACCATCTGTATGGGTCGAGAAGGTATACGCTAGTCTACACTGGTATATCGATGCCCCGTCTCGTTACACCCACGACTAGGGACTTTGAAGGATGTACTTATGGACTACCATTTCCCCACTAGTATGATCCGCATCATAGTCCAGGTAGTCAAGTACACATCCTAAGGGCTTTACCAACATGTAACAGAGAGACAAACTGTGTACACGTTAAGGTAAAGAGCAACCAGATAGCATACTATCATGTCGAGCAAGAAAGTCCTCCCTATATATGTCCCAGCATCCACTACAATATACATCCTATGTATAGCAATGGCCTCTAGGGCTTACATATAACTAACAATCTCCCACTTGCACTAGGGCCATCTGATAGCAGTGGTTGTAGTATCTCATACTCAACCATCTCATAAGAGTCTCTCTCTGGGAATAGGCCTTTGTGAGTGGATCCGTCGTGTTGTCCTCTGAGTCTACTCTCCTAACCTCGATTCCTTAGAGATCAACCATCTCCATGATCAGGTGATACTGCCTTAGAATATGTCTGGATCACTGATGGGACCTGCGTTCCTTGGCATAAGCCACAACTCCATTGTCACACAATGGGAGGAACATAGTTCATCTCATGAACCAATATACACCCAAACAGCCTCTTTGGTAGCATCTTAAGTAGCGATGTATCCTGCCTTTATCGTCTAGTATGCCACGGTATCTAGCTTGGAACTCTTCCAACATACCGTCCCTTTACTGAGGGTAAAGACAATGCCTGTGACTGACATTCAGTCGTCTTTATCATCCTGGAACCCTTCCAGTGATTCTCCCCAGGATCAACTGATACCATCTCACTACAACTAGTAAGTAGCCTAACATCCATTTAGATCTATCTCATAGATCCAAAACCCAGGATTTAGTAGGTATCACTTTAATCCTATGTGGAGAATCATTGTGATAAGCGGAGATTGATCGAGCGTAGCATAGGAAACTCCTTCCCTATCAAGAGTATGTCATCCACGTACTCTACGAGGATCGTCACAATACTCCCTACTACCTATTTGTTTATACAAGGTTCATCTACCATTTTGATGATGTCAACCTTTTTGACTAATCCATCAAAACAGATGTTCCAACTCCGCGATGCCTGTTTTATCTTATAAAGCATCTTGCACACGTTTCCGCTGCTCCCACCGTCTACGAGGCCCTCTGACTGTGTACTTATAGACGCGCTTTTCTAAAACATAATTTAGAAAAGCAGTCATGACCCCCAACCGCCAGATATCGTAGTCATGGTATGTAGCCGTGGCAAGTAGGATCTGGATGGACTTAAGCATAGGCACTGAAAAGGTTTCATCATTATCCACGCCTGGTCAATGATGCAAACCTTTAACAAGTCTAGCTTTGAAAGTCTCAACTTTTCCATGTACACCAAGTAATCTTCTCAAGACATACTTGCTCCTGATGGGGATTTAACCCTTCAGATATAGCAACTAAAATCCATACTTTGTTGGTGTATAAGGATTCCATCTCAGATCGCTAAGCATCCAGCCATTCTTACAGAGTCTCACTCCTGATGGCCAGCTCGAAACTAGTTGGGTCATCATCTCATGATGCAATCCTCGCTCCCACTGTCATAGAGAAACCGAAGTATCTCTCAGGTAGGTGAGGAACCCTACTAGATCAGCGGAGAGGCTGAAGTTCGTTGGAATCTACTGAATTCTTTGGTTGTACCAAATCATCTGTTGTAGTTTGTATAGCTGAAACACTTCCAGTTCTACATAACTGACTTTGCCTTGAGCTTGTCCGGATTTTGCTTTTAGACATAGGCCGGACAACCCCAAATCTTAACTAACTTAAGATATGGGCTCTTCCCTTTCCATATCACATATGAAGTGGTAGGCAATTGATTTGATTGGAACCGTATTCAATAGGTATGCAGCTTCTCAAGCGCATAACTCCCAAAAGGAAATAGGTAACTCAGTAGTACTCATCATAGAGCACACCTTATCATATAGGGTGTGATTGCTCTGCCCCGATATACCATCGTGCTATGGTGTATACGGAGGAGTAATGCTGAGAGAGAATCTCATTCTCCTTTAGAATATTCCAGGAATTCCGTGCTCAAGTATTCTCCTCCTTGATCACATCAAAGGACATAATACTTATACCCGTATTGGTTCTCTACTTCTAGCTTATATTCTGTGAATATCTCAAAAGGTTCGGACCTGTGTTTCAACAGGAACATATGTCTGAATCTTGAGAGATCATCAGAGAATGTAATAGAGTAAAAAGAACCGGTCTTTGCATGTGTAGACAGGGGACCTTCATACATCAACATGTATCATCCCAAGAGTTCACTAACTCTTTCTCTGTTTCCAATAAACAGAGTTGTGGTCATCTTATCTCTGTGACATGACTGGCAAGTTTCACAAGATGTAAATTCAAACTGATTTAAATATGCATCTATATGTAACTTCAGCTAGTCGGGTCGCATTGATATGACCTAGTCTACAATACCTCAAGAAGAATTTTTTCATTTCTGAACTCTTACTCTTTTGTGTGTTCTGTATACTAAGAACTGTAGTTTGATTTAGAACGTCAATGCTTTAGATAACGTGCCTGAACTGATCAACTTTTGATATAGGAAATGTTCAAAACATTATCCAACAATACAAATTTTATCATTTCTTTAATAATAAAGAGACTGATATGATTTTGTATATCAGGTTCGGTATCTAATAACATTCGTTCAGAATCAATGTATTTGGAATACAGGATGACAGTGATCAACAGACTTGGCTGCAACACTTGCCCCGTTTTCTGTCTCATGAAACTTATCACCCGTTCTCAGTTCTCTACCTATCTGTAGCCATATGTAACAAATTACATATCTGGGATCCTGATCCGGTATCAAATACCCAGGATGTAGAGTATACAGAGAAACAGTTCTTTGTAATGAACACACCCGAAGATAATGCATCAGCATGCACTCTCTTCGTTTGGGCGGCACGGGAATTCTGGTATTCCCCAATTTCCTGCTCTGTCTTATAACATTTATAAGTTGGAGCGGGACCAACGTTCCCCAGCTCAGTATAACAAGCGGGTTCGGTCAATAATCCGTATTATTATCTTGATTAAGGCGTGACATGGTCGCTACCTGGAGAGAGAGAGAGAAGAAAACACTCGGCGTGCGCTCTTGCAAGAATAGATTGGTTATTATTTTATCTAATCAGGATGGCTCCCACTGCTTTTTATCAAATCTTCCTTCAAACCCTAAAAGGAAAGACTAGCCGGGATTAATTACACACTACAAGTTCGCCAATCTTTCAGCCAGGCGAGTGTCGGTACTTTGAGGGAGGTCCCCCGTGCTTTCGCACGAACCTAATTAATGTAAACCTCGTTTTCCCAGAGGCGTAACCCCGTTGACACCTTTCTAGAAACCTACTTGATCGGCTAATTTGTAATGTGTAAAACTCTCCCAGGAGTAACTCTTACTCGCAGTGGGTATCGGGATCCAACTATCTCATAGAAGGTATGCAATCTCATTGCAAATTTCAACACTTGAAATTCCCGATAATTTTGCCCCTAGTACCCTATGACCTTGACGGAGGTCAACAAACCATAGGCTACTAGTCAAGTTCAACCCGTCATTTCTTGATCGAATTAAACCCATCCGCACGACCCTTGACGGTGGTCAACAAGGCCGCACGACTACCCTAATCCAATCTGCATCATATGCATAAGCAGATAAATACTAGTTAGCTACCGCACACTACGCCTTGATGGAGGTCAATAAACGTAGCACGAATACTAAGTAGGACTTATCTAAAATGACGGAGGGCTACGACAGGTTTTTTTGAAAACCTATTGCGTAATGAACTTGATATCGTTGTAGAATCAAATGATTTTAAAATGGAGTGTTTTTTAGGCTTTTCTAGTTTTGCTAAAGGAGTCACTCCTGGTGAAGGGATCGTCGGTCCTTTCCTCGTCGAATGAGGTGCGGGATATATCATATATATCACTGTGCAAAGTAAAAACACTTAAAAGCAATCAAAAGACAAACCGAGTGTGTAGCATCTGCCAGTTATTGCTAAATAAGTCACTCCCGGTGAAGGGATCTCGGTCCTTTCCTCATCGAATAAGGTGCAGGATATATCATATATACCGCTGTGCAAAGCAAGAACTGTAGCTACCTGTTTTATTTTTGAAATTCGATTCTACAACATCTTAGGTTTCTTTTATTTCATTAATCATATTAATGAAGTCCCATCATTTAAATTACCTAAACATCATAGATAAATACGACGTACACTTATGCCATCCGCATTCGCCTCGATGTCCCCTCGTGCACCGTTAGGTTAGGTAACTAACGGCAGAGCAGGGCAGGGCTAGCGCGGGTGTAAAACATAAGTAACATCTATATAATATATCATATATACTATATACTGTATCTATCACAGAACATCACATGATCACATCACAGATATCGCAGCAGAAGAATCATATGAAATATTGGATATACTAGAACGTCCGTGTTTTCAATACGAGCCAGTATAAAACACGGATTCCACAGTCGTGATGAACAGCCAAACCCACACCCCTAGATCCCTACGAGAGAGGCAAGCAACCCTACCAATTCTAGAGTTAGGAGACCCGGACTCGACTCCTCGAATTGGTCTCCCACTGGACTCCAGAACCCGGTTACTTGTGCTCCCCTCCTTGGGTCTATCCTAGTGCAGAAAAGTAAATAATATACAAACGGTGACATCTTCCGCAACCTGGAAGTGCCCCAATAAAAGAATATTACATACAAGATTTTACATGAATGAAAATGAAAAACACTCATCTCACATAAAAACCCACGGCTATTCAAACACGACGATCCAATATAACATATCCAGCAACACATAACATCACATGTCATCAACGTAAGTAAACATGCGCATCCCAATTGTCGTTGACATATAGCAACGAAACCGGTGATACCACACATTACACTTACGGTCACAGAAAAGAAACTGTAAAACTACAATAGTTGGAATCCGCAACCACCTCAGACATCGCATGCCTGACCAAATGAATTACTTAGACATCGCATGCGTAACAATTATAAACCCCGCATTTTAGTCTCAAAATCGAAAACACTTTTCAATATCAAGTCGGGCAATTCAACAAGATTCCCGACATCCTGATCGAATGCTCGTCGCAAACTTCAGTAGACGGCAGCACCCCCGATACCGGCGACGAAGTGCACCAAGGAGGAACACCGCTACCGCGAGCACCCGAACGGATGCTTTCGACGACGGGGTTCTCCTACAGTCACTTGGTCGGGGCTATGGGGTGAGGCTGTCTATTAAGTTTATCCGGCGAGTATCCACGTACGCTACGTGATTGCGACGGACTTTTGATCACATCAAAATTCCGTGGCAACCGATCAGTGAGACTAAAATGCTATGTTTATAACATTCATTCAGTTATCTCATAACTACTTGTGAATTCCAATTATTGTATCACATTCCAGATAATTAGAAAATGTTAAACTTTCCGATCGAACATTCAAACACCCAAGTTTTCCCGATACAGATCAACACATGAAACAAGTCTAAAAACATTCAGTTCATGCCTCAGTACCAACGGTCCAGCTGTAGAAGGGTCAAGCCAACGCCTCACATGTGGCACGCCTACTTCCCCAAACCCGAAGGTTCAAAGGGCAGTTCAAGACGGTCATATAATCGAGTTAAGGTTTGTTGTCTTCTAGAGGGACCATCGCGTTACTTGCACTACTTAGAACGTCGTTAAACTACGGAAAGATCCAACACTTGGAAATTTCCCGGCAGGGGAAAATTTGGGTATTTATATTCGGTCGAACTTTTTAACATATTCAAAAATTATCCGGAAAGCCACATAGACAAAATCTGATACTCCGATCGAAACACCGAATGCCCAAAACAACCCCAGAAAATTCAACTCTTGAATAAATATTAAAAATTCCCATAAAATACAACACTTAAAGTTACAAATTACTGTGCAAACCTTGTGCATTGATTCAGCACTTCGGCCGCGGAACCGCCGCGTAAGCCATGGTGAGACCGCGGTTCCGCGGCGCTTCTATCGAATCAATGGCACGTGCTTCACAGTAACTTATCAAATTCCCTGCTGAATTTTTTAGCAATATTTAATCTGGAAAAAACCCAGTTTTTTAAAAAAAGTCCAGAAAACATATTGTATTAGGGTTTCGGGTTCGTTCGGATTTCTAACTCCGTCTACGCTTCGCCTAAGGCTCTAACTAGTCTCTGATACCACTGTAGCATTCCTAGGCACGCTAATGAGGTCTCACAAGGCATCAACCATGCCAATTTCAAAAATTACATGTGCCGAGAAACCCTAATACGGATCGTTAACTAGATTTTAGGCGAAAACAATAAGTAGTTAACAACTTAACTAAAAGAACGGAAATACAACCTTTGTAGATCCGGTTCTCCACCTCCATAGCTCCGCGATGATGTCCCTCCGCTGTCCAAATCGGATCCCGGACTCTGGCATCGGCTTCATCGGAAAAATGGGCGGGCTTGGTCATCGGCTTCGATGCCGAAGATGATCTACGTCGAGGTATCACAAGATTAAGCTCCCACTTCACCAAGTCATGAAACTTGTGAAGATAAAACCCTATACTACTTGGCAAGAGGTAGAGGATGAAGAAATAGGAGGTGGGTTAACTTTAGAATTGGATTTCTTACTCATTTTCTCAAGTTGCCATTGATGGAGCAAGGTTTCTTCATGAAGAAGAAGAAGAGGAAGAAGATGATAGAATATGATAAGTGTTTTATAATTAGAAAATATTTGAAATACTTATCATTTACTAACCTTAGTTGAGTATAGAGAATAGACCATGGTTAACTTGAATGGTTAGGGTTAAGTATAAGACAAGAGTGATGACTTAGTCAAAGCTTCAAGAAGATTCAACTAACAAACAAAACAATCCACCATTTATTTATCCTTTCCAAAATGAAAAAAAAAATAAATAAATGAATAAATAAGTAATGGATAAACAAAACCCTAATCATTAGTTTAACCATGGTTTAATTCTTTACACTTAACCAAGTAAGCATGCATCATCAAACATGATACAATCATGTGCACAAAAAGTATATCACATATACAACTTGTACATCCAAGTGAGAAAATCCATTTAAAATGAACCAATACTAGTTAATGCAAAGTAATATATCAAATATATAATTATACATTAAATCATTAAATCAACACTTGATTCAATGATCCGGTCATATCGCATATAACCGACTAGTATTCAATGTATCGATTTATCGAATCAATCCTTGATTCGATAACTAGGTTATATCGCATACAACCAGTCGACACATTCATCGCGAGAATGAAATACGGTATCACATACACGCATTATTCTCGGTCCCGCACATATCTCATATGCGCTCCTATTTCGTTTCGCTTGAGCCAGGAAACCTCTGTGTAGGACTCTAAAGACTCGTCAATACGCCGGCAGCAGGTGATGATCATATCAAACACCCACAAGCCGCAAGCGGTCTGCTAAACGTAACGGCCACCCGGGTATTGAGCGATGAGAAGATCGACGAGCAAGCCCGCTCACACTCCAGTGAATCTAACCAGTAACACTTACCGTACAGTCCGGTCTCGTCGTCTGATATGTCGCATATCTCACCTAGGGGTGGTAAACGTCAGACCCCAATAGCTCGATAAGTCGTGTCGATATGAAGTCTATAACAGTTCGAGAAACTACTGGTAACACTTACCAGTAAATCTCAGCAACCCTGGCCAGGGATTTCCGGTTATAGCCAATCGAACACAGCGCAACATCAACTCCCTATACCGGGAGAGACGAATCCCCTCCTATCGCTCATTGCCTCCATGTGACTCGGGACTGTACCCAAAAACCACCGTTTTGCATGCCCTCTTGGACGTGGTAAGGTGGAAATCAAAGCACAGTGGGAACCACACAAGACTCTATAACGATCTCGGGTCAACAGACTACTCTGTACCAGTGTCACCAGAGAACTGCCATCTGACGTAAGGTATAATACCATCTGGGAGTTCTCGGCGAGCCCGTCCAGTGTACCCAGTCTCCACTGAGCACCCGTATATCATCTCTGATGTCAAACACCAATGGATATGGGATCATCCATCGACCATCTGTATGGGTCGAGAAGGTATACGCTACTCTACACTGGTATATCGATGCCCCGTCTCGTTACACCCACGACTAGGGACTTTGAAGGATGTACTTATGGACTACCATGTCCCCACTAGTATGATCCGCATCATAGTCCAGGTAGTCAAGTACACATCCTAAGGGCTTTACCAACATGTAACAGAGAGACAAACTGTGTACACGTTAAGGTAAAGAGCAACCAGATAGCATACTATCATGTCGAGCAAGAAAGTCCTCCCTATATATGTCCCAGCATCCACTACAATATACATCCTATGTATAGCAATGGCCTCTAGGGCATATATATAACTAACACCCATAGGGGAGTAAAAAGAGTGATAGGGATGCTGACTAACTTTGATCAGCGAATAACGAGCTTGGAACATGGAATGTCCATCCTGCTGGCAAGAGAGGAACGTTCATGATCACGATCGAGGGGACGAAGGACCGATAGGGGAGAGGCTGGGACTAGTGAGGTCACGTCTAGTAGACACCGCAGGGAGCAGTGAGGACACTGCTATCAGTAAGTTTGGGGGTGGGGGTTGATTGTAAATAGTTATCTTTGCATTGCATCCGCATTTTTTTTTAAATTTTTGTGAATATTTGTTTGCATATTTAATTCCGTATCTTAATTTTCTGCATTGCATCGTTATAAAAAACAAAAAAGTTTAATTGTAGTTTAACATGACGGTTGACTAGTTAGGAAAAACTAGATCCTAAACTTCGTAAATTAAAAACCCTAAAAATAAACTTTCTTAAAGTTTAATTGTAGAAAATATGTGTCCTTGCAGTTTACTTAGAAATAAGCAAATTTTGAGTTCAGTTCTTAGGCTAAATCGAAATAAGGGAAGAGTATTGAAAGCTCTATTTGAAATGTAAGTCTGAAAAATAAATTCTGAACCTTAAGTCCAAATTCTGAAAATATATACCCTACTACACGCACTTACACACATCTTGAAACTTGGGATAGAAGAGGATACCTTGAAATGCTCTTGTAGAAAAGCCTTAGTATGAAGTAAAATAAAATAAAAGTATAAGTGGTGAAGAAAGAAAAAAAATGAACACTGGTTTTGTAATTGCTTAAGGCAACATAAATAAAAAATATAGCGAGGGTGCTTTATCACATAGTGCCTTAGACCAACTGGTTTGAGAGTCACTGCTAAGTCTCAGGTGTTGCAAGACGAGAAATTACGCCTAAATGCGCAAGCATATTTTGTAATCGGTCGTTTAGTACCTCAAGAAGTATTAACAATCGCATGAAGGATGTGTGAGCAATTTCATCTAGAATTCACCAATTAAAAAGTATTTTGGAAGATGGACAAGAGTATGATAGCTTGAATTGAATTCCCAAGTGTAGAGATGATAATTACACACACTTAGGGGTATATGATTAGAGTTTGGAGGAGAGATAGGAATAAAAAATAGGGCTTATATGTTCAGTAGAGATGATAAAAATTCCTGAGTTCATATTGCACCTTAGAAGGAAAACTCAGGAGATGCTGAAAGCTTTATAAACTGGCAAAACGTATATGATCTTAAGTTAAATGAAAAATAAGTGTGAAAAATACGGGTTAATGATTTCTAACTTGATGATGATAGAATTTCATACTAGAATATTGAATTGAAGAATTAGAGTCAACGGCCAAATTGATCGGATTTTGTGGGTAGTATCCGCTGAAAATCCTCAGGAGACAACACTCCTCCTACTAGGGATACATAGAGCTTTAACGACTTGTTGCACGAGCTCAGTGCAATCGTGTTCCCTGCGAAAGTGAGGTTAGGACTTTTTGAGAATAAAATTGGCTTTGCTCGGGATGAGCAAAAGATAAGTTTGGGGGTATTTGTTCATATCAGATTCTTGCATTTTTATATCGCTCATTCTTGATCACATTGCATATAGGTAGGTACTTTTGATCTGTGTTTGCTGAGAAATTGCAGGTTATAGGTTCTCAGCTCTTTACAGTGAAATTCATGAAAAGTCGCAACAAATGCGGGACTACGACCAACAACAGATAAATACTGATCTCTATGCACCATCCGTATGATGTCGCCTACCAGTTCAAGGGACAAAATGGCAAAGCGTTGGTCACTTCAATGTACAAAGCACAAGGGTAGCACAAGATCCAAGACATCAAACGCGGAGCTCAAGGCAAAAGTCCACATCATTTTGCACTGCTGAAAATCTGGAAGAAAACTGAAGAGATTCTGAGAAACCAAGGGTACAAAACATAAGAGAACAACAACATGGAGAAGCCCTGAAAAGATGGTCCCCTAATTCCACCAAATGGCCGCAGAACCGCAGCCAAATAGGCACTTCTGCTGCAGTTCCGCGGCCGCGTCTGAACAGTGTCGGTGGCAGTTGAAGCAGCGTTGACTCGGCTCTTTTGGGGTAGTTTTGTAATCTCGTGATTGGCTCAGAATGTACACCTAGGGTTTCACTCTCCTGCCTATAAATAGCAGAGCTCAAAGCAAAATTAGGTGTGCCTTTCTTTATTTAGATTTTAGGATTAATTCTGTTCTTCTTTATTATCTTTCTCTATGAAAAATTGTAGTGAGCTTTGAGTGGTTATTAATAAAAAAAAGAGTTCTTTTATTTTCTCGCATTTTCTATCGCATTTTATTATTGCTTTTTATCATTTGTTAATCTAGTCGTAATTTTTTATTGTTATCATTTTTCTTATTTTTCTTTATCCTTAACAACGATGATACTTGAGTAAGATCCTTGTCAAGGTGAGATCTCAAATAACTAGTTTTAAATTCTTCTTAACCTAAATTCTTTCTACCTTTCTTCTCGTTTTTATATTTTTATAATGGGTGAGTAATTTCTCGCTTATTAGGGCAGGAGAAGGAAAGTTTGAGAGAAGGAAATCTCTCTCACTCTTTTCTTTGCCCAACACCTTAATTCGGATTCCCTTTAATTGAACCACAATCCGCTCACTACGGCACCCTATCCGACATGATAGCAGTGATTCCATAGTTAGACCGGTTGTGGTTGAATTAACTGGAGGTTAAGGCTAAGAGCCAAGAACAGACGGACAAGGACCAAAAGGAAGAAACTAAGTATGGAAAGCCTAGCTTATACTTGTAAGTTCCTTCCTAGTCATGCTAATCCCCGTTGTTGCCGATTATCTTAACACCGATATTAAGAAGGGCATTGAAAGAAGTGAGAAATTCCTAACTCGAACTAACCAAATCCTAACCCTAGAAAGTTCTTTTATCATCCTTTATCTCATTAGTAGATCTTAAAACAAAACTCGACATATTTGGATTTAACTCATTAAAACATAAAGAAAAAGATTCCATCTCCCTGTGGATCGACCCGTACTCAACCGACTAGCTACCAAGCGAAACCGTCTTGATTGCGGTAATTAAAATTTAAGCACGCACTGAGAAACATCAGACAACCAATGCCCTCGATAAAACTCATCTCATGGCACAGCAAAACCTAGAAGCTTACAAAGAAAGGATGGCGCGCTCATACGAGAGATTGACTAGGCTGAGAACATTCCGCCAAGGCGAACTCATGTTAGCCATAAAAAGACCTATGATCCCCAGCCATGCCAAACGGGAGAAATTCGAGCCGAACTATGAGGGCCCGTACATCATAGACAAGGTCTACCAAGGTGGGGCCTATTTAATCATGGATATGTATAGCGAAAGACCCTTCCGGCCAATAAACGGCCGATTCCTGAAAAATACTACGCCTGATGAGTCACGGCCCAGGTCAATGATAAATGACGACGCCTATGTCCGCTTGCTATCTTCTTGAGTCAAGACTCAAAGAGTAGTACCCAACAGTACTCCGTCTCAAACATGGAGAACAACGGACCGCAACGTCCTTAAACTAGCTATGGACTGAGATGTCCTTAAACTAACAACGGACCGTAACGTCCTTAAACTAGCTATGGACCATAACGTTCTTAAAACTAACAACGGATCGTAACGTCCTTAAACTAGCTACGGACCGTAATGTCCTTAAACTAACAATGGACCAAGATGTCCTTAAACTAACATCGGACCGAGATGTCCTTAAACTAACAACAGACCGAGATGTCCCTAAACTAACAACGTCGCCTCAAACACGATGATAGTAGAATGCAAGTCCACAAATCCCAGCGGTGAGGACTGCAACTCAAATCCCACCGGCAAACGGATGGATCACATGTGGCGAAACTATTCTCGAGAGTTTCATCACGCAAAAAAAAAGGGTACGTCCACAAGCAAAATGGGCACAGATGAAAACCCGAAAGGGCGCCGTGAGTTAAATTAGCAGGACTACCAACGAGTTTGTGAAAACCCGAAAGGGCGCAATCTCGTTAAAATAAAGACACTTGCAAGGTCCTCTCGACCTTGTGAGGAGAAAATACCTACGTGGGATCCTTACGACTCACAACGGAGCAACACACTTAGGGATCCCCTCGATTCCTAAGGAGAAATTACACTTACGAGATTCTCACGACTTGTAAGGAGAATCCCCCTTATGAGACCCTCATGGCTCATAGGATTTAAAAGACTTAAGCTACAGAGATCTGAACCTGTTCTTAAGCCATCACATCCCCCAGTTTGCCCTACAGGCGATTCAATATTGACCCTTGTATACAATCCATGGGCACAAATAAACGTTTCCATCACCAAGTCCCACCAACGATGAGGAATGTCCTTATTTGGTGAATGACACTTGTAAGTCCTCTCGACTTATAAGGAGAAAATACTCTTGTAAGATCCTTACGACTTATAAGAGAGCATACACTTAGGAATCCTCACGATTCCTAAGGAAAAAACTCACCAACGAGATCGTCACGACTCGTAGGTTGAAACATCTTCATGAGACCCTTACAGCTCATGGAGTCAAAAGCCTTAGTCGACGGGATCCTAACCCTGTTTGCTAATCCACCTTTGTTCGAACCGACAAAGGAAAAATGACGGTTCGCTCCTGAAAATGACCCAGTAGTAGCGGGCTGATGCTTAAATCGGCATCAAATGCCAAGTCCTTTCATGGAAAATGATGATTCGCTCCTGGCAATATCCCAGTCGCAGCGATGCTGATGCTAAGATTGGTATTGGGTCTTGAGTTCTATACTCACAGCAAAAAATCAGAGAGCCAAAAATGCATATTAAATAGCCGAAATGATAGGGCAGCTTGCAACAAAAATCAGCAAGTAAAATATATGCATACAAAAATAGCCAAAATGATTGGACAACTCGCAATAAAAAACAGCGAGTAAAGAAAAACAAAAATAGCCGAAATGATTGGGCACCGCGAGAAAATAGCCGAAATGATAGGGCAATCGCGACTTTCGCGATATAAAAAGCTGAAATGATAAAGCATCGCGTAAAGAAATACAAAAAAATGAAACTTTGCCCTACAAGCGGTTCAATATTGACCCTTGTATACAATCCATGGACACAAACAGAAAGGGAACCATATCGTCCCACCAGGCTTCGTCAAAGGGAAGCCAGATCTTAATGGCTACATATACAGCCAAGAAATCAACAACGGTGTTCCTTCTCGTTCCAACCATAAGAAGATGTGACGTCAACAAACGGAGCCACGGCGAAGTCCCCTAGTTCCAAATTTAGACGGTGCACGGACAACCTAGAGACTACCTTGGAACCATGGAAAAATCCCTAGTCCCGAGTCTCGACGGCTACATCTACAGCCTAAGGAGCAACCAACAGCGTTCTGCTTCCCTCTAGCGGGATACGGGCGCAACATCAACAAACGGAGCCATGGCAAAGTCCCCTAATTCCAAATCTCGACGGTTCATAGATAACCCAGAGACAACCTCGACGTTCGACGCAATATTGCAGACATAATGTTAACCAACGAAGCCAAGGAAGATCCCTAGCTTCAGGTCTTGACAGCAACTCAAATGAGACCTGAAAGACTATCGGAGACCATCCCACTCCAGCGCGGAGTGGTCATGACTCATCGGAGCTCCCAAACTGAGCCTAAACTCAAGGAAAAAACAACAAAGAATATCCCTAACGCTTTCTGTTTCTACGGTAATATTACCTGGAAGATTACTTGAAGACGTCTTGTCCAGCCCCCGAAGGGATAAGAGACACGAAAGTCGCGGGGCTACCCGAATAGCAAGATTGCATATCGGGGAATATATCAGCCAACGCGACGGTGTGACGGGTAAAATACCCTAGTACCACAGACCCTAACGGACTTCTATTAGCAGGAGTTAACTATGAAGTTAGGAAACCCTTGGGAGAACTTCTCGATTCGTCTTGACTCGTGAGGAAATTAGTGTCCTCGTGAGAACTTCTCGACTCGTCTCGACTCGTAGGGGAAAGCCTTAGGCAATGGGGATAAGGACCCGTTTCCTAAGTACTAGGGCCCTGCAAATCGTCTTAAGATGGACTCTTGCATGCTATTTACGGGCCACACTCTCCAAAGTCGAATCTCAACAAGGAGGGAAACAGCCACTTACTGTTGGAGATAGTGCCCTCAGAGTCAATTATTGGATCACAGGCACGTGATTGCAATGATTGAGGGAGGACCTATCCCGGTAGGACAGTCTTACTCGAGATGATAGTATGCTATCTGGTTTACCTTTATCATCGTGTACTGCTTCAGGTGACCTTACAGGTCACTATTACACGCTGATAGAGCCCTTAGGATTCTTGCTTGACTGCCGGCAGTATGATGGCGATCATATACGTGGGAGCTGGTGGTCTATAAGCACATCCTTAAAAGGTCCCTAGTCGTGGGAGTTTCGAGACAGGGCATCGATTCTCCAGAGTAGACTAGTGTATACAGTCGAGACCCCGACGAGGGGCGGTGGCCGATCTCACAAGCCACTGGTGTCAGTTGGTTCACCTAAGATGTATACAGGTGCTCATTGGGTTATGAGTACACCGGACAGGACTCGCCGGGAACATGCTAGTTGGTCTTATACCTGATGTCAGATAGCAGTTCCCTGGTGACATGTGTACAGGTTAGTTCCTCGACCTGGGGATCGTCATTTGTCTCGTGTGAGTTCCCACTGTACTTTGATTACTACCCTACCACGGCTCAAAGGAGTCTTGCAAACAGGTTTTAGTTGGGTACAGTCCCGAGCCACATGGAGGCAGTGAGCGGATCTTCAGGGGTTCGTCTCTCCCGGTATTGGGGGTGAGGTCGCGCTATGTCTAGGAGAGCCATTACGCAAAGCCCTCGGCCGAGGCAGGAGATTTACTGGCAGGTATTCCAGTAGTATCTCAGGGCGTTCTCGGCTACACTCCGACACGACTTGTACCGCTTTTGGGGGTCTGACCTTTACCAACCCCCTAGGCCCGACATGCTATGCTCATAGACGAACGGACCGGACTGTACGGATATTGTCACTGACTGGCTCAGTAGGGTGTCAGGATGAGTTCGCTCATCGACGTCCCTTTTGGTCAATAGCTGGTGGCCCGTCACATATTGGCTCATACCTCAGACGTGCTGGTGGTTAAATCCACAGCCATAGTATTGACGAGTCTTTAGAGTCCACCACACTTTCAGTTACTCAAGCTTTCGGGCGAAACGTTGTAGAGGCCGTATGGAGATATGGCAGGGTCCGATCAGATACGTGCGGTATTGCACGCATCAGGATCGGACGGTTTGTACTAGAGACCGTATAGTTATATGGCAAGGTTCGATCAGATACGTGCGATATTGCACGGATCAGGATCGAACGGATATTACTAGCCGGCTTTGGTTTAAGCCGGATCCTAGTTTAGTACTGTGTAGATTTTGTCTCATTGCATTTGTATCCGGTCGGAATACAGATGCGGGTGTGTATGCACAGTATCGGGGTTTTCCTGTAATTTATTACGGGACCAGTTTTCTGAAGTTGCCAGTTTGCATTCCGTTCCGGCCGGTTTTCCTTTGTTCTTTCCCGGCCGGACTTTTCCGATGGAGGGGGTTATTTGCAAGTTTGCAAATAACTTTTTGAGGAGGGGTTTCTTGCATATTGGTGGCATCATGATAGTTTTTCATGATGAGATTCTTTTTCCTTCTTATCACTTGCTTTATGAGATTAGAAAGGATTTAGATTGATGAGAGGTTTACCTTTTTGGATGTGGTCACCCATTCCTTTTTCCTACACTTACCTTCCTTCTTGTTTTGTGATTTCTCTCCACCATTTCCACACATATAGGCCGGCCACTTTGTGACAATGAGATGAGGGATATTCATTTTGTAGAGTGGGAAATTATCATCTCATTTATATACACCAAAGTTCATCTCCATTTTGTTCATTACTTCCCTCCATCCAATGGCAACTTCATTACCCCAAATGAGACAAGCATCATCTACACTACACTCTACAGCAAATCTTGGGCACGTCGACTTGCCAGCTTCGTGCCCGAGTTGCCTCGGTATTGAGGTGGGAGCCCGTAAAAGACGCAGGCGATGTGGTGCCCTTCCGGCGAGGAGGCGACGATATGGAGACAGGACTTTCCGCGAGAGATTGGGACGATGACGAGAAGACCGGAGGACTCGGATCACTCGGTATATCTCTCACCCCCTCTCTTGTTAGCTAGTATCGGTTAATGGTTACGATCCGGGTATATTGTCCGCGGTAGCGCCAGTATAAAAGTTAAGAAAAATTTTGATTCCGCATTTTGGCCTTGGATAGACGGCCGGGGCGCTGCCGTGGCGCAACATGGTATCAGAGCCACGTCATTAACCTAGTCTAGCTTGCTCTAGTATGTTTAAAGACCCGATCGAACAAAAATCCCAAAAACCGTATTTTTCTTCACATCAGTTTCTGTCGAAATTTTTTGGAGTCTAAAAATTTTTCAGGTTGTAGAAAACTGATGTACATGGAATTATAAGAACACTGAAAAAATTCGATGACCCGATCCCTCCGTACGACCGCGGAACCGCGGCCTTGACCCCCCTTTGGCCGCGGTTCCGCCGCAGGAAAATGGGTTCGTGTTGTCATTTCTTTGCAGTGGGCTTATGGGCTGGAAATAAGGGTTTTGGTATATTTTGTTTGGGCCCAGATTTTCTGCAAGTGCTACAGTAATGCTTTGGAGCCCACTTGGTATATTTTGTTCGATCGGATATTTTAAACTTGCTAGTTCACAGTATTTACATTATATCTGCGACCGTGAATATCACTTGATCGGTAAATCCTGTCTAACTGCTATAGCCCGGTTAGACGGATTTGCGAACGCGACTTTCACGTTGATGTTCTATGTTTATGCTGTGATGTTGCGGATCGGTCGTGGGGATTGCCTGGATGCAATGCTAGTACAGTTTTGTTTTATATGTACATTTGATATTGCGGGGTGAGCGTCCGACATGTGGACTGCCGTCACTTCCTGTTTGTATTATTCTTTTGGGGCACGACCTGGTTGCGGTCGATGTACCCGTTGTATGTATATTTTACTTTCTGTACTAGGATTACTCCGCGGAGGGGTGCACGGATAGCCGGGTTCTAGAGGGCAACGGGCCCGCATCTCATGGCATTGAGACGGAGGGGGCTTCACTCTAGGATTGGCGGGCTATTCGCCGCACTCGTAGGGGATACAGGTTGACCCAGGAGGGGTGCCCAAGTTACCGGATTCCGTGAAGTGCTGGGTGGTCCATTCACGGTGCTGAAGGGGGCTGCCTCGCTTCAGGTTTTGGCGGGTGACTTGCCGCGCCCGTAGGGGTCTAGGATTTCATTGCACAGGCTATCCACATGACCAGGGGAACGTCAGGTTTCAGCAGCGGCTCTGTGAAACCAGGGGCTTCTAGATATCTGTATTGTTCTGTGATGCTGTACATTTCTGTGATGTTGCTTTTTATCACGCCTTGAGCGAAAATTATATATTGGTATATATATTAGTAGATGTTGTATATGTTTTACATCCGCGCTAGTCCAGTCCCCGCTCTGTCGTTAGTTAGCTAACCTAACGGGTAATGACGGGACCCAGTGGCGAATGCGGATGGCATATACGTACATCAGTATATTTTTGTTCTTTGTGGTATGGTCAATTGATGGGACTGCGTTGATTCGGATCAATGCTAGCTAAACAAACCTATTCTGATGTTGTTGGAACACTTTTCAAAAAGCTGTTATTGCAAGGACGTTCACTTTTGTTTTGCATCGTAGTATTCATTTGGAATATCCTGCTCCTCAGTCGACGAGGCAAGGGCCGAGATCCCTTCACCGGGAGTGACCCCTTGGACAGAAGTTTGCGTCAGGGCATTAACTTCACTATAGCCGATTACTTTTGCTTTGCATCGTGGTATTCAATTGGAATATCCTGCACCTCATTCTACGGGGAAAGAGCCGAGATCCCTTCACCGGGAGTGACCTCTTTAGCAAAGGTTTTCGTCACTATATTTTTATAAAAAGTTATCCGGTTCCTTCAACGATATCAAGTTCATTACGTTAAAGGTTTTTCGCCAAAAACCAGCCGTAGCCCTCCGTCATTTCAGATTAGTATTGCTTAGTATTCGCACTACGTTTGTCGTTGCTATTCGCCGAGGCGTAGTGTGTGGTAGCTCTGTAATGCTTTCTGTCGTATGGATATATGGATTGGTTAGGACAGTCGTACGACTTTGTTGATTATTCGTCAAGGGTCGTGCGGGTGTGTTTAACGCAATCAAGATAATGACGGGTTGAACTTGACTAGGACCTTTTGATTTGTTGATTATTCGTCAAGGTCACTTGGGTCCTAGGGGTAAAAATCACATCGGGAGTTTCAAAAGAACTGAAACTTGCCAGGCATGCGCATACCTTCTGGAGTGTAGTGACTTGAGTGGATTCCGTCAGGTTATCATGCGATGATAGTTGGATCCCGATTCCCACTGATGAGTTAGTTTACTCCTCGAGTGACCCCGACTAATTCTTCTTTCAGGTTTGGAGGAGAATTTGAGATACAGTGGGAGGTTTCCTGATTAGATAAATTGGTAACCATTCTGATCTAGGTTAGAGTGCACGCTGAGTGTTTCTTTTCTCTCTCTCTCTGGCAGCGACCATTGACCCGACCCTAAGACTATGACTCAGTGACCAAGTTGACCGAACCTTCTTAACACAGGCTTTTGGATTGTCTGAGTTGCAAACCTCATTGCCACTCCTACTTTTACCCTTTTCTCTAGGACACCCCATATTACTATGAACGTCCACTTCCATTGGACAAAACCATCGTATGGTTATATACGAACTCGAAGGACTTCGAGGATGGTTTCTGGTTCTGGAGAAAACGAATAGGACTATTCAGTTGTCTTTTCCTTTTACCTTCTCTAAGGTTGCGAGTACTCCTTGGTTTAGGAGATAGTACACCTATTACGCAAATTGGATAGTCTTCTTCCAAACCTTAGGCTGGTGCCGACCGGTAGGGAATGAAGAAAACCAATTAGCATAACGATGGTGTGCCGAAGGTATTAAGTTAAGACAAAGTAAGGGATTAGTAAGAGGGCAAAGTAAATTGTGACTGCTATTCACGATCAAACCAAGTATTTCTTCACCAATCCTAAATCACCTTTGTATTTCTCCAGGACACTCCGTATCACTACGAAGATCCACAGTTTATTGGATACTCCATCGTATGGTTATATACGAACTCGAAAGGAACTTGTTCCAGTTCGGGGATGGATTCTGGTCCAGGAGAAATAAGAATACGGTTTATTCGGTTGTATTTTCTCTTCACCTTCTCTCGCATTGCGAGTGCTCCTAGGATTAGGACAGTACACCCATTATGCTTATTGTATAGTCTTCTTCCAAACCATAGGCTGGTGCCGAACGGTAGGGAAGGAAGAAAACCAATTGGCCTAAAGGGGTGTGCAGAAGGTAATGACTAAAGACATATAAAGGGATTTGGAGAGGTGGCAAACAATTATACGGTTATAGTTGTGAATCTGGATAATGGAAGAGGCATTACTAGGAATACCAGGATACCCCATCGAAACATTTCAATGTTTCAGTTCAACTGTGTACTGTTAAAAGAAAACTGATTTCCCGATTAGACACTTGCTCCAGGGTATGTATTTACCAGGTTGGATTCTCACATCTGTATGGTTTTACAGATGTTGAGTGGGAGTAAGTTATTGGGAATTAGGTGACCATCCTCATTATATCGGAATTCGTTGTAATTGGTGATATTTGAGGAAGCCACCTGGGTTGTTTGCCGGTCGGCAAATATTTGGTTTTGAATATCCGTTGTTATGCACCAATTTCAAATTGATATATCTGTACGTCTATTTTTATAGAGTGAGATGTACCTTTTTGAAATTGTGTCTATGACATTTACCTATATCAGTGGATGGTTAGGTAAGGAGCATTGAACAGCGGTGTAATTCTTCTTAACCATAAGTACAGTTTTCAACCTACGACACACAGTGAATGAGTTATCAGACTCAAGGGACTTGTACAGAGTATTGTATGTTGTCCAGCGTCCATCAGGACAGAGGGGTTGGTCCTCGTACTATATTCGGTTTACTTATGACTTCTCTAGTTTTTAGACAGCTGTTTCGTGGAAACACAGGGTCCGAATTTTGAGAAGTTATAGGTATTTGAATAAAGTAGAGAACCAAGTATTGCAAGTATCGGGATTCTTCAAGGTGATCGTAGATGTAGATACTTGTATATGGTATTCAGTTGATAGTAATGATTAAGAGAAATTGCTTCTCCTTCAGGTTACTCATAATTGGAAGCATTCCTAAGTTGAGTAACGATGATCGGCCTCCTTCCATTTAGTTGACATGCACTGGAGATAGCTGCATGATTTGAATCTGGTTCAATTAAATCAGTGCCTCGGGTTCTATATTGGATATAGAACAGTTCATATCTTAACGATGTTAAGGTACGGGGAGTTGTCCGGCTTATGATTAAAACCAGACACTGGACAACTCAAGGCACGTTTCTGTAATGGCTGTTTGTGGGTTGACCCAGGCTATGACGAGGGTTGACTTTCTACCATCTGGGAGATCAATAGTAATATTGTTCTAGACTCGCCACAGTTTTATTAAAAATGAATTTTTTCAAAAACAGTAGTGGGAGTATGGTAGAACTGGAAGTGATTCCAGAACCGCAAACGATTACTGAAGATTTGATAAGGAACCTAAAGATTCAATCTGATTTGACATTCCATTGGCCACTCCGCAGATAAGGTGGGTAACTTCAGGCACCCGAGAGGTACTCCGGTAGCCTCAAGGACGGTGACAGGGAAGTTCTTGTTTACCCACACTTGCCATTGTTGTTGTTCCAGGCCGCGAGACCCGGTAGGAGGATGAGTATAGCGTCGTTCTAAACTAGCTTTAGAAGTGCACGTCTATATGACTCTGCCAGAGGGTTGTCGTAGTCAGTAGGAGCAGCGGAAGCATTGGTGGACATCAGGCTTATGTCTATTTATAGACTAAAGCGGATATAGCGGAGATAGATCATCTATTTCTGATATGAAAGCTATAGGCTTGACGTCATCAGAATAGGGGATGGATCTGTTAAGAAGGTAGTAGGGTGTGATGTCCTGGTTTTGGATGACATACACAGAGTAGGAAAGGAAACTCCTATACTACGATCGGTTATACTTTGGTTGTCACACAGTGGTTTCTCCACACAGGACTTGGATATTATATCAGACATTCTGGTTACTAGATCTATGGTTTTAGATCTAGATTTGGGTGGTTTCCTAATCTGGGTACCTTGACAGCATTCTATGAGTATTTAGAATGGACGACTCCTGACATGGTAGTACACCTGCAGGTAATGGAGTCACCCTCTCTAAAGGTGTCTTACAGACTAAAGGGGAGAGGGATACGCATGATTGACAGATCACTTGCTTAGGCAATTGAGTCAATCATGAGATGTCAAGTACCACACCAGATGTTGTTCTTGCAGTAGATGCAATAAGTTGATATTAATCCAATCCTGGAGAAACAATCGGAAGCAGTTTTAGGACATAAGTGCGTGTCCTAGGGATGTGATAACGACAGCCTCTTTTAGGAGACGGTTATCATCCCAGGCTTCCAAGGTGACATGGATGGCAGAGTAGCTGTCAGAGTTATAGTTTCTCCTTCTGATGAGGGTCAGTATTTTGGACAGGTGGTCCAAGGCAATACTGAGGGAGGCATGGCGCTGGGTACTGATTAAATTCAGTCATCGATACAGTCTAAGAAGTTTGGATTTGGAGTTCATTTATGAGCTAGGTCCCATCAGATATCCAGACATACTCTTAGACAGGTATTGCTCATTTTCGGGAGATGGCTTTCTCTGCGAACTTGAGATATAGAGAGACATAGAAAGAAACATCACAGCGGATCCACTCACTGAGGCTATTCCTCGAAAGCGATAGTTTCGCAAACGAGCTTTGTGAGACTGGCTAGTAGAGGAGTTGGGTGTTCGGTATCACACGGGCTGTGAGTATGCGACATCGCAATAATTAGCCTTGAGTGCAAGTGGGAGATTGTTGGAGATAGTGTCCTCAGAGTCAATTATTGGATCATAGGCACGTGATTGCAATGATTGAGGGAGGACCTATCCCGGTAGGACAGTCTTACTCGAGATGATAGTATGCTATCTGGTTTACCTTTATCATCGTGTACTGCTTCAGGTGACCTTACAGGTCACTATTACACGCTGATAGAGCCCCTAGGATTCTTGCTTGACTGCCGGCAGTATGATGGCTATCATATACGTGGGAGCTGGTGGTCTATAAGCACATCCTTAAAAGGTCCCTAGTCGTGGGAGTTTCGAGACAGGGCATCGATTCTCCAGAGTAGACTAGTTTATACAGTCGAGACCCCGACGAGGGGCGGTGGCCGGTCTCATAAGCCACTGGTGTCAGTTGGTTCACCTAAGATGTATACAGGTGCTCATTGGGTTATGAGTACACCGGACAGGACTCGCCGGGAACATGCTAGTTGGTCTTATACCTGATGTCAGATAGCAGTTCCCTGGTGACATGTGTACAGGTTAGTTCCTTGACCTGGGGATCGTCATTTGTCTCGTGTGAGTTCCCACTGTACTTTGATTACTACCCTACCACGGCTCAAAGGAGTCTTGCAAACAGGTTTTAGTTGGGTACAGTCCCGAGCCACATGGAGGCAGTGAGCGGATCTTCAGGGGTTCGTCTCTCCCGGTATTGGGGGTGAGGTCGCGCTGTGTCTAGGAGAGCCATTACGCAAAGCCCTCGGCCGAGGCAGGAGATTTACTGGTAGGTATTCCAGTAGTATCTCAGGGCGTTCTCGGCTACACTTCGACACGACTTGTACCGCTTTTGGGGGTCTGACCTTTACCAACCCCCTAGGCCCGACATGCGATGCTCATAGATGAACGGACCGGACTATACGGATATTGTCACTGACAGGCTCAGTAGGGTGTCAGGATGAGTTCACTCATCGACGTCCCTTTTGGTCAATAGCTGGTGGCCCGTCACGTATTGGCTCATACCTCTGACGTGCTGGTGGTTAAATCCACAGCCATAGTATTGACGAGTCTTTAGAGTCCACCACACTTTCAGTTACTCAAGCTTTCGGGCGAAACGCTGTAGAGGCCGTATGGAGATATGGCAGGGTCCGATCAGATACGTGCGGTATTGCACGGATCAGGATCGGACGGTTTGTACTAGAGGCTGTATAGTTATATGGCAAGGTTCGATCAGATACGTGCGGTATTGCACGGATCAGGATCGTACGGATATTACTAGCCGGCTTTGGTTTAAGCCGGATCCTAGTTTAGTACTGTGTAGATTTTGTCTCATTGCATTTGTATCCGGTCGGAATACAGATGCGGGTGTGTATGCACAGTATCGGGGTTTTCCTGTAATTTATTACGGGACCAGTTTTCTGAAGTTGCCAGTTTGCATTCCGTTCCGGCCGGTTTTCCTTTGTTCTTTCCCGGCCGGACTTTTCCGATGGAGGGGTTATTTGCAAGTTTGCAAATAACTTTTTGAGGAGGGGTTTCTTGCATATTGGTGGCATCATGATAGTTTTTCATGATGAGATTCTTTTTCCTTCTTATCACTTGCTTTATGAGATTAGAAAGGATTTAGATTGATGAGAGGTTTACCTTTTTGGATGTGGTCACCCATTCCTTTTTCCTACACTTACCATCCTTCTTGTTTTGTGATTTCTCTCCACCATTTCCACACATATAGGCCGGCCACTTTGTGAGAATGAGATGAGGGATATTCATTTTGTAGAGTGTGAAATTATCATCTCATTTATATACACGAAAGTTCATCTCCATTTTGTTCATTACTTCCCTCCATCCAATGGCAAATTCATTCCCCCAAATGAGACAAGCATCATCTACACTACACTCTACAGCAAATCTTGGGCACGTCGACTTGCCAGCTTCGTGCCCGAGTTGCCTCGGTATTGAGGTGGGAGCCCGTAAAAGACGCAGGCGATGTGGTGCCCTTCCGGCGAGGAGGCGACGATATGGAGACAGGACTTTCCGCGGGAGATTGGGACGATGACGAGAAGACCGGAGGACTCGGATCACTCGGTATATCTCTCACCCCCTCTCTTGTTAGCTAGTATCGGTTAATGGTTACGATCCGGGTATATTGTCCGCGGTAGCGCCAGTATAAAAGTTAAGAAAAATTTTGATTCCGCATTTTGGCCTCGGATAGACGGCCGGGGCGCTGCCGTGGCGCAACACTTACGAGTCCTCTCGACTTGTAAGCAGGAAAAATTCTCTTGTGGGATCCTTACGGCTCTCAAGAGAAAACGCACTTAGGAGTCCTCAAGACCCCTAAGGAGAAAACACACATACGGGATCCTTTCGACTCGTAGGGAGAAAAGTATTTATGAGACCCTCACGGCTCATAAAGTTGAAAAGTCTAAGACAGCAGATATGAACCTGTCTTCTAAGCCATCACTACCCTGCAATGGAGATTAAGATAGACTATTTACAAAATACATTTGCCAAAGGGACACGCCCATATAAAATGAAGGATTTTTTTTATTTATGAGTTCAAGTGAATACAAAATACATTTCACAAAGGAATCAAAATGAATACATGTTATTCATAAACCGCAAGTTTACAGTAAAAAAAGGATACAAAGACTGTTATTAAGGAGGAGGCGTCTTCAATAAATCAGCCAGCTGCTCGCGCGCTCCTCTCAATCCTTTCTCGTGATCGGCCGCTGCAGCCAACTCCGCTTCAACTTGGGCCCGTTGTCGTAAACAAGACGAAAACCTTTTATCGGTTCCTAGTATGTCAGCATCGCAGTCCTGCATGACCCGCTCGGTAGAGTCAACCGTCCGCCTTAGCATCAACCATTCAAAATGCATCGCTGGTGATTGTCGAAGACAGCTTTTAATTGCGCAGCATTCGCTTCAACCTGGACGCGTAACCGGGGAGATTCGCTTGAAGCCACTTCATGTTCCATTCGCGTCAGGGTCGCCTCTTGTTCAAAATGGCGGATGAAAGGAACATTACTCTCGACCCACGCAGCCCACTGGGAGTTCGAAGATAACACTTCAGGAGCGAGACGCTTGAGCTTAATCTCGTGCAAGCAAGCCTCAATCTTTCTGCAGTAATCAACCCAAGAGCCGACGAGATCTTCATCATGGAAGTTCACGAGTGTCGCCAGCATTGGATGACTTCAACAGCAAAATCCGTAGCAGAACTGAGGGCCTCGGCATCGAGGTCTTCGATGAATTCGTTCAACATTCGCCGGCTATTCGCAACGCCCCAGGAATATGTGCGTTTAGCAAAGAGCCCTGCCGACATTGGGATGCGAGACTCAAAGGGAGCTGGAGCCGGTGTAATTGCTGCAAAACAAATTATGGTCAAATGTCGACTCGGGAGGTAAAGAAAATACACGAGGGACGGAGTCTATTATACCAGCTGTGGCAGGTGGCAGAATTGGGAGTACTGGAGGCACGGATATTCTCTCGTCTCCTCCTCCGATCCGTGATGCTGAGATCGATATAAAGAAGACTTAGCAACAATACAACTATTCATAAAAGGAAGAGGTAGACATTAGCTGAAGAATATACTAACCAATACCAGCAGGCGGAAGGACATCGGACTGGAAGGAGAAATGCGGGTTCAACACCTAGTATAGATGGTCAAAAAGGACTCCGACAGAGTTGCGACAATATACTGTCAATGCAAGGAAGATGGTATCCACGGTTAAACTAAATAAGTCGCAAACCCATATCTTCCAGCATTTGAGAGGTCACGAGAGAAGGCAAAGGGACGGCGACCGTCAGAGCAGCGACTGGTGACGCTTCTTCATATGGTACAGCTTCGGGATTCACCGCGCCTGTACTCAAGACAAACAAAATATCATTAGAAGGGCTGAACAAGATTGAAAAGCCTGACAATAGTGACTCAGCGATTACCCGATAAATCAAGGACCAAATCCATGACGGAGGCGTCACCTGGTGTAACGGCTTCTTCGCTCCCTCTCAGAGGAGTAGATTCCGTGCCCATGGCTTCATCCCCTGACTCGAAGAGGGCCGTCGTGACGCTTGCAACGCCCGCCGATACCAAGGAGCCACAGGAAGAAAGGGCAGCAGTCTGAACAGCCACAGATTCCAGAGAGAGGGTAGCAACTTCGGGCACGGTAACCGCCAGGGTTTCACCCGTCATCCTATCGCCAAGACTTGGCCCTGCAGAAAATGCATATGTCAAAATTCAAAGATCAAGTTCTAGTAAAAGACTCAGTGTTACGTTACCTTAGAGAAACTTTTCGGTTTCTTCCCGAGCCGCGCGTGCAACTTGTCTATGGGCGGTATACAACGCAGAGGGAACATCCGCTGAAGGAATATCGGCTAGCGGAATGCTGCTTGAACCTGCACCTATGGCCAAACTAGCATCACGTTTCCTTATCGCATGCTTCCTATGCTTCCTTACGGTCTGAGCGGTGAGAAATGATCTCCGCAAGACCTCTGAAAAAGGGACGTCATCGTCCGAACCAAGCTCTGCTTCTGGAGCCGTTACGGCATCCGTCATCGGCTGCTTTAGCAAAGCCTCCTGCGGTAACGTTGGGAGAGCTGGGGCCACAATAGAGGGCTCTGGAAGTTTTGCCGCATCGCTGCTCGGGATCGGCACTGCACTTGGAATAACCCGAGTCAAGGTAGTCCCTGCAACAAGATAAAAGAGAGCGTCAAAGTATGAATAAAGAAAAAAGGAGTAAAGGCATAATGAACTGAATTGTACCAAGGCCCAAAGAAGCGCGGAGCCTCTCTTCCTCTTCGAATGTCTTGAGGGAAGCCGCGAGAACCTCTTCGGCAGAAATACCTGTTGAAGAAGAAAGCGTCGGTAGAAGCATAATAAAAGAAGATAGCCGTGGAAGAATGTAACTGAAATATACCTGACTGCACGATAGTGATCAGCGCCACTTCCACGCGAGCCAGTCGCTTGGAAGCCACAAGGGTAGCCTGGAAATCAGTATCATCCGTAGGCGCAATGAATAAACCCTCATTGGTCCCATACTCGCATAAACCCTCGCTGTAAGGAGCATGAGGCTCTTAGCTAAATATAACGTCGGCAGAAAACAACAACTTCTTCTTCTTTTGTGAGCGAGCGCCAGTAGCCGATGGCAAAAGCTTGCACTTAACGAGCATCTTCGGGCGGCGGGTCCCGATTTCCACGCCAGCGCCAGACTCTGGGGATGCTACGGCTACTGTTTCTATAGGAACACGGGGTAGAGGCTTCTCAGGGAAAGCGTGCGGGACCACAATTGCAGCAGCTTCTCTTAAGGAAGGAAGAACGGTGGTTCGTCGCTTCAAAGGAACTGCTGGATTACCAGCTGGGACAGCATCCTTGTGATCAAGCAATAGCCGCCTCTCTTCTCTGATAACAGCACCCGTCGCATGCTGATACCACGCCACATAGGCGTTCGAAGCTTTCGGCATGTATCTTAGCTCTCTTATGAGAAAGCTAGACCCCGTGTTTAGCCGGATGAAGTGGTGCAGTACGCTGCGGATACTCTCTTCCGTAGCAACCGACTCAGCTAAGAAAGCTTCAAGCGGGACACCCTGATCGTAACCCGACTGTTGAGCAAAACAGCACGAATTATACCTCATGAACAACGCTGAGGCGCCTTGTCTGAACACTAGAAAGCCTGGCCTGATCGAATATAAGTGCAGGATCTCCCGGGCCTTCAACGTAGGATCCCCATCTTTGAAAGTATCACGCAGCGATTGCACTGCCTTGGTGGATTCCTTACCGATAGTTAAGACTCTGTCAACAAAAGTCATACTATCCCCGACCATACGCGGGCGAAGGACCAGACGTTGAGCCTCTCGCTGCGATGGATCTAATATGGAAGCGTCAACTAGAGACATAACCCGGGGAAAGTTATAGCTGTCGTAAAGCGGGGCCGTTTATGGACTCCGAAAGCACCAAGCACGTGCATTTCGGCCCAAGACGTAAAGTAGTGCAACGGAAGATGCACAGGTTTTACTCCAGGTTAAGTAGTATCAGCTGCTAAGCTCAAGCCGTGGTATAGATAAGCCAGCCCCGCAATCCCAACGGCCACACGCGTCCCTGCAACCATGCGGTGGGCTGGGTAAAAGACCGACGGCCTCATATAGAGAAGATGCATCGGAAGCACGAACCAGTTCAACCACAAGCCAATAAACCCCAGGAAGAATGTCTCTTCATCGACGTCTAAAACAGCAAGCTCTGCGAAAGGAACAACCGGGGTGTCCAGAATAAAGAAGCTTCTTAAATCTGCTTCCGCCGTCGACTGGTTATCCAAATCAAAACCAAACGGGGCGTCAAACTTGGCGAATTCCATAGCTTGTTTCGATAAGACTTTTGGGCGAAGAAAGCGAGCGATGAGGTCTGTGAAGCTGACTCCATACCCTCCAGACTCTAAAAAAGGCTCTCGTAGATGTTCAACACCTTGATCAGACTTGGGAATCGATGTTGAATAGCATTCTTCGGGGTAAGACTCATCACCACTGATTTGGTGGTGAAGATGTACTCGTCAGGGGGAAGAATCTCCTCGTAATGTTCCCCTCTGACGAGTAAGCCAGAGATCTCTGCGAACTCCTCTAAGGAGATTGAAACTTCCCGATTCGATAGAAGAAAGGTGTGAGTCGGGATATTCCATTGTTCCAAGAAAGTTTTTACCCACCATACAGGGGGTGTGGAATACTGCAAAAGAGATGCATAAATCGCGGGGTACAACCCGAGCTTCAGCAGCAGTGATTCTTGGCCGACAAGATGTACCGAGCCCACTGCAGATATCCAGCTGAATGGCGAGGAGTCAAGTTAATCATGTACACTTGTCCCTAAGGGCGCGACTCGCCTTGAAATATGTGCCGCCCCAAAATATCCTAAGCCATTGGCGGTTGTACGGGTATCGAGGCCATAGAAGGCTGAAGGAGACGCTCTGAGGTCCAGTTGACCTCCTCTGCGGCGTAATTCACCTGAGGCGAGTCGGCGTAGTGAATCGCTGAAATGGGCCCCGAGGGTACTGCGCAAGAAAAACTACGCGATTTGATTGTACCACGACCCCCATAGATGAAGAGATTTCTGCTCTGGGTCGTGATCTTTAATGAGCACGAAGACTTCCCAATCCACGGGCGCATCAGCGAAGGCGCTCTCCGAACGAACAAAAGGAAAGGAAGAATCGAAAGCCATGGTACCTACATAAAAAAAGGTGAGGGTTAGTTGCCAACGTTGTTCTAACACTTGGTACTTTAAAATTGAATCACACTGCAATGCAGGAGAAAGAGACCAAGAGGGGACCCACAAAATCAAAGTGACGGCTCATCATTGATGAAACAGTCACTCATTAAGGAGAAAATCCTAAGAGACTCCTCATTTAATGAGAAGCCTCATGGGGCTAAGGAGTTGAACTCCCTCGAGAGCAGTGCTCTGCAGACAGAATTTACATCTTTCAATTAAGAAGGGAATAAAATTCCCCAAAAATCTCTAAAGAGCTATGCTCTGTAAACCACAATATCTTTAAAGATCTGAAGTAGAAATCCTAGAAACTCTAAGAGTTCTTCATTAACGGGTTAAGAAACCTTAAAAAAGATTTCTTTGGATCTATGATCTAAGAAGAACAAAGATCTATTCTAATTAACGGTTTAAAGAAACCCTAAAATACATTTTAAAAGATCGGTGATCTAAGAAGAGCAAAGCTCTGTTTAATAGGTTCGATTATAATCCTTACCAAAAAATTTGGGCAAAATTATAACCCTATAAGAGTTTCCTTGCGCAGAGATCTAAGCTCTGGAAAGATAATTGAATTTTCAGAAAGAAGAAAAAGAAAGATGAACAACAGTCATCTCAAGGGCCAAAGCCCTACTTATAGGCATAGGAAGACGATCCAACTTCCAAGAACATCCAACGGTGGAAAAGCTGCCACCGCTGCACTCACGTATAAGCCACGTGAGCACAACGGTGGGGGGCATTTGTTTCCCCCCAATAAAAGAGCAAAGCTCTGTTCAAAATTTGAAAAGGGCAGCGCCTCACGTGCCTTGCATAAGGGCGCCAGCGCCAAGAGTTAAAAACTCTGAGACAGCGCCTCACATGACCCGCACGAGGGCGCTGGCGTCAGAACTAAAAGTTCTCTGCCGTTGGATCAAAGATCCAACGGAGATGATAAATCATTAAAGCACAGAATTAAATTCTGATTGAGGAAATACTC
Source organism: Agapanthus africanus (assembly GCA_030015575.1). Classification (NCBI taxonomy): domain Eukaryota; kingdom Viridiplantae; phylum Streptophyta; class Magnoliopsida; order Asparagales; family Amaryllidaceae; genus Agapanthus; species Agapanthus africanus. Next base: position 541,705,182 of record CM057337.1, read on the forward strand.
CTTAAATCAGAGCACCGTTGGATTAAAGATCCAATGGTGATCACTAAGCTACAGAATAAGCTATGTAGGGGAAAACATTTTCCCCAATCTTTCTAAACAAGAAAGATTGTGCTCTGTAAATCATAGCACCGTTGGATTAAAGATCCAATGGTGATTAAAAATCACCAAGCTACAGAATAAGCTCTATAGGGGAAAACATTTTCCCCAATCTTTCTAAACAATAAAGATTGTGCTCTGTAAATCAGAGCACCGTTGGATTAAAGATCCAATGGTGATTACCAAGCTATAGAATAAGCTCTGTAGGGGAAAACATTTTCCCCAATCTTTCTAAACAAGAAAGATTGTGCTCTGTAAATTAGAGCACCGTTGGATTAAAGATCTAATGGTGATTAAAAATCACCAAGCTATAGAATAAGCTCTATAGGGGAAAACATTTTCCCCAATCTCTCTAAACAAGAAAAATTATGCTCTGTAAATCAGAGCACCGTTGGATTAAAGATCCAATAGTGATTAAAAATCACCAAACTACAGAATAAGCTCTATAGGGGAGAACATTTTCCCCAATCTTTCTAAAACAAGAAAGATTACGCTCTGTAAAACAAAGCACCATTGGATTAAAAATCCAATGGTGATTAAAAAATCACCAAATTACGGAATAAGCTCTGCATGGAAAAATATTTTCCCAATCTTGTTAAAAAAAACAAGAAGAATGTCTTCTGTAAAACAGAAGCCCTTGGATCAAAAGTCCAATGGTGGGTAACATCCCCAAATCAATTAAGAAATCTCTCAATAAGAGATTTCCTTAACTGAATCAACAAATTTGCCTCCACTATATAAAGGCCCTAAGACTCCAAGTCTTGTACAAAGGAAACCCCCCCCCCCCCCAATAAAATTTAAGTTCCAAAAGAAGAGCAAGTAAAAAGAGATTGAAGAGAGAAAAAAGAAGGAGAACTTTCTTCAAGGTAAATAGAGATCATAGTATCTCATCTGCGTACCCAAGGGTTTAACCCTTATAAAAGAATACAGTTCTTTCCCTGGATCTAAGATCCATGAGACAAGTCTTCTACAAATGAGAATTTAATTCTCGTAGGGATGAATTTGTTCTTAGGGATTGAAAATCCACGGGAGAACAAAGAATTGAACTCTTCAGAAAAATGCATAAAGAAGGAAACAGCGCTGAGCGCCTCACGTGCCCCTCATGTGGACGCCCCTTAAATAAAGAATGCTTAGCACTCAGTAGTTGGCGCCCAGCGCCGAGTGCCTCACGTGCCCTTCATGTGGGCACCGCTTAAAAAAAAAGTGTTTAGTACTCAGTGGTTGGAGTCCGGCGCCAAGCGCCCCACGTGCCCCTCACGTGGGCGCTTCTGAAATAAAGAGTGCTCTGCACTCATTGGTTGGCGTCCAGCGCCAAGCGCCCCGCGTGCCCCTCACGTGGGCGCTGCTTAAATAAAGAGTGCTCTGCACTCATTGGTTAGCGCCCAGTGCCAAGCGCCTCACGTGGGCGCTGTTTAACATAAAGTTCCTCTGCAAACAGAGCCCAGCGCCATAAAGAGTGTTTAACACTCCATAAAAACAAAGATATAGGGTGAGCGTCAGAGCCCAGATCGATGCTCAGCATCGTTGCAGAAAAAAGGACCGAGCCCAAACATGTGTTTAACGCTTTATTGAAAAACTGATTGGGCTGAGTCCAAGTTGACCAAAAGTCCCTAATTCAGATCAAACGAGCCCATATGCTCACAAATTTTCTATATCGGTCTTTGTCCCAAACCCAACAACGGATCTCCCAACTGACATAAGTTCAAGGGTACATCTCCTCATACCTCTGATACATGTCGCTGTAATTCTTCAACGTCTTCAGAGAGGTGGAAGGTCCTGACAACCAACAATTCTATGGACCGTGATGTCCATAAACTACTAAGGACTGTAATGTCCTTAAACTAGATATGGACCGCAATGTCCTTAAACTAGCCATGGACCGTAACGTCTTTAAACTAGCTGTGTACCACAACGTCCTTAAACTAAACCCTCATACCAAAAATGGTGATTTATGGACCGTAACGTCCATAAACTAAAACGATAAAAGCCCAAATGCTCTTTCATTGGATCAAAAATGATCCTGAACCCCCGTTAAGTAGATCTTAGTCCAATATCGGATTAACGTATTCTTAACAAATATTTAAGTTGATCTTAATCTCAAACAAGGTTAACGATCCTTGAATCAACCCAAACCCAAATCTAAGAAAATACGGATTTGGACTAATCCACGCCCTATGGGAGACAACACAAATCAGTCTTCGTATACAATCCACCGGCAACCTAAAATAAAACAAACACACACGACGCGAAGTGACCTTCTGGAGCAGGTGAAAGTGGTTACCGCGATGCGGTAATGTAATTAACTGCAGGGCCTTGCGCCTGTAGGGAAGAGCGTCCCCACAATCAAAAAAACCCTCACAACGAGGGGAATCTGACGAAGTCTGCTACAACGGCCGCATCCATCTGAACCTATGACATACGGTGCCATAAATCAACTTGGTATCTTCGGAGAGGTAGACGGATAAAACCAAATAGCTTCTACCCCTAAATTCAGGCAAAACGACTTACACGGTTCCGTTTTCTATTTTCGGCGGTAAACATAGTCGTTTTTCCGTGCTCATCTGTCGCATTTTTTCGCTGTCGACGAGCTTCAAGCTACATCCTCTTGAAGTGTTGTCGGTGGGCAACGTATCCCTGCCACCACTTCTTGAAGGCACTGCACTCTTCGGTAGGGTGTGTAACCCTCCGATGGTATAAGCAGTAGTTCAGGTGTACATCCTCTTCATCGAGGCATGTACTCCCGGAATTATTTCCTTTGAATGGTGGCAGCTTCATCCCCATTGACAGGGCTTCGGCAAACCGTTTCCCCTTCTTAAACCTGCTTTTGTGTGCCGTGGGTATGCTTCGATCTGGCTGGAGTACTTTGTGACTCTTCCTCGCCGTAGCTTATTTATTCTGACATCGACGCTTGGAATTTTCGTATATGGGTGTTTTACGCTCTCGGTTAGCTTTTCTCTTTTGAAGGGCTTCGTTTAGTAACCTGTCAATCAAGTCGTCTGACGGCTCTAGGGATTTTCATATCGGTCTTGCCCCTAGCTTTTCTACCCTATTTTCTGACTCTGAGGGGGTCTCTCCATTTTTTAACGACGAATGAGAGACCATGTGGCAACTCGCTACATAATCCTGGGGTTCTTCTGACGAGTCGTTCCCCTCATCATTGTCGTCGTCTCTGTTATCAAGGATATGGTTGAGAAACTCTTCAAGAGTGACTAGGGTCCACACCTTCTGGTTGTACTCCTCCAGTGCATCGATGTATTTTTGGAGGTCCGTGCACTTGTTATCAGGTTGTACGGGATTCTTGGTCTTCTTCTTTTTCTTCGAAGACTTTGAAGGCTTAACCTGGGTGTTTTGCCCATCGTTACCGGTGTTCGGTGTCGAGGGCGGTTTAAGCATCCCCTCAATGATCTTGGGCTCCAGTGGGCTTTTCCACCTGATCGCCGGACATGCATGAAGATCCTTCAGCATTCTTTTAGTTTTAGCCGAAAAGACAATTTCCCACAGAGCTTCTTCTACAAATGAGCATGATGCTCTCGGCATGTCCACCTTTTTAGGAGTGTGCTATTGTGGCAGTTTTACCTTCCAGTTTTCCGACAGCGTGAACTTGCCTAGTTGGTACTGGTCTTCAACCCAGTTTTTGAAGACGTAGAAATCTTCAATTGGGTGGCCTATTACTCTATGGTAGGGGCAGTGGTTAGGACTTTTGACATCACCAGGCTGTAGTGGGCATCTCGGATCCGGCAGAGTGATGAGCCTGTTGCGTACCGCCAGTACGAACAGTCTCCTCATTTTATTTCGGGGAAACGAGTAAGGGCGTCTCAACTTCTCTTCGAGAGATCGTGGTTTGTTTCTTTGGTGAGCAACCGGTTTTGGGTCACTCGGTTGTTTTTAAGCGTTGGCGACGAAGGTTGCTTTCCCTTTTCCTTTTTCATTCTGGGGATCCTTTTTTGGAAAGGAAGGCATATGGCCTATCCGGTCCATTTGGGCCAGCTTGTTAATCAAGGTCTGGAAAGTGGTCGTCTTGAAGAACATCATAAATTGGGATACAGTTGCCTAAGAATCAAGGTTCCCTACGAACATGGCCATTGACCATAGGTTCCGCCACCGAATTGCGTATTAAACCCAGGTTTCTCCTGGCTTCACCCTGGAATTAATTAATGCCATGATCGGGGTGCGCTCGCTTGCGTTTGCGAACCGCTACATGAACAGTAGATCCATTTCTGTAAATATTTTGACGGAGTCATTTGGAAGCTCCGATTACCATTCAAATGTTGTCTCCGACAAACTGCCGACGAACTGGTGAAGCAGCAGTTTGTCGTCACCTCCAGTATTGCCGCATAGAGTTCTGAACTGAGCGACGTGCTGATGGGTGTTAGGTCCACGTTACCCATCCCGGTTCTTTCGGGGAGGCGGAATAGGTAAAAATCAAATTTTTCTTAGAGGGTAACATGGACCATCCATGAAGGATCTTTGCTAAACAAAAACTAACATACTAACTACAAGTTCTAGCTACTATGTAGAATGGTTATACCTAGGTCTTGAACTCCTTCTCTTCTTGTTGTGGTACTCCTTCTTTCTTGCACCTTGTAGTTGCGTAGACGGCTCCTTCTCCTCATCTTCTCTTTGCCGAAGATAGATCCACCCGAGGGCCTCTATCTTGAGATCCTACCTCAACCAAGAGGTAACTAGAGTGCTTGGTTTGCTAGACAAAGAACCCTAGAAAGAGTAGAGAGATGTTTTGATGGTTTTGTCTCAAAGCTTTTGATTTTCAACACATGAAAGATTAAAGCTTTGAGAAGAAGAGGGAGAGCTCAAAAACAAGAGAGAGAAAGAGCAAGAGAGAATGAGAGTAGAATTCTACAACCATGCTCATATGAGAGAAATAATAATAATAATAATAAAGGGAAAATGTGATGGTTAGTTTTGAAATGACCATTATCATTTCACATTAAATGAAATTTGCATGAATCAAGAAGCATCTTTCATGTGAAATGATGATGGCCAAAATGTCTACCGGTCAACCATAGTCAAAAGGTCAACAAAAGTCAAATGGTCAACTTAACCATGGCACAATTATCCTTAATTAATATCATTAATCATATCTCTCATTCTCATTAGGGTTTGGAAAAAGTCAGCGGTCAACAACCCTAATGAGAATCCTCTGCCTCTATCAACTGTGCATACACACCCGTATCCGTGTTCCGAGGAACACGAACACAATGAGACAAAACCAATCCCAAAACAAATACTAGGATCTGGCTTAAACCAAAGCCCGCTAATAATGACTGCCACCAAACGTTCACAAGTGCGCGGATGTGAACGAACCCCGTCGCAAAACCATGCGACCTCTACTATGTTTTGCCCAAAGGCGAATAACCCTCTGTGTGGGACTCTCAAGGCTCGACACTATGCTGGCAGTGGGTTTAACCACAGGCCGCAAGCGGTACTAGCTGTACGTAACGGTCCCCAGGTAGATGCCGATAAGAAGACCGACGAGGTGAACCCATCCGAACTCCTACTGAGCCTGAACGTGACAATCTCCGTACAGTCCGGTCTGTTCGTCTGAGAGTATAGCATGGAGGGTCTAGGGGGCGGTAAATGTCAGTCCCCTAACAGCGGTACAAGTCATGTCGGAGTGTAGCCTAGAACACCCTGAGAAACTACTGGATATACTACCAGTAATTTTCGCTTGCCCTGACCAGGGACGACTATGTGTAATGTCTCTCCTAGACACAACGCGATATCAACTCCCAATATCGGGAGAGACGAATCATGTATAACCGTCACTGCCTCCAAGTGCTTCGGGACTGCACCCAACTACTACCTGTTTGAACGACTTAATAGAGTCGTGGTAGGGTAGTAATCTAAGAACAGTAGGAACACACTCGAGGCGAAGTGACAGTGTCAAGCCAGCGGACTAAGCTATACTCATGTCACCTGGGAACTGTTAACTGACAATAGGTATAATACCAACCAACAGTTCCCGACGAGTCATGTCCAGTGTACTTGTAACCTAACAAGCACCTGCATACTATCTCCAGTACGACGTACTGATGGCTGTAGGACAGACTATCTCCCCTGCTGGGATGAGAAGCGTATGCACTAGTCTACTCTGGAGTATCGATGCCCTGTCTCGATAATCCTACGACTAAGGACCAAAATAAGAATGTGCTTATAGACTACCCAGCCCCCACTAGTGTGATCGCCATCACAACGCCGGTAGTCAAGCAAAGATCCTAAAGGCTTCATCAATATGTTTTTAGCGATATGTTAAAAGAAACATATACACATATTAAGATAGAAACAAACCAAGTAGCATACTACTATATCGAGCAAGACTGTCGAAAACCCGTATATATATATATATATATATATCCCAAGCCTCCAAAATATTTTATACAAACTAGTACTATACAATAATGGCCTCTAGGGCATACATATCCAACATTGGGGATTGCCTGTCCCCTTATACACGTGGAATTTAGGGATCGTATATCCCGGCGGGTACTTGATTTGATCGTACCGGCCTGGATAGGGCACCCGGTTTTGACGACTTGCCCAGCCGCTTCGCTTGCCTCATGAGCTCGTATTTGTTGAGCTATGTAGTCATCAAGGGTAGTGTTGGAGATTGTCCCATCCTGAGCTGCTGAGATGGCCGGAGGTGGGTTTGACGTTTCCCCTCCATCTTCTTCGATGATTATCGGAGGGCCTTCGGCTGGAGGTTCCGGCTGGATCATCATCCCAACCATGTCTTAGAATAGAAGCGCCATCTGCTTTATATTAGCAGCCTGTTCCGCTGCCTCCTTATCCTTCCTTTCTAGCACCCTCCGCAAGAACTTGGTGTCGGTCTCTTGCTCCCGGCGCTGTTCATACGATACTTCCAGGCTTTCTTTTCGCCCAGTGAGTGCTGACATTTTAATCAGGAGCTTTTGTTGCTTCTCCTGAGCTTTTGTCAATGACCGAGTGAGTGTTCGATGACCTACGGATGCACAGCTTTCATCTTTCCTGGAAGCTATGTACACCGTGTACACGACCATGCCCCAGACTTGGGGCGTTTGGGTCCAGTGCCTTTGGAATTCGCCTCAGGCAGTGGGGGTTTCTCCGGCCTTCTCCTTTTGTGAGAGGTTGAGGTCGGAGGGACCGTTGTAACAGGCACCTATGTAGACAATGCCTTCCATAGTACGACGGAGGGATGGACCTCCTCTTGCCGAATACTCGTTTTCTTCAGTCGGCGAGAGTAGTCTTTATCGATCACAGAATCTTGAACCTTCCGCCAAACTCTATAGATTTTGGAGGACAACCGATGAGGGGGTTGCTCCGGCTTTTCCTGCATCATGTTTTCAGCAGGCGGGGGAGACTTCTTCAATACAGTGCTTGGGGAGTTCTTTCACGCCCTCCTGAGCGGATCGAAGATGTTACTAGTTGGAATAGCAGCGTCAATTTCCATCATTAGAGCTCGTGGAGTAAGTCCAGAGGGGGAGTTTCCCCCAGCTTTCCTCACTCGGTGCCAGTGGCGACGTCAATCATGCCTTGCCGATGGGATTGCCTCGGTTATGGGAATGGCTTCGTCATGCCCTCTGCTTTGATGAAGGGCTACTGCTGGTGCCAGCCTATTGAAGACTGACGTTCGTTGAGAGGGGACGGTCAATCTTTCATGGCCGACCTTTTCGATAGGGGAAGAAGTCTTGATGACTTCGCCGGAAGTAGGAATTGGAATGACCGGTCTTGTGAAGACCGATCCTTTAGCAGGAGAAGCCATGTCGACGACTTTATCTGCCGGAGCTGGAACGGTTATCCATTTCGAGATAACCCCCTCAGGAATCGTGAGTCTCTTTGCGGTCCCACTTGAGCTTTGGCTCATTCTGTTGAAGACTGAGGCGTTAGAACTGGACGACCTGTTGAGAGAGGCCGTGGAGATTGCAAGTCGATCAAAGACCGACTTCTTGGGAGCTTCTTGTGGTGGCACTAGGGCGCTGAAGCCTGCTGGAGGGATCATAGTCCCAAAGAACAGTCCAGTGGTGGCTTGAGTCACCTGTTCCACTGGCATTGCAAAGATAGAGGCCACTTGGGGCCCGTAAGTCACTCCTCCAGTCAGGGCGGAGCGAGAATTGCTGTTGCAGTTGGTGCAGCTGGAAGCCATTGATGTTCGCTTCTTCTTTCTGCGCAGGAGCAAGACACCAAATCATAGTACCTCGATTCCAGGGGCAACCATAATAAACCACGATTTGTTCGCGAACACGACACACGAAGTGTGGAGTGGAAAGAGGAAAAGTTCCCACCGGGAGTGCCAGAATCTGTTCGCCGCCGAAAATGGGAGACGGATCTGGGATGGATCGTCTTTCCTGAATTTGGGGGCAGATGCTATTTGGATTTATCCGTCCACCTCTCCGAAGATGCCAAGTTGATTTATGTCACCGTGTATCGGAGGTTTGGACGGATGCGGCTGTTGTAGCAGACTTCGTCAGATTCCCCCTCGTTTGTGAGGGGTTTTTGATTATGGGGACGCTCTTCCCTGCAGGCGCAAGCGCCTACAGTTAATTACATTACCGCATCATTATAACCACTTTCTCCTGCTCCGGAAGTTCTCTTCGTGTCGTGTGTGTTTGTTTTATTTTTGGTTTCCCGTGGATTGTATACAGAGAATAATTTATGTTGTCGCCCATAGGGCGTGGATTAGTCCGAATCCGTATATTCTTAGATTTGGTTTTGGTTTGATTTAAGGATCGTTAATCTCGTTTGAGATTAAGATCAACTTAAATGTTTGTTAAGGATACGTTAGTCCAATTTTAGACTAAGATCTACTTAACAAGGTTTTATGATCATTCAGATCCAACAAAAGATCATTTGGGTTCTATTATTGTAGTTTAAGGACGTTACGGTCCGTTGTAGTTTAAGGACGTTGCGATCCGCTGTTGGGATATGCCCATTGGTTTGGGAGTGTACCAAAGAGTTAATGGTTGTCGGGACCTGCCACCTCTTTGAAAACGTTGGAGAACCACAACGACATGTATCAGAGGTGTGGAGAGATGTACCCTTTAACCCATTTCTGGATTGAGGGGAGATGTGGGATGAATATCCGTCGGAAGATCATTAGTCGTGTTTGGGACTAAGACCAATTTGGAAAATAATGAGCATATGGGATCGGTTGATTTGAATTAGGGATCTGATCAACTAAGGCTCAGCCCACTCAGTCTTCTTTTCATTTGAATAAAGTGCTAAGCACTTACTTGGGCTCAGTCCCCTTTTTATGCGAACGGTGCTTAGAACTTATATGGGTTATGACACCCACACTTTTTTCCTCTCTTTTTTTCTTTTTATAGAGTGTTGAACGCTCTTTATAGCACCCATGTGCGAAGCACGTGAGGCGCTGGGCACTGTCTGATGAGTGCCAAACACTTTATGTTGAATAGCGCCCACGTGAGGGGCACGTGAGGCGCTCGGCGCCGAGCACCGAGCATTGAGTGCTAAGCACTCCTTATTAAATAGCGCCCACGTGAGGGGCACGTGAGGCGCTTAGCGCAGAGCGCCAAGCACTGAGTGCTAAGCACTCCTTATTAAATAGCGCCTACATGAGGGGTACGTGAGGCGCTTGGCGCCGGGGTTTTCATCATATATTATGTTCTGAAAAGTTCAATTCTTTGTTCTTTTCTGGATCTTTGATCCCCAAGAACAAGTTTATCCCAATGAGAATTAAATTCTCATTTGTGGGAGACTTGTCTCATGGATCTTCGATCCATAGAAAGAACTAAGTTCTTTAATAAGGGCTAAACCCTCAGATATGCAGATGAGATGCTCTGATCTTTATTATTTTTATTTACCTCGAAGAGAGGTAGCTTTCTCTTTGCTTGCTCTTCTTTTTGAAGTTTGAAGTTTATGGGGGGTTCCTCTGTACAAGACTTGAATTCATGGGTCCTTTTTATAGTAGAGGCAAGTCTGTTGATTTAGTTAAAGAAATCTCTTATTGAGAGATCCTAATTGATTTTTGGGGAATTTTACCCACCGTAGGATCTTTGATAAGAACTTCTGTTTTATAGAAGGTATCTTTCTTGTTTTCAACAAGATTAGAGAAATATTTTCCCATACAGAATTTATTCTGCAGACCATTGGATTTTTAATCCAATGGTACTCTGTTTTACAGAGAGTAATCTTTCTTGTTTAGAAAAATTTGAGGAATATTTTCTCAACAGAATTTAATTCTGCATTTTGATGATTTATCATCTCCGTTGGATCAAAAATCCAACGGCTCTGTCTAACAGAGAGCTTTTAGTTTTGGTGCTGGCGCTCTCGTGCGAGGCACGTGAGGTGCTGCCCTAGAGTTTTTAACTCTTGGCGCTGGCGCCCTCGTGCAAAGCACGTGAGGCGCTGCCTTTTAAATTTTGAACAGAGCCTTGCTCTTTTATTGGGGGAAACATATACAAGTTTGAGTTTTATATTTGAATTCGAGTATTCAGGTTCATGATCAAGTATTCAAGTTCGTGTTTGATTTTGGATTCTGGTTTGAGTTTGGACTCAGATTGAGTCAGACACTTGTGAACTGATTTAAATCTTGAATTTCTTAGGTTCGGGAGTAATCGAGAACTGCTGCACATGGACGGCAGGATTTGTGTTTTTTTCCAAGATAATTGCCATTGATAACTCCGTTAAGTTTTCTAGCCTAAATAGGCAAGCACTCACTTTCTCAGGCTCCCTGGGGCTCAAGAGAAATGATACCGCTTAAGCATATGTTAATTCTATAGTCCTTAAAGTATTGTTTGCATATCTCAAGGGTTTTATGAAAAATATTTTAATATTGTTTTAAAAATAACCCCGAGGGTAATTTATAAGATTTAGGGTTTTCATAGGCATGTATTTTAATTATTGGGGTATCTTAATGGTAAAACCTAGTTTTTAAAAGTTTATGGTATTTTTATTGAAAACGAGCCCTTTTTGGTAACTTGTTGGTATTTTATTAACATTTTAATATTTCATTTTAAAAAAAATATATAGTTTCATAATATATTTTTATTAAAAATACGGATTTCTAATTTTTATATAATTTTTCAAAAAATTATTTTTGTTTAGAAAATCGCATTTCTTAAAAACCATATTTTATTTCCTTTCGAGATCAAATACTCTGTGTGGAGTTCTGCATCTCACTCTACTATCCAAAAAATGTACGATAATCTGCACTATCCATTAGCAGGTTCCCTAACGAGGGTTGTAGAGGCGTATTCGCTAAGGATTACAAAATACTGATTTAAAAATAACTTGTTTTTGAAAAAATGTGGTATTGTAATGTAAAAACTATTCTTCGAACCAACCATATAGAGAGAGAGAGATCGGGCTATGAAACCATAGTGTGCGTGTGGGGTAAGTCGTTATCCTGTGAAGTTTTCATAAACATATTGTTTTAACAATTATCGAAAAGAGGGTGATACTAAAATTCAAGGTATTTTAAAGAAAAAGTTCATTTATATTTGTTTCACATGAAAATTTTAGTTAAACTCGAAACTAAAAGATTGTAATCAAAGTTATAAGTAGGGTGGTAAAATTAGTTTGACCTATATATTAAGAAAAAGGGAGTTCCATGTTCTATAAAAATGTATCGGAAGTAACTCCACTTTACCGATATATTTTTAAGAAATTGATTGAGATGAAAAGAAGAAGAGATGAGAGGGACTTACGGCTTTATAATATCGAGAAGAGAGTAAGGAAGAAGGGAGGGAGCTTCGTGGTGTCGCGGGAGTTCCGGAAACGTCTTCGATCTTCGATAGAAGGAGCTTGATTGCTAACTCCATTTGCACTTAGGAACTTTTGAGGTGATTTTGCTAGAAATTTTCAGAATAGTGTGGAGCTACGGTACAGGGTGGTATTTATAGTGAAGAATTAGGGTTTGGGAATTAAAATTTTGGATTAAAAGGTGTTAAATGGTGAATTAAAAAGTCTCTGTTTGATTGCAGGAAAATCAAACAGTGCAGGAGAGTTAAGGGGAGCTGAAGGGACAAGTGTGGAAAGTGCGGAGGTGATTGGAGGTAATCCAGCAGGCAGCGCCGGCCCAAAGCCAAGAACGGGCGTTTGGATCTTAGTGTTCAGCCTCGAGATTCGTGTCACATGTGTATATCTGTGTTTACTCCTTGTTGCACATATTTGATTTTTCTGAAAATTTTCATTTCTCCGTGTATTGCACGTGCAACTCTTGAGCTTCAAAAAATTAAAAAGAAAAAAATCTAAAAAAATAATTGGGTCTGATAGGAATCGAATGCATAGGCTATGTCACAGCAGTGTAGAGGCTTTACCAGTGAGCTATAACTTGTTTCTTGTTTTTATTTAACAAAAATAACTTTTAATTCTTACACGGGCTGTAATTCTTTTTTCTGTAAAATAACAAGAAAATGTATGTACAGTGATTTCAAAGTCGTTACAAATATCAATAAAAATGTAAGTGTATATATGCTTCTTGCCGTGTCAACTACGACTATGCAGAATCAAAAGATTTAAAACTTGAGCACAATACACTAAAATTCTCAGGGTACAAGCCTAAACACTATACTAAACAAATCCTAACTAGAGTTTTAGCTACTCGGTTGAAATTACAACCTTTGTAGACGGTCCTTCGGTCTTAAAAGTTGACTTCTCAAGCTTCTTGGGTTGATGGTATAAGATCTCGAATCCGATCTTCTGTGTCAAAGATGATCCACCCGAGGATGCCGATTTAAGCGATAGTTTCGTCGGAAGCAACTAAAGATCAAATCTTGCTAAGACAAAATGCTTAGAGTGGTGTAGTTTGTGAAACTAATTACTCTCTTTTAATCCTCACAAAGAGAGAGTATTGAAGAAGAAGATGAAGATGGCTAACAATTAAAGAAAATTCTCACTTGGAAATAATCAACCATCACTTGAAAATATCTCACGATTGGTTTTTTTTTTTTGAAACTGGAAATATTTTATATTATTATTTTTAAACCCCTAAAGTATTTTATTTTAAAATACTTAACTAATTGGTATATGATTTCAAACATTAACTTTTCATAACATGAGGGTATGTTGTGGAAGTAATATCTATTGATATCATAAAGTATATGTGATGTACCATCTTAGCAAAATAATAACCAACATGATATTATACGGTATGTGTGATATACCAACTTAGCAAACTAAGAAATAATATCATGAATTTTATGATTGTGGGTATGTGTGTGTGCATGAGGTATAGGTCATTATCCCGTGATATCAATATCAAGTCTATATTCTTCTATTAAAATAATACCGTAACATAAAATACATGAAGGTTTTAGCATCGTATTAAAATGTGTTGCGAGATTATTATCTTGTCTCAGAAATCCTAACTGAAGAAAGTGATAGATCAAGTGGTGAGGGACGGATCCTACATTTTGATGAGTTGTTGATCGATGGAGAGGATACGTTGCCTTGGAGACAGGAAAACACAATGTCACAAAGAAAAATCTAAGCTTGAAGACTCAGATAAAGACGCGGGCTTGGGGATCAAGTCCAAAAGAGCTCGGCTAGGTAGCAAAGGGGTCTTGGCTCGGTTCTGTCTTGGAGTTCTCGGTTGGGGTGGGGTTTAGAGTTAAGGTTTAAGGTTGATAGGTGTTGGATATATATGCCCTAGAGGCTAGTATTGTATATGTATACATATGGATGTTAGGGATATATATGTATAGGAAAATCTTGCTCAGTTTATAGTATATTATTTGACTTGTCTTTGTCAGGATATGTGTATTTATTTCTTTTGTTGTTATATCTAGTTTGCACATATTGACAAAGACTCGATAAAAGTATTATACTATTATGGTTTGTCTTTATCTTGACATGGCATATGTCATACTCGTTATTTCATATTGCGGTTACATGTTGATAAAGCCCCTAAGATCTTGCTTGACTACCTGCGTTGTGATGGCGATCATACTTGTGGGAGCAGGGTAGTCCATAAGCACATCCTTAAATGGTCCCTAGTCGCGTGAGTATCGAGACTGGGTATTGATACTCCAGAGTAGACTGGTGTATATGTTTCTAGTCCCGTCGGGGGATGGTTGGTCCCGCAGCTATTTTTCTGATGCACCTAAGATCGTATACAGGTGCTCACTAGGTGTGAGTACACTGGACGGACTCACCGAGAACTTCCATGTGGTATTATACCTATCTTCAAATGGAAGTTCTCAGGTGACATGCGTACAGGTTAGTCTTTGGACCCGAGATCGGCATTTGTCTCGTGTAAGTTCCCACTGAGCTTTGATCACTACCCTACCACGGCTCTACTGAGTCATGCAAATAGGTTTCGGTTGGGTTCAGTGCCGTGCCACATGGAGGCAGTGAGCGATTGTCAGGGATTCGTCTCTCCCGGTATAGGGAGTCGATATCGCATTGTGATTCGATTGGTCAGGACCATAAGACCTTGGCCAAGGCAGTTGGGATTTACTGATAAGTTGATCAGTAGTTTCCTGAATTGGTCCTGAGCCACATCAGCACGACTTATCAGATTATTAGGGTCTGACGTTCACCATCCCCTAGACCCGGTATGCGATACTCTTTGACGAAGAGACCGGACTGTACGGATATTGTCACGGATAGGCTCAGTAGGAGTTCGGACGAGTTTGCTCGTCAGCCTTCTTTTTCGAAAGGTACCTGAGTAGCCGTTACGTACAGCTAGTGTCGCTGACGTGCTTGTGGTTAAACCCACTGCCAGAGTACTGTCGAGTTTTTAGAGTCCCACACAGAGGGTTTCCCTGATTCAGGCGAAATGATGTAGTAGCCATATTAAATACGTGCAGGGTTCGATCGATTGATATACTTTATACTCGGACTTTCGATCGAACATTTGGTAATACTAGCCGGCTTGGGTTTGAGCCGGATTATTAAATCAGGGATTGATTTAATAATTTACGTATATGTATTTCGATATATATATATATATATATATATATATATATATATATATTCTAGAATTACGTTCTTCGTGTTATTCAATCTCTTTAGGCGTTCGGGTTTTTATCCGATTGCCGGTATGTATACACGGTAGACTGAAATCCGTATTTATTACAGATTTCCTTCTAGAAGGTAGCCACCTCATTATGGATTTTCCATTTATTTGATAAATGGAAATGAGGTGTAAAGTGAGAGGTGATGGAGGAATGGAGGTGGCCATGCTTCAATAGTTAACAAATGAATTTATAATTCATTTTGGAGTTACTATTGAAGCATGGTTGCTAATTGTTTAATGAAAGAATTCATACACAAAACCTATGTGTGTATTTTATCTTTCATGGATGCTTCATTATTTTCCTGAGCTCTCATTTTCCTCTTCATCTCCTCCCTCCTCTTGCTTTTCTCAACCTTCATCGTCTTCCTCTTCACTAACATTCTCATGAGTTGAGAAACAAGTGAAGAGGTTAGAAAAGAGATAGCAAACACTTAGACACCCTCACTACATCCTAGATTACTTAGACTGGCATCCCAAGTTCTCTAGTTGCTCTTTTGACATTTAGCAAAGAGCTAGAGCCATGGATCATACCCTTTGGGTGGATCATCAAGGAACAAGGAAGACCGGAGAACAAGCTCGATCCCGGAGAGCCGATGGAGCGGAAAAGAAAGATTAAGCGAGTTCAAGGTGGCTACGAGGAGCTAAGGATGAAGAACGAAGACCGAAGGACTTAGTTCGTTTGGTAAGAATTCCTCATCATAGTAGATAGAACTCTAGTATAGCTAACTGGGTTTATGGTAAAGATCCGGGTTAAGATTTATTCTAGCGCAAAGTTTCGATCGTCTTAAAATTTTTGTTCCGCATTTGGCCACGGAAGTTGGCCGGGGTGCTAGGGTAACCCTTCATGATACCAGAGCCAGTCCATAAACCCTACATTAGCAAGTTTGAACAATGTTAAAACAAAGAAACCTAAATGACTCCGCAAAACATAAACCCAATCTGCAGTTTCTGTTGTTTTTAAAAGGGTTTCAAAAAAAATTTTAAACACCTGCAGAGTGATATTTACACTATGATACGAACACTGACCAAAAACGACACAATTCCAACATGACTTGGCCGGACAAAACCTTCCCAAATCCGGCAACCTGGGCTCCTTTATGAGGTATTGTGTTGTATTTTGGTCTGTGGTCTTGTCTCTTGTAGTTTGGGTTTCTAGTGTTGTTTATTTTTTGCCCAAGTTTGATTCTCTGTTGTTTTCTGTACGGGGCAATTTAGCGTGTTTCGAAGTCCTTAAAATTTAACATTGTTTAACAGTTTACAGTTCATTCACTTTTATCTGCGACCATGAATGTCACTCGATCGGTAAAACTCGTCTGACTACTATATGTTCTTTTAGACGGGTTTTGCGAACGTGATATTCGCGTTGATGTTTTGTGCTTGTGCTGTGATTGTGGTTGGATAGTCGTGATGGATAGCATGTGATGCAATGTTAGAAATACAGTTTATATTCATTTGTACATTTGTTATTGCGGGGCGAGTGTCCGACATGTGGACTGACGTCTTTTCCAGGTTGTATATTATTTTGGGGCACGACCGGGTTGAGGTCGATGTCACCATTTGTACATATTATTTTCTTATTCTGAACTAGGATTACCCCACGGCGGAGTGCACAGATAGCCGGGTTCTAGAAGGCAACAAGACCGCATCTCATGGCGTTGAGACGGAAAGGGGGCTTCATTCTCATCGCGTTGAGACGGAGGGGGCTTCATTCTAGAATTGGCGGGCTATTCGCCGCACTCATAGGGGGTATATGTTTTCATTGCTCAGGCTATCCATACGACAGGGAACGTCGGGTTTTATTTGCGGCTCAAATGAAACCCGGGGCTCTAAGATTATCCACCATTCTGTATTGTTGATTGAGATTCTGTGATGTTGTTTATTATCATGCCTGGGACGAATATTATATATACTTATATATATACTAGTAGATGTTGTATATGTTTTACACCCACGCTAGTCCAGCCCCCGCTCTGTCGTTAGTTAAGTAACCTAACGGGTGATGACGGGCCCAGTGGCGAATGCGGATGGCATATACGTACATTGTATTTTCGTTCTTTTCTTGTGTGATAGGATTAAATTGATGGGACCGCATTAATTTTGATTAATGCAAGATAATAAATCTAAAAGATGTTGTTGGAACCAAGCTTTAAAACTGACATTATAGACGTTCTCTTTTGCTTTGCATAGCGGTATTCAATTTAGAATATCATGTACCTCATTCGACGAGGAAAGGGCCGAGATCCCTTCACCGGGAGTGACCCCTTGAGTAAAAGTTTGCGTCAACGTAATAACTTCAATATAGTCGATTAATTTTTGCTTTGTATCGTGGTATTCAGTTTGGAATATCCTGCACATCATTCGACGAGGAAAGTGCCGAGATCCCTTCACAGGGAGTGACCTCTTTAGCAAAGGTTTTCGCCACTATATATTTATAAAACCACTAAGGTTCCTTCAACGATATCAAGCTCATTACGTTAAAGATTTTTTCGCCAAAATCCCAACCGTAGCCCTCCGTCATTTCTTACAAGTATTGCTTAGTATTCATGTTGTGTATGTTGACCTCTGTTAAGGCATAGTGAATGGTAGCTAAGTAATACCTGTTTGTTGCATAGATATGCGATTATTTAGGACAGTCGCATGGTCATTTTGACCTCTGTCAAGGGCTTGTGCGGGTGGGTCTAAATTAATCCTGAACAATGACGGGTTGAACTTGACTTGCGACTTATGACATGTTGACCTCTGTCAAGGTCATGAAGCCGCTTGGGGCAAAAACCACATCGGGAGTTTCAAACATACAGGAAACTTGCAGATTCAGCATACCTTCTGGAGTGTGATGACTAGAGTGGATTCCATCTAGTGCATCACAAGATGATAGTTGGATTTCGATCCCACTGATAAGTAGGATTACTCTCGGGAGATTATCTCACTTAACAATCAATGCTATAAACCAAGTAGGTGTCTAGAAAGGTGTTAGCGGGGCTAAGCCTCCAGAGAAAAGAGGTTATGTAATTAAGGAACTTCGCAAAAGCGTTGGAAAACCTCCCTCGAAGTACCAACACCAGCCTGGCTGAAAGGTTAAGCAAGTATTGTGACGTGCGATTAATCCTGACTAGTTCTTCTTTTAGGATTTGAAAAAGAATTTAAGGAAACGGTGGGAGCCATCCTTGTTAGATAAATTAATAACCAATCTAATCTTGCAAGAGCGCACGCTGAGTGTTTCTTCTTCTCTCTCCAGGTAGAAACCATTTCATGCCCTAATCAAGATAATAAAATGTATCGCTTGACCGATCCGAATTCTTATTCGGGGCTGGGGAACGTCGGTTCGGCTCTAACTTATGACAACGGTCATAGGTATGAGCAAGGGAAAGAGGATTGTTTGAATTCTTTGATGACCCCATCGAAGAAGAAACATAATGTTGCATCTTCTTCAGCCGTTCTTGTAGTTGAGAACTATTTTTCGGTCAATCCTACCTCCTGGGTACTAGATTCCGGATCAGGATCTCATATCTGTAATTTATTACAGGGACTGAGAAAAAGTAGGATAGTTAGACCTGGTGATGTCCCTCAGAGTAGGGAACGGAGCACAAGTTAATGCTACAGCCATCGGTGAATATCACCTAGTGTTGCCAAATGGCAATGCTATGATTTTGAACAATTTCTACTATGTACCTTCCATGCTTTGCAACATCATATCAGTTTCTTTACATGATAAAGATGGATATAATTTTGTTCTTGATAGAAATATCATGAACATTTACCTTAATAAGGTACTGGTTGCAGAAGGTATACTGTGTAATGGTATCTATCTTCTAAATTAGAATACAGTTATGAACTTACAAAAACACGCAAGAGGAAGAGTTCAGATATGAACGAATTCTACTTGTGGCATTATAGACTTGGTCATATCGGAGAGAAAACACTGAGTAAGTTACATAAAAATGGACTCTTGAATACGTTCGAATTTTCATCTTATGAAACTTGTCAGTCTTGTTTCAAAGGAAAGATGACCAAATCTCCGTTCACCGGACATGGAGAAAGAGCAGCAGAGCTCTCGGGACTCATACACAGTGATGTATGTGGTCCGATGTTTATACATGCAAAGGGTGGATTCTCGTACTTCATCACATTCACTGACGATCTCTCTAGATTCGGATATGTGTATCTTATAAAACACAAATCTGAAATATTTGAGAAATTCAGAGAATTCAGAAACGAAGTAGAGAACTAGACTGGAAAAAATATCAAGATCCTCCGGTCTGACAGGGGAAGGGAGTACTTGAGCACGGAATTCCTAGATTACTTAAAAGAGAATGGAATTCTCTCTCAGCTTACTCCTCCTTACACACCACAGCACAATGGTGTAAGTCTACGTTGCCCACCCCGGTACTTGCGGGGAGGCGGAAAACGGAATAAAAATCGAATTTTTATCAACTTAGGCAACATGGACTACACTATGAAGGATCTTTGCTAAACAAAAACTTGCTAAAGCTAACAAGAAACTGGCTAAGTGCTAGAAAGGTTATACCTTTCGTCTTTATGTCCTTCTCTCCTTGCTCCTTGGAGTAGTGGAAGGAGGTCACATTGTCGTCTTCTCCCGTCAAAGAAAGATCCACCCGAAAGCTTCAACCTTTGGCTTCAACTCCAAGCTAGAAGTAACTAGGGTTCAAGAAGTGCTAGTCCTTCAACCCTAGATGAGAGTAGAGATGATCAAGAGAGGGTTTTTCTCAAGCTCAAGTGTTTCTCAACACATGAGAGGGGAGAGCTTGAGGGAGAGGAAGAACAAGAGAGAGAAATGAAAAATGATAGAATGAGAATAATGTGAGCCATTCTCACTAATATGTGTATATTATTTTAATTAAATAATTAGCTAGATAATTGTCATGGTTAATCATGACATGACCATTATCATTTCAATTTGCAAGGATCAAAAAGCATCTTCCAAAAGAAATGATGATGGTCAAAGTGTCAACCTAGGTCAACAAGTCAATGAGGTCAAAAGGTCAACAACCATAACCATGCAGAATTATTAAACTAATTATCAATTAACTATAATACACACATAAGCATTAGGGTTAATAAAATGACAATAGCCATTAACCCTAATCAAGGTCCTCTCCCTCGGTCTCAAACAACTGTGCATACGCACCCGCATTCGTGATCCGAGGAACACGAATACAAAGAGAAAAACCAATCCCAAATCATATACTAGGATCCGGCTTAAACCAAAGCCAGCTAGTATAAACTGTCCGGACAGCAAACGTGCACAAGTGCGCGGATGCGAACAAACCATGTCGCAAAACCATGCGACCTCTACTCATTTTGCCTAAAGGCGAATAGCTCTCTGTGTGGGACTCTAAAGACTCGACACTACGCTGGCAGTGGGTTTAACCACAGACTGCAAGCGGCACTAGCTGTATGTAACGGTCCCCAGGTAGATGTCGATAAGAAGACTGACGAGGTGAACCCCATCTGAACTCCTACTGAGCCTATATGTGACAATCTCCGTACAGTCCGGTCTGTTCGTCTGATACATCGCATGGCGGGCCTAGGGGGGCGGTGAACGTCAGTCCCCTAATAGCGGTACAAGTCGTGTCGGAGTGAAGCCCAGAACACCCTGAGATAACACTGGAAACCTACCAGTATATCTCGCTTGCCCTGGCCAGGGACTACTCGTGTAATGGCTCTCCTGGACACAGCACGATGTCAACCCCCAATACCGGGGGAACTGATAACTGACGATAGGTATACTACCAACCAACAATTCCCGACGAGTCCTGTCCAGTGTACTCGTAACCTAACGAGCACCCGTATACTATCTCAAGTACGACGTACTGACGGCTGTGGGACAGACCGTCTCCCACACTGGGATGAGAAGCGCACACGCTAGTCTACTCCGGAGTATCGATGCCCTATCTCTATAGTCCAATGACCAGGGACCTGTATAAGGATGTGCTTATAGATTACCCAGCTCCCACGAGTGCGAGCGCCATCACAATGCTGGTAATCAAGCAAAGATCCTAAGGGCTCTACTAATATGTATATCAGCGATATGCTAAAAGAAACACATGCACATATTGAAGTAGAGACAAACCAAGTAGCATACTACCATTTCGAGCAAGATTGTATATACAACTGTGAATATCCCAAGCTTCCATCAAGTAATATACAAAATAGTATGATACAGTAATGGCCTCTAGAGCATATACACTAACAATCTCCCACTTGCACTAAGGCCATGTACTGGCGTATCGAAGACCTATCATCTCGATCAGCCGCTCGAACTGAGTCTGGGGTAGGGCCTTCGTGAGTGGATCTGCAGTGTTGTTCTCCGTATTTACTCTCTTCACCTCGATCTCCTGGCGATCTATGATCTCCCTGATCAGGTGGTACCACCTCAAAATGTGCCTGGACTTCTGATGGGACCTGGGTTCCTTCACTAAAGCTATAGCTCCGTTGTTGTCGCAATACAGCGGTATTGGACCAACAATGGTAGGAGCCACCTGAAGCTCTGTGAGGAACTTCTTCATCCAGACAGCTTCCTTTGCGGCATCGCAAGCAGCTATGTACTCTGCTTCCATAGTTGAGTCAGCAACGGTCTCCTGCTTGGAACTCTTCCAGCAAACCGCCCTTCCATTGAGGGTGAAGACATAACCCGACATGGACTTGGAGTCATCCTTGTCACTCTGGAAGCTGGAGTCAGCAAAGGCCTCAAGCTGGAGGTCTTTTCCGCCATACACCAAGAACATCTCCTTAGTCCTTCTCAAGTACTTAAGAATGTTCTTTACCGCTATCCATTGTTTCTCCCCTGGGTTCGACTGATACCGGCTTACAACGCTCAACGCGTATGCTACATCTGGTCTGGTACACAACATCGCATACATTATAGAGCCTACCGCAGAAGCATAGGGTACAATAGACATGCGATCCCTCTCCAAATCATTCTTGGGAGACATCTCTTTGGAGAGGGTGATCCCGTGACAAGCCGGCAGATTACCGCGCTTGGAATCTTCCATACTGAATCTTTTTAGTATGGTGTCGATGTACCTTGACTGTGAAAGTCCCAACATCCTCTTAGATCTATCACGATAGATCTGGATCCCCAGAATGTAGTTGGCATCGCCCAGGTCCTTCATGGAGAACCTCTGTGACAAAAATCCTTTGACTGACTGTAGCATAGGAATATCATTTCCTATTAGGAGAATGTCATCCACGTACAAGACGAGGAATACCACAGTTCTCCCTACAATCTTACTGTAAATGCATGGTTCATCTGGATTTTTGATAAAGTCGAATTCTTTGACAGTATCATCAAAGCAGATGTTCCAACTCCGCGATGCCTGCTTAAGTCCATAAATGGACATGAGCAACTTGCACACTCTACCGCTGCTCCCACTCTGATTGAATCCCTCTGGCTGATCCATATAGACGCACTCTTCCAAATTTCCATTTAGGGAAGCCGTCTTTACGTCCATCTGCCAGATTTCATAATCATGGAAGGCAGCAATGGCAAGAAGGATCCAAATGGATTTCAGCATAGCCACTGGAGAAAAGGTCTCGTCATAGTCCAAGCCAGGTCTTTGACGAAAACCCTTTGCAACAAGTCTAGCTTTATAGGTCTCAACCTGCCCATCTACACCAATCTTCTTTCTGAAGATCCATTTGCAGCCTACGGGTTTTACCCCTTCTAGAGCAAAGTCCAAAGTCCAAACTTTGTTGGTGTACATAGACTCCATCTTGGCCCGCATTGTATCCAGCCATTTTACCGAGTCACCGCTCTGGATGGCTTGCTGGAAGCTAGTAGGCTCACCATAATCCATGGTGCAATCCTCTCTATCCCCGTCTATGAGAAAACCGTAGTATCTCTCGGGCGGATGAGACTGCCTACTACTCCTGCGGAGTGGCGCTGGGATGTCCGGTTCTCTTGAGACTTCTGGTTCTTCCAAACTTTCAGTAATAGCTTATGGTTCTGGAATTTCTTCCAGTTCTATTGCGCTCCTACTTATCTGATTTTCTAAAAATTCAGTTTCCAAGAAGTGGGCATGCTGAGAAACAAAAACCTTTTGTTCCTCTGCGGAATAGAAAAGATACCCTCTGGAGTTCTTTGGGTATCCCACAAACTTACACAGTACTGAACGTGCCTCGAGCTTGTCCGCATGCTGCTTTTTTACAAAAGCTGGACATCCCCATGTCTTAAGGTACTTGAGACAGGGTTTCTTCCCACTCCACATCTGATATGGGGTGGTAGGCACAGTCTTGGTTGGAGCCTTGTTCAAGAGATATGCAGCCGTTTCTAGCGCATAACCCCAGAAAGATCGCGGCAACTCAGCCTTACTCATCATGGAACGAACCATATCCAATAGGGTCCGATTCCGCCTTTCCGATACACTGTTGTGTTGTGGTGTGTATAGAGGAGTAAGCTGAGAGAGAATTCCATTCTCTTTTAAGTAGCCCAGAAACTCGGCACTTAAGTATTCACCACCTCGATCAGATCTCAGTGTCTTGATACTTTTGCCTGTTTGTTTTTCAACTTCATTCTTGTATTCATGAAATTTCTCAAAGGCCCCGGATTTGTGCTTCATCAAGAAGACATGTCCATACCTAGAGAAATCATCTGTGAAAGTAATGAAGTATGAATAACCACTTCGCGCATGTGTAGACATTAGACCGCACACGTCACTGTGTACGAGTCCCAAGAGCTCGCTCGCTCTTTCTCCGTGTCCAGTGAACGGAGTCTTTGTCATCTTTCCCATGAGACAAGATTCACAAGTGGCATAAGACTGATACTCAAACGGATTCAAGTATCCCTCTTTATGTAACTTTGTTAACCGTGTTTCATTAATGTGACCCAGTCTACAATACCATAAGAAAGCCTGATTTGTTTCCGGAGACTTTCTTTTAAGTGTGTTCTGGACACTGAAGATCAGAGCTTGATTCAACATGTATATCCCATTTTGTAATGTACCTGACCCAATCAGAACTTGATTTAGGTGGATGTTAACTACATCGCTTACAAAAGTAAAATCATATCCTTCCTTAGAAATTAAGGATACAGATATGATATTACAAGTCGCACCTGGTACATAAAAACAGTTACGCAGAATCAATATCTGCCCAGTTGTCAGTCCTAGATGATATTCCCCTACGGATTCAGCATACATGCTCATTCCATTAACAACCCTGTGAGTCATATCACCTTTCCTAATAACCCTACGGTTTCTCAGAGCCTGTAACGAATTACAGATATGAGATCCTGATCCGGTATCCAATACCCAGGAAGTAGGGTTAACTGACATACAGTTCTCTATTACAAACACACCCGAAGCCGAAGCCACAACATGCTTCGAATTCTGGCTACTGGCTTTGCAAGCCCTGCAATTCTTCTGTCCATGTTCATTCCCGCAACAACAGGAACATCCCTCTTTTACTGCATCCAATCCCGAAACTTCTGCCCTACTCTTTCTTTCTACTTCCCTGGTTTCCTTCAGGGTAGTAAGTAGAGACTGTTGAACTAAGTCAGCATCTGACCCATTCTTCAACGTGGTCTTCAGGTCCGAGAGCTCAAAAGAGCTGGTCTCTGTAAGGACGTTGTCCCCTACAGATGACCCGATATCCAACCTCGCTGGAAGCAATTCGTTCGAGGTCTCATATCTTGCGATACGAGATTGCTCTCCATATAAAACTTTGTTATGGAGGAAGATAGAAGCTGAGTCCATCTTCTCGTGCTGCCTCTGGTATATACCATCAACTGAGGCTAACACGAGGCATTTGGCTTTCGCACAGTCTTCTTCCGATGTCCTACGAATATCAATATCCGTGATAGGGAAAACTGGACCTGAGACGGCAGGGGTTGGATCAGTCAAGAGGTGTCCCAGCTTGTCCTGGGCAATGGATATCTGGACAGACCCTTGCCAGTCAAAACAGTTAGATTCAGTCATTTTATTATCTAGATATAACCTAGGTGCGGTCATTGGGTCGCTGCAATTAAGAGAGAGAGAAGAAAACACTTAGCACGATGCTCTTGCAAGTTTAGATTGGTTTTTAATTTATCTAAATAGGATGGCTCCCACTGTCTCTCGAATCCCTCCTCAAACCACAAAGGAAGAATTAGTCGGGATCTTTCTCACCGTACAATACTTGCTTAACCGTTCAGCCAGGCCAGTGTCGGTACTTCTAGGGAGGTTTTCCAACGCTTTCGCGAAGTTCCTTAATTAAGTAACCTCTTTTCCCTGTGGGCGTAGCCCCGCTAACACCTTTCTAGACACCTACTAGGTTTATAGCATTGATCGTTAAGTGAGAGTTTTCCCGAGGAGTAGCATATACTTACAGTAGGATCGGGATCCAAATATCATCGCATGATAAAACCGAAGGAATCCTACCAGAATCATCACACTCCAAATGGTATGCAACGCTAGCAAGTTTCAGTACTTATGAAACTCCCGATGTGGATTTTTGCCCCATGCTCTTATGACCTTGATGAAGGTCAACAAATCATAAGTCACATGTCAAGTTCTACCCGTCATTATCCAGGTTAATTTGAACCCACCCGTACATACCCTTGACGAAGGTCAACAAGGTAGTACGACGGTCCCAAACCAACGCATCTATCTATGCTACATATGAACACCCAATAGCTACCAATCACTATGCCTTGACGAAGGTCAACAAACATAGCTTGAATACTATTGAATATCCATACGAAACGACGGAGGGCTACGAATGGTTTTGGCGAAACCGTGAACATAGTGAACTTGATATAATCGATGGAACGAGATAGCTTTTAAAAGGAGTGGTTCAAGCTCCGGGTTTAAAAGTTTAGTTTTGAAAAGAACCGAGTGGTTTTCAAAGTGTTCCAATCGACTTTTACTTGGTTTATTTTCTTGCATTAGTTCTTTTAATGCGTCCCAACATTTAATCCTACCATTGCAGAAAACAACCAAAATATGACGTACGCTTATGCCATTCGCATTCGCCACGGGGCCCCGTCATCACCCGTTAGGTTACTTAACTAACGACAGAGCGGGGGCTGGGCTAGCGCGGCTGTAAAACATAAGCAACGCCTAAATAGTTATCATATATAAATATATAGCAATGATAGACATTACAGATCACAGATGAATACATTGGATATACTAGGAATCCGCAATCCGTTCGAGCCTGCAACGAAAAGCGGATTACACGGTCGCGGTGAATAGCCAAATACCCCACCCAAGACCCTACGGGTGCGGCAAACTACCCGCCATGTACCCGAAGCGAAGCAACCTCCCTCACCACCGTGCGTAGGCCACTCGGCACTTCGAGATACCCGGTAGTTTGTGCACCCCCTCCATGGGTTTATCCTAGGAGCAAAAACAGTAAAAAGAATTATACAATGACGGCTACAACCCCGACCCGGTTGTGCAGCCATACAAATAATAATATTACATCAATTTACATATTACAAATGAATGAAAGAAAAGCAACACTCATCTCACATCCACCCCGGCTATTCACCCGCGACAATCCAACCCATTCATATACACAAACCAGTATCAATCACAGATCACAGATATGTATAACCCCGACTAATCGACATATAGCGATTAGCCGACGTTCAATACATACAAACATCACAGATATAACCGTTATAGTCAAAGTGTAGTGAAGTTCGGAAAAAAATACGGATTTATAGGCCCCCAAAAATAAATTTCTATTCTGGAAAATCTGGGCACATATAACATATCTTAAAAATCCTAAAACCAATCCATAAGAAAACTGCACCAAACTCGACTCAGTGAAGAGTCCAAACGGCGGCGGTTCCACGGCAATAGCTTGCTATTGCCGCGGAAACGCGGCGGTTTAGACGAATCACTGGACCGGGTCTGGTGGTTTTCTTCAAAAAAACCCTGAGACGATTTTTGGAGTATAACAAATTTTGTTTTGACCAGAAAAAATTTTAACAGAAACTAGGGTTTTTGAAAACTCGGTTTTTGGATTTTTCGGTTTCGAACTTCGTTACACATCACTATCTAGCTAGTTTATGTTTAGTTAGGCTCTGATACCACTGTAAGTCCACGTTGCCCACCCCGGTACTTGCGGGGAGGCGGAAAACAGAATAAAAATCGAATTTTTATCAACTTAGGCAACATGGACTACACTATGAAGGATCTTTGCTAAACAAAAACTTGCTAAAGCTAACAAGAAACTAGCTAAGTGCTAGAAAGGTTATACCTTTGGTCTTTATGTCCTTCTTTCCTTGCTCCTTGGAGTAGTGGAAGGAGGTCACCTTGTCGTCTTCTCCCGTCAAAGAAAGATCCACCCGAAAGCCTCAACCTTTGGCTTCAACTCCAAGCTAGAAGTAACTAGGGTTCAAGAAGTTCTAGTCCTTCAACCCAAGATGAGAGTAGAGATGATCAAGAGAGGGTTTTTCTCAAGCTCAAGTGTTTCTCAACACATAAGAGGGGAGAGCTTGAGGGAGAGGAAGAACAAGAGAGAGAAATGAAAAATGATAGAATGAGAATAATGTGAACCATTCTCACTAATATGTATATATTATTTTAATTAAATAATTAGCTAGATAATTGTCATGGTTAAACATGACATGACCATTATCATTTCAATTTGCAAGGATCAAAAAGCATTTTCCAAAAGAAATGATGATGGTCAAAGTGTCAACCTAGGTCAACAAGTTAATGAGGTCAAAAGGTCAACAACCATAACCATGCACAATTATTAAACTAATTATCAATTAACTATAATACACACATAAGCATTAGGGTTAATAAAATGACAATAGCCATTAACCCTAATCAAGGTCCTCTCCCTCGGTCTCAAACAACTGTGCATACGCACCCGCATTCGTAATCTGAGGAACACGAATACAAAGAGAAAAACCAATCCCAAATCATATACTAGGATCCGGCTTAAACCAAAGCCCGCTAGTATAAACTGTCTGGACAGCAAACGTGCACAAGTGCGCGGATGCGAACGAACCCTGTCGCAAAACCATGCGACCTCTACTCATTTTGCCTAAAGGCGAATAGCTCTCTGTGTGGGACTCTAAAGACTCGATACTACGCTGGCAGTGGGTTTAACCACAGACCGCAAGCCGCACTAGCTGTACGTAACGGTCCCCAGGTAGATGTCGATAAGAAGACTGACGAGGTGAACCCCATCTGAACTCCTACTGAGCCTGTATGTGACAATCTCCGTACAGTCCGGTCTGTTCGTCTGATACATCGCATGGCGGGCCTAGGGGGCGGTGAACGTCAGTCCCCTAATAGCGGTACAAGTCGTGTCGGAGTGAAGCCCAGAACACCCTAAGATAACACTGGAAACCTACCAGTATATCTCGCTTGCCCTGGCCAGGGACTACTCGTGTAATGGCTCTCCTGGACACAGCGCGATGTCAACCCCCAATACCGGGAGAGACGAATCCTGTCTAACCGTCACTGCCTCCAAGTGCTTCGGGACTGCACCCAAAAACTACCTGTTTGCACGACTCCTTTGAGCCGTGGTAGGGTAGTAATCAAAGTGCAGTGGGAACACACTCGAGGCGAAGTGACAGTGTCAAGTCAACGGACTATGCTGTACTCATGTCACCTGGGAACTGATAACTGACGATAGGTATACTACCAACCAACAGTTCCCGACGAGTCCTGTCCAGTGTACTCGTAACCTAACAAGCACCCGTATACTATCTCAAGTACGACATACTGACGGCTGTGGGACAGACCGTCTCCCACACTGGGATGAGAAGCGCACACGCTAGTCTACTCCGGAGTATCGATGCCCTGTCTCGATAGTCCAATGACCAGGGACCTGTATAAGGATGTGCTTATAGATTACCCAGCTCCCACGAGTGCGAGCACCATCATAATGCTGGTAATTAAGCAAAGATCCTAAGGGCTCTACTAATATGTATATCAGCGATATGCTAAAAGAAACACATGCACATATTGAAGTAGAGACAAACCAAGTAGCATACTACCATTTCGAGCAAGATTGTATATACAACTGTGAATATCCCAAGCTTCCATCAAGTAATATACAAACTAGTATGATACAGTAATGGCCTCTAGGGCATATACACTAACAAACGGTGTATAGGAATGGAGGAATCGTACCCTATTGGATATGGTCCGCTCCATGATGAGTAATGCTGAGTCACCTCTTTCATTCTGGGGACTTGCGCTCGAGACAGCAGCATATCTATTGAATCATGTCCCATCCAAATCTGTGCCTAAGACTCCATATAAAATATGGAGTGGAAAGAAACCATGTCTTAAAAGGGCTAAGATATGGGGTTGTGTTTCCTGATTTAAAATCAGAAAAGCTTATGGAAAAAGCTTCAGAAAAGGGTCACGTGCTTACACGTGACCAGCAGTCACGTGTGGACACGTGACACCTAAAAGTATCGACAAGGCAAATTCAGTTTCCCAAATACATCAAGAAAGGGGCTTCAGAAAGGGTCACGTGCTCCCACGTGACTTGGGTCACGTGTCGGCACATGACATTTAAAAGCAGCGGCAAAGACACAACGGTTCCCTGATCAAATCAAGAAAAAGGCTTCAGAAGAGGTCACGTGCTCCCACATGACCAGGGTCACGTGTTGGCACGTGACACTCAAAACATCAGACTCATTCTCCGGTTAAATCAAGAAGAAGGCTCCATGCCTGGGTCACGTGCTCACACGTGACCAGTTGTCACGTGGTGGCATGTGACAGCTAAACAGAGAACAGAAAGCAAAGCGCAGAAAGAAAGAAGAAAGCTAGTTCCAAGGGGGTCACGTGCCCACACATGACCAAGGGTCACTGTAGGGTTCCTAGGCACTCCCAAGAGGTCTCACAAGGCATCAACCATGCCAATTTCAAAAAATCTAGGTGCCGAGAAACCCGACTACGGATCGTTGGCTAGAAATCTAGGCGAAAATGAAATCTAGTTAACAACTTAACAAAAAGGAAACGGAAATACAACCTTTGTAGATCCGGTGCTCCACCTCCATAGCTCCGCAACGAAGTCCCCTCGTTGTCCTAGTGAATTCCCGGGCTCTAGCGTCGGCTTCATCGGAGAATGGACGGGCTAGGTCATCGACGACGATGCTGAAGATGATCTACGTCGAGGCATCGCTAGATCAAGCTCCCACTTCACCAAGTCAAGAAAACTTGTGAAGGAAACACACTCTACTACTTGGCAAGAGGTAGAGGATGAAGAAATAGGAAGTGGGTTCACTTTAGAATTGGATTTCTCACTCTTTTTCTCACTTTGCCATTGATGGAGGCAAGGTTTTCTTCAAGTAGAAGATGAAGAAGAAGAAGAAGATAATATTGTTATGATAAGAATTATAGAATAGAAAAGAATAATCATTCTTATCATAATCAAACCATAGTTAAGTGTAGAGAGCTAACTAGAGTTTATGTGAGTGGTTAGGGTTAAAGAAGAAGACAAAATGGTCACTTGGTCAAAAGCTTCATGAAGCTTCAACAAGTTTCATGAAAGAAAGAATGAAAGAAAACCATTTTGTTTTTTCTCTTTATGCTTTTATTTTCCAAAACTAATAAATAAATAAATGAATAAGTAATCATAACCCTAACCATTCATATAACCAAGGTTCAATCTTTACACTTAACCAATTTTGCATGTATCATCAAACATGATACAATCAAGTGCACAAAACTATATCGAATATACAATGTGCACAAGCGAGTGAGAAAATCTATTTAAAGTGAACCGATACTAGTTAATGCAAAGTAATATATCAAATATATAATTATACATTAAATCATTAAATCAACACTTGATTTAACGATCCGGTCATATTGCATATAACCGACTAGTATCCTATGTATCGGCTTATCGAATCAATACTTGATTCGATAACTAGGTTATATCGCATACAACCATTCGATACATTCATAGCGAGAATGAAATACGGTATCACATACACGCATTATTCTCGGTCCCGCACATATCTCATATGCGCTCCTATTTCGTTTCGCTTGAGCCAGGAAACCTCTGTGTAGGACTCTAAAGACTCGTCAATACGCCGGCAGCAGGTGATGATCATATCAAACACCCACAAGCCGTAAGCGGTCTGCTAAACGTGACGGCCACCCGGGTATTGAGCGATCTGAAGATTGACGAGCAAGCCCGCTCATACTCCAGTGAATCCAACCAGTAACACTACCGTACAATCCGGTCTCGTCGTCTGATATGTCGCATATCTTGCCTAGGGGTGGTAAACGTCAGACCCCAATAGCTCGATAAGTCGTGTCGATATGAGGTCTATAACAATTCGAGAAACTACTGGTAACACTTACCAGTAAATCTCAGCAACCCTGGCCAGGGATTTCCTGTTATAGCCAATCGAACACAGCGCAACATCAACTCCCTATACCGGGAGAGACGAATCCCCTCCTATCGCTCATTGCCACCATGTGACTCGGGACTGTACCCAAAAACCACCGTTTTGCACGCCCTCTTGGATGTGGTAAGATGGAAATCAAAGCACAGTGGGAACCACGCAAGACTCTATGACGATCTCGGGTCAACAGACTACTCTGTACCAGTGTCACCAGAGAACTGCCATCTGACGTAAGGTATAATACCATCTGGGAGTTCTCGGCGAGTCTGTCCAGTGTACCCAGTCTCTACTGAGCACCCGTATATCATCTCCGATGTCAAACACCAATGGATATGGGATCATCCATCGCCCATCTGTATGGGTCGAGAAGGTACACGCTAGTCTACTCTGGTATATCGATGCCCCGTCTCGATACACCCACGACTAGGGACTTTGAAGGATGTACTTATGGACTACGCTGTCCCCACTAGTATGATCCGCATCATAGTCCAGGTAGTCAAGTACACATCCTAAGGGCTTTACCAACATATAACAGAGAGACAATCTGAGTACACGTTAAGGTAAAGAGTAACCAGATAGCATACTATCATGTCGAGCAAGAAAGTCCTCCCTATATATGTCCCAGCATCCACTACAATATACATCCCATGTACAGTAATGGCCTCTAGTGCATACATATAACTAACAATCTCCCACTTGCACTAGGGCCATCTGTAGCAGTGGTTGTAGTATCTCATACTCAACCATCTCTTAAAAGTCTCTCTCTGGGAATAGGCCTTCGTGAGTGGATCCGCCGTGTTGTCCTCTGAGTCTACTCTCCTAACCTCGATCCCTTAGAGATCAACCATCTCCATGATCAGGTGATACTGCCTTAGAATATGTCTGGATCACTGATGGGACGGGGGTTCCTGGCATAAGCCACAACTCCATTGTCACACAATGGTAGGAACTAAGTTCATCTCATGAACTATTATACATCCAAACAGCCTCTTTGGTAGCATCCTAAGTAGCGATGTATCCTGCCTTTATCGTCTAGTATGTCACGGTATCTAGCTTGGAACTCTTCCAACATACCGTCCCTTTACTGAGGGTAAAGACAATGCCTGCGACTGACATTCAGTCGTCTTTATCACCCTGGAACACTTCCAGTGATTCTCCCCAGGATCGATTGATACCATCTCACTACAACTAGTGAGTATCCTAATATCTAATTAGATCTATCTCATAGATCCAAAGCTTAGGATTTTGTAGGTATCACTTTGATCCTTTATGGAGAATCATTGTGATATGCGGAGATTGATCGAGCGTAGCATAGGAAACTCTTTCCCTATCAAAAGTATGTCATCCACGTACTCTACGAGGATCGCCACCATACTCCCTACTACCTTTTTGTTTATACAAGGTTCATCTACTATTTTGATGATGTCAAACTCTTTGACTAACACATCAAAACAGACGTTCCAACTCCGCGATGCCTGCTTTATCAGATAAAACATCTTGCACACGTTTCCGCTGCTCCCACTGTTTACGAAGCCCTCTGGCTGTGTACTTATAGACGCACTCTTCTAAAACATCATTTAGAAAAGCAGTCATGACACCCAACCACCAGATATCGTAGTCATGGTATGTAGCCGTGGCAAGTAGGATCTGGATGGACTTAAGCATAGGTACTGGAAAAAGGTTTCATCATGATCCACGCCTGGTCAATGACGAAAACCTTTAACAAGTCTAGTTTTGAAAGTCTCAACTTTTCCATTTACACCAAGTAATATTCTCAAGATTTACTTGCTCATGATGGGGATTTAACCCTTCAGATATAGCAACCAAAGTCCATACTTTGTTGGTGTATAAGGATTCCATCTCAGATCGCTAAGCATCCAGCCATTCTTACAGAGTCTTACTCCTGATGGCCAGCTCGAAACTAGTTGGGTCATCATCTCATGATGCAATCCTCGCTCCTACTGTCATAGAGAAACCGAAGTATCTTTCAGGTGGGTGAGGAACCCTACTAGATCGGCGGAGAGGCTGAGGTTCGTTGGTATCTACTGAATCCTTTGGTTCTAGCAAATCATCTGCTGTAATTTGCATAGCTGGAACCTTTCCAGTTCTACATTACAGACCTTGCCTCGAGCTTGTCCGGATTTTACTTTTAGACATAGGCCGGACAACCCCAAATCTTAACTAGCTTAAGATATGGGCTCTTCCCTTTCCATATCACATATGAAGCGGTAGGCAACTGATTTGATTGGAACCCTATTCAATAGGTATGCAACTTCTTAAGTGGATAACCCCCTAAGGAAAAAGGTAACTCAGTATTACTCATCATAGAGCACACCATATCAAATAGGGTGTATCTGCTCCGCCCCGACATACCATCGTGCAATGGTGTATACGGAGGAGTAATGCTGAGAGAGAATCTCATTCTCCTTCAGAATCATCCAGGAATTCCGTGCTTAAGTATTCTCCTCCCTGATCTCATCATAGGACATAATACTTATACCCGTATTTCGGTTCTCTACTTCTAGCTTATATTCTGTGAATATCTCAAAAGGTTCGGACTTGTGTTTCAACAGGAACATATGTCTGAATCTTGAGAGATTATCAGAGAATATAATGAAGTACAAAGAACCGGTCTTAGTATATGTAGACAGGAGACCTTACATACATCATCATGTATCAGTCCCAAGAGTTTACTAACTCTTTCTCTGCTTCCAGTAAACAGAGCTGGTGTCATTATATCTTTGTGACATGACTGGCGAGTTTCACAAGATGTAAATTCAAACTGATTTAAATATGCATCTAAATGTAACTCAGCTAGTCGGGTCGCATTGATATGACCTAGTCTACAATACCTCAAGAAGGATTCGTTCATTTCTGAACACTTCCTCTTGTGTGTGTTCTGTATACTAAGAACTGTAGTTTGATTTAGAATATCAATGCTTTTAGATAACGTGCCTGAACCGATCAACTTTTGATATAGGAAATGTTCAAAACATTATCCAACAATACAAAATTTTATCATTTCTTTACTAATAAAGAGACTGATATGATTTTGTATATCAGGTTCGGTATTTAATAACATTCGTTCAGAATCAATGTATTGGTAATACAGGGTGACAGTGACCAACAGACTTGGCTGCAACACTTGCCCTGTTTTCTGCCTCATGAAACTTATCACCCGTTCTCAGTTTTTCTACCCTTTTGTAGCCCTATGTAACTGATTACATATCTGGGATCCTGATCTGGTATCATATACCAAGGATACAGAGGATACTGAGAAACAGTTCTTTGTAATGAAACAGTTCTTTGTAATGAACACACCCGAAGATGATGCATCAGCATGCACTCTCTTCGTTTGGGCGGCACGGGAAATCTGGTATTCCCCAATTTCCTGCTCTGTCTTATAACAATTATAAGTTGGAGCGGGACCAACGTTCCCCAGCTCAGTATAATAAGCGGGTTCGGTCAATTATCCGTATTATTATCTTGATTAAGGCGTGATATGGTCGCTACCAGGAGAGAGAGAGAAGAAAACACTCAGCGTGCGCTCTTGCAAGAATAGATTGGTTATTATTTTATCTAATCAGGATGGCTCCCACTGCTTTTTATCAAATCTTCCTTCAAACCCTAAAAGGAAAGACCAGCCGGGATTAATTACACACTACAAGTTCGCCAATCTTTCAGCCAGGCCAGTGTCGGTACTTTGAGGGAGGTCCCCCGTGCTTTCGCACGAACCTAATTAATGTAAACCTCGTTTTCCTATAGGCGTAACCCCGTTGACACCTTTCTAGACACCTACTTGATCGGCTAATTGTAATGTATAAAACTCTCCCAGGAGTAACAATTACTCGCAACGGGTATCGGGATCCAACTATCTCATAGAAGGTATGCAATCTCATTGCAAATTTCAACACTTGAAATTCCCGATAATATTTTGCCCCTAGCGTGCTATGACCTTGACGAAAGCCAACAAACCATAGCCCGCTAGTCAAGTTCAACCCGTACATTTCTTGATCGAATTAAACCCACCCGCACGACCCTTGACGAAAGCCAACAAAGCCGCACGACTACCCTAATCCAATCGCATCGTATGCTGGCAGATAAGCAGCATATAGCTACCGCACACTGCACCTTGACGAAAGCCAACAAATGCAGCACGAATACTATATACAACTTATCTGAAATGACGGAGGGCTACGACAGGTTTTTCTGAAAACCTATTGCGTAATGAACTTGATATCGTTGTAGAATCAAATGATTTTAAAATGGAGTGTTTTTTAGGCTTTTCTAGTTTTGCTAAAGGAGTCACTCCCGGTGAAGGGATCGTCGGTCCTTTCCTCGTCGAATGAGGTGCTGGATATATCATATATATCACTGTGCAAAGCAAAAACTCTTAAAAGCAATCAAAAGACAAACCGAGTGTGTAGCATCTGCCAGTTATTGCTAAAGGAGTCACTCCCGATGAAGGGATCTCGGTCCTTTCCTCATCGAATAAGGTGCAGGATATATCGCATATACCGCTGTGCATAGCAAGAACTGTAGCTACCTGTTTTATTTTGAAATTCGATTCTACAACATCTTAGGTTTCTTTTATTTCATTAATCTCATTAATGAAGTCACATCATTTAATGTACCTAAACATCACAGATAAATACGACGTACACTTATGCCATCCGCATTCGCCTCGATGTCCCCTCGTGCACCGTTAGGTTAGGTAACTAACGGCAGAGCGGGGCAGGGCTAGCGCGGGTGTAAAACATAAGTAACGTCTATATAATATATCATATATACTATATACTGTATCTATCACAGAACATCACATGATCACATCACAGATATCGCAGCAGAAGAAACATATAAAATATTGGATATACTAGGACGTCCGTGTTTTCAATACGAGCCAGTATAAAACACGGATTCCACGGTCGTGATGAATAGCCAAACCCACACCCCTAGACCCCTACGAGAGCGGCAAGCAACCCTACCAATTCTAGAGTTAGGAGACCCGGACTCGACTCCTCGAGTTGGTCTCCCACTGGACTCCAGAACCCGGTTACCTATGCCCTCCTCCTTGGGTCTATCCTAGTGAGGAAAAGTAAATAATATACAAACGGTGACATCTTCCGCAACCTGGAAGTGCCCCAATAAAAGAATATTACATACAAGTTTTTACATGAATGAAAATGAAAAAAACTCATCTCACATAAAAAAACCCGGCTATTCAAACACGACGATCCAATATAACATATGCAGCAACACATAACATCACATGTCATCAACGTAAGTGAATATGCGCATCCCAATTGTCGTTGACATATAGCAACGAAACCGGCGATATCACATATTACACTTACGATCACAGAAAAGAAAGTGTAAAACTACAACAGTTGGAATCCGCAATCTACATAGACATCGCATGCCTAATCAAATGAAATACTTAGACATCGCATGCCTAACAATTATAAACCCCGCATTTTAGTCTCAAAATCGAAAACTCTTTTCAATATCAAGTCGGGCAATTCAACAAGATTCCCGACATCCCGATCGAATGCTCGTCGCAAACTTTAGTAGGCGGCCGCACTCCCGATACCGTCGACGAAGTGCACCAAGGCGGAACACCGCCACCGCGAGCACCCGAACGGATGCTTTCGGCGACGGGGTTCTCCTACAGTCACTTGGTCGGGGCTATGGAGTGAGGCTGTCTATTAAGTTTATCCGGCGAGTATCCGCGTACGCTACGTGATTGCGACGGACTTTTGATCACATCAAAATTCCGTGGCAACCGATCAAGTGAGACTAAACTGCTATGTTTATAACATTCATTCAGTTATCACATAACTTTTGTGAATTCCAATTGTTGTATCACATTCCGGATAAACAGAAAATGTTAAACTTTCCGATTGAACATTCGAACACCCAAGTTTTCCCGAAACAGCTCAACACATGAAATAAGTCTAACAACATTCAGTTCGTGCCTCAGTACCAACGGTCCAGCCGTAGAAGGGTCAAGCTAACGCCTCACATGTGGCACGCCGTACTGCCCCAAACCCGAAGAGTCAAAGGGCAGTTCAAGACGGTCACATAATCGAGTTAAGGTTTGTTGTCTTCTAGAGAGTCCATCGCGTTACTTGCACTACTTAGAACGTCGTTAAACTACGGAAAAATCCAACACTTGGAAATTTCCCGACAGGGGAAAAATTGGGTATTTATATCCGGTCGAACTTTTTAACATATTCTAAAATTTATCCGGAAAGCCACACTGACAAAATTTGATAATCCGATCGAATCTTTGATTCCCAATACAACCCCAGAATACTCTTCTGTAGAGTCACAATAAAAATACCCCAGAAAATATAGAATTGAATTATATGAGTTACTGTGCAGAAATCATCATAAAAGGGAACAGTACGGCCGCGGAACCGCCGCACCATGCATAGCTGGGGCCGCGGTTCCGCGGTGGAAAAGTCGATTTAGACCCTCGTATTTCACAGTAATTCAAATAACACCATGCTTATTTTTCTGCATATTTTTAATTGACAAAAATCCAAAATTTTAGAAAATTTTCAGAGAGCATTTTGGGTTGGGGTTTCGGGTTCGTTCGGAATTCAAACGTCGTCTAGACTTCGCCTAAGGCTCTAGCTAGGCTCTGATACCACTGTAGGGTTCCTAGGAACTCCCAAGAGGTCTCACAAGGCATCAACCATGCCAATTTCAAAAAATCTAGGTGCCGAGAAACCCGACTACGGATCGTTGGCTAGAAATCTAGGCGAAAATGAAATCGAGTTAACAACTTAACAAAAAGGAAACGGAAATACAACCTTTGTAGATCTGGTGCTCCACCTCCATAGCTCCGCAACGAAGTCCCCTCGCTGTCCTAGTGAATTCCCAGGCTCTAGCGTCGGCTTCATCGGAGAATGGACGGGCTAGGTCATCGACGACGATGCCGAAGATGATCTACGTCGAGGCATCGCTAGATCAAGCTCCCACTTCACCAAGTCAAGAAAACTTGTGAAGGAAACACACTCTACTACTTGGCGAGAGGTAGAGGATGAAGAAATAGGAAGTGGGTTCACTTTAGAATTGGATTTCTCACTCTTTTTCTCACTTTGCCATTGATGGAGGCAAGGTTTTCTTCAAGTAGAAGATGAAGAAGAAGAAGAAGAAGAAGATAATATTGTTATGATAAGAATTATAGAATAGAAAAGAATAATCATTCTTATCATAATCAAACCATAGTTAAGTGTAGAGAGCTAACTAGAGTTTATGTGAGTGGTTAGGGTTAAAGAAAAAGACAAAATGGTCACTTGGTCAAAAGCTTCATGAAGCTTCAACAAGCTTCATGAAAGAAAGAATGAAAGAAAACCATTTTGTTTTTTCTCTTTATGCTTTTATTTTCCAAAACTAATAAATAAATAAATGAATAAGTAATCATAACCCTAACCATTCATATAACCAAGGTTCAATCTTTACACTTAACCAATTTTGCATGTATCATCAAACATGATACAATCAAGTGCACAAAACTATATCGAATATACAATGTGCACAAGCGAGTGAGAAAATCCATTTAAAGTGAACCGATACTAGTTAATGCAAAGTAATATATCAAATATATAATTATACATTAAATCATTAAATCAACACTTGATTTAACGATCCGGTCATATTGCATATAACCGACTAGTATCCTATGTATCGGCTTATCGAATCAATACTTGATTCGATAACTAGGTTATATCACATACAACCATTCGATACATTCATCACGAGAATGAAATACGGTATCACATACACGCATTATTCTCGGTCCCGCACATATCTCATATGCGCTCCTATTTCGTTTCGCTTGAGCCAGGAAACCTCTGTGTAGGACTCTAAAGACTCGTCAATACGCCGGCAGCAGGTGATGATCATATCAAACACCCACAAGCCGCAAGCGGTCTGCTAAACGTAACGGCCACCCGAGTATTGAGCGATCTGAAGATCGACGAGCAAGCCCGCTCATACTCCAGTGAATCCAACCAGTAACACTACCGTACAGTCCGGTCTCGTCGTCTGATATGTCGCATATCTTGCCTAGGGGTGGTAAACGTCAGACCCCAATAGCTCGATAAGTCGTGTCTATATGAGGTCTATAACAATTCGAGAAACTACTGGTAACACTTACCAGTAAATCTCAGCAACCCTGGCCAGGGATTTCCTGTTATAGCCAATCGAACACAGCGCAACATCAACTCCCTATACCGGGAGAGACGAATCCCCTCCTATCGCTCATTGCCTCCATGTGACTCGGGACTGTACCCAAAAACCACCGTTTTGCACGCCCTCTTGGACGTGGTAATATGGAAATCAAAGCACAGTGGGAACCACACAAGACTCTATGACGATCTCGGGTCAACAGACTACTCTGTACCAGTGTCACCAGAGAACTGCCATCTGACGTATGGTATAATACCATCTGGGAGTTCTCGGCGAGTCCGTCCAGTGTACCCAGTCTCTACTGAGCACCCGTATATCATCTCCGATGTCAAACACCAATGGATATAGGATCATCCATCGCCCATCTGTATGGGTCGAGAAGGTACACGCTAGTCTACTCTGGTATATCGATGCCCCGTCTCGATACACCCACGACTAGGGACTTTGAAGGATGTACTTATGGACTACGCTGTCCCCACTAGTATGATCCGCATCATAGTCCAGGTAGTCAAGTACACATCCTAAGGGCTTTACAACATATAACAGAGAGACAATCTGAGTACACGTTAAGGTAAAGAGTAACCAGATAGCATACTATCATGTCGAGCAAGAAAGTCCTCCCTATATATGTCCCAGCATCCACTACAATATACATCCCATGTACAGTAATGGCCTCTAGGGCATACATATAACTAACAGTCACGTGGCCACACGTGACCGACTTCAAAGCCCATTTGTTAACAGAATTAAATTCTGAGAAAAGAACTCTCAAATCTTTCGAAAGGAAAAAGATTATAAGCAACCGATTAAATTAAAGATTCAGAGGTGATTAAATGTCACCTATCTATGGTAAAATCTCGAACTTGGAAAGATTTCCCCTTTAAATCTAACAGAAATAACAAAGGAGAAGCTCTGGATTTGAAATCCAATGGTGAATAAAATTCACCTAATAATCCAAAGGTCCAAAACGAATAGTGGATACAAATCAAATCTCCTAATGAAAGATTCACAGAAACTAATTGACTCGGCTGCTTCTCCTATAAATAGGAGCCAAGAGACACAAAGGCATATATACGCAGAGGGAAGAAAAGGGAGAGAGCTTTGATACTTTGAGGAATTTGGATCTTCTGCAAAAGAAAACCCTAGGTAAGAAAGGGAAGGTTCCTTGAAAGAAAAGAGAATTTAATTCTCAACAGAGTTTAACTCTGATATATAAAACAGAAGAACATATCTTTTCTCTCTTTGATAGAGGATCTGCAAAGTGCACATCTCCCCTTGAAGTTGAGAATTTAATTCTCAATGGGTCGAGATCCTGCCATGCAGATCCAAAACATAGAGGGGGAACAGAAGTACGAGAATTTAATTCTCACAAAACTATAGGAATTTAATTCCTTTAAAATAAAACTAGGGCTTGACCCTGTGTCATGGGAATTTAATTCCTTCAGAACAAAAAGAAACAGGGTTTAACCCTAATTAAGAACTTAGTTCTGTTGAAACAGCGGGAATTTAATTCCCTTAATCGTAATTCTTTAACAGAAAATGGGAGTTTAATTCCTTAAAAGCTTTTATTAGGGTTTAACCCTATTCAGTTCTTCACATATATGAGGAATTTAATTCCTACAGAAAATTCAGAGTCCAACTCTATTCCAGAATATAAATCTTCAAAAGGAAGTAGGAATTTAATTCCTCTGAAATTACTGTCAGGGTTTAACCCTACGAGGAATTTAATTCCTGGAAAAGATTAACAGATCCTTTAAACAACATACATAGAGGCAGGGTCACGTGTCACCACGTGACCCCCCCAAAAGATCTACAGAAAGACCCTTTGAGGCAGTGCCCCACGTGACCCACGTGACCACCCTTGACAGAAGCTTTAACACACAAGCATTTGAATGCCCGTCACGTGATGGCACGTGATGCTCTGAAAGATGCAATAGTCTCAGAAGAACAAATGAAGGGAGGGCGCTCTCACGTGTTGCCACGTGACCCCTCTTGCCTTAGTGTTTAACACTAAATTGAAACTCCCGAACCCAGTATTGAAACACTGTTGGGCCTTAGTGTTCAACACTAATCAAAGAACTTTATTCGCAGTGTTCAACACCGATTACCTTAGTGTTTAACACTAATCTGAGATCTCCATTGCCAGTGTTTAACACTGATCTGTTTTAGTGTTTATGATAATTTGAAAGCCTTGTTGCTGGTGTTTAACACCAATTATCTTTTAGTGTTAAACACTAACTTGTCAATCTTGTTTACAGTGTTCAACACTGATTGCTCTGTAGTGTTTAACACTAGGCTTTGGCCCAATTGGCTAAATGGATAGAGGCAAAGTCCCTCCTTCAATGGACCAACAGGGAGCCAATATTCCAGACACGATTGGACTTAGCCCAAGCTGGCCATAAGTCCCCAATTCGTAATTGAATGAACTAATGGGCTCATAACGTAATTAATTGGTCTTGATCCCAAATTGGGCCAAAGACTATTCAATCCACTCCGGTTCCAGAGTACATCTCTTCACTCCTTTGATACTTGGCGTTGTAATCCCTCAACGTCTTCAAAGAGGTGACGGGTCCCGGTGACCACTCATTAACACGGACTGTGGGGTCCTTAAACTCATGGACTAATGCGTCCTTAAATCAAGATACGGACTGTGGGGTCCTTAAACCCAT
This sequence comes from Agapanthus africanus, assembly GCA_030015575.1. Taxonomy (NCBI): domain Eukaryota; kingdom Viridiplantae; phylum Streptophyta; class Magnoliopsida; order Asparagales; family Amaryllidaceae; genus Agapanthus; species Agapanthus africanus. The sequence continues at coordinate 541,747,459 of CM057337.1, forward strand.
GGACTATAAGGTCCTTAACCTTGACCGAGATGTCTTAAAACTAACAACGGACTGTGTGGTCCTTAAACCCATGGACTATGAGGTCCTTAACCTTGACCGAGATGTCTTAAAACTAACAACGGACTGTGGGGTCCTTAAACCCATGGACTATGAGGTCCTTAACCTTGACCGAGATGTCTTAAAACTAACAATGGGCTGTGGGGTCCTTAAACCCACGGACTACGACGTCCTTAACCTTGACCGAGATGTCTTAAAACTAACAATAGAGCGTAATGTCCTTAAACTACCCATGGACCGCAATGTCCTCAAACTACCCATGGACCGCAATGTCTTTAAACTAGCAATGGACCACCACGTCCCTAAAACTGGAACAATAGAGCCTCCGCATGCTCTTTTGTCGGATCTAAATGATCCCGTTTAAGTTGATCTTAGCCTCAAAGATGGCTAACGTATCCTTAGACCTTCAAACAGACTGGACTACGAATCCCTCCAATCAACCTTGGTTCAAGGGTACATCTCGGAACTCCTCTAACACCTGTCGTTGTAATCCTTCAACGACGTCAGAGAGGTGACGGGTCCCGACGGCCATACATGCAATGGACCACTATGTCCCTAAACTGGAACAATAGAGCCCAAATGCTCTTTTGTCGGATCTAAACGGTCCCGTTAAGTGATCTTAGTCTCAAACTAGACTAACGTATCCTTAACAAACGTTTGAGTTGATCTTAGCCTCAAGTATGGCTAACGTATCCTCAAACCAAACCCCCAAACCCAAATCTAAGATAACACGGATTTGGACTAGTCCACGCCCTACGGGCGACGACATAACTCAGTCTCCGTATACAATCCACGGGCAACCAAAAACAAAACATAAAATAGACACACACGACACGAAGTGACCATCTGGAGAAGGAGAAAGTTGTTACCGCGATGCGGTAGCGTAATTAACTGCAGGGGCTTACGTCTGCACGGAAGAGCGTCCCCACAATCAAAAACCCCTCAAACGAGGGGGAATCTGACGAAGTCTGCTACATCGGCCGCATCCGTTTAAACCTTCGATACATGGTGCCATAGATCAACTTGGCATCTTCGGAGGGGTGGACGGATAGCACCAATTAGCATCTGCCCCGAACCTCAGGCGAGGCGCCACGTCTCGGCCGCCGTTCGTAGGGGAACAGATTCTGGCACGCCCGGTGGGACCTTTTCCTCTTTCCACTCCACACTTCTTGTGTCGTAATTCGCGAACCAATCTCGGTTCGCTAATGGTTGCTCTTGGGTTTCAAGATACTAAGAATTGGCGTCTTGCTTATTGCAGAAAGCAAAGGATCGATGGCTTCTACTTCTGCGAAATTCTCCAACTGCTCGGACTGCAATTGCAACCAACGCTCTGCCTCGCCAGGAGGTATAGCCTACGGACCCGAAGCTGCTTCGCTATTCACAATGCCCGTGGAACAGGTCACTCGCGCCACCACAGGATTGTTCTTTGGGACCATGCTCCCGCCGACAAGCTTCACCGCTCCAGTGCTGATAACGGAAGCTCTCAAGAAGTCGGTCTTTGATCGTCTTACCCCTGCCGCAGCTCCTCTCAACGAGTCGCCCAACATCAGCGCCTCGGTCTTCTCTAGATTGGGCCAGAAATCCTGCGAACCCATCATGGGGCCTACAATCCCAGAGAAGACTGCTTCTAAGAAAGTGGCCGCTCCTGCTCCCGAAATCGCCAAGGCGGCTCCTCTGACCAAAAAGTCGGTCTTTACAAGATTAACGGCTTCAGCTCCCACTCCTGCTGCCCAAAGGACGTCGGTCTTTGATAGGCTAACACCAGCAATGACCCCCCACCTACACAGGGGGCAAGACGAAGCTATTCTCGCCGCTGAACCCGCGCCGTCCGCTCGACATGCTCGACGTCGCCACTGGCGCCGAGTAAGAAGGGCTGGGGGCAACTCCCCCTCGGGACTAACTCCACCAACCCCGATGGCAGAAGTTAATGCTGCTGTTCCAACTGGGAACAGCTTCGAGATGCTAAATAAGGTGCGAAGGAATTCCCCTACTGCAGTGCTAAAAAGGTCTCATCCCCCATTAAAAAAGATTGTGGAAATAAAATCAGAACAGCCCCAATCCCCTCAACGGCTGTCTTCCAAAATCTATAAGGTTTGGCGGCAGGCCCGAGACTTGATCATCGATCCAAACTTCTCCCGCCAGCATAAGAAGCTGAAAACCCAACCGGAAGCTGGTCACCAGGCTAAACCCCAAAAGGCTGTCTGGACGCCCACCTCAACGGCCCCCTCAACCTCCATGGCTCATAAAAGGAAGAGGCCAGAGAAGATCCCCAAGCCTGCAACAACGGTTAAAAGCACTAAGCCCAGACGCCCGAAGTCTGGGGGCATGGTGGTGCACACTGTTTACATGGCTTCTGGAAAGGAGGAAAGCCGCACTTCTACGGGCCACCGACCGCTAACCCGATCCGTGACAAAAGCCCAGGAGCAGCAACAAAAGCTTCAGGAAATGATGAATGCTATGGCCGCACTTACCGGGCCAAAAGAAAGCCCAGAAACGTCCTCAGACGCACGCCAGGAGGAAGAAACCGACGCTGAATTCCTTCGCCGGATACTGGAGAAAAAGGACAAGAGGCTGCTGAACAAGCGGCCAACATACAACGTATGGGCCTTCTCTTCTAAGATATGATAGGAATGATGATCCAGCAGGACTTACCTGCCGAGGATCCCCCAATCGTTCTTGAAGACGACCGAGGAGAAACGTCGAATCCACCACCAGCCCTCTCGACGGCCAAGGAGGAGACAATCTCCAAGGCTGACTTGGTTGACTACATAGCCCAGCAAATCCGGGTTCATCATGTGACTGAGGCAGCTGGTCAAGTCGTAAAAACGGGGCGGCCATATCCAAGCTGGTACGACCAAATCAAATACCCGCAAGGCTATACGATACCAAAATTCCACGTGTATAAGGGGACCGGCAATCCCCATCAACATGTCGCCCAGTTCCGGGCCCTCTGCGGTAACACTGGCGGTGATGATAAACTGTTGCTCCGCCAGTTCGTGGGCAGCTTATCAGAAACAGCGTTCGAATGGTATTCGGAACTCCCGAACAATTCTATCAAAACGTTCGCTGAAATGGAGTTGTTATTCACTCAGCGATTCGCAAGTGCCAGCGAACGCACTCCAATAACTGCATTGATTAACGCCAGGGTAAAACCAGGCGAAACCTGGGTCCAGTATGCCATACGCTGGCGGAATTTGTGGTCGAGATGTGAACAACGCATTGAGGAGGCACCCGCAGTGGGCATGTTCGTGGGAACCCTAGACCCCCACGCAACTATCTTCCAGTTTATGATGTTCTTTAAGCCAACCACATTCCAGGCTTTAATCGACAAGTTGGCTCAGATGGACCAGATGGGTCATAGACCACCTCCCCCGAAGTCGGAACCTCGGAATGACAAGGATAAAGGAAGGGCAACCTTTGTTGCGAATGCCTAACAGCAACCTAACGCCCCGAAACCGGCAGATCAACAGGAAGAAAGACGCCGGTATTATAATGAGAAGATGAAACGTCCCTACTCGTTCCCACGAGACAAGACGAAACGATTTTTCGAGCTGGCAGTACGCAACAGACTTATAAACCTACCAAATCCAAGACGACCGCCGCAACCCACCGAGGTGAATAACCCTAACTATTGCCCTTACCATCAAATGGTAAGTCATCCGATTGAAGATTGCTTCGTCTTCAAAGGATGGATTGAAGATCAATACCTCCAGGGGAAGTTTATATTATCCGAAAAGTGGAAGGTGAACCCACCACAACCGCATACTCCTAAGAAAGCAGATACACCGGGGGCAACCTGCTCCTTTATTAAAGAAGCTCCATGGGAGGTCGTGCTATCAACTAAAACTAAAAGAATGCTGAGAGACCTTCATGCGTGCCCTGCGATCGAATGGAAAGACCCTCTTGAACTTCGAATTATCGAAGGGATGCTGAGGCACCGCCCAACTACGAAGACTCGCGAGGAGGGCCCAAATACTCACGCCCAACCGTCAAAATCTTCGAAGAAAAAGAAGAAATCCAAGAAGTCCGTGAAGCTTGGAAATGAGCACACGAACTTGCAGAAGCAAATCGACGCGCTGGAAGAATACAACCAAAAGGCGCGAACTCCTGTCACACTGCAAGAGTTCCTCAACCACATCTTTCAAGAGAGAGATGAGGGCGAGAGCTCATCAGATGAATCCGAAGGGTATGTGGCAAGTTGTAACGTAATCTCCCACTCGTTTACCGATGATGAGAAAACTCCAGGCACTAAGAAGCTGGAAGCAGAGCCTGAACCAGAGCGTGCGTGGCCGACAAATGAAATGATCAATGCCTTTCTAGACGAGATTCATCTAAAAAGGAAAGCGGATCAGGAGCGTGAGATAGCAGCGTCAGAAGGAACCAAATGCAGGCGACTGGACGGAAGAGTTGAACTACCTCTGCCGGAGCGAAAGGCATCCGAAGTAGACAAGAGGATATTCAAAACGAGGAAAAGGTTTGCCAAAGCCATGTCAATGGGGATGAAGCTACCACCCTCGGAAGGAAACACACATGATGGGGTGGAGAGGCACCCTGATTATTGCGTATATCATCGGAAAATCTCACACCCCACGGAGGAGTGCGACGCCTTTAAGATATGGTGGCAAGGATATATTGCTCGTCGGCAACACGTTAAGCGCATGAAACGCAAGAGCCGTCAGGAGCAAAGAAGTACTATCGATGGGCACAACAGAACTACTGGCAACTGTTGTATGGCTCACGCCGGGGGGTCACAAGTTCTCACCTTTGGGAGCGACTCTGATGAAGAAATGGCTCTGGTCCCTCTCTTTAAAGAATCCGTTTTAGGGAAAGAGGAGAAACCGGATACCTGCGAGAACATTCAGCTGCGCAATCGCACACTCCCAGAAAAGAATCTCGGGCCCGTGAGTAGAAAAGATAAGGGAAAGGAAAAGGTCACTGAAGATATCACTTTAGATGACCAAGTCATGAGAGAGCTGGCTGCCAAAGACCCTCCTAGGAAGGATAAGGTGGACTATAACATCCTCGCGCACCTAAGGAAGCTACCTTCTCAGCTTAGCATTCTCGATGCCCCTCCTATTATCAAAAGAAGCGCGAGACTCGCTAATTAAGGCATTACAAGAACCTGAACAATTCCAAGCCTTCCTCGCCACTGAAAAGATGAAGGATGAACTGGAGGAAGTGCATACGGCCGACATCACTTTCGGTGACGAAGACCTCCTCCTCGGGACGCGTGACCACAACCGTCCCCTATATGTCTCCGGATACTGCCATAATACCAAGATAGGCAAGATCCTGGTGGATAATGGATCCTCCGTCAATCTCCTTAATGTTCGGGTGTTGAAGGAAATCTGCATGAGTGTGCAACACCTCGCTCGTGACAAAATTACTATCTCCGGTTTTGATTCACAATCGTCACGGACTCTCGGATCTGTGATACTAACATTACGCTTTGGACTTCTCGTCACGGACGTCAAATTCCATGTCATTGACGCCAAGACCTGCTACAACGCCTTGCTCGGTCGTCCTTGGCTACACGAGTACAACATCATCCCTTCTACGCAACATCAGTGTATGAAGTACTTTAAGGATGGTTTCGAGTATACTGTAACAGGTGAGTTGAACCCATTCTCCATGAACGAAGTCCGCAAATACGAAGAGCAAATACGAAGATGCGAAGTACTTTTTGCCAGATTTCGAGGATACAGAAAGGTGTCGCAACCCGGAGAACAAAACCGCCGCCACCATCCCTGTTTTCGGGAGCGATACCGAAGAAGAGGAAGAGATAGTTTATGCAGGGCCATCTCAACGCAGCAACCTGGGGACGCCCGTCCCCATGTTGGTCTTCGGAAGTGATTCAGAAGATGAAGTTAATGCTGTGTTCTCCAACCGGCTGTCAATACAGGCACCCCCTGGCGATGACCATAGTTTGCAAATCACCATGGTACCGCGAGAACACTACAAGGATCTCGACACACTTCAAGCTCACAATGTGCAGGACCTGCAAACATTTTACGTCCCTCCCAGGCAAAAGGGTGAGAAGGTGATCCTATTCTACTGATCCTCAGAGTCGAAAGTAGAGAAAGAGATCTGGCATGGCGCGGATGCTACACTTGACAGGCTCCAACCCATCCGTCTGCCTAGATACTATACAAATGGATTAAAGAAGCTATTGAAGCGCCAAGTAGTACCCTTAAAACAGACTGTTCGGCAGGCTCGGTTCTACAACAGGATTTGGGATGTCCCCGGGACTCAACGCAAATTACCCAACGGGAAAATGGAAACACTCGGGCTTGGATACGCGAGAGCCGGAAAACGGGAACGGGCCCACAGTAGCTACGCCATATATGTAAGTCTACGCTAGCGCCCCGGCAGTCTACAGACGCCAAATGCGGAACAAAAACTTTTAAACTGGCGCTATCGTATACTTTAACCCGGATCTGCCATTATTGCTAAACTAACATACTGTAAAGAGTGTAGGAAGATTGTACCGAACGATCCGAGTCCTTCGTTCTTCAACCATCATCCCACGCTCCGTTGCGGCTGCTCCGATCTTGTCAATCTCCGATGTCCTCGTCGAAGTGGCACCACATGATCGGTTCTTTAAACGGGCTCCCGCCTCTGACTCGAGGCAACTCGATCGTCAAGTTTGCTAAAAGAGACGACCAAGATTGATGTAGAGAATGAGTAGATAACTTTGTCTCACTTCGTCCAAATCCGTGGACGATCGGTTAATGAAGTTGCCGTGGAAATCGGGTGATGGAATGAAATGAACTGTGAATTCCATACACCCGAAAACTATCATATCTTTTCTAACCGATGAAAATCAACAACCATCAGAGAGAGAGGAGGGGGCCGGCCTCTTATAAAGAGAGAGGGGGTGACCGTAGGAGAGGGGGAGGTGACCATATCACAAATATCATGATAAAAGATCTTAAGCAAAACAAAACCATCAATTTCAAAGCATGAGTCATTAAAAGGAACCAATCACATTAAACCTAGTCACCTTATCCTTAATGACTCACCAAGCCTCATCATCACTTCTAGAAGCTTCTAGAATGATGACTCACCCCAACTGAAGAAAAGATAAATCCGTCTTTAACAGAATGTTAAAAGACGGCTGATAGAAAACTGGAAACTGGCAACTTCCAACAGTGATCCTGAAACGAATTTCAGGACAACCCCGAAACTGTATAAATATACCCGCATTTGTATTACGACCGAATACAAATGCAACTGAGACAAAAACATTATACCTACTCAATATAATACTCGGATCCGGCTTAAACCAAAGCCGACCAGTATTATCTGTCCGAAAATCGACACGTGCGTAAACGCACGTGCATTTTCCGAACCCTGCCATAAAACCATACGGCCTCTACAACGTTTCGCCCGAACTTGGGAAACTGTCTGTGGGGGACTCTAATGACTCGTCAGCACCCTGGCAGTGGGTTTAACCACAAACCGTCAGCGGCACTAGCTATGCGTAACGGCTGCCCATGGACTGACCTCAAGGGTGGCGGAGGAGCGAACTCAAGGGAGACCGATGAGCGAACTCCTCCGAAAACCCTACTGAGCCTAACAGTGACAATGTATATACAGTCCGGTCCATTCGTCAATGAGTATCGCATATCCGCCTAGGGGGCTAGTAACGTCAGACCCCCATTAGCAGTATAAGTCGTGTCGGAGTGTAGCCCAGAACGCCCTGAGATACTACTGGAATACCTACCAGTAAATCTCCTGCCTCGGCCGAGGGCTTTGCGTAATGGCTCTCCTAGACACAGCACGATCTCGCCCCCAATACCGGGAGAGACGAATCCCCTGCCGATCCGCTCACGTGCCTCCATATGGCTCGGGACTGTACCCAAAAGCTACCTGTTTGCACGACTCCTTTGAGCCGTGGTAGGGTAGAAATCAAAGCACAGTGGGAACTCACACGAGACAAATGACGACCTCAGGTCGATGAACTAACCTGTACACATGTCACCAGGGAACTGCTATCTGACGATAAGTATAGTACTAACTAGCAGATTCCCGGCGAGTCCTGTCCGGTGTACTCATAACCCAATGAGCACCTGTATACATCTTAGGTGATCCAACTGACACCAGTGGCTTGTGAGACCGGCCACCGCCCCTCGTCGGGATCTCGACTGTACACACTAGTCTACTCCGGAGTATCGATGCCCTGTCTCGAAACTCCCACGACTAGGGACCACAATTAAGGATATGCATATAAACTACCCAACTCTCACGTATATGATCGCCATCATACTGTTGGTAGTAAAGCAAGATCCTAAGGGCTCCATCAAAGTGTAACATGCAATCAGTCACCTGAACATGAACACGACTGATAAAGGCAAACCAGATAGCATACTATCATCTCGAGTAAGACTGTCCTACCGGGATAAGTCCTCCGCAATCATTGCAATCACGTACCTGCGATCCAATAATTGACTATGAGGGCACTATCTCCAACAATCTCCCACTTGCACTCAAGGCTAATATTGCGATGTCGACTACTCACAGCCCGTGTGAAACCGAACATCCAACTCCTCTACTAATCAGTTTCACAAAGCCCGTTTGTAAAACTATTGTGTTCGAGAAATAGCCTCGGTGAGTGGATCCGCCTAGAAGTTTCTTTCTGTATCTCTCTTAATCTCAAGTTCGCGGAGAAAGCCATCTCCCGAATTGAGTAGTACCTGTCTTAGAATATGTCTGGATATCTGATGGGACCTTAGTTCATAAATGAACTCCATATCCAAACTTCTTAGACTGTATGGATCACTGAACCTAATCAGTATCCGGCACCATGCCACCCACAGTATCCTCTGGAACCACATGTCCATAATACTGTCCCTCGTCAGAAGGAAAACTAAAACTCTGACAAACACTCTTTCATCCATGTCACCTTTGAAGCCTGGAATGATAACCGTCTCCCGAAAGAGGCTGCCGTTATCAAATCCACAGAACATGTACCAATGTTCTAAAACTGCTTCCTTATGTTTCTCCAGGATTGGATTAATACAAACTTATTGCATTCGGTGCAAAACCAACATTTGGTGTGGTACTTGACATCACATGATTGACTCAATTGCCTAAGCAAGTGATCTGCCAATCATGCACATCCATCTCCTCTTTAGTCTGTAAGACACCTTTAGAGAGGGTGACTCCATCACCTGCAGGTACACCACCATGCTAGGAGTCAACTATTCCAAAAACCATTAGAATATCTGTCAAAGTACTTACATTGGGAAACTACCCAAATCCAGATCTAAAGCCATAGATCCAGAAACCAGAATGTCAAATATTATATCCATATCCTGTCTGGAGAAACAACTGTGCGACGACCACAGTCCAACCGATCGTAGTATAGGAATTTTATTTCCTACTCTGTGTATGTCATCCAGATACCATGACATCACACCCTACTACCTTCTTAACTGATCCATCCCCTATTCTGATTGAAGTCAAACCCATGACTGTCACATCAAAATTAGATGATCTTTCTCCGCTATAACTGCTTAAGTCTATAAATAGACATAAGCTACTTGCCCACCATGCTTCCGTTGCTCCCACTGACTACGACAACCCTCCTACCGGGTCTCATATCCTGGAACAACAGTAGTGTCAAGTCTTGGTAGATAAGAACCTCCCTGTCACCGTCCTTGAGGCTACCGAAGTACCTTTCGGGTGTCTGAGGTTACCTACCATACCTCCGGAGTGGCTATTGGAATGTCAAACCTGATTGAATGTATAGGTCCTATTAAATTTTTCCGTAATCGTTCGCGGTTCTGGAATCACTTCCAGTTCTACCATACTCCCACTACTGTTTTCTGAAAAAGATCCATTTTTACTAAAACTGTGGCGAGTCAAGAACAATATCACTATTGATCTTCTAAATGGTAGAATATCAACCCTCGTCATAGCCAGGGTCAACCCACAAACAGCCATTACAGAAACGTGCCCTGAGTTATCCAGTGTCTGGTTTTAATCATAAGCTGGACAACTCCCCGTACCTTAACATCTTTTAAGGTACGAACTATTCTATATCCAATATAGAAACTTTGGCACTTATTTAATTAGAACTATATTCAATCTATGCAGCTGTCTCCAGTGCATATCTGCTTAATGGAAAAAGGCTAATCAGCATTACTCAACTTAGGAATCTATCCAATTATGAGTAACCTGAAAGAGAAACACGTTTCTCAAAACCATCACTATCAGCTGAATACCAATCACAAGAATCTACATCTTCGATCTCTTTGAAGAATCCCGATACTTGTGATACCTGGTTCTCTACTTTATTCTTATACCCACAACTTCTCAAAACTTAGACCTTGTATTTCTACGAAACACTCGTCTAAATACTAGAGAAGTTATAAGTAAACAGAACATAGTACGAGGACCTACCCCTTTGTCCTGATGGACATTTGGACAACATACAATACTCTGTATAAGTCCGCTGAGTTAAACAACTCAAAACCTGTGCGTCGTAGGTAGAAAACTGTACCCTGGCGATTTCCTCAAATATCACCAATTGCAACGAATTCCGATATAATGAGGATAATCACCTAATTCCCAATATCTTACTCCCACTCATCATCTGTAAAACCATACAGATATGAGAATGAAACCTGGTAAATACATACCCTTGGAGTAAGTGTCTAATCGGGAAAACAGTTTTTCCTTTAACAATGCACTGAAACATGAAAATGTTTCGTAGGGGTATCCTGGTATTCATAGTAATGCCTCTTCCATAATCCAATTCATGACTTCAACCGTATATTTTATTTCCATCTCTCCAAATCCCTTTATTTGTCTTTAGTCGTTACCTTCTGTACACCATCGTTAGGCTAACTGGTTTTCTTCCTTCCCTACCGTTCGGCACCAGCCTATGGTTTGGAAGAAGACTATCCAGTAAGCATAATAGGTGTACCCTCCTAAACCAAGGATTACTCGCATCTCGAGAGAAGGTGATGATAAAAGACAACTGAATAATACCTTATTCTTTTAAAGGTGAAATAGGAGCGGCGATGAAGTACGCGGTTTTGGTCGTGAATGATATCAGTCGCAATTTACTTTGCCCTCTTTCTAATCCCTTTATTTTGTCTTTACATATTACCTTCTGCACACCCTACTTAGGCTAATTGGTTTTCTTCATTCCCTACCTTTCGGCACCAGCCTATGGTTTGGAATAAGACTATCCAATAGGCGTAATAGGTGTACTCTCCTAAACCAAGGAGCTCTCGCAACCTGAGAGAAGGTGATAATAAAAGACAACTGAATAAACCAATTCTATTTCTCCTGAACCTGGATCCATCCCCGAAGAAGTCCCTTCGAGTTCGTATATAACCATACGATGGATCTATCCAATGGAAGTGGATATCCGTAGTAATACGGGTGTTCTGAGAAACTCAAAGGGTAAAAGAAGGAGTGGCAATGACTTATACAACTCAGACAATCCAAAAGCCAGTATTTTAAGAAGGTTCGGCCAACCTGGTCACTGAGTCATAGTCTAGGGTCGGTCAAAGGTCGCTGCCAAAGAGAGAGAGAGAAAAGAAACACTCTGCGTGTACTCTAACCTAGATCAGAATGGTCATCATTTTATCTAATCCGGAAACCTCCCACTGTCCTGTCAAATTCTCCCCAAAACCTAAAGAAGAATCAATCGGGATCACCCGAAGAGTAAACCAACTCATCAGTGGGAATCAGGATCCAACTCTCATCGCATGATAACGTGATGGAATGCATCCACATTACTCATACTCCAGAAGGTATGCGCATACTTGGCAAGTTTCAGTTTCTTTAGAAACTCCCGATATAGTTTTTGCCCCATGCTCTTATGATCGTGACTAAGGGCCACCAAACCATAAGTCACATGTCAAGTTCTGCCCGTCATTATCTTGTTAATTTGAACCCACCCGTACTCGCCCTTGACTAAGGGCCAACAAGGCTGTACGACTGTCCCAAACCAACTCATCTATCTATGCAACAAATGAATACCCAGCAGCTACCAAACACTATGCCTTGACTAAGGGCCAACAAGCATAGCTTGAATACTACTGACCATCCATAAGAAACGACGGAGGGCTACGGCTGGTTTTTGGCGAATAAACCTTTAGCGTAGTGAACTTGATATCGCTGAAGGAACCTGATAGCTTTTTAAAATATAGTGGCGAAAACCTTTTGCTAAAGAGGTCACTCCCGGTAAAGGGATCTCGGCTCTTTCCTCATGGAATGAGGTGCAGGATATTCCACTGAATACCGCTATGCAAAGCAACATGTAATCGACTATAGTGAAGTTATTACTCTGACGCAAACTTCTGTCCAAGGGGTCAGTCCCGGTGAAGGGATATCGGCCCTTGCCTCGTCGAATGAGGTGCAGGATATTCCACTGAATACCGCTATGCATAACAAAAGGAAACGTCTTTGTAACAACACTTTTTAAATTGTTCCAACAACTGAAAACAGGTTTGTTTTTACTTTGCATTGATCATAATCAACGCAGTCCCATCAATAATCACACCAGAAAAGAACGAAAATAAAATGTACGTATATGCCATCCGCATTCGTCACTGGGTCCCGTCATAACCCGTTAGGTTACTTAACTAACGACAGAGCGGGGACTGGACTAGCGCGGGTGTAAAACATATACAACATCTAATAGTATATAAACCAATATACATAATCGCTCCAGGCGTGATAGTATGCAACATTACAGAAAAGTAATAAGCATCACAGAACAATACAGATAATCTGGGATCCCCGAGTTTCATAGAGCCGCTGCTGAAACTCGACGTTCCCCTGTCGTGTGGATAGCCTGTGCAATGAAACCTAGACCCCTACGGGTGCGGCAAGTTACCCGCCAAAACCTGAAGCGAGGTAGTCCCCACAGCATAGTGAATGGAACACCCGGCACTTCACGGAATCCGGTAAATTGAGCACCCCTCCTTGGGTCAACCTGTACCCCCTACGAGTGCGGCGAATAGTCTGCCAATTCTGAAGTGGGGCCCCTCTGCCTCTCAAAGCCATGAGATGCGGACCCGTTGCTTTCTCGAACCCGGCTATCCGTGCACTCCGTCGCGGGGTAAAACCTAGTACAGTAATGAAAAATAGTACAATAGGTACATCAACCGCAACCTGGTCGTGCCCCAAAAGAATATTATACAACAGGCAGTGACGGCTGTCCACAAGTTGGACGCTCGCCCCGCAATATCAAATGTACAAATAAACTCAAACTGTACTATCATTGCATACTGCTATCCACCACGACAAATCCGCAACATTACAGCACAACACAGAACATCAACGCGAATGACACGTTCGCAAACCCGTCTAAAAGAACTATAGCAATCGGACGCGGTTTACCGATCAAATGACATTCCCGGTCGGAGATATAATGTAAGCACTGTAAACTAACGTGTTTAAATTTCGATCGACCAAAGACCAAATATCAAAAAGTGGGCCCCACTGCTTACTGGTGAACAGTAACAAAATCTGGGCCAAAACTTTATATTCCAAAAACCCCAAAATCAATCAAAGAACCCACTGTCCAAATTTGGGGGCACGTGCTCCCCACGTGGCCGCGGTTGCGCGGCCAAACCATGGGTTTGGCCGCTCTTCCGCGGCAGTCTGGAGGGATCACGACCCCAAATTTGGTCGTGGTTCTTAGAATTCCCTGCACGGATTTTTAAGACATCCAGAAATAAATTTTGAGACCGTTTAAAATTAACAGAAACTGTCGGGATAAGAAATTGCGATTTTTGCGATTTTTGATTTCCGGTCGGATCGATGTTTTAAACGCGTTAGCACAAGTTAGTATAGCAAAATGGTTAGGCTCTGATACCACTGTAAGTCTACGCTAGCGCCCCGGCAGTCTACAGACGCCAAATGCGGAACAAAAACTTTTAAACTGGCGCTATCGTATACTTTAACCCGGATCTGCCATTATTGCTAAACTAACATACTGTAAAGAGTGTAGGAAGATTGTACCGAACGATCCGAGTCCTTCGTTCTTCAACCATCATCCCACGCTCCGTTGCGGCTGCTCCGATCTTGTCGATCTCCGATGTCCTCGTCGAAGTGGCACTACATGATCGGTTCTTTAAACGGGCTCCCGCCTCTGACTCGAGGCAACTCGATCGTCAAGTTTGCTAAAAGAGACGACCAAGATTGATGTAGAGAATGAGTAGATAACTTTGTCTCACTTCGTCCAAATCCGTGGACGATCGGTTAATGAAGTTGCCGTGGAAATCGGGTGATGGAATGAAATGAACTGTGAATTCCATACACCCGAAAACTATCATATCTTTTCTAACCGATGAAAATCAACAACCATCAGAGAGAGAGGAGGGGGCCGGCCTCTTATAAAGAGAGAGGGGGTGACCGTAGGAGAGGGGGAGGTGACCATATCACAAATATTATGATAAAAGATCTTAAGCAAAACAAAACCATCAATTTCAAAGCATGAGTCATTAAAAGGAACCAATCACATTAAACCTAGTCACCTTATCCTTAATGACTCACCAAGCCTCATCATCACTTCTAGAAGCTTCTAGAATGATGACTCACCCCAACTGAAGAAAAGATAAATCCGTCTTTAACAGAATGTTAAAAGACGGCTGATAGAAAACTGGAAACTGGCAACTTCCAACAGTGATCCTGAAACGAATTTCAGGACAACCCCGAAACTGTATAAATATACCTGCATTTGTATTACAACCGAATACAAATGCAACTGAGACAAAGACATTATACCTACTCAATATAATACTCGGATCCGGCTTAAACCAAAGCCGACCAGTATTATCTGTCCGAAAATCGACACGTGCGTAAACGCACGTGCATTTTCCGAACCCTGCCATAAAACCATACGGCCTCTACAACGTTTCGCCCGAACTTGGGAAACTGTCTGTGGGGGACTCTAATGACTCGTCAGCACCCTGGCAGTGGGTTTAACCACAAACCGTCAGCGGCACTAGCTATGCGTAACGACTGCCCATGGACTGACCTCAAGGGTGGCCGAGGAGCGAACTCAAGGGAGACCGATGAGCGAACTCCTCCGAAAACCCTACTGAGCCTAACAGTGACAATGTATATACAGTCCGGTCCGTTCGTCAATGAGTATCGCATATCCGCCTAGGGGGCTAGTAACGTCAGACCCCCATTAGCAGTATAAGTCGTGTCGGAGTGTAGCCCAGAACGCCCTGAGATACTACTGGAATACCTACCAGTAAATCTCCTGCCTCGGCCGAGGGCTTTGCGTAATGGCTCTCCTAGACACAGCACGATCTCGCCCCCAATACCGGGAGAGACGAATCCCCTGCCGATCCGCTCACGTGCCTCCATATGGCTCGGGACTGTACCCAAAAGCTACCTGTTTGCACGACTCCTTTGAGCCGTGGTAGGGTAGAAATCAAAGCACAGTGGGAACTCACACGAGACAAATGACGACCTCAGGTCGATGAACTAACCTGTACACATGTCACCAGGGAACTGCTATCTGACGATAGGTATAGTACTAACTAGCAGATTCCCGGCGAGTCCTGTCCGGTGTACTCATAACCCAATGAGCACCTGTATACATCTTAGGTGATCCAACTGACACCAGTGGCTTGTGAGACCGGCCACCGCCCCTCGTCGGGATCTCGACTGTACACACTAGTCTACTCCGGAGTATCGATGCCCTGTCTCGAAACTCCCACGACTAGGGACCACAATTAAGGATATGCATATAAACTACCCAACTCTCACGTATATGATCGCCATCATACTGTTGGTAGTAAAGCAAGATCCTAAGGGCTCCATCAAAGTGTAACATGCAATCAGTCACCTGAACATGAACACGACTGATAAAGGCAAACCAGATAGCATACTATCATCTCGAGTAAGACTGTCCTACCGGGATAAGTCCTCCGCAATCATTGCAATCACGTACCTGCGATCCAATAATTGACTATGAGGGCACTATCTCCAACAATATATACCTTTGATGAAGAAGAGGACGCCCTGTCAGGAGATGCCAACCCCTCATTAAAACTAGACCCCGCGATTGAAGCGCCGAGTCCGTCGTCTGAAGAACGAATGGGCAAGCCTATCAGGAAAGTGGGTCAG
Organism: Agapanthus africanus; assembly: GCA_030015575.1. NCBI lineage: Eukaryota > Viridiplantae > Streptophyta > Magnoliopsida > Asparagales > Amaryllidaceae > Agapanthus > Agapanthus africanus. The sequence continues at coordinate 541,763,626 of CM057337.1, forward strand.
AAAGCTTAGGAAGACCACAACCGCGAAATGGCCATCTACGAGAAGGCCAGGATGCAACGTCTATCTCAACAGGCTGCAAAAGACAAAGATGCTCATCCTTGTCAATCTGTTGTATGAAAGGCCCGACGCAGAGACAGAAATAAATCAAGAAGCGGAAAGAGGAGCCGACAACAACGACGCAGGATTAGAGGGTTGCGTGATCGGGTATTGCACGGCTCGGATTCGTCCCTCATAAAGAAGATGAGTCGAGCGTATTCCTTCCCCCGAGACAAGACAGAGAGGTTACTCAAGCTCGCCATAAAACATCAAATGATCACGCTTCCAGAGTCTAGACATCCTGAACAAGCTAACAAGGCTTCTCATCTGAGCTATTGCTCTTATCACCGAGCCATAGGACATCTTACTGAAGACTGCTTCACCTTCAAGAACTGGGTCGAGGACCAGTACCAACAGGGCAGATTCGCTTTATCCGACGGCTGAAGGGTAACGCCGCCACAAGAGCATGAACCCAAGGCCGCAAGAGCAGAACCGGATCCACCTCAGTCCTGGGAGCGGATTCACATCTGTTATACGATTACGATATTAAAAGAAGTGCCCGAGAACATAGATGACCTTCCCCGGTGCTTTGAGAACAGCGATGATGAGGTGATCTCAGAATTTCCGCCCGCTCCGAAAGAACTGGAAGATGGTATACATACTACTGTAGATAACCTCAAGAAGATTGAGTTGGGATCGGCAGACGACCCGCGACCGACATTTGTCAGCGAGCTGCTATCTGAAGAAAGGGTGGCTGCATTAAAGAACGTGCTTCTACGACATAAAGACTGCTTCGCATGGAACTACTCTGAGATGCCAGGATTAGATCCGGAGATTGCTGTGCATAAATTAGCAATATCCCCAGATATCAAGCCGGTCAAGCAGGCGCCAAGAAGGATGCGACTCGAGCTTGAGATGAGCATCAACGCCGAAGTCAAGAAGCTGATCGATTCGGGATTTATCCAAGAAGTCCAATATCCTGATTGGATCGCCAATATCGTCCCGATAATGAAGAAGAATGGGACGGTACACATATGCGTGGATTTCAGCGATCTCAATAAAGCCTGTCCAAAGGATGATTTCCCAGTACCAGTAACCGAGCTAATGATAGATAACACGTTCACTCACGAGGTTTTCTCCTTTATGGACGGGTCGTCAGGATACAATCAGATAAAGTTGCATCCCGAGGACCAGAAGCACACCGCTTTCCGGACCCCTTTGGGTATATTCTGTTACAGGGTTATGCCCTTTGGTATAAAGAACGCTGGCGCTACCTATCAAAGGGCCATGACAAAGATCTTCGATGACCTCATACATGACATCGTCGAGTGCTATATCGATGACCTCGTAGTAAAGAGCATGTCATACGGAGAACATTTAAAGCATCTGGAGACTGTATTTCAACGCCTTCGGCAATATAATTTGAAAATGAGTCCCCTCAAATGCGCGTTTGGAGTCTCCTCGGGCAAATTCCTGGGATTCATCATTCGACACCGAGGTATTGAAATAGATCCGTCAAAGATTAAAGCGGTCATGGAAATGCCTCCGCCAAGAACCCTCAAACAGTTGCGGTCCCTACAAGGGAAGCTCGCATACATCCGGCGGTTTATCGCTAATCTTTCAGGCAAATGCCGTCCTTACAGCCACCTGATAAAAAAGGGAACTCCATTCGTTTGGGATCACAAATGTCAAGGTGCACTAGACGAGATCAAGCAGTACCTGCAGAACCCTCCGGTGTTGGCTGCGCCGGTCAAGGGAAAACCCCTCATTCTTTATACGACCGCCCTCGAAGGTTCCTTGGGCGCATTATGGGCACAAGAGAACGATCAAGGGAAAGAGAGGGCACTCTACTACTTAAGTCGAGTTCTACTGGGGGCAGAAAGCAACTACTCTCTCATTGAAAAACATTGCTTGGCGTTAATCTTCGCGATAACAAAGCTCAGGCACTATGCGTTGGCGCATGAAGTCCGTCTCATTAAAGGTGGATCCCCTTAAATACTTGATGTCGAAAGCTATATTGACGGGACGACTCGCTAAGTGGGCCCTGCTCTTGATGGAGTTCTCGATAACGTATCAACCTCTCAAGGCAGTGAAAGGCCAGGCCATTGCCGATTTCCTCGCTGAGCATCCAATACCGGCCGATTCTCCTCTGAACTGTGATTTGCCGGACGAGCATGCATTTGATGCGATTAGCGGCGGAAGCACCTGATGGGAACTCTATTTCGACGGAGCGTCCTCCGTAAAGAAACAGAAACAAGGTGTCCCAATAATCAAATCGGGGGTAGGCCTCGTCTTTGCAACTCCACAAGGAGGGATAATGCGCTTCGCCTTCTCCTTAACAGAGCCGAGGACAAACAATGAAGCTGAATACGAAGCTCTGATAGCAGGCCTCGAAATCGCCATCGACCTGGGAATTGAAGACCTCCTTATATACGGGGATTCTCAACTGGTCGTTAGTCAAGTAAATGGTGACTACCAAACGTGCAAACCGGAGTTGGTGAAGTACGGCGAAAAGGTGCAACAACTATTGACCCAAATTCCCTTCTATACTTTGGAGAACATACCGCGCGCGGAAAACAGCAAAGCAGACACGTTGGCTAAACTTGCTATAGAACTGGCTGATGAGAACCTCGATGACGTCAGAATCGTGGTACAAAGCCGTCGAGTGCTCGCCCCGGCAGAAATACCTCCGGAATTATATAAAGAGAAGGGAGCGACTGAGCAGACGACCCTACAAATAAAAGACCATGAGAAGGCCGGAGACTGGAGGGAAGTCTTCATAGACTACTTTAAGTCCCACCGAATGCCCAAAGAAGCGTCCTCAAGACATCAGCTCATGAAACGAGCTCTATCTTTCGCTTTCGTCAACGATACTCTATACAAGAGATCGTTTGATTCTCTATGGCTGAGATGCTTAGGGCCTGACGAAGCAGAAAGAGTCATTCAGGAAGTTCACGACGGACTTTGCGGTTCTCACCAAGCAGGCCCAAAGATGAAGTTAAAAATTAAACGGATGGGTTACTACTGGCCCACGATGATCCAGGACTGCCTCGAGTATGCGAAGCAATGCCACTCGTGCCAGATTCATGGAGACTTTATCCACCAACATCCGAATCCACTACACCCAACGGTGGCTAACTGGCCATTCGAGATATGGGGGACTGACATAGTCGGCCCCATCGAGCCAGCATCGTCCCGGGGACATCGTTTTATCCTGGCGACAACTGATTACTTCTCCAAATGGGCAGAAGCAGTACCACTGAGGGAAGTGAAGATGGAGAATATCCTCCATTTCTTCAAGACGCACATCATCTATCGGTTCGGAACTCCATGGCGGATTATCTCCGATAATGGGCCAGCCTACCGAAGCCATAAGATTAGCCGCTTCGCACAGCAGCACAATATAGACTGGAGATATTCTTCAGTTTACAACCCACGAGCTAACGGTCTGGCCGAGGCCTTCAATAAGACCTTGATAAAGATCATAAAAAAGACCGTTTCCAGGAATAAGAGAGACTGGCACGAGAGGCTGCAAGAAGTCCTTTGGGCTTATCGAACTACATTCAAGACGGCCACGAACACAACGCCGTACGCGTTGGTATTTGGGACGGAAGCAGTGCTCCCCCTCGAGATAGAGTTACCCTCTCTACGAGTGGCAGTCCACCACGAGCTGACGGACGAAGAAAATGCTCACCTTCGGCTTGAGGAGCTTGATGCCCTCGACGAAACCCGGCTCATAGCGCAACAACATCTGGAAGCCTACAAAGCAAAGATGACGCGCTCGTACGAAAGATCGACCAGGCCGAGGACATTCCGCCAAGGCGATCTCGTACTAGTGGTCAAAAGACCTATGATCCCCAATCGTGCCAAGCGGGGAAAATTTGAGCCAAACTCTGAAGGCCCGTACATCATAGACAAGGTCTACCAGGGTGGAGCCTATCTACTCATGGACATGCACGGTGAAAGGCCTTTCAGGCCAATAAACGGCCGCTTCTTAAAGAAATACTATGCTTAATGAGCCACAGCCTGGATCAATGATAGATGACGACGACTATGTCCGCTCGCTATCTTCCTAAGCTCAGACTTTACAAGCAGCCGGCCTTCCCATAACGATGGACCAAAACGTCCTTAAACTATCAACGGACCGAAACGTCCTTAAACTATCGATGGACCGAGATGTCCTTAAACTAACAATGGACCGAAACGTCCTTAAACTAACAACGGACCGAAACGTCCTTAAACTATCGATGGACCGAGATGTCCTTAAACTAATGATGGACCGAAACGTCCTTAAACTAACGACGGACCGAAACGTCCTTAAACTATCGATGGACCGAGATGTCCTTAAACTAACGATGGACCGAAATGTCCTTAAACTAACAACGGAACGAAACGTCCTTAAACTATCGACGGACCGAAACGTCCTTAAACTATCGACGGACCGAAACGTCTTTAAACTAACGACGAACCGAAACGTCCCTAAACTACTACCGCAGCAACCTTAGGCTGACGAGATAAAAAAAAGAGAGAAAAAGAATAAAAAACGGTGTGTCCACAAGCAAAATGGGCACGGATGAAAACCCGAAAGGGCTCCGTGAGTAAAAACAGCAGGACTACCGGCGAGTGTTTGTGAAAACCCGAAAGGGCGCAACCTCGTTAAAAAACACTTACAGGGTCCTCTCGACCTTGTGAGGAGAAATCACCTGCGTGAGATCCTTACGACTCACAAAGGAGCAACACACTTAGGGATCCTCACGATTCCTAAGGAGAAAATACACTTACGAGATCCTCACGACTCGTAAGGAAAACTCTCTTATGGGACCCTCACGACTCATGAGATTTGCAAGTCTTAAGTTACAGAAACCTAAACCTGTTCTTAAGCAAATCCTCCACAACCTTCGATATTGCCCTACAAGGGACTCAATACTGACCCTTGTATACAATCCACGGGCGCGAATAAACATTTCCCCAGCAAAGTCCAACCCTTGTAGGTCTTCTCGATCCATAAGGAGAAAGCCCTCTTGTAGGATCCTTATGACTTTCAGAGGAGCACACACTTAGGAATCCTCGTGATCCCTAAGGAGAAAATACACCTGCAAGATCCTCACGACTTGTAGGGAGAAATACCTTTGTGAGACCCTTACGGCTCATGAAGTCAAAAGCCTTGGTCGACAGGACCCTTAACCCTGTTTGCTGAGCCACCTTTGTTCATCATCGACAAAGGCAAATGATGATTCGCTCCTGGCAACATTCCAGTTGTAGCGGTGCTGATGCCGAAATCGGTGCCTAAAATCCAGGCTTGCAGCGAAAAAGCTAGCAAGCCACACATGCCTACAAAATAGCCGAAATGATGGGGCAACTTGCAATAAAAAGCAGCAAGTAAAAAATGAAGGCATGAAAAATAGCCGAAATGATGGGGCAACTTGCAATAAAAAGCAGCAAGTAAAAAGAAGGCATAAAAAATAGCCGAAATGATGGGGCAACTCGCAATAAAAAGCAGCGAGCAGAAAATAAATAGATAGCCGAAATGATTGGGCACCGCGAAAAATAGCCGAAATGATGGGGCAATCGCGACCTTCGCGATATAAAAGCTGAAACGATAGAGCATTGCGGAAAAAGAAATAAAATAAAAATAAAATTTATGCCTTACAGGTGATGTTCCATCACACCCTGTATACAATCCAACGGCATAAACAAAAAGGGAACATACCTCCCTCCCCCAGGTTTCACCAAAGAAAGAAGCTAAATCTCGACGGGCCACAAGCGACCTAGAGATCATCCCAACACTCGTCTCGTAACGACGGACACAACTTCAAGCTAAGCGGAACAGCGGCAACTCCCAGTTCCATGGCTCGGTGGTATACATATCGCCAACAGTCAAACCTCCATCCCGTGAAATGCGGATACAATCAGCAAAATTCCTGGTTACGTGGAACGCGGATAATGTCACTCTTTGACCCCGTGGAAAACGTCCATAGCGGATCCTGGTCCTCGCAGAGCACGGCAGTGAACCCGTATGAAGCATCCAGAGCGGAGCCTAGTCCTCGCCGAGCACGGCAGTGAACCCGTGTGAAGCATCTAGTGCAAAATTCCTGGTTACGCGAAACGCGGATAATGTCACTCTTTGACCCCGTGGAAAACGTCCAGAGTGGATCCTGGTCCTCGCAGAGCACGGCAGTGAACCTGTGTGAAGCATCCAGAGCGGAGCCTAGTCCTCGCCGAGCACAGCAGTGAACCCGTGTGAAACATCTAGTGCAAAATTCCTGGTTACGTGGAACGCGGATAATGTCACTCTTTGACCCCGTGGAAAACGTCCAGAGCGGATCCTGGTCCTCGCAGAGCACGGCAGTGAACCCATGTGAAGCATCCAGAGCGGAGCCTAGTCCTCACCGAGCACGGCAGTGAACCCGTGTGAAGCATCTAGTGCAAAATTCCTGGTTACGTGGAACGCGGATAACGTCACTCTTTGACCCCGTGGAAAATGTCCAGAGCGGATCCTGGTCCTCGCAGAGCACGGCAGTGAACCCGTGTGAAGCATCCAGAGCGGAGCCTAGTCCTCGCCGAGCACGGCAGTGAACCCGTGTGAAGCATCTAGTGCAAAATTCCTGGTTACGTGGAACGCGGATAACGTCACTCTTTGACCCCACGGAAAACGCCCAGAGCGGAGCCTGGTCCTCGCCAAGCACGGCAGTGAACCCGTGTGAAGCATCCAGAGCAAATACCGGATTGTGGAGTCCTTAAAATCCACGGACTATGACGTCCTTAACCTCGACCGTGATGTCTTAAAACTAACGATCAAACACCCCGATTCCCTACGGATTCTGCCTTAGTTTAAGGGTACATCTCTTTACTCCTTTGATACCTGGCGTTGTAATTCCTCAACGTCTTCAAAGAGGTGACGGGTCCCTGCAACCAAACATCGGACGGTGGAGTCCCTAAATCCACGGACTATGAGGTCCTTAACCTTGACCGTGATGTCTTAAAACTAACAGCGGACGGTGGAGTCCCTAAATCCACGGACTATGAGGTCCTTAACCTTGACCGTGATGTCTTAAAACTAACATCGGACTGTGGAGTCCCTAAATCCACGGACTATGAGGTCCTTAACCTTGACCGTGATGTCTTAAAACTAACAGCGGACGGTGGAGTCCCTAAATCCACGGACTATGAGGTCCTTAACCTTGACCGTGATGTCTTAAAACTAACAGCGGACGGTGGAGTCCCTAAATCCACGGACTATGAGGTCCATAACCTTGACCGCGATGTCTTTAAACTACGATACCTGGAGCGGCCCCTGACCCCATGAAACACGGATAAGGGTGACCACATCCAGCACTTGCAGGTCCTCACGACCTGTAAGGAAGAAAAACTCTCTTGTGAGATCCTTACGACCCTCAAGGGAAAACCCGCTTAAGAATCCTCACGTTTTTTAAGAAAAACTTACACCTATGGGATCCTCTCGACCTATAGGGAGAAAAAACTCTTTATGAGACCCTCGTGGCTCATAAAATGCAAAAGTCTTAGGAAGCAGATCTTAACCCTGAATCCAGAGCCATCACTGTCCTGCAAGGAGATCAAGATAGAATATCCGCAGAATACATTCAATAAAAAGGGGATACACCATTGAGAGGAAAATTGTATCTTTTATTCATAAGCCAAAATGGATACAAAATACAAGTCATGGAAGAAACAAAAAGAAAGATACTCTTATCCATGAGTATATACCAAAAAAAAGGGAGAAAAGATACAAATGTTTCAAGCCGACGGGCGGTGCAGTAATTTTACCAGCTCATCGTTCTGTTGCTGAGCCACGGCTTCATGGCGCAAGATCTCCAGAAGACAGACCTCCGCCTGAGCTTGCTGAGCCTGATACGAAGCAAGCCGAGCTTCGAGCTCTTTCTCGGTGGCTTTATGAGCCTCGACCCTCTTACGAGTGAACGTGGCAGCTTTATCGAGAGCCACCACCTCTTTTATGGACTCCTGAAACACCCGCCAGAGTTCATACACTTGGTTGGCCTAAGACTCGCCCGAAGCTCGCTCAGCGCCTTAGAAGCCGGCTCCCTCTCCGAGAATTTACGGCCGAACCCCTTTTTCTCGCGCGACAAAATGTTCGCCACGCATCATCCTATCAGGTCATGTAAGCTCGCTTCCGCGACCGCAACCTTGGAAACGGGACATACACGCTCAAGACCATATAAATGGGCTTCCAGTCGACGACAATAGTCGATCTAAAAACGCGCTCACATAACCTGGTATGAAAAGCAACGAGAAACTTTCCGACGATTATCCTATCGGGCACGTGTTCACGATCATATGAGCATCCGAAAAAGAAATAAAATTCGAAGCTTTAGTATGCATACGACATGACAACAGTGTTGATAATTGAAGGAAGTTTTCATAAAAGGAACACAAAATTTATTCATGCAAGCGAAAACATGCATACGAGTACCGAGCCTACATGGAAGTTCAACATAAAGCATAGAAAAGGAGGGATTAATTTAAAAATGTTCTACGCTAACGAGAAAAGGTCACCAAACACGGGATCAACGGCACAGGGGTTAATGAAGCAGATGATAAAATTCTCCATCTCTCTCTCTGCTTTTTCCAGCACATGAAAGCGACGGTTCTCACGAGGAGTCGCTCCTCATCGATTGGCGCCATGTTCGTCCGCGAAAGCAGACATAATAGCTCGCCGGGCCTTTATCTGGCTCAGCAGATGAATTGAGCAATCCTTCATAGTCTGAGTAATCAGGCGCGCTTCATGAAAGCCCTCGAGCTTTTCTTCCTCCGCGTTAAGCATCGCCAGGGTCATCTCCGCCGGGTGAGGAGGGATGTCGGCAAGCACGGCCGTGAGGATCATCCGGAGCAAGAGGGAACCCATCGGGAGGGGAGACCCTCTACGGATCGAGAGTTCATGCATGGCTAAGTCGCATTCGTCGTCGGTAAGAAGTGGATCCACCAACCGAGCAGCAAAGCGGGGGATCATCTCCTCGATAGGCACTTCCCATGGCTGTCGACGAGCGTATGGACGGTTGCAGGCCATGGCACTCAGAAACTCCTCAAATTAAATCACGATAATATGGGAATGAATTTCTCTGTGAGGAGGAAATAGGCTATAGCCTCAAGACTATAAAAGGGAGAATTAAATGCTGCACGCGAGAGAAAATTGCATGATGGAACCCTTCCAAGGCCCAAATAAGGGAAGACATTGGAAATCAGGAAAAAGAACGATTTCCAAGGCGCCTTCTCTGCATCCAATGCCATGCACAGAAATATGGCATGAAAAATTGAATAGCCCCATAAAAGGCCCCTCACGTGTGGAGCACGCGAGCACCATGCTCGGTGCGTACTAAGGGATGAAACAATGCCTTGCACACATCAACAAAAATGGATGACAAAATTCAAAAAAAGGGAGCAGGACACGCAAACGCAAAAGGACACGATAAGTTTATCATTCATGCTTTAAAAAGGTTCATACAAAATGAAAATAAAACGATTACAACGGCAAGACATCAGGCGCGAGGCACGGATTGAGAAACTCAAGCTTGACCTTGTACAAGATCCTCCAAGCATTTCGAACTGCCCGAGTATGTCTTCTCTCGCGATCACAAGCGTCAGGGTCCTCGCGGATGTCCTCAACCCTACGGTAGGCGGCAAGTATGGCCGACTGCTGAAATGCCTGGTGCAAAAGATCAATGAGGTTGTCGCGCCTTCTCTTCGAGATCAGACTCATCAGATACACCGAATGTATCTTATCCTCAGCAACGTCCAATACCCTTAGTGGCACACCGGCGCAGAAGAGAGGAAGCGCCTCCCAAATCGCCAGCACGATGAGCCTCAGAAGAGAAGAGCGACGAGGGAGTAGCCGATGGTTGTACTCGTCAAAGCGGCTCATAACCTCGGCACACTGAGCGTTGGTGAACTCTTGATTCTGACTACGGCCCAGGGCACGAATATTCCCGTAGGAAATGATTTCGTTGAGATTATACAAATGAGCGTCCATGATACCTGAAATAAAAATCAGGACAATTTATTACAAACCCCCTTAACCCCCTTCTTCTTCATAATCATAGAATGACGAGGAAACCCCAAGAAGCCTCCGTGTGAAGAAACTGAGTTCTTCATTGGAATTAAATTCCTTATTAAGAAAAGGGAATTAAATTCCCAGAAACATTTTTGGATGGAATTAAATTCCATGGAATTGAAACGCCATCATCATCTCCCCAAAGATCATCTAAACCCTAAGAGATCTACTGATGGAGGTTAAAGAAATTGAAGAAAAAATGGGTTCTTTGTGAAATCCTTAATGTGGATTTAAAATCCAGAGAATTCTTTTAAAACGAAGGTGCTTCAGCCGTTCAACATTATTACCTGAGGAAAAGGGATTCTTCAACAGAGTTAAACTCTGGAAAATGTCTGAGACAGAGAACTAAGCTCTGGAAGCGAGAATTAAATTCTCAAGGGAAAAGTTCTCAGAAGAAGAAGATGAGCAAAGTGAAGGCTCCTCTGAAGAGACGGTAGTATTTATAGAAGGCGAGGGAAACGATTCATCTCCCCAAATCCCTAAAGGAATCCAACGATCACAAAAGGTGACAGCGCTGCACTCACGTGCTGACATGTGAGAACAACGCTGTGGGGGCATTTGTTTCCTGATTTAAAATCAGAAAAGCTTATGGAAAAAGCTTCAAAAAAGGGTCACGTGCTTACACGTGACCAGCAGTCACGTGTGGACACGTGACACCTAAAAGTATCGACAAGGCAAATTCAGTTTCCCAAATACATCAAAGAAAGGGGCTTCAGAAAGGGTCACATGCTCCCACGTGACCTGGGTCACGTGTCGGCACGTGACATTTAAAAGCAGCGGCAAAAACACAACGGTTCCCTGATCAAATCAAGAAAAAGGCTTCAGAAGAGGTCACGTGCTCCCACGTGACCAGGGTCACGTGTTGGCACGTGACACTCAAAACATCAGACTCATTCTCCGGTTAAATCGAGAAGAAGGCTCCATGCCAGGGTCACGTGCTCACACGTGACCAGTTGTCACGTGGTGGCACGTGACAGCTAAACAGAGAACAGAAAGCAAAGCGCAGAAAGAAAGAAGAAAGCTCGTTCCAAAGGGGTCACGTGCCCACACGTGACCAAGGGTCACGTGGCCACACGTGACCGACTTCAAAGCCCATTTGTTAACAGAATTAAATTCTGAGAAAAGAACTCTCAAATCTTTCCAAAGGAAAAAGATTATAAGCAACAGATTAAATTAAAGATTCAGAGGTGATTAAATGTCACCTATCTATGGTAAAATCTCGAACTTGGAAAGATTTCCCCTTTAAATCTAACAGAAATAACAAAGGAGAAGCTCTGGATTTGAAATCCAATGGTGAATAAAATTCACCTAATAATCCAAAGGTCCAAAACGAATGGTGGATACAAATCAAATCTCCTAATGAAAGATTCACAGAAACTAATTGACCCGGCTGCTTCTCCTATAAATAGGAGCCAAGAGACACAAAGGCATATATACGCAGAGGGAAGAAAAGGGAGAGAGCTTTGATACTTTGAGGAATTTGGATCTTCTGCAAAAGAAAACCCTAGGTAAGAAAGGGAAGGCTCCTTGAAAGAAAAGAGAATTTAATTCTCAACAGAGTTTAACTCTGATATATAAAACAGAAGAACATATCTCTTCTCTCTTTGATAGAGGATCTGCAAAGTGCACATCTCCCCTTGAAGTTGAGAATTTAATTCTCAATGGGTCGAGATCCTGCCATGCAGATCCAAAACATAGAGGGGGAACGGAAGTACGAGAATTTAATTCTCACAAAACTATAGGAATTTAATTCCTTTAAAATAAAACTAGGGCTTGACCCTGTGTCATGGGAATTTAATTCCTTCAGAACAAAAAGAAACAGGGTTTAACCCTAATTAAGAACTTAGTTCTGTTGAAACAGCGGGAATTTAATTCCCTTAATCATAATTCTTTAACAGAAAATGGGAGTTTAATTCCTTAAAAGCTTTTATTAGGGTTTAACCCTATTCAGTTCTTCACATATATGAGGAATTTAATTCCTACAAAAAATTCAGAGTCCAACTCTATTCCAGAATATAAATCTTCAAAAGGAAGTAGGAATTTAATTCCCCTGAAATTACTGTCAGGGTTTAACCCTACGAGGAATTTAATTCCTGGAAAAGATTAACAGATCTTCTAAACAACATACATAGAAGCAGGGTCACGTGTCACCACGTGACCCCCCCAAAAGATCTACAGAAAGCCCCTTTGAGGCAGTGCCCCACGTGACCCACGTGACCCTTGACAGAAGCTTTAACACACAAGCATTTGAATGCCCGTCACGTGATGGCACGTGATGCTCTGAAAGATGCAATAGTCTCAGAAGAACAAATGAAGGGAGGGCGCTCTCACGTGTTGCCACGTGACCCCTCTTGCCTTAGTGTTTAACACTAAATTGAAACTCCCGAACCCAGTATTGAAACACTGTTGGGCCTTAGTGTTCAACACTAATCAAAGAACTTTATTCGCAGTGTTCAACACTGATTACCTTAGTGTTTAACACTAATCTGAGATCTCCATTGCCATTGTTTAACACAGATCTGTTTTAATGTTTATGATAATTTGAAAGCCTTGTTGCTGGTGTTTAACACCAATTATCTTTTAGTGTTAAACACTAACTTGTCAATCTTGTTTCCAGTGTTCAACACTGATTGCTCTGTAGTGTTTAACACTAGGCTTTGGCCCAATTGGCTAAATGGATAGAGGCAAAGTCCCTCCTTCAATGGACCAACAGGGAGCCAATATTCCAGACACGATTGGACTTAGCCCAAGCTGGCTATAAGTCCCCAATTCGTAATTGAATGAACTAATGGGCTCATAAAGTAATTAATTGGTCTTGATCCCAAATTTGGCCAAAGACTATTCAATCCACTCCGGTTCCAGGGTACATCTTTTCACTCCTTTGATACTTGGCGTTGTAATCCCTCAACGTCTTCAAAGAGGTGACGGGTCCCGGTGACCACTCATTAATACGGACTGTGGGGTCCTTAAACTCATGGACTAATGCGTCCTTAAATCAAGATACGGACTGTGGGGTCCTTAAACCCATGGACTATGAGGTCCTTAACCTTGAACGAGATGTCTTAAAACTAACAACGGACTATGGGGTCTTTAAACCCATGGACTATGAGGTCCTTAACCTTGACCGAGATGTCTTAAAACTAACAACGGACTGTGGGGTCCTTAAACCCATGGAATATGAGGTCCTTAACCTTGACCGAGATGTCTTAAAACTAACAATGGGCTGTGGGGTCCTTAAACCCACGGACTACGACGTCCTTAACCTTGAACGAGATGTCTTAAAACTAACAATGGACCGCAATGTCCTTAAACTACCCATGGACCGCAATGTCCTCAAACTACCCATGGACCGCAATGTCTTTAAACTAGCAATGGACCACCACGTCCCTAAAACTGGAACAATAGAGCCTCCGCATGCTCTTTTGTCGGATCTAAATGATCCCGTTTAAGTTGATCTTAGCCTCAAAGATGGCTAACGTATCCTTAGACCTTCAAATAGACTGGACTACGAATCCCTCCAATCAACATTGGTTCAAGGGTACATCTCGGAACTCCTCTGACACCTGTCGTTGTAATCCTTCAACGACGTCAGAGAGGTGACGGGTCCCGACGGTCATACATGCAATGGACCACTATGTCCCTAAACTGGAACAATGGAGCCCAAATGCTCTTTTGTCGGATCTAAACGGTCCCGTTAAGTGATCTTAGTCTCAAACTAGACTAACGTATCCTTAACAAAAGTTTGAGTTGATCTTAGCCTCAAGTATGGCTAACGTATCCTCAAACCAAACCCCCAAACCCAAATCTAAGATAACACGGATTTGGACTAGTCCACGCCCTACGGGCGACGACATAACTCAGTCTCCGTATACAATCCATGGGCAACCAAAAACAAAACATAAAATAGACACACACGACACGAAGTGACCATCTGAAGAAGGAGAAAGTTGTTACCGCGATGCGGTAGCGTAATTAACTGCAGGGGCTTGCGCCTGCAGGGAAGAGCGTCCCCACAATCAAAAACCCCTCAAACGAAGAGGAATCTGACGAAGTCTGCTATATCGGCCGCATCCATTTAAACCTTCGATACATGGTGCCATAGATCAACTTGGCATCTCCGGAGGGGTGGACGGATAGCACCAATTAGCATCTGCCCTGAACCTCAGGCGAGGCGCCACGTCTCGGCCGCCGTTCGGAGGGGAACAGTCCGGTCTATGTAAAAAACCAGAATACGGACAAACTTAAGGCACGGTCAGTTAAATGTAAGTTTGTAGGATATCCCAGGCATTCAAATGTATATCTGTTCTACCACACCGAGGAACAGAAGGTGTTTTTTGCTCAGCACGCCACCTTTTTAGCGTGGCAATTTCTTGCAAAAGAAATTAGTGGAAGCACGGTAGAACTGGAAGAAATTCCAGAGGAACAAACTGTAACTGAAGATTTAGTGGGACCTCAAGAATCAATAACCCCAGACGAACCTTAGCCAATCCGCAGATCTAGTAGGATTTCTCATCCGCCTGAGAGATACTGCGGTTTTCTCATAGATGGGGATCGAGAGGATTGCATCTTGGAAGAAGATGATTCTACTAGTTTCAGATAGGCCATTATCAGTAGGGACTCTGATAAGCGGCTGGATGCTATGCAATCTGAAATGGAGTCCATGTACACTAATAAAGTGTGGACCCTGGAAGTTGCTCCACCTGGTAAAACCCGTTGGATGTAAATGGATCTACAAGAAGAAGTTTGGTGTAGATGGGAAGGTGGAAACCTATAAGGCTAGACTTGTTGCAAAAGGTTTTCGTCAAAGACCAGGAGTTGACTATGATGAAACTTTTTCTCCAGTGGCTATGCTCAAATCCATTCGGATCTTGCTTGCTATTACTGCCTTCCATGACTATGAAATCTGGCAGATGGACGTAAAAACGGCTTTTCTGAACGGAAGTTTTGAAGAGTGCGTTTATATGAATCAGCCGGAAGGTTTTGTAGACAGTGGGAGCAGGGGGAAGGTGTGCAAGTTTCTCAAATCCATTTATGGATTGAAGCAAGTATCGCAGAACTGTAACATCTGTTTTGATAAGACAATCAAGGACTTCGACTTCATCAAGAACGAGGATGAGCCTTGTGTTTATAAGAAGATTGTAGGACGAACTGTCGTATTCCTAGTCTTGTATGTGGACGACATTCTTTTTATAGGAAATGACATTCCTGTGCTATAATCGGTCAAGCTATTCTTATCACAAAGGTTCTCTATGAAAGACCTAGGTGATGCCTCCTACATTCTGGGGATCAAGATCTTTAGAGATGGATCCAAGAGACTACTGGGGCTTTCGCAGTCCAGGTATATAAAGATCGTACTAAAAAGATTTAGTATGGAAGATTACAAGCGCGGTAACATACCCACATTGCACAGAATCACCCTTTCCAAGGAGATGTCTCCCAATACTGATGAGGAAAGGGTTCGCATGAGCACTATACCCTACGCTTCGGCAGTATGATCTATAATGTATGTGATTCTATGTACAAGACTAGATGTGGCTTACGCACTAAGCGTGGTGAGCCGGTATCAGTCAGACCAAGGTGAGAACCACTAGACAGCAGTAAAGAACATTCTCAAGTACCTGAGATAGACTAAGGAGATGTTCCTGGTTTACGGAAATGGAGACCTCAGGGTCGAGTCCTTTACCGACTCAAGCTTCCATAGTGACAAGGATGACAGCAAGTCTGTCTCGGGTTTTGTGTTTACCCTCAACGGATGGACGGTATGTTGGAAGAGTTCCAAACAGGATACCGTCGCAGACTCGACGATGGAGGCTGAATACATTGCTGTAAGCGATGCCGCAAAAGAGGCGGTCTGGATGAAGAAGATCATAGCTGAACTTCAGGTAGTTCCGTCCATTGTTGATCCGATACCAGTGTATTGTGATAACAATGAGGCTATAGCTTTAGCAAAGGAACCACGGTCCCATCAAAAATCCAGGCACATCTTAAGGCGTTATCACCTGTTCAGGGAGATCATAGATCGCCAGGAGATCGAGGTCCAGAGAGTGGATACGAAACAGAACACGGTGGATCCATTTACAAAGGCCCTCCCTCAAGCACAGTTCGAGCGACTTTTGGGGATGTTGGGTACGGTACGCCAGCAGCTGGCCTTAGAGCGGACGTTGGGTATTCGGTACGTCAATCACTGGTCTTTAGTGCAAGTGGGAGATTGTTGGATATATATTCCCTAAAGGACAGTATTGTATATGTATACATATGGATGCTAGGGATATGTGTGTACAGGACAATCTTGCTCAGTTTATAGTATATTATTTAACTTGTCTTTATCAGGATATGTGTATTTATTTCTTTTGTTGTTATATCTAGCTTGCACATATTGACAAAGATTCGATACGGTAGTATACTATTATGGTTTGTCTTTATCTTAACATGGCATATGCCATACTCATTATTACATATTGCGGTTACATGTTGATAAAGCCCCTAGGATCTTTCTTGACTACCTGCGTTGTGATGATGATCATACTTGTAGAAACAGGGTAGTCCATAAGCACATCCTTAAATGGTCCGCAGTCGCGTGAGTATCGAGACTGGACATTGATACTCCAGAGTAGAATGGTGTATACGTTTCTAGCCCCGTCGGGGGATGGTTGGTCCTGCAGCCATTGGTCTGATGCACCTAAGATCGTATACAGGTGCTCACTGGGTGTGAGTACACTGGACGGACTCGCCGAGAACTTTCATATGGTACTATATCTATCGTCAAATGAAAGTTCTCAGGTGACATGTATACAGGTTAGTCTTTGGACCCGAGATCGGCATTTGTCTCGTGTGAGTTCCAACTGAGCTTTGATCACTACCCTACTACGGCTCTACTAAGTCATGCAAACAGGTTTTGGTTGGGTTCAGTCCCGAGCCACATGGAGGCAGTGAGCGATTGTCGGGGATTCGTCTCTCCCGGTATAGGGAGTCGATATCGCACTGTGATTCGATTAGTCAGGACCATAAGACCTTGGCCAAAACAGTTAGGATTTACTGATAAGTTGATCAGTAGTTTCCCGGATTGGTCCTGAGCCACATCGGCACGACTTATCAGGTTATTAGGGTCTGACGTTCACCATCTCCTAGACCCGGTATGCGATACTCTTTGACGAAGAGACAGGACTGTATGGATATTGTTACGGATAGGCTCAGTAGGAGTTCGAACGAGCTTGCTCGTCGGCTTTCCTTTTCGACAGGTATCTGGATAGCCGTTACGTACAGCTAGTGCCGTTGACGTGCTTGTGGTTAAACCCACTGCTAGAGTACTTTCGAGTCTTTAGAGTCCCACACAGAGGGTTTCCCTGATTCAGGCTAAATGATGTAGTAGCCGTATTGGATATGTGCAGGGTGATGTACTTTGTACTCGTACTTTCGATCGGACAGTTGGTAATACTAGCCGGCTCGGGTTTGAGCCGGATTATTAAATCAGGTATTGATTTAATAATTTACATATATGTATTTCGATATATATATTCTAGTATTATGTTCTTCGTGTTATTCTATCTCTTTGGGCGTTCGGGTTTTTATCCGATTGCCGGTATGTATACACAGTAGACTAAAATCCGTGTTTATTACAGATTTCCTTCTATAACGTGGCCACCTCATTATGGATTTTCCATTTATTTGATAAATGGAAATGAGGTGTAAAGTGAGAGATGGTGGTGGAATGGAGGTGACCATGCTTCAATAGTTAACAAATGAATTTATAATTCATTTTGGAGTTACTATTGAAGCATGGTTGCTAATTGTTTAATGAAAGAATTCATACACAAAACCTATGTGTGTATTTTCTCTTTCATGGATGCTTCATTATTTTCTTGAGCTCTCATTTTGCTCTTCATCTCCTCCCTCCTCTTGCTTTCCTCCACCTTCGTCTTCTTCCTCTTTACTAACATTCTCATGAGTTGAGAAACAAGAGAAGAGGTTAGAAAAGAGTTTGCAAACACTTAGACACGCTCATTACATCCTAGATTACTTGGACTGGCATCCCAAGTTCTCTAGTTGCTCTTTTGACATTTAGCAAAGAGCTAGATCCATGGATCACACCCCTCGGGTGGATCATCAAGGACCAAGGAAGACTGGAGAATAAGCTCGATACCGGAGAGCCGATGGAGCGGAAAATGAAGATCAAGCGAGTTCAAGGTGGCTACGGGGAGCTAAGGATGAAGAACGAAGACCGAAGGACTTGGTTCGTTTGGTAAGAATTCCTCATCATAGTAGATAGAACTCTAGTATAGCTGACTGGGTTTATGGTAAAGATCCTGGTTAAGATTTATTCTAGCGCTAAGTTTCGATCGTCTTAAAATTTTTGTTCCGCATTTGGCCACTAATGTTGGCCGGGGTGTTAGGGTACCCCTTCAATGGGTTGATGGCTCTCAGATCCTTGGGTTTTGGTGTGCTCGGTTTAGTAAAGGAGAGAGGAAGGATATGAAGTTGATGGAGATGAGGTGGCTGTAGTCGAGTAGGGCTGCAGCGAGTTGAAGGCAACGGTTCTGTGATGAGTTGAAGGAGATGATAGCGGGGTTAGGTGGAAGCGTCGACAGTCAAGCTTTGGAGAAAACGACGAAGATGAAGGTGATAGCGGCGGGAAGACGAGATAGTGGCGATGATGGCGATGGTGTTTGAAGGTAGGGGATGCTCGTCTAGATGAGGTTACGGCGACGAAAACGAGGTCGGTGGATCCGGGACTGGAGGGAGAAGAGGGGAAGATGTGGCTATGGGGTTTCGGTGGGTTTAGGTTTGAGGGGGAAAGAATAAGGATGAAGGTGATGATATATATATATATAGAGAGAGAGAGAGAGAAGGAAAGAGAGAAAACGTGAGAGAGAAATAATCGGTGCGGGAGATGGAGAGATTCTACACACACATTAGTATGTATAATTATATAAGATTATATATGTACTAGTTAGAATAATGTATGGAGTTGATTAAGGAGAGATATATAATTTAGTTAACGTGCATAAGAAAATATATGTTTACAAGATTTAATAAAGATCTTATCTATATTGAACCATATACTGTCATAACAACAAAAATATATATTAGGTCACAAAATAATGTAGGCAATACATATATGCATATTAATGAATAAAATAATTCTGGATTTAGCAAAACAAATCTTTAAATGTTGAATCTCACATAACTAACTATCATAATATATTTGGTTACACCAAAAATAATGGTAGACAAATAAATATATGCATTAAATAAGATATTATAGATTAGAGAAATAAATATTTAAATACTAATAATGTACCTATTCAACAAATTTGGAAAATTATAACTATAACAAACTTAAAACAACCATTATGTGTTTTATCTTAACTAAAAGAAAATATTAACTCCAATAATAAAAATTAATAATTTTATTTAGAAAAGTAAAAATAAATTAAAGTGATACTATTATTTTATCGTACCAATGTTTTAAGATGTTACACATATTCCTCTCTAACCCTTCCTTAGCTATTTCCATTGCTCATCACTCAAACCCAAAAACCCAAATCTCACCGTCACTCTATTTCTTTACTGCTCCTCTCTTAAATTCAATTCTCACTCAAACCCAAAAACCCAAATCTCATCGTCTTCGTCATCCTCTTCCTCCACTGTTCCTCTCTCAAATCTCACCATCACTCTCTTCCTTTACTCTCCCCTCACCACCCCGACCTCTCCAGACCTCCACCTCTTCCTAACCTTGTTCGTCATCCTATCCGATAGTTATTCTAAGCATGACTAACAATTAGGTAAATAATTAATCATTTGCTAATTTTAATCATAATAATGGATAATTAATGAAAATTGGATATTAATTGGATAGAAATTAATATAAGAGGCTAATTTATTTTGATTTCTATTGTTTAGAGTTGATCTAATTAATTTAGAATTAACATTGACTAACCGATAAAGATATGAAGATCTATGATTGAAAACCATTAGCTGCTCTACCTAGTGGAAGGTTTAGATCAATTTAATTCCATATTAATTTGTATTTAATCTATAGAATAATTGCTTTCCTCATTGTTGATTGATAGGGTAATGCAAAGATCTTATAAGTTATGCTTACTAATAGTTTGATAGTTTATTGCGATGGATATATGATTTAAGCTTTTAATAATTGATAGGTAATTAATTTAAAGGTAGAAATCAAGAAAAGGAAAAAAACCTCAATTTAAAATACCATGAATAGAAAAGGTGGATTCGAAACCCTAGGTTTTTCTCTACTTTATGAATTAAGTTTTTACATCTTACAATTTACTTCTTTAATTATTTGCATCAGTTTTACAATCTGAATCAAATCTGTCTCTTTTAATTCATTCAATTTAACTAATATTACCATTCTCTTTGCGGATCGACCCACAAGTGCTACAACCGAACAACTGTGCACTTGCGATAATAAATTAGAACTTAAAAATAATCCAATAAGTTTTTGAGGCCATTGCTGGCGAGAGAAACCTACCTAAATTTTATTAGAAATATTAAGTTGTGTGAAAATACCGAAGATTTGGGGTCCAAAATAAAATGAGTAATACTTTACCTACCGGGCTTGAAATCCTATGGCAATCCACCAAAAAGATAAAATGGCGGGATCCATAACACTGAGATACAAGTGCCAAATAAACGAACCAATGGTTTTTTTTTTTCAGCTTGGATAGATTATGGTAGATTTCAAGACATGGCTGGTGAAGCATTTTTCAAATAAAAATGAGCTTTTAAGGTAATAAAACAAATGGGTTCAACAGTCAGCTTCCATGACTCCATGGAACCCAAACGAAAGGCAAAACAAAAGGAAAAAAATGAAGACGGAAAGAAAGCGAAAGCGCTTGAAAACTCAGAACCCTAAAAAACCCTAATCGCCAAGTACTGTCGCCAGCGCTACTCCCTCTTCTCCAAATACGACGCCGGCGTCCCAATGGACGGCGAAGGTTGGTTCACCGTCACCCCCGAACCAATCGCAGCCATCCATGCGTCTCGCGCCCCCAACCACTCCCTCGTCGTCGATTGCTTCTCTGGCGTCGCCGGCAACGCCATCCAATTCGCTGCTAGGTATCACAAAGTTGTGAAATTTATTGAAAGTTTGAGTGATTAATTCAAAAAGATGTAATCTTGATGGAATTGTTTCAGTGCTATCGAAATTGATGCTAAGAAAGTGGAGTATGCAGTTAACAATGCGAAGATTTATGGAGTGGAGGATCACATCGATTTTGTTATTGGGGATTATTCAGCCTTGCGCCAAATTTGAGAGCAATTTTTTTCCTTAAAAGGATTTTGTATTGTGAAACATTTTGATGGTATTTTGTGAAATCATATGCTAAAAAGTTTCCGTTTTGGATATACAGTGATATCGCGTTTCTTTCACCACCATGGGGAGGCCCGCCATATAGTAATGTTAGGGACAATACTCTCGACATGCTCAAGCCAAAAGATGGGTATGCACAATTTTTTTTGACAAATTTTTATGCATTCATTTTGCGGGAGCGTGAGCATGTGTGTGAACTGCAAGAATCAACCTTGTTATCTAATCCAAATATCCTATGATTTTTGCACCAACAACAACAACCGAGCCTTTTATCCCAAGCATATGGATAGGCTATATGAGCCAACATGAGAATCACGCCGGGTAGAGCACATGAATTCTCCGTCTCCACTCACTCCTATCAAACAATATACTTTCATTAAGACCTTTGGCGTCTATATCTATTCATATCGTCTTTATCCACGTTTTCTGCGGTCTCTCTTTCACTCTTTTGACTTGGCTTAAATCGAAAATATCCATTCATCGAATCGGTACTTCCGTAGGTCTGCGTCACACATGACCAAACCATTTTAAACGGTTTTCCCGCATTTTCTTCTCCACATGTGCTATACCAACCTTTGCACGAATATTCTCATTTCGCACCTTATCATTTCTAGTGTTACTACACATCCAACGAAGCATGCGCATCTCCGCTACATGCATCTTCTGTGCATGATATTTTTTAAGAGCCCAGAATTTCGTACCGTATAATAAGGCAAGCTGAATAGCGCTTTGATAAAACTTCTATTTCAACCTTAACGGAAAGCTTTGATCGCACAAAATCCCCGTTGCATTCCTCCATTTCTACCAGCCAGCCTGAATTCTCTAGTTGACATCATTATCAATCTCCCCATCCTTTTTTATGATGGAACTTAGATATCTAAACTAATCGCTCGATGATATCTCTTGCCCATCCAGTGTTATGTCACTGTGATCTTGACTTCTCTGTTTACTAAATTTGCATTACATATATGATGTCTCCGACCTGAAAAGTGTCCTAGAGGGGGGTGAATAGGACAAATGACTAACAATTAAAACGTTATTGCTCAATACAATAAATGTTGCGGAATAATAATGTGAATAATAACAAACACGCTAGCAACAACAACAACAACAACTGAGCCTTTTATCCCAAGCATATGGGGTAGGCTACATGAACCAACATAAGAATCGCGCCGGGTCCAGCACATGAATCCTCCGCCTCCACTCACTCCTATCGAACAATATACTTTCATTGAGTCCTTTAACAACCATATCGTTTCGTATCATCTCCATCCATGTTTTCTTCGGTCTCCCTTTTGGCCTTTTGCCATTGCGCATATCGAGAGTATTTATTCGTCGAACCGGTGCTTCCATAGGTCTGCGTCGCACATGACAAAACCATCTTAGCCGGTTTTCCCGCATCTTCTCCTCCACAGAACACACAAGCAATAGATATAAATTGAGATAGAAAGTGCAAACTCAATAGGACACCAGCGATTGGTAACGAACTTCGATACTCGCGGTATCTAGTCTCCGCCTAAGTCTTCCTTAAGAACATCCACTATTCAACTCTTTTTAAGGTGAAGAAATATTTACAACTGATGAACCACCTCCACCTAATTTACAACTGATGAAAACCTCCATCAGGTAATCTTTTCTGCAAGTTCAGATCAAACCTTTACAACTCAATACTGATGGACAAACTCCACCGGGTAATCTTTTCAGTAAGCTCATATCAAACCTTTACAACTCA
Source organism: Agapanthus africanus (assembly GCA_030015575.1). Lineage (NCBI taxonomy): Eukaryota > Viridiplantae > Streptophyta > Magnoliopsida > Asparagales > Amaryllidaceae > Agapanthus > Agapanthus africanus. The sequence goes on from CM057337.1 coordinate 541,786,813, forward strand.
CAATTACAATACAAGTAATCCAAACCAACTCCTAATCTCCTATATAATCAATCACAATTTTAAAACCTAGAATATTTGATAAAATCAAGTTAAAGGCCTTTTTTAGCTCAAAAAGATTTATAAAGAATGTAAAATGAGAGATCAAAATTTTGCAGAGGAGGTAGATTTAAAGCAGCTGAGAAAAACCTTTGCAAAAATAAAAAAGAAAAGGCTTTCGAAAACCCAAAGGAAAATGAACCTGGTGGCGATCTAGGGTTTCGAAAACTTGAGAGAGATGATCACAATAGAGCAAGAGAGATGATAAAAATAATCTGTGTAATTCTTGCTTTATTAATTCGACCAAGACTTTATTTAAAGAACTGAAAAAGTATTCCACAAAACTGGAAAGAAACAAAGTATGAATAATTTTAGGGATTTCAAACGGTCAACAGTTGAGACGTCTCAATAAATTTATGAGACGTCTCATAGAGACAAATCAAAAATATTAAGTGCAGGCAAGTGTTGAGATGTCTCAAAAAGATATGACGCGTCTTATAGAAACAGAATAGAAATGAAAGACCAAAAGGTATGTGAGACGTCTCAAGGAAAAGTGAGACGTCTCAAGAACTGATATTTCACTTACTTGAGATATTTTGACGACTTTAAAATCTTGTGACTCATACGAGATATCTACAACTCAATAAAAAGAGAAATACAAATTTTACACCTTTGTAGCATGTTCTCAGAGTCGTTTTGCGTTTCATCTCAGAACTCATATCCCTTGGATACATTACTCTTCGTCTTGATAATTCAGCGTTGCTATGTCCATACTTCGTTAGCACTGCAACTTGTTGTTTTGATATCTTGATCCGTACTTCTTGAAGATCCATATCATCATATCCATTTTCTTTTCGATATCGCTGTACTTGTTCTTTTTCTTCAATATTGTAAAACCTGTTATGTTTCTCACACTGAAAATATAAAACTTAACCACAAGTATCGTCGGTGTGTAAAATAGTTAAATAGTGTTTTATCCAATATCAAAACTAAGATGATATTACCCAACAAGGTCAACAATATCTTCCTTTTTCATATTTGGCAAAACCTATATACAGTACATGATATTTAGACATAACCAAATGTAAGAACACAGATAAATACTAAAAACTCCTCCTGAATTCAATATCTATGCAAGAATTCAAATATAGAACTTAAAAAACCAAAAGAAATGAACAAGTGCAATATCAACATCATCATTATCGCAAAAGCATGTCACACGCATGTCGCAAATTTACCTGTAAATATAATTTTTCTCCTCCTTTTTGTCGAAAATCAAAAAGGCATTACCTGTAGATATATTTCGACAATAATAACATGCACAAAACATGTACACAAGTATATTTTATCCATTATAAAAAATAGAATATCGAAAAATATATATCCATGTCACCTATAAAGTAAGATAAATCTATAAACCAAATATTCATATCCATCGCAAGCACACAATCCATAAGTCCAACACCAAAATATCTTAACCATCCATATTCACCAAAATATCACAACCAAAAATATAATCACCACCAAAGTATCATTACAACCAAAATAACCAGCATATCCAAAAAAAATTACAATCATTGTTTCTCAAACCACATCCAAAAAATGTAACAACCCCATTGTTTCATCACCACCAAAAACCAAAATAACTAGCTCCAATCATTCACCATCATTGAAGTACTAAGTAGCAAGAGCAATTGGATCAGTAGATGTCGAGAGTCTACCAAGAGGAGTAGAAGTGGTAGTAATGACGACAACCGGAGGAAGAGAATCGGCTAGAATAGAAGAAGGAGCCATGCCAGGAGTAGGGACAGCTGAAATGGAAGGATCCTGATGAGAGGGAGTTGGTGCGGTGGGGATAGGATCAACATGAGTAGTATGAACAGCAGATGATGACGGTGCACTCGAAGTAGAAATCGGAATGGGAGAAAGAGGAGTCACACCAGAGATAGATATGAAATAAGCCATGATACGATTCTCCTACTCAATTTGACGAATCGAAATAGATTCAATTTGAGCCGCGAGAGTATCCAACCTAGCATGAATACCTTTTGTAACCTCATCGATATGACAAAAGCATGGGTCGGAATGATAGAGCGCTGAGGTAAAGAAGTCCTTTGACGATGAACATATGTAGAATCAGGTGTAGAAGCGGGATTCAAAGTATGCTCCGACTCAGAAGATGGAGAACCAAGAGCAACGTCGTCGTCGGGAGAAATTTTCATAAGTTAACATTCTTTTTAAAGAAAGGAACGTCGGATTTCTGAGTGGGGAAGGAATTGATAGGAATTTTGAAATGTTGAAGGAGTGGTGATGATCTTCCCATATGCAAGAATGTTTCGGGTTGTGATCAAAGTCCATATATGATTGCAAATTAACGAAGGAAGGTTACACGAATTTTCTTCAGAATACAGTAAGAAGCTAGTGACACCCAGTATACTTTGAGCGATTGCCCGCCTTGGAGAGAATACAGAAACCAAGGAGTTTAGCAACAAAGCAAGCACGAGGAGTCAAAGGGTTAGAATTTTCGGAACAAAAAAGTTTTTCATCGTTATGAAGCAACAAGGACGCGGATTCGGGGGATTCACCTTCACGATAGTTTGGGAAAGATAAAAGATTAAAATCATATATGTCGGGACCTCTATTTGAAATGAGCAAAATATTGCTTAGAAGTTCAGGATCGAACTCAAAAGCACGAAGGAAATAAGATTTAAACAATCTAGGTTCAAGAGCATCCCTAGAGAGATTGGTGAAAACACATTGAGTAACATAAGGATATGTCGCACAGTCAAGAGACAAGAGTGGGAGCCATCCTTGATATTAAAACACGGTTTTGATATCCCAATCTTCTAAACCCGTAAAATCGATAACAGAGCCGATTAACACCTTTCTAGAAATATTTTTTAAAGTATTCGAAAAGATCTTTCAGATATTAACGAGAATCAAAATCAGTTGAAGGTGTAGGTGTTTCAGTAGGAGAAGGAGATGTAGTAGCAGTAGGAATGGGAATAGACGAGGAAGATGAAGGTTGATTACCTTGAATAGGGGTATTAGGTTTGGAACCATGTTGTGGAGGCCTTGCAGCGAGTAACTTGACGCGAGTGCCACTAGTTCCAGGAGACGATATCGTATGCTTGGATGGTTGAGGTATCACCTTTTCATCGGAGTCTAGTTCTTGCTCCATCAGTTTCTTTCTCACCTTAGCCGTTGGATTCCTTGGCCTAGGACCGATGAAATCAATCGAAGTCTTGGAAATCGAGTGAGATAAAAGGGAAACAGCGATCAGTGGAGAGAAATCGATCAAAAAATAAGATGAACAGGTCGAGAGATTTGGGGGTTTTGATCATTAGGATTTTTGAGAGAGTCGAGACTGATTGTGAAAGAGGAGATAGAGTGGGGTCGACTTTTAAAAGATTCGAAAACTGCTAAAGAAATAGGTTGAGACATCTCAAAAATATTTTGAGACGGCTCATACTAACTGAGTAGAACCAAGTGAAAGAGTCAAGATCTGAGACATCTCAACATGATTTTGAGACGGCCCAAAAACAGATACGCTCAAATGTCAGAAAAGATATAGAGAAGAGAACTTTTGAGACGTCTCAAAAAAATTTGAGACGTCTTAAATTCTGAAACATGACAAACCATGTGATTAAGCGTATTCTCGCTCGTTTATCGACTTCTCAGTATTAGAGAGTTAATAAATATAAAGTATTAAGTTTTGAAAACCATTTTACCATCAAATCTCATAAAAACATGATATAAACCAATTAACTTCATTTCTCACTTGATGAATCGAATACCCTGTGAAGGGTTCTCTAAACTTCTCTGCTAGACTTGTGAATAGGATTCTCTATGAATAACGAAATCCACAGCTGAGTTCCCCTGAAAGGGTTGCAGGGGTCGTTTGGTAAAGTGAACTTAGAAATTACTTTAGATCATATCAAAGCACATCAAATTCCAAGAAAATATATATGTAGTCTCAAGTTTCACAAAATCGTTTTCCAAACCAACAATCAAGATTCAAATTAAAAAAAATCAATCCAAAAATATCATGAAATCATGCATCTATGTCTATTAAATTCAGGGATCCTCAAATTTTAGCAAAGCGGGCCTTATCTAAGGGTTTCGTGAAAATATCTGTCAATTGATCTTTTGTCACGCCCCGCTTCCCAGCGTACGGATAAGGAGACGTGACTGGCCCGCGACGTATTTGCTCAGAAGTAAACACATTAAGCTTAAATAAGAAATATAATAAATATACATAAGAAATGACAAAATATATAAATAAACAGCAACTTTTTATTGATAAACATTCTTTACATACAACTGGAAAGTAAATACAATACTGAAAAGCGATACCTAAATAATAGCATATGAACTGAAAATAAGAGTATGTATAAGTAGAACTAGAGCTCGGAATCCTCAATGAACTGCTCCAAATCGTCCTGGCTGGGCCGATCTCATGAGAGTCGGGTCCTCCTGACAATATTCCAAAGAAAGAAGATTAAAAGAATGTCGTCAGCGAACAATCGCTCGGTAAGTCCCAAAAGTGATAGAGAAGAATAAACAGATAATAGAACAGGTAAAATATATAAGGTTATGTTTATTATATTAACGTAATTGTTTGTAGCTTGGTACAGAATATATCAGTGTATATGAGAGGAGTCCAACTTACTCCGTAGACTAAGGCATATAGAGTACAAGGCCCCGTCAAAACCCACGGGACAATGACAACGGATATTCAGGTTAGGTGTATTATAGTGATCGTCTCATTCCACTTCTAATACATTCCGTACCAATCTACCCCTTAAAAACCCTATAATGCATATTGTTTTGTTTGTATTGTTTTGTAGATATAAGACTTGCTGAGACCATGGTATAAATTGTTCATGTAAACAGATAAGGATGTAAACGGATAGTCATGTAGTCAAGTCAATATATATCCATGGTTCGGTCAAATCAAGTCATATTGATATTTGATAGTATTATGGTATTCATGTTGTATTGGAATTATATTTGGATTTTATTCATGTATGAATGATATTCAGATTAGACTGAGACTCAGATTGAATCAAACACTTAAACAGAATTGGATTCCTGAATTAATTTTTGGAGTTATTGATAGCTGTGCACATGGACGGCAGGATTTGTGTCTTTTTCCAAGACAATTACTATTTGATAACACTGTTTTAGTTTTCTACCTTAAATAGGCAAGCGGCAACTTTTCCGGCTCTCTGAGACTCAAGAGAATTGGTCGCGCTTAAACCTATATTTACTAGGGTCCTTATTGTAATTTATATAACTTGAGAGGGTTTTATGAAAAATAATTTTAGTATATTTTCAAAATAAACCTTAAGTATTTAATTATAGTATTTAGGGTTTTCATGGATGTAATTTTTTAAAAGTGAGGTATTCTAGTGAATATAAACCTAGATTGAATAATACATGGTATTTTAGTGTAAAGTTGACTTGTATGAATTATTGATGGTATTTTCATAAAATTTGTGATTCTTTTCCTTTGTTTAGAAAATATGGAATTTATTATATATTTAAAATAGATGGTTTGATAATATTTATATATGATTATTAAAAATAATATTTTATTTATTAAATAGAAAATCACATTTTTCTTAAAAATTGTATTAAAAATTCCATCGAGATCGTATGCTCCGTGAAGAGGTCTACATCTCGCCCTACTAGTCCGATGGATGTGCGTTAACCCGCACCAACTGAATCAGATTCCCCAAAAATGGATTGTAGAGATATAATCGTAAGGAATTTAAATAACACAATTTAAAGAAAACGGTTTTTAATAGTTTATGGTATTTTGTTGTAAAGTTGTATATGTCCCAAAAATATTGTTAAAAGGAAATCATGTTATATCATGATGTGTGTTGTTGGAGGTAAGTCATTAACTCGTGAGATTTTTCTAAAGATAATATGAGCAAATAAATTAAAAGATGTCGTATGTAAAGTTTGTAGTATTTAAGCGTAAAAGTGTAATAAAAGTTGTTTTATATAGAGTTTTTAGAATGAAACTTGTGTCTAATTATTGCATAATGTTTAACAAACAAAGTATAATGATTTAAATAATTAGCTCTTAAGAAAAGTTGTTATTTTAAAAAAGTTTTAGAAATGAATGTCGGTATAACTCCACTTACCGATATTATTGAAAAGAAGAAGCTTTGAGATGTGAAAAAAGAGAAGAGAGGGGACTTACTAGCTTAAGGTTTAGAGAAGAGATAGATGAAAGAATTGTGAACTTCGTGAAGTCACGGAGTCGCCGGAATCGTCTTGGATCGTCGCCGGAACTTAACCTAGTACTAACTCCACTTGTACTCTTCTTTGGCTTGGAAAAATTTAAGAATTTTTGATAATAGATTTCAGAATGAAGAGGGTTAAGGTATGGGGTTAAATTTATAGGGTAAAATTAGGGTTTTGAGAATTAAAAAGAGAATTAAAAATGCATTTAAATTTGGATTAATGCCTTATTTTTATTCTCTGTTAATTTTCAGGAAAATCAAACAGTACTGGGGTAGGCCAAGAGTTTCAGTGTGCAGAGAATGGAGGTATTACATACGGAGGAGCTTAGCGGCGCCGGCCCAAACCCTCATCTCGCCGGCCAAGTTGGTGGGGTTAGGTCTTGGATGCTTGCCACGTGTCTAGGTCAGTATAAATACCCTTATGCACATGTTTATTTAATCAGACTTTTTATTTTTACGTGTATTGTACGTATAAACTTTTGGGCTTTCAAAAAGTTTAAAAGAAAAATCATTAAAAATAATATGTGGCTGGGAGGATTTGAACACAGGGGCTATGTCACAGCAGTGCAAGGCTTTACCAATGTAACATTTGGAATATTTAGAAATAAATAAAAATTAATTAAATTAATAATAATTTGATAAATCACAAAACTGTTAAAATAAAATATGTCAATCTTCATAAGTTATATGTAGTACAAATTAAATTAGAATTTTTGAATGCAAATTAAATAAGTTATAAGAGTTTTAGTGACAAATTTAGCTTCATTTTAACAAAATGTGTGTTTTATAATAAGTTAGGTTGTGAGGGGTTTATATATAAAAATTTAAAGTGTTATGCAAATATAAGATAGTGAAGGTTTTAATTGAAAGTGGTGGAAAAGTCAAATTAGTTCAGAATTTTATTTAGATTAAAAAGAAAAATGTGATGATAAAGCTTAACCACCTCATGCTTGCATGCACACCTTCAACCTCCACCTCCTCCTTGCATGAAACACACACACTTCAACACTTGACACCACCTCCTTAACCCTATCCCTTCCTCCATTCATTTAAAAAGCTCATTCTCAGTTCAAAACTGAGAATAAAACTCAAAGAAATTTAAAAAAGAAAAGGAAATTTAAAAGAAAAGGAAATTTAAAAGAGGAAGAAGAAGAAGAATGGAGCTATGTTCTATGAGTTGATCATCATCAAGCTAGGAGGGACTTAGCAATTTGGAGGGTTATTCTTACAGCAATATAGGAGGGTAAAACTCTTAAACACGGTAGGGAGTAAATTCTGTAGCTTAGTTAGTTTAGAGTTAATCAAGTCACATAATATCGTATTTTAGTTAAAATTAAGCTCTGTTAAAATCTGCTAATATTTAGAAGATAATTAATTGAACTAAACAGAGTTAAAATGATATAGGTAACAACTAGAGTAAACCACAAGACCACGACACCAGGGGGCCGGTTTTTGACCGGCGGCCATAAGGGAAAATCTGGCGTCGCCGGCCATGTTAGGAGCTAGGTGGGTTTGCTCTGTTGGGTATGCTCTAGTGTGTTATCTTGATTATTTTGGTACTGTTTAATTAAACTAGTTTCACTATAAAGAGAATCTGGAAACATATATCGGAAGGGTAATTCAAAACACTATATACGATACGTCTAAAACACGTCGCGTTTTATATTCTGTAACAGTACAGATTAAGGTTAAAATTCATCAAGATTAAGTGTTTAATAACTTGATATAATTAAATAGTATGTAACTTGTATGTGGGAAAGGGTGTTTTTCATTTCCGTCATATCGGAATAGCCAATTTTCTTATATAAGTTAAATTGTAAATTTAGATACGGATACAAGAATTTCGGAAGCGGCGAGGAAAGGGAAAGGATTAGCAATTCCGGAGTAGATTCGACCTTTCCGGTGAGTAGACTAAACATCTACCGGGGAATTTTGTAAAGATGGCGTGTTTCGCCCGTAATTTTATTTAACTTAATGTTATATATTGTTATGCCCAATTGATAAATTACATTCATTATATACACATATAAATTGCATAGTTGTTAGAACACTTCACAATTATCGATGAGTCATGCCACGTGCACATCTTATATGCTACACACACCTCGTCGATATTGCTATGTCACTTTACACTTAAACATCATACTTGTTAACATGAATTTATATCGTATTTCACATATCAATAATAGTAGTAAATTGCATTGTTTACATCATGTTACCATATGCGTATTTCTGTGTTATATATGAGGTAATTGCAGAATTGAGGATTTATGGTTTTGAGTTTTGAATACTATTACATAAATCCAGTGTTTTCATGATTGATGTGTCATGTCCACCATGAGATGATTTCTGTTTTGGTTTTATTCCGGACCGAGTGGGGGAGATATATGGTCGCGGATTATACGTTATCCATACTGAGTGGGGGAGATATACAGTTGGATACATGGTGGACCCGGTCGAGCCCGAGGGGCAGGATAGCCGTATTGAGATGGGGGAGCCTAGCGAGGTTACTCGATACCGGAGTTAGTGATAAATATACGACGTGTATCTAGATGATAACGACCAGTATTGTTGATTCAGGATCATTCGGGGAATGATGCCTATATGAAATGGAAGTTTTGTGTCTTTGATGGACAATGAGAAATGATTTTATTAAGTTGAGATTTCCCTAGTATCAGGAGATTTATTGTTGAATTTCACATATACTCATACCTCATTTTGATTCATATTTCCGTAGTATGATTGTCATATTTACTTTATTCACCGTTATATGTTAGTTATATTCACTGAGTTGGCAACTCACCCCCGTTGTGCCACAGTTCCTTGCAGGGATAGAGTGGACGGGTAGCTGTGAGGCGGAGTTACTTTCACAGTTGTATTTCATCTTTTATTAGGTAGGTTACATGTGTAGTAACCTTCCTTTTTGATTTTGTATTTTGTATCTAGAAGGTCTCCATCAAACCTGTATTTTGACTTAGAATGAGAGATTTTATATATATATGGACAGTTGAAATCATACAGTATATCATAGTTTCTTTCTTTATGAGATTCATAGTTTGTTCTATATGTTTATATTCATGTTTATTGTTAATATTGTTGATTCCAACTAGGAATACAACTAAACTTAACCTTTATTATTTGTTTAATAAATTAACCTCATGAATTGGGATTTTTACTTAAAAACTAAATTTTTATAAATAATTCCGCATTAAGGTATTATGATCTTGGTTTTCGGCTTACTTGGACTTGTGCATATCTTTAGATATGATATAATCTAAGTGCCGGTCACATCCAAACTTGGGTCGTGACAAAGTTGGTATCAGAGCTTAGGAGTAACCTTACGGAATTCAGTAAGGGATTTCAATAGGTTGATGTAGGTCCGAGAGTTAGGATGACCTTTGGTTTGATGGAGTAGGTGAATTAGGATGAATGCAGTACCGTACGTATGTTCCGCGGCATATTTACGTTATCGTATTCAGCCTAACTAACCTTAGGATGTTTATCTTGATCTATTCTTCCGTTGATTCCCCGTTATTGATTGCTTCTGTTCCTACATCTTATCAACTCTCGTTTCTTGTTCTAGTTGCTATGGCTACGCGGGCTAGGCGCCGCAGCCAGAGATGCAGCTAGGGCGAGTCCACCTGTGACTACGACTAGTACACCGGACGTTCCGGCGGTGCAGGAGCATGTTGATCCTCCTCCTCCAGATCGCATGACTAGGATTGAGGAGGGTATGTTGGGATTACAGCGAGTAGTAGGACAGTTAGCTGAGGCCACTCGAGTACTGAGACCGGATTCAGCACCGACCGTAGCAGAGTCCGAGGTACAGCCTACACAGATGGTGGCGCTAGTAGATACGAGAGTGATGGAGGTATCACTTGCAGAGTTTATGAGATTGAGACCCCCGGTATTTACAGGGACCGATATGGCGGAAGATCCTCAGTCTTTTCATGATAGGATGGCGAGGATTGGTAGATCATTGCGATGTTCTGATGCGAGGTCAGTTGAGCTGACTAGCTTTCGTTTGGAGGGACTTGCACAGGAGTGGTGTGAGTCGATGGAGAGAGGGCGAGCTACGAATCTTCCTCCGATGACGTGGATCGAGTTTTCTACAGTCTTTCTTACCAGATTTCTTCCCCAGAGTGTGAGGGACGCTAGAGCTAGCAGTTTTGAAACGTTGAGGAAATCGGCAAGTATGTCAGTAGCAGATTATGACTTACGATTCACCCAGCTGTCGCGATATGCCCCATACTTAGTACCCACGGAGGAGCTTCGGGTGAAGAGGTTCCTAAGGAGTTTGAACACGCAATTGTATCTGGCGATAGGCTCCCAGCATTTTGATACATATGCACAGGCCATGGATGCAGCGATTCGAGTAGAGGAGCGGTTGAGCGAGTCAGTAGTTGTTCCGGAGCCAAAGAGGAGTAGACCGGTTGTGCCGACGAATAGACAGTTTGGCAGAGCTAGAGGGTCATATCCAGGCAGATATACTCCAGGCCGCAGTGTCGGACGAGGTTGGACACATGGCCAGATGTTCAGTTCTTATCCTGATGATCAGAGACCACCATCTACCTGTTTTAGTTGTGGACTTCCCGGACACTTTGCGCGGGATTGTAGATCTCAGGGAGGGACCGTTGCTCCACAGGTTGCTTAACCCCTTCCACCTCCTACACCGATGGCTTTACTTCCTCCCCCAGTTGGCGCTATACGCCAGGCAGTTGCACCACGAGGTCGAGGCTTTGCATGACGTGCTCAGAGAGGTCGAGGAGATCGAGGTAGAGGACGACAGGATGCGGGCAGGGGCCAGGCACGAGTATTTGCGCTGGCTCCACAGGATGCCCAGGCATCAAATGCAGTCGTGACAGGTACTCTTACAGTATGCTCATTAGAGGCACATGTTTTATTTGTGTTAGTTGTTTGTATGCCCTAAAGGCCAGTATTGTACAGATGATGTATATTATATTGGATGCTTGGACATATATAGAGATGACTTTCTTGCTCGATATGATAGTATGCTATCTGGTTGCTCTTTATCTTAACATGTATACTGGTCTCTTTAAACTGTCTTATAGTTACATGTTGATAAAGCCCTTAGGATGTGTACTTGACTACCTGGACTATGATGCAGATCATACTAGTGGGGACATGGTAGTCCATAAGTACATCCTTCAAGGTCCCTAGTCGTGGGTGTATCGAGACGGGGCATCGATATACCAGTGTAGACTAGCATATACGCTTCTCGACCCATGAGATGGGCGATGGATGATCCCATATCCATTGGTGTTTGACATCAGAGATGGTATACGGGTGCTCAGTGGAGACTGTGTACACTGGACGGACTCGCCGAGAACTCCCAGTTGGTATTATACCTCACGTCAGATGGCAGTTCTCAGGTGACACTTGTGCAGGTTAGTCTGTAGACCCGAGATCGTCATAGGGTCTTGTGTGATTCCCACTGTGCTTTGATCTCCACCTTACCACGTCCATGAGGGCGTGCAAAAACGGTGGTCTTTGGGTACAGTCCCGAGTCACATGGAGGCAATGAGCGATAGGAGGGGTTTCATCTCTCCCGGTATTGGGGGTTGATGTTGCGCTGTGCTCGATTGGCCGTAACAGGGAAGTCCCTGGCCAGGGCTGATAAGAGATTTGCTGGTAAGTGTTACCAGTAGTTTCTCGACCCGTTATGAGCCTCACATCAGCACGACTTATCGGTTATTGGGGTCTGACGTTTACCACCCCTAGACTTGATATGCGACATATCAGACGAACAGACCGGACTGTACGGTAAGTGTTACTGGTTGGATTCACAGGAGTGTGAGCGGGCTGGCTCGTCGATCTTCTGATCGCTCAATACCCGGATGGCCGTTACGTTTAGCAGACCGCTTGCGGCTTGTGGGTGCTTGATATGATCATCATCTGCTGCCGGCATATTGACGAGTCTTTAGAGTCCTACACAGAGGTTTCCTGGCTCAAGCGAAACGAAATAGGAGCGCATATGAGATATGTGCGGGACCGAGAATGATGCGTGTATGTGATACCGCATTTCATTCTCGCGATGAATGTTTCGATTGGTTGTATGTGATGTAACCTAGTTATCGAATCGAAGATCGATTCGATAAGTCGATACATTGGATACTAGTCGGTTATGTGCGACATGACCGGATCATTGAATCAAGTGTTGATTTAATGATTTAATGTATAATTATATATTTGATATATTACTTTGCATTAACTAGTATTGGTTCACTTTAAGAGGATTTTCTCACTTGAAGTGCACATTGTATATGTGATATATTTTGTGTGCACTTGATTGTACCATGTTTGATGATACATAGTTACTTGGCTTTGTGCAAAGAATTAAACCATGGTTATGATAATGGTTAGGGTTTTGAGTTTTTCACCTTTTTATTTATCCATTCTTTTAAGAGAAATAGATAAAAGAAAAACAAAATGGTTTCTTTCTTTCATGAAGCTTGTTGAAGCTTCATGAAGCTTTGACCAAAGTGACCATTTTGTCTTCATCCTTAACCCTAACCATTCCTACTAACCATGGTCTATTCTCTACACCTAACCAAGGTTAGAAGATATTAAGTATTCATTTTATTATTCTTTTTAAACTAACTTATCATATTCTATCTCCTCCTTCTTCTTGATCTTCATGAAGAAAACCTTGCCTCCTTCAATGGCACATTGAGAAAAAGAGTGAGAAATCCAATTCTAAAGTGAACCCACCTCCTATTTCTTCATCCTCTACCTCTTGCCAAGTAGTATAGGGTGTTTCCTTCACAAGTTTCACAACTTGGTGAAGTTGGAGCTTGATCTTGTGTAACCTCGACGTAGATCATCTTCGGCACGAAGCCGACGACCTTGCCCGCCCATTTCTCCGATGAAGCCGATGCTTGAGTCCGGGATTCAAGATGGACAGCGAGGGGACAACTACGTGGAGCTAAGGAAGTGGATAACCGGATCTACAAAGGTTGTAGTTTCCTACTTTTAGTTAAAATGTTAACTAGCTTAATGTTTCGCCTAAAATTCTAGTTAACGATCCGTATTAGGGTTTCTCGGCACCCATAAAATTTGAAATTGGCATGGTTGATGCCTTTTGAGACTTTATTAGCATGCCTAGGAACCCTACAGTGGTATCAGAGCCTAGCTAGAGCCTTAGGCGATGCTTAGACGATGTTTGAAAGCCGATCGAACCCGAAACCCTAAATTTTTCTTGCTCTCTGGACTTTTTTCAAAAACTGGGATTTTTCCAGATTAAAAATTCTTTAAAAATTCAGCAGGAAGTTCTAAGAATTATGATGCAAAATTGGTCAAAAGTTTCCTCAAACATGCGGCGGAACCGCGGCAGAAGCCTAGCTTCTGCGGCGGTTCCGCGGCGATATGATGACGTAAGCCCTCCAAATTTGCACAGTAATTCCTATTTTACAGTGCTGAGTTTTATGGGAATTTTTAATATTTATTCAAGAGTTGAATTTTCTGGGGTGTTTTGGGAGTTCGAAGATTCGATCGGATTATCAAATTTTGTCTATGTGTTTTTCCGGATAATTTAAGAATATGTTAAAAAGTTCGACCGGATATAAATACCCAACTTTCCCCTACCGGAAAATTTCCAAGTGTTGGATTTTTCTGTGGTTTAAAGACATTCTGAGTGGTGCAAGTAACGCGATGGTCCCTCTAGAAGACAACAAACCTTAACTCGATTATGTGACCGTCTTGAACTGCCCTTTGAACCTTTGGGTTTGGGGCAGTACGGCGTGCCACATGTGAGGCGTTGGCTTGACCCTTCTACGGCTGGACCATTGGTACTGAGGCATGAAGTGAATGTCTTTGAACCTATTTCATGTGTTGACCAGTCTCGGGAAAACTTGGGTGTTCGAATGTTTGATCGGAAAGTTTAATATTTTCTATTTATCCGGAATGGGATACAATAATTGGAATTCACAAACAGTTATGAGATAACTGAATGAATGTTATAAATCTAGCGGTTTAGTTTCACTTGATATTGAAAAGAGTTTTCGATAATGAGACTAAAATGCGGAGTTTATAACTGTTAGGCATGTGATGTCTAAGTATTTCATTTGATTAGGCATGCGATGTCTAAAGAGGTTGCGGATTCCAACTGTTGTAGTTTTACACTTTCTTTTCTGTGACCGTAAGTGTAGTATGTTGATATCGCCGGTTTCGTTGCTATACGTCAACGACAATTGGGGTATGCATACTTACTTACGTTGATGACATGTGATGTTATTTGTTGCTGGATATGTTATATTGGATCGTCGTGTTCGAATAGCCGGGGTTTTTTATGCGAGATGAGTGTTTTTCATTTTCATTCATGTAAAAACTTGTATGTAATATTCTTTTTTTTGGGACACTTCCAGGTTGTGGAAGTTGTCACCTTTTGTATATTATTTACTTTTCCGTATTAGGATAGACCCAAGGAGGGGAGCACAAGTAACCGGATTCTGAGGTCCAGTGGGAGACCAACTCGAGGAGTCGAGTCCGGGTATCCTAACCCTAGAATTGGTAGGGTTGCTTGCCGCTCTCGTAGGGGTCTAGGGGTGTAGGATTGGCTATTCATCACGACCATGGAATCCGTGTTTTATACTGGCTCGTATTGAAAACACGGACGTCCTAGTATATCCAATGTTTCATATGTTTCTTCTGCTGCGATATCTGTGATGCGATCATGTAATGTTCTGTGATAGATACAGTATATATAGTATATATGATATATTATATAGACGTTACTTATGTTTTGCATCCGCACTAGCCCTGCCCTGCTCTGCCGTTAGTTACCTAACCTAACGGTGCACGAGGGGACATCGAGGCGAATGCGGATGGCATAAGTGTACGTCATATTTATCTATGATGTTTAGGTACTTAAATGATGGGACTTCATTAATGTGATTAATGAAAGAAAAGAAACCTAAGATGTTGTAGAATCAAATTTTTAAACAAAACCGGTAGCTACAGTTCTTGGTTTGCACAGCGGTATATATAATATACCCTGCACCTTATTCGATGAGGAAAGGACCGAGATCCCTTCACCGGGAGTGACTCCTTTAGCAATAACTGGCAGATGCTACACACTCGGTTTGGCTTTTGATTGCTTTTGGAGTTTTACTTTGCATAGCGATATATATGATATATCCCGCACCTCATTCGATGACGAAAGGGCCGATGATCCCTTCACCGGGAGTGACCCCTTTAGCAAGACTAGAAAAGCCTCAAAATCACTCCATTTCAAAACTTCATTTGATTCTACAACAATATCAAGTTCATTACGCTCATGGTTTTCTGAAAACCTGCGTAGCCCTCCGTCATTTCAGATAAGTACTACTTAGTATTCGTGCTACGGTAGTTTGGCATTCGTCAAGGCGTAGTGTACGATAGCTAACTAGTATTTATCTGCTTATGCGTATGATGCAGATTGGATTAGGGTATTCGTACGACGTTGTTTGGCATTCATCAAGGGTCGTGCGGATGGGTTTAATTCAATCAAGAAATGTACGGGTTGAACTTGACTAGTGGACTATGGGTTGTTTGGCATTCGTCAAGGTCATAGAACACTAGGGGTAAAATATTATTGGGAATTTCAAGTGTTGAAATTTGCAATGAGATTGCATACCTTCTATGAGATAGTTGGATCCCGATACCCACTGCGAGTAAGAGTTACTCCTGGGAGAGTTTTACACATTGCAATTAGCTGATCAAGTAGGTGTCTAGAAAGGTGTCAACGGGGTTACGCCTATGGGAAAACGAGGTTTACATTAATTAGGTTCGTGCGAAAGCACGGGGGACCTCCCTCAAAGTACCGACACTGGCCTGGCTGAAAGATTGGCGAACTTGTAGTATGTAATTAATCCCGGCTAATCTTTCCTTTTAGGGTTTGAAGAAAGATTTGATAAAAACCAGTGGGAGCCATCCTGATTAGATAAGATAATAACCAATCTGATCTTGCACGAGCTTACGCTAAAGTGTTTTCTTCTCTCTCTCTCCAGGTAGCGACCATGTCATGCCCTAATCAAGATAATAATATAGATGTATTGACCGAACCCGCATGTTATACTGTGCAGGGGAACATTGAACCCGTTCTTTCTTATAAGTGTTATAAGAATGAACAGGAAACAGGAGAATATCTGGATTCTCAAGCCGCCCAAAAGAACATGCATGTTGATGCATCTTCTACAGGTGTGTTAGTTATTGAGAACTGTTTCTCAGTTCACCCTACGTCCTGGGTATTAGATACCGGATCAGGATCCCACATATGTAAACAGTTACATGGGCTACGAAAAGGTAGAGAACTGGGAAAAGGTGATCATTCCGTTCAAGTTGGGAGCGGTGCAAATGTTGCAGCCAAAGCAGTTGGCGAATATCACCTAGTATTACCAAGTGGTGATACAATGATTCTGAATGAGTGCTATTATATACCGAACATGATGTGCAACATTATATCAGTTTCTTTATTGAGTAAAGAAGGATATAATTTTGTAGTAAAGGATAATGTTATGAATATATTCCTAGATCAAAAGTTGATTGCATCAGGCTCGCTACATAATGGCATATTCATTCTAAATCAAAATACAGTCCTCAATATACAAAACACACACAAGAGGAAAAGTTCAGAAATGAACGAATCCTACTTGTGGCATTGTATAGTTGGTCATATCAATGCGACACGACTGGCTAAGTTACATAAGGATGGTTATTTGAATCCGTTCGAAT
Organism: Agapanthus africanus; assembly: GCA_030015575.1. NCBI lineage: Eukaryota > Viridiplantae > Streptophyta > Magnoliopsida > Asparagales > Amaryllidaceae > Agapanthus > Agapanthus africanus. The sequence goes on from CM057337.1 coordinate 541,803,840, forward strand.
TATCATCTTATGATACTTGCCATTCATGTCTCAAAAGAAAAATGACCAAAGCTCCGTTTAGTGGACACGGAGAAAGAGTTACTGAACTCTTAGGACTGGTACATAGTGATGTATGCGGTCCCATGTCTACCCTTGCCAGGAACGGTTCTTCCTACTTCATTACATTCACTGACGATCTCTCTAGATACGGGCATGTGTTCCTATTGAAACACAAGTCTGAAGCTTTTGAGAAATTCAGAGAATATAAGCACGAAGTAGAGAACCAAACGGGCAAAAGTATTAAGATCCTTCGATCTGATCGAGGAGGAGAATACTTGAGCAATGAGTTCCAAGATTATCTAAAAGAGAATGGGATTCTCTCTCAGCTTACTCCACCTTATACACCACAGCACAACGGTATATCGGAACGAAGGAATCACACCCTATTAGATATGGTGCGTTCAATGATGAGTACAGCTGAGTTACCTATTTCCCTCTGGGGGTATGCGCTTGAGACAGCCATACACCTATTGAATATGGTTCCTACCAAATCAGTGCCTACCACTCCATATGAGATATGGAAAGGGAAGAGACCATCTCTTAAGTATGTTAAGATATGGGGTTGTCCAGCCTATGTCAAAAGACAAAATCCGGACAAACTCGAGACAAGATCAGTCTTATGTAAGTTTGTAGGATATCCCAAAAATTCACAAGGGTATATCTTCTACCACCCTGAGAAACAAAAGGTGTTTGTTTCTCGACATGCCACTTTCTTAGAAAAAGGTTTTCTTATGAAACAGATTAGTGGATTGAGGTAGAACTGGAAGAGGTTCCAGCAACACAAACTATAACAGAAGACTTGGTAGAACCAGAGGATTCAGTAGTACCCGACGAACCCCAGCCTCTCCGCCGATATAGCCGGGTTTCTCGTCCACCTGAGAGATACTACAGTTTTCTCATTGACGGTGGAAGCGAGGATTGCATCATGGAGGATGATGACCCAACTAGCTTCGAGCAGGCCATCACGAGTAGGGACTCAGTGAAATGGCTGGATGCTATGCGGTCCGAGATGGAATCCATGTACACCAACAAAGTATGGACTTTGGATGTTGCTCCTGAAGGGGTAAAACCAATTGGGAGCAAATGGATCTTCAAGAAAAAACTTGGTGTAGATGGGAAAGTGGAGACTTTCAAAGCTAGACTTGTTGCAAAAGGTTTTCATCAAAGACCAGGTATGGACTATGACGAAACCTTTTCTCCAGTGGCTATGCTTAAATCCATCCGAATCATGCTTGCCATCGCTGCATATCATGATTACGAAATCTGGCAAATGGATGTTAAGACCGCCTTTCTAAATGGTGATTTAGAAGAGTGCGTGTACATGACTCAGCCAGAGGGCTTCATAGACAGTGGGAGCAGCGGGAAGGTGTGCAAGCTGCTTAAATCCATTTATGGATTAAAGCAAGCATCGCGGAGTTGGAACATCTGCTTTGACGTCGTTATCAAAGAGTTTGATTTCGTCAAAAATCCATATGAACCTTGTATCTATAAGAAGGTGGCAGAAAGTAAGGTTGTCTTCCTCGTATTGTACGTGGACGACATACTCTTGATAGGAAATGATATTCCTATGCTACAATCGGTCAAGCTCTTCTTATCACAAAGATTCTCAATGAAAGATCTTGGTGATGCCTCCTGCATATTGGGGATTAGGATCTATAGAGATAGATCCAAACGGATATTGGGATTGTCCCAATCCAGGTACATTGACACCATACTAAAGAGGTTTAGTATGGAAGAATCCAAGCGTGGGAACTTGCCCACGATCTCTGGAGTCACTCTCTCCAAAGAGATGTCTCCCAAGACTGATTTGGAGAGAGCTCGCATGCAAGGGATACCCTATGCTTCGGCTGTAGGCTCTATCATGTATGCGATGCTATGTACCAGACCCGATGTAGCATACTCACTAAGTGTAGTGAGCAGGTATCAAGCTGATCCTGGAGAGAATCACTGGACAGCTGTGAAGAGCATTCTTAAGTACTTGCGAAGGACTAAAGAGATGCTCTTGGTGTATGGTAACGGAGAACTCCAAGTGGAGTCCTTTACCGATTCGAGCTTCCAGAGTGATAAGGACGACTCGAAGTCGCAGTCGAGATTTGTCTTTACCCTTTACGGAGGGGCGGTTAGCTGGAAGAGTTCTAAGCAGGAAACCGTGGCAGACTCGACGATGGAGGCTGAATACATCGCAGCCAACGATGCTGCTAAAGAGGCTGTCTGGATCAAGAAGTTCATTACTGAACTTGGAGTGGTTCCATCCATTGAGCATCCAATACCTTTGTATTGTGATAACAATGGAGCGGTGGCTTTGGCCAAGGAACCCAGGTCCCATCAGCGATCCAGACATATTCTGAGGAGGTATCACATGATCCGGGAGATAGTTGATCGCCGGGAGATCGAGGTCAGGAGGGTTGACACGAAGAACAACACGGCGGATCCACTCACGAAGGCCATTCCCCAGATACAGTTTGAGAGACTCTTCGGGATGCTCGGTATGCGATACTACAGCAGCTGGCCCTAGTGCAAGTGGGAGATTGTTAGTTATTTGTATGCCCTAGAGGCCAGTATTGTCCAGATGATGTATATTATATTGGATGCTTGGACATATATAGAGATGACTTTCTTGCTCGATATGATAGTATGCTATCTGGTTGCTCTTTATCTTAACATGTATACTGGTCTCTTTAAACTGTCTTATAGTTACATGTTGATAAAGCCCTTAGGATGTGTACTTGACTACCTGGACTATGATGCAGATCATACTAGTGGGGACATGGTAGTCCATAAGTATATCCTTCAAGGTCCCTAGTCGTGGGTGTATCGAGACGGGGCATCGATATACCAGTGTAGACTAGCGTATACGCTTCTCGACCCATGAGATGGGCGATGGATGATCCCATATCCATTGGTGTTTGACATCAGAGATGGTATACGGGTGCTCAGTGGAGACTGGGTACACTGGACGGACTCGCCGTGAACTCCCAGTTGGTATTATACCTCACGTCAGATGGCAGTTCTCAGGTGACACTTGTGCAGGTTAGTCTGTAGACCCGAGATCGTCATAGGGTCTTGTGTGATTCCCACTGTGCTTTGATCTCCACCTTACCACGTCCATGAGGGCGTGCAAAACGGTGGTCTTTGGGTACAGTCCCGAGTCACATGGAGGCAATGAGCGATAGGAGGGGTTTCGTCTCTCCCGGTATTGGGGGTTGATGTTGCGCTGTGCTCGATTGGCCGTAACAGGGAAGTCCCTGGCCAGGGCTGATCAGAGATTTGCTGGTAAGTGTTACCAGTAGTTTCTCGACCCGTTATGAGCCTCACATCAGCATGACTTATCGGTTATTGGGGTCTGACGTTTACCACCCCTAGACTTGATATGCGACATATCAGACGAACAGACCGGACTGTACGGTAAGTGTTACTGGTTGGATTCACAGGAGTGTGAGCGGGCTGGCTCGTCGATCTTCTGATCGCTCAATACCCAGATGGCCGTTACGTTTAGCAGACCGCTTGCGGCTTGTGGGTGCTTGATATTATCATCATCTGCTGCCGGCGTATTGACGAGTCTTTAGAGTCCTACACAGAAGTTTCCTGGCTCAAGCGAAACAAAATAGGAGCGCATATGAGATATGTGCGGGATCGAGAATGATGCGTGTATGTGATACCGCATTTTATTCTCGCGATGAATGTTTCGATTGGTTGTATGTAATGTAACCTAGTTATCGAATCGAAGATCGATTCGATAAGTCGATACATTGGATACTAGTCGGTTATGTGCGACATGACCGGATCATTGAATCAAGTGTTGATTTAATGATTTAATGTATAATTATATATTTGATATATTACTTTGCATTAACTAGTATTGGTTCACTTTAAGAGGATTTTCTCACTTGAAGTGCACATTGTATATGTGATATATTTTGTGTGCACTTGATTGTACCATGTTTGATGATGCATAGTTACTTGGCTTTGTGCAAAGAATTAAACCATGGTTATGATAATGGTTAGGGTTTTGAGTTTTTCACCTTTTTATTTATCCATTCTTTTAAGAGAAATAGATAAAAGAAAAACAAAATGGTTTCTTTCTTTCATGAAGCTTGTTGAAGCTTCATGAAGCTTTGACCAAAGTGACCATTTTGTCTTCATCCTTAACCCTAACCATTCCTACTAACCATGGTCTATTCTCTACACCTAACCAAGATTAGAAGATGATAAGTATTCATTTTATTATTCTTTTTAAACTAACTTATCATATTCTATCTCCTCCTTCTTCTTGATCTTCATGAAGAAAACCTTGCCTCCTTCAATGGCACCTTGAGAAAAAGAGTGAGAAATCCAATTCTAAAGTGAACCCACCTCCTATTTCTTCACCCTCTACCTCTTGCTAAGTAGTATAGGGTGTTTCCTTCATAAGTTTCACAACTTGGTGAATTTGGAGCTTGATCTTGTGTAACCTCGACGTAGATCATCTTCGGCACGAAGCCGACGACCTTGCCCGCCCATTTCTCCGATGAAGCCGATGCTTGAGTCCGGGATTCAAGATGGACAGCGAGGGGACAACTACGTGGAGCTAAGGAAGTGGATAACCGGATCTACAAAGGTTGTAGTTTCCTACTTTTAGTTAAAATGTTAACTAGCTTAATGTTTCGCCTAAAATTCTAGTTAACGATCCGTATTAGGGTTTCTCGGCACCCATAAAATTTGAAATTGGTATGGTTGATGCCTTGTGAGACTTCATTAGCGTGCCTAGGAACCCTACAATTTGATCCCGGTTCTACACATTCTTATGTATCTTCACGATTCGCACTTTTGTTGGGGAAAGAGTCGTCATTTTTAGAGTTACCATTGGTAGTGATTACCCCAGTTGGAGATTCTTATATAGCTCGGCACGTATTCAGATCGTGTTCGGTGCGTATTGGTGATAGAGATTCGCTAGTTGATCTGATCCTCCTTGACATGTTAGATTTTGACATACTTCTTGGTATGGATTGGTTAGCCGCTTATCATGCCTATGTAGATTGTCGAGGAAAAGCGGTTAGATTTTGTTTTCCAGGTGAGCCGGTGTTTGTTGTGCAGGGGGAATGCAAGTTAACCCCTGTCAACATGATTTCTGCTCTTTGTGCGGGGCGGCTCTTGAAGAAGGGTTGTCGTGGGTTCTTGGCTTTCGTTCAGGACTTAGGGGTCGCTGAAGTTCCATTGGATCAAATTCCGATCATACGAGAATTTCCTGAGGTATTTCCTGCTGAGTTACCAGGATTGCCACCTGATCGAGATATCGAATTTTGCATCGACTTGATTCCGGGTGCAGGGCCTATTCTTATACCACCCTATCGAATGGCACCGACGGAATTAAAGAACTCAAAAGCCAGTTACAAGAGTTGTTAGATAGAGGACTTGTTCGTCCCAGTGTTTCACCATGGGGAGCTCCTGTCTTATTTGTTAAAAAGAAGGACGGTAGTATGAGGATGTGCATTGACTACCGACAGCTGAATCGCGTCACTGTATGAAACAGGTATCCATTACCACGTATAGATGACTTGTTTGATCAGTTGCAAGGAGCTGGGTTTTTCTCGAAGATCGACTTGAGGTCAGGGTATCATCAGTTGAGGGTTCGGAAGGACGATATTCCAAAGATGGCGTTTCGTATGAGATATGGGCATTATGAATTCCTGGTGATGTCGTTCGGACTCACCAACGCTCCAGCAGCTTTTATGGATATGATGAACCGTATCTTTCGACCATTTATCGATTGGTTTATTATAGTATTCATAGATGATATTCTTGTATATTCTCGGAGTCAGACGGAGCACGAGCAGCATTTACGTATCACATTGCAGACCTTGAAGGAGCATCAACTGTATGCAAAATTCTCTAAGTGTGCTTTTTGGCTCGATAGTATGGAGTTCTTGGGTCACATAGTTACGAGAGAAGGTATATGTGTGGACCCAAAGAAAGATTGGAGCGGTACAACACTGGCTCAGGCCTATGTCAGTTATGGAGGTTCGGAGTTTCTTAGGTCTGGCAGGTTATTACAGACGCTTCGTACAGGATTTCTCATGGATAGCGGCACCTTTGACAGGATTAACTAGGAAGGAAGTTCCATTTCAGTGGACAGATGTGTGTGAGCAGAGTTTCCAACAGTTGAAGACGCGGTTGACGACTGCACCTGTATTATCTTTACCTTCCGGGTCAGGGGGTTTCGTCGTGTATTGCAATGCTTCTAGAGTGGGTTTAGGCTGTGTGTTAATGCAACACAGCAGAGTTATAGCCTATGCTTCTCGACAGTTGAAGAGGCATGAACAAAACTACCCCACTCATGATCTAGAGATGGCTGCTATAGTATTTGCATTGAAGATTTGGAGACATTACTTGTATGGAGAATCATGTCAAATCTTCACAGATCATAAAAGCTTAAGGTATATCTTTCAGCAGAGAGATTTGAACCTCAGGCAGCGTAGGTGGATGGAACTGGTGAAGGATTATGATTGTGGGATCTTGTACCATCCAGGCAAGGCGAATGTTGTAGCAGATGCCTTGAGTCGGAGGCCTGGAAGTAATTTATCTCATTTAAGCATTTTGCTAAGACAGTCTTCTACAGACTGGCAGATCTTATGTGATAGTTGTATACAGTTTGAGTTCTCGCCAACAGGAGGCCAGCTAGCACATGTCCGCACCAGACCTTAGTTATTAGATCGCATTCGAGAGGCGCAGCCTATAGATACTCGTATGATGGAGATTATAGATTAGGTTAGGCAGGGCAGGGAGACGGAGTTCCTGATTGATGATCATTGAGTATTACGTTTTAGGACTCGTCTCTGTGTGCCGAATTCTAAGGGATTGAGGCGTGAGATTTTGGTGGATGCCTACAGATCAGTATACAGTATTCATCCTGGTTCCACCAAGATGTATCGTGATTTGAAGGATGGTTACTGGTAGGAAGGAATGAAGAGGGACATAGCATAATATGTTTCACGATGCTTGACTTGTCAACAAGTCAAAGCAGAACACCAGAGGCCAGCCGGGGAGCTGCAACCCTTACCCATTCCAGAGTGGAAATGGGAACAGATTTCCATGGATTTCGTGGTGGGTCTGCCCAGGACTAGCAGAGGGTATGATTCTATTTGGGTGATTGTAGATAGATTGACAAAGGCCGCTCATTTTCTTCCAGTGAAGACGACGTATGGATTTGCTCAGTATGCACATGTTTATATCGATGAGATTGTACGTCTACATGGAGTGCCGACATGCATAGTATCAGATCGAGGTACCCAGTTCACTAGCAGGCTATGGCAGAAACTTCAGGATGCTCTTGGTACACGACTGAGTTTTAGTACAGCTTTCCACCCACAGACAGACGGTCAGTCGGAGCGGACCATTCAGATACTACAGGATATGCTTCGGGCTTGTAGCCTAGATTTCGGTGGTAGTTGGGATCGTCACCTACCTTTGATAGAATTCTCGTACAAAAACAGTTTTCAGGAGACGATCCAGATGGCACCCTTTGAAGCTTTGTATGGGAGGAAATGTCGATCACCCGTTTGCTGGACGGAACTTAGCGGGAGTGGTATATTAGGACCGCAAATAGTACAGGAAACTACAGAGAAGATTCAATTGATACGAGAAAGAATGAAAGCGGCTCAATGTAGACAGAAGTCATACGCAGATCGACGACGACGTAAACTCGAGTTTGATGTGGGAGATCATGTGTTCCTTCGAGTATCTCCAATGAAAGGTGTGATGCGCTTCGGGAAGAAAGGGAAGCTCAGCCCCAGATATGTTGGACCTTACGAGATTTTAGAGAGGGTGGGCGCTGTAGCTTATCGGTTAGCACTTCCACCTAATTTTCCCGACGTACATCCGGTGTTTCACGTTTCGATGCTTCGCAGATATCTTCACGATCCATCTCACGCGATCCAGCATCAGATCTTCCAGCTTGAGCCAGATTTATCCTATACAGTGCAGCCCGTCGCTATTCTGGACAGACAGGCAAAGCAACTACGATCAAGGATACTTCCATCTGTAAAGGTTCTCTGGCAAGGAAAGAATCGCGAGGAGGTTACTTGGGAGACGGAGGACGCAATGCGAAAGAAATTTCCACATCTTTTCGTAGGTATGTCTAGTAATTATTTTAAATTCGGGGAACAAATTTTCTTAAGGGGGAATATTGTAACATTTGGAATATTTAGAAATAAATAAAAATTAATTAAATTAATAATAATTTGATAAATCACAAAACTGTTAAAATAAAATATGTTAATCTTCATAAGTTATATGTAGTACAAATTAAATTAGAATTTTTGAATGCAAATTAAATAAGTTATAAAGGTTTTAGTGACAAATTTAGCTTCATTTTAACAAAATGTGTATTTTATAATAAGTTAGGTTGTGAGGGGTTTATATGTAAAAATTTAAAGTGTTATGCAAATATAAGATAGTGAAGGTTTTAATTGAAAGTGGTGGAAAAGTCAAATTAGTTCAGAATTTTATTTAGATTAAAAAGGAAAATGTGATGATAAAGCTTAACCACCTCATGCTTGCATGCACACCTTCAACCTATACCTCCTCCTTGCATGAAACACACACTTCAACACTTGACACCACCTCCTTAACCCTATCCCTTCCTCCATTCATTTAAAAAGCTCATTCTCAGTTCAAAACTGAGAATAAAACTCAAAGAAATTTAAAAAAGAAAAGGAAATTTAAAAGAGAACAAGAAAGAACAAGAGGAAGAAGAAGAAGAATGGAGCTATGTTCTATGAGTTGATCATCATCAAGCTAGGAGGGACTTAGCAATTTGGAGGGTTATTCCTACAGCAATATAGGAGGGAAAAACTCTTAAACACAGTAGGGAGTAAATTCTGTAGCTTAGTTAGTTTAGAGTTAATCTAGTCACATAATATCGTATTTTAGTTAAAATTAAGCTCTGTTAAAATCTGCTAATATTTAGAAGATAATTAATTGAACTAAACAGAGTTAAAATGATATAGGTAACAACTAGAGTAAACCACAAGACCACGACACCAGGGGGCCGGTTTTTGGCCGGCGGCCATAAGGGAAAATCCGGCGTCGCCGGCCATGTTATGAGCTAGGTGGGTTTGCTCTGTTGGGTATGCTCTAGTGTTTATCTTGGTTATTTTGGTACTGTTTAATTAAACTAGTTTCACTATAAAGAGAATCTGGAAACATATATCGGAAGGGTAATTCAAAACACTATATACGATACGTCTAAAACACGTCGCGTTTTATATTCTGTAACAGTACAGATTAAGGTTAAAATTCAGCAAGATTAAGTGTTTAATAACTTGATATAATTAAATAGTATGTAACTTGTATGTAGGAAAGTGTGTTTTTGATTTCCGTCATATCGGAATAGCCAATTTTCTTATATAAGTTAAATTGTAAATTTAGATACGGATACAAGAATTTCGGAAGCGGCGAGGAAAGGGAAAGGATTAGCAATTCCGGAGTAGATTCGACCTTTTCGGTGAGTAGACTAAACATCTACCGGGGAATTTTGTAAAGATGGCGTGTTTCTCCCGTAATTTTATTTAACTTAATGTTATATATTGTTATGCCCAATTGATAAATTACATTCATTATATACACATAAAAATTGCATAGTTGTTAGAACACTTCACAATTATCGACGAGTCATGCCACGTGCACATCTTATATGCTACACACACCTCGTCGATATTGCTATGTCACTTTACACTTAAACATCATACTTGTTAACACGAATTTATATCGTATTTCACATATCAATAATAGTAGTAAATTGCATTGTTTACATCATGTTACCATATGCGTATTTCTGTGTTATATATGAGGTAATTGCAGAATTGAGGATTTATGGTTTTGAGTTTTGAATACTATTACATAAATCCAGTGTTTTCATGATTGATGTGTCATGTCCACCATGAGATGATTTCTGTTTTAGTTTTATTCCGGACCGAGTGTGGGAGATATACGGTCGCGGATTATACGTTATCCATACCGAGTGGGGGAGATATACAGTTGGATACATGGTGGACCCGGTCGAGACCGAGGGGCAGGATAGCCGTATTGAGACGGGGGGGCCTAGCGAGGTTACTCGATACCGGAGTTAGTGATAAATATACGGCGTGTATCTAGATGATAACGACCGGTATTGTTGATTCAGGATCATTCGGGGAATGATGCCTATATGAAATGGAAGTTTTGTGTCGTTGATGGACACTGAGAAATGATTTTATTGAGTTGAGATTTCCCTAGTATCAGGAGATTTATTGTTGAATTTCACATATACTCATACCTCATTTTGATTCATATTTCCGTAGTATGATTGTCATATTTACTTTATTCACCGTTATATGTTAGTTATATTCACTGAGTTGGCAACTCACCCCCGTTGTGCCACAGTTTCTTGCAGGGATAGAGTGGACGGGTAGCTGCGGGGTGGAGTTACTTTCACAGTTGTATTTCATCTTTTGTTAGGTAGGTTACATATGTAGTAACCTTCCTTTTTGATTTTGTATTTTGTATCTAGAAGGTCTCCATCAAACCTGTATTTTAACTTAGAATGAGAGATTTTATATATATATGGACAGTTGAAATCATTTGGTAAGTTTATCATAGTTTCTTTCTTTATGAGATTCATAGTGATGTTCTATATGTTTATATTCATGTTCATTGTTAATATTGTTGATTCCAACTATGAATACAACTAAAACTTAACCTTTATTATTTGTTTAATAAATTAACCTCATGAATCGGGATTTTTACTTAAAAACTAAATTTTTATAAATAATTCCGCATTAAGGTATTATGATCTTGGTTTTCGGCTTACTTGGACTTGTGCATATCTTTAGATATGATATAATCTAAGTGCCGGTCACATCCAAACTTGGGTCGTGACAACCAATGATCTACAAGTGCTTTCTTATTGTTCTAAAATAAATTAAATTTGTTACTTGTACTTAGGCTTGCAAATTATCCATTCTGTACATTAAATTTTAAACAAAATCTGTATATTAAGAACAGAGTCTTTACATCTTCAGCAGGCACATACTTGACAATAATATCGCCTTTGCGATAATGATCGCGCAAAAATTGATAGCGAATATAGTATGCTTAGTTTATGAGTGTTGGTCTAAGTTTTTAGTCATATGTACAGTACTAGTGTTGTCACACAAAATTGGAATTTTTGAAAAATGTTCACGATAATCGTTTAAAGTGTATTTCATTCAAATAGGTTGTGTACAACACGCATCGGCTGTGATGTATTCTGACTCGGCCGTGGATAGAGCAACTGAATTATGTTTCTTAGAAATCCACAACGACTATCTGATAAACCATCGTAAGATATACATCTCAACAGAACAAGAAAGTATTTGCAACCCTGTCTAATTGACCTACAACAATTATACGACGTATACAAACACATATACAAACACAAAGATATAAATGATGCAAAAGTTTCAATTTTAAAACTTTCCGTATTGCCCGAATATAAAGATAACACTAAATGAAATTTGGGTAACAAAAGCATAACCAAAAACCAAGTTTTCATGAGATGAACCACATAGAAAAATCCAGAGAACAGAAGCCAACAAAAAACCGACCATGTCGGGAAAAACACACATTTGGTGGGGTTTTATATGGATTCAAGTTCTCGAATTTTTTCCCAATTTTTTATATCTCACAACAAGATCTTTACACTTATTTAAAAAAATTTCAAAGATCATAAAAATTTCGACAGAAACCTGGTTTTCATGGTTTCGAAAAACAGAATTTTTTAGTTTCAAAACGTAAATATCGTCTAATACTAATTTAAGTGTTTGGGTGGCACTGATACCATATTAGTAGACGTTCGTGCTCGTACTGCAAACTTGCGGTTAAGGTGGAATACAAAACGAAAATTTTCAAAACAAGAGCACGAACTCTACGACCTAGAATCGAATCTAAATACTAAACTAGTAAACCATAGAAGGAGTTTAACTATTCATATAGGTGTTAGCCACCTTTGTAGTCGTGTCCTTCATCTTCTATGCCACTTCCTTAACTCTTAGGTCCACCGGGAACGAGCTTGAAAGTCGTTCTTCCTTGTCGAAGATGATCCACCCGACGGAACCCTAGCTTAGGCTCTAGCTTCATACTAAAAAAAAGTGGAGCAATTAGTGATCAAAACTTGCTAAAAAATGATCACTAGGATGTAGTGGTGGCTAATCTTTAGTGTTTCTCTTTTTTTTTTCTTTTTCCACTATCAACTTACAAAAGTCGAGAAAGGAGGAAAAAGAAGCAAAGGGTGAGCAAGGATGGCTACTAATGAAAAACTTCAACTCTTTTCTTTTTCATCTTTTCTTTAAATGTGAGAATTGGTAGACTTGTGACTCACCATAGTGAGTCACAAGCCTACACCATTCTCACCATAACAAGAAGAGATGAGAAGAAAAGAGAAGCCGCCTCATTGTACACATATACATATGTATATGTGTGTGTGTATACAAATATACTAATACAAGTATATGCTACAAATACATACACCCGTATTCATATCAAAATACATACACCCGTATTCGTATAAAATATGAATACCCGTATTTGTATCAAGACTCGAATACTTGTAATTGTATCAAGACACGAATACCCGTATTCGTATATATACCCGTATTCGTATAAATACCGTATTCATGTTAAAATACAAATACCGTACAAGAGAAATACTAAAAGAGATATATAATACTAGCTCACATTTCATCTAAATGTGATAATCTAGTTATCTTTCAAACCGACTAGTATTAAAAAAATGTCCGATTAAAAGTACGTGTACAAAAACACATATTTAATCGAATCTAAGTACGTATCAAAATACATACACTGCATCGTTTCGTATGAGATGGGAAACCCTCTGTGTGGGATTCTAAAGACTCGACAATACGCTGGAAGTGGGTTTAACCACAAGTACATCGGCGGCACTAACTGTACGTAACGGCTATCCAGGTATTGAACGAAAGGAAGGTCGACAAGTAAACTTGTCTGTATCCCTACTAAGCCTGAAAGTGACAATCTCCGTATAGCCCGGTTTGTTCATCTAAGAGTATCGCATATCGGGTCTAGCACGTGGATAAAGTCAGACTCCTAATAACACGACAAGTCATGTCGGTGTGAAGCCCATCACCCACTGAGAAACTACTGATCCAAATCAGTAAATCTCATCTACCTTGACTAAGGATTTCTGGTGATGGCCACCCATGCACTGTGTGACATCTACCCCAAATACCGGGAGAGATGAATCCCCGACAATCCGCTCACTGCCTTCATGTGTCTTGGGATTGTACCTAACTAAAATATGTTTACACGGCTCAGTAGAGTCGTGGTGGAGTAGTAATCAAAGCACAGTGGGAACTCACATGAGACAAATGACGATCTCAGGTCGACAGACTAACCTGTACTCATGTCACCAGAGAACTGCTACCTGACTGTAGGTATAATACCATCTAGCATGTTCCCGGCGAGTCCGTCCAGTGTAACTCATAACCTAAAAGCACATGTATACAATCATTGCACCAATGGTTGTGAGACCGGTCGTCACCCCTCTTCGGGGTCAAGAAACTTATGCACTAGTCTACTCTAAAATATCGATACTCGGTCTCGATATTTCCACGACTATAGACATTTAAAGATTTTTTTATAGACCGCACAGTTTTCACAAATGTGATCGCCACAATAACTGTTGGTTATAGTGCCCTCAAGGCAATTATTGTAATCACAGGCACGTGATTATGATGATTGAGAGAGGACCTATACGGATAGAACAGTCTTACCCGAGATGATAGTATGCTATCTGGTTTGTCTTTATCATCATGTACATACTTTAGTTTGTATTACAGATCACTATTACATGTTGATAGAGCCCATAGGATTCTTGCTTTACTACCAGCAGTATGATGGCGATCATATACATGGGAGCTGGGTGGTCTATAAGCACATTCTTAAATGTCCCTAATCGTAGATGTATCGAGACTGGACATTGATGCTCCAGAGTAGACTAGTGTATACTGATTGAGACCCCGACGAGAAGCGGTGGCCAGGCCTCACAAGCCATTGGTGTTAGTTTATTCACCTAAGATAGTATACAGGTGCTCATTGGGTTATGAGTACACTGGATGGACTCACAGGGAACATGCTAGTTAGCATTATACCTATTGTCAGATAGCAGTTCCTATGTGACATGTGTACATGTTAGTTTGTCGACCGGAGATCGTCATTTATCTCGTGTGAGTTCCCATTGTGCTTTGATTACTACCCTACCACGGCTCAAAGGAGTCGTGCAAATAGGTTTTAGTTAGGTACAGTCCCGAGCGACATGGAGGCAATGAGCGGATCGTTGGGGATTCGTCTCTCCAGGTATTGGGGGTTGATGTCGCACAGTGCACGGGTTGCCATCACCGGAAATCTTCAGTCGGGGTAGTCAAGAATTACTGATCTAGGATCAGTAGTTTTTCAGATGGTGATGGGTTTCATACCGACACTAAATGTCACGTTATTAGGGGTCTGACTTTATCCACCCCCTAGACACAATATGCGATACTCATAGACGAATGGACCGGACTGTACGGATATTGCCACTGTCAGGCTCAGTAGGGGTTCAGGATGAGTTTGCTCGTCGACCTCCCTTTCGCTCAATACCTGGGTAGCCGTTACGTATAGCTAGTGTCGCTGACGTACTTGTGGTTAAAACCACTTCCAGCGTATTGACGAGTCTTTAGAGTCCCATACAGAGGGTTTTCCTGCTTCGGACGATACGATGTAGAGGTCGTATGGTTTTATGGCAGGGTTCGATCATATACGTGCACTTGTGCACGTATCATGATTCGGACGGATAATACTAGTGTCTTTGGTTTAAGTCGGATTCTAGTATTGTATTGTTGGATTATTTTCATCTCATTGTATTCATATTTTTCGGAATACAGATACGGGTATGTATATACGGATGAGGGTGTTCTTGTAATTTCATTACAAGATGCTTCTAGAAGATGCCACCTCATTATTGTTATTAACCATTTGGATAAATGGTTAATGAGGTGGAGGATGAGTAATTGATTGGCTTTAAATGAAGCATGGCTTTGTGGTGACTCATGGGACGACTCATGGTGGCGCTATTTGGGCATGCTTGATTTAGTTTGTGGTGTGAGGAATTTTCTTCACTTGATGCTTCTTGCTTCATGCTCACAACACACCATTTTACTTTCTTGAGTTTCTACACTCTCATCCTCATGCTTCATCTTCGTCCTCCACCCATTATGTCTCATGTGTTGAGAAACATTGGGTGATTAGAGACAACTTAATCCATCATTAGATTCTACATATCCTAGGCTATCAAGTGTAGCAAGTTAGATACCCTAGTTACCTCGGTTATGAGGTTGGAGCTCGATTCATTCACTCTTAGGTGGATCATCATCGATTGAGGGAGACCGAAGATCAAGCTTGATCAAGGAGCCTCTTGGAGCTTGGGATTATGGTTGAAGACCGAAGGACACGGATCAACTCGGTATAACCATCTAACTCCTTTTTAGTATTGCTAGTATAGGGTTTAGGGTAGATCCGGGCATCAGGTTGTCGTAGCGTCAGTTTATAAAATTTTTGTTCCGCATTTGGTCACGGATTGATGGTCGGGGCGCTGTCGTAACTCAATATGGTATCAGAGCCAACCCATAAACCCTAAACTAGTAGTATACGATGCATTAGTTTCAAAACCAAAAAACCGCGATTTCAAAACCCACTCTCTGTTCTGAAATTTTTTTGATCTCTAAAATTCTTTTAAACAATTGTAGAGTCTTAGTTTAAACATGAGAATGACACAGAATGAAAACGAGGCATTTTCATGAAATTTTGGCCGGCTAAATTTCTTGATTTCACCTTTTTTTACTATTCATTTTGGGCCCATTTTCATTCTATGTCTTGGATATTGTAAATTGGTGTTTTTGGTCTTGTTTGTTTTCCCCGGATACCAGTTAGTGTTGTCTTTACTTTGGGGGAACATGGAAAGTTTCAAAACTTGAAATTTTGCATCGTTGATTTCAGTACATGCATTACTTTCTGCGACCGTGAATGTTATTCGAGCGGTTCAACTCGTCTAATTGTTATATGTCTTTTAGATGGGTTTGCGAACATGACATTCACGTTGATGTTCTGTGTTGTGCTGTGGTTATGGTTGGATCATCGTGGTGGATAGCCAGTGGTGCAATAGTAGTACAGTTTAGATTCATTTGTACATTTGATATTGCGGGGCGAGCGTTCGACTTGTGGACTGCCGTCTTTGCCATCTTGTATATTATTTGTTTGGGGCACGACCGGGTTAAGGTCGATGTCACCCTTGTATATTATTTTCTTTTCTGTACTAGGATTACCCCAAGGTGGAGTGCACGAATAGCCGGGTTCTAGAGGGCAACGGGTCCGCATCTTATGGCATTGAGATGGGGGGTCTTACTCTAGAATTGGCGGGCTATTCGCCGCACTCGTAAGGGGTAGAGTTTGACCCCACAAAAGGGTGCCTAAATTACCGGATTCGTGAAGTGCTGGGTGGCCCACTCACTTTGATGATTGGGCTTGCCTCGCTTCTGGGATTGGCGGGTAACTTGCCGCGCTCGTAGGAGTCTAGATTTTCATTGCACAGGCTACCCACACGACAGGGAATGTCGAGTCTCATTTGTGGCTCAAGTGAAACTCGAGGCTCTAGATTATCCACCATTCTGTTTTGCTTGGCTGAGATTCTGTATTGCTTCTGTGATGTTTCTTTACATCATGCTTGGGACGAATGTTATATATATTTATATATATACTAGCAGATGTTATATATGTTTTACACCCGTACTAGTCCAGTTCCCGCTCTGTCGTTAGTTAAGTAACCCAACGGGTGATGACGGGACCCAGTGGCGAATGCGGATGGCATATACGTACATTTTATTTTCGTTCCTTTATCTAGTGTGATATGTTAATTGATGGGACTACGTTGATTCTGATCAATGCAAGGATAAAACAAACCTATTTGATATTGTTGGAACCAAGTTTTTGAAAAACAGACATTACAGACGTTCTCTTTTGCTTTGCACAGTGGTATTCGATTGGGAATATCCTGCAGCTCATTTGACGAGGCAAGGGCCAAGATCCCTTCATCGGGAGTGACCCCTTGAGCAAAAGTTTGTGTCAGGGTAATAACTTCATTATGGTCGATTCTTTTTCTTTGCATCGTGGTATTCAGTTTGGGATATCCTGCACCTCATTCGATGAGGAAAGAGCCGAGATCCCTTCACAAGGAGTGACCTCTTTAGCAAAGTTTTCGCCACCATATATTTGTAAAACCACTTGGATTCCTTCAACGAGATCAAGTTCATTGCGTTAAAGGTTTTCCGCCAAAAACCAGCCGTAGCCCTCCGTCATTTCAAATTAGTATTGCTTAGTATTCGTGCTGCGTTTGTTGACCTTGTCAAGGCATAGTGTGCGGTAGCTCTGTAATATTTTTCTGTTGCATGCATATGTGCATTGGTCAGGACAGTCGTTCGACCTTGTTGACCTTATCAAGGGTCTGTGCGGGTGGGTCTAATGCAATCAGGATAATGACGGGTTGAACTTGACTAGGACCCTTTGACTTGTTGACCTTGTCAATATCACTTGGATCATAGGGGTAAAAACACACATCGGGAGTTTCAAATAGACAGGAAACTTGCCAGGCATGCGCATACCTTCTGGAGTGTGGTGACTTGAGTGGCTTCCATCAAGTTATCATATGATGATACTTGGATCCCGATTCTCACTGATGAGTAGGATTACTCTTCGTGTGATTTTAGATGATCGCGACTAATTCTCCTTTTGGGTTTGGAGGAGAATTCATGGAAACAGTGGGGAGACATCCTGATTAGATACAGTGATTAACCATTCTAATCTAGGTTAGAGTGCACACTGAGTGTTTCTTCTCTCTCTCTCTGACAGTGACCATGGCCCGACCCTAGATTAGAACTCATAAACCAAGTTAACCGAACGTTCTTAGAAACACTTTGACTTTTGGATTGTCAGAGTCGCGTATATCATCGTCACTCCTACTTCACCTTTGCATTTCTCTGGAACACTCTGTATCACTATGAAGATCCACATTTATTGGATACGCCATCGTATAGTTATATACAAACTCGATGAAGCTTGTTTCATTTCGAGGATGGTTTCCGGTTCAGGAGAAATCGAATATGATTATTCGGGTTGTCTTTAGTCTTTACCTTCTCTTAGGTTGCGAGGGCTTCTAGGATTAGGAGAGTACACCTATTATGCTTATTGGATAGTCTTCTTCCAAACCTCAGGCTGGTGCTGAAAGGTAAGGAATGAAGAAAACCAATTAGCCTAAGTGTGGTGTACAAAAGGTAATAAGTAAAGATATAAAAAGGGATTAGAAAGAGGGCAAAGGAAATTGCGACTGCTATCATTCACGACGAAATCGCATATATCATCGCCACTCCTACTTCACCTTTGCATTTCTCTGGAACACTCCGTATCTGTAACACCCGAGCCCATAATACTATTTCTGGTACTAGTTGAGTGTCATACATTGCTCATTTCGATTATCCTGATGGTTTGGTGCTTATTGCTAAATTTTAACCGGTTAAGTCATTTTGGCACATAACAAATTTTAACACCTAAAATGAAATTAAAAATATCCATGTTGGCCTACTCGTCGCCACTAGTCGCGTGGTAGCGTCCGCGTGTCGAGATTTCATCCCGTTCGGCGAAACGGGCAAGTTTGGACGGCTACGCGCGCGTGCAAGTATCCGACTTGGGGGCATGCATTTTAATCATTAAACACCTCTTTTCAAAATTTGGACCTCGCTTAAAATCCTATAATTTGAATTTGAAACATTTGGGCGCAACCCGGGCGCGATTTGGAAATGTTTCATTTAGCGCCGAAAATGCCCATTTAACTATATATATTAAACTATATATATAGGTTTGCTGTTGCCTAAATCAACTTTTTAATCCATAAAATCTTTTAAATCTAAACCCACAATTTTTCCCAGCCAATCATCGCGAGGGCTTTACTCTCGTGGGCCCCACCTTTTCCCACTCTCTCTCTATCTCTCTTCACTGCCTCCCTCTCTCTCCTCATCAAATCTCCCTCTCTCTTTATCAAATCTCTCTCTCTCTCTCCTCCTATATATTTATCGCAGCCGCCTCCTTCCTCTTCTCCATCGCGAGAAACCCCACGAGAACCTCCAAGCCCTAACCCTAGCCTCCTCGTGCTTGCGCCGCCGACCTCCCCGTGACCTCGCCGTCGCCGTCAACACCTCCTCAGCCTAGCCGCACCCTCCTACCTCCTTCCTCCGTCTCTTTCCGCGCCTGCACCCAACCCCGACGCCATCACCAGCCACAGACCTCGCCGCCGCCGCCGCCTCCCATCGCCGACGACACCCGAATCCTCCTCCCTTCACCTTCGTCCCGACCTCGTCGTTGCCTTCCTCCTCCCCTCGCCGGACCACCAGAACCCGAGCCCGACCCTAGCACCAACCCCCGGGTCGCCGGAAAACGTGCCGTCGACCCTCGTCGACATCACCCGCGCCACCTCCGACCACCTCCTCTCCCCTGCGACCAGAACCCGGCCCTTACATCCCTTCATCGCACAGCACCACCCTCTTTCCAGCAAACAAGGAACTTTCCAGCCTTCGCAGCCGCCGTCGCTGCCTCGCCGGCGTCCCAACGCCGTTGAGCCCGCCGTGGTTGCCCCCTGGTGTCTCCCTGTAAGCATCCCTTATCTTTCCTTTGGTGCAAAACCCCCTCGCTGGTCCTTGTTTACGTATATCGTATGGTTGCTAACTTGTCGTCGTTTTGACTTTTGCCGGATTCCGACCGTGCCGTCGTTTGGACCCGACGCTCCAGCAAAGTACTCTGGTCCGTGTGGTTCCGCTGTTCGCTGTTGGGACTCGATCCGTAGTCCGTGCACCCGTCTCGTGTTTTCTGCCGACATTGCATCCGTACTTTCCGGTTTTCGAAACCGTCGAGGCAAGTATCCGAATACTTGCTCTAACATGCTAGCATACAAGATCTAGTCTTGCTATGCAGTTGAATATCATATTTTATAATACAACATAATGATGGTGTTATCGATAGTACGGTATGACTAGAATTGACGGTTGCATTTCTCCTTGACATTAAATCAGTATAGTAGCTTCGTAAAATTAAGTGGTGTGCTATTAATCCATGCTTTAACTAATTAAACCAATTAGAACGTACTTGCTTAATTTGCTAGATCATCCATGAGACAATTATTATGCTTTAGCTTAAATTCATGTAGCTTCATTACTTTATGTTGTTGATATTGCTTCACCTTGTGGCTATTGCACCCCAAGGGTGCTTGAACCTGTTAATAATAGAATACAAAGCATCACTGTGTTTACATGGAGTAATATTGTTATTTGCTGTTCCTGCTGTTGTTCCTTATTCGTTACTATACCTGTTATCAGCATACATTTGATTGCATTACATATTGACCGATCTTGATACACCTGACACATATACTGATACACCGGACATGACACCCTATACATACTGACTCAACCTATTGGACTACAACCTGACTTATTACATGATCTCATGCCTAATGCCAAAAACCTGACTTAGGGTCCTCGTGGACCATTCCTGCTGTCAAACCAGACATACCTGCTTTTACCTGATTCTGTGTTGACATTAATCCTTGATTATTGAATACCTGACTTGACATACATAACTTGGGGGTATGGGGAAATCAAAGGTGAAACCGAACTGTAACTCAACAGTTCGATACCTGTTCTGATCAGTCTTACGGGCTTGGCCAGTCCGGAAGTGATGATGCTGACATCACTCGTCCATCCTACTACCTATTTTTACTGCCTAGCGGCACGTCTCGGATTCAGCCTCGAGAACCTTGACCGTGGTCCCGGGCACGCACGGGATACTATTGAGTTACATCGACGATTCATCAGTTGATTTCAAAGACTATAGAGTAGAAACCTGATAGGACCGTTTAGTCACCACTGCACATTACCCTGCTCTGTTATTTCTTAGTACTGCTTTATTCATGTTCATACTTGCATTGCTTATTACCATGTTTATATTATATTATTTGGTTGACATGACACGCTGACGTCTGGGTTTTGCATGGCCCAGATTCCTTACCCCGGTCGACGACTGAGCAGGAGTACTTCAGCCAGCAGGCTGGACCGTGAGTCCTTAGTGATTCGTTTATTTATTTCATTTCATTTCAGATGTGAGCCCGCATTATGGGACGTACTGTTTATTTATTGTATTGGATCATTTGCTTCCGCACTTATTGTTTATTGATTCTTGTTATTATGGATTTGGACATGTGTTAGAGTAGTTCATTATCTTGTTCTTGATATCCTTACAACCGCAATATGACTGTGGACGGATACTTCCTACCCACAGGTAGCATGGTTGGCTATGTTACTACCCAATCTCGTGTACTCTGGGAAGCGGGGCGTGACAGTATCACTACGAAGATCCACATTTATTGGATATGCCATCGTATAGTTACATACAAACTCGATGAAACTTGCTCCAGTTTGAGGATGGTTTCCGGTTCAGGAGAAATCAAATAGGATTATTCGGATTTTCTTTAGTCTTTACCTTCTCTCAGGTTGCGAGGGCTCCTAGGATTAGGAGGGTACACCTATTACGCTTATTGGATAGTCTTCTTCCAAACAATAGGCTAGTGCCGAAAGGTATAGAAGGAAGAAAACCAATTATCCTAAGTGTGGTGTACAGAAGCTAATAAATAAAGACAAATAAAGGTATTGGAGTGAGGACATGAAAATATACGGTTACAGTTGTTTACCGCCGAAAGCCAACAAGACAAACGTCTTGCCTGAATTTGGGGGCAGATGTTATTTGGTTTTATCCATCCACCTCTCTGAAGATGCCAAGTTGATTTATGGTACCGTGTATTGGAGGTTTGGATGGATGCAGCTGTTGTAGCAGACTTCGTCAGAGTCCCCCTTGTTTGTGAGGGGTTTTTTGATTGTGGGGACGCTCTTTCCTGCAGGCGCAAGCCCCTGCAGTTAATTACGTTACCGCGTAGCGATAACCACTTTCTCCTTCTCCAGAAGGTCACTTCATGTCGTGTGTGTTTTGTTTTATTTTTGGTTGCCCGTGGATTGTATACGAAGGCTAATTTATGTTGTCGCCCGTAGGGCGTGGATTGGTCCAAATCCGTATATTCTTAGATTTGGGTTTGAGTTGGTTTAAGGATTGTTAATATCGTTTGAGATTAAGATCAACATAAATGTTTGTTAAGGATACATTAGTCCGATTTTAGACTAAGATCTACTCGACGGGATTTTGGGGTCATTCAGACCCAACAAAAGAGCATTTGGGCTCCCATTGTTTTAGTTTAGGAACGTTACGGTCTATAAATCACCATTTTTCGGAGTGAGGGTTTGATTTAAGGACGTTGCGGTCCATAGCTAGTTTAAAGACATTACGGTCCATTAGGATGTACTCATGGGTTTGGGAATGTACCAAAGAGCTGTTGGTTGTCGGGACCGTCAACTCTCTAAAGACGTTGAAGAATTACAACGACATGTATCAAATGTATGGAGAGATGTACCCTTGAACCAAACTCCAGATTGAAGGGAAAGATCATGGTGGAATAAACACCATTTTAGATACCATTTGTTAGGATATCATTAGTCATCTTTGGAAATGAGATCGATTTGGGGAGACCTGAGTATAGGAAGGCTCGGTTAATTGGCGATCAAAAGAGTTTTGGCCTCGGAAGACTTATCTAGTTTAAGTTAGGGTTGGCCTATCATAGTGTTAAACACTAATATCTGCTTAGCACTCACGTGCTCCCACGTGAGTCTCTAAAGCAGTGTTAAACACTGAAATTTGGAGCGCTCGCGTGTGGCACGTGAGGGACCTGAGAATCGGGCACTGCTTCTTTGGGTTTATTCCCCCTTTTTTTATAAGTGCTAAACACTATTAGGGAGTCACGTGGGATCACGTGAAGCGCCCCAAAAATATGAACTGTCTTTGATTTATTCCCATTTTCCTTTTATAAGTGCTAAGCACTATTAGGGGGTCACGTAGGATCACGTGAGGCGTCCCAAAAATGTGAACTGTCTTTGATTTATTCCCCTTTTCCTTTTATAAGTACTAAGCACTATTAGGGGGTCACGTGGGATCACGTGAGGTGCCCCAAAAATGTGAACTGTCTTTGATTTATTCCCATTTTCCTTTTATAAGTGCTAAGCACTATTAGCGGGTCATGTGGGATCACGTGACTCGATCTCAGTCGCTCATTTTTGTTCCTCAGAGGTGCTCACGTGAAAATACGTGATCTGTCGTGATAGCATTGAACGCTAATCATTTATTTTATGTGCATGGAAATCTTGATCTGAGTTTTGAGAATTTCAGGTCCCTTATTTTTATAAGAATTAAATTCTTATGTAGGATTAAACCCTATTTTTATCAGAGGAATTAAATTCCTATATCTTTCAGAATTAAATTCTTCAAATTTAGTTCTTTCCCCTAAGTTTTGAGTCTGCATGACAGAATCTCCCCGATGAGAATTAAATTCTCAACTTGTGGGGAGATCTGCTTCTGTGGAGCTCAACCAGAGGAAGAACTAAGTTCTTTTTAGAAGAGTTAAACTTTTGAAATGACAAAGAAGAGATAAAATGATCTCTATGTCTTTCTTCTTACCTAGGGTTTCATTTTTTAAAAAAAAGCACTTCTTTTTTATTTCTCAAATCTTATGGGGGGGGGGGTCTCATCTCTTCAAGACTTGCAGTCTTGGGTCCTTTATATAATGGAGGCAAGTTTATCAATTTAGTTAAAGAAATCTCTCATTGTGAGATCTTGATTGATTTGGAGATTTTATCCACCGTTAGATCTTTGATCCAAAAACTTCTGTTTTACAGAAGATATTTTTCTTGTTTTTAACAAGATTAAGGAAATTTTTTCTCATACAGAGCTTATTCTGTAGCTTGGTGATTTTTAATCACCATTGAATTTTCAATCCAACGGTACTCTGTTTTACAGAGAGTAATCTTTCTTGTTTAGAAAGATTCAAGGAAATATTTTCCAAATAGGGTTTTGATCCCTTTACTTAGAATTTAATTATATCGGCTCAGAAGGCATTTGAGACCACCCACGTATAGCATGTGACCCCACAGGGTTAAACTCATTGCGTATGTACAACAGCCATAAGAGGGCGCTACGTGCTGACACTTGATCCTTTCTGGCCTGTCATTTGTTTCAATATGGCGCTTATATACTTTGTATATAGACGTCACGTGCTTACACATGAGGCTCTATTTTAGCCTATCAATTGTTTAAACCCAAAGCCTATAATCTTTATATAGGCTCTCACGTGTAGGCACGTGATGTTTTATTAGTGGAAATTTTCACATCGCTTTTTTTCTCTTTCTTTTCCTTTTCTTTCCTTTTTTTATAAGGGATTAAATGCCCCCACAACGTTATTCTCGCATGACTTACACGTGAGTGCAACGCTGTCATCTTTACAGCCGTTGGATTGCCTAAGGGAATGGGGAGATGAACCACCCTCGTCACGTCTTATAAATGCAAGGGTCTTGTCTTTGGGAAGCCACTGTTCTTTCATCTTCTTTCTTGGTCATTTTCTTTGAGAATTTAATTCTCTTCTTCAGAGCTTAGTTCTCTGCCCACTGAAATTTCAGAGTTAAACTCTTTCAGAAAAAAGAAACCTTTTTTAGGTAAAGATCTTGAACAACAAAGAAACTCTTTTCTTAAAAAAAATTACTGGATTTTAAATCCACCATAAGAGCTTTGCTCTCTTATGAAACTCATCTCTTAGAGATCCAAAGACGTGATCTTTGAGTAGTAAACCTCAATGTCTTGGGCATTCCTCCTTTGATCTTTAAGGATTCATGGCATTGTAATTTTATTTTTTGTTTCCTCATCATAGGGGTTCTGGAATTTAATTCCACCGTATAAAAGGAATTTAATTCCTCACTAAAGAGCTTAGCTCTGATGATTAAGAGGGCCCCTCGGGAATTTCATTCCCTTCTTAATTAAAGTTGGCAGATGTGAATTCTGTTTGTAGAGCACAGCCCTCGAGGGAGTTTAACTCCTTAGCCCAATGAAGTTTCTTATTAAAACGAGAATCCTTTTAGGATTCCCTCCTTAATGGGCGACTGCCCCATCAATGATGGAACGTCACCACTATTTTTATTTTAGACTTTAAGAATCTTGATATTTAATTGCCAGTCTTTTATTGAATTTTCTTTCCAGATACTATGGTTGTTTATCTGTATGATCTTGACGAGATTACCTCCTATGAAGACATTCGCGTCCAAGGTCGCTGCCAAGGCCAGGAGTTTACGAATGCCCAATGTGCTGAGGTGATGTATCGCTTCGATGAATACAACGGCCGACTACTCCCCCGTCGTTCCGCTCTTTTGAAAATTATCGTCGGGGTGATTTGGGAAGCACTTCCTGAATTTAACGAGGCCATGCCGCTTGAGGCACTTGATGATGCCGAAGATAAGGTGCGCTCAGTATATTTGATGAGCTTAATCTCAAAGAGGCGGCGAGATGATCTTGTCGATATCTTGCATCAGGTCTTCCAACAGACAACGATAATCTCGGCCTACCAGAGGACGAACGATACCAGCGGGAACCCCGACGCTTGCATTCGTGAGAAAATGCATAAGAAGATGGTCAAAAAAGCCAGAAGTATTTTACTCGGCCTTGCTTCTAAATTCCTAAATCCATGTCCGAGATTAAGTGTCTTACCATTGTAAACATTTTGATGATATTTTGTTTGTTTTTATCACCGATGTATAAATTTTCCCAAGTATGGATGGCAAAACTTCCATTTCTTTTATATCACTGCTCAAAGGTGCCTCATGTGAAGTAATAGTTACTCATATATATATATATATATATATATATATATATATATATATATATAATGCTGGGGTCCCTGTGTTATACGTGCGAGGCACGTGAGGCGCTGCCTCGTTACTGAAGATGTTTTTTTTACCTTCTTTCTCTGCTTTTTTTCTAAGTCAATACTTATCTTTCCCAATGCCTTCTTTGAATAGAGCTTGGAAGTAGTCCATCATGCACATCCTTTTCTGTGCCTAGACTTAAATGCCTCCCTTCATAATCTGAAGCAATGCTTCTCTTCTCTCTCACTTTCAGAGAATCATTTTAACAGAGAAGAGTTATGGCTTGTAATCATCCACGTACTTGCCGGCAGCCATGGGAGGTGCCTATTAAAGGGATTGTTCCTTGTTTTGCTGCACACTTGGTGAACCCTACTCTTACGGATGACCAATGTGATACGGTGCTGCTCGAGCTCTCAGCTCGTAGAGGATCTCCAATCCCCTTCGGCTCCATTTGGCTCCAGATGGTTTTCTTGTTCGAGTAGCCCTGTGATTGTCATATCTCCGATCCCTTCGGGGCTGGGAAAGACGTTCTTAGATAATTTCCTTGGTTATATTACCGCCGGGAGAGCATATTCTCCCCAAAAATCATGAGGATTTCTAAGTGTTCATCGCCTCCGTAAACCGTATGGATCTCATTCACATTGTGAGGACCCGTAAATAACTTTTTTATTTCAGTGGCAGGTAGCTCTGGCAAGCGTGTGGCATGTAAATAATCCATCTCGACCTCTTTGTAGGACAGTGATGGCTTAGAAGACAGGTTTGGATCTGTCGCCTAAGACTTTTCAACTTTATGAGCCGTGAGGGTCTCATAAAGACTTTTCTCCCTACGAGTCGAGAGGATCCCGTAGGTGTATTTTCTCCTTAGGAGTCATGAGGACTCCTAAGCGAGTTTTCTCTCGAGAGTCGTAAGGATCTTACAAGAGAATTTTCCCCCTTTACAAGTCGAGAGAACTCGTAAGTGGTTTTTTTCCTCCTTGTCGATATTTGGCTTTAGAGAGTGTCCCGTGAATAGTATACAATAGTCCATCTTGGACCCACTTGTAGGGCCCCAGTGCTTAGGAAACAGGTTGATATCTGCCGCCTAAGTCTTTTCCCCACGAGTCGAGACGAGTCGAGAAGTTCTCACAGGGACATTATTTTCCTTACGAGTCGAGACAAATCGAGAAGTTCTCGCAAGAATGTCCTAACGTCACAGTTAACCTCTGCTGATAGAAGTCCGTTAGGGTTTGTGGTACTAGGGGTTTTTGTCCGTCGTACCGTCGTGTTGGCCGATGCATTCCCCGATATGCAATCTTGCTATTCGAGTAGCCCCGAGACTGTCGTGTCTCTGATCCCTTCGGGGACTGGACAAGACGTCTTCAAGTAATCTCACAGGTGATATTAACATCGGAAGAGCAAGCGTTAAGTATATTCCATGACGCCTTTTACTTGAGGTTAGGCTAAGTTTGGGAGCCCCGATGAGTCATGACCACTCCGCGCTGGTGTGGGATGATCTCCGATAGTCTTTCAGGTCTCATTTGAGTTGTCGTCAAGACCCTGAAGCTAGGGATCTTCCTTTGCTTCGTTTGTTGGCATTGCGTCTGCAATATTGCGATGAATGTCGAGGTTGTCTCTAGGTTGTCGATGAACCGTCGAGTCTTTGAACTAGGGGCTTTTCCATGGCTCCACTGTTTTGACCCTGGGGTCGGTTGTTGACGTTACATCTGCATCCTGCTGGAGTGAGAAGGAACGCCATTGTTGATCTCTAAGCTGTAGATGTTGCCGTCGAGACCCTGAAGCTAGGGATCTTCTTTTGCTTCGCTCATTGACATTGTGTCCGCCATATTGCGACGAATGTAAAGGTTGTCTCTAGGTTTTTAGTGAACCGTCGAGTCTTGGAACTACGGCCTTTGCTGTGGCTCCATCGTTTTGACCCTTGGGTCGGTTGTTGACGTTGCATCTGCATCCTGCTGGAGTGAGAAAGAACGTCGTTGTTGATCTCTAGATTGTAGAAATTGCCGTTGAGATTTGGCTCTCTTTCTTATGGAGCCTAGTGGGAAATATGGTTCCCTTGTTTGTTTGTGCCCATGGATTGTATACAGGGGTTGATGCAGAGTCACCTGCACGGCCAAAGTTTCATTTTTTATTCTTTCTTTCTACGATGCTCTATCATTTCAGCTTTTTATATCGCTAAAGTCGTGATTGCCCAATAATTTCGGCTTTTTATCGCGGTGCCCAATCATTTCGGCTATTTTTCATTTTACTCGCTGCTTTTTATTGCGAGTTACCCAAACATTTCGGCTGTTTTTTTAATATGCATATATTTTGCTCGCTGATTTTTATTACGAGTTGCCCTATCATTTCGGTTATTTCATATGCATTTTGCTCGCTGATTTTTATTGCGAGTATGGAACTCGAGATCTGATACCAATCTTAGCATCAGTATCTCTGCGACTGGAATATATCCAGGAGCGAAACATCGTTTGCCATGAAAGGACTTGGAATTTGATACCGATTTAGGCATCAGCATCGCTACAACTGGGATATTGCCAGGAGTGAATCATCATCTGCTTTTGTCGATTTGAACAAAGGTGGCTTAGCAAAACAGGGTTATGATCCTGTTGACTAAGGATTTGAATAAATGTATTTCTTCCTACGAGTCATGAGGATCTCATAGGTGTATTTTCTCTTTAGCAATCGTGGGGATCCCTAAGTGTATGTTCTCTTATAAGTCGTAAGGATCTCATAAGAGTGTTTTCTCCTTACAAGTCGAGAGGACTTGTAAGTGCCAATCACCACATGAGGACACTCCTCGTCATTGGTGGGACTTGGTGAGGGAACGTTTGTTTGTGTCCGTGGATTGTATACAAGGGTCAATATTGGACCGCTTGTAGGTCAACTTGGGGAGTGTGATGGCTTAAGAACAGATTCAGGTCCCTGTATCTTAAGACTTTTGAATCCTATGAGCCGTGAGGGTCTCGTAGAGGGGAGTTCTCCTTACGAGTCGTGAGGATCTCGTAAGTGTAATTTCTCTTTAGGAATCGTGGGGATCCCTAAGTGGGTTGCTCCCTTATGAGTCGTAAGGATCTCACGCAGGCGTTTTCTCCTCATAAGGCCGAGTGGACCTAGCAGGTGTCTTTATTTTAACGAGATTGCGCCCTTTCGGGTTTTCACAAACTCGCCGATAGCCCTGCTGTTTTTACTCACAGCGCTCTTTTGGGTTTTCATCCGTGCCCATCTCGCTTGAGAACGTACCGTTTTTTTTGTTTTTTTGCAGCGCTATGGGAGCTTTGATTGCAACATAGATCCCAGAAAAAGATATCGCTATGCTTGGGGCAAAGGGTACTAGTTTAGGGATATTTCGGTCCATTGTTAGTTTAGGGACATCTCGGTCCACTGTTAGTTTAGGGACATCTCGGTCCATTGTTAGTTTAAGGACGTTACGGTTCACAGATCTCCATGTTTGGGATGGAGTATTGTTGAATACTACTTTTAGAGTTTTGACTCAGGAAGATAGCGAGCGGAAATAGGCGTTGTCATCTATCATTAACCTGAGCCGTGATTTGGCAAGTGTAGTATTTCTTAAGGAACCGATCGTTTATCGGCCGGAAGGGTCTTTCACCATGCATATCCATATGAATGTAGGCCCTACCTTGGTTGACCTTATCTATGATATACGGACCCTCGTAGTTCGGCTCAAATTTCCCCCGCTTTGTACGGTTGGGGATCATAGGTCTTTTTACAACTAACACAAGCTCGCCTTGGCGGAATGTTCTCGGCCTAGTCAGTCTTTCGTATGAGCGGATCATCCTTGCTTTGTAAGCTTCCAGGTTTTGCTGCGCTAAGAGACGAGTTTCATCAAAGTCATCGAGCTCCTCAAACCGAAGATGGGCATTTTCTTCAACTGTCGGCTCATATCGAACTGCTACTCGTAGTGAGGGTAGCGCTACCTCCAAAAGAAGTACCGCTTCCGTGCCGAATACCAACGCCAATGGCGTTGTATTTATGTCTGTTTTGAACATGGTTCGATACGCCCAGAGAGCTTCATGCAGTCTCTCGTGCCAATCCCTTTTATTTCTGGACACCGTTTTCTTTATGATATTTTTCAAGGTCTTGTTGAAAGCTTCAACAAGACCGTTATCGCGGGGATTATAGACTGAATAATATATCCAATCTATTTTATGCTGCTTTGCAAAGCTACTGATTTTATGGATTCTATAGGCTGGCCCATTATCCGAAATGATTCGTCACGGAGTGCCGAACCGGTAAATGACGTATGCCCTGAAGAAATGGAAGATGTTTTCCGTCTTCACCTCCCTTAAGGGTACTTCCTCTGCCCACTTAGAGAAATAATCAGTTGTTGCCAATATGAACCGATGTCCTTTAGATGACGCTGGTTCGATGGGCTCGATTATATCGGTCCCCCACATTTCGAACGGCCAACTAGCCAGTGTTGGGTGTAGAGATTCGGGGGCTGGTGGATGAAATCCCCATGAATTTGGCACGAATGACACTGCTTCGCATATTCGATGCAGTCCTGAATCATTGCGGGCCAGTAGTAACCCATTCTTTTGATCTTCAACTTCATCTTTGGCCCAGCTTGATGAGAACCACAGAGTCCGTCCTGAGTTTCTTGGATGACCCTTTTTGCTTCTTCTGGTCCCAGGCATCTCAGCCACAGGCAGTCGAATGATCTCTTATAAAGAGTATCATTGAAGAAGACGAAAGACAGGGCTCGTCTCATGAGATGATGTCTTGACGACGCATCTTCGGGTGTTCGATGGGACTTGAAATAGTCTATGAAGACTTTTCTCGAATCTTTAATATTTTCTTCGTCTTCTATTTGGCAGGCTGCTTTCTTGGCTGCTTCCTTTTCTTCAGACGACTCCGGAGATATTTCTGCCTGTGCGAGAATCCGGCGGCTTTGTACAATGATCCTTACGTCATCGAGGTTTTCGTCAGCCAGTTCCTTAGCAAGCTTGGCTAATGCATTTGCCTTGCTATTTTTTGCACGCGGTATGCTTTCCAGGATGTAGGAGGGGATTTGAGTCAGCAGTTGCTGCACTCTTTCACCATATTTTACTAACTCTGGCTTGCACGTCTGATAATCGCCATTTACTTGGCTAACAACCAGTTGGGAGTCTCCGTATATGAAGAGGTTTTCGATGCCCATGTCGATAGCAATCTCAAGACCTGCTATCAAAGCTTCATGTTCCACTTCATTGTTTGTCCTCGGCTCAGTTAAGGAAAGGGTGAAATGCATTATCCCTCCTTGCGGAGTCACGAAGATAAGGCCCACCCCGGCTTTAATCATGGGGGTATTGTGCTTTCGCTTCTTCATGGAAGACGCTCCATTGAAGAAGAGTTCCCATTGGTTATTATTTTCCTCCGTCTTCCCTTCAATTGCATCGAACACATGTTCATCCGGAAATTCGCAATTTAAGGGAGAGTCGGTTGGTATCGGATGCTCAGAGAGAAAGTCAGCGATGGCCTGGCCTTTTACTACCTTGAGGGGTCGATATATTATCGAGAACTCCATCAAGATGAGGGCCCATTTGGCAAGCCTTCCTGTTAATATGGCTCTTGACGTCAAATATTTGAGAGGATCCACCTTTGATATGATATGGACCTCATGTGCCAAGGCATAATGTCGAAGCTTCGTTATCACGAAGATCAGTGCCAGAAAATACTTTTAAATGGGGGAGTAGTTGTTTTCTGCCCCTAGGAGAACTCGACTCAAATAGTAGAGAGCTCTCTCCTTCCCCTGGTCGTTCTCCTGTGCCCATAGCACGCCTAAAGAACCTTCAAGGGCTGTTGTGTACAGGATGAGGGGTTTTCCCTTGACTGGAGCGGTCAATACCGGTGGATTTTGCAGATATTGCTAGATTTCGTCCAGTGCGCTTTAGCATTTACAATCCCAAATGAAAGGGATCCCCTTCTTCATTAGATGGCTGTAAGGGCGGCATTTACTGGAGAGGTTGGCTATGAACTGCCGGATATACGCGAGCTTTCCTTGGAAAGACCGCAGTTGTTTGAGAGTTCTTGGCGCGGGCATTTCCATAATCGCCTTGATCTTTGATGGGTCTATTTCGATGCCTCGATGTCGTACGATGAATCATAAGAATTTGCCTTAGGAGACTCCAAACGCGCATTTCAGAGGGTTCATCTTCAGGTTATATTTCCGAAGACGCTGGAACACTATTTTCAAATGCTCTCAGTGCTCCTCGTATGATTTTCTTTTCACCACAAGGTCATCGATATAACATTCGACAATTTTGTATATGAGGTCATCGAAGATCTTCGTCATGGCCCTCTGGTAGGTAGCGCCAGCGTTCTTCAGACCAAAGTGCATTACTTTATAGCAGAATATGCCTAGTGGAGTCCGGAAGGCGGTGTGCTTTTGGTCTTCGGGATGCATCTTTATTTGATTGTAGCCTGAAGATCCATCCAGGAAGGAGAAGACCTCATGAGTGGACATGTTATCTATCATCGGCTCGGTAACTGGTACGGGGAAGTCGTCCTTCGGACAAGTTTTGTTGAGATCCCGAAAATCCACACAGATACGCATTGTCCCATTTTTCTTCATCACTGGGACAATGTTGGCAATCCAGTCAGGATATTGAACTTCTTGGATGAAGCCGGAGTCGATTAGTCAATTTCTTGACTTCGGCATTGATGCTCATCTCGAGTTCGAGCCGCATTCTTCTTGGCGCCTGTTTGACTGGCTTGACGTTCGGTGATATAGCCAGTTTATGCACCGCTATTTCTAGATCTAGTCTCGGCATCTCAAAATAATTCCATGCGAAGCAGTCTTTATACTGCATAAGTACGCCCTTTAGAGTGGTCACCTATTTTTCAGACAACAACTTACTGATGAACGTTGGCCTTGGCTCGTTTTCTGTCCCCAAGTCGATTTTCTTCATATTGTCCCCTATGGTGTGTATCCCGTCTTCTAGTTCTTTTGGCGCCGGTGGAAATTCTGAGATCACCTCGTCCTCATCTTCATTTGCGAAACACTGGGAGGGGTCGTCCACATCCTCATGCTCTCTCTCTCTTTTGAGAATGTTATCATGTGGCAGGTGCGAGCTCGTTTCCAAGCTCGAGGTTGATCTGGACTTTCCTTCACGGTGTAGGTTGCTCTTGGCTCATGCTTTCGTGGTGGGGATACCCTTCAATTTTCGAACAGAGCGAACCTCTCTTGCTGATACTGGTCTTCGACCCAGTCTTTGATAGTGAAGCAATCTTCAAGAGGATGTCCTAATGCTCGGTGGTAGGAGCAATAAGCCGGATGATGGATCTCGTTTATTTGCTCAGGGTGCCGAGACTCCGGTAGTGTCATCATTTGATACTTCTTGACAAGGTTGAATATTTTCCTTATCTTGTCTTGAGGGAAAAAGTATTCATGACCCATCTTTTTCATAAAAGACGGATTCCAGCTGATTTTCTCTCGACCGCGTAGCTTCTTGGATCCACTTTGCTGTCTTCGAACGCCATTCCCGTTCTTTGTAGGGTTACTAGGCACTCTAACAAGGGTTAAGGAAGCATCGAACATGCCCGTTTAAAATTCTAGCCGTGCCGAATACCCTAAGCAAGATCGTTACTAGAAAATTAGGGTTTCAAAAGCAAGTAGACTATGTTTACAACTAAGTGAGTACGATATACAACCTTTGTAGATCGGTCCTTCACTTCTATTGCTCCTTGTTGAAGTCCCTTCGCTGCTATCGTGGTTCTCCCGGACCCTTGCATGGCTTCACGAGGCAAAAGACGCGTCCTTACTTGAAGTCTTCGAGGCCGAAGATGATCTACGTCGAGGGGATGCCAACTCAAGCTCCTACTTCACTAACTAGAGAATTAGTGAAGCAAACACCCTAAACTAAAGTGCTAGTCTAGTAGAGGATGGAGAAATAGGAAGTGGGTTCTCTTTAGAATTTTGTTTCTCACAATCTATCTCATTTTTGATCAAACCCTAGCAAGCTTTTTCTTTTTAGCAATGAAGAAGAAGAAGAAATGAAAGAGATGGGGATAATGATCAAGTGAGTAAGCTAACCATGGTGAGTGAGTATCATATACTAACTCATGTAGAGATATTACCATGGCTAAGTTTAAATGG
The DNA here is from genome assembly GCA_030015575.1 of Agapanthus africanus. Lineage (NCBI taxonomy): Eukaryota > Viridiplantae > Streptophyta > Magnoliopsida > Asparagales > Amaryllidaceae > Agapanthus > Agapanthus africanus. Next base: position 541,837,917 of record CM057337.1, read on the forward strand.
TTAGGTTAATAAAAATCTAAGGTAAAACAAATTTAGTGGACTTTGTCAAAGTATCCACAAGCTTCCACAAGCTTCATGCTTATGACAAAATGTCCACTAATTTGTAATTACCTTAAATAATTATTAACCACCATTTAAATATAGAATGGTGTAAGTCTTACACACCCATGTCTAGTGTATCAAAAACCATGATACAAAAAAGAAAACACATTTTAATATATATCACATATATATTAAAGTGTGCACATGTGAGAAAAATCTATAAGTGAACAAGTGTTAGTAAATGTAAACTGGTATATCTAATATACAATTATACACTTAATTATTAAATCAACACTTGACTTAATAATCCGGTCATATCTCATATAACCGACTGACATCCATTGTATCGACTTATCAAATCAACACTTAATTCGATAACCCGGATATATCATATATAACCGACTGATACATAAAGTCGCGAGAATAGAATACGGTATCACATACACGCATTATTCTCGGTCTCGCACATATCACATATGCGCTCCTATTTCGTTTTGCTTGAGCCAGTAAAACCTCTGTGTAGGACTCTAAAGATTCATCAATACGCCGGCAGTAGGTGATGATCACATCAAGCACCCACAAGCCGTCAGCGGTACTAGCTGGACGTAACGGCTATCCGAGTATTGAGCGATTAGAAGATCAGGAAGCATGCCCGCTCTAACTCCTGTAAAATCCTGCCGGTAACACTTCCCGTACAGTCCAGTCTCCTCGTCTGATATGTCGCATATCAAGTCTAAGGGCGGTAAACGTCAGACCCCAATAACTGATAAGTCATGCTGATGTGAGGCTTATAACGGGTCGAGAAACTACTGGTAACACTTACCAGTAAATCTCCAAATCAGCCCTGGCCAGGGACTTTCCTGTTATGGCCAATCGAGCATAGCGCAACATCAACCCCCAATACAGGGAGAAACGAAACCCCTCCTATCGCTCATTACCTCCATGTGACTCGGGACTGTACCCAACAACCACCGTTTTGCACGCCCTCATGGACGTGGTAAGGTGGAAATCAAAGCATAGTGGGAATCATACAAGACTCTATGACGATCTCAGGTCTACAGACTAACCTGCATAAGTGTCACCAGAGAAATGCCATCTGACGTGAGGTATAATACCATCTGGAAGTTCTCGACGAGTCCGTCTAGTGTACCCAGTCTCCACTGAGCACTCGTATACCATCTCTGATGTCAAACACCAATGGATATGGGATCATCCATCGCCCATCTCATGGGTCGAGAAGCGTATACGCTAGTCTACTCTGGTATATCGATGCCCCGTCTCGATACACCCACGACTAGGGACCTTGAAGGATGTACTTATGGACTACCATGTCCCCACTAGTATGATCCGCATCATAGTCCAGGTAGTCAAGTACACATCCTAAGGGTTTTACCAACATGTAACTATAAGACAGTATAAAGAGACAAGTATACACATTAAAGTAAAGAGCAACCAGATAGCATACTATCATATCGACCAAGAAAGTCCTCTCTATATATGTCCAAGCATCCAATATAATATACATCATCTGTACAATACTGGCCTCTAGGGCATACATACAACTAACATTCTTGATCTTGTTGTTGCTTCCACGTCGGACTTTTTCCTTGCCATGAGAGCACACAGCAGGCTGAGGATGAAGGGTATCGTAGTCTTCTTTTTCCGTGGACTGCTGAATGAGACGTTGCGTCCTGGCTTTTTCGTAAATGGCCATCTCACGGCTATGGTCATCCTGAACCTTTTAACTCGCTTCCCTTATTATCTTGTCAATTTGTTCTTCTAATGACAGACTTGGTAGTCGTACGGCAGGATCTCGTTCTGGTTCGACCTCAACGCTATCTGGAAATGCATTCGCTTTTCCACAAAAGTTATTTATGACATGGAAGCCATATCATCGCTCCCGTTTCTTGGACCGAATGTATCCAAGACTCGTCGTCTCTATCCTCCCGTTGGGCATTTTCCGCTAAGTCCCGGGAATGTTCCAAATCCTGTTGTAGAACTAGGCTTGTCGAGCGGTTTGTTTGAAAGGTATGCCCTGGCATCTTAATAGCCTTTTCAATCCCTCTGCGTAATATCTGGACGGATTGGTTGGAGTCTATCGAGTGCAGAATCGGCACCATGCCAGACTTCTTTCTCCACTTTAGTCTCCGTGGATTGGTAGAAGAGGGTCGCCTTTTCATCTCTTCGCCTATGAGGAACGTAGAAGGTCTGTAGCTCTTGCACGCCGTATGTGTCGAGCGCATCAAGTTCTTTGTAATGGTACTACGGAACCATGGTGATTTGCAAGCTCTGCCCTGCTCCAATGAAGGTTTGTATTAAGGGACGAACAGAGAATACTGTGTTGTCTTCATCTTCAGAGTCGCTGCCAAACACCAAAATAGGCATAGATGGTGTTGGCCCGCTGCCTTGGGGTTGCCCCGAAAAGACCATCTCTTCATCATCATCGGTATCGCTCCCAAAGATTGGGACGGTGGCGAAGGCTTTCTGTTTATTCTCTGATTTACGACATCTTTCCGTGTCTTCGAAGTCTGGTAGGAAGTACTTGGCGTCTTCGAATTTGCGGACTTCATTTACGGAGAATGGGTTTAGCTCCCCTATAACTGTGTACTCGAGGTCGTCTTTGAAGTACTTCATCTACTGATGTTGTATAAAAGGGATGATATTGTACTCGTGTAACCAAGGCTGGCCGAGCAGAGCGTTATAACAAGTCTTGGCGTCGATGACATGAAATTTGATGTCAGTGACGAGCATCCCAAAGCGTAATGTTAGTATTATGGACCCAAGCGTCCGTGATGACTGAGAGTCGAACCCAGAGATAGTAATTTTGTCCCGGGCCAGGTGTTGAACGTTCATGCAAATCTCCTTCAACATTGAGAAGGTCGACGGAGGACCCGTTGTCAACCAGGATCTTCCCTATCTTGATGTCGTGGCAGTACCCAGTGACATACAGAGGACGGTTGTGCTCGCATGTTCCGAGGAGGAGATCTTCATCGCCGAATGTGATGTCAGTTGTGTGAACTTCTTCCAGCTCGTCCTTCATCCTTTCTTCTGCAAGGAAGGCTTGAAACTGATCGGGCTCTTATAATACCTTGATCAGAGAATCTCGTGGCTCTTTGGACAGGAGGAGAGCATCCAGTATGCTCAGTTGTGAAGGTATCTTCCTCAGATGTTCCAGGACATTGTAATCTACTTTGTTTTTCTTAGGCGGATTTTTAGCTGTGAGCTCTTCGACGACTATATCATCGAGGGCAATTTCCTTAGAGACTCATTCCTTCCCTTGTCTCTCTTACCCGAACCATTGTTTGAGGATCTGAGATTCTTTTCAGGAAACATACGGCTACGCAGCTGGATGTTCTCGCATTTCTTCACCTCTTCTTCTTTTCCAGAGGTGGATTCCTTGAAGAGAGGGCCAAGGGCCATTTCTTCGTCAGAATCGCTCCCGAAGGTAAGAACTTGAGATTTCCCTTTTGTCTGGATGGCATCAACCATATGACAGTTTCCAGTCGTTTTTCCACGCTCACCTGTCGCACTTTTTCGCTGTCGACGAGTTTCACGCTTCATCCTCTTGATGTGTTGTCGGTAAGCAATGTATCCCCGCCATCACTTCTTTAAGGCATTGCACTCTTCGGTAGGATGTATGACCCTCCGATGGTATAAGCAGTATTTCGGATGTACATCCGCTTCGTCAATGCACGTACTCCCGGGAGTAATTCCTTCGAAAGGTAGTAGCTTCATTCCCATTGACAGGGCTTTGGCAAACCGTTTCCCCGTCTTAAACTTGCTTTTGTCTGTCGCGGGTGCGCTTCGATCTGATTAGAGTACTTTATGACTCTTCCTCACCACAGCTTCTTCGTCCTGACGTCGAAGCTTGAACTTTTCGTATATGGTCGTTTCTCGCTCTCAGTCAGCTTTGCTCTTTTGAAGGGCTTCGTTCAGCAGTTTATCGATCAGTTCGTCTGACAGTTCCAGGGATTTTGATGCCGGTCCTGCCCCCAGTTCCTCTGCGTTGCTTTCCGATGCCGAGGGAGCTTCTTCGTCTTTTAACGATAGGTGAGAAACCATGTGGCAACTTGCTACATACTCCCCAGGTTCTTCTGACGAGTCATTCCCCTCATTATTATCGCGGTCTCCATTCTCAAGAATATGCTTGAGGAACTCTTCAAGTGTGACTGGGGTCCGCGCCTTTGGTTGTACTCTTCCAGCGCGTCGATATATTTTTGCAGGTCCGTGCGCTTGTCGTCTGGCTGCGCAGGCTTCTTGGTCTTCTTCTTTCCATTCGAGGACTTTGAAGACTTGACCTGGGTGTTTTGTCCATTGTTACCGGCATTCGGTGTCGAGTGCGGTTTAAGCATCCCCTCAATGATCTCAGGCTCCAGTGGGCTTTTTCATCTGATCGCCGGGAATGCTTGACGATCCTTCAGCATTCTTTTAGTTTTAGTCAAAAGGACAATTTCCCACGGAGCTTCCTCTATAAATGAGCATGATGCCTCCGGCATGTCCACCTTTTTAGGAGCTTGCTGCTATGGCGGGTTTACCTTCCAGTTTTCGGACAGCATGAACTTGCCTAGCTGGTACTGGTCCCCAACCCAGTTTTTGAAGATGTAGCAATCTTCAATTGGATGGCCCATTACTCGGTGGTAGGGGCAGTAGTTAGGACTATTGACGTCCCCAGGCTGCAGTGGGCGTCTCGGATCCGGCAGAGTGATGAGCCTGTTGCGCACTGCCAGTTGGAACAGTCTCCTCGTTTTATTTCGGGGAAATGAGTAAGGACGTCTCAACTGCTCTTCGAGGGATCGTCTTGTGATGCTTTGGAGAATGACCCACTCGGTTGTTGTTGAGCGTTGGCAACGAAAGTCGCTTTCCCTTTGCCCTTTTCATTCCAAAGATCCGTTTTTGAAGAGGACGGCCTATGGCCCATCTGGTCCATTTGGGCGAGCTTGTCAATCAAGGCCTGGAATATGGTCGGTTTGAAGAATATCATGAATTGGGATATAGTCACCTGAGGATCAAGGGTCCCTACGAACATACCCACGGCGGGAGCTTCTTCTATGCGTTATTCGCATATTGACCATAGGTTCCACCATCGAATTGTGTATTGAACCCAGGTTTCTCCCGGCTTCACCCTGGCATTAATTAATGTCGTAATCGGGATGCGCTCACTTACTCTTCTGAAATGCTATGTGAATAGCAGCTCCATTTCTGTGAACGTTTTGATGGAGTCAATCGGAAGCTCCGAATACCATTCAAATGCTGTCTCTGCCAAGCTACCGGCGAACTGGCAAAGCAGCAGTTTGTCGTCGCTTCCGGTATTGCCGCATTGAGCTCTGAACTGAGCGGCGTGCTAATGAGGATTGCATGTCCCCTTATACACATGGAATTTAGGGATTGTATATCCTGGCGGGTATTTGATTTGATCGTACTAGCCTGGATAAGGTCGCCCAATTCTGACGACTTGGCCAGCCGCTTCGCTTACCTGATGAGCTCGTATTTGTTGAGCTATGTAGTCATCAAGGGAAGCTTTGGAGATTGTCTCCTCCCCGGTTGCTGATAGAGCTGGAGAAGGGTTTGATGTCTCCCCTCTGTCGTCTTCAACGATTATTGGAGGGTCTTCGGCTAGAGGATCCGGCTAGATCATCATCCCCACCATGTCTTAGAACAGGAGTGCCATTTGTTTTATATCAGCCGCTTGTTCCGCGGCCTCTTTATCTTTCTTTTCAAGCACCCTTCGTAGGAATTCGGTGTTGGTCTCTTGTTCCTGACGTTGTTCCGACGATGCTTCTGGGCTTTCTTTCTGCCCAGTGAGTGTGGCCATCCTTGTCAACATCTCCTGGATCTTTTGTTGTTGCTCATGAGCTTTTGTCATCGATCGTGTGAGTGGTCGATGACCCGTGGAAGTATGGCTTTTCTCTTTCCTGGAAGCCATATAGACCGTGTGTACTACCATACCCCCAGACTTAGGGTGTTTGGGTCCACTGCCTTTGATATTTGCCGCTGGTGGTGGGAGATTCTCAGGCCTTCTCTTTTTATGGGAGGCTGAAGTTGAGGGGACTGTTGCAGCAGGCACCCATGTGGATGAGGCCTTCCGTTGTATGGCGGAGGGGTGGTTCTCCTCTTGCTAATTATTCGTTTTCTTCAACCGGCGAGAATAATCTTTAACAATCACAGAGTCTTGGACTCTCCGCCAGACCCTGTGGATCTTAAAGGACAACCGCTGAGGAGGTTGTTCTAGTTTCTCCTGCGTTGTGCTTTCAACAGGCGGAGGAGACTTGTTTAACACAGCGGTTAAAGAGTCATTGCGCACCCTCCTGAGCAGCTCGAAGCTGTTACCAGTTGGAACAGCAACGTCAATTTCCACCATTGGAGCTAGTGGGGTGAGTCCAGCGGGGGAACTGCCCTCAGCCTTCCTTACTCGGCGCCAGTGGCGACGTCGAGCATGTCGTGCCGAAGGTGAAGGGTTAGCCTAGCACCTCGTCAAGGGTTTGGTAGCATCACATATGCCATAATCAAAATTTTAGAGGTGCTAAGTTAACTCGACAAGAATCGAAACTAGAAGTTTTAGGGATTCATACAAATAAGCATCACATGCAAATGTAAAACTATCACTAAGAGTAGAGATTACAAACTTTGTAGACCTCCCTCGGTGACTCCTTGGCACTATGAGAGTTTGGAACGGATCGATGGAAGCCTTCCTTGTCCACGATGATTTACCCGAAGTCCCTTTGCCCAAAGCTCCTTGCCTTACTTGTTACGCAAACGAAGTAGAGCAAACACCCTACACAAATCGGCTAGATGTGTGTAGTATGATGATGTGTTTTATATTCAACAATTAAAACCCTTTCTTTTATCAACTTCACTCAAGAGAGAAATCAAGAGAGGAAGAAGAAGATAATGGTGGCTAAGCTTGAGCTTTCTATCATATCACATATGATAACTTGCTTTCTTCATACCAATTTTTTCATACTAGCTTCATATCACATATGAATCCTTTTATAGTGATGAGAAGGAATAATCATCATTATTCCATTCCCACTATAATTATGGGTGGAAATTCTTTTCATAAAGAATTAAGCATGGGTGGAAATTCTTTTCATTAAGTTAAATAAAGCTTACCCACTAAAGAATAAAGGAGCATGAGTGGGTTTTCTTTACATTAACTTAAAATGATAAATATAAATAAAAGCTTCAATATAAGTCTTGCATTGCCACCATTCTTATATCATCAACCATGATACTATGTATGTATGTATGTGTCCATGCACATCATCATGTGCATGCATGCATGCATACAAAAGGATTTAATTAAAGAATTAATCTAAATGTAATTTGTTAAATCAACACTTGATTTAGCAAACCGGTCATATCACATACGATCTGACAAATAGAAAATGCCTGATTAATATACGTTATCACATAACCGTATTTAATCGGGTCCCGCGCATATCTCATATGCACACCACATCTTTTTTCCTGAGCCAGGAAACTTCATTGTGGGACTCTAAGACTCGTCAATACGCCGGCAGTAGATGATGATCATATCAAACACCTACAAGCCGCAAGAGGTCAGCTAAACGTAACGGCCACCCGGGTATTGAAATGATCAGAAGAAAACCAGCGAAGCTGTAAAAACTCCCGTCGAGCCAATTGGCAACACTTACCGTACAGTCCGGTCTCTTCGTCAGATATGGTGCATATCGAGTCCAGGGATGGAATCGTCGACCCCAGTAACTCAATAAGTCATGCTGGTGTATGGCTCATAACAGATCGAGAAACTACTGATAACTCTTATCAGTAAATCTCAGCAGCCCTGGCCAGGGACTTCGTGTTATAGCCAATCGAGCATAGCACAACATCAACCCCCAATACCGGGAGAGTCGAAACCCCTCCTATCGCTCATTGCCTCCATGTGCCTCGAGACTGTACCCAAAGACCACCTGTTTGCATGACTCAGTAGAGCCGTGGTAGAGTGGAGATCAAAGTATAGTGGGAGGACACACAAGACTCTATGACGATCTCGGGTCTACAGACTAACCTGTACCAGTGTTCCCTGAGAACTGCTATCCGACGATAGATATAATACCACATAGGAGTTCTCGGCGAGTCCGTTCAGTGTACCCAGTCTCCACTGAGCACCCGCATACAATCTTTGGTGTCTCCTCACCAGATGGATATGGGATCATCCATCGCCCATCATATGGGACAAGAATGGTATACGCTAGTCTACTCTGGAATATCGATGCCCTATCTCAATACATCCTCGACTAGGAACAATTCAAGGATATGCTTATAAACTACACGTGCCCCACTAGTATGATCCGCATCATAATCACAGTAGTCAAGCAAATATCCTTTGGGCTTTATCAACATGTGTAAATGATTAAATCTACATGTCCAGATAAAGTAAACCAGATAGCGTACTATCATGTTGAGCAAGAAAGTCATCTATCTTCATAGATATATGTCCAGGTTTCCACTATCCATATAATGGCCCTTACGGCATACATATTACTAACAGAAGGAACCACCTCTGTTGTGGAAGCGACTTCGTTATACCCCCTGCTTTGATGAGAGGCTGCTGTCGGTGTCAACCTGTCGAAGACTAATGTCCGCTGAGAGGGAACGGTCAATCTGTCGAAGGCGTTCTTTCTGGTAGGGGAAGCATTTTCAAAGACCTCACCTGCAGCAGGAGTTGGAACGGCCAGTCTTGCGAAAACCGTTCCTCTAGAAAGGAAAAGCCCTTTTGACAACTTCGTTTGTCGGAACAGGAATGGCTATCCGCTTCGAGATAACCCCTTCAGGTATTGCGAGCCTCTTTGCGGGCCTACTAGAGCTGTGGCTCAGCCAGTTAAAGACTGAGGCGTTGGAATTGGACGGCCCGTTGAGAGGGGCCATGGTAGTTTCAATCCGATCGAGGACCGACTTCATTGGAGCCTCTTGTGATGGTATTGAAGCATTGAAGATCATTGGCGGGAGCATGGTCCCGGAAAACAATCGAGCGGTGGCATGAGTCACCTGCTCCACTAGCATTGCAAAGATGGAGGCCGCTTAGGGCCCGTAAGTCACTCCTCCAACGGGGACAGAGTGGGAGTTGCCGTTGCAGTTGGTGCTGTTGGAAGCCATCGATATATCTTCTGCACAGGAGCAAGACGCCAAATATTAGTACCTTAAATCCAGGGGTAACCATATTAAACCGCGATTTGTTCGCGAACACGTGGAAAGAGGAAAAGGTCCCACCGGCGTGCCAGAATCTGTTTACCGCTGAAAGCCGGGAGAAGACAAACGTCTTGCCTGAATTTAGGGCAGATGCTATTTGGGTTTATCCGTCCACCTCTCCGAAGATGCCAAGCTGATTTATCACACCGTGTATCGGAGGTTTGGACGGATGCAGCCGTTGTATCAGACTTCGTCAAATTCCCCCTCGTTTGCGAGAGGTTTTTGATTGTGGGGACGCTCTTCCCTGCAGGCGTAAGCCCCTGCAGTTAATTACGTTACTGCTATGCGATAACCACTTTCTCTTGCTCCAGAAGGTCACTTCATGTCGTGTGTGTTTTGTTTTATTTTTGGTTGCCCGTGGATTGTATACGGAGACTAATTTAAGTTGTCTCCCGTAGGGCATGGATTAGTCCAAATCTGTATATTCTTAGATTTTGGTTTAGTTTGATTTAAGGATCGTAAACCTTGTTTGAGATTAAGATCAACTTAAATATTTGTTAAGGATCCGTTAGTCCGATATTGGACTAAGATCTACTTAACGAGGGTTCAGGATCATTTTTGATCCAACAAAAGAGCATTTGGGCTCTATCGTTTTAGTTTATGGACGTTACGGTCCATAGATCATCATTTTTTTGGGGTGAGGGTTTAGTTTAAGGACGTTACGGTCCATAGCTAGTTTAAGGACATTGCGGTCCATTGGGATATGCTCATGGGTTTAGGAGTGCACCAAGGAGTCGTTGGTTGTCGAGACCCTCCGCCACTCTGAAGACGTTGAAGAATTACAACGACATGTATCAGAGGTATGGAGAGATGTACTATTGAACCAAACTCTGGATTAAAGGGAGAGATCATGGTGGAGTGAACACCATTTTAGATATCATCTATTAGGGGATCATTAGTTATCTTTGGAACTGAAATCGATTTGGGGAGGCCTGAGCATAGGAAAGCTCGGTTAATTGGTGATCAAAAGAGTTTTGGCCTCGGGAGACTTGTCTAGTTTAGGCTAAGGTTGGCCTATCATAGTGTTAAACACTAAAATTTGCTCGGCGCTCACGTGCTCCCACGTGAGGCTCTAAAGCAGTGTTAAACACTGAAATTTGGAGCGCTAACATGTGGCACGTGAGACGCCTGAGAATCGGGCACTGCTTCTTTTGGTTTATTCCCTTTTTTTTATAAGTGCTAAGCACTATTAGGGGGTCGCGTGGGATCATGTGAAGCGCCCCAAAAATGTGAACTGTCTTTGATTTATTCCCCTTTCCTTTTATAAGTGCTAAGCACTATTAGGGGGTCACGTGGGATCACATGAGGCGTCCCAAAAATGTGAACTATCTTTGATTTATTTCCCTTTTCCTTTTATAAGTGCTGAGCACTATTAGGGGATCACGTGAGGCGTTCCAAAAATGTGAACTGTCTTTGATTTATTCCCCTTTTCCTTTTATAAGTGCTAAGCACTATTAGGGGGTCACGTGGGATCACGTGACTCGATCTCAGTCGCTCCTTTTTGTTCCTCAGAGGTGCTCACGTGGGAACACGTGATCTGTCGTGATAGCGTTGGACGCTAATCATTTCTTTTATGTGCATGGAAATCTTGATCTGAGTTTTGAGAATTTCAGGTCCCTTATTTATATAAGAATTAAATTCTTATGCAGGGTTAAACCCTAGTTTTATCAGAGAAATTAAATTCCTATATCTTTCGGAAGAATTAAATTCTTCAAACTTAGTTTTTTCCCCTAAGTTATGAGTCTGCATGACAGAATCTCCCCGATGAGAATTAAATTCTTAACTTGTGGGGAGATCTGCTTCTGCAGACCTCAACCAGAGGAAGAACTAAGTTCTTTTTAGAAGAGTTAAACTCTTGAAATGTCGAAGAAGAGATAAAATGATCTCTATGTCTTTCTTCTTACCTAGGGGTTCCTTTTCTTAAAAAGAGCTCTTCTTCTTCTTTTTTTCTCAAATCTTATGGGGGTCTCCTCTCTTCAAGACTTGCAGTCTTAGGTCCTTTATATAGTGGAGGCAAGTTTATCGATTTAGTTAAAGAAATCTCTCATTGAGAGATCTTCATTGATTTGGGGATTTTTTCCACCATTGGATCTTTGATCTAAAAACTTCTGTTTTACAGAAAATATTTTTCTTGTTTTTAACAAAATTAGGGAAATATTTTCTTATAAAGAGCTTATTCTGTAGCTTGGTGATTTTTAATCACCATTGGATTTTCAATCCAACGGTACTCTGTTTTACAGAGAGTAATCTTTCTTGTTTAGAAAGATTCAAGGAATTATTTTCCAAATAGGCTTTTGATCCCTTTACTTAGAATTTAATTCTATCGGCTCAGAAGGCATTTGAGACCACTCACGTGTAGCATGTGACTCCACAGTGTTAAACTCATTTGCGTATGTGCAACAGCCAAAAGAAAGCGTCACGTGTTGACACGTGAGCCTTTCTGGTCTGTCATTTGTTTTAATATGGCGCGTCACGTTCTTACATGTATGGCTCTATTTCAGCCTATCAATTGTTTAAACCCAGAGCCTATAATCTTTATATTGGCGCTCACGTGTGGGCATGTGATGTTTTATTAGTGGAAATTTTCACATCGCTTTTTCTCTCTTTCTTTTCCTTGTATTTCTTTTTTTTATAAGGGAACAACAGTCATGAATCAGGATAGTGGAAGATGCATTACTAGAAATACCAGGATACCCGTTCGAAGCATTTTCATGTTTCGGTTTTACTGTACGGTGTTAATTGAAAACTGTTTTCCCAATTAGATTCTAACTCCAGGGTATGTATTTACCAGATTTGATTCTCACATCTGTATAGCGTTACAGATAATAAGTGGGAGTAAGATATTGGGAATTAGGTGATCATATCCTCATTATATCGGAATTCGTTGTAATTTGTGATATTTGAGGCAACCACCTGGGATTTGCCGGACGACAAATATTTGGTTTCGAATATCCCTTGTTATGCACCAATTTCAAACTGATATATCTGTACATTTATTTTATAAAGTGAGATATAACCTTTTGATATTATGTCTATGACATTTACCTATATCATTTGGTGATTAGGTAAGGTGCATTCAACAGCGGTGTAATTCTTCTTAACCATAGTACAGTTTTCAACCTACAACGCATAGGGCTTGAGTTATTAAACTCAGGGGACTTATACAAAGTATTGTATGTTGTCCGGTGTCCATTAGGACAAAGGGATTGATACTCGTACTATATTCTGTTTGCTTTTGACTGCTCTAGTTTTGGACAAGTATTGCGTTGAAATACTGTTAGTTATATGTATGCCCTAGAGGCCATTACTGTACATAGGATGTATATTGTAGTGGATGCTGGGACATATATAGGGAGGACTTTCTTGCTCGACATGATAGTATGCTATCTGGTTACTCTTTACCTTAACGTGTGCACTGATTGTCTCTCTGTTACATGTTGGTAAAGCCCTTAGGATGTGTACTTGACTACCTGGACTATGATGCGGATCATACTAGTGGGGACATGGTAGTCCATAAGTACATCCTTGAAAGTCCCTAGTCGTGGGTGTATCGAGATGGGGCATCGATATACCAGAGTAGACTAGCGTATACCTTTTCGACCCATACAGATGGGCGATGGATGATCCCATATCCATTGGTGTTTGACATCAGAGATGATATACGGGTGCTCAGTAGAGACTGGGTACACTGGACGGACTCGCCGAGAACTCCCAGATGGTATTATACCTTACGTCAGATGGCAGTTCTCTGGTGACACTGGTACAGAGTAGTCTGTTGACCCGAGATCGTCATAGAGTCTTGTGTGGCTCCCACTGTGCTTTGATTTCCATCTTACCACGTCCAAGAGGGCGTGAAAAACGGTGGTTTTTGGGTACAGTCCCGAGTCACATGGAGGCAATGAGCGATAGGAGGGGATTCGTCTCTCCCGGTATAGGGAGTTGATGTTGCGCTGTGTTCGATTGGCTATAACCGGAAATCCCTGGCCAGGGTTGCTGAGATTTACCTGTAAGTGTTACCAGTAGTTTCTCGAACTGTTATAGACCTCATATCGACACGACTTATTGAGCTATTGGGGTCTGACGTTTACCACCCCTAGGCAAGATATGCGACATATCAGACGATCAGACCGGACTGTACGGTAGTGTTACTGGTTGGATTCACTGGAGTGTGAGCGGGCTTGCTTGTCGATCTTCTGATCGCTCAATACCCGGGTGGCCGTTACGTTTAGCAGACCGCTTGCGGCTTGTGGGTGCTTGATATGATCATCATCTGCTGCCGGCGTATTGACGAGTCTTTAGAGTCCTACACAGAGGTTTCCTGGCTCAAGCGAAACGAAATAGGAGCGCATATGAGATATGTGCGGGACCGAGAATAATGCGTGTATGTGATACCGTATTTCATTCTCGCGATCAAGGTGTCGAATGATTGTATGCGATATAACCTAGTTATCGATTCAAGCGTTGATTCGATAAGCCGATACATTGTATACTAGTCGGTTGTGTGCGACATGACCGGATCATTGAATCAAGTGTTGATTTAATGATTTAATGCATAATTATATATTTGATATATTACTTTGCATTAACTAGTATTGGTTCACTTTAAATGGATTTTCTCACTTGCATTGCACAAGTTGTATATGTGATATACTTTTGTGCACTTCATTGTATCATGTTTGATGATACATGATAACTTGGTTAAGTGTATGATTAAACCATGGTTAGTTAATGGTTAGGGTTTCATTTGATTCATTTATGCATTTATTTAATTTTTTTTGACAAAAGAAAAAGGGAAAATGGTTGCTTTCAAAGATGAAGCTTCATGAAGGTTTGACTAAAGTGACCATTTTGTCTTCATGTCATAAACCTAACCATTCACTAACCCTAGTTGATTCTCTACACTTAACCTTGGTTTGCTTATGATAAGAATTGATTTTCTTTTCTATTTTATTATTCTTATCATAACATTATCTTCTTCTTCTTCATCTTCTTCACATGAAGAAGCTTGACTTCATCAATGGTGGATTGATGAAACAAGTGAGAAATCCAATTCTAAAGTCTACCCACTTCCTATTTCTTCATCCTCTACCTCTTGCCAAGTAGTAGAGTGTGTTTCCTTCACAAGTTTTCATGACTTGGTGAAGTGGGAGCTTGATTTAGCGATGCCTCGACGTAGATCATCTTCGGCACGTCGTCGATGACCTAGCCCGCCATTTCTCCGATGAAGCCGACGCTTGAGCCCGGGATTCATTTTGGACAGCGGAGAGACATCATTGCGGAGCTATGGAGGTGGAGCACCGGATCTACAAAGGTTGTATTTCCGTTCCCTGTAGTTAAATGTTAACTAGTTTCATTTTTTGCCTAGATTTCTAGCCGACGATCCGTAGTCGGGTTTCTCGGCACCTAGATTTTTTGAAATTGGCATGGTTGATGCCTTATGAGACCTCTTGAGAGTGCCTAGGAACCCTACAGTGGTATCAGAGCCTAGCTAGAGCCTTAGACGAAGTTTAGACGGAGTTTGAAGTCCGATCGAACCGAAACTCAACCCCAAAACATGCTCTCTGGACATTTCTGTAAAATGTGGTTTTTTCGAAATTAAAAATATGCAGAAAAATCAACAGGCGATTTTATGGGTTACTGTAAAATTCGAGTCCATAATTCCATCATTCCACAGCGGTTCCGCGGCACGAGCATGGCTCGTGCAGCGGATCCGCGGCAGTTTTGTCGTACTGTTCATCGAATTTTGCACCATAATTAATAATTTGCTGTGCTGGTTTTCCTGGGAATATTTTAATATTTATTCAAGAGTTGAATTTTCTGGGGTTGTTTTGGGGATTCGGTGTTTCGATCGGAGTATCAAATTTTGTCTGTGTGGCTTTCCGGATAAATTTTAGAATATGTTAAAAAGTTCGACCGGATATGAATACCCAATTTTTCCCCTGTCGGGAAATTTCCAAGTGTTGGATTTTTCCGCAGTTTAACGACGTTCTAAGTAGTGCAAGTAACGCGATGGACCCTCTAGAAAACAACAAACCTTAACTCGATTATGTGACCGTCTTGAACTGCCCTTTGAACCTTCGGGTTTGGGGCAGTACGGCGTGCCACATGTGAGGCGTTGGCTTGACCCTTCTACGGCTGGACCGTTGGTATTGAGGCATGAATTGAATGTTGTTAGACTTATTTCATGTGTTGGACTGTATCGGGAAAACTTGGGTGTTTGGATGTTCGATCGGAAAGTTTAACATTTCTATTTTATTCGGAATGTGATACAATAATTGGAATTCACAATAAGTTATGAGATAACTAAATGAATGTTATAAACACAGCAGTTTAGTCTCACTTGATCGGTTGCCACGGAATTTTGATGTGATCAAAAGTCCGTCGCAATCACGTAGCGTACGCGGATACTCGCCGGGTAAACTTAATAGACAGCCTCACTCCATAGCCCCGACCAAGTGACTGTAGGAGAACCCCATCGCCGAAAGCATCCGTACGGGTGCTTGCGGCAGCGGTGTTCCGCCTTGGTGCACTTCGTCGACGGCGTCGGGGGTGCGGCCGCCTATTGAAGTTTGCGACGAGCATTCGATCAGATTTTCGGGAATCTTGTTGAATTGCCCGACTTGATATTGAAAAGTGTTTTCGATAATGAGACTAAAATGCGGGGTTTATAATTGTTAGGCATGCGATGTCTAAAGAATTCATATGGTTAGGCATTCGATGTCTAAAGAGATTGCGGATTCCAACTGTTGTAGTTTTACACTTTCTTTTCTGTGACCGTAAGTGTAATATGTGATATCGCCGGTTTCGTTGCTATATGTCAACGACAATTGGGATGCGCATATTTACTTACGTTGATGACATGTGATGTTATGTGTTGCTGGATATGTTATATTAGATCGTCGTGTTTGAATAGCCGGGGGTTTTTATGTGAGATGAGTGTTTTTCATTTTCATTCATGTAAAAACTTGTATGTAATATTCTTTTATTTGGGGCACTTCCAGGTTGCGGAAGATGTCACCGTTTGTATATTATTTACTTTTCCGCACTAGGATAGACCCAAGGAGGGGAGCACAAGTAACCGGGTTCTGGAGTCCAGTGGGAGACCAACTCGAGGAGTCGAGTCCGGGTCTCCTAACTCCAGAATTGGTAGGGTTGCTTGCCGCTCTCGTAGGGGTCTAGGGGTGTGGGTTTGGCTATTCATCACGACCGTGGAATCCGTGTTTTATACTGGCTCGTATTGAAAACACGGACGTCCTAGTATATCCAATATTTCATATGATTCTTCTGCTGTGATATCTGTGATGTGATCATATGATGTTCTGTGATAGATACAGTATATAGTATATACGATATATTATATAGACGTTACTTATGTTTTACACCCGCGCTAGCCCTGCCCCGCTCTGCCGTTAGTTACCTAACCTAACGGTGCACGAGGGGACATTGAGGCGAATGCGGATGGCATAAGTATACGTCGTATTTATCTGTGATGTTTAGGTACTTAAATGATGGGACTTCATTAATATGATTAATGAAAGTAAAAGAAACCTAAAGATGTTGTAGAATCGAATTTCAAAATAAAAAAGGTAGCTACAGTTCTTGCTTTGCACAGCGGTATATATGATATATCCTGCACCTTATTCGATAAGGAAAGGACAGAGATCCCTTCACCGGGAGTGACTCCTTTAGCAATAACTGGCAGATGCTACACACTCGGTTTGTCTTTTGATTGCTTTTAAGAGTTTTTGCTTTGCACAGTGATATATATGATATATCCCGCACCTCATTCGACGAGGAAAGGACCGACGATCCCTTCACCGGGAGTGACTCCTTTAGCAGAACTAGAAAAGCCTAAAAAACACTCCATTTCAAAATTCATTCGATCCTACAACGATATCAAGTTCATTACGCAATAGGTTTTCAGAAAAACCTGTCGTAGCCCTCCGTCATTTCAGATAAGTAGTAGTTAGTATTCGTGCTGCGTTTGTTGGCCTTTGTCAAGGCGTAGTGTGCAGTAGCTGACTGGTGCTTATCTGCTTATGCATATGATGCGGATTGAGTTAGGGTAGTCATGCGACCTTGTTGGCCTTTGTCAAGGGCCGTGCGGGTGGGTTTAATTCAATCAGGAAATGACGGGTTGAACTTGACTAGCATCCTATGGTTTGTTGGCCTTTGTCAAGGTCATAGGAGGTTAGGGGCAAAATATTATCGGGAATTTCAAGTATTGAAATTTGCAATGAGATTGCATACCTTCTATGAGATAGTTGGATCCCGATACCCGCTGCGAGTAATTGTTACTCCTGGGAGAGTTTTATACATTACAATTAGTCGATCAAGTAGGTGTCTAGAAAGGTGTCGACAGGGTTACGCCTCTGGGAAAACGAGGTTTACATTAATTAGGTTCGTGCGAAAGCACGGGGGACCTCCCTCAAAGTACCGACACTGGCCTGGCGGAAAGATTGGCGAACTTGTAGTGTGTAATTAATCCCGGCTAGTCTTTCCTTTTAGGGTTTGAAGGAAGATTTGATAAAAAGCAGTGGGAGCCATCCTGATTAGATAAAATAATAACCAATCTATTCTTGCAAGAGCGCACGCTGAGTGTTTTCTTCTCTCTCTCTCCTGGTAGCGACCATATCACGCCTTAATCAAGATAATAATACGGATTATTGACCGAACCCGCTTGTTATACTGAGCTGGGGAACGTTGGTCCCGCTCCAACTTATAATTGTTATAAGACAGAGCAGGAAATTGTGGAATACCAGATTTCCCGTGCCGCCCAAACGAAGAGAGTGCATGCTGATGCATCATCTTCGGGTGTGTTAATTATACAGAACTGTTTCTCAGTATCCTCCGCATCCTGGGTATATGATACCGGATCAGGATCCCAGATATGTAATATGTTACATAGGGCTACAAAAAGGTAGAAAAACTGAGAACGGGTGATAAGTTTCATGAGGCAGAAAACGGGGCAAGTGTTGCAGCCAAGTCTGTCGGTCACTGTCACCCTGTATTACCAATACATTGATTCTGAACGAATGTTATTAGATACCGAACCTGATATACAAAATCATATCTGTCTCTTTATTAGTAAAGAAACGATAAAATTTTGTATTGTTGGATAATGTTTTGGACATTTCCTATATCAAAAGTTGATCGGTTCAGGCACGTTATCTAAAAGCATTAATGTTGTAAATCAAACTACAGTTCTTAGTATACAGAACACACACAAGAGGAAGAGTTCAGAAATGAACGAATCCTTCTTGAGGCATTGTAGACTAGGTCATATCAATGCGACCCGACTAGCTGAAGTTACATGTAGATGCATATTTAAATCAGTTTGAATTTACATCTTGTGAAACTTGCCAGTCATGTCACAAAGATAAGATGACCACAGCTCTGTTTATTGGAAACAGAGAAAGAGTTAGTGAACTCTTGGGATGATACATGTTGATGTATGTAGGTCCCCTGTCTACACATGCCAAGACTGGTTCTTTATACTTCATTATATTCTCTGATAATCTCTCAAGATTCAGTCATATGTTCCTGTTGAAACATAAGTCCGAACCTTTTGAGATATTCACAGAATATGATTTAGAAGTAGAGAACCAAAATACGGGTATAAGTATTATGTCCTTTGATGTGATCGAGGAGGAGAATACTTGAGCACGGAAATTCCTGGACTATTCTAAAGGAGAATGAGATTCTCTCTCAGAATTACTCCTCCGTATACACCATAGCACGATGGTATATCGGGGCGGAGCAGATACACCCTATTTGATATGGTATGCTCTATGATGAGTACTACTGAGTTACCTTTTTCCTTTTGGGTGTTATGCACTTGAGAAGTTGCATACCTATTGAATAGGGTTCCAATCAAATCAGTTGTCTACCATTTCATATGTGATATGGAAAGGGAAGAGCCCATGTCTTAAGCTAGTTAAGATTTGGGGTTGTCCGGCTAATGTCTAAAAGCAAAATCCGGACAAGCTCGAGGCAAGGTCTGTAATATAGAACTGGAAAGGTTCTAGCTATACAAAATACAGCAGATAATTTGGTAGAACCAAAGGATTCAGTAGATTCCAACGAACCTCGGCCTCTCCACCGATCTAGTAGGGTTCCTCACCCACCTGAGAGATACTTCGGTTTCTCTATGACAGTAGGAGCGAGGATTGCATCATGAGATGATGACCCAACTAGCTTCGAGCTGGCCATCAGGAGTGAGACTCTGTAAGAATGGCTGGATGTTTATCGATCTGAGATGGAATCCTTATACACCAACAAAGTATGGACTTTGGTTGCTATATCTGAAGGGTTAAATCCCCATCAGGAGCAAGTATATCTTGAGAAGATTACTTGGTGTACTTGGAAAGGTTGAGACTTTCAAAGCTAGACTTGTTAAAGGTTTTCGTCATCAACCAGGCGTGGATAATGATGAAACCTTTTCCAGTATCTATGCTTAAGTCCATCCAGATCCTACTTGCCACGGCTACATACCATGACTACGATATCTGGCGGTTGGGTGCCATGACATCTTTTCTAAATGATGTTTTAGAAGAGAACGTCTGTAAGTACACAGCCAGAGGGCTTCGTAAACAGTGGGAGCAGCGGAAACGTGTGCAAGATGTTTTATCTGATAAAGCAGGCATCGCGGAGTTGGAACGTCTGTTTTGATGTGTTAGTCAAAGAGTTTGACATCATCAAAATGGTAGATGAACCTTGTATAAACAAAAAGGTAGTAGGGAGTATGGTGGTGATCCTCGTAGAGTACATGGATGACATACTCTTGATAAGAAAGGAGTTTCCTATGCTACGCTCGGTCAATCTCCGCTTATCACAATGATTCTTCATATAGGATCACTGGAAGTGTTCCAGAGTGATAAAGACGACTGAATGTCAGTCGCAGGAATTGTCTTTATCCTCACTAAAGGGACGGTATGTTGGAAGAGTTCCAAGCTAGATACCGTGACATACTAGACGATAAAGGCTGGATACATCGCTACTTAAGATGCTACCAAAGAGGCAGTCTGGATGTATACATGTTCATAAGATGAACTTTGTTCCTCCCATTGTGTGATAATGGAGTTGTGGCTTTTGCCAAGGAACGTCCGTCCCATCAGTGATCCAGACATATTCTAAGGCAGTATCACCTGATCATGGAGATGGTTGATCTCCAAGGAGATCGAGGTTAGGAGAGTAGACTCAGAGGACAACACGGCGGATCCACTCACGAAGGCCTATTCCCAGAGAGAGACTTTTATGGGATGGTTGAGTATGAGATACTACAACCACTGCTACAGATGGCCCTAGTGCAAGTGGGAGATTGTTAGTTATATGTATACCCTAGAGGCCATTACTGTATATAGGATGTATATTGTAGTGGATGCTGGGACATATATAGGGAGGACTTTCTTGCTCGACATGATAGTATGCTATCTGGTTACTCTTTACCTTAACGTGTGCACTGATTGTCTCTCTGTTACATGTTGGTAAAGCCCTTAGGATGTGTACTTGACTACCTGGACTATGATGCGGATCATACTAGTGGGGACATGGTAGTCCATAAGTACATCCTTGAAAGTCCCTAGTCGTGGGTGTATCGAGATGGGGCATCGATATACCAGAGTAGACTAGCGTATACCTTCTCGACCCATACAGATGGGCGATGGATGATCCCATATCCATTGGTGTTTGACATCAGAGATGATATACGGGTGCTCAGTAGAGACTGGGTATACTGGACGGACTCGCCGAGAACTCCCAGATGGTATTATACCTTACGTCAGATGGCAGTTCTCTGGTGACACTGGTACAGAGTAGTCTGTTGACCCGAGATCGTCATAGAGTCTTGTGTGGTTCCCACTGTGCTTTGATTTCCATCTTACCACGTCCAAGAGAGCGTGCAAAACGGTGGTTTTTTGGGTACAGTCCCGAGTCACATGGAGGCAATGAGCGATAGGAGGGGATTCGTCTCTCCCGGTATAGGGAGTTGATGTTGCGCTGTGTTCGATTGGCTATAACCGGAAATCCCTGGCCAGGGTTGCTGAGATTTACTGGTAAGTGTTACCAGTAGTTTCTCGAACTGTTATAGACCTCATATCGACACGACTTATCAAGCTATTGGGGTCTGACGTTTACCACCCTTAGGCAAGATATGCGACATATCAGACGATCAGACCGGACTGTACGGTAGTGTTACTGGTTGGATTCACTGGAGTGTGAGCGGGCTTGCTCGTCGATCTTTTGATCGCTCAATACCCGGGTGGCCGTTACGTTTAGCAGACCGCTTGTGGCTTGTGGGTGCTTGATATGATCATCATCTGCTGCCGGCGTATTGACGAGTCTTTAGAGTCCTACACAGAGGTTTCCTGGCTCAAGCGAAACGAAATAGGAGCGCATATGAGATATGTGCGGGACCGAGAATAATGCGTGTATGTGATACCGTATTTCATTCTCGCGATCAAGGTGTCGAATGGTTGTATGCGATATAACCTAGTTATCGATTCAAGCGTTGATTCGATAAGCCGATACATTGTATACTAGTCGGTTGTGTGCGACATGACCGGATCATTGAATCAAGTGTTGATTTAATGATTTAATGCATAATTATATATTTGATATATTACTTTGCATTAACTAGTATTGGTTCACTTTAAATGGATTTTCTCACTTGCATTGCACAAGTTGTATATGTGATATACTTTTGTGCACTTCATTGTATCATGTTTGATGATACATGATAACTTGGTTAAGTGTATGATTAAACCATGGTTAGTTAATGGTTAGGGTTTCATTTGATTCATTTATGCATTTATTTAATTTGTTTTGACAAAAGAAAAAGGGAAAATGGTTGCTTTCAAAGATGAAGCTTCATGAAGGTTTGACTAAAGTGACCATTTTGTCTTCATGTCATAAACCTAACCATTCACTAACCCTAGTTGATTCTCTACACTTAACCTTAGTTTGCTTATGATAAGAATTGATTTTCTTTTCTATTTTATTATTCTTATCATAACATTATCTTCTTCTTCTTAATCTTCTTCACATGAAGAAGCTTGACTTCATCAATGGTGGATTGATGAAACAAGTGAGAAATCCAATTCTAAAGTCTACCCACTTCCTATTTCTTCATCCTCTACCTCTTGCCAAGTAGTAGAGTGTGTTTTCTTCACAAGTTTTCATGACTTGGTGAAGTGGGAGCTTGATTTAGCGATGCCTCGACGTAGATCATCTTCGGCACGTCGTCGATGACCTAGCCCGCCATTTCTCCGATGAAGCCGACGCTTGAGCCCGGGATTCATTTTGGACAGCGGAGAGACATCATTGCGGAGCTATGGAGGTGGAGCACCGGATCTACAAAGGTTGTATTTCCGTTCCCTGTAGTTAAATGTTAACTAGTTTCATTTTTCGCCTAGATTTCTAGCCGACGATCCGTAGTCGGGTTTCTCGGCACCTAGATTTTTTGAAATTGGCATGGTTGATGCCTTGTGAGACCTCTTGAGAGTGCCTAGGAACCCTACAAATACAAGGTCCAAATTTTGAGAAGTTATAAGTATAAGAATAAAGTAGAGAACCATATGTTGCAAAGTATCAGGATTTTTCAAGGTGATCGAAAATGTAGATACTTGTGCTAGGTATTCCGTTGATAGTAATGGTTTTGAGAACTTGCTTCTCTTTCAGGTTACTCATATGTGGATGCACTCCTAGATGAGTAATGTTGATTGGCCTCCTTCCATTTGGTTGACATGCACTGGAAACAGATGCATGTATTTTGAATCTGGTTCCAATTAAATTAATTCCTCTGTTTCTATTTTTATATAGAATGGATCATATCTTAACGTTGTTAAGGTATATGGAGTTTTCCGGTATATGCTTAAAACCAGAAACTGGATAAACTCAAGGCACGTCCCAGCAATGGCAGTTTGTAGGTTATCTCGGGCTTTGACGAGGGTTAACTTCCTACCGTCTAGAAGATCAATGGTTATATTGTTTTTAAATCGCCACCAGTTTTAGTAAAATGGATTCTTTTCAGAAAACATTAGTGGGAGTATAGTAGAACTGGAAGTGATTTCAGAACCACAAACGATTACTGAAAATTTAATAAAACCTAAAGATTCAATAAGATTCGACATTCTATTAGCTACTCCGCAGATTTGGTGGGTAATCTCAGGCACTCGAGAGGTACTTCGGTCATCTTAAAGACGGTGACAAGGAGGTTCTTGTTTACCCAGACTTGCCATAGCTGTTGTTCTAGACTATGAGCCCCGGCAGGAGGATGAATATAACGTCGTTCTAAACTAGCTTTAGAAGTGTACGTGTATATGACTCTGCCAGAGGGTGGTTGTAGTTAGTGGGAGCAGCGGAAGCATAGTGGGCAAGTAGCTTATGTCTATTTATAGACTAAAGCAGGTATAGCGGAAATAGATCATCTAATTTGATGCGATAGTCATAGAGTTTGACTTCATCAGAATAGGAGATGGATCAGGTAAGAAGGTAGTAGGAAGTGATGTCCTGGTATTTGGATGACATGCATTTGATAGGAAGTGATATTCCCATACTACGATCGGTTATGTACTGTGGTTGTCACAAGGTGTTTTCTCCACATAGGATGTGGATATAATATCAGGCATTCTAGTAACTAGATCTATGGTTTTAGATTTAGATTTGGGAAGTGTCCCAATTTGGGTACTTTGACATTATTCTAAATGTATTTTAGAATGGATGATTCCTGACATGGTGGTGTACCTGCAGGTGATGGAGTCACCCTCTCTAAAGGATGTCTTACAGACTAAAGAAGAGAGGGATTTTCATGATTGGCATATCACTTGCTTAGGCAATTGAGTCAATCATGAGATATCAAATACCACACCAGATATTGATTTTTCACCAGCTGCAATAAGTATATATTTTAATCCAATTCTGGAGAAACATTGGGAAGCAGTTATGAACATAAGTAGTTGTTCTAGGGAAATGGTAACGGCGGCCTCCTTCGGGAGACGGTTATCATTTCAGGCTTCCAAAGTGACCTGGATGACAGAGTGGCTGTCAGAGTTTTAGTTTTCGCTTTTTTGAGGGACAGTATGTTGAACAGTTGGTCCAAGCGGATACTAAGGAAGGCATGGCGTAAGATATTGATTAAATTCAGTGGGATGATATAGTCTAAGAAGTTTGTTGGATCTATAGTTCATTTATAAACTGGGTCCCATCAGATATCCATACAAATTCTAAGACAGGCATTGCTCATTTCGGGAGATAGTCATTCTCCGTGAAGTTGAGATATAGAGAGATATAGAAAGAAACATTGGAGCGGATCCACTCACTAAGGCTATTTCTCGAATACAATAGTTTCACGAACGAGCTTTGCAAAACTGATTAGTAGAGAAGTTGGGTGTTCGGTATCACACGGGCTGTGAGTATACGACATTGCAATAATTAGCCTTAAGTGAAAATAGGAGATTGGTTGGCTATAGTGCCCTTAAGGAAATTATTGTAATCAAAGGCACGTGATTATGATGATTGAGGGAGGACCTATACGGATCGAACAGTCTTACTCGAGATGATAGTATACTATCTGGTTTGTCTTTATCATCACGTACATACTTTAGGTGGTATTACAGATCACTATTACATGTTGATAGAGCCCATAGGATTCTTGCTTGACTACCAGCAGTATGATGGCGATCATATACATGGGAGTTGGGTGGTCTATAAGCACATCCTTAAATGTCCCTAGTCATAGGAATATCGAGACTGGGCATTGATACTCCAGAGTAGACTAATGTATACTGATCGAAACCCCGACAAGGGGCGATGGTCAGGTCTCATAAGCCATTGGTGTTAGTTTGTTCACCTAAGATAGTATACAAGTGCTCATTGGGTTATGAGTACACTGGACGGACTCACCGAGAACATTCTAGTTGGTATTATAACAATTGTCAGATAGCAGTTCCCAGGTGACATGTGTACAGGTTAGTCCGTCGACCTGAGATCGTCATTTGTTTCATATAAGTTCCCACTGTGCTTTGATTACTACCCTACCACGGCTCAAAGGAGTCGTGCAAACAGGTTTTAGTTGGATACAGTCCCGAGCCATATGGAGGCAGTGAGCGGATCGCCGGGGATTCATCTCTCCAGGTATTGGGGGTTGATGTCGCACAGTGCATGGGTGGCATCACTAGAAATTCTCGGCCGGGGTAGTCGAGAATTACTGATCTAGGATCGGTAGTTTCTCAGGTGCTGATGGGTTTCATACCGACGCTAAATGTCACGTTATTAGGGGTCTGACTTTATCCACCCCCTAGACAAAATACGTAATACTTATAGACGAATGGACCAGACTGTACAGATATTGTCACTGTCAGGCTCGGTAGGGGTTCAGAATGAGTTTGCTCGTCGGCCTCCCTTTCGCTCAATACCCGGGTAGCTGTTACGTACAGCTAGTGCCGCTGACGTGGTTATAGTTAAACTCACTGCCAGCGTATTGATGAGTCTTTAGAGTCCCACACAGAGGGTTTCCCTGCTTCGGGTGATACGATGTAGAGGCCGTATGGTTTTACGGCAGGGTTCGATCATATACGTGCACTTGTGCACGTATCATGATTCGGACGGATAATACTACTGTTTTTGGTTTAAGTCGGATTCTAGTATTGTATTGTTGGATTATTTTCGTCTCATTGTATTCGTGTTTTTCGGAATATGGATACGGGTATGTATATACGGATGAGGGGTATTCTTGTAATTTCATTACAAGATACTTCTAAAAGATGCCACCTCATTATTTTTGTAACACCCGAGCCCAATAATACTATTTATATTACTAGTTGAGGGTTATATATTGCTCATTCCAATTATCCTGATTGTTTGGTGCTTTTTGCAAAATTTTAACCAGTTAAGTCATTTTGGCACATAACAAATTTTAACTCCTAAGATGAAATTAAAAATATCCATGTTGGCCTACTCGTCGCCATTAGTCGCGTGGTAGCGTCCGCACGTCGAGATTCCATCCCGTTCGGCTAAACGGGCAAGTTTGGACGACTACGCGCGCGTACAAGTGTCCGACTTGGGGGCATGCATTTTAATCATTAAACACCTCTTTTCAAAATTTGGAACTCGCTTAAAATCCTATAATTTGAATTTGGAGCATTTGGGCGCAACCCGGGCGCGATTTGGAAATGTTTCATTTAGCGCCAAAAGTGCCCATTTAATTAAATATCATAAAACTAAATATATACGAATATATATTCCTTAACAGTTAAATTATTCAAATTCTTTCAAAATCTTTATTTTAAAAATTCATTTCTCTTGGGCAGCCAATCACGAGGGATTTAAATCCCTCGTGGGGCCCCCTCTCCCTCTCTATCTCTCTCCGCCTCTCTCTGTCTCTCTCCATTCTCTTTCTCTCTCTCTCTCTAACAAACTCTCTCTCTCTCTCTCCTCCTATATATATTCTTCATGCAGCCGCTTCCTTTCTCTTCCCCATCACGAGAACCCACCACGAGAACTCCAAGCCCTAACCCTAGCTCCTCGTGCGTGCGCCGCCGACCCCCACCGCGACCTCGCCGTCGCCGTCAACACCTCCTCAGCCTTACCGCACCCTCTTCCTCCTTCCTCCGTTCTCTTTCGCGCCTGCACCCAACCCCGACGACATCACCCGGCTGCAGATCTCGCCGTCGACGCCGCCTCCCGTCACCGACGACGCCTGCGACTCCCTCTCCTCCTCCTCGTCCCGACCTCGTCGTCGCCTTCCTCCTCCCCTCGCCGGACCACCACCAGACCCGAACCCGACCCTAGCACCAATCCCCGGGTCATCGGAAAACATGCCGTCGACCCTCGTCGACGTCACCCGCGCCACCTCCGACCACCTCCTTTCCCCCTCGATCACCAGAGCCGACCACCACCCTCCTCTACTCGTCGCACCACCCTCTCCAGCGAACCCAGAGGCTGTCCAGCCTTCGCAACCGCCGTCGCTGCCTCGCCGGCGTTCCAGCGCCGTCGAGCCCGCCGTGGTTGCCCCTGGTGTCTCCCTGTAAGCATTCCTTATCCTTCCTTTTGTGCGAAACCCCTCGCTGGTCGGTTGCTCATGTTTATCGCGTTTGCTAACTTCGTTACTTTTGACTTTTGCCGGTTTCCGACTGTGCCGTCATTTGGACCCGACGCTCCAGCGAAGTACCCTGGTCCGTGTGGTCCCGTTGTTCGCTGTTGGGACTCGATCCGTGGCCCGTGCACCCGTCTCGTGTTTTCTGCCGACATCGCATCCGTGTTTTCCGGTTTGCGAAACCGTCGAGGCAAGACTTCTTGCTACATGCTACCTTAAACTAATTAAATGTTTGACTCATAAACTTGCTATATTAATTAGTATTGCTACTTATCTCATTGGACGAAATATGATGTACATTATAATACCGCCACCTAAATCGTATTTTGCCACCATAACCTTAATAACAACTACCTGCTAATCAGTTTACTATTTTGAGGATAATAGTCGCACACTTATATCTTTATTTCCTGCTGTTGTTCCTTATTCGTTACTATACCTGTTATCAGCATACTTTTGATTGCATTACATATTGACCGATCTTGATACACCTGACACATGTACTGATACACCGGACATGACACCCTGTACATATCAACTCAACCTGTTGAAACGTGACCTGACCTGTTACCCGATTCCATGCCTAATGCCGACAAACCTGACCATTCCTGCTGTCTATCCAGACAGACCCACTTTACCTGATTTGTGTTGGCATTAGTCTTTGACTACTGAATACCTGACCTGACATACATAGCTTGGGGGTATGGGGAAATCAAAGGTGAAACCGACTTGTAACTCAACAGTTCGATACTTGTTCTGATCAGTCTTACGGGCTTGGCCAGTCCGGGAGTGATGATGCTGACATCACTCATCCATCCTACTACCTACTTTACTGCTTAGCGGCACGTCTCGGATTCAGTCCCGAGGACCTTGACCGTGGTCCCGGGTACGCACGGGATACTATTGAGTTACATCGACGATTCATCAATTGATTTCAAAGACTATAGAGTAGAAACCTGATAGGACAGTTTAGTCACCCTTGCACATTACCCTGCTTTGTTATTTCTTAGTACTGCTTTATTCATGTTCATACATGCATTGCTTATTACCATGTTTATATTATACTATTTGGTTGACATGACGCGTTGACGTCTGGGTTTTGCATGGCCCAGATTCCTTACCACTATCGACGACCGAGCAGGAGTACTTCAGCCAGCAGGCTGAACTGTGAGTTCCTTAGGGTTTAGTTTATTTATTTCATTTCATTTCCAGATGTGAGCTCGCATTATGGGACGTACTGTTTATTCATTGTATTGGATCATTTGCTTCCGCACTTATTGTTTATTGATTCTTGTCATTATGGATTTGGACATGTATTAGATTAGTTTGTTATATAATTTCTTGATATCTCCACAACCATAATGTGACTGTGGATGGATAATTCCTACCCACAGGTAGCATGGTTGGCTATATCACGTGCCTCATCTTGCGTACTCTGGGAAGCGGGGCGTGACATGGTTCTTTTGGTATCAGAGCCATAGGTTAATTGGGTTGATTCTTTGTAGTTGGGTATTGCACCCGATACACGAATCATAATACCCGTGATTAGGAAACATGTCCTGCCACCTTGACCATTTTACCATCCTTGAATCATTCTTCCGGATCATGTCGATATGCAAACTTACTTTGCATTGTCAACTCGAAAACTTAATTTCTTGTTATCTCTAGGACTTAGGCGACTTGGGTGGAGTTAAGTAATTGCGGCTATGATACCGCGGCATAGATACAATGCAGTACTCTATTTAAGTATCTTGGAGTTCTAGCCTTGATTTATATATTGAATCTATCATCATGCTAATGTTGTTTGTTTTGATTTCAGGACCATGGCAGATAAGAATTTTAAGACGTATCAGAGGCGTGTGGATGAAACCGCCATGTTAGGAGTGATACGTGGGATGTTGTAAAATCAGAAGAGGCAAACTGAGCTGATCCAGCAGCAAGCGGATACATTTCAGGAGAGTTTGCAGGCTATTCAACAGTCTGTAAACACCGCTGTAGCGAAGCCAGTCGACCGAGTAGGGACCGTGGCAGATTTCAGACGGTTGGGTCCTACTACTTTCACTGGTTTGGAGGAGCCGTTGCCAGCCGAGCAGTGGCTAGTGGACACGGAGAATTTACTGATTGCGGCACAGATCCCAGAAGACAAGAGAGTTGATGTGGTACGCATTCAGCTGGTGGATTACGCCCGAGAGTGGTGGCTTGTGGAGGAGACCCGCTTGTCCAAGCCAATTAGTTGGGCGGATTTCTCTAAAAGTTTCTTGGAGAAGTTCTTCCCGCAGACTGCACGGGAGGAAATGGAGGAGAAATTTATCGGGCTGAGACAAAATGGAGTAGCTGTGGATGTACATGCAGCGGAATGGACGAAACTCAGCCGTTTCGCTGGACCCTTAGTCGCCAAGGAGGCAGACAGGGAGCGAAGGTTCTTGCGCAGTTTGGATGTGGAAATCCAGAGGCAGATTGTCTCCCTGGGTTTGACCACTTTCTCGCAGGTTCTTACGGCAGCCAGAGAGCAGCAGAGTTTATCAGGATCGAAAGGGAACCTTCACCAGACAGCAGTTGCGGCCAGGAAGCCTGCATTTGTACCTAACCGAGATCATGGGCGCAGAGGTATTCCAGTGGAACGTCGAGGCGTAGCACCCATGAAGAAGCCTGTGATCATTGACGGAAGAGCGTGACCTGTGCCTACTGCCACTTACCTGGGCACGTGCATAAGGATTGTAGAAGAAGACTGGGACTTTGTCTGGTTTGTGGGGCAGCCGATCACGCAGTTGGTGCCTGTCCGTCGAAGCTTCGCACGAGAGATGATATACAGAAGCCTCCGTAGAGACCATTCCAAGGGCAGAAACAGCTGACTCAAGGACCAAACCAGGCTCGAGCTTTCACGTTGACAGCTGAGGAAGCTAAGGCATCAGGAGAAGTGGTTTCAGGTACTTTGCTCGTTCATGGTTTTCCCGCATTGGCATTATTTGATTCCGGAGCGTCCCACTGTTTTATGTCATCCAAATTTATAACTACACACTCGATTACCTGCACGACCCTGTCTAGTTTTTGGGACATACACACTGGGAATGGGAAAATCATAGCTAGTAAGGAATGTAGAGAGTGTACAGTTGTTGTTTGCGGACGGGAGCTTTTTGCAGACTTCTTGGTGATTGATACGGGCAGCTATGAAGTTGTCTTGGGAATGGATTTTCTTGGCACTTTCCACGCACACATTGATTGTAGGGCAAGGAAAGTAGTTTTCCAGATTCCCGGACACCCTGAGTTTACTTTCATTGGAGGAAGCAGCTCTGTCGGGCCAGTCGAGTTTAGGGCTAGGCCGACAGACAGTGTTCTTGCGACAATGGAAGTGGATAGTAATAAGGAGCCGGCAATTGTTCGCGACTTCATGGATGTATTTGCAGATATTTCGGGCTTACCGCCAAAGCGAGATGTGGAGTTTGCGATTGACCTTATTCCTGGTGCAGCGCCAGTATCAAAATCTTATTATCCGATGGCACCAGTGGAATTGGAAGAAGTTAAGAAACAAGTTGGTGAATTACTCGAGAAAGGTTGGATTCGAAGCAGCAACTCGGCTTGGGGAGCTCCAGTTCTTTTAGTAAAGAAGAAGGATGGCACGAGAAGGATGTGCATTGATTATCGAGAATTGAACCGGGTGACTGTTAAGAATAAGTACCCGATCCCTCGCATTGGAGAACTCTTTGAGCAGCTTAGTAGCGCGAAGGTATTCTCGAAACTGGATTTGCGATCAGGATATCATCAGGTCTGAGTGAAAGCAGAAGACATTTGCAAGACGGCGTTTCGAACTCGATATGGACATTTCGAGTATTTGGTGATGCCCTTCGGAGTGACTAATGCGCCGGCAATATTCATGGATTTGATGAACAGGATCTTTTCACCATTCTTGGACCAGTTTATTGTGGTATTCATTGACGATATTCTGGTGTACTCGAAGAGTCTGGAGGAGCATGCTGAGCACTTAAGGATCGCACTGCAGACGCTGAGACAAGAGAAGTTATTCGCGAAGATGAGTAAGTGCGAATTCTGGGTGGAAGAAGTGAAGTTTCTGGGGCATGTCGTGTCGGGCGATGGAATCGCCGTCGATCCCGAAAAGATTGCAGCAGTTCGAGATTGGCCTATTCCAAAGAATGTTGCGGAGATAAGAAGTTTCCTTGGTTTGGCCGGATACTACAGGAGATTTGTGGAGAACTTCGCTCGTTTGGCAGAGCCGTTAACCAAGCTTACGCGCAAGGAGGTACCGTTTGTTTGGACGGATGGATGTGCATTGGCCTTCGAGACGTTGAAACAGAAGTTGATAACCGCCCCTATCCTAACTGTACCGGATAATTCAGGAGGACTGGTGATTCATAGCGACGCATCCGGAAAGGGATTGGGATGCGTGTTAATGCAGAATGGGAAAGTCGTCGCTTACGCATCGAGACAACTGAAGACTCATGAGAAGAACTATCCAACTCATGACTTAGAGCTTGCAGCCGTGATCTTCGCCCTAAAGATTTGGAGACACTACCTTTTGGGCGAGAGAGTTGAAGTCTTTACAGATCACAAGAGTTTAAAGTATATGTTCACTCAGAAGGAGTTGAACATGAGGCAACGCAGATGGTTGGAGCTGATGGCCGACTATGACCTTGATCTTAAGTACCATCCGGGAAAAGTCAACGTCGTGCCGGATGCGCTGAGTCGGTTACCAGCAATTCAGGTATTGACCGCACAAAGGGAGATCATTGCGGATTTTCAGAGATTTGACTTGGAGGTTGTGCTACCACATGCTACGGGACAGTTGATGCAGTTGCAAGTACAGTCGTCCTTAGTTGAGAAGATTAAAGCGGAACAATCGCAGGATCCTCGACTGCAAAAGTTTCGAGAGCAGGTTGGAGCCGGACTACGAACCGATTTACTGATCTATGAAGACGGTTCGTTGAGATATGGTAGCCGTGTGTGTGTGCCAAAAGGAGATATGCGTGAAGAGCTTATGAGGGAGGCACACAGTTCAACTTACTCTGTACATCCAGGAGGGACAAAGATGTACCGAGATATTCGACAGCATTTCTGGTGGGAAGGTATGAAACGGGAAATTGCTCGCTTCGTGGCTAAGTGCTTGGTGTGTCAGCAAGTCAAGGCTGAACACCAAAGGGTTGCTGGTTTGTTGCAACCACTTCCGATCCCTCAGTGGAAGTGGGAACATATAACCATGGATTTCGTGACGGCTTTACCGCGGAGTCCAAAAGGCAACATTGCCGTATGGGTAATTGTCGATCGGTTGACCAAAGCAGCTCACTTTATTCCTTTTCGGGTTGGTCAATCGACAGAGACTTTGGCAGAGCGGTACATGCAGGAGATTGTGAGATTGCATGGAGTACCGGTAAGCATCGTGTCCGATCGGGACACTCGGTTCTTGTCGCACTTCTGGAGGAGTTTGCAAGAAAGTTTGGGGACTCGATTGAAGTTTAGCACAGCTTATCATCCTCAGACTGATGGACAATCGGAAAGAACGATCCAGACCCTTGAAGATATGTTGAGGGCCTGCATGTTGGACTTCAAAGGTTCTTGGGAGGATCACCTACACCTGGTAGAGTTTTCGTACAACAATAGCTTCCAAGCAACTATTCAGATGGCTCCGTTTGAAGCACTGTATGGTCGTAAGTGCCGTTCACCTGTTTGTTGGGATGATGTTGGTGAACGAAGGTTACTAGGACCAGAATTGGTGGTACAGACAGTCGAGAAGGTGAATACAATCAGGAAGCATATGAAGGCAGCTCAAGACAGACAGAAGAGTTGGGCCGACACGTCAAGAAGACCTCTAGAGTTCGCCGTGGGTGATTTGGTATTCCTGAAGATATCACCGACTAGAGGGGTGATTCGCTTTAGAAGTCGGGGAAAGCTTAGTCCTCGATTCGTTGGACCCTTCGAGATATTGGAGCGTGTTGGAGAGGTAGCGTACCGTTTGGCGTTACCACAGTCATTGGCTGGAGTGCACGATGTGTTTCATGTGTCTCAACTACGGAGGTATGTTCGCGATGAGACCCATGTCTTGGATCATTCGGAGTTGACCGTACGGGAGGACCTAACTTTTGAGGAGCGACCAGTTGAAATCAAAGATCGAAGAGAAAAGGTTCTTAAGAACAAGGTCATCCCTCTTGTGCTAGTTTCTTGGGGTAATCGATCGCATGGAGAATCCACTTGGGAGCGAGAAGACGAGATCCGGCAGAAATTCCCTCACCATTTCCAGTAGTTAGCTATCTTGTATTCTTGGAATTTCGAGGACGAAATTCTTTTTGTAATTGGGTATGATGTAACACCCGAGCCCAATAATACTATTTATATTACTAGTTGAGGGTTATATATTGCTCATTCCAATTATCCTGATTGTTTGGTGCTTTTTGCAAAATTTTAACCAGTTAAGTCATTTTGGCACATAACAAATTTTAACTCCTAAGATGAAATTAAAAATATCCATGTTGGCCTACTCGTCGCCACTAGTCGCGTGGTAGCGTCTGCACGTCGAGATTCCGTCCCGTTCGGCTAAACGGGCAAGTTTGGACGAATACGCGCGCGTACAAGTGTCCGACTTGGGGGCATGCATTTTAATCATTAAACACCTCTTTTCAAAATTTGGAACTCGCTTAAAATCTTATAATTTGAATTTGGAGCATTTGGGCGCAACCCGGGCGCGATTTGGAAATGTTTCATTTAGCGCCAAAAGTGCCCATTTAATTAAATATCATAAAACTAAATATATACGAATATATATTCCTTAACAGTTAAATTATTCAAATCCTTTCAAAATCTTTATTTTAAAAATTCCTTTCTCTTGGGCAGCCAATCACGAGGGATTTAAATCCCTCGTGGGCCCCCCTCTCCCTCTCTATCTCTCTCCATTCTCTTTCTCTCTCTCTCTCTAACAAACTCTCTCTCTCTCTCTCCTCCTATATATATTCTTCATGCAGCCACTTCCTTTCTCTTCCCCATCACGAGAACCCACCACGAGAACTCCAAGCCCTAACCCTAGCTTCTCGTGCGTGCGCCGCCGACCCCCACCGCGACCTCGCCGTCGCCGTCAACACCTCCTCAGCCTTACCGCACCCTCTTCCTCCTTCTTCCGTTCTCTTTCGCGCCTGCACCTAACCCCGACGACATCACCCGGCCGCAGATCTCGCCGTCGACGCCGCCTCCCGTCACCGACGACGCCTGCGACTCCCTCTCTTCCTCCTCGTCCCGACCTCGTCGTCGCCTTCCTCCTCCCCTCACCGGACCACCACCAGACCCGAGCCCGACCCTAGCACCAATCCCCGGGTCGCCGGAAAACGTGCCGTCGACCCTCGTCGACGTCACCCGCGCCACCTCCGACCACCTCCTTTCCCCCTCGATCACCAGAGCCGACCACCACCCTCCTCTACTCGTCGCACCACTCTCTCCAGCGAACCCAGAGGCTGTCCAGCCTTCGCAGCCGCCGTCGCTGCCTCGCCGGCGTTCCAGCGCCGTCGAGCCCGCCGTGGTTGCCCCTGGTGTCTCCCTGTAAGCATTCCTTATCCTTCCTTTTGTGCGAAACCCCTCGCTGGTCGGTTGCTCATGTTTATCGCGTTTGCTAACTTCGTTACTTTTGACTTTTGCCGGTTTCCGACCGTGCCGTCATTTGGACCCGACTCTCCAGCGAAGTACCCTGGTCCGTGTGGTCCTGTTGTTCGCTGTTGGGACTCGATCCGTGGCCCGTGCACCCGTCTCGTGTTTTCTGCCGACATCGCATCCGTGTGACTTCTTGCTACATGCTACCTTAAACTAATTAAATGTTTGACTCATAAACTTGCTATATTAATTAGTATTGCTACTTATCTCATTGGACGAAATATGATGTACATTATAATACCGCCACCTAAATCGTATTTTGCCACCATAACCTTAATAACAACTACCTGCTAATCAGTTTACTATTTTGAGGATAATAGTCGCACACTTATATCTTTATTTCCTGCTGTTGTTCCTTATTCGTTACTATACCTGTTATCAGCATACTTTTGATTGCATTACATATTGACCGATCTTGATACACCTGACACATGTACTGATACACCGGACATGACACCCTGTACATATCAACTCAACCTGTTGAAACGTGACCTGACCTGTTACCCGATTCCATGCCTAATGCCGACAAACCTGACCATTCCTGCTGTCTATCCAGACAGACCCACTTTACCTGATTTGTGTTGGCATTAGTCCTTGACTACTAAATACCTGACCTGACATACATAGCTTGGGGGTATGGGGAAATCAAAGGTGAAACTGACTTGTAACTCAACAGTTCGATACTTGTTCTGATTAGTCTTACGGGCTTGGCCAGTCCGGGAGTGATGATGCTGACATCATTCATCCATCCTACTACCTACTTTACTGCTTAGCGGCACATCTCGGATTCAGCCCCGAGGACCTTGACCGTGGTCCCGGGCACGCTCGGGATACTATTGAGTTACATCGACGATTCATCAATTGATTTCAAAGACTATAGAGTAGAAACCTGATAGGACAGTTTAGTCACCCTTGCACATTACCCTGCTCTGTTATTTCTTAGTACTGCTTTATTCATGTTCATACATGCATTGCTTATTACCATGTTTATATTATACTATTTGGTTGACATGACGCGCCGACGTCTGGGTTTTGCATGGCCCAGATTCCTTACCACTATCGACGACCGAGCAGGAGTACTTCAGCCAGCAGGCTGAACTGTGAGTTCCTTAGGGTTTAGTTTATTTATTTCATTTCATTTCCAGATGTGAGCCCGCATTATGGGACGTACTGTTTATTCATTGTATTGGATCATTTGCTTCCGCACTTATTGTTTATTGATTCTTGTCATTATGGATTTGGACATGTATTAGATTAGTTTGTTATATAATTTCTTGATATCTCCACAACCGTAATGTGACTGTGGATGGATAATTCCTACCCACAGGTAGCATGGTTGGCTATGTCACGTGCCTCATCTTGCGTACTCTGGGAAGCGGGGCGTGACAATTTTTATTAACCATTTGGATAAATGGTTAATAAGGTGGAGGATGAGTCATTGGTTGGCTTTAAATGAAGCATGGTTTGTGGTGACTCATGGGATAACTCATGGGGTGCCTCATGGTGGCGCTATTTGGGCATGCTTGATTTAGTTTGTGGTGTGAGGAATTTTCTTCACTTGATGCTTCTTGCTTCATGCTCACAACACTTAGCCATTTTCCTTTCTTGAGTTGCTACACTCTCATTCTCATGCTTCATCTTCTTCCTCCACCCATTATGTCTTATGTGTTGAGAAACATTAGATGATTAGAGATAACTTAATCCATCATTAGATTCTACATCTCCTAGGGCTATCAAGTTTAGCAAGCTAGATACCCTAGTTATCTCGGTTATGATGTTGAAGCTCGATTCATACACTCTCAGGTGGATCATCATCGATGGAGGGTGACCGGAGATCAAGCTTGATCAAGGAGCCTCTTGGAGCTTGGGATGATGGTTGAAGACCGAAGGACACGGATCAACTCGGTATAACCATCTTACTCCTTTTTAGTATTGCTAGTATAGGGTTTAGGGTAGGTTCGGGCATCGGGTTGTCGTAGCGCCAGTTTATAAAAACTTTGTTTCGCATTTGGTCACGAATTGATGGCCGGGGCGCTGCCGTAACCCAACATTAATAACCATGGTAGTCAAGCATGAATTCTATAGGCTCTATCAATATGTAATAGTGATCTGTAATACCACATAATACATGTACATGATGATAAAGTCAAACCAGATTGCATACTATCATCTCGAGTAAGACTGTTCTACCCATATAGATCCTCTTTCAATCATCATAATCGCCTTCATGCAATTACAATAATTGCCTTGAGGGCACTATAGGCAACACATACCCCAGTGTCAGGGTATCAAGAGGAGACATCGAAGTGAAGTGAAAAGAGATCATTAGATTCCCTGGGCCACGGCGACTGAAGAGGAGCGGATGACGATGATGGATGCCATAGCGCTAGATGTCCTTAGAGAATTAGCCGCTTCTAGTCGCGTATTATGAGCGCGAGGATGTTCATGTATAAATTTAATTTTTAAGATTATAATAATATGACATCAAAT
This sequence comes from Agapanthus africanus, assembly GCA_030015575.1. Taxonomy (NCBI): domain Eukaryota; kingdom Viridiplantae; phylum Streptophyta; class Magnoliopsida; order Asparagales; family Amaryllidaceae; genus Agapanthus; species Agapanthus africanus. The sequence continues at coordinate 541,875,391 of CM057337.1, forward strand.
CATATTCTGAAATATATAATATAATCTCTGTATTTGCAAGACGGCGTCGATTCACAATAAGGAGAACTGGAACAACGGCGTCAGAAACCGTATTGTCCCGATCCAAAGGAAGCGCTCACAGGCTAGCGCTTAGCACCATCTCATGAGTACTTCAACGTTTAAGAATATATGTTTTCTGTCATAAATTACTTATTAAAATAAATCCTAATTTTATGGCAGAAAAGGAAAGACTCCGCTAACTACACTACTGCCAAGGGATGATCCGCGTTACACAAGGGCACGGGCGAGTACATGATAAGTTTCATATAACCAAATTGATTCTGTATTTTAAGTTAAACATGTGTGTGTGTATTCTTTACAGACCCAGTTCCAGTAAAGGACGGACATCTTAGGACTTGGCCCTGATGACTCGATTACCGCCATTGTCCTGTTTTGGATTTGATATCCGGCGGGTATCACGGTGAGTATGAGTACGAGGTTAGTCCCTGGACCTACCGACACTTTGCTATGTGTCTGTCTATTCATAAATACGATATGGCCCAGACGCGGGCAGATGCGTTGCGAGAGGAGATTCGTCAGCCCTACGATCAGATAGAGCGGCAGCCGGAGCATATGCGGACGCTTGCAGCGCAGGTCGAGGAGCTAAGGCAGTCGAAAGCAGAGTCTATCAGGCTGGCAATATGAGAGGAGTTTGGGAGTATGTTCAGGTTACGGGACGATGGAAGTGGATCGTCCTAACGACTATAGATTTATTGATTTGTTGATTGGTTAATACAAACATTTGTTTTATTGGTTTATTGATTATACTGTTTGGTATATATATTTTGTTTATAATTGCGTGCGATTGTAATCATATTATTTCTTGATTATTATAATTGGGTAAGATTTGATCATATCATTATTATCTATTGCTGGTTGTAAATGAAAGCATCATGCGTGGGGGGCGGAGATTTCAGATTTTAAAAAAATAGATAATAAATTTGGTAACGGTTATAACCGTTGCCAACACATATGTGGTAACGGTTATAGCCGTAGCCATAGGATTCAGTAACGGTTACCTGCTATTGATATCTTTCAGATTTCAGTAGCATGTATTCTTTCATAATGGTAGATGATATGGCAACGGTTTTAATCATGACTATAGGATATATGTAGCCACGGTTAAAACTGTTACCATAAAGTTAGGCACAGTTTAAACCGTTACGATATATGTGGACCCCACACTGATCTGTTTCAGTTATCTGAACCCATTTTGGTAACGCCACATAATAGATAACGGTTTTAACCGTGATCAGAAAACTCTATGGTAACGATTTAATTCGATACCAGGTTTCTTGTGATGAGGTTTTTCGCAACGGTTGTATAATGGTTTTAGCCGTGACCATATTGGTTTTTGGTCACGGTTAAACCCGTTACCAAATCCCTTCCCAGTAGCAGTGACCATAGAATTTTCATACTATTCATGTGATTAATTTAATAAATATAATAAATAAAAAGATTTGTCAATTCTATGATTTAAATATCTATCTCTATTTTTATCTCTCCCTCTACTATTACAACCACAACTCATAGGGTCCCAGTTTTGATTTCAATTTGATGGTCTACTACAACCTCTCTGATAGAGGCATATCAACAAAAGAAAGAAATAAATGTAGATTTTTCTCTAAGAAATTAATACAATCACGAAATTTATTGTTTATAACTATATATAATCATCTAATTTAGTAAGATATAAAAGAAAAATAGATCAGATTTCTTTGTTCTTTAGTTTAGATCAATTTAAAATTTTGTTTCAGAAATATGTTAAATAATTTTAGTTAAGATAATAAAAAAAAATTAAAAGATATTTAAACTAGCTAACTTATGTTTATAACTATATATAATCATCTAATCTACCCACATATCTCTTTCGGCTGCGGCTCTGCAAGCTAATACATCGGCTGCGGTTCCGCAGACAGCTCATATAGCTCCACCGCCCGCTTAGACTCCCGCAGCCGCGGCTCCGCAAGCGACTACCTCGACGGCGGTTGCGCAGACCACATCGCCAGCTCCACAGGCCGGTCAGACTCCCGCTCGCGCCGAATTGCAGAGTTTATTAACCGAGGAGCAGGCACGCGTTATTCTATCGTTATTCAGAGGTGGAGCTGGACCGAGCTAGCGTAGCTTTTTGGTTCTTATTTTTTGAAACATATATTTATTTATATCATACATATTGTACTACATTTTGAAACAATATTGATATTGGTTTATATTTATATCATATTCAGTTTTTGGGTTTCTTTTGTATATTGTATGCATGAGATGTGATTATGAATACTGCGATATATGTTGTGTGATGATTAATTTTATATTTTATTGTTATATATATTATTGTGCACAGGGCGGGGAAAAATCAGGCAGCCCCTTTTTAAAAAAAATACAGATAATTTGTACCTACGGATTAATCTGTAGGTACACATGTTGCCCCTACGGCTATATCCGTAGGGGCAAAATATCAGCAAATATGTTAAATAATTTTGTATCATATTTCTTTGTTCTTTAGTTTAGATCAATTTAAAATTTTGTTTCAGAAATATGTTAAATAATTTTAGTTAAGATAATAAAAAAAATTAAAAGATATTTAAACTAGTTAACTTATTTAATTTTTTTTTTAAAAAGTCCGACCAAAACCAATTAAAACCTGTATTATTTAAGGTTAATATCTCTAAGAACAAAATGACCATAAGTATGTTCTGAAAGCCATTTACCTTGGAACAAGAGAGATGTATGGGGTTACCATAGAACAAGAGAGATGTGTGGAGACCATCCATGGGGTGGGGATCCATTCACCCCTACCCTCCACACACCTCTCTTTTGTTCTCAGGAAAATGGCTCCGAGAACACTCTTAGGCCATTTTCCTTGTATTATTTTGGCTGATTGTTTTTTTTTTAAATCCTTCTCAAATCTTTGTCCATTTCGCATGTCCAAAATACTAGTATGTTTAATCAAAATAAAAATAAAAATTAAAGGCTTCAAAAACTATTAATTTAGTTTCAACAAATTTAAAATGAGAAGAGTCATGTAGTTGAGGTATTCATAGTTAATTACCATACATTAGTATAAAGTATTATTTTGCATGGGATCGATATACTACAACTACAACAACAAACCAAAGAGCCTTTATACCAAGCATATGTGGTAGGCTATGTGAAACTAACATAAGAATCATGCCGGGTGGAGCACAAGGATTCTACACCTCCACTCATATCGAACAATATATTTTCATTAAGGCTTTCATAAAATTATAGATAGATCATAAACTATAGGTACATATGGATAATAAGTGTCTATTTAAACTAAAACTAAAGGTAAGCATAACATGAGGAATTGGGGGGAACTTGAATTTCCGTATAGGAGTACTACACCAACTCATATAAATAATAATAATTAAAAAGAACAATCCAACTGAAGCATTTGACTCTGAATGGAAAAATAAACAAAACAGCAAAAGAAATATTCATTGAAGGAATCTGTACTTAACTAACTAGCATGCAATAGAAATTGATCCACTTTCTTCAAAGCAAATTTGGTGTGAGCCAAACTGGTGGTGGCCAATTTAATCTTGGAATATCTTGAGGATAACATGGTGCTATGGTACCATCTTCTAAGTTGCAAACACCGATATCACGATCTCTATCTTTAAAGTATGGAGTTTCTTCCCAATTGTCATCGACAAAGTAGATGCAATTTCTTTTCAAGTTAGAAAAGTTTTGAGTGGGCAAAGATATGCTGGAGCCATTCCCGATGAATAATGCGTTTTGATCCTCCAGAGATTGCATCCTCAGACAGCGAAACTTGTCGCCGTCATCGATTAACTGGTACACTTCAAAAGAAACTGTCCTAAACACATCCTCGCCCTCGCCTTTATATCGCTCCCTTCGAACAAGCAAAATTCGAGATGAGGATACAACCAAGTATGAACATAAGAAACGATCATAATCGGGTTCCAGATCGAGTTGAATGGTACGAATAGCACATGGGCGTTGAGAAGTGTTGGTTGTGAGATCCCAGACTTTGACTTGTTCATAATTATCCAACGTGTAGAAAACACCTTCATGAAAAAGAAGACCTCTATAGAATTTTCCCTCCATTGTGGTCCAGACATCATCTTCACCTGTAGCATAAGCCAATCTTTGAAAAGGCATGAATAAGAGAATCACAAGCCATGAATTTTGCGACCATGAAACCACAGATCTACCATGAGTAGAGAAAAGATAGCGTTTAGTTTCTTCCATGCTAAACTCAAACGCTTCATCCTCTACAAAAGATTCGGAATCATAACAATAGAGGTATTTGATAAGGTGTCCTTCGGGGTCGCGCTTCGCTCCAATTGAAGGAAGGGAGAGGATGGAAGGGAGGGGGATTTGGACACGTGTGATTGGATTTAGGAGGTGCAAATCTGATCGCTCGTCAGCTGTGATCAACCATCCTTCTGATGATCCGATCCATACGCACTTGCTGATATCAGGCTCAAGCAAATTATTCATATGATACATCTCATTCTCTGCTATATTGTAAAATTGGCAACCCTTGAAAGGATTGGAAAACATCAACCATGGTGATTCCAGAATAGGTGCATGATTATTTTGAGTTTCGGCAGCACGTCTCTAGTATCTACACAGGCACCGGCAACGGATACGGTCGACCGTCGACAATCTATCAAAGATCTCGGAGAAAATCTCAGGTGGAAACCACGACCATGAGAGGACCATTGATTTGTCTCTACTATCTTTCTCAACCTTCTCCAACAATGATATTGTCGTGTATCGTTCTCCTTTCAATTACAAGTTTCGAGTTCATGGACAACCTTGTTTGAAAGAAAAATGATTCTTTAGTCGCACTAAACTTAAATCTCCAAGTGAGTGAGAACGTGGGTTCTTTTAAAGTAAGATCTGCTTAAATACCTAGAAAGTAAGAGAACGTCTCAAATACAAGTTTCAGCTCCATCTGAACAGGACGCTGGCTTTTGATGGAAACTAACGAAAGGGATTTTTAATGCAATTTAAATGTATGGGGTTCTTTTCAGTAAATACGAAATATGGAGGAGCTTTTTAGTAATTGATGAGGAATGAAGGGGTTGTTTAGTAAAAAGCTCTAACTTGAAAGACCCTTCACCTACTTAAATTGCACTAAAAAGACCCTAATAAACCAGAAAAGGGAATCTTTTGGGTATCTTACATTACTCCATTAAAGGGTTAACAATGAGTATCAGGATAGGGTCTCAAAACCCCCGACCTCTTTTCTTCTCCCAAAATTCATTATCTTTCCCCTAAATTAGCTTTAGGTTGGATTTTCAATCAAAAATCTCTTAAATTGATAATGAAAACCGGCTCGTCTTCTTCCGTATTCTCCAACAACGAGATTGTCAACTGCCGTTGTCCCATTAATTTCAAGTTTCAAGTTAGTAGACAAACTCGTTCGAAACGAGAGTAGTTCAAGTTCAACCTACCTAAATACATAGCAGATAAGAGAGCAGTTTGAGAAAGAGAGAGAGAGTAGATAGAAATCATGTCAAGACTCCATGATCATCACCAGATTCCAGCATACACTGTGTGTCGAAAGTAAAAGGTAACTAGCAAAGGCTAATAAAGCAGATGCAATCCACAGAATTCAGGATTATTTCTAATAAGATTATGACTGCTCGCCATGTAATAGAGTAAAACTTGAAATTTTTTCTGTATCTTCACAGTTTATAAAACAGGATGTATCTTCACAGTTTATAAAACCAGAAAAGGGATTGGGGTCGGATGGACCTGCAATGGCTATCCGATTAGGTCTTCTGGAAGCTGGATTCACATAAGCAGAACGGCCTGCTGGATTAGTTTGTTCTGCAGATATTACGCCTGCAATACCAAAAAGAAAGGAAAAAAACAAGTGCATCTCAAAGAAAAGTCGAGGATGAAGATATTTTAAAGCCCTGCAGAACAGATAATCTGAGATCAATCTCATTTTTTGTTTGTGTGTTTAGCTTGAACAAACAGAAAATAGATAATCTGAGTTCAAGTAGTGACACATATGATGACCGGAAAAAGGTTGAACAAACATCTATGTTTTCAAGGCCAGAAAAAAATACATTGATATACGACAAAAGTCACACCTTGGGTAGGAATGAAAGTACTTTGGAAGCTTGGATTCGCAATTCTAGCATTAGCTGCAGTGAGTGGTGGAACTGAATTTAGGGCAATGTTGTTGGCGTAGGATGGACCTGCATTGGCTACACCAATGCTGCCTGCTTGAGCAGCTTGTTTGCAAGTGTGGCTGGAACCAGCTATGTGGGATCCAATGGGTCTTCTGGTAGCAATTTCTGAAGCTGGGTTCACTGGCGCTGCATTGCCTGTAACATCAGTAAACATGGATGAATCCCAAAGGGAGGTCATGGCTTGTAGAGAATAGAAGCATATAATATAAATCATTTACTCCACTTTCGGCTAAATTGAACTTGGGTAAGAAAAAGAAGAATGTTTTCTAATGGATGTCCATACATAACTGTTTCTCCTGCCACAAAAAAATTAACGTTTTCTAAATGTTAATTTGTTATTCACCGTGCAAGTCCCAGTGCATTGTTTTTAGTACATTGCTTTAACAGTCAGATTCTTGCAGACAATGAATCTTATAAGCCTCACAAACAATGGCATGCAATTTGTATCCAACGTTTTGTTAGTCCGTTAGTAATTGAAGCATTTATTGGATAGGCTGCACATGTCAGTAATTAAAATGATCAAAATCCATAAAGAGAAGCCTCCATAGATCCCCAAATGCATCCACACAGAGATAAAGACAGGAAAAGAACATATACACATTGTCTCAAAACTTGGCTCTGCAGTTTTTTCAATATGCAAACAGGGCATACCTTCAAGGTTGAGAAAACCGGTCATCCCTGCTGCCAAGAGGATAACAATTTATAGGAGGCAGCATCTGTTGGAAAAACTGAAATAGATCTTGAGGCACCGTGTAGGCCTGAAATCAGTACAGATCATCAATGCAAGTAATTTTAGGGAGCTGCAGTCGCAGATTTCAACAGATGACAAACTAGATATGGGTCAATAACAGACCTTGTGCTTTAAAGTTTGGAGCAGCACTTGTGATTGGGAAAGTCGGTAGCTCCTCGTGTTCGCAAGAACTTTTGAGCGCTAAATCAAGAAAGGAAGTGCTTTCAGAATTATGAGATTCAGAGTTAACATCAGTTGAGCCTTCCTCAGGAAAAACACAGCTGCTACCAGCCAAAGTTACTCTAGATTGGTTCATGGGATGATGAGTATCGGCTACTTGATATTGCGCGCTGGTGAATAGTAGCCACATCAGAAGTATCAACTTGGGCACCAGGGTCCCCACCTGCAGCAACAGTTAACTTCAGAAATCATGGAAGACCCGCATAAAAAAACACACGGTGACCGTTCACGAAAAGGTAAATAGTTTGTTTTGAATCAGATAGAGTATCTGATAAATTTATGCTCCCCGTTATTATATGATTAACATGGTTGAAACTTTTTTGTGGGAGCAATACCTCAAGGCTTCACATCTATAATAAGTTTTAGCGGAGTTCCATTGTTGAATAATAATGATATAATAATATCACTCTAAACAACGAGGTAGAAATTTCGTCACGGCATTTAACCAACATAAGGGTGACTAAGGAGACAAGACCAATCCTATCAATAAATATGAAAGGGTGCGGACCCCACATTACCTGCAATTTCAGAAAATATGAATCAATTCTTTAGTATTTGTAGGGTTGCAAGGCACACGCACAAGGGTCTACGAGGCATCAACCATGCCCGATAAAAATTTAGCCGTGCCGAACAACCCAAAACCGGATCTTTAAACTAGGGTTTAGGTGAAAACTAGCATGTTAAACAGTTTAACACTAAGTGAGAGGGATTATAACCTTTGTAGATCCGGTCCTTCACTTCTTAAGCTCCGTGTTGAAGTCCCTTCGCTGCGATCATCGTGTTCCGAACTCTCGAGAGGCTCCACGAAGAGAATGATGCAAACTTGCTTCCGATCTTCGATAACATGGATGATCCACCTTGAAGTTTCATTAACACAAGCTAACACTCACTAAATGAAGTGAACACGCTCATCTAAATGGCAAGGGTAGATGAGGATGATGAAGTGGGATTTTTGCTCTCTTTTATTTTCTTATTCTCACTCATTTTTATCACTTTGAAAAAAGCTAGAAAGCTTTTTCAATGAAAGAAAGAAGTAGGAAGAAGAAGAAGAATATCATAATCCTTTTGTGATGAATAATGAATTATTGTAGTGGTTACAGATCTAACCAAGGGTTAAGCATGAAGGAGTTAACCCTTGTAGAGAATTAACTAGAGTTAATGGTTTGGATTGGGTTAACATAATATCTTCACAAAATATCAAGCAAAACACAAAGTCAAAGCTTCATGAAGCTTCATGCAAAAGCTAACCCTAATCCAAATCCTAACCAACTTTAAACTCTAAACCATTGTTAAATTTGTAACCCTAACATGTTACAATATTATATATCACATATACAATATATTTTGTAACAATAGAAAATAATACAATTAACATATATCGCATATATATCAATGTATTATCCCGTAAGAAAATGAATCTTTTAGTGAGCTAATATTAGTTAATGTAATTTAATATATCATATATATTATTATACATTAAATTATCGAATCAACACTTGATCCGAAAATCCGTCTATATCACATATAACCGACTAATACGATGACTCGAGTATATCACATATACCCGGCCGATATCTCATATCGCAAGAATCCAATATGGTATCACATACCGCATTATTCTCGGTCCCGCACATATCACATATGTGCTCCTACTCCATTTTTCCCGAGTCAAGAAACCTCTGTGTAGGACTCTAAAGAATCGTCAATACGCCGGCAGTAGGTGATGATCATATCAAACACACACAAGCTGCAAGCGGTCAGCTAAACGCAACAGCCACCCAGGTATTGAGCGCTCAGAAGATCAAAAAGCAAGCCTGTACATTATCCCGTGAATCCAATCAGTAACACTCTCGTACAGTCCGGTCTCGTCGTCTGATATGTCGCATATCTCGTCTAGGGGTGGTAAACGTCAGACCCCAGTAGCTCGATAAGTCGTGTCGATATGAGGTCTATTACAGTTCGAAAAACTACTGATAACACCTACCAGTAAATCTCAGCAACTCTGGCCAGGGATTTCCGGTTATAGCCAATCGAACACAGCGCAACATCAACTCCCTATACCGGGAGAGACGAATCCCCTCCTATCGCTCATTGCCTCCATATGATTCGGGACTGTACCCAAAAGCCACCTTTTTGCATGCCCTCTTGGACGTGGTATGATGGAAATTAAAGCACATTGGGAATCACACAAGACTCTATGACGATCTCAGGTCAACAGACTACTCTGTACCAGTGTCACCAGAGAACTGCTATCTGACGTGAGGTATAATACCATCTGGGAGTTCTCGGCGAGTTCGTCCAGTGTACCCAGTCTCTACTGAGCACCCGTACACCATCCTTGATGTCAAACACCGATGGATATGGGATCATCCATCACCCATCATATGGGTCAAGATGCGTATACGCTAGTCTACTCTTGTGCATCGATGCCCTGTCTCGATACACCCTCGACTAGGAACAGTTATAGGATGTACTCGTCGACTACCGTGGCCCCACTAGTATGATCTCATTATAGTCCCAGTAGTCGAGTACGTATCCTAAGGGCCTTATCCACATGTAATATAGAGACAATCAGAGTACATGTTAAGATAAAGTACAACCAGATAGCATATTATCATGTCGAGCAAGAAAGTCCTCCCTGTATATGTCCAAGCATCCATTACAATATACATCGTATGTACAGTAATGGCCTCTAGGGCATACATATAACTAGCAATCTCCCACTTGCACTAAGGCCATCTGTTGTGGTATCACATACCCAACAATTAGCTGTGATCGAAGTATCTTCTACTCAACCTTCCCATAAAAGTCTCTACTGGGAAAAAGGCCTTTGTGAGTGGATCCACGCTGTTGTCCTCTGTGTCTACTCTCCTAACCTCGATCTCCCTGGATCCAACCATCTCCATGATCAGGTGATACTGCCTAAGAATTATATCTAGATTTCTGATGGGATGGGGGTTCCTTGGCATAAGCCACAACTCCATTGTCACACAATGGTAGGAACGAAGTTCATCTCATGAACTTATATATCCAGACTGCCTCTTTGGTAGCATCCTTGGTAACGATGTATCTTGCCTTTAATCGTCTAGTATGTCACGGTATCTAGCTTGGAACTCTTCCAATATGCCGTCCATCCACTGAGGGTAAAGACAATGCCTGCGACTGACATTCAGTCATCCTTACCACCCTGGAACCTTTCCAGTGATTCTCCCCAGGATCGATTGATACCATCTCACTACAACTAGTGAGTATCCTAACATCCAATTAGATCTATCTTATAGATCCAAAACCCAGGATATAGGAGGTATCACCTTGATCCTATACGGAGAATCCTTGTGATAAGCGTTGATTGACCGATCGTAGCATAGGAAACCCATTCCCTATCAAGAGTATGTCATCCACGTACTCTACGAGGATCACCACCATACTCCCTACTACCTTTTTGTATATACAAGGTTCATCTACCATTTTGATGAAGTCAAACTCTTTGACTACCACATCAAAACAGATGTTCCAACTCCGCGATGCCTGTTTTATCACATAAAACATCTTGCACACGTTTCCGCTGCTCCCACTGTCTACGAAGCTCTCTGGCTGTGTACTTATAGACGCTCTCTTTTAAAACATTATTTAGAAAAGCAGTCATGACACCCAACCACCAAATATCGTAGTCATGGTATGTAGCCGTGGCAAGTAGGATCTGGATAGACTTAAGTATAGCTTTGAAAGTCTCAACTTTTCCATGTACACCAAGTAATCTTCTCAAGATATACTTGCTCCTGATGGGGATTTATCCCTTCAGATAAAGCAACCAAAGTCCATACTTTGTTGGTATATAAGGATTCCATCTCAGACCGATAAGCATCCAGCCATTCTTACAGAGTCCCACTCCTGATGGCCTGCTCGAAACTAGTTGGGTCATCATCTCATGATGCAATCCTCACTCCCACTGTCATAGAAAAACCGAAGTATCTCTCAGGTAGGTGAGGAACCCTACTAGATCGGCGGAGAGGCTGAGGTTCGTTGGTTACTATTGAATCCTTTAGTTCTGCCAAATCATCTGCTGTAGTTTGTATAGATGGAGCTTCTTCCAGTTCTACCTCATGACCACTAATTTCTTCACAAGAAATTCCCTTTCACAAAGGTGGCATGTTGAGAAATAAAACACTTTTGTTTCTCGGTTTGGCAGAAGATATTCCCTTGAGAATGCTTGGGATATCCAACAAACTTCCACGGATCTGACTTTACCTCGAGCTTGTCCGGATTTTGCTTTTCAGACATAGGCCGGACAACCCCAAATCTTAACATACTTAAGATATGGGCTCTTCCCATTCCATATCACATATGAAGTGGTAGGCAACTGATTTGATTTGAACCCTATTCAATAGGTATGCAGTTGCTCAAGTGCATAACTCCTAAAATGAAATAGGAAACTCAATAGTACTCATCATAGAGCACACCATATCACATAGGGTGCTATTGCTCCGCCCCGATACACCGACGTGCTGTGGTGTATACGGAGGAGTAATGCTGAGAGAGAATCTCATTCTCCTTTAGAATAGTCCAGGAATTTCGTGCTCAAGTATTCTCCTCCTTGATCACATCAAAGGACATAATACTTATACCCATTTTTGGTTCTCTACTTCTAACTCATATTCATTGAATTTCTCAAAAGGTTCAGACTTGTGTTTTAACAGGAACATATGTCTGAATCTTGAGAGATCATCAGAGAATGTAATGAAGTACAAAGAACCGGTCCTGGCATATGTAGACAGGGGAGTTTCATACATCAACATGTATCAATCCCAAAAGTTCACTAACTCTTTCTCTGTTTTCAATAAACAGAGCTGTGGTCGTCTTATCTTTGTGACATGACCGGCAAGTTTCACAAGATATAAATTCAAACAAATTTAAATATGCATCTAAATGTAAGTTTTCTAGTCGGGTCGCAATGATATGACCTAGTCTACAATGCCTCAAGAAGGATCCGTTCATTTCTGAACTCTTCCTCTTTTGTGTGTTCTGTATACTAAGAACTGTAGTTTGATTTAGAACGTCTATGCTTTTAGATAACGTGCCTGAACCGATCAACTCTTGATATAGGAAATGTTCAAAACATTATCCAACAATACAAAATTATATCCTTTCTTTACTAATAAAGAGGCTGATATGATGTTATATATCAGGTTCGGTATCTAATAACATTCGTTCAGAATCAATGTATTCTGGTAATACAGGGTGATAGTGACCAACAGACTTGGCTGCAACACTTGCACCATTTCTATCTTATGAAACTTATCACCCGTTCTCAGTTCTCTACCTATCTGTAGCCCATGTAACAGATTACATATGCGGGATCCTGATCCGGTATCTCATACCCAGGACGTAAAGGATACTGAGAAAAGGTTCTATGTAATGAACACACCCGAAGATGATGCATCAGCATGCACTTTCTTCGTTTGGGCGGCACGGGAATTCTGGTAATCCCCAATTTTCTGCTCTGTCTTATAACAATTATAAGTTGGAGCGGGACCAACGTTCCCCAGCTCAGTATAACAAGCGGGTTCGGTCAATACATCCGTATTATTATCTTGATTAAGGCATGATATGGTCGCTACCAGGAGAGAAAGAAGAAAACACTCAGCGTATGCTCTTGAAAGATTAGATTGGTTATCTAATATATCTAATCAGGATGTCTCCCACTGTTTTAATCAAATCTTCCTTCAAACTCTAAAAGGAAAGACTAGCCGGGATTAATTATACGCTACAAGTTCACCAATCTTTCAGCCAGACCAGTGTCGGTACTTTGAGGGAGGTTTCCCGTGCTTTCGCACGAACCTAATTAAAGTAAACCTCGTTTTCCCAGAGGCCTAACCCCATTAACACCTTTCTAGACACCTACTTGATCGGCTAAATGTAATGTGTAAAACTCTCCCAGTAGTAACTCTTACTCGCAGCGGGTATCGGGATCCAACTATCTCATAGAAGGTATGCAATCTCATTGCAAATTTCAACACTTGAAATTCCCAATAATATTTTTCCCCAAGCGATCTATAACCTTGACAAGGTCAACAAACCATAGACCGCAAGTCAAGTTCAACCCGTCATTTCCTGATTGAATTAAACCCACCCGCACGACCCTTGACAAGGTCAACAAAGTCGCACGACTACCCTAATCCAATCGCATCATATGCTTATGCAAATAAGCATAAATAGCTACCGCACATTACGCCTTGACAAGGTCAATAAACGCAGCACGAATACTATGAAGTACTTATCTGAAATGACGGAGGGCTACGACGGGTTTTTCAGAAAACCCTTTACGTAATGAACTTGATATCGTTGTAGAATCGAGTGATTTTAAATGGAGTGTTTTTTAGGCTTTTCTAGTTTTGCTAAAGAGGCCACTCCCGTTGAAGGGACCGTCGGCTCTTTCCTTATCGAATAAGGTGCAGGATATTTCACAAATATCACTATGCAAAGCAAGAACTATAGGAGCAATCAAAAGACAAACCGAGTTTGTAGCATCTGCTAGTTTCACTAAAGAGGTCACTCCTGGTGAAGGGATCTCGGCTCTTTCCTTATCGAATAAGGTGCTGGATGTTCTACAAGGAACACCGCTATGTAAAGCAAAAACTAGAGATACCTGTTTTTGAGACAAGTTTCTACAACATCTTTAGGTTTCTTTTAGTTTCATTAATCTCATTAATGAAGTTCCATTTTAATATGCTTCACAAGCATCACATTTGAAGCGAAATCTGCAATATAACATATATCTCATATATATAATATAAACATTCGTCTCAGGCAGTAATATGATCTCATCACTGAACATTGCAGCAGAAGAAACATATATGAAATATTGGATATACTAGGACGTCCGTGTTTTTAATACGAGCCTATATAAAACACGGATTCCACGGTCGCGATGAATAACCAAACCCACATCCCTAGACCCCTATGAGAGCGGCAAGCAACACTGCCAATTCTAGGGTTAGGAGACCCGGTTTCGACTCCTCGAGATGGTCTTCCACTAGACCCTAGAACCAGATTACTTATGCTCCCCGCCTTGGGTCTACCTAATGCGGAAAAGTAAATAATATACAATGGTGACATCATCCTCAGCCCGGAAGTGCCCCAATAAAAGAATATTACATACATATGAATTTTACATGAATGAAAAAGAAAAACTCTCATCTCACATAAAACCCCCGGTTATTCAAAAAGCGACGATCCAATATAACATATCACAGCAACACATAATATCTCATATCATTAACGTAAGCAAGTATGCATATCCCGATTGTCGTTGATGTATAGCAATGAAGTCGGCGATACACCACATACTACGCTTACGGTCACAGAAAAGAAAGTGTAAAACTACAACAGTTGGAATCCGCAACCTCTTTAGACATCGCATGCCTAACCAAATGAATTCCTTAGACATCGCATGCCTAACAATTATAAACCCCGCATTTTAGTCTCATTATCGAAAACTCTTTTGAATATCAAGTCGGGCAATTCAACAAGATTCCCAACAACCTGATCGAATGCTCGTCGCAAACTTTAGTAGACCGCCGCACCCCCGGATGCCGTCGACGAAGTGCACTAAGGAGGAACACCGCTTCCGCGAGCACCCAAACGGATGCTTTTGGCGACGGGGTTCTCCTACAGTCACTTGGTCGGGGCTATGGGGCGTGGCTGTCTATTAAGTTTACCCGACGAGTATCCGCGTACGCTACGTGATTGCGACGGATTTTTGATGAAATCAAAATTCCGTGGCAACCGATCATCTGAGACTAAACTGCTATGTTTATAACATTCAAATTAGTTATCTCATAACTACTTGTGGATTCCAAATATTGTATCACATTCCAGATAAATAGACAATGTTAAACTTTCCGATTCGAATAATCAAACACCCAAGATTTCCCCAATATATATCAACATTTGAAATCAGTTTAAAAATATCCATCACATGCCACAGTACCAATGGTCCAGCCGTAGAAGGGTCAAGCCAACGCCTCACATGTGGCACGGCGTACTGCCCCAAACCCTAAGGTTTAGAGGCAGTTTAAGACGGTCACATAATCGAGTTAAGGTTTGTTGTCTTCTAGAGGGTCCACCGTGTTACTTGCACGACTTAGAAAGTTTCAAACTCGAGAAAAAATCCAACTTTTGAAAAAATTTCCGACTGGGGAAAAAGTGAGTTTTTGATATCCGTTCGAACTTTTTAACAGTTTCTAAAATTATCCAGGAAAAATTAAACGAAGTTAAATTATCCGATCGAATCAACGAGTCCCCAATACAACCCTAGAAAACTCAACACTTGAGTGGAATTAAAAAATTCCCAGAAAAAAATGACAAGAAAGGACCTAAGAATAAATATAAGAAGTTCCAGGGACTAATTCATAATTTTGGCTGCGGAACCGTCTCTAAACCCTTGGTTTGGCCGCGGTTCCGCGGTAAGGGTTTGGCGGCGGTTCCCCGGTCATGTGAGCGAATTAGTTGGCCATACTTCACAGTAATTCTTAGTTTCTCCTGCTTATTTTTCTGAGCATTTTTAATTCATAAAAAATCACATTTTTGGAAAATGTCCAGAGAAGGGTTCGTGTCGGGGTTTCCGGGTTCGATCGGACTTTAAACTTCGCTCAGACTTCGCCTAAAACTCTAGCTTGGCTCTGATACCACTGTGGGGTTGCTAGACACACGCACAAGGGTCTACGAGGCATCAACCATGCCCGATTAAAAATTTAGCCGTGCCGAACAACCCAAAGCCGGATCTTTAAACTAGGGTTTAGGTGAAAACTAGCATCTTAAAAAGTTTAACACTAAGTGAGAGGGATTACAACCCTTGTAGATCCGGTCCTTCACTTATTAAGCTCCGTGTTGGAGTCCCTTCGCTGCGATCATCGTGTTCCGAACTCTCGAGAGGCTCCGCGAAGAGAATGATGCAAACTTTCTTCCGATCTTCGGTAACATAGATGATCCACCTTGATGTTTCATTAACACAAGCTAACACTCACTAAATGAAGTGAACACTCTCATCTAAATGGTAAGGGTAGATGAGGATGATGAAGTGGGATTTTTGCTCTCTTTTATTTTCTTATTCTCACTCATTTTCATCACTTTGAAAAATGCTAGAAAGCTTTTTCAATGAAAGAAAGAAGAAAGAATTAGAAGAAGAATATCATAATCCTTTTGTGATGAATAATGAATTATTGTAGTGGTTACAAATCTAACCAAGGGTTAAGCATGAAGGAGTTAACCCTTGTAGAGAATTAACTAGAGTTAATGGTTTGGATTGGGTTAACATAATATCTTCACAAAATATCAAGCAAAACACAAAGTCAAAGCTTCATGAAGTTTCATGGAAGCTTCATGCAAAAGCTAACCCTAATCCAAACCCTAACCAAGTTTAAACCATAAACCATTGTTAAATTTGTAACCCTAACATGTTACAATATTATATATCACATATACAATATATTTTGTAACAATAGAAAATAATACAATTAACATATATCGCATATATATCAATGTATTATCCCATGAGAAAATGAATCTTTTAGTGAGCTAATATTAGTTAATGTAATTTAATATATCATATATATTATTATATATTAAATTATCGAATCAACACTTGATCCGACAATCCGGCTATATCGCATATAACCGACTAATACGATGACCCGGCTATATCACATATACCCGGCCGATATCTCATATAGCGAGAATCCAATACGGTATCACATACCGCATTATCCTCGGTCCCGCACATATCACATATGTGCTCCTACTCCATTTTGCCTGAGTCATGAAACCTCTGTGTAGGACTCTAAAGAATCGTCAATACGCCGGCAGTAGGTGATGATCATATCAAACACACACAAGCTGCAAGCGGTCAGCTAAACGTAACAGCCACTCGGGTATTGAGCGCTCAGAAGATCAACAAGCAAGCCTGTACATTCTCCCGTGAATCCAATCAGTAACACTCCCGTACAGTCCGGTCTCGTCGTCTGATATGTCGCATATCTCGCCTAGGGGTGGTAAACGTCAGACCCCAGTAACTCGATAAGTCGTGTCGATATGAGGTCTATAACAGTTTGAGAAACTACTGATAACACTTACCAGTAAATCTCAGCAACCCTGGCCAGGGATTTCCGGTTATAGCCAATCGAACACAGCGCAACATCAACTCGCTATACCGGGAGAGACGAATCCCCTCCTATCGCTCATTGCCTCCATGTGATTCGGGACTGCACCCAAAAGCCACCTTTTTGCACGCCCTTTTGGACGTAGTATGATGGAAATCAAAGCACAGTGGGAATCATACAAGACTCTATGACGATCTCGGGTCAACAGACTACTCTGTACCAGTGTCACCGGAGAAATGCCATCTGACGTGAGGTATAATACCATCTGGGAGTTCTCGGCGAGTCCGTCCAGTGTACCCAGTCTCTACTGAGCACCCGTACACCATCCTTGATATCAAACACCGATGGATATGGGATCATCCATCACCCATCATATGGGTCAAGATGCGTATACGCTAGTCTACTCTGGTGCATCGATGCCCTGTCTCGATACACCCTCGACTAGGAACAGTTATAGGATGTACTCATCGAGTACCGTGGCCCCACTAGTATGATCTCATCATATTCCCAGTAGTCGAGTACGTATCCTAAGGGTTTTATCAACATGTAACATAGAGACAATCAGAGTACATGTTAAGATAAAGTACAACCAGATAGCATACTATCATGTCGAGCAAGAAAATCCTCCCTATATATGTCCAAGCATCTATTACAATATACATCGTATGTACAGTAATGGCCTCTAGGACATACATATAACTAGCAGTATTCTCTTGAAAAAGACATTGGTTATGAATTAATCAAGAACCTAGGAGAACAACTATCTATGAAAATACAGAATTTTCAGAAAGGACCAACATTTTAACTGCCTCTAATAAGAATTCAATTTTATACAAGAGCTAGCACAACAATATTACCCATCCAGCAAGCAAAACCCCTTTCTCTAAAAGGGGTTGTAAATCATCTATGTACCCAAAAAAACCTACCTTTGATTTCAAGAATATAATTAAACAGCATCGATTGCAAACATAAATTACTATTCTGCTGAAAATATATGATTAACGAAAAAGAAACAACATTTTAATGGTATTCCATTCCCTCATTAACCAAGAATCTAAACTTTTTAAGAAAGCCAAAACCCTGGCTAGCCTCTATATGTTAATCGATCGGTGATCATGTCATCAATCAAAAAGCTAATGTGACGGAGGGCTCTTTTTACCTCCTTCCGATGTTTTCTTCCGTCGATCTGCCGATGGCTGGGATTGGATCTGGTGGATCTGAAGAGTGGTATCCTCTTGCGTGTGGATCTCAATGGGTTTTGAGGAGTTTGCGCCGTGTACCTGCAACAAAGTCCCGGGGTGGTTTGGTACTACCGAGGACCCTCCAACGATCAAGTTAATGACAAGATCCGAGCAGAGTAATGGCTAAATGGGTTAGACATTGCTTACTTGAACCGTCTTTAAGAGGGGTTTAAATAGCGGCAGCAGCATGCAGGGGTAGGCACGAGAATCACGCCGGCAGTTACGCTCCCGACGTCACACCCGCGTGAAGAGCGGGATCACCCGTTAATGGGGATAGTAATGGCGTGAAACGTGGGATGTTGCCGGCGGAGATCTCGTGCATGAAGAGATTCGCGGAGCGGCGGTTATGCCTGCAAGCGGTGCCGTTGGTCGGTCGATGAGACCAAGGAAGATAGCCTCGGAGGGAGAGCTCGGGGAAGAGCGGGAGAGTCGAGGCATCTTGTCATGTGCGGTAGCCCGAGGTGAGCTGGGAGGCCGAGGAGGCCAATTTGTGCAGGGGATCTGAGGAGAGCCAGCGCCTGCCCGGGGATGGGCACGGGGGTTCCTGGTCGGCCTCTGTAGGTCCTTTCTTCTGAGCTCTGGGATACGTCATCTGCCACATGTCATGATCTGGGAGATCGCTGATATAGAGCATCATCATTAGCCCCCCACTCTCTTCCCGACTAGTTGACGGGTCGGGTCGAGAGTGGACTGCCGGGCCACCCAGGGTGAGCTCCCTTCGAAGATATCGTCGGGACGTGTCCCCGGGCAATCAGTTGTCTTTTCTGCCAGAGAATCAGGGGCGAGATCTCTGCATTTAAGGAAAGTGTGCCGAATCAAGCGTTCTGTCACTGAAGCGACGGTCCACGTGTCAAGCGTCGGTTGGCCGACACGACGTGTGCAGACCTGCGGGCGTCTGATGGGATGCAGCTCAATGCTGGAGAGACAGGTGGAGCAATCGGGGTCGTCGAATGCGAGGAGGCGTTTTGGTGGGAAACGAAAGTCACCGTTGGATGAGGGCGATGCCAGCAATAAATAGGGATGGGATCCACTCCAGGGCCCATATCTCTCCATATTTTTCTCGCTTTAAGTCTTGATTGCTCGGCGCTCTTCTTCCTTCTTCTACTTTTGTCTCCCGAGGATCCCCCTTTGCCAGGTTAGATGTCTTCCTTTGTAGAGTCTGTAGATGTGGTAGGAGTATATTTTAGGGGCCCTTTAGTTGAGCCTGAGTCTTCCCGGGGAGCAGGGGTTAGAACATCTTCCCGGGATCGTGCGGCGGAGGCAGCCCATAGGGAGGTGGCGGTGGACGTTGCTCCCGGCGCGCCATGTTGGGTGAAGCACGAGGATGAGCTCACCAACGCTCGGGCTCGCTTCCATATCCCTTCTGGCTATACACTTCGTTTGGCCGAGAAAGAGAGAGGGCAGACCAATTACGGGGTAAGGAGATCGCCCTGTACCTGGAAGCTTTTTGGGGCGGAATGCGCCTGCCTTTCTATCCCAAGGTCATCGGAGCGCTGAACTTCTTTGGGCAAGCCCCGGGCCAACTGGTGCCGAACTCATGGAGGAGCCTTCTCGGGTTCTTGGTCCGCCTGAAGCTAGAAACGGTCCCTTTCAGTCTATCCATCCTTGATTCCTCTCTTCTTTATAAAAATCACCGTGGGGGTCGAGCGGGCGACCCGATTTGGGTTTATCTCTCCTTCAGGAAGCGATTGGGGCGCGCCGCCGGGTCAGGAGTTGTAGTCCTGCTTTCTTCCATCCACGACTGGAAGAAGTTCTTCTTTGTCGCACCGCCCGAGGGTGAGGACTGGCCCATGCCTACCAAGTGGTCAAGGGAAAAATGTTTGCCGGGAAATCAGTCCAATGACCCCGCCGCGGTGAGAGTGGCATCGTGGGAGCCCATTCCCCGACCTGACGTGCTGCTATCTGAGAGGGTCTTGAGTTGGGCCGGGCTCAGCCCCGTCGAGTTCGTCGGTAAGTTAGGCTTGTGTTTTTCTTTTATTTTGTATGTGTCGCTGACCCCACCGTATCTTGTCTTGTGTAGAACCCATAGATATGAACGAACTCCGAGCCTCCATGCGGCAGCCGAAGAAGGTCACGAAGGCTGGAGGCGCCAGCTCTTCCTGCTCGAAACCTGTCCCAGTTCCTCCGGCCCTCGTCCCGGTGCCTCCAGTGGCCCTACCTCTTCAGCACCCGAGGATGTTCCTCGCCCCGGAGCCCGGCAAAGCGCCGAGCCGGAAGCGGGCTCGAGTACAGGAGGACCCGGCCTCGGAGACGGAGACCGGCTCTCCATCGGCACCTCTCAAGAGGGGCCCCCGAAAGGTTCCTCGGGACCCGGCCTCCCCGATCATTGTGGAGGAGGAGGGCTTCCGGTTTGTAGTGCCCTCAGGGCTCTCCATTGCCGACAGCCTGCTGTTTGATATCGAGAAGTCGGCAGGGGGTAGGGTCCCTGGTGGGACCCTCAGAGGCCAGATGGCGTCCATCGCCCAGGAGGTCGTGCAGGTAAGTGCTCGGTTGTTCGTGAGATTTGGTGCCTCCTTTGTCGTTCTTACCTCTCTGACTATTTCAGGTCCTCCAACACGTCGCTCTCGCCGTCCGTATGGGGGACAAGGTGATATCCCCGGCGATGAAGGCCGCGGGCCAGCTTACCTTGCTGGAGGAGAGCTCCAAGCGGGAGCTGGAGGCGGCGATGGCGAGGGTCGCCGGCCTGGAGGGCATGGTGGCTGCCGGGAAGCAGGAGGCTTCCTGGCACCGTGAGGCTACCCTGGCCGCCGAGGTCAAGCTTGAGGACGCCAAGGTGCTCGTCGGTACCATGAAGAAGACGGTGAAGACCCTCCGAAAGGAGTTGGAGGCGGAGGCCAAGGGGATGGAGCGAGCCAACCTCGAGGGGGAGAATGCGGTGGAGAACTATAAGAAGTCAAAAGACTACTACTCCGACCTAGCCGTGGCCACTACCAACATCTGGCATGAGGCCCTAGACGCCGTCAAGGCTCAGATGCCTGGGTTTGCTGATGAAGAGCTCCGGGCCGAATACCCCCTCGCGGGTGTCGACGAGCAGGGGACGACCTCGAGGATACGGCCGGGGAAGAGATTCCCGACGAAGAGGTGGCCGAGGACCCTGCTCGACTCGTGGTAGATATTGAGTCTCCCGAGGTCGCGCCTGGCCCCGAGGCCTAAAGCCCCTCGCCTTCCTGCTTCTTTTTTTGTAAGCCTCCGGGCATTTTGTTAGGCTGGGGAGCCCCCAATACCCTTGTGAAGATCTTGATTTTGGTAATAAAACTTTGCTGTTTCATTGCTTGTATATTGTCCTTTGTTTGTGAAGAATATTCGTATAATATCCATACTTGCACTGTTGAGCTTCCATGTCAGGTCAGTTCTTCGTCTGGCGATAGCATGTCGAGTTGATTTTGATCACTTGCTAAGTGTGCAAAAGTCGCTGGGAAGAAGGTATCCCCATGGCCCCGAAGTCGAGGAGGGATCGCTCAGACTTATATAGACCTGGTGTTTCTTGGGGAGTGATTCAGATCCGCTGCATTTGATGGGCAGTAGGCTGCCCGCTGCAGATGCGCCGATCAGAAGGAAGCTCGGTAGCCTCACTTTGAGGGCCTCAAATCCTCAGCGTATGGTGGGCAAGAGGATGCCCGCTGGGGATGCGCCGAGTAGGGTAGCTTCTCGGCTGCCTCTTGGCGAGGGCTTTGAATCATGGCGTCTTGGGTAAGGAGCTACCAGAAGGGGATGACCGAGCAGGGAAGCCGCTCGGTTGCCTCTTGGCGAGGGCTGTGATCCCTGACGTCCTGGGTATGTCATGCCCCGCTTCCCAGAGTACGCTAAGATGGGCACGTGACATAGCCAACCATGCTACCTGTGGGTAGGAAGTATCCATCCACAGTCACATTACGGCTGTAGAGATATCAAGAAAAAAATAAAACTATCTAGCACATGTACATAAGCCCAAAATAAAATGAGTCAAGAATAAATAATGCGGAAGCAAGAGATCCAATACAAGAATAACTGGAATGTATGTCCCATAATGCGGGCTCACATCAGAAATAAAATGCTGAAAAGTAAAAGAACTAACTACTACTGAGTCCTCACTGCTCAGCCTGCTGGCTGAAGTACTCCTGCTCGGACTGCAGCAAAGGTACGGAATCTGGGCCATGCAAAACCCAAACGTCAGCGCGTCATGTCATCAAGCAATAAAATATAAACATGGTAACAAGACATGCAAGTATAATGATAAATGGTAAAGCAGGTGTAATAGCAATATAAATCAGAGCAGTGAAGGGTAGTGTGCAGTGAGTTAGGCTAAACTGGTCTATTGGTTATCTACTCTCAAGTCTTTGAAATCAATTTGATGAATCGTCGATGTAACTTAATAGTATCCCGTGCGCGCCTGGGACCACGGTCAAGATTCTCGGGCTGAATCCGAGACGTGCCGCTAGGCAGTAAAAGGTAGCATGTAAAGATGAGTGATGTCAGCATCATCACCCCGGGGCTAGCCTAGCCCGTAAGACTGATCAGAACAGGTGTCGAACTGTCGAGTTACAAGTCAGATTTCATCATTGATTTCCCCATACCCCCAAGTTATATGTGTTCAAGTCAGGTATTAAGTAATCAAGAACTAATGCCAACTCAAGATCAGGTAGGTGCAGGTTTGTCTGGATAGACAACAGGAACGGTCCGTAAGGACTACTGGTTATATTTGTTGGCATTAGACACAAGATCAGGTAACAGGTAAAGCCATGGTACATCAGGTCAAGTCAAGTAGTGTATTTAGGTGTCATGTCAAGTAGGAAGTGCAACAGGTCATGTCAGGAAGCACAAATGTTATGTGGGTGCTCATAAAACAAACTAACATAAATATGGTTATAAGTAATCAAGCACGAGTACTGTCAGAAGAATAACTGGACATGTAATATAATATGCAAATAGATACAGGTTAAATTATATCGATGCACGGTTAACATTTAGAGTTCGGTTCATGGTTTCAACATTAAATATCATACACTTAAACAAATATAGATTGTTAAAAATCATGTTAATGTGTACTAAATAATCTAAAGATGCAATTGAGTATAAATCAGGTTAGTTGTATGCAAACGGTCGTCCGACAGGGTATAAAATATAAAAGGGTACTGTGGGTCATGCAAATAACTGTTACAAGATTTAAATATGAATGCGGGTACTATGTATAACAGAACTAAAAGCAAACTGGTATGTTTCGAGACATGATTCTAAAATGATATATTGGGACATCGACATGTTAAAATGGAATTCTGGTATTAAATGGAACTACAGATCTAACGTGCACTATAATAGGTACATAGCAATTTAAATAGCATATGTAGTAGTTTAAATAGCATGTAGCAAGTTTCACTTGCCTCGACGGATTCAAGCAACGATGTATAGAATGTCTCACGTCGGTGAGAAAAGTCGCGACGCGCGCACGATACATGGAAAGAGTCCAAACAACGCACGATGGGATCACACGGATCAGAGATGCCTGCTGGGTCGTAGTGATCGTCGCCGGCACGGTCGGATCCCGGCAATCAAGAAACACAGTGAACCTTTTGATTGAAAGAGAATGCATGGAAGAGGAAACAAGAAGAATGAAAGAGAACAGAGGAGATTGATGAAAGAAACTTACTTACTGGATTGCAGAGGGGTGATAGCGTCATCGGTGAGGCGTCGACGGAGCTCCGGCGATTTACGGAGGTACCCTTTTTTTTTAAAAACAGAAAAGAAAAATTTAAAATAAAGAAGAATAGGAAGAAGAAGAAGAGAAGGATGAAAGAGAGAAGAGTTGCTCACTGGGGTTGGGAGACGGCTAGGATGTGGTTGCAAAGGTGGGAAGTCGTCGGCAAGGGATCGCCGGCGAGATCAACGGCAAGTCAGCAAGGTCCGTGGTTGCAGGGAATGGCTCGGGTGTTAGGGTTTTTGCTAGGGTTTGTTTTGATGTGGGTTCTGGTGCTCGGGAATGGCAGAGGAGAGGAAGAGAGGGGAGGAAGGAGATGACGATGAGATGAGGGAGTCGGCGGCGATGAGGTGGCGGTGCTGGGTTAAAGGCTGCAGTGGGTTTTCTGGGTTCAGTGGGTTCGTTTAAGGGAGGAAGAAGGAGAAGAGATGATGGAGATGAGGGTGACGAGGGGACGCAGAGGGTGTCGACGAGAAAAGAGGGGACGAGGGAAAAGTTAGGGTTTAACTTTGGTGGGTTTCTCGTAGCGGAGGATGCATGGGCTGTTAAGAAAAGAAGAAGAAGAAGAAGAAATGCAGAGGGAGGTGACGGGATCCACGCGGGGGTGATAAGAATCGAGGAATGCACAGTGATCGCGAGATCTGAGAGAGAGAGCGCGAGAGGAGAGAGAAAATGAAGAGAGAGAGAAGCTTCGCAGCAGAAAGAGAAAGAGAAAGGGAAAGAGAATGAGAAAGGGATAATGGGGCCCAGCGAAGAAGAGAGGAGGGTTTTGATTGGTTGGGAAAAATTAAGAGAAAAGATAGAGGAGAGAGAGATCGGTGGTGGGGCCAGGTGCACCAAAAGAAGGGGCTCTGATTGGCTGGGGAGAATAAGAATTGGTTTGGAAAATTTTTTACAAAAGATTTAATATTTTAAAGATTCATTTCATTGGCTGAGAAAGTAAAAGATTTCCAACTTAAACATTTTCTTATGCTGATA
Organism: Agapanthus africanus; assembly: GCA_030015575.1. Classification (NCBI taxonomy): domain Eukaryota; kingdom Viridiplantae; phylum Streptophyta; class Magnoliopsida; order Asparagales; family Amaryllidaceae; genus Agapanthus; species Agapanthus africanus. Next base: position 541,900,647 of record CM057337.1, read on the forward strand.
AATATTTTTAAAACAGATTACAGACTTTTAAAAATAAATAGGATTTGGCGGAATACAAAATATTTCAGAATTACGCCCGGGTCGGGTCCAAAAATTTGGATTTGTAATATGAAAATTATTAGCAAGTTCCAAAAATTAAAATGAAGGATTTTGTAACAGAAATGCATACCCCCAAGAACGGACGCACGTACGTGCGCGTAGCCGTCCAAACACGTCCGCTTCACTGAACGGGATGAGAACACGATGTAAGGACGCTACCACAGGGTTAGGGGTATCAAGCAGGCCATGACATGTATATTTAAATTATTTTAAGTGACCTAAATTGTTATATGCAAAATATGTAATGTCGGGGTAATCTAAAAACTAGGAAACAACAGGCTCGGTAAACGGGTCGAATATAAAGTGACCTACCATTTGCAACCAACGGGGTAAAAGAAATAAACACCACAAACAACACATACGGTAACTGAAATTGGTATAACTGGACTCGGTTGTTATAGGGTAGGGAGCTACCAGACAGGGATGACTGAGCAGGGAAGCCGCTCGGTTGCCTCTTAGCGAGGGCTTTGATCCTTGGCGTCCTGGGTAGGGAGCTACCAGCCGAGGATGACCGAGCAGGGTAGCCGCTCAGTTGCCTCTTGGCGAGGGCTTTGATCCCTGTCTCACGGGTAGGCAACTACCAGCCGGGGATGACCGAGTGGGGAAGCCGCTCGGTTGCCTCTTGGCGAAGGCTTTGATCCCTGGCGTCGTGGGTAGGAAGGTTCCAGCCGGGGATGACCGAGCAGGGTAGCTGCTCGGCTGTCTCTTGGCGAGGGCTTTGATTCCTGCCATCGTGGGTAGGCAACTACCAGCCGGGGATGACCGAGCGGGGAAGCCACTCGGATGCCTCTTGGCGAGGGCTTTGATCCCTGGCGTCGTGGGTAGGAAGCTACCAGCCGGGGATGACCGAACAAGGGCGGGTCCGGTTACCTCTTGGCGAGGGCTTTGATCCTTCAGGACAGGGGCCGAGCAGGGTTACTGCCCGGTGCTTCTTGGCGAGGGCTTTGATCCCTGTCGGTTGTGGTAGGAAGCTACCAGCCGGGGATAGCCGAGCAAGGATCGGGCTCGACTGCCTCTAAGGAGGACTTGATCCTTAGCGCGGGAGGGGCTGTAAGAAGCCTACTAAGGACGGGGGCCGAGCAGGGTTACTGCCCGGTGCCTCTTGACGAGGGCTTTGATCCCTGTCGGTCGTGGTAGGAAGCTACCAGCCGGGGATAGCCGAGCAAGGGTTGGGCTCGACTGCCTCTAAGGAGGACTTCGATCCTTAGAGCTGGAGGGGCCGTAGGAGGCCTGCTAAGGATAACCGGGCAGTGAAGCTGCGCGGTTGCCTCTTGGCGAGGGCTTTGATCGCTGGCATTGCGTGTAGGGAAGCTACCGGCCAGGGATAGCCGAGCAGGGTATCCGCTCGGCTGCCTATAGGCGAAAGCTTTGAACCATAGCGTTGGAGGGGCTGTAAGAGGACTGCTAAGGATAACCGGGAAGTGCAGCTGTGCGGTGGCCTCTTGGCGAGGGCTTTGACCCCTGGCGTTGCATGTAGGGAAGCTACCGGTCAGGGATAACCGAGCAGGGTAGCCGCTCGGCTGCCTCTAGGTGAGGACTTTGATCCCTGGCGTTGCTTGTAGGGAAGCTACCGGCCAAAAATAGCCGAGCAGGGTAGTCGCTCGGCTGCGTCTAGACGAGGGCTTTGATCCTTAGTGTTAGAGGGGCCGTAGGAGGCCTGCTAAGGATAACCGGGCAGTGAAGCTGCGCGGTTGCCTCTTGGTGAGGGTTTTGATCCCTGGCGTTGCGTGCAGGGAAGCTACCGGCCAGGGATAACCAAGCAGGGTAGCCGCTCGGCTGCCTCTCACTACTACAAATAAGGGTTTCCCCTACGGATATAGCCGTAGGGACAATAAAATACCCTGTAGGTACAAACGCCATTGGTGCAAGTTGAAGCCCTGAACTTGCCCTTACGGAGTTCTGTGTAGGTCTCTTTTCCCCTACGGAGTAGACCGTAAGGGTAAAAAAATTATTTTATTTACGGTTTTTTGAAATATATTACATGTACCTACGGATGAATCCGTAGGGCAAAGAAATAGCCCCTACGGATACATGCGTAGGTACGTATCCGTAGGGGCAAAATATCAGAAATCCTGATATTTTGCCCCTACGGATATGTCCGTAGGGGTTTTTGTTTGCCCCTATGGATATATCCGTAGGGGCACTCCCAACCCCCTGATATCCATAGGGGCACTCCTAACCCCCTGATACTGAGATTAGGGGGAAATATCAGTTATTCTGATATTTTGCCCCTACGGTTTAATCCGTAGGGGCAACATGTGTACCTACGGATTAATCCGTAGGTACATATTATCTTCTTTTTTTTTAAAAAGGGCTGCCTGATTTTTTCTCGCCCTGTGCACAATAATATATACATCAATCAAATAAAAAATTAATCATTACACAACATATATCGCGGTATTCATAATCACATCTCACGCATATAATATACAAAAGAAACCAAAAAACTGAATATAATATAAATATAAACCAATATCAATATCGTCCAAAATGTTTCAAAATGTAGTACAATATGTATCATATAAATAAATACATGTTTCAAAAAATAAGAATCAAAAAGCTACCATAGCTCGGTCCAGCTCCACCTCTGATAAACGCTAGAATCTGGCGCACCTGCTCCTCGGTCAATAAACCATGCAATTCGGTGTGTGCGGGAGTCTAAGCGAGCTGTGGAGCTGGCGATGTGGGCTGCGCAACCGCCGTCGAGGTAGTGGCTTGCGGAGCCACGGCTGCGGGAGTCTGAGCGGGTGGTGGAGCTATAGGAGCTGTCTGCGGAACCACAGCCGATGTAGTGGCTTGTGAGGCCGCAGCCGAAGGAGATGCATGTAGAGGCTCGGCCGATGTACCCTGTCGCGTCTGGACCTAACGTGTGTAATAAGCGTGTAAGAACTATGTATTATTCGAATTCGTATCATTATCAAGTTATTTCGAAACCCCATTTGGATATCTAATTTGGAAAACCGTAGTTTATTTTAATTAGATATGTATGTATGATTAATCAAACCTAAGTCTATAACCAAATAAGCTCAGGCTACGTACTAATTATGGATATGTTGATATCTATAATATGACATCATATTTTACTATAAAGTAGTATACATACCAGCATCACCTTCAACTCCTGAATGGTGGACTTCAAGCTCTCCAGTTCCTGCTGGACACGTCGCTCACTGGAGACGGAGGAAGTAACCGCCGGGGTGGAGTCCAACCTCATATGGGCCCTGTTAGGGCCCAGTCCCCGGCCTCTCTCCCAACCTCCGTGGTGCCCTCCGTGTGCGGCGTCCAGGACTGGGGTCAGTAGCCTCGGATCGCTCTGTCCGGTAAAATCGATCCCCGAGGCCTCGGCCTGCTCAACCACCCGCTCCTACACCCACATTAAGTAGTAAAGTTTAAGTATAAAATTTAAATTTGAACCTTCCAAAACTAAAATTTCAAATATGGGTAGAATAAATATTAACACTTACGCAATACTCCTGGGTAGCGACGTCGGGATATCGAAGCTCGCCCGTGGTGGGATCTGTCGAGGTGCCGTGGACGGCAAGATATGCGGACAGCACGCTCGGTGTACCACCTTGCGCCACGGTCTGAGCTGTCTGCAATATTAGAAAATAACTCTTAATATTAGATATATTAGAAAATAACTCTTAATATTGCAGAATATCACAAAGGTCGTTCTATTGTAATTTACCGATAACTCCATGGCTCGAGTAATATTCCTCGAGCCACCTGTGTAAGTGGGGCGACCCCTCTTCGCCGACTTCCTGTTCTCTCTATTCTGAGCGGCCTGTTTCTGCACAACGCATTAACATTTAGTTTTCTAATTAAGGAACACAAAAAAATAAATTATATCCTAAACAATGAATTACATTTAAAATACATACATGTTTGCATTGAGAGTCGAAATATTCGCACAATAGAGGCCATGTCTCTACGTCGACTCTCGCAAACGCCGGAGTAGATAGGAGGGCCGCTCTCTCTGCCTCCGGGGTCGCCATCCACAGGGAGTAGCAGTCGGCCTTCAGCTCATTCCTGTTGTATCGGACCTTGGTCTGCATGTTCTTCATCAGGCCATTGTACAGAGCATGAAGGTCGAGCACCCTCCCAGGGTGATCAGGGTCGGGTACAGGCTGAAAATCGTAATCCGACTGAAAATACAAAAAAAACATTGTTATTAGATTGCAAGTGTTAATAATAAATATATTAGATAAATCAAATGAAAATATATATTAATACGTACCCGAGCCTGATCAAAGAAGAGGGCGAATGAGCAAAGGTGCTGCTCACCCCACTCAACCTGAAGTGGATAGTTCTTCACGAGCCGGCTCTCGTCCCCTATATACCGGCCGAACCTCTCAGCATGAGGACCGGTATAGCGATAGTCAAGGGTAAAAAAGAGGGGGGATGCTGCCTCCCCTTAGCTCTATCAGGCCTCAGCCTATGGGACTGATTCGGGCCTCGAGTCCCCCTTTGGGGATGGAGAGGCCCTGTGTCTGCAAGAAATATCAAGACAATCAATATTAAGACAAAGTTATATTAAGAAATCAAGGTTAAATGAAAATTTAAGTGTGATATATACCTCCGGTGACTAAAGCATGAGCATGGGCCCGGGCAGCAGCACGAGCGGGACATAGTTCCTCCGGTGAGGAACAGCCGGGGTCCCGGATGCGGACGCATCCCCTCCAACTAGAAAATAAACATTGACGCTAAATTTCCATGAAGTTCATATTTATTCTATAGAGCATATGTAAAATGAATAAATATTTTAAATTTATTCATACTAACCTGCAGAAGATGCGGAGGGTATGGAAGTGGCAGTAGTGGCCCCTGCGTCAAATGTGGACGCACCACCTATAATTAGACGATTAAAAATAGATTATATAAGTAATTGAAAAAAGAATGTGTAGATCAATAATATAACGTTCTAAATCAATATGCATGCACTATAGGATATATAAACATACCCGCAGGTGCGGTGGTGTTACCACCTACAGCTAGACAATAATAAAAATTGCTAAGTAAGAGCAAAAGGAATGTGTGTATATTTATGATATAGCATTCTAAATCAATATACATGCACTATATGATATATAAACATACCTGGAGGAGCGGGAGTGGCCTCTGTCCCAGATGTGGACGCATCACCAACAACTAGACAATCAAACATTGACAATATAAGTAATTTTGACATAAACATGCATGAATATCTGTAATATTACATTCAAAATGGATATGCGTGCAGTATACCTGGAGGTGTGGAAAAATCTACACGGAAGGTGGCATCCGAAGGGGTCTCCGATCTGGGTGCAAGACCGGCCCTCTGAAGCTCCCTACGGAGCTCTCCAGGCGGCAGAACCACTCTGCCTCTGCCTCTGCCTCTGCCGCGGCTAGAGCTCCTGCCGCCCCTCGCTGCTCCTGACATCGTCATCAAATATAGATAAACGGTTCGTGGACGTATTAGACAATCATTAAAAGTATTAACTATATATGTATAGATCGTAAAATGTGAAGTAATAATATAACATTACTGATAACCTTTTTCTTTTCGTGGGCACATTATACATATCTACTTGGATTTCATCGTCGATGTCATTTCTAACCCACGTAACTTCATGATCGGCCGAAGACAACCCGTCCTTCGAAACAGACGGTCGGAGCACTTTAAGCCTTCTCTCTTCTTCATTCTCATCGCTGTCCTCGAATTCTGGGACATCGTAGACATCTCTGGGTTTCCATCGGCATACAACACTCCATCCCGGATGCTTCAAACACTGTGAGTAGTATACTTGGAACGCTTGGTTCGGAAAGATAAACGGATCTTCCTGACCGTAAAATCGAAGTGTGTTCACACTGGTCAATCCATATTCATCTTTCCAAGTCCCAAGATTGCTTCTCCACTTATCCATATCGGTTCGCGTATCGTACCAAGCACACTGGAATATATAAAAGGGTTCTGATCGTCCGGGATAGTGGATGCCGAGTATACAATTTAAGTACTCATAATAAATCACATCGTCCGATCCTACCGTCGCAATCCCACTATTCTGAGTGGTTCTAGATGTTTCTATGTCCTTAACTTCGAATTTGTATCCAAGAACACCAAATCCTTTGTAATATGCAACCTCCATACTAGGAAATTGAGCTAAACATCTTGAATCACTCTCAAATGATGCAGACAAGTTCGGATCGTGGATCTAACAAAACAAATTTTACGAAAAATACATAACGATACAAGTTTAGATTAAAACTGATAGCAATAAAATGTTATTCGAATAACTTACATGATCTGTGACCCAATCACAAAAATTATCCTGATGATATTTTTCCAATTGTTCTTCGTTCCAATCAGGATGCCCCTCACGTACCTCGTTAAAATGAATTTTGTTTTCGACAAATAACAGTGACATTAATATTATATCATTTCATACACACACAAACACAGATATAACAATTAATCCAAAAAAAACTTACTCTCTAATTTGTTCAAGACATGCGCAATTAAGCAAGATAAACCGGTATATCTTATTGATAAATATAGTGTCTACCCTCTTATACTCGGCTTTACCATATGGCCCGTCTTGAATTCTTCGAGGCCGGTTAAGTCTTGTCTCAATGTTCTCGTCCAGATAGCGGGAACAAAATGTGGTTGCTTCATCAAGAAGATAACCTTGCATGATAGAACCCTCTGATTGATTTTTATTTCGTATATACTTTTTAAGAGTGTAGAGGTACCTAATGAAAATATGTTGAATAAATAAATACGGGCATACATAACAACAATAAATTTATAAATTACGTGAAACGAAAAATTACATGTACCTCTCGACGGGATACATCCATCGATATTGTATCGGTCCGGCTAACTTAGCCTTAGTTGCAAGATGAACCGTCAAGTGTATTATGATATCGAAGAATGATGGTGGGAAAATACGCTCAAACTTGCAAAGTATCAACGCAATAGAATTTTCTAGTTTATCCAGCGTCACAACCTCCAGTGTTTTAGCACACAACTCTCTGAAAAAACAACATAGGTCGTTGATTACTAGACCAACCGATTCGTGGAGAGAAGTCCTGAGGGCTAATGGAAGAAGGTGCTCCACGATAACATGGTGATCATGACTTTTCAGCCCATCGATCTTGCCCTTCACAATTTTTATTTTCTTGCTGAATGATCTTGAGAAACCTGTGGGAACTTTCAAATCATGTAACACCTGCAGGAATCTTTTCTTCTCCGGTTGTAACATATGATAAGCGGCATTGGGAAGTACAAACTTTTCCGGTTTACCCGCTACCGGTCTAGGGTGCAATTCACTTCTTATTTCCCACTCTTGTAGATCCATCCAAGCATTCAGGTTGTCTTTCGATTTCCCGTCTTTACAAAGAAGCAAGTTAAGTATGTGCTCTAATAATCTCTTCTCTATATGCATGACGTCCAGACAATGACGCACTAAATTTGTTGACCAGTACGGAAGCTCGAAGAAAATGCTTAACTTGTTCCAAAATGGTGGTTTGACATGTTTCGTCGGATCCATCCCGAAGGTCACATTATTGTAACTATCCCATTTAGCAGTCACGTTCTCTCCGGACAATGGGGATGGAGGTCCAAGAAACTCCTGATGACCATCAAAGTGAACCGTGTCTAACCTATAGGGGTAGTCTGGAGGCAGGAAACGTCGATGGCCGCAATAACAAACCTTCCTGCTAAAATTCAAGAATTTCGATGTTGTCTGTTCATGGCAATGAGAACATGCTTTATGACCATGTACGGACCAACCTGATAGTATTCCATATGCAGGAAAGTCATTAATTGTCCACATTAAAGCTATACGCAGTATGAAGGCTGTATTTATGTTTGCATCATATGTCTCTATACCATCAATGAATAAAGATTTCGACTCCTCGATCAGAGGTCGGAGATAGACGTCGATATTGTTCTCCGGTGAGTTTGGTCCGTCGATAAGAAGAGGCATCATAAAGTATGATTGGTCCATATCCAACCAAGACGACAGATTATAAATTATCATTACAACGGGCCATGTGCTGTGACTTCCAGCCATATAGTTGAATGGGCAGAAGCCATCAGTAGCCAGTCCGAGCCGGACATTGTGAGGATCGCTACTGAATATTGTGTGCCTCCTATCGAAATCCTTCCATGCCGGTGAATCTCTTGGATGGCTCATTTTTCCATCTTCACTTGGAGGAGCACGGTGATGCCAAATCATTGCCTCGGCTGTTTTCTTGCACCTGAATAGCCTCTGTAGCCTCTGTGTTATGGGAAAGTATCGTGCTATCTTGACAGGTATATCAGGCTTCTTATCAGAATCTTTCGGCTTATACCTGGCCTCTCCGCATGTTGGACACTCTTTCAAATTTGAATTCTCCTTCCGGTACAACACGCAATTTTTAGGACATGCTTGAATCTTCTCGCACTTTAGACCCAAATCAGACATCATCTTCTGGGCTCCGTACCAGCTGTCGGGCACGTTATTTCCTGGGGGCATAGAATCTTTCAAGAACGAAAGAAGCATTGTGAATGACTTGTTGCTCTATCCATTTAGGCACTTAATCTGGAAAAGTTGGACAAACCATGAGAGGGTGGAATACTTCGCATTCTCATAAATTGGTTTTCTAGCATCATTCATGAAATTTTCATATTTATCCGCACGCGGTCCTTGATCGGAAGGAATGTCATCTTCGGTACGAATAGATTCACCTAGGGCAGACTCTACCATATCCTCCATTTCTTTTGATGGAAATAAATTACCGTCTTGTCCTTCTGCCGCATTACCGAATTCTTCTTCTTCTCCTGCCGCATTATCGTGTTCTACTTCTTCTTCTGCCGTAGTACTGCATTCTTCTCCTTCCCCGTGATATTTCCAAGTTGTATAAAGTCTACTAAACCCATATTTTACAATATGAAGCTCTGTCAATTCTACCTTCTGCCACTACTTATTGCCACATCTATCGCACGGACAGAGAATCTTCTCTATTATGATCTTATTATGTGCGCGTGCAAATTCAATGAAAACAGCAACTCCTGCGACAAACTTAGGTTGCATACGTTGTTGCCAATCCACATAGATCCAGTCCTTAACTCTGACGTACTCATGGTCCATGTTAGACTGTATAACATATAAATTGTAGGTTATGGTGACTATATTGAGAAATATAAGAACGGGATTGTTACCGACAAAGGAGAAAATCCGTGTATATGCTTTGTGAGTGTGTTTGTCGTTGAAAAGAATAAATTATCGAACGTATATTAACCGATAGACGAGGACTAAGTGGCGCTTTTAGTTTCATATATGAGTATCGATGAGAATATGAAGGTTTTATATTATCATCGAGTATCATATATTGGTTTTAACTTGAACATCTCGAATCACTCTCTAATTATGCGATTGTTGCGTATTCTTGTTGTATGTGTGTGTTCCGGCTGTCGGGGGTAAGGCTTCTATCCCATTAAGAATGTATAGAGCGAACACCCATCACTTGTGCTTTCAACCGTTTCGAGTAAATTTCGGCAGCACCTCCCCGCTATTCTCCGAGTACACTGTAATAGAATAGATAATCATTTCAAAGCTGTGAAACAATGTTGAAATGAACATCTAATCTATCTTTGTACACGGAGAACCAGCGGAAAGGTACCGACGAAATATCTCGAAACGGATGAAAACACAAGTGAATGAAGGCGTTTGCTTTATACATTCCTAACTTGTCCACACGGGACAAATCTATCGCTTACCATACGATTGAATTTTCTCGTCGCATAGACTATACGACGGTTGTTAGTATCGAGCTATATCGTCCGATATTTAACAACCTTCGTATAGTTCTATGTCACGACGAACATCGCACGTATGTTAACCGATAGACGGGCACAAGGCGGCGCTTTTAGTTTCATATATGAGTATCGATGAGAATATGAAGGTTTCATATTATCATCGAGTATCATATATTGGTTTTGACTTGAATATCTCGAATCACTCTCTAATTATGCATTTGTTGTGTATTCTTGTTGTATGTGTGTGTACCGGCTGTCGGGGGTAAGGCTTCTATCCCATTAAGAATGTATAGAGCGAATACCCATCACTTGTGCTTTCAACCGTTTCGAGTAAATTTCGGCAGCACCTCCCCGCTGTTCTCCGAGTACACTGTAATAGAATAGATAATCATTTCAAAGCTGCGAAACAACGTTGAAATGAACATCTAATCTATCTTTGTACATGGAGAACCAGCAGAAAGGTACCGACGAAATATCTCGAAACGGATAAAAACACAAGTGAATGAAGGTGTTTGCTTTATACATTCTTAACTTGTCCACACGGGACAAATCTATCGGTTACCATACGATTGAATTTTCTCGTCGCATAGACTATACGACTGTTGTTAGTATCAAGCCATATCATCCGATATTTAACAACTTTCGTATAGTTCTATGTCACGACAAACATCGCACGTATGTTAACCGATAGACGGGGACTAAGTGGCGCTTTTAGTTTCATATATGAGTATCGATGAGAATATGAAGGTTTCATATTATCATCGAGTATCATATATTGGTTTTAACTTGAACATCTCGAATCACTCTCTAATTATGCGATTGTTGTGTATTCTTGTTGTATGTGTGTGTTCCGGCTGTCGGGGGTAAGGCTTCTATCCCATTAAGAATGTATAGAGCGAACACCCATCACTTGTGCTTTCAACCGTTTCGAGTAAATTTCGGTAGCACCTCCCCTCTGTTCTCCGAGTACACTGTAATAGAATAGATAATCATTTCGAAGCTGTAAAACAACGTTGAATTGAACATCTAATCTATCTTTGTACACGGAGAACCAGCGGAAAGGTACCGACGAAATATCTCGAAACGGATGAAAACACAAGTGAATGAAGGTGTTTGCTTTATAGATTCCTAACTTGTCCACACGGGACAAATCTATCGGTTACCATACGATTGAATGTTCTCGTCGCATAGACTATACGACGGTTATTAGTATCGAGCTATATCGTCCGATATTTAACAACCTTCGTATAGTTCTATGTCACGACGAACATCGCACGTATGTTAACCGATTGACGGGGACTAAGTGGCGCTTTAAGTTTCATATATGAGTATCGATGAGAATATGAAGGTTTCATATTATCATCGAGTATCATATATTGGTTTTAACTTGAACATCTCGAATCACTCTCTAATTATGCGTTTGTTGTGCATTCTTATTGTATGTATGTGTTCCGGCTGTCGAGGATAAGATTGGTGAGGCCAAGTACATATTTGAAGATAAAACTATACAAAGAATGGAGCTTCTAGTTCTCGGCACCCTCAAATGGAGGATGCAAGCAGTGACACCCTTCTCTTTTATAGACTACTTCTTTAACAAATTCGACAACCACAATTCTAAGATAATGTCGTTGGTTTCTCGCGTCATAGAGCTTATCTTGATCTCAATTAAAGGTTTGTTTTCATGATATATCTATCAAATTTACAGAAAAAGAAACAAGAAATGAAGTCAAGGTTAATTGCTCATAACACCCTTTACTTATTGACTGGCTTATCAGCATCCGACACTCTTGTAGAGTTAGTCTTGGTTCTTGCTCAATACTACAACATCTTCTACTTGGAAAAAGATCTATCTCTGTATTTCAATCATCAGCTCATTATCTAAGTGAATCATAGGGCAAGAAAAAATTGATTTCTGGTCTTATATTTGGCATGGAGATCTGCCTTTGATAGATTGTGTCACTTATTAGAAAGGCGTTGTTTCTGTTAATAACATTTTGATTGAAAGTGGATGGAATTTCAAAACTGTTCAAAATGATATTCCTGATAGTATTATTACTAAGATCAAAAGCAAAAATTATTGTCTCAATAGCAACCCAGTCAAATTGATTTGGAAGCTTACCAATTTAGGGGACTTCACTTTGAAATCGGTATGGGATTATATACGACAGAATAAACAGGTAGACAATAAAGCTAATTTTTTTAAACTCGGTAATATCCCCAACAAAATTATGATTTTCAGCTGGAAGCTTCTCACGAATGCTTTGCCACTTGATTCTAAAATCAGAAGTTTGGGTTATAATGTTTCTAGCAAGTGCTCATACTGCAGTAACTCATAGCAAGAAGACAGCGAATATTTATTCATCAAAAGTGAATTATCAGAATCCCTTTGCAATGCTATGGATGGAATTTTCAAAACTGGAAAAACAGCTAATGCATTTTATGATTCTATAGAAGAGGTATTTAAGTTCTGGTATGAAATTTCAAAATGTGAAGATATTGCTAAGTGGATTCCCCAGATTATCAGCTGGAATATCTGGAAAATGAGATGCAAATGTATATTTCAGGATGAAAGCATTATTGCTCCCACAGTTTGGTATCAAATAATTGCAAATTTTTATTTTAAAAAAAATAACCACAGATCAGGTGTCATTTAAAAGGAATTCAAGCTCCCAAATTCTTATATGGCTGGGTCTTTCTGATATGGTTAAGATGGATAATATACATCAAATAATTATTATAACATCACGGGAGAAACCTTCAAAAGAGAAATACAAATTAAATGCTGATGGGCAATGAATCCTACTGATAAAATAAGCCCAGAGGGTGTTGTTATGAGAAATGATAATGGGAAAATAATTTTTGCATCTAAGTTCTACTATGGCAGAGGTGATATTCTTGAATCTAAGTCCTAACCCTAACCCTACCACCAACCCCAGCCCCACCCCAGCCGAACCCTAACCTTAACCCTAACCCCAACCCCAACCCCAACCGCAACCCCCTGCCGAACCCCAACCCCAACCGCAACCGCGCGCAGCCCCAGCCCCAGCCCTAACCCTAACGCTAACCCCAACCAATGCCTCATCGGTACCCAAACCATGAATCATAGCCCTAAAACAATCAAAAATTTGTTTAATTGAAGATTTCCTAACCTGTGCATAGGCGACGATCGATCGGAGACGACGACGAAAAGAGGCGACGAGGAAAACTGAGATGAGGAAGAAGCAGGCGGTGGCGGCGACGAATCAGCCGGCGCTGGTGACGACGAGAACGGCAATCGACGGGAATGCGGGTTTGGGGATTTGGTTTCGCGCGCAGTGATGAGAAAATAATATTTAGAGATAATCAGCGTAGGGATCGATCTGCCTTTTTACTTAAATCCCTATTTAGATGCCCCTACGGATAAGTCCGTAGGTTCTTGGTTTGCGGCTCCGTAGGGGAAAACAACAATTTAAGATTTAATAATTTTTAAATAAATTGTAAGGACCGTAGGGGCAACCGTTTGGCCCTACGGATTAATCCGTAGGGCCAAGCTAAATCTGCCCTTACGGATGTCGTTATCCGTAGGGGCAACCCCCTATTTTAGTAGTGTCTAAACGATGGCTTTGATCCCTGGCGTTGTGTGTAGGGAAGCTACCGGAAAGGTTATCCTTAGCAATATAACGGTTTTAGCAATGACCATATTGGTTTTTGGTCACAGTTAAACACGTTACCAAATCCCTTCCCAGTAGCAGTGACCATAGAATTTTCATACTATTCATGTGATAATTTAATAAATATAATAAATAAAAAGATTTGTCAATTCTATGATTTAAATATCTATCTCTATTTTTATCACTCCCTCTACTATCACAACCACAACTCATAGGGTCCCAGTTTTGATTTCAATTTGATGGTCTACTACAGCCTCTGATAGAGGCATATCAACAAAAGAAAGAAATACACTACTAAAATAGAGGGTTTCCCCTACGGATATTGAAATCCGTAGGGGCAGATTTATGTTGGCCCTACGGATTAATCCGTAGGGCTATAAGGTTGCCCCTACGGGCCAAGACGTTCAAGAATAAAAATATTAATTCTTAATTTGGTGTTTGCCCCTACGGAGTCGCAAACCAAGGACCTACGGACAAATCCGTAGGGGAAACTAAATAGCGATTTAATAAAGGGCACAGATCGATCGCCTATGCCCGTTATCTCTTTCTCCCTCTCTCGATCGCACGCGACACAAAATCCCCAAATCATTCCCGCCATTCTCGTCGTCGCCACCGCCGTTCTCGTCGTCGTCGCCGTTCTCGTCGTCGCCACCACCGTTCTCGTCGTCGCCACCGCCGTTCAGGTTAGTAAATCTTCAACTAAATTAAAGAAATTTTTGATTATTCAGGGCTAGGGTTCATGGCTGGGGCTGGGGTTGCAGTTGGATCAGTTGGAGTTCGGCAGGGGTTGCGGTCGGGGTTGGGATTGGGGTTGGGGTTGGGGTTAGGGTTAGGGTTAGGGTTAGGGTTCGGCTGCGGCTGCGGCTGCGGCTGGGGCTGGGGCTGGGGTTAGGGTTTGGCTTAGGGTTGGGCTTGGGGTTTAGCTGGTGAAAGGTTTCTAGGCACACTATAGAGGTTTCACAAGGCATCAACCATGCCAATTTAAAATTTTATGGGTGCCGAGAAAAGCTAACACGGATCGTTGACTAGAATTCTAGGCGAAATACTAATCTAGTTAACAACTTAACTAAAGGAGAGAGGCTACAACCTTTGTAGATCCGGATATCCACTTCCTTGGCTCCACGTAGGCGTCCTCTCACTGTCCATCTCGAATCCCGGACTCAATCGTCGGCTTGATCGGAGAAATGGGCGGACTAGGTCGTCGGCTTCGTGCCGAAGATGATCTACGTCGAGGCATCACAAGTTCAAGCTCCGACTTCACAAATTTGTGAAACTTGTGAAGAAAACACCCAAAACAACTTGGCAAGAGGTGGAGGGTGAAGAAATAGGAGGTGGGTTCACTTTAGAATTTGATTTCTCACTTTAGAACTCAAGTTGCCATTGATGGCATCAAGCTTTTTCTGTTGAAGATGAAGAAGAAGATGAAGCTAGAATATGATGAGTATCTTTTTAAAATAAAAAAGAAAACAATACTTATCATATCCTAACTAAGGTTAAGTGTAGAGAATAGACCATGGTAAGTGGGAATGGTTAGGGTTAAGCATGAAGACAAAATGGTCTCTTTAGTCAAAGCTTCATGAAGCTTCAACAAGCTTCATGACAAAAAGAAACCATTTTATTTTCTTTTATCCATTTAAATAAATAAAGAATGGATAAATAAATAGATGAATAACTCTAAACCCTAACCATTATCATAACCATGGTTTAATTCTTTGCACAAACCCAAGTAAATATGTATCATCAAACATGATACAATCAAGTGCACACAAAAGCATATCACATATACAATGTGCACTTCAAGTGAGAAAATCCTTTTAAAATGAACCAATACTAGTTTATGCAAATTAATATATCAAATATATAATTATATATTAAATCATTAAATCAACACTTGATTCAATGATCCGGTCATGTCGCACATAACCGACTAGTATACAATGTATCGATTTATCGAATCAATGATTCGACAACTAGGTTATATCGCATACAACCAATCGAAACATTCATCGCGAGAATGAAATACGGTATCATATACATGCATTATTCTCGGTCCCGCACATATCTCATATGCGCTCCTATTTCGTTTCGCTTGAGCCAGGAAACCTCTGTGTAGGACTCTAAAGACTCGTCAATACGCCGGTAGCAGATGATGATCATATCAAGCACCCACAAGCCGCAAGCGGTCTGCTAAACGTAACGGCCATCCAGGTATTGAGCGATCAGAAGATCGACGAGCTAGCCCGCTCACACTCCTGTGAATCCAACCAGAAACACTTACCGTACAGTCTGGTCTGTTCGTCTGATATGTCGCATATCAAGTCTAGGGGTGGTAAACGTCAGACCCCAATAACCGATAAGTCATGCCGATGTGAGGCTCATAACGGGTCGAGAAACTATTGGTAACACTTACCAGCAAATCTCTGATCAGCCCTGGCCAGGGACTTCCCTGTTATGGCCAATCGAGCACAGCGCAACATCAACCCCCAATACCGGGAGAGACGAAACCCCTCCTATCGCTCATTGCCTCCATGTGACTCGGGACTGTACCCAAAGACCACCGTTTTGCACGCCCTCATGGACATGGTAAGGTGGAGATCAAAGCACAGTGGGAATCACACAAGACTCTATGACGATCTCGGGTCTACAGACTAACCTGTACAAGTGTCACCTGAGAACTGCCATCTGACGTGAGGTATAATACCATCTGGGAGTTCTCGGCGAGTCCGTCCAGTGTACCCAGTCTCCACTGAGCACCCGTATACCATCTCTGATGTCAAACACCAATGGATATGGGATCATCCATCGCCCATCTCATGGGTCGAGAGGCGTATACGCTAGTCTACACTGGTATATCGATGCCCTGTCTCAATACACCCACGACTAGGGACCTTGAAGGTGTAAGTCGATGTACTACACCCCAATACTTGTGGGGAGGCGGAATTTTCAAAAACAAACTTGTTTAGTGAACGAACATCGACTAACCGCTTGAATCGAAGCTAAACTATAAATAACCAAACACAAAGTGTTTCTAAACTACTGTGTTTAGGGATTATACCTAATGAACCAACTCCTTCGTCTTTACGATCTCCTTGTCCTCCTCGGCCTTCTCTTTGTAGTAGACGATCCACCCGAGAGCAAAACTCCAAGCTTAGCCTCTAAACTTGAGGCAACTAACCTTCTTGGATTGCTAATCAAAGAAGATAGATTGAGATAGAGTGATGGTTATGGATTGTTTAGTCTTACTAATCCTTGTACTCAACTCATGAGAGGGGAGGATTAGTCTTTGAAGAGGGAGAGCTTGAGGAGAGAGAATGTGTAGATAATAATGAGATGAGATTATTGAGTATCATAATAAATATGAAGCATTCTCTTTTATGAAGAAAAGAATAATACATGATGAATAAGCATGCTTCACAAATATCTAATGGTGATTCATTGTCATGAGTCATTAAGCATTTATAATGCTTTAATGACATGAATGAATCACCCTCATGACTCACTAATCTCATTCATTGCATATGCCACCTAAACCTCCTTAGTCACCATCTTCTAGAAGCTTCTCGCACAATTACGAGAACGCCCCTCCTATCCACAAAAATACGGAAAAACTTTAGACTGTAAAAATCCAATAACCGGATACCAGTAACTGGCTTAAACCAAAGCCGACTGGTAAAAACTGTCCGAAAGTCGTACGCGCGTAAACGCACGTATGCGTCCGAACCCTTGTCGTAAAACCATACGACCTCTATATCGTTTCGCCTGGAGTAGGAAACTCTCTGTGTGGGACTCTAGAGACTCGACTACTACGCTGGCAGTGGGTTTAACCACAGACCGCAAGCGGCACTAGCTGTACGTAACGGTCCCCAGGTAGTTGTCGATAAGAAGGCCGATGAGGAAACCCATCCGAACTCCTACTGAGTCTGATGTGACAATCTCCATACAGTCCGGTCCGTTCGTCCAAGACTATCGCATATCCGGCCTAGGGGGCGGCAAGCGTCAGTCCCCTAATAGCGGTATAAGTCGTGTCGGAGGGAAGCCCATTACACCCTGAGAAACTACTGGAACCTACCAGTAAATCTCGCTTGCCCTGGCCAGGGACTTTGCGTAATGGCTCTCTGACACAGCGCGATATCAACTCCCAATACCGGGAGGGACGAATCCTGTCTAACCGCCACTGCCTCCAAGTGCTCGGAACTGCACCCAACTACTACCTGTTTGCATGACTCCTTTGAGCCGTGGTAGGGTAGCAATCTAAGAACAGTGGGACACACTTGAGGCGAAGTAGCAGTGTCAAGTCTGCGGACTACGTTGTACTCAAGTCACCTGGGAACTGTTCACTGACGACTGGTATAAAACCAACCAACAGTTCCCTGTGAGTCCTGTCCGGTGTACCCGTAACCTAACGAGCACCTGTATACTATCTCCAGTACGACGTACTGACGGCTGTAGGACAGACCATCTCCCCAACTAGGATGAGAAGCGTACACACTAGTCTACTCCGGAGTATCGATGCTCTGTCTCGATAATCCAACGACTAGGGACCTGAATAAGGATGTGCTTGTAGACTACCCAGCCCCCACTAGTGTGACTGCCATCACAATGCTGGTAGTCAAGCAAGATCCTAAGAGCTCTATCAATACGTATACTCACACATTAAGATAGAGAAAACCAAGTAGCATACTACCATGTTTAGCAAGACTGTTATATACATGTGAATATCCCAAGCTTCCATTAAGTAATATACAAACTAGTATGATACAGTAATGGCCTTCTAGGGCATAAACACTAATAATCTCCCACTTGCACTAGGGCCATGTACTGGAATATCGAAGACCAATGATCTCGAGTTGCCTCTCGAACTGCGTCTAAGGTAAGGCCTTCGTGAATGGATCAGCAATGTTCTCTTCTGAAGCAACTCTGCGAACCTCGATCTCCTGACGATCAATGATCTCCCTGATCAGGTGATACCGCCTCAAGATGTGTCTGGACTTCTGATGGGACCTTGGTTCCTTCGCTAAAGCTATAGCTCCGTTGTTGTCGCAATACAGAGGTATTGGATCAACTATGGTAGGAACCACCTGAAGTTCTGTTAGGAACTTCTTCATCCAGACTGCTTCTTTTGCGGCATCGCAAGCAGCTATATACTCCGCTTCCATCGTCGAGTCAGCAACGGTGTCCTGCTTGGAGCTCTTCCAGCACACCGCCCCTCCATTGAAGGTAAAGACATAACCCGGCATGGACTTGGAATCGTCCTTATCACTCTAGAAGCCGGAATCAGCAAAGGCCTCCAACCTGAGGTCTTTTCCGCCGTAAACCAAAAACATCTCCTTAGTCCTTCTCAGGTACTTGAGAATGTTCTTTACTGCTATCCAGTGCTTCTCCCCTGGGTCTGACTGATACCGGCTTACCACGCTCAGTGCGTAAGCTACATCTGGTCTGGTACACAACATCGCATACATTATAGAGCCTACCGCAGAAGCGTAGGGTATAATAGACATGCGTTCCCTTTCCAAATCAGTCTTGGGAGACATCTCTTTGGAGAGGGTGATTCCGTGACAAGCCGGTAGATTACCGCGCTTAGAATCTTCCATACTGAATCTTTTCAGTACAGTGTCGATATACCTGGACTGCGAAAGTCCCAACATCCTCTTGGATCTATCACGATAGATCCGGATCCCCAGAATGTAAGAGGCATCACCCAGGTCTTTCATGGAGAACCTGTGTGACAAGAATCCTTTGACAGATTGTAGCATAGGAATGTCATTTCCTATCAATAGAATGTCATCCACGTACAAGACGAGGAATACGACACTTCTGGCTACAACTTTACTATATATGCACGGTTCATCTGGATTTTTGATAAAGTCATATTCTTTGACTGTCTCATCAAAACAGATGTTCCAACTCCGCGATGCCTGCTTTAGTCCATAAATGGACTTAAGCAGCCTACATACTTTCCCGCTGCTCCCACTCTGATTGAAACCCTCTGGCTGATCCATATAGACGCACTCTTCTAAATTTCCATTCAGAAAAGCCGTCTTTACGTCCATCTGCCAGATTTCATAATCATGGCAGGCAGCAATAGCAAGAAGGACCCGAATGGATTTGAGCATAGCCACTGGAGAAAAAGTTTCGTCATAGTCCAAACCAGGTCTTTGACGAAATCCCTTTGCAACAAGTCTAGCCTTATAGGTTTCCACCTGTCCATCTACACCAATCTTTTTCTTGAAGATCCATTTGCATCCTATGGATTTTACCCCATCTGGAGCAAAGTCCAAAGTCCATACTTTGTTGGTGTACATGGACTCCATTTCGGCCCGCATTGCATCTAGCCATCGTACCGAGTCGCCGCTCTGGATGGCCTGGTGGAAGTCAGTAGGTTCATCATCATCTATGATGCAATCCTCTCTATCCCCATCTATGAGAAAACCATAGTATCTCTCAGGCGGATGAGACGGCCTACTACTCCTGCGGAGGGGTGCGGGAATGTTCTGTTCTTCTTGAACCTCTGGTTCTACCAAACTTTCAGTATTGGTTTGTGGTTCTGGAATTTCTTCCAGTTCTATTTCGCTCCCACTTGATTCCTTTTCTAAAAACTGATGTTCTAGAAAATGGGCATTACGAGAAACAAATACCTTTTGTTCCTCTGCGTAATAGAATAGATATCCCCTGGAGTTCTTTGGATATCCCACAAACTTACACTTTACTGATCGTGCCTCGAGCTTGTCCACATGCTGCTTTTTAACAAAAGCTGGACATCCCCAAATCTTTATATACTGTAGATGGGGTTTCTTCCTTCTCCACATCTGATATGGAGTGGTAGGCACAGTCTTGGTAGGTACCATGTTCAAAAGATATGCCGCTGATTCTAGCGCATATCCCCAGAAAGATCGCGGTAACTCAGCATTACTCATCATGGATCATACCATATCCAATAGGGTTCGATTCCGTCTCTCCGATACACCGTTATGCTGTGGAGTGTATGGAGGAGTAAGCTGAGAGAGAATTCCTTTCTCTTTTAGGTAACCTAGGAACTCGGCACTCAAGTATTCTCCACCTCGATCAGATCTCAGTGTCTTGATACTTTTGCCGGTTTGGTTTTCTACTTCATTCTTATACTCTTAGAATTTCTTAAAAGCCTCGGATTTATGTTTCATCAGATAAATGAATCCGTATCTTGAGTAATCATCCGTGAAAGTAATGAAATAGGAAAAACCACCTCTTGCATGTGTAGACATTGGACCACATACATCGCTGTGTATGAGTCCTAAGAGCTCGCTCGCTCTTACTCCTTGTCCCGTAAATGGAGTCTTTGTCATCTTTCCTTTGAGACAAGATTGACAAGTGTCATAAGATTGATATTCGAACGAGTCCAAATATCCTTCTCTATGCAACTTAGTCAACCTTCTCTCATTGATGTGACCCAGTCTACAATACCATAAGAAAGCTTTATTCAAATCTGGAGACTTTCTTTTTAGTGTGTTCTGGACATTGAAAATTTGGAGTTGGTTTAAAACATATATACCGTTATTTAATGTACCGGACCCAATCAAACCATGATTAAGGTGGATGTTGAAAACATCTCTTACAAACGTGAAATCATAACCTTTATTTGATAACAAGGAAACTGATATGATATTACACGTTAAGCTTGGTACAAAATAACAGTTATGTAAAACCAAAACGTGTCCACTCGTCAATCCTAGGTGATAATCCCCGACGGACGCAGCTCCCACGCTAGCTCCGTTAGCAACCTTTAGG
This sequence comes from Agapanthus africanus, assembly GCA_030015575.1. Classification (NCBI taxonomy): domain Eukaryota; kingdom Viridiplantae; phylum Streptophyta; class Magnoliopsida; order Asparagales; family Amaryllidaceae; genus Agapanthus; species Agapanthus africanus. The sequence continues at coordinate 541,921,938 of CM057337.1, forward strand.
GTCATATCACCTTCCTTCAACACTCTACGGTTTCTCAGTGCATGCAATGAATTGCAAATATGAGATCCTGATCCGGTATCCAATACCCAGGAAGTAGAGTTGATCGACAGATAATTCTCAATTACAAACACACCTGAAGTCGAAGCCACAGCTTGCTTCGGTTCCTGGTTCTTGGCGTTCCACGCCTTGCAATTCTTCTTCCAGTGCCCTTTCCTGTGACAATGGAAGCACTCATCCTGGCCAACTATCGGTACCGCAAACTTTTTCTTTCCCTTCCCTCCCACCTTACTAACACCTCCTCTAGGTTTGGGTGCGGCCTTCTTCTTCCTTCCTTTGGCTCTTGCCTTGGACCCGGAAGAAGATGCACCGCCAACAAACATAGCGGGTGTTTCCCTTGTATTCTTCAAGGTGCCCTCTGCACTCCTTAACATGTTCAGGAGTTCCGGAAGTTCAACTTCTTTTCTTTGAATGTTGAAGTTCAGGATAAACTGGGCGTAGGTGTGAGGAAGGGACTGGAGAATAAGGTCTGTATAGAGCTCATTATCCAAATTCGTCCCAAGGTCTGCGAGCTCTTCAATATAGCCGATCATCTTTAGGACATGTTCTCCTACAGATGACCCGACAGCCAACCTCGCTCGAAACAAGTTCTTAGAGGTCTCGTATCTAGCTATACGAGATTGCTCTCCATAAAGTTCCTTTGTATGGAGAAATATGCCATCAAGGTCCATATCCTCGTGCCTCCTCTGATGTTCATTGTTCATCGAGGCAAGCACGATGCACTTGGCTTTCGCGCAATCTGAATCCCAGGTTTTGCGGATTTCCTTATCCGCATTACTGGATTTGGGACCAGGGACAGCAAGTGCCGTAGCGGTGAGGACGTGCCCCAATTTGTCATAGGTCAAAACCATTTTGACATTCCGCAGCCAATCTTTATAGTTTGGCCCTGTCAGTAATTTTTCTCTAAAAGTAACTTAAGTCCAGTCATTTTCAGGGTCGCTGCAATTAGGAGAGAGAGAAGAAAACTCTTTAGCATGATGCTCTTGCAAGTTTAGAGTGGTTTTTAGTTCTAAACTGGATGGCTCCCACTGTTTCTCGAATCCTTCCTCAAACCATAAAAGAAGAATTAGCCAGGACTATTCTCACCGTACAATACTTGCTTAACCGTTCAGCCAGGCTGGTGTCGGTACTTCGAGGGAGGTTTTCCAACGCTTTCGCGAAGTTCCTTAATTAAATAACCTCTTTTCTCTGGGGGCGTAACCCCGCTGACACTTTTCTGGACACCTACTAGGTTTATAGCATTGATCGTTAAGTGACGAATCTCCTGATAAGTAGCATATACTCACAGTAGGATCGGGATCCAAATATCATCGTCTGATAATGTTGTAGGAATGCTACCAACATTCATCAAACTCAAAATGGTATGCATCTCTTTGCAAATTTCAGTTTCTTTAGAAATTCCCGATATAAGTTTTTGCCCCATGCTCTTATGACCTTGGCGTTAGGTCAAAATGTCATAAGTCACATGTCAAGTTCTACCCATCATTATCTTGTCAATTTGAACCCATCCGTATATATCCTTGACGTTCGGCCAAAATGATAATACGACTGTCCCAAACTAACTCATCTATCTATGCAACAAATGAATATCCAGTAGCTACCAAACACTATGCCTTGGCGATAGGTCAAAATACATAGCTTGAATACTACTGAATACCCAGATGAAATGACGGAGGGCTACGAATGGTTTTGGCGAAACCGTGAACGTAGTGAACTTGATATAACCGAAGGAACCTGATAGCTTTTAAAAGGAGTGGTTAAGGCTCCGCATTTAAAAATATCTGTTTTTAAAATTAACCGAGTGGTTTCTTTTAAATTGTTCCAACGATTAAAACTTTGGTTTATTTTCTTTGCATTATAGATAATGCGTCCCATCATTAACCTATCATTGCAGAAAACAACGAAAATACAACGTCCTCTTATGCCATCCGCATTCGCCACAGGGTCCCGTCATTACCCGTTAGGTTACTTAACTAACGACAGAGCGGGGCTGGGCTAGCGCGGGTGTAAAACATAAGTGACGTCTAAATAGCTATCATATATATAGATATTTTACATTCGTCTGACGCAATGATATTCATTCCAGATCACAGATGAACTTAATTGGATTTGCAAGCAATCTGTATTTCTTTTGAGCCTGCAAGAAAAGACAGATTACACAGTTGTGATGAATAGCCATTACCCCACCCAAGATCCCTACGGGTACGGCAAACTACCCGCCCGGCAGTTTGTGTACCCCACCTTGGATCTGTCCTAGGAGCAAAAAACAGTAAAATGAAATAATACAACGGTGGCTACAACCGCAACCTGGATGTGCCCCGCAAAATAATATTATAACAAATTACATTTACATCAAATGAATTAAATGATAACCCATCACATAACCCCGGCTATACACCACAACAGTCCAATTACAGTTCATATGCACAAACAGATAAAACCATTACAGAAATGTGCAACCCCCTGCCAACTGACATACTAGCAGTTAGGGGAGGTTTACGAACACATTATACAATCACAGATATAATCCAATATGCAAATACTGTACAATTTCGATCGATTAAACACCATTAATATTGCTCCAATACTGCTCTGTAAAACTGAAACCTGAGCAAATATTAAAATTTCCAGAAAATACCAAATATCACAGGGGACCCACACAAAAAATTTGGGTTCATGACTCGGCAACTAGGCGGCGGAACCGCGGCGGTATCTGTGGGATCCGCCGCGCTTCCGCGGCGCTTTAGCCGAGTCATGGGCCCAGTTTTCTTGGATGTTCTCCTGGATGCTTTTCAAGCTTTCTGAACATCCCTGAAAAATTTTTGGACTTCATTTAAATTTTGACAGAAACTTGACAGTTCGGGGTTTTCCGGTTTCGTTTTTTTCGTTCGAAATTCGTACAAATTTGCAATTAAGTTATTTATTGTTTAGCGAGGCTCTGATACCACTGTAAGTCGATGTACTACACCCCAATACTTGTGGGGAGGTGGAATTTTCAAAAACGAACTTGTTTAGTGAACGAACATCGACTAACCGCTTGAATCGAAGCTAAACTACAAATAACCAAACACAAAGTGTTTCTAAACTACTGTGTTTAGGGATTATACCTAATGAACCAACTCCTTCGTCTTTACGATCTCCTTGTCCTCCTCGGCCTTCTCTTTGTAGTAGACGATCCACCCGAGAGCAAAACTCCAAGCTTAGCCTCTAAACTTGAGGCAACTAACCTTCTTGGATTGCTAATCAAAGAAGATAGATTGAGATAGAGTGATGGTTATGGATTGTTTAGTCTTACTAATCCTTGTACTCACCTCATGAGAGGGGAGGATTAGTCTTTGAAGAGGGAGAGCTTGAGGAGAGAGAATGTGTAGATAATAATGAGATGAGATTATTGAGTATCATAATAAATATGAAGCATTCTCTTTTATGAAGAAAAGAATAATACATGATGAATAAGCATGCTTCACAAATATCTAATGGTGATTCATTGTCATGAGTCATTAAGCATTTATAATGCTTTAATGACATGAATGAATCACCCTCATGACTCACTAATCTCATTCATTGCATATGCCACCTAAACCTCCTTAGTCACTATCTTCTAGAAGCTTCTCGCACAATTACGAGAACGCCCCTCCTATCCGCAAAAATACGGAAAAACTTTAGACTGTAAAAATCCAATAACCGGATACCAGTAACTGGCTTAAACCAAAGCCGACTGGTAAAAACTGTCCGAAAGTCGTACGCGCGTAAACGCACGTATGCGTCCGAACCCTTGTCGTAAAACCATACGACCTCTATATCGTTTCGCCTGGAGTAGGAAACTCTCTGTGTGGGACTCTAGAGACTCGACTACTACGCTGGCAGTGGGTTTAACCACAGACCGCAAGCGGCACTAGCTGTACGTAACGGTCCCCAGGTAGTTGTCGATAAGAAGGCCGATGAGGAAACCCATCCGAACTCCTACTGAGTCTGATGTGACAATCTCCATATAGTCCGGTCCGTTCGTCCAAGACTATCGCATATCCGGCCTAGGGGGCGACAAGCGTCAGTCCCCTAATAGCGGTATAAGTCGTGTCGGAAGGAAGCCCATTACACCCTGAGAAACTACTGGAACCTACCAGTAAATCTCGCTTGCCCTGGCCAGGGACTTTGCGTAATGGCTCTCTGACACAGCGCGATATCAACTCCCAATACCGGGAGGGACGAATCCTGTCTAACCGCCACTGCCTCCAAGTGCTCGGGACTGCACCCAACTGCTACCTATTTGCACGACTCCTTTGAGCCGTGGTAGGATAGCAATCTAAGAACAGTGGGACACACTCGAGGCGAAGTAGCAGTGTCAAGTCTGCGGACTACGCTGTACTCATGTCACCTGGGAACTGTTCACTGACGACTGGTATAAAACCAACCAACAGTTCCCTGTGAGTCCTGTCCGGTGTACCCGTAACCTAACGAGCACCTGTATACTATCTCCAGTACGACGTACTGACGGCTGTGGGACAGACCATCTCCCCAACTGGGATGAGAAGCGTACACACTAGTCTACTCCGGAGTATCGATGCTCTGTCTCGATAATCCAACGACTAGGGACCTGAATAAGGATGTGCTTGTAGACTACCCAGCCCCCACTAGTGTGACTGCCATCACAACGCTGGTAGTCAAGCAAGATCCTAAGAGCTCTATCAATACGTATACTCACACATTAAGATAGAGAAAACCAAGTAGCATACTACCATGTTTAGCAAGACTGTTATATACATGTGAATATCCCAAGCTTCCATTAAGTAATATACAAACTAGTATGATACAGTAATGGCCTTCTAGGGCATAAACACTAACAGAAGGATATACTTATGGACTACCATGTCCCCACTAGTATGATCTGCATCATAGTCCAGGTAGTCAAGTACACATCCTAAGGGCTTTACCAACATGTAACTATAAGACAGTTTAAAGAGACAAGTGTACATGTTAAGATAAAGTGTAACCAGATAGCATACTATCATATCGAGCAAGAAAGTCATCTCTATATATGTCCAAGCATCTAATATAATATACATCATCTGTACAATACTGGCCTCTAGGGCATACATACAACTAACAATCTCCCACTTGCACTAGGGCCAGCCGCTGTAGTATCGCATACCGAGCATCCCGAAGAGTCTCTCAAACTGTATCTGGGGAATGGCCTTCGTGAGTGGATCCACCGTGTTATTCTTCGTGTCAATCCTCCTGACCTCGATCTCCCGGCGATCAACTATCTCCCGGATCAGGTGATACCGCCTCAGAATATGCCTGGATCGCTGATGGAACCTGGGTTCCTTGGCCAAAGCCACCGCTCCATTGTTATCGCAATACAAAGGTATTGGATGCTCAATGGATGGAACCACTCCAAGTTCAGTAATGAACTTCTTGATCCAGACAGCCTCTTTAGCAGCATCGTTGGCAGCGATGTATTCAGCCTCCATCGTCGAGTCTGCCACGGTTTCCTGCTTGGAACTCTTCCAGCTAACCGCCCCTCCGTAAAGGGTAAAGACAAAAGCCGACTGCGACTTAGAGTCGTCCTTATCACTCTGGAAGCTCGAATCGGTAAAGGATTCCACTTGGAGTTCTCCGTTACCATACATCAAGAGCATCTCTTTAGTCCTTCGCAAGTACTTGAGAATGCTCTTCACAGCTGTCCAGTGACTCTCTCCAGGATCAGCTTGATACCTGCTCACTACACTTAGTGAGTATGCTACATCGGGTCTGGTACATAGCATCGTATACATGATAGAGCCTACAGCCGAAGTATATGGTATCCCTTGCATGCGAGCTCTCTCCAAATCAGTCTTGGGAGACATCTCTTTGGAGAGAGTGACTCCAAAGATCGTGGGCAAGTTCCCACGCTTGGATTCTTCCATACTAAACCTCTTTAGTATGGTGTCAATGTTCCTGGATTGGGACAATCCCAAAATCCTTTTGGATCTATCTCTATAGATCCTAATTCCCAATATGCAGGAGGCATCACCAAGATCTTTCATTGAGAATCTTTGTGATAAGAAGAGCTTGACCGATTGCAGCATAGGAATATCATTTCCTATCAAGAGTATGTCGTCCACGTACAATACGAGGAAGACAACCTTACTCTCTGCCACCTTCTTGTAAATACAAGGTTGTAACAACCCTAATTTTCGTATACACTTTTCTGTATAATTTTTTTTAAATTTTTAAACATAAAGAAGTATTTTAAAATCTTAGCACAAATTATATATAATTAATTATTTTATTTTTAAAATAGTTTCATTTTTAGTTTACATTAAATTGTTTTAAAAGTTAAAGTGTGCTTTGATATTTAATACTGCTGATTTCGTTTTAAGTAACTATTTTCTACAATAATTTCAATAAGGAGCTAATAGCTCATTGGTAACACTTTACAATGCTGAACCAAGCCACCAGAGTTCGAATCCCATACCCCACATAATTTTTACAATCCTTTTGTTTTATTTTTCTTGGAAGTCAAAGAGTCAAACCCTCATAACTCCAAATTTATTGCGAATCAGACAAAATAAAGTATCCTATGTTTCTCCCCTGACCAGACCCGTCCCGACGCCGCCCGACTCGGCCGAAACCGGGCTGACTCGGCCGGTGGGCCGAGTCGTCAACACGAAAAAGATTCGTGTTGACCTGGTCTTCTCTTCTGTACAGTTTATTTTTTTTTGTACAGCTACCCTTTTTCCATTAAACCACTTTTAAGTCTAAATTCAATGTAATTTTTAATGATTTTTAATTTTTTTTTTTTTTACATTTTTCTAAACCCTAACCCTAACCCTAGCCTACCACTATATAAAGACCCCTACCCTCTACCTTTCCTTTTCACAACTCTAAACATACTCTCTAAAACTCTTGAGAATTGGTGCAAAGTGCGAGAAGCGAAGCTCTGCCGAAACCGACGACGGAATACGGCGACCGGATCAAGACCGACGTGACGTTCCCGACGAATCGGCAACCACCACGTCCTTTAGAACGTTTAACTTGTCCAAACCCGTAAGTCCCAACCCTCTACTTCTCTTTTCTATAATTGTGAAAATACGATTTTTGGAACCCGCCGGAAATCGGACAAAACGATTTCCGATCCGGTTTTTCTTAAAAATTCCACTTGTCACCTAATATATATTATCAACCCTCTTGCATGTTGACTATTAATCACCCTTAAATCAAATTTAATTGTACTTTTCCACATGAAATGACAAGTTCCTTACAAAACCGTATTTCTTGCATAAAAATACCATCAAGTTAAATTTTAATGTTCTATTTAGATACACCACTCCTAATCATGTTTATTTTGATAACAAAACTTGTTTCATTCAATTTGGATGAAATTTCACACATGAAATGATAACGTTTATGAAAACCGTATTCTTGCACCTTAATACCCTTAACTTTAACATAACTCATTTCAGCTTGAAACTTCACCAAAACTTAATATAAGTCACGGGGTAACGACCTACCCTTACACACACTCATTATAACCCTAATTGCTAAATAACAAAATACAGAATACGATATTATAGGACTTTTTCACTAAAATACCATAATCTTTATAACTTTTAGTTTAATCTTTAAATTGTAAATTCTTTTTAAATAAAACTTATACAAAATGAAAGCACGATTGGTCATGGACATCGATCGTATCTAAACTGTCTCGTGTGACTAGGCAAGTGTGTCTAAGGCTAGTGGTTTTTAATTAGGCCCACGACGTGGTTCCTTCCCACTTACCTGGCCGCATTCGACGGTGAAGAGGCGATTTGAGGCTCTAATGACTCATCGTTTAGACCATAAAAAATAGGTTAGATGGTCTAGGAAACCCTAACAACTAAAATACGGAAAACTATACTTTTACAAATAAATACCTTATATTTAGAAAACCTTTTCCCTAAATTAAAAGTATTTATAAAACCTGAGCAAAGTGCCATTACAACCCATTCGTGGGGAACCTGTTAGGGATAGCACGGTTCATCGTGCACCCGCAGGCTAGTAGTGCGAGATTCAGACCTCCGCAAGGAGCATTCGGTCTCGAAAGGTTCAAAATACGATATTTAAGGAAAGTGATATTTTTGTAAATAAAATATTCATTTAAAAATTAGTTATGTGTTTAATTATATATATAATTATCATTTAAACACTTATTTTGTTATAATATAAAGTTTCCACTTTTCCTAAAATTCATAGATTAAAAGTTACATTAAAATACCATGAATTTCTAATAAATAATTAATTCTTTTATTAGGATATATTCACTAGAATAACACAAATAAAATCCACATTCATTATAATAATAAAGACGAATATTAAATACTTGAGGTGTATTTTAAAAATTATACAAAGGTACTTTTTACATAAAACCCCCTCAAGTTTCACAAATTACAATAAGGCCCCTAGCTAATACTGAACTTCAAACTATCTTCTTTTAGTCTGACTCGGGTTAGAGTCCGACCATTTTTGACTTGAATATAATTCAAGTCAATCTATATTCAACCATATTCCAACACAACTTGAATACTTGAATCCATGAATACAGTTAACAACATATTCATTTTTGACTGAATCAAACCATGGATATTCATCCATTATCTCAATATTCCATTTTCCTGATATTACAGTTGCAACATATTACTGATATCATGGTTTTGGTCAGTCACACAATTTACATATTCCATTACTACAACATTGTTAAAACACCACGGGGTTTTAAAGGGGTAGATTGGTACGGAAGATGTTAAAAGTGACATGAGGTGGTCAGATTAAGACACCTAACCTATATTCAGTTGCTGTTGTACCGTGGCATAAACGGTTCCTTGTACTATACGTGCCCTTAGTCTCTGGCATATAGAGACTCCCTTCGTGTATACTGGCATCCTTCTGTATCAAACTACAAACAACTACGTTAAACAATATTCCATAACATACTGCAGCATAATACCTTAGAAAATACTTTACTCTGTCACTCTCATTCTTCTTTCTTCTTTGGGACTTACCGAGCGATCTGTTCGCTGACGACATTCTATTTCTCTCTTCTTTGAATGTCGTCAGGTGCGTTGGACCAAGTTGAGACCGAGCCTACAAGTGAAGATTTGGAGCAGTTTCAGGAAGACCCAGAGCTCTAGACTTTGTACTTATCCTTCCAGTATTTCTTTATTATTATTATGCCACTGTTTAGGCATTGCTTTATCATTCCAGTTGTATTTTCATTTCATGCATTGTACAAAGAATGTTATTAATAAAAGTTGCTGTTATTTCAATTTCATTCGTCTCTTGTGATTATTTATATTGCTTAGTTACGCTTAGCGTATGTATTTCTGAGTACATACGTAGCGGGCCTCGTCGCGTCCACTTCGCCGTACACTGGGAAGCGGGGCGTGACAAAGGTTCATCTGGGTTTTTGATGAAATCAAACTCTTTGATAACGACATCAAAGCAGATGTTCCAACTCCGCGATGCTTGCTTTAATCCATAAATGGATTTAAGCAGCTTGCACACCTTCCCGCTGCTCCCACTGTCTACGAAGCCCTCTGGCTGAGTCATGTACACGCACTCTTCTAAATCACCATTTAGAAAGGCGGCCTTAACATCCATTTGCCAGATTTCGTAATCATGATATGCAGCGATGGCAAGCATGATCCGGATGGACTTAAGCATAGCTACTGGAGAAAAGGTCTCGTCATAGTCCACACCTGGTCTTTGACGAAAACCCTTTGCTACAAGTCTAGCTTTGAAAGTCTCCATTTTCCCATCTACACCAAGTTTTTTCTTGAAGATCCACTTGCTCCCAATGGGTTCCCCTTCAGGAGCAACTTCCAAAGTCCATACTTTGTTGGTGTACATGGATTCCATCTCGGACCGTATAGCATCCAGCCATTTCACTGAGTCCCTACTCGTGATGGCCTGCTCGAAGCTAGTTGGGTCATCATCCTCCATGATGCAATCCTCGCTCCCACCATCCATGAGAAAACCGTAGTATCTCTCAGGTGGGCGAGATACCCTACCAGATCGGCGGAGAGGCTGAGGTTCGTCGGGAGCTACTGAATCCTCTGGTTCTACCAAGTCTTCTGTTATAGTTTGTGTCGCTGGAACCTCTTCCAGTTCTACCTCAATGCCACTTGTCTGTTTTATAAGAAAACCTTTTTCTAAGAAAGTGGCATGTCGAGAAACAAACACCTTTTGTTCCTCGGGGTGGTAGAAGATATACCCTTGTGAATTTTTGGGATATCCTATAAACTTACATAAGACTGATCTTTCCTCGAGTTTGTCCGGATTTTGTCTTTTGACATAGGCTGGACAACCCCATATCTTAATGTAATTAAGATGTGGTCTCTTCCCTTTCCATATCTCATATGGAGTGATAGGCACTGATTTGATAGGAACTCTATTCAATAGGTCCATGGCTGTCTCAAACGCATATCCACAGAAGGAAATAGGTAACTCAGCCGTACTCATCATAGAGCGCACCATATCTAATAGGGTACGATTTCTCCGCTCCGATACACCGTTGTGCTGTGGTGTATAAGGAGGAGTGAGCTGAGAGAGAATCCCATTCTCTTTTAGGAAGTCCAGAAATTCATTGCTCAAGTATTCAACTCCTCGATCAGATCGTAGGACTTTAATACTTTTTCCGGTTTGGTTCTCAACTTCTTGTTTATATTCTCTAAATTTCTCAAAAGCTTCTGATTTGTGTTTCATCAGGAACACATACCCGAACCTAGAGAGATCGTCAGTGAATGTAATGAAGTATGAAGAACCATCCCTGGCATGTGTAGACATGGGACCACATACATCACTATGTATCAGTCCTAAGAGTTCGGTAACTCTTTCTCCGTGTCCCGTAAACGGAGTTTTGGTCATCTTGCCTTTGAGACATAACTGGCAAGTGTCATAAGATGAAAATTCGAATGGTTTCAAATATCCATCCTTATGCAACTTAGCCAGTCGTGTCGCATTAATGTGACCCAGTCTACAATGCCACAAGAAGGATTCGTTCAGTTCTGAACTCTTCCTCTTGTGTGTGTTTGTTATGCTCAGAACTGTTGATTGATTTAGAACATAAATTCCATTGCACAACGTACCTGATCCAACCAACTTTTGGTTACGGAAAATGTTCATAACATTGTCCTGTAATACAAAATTATATCCCTCTTTACTTAATAAAGAAATCGATATAATGTTGCATATCAGGTTCGACATGTAATAGCATTCGTTCAGAACCAATGTATTACCAGTTGGTAATGCAAGGTGATATTCCCCGACAGTCTTAGCTGCAACAATTGCACCATTTCCAACTCTAATGTCTTTATCACCTTCTCCAAGTTCTCTACCTTTCCTGAGCCCATGTAACTGATTACATATATGGGATCCTGACCCGGTATCTAATACCCAGGACGTAGAGCAAATGGAGAAACAGTTCTCAGTAACGAACACACCCGAAGAAAATGCATCAACATGTACTTTCTTCATTCGGGTGGCATGGGAATCCTGGTATTCCCCTATATCCTGTTCATTCCTATTACTCTTATAGGAAAGAACGGAACCAACGTTCCCCAGCACAGTATAACATGCGGGTTCGGTCAATACATCCATATTATTATCTTCATTAGGGCATGAAATGGTCGCTACCTGGAGAGAGAGAGAAGAAAACACTTTAGCGTATGCTCGTGCAAGATCAGATTGGTTATTATCTTATCTAATCAGGATGGCTCCCACTGGTTTTTATCAAATCTTCCTTCAAACCCTAAAAGGAAAGACTAGCCGGGATTAATTACACACTACAAGTTCTTCAATCTTTCAGCCAGGCCAGTGTCGGTACTTTGAGGGAGGTGCCCCGTGCTTTCGCACGAACCTAATTAATGTAAACCTCGTTTTCCCAAAGGCATAACCTCGTTGACACCTTTCTAGACACCTACTTGATCGGCTAATTGCAATGTGGAAAACTCTCCCAGGAGTAACTCTTACTCGCAGTGGGTATCGGGATCCAACTATCTCATAGAAGGTATGCAATCTCATTGCAAATTTCAACACTTGAAATTCCCGATAATATTTTGCCCCTAGCGTGCTATGACCTTGACGCATGCCAAACAACCCATAGTCCGCTAGTCAAGTTCAACCCGTACAATTCGTGATTGAATTAAACCCACCCGTATGACCCTTGACGCATGCCAAACAACGCCGTACGAATACCTTAATCCAATCGCATCTCATGCTACAGACAAGTAATAATCAGCTACTGTACACTACGCCTTGACGCATGCCAAACAACCGCAGCACGAATACTGAATATTACATATCTGAATTGACAGAGGGCTACGCGGGTTTTTTCTGAAAACCATGAGAGTAATGAACTTGATATCGTTGTAGAATCAAATGAAGTTTTAAAAATGGAGTGATTTTGAGGCTTTTCTAGTTTTGCTAAAGGGGTCACTCCCGGTGAAGGGATCGTCGGCCCTTTCCTCGTCGAATGAGGTGCGGGATATATCATATATATCACTGTGCAAAGCAAAAACTCTTAAAAGCAATCAAAAAACAAACCGAGTTTGTAGCATCTGCCAGTTATTGCTAAAGGAGTCACTCCCGGTGAAGGGATCTCGGTCATTTCCTCATCGAATAAGGTGCGGGATATATCATATATATCGCTGTGCAAAGCAAGAACTGTAGCTACCTGTTTTGTTTAAAATCTGATTCTACAACATCTTAGGTTTCTTTTCTTTCATTAATCACATTAATGAAGTCCCATCATTTAAGTACATAAACATCACAGATAAATACGACGTACACTTATGCCATCCGCATTCGCCTCGATGTCCCCTCATGCACCGTTAAGTTAGGTAACTAACGACAGAGCAGGGCAGGGCTAGTGCGGGTGTAAAACATAAGTAAGGTCTATATAATATATCATATATACTATATACTGTATCTATCACAGAACATCACATGATCACATCACAGATATCGCAGCAGAAGAAACATATGAAACATTGGATATACTAGGACGTCCGTGTTTTCAATACGAGCCAGTATAAAACACGGATTCCACGGTCGTGATGAATAGCCAATCCCACACCCCTAGACCCCTACGAGAGCGGCAAGCAACCCTACCAAATCTAGGGTTAGGAGACCCGGACTCGACTCCTCGAGATGGTCTCCCACTGGACCCTAGAACCCGGTTACTTGTGCTCCCCTCCTTGGGTCTATCCTAATGCGGAAAAGTATATAATATACAAAGGGTGACATCTTCCGCTACCTGGAAGTGCCCCAAATAAAAGAATATTACATACAAGTTTTTACATGAATGAAAATGAAAAACACTCATCTCACATAAAAACCCCCGGCTATTCGAACACGACGATCCAATATAACATATCCAGCAACACATAACATCACATGTCATCAACGTAAGTAAGTATGCATACCCCAATTATCGTTGACGTATAGCAACGAAACCGGCGATATCAACATACTACACTTACGGTCACAGAAAAGAAAGTGTAAAAGTACAACAGTTGGAATCCGCAACCTCTTTAGACATCACATGCCTAATCAAATGAAATACTTAGACATCACATGCCTAACAGTTATAAACCCCGCATTTTAGTCTCATTATCGAAAACTCTTTTCAATATCAAGTGAAACTAAACCGCTAGATTTATAACATTCATTCAGTTATCTCATAACTGTTTGTGAATTCCAATTATTGTATCACATTCCAGATAAACAGAAAATGTTAAACTTTCCGATCGAACTGTCGAATACCCAAGTTTTCCCGATACAGCTCAACACATGAAATAAGTCTAACAACATTCAGTTCGTGCCTCAGTACCAACGGTCCAGCCGTAGAAGGGTCAAGCCAACGATTGAGTCCGGGATTCGAGATGGACAGCGAGAGGACGCCTACGTGGAGCCAAGGAAGTGGATATCCGGATCTACAAAGGTTGTAGCCTCTCTCCTTTAGTTAAGTTGTTAACTAGATTAGTATTTCGCCTAGAATTCTAGTCAACGATCCGTGTTAGCTTTTCTCGGCACCCATAAAATTTTAAATTGGCATGGTTGATGCCTTGTGAAACCTCTATAGTGTGCCTAGGAACCTTTCACTGGTATCAGAGCCTAGCTAGAGCCTTAGGCGATGCGTAGACGAAGTTTGAAACCCGAACGAACCCGAAACCCGATCACAAACATGCTCTCTGGACTTTTTCCAAAATCTGGAGTTTTTCGATATTAAAAATATGCAGAAAAATCAGCAGGAAATTATAAGGGTTTCTGTAAAATTCGTGTGCCTAATTCCATCAATGCGCCGCGGTTCCGCGGCACGAGCATGGCTCGTGCGGCGGTTCCGCGGCCGTTTTGTCTTATGTGGCATCGAATTTTGCACAGTAATTCATAATTTGCAGTGCTGGTTTTCCTGGGAATTTTTAATATTTTTTCAAGAGTTGAATTTTCTGGGTTGTTTTGGGGATTCGAATGTTCGATCGGATTATCAAATTTTGTCTGTGTGGCTTTCCGGATAAATTTTAGAATATGTTAAAAAGTTCGACCGGATATAAATACCCAATTTTTCCCCTGTCGGGAAATTTCCAAGTGTTGGATTTTTCCGTAGTTTAACGACGTTCTAAGTAGTGCAAGTAACGCGATGGACCCTCTAGAAGACAACAAACCTTAACTCGATTATGTGACCGTCTTGAACTGCCCTTTGAACCTTCGGGTTTGGGGCAGTACGGCGTGCCACATGTGAGGCGTTGGCTTGACCACGATAACCGATAAGTCATGCCGATGTGAGGCTCATAACGGGTCGAGAAACTACTGGTAACACTTACCAGCAAATCTCTGATCAGCCCTGGCCAGGGACTTCCCTGTTACGGCCAATCGAGCACAGCGCAACATCAACCCCCAATACCGGGAGAGACGAAACCCCTCCTATCGCTCATTGCCTCCATGTGACTCGGGGGAAAAAATTGGGTATTTATATCCGGTCGAACTTTTTAACATATTCTAAAATTTATCCGGAAAGCCACACAAACAAAATTTGATAATCCGATCGAACATTCGAATCCCCAAAACAACCCAGAAAATTCAACCCTTGAAAAAATATTAAAAATTCCCAGGAAAACCAGCACTGCAAATTATGAATTACTGTGCAAAATTCGATGCCACATAAGACAAAACGGCCGCGGAACCGCCGCACGAGCCATGCTCGTGCCGCGGAACCGCGGCGCATTGATGGAATTAGGCACACGAATTTTACAGAAACCCTTATAATTTCCTGCTGATTTTTCTGCATATTTTTAATATCGAAAAACTCCAGATTTTGGAAAAAGTCCAGAGAGCATGTTTGTGATCGGGTTTCGAGTTCGTTCGGGTTTCAAACTTCGTCTACGCATCGCCTAAGGCTCTAGCTAGGCTCTGATACCAGTGAAAGGTTCCTAGGCACACTATAGAGGTTTCACAAGGCATCAACCATGCCAATTTAAAACATTCTCGCGATGAATGTTTCGATTGGTTGTATGCGATATAACCTAGTTGTCGAATCATTGATTCGATAAATCGATACATTGTATACTAGTCGGTTATGTGCGACATGACCGGATCATTGAATCAAGTGTTGATTTAATGATTTAATGTATAATTATATATTTGATATATTAATTTGCATAAACTAGTATTGGTTCATTTTAAAAGGATTTTCTCACTTGAAGTGCACATTGTATATGTGATATGCTTTTGTGTGCACTTGATTGTATCATGTTTGATGATACATATTTACTTGGGTTTGTGCAAAGAATTAAACCATGGTTATGATAATGGTTAGGGTTTAGAGTTATTCATCTATTTATTTATCCATTCTTTATTTATTTAAATGGATAAAAGAAAATAAAATGGTTTCTTTTTGTCATGAAGCTTGTTGAAACTTCATGAAGCTTTGACTAAAGAGACCATTTTGTCTTCATGCTTAACCCTAACCATTCCCACTTACCATGGTCTATTCTCTACACTTAACCTTGGTTAGGATATGATAAGTATTGTTTTCTTTTTTATTTTAAAAAGATACTCATCATATTCTAGCTTCATCTTCTTCTTCATCTTCAAAAGAAAAAGCTTGATGCCATCAATGGCAACTTGAGTTCTAAAGTGAGAAATCAAATTCTAAAGTGAACCCACCTCCTATTTCTTCACCCTCTACCTCTTGCCAAGTTGTTTTGGGTGTTTTCTTCACAAGTTTCACAAATTTGTGAAGTCGGAGCTTGAACTTGTGATGCCTCGACGTAGATCATCTTCGGCACGAAGCCGACGACCTAGTCCGCCCATTTCTCCGATCAAGCCGACGATTGAGTCCGGGATTCGAGATGGACAGCGAAAGGACGCCTACGTGGAGCCAAGGAAGTGGATATCCGGATCTACAAAGGTTGTAGCCTCTCTCCTTTAGTTAAGTTGTTAACTAGATTAGTATTTCGCCTAGAATTCTAGTCAACGATCCGTGTTAGCTTTTATCGGCACCCATAAAATTTTAAATTGGCATGGTTGATGCCTTGTGAACCCTCTATAGTGTGCCTAGGAACCTTTCACTGGTATCAGAGCATACATACAACTAACAGCTAGGGCTGGGGTTAGGGTTATGTTGGGGCTGGGCTGGGCTGGGGCTGGGCTGGGGCTGGGGCTAGGGTTAGGTTGGGGTTGGGGTAGGGCTGGGCTGGGGCTTGGTCTGGGGTTAGGGTTTGGCTTAGGGTTGGGTTGGGGTTTAGCTGGGGCTGGAGTTAGGGTTAGGTTGGGGCGGGGCGGGGCTGGGACTGGGGCTGGGTTGGGGCTAGGGTTAGGTTGGGGTTGGGGTGGGGCTGGGTTGGGGCTGGGTCTGGAGTTAGGGTTAGGTTGGGGTTAGGGTTTGCTGAATTTGGCAAATCTGAGAGGAATTTCCAGCAATTTTAGCCTAGTTTGATTACTAAAATTATTGTTGATCGAGAAAATCTTGGGTCCTTCTAATCAAACATTATTTGTTACTATATGTCAACGAGTACTGATAAAAGAAAAAACCGATTTCAAGTGAAAATTAGGTATGTACAATGTTCTAATATAATTTGTATTTCTTGCCATCATCAAACATATAAAAGTACTAATATGAAATGGAAAATAAATAAATAAATAATCAAAGCTTTGGCATGTATGTAAAATCCCTTGTTACTTTTTCTTGGTTGCCCAACTTTGAAAATTCTATCTATTAAATTAGACATACTCTAAAAAGAATGATATTGCAAGAATTTGACTTGATGGAGACTTGGATCATTAATAGAAATATGAAAAGCCACCTTTGTTAGTCGAGAGTCATGGTAATAGACTTGTCATTATAGATCATAGTTAATTGTTTTTCCTATCATTTTCTTGATCCAGATGCTAATCAACTTGTTAATTAGTTATTGTTTTTATAACGTATTTGTCTATATTTGTTGGCAGTGGCCTTTCTTTTGGATGAACATGTTTTTTTGATGCATGTTTCAGTCATGTGAATTCATATTGCGTATAACGCTTTATGATATCAGTATCCTACATTTGTAGTTTTAATTGTTGATTGTTATAGATGAATGCCATTGCAATAATAGTTTTTGGTTGATGAATGCTATTGCAATGTAGGATGATCAGTTCTATCAATCTTGATCTCAATGGTTTAAAATCATGTTACACATACAACACGAATGCACAACAAACGCATAATTAGAGAGCGATTCGAGATGTTATGGTTAAAACCAATATATGATACTCGACGATAATATGAAACCTTTGTATTCCCATCGACACTCATATATGAAACTAAAAGCGCCACTTAGTCTCCGTCTATCGGTTAACTTACGTGTGATGCTCGTCGTGACATAGAACTATACGAAGCTTGTTAAATATCGGACGGTATAGCTCAATACTAACAACCGTCGTATAGTCTACGCGACGAGAAAATTCAATCGTATGGTAACCCATAGATTTGTCCCGTGTGGACAAGTTAAGAATGTATAAAGCAAGCGCTTTCATTCACTTGTGTTTTCATCCGTTTCGAGATATTTCGTCCGTACCTTTCCGTTGGTTCTCCGTATACAAAGATAGATTAGATGTTCATTTCAATGTTGTTTCACAGCTTTGAAATGATTATCTATTCTATTACAGTGTACTCGAAGAACAGCGGGGAGGTGCTGCCGAAATTTACTCGAAACGGTTGAAAGCACAAGTGATGGGTGTTCGCTCTATACATTCTTAATGGGATAGAAGCCTACCCTCGACAGCCGGAACACACACATACAACAAGAATACACAACAAACGCATAATAAGAGAGCGATTCGAGATGTTCGGGTTAAAACTACTATATGATAATATGAAACCTTCATATTCCCATCGATACTCATATATGAAATTAAAAGCGCCACTTAGTCCCCGTCTATCGGTTAACATACATGCGATGCTCGTCGTGACCAAGAACTATACGAAGGTTGTTAAATATCGAACAGTATAGCTCGATACTAACAACTGTCGTATAGTCTACGCGACGAGAAAATTCAATCGTATGGTAACCCATAGATTTGTCCCGTGTGGACAAGTTAAGAATGTATAAAGCAAACGCCTTCATTCACTTGTGTTTTCATCCGTTTCGAGATATTTCATCGGTACCTTTCCGCTGGTTCTCCGTGTACAAAGATAGATTAGATGTTCATTTCAACGTTGTTTCACAGCTTTGAAATGATTATCTATTCTATTACAGTGTACTCGGAGAACAGCGGGGAGGTGCTGCCGAAATTTACTCGAAACGGTTGAAAGCACAAGTGATGGATGTTCGCTCTATACATTCTTAATGGGATAGAAGCCTACCCCCGACAGCCTGAACACACACATACAACAAGAATACACAACAAACGCATAATTAGAGAGCGATTCGAGATGTTCGAGATGTTCGGGTTAAAACCAATATATGATAATATGAAACTTTCATATTCCCATCGATACTCATATATGAAACTAAAAGCGCCACTTAGTCCCCGTCTATCGGTTAACATACGTGCGATGCTCGTCGTGACCTAGAACTATACGAAGGTTGTTAAATATCGGACAGTATAGCTCGATACTAACAACCGTCATATAGTCTACGCGATGAGAAAATTCAATCATATGGTAACCCATAGATTTGTCCCGTGTGGACAAGTTAAGAATGTATAAAGCAAACGCCTTCATTCACTTGTGTTTTCATCCGTTTCGAGATATTTCGTCAGTACCTTTCCGCTAGTTCTCCGTGTACAAAGATAGATTAGATGTTCATTTCAACGTTGTTTCACAGCTTTGAAATGATTATCTATTCTATTACAGTGTACTCGGAGAACAGCGGGGAGGTGCTGCCGAAATTTACTCGAAACGGTTGAAAGCACAAGTGATGGGTGTTCGCTCTATACATTCTTAATGGGATAGAAGCCTGACAGAGCTAGGGGGAGGCAGCATTCCCCCTTTTTTTTTACCCTTGACTATCGCTATACCGGTCCTTATGCCGAGAGGTTCGGCCGGTATATGGGGGACGAGAGCCGGCTCGTGAAGAACTATCCACTTCACGTTGAGTGGGGCGGCCGCACCAGCGCTCATTCGCCTTCTTCTTTGATCAGGCTCGGATACGTATTAATATATATTTTCAGTTGATCTATCCGCTTATCATATTTATTATTAACACTTGCAATCTAATAACAATGTTTTTTTTGTATTTTCAGTTGGATTACGATTTTCAGCCTGTAGCCGACCCTGATCATCCGAGGAGGGTGCTCGACCTTCATGCTCTGTACAATGGCCTGATGAAGAACATGCAGGCCAAGGTCCGATACAACAGGAATAAGCTGAAGGCCGACTGCTACTCCCTGTGGATGGCGACCCCCGAGGCAGAGAGAGCGGCCCTCCTATCTACTCCGGCGTTTGCGAGAGTCGACGTAGAGATATGGCTTCTATTGTGCGAATATTTTGACTGCCAGCGCAAACAGGTATGTATTTTAAATGTAATTCATTGTTTAGGATATAATTTATTTTTTGTGTTCCTTAATTAGAAAACTAAATGTTAATGCGTTGTGCAGAAACAGTCCGCTCAGAATACAGAGAACAGGAAGTTGGCGAAGTGGGGTCGCCCTACTTACACAGGTGGCTCGAGGAACATTACTCGAGCCATGAAGTTATCGGTAAATTACAATAGACCGACCTTTGTGATATTCTGCAATATTAAGAGTTATTTTCTAATATTTCTAATATTAAGAGTTATTTTCTAATATTGCAGACAGCTCGGACCGTGGCGTCAGGTGGTACACTGAGCGTGCTGTCCGCATATCTTGCCGTCCACGGCACCTCGACAGATCCCGCCACGGGCGAGCTTCGATCTCCCGACGTCGCTACCCAGGAGTATTGCGTAAGTGTTAATATTTTTTCTACCCAAATTCAAAATTTTAGTTTTTGAAGGTTCAAGTTTAAATTTTATACTTATACTTTACTGCTTAATGTGGGTGTAAGAGCGGGTGGTTGAGCAGGCCGAGGCCTCGGGGATCGATTTTACCGGACAGAGCGATCCGAGGCTGCTGACCCCAGTTCTGGACGCCGCACACGGAGGGCACCACGGAGGTTGGGAGAGAGGCCAGGGACTGGGCCCTAGCAGGGCCCATATGAGGTTGGACTCCACCCCGGCGGTTACTTCCTCCGTCTCCGGTGACCGACGTGTCCATCAGGAACTGGAGAGCTTGGGGGCCACCGTTCAGGAGTTGAAGGAGATGGTGGTATGTATACTACTTTATAGTAAAATATCATGTCATATTATATAGATATCAACATATCCATAATTAGTACGTAGCTTGAGCTTATTTGGTTTTAGACTTAAGTTTGATTAATCATACATACAGATGTAATTAAAATAAACAACAAACTAGATATCCAAACGGGGTTTCGAAATAACTTAATAATGATACGAATTCGAATAATACACAGTTCTTACACGCTTCTTACAGACGTTAGGTCCAGACGCGACAGGGTACATCGGCTGCGGTTCCGCAGACAGCTCCTATAGCTCCACCGCCCGCTTAGACTCCCGCAGCCGCGGCTCCGCAAGCGACTACCTCGACGGCGGTTGCGCAGACCACATCGCCAGCTCCACAGGCCGGTTAGACTCCCGCTCGCGCCGAATTGCAGAGTTTATTAACCGAGGA
The DNA here is from genome assembly GCA_030015575.1 of Agapanthus africanus. Taxonomy (NCBI): domain Eukaryota; kingdom Viridiplantae; phylum Streptophyta; class Magnoliopsida; order Asparagales; family Amaryllidaceae; genus Agapanthus; species Agapanthus africanus. The sequence continues at coordinate 541,943,205 of CM057337.1, forward strand.
GCAGGCATGCGTTATTCTATCGTTATTCAGAGGTGGAGCTGGACCGAGCAAGGGTAGCTTTTTGGTTCTTATTTTTTGAAACATGTATTTATTTATATCATACACATTGTACTACATTTTGAAACAATATTGATATTGGTTTATATTTATATCATATTCAATTTTTGGGTTTCTTTTGTATATTATATGCGTGAGATGTGATTATGAATTCTGCGATATATGTTGTGTGATGATTAATTTTATATTTTATTGTTATATATATTATTGTGCACAGGGCGGGGAAAAATCAGGCAGCCCCTTTTTAAAAAAAATACAGATAATTTGTACCTACGGATTAATCTGTAGGTACACATGTTGCCCCTACGGCTATATCCGTAGGGGCAAAATATCAGCAAATATGTTAAATAATTTTGTATCATATTTCTTTGTTCTTTAGTTTAGATCAATTTAAAATTTTGTTTCAGAAATATGGTAAATAATTTTAGTTAAGATAATACAAAAAATTAAAAGATATTTAAACTAGCTAACTTATTAAAAATTTTTTTTTAAAAGTCCGACCAAAACCAATTAAAACCTGTATTATTTAAGGTTAATATCTCTAAGAACAAAATGACCATAAGTATGTTCTGAAAGCCATTTACCTTGGAACAAGAGAGATGTGTGGGGTTACCATAGAACAAGAGAGATGTGTGGAGACCATCCATGGGGTGGGGATCCATTCACCCCTACCCTCCACACACCTCTCTTATGTTCTCAGGAAAATGGCTCCGAGAACACTCTTAGGCCATTTTCCTTGTATTATTTTGGCTGATTGTTTTTTTTTTAAATCCTTCTCAAATCTTTGTCCATTTCGCATGTCCAAAATACTAGTATGTTTAATCAAAATAAAAATAAAAATTAAAGGCTTCAAAAACTATTAATTTAGTTGCAACAAATTTAAAATGAGAAGAGTCATGTATTTGAGGCACTACTACAAATAAGGGTTGCCCCTACGGATTTATCCGTAGGGGCAACCCACTACCCCTACGGATATATGCGTAGGGGCGAAAAAATACCCCGTAGGTGCAAAAGCCGCAGGTGCAAGTTGAGACCATGAACTTGCCCCTACGGGCAAAATCTTGCCCCTACGGATATATCTGTAGGTCCTATTGTCCCTACGGACTAAGCCGTAGGGTAATAAAATTTATATTATTTACGGTTTTTTTTAATATTTTAACAGTACTCACGGACATGTCCGTAGGTCCAAGTTTAACCCCCTACGACTAACTGCGTAGGTACTTATCCGTAGGGGCAAAAAATCAGGAACCCTGATATTTTGCCCCTACGGATATATGCGTAGGGGCTATGCTGTAGCCCCTACGGACATGTCCGTAGGGGCACTTCCAACCCCTGGTACTGAGATCAGGGGTCAAATGTCAGTTACCGCTGATATTTTTCCCCTATGGATATATCCGTAGGGGCAATATATGTGCCTACGGATTAGTCCGTAGGTACATATTGTCTGTATTTTTTTTTAAAAATGGGCTGCTAGATTTTTTCCCACCCTGTGCACAATACAATATACATCAATCAAATCATATATTGCAGTATTCATAATCACATCTCACGCATATATATAATATACAAAAGAAACCCAAAAACTGAATATGATATAAATACAAACCAATATCAATATCGTTTCAAAATGTAGTACAATGTGTATGATATAAATAAATACATGTTTCAAAAAATAAGAAACAAAAAGCTACCCTAGTTCGGTCCAGCTCCACCTCTGAATAACGTTAGAATAACGCGCGCCTGCTCCTCGGTCAATAAACTCTGCAATTCTCCGCGAGCGGGAGTCTGAGCGGCATGTGGAGCTGGCGATGTGGTCTGCGCAGCCGCCGTCGAGATAGTCGCTTGCGGAGCCGCGGCTGCGGGAGTCTGAGTGGGCGGTGGAGCTACAGGAGCTTCTGCGGAACCGCAGCCGATGTAGTGGCTTGCGGTGCCGCAGCCGAAGGAGATGCATGTGTAGGCTCGGCCGATGTACCCTGTCGCGTCTGAACCTAACGTGTGTAATAAGCGTGTAAGAACAGTGTATTATTCGAATTCGTATCATTATTAAGTTATTTCGAAACCCCGTTTGGATATCTAGTTTGTTGTTTATTTTAATTACATCTGTATGTATGATTAATCAAACTTAAGTCTAAAACCAAATAAGCTCAAGCTACGTACTAATTATGGATATGTTGATATCTATATAATATGACATGATATTTTACTATAAAGCAGTATACATACCAGCATCTCCTTCAACTTCTGAATGGTGGCCCTCAAGCTCTCCAGTTCCTGATGGACACGTCGGTCACCGGAGACGGAGGAAGTAACCGCCGGGGTGGAGTCCAACCTCATATGGGCCCTGCTAGGGCCCAGTCCCCGGCCTCTCTCCCAACCTCCGTGGTGCCCTCCGTGTGCGGCGTCCAGAACTGGGGTCAGCAGCCTCGGATCGCTCTGTTCGGTAAAATCGATCCCCGAGGCCTGGGCCTGCTCAACCACCCGCTCCTACACCCACATTAAGCAGTAAAGTATAAGTATAAGATTTAAACTTGAACCTTCCAAAACTAAAATTTCAAATTTGGATAGAAAAAATATTAACACTTACGCAGTACTCCTGGGTAGCGACGTCGGGATATCGAACCTCGCCCGTGGCAGGATCTGTCGAGGTGCCGTGGACGGCAAGATATGCGGACAGCATGCTCGGTGTACCACCTGACACCACGGTCCGAGATGTCTGCAATATTCGAAAGTAACTCTTAATATTAGAAATATTAGAAAATAACTCTTAATATTGCAGAATATCACAAACGTCGGTCTATTGTAATTTACCGATAACTCCATGGCTCGAGTAATGTTCCTCGAGCCACCTGTGTAAGTGGGGCGACCCCTCTTCGCCGACTTCCTGTTCTCTGTATTCTGAGCGGCCTGTTTCTGCACAACGCATTAACATTTAGTTTTCTAATTAAGAAACACAAAGAAATAAATTATATCATAAATAATGAATTACATTTAAAATACATACCTGTTTGCGTTGGGAGTCGAAATAAGCGCACAATAGAGGCCATGTCTCTACGTCGACTCTCGCAAACGCCGGAGTAGATAGGAGGACCGCTCTCTCTGCCTCGGGGGTCGCCATCCACAGGGAGTAGCAGTCGGCCTTCAGCTCATTCCTGTTGTATCAGATCTTGGCCTGCATGTTCTTCATCAGGCCATTGTACAGAGCATGAAGGTCGAGCACCTTCCCCCGGTGATCAGGGTCGGCTACAGGCTGAAAATCGTAATCCAACTGAAAATACAAAAAAACATTGTTATTAGATTGCAAGTGTTAATAATAAATATATTAGATAGATCAAATGAAAATATATATTAATACATACCCGAGCCTGATCAAAGAAGAGGGCGAATGAGCGCTGGTGCTGGTCGCCCCACTCAACGTGAAGTGGATAGTTCTTCACAAGCCGGCTCTCGTCCCCTAAATAACGGTCGAACCTCTCGGCATGAGGACCGGTATAGCGATAGTCAAGGGTAAAAAAAAGGGGGAATGCTGCCTCCCCCCTAGCTCTGTCAGGCCTCAGCCTATGGGACTGATTCGGGCCTCGAGTCCCCCTCTAGGGATGGGGAGGCCCTGCGTCTGCACGAAATATCAAGACAATCAATAATAATACAAAGTTGTATTAAGAAATCAAGGTTAAACGAAAATTCAAGTGTGATATATACCTCCGGTGACTATCGCACGAGCCTGGGCCCGGGCAGCAGCACGAGCGGGACGATAGTTCCTCCGGTGAGGAACAACCGGGGACCCGGATGCGGACGCATCCCCTCCAACTAGAAAATAAACATCGACGCTAAATTTCCATGAAGTTCATAGTTATTCTATAAAGCATATGTAAAATGAGTAAATATTTTAAATTTATTCATACTAACCTGCAGACGATGCGGAGGGTATGGAAGCGGCAGGAGTGGCCCCTGCGGAAGGTGTGGATGCACCACCTATAATTAGACAATTAAAAATAGATTATATAAGTAATTGCAAAAAGAATGTGTAGATCAATAATACAACGTTCTAAATCAATATGCATGCACTATAGGATATATAAACATACCCGCAGGTGCGGTGGTATCACCACCTACAGCTAGACAATAATAAAATTTGCTAAGTAATGTGTGTATTTATGATATAGCATTCTAAATCAATATGCATACACTATATGATATATAAACATATCTGGAGGAGCGGGGGTGGCCTCTGTCCCAGATGTGGACGCATCACCAACAAATAGACAATCAAACATTGACAATATAAGTAATTTTGACATAAACAGGCATGAATATCTGTAATATTACATTCAAAATGGATATGCGTGCAGTATACTGGAGATGTGGCAAAATCCACACGGAAGGAGGCATCCGAAGGGGTCTTCGATCTGGGTGCAAGACCGGCCCTCTGAAGCTCCCTACGGAGCTCTTCGGGCGGCAGAACCGCTCTGCCTTTGCCTATGCCGCGGCTGGAGCTCCTGCCGCCCCTCGCTGTTCCCGACATCGTCATCAAATCTAGATAAACGGTTCGTGGACGTATTAGACAATCATTAAAATTATTGACTATATATGTATAGAGCGTAAAATGTGAAGTAATAATATAACATTACTGATAACCTTTTTCGTTTCGTGGGCGCATCATACATATCTACTTGGATTTCATCGTCGATGTCATTTCTAACCCACGTAACTTCATGATCGGTCGAAGACAACCCGTCCTTCGAAACAGACGGTCGGAGCACTTTAAGCCTTCTCTCTTCTTCGTCCTCATCGCTGTCCTCGTATTCTGGGACATCGTAGACATCTCTGGGTTTCCATCGGCATACAACACTCCACCCCGGATGCTTCAAACACCGTGAATAGTATACTTGGAACGCTTGGTTCGAAAAGATAAACGGATCGTCCTGACCGTAAAATCGAAGTGTGTTTTGACCTGTTTCGTCGGATCCATCTTGAAGGTCACGTTATTGTAACCATCCCATTTAGCAGTCACGTCCTCTCCGGACAATGGGGATGGAGGTCCAAGAAGCTCCTGATGACCATCAAAGTGAACCGTGTCTAACCTATAAGGGTGGTCTGGAGGCAGAAAACGTCGATGGCCGCAATAATAAACCTTCCTGCTAAAATTCAAAATTTTTGATGTTGTGTGTTCATGGCAATGAGGACATGCTTTGTGACCATGTACGGACCAACCTGATAGCATTCCATACACAGGAAAGTCATTAATTGTCCACATTAAAGCCGCACGCAGTATGAAGGTTGTATTTGTGTTTGAATCATATGTCTCTACACCATCAATGATGAACAAAGTTTTCAGCTCCTCGATCAGAGGTCGGAGATAGACGTCGATATTGTTCCCCAGTGAGTTTGGTCCGTCGATAAGAAGAGGCATCATAAAGTATGATTGGTCCATAGCCAACCAAGGCGACAGATTATAAATTATCATTACAACGGGCCATGTACTGTGACTTCAAACCATATAGTTGAATGGGCAGAAGCCATCGGTAGCCAGTCCGAGCCGGACATTGCGAGGATCGCTACTGAATATTGCGTGCCTTCTATCGAAATCCTTCCATGCCGGTGAATCTCTTGGATGGATCATTTTTCCATTTTCGCTTGGAGGAGCACGGTGATGCCAAATCATTGCCTCGGCTGTTTTCTTGCACCTGAATAGCCTCTATAGCCTCTGTGTTATGGAAAAGTATCATGCTATCTTCACAGGTATATTAGGCTTCTTATCAGAATCTTTCGGCTTATACCTGGCCTCTCCGCATGTTGGACACTCTTTCAAATCTGAATTCTCTTTCCGGTACAACACGCAATTTTTAGGACATGCTTGAATCTTCTCGCACTTTAGACCCAAATCAGACATCATCTTCTGGGCTTCGTACCAGCTTTCGGGCACATTATTTCCCGGAGGCATAGAATCTTTCAAGAACGAAAGAAGCATTGTGAATGACTTGTAGCTCCATCCATTTAGGCACTTAATCTGGAAAAGTTGGACGAACCATGAGAGGGTGGAATACTTCGCATTCTCATAAATTGGTTTCCTAGCATCATTCATGAAATTTTCATATTTATCCGCACGCGGTCCTTGACCGGAAGGAATGTCATCTTCGGTACGAATAGATTCACCTAGGGCAGCCTCTACCATATCCTCCATTTCTTCTGATGGAAATAAATTTCCGTCTCCTGCCGTATTACCGAATTCTTCTTCTTCTCCTGCCGCATTATCGTGTTCTCCTTCTTCTACCGCAGTACTGCATTCTTCTCTTTCCCCGTGATATTTCCAAGTTGAATAAAGTCTAGTAAACCCATGTTTTACAATATGAAGCTCTGCCAATTCTACCTTCTGCCAGTACTTATTGCCACATCTATCGTACGGATAGAGAATCTTCTCTATTATGATCTTATTATGTGCGCATGCAAATTCAATGAAAGCAGCAACTCCTGCGACAAACTTAGGTTGCATACGTTGTTTCCAATCCACATACATCCAGTTCTTAACTCTGACGTACTCATGGGCCATGTTAGACTGAATAACATATAAATTGTAGGTTATGCTGACTATATTGAGAAATATAAGAACGGGATAGTTACTGGCAAAGGAGAAAATCCGTGTATATGCTTTATGTGTGCGTTTGTCGTTGAAAAGAATAAATTATCGCACGTATGTTAACCGATAGACGGGGACTAAGTGGCGCTTTTAGTTTCATATATGAGTATCGATGGGAATATGAAAGTTTCATATTATCATATATTGGTTTTAACCTGAACATCTCGAATCGCTCTATAATTATGCATTTGTATGTGTGTGTTCCGGCTGTCGGGGGTAGGCTTCTATCCCATTAAGAATGTATAGAGCGAACGCCCATCACTTGTGCTTTCAACCGTTTCGAGTAAATTTCGGCAGCACCTCCCCGTTGTTCTCCGAGTACACTGTAATAGAATAGATAATCATTTCAAAGCTGTGAAACATCGTTGAAATGAACATCTAATCTATCTTTGTACACGGAGAACCAGCGGAAAGGTACCGACGAAATATCTCGAAACGGATGAAAACACAAGTGAATGAAGGCGTTTGCTTTATACATTCTTAACTTGTCCATACGGGACAAATCTATGGGTTACCATACGATTGAATTTTCTCGTCGCGTAGACTATACGACGGTTGTTAGTATCGAGCTATACTGTCCGATATTTAATAACCTTCGTATAGTTCTAGGTCACGACGAGCATCGCACGTATGTTAACCGATAGACGGGGACTAAGTGGCGCTTTTAGTTTCATATATGAGTATCGATGGGAATATGAAGGTTTCATATTATCGTCGAGTATCATATATTGGTTTTAACCTGAATATCTCGAGTCTCTCTCTAATTATGCGTTTGTTGTGCATTCGTGTTGTATGTGTTACATGATTTTAAACCATTAAGATCAAGATTGATAGAACTGATCATCCTACATTGCAATAGCATTCATCAACCAAAAACTATTATTGCAATGGTATTCATCTATAACAATCAACAATTAAAACTACAAATGTAGGATACTGATATCATAAAGCGTTATACGCAACATTGATAGAACTGATAAATAAAAAAACGAAACACAAACCGTATGAAGATTTAACAACTTTGATTATGTCATATACGCGGGCCAATATTTTCATATTAGCCAATAGGCAAAAATAGATTGCGGTCTGGATATGGCATATTGGCAGATGTTACCTATATGCATACATGCATGTTGTTCTCACCATTTTTTCATAAATCAAACCAACTACATACATCAAACTAGTCCATGCCACCAATCGGAAACTCCACTATGTCTTTGAATTATTATTTTTCCAAATAGCATTGAGCTCCTATTGACATTGTCCCATCCAACAAATTTGTTGTGCTTGTCTCGACCTTCATCTAGCTTTTACATGACATACACATTATATGAGTAATATAGTTATAAATTATGGTATTTTGTTTTCATCAATCCGCCTAACCCTAACCCCAAGTTGCTCTCTGAAAGCACATAGAACCATCCCCCCTAGTCAAGCATAGCTTTTTCTGTGCAATTGTTCTCATTCTTAATTTCTCACATTCATTACTCTCTCATTTTCTTGTCAACAAATTTGTTGTGCAATTGTTCTCATTCTTAATTTCTCACATTCATTACTCTTTCATTTTCTTGTTTTTTTCCAACTCCTCACCACTTAACCCCAACCCAGCCCCAGCCCCAGCCCCCAGCCCTAACCTAACCCTAACTCCAGTGCGGCCAGCTAAACCCCAACACCAACCCTAAGGCAAACCCTAACCCCAGCCCCACCCCAGCAGCAGCCGAACCCCAACCCTAACCCTACCCCGATCGCGACCGCGACCCCTGCCCAACCCCAACTCGCGCGCGCAACCCCAGACCCAGCCATGAACCCTAAGCCCAAAATAATCCAAAAATTCTTTAATTTACCTCGAGATTTACTCACCTGAACGGCTGCTGCTGGGGCTGGGGCGACGACCTGAACGGCGGTGGCGACGACCTGAACCACGGCGGCGACGAGAACTGCGGTGGCGACGAAACCGGCGGTGGCGACGAGGAGAACGACGGTGGCGACGACGGCGTGGCGATTTGGGGATTTTTTTCGCGCGCGATCGAGAGAGAGAGAAAAAGTGAGAGTAGGCGATCGATCTGGGGTTTTGTTAAATCGATATTTACTTATCCCTACGGATATAAAGTAGATCCTTTGTTTGCGTCTCCGTAGGGACAAACACCAAATTAATAATTAATATTTTTATTCTTGGACGTCTGTGTCCGTAGGGGCAACCGTTTTGCCTTACGGATTAATCCGTAGGGCCAAGTTAAATCTGCCCCTACGGATTCCAATATCCGTAGGGGCAACACCCTATTTTACTAGTGAGGTATTCATAGTTAATTACCATACATTAGTATAAAGTATTATTTTGCATGGGATATACTACAACTACAACAACAACAACAAAGCAAAGAGCCTTCAAGCATATGTGGTAGGCTATGTGAAACTAACATAAGAATCATGCCGGGTGGAGCACAAGGATTAACAATATATTTTCATTAAGGCTTTCATAAAATTATAGATAGATCATAAACTATAGGTACATATGGATAATAAGAGTCTATTTAAACTAAAACTAAAGGTAAGCATAACATGAGGAATTGTGGGGAACTTGAATTTCCGTATAGGAGTACTACACCAACTCATATAAATAATAATAATTAAAAAGAACAATCCAACTGAAGCATTTGACTCTGAATGGAAAAATAAACAAAACAGCAAAAGAAATATTCATTGAAGGAATCTATACTTAACTAACTAGCATGCAATAGAAATTGATCCACTTTCTTCAAAGCAAATTTGGTGTGAGCCAAACTGGTGGTGGCCAATTTAATCTTGGAATATCTTGAGGATAACATGGTGCTATGGTACCATCTTCTAAGTTGCAAACACCGATATCACGATCTCTATCTTTAAAGTATGGAGTTTCTTCCCAATTGTCATCGACAAAGTACATGCAATTTCTTTTCAAGTTAGAAAAGTTTTGAGTGGGCAAATATATGCTGGAGCCATTCCCGATGAATAATGCGTTTTGATCCTCCAGAGATTGCATCCTCAGACAGCGAAACTTGTCGCCGTCATCGATTAACTGGTACACTTCAAAAGAAACTGTCCTAAACACATCCTCGCCCTCGCCTTTATATCGCTCCCTTCGAACAAGCAAAATTCAAGATGAGGATACAACCAAGTATGAACATAAGAAACGATCATAATCAGGTTCCAGATCGAGTTGAATGGTACGAATAGCACATGGGCGTTGAGAAGTGTTGGTTGTGAGATCCCAGACTTTTACTTGTTCATAATTATCCAACGTGTAGAAAACGCTCTAACTTGATGAGGAATGAAGGGGTTTAAATGAAATATGGAGGAGCTTTTTAGTAATTGATGAGGAATGAAGGGGTTGTTTAGTAAAAAGCTCTAACTTGAAAGACCCTTCACCTACTTAAATTGCACTAAAAAGACCCTAATAAACCAGAAAAGGGAATCTTTTGGATATCTTACATTACTCCATTAAAGGGTTAACAATGAGTATCAGGATAGGGTCTCAAAAACCCCGACCTCTTTTCTTCTCCCAAAATTCATTATCTTTCCCCTAAATTAGCTTTAGGTTGGATTTTCAATCAAAAATCTCTTAAATTGATAATGAAAACCGGCTCGTCTTCTTCCGTATTCTCCAACATCGAGATTGTCAACTGCCGTTGTCCCATTAATTTCAAGTTTCAAGTTAGTAGACAAACTCGTTCGAAACAAGAGTAGTTCAAGTTCAAGTTCAACCTACCTAAATACATAGCAGATAAGAGAGCAGTTTGAGAGAGAGAGAGAGAGAGAGAGAGAGAGAGTATAGATAGAAATCATGTCAAGACTCCATGATCATCACCAGATTCCAGCATACACTGTGTGTCGAAAGTAAAAGGTAACTAGCAAAGGCTGATAAAGCAGATGCAATCCACAGAATTCAGGATTATTTCTAATAAGATTATGACTGCTCGCCATGTAATAGAGTAAAACTTGAAATTTTTTCTGTATCTTCACAGTTTATAAAACAGGATGTATCTTCACAGTTTATAAAACCAGAAAAGGGATTGGGGTCGGATGGACCTGCAATGGCTATCCGATTAGGTCTTCTGGAAGCTGGATTCACATAAGCAGAACGGCCTGCTGGATTAGTTTGTTCTGCAGATATTACGCCTGCAATACCAAAAAGAAAGGAAAAAAACAAGTGCATCTCAAAGAAAAGTCGAGGATGAAGATATTTTAAAGCCCTGCAGAACAGATAATCTGAGATCAATCTCATTTTTTGTTTGTGTGTTTAGCTTGAACAAACAGAAAATAGATAATCTGAGTTCAAGTAGTGACACATATGATGACCGGAAAAAGGTTGAACAAACATCTATGTTTTCAAGGCCAGAAAAAAATACATTGATATACGACAAAAGTCACACCTTGGGTAGGAATGAAAGTACTTTGGAAGCTTGGATTCGCAATTCTAGCATTAGCTGCAGTGAGTGGTGGAACTGAATTTAGGGCAATGTTGTTGGCGTAGGATGGACCTGCATTGGCTACACCAATGCTGCCTGCTTGAGCAGCTTGTTTGCAAGTGTGGCTGGAACCAGCTATGTGGGATCCAATGGGTCGTCTGGTAGCAATTTCTGAAGCTGGGTTCACTGGCGCTGCATTGTCTGTAACATCAGTAAACATGGATGAATCCCAAAGGGAGGTCATGGCTTGTAGAGAATAGAAGCATATAATATAAATCATTTACTCCACTTTCGGCTAAATTGAACTTGGGTAAGAAAAAGAAGAATGTTTTCTAATGGATGTCCATACATAACTGTTTCTCCTGCCACAAAAAAATTAACGTTTTCTAAATGTTAATTTGTTATTCACCGTGCAAGTCCCAGTGCATTGTTTTTAGTACATTGCTTTAACAGTCAGATTCTTGCAGACAAGGAATCTTATAAGCCTCACAAACAATGGCATGCAATTTGTATCCAACGTTTTGTTAGTCCGTTAGTAATTGAAGCATTTATTGGATAGGCTGCACATGTCAGTAATTAAAATGATCAAAATCCATAAAGAGAAGCCTCCATAGATCCCCAAATGCATCCAACACAGAGATAAAGACAGGAAAAGAACATATACACATTGTCTCAAAACTTGGCTCTGCAGTTTTTTCAATATGCAAACAGGGCATACCTTCAAGGTTGAGAAAACCGGTCATCCCTGCTGCCAAGAGGATAACAATTTATAGGAGGCAGCATCTGTTGGAAAAACTGAAATAGATCTTGAGGCACCGTGTAGGCCTGAAATCAGTACAGATCATCAATGCAAGTAATTTTAGGGATCTGCAGTCGCAGATTTCAACAGATGACAAACTAGATATGGGTCAATAACAGACCTTGTGCTTTAAAGTTTGGAGCAGCACTTGTGATTGGGAAAGTCGGTAGCTCCTCGTGTTCGCAAGAAATTTTGAGCGTTAAATCAAGAAAGGAAGTGCTTTCAGAATTATGAGATTCAGAGTTAACATCAGTTGAGCCTTCCTCAGGAAAAACACAGCTGCTACCAGCCAAAGTTACTCTAGATTGGTTCATGGGATGATGAGTATCGGCTACTTGATATTGCGCGCTGGTGAATAGTAGCCACATCAGAAGTATCAACTTGGGCACCAGGGTCCCCACCTGCAGCAACAGTTAACTTCAGAAATCATGGAAGACCCGCATAAGAAAACACACGGTGACCGTTCACGAAAAGGTAAATAGTTTGTTTTGAATCAGATAGTGTATCTGATAAATTTATGCTCCCCGTTATTATATGATTAACATGGTTGAAACTTTTTTGTGGGAGCAATACCTCAAGGCTTCACATCTATAATAAGTTTTAGCGGAGTTCCATTGTTGAATAATAATGATATAATAATATCACTCTAAACAACGAGGTAGAAATTTCGTCACGGCATTTAACCAACATAAGGGTGACTAAGGAGACAAGACCAATCCTATCAATAAATATGAAAGGGTGCGGACCCCACATTACCTGCAATTTCAGAAAATATGAATCAATTCTTTAGTATTTGTAGGGTTGCAAGGCACACGCACAAGGGTCTACGAGGCATCAACCATGCCCGATAAAAATTTAGCCGTGCCGAACAACCCAAAACCGGATCTTTAAACTAGGGTTTAGGTGAAAACTAGCATGTTAAACAGTTTAACACTAAGTGAGAGGGATTATAACCTTTGTAGATCCGGTCCTTCACTTCTTAAGCTCCGTGTTGAAGTCCCTTCGCTGCGATCATCGTGTTCCGAACTCTCGAGAGGCTCCACGAAGAGAATGATGCAAACTTGCTTCCGATCTTCGATAACATAGATGATCCACCTTGAAGTTTCATTAACACAAGCTAACACTCACTAAATGAAGTGAACACGCTCATCTAAATGGCAAGGGTAGATGAGTATGATGAAGTGGGATTTTTTCTCTCTTTTATTTTCTTATTCTCACTCATTTTCATCACTTTGAAAAAAGCTAGAAAGCTTTTTCAATGAAAGAAAGAAGAAGGAAGAAGAAGAAGAATATCATAATCCTTTTGTGATGAATAATGAATTATTGTAGTGGTTACAAATCTAACCAAGGGTTAAGCATGAAGGAGTTAATCCTTGTAGAGAATTAACTAGAGTTAATAGTTTGGATTGGGTTAACATAATATCTTCATAAAATATCAAGCAAAACACAAAGTCAAAGCTTCATGAAGTTTCATGGAAGCTTCATGCAAAAGCTAACCCTAATCCAAACCCTAACCAAGTTTAAACCCTAAACCATTGTTAAATTTGTAACCCTAATATGTTACAATATTATATATCACATATACAATATATTTTGTAACAATAGAAAATAATACAATTAACATATATTGCATATATATCAATGTATTATCCTGTGAGAAAATGAATCTTTTAGTGAGCTAATATTAGTTAATGTAATTTAATATATCATATATATTATTATACATTAAATTATCGAATTAACACTTGATCCGACAATCCGGCTATATCGCATAAAACCGACTAATACGATGACCCGGCTATATCACATATACCCGGCCGATATCTCATATCGCGAGAATCCAATACGGTATCACATACCGCATTATCCTCGGTTCCGCACATATCACATATGTGCTCCTACTCCATTTTTCCTGAGTCAAGAAAGCTCTGTGTAGGACTCTAAAGATCGTCAATACGCCGGCAGTAGGTGATAATCATATCAAACACCCATAAGCTGCAAGCGGTCATCTAAACATAACAGCCACCCAGGTATTGAGCACTCAGAAGATCAAAAAGCAAGCCTGTACATTCTCCTGTGAATCCAATCAGTAACACTCCCGTACAGTCCGGTCTCGTCGTCTGATATGTCGCATATCTCGCCTAGGGGTGGTAAACGTCAGACCCCAGTAGCTCGATAAGTCATGTCGATATGAGGTCTATAACAGTTCAAGAAACTACTGATAACACTTACCAGTAAATCTCATCAACCCTGGCCAGGGATTTCCGGTTATAGCCAATCGAACACAGCGCAACATCAACTCCCTATACCGGGAGAGACGAATCCCCTCATATCGCTCATTGCCTCCATGTGATTCGGGACTGTACCCAAAAGCCACCTTTTTACACGCCCTCTTGGACGTGGTATGATGGGAATCAAAGCACAGTGGGAATCACACAAGACTCTATGACGATCTCGGGTCAACAGACTACTCTGTACCAGTGTCACCGGAGAACTGCTATTTGACATGAGGTATAATACCATCTGGGAGTTCTCGACGAGTCCGTCCAGTGTACCCAGTCTCTACTGAGCACCCGTACACCATCCTTGATGTCAAACACCGATGGATATGGGATCATCCATCACCCATCACATGGGTCAAGATGCGTATACGCTAGTCTACTCTGGTGCATCGATGCCCTGTCTCGATACACTCTCGACTAGGAACAGTTATAGGATGCACTCGTCGACTACCGTGGCCCCACTAGTATGATCTCATCATAGTCCCAGTAGTCGAGTACGTATCCTAAGAGCTTTATCAACATGTAATATAGAGACAATCAGAGTACATGTTAAGATAAAGTACAATCAGAGTACATCTTAAGGGCTTTATCGGCATCTACCTGGGGACCGTTACGTACAGGTAGTACTGCTTACGGCCTGTGGTTAAACCCAGTGCCAGCGTAGTGTCGAGTTTTTAGAGTCCCACACAGAAGGATGTTCGCCTTTGGGCAAAACAGAATAGTGGTCGCATGGTTTTGCGGCAGGGTTCGTTCATATCCGTGCACATGTGCATGTTTGGTGTCCGGGCAATTATTACTAGCGGGCTTTGGTTTAAGCCAGATCCTAGTATATGTTTTGGGATTGGTTTTATCTCATTGTATTCGTGTTCCTCGGAACACGGATGCGGGTGTGTATGCACAGTTGACAGAGGCAGAGGCAGAGGATTCTCATTAGGGTTGTTGACCGTTGACTTTTTCTAAACCCTAATGAGAATATGAAATATGATTAATAATATTAATTAAGGATTATTGTGTCATGGTTGAGTTGAACATTTGACTTTTGTTGACTTGTTGACTTTGTTGACCGGTTGACCATTGTGGACTTGTTGACCATCATCATTTCATTTCAATGATGCTTCTTGTTCTTTGCAAAATGCATTAAATGCATGAAATGATAATGGTCATTGAAACTAACCATCACAATTCTTAATTATTATTATTATCATCATTATTCTTACTTTTGTGAGCATGGTTGTAAATTATCATCTTATTCTCACTTGCTCACTCTTTCTCATCAAAAGCTCATCCTCTTCCTTTCTTTCAAAGCTCTCATGTCTCATGTGTTGAGAAGCATGAGCTATTGAGGTAAAACCACTAAAACTCTTCTCTACTTACTTTAGAATTCTAGGTTTAGCAAGCCAAGCACTTTAGTTGCTTCTCGGTTGAGGCAGGAGCTCAAGGTAGGAGCTTTCGGGTGGATCCTTCTTCGACAAAGAGGAGACTACGAGATGGAGCCGTTCAAACCACCCCAAGGAGCAAGAAGAGAAGGAGTTTAAGATCTAGGTATAACCCTCTAACATAGTAGTTAAACTTGTAGTTAGTTTGCTAGGTTTTGTTTAGCAAAGATCCACTTTTCTAGTCCATATTGTCTTGTCACAAAAATCGTTTTTTACCGTTTCTGCCTCCCCGTAAGAACCGGGGTAGACAACGTGGATTTACAGTGGTATTAGAGCCTAGCTAAACAACAACTAGCATGTTAGCAAAGTATTTAGAATTTCGGTCCGAGAATAAATCGCAAAACACGTCCGGAAACTGAACTTTCTGCCGATTTTTAAACTGCTCCAAAAATAATTACACATACATTAAAAATCGGCTCAGGGATTTTTAAGAACAGCCAGCAAAAACGAGCCACTGAATCGGTCAACGCGTCGCGGAACCACGGCGAGAACATGCTTCTTTCCGCGGATCCGCGGCCGAGTTGACTCGACCGTGACTCGTCTTTGCTGCATGTTTACCCCAATCAGAGCAAAGCTCAGTTCAAATTCCAGGGTGGGAAACGAAGCAACGCTTCTGTTTCCCCCAATCAGAGCAAAGCTATGCTTTGAAATTAAACTAAAAATTAAAGTTAAAATAAATGAAGCAACGCTTCAGCTGACCTGCGTTTTGCGCTGCGCAACAGTTGCGCTAGCGCAGTTGCGCTAGCGCAGTCGCGCTGCGCGACACGTGTCAAGCGCAGATGCATTTGCACCAATGCCAGCGCCAAACAGAATTAAAATTCTTAAAGATCTTTCTGATCTTGTTAAAAACAAGAAGATTGCCTTCTGTAAAACAGAAGCTCTTGGATCAAAGATCTAATGGTAAGGAAAAATCCCTAAATCACTCAGAGAAAGATTTATTTAACTAATTTAACAAATCTATTGGCACTATAAAAAGGCCCCTAGACCCCAAGTCTAAATGACATTAAAAACACAGATCAACACAGAGAGAAAAACAGAGAATTCCTCTATAGAATTTTGAGAAGAACTCAAAGAAAGAAAAAGGTAAAAACCTTTGAATAAAAGAAGAGTTTCTTCTAAAAAGATCATTGATCTAAGAACAAGATCAAAGATCTTCAATAAAAAAAAATATAATAATAATAAAGGCACTGCCTTTTGATGAACCACTAGTTCTGGAATCTTAAAAGATTCTTTTCTTGAATCCAAAATTGGATCAAGATAATAAAACAGTGCCCTGCACTTGTAAATCTGTACTGTTGCACTCTTGGGTTGGCGCAAGCCACCAGAGAGCGCCACGTGTCATCTCCAGAACAACTTACGCTGTGCGCTTTTAAAATAGAACATTGCTCTCTGAAATTGGCGCAACTCACCAGAGCACGCCACGTGTCAGCAGCGCAACAGCGCAGCGCAACAGCGCAGCGCACTGCGCTAACTGCGGTTGCGCTCACCAGAGCGTGACACGTGTCACCTCCACATGTGCTTGTGCCTTGCGCACATCAATTGGCGCAAAGCGCCAGACAGGCCACGTGGCACACTGTCAGAAGAGCAAATGCTCTGCATTACTCAAAAAGGAACAGAGCCCAATTTAAAAGGCCTAACAGGCCAGAATAAAATGCAGTGCATTATTAAACAGGGGCAGAGCCCTAATAAAGGCCTAATAGGCCAAATGCAAATAAAACTGTTGGACATTTTCAACTGGACTTAGCCCAATTTCGGCCATAAGTCCTCAAATTAAATTGACTGAGCACGACTGCTCTCTTAAATCAATTTACATCCGGTTCAAGGGTACATCTCCGAACTCCTCTGATATTTGTCGTTGTAGTCCTTCAACGTCGTCAGAAAGGTGACGGGTCCCGACAACCACACATCAATATGGACTTAAGCGTCCTTAAACCAACTCATGGACTTAAGCATCCTTAAACCAACCTATGGACTTAAGCGTCCTTAAACCAACTCATGGACTTAAGCGTCCTTAAACCAACCTATGGACTTAGCGTCCTTAAACCAACCTATGGATTTAAGCATTCTTAAACCAACCTATGGACTTAAGCGTCCTTAAACTAACTCACGGACTTAAGCATCCTTAAACCAATGGACCCCTAAGTCCCTAAACTGGAACATGGACCACTATGTCCCTAAACTGGAACAATAGATCCCCAAATGCTCTTTTGTCGGATCTAAACGATCCCGTTTAAGTTGATCTTAGCCTCAATATGGCTAACGTATCCTTAAACCTTCAAACAGACTTTAGTCCCAAATTGGACTATAGATCCCCCAATCAACTTTGGTCCCAGGGTACATCTCTGAACTCCTCTGACACCTGTCGTTGTAATCCTTTAACGTCGCCAGAGAGGTGATGGGTCCCGACAGCCATACATGCAATGGACCAATATGTCCCTAAACTGGAACAAGAGAGCCTCCAAATCCTCTTTTGTCGGATCTAAATGATCCCATTAAGTTGATCTTAGTCTCAAACTGGACTAACGTATCCTTAACGAACGTTTAAGTTGATCTTAGCCTCAAATACGGCTAATGTATCCTTAAACCAAAACCCCCAAAACCAAATCTAAGAAAACACGGATTTGGACTAATCCACGTCCTACGGGCGACGACATAAATTAGTCTCCGTATACAATCCACGGGCAACCATAAACAAAACAAACACCCACGACACGAAGTGAAATTCTGGAGAAGGAGAAAGTTGTTACCGCGATGCGGTAGCGTAATTAACTGCAGGGGCTTGTGCCTGCAGGGAAGAGCGTCCCCACAATCAAAAACCCCTCAAGCGAGGGGGAATCTGACGAAGTCTGCTACATCGGCCGCATCCATCTAAACCTCCGATACACGGTGCCATAAATCAACTTGGTATCTTCGGAGAGGTGGACGGATAAAACCAAATAGCATCTGCCCCAAATCACAGGCAAGACGTCTCTTAGTCGTCGCGCCGTCTTTCAGAGGGGAACAGATTCTGGCACGACCGATGGGACCTTTTCCTCTTTCCACTCCACACTTCGTGTGTCGTGTTTTTCCCGCGATCAAATAATCGCGGTGTGTATGTTTTTGGTTGCCCTTAGGGGAGTGGATATTGAAGCCGGCATTTCGTCTCTATGAAGAATGGCATTTGCTCCCACCCTAGCAACTCAGGCTCTGTCATATCCGGCGGAGTCAAGTATGGGTCACTTGCAGCCTCAAATCTCTGCAATCCGACTCTTCAAGAAATCAATGGGCTTCTTTTTGGGTCGATGCTCCCACCTCCCACCCTCGGTGCCTCAACGCCGATGGAGGAAGCCCAGAGGATGTCTGTCGTCCACAGGCAGGCTCCCCAAGCAGCAGCCTTGCCGACGGAATCGGTCCTCAAACAACTGGCACATGCCAAAGACCAAGGTCGACGCAGGGGGCAGATTATTCAAGCTCTTCAAGAAATCAATGGTTTCAAACTGCACTAACTGCAACAGCAACTCTCGCTCTGTCCCATCTGGAGGAGTAACCTATGGGCCCCAAGCGGCCTCCCTTTTCACTATGCCAGTGGAGCAGGTAACTCAAGCCACCACTGGGCTATTCTTCGGGACCATGCTCCCGCCAACGAGCTTCAGCTCTCCTGTACCATCGCAAGAAGCTCCCAAGAAGTCGTTTTTCAGCGCTCATGTGCTTATTTACGCCTTACTTTGCATTATACTATATATAAGCACACACAAAAATTATGATAATAAAAGAGTAGAAAGTGAAAAATTATATTTAAAAGATAGGAATAGTTTAAGAAAAACAAGAAAGTTAGATGTTTTCTTAAATGAAACTAGTAATAAGTAGTTATGAGCTGTTGTCCCAAGGGTTAGTAAGATGAAGAAAATTACTAATCTAAGGATAAAAATAAGCCTGAAAAATAGTTCCTATTCTGGAAGCCAAACATTCGAACGTTGATACCCTACTATACGCACTGACACACATCTTGAAACTCGGGATAGTAGAGGATACCTTGAAATACTCTTGTCTAGAAGCCAAAGTATGAAGAAAATGAAAGTGGAGAATAAAAGATAAAATGGTGAAAAGAAAAATGAACACTGGTTTTGTTATCACCGAGGCAACAATAAAAAAATATAGCGAGGGTGCTTTATCACCTAGTACCTTAGACCAACTGGTTTGGGAGCCACTGCTAAGTCTTAGGTGTTGCAAGACGAGGAAAAACACCTAATTAGCAAGCACATGAGTAATCGGTCGGTTAGTACCTCAAGAAGTATTAACGGTCGCATGAAGAATGTGTGAGTAAATTCCATCTAAATATCTATTAAAAAGTACTAAGGTAGATGGACAAGAGTATGATTGCTTGAATTGAATTCTCTGAATGTAGGGATGTCCAGTTCACACACGTAGGGGTATATGATTAATATTTGGAAGAAAGGTAGGAATGAAAACTAAAGGCGATATTTTATTGAGGGATAATGTGATTTCTAACATTTTTTCATGACCATTAAGATAGGGCTCATAGCAACTGAAAAGCTGGTATAGTTGAAAACTCTTATTTTCAAGTTATTTCTTTTATAGTTCTTATCTTTATATAACTTTCACCATCTCTCTTTTATTATAGAATTTTGTGGGTGTAATCTGTTGAAAACCCTCAGGAGACAACACTCCTCCTACTAGGGATATACCACTGGCGCCGAGTAAGGAAGGCTGGGGACAACTCTCCTTTTAGATTGACTCCGCCGGCTCCAACAGTGGAAATCAATGCTGCTGTTCCGACCGGGAATAGCCTTGAACCGCTAAGAAGGGTACGCAAAAACTCACCAACTGCCGTATTAAAAAGATCTCCTCCACCTATGGAGAGCGCTACAAGGGTGAAGCCGGAACAGCCCCCTCAACGGCTGTCCTCTAAAATCTACAAGGTCGGGCGTCAAGTCCAAGACTCGGTAATTGATCAAGATTATCCCTGCCGACAAAAAAAAGGGTGAAATTTTAGCGAGAAGAGGACCGTCCTATCAAACCACAAAAGGTGATAGCTACTCGGGTGCCCACTGCAACGGCCCCCTCAACTTCGACCGCTCACAAGAGGAGAAGGCCGGAGAAAATCCCTGGGTCTGCGACGAACTGCAAGACCACTAAACCCAAACATCCCAAGTCTGGGGGCATGATGGTATATATCGTCTATATGGCATCCGGAAGAGAGGATAGCCATGTCTTCACAGGTCATAAACCGCTTACGCGATTAGTGACTAAGGCTCAGGAGCAGCAATAACAAAAGCTCCAAAAAAGAATGCTGACAGCCATGGCCGCACTTACGGGACCGAAAGCAAGCCCGGAGACGTCCTCGGAGCAACGCCGTGAGCAGGAAACTGATGCCAAGTTTCTTCAGAGAATCCTTGAAATAAGAAGGACTGGCACGAGAGACTGCAAGAAGCTCTCGGGGCGTATCGAACTACGTTCAAGACGACCACGAACACGACGCCTTACGCGTTGACCTTCGGTGCAGAAGCAGTACTCCCCCTCGAGATAGAGTTACCCTCTCTACGAGTGTCAGTCCACTACGAGCCGACGGATGAAGAAAATGCTCACTTTCGGATTGAGGAGCTTGATGCCCTTGATGAAACCAGGCTCATAGCGCAAAAAAAATCTGGAGGCTTATAAAACAAAGATGACGCGCTCATATGAAAGATTGACCAGGCCGAGGACATTCCGCCAAGACGAACTTGTGCTAGTGGTCAAAAGACCTATGATCCCCAGTCGCGCCAAGCGGGGAAAATTCGAGCCGAACTATGAAGTCCCGTACATCATAGACAAGGTGTACCAAGGTGGAGCCTATCTACTTATGGATATGCACGGTGAAAGGCCTTTCAGGCCAATAAACGGTCGCTTTCTAAAGAAATACTACACTTAATGAGTCACAGCCTAGGTCAATGATAGATGATGACGACTATGTCTGCTCGCTATCTTCCTAAGCTTAAAACTTTATAAGTGGTAGCTGGCCTTCTTCAATGACGGACCACTACGTCTTAAAACTAGCTGACGGACCGAAACGTCCTTAAACTACTACCGCATCATCCTCAGCCTGACGAGATAAAAAAAAAGAAAAAGAATAAAAAAATAATAATAATAAAAAATAATAATAAAGATGGTATGTCCATAAGCGAAATGGGCACGGATGAAAACCCGAAAGGGCTCCGTGAGTAAAAACAGCAGGGCTACCGGCGAGTGTTCGTGAAAACCCGAAAGGACGCGACCTCGTTAAAAAAAAGAATAAAAAGAATAAAAAAGGAGACGGTATGTCCATAAGCAAAATGGGCACGGATGAAAACCTGAAAGGGCCCCGTGAGTAAAAACAGCAGGGCTATCGGCGAGTATTTGTGAAAACCCGAAAAGGCGCAACCTCGTTAAAAGACACTTACAAGATCCTCTCGACTTTGTAAGGAGAAACCACCCACGTGAGATCCTTACGACTCACAGGGAAGCAACACACTTAGGGATCCTCACGATTCCTAAGGAGAAGTTACACTTGCGAGATCCTCACGATTCGTAAGGAGAACTCTCTTATGGGACCCTCACGGCTCATAAGATTTGAAAGTCTACACAAACCTTAACCTGTTCTTAAGCACCCCACAAAACCTCTGATACTGCCCTACAAGCGGCTCGATACTGACCCTTGTATACAATCCACGGGCACGAATAAACATTTCCCTAACCAAGTCCTACCCGTGACTAGGGATATGTCCATACGGTGAACAACCCTTGTAAGTCCTCTCGACTTATAAGGAGAAAACCCTTTTATAAGATCCTTACGACTTACAGGGGAACATACGCTTAGGAATCCTCACGATCCGTAAGGAGAAAACACACCTACGAGATCCTCATGACTTGTAGGGAGAAATACCTTTGTGAGACCCTTACAGCTCATGAAGTTAAAAGCCTTAGTCGACAGGACCCTAACCCTGTTCACTAAGCCACCTTTGTTCGACATCGACAGAGGCAAATGATGATTCGCTCCTGGCAATATCCCAGTTGTAGCGATGCTGATGCCTAAACAGGTATCAAATTCCAAGCCCTTTCATGGCAAATGATGATTCGCTCCTGGCAATATTCCAGTTGTAGCGATGCTGATGCTGAAATTGGCACCAGATTCCAAATTCCACACTCGCGAAAAAAAAACAGCGAGCCATACATGCATACGAAATAGCCGAAATGATGGGGCAACTTGCAATAAAAATCAGCAAGTAAAAATACATGCATACGAAATAGCCGAAATAATGGGGCAACTTGCAATAAAAATCAGAAAGTAAAAATGTATGCATGCAAAATAGCCGAAATGATTGGGCAACTCGCAATAAAAAGCAGCGAGTAAAAATAAATAGCCGAAATGATTGGGCAGCTCGTAATAAAAAGCAGCGAGTAAAAACAAAATAAATAGCCGAAATGATTGGGCACCGCAAAAAATAGCCGAAATGATGGGGCAATCGCGACCTTCGCGATATAAAAGCTGAAATGATAGAGCATCGCGGAAAGAAAATAATAAAAAAAATGAATGAAACTTCTGCCCTACATGTGAGATCACATCGATCCCTGATTGTTCGTAAAATTCTAGACTGTGTAAGTAAATCAACTCAAATGATCCCTGATAACGGTTTCATTTGATTGTAATAAAATTTCTTGTTTGTGTAAATCGAATAAAGCGAATAAGTTTCTTTGTGTCGGTAATTAGGAAATTGAATAAAATTCACAATCAAAGAATTATATTTGATCGCAATCAATTACGGTATCGATTGTAGATCGTAAGCGAGTGCGGATCGTCCACAGGGATTGTGCGATTCGTTTTTATATTTAATTTGTTTGAATTGAAAAGTTAATCGAAAAGAAAACATGATTCAAGATTTTATCGATTGATTCAGGTGTCACTAATCTAATCAAGAATCAAGAAACTGATAAACAATCGAGAATTGGGTTTCGATGATATTTCCAACCAAATGTCAAGAATATAAATGAGGCTCGTAGGAATCGATCGGATCTATAGACGTGATGTACTCTCAAGATATCGTGTTCTTATCTTTCGAAGGATTGATATTAGATCGATGATGATCGACGAGAGTTAGGGCTTTCTTGTGAAACTAGGGTTTCATCGTTTAACCCTTGTTCTTTCATCGATATCATTCACATTCTAGCCTCTAGCAATTTCAAGAAACGATCGTAACTCCCCAATTTCGAGCGATATCAATCAAGAAAGCATCGCAACGAATTGGGTCGTCGATTCTTGAACTTGCTAGGGTTTACAAAACTCGTAGGACTCAAGAATCGATTTAAGATATATTTCATCATCATTCTATTGATCGTCTCGACTCCTCGACGAGCGGAGTATTACTCAAACATCACAACAAGAATTACAACTAGAAATTTAGATTGAATCATGATGCAAGAATTTAAAGAAAACAAGATAAAAGAATATCACCTTTTATTTATATCAACAATTTGATTACAGTCGCTCAAGAACTACAAGAGGAAGAACTAAATTGTCGAATTGGCTTTGCTCGGCTCCGTGAGTCGCGGGTCGGCTTGGACTACTTGCTCTGTTGAAGATCGGCTCTGCTCATAAAAGGTTGCAAGGCTTCTTGCTTGATGGGGTACTCGGGATCTTGGCTTTTGATTGGAATTAGGGTTAGGGTTTCACACAAGTCTTCTCACTAGACTTGTGAAAGAAGATGAAGAAAGAGAGTGGATCTAGATTGATACTAGAATTGGGGGATTCAAGTCTCCTTTTTACAAGTGAGCCTAGGGTCTTATTTATAGATCTCCCAAACCCTAGGCCTTGAGAAGTTCCCTCCAAAAGTTTGTTGAAAGACTTCTAGAAGTAGTTAGTTAGGCTTAGCTTAGGGTTTAAGCTAGGGTTTAGGGAGAAGTTTCTAGAATACAAGGCTAGTTTAGTGTTGATCCCAAAACTTGCTGATCTGGCAGAAGGTTCTGGGGTCTTCTGGAAAATGTAGTACATTTATGAACTGTAGCCACTGAGAGAGGAGTTTTGCACCAAAAATGAGAAGCTAACTCCTTGGACCCACCGCGGATCCGCGGCGCAGCAGGCTCCTGCCGCGGATCCGCGGCTCTTTATGGGGCTTGGGCCTGGGGCTTTCTGGTGTGGTCTTGGGACAACATTTGGAGCTTAATCTGATGTGTTGATTTGTATTTTCCCCTTTGTATTGATACCAGAACTGAAATCATTGAGTTGGCGTCATGTTTGATCGGTACCATGTAAATTTTGGCCTTTCTTCTGGATTTTCCTGCACAGATCTTAAAACAAGTGTTGCGCAATATAGAGATGATGCGATGCCATGAAATGCAGTCAATTTCCTTTATAATGCCGGTTTTAGAGTCTAACACATGTAATCTGATATTCTGCGACTGTTTTGCTAATATGTGAAATATGAATACCGTACACTTCTAATTGAATGCAAATGATAGGGAAATTGCTGGTTAAAAGATGCAATATTTTCGACTAATCAAATTCCCCCATACTTAATTTCGATCGTCTCGAGCGAACTTTTTATTAAAAAGAGAAGGAGAAAATAAAAAAAGAGAAAAACTAACTAGCACACTTTCGTAGGCAACACGATTGCACTGAACACGTGCAACAAGCCTTTAAACCTCTAGGTGTCCCTAATAGGAGGATTGCTGTCTCCTGAGAGTTTTCAGCGGATTACACCCACAAAATCCAATAATAAAAGAAAGATCATGAATATTACATTTAAACAAAAGAATTGTAAAAGAAAAGCCTTGAAAATTAGGGTATCCAACTAAGCTAACTTTTCGGTTGTCATGAGCCCTATCTTAATAGTCATGAAAAGATGTTAGAAATCACGTCCTCCCTCAATAAAACATCGTCTTATTCTTCATTCCTATCTTTCTTCCAAACATAGATCATATAACCCTACGTGTGTGTAAAGGATATCCCTACACCCAGAGAATTCAATTCAAGCTATCATACTCTTGCCCATCAGCCTCAGTACTTTTTAATTAATGAATATTTAGACAGAGTTGCTCACACACTTTCATGCAACCGTTAATACTTCTTGAGGTACTAACCGACCGATTACTCATGTGCTTGCTTACTTGGCGTATTTTCCTCGTCTTGCACCATCTTAGGTATAGCAATGACTCCCAGACCAGTTGGCCTTAGGGCACTAGGTGAAGAGGCACCCTCGCTATACATTTTTTATTGCCCTTGGTGATAACAAAACCAGTGTCCATTTTTCTCACCACTTTATATTTTCTTTATTCACCCTTTTTTTTTCTTCATACTTTTGGTTTTAAGACAAGAGCATTTCAAAGTATCCTCTACTATCCCAGGCTTTAAGACGTGTGTAAGTGCGAATAACAGGGTATCAACGTTCAAAATGTTTGGCTTTCAGAATAGAAACTATTTTTCAGACTTATTTTTATCCTCAGATTAGTGATGTCCTTCATCTTACTAACCCTTGGGACAACGGCTCATAACTACTTATTACTAGTTCGTATAAGAAAACTTCTAATTTTCTTAGTTTTCTTAAATTTTTCTAATCTCTTGGATGTAATTGTTCACTATCTAAACTTTTATTATCTTATTTATATACAAAAAGTGTTTAAATATTAAAATTATATTTATACTTGAAATTTTTTTTAATTTTTATGGGTTTTGAAATTTTTTAAAATTTTTATGGATTTTAAAAGAAATGTTTTGTGCTTATGCAAATGATATGCAAATGATATGCATATGATGCAAAAATAAGCACAAACCTCCCCCAAACTTGTTTTCAACAGTGTCCTCACTGTTGCCATCCGCTAAATCTCGAAAAACATGTAAGTCTGGGAGGAATTATTAGTGGGGGCAAAATATATAAGTGAAGAACTTCTCCCAAACTTATTCTTTTCACTCACCTTCATTCAAAAATTGATGCAATGATATACAGGATATGAAGGTAAGATGGAGGAATTTTAATCCAAATAAACTGGCTCTTGTAAGAACAAGAGCTCCTCCGTGGGGTCAGTGGAAAAATACGGTTTTAGTCTATGTCCATTCACTTTGAAAAATGTGCCGTTTTTAACATTTTCTACTTCTACTGCCCCGTACGGATATACAAACCGCACAACAAAAGGTCCCTTCCATCGAGATTGGAGCTTACCCGCGTGAAGGTGTAATCGTGAATCATAAAAAAGGACTTGTTGACCAGGTGAAAATGTTTTCCTCAAAATGTTTTTAACGTGAAAAACCTTAGTCCTATTCTTTGTGATTACAGCGTTATCATAAGTTTCATCGCGGAGTTCGTTTAGCTCATTAAGTTGCAGCTTCCGAAAATTGCAAGCCAGGTTTAGATCAAAATTTATTTCCTTAATAGCCCACAATGCTTTATGCTCTATCTCGACGGGTAAGTGACATGCTTTTCCAAACACTATCCTATATGGAGACATCCCTAGGTTGGTCTTATATGCAGTTCGGAATGCCCAAAGAGCATCCGTCAGTTTGGTCGACCAGTCTTTTCTATTTTTAGCAACAATTTTCTCCAGGATAAGTTTGATTTGTCTGTTTGAGATTTCAGTCTGCCCGCTTGTTTGGGGATGATAGGGTGTAGAAAGTCGGTGGTTGATTGAGTATTTCCGCATCAGAGTCTCGAAAGACCTGTTGCAGAAATGTGTCCCATTATCGCTAATAATAGCGCGTGGGTGTCCAAATCGCGAGAAGATATTCTCTTTCAAGAACTTAATGACAACTTTCCTGTCATTAGTGCGACATGGAATGGCATCTACCCACTTTGAGACATAATCAACCGCCAGCAGTATGTACAAATTCCCAAAGGAGTTGGTTAAGGGACCCATAAAATCAATGCCCCAAACATCGAATATTTCAACAACCAGAATAGGTTGCCGAGGCATTTTATTCCTCTGGGAGATTCTACCCGTGTACTGACATTGTGTACATGTTTTGCAATGGTCAAATGCGTCCTTGAATAAGGTCGGCCAATAAAATCCACATTACAAAACCTTCTCCGCTGTCTTTTTAGGACCAAAGTGACCCCCACAGGCCTGATCATGACAAAAAGAAAGAACACTCTTGAACTCTTCTTTCGGGACACACCGTCGAATGATCTGATCAGGACAATACTTAAACAAGTATGGATCGTCCCAGTAAAAGTGTTTTACTTGGGATAAAAAGCGGTATTTGTCCTGTTTTGACCAATCGCTGGGTATAAGTCCCGTGACAAGATAGTTCACAATATCCCTGAACCATGGTTCATTGGATACGCTCAAGAGCTGTTCGTCAGGGAACGAGTCATCGATCGGCAGGGTCACAGGGGAAGAGATGCGTGAAAGATGGTCGGCTACTACATTTTCACATCCTTTCTTATCTTTGATAACAAGATCAAATTCTTGTAACAGAAGGATCCAACGTATTAGTCAACCTTTTGCATCTTTCTTCGCCAGAAGATGTTTTAAGGCGGAATGGTCAGTATACACAACTATAGGTGAGCCAATTAAGTAAGGCCTGAATTTTTCTAATGCAAATACAACCGCTAAAAGTTCCTTTTCGGTGGTTGTATAATTGATTTGCGCATTATTCAGGGTCTTACTTGCATAGTATATTACGTGTGGCATCTTTTCGATGTGCTGTCCTAAGACTGCACCTACTGCGAAATCAGATGCGTCACACATCAACTCAAAGGGGTAGTCCCAGTTTGGTGATGATAGCACGGGGGCTAAAGTGAGTGAGTGTTTAAGTGAGTCGAAAGCTGTCCGCAGTCCGTGTCAAAATGGAAGGTCGAATCCTTGGCCAGGAGAAGACTTAAAGGTCTAGCAATTTTGCTAAAGTCCTTAATGAATCTCCTATAAAAGCCCGCATGGCCAAGGAAAGATCGAATATCTTTGACGCTTTTGGGATGAGGGAGGTTTTGAATGACATCTAGCTTAGCTCTGTCAACCTCAATGCCTTTCTGTGAAATAACATGTCCAAGAACAATTCCTTCTTGGACCATAAAATTGCATTTTTCCCAGTTCAATGTTAAGTTCTTCTCTTTGCAACGAGTAAGAACAGCGTCCAGATTCGATAGGCAATCAGAAAAAGAGTCCAAAAAATCGAGAAATCGTCCATAAAGATCTCCAGGAAATTCTCTACCATATCAGAGAATATCCCCATCATACAACGCTAAAAGGTAGCGGGAGCATTGCATAGCCCAAAGGGCATGCAACTGTAAGCAAAGGTACCAAAAGGACAAGTAAAAGTGGTTTTATCTTGATCCTCTTTGGCGATGGGGACCTGATTATAGCCTGAGTATCCGTCCATAAAACAATAATACTCTCGTCCCGCTAAGCGTTCCAGCATTTGATCAATGAATGGTAGAGGAAAGTGGTCTTTCCTCGTGGCAGCATTGAGTTTTCTATAATCGATACATACACGCCACCCAATTTGGGCGCGTGTCTGAATCAACTCATTTACTTCATTGGTTATAACAGTGATGCCGGATTTCTTAGGAACAACATGTATAGGACTTACCCATTGGCTATCGGAGATGGGGTATATAATACCATTATCTAGGAATTTGACGATCTCTTTCATGACCGCTTCCTTCATGAAGGGATTCAACCGTCTCTGTGGTTCTCGGGTTGGTCTGGCATCATCCATCACATGTATATGATGTTCAACTATCAAGGAACTAATCCCTTTGATATCCGCCATACTCCAACCAAACGCCTCTTTGTTAGATCTTAATACCGATAAAAGTGCATTCTCTTGCTCTAATGCTAGAGAAGAGGATATTATAACCGGTAAAGACTCCTTCTCACCTAAATAAGCATATTTCAGATGAGCCGGTAAAATTTTGAGATCTAATTCAGGCGGAGAAATGATAGAAGGAGGGATCATTGAGTGGTTTTTGGATTTACAAAGAAGCTCAGAGCTGTGAAAGATACAGACTCGGGTGGAGAAATGTCAGAAGTGCAGGACTCAAGTGTAGGTAAAGTGTCCTCACTAAGATCTTGTGTGAAATCAAACAGAGATGTGGCAATGTCATCGAGATCAGTAAAGCAAAGTTCCTCAGCTCCACAACTATCGGGAGCGATCTCATGGACAGAGCACACATCTAAAATATGAGCAGAGGGTTCTGATGGCTGACTTCCAACTTTGTAGATGTTTAGTTCAATGGTCATATTTCCAAATGATAAGTTCATTGAACCGTTTCTACAGTTTATAACAGCGTTGGAAGTGGCAAGGAAAGGACGACCCAGAATCACCGGAATTTGGCCCCGGGAGTTTGCTATAGGCTGTGTGTCAAGTACAATGAAGTCTACAGGGAAAACAAATTCCCAGACCTTTATCAACACATCCTCTAATTCACCCCTTGGTTTCGTGATTGAACGGTCTTCCATCTGGAGAGTGCAGTGAACAGGTTTCAGCTCTCCAATCCCTAGTTGCTCATATACAGAATATGGAAGTAGGTTAACACTTGCGCCAAGGTCTAAAAGAGCACGATTTATGTTTTTACCCCCAATATAAATCGATATTGTAGGACATCCTAGGTCCTTTCGTTTCTTTGGTAGCTGGGGGATAAAAGCAGTGCTGATATTATTAGCCATGAAGACCTTCTTCGGCACTTGAGTCTTCCTCTTCCTAGTGCACAAGTCCTTAAGAATTTTCGCATATGCGGGGACTTGTTGAATTGCATTTAGGAGAGGGATATTGATGTTAACCTGTTTGAACATTTCCATAATTTTCTCCATATGAGGACTCGTTCTGTTACCCCTTAACCGATTCGGGTAAGGAGCTTTCGCAATAAGTGTCGGGTCCATCAAAGGAGAAGGAAGAGGGGGTAGACGAGGTCCCAAAAGAGGTGTGGGGACCGTCTGTGGAGAACTATAAGGGTTGGGTTCAGGTGTTGAGCCTAGTGGGAAATGGAGAATAGGCTCGCGAGAAGGTGGTGTGGTAGAAGAAGGATCAAAAGGAGAAGTGTATGTGTGTGTGGAAAGGTCTCAGCTGGAGTGTTGATATGATTTTCAATATCATCAATACCTTCCTCGACATGATTATTCAGCACTCTTCCCGATCTCAACGTTGTGACGGCATTTACATTGTAATGCCCAGGATTCTGTAGGGGTTGAGAGGGAAGTTTCCCTTTTTCTCTCGCACTCATTTCGGCTTTAAGGCGTGTGATTTCAGCTTCCATCGATCTGATACTCTCAGCTTGAGACGCTGAGTTTTTCTTTATCTCACTGACGGAAGATCTAAGCTCAGTCGAAACCTCTATGAAATTTGATAAAAGTGATTTCATGGTTTGAGTGAATTGAGAGAATTCATCAGAACAGGTCATCGGATTAGACTGTGTAGGAGTGTTGACCTGATTTTGGAAATTTTGTGACTGATAGGGGTGCTGAGTGAGTTGAAAGGGTTGCTGTTGTAGTGGAGGAAGAGCCCTTTGAAATTGATTCGTGTTTGGAACCGTGTTTTGAGATTGGTTGTGGTTCCAAGTGAAATTCGGGCGATTCCTCCAACCCTGATTGTACGTGGAAGAATATGGATCGTTTCTAGGTCATTGAAATGCGGCATTTGTATGCTCGTGACCTTGAAATGCAGAGTTTAATGGACATTCTTCCGTTAAATAAGCCGGATCAGAACAGCACCCACAAACAGTTTTGGGGAGCGACATTGGGTTTAGGGAGGCTGCAGAAAATTTGTCTTCCATAACGTCGAGCTTCTTTTGCATTGTTGCCATCTCAGCTCGAACACCTATGGACACATCTATGTGGTGTACGCCACCCCTATTCAATGGTTGGGTTCCACTCTCCCACTGTAGTGATTTTTCAGCGAACTCTTCTAAATACTTCCATGCTTCCCCATCATCCTTAGTTATAAAAGTACATTGACACATGTTTTCAAGGCTCTGTTTAGTGTTTGGGTTAATGCCCTCATAATTGATTCGGCATAATTCCCATCTCGGGATGCCGTGATGAGGACACTGAACTAAAAGATCCTTGAAACGTTCAAAGCATTTAGAGAATGGTTCAGTAGGGAGCTGGGCAAATTGATTCAGTTCGCTACGGATTCGAGCTGTCTTTTGTATTGGGTAAAATTTCTTAAGGAATGCAGCGACGAATTCATCCCAATTCGTAATAGAGTGTGCGGTAGTGTTATATAGCCACTTCTCGGCTATATCGCACAATGTAAATGGAAGAAGTCGTAGACGCATAGCATCCACTGAAAGTTGTGACGTACCCATCATTGCGCATACGTTTTCAAATTTGGTAATGAAAACATAAGCGTCCTCAGTCTCGAGTCCGTGGAATTTGGGTAAAAGGTTGATGTATTGGGGTTTAATCTCAAAGTTATCCCCATTGGCTGGTGGTGTGGATAAGCAGGTCGAAAGAGGACCTTGAAGTGGATAGCACCTTTCCTGGAGAGAGATGCGGGGTGGATTCTGCGCACCAACGGACGGCGGCAGATTAGGGTTAAAGAAGTTTGATGGAGTCGGATCCATCGGTGTGGGTGTGGTAGTGGGTAAAGAAGAAGTAAATGGAGAAATATCGACTTCGGAGTCGATAAAGGGTACGCGGACTAAACGGGCACTAGAATCCCGTGTCCAGCCTATCTTGTACTAAAAAGGGTTAGTACAAGTGGCAGCGTTGACTTATAATTAGGGGTATGAATGAATGCGGTGTTTGCTTTGAAAAAGGGACGGATTTTTGAAAAAATGATGCGACACAACAAATGTAGCACACAAACCCTAGAATCTAGTGGTCACCTAGGTCCGGCTCTAGACCGCTCCTAACTGCCAAAAGACAAGTCGCAGGATAGAATCCTCCACTGCCTCTTTGTCCCCCTCTAGCCAGGTAAGTGCCAGGTAAGTGAGAAGGTACCCCACTACGTAAGTAGTGGGCCTAATTAATAACCACTAGCCTTTGACACACTTGCCTAGGCACCACAAGAAAACGCGGATAAGCAATGAATTACCCACGGCCTTCTTCTATCCTAAGTAAGCGCGACGGTCCTTAGAGTCATCTCTAGATTTCTTTTAGTTAATGTGGGTCAATGCGGATGCAAGTTTTGCGATTTTCGGGGCCTAGGAAGGGTAATGAACTCCCCACCTAATTTGGATTTGGCCGTGCCCCTTAATTTCCGTATTTAGAATGCAAACAACCAAGAAACAAAATCACGCACAAATTTAATTTTGCAATTTGCGAGTTGCGATTATTTGCAAAGAATCCTGCACAAACTGTTAGTTGGAGCTAAAAAGAGGAGAGAGGAGAAGGTAAGAAATTACCTGAAGCAAAATTTTCACAGAGAACACTCAAGAATGCCGCGGTTCCGCCGCATATGGGTACTTAGACCGCGCTTCCGCGGTTGTTTGTGCTGATCACTTCGCCAAAATTCAACAGAAGCTTCCTGTTGATAACTCCAGCTCTCTGGAATTTTCAAAAAAATTTCTTCAATTGCCAAACAGCTCCAGATTTCCTTGCAATGAACCACAACAAATCGTTTAGGGTTTGCACGAATTTTGATCTCAAAAATTATAATGGAATAAATCTTCAATTCAAACTTTAATATGAAACGAATTACCGCGTAATCCCCGGCAACGGCGCCATTTGATTGTTCGTAAAATTCGAGACTGTGTAAGTAAATCAACTCAAATGATCCCTGATAACGGTTTCATTTGATTGTAATAAAATTTCTTGTTTGTGTAAATCGAATAAAGCGAATAAGTTTCTTTGTGTCGGTAATTAGGAAATTGAATAAAATTCACAATCAAAGAATTATATTTGACCGCAATCAATTACGGTGTCGATTGTAGATCGTAAGCGAGTGCGGATCGTCCACAGGGATTGTGCGATTCGTTTTTATATTTAATTTGTTTGAATTGAAAAGTTAATCGAAAAGAAAAGAAAACATGATTCAAGATTTTATCGATTGATTCAGGTGTCACTAATCTAATCAAGAATCAAGAAACTGATAAACAATCGAGAATCGGGTTTTGATGATATTTCCAACCAAATGTCAAGATTCTAAATGAGGCTCGTAGGAATCGATCGGATCTATAGACGTAATGTAATCTCAAGATATCGTGTTCTTGTCCTTCGAAGGATTGATACTAGATCGATGATGATCGACGAGAGTTAGGGCTTTCTTGTGAAACTAGGGTTTCATCGTTTAACCCTTGTTCTTTCGTCGATATCATTCACATTCTAGCCTCTAGCAATTT
Organism: Agapanthus africanus; assembly: GCA_030015575.1. Taxonomy (NCBI): domain Eukaryota; kingdom Viridiplantae; phylum Streptophyta; class Magnoliopsida; order Asparagales; family Amaryllidaceae; genus Agapanthus; species Agapanthus africanus. The sequence goes on from CM057337.1 coordinate 541,977,076, forward strand.
CAAAAAACGATCGTAACTCCCCAATTTCGAGCGATATCAATCAAGAAAGCATCGCAACGAATTGGGTCGTCGATTCTTGAACTTGCTAGGGTTTACAAAACTCGTAGGACTCAAGAATTGATTTAAGATATATTACATCATCATTCTATTGATCGTCTCGACTCCTCGACGAGCGGAGTATTACTCAAACATCACAACAAGAATTACAACTAGAAATTTAGATTGAATCATGATGCAAGAATTTAAAGAAAACAAGATAAAAGAATATCACCTTTTATTTATATCAAAAATTTGATTACAGTCGCTCAAGAACTACAAGAGGAAGAACTAAATTGTCGAATTGGCTTTGCTCGGCTCCATGAGTCGCGGGTCGGCTTGGACCACTTGCTCTGTTGAAGATCGGCTCTGCTCATAAAAGGTTGCAAGGCTTCTTGCTTGATGGGGTACTCGGGATCTTGGCTTTTGATTGGAATTAGGGTTAGGGTTTCACACAAGTGTTCTCACTAGACTTGTGGAAGAAGATGAAGAAAGAGAGTGGATCTAGATTGATACTAGAATTGGGGGATTCAAGTCTCCTTTTTACAAGTGAGCCTAGGGTCTTATTTATAGATCTCCCAAACCCTAGACCTTGAGAAGTTCCCTCCAAAAGTTTGTTGAGACTTCTAGAAGTAGTTAGTTAGGCTTAGCTTAGGGTTTAAGCTAGGGTTTAGGGAGAAGTTTCTAGAATACAAGGCTAGTTTAGTGTTGATCCCAAAGCTTGCTGATCTGGCAGAAGGTTCTGGGGTCTTCTGGAAAATGTAGTACATTTATGAACTGTAGCTACTGAGAGAGGATTTTTGCACCAAAAATGAGAAGCTAACTCCTTGGACCCACCGCGGATCCGCGGCGCAAGCAGGCTCCTGCCGCGGATTCACGGCTCTTTGTGGGGCTTAGGCCTTGGGCTTTCTGGTGTGGTCTTGGGACAACATTTGGAGCTTAATCTGATGTGTTGATTTTTATTTTCCCCTTTGTATTGATACCAGAACTGAAATCATTGAGTTGGCATCATGTTTGATCGGTACCATGTAAATTTTGGCCTTTCTTCTGGATTTTCCTGCACAGATCTTAAAACAAGTGTTGCGCAATATAGAGATGATGCGATGCCATGAAATGCAGTCAATTTCCTTTATAATGCCGGTTTTAGAGTCTAACACATGTAATCTGATATTCTGCGACTGTTTTGCTAATATGTGAAATATGAATACCGTACACTTCTAATTGAATGCAAATGATAGGGAAATTGCTGGTTAAAAGATGCAATATTTTCGACTAATCAATCCCTATATACAATCCAGGGGCACAAACAAAGAGGGAACCATACCTTCCCAATAGGCTCCACCAAAAAGCGAAGCCGAGTCTCGACGGTTCACTGACAACTTAGAGACCACTTCAACATTCGTCTCGATACAGCAGGCGAGAAGTCACAACAATGTCCTTCCTCCAACAGGATTTGGACGTGACAAAGCAAACGAAGCGAAGGCCAAATTCCTAGCTTCAAGGTCTTAACGGCAAATCATATAAAGCCTGAAAGACAACCAGAGATCATCTCACACCAATGCGAAATGGTCACCACCTCGACGTTCGTCTCGACACAGTAGACGCAACATCATCAAACAGCGGAGCCACGGCAAAGTCCCTAGTTCGAAACCTCGACGGTTCACCAACAACCTAGAGACAACCGCAACATTCGTCTCGATATAGAGGACGTAATGCCTGCAAACGAAGCGAAGGCCAAATTCCTAGCTTCAAGGTCTTAACGGCAAGTCATATAAAGCCTGAAAGAAAACCGGAGATCATCTCACACCAGTGCGGAATGGTCACCACCTCGACATTCTTCTCGACACAGTAGACACAACATCATCAAACAACGGAGCCACGACAAAGTCCCTAGTTCCAAACCTCGACGGTTCACCAACAGCCTAGAGACAACTGCGACATTCGTCTCGATATAGAGGACGCAATATCAGGAAACGAAGCAAAGGCCAAATTCCTAGCTTCAGGGTCTTGACGGCAAGTCATATAAAGCCTGAAAGACTATCGGGGATCATCCCACACCAGCGCGGAGTGGTTATGACTCATCGGGGCTCTCCAAAATGAGCCTAACCTCAAGTAAAAAGTGGCATGGAATATCCCTACGCTTGCTCTTTCGACGGTAAGATTACCTGGAAGATTACTTGAAGACGTCTTGTCCAGCCCCCAAAGGGATCAGAGACACGACAATCGCAAGGCTACTCGAACAGCAAGATTGCATATCGAGAAACATATCAGCCAACGCGACGGTACGACGACCAAAACCCTAAGTACCACAGACCCTAATGGACCTCTGTCGTAAAGAGCATAGGTTAACTGTGACGTTAGGACATCCTTGCGAGAAATGCTCGATTCATTTCGACTCGTGAGGCAAAGCCTTAGGCGGTGGGGATTAAAAAAAACCCTGCTTCCTAAGCACTGGGATCCTGCAAGTCGGTCCAAAACGGACTCTTGCATACTATTCATGGGTCACACTCTCCGAAGCCAAATCTTGATAAGGAGGGAAATAACCGCTTACGGGTCCTCTCGACTCTTAAGAGGGAAAAATTCTCTTATAGGATCCTTACGACTTATAAGAGAAAATACACTCAGGAATCCTCACATTCCTAAGGAGAAAATACACCTTCGAGATCTTCTCGATCCGTAAGGAGAAAAGTCTCTATGAGACCCTCACGGCTCATGGAGTTGAAAATTCTTAGGCAGCAGATTTGAACCTGCGGCCTAAGCCATTGCTACGTCTTGAAGAAACCAAGACAAGATGCTCGCTCTATCATCTGTCGACCATGTTTGCTGAAGTAACATGCTGAGAATAAAAGAAAGAAGAAAGCGGCAGAAAAAAACATCCGATGTGCATTTGATCAAACGTTCGAGACACACTCATTCATGCATGGGCAAAAGACTCAGAATGAGAAATAAGACAAGCTGAGATAAAAATTTTCCATTCATATTGCCAAAAATTCTTACAATCATGAAAGCAGTAAACGAAAAACATCATCAAATGTTTACAATGGCAAAACCTCAGATTCAGGGCATGGATTAAGGAATTCGAAAGTAAGGCCATCTAGAGTTCTTATGGCATTCCTGATTATTCTTGTGCGCAGCCTCTCACGCTTACGTGTGTCAAGATCTTCGGCAAGGCCCCCCATTCTTCGATAAGCAGCGATTATCGTCGTCTGCTGAAAAATTTGACGCAGAATGTCGATGAGGCTATCCCGCCGTTTCTTCGAGATTAGCCCCGATAGATACACTGAATGCACCTTGTCTTCGGCATCATCCAGCGCGTTAAGCGGCATGGCCTCGTGAAACCCCGGGAGTTCTCTCCAAATGGCTCCCAGCACGACTTTCAAGAGAGCAGAACGGCGAGGTAGCATCCAAGCAACGCGTGCGTTCAGACGACCCATAACCTCCGCACACCGGGCATCTGTAAACTCCCGGTTCTGGTGACGGCCCTGTACGCAGATATCCTCGTAGGTGATGAATTTTTGCAGACTGTATAGATGAACAGCTATAATGCCTGAAGGAAACATCATTGGAAGATTAGCAATGAGGAAAAAGACACAGGGAGTTAAACTCCTCGAGTGCAATGCTCTGCAGACAGGAGTGACACCCGTCAAAATCAGTTATGAGGAGAATTTGAAAAAAAATCCCCCAGGAACATGAAGAGCTCTGCTCTAAAAAGATGATAAAATTCATCAAAAATAAAATTCCATTTAAAAACCTCCAAGTTCCATGAAATAGCATCTTAAAAGTTCATTTATATGATTTGGAAGGAGCAAAGCTCCATTAATGAAATGAGAAAATACAAGGAAAATCTTTTAGAGAGCAGAGCTCTATTAATGGAACCCTAATAGGGTTCTCCTTAATTCTCTTTAGACCCCTTTAGAGCAAAGCTTTGCTAAGTGAAACCCTAAATGGGTCTTCTTTAAATCAGGGATCTATTGAGAGCAAGGCTCTTAAAATTGATTTAATTTAATCCAAAATTAATTGTTACCTAAAATTCTCTGGAGTTTGAACTTTTAAAAGTGCTTAAACAAAAGAGCAGGGCTCTGAACAAAATTCATATGAAGAAATGAAAATCATCTAAGGGACCAAAGTTCCTATTTATAGGCATTGAAGAGCCGTTTCAACATCTAAGGGATGGCACGACGGTTGGAATTCTGCCACCGCTGCGCTCACGTTTGGAGGCCACGTAAGCGCACCGGTGGGGGCATTTGTTTCCCCAATCCGAGCAAAACTCTGTTCAAATTCTAGGGCGGGAAACGAAGCAACGCTTCTATTTCCCCCGATCAGAGCAAAGCTCTGCTTTGAAATTAAACTAAAAATTAAAGTTAAAATAAATGAAGCAACGCTTCAGCTGATCTGCGCTCTGCGCTACGCGACACGTGGCAGCGCAGTTGCGTTAGCGCAATCGCGCTGCGCTCTGCGCTGCGCGACATGTGGTAAGCGCAGATGCATTTGCGCCAATGCCAGCGCCAAACATAATTAAAATTCTGAAAGATTTTTCTGATCTTGTTAAAAACAAGAAAATTGCCTTCTGTAAAACAGAAGCCCATGGATCAAAGATCCAATGGTAGGGAAAAATCCCTAAATCACTCAGAGAAAGATCTCTTTAACTAATTTAACAAATCTGTTGGCACTATAAAAAGGCCCCTAGACCCCAAGTCTAAATGACATTAAAAACACAGATCAACACAGAGAGGAAAACAGAGAATTCCTCTAAAGAATTTTGAGAAGAACTCAAAGAAAGAAAAAGGTAAAAACCTTTGAATAAAAGAAGAGTTTCTTCTAAAAAGATCATTGATCTAAGAACAAGATCAAAAATCTTCAATAGAAAAATATATAATAATAACAAAGGCATTGCCTTTTGATGAACCACTGGTTCTGGAATCTTAAAAGATTCTTTTCTTGAATTCAAAATTGAATCAAGATAATAAAACAGTGCCCTGCACTTGTAAATCTGCACTGTTGCGCTCTTAGGTTGGCGCAAGCCACCAGAGAGCGCCACGTGTCAGCTCCAGAACAACTTGCGCTATGCGCTTTTAAAATAGAGCATTGCTCTCTGAAATTGGCGCAACTCACCAGAGCACGCCACGTGTCAGCAGCGCAACAGCGCAGCGCACTGCGCTAACTGCGCTTGCGCTCACCAGAGCGCGACACGTGTCATCTCCACATGCGCTTGCGCCTTGCGCTCATCAATTGGCGCAAAACGCCTGACAGGCCACGTGGCACACTGTCAGAAGAGCAAATGCTCTGCATTACTCAAAAGGGAAGAGAGTCCAATTTAAAAGGCCTAACAGGCCAGAATAAAATGCAGTGCATTATTAAACAGGGGCAGAGCCCCAATAAAGGCCTAATAGGCCAAATGCAAATAAAACTTTTGAACATTCTCAACCGGACTTAGCCCAATTCCGGCCATAAGTCCTCAAATTAAATTGACTGGGCACGACTGCTCTCTTAAATCAATTTACACCCGGTTCAAGGGTACATCTCCGAACTCCTCTGACATTTGTCGTTGTAATCCTTCAACGTCGTCAGAGAAGTGACGGGTCCCGACAACCACACATCAATATGGACTTAAGCGTCCTTAAACCAACTCATGGACTTAAGCGTCCTTAAACCAACCTATGGACTTAAGCGTTCTTAAACCAACCTATGGACTTAAGCGTCCTTAAACCAACTCACGGACTTAAGCGTCCTTAAACCAATGGACCCCCATGTCCCTAAACTGGAACATGGACCACTATGTCCCTAAACTGGAACAATAGAGCCCCTAAATGCTCTTTTGTCGGATCTAAATGATCCCGTTTAAATTGATCTTAGCCTCAATATGGCTAACGTATTCTTAAACCTTCAAACAGACTTTAGTCCCAAATTGGACTATAGATCCCCCAATCAACTTTGGTCCCAGGGTACATCTCTGAACTCCTCTGACACCTGTCGTGGTAATCCTTCAACGTCGCCAGAGAGGTGATGGGTCCCGACGGCCATACATGCAATGGACCACTATGTCCCTAAACTGGAACAAGAGAGCATCCAAATCCTCTTTTGTCAGATCTAAATGATCCCGTTAAGTTGATCTTAGTCTCAAACTGGACTAACGTATCCTTAACGAACGTTTAAGTTGATTTTAGCCTCAAATACGGCTAACGTATCCTTAAACCAAAACCCCAAAACCAAATCTAAGAAACACGGATTTGGACTAATCCACGTCCTACGGGCGACGACATAAATTAGTCTCCGTATACAATCCACGGGCAACCATAAACAAAACAAACACCCACGACACGAAGTGAAATTCTGGAGAAGGAGAAAGTTGTTACCGCGATGCGGTAGCGTAATTAAATGCTGGGGCTTGCACCTGCAGGGAAGAGCGTCCCCACAATCAAAACCCCCTCAAGCGAGGGGAATCTGACGAAGTCTGCTACATCGGCCGCATCCGTCTAAACCTCCGATACACAGTGCCATAAATCAACTTGGCATCTTTGGAGAGGTGGACGGATAAAACCAAATAGCATCTTCCCCGAATCACAGGCAAGACGTCTTCGCACCGTCTTTCGGAGGGGAACACTGCAGTTTTCTCAGTGTTCTGTTTTGGGATTTTTAGGATATTTTGTTTCTACCCAGAATTTCCAGAGAACAAAGTTGTGTTTGGGGTAGTTACAAATCCGTATATTTTGATCGAAGTTCTGTAGACTTTGGCTAATGGGTTATATCTGTGATATGATATATGCACTGAACGTCAACTAATTACTATACGTCGATTAGTAGGGGTTGTGCATATCTGTGATCTGTAATGTTGATGGATTGTGTATATGAACTCGTTGGATTGTCGCGGATGAATAGCCGGGGGTTGTGAGATGAGAGTTTTCGTTATCTTTCATTTGATATAATATGTAAATTGATGTAATATTATTTCTATGGCCGCACATCCGGGATGAGGTTGTAGCCGCCATTGTATATTATTTCTTTTACTGTTTTTGCTCCTAGGATAGACCCAAGGTAGGGTGCACAAACTACCGGGTACCTCGAAGTGCCGAGTGGCCTACTCACGTTGTTGAGGGAGGTTGCTTCACTTCGGGTACTTGGCGGGTAGTTTGCCGCACCCGTAGGGGTCTAGGGTGGGTTTTAACTATTCATCGCGACCGTGTAATCCGTTTTTTGTTGCAGGCTCGAACGAAACGCGGATTCCTAGTATATCCAATGTGTTCATCTGTGATCTGGAATGGATATCATTGCATCTGACGAATGTATATATCTATATATGATATATAGTAGGCATTGCTTATGTTTTGCATCCGCGCTAGTCCAGCCCCCGCTCTGTCGTTAGTTAAGTAACCTAACGGGTAATGACGGGGCCCCGTGGCGAATGCGGATGACATAAGCGTACGTCATATTTTCGTTGTTTTCTGCAATGGTAGGATTAAATGATGGGACGCATTAAATTAATGCAAGAAAATAAACCAAAGTAAAAGTCGTTGGAACAATTTCAAAACCACTCGGTTTCTTTTCAAAACAACTTTTAAACGCGGAGCTTAAACCACTCCTTTTAAAAGCTATCACGTTCCATCGATTATATCAAGTTCACTACATTCACGGTTTCGCCAAAACCATTCGTAGCCCTCTATCATTTCAGTTAAATATTCGGTAGTATTCAAGCTATGTATTTTGACCTACGCCAAGGCATAGTGATTGGTTGTTGCCGGATATTTATCTGTTGCATTGATAGATGCGTTGGTTTGAGACAGTCGTACTGCCATTTTGGCCTACATCAAGGGTATGTACGGGTGGGTTCAAATTAACCTGGTAAATGATGGGTAGAACTTGACATGTGACTTATGATATTTTGGCCTACGTCAAGGTCATAAGAGCATGGGGCAAAAATCCACATCGGGAGTTTCTAAAGAAACTGAAACTTACTAGTGCTGCATACCATTTGGAGTGTGATAATTCTGGTAGGATTCCTTCAGTTTATCACATGATGATATTTGGATCTCGATCCTACTGTGAGTATATGCTACTCTTCGGGAACATTCTCACTTAACGATCAATGCTATAAACCAAGTAGGTGTCTAGAAAGGTGTTAGCGGGGCTACGCCCACAGAGAAAAGAGGTTATTTAATTAAGGAACTTTGTGAAAGCGTTGGAAAACCTCCCTCGAAGTACCAACACTGGCCTGGCTGAACGGTTAAGCAAGTATTGTATGGTAAGATTGATCCCGACTAATTCTTCCTTTTTGGTTTGAGAAAGGATTCGAGAAACAGTAGGAGCCATCCTGTTTAGACAAACTAAAAACCACTCTAAACTTGCAAGAGCATCATGCTAAAGTGTTTCTTCTCTCTCTCCTAATTGCAGCGACCAAACATCATGATCGGACTTAAGTTACTACTAGAAAAAAATATACTGACAGAGCCAAACTACAAAGATTGACTCAGGAATGTCAAAATGGCAATCACTTATGACAAGTTGGGGTATCTTCTTACCACCAAAGCTCCCTCTGTCCCAGGACCTCAATCCAGCGTCGCGGATAAGGAAATCTGTAAGACCTGGAAGATTGATTGCGCGAGGGCCAAGTGCATCGTGCTTGCCTCTATGGACAATGAACATCAGAGGAGGCACGAGGATATGGACCTAGAATCCATATTTCTTCATACAAAAGATCTGTATGGAGAGCAATCCCGTATCGCCAGATACGAAGTCTCGAAAAAGTCATTTTCGGCGAGCTTGGCCGTCGGATCATCTGTAGCGGAACACGTGCTTTAGATGATTGGCTACATTGAAGAGCTCGCGGACCTCGGGACCACGTTAGAGAACGAGCTCTACACTGACTTGATTCTCCAGTCCCTTCCTTCCACTTACGCCCAGTTGATCCTGAACTTCAACATGCAAGGAAAGGAAGTTGAACTTCCGGAACTCCTTAACATGTTGAGGAGTGCAGAGGGCACCCTAAAGAAAGTAAGGGAAACACCCACTTTGTCTGTTGGAGAACCTTCTTCTTCTTGGTCCAAGGCGAAAGCCAAAGGAAAGAAGAAGAAAGCCCCCACCAAACCAAGGGGCGATGTTAGTAAAGTGGAAGCCAAGGGAAAGGCAAAAATGGCAAAGGTAGCGGGACAGCTTGTGGGGAAAGAAGAGTATTTTTATTGTCATAAGAAAGGACACTGGAAGAAAGATTGCAGGGCTTGGAAGGCCAAGATCCAGGACCCGAAGCAAGTTGTGGCTTTGGCTTCAGGTGTGTATGTTATTGAAAAATGTCTATCAGTAAACTCTACTTCCTGGGTATTGGATACCGGATCAAGATCTCATATCTGTAATTCTTTGCAGGCACTGAGAAAGCGTAGGGTTTTGAAGGCAGGTGATATGACCCTCAGAGTTGCAAACGGAGCTAGCATGGATACTGAGTCCATGGGGGACTATCACTTGGGGTTGTCAGATGGACATGTTTTGGTTTTGCGTGATTGTTATTTTTTACACAGTGCGACTTGTAATATCATATCTGTATTTTTAATGTCTAAAGAAGGTTATGATTTTGCATTTGTAAGCAATGTTGTAAACATTCACCTTAATCATGTTCTGATTGGGTCGGGTACATTAAGCAACGGTATATACGTATTGAACCAACCACAGATTTTCAATGTCCAGAATACATACAAAAGAAAGTCTCCAGAAATAAATCATGCTTTCTTATGGCATTGTAGATTGGGTCACATCAACGAGAGAAGGTTGACTAAGTTACATAAAGAAGGATATTTGGATCCGTTCGAATATCAATCATATGCAACTTGTCAATCATATCTCAAAGAAAAGATGACAAAGACTTCGTTTACTGGACATAGAGTAAGAGCGAGCGAGCTCTTGGGACTCGTACACAGCGATGTATGAGGTCCAATGTTTACACATGCGCAAAGTGGTTATTCTTACTTCATTACTTTTACGGATGATTTTTCAAAGTTCGAGCATGTCTTCTTAATGAAGCATAAATCTGAAGCCTTTGAAAAATTCCAGGAATACAAGAATGAAGTAGAAAAACAAACAGGCAAAAGTATCAAGACACTAAGATCTGATCGAGGTGGTGAATACTTGAGTGCCGAGTTCCTGGGTTACCTAAAAGAGAATGGAATTCTCTCTCAAGTTACTCCTCCATACACCCCCACGACATAATGGTGTATCGGAGAGACGGAACCGAACCCTATTGGATATGGTACGTTCCATGATGAGTAATGCTAAGTTGCCGTGATCTTTCTGGGGATATGCACTAGAATCAGCTGCATATCTTTTGAACCGAGTTCCAACTAAGACTGTGCCTACTATACCATATCAGATGTGGAGTAGGAAGAAACCCTATCTTCAATATCTGAAGATTTGGGGATGTCCAGCTTTTGTCAAAAAGCAGCATGCGGACAAACTCGAGGCACACTCAGTACAGTGCAAGTTTGTGAGATACCCAAAGAACTCCAGGGGGTATCTTTTCTATTACGCAGAAGAACAAAAGGTTTTTGTCTCTCGTCATGCCCACTTTCTGGAACATCAGTTCTTAGAAAAAGAAACAAGTGGGAGCGCAATAGAACTGGAAGAAATTCCAGAACCACAAGCCATTACTGAAAGCTTAGTAGAACCAGAAGGTTCGAAAGAAAAGGACATTACTGCGCCGCTCCGCAGGAGTAGTAGGCAGTCTCATCCGCCCGAGAGATACTACGGTTTTCTCATAGACGGGGATAGAGAGGATTGCATCATTGATAATGATGAGCCGACTAGCTTCCAGCAGGCCATTCAGAGCGCTGACTCGGTAAAATGGCTGGATACAATGCGGACCGAAATGGGGTCCATGTACACTAACAAAGTATGGACTTTGGACATTGCTCCAGAAGGGGTAAAACCCGTAGGCTGCAAATAGATCTTCAAAAGGAAGATTGGTGTAGATGGACAGGTTGAGACCTATAAGGCTAGACTTGTTGCAAAGGATTTTCGTCAAAGACCTGGTTTGGACTATGACGAAACCTTTTCTCCAGTAGCTATTCTCAAATCCATTCGGATCCTTCTTGCCATTGCTACCTTCCATAATTATGAGATTTAGCAGATGGACGTAAAGACCGCTTTTCTAAATGGAAATTTAGAGGAGTGTGTCTATATGGACCAGCCAGAGGGTTTCATTCAGAGTGGGAGCAGCGAGAAAGTGTGCAAGTTGCTTAAGTCCATTTATGGACTGAAGCAGGCATCGCGGAGTTGGAACATCTGTTTTGATGAAACGGTTAAAAAATTTGGCTTTATCAAAAATCCAGATGAACCATGCATCTATAGTAAAATTGTAGCACGAACTGTCGTATTCCTCCTTTTATACGTGGATGACATTCTCTTGATAGGAAATGACATTCCTATGCTACAATCTGTCAAAGGTTTCTTATCACACATGTTCTCCATGAATGACCTGGGTGATGCCTCTTACATTCTGGGGATCCGGATCCATCGTGATAGGTCCAAGAGGATATTAGGACTTTCGCAGTCCATGTACATCGACACCATACTGAAAAGATTCAGTATGGAAGATTCCAAGCGCGGTAATTTACCGGCTTGTCACGGGATCACCCTCTCCAAAGAGATGTCTCCCAAGACTGATTTGGAAAGGGATCGTATGTCTATTATACCCTACGCTTCTGCGGTAAGCTCTATATTGTATGCGATGTTGTGTACCAGACCAGATGTAGCTTATGCACTGAGTGTGGTAAGCCGGTATCAGTCAAACCCTGGGGAGAAGCACTGGATAGCAGTAAAGAACATTCTGAAGTACCTGAGAAGGACTAAGGACATGTTTTTGGTTTACGGCGGAAAAGACTCCAGATGGAGGCCTTTGCTGACTCCAGCTTCCAGAGTGACAAGGATGCCTCTAAATCCATGTCGGGTTATGTCTTTACCCTCAATGGAGGGGCGGTGTGTTGGAAGAGTTCCAAACAGAAAACCGTTGCTGACTCGACGATGGAAGCAGAATATATCGCTGCATCTGATGCCGCAAAAGAAGTTGTCTGGATGAGGAAATTCTTGACAGAACTTCAAGTGGTTCCGTCCATTATTGATCCAATACCTCTGTATTGTGACAACAACGGGGCTATAGCTTTAGCGAAGGAATCCAGATCCCATCAGAAGTCCAGACACATCTTGAGGCGGTATCACTTGATCAAGAAGATCGTAGATCGCCGGGAGATCGAGGTTCGGAGGGTTACTACAGAAGATAACACTGCAGATCCATTCACGAAGGCCATACCCCAGACTCAGTTTAAGCGGCTGATCGAGATGATAAGTCTTTGATTCGCCAGTATATGGCCTTAGTGCAAGTGGGAGATTGTTAGTGTATATGCCCTAGAGGCCATTACTGTATCATACTAGTTTGTATATTACTTGATGAAAGCTTGGGATATTCATAGTTGTATGGACAATCTTACTCGAAATGGTAGTATGCTACTTGGTTTGTTTCTACTTTAATGTGTGCATGTGTTTCTTTTAGCATATCGCCTATACACATTAGTGGAGCCCTTAGGATCTTTGCTTGATTACCAGCGTTGTGATGGCAGTCATACTAGTGGGGACTGGGTAATCTACAAGCACATCCTTATACAGGTTCCTAGTCGTAGGATTATCGAGACAGGGCATCGATACTCCAGAGTAGATTAGTGTATACGCTTCTCATCCCAGGAGGGGAGATGGTATGTTCCACAGCCATCAGTACGTCGTACTGGAGATAGTATGCATGTGCTCGTTAGGTTACGAGTACACTGGACAGGACTTGATGGGAACTGTTGGTTTGGTATTATACCTATCGTCAGTTATCAGTTCCCAGGTGACATGAGTACAGCATAGTCCGTTGACTTGACACTATCACTTTGCCTCGAGTGTGTTCCCACTGTTCTTAGATCACTACCCTACCATGGTGTAACCCTTTGAAAATCGTTTAGGCAATTTTTCGGTAATCGGCAAATTTTTCGGCTTTTTCCGTAAAAAGTCAAAATTGATATTTTTCATTGTAGACCTAATTATACAAAATTTAGGTAAGATATTACTATAATTTTGTCACTAAAATGTCACTTATAATTTCTAGTTAAATAAAAAAAAATCGTAATTAATTAATTTTTTTTATTATTTTAAGCCTTTTTAAATACATTTAATTAGGGATAAATACAAATTTAATTAGGTAAATTTCTTAATTAGGAGTCTTTATAAGCTAAAATATGGTGTTAATAAAATTGTATCATGTCTTGTAAACTTTTGGTTTAAAGGGGGGAAAATTATGAAAAAAATGATGAAAAAAGGGGTTTTTTTGTAAAAAGGTTGATATGAAAGCATGAAATGATATCATATGATGTTGTAATGACCTAGAAACTTCCCCAAAATTTCCCCACTTCCTCCTCTACCTGCTGGCCGACCCTCACCTGCAGTTTTTCCTCATTTTCCCACTTCATTTTGCTTCATTTTCTTGCAAAAAAATTCATAAAAATTCACAAATTTCTTTCTCCATTCAAACCAAAACCCTAATCCTTTCTCTCTCAACCCAAATTGGTTCAAAAACATGATGAAAGGAGGCTTCTTGGTGACTTGATCATGCTAGGATTCAATTGGTGAGGTAAAAATTCTAAACTAGTTTGCTAACTTGTAGTTTATTTGTGCTAAAATCTAATTTTTAAGTATTAATTTAGTGTAAATCTTTGTTCATGAAAAATCAAGAGAAGGTTTTGATTTTTAAAAATTAGGGTTTGTAGCATAATGGTTGGATTATGTTAGGGATGGTTATCTAATTGATTAGAATGGTTAATGGTGTAATTATATGCTTACTAAATCGACAAATTACGATGTTTGTATCAAATCGGCTAGAAATTCGCTTACTAGATTTTTGTAGAAATTAGAATGCGACCGAAGTGCGTTATGTTAGCGATATAATTAGCTTCGTATAGGACTATTAGAATGCGCGAACGCAGGGTTTCGTCTAGTCGGGTTGTAGTTTTGTCGATTTCCCCGAAATGACGATTTTAGTGAAAGGATTGCGATTTTCGTGCGTTTTTCCGCGCACTGAGTGATGCTATGATTAATTTGAGAGCGTGGATAATTGTATGTTGTGACTTGCATTGTGTTAGGTTTTGTAATCTTATGCTTGATATTGTGCAAATATAGGATCGGTCGGGGAAACTTCGGACACGGCGCGAAAAGGCAAAGCGGTGGCCGGATCAGATTAGCGGGGATTTCAGGTGAGTAGATGTATTCATCTATGGGGGAATCGTCTGAATGGCGCAAGGCGCCCCCCCTAGTTAGGATTTCCTTATCCCTTGCAAGATTCATATTGTTAGTTATCATATCCATTCATGTACACTGCATACCCTAATAGCGAACAGTATATTAGATTGCATGGACATTCATCCATACTTATGCGATATCACTTTGTAGGACACGAACACCATTACCATTGGCATCTGTAGCACGCGCACTATTCATGTGACACACATGCCTTTGGTAATTGCCATGCCACGTGCACGATAGAACCTGTTTATCTTAATATCGTCACTTGCATTCATACTTGATATATGAAACTGCATCGCATGCACATATCTCGCATCATCATCATATTTACATAGAACTCTAGCCAAAATTCACATCATACACATTGATATCATAGACATTTATCATATATATAACATGTGGACATTATGATTTTCTTGAGGATTTCAGTTTTGCTGCGATTTCTGGATTTTTGGGGAAAACCGCAAGAATTTAACAAAAGCTTATATTTATCATTTTAAAACAAAGTTGCGGTTTTCTCGTGATGTATGTGTCGTCCACCATAAGTTTTCATGTTTTCTGTTGGATTTCGAGACCCGTTTCGAGGAGTGGATGAACCGTCTCGGGTACATGGTGGGCCCGGTATGGTACCCCGGGGCAAGAAGATCGAGTTGTAGACGATGAGCCTGGCAAGGGAAGACTACCTACCGGTGATGTTTGGCGCGGCGGATATCCGGAGGATACCGACCGTTGTCGTGAGATTTATGATATGGGCCGATTCGGACTGACGGAGCCCGATATTGAGACAGATATGATTCCTTTTTGATGTCGATGCTTGACACGGGTTTTCAGATGATTTCTTGATGATATTTAGCTATTATACAGATATTCATGTTCTAAAGTTAAGAATTCAATAACCTTAGCAGTTAAAACACTTAAAGACTTAATAATGACATTGCATACCTGTGCATGCATACTAGAGATATTATAGCACATATGGACATGCATATTGTGGTGCATTGCGTGCATTCTTACGATTGCCTTATTAGATGTTATATTTACTCACGAGCGAGCAACTCACCCCCGTTGTGCCACAGTGTCTTGCAGGTCGGACCCGTCAGTCTTGTAGCGGCGGGCTATCTTGTCATCAGTTCCTTTTGCTCAGACTCGCGACATCGCCCGTAGGTGGGTTGCGAGTATACTTTAGTTCTTTTTGCTTTATCATTGTATCTAGTATTCCCCATCTACCACTTGTATTGTATATGCGACCTAGTGATGAGACTGAGAGACTTGTATATTTGTGGTTCTTTTGGGTCGAGCTCACTTAAGCCGACGTGTGTTTTCTGGTATTTTGCGTTTCTTTATGCTCTTCTCTTGATATTACTATTATATTGCATGTGGTTGTGATCCGCCTTGGGCGAAGAGCTAGCTCCCGCTTGGGGATGCCATTTTCATGATTACAGGTTTATTATCTTGTTGTACCCATTTTGGGGGATAGAAAATACAGGGGAGACTCTGCCGAAATTTTCGGAAATTTTTGATGTTTTAAAAAGGGATTCTATGCAACTTATTTGATTTAAAAACCGTTTTCATTTAAGGTTTTTCCTTCACTCTCTTTTGATTTTGGTTTAGATTTTCTGGGCTTTGGCTGACTTAGGTTACGGTACGCCTTTAGATGTCTCGTAATCTAAGTGCCAGTCATGTTCCGTACTTTCGGGTCGTGACAAAGTTGGTATCAGAGCGTAGGTTTTACCTTTCTGAGTGTAGGACGACCTTGGTAGATGGAGTAGGTGACTTAAGCAAAGTGGCGTAGCGTGGGTATGATCCGCAGCATACTTACGATACGGTACTCCGCCTAAGTGACCTTAGGACATAATTGCTTGTATTTCCTTTCTTGATTCCTTGCATTCCTTGATTCAATTGCAATGTTCTTATAAGTCCCGTTTCTTATTCCAGCTTCGATGCCGCCAAAGACTACGAGAGCTCAGCGGGCTGCCGCTCGGGATGAGATTCGAGCGGGCTCGTCTGAGGCAAGGATCGAGCGGGAGGATACGCCTACCCCTCAGGGTCATACTGATCCGCCTTATCCAGACCGTATTGCCAGACTAGAGGCCGGCATGCAAGAGTTGTGGCAGATGATGGGATCTTTAGTTGAGTCCAGCCGGGCACAGAGATCCGAGGACGTTCCTTCCACCGCACAGACCACGATCGTACCTGCTGCACAGATGGTCACTCCTGCTGCTACTACGGAGACTATCCCTGTTTCACTACAGGAGTTCATGAGATTGAGACCTCCAGCTTTTACCGGTACAGATGCGACAGAGGACCCACAGGCATTTCTTGATAGGATGGCTCGGATTTGCCGTTCGTTGAGGTGTTCTGAGGATAGATTGGTGGAGTTTGCGAGTTTTCGTCTGGAGGGTCTTGCCCAGACATGGTACGACTCAGTAGAGAGAGGCCGAGCTGCAGGTCTGCCTTCTATGACCTGGGATGAGTTTACAGCTGCATTTCTTGCCCGTTTTCTTCTGGAGAGTGTCCGAGATGCTCGAGCCCGTAGTTTTGAGTCTTTGCGCAAGACTCTTGGGATGACAGTGTCGGAGTATGATATACAGTTTACCCAGTTGTCTCGATATGCTCCGTACCTAGTCGACACAGAAGAGAAGAGAATAAAGAGGTTTGTACGAGGGCTTAATACACAGCTATTCCTTGCCATCGGCACCCAGCACTTTGATACATACGCAGCCGCGATGGATGCAGCCTTACTTTTGGAGGAGCGTATTTCTGAGACTCCGGTCGCTTCTGGGCCGAAGAGGATCCGTACTGATACGCCAGCTCAGCGGCAGATGGGTAGACACCGCGATAGATTGTTTCCGAGAGATGGTGGAGGCAGAGAATTGAGACGAGCTCAGTTATTTGGTTCATATCCACAGACCCAGCAGTCGTCTCCAGGATGTTTTCGGTGTGGGAGTCAGTACCACCGTGTCAGAGACTTTACCATGGGACGCCAGGGCACGGCGACAGTCCAGCATGCGACTTTACCACCCTCACCACCTTCGCAGAGAGCTTTACTTCCTACTCCTGATGATGCTTCACGCCAGCCAGATGCTTCCAGAGGCCGTGGGCGTGGCGATCCAGTTCCGAGAGGACGAGGCGACAGAGGCAGAGGCAGAGGCCGAGGTAGAGGCAGAGGACAGCCAGCTATTAGTGGTGGACAGGCCCGAGTGTTCGCATTGACTCCTCAGGATGCACAGCCATCCAATGCCGTCGTGACAGGTACTCTGCCAGTATGTTCTTTTGATGCACGGGTATTATTTGATCCAGGCTCCACACATTCCTATGTTTCCACGTATTTTGCACCGAGGTTGGGCCGGGAGTCTTCTCCGTTAGATCAGCCGCTTGTCGTTATTACCCCGGTAGGCGAGTCTTTTGTTGCCCGTTTTGTGTACCGATCTTGTTCCGTTCGTATCGGGGAGAGAGATTCTTCAGTAGATTTGATTCTCCTCGATATGCTAGACTTTGACGTTCTTCTTGGTATGGACTGGCTAGCCACCTATTATGCATCCGTGGACTGCCGTGAAAAGGCAGTCAGATTCAGTTTTCCTGGTGAGCCGGTTCTTATTATTCAGGGAGATCGTAGTGCTACCCTTCCCAGCTTGATTTCTTCTCTTCGCGCTGGTCAGCTCTTAAGGAAAGGGTGTCAGGGATTCTTATCCTATGTTTGTGATACTAGCTCCACAGAGGTTCCGTTGGACCAGGTCCCTGTTGTGAGAGAGTTTCCTGATGTATTTCCTGACGAGCTGCCTGGTCTGCCACCAGAGCGCGAGATTGAGTTCTGTATTGACTTGATCCCTGGCACGGGGCCTATTTCTATACCTCCTTATCGGATGGCCCCGGCGGAGCTGAGAGAGCTAAAGGATCAGTTACAGGACTTGCTGGACAAAGGGCTTATCCGACCGAGTGTGTCACCTTAGGGTGCTCCCGTCCTGTTTCTTAAGAAGAAGGACGGAAGTATGCGTTTATGCATTGATTATCGTCAGCTGAACCGGGTTACTGTGCGGAACAGGTATCCCCTACCCCGCATTGATGACTTATTTGATCAGCTCCAGGGTGCAGGGTTTTTCTCGAAGGTTGATTTACGGTCAGGTTATCACCAGTTGCGGGTTCGGAAGGAGGATATTCCGAAGACCACCTTCCGTACTCGTTATGGTCATTATGAGTTCTTGGTGATGTCGTTCGGGGTCACCAATGCCCCGGCAGCATTTATGGATTTGATGAACCGCGTATTCAGGCCGTATCTCGATCAGTTCATCATTGTGTTCATTGACGACATCTTGGTTTATTCTCGGAGCCGGGAGGAGCATGAGCAGCACTTACGTATCACATTGCAAACTTTGAGGGAGCATCAGCTGTTCGCCAAATTCTCCAAGTGCGCATTCTGGCTAGACAGTGTCGACTTCTTGGGTCATGTGGTGACGAGAGATGGTATTTGCGTGGACCCGAAGAAGATCGAGGCAGTTCAGCGTTGGCCTAGACCGGTATCAGTCACAGAGGTTCGCAGTTTTCTAGGTCTGGCCGGCTACTATCGACGTTTTGTCCAGGATTTCTCCCGCATTGCTGCACCGTTGACCGGATTGACCCGGAAGGGGGTTCCTTTTGATTGGACCCAGGCATGTGAGGATAGTTTCCAGCAATTGAAGACTCGTCTGACTACTGCACCAGTGTTAGCATTGCCTTCAGGATCAGGCGAGTTCGTGGTATATTGTGATGCTTCTCGAGTGGGGCTGGGCTGTGTATTGATGCAGCACGACAGAGTTATCGCGTATGCTTCTCGGCAGCTGAGGAAACACGAACAGAACTACCCCACCCATGATTTAGAGATGGCTGCAGTGGTATTTGCACTTAAGATCTGGAGACATTACCTATACGGTGAGTCATGCCAGATATTCACTGACCACAAGAGTTTGAAGTATATTTTCCAGCAGCGAGACCTGAACCTGAGACAGCGCCGTTGGATGGAGTTGGTGAAGGATTATGACTGGGAGATTCTATACCATACGGGCAAGGCAAATGTGGTGGCAGATGCTTTGAGTAGGAGGCCCGGAGGTAGCTTATCTTGTTTGAGCGCAGTGCAGATGCAGTCGACGGCGGATTGGCAGGTTTTATGTGATAGCAGAATGCAGTTCGAGTTCACTCCTACAGGGGGACAGCTAGCCCATTTCAGAGCACGCCCACAGTTACTTGACCGTATTCGCGAGGCACAGTCCGGCGATGCCCGTATCTTAGAGATTATTGAGCAGATTCGGCAGGGCAGAGTTTCTGAGTTCGTGATTGATGATCAGGGGATACTTCGATTTGGGACTCGACTGTGTGTGCCAGATTCAGAGGGACTGAGGCGTGATATTCTCGAGGAGGCACATAGATCCGTATACAGTGTGCATCCAGGTTCCACCAAGATGTACCGTGATTTGAGAGAGGTTTACTGGTGGGACGGGATGAAGAAGGATATTACAGACTTTGTGTCGAGATGCCTGACTTGTCAGCAAGTCAAGGCTGAGCACCAGAGGCCAGCCGGCGAGTTACAGCCTTTGCCTATCCCTGAGTGGAAGTGGGAGCAGGTCTCCATGGACTTCGTTATGGGTCTACCCAGGACCAGTCGAGGGTATGACTCTATTTAGGTGATTGTGGATCGACTGACGAAAGCAGCTCACTTCCTGCCAGTGAAGACCACTTTTGGATTTTCTCAGTACGCCCAGGTTTATATTGATGAGATAGTGCGACTACATGGTGTTCCGACTTGCATCGTGTCCGACCGTGGCACCCAGTTTACCAGCCGATTATGGCAGAAACTACAGGAAGCTTTGGGCACCCGATTGAGTTTTAGCACAGCCTTTCATCCTCAGACTGACGGTCAGTCGGAGCGTACGATTCAGACTCTTGAGGACATGCTCAGAGCTTTTATTTTAGATTTTGGTGGTAGCTGGGATCGTCATTTGCCTTTGATCGAGTTTTCCTACAATAATAGCTTCCAGGAGACGATTCAGATGGCACCTTTCGAGGCTTTAAATGGGAGGAGATGTCGATCGCCTGTATGTTAGACAGAGCTCAGGGAGAGCAGTATTTTGGGGCCGCAGATTGTGTAGGAGACGACCGAGAAGATACAGCTGATTCGGGACAGGATGAGAGCGGCACAGAGCAGGCAGAAATCTTATGCTGACAGGCGCCGTCGCCGACTCGAGTTCGCTATTGGCGATCATGTTTTCCTGAAGGTCTCTCCGATGAAGGTTGTGATGAGATTTAGGCGGAAAGGGAAACTGAGTCCTAGATATGTTGGTCCTTTCGAGATCCTAGAGCGTGTTGGTCCAGTCGCTTATCGGTTAGCTCTTCCGCCCAGCTTCCCCGATGTTCACCCCGTATTCCATGTCTCGATGCTCCGCAAGTACCTTCATGATCCTTCCCAGGCGATTCAGCACCAGACGATCCAGTTAGAGCGTGATCTTTCTTTCACCGAGCAGCCGGTTGTCATCTTGGATCGGTAGGTGAAGAAATTGAGGTCGAAGGTCATACCGTCTGTCAAGGTTCTTTGGCGTGGCCCGAACAGCGAGGAGGTCACCTGGGAGACCGAGGTCGAGATGAGGAAGAGATATCCCCATCTTTTTGAAGGTACACGTAGTTAAATTCTAAATTCGGGGACCGAATTTCTTTAAGGGGGGAAGATTGTAACCCTTCGAAAATCGTTTAGGCAGTTTTTCGGTAATCGGCAAATTTTTCGGCTTTTTCCGTAAAAAGTCAAAATTGATATTTTTCATTGTAGACCTAATTATACAAAATTTAGGTAAGATATTACTATAATTTTGTCACTAAAATGTCACTTATAATTTCTAGTTAAATAAAAAAAAATTCGTAATTAATTAATTTTTTTATTATTTTAAGCCTTTTTAAATACATTTAATTAGGGATAAATACAAATTTAATTAGGTAAATTTCTTAATTAGGAGTCTTTATAAGCTAAAATATGGTGTTAATAAAATTGTATCATGTCTTGCAAACTTTTGGTTTAAAGGGGGGAAAATTATGAAAAAAATGATGAAAAAAGGGTTTTTTTGTAAAAAGGTTGATATGAAAGCATGAAATGATATCATATGATGTTGTAATGACCTAGAAACTTCCCCAAAATTTCCCCACTTCCTCCTCTACCTGCTGGCCGACCCTCACCTGCAGTTTTTCCTCATTTTCCCACTTCATTTTGCTTCATTTTCTTGCAAAAAAATTCATAAAAATTCACAAATTTCTTTCTCCATTCAAACCAAAACCCTAATCCTTTCTCTCTCAACCCAAATTGGTTCAAAAACATGATGAAAGGAGGCTTCTTGGTGACTTGATCATGCTAGGATTCAATTGGTGAGGTAAAAATTCTAAACTAGTTTGCTAACTTGTAGTTTATTTGTGCTAAAATCTAATTTTTAAGTATTAATTTAGTGTAAATCTTTGTTCATGAAAAATCAAAAGAAGGTTTTGATTTTTAAAAATTAGGGTTTGTAGCATAATGGTTGGATTATGTTAGGGATGGTTATCTAATTGATTAGAATGGTTAATGGTGTAATTATATGCTTACTAAATCGACAAATTACGATGTTTGTATCAAATCGGCTAGAAATTCGCTTACTAGATTTTTGTAGAAATTAGAATGCGACCGAAGTGCGTTATGTTAGCGATATAATTAGCTTCGTATAGGACTATTAGAATGCGCGAACGCGGGGTTTCGTCTAGTCGGGTTGTAGTTTTGTCGATTTCCCCGAAATGACGATTTTAGTGAAAGGATTGCGATTTTCGTGCGTTTTTCCGCGCACTGAGTGCATGCTACGATTAATTTGAGAGCGTGGATAATTGTATGTTATGACTTGCATTGTGTTAGGTTTTGTAATCTTATGCTTGATATTGTGCAAATATAGGATCGGTCGGGGAAACTTCGGACACGGCGCGAAAAGGCAAAGCGGTGGCCGGATCAGATTAGCGGGGATTTCAGGTGAGTAGATGTATTCATCTATAGGGGAATCGTCTGAATGGCGCGAGGCGCCCCCCCTAGTTAGGATTTCCTTATCCCGTGCAAGATTCATATTGTTAGTTAGCTTATCCATTCATGTACACTGCATACCCTAATAGCGAACAGTATATTAGATTGCATGGACATTCATCCATACTTATGCGATATCACTTTGTAGGACACGAACACCATTACCATTGGCATCTGTAGCACGCGCACTATTCATGTGACACACACGCCTTTGGTAATTGCCATGCCACGTGCACGATAGAACCTGTTTATCTTAATATCGTCACCTGCATTCATACTTGATATATGAAACTGCATCGCATGCACATATCTTGCATCATCATCATATTTACATAGAACTCTAGCCAAAATTCACATCATTCACATTGATATCATAGACATTTATCATATATATAACATGTGGACATTATGATTTTCTTGAGGATTTCAGTTTTGCTGCGATTTCTGGATTTTTGGGGAAAACCGCAAGAATTTAACAAAAGCTTATATTTATCATTTTAAAATAAAGTTGCGGTTTTCTCGTGATGTATGTGTCGCCCACCATGATTTTTCATGTTTTCTGTTGGATTTCGAGACCCGTTTCGAGGAGTGGATGAACCGTCTCAGGTACATGGTGGGCCCGGTATGGTACCCCGGGGCAAGAAGATCGAGTTGTAGACGATGAGCCTGGCAGGGGAAGACTACCTACCGGTGATGTCTGGCGTGGCGGATATCCGGAGGATACCGACCGTTGTCGTGAGATTTATGATATGGGCCGATCCGGACTGACGGAGCCCGATATTGAGACAGATATGATTCCTTTTTGGTGTCGATGCTTGACACGGGTTTTCAGATGATTTCTTGATGATATTTAGCTATTATACAGATATTCATGTTCTAAAGTTAAGAATTCAATAACCTTAGCAGTTAAAACACTTAAAGACTTAATAATGACATTGCATACCTGTGCATGCATACTAGAGATATTATAGCACATATGGACATGCATGTTGTGGTGCATTGCGTGCATTCTTACGATTACCTTATTAGATGTTATATTTACTCACGAGCTGGCAACTCACCCCCGTTGTGCCACAGTGTCTTGCAGGTCGGACCCGTCAGTCTTGTAGCGGCGGGCTATCTTGTCATCAGTTCCTTTTGCTCAGACTCGCGACATCGCCCGTAGGTGGGTTGCGAGTATACTTTATTTCTTTTTGCTTTATCATTGTATCTAGTATTCCCCATCTACCACATGTATTGTATATGCGACCTAGTGATGAGACTGAGAGACTTGTATATTTGTGGTTCTTTTGGGTCGAGCTCACTTGAGCCGACGTGTGTTTTCTGGTATTTTGCGTTTCTTTATGCTCTTCTCTTGATATTACTATTATATTTGTCATGACCCAAGTTTGGATGTGACAGGCACTTAGATTGTATCATATCTAAAGATATACACAAGTCCAAGTAAGCCAAAAACCAAGATCAAATTACCTTATTTCGGAATTATTTATGAAAATTTAGTTTTTAAGTAAAAATCTCAATTTGTGAAGTTATTTCCTTAAACAAATAATAAAGATTAAGTTTAGTTGCATTCCGAGTTGGAATCAACAATATCAATAATGGACATGAATATAAGCATATAGAACATCACTGAATCTCATAAAGACAAAAATAATGAAACTAACCAACAGATCTCAACTGTACATATATATACCACATCTCACTTCTAAGTCAAAATACAGTCTGATGGAGTCTTTCTAGATACAAAATACAAAACCCAAAAAGGAAGGTTACTACACAGGTAACCTACCGATCAAAAGATGGAATACAACTGCAAAAGTGATCCTGCCTCGCAGCTACCCGTCCACTCTACCACTGCAAGGAACTGTGGCACAACGGGGATGGGTTGCCAACTCAGTGAATACGACTAACATATATCGGCGAATAAAGTAAATATGACAATCATGCTAATGAATATGAATCAATATGATATATGAGTATATGTGAAATCCAACAATAAATCTCATCATATTTCTGAAAACACCACTTAAGTAAATCATTTTCCGGTGTCTATCAACGACACAAACTTTCATTTCTTATAGGAATCATTCCCCGAATGATCCTATACCCATAATATCGGTCGTTATCCTCTAGATACACGCCGTATTTCTATAACCAACTCCGGTATCGAGTAACCTCGCTAGGCTCCCCCGTCTCAATACGGCTATCCTGCCCCTCGGTCTCGACCGGGTCCACCATGTATCCAACTGTATATCTCCCCCACTCAGTATGGATAACGTAAAATCCGCGACCGTATATCTCCCTCACTCGGTCCGGAATAAAACTAAAACAGAAATCATCTCATGGTGGACATGACACATCAATCATGAAAATACTGGATTTATGAAATAGTAAAAACTCAAAACCATAAATCCTCAATTCTACATTTACTTCATATATAATACCAAAATACGCATAAGGTAACAGGATGTCAATGATGCAACCTACCACTACATTAGATATGTGAAATACGATATCATCTATTTTAACAAGTATGATATTTAAGTGTATGTGACATGGCAATATCGACGAGGTGTGTGTAGCATATAAGATGTGCACGTGGCATGACTCGTCGATAATTGTGAAGTGTTCTAACAACTAAGCAATTTACAAGTATTTTAATGAATGAAATTCTAACATTTAAGCATGATGATATAAATATCACATTAAGTAAAACCACGGGCGAAACACGCCATCTTTACAAAATTCCCCGGTAGATGTTTAGTCTACTCACCGGAAAAGTCGAATCTACTCCGGAATCGCAAATTCTTTCCCTTTCCTCGCGGTTTCCGTACTTCTCGTATTAGAGTCTAATCATGCAAAATAACTTATATAAGCAAAACGGTTATTCCGATATAACGGAAATAGAGATACTTTATCCTACTTACTAGTTATCTACTATTTGATTATATCAAGTTATTAAACACCTAATCTTGCTGGATTTCAACATCAATCTGTACTTGTTGCAGAATTTTAAAACGCGACGCGATTTAGTCGTGTCGTATTTAGTGTTTTACGATACCCTTTCCGATATATCATCCCAGATTTTAACTACTGTAAAACTAATTTAAATAAACAGCACCAAAAGAACCTAAATTGTATACTGTAGACTACCCAAAAACCCAAACCCACAAAGCTCCTCACATGGCCGGCGACGCCGGCCATTCCTTTGCTGTCGCCGGCCCAAAACCGGCCCCCTGTTGTCGTTTTCTTGTGGTGTGTTCTAATTGATTCCTACATCATTTTGACCCTGTTTAATTTATTTAATTATCTTCCAGATTAAAGCAGATTTCCACAGACACTAATTTTGCTAAAATACGATATTATGTGACTTATCTAAACTTTAATCAATTGAACTACAGAACTTATCTCTACTATGTTTAAGAAGTTTACCCTCCTAATTTGCTGTAGGAATAACCCTCCAAGATTAATCAACTCTTCTTAGCTTGATGATGAACCAAAGTCAAGAACAAGCTCCCTCTTCTTCTTCTTCCTCTTGTTCTTCTTTTTCCTTCTTTAGTTTTCCTTTTCTTTTGATTTTCTTTTGATTCTGATTTTTAACTGAAAATGAACTATTTAAGTGAATGAATGAAGAGATAAGGGAAGGTGGAGGTGTCTTAAGCTAAGGTGTGCATGTTTCATGCAAGGAGGAGGTGGAGATTGAAGGTTGCATGAAGCATGAGGTGTTTTTGATTTATGTTCTATTTTCTTTTGATTTATTTTGAATTTGAATTCAGAACTGAAATTATATCATTTACTTTCACTTAAACCCTTAACAATACCCTATTTGCATAAAACCTAACTTTGCAATTTAACCCCTCACAACTAACTTATTATAAAACACACCTTTTATTAAAATGAAGCTAAATTTGTCACTAAAACCCCTATAACTTATTTAATTTACATTCAAAAATTCTAATTTAATTTGTATTACATATAACTTATGAAGATTGACATATTTGATTTTAACCATTTTGTGATTTATCACCTTATTCTTAATTTAATTAAATTTATTTATTTCTAGCTTTTTCCTAATTGTTACAATATTCCTCCCTTAAGAAAATTCGGTCCCCGAATTTAAAATAATTACTAGAAATACCTATGAAAAGATGTGGAAATTTCTTTCGCATTGCGTCCTCCGTCTCCCAAGTAATCTCCTCGCGATCCTTTCCTTGCCAGAGAACCTTTACAGATGGCAGTATCCTCGATCGTAGTTGCTTTGCCTGCCTGTCCAGAATAGCGACTGGCTGCACTGTGAAGGATAGATCTGGCTCAAGCTGTAAAGTCTGATGCTGGATCGCATGAGATGGATCGTGAAGATATCTGCGAAGCATCGAAACATGGAACACCGGATGTACGTCGGGAAAACCAGGTGGAAGTGCTAACCGATAAGCCACAGCGCCCACTCTCTCTAAAATCTCGTAAGGTCCAACATATCTGGGGCTGAGCTTTCCTTTCTTTCCGAAGCGCATCACACCCTTCATTGGAGATACTCGAAGGAACACATGATCTCCCACATCAAACTCGAGTTTACGTCGTCGTCGATCTGCGTATGACTTCTGTCTGCTTTGAGCCGCTTTCATTCTATCTCGTATCAATTGAATCTTCTTTGTAGTTTCCTGTACTATCTGCGGTCCCAAAATACAACTCTCACTAAGTTCCGTCCAACAAACAGGTGATCTACATTTCCTTCCATACAAGGCTTCAAAGGGTGCCATCTGGATCGTCTCTTGAAAACTGTTGTTATACGAGAATTCTACCAAAGGTAGGTGACGATCCCAACTACCACCGAAATCTAGGCTACAAGCCCGAAGCATATCCTCTAGTATCTGAATGGTCCGCTCCGACTGACCGTCTGTCTGTGGGTGGAAAGCTGTACTAAAACTCAGTCGTGTACCAAGAGCGTCCTAAAGTTTCTGCCATAGCCTGCTTGTGAACTGGGTACCTCGATCTGATACTATGCATGACGGCACTCCATGTAGACGTACAATCTCATCGATATAAACCTGTGCATACTGAGCAAAT
Source organism: Agapanthus africanus (assembly GCA_030015575.1). NCBI lineage: Eukaryota > Viridiplantae > Streptophyta > Magnoliopsida > Asparagales > Amaryllidaceae > Agapanthus > Agapanthus africanus. Next base: position 542,004,530 of record CM057337.1, read on the forward strand.
CCATATGTCGTCTTCACTGGAAGAAAATGAGCGGCCTTCGTCAGCCTGTCTACAATCACCCAAATGGAATCGTACCCTCTGCTAGTCCTGGGTAGACCCACCACAAAATCCATGGAAATCAGTTCCCATTTCCACTCTGGAATGGTTAAGGGTTGCAGCTCTCCGGCTGGCCTCTGGTGTTCTGCCTTGACTTGCCGACAAGTTAAGCATCGTGAAACAAAATCCGTAACATCCTTCTTCATTCCTTCCCACCAATAATTTTCTTTCAAATCATGATACATTTTGGTGGAACCAGGATGAATACTGTATACTGATCTGTGGGCATCCTCCAAAATCTCACGCCTCAATCCGTCAGAATCTGGCACACAGAGACGAGTCCTAAAACGTAATACTCCATGATCATCAATCACGAACTCCGTCTCCTTGCCCTGCCTAACATGATCCATAATCTCCATCATGCGAGTATCTGTAGGCTGCGCATCTCGAATACGATCCAACAGCTGAGGTCTTGTGCGAACATGTGCTAACTGACCTCCTGCCGACGTAAACTCAAACTGTATACGACTATCACATAAGATCTGCCAGTCTGTAGAAGACTGTCTCTGCATAATGCTCAAATGAGATAAATTACTTCCAGGCCTCCGACTCAAGGCATCTGCTACTACATTTGCTTTGCCTGGGTGGTACAAGATCTCACAGTCGTAATCTTTCACCAGTTCCATCCATCTACGCTGCCTGAGGTTCAGATCTTTCTGCTGAAAGATATACTTTAAACTTTTATGATCTGTGAAGATTTGACACATTTCTCCAAACAAGTAATGTCTCCAAATCTTCAATGCGAATACTACAGCAGCCATCTCTAGATCATGAGTGGGGTAGTTTTGTTCATGCCTCTTCAACTGTCGAGAAGCATATGCTATAACTTTGCCGTGTTGCATCAACACACAGCCTAAGCCCACTCTAGAAGCATCGCAATACACGACGAAACCCCCTGACCCGGAAGGTAAAGATAATACAGGTGCAGTCGTCAAACGCGTCTTCAACTGTTGGAAACTCTGCTCACACGCATCTGTCCACTGAAAAGGAACTTCCTTCCTAGTCAATCCTGTCAAAGGTGCCGCTATCCGTGAGAAATCCTGTACGAAGCGTCTGTAATAACCTGCCAGACCTAAGAAACTCCGAACCTCCGTAACTGACATAGGCCTGGGCCAGTGTTGTACTGCTTCAATCTTCTTTGGGTCTACACATATACCTTCTCTCGTAACTATGTGACCCAAGAAATCCACACTATCGAGCCAAAAAGCACACTTAGAAAACTTTGCATACAATTGATGCTCCTTCAAGGTCTGCAATGTGATACGTAAATGCTGCTCGTGCTCCGTCTGACTCCGAGAATATACAAGAATATCATCTATGAATACTATAATAAACCGATCAATAAATGGTCTAAAGATACGGTTCATCATATCCATAAAAGCTGCTGGAGCATTGGTGAGTCCGAACGACATCACCAGAAATTCATAATGCCCATATCTCGTACGAAACGCCGTCTTCGGAATATCGTCCTTCCGAACCCTCAATTGATGATATCCTGACCTCAAGTCAATCTTTGAGAAGAATCCGGCTCCTTGCAACTGATCGAACAAGTCATCTATTCGTGGTAATGGATACCTGTTTCGCACAGTGACGCGATTCAGCTGTCGGTAGTCGATGCACATTCTCATACTACCGTCCTTCTTCTTTACAAATAACACAGGAGCTCCCCACGGTGAAACACTGGGACGAACCAGTCCTCTATCTAACAACTCTTGCAACTGGCCTTTGAGTTCTTTCAATTCCGTCGGTGCCATTCGATAGGGTGGTATAGAAATAAGCCCTGTACCCGGAATCAAGTCGATACAAAATTCAATATCTCGATCAGGTGGCAATCCTGGTAACTCAGCAGGGAATACCTCAGGAAATTCTCGTACGATCGGGATTTGGTCCAATGGAACTTCAGCGACCCCTATGTCCTGAATAAAGGCCAAGAACCCATGACAACCCTTCTTCAAGAGCCGCCCCGCACAAAAAGCAGAAATCAGGTTGACAGGGGTTAACTTGCAATCCCCCTGCACAACAAACACCGGTTCACCTGGAAAACAGAATCTAACCGCTTTTCCTCTACAATCTACATAAGCATGACAAGCGGCTAACCAATCCATTCCAAGAAGTATATCAAAATCCAACATGTCCAGGAGAATCAGATCAACAAGCGAATCTCTATTACCAATACGCACCGAACACGATCTGAATACGTGCCGAGCTATAAAGGAATCTCCAACTGGAGTAATCACTACCAAAGGTAACTCTAATAATGACGACTTTTTTCCCAACAAAAGTGCGAATCGTGAAGATACATAAGAATGTGTAGAACCGGGATCAAATAAAACATGTGCCTCTAATGAGCATACTGTAAGAGTACCTGTCACGACTGCATTTGATGCCTGGACATCCTGTGGAGTCAGCGCAAAAACCCGTGCCTGGCCCCTGCCCGCATCCTGTCGTCCTCTACCTCTATCTCCTCTACCTCTCTGAGCATGTCCTGCATAGCCTCGACCTCGTGGTGCAACTGCCTGGCGTGTAGCGCCAACTGGGGGAGGAAGTAAAGCCATCTGTGTAGGAGGTGGAAGGGGTAAAGCAGCCTGTGGAGCAACGGTCCCTCCCTGAGATCTACAATCTCGTGCAAAGTGTCCGGGAAGTCCACAACTATAACAAGTAGATGGTGATCTCTGATCATCAGGATAAGAACTGAACATCTGGCCCTGTGTCCAAGCTCGTCCAACACTGCGGCCTGGAGTATATCTGCCTGGATAGGACCCTCTACCTCGGCCAAACTGTCTATTTGTCGGCACGACTGGTCTACTCCTCTTTGGCTCCGGAACGACTCCTGACTGGCTCAAACGCTCCTCTACTCGAATCGCCGCATCCATGGCCTGTGCATATGTATCAAAATGCTGGGAGCCTATCGCCAGATACAACTGTGTGTCCAAACTCCTTAGGAACCTTTTCACCCGAAGCTCCTCTGTAGGTACTAAGTATGGGGCATAACGCGACAGCTGGGTGAATCGTAAGTCATAATCTACTACTGACATACTTGCGGATTTCCTCAACGCTTCAAAACTGCTAGCTCTAGCATCCCTCACACTCTGGGGAAGAAATCTGGCAAGAAAGACTGTAGAAAAATCGGTCCACGTCATCGGAGGAAGATTCGTAGCTCGCCCTCTCTCCATCGACTCACACCATTCTTGTGCAAGCCCCTCCAAACGAAAGCTAGTCAGCTCAACTGACCTCGCATCAGAACATCGCAATGATCTGCCAATTCTCGCCATCCTATCAAGAAAAGACTGAGGATCTTCCGCCACATCGGTCCCTGTAAATACTGGGGGTCTCAATCTCATAAACTCTGCAAGTGATACCTCCATCACTCTCGTATCTACTGGTGCTACCGTCTGTGTAGGCTGTACCTCGGACTCTGCTACGGTCGGTGCTGGATCTGATCTCAATGCTCGAGTGGTCTCAGCTAACTGTCCCACCACTCGCTGTAATCCCAACATACCCTCCTCAATCCTAGTCATGCGATCTGGAGGAGGAGGATCAACATGCTCATGCACCTCCTGCATGTCCGGTGTACCAGTCGTCGTCACAGGCGGACTCGCCCTAGCTGCATTTCTGGCTGCGGCTCGTCTAGCCCGCGTAGCCATGGCAACTGGAACAAGAAACGAGAGTTGATAAGGTGTGGGAACAGAAGCAATCAATAACGGAGAATCAACGGAAGAATAGATCAAGATAAACATCCTAAGGTTAGTTAGGCTGAATACGATAACGTAAATATGCCGCGGAACATACGTACGGTACTGCATTCGTCCTAATTCACCTACTCCATCAAACCAAAGGTCATCCTAACTCTCAGACTTACATCAACCTATTGAAATCCCTTACTGAATTCCGTAAGGTTACTCCTAAGCTCTGATACCAACTTTGTCACGACCCAAGTTTGGATGTGACAGGCACTTAGATTGTATCATATCTAAAGATATACACAAGTCCAAGTAAGCCAAAAACCAAGATCAAATTACCTTATTTCGGAATTCTTTATGAAAATTTAGTTTTTAAGTAAAAATATCAATTTGTGAAGTTATTTCCTTAAACAAATAATAAAGATTAAGTTTAGTTGCATTCCGAGTTGGAATCAACAATATCAATAATGGACATGAATATAAGCATATAGAACATCACTGAATCTCATAAAGACAAAAATAATGAAACTAACCAACAGATCTCAACTGTACATATATATACCACATCTCACTTCTAAGTCAAAATACAGTCTGATGGAGTCTTTCTAGATACAAAATACAAAACCCAAAAAGGAAGGTTACTACACAGGTAACCTACCGATCAAAAGATGGAATACAACTGCAAAAGTGATCCTGCCTCGCAGCTACCCGTCCACTCTATCCCTGCAAAGAACTGTGGCACAACGGGAATGGGTTGCCAACTCAGTGAATACGACTAACATATATCGGCGAATAAAGTAAATATGACAATCATGCTAATGAATATGAATCAATATGATATATGAGTATATGTGAAATCCAACAATAAATCTCATCATATTTCTGAAACCACCACTTAAGTAAATCATTTTCCGGTGTCTATCAACGACACAAACTTTCATTTCTTATAGGCATCATTCCCCGAATGATCCTATACCCATAATATCGGTCGTTATCCTCTAGATACACGCCGTATTTCTATAACCAACTCCGGTATCGAGTAACCTCGCTAGGCTCCCCCGTCTCAATATGGCTATCCTGCCCCTCGGTCTCGACCGGGTCCACCATGTATCCAACTGTATATCTCCCCCACTCAGTATGGATAACGTAAAATCCGCGACCGTATATCTCCCTCACTCGGTCCGGAATAAAACTAAAACAGAAATCATCTCATGGTGGACATGACACATCAATCATGAAAATACTGGATTTATGAAATAGTAAAAACTCAAAACCATAAATCCTCAATTCTACATTTACTTCATATATAATACCAAAATACGCATAAGGTAACAGGATGTCAATGATGCAACCTACCACTACATTAGATATGTGAAATACGATATCATCTATTTTAACAAGTATGATATTTAAGTGTATGTGACATGGCAATATCGACGAGGTGTGTGTAGCATATAAGATGTGCACGTGGCATGACTCGTCGATAATTGTGAAGTGTTCTAACAACTATGCAATTTACAAGTATTTTAATGAATGAAATTCTAACATTTAAGCATGATGATATAAATATCACATTAAGTAAAACCACGGGCGAAACACGCCATCTTTACAAAATTCCCCGGTAGATGTTTAGTCTACTCACCGGAAAAGTCGAATCTACTCCGGAATCGCTAATTCTTTCCCTTTCCTCGCGGTTTCCGTACTTCTCGTATTAGAGTCTAATCATGCAAAATAACTTATATAAGCAAAATGGCTATTCCGATATAACGGAAATAGAGATACTTTATCCTACTTACTAGTTATCTACTATTTGATTATATCAAGTTATTAAACACCTAATCTTGCTGGATTTCAACATCAATCTGTACTTGTTGCAGAATTTTAAAACGCGACGCGATTTAGTCGTGTCGTATTTAGTGTTTTACGATACCCTTTCCGATATATCATCCCAGATTTTAACTACTGTAAAACTAATTTAAATAAACAGCACCAAAAGAACCTAAATTGTATACTGTAGACTACCCAAAAACCCAAACCCACAAAGCTCCTCACATGGCCGGCGACGCCGGCCATTCCCTTGCTGTCGCCGGCCCAAAACTGGCCCCCTGTTGTCGTTTTCTTGTGGTGTGTTCTAATTGATTCCTACATCATTTTGACCCTGTTTAATTTATTTAATTATCTTCCAGATTAAAGCAGATTTCCACAGACACTAATTTTGCTAAAATACGATATTATGTGACTTATCTAAACTTTAATCAATTGAACTACAGAACTTATCTCTACTGTGTTTAAGAAGTTTACCCTCCTAATTTGCTGTAGGAATAACCCTCCAAGATTAATCAACTCTTCTTAGCTTGATGATGAACCAAACTCAAGAACAAGCTCCCTCTTCTTCTTCTTCCTCTTGTTCTTCTTTTTCCTTCTTTAGTTTTCCTTTTCTTTTGATTTTCTTTTTAGTTTTGATTCTGATTTTTAACTGAAAATGAACTATTTAAGTGAATGAATGAAGAGATAAGGGAAGGTGGAGGTGTCTTAAGCTAAGGTGTGCATGTTTCATGCAAGGAGGAGGTGGAGATTGAAGGTTGCATGAAGCATGAGGTGTTTTTGATTTATGTTCTATTTTCTTTTGATTTATTTTGAATTTGAATTCAGAACTGAAATTATATCATTTACTTTCACTTAAACCCTTAACAATACCCTATTTGCATAAAACCTAACTTTGCAATTTAACCCCTCACAACTAACTTATTATAAAACACACCTTTTATTAAAATGAAGCTAAATTTGTCACTAAAACCCCTATAACTTATTTAATTTACATTCAAAAATTCTAATTTAATTTGTATTACATATAACTTATGAAGATTGACATATTTGATTTTAACCATTTTGTGATTTATCACCTTATTCTTAATTTAATTAAATTTATTTATTTCTAGCTTTTTCCTAATTGTTACAATATTGCATGTGGTTGTGATCCGCCTTGGGCGAAGAGCTAGCTCCCGCTTGGGGATGCCATTTTTATGATTACAGGTTTATTATCTTGTTGTACCTATTTTGGGGGATAGAAAATACAGGGGAGACTCTGCCGAAATTTTCGGAAATTTTTTATGTTTTAAAAAGGGATTCTATGCAACTTATTTGATTTAAAAACCGTTTTCATTTAAGGTTTGTCCTTCACTCTCTTTTGATTTTGGTTTAGATTTTCTGGGCTTTGGCTGACTTAGGTTACGGTACGCCTTTAGACGTCTCGTAATCTAAGTGCCAGTCACGTTCCGTACTTTCGGGTCGTGACACACGGCTCAAATGAGTCGTGCAAACAGGTAATAGTTGGGTACAGTCCCGAAGCACTTGGAGGCAGTAACGGTTAGACAGGATTCGTCTCTCCCGGTATTGGGGGTTGATATCGCGCTGTGTCTAGGAGAGCCATTACACATAGTCGTCCCTGGCCAGGGCAAGCGAGAATTACTGGTATTGTTTCCAGTAGTTTCTCAGCGTGTTCTGGGCTACACTCCAGCATGACTTGTACCGCTATTAGGGGACTGACGTTTACCACCCCCCTAGGCCCGACATGCGATACTCTCAGACGAACCCGACATGCGATACTCTCAGACGAACAGACCAGACTGTATGGAGATTGTCACATTCAGGCTCAGTAGGAGTTCGGATGGGTTCACCTCATCAGTCTTCTTATCGGCATCTACCTGGGGACAGTTACGTACAGCTAGTACCGCTTTTGGCCTGTGGTTAAACCCACTTCCAGCGTAGTGTCGAGTCTTTAGAATCCCATACAGAAGGCTATTCGCTTTTGGGCAAAACAGAGTAGAGGTCGCATGGTTTTGCGACAGGGTTCATTCACATCCGCGCACTTGTGCACGTTTGGTGTCCGGGCAGTTATTACTAGCGGGCTTTGGTTTAAGCCAGATCCTAGTATATGTTTTGGGATTGGTTTTATCTCATTGTATTCGTGTTCCTCGGAACACGGATGCGGGTGTGTATGCACAGTTGACAGAGGCAGAGGCGAGGATTCTCATTAGGGTTGTTGACCGTTGATTTTTTCTAAACCCTAATGAGAATATGAAATATGATTAATAATATTACCTAAGGATTATTGTGCCATGGTTGAGTTGAATATTTTACTTTTGTTGACTTGTTGTCTTTGTTGACCGGTTGACCATTGTGGACTTGTTGACCATCATCATTTCATTTCAATGATACTTCTTGTTCTTTGCAAAATGCATTAAATGCATGAAATGATAATGGTCATTGAAATTAACCATCACAATTCTTAATTATCATCATCATCATCATCATTCTTACTTTTGTGAGCATGGTTGTAAATTATCAACTCATTCTCACTTGCTCACTCTCTCTCATCAAAAGCGCATCATCTTCCTCTCTCTCAAAGCTCTCATGTCTCATGTGTTGAGAAGCATGAGCTATTGAGGTAAAACCACTAAAACTCTTCTTTACTCACTCTAGAGTTCTAGGTTTAGCAAGCCAAGCACTTTAGTTTCCTCTCGGTTGAGGTAGGAGCTCAAGGTAGAAGCTTTCGGGTGGATCCTTCATCGACAAAGAAGAGACTACGAGGTAGAACCGTTCAAACCATCCCAAGGAGCAAGAAGAGAAAGAGTTCAAGACCTAGGTATAACCGTATAACATAGTAGTTAAACTTGTAGTTAGTTTGCTAGGTTTTGTTTAGCAAAGATCCTCTTTTCTAGTCCATGTTGCCTTGTCACAAAAATCGTTTTTCACCGTTTCCGCCTCCCCGTAAGGACCGGGTGGGCAACGTGGACTTACATCCCCATGTCCCCGAAGTCGAGGAGGTATCGCTCAGACTTATATAGACCTGGCGTTTCTTGGGGAGTGCTTCAGATCCGCTGCATTTGATGGGCAGTAGGCTGCCCGCTGCAGATGCGCCGATCAGAAGGAAGCTCGGTGGCCTCACTTTGAGGGCTTCAAATCCTCTGCGTATGGTGGTCAGGAGGATGCCCGCTGGGGATGCGCCGAGCAGGGTAGCTTCTCGGCTGCCTCTTGGCGAGGGCTTTGAATCATGGCGTCTTGGGTAAGGAGCTACCAGAAAGGGATGACCGAGCAGGGAAGCCGCTCGGTTGCCTCTTGGCGAGGCTTTTGATCCCTGGCGCCCCAGGTAGGGAGCTACCAGACGAGGATGACCGAGTAGGGAAGCCGCTCGGTTGCCTCTTGGTGAGGGCTTTGATCCTTGGCGTCCAGGGTAGGGAGCTACCAGCCGAGGATGACCGAGCAGGGTAGCCGCTCAGTTGCCTCTTGGCGAGGGCTTTGATCCATGTCTCACGGGTAGGCAACTACCAGCCGGGGATGACCGAGCGGGGAAGCCGCTCGGTTGCCTCTTGGCGAAGGCTTTGATCCCTGGCGTCATGGGTAGGAAGATACTAGCCGGGAATGACCGAGCAGGGTAGCCGCTCGGCTGCCTCTTGGCAAGGGCTTTGATTCCTGGAATCGTGGGTAGGCAACTACCAGCCGGGGATGACCGAGCAGGGAAGCCACTCGGATACCTCTTGGCGAGGGCTTTGATCCCTGGCGTCATGGGTAGGAAGCTATCAACCGGGGATGACCGAACAAGGGCGGGTCTGGTTGCCTCTTGGCGAGGGCTTTCCTGTCGATTGTGGTAGGAAGCTACCAGCCAGGGATAGCCGAGCAAGGATCGGGCTCGACTGCCTCTAAGGAGGACTTGATCCTTAGCGCGGGAGGGGCTATAAGAAGCCTACTACGGACGGGGGCCGAGCAGGGTTACTGCCCGGTGCCTCTTGGCGAGGGCTTTGATCCCTGTCGGTCGTGGTAGGAAGCTACCAGCCGGGGATAGCCGAGCAAGGGTCAGGCTCGACTGCCTCTAAGGAGGACTTTGATCCTTAGAGCTGGAGAGGCCGTAGGAGGCCTGCTAAGGATAACCGGGCAGTGAAGCTGCGCGGTTGCCTCTTGGCGAGGGCTTTGATCCCTGGCATTGCGTGTAGGGAAGCTACCAGCCAGGGATAGCCGAGCGAGGTAGCCGCTCGGCTGCCTCTAGGCGAGGGCTTTGAACCTTAGCGTTGGAGGGGCTGTAAGAGGCCTGCTAAGGATAACCGGGCAGTGGAGCTGTGCGGTGGCCTCTTGGCGAGGGCTCTGACCCCTGGCGTTGCGTGTAGGGAAGCTACCGGCCAGGGATAGCCGAGCAGGGTAGCCGCTCGGCTGCCTCTAGGCAAGAACCTTGATCCCTGGTGTTGCGTATAGGGAAGCTACCGGCCAGGGATAGCCGAGCAGGGTAGCCGCTCGGCTGCCTCTAGACGAGGGCTTTGATCCTTAGTGTTAGAGGGGTCGTAGGAGGCCTGCTAATGATAACCGGGCAGTGAAGCTGCGCAGTTACCTCTTGGTGAGGGTTTTGATCCCTGGCGTTGCGTGTAGGGAAGCTACCGGCCATGGATAACCGAGCAGGGTAGCCGCTCGGCTGCCTTTAGGCGAGGGCTTTGATCCCTGGCGTTGTGTGTAGAGAAGCTGCCGGCCAGGTTATCCTTAGCAGTATAACGGTTTTAGCCGTGACCATATTGGTTTTTGGTCACAGTTAAACCCGTTACCAAATCCCTTCCCAGTAGCAGTGACCATAGAATTTTCATATTATTCATGTGATAATTTAATAAATATAATAAATAAAAAGATTTGTCAATTCTATTATTTAAATATCTATCTCTATTTTTATCTCTCCCTCTACTATTACAACCACAACTCATAGGGTCCCAGTTTTGATTTCAATTTGACGGTCTACTACAGCCTCTGATAGAGGCATATCAACAAAAAAAAGAAATAAATGTACATCCTTCTCAAATCTTTGTCCATTTCGCATGTCCAAAATACTAGTATGTTTAATCAAAATAAAAATAAAAATTAAAGGCTTCAAAAACTATTAATTTAGTTTCAACAAATTTAAAATGAGAAGAGTCATGTGTTTGAGGTATTCATAGTTAATTACCATACATTAGTATAAAGTATTATTTTGCATGGGATATACTACAACTACAACAACAAACCAAAGAGCCTTTATACCAAGCATATGTGGTAGGCTATGTGAAACTAACATAAGAATCATGCCGGGTGGAGCACAAGGATTCTACACCTCCACTCATATCGAACAATATATTTTCATTAAGGCTTTCATAAAATTATAGATAGATCATAAACTATAGGTACATATGGATAATAAGTGTCTATTTAAACTAAAACTAAAGGTAAGCATAACATGAGGAATTGGGGGGAACTTGAATTTCCGTATAGGAGTACTACACCAACTCATATAAATAATAATAATTAAAAAGAACAATCCAACTGAAGCATTTGACTCTGAATGGAAAAATAAACAAAACAGCAAAAGGAATATTCATTGAAGGAATCTGTACTTAACTAACTAGCATGCAATAGAAATTGATCCACTTTCTTCAAAGCAAATTTGGTGTGAGCCAAACTGGTGGTGGCCAATTTAATCTTGGAATATCTTGAGGATAACATGGTGCTATGGTACCATCTTCTAAGTTGCAAACACCGATATCACGATCTCTATCTTTAAAGTATGGAGTTTCTTCCCAATTGTCATCGACAAAGTAGATGCAATTTCTTTTCAAGTTAGAAAAGTTTTGAGTGGGCAAAGATATGCTGGAGCCATTCCCGATGAATAATGCGTTTTGATCCTCCAGAGATTGCATCCTCAGACAGCGAAACTTGTCGCCGTCATCGATTAACTGGTACACTTCAAAAGAAACTGTCCTAAACACATCCTCGCCCTCGCCTTTATATCGCTCCCTTCGAACAAGCAAAATTCGAGATGAGGATACAACCAAGTATGAACATAAGAAACGATCATAATCGGGTTCCAGATCGAGTTGAATGGTACGAATAGCACATGGGCGTTGAGAACTGTTGGTTGTGAGATCCCAGACTTTGACTTGTTCATAATTATCCAACGTGTAGAAAACGCCTTCATGAAAAAGAAGACCTCTATAGAATTTTCCCTCCATTGTGGTCCAGACATCATCTTCACTTGTAGCATAAGCCAATCTTTGAAAAGGCATGAATAAGAGAATCACAAGCCATGAATTTTGCGACCATGAAACCACAGATCTACCATGAGTAGAGAAAAGAGAGCGTTTAGTTTCTTCCATGCTAAACTCAAACGCCTCATCCTCTACAAAAGATTCGGAATCATAACAATAGAGGTATTTGATAAGGTGTCCTTCGGGGTCACGCTTCGCTCCAATTGAAGGAAGGGAGAGGATGGAAGGGAGGGGGATTTGGACACGTGTGATTGGATTTAGGAGGTGCAAATCTGATCGCTCGTCGGCTGTGATCAACCATCCTTCTGATGATCCGATCCATACACGCTTGCGGATATCAGGCTCAAGCAACTTATTCATATGATACATCTCATTCTCTGCTATATTGTAAAATTGGCAACCCTTGAAAGGATTGGAAAACATCAACCATGGTGATTCCAGAATAGGTGCATGATTATTTTGAGTTTCGGCAGCACGTCTCCAGTATCTACACATGCACCGGCAACGGATACGGTTGACCGTCGACAGTCTATCAAAGATCTCGGAGAAAATCTCAGGTGGAAACCAGGACCATGAGAGGACCATTGATTTTCCTCTACTATTTTAAGTGGAAAAGAAAGCGGTTTACTGATCGACGACGAAAGAAAGATATAGAAAACAATAAGAGAGAATGAAGAATACCAGATCAAATCTGCACCGATTGAGAGAACTCTATGATGCTCCACGCCTCTTATTTTTGATGTCTTCTCGCTGTTCTCTCTCTCTCTCTCTCAATCTCCTAAGATAGCCGCAATACAAATTTAAGGATGGTTATGCCAAAACCTAATTTGATTCTTAATTCTGATAGCCTTTCTAATACAATATTACTAGCACATGCGATGCACGTATGAACAACTGAATTCTTAATAACCAATTGGTTAGATTTTTTTATTTTTTATATATATTAGTTTTAGAGATAAATGTAGTTGCCCAGAAAGATGGAGATAATTTTTATCATGGAAAATTTAGATATAAGGTATTTTCTCTTTTTTACCTTAACAATTGACATGGTAGGTAAATATTTTGAAACATCTGCAAAATCTATATCGCATGAAATTGGATTTCAAGGCAAATTCTAAACGCTCTTCCTCAGGCATTATACGCGTAGAGATAAAAACAAATTATGATCACATGTCTTTAAATAGTTAAAAAGCTTCCCCTTTTTAAACAAAAAAACTATGATCTGATGAATTAAACCAGTTTTAAAATTGCACTCTGATTTCTTTTCTTAAAACAGCTTTCAATCTTAGTATTTCTATTTATTTATTTATTTTTGCAGCGATAGTATTTCTGTTTATTACTCTAACACTACTAAAATAGGGGGTTGCCCCTACGGATATTGAAATCCGTAGGGGCAGATTTATGTTGGCCCTACGGATTAAGCCGTAGGGCCAAAAGGTTGCCCCTACAGTCAAAGACTTTCAAGAGTAAAAATATTAAATCTTAATTTGGTGTTTGCCCCTACGGAGCCGCAAACCAAGAACCTACGGATAAATCCGTAGGGGCATCTAAATATGGATTTAATAGAAAAGGCACATAATTTCTCTACGCGCCGATTATCCTCTTTCCTCGCTCGTGCCCGCGAAATCTCCCAAATCCCCTTTTCACGTCGCCGCGTCTCCGATCTCGCCAATCTCGTCGCTAATCTCACCGATCTCGTCACCGTTCTCTCTCTCTCGTTCCCAATCTCGTTCCCGTTCTCGTCGCCGTTATTCCTCGTCGTCGATTGTCGATTGTCTCCTCCACCGAATAGGTAAGTAATTAAATCTTCAATTAAAGTAATTTTTGATTATTTTAGGGGTTGTGGTTGGCACTAGTAAAATAGGCGGTTGCCCCTACGGATATTTGAATCCGTAGGGGCAGATATAACTTGGCCCTACAGATTAATCCGTAGGGCTAAAAGGTTGCCCCTACGGGCAAAAACGTCCAAGAATAAAAATATTAATTCTTAATTAGGTGTTTGCCCCTACGGAGACGCAAACAAAGGACTTACGGGTATGTCCGTAGGGGCAAGTAAATATCGATTTAACAAAATCCCAGATCGATCGCCTACGCTCACTTCCTCTCTCTCTCTCGATCGCGCGCGAAAATAAGCCCCAAATCGCCACGCTGTCGTCGCCAACGTTGTTCTCCTCGTCGCCACCGCCGGTTTCGTCGCCACCGCAGTTCTCGTCGCCACCGCGGTTCAGGTCGTCGCCACCGCCGTTCAGGTCGTCGCCCCAGCCCCAGCAGCCGTTCAGGTGAGTAAATTTCGAGGTAAATTAAAGAATTTTTGGATTATTTTGGGCTTAGGGTTCATGGCGCGCGAGTTGGAGTTGGGCAGGGGTCGCGGTCGCGGTCGCGGTCGGGGTAGGGTTAGGGTTGGGGCAGGGGCTGGGCTGCGGGGTCGGGTTCAGGGTCGGGGTAGGGTTAGGGTCGGGGTCGGGGTCGGGGTCGAGGAAGGGTCAATTTATCAAATTTTTTATTGGGGGTGCGGCTGGGGCTGCGGGCTGGGGCTAGGGCTGGGCTGCGGCTAGGGCTAGGGTTGGGGCTGGGGCTCGGGCTGCGGCTAGGGCTGTGCGTCCTCCAGAGGGCGATCATAGGATCGATGAAGTGAGGTGGCTGGATATGAGATACGATGGATTTCCATGTGTTCAATGGAATGCTGAGGGTCAGAGTCGGTTATTCATATATCTCCCAAAAAAGAATGAGTTTGTTATCAAAGGTGTATTGACTTCTACATCAAGGAATATCAGTTATATGTCATCCAGTGACTAAGTCTGTTTCTGGCCCAACCATATTTATGAATCATTTCTTCTTTTTCCTTCTTACGTATATTTACTAGTTCAGACTGTATGCACCTCTGCAATCAACGCCGAGAACTTGTACATTATAGGTTAATAGACATTAGCTATGAAATCACGGTGCATATCGAATTCATGATATGTTATAGTCCCTCATTATTTTTACTGTGGTGAGAAAGCAGTCGCTGGTGGCCATAAGCCATAGAATTGGCAGTTGTCCTACCTGCGATAATATCTTACAAATCATCAGTAGACATCTCTGTTATATTAATCTTTTAATGTCTGCATGCATGCATGTTTATTTGCATATTTCCACTTGTTTGTGCCATAGTTTTTGTGTGCATGTGTGCGTGTGTGCCACAGTTATATTTACTTCTACATCAAGGAATATCAGTCGCATGGCAGGATTTAGTCTGGTTTTGGCCTAACCGCATTTATGAATTTGTCTTGTAGATGTTTTTCTGAGTGTCACATCGTTCTCACCCAAGTTTGTAAGCCATGTTCATTATTCTTTCAATTCTTTTAACTTGAATATGCCAGTTATTGTTCGGTTTACTATAAAATTGCAACAAAGAGTCTCTGTTAGCACTTCCATGCACCCTTTACATGTTTTTATCATATCCACTCCTATCTATCCAGAAAGTCAACATCTTCTGGTATTTGTTTTCAAAAAGAAAAGATAAGAGAGGAAAAGATATTTGTCCGTCTCATATTTGAGCCATACTTTTGATTTTCTTGCAGATTCTAGGTTGATTTTCTGTGATAATTCATAAACATAGTAATATTTATAATGTTTCTTCTTGTTAGTCTAGCTTTCCTCTTATGAATGCCAACACTGTTTTTGCCCTCCTTTTCTTCGGGGCACATGATATCTTGCACCTCTCCTCTCAAAAACTTATTTATCTTTTATTTTCTATATCTTTATTTTATTTTATCTTATTTGCTATGCTTTGTTTTGTTTTATTATATTTTTCCTCTGCTAATTATATTCTTCTAGATCATGTTTGTCTAATCTATCCGAGGCTTAGCATAATCTAGTTGCGATAAACAATTCCATCTTCTGCTACTATGGTGGCACTGAGAAACTTCCATTTAGAAATGACAGCACGTATTTTGTGGAAGTACTGTACATAAGTAAAACCACAACGGGCATGACAAATTTGTTGACCAGGTTCCGATTACTGTGTGAAAGTTGTTCGGATGAAATTCTAATTCTGGTGGAATTGAAACCGATAACCGGTTCATATGGTGATTTAGGCTGCTTCAGTGATATTTGTGCCTACATTGATGCCTCAAGCAACGAATCAATGATGTGGATCACAAACTAATTAAATAAATTTTGAATACCAATCTGGACTGGGATTTGTGATTGGGGAGAAATTTGTGTGCTTATAGGCATGGCACAAGTTTGGAAAGTACAACTTACAACGATCGTGTTCCAAATTAACGTAATTCAAATAGCAATTCCTTGGAATTTTTTAGTCTAGAGAATCTTGATCGAGTCTCAGTTCCATATTATTGCTAGTGGATGCGTTTTGTTCAAAGAGTCTTTTCGTTTTAGTAATTTTCCTTTTTAGGGAGTTTTCGACATTGAAATCTCACTAGTTGATAATGTTAAATGAGTTCTAGTCCAGTTTGCTACATTTTTTCATATATAGTAGATGGTGATACTTCTTTAAGTAAAAACAACCCTACACTTAAGCGAAATCATAAATCGAAACACACATATATAGAATACAACTCATACATGGGTATCCTCAAATCTAACTTTAATTATCGATAATTTATTTTTTTCAACGACAAACGCACACACAAAGCATATACACGGATTTTCTCCTTTGTCAGTAACCATCCCGTTCTTAGATTTCTCAATATAGATCATAACCTACAATTTATATGATACAGTCTAACATGGCCCATGAGTACGTCAGGGTTATGGACTGGATGTATGTGAATTGGCAACAACGTATGCAACCTAAGTTTGTCACTGGAGTTTCCGCTTTCATTGAATTTGCACGCGCACTTAAAATAACAACCTTTATACTAAAAAATTATGTATGCTATTACTTAGTAGTTTATGGTTTTTAGACGCAAAAGCCATTTGAGAAATACTTTTCCTACCCACTATTAATCCATATTCTCAATATAGTCATTGAATTTGCACGCGCACATAATAAGAAGGAGAAGACAGTAATGTGGCAGAAGAAGAAAAAGAAGACAGTAATGTGGCAGAAGAAGAAAAAAATGACATTCCTTGTTCTCTATTTTAGCATCAATCTTCTGATATGAACTAATGATGGCTTTTACATAGGCTTTTCCCTTTAGAGACTTCTTAGTGTCCAATAGAAAGCATACATCAGATTTGTGCAGGTCAGGTTCTTCTATGACTTTCAAGAGTCTCAACTGATTCTGTAAATTACACCCTAGTTGGGTGATACTTTTACCACTTCTCACTGCAGGTGCGCTCTCTAATATCCATTTTGAATGTAATATTATAGATATTCAAAATGGATATTAGAGAGCGCACCTGCAGTGAGAAGTGATAAAAGTATCACCCAACAAGAGTGTAATTTACAGAATCAGTTGAGACTCTTGAAAGTCATAGAAGAACCTGACCTGCACAAATCTGATGTATGCTTTCCATTGGACACTAAGAAGTCTCTAAAGGGAAAAGCCTATGTGAAAGCCATCATTAGTTCATATCAGAAGATTGATGCTGAAACAGAGAAAAAGGAATGTCATTTTTTTCTTCTTCTGCCACATTACTGTCTTCTCCTTCTTCTTCTGCCACATTACTGTCTTCTCCTTCTTATTATGTGCGCGTGCAAATTCAATGACTATATTGAAAATATGGATTAATAGTGGGTAGGAAAAGTATTTCTCAAATGGTTTTTGCGTCTAAAAACCACAAACTACTAAGTAATAGCATACATAATTATTTTAGTATAAAGGTTGTTATTTTAAGTTTTCTCTTATAGAGATATGATCTAACTGCATCTATAAACTATAAGTGTGCAGAAAATTATGATAAGAAACCATAAGAAAGGGTCGTAGCCATGCATAACCTTGAATCTACTTAACAAATCATGCAAAAGCATGCACTTATTGTCACCTTGCCTTGGAATATAAAATATCTTGGAAGACTATAAGCGAGCATTTAAATCTTGATAGCTTTTGACTTCAACATATATTTTTCTCAAGTACCATGAAATATACTTCCTCCGTATAAACCATTTTCAGAAAGATGGATTAACAATGACAAATTATCCATTGTGGCTCACTAGGTTAGCATTTTCTCTTCTATTGACCATCTTACTAATCTGCTTGGTAAATTTATTCGGAACCGGCTGCGAATCATTAAAAGACATGCATAAGAAAGAAAGCTAAAATACAGATATATAGTATACCGATACATCGAAACTTCAAAGTTGCGATGATAATCCAGAGATATTTATTTCTACACACGTGGTGCGCGTGCGAATGCGTCAGGCATCATGGACAAATATTTCAGAACATGGAAAGTATTATTCGTATAAAGTAATTAAATCTTTTAAACACCTTGGGTAGATATTTTCTTAGTTGATGCAATCATATCATGAGGACTAAATTTAAGCTATTATACATATGCATATGTATTTTTCTAACCTAATATATATCTCACACACACACACACACACACACACACACAGAGAACACCAGTTTGGTAGAGAAATCAGCTAGCAGGACACTGAAGAAATGGAGTCCATAGCATTGCCCATCATCATCATCCATGATCCCTTTGAAAAAATATTATCAAAGGGATCATGGATGATGATGATGAGCAATGCTATGGACTCCATTTCTTCAGGATCCTGCTACCTGATTTCTCTACCAAACTGGTGTTCTCTCTGTGTGTGTGTGTGATATATTAGGTTAGAAAAATACATATGCATATGTAAAATAGCTTAAATTTAGTCCTCATGATATGATTGCATCAACTAAGAAAATATCTACCCAAGGTGTTTCAAAGTTTTAATTACTTTATACTAATAATACTTTCCATATTCTGAAATATTTGTCCATGATGCCTGACGCATTCGCACGCGCACCACGTGTGTAGAAATAAACATCTCTGGATTGTCATCGCAACTTTGAAGTTTCGATGTATCGGTATGCTATATATCTGTATTTTAGCTTTCTTTCTTATGCATGTCTTTTAATGATTCGCAACCGGTTCCGAATAAATTTACCAAGCAGATTAGTAAGATGGTCAATAAAAGAGAAAATGCTAACCTAGTGAGCCACAATGGATAATTTGTCATTATTAATCCATCTTCCTGAAAACGGTTTATACGGAGGAAGTATATTTCATGGTACTTGAGAAAAATATATGTTGAAATCAAAAGCTATCAAGATTTAAATGCTCGCTTATAGTCTTCCAAGATATTTTATATTCCAAGGCAAGGTGACAATAAGTGCATGCTTTTGCATGATTTGGTATGTAGATTCAAGGTTATGCATGGCTACGACCCTTTCTTATGGTTTCTTATCATAATTTTCTGCACACTTATAGTTTATAGATGCAGTTAGATCATATCTCTATAAGGGAAAACTTAAAATAACAACCTTTATACTAAAAAAATTATGTATGCTATTACTTAGTAGTTTATGGTTTTTAGACGCAAAAGTCATTTGAGAAATATTTTTCCTACCCACTATTAATCCATATTCTCAATATAGTCATTGAATTTACACGCGCACATAATAAGAAGGAGAAGACAGTAATGTGGCAGAAGAAGAAGGAGAAGACAGTAATGTGGCAGAAGAAGAAAAAAATGACATTCCTTGTTCTCTGTTTCAGCATCAATCTTCTGATATGAACTAATGATGGCTTTCACATAGGCTTTTCCCTTTAGAGACTTCTTAGTGTCCAATGGAAAGCATACATCAGATTTGTGCAGGTCAGGTTCTTCTATGACTTTCAAGAGTCTCAACTGATTCTGTAAATTACACTCTTGTTGGGTGATACTTTTATCACTTCTCACTGCAGGTGCGCTCTCTAATATCCATTTTGAATGTAATATTATAGATATCCATGCCTGTTTATGTCAAAATTATTTATATTGTCAATGTTTGATTGTCTAGTTGTTGGTGATGCATCCATATCAGGGACAGAGGCCACTCTCGTTCCTCCAGGTATGTTTATATATTATATAGGGCATGTATATTGATTTAGAATGCTATATCATAAATATACACACATTATTTTTGCTCTTAGTCGTCCAACTCATTATCATGGGCTGCTTGATGAGATTAGATTTGCGCCTGATGATCTACAAGAGCTTGTTCACTCCCTGTCATATGTGTAAGCAGCGCTATATGCGAGTTTACCTTGTTAATATGTATGTACTGAAATTAATTAATATTATTCAAATTTTGATACATGCAGATACCAGAGGAGCACATCTTCTATCTCTGTAGGTAAGGCTTTGAATTTGTTGATTTTGGTATTTCTTGTCAATTTTATAGACCAGTATGTGCTAAATATAATGTTCTGACAGTTGCTAGGGGGAAGGCAGCATTCGAGGCTGCTGACCCCAGTCCTGGATACCGCACACGGACAGCACCATGGAGGTTGGGAGAGAGGCCGAGGACTGGGCTCTAGCAGGGCCCATATGAGGTTGGACTCCATCCCGGTGGTTACTTCCTCCGTCTCCAGTGAGCGACGTATCCAGCAGGAACTGGAGAGCTTGAAGGCCACCGTTCAGGAGTTGAAGGAGATGCTAGTATGTATACTACTTAATAGTAAAATATCATGTCATATTATAGATATCAACATATCCAATATCAGTACATAGCCTGAGCTTATTTGGTTGTAGACTTATGTTTTATTAATCAAACATGTACATATCTAATTAAAATAAACTACAGTTTTCCAAACTAGATATCCAAATGGGGTTTCGAAATAACTCGATAATGATAAGAATTCGAATAAAACAGAGTTCTTACACGCTTATTGCACACGTTAGGTCCAGACGCGATGGGGTAGGCGCAAGATTCTAGCGTTTATCAGAGGTGGAGCTGGACCGACCTAGGCTAGCATTTTGATTCTTATTTTTTGAAACATGTATTTATTTATATGATACATATTGTACTACATTTTGAAACATTTTGGGCGTTATTGATTTTGGTTTATATTTATATCATATTCAGTTTTTTGGTTTCTTTTGTATATTATATGCGTGAGATGTGAATATGAATACTGCGATATATGTTGTGTGATGATAAATTTTATATTTGATTGGTGTATATATTATTGTGCACAGGACGGGAAAAAATCTAGCAGCCTAATTTTTAAAAAAAAATACAGATATTGTGTACCTACGGATTAATCCGTAGGTATACATGTTACCCCTACGGCTAAGCCCGTAGGGGCAAAATAACAGCAGTAACTGATATTTTCCCACTGATCGCAGTACCAGGGATAGGGAGTGCCCCTACGGACTCACCCGTAGGGCCAAAAGCCTAGCCCCTACAGCGTTATCCGTAGGGGCCATATATCTGGATTCCTAATATATGGCCCCTACGGATTGGTACCTACGCGTATATCCGTAGGGGTTATGTAATGCCCCTACGGTTATATCCGTAGGTACATTCAATATATTAAAAAAACCATAAATAATATAACTTTTTTTTACCCTACGCATTACTCCGTAGGGGCAACAGGACCTACACATATATCCGTAGGGGCAAAAATTTGCCTGTAGGGGCAACCTCAGGGCTTCAACTTGCACCTGCGGCCTTTGCACCTACGGCTTATTTTTTCGCCCCTACGGATATATCCGTAGGGGCAGTGGGTTGCCCCTACGGATTTATCCGTAGGGGCAACCCTTATTTGTAGTAGTGTGGGGTTGCGGTTGGGGTTTAGCTAGGGTTGCGGTTGGGGTTGGGGCTGGGACTGGGGCTGGGGTTGGGGTTAGGGTTCACACAACATAAATCCTCAATGAATATTTTTTATTTATGTTCTTTGCAATGTAGATTGCGGGCATCCATACGCCTCTAGGGAAAATCCAATTTCTGCTGAAGTATTTAGAGTGCCTTGGGAGTAATTTTTTTGGGGTTCCAGTTCTTGCAGTCAGATGTAAACTGCTGTTGCTAATTTTGCAGAGATGCAATCAATTGTAACTATGAGAAACATGAATGGTTTCTGAGTAGTACTGGTTATTTTTGTTCTTATGAAAAAAGTTGTTTTGTTGTTATGTTGAAAATTCCGTGGGTACTTTGCATGAATTTTAGTGTACTGTTTTGAAGTTTTTTTTAAAGTGGATGCTTTGAAAGAATGATGAAGAAAACATGCTGGAAAGTAGAAGAAGAGAAAAATGTGAAAAGAGAACATGGTGTGTGTGTGTGTGTGTGTTGGTTTGGGGTGCTGGTTTTTGTTTTTTCATGTGTGTGTGTGTGGTGGGGGGCATACACTTCCATTTTTCTCTCATCTTAGCGTATGCAACCAGTGTTGGGAATAATTTCCGGTGGGATGGGGTTAGGTTTTGGAAGTGGTAGAAGAGGAAGTTGAAATTGATGGTTCAGTTGTAATTTCCGGACTAGTAACTGTGATAATCAGTCAGGCATCAGTTGTATTTAGGACCTGTTTGGATAATTGCGAGTATGAGATGCTCTTTAAAAACCTTCATAAAAACATTTATGGAAGTAATTTTGGAAGTTACTTTATGTGTTTGTTTATGTAATGTTGAAAGAAGAAAAAATTCCTAAGAAGTTACATCATTTACTCTTCCATTAACAAAATGAGTTTGGAAAATTGTTTGGTAGACATGAATTTTACCATTTTTTGAAAGTAAGAAATCTAGCACAGGTTTTTGACATAGCCCAAAAACAAAAGAAGCGATGTTGGAAAGCTATAACTGAGCGAGCTAGACACTGTTAAGAAGTTGAAGTTTCAAGAATTATAAAATATATTTGTGGAGCTTAATGTATGTATATGCTACCTGCCTTTATCTTAGCATATCTTACATGCTGTTTTTCCATCGTTAACTGTAAGAATTGAATTAGGAATCTAGAATGATGCAACTTAAGTTGCTTTATCTACTTTTATCATATGATTTTGAAAATAAATTTGAACATAGGATTATGACATTCTTTCTTTTTCTTTTCGTTATAACCTTTAACTGATTTTAGCAATAAAATGTCCTTTAAACAAGAGAAGCCAGTGTCTTGTCAAGAAATTTGACTTTCTTAATTGTTTTAAGCTTATCTATTGATGTATCTTGGTATTGTAGGCAGAACTTTACAGGGTAAGGAAAGCATTTGATAAAGCTGAGCCATTATATTTAGAAGCCATAACTATTCTGGAGGAAGTGTTTGGTTCTGATGACGTACGGTGTGTATATTATTTCAGTTGAAATTTATTTTATTTTCTAACCTTGTAGACATGTATGCTTAGTAAGTAACTAATGTTAAATCTAATAATATGTATAAATAGTTATTAACGAAGTTCAGTGAAGGGTCTTTAAGCCTTTTTGACTTTTTTTAATGATATATACTTACATTATATGTCTAGAACAGATATAGTAATTCTGTTTTTTAATATATGATTTTATGTATTTTTACCTTTTTAGTTACCTAAATTGGATGATGGACACATTTGTCATTCTTTAAGGTTTCTTGCTTTTGCAGAGTAGGGGTTGCTTTACACAACCTAGGGCAATTTTACCTTGTCCAGCGAAAACTTGAGCAGGCTCAGAAGTGCTATGAGGTATAAGTTCTTTCGAAGCACTTTTTTCTTTATGAATTTTTCTTTTTTAATAATATTTTTTCCATGAACCATGATACTTGATATGATAGTTGTTAGTAATAAAGCATAAATTTCAAGGCAAAGTTCTCAGAACTCTAATGTTGTATTTTGATAGATTTATATCTAAGCTTTAAGGCAATCAACTTTCATCTTTTATGGGCTATTTCTCATCTCCTTCCCCCAAAAGAAAATCCCTCTACTTCTATGTCTTCCCCTCCATTTCATATTTCCAGGTTCTCCCAAAAGAAATTATAATAACATGTCACATCTTCTTTAAGCAGCATAAGTTAATTGTTTATTTATCTATCAATTCCTATGTGATAATCTGTTCTATTGTCTTTCTGTTTCTTTTGGCAGCGTGCTCTAAAGGTATGAAACAATGCTTGAATTCTCTGTCTTTCATCTCCGATATGGTGGTTCTTTTCCTTTTATTGCTATATGCTGTTTATATTTTGCGTAGATAGAAGGACACATTCTGAGCTATGGTGTGCTTATACAATGTATTATCTTAAGAAGGGTAATACCGTGTTTTTCTAATATGGATAATTTGTCATTGTTAATCCATCTTCCTGAAAACGGTTTATACGGAGGAAGTATATTTCATGGTACTTGAGAAAAATATATGTTGAAGTCAAAAGTTATCAAGATTTAAATGCTCCGCATATAGCCTTTCAAGATATTTTATATTCCAAGGCAAGGTGACAATAATTGCATGCTTGTGCACGATTTGGTATGTAGATTCAAGGTTATGCATGGCTACGACCCTTTCTTATGGTTTCTTATCATAATTTTCTGTACACTTGTAGTTTATAAAGGCAGTTAGATCATATCACTATACGAAATATTGTATTGTGTTCTATTGTGTATGGTGGATCACACACTAGAAACCAAGACACTGCATGTCGGTGCACGTTTTGGTATATTCCTCGATACGTGAAACAAATTTGATTTAATAAGGGAAAACTTAAAATAACAACCTTTATACTAAAAAAATTATATATGCTATTACTTAGAAGTTTATGGTTTTCAGATGCAAAATCCATTTGAGAAATACTTTTCCTACCCACTATTAATCCATATTCTCAATATAGTTATCATAACCTACAATTTATATGATACAGTCTAACATGGCTCATGAGTACGTCAGGGTTAAGGACTAGATGTATGTGAATTGGCAACAACGTATGCAATCTAAGTTTGTTACTGGAGTTTCTGCTTTCATTGAATTTACACGCGCACATAATAAGAAGGAGAAGACAGTAATATGGCAGAAGAAGAAGAAGAAGACGGTAATGTGGCAGAAGAAGAAGAAAATGGCATTCCTTGTTCTCTGTTTCAGCATCAATCTTCTGATATGAACTAATGATGACTTTCACATTGGCTTTTCCTTTTAGAGACTTCTTAGTGTCCAATGGAAAGTATACATCAGATTTGTGCAGGTCAGGTTCTTCTATGACTTTCAAGAGTTTCAACTGATTCTGTAAATTACACCCTTATTGGGTGATACTTTTACCACTTCTCACTACAGATGCGTTCTCTAATATCCATTTTTGAATGTAATATTATAGATATTCATGCATGTTTATGTCAAAATTACTTATATTGTCAATGTTTGATTGTCTAGTTGTTGGTGATGCGTCCATATCAGGGACAGAGGCCACTCCCGCTCCTCCAGATATGTTTATATATCATATAGTGCATGTATATTGATTTAGAATGCTATATCATAAATATACACACATTCATTTTGCTCTTACTTAGATAGTAATTTTTATTATTGTCTAGCTGTAGGTGGTGACAGTAGTTGACAATAAAATTTGTCATCCTAGAAACTGTGATTTTTATATGTGCTCGCATGCGGGAATGATTGTAAGTCGTGGACCTGTACAATAAATTCTTATTTGGTATTTGTTTGAAATCAAATTGAATACTATATAATTGATAAGTTTGTTATATTTGTATTTAGTTTGGAATTAACACAATATTTATTCACGCAGCATGCACTTATGAGAAATAGGGCACCACGCGTCCAACTCATTATCATGTGTTGCTTGATAAGATTAGATTTGCGCCTGATGATCTACAAGAGCTTGTTCACTCCCTGCCTTATGTGTAAGCAGCGCTATATGAGAGTTTATCTTGTTAATATGTATGTATTGAAATTAATTAATATTATTCAAATTTTGATACATGCAGATACCAGAGGAGCACATCTGCTATCTCTGTAGGTAAGGCTTTGAATTTGTTGATTTTGGTATTTCTTGTCAATTTTATAGACCAGTATGTGCTAAATATAATGTTCTGACAGTTGCTAGGGGAAAGGCAGCATTCCCCCTCTTTTTTACCCTTGATTATCGCTATACTGGTCCTCATGCCGAGAGGTTCGGCCGGTATATGGGGGATGAGAGCCGGCTCATGAAGAACTATGCACTCCACGTTGAGTGGGGCGAGCAGCACCGGCACTCATTCGCCCTCTTCTTTGATCAGGCTCGGGTATTAATATATATTTTCATTTGTGATATAATGCAATATTAAGAGTTATTTTCTAATATATCTAATATTAAGAGTTATTTTCTAATATTGCAGACAGCTCAGACCCTGGCGCAAGGTGGTACACCGAGCGTGCTGTCCGCACATCTTGCCGTCCACGGCACCTCGACAGATCCCGCCACGGGCGAGCTTCGATATCCCGACGTCGCTACCCAGGAGTATTACGTAAGTGTTAATATTTATTCAACCCATATTTGAAATTTTAGTTTTGGAAGGTTCAAATTTAAATTTTATACTTATACTTTACTGCTTAATGTGGGTGTAGGAGCGAGTGGTTGAGTAGGCCGAGGCCTCGGGGATGGATTTTAACGGACAGAGCGATCCGAGGCTGCTAACCCCAGTCCTGGACGCCGCACACGGACGGCACCATGGAGGTTGGGAGAGAGGCCGAGGACTGGGCCCTAGCAGGGCCCATATGAGGTTGGACTCCACCCCGGCGATTACTTCCTCTGTCTCCAGTGAGCGACGTGTCCAGCGGGAACTAGAGAGCTTGAAGCCTACCGTTCAGGAGTTGAAGGAGATGCTGGTATGTATACTACTTAATAGTAAAATATCATGTCATATTATAGATATCAATATATCCAATATTAGTACGTAGCCTGAGCTTATTTGGTTGTAGACTTAGGTTTGATTAATCATACATACATATCTAATTAAAATAAACTACGGTTTTCCAAACTAGATATCCAAATGGGGTTTCGAAATAACTTGATAATGATAAGAATTCGAATAATACACAGTTCTTACACGCTTATTACATACGTTAGGTCCAGACGCGACGGGGTACATCGGCCGAGCCTCCACATGCATCTCCTTCGGCTGCGGCTCCGCAAGCCACTACATCGGCTACAGTTCCGCAGACAGCTCCTATAGCTCCACCGCACGCTCAGACTCCCGCAGCCGCGGCTCCGCAAGCCACTACCTCGACGGCGGCTGCGCAGACCACATCGCCAGCTCCACAGGCCGCTCAGACTCCCGCACGCGCCGAATTGCAGGGTTTATTGACCGAGGAGCAGGAGCGCTTGATTCTATCGTTTATCAGGGGTGGAGCTGGACTGAGCTAGGGTAGCTTTTTGATTCATATTTTTTGAAACATATATTTATTTATATCATACATATTGTACTACATTTTGAAATGATATTGATGTTGGTTTATATTTATATCATATTCAGCTTTTGGGTTTCTTTTGTATATTATATGCGTGAGATGTGATTATGAATACTGCGATATATGTTGTGTGATTATTAATTTTATATTTTATTGTTATATATATTATTGTGCACATGGCGGGAAAAAATCAGGCCATCCTTTTTTATAAAAAAAATACAGATAATGTGTACCTACGGATTAATCCGTAGGTACACATGTTGCCCCTACGGATATATCCGTAGGGGCAAAATATCAGCAGTAATTGATATTTCCCCCCTGATCTTAGTACCAGGAGGGTTGGGAG
Source organism: Agapanthus africanus (assembly GCA_030015575.1). NCBI lineage: Eukaryota > Viridiplantae > Streptophyta > Magnoliopsida > Asparagales > Amaryllidaceae > Agapanthus > Agapanthus africanus. Next base: position 542,031,974 of record CM057337.1, read on the forward strand.
TGCCCCTACGGACATATCCGTAGGGGCCATTGCTTCGCCCCTACGGAGTTATCCGTAGGGGCAACATATCAGAAATCCTGATATTTTGCCCCTACGGATAAGCACCTACGTAGGTATCCGTAGGGGATAGCACGTGGCCCTACGGATATATCCGTAGGTACAGTTAATATATTTTAAAAACCCGTAAATAATATAACTTTTTTTATCCTACGGCCTACTCCGTGGGTGAAACATGACCTACACAGAAATCCGTAGGGGCAAGATTTTGCTCGTAGGGGCAAGTTCAGGGCTTCAACTTGCACCTACGGCCTTTGCACTTACGGGGTCTTTTTTCGCCGCTACGCACATCTCCGTAGGGGCAGTGGGTTGCCCCTATCGATAAATCCGTAGGGGCAACCCTTATTTGTAGTAGTGTAAAATCCAAACATTTTTTCAAATATCATCTCAAATATAAAAATTTATATATTTTACCTTTAATTCTCGTTGAATTTACAAAAACACAATTAAATCTCTACTACACCAAACTTTCCTTTTAAGTAAGAGCTTTTTACTAAAAATCACATTCATGGTACTTCATATTACGTACTTAAAAGGTTTTTTTTACTAAAACCCCCTCATAATTTGTTAATTACTAAAAAAACCTCCTCTATACTCGCATACATCTAAATTGCTCTAAAAAAATCCCTAACAGCCCAAAAGGATAATCCTTTTAACATCTTTTATTATTCCATTTGGTGGCTAACAGTGAATATCGGGTTTGACTTCTAAAACCTTCACAACCCCTTTTCTTTTCCCAAAATTCCTAAATTTTCCATCAATTAGCTTTAGGATTAGGGTTTCAATCAATGATCTCTTAAATTATTTATGGAAACCGGCTTATCTTTCTCAACCTTCTCCAACAATGATATTGTCGTGTATCGTTCTCCTTTCAATTACAAGTTTCGAGTTCATGGACAACCTTGTTTGAAAGAAAAATGATTCTTTAGTCGCACTAAACTTAAATCTTCAAGTGAGTGAGAACGTGGGTTCTTTTAAAGTAAGATCTGCTTAAATACCTAGAAAGTAAAAGAACGTCTCAAATACAAGTTCCAGCTGCATCTGAACGGGACGCTGGCTTTCGATGGAAACTAACGAGAGGGATTTTTAATGTAATTTAAATGTATGGGGTTCTTTTCAGTAAATACGAAATATGGAGGAGCTTTTTAGTAATTGATGAGGAATGAAGGGGTTGTTTAGTAAAAAGCTCTAACTTGAAAGACCCTTCACCTACTTAAATTGCACTAAAAAGACGCTAATAAACCAGAAAAGGGAATCTTTTGGGTATCTTACATTACTCCATTAAAGGGTTAACAATGAGTATCAGGATGGGGTCTCAAAACCCCCGACCTCTTTTCTTCTCCCAAAATTCATTATCTTTCCCCTAAATTAGGTTTAGGTTGGATTTTCAATCAAAAATCTCTTAAATTGATAATGAAAACCGGCTCGTCTTCTTCCGTATTCTCCAACAACGAGATTGTCAACTGCCGTTGTCCCATTAATTTCAAGTTTCAAGTTAGTAGACAAACTCGTTCGAAACGAGAGTAGTTCAAGTTCAAGTTCAACCTACCTAAATACATAGCAGATAAAAGAGCAGTTTGAGAGAGAGAGAGAGAGAGAGAGAGTATAGATAGAAATCATGTCAAGACTCCTGATCATCACCAGATTCCAGCATACACTGTGTGTCGAAAGTAAAAGGTAACTAGCAAAGGCTAATAAAGCAGATGCAATCCACAGAATTCAGGATTATTTCTAATAAGATTATGACTGCTCGCCATGTAATAGAGTAAAACTTGAAATTTTTTCTGTATCTTCACAGTTTATAAAACAGGATGTATCTTCACAGTTTATAAAACCAGAAAAGGGATTGGGGTCGGATGGACCTGCAATGGCTATCCGATTAGGTCTTCTGGAAGCTGGATTCACATAAGCAGAACGGCCTGCTGGATTAGTTTGTTCTGCAGATATTACGCCTGCAATACCAAAAAGAAAGGAAAAAAACAAGTGCATCTCAAAGAAAAGTCGAGGATGAAGATATTTTAAAGCCCTGCAGAACAGATAATCTGAGATCAATCTCATTTTTTGTTTGTGTGTTTAGCTTGAACAAACAGAAAATAGATAATCTGAGTTCAAGTAGTGACACATATGATGACCGGAAAAAGGTTGAACAAACATCTATGTTTTCAAGGCCAGAAAAAAATACATTGATATACGACAAAAGTCACACCTTGGGTAGGAATGAAAGTACTTTGGAAGCTTGGATTCGCAATTCTAGCATTAGCTGCAGTGAGTGGTGGAACTGAATTTAGGGCAATGTTGTTGGCGTAGGATGGACCTGCATTGGCTACACCAATGCTGCCTGCTTGAGCAGCATGTTTGCAAGTGTGGCTGGAACCAGCTATGTGGGATCCAATGGGTCTTCTGGTAGCAATTTCTGAAGCTGGGTTCACTGGCGCTGCATTGCCTGTAACATCAGTAAACATGGATGAATCCCAAAGGGAGGTCATGGCTTGTAGAGAATAGAAGCATATAATATAAATCATTTACTCCACTTTCGGCTAAATTGAACTTGGGTAAGAAAAAGAAGAATGTTTTCTAATGGATGTCCATACATAACTGTTTCTCCTGCCACAAAAAAATTAACGTTTTCTAAATGTTAATTTGTTATTCACCGTGCAAGTCCCAGTGCATTGTTTTTAGTACATTGCTTTAACAGTCAGATTCTTGCAGACAAGGAATCTTATAAGCCTCACAAACAATGGCATGCAATTTGTATCCAACGTTTTGTTAGTCCGTTAGTAATTGAAGCATTTATTGGATAGGCTGCACATGTCAGTAATTAAAATGATCAAAATCCATAAAGAGAAGCCTCCATAGATCCCCAAATGCATCCAACACAGAGTTAAAGACAGGAAAAGAACATATACACATTGTCTCAAAACTTGGCTCTGCAGTTTTTTTAATATGCAAACAGGGCATACCTTCAAGGTTGAGAAAACCGGTCATCCCTGCTGCCAAGAGGATAACAATTTATAGGAGGCAGCATCTGTTGGAAAAACTGAAATAGATCTTGAGGCACCGTGTAGGCCTGAAATCAGTAAAGATCATCAATGCAAGTAATTTTAGGGAGCTGCAGTCGCAGATTTCAACAGATGACAAACTAGATATGGGTCAATAACAGACCTTGTGCTTTAAAGTTTGGAGCAGCACTTGTGATTGGGAAAGTCGGTAGCTCCTCGTGTTCGCAAGAACTTTTGAGCGTTAAATCAAGAAAGGAAGTGCTTTCAGAATTATGAGATTCAGAGTTAACATCAGTTGAGCCTTCCTCAGGAAAAACACAGCTGCTACCAGCCAAAGTTACTCTAGATTGGTTCATGGGATGATGAGTATCGGCTACTTGATATTGCGCGCTGGTGAATAGTAGCCACATCAGAAGTATCAACTTGGGCACCAGGGTCCCCACCTGCAGCAACAGTTAACTTCAGAAATCATGGAAGACCCGCATAAAAAAACACACGGTGACCGTTCACGAAAAGGTAAATAGTTTGTTTTGAATCAGATAGAGTATCTGATAAATTTATGCTCCCCATTATTATATGATTAACATGGTTGAAACTTTTTTGTGGGAGCAATACCTCAAGGCTTCACATCTATAATAAGTTTTAGCGGAGTTCCAATGTTGAATAATAATGATATAATAATATCACTCTAAACAACGAGGTAGAAATTTCGTCACGGCATTTAACCAACATAAGGGTGACTAAGGAGACAAGACCAATCCTATCAATAAATATGAAAGGGTGCGGACCCCACATTACCTGCAATTTCAGAAAATATGAATCAATTATTTAGTATTTGTAGGGTTGCAAGGCACACGCACAAGGTTCTACGAGGCATCAACCATGCCCGATAAAAATTTAGCCGTGCCGAACAACCCAAAACCGGATCTTTAAACTAGGGTTTAGGTGAAAACTAGCATGTTAAACAGTTTAACACTAAGTGAGAGGGATTATAACCTTTGTAGATCCGGTCCTTCACTTCTTAAGCTTCGTGTTGAAGTCCCTTCGCTGCGATCATCGTGTTCCGAACTCTTGAGAGGCTCCACGAAGAGAATGATGCAAACTTGCTTCCGATCTTCGATAACATGGATGATCCACCTTGAAGTTTCATTAACACAAGCTAACACTCACTAAATGAAGTGAACACGCTCATCTAAATGGCAAGGGTAGATGAGGATGATGAAGTGGGATTTTTGCTCTCTTTTATTTTCTTATTCTCACTCATTTTTATCACTTTGAAAAAAGCTAGAAAGCTTTTTCAATGAAAGAAAGAAGAAGGAAGAAGAAGAAGAATATCATAATCCTTTTGTGATGAATAATGAATTATTGTAGTGGTTACAGATCTAACCAAGAGTTAAGCATGAAGGAGTTAACCCTTGTAGAGAATTAACTAGAGTTAATGGTTTGGATTGGGTTAACATAATATCTTCACAAAATATCAAGCAAAACACAAAGTCAAAGCTTCATGAAGCTTCATGCAAAAGCTAACCCTAATCCAAATCCTAACCAAGTTTAAACCCTAAACCATTGTTAAATTTGTAACCCTAACATGTTACAATATTATATATCACATATACAATATATTTTGTAACAATAGAAAATAATACAATTAACATATATCGCATATATATCAATGTATTATCCCGTAAGAAAATGAATCTTTTAGTGAGCTAATATTAGTTAATGTAATTTAATATATCATATATATTATTATACATTAAATTATCGAATTAACACTTGATCCGACAATCCGGCTATATCGCATATAACCGACTAATACGATAACCCGGCTATATCACATATACCCGGCCGATATCTCATATCGTGAGAATCCAATACAGTATCACATACCGCATTATCCTCGGTCCCGCACATATCACATATGTGCTCCTACTCCATTTTTCCTGAGTCAAGAAACCTCTGTGTAGGACTCTAAAGAATCGTCAATACGCCGGCAGTAGATGATGATCATATCAAACACCCATAAGCTGCAAGCGGTCAGCTAAACATAACAGCCACCCAGGTATTGAGCGCTCAGAAGATTAAAAAGCAAGCTTGTACATTCTCCCATGAATCCAATCAGTAACACTCCCGTACAGTCCGGTCTCGTCGTCTGATATGTCGCATATCTCGCCTAGGGGTGGTAAACGTCAGACCCCAGTAGCTCGATAAGTCGTGTCGATATGAGGTGTTAGTTATGTATATGCCGTAGAAGCCATTGTTGTACATATGATGTATATTATAATGGATGCTTGGATATATATAGAGATGACTTTCTTGCTCGTCATGATAGTATGCTATTTGGTTTCACTTTATCTTAACATGTTGACTTGTATTGGTTTACTGTTTTTCTCTCACATGTTGATAAAGCCCTTAGGATCTGTATTCAACTACTGGGACTATGATGAGATCATACTAGTAGGGCCACGGTAGTCGATGAGTACATCCTATAACTATTCCTAGTCGAGGGTATATCGAGACAGGGCATCGATACACCAGAGTAGACTAGCGTATATGCATCTTGACCCATATGATGGGCGATGGATGATCCCATATCCATCGGTGTTTGACATCAGAGATGGTGTACGGATGCTCAGTGGAGACTGGGTACACTGGACGGACTCGCCGAGAACTCCCAGATGGTGATATACCACACGTCAGATGGCAGTTCTCCGGTGACACTGGTACAGGGTAGTCTGTAGACCCGAGATCGTCATAGAGTCTTGTATGATTCCCACTGTACTTTGATTTCCACCTTACCACGTCCAAGTGGGCGTGCAAAACGGTGGCTTTTGGGTACAGTCCCGAATCACATGGAGGCAATGAGCGATAGGAGGGGATTCGTCTCTCCCGGTATAGGGAGTTGATGTTGTGCTGTGTTCGATTGGCTATAACTGGATGTCCCTGGTCAGGGCTGATATAGAGATTTACTGGTAAGTGTTACTAGTAGTTTCTCAACCCGTTATGAGCCACACATCGACACGACTTATCGGTTACTGGGGTCTGACGTATACCACCCCTAGACTTGATATGCAACATATCAGATGAATAGACCGGACTGTACGGGAGTGTTACTGACTGGATTCACAGGAGAACCCACATGCTAGCTTGTTGATCTTCTGATCGCTCAATACCTGGGTGGCTGTTACGTTTAGCTGACCGCTTGCAGCTTGTGGGTGTTTGATATGATCATCACCTGCTACTGGCGTATTGACGATTCTTTAGAGTCCTACACAGAGGTTTCTTGGCTCAGGCGAAACGGAGTAGAGGCACATATGTGATATGTGCAGGACCGAGAATAATGCGATATGAGATACCGTATTATATTCTCGCGATATTAAGATATGAACCGGGTCATCGGATCAAGTGTTGATTCGATGAATCGGTACATGATATATTAGTCGGTAATATTCGATATAGCCGGATCGTCGGATTAAGTGTTGATTCGATGATTTAATGTATAATAATATATATGATATATTATTACATTATCTAATATTGGCTCGCTTTATTATTTCATTTTCTCACTGGATGATACATTGATATATATGCGATATATGTTAATTGTATTATTTTCTTTTGTTGCAAATATATAATATATATGTGATATATATTATTGTGACATGATATGATTTATTGTTAAACATGTTTAAGAATGATTAAATGAGGTTAGGGTTTGATTAGGGTTAGTTGCTTCTTGAACCTTCTAGAAGCAATTTCTTTTGTCATGGTTAAGATATTTGTTGATGACACATTTTCTAACCCAACCAAACCCTAACTCTAGTTTATTCTCTACACATTCTTAGCCACTCATCCTTGACCATGGTTTATACATCAATCATATACTTTTATTTCTATTCATCACAAAAGGATTTGATCATTATCATTTTCCATTATCATCTTCTTCTCTCTTGAAAAAACTCACTAGAAATTCTTTATGTGATGAATAAATATGAGAAAATGATTTAAAAAGAAAGCAAAAATACTACTCTCTCATCCTCATCTCATCTAGCCCATGAGATTAGTGTGTTCATCTCTTTAGAGTGAGAAAGCTTGAGTCTTTGCAACTTCGACGTAGATCGTCGGAGATTTGGAACACTTCAAGCTAGTATGGATCGTTCGAGTCGTGGAGCCTCTCATGAGTCCGGGAGATCGTGGATCGCGGCAAAGGGACTTCTACTTGGAGCTTGTGAAGCGAAGGAGCGGACTACAAAGGTTGTAATCCCTCACACTTAGCTTAAAAGATGTAATCTTGTATGCTTAACCCTAATTATCTAGCAAAGATCCTGTCTTTGGGTTGTTCGGCACGTCTAAAATTTTATCCGGACATGTTTGATGCCTTATGAACCTTCACAAGAGTGCCTAGGAACCCTACAGTGGTATCAGAGCCTAGCAAGAGTATTAGGCGATGTGTTTACGAAGTTAAAACTCCGATCGAACCCGAACCGACAAAATTTAACCTCTCACTGGAATTTTTTCGAAAACTGGGATTTTTCTGAATTAAAAATATGTAAAAAAATCAGCAGGGAATTCTAAGAATTACCATGAAACACGGGCCCATAACTCCACTAAACCGCGGCGGAATTATGGAGTTGTGACACGTGTTTTTCATGGTAATAACCGTAGGTGCTTGTTGATGCTTCTGGGTATTTTTAATCTGTTTCAAGTGTTGAATATTCTGGGGTTTGTTTTGTAATAGTAGACTCGATCGGAAAATTTAAATTCGTATTTCTTTCCGGATATTTAGAAACTGTTAAACTAGTTGAACGGATATCATTAACCCACTTTTTCCCGGCACGTAAAACTTTCAAGTGTTGAATTTTTATCGGGTTTAAATCTTTCGGAAAAATTATACAAGTTAAGCGGTGGACCCTCTAGAAGACAACAAATCTTAACTCGATTATGTGACCGTCTTGAACTGCCTTTTGAACCTTCGGGTTTGGGGCAATACGGCGTGCCACATGTGAGGCGTTGGCTTGACCCTTCTACGGCTGGATCACCGGTACTGTGACATATTCTGGGATTATTTGAACTCCTCTCAAGTGTTGAGCACTTTAGGAAATTTTGGGTGTTTGATTATCTGTTCGAAAAGTTTAATACTGTCTATTTATCTGGAATGTGATACAATATGTGGAATTCATAGAGTTAGGCATGAAATGCGGAGTATGTGATATTTCGGATTTATGATGTCTAAAGTGATTGTGAATTCCAAATATTGTAGTTTTACACTTTCTTTTCTGTGACCGTAAGTGTAATATGTGACATCGCCGGTTTCGTTGCTATATGTCAACGACAATTGGGATGTGCATATTTACTTACGTTGATGATATGTGATATTATGTGTTGCTGTGATATGTTATATTGGATCGTCTTGTTCTGAATAGCCGGGGGTTTTATGTGAGATGAGGGTTTTTATTTTCATTCATGTAAAATTCATTTGTAATGTAATATTTTTTTATTTGGGGCACTTCCAGGTTGAGGTTGCTGTCACCAGTGTATATTATTTACTTTTCCGCATTAGGTAGACCCAAGAAGGGGAGCACAAGTAACCGGGTTCTAGGGTCCAGAGGGAGGCCATCTTGAGGAGTCGAGACCGGGTCTTCTAACCCTAGAATTGGCAGTGTTACTTGCCGCTCTCGTAGGGGTCTTGGGATGTGGGTTTGGCTATTCGTCGCGTCCGTGGAATCCGTGTTTTATACAGGCTCGTATTGAAAACACGGACATCCTAGTATATCCAATATTTCATATATGTTCTTCTGCGGCAATATTCTGTGATGAGATCATATTACCGCCTGAGACGAATGCTTATACTATATATATATGCTGATATATAAATATTACTGCTTTCGTTTCTTCTGTGATGCTTAGGAAGCATAAGCTGATGGGATTTTTTATTGATGAGATTAATAAAAAAAAGGAAAAGAAACTTAAAGATGTTGTAGAATCAAAAATTTATAAAAAAGGGTAGCTACAGTTTTGCTTTGCACAGTGATATATATGATATATCCTGCACCTTATTCGATGGGGAAAGAGCCGACGATCCCTTCACCGGGAGTGACCTCTTTAGCGAAACTGGCAGATGCTACAAAACGCGGTTTGTCTTTTGAATGCTTTTAGTGTTTTGCTTTGCACAGCGGTATATATGATATATCCTGCACCTTATTCGATGAGGAAAGGGCCGACGATCCCTTCACCGGGAGTGACCCCTTTAGCGAAACTAAGAAAAAGCCTAAAAAACACTTCTTTTAAAAAACACTCGATTCTATGACGATATCAAGTTCATTACGCTCAGGGTTTTCTGAAAAACCTGCGTAGCCCTCCGTCATTTTAGATAAAGACTATTTAGTATTCGTGCTGCGTTTGTTGGCCTTTGTCAAGGCGTAGTGTGCGGTAGCTAACCGGTACTTATCTGTTTAAACATATGATGTGATCGGATTAGGGTATTCGTACGACCTTGTTGGCCTTTGTCAAGGGTCGTGCGGGTGGGTTTAATTTCAATCAAAAAATGACGGGTTGAACTTGACTAGCTTCCTATGGTTTGTTGGCCTTTGTCAAGGTCATAGGGGTTAGGGGCAAAAGCATTATCGGGAATTTCAAGTGTTGAAATTTGCAATGAGATTGCATACCTCCTATGAGATAGTTGGATCCCGATACCCACTGCGAGTAAGTGTTACTCCTGGGAGAGCTTTACACGGGACAATTAGCCGATCAAGTAGGTGTCTAGAAAAGTGTTAACGGGGTTACGCCTCTGGGAAAACGAGGTTTACTTTAATTAGGTCCGTGCGAAAGCACGGGGAACCTCCCTCAAAGTACCGACACTGATCTGGCTGAAAGATTGACGAAATTGTAGAGTGTAATTAATCCCGGCTAATCTTACCTTTTAGGTTTTTAAGATAGATTTGATAAAAACAGTGGGAGACATCCTGATTAGATAAGATAATAACCAATCTAATCTTGCAAGAGCATACGCTAAAGTGTTTTCTTCTCTCTCTCCAGGTAGCGACCATGTCAGGCCATAATCAAGATAATAATATGGATGTATTGACTGAACCCGATTATTGTACTGAGCAAGGGAACGTTGGACGTTCTTTCTTATAAGAGTTATAAGAATGGAGAGGAAACAGGAGAATATCTGGATTCTCACGCCGCCCAAAAGAACATGCATGTTGATGTATCTTCTTCGGGTGTGTTAGTTATTGAGAACTGTTTCTCAGTTCACCCTACGTCCTGGGTATTAGATACCGGATCAGGATCCCACATATGTAAATTGTTACATGGGCTACGGAAAGGTAGAGAACTAGGAAAAGGTGATCATTCCGTTCAAGTAGGGAACGGTGCAAGTATTGTAGCCAAAGCAGTTGGCGAATATCACCTTGTATTACCAAGTCGTAATACACTGATTCTAAATGAGTGCTATTATATACCGAACATGATGTGCAACATTATATCAGTTTCTTTGGTAAGTAAAGAAGGATATAATTTTGTAGTAAAGGATAATGTTATGAACATATTCCTAGATCAAAAGTTGATTGCATCAGGCTCGTTACATAATGACATATTCATTCTGAATCAGAATACAGTCCTGACTATACAAAACACACACAAGAGGAAAAGTTCAGATATGAACGAATCCTACTTATGGCATTGTAGACTTGGTCATATCAATGCGACACGACTGGCTAAGTTACATAAGGATGGTTATTTGAATCCGTTCGAATTATCATCTTATGATACTTGCCATTCATGTCTCAAAGGAAAAATGACCAAAGCTCCGTTTAGTGGACACGGAGAAAGAGTTACTGAACTCTTAGGACTAATACATAGTGATGTATGTGGTCCCATGTCTACGCATGCCAGGAACGGTTCTTCCTACTTCATTACATTCACTGACGATCTCTCTAGATACGGACATGTGTTTCTGATGAAACACAAGTCTGAAGCTTTTGAGAAATTCAGAGAATATAAGCACGAAGTAGAGAATCAAACGGGCAAAAGTATTAAGATTCTTCGATCTGATCGAGGAGGTAATACTTAAGCAGTGAGTTCCTAGATTATCTAAAAGAGAATGGGATTCTCTCTCAGCTTACTCCTCCTTATACACCACAGCACAACGGTGTATCTGAGCGGAGGAATCGCACCCTATTAGATATGGTGCGTTCGATGATGAGTACAGCTGAGTTACCTATTTCCTTCTGGGGGTATGCACTGGAGACAGCAGCATACCTGTTGAATCAAGTTCCAACTAAATCTGTACCTACCACACCATATGAGATATGGAGTGGGAAGAGACCATGTCTTAAACGAGTTAAGATATGGGGTTGTCTGGCCTATGTCAAAAGGCAAAATCCAGACGAACTCGAGGCACGGTCAGTTCTATGCAAGTTTGTGGGATATCCCAAACATTCACATGGATATCTTTTCTACCATCGCGAGGAACAAAAGGTGTTTGTTTCTCGACATGCCACCTTTTTAGAAAAGGAATTTCTTATAAAAGAAATTAGTGGCGAAGAGGTAGAACTGGAAGAAATTCCAGCTACACAAACTGAAACTGAAACTGAAGATTTAGTGGAACCAGAGGATTCAGTAGTACCCGACGAACCTCAGCCTCTCCGCCGATCTAGTAGGGTTTCTCATCCACCTGAGAGATACTATGGTTTTCTCATTGATGGTGGAAGCGAGGATTGCATCATGGATGATGATGACCCGACTAGTTTCGAGCAGGCCATCATGAGTGGTGACTCTGTGAAATGGCTGGATGCAATGCGATCTGAGATGGAATCCATGTACACCAATAAAGTATGGATTTTGGAAAATGCTCCTGAAGGGGTAAAACCCATTGGGAGCAAGTGGATTTTTAAAAGGAAATTTGGTGTAGATGGAAAAGTTGAGACTTTCAAAGCTAGACTTGTAGCAAAGGGTTTTCGTCAACGACCAGGTGTGGATTATGACGAAACCTTTTCTCCGATGGCTATGCTTAAGTCCATCCGGATCTTACTTGCCATTGCTGCATACCATGACTACGAAATCTGGCAAATGGATGTTAAGACCGCCTTTCTAAACGGTGATTTAGAAGTGAGCGTGTACATGACTCAGCCAGAGGGCTTCGTAGATAGTGGGAGCAGCGGAAAGGTGTGCAAGCTGCTTAAATCCATTTATGGGTTAAAGCAAGCATCGCGGAGTTGGAACATCTGTTTTGATATTGTAGTCAAAGAGTTTGACTTCATCAAAAATATAGATGAACCTTGTATCTATAAGAAGGTAGCAGAGGGTAAGATTGTCTTCCTCGTATTGTACGTGGATGACATACTCTTGATAGGAAATGATATTCCTATGCTGCAATCAGTCAAGCTCTTCTTATCACAGAGATTCTCAATGAAAGATCTAGGTGATGCCTCCTGCATATTGGGAATCATGATCTATAGAAATAGATCTAAACGGATACTGGGATTGTCCCAATCCAGGTACATTGACACCATACTAAAGAGGTTTAGCATGGATGAATCCAAGCGTGGGAACCAACCCACGATCTCTGGACTCACTCTCTCCAAAGAGATGTCTCCCAAGACTGATTTGGAGAGAGCTCGCATGCAAGGGATACCCTATGCTTCGGCAGTAGGCTCTATCATGTATGCGATGCTATGTACCAGACCCGATGTAGCATACTCACTAAGTGTAGTGAGTCGGTATCAAGCAGATCCTGGAGAGAGTCATTGGACAGCTGTGAAGAACATTCTCAAGTACTTACGAAGGACTAAGGAGATGTTCTTGGTGTATGGTAACGAAGAACTCCAGGTGGAGTCCTTTACCGATTTCAGCTTCCAAAGTGATAAGGACGACTCTAAGTCGCATTCGGGTTTTGTCTTTACCCTCAATGGAGGGGCGGTATGTTGGAAGAGTTCCAAACAGGATACCGTTGCAGACTCGATGATGGAGGCTGAATACATCGCTGCCAACGATGTTGCCAAAGAGGCTGTCTGGATAAAGAAGTTCATTAGTGAACTTGGTGTGGTTCCATCCATTGAGCATCCAATACCTCTGTCTTGCGATAACAATGGAGCTGTGGCGTTAGCCAAGGAACCCAGGTCCCATCAAAAGTCCAGACATATTCTGAGGCGGTATCACCTGATCAGGGAGATAGTTGATCGACGGGAGATCGAGGTCAGGAGAGTAGATACGAAGGACAATACTGCGGATCCATTCACGAACGCTATTCCCCAGATACAGTTTGAGAGATTATTCGGGATGCTGGGTATGAGATACTACAGCAGCTGGCCTTAGTGCAAGTGGGAGATTGTTAGTTATGTATATGCCCTAGAGGCCATTGTTGTACATATGATGTATATTATAATGGATACTTGGATATATATAGAGATGACTTTCTTGCTCGTCATGATAGTATGCTATTTGGTTTCACTTTATCTTAACATGTTGACTTGTATTGGTTTACTGTTTTTCTCTCACATGTTGATAAAGCCCTTAGGATCTGTACTCAACTACTGGGACTATGATGAGATCATACTAGTGGGGCCACGGTAGTCGATGAGTACATCCTATAACTATTTCTAGTCGAGGGTATATCGAGACAGGGCATCGATACACCAGAGTAGACTAGCGTATACGCATCTTGACCCATATGATGGGCGATGGATGATCCCATATCCATCGGTGTTTGACATCAGAGATGGTGTACGGGTGCTCAGTGGAGACTGGGTACACTGGAAGGACTCGCCGAGAACTCCCAGATGGTGATATACCACACGTCAGATGGCAGTTCTCCGGTGACACTGGTACAGGGTAGTCTGTAGACCCGAGATCGTCATAGAGTCTTGTGTGATTCCCACTGTGCTTTGATTTCCACCTTACCACATCCAAGAGGGCATGCAAAACGGTGGCTTTTGGGTACAGTCCCGAATCACATGGAGGCAATGAGCGATAGGAGGGGATTCGTCTCTCCCGGTATAGGGAGTTGATGTTGTGCTGTGTTCGATTGGCTATAACTGGAAGTCCCTGGCCAGGGCTGATATAGAGATTTACTGGTAAGTGTTACTAGTAGTTTCTCGACCCGTTATGCGCCACACATCGACACGACTTATCGGTTACTGGGGTCTGACGTATACCACCCCTAGACTTGATATGCGACATATCAGACGAACAGACCGGACTGTACGGGAGTGTTACTGATTGGATTCACAGGAGAACGCACAGGCTAGCTTGTTGATCTTCTGATCGCTCAATACCTGGGTGGCTGTTACGTTTAGCTGACCGCTTGCAGCTTGTGGGTGTTTGATATGATCATCACCTGCTACCGGCGTATTGACGATTCTTTAGAGTCCTACACAGAGGTTTCTTGGCTCAGGCGAAACGGAGTAGAGGCACATATGTGATATGTGCAGGACCGAGAATAATGTGATATGAGATACCGTATTATATTCTCGCGATATTAAGATATGAACCGGGTCATCGGATCAAGTGTTGATTCGATGAATCAGTACATGATATATTAGTCGGTAATATTCGATATAGCCGGATCGTCGGATCAAGTGTTGATTCGATGATTTAATGTATAATAATATATATGATATATTATTACATTATCTAATATTGGCTCGCTTTATTATTTCATTTTCTCACTGGATGATACATTGATATATATGTGATATATGTTAATTGTATTATTTTCTTTTGTTGCAAATATATAATATATATGTGATATATATTATTGTGACATGATATGATTTATTGTTAAACATGTTTAAGGATGATTAAATGAGGTTAGGGTTTGATTAGGGTTAGTTGCTTCTTGAACCTTCTAGAAGCAATTTCTTTTGTCATGGTTAAGATATTTGTTGATGACACATTTTCTAACCCAACCAAACCCTAACTCTAGTTTATTCTCTACACATTTTTAGCCACTCATCCTTGACCATGGTTTATACATCAATCATATACTTTTATTTCTATTCATCACAAAAGGATTTAATCATTATCATTTTCCATTATCATCTTCTTCTCTTTTGAAAAAACTCACTAGAAATTCTTTATGTGATGAATAAATATGAGAAAATGATTTAAAAAGAAAGAAAAAATACTACTCTCTCATCCTCATCTCATCTAGCCCATGAGATTAGTGTGTTCATCTCTTTATAGTGAGAAAGCTTGAGTCTTTGCAACTTCGACGTAGATCATCGGAGATTTGGAACACTTCAAGCTAGCATGGATCGTTCGAGTCATGGAGCCTCTCATGAGTCCGGGAGATCGTGGATCGCGGCAAAGGGACTTCTACTCGGAGCTTGTGAAGCGAAGGAGCGGACTACAAAGGTTGTAATCCCTCACACTTAGCTTAAAAGATGTTATCTTGTATGCTTAACCCTAATTATCTAGCAAAGATCCTGTCTTTGGGTTGTTCGGCACGTTTAAAATTTTACCCGGGCATGTTTGATGCCTTATGAACCTTCACAAGAGTGCCTAGGAACCCTACATGAGGTCTATAACAGTTCGAGAAACTACTGATAACACTTACCAGTAAATCTCAGCAACCCTGGCCAGGGATTTCCGGTTATAGCCAATCGAACACAGCGCAACATCAACTCCCTATACCGGGAGAGACGAATCCCCTCATATCGCTCATTGCCTCCATGTGATTCGGGACTGTACCCAAAAGCCACCTTTTTACACGCCCTCTTGGACGTGGTATGATGGAAATAAAAGCACAGTGGGAATCACACAAGACTCTATGACGATCTCGGGTCAACAGACTACTCTGTACCAGTGTCACCGGAGAACTGCTATCTGACGTGAGGTATAATACCATCTGGGAGTTCTCGGCGAGTCCGTCCAGTGTACCCAGTCTCTACTGAGCACCCGTACACCATCCTTTATGTCAAACACCGATGGATATGGGATCATCCATCACCCATCACATGGGTCAAGATGCGTATACGCTAGTCTACTCTGGTGCATCGATGCCCTGTCTCGACTAGGAACAGTTATAGGATGTACTCGTCGACTACCGTGGACCCACTAGTATGATCTCATCATAGTCCCAGTAGTCGAGTACGTATCCTAAGGGCTTTATCAACTTGTAATATAGAGACAATCAGAGTACATGTTAAGATAAAGTACAACCAGATAGCATACTATCATGTCGAGCAAGAAAGTCCTCCCTATATATGTCCAAGCATCCATTACAATATACATTGTATGTACAGTAATGGCCTCTAGGGCATACATATAACTAGAAATCTCCTACTTGCACTAAGGCCATCTGTTGTGGTATCACATACCCAACAATTAGCTGTGGTCGAAGTATCTTATACTCAACCTTCCCATAAAAGTCTCTACTAGGAAAAAGGCCTTTGTGAGTGGATCCGCGCTGTTGTCCTCTGTGTCTACTCTCCTAACCTCGATCTCCC
Organism: Agapanthus africanus; assembly: GCA_030015575.1. NCBI lineage: Eukaryota > Viridiplantae > Streptophyta > Magnoliopsida > Asparagales > Amaryllidaceae > Agapanthus > Agapanthus africanus. The sequence goes on from CM057337.1 coordinate 542,048,481, forward strand.
TGCAGATCAACCATCTCCATGATCAGGTGATACTGCCTAAGAATTATATCTGGATTTCTGATGGGACGGGGGTTCCTTGGCATAAGCCACAACTCCATTGTCACACAATGGTAGGAACGAAGTTCATCTCATGAACTTATATATCCAGACTGTCTCTTTGGTAGCATCCTTGGTAACGATGTATCTTACCTTTAATCGTCCAGTATGTCACGGTATCTAGCTTGGAACTCTTCCAACATACTGTCCCTCCACTGAGGGTAAAGACAATGCCTGCGACTGACATTCAGTCGTCCTTACCACCCTGTAACCATTCCAGTGATTCTCCCCAGGATCGATTGATACCATCTCACTACAACTAGTGAGTATCCTAACATCCAACTAGATCTATCTTATAGATCCAAAACCCAGGATATAGGAGGTATCACCTTGATCCTATACGGAGAATCCTTATGATAAGCGGTGATTGACCGACCGTAGCATAGGAAACTCCTTCCCTATCAAGAGTATGTCATCCACGTACTCTACGAGGATCACCACCATACTCCCTACTACCTTTTTGTATATACAAGGTTCATCTACCATTTTGATGAAGTCAAACTCTTTGACTACCACATCAAAACAGATGTTCCAACTCCGCGATGCCTGTTTTATCACATAAAACATCTTGCACACGTTTCCACTGCTCCCACTGTCTACGAAGCCTTCTGGCTGTGTACTTATAGACGCTCTCTTTTAAAACATCATTTAGAAAAGCAGTCATGACACCCAACCACCAGATATCGTAGTCATGGTATGTAGCCGTGGCAAGTAGGATCTAGATAGACTTAACCATAGCTTTGAAAGTCTCAACTTTTCCATGTACACCAAGTTATCTTCTCAAGATATACTTGCTCCTGATGGGGATTTAGCCCTTCAGATAAAGCAACCAAAGTCCATACTTTGTTGGTGTATAAGGATTCCATCTCAGATCGATAAGCATCCAGCCATTCTTACAGAGTCTCACTCCTGATGGCCTGCTCGAAACTAGTTGGGTCATCATCTCATGATGCAATCCTCACTCCTACTGTCATAGAGAAACCGAAGTATCTCTCAGGTGGGTGAGGAACCTTACTAGATCGGCGAAGAGACTGAGGTTCGTTAGTTACTATTGAATCCTTTGGTTCTACCAAATCATCTACTGTAGTTTGTATAGCTGGAACTTCTTCCAGTTCTACCTCATGACCACTAATTTCTTCACAAGAAATTCCCTTTCACAAAGGTGGCATGTTGAGAAATAAAACACTTTTGTTTCTCGGTTTGGTAGAAGATATTCCCTTGCGAATGCTTGGGATATCCAACAAACTTCCACAGATCTGACTTTACCTCGAGCTTGTCCGGATTTTGCTTTTCAGACATAGGCCAGACAACCCCAAATCTTAACATACTTAAGATATGGGCTCTTCCCATTCCATATCACATATGAAGTGGTAGGCAACTGATTTGATTTGAACCCTATTCAATAGGTATGCAGCTTCTCAAGTGCATAACTCCCAAAAGGAAATAGGAAACTCAGTAGTACTCATCATAGAGCACACCATATCACATAGGGTGCTATTGCTCCGTCCCGATACACCGACGTGCTGTGGGGTATACGGAGGAGTAATGCTGAGAGAGAATCTCATTCTCCTTTAGAATAGTCCAGGAATTCCGTGCTCAACTGTTCTCCTCCTTGATCACATCAAAGGACATAATACTTATACCCATTTTTGGTTCTCTACTTCTAACTCATATTCATTGAATTTCTCAAAAGGTTCAGACTTGTGTTTTAATAGGAACATATGTCTGAATCTTGAGAGATCATCAGAGAATGTAATGAAGTACAAAGAACCGGTCCTGGCATATGTAGACAGGGGACTTTCATACATCAACATGTATCAATCCCAAGAGTTCACTAACTCTTTCTCTGTTTCCAATAAACAGAGCTGTGGTCATTTTATCTTTGTGACATGACCGGCAAGTTTCACAAGATGTAAATTCAAACAAATTTAAATATGCATCTAAATGTAACTTTGCTAGTCGGGTCATATTGATATGACCTAGTCTACAATGCCTCAAGAAGGATCCGTTCATTTCTGAACTCTTCCTCTTGTGTGTGTTCTGTATACTAAGAACTGTAGTTTGATTTAGAACGTCTATGCTTTTAGATAACGTGCCTGAACCGATCAACTCTTGATATAGAAAATGTTCAAAACATTATCCAACAATACAAAATTATATCCTTTCTTTACTAATAAAGAGTCTGATATGATGTTATATATCAGGTTCGGTATCTAATAACATTCGTTCAGAATCAATGTATTCTGGTAATACAGGGTGATAGTGACCAACAGATTTGGCTGCAACACTTACACCATTTCTATCTTATGAAACTTATCACCCGTTTTCAGTTCTCTACCTATCTGTAGCCCATGTAACAGATTACATATGCGGGATCCTGATCCGGTATCTCATACCCAGGACGTAAAGGATACTGAGAAACGGTTCTATGTAATGAACACACCTGAAGATGATGCATCAGCATGCACTTTCTTCGTTTCGGCGGCACGAGAATTCTGGTGATCCCCAATTTCCTGCTCTGTCTTATAACAATTATAAGTTGGAGCGGGACCAACGTTCCCCAGCTCAGTATAACAAGCGGGTTCGGTCAATACATCCGTATTATTATCTTGATTAAAGCATGATATGGTCGCTACTAGGAGAGAGAGAAGAAAACACTCAGCGTATGCTCTTGCAAGATTAGATTGGTTATCTAATATATCTAATCAGGATGTCTCCCAATGTTTTAATCAAATCTCCCTTTAAACCCTAAAAGGAAAGACTAGCCGGGATTAATTACACGCTACAAGTTCGCCAATCTTTCAGCCAGGCCAGTGTCGGTACTTTGAGGGAGGTTCCCCGTGCTTTCGCACGAACCTAATTAAAGTAAACCTCGTTTTCCCAGAGGCTTAACCCCGTTAACACCTTTCTAGACACCTACTTGATCGGCTAATTGTAATGTGTAAAACTCTCCCAGGAGTAACTCTTACTCGCAGCGGGTATCGGGATCTAACTATCTCATAGAAGGTATGCAATCTCATTGCAAATTTCAACACTTGAAATTCCCAATAATATTTTGCCCCAAGCGATCTATGACCTTGACAAGGTCAACAAACCATAGACCGCAACTCAAGTTCAACCCGTAATTTCCTGATTGAATTAAACCCACCCGCACGACCCTTGACAAGGTCAACAAAGTCGCACGACTACCCTAATCCAATCACATCATATGCTTATGCAGATAAGCATAAATAGCTACCGCACACTACGCTTTGACAAGGTCAACAAACGCAGCACGAATACTATGAAGTACTTATTTGAAATGACGGAGGGCTACGACGGGTTTTTCAGAAAACCCTTTGCGTAATGAACTTGATATCGTTGTAGAATCGAGTGATTTTAAATGGAGTGTTTTTTAGGCTTTTCTAGTTTTGCTAAAGAGGCCACTCCCAGTGAAGGGATCGTCGGCTCTTTCCTTATCGAATAAGGTGCAGGATATTTCAAAAAAATCACTATGCAAAGCAAGAACTATAGGAGCAATCAAAAGACAAACCGAGTTTGTAGCATCTGCTAGTTTCACTAAAGAGGTCACTCCCGGTGAAGGGATCTCGGCTCTTTCCTTATCGAATAAGGTGCTGGATGTTCTACAAGGAACACCGCTATGCAAAGCAAAAACTAGAGCTGCCTGTTTTTGAGACAAGTTTCTACAACATCTTTAGGTTTCTTTTAGTTTCATTAATCTCATTAATGAAGTCCCATTTTAATATGCTTCACAAGCATCACATTTGAAGCGAAATCTGCAATATAACATATATCTCGTATATATAATATAAACATTCGTCTCAGGCAGTAATATGATCTCATCACAGAACATTGCAGCAGAAAAAACATATATGAAATATTGGATATACTAGGACATCCGTGTTTTCAATACGAGCCTATATAAAACACGGATTCCACGGTCGCGATGAATAGCCAAACCCACATCCCTAGACCCCTATGAGAGCGGCAAGCAAAACTGCCAATTCTAGGATTAGGAGACCCGGTCTCGACTCCTCGAGATGGTCTCCCACTAGACCCTAGAACCCGGCTACTTGTGCTCCCCGCCTTGGGTCTACCTAATGCGGAAAAGTAAATAATATACAATGGTGACATCATCCTCAGCCCGGAAGTACCCCAATAAAAGAATATTACATACATATGAATTTTACATGAATGAAAAAGAAAAACTCTCATCTCACATAAAACCCCCGGTTATTCAGAAAGCGACGATCCAATATAACATATCATAGCAACACATAATATCTCATATCATCAACGTAAGCAAGTATGCGTATCCCGAAGCCGGCGATATACCACATACTACGCTTACGGTCACAGAAAAGAAAGTGTAAAACTACAACAGTTGGAATCCGCAACCTCTTTAGACATCGCATGCCTAACCAAATGAATTCCTTAGACATCGCATGCCTAACAATTATAAACCCCGCATTTTAGTCTCATCATCGAAAACTCTTTTCAATATCAAGTCGGGCAATTCAACAAGATTCCCAACAACCTGATCGAATGCTCGTCGCAAACTTTAGTAGACTGCCGCACCCCCGGATGCCGTCGACGAAGTGCACTAAGGAGGAACACCGCTGCCGCGAGCACCCAAACGGATGCTTTTGGTGACGGGGTTCTCCTATAGTCACTTGGTCGGGGCTATGGGGCGTGGCTGTCTATTAAGTTTACCCGGCGAGTATCCGCGTACGCTACATGATTGCGACGGACTTTTGATGAAATCAAAATTCCGTGGCAACCGATCATCTGAGACTAAACTGCTATGTTTATAACATTCAAATTAGTTATCTCATAACTACTTGTGGATTCCAAATATTGTATCACATTCCAGATAAATAGACAATGTTAAACTTTCCAATCGAATAATCAAACACCCAAGATTTCTCCAATATATCTCAACACTTGAAATCAATTTAAAAATATCCATCACATGCCACAGTACCAATGGTCCAGCCGTAGAAGGGTCTAGCCAACGCCTCACATGTGGCACGCCGTACTGCCCCAAACCCTAAGGTTTAGAGGCAGTTCAAGACGGTCACATAATCGAATTAAGGTTTGTTTTCTTCTAGAGGGTCCACCGTATTACTTGCACGACTTAGAAAGTTTCAAACTCGGGAAAAAATCCAACTTTTGAAAAAATTTCCGACTGGGGAAAAAATGAGTTATTGATATTCGTTCGAACTTTTTAACAGTTTCTAAAATTATCCAGGAAAAATTAAACGAAGTTAAATTATCCAATCGAATCAACGAGTCCCCAATACAACCCTAGAAAACTCAACACTTGAGTGAAATTAAATCCAGAAAAAAAGACAAGAAAGGACCTAAGAATAAATATAAGAAGTTTCAGGGACTAATTCACAATTTTGGCCGTGGAACCTCCGCCAAACCCTTGGTTTGGCGGCGGTTCCTCGGTAAGGGTTTGGCGGCGGTTCCGCGGTCATGTGAGCGAATTAGTTGGTCGTACTTCACAGTAATTCTTAGTTTTTCCTGCTTTTTTTTCTGAGCATTTTTAATTCATAAAAAAATCACATTTTTGGAAAATGTCCAGAGAAGGGTTCGTGTCGGGGTTTCCGGGTTCGATCGGACTTTAAACTTCGCTCAGACTTCGCCTAAAGCTCTAGCTTGGCTCTGATACTACTGTAGGGTTGCTAGGCATACGCACAAGGGTCTACGAGGCATCAACCATGCCCGATTAAAAATTTAGTCATGCCGAACAACCCAAAGCCGGATCTTTAAACTAGGGTTTAGGTAAAAACTAGCATGTTAAATAGTTTAACACTAAGTGAGAGGGATTACAACCTTTGTAGATCCGGTCCTTCACTTCTTAAGCTCCGTGTTGAAGTCCCTTCCCTGCGATCATCGTGTTCCGAACTCTCGAGAGGCTCCGCGAAGAGAATGATGCAAACTTGCTTCCGATCTTCGATAACATAGATGATCTACCTTCATTAACACAAGATAACACTCACTAAATGAAGTGAACACTCTCATCTAAATGGCAAGGGTAGATGAGGATGATGAAGTGGGATTTTTGCTCTCTTTTATTTTCTTATCCTCACTCATTTTCATCACTTTGAAAAAAGCTAGAAAGCTTTTTCAAAGAAAGAAAGAAGAAGGAAGAAGAAGAAGAATATCATAATCCTTTTGTGATGAATAATGAATTATTGTAGTGGTTACAAATCTAACCAAGGGTTAAGCATGAAGGAGTTAACCCTTGTAGAGAATTAACTAAAGTTAATGGTTTGGATTGGGTTAACATAATATCTTCACAAAATATCAAGCAAAACACAAAGTCAAAGCTTCATGGAAGCTTCATGCAAAAGCTAACCCTAATCCAAACCCTAACCAATTTTAAACCCTAAACCATTGTTAAATTTGTAACCCTAACATGTTACAATATTATATATCACATATACAATATATTTTGTAACAATAGAAAATAATACAATTAACATATATCGCATATATATCAATGTATTATCCCGTGAGAAAATGAATCTTTTAGTGAGCTAATATTAGTTAATGCAATTTAATATATCATATATATTATTATACATTAAATTATCGAATCAACACTTGATCCGACAATCCGGCTATATCGCATATAACCGACTAATACGATGACCCGGCTATATCACATATACCCGGCCGATATCTCATATCGTGAGAATCCAATACGGTATCACATACCGCATTATCCTCGGTCCCGCACATATCACATATGTTCTCCTACTCAATTTTTCCTGGGTCAAGAAACCTCTGTATAGGACTCTAAAGAATCGTCAATACGCCGGCAGTAGGTGATGATCATATCAAGCACCCACAAGCTGCAAGCGGTCAGCTAAACGTAACAGCCACCCAGGTATTGAGCGCTCAGAAGATCAACAAGCAAGCCTGTACATTCTCCTGTGAATCCAATCAGTAACACTCCCGTACAGTCCGGTCTCGTCGTCTGATATGTCGCATATCTCGCTTAGGGGTGGTAAACGTCAGACCCCAGTAGCTCGATAAGTCGTGTCGATATGAGGTCTATAACAGTTCGAGAAACTACTGATAACACTTACCAGTAAATCTCAGCAACCCTGGCCAGGTATTTCCGGTTATAGCCAATCGAACACAGCGCAACACCAACTCCTTATACCGGGAGAGACGAATCCCCTCCTATCGCTCATTGCCTCCATATGATTCGGGACTGCACCCAAAAGCCACCTTTTTGCACGCCCTCTTGGACGTGGTATGATGGAAATCAAAGCACAGTGGGAATCACACAAGACTCTATGACGATCTCGGGTCAACAGACTACTCTGTACCAGTGTCACCGGAGAACTGCCATCTGACGTGAGGAATAATACCATCTGGGAGTTCTCGGCGAGTCCGTCCAGTGTACCCAGTCTCTACTGAGCACCCGTACACCATCCTTGATGTCAAACACCGATAGATATGGGATCATCCATCACCCATCATATGGGTCAAGATGCGTATATGCTAGTCTACTCTGGTGCATCGATGCCCTGTCTTGATACACCCTCGACTAGGAACAGTTATAGGATGTACTCGTCGACTACCATGGCCCCACTAGTATGATCTCATCATAGTCCCAGTAGTTGAGTACGTATCCTAAGGGCTTTATCAACATGTAACATAGAGACAATCAGAGTACATGTTAAGATAAAGTACAACCAGATAGCATACTATCATGTCGAGTAAGAAAGTCCTCCCTATATATGTCCAAGCATCCATTACAATATACATCGTATGTACAGTAATGGCCTCTAGGGCATACATATAACTAGCAGTATTCTCTTGAAAAAGATATTGGTTATGAATTAATCAAGAACCTAGGAAAACAAATATCTATGAAAATACAGAATTTTCAAAAAGGACCAACATTTTAACTGCGTCTAATAAGAATTCAATTTTATACAAGAGCTAGCACAACAATATTACCCATCCAGCAAGCAAAACCCCTTTCTCTAAAAGGGGTTGTAAATCATCTATGTACCAAAAAAAACCTACCTTTGATTTCAAGAATATAATTAAACAGCATCGATTGCAAACATAAATTACTATTCTGCTGAAAATATATGATTAACGAAAAAGAAACAACATTTTAATGGTATTTCATTCCCTCATTAACCAAGAATCTGAACTTTTTAAGAAAGCCAAAACCCTGGCTGGCCTCTATATGTTAATCGATCGGTGATCATGTCATCAATCAAAAAGCTAATGTGACGGAGGGCTCTTTTTACCTCCTTCCGATGTTTTCTTCCGTCGATCTGCTGATGGCTGGGATTGGATCTGGTGGATCTGGAGAGTGGTCTTCTCTTGCGTGTGGATCTCAATGGGTTTTGAGGAGTTTGCGCCGTGTACCTGCAAAAAAGTCCCGGGGTGGTTTGGTACCACCGAGGACCCTCCAACGATCAAGTTAATGACAAGATCCGAGCAGAGTAACGGCTAAGTGGGTTAGAAATTGCTTCCTTGAACCGTCTTTAAGAGGGGTTTAAATAGCGGCGGCAGCATGCAGGGGTAGGCGCGAGGATCACGCCGGCAGTTACGCTCCCGACGTCACACCCGCATGAAGAGCGGGATCACCCGTTAATGGGGATAGTAATGGCGTGGATCGTGGGATGTTGCCGGCGGAGATCTCACGCATGACGAGATTCGCGGAGTGGCGGCTACGCTTGCGAGCGGTGCCGTTGGTCGGTCGATGAGACCGAGGAAGATGGCCTCGGCGGGAGAGCTCGGGGACGAGCGGGAGAGCCGAGGTATCTTGTCATGTGCGGTAGCCCGAGGTGAGCTGGGAGGCCGAGGAGGCCAATTTGTGCAGGGGCTCTGAGGAGAGCCAGCGCCTGCCCGGGGATGGGCACGGGGGTGCCTGGTCGGCCTCTGTAGGTCCTTTCTTCTGAGCTCTGGGATACGTCATCTGCCACATGTTATGATCTGGGAGATCGCTGATGTAGAGCATCATCATTAGCCCCCCACTCTCTTCCCGACTAGTTGACGGGTCGGGTCGAGAGTGGACTGCCGGGCCACCCAGGGTGAGCTCCCTTCGAAGATATCATCGGGACGTGTCCCCGGGCAATCAGTTGTCTTTTCTGCCAGAGAATCAGGGGCGAGATCTCTGCATTTAAGGAAAGTGCGCCGGATCAAGCGTTCTGTCACTGAAGCGACGGTCCACATGTCAAGCGTCGGTTGGCCGACACGATGTGTGCAGACTTGCGGGCGTCTGATGGGATGCGGCTCAATGCTGGAGAGACAGGTGGAGCAATCGGGGTCGTCGAACGCGAGGAGGCATCTTGGTGGGAAATGAAAGTCGCCGTTGGATGAGGGCGATGGCAGCAATAAATAGGGATGGGATCCACTCCAGGGCCCATATCTCTCCATATTTTTCTCGCTTTAAGTATTGATTGCTCGGCGCTCTTCTTCCTTCTTCTGCTTTTGTCTCCCGAGGATCCCCCTTTGCCAGGTTAGATGTCTTCCTTTGTAGAGTCTGTAGATGTGGTAGGAGTATATTTTAGGGGCCCTTTAGTTGAGCCTGAGTCTTCCTGGGGAGCAGGGGTCAGATCCACTTCCCAGGATCGTGCGGTGGGAGCAGCCCATAGGGAGGTGGCGGTGGACGTTGCTCCCGGCGCGCCATGTTGGGTGAAGCACGAGGATGAGCTCGCCAACGCTCGGGCTCGCTTCCATATCCCTTCTGGCTATACACTTCGTTTAGCCGAGAAGGAGAGAGGGCAGACCAAGTACGGGATAAGGAGATCGCCCTGTACCTGGAAGCTTTTTGGGGCGGAATGCGCCTACCTTTCTATCCCGAGGTCATCGGAGCGCTGAACTTCTTTGGGCAAGCCCCGGGCCAACTGGTGCCGAACTCATGGAGGAGCCTTCTCGGGTTCTTGGTCTGCCTGAAGCTAAAGACGGACCCTTTCAGTCTATCCATCCTTGATTCCTCTCTTCTTTATAAAAATCACCCTGGGGGTCGAGCGGGCGACCCGATTTGGGTTTATCTCTCCTTTAAGAAGCGATTGGGGCGCGCCGCCGAGTCAGGAGTTGTAGTCCTGCTTTCTTCCATCCACGACTGGAAGAAGAAGTTCTTCTTTGTCGCGCCGCCCGAGGGTGAGGACTGGCCCGTGCCCACCAAGTGGTCAAGGGAAAAATGTTTGTCGGGAAATCAGTCCAATGACCCCGTCGCGGTGAGAATGGCGTCGTGGGAGCCCATTCCCCGACCTGACGTGCTGCTATCTGAGAGGGTCTTGAGTTGGGCCGGGCTCAGCCCCGTCGAGTTCGTCGGTAAGTTAGGCTTGCGTTTTTCTTTTCTTTTGTATGTGTCGCTGACCCCACTGTATCTTGTCTTATGTAGAACCCATAGATATGAACGAACTCCGAGCCTCCATGCGGCAGCCGAAGAAGGTCACGAAGGCCGGAGGTGCCAGCTCTTCCTGCTCGAAACCTGTCCCAGTTCCTCCGGCCCCCGTCCCGGTGCCTCCAGTGGCCCTACCTCTTCAGCACCCGGGGACGGTCCTCGCCCCGGAGCCCGGCAAAGCGCCGAGCCGGAAGCGGGCTCGAGTACAGGAGGACCCGGCCTCGGAGACGGAGACCGGCTCTCCATTGGCACCTCTCAAGAGGGGCCCCCGAAAGGTTCCTCGGGACCGGGCCTCCCCGATCATTGTGGAGGAGGAGGGCTTCCGGTTTGTAGTGCCCTCAGGGCTCTCCATTGCCGACGGCCTTCTGTTTGATATCGAGAAGTCGGCAGGGGGTAGGGTCCCTAGTGGGACCCTCAGAGACCAGATGGTGTCCATCGTCCAGGAGGTCATGCAGGTAAGTGCTCGGTTGTTCGTGAGATTTGGTGCCTCCTTTGTCGTTCTGACCTCTCTGACTATTTCAAGTCCTCCAACACGTCGCCCTCACCGTCCGTATAGGGGACAAGGTGATATCCCTGGCGATGAAGGCCGCGGGCCAGCTTACCTTGCTGGAGGAGAGCTCCAAGCGGGAGCTGGAGGCAGCGATGGCGAGGGTCGCCGACCTGGAGGGCGTGGTGGCTGCCGGGAAGCAGGAGGCTTCCTGGCACCGCGAGGCCACCTTGGCCGCCGAGGTCAAGCTTGAGGAAGCTAAGGTGCTCGTCAGTACCATGAAGAAGATGGTGAAGACCCTCCGAAAGGAGTTGGAAGCGGCGGCCAAGGGGATGGAGCGAGCCAACCTCAGGGGAGGGGGCGAATGCGGTGGAGAACTATAAGAAGTCAAAAGACTACTACTCCGACCTAGCCGTGGCCACTACCAACATCTGGCATGAGGCCCTCGACGCCGTCAAGGCTCAGATGCCTGGGTTTGCTGATGAAGAGCTCCGGGCCGAATACCCCCTCGCGGGTGCCGACGAGCAGGGGGACGACCTCGAGGATGCGGCCGGGGAAGAGATTCCCGACGAAGAGGTGTCCGAGGACCCTGCTCGACTCGTGGTAGATATTGAGGCTCCCGAGGTCGCGCCTGGCCCCGAGGCCTAAATCCCCTCGTCTTCCTGCTTCTTTTTTTGTAAGCGTCCGAGCATTTTGTAAGGCTGGGGAGCCCCCAATACCCTTGTGAAGATCTTGATTTTGGTAATAAAACTTTGTTGTTTCATTGCTTGCATATTGTCCTTTGTTTGTGAAGAATATTCGTATAATATCCATACTTGCACTATTGAGCTTCCATGTCAGGTCAGTTCTTCGTCTGGCGATCGCGTGTCGAGTTGATTTTGATCACTTGCTAAGTGTGCAAAAGTCGCTGGGAAGAAGGTATCCCCATGGCCCCGAAGTCGAGGAAGGATCGCTCAGACTTATATAGACCTGGCGTTTCTTGGGGAGTGCTTCAGATCCGCTGCATTTGATGGGCAGTAGGCTGCCCGCTGCAGATGCGCCGATCAGAAGGAAGCTCGGTGGCCTCACTTTGAGGGCCTCAAATCCTCAGCGTATGGTGGGCAGGAGGATGCCCACTGGGGATGCGCCGAGCAGGGTAGCTTCTCGGCTGCCTCTTGGCGAGGGCTTTGAATCATGGCGTCTTGGGTAAGGAGCTACCAGAAGGGGATGACCGAGCAGGGAAGCCGCTCGGTTGCCTCTTAGCGAGGGCTGTGATCCCTGGTGTCCTGGGTATGTCACGCCCCGCTTCCTAGAATACGCTAAGATGGGCACGTGACATAGCCAACCATGCTACCTATGGGTAGGAAGTATCCATCCACAGTCACATTACGGCTGTAAAGATATCAAGAACAAAATAAAACTATCTAGCACATGTCCATAAGCCCAAAATAAAATGAGTCAAGAATAAATAATGCGGAAGCAAGAGATCCAATACAAGAATAACTGGAATGTATGTCCCATAATGCGGGCTCACATCAAAAATAAAATGCTGAAAAGTAAAAGAACTAACTACTACTGAGTCCTCACTGCTCAGCCTGCTAGCTGAAGTACTCCTGCTCGGACTGCAGCAAAGGTACGGAATCTGGGCCATGCAAAACCCAGACGTCAGCGCGTCATGTCATCAAGCAATAAAATATAAACATGGTAACAAGACATGCAAGTATAATCATAAATGGTAAAGCAGGTGTAATAGCAATATAAATCAGAGCAGTGAAGGGTAGTGTGCAGTGAGTTAGGCTAAACTGGTCTATTGGTTATCTACTCTCAAGTCTTTGAAATCAATTTGATGAATCATCTATGTAACTCAATAGTATCCCGTGCGTGCCCGGGACCACGGTCAAGATTCTCGACCTGAATCCGAGACGTGCCGCTAGGCAGTAAAAGGTAGCATGTAAAGATGAGTGATGTCAGCATCATCACCCCGGGGCTGGCCTAGCCCGTAAGACTGATCAGAACAGGTGTCGAACTGTCGAGTTACAAGTCAGGTTTCATCATTGATTTCCCCATACCCCCAAGTTATATGTGTTCAAGTTAGGTATTAAGTAATCAAGAACTAATGCCAACTCAGGATCAGGTAGGTGCAGGTTTGTCTGGATAGACAACAGGAACGGTCCGTAAGGACTACTGGTTATGTTTGTTAGCATTAGACACAAGATCAGGTAACAGGTAAAGCCATGGTACATCAAGTCAAATCAAGTAGTGTATTTTTGTGTCATGTCAAGTAGGAAGTGCAACAGGTCATGTCAGGAGCACAAATGTTATGTGGGTGCTCATAAAAAAACTAACATAAATATGGTTATAAGTAATCAAGCACGGGTACTGTCAGAAGAATAACTGGACATGTAATATAATATGCAAATAGATACAGGTTAAATTATATCGATGCACGGTTAACATTTAGAGTTCGGTTTATGGTTTCAACATTAAATATCATACACTTAAACAAATATGGATTGTTAAAAATCATGTTAATGTGTACTAAATAATCTAAAGATGCAATTGAATATAAATCAGGTTAGTTGTATGCAAACGGTCGTCCGACAGGGTATAAAATATAAAAGGGTATTGTGGGTCATGCAAATAATTGTTACAAGATTTAAATATGAATGCGGGTACTATGTATAACAGAACTAAAAGCAAACTGGTATGTTTCGAGACATGATTCTAAAATGATATATTGGGACGTCGACATGTTAAAATGGAATTCTGGTATTAAATGGAACTACAGATCTAACGTGCACTATAATAGGTACATAGCAATTTAAATAGCATATGTAGTAGTTTAAATAGCATGTAGCAAGTTTCACTTGCTTCGACGGATTCAAGAAACGATGTACAGAACGTCTCACGTCGGTGAGAAAAGTCACGACGCGCGCACGGTACACGGAAAGAGTCCAAACAACGCACGATGGGATCACACGGATCAGAGATGCCTGCTGGGTCGTTGTGATCGTCGCCGGCACGGTTGGATCCCGGCAATCAAGAAACACAGTGAACCTTTTGATTGAAAGAGAATGCATGGAAGAGGAAACAAGAAGAATGAAAGAGAACAGAGGAGATTGATGAAAGAAACTTACTCACTGGATTGCAGAGGGGTGACAGCGTCATCGGTGAGGCGTCGATGGAGCTCCGACGATCGACAGAGGTACCTTTTTTTTTTAAAAACAGAAAAGAAAAATTTAAAATAAAGAAGAATAGGAAGAAGAAGAAGAGAAGGATGAGAGAGAGAAGAGTTGCTCACTTGGGTTGGGAGACGGCTAGGATGTGGTTGCAAAGATGGGAAGTCGTCGGCAAGGGATCGCCGGCGAGATCAACGGCAAGTCAGCAAGGTCCTAGGTTGCAGGGAATGGCTCGGGTGTTAGGGTTTCTGCTGGGGTTTGTTTTGATGTGGGTTCTGGTGCTCGGGAATGGCAAAGGAGAGGAAGAGAGGGGAGGAAGGAGATGAGGATGAGATGAGGGAGTCGGCGGCGATGAGGTGGCGGTGCTGGGTTAAAGGCTGCAGTGGGTTTTCTGGGTTCAGTGGGTTCGTTTGAGGGAGGAAGAAGGAGAAGAGATGACGGAGGGTGACGAGGGGACGCAGAGGGTGTCGACGAGAAAAGAGGGGACGAAGGAAAAGTTAGGGTTTAACTTTGGTGGGTTTCTCGTAGCGGAGGATGCATGGGCTGTTAAGAAAAGAAGAAGAAGAAGAAGAAATGCAGAGGGAGGTGACGGGATCCACGCAGGGGTGATGAGAATCGAGGAATGCACAGTGATCGCGAGATCTGAGAGAGAGAGCGCGAGAGGAGAGAGAAAATGAAGAGAGAGAAGCTTCGCAGCAGAGAGAGAAAGAGAAAGGGAAAGAGAATGAGAGAGGGATCGTGGGGCCCAGCGAAGAAGAGAGGAGGGTTCTGATTGGTTGGGAAAAATTAAGAGAAAAGATAGAGGAGAGAGAGATCGGTGGTGGGGCCAGGTGCACCCAAAGAAGGGGCTCTGATTGGCTGGGGAGAATAAGAATTGGTTTGGAAAAATTTTTACAAAAGATTTAATATTTTAAAGATTCATTTCATTGGCTGAGAAAGTAAAAGATTTCCAACTTAAACATTTTCTTATGCTGATAAAATATTTTTAAAACAGATTACAGAATTTTAAAAATAAATAGGATTTGGCGGAATACAAAATATTTCAGAATTGCGCCCGGGTCGGTCCAAAAATTTGGATTTGAAAAATGAAAATTATTAGCAAGTTCCAAAAGTTAAAATGGAGGATTTTGTAACAGAAATGCATACCCTAAAGAACGGACGCACGTACGTGCGCGTAGCAGTCCAAACACGTCCGTTTCACTGAACGGGACGAGAACACGATGTAAGGACGCTACCACAAGGTTAGGGGTATCAAGCAGGCCATGACATGCATTTTTAAATTATTTTAAGTGACCTAAATTGTTATATGCAAAATATGTAATGTCGGGGTAATCTAAAAACTAGGAAACAACAGGCTCGGTAAACGGGTCGAATATAAAGTGACCTACCATTTGCAACCAATGGGGTAAAAGAAATAAACACCACAAACAGCACATACGGTAACCGAAATTGGTATAACTGGACTCGGTTATTACAGGGTAGGGAGCTACCAGACGGGGATGACCGAGTAGGAAAGCCGCTCGGTTGCCTCTTGGCGAGGGCTTTAATTCTTGGCGTCCTGGGTAGGGAGCTGTTTCGCCCAATCAGAGCAAAGCTCTGTTAAAATTCAAAATTCAAAATTTTGAAGCAACGCTTCAAATCTCGGGCGCAACGCACCACATGTCAGGCGCTGATACGTCAGCGCAGCGCCCAAGAAGGCGCGCCCAATCAGAGCAAAGCTCTATTTTAAGCAAAATTAAAGGAAGCAACGCTTCAGTTGCGCAAACATTGGGCTGCGCGACACGTGTCAGCGCGGATGCGGTAGCGCAGTTGCGCTGCGCTTTGCACTGCGCGACACGTGTCAGCGCGGATGCGCTAGCGCAGTTGCGCTGCGCGACACGTGTCAGCGCGGTTGCGCTAGCGCAGTTGCGCTGCGCGACACGTGTCAGCGCGGATGCGCTAGCGCAGATGCGCTGCGCGACACGTGTCAACGCGGACGCGCTAGCGCAGTTGCGCTGCGCTGGGGCATTTGCGCCAAACAGAATTAAGATTTTAAAGAAATCTTTCTGTTCTTGTTAAAACAAGAAGATTTTCTTCTGTAAAACAGAAGCCCTTGGATCAAAGATCTAACTGTGGGGAAAATTCCCCAAATCACTCAGAGAAAGATCTCTTTAACAAATTTAACTAATTTATGGGCACTATAAAAAGGACCCCAAACCTCAATTCAAAGGCATCAATATTTTTCTAAAAAAAAAAGAAGAGGACTCTCGAGAACTCCTCAAGAACAACAGAAGGTAAAAACCTTTGAAAAAAGAGAAAATTCTCTTATGAACAGATCAGTGATTTAAAAACAAGATCATTGATCTTTAAACATAACCGAATAAATAAAATAAAAATAGTGCTTTGCACTTTTTCATGAACCTTTGGTTCTTTAAGATAAGAAAAAACTTATCTTTTTCTTTGATCTAAATTAGATCAAGAAAGCTAACAGTAATTTGCACTTCTGTTCTTGAATCTAAAAGATTCTTAGTGCTTTGCACTTCCAAACTGCGCTGTTGCGCTCTTGGGAAAGCGCCACGTGTCAGCATCTGAATCACTTGCGCTATGAGCGTTGAGATAGAGCTCTGCTCTCTGTGATTGGCGCAACTCACCAAGGTGCGCCACGTGTCAGCAGCGCAAGCGCAGCGCACTAGTGCAGTGCACTGCGCTTGCATGACACGTGTCGTCATCACAAGCGCTTGCGCTCTCTGGTTGGCGCAAAGCGCCTGAAAATGCAATGCATTTCCTGAAGGGCCAGGTCCAATTAAAAGACCAAACAGGCCTAATTAAATTGATGCTCTGCATCATTTATAAATGGGCAAAGCCCAAACAAAATAATAAAAATGCTATGCAGATGCCTTGCAGTGCCCAAAATAAATTGATGCTCTGCATCTGTTATGGGCAGAGCCCAAACAAAAAAATAGAAAATAATGTAACGCATTATTTAAAAATGGGCCAAGCCCTAACACAGGTCTAACAGACCAAAAACAAATAAAAGGCGTTGAATACTTTTCAACTGGACTTAGCCCAATTCTGGCCGTAAGTCCTTAAGTTAAATTGAACTGAGCGCAAATGCTCTCTTAAATCAATTTACCTCCGGTTCGAGGGTACATCTCCGAACTCCTCTGACTCTTCTCGTTATAATCCTTCAACGACGTCAGAGAGGCGACGAGTCCCAACGACCACAAATGGATACAGACTGCGGGGTCCTTAAACTCGTGGACCGAAACGTCCCTAAACTAATATTGGACCGAGACGTCCTTAAACTAATATTGGACCGAAACGTCCCTAAACTAATGTTGGACCGAAATGTCCCTAAACTAATATCGGACCCCCACGTCCCTAAACTGGAACATGGACCACCACGTCCCTAAACTAGAACAATAGAGCTTCAAATGCTCTTTTACCGGATCTAAACGATCCCGTTTAAGTTGATCTTAACCCCAAATACGGCTAACGTATCCTTAAGCATTTAAATGAACGATAAAACTTCAAATCGACTTTGGTTCAAGGGTACATCTCTGAATTTCTCCGACACCTATCGTTGTAATCCTTCAACGACGTCAGAGAGATGATGAGTCCTGACGACCATATCTATTAAATCGATCATCACGTCAAGTCGATCTTAGTCCAAAACAGGACTAACGTATCCTTGATAAACGTTTAAGTTGATCTTAGCCGCAACGCGACTAATGCATCCTTAAATTAAAAACACCAAACCCAAATCTAAGTAAATACGGATTTGGACTAATCCACGTCCTACAAGCGACGGCATTACTCAGTCTCCGTATACAATCCACGGGCAACCACAAACAAAACAAACACACACGACACGAAGTGAAATTCTGGAGAAGGAGAAAGTGGTTACCGCGATGCGGTAGCGTAATTAACTGCAGGGGCTTGCGCCTGCAGGGAAGAGCGTCCCCACAATCAAAAACCCCTCAATCGAGGGGGAATCTGACGAAGTCTGCTACATCGGCCGCATCCGTCTAAACCTCCGATTCACAGTGCCATAAATCAACTTGGCATCTTCGGAGTGGTAGACGGATAAAACCAAATAGCATCTGCCCCAAATCTCAGGTGAGACCCAAAGTCTCGGCCGTCTTTCGGAGGGGAACAAATTCTGGCACGCCTGGTGGGACCTTTTCCTTTTTCCACTCCACACTTCGCGTGTCGTCTTCGCGAACCAATCGTGGTTTGTTAAATGGTTGCCTTCGGATTTCAAGTTACTAAGATTTGGTCTTTTGCCTGGCGCAGAGCTCAAGCATCAATGGACTTTAACTGCACCAACTGCTCGAAGTGCCACTGCAACGGATGCTCCACCTCACCGGAAGGTGTAGCATATGGGCCCCAAGCGGCTTCCTTCCTCGCTTTGCCGGTAGACCAAGTGACCCAAGCCACCACTGGCCTGTTCTTCGGGACCATGATCCCACCTAAAAGCTTCTCTAAGCTACTACCCGCACCGGAAGTGAACAAGAAGTCGGTCTTCGATCGGCTCACTGCTATAACGGCCCCTATCAACGGGTCGTCCACTACTAAGCCGACAACCTCTGTCTTTGCGAGGCTGAATCAAAACTCTGAAGGGCCCGCTAAGAAGCCCAGGAACTCCAAAATGGCTGTCCCAAAGAGGGCAACGGCCACTACTCTGGAAGTCGTTAAGGCGGCTTCCCCTGTCAAAGAGTCAGTCTTTTCAAGGCTGACGAGTCCTGTTCCTGCCCCTGCTCGAGGATCCGTCTTCGACAGGTTGAATATCACCCCTCAAAAGACAACTTCAGTCTTTAAGAGGTTAACACCAGTGGCGCCTCATTCAGACAGGGGGCAAAAAGAAGATGTCTCAATCTCCAAGCCAGTCCCAACGGCTCGTCATGCTCGACGTCGCCATTGGCAACGAGTGAGGAAGGCAGGGGGCAACTCCCCCTCAGGGCTGACTCCACCGGCTCCAGTGGTGGAGGTCAACGCTGCTGTTCCAACTGGGAACAGCTTCGAATTGCTGAGGAGGGTGAGAAAGAACTCTTCAACCGCTACATTGAAAAGATCCCCTCCACCTATGGAGAGAGATCCGGAAACAAAGCAAGAACAACCCCCTCAACGGCTGTCTTCAAAAATTTCTAAAGTTTGGCGGAGGGTTCAAGCCTCCGTGATTGACCCAGGCCACTCTCGTCGCCAGAAAAAGGCGAAGGTGGAAAAAGACAAGGACCGTCCCATTAAACAGCAGGGGACAGCAGCTGCTAGGATGCCCACTTCAACGGTCCCTTCAACCTCAACGGCCCACAAAAGAAGGAGGTCAGAGAAAACTCCCGCGTCAGCGGCAAAAGTTGAAAATGGTGAACCTAAATGCCCCAAGTCAGGGGGCATAACAGTTCATACGGTTTACATGGCATCGGGAAAATAAGACAGTCGTGCATCCACGGGTCATAGACCGCTTACACGGTCAGTGACCAAGGCTCAGGAGCAACAGCAAAAGCTTCAAGAAATGATGAATGCTATGGCTGCACTTACAGGGCCAAAAGAAAATCCTGAAACGCCTCGGATGAACGCCAAGCGGAAGAAACCGACGCCGAATTCCTTCGTCGGATATTGGAGAAGAAGGACAAAGAGGCTACTGAACAAGCAGCCAACATACAGCGTATGGGCCTCCTCTTCCAAGACATGATAGGGATGATGATACAACAAGATCCTCCGGCCGAAGAGCCCCCGATCGTCCTTGGAGACGATAGGGGAGAAACATCAAATCCTCCACCAGCTCTGTCGACGGCTAAAGAGGATACAATCTCCAAAACTGATTTGGATGAGTACATCGCCCAACAAATACGGGTTCATCATGCGACCGAAGCAGCCGGTCAGGTCGTAAAAACGGGACGGCCATATCCGAGTTGGTACGATCAAATCAAGTACCCACCAGGTTATACAATTCCCAAGTTCTATGTCTACAAGGGGATGGGCAATCCTCATCAGCATGTTGCCCAGTTCAGGGCACTCTGCAGCAATACCGGCGGTGACGACAAGCTGTTGCTTCGCCAGTTTGTTGGAAGCTTATCAGATACGGCGTTCGAGTGGTACTCTGAGCTCCCGAACGACTCTATTAAAACCTTCGCGGAGATGGAGCTGCTGTTTACTCAACGTTTTGCAAGTGCCAGTGAACGTACCCCGATGACGGCACTGATTAACGCCAGGGTAAAACCCGGCGAGACGTAGGTTCAGTACGCAATACGATGGCAGAACTTATGGTCGAAGTGCGAGCAGCGCATTGAAGAAGCTCCCGCAGTGGGTATGTTTGTGGGAACCCTCGATCCACAAGCAACCATCTCGCAGTTTATGATGTTTTTCAAGCCGACTACCTTCCAAGCCTTGATTGACAAACTAGCACAGATGGATCAGATGGGCCATAAACCTCCTCTTCCAAGGCCGGACTCCCGAAATGACAAAGGGAAGGGAAAAGCGATCGTCGTCGCTAATGCTCAACAACAACCGAGCGACTCGAAGCCGGTTGCTCGTCAAAATAATATGCGCCCGTACGTACCCCTTGAGGATAGGATAGGACGTCCTTATTCCTTTCCCCGCGATAAAACGAGGAGGTTATTCGAGCTGGCGTTGCGCAACAGACTCATAAATCTACCGGATCCAAAACGTCCGTTGCAACCAAGTGACGTCAACGAGCCCAACTATTGTCCTTATCATCGAGTACTAGGCCATCCGATCGAAGATTGCTACGTTTTCAAGAATTGGCTTGAAAACCAGTACCGACAGGGTAAGTTTGCGTTATCTGACAAATGGAAGGTGAATCCCCTGCAGCCCCACACCTCTAAGGGGATGAGTACGCCGGGGGCAACATGCTCCGTCATTGAAGAAGTTCCTTAGGAGGTTGTATTATCAGCCAAGACAAAGAGGATGCTAAACGATCTTCAGACATGTCCAGCGATCAAGTGGAAGAACCCGTTGGAACCGCAGGTCATTGAGGGGATGTTGAAGCCACGTACAACTCCAAAGATTGATGGAAGTGGCCCAAACATTCATAACCAGCCGTCGAAATCTTCAAAGAAGAAGAAGAAGTCGAAGAAGCACGTGAAGCCTGGCGACAAGCGCATAGACTTGCAAAAACAAATTGACGCGCTGGAGGAATACAACCAGAAGGCACGGACTCCCATTACATTCCAAGAGTTTCTCAACCACGTCTTTCAAGAGGAAGATGAGGGAGGTAGTTCGTCGGATGAATCCGAAGAATATGTGACAAGTTGCCATGTGATTTCCCATTTATTTATAGACGATGAGGAGACTTCTCGTGCTGGAAAGCTGGGGGCAAATCCTGAACCAAAAATTCCGGAGCCGTCGGATGAAGTGATTGATTCATTCCTCAATGAAGCGTTCTTAAAAAGCAAAGCTGATCGGGAGCGCGAAGCGGTTATATTTGAAAAGTCCAAACGCCAGCGCCTTGACGAAAGAATTGCGATACTCCCGCTGGAACAAAGTACACCCACCACAGATAAAAGCAAGTTCAAGATAAGGAAGAGGTTTGCTAAAGCCGTGTCAATGGGTATAAAGCTACCATCCTCTCAGGAAAGTATTACTGGTGAAATGGAAAGCCACCCCTCCTATTGCTTGTATCATCGGAAGGTGTCGCACCCCACTGAAGAGTGCAAAGTTTTCGATAGATGGTGGAAAGGATATGTTGCTCACCGGCAACAGTTTAAGCGGGAAAAGCGCAAGACCCGCCGAGAGCAGAACGGAATGATCGTAGGGCTTAACAGAACTACTGGGGGTTATTGCATGGTTGACACCGGAGGATCACGAGTGCTCACATTCGGGAGCGATTCTGATGAAGAGCTGGAGCTTGGCCCTTTCTTCAAAGAGTCTACTTCGGGAAAAGAAAAGGAACCGAAAGTTTGCGAGAATATCCAGCTGCGCAATCGGACGTTACCTGAAAAGAATCTCGGACCCTCAAACAAGAGAGATAAAGGGAAAGAGAAGGTCTCTGAAGACATCACCTTGGATGACCGAGTTGCGGAAGAGTTAAATGCTAAGAACCCGCCGAAGAGAAATAAAGTGGATTACAATGTCTTGGCGCATCTGAGGAAGCTACCCTCACAACTCAGCATTCTTTATGCCCAGCTACTATCAAAAGAGGTGAGAGATTCTTTGATTAAGGCCCTACAAGATCCGGACCAGTTCCAAGCCTTCCTGGCCGAGGAAAAGATGAAGGATGAATTGGAAGAGGTGCACACGGCCGACGTTGCTTTTGGCGATGAAGACCTTCTTCTCGGGACGTGCGAACACAATCGTCCCCTTTATGTCTCAGGATACTGCCACGATATTAACATAGGCAAAATCCTGATCGACAATGGATCCTCCGTTAATCTCCTCAACGTGCGGGTGTTGAAAGAAATCTGCATAAGCGTTCAACACCTTGCTCGGGACAAGATCACCATCTCCGGGTTCAACTCCCAATCGTTAAAGACTCTTGGATCTGTGATACTGACGCTACGCTTCGGGCTACTCATCACGGACATTAAGTTCCACGTCATAGACTCCAAGACATGCTACAACGCTTTGCTCGGCCGACCATGGTTACACGAATACAACATCATCCCTTCTACACAACATCAGTGTATGAAGTATTTTAAGGATGGTTTCGAGTATACCGTGACGGGAGAACTGAACCCATTCTCTGTGAATGAAGTCTGCAAATATGAAGACGCCAAATACTTCTTACCGGATTTCAAAGACACAGAAAGGTGTCACAAGCCGGAGAATAAAGCTAATGCCACCATCCCTGTCTTCGGCAGTGATACCGAGGAGGAAGAAGAGATAGTGTATTCGGGTCTGCCCCAACACAACAAGCCAGGACCGTCTGCTCCTACGTTGGTCTTTGGTAGTGATTTGGAGGATGAGGTCCATGTCGTATTCTCTGCTCGACCTTCAATACAAGCCTTCGCTGACAAAGAGCAAAGTCTGCAAGTCGCCATGGTGCCTCTTAAACACCATAAAGAACTGGATGCACTTAATATTTACAACGTAGAAGAGCTACAAACATTCTACATCCCTCCCAGGCGAGAGAGCGAGAAAGCAATTCTGTTTTACCGCTCTGAAGAAACTAAGGTGAAAAAAGAAATCTGGCATGGCGCGGATCCTACGCTCGACAGGCTTCAGCCTATCCGTCTTCCCAGACATTATACAAAGGGTTTGAAAAAGCTGCTGAAACGCCAGAGGATATCCTTCAAGCAGACCGTTCGGAAAGCCAAGTTCTATGACAGGGTCTGGAACGTCCCCGGGACTCAACGCAAACTGCCTAATGGGAAAATGGAGACAAAAGGACTTGGATATATCCGGTCAAAGAAACGAGAGCTACTAAACAGCTGCTATGTCATGTATGACTTCGATGAAGAAGCGGATGCTCAATGGGAGGATGCTAATCCTGAGAAAGTGAAAGTTCCAGATGCAAAAGAGTCCAGTCCGTCGTTCGAAGAACAAATGGACAAGCTTATAAGGAAAGCTGGTCAAAAAGTACGGGATGATCACAACCGCGAGACGGCCATCTACGAGAAAGCCAAGATGCAACGCCTTCTCCAACAGGCCGTGAAGGATGAAAATGCCGCTCCTTGTCAACCTGTTATAAAGAAGGATCGGCGCAAAAGCAGAAATAAGTCGAAAGGACAAAAAGACGCTCAACAACAACAAAGCAGGGAAAAGAAGCCACGCAAATGGGAGTCGAGCGTTATTTATCTATCCCTCATGAAGAAAATGGGTCGAGCGTACTCGTTTCCTCGGGACAAGACGAAGAAGATACTTGACCTCGCTCTAAAACATCAGATGCTTACATTGCCGGAGTCCAAACACCCCGAACAAGCAAGCGAAGTCTCTGGCCCAAACTATTGCTCTTACCATCGAGTAATAGGGCACCCGCTCGAAGACTGCTTCACCTTTAAGAATTGGGTCGAAGATCAGTACCAGCTCGGCAAGTTCGCTCTGTCTGACAACTGGAAGGTAACGCCGCCACAGAAGCACAAGCCCGAGGTCACGAAAGAAGAACCGGTTCCACATTGGGATTGGAAGCGAATTCGCACCTGTCACATGATTATAATATTAAAAGAAGAGGCCGAGGACATGGATGACCTTCCCTGGTGCTTCGAAAACAGCAACGACGAGGCAATCTCAGAATTTCCGCCAGCTCCGAAAGAACTGGAGGATGGAATACATACCACTGCAGATAACCTCAAGAAAATTGAGTTGGGGACAGTAAACAACCCGCGACCGACATTTGTCAACGAGCTACTATCTGAAGAAAAGGTGGCTGCGTTAAAAGACGTCCTTGTACAGCATAAAGATTGCTTCGCATGGAACTATTCCGAGATGCCGGGACTAGATCCAGAAGTTGCTGTACATAAATAGGCGATATCCCCGGACATCAAGCCAGTCAAACTGTTGGAGATAGTGCCCTCAGAGTCAATTATTGGATCACAGGCACGTGATTGCAATGATTGAGGGAGGACCTATCCCGGCAGGACAGTCTTACTCGAGATGATTGTATGCTATCTGGTTTATCTTTATCATCGTGTACTGCTTTAGGTGACCTGACATGTCGCTATTACACGTTGATAGAGCCCCTAGGATTCTTGCTTGACTACCAGCAGTATGATGGCGATCATATACATGGGAGCTGGTAGTCTATAAGCACATCCTTAAAAGGTCCCTAGTCGTAGGAGTTTCGAGACAGGGCATCGATACTCCATTAGTAGACTAGTGTATACAGTCGAGACCCTGACGAGGGGCGGTGGCCGGTCTCACAAGCCACTGGTGTCAGTTGGTTCACCTAAGATGTATACAGGTGCTCATTGGGTTATGAGTACACCGGACAGGACTCGCCGGGAACCTGCCAGTTGGGATTATACCAGACGTCAGATAGAAGTTCCCTGGTGACATGTGTACAGGTTAGTTCATCGACCTGGGGATCGTCATTTGTCTCGTGTGAGTTCCCACTGTACTTTGATTACTACCCTACCACGGCTCAAAGGAGTCGTGCAAACAGGTTTTAGTTGGGTACAGTCCCGAGCCACATGGAGGCAGTGAGCGGATCTTCAGGGGTTCGTCTCTCCCGGTATTCGGGGTGAGGTCGCGCTGTGTCTAGGAGAGCCATTACGCAAAGCCCTCGGCCGAGGCAGGAGATTTACTGGTAGGTATTCCAGTAGTATCTCAGGGCGTTCTGGGCTACACTCCGACACGACTTGTACCGCTTTTGGGGGTCTGACTTTTACCAACCCCCTAGGCCCGACATATGATGCTCATAGACGAACGGACCGGACTGTACGGATATTGTCACTGACAGGCTCAGTAGGGTGTCAGGATGAGTTCGCTCATCGACGTCCCTTTTGGTCAATAGCTGGTGGCCCGTCACGTATTGGCTAATACCTCTGACGTGCTAGTGGTTAAATCCACAGCCATAGTATTGACTAGTCTTTAGAGTCCACCACACTTACAGTTACTCAAGCTTTCGGGCGAAACGCTGTAGAGGCCGTATGGAGATATGGCAGGGTCCGATCAGATACGTGCGGTATTGCACGGATCAGGATCAGACGGTTTGTACTAGTGTCCGTATAGTTATATGGCAGGGTTCGATCTGATACGTGCGGTATTGCACGGATCAGGATCGAACGGATATTACTAGCCGGCTTTGGCTTAAGCCGGTCCTAGTTTAGTACAGTGTAGATTTTGTCTCATTGCATTTGTATCCGGACGGAATACAGATGCGGGTGTGTATGCACAGTATAGGGGTTTTCCTGTAATTTATTACGGGACCAGTTTTCTGGAGTTGCCAGTTTGCATTCCGTTCCGGCCGGTTTTCCTTTGTTCTTTCCCAGCCGGACTTTTCCGATGGAGGGGGTTATTTGCAAGTTTGCAAATAACCATTTGTGGAGGGGTTTTCTTGCAATTGTGGGGCTTCATGATGGTTCATTATCATGAGATGCTTTCTTAGTCTTTTCCTTGCTTTTTGGTGATGAGAAAGGATTAGGATTGATGTAGATTTGTTATGATGATGTTTAAGGTTGTGGTCACCTCTTGCTTTCTCCTACCATCGCCTCCCTTCATGCTTCATATTCCTTCCTCCACCATTCTCATTTTGACATGAAAAATGGTTGAACACTTTTGAGAGAAAAAGAAGATGAGAGCTTCATCTTGAGAGTTTCATTCTTGATCTCATCTTCATGCTAGAAAAATGCAAGCACCATTTTTCTAATCTTGATTCCTCCATCATCTTCAAAGGCAACAAACCCCAAATGAGACATAGCCTCTACACTACACATTCTACAGCATATCTTGAGCATGTCGAGTTGCCGGCTTCATGCCCGAGTTGCCTCGGTATTGAGGCGGGAGCCCGTAAAAGACGCAGGCGATGTGGTGCCCTTTCCGGCGAGGAGGCGACGATATGGAGACAAGACTTTCCGCGGGAGATCGGGACGATGAAGAGAAGACCGGAGGACTCGGATCACTTGGTATACTTCTCTTCCCATCTCTTGTTAGCTAGCATTAGGTTAATGGTTACGATCCGGGTTTTCATTGTCCGCGGTAGCGCTAGTTTCCAAGATAAGAAAATTTTGATTCCGCATTTTGGCCTCGGATAGACGGCCGGGGCGCTGCCGTGGCGCAACACAAACAAGCGCCGAGAAGAATGCGGCTCGAACTCGAGATGAGCATCAACGCTGAGGTCAAGAAGCTGATAGACTCTGGCTTTATCCAGGAGGTTCAATACCCTGAATGGATTGCTAACATTGTCCCGGTGATGAAGAAAAATGGGACGGTGAGCATATGTGTGGACTTTCGGGATCTCAACAAAGCCTGCCCGAAGGATGACTTCCCGGTGCCAGTCACCGAGTTAATGATAGACAATATGTCCACGCATGAGATTTTCTCCTTCATAGACGGCTCATCAGGGTATAATCAAATAAAAATGTATCCTGAAGACCAGAAACATACGGCTTTCCGGACTCCTTTGGGAATATTTTGTTACAAGGTAATGCCCTTCGGTCTAAAGAACGCCGGTGCCACCTATCAAAGGGCTATGACGAAGATTTTCGACGACCTTATATATGAAATCGTCGAGTGCTATATCGATGACCTCATGGTTAAGAGCAAATCATACGAGGAACATCTCGAACATCTGAAGACTGTATTTCGACGCCTTCGACAATACAATTTGAAGATGAACCCTCTTAAGTGTGCATTCGGAGTTTCCTCGGGCAAATTCCTGGGATTCATCGTCCGACACCGGTGTATCGAAATAGATCCGTCAAAGATCAAGGCGATCATGGAAATGCCTCCGCCAAGGACTCTCAAACAGCTGCGGTCTCTCCAGGGGAAGCTCGCGTATATAAGGCGATTTATAGCCAACCTTTCAGGAAAGTGTCGTCCTTACAGTCACCTGATGAAGAAAGGGACTCCATTCATCTGGGATCACAAATGCCAAGGCGCACTAGATGAGATCAAGCAGTACCTGCAGAACTCGCCAGTGTTGGCTGCTCCAGTTAAAGGAAAGCCTCTTATTCTTTATACAACCGCCCTCGAAGGTTCTTTAGGTGCATTGTGGGTGCAAGAAAATGACCAGGGAAAAGAAAGAGCGCTCTACTACTTAAATCGAGTCCTTCTGGGGGCAGAAAGCAACTATTCTCCCATTGAAAAGCACTGCCTGGCATTGATCTTTGCAATAACAAAGCTCAGGCACTATGCGTTAGCACACGAAGTCTGTCTCATTTCGAAGGTGGACCCTCTCAAATATCTAATGTCAAAGGCCATATTGACAGGTCGACTCGCTAAATGGGCTTTGCTCTTGATGGAGTTCTCAATAACCTATCATCCTCTCAAAGCATTGAAAGGCCAGGCCATCGCCGACTTCCTCGCTGAACACTCTATACCTGCCGATTCTCCTTTGAATTGCGATCTGCCAGACGAACATGCGTTTGACGCAATCGACAGTGGTGATACCCGATGGGAGCTTTACTTTGATGGAGCATCATCCATGAAAAAGCGCAAACAAAGTACCCCTATAATCAAATCGGGGGTAGGCCTTATCTTCGTGACCCCGCAAGAAGGAATAATGCGCTTCGCTTTCTCCTTAACAGAGCCGAGGACGAACAATGAAGCCGAATATGAAGCTTTGATAGCAGGCCTCGAGATCGCCATTGACATGGGAATTGAAAACCTCCTCATATACGGAGATTCTCAACTGGTCGTTAATCAAGTAAACGGCGACTACCAAACGTGCAAACCGGAGTTGGTGAAGTACGGTGAAAAGGAGCAACAACTGTTGACCCAAATCCCCTCCTACACTTTGGAAAGAATACCGCGCGCAGAAAACAGCAAAGCGGACGCGTTGGCCAAACTTGCTAAAGAATTGGCTGACGAGAACCTCGATGATGTTAGAATCATGGTACAAAGTCGTCGGGTGCTTGCCCCAGCAGAAATACCTCCGGAATCACCCGAAGAAAAAGGAACGACTGAGCAGTCGACCTTAAAAATAAATGACCATGAGAAGGTTGAGGATTGGAGGGAAGTCTTTATAGACTACTTCAAGTCCCACCGAATGCCCGAAGAAGCGTCCACAAGACATCGGCTCATGAAATGGATGCAATGTTAGTACAGTTTTGTTTTATTATGTACATTTGATATTGTGGGGCGAGCGTCCGACATGTGGACTGCCGTCACTGCCTGTTTGTATTATTCTTTTGGGGCACGACCTGGTTGCGGTCGATGTACCCGTTGTATGTATATTTTACTTTCTGTACTAGGATTACCCCGCGGAGGGGTGCACGGATAGCCGGGTTCTAGAGGGCAACGGGCCCGCATCTCATGGCATTGAGACGGAGGGGGCTTCACTCTAGGATTGACGGGCTATTCGCCGCACTCGTAGGGGGTACAGGTTGACCCAGGAGGGGTGCCCAAGTTACCGGATTCCATGAAGTGCTGGGTGGTCCATTCACGGAGCTGAAGGGGGCTGCCTCGCTTCAGGTTTTGGCGGGTGACTTGCCACGCCCGTAGGGGTCTAGGATTTCATTGCACAGGCTATCCACACGACCAGGGGAACGTCGGATTTCAGCAGCGGCTCTGTGAAACCCGGGGATCCCAGATATCTGTATTGTTCTGTGATGCTGTACATTTCTGTGATGTTGCATTTTATCACGCCTTGAGCGAATATAATATATTGGTATATATATTAGTTGATATTGTATATGTTTTGCATCCGCACTAGTCCAGTCCCCGCTCTGTCGTTAGTTAAGTAACCTAACGGGTGATGACGGGACCCAGTGGCGAATGCGGATGGCATATACGTACATCAGTATATTTTCGTTCTTTGTGGTGTGATCATTTGATGGGACTGCGTTGATTCAGATCAATGCAAGATAAACAAACCTATTCTGATGTTGTTGGAACATTTTTCAAAAGCTGTTACTGCAAGGACGTTCACTTTTGTTTTGCATCGTGGTATTCATTTGGAATATCCTGCTCCTCAGTCGACGAGGCAAGGGCCGAGATCCCTTCACCGGGAGTGATCCCTTGGACAGAAGTTTGCGTCAGGGCATTAACTTCACAATAGCCGATTACTTTTGCTTTGCATCGTGGTATTCAGTTGGAATATCCTGCACCTCATTCTACGGGGAAAGAGCCGAGATCCCTTCACCGGGAGTGACCTCTTTAGCAAAGGTTTTCGTCACAATATTTTTATAAAAAGTTATCATGTTCCTTCAACGATATCAAGTTCATTACGGTAAAAGGTTTTTCGCCAAAAACCATTCGTAGCCCTCCGTCATTTCAGATTAGTATTGCTTAGTATTCGTGCTACGTATGTCGTGCATTGCCGAGGCGTAGTGTTCGGTAGCTGTGTAATATTTTTCTGTCTCTTGGATAAGTGGATTGGTTAGGACAGTCGTACGGTTATGTTGGCATTGTCAAGGACTCGTACGGGTGGGTTTAACGCAATCAAGATAATGACGGGTTGAACTTGACTAGGACTCTTTGATATGTTGGCATTGTCAAGGTCACTTGGGTCCTAGGGGTAAAAATCACATCGGGAGTTTCAAAAGAACTGAAACTTGCCAGGCATGCGCATACCTTCTGGAGTGTAGTGACTTGAGTGGATTCCGTCAAGTTATCATGCGATGATAGTTGGATCCTGATTCCCACTGATGAGTTAGTTTACTCCTCGGGTGATCCCGACTAATTCTTCTTTCAGGTTTGGAGGAGAATTTGAGGTTACAGTGGGAGGTTTCCAGATTAGACAAAGTGATAACCATTCTGATCTTGGTTAGAGTGCACGCTGAGTGTTTCTTTTCTCTCTCTCTTTGGCAGCGACCATTGACCCGACCCTGGACTTTGACTCAGTGACCAAGTTGACCGAACCTTCTTAACACTGGCTTTTGGATTGTCAGAGTTGCAGACCTCATTGCCACTCCTACTTTTACCCTTTTCTCCAGGACACCCCGTATTACTACGAACGTCCACTTCCATTGGACAAAACCATCGTATGGTTATATACGAACTCGAAGGACTTCGAGGATGGTTTCTGGTTCTGGAAAAAACGAATAGGATTATTCAGTTGTCTTTTCTTTTCACCTTCTCTCATTGCGAGTGCTCCTTGGTTTAGGAGATTGCACACCTATTACGCAAATTGGATAGTCTTCTTCCAAACCTTAGGCTGGTGCCGACCGGTAGGGAATGAAGAAAACCAATTAGCCTAAACGGTGTGCAGAAGGTATTAAGATTAAGACAAAGCAAGGGATTAGTAAGAGGGCAAAGTAAATTGCGACTGCTATTCACGGCCGAACCAAGTATTTCTTCGCCAATCCTAAATCACCTTTGTATTTCTCCAGGACACTCCGTATCACTACGAAGATCCACAGTTTATTTGGATACTCCATCGTATGGTTATATACGAACTCGAAAGGAACTTGTTCCAGTTCGGGGATGGATTCTGGTCCAGGAGAAATAGGAATAAGGTTTATTCGGTTGTCTTTTATCTTCACCTTCTCTTGCTTTGCGAGTGCTCCTAGGATTAGGACAGTACACCCTTCATGCTTATTGGATAGTCTTCTTCCAAACCATAGGCTGGTGCCGAACGGTAGGGAAGGAAGAAAACCAATTGGCCTAAAGGGGTGTGCAGACGGTAATGACTAAAGACATATAAAGGGATTTGGACAGATGGCAAAGAGATATACGGTTACAGTTGTGAATCTGACTAATGGTAGAGGCATTACTAAGAATACCGGAATACCCCACCGAAAAATTTCAATGTTTCAGTTTCACTGTGTGATGTTAAAAGAAAACTGATTTCCCGATTAGATACTTACTCCAGGGTATGTATTTACCAGGTATGATTCTCACATCTGTATGGTTTTACAGATGATGAGTGGGAGTAAGTCATTGGGAATAGGGTGATCATCCTCATTATATCGGGATTCATTGTAATCGGTGATATTTGAGGAGATCATCTGGGTTGTTTGCCGGTCGGCAAATATTTGGTTTTGAATATCCGCTGTTGTGCACCAATTTCAAATTGATATATCTGTACGTCTATTTTCATAGAGTGAGATATACCTTTTGATATTATGTCGATGACATTTACCTATATCAGTGGATGGTTAGGTAAGGAGCATTAAACAGCGGTGTAATTCTTCTTAACCATAAGTACAGTTTTCAACCTACGACACACAGTGAAAGAATTGTTAGACTCAGCGGACTTATACAGAGTATTGTATGTTGTCCAGTGTCCATTAGGACAGAGGGGTTGGTCCTCGTACTATATTCTGTTTACTTTTAACTTCTCTAGTTCTTAGACATGTGTTTCGTGGAAACACAGGGTCTAAGTTTTGAGGAGTTATAGGTATTTGAATAGGGTAGAGAACCAGGTATAGCAAGTATCAGGATTCTTCAAAGTGATCGAAGATGTAGATACTTGTGTATGGTATTCAGTTGATAGAAATGATAAAGAGAAATTGCTTCTCTTTCAGGTTACTCATAATTGGAAGCATTCCTAAGTTGAGTAACGCTGATCGGCCTTCTTCCATTTAGTTTACATGCACTGGAGATAGCTGCATGATTTGAATCTGGTTCAATTAAATCAGTGCCTCTGTTTCTATATTGGATATAGAACAGTTCATATCTTGACATTGTTAAGGTACGGGGAGTTGTCCGGCTTATGATTAAAACCAGACACTGGACAACTCAAGGCACGTTTCTGTAATGGCTGTTTGCGGGTTGACCCAGGCTATGACGAGGGTTGACTTTCTACCATCTGGAAGAACAATAGAGATATTGTCCTTGACTCGCCACATTTTTAAAAGAAATGGATTTTTTTTAGAAAACAGTAGTGGGAGTATGATAGAACTGGAAGTGATTCCAGAACCGCAAACGATTACTGAAGATTTGATAAGGAACCTACAGATTCAATCTGGTTTGACATTCCATTGGCCACTCCGCAGATACGGTGGGTAACTTCAGGCACCCGAGAGGTACTCCGGTAGCCTCAAGGACGGTGACAGGGAAGTTCTTGTTTACCCACACTTGCCATTGCTGTTGTTCCTGGCCGCGAGACCCGGCAGGAGGATGAGTATAGCATCGTTCTGAACTAGCTTCAGAAGTGTACGTATATATGACTCTGCCAGAGGGTTGTCGTAGTCAGTGGGAGCAGCGGAAGCATTGGTGGACAGGTGGCTTATGTCTATTTATAGACTAAAGCAGATATAGCGGAGATAGATCATCTATTTCTGACATGACAGTCATAGGTTTGACGTCATCAGAATAGGGGATGGATCTGTTGAGAAGGTAGTAGGGTGTGATATCCTGGTATTTGGATGACATACACAGAGTAGGAAAAGAAACTCCTATACTACGATCGGTTATACTTTGGTTGTCACACAGTGATTTCTCCACACAGGACTTGGATATTATATCAGACATTCTGGTTACTAGATCTATGGTTTTAGATCTACATTTGGGTAGTTTCTTAATCTGGGTACCTTGACAGCATTCTATGAGTATTTAGAATGGACGACTCCTGGCACGGTAGTATACCTGCAGGTAATGGAGTCACCCTCTCTAAAGGTGTCTTACAGACTAAAGGGGAGAGGGATACGCATGATTGGTAGATCACTTGCTTAGGCAATTGAGTCAATCATGAGATGTCAAGTACCACACCAGATGTTGTTCTTGCAGTAGATGCAATAAGTTGATATTGATCCAATCCTGGAGAAACAGTCGGAAGCAGTTTTAGAACATAAGTGGATGTTCTAGGGATATGATAACGACAGCCTCATTTGGGAGACAGTTATCATTCCAGGCTTCCAAGGTGACATGGACGACAAGGAGGTTGTCAGAGTTATAGTTTTCCTTCTGACGAGGGGCAGTATTTTGGACAGATGGTCCAAGGCAATACCGAGGGTGGCATGGCGCAGGATACTGATTAAGTTCTGTTGACGATACAGTCTAAGAAGTTTGGATTTGGAGTTCATTTATGAGCTAGGTCCCATCACACATCCAGACATTCTAAGACAGGTATTGCTCATTTCGGGAGATGGCTTTCTCCGCGAACTTGAGATATTGAGAGACAAAGAAAGAAACATTACAGCGGATCCACTCACTGAGGCTATTCCTCGAACGCAATAGTTTCGCAAACGAGCTTTGTGAGACTGACTAGTAGAGGAGTTGGGTGTTCGGTATCACACGGGCTGTGAGTA
Source organism: Agapanthus africanus (assembly GCA_030015575.1). NCBI lineage: Eukaryota > Viridiplantae > Streptophyta > Magnoliopsida > Asparagales > Amaryllidaceae > Agapanthus > Agapanthus africanus. The sequence goes on from CM057337.1 coordinate 542,082,348, forward strand.
TGCGGCATCGCAATAATTAGCCTTGAGTGCAAGTGGGAGATTGTTAGAGATAGTGCCCTCAGAGTCAATTATTGGATCACAGGCACGTGATTGCAATGATTGAGGGAGGACCTATCCCGGTAGGACAGTCTTACTCGAGATGATAGTATGCTATCTGGTTTATCTTTATCATCGTGTACTGCTTTAGGTGACCTGACATGTCGCTATTACACGTTGATAGAGCCTCTAGGATTCTTGCTTGACTACCAGCAGTATGATGGCGATCATATACGTGGGAGCTGGTAGTCTATAAGCACATCCTTAAAAGGTCCCTAGTCGTAGGAGTTTCGAGACAGGGCATCGATACTCCATTAGTAGACTAGTGTATACAGTCGAGACCCCGACGAGGGGCGGTGGCCGGTCTCACAAGCCACTGGTGTTAGTTGGTTCACCTAAGATGTATACAGGTGCTCATTGGGTTATGAGTACACCGGACAGGACTCGCCGGGAACCTGCCAGTTGGGATTATACCAGACGTCAGATTGCAGTTCCCTGGTGACATGTGTACAGGTTAGTTCATCGACCTGGGGATCGTCATTTGTCTCGTGTGAGTTCCCACTGTACTTTGATTACTACCCTACCACGGCTCAAAGGAGTCATGCAAACAGGTTTTAGTTGGGTACAGTCCCGAGCCACATGGAGGCAGTGAGCGGATCTTCAGGGGTTCGTCTCTCCCGGTATTGGGGGTGAGGTCGCGCTGTTTCTAGGAGAGCCATTATGCAAAGCCCTCGGCCGAGGCAGGAGATTTACTGGTAGGTATTCAGTAGTATCTCAGGGCGTTCTGGGCTACACTCCGACACGACTTGTACCGCTTTTGGGGGTCTGACTTTTACCAACCCCCTAGGCCCGACATGCGATGCTCATAGACGAATGGACCGGACTGTACGGATATTGTCACTGACAGGCTCAGTAGGGTGTCAGGATGAGTTCGCTCATCGACGTCCCTTTTGGTCAATAGCTGGTGGCCCGTCACGTATTGGCTAATACCTCTGACGTGCTAGTGGTTAAATCCACAGCCATAGTATTGACGAGTCTTTAGAGTCCACCACACTTACAGTTACTCAAGCTTTCGGGCAAAACGCTGTAGAGGCCGTATGGAGATATGGCAGGGTCCGATCAGATACGTGCGGTATTGCACGGATCAGGATCAGACGTTTTGTACTAGTGGCCGTATAGTTATATGGCAGGGTTCGATCTGATACGTGCGGTATTGCACGGATCAGGATCGAACGGATATTACTAGCCGGCTTTGGCTTAAGCCGGTCCTAGTTTAGTACAGTGTAGATTTTGTCTCATTGCATTTGTATCCGGACGGAATACAGATGCGGGTGTGTATGCACAGTATAGGGGTTTTCCTGTAATTTATTACGGGACCAGTTTTCTGGAGTTGCCAGTTTGCATTCCGTTCCGGCCGGTTTTCCTTTGTTCTTTCCCGGCCGGACTTTTCCGATGGAGGGGGTTATTTGCAAGTTTGCAAATAACCATTTGTGGAGGGGTTTTCTTGCAATTGTGGGGCTTCATGATGGTTCATTATCATGAGATGCTTTCTTAGTCTTTTCCTTGCTTTTTGGTGATGAGAAAGGATTAGGATTGATGTAGATTTGTTATGATGATGTTTAAGGTTGTGGTCACCTCTTGCTTTCTCCTACCATTACCTCCCTTCATGCTTCATATTCCTTCCTCCACCATTCTCATTTTGACATGAAAAATGGTTGAACACTTTTGAGAGAAAAAGAAGATGAGAGCTTCATCTTGAGAGTTTCATTCTTGATCTCATCTTCATGCTAGAAAAATGCAAGCACCATTTTTCTAATCTTGATTCCTCCATCATCTTCAAAGGCAACAAACCACAAATGAGACATAGCCTCTACACTACACATTCTACAGCATATCTTGAGCATGTCGAGTTGCCGGCTTCATGCCCGAGTTACCTCGGTATTGAGGCGGGAGCCCGTAAAAGACGCAGGCGATGTGGTGCCCTTTCCGGCGAGGAGGCGACGATATGGAGACAAGACTTTCCGCGGGAGATCGGGACGATGAAGAGAAGACCGGAGGACTCGGATCACTTGGTATACTTCTCTTCCCATCTCTTGTTAGCTAGCATTAGGTTAATGGTTACGATCCGGGTTTTCATTATCCGCGGTAGCGCCAGTTTCCACGATAAGAAAATTTTGATTCCGCATTTTGGCCTCGGATAGACGGCCGGGGCGCTGCCGTGGCGCAACACAAACAAGCGCCGAGAAGAATGCGGCTCGAACTCGAGATGAGCATCAACGCTGAGGTCAAGAAGCTGATAGACTCTGGCTTTATCCAGGAGGTTCAATACCCTGAATGGATTGCTAACATTGTCCCGGTGATGAAGAAAAATGGGACGGTGAGCATATGTGTGGACTTTCGGGATCTCAACAAAGCCTGCCCGAAGGATGACTTCCCGGTGCCAGTCACCGAGTTAATAATAGACAATATGTCCACGCATGAGATTTTCTCCTTCACAGACGGCTCATCAGGGTATAATCAAATAAAAATGTATCCTGAAGACCAGAAACATACGGCTTTCCGGACTCCTTTGGGAATATTTTGTTACAAGGTAATGCCCTTCGGTCTAAAGAACGCCGGTGCCACCTATCAAAGGGCTATGACGAAGATTTTCGACGACCTTATGCATGAAATCGTCGAGTGCTATATCGATGACCTCATGGTTAAGAGCAAATCATACGAGGAACATCTCGAACATCTGAAGACTGTATTTCGACGCCTTCGACAATACAATTTGAAGATGAACCCTCTTAAGTGTGCATTCGGAGTTTCCTCGGGCGAATTCCTGGGATTCATCGTCCGACACCGGTGTATCGAAATAGATCCGTCAAAGATCAAGGCGATCATGGAAATGCCTCCGCCAAGGACTCTCAAACAGCTGCGGTCTCTCCAGGGGAAGCTCGCGTATATAAGGCGATTTATAGCCAACCTTTCAGGAAAGTGCCGTCCTTACAGTCACCTGATGAAGAAAGGGACTCCATTCATCTGGGATCACAAATGCCAAGGCGCACTAGATGAGATCAAGCAGTACCTGCAGAACCCGCCAGTATTGGCTGCTCCAGTTAAAGGAAAGCCTCTTATTCTTTATACAACCGCCCTCGAAGGTTCTTTAGGTGCATTGTGGGTGCAAGAAAATGACCAGGGAAAAGAAAGAGCGCTCTACTACTTAAATCGAGTCCTTCTGGGGGCAGAAAGCAACTATTCTCCCATTGAAAAGCACTGCCTGGCATTGATCTTTGCAATAACAAAGCTCAGGCACTATGCGTTAGCACACGAAGTCTGTCTCATTTCGAAGGTGGACCCTCTCAAATATCTAATGTCAAAGGCCATATTGACAGGTCGACTCGCTAAATGGGCTTTGCTCTTGATGGAGTTCTCAATAACCTATCATCCTCTCAAAGCAGTGAAAGGCCAGGCCATCGCCGACTTCCTCGCTGAACACTCTATACCTGCCGATTCTCCTTTGAATTGCGATCTGCCAGACGAACATGCGTTTGACGCAATCGACAGTGGTGATACCCGATGGGAGCTTTACTTCGATGGAGCATCATCCATGAAAAAGCGCAAACAAAGTACCCCTATAATCAAATCGGGGGTAGGCCTTATCTTCGTGACCCCGCAAGGAGGAATAATGCGCTTCGCTTTCTCCTTAACAGAGCCGAGGACGAACAATGAAGCCGAATACGAAGCTTTGATAGCAGGCCTCGAGATCGCCATTGACATGGGAATTGAAAACCTCCTCATATACGGAGATTCTCAACTGGTCGTTAATCAAGTAAACGGCGACTACCAAACGTGCAAACCGGAGTTGGTGAAGTACGGTGAAAAGGAGCAACAACTGTTGACCCAAATCCCCTCCTACACTTTGGAAAGAATACCGCGCACAGAAAACAGCAAAGCGGACGCGTTGGCCAAACTTGCTAAAGAATTGGCTGACGAGAACCTCGATGATGTTAGAATCGTGGTACAAAGTCGTCGGGTGCTTGCCCCAGCAGAAATACCTCCGGAATCACCCGAAGAAAAAGGAACGACTGAGCAGTCGACCTTACAAATAAAAGACCATGAGAAGGTTGAGGATTGGAGGGAAGTCTTTATAGACTACTTCAAGTCCCACCGAATGCCCGAAGAAGCGTCCACAAGACATCGGCTCATGAAACGAGCTCTATCTTTTGCCTTCGTCAATGATACTCTATACAAAAGGTCAATTGATTCTCTGTGGCTGAGATACCTAGGACCTGACGAAGCGAGAAGGGTTATCCAGGAAGTTCATGACGAACTCTGCGGTTCTCACCAAGCAGGCCCAAAGATGAAGTTGAAGATCAAACGCATGGGCTACCACTGGCCCACGATAATTCAGGACTGTCTCGAATATGCGAAGCAATGCCACTCATGCCAAATCCATGGGGACTTCATCCATCAGCATCCAAATCCATTACATCCAACGATGGCTAGCTGGCCATTCGAAATGTGGGGGACTGATATAGTCGGCCCCATCGAACCAGCATCGTCTAGAGGACATCGTTTCATCCTAGCGACGACTGACTACTTCTCTAAATGGGCAGAGGCAATACCTCTGAGAGAAGTTAAGACGGAGAATATCCTCCATTTCTTCAAGACGCATGTCCTATATTGGTTTGGAACTCCACGACGGATCATCTCCGATAACGGGCCAGCTTACAGAAGCCACAAGATCAGTCGCTTCGCGCAGCAGCACAATATAGACTGGAGATATTCTTCAGTTTACAATCCGCGAGCTAATGGTCTAGCTGAAGCCTTCAACAAGACCCTGACGAAAATCATGAAAAAGACGGTGTCCCGAAATAAAAGAGACTGGCACGAGAGACTGCAAGAGGCCCTTTGGGCGTATCGAACTACGTTCAAGACAGCCACGAACACAACGCCGTATGCGTTGGTATTTGGGACGGAAGCAGTACTCCCCCTCGAGATAGAGTTACCCTCTCTTCAAGTGGCAGACCACTACGAGCTGACGAACGAAGAAAATGCTAACCTTCGGCTTGAGGAGCTTGACGCCCTTGAAGAAACACGGCTCATAGCGCAACAAAATCTGGAAGCTTATAAAGCAAAGATGACGCGCTCATACGAAAGATTGACCCGACCGAGGACATTCTGCCAAGGCTAACTTGTGCTAGTGGTCAAAAGGCCTATGATTCCCTATCACGCCAAGCGAGGAAAATTCGAGCCAAACTATGAAGGCCCATACATCATAGATAAGGTCTACCAGGGTGGGGCCTATCTACTCATGGACATGCACGGTGAAAGGCCTTTCAGGCCAATAAACGGTCGCTTCCTAAAGAAATACTATGCTTAATAAGCCACAGCCTAGGTCAATGTTAGATGACGACGACTATGTCCGCTCGCTATCTTCCTAAGCTCAAACTCCATCTGCAGTAGCCAGCCTTCTCAAACGTCGGACCGAAATGTCCTTAAACTAATAGCAGACCGAAACGTCTTTAAACTACTACCGCAGCATCTTTAGGCTGACGATATATATAAAAAAAACACATGTAAAAATAGAATAAAAAAACGGTATGTCCATAACCAAAAAGGGCACGGATGAAAACCCGAAAGGGCTCCGTGAGTAAAAACAGCAGGGCTACCGGCGAGTGTTCGTGAAAACCCAAAAGGGCGCGGCCTCATAAAAAAAAATAATATAAAAAAAAAAGAGAGAATAAAAAGAAAGGTATGTCCATAAGCAAAATGGGCACGGATGAAAACCCGAAAGGGCTCCTTGAGTAAAAACAGCAGGGCTACCGGCGAGTGTTTGTGAAAACCTGAAAGGGCGCAACCTCGTTAAAAGACACTTATAGGGTCCTCTCGACCTTGTAAGGAGAAACCACCCACGTGAGATCCTTATGACTCACAAGGGAGCAGCACACTTAGGGATCCCCACGATTCCTAAGGAGAAAATACACTTGCGAGATCCTCACGACTCGTAAGGAGAACTCTCTTATGGGACCCTCACGGCTCATAAGATTTGGAAATCTTAAGTTGCAGGAACCTAAACCTGTGCTTAAGCAACCCCCACAACTTCCGATATTGCCCTACAAGTGGCTCAATACTGACCCTTGTATACAATCCACGGGCGCGAATAGACATTTCCCTAACCAAGATCCATCCGTGACTGGGGATATGTTCGCACGACCCTTGTAAATCCTCTCGATTTACAAGGAGAAAACCCTCCTGTAGGATCCTTACGACTTACAGAGGAACATGCACTTAGGAATCCTCACGATTCCTAAGGAGAAAATACACTTGCGAGATCCTCACGACTCGTAGGGAGAAATACCTCTGTGAGACCCTTACGGCTCATGAAGTCAAAAGCCTTAGTCGACAGGACCTTAACCCTGGTCGCTAAGCTACCTTTGTTCGACATTTATAGAGGAAGATGATGATTCGCTCCTGGAAATATCCCAGTTGTAGCGGTGCTGATGCCGAAATCGGTGTCTAATTTCAGGTTTACGGCGAAAGGCCAGTAAGCCGCACATGCATACAAAATAGCCGAAATGATTGGGCACCGCGAAAAATAGCCAAAATGATTGGGCAATCGAGACCTTCGCGATATAAAAGCTGAAATGATAGAGCATCGCGGAGATAAAACAAAAAAAATGATGATAAAACTTTGGCCCTATAGTTAAGATCACATCGATCCCTATATACAATCCAAGGGCGTAAACAAAGAGGGAACCATACTTTCCCAACAGGCTCCGCCAGAAGACGAAGCCAAATCTCGACGGTTCAGTCCAACTCCGAAGAAACCAGTATCTTCAGCAAATTCCTCGACTCATGGATACAAACGCTCCTTGACGAGAGCCTCCTGATCCGCGTCGACTCATAGAGCCACCAGTGCCTCCGTGGGAAATCCTCGATTCGTTTTAAACCCCAAGGAACAAATAATCCTTGGCGCTTGGGAAACAAATAATCCCTAGCAAACTCCTCGACTCACGGATACAAACACTCTTTGACGAGAGCCTCCTGATTCGCGTCGACTCGCAGAGCCACCAGTGTCTCCGTGGGAAATTCTCGACTCATTTCAAACCCCAAGGAAACAAATAACCCTTGGCGCTTGGGAAACAAATAATCCCTAGCAAACTCCTTGACTCACGGATACAAACACTCCTTGACGAGAGCCTCCTGATCCGCATCGACTCGCAGAGCCACCAGTGCCTCCGTGGGAAATCCTCGACTCGTTTCAAACCCCAAGGAAATAAATAATCCTTGGTTCTTGGGAAACAAATAATCCCTAGCAAACTCCTCGACTCACGGATACAAACACTCCTTGACGAGAGCCTCCTGATCCGCGTCGACTCACAGAGCCACCAGTGCCTCCGTGGGAAATCCTCGACTCGTTTCAAACCCCAAGGAAACAAATAATCCTTGGCGCTTGGGAAACAAATAATCCCTAGCAAACTCCTCGACGCACGGATACAAACACTCCTTGACGAGAGCCTCCTGATCCACGTCGACTCGCAGAGCCACCAGTGCCTCCGTGGGAAATTCTCGACTCGTTTCAAACCCCAAGGAAACAAATAATCCTTGGCGCTTGGGAAACAAATAATCCCTAGCAAATTCCTCGACTCACGGATACAAACACTCCTTGACGAGAGCCTCCTGATTCGCGTCGGCTCGCAGAGAAACCAGGGTCTCCACGAGAAAATTCCCGATTCGTCTCAACTTGCAAGATGAAGCCTCAGGCAGCAGGGACTAAAAAAAAACTTGCTTCCTGAACAATGGGACCCTGCAAGTCAATCCAAAATGGTCTCTTGCATACTATTCACGGGTCTCACTCTCCAAAGTCGAGTTTCGACAAGGAGGGAAACAACTGCTTACGAATCCTCTCGACTCGTAAGAGGGAAAATTCTCTTATAGGATCCTTACGACTTATAAGAGAAAACCATACTTAGGAATCCTCACGATTCCTAAGGAGAAAACCCACCTACGAGGTCCTCTCGATCCGTAGGGAAAAGAATCTCTATGAGACCCCACGGCTCATAGAGTTGAAAAGTCTTAGGCAGCAGATTTGAACCTGCGGCCTAAGCCATCGCTATTTCTTAAGAAAGTCAAGATGCGTGCTCTATTATCTGTTGACCATGTTTACTAAGGTGGCATGGTAATAATAAAAGAAAGAAAAGGCGGAGAAATGACACAAGACATTAAAAAAAATGTGCATCTTTTATTCATAAACTTGATTGAGTACAGGATACATTGTGCTAAAGAATAAAAAATATACATACATTTTTTATTTACAAGTACAAACGATATAAGGAGAATTACTGAGAAGGAAGCATCTTGCATAGATCTAGCAATTGTTCGCACAATTCCTTCCCCGCTTTCTCCTGATCGGCTACCACCGCCAGCTCCGCCTCCATTTGGACCCATTGCTGCAACACAGACGCAAGCTGCTTCCTGACGGCCTGATAAGCAGCTTCCCGACCTAGGGTATCGCGCTCAGCTACATCAAGCTTTCACTTCAAGTTTAGCCCATGGGAGATGCGCTCCAGGAGACCCTCAAAGATAGTCTTCACTTGGGCAGCATTCGCTTCAACCTCAGCACGCAGATGGGCCGTCTCGCTCGAGGTCTCTTGGCATTTCCTTAGCCTTAAAGCTGCTTCTTGTTCCAAGTGGTGGACTTAAGAGGCGCTTCCTTTGATCCATGCTGCTCTTTCATTGCTCGCGGCTAAAGTCTCGGGGGTAGGACGCATCAACTCCAGTTGATGCAGGCGAGCCTCGATCTTCATACAATGATTAACCCAAGATGCGATGATGCCCTCGTCATGGAAATTCACGAGTATCACCAGCATCGGGTTAACCACTGTAGCAAAGTCCGCAGCAGAAGTAGGGGTCTCAACGTTGAGCTCTTCAATGTAGTCGCTCAACATACGCAAGCTGTTCGCGGCGCCTTTCGAAGATGGACATCTCAGGAAAGGACCTACCGGCATTATGATACGAGACTCGAAGGGCGCCGAGACCGGAACGACCGCTGAAAAGAAACAAGATGTGATCAGATAACAGTTCAGGAAGTAAAAAAAGGGGGAGTTGTTAATGTGGTAGTCGCTATACCAGCTGAGGCAGGTGGCAAGGCCGGAAGGGCCGGTGGCGCAGCCGATCTTTTATCCCCTCCTTCAATCTGTAGCGCTGTAGTTGAGATGAGAAAAAAGAGGGTTATAAGTAATTCCGTCAATAAAAAAAGAAGGATATCAAAGGAAATCATACTCACCAACGCCACCAGAGGAAGAGGCGAATTCAGAGGGGAAGGAGAAGTGTGGGAGCAACACTTGATAGAGATGGTCAAAAAGCACTCCTGAAAGACACAACGGTGTGACTTTAGTACACAAATTATGCGTCTGGAAGATAAGATTAATAAATTGCAAACCCATACCTTCCAACATCTTCGAGGGTATGAGAGAGGGTTGAGAGGTGACCACCGCCAAGGCAGTCGTTGAAGGCGCTCCCTCAAGCAGTGGGGCATCGGCGCTGCCTACACCTGCGTTACAAGAAAGGTGAACTTATCAGAAAGGATTGTAAAATAAAGAAAAACAGTAACCTAGGGTTTACCTGAGGATCTCCCGGCCGAAACAGAGGCGACTCCCTCCTCTATCGACATGAGGACACCGCCCGTAGCCTCATCACCCGACTCGATGGGGACCGTCGTCGTGCTCGCGCGGCCAGGAGACGGTGGAAGATCGTAGACGGGGAGGGCAATGATCGGAGCATTACCAGACTCTTGGGAGAGAGCGGCTGACTCCTTCTCGAGAGTCGTGCTCATCTCACCCGCTACTTCTTCGGGCTCCGCGATCTCCATCGGCTCATCCGCCGTCACCACGAGGTCGCCGGCCTCAAGCGCCTTGTCCGCCACTACCCTGGGCTCAGTTATGACGATCATCTCATCTGCCGCCGCTTCAGGCTCGGCATCAATGACCTTCTCGGCTGTAGACCCCTCCACCTCCATCTCAGGCTCCGAAGCCTCAGCGACGTTGCCCACCGTCGGCTCAGGTTCGGCAGGTGCCGCCCCCTCTGTTTCTTTGGGTCCAACGGTCTCTGCCTCCCCCTCGGTCGGACTTGGCCCTGCAAGATAGAATATATAAGAATCGACAGCTTTATGAGTCTAGTAACGAAATTCTGAAGGAAGTATTGCCTAAGGTAGACTTGTCGTTAGCCTCTCTATTGGCGCGGATCGCCTGTCTATGAGCTGTAGAAAGGGCGCCCGGAGCCTCTTCGGATGGAGTATCAGCACGAGGGGCAGTGCTGGGGCCTGCTCCCATAGCCAAGGCAGCCCTGCGCGCCTTCGCCTCACGCCTCAGCCGCTTCCTTTCCTCCCGGGCTGTCACGATGGACCTCTTTGACGCTTCCTCTATCGAAGCATCGTCGACCTCATTTAAAGATGCCTCCAGAGCCTTTAAGGCGTCTCTCATTGGCTCTTCAAGACGAACCTCCTGCAGTAACCCTGAGGAAGCAGGAACATCGGCAACTGGTAGAACATATGCGTCACTTGGAGGGAGCGGCATTGAGGTTTCTGTGATTAAAAGGGAAAGGTTAGATCGACCATAACACAAGGGAAATGAAAACTTGATGAATCGAAACTTACTAAGGCCCATGGATGCTCTAAGACGTTCCTCCTCCTGGAAAGTCTTCAAAGAAGCGGCAATGGCTTCTTCATCAGTGATGCCTGTTGAAAGAAAAGAAAGAAAAGCGTTAGTCGAAGGCAATGAAGAGGATATGTTGCAATAAAGAAAAGGCGACTAGTAGTTACCTGATTGCGCAAGCATAGCTAGCCACGCGTCACGCCTCGCCAACCACACTGAAGCTTCGAGAGCAGCCTCCTAGTCTGTATCGTCCGGCGGCGGCATCACTAAACCTTCGTTAGTCCCGTATTCGATCAGGCCCTCGGCATAGGGAGCATGGGGTTCCTGATCGAACACGACGTCCGCAGCGAAGAGCGACTTCTTTTTCTTCTGCCTTCCGACCCGAGGTGCACGTGGGATCGACTTCCGTTTAGCAGCCACCTTGGGACGGCGGGTCCCGATGTCCGCACCCACGCCAGACTCCGGTGAGGCTATAACCACTGTCTCTACTGGAGCACAGGGCGCTGGTGGTGCATCCGCAATATCAGGGAGCGGCAATCCATGCGGAGGACTCTGCGCACGCGAGGGTCCGGCTTTGGCATCTTTTAAAAGGGGGATTACCGGGGTCCTTGGCACCAGAGGAGCGTTGCAATCGCTACCTGGAGGTGCACCCTTACGGTCGATCAGCAACCGCCTTTCCTCCTTTATGACCGCTCCCGTCGAATGACTGTACCATTCTGTATATACTCTAAGAAGTCGTGGGGCGCAAGCCGGCTCACTGATAAAGAAGTGAGAGCCCGTGTTTAGACGCATGAAGTGATGCAGCGCTCTCTCCATCCCTTCTTCAGTCGCTGCAGGTTCCGATAAAAAAGCCTCCAGCGGTACCCCTTGATTATAGCTCAGCTGTTGGGCGAAACGATGCGGGTTATATCTCATGAAGATCGCTGCCCCGTCCTGCCTAAACACCAAGAAGCCCGGTCTGATGGAATATAAGTGAAGGGTCTCCCGGGCCGTTAAAACTGAAGCTCCATCCTTGAAAGTGTCTTACAATGGCCGCACTGCAGTGGTGGACGTTTTTCCAATAGTCAACACCTTGTCAATGAAAGACACACCGGCTCCAATGGTGTGGGAGCGAAGGAGTAAACCCCTGGCATTTCGTGGCGATGGATTTACAATTGATGCGCCGATCAACTGTAGAATACGAGGAAAACTGCACCCTTCGTAGAACGAGGGCCTTTTATGCATGCCGAAGACACCCGCCGTATGTAGCTCGAACCACGACATAAAGTAGTGCATCGGGAAGACCACGTGCAGCACCCCAGGCTCGTTAGCATCCGTTGCTAGGCTGAGGCCATGATATAAGTACGCCAAGCCGGCGATCCCAACAGTCACCTTTACCTCGATAGTCATTCGGTGGGCTGGGTAAAAAACAGAGGGCCGCATGCGGTGAGAGTGCATTGGGAGCACAAACCAACTCAGCCAAAGCCCAAGAAATCCTAAAAAGAAGGCCTCCTCGTCCATCTCGGGGGCTGCGACTTCTGCAAAAGACATGGTTGTGGAGTTAAGAAAAAAAAAGTCTTTTTGGTCTATGTCCTTTGCCGACAGGTTATCCAAACCTAAACCGAAAGGGTCCTCAAGGGTGGAAAACTTGGCAGCTTCTGCCGAGAGGACGTTTGGGTGAAGGAACCGAGCAATAAAATCCTCAAAATTAACTCCGCGGCTCCCACGCTCAATGAAAAGGGCCTCGTAGATGTTCAACACCTTGATCAGACTTGGTAATTGGTGTTGAACAGCGTTCTCCGGCGTGAGCCCCCTTATCACCGGCTTAGCACCAAAGACGTACTCATCCATCGGGAGCAACTCCTCATAATGTTCCCCCATGACCGGTAGACCGGATACCTCCGTAAACTCTTCCAAAGAGATTGACACTTCCCGATCCATAGCGAGGAAAGTGTGGGTAGGAATGTTCCACTGCTCCAGGAAGGCCTTGAACCACCAGGTGGGAAGTGTGGGATACTGGAAGAGGGAGACGTAGACTGCGGTATACAATCCTAATCTTATCAACTGCGACTTCTTCGTCGACAGGATATACTGGGCCCACGGCAGATAGCCGATTGGGTGGCGGGGGATCAAACCGATATTATATGATTGCCCCCAAGGTCGCGCCTCGCCTTGACAGATGCGGCGTCCCAGGATATCCAAAACCATGGGACGCTGAACCGGAATCGCATCTATGGTGGGATGTAGAAAGCCCTTCGATGTCCAATCAACCATCTCCATGGCGTACTTACGGGGGTGGGCTGGCGTAATGAATCGCCGTTATGGATTCTGACGGCACCGCGCATGTGAAGCTTCGTTGGCCCATGATGATCTGATTGTACCACGACCCCCAAAGGTGGAGACTCTTATATTCCGGGTCGTACTCCTTAATCATGGCCAGGACTTCACGGTCCAAGGGCGCCTCGGGAAATCCCTCCTCCGAGCGGACGAACGGGAATGAAGTGTCTAGAGACATGATCGCTGCAAAAGAACAATTTAGTCGTTAGTGTTGTAATTCCAACGCTTTGCATTTTTAAAAAATGCATTAATTAAATTAAAATTAATTAATTACACCACACAGCAGTGCAGTGGGTAGGAGACCGAAGGGGGACCCACAAAATCTGGATGATAATACGTCAGTTAATTGGATGAGATTGTCAGTTGGTCCCCAGGAAAACATTCCCATTAAAAAAAGGGAAGAATTCCTAGAGACAAGGAGAAAATCTCCTCTTTCAGAGCAAAACTCTGTCACAGAGTGACACTTGTCAAACTCTGGTCTCAGGGAAATAAGGTTCCTTAAAAAGAGCATAGCTTTATGGTAATAATGGAAATGTCCATCAGAAAATGTTACACCTAGAAGAATTAAAATTTTTGGAATCTTAAAAAAAAAAATCCATGAAAAATTTATGAAATTTTTTTCAGATCTAAAAGATCTACAGATGATTCAAAGAGCAAAGCTCTGTTCATGGGTTAGAACCCATGAACAAGATCTCTGCAGATCTATAAGTTCTTGATAGCAAAGCTTTGTTTATGAAACCCCAATGGGGATCTCTTTAGATCAAAAGATCTGTGAGAGCAAAGCTCTTTGGTTAAGATTAAGTTAAATTAAGTTTAATTAATTTTACCTAAAGTTTTTGACTTTAGAAATGAGCAAAGCTCTGAAAGTTCTTGAATGAGAGCAAAGCTCTGGAAAATAAAAATCTTGAAACGGTGAGATTTTTCTAAGGGCCAGAGGTCCTATTTATAAGGCGCTTGCGCCCCTTGAGCTCACCCCTTGATCCAACGATCAGGAGTTTGCCACCGCTGCACTCACGTGTGCGCCACGTGAGCGCAACGGTGGGGGGGCATTTGTTTCGCCCAATCAGAGCAAAGCTCTGTTGAAATTAAAAATTCAAAATTTTAAAGCAACGCTTAAAATCTCGGGCGCAACGCGCCACATGTCAGGCGCTGATACGTCAGCGCAGCGCCCAAGAAGGCGTGCCCAATCAGAGCAAAGCTCTATTTTAAGCAAAATTAAAGGAAGCAACGCTTCAGTTGCACTGCGTGACACGTGTCAGCGCAGTTGCGCTGTGCGCTGCGCAACACGTGTCACGCGCTGGGGCATTTACGCCAAACAGAATTAAGATTTTAAAGAAATCTTTCTATTCTTGTTAAAACAAGAAGATTTTCTTCTGTAAAACAGAAGCCCTTGGATCAAAGATCCAACGGTGGGGAAAATTCCCCAAATCACTCAGAGAAAGATCTCTTTAACAAATTTAACTAATTTATGGGCACTATAAAAAGGATCCCAGACCTCAATTCAAAGGCATCAATATCTTTCTTAAAAAAAAAAGAGAAGAGGACTCTCGAGAACTCCTCAAGAACAACAGAAGGTAAAAACCTTTGAAAGAAGAGAAAATTCTCTTTTGAACAGATCAGTAATCTAAAAACAAGATCATTGATCTTTAAACATAACTAAATAAATGAATAAATAAAATAAAAATAGTGCTTTGCACTTTTTCATGAACCTTTGGTTCTTTAAGATAAGAAAAAACTTATCTTTTTCTTTGATCTAAATTAGATCAAGAAATCTAACAGTGCTTTGCACTTCTGTTCTTGAATCTAAAATATTCTTAGTGCTTTGCACTTCCAAACTGCGCTGTTGCGCTCTTGGGAAAGCGCCACGTGTCAGCATCTGAATCACTTGCGCTATGAGCGTTGAGATGGAGCTCTGCTCTCTGTGATTGGCGCAACTCACCAAGGTGCGCCACGTGTCAGCAGCGCAAGCGCAGCGCACTAGTGCAGCTCACTGCGCTTGCATGACACGTGTCGTCATCATAAGCGCTTGCGCTCTCTGATTGGCGCGAAGCACCTAAAAATGCAATGCATTTCCTAAAGAGCCAGGCCCAATTAAAAGACCAAACAGGCCTAATTAAATTGATGCTCTGCATCATTTATAAATGGGCAAAGCCCAAACAAAATAATAAAAATGCTATGCAAATGCCTTGCAGTGCCCAAAATAAATTGATGCTCTGCATCTGTTATGGGCAGAGCCCAAACAAAAAAATAGAAAATAATGCAATGCATTATTTAAAAATGGGCCAAGCCCTAACACAGGTCTAACAGACCAAAAACAAATAAAAGGCGTTGAATACTTTTCAACTGGACTTAGCCCAATTCTGGCCGTAAGTCCTTAAGTTAAATTGAACTGAGCGCAAATGCTCTCTTAAATCAATTTACCTCCGGTTCGAGGGTACATCTCCGAACTCCTCTGACACTTCTCGTTGTAATCCTTCAACGACGTCAGAGAAGCGACGGGTCCCAACGACCACACATGGATACGGACTGCGGGGTCCTTAAACTCGTGGACCGAAACGTCCCTAAACTAATATTAGACCGAAATGTCCCTAAACTAATATTGGACCGAAACGTCCCTAAACTAATATCGGACCACCACGTCCCTAAACTGGAACATGGACCACCACGTCCCTAAACTGGAACAATACAGCTTCAAATGCTCTTTTACCGGATCTAAATGATCCCGTTTAAGATAATCTTAGCCCCAAATACGGCTAACGTATCCTTAAGCATTTAAATAAACGATAAAACTTTAAATCGACTTTGGTTCAAGGGTACATCTCTGAATTCCTCCGACACCTATCGTTGTAATCCTTCAACGACGTTAGAGAGATGATGAATCCTGACGACCATATCTATTAAATCGATCATCACGTCAAGTCGATCTTAGTCCAAAACAGGACTAACGTATCCTTGACGAACGTTTAAGTTGATCTTAGCCGTAACGCGACTAATGCATCCTTAAATTAAAAACACCAAACCCAAATCTAAGTAAATACGGATTTGGACTAATCCACGTCCTATGGGCGACAGCATTACTCAGTCTCCGTATACAATCCACGGGCAACCACAAACAAAATAAACACACACAACACGAAGTGAAATTCTGGAGAAGGAGAAAGTGGTTACCGCGATGCGGTAGCTTAATTAACTACAGGGGCTTGCGCCTGCAGGGAAGAGCGTCCCCACAATCAAAACCCCTCAATCGAGGGGGAATCTGACGAAGTCTGCGACATCGGCCGCATCCGTCTAAACCTCCGATACACAGTGCCATAAATCAACTTGGCATCTTCAGAGAGGTAGACGGATGAAACCAAATAGCATCTGTCCCGAATCTCAGGTGAGACCAAAGTCTCGGCCGTCTTTCGGAGGGGAACAGGAGCTACCAGCCGAGGATGACCGAGCAGGGTAGCCGCTCAGTTGCCTCTTGGCGAGGGCTTTGATCCCTGTCTCGCGGGTAGGCAACTACCAGCCGGGGATGACCGAGCGAGGAAGCCGCTCGGTTGCCTCTTGGCGAAGGCTTTGATCCCTGGCGTCATGGGTAGGAAGGTACCAGCCGGGGATGACCGAGCAGGGTAGCTGCTCGGCTGTCTCTTAGCGAGGGCTTTAATTCCTGCCATCGTGGGTAGGCAACTACAAGCCGGGGATGACCAAGCGGGGAAGCCACTCGGATGCCTCTTGGCGAGGGTTTTGATCCCTGGCATCGTGGGTAGGAAGCTACCAGCCGGGGATGACCGAACAAGGGCGGGTCCGGTTACCACTTGGCGAGGGCTTTGATCCTTTAGGACAAGGGCCGAGCAGGGTTACTGCCCGGTGCCTCTTGGAGAGGGCTTTGATCCCTGTCGATCGTGGTAGGAAGCTACTAGCCGGGGATAGCCGAGCAAGGATCGGGCTCGACTGCCTCTAAGGAGGACTTGATCCTTAGCGCGGGAGGGGCTGTAAGAAGCCTACTAAGGACGGGGGCCGAACAGGGTTACTGCCCGGTGCCTCTTGGCGAGGGCTTTGATCCCTATCGGTCGTGGTAGGAAGCTACCAGCCGGGGATAGCCGACCAAGGGTCGGGCTCGACTGCCTCTAAGGAGGACTTCGATCTTTAGCGCTGGAGGGGCCGTAGGAGGCCTGCTAAGGATAACCGGGCAGTGAAGCTGCGTGGTTGCTTCTTGGCGAGGGCTTTGATTGCTGGCATTGCGTGTAGGGAAGCTACCGGCCAGGGATAGCCGAGCGGGGTATCCGCTCGGCTGCCTATAGGCGAGGGCTTTGAACCTTAGCGTTGGAGGGGCTGTAAGAGGCCTGCTAAGGATAACCGGGAAGTGGAGTTATGTGGTGGCCTCTTGGCGAGGGCTTTGACCCCTGGCGTTGCATGTAGGGAAGCTACCGGTCAGGGATAGCTGAGCAGGGTAGCCGCTCGGCTGCCTCTAGGCGAGGACTTTGATCCCTGGCGTTGCGTGTAGGGAAGCTACCGGCCAAGAATAGCCGAGCAGGGTAGCCGCTCGGCGGCCTCTAGACGAGGGGTTTGATCCTTAGTGTTAGAGGGGCCGCAGGAGGCCTGCTAAGGATAACCGGGCAGTGAAGCTGCACGGTTGCCTCTTGGTGAGGGTTTTGATCCCTAGCGTTGCGTGCAGGGAAGCTACCGGCCAGGGATAACCAAGCAGGGTAGCCGCTCGACTGCCTCTCACTGCTACAAATAAGGGTTGCCCGTACGGATTTATCCGTAGGGGCAAACCACTTCCCCTACGGATATAGCCGTAGGGACAATAAAATACCATGTAGGTACAAACGCCGTTGGTGCAAGTTGAAGCCCTGAACTTGCCTCTACGGACAAAAACTTGCCCCTACGGAGTTCTGTGTAGGTCTCTTTTCCCCTACGGAGTAGACCGTAGGGGCAAAAAAATTATTTTATTTACGGTTTTTTTAAATATATTACTTGTACCTACGGATGAATCCGTAGGGCAAAGAAATAGCCCCTACGGATACATGCATAGGTACGTATCCGTAGGGGCAAAATATCAGAAATCCTGATATTTTGCCCCTACGGATATATCCGTAGGGGCACTCCCAACCCCTTGATACTGAGATCAGGGGGAAAATATCAGTTATTCTGATATTTTTCCCCTACGGTTTAATCCGTAAGGGCAACATGTGTACCTACGGATTAATCCGTAGGTACATATTATCTTTTTTTTTAAAAAGGGCTGCCTGATTTTTTCTCGCCCTGTGCACAATAATATATACATCAATCAAATATAAAATTAATCATCACACAACATATATCGCAGTATTCATAATCACATCTCACGTATATAATATACAAAAGAAACCAAAAAACTGAATATGATATAAATATAAACCAATATCAATATCGTCAAAAATGTTTCAAAATGTAGTACAATATGTATCATATAAATAAATACATGTTTCAAAAAATAAAAATCAAAAAGCTACCCTAGCTCGGTACAGCTCCACCTCTGATAAACGCTAGAATCTGGCGTGCCTGTGTTAGTTATGTATATGCCCTAGAGGCCATTGTTGTACATTTGATGTATATTATAATGGATGCTTGGTTATATATAGAGAAGACTTTCTTGCTCGTCATGATAGTATGCTATTTGGTTTCACTTTATCTTAACATGTTGACTTGTATTGGTTTACTGTTTTACTCTCACATGTTGATAAAGCCCTTAGGATCTGTACTCGACTACTGGGACTATGATGAGATCATACTAGTGGGGCCGCGGTAGTCGATGAGTACATCCTATAACTGTTCCTAGTCGAGGGTATATCGAGACAGGGCATCGATACACCAGAGTAGACTAGCGTATACGCATCTTGACCCATATGATGGGCGATGGATGATCCCATATCCATCGGTGTTTGACATCAGAGATTGTGTACGGGTGCTCAGTGGAGACTGGGTACACTGGACGGACTCGCCGAGAACTCCCAGATGGTGATATACCACACGTCAGATGGCAGTTCTCCGGTGACACAGGTACAGGGTAGTCTGAAGACCCGAGATCGTCATAGAGTCTTGTGTGATTCCCACTGTGTTTTGATTTCCAACTTACCACGTCCAAGAGGGCGTGCAAACCGGTGGCTTTTGGGTACAGTCCCGAATCACATGGAGGCAATGAGCGATAGGAGGGGATTCGTCTCTCCCGGTATAGGGAGTTGATGTTGTGCTGTGTTCGATTGGCTATAACTGGAAGTCCCTGGCCAGGGCTGATATAGAGATTTACTGGTAAGTGTTACTAGTAGTTTCTCGACCCGTTATGAGCCATACATCGACACGACTTACCGGTTACTGGGGTCTGACGTATACCACCCCTAGACTTGATATGCAACATATCAGACGAACAGACCGGACTGTACGGGAGTGTTACTGATCGGATTCACAGGAGAACGCACAGGCTAGCTTGTTGATCTTCTGATCGCTCAATACCTGGGTGGCTGTTACGTTTAGCTGACCGCTTGCAGCTTGTGGGTGTTTGATATGATCATCACCTGCTACCGGCGTATTGACGATTCTTTAGAGTCCTACACAGAGGTTTCTTGGCTCAGGCGAAACGGAGTAGAGGCACATATGTGATATGTGCAGGACCGAGAATAATGCGATATGGGATACCGTATTATATTCTCGCAATATTTAGATATGAACCGGGTCGTCGGATCAAGTGTTGATTCGATGAATCGGTACATGATATATTAGTCGGTAATATTCGATATAGCCGGATCGTCGGATCAAGTGTTGATTCGATGATTTAATATATAATAATATATATGATATATTATTATATTAACTAATATTGGCTTGCTTTATTATTTCATTTTCTCAGTGGATGATACATTGATATATATGCGATATATGTTAATTGTATTATTTTCTTTTGTTGCAAATATATAATATATATGTGATATATATTATTGTGACATGATATGATTAATTGTTAAACATGTTTAAGGATGATTAATTGAGGTTAAGGTTTGATTAGGGTTGGATGCTTCAAGTTCCTTCTAGAAGCTTTCTTTCTTTTGTCATTACAAAGATCTTTTGTGATGACACATTCTAAACTTAACCAAACCCTAACCCTAGTTGTTTCTCTACACATTCTCATCCATTCATCCTTGACCATGGTTTGCATATCAATCATATACTTTATTTTCTATTCATGACAAAAGGATTAATTCATTATTATGATATTCATTATCTTCTTCTTCTTCTTCTTGAAGAAGCTCTCTTGAAAATCCTTATGTGATGAAAGATTATGAGAAAATAATATAAAAAGAAAGCAAAATCACTACTCTCTCATCCTCATCTCATCTAGCCCTTGGGATTAGGGTGTTCTTCTCTTTTGAGTGAGAAAGCTTGAGTCGAAGCAACTTCAAGGTAGATCATCGGAGATTTGGATTACGACAAGCTAGAATGGATCGTTCGAGTCGTGGAGCCTCTCATGAGTCCGGGAGATCGTGGATCGCGGCAAAGGGACTTCTACTCGGAGCTTGTGAAGTGAAGGAGCGGACTACAAAGGTTGTAATCCCTCACACTTAGATAAAAAGTTATCTTATTGCATGTTAAACCCTAATAATCTAGCAAAGATCCCGGCTTTGGGTTGTTCGGCACGTCTAAAATTTAATCCGGGCATGTTTGATGCCTTTTGAACCTTCACAAGAGTGCCTAGGAACCCTACAGTGGTATCAGAGCCTAGCTAGAGCATTAGGCGATGTATTTACGAAGTTAAAACTCCGATCGAACCCGAAACGACGGAAAAAACCCCCTCTCTGGAAATTTTTTAAAAATTGGGATTTTTCTGAATTAAAATTATGTAAAAAAATCAGCAGGCAATTATAAGAATTACCATAAAATCCGAGCCTCTAATTCCACCAAACAGCGGCGGAAGCGCGGCGCAAGCATGGCTTGCGCGGCGCTTCCGCGGCGGAACAGTAAGATCACGACACGTGGCTTCATGGTAATTCCCGTAGGTACTTGCTGACCATTCTGGATATTTTTATTTTGTTCCAGGTGTTTAAAATTCTGGGGTTTGTTTTGTAATAGTAGACTCGATCGGAATATTTAAGTTCGTATTTCTTTCCGGATATTTAGAAATTGTTAAACTAGTTGAACGGATATCATTAACCGACTTTTTCCCGGCACGGCAAACTTTCAAGCGTTGAATTTTTATTGGGTTTAAATCTTTCGGAAAATTGTACAAGTTAAGCGGTGGACCCTCTAGAAGACAACAAACCTTAACTCGATTATGTGACCGTCTTGAACTGCCTTTTGAACCTTCGGGTTTGGGGCAGTACGGCGTGCCACATGTGAGGCGTTGGCTTGACCCTTCTACGGCTGGATCACCGGTACTGTGACATATTCTGGGATTATTTGAACTCCGCTCAAGAGTTGAGCACTTTGGGAAATTTTGGGTGTTTGATTATCTGTTCGGAAAGTTTAATACTGTATATTTATCTGGAATGTGATACAATATGTGGAATTCATAGAGTTAGGCATGAAATGCGGAGTATGTGATATTTCGGATTTATGATGTCTAAAGTGATTGTGGATTCCAAATATTGTAGTTTTACACTTTCTTTTCTGTGACCGTAAGTGTAATATGTGATATCGCCGGTTTCGTTGCTATATGTCAACGACAATTGGGATGCGCATATTTACTTACGTTGATGATATGAGATATTATGTGTTGCTGTGATATGTTTTATTGGATCGTCGCGATCAGAATAGCCGGGGGTTTTATGTGAGATGAGGGTTTTTATTTTCATTCATGTAAAATTCATTTGTAATGTAATATTCTTTTATTTGGGGCACTTCCTGGTTGCGGTTGCTGTCACCAGTGTATATTATTTACTTTTCCGCATTAGGTAGACCCAAGGAGGGGAGCACAAGTAACCGGGTTCTAGGGTCCAGTGGGAGGCCATCTCGAGGAGTCGAGACCGGGTCTCCTAACCCTAGAATTGGCAGCGTTACTTGCCGCTCTCGTAGGGGTCTTGGGATGTGGGTTTGGCTATTCGTCGCGACCGTGGAATCCGTGTTTTATACAGGCTCGTATTAAAAACACGGACGTCCTAGTATATCCAATATTTCATATATGTTCTTCTGCTGCAATGTTCTGTGATGAGATCATATTACTTCCTGAGACGAATGCTTATACTATATATATATGCTGATATATAAATATTACTGCTTTCGTTTCTTCTGTGATGCTTAGGAAGCATAAGCTGATGGGATTTTTATTAATGAGATTAATAAAAGAAAAGAAACCTAAAGATGTTGTAGAATCAAAACTTTATAAAAAGGGTAGCTACAGTTTTGCTTTGCACAGTGATATATACGATATATCCTGCACCTTATTCGATGAGGAAAGGACCGAGATCCCTTCACCGGGAGTGACTCCTTTAGCAAAACTGGCAGATGCTACAAAACGCGGTTTGTCCTTTGATTGCTTTTAGTGTTTTGCTTTGCACAGCGGTATATATGATATATCCTGCACCTTATTCGATGAGGAAAGGGCCGACGATCCCTTCACCGGGAGTGACCCCTTTAGCGAAACTAAGAAAAGCCTCAAAACACTCCTTTTCAAAAACTACTAGATTCTACGACGATATCAAGTTCATTACGCTCGGGGTTTTCTGAAAAACCTGCGTAGCCCTCCGTCATTTCAGATAGATATTATTTAGTATTCGTGCTATGTTTGTTGACTTAGTCAAGGCGTAGTGTACGGTAGCTAAGTAGTACTTATCTGCTAAAACATGAGATGTGATTGGATTAGGGTATTCGCACGGCCTTGTTGACTCAGTCAAGGGTCGTACGGGTGGGTTTAATTCAATCAAGAAATGTACGGGTTGAACTTGACTTGCGATTTATGGTTTGTTGACTTAGTCAAGGTCATAGATCGCTAGGGGCAAAATATTATCGGGAATTTCAAAGTGTTGAAATTTGCAATGAGATTGCATACCTCCTATGAGATAGTTGGATCCTGATACCCACTGCGAGTAAGAGTTACTCCTGGGAGAGTTTTACACAAGACAACTAGCCGATCAAGTAGGTGTGTAGAAAAGTGTTAACGGGGTTACGCCTCTGGGAAAACGAGGTTTACTTTAATTAGGTCCGTGCGAAAGCACGGGGAACCTCCCTCAAAGTACCGACACTGATCTGGCTGAAAGATTGACAAAATTGTAGGGTGTAATTAATCTCGGCTAATCTTACCTTTTAGGGTTTTAAGGTAGATTTGATAAAAACAGTGGGAGACATCCTGATTAGATAAGATAATAACCAATATAATCTTGCAAGAGTATACGCTAAAGTGTTTTCTTCTCTCTCTCTCCAGGTAGCGACCATTTCAGGCCATAATCAAGATAATAATATGGATGTATTGACTGAACCTGATTATTGTACTGAGCAAGGGAACGTCAGACCCGTTTTTTCTTATAAGAGTTATAAGACTGAACAGGAAACAGGAGAATATCTGGATTCTCACGCCGCCCAAAAGAACATGCATGTTGATACATCTTCTTCAGGTGTGTTAGTTATTGAGAACTGTTTCTCAGTTCACCCTACGTCCTGGGTATTAGATACCGGATCAGGATCCCACATATGTAAATTGTTACATGGGCTGCGTAAAGGTAGAGAACTGGGAAAATGTGATCATTCCGTTCAAGTAGGGAACGGTGTAAGTATTGTAGCCAAAGCAGTTGGCGAATATCACCTTGTATTACCAAGTCGTAATACACTGATTCTAAATGAGTGCTATTATATACCGAACATGATGTGCAACATTATATCAGTTTCTTTATTGAGTAAAGAGGGATATAATTTTGTAGTACAGGATAATGTTATGAACATATTCCTAGATCAAAAGTTGATTGCATCAGGCTCGTTACATAATGGCATATTCATTCTAAATCAGAATACAGTCCTCAATATACAAAACACATACAAGAGGAAAAGTTCAGAAGTGAACGAATCCTACTTGTGGCATTGTAGACTTGGTCATATCAATGCGACACGACTGGCTAAGTTACATAGAGATGGTTATTTGAATTCGTTCGAATTATCATCTTATGATACTTGCCATTCATGTCTCAAAGGAAAAATGACCAAAGCTCCGTTTAGTGGACACGGAGAAAGAGTTACCGAACTCTTAGGACTGGTACATAGTGATGTATGCGGTCCAATGTCTACGCATGCCAGGAACGGTTCTTCCTACTTCATTACATTCACTGACGATCTCTCAAGATTCGGATATGTGTTCCTGATGAAACACAAGTCTGAAGCTTTTGAGAAATTCAGAGAATATAAACACGAAGTAGAGAATCAAACGGGCAAAAGTATTAAGATTCTTCGATCTGATCGAGGAAGTGAATACTTAAGCGGTGAGTTTTTAGATTATCTAAAAGAGAATGGGATTCTCTCTCAGCTTACTCCTCCTTATACACCACAGCACAACGGTGTATCGGAACGAAGGAATCGGACCCTATTAGATATGGTGCGATCTATGATGAGCGATGCTGAGTTACCTATTTCCTTCTGGGGATATGCGCTTGAGACAGCCATATACATATTGAATCTAGTTCCATCTAAATCTGTACCTACCACACCATATGAGATATGGAGTGGGAAGAGACCATATTTTAAACGAGTTAAGATATGGGGTTGTCCGGCCTATGTCAAAAGACAAAATCCAGACAAACTCGAGGCACGATCAGTCCTTTGCAAATTTGTGGGATATCCAAAGAATTCTCAAGGATATTTTTTCTACCACGCTGAGGAACAAAAAGTGTTTGTTGCTCAACATGCCACCTTTTTAGAAAAGGAATTTCTTGCAAAAGAGATTAGTGGCTCTGAGGTAGAACTGGAAGAAGTTCCAGCAGAACAAACTACAACAGATGATTTAGTGGAACCAGAGGATTCAGTAGTACCCGACGAACCCCAGCCTCTCCGCAGATCTAGTAGGGTTTCTCATCCACCTGAGAGATACTACGGTTTTCTCATTGATGGTGGAAGCGAGGATTGCATCATGGATTATGATGAACCGACTAGTTTCGAGCAGGCCATCACGAGTGGTGACTCTGTGAAATGGCTGGATGCTATGAGATCTGAGATGGAATCCATGTACACCAACAAAGTATGGACTTTGGAAAATGCTCCTGAAGGGGTAAAACCCATTGGGAGCAAGTGGATCTTTAAAAAGAAATTTGGTGTAGATGGAAAAGTTGAGACTTTCAAAGCTAGACTTGTAGCAAAGGGATTTCGTCAAAGACCAGGTGTGGACTATGACGAAACCTTTTCTCCAGTAGCTATGCTTAAGTCCATCCGGATCTTACTTGCCATTGCTGCATACCATGACTATGAAATCTGGCAAATGGATGTTCAGACCGCCTTTCTAAACGGTGATTTAGAAGAGTGCGTGTACATGACTCAGCCAGAGGGCTTCGTAGATAGTGGGAGCAGCGGAAAGGTGTGCAAGCTGCTTAAATCCATTTATGGGTTAAAGCAAGCATCGCGGAGTTGGAACATCTGTTTTGATGTTGTAGTCAAAGAGTTTGACTTCATCAAAAATATAGATGAACCTTGTATCTATAAGAAGGTAGCAGAGGGTAAGGTAGTCTTCCTCGTATTGTACGTGGATGACATACTCTTGATAGGAAATGATATTCCTATGCTGCAATCAGTCAAGCTCTTCTTATCACAGAGATTCTCAATGAAAGATCTAGGTGATGCCTCCTGCATATTGGGAATCATGATCTATAGAGATAGATCTAAACGGATACTGGGATTGTCCCAATCCAGGTACATTGACACCATACTAAAGAGGTTTAGTATGGAAGAATCCAAGCGTGGGAATCAGCCCACGATCTCTGGACTCACTCTCTCCAAAGAGATGTCTCCCAAGACTGATTTGGAGAGAGCTCGCATGCAAGGGATACCCTATGCTTCTGCAGTAGGCTCTATCATGTATGCGATGCTATGTACCAGACCCGATGTAGCATACTCACTAAGTGTAGTGAGTCGGTATCAAGCAGATCCAGGAGAGAGTCATTGGACAGCAGTGAAGAACATTCTCAAGTACTTGCGAAGGACTAAGGAGATGTTCTTGGTGTATGGTAACGGAGAACTCCAGGTGGAGTCCTTTACCGATTCCAGCTTCCAAAGTGATAAGGACGACTCTAAGTCGCATTCGGGTTTTGTCTTTACCCTCAATGGAGGAGCGGTATGTTGGAAGAGTTCCAAACAGGATACCGTTGCAGACTCAACGATGGAGGCTGAATACATCGCTGCCAACGATGCTGCCAAAGAGGCTGTCTGGATCAAGAAGTTCATTAGTGAACTTGGTGTGGTTCCATCCATTGAGCATCCAATACCTCTGTATTGCGATAACAATGGAGCTGTGGCTTTGGCCAAGGAACCCAGGTCCCATCAGAAGTCCAGACATATTCTGAGGTGGTATCACCTGATCAGGGAGATAGTTGATCGCCGGGAGATCGAGGTCAGGAGAGTAGATACGAAGGACAACACTGCGGATCCATTCACGAAGGCTATTCCCCAGATACAGTTTGAGAGATTATTCGGGATGCTAGGTATGAGATACTACAGCAGCTGGCCTTAGTGCAAGTGGGAGATTGTTAGTTATGTATATGCCCTAGAGGCCATTGTTGTACATTTGATGTATATTATAATGGATGCTTGGTTATATATAGAGAAGACTTTCTTGCTCGTCTGATAGTATGCTATTTGGTTTCACTTTATCTTAACATGTTGACTTGTATTGGTTTACTGTTTTACTCTCACATGTTGATAAAGCCCTTAGGATCTGTACTCGACTACTGGGACTATGATGAGATCATACTAGTGGGGCCGCGGTAGTCGATGAGTACATCCTATAACTGTTCCTAGTCGAGGGTATATCGAGACAGGGCATCGATACACCAGAGTAGACTAGCGTATACGCATCTTGACCCATATGATGGGCGATGGATGATCCCATATCCATCGGTGTTTGACATCAGAGATGGTGTACGGGTGCTCAGTGGAGACTGGGTACACTGGACGGACTCGCCGAGAACTCCCAGATGGTGATATACCACACGTCAGATGGCAGTTCTCCGGTGACACAGGTACAGGGTAGTCTGAAGACCCGAGATCGTCATAGAGTCTTGTGTGATTCCCACTGTGTTTTGATTTCCAACTTACCACGTCCAAGAGGGCGTGCAAAACGGTGGCTTTTGGGAACAGTCCCGAATCACATGGAGGCAATGAGCGATAGGAGGGGATTCGTCTCTCCCGGTATAGGGAGTTGATGTTGTGCTGTGTTCGATTGGCTATAACTGGAAGTCCTTGGACAGGGCTGATATAGAGATTTACTGGTAAGTGTTACTAGTAGTTTCTCGACCCGTTATGAGCCATACATCGACACGACTTACCGGTTACTGGGGTCTGACGTATACCACCCCTAGACTTGATATGCAACATATCAGACGAACAGACCGGACTGTACGGGAGTGTTACTGATCGGATTCACAGGAGAACGCACAGGCTAGCTTGTTGATCTTCTGATCGCTCAATACCTGGGTGGCTGTTACGTTTAGCTGACCGCTTGCAGCTTGTGGGTGTTTGATATGATCATCACCTGCTACCGGCGTATTGACGATTCTTTAGAGTCCTACACAGAGGTTTCTTGGCTCAGGCGAAACGGAGTAGAGGCACATATGTGATATGTGCAGGACCGAGAATAATGCGATATGGGATACCGTATTATATTCTCGCAATATTTAGATATGAACCGGGTCGTCGGATCAAGTGTTGATTCGATGAATCGGTACATGATATATTAGTCGGTAATATTCGATATAGCCGGATCGTCGGATCAAGTGTTGATTCGATGATTTAATATATAATAATATATATGATATATTATTATATTAACTAATATTGGCTTGCTTTATTATTTCATTTTCTCAGTGGATGATACATTGATATATATGCGATATATGTTAATTGTATTATTTTCTTTTGTTGCAAATATATAATATATATGTGATATATATTATTGTGACATGATATGATTAATTGTTAAACATGTTTAAGGATGATTAATTGAGGTTAAGGTTTGATTAGGGTTGGATGCTTCAAGTTCCTTCTAGAAGCTTTCTTTCTTTTGTCATTACAAAGATCTTTTGTGATGACACATTCTAAACTTAACCAAACCCTAACCCTAGTTGTTTCTCTACACATTCTCATCCATTCATCCTTGACCATGGTTTGCATATCAATCATATACTTTATTTTCTATTCATGACAAAAGGATTAATTCATTATTATGATATCCATTATCTTCTTCTTCTTCTTCTTGAAGAAGCTCTCTTGAAAATCCTTATGTGATGAAAGATTATGAGAAAATGATATAAAAAGAAAGCAAAATCACTACTCTCTCATCCTCATCTCATCTAGCCCTTGGGATTAGGGTGTTCTTCTCTTTTGAGTGAGAAAGCTTGAGTCGAAGCAACTTCAAGATAGATCATCGGAGATTTGGATTACGACAAGCTAGAATGGATCGCTCGAGTCGTGGAGCCTCTCATGAGTCCGGGAGATCGTGGATCGCGGCAAAGGGACTTCTACTCGGAGCTTGTGAAGTGAAGGAGCGGACTACAAAGGTTGTAATCCCTCACACTTAGATAAAAAGTTATCTTATTGCATGTTAAACCCTAATAATCTAGCAAAGATCCCGGCTTTGGGTTGTTCGGCACGTCTAAAATTTAATCCGGGCATGTTTGATGCCTTTTGAACCTTCACAAGAGTGCCTAGGAACCCTACAGCCTGCTCCTCGGTCAATAAACCATGCAATTCGGCACGTGCGGGAGTCTGAGTGAGCTGTGGAGCTGGCGATGTAGTCTGCGCAACCGCCGTCGAGGTAGTGGCTTGCGAAGCCACGGCTGCGGGAGTCTGAGCGGGCAGTGGAGCTATAGGAGCTGTTTGCGGAACCACAGCCAATGTAGTGGCTTGTGGGGCCGCAGCCGAAAGAGATGCATGTGGAGGCTCGGCCGATATACCCTGTCGCGTCTGGACCTAACGTGTGTAATAAGCGTGTAAGAACTGTGTATTATTCGAATTCGTATCATTATCAAGTTATTTCGAAACCCCATTTAGATATCTAGTTTGGAAAACCATAGTTTATTTTAATTAGATATGTATGTATGATTAATCAAACCTAAGTCTACAACCAAATAAGTTCAGGTTACGTACTAATTATGGATATGTTGATATCTATAATATGACATGATATTTTACTATAAAGTAGTATACATACCAGCATCACCTTCAACTCCTGAATGGTGACCTTCAAGCTCTCCAATTCATGCTGGACACGTCGCTCACTGGAGACGGAGGAAGTAACCGCCGGGGTAGAGTCCAACCTCATATGGGCCCTGCTAGGGCCCAGTCCCCGGCCTCTCTCCCAACCTCCGTGGTGCCCTCCATGTGCGGCGTCTAGGACTGGGGTCAGCAGCCTTGGATCACTCTGTCCGGTAAAATCGATCCCCGAGGCCTCGGCCTGCTCAACCACCCGCTCCTACACACACATTAAGCAGTAAAGTTTAAGTATAAAATTTAAATTTGAACCTTCCAAAACTAAAATTTCAAATATGGGTAGAATAAATATTAACACTTACGCAATACTCATGGGTAGCGACGTCGGGATATCGAAGCTCGCCCGTGGCAGGATCTGTCGAGGTGCCGTGGACGGCAAGATATGCGGACAGCACGCTCGGTGTACCACCTTGCGCCACGGTCTGAGCTGTCTGCAATATTAGTAAATAACTCTTAATATTAGATATATTAGAAAATAACTCTTAATATTGCAGAATATCACAAAGGTTGTTCTATTGTAATTTACCGATAACTCCATGGCTCGAGTAATATTTCTCGAGCCACCTGTGTAAGTGGGGCGACCCCTCTTCGCCGACTTCCTGTTCTCTATATTCTGAGCGGCATGTTTCTGCACAACGCATTAACATTTAGTTTTCTAATTAAAGAACACAAAAAAATAAATTATATCCTAAACAATGAATTACATTTAAAATGCATACCTGTTTGCATTGAGAGTCAAAATATTCGCAAAATAGAGGCCATGTCTCTGCGTCGACTCTCGCAAACGCCGGAGTAGATAGGAGGGCCGCTCTCTCTGCCTCGGGGGTCGCCATCCACAGGGAGTAGCAGTCGGCCTTTAGCTCATTCCGGTTGTATCGGACCTTGGTCTGCATGTTCTTCATCAGGCCATTGTACAGAGCATGAAGGTCGAGCACCCTCCCAGGGTGATCAGGGTCGGGTACGGGCTGAAAATCGTAATCCGACTGAAAATACAAAAAAAACATTGTTATTAGATTGCAAGTGTTAATAATAAATATATTGGATAAATCAAATGAAAATATATATTAATACATACCCGAGCCTGATCAAAGAAGAGGGCGAATGAGCGCCGGTGCCGCTCGCCCCACTCAACGTGAAGTGGATAGTTCTTCACGAGCCGGCTCTCGTCCCCCATATACCGGCCGAACCTCTCGGCATGAGAACCGGTATAGCGATAGTCAAGGGTAAAAAAGAGGGGGAATGCTGCCTCCCCCCTAGCTCTATCAGGCCTCAGCCTATGGGACTGATTCGGGCCTCGAGTCCCCCTCTGGGGATGGAGAGGCCCTGCGTCTGCAAGAAATATCAAGACAATCAATATTAAGACAAAGTTATATTAAGAAATCAAGGTTAAACGAAAATTTAAGTGTGATATATACCTCCGGTGACTAAAGCATGAGCCTGGGCCCGGGCAGCAGCACGAGCGGGACGATAGTTCCTCCGGTGAGGAACAGCCGGGGTCCCGGATGCGGACGCATCCCCTCCAACTAGAAAATAAACATTGACGCTAAATTTCCATGAAGTTCATTCATATTTATACTATAGAGCATATGTAAAATAAATAAATATTTTATATTTATTCATACTAACCTGCAGACGATGCGGAGGGTATGGAAGTGGCAGGAGTGGCCCCTGCGTCAGATGTGGACGCACCACCTATAATTAGACGATTAAAAATAGATTATATAAGTAATTGCAAAAAGAATGTGTAGATCAATAATATAACGTTCTAAATCAATATGCATGCACTATAGGATATATAAACATACCCGCAGGTGCGGTGGTGTTACCACCTACAGCTAGACAATAATAAAAATTGCTAAGTAAGAGCAAAAGGAATGTGTTTATATTTATGATATAGCATTCTAAATCAATATACATGCACTATATGATATATAAACATACCTGAAGGAGCGGGAGTGGCCTCTGTCCCAGATGTGGACGCATCACCAACAACTAGACAATCAAACATTGACAATATAAGTAATTTTGACATAAACATGCATGAATATCTGTAATATTACATTCAAAATGGATATGCGTGCAGTATACCTGGAGGTGTGGCAAAATCCACATGGAAGGAGGTATCCAAAGGGGTCTCCGATCCGGGTGCAAGACCGGCCCTCTGAAGCTCCCTACGGAGCTCTCCGGGCGGCAGAACCGCTATGCCTCTGCTTCTGCCGCGGCTAGAGCTCCTACCGCCCCTCGCTGCTCCCGACATCGTCATCAAATCTAGATAAACGGTCCGTGGACGCATTAGACAATCATTAAAAGTATTGACTATATATGTATAGATCGTAGAATGTGAAGTAATAATATAACATTACTGATAACCTTTTTTGTTTCGTGGGCGCATTATACATATCTACTTGGATTTCATCGTCGATGTCATTTCTAACCCATGTAACTTCATGATCGGCCGAAGACAACCCGTCCTTCGAAACAGACGGTCGGAGCACTTTAAGCCTTCTCTCTTCTTCATCCTCATCGCTGTCCTCGAATTCTGGGACATCGTAGACATCTCTGGGTTTCTATCGGCATACAACACTCCATCCCGGATGCTTCAAACTGTCACGCCCCGCTTCGCAGAGTACGCTAAAATGGGCTCGTGACATAGCCAACCATGCTACCTGTGGGTAGGAAGTATCCATCCACAGTCACATTACGGCTATAGAGATATCAAGAACAGGAAAGTAAACTAACTAAACATGCCCATAAACCAAGATATATCATGAGTCAAGAATAATAAAATGCGGAAGCGAAATATCCAATACAAGCAACTGGAATGTATGTCCCATAATATGGGCTCACATCAGGAATAAAATGCATAAAAGAAAAACTAACTACTGCTGAACTCACAGCTCGGCCTGTTGGCTGAAGTACTCCTGCTCGGGCTGCGACAGCGGTACAGAATCTGGGCCATGCAAAACCCAGACGTCAGCGTGTCAAGTCATCAAATAATAACATAATAAACAGGGAATGCGAGTATAAACATGAATAAAGCAAGGGTGACAATAATATGAATCAGAGCAGTGCAGGGTAATGTGCAATAGGTAAACTGGACTATTCTATCAGGTTCTCTGTTCCAAAGTCTTTGAAATCAAATTGATGAATTATCGATGTAACTCAATAGTATCCCATGCATGCCCGGGACTACGGTCTAAGACTCCCGGGCTGAAACCGAGACGTGCCGCTAGGCACTAACAGGGAAAGGATAAAGACCAACGATGTCAGCAGCAGCATCACGAGGCGGGCCTGGCCTCTAAAACTGATCAGTACAAGTAGTGAACTGTTGAGTTACAAGTCCGGTTTCACCTTTGATTTCCCCATACCCCCAAGTTATATGTGCAAGTCAAGTCAGGTATCCCTAAATCAAGAAACTAATGCCAACACAGGATCAGGTAAACAGGTTTGTCTGGATAGACAACAGGAACGATCCATGAGGACTACATGTCAGGTTTGTTAGCATTAGACACAAGATCAGGTAACGGATCAGGTCATGGTACATCAGGTCAAGTCAAGCAGTATACGGTACCATGTCGGGTAGTTCAATATATATGCAGCAAGTCAGGTCAAGATGCAAATAATATCATGGGTGTGCTCACAATCAGTTATACAATCAAGCATGGTTATCATCATGATGATATAAACAATGAATTAAGCAATAGGCAGATTTACTTAATTTGCAGTACAGTTATCAGTTGTGTCACAGAGATGATTTCAATGTTATGCGAATGCAGTATAACAATTTTGGCCTTTTAATCATATTAACAAGTTTAAGAACTTGAGAGGTGCAATGATTTATATAAAGGTTCAATACAGCTATTACAGGTTAAAATGCACACGAGTGTCCAAATGGAATAAAACTATAGAGATAAATGCCATAAGCTACGTCAATATAAAAATGTGATTAAACGGTAAATGTGATTATTAGGTTCAATTGCAAACTGTAGGTTCCAAGTTTAAAGATAAAATAATATATAACAATATTGTACATGAAAATGAGAAATGATCGTACCAAAGTTAAATTTACAGGTTTAGGGTGTCATAATATATATGTAAATATTGTATAGCATGTAGCAAGGGGTACTTGCCTCGACGGGTCGCGAACCGGGAGAAACGGGACGTAAAACGTCGGCAGGGAAACTCGCGACGGGCGCACGGTTCACGAAATGAACCCAAACGACGAACAATGGAACCACACGGGTCGGGGTACCTCGCTGGAATGTCGGGTCACGTCGTCGGCATCGTCGGATTCCGGCCGAGGAATGAACAGTGGACAAAAATCAAGGCATGCAACAAGAAAGAAAAGAAATACAAAGAAGGAGGGAAGGAGGATCTGAGAAGGGGTGCTCACGATGATCAGTAAAGGGGTCGAGATCGTCGGTTGCGACGGCGGTGCTACGGCGGTGAACAGTAGCACCCTTCAAGAACCCATAACAGTAAATAGCAAGTACAGAAGAAAAAGGGAGAATGGGATGGAGAAAGCCCTTACAGGGCGTTCAAGGGTGGTCTGGTGATCGTCGGCGACGACCAGAGGCGGCGCAGACGCGTGCAGGGGGTGCTCAGGCGGCCGCGGTTGCAGGTGCAGGGGTGTGCAGGCGCTCAGGAAGAACGGTGAAGGAGGATTCGGATGAGACGAGGTTGAGGAGGCGAGGAGGTCGGTGGTAGTGGCTTCGGCGTTGAGGCTGCGGCGGCGACGGGGTGCGCGGCTAGGGTTCGCGTGGGTTTAGGGTTGCTGAAGGAGAAAGAAAGGGAAGAAGAGAAATATATATAGATGAGAGAGAGAGAGAAAGATAGAGAGAGAGAGATGGGGAGAGAGAGGAGAGAGAGAGAGATAAAGAAACGGGGGGAGAGAGAGGAGAGAGATAGAGAGAGGTAAGGGCCCACGTGGTTTAAGAGTTCGTTGGTTGGTCGGGATTGAATTTGTTTGTTAGGAAAAAATTTTAAATTAAAGATTTATTAGATTATAAAAATTTAGATGGTTAAAAATATATAAGTATACGGCGGTTTTAAAAATATTAAAATTTGGGATTTTGGTGCAGATTAAAACATTTCCAAATCACGCCCGGGGTGGGTCCAAAAATTTGAAATTGAAATAATAGAATTTTAAGTGGGATCCAAAAGTGAAAATGAAGTATTTTATGATCAAAAAGCAAACCCCCAAAACGGACACACGTACGTGCACGTAGCCATCCCAAACTCGCCCGTTTCACTGAACGGGACGAGAACACGATGCACGGACGCTACAGCAGGGTTAGGGGTGTCAAGTAGGCCAAGATGAATATTTTTAATTTTAGTTTAGATGCCAAAATTTGTTATATGCAGAAATGAATTCGCCGGGTAAAATTTTACAGTAAGTAACAATCAAGCAAGATAAATGAAATAAGTGTCACACTACGTTCAAACGGTAACTGAAATTAGTAGCATTGGGCTCGGATGTTACATTATACCCAACTACAAAAGAATTTGGTCCTCAAAATTCCAAGAATACAAAGATAGAAAACTACAAGAAAATGTGAGGAAACTTCTGCCGGATTTCATCTTCTCGTTCCCAAGTGGACTCTCCATGGGAGCGATTACCCCCAGAAACAAGCACAAGAGGGATCACCTTGTTCTTAAGAACCTTTTCCCTTCGATCCATAATTTCAATCGGTCGTTCCTCAAAAGTTAAGTCTTCTCGTACAGTTTGCTCCGAATGATCCAATACGTGCGTTTCATCTTGAACATACCTTCGTAGTTGAGATACGTGAAACACATCGTGCATATTAGCCAAGGACTGTGGTAACGCCAAACGATACGCTACCTTACCAACACGCTCCAAGATCTCAAAGAGTCCAACGAATCGAGGACTAAGCTTTCCTCGACTTCCAAAACGAATCACCCCTCTAGTCGGTGATATCTTCAAGAACACCAAATCACCCACGACGAACTCTAGAGGTCTTCTTGACATGTCTGCCCAACTCTTCTGTCGGTCTTGTGCTGCCTTTATATGATTCCTGATAGTGTTAACCTTCTCAACTGTCTGCACAACCAAATCTAGTCCCAACAATCTTCGTTCACCGACATCGTCCCAGCAAACAGGTGAACGGCACTTACGACCATACAAAGCTTCAAATGGAGCCATCTGGATAGTTGCCTGAAAACTGTTGTTGTAAGAAAACTCCACCAAATGCAGATGTTCCTCCCAAGAACCCTTGAAGTCCAACATGCATGCTCTCAACATGTCTTCAAGAGTTTGGATCGTTCTCTCCGACTGACCATCAGTTTGAGGATGATAAGCCATGCTAAACTTCAATTGAGTCCCCAAACTTTCCTGTAGACTCCGCCAAAAGTGTGATAAGAACCGAGTGTCCCGATCGGACACGATGCTCACCGGTACTCAATGCAATCTTACAATCTCCTGCATGTACCGCTCCGCCAAAGTCTCTGTTGATTGACCAACCCGGAAAGGAATAAAGTGAGCTGCCTTGGTCAATCGATCCACAATTACCCATACTACATTGTTGCCTTTTGGACTCCGCGGTAAAGCCGTCACGAAATCCATGGTTATATGTTCCCACTTCCACTGAGGAATCGGAAGTGGTTGCAATAAACCAGCAACCCTTTGATGTTCAGCCTTAACTTGCTGACACACCAAGCACTTCGCCACAAAGCGAGCAATCTCCCGTTTCATGCCTTCCCACCAGAAATGCTGTCGAATATCTCGATACATCTTTGTGCCTCATGGATGTACAGAATAAGCTGAACTGTGTGCCTCCTTCATAAGCTCTTCACAAATATCCCCCTTTGGCACTCACAAACGGCTACCATACCTCAACGAACCATCTTCGTGGATCAATAAATCTGTTCGTAGTCCGGCTTCAACCTGCTCTCGAAACTTTTGCAGTCTAGGGTCCTGCGATTGTGCTGCTTTAATATTCTCGATCAACGATGACTGTACTTGTAGCTGCATCAACTGTCCCGAAGAATGCGGTAGCACAACCTCCAAGTCAAATCTTCAAAAATCTGCAACGATCTCCTTCTACATAGTTAACACCTGAATTGCTGGTAACCGACTAAGTGCATCCGGCACGACGTTAACCTTCCCCGGATGGTACTTAAGATCAAGATCGTAGTCAGCGATCAGCTCCAACCATCTATGTTGTCTCATATTAAGCTTCTTCTGTATGAACACATACTTCAAGCTCTTATGATCAGTAAAAACTTCAACCCTTTCGCCCAAAAGGTAGTGTCTCCAAATCTTCAAAGCGAAAATCACAGCCGCAAGTTCCAAGTCATGAGTTGGGTAATTCTTCTCATGGGTCTTCAATTGTCTTGATGCGTACGCTACAACCTTTCCATGCTGCATCAAAACACATCCCAAACCTTTCCCAGATGCGTCGCTGTGAATCACCAATCCTCCGGATTTGTCTGGCACGGTCAGAATAGGGGCGGTTATCAACTTCTGCTTCAACGTCTCGAAAGCTAACGCACACTTATCCGTCCATACGAAAGGTACCTCCTTGCGCGTAAGCTTGGTCAACGGCTCTGCCAGACGAGCAAAGTTCTCCACAAATCTCCTGTAATATCCGGCGAGTCCAAGAAAGCTTCTTATCTCCGCAACATTCTTTGGAATCGGCCAATCTCGAACTGCTGCAATCTTTTCGGGATCGACGGCAATTCCATCGCCCGACACAACATGCCCCAAAAACTTCACTTCCTCCAGCCAAAACTCGCACTTACTCATCTTCGCGTATAACTTCTCTTGTCTCAATGTCTGCAGTGCGATCTTCAAATGCTCAGCATGCTCCTCAAAACTCTTCGAGTAAACCAGAATATCGTCGATGAATACCATAATAAACTGATCCAAGAATGGTGAAAAGATTCGGTTCATCAAGTCCATGAATACTGCCGGCGCATTCGTTACTCCGAAGGGCATCACTAAGTACTCGAAATGTCCGTACCGAGTTCGGAACACCGTCTTACAAATATCTTCTGTTTTCACTCGGACCTGATGATATCCGGATCGCAAATCCAGCTTCGAGAATACTCTCGCGCCACTAAGCTGCTCAAAAAGTTCTCCAATGCGAGGGATAGGGTACTTGTTCTTAATAGTCACCCGGTTTAATTCTCGATAGTCGATGCACATCCTTCTTATGCCATCCTTCTTCTTTACTAGAAGAACTGGAGCTCCCCAAGGCGAGTTACTGCTTCGAATCCAACCTTTCTCGAGCAATTCAGCAACCTGTTTCTTGACTTCTTCCAACTCTACTGGTGCCATTGGATAATACGCTTTAGATACTGGCACTGCACCAGGAATAAGATCAATTGTGAACTCCACGTCTCGCTTCGGCGGTAAACCCGATATATCTTCAAACACGTCCATAAAATCGTGAACAATAGCCGGCTCTTTACTTTCATCAACTTCCATTGCTGCAAGAATATCATTTGTCGACCTAGCCCTAAACTCGACTGGCCCGACAGAATTGCTTCCTCCAGTGAAGGTAAACTCGGGATGTCCGGGAATCTGGAAAATCACTTTCTTTGCCCTACAATCAATGTGAGCATGGAAAGTGCCAAGAAAATCTATTCCCAAGACGACTTCATAGCTTCCCGTATCAATCACCAAGAAATCTGCAAAAAGCTCCCGTCCGCACACAACAACTGTACAATCTTTACATTCCCTACTAGCTATGATTTTCCCATTCCCAGTGTGTATGTCCCAGAAACTACACAGGGTCGTGTAGTCAATCGAGTGTGTAGTTAAAAACTTGGATGACATAAAACAATGGGATGCACCAGAATCAAATAATGCCAATGCGGGAAAACCATGAACGAGTAAAGTACCTGAAACAACTTCTCCTGACGCCTTAGCTTCCTCAGCTGTCAAGGTAAAAGCTTAAGCCTGATTAGGTCCTTGAGTCAGCTGCTTTTGTCCCTGAAAGGGTCTATGCGGAGGCTTCTGAATATCATCCTTTGTACGAAGCTTCGACGGATACGAGTTAATCGTGTGATCTGCCGCTCCACAAAATAAACAGAGTCCTTGCATTCTGCGACACTCCCTTTGCAAATGTCCAGATAAGTGGCAATAGCTACAGACCACGCGCTTCCTCTGATCAACGACAGTAGGCTTCTTCATCGGTGTTACGCCTCGACGGTCCACTGGAATACCTCTACGACCATGAGCTCGGTTGGGTACAAATGCCGGCTTCCTTATCGCAACTGCTGTCTGCTGTGAACTCCCAGTTTTTCCCGATAGGCTCTGCTGTTCTCGAGCTGCCATAAGAACCTGTGAGAAAGTGGTCAAACCCAGGGAGACAATCTGCCTCTGGATGTCCACGTCCAAACTGCGCATGAACCTCCGTGCCCTGTCTGCATCGTTGGCAACTAAAGGTCCAGCGAATCTGCTGAGTCTTGTCCATTCTGCTGCATGCACATCTACGAGTGCTCCATTCTGTTTTAGCCCGATGAATTTCTCTTCCATTTCCTCCCGTGCAGTCCGTGGGAAGAACTTCTTCAGGAAACTCTTTGAAAAATCAGCCCACTTGATCGGCTTGGGCAAACAGTTCTCCTCCACAAGCCACCATTCTCGGGCATAGTCCACTAACTGAATGCGTACCACATCCACTCTTTTCTCATCTGGAATCTGTGCTGCAACAAGCAAATTCTCCGTGTCAACTAGCCACTGCTCCGCTGGAAACGGCTCCTCCAAACCAGTAAATATAGACGGACCCAAACGTCTGAAATCTGCTACGGTCCCTACTCGGTCGACTGGTTTAGCTCCAACATTGTTCACAGACTGCTGAACGATCTGCAAACCTTCCTGAAACGAGTCCGCTTGTTGCTGGATCAACTCAGTCTGTCTCTTTTGATTCTCCAGCATTCCTCTTATCACTCCAAGCATGGCGGCTTCGTCCACACGCCTTTGGTACGTCTTCAAATTCTTACCTGCCATATTCCTGAAATCAAAAACACCCAACATTAGCATGGTGATAGATTCAAAATATAGATCAAGGCTAGAACTCCAAGATACTTAAATAAAGTGCCGCATTGTAACTATACCGCGGTATCATAGCCACAATTACATAACTCCACCCAAGTCGCCTAAGTCCTAGAGATAACAAGGAATCAGGTTTCGAGTCGATATGCAAATGAAGTTTGCACATCGTAAAAGATATAATCAGGAAGAATGTGATTCAAGAATGGTAAAACGGCAAGGTGGTAGGACATGGTTCCTAAACACTGGTATTCTGATTCGTGTATTGGGTACAATACCCAACTACAAAAGAATCAACCCGACTAACCTATCGCTCTGATACCAAAAGAACCATGTCACGCCCCGCTTCCCAGAGTAGGCTAAAATAGGCTCGTGACATAGCCAACCATGCTACCTGTGGGTAGGAAGTATCCATCCACAGTCACATTACGGCTGTAGAGATATCAAGAACAGGAAAGTAAACTAACTAAACATGTCCACAAACCAAGATAAATCATGAGTGAAGAATAATAAAATGCGGAAGCGAAAGATCCAATACAAGCAACTGGAATGTATGTCCCATAATGCGGGCTCACATCAGGAATAAAATGCATAAAAGAAAAACTAACTACTGCTGAACTCACAGCTCGGCCTGTTGGCTGAAGTACTCCTGCTCGGGCTGCAACAGCGGTACAGAATCTGGGCCATGCAAAACCCAGACGTCAGCGCGTCAAGTCATCAAATAATAACATAATAAACAGGCAATGCGAGTATAAACATGAATAAAGAAAGGGTGACAATAATATGAATCAGAGCAGTGCAGGGTAATGTGCAGTAGGTAAACTGGACTATTCTATCAGGTTCTCTGTTCTAAAGTCTTTGAAATCAAATTGATGAATCATCGATGTAACTCAATAGTATCCCGTGCATGCCCGGGACCACGGTCTAAGACTCTCGGGCTGAAACCGAGACGTGCCGCTAGGCACTAACAGGGAAAGAATAAAGACCAACGATGTCAGTAGCATCGTCACGAGGCGGGCCTGGCCTCTAAAACTGATCGGTATAAGTAGTGAACTGTTGAGTTACAAGTCCGGTTTCACCTTTGATTTCCCCATACCCCCAAGTTATATGTGCAAGTCAAGTCAGGTATCCCTAAATCAAGAAACTAATGCCAACACAGGATCAGGTAAACAGGTTTGTCTAGATAGACAACATGAACGGTCCTCATAACATGAACGGTCCATGAGGACTACATGTCAGGTTTGTTGGCATTAGACACAAGATCAGGTAACGGATCAGGTCATGGTATATCAGGTCAAGTCAAGCAATATACGGTACCATGTCGGGTAGTTCAATATATATGTAGCAAGTCAGGTCAAGATGCAAACAATATCATGGGTGTGCTCACAATCAGTTATACAATCAAGCATGGTTATCATCAAGATGATATAAACAATGAATTAAGCAATAGGCAGATTTACTTAATTTGCAGTACAGTTATCAGTTGTGTCACAGAGATGATTTCAATATTATGCGAATGCAGTATGACAATTTTGGCCTTTTAATCATGTTAACAAGTTTAAGAACTTGAGAGGTGCAATGATTTTTATAAAGGTTCAATACAGCTATTACAGGTTAAAATACACAGAGTGTCCAAATGGAACAAAACTATAGAGATAAATGCCATAAGCTACGTCAATATAAAAATGTGATTAAACGGTAAATGTGGTTATAAGGTTCAATTGCAAACTGTAGGTTCCAAGTTTAAAGATAAAATGATATATAACAATATTGTACATGAAAATGAGAAATGATCGTACCAAAGTTAAATTTACAGGTTTAGGGTGTCATAATATATATGTAAATATTGTATAGCATGTAGCAAGGGGTACTTGCCTCGACGGGTCGCGAACCGGGAGAAACGGGACGTAAAACGTCGGCAGGGAAACTCGCGACGGGCGCACGGTTCACGGAATGAACCCAAACAACGAACAATGGAACCACATGGGTCGGGGTACCTCACTGGAATGTCGGGTCACGTCGTCGGCATCGTCGGATTCCGGCCGAGGAATGAACAGTGGACAAAAATCAAGGCATGCAACAAGAAAGAAAAGAAATACAAAGAAGGAGGGAAGGAGGATCTGAGAAGGGGTGCTCACGATGATCAGTAAAGGGGTCGAGATCGTCGGTTGCGACGGCGGTGCTCCGGCGGTGAACAGTAGCACCCTTCAAGAACCCATAACAGTAAATAGCAAGTACAGAAGAAAAAGGGAGAATGAGATGGAGAAAGCCCTTACAGGGCGTTTAAAGGTGGTCTGGTGATCGTCGGCGACGACCAGAGGCGGCGCAGACGCGTGCAGAGGGTGCTCAGGCGGCCGCGGTTGCAGGTGCAGGGGTGTGCAGGCGCTCAGGAAGAACGGTGAAGGAGGATTCGGATGAGACGAGGTTGAGGAGGCGAGGAGGTCGGTGGTAGAGGCTTCGGCGTTGGGGCTGCGGCGGCGACGGGGTGCGCGGCTAGGGTTCGCGTGGGTTTAGGGTTGCTGAAGGAGAAAGAAAGGGAAGAAGAGAAATATATATAGATGAGAGAGAGAGAGAAAGATAGAGAGAGGAGAGAGAGAGATAAAGAAACGGGGAGAGAGAGAGAGGAGAGAGATAGAGAGAGGTAAGGGCCTACGTGGTTTAAGAGTTCGTTGATTGGTCGGGATTGAATTTGTTTGTCAGGAAAAAATTTTAAATTAAAGATTTATTAGATTATAAAAATTTAGATGGTTAAAAATATATAAGTATACGGCGGTTTTAAAAATATTAAAATTTGGGATTTTGGCGCAAATTGAAACATTTCCAAATCGCGCCCGGGGCGGGTCCAAAAATTTGAAATTGAAATAATAGAATTTTTAGCGGAATCCAAAAGTGAAAATGAAGTATTTTATGATCAAAAAGCATACCCCCAAAACGGACATACGTACGTGCACGTAGCCATCCCAAACTCGCCCGTTTCACTAAACGGGACGAGAACACGATACACGGACGCTACAGCAGAGTTAGGGGTGTCAAGTAGGCCAAGATGAATATTTTTAATTTTATTTTAGATACCAAAAATTGTTATATGCAGAAATGAATTTGTCGGGTAAAATTTTACAGTAAGTAACAATCAAGCAAGATAAATGAAATAAGTGTCACACTACGTTCAAACAGTAACTGAAATTAGTAGCATTGGGCTCGGGTGTTACACAAACACTGTGAGTAGTATACTTGGAACGCTTGGTTCCGAAAGATAAACGGATCTTCCTGACCGTAAAATCGTAGTGTGTTCACACTGGTCAATCCATATTCATCTTTCCAAGTCCCAAGATTGCTTCTCCACTTATCCGTATCGGTTCGCGTATCGTACCAAGCACACTGGAATATATAAAAGGGTTCTGATCGTCCGGGATAGTGGATGCCGAGTATACAATTTAAGTACCCATAATAAATCACACCGTCCGATCCTACCGTCGCAATCCCACTATTCTGAGTGGTTCTAGATGTTTTATGTCCTTAACTTCGAATTTGTATCCAAGGATACCAAATCCTTTGTAATATGCAACCTCCATACTAGGAAATTGAGCTAAACATCTTGAATCACTCTCAAATGATGTAGACAAGTTCGGATCGTGGATCTAACAAAACAAATTTTACGAAAAATACATAACGATACAAGTTTAGATTAAAACTGATAGCAATAAAATGTTATTCGAATAACTTACATGATCTGT
Source organism: Agapanthus africanus (assembly GCA_030015575.1). Classification (NCBI taxonomy): domain Eukaryota; kingdom Viridiplantae; phylum Streptophyta; class Magnoliopsida; order Asparagales; family Amaryllidaceae; genus Agapanthus; species Agapanthus africanus. The sequence continues at coordinate 542,125,499 of CM057337.1, forward strand.
GACCCAATCACAAAAATTATCCTGATGATATTTTTCCAATTGTTCTTCGTTCCAATCAGGATGCCCCTCACGTACCTCGTTAAAATGAATTCTATTTTCGACAAATAATGGTGACATTAATATTATATCATTGCATACACACACAAACACAGATATAACAATTAATCCAAAAAAACTTACTCACTAATTTGTTCAAGACATGCGCAATTAAGCAAGATAAACCGGTATGTCTTGTTGATAAACATAGTGTCTACCCTCTTATACTCGGCTTTACCATATGGCCCGTCTTGAATTCTTCGAGGCCGGTTAAGTCTTGTCTCAATGTTCTCGTCCAGATAGTGGGAACAAAATATGGTTGCTTCATCAAGAAGATAACCTTGCATGATAGAACGCTCTGATCGATTTTTATTGCGTATATACTTTTTAAGAGTGTAGAGGTACCTAATGAAAATATGTTGAATAAATAAATATGGGCATACATGAAAACAATAAATTTATAAATTACGCGAAACGAAAAATTACACGTACCTCTCGACGGGATACATCTATCGATATTGTATCGGTCCGGCTAACTTAGCCTTAGTTGCAAGATGAACCGTCAAGTGTATTATGATATCGAAGAATGACGGTGGGAAAGTACGCTCAAACTTGCAAAGTATCAACGCAATAGAATTTTCTAGTTTATCCAGTGTCACAACCTCTAGTGTTTTAGCACACAACTCTCTGAAAAAACAACATAGGTCGTTAATTACTAGACCAACCGATTCGGGGAGAGAAGTCCTGAGGGCTAATGGAAGAAGGTTCTCTACGATAACATGGTGATCATGACTTTTCAGCCCATCGATCTTGCCCTTCACAATTTTTATTTTCTTGCTGAATGATCTTGATAAACCTGTGGGAACTTTCAAATCATGCAACACCTACAGGAATCTTTTCTTCTCCGGTTGTAACATATGATAAGCGGCAATGGGAAGTACAAACTTGCCCGGTTTACCCGCTACCGGTCTAGGGTGCAATTCACTTCTTATTCCCCACTCTTGTAAATCCATCCAAGCATTCAAGTTGTCTTTCGATTTCCCGTCTTTACAAAGAAGCAAGTTAAGTATGTGCTCTAATACTCCCTTCTCTATATGCATGACGTCCAGACAATGACGCACTAAATTTGTTGACCAGTACGGAAGCTCGAAGAAAATGCTTAACTTGTTCCAAAATGGTGGTTTGACATGTTTCGTCGGATCCATCCCGAAGGTCACATTATTGTAACCATTCCATTTAGCAGTCACGTTCTCTCCGGACAATGGGGATGGAGGTCCAAGAAGCTCCTGATGACCATCAAAGTGAACCGTGTCTAACCTATAAGGGTAGTCTGGAGGCAGGAAACGTCAATGGCCGCAATAACAAACCTTCCTGCTAAAATTCAAGAATTTCGATGTTGTCTGTTCATGGCAATGAGGACATGCTTTGTGATCATGTACGGACCAACCTGATAGCATTCCATACACAGGAAAGTCATTAATTGTCCACATTAAAGCCGCACGCAGTATGAAGGTTGTATTTGTGTTTGCATCATATGTCTCTATACCATCAATAAATAAAGATTTCAACTCCTCGATCAGAGGTCGGAGATAGACGTCGATATTGTTTCCCGGTGAGTTTGGTCCATCGATAAGAAGAGGTATCATAAAGTATGATTGGTCCATAGCCATCCAAGACGACAGATTATAAATTATCATTACAACGGGCCATGTGCTGTGATGGGAAAATAATATTTAGAGATAATCAGCGTAGGGATCGATCTGCCTTTTTACTTAAATCCCTATTTAGATGCCCCTACGGATAAGTCCGTAGGTTCTTGGTTTGCGGCTCCGTAGGGGCAAACAACAATTTAAGATTTAATAATTTTTAAATAAATATGTAAGGACCATAGGGGCAACCGTTTGGCCCTACGGATTAATCCGTAGGACCAAACTAAATCTGTCTCTACGAATGTCGTTATCCGTAGGGGCAACCCCCTATTTTAGTAGTGCCACATCTTAGATGATAAACATGGAGATGATATATGCCGATCGTCGAATTAGATATAATGAATTTCTTTTGCAATTAGATAGCGAAAACCTTCAAATCAATTCCAAAATTGTCCTTTTGCACTATAATATAGATTTTGTAATTTCTGGTCCTTTCATATTGAAATAAATGTGACAATCTTGACTTTTCGAGGATATCTCTCAAGAAGTAACTAAATTAGGGTTTTTCGAATATAGTAGAAATTAAAGCTAATATCAATAAATCCTAAATTGGTGTAATTTGAGATTACTTAGTAAATGGTTTGCTTTTTTAGAAATTAAAAAAAGTTTGGGTTTGTTATAAGAAAAAAAGAAAGCAAGAAAACCTAAAATGAAAATTTGCATCTAAGTACCTAACATACATTGTTTCTTCTTAAATTGGAATAAAGAAGCAATCAAATCTTCTTTTTTTATTATAATCACGTCAAATTAGGAGTTTAACCATATAAAAATATGTTTTTTAATAAAATAACATTAAATATAATTTTTTTGCGTGTGTCAGGATCTGGAAAATTGGTAAATATTTTATGCCTAAATTTCAACTTGATATCATGGCTTTTAGCCGCTTTCCTTCAAACCTGCCACAAACTTCTAAAATGATACTGAACTACCACAAGCTTTCCTTTGTTCTACAAAACTCCCTAATAAGGTTAATATAAGTTTAAAAAATGTTTTTTTAAATTATAGCCCTTACAAAATATAACAAATTACTTTCTACTCTCAAAATTTGATATTTACTTTTTACCCCCCAAAACTAATAAGATACATTATTTTATCGCCTTTACTATTTCCGTCAACTTTTAACGGCATAACATTTGGTTTTTCCTTAAAATATCTCAACCTCTCATCTACTTTGGAAATACTCAATTTCTTTTCTCAGTTGATATTAGGGTGTACGCTACTGCTGCACCTTTTTCAAAAGCAGCCATAAGATCAGAAGCATTTTCAACACACTTTTCTACCTATAAAGAACTTGAATGCTTCTACGGTCTTATTTGTTGTCTTCGGATAAATAGTAAATCTAAAATCTATGGAGAAAATTTAAAACTAAAATTAACGGGGTTTTTTCTAACGGAAATCGTAAAAGGGAGTAAAATGATGTATCGTATTAGTTTTGGGAAGGAGGGGGGTTTTAAAAACTAAATATCAAGTTTTGAGAGATTAGAAAGGAATTTGCTACGTTTTGTGGGTGCTACAAGTAAAAAACCCTAAGAAGAACATGTATGTTAGGTACTCAGATGCAAATTTTCATTTTAGGTTTTCTTTCTTTCTTTTTTTTCATATAACAACCCAAAACTTTTATTTTAATTTCTGAAAAGCAAACCATTAATTACTAAGTATTCTCAAATTACATCAGTTTAGGATTTATTGATATAACACACACCCCAAATTCTTTTATCATTTATTTTTAAATTTCATCTTTAATTTCTATTATATTCGAAAACTCCTAATTTAGTTATTTCAAGAGAGATATCTTCGAAAAGTCAAGATATAGATATAGACGCATTTATTTCAATATGAAATGATCAGGAATTGCAAAATATATGTAGTTAAAATCGAAGTTTGAAATTAATTAGAACAGAAAGTTTGAACTAGTTTAGATATTTAATTGCGTGTTTTGTAAATACAACGATAACTAAAGGTGAAATATATAATTTTAAAGATTTGAAATGATATTAATGAAACTTTAAGATTTAAGAGTGATAAATAGAAATATTACAATTGAAAGTTGTTTTAAGAAAAGAAATTAGGGTACAATTTTAACATCGATTTAATTTACAAGATCACGATTTTTAAAAAAAAACAATGGATAAGCTTTATAAATATTTTAAGACCTGCTAACATAATTCATCTCTAATATTATAGCTCCTCTTCTCGTTAAGAAAACAAATATAATTTGATGGCCCTCTCATGGTCGTGGTTTGAGATTTTCTCAGAGATCTTTGATAAATTGTCGACGGTCAACCGTATCCGTTGTCGGTGCGTATGTAGATACTGGAGATAAATTGTCGACGGTCGACCGTATCCGTTATCCGTTGTCAGTGCGCATGTAAAAATAATGTGTTTCAGTAGTACTTCTAGAAATAAACTAAAAAACTGGTATAAACTAAATTTCCTTATCATAAGAAATTCAAATAAACGATTTAAATAACAAATCTAAATTAAAAAAATCTCTATAAGTTATACAATTATTTTTGTAAAACACACAACATTATTTTAATATCAAATCAATAATGTGCAAACAAATAAGTAAGAATCCCAACGACAATATAAAGATATACACTGTTTTACATTTTTAATCATGGAAAATAAAAAATTGTTCATTTTTCTAAATAATAAAATTTCCTTAAATTTTAACTTGATACTATAAATTTTATCCACGTTCCCCCAAAACTACCACGAATTTATTAAATTATGCAAAACTACCGCGAACTTCCCATGTCCGGCAAAACTCAAAGACGGGATAACATGGGGTTAGCTGAAAGTATAAAATGACCGAAATACCCAACATATATAAATTAATTTGGGTAAATTTTCAAAGAAACCCAATTAAGCACTCTTTTCCATTTTCAAAAACCCTCTATCCCAAATACGGTAGTCAAAACCGTTCTGGAAATTTCTTATCTACATAGTAGCCTGCTATATCTCACCAATTAATACAAGTTATTTAAATATCGCAGGAAAAAAAATTAGATATCACAGAAAACTGCTTGGATATCGCAAGCTGCTGCTTAGATATCGTAGGAAACTAGATATAGTAGGAAACTACTGGATATCATAGGTAAGGGTTTTTTGACAACTAAAAACTCTTTTAAGGGGTTTTGACTACAGTTTCTATGCCATTCGGTTTTAACAATGGATAAAAGTCCTTGTGAATTTTGATAATTTATCCTATAAATTTAGGGTGAAAATATTACTACAGTTTTTAGGCCAGGAGGAAGTTTCCTCTTATTGCGTCGAAAAATCCAACACTTCAATTTTTTCGACGGTTGGTATCCACCATCGTCATCTTCATTGTGTAAGATGTGGATATACCAAATTTGATGGGGATCTAACATATTTTCACCGTTAATTTTAAAACTAATATTTATTTGGCATTTCGGTCATTTTATCTTTTTTTAAACTTATATTAACCTCGTTAGGGAGTTTTATGGTACAAGGGAAAGTTTGTGGTAGTTCTGCATCATTTTAGAAGTTTGTGGTTGACGGATGTCGGATCACGTCAAGATGTTACCTTCCGTAGATCCTCTGGGAGCGACGATGGACGGCTGAGATTGGAGTTGGAGGCTTGCTCCTGAAGCGTGTGGATTTCAATGGGTTTGAGATTGTTGTTGCTGAGCTACCTGCAAGGAAGTCCCGGGATGGTTATACCATCGAGGACTCTCCAACGATCAAGTTAGAGAGGAAATCCGAGCAGAGCAACGGCTTAGTGGAGTAAAAATGGCTTACTTGAACCGTCTGAAGGAAGGGTTTATATAGTGGTGGCAGCAGGCAGGCAGGCGTGAGAATCACGCCGGCCGTTACGCTCCCGATGTCACGCCCGCGTGATGGGCGGGATCCCGCATTAATGGCGAGACAGGCTCGTTAATGGGGGATCCTGATGGCGTGGAACGTGGGATGTGGCCGGCGGATATCTCGCGCATGGCGAGATTCGCGGGATGGCGGTTGCGCCTGTGAGTGGTGCCGTTGGTCGGTCGATGAGACTGAGGAAGATGACTTCGGCGGGAGAGCTCGGGGACGAGTGGGAGGCCGGGGTATCTTGGTTTTGTGATAGCTCGGAGGCAAGCCGGATGGCCGAGAAAGCTCGGGCATGCGATAGCTCGGAGTAGAGCAAAGGGACAGTTGGCTTGGCTGCTGAAGTGCTCGGGGGAAAGGAGTAGAGTGCAACCTCGGAGACATGGTTTGAGGGAAGCCCCCACTGTAGCACGCTGGTTCCCTCTCCATGGCCTTCGGGGGCCTACTTGGCTTACACATATGACACATCGTCCGCCACGTGTCATGATATAAGGGATTACCGTTATTGAGCATCATCATTAGCCCCCACTCTCGTTCCGATCTACTTGTGGGTCAGGTCGAGAGTGGATTGCTTGGTTCTTTCTGTGCGGCTTGGCGCCGGTAATTCTTTATAGTGGATTGTTTGGGGACGACACAGCGTTCTTGTTGTCACGCATCGAGTATGAGTCGAATGAAGGATGAGTGCGGGAAGGTCGATATCCTCCCTTTGCCGGAGTTGAGGCGCTGATCGCGCGTTGAGTATGAGTTTATTCGGCGGGTCTTAGATCCGTGTCTTTGTAGGGTAGGAAGCTGTCCGCTGCGGATGCGCCCAGCAGTAAGCTACTCAGCGACCTCGCGATGAGGGCTTCAGGTCCTCAGGGTCTGATGGGAAGGAAGCTGCACGCTGGGGATGCGCCGAGCAGGAAGAAACTCGGCGGCCTCGTGAGGAGGGCTTCAGATCCTCAGCGTCTGATAGGCAGGAGGTTGCCCGCTGGGGATGCGCCGAGCAGGAAGAAACTCGGTGGCCTCGCGATGAGGGCTTCAGATCCTCAGCGTCTGATGGGCAGGAGGCTGCCCGCTGAGGATGCGCCGAGCAGGAAGAAACTCGGCGGCCTCATGAGGAGGGCTTCAGATCCTCAACGTCGGTGGGTAAAATGTTACCCGCTAAGGATGATCGAGCAGGGTAGCTACTCGGTTGCCTCTTGGTGAGGGCTTCGATCTCTGGCGTCATGGGGTAGTGAACTACCAGCCAGGGATAACCGAGCAAAGGCGGGCCCGGTTGCCTCTTGGTGATGGCTTAGATCCTTAGCATGGGAGGGGACGTAAGAGGCCTACTAAGGACGGGCCGAGCAGGATTGCTGCTCGGTGCCACTTGGCGAGGGCTTTGATACTTAAGGACGGGACGAGCAGGGTTGCTGCCCGGTGCCTCTTGGCGAGGGCTTAGATCACTGGCGTCGTGGGGTAGTGAACTACCATCCAAAGATAGTCGAGCATGGTAGCTGCTGGGCTGCCTCTTGGTGAGGGCTTAGAACCCTGGCATTGTGGGGTAGTGAACTACCAGCCAGAGATAGCCGAGCAGGGTAGCTGCTGGGCTGCCTCTTGGTGAGGGCTTAGATCCCTGGCGTCGTAGGGTAGTGAACTACCAGCCAGAGATAACCGAGCAAGGGTGGGCCCGGTTGCCTCTTGGCGATGGCTTTTGATCCTTAGCGTAGGAGGGGCCTTAAGAGGCCTACTAAGGACGGGCCGAGTAGGGTTGCTGCCCGGTACCTCTTGGCGAGGGCTTTGATCCTTATGGACGGGCTGAGCATGGTTGCTGCCCAGTGCCTCTTTGCGAGGGCTTAGATCCCTGGCGTTGTGGGGTCGGGAGATACCAGCCAGGGATAACCGAGCAAGGATGGGCCCGGTTGCCTCTTGGCGAGGGCTTTTGATCCTTAGCACGGGAGGGGCCGTAAGAGGCCTACTAAGGACGGGCCGAGCAGGGTTGTTGCCCGGTGCCTCTTGGCGAGGGCTTAGATCCCTGACGTCGTGGGGGTAGTGAACTACCAGCCAGGGATAGCCGAGCAAGGTAGCTGCTGGGCTGCCTCTTGGTGAGGGCTTAGATCCTTGACGTCGTGGGGTAGTGAACTACCAGCCAGAGATAACCGAGCAAGGGCGGGCCCGGTTGCCTCTTGGCGAGGGCTTTTGATCCTTAGCGCGGGAGGGGCCGTAAGAGGCCTACTAAAGACGGGCCGAGCAGGGTTGCTGCCCGGTGCCTCTTGGCGAGGGCTTTAATCCTTAAGGACGGGCCAAGCAGGGTTGCTGCCCGGTGCCTCTTGGCGATGGCTTAGATCCCTGGCGTTGTGGGGTATGGAGCTACTAGCCAGGGATAACTGAGCAAGGGCGGGCCCGGTTGCCTCTTGGCGAGGGCTTTTGATCTTTAGCGCGGGAGGGGCTGTAAGAGGCCTACTAAGGACGGGCCGAGCAGGGTTGCTGCCCGGTGTCTCTTGGCGAGGGTTTTGATCCTTAAGGACGGGCCGAGCAGGGTTGCTTCCCGGTGCCTCTTGGCGAGAGCTTCGATCCCTGGCGTCGTGGGGAAGTAAACTACCAGCCAGGGATAGCCGAGCAAGGTAGCTGCCGGGATGCCTCTTGGTGAAGGCTTCGATCCCTAGCGTTGCGAGGTATGGAACTACCAGCCAGGGATAGCCGAGCAGGATAGCTGCTGGGCTGCCTCTTGGTGAGGGCTTAGATCCCTGGCATCGCGGGGTATGGAATTACCAGGAAGGGTAGCTGCTGGGCTGCCCCTTGGTGAGGGCTTCGATCTCTGGCGTTGCGGGGTATGGAACTACCAGCAATGGATAGCCGAGCAGGATAGCTGCTGGGCTGCCTCTTGGTGAGGGCTTCGATCCCTAACGTTGCGGGGTATGGAACTACCAGCCAGGGATAACCGAGCAAGGGCGGGCCCGGTTGCCTCTTGGCGAGGGCTTTGATCCTTAGCATGGGTGGGACCGTGCGAGGCCTGCTAAGGATGGACCGAGCAGGGTAGCTGCTCGGTTACCTCTTGGAGAGGGCTTAGATCCCTGGCATCGTGGGGCAGGGAACTACCAACCGGGGATAACCGAGCAGGGTAGCTACTGGGCTGTCTCTTGGTGAGGGCTTAGATCCCTGACATCGTGGGGTAGTGAACTACCATCCAGGGATAGCCGAGCAGGGCAGTCGCTCGGCTGCCTCTTGGTGAGGGCTTTGATCCTTAGCGTTGGAGGGGCCGTAGGAGGCCTTCTAAGGACTGGCCGAGCAGGGTTGCTGCCCGGTTGATTCGTGAGGTTCTGTCCGACCTTCCCGGTGTGAGTATCAGGAAGAGGGACAGCCGCGGGTGACATGTGTCATGAATGCGTGGAGGAGGTGAAGCGCCGGAGCTGCGTCATTTCTATTTCGCCGAGAAAGGCTCAATGTATGCCGCGCGGCAGTATAGTTGTGTATGAAACAAGCGGCGAGGTAGTTGGAGACTTCGGCACATTCCGATCTTTGGCCTCTGTTGTTGGATACTTGTGCCTGACCGCGGCCCCGCTTCCTTTCGATGAGGTTCCTCAGGTCCCCTGGCGAGGTAGTCTTCGAACTGCAGTGACGAGTCCCGTCTGCGCAACCCCATTGAGGGAAGGGGTGTTAGTCATGCCTGGAAGCAGGCAAGCTGACCGATATCTCCTCGGGAGGGGCAGGGGAGAGAAGGGGCTCGGGGCGAGGCGCTCTGGCGATGGACCTCGGTGGTGAACTGTGGGGGGCCCAGTGGGTCATGGAATGTGTTGGCCCGGGAGATCTGCCGCCATGGAAGGTAGCGAGGCGGTGGTCGGCAGTGCCGATACGAGCATAGTCTTCTCTTCCTCTGTAGGGGTCCCGGTTCCGAGGCGGGGGAGCGGCGACCTTGGGAGCTTTCCCTGCCGTTTGGACTCGAACAAGCGCATCCACGATGGACGCGAGTCGATCTATCCGGACGACTAGGGCATTGATGGCGTTCGGGGGAGGAGATTCGTCCGCGCCTCTGTTGTGGGGGAGGCGGCGACTAGTGCTTGTATCGTCGTAGTGATCGCTCGCCATTGGGTTGAGATCGAAAGATGAACTTTTGTTTTGGTGGAATCAAGAAGCTTCCCACAGACGGCGCCAGTTGACGGATGTCGGATCACGTCAAGATGTTACCTTCCGTAGATCCTCTGGGAGCGACGATGGACGGCTGAGATTGGAGTTGGAGGCTGGCTCCTGAAGCGTGTGGATCTCAATGGGTTTGAGATTGTTGTTGCCGAGCTACCTCCAAGGAAGTTCCGGGGTGGTTATACCACCGAGGACCCTCCGACGATCAAGTTAGAGAGGAAATCCGAGCAGAGTAGCGGCTTAGTGGAGAGAAAATGACTTACTTGAACCATCTGAAGGAGGGGTTCATATAGTGGTGACACCAGCCAGGCAGGCGCGAGAATCACGCTGGCCGTTACGCTCCCGACTCACGCCCGCATGATGGACGGGATCCCGCATTAATGGCGAGACAGGCTCGTTAATGTGGGATCGTGATGGCGTGAAACGTGGGATGTGACCGGCGGATATCTCGCGCATGGCGAGATTCACGGAATAGTGGTTGCGCCTGTGAGTGGTGCCGTTGATCGGTCGATGAGACTGAGGAATATGACTTTGGCGGGAGAGCTCGGGGATGAGCGGGAGGCCGAGGTATCTTGGTTCTGTGATAGCTCGGAGGCGAGCCGGATGGCCGAAGAAGCTCGGGCCTGCGATAGCTCGGAGTAGAGCAAACTGACAGTTGGCTTGCCTGCTGAAATGCTAGGGGGTAAGGAGTGGGGTGCAACCTCAGAGACAGGGTTTGAGGGAAGCCCCCACTGTAGCATGTCGGTTCCCCTTCCGTGGCCATCAGAGGCCTAACCGGTTTACGCATGTGACACGTCATCCGCCACGTGTCATGATATAAGGGATTACCATTATTGAGAATCATCAGTGATAGTTTTGAGGGAAAGTGGCTAAAACTCATGGAATCAAGTTGAAATTTAGGTATTAAATGTTTATCAATTTTCCCCGTGTGTGTGTATGTGTGTGTGTGTATGAGACACACAAAAGATTATATTTAACATCATTTTATTAGAAAACTTAATTTATATAGTTAAACTCCTAATTTGACGTGATTATAATACAAGAACAAGATTTGATTACACCTTTATTCCAATTTAAGAAGAAAAATGTATGTTAGGTACTTGATGCAAAATTTCATGTTAGGTTTTATTCCTTTCTTTCTTTTCTTTCCTATATAACAACCCAACACTTTTTTATTTCCTGAAATGTAAACCATGCATATACTTAGAATTCTCAAATTACACACCAAATTGTTTTATCATTTATTTTTAAATTTCAGCTTTAATTTGTATTATATTCGAAAACTCCTAATTTAGTTATTTCAAGCGAGATATCTTCTAAAAGTTAAGATATAGACGCATTTATTTCAATATGAAAGGACCAGGAATTGCAAAATATATGTAGTTAAAATCTAAGCTTGAGATTAATTATAACAGAAAGTTTGAAGTAGTTTAGATATTTAATGGTGCGTTTTGTAAATATATCGATAATTAAAGGTGAAATATATAATTTTAAAGATTTGAAATGATATTAAAGAAACTTTGAGATTCAAGAGTGGTAAATAGAAATATTACGATTGAAAGTTGTTTTTAGAAAAGAGATTAGGTACGATTTTAACATCGATTTATTTTACAAGATCACGATTCTTAGAAAAAGAACAATGGGTGAGCTTTATAAATATTTCATGACCTGTTAACATAATTCATCTCTAATATTATAGCTCCTCTTCTTCTGGTTAAGCCAACAGAGAGATAATTTGATGGCCCTCTCATGGTCGTGGTTTCCATCTGAGATTTTCTCCAAGATCTTTGATATATTGTCGACGGTCGACCGTATCCGCTGTCGATGCGTGTGTAGAGACTGGAGATGTGCTGCCGAAACGCAAAATTTCCATACGCCTGTTCCAGAATCACCATGGTTGATGTTCTCCGATCCCCTCAAGGATTGCAAACTTTACAATATAGCCGGGAACGGGAGTATCATATGGATAATTTGTCTGAGCCGGATATCCGTAAGCGCGTATGGATCGGTTCATCAGAAGGATGGTTGATCACAGCTGACGAGCGATCAGATTTGCATCTCCTAAATCCAATCACACGTGTTCAGATCCCCCTCCCTTCCTTCAATTGGAGCGAAGCGCGACCCCCAAGGACACCTTATCAAATACCTCTATTGTTTTGATTCCGAATCTTTTGTAGAGGATGAGGCATCTGAGTTCAGCATGGAAGAAACTAAACGCCATCTTTTCTCTACTCATGGTAGATCTGTGGTTTCATGGTCGCAAAATTCATGGCTTGTGATTCTCTTATTCATGCCTTTTCAAAGATTGGCTATTGCTACAAGTGAAGATGATGTTTGGACCACAATGGAGGGAAAATTCTATAGAAGTCTTCTTTTTCATGAAGGCTTTTTCTACACGTTGGATAATTATGAACAAGTCAAAGTCTGGGATCTCACAACCAACACTTCTCAACACCCATGTGCTATTTGTACTATTCAACTCGATCTGGAACCCGATTATGATCGTTTCTTATATTCATACTTGGTTGTATCCTATGATCGTTTCTTATATTCATACTTGGTATACTTGGTTGTATCCTATGATCGTTTCTTATATTCATACTTGGTTGTATCCTCATCTCGAATTTTGCTTGTTGGAAGGGAACGAGATAGATGCGAGGGCGAGGATGTGTTTAGGACCGTTTCTTATGCAATAGTCTTTTGATCTTTGAAGTTCAATTAAAACCTTCATATCTCTGTTAACTTCCCTTTTCAATATATATATATATATATATATATATATATATATATATAATGGAGGAAAGATGTCATAGGAGGGGATTTCCTCCTATGGCGTCGGAAAAATACACCTTCCCTCATTTTTTCTGCCGATCGACACCCTCTATCTTCATCATTATCATCTAAGATGTGGGTACACCAAATTTCATGTGATTCTATAGTCATTTCACTGTTGATTTAGTAATGTAAAAAGTTCTAATAACGGTAAACCATTAATTTTGAGCCCACTAAATCAACAAGGAAAAAGTTTTAGAATCACATGAAATTTGATGTACCCACATCTTAGATGATAACGATGAAGATGATGGGTTCCGATTGTCAGAAATACGATGGAGGGTGTATTTTTTCGATGCCATAGGAGGAAAACATTTTCACCGTTGATTTAGTGGGTTCAAAATTAACGGTTTACCGACATTAGAACTATTTACATTGCTAAATCAACAGTGAAATGATTATAAAATCACATGAAATTTGGTGTACTCACATCTTAGATGATAATGATGAAGATAGTAGGTGCCGATCGGCAGAAAAAATGAGGGAAGGTGTATTTTTTCGACGCCATAAGAGGAAATCCCCTCCATGACATCTTTCCTCCATTATTCTTATATATATATATATATATATATATATATATATATATATATATATATATATTGAAGAGGGAAGTTAACGGAGATATGAAGGTTTTAATTGAACTTCAAAGATCAAAAGACTATTGCATAAGCACGAAGGTGTGTAAAAACGAAAATCAGTGAAAGACGGATGATTTATTTATCACCAAATAAAGATGAATATTATATGGTAGCAGCGGGAAATTCTTTGGCCTTGAATCGGGGTATTCAAGAAGAACAGGTTGTTCCAGCTCGATACCGTCAAGAATTCTTGACTATTGGATACCACTTTGGAAGAGCTAGAATTCTAACCTTGTGTCAGGACCTACGGGCCAAGGGACAGTTTTAGGTAGACAGTTTCTATGGGGCGTAGGCCTCCCAAAAGGTAACGGAGGCGTGCAAAGGTTTCCTCGGGCCGGACGGAGATTGGCCCTCGAGTGCAAAGGCATAAGGGAGCTTGACTGCAGAGTGAAAAATATGACTCGGTATTCAATTAAAAATGATAGAAATCCTAGATTAAAGAATGAAATTTAAAATTAAAACTTGAGAAGCTTAGGACTTTACAAACTTTCGAAATACTTATGGAGTTCCCCCTAATCTTCATTTTCTTGTTTCTTTTCTTTTATTTATGAATTTTGTGGGTGTAATTCGCTGAAAACCCTCAGAAGAAAACATTCCTCCTAATAGAGATACTTAGAGGTTTAACGGCTTGTTATACATTCTAAGTACAATCGCAATGTCTGCGAATGTGAGCTAGGATTTATCTAGTTTTTTTTTTCTTTTTTGGATTTTCTTTTCTAGTTTTACTCGAGAACGAGCAAAAGATAGGTGTGGGGGTATTTGATCAGCACATTTATTGCACAATATTTACTGGCTTTTACATATCTTTTGTTAATTAATAAATACCATTAATTATAATTTAAGAACATTTATGGACTTATCTGTCAAAAATACAATTATATGTATCTTAAATAATAATGAATGGATAATTGTGATTTAAAACGTTCAAATATTTTCCTAAATAGAATAGATACTATTAAATATTTGTTTAAGATATTTTGCAGATTTAAATACAGCCAAATCAAGAAGCAAAATCAAATCAAGAAACCAAAATCAAATAATGATCAACGATCCTATCAGCCTAATTTAATAATAAATTGAGAATCCATCGTAACTCCACAGATGCGACAATATACTCAAGATTTTATGTGATTAAAACTATTCAAATTAAGCCAGAAGATTGTAGTAAAAGATTCAGCCCAAACGGACGTGATATGACTGCGATTAAGCGTCCAGTTACATGTAAATGGCGGCGGTCCAGCGACCAAATGTCAATATCCGCCGTTGGATTTTTGTGAGAGGTTTCGATTTGTTTAGATTTAAGGTTTTTCGTCGTAAGTCAATATTATAGATGGTCTCGAGGATTACAGAAAGCGTCTTCTACCTTACATTTAGTTTTTAGTCACCAAAAGAAATGTAATTCTTTTCTTATCATGCATGGTGGAGTAGAAGATCAAGTCCTCAAGTTTGTATTTTTATGCTTTATTGCAATTTATTATTTCTTGTTTTTCTTTTACTTGCATTTATTTTCAATCATATTTTTCTCTTTTAATTTATGCAAATTTTGTGTTTTTAATTTTAGTATGAGTAGCTAAATATTACCATGCCTAGGGTAGGATGAACCTAGATTAGTAAAAGGGTTAATCATATAAATCATTACTGTAAAAATAATCCCTTAAAAGATAAATGTAGGTGAAACATATATTGATTTTTCTAGATCGCTTTCATAGGTTATTTAGCATCACTCATAGCCTATACTTTGGATTAGTAAGATCATATTTAAGTTTAAATTGCATTAGAATATTAAAAATTATATTTTTATAAACTTACGAACTAGATAGCTTGATAAGTTATATAGGATTAGAGTTCATATAATCTACACTTTCAAACTAGGTCATAGGTTGTAAAAATACGAACTTTAAGATTATGATTTATGCAGATTTGTTTATAACTAGTTTAGGGGATTCAACACCCTAGGTATGGCCTTTTATCATTAAATTTAATTATTCTTATTTTCTATTTTAATTTTAAAGTGGTAAAAATCATCTTTTTAAATTTTAAGTATAAAAATTAGATTTTTATTTTTAATCTGATTGAGCAAATAATTAATTAATAGCCTTCCATGTGGGATCGACTCGTAGTTACGCGCTTGCTACAAATGAGTCATGCACTTGCAGTATTTTAATTTTATCAATAGAGGCTGATGATATCTTGATTTTATTATGGATGTGTTAAGACTATTGTCATTTTGTGAAGTATCGTTCTTTCCTAAAGAACACTTCGTTTTCAACCCATCTTAACAACAAAAATAAAGCTATACCATGAAGAA
This sequence comes from Agapanthus africanus, assembly GCA_030015575.1. Lineage (NCBI taxonomy): Eukaryota > Viridiplantae > Streptophyta > Magnoliopsida > Asparagales > Amaryllidaceae > Agapanthus > Agapanthus africanus. The sequence goes on from CM057337.1 coordinate 542,140,954, forward strand.
AGAGAAGAAAAGCCTATGGCCCCAACCACATCTGTCAAAATTATAAAATTTAAATTTTTGTTAAAATGATTGGAAGAGGGTTTAAGATTTCTAGATGCGGAATAGATAGAATAGTTGAATCTTAATTCACATCTCTATTACGAAATCTCTCACTTGAAATTTGTCAGATTTTATTAATGAGTGCAACATGTGTCTTTATTCCTGAACTACGCCATGCACATCACAATCATACAACAAACAATCTAACAAATTTCACTTTTTATTAAACTACTCTATTTAATATTTTTCGTTTTTTAGGGTTTTCCGTGTCCTATGAAATTTAACACATGCTACAGGCACTCCCACTGAAACAACTTCTCATTAAATGTCTAAGATTTTAGGTGAGAATAATTTCTTTTTGAAACTTTTGATGTGTAAAATTTTTTCTAATAAAAAATAACTCCCCGAGTTAATGACAAAGATTCTCAAATTAACCCAAAACTTGATCAGTAGGAATTTCAAAAAAAGCAAGAAAACTCAAACATAATTTTTCTTAACTTTTAAGAGTTGTTCTGGAATTTCCTAAAATTTTCAGAAAATATTCTGGAATTAAAAAAATGTTTTTTAAATTATTATTTTTGAGCCTAGCCAAGCCAAGTTCGGGTGTCCGAGCACGGCTCGAGTGCATCTTATTTTTTTTTCTTTTAAAAAAAATGCCTGCAGACCGAGCCCAGATCCGCAAACCCAGCTTGCTGGCCTCGGTCTGCACCCGCAGGCCCAGCATGCGGACAGGCCCTAGCCTGGGCCTGGACGAAGAAGGCCCAACCTACGGCGCCCAGTGTCTGGCGGGCCTTGCCCGCTCTGAAAAAAACCTAGATTTAAAACTATTCTTTATTTTTCAGATTAGAAAAAATATTAAAATCCAAAAGAAATCCGAAAAAATATTATCTTGATCTTAAATTTATTTTTCTTTCAAAAAACTATTTAGCCTTGCCAAATCAAAAAACAATCCTAGAAAATTTCCTTTCATCCAGAAAAACATATTTTTGTTAAAAAAAATATGTGATCCCTACCAAAATCCAAATAAATCCCACAAATTTATAAAAAAATTGGAATTAGAGGGTTTTAAAAATTTGCGACCTAGCCGCCATAAAATTTTCAACAAAAGAACTAAAAAATTTTACACAAAAAAAACAAGATCCAATCTTTTTGAAAATTTTATTCTTACAATTTGTTTCATGACCAATTTCACATCACGAAACAAATTATCATATATCAAAACGTCAACGAAAATTATATCTAATCTAGTATGACTTGTGATGCAATAAAAATTGATAGATCTATAAAGATCCATCACAAACATTAAACCTAATAATCATAGATCTGTCAAATCAATAAAAAAATAAAATTTTGATCTAACTTAGACAAAAGACACAACTTTCGAGTTGCAAAACACAGGTCTAAGATCTATGAACATGGACATACACGGTTTTGATACCAATGTAGCAAGAAGGTGCATAGATACATAAACATGACACAACCATGGCAGCGGAAACAATCAAGTATCTATTCAAGGGTTTTACAGATATGCATGTTTCGATGGTGGGATCGTTTTTCTTGCCCATGTCACGTTTTAGATCCAAGTTCTCTTACCTGCACGCAACGTCCGGCAGGAAACCACGCTTTGATCAAGAGAGAACCCTCTACGTAATCACCCCGCTAGCCAACCGAAGTAGATCGAGGTTGAAGGAAGAAGACGACGGCTTTAACCCTAGATCTCTCCAGATCCCTCAAGCTTATCCATAATTAATCTCTTGATTAATTAACCCCGTCGGATCTTTATTTACCCTTGCCCCATATATCATATCTATATATAGAGACCACCCGAAGAGACGGATATTGAGCGGTTGAAGCCCAATAGCCAACAATTAATATCAGATGAGGTTTTGGCTGCCATCTAAGAAAATTGAGAGAGAAAGAAAAGCAAGAAGCTAGCCAAAACTAAGAGGGTTGAAGCATCTTGGAGTTCTTTTTAGTCCAGAGATTTTGACCAGGACTTCTTCATTTTCCCTTATTGTAATCTATATATAACTTTTTATATTTTTCGCCAATTTCGTAGATCCTTCCTCTTCTGGTTAAGATAGTAGAGATAAATCGATGGTCCTCTCATTGTTGTCATTTCCGCCTGAGATTTTCTCCGAGATCTTTCGATAGATTGCCGACGGTTGACCGTATCCATTGCCGGTGCATGTGTAGGTATTGGAGATATGTTGCCGCAACTCAAAATTTACATGGGCCTGTTCCATAATCACCACGGTTGATGTTCTCCGATCCTCTCAAGGGTTGCAAACTTTACAATATAGCCGAGAATGAGGTGTGGATAACATGCCTGAGCCGGATATCCGCAAGCGCGTATGGATTGGATTTTCAGAAGGATGGTTGATCACTGCCGATGAGCGATCGGAGTTGCATATCCTAAATCCAATTACACGTTTTAAGATTCTCCTCCTTTCCATACCCTCCCTCCCTTCCAATACAGGAGGTCACAACCATGAAGGGAACCTCATCAAGTACCTCTATTGTGTCGATTCCCTCTCTTTCAAAGAGGACGATGCGCTCGAGTTTAGCATGGAAGAAACCAGCCGCTATCTTTTCTATAACCATGGTAGATCTACAGTTTCATGGTCGAAAAACTCATAGGTAGCGATACCATGGTTCATGCTTCGTCAAAGATTGGCATACGCCAGAAGTGGAGACGATCGATGGTTGGACCGTGATGGATGGAACACACTATAAGGGTATTCTTTTTCATAAAGGACTTCTCTACGCTATAGATGATAATTTTACTCGTGTCAAAGTCTGGGATCTCATAAGCAATGTTTTTCAATGCTCCTCTCTTATTCGAAATATCCAACTTGATTTTAAACCAGATTACATGATCATTTAATATATAAATACTTGATTGTATTCTCATCTCAAATGTTGTTTGTTCTATAAGGGATGGAGATATGGATGAGGATGGAGATATATGGAGATCAGTCTCTTTTGAGGTATAGTAATTAGTCGTCGATGGAGACAAGATTAGTTGTTTGAAGATGCAATCTCCTGAGGAGGATCAAAACATGCTATTCTTCATCAGGAATGGCTCCAGCATATCTTTGTCCGCTTGAAACTTTTCTAACCTGAAAGGGAATCGCATCTACTTTGTCGATGACAATTGGAAAGAAATTACGATACTAAATACACAAATAGTGATATTGGAGTTTCCTCAAGATATGCCCAAATTAAATTGGCCTCCACCAGTATCGATCACGCCAAATTTTCTTTAAAAGGATCAAATTCTATTACATGCCATGCATTTAATGGTAATTAGTTGAATACAAATTCTGCCATTGTATTCTTTTCCTTCTTCTTCCATGAATATATATTTTTAATTATTATTTCCTTATTATTTTATTCAGAGTAAATGTCTTATACTTGGTAGTTGTTTCTTCTTCTGTTTTCCTGAAAACGAGGGTTGTTGTTTCTTCTTTTATTTTAAAATTCAAAATCAAACCCTATTTTTGCAAATAGTTTATTTAAATATAAAATGAATTAGTTAAAAAATTTAATTAGTATTTTAATTATAAATTATATTAAAAAAAAAAGTAACCAAAGATTTAAGAACATTTATTTTAGGAAGATGTTTGTTTTATAAAAATGAATTGATCTAAAATTTATTTATATTTTCCTAGCTGCATTTTGTAGTTTTTAATTAAATTTTGGATTTCAAAAAAGAAATGGTAAATGCATATATGTATAGAGCTGTTAAACGAGTCAAACTAGTTGACCTTTTGATTGTTCAGCTTGGCTCGTTCATTTAAACGATTTCAAAAAATTGTTCAAAGCTTGGCTCTTTTTTAGCCAAACAAGAGCTTTTACTGAGCCCAAGCCGAGGCTCGAGCTTTATCAAGCTTGTTTAAAAACTAGAAAATAATAGCTGAAAATAATTACAAAAATATGTAAAAAAAACAAAAAAAAAACATATAGATGTTCAATATTATTTTTGGCAACCTGAGTAGCGATCTGAATTTCGAGTTAATATCGACGAGCTAATATATATTAAATGAATTTAAGAATAAGTTATTACAACTAAATACTAATTTAGCCATATACTATTTGAGCCTACATCACCTTAAACATAAATTAGTCCCACTACTATAATGAGGGGTTGTCCCTACGGATAGAATAACTCGCAGGGACAACTTTTTATTGACCTTACGGTTTACTTTGTAGGGGCATTGTTTGCCCCTACGGCTAAATCCGTAAGAGCATAAATAAATTAAAAAATATTAAAATGCAATGTATTTATTTGGCCATACGGTGCCGCAAAAGAGAGACTTATGGATTAATCCTTAGGGGAAAAAAGGGGTTATTTAAAAAAAATAAAGCTAAGAATTTTCCCACTGTCCCCAAAATTTCCCACCAACCCGTGCCCTCGCCCATTGTCGCCACCCCACTCTCGTCGTCGCCTTCCTTGTCCATCGCCGTCGATCGAGCTCTTCGTGGAGTTCCTCGTCGCCGCCAATCGTCCTCGTCGCCGCCTCCACCCCTTCTAGTTCTATCTTCCCGGTCTCTTCCAGCTCGTCGAAGCCTTGCTCTCCACCTTCTCGAGGAACTTTACTTGTCGGCCGAGGTGAGTTAATTTTGATTTTAATTTATAATTTTGTTGTTTTAAATTGGTGTTGTTGTTGATGATGATGATTTTAGGGTTAGGGTTAGGGTTAGGGTTAACAGGCCGAGATAAATGGAGGTTAATTTGGGTTAGGGTTAGGTTTTGGGTGATGATTAGGGTTAGGGTTATGGTTAATTAGGTAAAATAGGGTTAGGGTTATAGGGCCGGATTAATTGGGGGTTAATTTGGGTTAGGGTTAGGTTTTAGGTGATGATTATGGTTAGGGTTAATTAGGTAAAATAGGGCTAGGGTTAGGGTTTGGGTGATGATTAGAGTTAGGGTTAATTAGGTTAAATAGAGTTGGTGATGATTAGGGTTATGGCTAATTAGATTAATTAGGGTTAATTTTGGTTTGGGCTAGAGTTAATTTGGGTTAGGGTTTAGGTGATGATTAGGGTTAGGGTTAATTAGGTAAAATAGAGTTAATTTGGGTTTGGGTGATAATTTGGGTTAATTAGGTAAAATATGGTTAATTTGGGTTAGGGTGCTGATTAGGGTTAATTTGGTTTCATTAGCTTAATTTTGGGTTAATTAGAGATAATTTAAGTTATGGTGATGATTAAGGTTAATTTGGGTTAATTAAAGTTAGGGTTAGGGTGCACTAGTTTCTTCAGTAGAATACTCGATAATAATGTAAACGTACAATTTTACCGTAAACGTAAGAAAACTTTACCCTAAACTAAAAACTTCAAATCTTTAAAAACGAAATGTAAATGTAAAACCTATTCAAGTTAAATGTTCAACTTAAAACCAATATATGATACTCGATGATAATATGAAACTTTCATATTCTCATCGATACTCATATGTGAAAATGAAAGTGCGACTTAGTCCCCGTCTATCTGTTAACATTCGTTCGATGTTCGTCGTAATATAGAACTATACGAAGGTTGTTAAATATCGGACGGTATAGTTCGGTGCTAACATCCATCGTGTAGTCTATGTGACGAGAAAATTCAATCGTATGATAACCGATAGATTTGTCCAGTGTAGAAAAGTTAGAAATGTATAAAGCAAACACCTGCATTCACTTTTGTTTTCATTCATTTCGAGTTATTTCGTCGGCACTTTTCCGCTGGTTCTCCGTGTACAAAGATAAATTAGACGTTCATTTCAACGTTGTTTCACAGCATTTAAATGATTATCTATTCTATTACAGCGTACTCGGAGAACAGCGGGAAGGTGCTGCCAAAATTTACTCGAAACGGATGAAAGCACAAGTGAATGGGTATCTGCTCTATACATTCTTAATGGAATAGAAGGCTTACCCCCGACAGCCGATGTAACGACTTTAATTTCACTGTACGAAAATTTTTAAAGTTAATGTACAGAATAGAGTTTGCAAACTTGAGTACAAGTTATAAATTAAATTTGTTTAATAACGGCAAGAAAATACTTATATCTCTTTGGTAAAGTCTTGCATTGCTGTGACTTAACCCTTGTGTTCGAATCTCATCAGCCACATATTATTTTTTTCTGATTTTTAATTTAAACATTTAAGAAGCCCAAAAAGTTTACAAGTGCAATACACGTAAAAATGAAGAGTCGGAGAAATCAAACATGTGCAATATGGAGTTAACACCAGATAGTACACATGGCCAAAATCCAGAGCACCAAAGCCCTAGCACTACCGGCGAGATCGCACTTTTGGCCGGCGCCGACGGTCCGCCCGTAGGCAATAAGCCCTGGACTTTACACACATGTCCCTTGGCCTACTCCCATTACCCATGTTTTGTTTATTTTCTCTGCAATTTCACAGAGAAGTAAATTTCATTCTTTAATCTAATTTTTAATGCTCTTTAATTCTTTCTTCAATTCCAAAACCCTAATTTCATCCTATAAATTGTCGCGCCCCGCTTCCCGGTGTACGGAAAGAGGACATGGCAAGATCCGCTACGTATTTACTCAGAAGTAAACACGCTAAGCATATTTAAGCAATATAAAGTAAAGTACACAAGAGACATGAATGTAAATGAACAGCAACTTTATTTATTAAACATTTTTTTACAGGTACAACTGAAATGTAAATACATGAGAAGAAAGTGATGCCTAAACAATGGCATAACTGAAATGAAATAATTATGTACAAGTGTCTAAAGCTCCGGGTCAAAAGCAAACTGCTCCAAATCCTTAGTGCTGGACTCGTTCTCTAATGCGTCCGAAACACCTGACAACATTCCAAAGAAAGAAGAAAAGGAATGTCGTCGGCGAACAATCGCTCGGTAAGTTCTAAAGATGAGTAGAGATAGAATAGACAAAAAAATATATATATCTTATAGTGTTTGATTATATTGTTAACGCTGTTGTTTGTAGCTTGGTACAGAAAATACCGGTGTATACGAGAAGAGTCCCACTATTCCGGAAACTAAGGTATACGGAGCACAAGGAACCGTTCATCTACAGTACAACGTCAATGGATATTCAGGTTAGGTGTATTATGGTTACAGTCTCGTGCCACTTCTAACGCCTTCCGTACCAATCTACCCCTTATAAACCCCGCGATGTCTTTTGTATTGATTGTATTGTTTTTTATATAGATGGACGACTTGCCGAAACCATGATATCAGTAAACATAATGGATATAAATGGAGAGTCATGTAGACGGAGTATATCCATGGTTCGGTTCGGTCAATACAGATTGATATAGATTGAATAGTCGGATTCATGTTGGATTGTGGTTTATACTTGAATTACATTCAAGTCAGATTGATTAGATTGAGATTCAGTATGAATCAGACACTTTGAAGAGAACTTGAAATTCTGAATTAGTTTTGATGTTATTGGTAACCGCTGCACATGAACGGCAGGATTTGTGTCTTTTTTCAAGACAATTACCGTGTTGATAACACCATTTGTTAGATTGTCTACCTTAAATAGGCAAGCATCCATATTCTCCGCTCTCTGAGGCTCAAGAGACCGGTTCCACTTAAACCTATATTTACTAGGGTCCTTATTGTAATTTAATATAACTTGAGTGGTTATTATGTAAAAATAGTTTTGGTATATTTTCAAAATACACCTCAAGCATTTAGTTATCTTCTTTAGGGTTTTCATAGAAGTATATTTTATAAAAGTGAAATTTTCTAGTGAGTAGAACCTAATTTCATAATATATGGTATTTTATTAAAATATTGGAATTGTTTTGTATTTGGATGATATTTTCATGTAAAAGTGATTTCTTTGATTTAGAAAACTTGGAATATTTATATAATATAATTAAAATAGATATTTTTATAATAGTTATATATTTAATAAAATAAATTTTATTTATTCTTGTAGAAATCTCATTTTCTAAAGAAAAACGCATTAAAAATTCCATCGAGATTGAATGCTCCTTTCGGAGGTCTGCATCTCGTTCTAGTGGACCCGAATACGTGCGATAACCCGTACCAACCCGATCGGGGTCCCCAAAATGGGTTGTAGAGGCACAATTGCAAGGAATTGATTGATACACCTTTTAAATAGAAATGGTTTTGTAAGTTGATGGTATTTATTTGTAAAGTCGTGTTATCCCATGAATATATTCCCAAAACTTCATCGTGCTATATCAAAGATGTAAGCTGTGATGAGGTAGGTCATTACCTTATGAGTTATCTAAAAGTAATACAAATTTTATGTTGTTTTATGTCGGAAATGTAGTATGTGGTATTTTACCGTAAAAATACAATAAAAATTGCATAAAAGAATATTTTGATATGAAACTTGTTTTAAAGTGTTTGTTAATATTTGTTAAACATTATGTGACAGTATGGAATTTTATTGATTAATAAAAGTGGAATTTTATTGATTAATAAAAGTAGAGTTTTATAGAAAAAACCGAATCGGAAGTCGGATTAACTCTGCTTCCGTCGGATAAATAGAACTTTTTATACTAGGAGAAGAGAGGACTTACAAGCTATAGAACAAGAGAAGAGGGAGTGGAAACTAAGGAAGGCTTCAGGGCATCGTTTCGTCGCCGGAATCTTCTTGGAACGTCGCCGGAACTTCACTCTTCACTAACTCCACTTGCACACTAAAGGGGCTTGAGAATTTTTGAGAGTTTTGATAGGGAATTTCTAAATGAGGAGGGATGAAATGTGGTGTGGTATTTATAGAGAAAATTAGGGTTTAAAGGGTGAAAGAATGCATTAAAATTTGTATTAAATGGGGTTTTATTGTTCTCTGGATGAATGCAGAGAAAATAAACAATGTGAGAGAAGTGGGGTAGCTAAAGAGGTGTTCGGGTGAAAATATGGGGGGCATTGCCCACGGGGGGCCCGGCGGTGCCGGCAATATCGACGGTTTCGCCGGTCGGAAACCGGTGGAGGAGCTCTAGATTTGCGCCACGTGTCCCTCACGATTCATGTACCATCGTGCACATGTTTATTTAATCTGTAATTTATCATTCTTCGTGTAGTGCACGTGCAAACCCTTGGGCTTCTAAAAAAGAAATTTAAATGAAAAGATAATGTAGTTGGGGAATTCGATCATAGGGGCTACGTCAGAGCAGTGTAAGGCTTTACCAATGCGCTACAAGTATTTTCTTATTGTTCTAAATTAAAACAAATACTTATCGTATACACAGGATTGCAAATAGCCCAATTGTACATTAACTTTTAAACAATTTTCTGTACATTGAAATTGGAGTTGTTACAGTCTACCCTCCTTACAAAAATTTCGTTCTCGAAATTTACAATTTATTTTAAGAACTAGTTTACAAATAAATGAGGATATCTTGCACACGTCTCATCGTCCCTTTCCCATGTTGATTCTCTTGGTGTGTCCTTTCTCCACATCACTCGAACCAGGTTAGCTTCCTTGTTCCGAAGTGATTTCACCTTTCTATCCAAGATCTCAACAGGTTGTTGCTCACAGGATAAGTCTGTCTGTACAGTGAGCTCGGAATGATCAAGAATATAGCTGAGGTCATTCACATACTTTCTGAGTTGGAATATGTGGAAAACATTGTGCACTCCTTCCAATGAAGGTGGAAGTGCCAATCGATAAGCCACTTCACCGATTTTTGCGAAGAAAGATAAATTTTTACGCAAAACTATATCAAAAGAAATTACCCACATTTAATTCGATAAAAGATATTTTAGAAGTGCTATAAACGGATAGTTGTAATATTGAATAAATGAAGAGGGCACTTTCTTAACAAAATATATAAAATTAAGAGTGTTTTGGGAATAAATTATAAATGAGAAGGTAAAGTGTTGGTTTTAGAAAGTAAGAGGTATTTTCTAGGATTTAGCGTTTTAGTTTTTATAGTGACTCGGGCCACATGGTTTAATGTGTTTTAGATTTTTTCTCGACGAATTAATATCCTAATGTATTTTTGGTTAATACTTTTCTGCCTTATCTATTTCAATTTTACCATGATGTACATTTTGTATTGGTTTATTTAATAATTTCTACAATTTCTTGTCTACTTGATTCAAGAATCAAACCAACAAAAAATAGATACGATGATGAAGGTAGGAAAGTGGTTATCATGAGATATAATAGGGCATTAATGTGTTACAGAAAATATTATAAAGTATCAAAATACACAAGTGGTAAAACAGAGATCATTAGGCAATTTACCATAATAAATTTTGCAATGATTATGATACGTAGATGAAGAATATTTGATAATAATCACGCTCAAATTTATAAGAAAATGAGGGCGCCGTTTTATAACAGCTGGTTCAATTTACAAGACCATAATTATTTTTTTACGCTTACTTTGGCAACACGGTTACGATTTGCGAACCCGCGGTTTCATGGGGTTTCCAAATTAAACTCCAAAATTTGTAACCGATACCCATTTGGCAATCAAATGGAGTTTTTCAAATCACGGTTTCTGAAGTTTTAAAGGCTCAAAACCTCATTTTTCTTACTCCAAAAATTGCAAAATTGCTAAGTTTCGGAAAGTTTGATACCGTCGTCTTTATTCTCTTTCTCTCAGATCTGTAAAAATAAGTTAAATTTAAGGTTTTTTCCATATGTCACCCCCCAAAACTTAGGTATCTCCATATTTCTCCTCGAAAAGTTTGAAATATCAAATTTCAACTCCAAAAGTACTTTGTTAACTAAAAGTACCCATATTAAATCTAGTTATAATTTTTTCACTGGAGTTAAGTGGTAAAAAGTTGGGACTTGTGTTATTGTCCATTCAAACAACTTATTCTTTTATAAAATATTTGTCATGGCTTCATCTTCCTCGTCTTATTAACCCTTCTTAAACTTTATTGGGCAAACCCTTTGAAATTTTTGCAATCCCGTTTGCTAGAAAGTTCCAGAATTCCATCGATTCACGGGGACAAGGGTTGGATAGAAAAGATTTGCTCTAATTTTAGCTTTCAATAAAACCCTTGATTTTGGAAGTGCGATAAAAGCTTAATCCTTGCTAGCTGCAGCTTATGAAGTTAAAAGAGAAGACTTCTGGAGGGTATATCCATCATTTACTAACCAAGCATGCCTCTAATAAATGCTGAGTAAAAGAATGAAAGAAAGTTTTTTGGATAAGTTAAAACTTTTAGGGAAGAATTTTGAAATTTCTTAATTTTAGGGGTGAAACATAAAATTAACTATGCTATGAGAAAAAAAAACCTAAATTAGAAAGGAACAATTGGTTTGATAAAATGTGTTCCCAGATGATCCTAGACGTCACAAAACTCCAATTTAATGCAACTAAGTTTGCACACATGCAAACCATGATTTCATTTTAACTTAATCTAAACCATGGTTCGAAAACCTTGTTGCTAAACCAAGCCTTAAAAGGAACGGGGTAAGATGATTTAATTTTTGAAAAATGGTTAAGCCTAATCGATTTAGAATATTAGATTAGGAAGGCTATGAAGATTAGTCTAGATTTCATTAAACCTCATTATATTTTGAGCCCGGCCCATACCTTTTAAAATGATATATGTTGGGTTAGCCTAGCACCTCATGAAGGGTTTGGAAGCATCACATGTACCAAAGATAGAATTTTTAGGGTGCTAAGTTAACAAGCATCGGATCGATACTAGAAAAATTAGGGTTTCTAAATATTTCACATCACCATATGAAAGAAAGGCTAGGGTTTTGAGAGTACAACCTTTGTAGCTCCCTACGCTAGACTCCTCGGCTACTTGGGGTTTGAAAGAGCTCCGCTTGAACTCCTCGAGGTCACCGATGATCCACCCGAAGTCCGCTTTGTCCAAGCTTGCAACTTTATCCGATCAAGTGAACGAAATGAAGCTAACACTCTAAACAAGTTGGCTAAACTTGTGTAGAATGATGTTGTGGTTCTTATTCTCACTTCAAAATCCAATCTTGATGAGTATATTGCTCACTACAAAAAACTAGAGAGCAAAATGAGAGAGGAAGAAGAAGATGATGGCAATTTGAGAAGAAGATAAGAATAACTCATGAAAGAAAGTAGAAAATATATCAATATATATTTTCCTCTTCTCATATCAAACCATGGTTAGGATATTATTGAACTTGAGTTAAAAACACAAAAGGAAAAGTAACCCATGGTCAAATGGTGGATGAGAATGGTTAGGTCAAGAAGGATGTAGAAACTAGTCATGAATTATCTTTTCCTTTTTCCATTTTGTTTTAACCAAAAATCAAATAATAATCCAAATGAAAACCCATGGTGTGAGTCTTATATTGCCACCATTTTCTTTGTATAAGCAACCATAATGGATGATGTATGTATGTATGTATGTATGTATGTATGCACATCCATATGTGCATGAATCTATAAAGAAAGTATACATGCATGCATACATCCATCATACTAAAGAAAGGATTTCAAGTGAGAAGCTAATGGTTAAATGATAAATCAACACTTGATTTATCAATCCGGCCATATCACATACGACCCCTACCAAAAGCAAGCCGCCCGATCAATATACGGTATCCTATACGCGCATTTTAATCGGGTCCATACGCCTATCGCATACGCGCACCACAACGTTTCGCCTGGACTAGGAAACTCCATCGTGGGACTCTGAGACTCATCAATACGCCGGCAGTGGGTGATGATCATATCAAGCACCCCCAAGCCGCAAGCGGTCAGCTAAACGTAACGGCCACCCGGGTATTGAGCGATCAGAAGAGAACAAGCAAACCTGCTACAACTCCCGTCGAGCCAATCGGCAACACTTCCCGTACAGTCCGATCTTCTCGTCTGATATGTCGCATATCAAGTCTAGGGGTGGTAAACGTCAGACCCCAATAACTGATAAGTCGTGCCGATGTGAGCCTCATAACGAGTCGAGAAACTACTGGTAACACTTACCAGCAAATCTCTGAATCAGCCCTGGCCAGGGACTTCCCTGTTACGGCCAATCGAGCACAGCGCAACATCAACCCCCAATACCGGGAGAGACGAAACCCCTCCTATCGCTCATTGCCTCCATGTGACTCGGGATTGTACCCAAAAACCACCGTTTTGCACGCCCTCATGGACGTGGTAAGGTGGATATCAAAGCACAGTGGGAATCACACAAGACTCTATGACGATCTCGGGTCTACAGGCTAACCTGCACAAGTGTCACCTGAGAACTGCCATCTGACGTGAGGTATAATACCAACTGGGAGTTCTCGGCGAGTCCGTCTAGTGTACCCAGTCTCCACTGAGCACCCGTGTACCATCTCTGATGTCAAACATCAATGGATATGGGATCATCCATCGCCCATCTCATGGGTCGAGAAACGTATACGCTAGTCTACACTGGTATATCGATGCCCCGTCTCGATACACCTACGACTAGGAACCTTGAAGGATGTACTTATGGACTACCATATCCCCGCTAGTATGATCTGCATCATAGTCCAGGTAGTCAAGTACACATCCTAAGGGATTTACCAACATGTAACTATAAGACAGTATAAAGAGACTAGTATACATGTTAAGATAAAGAGCAACCAGATAGCATGCTATCATATCGAGCAAGAAAGTCATCTCTATATATGTCCAAGCATCCAATATAATATACATCATCTGTACAATACTGGCCTCTAGGGCATACATACAACTAACAATATCTACTACCCCTATATTTTTCTAAACCTTTAAAACTACTAACGGTATTAGCAGAGAATGATGAAAAGACAAATTAGCCATATATTCTTTTCTGTATCCACCATTTCTTTTCCATAATTTAATCACATCCCATTTTCTCTGTTTTCTGTTAGGCCTTTGATATATTCATTTTCTACTTTCTTTTTTATTTCTCCTTTTTCCCTCAAAATAAATATAATTTCCTTTTTGGTTTTATATACAAGTGCAAATAGGACTGTTGATTTCAAATAAGGGCGACAGAAATTGAAGGAGGAAAAATAAATGAATAAAAGTTAGATAGAGAAAATAAACGATTTTCGCCATGAAAAAAGCGAAGGAAAGATTTCTAAACAAAACAAAAAAAAGATATTTAAATAAATACTAAAACTTAATTTTTTTTCTTAAGGGCTAATTTGTCTTTCCAAACTTCTCTACTAACAGGTTTTAATAGTTTAGAAAAGTATGGGGGGTATTTTATATAGGCTCAAAATATAAAGGGGTTTAGTAAAATTTAGCCTAAAGATTCAGAAACAGATTAGGGTTCCGTTTATACTTACTATAAAATAAAAGGCAGAGCCAAGCTTAATTAATATAATTGTCGAGCAGCCATCTAGGAAATTGAGAGAGATCAGAAAAGGGAGAAGCTAGCTTGACAAAAATAAGAGGGTTGAAGCATCTCGGACTTCTTTTAGTGCAGAGATTTTGATCAGGTATTCTTCAGTCTCGATCTCTTATTGTTATCTATATATATCATCTTATATTTTTCACCAATTTCGTAAATCCCCTCTCTTCCGCTAACGATAATAGAGATAAAACGACGGTCCTCTCATGGTCCTGGTTTCCGCCTGAGATTTTCTCCGAGATCTTCGATAGATTGCCGACGGTCGACCGTATCCGTTGCCGGTGCGTGTGTAGATACTGGAGATGTGCTGCCGAAACTCAAAATTTACATGGACCTATTCCAGAATCACCATGGTTGATGTTCTCTGATCCTCTCAAGGGTTGCAAATTTTACAATACAGCCGAGAATGAGGTGTATCATATGGATGACATGCCTGAGCCGGATATCCGCAAGCGCGTATGGATTGGATCTTCAGAAGGATGGTTGATCACTGCGGATGAACGATCGGAGTTGCATCTCTTAAATCTAATTACACGTGTTCAGATCCGCCTCCCTTCCATCCTCTCTCTTCCTTCCATTAGAGGAGTGCACGACCACGATGGGAACCTCATCAAGTATCTCTTCTGTACTGCCGGTTCCCTTTCTTTCAAAGAGGACGAGGCGCTCGAGTTTAGCCTGGAAGAAACTAAACGTTACCTTTTCTGTAGCCATGGTAGGTCTACAGTTTCATGGTCAAAAAACTCATGGGTTGTGATACTGTTGTTCATGCCTCATCAAAGACTGGCATACGCCAGAAGTGGAGACGATGTTTGGACCACGATGGATGGAACACAATACAAGGGTATTCATTTTCATGAAGGACTTCTCTACGCTATAGATAATTTTACTCGTGTCAAAGTCTGGGATCTCACAACCAATGCTTGTCAATGCCCTTCTCTTATTCGAAATATCCAACTTGATTTTAACCCGGATTACGACCGTTTATTGTATAAATACTTGGTTGTATCCTCATCTCGAATGTTGTTTGTTCTAAGGGAACGAGACATGGATGAAGATGGAGATATATGGAGAACAGTCAATTTTGAGGTCTATCAATTGGTCGATGATGGCAAAAAGCTTAATTGTTTGAGGATGCAATCTCTGGAGGAGGATCAAAACGCATTATTCCTCGGGAACGGCTTCAGCATATCTTTGCCAGCTCAAAACTTTTCTAACCTGAAAGGGAATCATATCTACTTTGTCGATGATAATTGGGAAGAAATTACGTATATTAAAGATAGAAATCGTGATATTGGAGTTTTCAATTTAAAAGACGGCACCATACCACCATGCTATCCTCAAGACATGCCCAGATTAAATTGGCCTCCACCAGTTTGGATCACGCCAAATTTGATTTAAGAAATGGGATCATAACTCTATTTTTTCCTTCTTCTTTCATGAATAGTTTTTATTTTTACTTGTTTATTATTTTATTTAGAGTCAAATGTCTTAATTGGTGGTTTTTTCATTTTCCGTTTTCTAGAAGACAGGAGGTAGATATCCATAATCTATCTATATATAACCATCCTAAAAGTAAATTGAAGTTTGATATTTCTTCATTCATATCTCAGCTAATTTACTAACATAATTAGATTTTAGTTTTAAAAGAAAAATTTGCAGTCCATTATAAAAATAATATCTAGCTATCATATCAACCTTTTTATTTTAAGATTTAAAACCAAACGCTATTTTAACAAATAGTTTATTTAAATATAAAATGAGGTAGTTAAAAATTTTAATTAGTGTTTTTATTATAAATAATATATAAAAGATAACCATAGATTTAATAACATTATTTTACAAGATAATTGTTTGAAAAAAATGAATTGACCTTATTTATGTTTTCTTAGATGCATTATGCAGTTTTTAATTAAATTTTGGAATTCAAAAGATGGTATATGCATATATGTAGAGCTATTAAATGAGCCAAACGAGTTGAGCTTTAATTTGGTTGTTCGGCTTGGCTGGTTTATTTAATCAATTTTAGAAAATCGTTCAATCTCAGCTCGTTTCTTTGCCAAACAAGCCCATGTTAGCTTTTACCAAGCCCAAGCCAAGTCTCAAGCTTTATCAAGCTTGTTTAAAATCTAGAAAATAGCTAAAACTAATTACAAAAATATGTTAAAAAACACATATAGATGTTTAATATCATTTTTGACAGTCTGAGCGGTGAGAAATATTTTTGTTACTAATAAATAACGAGCTAATTCGTTGAAATCTAGCTTCCTGGATATTATTGTTTAACAAGACTTGATTAAATATTTATGAAGATTTGAATTTCGAGTTAATACCGGCGAGTTAATATATATCATTTGAAGTTAAGAATAAGCAACAATTTATCATTACAGCTAAATATTAATTAAGCCATGAACTTTTTGACCCAACACAAGCCTTGAACAAAAATTAAGCCATAAAATAAATTCCTTGTGTGTGGATATCAGCTTTTTAGCTTTGTTTAGGATTTTGTTGGAGCTTTGAATATCTGTTAAGGGTAAGTAACAGATGACGATTAGGATTCCCCTTCCGTTTCTCACTTCTATCTTATATATGGAATCCAACACAATCCGTTTTGGACAGTGAATTCCATTTTGTATTTACTTTATGTATAGTTTTTTTTTTTTTTTATCTTTAATATATTTTTTGAGTAGGGACTTGCTTACTTTTTATTATAAAAAAAAATCATAATTAACAGATCCTAGTTTTTTTTAACAGTGGCAAGAGTATATTTATAGTTTTATTCTTTTCTTATCAAAGATAAATTTTCATGAAAACTTTCATTTATTTTATGTTTATATTTAAAATTTATACTTATTATATAAGTATTTCCGTAGTACTTTTAAAACTAAACTAAAAATTTGGTATACACTAAATTTCCTAATCAGAAGAAATTCAAATTAATAAAAGATTTAAATAACAAGTCTAAATCTAAAAAAATCAACATAAGTTATACAATTATTTTTGTAAAACACAAAACGTTATTTTTATATCAAATAAATAATGTGCAAACAAGTAAGTATGAATCCCATTAAAGTTGTCTTAGAGGAGGGTGAATAGGATAAGATTACCGATATGCTCAAATAGTAAATTATATGAACTGTACTTGTCAATCAATCACAATTGCAAAGCTTAAACAAAAGATATACCAGTAAAGATAAGAGACTAAGCAATCTACAATTGTGAACACATGAAAATATAGCAAGCAATAGATATAACAATCAAGTAAGTAAAGAGCATATAGAGCAAAATGTGTTAAACATACAATTTCTATCTAAGCAATTGAAATCTAAATCGAGAGAGAAGTAGCAAACACAAACACGAGTCATTTAGAGAGATTCGGAAGATCCCATAGTCCCATTTTTTTAAACGCACGAGCCCGTTCCACAAAAACACGTCTCCACCGAGACAACACGTTGCGCACCTACAACTTCTTACACCACGTCTCCACCGAGACCACAAGTTCTCATTCCTTACAAAGGCACCCTTGCACTCAAGGATTCTCACATGAAGAAAGAAAAACTTCTCTCACTCTTCTCTGTTACAAAGGACTCTTTTCCATTCAAGATATTCTCACATAAAGAAAAGATGAAAAGGAGTTTATCTTAAAACTTACAACTAATGCTTCAATGAGTATGGAATAATTAAATTAAGCTTTTTGATCTTTTTGAATGTGTGAGAGAAAAGATGATCAAAATCAAGAATTTGCTCTCACATGAGATGAGAAAAAGGTTTTGGAATATTTCAGAATAATTTTGCAAGTTTTGTCTATTCAACACCCAAAGCAAATCTCAATAAATACCACTCAAGAAAAACTAGCCGTTACAAATCAAATCAGTCAAAAAAAAGCCGTTATCAGACATCTGAAGTTCAACTAGCTAGACAGAAATTTGAAGAAGGATCAGCAACGGTTATAAAATAGCTTCAAACGTTTGTTTGATAAAGTTTCAGACGTTTCCCGATAGTTTTTACAAGAAGGCAAGTAAGCACAGAAGGCAAACAGATGTCTGAAGAAAGACGCACTAAGTATGAAAAAGAAATGTTTTCAAATGATTTTGAGCTTCAGACGTTTGTCGTGGTTTTCAAAACATGACCAATGAAGGTACAGAGAACAAACAGACGTTTGAAGAACAAGCGACGCACGTCTGAAGAAAAAAAGATTTTCAAAGTTTTAAATCTTCAGACATTTGTACTAAATAGGTTCAGATGTTTGTTTTCACAAAGAGTTTTAATGCCATGAAAATACAGAGAACAGCCAGACGTCTGAAGAAATTTGGACATATGTTTGTTCTGTAAAAAGTTTTAGGCCAATAAAAAACCAGAGAACAAACAGACGTATGAAGAAGTAACGACAGACATTTGTTCTGTAAAAAGTTTAAGGCCAATGAAAATGCAGAGAACAAACAGACGTATGAAGAAGTTTTAACAAACGTCTATTCTGTCAAAAGTTTTAAACAATGAAATCTCAAAGAACATCTAGACGTTTGTTCTGGTAAGGTTCAAACTTTTGTTCTAAAGAAAAAAATTGATATTTTAAAATTTGTACATGTTTTGGAAAATAGAACTGACGTGTGAAACACAATAGTATAGACGCCTGAAGAAGGATTTTTTAGACAAAGTCGAACTTAGTTTTTGAAAAGATTTTAAACGAAAACCAACGCAAGTTTTTCACAAATCATACGAAAAGTGTGTGCAAGAGTTTAATATGATGGTTTCCATAAACATGAGTACCCACACTGATTTCCTATATCGATGTTGTTTTTTTGCCAAATCTTGAATCTTTCGATATCTCGACATTAGCTTTTGAATTTTTGATTTCTTGAATTCTTTTGAATTTGGACTTTTGGTTCCTTAGCTTCTTGAGCTTGAATGTGATCATTGAGGAGCTCTAGTCTTTTGACGCCCAACCTTCAATAGATTTTCCGTTTTAGCTCAATTTTCTCTATCCTCCATCCAAAACTTGTCGCGATCTATTCCTGTAAATCCAATCTCACACGAACAAGCTCATATACAGTGTTATATAAAATATGCAAAACAAAGAATAAACAGATGTATAAAGATATCATTAATATTCATAACATCATCAAAACTAAACAATTGAATTATGAAAATCCATAAGTCATCAATCTCCTCCTTTTTAATGATGTCAAAATATTAATGGAAGGTATATGTATATTGAAAATAAAACGTTTGAATAATCTTCAATAATCGATAAAAAGACCAATATACTAAAATTAAACGTTTGAATAGTTTCAATATATTGATACGATCCTATTACTCTCCCCCTTTTTGACATAATAAAAAAGGGTGTCCTAAAATGTAAAACGTTTGAATTACTCTCCCTAAACACATGCGTATACCAAAGGTAAGTTAAATGTTTAAATAACTCCCCTTAAATGTATGCATAAAAGACTAATAGGAGTTGATATGAGTAAGAGTTAAAGTTAAACGTTTGAATAAATTTGAAAAATAAGCATTTGGCTCATATCAACAAGCATGTATAAAGTATAAGCAAAAGTAAGTGATACATACAAGATAACCATATGCAAAATATAAACAAGTTCTAATATCATATAGTTGCAAAGATGAGATAGAGATATAACAAAATAGGGTTTTCTAATCTTTAGTGTCGGTAAGCCCATGAAGGCCCTAAACACACTCCACTAGATGTTAGGATATATTACAAACAACAAATCAATAAATGGGCTCCCCTAACAAGGGTTGCGGAGGCCATATTGACAAGACGATACTTATGACAATATAGAATCTATTAGAACTCATAAGCAATCTATCATATAAGCCACAAGAATATCAATGGAGAAATTAGATATATCAATCTTGGGCAATGTTTTCTCCAAAACTTGTGTTTGACGTCATCTTGTGTGTAGCTTCCTACAACTCATATAATCAAAGATATAATACCTATTAGACACAAGAGTATGAATTAGAGGGATAAAATATCTCACAACCCATATCGAATAAAGTTTGCATAAAATACCATCAATCACTTGATCCTGAGCATAGTAAAAAGAAATAAAAAATTTGATCTACTCAATGATCCATTAGTCGCAAAAAAAACCAATAAAATAAACTAAAGATACAATTCACAGAGTAAAAACCATAAAAAAAAATAGAACTAAGTAGTTCCATACACTACCCACAAAATCATCGGTTCATAATCAATATCTTTCTAGAACCGGCATCTCTTAAAACAAGAGGAAATTAAAAACAAACCAAAAAAAGTTCACTTTTTCAACCAAACCAACTCTAAAAACAAAACAAAACAAAAACACCAAAGAAAAGATCTCATCTCTCATCTCCTTACTAATCTCATCACCATCATCATTGTCACTCCTCATTGTATCCCAACTGACATTGTCACCATTGCCACCATTGTCCCCTTTGGAACTCTTGACTCTTGAACTCCCGCCTTTTCCACTTTGAAAATCTTCAAACCTAGCGTAGATGTTTCCAAACTGCTCTCCCAGATATGTCATCATATACTCATGGGGGACTCACGGGTCTCTCTTCTCATAGCATCCACGTTCTCGGCCAATGTTTCTTGATGCGCCCTTACATGCCTCAATTCTCAATCCAAGATATCTAAACGATCATAGATGTTGGTGAAGTTGGGATAATATTGCGGTTGATCCATACCCCCTGTAGCAGCTTCTCTTTCTTTACTTTCTCCTTCTACTTCTTCTTCAGCTACACCCTGTTTTGCCGCACGCT
Source organism: Agapanthus africanus (assembly GCA_030015575.1). Lineage (NCBI taxonomy): Eukaryota > Viridiplantae > Streptophyta > Magnoliopsida > Asparagales > Amaryllidaceae > Agapanthus > Agapanthus africanus. The sequence goes on from CM057337.1 coordinate 542,162,053, forward strand.
GGGACACGGTTATCGTTAGATTGATGATTCTCACATCCAATGGGGCATCCACCGATCCAAATTGTTGATCTTCCAATAGTACTTTGAAGTACTTGAAGATACGGGTGAAGATCATAGCATATGGTAAAGTTTTGGTGGGGCCAGTTTGCGGCTGAAACGATAACTTCCAAGATGAGATTTGGGAGATTCACCTTGATCTTATGCATAATAAGAAAGGTCACTAACTTGTGGCACCCCTTAAAAGCCTTTTGATCACTAGGTTTGCAAAGAAGAACTTTCCCAAGTGCGTTGCTTACGACTTTTGTAACAACCCTAACTTTCTGCACGATTTTTTTTCAAAATACAGAAAGGCACACCTAAACCTGAACATGAGTTATAAGTTTGTTTTGCTTTAAAATTGTAAGAAGGAGCTTGTAGCTCATTGGTAAGACTTTGCACTGCTGAGTCAAAGCACTAGAGTTCAAATCCCATCAGCCACATTATCTTTTTATTTTATTTTCTTTTAATCTTTTATAAGCTCAAGAGTCTACACGTGCACAACACGTAAAACCAAGAGTCCCACTTAAAATAAACAGGAGCAAATTATTATTCAGACCGACTTGGACACATGGCGAGAATCCGAGCCCCCACCTCCATGATCGAACCGGCGAGATTGTCCCATAGCCCGGCGTTGCCGGTTTTCCTTGGCCCAAACCCAATTTTATTTTGTAAACCCTAGAACCTTGGACTCCACCCATAACTCCAGTATTGTTTATTTTCTGCACATTTATAGAGAATAATAAAACCCCTTTAAATCCCATTTTAATGCAAATTTAAATGCATTTTTTCATCACCCCCTAAACCCTAATTTTTCCTATAAATACCTACTCCATTTTACATCCTTTTACACTGAAAATTCTATACAAAAACTATACAAAATTCTCAACCACTTTGGTGTACAAGTGGAGTTAGTAAAGGGCGAAACTCCGACGAACTTCCGAGCAGATTCCGGTGACGAAACGGCGCCCCGAAGCGTTCTTTAGGAACCCCTCTCTCTCCTCTTGATCCCAAGCCAGTAAGTCCTATTTCCCCTTATCATCTTATTCTTTAAAAAGTTCCATTTCTAAAACCCGACGGAAGCGGAGTTAGTTCGACTTCCGATTCGGTTTTCTTTAAAAACTATATTTTTCTTAATCAAGATAACTTCATATTCTCACATATTGCTTAACAAACATTAAAAAAACTCAACAAAACAAGTTTCACATCAAGCTAATCATTTTTGTGACAATTATCGCATTTTTACATAAAAATACCACATACTATTCATTTCGACATTAAAATCTTTATACCTTGCTATACCGTTAGATAAGTTTACGAGTTAATGACCTACCTCATTACAACACACGTCTATATCATAGCACTATTGGTTTTGGGACAATAGAATACGGGAAATACGACTTTACAAATAAACCCCTTTAACTTATAAAACCGTTTTCTTTAAAAGATGTATTAAAACATTTCCATGCAATTGCGCCTCTACAACCCATTTTGGGGACCCCGTTCGGGATAGTGCGGATTATCTCACATCCTCGGGCTTAGTAGAGCGAGATGCAGACCTCCGCAAGGAGCATTCGATCTCGATGGAATTTTTATACATTTTTTCTTTAGAAAATGAGATTTTTACAAGAAAATAAATAAATTTATTTTCGTTAAATATATGTATATATAAATATTACCAAAATACTTATTTTAAATATATATATTATTCCATGTTTCAAAAACTCAAGAAAAGAATTCAAGTATCACGTGAAACTACTATGATAATTCAAAACAATATTCATATTATAAATAAATACCATATATTATGAAATTAGGTTTTGTTCACTAGAAATATCACATTTATAAAATATATATCAATGAAAGCCCTAAAGACTATAATTAAATGCTTGAGGTGTAGTTTGAAATTATATCAAAACTATTTTTACATAAAACCCCTCAAGTTATACTAAATTACAATAAGGACCCTAGTAAACATAGGTTTAAGCAGGACCAGTCTCTTGAGCCTCAGAAAGCCGGAGATATGGGTGCTTGCCTATTTAAGGTAGACAACTTAACAAACGGTGTTATCAACACGGTAATTGTCTTGGAAAAAGACACAAATCTTGGCGTCCATGTGTAGCAGTTACCGATAGCACCAAAACAATCAAGATTTCAAGTTCTTTTAAAAGTGTCTGACACAAACCAAGTCTCAACCTAATCAATCCGACTTGAATGTGATTAAAGTACAAACTACAATACAACAAGATTCAATATGAATCCATCTATTCAATCTATATCAATCTATATTAACCGAACCGAACCATGGATATATTCCATCTACATGTTCATCCATTATATCCGTTCTGTTACTGATATCATGGTTTCGGCAAGTCATCCATCTTTACAATTTACAATACAAGACAATACAATACAATCAGTACAATCAATACAATCAAGACATTACGGGGTTATAAAGGGTTAGACAGGTACGGAATATATTAAAGGTGGCACGAGGTGGTCACTTAAGACGTAATTACATCCATGCCGTTGTTCCATGGTATTATCGACGGAGTCTTGTACTACGGGTTATAAAAGTCCACGGTGTAAGTTGGACTCCTCTCGTATACACTGGCATCTTCTGTACTAAGCTACAAACAACAACGTTAACAATATAATACAACTTTAAAAGTTACATTCTTCATATGTCTATTATGTCTCTACCTATTCCTTGGAACTTACCGAGCGATTGTTCGCTGACGACATTCCTATTTTTTTTTCTTTGGAATGTTGTCAGGAGGACCCGACGCTGAGGAGTATGAGACCAGTCATGAGCATTTGGAGCAGGCCCATGAGAAGTACACCGAAGACCCAGAGATGTAGCCATTTGTACTTATTCCATTTTCATTTCTGTTATGCCACTGTTTAGGCATTGCTTTCATTTCATGTATTTACTTTTCATTGTTTTGTAAAAAGAATGTTAATAAATAAAGTTGTTGTTCATTTACATCATGTCTCTCGTGTATATTTTATTTTATATTGCTAAGATACGCTTAGCGTGTTTATTTCTGAGTAAATACGTAGCGGGCCTCATCGCGTTCTCTTTCCGTACACTGGGAAGCGGAGTGTGACAACTTTTGCCTCGAATTTCAAAGTGGCTGTGGAGTGGTCATGGAAGGAAACATTCCGGATATAGAGGAAATTTGAAGCACTCACCGCATTCCATCCATCAGTGTGATCAGGGAAAATCTCAAAAGTGTAGGGATGGATAATAGCACCACTAGCCGGAACATCGAGGAGTTTGCTAAGTAAACCCCCATCCACAACCATTTTCTTTCCGAGGACGATCGAATTAAGCACAAGTCTATTGTTCCTTGAAATGGTGAGGTTGGTGAAAAAATATCTCACAAGATTTGGATAAAACGTCTCATCAATCATAGCATAGTTATTCCATCCTTGAAAATTAAACAACTCAGGAAGATGATATTGACTATTATCAGAGAGACGAATTCCCAAACCATAGATTACCATTTGAGCTCAATTTCTATGGAATATCGCTTCACCAGATGCACTTAGAAAGAGTCGTTGATCAAAACTTGTATTTTGGGACGATCTTTCCTCTCTATGTCTCTTCTTTCCAATATCTCCTCGGGTAGCAAGCTTGGGAGCCATTGATGGAGGGTAAGGCTTTGAGAGAAAGAGAGATGAAATTAGGGCTTTGATTGGAAATGCAAAATTTCTATTTTGATGGGAAATATCCTTGAGAAATCGATGGAGGATGGAGAGGAACTTGGTTAGGGTTTTAGAGAGGAGACGCGAATGATGAAAAAGAGAGAGAAAATCCCAAAAACAAACCACATATATAAACCCATAAAATTTCAGGTCAGATATTTGTCTATCACACGTTCAGATGTTTGTCTAACTCACGTTCAGATGTTTGTCGAAGGCGTACGTCTGAACAAGACTCGACCAAACGTCTGGAAAAGTTTAAATCAATCCAGAAAATTTGTTTTTGAAGAATTTTTTGTTTTCGAACTTGATTCAAACAGAAGCTAATGTTCTAAAAAAACACATCAAAACTCATAAAAGAAACTGAACATAGGTAAGGAAGAAAACAAGAGTAGAGAAGATAATAAAGAAGGAAACAAATATCTTGAAAGCCCAAAACAAAAAAGAACTAATCTGGTTTATGAACCAAAACAAGAGACACAAATAAAATATGTGACGAAAATTCATAAATGCAAAATAGACAAGCAATGATAGGCAATTAAAATATAAACATATGATTGTTACCCCATAAAATGATGAGCCAAGCAAGTTTCTCCTTTTGTTGTTCTCTTACTCATCCCCACGTTGATTTTCTAAGTCAAAGTCTTTTCCACACCTACAAAACAAGGTATGGAAGCGGATTTTGGTATCCAAGTCTTGTTGGATTCAATAGGGTTAGTTTTTGGAACCCACATCATATTTGTGTTGGATAAATTAATTCCTCTTAAGGAACACGAATAGATAAAGTGATCAAAACCACCACAATAGTGACATAAGTGAATATATGTGTGCAATGTGCTTGATGGATCATTACAAGCATGAGAAGAAGTAAGAGCATGAGTAAGATTTTCAAAAGATTTACCCTAGCTAAAACGATATAGATATGCATGAGTGCTGCGATTAGCATAAGAAGACTTTTTCGAAGGGCGGGTAGAGTTTTTTTTTGAAAGTGTGTCTCTTTAAAAATCATATCGTCTTTATTCAAACTCATTTTTTGTATGCTAAGTTTTAAATCAACAAACTCCTTTTGTTTAAACATCTTAGCATGAAACTCACTTAAGCAATTGAAATCTAAGTCAAGAGACAAAAGTGTTTAGCATGCAATTTCTATTTAAGCAATTGAAATCTAAGTCAAGAGAGAGAAATAACAAACGCAAACACGTTGCGCACCTGCAACTTCTTACACCACGTCTCCACCGAGACCATAAGTTCTCCTTCCTTACAAAGGCATCCTTACACTCAAGAATTCTCACACAAAGAAAAGAAAAACTTCTCTCTTATAAAGGACTCTCTTGCAATCAAGATATTCTCACACAAAGAAAAGAAGAAGGTTACAACGCAGCACAATACTTTCAAAAGAGTTTCTCTTAAATCTCACAACTAATATTTCAATGAGTATAGAATAATTAAATTAAGCTCTTTGATCTTTTTGAGTGTGTGAGAGAAAAGATAATCAAAATAATTTGCTTTCATAAGAGATGGGAGAAAGGCTTTAGAATATTTTAGAATAATTTGCATGTCTTGGCTATTCAAAACTGTATATCCCCGTCTCCATTCTAATAAAAGTTTCCTATTCTCTGATTTCCAGTAGGTTCTTTTCTTTTCCTTCATATTTTGAATTGATTGTTTAAGCTTAATATTTATATTTATCCCTAAAAGCCAAAACCCAAGGTTTAAAACCAAAGTCGAATTAAACCAAAGTGAGTAAAATACTTAAAACTTAAACCTATTTTTACTTTCAGCCCAAGCTTGTAATTAAACCCCAAACCCTTTACAAAATACCATCAGCCCATTCAAAACTTTTAAATAAATCCCTAAATTAAAAACATAGCCGGCCCTCACTACTTTCCCAGCCCATTTGGATTTTTAAATAATCCCTTTTAAATATAAAATTCCTTACTCAGCCCAATCCTATTTTAATTAATTCCTTAACCCAAGTTGTGGCCCGGCCCACTCTCTTAAACCCGAGCCCGCTTCCTCCTTAGACCCGACCCACACTCCCTGTTCATCTTCCATTCAAATTTTCCCCCAACGGTAACCTCCCTTAACTCGCGCGCGACCCGCCTCCTCCGCCGTCGCCCACGCCCACGCCCACACACCCGTCGTGCGACGTTACCCCTCGCACTCCTCTCTCTAACCCGTCGCCCTCATCTCTCTCTTACTCACCAACTCCATCACAGAAAAAAAACTCCCATCCCTCTCGAAATTTCTCTCGAACCCATTGCCACCTCCACCGCCGGCGATCATCCCACCTTGTCGCTCGACCCACGTCGACGACAGCCACTCAGTCACCCTCTTTCTCCCCCACGACTCCTCCCTTCATCAACCGAGCCCCCACCAAGCATCCCCTGCACAGAAACCCATTTAACCGACCGAGCTCGAGTCGCCACCTTACACCCTCGACGTCGGTGAACTCTCCATCACATCGCCGACCTCCCTAAGATCTCCTCAGCATCACTACCATCACAACAATCCCCAGCCCCCACAGCTCAACCTATTCCCCTCTTCAAAAAAAATTTCAAAAAAAAAACCTATCTTCTAACTTTTTCCCTCACTGCCACTGTGCGCGTTGCCGGAGCGACGCCGTCGAACTTCAGCAACCCCAACACTTCTCAGACGGACCACAGAGCACCCCTAAGTTTCCAGCGCGCAAGACGACTCCGGGAAACTCCGACGTGAAACTCCTGTTTCGAACTAGACTCGCGAGAATCCGGTACGTGGCGTATATCGCGCGTTCGTGACGACACTGCTGCCGTACGACCCCGAAACGTTTTCCAGGCAAGTATTTACTTGCTTCATGCTATAATAATAGTGTTACAAACCTAGATCACGTAGTTTACAAACTTACCGATTACCGATACGTATCGTGACCAAGGAGTTCGATGCTAGATCCCAATGGAAATAATTTTTTAACTTGACGGAAACCGATACTTTCTGTTGGCTCTTATATGTAGGGTTCCTAGGCACTCTAGTGAGGTCTCACAAGGCATCAACTATGCCAATTTCAAAAATTACGGTGCCGAGAAACCCTAGTGTACGGATCGTTGGCTAGAAATCTAGGCGAAAAAGCTAACTAGTTAACACTTAACTAAAAGAATACGGAAATACAACCTTTGTAGATCCGGTTCTCCACCTCCATAGCTCCGCAACGAAGTCTCCTCGCTGTCCAAATGAGTTCCCGGGCTCTAGCGTCGGCTTCGTCGGAGAAATGACGAGCTAGGTCGTTGATGTCCATGCCGAAGATGATCTACGTCGAAGCATCACTAGATCAAGCTCCACCTTCACCAAGCCATGAAAACTTATGAAGGAAACACACTCTACTACTTGGCAAGAGGTAGAGGATGAAGAAATAGGAAGTGGGTAGACTTTAGAATTGGATTTCTCACTCTAATTCATCACTTGCCATTGATGGAGGCAAGCTTTCTTCACTTGAAGAAAGGAAGAAGAAGATGAATAAGTTATGATAAGTTCATTCCAAAAAGAAAATTAAAAGAATACTTATCATGACCAAACCATGGTCAAGTGTAGAGAATAAATCATGGTTAGTGGGATGGTTAGGGTTAAGCATGAGACAAAATGGTCACTTGGTCAAAGTCTTCATGAAGCTTCATGAACAAAATAAAACAAGCCACCATTTTGTCATTTCCTTTTCTTTTTCCAAAAGAATAAATAAATGAATAAATGAATAAGGAAATAGTAAACCCTAACCATTTCATTAACCAAGGTTTAATTCTTTACACTTAACCAAAAAGGTATGTATCATCAAACATGATACAAGCAAGTGCACAAAATCATATCGCATATGCAATGCGCACAACCGAGTGAGAAAATCCATTTAAAGTGAACCAATACTAGTTAATGCAAAATAATATATCAAATATATAATTATACATTAAATCATTAAATCAACACTTGATTTAACGATCCGGTCATATCGCATATAACCGACTAGTATCATATGTATCGGCTTACCGAACCAACCCTTGATTCGATAACTAGGTTATATCACATACAACCTTTCGACACATTGATCGCAAGAATGAAATACGGTATCACATACATGCATTATTCTCGGTCCCGCACATATCTCATATGCGCTCCTATTTCGTTTCGCTTGAGCCAGGAAACCTCTGTGTAGGACTCTAAAGACTCGTCAATACGCCGGCAGCAGATGATGATCATATCAAACACCCACAAGCCGCAAGCGGTCTGCTAAATGTAACGGCCACCCGGGTATTGAGCGATCAGAAGATCGACAAGCAAGCCCGCTCATACTCCAGTGAATCCAACCAGTAACACTACAGTACAGTCCGGTCTGATCGTCTGATATGTCGCATATCTTACCTAGGGGTAATAAACGTCAGACCCCAATAGCTCGATAAGTCGTGTCGATATGAGGTCTATAATAATTCGAGAAACTACTGGTAACACTTACCAGTAAATCTCAGCAACCCTGGCCAGGGATTTCCTGTTATAGCCAATCGAACACAGCGCAACATCAACTCCCTATACCGGGAGAGACGAATCCCCTCCTATCGCTCATTGCCTCCATGTGACTCGGGACTGTACCCAAAAACCACCGTTTTGCACGCCCTCTTGGACGTGGTAAGATGGAAATCAAAGCACAGTGGGAACCACACAAGACTCTATGACGATCTCGGGTCAACAGACTACTCTGTACCAGTGTCACCAGAGAACTGCCATCTGACGTGAGGTATAATACCATCTGGGAGTTCTCGGCGAGTCCGTCCAGTATACCCAGTCTCTACTGAGCACCCGTATATCATCTCTGATGTCAAACACCAATGGATATGGGATCATCCATCGCCCATCTGTATGGGTCGAGAAGGTACACGCTAGTCTACTCTGGTATATCGATGCCCCGTCTCGATATACCCATGACTATGGACTTTGAAGGATGTACTTATGGACTACCATGTCCCCACTAGTATGATCCGCATCATAGTCCAGGTAGTCAAGTACACATCCTAAGAGCTTTACCAACATGTAACAGAGAGACAATCAGTGTACACGTTAAGGTAAAGATCAACCAGATAGCTTACTATCATGTCGAGCAAGAAAGTCCTCCCTATATATGTCCAAGCATCCACTACAATATACATCCTATGTACAGTAATGGCCTCTATGGCATACATATAACTAACAATCTCCCACTTGCACTAGGGCCATCTGTAGCAGTGGTTGCAGTATCTCATACTCAACCATCCCATAAAAGTCTCTCTCTGGGAATAGGCCTTCGTGAGTGGATCCGCTGCGTTATCCTCTAAGTCTGCTCTCCTTGCCTCAATCACCCTGGAGATCAACCATCTCCATGATCAGGTGATACTGCACTGATGGGACCGGCGTTCCTTGGCATAAGCCACAACTCCATTGTCTCACAATGGTAGGAACGTAGTTCATCTCATGAACTATTATACATCCAAACAGCCTCTTTGGTAGCATCTTAAGTAGCTATATATCCTGCCTTTATCGTCTAGTATGTCACGGTATCTAGCTTGGAACTCTTCCAACATACCGTCCCTTTACTGAGGGTAAAGACAATGCCTGCGACTGACATTCAGTCGTCTTTATCACCCTGGAACCCTTCCAGTGATTCTCCCCAGGATCGATTGATACCATCTCACTACAACTAGTGAGTATTCTAACATCCAATTAGATCTATCTCATAGATCCAAAACTCAGGATTTAGGAGGTATCACTTTGATCCTATATGGAGAATCATTGTGATAAGCGGAGATTGACCGAGCGTAGCATAGGAAACTCCTTTCTTATCAAGAGTATGTCATCCACGTACTCTACGAGGATCACCACCATACTCCCTACTACCTTTTTGTTTATATAAGGTTCATCTACCATTTTGATGATGTCAAACTCTTTGACTAACACATCAAAACGGACGTTCCAACTCCGCGATGCCTGCTTTATCATATAAAACATCTTGCACACGTTTCCGCTGCTCCCACTGTCTACGAGGACCTCTGGCTGTGTACTTATAGACGCACTCTTCTAAAACATCATTTAGAAAAGCAGTCATGACACCCAACCGCCAGATATCGTAGTCATGGTATGTAGCCGTGACAAGTAGGATCTGGATGGACTTAAGCATAGCTACTTGAAAAAGGTTTCATCATAATCCACGCCTGGTCAATGATGCAAACTTTTAACAAGTCTAGCTTTGAAAGTCTCAACTTTTCCATCTACACCAAGTAATCTTCTCAAGATATACTTGCTCCTGATAGGGATTTAACCCTTCAGATATAGCAACTAAAGTCCATACTTTGTTGGTGTATAAGGATTCCATCTCAGATCGATAAACATCCAGCCATTCTTACAGAGTCCCTACTCTTGATGGCCAGCTCGAAACTAGTTGGGTCATCATCTCATGATGCAATCCTCGCTCCCACTGTCATAGAGCAACCGAAGTATCTCTCAGGTGGGTGAGGAACCCTACTAGATCGGCGGAGAGGCTGAGGTTCGTTGGAATCTACTGAATCCTTCGGTTCTGTCAAATCATTAGCTGCAGTTTGTATGGATGGAACATTTCCAGTTCTACATAACAGACCTTGCCTCGAGCTTGTCCGAATTTTGCTTTTAGACATAGGCCGGACAACCCCAAATCTTAACTAACTTAAGAGATGGGCTCTTCCCTTATCATATCAAATATGAAGTGGTAGGCAACTGATTTAATTCGAACCTCATTCAATAGGTATGCAGCTTCTCAAGTGCATAATCCCCAAAGGAAAAAGGTAACTCAGTAGTACTCATCATAGAGCACACCATATCAAATAGGGTGTATCTGCTCCGCCCCGATATACCATCGTGCTATGGTGTATACGGAGGAGTAATTCTGAGAGAGAATCTCATTCTCCTTTAGAATAGTCCAGAAATTCTATGCTCAAGTATTCTCCTCCTTGATCTCATCATAGGACATAATACTTATACCCGTATTGGTTCTCTACTTCTATCTTATATTCTGTGAATATCTCAAAAGGTTCAGACTTGTGTTTCAACAGGAACATATGTCTGAATCTCGAGAGATTATCAAAGAATGTAATGAAGTACAAAGAACCTTACCAGGTATATGTAGACAGGGGACCTTTATACATCAACATCTATCATCCCAAGAGTTCACTAACTCTTTCTCTGTTTCCAGTAAACAGAGCTGGTGTCATTATATCTTTGTGACATGACTGGCGAGTTTCACAAGATGTAAATTCAAACTGATTTAAATATGCATCTAAATGTAACTCAGCTAGTCGGGTCGCATTGATATGACCTAGTCTACAATACCTTCAGAAGGATTCGTTCATTTCTGAACTCTTCCTCTTGTGTGTGTTCTGTATACTAAGAACTGTAGTTTGATTTAGAACATCAACGCTTTTAGATAACGTGCCTGAACCGATCAACTTTTGATATAGGAAATGTTCAAAATATTATCCAACAATACAAAATTTTATCGTTTCTTTACTAATAAAGAGACAGATATGATTTTGTATATCAGGTTCGGTATCTAATAACATTCGTTCAGAATCAATGTATCGGTAATAGAGGGTGACAGTGACCAACAGACTTGGCTGCAACTCTTGCCCCGTTTTCTGCCTCATGAAACTTATCACCCGTTCTCAGTTTTTCTACCCTTTTGTAGCCCTATATAACATCTTATATATCTGGGATCCTGATCCGGTATCAAATACCCAGGATACGGAGGATACTGAGAAACAGTTCTTTGTAATGAACACACCCGAAGATGATGCATCAGCATGCACTCTCTTCGTTTGGGCGGCATAGGAAATCTGGTATTCCCCAAAATCCTGCTCTGTCTTATAACAATTATAAGTTGGAGCGGGACCAACGTTCCCCAGCTCAGTATAACAAGCGGGTTCGGTCAATAATCCGTATTATTATCTTGATTAAGGCGTGATATGGTCGCTACCAGGAGAGAGAGAGAAGAAAACACTCAGCGTGCGCTCTTGCAAGAATAGATTGGTTATTATTTTATCTAATCAGGATGGCTCCCACTGCTTTTTATCAAATCTTCCTTCAAACCCTAAAAGGAAAGACTAACCGGGATTAATTACACACTACAAGTTCGCCAATCTTTCAGCCAGGCCAGTGTCGGTACTTTGAGGGAGGTCCCCCGTGCTTTCGCACGAACCTAATTAATGTAAACCTCGTTTTCCCAGAGGCGTAACCCCGTTGACACCTTTCTAGACACCTACTTGATCGGCTAATTGTAATGTATAAAACTCTCCCAGGAGTAACTCTTACTCGCAGCGGGTATCGGGATCCAACTATCTCATAGAAGGTATGCAATCTCATTGCAAATTTCAACACTTGAAATTCCCGATAATATTTTGCCCCGAACGATCTATGACCTTGACAAGGTCAACAAACCATAGACCGCAAGTCAAGTTCAACCCGTCATTTCTTGATTGAATCAAACCCATCCGCACGACCCTTTACAAGGTCAACAAGGCCGCACGACTACCCTAACCCAATCTGCATCATATGCATAAGCAGATAAATACTGGTTAGCTACCGCACACTGCGCCTTGACAAGGTCAACAAGCGCAGCACGAATACTAAACAGGATTTATCTGAAATGACAGAGGGCTACGACAGGTTTTTCTGAAAACCTATTGCGTAATGAACTTGATATCGTTGTAGGATCGAATGAATTTTGAAATGGAGTGTTTTTTAGGCTTTTCTAGTTTTGCTAAAGGAGTCACTCCCGGTGAAGGGATCGTCGGTCCTTTCCTCGTCGAATGAGGTGCGGGATATATCATATATATCTCTGTGCAAAACAAAAACTCTTAAAAGCAATCAAAAGACAAACCGAGGGTGTAGCATCTGCCAGTTATTGCTAAAGGAGTCACTCCCGGTGAAGGGATCTCGGTCCTTTCCTTATCGAATAAGGTGCAGGATATATCATATATACCGCTGTGCAAAGCAAAAACTGTAGCTACCTGTTTTATTTTGAAATTCGATTCTACAACATCTTAGGTTTCTTTTATTTCATTAATCTCATTAATGAAGTCCCATCATTTAAGTACCTAAACATCACAGATAAATACGACGTACACTTATGCCATCCGCATTCGCCTCGATGTCCCCTCGTGCACCGTTAGGTTAGGTAACTAACGGCAGAGCGGGGCAGGGCTAGCGCGGGTGTAAAACGTAAGTAACGTCTATATAATATATCATATATACTATATCCTGTATCTATCACAGAACATCACATGATCACATCACAGATATCGCAGCAGAAGAAACATATGAAATATTGGATATACTAGGACGTCCGTGTTTTCAATACGAGCCAGTATAAAACACGGATTCCACGGTCGTGATGAATAGCCAAACCCACACCCCTAGACCCCTACGAGAGCGGCAAGTAACCCTGCCAATTCTAGAGTTAGGAGACCCGGACTCGACTCCTCGAGTCGGTCTCCCACTGGACTCCAGAACCCGGTTACTTGTGCCCTCCTCCTTGGGTCTATCCTAGTGCGGAAAAGTAAATAATATACAAAAGGTGACAACTTCCGCAACCTGGAATCGCCCCAATAAAAGAATATTACATACAAGTTTTTACATGAATGAAAATGAAAAAACACTCATCTCACATAAAAAACCCCCGGCTATTCAAACACGACGATCCAATATAACATATCCAGCAACACATAACATCACATGTCATCAACGTAAGTAAATATGCGCATCCCAATTGTCGTTGACATATAGCAACGAAACCGGCGATATCACATATTACACTTACGGTCACAGAAAAGAAAGTGTAAAACTACAACAGTTGGAATCCGCAACCACCTCAGACATCGCATGCCTGACCAAATGAATTACTTAGACATCACATGCCTAACAATTATAAACCCCGCATTTTAGTCTCATTATCGAAAACACTTTTCAATATCAAGTCGGGCAATTCAACAAGATTCCCGAAAATCTGATCGAATGCTCGTCACAAACTTCAGTAGACGGCCGCACCCCCGATACCGTCGACGAAGTGCACCAAGGCGGAACACCGCTACCGCGAGCACCCGAACGGATGCTTTCGGCGACGGGGTTCTCCTACAGTCACATGGTCGGGGCTATGGAGTGAGGCTGTCTATTAAGTTTACCCGGCGAGTATCCGGTACGCTACGTGATTGCGACGGACTTTTGATCACATCAAAATTCCGTGGCAACCGATCAAGTGAGACTAAACTGCTATGTTTATAACATTCATTCAGTTATCTCATAACTTGTAACACCCGAGCCCAATGCTACTATTTTCAGTTACTGTTTGAGCATAATGTGGTACTCATTTCATTTAACTTGCTTGTTTGTTGCTTACTGTAAAATTTACCCGGCAAAGTCATTTCTACATATAACAAATTTTGGCATCTAAAATAAAATTGAAAATATTCATCTTGGCCTACTTGACACCCCTAGTCTCGTGGTAGCGTCCGTGCATTGTGTTCTCGTCCCGTTCAGTGAAACGGGCGAGTTTGGACGGCTACGCGCGCGTACATGTGTCCGTTTTGGGGGTATGCTTTTTAATCATAAAACACTTAATTTTAAAATTTGGATCCCGCTTAAAATCCTGTTATTTCAATTTCAAATTTTTGGACTCGACCCGGACACGATTTGGAAATGTTTTATTTGGCGCCAAAATCCCAAATTTTAATATTATTAAAACCATCGCATATATTTTTCTAACTAACCCGATATCTTACTGTTCATTACATATCTTTTAAATCTTTAAGTTAACCATATGATATTTTTACAATCTTTTATATCCTTCTCAATTTATTCTCTCAGCCAATCGCAACCTCCCCTTTAGCCCCACTTTTCTCTCTCTCTCTCTCTCTCTCATATATTCTCTCGTACTTCTCTTTATCATTCTTTCTCTTCTTGCTTCATGTCTCGCTTCTTTTTTTTTAACTGTTCTTTTGTTGCCGGGATTCCGTCGTGCCGGTGATGCTTCTCGACGTTCCAGCGAGGTACCCCGACCCGTGTGGTTCCTTTGTTCGTCGTTTGGGTTCATTCCGTGAACTGTGCCCCCGTCGCGAGTTTTCCCCGCCGACGGTTAACGTTCCTTTTTCCCGATTCACGACCCATCGAGGCAAGTCAATCTTGCTACATGCTATATAATTCATTTTATACCTATTTAAATAAATACCATACCTTTAGTTTAAATCTAGTGCCCCATGTTTAATTTTATAACGTTTCGATGTTCCGTTTGCATCCGTTTATATCATATTAAATCTAGATCATGAAAACTTATCTTGTGACATACTAGATTACATTATACTGCAACCATATCATTTAAAATATATGTCATCATAATATTTATTATTATTATCTTTAATTAGTTTATAATCTCCATTTTATAATGTTATACATTTGAAAATCTTATAGTTTACACATGAAAAGTCGTTGAAAAATCGGATATGACAAATCTGAAATTTACTGTACACCTTACCTTATAAAATTCATTATAAATCATAGAAAAATCATTAGTATACTTTCTTTAGTTCGTTACGAAGCTAACTTAGAATACTATAACTCTATGAAATATTTACTTGCAAAATAAATTGTTTAAATAACGTAAAATGAAAATGAATATGTCTTTAAACTGCTGTCCAGGCAAATTCCAGCAGCAAACTTTCAACTTCGGATGTTTATAACTTTTTGTAGGGATAACCTGAGATATTTATACTTATAAAAATGAAAACCTTATTGAATTATCTTTGTTTTGGTATAAGACACGTCCCTTTTGGAGAACGTTTGCTATTTTTAAGCTATTTTACAAATTAGGGTGACGCTGAATTTCTGAACGGAAGCTTCTTGTGCATGGTTAATCAATACCACTTTTATAGTTATTAATCGCTTTGAATATGCTATCAATATTAATATTATTATATCAATATTTTTATCACATATTGCTTAGTGGTACATCCCACATTACCATTTTATAGTTTTATAACTTTTCGGATACCTGTTTGCATCCATCGCATTTAAGATACATATAATTGCATCCATAGATCACATTACTACATAATAATGTGATATTAACACTCCATGTTTAATAAATTGCATCATAATTAATATTGGAACTATAAATGTAACCTTAATCGATAACTGTGCATCCATATCCTTGAAATTATATATATTTGCATATCATATTACATGTTCCAGTTTATTGTTCTGATAGTACTCATGCTTGTTTATTTATACACATGCTTATGTTAGTTTGTTTATGAGCACCCACATGACATCTTGTGCTTCTTGACATGACCTGTTACACTTCCTACTTGACATGATATGGTACCGTACACTGCTTGACTTGACCTGATGTACCATGACCTGACCCGTTACCTGATCCTGTGTCTAATGCCAACAAACCTGACATGTAGTCCTTACGGACCGTTCCTGTTGTCTATCCAGACAAACCTGCACCTACCTGATCCTGTGTTGGCATTAGTTCTTGATTACGGAATACCTGACTTGAACACATAACCTTGGGGGTATGGGGAAATCAAAAGTGTAAACTAAAGTGTAACTTAAAAGGGTATTACTTGATCCGTGGTCCCGGGGGGTAACGGGACAGAGCCATTCATGACTCTTACATCTTGATCCGTGGTCCCGGGGGGTAACGGGACAGAACCACTCTTGGTTCATATATTCCTGATCCGTGGTCCCGGGGGGTAACGGGACATATCCTTTGAGTTACATGGAGGATTACATTAATTGATTTCAAACAAACTTTAGAGTAGACAACCGAGTAGCACAGTTTAGATTGATCACTGCACGTCACATACACTGATACACTTCACTGTTATACATCCTTGTTGACTTGTTACTATTTATGATTCATGCCTGCATATCTCGTGTATCCCGTTTATTTATTATTGCTTGATGTTATGACGCGCTGACGTCTGGGTTTTGCATGGCCCAGATCCTCTACCTTTGTTGCAGACTGATCAGGAGTTTTGCCGCTGTTAGATCGAGCGGTAGGGATCATGTCGGTATCCGGTCTTCGAGGTGTTTATTTGATCTTTTGCTTCCACATACTATAGCATTTCTTGACTCTTTTACTCTGGCTTATGGACATGTATTAGATAGTTAGTTTACTTTCCTGTTCTTGATATCTCTACAGCCGTAATGTGACTGTGGAAGGATTTTTCCTAACCACAGGTAGCATGGTTGGCTATGTCACATGCCTATTTTAGCGTACTCTAGGAAGCGGGGCGTGACATGGTTCTTTTGGTATCAGAGCCATAGGTTAGTTGGGTTGATTCTTTTAAAGTTGGGTATTGTACCCAATACACGAATCAGAATACCCGTGTTTAGGAAACATGTCCTGCCACCTTGCCGTTTACCATTCTTGAATCACATTCTTCCTGGTTATATCTTTACGATGTGCAAACTTCCTTTGCATATCGATTCGAAAACCTGATTCCTTGTTATCTCTAGGACTTAGACGACTTGGATGGAGTTATGTAATTGTGGCTATGATACCGCGGCATAGTTACAATGCGGTACTCTATTTAAGTATCTTGGAGTTAGCCTTGATCTATATTCAGAATCTATCATCATGCTAATGTTGGGTGTTTTGAGTTCAGGAATATGGCCGGTAAGAATTTGAAGACGTACCAAGGCGTGTGGACGAAGCCGCCATGCTTGGAGTGATAAGGGGAATGATGGAGAATCAAAAGAAATAGACCGAGATGATCCAGCAGCAAGCGGACTCGTTTCAGGAAGGTTTGCAGATCGTTCAACAGTCTGTGAACAATGTTGGAGCTAAGCCAGTTGACCGAGTAGGGACAGTAGCAGATTTCAGATGTTTGGGTCCGTATACATTTACTGGATTGGAGGAGCCGTTGCCAACAGAGCAGTGGCTAGTTGACACAGAGAATTTTCTTATTACGGCAAAAATTCCAGATGAGAAAGAGTTGATGTGGTACGCATTCAGTTAGTGGATTACGCCCGAGAATAGTGGCTTGTAGAAGAGAACCGTTTGCCCAAGCCGATCAAGTGGGCGGATTTTTCTAAGAGTTTTCTGGAGAAGTTCTTCCCGCGGACTGCACGGGAGGAAATGGAAGAGAAGTTCATCGGACTAAAATAGAAGGGAGCACCCGTAGATGTGCATGTAGCAGAATGGATGAGACTCAGTAGTTTCGCTGGACCTTTAGTTGCCAACGATGCAGACAGGGCACGGAGGTTCATGCGCAGCCTGGACGTGGACATCCAGAGGCAGATTGTCTCCCTGGGTTTGACCACTTTCTCACAAGCACTTGCGGTAGCCGAGAGCAGCAGAGTTTATCTGTGATGAAGGGGAGTTTTTCTGTCGGGCCAGTCGAGTTTAGGGCTAGGCCGACAAATAATATTCTTGCATCAATGGAAGTGATGAAAGTGAAGAGCCGGCTGTTGTTCGTGATTTTATGGATGCGTTTGAAGATATATCAGGATTACCGCCGAAGCGAGACGTGGAGTTCGCAATTGATCTTATTCCTGGTGCAGCGCCAGTATCCAAAGCGTATTATCCAATGGCACCAGTAGAGTTGGAAGAAGTTAAGAAACGAGTTGCTGAATTGCTTAGAAAGGGTTAGATCCGCAGCAGTAACTCGCCTTGGGGAGCTCCAGTTCTTCTAGTAAAGAAGAAAGATGGCACAAGAAGAATGTGCATCGACTATCGAGAGTTAAACCGGGTGACTATTAAGAACAAGTACCCGATCCCTCGCATTGGAGAACTTTTTGAGCAGCTTAGTGGCGTGGGGGTATTCTCGAAGCTGGATTTGCGATCCGGATATCATCAGGTCCGAGTGAAAACAGAAGATATTTGCAAGACGGCGTTCCGAACTCGGTATGGACATTACGAGTACTTAGTGATGCCCTTCGGAGTAACGAATGCGCCGGCAGTATTCATGGACTCGATGAACCGAATCTTTTCACCATTCTTGGATCAGTTCATTGTGGTATTCATTGACGATATTCTGGTCTACTCGAAGAGTTTTGAAGAGCATGCTGAGCATTTGAAGATCGCACTGCTGACGTTGAGACAGGAGAAATTGTATGCAAAGATGAGTAAGTGCGAGTTTTGGTTGGAGGAAGTAACGTTTTTGGGGCATGTTGTGTTTGGCGATGGAATTGCTGTCGATCCAGAAAAGGTTGCAGCAGCTCGTGATTGGCCGATTCCAAAGAGTGTTGCGGAGATAAGAAGCTTTCTTGGACTAGCCGGATACTACAGAAGATTTGTGGAGAACTTTGCTCGTCTGGCAGAGCCGTTAACCAAGCTTACGCGCAAGGAGGTACCTTTTGTATGGACGGATAAGTGTGCGTTAGTTTTTGAGATGTTGAAGCAGAAGTTGATAACCGCCCCTATTCTGACCGTGCCAGACAATTCCGGAGGATTGGTGATTCACAGCGACGCATCTGGGAAAGGATTGGGATGTGTTTTGATGCAGCATGGGAAGGTTGTAGCATATGCATCAAGACAGTTGAAGACCCATGAGAAGAATTACCCAACTCATGATTTGGAACTTGCGGCTGTGACTTTCGCTTTGAAGGTTTGGAGACACTACCTTCTGGGCGAAAGGGTCAAAGTTTTTTTTACTGATCATAAGAGCTTGAAGTATGTGTTCACACAGAAGGAGCTTAATATAAGGCAGCGTAGATAGTTGGAGCTGATGGCTGACTACGATCTTGATCTTAAGTACCATCCGGGGAAGGTTAACGTCGTGCCGGATGCGCTTAGTCGGTTACCAGCAATTCAGGTGTTAACTATGCAGAAGGAGATCGTTGAAGGTTTTCGAAGATTTGACATGGAGGTTTTGCTATCGCATTCTACGGGACAGTTGATGCAGCGGCAGGTACAGTCATCATTGATCGAGAATATTAAAGCAGCACAATCGCAGGACCCTAGACTGCAAAAGTTTCGAGGACAGGTTGAAGCCGGACTACGAACAGATTTATTAATCCCCGAAGATGGTTCGTTGAGGTTTGGTACCCGTTTGTGTGTGCCAAAGGGGGATATTCGTGAAGAGCTTATGAAGGAGGCACACAGTTCAGCTTGTTCTGTACATCCAGGAGGCACAAAGATGTACCGAGATATTCGACAGCATTTCTGGTGGGAGGGCATGAAATGGGAGATTGCTCGCTTTGTGGCAAAGTGCTTGGTGTGTCAGCAAGTTAAGGCTGAACATCAAAGGGTTGCTGGTTTATTGCAACCACTTCCGATTCCTCAGTGGAAGTGGGAACATATAACCATGGATTTCGTGACGGCTTTACCGCGAAGTCCAAAAGGCAACCATGCTATATAGGTGATTGTTGACCGATTGACCAAGGCAGCTCATTTTATTCCTTTTCGGGTTGGTCAATCAACAGAGACTTTGGCAGAGCGGTACATGCAAGAGATTGAAAGATTGCATGGAGTACCGGTGAGCATCGTGTCCGATCGGGACACTCGGTTCTTATCACACTTTTGGCGGAGTCTACAGGGAAGTTTGGGGACTCGATTGAAGTTTAGCACAGCTTATCATCCTCAAACTGATGGTCAGTCGGAGAGAACGATCTAAACTCTTGAGGATATGTTGAGAGCATGCATGTTGGACTTCAAGGGATCTTGGGAGGATCATCTACTTTTGGTGGAGTTGTGTTACAACAACAGTTTTCAGGCAACTATTCAGATGGCTCCATTTGAAGGTTTGTATGGTCGTAAATGCCGTTCACCTGTTTGTTGGGACGATGTCGGTGAATGAAGATTATTGGGACGTGATTTGGTTGTGCAGATCGTTGAGAAGGTTAACCCTATCAGAAATCATATGAAGGCAGCACAGGACCGACAGAAGAGTTGGGCAGATACGTCAAGAAGACCTCTAGAGTTCACCGTGGGTGATTTGGTATTCTTGAAGATATTACCAATTAGAGGGGTGATTCGTTTTAGAGGTCGAGGAAAGCTTAGTTCTCGATTCTTTGGACCCTTGAGATCGTGGAGCGTGTTGGTGAGGTAGCGTATCGTTTGGCGTTACCGCAGTCCTTGGCAAATGTGCACGATGTGTTTCATGTATCTCAACTCCGTAAGTATGTTCGAGATGAAACACACGTTTTGGATCATTCAGAGCTAACAGTACGAGAAGACTTGACTTTTGAGGAGCGACCGATTGAAATCATGGATCGAAGGGAAAAGGTTCTTAAGAACAAGGTTATTCCCCTTGTGCTTGTTTCTTGGGGTAATCGCTTGCATGGAGAGTCCACTTGGGAACGAGAAGATGAAATCCGGCAGAATTTTCCTCACCTTTTCTTGTAGTTATCTATCTTTGTATTCTTGGAATTTCGAGGATGAAATTTTTTTGTAGTTGGGTATAATGTAACACCCGAGCCCAATGCTACTATTTTCAGTTACTGTTTGAGCATAATGTGGTACTCATTTCATTTAACTTGCTTGTTTGTTGCTTACTGTAAAATTTACCCGGCAAAGTCATTTCTACATATAACAAATTTTGGCATCTAAAATAAAATTGAAAATATTCATCTTGGCCTACTTGACACCCCTAGTCTCGTGGTAGCGTCCGTGCATTGTGTTCTCGTCCCGTTCAGTGAAACGGGCGAGTTTGGACGGCTACGCGCGCGTACATGTGTCCGTTTTGGGGGTATGCTTTTTAATCATAAAACACTTAATTTTAAAATTTGGATCCCGCTTAAAATCCTATTATTTCAATTTCAAATTTTTGGACTCGACCCGGACGCGATTTGGAAATGTTTTATTTGGCGCCAAAATCCCAAATTTTAATATTATTAAAACCATCGCATATATTTTTCTAACTAACCTGATATCTTACTGTTCATTACATATCCTTTAAATCTTTAAGTTAACCATATAATATTTTTACAATCTTTTATATCCTTCTCAATTTATTCTCTCAGCCAATCGCAACCTCCCCTTTAGCCCCACTTTTCTCTCTCTCTCTCTCTCTCTCATATATTCTCTCGTACTTCTCTTTATCATTCTTTCTCTTCTTGCTTCATGTCTCGTTTCTTTTTCTTTTTAACTGTTCTTTTGTTGCCGGGATTCCGTCGTGCCGGTGACGCTTCTCGACGTTCCAGCGAGGTACCCCGACCCGTTTGGTTCCTTTGTTCGTCGTTTGGGTTCATTCTGTGAACTGTGCGCCCGTCGCGTGTTTTCCCCGCCGACGGTTAACGTTCCGTTTTCCCGATTCACGACCCATCGAGGCAAGTCAATCTTGCTACATGCTATATAATTCATTTTATACCTATTTAAATAAATACCATACCTATAGTTTAAATCTAGTGCCCCATGTTTAATTTTATAACGTTTCGATGTTCCGTTTGCATCCGTTTATATCATATTAAATCTAGATCATGAAAACTTATCTTGTGACATACTAGATTACATTATACTGCAACCATATCATTTAAAATATATGTCGTCGTAATATTTATTATTATTATCTTTAATTAGTTTATAATCTCCATTTTATAATGTTATACATTTGAAAATCTTATAGTTTACACATGAAAAGTCGTTGAAAAATCGGATATGACAAATCTGAAATTTACTGTACACCTTACCTTATAAAATTCATTATAAATCATAGAAAAATCATTAGTATACGTTCTTTAGTTCGTTACGAAGCTAACTCAGAATACTATAACTCTATGAAATATTTACTTGCAAAATAAATTGTTTAAATAACGTAAAATGCAAATGAATATGTCTTTAAACTGCTGTCCAGGAAAATTCCAGCAGCAAACTTTCAATTTCGGATGTTTATAACTTTTTGTAGCGACAACCTAAGATATTTATACTTATAAAAATGAAAACCTTATTGAATTATCTTTGTTTTGGTATAAGACACGTCCCTTTTGGAGAACGTTTGTTATTTTTAAACTATTTTACAAATTAGGGTGACGCTGAATTTCTGAACGGAACCTTCTTGTGCATGGTTAATCAATACCACTTTTATAGTTATTAATCGCTTTGAATATGCTATCAATATTAATATTATTATATCAATATTTATATCACATATTGCTTAGTGGTACATCCCACATTACCATTTTATAGTTTTATAACTTTTCGGATACCTGTTTGCATCCATCGCATTTAAGATACATATAATTGCATCCATAGATCACATTACTACATAATAATGTGATATTAACACTCCATGTTTAATAAATTGCATCCTAATTAATATTGGAACTATAAATGTAACCCTAATCGATAACTGTGCATCCATATCCTTGAAATTATATATATTTGCATATCATATTACATGTTCCAGTTTATTGTTCTGATAGTACTCATGCTTGTTTATTTATACACATGCTTATGTTAGTTTGTTTATGAGCACCCACATGACATCTTGTGCTTCCTGACATGACCTGTTACACTTCCTACTTGACATGATATGGTACCGTACACTGCTTGACTTGACCTGATGTACCATGACCTGACCCGTTACCTGATCCTGTGTCTAATGCCAACAAACCTGACATGTAGTCCTTACGGACCGTTCCTGTTGTCTATCCAGACAAACCTGCACCTACCTGATCCTGTGTTGGCATTAGTTCTTGATTACGGAATACCTGACTTGAACACATAACCTTGGGGGTATGGGGAAATCAAAAGTGTAAACTAAAGTGTAACTTAAAAGGGTATTGCTTGATCCGTGGTCCCGGGGGGTAACGGGACAGAGCCATTCGTGACTCTTACATCTTGATCCGTGGACCCGGGGGGTAACGGGACAGAACCACTCTTGGTTCATATATTCCTGATCCGTGGTCCCGGGGGGTAACGGGACATATCCTTTGAGTTACATGGAGGATTACATTAATTGATTTCAAACAAACTTTAGAGTAGACAACCGAGTAGCACAGTTTAGATTGATCACTGCACGTCACATACACTAATACACTTCACTGTTATACATCCTTGTTGACTTGTTACTATTTATGATTCATGCCTGCATATCTCGTGTATCCCGTTCATTTATTATTGCTTGATGTTATGACGCGCTGACGTCTGGGTTTTGCATGGCCCAGATCCTCTACCTTTGTTGCAGACTGATCAGGAGTTTTGCCGCTGTTAGATCGAGCGGTAGGGATCATGTCGGTATCCGGTCTTACTTTCCAGGTGTTTATTTGATCTTTTGCTTCCGCATACTATAGCATTTCTTGACTCTTTTACTCTGGCTTATGGACATGTATTAGATAGTTAGTTTACTTTCCTGTTCTTGATATCTTTACAGCCGTAATGTGACTGTGGAAGGATTTTTCCTAACCACAGGTAGCATGGTTGGCTATGTCACATGCCTATTTTAGCGTACTCTGGGAAGCGGGGCGTGACATAACTGCTTGTGAATTCCAATTATTGTATCCCATTCCGGATAAATAGAAAATGTCAAACTTTCCGATCGAACAATCGAACACCCAAGTTTTCCCGATACAGCTCAACACATGAAATAAGTCTAACAACATTCAGTTCGTGCCTCAGTACCAACGGTCCAGCCGTAGAAGGGTCAAGCCAACACCTCACATGTGGCACGCCGTACTGCCCCAAACCCGAAGGTTCAAAGGGCAGTTCAAGACGGTCACATAATCGAGTTAAGGTTTGTTGTCTTCTAGAGGGTCCATCGCGTTACTTGCACTACTTAGCACGTCGTTAAACTACGGAAAGATCCAACACTTGGAAATTTCCCGACAGGGGAAAAATTGGGTATTTATATCCGGTCGAACTTTTTAACATATTCTAAAAATTTACCCGGAAAGCCACACAGACAAAATTTGATAATCCGATCGAACATACGAAGTCCCAACACAACCCCAGAAAATTCAACTCTTGAATAAATTTTAAAAATACCTAGAGAACTCAGAACCTGAAACAATGAATTACTGTGTAACATGTTAGGGCTGACGTCATACATCCGCCGCGGAACCGCCGCATAAGCTAGGCTTATGCCGCGGTTACGCCGCCAAAATCACTGTTCATGAAAAAAAATTTCCGCCGTAATTCTTAGAATTCCCTGCTGAGTTTTCTGCATATTTTTAATTTGGAAAAATCCACAATTTTAGAAAAAGTACAGAGAGCAAGTTTGTGATAGGGTTTCGGGTTCGTTCGGACTTCAAACTCCGTCTGGACTTCGCCTAAGGCTCTAGCTAGGCTCTGATACCACTGTAGGGTTCCTAGGCACTCTAGTGAGGTCTCACAAAGCATCAACCATGCCAATTTCAAAAATTACGGTGCCGAGAAACCCTAGTGTACGGATCGTTGGCTAGAAATCTAGGCGAAAAAGCTAACTAGTTAACACTTAACTAAAAGAATACGGAAATACAACCTTTGTAGATCCGGTTCTCCACCTCCATAGCTCCGCAACGAAGTCTCCTCGCTGTCCAAATGAGTTCCCGGGCTCTAGCGTCGGCTTCGTCAGAGAAATGGCGAGCTAGGTCGTCGATGTCCATGCCGAAGATGATCTACGTCGAAGCATCACTAGATCAAGCTCCACCTTCACCAAGCCATGAAAACTTGTGAAGGAAACACACTCTACTACTTGGCAAGAGGTAGAGGATGAAGAAATTGGAAATGGGTAGACTTTAGAATTGGATTTCTCACTCTAATTCATCACTTGCCATTGATGGAGGCAAGCTTTCTTCACATGAAAAAGGAAGAAGAAGATGAATAAGTTATGATAAGTTCATTCCAAAAAGAAAATTAAAAGAATACTTATCATGACCAAACCATGGTCAAGTGTAGTGAATAAATCATGGTTAGTGGGATGGTTAGGGTTAAGCATGAGACAAAATGGTCACTTGGTCAAAGTCTTCATGAAGCTTCATGAACAAAATAAAACAAGCCACCATTTTCTCATTTCCTTTTCTTTTTCCAAAAGAATAAATAAATGAATAAATGAATAAGGAAATAGTAAACCCTAACCATTTCATTAACCAAGGTTTAATTCTTTACACTTAACCAAAAAGGCATGTATCATCAAACATGATACAAGCAAGTGCACAAAATCATATCGCATATGCAATGCGCACAACCGAGTGAGAAAATCCATTTAAAGTGAACCAATACTAGTTAATGCAAAGTAATATATCAAATATATAATTATACATTAAATCATTAAATCAACACTTGATTTAACGATCCGGTCATATCGCATATAACCGACTAGTATCATATGTATCGGCTTACCGAACCAACCCTTGATTCGATAACTAGGTTATATCACATACAACCTTTCGACACATTGATCGCGAGAATGAAATACGGTATCACATACACGCATTATTCTCGGTCCCGCACATATCTCATATGCGCTCCTATTTCGTTTCGCTTGAGCCAGGAAACCTCTGTGTAGGACTCTAAAGACTCGTCAATACGCCGGCAGCAGGTAATGATCATATCAAACACCCACAAGACGCAAGCGGTCTGCTAAACGTAACAGCCACCCGGGTATTGAGCGATCAGAAGATCGACGAGCAAGCCCGCTCACACTCCAGTGAATCCAACCAGTAACACTACCGTACAGTCCGGTCTGATCGTCTGATATGTCGCATATCTTGCCTAGGGGTGGTAAACGTCAGACCCCAATAGCTCGATAAGTCGTGTCGATATGAGGTCTATAACAATTCGAGAAACTACTGGTAACACTTACCAGTAAATCCCAGTAACCCTGGCCAGGGATTTCCTGTTATAGCCAATCGAACACAGCGCAACATCAACTCCCTATACCGGGAGAGACGAATCCCCTCCTATCGCTCATTGCCTCCATGTGACTCGGGACTGTACCCAAAAACCACCGTTTTGCATGCCCACTTGGACGTGGTAAGATGGAAATCAAAGCACAGTGGGAACCACACAAGACTCTATGACGATCTCGGGTCAACAGACTACTCTGTACTAGTGTCACCAGAGAACTGCCATCTGACGTGAGGTATAATACCATCTGGGAGTTCTCGGCGAGTTCGTCCAGTATACCCAGTCTCTATGAGCACCCGTATATCATCTCTGATGTCAAACACCAATGGATATGGGATCATCCATTGCCCATCTGTATGGGTCGAGAAGGTACACGCTAGTCTACTCTGGTATATCGATGCCCCGTCTCGATATACCCACGACTAGGGACTTTGAAGGATGTACTTATGGACTACCATGTCCCCACTAGTATGATCCGCATCATAGTCCAGGTAGTCAAGTACACATCCTAAGGGCTTTACCAACATGTAACAGAGAGACAATTAGTGTACACGTTAAGGTAAAGATCAACCAGATAGCTTACTATCATGTCGAGCAAGAAAGTCCTCCCTATATATATGTCCAAGCATCCACTACAATATACATCTTATGTACAGTAATGGCCTCTAGGGCATACATATAACTAACATTATAATGA
The DNA here is from genome assembly GCA_030015575.1 of Agapanthus africanus. Taxonomy (NCBI): domain Eukaryota; kingdom Viridiplantae; phylum Streptophyta; class Magnoliopsida; order Asparagales; family Amaryllidaceae; genus Agapanthus; species Agapanthus africanus. The sequence continues at coordinate 542,189,280 of CM057337.1, forward strand.
TGAATATCTTGTGTGAATCTTGCTTGAAAATACGATTGTTAGTGACAAAAATCGATACCCCCAAACATGCCGTTAAAACCGGAATTTTCTCGTACCTGAAAACGAATAAAATCACCATAAATTATATTCAAACTGGAATGCTGCGTTCGAGGGCTTAAATCGAAGCCAACTCGACGAACTTTAATCCTATGTAGAATTTTAATGTTTTCTGTTCTGAAACCGTGATGATATGTGGATCGGAATGCGACTCTGGACTGCAGTCCAGAGCGTTTCTGATTATTGTGTTCTGTCCAAAGACCTGCGTCACTGTATTTCCTGAAGTCGTATGTTACGGAATTCTACTGTAGGTTAAATATATTCCTGTTAGCTAAATAAAACAGGTGGTTCTATTCCGTTTCTTCGCCATTTACTATTTTAAAATGTATTTAAAATGGCAGAACGTATAACTGTCCAGAACAATTTCTGAAATGACATATTGAGATTAAACTGTGTATAACTTTCAAAGTACAGATGCGATTGAGGATCCGTCTATTGTGTTGAATACCTTATCGAAAACCCTAGATTTAATTTAACTGTGACATCGCTAAATTCTGAGCCCAACTGGGTGCAATTCGTGTCGCGAAACAGACGTTCAGTTCTGAAACTGAATTTCCAGCCGCGAACACTTAAAATGAAATAGCTATATCTTGAAAACCGGAGTTCCGATTGAACTGAAACAAATTTTGATGAATTACTGACTGAGTGTTCTATATATCTTACTTACATCATTGTTGCTAAATTCTTGACATATTAATTTATCCAATTTATTTTAGTTCATGACATGCATGTTAATTCATAACATACAGAGCTTATTGGTATCATACAATATATATATCATACCCTTTGCCATATACTCAGTGTTAGTGCGTGTGGACATTGCATTATCGTGCGTGATAGATGTTGGTTTAGGAGTGACGAGTACACCAATGGAAAGTGAATATTTGTGACAGTGATTGATACAGTGGACAGTGATGAAACCGTGCCATTGGTATACTTGTACACAAATAGATCAATATCATAAATAGTGTAACCTGGGAAAAAGGGGAAATCAAAATGGAAAGAGTATCGTATTTAGCGGGACCGTGTTTAGAGGATGATCATTCGAACTGTGATACTGATACATGTAGGATAGGATCTAGCGATCCGGCTGACAGGGTTATGTCCCGGGCATGTGGGCCGTGGTCTCGGGTATGTACGAGACTCCTGTTAAACATGATCCTCCTTCCACTATGTGATTTCAAACATGACCTAGAGACCGATAGGGACACATAACATATTCTGCATCATATAGTGTTATAGTGATTACTTGCATTGTTCTTATACCAGTATTACCTCATATACTTGTTTCATCTTATTATTATAATATTGTTATTGTGTCGCTCTGACGACTTGAGTATGCATGCTCAGATCCCGCGGGAGGACCAGCACAGGAGATGGATCTACCCTTCGAGTTCACAGAGATATAGTCTGGTGTACTCCCTATCTTTATTGCTTTTCTTAGAGTGATCGTGAGATTGAACTTGGTTAGTTATTGTCCTTATTATCTGTAATTTGCGAACAATGGAATTTTAATGTAATAAATTAGTGATGTGATTCCTTTATTGTTGTGCTTTATTACTGATTACCATGTAGTGCTAGAAGCCGAAGTGTGACTACGGCGGGACGATCCCTTGACCGTAGGAGCATGGCTGGCCTAGTCATACCTCGTATTCCGTATTTTGGGAAGCGGGACGTGACATGGTTTAGTTGGTATCAGAGCTTGTGTTTAGTATCAAGGGATAACATTAACTATGCAGTATTACGCTATTCTTGTTTCACTACTCTTGATTTCCATCCTTGAATCTGATCCTATCCTTTTGAATCTTCCAGTGCTATGACGTCCCCGAACGACCCCTCCTCGGACTCCAGCTCTCAGGACCGCACGGAAAGAATACTCAGTGCACTGACCACTCTTGCGGAAGCTCGGGAGAGAAAGACAGATTTACTTACTGAGGGACTCAGGGCGATTACCGCCGCAGGAGGACCCTCCGCACTCATTACCGCCCCCGAGGGCGCTACTCCACCAGCTTATCAGGCTAGGGCTGGTACCGTATCAGACTTCCGACGGTTACACCCAGCTGCGTTCATAGGACTAGCTGAACCCCTTGAGGATGAACAATGGCTGGTGAACATGGAGAATTTATTGACAGCCGCCAGGGTTCCAGAGGAAGACAGAGTGGATGTGATAAAGATACAATTAGAAGACGAGGCTCGTACATGGTGGTCGGTGGAAGAAAGCAGACTTGATGAGCCGATTGAATGGAGCAAGTTTAAGGAGTGCTTCCTAGATCATTATTTTCCTCCCACAGCCAAGGCAGAAATGTAGGAAAGGTTTATTCTTTTGAAGCAGAATGGACGCCCAGTGGACGTTTATGCGGCAGAGTTCAACCGTCTAAGTCGCTTTGCTCCATACATGGTCAAATCAGAAGTCACCAGGGCCAGACGCTTCCTTCAGGGGTTAGATTTCGAGTTGCAGCAGTTGATTGCATCGTTGGATTTGCAGACTTTCGCACAGGTACTCAACGCGGCGAGAGTTCAAGAGCAATTGATTAACAAGTTCAGAAGACCCCCAGTCGTTCCAGCACGTACCCACGCGCTTTCTCGAGGAGCCATACCGGTTCACAGAGCAGGAATGACACAAATGAAGCGCCCGTTTGTACCACGGCATCGCCCCCAGAGACAGGGCGTAACTTGCGGCTATTGCGGTAGAGGAGGACATACCCAGAAGGACTGTCGCCGTGCCAAGGGACAGTGCCTAATTTGCGGTTCCAGTCAGCACAGGATTAACAGTTGCCCTGAGCGAGCAGAAATACAGGGAGGTTCTGGACCGCCACAGCAGAGGCCACAGGAGCAGAGACAACCATTTACAGGTCGCGGTCAGGGACGGGCTTTCACCTTGACCGCCGAGCAGGCAGAAGCGTCAGGAGATGTAGTTACAGGTACTCTACTCGTATATTCCTTGCCAGCTAGAGTACTATTTGATTCAGGAACATCGCATTGTTTCTTGTCTGAGCATTTCACTAATACACACTCAATACCACACGAACCACTAACCAAGGGGTGGGAAATTCATACGGGTAATGGCATTATTATATCTAGTCGAGAATGTAGATTATGCCCAGTTGTAGTGTGTGGCAGGGAATTCTATGTGAATTTCCTTCTGATCGGGACAGGCAGTTACGACGCAATTCTCGGGATGGATTGGATGAGCACTTTCCATGCAGTTATCGATTGTCGTGCAAGGAAGGTGATCTTCCGCATCCCCAATCATCCGGAGTTTATTTTCGAGGGCGGAATTGAGTCTTTGGAGCCAGCTAAGTATAGAGCCAAACCCAAGGAACTGTCCGCTATGGAGATAGATAAGAGCCCAGTTCTAGTAATTTTTCGGGACTTTCTGGATTTATTTCCCGAAGATCTACCAGGTCTACCACCTCCTCGAATTTTGGAGTTCTCGATCGATTTGATTCCAGGTACAGCCCCAGTATCCAGGGCCCCATACAGAATAGCACCAGTTGAATTGGCGGAATTGAAGAAGCAGGTTGAAGAACTATTAGAGAAGGGATTTATTCGGCCAAGCGCTTCACCGTGGGGTGCACCAGTCCTACTAGTAAAGAAGAAAGATGGATCGCTGCGAATGTGTATAGATTATCGGGAACTGAACAAGGTCACAATAAAGAACAAATACCCAATCCCGCGCATTGACGACCTATTCGACCAGCTAAGTGGAGCCAAGGTATTCTCGAAGTTGGACCTTCGTTCTGGATATCATCAAATCAGAGTAGCAGCCGAAGATGTGGGCAAGACGGCTTTCAGGACCCGATACGGACACTACGAATTTCTTGTGATGCCGTTCGGTGTTACCAATGCCCCAGCAATATTCATGGACTTGATGAACAGAGTGTTCGCAAAGTACTTGGATGCGTTTGTCGTTGTGTTTATCGACGACATACTTGTCTATTCGAAGACCCGGGAAGAGCATACTGAGCATTTACGCACGGTACTGCAGGTTCTTCGGGAAGAGAAGCTGTATGCGAAGCTAAGCAAGTGTGAATTCTGGCTTGACAAGGTTCAGTTTTTAGGACATATCGTTTCGGGCGAAGGCATCTCGGTGGATCCGGCAAAGATAGAATCTGTCAGAGATTGGCCGACGCCGAAATCAGTAGCAGAGATCAGGAGTTTTCTGGGGGCGGGTTATTATCGGAGATTCGTCCAAGATTTCTCAAGGATCGCGGAACCATTGACGAGGCTGACACGGAAGGACGTGCCGTTTACATGGACAGAGGAGTGCACTCAGGCATTCGACACACTAAAGCAGAAGTTAACCACGGCGCCTATTCTTACTGTACCAGATGATTCTGGTGGTTTGGTGATACATAGTGATGCCTCAGGAAAGGGTTTAGGCTGTGTTTTGATGCAGCACGGCCGAGTGGTTGCTTACGCCTCTCGACAACTGAGGAACCACGAGAAGAACTACCCTACACACGACTTGCAGTTAGCTGCAGTAGTCTTTGCGTTGAAGATTTGGAGGCACTATCTGTTGGGTGAGAAAGTGGAGGTATACATAGATCATAAAAGTTTGAAATATGTTTTCACTCAGAAAGAACTAAACATGAGGCAGCGCCGATGGCTAGAGCTGATGGCAGATTATGACTTGGACCTTCAGTATCACCCGGGGAAGGTCAATGTTGTACCAGATGCGCTTAGTCGCAAACCAGCGGTCATGATGTTGACCGATCAGGGGAGCATTATTGAGGATTTCCAGAGACTTGAACTTGAGGTTATTACTCCAAACGCACTCAGTCAAGGCAACTACAGGTGCAATCTTCCCTGGTGGATGGCATCAAGATTGCACAAGCGGATGATCCCCGATTACAAAAGTTCAGAGAGCAAGTGGAAGCTGGACTGAGAACGGATTTGATTATACATGAGGATGGCTCTCTGAGATTCGGTAGCAGACTCTGCGTACCTAAAGGAGATGTTCGAGAAGAAGTTTTGGCTGAAGCACACAGTTCAGCTTATTCTGTGCATCCAGGAGGTACAAAAATGTATCAGGACCTAAAGCAGCACTTCTGGTGGAACGGAATGAAGCGGGAAATTGCGAGGTTCGTATCCAGATGCTTGGTATGTCAGCAAGTGAAGGCGGAACATCAGAGAACAGCAGGATTATTACAACCATTGCCAATACCTGAATGGAAGTGGGAGCACATTACTATGGATTTTGTGACGGCCTTACCACGGAGCCCTAGAGGCAATAACGCTATTTGGGTTATCGTCGATCGCCTCACAAAAGCTGCACACTTTCTACCTTTCCGAGTGGGACAGTCGACAGAATCACTGGCAGAAAGATATATGCAGGAGATTGTGCGACTTCACGGTGTTCCAGTCAGCATTGTGTCAGACCGGGACACGAGATTCTTGTCGCACTTTTGGAAGAGCTTACAGGAGAGTTTGGGAACCCGCCTTAAATTCAGCACAGCTTATCACCAACAGACGGATGGACAATCCGAGCGTACGATTCAGACGCTCGAGGATATGTTGAGAGCCTGTATGTTAGACTTTCAGGGTTCCTGGGAGGACCATCTGCACCTAGTCGAGTTCTCTTACAACAATAGTTATCAGGCTAGTATACAGATGGCTCCTTTTGAAGCACTATACGGGCGGAAGTGTCGATCCCCAGTATGTTGGGACGATGTGGGGGAACGAAGATTATTGGGCCCCGAACTCATTGTTCAGACAGTCGACAAGGTCCAGATGATCAGGCAGCGTATTAAGACGTCTCAGGATCGACAAAAGAGTTGGGCAAATACCAACAGAAGGGCACTTGAGTTCGAAGTCGGAGATCATGTGTTCTTGAAGATTTCCCCTACTCGTGGAGTTATCAGATTCGGAAGTCGGGGAAAACTTAGTCCCCGTTTTATCGGACCTTTTGAGGTGCTAGAGCGAGTAGGAGAGGTGGCCTATCGACTTGCCTTGCCTCCATCGCTAGCTGGTGTGCACAATACCTTCCACGTGTCACAGTTGCGGCGTTATGTTCGGGATGAGAGCTATGTCCTGGACCATTCAGAGCCAGTCTTGGGTACTGACTTATCGTACGAGGAGCAGCCTACTACCATCCTCGAACGCAGAGAGAAAGTGCTAAAGAATAAGGTCATTCCGTTAGTCCGAGTGTCTTGGGGTGGTCGTTCCCCAGGAGAATCCACCTGGGAGCGGGAGGAAGATATCCATGATCGTTATCCACATCTCTTTGTTTAGTACATTGTATTCTTGCATCCTTGTTAAATTTCGAGGACGAAATTTTTGTTAAGGGGGGTATGATGTAAATCCCCGTTTTCATTCTAATAAAAGTTTCCTATTCTCTGATTTCCAGTAGGTTCTTTTCTTTTCCTTCATATTTTGAATTGATTGTTTAAGCTCAATATTTATATTTATCCCTAAAAGCCAAAACCCAAGGTTTAAAACCAAAGTCGAATTAAACCAAAGTGAGTAAAATACTTAAAACTTAAACCTATTTTTACTTTCAGCCCAAGCTTGTAATTAAACCCCAAACCCTTTACAAAATACCATCAGCCCATTCAAAACTTTTAAATAAATCCCTAAATTAAAAACATAGCCGGCCCTCACTACTTTCCCAGCCCATTTGGATTTTTAAATAATCCCTTTTAAATATAAAACTCCTTACTCAGCCCAATCCTATTTTAATTAATTCCTTAACCCAAGTTGTGGCCCGGCCCACTCTCTTAAACCCGAGCCCGCTTCCTCCTTAGACCCGACCCACACTCCCTGTTCATCTTCCATTCAAAATTTCCCCCAACGGTAACCTCCCTTAACTCGCGCGCGACCCGCCTCCTCCGCCGTCGCTCACGCCCACGCCCACGCACCCCTCGTGCGACGTTACCCCTCGCACTCCTCTCTCTAACCCGTCGCCCTCATCTCTCTCTTACTCACCAACTCCATCACAGAAAAAAAACTCCCATCCCTCTCGAAATTTCTCTCGAACCCATTGCCACCTCCACCGCCGGCGATCATCCCACCTTGTCGCTCGACCCACGTCGACGACAGCCACTCAGTCACCCTCTTTCTCCCCCACGACCCCTCCCTTCATCAACCGAGCCCCCACCAAGCATCCCCTGCACAGAAACCCATTTAACCGACCGAGCTCGAGTCGCCACCTTACACCCTCGACGTCGGTGAACTCCCCATCACATCGCCGACCTCCCTAAGATCTCCTCAGCATCACTACCATCACAACAATCCCCAGCCCCCACAGCTCAACCTATTCCCCTCTTCAAAAAAAATTTCAAAAAAAAAAACCTATCTTCTAACTTTTTCCCTCACTGCCACTGTGCGCGTTGCCAGAGCGACGCCGTCGAACTTCAGCAACCCCAACACTTCTCAGACGGACCATAGAGCACCCCTAAGTTTCCAGCGCGCAAGACGACTCCGGGAAACTCCGACGTGAAACTCGTGTTTCGAACTAGGCTCGCGAGAATCCGGTACGTGGCGTATATCGCGCGTTCGTGACGACACTGCTGCCGTACGACCCCGAAACGTTTTCCAGACAAGTATTTACTTGCTTCATGCTATAATAATAGTGTTACAAACCTAGATCACATAGTTTACAAACTTACCGATTACCGATACGTATCGTGACCTAGGTGTTCGATACTAGATCCCAATGGAAATAATTGTTTAACTTGACGGAAACCGATACTTTCTGTTGGCTCTTATAATGATGAATATTGTGTGTGAATCTTTCTTGAAAATACGATTGTTAGTGACAAAAATCGATACCCCCAAACATGCCGTTAAAACCGGAATTTTCTCGTACCTGAAAACGAATAAAATCACCATAAATTATATTCAAACTGGAATGCTGCGTTCGAGGGCTTAAATCGAAGCCAACTCGACGAACTTTAATCCTATGTAGAATTTTAATGTTTTCTGTTCTGAAACCGTGATGATATGTGGATCGGAATGCGACTCTGGACTGCAGTCCCGAGCGTTTCTGATTATTGTGTTCTGTCTAAAGACCTGCGTCACTGTATTTCCTGAAGTCGTATGTTACGGAATTCTACTGTAGATTAAAGATATTTCTGTTAGCTAAATAAAACAGGTGGTTCCATTCCGTTTCTTCGCCATTTACTATTTTAAAATGTATTTAAAATGGCAGAACATATAACTGTCCAGAACAATTTCTGAAATGACATATTGAGATCAAACTGTGTATAACTTTCAACGTACAGATGCGATTGAGGATCCGTCTATTAAGTTGAATACTTTATCGAAAACCCTAGATTTAATTTAACTGTGACATCGCTAAATTCTGAGCCCAACTGGGTGCAATTCGTGTCGCGAAACAGACGTTCAGTTCTGAAACTGAATTTCCAGCCGCGAGCACTTAAAATGAAATAGCTATATCTTGAAAACCGGAGTTCCGATTGAACTGAAACAAATTTTGATGAATTACTGACTGAGTGTTCTATATATCTTACTTACATCATTGTTGCTAAATTCTTGACATATTAATTTATGCAATTTATTTTAGTTCATGACATGCATGTTAATTCATAACATACAGAGCTTATTGGTATCATACAATATATATATCATACCCTTTGCCATATACTCAGTGTTAGTGTGTGTGGACATTGCATTATCGTGCGTGATAGATGTTGGTTTAGGAGTGACGAGTACACCAATGGAAAGTGAATATTCGTGACAGTGATTGATACAGTGGACAGTGATGAAACCGTGCCATTGGTATACTTGTACACAAATAGATCAATATCATAAATAGTGTAACCTGGGAAAAAGGGGAAATCAAAGTGGAAAGAGTATCGTATTTAGCGGGACCGTGTTTAGAGGATGATCATTCGAACTGTGATACTGATACGTGTAGGATAGGATCTAGCGATCCGGCTGACAGGGTTATGTCCCGGGCATGTGGGCCGTGGTCTCGGGTATGTACGAGACTCCTGTTAAACATGATCCTCCTTCCACTATGTGATTTCAAACATGACCTAGAGACCGATAGGGACACATAACATATTCTGCATCATATAGTGTTATAGTGATTACTTGCATTGTTCTTATACCAGTATTACCTCATATACTTGTTTCATCTTATTATTATAATATTGTTATTGTGTTGCTCTGACGACCTGAGTATGCATGCTCAGATCCCGCGGGAGGACCAGCACAGGAGACGGATCTACCCTTCGAGTTCACAGAGATATAGTCTGGTGTACTCCCTATCTTTATTGCTTTTCTTAGAGTGATCGTGAGATTGAACTTGGTTAGTTATTGTCCTTATTATCTGTAATTTGTGAGCAATGGAATTTTAATGTAATAAATTAGTGATGTGATTCCTTTAATGCTGTGCTTTATTACTGATTACCATGTAGTGCTAGAAGCCGAAGTGTGACTACGGCGGGACGATCCGTTGACCGTAGGAGCATGGCTGGCCTAGTCATATCTCGTATTCCGTATTTTGGGAAGCGGGGCGTGACAAAAACCCAAAGCAAATCTCAATAAATACCACTCAAGAAAAACTAGCCATTATCAGACGACTGAAGTTCAACCAGACAGACGTCTGAAGAAGGATCAACAACGGCTATAAAATAGCTTCAGACGTTTGCCGATAGTTTTTACAAGAAGGCAAGTAAGCACATAAGACAAACAGATATCTGAAGAAAGAGACACTAACGTCTGAAAAAGAAATGTTTTCAAATGATTTTGAGCATCAGAAGTTTTTCTAAGACACTTTCAGATGTTTGCCGTGATTTTCAAAACATGGCCAATGAAAGTACAGAGAACAAACAGACGTTTGAAGAACAAGCGACACAGGTCTGAAGAAAAAAAGATTTTCAAAGTTTTAAACCTTCAGACGTTTGTACTAAAGAGGTTCAGATGTTTGTTTTCACAAAAAAGTTTTAATGCCATGAAAACACAGAGAATAGCCAGATGTCTGAAGAAATTTGGACATATGTTTGTTCTGTAAAAAGTTTTAGGTCAATAAAAAACTAGAGAACAAACAGACGTATGAAGAAGTAACGACAGGCGTCTATTCAGTAAAAAGTTTAAGCCAATGAAAATATAGAGAACAAACAGACGTATGGAGAAGTTTTAACAAACGTATGTTCTGTCAAAAGTTTTAAACAATGAAAGCTCAGAGAACATCTAGATGTTTGTTCCGGTAAGTTTCAAACGTTTGTTCTGAAGCAAAAATTGATATTTTAAAACTTGTGCATGTTTTGGAAAACAGAACCGACGTGTGAAGCACAATAGTATAAACGCCTGAAGAAGGATTTTTCAGACAAATTTGAACTTGGTTTTTGAAAAGATTTTAAACGAAAACCAACGCAATTTTTTCATAAATCATACGAAGAGTGTGTCCAAGAGTTTATTGTGATGTTTTCCATAAACATGAGTACCCACATTGATTTTCTATATCAATGTCGTTCTTTTGCCAAATCATGAATCTTCCGATATCTCAAAATAAGCTCTTGAATTTTCGATTTCTTAAATTCTTTTGAATTTGGACTTTTGGCTACTTAGCTTCTTGGGCTTGAATATGATTATTGAGGAGTTCTATTCCATTAACCTCCAACCTCCAATAGATTTGCCGTTTTAGCTCAATTTTCTTCATCCTCCATCCAAACCTTGTCGTGATCTATTTCTGCAAATCCAATCTCAAACGAACAAGCTCATATACAGTATTATATAAAATACGCAAAACAAAAAATAAACACATGTATAAAGATATCTATTAATATTCATAACATCATCAGAACCAAACAATTGGATTATGAAAATCCACACGTCATCATCCCAAGGACCATATAAAGATATAGATTTCTTATATTCTTAATCATGGCGGATAATGATCGATTTTTCTAAATAATAAAATTTGCGTAAATTTCAACTTGATACCATGAACTTTAGTCATTTTCTTTCGAAACTACCAAGTACTTATAAAATTATGCAAAACCACCATGAACTTTCCTTATAGGGAAAAACTCCCAAACGGGATTAACATGAGTTAGTTGAAAATATAAAATAACCGAAATACTCAACGTATATTAATTTAAAAAAGAACATTTCGAAAGGAAAATAATTTTTTAAGCATGAAAACAATATGAACCAATGGAATTTGGTGGTGTAAGATGTACAATAATTTTTTAAAAACAATATTTAGTTTTTTAAGCTAATATTTATCGGGTGTTTCACTCATTTTTTTTTAAAAAAAAACTTATGTTAAGCTCGTTAGGGAGTTTTATAGTACTTAGGAAAGATTTTGGTAGTTCTGCGTCATTTTAGAAGTTTGTGGCGGTTTTGAGGGTGGCTAAACTCATTGTATCAAGTAGAAATTTAAGCATAAAATATTTATCAATTTTCCACGTCTATGACACGCAAAAAACTATATTTAACGTTATTTTATTTGAAAACATAATTTTATATAGTTAAACTCCTATTTAACGTGATTATAATACAAGAAGAAGATTTGATTACACCTTTATTCCAATTTAAGAAGAAACGTGTATGTTAGGTACTTAGATGCAAAATTTCATGTTAGGTTTTATTTCTTTCTCTCTTTTTTCCTATATAACAACCCAAAACCTTTTTATTTCCTGAAATGTAAACCATATACTAAGAATTCTCAAATTATACCAATTTAGGATTTATTGATATCACACACCAAATTGTTTTATCATTTATTTTTAAATTTCAGCTTTAATTTGTATCATATTCGAAAACTCCTAATTTAGTTATTTCAAGCGAGATATCTTCTAAAAGTCAAGATATAGACACATTTATTTCAATATGAAAGGACCAGGAATTGCAAAATATATGTAGTTAGAATCTAAGTTTGAGAATAATTAGAACAGAAAGTTTGAAGTAGTTTGGATATTTAATGGTGGGTTTTGTAAATATAACGATAATTAAAGGTGAAATATATAATTTTAAAGATTTGAAATGATATTAAAGAAACTTTGAGAAATATTACGATTGAAAGTTGTTTTTAGAAAAGAGATTAGGTGCGATTTTAACATCGATTTATTTTACAAGATCGCGATTCTGAAAAGAAGAACAATGGGTGAGCTTTATAAATATTTCAAGCCCTGTTAACATAATTCATCTCTAATATTATAGCTCCTCTTCTGGTTAAGCCGACAGAGATAATTTGATGGCCCTCTCATGGTCGTGGTTTCCAGCTGAGATTTTCTCCAAGATCTTTGATAGATTGTCGACGGTCGACCGTATCCGCTGTCGATGCGTGTGTAGAGACTGGAGACGTGCTGCCGAAACGCAAAATTTCCATACGCCTGTTCCAGAATCACCATGGTTGATGTTCTCCGATCCCCTCAAGGGTTGCAAACTTTACAATATAGCCGGGAACGAGGAGTATCATATGGATAATTTGTCTGAGCCGGATATCCGTAAGCGCGTATGGATCGGTTCATCAGAAGGATGGTTGATCACAGCTGACGAGCGATCAGATTTGCATCTCCTAAATCCAATCACACGTGTTCAGATCCCCCTCCCTTCCATCCTCTCCCTTCCTTCAATTGGAGCGAAGCGCGACCCCGAAGGACACCTTATCAAATACCTCTATTGTTATGATTCCGAATCTTTTGTAGAGGATGAGGCGTTTGAGTTTAGCATGGAAGAAACTAAACGCTATCTTTTCTCTACTCATGGTAGATCTGTGGTTTCATGGTCGCAAAATTCATGGCTTGTGATTCTCTTATTCATGCCTTTTCAAAGATTGGCTTATGCTACAGGCGAAGATGATGTCTGGACCACAATGGAGGGAAAATTCTATAGAGGTCTTCTTTTTCATGAAGGCGTTTTCTACACGTTGGATAATTATGAACAAGTCAAAGTCTGGGATCTCACAACCAACACTTCTCAACGCCCATGTGCTATTCGTACCATTCAACTCGATCTGGAACCCGATTATGATCGTTTCTTATGTTCATACTTGGTTGTATCCTCATCTCGAATTTTGCTTGTTCGAAGGGAGCGATATAAAGGCGAGGGCGAGGATGTGTCTAGGACAGTTTCTTTTGAAGTGTACCAGTTAATCGATGACGGCGACAAGTTTCGCTGTCTGAGGATGCAATCTCTGGAGGATCAAAACGCATTATTTATCGGGAATGGCTCCAGCATATCTTTGCCCACTCAAAACTTTTCTAACTTGAAAAGAAATTGCATCTACTTTGTCGATGACAATTGGGAAGAAACTCCATACTTTAAAGATAGAGATCGTGATATCGGTGTTTGCAGCTTGGAAGATGGTACCATAGCACCATGTTATCCTCAAGATATTCCAAGATTAAATTGGCCACCACCAGTTTGGCTCACACCGAGTCTGCTTTGAAGAAAGTGGATCAATTTCTATTACATGCTATTCATGTATATCCTAATTAGCTAAGTATAGATTCCTTCAATGAGTATTTCTTTTGCTGTTCTGTTTATTTTTCCATTCAAAGTCAAATGCTTCAGTTGGATTGTTCTTTTTAATTATTATTATTTATATGAGTTGGTATAGTACTCCTATAAGCAACTTCAAGTTTCCCCCCTATTCCTCATGTTATGGTTGCCTTTAGTTTTAGTTTAAATAGACTCTTACCTATTATCCATATGTGTGTACCTATAGTTTATGATCTATCTATAATTTTAGGAAGGTCTTAAGTGGTGGAGATGGAGAATCCATGTGCTTGACCCGACATGATTCTTATGTTAGTTTCATGTAGCCTACCATATATGCTTGGTATAAAGGCTTAGCTGTTGTTATTGTTGTTTATCCCATACAAACCAATTTTTGTTTCATTTTATTATTTAAAAGTATAATACTTTATTATACCGTATGATAACTAATTATGTATACCTCAAATATATTTGTATGACTCTTCTCATTTTAAATTTGTTGAAACTAAAATTAATATTTTTTGAAGCCTTTAATTTTTATTTTTATTTTGATTAAACATACAAGTATTTTGGACATGCGATATATAAACGTTTTTATATTTTGACACCGTGGACAAAGATATGAGAAGGATTTTATAAAAAAGTAATAGCTAAAATAATACAAGGAAGGAGAACATAAGAGAGGTGTGGGGGGTAAGGTTGAGTGGATCCCCACCCCATGGATGGTCTCCACCCGCTCCCCCTCACTTGTTGTAAGGTAACCCCACACCTCTATCTTGTTCTAAGGTAAATGGCTCTCCGAACATTCTTATGGTCATTTTGTTCTTAATTAGAGCCATTTACCTCAAATGATATAGGCTTTAATTGTTTCTAGTCGGACCTTTTTTTAAAAAACTTTAATAAGTTAGCTGGTTTAAATCTCTTTTAAAAATCTTTAGTATCTTAACTAAAATTATTTAATATGTTTCTGAAACAAAAATTTAAGTTGATCTAAACTAAAGAACAAAGAAATATGATCTATTTTTTTGTATCTTACTAATTTAGATGATTATATATAGTTATAAATAATAAATTTCGTGATTGTATTAATTTATTACAAAAAAATCTACATTTATTTCTTTTACTTGTTGAGATGCCTCTATCAGAGGCCGCCGTAGACCATCAAATTGAAATCAAATTTGGACCCTATGAGTTGTGGTTGTAATAGTAGGGATAGAGATGGAAATAGAGATAGATATTTAAATCAAATCGCTTTATTTATTATATTTATTAAATTAATCACATAGATAGTACGAAAAACCTATGGTGTGCCGGCTATATATGCTCAATCGTGAAAGAGAAAGAAATATGAATATGGACACCACCAAGTTTCCCTAAGGTTGCTCGAAATTTTTCATCTGTTTCTTTCTTTTTCTTAGATGTATTCCGAGAAAGAGCGTGAGGTTCGATCCTTAGGAGGGACAATTAATTTAATCCTTTTGGAGAAAACACATATATGGATCCTTTGAATGTGTGTGTGTTGTGTACGCAGGGTAGGCTTACGTGCCAATTCCAAAAAAAATAAATAAAAATTAAGCCATAAAATAAGTTCCTTGTAGGTGGATATCAGCTTCTCTTCTTTTAAGGAAAAAGCAGAGTAAGACATGGACATCTGCTTTTGTTTTGTTTTAGATTTTGTTGGAACTTTGAATATCCGTATGGATAACGATCGATTAGGGTCCCCTCCTCATTCTTCACTTCTACCTTATATCCCGATGCCAATGCAATCCTTTTTGGATGCTGAATTCCAATTTGTATATACTTTATGTACGGTTTTTTAAATCTTTAATATATTTTTTGAGTAGGCACTTCCTTACTTTGTATTGTCAAGGAAAAAAAAAAGTCATAATTAACAGATCCTACTTTATTTACAGTGGCTACACTATATTTATCCTTTTATTCTTTTGTTTTTATCAAAGATCAATTTTCATGAAAACTTTCATTTACTTTATTTTTATGTCTAAAATTTATACTTATTATAAGTATTTCAATAGTTCTTTTAGAAATAAACTAAAAAACCCGTACTCCTAATCATAAGAAATTCAAATAAAAAATTTAAATAACAAATCTAAATTTAAAAAATCTCTATAAGTTATACAATTATTTTTGTAAAACACAAAACATTATTTTAATATCAAATCAATAATGTGCAAACAAATAAGTAAGAATCCCAAGGACCATATAAAGATGTACACTCTTTTACATTTTTAGTCATGGCAAATAAAAAATTATAGATTTTTCTAAATAATAAAATTTGCATAAATTTCAACTTGATACAATAAATTTTATCCACGTTCTTCCAAAACTACAACGAACTTATAAAATTATGCAAAGCTACCAAGAACTTCCTTTGTCTGTGAAAACTCACAAACGGGATTAAAATGGGGTTAGCAAAAAGTATAAAATGACCGAAATACCCAACATATATAAATTTGGTCAAATTGTCAGAAAAACCCAAGCACTCTTTTCCGTTGTCAAAAACCCTCTGACCTCAAACGGTAGTCAAAACCCCCTGGAAATATTTCATGTGGTAGCTACATAGTAACCTGCTATATCTAACCAATTAATACAAACTATTTAGATATCATAGACAATTGCTTAGATATCTCAAGCTACTGCGCGCTTAGACATCGCAGGAAACTAGATTTAGCAGAAAACTACTAGATATCACAAGTAAGGGGTTTTCACAATTTATCCTATAAATTTTAAAAGAGAAAACGGAATCTGAGATCCCACAGGAGGAAGTTTCCTCCTATTGTGTTCGAAAAAAACCAACACTCCGATTTTTTTCGATGATCGGCATCTACCATCTTCATCTTTATCATGCAAGATGTGGATATACAAAATTTGATTTGAATCCAACATCTTTTCACCGTTAATTTTTTGATGTAAAAATACTAAAAATATTAGACTATCAAGAAACCGTTAATTTTGCACCCACTACATCAACGGTGAGATATTGGATTCTCATTAAATCTGGTGTATTCGCATCTTGCATGATGAAAATGAAATGATGGATGTCTGTTGTCGAAGAAGTTTGTGGAATGTTGCCTTTTTTCGACGCCGTAAGTGGAACCTTTTTCCTGTGACAACTGAGATTCTGTTTTCTCATTTTAAAAAAGAACATTTAGAAATGGAAATAATTTTATGCTCATGAAAACAATATGAACCGATGGAATTTGGTGGTGTAAGGTGTACATTAATTTATTAAAAACAATAATTAGTTTTTAAAACTAATATTTATTAGGTATTTCAGTCATTTTATCATTTTTTTTAAAACTTGGTTAACCTCGTTAGGGAGTTTTATGGTACAAAAGAAAGTTTGTGATAGTTCTGCATCATTTTAGAAGTTTGTGGTAGTTTTGAGGGAAAGCGACTAAAACTCATGGTACCAAGTTGAAATTTAGGCATAAAATATTTATCAATTTTTCTTGTGTATGACACATGCAGAAGATTATATTTAACATCATTTTATTAGAAAAAGTAATTTATATAATTAAACTTCTAAAAAAAGAAGATTTGATTACACCTTTATGCCAATTTAAGAACATTTAGTTTGGATCATGCCAAATTTGCTTTAAAAGGATCAAATTCTATTACATGCATTTAATGGTAATTAGTTAAATACAAATTCCGCCATTATATTTTTTTCTACTTCTTTCATGAATAGTTTTTATTATTATTTGTTTATTATTTTATTCAAATGTCTTAATTGGTATTTTTTTTCTTCTTTTGTTTACCAGAATAGGCGGGTAGATATCCATAATATATCTATCTATAACAACCCTAAAAGTAAATTGATGTTCGATATTTCTTCTGTCATGTCTCAGCTAATTTACTAACCTAATTAAATTTTAGTTTTAAAAGAAAACTTTGCAGTCCATTATAAAAATAATATCTAGCTATCATATCAACTTTTTTATTTTAAAATTCATTACCAAACCCTATTTGAACAAATAGTTTATTTAAATATAAAATGAGTTAGTTAAAAAATTTAATTGGTGTTCTTATTATAAATAATATATAAAAAGTAACCAAAGATTTAATAACATTTATTTTAGGAAGACATTTGTTTCAAAAAAATGAATTGATCTTATTTATGTTTCCTTAGATGCATTATGCAATTTTAATTAAAATTTGGAATTCAAAAAATGGTATATGCATATATGTCGAGCTGTTAAATGAGCGAGTTAAGCTTTTGGTTGTTCGGATTGGCTCGTTTATTTAAAAAATTTCAGAAAATTGTTCAAGCTTGGCTCGTTTCTTTGCCAAACAAGCCTGAGTGAGCTTTTACCGAGCCTAAGCCAAGCCTCGAGTTATATCAAGCTTGTTTAAAATCTAGAAACACTAATAAAATAGGGGGTTGCTTCTACGGATATTGAAATCCATAGGGGCAGATTTATGTTGACCCTATGGATTAAGCCGTAGGGGCAGAAGCTTGCCCCTACGGTCCAAGACGTTCAAGAGTAAAAATATTAAATCTTAATTCGGTGTTTACCCCTACGGAGCCGCAAACCAAGAACCTACGGACAAATCCGTAGGGGCATCTAAATAGGGATTTAATAGAAAAGGCACAGATTGCCTACGCTGATTATCTCTTTCTTTCTCTCTCGATCGCGCGCGAACCCAAAATCCCCAAATCTCTCCTGCCGTTCTCGCCACCGCCGTTCTCGTTGTCGCCATCGCCGTTCTCGTCACCGTTCTTCCTCATCGCCGTTTTCGTCGTCGCCTCCATTTCGTCGTCGCCACCGATCGACCGTCTCCTCCACCGCACAGGTTAGTAAATCTTCAATTAAACAAATTTTTGATTATTTTAGTGCTAGGGTTCATGGCTAGGGCTGGGGTTGCGGTTGGGGTTGGGGTTCGGCAGGGGTTGCGGTTGGGGTTGGGGTTGGGGTTAGGGCTGGGGCTGGGGCTGGGGTTGGGGTTTAGCTGGGGCTGGGGCTGGGGCTGGGGTTAGGGTTAGGTTAGGGCTGGGGCTGGGGCTGGGGCTGAGGCTGGGGTTAGGGTTAGGTTGGGGTTGGGGTGGGGCTGGGGTTAGGGTTATGTTGGGGTTTGCTGTATTTGGAAAACCTGAGAGGAATTTCCAGCAATTTTAGCCTAGTTTGATTACTAAAATTATTGTTGATCGAGAAAATCTTGGGTCCTTCTAATCAAACAATGTTTGTTACTGTATGTCAACGAGTACTGATAAAAGAAAAAACCGATTTCAAGTGGAAATTAGGTATGTACAATGTTCTAATATAATTTGTATTTCTTGCCATCATCAAACATATAAAATTACTAATATGAAATGGAAAATAAATAAATAAATAATCAAAGCTTTGGCATGTATATAAAATCCCTTGTTACTTTTTCTTGGTTGCCCAACTTTGAAAATTCTATCTATTAAATTAGACATACTCTAAAAAGAATGATATTGCAAGAATTTGACTTGGTGGAGACTTGCATCATTAATAGAAATATGAAAGTGTAAGGACGTTCTTTACCTTCGATAGGGTTCGGTTGGGGTGGGGCTGGGGCTAGCTAGGGCTTGGGCTTCATCACCTGATATAGCGAAATATAAAGCGTACTTCAGTACACCCGACCTCATTGAGTTTCCTATTGAAGTTCCCTGTCAAACGGCATATGCATATTTTTATTCGCCATGAAATCCCAATTATCAAGCTACCGAGGACGAAAAACCACCTTTGTTAGTCGAGAGTCGTGGTAATAGACTTATTATAGATCATAGTCAATTGTTTTTCCTATCAGTTTCTTGATCCAGATGCTAATCAACTTTTTAATTAGTTACTGTTTTTATGACGTATTTGTCTACATTTATTGACAGTGGCCTTTCTTTTGGATGAACATGTTTTTTTGATGCATGTTTCAGTCGTGTGAATTCATATGTTGCGTATAACGCTTTATGATATAGTATCCTACATTTGTAGTTTTAATAGTTGATTGTTATAGATGAATGCCATTGCAATAATAGTTTTTGGTAGATGAATGCCATTGCAATGTAGGATGATCAGTTCTATCAATCTTGATCTCAATGGTTTAAAATCATGTTACACATGCAACATGAATGCACAACAAACGCATAATTAGAGAGTGATTCAAGATGTTCAAGTTAAAACCAATATATGATACTCGATGATAATATGAAACCTTCATATTCTCATCGATACTCATATATGAAACTAAAAGCGCTACTTAGTCCCCGTCTATCGGTTAAGATGTTCGTCGTGACATAGATATCGGACGATATAGCTCGATACTAACAACTGTCGTATAGTCTATGCGACGAGAAGATTCAATCGTATGGTAACCGATAGATTTGTCCCGTGTGGACAAGTTAGGAATGTATAAAGTAAACACCTTCATTCACTTGTGTTTTCATCCGTTTCGAGATATTTCGTCGGTACCTTTCCGCTGGTTCTCCGTGTACAAAGATAGATTAGATATTCATTTCAAAGTTGTTTCACAGCTTTGAAATGATTATCTATTCTATTACAGTGTATTCGGAGAACAGCGGGGAGATGCTGCCGAAATTTACTCGAAACGGTTGAAAGCACAAGTGATGGGTGTTCACTCTATACATTCTTAATGGGATAGAAGCCTTACCCCCGACAGCCGGAACACACACATACAACACGAATGCTCAACAAACGCATAATTAGAGAGTGGTTCAAGATGTTCAAGTTAAAACCAATATATGATACTCGATGATAATATGAAATCTTCATATTCTCATCGATACTCATATATAAAACTAAAAGCGCCACTTAGTCCCCGTCTATCGGTTAACATACGTGCGATGTTCGTCGTGACATAGAACTATACGAAGGTTGTTAAATATCGGACGGTATAGCTCGATACTAACAACCGTCGTATAGTCTATGCGACGAGAAGATTCAATCGTATGGTAACCGAAAGATTTGTCCCGTGTGGACAAGTTAGGAATGTATAAAGCAAACACCTTCATTCACTTGTGTTTTCATCCATTTTGAGATATTTCGTCGGTACCTTTCTGCTGGTTCTCCGTGTACAAAGATAGATTAGATGTTCATTTCAACGTTTTTTCACAGCTTTGAAATGATTATCTATTCTATTACAGTATACTCGGAGAACAGCGGGGAGGTGCTGCCGAAATTTACTCGAAACGGTTGAAAGCACAAGTGATGGGTGTTCGCTCTATACATTCTTAATGGGATAGAAGCCTTACCCCCGACAGCCGGAACACACACATACAACACGAATGCACAACAAACGCATAATTAGAGAGTGATTCGAGATGTTCAAGTTAAAACCAATATATGATACTCGATGATAATATGAAACCTCATATTCTCATCGATACTCATATATGAAACTAAAAGCGCCACTTAGTCTCCGTCTATCGGTTAACATACGTTCGATAATTTATTCTTTTCAACGATAAACGCACACACAAAGTATATACACGGATTTTCTCCTTTGTCAGTAACTATCCCGTTCTTATAGTTCTCAATATAGTCACCATAACCTACAATTTATATGTTATACAGTCTAACATAGCCCATGAGTACGTCAGAGTTAAGGACTGGATGTATGTGGATTGGCAACAACGTATGCAACCTAAGTTTGTCGCAGGAGTTGCTGCTTTCATTGAATTTGCACGCGCACATAATAAGATCATAATAGAGAAGATTCTCTGTTCATGCGATAGATATGGCAATAAGTACTGGCAGAAGGTAGAATTAGCAGAGCTTCATATTGTAAAATATGGGTTTACTGGACTTTATACAACTTGGAAATATCACGAGGAAGAAGAAGAATGCAGTAATGCGGCAGAAGAAGAAGGAGAACACGATAATGCGGTAGGAGAAGAAGAAGAATTCGGTAATGCGGCAGAAGGAGAAGATGGTAATTTATTTCCATCAGAAGAAATGGAGGATATGGTAGAGGCTGTCCTAGATGAATCTATTCGTACCGAAGATGACATTCCTTCCGGTCAAGGACCGCGTGCGGATAAATATGAAAATTTCATGAATGATGCTAGAAAACCAATTTATAAGAATGCGAAGTATTCCACCCTCTCATGGTTCGTCCAACTTTTCCAGATTAAGTGCCTAAATGGATGGGGCAACAAGTCATTCATAATGCTTCTTTCGTTCTTGAAAGATTCTATGCCCCTGGGAAATAACGTGCCCGAGAGATGGTACGGAGCCCAGAAGATGATGTCTGATTTGGGTCTAAAGTGCGAGAAGATTCAAGCATGCCCTAAAAATTGCGTGTTGTACCGGAAAGAGAATTCAGATTTGAAAGAGTGTCCAACATGCGGAAAGGCCAGGTATAAGCCGAAAGATTCTGATAAGAAGCCTGATATACCTGTCAAGATAGCACGATACTTTCCCATAACACAGAGGCTACAGAGGCTATTCAGGTGCAAGAAAACAGCCGAGGCAATGATTTGGCATCACCGTGCTCTTCCAAGTGAAGATGGAAAAATGAGCCATCCAAGAGATTCACCGGCATGGAAGGATTTCGATAGGAGGCACGCAATATTTAGTAGCGATCCTCGCAATGTCCGGCTCGGACTGTCTACTGATGGCTTCTGCCCATTCAACTATATGGCTGGAAGTCACAGCATATGGCCCGTTGTAATGATAATTTATAATCTGTGCCTTGGTTGGCTATGGACCAATCATACTTTATGATGCCTCTTCTTATCGACGGACCAAACTCACTGGGGAACAATATCGACGTCTATCTCCGATCTCTGATCGAGGAGTTGAAATCTTTGTTCATTAATGGTGTAGAGACATATGATGCAAACACAAATACGACCTTCATACTGCGTGCGGCTTTAATGTGGACAATTAATGACTTTTCTGCGTATGGAATGCTATCAGGTTGGTCCGTACATGGTCACAAAGTATGTCCTCATTGCCATGAACACACAACATTGAAATTCTTGAATTTTAGCAGGAAGGTTTGTTATTGCGGCCATCGACGTTTCCTGCCTCCAGACCACCCATATAGGTTAGACACGGTTCACTTTGATGGTCATCAGGAGCTTCTTGGACCTCCATCCCCATTGTCCAGAGAGGACGTGACTGCTCAATGGGATGGTTACAATAATGTGACCTTCGGGATGGATCCGACGAAACAGGTCAAACCACCATTTTGGAACAAGTTAAGCATTTTCTTCGAGCTTCCGTACTGGTCAACAAATTTAGTGCGTCATTGTCTGGACGTCATGCATATAGAGAAGGGAGTATCAGAGCACATACTTAACTTGCTTCTTTGTAAGGACGGGAAATCGAAAGACAACCTGAATGCTCGGATGGATCTACAGGAGTGGAGAATAAGGAGTGAATTGCACCCTAGACCGGTAGCGGGTAAACCGGGCAAGTTTGTACTTCCCAATGCCGCTTATCATATGTCACAACCGGAGAAGAAAAGATTCCTGTAGGTGTTGCATGATTTGAAAGTTCCTACAGGTTTCTCAGGATCATTCAGCAAGAAAATAAAAATTGTGAAAGGAAAGATCGATGGGCTGAAAAGTCATGATCACCATGTTATCGTGGAGCACCTTCTTCCATTAGCCCTCAGGACTTCTCTCCCCAAATCGGTTGGTCTAGTAATCAACGACCTATGTTGTTTTTCCAGAGAGTTGTGTGCTAAAACACTGGAGGTTGTGATACTGGATAAACTAGAAAATTCTATTGCGTTGATACTTTGCAAGTTTGAGCGTATTTTCCCACCATCATTCTTCGATATCATAATACACTTGACGGTTCATCTTGCAACTGAGGCTAAGTTAGCCGGACCGGTACAATATCGATGGATGTATCCCGTCGAGAGGTACGTGTAATTTTTCGTTTCGCGCAATTTATAAATTTATTGTTGTCCTGTATGCCCGTATTTATTTATTCAACATATTTTCATTAGGTACCTCTACACTCTTAAAAAGTATATACGCAATAAAAATCGACCAGAGGGTTCTATCATGCAAGGTTATCTTGTTGATGAAGCAACCATATTTTGTTCCCGCTATCTGGACGAGAACATTGAGACAAGACTTAACCGGCCTCGAAGAATTCAAGACGGGCCATATGGTAAAGCCGAGTATAAGAGGGTAGACACTATGTTTATCAACAAGATATACCGGTTTATCTTGCTTAATTGTGCATGTCTTGAACAAATTAGAGAGTAAGTTTTTTTGGATTAATTGTTATATTTGTGTTTGTGTGTGTATGAAATGATATAATATTAATGTCACCATTATTTGTCAAAAACAGAATTTATTTTAACGAGGTACGTGAGGGGCATCCTGATTAGAACGAAGAACGATTGGAAAAATATCATCAGGATAATTTTTGTGATTGGGTCACAGATCATGTAAGTTATTCGAATAACATTTTATTGCTATCAGTTTTAATCTAAACTTGTATCGTTATGTATTTTTTGTAAAATTTATTTTGTTAGATCCACGATCCGAACTTGTCTGCATCATTTGAGAGTGATTCAAGATGTTTAGCTCAATTTCCTAGTATGGAGGTTGCATATTACAAAAGATTTGGTGTCCTTAGATATAAATTCGAAGTTAAGGACATAAAAACATCTAGCACCACTCAGAATAGTGGGATTGCGATGGTAGGATCGGACGGTGTGATTTATTATGGGTACTTAAATTGTATACTCGGCATCCACTATCCCGGACGATCAGAACCCTTTTATATATTCAATGTACTTGGTACGATACGCGAACCAATGCAGACAAGTGGAGAAGCAATCTTGGGACTTGGAAAGATGAATATGGATTGACCAGTGTGAACACACTTCAATTTTACGGTCAGGAAGATCCGTTTATCTTTCCAAACCAAGCGTTCCAAGTATACTACTCATAGTGTTTGAAGCATCCGGGATGGAGTGTTGTATGCCGATGGAAACCCAGAGATGTCTACGATGTCCCAGAATTCGAGGACAGCGATGAGGATGAAGAAGAGAGAAGGCTTAGAGTGCTCCGACCGTCTGTTTCAAAGGACGGGTTGTCTTCGGCCGATCATGAAGTTACGTGAGTTAGAAATAACACCGACGATGAAATCCAAGTAGATATGTATAATGTGCCCACGAAACGAAAAAGGTTATCAGTAATGTTATATTATTACTTCATATTTTATGATCTATACATATATAGTCAATACTTTTAATGATTGTCTAATGCGTCCACGAACCGTTTATCTAGATTTGATGACGATGTCGGGAGCAGCGAGGGGCGGCAGGAGCTCCAGCCGCGGCAGAGGCAGAGCGGTTCTGCTGCCCGGAGAGCTGCGTAGGGAGCTTCAGAGGGCCGGTCTTGCACCCAGATCGGAGACCCCTTCGGATGCCTCCTTCCGTGTGGATTTTGCCACACCTCTAGGTATATTGCACGCATATCCATTTTGAATGTAATATTATAGATATTCATGCATGTTTATGTCAAAATTACTTATATTGTCAATGTTTGATTGTCTAGTTGTTGGTGATGCGTCCATATCAGGGACAGAGGCCACTCCCGCTCCTCCAGGTATGTTTATATATCATATAGTGGATGTATATTGATTTAGAATACTATATCATAAATATACACACATTCCTTTTGCTCTTACTTTGATAGTAATTTTTATTATTGTCTAGCTGTAGATGGTGACACCACCGCACCTACGGGTATGTTTATATATCCTATAATGCATGAATATTGATTTAGAACGTTGTATTATTGATCTACACATTCTTTTTGCAATTACTTATATAATCTATTTTTAATTGTCTAATTATAGGTGGTGCGTCCACATCTGACGTAGGGGCCACTCCTGCCACTTCCGTACCCTCCGTATCGTCTGTAGGTTAGTATGAATAAATATAAAATATTTATTCATTTTACGTATGCTCTATAGAATAAATATGAACTTTATGGAAATTTAGCGTTAATGTTTATTTTCTAGTTGGAGGGGATGCGTCCGCATCCGGGACACCGGCTGTTCCTCACCGGAGGAACTATCGTCCGGCTCGTGCTGCTGCCCGGGCCCAGGCTCGTGTTTTAGTCACCGGAGGTATATATCACACTTCAATTTTTGTTTAACCTTGATTTCTTAATACAACTTTGTCTTAATATTGATTGTCTTGATATTTCTTGCAGACACAGGGCCTCCCCATCCCAAGAAGGGGACTCAAGGCCCGAATCAGTCCCATAGGCTGAGGCTTGACAGAGCTAGGGGGAGGCAGCATTCCCCCTCTTTTTTTACCCTTGACTATCGCTATACCGGTCCTCATGCCGAGAGGTTCAGGTGGTATATGGGGGATGAAAGCCGGCTCGTGAAGAACTATCCACTTCACGTTGAGTGGGACGAGCAGCACTGGTGCTCATTCGCCCGCTTCTTTGATCAGGCTCGGGTATTAATATATATTTTCATTTGATTTATCCAATATATTTATTATTAACACTTGCAATCTAATAACAATGTTTCTTTTGTATTTTCAGTTGGATTACGATTTTCAGCCTGTAGCCGACCTTGATCACCCTGGGAGGGTGCTCGACCTTCATGCTCTGTACAATGGCCTGATGAAGAACATACAGACTAAGGTCCGATACAACAGGAATGAGCTGAAGGCCGACTGCTACTCCCTGTGGATAGCGACCCCCGAGGCAGAGAGAGCGGCCCTCCTATCTACTCCGGCGTTTGCGAGAGTCGACGTAGAGACATGGCCTCTATTGCGAATATTTCGACTCTCAACGCAAACAGGTATGTATTTTAAATGTAATTCATTGTTTAGGATATAATTTATTTTTTTGTGTTCCTTAATTAGAAAACTAAATGTGAATGCATTGTGCAGAAACAGGCCGCTCAAAATATAGAGAATAGGAAATCGGAGAAGAGGGGTCGCCCTACTTACATAGGTGGCTCGAGGAATATTACTCGAGCCATGGAGTTATCGGTAAATTATAATAGACCGGCCTTTGTGATATAATACAATATTAAGAGTTATTTTCTAATATATCTAATATTAAGAGTTATTTTCTAATATTGCAGACAGCTCAGACCCTGGCGCAAGGTGGTACACCGAGCGTGCCGTCCGCATATCTTGCCGTCCACGGCACCTCGACAGATCCCGCTACGGGCGAGCTTCGATATCTCGACGTTGCTACCTAGGAGTATTGCGTAAGTGTTAATATTTATTCAACCCATATTTAAAATTTTAGTTTTGGAAGGTTCAAATTTAAATTTTATACTTATACTTTACTGCTTAATGTGGGTGTAGGAGCGGGTGGTTGAGCAGGCGAGGTCTCGAGGATCGATTTTACCGGACAGAGCGATCCGAGGCTGTTGACCCCAGTCCTGGACGCCGCACACGGAGGGCACCACGGAGGTTGGGACAGAAGCCGGGGACTGGGCCCTAGCGGGACCCATATGAGGTTGGACTCCACCCCGACGGTTACTTCCTCCGTCTCCAGTGAGCGACGTGTCCAGTAGGAACTGGAGAGCTTGATGGCCACCGTTCAGGAGTTGAAGGAGATACTGGTATGTATACTACTTAATAGTAAAATATCATGTCATATTATAGATATCAACATATCCAATATTAGTATGTAGCATGAGCTTATTTGGTTGTAGACTTAGGTTTGATTAATCATACATACATATCTAATTAAAATAAACTACGGTTTTCCAAACTAGATATCCAAATGGGGTTTCGAAATAACTTGATAATGATCCGAGTTCGAATAATACACAGTTCTTACACGCTTATTACACACGTTAGGTCCAGACGCGACAGGGTACATCGGCCGAGCCTCCACATGCATCTCCTTCGGCTGCGGCTCCGCAAGCCACTACATCGGCCCCGCAAGCCACTACATCGGCCTCGGTTCCGCAGAAACTTCCTATAGCTCCACCGCCCGCTCAGACTCCCACAGCCGCGACTCCGCAAGCCACTACCTCGACGGCGGCTGCGCAGACCATATCGGCAGCTCCACAGCCCGTTCAGACTCCCGCACGCGCCGAATTGCATGATTTATTGACCGAGGAGCAGGCGCGCCAGATTCTAGCGTTTATCAGAGGTGGAGCTGGACCGAGTTAGGGTAGCTTTTTGATTCTTATTTTTTGAAACATGTATTTATTTATATGATACATATTGTACTATATTTTGGACTATATTGATATTGGTGGTCCTACGGTGTTTATATTTATATCATATTCTGTTTTTTGGTTTCTTTTGTATATTATATGCATGAGATGTGATTATGAATACTGCGATATATGTTGTGTGATGATTAATTTTATATTTGATTGATGTATATATTATTGTGCACAGGGCGAGAAAAAATCAGGCAGCCCTTTTTATAAAAAAACTGATAATATGTATCTATGGATTAATCCGTAGGTACACATGTTGTCCCTACGGATTAAACCGTAGGGGTAAAATATCAGGATAACTGATATTTTCCACTGTGATCACAGTATCAGATACCCCTACGGAGTTATCCATAGGGGCAAAATATCAGGATTTCTGATATTTTTCCCCTACGGATATGTACCTACGCATGTATCCGTAGGGGTTAGTACTTGACCCTACAGATTCATCCATAGGTACAAGTAATCTATTTTAAAAAGCCGTAAATAAAATAATTTTTTCCCCTACGGCCTACTCCGTAAGGTAAACGGGACCTACACAGAACTCCGTAGGGGCAAGTTCTTGTCCGTAGGGGCAAGTTCAAGGCTTCAACTTGCACCTACGGCGTTTGTACCCACAGGGTATTTTCTTGTCCCTACGGATATATCCGTAGGGGCAACCCTTATTTGTAGTAGTGAAAATAGCTAAAACTAATTACAAAAATATGTAAAAATAAAAAATAAAAAAATAGATGTTTGATATTATTTTTGACGGCATGAGTGGTGAGAAATATTGTTGTTATTAATAAATAACCAGCTAATTCTTGTTTAAAACCTTGTTGAAATCTAGCTTCTTGGATATTATTGTATAACAACACTTGATTTAATATTTATGAAGATTTGAATTTCGAGCTAATATCGATGAGTTAATATATATCATCTAAATTTAAGAATAAGTGACTATTTATCAGTACAAATGATTGATTCAATTTATTGCATATTTTGTTAACCATATTTATCTTAATTTTGCATATTTTACGCCGTTCCGTATATGTTTTGTGAATCATTACAGGTTACAGGACTTAAACGCAAAACACTGCATACATGCGTGGACAGGAGACTTAATTGGAGCCTAATAAAAAATAGCGAATCAATTGTCAAATTGGAAACAAACTTTGAAGATCTCGAGATCATCAAGACACAAATTATGGAAAAAGCCAAATATGCATCTGCTATAAAATTTCGGTCAAGTTTCCAATTTTTGAGATTTCGGCTGAAGTTTATTAGAGTTGGGTCTTGAGCTTTTTGGGAAACATAGATATTATCTGTATCTTTTAAAAGTTTGTTTCAATTCTCTAGAAACCCTATAAATATCTCTGTATGATTCAATATGGTTTCATCTTTCCCTAGGCTTTAAAATTAGGATTTTTAATTTGGAGATATTAAGTTTTGTAATTCCTTAATCATTATGAAGTTTAATTCTATGATGCTTTCTTTTATGATAATGATGGGTAGCTAATTATTCTTCTAGGGTTAGAATAATTCTTTCTTTCATGATTGTGATATTTTAATATCTTTATTTCTTTTCTTTGTTTTTTTCATGATGAATTTTTCTTGATCTAAAGTCTTCTCATTTTGTTTTTCAACTAAACAACTAAACTACATGATGATAGTTGATGCCTTGAATAGGTTTAGGAAAATGTGATAATACCAAGAAACTAGTTAGATTAATGATAGCGTGACGAACTAGAAATCTAATCAAGAAAGGTAAGAGATGATTTTTAATCAAGAAAATTCAATTTAGATTACGCCGATAAATATAATTTAACTCGTAAATTGACAACTTAGGAGTTATCTTATAGAAAGGGTCCTATATTACTTGTGATTAATTAGAATTGTTGGTTTTAATTGTTTTCTTGATGATTTTATATACTTGATAGTGTAGATCTTATCGTATGAAGTATGCTTATATCATAGTTTGATATTTAATTGTCATATTATTTTACCCTATACTTTTATATAATTAATGGTTAATCAATTAAAACGACGAAGTTAGAAAAGAATAGAATCATATAAACCAACCATGATTGTAAAGATAATTCAACACTCTATGTTTGCTTTATTATTTAAACCCACTTTTTAAATTACTTGTATTTTAATTTTTAGTTTAACATCAACTACTTTCGTACTTATTTTAAAATTAATTAGAATTCTCAACGCCTCCCTATGGATCGATCCGTAAGTACTATTGTGAAAAAATGTATAATTGCTGTTTAATTAATGACATCAGTAAAATCTCAATCAATTTTTTGGCGCCATTGTCGAGGAGGCGTTTGAAATTTTAATTACTTTTAATTCAAGTTAATTTAGTTTAGTTTAGTTTTATTTTATTCTACAAATATTTTATTTTTATTTCAGAAAACGAGATATACATCTAGGGAGCTTGGATCGAGGAAGGAGCAACTTTTAGCAAGACATAATTCAAAAAAGTTTCGGATGAGATTTCCCATATAGCTTTCAGCCAAAATTTTTAAGGTTTCTGATCTCGAGCTTGTTGCAGTCTGTTTCAGATTACTTCTACTTTCCATAACTTTGTTCCAATTTTAATGAAGTGTCAGGAGTGTAACAGAAATGAGGCTAATCCACAACGCTTCCATCTCCCTTTATGTAGGTAAGTTTCCTTTCTTCTCTAGCCCCTCTCTCTGTAATACCTAGTTCCACTATAAATATCTTCCGTATTTTAAATAAATACTTTCCCCAAAATTTTTCTATTTCTAATTTGTTTATAATTATTAGTTCCTAAATTTAATTACAAATTTTAATTTTCTAACCCTAGCTATTAAACCCTAACCCTTTTCCTACACCAAGCCCAGCCCACATACCCTCCCCTCACTCCCCTCTCTTCTTCTTCTCCTTCGTGTTCCCTTCTTTCCCGCTCTTTTCCTCACTTCCCCACGACCCGTGCCCACTTTCCCAACGACCCGTGCTCGTCCCACGACCCCTCCTCCTTCGCCAACCGCCGTGACGACCGCGTCTCCCTCGCCAACGAACTTCCCACGACCGCGCCTCAACCCACCGATCCCCTCTCTCGTTCTCATTCTCTCACTCTCACTCTCCCCTCTTCCCTCCCACGCACCACCATCGCCTTCATCTCCCTATTCAAAGACAAATGCTTCAGTTGGATTTTTTTTTAATTATTATTATTTATATGAGTTGGTATAGTACTCCTACAAACAAATTCAAGTTTTTTTTTTAATTATTATTATTTATATGAGTTGGTATAGTACTCCTACAAACAAATTCAAGTTTTTTCCCTCCCTATTCCTCATGTTATGGTTGCCTTTAGTTTTAGTTTAAATAGACTCTTACCTATTATCCATGTGTGTACCTATAGTTGGTCCCCACCCATGGATGGTCTCTACCCACTCCCCCTCTCTTGTTCTAAGGTAACCCCACAGCTCTCTCTTGTTCCAAGGTAAATGGCTCTGGGAACATTCTTATGGTCATTTTGTTCTTAGAGCCATTTACCCTGATTAATTGATAATCCAAGCCTTACAAATATCTTAACCTTGATTGATATTGCAGTTATCATGATTTGTAATAATAAAAAACAAATTTATGTATCTTATCAAAAGCTTAAAAGAATAATTCTTTCCAAATTACAGATCATGTTATCTTTCCCCCTAGATTATAAATCAAAACTTCAGTTTGGGATGTGTTTGTATATTAAAAATTGTCTAGTTGGTTGATTCCTTTAGAACTTTGAGTTTAATTCCTAAAACCTCTGTGCATTCGAAAGTGCGTGCACATTAACAACTCACAGATATTTGGTACAAACTCAAAAAAGGTTAAAATATTTCATTACTCAATTATATGAAAGAATTGCTAATGTCCTTCTAAACAAATATTCCTTAATACAGTATTAATCTAGCACCCCCAACAAAAAAAAGGAAAAAGAAAAAAGAAACTACGGTAATCTAGCATCGAAAGGCCCCGGCATGGGTCTAGCCATGGGAATAACAGACAAATAACCATAGTAACAAGGCTCATAAGGAGCGTAGCACATGCTGGTAGGAGACATCATAGGACGAACTGGATAGTTTAACCGAGTCTCAACATTATTCTTGGCGTACTCCTCTTGCCGTCTATGTTGTTGAATGTCGTAAAATGGTTCGGCATGAGCAGCTTCATGGAAAGGCGGTGCAGCCATAGGGACAGCAGGATGGTAACCATAATAATGAGGGTCAACAATAGGATAGAAATATGGCATCAATGCAGATCTCTCGAACCACAATGGTTCAGGGACAGCAGCACTATAGGGCATCATAGGAGCAAGAGAGTAGTAGTGGCGCATCTCAGTAGAATTCTTCAGGTGCTGCTCTCGTCGGCCATGTCCCTTGACACTATATAACTGCCCCACATGAGCGTCTTCATGAAAATTTTCATACCTTCGCTTCAACTCCTAAAACACCATCGCTGTCAACAGACTGTCATGACCAGCTTGGCGGTGTCTCCCTGTCCAATTCTGAATTCCAAATATTTCAAACAGCCTAACAAGGCATGGTTCACCATAGGTATTCCCAATGTAAGCTCTGGCCATGCATTTGATACCGTACACTTTTCCAAACAGTTCCGAGACCACCCGCAGAAAATCCGGCAAGGTGTTTTGCAGCGGCATCCAATTCACCAATTTGACCAGATATGCAAAGTCATACAACCCGTGAAAGGAAATCCACTTCGTCCCCTCACGCCGTTTGATCAACTTCTCCAATATTACCGTCGAAAGAAGGCCAGTATCCACTCCATCCATGATGTTGTGGTCGAAATCTACACCGCTTTGCGTCAACAAATCGATCGAGGTTTGGGAACAGCGATCAACACGATGATCAAATTCTTTGAAATTAAATTGCCACAAATGGCACGAATTGCCTCCATCTGACACCGTAATTCCCAACTGAACAAGCTTCAAGTCGTTGTCATTGTTCTTCACGACTCTGTAATTCTCCTCTTTAGAAACGCTTCAAGGAGTTGGGGTTGGCTCAAGGAATTCCCGGAACTCTGTATCGATGAATACGTGGCGGAAAAAGGGGCGCATGTTGGATAGCCCATCCAACTCATGGATGAAGTTTTCAGCCCAGACATCCTTCACGGTTTTCTCACGGATGATGGACATGATGGCTTCTCTTCCTCTTCATAGTTTTTGGTTAATAATTTTTTTTTATTTGGAACTTTAAGAAAACATGGTCTATATTTATAGAGCAAACCAAGATTGAACAAAATCTTAAATAAAAATAAAAGATTAAATAGAATTCACTGTGTTTAAACTTGATGATTATCTCTTTATATCAGTACCGATTTAAACAATTATCTATTTACATGAGAAAAACATTAGAAATATTTACTGTAATCTTGATGGCCCAACTAATTTTTTCCTTAAATTATAACTGGCCTTTTACATGTGAAGATATATCAAAAATAAAACTGTTATTGCTGGATTTTATAAAAAGAAAAATTGAATTATTTTTCAAATATTAGAGTGGTTATTTAAACTATCCTATTTTAGGCTATGCAATTTTATATTTTACAAAATATAGATAACATGAATTATCTAAGAATAAGGAAATTTTTATATTTGATTTTATTCTAGTTTACTTAGAGAGAAAGCACTTTCTTCTGAATCTTCTTATCTTTGATCTCTCTTTCTTCTCTCTCTCTGGCTTTTGTATTTATATTCCCATCCAAATAAATACTCAAACCAATGGTTTTTTATCAAACAGTCCAAAGATTAAAAGAACAAAAGATCATAAATGTTGTAATATTTTCTTTTACACATAAGCCATAAGTACTCAACTACTGAGACTTTACAAATCATGTAATGTTTGTATATATAGTTATAAATAATAAATTTCGTGTTTGTATTAATTTGTTACAGAAAAATCTACATTTATTTCTTTTACTTGTTGACATGCCTCTATTATAGAGTCAGTAGTAGACCATCAAAATGAAATCAAAATTGGGACCCTGAGTTGTGGTTATAATAATAGAGATAGAGATAGAGATAGAGGTAGATATTTAAATCATAAAATTGACAAATCTTTTTATTTATTATATTTATTAAATTCATCACATGAATAGTACAAAAATTCCATGGTGTGTTGGCCATATATGCTTGATCATGAAACAGAAAAAAAATATGAATATGGACTCCACCAAGTTTCTCTAAGGTTGCTCGAATTTTTTTTTTATCTATTTCTTTCTTTTGCTTGGATGTATTTCTAAGGAGAGCGCGGGATTTGATTCTTAGAAGGGATAGTGATCACAATTTAATCCCTTCGGGGCATATATATATATATATATATATATATATATAGAGAGAGAGAGAGAGAGAGAGAATAATGGAGGAAAGAGGCCATAGAAGGTAATTTCCTTCTATAGCGTCGAAAAAGTACGTTCTCTATCGTATCTTTCGATGATCGATATCCATCATTTTCATCGTTATCATTTAAGATGTGGGTATGCCAAATTTCGTGTGATTCTACAACTTTTTCACCGTTGATTTAGCAATGTAAAAAGTTCTATTGCCGGTAAACCGTTAATTTTGAACCCACTAATTCAACGGTGAAAACTTCTAGAATCACATGAAATTTGGTGTACCCATATCATAGATGATAACGATAAAGATGATGGATTGCCGATCGTCGGAAAACACGATGGAGGGCGTATTTTTTCGACGCCATAGAAAGAAATTCCCTTCTATGGCATCTTTCCTCCACTATTCTCATATATATATATATATATATATATATATATATATATATATATGCGCCTCGTGTGTGTTGTTTGCGTTTGGCTTACGCGACAGTTCCAAAAAAAAAATTAGACCAAGGGATGATGATTTTTATATAACTGCCTTTTAGATTTTACCAAAGCTGATCTGATATTAATTTCCCATGCATAAATATCAGGAATCATCGATTTAGGAGTCCACATGATTCATTGATTCTTTATCTACCAAAAATATGCCTAGTTCATAATTATTCGCAGCTATTATAATATAGAAGAATGTTTGATTATAAAAACATAGTCAAATTTATAAGAATCTTTTTTTGGCACTAGAAAAATATGTGTTAGATGACAATATTTCATTTTAGGGTTGTTTTTCTATATAACACCCCAAAATCATCTTTATTTGTGAAAATTAACCCATATCCTCAATATTTCAAACTCACCAATCTTGAAATCATTGTGATATATCGCACCCCAGACTCTTTTATATTTTCAACAGCACCCTTTAATCTAGTTGTCTTCAAATTTCACCTTAAATTTTTATTTTATTTGAAAAAAACCTTATTTTAATTATCTGCAGAGAAATATTTTGGAAAAGTCGAGAAGACGCATCCATTTTACTATGAATCCATTTTACTATGAATTCAATGACATAGCCCCATTTTTAAATTATGGTCTTGTAAATTAAACGAGAATTCTCTAAGTAATCACCCGCTAACCGCTAAC
Source organism: Agapanthus africanus (assembly GCA_030015575.1). NCBI lineage: Eukaryota > Viridiplantae > Streptophyta > Magnoliopsida > Asparagales > Amaryllidaceae > Agapanthus > Agapanthus africanus. The sequence continues at coordinate 542,224,466 of CM057337.1, forward strand.
CAATCGTAGTAGATCGAGGATGAAGGAAGAAGACGACGGCTCTAACCCTAGATCTCTTTAGAACCCTCTAGCTTATCCTTAATTAATCTCTTGATTAATTAAACCTCTAGGATCATCATTAAACATAGCCCCATTTATCATATCTATCGATATAGAGACCACTAGAAGGAGCGGCTATTGGGCCAGATGAAGCCCAATAGCCAACATACTCCAACATGCACCTTCGGGTGGGCACTATCCACACCTCCTTGAGGCGGTTCCCTAAACTGTTGACTCCCTGAGTCAATTGTCTCCTTGAGAATCTTCTTTTCCGTCCTTATTCATACCCATAAATGATGGTGCGGCGTCGACTGTTGAGAACCTGTAAGCATCCAGAGCCGTTAGGATCGACAAAGGATCTCCCTAAAAGAAAAACAACATAAACCGGGATGTTAGGCTCGCAAAATCTCATACCCTAGATCTGATCAGACATGTCTGCCCAAGTACCTCCGATCCCTCTCAGAAGCGTACTTAAACACCTAGGTCTTCTCTCGATTCATCGCACTCTTAAACCTCGCCCTCGGTGTTAATAAAAGTTGGCCATGCGATACAATCAGGAGACATTCCAATCGATCTTCCTCCGGCTCTGAATAGTTGGTCTGCTATTCACCGGCTTTCCTGACACTGCCTCGTATGTGTGGTATATTGTCATCGCAACAGGAAATAACAGCCAAAGTAGCAAACGCTCATAACATGCCTATCCAGAAAGCCCAGTGTCGCTAAGGGTATATTGACTGCCCGTCTTTCTATGAAGGAGGTCGTCATAAAGGCTCACACAGTAAGGAAGATGGGATAGTATTTGAACCGTCTCAACCTGTATGTGACCTGATATTGTCCTAGCTTGTTCCTGGCTCGTTTGTCAATGTTATGGGTTTGATCCAAATCATTTTATTGGTAAATTTATTGGGTTTAAGATGGTTCATATATTGATATGTATGGTTTAATATTGAACTATATGTTTACCTTATCTCTAATTAATATGAGATTATTGATATCCGGCCCATGACTTAAACTATTCTATATAAACCCATTTAATCCTTATGCATCTCAAGAAAACCCTAACATCCATATCCATATCCATCTCGCACATCTGAACCCTAACCATAGCCAAGCACCTTCGTCATCTCGTGGTTTTCTTCATCGATCAGTATTGTCATCTTCATCTCATGGGGATCGCCATCATCATTGGCTCCACTTCTTTTCTTGTTCGGCTGAAGCATCCAAACCGAGGGTTCCATGTGGATTGCTAGTATCATCGTCATCATCTTGTTCGTGAGATCGTATCGAGATAAGTACTTGGTACTTATGACATGCTAACAAGATTAGTTCTTGTTTATTATATATAATGAATATATACTGATTTATGCTTGAAATAAATATACAAGATATCGACTTTATTCAATTCTTGTGATTATTGCCATGTTATACATGATTGAAATATTGTTAGATGTCGTTATAATTTTGCATGCTTGATACGGATTGTTTGACCTAAAGTTCTAACCTAATCAACGATATATCAAGATCTGAATTGCGATATATCGGCAACTTGATCTAGTTAATATACATGACGTTGAATCCTAAAGATATCACTTTTGTATTGTTAATTGATTGCATAGAACGTAGGGAAATCGAATTAATAATTGTTGTTATTATAGGCTTGAAGTATAGAGTGAAAACCTTAATTAAAATATCATATTGTATCAGTTTTTAGGCCATGAGCCGGCTCAAGATAACCCTAAACCGTCTCATTCTAATAGAGAACAAATAATCATTCCAAGCCACTTATGAGCCGGCTCAAATATTGCCTAAGCCGTCTCAAGTTCACCGGACAAAACTGTTACCGTAAAACCACTATAACTTGTTGCTCGTTGATCCGATTTCGATGTTCTTGGATTCGTTGGAAAGATCTCTTCGAGATCTACAATTTTCATGTTTACCATATTTTCTAATACTGAATTTATGACCTCCAAAAAAATGGTCTCCAAAGTTGAGAGTCTCAACATTACATGAGCCGTCTCTAACACACTTGAGTCGTCTCAAGCTGAACCGAACCTGATATTGAACCTAAAATAACACTGAACACTTTATATTGTTTGACGAATGCACGATACATTGACTGACCACGTAATTGACCGGTATTGTGATATTTATATATATTGAATGCTTTGCAATTCATATTTATGAGTATAAACTTGATCATGAAAGTGTTATGGTTACGATATTTCTAATTACCATGTTACCGATTGTTTACTTGGAATCGTGATTGATTAACCATTGTTACCATGTTACCATACTTGAAATGTGTTTACCTACATGCCAATAACCTATTGTTATCGATTGATAAAACCTGTACATGTATTGATTGTTATTGCATTGGCATTAGGAGCACACCATATTGATATTGACACAAATTGAAACAGGGAAAAATGGGAAATCAAGAATGTAACTAAATCGTAACTTAAGAGGATATTGACATTTTACCGTGATTTCATGGGGAAAGAACGGAATAACCATTGTTAATTGTATTATGGTCCTGTAGGGAAAGAACGTGATATATTGTACCGTGGTCTCGTGGAGAAAGAACGAGATATATACTGTTGAGTTTCGAGTAAAAATTATATTAATTGGTTTCAAATACCTGTAGATTAGATAACTTAGAGACATGGACTCATAGGAGCCATACAACATGATTGTATTGATTATATCCGGATTGTTCATCACTTGATTTTGATATTGTTCATTGTTCACTCATATGATACATTTCCATGGTATATTACTTGCTCATTTAACATTGTTTCCGGAGATATTTCTTATAATATTATCTATGATGCATTGACGTCTGGGTTTTGCGTAGCCTAAATATTTTGTCTTTAGCACAGGAAGACAAATTGTACTTTGAGAGGATTGCTGAGCAGTAAAGGATATTATTGTGGATCTATGTATTATGCCTTAGGTATATTTATCTTAGCGGACTATTTTATTTTGATTCCTATTGTGATCCCATAAGGGACAAGTATTGGTTATTGCTCTTACTTTCCTTGGATCCTTGATACTTGATCTTTTCTTTAATTGCTTCCACTATTGACTATTGATTTTTATTAACTCTTGATTATTGGATATCGTTATTGTTTTGTGGTATAATATATATGTAATGGTTAGTTATATATTATATTATTCTTGATTAATAATTGACAGTCATACTATGATTATGGAAGGATGTTTTCTTACCGCAGATAGCATGGTTGCTTTGTTACGTCTCTGTGTTCGCGTATTTTGGAAAACGGAGCGTGACAAGATTTTGGTTGTATCAGAGAATATGTTATAGGTTAGATGGGCTTGGTTCTTTTGTAGTTGGGTATTATACTCAATACATTGACTTTAAACGTTCGAATTATAGGAACATGTCTTGCCACGTTTATTGCCTTGTTATCCTTGAATCCCTTGTTTATTGAATCCTTGTCTACCATCGAATCTTGTTTCCGTTATCGATCTTCGTCATTCGTGTTTGACTACAGAGCTATGGCCAGAAATAGTACACTTGCTCCATTGGCCGATAATGCAACAATTCTTGGAGTGGTACGTGGCATACTGGAGAACCAGCAACGTCAGGCTGAGGATTTCATGAGGATTTGAGAACGGGCCAACAGACTGCTACCATGGCAGTTGAGAAGATGTCAGTTCCTAGGTAGGTGCAGCTTGAGGGTACTGTTGTGGATTTTAGGAGGCTTAATCCGGAAACTTTTATGGGATTGGAGGAACCTCTTCAGGTAGAGCAGTGACTTGTGATACGGTGTACTTGTTGATTGCTGGTCAGATTCTTGATGAAAAGAAGGTGGATATGGTGTGCATCTAGATGGCTGACGATGCTAGAGAGTGGTGGCTAGTGGTGGAGACTCGTTTAATGAAGCCGATTAGCTGGGCGGCTTTTACTCATAGTTTTCTGGAGAAGTTCTTCCCACGGTCTGCAAGGGAAGAAATGAAAGAGAATTTCTGTCACGACCCGAAATTTAGCACGTGACGGCCCTTAAACTACGCAACGTCTACAGGCGTAACGCAATTTAGTAAGCCGAAAACCCAGTAATCTAAACCATCAAAAGTAGTAAGTGATAAGAACATTGTTAAAACTTTTGAAAATCTCGAGTACAAATTCTTTAAAGTCCGATTTTAGTTTCTTAAAAATTTTGGCAGCACCTCCTTTGTAAAAACTAACCCCAAAAATGGATACAATATAAATATAAATAAAGCATCCCTAACGGGAGCAAAATCCACGCCCAAAAGCTGAAACAAATACCACAACAGATATACGACGCCGTAGCGAAGAAATAAAAGGCGATATAAATAAAACTGCATAAATGACAATCTGAGTCACCAAAAATATACAATATCGTCCTCACAACTCGTCTCTAAGTCAAGACATGAAAGTGGTAGATGGAGAGTACATGGTACAAAGATAAATAATGAGCAACATCGGATAACCGCGAAACCCACCTATAGCAAACTGCACGCAGTCAACTGTAGTGATACCCGCTGCAAAAGATGATATGATAGGTAGAAGCCCTGCCTCGACAACTCTGAGGAACAACCTGCCAACTCTGTGGCACAACGGGGGTGAGTTGCCAACTCGTGAATAGTAAATAACATATGTAGGTAATCGCAAGTATGCACGTACTGCGCGAATCTAACACATGCAAGCTGATAGCAATAAATGGCAATATGTATGCAACAGTCATGAAAGGTACCCTATCAAGTACAACTAATACATGAAAAAATGCATATAAAATAAATGCGGGGTATGGGATAAAACATGTCATCCTCACGGAATCCTGACCTCGTGGCAGGACCCAAGTCTATCAAGACAATCTAAATCCCAAATTTCCTCAAATCGGCCCCAAAATTGGCCCTTATATCCTGTAAGTCTAATATATCTTGAGTGTCCAATATCAAGTAAATCTCATGTAATGAATAAGTATATTTGCAAGATTATTATGATGATGTATATAAAATAGATATGTATACATATATATTAGTGTCTCATTCCACTAATATATATATATATATATATATATATATATATATATATATATAACAACGTCCCATTCCACTGTTATATATACTTAGGAGTAAAAATACCATGAAAACAAGTGTCTAGAATCGACACATAAATACTCATATCCATACGTTCCTCGAATCGTAAGTGTCCGGTATCGACACCCATGATCCACATATCGATCTTTCTCATATTCATACGTTTCTCGAATCGTAAGTGTCCGGTATCGACACCCGTGATCCACGTATCGGTTTTCTGATATCTATACGTTTCTCAAAACCCAAGTGTCTCATCTCGACACTTGTGTTCCACGTATCGGTATATACGTCCTCCGAATCTTAAGTGCCCCAACATCGACACTTTCGATCCCGTATCGGTTTACAACAAATCTCTGAGTGCATGCATCCAAATATCAAGTAAAGAATAAGAATACTTGCATAATTTCATGAAACCAGCAAGGTCCTCAAATCCAGAAAACATCATGTGAAATCCATATCTCAATATGAAAATCCATGAATATAACATATGCAATATAAAACAGTAATGTGAGCATATGAAGGAAAAACCGCTATCTAACTGCAAAAAGTTATTATATATCATGCGGTTTCTAATTTCTCCAAGTCCATACAACATCAAATAAAGGTGAACATGTAGCTAAAGCCAGGTATACGTAACCATGTCGGCATAGCAAGATATGTGTATCTACCTATCAATAATGATGTAATACCCTCCAGGTATATGTACAAGTATATGCATGATGTACACGTAGCTATGTCTCATATATGTATATACCTATCACTAATGGTACAATACCATATAGGTATATAGGTAACTAGCATGTAGACATGTCAAGGCATATGTGTAAGCATGTAGGTATACATGTATGCTATATGTCATATGCACAACAAAAATAAGGATTTTGTTTCAAGTTCCTAGCCAATACAATATCACGTATGTATAGGTGTTGTGCGTGTCATGGCAATTATTAACGGTGTGAGTGGCATACAATCGGTGCTCGTGCAACATGAACCGTCAATAATAGTGCAGTGTCTAAGGGTACAAGTCTAAGCACAACAAGTAATAATATGCAATGAAGTTTTATGCACAATCTCTATATGTGCAATATAAACATGCAGCTAATATCATATCATATCTAGCCCTGACGCATAACGCCATGCGGGCGATTCCCTTGTAGATGTTAAATCTACTCATTAACGCTCCTGGCTAAATAAAGCCAACCACCTGCTTTCCCTTCTTCACAGCGTCCGAAGTCCTCGCCTGCGACCCTAAGATCATAAAACAATATAACAAGTATATATTAGCAATCGACCAAAAACACGTACCAACTACGTTAACTGACGCACCAACTCCAAATATACTCTCAAGTGTCCGTCTAGTGGCTAACGCATGTAGCGATACTACGAAACCAAGTCAAGAGCAAAAACTACACAAAGACACGAATGATATCGGCACAACCCTAGTTAGGAACGCTAAACGACACAACCTTCAAGCATAAACCCTGATTGTACCGATCGCGCATTCACAATACAATAATAAACGTGGAATCTAATATAAATAATATCGCAACGTCAAAAGAAAGCCACGCCTAAATTATCCGGAAATCTAGTAAGCAACTTATATCATTTTTAGCTCAAAACTACAAGTTTTACCAAAAATAGCAATCACAAACATCATAATATAGCATGATTAAATCATACAAACCTTTACTATAATTTTAAACTCGCCTAAATAGGATTGGTAAAAATTTTGTTTGCTAATTAGCTTAATTATACAATTAGGAATATCATTTAACAAACTAGTAACTAGGTTAAGTTTTCTTCAAGCTTAACTTATCAATTAACCCTTTTTACTAACCAAAACCCTAACTTGATATCAAAAACCATATCTTGAATTTCAAAACATGAAATTAAAAGCTTTAAATTAACAACTAATAAGCTAATTTAAAGTATTGAAACAACAATTAGGGTTTAGGGTTAGGTTTATACCTCCACAAAATATCCAAAATCAAGCAACAAAACTCATCATTTTAGCCTCCAAAATGATGTCTTGAAAGAAGACCCAAGCTTGCTTTAGTGAAGAAGAATGAAGGGTTTTTATTTTTTTTATGAGTTTGTGTGAATTATTTGTGATTTCTGATGATTTTAGTGAGCTTTGAAGTGAAGAAATGGAGCAAAAGAGAAGAAAGGGAAGCAAGGGAAGAAGTGGCCGGCCAAGCAAGGAAGTGGGGGGTTTTGTGATAAAGTGTGGAAAAATCTAGAAAAAAATAACAATAATTACTTAATAAAACAAAATAACCTTTATCCACCTCATTCTTTTCTTTAAAATTTCCTTTTAAAATCACAAATATCTAGATATTTTGGATGGATATTTTCAAAGATGGATTAGTGCTAATCTAGTGATTAACTTTGCATAGATTCACTTAGCAATAATTAACCCAAGCAAAAATGTAATTACTACTAATAAAGTGCATAATTAAAAGCCTAAAATAATATTTTAATTAGGAAAAAATATTAAAATGCACAAAAATTACAAGTGGCTTACAAAAACCCGCAAACTAGCAAAATTCTAGCTAAACTAGGTGCGGTGAATTCTATACTGCAAAAAGATCGTTTCTAGGTTTTTACGGAAAATACAATTTATTTTTACCTAAAAACGGAAAATTGCTTAAACGATTTCCAAAACGTTACAATTTCATTAGCTTGAAGTAGAATGGTGCATTGTTTGATGTTCATGCGGCTGAGTGGACCAGGCTCAGTCGATTTGCATGATCTTTGGTGGTTGATGAGGCTGACAGAGCACGACAGTTCTTGCATAGTTTTGATGTGGAGATTCAGAGGCAGATTAATACGTTTGGATTTACTGCATTTTCTCAAGTTCTCACGGCAGGCAGGGAATAACAGAAGTTATTAGAGAGAGTGAAGGATACATCTCAGCAAGATATTCCATCACGGAAGACAGTTCATGCACCGACCATGACTTCAGGAAAAAGGGGCGTGTGTTGGATAGCCCATCCAACTCTTGCATGAAGTTTTCGGTCCAGACATCCTTCACGGTTTCCTCATGGATGATGGACATGATGGCTTCTCTTCTCCTTCACAGTTTTTGGTTAATAAAATTTTGTTTATTTGGAACTTTAAAAAAACATGGTCTATATTTATAGAGCAAACCAATATTGAAAAAAATCTTGAATAAAAATAAAAGATTAAATAGAATTCACTATGCTTAAACTTGATGAATATCTCTTTATATCAGTACCGATTTAAACAATTATCTATTTACATGAGAAAAACATTAGAAATATTTACTGTAATCTTGATGGCCCAACTAATTTTTTCCTTAAATTATTACTAGCCTTTTATATGTGAAGATATATCAAAATTGTTGATAGTATAAAACTGTTATTGCTGATTTTTTTTTTAAAAAAAAAATTGAATTATTTTTCAAATATTAGGGTGGTTATTTAAATTATCCTATTTTAGGCTATGCGATATTATATTTTACAAAATCAAGATAACATGAATTATGTAAGAATGCGATATTATCTAAGAATAACGAAATTTTTATATTTGATTTTATTTTAGTTTACTTCGAGAGAAAGCTCTTTCTTCTGAATCTTCTTGTCTTCGATCTCTCTTTCTTCTCTCTTTTTTGTATTTATATTTCCTTCCAAATAAATACTCAAACCAATGTTTTTTAATCAAACTGTCCAAAGATTAAAAGAACAAAAGATCATAAATGTTGTAATATTTTCTTTTACACATAAACCATAAATACTCAACTACTGAGACTTTACAAATCATGTAATGTTTGTACATATAGTTATAAATAATAAGTTTCGTGTTATTGTTACAGAAAAATCTACATTTATTTCTTTTACTTGTTGACATGCCTCTCTATTGGAGGCCGTAGTAGACCATCAAGGTGAAATCAAAATTGGGGTTGTGGTTTTAATAGTAGAGATAGAGATAGAGATAGAGGTATATATTTAGCTCGGAATTTTTTATCAGTTTCTTTCTTTTGCTTGGATGTATAGTGATCACAGTTTAATCCCTATATATATATATATATATATATATATATATATATATATATAATTCTTAGGAGGACAGTAATCACAGTTTAATCCCTATATCCTTTGGATGCACGTGTGTGTATAGGTTAGGCTTACTTGCCAATTAAAAAAAAAAATAGAGTAAAGGGATGATGATTTTTATATAACTGCCTTATAGATTTTTACCTATTCAGGGTTCCAGCCAAATCAGGTGCCTACCACTCCATATGTGATATGGTTTGGGAAGAGCCTATCTCTTAAGTAAGTTAAGATTTGGGGTTGTCCGGTCTATGTCAAAAAGAAAAATTCAGATAAGCTCGAGGCAAGGTCAGATCTGTAGAAGTTTGTTGGATATCCCAAGCATTCGCAAGGGAATATCTTCTATCACACCAAGGAACAAAAGATGTTTTTATTTCTCGGCATGCCACCTTTTTAGAAAAGGAATTTATTTTGGAAACAAATTTGTGGTCATGAGGTAGAACTGGAAGGAGTTCCAACTATACAAACTACAGCTGACGATTTGGTAGAACCGGAGGATTCAATAGCTCCCGACGAATCTCAGCCTCTCCGCCGATCTGGTAGGGTTTCTCATCTGCCTAAGAGATACTTCGGTTTTCTCTATGACAGTGGGAGCGAGGATTGCATCATGAGATGATGACTCAACTAGTTTCGAGCAGGTCATCAAGAGTGGGGACTCTGTAAGAATGGCTGGATGCTCTGCAATCTGAGATGGAATCTATGTACACCAACGAAGTATGGATTTTGGTTGCTTTAACACCCCAATATCCTCTTTATTTATGAAAATTAACCCATATCCTCAATATTTCAAACTCACCAATCTTGAAATCATTGTGATATATCGCACCCCCAAACTCTTTTATATTTTCAACAGCACCCTTTATTCTAGTTGTCTTCAAATTTCACCTAAAAATTTTATTTTATTTGAAAACAACCTTATTTTAATTATCTGCAGAGAAATATTTTGGAAAAGTAGAGAAAGACGCATCCATTTTACTATGAATTCAATTTTACTATGAATCCATTTTACTATGAATTCAATGACAAAATATGTCATAAAAGTCTAAGTTTGAGATTATTTAGAACGAAAAGTTTGAAGTAGCTGGGGGGGGGGGGGAGGGGGTGTTATTGGTTTTAGATTTTTCTATTGGATTTGGACTTTCAATTGGGTTGAATTTTAGAGATTTAATGTTTTTTCTTTTACTAACGAAGATATTTCAAAATCAACTATATAATTTTAAGATCTGAGGCGACTTTTAAGGAAATTTATAGATTCAAAGAGAGCAAAGTAAAAATGCTAAGATTTAATTTAAAATAATGGTTTAATTTACAAGACCATAATTTAAAAAAGGGGTTTTTACTTAAACCACCAAAAAATGGCAAAATAGTTTATTTTTAAAAAACCGGTTTGCATAATCTATCTAAAATATTAGATTAGGGAAGATTATTAAGATTAATGTAGCAAGAAGGTGCATAGATACATAAACATGACACAATCATTGCAGCGGAAACAATCAAGTATCTATGTAAGGGTTTTACATATATACTTTTTCCGATGGGGGGATCGTTATCTTCGTCCACGTCTAGATCCAACTTCTCTCGCCTTCATACAACGATCGGAAGGAAACCACACTATGATCAAGCAAGAATTCTCCAAGTAATCACCCGCTAGCCAACCGTAGTAGATCGAGGATGAAAGAAGAAGACGACGGCTCTAACCCTAGATCTCTCTAGAACCCTCTGGCTTATCCTTAATTAATCTCTTGATTAATTAACCCTCTCAGATCATCATTAAACATAGCCCCATTTATCATATCTATATATTGAGACCACTAGAAGGGGCGGATATTGGGCCGGATGAAGCCCAATAGCCAACATACTCCTACTCCCACCTTCGAGTGGCGCCGTCTATAACTCCTTAAGGCAGTTCCATGAACTGTTGACTCCCTTAGTCAATTGTCTTCTTGAGAATCTTCTTTTCTATCCCTGATCATACCCATAAATGTTGGTGCGGCGTCGACCATTAAGAACCTGCAAGCGTCCAGATCCGTCAGGACTAACACAAGGATCTCCCTAAAAGAAAAACAACATAAATCAGGATGTTAGGCTCGCGAAATCTCATACCCCAGATCCCATCAGACATGTCTGCCTAAGTACCTTCAATGTCACGTCCCGCTTCCCGGTGTACGTGGAAGGGGACACAGCGAGACCGCTGCATATTTACTCAGAAGTAAACACGCTAAGCGTATCTAAGCAATATAAATAAAATGCAAAAGAGACAGTGACAAAAGATATAATTGAACAGTAACTTTATTTATTAACATTCCTTTTACAATACATCTGAAAAGTAAATACATGGAAATGGAAAGCAATGCCTAAACAGTGGCATAACAGAAATGGAAAGTACTGAAATGAAATGTACAAGTAACTTAAGCTCTGGGTCGAAGGCAAGCTGGTCCAAGTCTTCGGAAGTGGGCTCGATCTCCTGAAGATCCGAATCACCCGACGACATTCGAAAGAAAAGAAGAAAGAGAATGTCGTCAGCGAATAAATCTCTCGGTAAGTCCCGGAAATAGACAAGAATAGAATAGACAGAGTATAGAGTATATTGATTTAATATTCTAATTAGAATTAACGCAGTTATTTGTAGCTTGGTACAGATGAGGCCAGTGTATACGAGAGGAGTCTCGGTAGACCAGAGACTAAAGTGAATGGAATGCAAGGAACCGTTAAGCCACGGTACAGCGACAATTGAATTCAGGTTAGGTGTCTTAAATGGTTGCAGTCTCGTTTCACTTCTAACACCTTCCGTACCAATCCACCCTTTATAAATCCCGCGATGTCTTGATTGTATTGTTTGTATTATATTGTCTTGTATATTATAAATAGATGGATGACTTGACAAAACCATGATATCAGTAAATGGATATAACTGGAGAATCATGTAGATGGATGTATATCCATGGTTCGGTTCGGTCAATATAGTTTGAATAAATTGAACAGATTTATTATATGGATTCATGTTGAATTGTAATTTGATATTTAAATCATATTCAAGTCAGATTGTATATATTGAGATTCAGTCCGAGTCAGACAAATAGAAAAGAAATTGAAATCCTGAATTATGTTTTGGTGCTATCGGTAACTGCTGCATATGGATGGTAGGATTTGTGTCATTTTCCAAGACAATTATCATGTTGAAAACACCGTTTGTTATATTGTCTACCTTAAATATGCAAGCACCCACTTCTCTGGCTCTCTGAGGCTCAAGAGATTGGTCCCGCTTAAACCTATATTTACTAGGGTCCTTATTGTAATTTAGTATAACTTGAGGGGGTGTTATGTAAAAATAATTTTGTATAATTTTTAAAATACATCTCAAGTATTTTATTATCGTCTTTAGAGTTTTCATTGATGTATAATTTATCAATGTGTCAATTCTAGTGAATAAAACCTAATTTCATAATATATGGTATTTAATTGTAAAGTATATTGAACTTGTATGGATCAATTTGCATGGTATTTCATGTAGAGTGATTCTTTTGATTTAGAAAAGTTGAAATATTTATATTATAACAAAAATTAGATATTTTGATGAAACACACACACACATATATATATATATATAAATAATAATTTTAATTATTATTTTTTTTCTAGAAATCTCCTTTTTTAAAGAAAATTGTATTAAAAATCTTTCGAGACCGTATGCTCTGTAAGGAGGCCTGCATCTCGCTCTACTAGGCCCATGGATGTGCGATAATCCGCACCATACCGATCGGGGTCTCCAATAATGGATTGTAGAGGCGCAATTGCAAAGATTATTAAAATACATTTCTTGTAGAAAAAGGTTTTAAATAGAAAATGGTATTTATATGTAAAATTGTATTTTCCCGTATTCTGTATTCCCGAAAGTCATCGCGCTATGTTTGATATGTGTGTTGTGAGGAGGTAGGTCATTACCTCATGAATTTTCTAATGTAATACGGTTTAAAAAGTTCAATCATGTCGAAATGAAACATAAGAGTATTTTAATGTAAAAGTGGAATAAAACTTGCTACGGTTACAATTTTGATGCCAAACTTGTTCTATTATCTTTGTTAATGTTTAATGGTCATGACATGATAGTTTGGTATTATTGTGTTAAGCAAAATGGAACTTTTAAAAGAAAACCGAATCGGAAGTCGGATTAACTCCGCTTCCGTCGGGTTTTAGAAATATGAGTTTTTAGAATAGTAAAGTGAAGGGGGAGGAGGGACTTACTTGATTTTGGTTTAGAGAAGAGGAAGAGGGAGGGGTAGGAGGTTCCGGTGCGCCGTTTCGTCACCGGGAGCTCCTCGGATCGTCGTCGGAAGTTCGTTGGAGCTTCGCCCTTCGCTAACTCCACTTGTACACAAAAGTTCTTGGGATTTTTCTTGAGAGTTTGGGCAGAGATTTGTGAGTGAGGGGGGTGATTTGAGGTGTGGTATTTATAGGGAAAACTTAGGGTTAGGGTGTGATAAAAATGCATTAAAAATATGCATTAAAATGAGGTTAAATGGGTGATTTAATCCTCTCTGGTTGAATACAGAATAAACAAACAATATGGGGTTAGTGGGGTAGCTGAAGAGGTGCAGGGGGTGAATTTTGGAGGCATTTAGAACGGTTTGACCCGAGCTCGCCGGAATATTTGCATGTGTCGTCGGTTCTGTACCGTCGGGTGGGGCAAGGGTTTTCGCCACGTGTCGGGGTTGCTTCATTTTCCATCGTGTGTATGTTTGTTTATTCTGTAACATACCCTATTACGTGTAGTGCATGTGTAGACTCTTGGGCTTCTAAAAGATTAAAAGAAAAATAATTAAAAAGGTAATGTGGCTGATGGGATTTGAACTCTGGTGCTATGGTTCAGCAGTGCAAGGTTTTACCAGTGAGCTACAAGCTCTTTCTTGCTGTTAAAAAGAAAAACAAATTTATAACTTGTGCTCAGGCTCAAGTACCTCTTTCTGTATTTTTGAAAAAAATATTTGTACAGAAAGTTTAAGGTTGTTACATTCTACTCTCCTTATAAAAATTTCGTGCTCGAAATTTGTAAAAGGAAAGTGTAACGGATTCGAGAAAAGTTTGGTGATAGAACTATTGGTAGGGTATGAAAAATAACAATGTGATACAAGGGTTTCAAAAAAAATGTGGAAGAGACTTACTAGTGTTACCTTGGTTTACGGCCTCTGCTTCTTCGGCCGCTAAAAAGAAAGCCTGACGCCGTTGTACATTCCTCCTAACTAGAGGCACATTCCTCTGTCCTTGGGGCATGTCCCTCAGTGCTTATTGGAATTGGCGAGTACGCTGTGCAGGTGGTGAAGCTGTAAGTGCAAGACGAGATGCAGGAGCCTGGATAGCTGGCCACTGCGGGTAGTTGGTGGGTGTGTGAGTTGAGTTGCGTATATAGGGATATGTTCTAATTCCATGATCGGTTGCGCCACAAACTAGGCACAGGCCTTTTGCGTTCCTACATCCTTTCCACAAGTGTCCAGCTCTCTTGCAGTAGAAACAAAAACCTGGACTTGACTGGTTAATTGTTTCTTTCTGTCTCTTGGGTTTAGAAGGTTGTGTAGGATGGGCTCCTCCTGCCATCTGGGTGGCAGATCGCTTTATACCGGTTGCTTCTGCTTCTAGACGGTTCAATAATATAGCAGTCTGCTACTGCAGTCCTTCTAGGAGGCTTCGGATTTCCTCGAGCAAAACCGTCTGCTCGTTGATTGGAGCAGTTACGGTAGGTGTAAGCAGTTGGGGAGGAGGTGTGTTTTTGAAGTTGGTTCTGGTGTTGTTCGGGGAATTCATAACCTTAAATAAAAAAATAGGGTTAGGATAGATTCAAAGGATATGATTCAAAGGATATGAAATTGTAAGATTCAAGGAATATGAGTTGTAAGAATGTTTTTAGTTGCTGCTTCTTGTATTATATTTCTTAGGTTGTTCACGCAGAACAGAACTGCATTTCCATACAGCTCTGACCTGCATGGGCCGCCAACAAAACCTGTCACGCCCCGCTTCCCGGTGTACGTGGAAGGGGACGCGGCGAGGCCGCTACGTATTTACTCAGAAGTAAACACGCTAAGCGTATCTAAGCAATATAAATAAAATGCACAAGAGACAGTGACAAAAGATATAATTAAACAATAACTTTATTTATTAACATTCTTTTTACAATACATCTAAAAAGTAAATACATGGAAATGGAAAGCAATGCCTAAACAGTGGCATAACAGAAATGGAAAGTAATGAAATGAAATGTATAGCTCCGGATCGAAGGCTAGCTGGTCCAAGTCCTCGGAAGTGGGCTCGATCTCCTGAAGGTCCGAATCACCTGACAACATTCCAAAGAAAAGAAGAAAGATAATGTCGTCAGCGAACAAATCGCTCGGTAAGTCCCGTAAATAGACAAGAATAGAATAGACAAAGTATAGAGTATATTGATTTAATGTTGTAATTAGAATTAACGCTGTTATTTGTAACTTGGTATAGAAGAGGCTAGTGTATACAAGAGGAGTCTCAGTAGACCAGAGACTAAGGTTAACGGAATGCAAGGAACCATTAAGCCACGGTACAACGGCAATTGAATTCAGGTTAGGTGTCTTAAATGGTTGCAGTCTCGTGCCACTTCTAATACCTTCCGTACAAATCTACCCCTTATAAACCCCGCGATGTCTTGATTGTATTGTTTGTATTATATTGTCTTATATATAGTAATAGATGGATGAATTGCTGAAACTATGATATCAGTAAATGGATGTAACTGGAGAATCATGTAGATGGATGTATATTCATGCTTCGGTTCAGTCAATATAGTTTGAATAAATTGAACAGATTGATTATATGCATTCATATTGAATTGTAGATTGATACTTGAATCATATTCAAGTCAGATTGTATATATTGAGACTCATTATGAGTCAGACAAATAGAAAAGAAATTGAAGTCCTGAATTATGTTTTGGTGCTATCGGTAACTGCTGCACATGGACAACAGGATTTGTGTCTTTTTCCAAGACAATTACCGTGTTGATAACACCGTTTGTTATATTGTCTATCTTAAATAGGCAAGCACCCACTTCTACGGCTCCCTGAGGCTCAAGAGATTGGTTCCGCTTAAACCTATGTTTACTAGCGTTCTTATTGTAATTTAATATAACTTGAGGGGTTTTTTGTAAAAATAATTTTGTATAATTTTCAAAATACACCTCAAGTATTTTATTATCATATTTAGAGTTTTCATTGATGTATAATTTATCAATGTGTCAATTCTAGTGAATAAAACCTAATTTCATAATATATGGTATTTAATTATAAAGTATTGAACTTGGATGGAATTTGCATGGTATTTTCATGTAAAGCGATTCTTTTGATTTAGAAAAGTTGGAATATTTATATTATAACAAAAATTAGATATTTTAATGATACATACATACATACATACATACATATTTATATAAAATAATTTTAATTTATTTTTTTCTAGAAATCTCATTTTCTAAAGAAAATTGTATTAAAAATCTTTCGAGACCGTATGCTCCGTGAGGAGGTCTGCATCTCACTCTACTAGGCTCGTGAATGTGCGATAATCCGCACCATACCGATCGGGGTCCCCAATAATGGGTTGTAGAGGCGCAATTGCAAAGATTATTAAAATACATTTCTTGTAGAAAAATGTTTTTAAAAGTAAATGGTATTTATATGTAAAATTGTATTTTCCCGTATTCTGTATCCTCGAAAGAAATCATGCTATGTTTGATATGTGTTGTGAGGAGGTAGGTCATTACCTCATGAATTTTCTAATGTAATACGGTTTAAAAAGTTCAATCATGTCGAAATGAAACATAAGAGTATTTTAATGTAAAAGTGGAATAAAACTTGCTACGGTTATAATTTTGATGCCAAACTTATTCTATTATCTTTGTTAATGTTTAATGGTCATGACATGATAGTTTGGTATTGTTGTATTAAGAAAAATGGAACTTTTAAAAGAAAATCGAATCGGAAGTCGGATTAACTCCGCTTCCGTCTGGTTTTAGAAATACGAGTTTTTAGAATAGCAAAGTGAAGGGGAAGGAGGGACTTACTTGATTTTGGTTTAGAAAAGAGGAAGAGGGAGGGGTAGGAGGTTCCGGTGCGTCGTTTCGTCGCCGGGAGCTTCTCGGATCGTCGTCGGAAGTTCGTCGGAGCTTCGCCCTTCGCTAACTCCGCTTGTACACAAAAGTTCTTGGGATTTTTCTTGAGAGTTTGGGCAGAGATTTGTGAGTGAGTGGGGTGATTTGAGGTGTGGTATTTATAGGTAAAACTTAGGGTTAGGGTGTGATAAAAATGCATTAAAAATATGCATTAAAATGAGGTTAAATGGGTGATTTAATCCTCTCTGGTTGAATACAGAATAAACAAACAATATGGGGTTAGTACGGTAGCTGAAGAGGTGCAGGGGGTGAAGTTTAGACGTGTTTGGAACGGTTTGACCCGAGCTCGCCAAAATATTTGCATGTGTCACCGGTTCCGTACCGTCGGGTGGGGCTAGGGTTTTGGCCACATGTCGGGGTCGCTTCATTTTCTCTCGTGTGTATGTTTGTTTATTCTGTAACTTACCCTATTACGTGTAGTGCATGTGTAGACTCTTGGGCTTCTAAAAGATTAAAAGAAAAATAATTAAAAAGATAATATGGCTGATGGGATTTGAACTCTGGTGCTATGGTTCAGCAGTGCAAGGTCTTACCAGTAAGCTACAAACTCTTTCTTGCTGTTAAAAAGAAAAACAAATTTATAACTTGTGCTCAGCCTCAAGTACCCCTTTTTGTATTTTTGAAAAAAAATATTTGTACAGAAAGTTTAGGGTTGTTACATTCTACCCTCCTTATAAAAATTTCGTGCTCGAAATTTGTAAAAGGAAAGTGTAACGGATTCGAGGAATGTTTGGTGATAGAACTATTGGTAGGGTATGAAAAATAACAATGCGATACAAGGGTTTCAAAAAAAATGTGGAAGAGACTTACTAGTGTTACCTTGGTGTACGGCCTCTGCTTCTCCGGCCGCTAAAAAGAAAGCCTGACGCCGTGGTACATTGCTCCTAACTAGAGGCACATTCCTCTGTCCTTGGGGCATGTCCCTCAGTGCCTATTGGAATTGGCGAGTACGCTGTGCAGGTGGTGAAGCTGTAAGTGCAAGACGAGATGCAGGAGCCTGGATAGCTGGCCGCTGTGGGTAGTTGGTGGGTGTGTGAGTTGAGTTGCGTCTATAGGGATATGTTCTAATTCCATGATCGGATGCGCCACAAACTAGGAACAAGCCTTTTGCGCGCCTACAGTCCTTCCACAAGTGTCCAGCCCTCTTGCAGTAAAAACAAAAACCTGGACTTGACCGGTTAATTGTTTCTTTCTATCTCTTGGGTTTAGAAGGTTGTGTAGGATGGGCTCCTCCTGCCATCTGGGTGGCAGAGCGTTTTATACTAGTTGCTTCTGCTTTTAGGCGGTTCAATAATATAGCAGTCTGCTGCTGCAGTCCTTCCAGGAGGCTTCGGATTTCCTCGAGCAAAACCGTCTGCTCGTTGATTGGAGCAGTTACGGTAGGTGTAAATGTTCATATTAATCATGAAAACAGACAAAATCTTTCAATGAAAGATTTATTAAACAAATTAATTCTTTTCCTTCTCTTATAAATAGGATCCAAGAGGATAGGAAGGGGATATATAGAATTTTGGAATCTTGAAATTTCAGAGAGAAAAGAAAGGAGAATTTAATTCTCAACAAAGAAAACCCTAGGTGAGAAAAAAGAAAGGGGATCAAAACTTCAAAAAGAGAATTTAATTCTCAAAAATCTAAGAGTTTAACTCTTTTGCAAAGAATTTAGTTCTTTCTCTAGTTGAAGATCTGCAGAAGCAAATCTCCCTATAGGTTGAGAATTTAATTCTCACTGGGTTAAGATTTTGCCATGCAGATCCAAGACTTAGAGGGAGAATTGAGTTCAGAGAATTTATTTCTCCCAATTTATAGGAATTTAAATCCTTCATGACAAAATTAGGGTTTAACCCTATATGAGAATTTAATTCTCCCACAATTATATGAATTTAATTCCTTCAAGATGGATAAAAACCAGGGTTTAACCCTAATTGAGAATTTAATTCTCTAAAATTCATAGGAATTTAATTCCTCCAAGACAGAACTAGGGTTTCACCCTATACAAGAATTTAATTCTTTGACATATATGGGAATTTAATTCCTCTAAAGAAAATTAGGGTTTAACCTTACATAAGAATTTAATTCTTTCAAAATAGGAATTTAATTCCTACAGAATCATAATCATGGTTTAACCTTACAGAGAATTTAATTCTTAAAGATAAAGAGAATTAAAGCATGCAAAGAACCAAGGTCACATGTCCCCACGTGACCCTTGAAAAGATCCCCAGAAATGAGAAGGAGAAAGTTCTGAGGCAACGCCTCACGTGTTCCCACGCGACCTCCAAAACACGGAAGAAAAAGCAAAGGCAATATAAGCTCTGGGCGCTCTCACGTGTCCCCACGTGACCCCTTAGCAAATGCTTTAACAATCAGTGCATAAATGTCCATCACGTGCCAGCACGTGATGCTCAAAATAAAATATAAAAAAGTGTTTAACACTTAATTGCAGAGCAAAGTAAAAAGGGATCTGGTCCCAACTTTGGGCGCCCTCACGTGTCCACACGTGACCCCTTTTTTCTTTAGTGTTTAACGCTAATTCGAGAGCTTTATTTCCAGTGTTTAACACTGATTATCTTTTAGTGTTTAACACTAATTCGAAAGCCTTATTTCCAGTGTTGAACACTGTTATGTTCTAGTGTTTAACACTAATTTGGGTGTTTAACACTGATTGTCTTTTAGTGTTTAACACTAATTTGAGAATTCTGTCTCCAGTGTTTAATACTGTTGCTCTTTAGTGTTTAACACTACTTTTAGCCAAATTGGCTAATTTTCCAGAGGCAAAAGTCCCTCCTCCAAATGAATCTCAAAATTGACGAAATCAAAGATAAAATTGTTGCCAAAGCCCTTAAACTCTCGTTTAGCATTGCTTAATAATATGGGCTGGAACCCAGACAAATGTCTAAGGGTCCAACAGAGGGCCAACACTTCAAACTTAATTGGACTTAGCTCAAGTAGGCCATAAGTCCTCAATTCAGACTCAACTGAGACAATGTGCTCATAATATAATTAATTGATCTTAGTTCCAAATTAGACTACAGATCACTTAGTCCACCCTGGTTCAAGGGTACATCTCTTCACTCCTTTGATATTTGTCGTTGTAATTCCTCAACGTCTTCGAAGAGGTGACGGGTCCCGACAACCACACATTTCATGGACTGTGGGGTCCTTAAACTCATGGACTATGATGTCCTTAACCTCGACCGTGATGTATTTAAACTAACATTGGACTGTGGGGTCCTTAAGCCCATGGACTATGATGTCTTTAATCTCGACTGTGATGTCTTTAAACTAACATTGGACTGCGGGGTCCTTAAGCCCATGGACTATGATGTCCTTAACCTCGACCGTGATGTCTTTAAACTAATATCGGACTGTGGGGTCCTTAAACCCATGGACTATGATGTCCTTAACCTCGACCGTGATGTCTTAAAACTAACAACAGACTGTGAGGTCCTTAAACTCATGGACTATGATGTCCTTAACCTCGACCGTGATGTCTTAAAACTAACAACGGACTGTGGAGTCCTTAAATCCATGGACTATGATGTCCTTAACCTCGACCGCGATGTCTTAAAACTAACATTGGACCGAGTTGTCCTTAAACTAACAATGGACCGTAATGTCCTTAAACTAATTATTGACCGCAATATCACTAAACTAAACAACAGAGCCCAATTGCTCTCTTTTCGGATCTAAACGATCCCGTTAAGTTGATCTTAGCCTAAAATTAGACTAACGTATCCTTAACAAACGTTTAAGTTGATCTTAGTCTCAAATGAGGCTAATGTATCCTTAAACCCAAACCCCCCAAACCCAAATCTAAGAAAGATACGGATTTAGACTAATCCACGCCCTACGGGCGACATCATAACTTAGTCTCCATATACAATCCACGGGAAACCAAACACAAAACAATCACCCACGACACGAAGTGACTATATGGAGAAGGAAAAAGTTGTTACCGCGATGCGGTAGCATAATTAACTGCAGGGGCTTGCTCCTGCAGGGAAGAGCGTCCCCACAATCAAAAACCCCTCAAACGAGGGGGAATCTGACGAAGTCTGCTACATCGGCCGCATCCGTTTAAACCTTCGATGCACGGTGCCATAAATCAACTTGGCATCTTCGGAGAGGTGGACAGATAGCACCAATTAGCATCTGCCCCGAAATTCAGGCTAGATGTACATTGCGTCTTCGCCACGTCTTTCGGCGGGGAACAGATTCTGGCACGCCCGGTGGGACCTTTTCCACTTTCCACTCCACACTTCGTGTGTCGTGTTCGCGAACGAATCGCGGTTTGCTAATGGTTGCCCTTGGGTTCGAGGTACTAAGATTTGGCGTCTTGCTTGGTGCAGAAAGCGAAGGATCAATGGTGTCCACTTGCACGAAGTGTTCCAGCTGCAACTACAACTCACGTCCGCCTCATCTGGAGGTATAACTTATAGGCCCCATGCGACCTCCCTGTTCACAATGCCGATAGAACAGGTGACGCAGGCTACCACCGGTTTGTTCTTCGAGACCATGCTCCCACCAGTGAACTTCAATATCCCGCTGCCGCAAGAAGTGCAAAAGAAGTCGGTTTTTGATCGGCTCACTAATACCATGACCCTTCTCAACGGGACGTCCGATGTCAAGCCAACAGCATCATTCTTCGACAGGCTGAGCCTAAACTCCAATGGGCCTGTCAAGAAGCCCGCGATACTTGAAGCGGCCATCCCGAAACGGATATCCATTTCGGCTCTCGAGGTCACTAAAGAAGCTTCCCCCGTCAAAGGATCGGTCTTTATGATTTTGGCACGCCCGGCTCCCGTCCCTGCTCAAAGGTCTGTTTTCGACAGATTGGATACTGCTGCTCAACGGATGTCGGTCTTCAAGAGGCTGGTACAGGCAGCGCCTCACCAGAACAGGGAGCATGACGAAGTCACCCCTAAAGCTGAAAAAATCCCAACGGCTCGACACGCTCGACGTCGCCACTGGCGCTGAGTAAGGAAAGCTGGGGGCAGATCCCCCTCTGGGCTAACTCCACCAGCCCCAACGGTGGAAGTCAATACTGCTGTTCCAACCAGGAACAACTTTGAATTGCTGAACAAGGTGCGTAGGAACTCTCCTACTGCCGTACTGAAAAGATCTCCTCCACCCGTGGAGAATGCCTCGAAGGCGAAGCCGGAGCAGCCCCCTCAGCGGCTGTCCTCCAAAATCTACAAAGTCTGGCGACAGGTTCAGGACTCAGTAATTGATCAAGATTACCCTCGCCGACAGAAAAATGTGAAGGTTCAACAAGAAGAGAACCATCTTGCCAAGCCACAAAGGGTAACAGCTACCTGGGTGCCCGTTGCAACGGTCCCTTCAACGTCAATTGCTCAAAAGAGAAGGAGGCCGGAGAAAGCCCCTGTGACTGCGGCAAACCGCAAAGATGCTGAGCCCAAACGACCCAAGTCTGGGGGCATAATGGTCCATACCGTTTATATGGCTTCCGGAAAAGAGGAAAGCCGCGCTTCTACGGGTCACCGACCGCTCACCCGATCCGTGACAAAAGCCCAGGAGCAGCAACTGAAGCTTTAGGAAATGCTAACGCAAATGGCCGCACTCACCGGGCCAAAAGAAAGCCCGGAGGCTTCATCAGAGCAGCGTCATGAATAAGAAACAGATGCTGACTTCCTCCGCAGAGTCCTCGAAAAGAAGGACAGAGAAGCAGTAGAACAAGCGGCTAATATAAAACGAATGACACTTCTCTTCCAAGACATGGTCGGGATGATGTTACAGCCAGAACCTCCAGCCGTAGACCCTCCGATCATCATTGAAGACGATAGAGGGGAGACATCGAACCCTCCTCTAGCTCTTTCAGCAGCCAAAGAGGAAACCATTTCTAAGGCCGCTCTGGATAACTACATTGCTCAGCAAATACGAGCTCACCAGGCGAATGAAGTGGCTGGCCAAATGGTTAAAACTGGGCAACCATATCCAGGCTGGTATGACCAAATAAAGTACCCGCCGGGATATACGATCCCTAAATTTCATATATATAAAGGGATGGGAAATCCGCACCAGCATGTCGCCCAGTTCAGGGCTCTATATGGTAACACCGGAGGCGATGATAAACTGCTACTTCGCCAGTTCATCGGCAGCTTGTCAGAGACGGCATTCGAATGGTATTCTGAACTTCCAAACGACTCCGTCAAGACATTCGCGGAGATGGAACTGCTGTTTACACAGAGATTTGCGAGCGCTAGCGAGCGTACCCCGATCACCGCATTAATTAACGCGGTGAAGCCAGGCAAAACTTGGGTACAATACATAATATGGTGGCGAAATTTATGGTCAAAATACGAGCAGCGCATCGAAGAAGCGCCGGCAGTGGGCATGTTCTTGGGCACTCTTGACCCTCAAGCGACCATCTCGCAATTCATGATGTTCTTCAAGCCGACTACTTTCCAGGCCTTGATTGACAAGCTGGCCCAAATGGACCAGATGGTTCATAGACCGTCTCCTCCAAAGCCAGACTCTCTAGTTCCAAACCTCGACGGTTCATGAACAACCCAGAGACAACCGCGACATTCGTCTCGATACAGCAGACGCAATGCCAGCAAACGAAGAAAAGGACAAATTCTTAGCTTCAGGGTCTTAACGGC
This sequence comes from Agapanthus africanus, assembly GCA_030015575.1. Classification (NCBI taxonomy): domain Eukaryota; kingdom Viridiplantae; phylum Streptophyta; class Magnoliopsida; order Asparagales; family Amaryllidaceae; genus Agapanthus; species Agapanthus africanus. Next base: position 542,248,465 of record CM057337.1, read on the forward strand.
AACTCATATAAAACCTGAAAGACTATCGGAGATCATCCCATACCAGCGCGGAGTGGTTATGACTCATCGGGGCTCCCCAAACTGAGCCTAACCTCAAGTAAAAAGCGGCATGACAAAATTCCTAACGCTTGCTCTTCCGACGGTCAAAATGCCTAGGAAGATTGCTTGAAGACGTCTTGTCCAGCCCCCGAAGGGATCAGAGACACGACAATCGCAAGGCTACTCGAACAACAAGATTGCTTGTCGAGGGATACATCAGCCAACGCGACGGTACGACGGGCAAAACCCTAGTACCACAGACCCTAACGAACCTCTATCGTAAAGAGCAAAGGTTAACTGTAACGTTAGGACATTCTTACAAGAACTCCTCGATTCGTCTCAACCTTAGGGAGATCAGCGTCCTTGATGAGAGCATCTCAATTCGTGTCGACCCGCAGAGAAATCAGTGTCTTTGCAGGAATGTACGACGTCAGCAAAACGGAGCCATACCAAAGCCCATGTTCCAAATCTAGACGGTTCACAGATAGCCTGGAAATCAACTCAATATTCGTCTCATTACAACGGACACAACATCAAGCAAAGCGGAACAGCGGCAACCCCCAGTTCCATGAGTCGGCGGTGCATAGATGACCGAGAGTCAAACTCCCGACTCCGTGAAATACAGATAAATTCAACCCTTCCTGGTTACGTGGAACACGACTTATGTCAATCCTGACCCCGTGGGAAACATCCAGAGCGGATCCTGGTCTTCACAGAGCACGGCAATGACCCAGTATGAAGCGTCCAGCGCGGAGCCTGGTCCTCGCCGAACACGGCAGTGAACCCATGGGAAGCATCCAGAGCAAAATTCCTGGCTACATGGAATGCGGCTTATGTCAATCCTGACCCCGTGGGAAACGTCCAGAGCGCATCCTTGTGCTCGCAGAGCACGGCAATGAACCCGTGTGAAGCATCCAGAGTGGAGCCTGGTCCTCGCCGAACACGGCAGTGAACCCATGGGAAGCATCCAGAGCAAAATTCCTGGCTACGTGGAACGCGGCTTATGTCAATCCTGACCCCGTAGGAAACGTCTAGAGCGGATCCTGCTCCTCGTAGAGCATGGCAATGACCCCGTGTGAAGCATCCAGAGCAGAGCCTGGTCCTCGCCGAACACGGCAGTGAACCCGTGGGAAGCATCCAGTGCAAAATTCCTGGCTATATGAAACGCGGATAATGTCAACTCTTACCCCGTGGGAAACGTCCAGACCGGAGCCTGGTCCTTGCAGAACACGGTAATGAACCCGTGAGAAGCATCCAGAGCAACCCCTGACTCCGTGAAACGCGGATAAGGGCAACTTCACCCATCACTTGCGAGTCCTCATGACTCGTAAGGGAGCAAATTCTCTTGTGAGATCCTTACGACTTGCAAAAGGAAAAACACACTTAGGAATCCTCACGATTTTTAAGGATAAATTACACCTATGGGATCCTCTCGACCGGTAGGGAGAAAATTCTTTATGAGACCCTCACGGCTCATAAAGTTGAAAAGTCTTAGGATGCGGATCTTAACCCTGAATCTTAAGCCATCGTTGTCCAGCAAAGAGATCGAGATAAACTATCCACAGAATACATTCAATAAAAAGGGACACATCATTGAGAAGAAAAATATGTCCTTTATTCATGAACCAAAATGAATAAAAAGTACAATTTGTGAAAGAAACAAAAAAATATACTCTTATTCAGGAGTATGTACAAAGAAAAAAATATATCTACAAGTCTTCAAGTCGGCGGGCGATTTAGCAGATTGGTCAGCTCATCTCTCTTTCGCCGAACCTCGCCTTCGTGATTCAATATCGCCAAAAGACGGGCCTCCGCCTGAGCTTGCTGGGCCTGATATGAGGCAAGTCGGCCTTCGAGCTCTTTCTCGGTAGCTTTGTGAGCCTCAACCCATTCACGAGTGAACACGGCGGCTTTGTCGATGGCCACCACCTCCTTGATGGCCTCTTGATGCACTCGCCAGAGTTCATATGCTTTGTTGGCTTTGGCCGTAAGGTTGGCTTGGAGCCCGTTCAGCGCTTTAGAAGCCACCTCCCTCTTTGAAAATTTGAGGCCGAGCCTTTTCTCGCACGACACCATGTTCGCCGCGCATCGCTCTATCAGACCCTGCAAGCCCGCCTTCGCAGCCACAACCTCCGAAAAAAGGCGGGTACATTCAAGCACGTGCAAGTAAGCCTCCACCTGCCGGCAAAACTCAACCCAGACTTGCACCACTGCTTCGCTATGATAGGTGGCAAGAAAGGGAAGAGAGCCGTTAGCTTCGGCAGCAAATGCTTCGGTCGTAATTACGTTGCCAGCACGAAGCTCCTCGATCAAAGATGACAGAGGGGCAAGGCTTAGCTTGGCCATCCGTTCCGAGGCTCTCAGAGCATAAGGGCCGGGTGGCATGGCGATGCGTGACTCCAGCGTGGTGAGAACCGGCAGAACTGTTCAGATTTATAAACAGTCAGCGAAACTTGTAAGCAAAGAACAAATGGAACGACTTCGGGATTCTACTTATGTAACGTTTTGAAAATCGTTTCGGTGAAATTTCGGAAAATCGGCAAAATAAGGGGGTTTCTGTAAAAAGTCAAAATACAAATATCTTTATTATAAAATTAAATATACATATTCTAGCTATGTAATTGCTGTTAATTGGTGTTTATTGAGCCACTGGTGAAATTTCAAATTTTCTGAAAATTTTTCCGAAATTAATTATTTTAATATTATTTAAGCCGTCACTAATACATTTAATTAGGGAAAATTACAAATTGAAATGAGTTGAAACAAATTTTGTGCATCATAACACATTAAATAAAAATTTATCATATGGTTTTTGAAATGAAATGGTTTGCCAAAATGGTTTGCCAAAATATCGAAGAAAAAAAGGCTTTTTCGGTGAAATTAGTGTTAATGGGAATTGTGGTAATACATTTATCTTTTTCCCTAACCCACGCACCCACACCTCACCCTCTCTCCAATCACCTCTTTTTTCAAAAGAAAAGAAAAGGAAAGAATAGAAAATGAAAGAAACAAAAGTGGACTTTGACTAGATGTTACTTTCTCCACCTCACTCTCTCTACTCCCTCACCCATTCCCTCTTCCCCTTGGCTGAAACCTGCAGCAACAACAGCCCTCTCATTTCTTCTTCTCTTTTCTCTTCAAAATTCCATCAAAAAATCATCCAAAATGCTTCAAAAATTCCATAAAATCAAAATCTAATCCCTACCCATTTTTACTTGACCATTCTAGTATGGATCTAGAGAACAAGATGGCAATTTGAGGGGCTAGATTTTAAGTTGGATCAATGAGTTGTGAGGTATAAAAATCTTGACCTTTTTGTTGAATTGTTGATTAATGCTTGTGTTAGCTTAATTAAGTGTTAATTAGGTTTTATATGGGTTCAAATTGCATGATTGGAAAATTCAAGAATATGGTTTGAAGCTAATTTGGGTTTAACCATCACTATTAGGATAATCAAGTGTAGATTATCATCTTGTGGAATTGTAAAACCCAACCTAATTGTTTGTTTGCAAATGGTTAGGTTGATATTGTTATAATTAAGCTATATTGCTAACTAGGTTTTAAAAATTTAATTAAAATATGGGATTAAAAATCTAATTAGGTTTTTCATGACTTCATTAACATTATTAAGTGTAGTTTAACACTTTAGTTCATGGAAATCCAACCTAAATTGTGGTTTGTGCATTTTGCTATAAATTTGTTAAAATTTAGGTATTTTGTAAACTAGAATTTTAGGGTTTTTGGAATTTAACGAGATTAAATTATGGGAGTTGTTTTTATGACTTATTTAAGATATTTAGTGAATATTGGGGCCGCTAGATTCATTTATACATCGAGTTTTGTACTAAAACGGTGATTTGTGCTTGCTAGATTTTCGGAAAAAATGACTCTTTAAGTGAAATTGGGGTTTTTGTGAATTTTAAGCTATTTTATATTATAATTAGTGCTTGTAATTGTACAAATGAGTGTGTTGGGAGTTTTCTCGATGGTTTGGCGTTTGTACGCCGACGTCGAGGGTTTTTTGGTCGATTTATGAAAGCAACCATAGGTTTTGACCTATGTGGGATTCATGTGCCATTTTGGTCATGAGTTGAATTTTAATGCGATATGGTGCGTTATGATATGTAGGTACCCCATGTGGATTTCGAGACGACAAGCAAGCGCGTGGCGACGTCGGCACCGGCGAGCGAGGACCAGGTGAGTAGATTCATATCTACGGGGAGAAGTCGGGTGGATGGCGTATAGCACCCCCGCAGTCGTGGTGATGTATACGAATACGTATACACACATTTATTGATTATATTTTGTTGAGTTTATTGATGATAAATATGGACGGTTTAGTATCGCGAAACCCTAGAGTAGTGGTCGCACCATACATGCACACACCCACCCATACTTGCATACATTCTTCTTCCATTTGTGTTTACGGGAATATATATAGTTATGTGTTCACATGGGTATGGGACTATGTGTTCACATACGGATTTGAGGATGATACTTGAGATTGAGATGAGTCGATGAGATTTGTGTTGTGGTTGTGATATCGGTGATATGGCAGGATTCGTACTTGAGGTACGTCTTGGTGTTATAGCGGATCTTGGGGCGGCGATACGGGTGAATAGTGTTATAAATAAAATGGTCGACATGTGATCGTGATATGAGGCATGATATGCTAGGATATTGATATTAGGTCGTATCGGGCGATGTATAACCCTTGATGATGATATGTGCTGACGATATCGGTTTGTACGAGATTGTCGATCAGTAGTCAGATCATGAGTATATTGGGGATATTAGTATTGTACTAGACATAGGTCAGTATCCTAGACTATGATCTTGGATAAAGAGGATACCAGAGGAATAGTGTGAGGAATATGATATTGACCCGTACCCAGATTTGGGGATGCCGTACGACGGATTTACGTACGAGCTATATCTTGATGATTGATCCGCACTCTTGACTTGGGATGTCTTATTATAGATATGGTATCGGATATGATGTTATTGAGGCGGGATCACCGACTAATATATATACAGGTATGTATATGTATCGACTCAGATGTTAGGCGGTTTCCTTACCTGTAGTCTAGCTAGTAGCTTAGCCCTTTAGTTTAGTTAGTCGTTAGATTAGATTCGGTTCCTACCTATTTCAAAGCTTACGAATCGTGCGTATTTTAAAAGACAAGTCAAGGGATTCTACGGATATTTCAAAAAAAAAACGTATCTTTTCTTAAAAACACCGTAGCCCCTATTTTCAAAACCCCACGATTCGTGTTATTTCAAAAGGCACCATTGTAGGACTTATATTAGGTTAATGCAGATTAGTTATCATTGCGTCTAGTATTCAGCTCCCGCTCATTATTGTTGTTCGCTCCGCATCGCATGCTTATATTATGCTTCATATTCTACTGTTGATATCTTGTGGTTAGGACACCGGCACCATTACCGATGATGCGTATGTACCACGTACACTTACTTGCCGGCTCACACACATCTTCATCGGTAATTGCCATGTCACGCACAGCTTAGAAAATATTATTGCTTGACATAGCCTGTTAGCTAATAGTTTAGACATGATATTAGTGTACTTGCCTTATATGTTAGTTTAGACATTGTAGTTATTACCTGCTACTTCATGCATACTGTTATTCATTGTTATGCCGCATTCATGGATTCTCATGCATATATTCACTTTTTACGTGCTATTGAGGTTTTGGATTCGGATTTCCATGAGATTTTCTGGATTTGTGGAAAACCGCAAAACATATACAAACTTCTTCTTTCTCTTTTTAAATGAAAAGCGTGGTTTTTCCCTTCATGTATGAGTCGTCCACCATGAGTTTGCTGATGGATTTCGAGACCTGATTCGAGGAGTTGGATGAACCGTTTCGGGTACATGGTGGACCCGGTGAGGTACCCCGGGGCAAGAAGCTCGTGGTGATGACGATGAGCCTGGCAGGGGAAGGCTACCTACCAGTGATTTTACCCGACGCGTCGGATATCCGGAGGATACCGTCGTGGTCTTGAGATGAATGGTAGGGGCCGGTCTGGACTGACGGCGCCCTAGATATTGAGATTGAGACATTGAGATTTCGAGATAGTGAGGTACTGAGATTCGATGATACAGGCCAGTCCGGATAGCCGGAGCCTGAGATTTTGAGACATTGAGATTTATGTTTTGTGTCGATGCTAGACACTGTTGATGCTGATTTCATTTATGATACCTCATTTTAAAAATACAAAGGAAATCTCACTAATTTATGAAAACAGTTTCTTCATTTACATGTATTCTGTTTTCATGCATTCATACCTCATTCATATGATATATTGCTACCTGAGGCACTGACACGGGCACATGAGACCACATTCGGGTTAGATATTACCCTAGCCATTGTTATAGGCTGCATGTTATTCATATTTGAGGATATATTATGATCATTGACCTAGGTTGCGTTATTTATGCGATTTCTGTGCGTAGATGTTTTTCTATTCACGAGTTGGCAACTCACCCTTGTTGTGCCCCAGTTTCTTGCAGGTTTGCTGTACATGTTTCATTACGGCTTGCGGGCATAGTTTCCTTCGGGTGATTTGCTAGTAGGTGGGTTTACTTGTATCGTACCCCCATTATATATCTTGTATATTATTATTCTGTTGTATCTAGAAGTTCCATCAACCAAACATGTTTTTATTTTGAGATAGAGACCAGTGATGTTATTCTTTCGACCTTAGAGTCGCGCGTTATATTTCTGTGGTTTTCTTGTGGTTTTGAGTTTCCTTTTGAATTTTGATCCTCGCCCTTGGCGTTGTATATTTTTTTTTCTTGTGTGGTTGTGACCGTCGATTGACGAAGAGCTAGCTTCCGCTTGGGGATGCCTTTTTATTGATTTCGTATACTATTCATGTTGTATCCTGTTTGGGGGCCAGTATTTACAAAGGAGTCTCTGCCGAAATTTTCGGGAAATATTTGATGTTTTTTTTAAAACCGCATAATTCGGCTTATGCTATTAAAACTACTTGTTTTAAATCGGTTTTCCTTCACTCTACTACTTTTCTTCGTTTAGATTTCTGGGTTTTCGGCCTACTTAGATTACGTACGCCTCGAGACGTTCGTAGTTTAAGTGCCGGTCATATTCCGTATTTTCGGGGCGTGACAACTTACCCACAGTCATGCAAGAAGGATTTGAAGGCTCCCCAGGCTTTTTAAGAATCTCGACCTCGTCGTCGGCCTCCATAACTGTAAAAGACGTTAATGTCATTTTATGAAAAAGTAACAATGCTGTGAAAAGATGGTAAATAAGACTAACCTTGCCCAGACGAGAGAACGATGCGCTGAGGAGATATCGCTTGCGGAGCGGCCATCTCCAGCAGACGCTGAAAGGACTGCCGGGGAGACAGATCGGCAATAGAGGCCGCCAGTCCATGCAACTCTGAAAGGACAGAAGGGTTCAGATAATGGAAAGGTTACTAATTTAAAATGTAGAAGGTTGCCTTCGACGCTCCTCCCATTCTGAGCTGGAGGGATAGCATCTTCAACGGCCTCCGCCGCGACCTCGGGCACAATATCGGAGACGCGGGCCAGTGCAGCGGCTTCGGAATGAGGAGCAGAGGCTGCCGCTGCAGGCTCCAACGAAAGGAGGGTAGCCTCGATTACCTCCATCCTAGCCTCTGGGCCGCCTTCAGGGAGATTCGTTGGGACGGCGACCACCAAAGGTGCCTCCCCCGAGGGAGGAAGTGCTTTGGGAGCAGGAACCACCGCAGGAGGCTCTATCGCAAGAGGGACAACTTCATCGGCCAGAATATGGCGTAGAGCCTTCGCCATCGCCGAAGTCTCTGCACAGTTCACACAAGGATAAGAATACATATATATGCGTGTAGACAATATGAAGTATTATAAAGAAATACAGGAACATACCGATGCGCAAGGAAGCTTGCTGTATGGCTTGCTCAAGCCGACGCTCCTTCTCAAGGAGGTGTGCTCGTCGAGGTTCAAGGGTGGACTTATGGCCGCCGGTCCACAGTGAAAGCACGTCTGCGGTGTCCTCCGAAGCAGCTTGTTTAAGGGCCCGTTTACCCCATTCCTCCAGAGGGCCGATGAATCGTCGCCGGATCCACGGAGGGTCTTCATAAAAGATGACGGCGGGATAAGGCTTCTTCGGAATTCTTACGTTTTCCGACTCATCTTGCGAACGTCTTATAGCCTCAGCCAATTGTGCGGCTTCCTCGGCAGTTGAACTCGGAAAGAGTAGGCCAGCATCCGACTCTTGCATAGCCAATGGTTCGTCCTGAAGAATGGGCTCAGACTCTACTAAAGAGTCGAGCAGATTGGTAGCCATTTTCCTTCGCCGTTTGGATCCAAAACCGACTGTCGAGGACGACCGTTTTCTCCCTCATGGAGCCTTAGCACGACGCCGACCCACCTCACCTTCAACGCCCTCACTCCCAACGCCCTCGCTTGGCGCTGCGACTGAGGAAGACACGGCCATCGTCGATGTAGTGGGCGGTGGTACTGCTACTGGCGCCCTCTTACCCCTCGACTGAGCCCGGGTATCCAATGGCATACCAATTATGGGAGTGAGGTCCACCTCCGACTCCCCCAGAATGAGCGCAACACCGGTGTCCCTCAGGGGAAAGCGGACCGGTGCGCGCGGTCGCAACGGAACTCCCGTGGCCTGAACCGGGGCAAGAGTGCCATATCCATGAAGAACCCTATTCTCCTCGGCAATAATCGGGCTGACCCGATGAAGGTACCGGCCCATGAAGGACCCCACACATCGGGGAATATGGTCGGCTTCAGGAATCATGAAGCGGGAACGAGTATTCAGCCTCACGAAGTGATGAGCAGCATCACGAACGGCTTCGGGTGAAGGGGCGGGCGTGACTGTAAAAGCCTCGAAGGGAACGCCCTGATCATATCCAAGCTGCCGGGCGAAGCGATGCGGATTGTACCGCATAAAGAGGGCCGCACTGTTCTGACGGAATACCAGATAACATGGTCTGATCGTGTACAAGTATGTGGCCTCCCGGGGCTTCAGAGAAAGCACCTCATCTTTCGACTGGTCGCAGAGTTGTTGAATTGGACCTGAAGGAGAAGATAGGGCCCGGTCAATGAACACCAGTCCGCCTGAGCTAGCGTAAGGAGCAATCAATACACGAATGGCCCCGGACTGAGTTAGGTTAGGAGAAGAAGCACCCACCAGCCGCATCAATCGCGGAAAAGTATAGGCATCGTAAAATTTGGGTCTTTGGTGTGCAGCAAAGGCCCCCAACACGTGCATCTCAATCCAAAATGTGAAGCAATGAAGAGAAAAGTTTACCACATCCATACCTAGAGTTGAGGTATTAGCCACGGCGCCTAATCCATGATAAAGATGTGACAGAGCTGGGATGCCTACGGCCAACCGTGTTCCCCTAGCAATACGATGAGCCGGGTAGATAACCGAGACTCTCATGAAGCGGCGATGCATGGGGATTACAAACCAGCTGAGCCAGACGCTAATGAAGCCTACAAAGAATGCCTCCTCATCCATGCCGGGAGATGCAATCGATTCGAAAGATACCGATGACATAATAGGAATGTAATATTGCGGTAAATCCTCTTCCTTAGTCGGCCGCCTGTCCAAACCAAACCCAAAGGGGTCATTGATGTTCACAAACTTTGGATCCATCTTTGATAAGACACCCTCACGAAGGAAGCAAGCAATGGAGCTCTTAAAGGTGACACCCTACTCTTCTGATTCTGTGAACAGTTTGTCAAAGATGCCCAAGGACTTGATCAAACTCGGGCGTTTGTGGCGGACGACGTTCTCGGTAGACATGCCGTCAATCATTGCAGGCTCGGTCTCAAAAACGTACTCGTCGGGAGGCAGCAGCTCTTCATAAAATGTCCCCCTGATTGGTAGCCCCGAGATCTCGCGAAATTCTTCCAAAGAAATCGAAACTTCGCGGTCCCCTAGGAGAAAAGTGTTGGTAGGGAGATTCCACTGGTTCAAGAAAGCCTTAACCCACCAGACGTGAGGGGATTGGTAGTGGAAGAGCGAGGCATATATTGCCTGATAAAGTCCGACCCTCTGCAGTCGTGCGCGATAGACGGACAGGATGTAGCAAGCCTAAAGAAGATAGCCCGTGGGGTGTCGAGGGGTGAGCCCTATCTTGTAGATCTGCCCCCATGGTTGGGCCTCGCCCTAGCAAATGCGGCGTCCCAAAATATCTATGGCCGGGATAGGATGGTTCTGGATACTAGTCGTCGAAGGCTCGAGCGTCCCATCGGGGTCCAATTCGGCATCTCCACGGCAAAGACCGTCCTTGGAGGATCCATCGGCAGGAACGAAAAGGCGGGCTCCGTCGGTACTTCGCAAAGGAAACTCCGGCGCCCCCGGATGATGTGACTATACCAGGTCCCCCACAAAAGTAAGTTGGTGAGATTTGGGTCGTGAGCCCTGATCATCACCATCACTTCCTCGTCAGATGGTGACTGGGGAAAAGCGGCTTCCGAGCGAGTGAAGGGAAAGTACGGAACGGAAGTCATTGTACCTGAAATGAAATGAGGGGAGACTGTTGAAGCAAAGCCAACAGCATATATATATATATATATATATATATGATTATAAATATATGTAAAGACTATGGAAGAAAACGACAGCAGACTCATTTTATGGGACCATTGGTTACAAAACACATGGGTCCCATAAAATCAAGATGGCGGTTGGCTAATGATGAGGCAAAGCAATTATAATGAGACAAAAGAAAGATTCTCATTAAATAAACAAGTGGATTTCAAATGACCCTACACATTCCCCTAAGAGAAATCCATCTGAGACTCTGTAACAAATCAAACAGAATCAAGGGAATTAAATTCCCAGAAAAGCACCACTGCGAGCCTCTTCTTCTTGGTTACAGAGAGACAACTCAGGGAGAAAAAACCCAAGGAGTTCTATGGGAAGAACCGAGTTCTTCATAGGAATTAAATTCCTTGTTAAAAAAAGGGGAATTAAATTCCCAGAGACATTTTTCAGAGCCAAAGTTTTTTTTGAGATGGAATTAAATTCCATGGAAAAGACAACCGCCACCATTAACCCCCTGAAGATCAGAGAAACCCTAAAGGGTCTGTTGATTAAAGATTGAATGGTTTTCTCTTTATTTTAAAGAACTTAAAAATGGGTTCTTGTTAAAAGGGAAAACCCTTGGTGTGGATTTGAAATCCAGTGGTGATTTCTGTGAAAGTTCTTCGTTCGTTCAAGATTATTACCTGAGGAAAAGGAATCTGTCAACAGAGTTAAACTCTGGAAAATTCTTGAAGCAGAGAATTAAGCTCTGGAAAGGAGAATTAAATTCTCAGAAAGGAAAAAGTTACAAGGAAGAAGATAAGCAAGAGTGGAGGCGCTTCTGAAGAGACCCCTATATTTATAGGATGTGACATAAATGCTTCATCTCCCCGATTCCCTAGATGGATCCAACGGTCACAAAAGTGACAGTGTTACACTCACGTGCAGATACGTGAGAGCAATGCTGTGGAGGCATTTGTTCCCTGATTAAAAATAAAGAAATAACTCAGTAAGGCATCGCGTGCTCACACGTAACTAATGGCCACGTGTTGACACGTGATTGTTAAAGCTGAAGCGTAAATAAGCGCTGAGAAAAGAACTCAATTTGGGGTCACGTGCTCACACGTGACCATCAGCACGTGGCTAGCCTTGAAAGCCTTACAGTTTAATAGAATTAAATTCTAAAAGTTTCTAAATCTTTCTAAATGGAAAAGGTTAGAGGGAACCGTTGGATTAAAAATCCAAGGGTGGTTAAAAATCACCAATTTATGGAAAAATCCTAAACAAGGAAAGATCTCCCCAAATATCACCGAAATAACAAACAGAATATCTCTGGATTGAAAATCCAACGGTGAATAAAATTCACTGAATGATCTAAAGGATCATATTAATCATGAAAACAGACAAAATCTTTCAATGAAAGATTTATTAAACAAATTGATTCTTTTCCTTCTCCTATAAATAGGAGGCAAGAGGAGAGGAAGGGGATATATAGAATTTTGGAATCTTGAAATTTCAGAGAGAAAAGAAAGGATAATTTAATTCTCAACAAAGAAAACCCTAGGTGAGAAAAAAGAAAGGGGAACAAAACTTCAAAAAAGAGAATTTAATTCTAAAAAATCTAAGAGTTTAACTCTTTTGCAAAGAACTTAGTTCTTTCTCTAGTTGAAGATCTGCAGAAGCAAATCTCCCCATAGGTTGAGAATTTAATTCTCATTGGGTTGAGATTTTGCCATGCAGATCTAAGACTTAGAGGGAGAATTGAGTCCAGAGAATTTAATTCTCCCAATTTATAGGAATTTAATTCCTTCATGACAAAATTAGGGTTTAACCCTATATGAGAATTTAATTCTCCCATAATTATAGGAATTTATTTCCTTCAAGATGGATAAAAACCAAGGTTTAACCCTAATTGAGAATTTAATTCTCTAAAATTCATAGGAATTTAATTCCTCCAAGACAGAACTAGGGTTTCACCCTATACAAGAATTTAATTCTTTGACATATATGGGAATTTAATTCCTCTAAAGAAAATTAGGGTTTAACCCTACATAAGAATTTAATTATTTCAAAATAGGAATTTAATTCCTACAGAATCATAATCAGGGTTCAACCCTACAGAGAATTTAATTCTTAAAGATAAAGAGAATTAAAGCATGGAAAGAACCAAGGTCACGTGTCCCCACGTGACCCCTGAAAAGATCCTCAGAAATGAGAAGGAGAAAGATCTGAGGCAACGCTTCACGTGCTCCCACGTGACCTCCAAAACACGGAAGAAAAAGCGAAGGAAATATAAGCTCTGTGCGCTCTCACGTGGCCCCATGTGACCCCTTAGCAAATGCTTTAACAATCAGTGCATAAATGTCCATCACGTGCCAGCACGTGATGCTTAAAGTAAAATATAAAAAAGTGTTTAACACTTAATTGCAGAGCGAAGTAAAAAGGGATCTAGTCCCACCTTTGGGCGCCTTCACGTGTCCACACGTGGCCCCTTTTTTCTTTAGTGTTTAACACTAATTCGAGAGCTTTATTCCCAGTGTTTAACACTGATTATCTTTTAGTGTTTAACACTAATTCGAAAACCTTATTTCCAGTGTTTAACACTGTTATGTTCTAGTGTTTAACACTAATTTGGGTGTTTAACACTAATTTGAGAGTTCTGTCTCCAGTGTTTAACACTGTTGCTCTTTGGTGTTTAACACTACTTTTAGCCAAATTGGCTAATTTTCCAAAGGCAAAAGTCCCTCCTCCAAATGAATCTCAAAATTGAGGAAATCAAAGATAAAAATGTTGCCAAAGCTCTCAAACTCTCGTTTAACATTGCTAAATAATATGGGCTCGAACCCAGACAAATGTATAATGGTCCAACAGAGGGCCAACACTTCAAACTTAATTGGACTTAGCCCAAGTAGGCCATAAGTCCTTAATTCAGACTCAACTGAGCCAATGAGCTCATAATATAATTAATTGATCTTAGTTCCAAATTAGACTACAAATCACTTAATCCACCCTGGTTCAAGGGTACATCTCTTCACTCCTTTGATATTTGTCGTTGTAATTCCTCAACGTCTTCGAAGAGGTGACGGGTCCCGACAACCACACATTTCATGGACTGTGGGGTCCTTAAACTCATGGACTATGATGTCCTTAATCTCGACCGTGATGTCTTTAAACTAACATTGAACTGTGGGGTCCTTAAGCCCATGGACTATGATGTCCTTAACCTCGACTGTGATGTCATTAAACTAACATTGGACTGTGGGGTCCTTAAGCCCATGGACTATGATGTCCTTAACCTCGACCGTGATGTCTTTAAACTAATATCGGACTGTGGGGTCCTTAAACCCATGGACTATGATGTCCTTAACCTCGACCGTGATGTCTTAAAACTAACAACGGACTGTGAGGTCCTTAAACTCATGGTCTATGATGTCCTTAACCTCGACCGTGATGTCTTAAAACTAACAACAGACTGTGGAGTCCTTAAATCCACGGACTATGATGTCCTTAACCTCGACCGCGATGACTTAAAACTAACATTGGACCGAGATGTCCTTAAACTAACAATGGACCGTAATGTCCTTAAACTAATTATCGACCGCAATGTCACTAAACTAAACAACAGAGCCCAATTGCTCTCTTGTCGGATCTAAACGATCCCGTTAAGTTGATCTTAGTCTAAAATTAGACTAACGTATCCTTAACAAACGTTTAAGTTGATCTTAGTCTCAAATGAGGCTAACGTATCCTTAAACCCAAACCATCCAAACCCAAATCTAAGAAAGATACGGATTTGGACTAGTCCACATCCTACGGGCGACAACATAACTTAGTCTCCGTATACAATCCACGGGCAACCAAAAACAAAACAAACACCCACGACATGAAGTGATCATATGGAGAAAGAGAAAGTTGTTACCGCAATGCGGTAGCGTAATTAACTGCAGGGGCTTGCGCCTGCAGGGAAGAGCGTCCCCACAATCGGCCGCATCCGTTTAAACCTTCGATGCACGGTGCCATAAATCAACTTGGCATCTTCGGAGAGGTGGACGGATAGCACCAATGAGCATCTGCCCCGAAATTCAGGCTAGACGTACATCGCGTCTCCGCCGCGTCTTTCAGTGGGGAACACGTATCTAAGAAATATAAATAAAATGCACAAGTGACAGCGACAAAAGATATAATTAAACAACAACTTTATTTATTAACATTCTTTTTACAATACATCTAAAAAGTAAGTACATGGAAATGGAAAGCAATGCCTAAACAGTGGCATAACAGAAATGGAAAGTAATGAAATGAATTGTACAAGTAACTAGAGCTCTGGGTCGAAGGCTAGCTGGTCCAAGTCCTCGGAAGTGGGCTCGATCTCCTGAAGGTCCGAATCGCCTGACAACATTCCAAAGAAAAGAAGAAAGAGAATGTCGTCAGTGAACAAATCGCTCAGTAAGTCCCGTAAATAGACAAGAATAAAATAGATAGAGTATAGAGTATATTGATTTAATGTTGTAATTAGAATTAACGCTGTTATTTGTAGCTTGGTACAGAAGATGCCAGTGTATACAAGAGGAGTCTCAGTAGACCAGAGACTAAGGTGAACGGAATGCAAGGAACCGTTAAGCCACAGTACAACGGCAATTGAATTCAGGTTAGGTGTCTTAAATGGTTGCAGTCTCGTGCCACTTCTAACACCTTCCGTACAAATCTACCCCTTATAAACCCCGCGATGTCTTGATTGTATTGTTTGTATTATATTGTCTTATTTATTATAAATAGATGGATGACTTACCGAAACTATGATATCGGTAAATGGATGTAACTGGAGAGTCATGTAGATGGCTGTATATCCATGGTTCGGTTCAGTCAATATAGTTTGAATAAATTGAACAGATTGATTATATGCATTCATATTGAATTGTAGATTGATACTTGAATCATATTCAAGTCAGATTGTATATATTGAGACTCAGTATGAGTCATACAAATAGAAAAGAAATTGAAGTCCTGAATTATGTTTTGGTGCTATCGATAACTGCTGCACATGGACAGCAGGATTTGTGTCTTTTTCCAAGACAATTACCGTGTTGATAACACCGTTTGTTATATTGTCTACCTTAAATAGGCAAGCACCCACTTCTACGGCTCCCTGAGGCTCAAGAGATTGGTTCCGCTTAAACCTATGTTTACTAGCGTTCTTATTGTAATTTAATATAACTTGAGGGGGTTTTATGTAAAAATAATTTTGTATAATTTTCAAAATACACCTCAAGTATTTTATTATCGTACTTAGAGTTTTCATTGATGTATAATTTATCAATGTGTCAATTCTAGTGAATAAAACCTAATTTCATAATATATGATATTTAATTATAAAGTATTGAACTTGGATGGAATTTGCATGGTATTTTCATGTAAAATGATTCTTTTGATTTAGAAAAATTGGAATATTTATATTATAACAAAAATTAGATATTTTGATGATACATACATACATACATACATACATACATACATATATATATATATATATATATATATTTATATAAAATAATTTTAATTTATTTTTTTTCTGGAAATCTCATTTTCTAAAGAAAATTGTATTAAAAATCTTTCGTGTGTATGTTTGTATATTCTGTAACTTACCCTATTACGTTAGTGCACGTGTAGACTCTTGGGCTTCTAAAATATTAAAAGAAAAATAATTAAAAAGATAATGTGGCTGATAGGATTTGAACTTTGGTGTTATGGTTCAGCAGTGCAAGGTCTTACCAGTGAGCTACAAGCTCTTCTTGCTGTTAAAATGAAAAAAAAAATTATAACTTGTGCTCAGGCTCAAGTACCCCTTTCTGTATTTTTGAAAAAAAAATTGTACAGAAAGTTTAAGGCTGTTACATTCTACCCAATTTATAAAAATTTCGTCCTCGAAATTTGTAAAAGGAAAGTGTAACGGATTCTAGGAAAGTTTGGTGATAGAAATATTGGTAGTGTATGAAAAATAATAAAGTGATACAAGGGTTTCAAAAAAAATGTGGAAGAGACTTACTAGTGTTACCTTGGTTTACGACCTCTGCTTTTTCGGCCGCTAAAAGGAAAGCCTGACGCCGTGGTACATTCCTCCTAACTGGAGGCACATTCCTCTGTCCTTGGGCATGTCCCTCAGTGCCTGTTGGAATTGGCGAGTAGGCTGTGCAGGTGGTGTAGCTAGAAGTGCAAGACGTGGTGCAGGAGCCTGAATAGCTGGCCGCTGTAGGTAGTTGGTGGGTGTGTGAGTTAAGTTGCGTCTATAGGGATAGGTTCCAATTCCATGATCGGATGCGCCACAAACTAGGCACAAACCTGTTGCGTGCCTACAGTCCTTCCACAAGTGTCCAGCCCTCTTGCAGTAGAAATAAAAATCTGGACTTGACCGGTTAATTGTTTCTTTCTGTTTCTTGGGTTTAGAAGGTTGTGTAAGATGGGCTCCTCCTGCCATCTGGGTGGTAAAGTGCTTTATACCGTTGCTTCTGCTTCTGGACGGTTCAATAATATAGCAGTCTACTACTGCAGTCCTTCCAGGAGGCTTTGGATTTCCTCGAGCAAAACCGTCTGCTCGTTGATTGGAGTAGTTACGGTAGGCGTAAGCGGTAGGGGAGGAGTTGTGTTGTTGAAGTTGGTGCTGGTGTTGTTCGGGGAATCCATAACCTTGAATGAAAAAATAGGGTTAGGATAGATTCAAATGATATGATTCAAAGAATATGAAATTGTAAGATTCAAGCAATATGAGTTGTAAGAATGTTTTTAGTTGCTGGTTCTTGTGTTATATTGCTTAGGTTGTTCACGCAGAACAGAACTGCATAGTATGGTTCCATACAGCTCTGACATGCATGGGCCGTCAACAAAACCTGTCACGCCCTTATTTCCTGATTAAAAAATCAGGAATTATCTCAATGAGGTATCACGTGTTCACACGTGACCAATGGTTACGTGATGACACGTGATGGTTAAAACTTCATCAAACAGAAACGAAAACAAACTGCTGAAAAATGACTCAATTGGGGGTCACGTGCTCACACGTGACCAAGGGTCACGTGCCAGCACGTGACAGGCTTTGAGAGCCTTACAGTTTAATAGAATTTATGTCACGGCCCAAGTTTGGATGTGACCGACACTTAGATTTGTATCATATCTAAAGATATGCACAAGTCCAAGTAAGCCGAAAACCAAGATCAAAATACCTTATTGCGGAATTATTTATGAAAATTTAGTTTTTAAGTAAAAATCTCAATTTATGAAGTTAATTTATTAAACAAATATTAAAGGTTAAGTTTGGTTGTATTCCTAGTTGGAATCAACGACATCAAAATGAACATGAATATAAGCATATGTAACATCACTGAAACTCATAATGAAATAAGCTATGAAACTGATCAACCGATCTCAACTGTACATATACATACCATCTCCCACTTCTAAGTCAAAATACAAGTCTGATGGAGTCTTTCTAGATACAAAAGTACAAAATGGAAGGTTACTACACATGTAACCTACCTAGCAAAAGATGGAATACAACCGCAAAAGTGATCCTGCCCCGCAGCTAACCGTCCACTCTATCCCTGCAAGGAACTGTGGCACAACGGGGATGAGTTGCCAACTCAGTGATATGACTAACATATAACGGCGAATAAAGTAAATATGCCGATTTATAGTTAATATCAACAATGATGAACATGATGCATACTAACATGTAGAAGCATAAATCTGTAATGTTCCATATATAAATCCAAAACTGAAATCTCATCAATTGTTTTCCAAATATGATTCATTTTCTTTCCGTGTCCATCATCGACACAAATCTTCGGTATTTCATCAGGCATCATTCCCCGAATGATCCTGTCAATCCATAACACCGGTCGGTATCTCTCATATATCCGCCGTGTTTACCACTGACTCCGGTATCGGGTATCCTCGCTAGGCTCACCGCCTACACTGCGGCCCCTGCCCCTCGGCCCCGACCGGGTCCACCATGATCCGGCTGTATAGCTACCCTACCCAGCTCGGATATACGTAATAAATTCCGCAACCGTATAGCTACCCCACCCGGTTCGGAATAAAACCAAATCAAAAAACGACATTCATGGTGGACTTGTCACAATCATCATAAAAATCCTGGATTTATGTAATAGTATTCAAAACTCAAAACCATAAATCCTCAATTCTACATTTATTTCATATATAACACCAAAATACGCATAAAGTAACAGGATGTCAAATGATGAAATCTACCATTATATTAGATATGTGAAATACGATATAATCTATTTTAACAAGTATAATATTTAAGTGTAAGTGACATGGCAATATCGACGAGGTGTGTGTAGCATATAAGATGTGCACGTGGCATGACTCGTCGATAATTGTGAAGTGTTCTAACAACTAAGCAATTTATAGTTATTTGTAGTGAATGCAATTTAACATTTAAGCATAATGATATAAACATTAAGTCTAATAAAACCACGGGCGAAACACGCCATCTTTACAAAATTCCCCGGTAGATGTTTAGTCTACTCACTGGAAAAGTCGAATCTACTCCGGAATCGCTAATCCTTTCCCTTTCCTCGCGGCTTCCGTATTTCTCGTATCCGTGTCTAAATATGCAAAGTTACGTGTATAAGCAAAATGACTATTCCGATATAACGGAAATAGAAACACGTTATCCCTCTTATACGTTACCTATTATCTGATTATATCAAGTTATAAAACACTTATTCTTGCTGGATTTCAGCTTCAATCTGTACTGTTGCAGAATTTAAAACGCGACATGATTTAGTCGTGACGTTTTTAACGTTTTATGATTCCTTTTCCGATATAACATCCCAGATTTTAACTACAGTAAAACTAAGTTAAATCAACAGTACCAAAACATCCTAAATTGCATACTGTAGACTACCCAATTGACCAAACCCCCAAAGCCATCAGCATGGCCGGCGACGCCGGCCAAATCCCCTCTGTCGCCGGCCCAAAACCGGCCCCCTCCTGTCGTTTTCTTGTGGTGTGTTCTAGTTGATTCCTACATCATTTTGACCCTGTTTAATTTATTTAATTATGTTCCAGATTACAGCAGATTCTAACAGACACTAATTTTACCTAAAATACGATATTATGTGACTTGATTAATTCTAAACTAATTAAGCTACAGAATCTAATCCCTACTGAGTTTAAAAGTTTTACCTTCCTATTTGTTGTAGGAATAACCCTCCTTGATCATTCAACTCCTTTTAGCTTGATGATGAACCAAACTCAAGAACAAGTTCCCTCTTCTTCTTCTTCCTCTTGTTCTTCTTTTCTCTTTTATTTTTCCTTTCCTTTTTGATTTTCTTTTTAAGTTTTGATCTGAGTTTAAACTGAAATTATGTTTTATATGTGAGAGGAGGAAGGGATAAGGGAAGGTGGAGGTGTCAAGGCCAAGGGTGTGCATGTTTCATGCAAGGAGGAGGTGGAAATGAGAGGTTGTATGAAAGCATGAGGTGGTTTAGTGATAATCTCCCATTTTCGTTTTAATTTAAATAAAAATTCTGAACTAATATAATTCCCACTTATATCCCCAACAATCTTCTAATTGCATAAAGCCTAAACTTTACAATTTAACCCCTTACAACTATACTTATTATAAAACACCTATTTTGTTAAAATGAAGCTAAAAATATCATTAAAACCCTTATAACTTATTTATATTACATTCAAAAATTCTAATTTAATTTGTGTTACATATAACTTATGAAGATTGACATATTTGATTTTAACCATTTTATGATTTATTACCTTATTCTTAATTTAATTACATTTATTTATTTCTAGCTTTTTCCTAATTGTTACAATATTCCCCCTTAAGAAAATTCGGTCCCCGAATTTAAAATAATTACTAAACATACCTATGAAAAGATGTGGAAATTTCTTCCGCATCGCGTCCTCCGCCTCCCAAGTAATCTCCTCGCGATCCTTTCCTTGCCAGAGAACCTTTACAGATGGCAGTATCCTCGATCGTAGTTGCTTTGCCTGCCTGTCCAGAATAGTGACTGGCTGCACTGTGAAGGATAGATCTGGCTCAAGCTGTAGAGTCTGATGCTGGATCGCATGAGATGGATCGTGAAGATATCCGCGAAGCATCGAAACGTGAAACACCTGATGTAAGTCGGGAAAACCAGGTGGAATTGCTAACCGATAAGCCACAGCGCCCACTCTCTATAAAATCTCGTAAGGTCCAACATATCTGGGGCTGAGCTTCCCTTTCTTCCCGAAGCGCATCACACCTTTCATTGGAGATACTCGAAGGAACACATGATCTCCCACATCAAACTCAAGTTTGCGTCTTCTTTGATCTGCGTATGACTTTGGTCTGCATTAAGCCGCTTTCATTCTATCTCGTATCAAGTGAATCTTCTTTGTAGTTTCTTGTACTATCTGCGGTCCCAATATACCATTCTCACTAAGTTCCGTCCAGCAAACGGTGATCTACATTTCCTTCCATACAAGGCTTCAAAGGGTGCCATCTGGCTCGTCTCTTGAAAACTGTTGTTATACGAGAATTCTACCAAAGGTAGGCGACGATCCCAACTACCACCGAAATTTAGGCTACAAGCCCGAAGCATATCCTCTAGTATCTGAATGGTCCGCTCCGACTGACCGTCTGTCTGTGGGTGAAAAGCTGTACTAAAACTCAGTCGTGTACCAAGAGCTTCCTAAAGTTTCTGCCATAGCCTGCTCGTGAATTGGGTATCTCGATCGGATACTATGCATATCGGCACTCCATGTAGACGTACAATCTCATCGATATAAACCTGTGCATACTGAGCAAATCCATATGTCGTCTTCACTGGAAGAAAATGAGCGGCCTTCGTCAGCCTGTCTACAATCACCCAAATGGAATCATACCCTCTACTAGTCCTGGGTAGACCCACCACAAAATCCATGGAAATCTGTTCCCATTTCCACTCTGGAATGGGTAAGGGTTGCAGCTCCCCGGCTGGCCTCTGGTGTTCTGCTTTGACTTGCTGACAAGTCAAGCATCGTGAAACAAAATCCGTAGCATCCTTCTTCATTCCTTCCCACCAATAATTATCCTTCAAATCACGATAAATTTTGGTGGAACCAGGATGAATACTGTATACTGATCTGTGGGCATCCTCCAAAATCTCACGCCTCAATCCGTCAGAATCTGGCACACAGAGACGAGTCCTAAAACGTAATACTCCAAGATCATCAATCACGAACTCCGTCTCCTTGCCCTGCCTAACATGATCTATAATCTCCATCATGCGAGTATCTGTAGGCTGCGCATCTCGAATACGATCCAATAGCTGAGGTTTGGTGCGAACATGTGCTAACTGACCTCCTGTCGATGTGAACTCAAACTGTATATGACTATCACATAATATCTGCCAGTCTGTAGAAGACTGCCTCTGCAAAAGACTCAAGTGAGATAAATTACCTCCAGGCCTCCGACTCAAGGCATCTGCTACCACATTTGCTTTGCCTGGTGGTACAAGATCTCACAGTCGAAATCTTTCACCAGTCCCATCCATCTACGCTGCCAGAGGTTTAGATCTTTTTGCTGAAAAATATACTTTAAACTTTTATGATCTGTGAAGATTTGACACGTTCCTCCATACAAGTAATATCTCCAAATCTTCAATGCGAAAACTACAGCAGTCATCTCTAGATCATGAGTGGGGTAGTTTTGTTCATGCCTCTTCAACTGTCGAGAAGCATATGCTATAACTCTGCCGTGTTGCATCAACACACAGCCTAAGCCCACTCTAGAAGCATCACAATACACGACGAAACCCCCTGACCCGGAAGGTAAAGATAATACAGGTGCAGTCGTCAAACGCGTCTTCAACTGTTGGAAACTCTGCTCACACGCATCTGTCCACTGAAATGGAACTTCCTTCCTAGTCAATCCTGTCAAAGGTGCCGCTATTCGTGAGAAATCCTGTACGAAGCGTCTGTAATAACCTGCCAGACCTAAGAAATTCCAAACCTCCGTAACTTACATAGGCCTGGGCCAGTGTTGTACCGCTTCAATCTTCTTTAGGTCTACGCATATACCTTCTCTCGTAACTATGTGACCCAAGAACTCCACACTATCGAGCCAAAAGCACGCTTAGAAAATTTTGCATACCACTGATGCTCCTTCAAGGTCTGCAATATGATACGTAATTGCTGCTCGTTCTCCGTTTGTCTCCGAGAATATACAAGAATATCATCTATGAATACTACAATAAACCGATCGATAAATGGTCTAAAGATACGGTTCATCATATCCTTAAAAGCTACTGGAGCATTGGTGAGTCCGAATGACATCACCAGAAATTCATAATGCCCATATCTCGTACGAAACGCCGTCTTCGGAATATCGTCCTTCCGAACCCTTAACTGATGATATCCTGACCTCAAGTCAATCTTTAAGAAGAATCCAGCTCCTTGCAACTGATCGAACAAGTCATCTATTCGTGGTAATGGATACCTGTTTCGCATAGTGATGCGATTCAGTTGTCGGTCGTCAATGCACATACTACCGTCCTTCTTCCTCATAATTAAGACAGGAGCTCCCCACGGTGAAACACTGGGACGAACAAGTCCTCTATCTAACAAGACCAGTTCATCAGGAAAACAAAATCTATCGCCTTTTCTTGCCAATGACAAGTAGCCAACCCAACATACCAGGAAGTATATCAAACTACTACACCTAGTAGACTCAAATCCATTACTAAATTTCCATCATTAAATTATATATATCAGGCTATTAAAAACTTCCTATAGGAGAATTCATGACTTGCAGTAACTAATTCAAATCTGTAATTCTCTCCCCAAAATACAAAACACGAAATTACTTATAATTACGTAGAATCGGAATCAAATAAAATATGCGTATCCAAGGAAAATATCACAAGAATACCTGTCACTACTGCAGTGGATGCCTGGCATTCCGTGAAGTCGGTGTAAGAACGCATGCCTGGCCTCTGCCCGCACCCAGTCGTCCTCTACCTCTATTTCCTCGGCCTATCTGAAAGCGTCCTGCATAACTTCGACCTCGGGGTGCCACTGTGTGGCGCATAAAGTTACCTGGCGGAGGAATTAACCCTGTTGACGACAAAAGTGGAGGTGGTAAAACAGCCTGCGGAACAACAGTTCCTCCTGGGCGTGTACACTGTCTGTTTAAGTGCCCCAGACGCCCGCAATTAAAACATGTATATGGAGGTCCCTGTCCTATTGGGTATGAACTAAACCTCTGTCCCTGAGTCAATTCTTGATCAAAACTACGGTCTGGAATAATTCTGTCTCGACTTCCTCGTTCTCTCGAATTACGACCTTTACGACCCCGGCCTCCATAGGCGTTGATCTGGCGTGGAACGACAACGGGGTTAGGAGGTAATGTACTTAGAGGAGATAGTGAAGTCATATGTGAGACTGATGCCTCATCTTGTCGCCTCACTGGACAATCCCTATAAAAGTGATACGGACACCCACAACCGAAACATTTTTTCACGGACTGCAGAACATGTGGGTACAAATGGTGGAACTGATCCATACATAACCTGCCACGGCCTCTACGAATACGTCTTAGTACTGAGATATCATTACGACTTTGCCTTGGTCTCTGAACAACCGCACGTGGAGTAATGATCGACCCTTGTGCTCGACTATTCTCTAGCAAGACTCCAATCATTCGGCGCATCTCTTGAACATTTGTCTCCATCCTAGCTATATGATCAATATAGGGTGGATCAATCGGTCCCTGAAAAATAGGCACACTGCCCAAATTTGTCCCCGTGTCAGATGAGCCTGCTCCTATATCATCTCTAACAGCGGTAGTCTGAGTCCCCGTAGACGTTGATGACATAGTGACTGGAGCAAAAACGAGAGTTGATAAGGTGTGGGAATAGAAGCAATCAATAACGGAGAAACAACGGAAGAATAGATCAAGATACACACCCTAAGGTTAGTTAGGCTGAATACGATAACGTAAATATGCCGCGGAACATACGTACGGTACTGCATTCGTCCTAATTCACCTACTCCATCAAACCAAAGGTCATCCTAACTCTCGGACTTACCTCAACCTATTGAAATCCCTTACTGAATTCCGTAAGGTTACTCCTAAGCTCTGATACCAACTTTGTCACGGCCCAAGTTTGGATGTGACCGGCACTTAGATTTGTATCATATCTAAAGATATGCACAAGTCCAAGTAAGCCGAAAACCAAGATCAAAATACCTTATTGCGGAATTATTTATGAAAATTTAGTTTTTAAGTAAAAATCTCAATTTATGAAGTTAATTTATTAAACAAATATTAAAGGTTAAGTTTGGTTGTATTCCTAGTTGGAATCAACGACATCAAAATGAACATGAATATAAGCATATGTAACATCACTGAAACTCATAATGAAATAAGCTATGAAACTGATCAACCGATCTCAACTGTACATATACATACCATCTCCCACTTCTAAGTCAAAATACAAGTCTGATGGAGTCTTTCTAGATACAAAAGTACAAAATGGAAGGTTACTACACATGTAACCTACCTAGCAAAAGATGGAATACAACCGCAAAAGTGATCCTGCCCCGCAGCTAACCGTCCACTCTATCCCTGCAAGGAACTGTGGCACAACGGGGATGAGTTGCCAACTCAGTGAATACGACTAACATATAACGGCGAATAAAGTAAATATGCCGATTTATAGTTAATATCAACAATGATGAACATGATGCATACTAACATGTAGAAGCATAAATCTGTAATGTTCCATATATAAATCCAAAACTGAAATCTCATCAATTGTTTTCCAAATATGATTCATTTTCTTTCCGTGTCCATCATCGACACAAATCTTCGGTATTTCATCAGGCATCATTCCCCGAATGATCCTGTCAATCCATAACACCGGTCGGTATCTCTCATATATCCGCCGTGTTTACCACTGACTCCGGTATCGGGTATCCTCGCTAGGCTCACCGCCTACACTGCGGCCCCTGCCCCTCGGCCCCGACCGGGTCCACCATGATCCGGCTGTATAGCTACCCCACCCAGCTCGGATATACGTAATAAATTCCGCAACCGTATAGCTACCCCACCCGGTTCGGAATAAAACCAAATCAAAAAACGACATTCATGGTGGACTTGTCACAATCATCATAAAAATCCTGGATTTATGTAATAGTATTCAAAACTCAAAACCATAAATCCTCAATTCTACATTTATTTCATATATAACACCAAAATACGCATAAAGTAACAGGATGTCAAATGATGAAATCTACCATTATATTAGATATGTGAAATACGATATAATCTATTTTAACAAGTATAATATTTAAGTGTAAGTGACATGGCAATATCGACGAGGTGTGTGTAGCATATAAGATGTGCACGTGGCATGACTCGTCGATAATTGTGAAGTGTTCTAACAACTAAGCAATTTATAGTTATTTGTAGTGAATGCAATTTAACATTTAAGCATAATGATATAAACATTAAGTCTAATAAAACCACGGGCGAAACACGCCATCTTTACAAAATTCCCCGGTAGATGTTTAGTCTACTCACTGGAAAAGTCGAATCTACTCCGGAATCGCTAATCCTTTCCCTTTCCTCGCGGCTTCCGTATTTCTCGTATCCGTGTCTAAATATGCAAAGTTACGTGTATAAGCAAAACGACCATTCCGATATAACGAAAATAGAAACACGTTATCCCTCTTATACGTTACCTATTATCTGATTATATCAAGTTATAAAACACTTATTCTTGCTGGATTTCAGCTTCAATCTGTACTGTTGCAGAATTTAAAACGCGACATGATTTAGTCGTGACGTTTTTAACGTTTTATGATTCCTTTTCCGATATAACATCCCAGATTTTAACTACAGTAAAACTAAGTTAAATCAACAGTACCAAAACATCCTAAATTGCATACTGTAGACTACCCAATTGACCAAACCCCCAAAGCCATCAACATGGCCGGCGACGCCGGCCAAATCCCCTCTGTCGCCGGCCCAAAACCGGCCCCCTCCTGTCGTTTTCTTGTGGTGTGTTCTAGTTGATTCCTACATCATTTTGACCCTGTTTAATTTATTTAATTATGTTCCAGATTACAGCAGATTCTAACAGACACTAATTTTACCTAAAATACGATATTATGTGACTTGATTAATTCTAAACTAATTAAGCTACAGAATCTAATCCCTACTGAGTTTAAGAGTTTTACCTTCCTATTTGTTGTAGGAATAACCCTCCTTTATCATTCAACTCCTCTTAGCTTGATGATGAACCAACTCAAGAACAAGTTCCCTCTTCTTCTTCTTCCTCTTGTTCTTCTTTTCTCTTTTATTTTTCCTTTCCTTTTTGATTTTCTTTTTAAGTTTTGATCTGAGTTTAAACTGAAATTATGTTTTATATGTGAGAGGAGGAAGGGATAAGGGAAGGTGGAGGTGTCAAGGCCAAGGGTGTGCATGTTTCATGCAAGGAGGAGGTGGAAATGAGAGGTTGTATGAAAGCATGAGGTGGTTTAGTGATAATCTCCCATTTTCGTTTTAATTTAAATAAAAATTCTGAACTAATATAATTCCCACTTATATCCCCAACAATCTTCTAATTGCATAAAGCCTAAACTTTACAATTTAACCCCTTACAACTATACTTATTATAAAACACCTATTTTGTTAAAATGAAGCTAAAAATATCATTAAAACCCTTATAACTTATTTATATTACATTCAAAAATTCTAATTTAATTTGTGTTACATATAACTTATGAAGATTGACATATTTGATTTTAACCATTTTATGATTTATTACCTTATTCTTAATTTAATTACATTTATTTATTTCTAGCTTTTTCCTAATTGTTACAATTTAATTATAAAAATCAGAAAATACCTCAACGAGTTGTCACGTGCTCACACGTGACCAATGGTCATGTGTTGACAAGTGATGGTTAAAACAGCAACATAAACAAACGGTTGTTAAAAGGCTCAATTGGGGGTCACGTGCTCACACGTGACCAAGGGTCACGTGCCAGCACGTAACAGGCTTTGAAAGCCTTACAGCTTAATAGAATTTAATTCTAAAAATCTGAAAATACCTCAACGAGGGTCACGTGCTCACACGTGACCAAGGGTCACGTGCCAGCACGTGACAGGCTTTGAAAGCATTACAGTTTAATTGAATTAAAATTCTGAATTTCTTTAAAATCTTTCCAAATAGGAAAGAGTAAGGAGAACCGTTGGATTAAAAATCCAGGGGTGATTAAATATCACCAATTTATGGAAAAATCTTAGACAAAGAAAGATTTCCCCTAAATCTCACCAGAAATAACAAACATAATATCTTTGGATTGAAAATCCAAAGGTGAATAAAATTCACTTAATGATCTAAAGGCTCATATTAACTATGAAAACAAACAAAATCTTTCAATGAAAGATTTGCTAAACAAATTGATTCTTTTCCTTCTCCTATAAATAGGAGCCAAGAGGAAGAATTAAATATATAGAATTTTGAAGAGAGAGAGCTTCGGAATCATGAAATTTCAGAGAGAAAAGAAAGGAGAATTTAATTC
The DNA here is from genome assembly GCA_030015575.1 of Agapanthus africanus. Classification (NCBI taxonomy): domain Eukaryota; kingdom Viridiplantae; phylum Streptophyta; class Magnoliopsida; order Asparagales; family Amaryllidaceae; genus Agapanthus; species Agapanthus africanus. Next base: position 542,276,643 of record CM057337.1, read on the forward strand.
TCTGCAAAGAAAAACCCTAGGTGAGAAAAGAAAGGGGATCAAAACTTCAAACAGAGAATTTAATTCTCAAATCCAAGAGTTTAACTCTTCTGCACAAAAGAACTTAGTTCTTTCTCTAGTTGAAGATCAGCAAAGGGCACATCTCCCCATAAGTTGAGAATTTAATTCTCATCGGGTTGAAATCCTACCATGCAGATCTAAAACTCAGAGGGGGAATTGAGTTTAGAGAATTTAATTCTCCCAAGATAAAGTTAGGGTGTAACCCTATATGAGAATTTAATTCTCCCAAAATTATAGGAATTTAATTCTTCTAAGATAAAGTTAGGGTTTAACCCTATATGAGAATTTAATTCTCCCAAAGTTACAGGAATTTAATTCCCTCAAGATGGACAGAACTAGGGTTTAACCCTAATTGAGAATTTAATTCTCTCAAACTCACAGGAATTTAATTCCTCTTAAAATAAAATTAGGGTTTCACCCTATATAAGAATTTAATTCTTTTACATATATGGGAATTTAATTCCTCTAAAAGAAATTAGGGTTTAACCCTGCATAAGAATTTAATTCTTCCACATACATAGGAATTTAATTCCTCCAAAATCATAATTAGGGCTTTAACCCTACAGAGAATTTAATTCTTAAAATAAAATAAGGAGACTTAAAAGATCTCTGTAAAGACTAAGGTCACGTGCCCCATGTGACCCGTGAAAAGATCCCCACAAATGAGAAGGATTTAGCCCTGAGGCAATACCTCACGTGCTCCCACGTGACCCTTATTATATATAATAAAAGCAAAGGCAAAATCTGACTTGGGCGCTCTCACGTGTTACCACGTGACCCCTAATGAATGTTCTAATAAAATCGGGGCATGAGTATACATTACGTGCCCACACGTGATGGCTATGAAAAATAAAAAAGTGTTTAACACTTGTTTACAGAACAAAATAAAGAGGATCTGGCCCCACTTTTTGATGCCATCACGTTGTCTCACGTGATCCCTTCCTCTTCTAGTGTTTAACACTAATCTGACAATTTGGTTTCTAGTGTTTAACACTGTTATCTGTTAGTGTTTAACACTAATTTGAGAATCACATTTTTAGTGTTTAACACTAATTTAATAATCTTATTTCCAGTGTTTAACACTTTTGTTCTCTAGTGTTTAATACTAGCTTTAGCCCAATTGGCTAATTTTCTAGAGGCTAAGCCTCCCCTTCAATTGAATATCAAAATTGAGTGGAAACTCAGAGGTATAATGTTTAATCCTCAGCCAAAGACCCAAATGTTATCAAAGCCCTCAAACTCTTGTTTAGCATTGCTAAACAATATGGGCTTGAACCCAGACAAATGTCTAATGGACCAATAGAGGGCCAATATTCCAAACTTAATTGGACTTTGCCCAAGAAGGCCATAAGTCCTCAATTCAGACTTAACTGAGCCAATGTGCTCATAATATAATTAATTGGTCTTAGTTCCAAACTGGGCTATAGATCATTTAATCCACCTTGGTTTATGGGTATATCTCTTCACTCCTTTGATATTTGTCATTGTAATTCCTCAACGTCTTCAAAGAGGTGACGGGTCCCGACAACCATACATTTCATGGACTGTGGGGTCCTTAAACTCATGGACTATAATGTCCTTAACCTTGACCGTGATGTCTTTAAACTAACAACGGACTGTGGGGTCCTTAAACTCATGGACTATGATGTCTTTAACCTCGACCGTGATGTCTTTAAACTAACAACGGACTGTGGGGTCCTTAAACTCATGGACTATGATGTCTTTAACCTCGACCGTGATGTCTTAAAACTAACATCGGACTGTGGGGTCCTTAAGCCCATGGACTATGATGTCCATAACCTTGACCGCAATGTCTTAAAACTAACAACGGACTGTGGAGTCCTTAAATCCACGGACTATGATGTCCTTAACCTCGACCGCGATGTCTTTAAACTAACATTGAACCGTAATGTACTTAAACTAATTATCGACCGCAATGTCACTAAACAAAACAATAAAGCCCGATTGCTCTCTTGTTGGATCTAAACGATCCTGTTAAATTGATCTTAGTCTAAAATGTGACTAACGTATCCTTAACTAACGTTTAAGTTGATCTTAGTCTTAAAAGAGGCTAACATATCCTTAAACCCAACCCCCAAAACCAAATCTAAGAAAGATACGGATTTGGACTAGTCCACGCCCTACGTGCGACAACATAAATTAGTCTCCGTATACAATCCACGGGCAACCACAAACAAAACAAACACCCACGACACGAAGTGACTATCTGGAGAAGGAGAAAGTGGTTACCGCGATGTGGTAGCGTAATTAACTGCAGGGGTTTGCGCCTGCAGGGAAGAGTGTCCCCACAATCAAAAACCCCTCAAGCGAGGGGGAATCTGACGAAGTCTGCTACATCGGCCACATCCGTTTAAACCTTCGATATATGGTGCCGTAAATCAACTTGGCATCTTCGGAGAGGTGGACGGATAGCACCAATTAGCATCTGCCCCGAATTTCAGGCAAGACGAACCTACGTGGTCGCGTCTCCGTTATTCGGAGGGGAACCGATTCTGGCACGCCCGGTGGGGCCTTTTCCTCTTTCCACTCCACACTTTGTGTGTCGTGTTCGCGAACGAATCGCGGTTTGCTAATGGTTTCCCTTGGGTTTCAAGATACTAAGATTTGGCGTTTTTCTTGGTGCAGAAAGCAAAGGATCAATGGCGTTCACCTGCTCAAAGTGTTCCACATGCAACTGCAACCCATGGCCTGCCTTAACTGGGGGAATATCTTACGGGCCCAGGCGGCTTCCCTGTTCACGATGCTGGTGGAACAGGTCACCCAAGCCACCACAGGATTGTTTTTCAGGACTATGCTCCCGCCAACGAGCTTCATCGCTCCTGTACCAACACCGGAAGCTCCCAAGAAGTCGGTCTTCGATCGGCTTACAGCTACTGCGGCCCCTCTCAACGGGTAGTCCAGCACTAACACCTCGGTCTTCGCCAGATTGGGCAAAATTCCATGTGGGCTCATGATGAAGCCTGCACCTAAAGAAAAGGTTATTCCGAAAGGAGTGACCAACCCTGCTCCCGAAGTCGTCAAGGCGGCTTCTCCAACCAAAGGGTCAGTTTTACAAGACTGACTGTTCCGGCTCCCGCTACGGTTCCTGTCCCTGCTCAGAAGACTGTTTTCAACCGATTGGATACTGCTTCTCAAAGGACATCAGTCTTCAATATGCTGACGCCAGCAGCAGCCCCTTACCTAGACAGGGGGCAAGAAAAGCCATCGCTGAACCAAACCCAACAACTAGACACGCTAAACGTCGCCACTGGCGCCGAGTAAGGAAGGCCGGGGGCAACTCCCCTTCTGGGCTAACTCCACCAGCTCCAACGGTGGAAATTAATGCTGCTGTCCCAACCGGGAACAGTTTTGAGCTGCTAAACAAAGTACGCAGGAATTCGCCTACTGCCGTACTGAAAAGACCTCCGCCACCGGTGGAAACTGTCATGGAAATAAAGCCGAAGCAGTCCCCTCAACGGCTGTCTTCCAAAGTTTACAAAATCTGGCGACAAGTCCGAGAATCAATCGTGGATCAAGACTATCCCCGCCGGCAGAAGAAGCTGAAGGTCTTACGGGAAGAGAACCGTCTTGTTAAGCCACAGAAGGCGACAACCACCTGGGTGCCAGCTGCAATGGCCCCCTCAACGTCGATCACTCAGAAAAGAGGGAGGCCGGATAAAATCCCCATGCCTGCGACAAATGTCAAAGGCACTGAGCACAAATGCCCTAAGTCTGGGGGCATGGTGGTGCATACCATTTATATGGCATCCGGGAAAGAGGATAGCCGCGCTTCTACGGGCCACCAACCACTCACCTGATCCCTCACCAGAGCACAGGAACAACAGCAACAGAAGCTTCAGGAGATGCTGACTGTGATGGCCGCACTCACCGGACCAAAAGAAAGCCCGGAAACATCCACGGAGCAGCGCCACGAACAAGAAACCGATGATGACTTCCTTCGCAGAGTCCTCGAAAAGAAGGACAAAGAAGCCGCAGAGAAAGCGGCCAACATAAAGCGAATGGCACTTCTCTTCCAAGACATGGTCGGGATGATGTTACAGCCGGATTCTCCATCCGAAGACCCTCCGATCATTATTGAAGACGACAAAGGGGAAACGTCGAATCCTCCTCCGGCTCTTTTAGCAGCCAAAGAGGAAACTATCTCCAAGGCCACCCTGGATGATTATATTGCCCAGCAAATAAGATTTCACCAGGAAAATGAAGCGGCCGGCCAAGTTGTCAAAACGGGGCGACCGTATCCAGGCTGGTATGATCAGATAAAGTACCCGCCGGGCTACACGATCCCCAAATTCCATGTATACAAAAGGACAGGCAATCCGCACCAACATGTAGCCTAGTTCAGGGCTTTATGTGGTAATACCGGTGGTGAAGATAAGCTTTTGCTCCGTCAATTCGTCGGCAGCTTATCGAAAACAGTGTTTGAGTGGTACTCCGAGCTTCCAAACGACTCCGTCAAAACTTTCGCAGAGATGGAGTTGTTATTCACTCAGCGATTCGCGAGTGCTAGCGAACGCACCCCAATAACGGCGTTGATCAATGCAAGGGTGAAGCTGGACGAAACATGGGTTCAATACGCAATCCGATGGCAAAATTTGTGGTCGAAGTGCGAACAGCGCATCGAAGGAGCACCAGCGGTGGGCATGTTCGTGGGCACCTTAGACCCTCATGCAACTATTTCACAGTTCATGATGTTCTTCAAACTGACCACATTCCAGGCCTTAATCGACAAGCTAGCCCAGATGGATCAGATGGGTTATAGACCGTCTCCTCCAAAACTGGAACCGCGGAACGAAAAGGGTAAAGGGAAGGCGACCTTCGTTGCAAACACCCAACAGCAGCCCAGTGCTCCGAAGCTAACGGATCAACTGGAAGAGAGACGGTGCTATTATAATGAGAAAATGAAGTGCCCTTACTCTTTCTCACGAGACAAAACGAGGAGACTATTCGAGCTGGCGATGTGCAACAGGCTTATCAATTTGCCGAATCCAAAGCGACCACTACAACCCGACGAAGCGAATAATCCCAATTATTGTCCTTACCACCAAACGGTAAGCCATCCAATTGAAGATTGCTTCGTCTTTAAGGGATGGATCAAGGATCAATACCAACAGGGCAAGTTTGCGTTGTTTGAGAAGTGGAAAGTAAGCCCACCACAACCGCACTCTCCTAAGAAGATGGACATACCAGGGGCAACGTGCTCTTTTGTTGAAGAAGCTCCATGGGAGGTGGCTCTTGTAGGGTTTCTAGGCACACTCATGAGCTTCTACAAGGCATCAACCATCCCAAAATCAATTTTTTTTATATGTGCCGAACAACCCTAATCAAGATCGTTTACTAGAGGTAAGGCGAAAGCAAGCAAGCAAACTACTTTACTACTAAGTGAAAGGGATTACAACCTTTGTAGATCCGGTCCTTCACTTCTAAATCTCCGTGTTGATGTCCCTTCGCAGCGATCATCGGGATCCCGGACCCTAGCGATGGTTTCTTCGGAGAAATGAGCGGGCTAGGTCATTGACTTCGAGGCCGAAGATGATCTACGTCGAGGAGACTCAAGCTCAAGCTCCATCTTCACTTGGTCATGAACTTTGTGAAGAGAACACCCTATACTACATGGAAAGTGGTAGAGGATGAAGAAATAGGAAGTGGGTTCACTTTGGATTTGGATTTCTCACTCTTTTTCTTCACTTGAAAATTTTCTAGCAAGGTTTTTCTTCACTTGAAGAAGATGATGAAGAAGAAAAGAATAATGAATAATCAATTAACTAAATGAATAATCAAGTGAAGTCTATCATAATGCAACCATGGGTGAGTTAACCATTGTAGAGACTAAACTAGAGTTTAAAGTTAATGGTCAGGTTAATGAAAATATCATGCAAAACAAAATGGTTAGACTTTGTCAAAGATGCTTGAAAGCTTCATGAAGCTTCAAGCATAAGACAAAGAAAACCACAATTTTGCTTTTGCAAAAATAAATAAAATAAATAAAACCCCAACCATTAACCTAAACATGGTGTAAGACATACACACACCCAAGTTTGCATGTATCATCAATCATGATACAAACTAGTGCACAAACATATATCATATATACAACTTGTGCACATAAAGTGAGAAAATTAATCTTAAGTGAAAAAATACTAGTTAATGTAAAGTAATATATCAAATATATAATTATACATTAAATCATTAAATCAATACTTGATTTAATGATCCGGTCATATCGCATATAACCGACTAATATCTAGTGTATCAATATATCGAATCAACACTTGATTCGGTAACCCGGCTATATCACATATAACCGTCCGATGATACAAATCGCGAGAATAGAACACAGTATCACATATTGGTATTATTCTCGGTCCCGTACATATCTCATATGCGCTCCTATTTCGTTTCGCTTGAGCCAGGAAACCTCTGTGTAGGACTCTAAAGGCTCGTCAATACGCCGGCAGTAGGTAGTGATCATATCAATCACCTACAAGCTGCAAGCGGTCTGCTAAACGTAACGGCCACCCGGGTATTGAGCGATCAGAAGATCAACGAGCAAGCCTGCTCACACTCCTGTGAATCCAATCAGTAACACTTACCGCACAGTCCGATATGTTCGTCTGATATGTCGCATATCTCGCCTAGGGGTGGTAAACGTTAGACCCCAGTAGCTTGATAAGTCATGCCGATGTAAGGTCCATAACAAGCATGAAACTACTGATAAAACTTACAAGTAAATCAGTGCAACCCTGTCTGGGGATTTCCAGTTATGGCCAGTCCAGCATTGCGCAACATCAACCCCTAATACCGGGAGAGACGAATCCCCTCCTATCGCTCATTGCCTCCCTGTGAATCGGGACTGTACCCAAAAACCACCTGTTTGCACGACTCAGTAGAGCCGTGGTAGGGTGGAAATCAAAGCACAGTGGGAGACATACAAGACTCTATGACGATCTCAGGTCAACAGACTAAGCTGTACCAGTGTCACCAGAGAACTGCCATCTGACGTAAGGTATAATACTATTTGGGAGTTCTCGGCGAGTCCGTTCAGTGTACCCAGTCTCCACTGAGCACCCGCATACCATCTCTGATGTCAAACACCAATGGATATGGGATCATCCATCGCCCATCATATGGGTCGAGAAGATATATGCTAGTCTACTCTGGAATATCGATGCCCCGTCTCGTTATTCCCACGACTAGGAACATTGAAGGATGTACTCATGGACTACCCAGGCCCCACTAGTATGATCTTCATCATAGTCCTGGAAGTCGAGTACACATCCTAAGGGCTTTATCAACATGTAACAGAGAGACAATAAGTATACATGTTAAGATAAAGAGCAACCAGATAGCATACTATCATGTCGAGCAAGAAAGTCCTACGTATATATGTCCCAGCATCCACTAAAATATACATCTCATGTACAGTAATGGCCTCTAGGGCATACATATAACTAACAATCTCCCACTTGCACTAGGGCCATCTGTAGCAGTGGTTGTTGTATCTTATACTCAACCATCCCATAAAAGTCTCTCTCTGGGAAAAGGCCTTTGTGAGTGGATCCGCCGTGTTGTCCTCCGAGTCTACTCTCCTAACCTCGATCACGCTGGAGATCAACTATCTCCATGATCAGGTGATGCCGCCTTAGAATATGTCTGGGTCACTGATAGGACCGGGGTTCCTGGGCCAAAGCCACACTTCCTTTGTCACACAATGGTAGGAACCTAGTTCATCTCATGAACCAATATACACCCAAACTGCCTCTTTGGTAGTATCTTTGATAGCGATGTTGTCAGCCTTTATCGTCTAGTTTGCCAAAGTATCTAGCTTGGAACTCTTCCAACATACCGTCCCTCCACTGAGGGTAAAGACAATGCCCGTGACTGACATTCAGTCGTCCTTATCATCCTGGAACCTTTCCAGTGATTCTCCCCAGGATCGATTGATACCATTTTACTACAGCTAGTGAGAATCCTAACATCCATTTAGATCTATCTCATAGATCCAAAACCCAGGATTTAGGAGGTATCACTTTGATCCTATATGGAGAATCCATGTGATAAGAGGAGATTGACCGAGCGTAGCATATGAAACTCTTTTCCTATCAAGAGTATGTTGTCCACATACAATACGAGGATGACCACCTTTCTCTCTACCACCTTTTTGTATATACAAGGTTCATCTACTATTTTGATGAAGTCAAACTTTTTGACTACCACATCAAAACAGACGTTCCAACTCCGCGATGCCTGCTTTATCCTGTAAAGCAACTTGCACACGTTTTCGCTGCTCCCACTGTCTACGAAGCCCCGTGGCTGTGTACTTATAGATGCTCTCTTCTAAATCAATATTTAGAAAAGCACTCATGACACCCAACCGCCAGATATCGTAGTCATGGTATGTAGCAATGTTAAGTAGGATCCGGATGGACTTAAGCATAGCCACTGGAAAAGGTTTCATCATTATCCACACCTGGTCGATGACGAAAACCATTAACAAGTCTAGCTTTGAGAGTCTCAACTTTTCCATCTACACCAAGTAATCTTCTCAAGATATACTTGCTCCTGATGGGGATTTAACCTTTCAGATATAGCATCCAAAGTCCATACTTTGTTGGTGTACATGGATTCCATCTCAGATCGCTAAGCATCCAGCCATTCTTACAGAGTCCCCACTCTTGATGGCCTGCTCGAAACTAGTTGGGTCATCATCTCATAATGCATTCCTCGCTCCCACTGTCATCGAGAAACCAGAGTATCTCTCAGGCGGATGAGGAACCCTGCTAGATCGGCGGAGAGGCTGAGGTTCATCGGAATCTATTGAATCCTTTGGTTCTATCAAATCATCAGCCGTAGTTTGTATAGCTGGAAATCCTTCCAGTTCTACAGAACTGACCTTCCCTCGATCTTATCCGGATTTTGCTTTTGACATAGGCCGGACAACCCCAAATCTTAATTTACTTAAGAGATGGGCTCTTCCCATACCATATCACATATGGAGTGGTTGGCATTGATTTGATTGGAATCTAATTCAATAGGTATGCATCTTCTCAAGTGCAGAACCCCCAAAAGGAAATAGGTAACTCAGTAGTACTTATAATAGAGCGCACCATATCTCATAGGGTGCGATTGCTCCGCCCCGATACACCGGCGTGCTGTGGTGTATACGGAGGGGTAATGCTGAGAGAGAATTTCATTTTTCTTTAGAATAGTCCAAGAATTCCATGCACAAGTATTCTCCTCCCTGATCTCATCATAGGACATAATACCTATACCTTTATTGGTTCTCTACTTCTATATTATTATCTTGATTAAGGCGTGACATGGTCGCTACCTGGAGAGAGAGAGAAGAAAACACTCTGCGTGCGCTCTTGCAAGATTAGATTGGTAATATATTTTATCTAATCAGGATGGCTCCCACTGTTTTTATCAAATCTTCCTTCAAACCCTAAAAGGAAAGACTAGCCGGGATTAATTACACTCTACAATTTCGCCAATCTTTCAGTCAGGCCAGTGCCGGTACTTTGAGGGAGGTTCCCCGTGCTTTCGCACGGACCTAATTAAAGTAAACCTCGTTTTCCCAGGGGCGTAATCCCGTTGACAACTTTCTAGACACCTACTTGATTGGCTAATTGTAAAGTGCAAAACTCTCCCAGGAGTAACAATTACTCACAGTGGGTATCGGGATCCAATTATCATATAGAAGGTATGCAATCTTATTGCAAATTTCAACACTTGAAACTCCCGATAAAGGTTTTTACCCCTAGCACTTATGACCTTAACTATGGTCAACAAATCATAAGCACTAGTCAAGTTCTACCCGTCATTTCGTGATTAATTAGACCCACCCACATGACCCTTAACAAAGGTCAACAAAGTCACGCGACTGTCCTAACTAATTGCATCATATGCGGTGTAGGAAGACATCACTTAGCTACCGTACTCTGTGCCTTGACTATGGTCAACAAACACAACACGAATACTAAGTACTCTACTTCCTAAAATGACGGAGGGTTGCGGATGGTTTTTAAGAAAACCTTTAACGCTTTGAACTTGATCTCGTTGCGGAATCAAATGGTTTTTAAATGGAGTGTTTTTGAGGCTTTTACTAGTTTCACTAAAGAGGTCACTCCCGGTGAAGGGATCTCGGCCCTTTCCTCGTCGAATGAGGTGCAGGATATTCACAATACCACTATGCAAAGCAAGAACTAGAAAAGCAGTCAAAAGACAAACCGAAGGTTGTAGCATTTGCTAGTTATTGCTAAAGAGGTCACTCCCGGTGAAGGGATCCGGCTCTTTCCTTATCGAATAAGGTGCTGGATGTTCTACAAGGAACACCGCTATGCAAAGCAACAACTAGAGCTACCTGATTTTTGAAATTCGATTCCACAACATCTTTTAGGTTTATTTTCTTTCATTAATCTCATTAATGAATGTCCCATCATTTAAGTCCACCTAAACATCACAGATAAATACAACGTGCACTTATGCCATCCGCATTCGCCTCGATGTCCCGTCTGCACCGTTAGGTTAGGTAACTAATGGCAGAGCGGGGCAGGGCTAGCGCGGGTGTAAAACATAAGCAACGTCTATATAATATATCATATTTACTATATACAATATCTATCTGAACAAATCACATGATCACATCGCAGATAACGCAGCAGAAAATATCATATGAAATATTGGATATACTAGGACGTCCATGTTTTATTTTGAGCCTGTATAATACACAGATTCCACGCTCGTGATGAATAGCCAATCCCACACCTCTAGACCCCAACGAGAGCGGCAAGTAACCCTACCAATTCTAGAGTTAGGAGACCCGGACTCCACTCCTCGAGATGGTCTCCCACTGGACCCTAGAACCCGTTTACTTGTGCTCCCCTCCTTGGGTCTATCCTAATACGGAAAAATAAATAATATACAATGGTGACATCATCCTCAGCCCGGAAGTGCCCCAATAAAAGAATATTACATACAAGTTTTTTTACATGAATGAAAATGAAAAAAACAATTGTCTCACATAAAAACCCCCTGGCTATTCAAACACGACGATCAAATATAACATATCCAGCAACACATAATATCACATATCATCAACGTAAGTAAATATGCCCATCCCAATTGTCGTTGACATATAGCAACGAAACCGGCGATATCACATATTATACTTACGGTCGCAGAAAAGAAAGTGTAAAACTACAACAGTTGGAATCCGCAACCTGCATAGACATCGCATGCCTAACCAAATGAATTCCTTAGACATCGCATGCCTAAAAATTATAAACCCCGCATTTCAGTCTCAAAATCGAAAACTATTTTCAATATCAAGTCGGGCAATTCAACAAGGTTTCCGACATTCTGATCGAATGCTCGTCGTAAACTTTAGTAGACGGCCGCACCCCCGGATGCCGTCGACGAAGTGCACTAAGGCGGAACACCGCTACCGCGATCACCCGAACGGATGCTTTCGGCGATGGGGTTCTCCTACAGTCACTTGGTCGGGGCTATGGGGCGTGGCTGTCTATTAAGTTTACCCGGCGTGTATCCGCGTACGCTATGTGATTGCGACGGACTTTTGATCACATCAAAATTCCGTGGCAACCGATCAAATGAGACTAAAGTGCTAGATTTATAACATTCAGATCAGTTATCTCATAACTACTTGTGGATTCCAAATATTGTATCACATTCCAGATAAATAGACAATGTTAAATTTTCCGATCGAATAATCAAACACCAAAGTTTTCCCAAATAGCTCAACACTTGAGGGGAGTTTAAAAACATCCATTTCATGCCACAGTACCAACGGTCCAGCCATAGAAGGGTCAAGCCAACGCCTCACTTGTAGCACGCCGTACTGCCCCAAACCCTAAGGTTCAAAAGGCAGTTCAAGATGGTCACATAATTGAGTTATGGTTTGTTGTCTTCTAGAGGGTCCATCGCGTTACTTGCACGATTTAGACGTTCTTAAACAACGGAAAAATCCAACACTTGGAAATTTTCCAGCAGGGGAAAAAGTGAGTTATTGATATCCGGTCGAACTTTTTAACACTTTCTAAATTACCCGGAAAAACACAGACAAAGTTAAAATTTTCGATCGAATCAACGAACTCCCAATGCAACCCAAAAAACTCAACAATTGAGTATAAATTAAAAATTCCCAGAAAACACAAGAACCGTACAAGAACATTACTGTGCAAATAGTGTAGCATAAAGCTACAGAATGGCCGCGGAACCGTCGCGCCACCTAGGGTACGGCCGCGGTTCCGCGGCGCCTTGATTGAATTGGGGTCACGTGCTGCACAGTAATTCCTAGAAAACCCTGCTGAATTTTTTGAGTATTTTTAATTAGGAAAAATCCACAGTTTTAAAAAATGTACAGAGAAGGGTTTTGATTAGGGTTTCGGGGTTCGATCGGGTTTCTAACTTCGTTTACACTTCGCCTAAAGTTCTAGCTAGGCTCTGATACCACTGTAGGGTTCCTAGGCACACTCATGAGGTTCTATAAGACATCAACCATGCCAAAATCAATTTTTTTATATGTGCCGAACAACCCTAATCAAGATCGTTTACTAGAGGTAAGGCGAAAGCAAGCAATACTAAGTGAAAGGGATTACAAGCTTTGTAGATCCGGTCCTTCACTTCTAAAGCTCCGTGTTGACGTCCCTTCAATGCGATCATCGGGATCCCGGACCCTAGCGATGGTTTCTTCGAAGAAATGAGCGGGCTAGGTCGTTGACTTCGAGGCCGAAGATGATCTACGTCGAGGAGACTCAAGATTAAGCTCCATCTTCACTTGATCATGAATTTTGTGAAGAGAACACCCTATACTACATGGCAAGTGGTAGAGGATGAAGAAATAGGAAGTGGGTTCACTTTGGATTTGGATTTCTCACTCTTTTTCTTCACTTGAAAATTTTCTAGCAAGGTTTTTCTTCACTTGAAGAAGATGATGAAGAAGAAAAGAATAATGAATAATCAATTAACTAAATGAATAATCAAGTGAAGTCTATCATAATGCAACCATGGGTGAGTTAACCATTATAGAGACTAAACTAGAGTTTAAAGTTAATGGTTAGGTTAATGAAAATATCATGCAAAACAAAATGGTTAGACTTTGTCAAAGATGCTTGAAAGCTTCATGAAGCTTCAAGCATAAGACAAAGAAAACCACCATTTTGCTTTTGCCAAAATAAATAAAATAAATAAAACCCCAACCATTAACCTAAACATGGTGTAAGACATACACACACCCAAGTTTGCATGTATCATCAATCATGATACAAACTAGTGCACAAACATATATCATATATACAACTTGTGCACATCAAGTGAGAAAATCAATCTTAAGTGAACAAATACTAGTTAATGTAAAGTAATATATCAAATATATAATTATACATTAAATCATTAAATCAATACTTAATTTAATGATCCGGTCATATCGCATATAACCGACTAATATCTAGTGTATCAATATATCGAATCAACACTTGATTCGGCAACCCGGCTATATCACATATAACCGTCCGATGATACAAATCGCGAGAATAGAACACAGTATCACATACTGGTATTATTCTCGGTCCCGCACATATCTTATATATGCTCCTATTTCGTTTCGCTTGAGCCAGGAAACCTCGGTGTAGGACTCTAAAGACTCGTCAATACGCCGGCAGTAGGTGGTGATCATATCAATCACCCACAAGCCGCAAGCGGTCTGCTAAACGTAACGGCCACCCAAGTATTGAGCGATCAGAAGATCAACGAGCAAGCCTGCTCACACTCCTATGAATCCAATCAGTAACACTTACCGCACAGTCCGGTCTGTTCGTCTGATATGTCGCATATCTCGCCTAGGGGTGGTAAACATCAGACCCCTGTAGCTTGATAAGTCATGCCGATGTAAGGTCCATAACAAGCATGAAACTACTGATAACACTTACAAGTAAATCAGTGCAACCCTGGCCAGGGATTTCCAGTTATGGCCAGTCGAGCATTGCGCAACATCAACCCCCAATACCGGGAGAGACGAATCCCCTCCTATCGCTCATTGCCTCCATGTGAATCGGGACTGTACCCAAAAACCACCTGTTTGCACAACTCAGTAGAGCCGTGGTAGGATGGAAATCAAAGCACAGTGGGAGACACACAAGACTCTATAACGATCTCGGGTCAACAGACTAAGCTGTACCAGTGTCACCAGAGAACTGCCATCTGACGTAAGGTATAATACCATCTGGGAGTTCTCGGCGAGTCCCTTCAGTGTACCCAGTCTCCACTGAGCACCTGCATACCATCTCTGATGTCAAACACCAATGGATATGGGATCATCCATCGCCCATCACATGGGTCGAGAAGATATACGCTAGTCTACTTTGGAATATCGATGTCCCGTCTCGATATTCCTATGACTAGGAACATTGAAGGATGTACTCATGGACTACCCAGGCCCTACTAGTATGATCTTCATCATAGTCTTGGAAGTCGAGTACACATCCTAAGGGCTTTATCAACATGTAACAGAGAGAGACAATAAGTATACATGTTAAGATAAAGACCAACCAGATAGCGTACTATCATGTCGAGCAAGAAATTCCTACCTATATATGTCCCAGCATCCACTACAATATACATCTCATGTACAGTAATGGCCTCTAGGGCATACATATTACTAACAGCTCTTTCGGCCAAAACTAAGAGGATGATGAGTGATCTCCAGACATGCCCGGCGATCAGGTGGAGGAATCCTCTAGAACCCCAGATCATCGAAGGAATGCTGAAGCCACGCCCAACTCCAAAGAATGGTGGTGATAGCCAAAGTGTTCACATCCAGCCATCGAAATCTTCAAAGACGAAGAAGAAATACAAAAAGCCCGTGAGGCCTGGCGACAAGCGCACGGACTTACAAAAACAGATTGACGCGCTGGAAGAGTATAACCAGAAGGCGCGGACTCCAATCACGCTCCAAGAGTTCCTCAGCCACGTCCTTGAGGACGAAAATGATGGAGAAGACTCATCAGATGAATCTAAGGACTACGTAGCAAGTTGTAATGTGATCTCTCACTCATTGATAGATGATGAAGAGGCTCCTTGCACCGAGAGACTGGGGGTAGGTCCCGAGCCGGAACTTCTATGGCCGTCAGACGAAATGATCGACGCCTTCCTGAGTGAAATTGATCTGAAAAGTAAAGCCGATCGAGAGCGTGAGATGGCCATATTTGAAAAAGCCAAACGCCGGCGACTAGACGAAAGAGTCGAGATACTCCTGCCAAATCAAAGGACATTTGTTGCAAATAAAAATAAGATCAAGACGAGGAAAAGGTTTGCAAAAGCCATATCAGTGGGAATGAAGCTACCACCCTTCGAAGGAAGTACTCTTTGTGAAGCCGAAATGTGTCCGAGCTATTGTTTATATCATCAGAATATTGCGCACCCCACTGAGGAATGCAATGATTTTAAAAGATGGTGGCAGGGATATGTTGCTTACCGGCAACATTTTAAGCGGATAAAACACAAAACTCGTCGGGAGCAGAGAAGTGCGACCGAGGAGCATAAAAGAATTACCGGCAATTGTTGCATGGTCAACGCCGGGGGATCGCAGGTTCTCACCTTCGGGAGCGACTCCGACGAGGAGATGGCTCTTGGCCCTCTCTTTAAAGAACCCACCTTGGGGAAAGAAGAGAAACCGAATGCCTGTGAAAATATCCAGCTGCGTAACCGTACGCTTCCAGAAAAGAATCTCGGACCCACGAACAGAAAAGATAAGGGAAAAGAAAATGTCTCTGAGGATATCGCCCTAGATGACCAAGTCATGAAAGAGCTGACTACCAAGGACTCTCCATGGAAAAGTAAGGTGGACTACAATGTTCTGGCGCACATAAGGAAGTTACCCTCGCAGCTCAGCATTCTCGATGCCCTTTTACTATCCAAAGAAGCGAGAGATTCATTGATCAGGGCACTACAAGAGCCAGAGCAATTCCAAGCTTTTCTCGCCGAAGAAAAGATGAAGGACGAGCTGAAGGAAGTACACACAGCCGATATCACCTTCGGCAACGAAGACCTCCTCCTTGGGACGTGCGAGCACAACCGTCCCCTCTATGTCTCAGGGTACTGCCACGATATAAAGATTGGCAAAATCCTGGTCGACAATGGGTCTTCCGTCAATCTCCTCAATGTGCGAGTGTTGAAGGAAATCTGTATGAGCGTCCAGCATCTCGCTCGTGATAAAATCACCATCTCCGGTTTTGACTCCCAGTCATCGCGGACTCTCGGGTCTGTGATATTGACATTACGATTTGGGCTACTTGTCACGGATATTAAATTTCACGTCATTGACGTCAAGACTTGCTACAACGCTTTGCTCGGCCGGCCTTGGTTACACGAGTACAACATCATCCCTTCTACGCAACACCAGTGTATGAAGTACTTCAAGGATGGTCTCGAGTATACTGTGACAGGGGAGTTGAACCCTTTCTCCGTGAACGAAGTCCGAAAATACGAAAATGCAAAATACTTTTTGCCAGATTTTGAGGATACGGAAAGATGTCACCAACCGAAGAACAAAGCAATCACCACTATTCCAGTCTTCGGGAGTGATACCGAGGAAGAAGAAAATATAGTTTATTCAGGGCCGCCTCGATGCAAAAACCTGGGACCTTCCGTCCCCATGTTGATCTTCGGTAGCGACTCGGAAGATGAGGACAATGCTATATTCTCCGCTCGACCGTCAATACAAGCTTTCACCGGCGATAATCAGAGTCTACAAATTATCATGGTTCCACGGGAGCATTACAAAGAGCTCGATGCACTTAAAGCTTATAATGTACAGGAACTGCAGACATTTTACATCCCTTCCAGGCGAGAAGGTGAACAGGCAATCCTATTCTACCTATCTGGAGAAACCAAAGTGGAGAAAGAAATTTGGCATGGCGCCGATTCTACGCTCGACAGGCTCCAGCCCATCCGTCTGCCTAGATATTACTCGGAAGGCTTGAGAAGGCTCTTGAAGCGCCAAAGGGTACCTTTCAAACAGACCATTCGACAAGCGCGGTTCTACAACAGGATTTGGGATGTCCCTGGAACTCAGCGCAAGTTGCCCAACGAGAGAATGGAAACGCTCGGGCTTGGATATGTGAAATCCGGGAAATGGGAATGAGTCCATGGTAGCTACGTCATAAATGACTTCGATGAAGAAGAGGACGCCCTGTCAGAAAACGCTGATCCCGAACCAAAACGAGATCCTGTGATCAAAATGCCGAGTCCGTCATTTGAAGAACGAATGGACAAGCTTATCAGGGAAGATAGTCAAAAGATCCGGGATGACTATAACCGTGAAATGGCTGTTCATATCAGAAAATTGCATTCTAATACCGCTCATTCATTATCTAATTGTTGTATTTATCGGTATTATTGACCAGTGTCTGCTCAGCATTACAGATTACAGGTATCCATGACAAAATACTGGAAATGCATCCAACAACACGGATATATCACTCGAGGGAAGACACTGCGACCAGAAACGCTAACCGACCGATACTTCAGGAGTTCCTTTACGCAACAAGTTGTGTACACATTTTTTTTCTAAATGGTCCAACACAACAAGTGTGTACACAAGACTTTTAAGCACATGTGGATATGATTCTATATGCAATCAAGGATATAATTCTATATGCAATCAAGGATATGATTCTATATGCAATCATCAAGGATATGATTTTATATGCAATCAAGGATATGATTCTATATGCAATCAAGGATATGATTTTATATGCAATCACCAAGGATATGATTTTATATGCAATCAAGGATATGATTTTATATGCATATGATATTATATGCATTCAAGACTAAAAAGCATGTGTTCAAATCAAAGGCAATCAAACAAATTAGCATGAGCCATAATGGGACAGATATGAATATTTCTTTCTGAGCCTATAAATAGAGACCAGAGGCAAGAGGAAAGGGTAGCTTTTTCTTTAGTTCTATCTTAGAATTCTTGTAATTTTTCTTTTCATTCTTGAGCTCTTGCCCCTTTGTCTTGACCTTGCAACTTCTCATTTAGAACTTGCAAGCTTAAGGCTTAGGCTCTTGACTTCAAGATCTCTTGTAACAAGTTTGTTCTTCAATAAAAGTTCGTATTTTTATTACATGTCTTGTTCCAGTTTACATGATTTCAATTGTGAAATTCATGCTTTGCTTTGATCTTGCAACCTCTTAAGTGAGCTTGCAACCTTAAAGCTTGGTATTTGGATCTCACACGTTGCCGGGGATTGAACACTGGGAGATAAAACGCTTGAACTCATCGGTTCTCTTTTCCTCTTTATTTCATTGCATGTTTTTATGTATCTTCTCTTTTCTTTCTTGTTAATTTGTAAATATGTATGAGTAATCTTTTCACTTGTTAAGGGTGTAATATGTTAGATCGTATTCGAAGATTTTCTTTGTCCAAACTTTAAAACCTAAAACTTTCCTATTGAAACTTCGTGCAAATCACCCGCAACTCCGCTCACTAGGCATCCTATCCTACCCCGATAGTGATGATTCCTAATCATGACCGGATTGCCCGTAGTTTGCCGAAGGCTAAAATCAAGAGATAACAACGGAAGGACAAGGGACAAGGAAAACGGATTTAGCGAAATACCGCAAATACCGTATTTCAAGTTCCCTAATCCGCGTTGTTACCTATTGCTTTAGTATCAATACCAAGTCGGGGCTATAAGGAATTGGCAAACATCACCTTCATACAATCTAACCTATTACTACCCTTAACAAGTCCTTTTTATTCATATCTTTGTTACGACAATTAGTTAACCAACAAATCAAAACACGGTATTAACTCGTTAAAACAAGCAATAAGAAACTTACCATCTCCCTACGGACGACCCGTATTCATCGCGGCTCGCTACAAGCGACACCGTTTTGATTGCGGTAATTTCAGAATTCTTTTTAAACACGACACAGTTAGATCGTGACCAATCAAATGGCGCCGTTGCCGAGGAGACGGTAACGCTTTTTATACTTGTATTTTCGGGTTAAATTTGTGCATATTCTGTATAAAACTAACTTCTAACACATTCAAACAAATAACCATTCTTTTTGAAACCAACCACAAACACAAATAAAATTCTTTTCTTCTCTGGATTTGAATTCTTCTAACACTCTGATGCTAAAGAAATAAATCAAGTTATAAAATTGGAATGACATTTCTTCATTGAGACAACACACAAAATTTGAGCCAATTTCCTCACACAAAAACCGGCGACATACCCTAAAAAACCGAGCTCGCCGGCCTTGGTGTGGCCTTTTCACTTTTGTTTTTCTGTGTTACTTCCAGTGTTTTGATATAAATTCCATTTTTATTATTTGATTTTCTTAATTATTTGTGTTCAGAATTTTGGTTGTTAATATTGCTTTTTGGCTCAAATATCCGTATTTTTCCAATATATGCAGATTTGACGGATTTTGAGCAGCGATCATACGGAACAAAGGGGCATTTTCAAGTGCAAAGGAGGGTGAACACTC
This sequence comes from Agapanthus africanus, assembly GCA_030015575.1. NCBI lineage: Eukaryota > Viridiplantae > Streptophyta > Magnoliopsida > Asparagales > Amaryllidaceae > Agapanthus > Agapanthus africanus. The sequence continues at coordinate 542,296,248 of CM057337.1, forward strand.
AGTGCCAAAGATCCGGGTAGTTAGACCCGCGCAAGCGAACCATTCGACCACTCGGAGGCAATATCGACACGAGTTTCTGAAACTCGATACTTTTTGGTACGTATTTTTCTAAACTTCCCCTCTCAAACCCGACGCTCCAATATTCTTGTCTTTGCAGGATTCTTAGCAAAAATCGCCGCAAAAAGCCAAAAAAAACCTAACCGTATTTGTTGCAGCGCCGCATTAAAAGTAAAAAACGATAACTGATTGCTTGAAAACAAAACTTGGTTGAATTTTGCGCATTGCATCATTTAATACGGACTTAAGGGGCTCTAACACCAATCCAGATTGGGTGGGGATTTCATCACCCTTCCTAAGACCCCGGAAATCACTAATTGCATAAGTGTCACTTCAAGTTTAATAAAAAATATTTAGACTCAGCCCACTAAGGACTTGTCGTGCTCAATAGGAGTAGGCATTCAATCGTTTATCTAAACATGACTCTTGTGGTGCTTAGGCAAGACAAGTGAGGAGGTAACTTTAAAAGGCCCGTCTCATGGTGATTCGTGAGCGGATCCCTCCATACCTTACTTGTGCTTACCTGGCCATAACTGGCTGTGAATAGGCGATCTGAGAGTTATCTCACACTTTGTCGATTTGGAACAGTTAGGAGCAGGTCTAGTAGACTTAGAGGACCTTAGTCTAGGTATTGATTGTGCATTTGTGACTGTGCATTTGTGATTGTGTTTGTTGAACAATCGTTTCATTTTCCCATTCTTTTGAAACAAACACAAAAATTGTCATTTTTACCACCATCACCCAATTTTTCTCCACTTTCGTTTTCTTACCCTCACATTCTACGCTTTGACTACACTAAACTCGTTTAGTGTATGTCCGCTTGGACTAGGGACCCTATTTCCCATTTAGTCCGCGTTTCGTTAGTCCCTATGGACTACGCGATCGACTCCAACGCCGAAAATCCCTCCACCCTTTTATCACCTTTACCTTTGCCGGTCAACTCCGACGTTGACCGAGATTCTGTTCATACATCTTCACCTTCTTTATCACCAAATTCTTCTTCTGAGATGTCAGGATTTAATCCTAACATCCCTCCACCTGCCCAGGGACTGACTCCACCTAATCTGGGTGCGAATAACCCGAATCAACCGCCTGTTGAAGCGCCCACACGAGTCGCGCTCCAGGATCTCTTCTACCCTGTCCGCACCTCTTTACCTACCTGTCTTTCACCCCCACCGGCAAATGGGGTCAATTTTGAAATAAAACCCCACTTCATCAATATGGTGCCAAAATTTCATGGATTGGAATCAGAAGATGCGTATATTTTTATCAATAAATTCCAGAACGTTTGCGCTATGATGAAAACAACCTAATTAAGTGATGATGCTATAAGGCTAAGGGTCATTCCTTTCACCTTATGTGACCTAGCCGAGAAGTGGCTATACAGCACCGCATCACATTCAATTAGAAATTGGGACGAGTTTGTGAAAGCTTTTCTTAAAAAGTTCTATCCTCATCACAAAACTGCTAGAATTCGTAATGAGATTATACAATTTTCACAGCTTCCTTCCGAACCATTTTGGAAGTGTTTTGAAAGATTCAAAGACCTACTCGTTCAATGCCCTCACCATGGGATCGAAAGTTGGCAACTTTGCTAAACATTATACGAGGGATTGAACCCGGCAACGAAGTAGTTGCTAGAAACCATTTGTCAAGGTCACTTTCTATCCAAATCTAGTGAGGAAGCGTGGCAGTTCCTTGAGGACCTTAGTGAACAAACAATTCAGTGGGAGAGCACCAAGACCACATCATCTTCTTCTAGTGGTCAGTCTAGGGCAGGCATACATCAATTAGAGATGTCGATTGCTATGAAGGCTGAGATGGCCGCTCTTACGAAAAAGCTAGAAGCGATTGAGACCAAAATCTCATCGCCTTCTCCTGCCCCTGTTGTGCCTCCACGAACTGTTTGTGCTTGCTGTTCGGATCCATCACATCTCACCGAAGAGTGTCCTTACAATGCATCTACTCAAGGACAGGATCAAGTCAATGCTGCCTTTCAGCAACGATAAAGAAACGATCCATACTCTTCTACATACAATCCGGGTTGGAGGAGTCACCCAAATTTCGCTTGGAACCAAAATCAACAATTCCAAGGAAATAACAATTTTCAAAGGCCTCCTCCTCCACAACAACAAGCACCTCCACAAACTCAATTTCAACAACCTTTCCAACAGCAACCTTACCCTAATCAAGTGAACAATTTTGTGCCTAACACTGCTTACCCGCCAAACAATTTTGTTCAACCTAATAATGACAAGGTTAGCTCGCTCGAAAGAAGTCTTGATGCGTTCCTAAAGCAATCTACACAATCTACAGCAAGATTAGAGACTTCTATTCAATCTTTGGTGCAAAACAGTGCCTCACACGATCAAAGCATCAAATCTATTGAGGCACAAATTGCACAACTCAATGCAGCATTGAGCGAGCGAGAAAAAGGAAAGCTCCCATCTCAACCATTGCCCAATCCTGGTCACGCACATGCTGCATATCAACAGCAAACTCATAACGTAAACGCTGTGACCACGTTGAGATCGGGAAAAATGTTGCAAAACAATGTGGGTATTCACGATGACACCCCTGCCGGTGGTTCTTCTTCACCTTCTTCTTCTTCGTTAGAGCCTGTTCTCCATCATTCACAAAGCTCTACTCCTTCTAGCTCAAGCGGACCCACTTCTCACAACACGAACACATCTGCACGGGGTTCCATTCCAACTCAACAATCTGATCCGCAAAAATTGGACTCAACAACATTTCAAAATGCTCCTTTTCCAAACCGGTTGAGATCCAATAAACCAACCCCACAAATGGAGAAGATTGTTGAGCTGTTCAAACATGTTAGCATAAATATCCCTAGCAAAAGCCCCTAGCACGTGCATCTCAATCCAAGATGTAAAGTAATGAAGGGAGAAGTTTACTACATCCACACCGGGAGTTGAGGTGTTAGTGGCGGCGCCCAATCCATGATAGAGTTGCGCTAGCGCCGGGATGCCTACGGCCAGCGTGTCTATTAGTTATATGTATGCCCTAGAGGCCAGTACTGTACATAGGATGTATATTGTAGTGGATGCTGGGATATATATAGGGAGGACTTTCTTGCTCGACATGATAGTATGCTATCTGGTTACACTTTACCTTAACGTGTACACTGATTGTCTCTCTGTTACATGTTGGTAAAGCCCTTAGGATGTGTACTTGACTACCTGGACTATGATGCAGATCATACTAGTGGGGACATGGTAGTCCATAAGTACATCCTTCAAGGTCCCTAGTCGTGGGTGTATCGAGACGGGGCATCGATATACCAGAGTAGACTAGCGTATACCTTCTCGACCCATACAGATGGGCGATGGATGATCCCATATCCATTGGTGTTTGACATCAGAAATGATATACGGGTGCTCAGTGGAGACTGGGTAGACTGGACGGACTCGCCGAGAACTCTCAGATAGTATTATACCTTACGTCAGATAGCAGTTCTCTGGTGACACTGGTACAGAGTAGTCTGTTGACCCGAGATCGTCATAGAGTCTTGTGTGGTTCCCACTGTGCTTTGATTTCCACCTTACCACGTCCAAGAAGGCGTGCAAAACGGTGGTTTTTGGGTACAGTCCTGAATCACATGGAGGCAATGAGCGATAGGAGGGGATTCGTCTCTCCCGGTATAGGGAGTTGATGTTGCACTGTGTTCGATTGGCTATAACCGGAAATCCCTGGCCAGGGTTGCTGAGATTTACAGGTAAGTGTTACCAGTAGTTTCTCGAACTGTTATAGACCTCATATCGACACGACTTATCGAGCTATTGGGGTCTGACGTTTACCACCCCTAGGCGAGATATGCGACATATCAGACGACGAGACCGGACTGTACGGTAAGTGTTACTGGTTGGATTCACAGGAGTGTGAGCGGGCTTGCTCGTCGATCTTCTGATCGCTTAATACCCGGGTGGCCGTTACGTTTAGCAGACCGCTTGCGGCTTGTGGGTGTTTGATATGATCATCACCTGCTGCCGGCGTATTGACGAGTCTTTAGAGTCCTACACAGAGGTTTCCTGGCTCAAGCGAAACGAAATAGGAGCGCATATGAGATATGTGCGGGACTAAGAATAATGCATGTATGTGATACCGTATTCTATTCTTGCGATGAATGTATCGATTGGTTGTATGCGATAAAACCTAGTTATCGAATCAAGGATTGATTCGATAAATCGATACATTGGATATTAGTCGGTCATATGCGATATGACCGGATCATTGAATCAAGTGTTGATTTAATGATTTAATGTATAATTATATATTTGATATATTACTTTGCATTAACTATTATTGGTTCACTTTAAAAGGATTTTCTCACTTGATGTGCACATTGTATATATGATATATTTTTATGTGCACTTGATTGTATCATGTTTGATGATACATGCTAACTTGAGTTTGTGTAAAGATTAAACCATGGTTATATGAATGGTTAGGGTTTTGTTTACTTATTCATTTATTAATTTTGATTATTTATTTTGGAAAAGAAAATGGAAATGGTGGCTTTCTTTGTTTCTTTCATGAAGCTTCATGAAGAGTTGAAAGCTTGACCATTTTTGTTTTATTCCCTTAACCTAACCATTCACCTAACCCTAGTTTATTCTCTACACTTGACCATGGTTAGTATATGATAAGTATTCATATTATTTTCATTTTTAAAGTGATACTTATTATATTATTATGATCTTCTTCTTCTTCTTCTTCAAGAAGAGAGCTTGCCACCATCAATGGCAACTTGAGAAAAAGAGTGAGAAATCCAATTCTAAAGTGAACCCACTTCCTATTTATTCATCCTCTACCTCTTGCCAAGTAGTATAGGGTGTTTTCTTCACAAGTTTCATGACTTGGTGAAGTGGGAGCTTGATCTTGTGATGCCTCGACGTAGATCATCTTCGGCACCGAAGTCGACGACCTAGCCCGCCCATTTCTCCGATGAAGCCGATGCTAGAGTCCTGGATCCAATTTGGACAGCGGAGGGACGTCATCACGGAGCCTAGGAGGTAGAGGACCGGATCTACAAAGGTTGGAGCTTCTTTCCTTTACGTTAAAGTTGTTTTCTTGCATCACATCACCTATAAATCTAGTTAACGATCCGTATTAGGGTTTCTCGGCACTTGTAAAATTTGAAATTGGCATGGTTGATGCCTTGTGAGACCTCATTAGTGTGCCTAGGAACCCTTCAGTGTCCCCTCAACGATACGATGAGCCAGATAGATAACTGAGACTCTCATGAAGCGGCGATGCGTCGGGATGACGAACCAGCTAAGCCAGACACTGATAAAACCCACAAAGAATGTCTCCTCGTCCATGCCGGGAGCTGCAATCGATTCGAAAGATACCGGCGACATGATAGGAATATAATACTGCGGTAAATCCGATTCCTTAGTCGGCCGCCTGTTCAAACCAAACCCAAAAGGGCCGTTGATGTTTGCAAACTTGGGAGCCGTCTTCGACAAGACATCCTTGCGAAGGAAGCAAATGATGAAGCTCTTGAAAGTGACACCCTGCTCTTCAGATTCTGTGAACAGTTTGTCGAAGATGCCCAGCGCCTTAATCGAACTCGGACGTTTGGGGCGGACGGCGTTCTCGGTAGACAAGCCGTCGAGCGTTGTGGGCTCGGTCTCAAAGGCGTACTCATCAGAAGGCAGAAATTCCTCGTAAAGTGTCCCTCTGATTGGCAGCCCGAGATCTCGCGAAATTCTTCCAAAGAAATTGAAACTTCACGGTCCCCCAGGCGGAAAGTGTTGGTGGGGAGATTCCACTGGTTCAGGTTGGCCTTAACCTACCAGACGTGAGGAGACGGGTAGTGGAAGAGGGACGCATAGATCGCCTGATAAAGCCAAACCTTCTGCAGTCGCGCGCAGTGGGCGGATAAGATGTAGCGAGCCTAAAGAAGGTAGCCCGTGGGGTGTCGAGAGGTAAGCCCTATCTTATAAATCTGCCCCATGGCTGGGCTTCACCCTGGCAAATGCGGCGCCCCAAAATATCTATAGCCGGTATCGGATGGTTTGGGATGCCAGTCGTCGAAGGATCAAGTTGTCCCATCGGGGCCCAATTCGGCATCTCCACAGCGAAGACAGTCCTTGGAGGATCCATCGGCAGGAATGGATAGGTAGGCTCCGTCGGTGTCTCACAAAGAAAACTGCGGCGGCCGCGGATGATGTGACCGTACCAGGTCCCCTACAAAAGCAAGTTGGTGCAGTTCGGGTCATGAGCCCTGATCATCGTCATCACTTTCTCGTCAGATGGCGACTGAGGAAAAGCGGCCTCCGAGCGAGTGAAAGGAAAGTACGGAACGAAAGTCATAGTACCTGAAATAAAAATAAGGGGAAATCGTTAAAGCGAAGCCAACAGTGTATATATATTTATGATTGTAAATATATATATAAAAAGACAATGGAAGACATCGACAACGGACTCATTTTATTGGACTATTGGTTACAAAACACATGGGTCCCACAAAATCAAGATGACGGCTTGCTAATAATGAGGCCAAGCAATCATAATGAGATAAAATGAAGATTCTCATTAAATAAACAGTGGATTTCAAATGACCTTATACATTCCCGTAAGAGAAATCCATCTTGGACTTTATAACAAATCAAACAGAATCAAGGGAATTAAATTCCCAGAGAGCACCAATACAAGATTCTTCTTCTTGGTTACAGAGAGACAACTCAGGGCAAGAAAACCCCAAGAAGCTCTCTGGGAAGAACTGAGTTCTTCTGAGGAATTGAATCCTTTTGAAAAAGGGGAATTAAATTCCCAGAGACAGTTTTGAGATGGAATTAAATTCCATGGAAAAGGGCAAACATCACCATTGACCTCTGAAGACCAGAGAAACCTTAGCAAGATCTGTTTTTTAAGGATTGAAGGGTTATCTTTTTAAAGAACTTATAATAAAAAATGTGTGTTCTTGTTAAAAGGAAAAACCCTTGATCTGGATTTAAAATCCAACGAACATTTCTGCAAAAGTTCTTCATTCGTTCAAGATTATTACCTGAAGAAAAGGAAACCTTTCAACAGAGTTAAACTCTGGAAAATTTGCAAGACTGAGAACTAAGCTCTGAAGAAAGAGAATTAAATTCTCAAAAAGGAAAAAGTTAGCAAAGGAAGGAGATGAAAGAGTGGAGGCGCTTCTGAAGAGACCCATGCATTTATAGGATGTGATGGAAAACGTTTCATCTCCCCGATTCCCTAGATGGATCCAACGGTCACAAAAGTGACAGCTTTGCACTCACGTGCAGACACGTGAGAGCAACACTGTGGGGGCATTTGTTTCCTGATCAGGAATTGCCTCAATGAGGTATCACGTGTTCACACGTGACCAATGGTCACATGATGACACGTGATGGTTAAAACTTCATCAAACAGAAACAAAAACAAACTGCTGAAAAATGACTCAATTGGGGGTCACGTGCTCACACGTGACCAAAGGTCACGTGCCAGCATGTGACAGGCTTTGAGAGCCTTACAGCTTAATAGAATTTAATTCTAAAAATCAGAAAATACCTCAACGAGGTGTCACGTGCTCACACGTGACCAATGGTCACGTGTTAACACGTGATGGTTAAAACAACAACATAAACAAGTGGTTGTTAAAAGGCTCAATTGGGGGTCACGTGCTCACACGTGACCAAGGGTCACGTGCCAGCACGTGACAGGTTTTGAAAGCCATACAGCTTAATAGAATTTAATTCTAAAAATCAGAAAATACCTCAATGAGGGTCACGTGCCAGCACGTGACAGGCTTTGAAAGCCTTACAGTTTAATAGAATTAAAATTCTGAATTTCTCTAAAATCTTTCCAAATGGGAAAGGAGTAAGGAGAACCGTTGGATTAAAAATCCAGGGGTGATTAAATATCACCAATTTATGGAAAAATTTTAGACAAGGAAAGATTTCCCCTAAATCTCACCAGAAATAACAAACAGAATATCTTTGGATTGAAAATCCAACGGTGAATAAAATTCATTTAATGATCTAAAGGCTCGTATTAATTATGAAAACAAACAAAATCTTTCAATGAAAGATTTTCTAAACAAATTGATTCTTTTCCTTCTCCTATAAATAGGAGCTAAGATAAAGAATTAAATATATAGAATTTTGAGGAGAGAGAGCTTCAGAATCTTGAAATTTCAGAGAGAAAAGAATGGAGAATTTAATTCTCTGCAAAGAAAAACCCTAGGTGGGAAAAGAAAGGGGATCAAAACTTCAAACAGAGAATTTAATTCTCAAATCTAAGAGTTTAACTCTTCTGCACAAAAGAACTTAGTTCTTCCTCTAGTTGAAGATCTGCAAAAAGCACATCTCCACATAAGTTGAGAATTTAATTCTCATCGGGTTGAGATCCTGCCATGCAGATCCAAAACTCAGAGGGGGAATTGAGTTTAGAGAATTTAATTCTCCCAAGATAAAGTTAGGGTTTAACCCTATATGAGAATTTAATTCTCCCAAAATTACAGGAATTTAATTCCTCCAAGATAAAGTTAGGGTTTAACCCTATATGAGAATTTAATTCTCCCAAAATTACAGGAATTTAATTCCATCATGATGGACAGAACTAGGGTTTAACCCTAGTTGAGAATTTAATTCTCTCAAACTCACAGGAATTTAATTCCTCTTAAAATGAAATTAGGGTTTCACCCGATACAAGAATTTAATTTTTTTACATATATGGGAATTTAATTCCTCTATAAGAAATTAGGGTTTAACCCTGCATAAGAATTTAATTCTTCCACATACATAGAAATTTAATTCCTCCAAAATCATAATTAGGGCTTTAACCCTACAGAGAATTTAATTCTCAAAATAAAATAAGGAGACTTAAAAGATCTTTGTAAAGACTAAGGTCACGTGCTCCATGTGACCCCTGAAAAGATCCCCACAAATGAGAAGGATTTTGCCCTGAGGCAATACCTCACGTGCTCCCACGTGACCCTCATTATATATAATAAAAGCAAAGGCAAAATCTGACTTGGGCGCTCTCACGTGTTACCACGTGACCCCTAATGAATGTTCTAATAAAATCGGGGCATGAATATACATCACGTGCTCACACGTGATGGCTATGAAAAATAAAAAAGTGTTTAACACTTGTTTACAGAACAAAATAAAGAGGATCTGGCCCCACTTTTTGATACCATCACGTGCTCCCACGTGATCCCTTCCTCTTCTAGTGTTTAACACTAATCTGACAATTTGGTTTCCAGTGTTTAACACTGTTATCTGTTAGTGTTTAACACTAATTTGAGAATCACATTTTTAGTGTTTAACACTAATTTAATAATCGTATTTTCAGTATTTAACACTGTTGTTCTCTAGTGTTTAACACTAGCTTTAGCCCAATTGGCTAATTTTCTAGAGGCTAAACCTCCCCTTCAATTGAATCTCAAAATTGAGTGGAAACTTAGAAGTATAATGTTTAATCCTCAGCCAAAGACACAAATGTTATCAAAGCCTTCAAACTCTTGTTTTGCATTGCTAAACAATGTGGGCTTAAACCCAGACAAATGTCTAATGGACCAACAGAGGGTCAATATTCCAAACTTAATTGGACTTAGCCCAAGAAGGCTATAAGTTCTCAATTCAAACCTAACAGAGCCAATGTGCTCATAATATAATTAATTGGTCTTAGTTCCAAACTGGGCTATAGATCATTTAATCCACCTTGGTTCAAGGGTACACCTCTTCACTCCTTTAATATTTGTCGTTGTAATTCCTCAACGTCTTCGGAGAGATGGACGGATAACACCAATTAGCATTTGTCCCAAATTTCAAGCAAGATGAACCTACGTGGTCGCGTCTCCGTTATTCGGAGGGGAACATCCCTGCTTCCTGGTGTACGTGGAAGGGGACGCGGTGGGGCTGCTACGTATTTACTCAGAAGTAAACACGTTAAGCGTATCTAAGCAATATAAATAAAATACACAAGAGACAGTGACAAAAGATATAATTGAACAACAACTTTATTTATTAATATTGTTTTTACAATACATCTGAAAAGTAAATACATGGAAATGGAAAACAATGCCTAAACAGTGGCATAACAGAAATGGAAAGTACTGAAATGAAATGTACAAGTAACTAGAGCTCCGGGTCGAAGGCTAGCTGGTCCAAGTCCTCGGAAGTGGGCTCGATCTTCTGAATGTCCGAATCACCTGACGACATTCCAAAGAAAAGAAGAAAGAGAATGTTGTCAGCGAAAAAATCGCTCGGTAAGTCCCGTAAATAGACAAGAATAGAATAGACAGAGTATAGAGTATATTGATTTAACGTTGTAATTAGAATTAATGCTGTTATTTATAGCTTGGTATAGAAGAGGCCAGTGTATACGAGTGGAGTCTCAATAGACCAGAGACTAAGGTGAACGGAATGCAAGGAACCGTTAAGGCGCTGTACAACGGCAATTGAATTCAGGTTAGGTGTCTTAAATGGTTGCAGTCTCGTGCCACTTCTAATACCTTCCGTACCAATCTACCCCTTATAAACCCTGCGATGTCTTGATTGTATTGTTTGTATTATATTGTCTTGTATATTGTAAATAGATGGATGACTTGCCGAAACCATGATATAAGTAAATTGATATAACTGGAGAATCATGTAGATAGATGTATATCCTTGGTTCGGTTCAGTCAATATAGTTTGAATAAATTGAATAGATTGATTATATGGATTCATGTTGAATTGTAGTTTGATACTTGAATCATATTCAAGTCAGATTGTATATATTGAGACTCAGTATGAATCAGACAAACAGAAAAGAAATTGAAGTCCCGAATTATGTTTTAGTGTTATCGGTAACTGCTGCACATGGACGACATGATTTGTGTATTTTTCCAAGACAATTACCGTGTTGATAACACCGTTTGTTATATTGTCTACCATAAATAGGCAAGCACCCACTTCTCCAGCTCCCTGAGGATCAAGAGATTGGTCCCGCTTAAACCTATGTTTACTAGGGTCCTTATTGTAATTTAATATAACTTGAGGGGGTTTTATGTATAAATAATTTTGTATAATTTTCAAAATACACCTCAAGTATTTTATTATCGTCTTTAGAGTTTTTATTGATGTATAATTTATCAATGTGTCAATTCTAGTGAATAAAACCTAATTTCATAATAAATGGTATTTAATTGTAGTATTGAACTTGTATGTAATTTGCATTGTATTTTCATGTAGAGTGATTTTTTTGATTTAGAAAAGATAGAATATTTATATTATAATAAAAATTAGATATTTTGATGATACATATATATATATATATAATAATTTTAATTTATTATTTTTTCTAGAAATCTCTTTTTCTAAAGAAAATTGTATTAAAAATCTTTGGAGACCGTATTCTCCGTGAGGAGGCTCTACTAGGCCCGTGGATGTGTGATAATCCGCACTATAATGATTGGGGTCCCCAATAATGGGTTGTAGAGGCGCAATTGCAAAGATTATTAAAATACATTTCTTGTAGAAAAACGTTTTTAATAGTAAATGGTATTTATATGTAAAATTGTATTTTCCCATATTCTGTATTCCCGAAAGACATCGTGCTATGTTTGATATGTGTTTTGTGAGGAGGTGGGTCATTACCTCATGAATTTTCTAAGTTAATATGGTTTAAAAAGTTCAAGCATGTCGAAATGAAACATAAGGGTATTTTAATGTAAAAGTGGAATAAAACTTGCTACGGTTACAATTTTTGTGCCAAACTTGTTCTATTATCTTTGTTAATATTTAATGGTCATGACATGATAGTTTGGTATTATTGTGTTAAGCAAAATGGAACTTTTTAAAGAAAACCGAATCGGAAGTCGGATTAACTCCGTTTCCGTCGGATTTTAGAAATACGAGTTTTTAGAATAGCAAAGTGAAGGGGGAGGAGGGACTTACATGATTTTAGTTTATAGAAGAGGAAGAGGGATGGATAAGAGGTGCCGGTGCGTCGTTTCGTCGCCGGAAGCTTCTCGGATCGTCGTTGGAAGTTCGTCAGAGCTTCGCCCTTCGCTAACTCAACTTGTACACAAAAGTTCTTAGGATTTTTCTTGAGAGTTTGGGCAGAGATTTGTGAGTGAGGGGGGTGATTTGAGGTGTGGTATTTATAGGTAAAACTTAGGGTTAGGGTATGATAAAAATGTTGGAGATAGTGCCCTCAAAGTCAATTATTAGGTCACAGGTACGTGATTGTAATGATTGAGGGAGGACCTATCCCGGTAGGACAGTCTTACTCGAGATGATAGTATGCTATCTGGTTTACCTTTATCATCGTGTACTGCTTTAGGTGACATGACACGTCGCTATTACACGTTGATAGAGCCCCTAGGATTCTTGCTTGACCACCAGCAGTATGAGGGCGATCATATAAGTGGGAGCTGGGGGTCTACAAGCATATCCTTAAAAGGTCCCTAGTCGTGGGAGTTTCGAGACCGGGCATCGATACTCCATTAGTAGACTAGTGTATACAGTCGAGACCCCGACGAGGGGCGGTGGCTGGTCTCACAAGCCACTGGTGTCAGTTGGATCACCTAAGATGTATACAGGTGCTCATTGGGTTATGAGTACACCGGACAGGACTCGCCGGGAACATGCTAGTTGGTCATATACCAGACGTCAGATGGCAGTTCCCTGGTGACATGTGTGCAGGTTAGTTCATCGACCTGAGGATCGTCATTTGTCTCGTGTGAGTTCCCACTGTACTTTGATTACTACCCTACCACGGCTCAAAGGAGTCGTGCAAACAGGTTTTAGTTGGGTACAGTCCCGAGCCACATGGAGGCAGTGAGCGTATCTTCAGGGGTTCGTCTCTCCCGGTATTGGGGGTGAGGTCGTGCTGTGTCTAGGAGAGCCATTACACAAAGTCCTTGGCCAAGGCAAGGAGATTTACTGGTAGGTATTCCAGTAGTATCTCAGGGTGTTCTGGGCTACACTCCGACACGACTTGTACCGCTTTTGGGGGTCTGACTTTTACCAACCCCCTAGGCCCGCCATGCGATACTCATAGACGAACGGACCGGACTGCACGGATATTGTCACTGACAGGCTCAGTAGGGTGTCAGGATGAGTTCGCTCATCGACGTCCCTTTTGGTCAATAGCTGGTGGCCCGTTACGTATTGGCTTATACCTCTGACGTGCTAGTGGTTAAATCCACAGCCATAGTATTGACGAGTCTTTAGAGTCCACCACACTTTCAGTTACTCAAGTTTCGGGCGAAACGCTGTAGAGGCCGTATGGAGATATGGCAGGGTCCGATCAGATACGTGCGGTATTGCACGGATCAGGATCGGACGGTTTGTACTAGTAGCCGTATAGGTATATGGCAGGGTTCGATCAGATACGTGCGGTATTGCACGGATCAGGATCGAACGGATATTACTAGCCGGCTTTGGTTTAAGCCGGTCCTAGTTTAGTACAGTGTAGATTTTGTCTCATTGCATTTGTATCCGGACGGAATACAGATGCGGGTGTGTATGCACAGTATTGGGGTTTTCCTGTAGTTTATTACGGGACCAGTTTTCTGGAGTTGCCAGTTTGCATTCCGTTCCGGCCGGTTTTCCTTTGTTCTTTCCCGGCCGGACTTTTCCGATGGAGGGGGTCATTTGCAATTGTGCAAATAACATTTGTGGAGGGGGTTTCTTGTAAATGTTTGATTATGATAGCTATCATTTTCTTTTCAACCATGCTTTTGCTTTATGAGATTTGATTGTGATAAAGTGAGGGTATGGGTTTAATAGTGAAAGGCATGGTTGTATGTTTCTTTGTCCCTTGATGTGGTCACCTCTTCTCATCTCCTACACTCACCTCCCTTATTGCTTCATATTCTTTCCTCCTCCATTTTCTAAGTTGATAAGTTTTTTCATGGTTGAGTGAGAAGAAGAAAAGAGAAGGAGAGAGCTTCATCCTTGAGAGTGTTTTTCATTCTTGATCTCTTTTCATGCCAAGAAAAATGAAAGCACCAATTTTCATACCTTCATTCCTCCATCTTCAAAAGGCAACCAAAACCCCAATGAGACATAAACCCTACACATCCTACAGCGAGCCTTGGGCATGTCGAGTTGCCGGCTTCATGCGCGAGTTGCCTCGGTATAGAGGCGGGAGCCCGTAAAAGTACCCGGCTTCGTGGTGCCCTTTCCGACGAGGAGGAGACGGACGGAGATCCCGCGAGGAGATCGGAGTGGAGATGAAGACCGGAGGACTTGGATCGTCGGTATACATCTCTTCCCTTTCTTATTGTAGCGTAGACTTGTTAATGGTTACGATCCGGAGTTTAGTGCGCGGTGGTGCCGGTTTGCAAAGTCCGCAAAATTTAAGTTTATCACCGTTTCCGCATTCCGGCGTCGGATTGACGGCCGGGGCGCCGCCGTGCACTTACAGTGGTATCAGAGACTCGCCATTAACTTAGTCTAGCTTTGTGTAATGTGTTTGCATTTCCGATCGATCAAAAAGTTCCAAAACTGCATTTTAGTTCGCATCAGTTTCTGTTGAAAATTTTTGGTCTCGAAAAATTTTTCAGGTTGTAAAATATTGATGTACTAGAAAATATAAGAGTTCTGTAAAAATTTGAGGAAGTAACTCCAAAGTTGGAGCGCGGAACCGCCGCGAAAAGCCCATTTGTGCGGCCCTTCCGCCGCGCACTATTCACATCACTTCACCAATTTTTTACAGAGGCCTTCTGGGCTTAAAATATGGGTTTTGGAATATTAAAGTTGGGCCAATTGTTTCTGTGAGTGCTACAGTTTTCTTTGGGGCCCACTTGTTAATTGTTTGATCAATCGGAAATTTTTTAAACACATTTTTCACAGTATTTACATTATATCTGCGACCGTGAATGTCACTCGATCGGTAAATCCGTTCTAACTGCTATAGCCCGGTTAGACGGATTTGCGAACGTGATTTTCACGTTGATGTTCTATGTATTTGCTGTGATGTTGCGGATCGGTCGTGGGGGATAGCCTGGATGCAATGCTAGTACTGTGCTGTTGTATTATGTACATTTGATATTGCGGGGCGAGCGTCCGACATGTGGACTGCCGTCACTGCCTGTTTGTATTATTCTTTTGGGGCACGACCTGGTTGCGGTCGATGTACCCGTTGTATGTATATTTTACTTTCTGTACTAGGATTGCCCCGCGGTGGGGTGCACGGATAGCCGGGTTCTAGAAGACAACAAGCCCGCATCTCATGGCATTGGGACGGAGGGGGCTTCACTCCAGGATTGGCTGGCTATCCGCCGCACTCGTAGGGGGTACAGGTTGACCCAGGAGGGGTGCCCAAGTTACCGGATTCCGTGAAGTGCTGGGTGGTCCATTCACGGTGCTGAAGGGGGCTGCCTCGCTTCAGGTTTTGGCGGGTGACTTACCGCGCCCGTAGGGGTCTAGGATTCTCATTGCACAGGCTATCCACACGACCAGGGGAACGTCGGGTTTCAGTAGTGGCTCTGTGAAACCCGGGGATCCCAGATATCTGTATTGTTTCTGTGATGCTGTTCATTCTCTGTGATGTCGCATTTTATTCACGCCTTGAGCGAAATATAATATATTGGTATATATATTAGTAGATGTTGTATATGTTTTACATCCGCGCTAGTCCAGTCCCCGCTCTGTCGTTAGTTAGCTAACCTAACGGGTAATGACGGGACCCAGTAGCGAATGCGGATGGCATATACGTACATCAGTATATTTTCGTTCTTTTTGGTGTGATCAATTGATGGGACTGCATTGATTCGGATCAATGCAAGTTAAAAACAAACCTAATCTGATGTTGTTGGAACACTTTTTCAAAAAAAGCTGTTATTGCAAGGACGTTTACTTTTGTTTTGCATCGTGGTATTCATTTAGAATATCCTGCTCCTCAGTCGACGAGGCAAGGGCCGAGATCCCTTCACCGGGAGTGACCCCTTGGACAAAAAGTTTGCGTCAGGGCATTAACTTCACTATAGCCGATTACTTTTGCTTTGCACCGTGGTATTCAGTTGGAATATCCTGCACCCCATTCTACGGGGAAAGAGCCGAGATCCCTTCACCGGGAGTGACCTCTTTAGCAACGGTTTTTCGTCACTATATTTTTAAAAGCTATCAGTTCCTTCAACGATATCAAGTTCTTTACGTTAAAGGTTTTCGCCAGAAACCATTCGTAGCCCTCCGTCGTTTCAGACGGGTAACACGTAGTATTCATGCTATGTTTGTTGGCCTTCGTCAAGGCATAGTGTATGGTAGCTGCTTGTTGCCTTTCTGCAGCATAGATAGATGCGTTGGTTTGGGACAGTCGTATAGCCTTGTTGGCCTTCGTCAAGGGCTTGTGCGGGTGGGTTCAAATCAACCTGGAGAATGACGGGTAGAACTTGACATGTGACTTATGATTTGTTGGCCTTCGTCAAGGTCATAAGAGCATGGGGCAGAAATCACATCGGGAGTTTCAAAAGTACTGAAACTTGCCAGATATGCGCATACCTTCTGGAGTGTGATACCGTGAGCGGATTCCGTCACGTTATCATGCGATGAGAGTTGGATCCCGATTCCCACTGATGAGTTAGTTTACTCCTCGGGTGACCCCGACTAATTCTTCTTTCAGGTTTGGAGGAGAATTTGAGGTACAGTGGGAGGATTCCAGATTAGATAAATTGGTAACCATTCTGATCTAGGTTAGAGTGCACGCTGAGTGTTTCTTTTCTCTCTCTCTTTGGCAGCGACCATTGACCCGACCCTAAGACTTTGACTCAGTGACCAAGTTGACCGAACCTTCTTTACACCGGCTTTTGGATTGTCAGAGTTGCAGACCTCATTGCCACTCCTACTTTTACCCTTTTCTCCAGGACACCCCGTATTACTGCGAACGTCCACTTCCATTGGACAAAGCCATCGTATGGTTAGATACGAACTCGAAGGAATTCGAGGATGGTTTCCGGTTCTGGAGAAAACGGATAGGATTATTCAGTTGTCTTTTCCCTTTTACCTTTTCTCAAGTTATGAGTACTCCTTGGTTTAGGAGATAGTACACCTATTATGCAGATTGGATAGTCTTCTTCCAAACCTTAGGCTGGTGCCGACCGGTAGGGAATGGAGAAAACCAATTAGCCTAAACGGTGTGCAGAAGGTATTAAGATTAAGACAAAGCAAGGGATTAGTAAGAGGGCAAAGTAAATTGCAACAGATATTCACGACCAAACCAAATATTTCGTTACCACTCCCACATCACCTTTGTATTTCTCCAGGACACTCCGTATCACTACGAAGATCCACAGTTTATTTGGATACTCCATCGTATGGTTATATACGAACTCGAATGGAACTTGTTCCAGTTCGGGGATGGATTCTGGTTCAGGAGAAATAGGAATAAGGTTTATTCGGTTGTCTTTTATCTTCACCCTCTCTCATTGCAAGTGTTCCTAGGATTGGGACAGTACACCCCTTATGCTCATTGGATAGTCTTCTTCCAAACCATAGGCTGGTGCCGAACGGTAGGGAAGGAAGAAAACCATTCGGCCTAAAAGGGTGTGCAGAAGGTAAAGACTAAAGACATATGAAGGGATTTGGAGAGGTGGCAAAGAACTATACGGTTACAGTCGTGAATCTGGAAGAGGCATTACTAGGAATACCAGAATACCCCATCGGAACATTTCAATGTTTCAGTTTCACTGTGTAATGTTAAAGGAAAACTGATTTCCCGATTAGATACTTACTCCAGGGTATGTATTTACCAGGTACGATTCTCACATCTGTATGGTTTTACAGATGATGAGTGGGAGTAAGCTATTGGGAATTAGGTGATTGTCCTCGTTATATCGGGATTCGTTGTAATCGGTGATATTTGAGGAAGTCACCTGGGTTATTTGCCGGACGGCAAGTATTTGGTTTTGAATATCCGCTGTTATGCACCAATTTCAAATTGATATATCTGTACGTCTATTTTCATAGAGTGAGATATACCTTTCTGAAATTATGTCTACGACATTTACCTATATCAGTGGATGGTTAGGTAAGGAGCATTAAACAGCGGTGTAATTCTTCTTAACCATAGGTACAGTTTTCGACCTACGACACACAGTGAATGAGTTATCAGACTCAAGGGACTTATACAGAGTATTGTATGTTGTCCAGGGTCCATCAGGACAGAGGGGTTGGTCCTCATACTATATTCTGTTTACTTTTAACTTCTCTAGTTCTTAGACATGTGTTTCATAGAAACACAGGGTCTAAGTTTTGAGGAGTTATAGGTATTTGAATAGAGTAGAGAACCAGGTGTAGCAAGTATCGGGATTCTTCAAAGTGATCGAAGATGTAGATACTTGTGTATGGTATTCAGTTGATAGTAATGATAAAGAGATCTTTCTTCTCTTTCAGGTTACTCATAATTGGAAGTATTCCTAAGTTGAGTAACGCTGATCGGCCTCCTTCCATTTAGTTGACATGTGCTGGGGACAGCTGCATGATTTGAATCTGGTTCAATTAAATCAGTGCCTCTGTTTCTATATTGGATATAGAACAGTTCATATCTTAACGATGTTAAGGTACGGGGAGTTGTCCGGCTTATGATTAAAACCAGACACTAGACAACTCAAGGCACGTTTCTGTAATGGCTGTTTGTGGGTTGACCCAGGCTATGACGAGGGTTGACTTTCTACCATCTGGATGAACAATAGCAATATTGTTCTAGACTCGCCACAGTTTTATTAAAAATGGATTTTTTCAGAAAACAGTAGTGGGAGTATGGTAGAACTGGAAGTGATTCCAGAACCACAAACGATTACTGAAGATTTGATAAGGAACCTAAAGATTCAATCTGGATTGACATTCCATTGGCCACTCCGCAGATAAGGTGGGTAACTTCAGGCACCCGAGAGGTACTAATACGGTAGCCTCAAGGACGGTGACAGGGAAGTTCTTGCTTACCCACAAATACCATTGCTGTTGTTCCAGGCTGCGAGACCCGGCAGGAGGATGAGTATAGCGTCGTTCTAAACTAGTTTTAGAAGTGTACATCTATATGACTCTGCCAGAGGGTTGTCGTAGTCAGTGGGAGCAGCGGAAGCATTGGTGGATAGGTTGCTTATGTCTATTTATAGACTAGAGCAGATGTAGCGGAGATAGATCATCTATTTCTGACGTGACAGTCATGAGTTTGACTTCATCAGAATAGGGGATGGATCTGTTGAGAAGGTAGTAGGGTGTGATGTCCTGGTATCTGGATGACATACACAGAATAGGAAAAGAAACTCCTATACTACAATCGGTTATACTTTGGTCGTCACACAGTGGTTTCTCCACAAAGGACATGGATTTTATATCAGACATACTGGTTACTAGATCTGTGGTTTTAGATCTAGATTTGGGTGGTTTCCCAATTAGGGTACTTGACAGCATTCTAAGAGTATTTAGGATGGACGACTCCTGGCACGGTAGTGTACCTGCAGGTAATGGAGTCACCCTCTCTAAAGGTGTCTTACAGACTAAAGGGGAGAGGGACGTGCATGATTGGCAGATCACTTGCTTAGGCAAGTGAGTCAATCATGAGATGTCAAGTACCACACCAGATGTTGTTCTTGCACTAGATGCAATAAGTTGACATTAATCCAATCCTGGAGAAACAGTCGGAAGCAGTTTTAGAACATAAGTGGATGTTCTAGGGATATGATAACGACAGCCTCATTCAGGAGACGGTTATCATTCCAGGCTTCCAAAGTGATATGGACGACAAGGAGGTTGTCAGAGTTATAGTTTTTCCTTCTGATGAGGGGCAGTATTTTGGACAGGTGGTCCAAGGCAATACTGAGGGAGGCATGGCGCGCAGGACACTGATTAAGTTCAGTTGTCAATACAGTCTAAGAAGTTTGGATTTGGAGTTCATTTATGAGCTACGTCCCATCAGACATCCAGACATATTCTAAGACTGAT
The DNA here is from genome assembly GCA_030015575.1 of Agapanthus africanus. Taxonomy (NCBI): domain Eukaryota; kingdom Viridiplantae; phylum Streptophyta; class Magnoliopsida; order Asparagales; family Amaryllidaceae; genus Agapanthus; species Agapanthus africanus. The sequence continues at coordinate 542,316,221 of CM057337.1, forward strand.
TTTGCTCATTTCGGGAGATGGCTTTCTCCGCGAACTTGAGATATAGAGAGACATAGAAAGAAACAACTAAGCGGATCCACTCACTGAGGCTATTCCTCGAACGCAATAGTTCCGCAAACGAGCTTTGTGAGACTGACTAGTAGAGGAGTTGGATGTTCGGTATCACACGGGCTGTGAGTATGCGACATCGCAATAATTAGCCTTGAGTGCAAGTGGGAGATTGTTGGGGATAGTGCCCTCAAAGTCAATTATTAGGTCACAGGTACGTGATTGTAATGATTGAGGGAGGACCTATCCCGGTAGGACAGTCTTACTCGAGATGATAGTATGCTATCTGGTTTACCTTTATCATCGTGTACTGCTTTAGGTGACATGACACGTCGCTATTACACGTTGATAGAGCCCCTAGGATTCTTGCTTGACCACCAGCAGTATGAGGGCGATCATATAAGTGGGAGCTGGGGGTCTACAAGCATATCCTTAAAAGGTCCCTAGTCGTGGGAGTTTCGAGACCGGGCATCGATACTCCATTAGTAGACTAGTGTATACAGTCGAGACCCCGACGAGGGGCGGTGGCTGGTCTCACAAGCCACTGGTGTCAGTTGGATCACCTAAGATGTATACAGGTGCTCATTGGGTTATGAGTACACCGGACAGGACTCGCCGGGAACATGCTAGTTGGTCATATACCAGACGTCAGATGGCAGTTCCCTGGTGACATGTGTGCAGGTTAGTTCATCGACCTGGGGATCGTCATTTGTCTCGTGTGAGTTCCCACTGTACTTTGATTACTACCCTACCACGGCTCAAAGGAGTCGTGCAAACAGGTTTTAGTTGGGTACAGTCCCGAGCCACATGGAGGCAGTGAGCGTATCTTCAGGGGTTCGTCTCTCCCGGTATTGGGGGTGAGGTCGTGCTGTGTCTAGGAGAGCCATTACACAAAGTCCTTGGCCAAGACAAGGAGATTTACTGGTAGGTATTCCAGTAGTATCTCAGGGTGTTCTGGGCTACACTCCGACACGACTTGTACCGCTTTTGGGGGTCTGACTTTTACCAACCCCCTAGGCCCGCCATGCGATACTCATAGACGAACGGACCGGACTGCACGGATATTGTCACTGACAGGCTCAGTAGGGTGTCAGGATGAGTTCGCTCATCGACGTCCCTTTTGGTCAATAGCTGGTGGCCCGTTACGTATTGGCTTATACCTCTGACGTGCTAGTGGTTAAATCCACAGCCATAGTATTGACGAGTCTTTAGAGTCCACCACACTTTCAGTTACTCAAGTTTCGGGCGAAACGCTGTAGAGGCCGTATGGAGATATGGCAGGGTCCGATCAGATACGTGCGGTATTGCACGGATCAGGATCGGACGGTTTGTACTAGTAGCCGTATAGGTATATGGCAGGGTTCGATCAGATACGTGCGGTATTGCACGGATCAGGATCGAACGGATATTACTAGCCGGCTTTGGTTTAAGCCGGTCCTAGTTTAGTACAGTGTAGATTTTGTCTCATTGCATTTGTATCCGGACGGAATACAGATGCGGGTGTGTATGCACAGTATTGGGGTTTTCCTGTAGTTTATTACGGGACCAGTTTTCTGGAGTTGCCAGTTTGCATTCCGTTCCGGCCGGTTTTCCTTTGTTCTTTCCCGGCCGGACTTTTCCGATGGAGGGGGTTATTTGCAATTGTGCAAATAACATTTGTGGAGGGGGTTTCTTGTAAATGTTTGATTATGATAGCTATCATTTTCTTTTCAACCATGCTTTTGCTTTATGAGATTTGATTGTGATAAAGTGAGGGTATGGGTTTAATAGTGAAAGGCATGGTTGTATGTTTCTTTGTCCCTTGATGTGGTCACCTCTTCTCATCTCCTACACTCACCTCCCTTATTGCTTCATATTCTTTCCTCCTCCATTTTCTAAGTTGATAAGTTTTTTCATGGTTGAGTGAGAAGAAGAAAAGAGAAGGAGAGAGCTTCATCCTTGAGAGTGTTTTTCATTCTTGATCTCTTTTCATGCCAAGAAAAATGAAAGCACCAATTTTCATACCTTCATTCCTCCATCTTCAAAAGGCAACCAAAACCCCAATGAGACATAAACCCTACACATCCTACAGCGAGCCTTGGGCATGTCGAGTTGCCGGCTTCATGCGCGAGTTGCCTCGGTATAGAGGCGGGAGCCCGTAAAAGTACCCGGCTTCGTGGTGCCCTTTCCGACGAGGAGGAGACGGACGGAGATCCCGCGAGGAGATCGGAGTGGAGATGAAGACCGGAGGACTTGGATCGTCGGTATACATCTCTTCCCTTTCTTATTGTAGCGTAGACTTGTTAATGGTTACGATCCGGAGTTTAGTGCGCGGTGGTGCCGGTTTGCAAAGTCCGCAAAATTTAAGTTTATCACCGTTTCCGCATTCCGGCGTCGGATTGACGGCCGGGGCGCCGCCGTGCACTTACAAAAAATGCATTAAAAATATGCATTAAAATGATGTTAAATGGATGATTTAATCCTCTCTGGTTGAATACAGAATAAACAAACAATATGGGGTTAATGGAGTAGCTGAAGAGGTGCAGGGGTGAAGTTTGGAGGAATTTAGAACGGTTTGACCTGAGCTCGCCGGAATATTTGCATGTGTCACCGGTTTTGTACCGTCGGGTGGGGCTAGGGTTTTGGCCACGTGTCGGGGTCGCTTCATTTTCCATCGTGTGTATGTTTATTCTGTAACTTATCTTATTACGTGTAGTGCACGTGTAGACTCTTGGGCTTCTAAAAGATTAAAAGAAAAATAATTAAAAAGATAATGTGGCTGATAGGATTTGAACTCTGGTGCTATAGTTTAACAGTGCAAGGTCTTACCAGTGAGCTACAAGCTCTTTCTTGCTGTTAAAAAGCAAACAAATTTATAACTTGTGCTCAGGCTCAAGTACCCCTTTCTGTATTTTTGAAAAAAAATATTTGTACAAAAAGTTTAGGGCTGTTACATTCGATCCCTCTCAGAAGCGTACTTTAACACCTAGGTCTTCTCTCGATTCATCACATTCTTAAACCTAGCCCACGGCATTAATAAAAGTTGGCCATGCGATGCAATCAGGAGGCATTCTAATCGATCTTCCTCCGTGTCATGCCCTGCTTCCTGAAAATATGGAATACGGGGGGTGATTAGACCAGCCATGCTCCTATGGTCAGGGTATTATCCCACCGTAGTCACACTTCGGCTTCTAGCATTATATGGTAGCCAGTAAACAGTACTAGAGTAATGGAAAATCACAGTTCACAACTTTATTACATTGCAATATAAAGAGTTCGAAATACACTATTTTGTGGAATAAAAACTAACCGACGAAATACAAAGTGCTGAAAGCAAAAGAGATGGCGCTGATGAAATAGTCTAGATCTCCGCAATCTCGAATGGCAGGTCCTGCTCCTGGGCTGGATTCACTTCGTCCTCTGAGTATTCCACTTAGGTCGTCTGGGCGACACATATAGTAATAAATATATATATGATGGGTATGCAATATTATTAAACATGAGAAGTGCAACAAAATGCAGAACATGAGTATAATAAATATCAACTGAATATAAATAGTGCAATATAGATATCATGTCACGCCCTGCTTCCCGGTGTACGGCGAAGGGGACGCGATGAGGTCCGCTACGTATATACTCAAAAGTACATACGCTAAGCGTATCTAAGCAATATAAAAGTAAATCACAAGAGACGAGATATGAAATAACAGCAACTTTATTAATAACATTCTTTTGTACAATGCATGAAAAGTAAATACAACTGGAATGAAAAACGATGCCTAAACAATGGCATAATAGGAAATGAAACTACTAATTAAAACAAGGTACAATGTCTAGAGCTCGGGGTCTTCGTGAAACTGCTCCAAGTCTTCACCGGTGGGCTCGATCTCTGCTCGGTCCAAAGCACCTGACGACATTCAAAGAAGAAAGAAATAGAATGTCGTCAGCGAACAGGTCGCTCGGTAAGTCCCAAAGATAAGGGAGAAATAGACAGAAAGTAAGAGAGAGAGAGAGAGAGAGAGCTTTTAATGTTGTATTATAATATTGTAATATTGTATTAACGCTGTTGTTTGTAGCCTGGTACAGAAGATGCGAGTGTATACGAGGGGAGTCCCACTTACACCGGGGACCTTGGTAACCTGTAGTACAAGGCTCCATCGATAATACCACGGAACAACGGCATGGATGTAATTGCGTCTTAAGTGACCACCTCGTGCCACCTTTAATATATTCCGTACCAGTCTACCCCTTAAACCCCGTAGTGTTTTGATTGTATTGTAGTATTGTATTGTGTAAGTTGGATGACCGACCAAAACCATGATATCAGTAAACAGATTGTAACTGCATAATCAGGTAAATGGAATAATGGAATAACGGATGTATATCCATGGTTTGATTCAGTCAAGTTGTATAGATTGTTAACGGGATTCTAGGATTCATGTGTTCATATTGAGTTGGAATATTAAAGAATATAGATTGACTTGAATCATATTCAAGTCAGAAATAATAAGACTCAAACCCGATTCAGACCAAAAGAAATGTAAGTCGAAGATCTATATTTGTTAGGGTCATTATTGTAATTTATAAAACTTGAGGGGGTTTTATGTAAAAATACTTTTGTATAGTTTTCAAGTTACACCTCAAGTATTTATTATTTGTCTTTATGGTTATAATGAGTGTGATTTTATTTTGTCTTATTTCTAGTGAAAATATCCTAATTACATAAATAAAGGTATTAATTTGTAATATCGATTTATTTGAAATTCATGGTATTTTAATGTAACTTTTAATCTTGTAATTTTTAGGAAAAGGTGGAAACTTTATCTTATAATAAAATAGGTGTTTAAATGATAAATATACATATGTTTATACAAGAATAATTTTTAATAAATATTTTATTTTCCAAAAATCTCATTTTTCTTAAATGTCGTATTTTAAACCTTTCGAGACCGAATGCTCCTTGCGGAGGTCTGAATCTCGCACTACTAAGCCCGAGGGTGCACGATAAACCGTACTATCCCTAACGAGTTCCCCAAAGGTGGGTTGTAGTGGCCCTTTGCAAAGATTTAATAAATACTAATCATTTAGAAAACGGTTTTATAAAGATAAGGTATTTATTTGAAAAATGGTGTAAATTTCCGTATTTTAGATTGTAGGGTTTCCTAAGCCAACTAACCTTTTTCTAAATGATCTAAACGATAAATCATAGAAGCCTCAAATCTCCTCTTCACCGCCAATTGCGGCCAGGTAAGTGCCAGGTGAGTGGGAGGCTCTCCACTACAAGTAGTGGTCCTAATTAAGTAACCACTCGCCTTAGTCACACTTGCCTAGACACCACAAAGTCAGGTTTAGATAAACGATCGATGTCCACGACATATCGTATTTTCCTTTTAAAAGATATTGTTTTAAAATTGTATATAACTTAGAACTTTTAGAAAAGGTTTTATAAGAAAATGTTATTTAAATGTAAAATCTTGTATTATCGTATTCTAAGTTTTGATGATATCATTTAGTGTTGTATTTGCATGTGTGTGGAGGTAGGTCATTACCTCGTGATCTACTTTAAGGTATAGCAATTGTTAAGGGTTAAATGTGATAACTAAACATGGTGGTATTTATGTGCAGAAATACGGTATATTACAAAAGCTATCATTTCATGTGTGAAAACTTGTTCAAATTAATTTTTAAGTGATTAGTAGTCGACATGAATCTGTTTAAGCATTATAGAATTAGTGATAAGTGAGTTTTGATAGAAAACCGAATCGGAAATCGGTTTGTTCCGATTTTCGTCGGATTTGAAAAGTTGTATTTTATGAAAGAATAGAAAAGTAGAAAAGAGAGACTTACGGGTTTGGACAACGCTAGAGAGTGAGAGGGAGGTAGAGGGTTTGCCGGTGCGTCGAAACGTCGTGAAGAGGTCCTAGCACGATCACCGGAATTTCGTCGTTGATTTCGTCAGCGCTTCGCCTTTCGCTCGTTTTCTCACGTACCAAGTTCTCTTGAAATTTTTAGAGAGTGGACTTAGGAATGTAGGATGAGAGGGTAGAGGGTAAGGGGGTTTATATAGGGTTAGGCTAGGGTTTTTAATAAAAAAAATATAAAAAATATATAAAATTCATTAAAAATCATTAAACCTAGGATTAAAAGGGATTTATTGGGCAATTGGTAACCGATCCAAGCATTTAGAGTATGCAGGAGGGTGGACCGGGTCAAGAGACAACTTTTCTCAGTTGGTGACTCGGCCGTCCGGCCAAGTCCGGCCGGCGGCGCCGAGTCGGGCCGAGTCAGGGCTCCAATGGCTGGGGATTCTTCAGGGGTACAATTTGGTATATTTACTTTTTGTTGTCCAGTACATATTTTGGGAGTTATGGCTTTTTGACCGTTGACTTCCAAAAGAAATTAAAACAAAATAAATACAAAAATAATGTAAGGTATGCGATTTGAACTATGGTGGCTTGGTTCAGCAGTGCAAGGTATTACCAATGAGCTACAAACTTCTTCTTGTAATTATTGTGGGAAAATAACTATTTAAAGTGGTAACAGCAACACTAAATGCCCCAAGTATTACTTTAATTTTAAAACAATTTTATGTACACTAAAAATGGAGTTATTTTAAAACAAATTAATTACTTATATATATATTGTGCTCAGGTTAAAATACTCCTTTATGGATTTTTAAAAATTTAAAAAAAAATTGTATAGAAAAGTGTATAGGAAAATTAGGGTTGTTACATTCTACCCACGTTATAAAAATTTCGTCCTCGAAATTTGTAAAAAGAAAGTGTAACAAATCCAAGAAAAGTTTGGTGCTAGTGTACTAACAGGGTTTTAAAAATGTAAAGATTGTGTGAAGGAATGAAAGAATGCGAAGGTTTTGGTAAAATTGTAAAAGAGGTGAGCGAAATTTGTGTTAGGATAGATTCAAAGTACATGAAATGATAAGATTCAAGAAATAGAAATTTGTAACATTCAAGAAACATGAATTGTAAAGAATGTTTTAGTTGCTGGTTCTTGTGTTATATTGCTTAGGTTGTTCACGCAGACCAGAACTGCATGATAGGGATTCATACAGCTCTGATTTGCATGGGCCACCAAAAAACCTGTCACGCCCCGCTTCCCGGTGTACGGAGAAGGGGACGCGACGAGGTCCGCTACGTATATACTCAGAAGTACATACGCTAAGCGTATCTATGCAATATAAAAGTAAATCACAAGAGACAAGAGATATGAAATAACAACAACTTTATTAATAACATTCTTTTGTACAATGCATGAAAAGTAAATACAACTCAAATGAAAAACGATGCCTAAACAATGGCATAACAGGAAATGAAACTACTGATTAAAACAAGGTACAATGTCTAGAGCTCGGGGTCTTCGTGAAACTGCTCCAAGTCTTCACCGGTGGGCTCAATCTCTGCTGGGTCTAAAGCACCTGACGACATTCAAAGAAGAAAGAAATAGAATGTCGTCAGCGAACAGGTCGCTCGGTAAGTCAAAAAGATAAGGGAGAAATAGATAGAAAGTAAGAGAGAGAGAGAGCTTGTAATGTTGTATTATAATATTGTAATATTATATTAACGCTGTTGTTTGTAGCCTGGTACAGAAGATGCGAGTGTATACGAGGGGAGTCCCACTTACACCGGGGACCTTGGTAACCTGTAGTACAAGGCTCCATCGATAATACCACGGAACAACGGCATGGATGTAATTACGTCTTAAGTGACCTCCTCGTGCCACCTTTAACATATTCCGTACCAGTCTACCCCTTAAACCCCGTAGTGTTTTGATTGTATTGTAGTATTGTATTGTGTAAGTTGGATGACCGACCAAAACCATGATATCAGTAAACAGATTGTAACTGCATAATCAGGTAAATAGAATAACGGAATAATGGATGTATATCCATAGTTTGATTCAGTCAAGTTGTATAGATTGTTAACTGGATTCTAGGATTCATGTGTTCATATTGATTTGGAATATTAAAGAATATAGATTGACTTGAATCATATTCAAGTCATAAATAATCAGACTCAAACCCGAGTCAGACCAAAAGAAATGTAAGTCGAAGTTCTATATTTGTTAGGGTCATTATTGTAATTTATAAAACTTGAGGGGTTTTTATATAAAAATACTTTTGTATAGTTTTCAAGTTACACCTCAAGTATTTATTATTCGTCTTTATGGTTATAATGAGTGTGATTTTATTTTGTCTTATTTCTAGTGAACATATCCTAATTACATAAATAAAGGTATTAATTTGTAATATTGATTTATTTGAAATTCATGGTATTTTAATGTAACTTTTAATCTTGTAATTTTTAGGAAAAGGTGGAAACTTTATTTTATAATAAAATAGGTGTTTAAATGATAAATATACATATGTTTATACAAGAATAATTTTTAATAAATATTTTATTTTCCAAAAATCTCATTTTTCTTAAATGTCGTATTTTAAACCTTTCGAGACCGAATGCTCCTTGCGGAGGTCTGAATCTCACACTACTAAGCCCGCCCGAGGGTGCACGATAAACCGTACTATCCCTAACGAGTTCTCCAAAGGTGGGTTGTAGTGGCGCTTTGCAAAGATTTAATAAATACTAACCATTTAGAAAACGGTTTTATAAAGATAAGGTATTTATTTGAAAAAGGGTGTAAATTTCCGTATTTTAGATTCTAGGGTTTTCTAAGCCAACTAATCTATTTCTGAATGGTCTAAACGATAAATCATAGAAGCCTCAAATCGCCTATTCACCGCCAATTGCAGCCAGGTTAGTGCCAAGTAAGTAGGAGGCTCTCCACTACAAGTAGTGGTCCTAATTAAGTAACCACTCGCCTTAGTCACACTTGCCTAGACACCACAAAGTCAGGTTTAGATAAACGATCGATGTCCACGACATATCGTATTTTCCTTTTAAAAGATATTGTTTTAAAATTGTATATAACTTAGAAATTTTAGAAAAGGTTTTATAAGAAAATGGTATTTAAATGTAAAATCTTGTATTATCATATTCTAAGTTTTGATGATATCATTTAGGGTTGTATTTGAATGTGTGTAGAGGTAGGTCATTACCTCGTGATCTATTTTAAGGTATAGCAATTGTTAAGGGTTAAATATGATAACTAAACATGGTGGTATTTAAGTGCAAAAATACGGTATATTACAAAAGCTATCATTTCATGTGTGAAAACTTGTTCAAATTAATTTTTAAGTGATTAGTAGTCACATGAATCTGTTTAAGCATTATAGAATTGGTGATAAGTGAGTTTTGATAGAAAACCGAATCGGAAATCGGTTTGTTCCGATTTCCGTCGGGTTTGAAAAGTCGTATTTTATGAAAGAATAGAAAGGTAGATGTAACATTTGGAATATTTAGAAATAAATAAAAATTAATTAAATTAATAATAATTTGATAAATCACAAAACTGTTAAAATAAAATATGTCAATCTTCATAAGTTATATGTAGTACAAATTAAATTAGAATTTTTGAATGCAAATTAAATAAGTTATAAGGGTTTTAGTGACAAATTTAGCTTCATTTTAACAAAATGTGTGTTTTATAATAAGTTAGATTGTGAGGGGTTTATATGTAAAAATTTAAAGTGTTATGCAAATATAAGATAGTTAAGGTTTTAATCGAAAGTGGTGGAAAAGTCAAATTAGTTCAGAATTTTATTTAGATTAAAAAGAAAAATGTGATGATAAAGCTTAACCACCTCATGCTTGCATGCACACCTTCAACCTCCACCTCCTCCTTGTATGAAACACACATACTTCAACACTTGACACCACCTCCTTAACCCTATCCCTTCCTCCATTCATTTAAAAAGCTCATTCTCAGTTCAAAACTGAGAATAAAACTCAAAGAAATTTAAAAAGAAAAGGAAATTTAAAAGAGAACAAGAAAGAGCAAGAGGAAGAAGAAGAAGAATGGAGCTATGTTCTATGAGTTGATCATCATCAAGCTAGGAGGGACTTAGCAATTTGGAGGGTTATTCCTACAGCAATATAGGAGAGTAAAACTCTTAAACACAGTAGGGAGTAAATTCTGTAGCTTGGTTAGTTTAGAGTTAATCAAGTCACATAATATCGTATTTTAGTTAACATTAAGCTCTGTTAAAATCTGCTAATATTTAGAAGATAATTAATTGAACTAAACAGAGTTAAAATGATATAGGTAACAACTAGAGTAAACCACAAGACCACGACACCAGGGGGCCGGTTTTTGGCCGGCGGCCATAAGGGAAAATTCGGCGTCGCCGGCCATGGTAGGAGCTAGGTGGGTTTGCTCTGTTGGGTATGCTCCAATGTGTTATTTTGGTTATTTTGGTACTGTTTAATTAAACTAGTTTCACTATAAAGAGAATCTGGAAACATATATCGGAAGGGTAATTCAAAACACTATATACGATACGTCTAAAACACGTCGCGTTTTATATTCTGTAACAGTACAGATTAAGGTTAAAATTCAGCAAGATTAAGTGTTTAATAACTTAATATAATTAAATAGTATGTAACTTGTATGTGGGAAAGGGTGTTTTTCATTTTCGTCATATCGGAATAGCCAATTTTCTTATATAAGTTAAATTGTAAATTTAGATACGGATACAAGAATTTCGGAAGCGGCGAGGAAAGGGAAAGGATCAGCAATTCCGGAGTAGATTAGACCTTTCCGGTGAGTAGACTAAACATCTACCGGAGAATTTTGTAAAGATGGCGTGTTTCGCCCGTAATTTTATTTAACTTAATGTTATATATTGTTATGCCCAATTGATGAATTATATTCATTATATACACATATAAATTGCATAGTTGTTAGAACACTTCATAATTATCGACGAGTTATGCCACGTACACATCTTATATGCTACACACACCTCGTCGATATTGCTATGTCACTTTACACTTAAATATCATACTTGTTAACATGAATTTATATCATATTTCACATATCAATAATAGTAGTAAATTGCATTGTTTACGTCATGTTACCATATGCGTATTTCTGTGTTATATATGAGGTAATTGCAGAATTGAGGATTTATGGTTTTGAGTTTTGAATACTGTTACATAAATCCAGTGTTTTCATGATTGATGTGTCATGTCCACCATGAGATGATTTCTGTTTTGGTTTTATTCCGGACCGAGTGGGGGAGATATACGGTCGCGGATTATACGTTATCCATACTGAGTGGGGGAGATATACAGTTGGATACATGGTGGACCCGGTCGAGACCGAGGGGAAGGATAGCCGTATTGAGACGGGGGAGCCTAGCGAGGTTACTCGATACCGGAGTTAGTGATAAATATACGGCATGTATCTAGATGATAACGACCGGTATTGTTGATTCAGGATCATTCGGGGAATGATGCCTATATGAAATGGAAGTTTTGTGTCGTTGATGGACACTGAGAAATGATTTTATTGAGTTGAGATTTCCCTAGTATCAGGAGATTTATTGTTGAATTTCACATATACTCATACCTCATTTTGATTCATATTTCCGTAGTATGATTGTCATATTTACTTTATTCACCGTTATATGTTAGTTATATTCACTGAGTTGGCAACTCACCCCCGTTGTGCCACAGTTCCTTGCAGGGATAGAGTGGACGGGTAACTGCGAGGCGGAGTTACTTTCACAGTTGTATTTCATCTTTTGTTAGGTAGGATACATGTGTAGTAACCTTTCTTTTTGATTTTGTATTTTGTATCTAGAAGGTCTCCATCAAACCTGTATTTTGACTTAAAATGAGAGATTTTATATATATATGGACAGTTGAAATCATTTGGTCAGTATATCATAATTTCTTTCTTTATGAGATTCATAGTGATGTTCTATATGTTTATATTCATGTTCATTGTTAATATTGTTGATTCCAACTAGGAATACAACTAAACTTAACCTTTATTATTTGTTTAATAAATTAACCTCATGAATTGGGATTTTTACTTAAAAAACTAAATTTTTATAAATAATTCCGCATTAAGGTATTATGATCTTGGTTTTTGGCTTACTTGGACTTGTGCATATCTTTAGATATGATATAATCTAAGTGCCGGTCACATCCAAACTTGGGTCGTGACAAAGTTGGTATCAGAGCTTAGGAGTAACCTTACGGAATTTAGTAAGGGATTTCAATAGGTTGATGTAAGTCCAAGAGTTAGGATGACCTTTGGTTTGATGGAGTAGGTGAATTAGGATGAATGCAGTACCATACATATGTTCCGCGGCATATTTACGTTATCGTATTCAGCCTAACTAACCTTAGGTTATTTATCTTGATCTATTCTTCCGTTGATTCCCCGTTATTGATTGCTTCTGTTCCTACATTTTATCAACTCTCGTTTCTTGTTCCAGTTGCTATGGCTACGCGGGCTAGGCGACCCGCAGCCAGAGATGCAGCTAGGGCGAGTCCACCAGTGACTACGACTAGTACACCGGACGTTCCGGCGGTGCAGGAGCATGTTGATCCTCCTCCTCCAGATCGCATGACTAGGATTGAGGAGGGTATGTTGGGATTACAGCGAGTGGTAGGACAGTTAGCTGAGGCCACTCGAGTACTGAGACCGGATCCAGCACCGACCGTAGCAGAGTCCGAGGTACAGCCTACACAGACGGTGGCGCTAGTAGATACGAGAGTGATGGAGGTATCACTTGCAGAGTTTATGAGATTGAGACCCCCGGTATTTACAGGGACCGATGTGGCGGAAGATCCTCAGTCTTTTCTTGATAGGATGGCAAGGATTGGTAGATCATTGCGATGTTCTGATGCGAGGTCAGTTGAGCTGACAAGCTTTCGTTTGGAGGGATTTGCACAGGAGTGGTGTGAGTCGATGGAGAGAGGGCGTGTCACGACCCGAAAGTACGGAACATGACCGACACTTAAACTACGAACGTCTCGATGCGTACGTAATCTAAGTAAACCGAAAACCCAGAAATCCAAACCAAGAAAAGTAGTAGAGTGCAGGAAAAAACCAACTTAAAGCAAGTAATTTCAATAGCATAATCCGAATTATGCGGTTTTTTAAAACATCAAAAATTTACTGAAAATTTCGGCAGAGTCTTCTTTGTAAATACTGGCCCCCAAACGGGATACAACATGAATAGTATACGAAAACAAGAAAAGGGCATCCCCAAGCGGGAGCTAGCTCTTCGTCAATCGACGGTCACAACCACACAAACAATATAATATACAACGCCAACGGCGAGGATCAAAACTCAAAAGGAAACTCAAAACCACCAGAAATATAACGAGCGACTCTAAGGTCGAAAGAATAAACAACACTGGTCTCTATCTCAAAGAAAACATGTTTGGTTGATGGAATTTACTAGATACAACGGAATAATATTATACAAGTAATATGATGGGTATGATACAAGAAAAACCCAACTACTAGCAAGTCACCCGAATGAAACTGAGCCCGCAAAGCTGTAATGAAACCTGTACGGCAAACCTGCAAGAAACTAGGGCACAACGGGGGTGAGATGCCAACTCGTGAATAGAAAAACATCTGCGCACAGAAATCGCATAAATAACGCAATCCTAGGTCAATGATCATAATATAGCCTCAAAAATATGAATAACACGTAGCCTATAACAAGGCTAGGGTAAATATCTAACCCGAATGTAATCTCATGTGCCCGTGTCAGTGCTTCAGGTAGCAATATATCATATGAATGAGGTATGCATGCATGAAACAGAATACATGTAAATGAAGAAACTGTTTTCATAAATTAGTGAGATTTCCTTCGTATTTTTAAACTGAGGTATCATAAATGAAATCAGTATCAACAGTGTCTAGCATCGACACAAAACATAAATCTCACTGTCTCGAAATATCAATGTCTCAATCTCAATATCTAGGGCGCCGTCAGTCCAGACCGGCCCCTACCATCCATCTCAAGACCACGACGGTATCCTCCGGATATCCGACGCGTCGGGTAATATCACCGGTCGGTAGTGCTCCCCTGCCGGGCTCAACGTCAACACCACATTCCTCTTGCCCCGGGGTACCGCACCGGGCCCACCATGTACCCGTGACGGTTCCTCCACTCCTCGACACGGATCTCGAAAACCACAGCAAACTCATGGTGGACGACACTTTACATCACTAAAAACCGCAACATTTTATTGTTTAAAAGATCATAAGTTGTAAATTTTGCGGCTTTCCCCGAAATCCAGAAATATCATAAATCTCAAGAAATCATCACAAGTGCATATGTCAATGATAATGAATGCATATGGTATTAATAACCAAGTTGCAGTGTATGATTAATAAACTAGGCATGTAAGGCAGGTACACTAATATCATATCAAACTACTAACTAACAAGCTAAGTCAAGCAAATATATTCTCTAAAGTGTACGTGACATGGCAATTACCGATGAAGATGTGTGTGAGCCGGCAAGTAGGTGTACGTGGTACATACGCATCATCGGTAATGGTGCTGGTGTCCTAACAGCATGATATCAATAATGGAATATGCAGCAAAATAAGTATGCGAGGCAGAGCGAACAACAATAATATGCGGGAGCTGAATACTAGACACAACGATAACTAATTTGTAATAATCTAATATAAGTCCTACAAATGGTGCCTTTTGAAATAACACGAATCCTGGGGTTTTGAAAATAGGGGCTACGGTGTTTTTATGAAAATATACGTCTTTTGAAATATCCGTAGGATCCCTTGGGCTGTCTTTTAAAATACCCACGATTCGTTAGTTTTTGAAATAGGTAAGAATCGAATCTAATCTAACAACTAAACTAAACTAAAGGGCTAAGCTAACAAGCTGAACTACAGGTAAGGAAACCGCCTAACATCTGAGTCGATACATATACATACCTGTATATATATTAGTCGGTGATCCCGCCTCAATAATATCATATCCGATACCATATCTAAAATCAGACATCCCAAGTCAAGAGTGCGGATCAATCTTCAAGATATAGCTCATACGTAAATCCGTCGTACGGCATCCCAAATCTGCGTACGGGTCAAAGTCACATCAATCACACTAATCATTTGGTATCTTCTTTATCAAATATCATGATCCGGAATAATGTCCTACGTCTAGTACAATATTGATGCCATCTATGTATGCATGCGGATGTAAGAATTACTACGTCAGAAGACCCGCTAAAACATCATGTCGTATCTCAATACGAACCAAATCACGTCACCGATCTCCTGGCCTCAAGCCCAATCTCATCGACTCATCTCAAATTCCAAATACTATCCTCAAATCCAGTATATGAACACATAGTCCAATACCCATGTGAACACATAATATATATATTCCCATACACGCACATATGAAAAAAGGAATGTATGCAAGTATGTATATGTGTGTATGTGCAAGTATAGTGCACCCACTACCTAAGGTTTCGTAACCATGCACCAATCCAACACCAATATCCATCTAAAATCATCAATAATAAATCCTAACAACATATCATAAATTGTTGGTGTGTATACGCATCCGTACACATCACCACGGACTGCGGGGATGCTATACGCCATCCACCCGACTTCTCCCCGTAGATATAAATCTACTCACCTGGTCCTCGCTAGCCGGTGTCGACGTCGCCACGCGCTTGCTTGTCGTCTCGAAGTCCACATGGGGTACCTACATATCATAACGCACCGTATCGCATTAAAACTAAATTCGAAATCGAAACGGCATACGAAAATCAAATCGGCACGCGTATCACGCGTAGGTCCAAACCTATCGCCTACGCATGCAATAATAGTCAAACCAACCCTCGACGTCGATGTACAAACGTCAACCATCGAGAAAAATCCAATCACACTCATTTGCACAATTACAAGCACTAATTATAATATAAAATAGCTTACAATTCCCAAAAACCCCAATTTCACTTAAAAAGTCGTTTTTCCGAAAATCTAGCGAGCACAATTCACCGTTTTTGTACAAAACATGATGTTTAAATGAATGTAGCAGTCAATATACTTATTAAATATCTTAAATAAGTCATAGAAAAAATTTCCGGAATTTAATCTCATTAAATTCCAAAAACCCTAATATTCTAGTTTACAAAATACCCTTTTTAACAATTTCATAGCAAAATGCACAAACTACAATTTAGGTTGGATTTCCATGATCTAAAGCTTTAAACCACACTTAATAAAGTTAATGAAGTCATGAAAAACCTAAACACATTTTTAATCCCAAGTATTTAACCAATTTCAAAAACCTAGTAAGCAAATTAGCAAATTAACACAATTTTTAAACTAACCATTAGCACAAGCTACTAATCTTGTATTAACATGACAAAAAAGCCTAAATATAACACACAACCATACACCAATTTTATAAAACCCTAACTTGCATTCAAATTCATAACTTGAATTCCAAAACTTGCAACTTAAGCCTAATTAACACTTAAGTAGTTTAGCTTTAAGAAATTAGTAACAAATTAAGCAAAAATGTTTTAGAATTATACCCAAAAACATTTGAAGATCCACAAGCATCCATGGCCCTCTAAAATGCTCTCTTTTCACAAGGATCCATACTATACGGGCTAAGCTAAAATGGGTAGGAGTCGGATTTGGGTTTTGGGATTTTTTTTGATGGATTTGAGGCAATTTTTGATGAAGTTTGAAGAGAAAAGAGAAGGGAAATGGGGGGGGGGGGGCTGTTGCTGCTGTAGGAGGAAGGGGGGGTCGGCTGAATGGGAGTGGGAGAGGAGAGAGAGGGAGGTAGAGAAAGTGGGGGAAGAAGTCAAAGTCAATTCAAGGTCAAAGGTCCACCTTATTTCTCCATTTTCTTTTCTTTTCTTTCATTTCTTTCCTTTGAAATTCAAGTGGGGAAAATAAATGGGGGCTGCTGAATTCTTCAAGGGGAGAAGTAAATAGGAGTGTGTGGATGTGGGTACGGGTGTGGGGTGATGAAAAATGATAAATATAATACCCCAAACATCCATTTACGCTAAAAAAAGCCTTTTTTCTTCAATGTTTTCTAAACCGTTTTGGCATATGATTTCGTTCCAAAACCACATGATAAAATTTTATTTAATGTTTTATTATGCAAAAAATTTGTTTCAATTCATCCCAATTTGTAATTTTCCCTAATTAAATATATTAGTGACGGCTTAAAATAATAATAAAATAATATTTTTTTCAGAAAATTTGAAATTTCACCAGCGGCTCAATAAACACCAAATAATAGCAATTACATAGCTAGAATATGTATATTTAATTTTTATAATAAGATATTTGTATTTTGACTTTTTACAGAAAACCCCTTTATTTTACCGATTTTTTTTCGAAATTTCACCGAAACGATTTTCAAAGCGTTACAATCTTCCCCCTTAAAGAAATTCGGTCCCCGAATTTAAATTCAAACTCCCTCAAATAATAAAACATCTAAGAAAAACCGTCAAGTCGTCGGGGCTCCGAAATTGTAAATACTTAAAACAAATCGTAGCGCAGCGCATGCGCTTGAAAAATGAGCATATAACTCAAATCAAACTCCGTCAAGCATCCTGCAATCATCGGAGTCATGGAGAAGACATCAATGCCAAATCCAAATCAAAACCAATATGACATAACTCGAAACTATACATGTAAATATCGAATCTATATCTGAAAGTATCTGATGGAAATGCATGCCAAATCTCTTTAAGTCGCTGTGCAACGCGTATAACACTGCACAGTGGCGGACGTCTATCATAAGAAAATAACTATATACATATATACCTTGTTTGAAATGTACGTTCTGCCGTTTTGGAAACAATTTAGAAGGGTCTCCTTGTTTTAAACATTTCGTGTCATATCAGACACGTAGGTAAATACTGAAGCTATAGCTCGCTTTTTGGAAATCCCTTCAATAACTATCAATGCATGCAAAAATATATTCAGGTACTGTCCTCTGACTAGTCCTGCTCAGTACGAAAACACATAGCAATATCATAAAAACGTACTGCTCTATACGAAATCAATCCTAAAGTATGCACATGAATGCTACGTGCGTCTGGTGCGCACGGAAATCAAAATCCATATACGTGCCATACAGGTGCACAGAAACAAGATCTAAGTACATCGGGTGTGCACGAAACATCTGTCGTAGGCAAC
Source organism: Agapanthus africanus (assembly GCA_030015575.1). Classification (NCBI taxonomy): domain Eukaryota; kingdom Viridiplantae; phylum Streptophyta; class Magnoliopsida; order Asparagales; family Amaryllidaceae; genus Agapanthus; species Agapanthus africanus. Next base: position 542,334,352 of record CM057337.1, read on the forward strand.
ATGTGTGCCTGACAGCAAAATCAGGTGCATCTATCGTGTACGAAATTATAAAATCCAATATCAAGCACCGAACGTGCGCAAAATCAATCAGGTGTACAAGGTGCACAAAACAAATATCGGGTATCACAATCGAAATCGAAGTCCAGTGCATCTAAGTGCACAAAAGGCGTATCACTGCACTGCAAGCATATATAAACTATACCGAGTGCAGGAATGAAATCGTGTGCATGCATACGCACAAAACCAACTCAACTGTTTAAAATCGTAAAATCACAAACATGTGAAACTGAAGCACGAAAACGATATCAAGTGCAATACTGTGCAAAGATCATAAATCCTCAATCATCGAAATCAAATCATACGAATAAATCACCCAAAAGATCGTAATCAACAATGGCGGAATAGTACTGCTCAACCGCATCCTCTGAGAATCTCGGCCAACTGTCGCGGTCACTAGTGGGACTTCTCGTCGATGATTATGAACTCTATCCTGCTGGCGTGCGTAGCCATTGTAAGTCCATGCTACCTCTCCCGGTACTTTCGGGCATGCGGAATTTGATAAAAAACGATTTTCTTAGAGGTGGTAACATGGACTTATAACCCGGATCTTTGTTAAACATCTAACTAACAACCTAACTACGAGTTGCTAACTACTCGGTTAGGGGGTTATACCTTGCTTGTCTTGAACTCCTTCGTCTTCAAACTCCGATGGTGGTCCGGATCGGCTTCTTCCCGTCGTCTCCTTATGCCGAAGATAGATTCACCTGAAAGCTTCAACCTTTTGGCTCCTTCTTCGATCTTTGAAGAAACTAGTTCACTCGGTTTGCTAAACCTTGTGAACTAGAGTGAGTAGAGAAGAGTTTGTATGGGATTTTATCTATGGTTCTTGGTTCTCAACTCAAGAGACAAGTGAACCATAGAGTCAAAAGAGGAAGCAAGAGGAAGAGGGTGAGAGCAAAAGCAAGAGAGCTCAAGAACAAGAGAGAGAGTGAGCAAGTGAGAATGAGCCTCTCTTTTGTCTTTCACCCTCTCATAATCCAAAACAATGATAACTCATCATACCAATCAAGTGTTATGTGATGGTTGAAGCAACCATAACCATATCATTTCATGCACTCATTTTGCACAAAGGAGCAAGCAAGCAAAAGTCTTTGCCATGAAATGATAGCTATGGTTATCATGATGGTCAACTAGTCAAGCCTAGTCAACCGGTCAACAAAGTCAACAAGTCAACAAAAGTCAACAAGTCAACAAAGTCAACAAAAGTCAACAACCAAGGCACCATAATACTTAATTAATATAATTGTTAATCACATATCATATTCTCATTAGGGTTGAGCAAAAAGTCAATAGTCAATGGTCAACTGTCAACAACCCTAATGAGAATCCGCTGCCTCTGTCTCTCCGTCAACTGTGCATACACACCCGCATCCGCGTTCCGAGGAACACGAATGCATACTGGATAAATCCAATCCCAAAAGGTACACTAGGATCTGGCTTAAACCAAAGCCCGCTAATGTAAACTGTCCGGACACTGTACGTGCACAAGTGCACGGATGTGACCGAACCCTGTCGCAAAACCATGCGACCTGTCACAAAACCATGCGACCTCTACTCTTTTGCCTAAAGGCGAAAAGCTTTCTGTGTGGGACTCTAAAGACTCGACACTACGCTGGCAGTGGGTTTAACCACAGACCGCAAGCAGCACTAGCTGTGCGTAACGGTCCCCAGGTAGTGCCGACAAGAAGACCGACGATGCGAAACCCATCTGAACTCCTACTGAGCCTGAATGTGACATTCTCCGCACAGTCCGGTCTGTTCGTCTGATACATCGCATGGCGGGCTTAGGGGGCGGTAAACGTCAGTCCCCCAATAGCGGTACAAGTCGTGTTGGAGTGAAGCCCAAAACACCCTGAGATAACACTGGAAGCCTACCAGTATATCTCGTTTGCCCTGGCCAGGGACTACTCGTGTAATGGCTCTCCTAGACATAGCGCGATGTCAACCCCCAATACCGGGAGAGACGAATCCTGTCTAACCGTCACTGCCTCCAAGTGCTTCGGGACTGCACCCAACCACTACCTGTTTGCACGACTTCTTTGAGCCGTGGTAGGGTAGTGATCAAAGTACAGTAGGAACACACTCGAAGTGAAGTGATAGTGTCAAGTCAGCGGACTAAGCTGTACTCATGTCACCTGGGAACTGATAACTGACGATAGGCATAATACCAACTAGTCAGTTCCCGACGAGTCATGTCCAGTGTACTCGTAACCCAACGAGCACCCGCATACTATCTTAAGTACGACGTACTGACGGCTGTGGGACAGACCGTCTCCCACACTGGGATGAGAAGCGCATGCGCTAGTCTACTCCGGAGTATCGATGCCCTGTCTCGATAGTCCTGCGACTAGGGACCTGCATAAGGATGTGCTTATAGATTACCCAGCCCCACTAGTGTGACTGCCATCACATCGCTGGTAATCAAGCAAAGATCCTAAGAGCTCCACTAATATGTATAGGTGATATACTAAAATAAACACATGTACACATTGAAGTAGAAACAAACCAAGTAGCATACTACTATTTTGAGCAAGATTGTATATACAAGGTGAATATCCCAAGCTTCCATTAAGTAATATACAAACTAGTATGATACAGTAATGGCCTCTAGGGCATATACACTAACAATCTCCCACTTGCACTAAGGCCATGTACTGGCGTATCGAAGACCTATCATCTCGATCAACCGCTCGAACTGAGTCTGGGGCAGGGCCTTGGTGAATGGATCTGCAGTGTTATCTTCTGAAGTGACTCTCCGAACCTCGATCTCCTGGCGATCTACGATCTCCCTATTCAGGTGATACCGCCTCAAGATGTGCCTGGATCTCTGATGGGACCTGGGTTCCTTCGCTAAAGCTATAGCCCCGTTGTTGTCGCAATATAGAGGTATTGGATCAACAATGGACGGAACCACCTGAAGTTCTTTCAAGAACTTCCTCATCCAGACGGCTTCTTTTGCGGCATCAGATGCAGCGATGTATTCCGCTTCCATCGTCGAGTCTGCAACGGTTTCCTGTTTGGAACTCTTCCAACACACCGCCCCTCCATTGAGGGTAAAGACAAACCCGACATGGACTTGGAATCAACCTTGTCACTCTGGAAGCTGGAGTCAGCAAAGGCCTCGATCTGGAGGTCTTTTCCGCCATACACCAAGAACATCTCCTTAGTCCTTCTCAGGTACTTGAGAATGTTCTTTACCGCTATCCAGTGTTTCTCCCCAGGGTTTTCCTGATACCGGCTTACCACACTAAGTGCATAAGCTACATCCGGTCTGGTACACAACATCGCATACATTATAGAGCCTACCGCAGAAGCGTAGGGTATAATAGACATGCGATCCCTCTCCAAATCAGTCTTGGGAGACATCTCTTTAGAGAGGGTGATCCCGTGACAAGCCGGTAGGTTACCACGCTTGGAATCTTCCATACTGAATCTTTTCAGTACGGTGTCGATGTATCTGGACTGTGAAAGTCCTAATATCCTCTTGGATCTATCACGATGGATCCGGATCCCCAGGATGTATGAGGCATCACCCAGGTCTTTCATGGAGAACCTGTGTGACAAGAACCCCTTGACAGATTGTAGCATAGGAATGTCATTTCCTATTAAGAGAATGTCATCCACGTATAAAACGAGGAATACTACAGTTCTCACTACAAATCTACTATAGATGCATGGTTCATATGGATTTTTGATAAAGCCAAATTCCTTGACCGTCTCATCAAAACAGATGTTCCAACTCCGCGATGCCTGCTTTAGTCCGTAGATGGACTTAAGGAACTTGCACATCTTTCCGCTGCTCCCACTCTGAATGAAACCCTCTGGTTGGTCCATATAGACACACTCCTTTAAATTTCCATTTAGAAAAGCGGTCTTTACGTCCATTTGCCAGATCTCATAATCGTGGAAGGCAGCAATGGCAAGAAGGATCCGAATGGATTTCAGCATAGCCACTGGAGAAAAGGTTTCGTCATAGTCCAAACCAGGTCTTTGACGAAAACCCTTTGCTACAAGTCTAGCTTTATAGGTCTCAACCTGTCCATCTACACCAATCTTCCTTTTGAAGATCCACTTGCATCCTACGGGTTTTACCCCGTCTGGAGCAATGTCCAACGTCCATACCTTGTTGGTGTACATGGACTCCATTTCGGTCCGCATTGCATCCAGCCATTTTACCGAGTCGACGCTCTGAACGGCCTGCTGGAAGCTATTAGGCTCATCATAATCTATGATGCAATCCTCTCTATCCCCGTCTATGAGAAAACCGTTGTATCTCTCGGGCGGATGAGTCTGCCTACTACTCCTGCGGAGCGGCGTAGGAATATCCTGTTCTTTCGAACCCTCTTGTTCCACTAAACTTTCAGTAATAGTCCGTGGTTCTGGAATTTCTTCCAGTTCTACTGCGCTCCCACTTATTTCCTTTTCCAAGAACTGGTGTTCTAGAAAGTGGGCATTACGAGAAACAAGGACTTTTTGTTCCTCTGCGTAGTAGAAAAGATACCCCCTGGTGTTCTTTGGGTATCCCACAAACTTGCACAGTACTGAGCGTGCCTTGAGTTTGTCCGCATGCTGCTTTTTGACAAAAGCTGGACATCCCCGATCTTCAGATATTGAAGATAGGGTTTCTTCCAACTCCATAACTCATATGGTGTGGTAGGCACAGTCTTAGTAGGAACTAGGTTTAAAAGGTATGCGGCTGATTCTAGCGCATATCCCCAGAATGATCACGGTAACTCGGCATTACTCATCATGGACCGTACCATATCCAATAAGGTTCGGTTCCGTCTCTCCGATACACCGTTATGTTGCGGAGTGTATGGAGGAGTAAGCTGAGAGAGAATTCCGTCTCTTTTAAATAGTCCAGGAACTCGGCACTCAAGTATTCTCCACCTCGATCAGATCTTAGAATCTTGATACTTTTGCCGGTTTGATTTTCTACTTCATTCTTATACTCCTGGAATTTTCCAAAGGCTTCGGACTTATGTTTCATTAAGAATACATAACCGTACCTTGAGAAGTCATCCGTAAAAGTAATGAAGTAAGAATAACCGCTTCGCGCATGTGTAGACATTGGACCGCACACGTCACTGTGTACGAGTCCCAAGAGCTCGCTCGCTCTTACTCCGTGTCCAGTAAACGGAGCCTTTGTCATCTTTCCTTTGAGACAGGATTGACAAGTGGCATACGATTGATATTCGAACGGATTCAAATATCCTTCTGTATGTAACTTCGTCAACCTTCTCTCATTGATGTGACCCAGTCTACAATGCCATAAGAAAGCCTGATTGATTTCTGGAGACTTTCTTTTGTGTGTATTCTGGACATTGAAAATGTGTGGTTGGTTTAATACGTATATACCATTACTCAATGTACCTGACCCAATCAGAACTTGATTAAGGTGAATGTTTACAACATTACTTACAAACACAAATTCATAACCTTCTTTAGAAACTAAAGATACAGAAATGATATTATAAGTTGCGTTGGGTACAAAAAATCAATTACGCAAAACCAAAACATGTCCATCTGACATTCCCAGGTGATAGTCCCCCACGGCTTTAGCATCCATGCTAGCTCCGTTCGCAACTCTGAGGGTCATGTTACCTGCCTTCAAAACCTTACGGTTTCTCAACGCCTGCAAAGAATTACAGATATGAGATCCTGATCCGGTATCCAATACCCAGGAAGTAGAGTTTATTGAAAGACAGTTTTCAATAACATACAAACCTGAAGCTGAAGCTGCAACCTGCTTCAATTCCTGTGTTCTGGCCTTCCAGGCCCTGCAATCATTCTTCTAGTGTCCTTTCTTATGACAATAGAAGCATTCTTCCTTATCCACTAGCTTCCCCGCTTTCTTTGTTGCTTTAGCTTTTCCCTTCGTATCCACTTTACTAACACCGCCCCTTGGTTTGGCGGGGGCTTTCTTCTTCTTTCCCTTGGCTTTCGCCTTGGACCTAGAAGAAGATGATCCTCTTACAAATAAAGTGGATGTTTCCCTACCTTTCTGTAGGGTGCCCTTTGCGCTCCTCAGCATATTGAGGAGCTCTGAAAGTTCAACTTCTTTTTCTTGCAAGTTGAAGTTCAGTATAAACTGGGCGTAAGTGGAAGGAAGGGACTGGAGAACTATGTCTGTATAGAGTTCACTCTCCAATGTGGTCCCTAGGTCCGCGAGCTCCTCAATGTAGCCGATCATCTTTAGCACGTGCTTGGCTACTGATGATCCGACGGCCATCCTTGCCGAAAATAACTTTTTCGACGCTTCGTATCTTGCGATACGAGACTGCTCTCCATACAGTTCTTTTGTATGAAGAAATATGGATTCTAGGTCCATATTTCGTGCCTCCTCTGATGTTCATTGTCCATAGAGGCAAGCACGAGGCATTTGGCCTTCGCGCTATCAATCTCCCAAGTCTTACGGATTTCCTTATCCGCGACACTGGAAGTGGGACCAGGGACAGGGGGAGCTTTGGTGGTAAGAAGATGCCCCAGCTTGTCGTAAGTGATTGCCATTTTGACATTCCTGAGCCAATTTTTGTAGTTTGGCCCTGTCAGTATGTTTTTATCTAGAAGTAACTTAAGTCCAGTCATGTCGATTGGTCGCTGCAATTAGGAGAGAGAAGAAGAAACACTCAGCATGATGCTCTTGCAAGTTTAGAGTGGTTTTTAGTTTGTCTAAACAGGATGACTCCCACTGTTTCTCGAATCCCTCCTCAAACCATAAAGGAAGAATTAGTCGGGATCAATCCCACCGCACAATACTTGCTTAACCGTTCAGCCAGGTCGGTGTCGGTACTTCGAGGGAGGTTTTCCAACGCTTTCGCGAAGTTCCTTAATTAAATAACCTCTTTTCCCTGGGGGCGTAGCCCCGCTAACACCTTTCTAGGCACCTACTAGGTTTATAGCATTGATCGTTTAGTGAGAAATTTCCCGAGGAGTAGCATATACTCACAGTAGGATCGGGATCCAAATATCATCGCGTGACGAAACTGAAGGAATCCTACCAGAATCATCACACTCCAAATGGTATGCAAATCTAGCAAGTTTCAGTACTTATGAAACTCCCGATGTGGATTTTTGCCCCATGCTCTTATGACCTTGGCGTGAGGTCAAAATGTCATAAGTCACATGTCAAGTTCATCCCATCATTATCCAGGTTAATTTGAACCCACCCGTACATACCCTTGACGTAGGCCAAAATGGCAGTACGACTGTCTCAAACCAACGCATTCTATCTATGGAACAGATAAATATCCGGCAGCTACCAATCACTATGCCTTGGCGTGAGGTCAAAATACATAGCTTGAATACTACCGAATATTTAACTGAAATGATGGAGGGCTACGGATGGTTTTGGCAAAACCGTAAACGTAGTGAACTTGATATAGTCGATGGAACAAGATAGCTTTTAAAAGGAGTGGCTCAAGCTCCGCATTTAAAAGTTGTTTTTGAAAAGAACCGAGTGGTTTTTCGAAAGTGTTCCAACGACTTTAACTTGGTTTATTATCTTGCATTAGTTCTTTTAATGCGTGATATTCTTGCATTAGTTCTTTTAATGCGTCCCATCATTTAATCCTACCATTGCAGAAAACAATCAAAATATGACGTACGCTTATACCATTCGCATTCGCCACTAGGCCCCGTCATTACCCGTTAGGTTACTTAACTAACGACAGAGCGGGGGCTGGGCTAGCGCGGCTGTAAAACATAAGCAACGCCTAAATAATATCATATATAGATATATTGCAATGATAGCCATTTCAGATCACAGATGAATACATTGGATATACTAGGAATCTGTAATTCGTACGAGCCTGTAACGAAAAGCAGATTACACGGTCGCGGTGAATAGCTAATACCCCACCCAAGACCCCTACGGGTGCGGCAAACTACCCGCCAAGTACCCGAAGCGAAGCAACCTCCCTCATCTCCATGAGTAGGCCACTCGGCACTTCGGCATACCCGGTAGTTTGTGCACCCCTTCCATGGGTCTATCCTAGGAGCAAAAACAGTAAAAAGAAATTATACAATGACGACTACAACCCCGACCCGGTTGTGCGGCCATACAAATAATTATTACATCAATTTACAAATTTACATGAATTGAAAGAAAAGAAAAACTCTCGTCTCATAACCCCCGGCTATTCACCCGCGACAATCCAACATATTCATATACACATTCCAGCAACATTACAGATCACAGATTTGTATAACCCCCACTAATCGACATATAGCGATTAGTAGACGTTCAATACAAATATCACATTACAGAAAAACCCGTCAACTAAAGTCTTTTAGAAGTTCGATCAAAAATACGGATTTTCAGGAACCCAAAAATAAAATTTTCGTTCTGGAAAATCTGGGCTGAAAATACATATACCAAAATTCCCAAAACAACCCCAGAAATACACTGCACCAAAGATGGACCTCGGCCGAGTCAACTCGGCCGTAACCGCGGCGGGAGCGTGCTCCCGCCGCGTTTCCGCGGCGCTTTGAAACGATCGAGGGACCAAATTTGGTGGTTATTCCAATAAAAGCCTGAGCCGATTTTTAAGATGAAAATTATCAACTTTTGAACAGAATAAAAATCGACAGAAATTTGAAATTCTCGGGTTCGTTTTCGTGACTTTTTCTTTGATCGATCTTCTAATTACTTGCTAACATGTTAGATAGAGTTTAACTAGGCTCTGACACCACTGTAAGTCCATGCTACCTCTCCCGGTACTTTCGGGCATGCGGAATTTGATAAAAAACGATTTTCTTAGAGGTGGTAACATGGACTTATAACCCGGATCTTTGTTAAACATCTAACTAACAACCTAACTACGAGTTGCTAACTACTCGGTTAGGGGGTTATACCTTGCTTGTCTTGAACTCCTTCGTCTTCAAACTCCGATGGTGGTCCGAATCGGCTTCTTCCCGTCGTCTCCTTACGCCGAAGATAGATCCACCTGAAAGCGTCAACCTTTTGGCTCCTTCTTCGATCTTTGAAGAAACTAGTTCACTCGGTTTGCTAAACCTTGTGAACTAGAGTGAGTAGAGAAGAGTTTGTATGGGATTTTATCTATGGTTCTTGGTTCTCAACTCATGAGACAAGTGAACCATAGAGTCAAAAGAGGAAGCAAGAGGAAGAGGGTGAGAGCAAAAGCAAGAGAGCTCAAGAACAAGAGAGAGAGTGAGCAAGTGAGAATGAGCCTCTCTTTTGTCTTTCACCCTCTCATAATCCAAAACAATGATAACTCATCATACCAATCAAGTGTTATGTGATGGTTGAAGCAACCATAACCATATCATTTCATGCACTCATTTTGCACAAAGGAGCAAGCAAGTAAAAGTCTTTGCCATGAAATGATAGCTATGGTTATCATGATGGTCAACTAGTCAAGCCTAGTCAACCGGTCAACAAAGTCAACAAGTCAACAAAAGTCAACAAGTCAACAAAGTCAACAAAAGTCAACAACCAAGGCACCATAATACTTAATTAATATAATTGTTAATCACATATCATATTCTCATTAGGGTTGAGCAAAAAGTCAATAGTCAATGGTCAACTGTCAACAACCCTAATGAGAATCCGCTGCCTCTGTCTCTCCGTCAACTGTGCATACACACCCGCATCCGCGTTCCGAGGAACACGAATGCATACTGGATAAATCCAATCCCAAAAGGTACACTAGGATCTGGCTTAAACCAAAGCCCGCTAGTGTAAACTGTCCGGACACTGTACGTGTACAAGTGCACGGATGTGACCGAACCCTGTCGCAAAACCATGCGACCTGTCACAAAACCATGCGACCTCTACTCTTTTGCCTAAAGGCGAAAAGCTTTCTGTGTGGGACTCTAAAGACTCGACACTACGCTGGCAGTGGGTTTAACCACAGACCGCAAGCAGCACTAGCTGTGCGTAACGGTCCCCAGGTAGTGCCGACAAGAAGACCGACGATGCGAAACCCATCTGAACTCCTACTGAGCCTAAATGTGACATTCTCCGCACAGTCCGGTCTGTTCGTCTGATACATCGCATGGCGGGCTTAGGGGGCGGTAAACGTCAGTCCCCCAATAGCGGTACAAGTCGTGTCGGAGTGAAGCCCAAAACACCCTGAGATAACACTGGAAGCCTACCAGTATATCTCGTTTGCCCTGGCCAGGGACTACTCGTGTAATGGCTTTCCTAGACACAGCGCGATGTCAACCCCCAATACCGGGAGAGTCGAATCCTGTCTAACCGTCACTGCCTCCAAGTGCTTCGGGACTGCACCCAACCACTACCTGTTTGCACGACTCCTTTGAGCCGTGGTAGGATAGTGATCAAAGTACAGTGGGAACACACTCGAGGCGAAGTGACAGTGTCAAGTCAGCGGACTAAGCTGTACTCATGTCACCTGGGAACTGATAACTGACGATAGGCATAATACCAACTAGTCAGTTCCCGACGAGTCCTGTCCAGTGTACTCGTAACCCAACGAGCACCCGCATACTATCTCAAGTACGACGTACTGACGGCTGTGGGACAGACCATCTCCCACACTGGGATGAGAAGCGCATGCGCTAGTCTACTCCGGAGTATCGATGCCCTGTCTCGATAGTCCTGCGACTAGGGACCTGCATAAGGATGTGCTTATAGATTACCCAGCCCCACTAGTGTGACTGCCATCACATCGCTGGTAATCAAGCAAAGATCCTAAGAGCTCCACTAATGTGTATAGGTGATATACTAAAATAAACACATGTACACATTGAAGTAGAAACAAACTAAGTAGCATACTACTATTTTGAGCAAGATTGTATATACAAGGTGAATATCCCAAGCTTCCATTAAGTAATATACAAACTAGTATGATACAGTAATGGCCTCTAGGGCATATACACTAACAACCATGACCACTCCTGGGTCAAAATCTTCACTGTGAATTACCAATCTTTCGGTCCATCGGCTCATCGGCCCTGTCAGGTGTGCTGACGGGGACGATTCCGTTCTAGCACTTCTCTGGTCATCTCTTGGTCAATCATCGCGACCACTCGTAAGACAGCATATTACCGGCGTCGGCCTCTGGCTCTCTGAATGCACGTGACACATCTGATCCTGGGTGAAAATATCATTGCATCAGTGGCCTGGAAGGAATCCTGCTCACGGTCTATTCCATGCCTCGTCTCTGCCAACTGTCCGGAAGTCGTTGTCCTTTCCTATATCTGCATCTTGCTCTGGAACGACTGCATACTCATCGCGACTCCTTCTGGAAGGTATATCCAAGTACAATGCCTCGGCATGCGCATCACATCTCTGATGTCGGCGGAGGGGAACGTCATCATATCCAGGTATGTACGAACCTCTTACTCCACTTTTTCTCTAATGTCGACTGCTTCGCACTCGTCCCGTCGTGGCTGCATGGACTGAGCTCCAACGACTATCCTCGTATCTGGAATCTCCCAAGAAATGCATCTCACCACCTAGCATCCGAATTAAGTCGAGCCATCCAATCGATTCGTCAAAACCTCGTAATCCCCCAAGAGCTCAACATCTTGGGTACAGTTTAATAGTATCGAGAACATACCACAGCATCGGTGGTCCAGCCGTAGAAGGGCAAACCCAAGCTTCACTAATGGCGCCGCAGAACTGCCGCAAACCCTAAGGTTCAAAGGCTTTCACACGGTCATTAAGTCGAGTTAGGGTTTCATTCTTCTAGAGGGACCATAGAATTGCCTGCATGTCTTTCCAACTACCTTAAACTAGGAATAATAGGTTTCCGACATTCGATCGTCTCTGTCGACTCCCAACGTCTCCGCGTGAAGTCGTCTCTAGCTGGAATCAATCTATCTGATGACCTCGCATCAGGGTAGGTGAACGATCCACATGTCCTAGTCATTCATCCTTGATGACTAGCGACCTTCTATCATCTCTTAGTACAACTTATACTGCAATAACTCCAACATCTGGGGCGATATCTCATCGTTCGCAGCAATAACTGGCTCGCTCGTCTACACGCTGAACAGTGCCTCAACCATCAAGAATAAGCAACATACCAACGGTCATCAAAATCTGGCTGGCCTCTGCCATTGGCCCAATCCTCTGATACTGATCGGCACGTCCGAGAAATCTCATAAAGGCGATCCGCCAAACGCTCGTGGCGCGGAAACAAAGTAAAAATACACATCTCCGCAATCGAGTGTCGTCGGAATTTCGCCCTGGTCAGTCCTCGTCCGTGACGAGCTTGTGCTGACCGCAACTCTAGCCGTAGCTCTTCCTGCCCGTAACCGTAGCAGCAAAATAAAACTGGTACCGATGAGGCTAGATCAGGAAGGAATATAATACTGAACAAGGAAATGTACATCCTAAGGCTTCATAAGTGGAGTGGCGTGTCGTAAATATGCTGCGGAACATACCAACGGTACGTCACTCTACTTTAGTCACCTATTCCATCAACCAAGGGTCATCCTATGCTCCGAAAGTTAAAACCTAACGCTCTGATACCAACTTTGTCACAACCCGAAAGTACGGAACATGACCGACACTTAAACTACGAACGTCTCGAGGCGTACGTAATCTAAGTAAACCAAAAACCCAGAAATCCAAACCAAGAAAAGTAGTAGAGTGCAGGAAAAAACCAACTTAAAGCAAGTAATTTCAATAGCATAAGCCGAATTATGCGGTTTTTTAAAACATCAAAAATTTACTGAAAATTTCGGCAGAGTCTCCTTTGTAAATACTGGCCCCCAAACGGGATACAACATGAATAGTATACGAAAACAAGAAAAGGGCATCCCCAAGCGGGAGCTAGCTCTTCGTCAATCGACGGTCACAACCACACAAACAATATAATATACAACGCCAACGGCGAGGATCAAAACTCAAAAGGAAACTCAAAACCATCAGAAATATAACGAGCGACTCTAAGGTCGAAAGAATAAACAACACTGGTCTCTATCTCAAAGAAAACATGTTTGGTTGATGGAATTTACTAGATACAACGGAATAATATTATACAAGTAATATGATGGGTACGATACAAGAAAAACCCACCTATTAGCAAGTCACCCGAATGAAACTGAGCCCGCAAAGCCGTAATGAAACCTGTACGGCAAACCTGCAAGAAACTGGGGCACAACGGGGGTGAGTTGCCAACTCGTGAATAGAAAAACATCCACGCACAGAAATCGCATAAATAACGCAATCCTAGGTCAATGATCATAATATAGCCTCAAAAATATGAATAACACGTAGCCTATAATAAGGCTAGGGTAAATATCTAACCTGAGTGTAATCTCATGTGCCCATGTCAGTGCCTCAGGTAGCAATATATCATATGAATGAGGTATGCATGCATGAAACAGAATACATGTAAATGAAGAAACTGTTTTCATAAATTAGTGAGATTTCCTTCATATTTTTAAACTGAGGTATCATAAATGAAATCAGTATCAACAGTGTCTAGCATCGACATAAAACATAAATCTCACTGTCTCGAAATATCAATGTTTCAATCTCAATATCTAGGGCGCCGTCAGTCCAGACAGGCCCCTACCATCCATCTCAAGACCACGACGGTATCCTCCGGATATCCGACGCGTCGGGTAATATCACCGGTCGATAGTACTCCCCTGCCGGGCTCAACGTCAACACCACATTCCTCTTGCCCCGGGGTACCGCACCGGGCCCACCATGTACCCGTGACGGTTCTTCCACTCCTCGACACGGATCTTGAAAACCACAGCAAACTCATGGTGGACGACACTTTACATCACTAGAAAACCGCAACATTTTATATTTTAAAAGATCATAAGTTGTAAATTTTGCGGCTTTCCCCGAAATCCAGAAATATCATAAATCTCAAGAAATCATCACAAGTGCATATGTCAATGATAATGAATGCATATGGTATCAATAACCAAGTTGCAATGTATGATTAATAAACTAGGCATGTAAGGCAGGTACACTAATATCATATCAAACTACTAACTAACAAGCTAAGTCAAGCAAATATATTCTCTAAAGTGTACGTGGCATGGAAATTACCGATGAAGATGTGTGTGAGCCGGCAAGTAGGTGTACGTGTTACATACGCATCATCGGTAATGGTGCGGTGTCCTAACAGCATGATATCAATAATGGAATATGCAGCAAAATAAGTATGCGAGGCAGAGCGAACAACAATAATATGCGGGAGCTGAATACTAGACACAACGATAACTAATTTGTAATAATCTAATATAAGACCTACAAATGGTGCCGTTTGAAATAACACGAATCCTGGGGTTTTGAAAATAGGGGCTACGGTGTTTTTATGAAAAGATACGTCTTTTGAAATATCCGTAGGATCCCTTGGGCTGTCTTTTAAAATACCCACGATTCGTTAGTTTTTGAAATAGGTAAGAATCGAATCTAATCTAACAACTAAACTAAACTAAAGGGTTAAGCTAACAAGCTGAACTACAGGTAAGGAAACCGCCTAATATCTGAGTCGATACATATACATACCTGTATATATATTAGTCGGTGATCCCGCCTCAATAATATCATATCCGATACCATATCTAAAATCAGACATCCCAAGTCAAGAGTGCGGATCAATCATCAAGATATAGCTCGTACGTAAATCCGTCGTACGGCATCCTAAATCTGGGTACGGGTCAAAGTCACATCAATCACACTAATCATTTGGTATCTTCTTTATCAAATATCATGATCCGGAATAATGTCCTACGTCTAGTACAATATTGATGCCATCTATGTATGCATACGGGTGTAAGAATTACTACATCAGAAGACCCGCTAAAACATCATGTCGTATCTCAATACGAACCAAATCACGTCACCGATCTCCTGGCCTCAAGCCCAATCTCATCGACTCATCTCAAATTCCAAATACTATCCTCAAATCCAGTATATGAACACATAGTCCCATACCCATGTGAACACATAATATATATTCCCATACACGCACATATGAAATAAGGAATGTATGCACGTATGTATATGTGTGTATGTGCAAGTGTAGTGCACCCACTACCTAAGGTTTCGTAACCATGCACCAATCCAACACCAATATCCATCTAAAATCATCAATAATAAATCCTAACAACATATCATAAATTGTTGGTGTGTATACGCATCCGTACACATCACCACGGACTGCGGGGGTACTATACGCCATCCACCCGACTTCTCCCCGTAGATATAAATCTACTCACCTGGTCCTCGCTAGCCGGTGCCGACGTCGCCACGCGCTTGCTTGTCGTCTCGAAGTCCACATGGGGTACCTACATATCATAACGCACCGTATCGCATTAAAACTAAATTTGAAATCGAAACGGCATACGAAAATCAAATCGGCACACGTATCACGCGTAGGTCCAAACCTATCGCCTACGCATGCAATAATAGTCAAACCAACCCTCGACGTCGATGTACAAACGTCAACCATCGAGAAAAATCCAATCACACTCATTTGCACAATTACAAGCACTAATTATAATATAAAATAGCTTACAATTCCCAAAAACCCCAATTTCACTTAAAAAGTCATTTTTCCGAAAATCTAGCGAGCACAATTCGCCGTTTTTGTACAAAACATGATGTTTAAATGAATGTAGCGGCCAATATACTTATTAAATATCTTAAATAAGTCATAGAAACAATTTCCGGAATTTAATCTCATTAAATTCCAAAAACCCTAATATTCTAGTTTACAAAATACCCTTTTTAACAATTTCATAGCAAAATGCACAAACTACAATTTAGGTTGGATTTCCATGATCTAAAGCATTAAACCACACTTAATAAAGTTAATGAAGTCATGAAAAACCTAAACACATTTTTAATCCCAAGTATTTAACCAATTTCAAAAACCCAGTAAGCAAATTAGCAAATTAACACAATTTTTAAACTAACCATTAGCACAAGCTACTAATCTTGTATTAACATGACAAAAAAGCCTAAATATAACACACAACCATACACCAATTTTATAAAACCCTAACTTGCATTCAAATTCATAACTTGAATTCCAAAACTTACAACTTAAGCCTAATTAACTCTTAAGTAGTTTAGCTTTAAGAAATTAGTAACAAATTAAGCAAAAATGTTTTAGAATTATACCCAAAAACATTTGAAGATCCACAAGCATCCATGGTCCTCAAAAATGCTCTCTTTTCACAAGTATCCATACTATACGGGCTAAGCTAAAATGGGTTGGAGTCGGATTTGGGTTTTGGGATTTTTTTTGATGGATTTGAGGCAATTTTTGATGAAGTTTGAAGAGAAAAGAGAAGGGAAATGGGGGGGCGGGCTGTTGCTGCTGTAGGAGGGAGGGGGGGTCGGCTGAATGGGAGTGGGAGAGGAGAGAGAGGGAGGTAGAGAAAGTGGGGGAAGAAGTCAAAGTCAATTCAAGGTCAAAGGTCCACCTCATTTCTCCATTTTCTTTTCTTTTCTTTCATTTCTTTCCTTTGAAATTCAAGTGGGGAAAATAAATGGGGGCTGCTGAATTCTTCAAGGGGAGAAGTAAATGGGAGTGTGTGGATGTGGGTACGGGTGTGGGGTGATGAAAAATGATAAATATAATACCCCAAATATCCATTTACGCTAAAAAAAGCCTTTTTTCTTCAATATTTTCTAAACTGTTTTGGCATATGATTTCGTTCCAAAAACCACATGATAAAATTTTATTTCATGTTTTATTATGCAGAAAATTTGTTTCAACTCATTCCAATTTGTAATTTTCCCTAATTAAATATATTAGTGACGGATTAAAATAATAATAAAATAATATTTTTTTCAGAAAAATTTGAAATTTCACCAGCGGCTCAATAAACACCAAATAATAGCAATTACATAGCTAGAATATGTATATTTAATTTTTATAATAAGATATTTGTATTTTGACTTTTTACAGAAAACCCCTTTATTTTACCGATTTTTTTTCGAAATTTCACCGAAACGATTTTCAAAGCGTTACAGGGTGCGCTACGAATCTTTCTCCGATGACGTGGACCGAGTTTCCTACAGTCTTTCTTGCCAGATTTCTTCCCCAGAGTGTGAGGGACGCTAGAGCTAGCAGTTTTGAAGCGTTGAGGAAATCAGCAAGTATGTCAGTAGTAGATTATGACTTACGATTCACCCAGCTGTCGTGATATGCCCAATACTTAGTACCTACGGAGGAGCTTCGGGTGAAGAGGTTCCTAAGGAGTTTGGACACGCAGTTGTATCTGGCGATAGGCTCCCAGCATTTTGATACATATGCACAGGCCATGGATGCAGCGATTCGAGTAGAGGAGCGGTTGAGCGAGTCAGTAGTCGTTCCGGAGCCAAAGAGGAGTAGACCGGTTATGCCGACGAATAGACAGTTTGGCAGAGGTAGAGGGTCATATCCAGGCAGATATACTCCAGGCCGCAGTGTCGGACGAGGTTGGACACATGGCCAGATGTTCAGTTCTTATCCTGATGATCAGAGACCACCATCTACCTGTTTTAGTTATAGACTTCCTGGACACTTTGCGCGGGATTGTAGATCTCAGGGAGGGACCGTTGCTCCACAGGTTGCCTTACCCCTTCCACCTCCTACACCGATGGCTTTACTTCCTCCCCCAGTTGGCGCTACACGCCAGGCAGTTGCACCACGAGGTCGAGGCTTTGCAGGACGTGCTCAGAGAGGTCGAGGAGATCGAGGTAGAGGACGGCAGGATGCGGGCAGGGGCCAGGCATGAGTATTTGCGCTGACTCCACAGGATGCCCAGGCATCAAATGCAGTCGTGACAGGTACTCTTACAGTATGCTCATTAGAGGCACATGTTTTATTTGATCCCGGTTCTACACATTCTTATGTATCTTCACGATTCGTACTTTTGTTGGGGAAAGAGTCGTCATTTTTAAAGTTACCATTGGTAGTGATTACCCCGGTTGGAGATTCTTTTATAGCTCGGCACGTATTCAGATCGTGTTCGGTGCGTATTGGTGATAGAGATTCGCTAGTTGATCTGATCCTCCTTGACATGTTAGATTTTGACATACTTCTTGGTATGGATTGGTTAGCCGCTTGTCATGCCTATGTAGATTGTCGAGGAAAAGTGGTTAGATTTTGTTTTCCAGGTGAACCAGTGTTTGTTGTGCAGGGGGATTGCAAGTTAACCCCTGTCAACATGATTTCTTCTCTTTGTGCACGGCGGCTCTTGAAGAAGGGTTGTCATGGGTTCTTGGCTTTTGTTCAGGACTTAGGGGTCGCTGAAGTTCCATTGGATCAAATTCCGATCATACGAGAATTTCCTGAGGTATTTCCTGCTGAGTTACCAGGATTGCCACCTGATCGAGATATCGAATTTTGCATCGACTTGATTCCGGGTGCGGGGCCTATTTCTATACCACCCTATCGAATGGCACCGATGGAATTAAAGGAACTCAAAAGCCAGTTACAAGAGTTGTTAGATAGTGGACTTGTTCGTCCCAGTGTTTCACCATGGGGAGCTCTTGTCTTATTTGTTAAAAAGAAGGACGGTAGTATGAGAATGTGCATTGACTACCGACAGTTGAATCATGTCACTGTACGAAACAGGTATCCATTACCACGTATAGATGACTTGTTCGATCAGTTGCAAGGAGCTGGGTTTTTCTCGAAGATCGACTTGAGGTCAGGGTATCATCAGTTGAGGGTTCGGAAGGACGATATTCCGAAGACGGCGTTTCGTACGAGATATAAGCATTATGAATTCCTGGTGATGTCGTTCGGACTCACCAACGCTCCAGCAGCTTTTATGGATATGATGAACCGTATCTTTAGACCATTTATCGATCGGTTCATTATAGTATTCATAGATGATATTCTTGTATATTCTCGGAGTCAGACGGAGCACGAGCAGCATTTACGTATCACATTGCAGACCTTGAAGGAGCATCAACTGTATGCAAAATTCTCTAAGTGTGCTTTTTGGCTCGATAGTGTGGAGTTCTTGGGTCACATAGTTACGAGAGAAGGTATATGTGTGGACCCAAAGAAGATTGGAGCGGTACAACACTGGCACAGGCCTATGTCAGTTACGGAGGTTCGGAGTTTCTTAGGTCTGGCAGGTTATTACAGACGCTTCGTACAGGATTTCTCACGGATAGCGGCACCTTTGACAGGATTAACAGGAAGGAAGTTCCATTTCAGTGGACAGATGCGTGTGAGCAAAGTTTCCAACAGTTGAAGACGCGGTTGACGACTGCACCTGTATTATCTTTACCTTCCGGGTCAGGGGGTTTCGTCGTGTATTGCGATGCTTCTAGAGTGGGTTTAGGCTGTGTGTTAATGCAACACGGCAGAGTTATAGCCTATGCTTCTCGACAGTTGAAGAGGCATAAACAAAACTACCCCACTCATGATCTAGAGATGGCTGCTGTAGTATTCGCATTGAAGATTTGGAGACATTACTTGTATGGAGAATCATGTCAAATCTTCACAGATCATAAAAGCTTAAGGTATATCTTTCAGCAGAGAGATCTGAACCTCAGGCAGCGTAGGTGGATGGAACTGGTGAAGGATTACGATTGTGAGATCTTGTACCATCCAGGCAAGGCGAATGTTGTAGCAGATGCCTTGAGTCGGAGGCCTGGAAGTAATTTATCTCATTTAAGCATTTTGCTAAGACAGTCTTCTACAGACTGGCAGATCTTATGTGATAGTCGTATACAGTTTGAGTTCTCGCCAACAGGAGGCCAGCTAGCACATGTTCGCACCAGACCTCAGTTATTAGATCGCATTCGAGAGGCGCAGCCTATAGATACTCGTATGATGGAGATTATAGATCAGGTTAGGCAGGGCAGGGAGACGGAGTTCGTGATTGATGATCATGGAATATTACGTTTTAGGACTCGTCTCTGTGTGCCAAATTCTAAGGGATTGAGGCGTGAGATTTTGGAGGATGCCCACAGATCAGTATACAGTATTCATCCTGGTTCCACCAAGATGTATCGTGATTTGAAGGATGGTTACTGGTGGGAAGGAATGAAGAGGGACATAGCAGAATATGTTTCACGATGCTTGACTTGTCAACAAGTCAAAGCAGAACACCAGAGGCCAGCCGGGGAGCTGCAACCCTTACCCATTCCAGAGTGGAAATGGGAACAGATTTCCATGGATTTCGTGGTGGGTCTGCCCAGGACTAGCAGAGGGTATGATTCTATTTGGGTGATTGTAGATAGATTGACAAAGGCCGCTCATTTTCTTCCAGTGAAGACGACGTATGGATTTGCTCAGTATGCACAGGTTTATATCGATGAGATTGTACGTCTACATGGAGTACCGACATGCATAGTATCAGATCGAGGTACCCAGTTCACTAGCAGGCTATGGCAGAAACTTCAGGATGCTCTTGGTACACGACTGAGTTTTAGTACAGCTTTCTACCCCAGACAGACGGTCAGTCGGAGCGGACCATTCAGATACTAGAGGATATGCTTCGGGCTTGTAGCCTAGATTTCAGTGGTAGTTGGGATCGTCACCTACCTTTGATAGAATTCTCGTACAACAACAGTTTTCAGGAGACGATCCAGATGGCACCCTTTGAAGCTTTGTATGGGAGGAAATGTCGATCACCCGTTTGCTGGACGGAACTTAGCGAGAGTGGTATATTGGGACCGCAAATAGTACAGGAAACTACAGAGAAGATTCAATTGATACGAGAAAGAATGAAAGCGGCACAATGTAGACAGAAGTCATACGCATATCGACGACGACGTAAACTCGAGTTTGATGTGGGAGATTAGGTGTTCCTTCGAGTATCTCCAATGAAAGGTGTGATGCGCTTCGGGAAGAAAGGGAAGCTCAGCCCCAGATATGTTGGACCTTACGAGATTTTAAAGAGGGTGGGCGCTGTAGCTTATCGGTTAGCACTTCCACCTAATTTTCCCGACGTACATCCGGTGTTTCACGTTTCGATGCTTCGCAGATTTCTTCACGATCCATCTCACGCGATCCAGCATCAGATTTTCCAGCTTGAGCCAGATTTATCCTATACAGTGCAGCTCGTCGCTATTCTGGACAGACAGGCAAAGCAACTACGATCAAGGATACTTCCATCTGTAAAGGTTCTCTGGCAAGGAAAGAATCGCGAGGAGGTTACTTAGGAGACGGAGGACGCAATGCGAAAGAAATTTCCACATCTTTTCGTAGGTATGTCTAGTAATTATTTTAAATTCGGGGACCGAATTTTCTTAAGGGGGGAATATTGTAACATTTGGAATATTTAGAAATAAATAAAAATTAATTAAATTAATAATAATTTGATAAATCAAAAAACTGTTAAAATAAAATATGTCAATCTTCATAAGTTATATGTAGTACAAATTAAATTAGAATTTTTGAATGCAAATTAAATAAGTTATAAGGGTTTTAGTGACAAATTTAGCTTCATTTTAACAAAATGTGTGTTTTATAATAAGTTAGGTCGTGAGGGGTTAATATATAAAAATTTAAAGTGTTATGCAAATATAAGATAGTTAAGGTTTTAATTGAAAGTGGTGGAAAAGTCAAATTAGTTCAGAATTTTATTTAGATTAAAAAGAAAAATGTGATGATAAAGCTTAACCACCTCATGCTTGCATGCACACCTTCAACCTCCACCTCCTCCTTGCATGAAACACACACACTTCAACACTTGACACCACCTCCTTAACCCTATCCCTTCCTCCATTCATTTGAAAAGCTCATTCTCAGTTCAAAACTGAGAATAAAACTCAAAGAAATTTAAAAAGAAAAGGAAATTTAAAAGAGAACATGAAAGAACAAGAGGAAGAAGAATGGAGCTATGTTCTATGAGTTGATCATCATCAAGTTAGGAGGGACTTAGCAATTTGGAGGGTTATTCCTACAGCAATATAGGAGAGTAAAACTCTTAAACACAGTAGGGAGTAAATTCTGTAGCTTAGTTAGTTTAGAGCTAATCAAGTCACATAATATCGTATTTTAGTTAACATTAAGCTCTGTTAAAATCTGCTAATATTTAGAAGATAATTAATTGAACTAAACAGAGTTAAAATGATATAGGTAACAACTAGAGTAAACCACAAGACCACGACACCAGGGGGCCGGTTTTTGGCCGGCGGCCATAAGGGAAAATCCGGTGTCGCCGGCCATGTTAGGAGCTAGGTGGGTTTGCTCTGTTGGGTATGCTCCAGTGTGTTATCTTGGTTATTTTGGTACTGTTTAATTAAACTAGTTTCACTATAAAGAGAATCTGGAAACATATATCGGAAGGGTAATTCAAAACAATATATACGACACGTCTAAAACACGTCGCGTTTTATATTCTGTAACAGTACAGATTAAGGTTAAAATTCAGCAAGATTAAGTGTTTAATAACTTGATATAATTAAATAGTATGTAACTTGTATGTGGGAAAGGGTGTTTTTCATTTCCATCATATCGGAATAGCCAATTTTCTTATATAAGTTAAATTGTAAATTTAGATACGGATACAAGAATTTCGGAAGCGGCGAGGAAAGGGAAAGGATTAGCAATTCCGGAGTAGATTCGACCTTTCCGGTGAGTAGACTAAACATCTACCGGGGAATTTTGTAAAGATAGCGTGTTTCGCCCGTAATTTTATTTAACTTAATGTTATATATTGTTATGCCCAATTGATGAATTACATTCATTATATACACATATAAATTGCATAGTTGTTAGAACACTTCACAATTATCGACGAGTCATGCCACGTGCATATCTTATATGCTACACACACCTCGTCGATATTGCTATGTCACTTTACACTTAAACATCATACTTGTTAACATGAATTTATATCGTATTTCACATATCAATAATAGTAGTAAATTGCATTGTTTACGTCATGTTACCATATGCGTATTTCTGTGTTATATATGAGGTAATTGCAGAATTGAGGATTTATGGTTTTGAGTTTTGAATACTATTACATAAATCCAGTGTTTTCATGATTGATGTGTCATGTCCACTATGAGATGATTTCTGTTTTGGTTTTATTCCGGACCGAGTGGGGGAGATATACGGTCGCGGATTATACGTTATCCATACTGAGTGAGGGAGATATACAGTTGGATACATGGTGGACCCGGTCGAGACTGAGGGGCAGGATAGCTGTATTGAGACGGGGGAGCCTAGTGAGGTTACTCGATACCGAAGTTAGTGATAAATATACGACGTGTATCTAGATGATAACGACTGGTATTGTTGATTCAGGATCATTCGGGGAATGATGTCTATATGAAATGGAAGTTTTGTGTCGTTGATGGACACTGAGATATGATTTTATTGAGTTGAGATTTCCCTAGTATCAGGAGATTTATTGTTGAATTTCACATATACTCATACCTCATTTTGATTCATATTTCCATAGTATGATTGTCATATTTACTTTATTCACCGTTATATGTTAGTTATATTCACTGAGTTGACAACTCACCCCCGTTGTGCCACAGTTCCTTGCAGGGATAGAGTGGACGGGTAGCTGCGAGGCGGAGTTACTTTCACAGTTGTATTTCATCTTTTGTTAGGTAGGTTACATGTGTAGTAACCTTCCTTTTTGATTTTGTATTTTGTATCTAGAAGGTCTCCATCAAACCTGTATTTTGACTTAGAATGAGAGATTTTATATATATATATGGACAGTTGAAATCATTT
The DNA here is from genome assembly GCA_030015575.1 of Agapanthus africanus. NCBI lineage: Eukaryota > Viridiplantae > Streptophyta > Magnoliopsida > Asparagales > Amaryllidaceae > Agapanthus > Agapanthus africanus. The sequence continues at coordinate 542,358,033 of CM057337.1, forward strand.
GGTCAGTATATCATAGTTTCTTTCTTTATGAGATTCATAGTGATGTTCTATATGTTTATATTCATGTTCATTGTTAATATTGTTGATTCCAACTAGGAATACAACTAAACTTAACCTTTCTTATTTGTTTAATAAATTAACCTCATGAATTGGGATTTTTACTTAAAAAACTAAATTTTTATAAATAATTCCGCATTAAGGTATTATGATCTTGGTTTTCGGCTTACTTGGACTTGTGCATATCTTTAGATATGATATAATCTAAGTGCCAGTCACATCCAAACTTGGGTCGTGACAGTAGAAAAGAGGGACTTACCGGTTTGGACAACGCTAGAGAGTGAGAGGGAGGTAGAGGGTTTGCCGGTGCGTCGAAACGTCGTGAAGAGGTCCTAGCACGATCACCAGAATTTCGCCGTCGATTTCGTCAGAGCTTCGCCTTTCGCTCGTTTTCTCACGTACCAAGTTCTGTTGAAATTTTTAGAGAGTGGACTTAGGAATGTAGGGTGAGAGGGTAGAGGGTATAGGGGTTTATATAGGGTCAGTCTAGGATTAGGGTTTTTAATAAAATAAATATATAAAATATATAAAATTCATTAAAAATCATTAAACCTAGGATTAAAAGGGATTTATTGGGCAATTGGTAACCGATCCAAGCATTTAGATTATGCAGGAGGGTGGACCGGGTCAAGAGACAACTTTTCTCAGTTGGTGACTCGGCCGTCTGGCCAAGTCCGGCCGGCGGCGCCGGACCGAGTCGGCCGATTCGCCTGCCGGCGGTGCCGAGTCGGGCAGAGTCAGGGCTCCAATGGCTGGGGATTCTTCGGGGGTACAATTTGGTATATTTACTTTTTGTTGTCCAGTACATATTTTGGGAGTTATGGCCTTTTGACCGTTGACTTCCAAAAGAAATTAAAACAAAATAAATACAAAAATAATGTGAGGCATGCGATTTGAACTATGGTGGCTTGGTTCAGCAGTGCAAGATATTACCAATGAGCTACAAGCTCCTTCTTGTAATTATTGTGGGAAAATAACTATTTAAAGTGGTAACAGCAATACTAAATACCCTAAGTATTACTTTAATTTTAAAACAATTTTATGTATACTAAAAATGGAGTTATTTAAAAACAAATTAATTACTTATATATATATTGTGCTCAGGTTAAAATACACCTTTATGGATTTTTAAAAATTTTAAAAAAAATTTTGTATAGAAAAGTGTATAGGAAAATTAGGGTTGTTACATATCATGTCAGTAAACTGGGCAATGTGTATGTCACTACTCATCGGTCACTAAGTCAATGAAATCAAATGGTGGAAAGAATGCTCGTTTTTAATAAGGGTCTCGTGCATGTCCGAGACTACGGTCCGCTGTGCCCGGGACATAACCCTGTCAGCCGTGCCGCTAGGCCCACAACCTAATATATGTATATGTATATATATCACTAATAGAGAATGATCATCCTCTAAATCACTGTAACTTGCTAAATACGAGTTCAATTCCACCTTGATTTACCCATTTCCCAGGTTATAGTATGTATTCAGGTATTAGATAGGTTGTGAACAAATGCGTATCGCTGTTATTTTCAATCACTTTTCCACTTATCAATATCACTGTCGTATTTGCCAAAACCCAATAACTAACACTAATATATCGACAATGCAAAACAGTCGCTAGGTCTCAGTGTGAACGATCACTATGAAGCAGGTATAAAGCAAGCACGAAAATAGGCAGAAATGCACTGAACAGATATTCACTATTTTATGACCACCAATACCATATAACCTGCAAAATTTACGATAAATCACACGTATAGAATAGATCAAAATAATATAAAATACGTACGAAGCACACTTGATCATCTAAACAGTAAAATTAATTTCATGTCAATCGGAATTCAGGTTAGGGAATTATCGTCATTTTAAGGTAGCGATCGATTGCTGGAATTCCAGTTTCAGAACTGGAAGCCCAACTTCACGCGTGTTTTACCAGTGATTATGTTCAGATTCAGGTGTTTTCCCAGTTGAATAAAATATATTTCTGTCTATTAAGTTTCCAACGCATCAAACGGATTATCAATAGCATTTTTTTATTAGAATTTATGTCCTTTTTAGTGTAGTTGTGTAAGAGAGGTCACTGCAGAAACTGCAGAACACATCGGTACGCTAAAATGCAAATTAAATATCAAACGATAGTGAAATGAAAAGGGACCAGATTCAGGTGTTAGCTAATTAAATTATCTATGTATTCATATATGGCTCCATGCATTTTCAGTGTAAAGCGGGGATGCACAGGTGTTCAAAGTCTAGTATCCAAAACGAAACGCTGCCCCGGACTGCAGTCCAGTGCCGGGTTCGCAACCAAGTATCGTTACAGTGATCTAAAATTGTCGAGAAACAAACTATGGATGGTTTTAGGTTATCAAGTCAGCTTCGATATGAGCCGTTGAACGTTACATTCCAAATTTTATTTAATTCACAACAATTTTAACGAGGTAACATGCGCTGCAAAAATTCAGATTTAGTGTCGCCTTTAGGGGGCGACGATACATGCTTATAAACACGATATTTTGCATCCAAATTCCGACACGGTATTCATAATCAATAAAAGGATCTAATTATCATAGGTTCCTCCATAACAAGATATGTTTTGGTTTAGGAATTTGTATCGAGTATTTAACTAGTGTACGGTTATTAAACGAGGGGTGCGCTTAATCTACTCAATTAAAATAAGAGGTATCCCATGTTCACGTTCTGACCACTATAGACATTATCGATGGTTATAAGTTCAAAATGCGGCTATTATGACGATGTAGATACGTATGCAATAATATCATTACGATGAAAACCTATCGATCCATTTAAAATAATACTAGCATGTAAAGCAAGTGATCGGGTTTTCATTTGCCTTCGGTCGCTGATATAGGAGCGACACCGCTTGCGGAGTTCGTCTCGACACACGAGACAATATGATGCTGGACATGGCGCGTGGCACGAGAGTGGCACGGCACGACACGGTACCGAACGCGATGCTGGTACGGGAGTGGGCACGATGCCTGCACTGGATCGAGGTATGGAGTGACACGGGGCTGGCACGACGGGGCATGGGGGATGGCACGGCGTGGCACGATGTGTGTGGCGCGGAGAGTGGGTATGGGACGTGATACATCTGGGTACGCTGTGGTGCAGCCATGGCATGGTGGCAGTGCGGAGGCGGGCATGGATGCTGTAGCACGGAGGCGTCGAATGTAGAGGGTCTTCCGGCGGTGAGCTCAGGCAGCTCTGGGGCTAGGTGCTTGGAGCTCGGAGAATCGGGGAGCTTCGAAGATCGTGGACGCCGGGGTCGCGCTCGGGTGAAGGAGGAGGAGCAGGGGTGGCTTCGGACCCCGAGGGCATCGGTTGTCGCCTGGTGGAGAGTCGGCGGTGGAGGAGAGGAGGTGATGGAGATGAGTTGACGGTGGAAGTGATGAGGGGGTCGATGATAATAAGGTGGTTGGGGCTCGTCGGTGAGGTGTAGGGGTTCAGTAGGTAGTTGGTCGTGGGTTCGGGTGTAGTGGCTTACGCTCGGGCGTTGTGGCGACGAGAGGGGAGGTTCATGCATGGTCGGTGGTTCGGTTGGTTGCCGGAGACGATGACGAGGAAGGGGTGGGAATGAGAGAGAGAGAGAGTTAGAGAAAGACGAGGGACGGAGAGTGAAGTAGAGAGAGATGAGTGAGAGAGTGAAGTAGAGGGAGATGAGCGAGGGATCGAGGTCGTCGTGGACGTTGGGGAAGTGGGCACCGCGGGGCGTCGGCACGAGCGAGAAGGGAGAGAGTATTTAGGGGATGCGAGGAAACATGGGTGGCTGGGTCATCCCGCGTACGAGTCAGGCGGAGGTTGTTGGCGGGGACATGGTCGTCACGGAGGTGGGCGCAAGAAGCGGGCGTGGGTGCGAGGAGTGGGGAGAGACGTTGGGAATAAAAGGCGGGAAAAGAAGCGAGAACGAGGGAGAAGAAGTAGGGTGTGAGCGGGTCAGGTCAGTTCGGGTGAGTCGAGTCGGGTAGGGTAGGGTTTAGAATTTAGGATTTGTTTTAGAGTTTAGGTAATAATTTAATAAATAAAATAATAAAAAATCATTTTTAAAATGTGTAAAAATTCTAGGAAAAATCTGGAAAAAAATACGGGAAATAAATATACGGAAACTGGGGATTTACATCATACTCTCCATACAAAAATTTCGTCCTCGAAATTAAAATGAAAACAACGGAACGACAACACTACATAAACAGATGTGAAAAACATGCACGAATGTCCTTCTCACGTTCCCAGGTAGACTCTCCTGGAGAACGACCACCCAAAAAAACTCGAACTAAGGGAATGACTTTATTCTCCAGCACTTTTCCCGACAATCGAGAATGGTGGTAGGCTGCTCCTCGTAGGACAGATCAATGCCCAAAGTTAACTCCGAATGGTCCAGGATATGGCTGTCATCCCGAACGTAGTGCCTCAACTGAGAAACATGGAAAGTATTATGCACACCAGCTAGCGATAGAGGCAAGGCTAGTCGATAGGCCACCTCTCCTACTCTCTCTAGCACCTCAAAAGGTCTGATGAATCGGGGACTGAGTTTCCCGCGACTACCAAACCCGATCACTCTCTGAGTGGGAGATATCTTCAGAAACACGTGGTCACCGAGATATCTTCAGAAACACGTGGTCACCAATACCAAACTCCAACGATCTTCTGCCGGCATCTGCCCAACTCTTCTGTCAATTCTGAGCCGCCTTGATTTGTTGCCTGATCATCTGAACTTTGCTCACTTTTTGCACTATTAGCGCAGGGCCCGACAACCTTTGTTCACCTATGTCATCCCAACACAGAGGGAATCGACACTTCTGTCCATACAGAGCCTCGAACGGTGCCATCTGGATGCTAGCTTGGTAGCTGTTATTATACGAAAACTCTACCAGATGGAGGTGATCCTCCCAAGAACCCTGAAAGTCAAGAATGCATGCCCTCAGCATATCCTCGAGCGTCTGGATGGTACGCTCGGATTGTCCATTCGTCTGTGGATGATAGGCCGTGCTGAACTTGAGGCGCATGCCCAAACTCCCTTTCAGGCTCTTCTAGAAATGGGAGATGAACCCGGTGTCTCGATCAGACACGATAGTAACGGGCATCCCATGCAGTCTCACAATCTCCTGCATATATTTTTCCGTGAGCGACTCCGTCGTTTGTCCGACTCAGAAGGGTAAGAAATGTGCTGCCTTCGTAAGACGATCGACAATAACCCAGACGACATTATTACGCCTTGGACTTCCGGGTAGTGCCGTCATAAAATCCATGGTGAAGTGCTCCCATTTCCACTCTGGTACTGAAAGCGGCTATAGCAACCCCACTATTCTCTGATTTTCGGCTTTCACCTGTTGGCATACTAGACATTTAGAGACAAAGCAAGCAATCTCCCTCTTCATTCCGTTCCACCCGAAGTGCTGCCTCAGGTCTCTGTACATCTTGGTGCCACCTGGATGTACCGATTAAGTGGAACAATATACTTCGGCTAGGACTTCATCTCGAATACCCCCCTTTGGAACACACAGCCGGCTGCCAAATCTCAGAGAACCATCTTCTTGAATCTACAAATCTGTCCTCAACCCAGCCTCAACTAACCCTCTGAATTTCTGCAACTGAGGGTCTCCAGCCTGTGCAGCTTTGATGCGATCTATAAGCGATGATTGAACTTGCAACTGCCAGAGCTATCCGGGCACACCCGGAGTAATTAACTCCAACTCGAGTCTCTGAAGGTCATCGAGAATCCCTTTCTGACAAGTTAGCAACGCAGCCGACGGCCTGCGACTGAGAGCGTCAGGAACGACGTTCACCTTCCCCGGGTGATACTGCAGATCAATGTCGTAGTCTGCCATCAACTCCAACCATCTATGCTTCCTCATATTCAGCTCTTTCTGAGTGAACCCGTATTTCAGACTATTGTGATCCGTGTACACCTCCACTCTTTCGCCTAGTAAGTAATGCCTCCAAATCTTTAAGACGAACACAACAACCGCTAACTCCAGGTCATGCATGGGGTAGTTCATCTCATATGTTTTCAACTGATGAGAGGCGTAAGCCACCACTCGACCATGCTGCATCAATACGCAACCCAAACCTTTTCCCGATGCATCACTGTGAACAACCAAGCCACCTGAGCTGTCTGGCATGGTCAGGATTGGGGCCATGGTCAACTTCAATGTCAACAGCTCGAATGTCTAGGTGCATTCCTCCGACCAAACATACGACACCTCCTTCCGTGTGAGCTTCGTCAAGGGTTCCGCTACTCTGGCAAAATCTTGGACAAACCGTCGATAATATCCAGCCAATCCCAAGAAGCTTCTTATCTCAGCAACTGATTTCGGTGTCGGTCAGTCTTTGATATATTCGATCTTCGTCGGATCCACTGAAATGCCTCGAAACAACATGCCCCAGAAATTGCACCTTGTCGAGCCAAAACTCGCACTTAGCTTAGCATAGAGATTCTCCTCCCGTAGAACCTGCAATACAATACGTAGATGCTCGGGGTCCTCCTCTCGACTTCTGGAATAGACTAGAATGTCATCGATGTATACGACGATAAACTGATCCAAGTACTTGGAGAAAACCCTGTTCATCAAGTCCATAAATATGGCCGGTGCATTGGTAACACAGAATGGCATCACAAAAAACACACAGTGGCCATACCGGGTTCGAAAATCTGTCTTGCATAAATCCTCTGCCTTGACCCTGATTTGGTGGTACCCTGACCGAAGGTCTAATTTAGAAAATACTTGAGCACCACCAAGCTGGTCAAACAAGTCGTTGATGGGGGGAATGGGATACTTGTTCTTCATGTTCACTCGGTTCAACTCCGTGTAATCGATGTACATGCGCAAGGAACCGTCTTTCTTCTTCACCAATAGCACGACAGCACCCCACGAGGAAACACTTGGACGGATAAATCCCTTGCTCAAAAGATCTTCTATCTGCTTCTTTAATTCTGCCAATTTAACTGGCGCCATCTGTTCCCCTCCGAAAGACGGCGCGGCGTGAAGACGTCTTGCCTGAGATTCGGGGCAGATGCTATTTGGTTTTATCCGTCCACCTCTCCGAAGATGCCAAGTTGATTTATGGCACCGTATATCGGAGGTTTAGACGGATGCGGCCGATGTAGCAGACTTCGTCAGATTCCCCCTCGTTAGAGGGGTTTTTGATTGTGGGGACGCTCTTCCCTGCAGGTGCAAGCCCCTGCAGTTAATTACGCTACCGCACCGCGGTAACAACTTTCTCCTTCTCCAGAATTTCACTTCGTGTCGTAGGTGTTTGTTTTGTTTGTGGTTGCCCGTGGATTGTATACGGAGACTAATTTATGTCGTCGCCCGTAGGACGTGGATTAGTCCAAATCCGTATTTTCTTAGATTTGGTTTTGGGGGTTTTGGTTTAAGGATACGTTAGCCATTTTTGAGGCTAATATCAACTTAAACATTTGTTAAGGATACGTTAATCTAATTTAAGACTAAGATCAACTTAACAGGATTGTTTAGATCCGACAAAAGAGCATTTGGGGGCTCTATTGTTCCAGTTTAGGGACATAGTGGTCCATTGCCAGTTTAGGGACATGGTGGACTATTGTTCCCATTTGGGGGACGGATATTGGTTTAAGGACGCATTAGTCCATGAGTTTAAGGATCCCATAATCCGTATTACCAGTTTAGGGACATAGTGGTCCAACATTCCCGTATTGAGGATGAATGCTGGTTTAAGGACGCATTAGTCCATGAGTTTAAGGACCCCACAGTCCGTATTCCCATTTTGGGGACGAATGTTGGTTTAAGGATGCATTAGTCCATGAGTTTAAGGACCCCACAGTTCGTATTACCAGTTTAGGGACATGGTGGTCTATCATTCCCATTTTGGGGATGAATGTTGGTTTAAGAACGCATTAGTCCATGAGTTTAAGGACCCTACATTCCGTATTGATGTGTGGCTGTCGGGACCCGTCACCTCTCTAACGACGTTGAAAGATTACAACGACAAATATCAGAGGAGTTCGGAGATGTACCCTTGAACCGGATATAAATTGATTTGAGAGAGCAGTCGTGCTCAGTCAATTTAATTTGAGGACTTACGGCCAGAATTGGGCTAACTCCATTTGAAAATGTTCAACATTTTATTTGTGTTTGGCCTGTCAGGGCTTTATTTGGGCTCTGCCCTTTTAATAATGCAGTGCATTTTTTCTGGCCTGTTAGGCCTTTTTAATTGGGCTCTGTCCCTTTTTTTATAATGCAGAGCATTAGGCCTCTCAATTAAATGCATAGCATTTATCTTGGCCTGTTAGGCCTTTTTAATTGGGCTCTGCCCTTTTTAAATAATGCACTGCATTTTGTTTGGTCTGATAGACCTTTTTATTGGGCTCTGCCCTTTTTAAATAATGCAGAGCATTTACTCTTCTGACAGTGTGCCACGTGGCCTGTCAGGCGCTTTGCTCCAATTGAGGAGCGCAAGGCGTAAACTGATGTGGAGGCGACACGTGTCACGCTCTGGTGAGCGCAAGCACAGTGCGCTGCGCTATTGCGTTGCTGATTCGTGGCGCACTCTGGTGCAGTGCGCCAATTCACGAGTGCAATGCTCATTTTTTAAAGCGCAAGGCGCAGATTATTCTGGGGTTGACACGTGGCATGTTCTGGTGACTTGCGCCAACCCAAGAGCGCAGAGACTCATTTCAGAAGTGCAAGGCACTGTTCAAAAGCGCAGAGCGCATCTTGATCTATTTTAGATTAAAGAACAGAATCTCTTTAATTCTAAAGAGGTTCTGTCTCAGGTTTTAAAAACCAGTAGTTCATCAAAAGGCAATGCCTTTATATAGATCAAAAGATCTAGTAAAGAAGTAAATTACTTCTCTTTTTTTAATTAATATTATCATTTTTTATTGAAGATCTTTGATTTTGTTCTTAGATAATTGATCTTTTTAGAAGAACTTCTTCTTCCTTTTTTCTCTCAAAGGTTTACCTTTTTTTTTCTTCGAGTTCTTCTCAAAGTTTTAGAGGAGTTCTTTTTCTTTTTCTCTGTGTGTTTTAGACTTAGAGTCTAGGGGCCTTTATATAGTGCCAATTGATTTGTTAAATCAGTTAAAAAGATCTTTCTCTGAGTGATTTAGGGATTTTTTCCCCACCGTTGGATCTTTGATCCTAGGGTTTCTGTTTTACAGAAGATAATCTTCTTATTTTTAACAAGATTGGAAAGTTCTTTCCAGAATTTTATTGTTATTTAGTGCTGGCACAGTTAGCACAAGCGCACCTGCGCTTGACACGTGTCGCGCAGCGCAGAGCGCAGCGCAACTGCGCTGACACGTGTCGCGCAGCATAACTGCGCTGACACGTGTCGCGCAGCGCAGAGCGCAAGTTGCCTGAAGCGTTGCTTCCTTTATTTAAATAGAGCCTTGCTCTGATTGGGCGCGCTGTCTTGGGCGTAGCGCTGGTGTGTCAGCTTTTGACACGTGGCGCACTGTGCGCAGCGCAAGGAATCTGAAGCGTTGCTTCAAATTTTGAATTTTTGAAATTCAATCAGAGTTTTGCTCTGATTGGGGAAACAACACTATTTGGTTGATTAACACGCGCGGTGGCCCAGCTCTAGCATCTCTCAGCGGAGGAACGACCGGGATCCTTGGCCTCAGGGGAGCTTTGCGGTCGCTGCCAGGGGGCGCACCCTTGCGGTCGACCAACATACGCTTCTCTTCTCGGATGATGGCACCCATCGCGTACACATACCAAGCCATGTACGCGTGGAGGACCCGGGGGACGCATCTCGGTTCGCTGATAAAGAAATGGGAGCCCGTATTCAACCGCATAAAATGGTGCATCGCGCTCCGTATCCCCTCCATGGTGGCCGCGGGCTCTTCTAAAAACGCCTCCAGTGGGACCCCCTGATTATAGCTTGATTGTTGGGCGAACCGGTGGGGGTTATACCTCATGAAGAGCGCCATGTCGTTTTGCCTGAACACAAGGAAGCCCGGCCGGATGGAGTATAGGTGAAAAATCTCCCGGGCTTTCAGTACGGAGGCCCCATCCTTGAAGCCATCACGCAGCGCCAACACCGCCTTAGAGGTCTCCGAGCCGATAGTCACGACTTTGTCCATGAAAGAAATCCTCGCTCCGACCAGGTGCGGACGAAGGAGCAACACCCTAGCCTCCTGCGGAGGCGGATTCACAATCGAGGCGCCGATCAGCCGCATGACTCTTGGGAGTCTGAACCTCTCGAAAAACGAAGGGCTCTTATGAATGCCGAATACCCCGAGCATATGCATTTCCATCCACGAAGTGAAGTAGTGCATCGGGAAATTGGCAGGTTGCACCCCAGGTTCATTAGCGTCCACCGCCATGCTGAGTCCATTGTATAGATGAGCTAGCCCGACGATTCCGATCGACAATTGTAGGCCAGCCACCATCCGATGCGCTGGGTAGAAAATGGACGGTGTCATGTAGCGCGGGTGCATGGGGAGCGCGAACCAGCACAGCCACAATCCCAGAAACCCTAAAAAGAAGGTCTCCTCATCAATGCCCGGGGATGCGATTTTTGATAAGGGCATGATGACGGCATCGGGGAGATAGAAATCCTTTTGATCGTCTTCCAATGCTGGTCGACAATCTAAGCCGAAGCCGAAGGGATCGTCAAGCTTGGCGAACTTTTCACTCTGCTGCGATAGAACCTCCGGTCGAAGAAAGCGGGCAATGAAATCTGCAAAACTGACTCCCCGGACTCCCGATTCCAAATAGAGACCTTCATATATGTTCAGCACCTTCACCAGACTCGGAAACTGGTGCTGAATAGCATTCTCGGGTGTTAGGCCCATCACCAATGGCTTGGTGGCGAAGACATACTCGTCAGGAGGAAGCAGCTCCTCATAATGCTCCCCCTCACCGGCAAACCTGAGATCTCAGTGAACTCTTCCAGGGAGATGGAGACTTCCCTGTCCGATAGAAGGAAGGTATGGGTGGTGATGTTCCATTGTTCTATGAATGCCTTAACCCACCATGTCGGAGGAACAGGATACTCGAACAATGAGACGTAGACTGCAGAGTACAGACCAATCTTCATCAGATGCGTCCTCTTCGCTGATAGGATATACCTGGCCCACTCCAAATATCCGGTCGGTTGTCGAGGGGTCAATCCAATATTATAAGCCTATCCCCAAGGGCGTGCCTCACCCTGACATATGCGTCGCCCTAGAATATCCACGGCCGGCGGCGGCTGCACAGGAATGGCAGCGATCGAAGGCTGGAGAAGATCCTCCGAATTCCAGTTCACGACCTCCACGGCATACTTCACCAGGAGTTCATCCGCATAGGGGATCGACGAGATAGGCTCAGACGGCGTCGCGCAACCGAAGCTTCGGCGACCCTTGATGATTTCATTATACCACCTACCCCACAGGTGAAGGTTCTTGTGCTCGGGGTCATGATCTTTAATGAGAGCGAGCACCTCCCGGTCCACCGGCGCCTCGGGAAATCCTTCCTCTGAGCGAAAAAATGGGAAAGATAGATCAGCAGACATGATTGCCTGCAAAGAAAAACAGGATTCAGCCGTCAGTGTCATAATTTAATTTTAAAAGCCTGACGCTTGATACTACACTGCAATGCAGTGTAGGGGGACCAAAGGGGGACCCGCAAAATCTAGATAACAATGCATCGGTTAATAAGACAGCCCCATCATTGGATGAGACTGTCAATTAATGAGGAGATCCCCAAAAGAATATTCTCATTAATGAGAAATCCCTATAGACAAGGAGAAAATCTCCCCTTTCAGAGCAAAGCTCTGTCACAGAGTGACACTTGTCAAACTCTGGTCTCAAGGGAATAAAATTCCTTAAAAGATTAAAAGAGCCTAGCTCTGTGATAATGATGGAAAAATCCATCAAAGGAAAATTAATTCTTAAAAATTAAAAATTTTGGGATCTTAAAGATCCATGAAAACTCTTAAGAGTTCTTCATTTTTAGATAAAAAAGATCTATATTTTGTCCATGAGCAAAGCTCTGTTCATGGGTTAAAAACCTTGAAACAAGATCCCTTTAGATCTATGGATTCTTGAGAGCAAGGCTCTGTTGGTGAAACCCCAAAGGGGTTTTCTTTGGATCAGAAGATCTATGAGAGCAAGCCTCTGTTAGTTAAGATTAATTAAAATTAATTTTATTTAAGATTAATTTTACCTAAAGTTTTTCTAAAAGTTCTAACTTTGGAAATGAGAGCAAGGTTCTGGAGTTCTTGAAAACAAGAGCAAGGCTCTGAAAATCAAAATTCTTGAAAATGATGATCATCTGTGAAGGGCCAAGGGTCCTATTTATAGGCGTCTAAGTGCCCCTTCAATTCCTGAGTTGATCTGACGGTTGGGATCTTGCCACCGCTGCACTCAAGTGTGCGCCACGTGAGCGCAACGGTGGGTGGGGCATTTGTTTCCCCAATCAGAGCAAAGCTCTGTTTGAATTTCAAAAATTCAAAAATTGAAGCAACGCTTCAGATTCCTTACGCTGCGCGCAGTGCGCTGCGCGCCACGTGTCAAAAGCTGACACGCCAGTGCTGTGCCCAAGACAGCGCACCCAATCAGAGTAAGGCTCTATTTAAATAAAGGAAGCAACGCTTCAGGCAACTTGTGCTCTGCGTTGCGCGACATGCGTCAGCACAGTTGCACTGCGCTCTGCGCTGCGCGACACGTGTCAGCGCAGTTGCGCTGCGCTCTGCACTACGCTTGCGCTCACCAGAGCGTGACACGTGTCGCCTCCACATCAGTTTATGCCTTGCGCTCCTCAATTGGCGCAAAGCGCCTGACAGGCCACGTGGCACACTGTCAGAAGAGTAAATGCTCTGCATTATTTAAAAAGGGCAGATCCCAATAAAAACAAAATGCAGTGCATTATTTAAAAAGGGCAGAGCCCAATTAAAAAGGCCTAACAGGCCAAGATAAATGCTATGCATTTAATTGAGAGGCATAATGCTCTGCATTATAAAAAAAGGGACAGAGCCCAATTAAAAAGGCCTAACAGGCCAGAAAAAATGCACTGCATTATTAAAAGGGCAGAGCCTAAATAAAGCCTTGACAGGCCAAACACAAAATAAAATGTTGAACATTTTCAACTGGACTTAGCCCAATTCTGGCCGTAAGTCCTCAAATTAAATTGACTGAGCACGACTTCTCTCTCAAATCAATTTACATCCGGTTCAAGGGTATATCTCCGAACTCCTCTGATATTTGTCGTTGTAATCCTTCAACGTCGTCAGAGAGGTGACGGGTCCCGACAGCCACACATCAATATGGACTGTGGGGTCCTTAAACTTATGGACTAATGCGTCCTTAAACCAACATTCATCCCCAAAATGGGAATACGGACTGTGGGGTCCTTAAACTCATGGACTAATGCGTCCTTAAACCAACATTCATCCCCAAAGCGGGAATGTTGGACCATTATGTCCCTAAACTGATAATACAGATTGAAGGGTCCTTAAACTCATGGACTAATGCGTCCTTAAACCAATATCCGTCCCCCAAATGGAAACAATGGACCACCACGTCCCTAAACCGGCAATGGACCACAATGTCCCTAAACTGGAATAATAGAGCCCCCAAATGCTCTTTTGTCGGATCTAAACAATCCTGTTAAGTTGATCTTAGTCTTAAATTGGACTAACGTATCCTTAACAAACGTTTAAGTTGATCATAGCCTAAAAAATGGATAACGTATCCTTAAACCAAAACCCCCAAAACCAAATCTAAGAAAATACGGATTTGGACTAATCCACATCCTTTGGGCGACGACATAAATTAGTCTCCATATACAATCCACAGGCAACCACAAATAAAACAAACACCCACGACACAAAGTGAAATTCTGGGGAAGGAGAAAGTTGTTACCGTGATGCGGTAGCGTAATTAATTGCAGGGGCTTGTGCCTGCAGGGAAGAGCGTCCCCATAATCAAAAACCCCTCTAACGAGGGGGAATCTGCCGAAGTCTGCTACATCGGCCGCATCCGTCTAAACCTCCGATACACGGTGCCATAAATCAACTTGGCATCTTCGGAGAGGTCGACGGATAAAACCAAATAGCATCTGCCCCGAATCTCAGACAAGACGTCTTCACGTCGCGCCTTCTTTCGGAGGGGTACAGATTCTGGCACGCCCGGTGGGACGGCGAACGACCCGCGACCAACATTCGTCAGCGAGCTACTATCTCAAGAGAGGGTGGCTGCGCTAAAAGACGTGCTTATGCAGCATAGAGATTGCTTAGCATGGAACTATTCCGAAATGCCGGGACTAGATCCAGAAATTGCTGTGCATAAATTGGCGATATCCTGGGATGTCAAGCCAGTCAAACAAGTGCCGAGAAGAAAAAGGATCGAGCTTGAGATGAGCATCAACGCCGAGGTCAAGAAACTAATCGACTCTGGCTTTATCCAGGAAGTTCATTATCCCGATTGGATAGCCAACATCGTCCCGGTGATGAAGAAAAATAGGACGGTGCGCATATGTGTAGTCTTTCGGGATCTCAATAAAGCATGCCCGATGGACGATTTCCCAGTGCCAGTCACCGAGCTGATGATAGATAACATGTCCACTCATGAGGTTTTCTCCTTCATGGACGGCTCATCAAGATATAATCAGATAAAGATGCATCCCGAAGACCAGAAGCACACCGCTTTCCGGACCCCTCTGGGGATATTCTGCTATAAGGTGATGCCCTTAGGTTTAAAGAACGCTGGAGCCACCTATCAGAGGGCCATGACGAAGATCTTCGATGACCTTATACATGAAATCGTTGAATGTTATATCGATGACTTCGTGGTTAAAAGCAAATCATACGAGGAACATCTCGAGCATCTTAAGACCATATTTCAACGCCTTCGATAATACAACTTGAAGATGAACCCTCTCAAGTGTTCATTCGGAGTTTCCTCGGGCAAATTCCTTGGATTCATCGTCCGACACCGGGGTATCGAAATAGATCCGTCAAAGATCAAGGCGATCATGGAAATGCCTCCGCCAAGAACTCTCAAGCAATTGCGGTCTCTCTAAAGGAAGCTCGCGAACATACGGCGATTTATAGCCAACCTTTCAGGCAAGTGCCACCCTTACAGTCACCTGATGAAGAAAGGAACCCCTTTCGTTTGGGATCACAAATGCCAGAGCGCGCTGGACGAAATCAAGCAATACCTGCATAATCCGCCAGTATTGGCTGCTCCGGTCAAGGGAAAGCCTCTTATTCTTTATACAACCACCCTCGAAGGTTCCTTAGGCGCATTATGGGCACAAGAGAACGACCAAGGGAAAGAAAGAGCTCTCTATTACTTAAGTCGAGTTCTTCTAGGGGCAGAAACCAACTACTCCCCTATCGAATAATACTGCCTGGCGTTGATCTTCGCGATAACAAAGCTCAGGCACTATGCGTTGGCGCATGAAGTCCGTCTCATTTCGAAAGTGGACCTCCTTAAATATTTAATGTCGAAGGCCATATTGACAGGGAGGCTCGCTAAATGGGCCCTGCTCTTGATGGAGTTTTCGATAACTTATCAACCTCTTAAGGCAGTGAAAGGCCAGGCCATCGCCGACTTCCTCGCTGAGCATCCGATACCTGCTGATTCTCCTCTGAATTGCGAGCTGCCAGACGAACACACGTTTGATGCGATCGATGGTAGTGATACTTGATGGGAACTCTATTTTGATGGAGCGTCTTCCGTGAAGAAGCACAAACAAAGCACCCCTATAATCAAATCGGGGGTAGGCCTCATCTTCGTAACTCCACAAGGAGGAATAATGCGCTTTGCTTTCTCCTTAACGGAGACGAGGACGAACAATGAAGCTGAATACGAAGCTTTGATAGCAGGTCTCGAGATCGCCATCGACATAGGAATTGAAAACCTCCTCATATATGGAGATTCTCAACTGGTCGTCAGTCAAGTAAATGGAGACTACCAGATGTGCAAACCCGAACTGGTAAAGTATGGCGAGAGAGTACAGCAATTGCTGACTCAAATCCCCTCCTATATGCTGGAAAGCATACCGCGTGTAGAAAATAGCAAAGCGGATGCATTAGCTAAGCTCGCTAAAGAACTGGCCGATGAGAACCTCGATGACGTAAGAATTGTGGTACAAAGCCGTCGGGTGCTTGCCCTAGCAGAAATATCTCTGGAGTCGTCCGAAGAAAAAGGAGTGACTGAACAAATGGCTATGCAAATAAAAGACCAGGAAAAGGCTGAGGATTGGAGAGAAGTTTTTATATACTACTTCAAATCCTGTCGAACGCCTAAAGATGCGTCCTCAAGACATCAACTTATAAAGCGAGCTTTGTCTTTTGCCTTCGTCAATGATACACTGTACAAGAGGTCATTTGATTCTCTGTGGTTGAGATGTCTGGGACCTGAAGAGGCGAAAAGAGTCGTTCAGGAAGTTCACGACGGACTCTGCGGTTCTCACCAAGCAGGCCCAAAGATGAAGTTGAAGATTAAAAGGATGGGCTATTATTGGCCCACGATGATCCAAGACTGCCTCGAGTACGTGAAGCGATGTCACTCGTGCCAGATCCATGGATACTTTATCCATCAGCATCCAAATCCACTACATCCAACGGTGGCTAGCTAGCCATTCGAAATGTGGGAGATTGACGTAATCGGCCCCATCGAACCAGCTTCGTCCAGGGGACATCGATTCATCTTGGCGACGACTGACTACTTCTCCAAATGGGCAGAAGCAGTACCACTGAGGGAAGTGAAGACGGAGAATATTCTTCATTTCTTCAAGACGCACGCCATTTATCGGTTTGGAACTCCGCGACGGATCATCTCCGATAACGGGCCAGCCTACAGAAGCCACAAGATCAGCCGCTTCGCGCAACAACATAATATAAACTGGAGATATTCCTCAGTTTATAATCCCCGAGCTAACGGTCTAGCCGCGGCTTTCAACAAGACCTTGATGAAGATCATGAAGAAGACGGTGTCCCGAAATAAGAAGGACTGGCACGAGAGACTGCAAGAAGATTTCTGGGCGTATCGAATTACGTTCAAAACGACCACGAACACAACGCCGTACGCGTTGGTATTCGTCACAGAAGCAGTACTCCCCCTCGAAATAGAATTACCTTCTCTACGGGTGGCAGTCCACTATGAGCTGACGGACGGATAAAACCAAATAGCATTTGCCCCGAATCTTAGGCAAGACGTCTTCACGTCGCGCCGTCTTTCGGAGGGAACAGATTCTGGCATGCCCGGTGCGATGTGAAGACGTCTTGCCTGAGATTCGGGGTAGATGCTATTTGGTTTTATCCGTCCACCTCTCCGAAGACGCCAAGTTGATTTATGGCACCGTGTATCGGAGGTTTAGACGGATGCAGCCGATGTAGCAGATTTCGTCAGATTCCCGCTCGTTAGAGGGGTTTTTGATTGTGGGGAAGCTCTTCCCTACAGGCGCAAGCCCCTGCAGCTAATTACGCTACCGCATCGCGGTAACAATTTTCTCCTTCTCCAGAATTTCACTTCATGTCGTGGGTGTTTGTTTTGTTTGTGGTTGCCCGTGGATTGTATACGGAGACTAATTTATGTCGTCGCTCGTAGGACATGGATTAGTCCAAATCCGTGTTTTCTTAGATTTGGTTTTAGGGGTTTTGTTTTAAGGATACGTTAGCCATTTTTTAGGCTAAGATCAACTTAAACGTTTGTTAAGGATACGTTAGTCCAATTTAAGACTAAGATCAACTTAACAGGATTATTTAGATCCGACAAAAGAGCATTTGGGGGCTCTATTGTTCCAGTTTAGGGACATAGTGGTCCATTGCCAGTTTCGGGACGTGGTGGTCCATTGTTCCCATTTGAGGGACGGATATTGGTTTAAGGACGCATTAGTCCATGAGTTTAAGGACCCCACAATCCGTATTAGCAGTTTATGGACATAGTGGTCCAACATTCCCGTTTTGGGGACGAATGTTGGTTTAAGGACGCATTATGTAACACCTGAGTCTGTGTTTAGTAGTAATTGCGTGTTAATGTGGGGTCTTTTGGTAAAAAGTTTACCAAAACAGGTTCTAGTGATCTATCTAGTTTTATGGTTATCTTGTAGGATGTTATCTCGACCACACACCAGCATATAGCCACTAAAACAGCACATTTCAACCCCACATATCAGCCCATTTCAACAACATCACATCAGCCAAAGACAAATCAGCCATATAGCATCATTTCAGCCACCAAAAGTCCATTTCACCAACACCTATAACCCCTAGCTCAGCCGTAACTATATCAAAAGCAGCACCAACATCACATCAGCCCTAAATTCTGCCCAATTTCAGCCTTAAGGTCAGCAATTGCTGCTGCAACAGCTACCTAACCCCATGAAAAAACAGCAGCAACATCACATCATACCAGCCCATAGTTCAACACACAACACCACACTCCACCACAAATACTTCAACATCTTCTCCACCTGCTGCTACTGCTTCAAAACAGCAACACTAGCAAAAGAACAACATCAGCTAGCAGCATCAGCAACAACAAGATCAACAACAACAATTCAGCGCTGTTCCAGCCAAGTTTTGCAACACCAGGAGCTTTAGCAACAGCACACACTCCCTCCTTCTCCTCCTTCTCCTTGTTTGTGAGATTCCTAGGGGGTATATTTCCTAAACTCTGTCCATGTTGCTAGAATATGAGTTGTTAGCTAATTAGTGTTAGAATTGTGTGGTGATATTAGGATCTGCTATTAAAAGGTACTTGTTCTAGATTAGCAAACAAGACTAGATTAGTATGCAGGGTTTTCTGGAGTTTTGTATGGGACCCGAACCCCTCTGACCGGAGGATGGCCGGCGGCCTCCTCTTCCCGGACCGGTGACGCCGGCCACCTGTGTGACAGAGTGTGTGTGTTTGTGTGTAGGGGTATCTGTGGGTATTTTTCCTGAGGTTGGCATTGTTTACTTGTTAAGTTTCCAATTGAGACCAAATCTGGAGTTGTGTAGCCATATTATTATGATTTTGGTGGACTTTGATGCTAACTTGGGTGACTTTGTGGAGAACAGGGAATTTCAGGGTGTTTAAAGTTAAGATAACCCTAGGTATGTTGTTGGTATCACTTGTTTCCTGTTTAACCTACCTAGTTCCTTAAAATACCCCCTTTGTGCACACTTGGTGCTTTAACTAGCTTTCTTGGATATTTAAAATCTGCTATACTTAGGGTGCTATTTTAAATAAGCAAACATATACATTAGGATATAAACTGTATTAGGACCATAGGGTAGCAACCTGGACCCTTTTCGGCGGATTTGGGCCGGCCTGACCCCACTTGCCACCGGCCCGATAGGGTAGGATTGCCCTGGTTTTTGGGTATGTAGTGTTTGTAGGTTGGGTTATGTGTTTGGTATTGTTTATTTCCCTTGTTTTTGTCCCAGAAGAAATCTGGAGCTAATAACGTGTTTCCGATGTTTTAAGTCTCGTGCGACACGCGCGTGATATGTGTGGTTCTGTGGCGCGCTGCGCGACATAGCGCGTCAGCATAGGTTCTGGTGGGTTTGTGCGCGTCGCGTTGTGTCGTGTGCACGTGCGTTTAGTTTCACGCACGCGTATCCTTTTTCTAGATATATCGTGTTTTGCAGGATTTTTCCTTATATGGTGACTTTTGTAAATTCTAGGTTCGCAGGCAGGGACTTCGAGCGCAGCGGAGAAAGGGAAGCAGGTGGTCGGACATACCTAGCACGGGATCAAGGGTGAGTCGATTTAACATCTACGGGGGACGATCGTTTGGATGGAGCAAGTCGCCCGATAGATTTCGTAAACTGGAAAATAGTAAACTGGATAATCACTTGTGACATTAGAATAATAATACTGGCATGATAATTGCTGCAATTAGATCAATATGTGATACCCATATACGCAAACTCATTTGTAGGATACATGCACAATTACCAGGTTTTTATATGCAGCACGAGCGCTATTCATGTTGACACACACCCTGGTAATTGCCATGTCACAACACTAGATAACTGCAAATCTGAAACATGTAATTGCTTAGAATTGTGTTATTGCAATAAATATTTAAAATGAAATCATAAGAATTGTTATTCTCGTGGAAATGCATTAATTCACTTGCTCATGCTTGGTATAAATCATACATTGCAAATTGACACCTTATGCATTCATTATCATTGGCATGTGCACCCATGATGATTTCATGAGATTTATGATATTTCTCGATTTCGGGGAAAGCCGCAAGATTTTCAAACTTACGATCTTTTAAATATAAAAGTTGCGGTTTTCTACTGATGTAAAGTGTCGTCCACCATGAGTTTGCTGTGGTTTTCGAGATCCGTGTCGAGGAGTGGAGGAACCGTCACGGGTACATGGTGGGCCCGGTACGGTACCCCGGGGCAAGAAGATCGCAGGAGATGGCGTTGAGCCTGGCAGGGGACGGATTACCTACCGGTGATTTCATTTGGCACGGCGGATATCCAGAGGATACCGACCGTGGCCGCTAGATTGAGATATGGATATTTGACATGGATCAGCCGGATGGCTGAGTCCAGAGATGCTTGACATGGATATATGAGATTTAGACAGATTTGAGGTGTCGTTGCTGGACACGGATTTTATTGATTTCATGGATATTATGCTGATGTTTAAAAGAAGTTTTCAAAACAAATGAAGGAAACAATTTTTATACCTTCATAACGAGATCTTGAGTTGACTCATGTGGCATACATACCTGTTATTGCATCTATGTGACATACTGGTTAGAACCCTGATGATGCATACATACCTGCTAGTACATATAGCCATACCTGTTTTAGAGATGCTAGGATACTTGTGTGCATGCATACGATAGCCTTAGTAAATGTTATTTATTACTCACGAGCTGGCAACTCACCCCCGTTGTGCCCCAGCTTTTTTGCAGGTCCGTTCCGTCAGCACTGTAGCAGCGGACACTTTTGCTCACTTTGCCCTTTTTGCTTGGAATCGAGGCTTTTGCTCATAGGTGGGTTGTTATCATTTTGTACCACCTTATATATGCTCATTGTATCTAGAGTACTCCATCTACTGCTACTACTACTACTGCTGCTGCCACCATTACTACTATTTCAGCTGTACCAGTTTTTTGGATTACTGTATATTGACCTAGAGACGAGGTTGTGAGACTTGGGGTTTTATGCTATGTTATTTGGGGTCGAGCTCACTTGAGTCGACATGTTATTTTACCCATGCTTCATAATTATTTATGCATATTGTTGTTTTACTTTGCGTGGGATTTGTGACCGCCTTGAGGCGAAGAGCTAGCTCCCGCTTGGGGATGCCATATTCATGTTATTTATTTATATTCGGTTTTGCGCCCGTTTGAGGCCTGATTTATAAAGGAAATTCAGCAGAAATTTTGGAAAGAGGAAGGATATTTTAAAAAAGGACTGGATGTGGATTAATGGTGAAAACTGTTTTAAATAAATTGGTTTTCCTTCACTCAAATTCTTAATTGGGTTTTGTATTCTGGGCTTCGGCTTACTTAATTTACGGACACCTTGAGACGTTTCATAACTTAAGTGCCGGTCGCGTTCCATACCTTGCGGGTCGTGACAAAGTTGGTATCAGAGCGATAGGTTTCACCTTTCCGAGTGTAGGATGACCCTTAGTAGATAGAGTAAGTGACTTAAGCAGGGTAGCGTAGCATACGTATGTCCACGGCATACTTGCGATGCGGTACTCCGCCTAGGTGACTTTAGGATATACTTGCTTGAAATTCCTTCTTCAATTCCGTGTATCCTACGATCTTATTGCACCGATCTTATTTCCCTGTTCCTGTACCAGCTACTATACCGCCAAAGACTACCAGAGCGCAGAGGGCTGCCGCCCGAGACGAGATTCGAGCTGGCTCGTTCGAGACTAAGACTGAGCAGGGTAGTATGCCTACACCGCAGGGACAAACTGATCTGCCTTCCCCAGGCCGTGTGGATAGGCTGGAGACTGGTATGGAGGAGCTGCGATAGATGATAGGGAGTATGCAGGAGCTACGTCAGATGGTGGGATCCTTCGTTGCGGCCAGTCATGCACCGAGGCCGGAGGACGTACCCACTGCATCCCAGACTACTATGATACCTGCTCCTACTACTACCACCGTGACCATTCCGGTTTCGCTACAGGAGTTCATGAGGCTGAGACCTCCAGTCTTCACGGGTACCGATGTAGCCGAGGACCCGCAGACGTTCCTTGACAGTTTGGCCAGAATCTGCCGCTCGTTGAGGTGTTCTGATGACAGATGGGTAGAGCTGGCGAGTTTCCGACTAGAGGGCCTCGCACAGATATGGTGGGAGTCGGTTCTGAGAGGTCGAGCTGCAAGTCTACCGTCCATGACCTGGACCGAGTTCACAGCAGTTTTTCTAGCCCGTTTCCTTCCGAAAAGCGTTCTTGACGCCAGAGCTCGTAGTTTTGAGACCTTGATCAAGACACCAGGGATGACGGTGTCTGAGTATGACGTCCAGTTTACACAGTTATCCCGATATGCTCCGTATCTGGTGAATACCGAAGCGAAGAGGGTGAAGAGGTTCATACAGGGACTGGATGCCTAACTATATCTTGCCATTGGCGCCCAACAATTCGACACTTATTCAGCGGCTATGGATACGGCATTGCGAATGGAGGCACGTATTCAGCAACTTCGGCTGTTACCAGGCCGAAGAGGATTCGTACTGGCATGCCAGATCAGAGACAGCATGCCAGATTCCTTCCGAGAGATAGGGCCGGCAGAGGGTTTGGACGCGGTCAGCTGTATGGATCATACACACAGGGACAACAGTCATCGCCAGGATGTTATGGGTGCGGGAGTCTGCACCATCGTGTTAGAGATTGTCCAACGAGACGACAGGGAGCAGCGACAGTTCCGCATGTGACCCTACCACCATCACCGCCCCCTCCTCAGAGAGCTTTACTTCCTGCCACAAGCAATGCTCCACGCCAGCTAGGTGCAACCAGAGGCCGTGGACGCGGCGGACCGATCCAGAGAGGACGAGGAGGCAGAGGTCGAGGCCAAGGACAGCCCGCTATCGGTGGAGGACAGGCCCGAGTGTTCGCTTTGACACAGCAGGATGCGCAGGCATCCAACGCCGTTGTGACAGGTACCTTGCCAGTTTGTTCTTTCGATGCACGGGTATTATTCGACCCAGGTTCCACACATTCGTATGTCTCTTCACACTTTGCACCGATGATGGGTCGTGAGTCGTCGTCGTTAGATCAGCCGCTTGTTGTGACCACTCCTGTGGAAGAGTCATTTGTTGCTTGGTACGTGTTCCGATCCTGTACCGTCCGTATTGGCGAGCGAAAGCTGCCTGTCGACTTGATCCTTCTTGAGATGTTGGACTTCGACGTCCTTTTGGGCATGGATTGGTTAGCCACGTGCTATGCGTCTGTGGACTGCCGCGATAAGATAGTTAGATTTTGTTTTCCCGGCGAGTCGGTTTTTGTTGTGAAAGGGGATCATGGTGCCACCCCTCACATGTTGATTTCTTCTCTCGCGCTGTTCAGCTGTTGAGGAAGGGATGTCAGGGATTCTTGGCTTATGTCAGTGATACTAGAGCTACAGATGTTCCGTTGGACCAAGTCCCGGTTGTTTGTGAGTTCCCTGATGAGCTTCCTGGACTGCCGCCTGAGCGCGATGTCGAGTTCTGTATTGATTTGATTCCCGGCTCGGGGCCTATTTCTATACCGCCTTATCGGATGGCCCCGGCGGAACTTAGTGAATTGAAGGTTCAGCTACAAGATTTGTTAGATAAGGGCCTTATTCGACCTAGCGTTTCTCCATGGGGTGCTCCGGTCCTGTTTGTCAAGAAGAAGGATGGAAGTTTACGCTTATGTATCGACTACCGCCAGCTGAACAAGGTTACCGTACGGAACAGATATCCGTTGCCATGCATTGATGATTTGTTCGACCAGCTTCAGGGTGCGGGTTATTTTTCTAGGATCGACTTGCGATCGGGATACCATCAGCTGCGAGTCTGACAGGAGGATGTACCGAAGACAGCTTTCCGTACACGCTATGGCCACTATGAATTTCTGGTGATGTCATTCGGACTCACCAATGCCCCAGCTGCATTCATGGATTTGATGAACCGTACATTCAGGCCGTATCTTGACTTGTTCATCATCGTGTTCATCGACGATAATTTGGTGTATTCCCGGAGCCGAGAGGAGCACGAGCAGCATTTGCGGATGACTTTGCAGACCTTGAGGGCGCACCAGCTCTTCGCAAAATTTTCCAAGTGTGCATTCTGGTTGGACAGCGTCGGATTCTTGGGTCATGTGATTATGAGAGACGGCATATGTGTAGACCCGAAGAAGATCGAGGCCGTCCAGCAGTGGCCCAGACCGACATCGGTTACGGAGATCCGTAGTTTTCTAGGCCTTGCAGGCTACTGCAGGCGATTTGTACAGGATTTCTCCCGTATTGCTGCACCTTTGACCGGTTTGACCTGGAAGGGAGTTCCTTTCGTTTGGACGGAGGAGTGCGAGCACAGTTTTCAGCAGCTACGGACCTGTTTGACTACGGCACCTGTATTATCATTGCCTTCAGGATCAGGCGGATTCATGGTTTATTGTAACGCTTCGCGGGTGGGGCTAGGATGTGTATTGATGCAATATGACAGGGTGATCGCGTATGCTTCGCGGCAACTGAAGAAACATGAACAGAACTATCCCACTCACGATTTGGAGATGGCTGCAGTGGTCTTTGCACTTAAGATCTGGCGACATTACCTATACGGCGAGTCGTGCCAGATATTCACTGACCACAAGAGCTTAAAATATATATTTCAGCAGCGAGACCTAAATCTGAGACAACGTCGTTGGATGGAACTGGTAAAAGATTACGACTGTGAGATCTTATACCACCCGGGCAAGGCAAATATAGTAGCGGATGCTCTGAGCAGGAGGCCCGGGGGTAATCTATCTTATATGTGCGCAGTGCAGAGGCATTCGTCAGCAGATTGGTAGATTTTATGCGACAGCCGAGTTAAATTCGAGTTCACTCCGACAGGATGACAGCTTGCGCACATTCGTGCACGTCCGCAGTTACTTGACCATATTCGAGAGGCACAACCCAGTGATGGCCGACTCTCAGAGATTATGGAACAGATTAGACAGGGCAGAGATTCCGAGTTCATGATCGATGATCAGGGAGTACTACGATTTGGGACTCGATTGTGTGTACCAGATTCCAAGGGGCTGCGGCGTGAGATTCTTGACGAAGCGTATAGATCTACATACATCGTTCATCCAGGTTCCACCAAGATGTACCGTGATTTGAGAGATGTATATTGGTGGGACGGGATGAAAAGGGATGTCACCGACTTCGTATCAAGATGCCTGACTTGTCAGCAAGTCAAGGCCGAGCACCAGAGGCCAGCAGGAGAGTTGCAACATTTGCCCATTCCAGAGTGGAAATGGGAGTAGATTTCGATGGACTTTGTTGTGGGTCTACCCAGGACCAGTCGAGGGTACGACTCCATTTGGGTGATCGTGGATCGATTGACGAAAGCGGCTCATTTCCTGCCAGCGAAGACCACTTTCAGCTTCGCTCAGTATGCCCAGCTTTACATCGACGAGATCGTACGATTGCATGGCGTACCGACTTGTATCGTGTCAGATCGAGGCACCCAGTTTACCAGTCGGCTATGGCAGAGACTTCAGGAGGCATTGGGCACTCGTTTGAGTTTCAGCACAGCATTTCATCCGCAGACCGACGGACAATCAGAGCGGACCATTCAGGCTCTCGAGGACATGCTTCGAGCGTGTGTTTTAGACTTCGGAGGTAGCTGGGATCGTCATTTACCTTTAGTGGAGTTCTCCTACAACAACAGCTTCCAGGATACTATTCAGATGGCACCTTTCGAGGCATTGTATGGAAGGAGATGCAGATCGCCCGTCTGTTGGACTGAGCTGAGCGAGAGCAATATTTTTGGGCCACAGGTCGTGCAGGAGACGACCGAGAAAGTGCAACTGATTCGAGACCGGATGAGAGCAGCTCAGAGCAGACAGAAATCATATGCAAATAGGCGCCGTCGCAGATTAGAGTTCGCGGTTGGCGATCATGTCTTTCTGAGGGTCTCTCCAATGAAGGGCGTGATGCGATTTGGGTGAAAGGGAAAGTTTAGCCCTAGATTCGTAGGTCCCTTCGAGATTCTCGAGCGCATCGGCGCAGTTGCATATCGTTTGGCGCTTCCACCGAGCTTTTCAGATGTTCACCCCGTCTTCCACGTGTTAATGCTACGCAGATATCTTCATGACCCTTCCCACACAATTCAGCATCAGACCGTTCATCTTGAGCCCGACCTTTCGTTCACCATGCAGCCAGTTGAGATATTAGATCGGCAGGTGAAGAAACTTCGATCAAAAGTCCTGCCGTCGGTAAGGGTTCTTTGGCGCAGCCCGAATGGTGAGGAGATCACTTGGGAGGCCGAGGGAGAGATGCGGAAGAAATTCCTTTATCTTTTTTTTGAAGGTGCGCGTAGTTGCATATTTTAAAATTCGGGGACGAATTTTCTTAAGGGGGAAGACTGTAACACCTGAGTCTGTGTTTAGTAGTAATTGCGTGTTAATGTGGGGTCTTTTGGTAAAAAGTTTACCAAAACAGGTTCTAGTGATCTATCTAGTTTTATGGTTATCTTGTAGGATGTTATCTCGACCACACACCAGCATATAGCCACCAAAACAGCACATTTCAACCCCACATATCAGCCCATTTCAACAACATCACATCAGCCAAAGACAAATCAGCCACATATCATCATTTCAGCCACCAAAAGTCCATTTCACCAACACCTATAACCCCTAGCTCAGCCGTAACTACATCAAAAGCAGCACCAACATCACATCAGCCCTAAATTCTGCCCAATTTCAGCCTTAAGGTCAGCAATTGCTGCTGCAACAGCTACCTAACCCCATGAAAAAACAGCAGCAGCATCACATCATACCAGCCCATAGTTCTACACACAACACCACACTCCACCACAAATACTTAACATCTTCTCCACCTGCTGCTACTACTTCAAAACAGCAACACTAGCAAAAGAACAGCATCAGCTAGTAGCATCAGCAACAACAAGATCAACAGCAACAATTCAGCTCTGTTCCAGCCAAGTTTTGCAACACCAGGAGCTTTAGCAACAGCACACACTCCCTTCTTCTCCTCCTTCTCCTTGTTTGTGAGATTCCTAGGGGGTATATTTCCTAAACTCTGTCCATGTTGCTAGAATATGAGTTATTAGCTAATTAGTGTTAGAATTGTGTGGTGATATTAGGATCTGCTATTAAAAGGTACTTGTTCTAGATTAGCAAACAAGACTAGATTAGTATGCAGGGTTTTCTGGAGTTTTGTGTGGGACTCGAACCCCTCTGACCGGAGGATGGCCGGTGGCCTCTTCTTCCCTGACCGGTGACGCCGGCTACCTGTGTGAGAGAGTGTGTGTGTTTGTGTGTAGGGGTGTCTGTGGGTATTTTTCCTGAGGTTGGCATTGTTTACTTGTTAAGTTTCCACCTGAGACCAAATCTGGAGTTGTATAGCCATATTATTGTGATTTTGGTGGACTTTGATGCTAACTTGGGTGACTTTGTGGAGAACAGGGAATTTCAGGGTGTTTAAAGTTAAGACAACCCTAGGTATGCTGTTGGTATCACTTGTTTCCTGTTTAACCTACCTAGTTCCTTAAAATACCCCCTTTGTGCACACTTGATGCTTTAACTAGCCTTCTTGGATATTTAAAATCTGCTATACTTAGGGTGATATTTTAAATAAGCAAACATATACATTAGGATATAAACTGTACTAGGACCATAGGGTAGCAACCTGGACCCTTTTCACCGGATTTGGGCCGGCCTGACCCCCCTTGCCACCGGCCCAATAGGGTAGGATTGCCCTGGTTTTTGGGTATGTAGTGTCTGTAGGTTGGGTTATGTGTTTGGTATTGTTTATTTCCCTTGTTTTTGTCCCAGAAGAAATCTGGAGCTAATAAAGTGTTTCCGATGTTTTAAGACTCGTGCGACACGCGCGTGATACGTGTGGTTCGGTGGCGCGCTGTGCGACACAGCGTGTCAGCATAGGTTCTGGTGGGTTTGTGCACGTCGCGTCGTGTCGTGTGCACACGCGTTTAGTTTCACGCACGCGTATCCTTTTTATAGATATATCGTGTTTTGCAGGATTTTTCCTTATATGGTGACTTTTGTAAATTCTAGTTCGCAGGCAGGGACTTCGAGCGCAGCGGAGAAAGGGAAGCAGGTGGTCGGACATACCTAGCGTGGAATCACGGGTGAGTAGATTTAACATCAACGGGGGACGATCGTTTGGATGGCGCAAGTCGCCCGATAGATTTCATAAACTGGAAAATAGTAAACTGGATAATCACTTGTGACATTAGAATAATAATACTGGCATGATAATTGCTGCAATTAGATCAATATGTGATACCCATATACGCAAACTCATTTGTAGGACACATGCACCATTACCAGGTTTTTATATGCAGCACGAGCACTATTCATGTTGACACACACCCTGGTAATTGCCATGTCACAAAACTAGATAACTGCAAATCTAAAACATGTAATTGCTTAGAATTGTGCTATTGCAATAAATATTTAAAATGAAATCATAAGAATTGTTATTCTCGTGCAAATGCATTAATTCACTTGCTCATGCTTGGTATAAATCATACATTGCAAATTGACACCTTATGCATTCATTATCATTGGCATGTGCACCCATGATGATTTCATGAGATTTATGATATTTCTGGATTTTGGGGAAAGCCGCAAGATTTTCAAACTTACGATCTTTTAAATATAAAAGTTGCGGTTTTCTAGTGATGTAAAGTGTCTTCCACCATGAGTTTGCTTAGGTTTTCGAGATCCGTGTCGAGGAGTGGAGGAACCGTCACGGGTACATGGTGGGCCCGGTACGGTACCCCGGGACAAGAAGATCGCAGGAGATGGCGTTGAGCCTGGCAGGGGACGGATTACCTACCGGTGATTTCATTTGGCACGGCGGATATCCAGAGGATACCGACCGTGGCCGCTAGATTGAGATATGGATATTTGACATGGATCAGCCGGATAGCTGAGTCCAGAGATGCTTGACATGGATATATGAGATTTAGACAGATTTGAGGTGTCGTTGCTGGACACGGATTTTATTGATTTCATGGATATTATGCTGATGTTTAAAAGAAGTTTTCAAAACAAATGAAGGAAACAATTTTTATACCTTCATGACGAGATCTTGAGTTGACTCATATGGCATACATACCTGTTATTGCATCCATGTGACATACTGGTTAGAACCCTGATGATGCATACATACCTGCTAGTACATATAGCCATACCTATTTTAGAGATTCTAGGATACTTGTGTGCATGCATACGATAGCCTAAGTAAATGTTATTTATTACTCACGAGCTGGCAACTCACCCCCGTTGTGCCCCAGCTTTTCTGCAGGTCCTTTCCGTCAGCACTGTAGCGGCGGACACTTTTGCTCACTTTGCCCTTTTTGCTTGGACTCAAGGCTTTTGCTCATAGGTCGGTTGTTATCATTTTATACCACCTTATATATGCTCATTGTATCTAGAGTACTCCTTCTACTGCTACTACTACTGCTGTTGCTGCCACCACCACTACTATTTCAGCTGTACCGGTTATTTGGATTACTGTATATTGACCTAGAGACGAGGTTGTAAGACTTGGGGTTTTATGCTATGTTATTTGGGGTCGAGCTCACTTGAGTCGACATGTTATTTTACCCATGCTTCATACTTATTTATGCATATTGTTGTTTTACATTGCGTGGGATTTGTGACCGCCTTGAGGCGAAGAGCTAGCTCCCGCTCGGGGATGCCATATTCATGTTATTTATTTATATTCGGTTTTGCGCCCGTTTGAGGCCTGATTTATAAACGAAATTCAGCAGAAATTTTGGAAAGAGGAAGGATATTTTAAAAAAGGACTTGATGTGGGTTAATGGTGAAAACTGTTTTAAATAAATTGGTTTTCCTTCACTCAAATTCTTAATTGGGTTTTGTATTCTGGGCTTCGGCTTACTTATTTTACGGACGCCTTGAGACGTTTCGTAACTTAAGTGCCGGTCGCGTTCCATACCTTGCGGGTCGTGACACATTAGTCTATGAGTTTAAGGACCCCACAGTCCGTATTCCTATTTTGGGGACGAATGTTGGTTTAAGGACGCATTAGTCCATGAGTTTAAGGACCCCACAGTCCGTATTACCAGTTTAGGTACATGGTGGTCCATCATTCCCATTTTAGGGACGAATGTGGGTTTAAGGACGCATTAGTCCATGAGTTTAAGGACCCCACAGTCCGTATTGATGTGTGGCTGTCGGGACCCGTCACCTCTCTGACGACGTTGAAGGTTACAACGACAAATATCAGAGGATTTCGGAGATGTACCCTTGAACCGGATGTAAATTGATTTGAGAGAGCAGTCGTGCTCAGTCAATTTATTTTGAGGACTTACGGCCAAAATTGGGCTAAGTCCAGTTGAAAATGTTCAATATTTTATTTGTGTTTGGCCTGTCAGGGCTTTATTTGGGCTCTGCCCTTTTTAATAACGCAGTGCATTTTTTCTGGCCTGTTAGGCCTTTTTAATTGGGCTCTGTCCCTTTTTTTTATAATGCAGAGCATTAGGCCTCTCAATTAAATGCATAGCATTTATCTTGGCTTGTTAGGCCTTTTTAATTGGGCTCTGCCCTTTTTAAATAATGCACTGCATTTTGTTTGGTCTGATAGACCTTTTTATTGGGCTCTGCCCTTTTTAAATAATGCAGAGCATTTACTCTTTTGACAGTGTGCCACGTGGCCTGTCAGGCACTTTGCGCCAATTGAGGTGCGCAAGGCGCAAACTGATGTGGATGCGACACGTGTCACGCTCTGGTGTGCGCAGGCGCAGGCGCAGTGCGCTGCGCTATTGCGCTGCTGACATGTGGCGTGCTCTGGTGTAATGCGCCAATTCACGAGCGCAGTGCTCATTTTTTAAAGCGCAAGGCACATATTATTCTGGGGTTGACACGTGGCGTGTTCTGGTGACTTGCACCAACCTAAGAGCGCAGAGGCTCATTTCAGAAGTGCAAGGCACTGTTCAAAAGCGCAGAGCGCATCTGGATCTATTTTAGATCAAAGAACAGAATCTCTTTAATTCTAAAGAGGTTCTGTCTCAAGTTTTAAGAACCAGTGGTTCATCAAAAGGCAATGCCTTTATATAGATCAAAAGATCTAGTAAAGAAGTAAATTACTTCTCTTTTTTTATTAATATTATCATTTTTTATTGAAGATCTTTGATCTTGTTCTTAGATCATTGATCTTTTTAGAAGAACTTCTTCCTTTTTTCTCAAAGGTTTACCTTTTCTATTCTTAGAGTTCTTCTCGAAGTTTTAGAGGAGTTCTTTTTCCTTTTCTCTGTGTGTTTTAGACTTGGAGTCTAGGGGCCTTTATATAGTGCCAATTGATTTGTTAAATCAGTTAAAGAGATCTTTCGCTGAGTGATTTAGGGGTTTTTCCCCACCGTTGGATCTTTGATCCTAGGGCTTCTGTTTTACAGAAGATAATCTTCTTGTTTTTAACAAGATTGGAAAGATCTTTCCAGAATTTTATTGTTATTTAGTGTTGGTACAGTTAGCGCAAGCGCACCTGCGCTTGACTCGTGTCGCGCAGTGCAGAGCGCTGCGCAACTGCGCTGACACGTGTCACGCGGCGCAGAGCGCAAGTTGCCTGAAGCGTTGCTTCCTTTATTTAAATAGAGCCTTGCTCTGATTGGGTGCGCTGTCTTGGGCGCAGCACTGGTGTGTCAGCTTTTGACACGTGGCGTACTGCGTGCAGCGCAAGGAATCTGAAGCGTTGCTTCAATTTTTGAATTTTTGAAATTCAAACAGAGCTTTTCTCTGATAGGGGAAAAAAATGCCCCCCCCCACCGTTGCGCTCACGTGGCGCACACGTGAGTGCAGTGGTGGCAAGATCCCAACCGTCAGATCAACTCAGGAGTTGAAGGGGCGCTTAGACGCCTATAAATAGGACCCTTGGTCCTTCACAGATGATCATCATTTTCAAGAATTTTGATTTTCAGAGCCTTGCTCTTGTTTTCAAGAACTCTAGAGCCTTGCTCTCATTTCCAAAGTTAGAACTTTTAGAAAAACTTTAGGTAAAATTAATCTTAAATTAAATTAATTTTAATTAATCTTAACCAACAGAGCCTTGCCCTCATAGATCTTCTGATCTAAAGAAAACCCCTTTGGGGTTTCACCAACAGAGCCTTGCTCTCAAGAATCCATAGATCTAAAGGGATCTTGTTTCAGGGTTTTTAACCCATGAACAGAGTTTTGCTCATGGACAAAATATAGATATTTTTGATCTAAAAATGAAGAACTCTTAAGAGTTTTCATGGATCTTTAAGATCCCAAAATTTTTAATTTTTAAGAATTAATTTTCCTTTGATGGATTTTTCCATCATTTTCACAGAGCTAGGCTCTTTTAATCTTTTAAGGAATTTTATTCCCTTGAGACCAGAGTTTGACAAGTATCACTCTGTGACAGAGCTTTGCTCTGAAAGGGGAGATTTTCTCCTTATCTCTAGGGATTTCTCATTAATGAGAATATTCTTTTGGGGATCTCCTCATTAATTGACAGTCTCATCCAATGATGGGGCTGTCTTATTAACTGATGCATTGTCATCTAGATTTTGTGGGTCCCCCTTTAGTCCCCCCTACACTGCATTGCAGTGTAGTATCAAGCGTCAGGCTTTTAAAATTAAATTATGACACTGACGGCTGAATCTCGTTTTTCTTTGCAGGCAATCATATCTGCTGATCTATCTTTCCCATTTGTTCGCTCAGAGGAAGAATTTCCCGAGGCGCCGGTGGACCGGGAGGTGCTCGCTCTCATTAAGGATCATGACCCTGAGCACAAGAACCTTCACCTGTAGGGTAGGTGGTATAATGAAATCATCAAGGGTCGCCGAATCTTCGGTTGCGCAACGCCATCTGAGCCTATCTCGTCGATCCCTTATACGGATGAACCCCCGGTGAAGTATGCCGTGGAGGTCGTGAACTGGAATTCGGAGGATCTTCTCCAGCCTTCGATCGCTGCCATTCCCGTGCAGCCGCCCCCGGCCGTGGACATTCTGGGGCGACACATATGTCATGGTGAGGCACGCCCTTGGAGACAAGCTTATAATATTGGATTGACCCCTCGACAACCGGCCGAATATTTGCAGTGGGCCAGGTATATCCTATTAGCGAAGAGGACGCATCTGATGAAGATCGTTCTGTATTCCGCAGTCTACGTCTCATTGTTCGAGTATCCTGTTCCTCCGATGTGGTAGGTTAAGGCATTCATAGAACAATGGAACATCCCTACCGATACCTTCCTTCTATCGGAAAGGGAAGTCTCCATCTTCCTGGATGAGTTCGCTGAGATCTCAGGTTTGCCGGTGAGGGGGGAGCATTATGAGGAGCTGCTTCCTCCTGACGAGTATGTCTTCGCCACCAAGTCGTTGGTGATGGGCCTAACACCCGAGAATACTATTCGGCACCAGTTTCCGAGTCTGGTGTAGGTGTTGAACATATATGAAGGTCTCTATTTGGAATCGGGAGTCCGGGGAGTCAGTTTTGCAGATTTCATCGCCCTCTTTCTTCGACCGGAGGTTCTATCGCAGCGGAGCGAAAAGTTCGCCAAGCTTGACGACCCCTTTGTCCTCTTCTTAGATCGTCGACCAGCATTGGAAGACGATCAAAAGGATTTCTATCTCCCTGATGCCGCCATCATGCCCTTATCAGAAATCGCCGCCCCGGGCATTGATGAGGAGACCTTCTTATTAGGGTTTCTGGGATTGTGGCTATGCTGGTTCGCGCCCCTATGCACCCGCGCTACATGAGGCCGTCCGTTTTCTATCCAGCGCATCGGATGGTGGCTGGCCTACAATTGTTGATCGGAATCGCCGGGCTGGCTCACCTATACAATGGAATCAGCGTGGCGGCAGACGCTAATGAACCAGGGGTGCAACCTGCCAATTTCCCGATGCACTACTTCACTTCGTGGATGGAAATGCATGTGCTCGGGGTATTCGGCATTCATAAGAGCCCTTCGTTTTTCGAGAGGTTCAGACTCCCAAGAGTCATGCGGCTGATCGGCGCCTCGATTGTGAATCCGCCTCCGCGGGAGGCTAGGGGGTTGCTCCTTCGTCCGCACCTGGTCGGAGCGAGGATTTCTTTCATGGACAAAGTCGTGACTATCGGCTCGAAGACCTCTAAGGCGGTGTTGGCGCTGCGTGATGGCTTCAAGGACGGGGCCTCCGTACCGAAAGCCCGAGAGATTCTTCACCTATACTCCATCCGGCCGAGCTTCCTGGTGTTCAGGCAAAACGACATGGCGCTCTTCATGAGGTATAACCCTCACCGGTTCGCCCTGTTGGAGATAGTGCCCTCAAAGTCAATTATTGGATCACAGGTATGTGATTGCAATGATTGAGGGAGGACCTATCCCGGTAGGACAGTCTTACTCGAGATGATAGTATGTTATCTGGTTTACCTTTATCATCGTGTACTGCTTTAGGTGACCTGACAGGTCACTATTGCACGTTGATAGAGCCCCTAGGATTCTTGCTTGACTGCCAGTAGTATGAGGGCGATCTTATACGTGGGAGATGGTAGTCTATAAGCACATCCTTAAAATGTCCCTAGTCGTGGGAGTTTCGAGACAGGGCATCGATTCTCCAGAGTAGACTAGTGTATACAGTCGAGACCCCGACGAGGGGCGATGGCCGGTCTCACAAGCCACTGGTGTAAGTTGGTTCACCTAAGATGTATACAGGTGCTCATTGGGTTATGAGTACACCGGACAGGACTCGCCGGGAACATGCTAGTTGGTCTTATACTTGACGTCAGATAGCAGTTCCCTGATGACATGTGTACAGGTTAGTTCATCGACCTGGGGGTCGTCATTTGTCTCGTGTGAGTTCCCACTGTGATTTGATTACTACCCTACCACGGCTCAAAGGAGTCGTGCAAACAGGTTTAGTTGGGTACAGTCCCGAGCCACATGGAGGCAGTGAGCGGATCATCAGGGGTTCGTCTCTCCCGGTATTGGGGGTGAGTTCGCGCTGTGTCTAGGAGAGCCATTACACGAAGTCCTTGGCCAAGGCAGGAGATTTACTGGTAGGTATTCCAGTAGTATCTCAGGGTGTTCTGGGCTACACTCCGACACGACTTGTACCGCTTTTGGGGGTCTGACTTTTACCAACCCCCTGGGCCCGCCATGCGATACTCATAGACGAACGGACCGGACTGTACGGATATTGTCACTGACAGGCTCAGTAGGGTGTCAGGATGAGTTCGCTCATCGACGTCCTTTTTGGTCAATAGCTGGTGGCCCGTCACGTATTGGCATATACCTCTGACGTGCTAGTGGTTAAATCCACAGCCATAGTATTGACGAGTCTTTAGAGTCCACCACACTTACAGTTACTCAAGCTTTCGGGCGAAACGCTGTAGAGGTCATATGGAGATATGGCAGGGTTCGATCGGATACGTACGGTATTGCACGGATCAGGATCGGACGGATTTTACTAGCCGGCTTTGGCTTAAGCCGGATCCTAGTATAAGATAGTGTAGTTTTGTCTCTTTGCATTTGTGTTCAGTGGGAATACAAATGCGGGCATGTTTTTGCAGCAACGGGGTTTTTCCTGTAATTTATTACGGGACCAGTTTTCTGGAGTTGCATTCCGTTTCGGCCGGTTTTCCTTTGTTCTTTCCCGGATGGACCTTTCCGATGGAGGGTGTTATTTGCAAGTTTGCAAATAACAAATTGTGGAGGGCTTTCGTGCATTTGTGAGGCATCATGAGTGTTCTTTCATGATGAGATTCCTTTTTCCCCACTTGGATTTTGTGTGGCCGGCCTCTTGATATGTGTGAAGGGGACAAGTTTATTTTTTTGTGTGTAAACATTTCTTCATGTTAAATTTCGTGCCCGCCCTGAGTGTGCTGGTATTTTAATATGGATGGTGGATTAATTTCCTTAGATAGGAATGAGCTAAAATGGGTGTGCAGGGGCTGATTGGTTTTTCAGAGAGAGAGAGAAGCCAAATCACTACTTGCAATTTTTGACAGGGCACAAATAAAATTTTCTTTGGCCGAGCTCATCATTTTTAGTCTGCTCCATTTTCCAGCAAGTTCTATGGAAAATTCTTGTGCACAAATTCCTCCATCATGGCAACTATACTAAACCCCAAAGAGACAACCATTCTACACTTGTCTACAGCAAATCTTGGACGCGTCGGTTAGCCAACTTCGCGCCCGTGTTGCCTCGGTCCAGAGGTGGGAGCCCGTAAAAGATGCAGGCGATGTGGTGCCCTTCCAGCGAGGAGGCGACGACCGGAATTTCCGTAGGAGATCGAGACGACGACGAGAAGACCGGAGGACTCGGATCACTCGGTATATCTCTAACCCGTCTTGTAGTTATCTAGGACTAGTTAACGGTTCGATCCGGGTGTTTAGTGCGCGGTGGTGCCGGTTTGCTAAGTTCGCAAAATTAAAGTTTATCACCACTTCCGCATATTGGCGTCAGATTGACGGCCGGGGCACCGCCGTGCACTTATAGTGGTATCAGAGCCTCGCCATTAACATAGTCTAGCTTGGTTTAATGTGCTTACATTTCCGATCGACCAAAATTCCAAAAACCGTATTTTCTTCACATCAGTTTTCTGTTGAAATTTTTTGAAGCCCAAAAATTTTTCAGGTTGTAAAAAACTAATGTACTGGAAGTTCTAAGAATTATGGAGAAATTCGAGACACTGATCTCTCAAGGGGAGCGCGGAACCGCGGCCAAACCCCACTTGGCGCCGCTGTTCCGCCGCAGTATAGGTTGATCAGTGTGTCTAATTTCTCCAGTGGGCTTCTGGGCTGATTTTAGGGGTTTTGGAATATTAATATTGGGCCCAGAATTTCTTGATGTGCTACAGTAGTACTTGGGGGCCCACTTGTTAAAATTTGATCGATCGGATATTTTAAACACATTATTTCACAGTATTTACATTATATCTGCGACCGTGAATGTCACTTGATCGGTAAATCCTGTCTAACTACTATAGCCCGGT
This sequence comes from Agapanthus africanus, assembly GCA_030015575.1. NCBI lineage: Eukaryota > Viridiplantae > Streptophyta > Magnoliopsida > Asparagales > Amaryllidaceae > Agapanthus > Agapanthus africanus. Next base: position 542,395,185 of record CM057337.1, read on the forward strand.
TAGACGGATTTGCGAACGTGACTTTCACGTTGATGTTCTGTGTATTGCTGTGATGTTGCGGATCGGTCGTGGTGATAGCCTGGTTGCAGTGGTAGTACAGTTTTGTTGTATTATGTACATTTGATATTGCGGGGCGAGCGTCCGACATGTGGACTGCCGTCACTGCCTGATTGTATTATTATTTTTGGGGCACGGCCAGGTTGCGGTCGATGTACCCGTTGTATGTATATTTTACTTTCTGTACTAGGATTACCCCGCGGAGGGGTGCACGGATAGCCGGGTTCTAGAGGGCAACAAGCCCGCATCTCATGGCATTGAGACGGAGGGGGCTTCACTCTGGAATTGGCGGGCTATTCGCCGCACTCGTACGGGGTACAGGTTGACCCAGGAGGGGTGCCCAAGTTACCAGATTCCGTGAAGTGCTGGGTGGTCCATTCACGTTGCTGAAGGGGGCTGCCTCGCTTCAGGTTTTGGCGGGTAACTTGCCGTGCCCGTAGGGGTCTAGGATTTCATTGCACAGGCTATCCACACGACCAGGGGAACGTCGGGTTTCAGTAGTGGCTCTGTGAAACCCGGGGATCCCAGATATCTGTATTGTTCTGTGATGCTGTACATTTCTGTGATGTTGCATTTTTTTCACGCTTTGAGCGAATATAATATATTGGTATATATATTAGTAGATGTTGTATATGTTTTGCATCCACATTAGTCCAGTCCCCGCTCTGTCGTTAGTTAGCTAACCTAACGGGTAATGACGGGACCCAGTGGATGCGGATGGCATATACGTACATCAGCATATTTTCGTTCTTTGTGGTGTGATCAATTGATGGGACTGCGTTGATTCGGATCAATGCAAGTTAAACAAACCTAATCTGATGTTGTTGGAACATTTTTCAAAAAGCTGTTATTGCAAGGACGTTCACTTTTATTTTGCATCGTGGTATTCATTTGGAATATCCTGCTCCTCAGTCGACGAGGCAAGGGCCGAGATCCCTTCACCGGGAGTGACCCCTTGGACAGAAGTTTGCGTCAGGGCATTAACTTCACTATAGCCGATTACTTTTGCTTTGCATCGTGGTATTCATTTGGAATATCCTGCACCCCATTCTACGGGGAAAGGGCCGAGATCCTTTCACCAGGAGTGACCTCTTTAGTAAAGGTTTTCGTCACTATATTTTCTAAAAAGCTATCCGTTCCTTCAACGATACCAAGTTCATTACGTTAAAGGTTTTCTTCAGAAACCATTCGTAGCCCTCCGTCGTTTCATATGGGTAGTCAATAGTATTCAAGCTGTGTTTGTTGGCCAAAGTCAAGGCACAGTGTTTGGTAGCTGTTGGTTATTCATATGCAGCATAGATAGATGCGTTGGTTTGGAACAGTCGTACTGCCTTGTTGGCTAAAGTCAAGGGTAGGTACAGGTGGATTCAAAACAACATGGAGAATGACGGGTAGAACTTGACATGCGACTTATGATTTGTTGGCCAAAGTCAAGGTCATAAGAGCATGGGGTAAAAATCACATCGGGAGTTTCAAAAGAACTGAAACTTGCCAGATATGCACATACCTTCTGGAGTGTGATACCGTGAACGGATTCCGTCATGTTATCATGCGATGATAGTTGGATCCCGATTCCTACTGATGAGTTGGTTTACTCCTCGGGTGATCCCGACTAATTCTTCTTTCAGGTTTGGAGGAGAATTTCAGGTTACAGTGGGAGGTTTCCTGATTAGGTAAATTGGTAACCATTCTGATCTAGGTTAGAGTGCACGCTGAGTGTTTCTTTTCTCTCTCTCTTTGGCAGCGACCATTGACCCGACCCTAGACTATGACTCAGTGACCAAGTTGACCGAACCTTCATTAACACTGTCTTTTGGATTGTCAGAGTCGCTAACCTTATTGCCACTCCTACTTTTACTCTTTTCTCCAGGACACCCCGTATTACTACGAACGTCCACTTCCATTGGACAAAACCATCATATGGTTATATACGAACTCGAAGGAATTTATTCGAGGATGGTTTTCGGTTCTGGAGAAAACGGATAGGATTATTCAGTTGTCTTTTCCTTTTACCTTCTCTCAAGTTGTGAGTACTACTTGGTTTAGGAGATAGTACACCTATTACGCAAATTGGAAAGTCTTCTTCCAAACCTTAGGCTGGTGCTGAGCGGTGGGGAATGAAGAAAACCAATTAGCATAACGATGGTGTGCAGAAGGTATTAAGTTAAGACAAAGCAAGGGATTAGTAAGAGGGCAAAGTAAATTGCGACTGCTATTCACGACCAAACCAAATATTCCTTCCCCAATCCTAAATCACCTTTGTATTTCTCCAGGACACTCCGTATCACTATGAAGATCCACAGTTTATTGGATACTCCATCGTATGGTTATATACGAACTCGAAAGGAACTTGTTCCAGTTCGGGGATGGATTCTGGTCCAGGAGAAATAGGAATAAGATTTATTCGGTTGTCTTTTATCCTCACCTTCTCTCGCATTGCGAGTGCTCCTAGGATTAGGACAGTACATCTATTATGCTTATTGGAAAGTCTTCTTCCAAACCATAGGCTGGTGCCGAACGGTAGGGAAGGAAGAAAACCATTTAGTCTAAGGGTTGTACAGAAGGTAATGACTAAAGACATATAAAAGGATTTGGAAAGGTGGCAAAGAATTATACGGTTACAGTTGTGAATCTGGAAGAGGCATTACTAGGAATACCGGGATACCCCATCGAAACATTTCAATGTTTCAGCTTCGCTGTGTACTGTTAAAGGAAAACTGATTTCCCAGTTAAACACTTGCTCCAGGGTATGTATTTACCAGGTATGATTCTCACATCTGTATGGTTTTACAGATGATGAGTGGGAGTAGGTTATTGGGAATTAGGTGACCATCCTCATTATATCGGGATTCGTTGTAATCGGTGATATTTGAGGAGATCACCTGGGCTGTTTGCCGGTCGGCAAATATTTGGTTTTGAATATCCGCTGTTGTGCACCAATTTCAAATTGATATATCTGTACGTCTATTTTCATAGAGTGAGATATACCCTTTTGATATTATGTCTATGACATTTACCTATATCAGTGGATGGTTAGGTAAGGAGCATTAAACAGCGGTGTAATTCTTCTTAACCATAAGTACAGTTTTCAACCTACGACACACAGTGAATGAGTTATCAGACTCAAGGGACTTATACAGAGTATTGTATGTTGTCCAGGCTCCATCAGAACAGAGGGGTTGGTCCTCGTACTATATTCGGTTTACTTATGACTTCTCTAGTTTTTAGACAGGTGTTTCGTGGAAACACAGGGTCCGAATTTTGAGAAGTTATAGGTATTTGAATAAAGTAGAGAACCAGATATTGCAAGTATCGGGATTCTTCAAGGTGATCGAAGATGTAGATATTTGTGCATGGTATTCAGATGATAGTAATGATTAAGAGAACTTGCTTCTCTTACAGGTTACTCATAATTGGAAGTATTCCTAAGTTGAGTAACGCTGATCGGCCTCTCTCCATTTAGTTGACATGCACTGGAGACAGCTGCATGATTTGAATCTGGTTCAATTAAATCAGTGCCTCTGTTCCTATATTGTATATAGAACAGTTCGTATCTTAACGATGTTAAGGTATGGGGAGTTGTCCGGCCTATGCTTAAAACCAGACTCTGGATAACTCAAGGCATGTTTCTGTAATGGCTGTTTGTGGGTTGACCCAGGCTATGACGAGGGTTGACTTTCTACCATAAGAAAGATCAATAGTGATATTGTTCTTGACTCGCCACAGTTTTAATAAAAATGGATTTTTTCAGAAAATAGTAGTGGGAGTATGGTAGAACTGGAAGTGATTCCAGAACCGCAAACGATTACTGAAGATTTGATAAGGAACCTAAAGATTCAATCTGGTTTGACATTCCATTGGCCACTCCGCAGATAAGGTGGGTAACTTCAGGCACCCGAGAGGTGCTCCAGTAGCCTCAAGGACGGTGACAGGGAAGTTCTTGTTTACCCACACTTGCCATTGCTGTTGTTCTAGGCTGCGAGACCCGCTGGGAGGATGAGTATAGCGTCGTTCTAAACTAGCTTTAGAAGTGCACGTCTATATGACTCTGCCAGAGGGTTGTCGTAGTCAGTGGGAGCAGCGGAAGCATTGGTGGACATCAGGCTTATGTCTATTTATAGACTAAAGCAGATATAGCGGAGATAGATCATCTATTTCTGATGTGACAGTCATAGGTTTAACGTCATCAGAATAGGGGATGGATCTGTTAAGAAGGTAGTAGGGTGTCATGTCATGGTATTTGATAACATACACAAAGTAGGAAAGGATACTCCTATACTGCGATCGGTTATACTTTGGTCGTCACACAGTGGTTTCTCCACATGGGACTTGGACATTATATCAGACATACTGGTTACTAGATCTATGGTTTTAGATCTAGATTTGGGTGGTTTCCCAATCAGGGTACTTTGACAGCATTCTAAGAGTATTTAGAATGGACGACTCCTGGCACGGTAGTGTACCTGCAGGTGATGGAGTCACCCTCTCTAAAGGTGTCTTATAGACTAAAGTAGAGAGGGATGTGCATGATTGGCAGATCACTTGCTTAGGCAATTGAATCAATAATGAGATGTCAAGTACCACACCAGATGTTGATCCAATCCTGGAGAAACAGTTGGGAGCAACTTTAGAACATAAGTAGATGTTCTAGAGAAATGATAACGACAGCCTCATTAAGGATACAGTTATCATTCCAGGCTTCCAAGGTGACATGGAAGACAGGGTGATTGTCAGAGTTATAGTTTTCCCTCTGACGAGGGGCAGTATTCTGGACAGGTGATCCAGGCAGATACTGAGGGAGGCATGGCGCAGGATACTGATTAAGTTCAGTTGACGATACAGTTTAAGAAGTTTGGGTTTGGAGTTCATTTATGAGTTAGGTCCCATCAGACATCCAGACATTCTAAGACAGGTATTGCTCATTTCGGGAGATGGCTTTCTCCGCGAACTTGAGATATAGAGAGACATAGAAAGAAACATCCAAGGATCCACTCACTGAGGCTATTCCTCGAACGCAATAGTTTCGCAAACGGGTTTTGTGAGTCTGACTAGTAGAGGAGTTGGGTGTTCGGTATCACAGGGGCTGTGAGTATGCGACATCGCAATAATTAGCCTTGAGTGCAAGTGGGAGATTGTTGGAGATAGTGCCCTCAAAGTCAATTATTGGATCACAGGTACGTGATTGCAATGATTGAGGGAGGACCTATCCCGGTAGAACAGTCTTACTCGAGATGATAGTATGCTATCTGGTTTACCTTTATCATCGTGTACTGCTTTAGGTGACCTGACAGGTCACTATTGCACGTTGATAGAGCCCCTAGGATTCTTGCTTGACTGCCAGCAGTATGAGGGCGATCATATACGTGGGAGATGGTAGTCTATAAGCACATCCTTAAAAGGTCCCTAGTCGTGGGAGTTTCGAGACAGGGCATCGATTCTCCAGAGTAGACTAGTGTATACAGTCGAGACCCCGACGAGGGGCGGTGGCCGGTCTCACAAGCCACTGGTGTCAGTTGGTTCACCTAAGATGTATACAGGTGCTCATTAGGTTATGAGTACACCGGACAGGACTCGCCGGGAACATGCTAGTTGGTCTTATACCTGACGTCAGATAGCAGTTCCCTGGTGACATGTGTACAGGTTAGTTCATCGACCTAGGGATCGTCATTTGTCTCGTGTGAGTTCCCACTGTGCTTTGATTACTACCCTACCACGGCTCAAAGGAGTCGTGCAAACAGGTTTTAGTTGGGTACAGTCCCGAGCCACATGCAAACAGGTATTCCAGTAGTATCTCAGGGTGTTCTGGGCTACACTCCGACACGACTTGTACCGCTTTTGGGGGTCTGACTTTTACCAACCCCCTAGACCCGCCATGCGATACTCATAGACGAACGGACCGGACTGTACGGATATTGTCACTGACAGGCTCAGTAGGGTGTCAGGATGAGTTTGCTCATCCACGTCCCTTTTGGTCAATAGCTGGTGGCCCGTCACGTATTGGCTTATACCTCTGACGTGCTAGTGGTTAAATCCACAGCCATAGTATTGACGAGTCTTTAGAGTCCACCACACTTACAGTTACTCAAGCTTTCGGGCGAAACGCTGTAGAGGCCGTATGGAGATATGGCAGGGTTCGATCGGATACGTGCGGTATTGCACGGATCAGGATCGGACGGATTTTACTAGCCGGCTTTGGCTTAAGCCGGATCCTAGTATAAGATAGTGTAGTTTTGTCTCTTTGCATTTGTGTTCAGTGGGAATACAAATGCGGGCATGTTTTTGCAGCAACGGGGTTTTTCCTGTAATTTATTACGGGACCAGTTTTCTGGAGTTGCCAGTTTGCATTCCGTTCCGGCCGGTTTTCCTTTGTTCTTTCCCGATCGGACCTTTCCGATGGAGGGTGTTATTTGCAAGTTAACAAATTGTGGAGGGCTTTCGTGCATTTGTTAGGCATCATGAGTGTTCTTTCATGATGAGATTCCTTTTTCCCCACTTGGATTTTGTGTGGCCGGCCTCTTGATATGTGTGAAGGGGACAAGTTTATTTTTTTGTGTGTAAACATTTCTTCATGTTAAATTTCGTGGGCCCCCCTTGAGTGTGCTGGTATTTTAATATGGATGGTGGATTAATTTCCTTAGATAGGAATGAGCTAAAATGGGTGTGCAGGGGCTGATTGGTTATTCAGAGAGAGAGAGAGAAGCCAAATCACTACTTGCAATTTTTGACAGAGCACAAATAAAATTTTCTTTGGCCGAGCTCATCATTTTTAGTCTGCTCCATTTTCCAGCAAGTTCTATGGAAAATTCTTGTGCACAAATTCCTCCATCATGGCAACTATACTAAACCCCAAAGAGACAACCATTCTACACTTGTCTATAGCAAATCTTGGACGCGTCGGCTAGCCAACTTCGCGCCCGAGTTGCCTCGGTCCAGAGGTGGGAGCCCGTAAAAGATGCAGGCGATGTGGTGCCCTTCCGGCGAGGAGGCGACGACCGGAGTTTCCGCAGGAGATCGGGACGACGACGAGAAGACCGGAGGACTCGGATCACTCGGTATATCTCTAACCCGTCTTGTAGTTAGCTAGGACTAGTTAATGGTTCGATCCGGGTGTTTAGTGCGCGGTGGTGCCGGTTTGCTAAGTTCGCAAAATTAAAGTTTATCACCGCTTCCGCATATTGGCGTCAGATTGACGGCCGGGGCGCCGCCATACACTTACACGCCCAACAATCAAGCTATAACCAGGGGGTTCCACTGGAGGTGTTTTTAGAAGAGCCCGCGGCCACCATGGAGGGGATACGGAGCGCGATGCACCTTTTATGCGGCTGAATACGGGCTCCCACTTCTTTATCAGCGGGCCGAGCTGCGTCCCCCGGGTCCTCCACGTGTACATAGCTTAGTACGAGCATACGATGGGTGCCGTCATCCGAGAAGAGAAGCGTATGTTGGTCGACCGCAAGGGTGGCCCCCTGGCAGCGACCGCAAAGCTCCCTTGAGGCCAAGGATCCCGGTCGTTCCTCCGCTGAGAGATGCTAGAGATGGGCCACTGCGCATGTTGAGCCCTCCGCGCAGATTGCCTCGTGATACCGTAGACGTGCCCTAAGCGCCCCGTGCTCCAGTGGAGTCGGTGAATGTGATCTCGCCGGAGTCCGGCGTGGGTGAGGACATCGGGACCCGCCGCCCTAAGGTGCCTACAAAGCGCAAGTTGATCTTGGGTGCACCCGGGCCTCGCGTGCAGAAGAGGAAGAAGAAGTTGCTCCTCTCTCTCGATGCTATCCTTGGCTTAGAGCCTCAGGCCCTTCTCACCGAAGTCTTAAGCGAGTACGGAAGCAACCAGAGTTTCTCGGTAGAACCGGAAGACACCGATCTGGCGGCCGCCATCACGGCTTCTGAGCGATCGGCCAGACTCGAAGCGTGGTTGGCTAAACTCGCTAAATCAGGTAATCATTAGTTGTATTCTTCGTCATTTCATCATACTTTTATCATTATCTTTGACTAATGCTTCTTCCCCTTTTTAACAGGCGTCACCACTGAAGAAGCTATCGCTGCTTCCCTCAAAACTTTCCAGGAGGAGGAAAGGAAACGCACTCTGTCTGGCGTTGGTATGTCTCGGCTTGCTAAGTCTTTATTCTATTTTTTATAGCCAATCCAATCTTCTCTCTTTCTTTTTGCAGGGTCCATGGGATCTTCTGCACAAGCCGATGCAGAGACTCTTCCCGAGCCAGCTACTGAAGTCCCGGCCTCTTCGGGGTTGCCGCGAGAGACCCAACTCAAAAAGCCGATGAGGGATGCCTTGAAGGCTCTGGAGGCAACTCTAAATGCAGACGATGACGCCTTGATAGAGGAAGCTTCGAAGAGGTCCATCATGACGGCCCGGGAAGAGAGGAAGCGCTTGAGGTGTGAGGCGAAGGAGCGCAGAGCTGCTTTGGCTGTAGGAGCGCAGAGCTGCTTTGGCTGTAGGAGCGGGCCCAAGCACCATTATTCCCGCTGCTTCTCCTTCCGAGGAGCCCCCGGTCGCCTTGTCTACAGCTCATAGACAGGCGGCGCGTGCATTTCGGGAGGCCAACGATCGATCCACCTCAGGTAATGTGTTTTTTGAGACTTTGTTGTAAGAATTGTACAACTATCGGTTCTCATACATCTTTTCCTGCAGGGCCAAGTCCCACTGAAGGAGAGGCGGAAACCATCGAGCCTAAGGGAACAGTGGAGGAGGTACTGGCTGAACCCGAGCCAACGGTAGGCGACGTAGCCGGGGTTGCTGGACCCGAAGTAGCAGCTGATGAAACAGTCACGCCTACTGCGCCCGAGATGGCCACCACTGCTGAGCCCGAGGTAGCGGAAAATGAGACGGCTGCTATAACCGAGCCTGGGGCAGCAGCGGATGGAGCGCCTGATACCGACGACCCAATGGCAATGGTAGCATGACAGCCGCGACCGCTGAGCCCGAAGGAGTAGCGGGTGAGACGGGTAAGATTTCCTAGGACAAGACGGCCGCTTTTTCTCAAGAGTCTGGCAATGCTCCGATCATTGCTCTCCCCGCCTATGGTCCTCCGCCGTCTCCTGGCCTCATGAGCACGACGACGGCTTCCGTAGAGTCTGGTGATGAGGCTACGGGAGGTGGGCTCATGTCGATGGAGGAGGGAGACGCCGCCGCTTCGGGTGGTGACTCATCAGGTAAATTTTGGGTTACTGTCCCTTTTTTTCTATTTTGCAATCCTCCCTGACAGGGCTTATCTTGTTTATAACGCAGGTGCAGCCTGTGTTGATGCCCCATTGCTCGAGAGAGCTCTGTCAGCTACTGCCTTGACGATGGCTACCTCTCTACCTTCTCTTGCACCGTCGCAAATGTTGGAAGGTATGGATTTGTAACCCATTAGTTTTATCTTTCGGCCGCATAATTTATATACTAATGTCGTACTATTGCATCTTTGCAGGAGTGCTTTTTGATCACCTCTACCAGGTGCTGCACCCACACTTCTCCTTCCCGTCGGAGCTCGCTTCCTCCAGTGGCGCTGGTGAGTATAGTTTTCCACTAATACTCTTTCTTTTTCCAATAATGAACTTTTTTCTGACTTTTCCTTGCCCTGATTGCAATGCTGCAGATCAAAGGGGGAGATGAAAGATTAGTTGCGCCACCGGTCCTCCCGGCTTTGCCACCTGCTGCAGCCGGTATGGTAGAATTTACTGCTTACAGGTCTCCTGTATATTAGGTCTGTCATCTGATCGTGACTTGTTTTGCAGCTATCGTTCCGGTCCCTTTCTAGTCTCGTGTCATTATGCTGGTCGGACCCTTTTCCAGACGCCCGTCCTCGAAAGGCGCCGCGAATAGTCTGCGCATAGTGAGCGACTATATTGAGGAGCTTGACGTGGAGACTCGTACACCTGCTGCAGATTTTGCTGCGGAGGTTAACCTAATGCTGGCGACACTTGTAAACTTCCATAACGAAGGCATCGTCACGTCTTGGGTTAACCACTACAGGGAGATTGAGGCCCGCCTGCATCAACTGGAGCTTATGCGTCCTGCCCCCGAGGTTTTGGCCACGAGTACTCAACGGGCGGCATGGATCAAGCAAAGCGCTTCATACTTCCGCTATCCGGAACAAGAAGCGGCTTTAAGGCGGAAGGAGTGCCAAGATACCTCAAACGAATCTGCTCGATTGCGTGCTGAGGTCGACGCGAACGCTGCCCGGGTGAAGGCTATCTTTGAGGGTCTTCTGCAAAGTATTTCTGATGGGCTAGCCCTGAAGCGGAAGCTCGATACCGTCAAGCATGATGCCCAAGGTTGTGAAGCAGCTCAGCAAGCAGTTGAGGAGGAGCTTTCATCCTACATGCAGCAGCGGGCCCAGGTGGAGGCGGAGTTGGCTGCGGCAGCCGATCAGGAGAGGGCGGTGAAGGAAGTGCGAGAGCAGCTTGCAGATTTATTGAAGACGCTTCCTTTTCCGTGAACATTTTGTATCATTTGTAATTGTAAATAAAATGTATTTGTTTCTTTTATTCTTTACCACAATGTATCTTGTACTCAATCAAATTTATGAATAAAAGATATACATTCTTCAAAATGTCCTGTGTCATTTCTTTGCCTTTTCCCTTCTTTTATTATCAGCATGTTACCTTAGTAAGCATGGTCGACAGATGATATAGCGAGCATCTTGTATTGGCTTCTTCAGGAGGTAGTTATGGCTTAGGCCGCAGGTTCAGATCTGCTGCCTAAGACTTTTCAACTCTATGAGCCGTGAGGGTCTCATAGAGACTTTTCTCCCTATGGATCGAGAGGATCTCGTAGGTGTATTTTCTCCTTAGGAATCGTGAGGATTCCTAAGTGCGTTTTCTCTTATAAGTCGTAAGGATCTTATAAAAGAATTTTCCCTCTTACGAGTCGAGAGGATTCGTAAGCGGTTGTTTCCCTCCTTGTCGAGATTCGACTTTGGAGAGTGTGACCCTTGAATAGTATGCAAGAGTCCATTTTGGACCGACTTGCAGGGTTCCAGTGCTTAGGAAACAGGTTTTTTAATCCCTGCCGCCTAAGGCTTTTCCTCTCGAGTCGAAACATATCGAGTAGTTCTCGCAAAGACACTAATTTCCTCATGAGTCGAGACGAATCGAGCATTTCTCGCAAGAATATCCTAACGTCACAGTTAACCTCTGCTCTTTACGACAGAGGTCCGTTAGGGTCTGTGGTACTTAGGGTTTTGTCCGTCGTACCATCGTGTTGGCTGATGTATTCCTCGATAGGGAATCTTGCTATTCGAGTAGCCTTGCGATTGTCGTGTCTCTGATCCCTTCGGGGGCTGGACAAGACGTCTTCAAGTAATCTTCTAGGTAATATTACCGTCGAAAGAGCAAGCGTAGGGATATACCATGTCACTTTTTACTTGAGGTTAGGCTTATTTTGAAGAACCCCGATGAGTCATAACCACTCCGCGCTGGCGTGGGATGATCTCCGATAGTCTTTCAGGCTTTATGTGACTTGCCGTTAAGACCCCGAAGCTAAGAATTTGGCCTTTGCTTCGTTTGCTGACATTGCGTCCTCTATATCGAGACGAATGTCGTGGTTGTCTCTAGGTTGCTGGTGAACCGTCGAGGTTTGGAACTAGGGATTTTGCCGTGGCTCCATTTGATGATGTTGCGTCTGCTGTGTCGAGACAAACGTCGAGGTGGTGACCACTCCGCACTGGTGTGAGATGATCTCCAATTGTCTTTCAGGCTTTATATGACTTGCCGTTAAGACCCAAAGCTAGGAATTTGGCATTCGCTTCATTTGCTGGCATTGCGTCTACTGTATTGAGACGAATGTCGCGGTTGTCTCTAGGTTGTTGGTGAACCATCGAGGTTTGGAACTAGGGATTTTGCCGTGGCTCCGTTGTTTGATTGTCGCGTCTGAGTCTTGTTGGAGGAAGAACGTTGTTGTTGACATCTCGTCTGCTGTATCGAGACGATCGTCGAGGTGGTGACCACTCCGCGTTGGTGCAAGATAATCTCTGATTGTCTTTCAGGCTTTATATGACTTGCCGTTAAGACCGTGAAGCTAGGAATTTAGCCTTCGCTTCGTTTGCTGGCATTGCGTCTGCTTTATTGAGATGAATGTCGCGGTTGCTGGTGAACCGTTGAGATTTGGCTTCGCTTTCTGGTGGAGCCTGTTGGGAAGGTATGGTTCCCTCTTTGTTTATGTCCCTGGATTGTATACAAGGATTGACGTGACCTCTCATGTAGGGCAAAAGTTTCATTCATTTTTTTATATTATTATTTTATTCCCGCGATGCTCTATCATTTCAGCTTTTACATCGCGAAGGTCGCGATTGCCCAATCATTTCGGCTATTTCTCGCGGTGCCCAATCATTTCGGCTGTTTATTTTATTTTTACTCGCTGCTTTTTATTGTGAGTTGCCCAATCATTTCGGCTATTTTGCATGCATGCATTTTTACTTGCTGATTTTATTTGCAGGTTGCCCCATCATTTCGGCTATTTCGTATGCACGTGTGGCTTACTGTCCTTTTGCCGCAAGCTTGGGATTAGACACCGATTTCGGCATCAGCACCGCTACGACTGGGATGTTGCCAGGAGTGAATCATCATTTGCCTCTGTCGATGTTGAACAAAGGTGGCTTAGTAAACAGGGTTAAGATCCTGTCGACTAAGGCTTTTGACTTCATGAGTCGTAAGGTTCTCATAAAGGTATTTCTCCCTACAAGTCGTAAGGATCTTGTAGGTGTGTTTTCTCCTTAGGAATCGTGAGGATTCCTAAGTGCATGTTCCTCTGTAAGTCGTAAGGATCCTACAAGAGGGTTTTCTCCTTGTAAGTCGAGAGGACTTACAAGGATTGTTCACCATATGGACATATCCCTAGTCACGGGTGGGACTGTGTTAAGGAAATGTTTATTCGCGCCCATGGATTGTATACAAGGGTCAGTACTGACCCACTTGTAGGGCAATATCGAAGGTTGTGGAGGTTGCTTAAGCACAGCTTTAGGTCTCTGTAACTTAAGACTTTCAAATCTTATGAACCGTGAGGGTCCCATAAGAGAGTTCTCCTTATGAGTCGTGAAGATCTCGTAAGTGTAATTTCTCATTAGGAATCGTGAGGATCCCTAAGTGTGTTGCTCCCTTGTGAGTCGTAAGGATCTCACTCGGGTGGTTTCTCCTTATAAGGTCGAGAGGACCCTGTAAGTGTCATTTAACGAGGTTGCGCCCTTTCGGGTTTTTATAAACACTCGCCGGTAGTCCTGCTGTTTTTACTCACGGGGCCCTTTCGGGTTTTCATCCGTGCCCCTTTTGCTTATGGACATACCGTTTTTTTTATATTCTTTTCTTTTTCTTCTTTTTTTTCTAACAAGGTTGCGTCGTTTTCGGGTTTTCACAAACACTCGCCGGTAGCCCTGCTGTTTTTACTCACGGAGCCCTTTCGGGTTTTCATCCGTGCCCATTTTGCTTATGGACATACCGTTTTTATTGTTTTTTATATATCTTTTTTTTATTCTTTTTTTTATTCTTTTTTTTATTCTCTCTTTTTTTTGTATTGGCTTTGTGATGTTGCAATCTACCGTAGTTTATCGACATCTCGGTCAACAGCTAGTTTTATGACGTAGTGGTCCGTCATTAGTTTAAGGACGTTTCGGTCCCCTGTTAGTTTAAGGATGTATCGGTCCATTGTTAAAGAAGGCCGGCTACTACTTGTAGAGTTCGGGCTTAGGAAGATAGCGAGCGGACATGGTCGTCGTCATCTATCGTTGACCTAGGCCTCGACCCGTCAAGCGTAGTATTTCTTCAGGAAGCGGCCGTTTATCGGTCTGAAAGGTCATTCGCCATGCATATCCATGAGTAGATAGGCTCCACCTTGGTAGACCTTGTCTATAATGTATGGGCCTTCATAGATCGGCTCGAATTTTCCCTGCTTGGCGCGATTGGGGATTATAGGTCTTTAGACCACTAGCACGAGTTCGCCTTGGCGGAATGTCCTCGGCCTGGTCAATCTTTCATATGAGCGCGTCATCTTTGCTTTATAAGCCTCCAGATTTTGTTGCGCTATGAGCCGGGTTTCATCAAGGGCATCAAGCTCCTCAAGCCGAAGGTGAGCATTTTCTTCGTCCTTCAGCTCATAGTGGACTGCCACCCGTAGAGAAGGTAATTCTATTTCGAGGGGGAGTACTGCTTCTGTGCCGAATACCAACGCGTACGGCGTTATGTTCATGGCCATTTTGAACGTAGTTCGATACGCCTAGAGAGCTTCTTGCAGTCTCTCGTGCCAGTCCTTCTTATTTCGGGACACCGTCTTCTTCATGATCTTCGTCAAGGTCTTGTTGAAAGCCTCGGCTAGACCGTTTGCTTGGGGATTATAAACTGAGGAATATCTCCAGTCTATATTGTGTTATTGCGCGAAGCGGCTGATCTTGTGGCTTCTGTAGGCTGGCCCGTTATCGGAGATGATCCGTCACGGAGTTCCAAACCGATAAATGACGTGCTTCTTGAAGAAATGAAGGATATTCTCCATCTTCACTTCCCTCAGCGGTACTGCTTCTGCCCATTTGGAGAAGTAGTCAGTCGTCGCCAAGATGAATCGATGTCCCCTGGACGATGCTGGTTCGATGGGGCCGATTACGTCAGTCCCCCACATTTCGAATGGCCAGCTAGCCACCGTTGGATGTAGTGGATTTGGATGCTGATGGATAAAGTCTCCATGGATCTGGCACGAGTGACATCGTATCGCGTACTCGAGGCAGTCTTGGATCATCGTGGGCCAATAATAGCCCATCCGTTTGTAACATTTAGGAAAAAGCTAAAATTAAAAAAAATTAATTAAATTAAGAATAAGCTGATAAATCACAAAATGGTTAAAATCAAATATGTCAATCTTCATAAGTTATATGTAATACAAATTAAATTAGAATTTTAGAATGTAATTTAAATAAGTTATAAGGGTTTTAATGATAATTTTAGCTTCATTTTAACAAAAGATGTGTTATATAATAAGTTAAGTTGTGAGGGGTTAAAGTGTAAAGTTAAGTTTTTATGCAAATAGGGTATTGTCAAGGGTTTAAGTGAATAAGGGATATCATTTCAGTTCTGAATTTAAATTCAAATAAATCAAAAGAAAATAGAGGATAAATCAAAACACCTCAAGCTTTCTTGCACCCTCTCATCTCCACCTCCTTCTTGCATGAAACACACACACTTTAGCACATGACACCTCCTCCTTCCCTTATCTCTTCATTCATTCACTTAAATAGCTCTTTTCCAGTTCAGTTCTGAAATTAAAACTCAATGGAATTTAAAAGAAAAGAAAAGTAAAAGAGAAAGGAAGAACAAGAGAAAGAAGAGAAAGAAGATGTTGATGAGGAGCTTGTTCTTGGAGTTGGTTCTTCATCAAGCTAGAAGAAGTTGATTGATCAAGGAGGGTCATTCCTACAACTAATTAGAGGGTAAATTCTTATTCACAGTAGGTTAATTAGGCTCTGCAGATCAATTAAAACAGATTGAACATGTCACATAATATTGTATTTTAGCTAAACTTATAGTCTGCTAGAATCTGCTTTAATCTGGAACATAAATAAATAAATTCAACAGAGTAGAAATGATGTAGGAATCAAATAGAACACACCACAAGAAGACGGAGGCAGGGCGCCGGTTTTGGGCCGGCGACAGTAGGGTTTTAGCCGGCGTCGCCGGCCATGTGGGAAGCTTTGGGGGTTTGGTCAATTGGGTAGTCTACAGTGTACAATTTAGGCTATTTTGGCACTGTTGATTTAACTTAGTTTTACTGTAACTAAAATCTGGGAAGATATATCGGTAAAAGAATCGTAAAACACTAAATACGACACGATGAAATCAAGTCGCGTTTTAATTTCTGAACCAGTACAGATTTAGGCTATAATCCAGCAAGAGTAAGAGTTTTATAACTTAATATAATCAAATATAGATAACTTGTAAGTGGGATAACGTAGTTCTATTTCCGTTATATCGGAATAGCTATTTTGCTTATATACGTAAACTTGGTATATTTAGACGCGGATACGAGAAGTACGGAAGCCGCGAGGAAAGGGAAAGGATTAGCGATTCCGGAGTAGATTCGACTTTTCCGGTGAGTAGACTAAACATCTACCGGGGAATTTTGTAAAGATGGCGTGTTTCGCCCGTGGTTTTACTTAATGCGATATTTATAGCATCATGTTTAAATGTTAGAATTTCATTCATTAAAATACTTGTATATTGCTTAGTTGTTAGAACACTTTACAATTATCGACGAGTCATGCCACGTGCACATTTTATATGCTACACACACCTCGTCGATATTGCCATGTCACATACACTTAAATATCATATTTGTTAAAATAGACGATATCGTATTTCATATATCTAATGTAGTGGTAGATTGCATCATTGGCATCCTGTTACTTTATGCGTATTTTAGTGCTATATATGAGATAAATGCAGAATTGAGGATTTATGGTTTTGAGTTTTGAATACTATTCATAAATCCAGTATTTTCATGATTGATGAGTCATGTCCACCATGAGATGATTTCTGTTTTTGGTTTTATTCCGGACCGAATGGGGGAGATATACGGTCGCGGATTTACGTTATCCATACTGAGTGGGGGAGATATACAGTTGGATACATGGTGGACCCGGTCGAGACCGAGGGGCAGGATAGCCGTATTGAGACGGGGGAGCCTAGCGAGGTTACTCGATACCGGAGTTGGTTATAGAAATACGGCGTGTATCTAGAGGATAACGACCGATATTATGAGTATAGGATCATTCGGGGAATGATGCCTATGAGAAATGAAAGTTTTGTGTCGTTGATGGACACCGAGAGATGATTTACTTGAGTTGTGATTTCAGAAGTATAATGAGATTTATTGTTGGATTTCACATATACTCATATATTATATTGATTCATATTCAGTAGCATGATTGTCATATTTACTTTATTCGCCGTTATATGTTAGTCGTATTCACTGAGTTGGCAACTCATCCCCGTTGTGCCACAGTTCCTTGCAGGGATAGAGTGGACGGGTAGCTGCGAGGCAGGATCACTTTTGCAGTTGTATTCCATCTTTTGATAGGTAGGTTACATGTGTAGTAACCTTCCATTTTGTATTTTGTATCTAGAAAAACTCCATCAGACTGTATTTTGACTTAGAAGTGAGGTATGGTATATATATGTACAGTTGAGATCTGTTGGTTAGTTTCATTATTTTTGTCTTTATGAGATTCAGTGATGTTCTATATGTTTATTTTCATGTCCATTGTTGATATTGTTGATTCCAACTAGGAATACAACCAAACTTAACCTTTATTATTTGTTTAATGAATTAACTTCATAACTTGAGATTTTTACTTAAAAAAACTAAATTTTTATAAATAATTCCGCAATAAGGTATTTTGATCTTGGTTTTTGGCTTACTTGGACTTGTGCATATCTTTAGATATGATACGAATCTAAGTGCCTGTCACATCCAAACTTGGGTCGTGACAAAGTTGGTATCAGAGCTTAGGAGTAACCTTACGGAATTCAGTAAGGGATTTCAATAGGTTGATGTAAGTATGAGAGTTAGGATGACCTTTGGTTTGATGGAGTAGGTGAATTAGGACGAATGTAGTACCGTACGTATGTTCCGCTGCATATTTACGTTATCGTATTCAGCCTAACTAACCTTAGGATGTTTATCTTGACCTATTCTTCCGTTGATTCTCCGTTATTGATTACTTCTGTTCCCACACCTTATCAACTCTCGTTTCTTGTTCCAGTTGCTATGGCTACGCGGGCTAGGCGAGCCGCAGCCAGGAATGCAGCTAGGGCGAGTCCGCCTGTGACGACGACTGGTACACCGGACGTTCCGGCGGTGCATGAGCGTGTTGATCCTCCTCCTCCAGATCGTATGACTAGGATTGAGGAGGGTATGTTGGGATTACAGCGAGTGGTGGGACAGTTAGCTGAGACCACTCGAGCTTTGAGATCAGATCCAGCACCGACCGTAGCAGAGTCCGAGGTACAGCCTACACAGACGATAGTGCCAGAAGATACGAGAGTGATGGAGGTATCACTTGCAGAGTTTATGAGATTGAGACCCCCAGTATTTACAGGGACCAATGTGGCGGAAGACCCTCAGTCTTTTCTTGATAGAATGGCGAGGATTGGCAGATCATTGCGATGTTCTGATGCGAGGTCAGTTGAGCTGACTAGCTTTCGTTTGGAGGGACTTGCACAGGAGTGGTGTGAGTCGATGGAGAGAGGGCGAGCTACGAATCTTCCTCCGATGACGTGGACCGAGTTTTCTACAGTCTTTCTTGCCAGATTTCTTCCTGAGAGTGTGAGGGATGCTAGAGCTAGCAGTTTCGAAGCGTTGAGGAAATCAGCAAGTATGTCAGTAGCAGATTATGACTTACGATTCACCCAGCTATCGCGATATGCCCCATACTTAGTACTTACAGAGGAGCTTTGGGTGAAAAGGTTCCTGAGGAGTTTGGACACACAGTTGTATCTGGCGATAGGCTCCCAGCATTTTGATACATATGCCCAGGCCATGGATGCGGCGATACGAGTAGAGGAGCGGTTGAGCCAGTCGGGAGTCGTTCCAGAGCCAAAGAGGAGTAGACCAGTAGTGCCGACAAATAGACAGTTTGGCAGAGGTAGAGGGTCATATCCAGTCAGATATACTCCAGGCCGCAGTGTTGGACGAGGTTGGACACAGGGCCAGATGTTCAGTTCTTATCCTGATGATCAGAGACCACCATTTACTTATTATAGTTGTGGACTTCCCGGGCACTTTGCTCGAGATTGTAGATCTTAGGGAGGGACCGTTGCTCCACAGGCTGCTTTACCCCTTCCATCTCCTACACCGATGGCTTTACTTCCTCCCCCAGTTGGCGCTACACGCCAGGCAGTTGCACCACGAGGTCGAGGCTATGCAGGACGTGCTCAGAGAGGTAGAGGAGATAGAGGTAGAGGACGACAGGATGCGGGCAGGGGCCAGGCACGGGTTTTTGCGCTGACTCCACAGGATGCCCAGGCATCAAATGCAGTCGTGACAGGTACTCTTACAGTATGCTCATTAGAGGCACATGTCTTATTTGATCCCGGTTCTACACACTCTTATGTATCTTCACGATTCGCACTTTTATTGGGGAAGGAGTCGTCATTATTAGAGTTACCATTAGCAGTGATTACTCCAGTTGGAGATTCCTTTATAGCCCGGCACGTATTCAGATCGTGTTCGGTGCGTATTGGTGGTAGAGATTCGATAGTTGATCTGATTCTCTTAGATATGTTGGATTTTGACGTACTTCTTGGGATGGACTGGTTAGCCGCTTGTCATGCTTATGTAGATTTGTCACGACCCGAAAGAGCACGTGACTGGCCCTTGAACCATATGATGCCTATAGGACTCCATCTGATCCAAGTAAGCCAAAAGCCCAGAAATCTAAAACCATTTTGAAGAATAAGTAAAGAAAACTTGTTTAAAGAAGTGAAGAAATACAGGTTTGAAATCAAGGTTTTTAAATAACTAAGCCGAAGGTACGTTTTGAAAACAATAAAGTCTTTTCTAAAAATTTCGGCAGAGCTTCTCTTGTAAAACTGGCCCCGAATGGGGTACAACAAGGATAACAGTACATATATGCAATGATAAAGGCATCCCCAAGCGGGAGCTAGCTCTTCGTCAAACGACGGTCACAACCACCCAATGATATAATATACAACGCCAAGTGGCGAGGAGCAAATCCAAAAGAAAGCTCAAAAGCAACAAGAAAACCGCAATACAACTAAGCGCGACTCTAAGGTCGAATAAAACAACACTGTCTCTAAGTCTGAAAGAATAAACAAGTTTTGGTTGATGGACATTCTAGATACAATGAAATAAAATAAATACAATGGTGGTTCTTGATACGAAAGAATCCACCTACCAAAGCAAATCACCCGCAAGAAGGTAGTGTGCCAGAAATGCCGCAATAGAACCTGTACGGCAGAACCTGCAAGAACTGTGGCACAACGGGGGTGAGTTGCCAACTCGTGAATAGAAATATCTACAAGCAGAAACCGAATGCAAGACATAAACCTAAGTCAACGATCAGTGATATAATCCACAAGAGTACATCTGAGTGTAATAAGGTGGCAAGGTAACATCTAATCATGTATGAAGTGCCAGGTACTCAGGGAATAACATGTCATCAGTGTAAGGTATGTCTGCATGAGGTAAATATGATGAAATATCAATGATATCAATACACATATATTAGCGTCTCATACCACTAATATTGGTGTAAGGGTATATATAACAGCGCCCTCATACCCTGTTATATATTCAAATGAAGTATGATAAGTGTAAATCCAGTCTGTATATGAACCATGTCTGTATATATGTGGAACCCGTCCACCTGTCACCCACTGACAGTAAGCATCATGTATGCAATGTGAGGATATAAATAAAATCATGGAAAACTCATCATGAAACCCGTGCCTAGCATCGACACGTAAATCCTCATCCATATGGGGCTCCGTCTGCGGTATCGGCCCTCGGCCCCCGGCAGTACGAGTCAACCCATGTCCATCTCTGGGCTCCGTCTGCGGTATCGGCCCGTCGGCCCCGGCAGTACGCCCATCTCTCGGCTCCAGGCGGTATCCCCCGGATATCCGCCGAGCTCAAATACAATCACCGGTAGGTACTCGCCCGCCTCCAGGCTCAATCGGCATAACCCATCGATCATCTCGCCGAGGGGAACCATACCGGGCCCACCACGAACCCGCAATCGGATCATCCACTCCTCGAATCGGGTTTCAAGCACACGTCTCAGCACCGAGAAAACGCGTGGTGGACGCACCAAAATATCATATCACGAGGTACCGGGTTTTTCATAAAAGAACATCTTTTCTTAAATAATCCCACGGTCCTCAAAATCAGAAATCACATGAAAGTCCACATCAAGAAGTAAATCCAATGCAATGTGCTATGCAATCAATCCATGATGTATGCGACATGCAAAGAATAGAGTCATATCGGAAATCATGCAACATGGAATAGTAATGTGCATATGTCGGGAGAAACCGCTCTTTTAGAATGAATCAGTTTTAAAGAATATCTTGCGGTCCTCAATCTCAATCAAGTCAGAATCATCTATGTTTGTGTACAGGTACATGTGTACAATATGCCAAGCAAGAATCATATCATGAATGCAACAGTACTACAGTGTAGTGGCATGGCAATTATCGATGATGAAGTGTGTGAGCCGGCAAATAGTGTACGTGAAACATACGCATCATCGATAATGGTGCTGGTGTCCTAACAGCATGATAATAACATAATAATGAACATATGCCAGCAATGCGAATAGCAGGAAAATGCAGATATCTAGTAGTCAACACCACAGTGAAGTATCTACTATGCAAACTACATCTAAGTATAAGGTAAATCAGGAGGGATAGGTGTGGAAACCACCTAAATCTGAGTCAATGTATATATATATATATAGATATATAGTCGGTGATCCCGCCTCAATGTCATATCGTAAGATATCCTCTAGTTATGAGTGCAGATCTATCATCAATATCGGCTCGTACGGTACATCATCGTACGGCATCCCCAATAGCTGGGTACAGGTCAACATCTCACTATCTCGTCACATAACAGGTATCACTATCATCAGATCATAAAGTCTGGGGGTACTACTCCATGTCTAGTACAAGTCGATACCATCAGAGAAGTATGCATGCGGGGGTAAACACATATCCCAAGCCCGCAAGGAATCACAAGTCATATCCCACATATGAATCGTATCAAATCACCGATCTCAGGGCTCCACGCCCCCATCATCGACTCATCTCCAAAGTCATCACATATCATCAATCACAGTGCAAGTGTAAGTGATAAGCAAGGGTATGTGTATAGGTGTAATTCTATCCTAGGGTTCGCGACTATGACTACACTAGTCACTACTAACCCTAACTATCCATAATACACCTATCACCATAAGAAACTGCATAATAATCTATCTACGGACTGCGGGGGTGCTATACGCCATCCACCCGACTTCCCCCTGTAGATATAATCTACTCACCTTGCATCATCATTTGCGGACGTCACCACGCATTTGCTTGTCGTCCCGAAGTCTTCATGGGTACCTACACATCAATTATCGTATATGCGCATTAAAACCAAATCCAAGCTAAAACGGCGCATGAAATCCAAAACGATACGATAAGGGGCCTATAGGTGAGAACCTATGGCACGCCTTCAAAACCATCAATAAATCCTCTATATCGTCGTATAAACGACAAATAGTCGAGGTAAAACGAAATACACCACTGCAGAAATGAAAATACGGAATACGGAAACTAAGATCCAAAACAGCAACTCATGAAATATGTCCCAGATTTTACCAGAGATCAATTTATGCAAATCTAAATATACCAAGGGCCTAAAGTAAGCATGTAGGAGCTACAGAACCAACACGACCCAAAATGGTGGGACCCAGGCCGCAATTGGCGGCCAAAAGGGGAAAATTGGCGGCCGGGATAGGGAGTTGGGGGCTAGGGTCTCAAGGTCAATGGTGCCCCATGCCTTTCTCTCACCTACCCTCCTTTTCTTTTCTCTTTTTCTCATTTTCCTTTTCTTTTAAAACCAAACATTCTCACAAGAATGGTAAACCCAAAATAACATGACAAATAAAATGTAACACAAGTGTAGAAAAAGTGATATGTGCAAGTTTTGCACAAAATTGCCAAAAAACCCGATTAGCGATTTTAATCGCGATTAGCACTAAATTAGTGTCAAACTAATCACAAAAACTTAAAAATGTCATAATTCACTAATTTACCCTATTTTAGAATTTTCCAAAACTTTTCATAATTTTTCTAACATTTTTCCTATTTATTTGCATTTTATTATAGATTTAATATTAAAATAATCAATAAAATAATATTAAATTATAAAAATTCCCAAAATTAATATTTTATATTTTTGAAAATGTTACAATCTATCCCCCTTAAAGAAATTCGGTCCCCGAATTTAAATTTAAACCCCCAGATACAAAAACATTTCAGTAATAAACCAAAGTCGTCGGGGCTCCGAAATCATCAACACATAGAACGTCACAGCGCAATGCATGCGCAAGGGTACTGAGCAGATAACTCAAAAACAAAACTCCGTCAAGCATCCCGCAATCATCGGAGTCAATGTAAAAACACAATGTCAAATCCAATACAAACCGATATGATATGGATCGGAACTACACATGTAGACATCCAATCTATACATAACACAATCCTGTGCGTCTGGTGCGCACTGAGATCAAAAATCCATATATGTGCTAAACAGGTGTAGAAAACAACATCTAAGTGCAACGGGTGTGCACGAAACATCTGTCATAGGCAACGTGTGTACCTAACAGAAAAATAAATCAGGTGCAGGTGACATGCACGAAGAATCCCGATTTAGTGCATCTGGCGTGCACCAAAATCGTAAATCAAAACACTAAAGGTGCATGAAAACCACGCTGGAAATGCAAATCAAATCACCGCATGCCGTAGGCATGAAATCTCAATCAATACCTCAAAAGTAGTAACTCTGCGCAAAATATATAAATATCCAGTGGGTGCATGAAACCAATATCATGAAACTCAGTCATCAAAACTAAATCATGCAAACAGAACGCCCAAAATACCGAAATCCAAAATGACGGATACGTGATAATCAAATCACAAAATCACAAATCATAAATACCGTCTGCGGTAGTTCCTCCTTCGAGGTCGAGAAGGAGTCGGTGCAATCCACTGCTAGCAGCGCAGGATATCTACCTGCCTCCAGCTCACGGTCTGGCGTCCTCTGACTCTGGATTCTTATCTTCTCTGTGGGTTACCTATCACGCGGTCAATCGGCTCATCGGCCCTATCAGGTGTGCTAACGGGGACGATTCCGTTCTGGCACTTCTCTGGTCACCTCTCGATCAAACCTCACGACCACTCGTAAGGCAGCATATCACTGGCGTCGGCCTCTGGCTCTCTGAAAGCACGTCACACATCTGATCCTGGGTGCAAATATCATTGCCGCAATGTCCTGGAAGGAATCCTGCTCAAGGTCTCTTCCGATTTCGCCTAAGCCGATCTGCACAGAGGCTGGCTCTCCTGCACAACCTCTTCTCGCTCAAAAGACACCTGTATCCTCAGAACAATATTTCTCAGAAACTGGTCACATCCCAACGTCTCTGTAAGCATATCAGGTCTCTAGTCTCGACGGGAAGCAATGACAGCTCGTCAGTGTCTCACACGAACCTCTTGTTCCAACTGTCTCTATCATCGTCCACTATGTCATCACGCCAAGCTACTATGCACTGCACTGTTCTCGGCCACGGTCAATCTGAAGTCTCTCACACGGACTCGAAATCACGTATTCTGTAGCTTCATCACTCTGTAGCAGATGTCAGGCCGAACTGGTCCTCAGGAACACGTCCCAACCATCGGAGGAATACTCATCACTCGTCCGTCTTTGATCAATTCGCAACGCATCTGGGTAAGTTTCTTTATCCGAACTTGGTCAACTACCTCGTCGACAATGCCGAACTCTGTCCTGCTGGGTGTGCGCAAAATGACCACTCTGGGTCTAGGTCTTCTCATATCGTTTTCCAGAAGGGTCCTATCAGGTTCCTTTCTCAAATCTTAATCCTGCCGAAACGCCCGGAAGTCATCATCCAAAGCTGAAGCTAAAGCTTATTCCGGAATGGCTGCATACTTATCGCGCTTCTTTCTGGAAGATATATCCATATACCACGCCTCGGGGTGCATAACACATCTCTAAAGTCAGCGGAATGGGACGTCACCTCGTCGAAATCTCGTACGAACTCTTTACTCCACCTTGCTCAAGTGTCGACTGGTTCGGACTCGTCTCATCATGGCTACACGAACTGCGCTCCGACGGCTACGCTCGCATCTGGAGTCTCCCAAGCAGTGTCCCATCACGATATCCGAAAGATGTCGAACCATCCGATCGACTCGTCAGATCCTCATAATCCCCCAAGAGCTCACATCTCGGGTACAGTTTAATAGTATCGAGTACATGCCACAGCGTCGGTGGTCCAGCCGTAGAAGGGCAAACCCAAGCCTCACTAATGGCGCCGCGGAACCGCCGTAAACCCTAAGGTTCAAAGGCTGTCACACGGTCATTAAGTCGAGTTAGGGTTTCATTCTTCTAGAGGGTCCATAGAATCACCTGCATGTCTTTTCGTATACTTTAAACTTGGAAAATAGGCTCCTGACATTCGATCGTCTCTATCGACTCTCAACGAACCTGCGTGAAGTCGTCTCTAGCTGGAAACAATCCACCTGACGATCTCGCATCGGGGTAAGCGAACTCACCACACGTCCTAGTCATTCATCCTTGGTGACTAGCAACTCGCTATCATTTCTCCAAGAACATGCTCATGCTGCAGTAGCTCCAACCATCTGGGCGATATCTCATCATTTGCAGCAACAACTGGCTCATATGCCTGTACGCCGAACAACGCCTCAATCCTCCAGGAAAGGCAATACATAAGCGGTCATCTCTGAATCAGCCTGCTCTAGATCTGAGTAAGACTCTCCACACTGGAAATCTTCAACTCAACTGGGCCCGCTCTGGCGCAAAATCGGACGAATCACCTTCGTCTCTCAAATCGGGTAGACTAGCTATCATCTGTCGCATATCTGCCTGAAAGCTCCGGCAATCTCAGCTCGTAAGCTCCGAAAGCAACATCCTGTCAATCTCAGCGACAGCTGGTCCATCTGTCTGCACGGTAGGCGACATCACAATCTCTGAGGTATGCTGTACATCAACAGTCCTCTCTCAACTGGCAGCTCTAACAATGGCCCGATCATCCGGTGCAAGACCAAGCACTCGCCTCCACTAGAGGTCACAATCACCAACACTAACTCGAGACGTTCCCATGTCACCAGAAAACACAATGGTCGGCCCTCGTACCAAACGAGCTCACACCGGCCGTAACCCTAGCAGCAGCCCAAACTGCGCTCAAACACGGTGACAGGAATCTCAATCGAGCATCAAAGAGAGCACATCAGTGGCAAGAAGGGAAACAACAGATCCAAAGTGGATACATGATCATAGGAAGGAACAGTATCAATGAAGGTATGATCATGGAACTAATAGAATCGGGGATCTCAAATGGATGTATAATCCTGGATATGAAGAAAATCACTGATCTCAAAAATATGCACATCCTAAGGTTCCTTAAGCGGAGTGGCGTGTCGTAAGTATGCCGCGGAACATACCAACGGTACATCACTCTACTTTAGTCACCTAATCCATCAACCAAGGGTCATCCTAATACGACGAAAGTTCGGGTTTACACCCCCTCGACCGAGTCTAAGTTCCGTAAGGTCAAGCCTAAGTTCCGTATATAATTAACTCCCTAGGCTCCACATAGTCAAACTTAGACTCGAACCAAGGTCAACCTGGCTCTGATACCAACTTTGTCACGACCCGAAAGAGCACGTGACTGGCCCTTGAACCATATGATGCCTATAGGACTCCATCTGATCCAAGTAAGCCAAAAGCCCAGAAATCTAAAACCATTTTGAAGAATAAGTAAAGAAAACTGGTTTAAAGAAGTGAAGAAATACAGGTTTGAAATCAAGGTTTTTAAATAACTAAGCCGAAGGTACGTTTTGAAAACAATAAAGTCTTTTCTAAAAATTTCGGCAGAGCTTCTCTTGTAAAACTGGCCTCGAATGGGGTACAACAAGGATAACAGTACATATATGCAATGATAAAGGCATCCCCAAGCGGGAGCTAGCTCTTCGTCAAACGACGGTCACAACCACCCAATGATATAATATACAACGCCAAGTGGCGAGGAGCAAATCCAAAAGAAAGCTCAAAAGCAACAAGAAAACCGCAATACAACTAAGCGCGACTCTAAAGTCGAATAAAACAACACTGTCTCTAAGTCTGAAAGAATAAACAAGTTTTGGTTGATGGACATTCTAGATACAATGAAATAAAATAAATACAATGGTGGTTCTTGATACGAAAGAATCCACCTACCAAAGCAAATCACCCGCAAGAAGGTAGTGTGCCAGAAATGCCGCAATAGAACCTGTACGGCAGAACCTGCAAGAACTGTGGCACAACGGGGGTGAGTTGCCAACTCGTGAATAGAAATATCTACAAGCAGAAACCGAATGCAAGACATAAACCTAAGTCAACGATCAGTGATATAATCCACAAGAGTACATCTGAGTGTAATAAGGTGGCAAGGTAACATCTAATCATGTATGAAGTGCCAGGTACTCAGGGAATAACATGTCATCAGTGTAAGGTATGTCTGCATGAGGTAAATATGATGAAATATCAATGATATCAATACACATATATTAGCGTCTCATACCACTAATATTGGTGTAAGGGTATATATAACAGCGCCCTCATACCCTGTTATATATTCAAATGAAGTATGATAAGTGTAAATCCAGTCTGTATATGAACCATGTCTGTATATATGTGGAACCCGTCCACCTGTCACCCACTGACAGTAAGCATCATGTATGCAATGTGAGGATATAAATAAAATCATGGAAAACTCATCATGAAACCCGTGCCTAGCATCGACACGTAAATCCTCATCCATATGGGGTTCCGTCTGCGGTATCGGCCCTCGGCCCCCGGCAGTACGAGTCAACCCATGTCCATCTCTGGGCTCCGTCTGCGGTATCGGCCCGTCGGCCCCGGCAGTACGCCCATCTCTCGGCTCCAGGCGGTATCCCCCGGATATCCACCGAGCTCAAATACAATCACCGGTAGGTACTCGCCCGCCTCCAGGCTCAATCGGCATAACCCATCGATCATCTCGCCGAGGGGAACCATACCGGGCCCACCATGAACCCGCAATCGGATCATCCACTCCTCGAACGGGTTTCAAGCACACGTCTCAGCACCGAGAAAACGCGTGGTGGACGCACCAAAATATCATATCACGAGGTACCGGGTTTTTCATAAAAGAACATCTTTTCTTAAATAATCCCACGGTCCTCAAAATCAGAAATCACATGAAAGTCCACATCAAGAAGTAAATCCAATGCAATGTGCTATGCAATCAATCCATGATGTATGCGACATGCAAAGAATAGAGTCATATCGGAAATCATGCAACATGGAATAGTAATGTGCATATGTCGGGAGAAACCGCTCTTTTAGAATGAATCAGTTTTAAAGAATATCTTGCGGTCCTCAATCTCAATCAAGTCAGAATCATCTATGTTTGTGTACAGGTACATGTGTACAATATGCCAAGCAAGAATCATATCATGAATGCAACAGTACTACAGTGTAGTGGCATGGCAATTATCGATGATGAAGTGTGTGAGCCGGCAAATAGTGTACGTGAAACATACGCATCATCGATAATTGTGCTGGTGTCCTAACAGCATGATAATAACATAATAATGAACATATGCCAGCAATGCGAATAGCAGGAAAATGCAGATATCTAGTAGTCAACACCACAGTGAAGTATCTACTATGCAAACTACATCTAAGTATCAGGTAAATCAGGAGGGATAGGTGTGGAAACCACCTAAATCTGAGTCAATGTATATATATATATATATATATATAGATATATAGTCGGTGATCCCACCTCAATGTCATATCGTAAGATATCCTCTAGTTATGAGTGCAGATCTATCATCAATATCGGCTCGTACGGTACATCATCGTACGGCATCCCCAATAGCTGGGTACAGGTCAACATCTCACTATCTCGTCACATAACAGGTATCACTATCATCAGATCATAAAGTCTGGGGGTACTACTCCATGTCTAGTACAAGTCGATACCATCAGAGAAGTATGCATTCGAGGGTAAACACATATCCCAAGCCCGCAAGGAATCACAAGTCATATCCCACATATGAATCGTATCAAATCACCGATCTCAGGGCTCCACGCCCCCATCATCGACTCATCTCCAAAGTCATCACATATCATCAATCACAGTGCAAGTGTAAGTGATAAGCAAGGGTATGTGTATAGGTGTAATTCTATCCTAGGGTTCGCGACTATGACTACACTAGTCACTACTAACCCTAACTATCCATAATACACCTATCACCATAAGAAACTGCATAATAATCTATCTACGGACTGCGGGGGTGCTATACGCCATCCACCCGACTTCCCCCTGTAGATATAATCTACTCACCTTGCATCATCATTTGCGGACGTCACCACGCATTTGCTTGTCGTCCCGAAGTCTTCATGGGTACCTACACATCAATTATCGTATATGCGCATTAAAACCAAATCCAAGCTAAAACGGCGCATGAAATCCAAAACGATACGATAAGGGGCCTATAGGTGAGAACCTATGGCACGCCTTCAAAACCATCAATAAATCCTCTATATCGTCGTATAAACGACAAATAGTCGAGGTAAAACGAAATACACCACTGCAGAAATGAAAATACGGAATACGGAAACTAAGATCCAAAACAGCAACTCATGAAATATGTCCCAGATTTTACCAGAGATCAATTTATGCAAATCTAAATATACCAAGGGCCTAAAGTAAGCATGTAGGAGCTACAGAACCAACACGACCCAAAATGGTGGGACCCAGGCCGCAATTGGCGGCCAAAAGGGGAAAATTGGCGGCCGGGATAGGGAGTTGGGGGCTAGGGTCTCAAGGTCAATGGTGCCCCATGCCTCTCTCTCACCTACCCTTCTTTTCTTTTCTCTTTTTCTCATTTTCCTTTTCTTTTAAAACCAAACATTCTCACAAGAATGGTAAACCCAAAATAACATGACAAATAAAATGTAACACAAGTGTAGAAAAAGTGATATGTGCAAGTTTTGCACAAAATTGCCAAAAAACCCGATTAGCGATTTTAATCGCGATTAGCACTAAATTAGTGTCAAACTAATCACAAAAACTTAAAAATGTCATAATTCACTAATTTACCCTATTTTAGAATTTTCCAAAACTTTTCATAATTTTTCTAACATTTTTCCTATTTATTTGCATTTAATTATAGATTTAATATTAAAATAATCAATAAAATAATATTAAATTATAAAAATTCCCAAAATTAATATTTTATATTTTTGAAAATGTTACAAGATTGCAGAGGAAAAGCGGTTAGATTCTGTGTTCCAGGTGAACCGGTATTTGTTGTGCAGGGGGATTGCAAGTCAACCCCTGTCAACATGATTTCTGCTTTTGGTGCGAGGCGGCTCTTGAAGAAGGGTTGTCTTGGGTCCTTGGCTGTTATTCAGGACATAGGGGTCGCTGAAGTTCCATTAGACCAAATCCCGATCATACGAGAATTTCCTGAGGTATTCCCAGCTGAGTTACCAGGATTGCCACCTGATCGAGATATTGAATTTTGCATTGACTTGATTCCGGGTGCCGGGCCTATTTCTATACCACCCTATCGGATGGCACCGACGGAATTGAAAGAACTCAAAAACCAGTTGCAAGAGTTGTTAGATAGAGGACTTGTTCATCCTAGTGTTTCACCGTGGGGAGCTCCTGTGTTATTTGTAAAGAAGAAGGACGGTAGTATGAGAATGTGCATTGACTACCGACAGCTGAATCGCGTCAC
Organism: Agapanthus africanus; assembly: GCA_030015575.1. Lineage (NCBI taxonomy): Eukaryota > Viridiplantae > Streptophyta > Magnoliopsida > Asparagales > Amaryllidaceae > Agapanthus > Agapanthus africanus. Next base: position 542,425,818 of record CM057337.1, read on the forward strand.
TGTGCGAAACAGGTATCCATTACCACGAATAGATGACCTGTTCGATCAGTTGCAAGGAGCCGGATTCTTCTCAAAGATTGACTTGAGGTCAGGGTATCATCAGTTGAGGGTTCGGAAGGACGATATTCCGAAGACGGCGTTTCGTACGAGATATGGGCATTATGAATTTCTGGTGATGTCATTCGGACTCACCAATGCTCCAACAGCTTTTATGGATATGATGAACCGTATCTTTAGACCATTTATCGATCGGTTTATTATAGTATTCATAGATGATATTCTTGTATATTCTCGAAGTCAGACGGAGCACGAGCAGCATTTACGTATCACGTTGCAGACCTTGAAAGAGCATCAGCTGTATGCAAAATTTTCTAAATGTGCTTTTTGGCTCGATAGTGTGGAGTTCTTGGGTCACATAGTTACGAGAGAAGGTATATGCGTAGACCCAAAGAAGATTGAAGCGGTACAAAACTGGCCCAGGCCTATGTCAGTTACGGAGGTTCGGAGTTTCTTAGGTCTGGCAGGTTATTACAGGCGCTTCGTGCAGGATTTCTCAAGGATAGCGGCACCTTTGACAGGATTGACTAGAAAGGAAGTTCCATTTCAGTGGACAGATGCGTGTGAGCAGAGTTTCCAACAGTTGAAGACACGTTTGACTACTGCACCTGTATTATCTTTACCTTCCGGGTCAGGGGGTTTCGTTGTGTATTACGATGCTTCTAGAGTGGGCTTAGGCTGTGTGTTGATGCAACACGGCAAGGTTATAGCGTATGCTTCTCGACAGTTAAAGAGGCATGAACAAAACTACCCCACTCATGATCTAGAGATGGCTGCTGTGGTATTCGCATTGAAGATTTGGAGACATTACTTGTATGAAGAAACGTGTCAAATCTTCACAGATCATAAAAGTTTAAAGTATATCTTTCAGCAGAAAGATCTGAACCTCAGGCAACGTAGATGGATGGAATTGGTGAAAGATTACGACTGTGAGATTTTGTACCATCCAGGCAAAGCAAATGTAGTAGCAGATGCCTTGAGTCGGAGGCCTGGAGGTAATTTATCTCATTTGAGCATTTGGCAGAGACAGTCTTCTACAGACTGGCAGATCTTATGTGATAATCGTATACAGTTTGAGTTTACATCGGCAGGAGGTCAGTTAGTACATGTTCGCACCAGACCTCAGCTATTGGATCGTATTCGAGATGCGCAGCCTACAGATACTCGCATGATGGAGGTTATGGATCAAGTTAGGGAAGGCAGGGAGACGGAGTTCGTAATTGATGATCTTGGAGTATTACGTTTTAAGACTCGCCTCTGTGTGCCAGATTCTGACGGATTGAGGCGTGAGATTTTGGAGGATGCCCACAGATCAGTATACAGTATTCATCCTGGTTCCACCAAAATGTATCGTGATTTGAAGGATAATTATTGGTGGGAAGGAATGAAGAAGGATGTTACGGATTTTGTTTCACGATGTTTGACTTGTCAGCAAGTCAAAGCAGAACATCAGAGGCCAGCCGGGGAGCTGCAACCCTTACCCATTCTAGAGTGGAAATGGGAACAGATTTCCATGGATTTTGTGGTGGGTCTACCCAGGACTAGCAGAGGGTATGATTCCATTTGGGTGATTGTTGATAGATTGACAAAAGCTGCTCATTTTCTTCCAGTAAAGACGACATATGGATTTGCTCAGTATGCACAGATTTATATCGATGAGATTGTACGTCTACATAGGGTGCCGACATGCATAGTATCAGATCGAGGTACCCAGTTCACGAGCAGGCGATGGCAGAAACTCCAGGACGCTCTTGGTACACGACTGAGTTTTAGTACAGCTTTCCACCCACAGACAGACGGTCAGTCGGAGCGGACCATTCAGATACTAGAGGATATGCTTCGGGCTTGTAGCCTAGATTTCGGTGGTAGTTGGGATCGTCACCTACCTTTGGTAGAATTTTCGTATAACAACAGTTTTCAAGAGACGATCCAGATGGCACCCTTTGAAGCCTTGTATGGAAGGAAATGTAGATCACCTGTTTGCTGGACAGAACATAGTGAAAGTGGTATATTGGGACCGCAGATAGTACAGGAAACTACAGAGAAGATTCACTTGATACGAGATAGAATGAAAGCGGCTCAAAGCAGACAGAAGTCATACGCAGATCGACGACGACGTAAACTTGAGTTTGATGTGGGAGATCATGTGTTCCTTCGAGTATCTCCAATGAAAGGTGTGATGCGCTTCGGGAAGAAAGGGAAGCTCAGCCCCAGATATGTTGGACCATATGAGATTTTAGAGAAAGTGGGCGCTGTGGCTTATCGGTTAGCACTTCCACCTGGTTTTCCCGACGTACATCCAGTGTTCCACGTATCGATGCTTCGCAGATATCTTCACGATCCATCTCATGCGATCCATCATCAGACTCTACAACTTGAGCCAGATCTATCCTTTACAGTGCAGCCAGTCGCTATTCTGGACAGACAGGCAAAGCAACTACGATCGAGGACACTGCCATCCGTAAAGGTTCTCTTGCAAGGAAAGGATCGCGAGGAGATTACTTGGGAGACGGAGGACGCAATGCGAAAGAAATTTCCACATCTTTTCATAGGTATGTCTAGTAATTGTTTTAAATTCGGGGACCGAATTTTCTTAAGGGGGGAATATTGTAACATTTAGGAAAAAGCTAAAATTAAAAAAAAATAATTAAATTAAGAATAAGCTGATAAATTACAAAATGGTTAAAATCAAATATGTCAATCTTCATAAGTTATATGTAATACAAATTAAATTAGAATTTTAGAATGTAATTTAAATAAGTTATAAGGGTTTTAATGATAATTTTAGCTTCATTTTAACAAAAGATGTGTTATATAATAAGTTAAGTTGTGAGGGGTTAAAGTGTAAAGTTAAGTTTTTATGCAAATAGGGTATTGTCAAGGGTTTAAGTGAATAAGGGATATCATTTCAGTTCTGAATTTAAATTCAAATAAATCAAAAGAAAATAGAGGATAAATCAAAACACCTCAAGCTTTCTTGCACCCTTTCATCTCCACCTCCTTCTTGCATGAAACACACACACTTTAGCACATGACACCTCCTCCTTCCCTTATCTCTTCATTCATTCACTTAAATAGCTCTTTTCCAGTTCAGTTCTGAAATTAAAACTCAATGGAATTTAAAAGAAAAGAAAAGTAAAAGAGAAAGGAAGAACAAGAGAAAGAAGAGAAAGAAGATGTTGATGAGGAGCTTGTTCTTGGAGTTGGTTCTTCATCAAGCTAGAAGAAGTTGATTGATCAAGGAGGGTCATTCCTACAACTAATTAGAGGGTAAATTCTTATTCACAGTAGGTTAATTAGGCTCTGTAGATCAATTAAAACAGATTGAACATGTCACATAATATTGTATTTTAGCTAAACTTATAGTCTGCTAGAATCTGCTTTAATCTGGAACATAAATAAATAAATTCAACAGAGTAGAAATGATGTAGGAACCAAATAGAACACACCACAAGAAGAAGGAGGCAGGGCGCCGGTTTTGGGCCGGCGACAGTAGGGTTTTAGCCGGCGTCGCCGGCCATGTGGGAAGCTTTGGGGGTTTGGTCAATTGGGTAGTCTACAGTGTACAATTTAGGCTATTTTGGCACTGTTGATTTAACTTAGTTTTACTGTAACTAAAATCTGGGAAGATATATCGGTAAAAGAATCGTAAAACACTAAATACGACACGATGAAATCAAGTCGCGTTTTAATTTCTGAACCAGTACAGATTTAGGCTAAAATCCAGCAAGAGTAAGAGTTTTATAACTTAATATAATCAAATATAGATAACTTGTAAGTGGGATAACGTAGTTCTATTTCCGTTATATCGGAATAGCTATTTTGCTTATATACGTAAACTTGGTATATTTAGACGCGGATACGAGAAGTACGGAAGCCGCGAGGAAAGGGAAAGGATTAGCGATTCCGGAGTAGATTCGACTTTTCCGGTGAGTAGACTAAACATCTACCGGGGAATTTTGTAAAGATGGCGTGTTTCGCCCGTGGTTTTACTTAATGCGATATTTATAGCATCATGTTTAAATGTTAGAATTTCATTCATTAAAATACTTGTATATTGCTTAGTTGTTAGAACACTTCACAATTATCGACGAGTCATGCCACGTGCACATTTTATATGCTACACACACCTCGTCGATATTGCCATGTCACATACACTTAAATATCATATTTGTTAAAATAGACGATATCGTATTTCATATATCTAATGTAGTGGTAGATTGCATCATTGGCATCCTGTTACTTTATGCGTATTTTAGTGCTATATATGAGATAAATGCAGAATTGAGGATTTATGGTTTTGAGTTTTGAATACTATTCATAAATCCAGTATTTTCATGATTGATGAGTCATGTCCACCATGAGATGATTTCTGTTTTTGGTTTTATTCCGGACCGAGTGGGGGAGATATACGGTCGCGGATTTACGTTATCCATACTGAGTGGGGGAGATATACAGTTGGATACATGGTGGACCCGGTCGAGACCGAGGGGCAGGATAGCCGTATTGAGACGGGGGAGCCTAGCGAGGTTACTCAATACCGGAGTTGGTTATAGAAATACGGCGTGTATCTAGAGGATAACGACCGATATTATGAGTATAGGATCATTCGGGGAATGATGCCTATGAGAAATGAAAGTTTTGTGTCGTTGATGGACACCGAGAGATGATTTACTTGAGTTGTGATTTCAGAAGTATAATGAGATTTATTGTTGGATTTCACATATACTCATATATTATATTGATTCATATTCAGTAGCATGATTGTCATATTTACTTTATTCGCCGTTATATGTTAGTCGTATTCACTGAGTTGGCAACTCATCCCCGTTGTGCCACAGTTCCTTGCAGGGATAGAGTGGACGGGTAGCTGCGAGGCAGGATCACTTTTGCAGTTGTATTCCATCTTTTGATAGGTAGGTTACATGTGTAGTAACCTTCCATTTTGTATTTTGTATCTAGAAAAACTCCATCAGACTGTATTTTGACTTAGAAGTGAGATATGGTATATATATGTACAGTTGAGATCTGTTGGTTAGTTTCATTATTTTTGTCTTTATGAGATTCAGTGATGTTCTATATGTTTATTTTCATGTCCATTGTTGATATTGTTGATTCCAACTAGGAATACAACCAAACTTAACCTTTATTATTTGTTTAATGAATTAACTTCATAACTTGAGATTTTTACTTAAAAAAAACTAAATTTTTATAAATAATTCCGCAATAAGGTATTTTGATCTTGGTTTTTGGCTTACTTGGACTTGTGCATATCATTAGATATGATACGAATCTAAGTGCCTGTCACATCCAAACTTGGGTCGTGACACCGTTTAATCTTCAACTTCATCTTTGGGCCTGCTTGGTGAGAACCGCAGAGTCCGTCGTGAACTTCCTGAACGACTCTTTTTGCCTCTTCAGGTCCCAGACATCTCAACCACAGAGAATCAAATGACCTCTTGTACAGAGTATCATTGACGAAGGCAAAAAACAGAGCTCGCTTTATAAGTTTATGTCTTGAGGACGCATCTTCAGGCGTTCGACGGGATTTGAAGTAGTCTATAAAGACTTCTATCCAATCCTCAGCCTTTTCCTGGTCTTTTATTTGCATAGCCATTTGCTCAGTCGCTCCTTTTTCTTCGGACGACTCCAGAGATATTTCTGCTGTGGCAAGCACCCGACGACTTTGTACCACAATTCTTACGTCATCGAGGTTCTCGTTGGCCAGTTCTTTAGCGAGCTTAGCTAATGCATCCGCTTTGCTATTTTCTGTACGCGGTATGCTTTCCAGCATATAGGAGGGGATTTGAGTCAGCAATTGCTGTACTCTCTCACAATACTTTACCAGTTCGGGTTTGCACATCTGGTAGTTGCCATTTACTTGACTGACGACGAGTTGAGAATCTCCATATATGAGGAGGTTTTCAATTCCTATGTCGATGGCGATCTTGAGACCTGCTATCAAAGCTTCGTATTCGGCTTCATTGTTCGTCCTCGGCTCCGTTAAGGAGAAAGCAAAGCGCATTATTCCTCCTTGTGGAGTTACGAAAATGAGGCCTACCACCGATTTTATTATAGGGGTGCTTTGCTTGCGCTTCTTCACGGAAGACGCTCCATCAAAATAAAGTTCCCATCGAGTATCACTACCATCGATCGCATCAAACGCGTGTTCGTCTGGCAGCTCACAATTCAGAAGAGAATCAGCAGGTATCGGATGCTCAGCGAGGAAGTCGGCGATGGCCTGGCCTTTCACTGCCTTAAAAGGTTGATAAGTTATCGAAAACTCCATCAAGAGCAGGGCCAATTTAGCGAGCCTCCCTGTCAATATGGCCTTCGACATTAAATATTTAAGGGGGTCCACCTTCGAAATGAGACGGACTTCATGCGCCAACGCATAGTGCCTGAGCTTTGTTATCGCGAAGATCAACGCCAAGCAGTATTTTTCGATGGGGGGGTAGTTGCTTTCTGCCCCCAGAAGAACTCGACTTAAGTAATAGAGAGCTCTTTCTTTTCCTTGGTCGTTCTCTTGTGCCCATAATGCGCCTAAGGAACCTTCGAGGGTGGTTGTATAAAGAATAAGAGGCTTTCCCTTGACCGGAGCAGCCAATACTGGCGAATTATGCATGTATTGCTTGATTTCGTCCAGCGCGCTCTGGCATTTGTGATCCCAAACGAAAAGGGTTCCCTTCTTCATCAGGTGACTGTAAGGGCGGCACTTTCCTGAAAGGTTGGCTATAAATCGCTGTATGTACGCGAGCTTCCCTTGGAGAGACCGCAATTGCTTGAGAGTTCTTGGCGGAGGAATTTCCATGATCGCCTTGATCTTTGACGGATCTATTTCGATACCCCGGTGTTGGATGATGAATCCTAGGAATTTGCCCGAGGAAACTCCGAATGCGCACTTTAGAGGGTTCATCTTCAAGTTGTATTATCGAAAGCGTTGAAATACGGTCTTCAGATGCTCGTGATGTTCCTCGTTTGATTTGCTTTTAACCACGAGGTCGTCGATATAACATTCGACGATTTCATGTATAAGGTCATCGAAGATCTTCGTCATGGACCTCTGATAGGTGGCGCCGGCGTTCTTTAAACCGAAGGGCATCACCTTATAGCAGAATATTCCCAGAAGGGTCCGGAAAGCGGTGTGCTTCTGGTCTTCGGGATGCATCTTTATCTGATTATATCCTGATGAGCCGTCCATGAAGGAGAAAACCTCGTGAGTGGACGTGTTATCTATCATCAGCTCGGTGACTGGCACTAGGAAATCGTCCTTCGAGCAGGCTTTATTGAGATCCCGAAAGTCTACACATATGCACATCGTCCTATTTTTCTTCATCACCGGGACGATGTTGGCAATCCAATCGGGATACTGAACTTCCTGGATAAAGCCAGAGTCGATTAGTTTCTTGACCTCGGCGTTGATGCTCATCTCAAGCTCGAGCCGCAATCTTCTCGGTGAATGTTTGACTGGCTTGACGTCCGGGGATATCGCCAATTTATGCACAACAATTTCTGGATCTAGTCCCGGCATTTCGGAATAGTTCCATGCGAAGCAATCTCTATGCTGCATAAGCTTAGTCCAGCCATCCTCTCTTCAGATAGTAGCTCGCTGACGAATGTTGGTCGCGGGTCGTTCGCCGTCCCCAACTCAATTTTCTTGAGGTTATCTGCAGTGGTGTGTATTCCATCTTCCAACTCTTTCGGCGCTGGTGGAAATTCTGAGATCACCTCTTCATCGCTGTTTTCGAAGCACCAGGGAAGGTCATCCATATTCTCGGGCTCTTCTTTTGATATTGTTATCATATGACAAGTACGAGCTCACTTCCAAGACCGATGTGGATCTGGTTCTGCTTTCGTGGCTTTGGGTTCATGCTTCTATGGTGGCGTTACCCTCCAGCTGTCAGTTAGAGCGAACTTGCCGAGCTGATACTGATCTTCGACCCAATTCTTGAAGGTGAAGCAATCTTCAAGAGGGTGTCCTATTACTCTGTGATAAGAGCAATAGTTCAGGTGTGAGACTTCGCCTGCTTATTCGGGGTGTTTAGACTCCGGCAGTGTAATCATCTGATGTCTTATGGCAAGATCAAGTATCTTCTTTGTTTTGTCCTGAGGAAAAGAGTATGCTCGACTCATCTTCTTCACAAAGGACAAATCTGGACTGCTCGATTCCTTCTCGCGTGGCTTCTTAGTCCTGCTTTATTGCTGTCGAGCGCCTTTTTCGCTTTTTGATTTGTTTCTGCCTCGGCGTCGGGCCTTTTTTACAACAGGTTGACAGGGAGGGGCCTTTTCATCTTTCGCGGCCTGTTGGAGGAGGCATTGCGTCCTGGCTTTCTCGTAGATGGCCATTTCGCGGTTGTGGTCGTCTCAGACTTTTTGACCAGCTTCCCTTATAAGGTTGTCCATTTGTTCTTCGAACGACGGCTGGGCACATTTGCATCAGGAACTTTTTCTGGTTCAGGATTATCGTCCTCCCATTGAGCATCCCCTTCTTCATTGAAGTCATGTACGACGTAACAGTCGCGGAGTAGCTCTCGTTTCTTAGACTGAATGTATCCAAGCCCGATTGTTTCCATCCTCCCACTAGGCAACTTGTGCTGAGTTCCGAGGACGTTCCAGACCCTGTCATAGAACTTAGCTTTTCGAGTAGTCTGTTTGAAGGATATCCCCTGGCGCTTCAACAGCCTTTTCAAGCCTTCTGTATAATATCTAAGTAGACGGATGGGCTGAAGCCTGTCAAGCGTAGGATCCGCACCGTGCCAGATTTCTTTCTCCACTTTGGTTTCTTCAGAGCGGTAGAATAGAATTTCCTTTTCGTCTTCTCGCCTGGGAGGGACATAGAACGTTCGTAGCTCCTCTACACCGTAGGTATCGAGCGCATCCAGTTCTTTATGGTGTTTAAGTGGAACCATGGCGACTTGCAGACTTTGCTCTTCGTCAGCGGATGTTTGTATTGAAGGCCGAGCAGAGAATATAGCATGGACCTCATCTTCCGAGTCACTACCAAAGATCAACGTAGGAGCGGAGGGTCCTGGCTTGTTGTGTTAGGGTGGACCTGAATAAACTATCTCCTTGTTGTGTTAGGATGGTAGCGATAGCTTTGTTCTCCGGTTTGTGACATCTCTCTATGTCCTCGAAATCCGATAAGAAGTATTTTGCATCTTCATATTTGCGGACTTCGTTCATGGAGAATGGGTTCAGCTCTCCCGTTACGGTATACTCGAGACCAACCTTGAAGTATTTCATACACTGATGCTGTGTAGAAGGGATGATGTTGTACGCGTGTAACCAGGGTCGACCGAGCAAAGCATTATAGCATGTCTTGGCGTCTATGACGTGGAATTTAATGTTCGTGACAAGCAGCCCAAAGCGTAGCGTCAGTATCACAGACCAGAGAGTCTGTGATGATTGAGAGTCGAACCCGGAAATGGTGATCTTATCCCGAGCGAGATGCTGGACGCTCATGCAGATTTCCTTTAACACCCGCACGTTAAGGAGATTAACGGAAGATCCATTATCGACCAGGATTTTGCCTATCTTTATATCGTGGCAATACCCTGAGACATAGAGGGGGCGATTGTGTTCGCATGTCCCAAGGAGAAGGTCTTCATCACCGAAGGTGACATCGGCTGTGTATACTTCCTCCAGCTCGTCCTTCATCTTTTCTTCGGCGAGAAAAGCTTGGAATCGCTATGGCTCCTGTAGTGCTTTGATCAATGAATCCCTTGCTTCTTTTGACAGTAAGAGGGCGTCAAGAATGCTGAGCTGAGAGGGTAGCTTCCTCAGGTGCGCTAGAACGTTGTAATCCACCTTATTTTTCTTTGGCGGGTCCTTGGCGGTTAGCTCTTCCATGACTTGGTCATCTAGCGCGATATCCTCAGAGACCTTTTCTTTCCCCTTATCTTTTTTATTTGGGGGTCCGAGATTCTTTTTAGGTAGCGTACGATTACGCAGCCGGATATTTTCGCAGGCCTTCGGCTCTTCCTCTTTTCCCGAGGTGGACTCTTTAAAGAGAGGGCTAAGAGCCATTTCCTCGTCAGAGTTGCTCCAGAATGTGAGAACTTGCACTTTCCCGGCGTTAATCATGCGACAATCGCCAGTGGTTCTTCTAAGCTCCTCAGTCGCACTTTTCTTCTCCCGACGAGTTTTGCGCTTCTCCCGCTTAAAATGTTGCCGGTGAATAACATACCCCTGCCACCATTTATTAAAAGCTTTGCACTCTTCGGTGGGGTACGAAATCTTTCGATGATACAAGCAGTAGGAAGGGTGCATTTCTGCTTTGCCGGCAGTGTTTCCATTCAGAGGATGGTAGCTTCATAGCCATTGACATGGCTTTAGCAAACCTTTTTCTCGTCTTGAATTTGCCTTTATCTGCGGTGGATGTACTTTGATCCGGCGGGAGTGTCTCAACTCTTTCGTCTAGTCGCCGGCGCTTGGCCCTTTCAAATATGACCGTCTCGCGTTCCCGGTCAGCTTTACTTTTCAAAAGAGCTTCGTTGAGGAATGCATCAATTGTTTCATCCGATGGCCCCAGAAGTTGCAGTTTAGGATCTGCCCCCAGCTTCTCAGTGCAAGGAGTTTTCTCATCGTCCGTGAACGAGTGGGAGATCATATGACAACTCACTACGTAAACCTCAGATTCGTCTAACGAGCTTTCTCCATCATCTTCCTCCCGAAAGACGTAGCTGGGGAACTCTTGAAGCGTGATGGGAGTCCGTGCCTTTTGGTTATACTCCTCCAGTGCGTCAATCTGTTTTTGTAAGTCCGTGCGCTTGTCGCCAGGCTTCATGGGCTTCTTGGATTTCTTCTTCTTCTTCTTTGAAGATTTCGACGGCTGGGTATGAGTGCTTGGGCCATCACCACCGACCTTTGGAGTTGGACGCGGTTTCAGCATCCCTTCGATGACCTAAGGTTCCAACGGGTTGTTCCACCTGATCGCCGGGCATGTCTTGAGATCATTCAGCATCCTTTTGGTTAGCACGACCTCCCACAGAGCTTCTTCAACAAGGGAGCACGTTGCCACCGTGTATTCACCTTTTTAGGGATATGAGCTTGCGGCGGGTTCACCTTCCATCTTTCGGACAACGCGAACTTGCCTTGTTGGTATTGGTCTTCAATCCAGTTTTTGAAGACGTAGCAATCTTCAATCGGATAACCTAATACTCGATGGTAGGGGCAGTAATTGGGATCATTGACGTCGTTTGGCTGCAACGGACGTCTTGAATCCGGCAAATTGATGAGTCTGTTGCGCAATGCTAGCTCGAACAGTCTTCTCGTTTTATCTTGAGGAAACGGGTAAGGACGTCCTAGCCTCTCTTCAAGGGATACGCGTGGATGCATATTGTTTTGACAGATAACCGGCTTCAAGTTGCTCGGCTGTTGTTGAGCATTGGCGACGACGATCGCTTTTCCTTTCCCCTTCTCATTTCGAGAGTCCGGCTTTGGAGGGGACGGTCTATGGCCCATCTGGTCCATTTGAGCTAGCTTTTCAATCAGGGCCTGGAACGTGGTTGGTTTAAAGAACATCATGAACTGTGAAATAGTCGCATGAGGATCTAAGGTGCCCACGAACATGCCCACCGCCGGCGCTTCTTCAATGCGTTGTTCGCATTTTGACCACAAGTTCCGCTATCAGATTGCATATTGGACCCACGTCTCGCCTGGCTTCACCCTGGCATTTATCAATGCTGTTATCGGAGTACGCTCGCTGGAGCTTGCGAATATTTGTGTAAACAGCAGCTCCATCTCCGCAAATGTTTTGACGGAGTCGTTCGGGAGTTCAGAATACCATTAGAACGCTGTCTCTGACAAGCTGCCGACGAACTGGCGAAGCAACAGTTTGCCGTCGCTTCCAGTGTTGCCGCATAAGGCCCTGAACTGGGCAACATGTTGATGGGGATTGCCTGTCTCCTTGTAGACATGAAATTTTGGGATCGTGTAGCCCGGCGGATACTTTATCTGATCGTACCAGCTCGGATATGGTCGTCCCGTTTTAACGACTTGACCGGCTGCCTCAGTTGCCCGGTGGACTCATATCTGCTGGGTAATATATTCATCCAGGGCAACTTTAGAAATTGTCTCCTCCTTGGCTGTTGACAGAGCCGGCGGTGGATTCGACGTTTCTCCTCAGTCATCTTCAAGGATAATCGGAGGATCCTCAGCTGGGGGATCCTGCTGGATCATCATACCCACCATGTCCTGGAACAGAAGGGCCATTCGTTTCATATTGGCTGCTTGTTCCGCAACCTCTCTGTCTTTCTCTTCAAGCATCCTGCGAAGGAATTCGGCATCGGTTTCTTGTTCCTGCCGCTGATCCGAGGATGCTTCTGGGCTTTCTTTTGGCCCAGTGAGTGCGGCCATCGCAGTCATCATTTCTTGGAGCTTCTGCTGCTGCTCCTGAACTTTAGTCACCAATCGCGTAAGCGGTCCATGACCCGTGGATATACAGCGGTCCTCTTTTCCGAACGCCATGTAGACGGTGTGTACCACAATGCCCCCGGACTTAGGGCGTTTGGGCTCATTGCCTTTGACATTTGCCGTAGGCGTGGGGACTTTCTCCGGCCTTCTTCTCTTGTGGACCATCGAAGTTGAAGGGGCTGTTGCAGCGGGCACCCAGGTAGTTGTCGTCCTTTGCTGTTTGACAGAACGGTTCTTTTCTTCCTGAACTTTCACCCTCTTCTACCGGCGAGAGTGTTCTCGATTGATTACTGAGTCCTAAACCCATCGCCAGACCTTGTAAATTTTGGAGGACAGCCGTTGAGGGGGCTGCTCCAGCTTTGTTTCTGCAACATTCTCCGCGGGTGGAGGAAATCTTTTCAGCGTGGCAGTCAGAGAGTTCTTGCGTACCCTCCTTAGCGGTTCAAAGTGTTGGGTTCCGGCAGCGCCCCGGCCGTCGAAACGCGGCCAAAATGCGGAACAAAAATTTCTAAAACCGGCGCTACCGCGACCCGATTTCCGGATCAACATTAAACCCTAAACTAGCAAATTAAACTAAGAGTTAGAATTGTTATACCGAGATGATCCAAGTCCTTCGGTATTCATTCCAAGCTCCTAGCGGTTCTTTGACGAAGTTTGGTTGCCGGTCTTCCTTCATCTCCGATGATCTACCCGAAGGAAACGGCGCAAGCTCCAGCTCGACGAACGAGGCTACCGGCTCTCCAAAGTTTCTAACGATGGAGAGTCGAGGTGTAGGAAAGTGTCACTATATTTTCTCTCATCCCTTGAGCTCAAGAGAGCATCCATGGAAGATGAATGAAGGTGGTGATGAAAACTTTTCATGAACAAAGAAAAAAGGTTAAGTTTCTTTGAAGCATGAGAATGAGAGAGTGAGACTCAATGTAATAATGTGATCCTTAGTGGCCGGCCCCTCTCTCCCTCTCCCATCAAAAAATTCAATTTTCTTTTTTACAAAGTCAAATTACAATAAACAAAACAAACCATACCCAAATTCCATGTTCATGCCATGCTTGAAGTCACATCACCATTTCCACCTCATTAATAAAAAACAAATGAATTTCCATAAATGAAAATCATATAAATGAGGTGGCATTTTCTAGAAGATATTCCGTATAAAATACGGAATACTTCCCGGTACATGTATCGAAATACATATACGCGTATTCGTACAAAAATACGAATATCCTAGAGAAAAAATAAATAGCGAACAATAATACTAGAATACATATATATAAATACATATGTAAATTATTAAATCAAAACCTGATTTAATAATCTGGCTTAATCCTAAGCCGCTAGTATTATCAACCGTCCGATTAAAGTTTGCGCAGCATGCACATATTTAATCGGACACCTGTATGTATCAACATACACCATGTACACCATATCGCCTGAACTGTGAAAACCCTCTGTGTGGGACTCTAAAGACTCGTCAATACACTGACAGTGGGTTTAACCACAAGCACGTCAGCGGCACTAGCTGTACGTAACGGCTATCCAGGTATTGAGCGAAAGGGAGGACGATGAGCAAACTCATCCTGAACCCCTACTGAGCCTATCAGTGACAATATCCGTACAGTCCGGTCTGTTCATCTAAGAGTATCGCATATCGAGTCTAAGGAGGTGGATAAAGTCAGACCCCCAACAACGCGATATTTAGTGTCGGCATGTAACCCATCACCACCTAAGAAACTATCGATCCTGGATCGGTAATTCTCGTTCACCATGGCCATGGATTTCTGGTGATGTCCACCAATACACAACGTGACATCAACCCCCAATACCGGGAGAGACGAATCCCCGACGATCCGATCACTGCCTCCATGTGGCTCGGGACTGTACCGAACTAAAACCTGTTTGCACGACTCCTTTGAGCCGTGGTAGGGTAGTAATCAAAGCACAGTGGGAACTCATACGAGACAAATGACGATCTCAGATCGACAGACTAACCTGTACACATGTCACCTGGGAACTGCTTTCTGACAATGGGTATAATACCAACTAGCAGGTTCCCAGCGTGTCCGTCCAGTGTACTCATAACCCAATGAGAACCTGTATACTATCTTAGTTGAACAAACTAACACCAGTGGCTTGTGAGACCTGGCTACCGCCCCTCGTCGGGGTCTCGATCAGTATACACTAGTCTACACTCGAGTATCGATGCCCGGTCTCGATACTCCTACGACTAGGGACATTTAAGGATGCGCTTATAGACCCCAGCTCCCACAAATATGATCGTCATCATACTGCTGGAAGTCAAGCAAGAATTCTATTGGCTCTATCAACACGTACATGATGATAAAGACAAACCAGATAGCATACTATCATCTTGAGTAAGACTGTTTCATCGGTATAGGTCCTGCCTCAATCATCATAATCACAAGTCCGTGACTATGATAATTGCCTTGAGGGCACTATAGCCAACAATCTCCCACTTGCACTTAAGGCCAATTATTGCGATGTCGCATACTCACAGCCCGTGTGATACCGAACACCCAACTTCTCTACTAATTAGTTTTGCAAATCCCGTTTGCGAAAATGATTGCGTTCGAGAAATAGCCTCAGTGAGTGGATCCGCTCCAATGTTTCTTTCTGTATCTCTCTTAATCTCAACTTCGCGGAGAAAGCTATCTCCCGAAATGAGCAATACTTGTCTTAGAATTTGTCTGGATGTCTGATGGGACCCAGTTCATAAATGAACTCCAAATTCAGCAAACTACTTAGACCGTATCGTCCACTGAATTTAATCAGTATCCCGCGCCTTGCCTTTCTTCAGTATCCGCTTGGACCACCTGTCCAACACACTGTCCCTCAGAAAAGAGAAAAACTATAACTCTGACAGTCACTCTGTCATCTAGGTCACCTTGGAAGCCTGATATGATAACCGTCTCCCGAAGGAGGCTGCCATAATCATTTCCTTAGAACATTCACTTATGTTCAATAACTGCTTCCCAATGTTTCTCCAGGATTGGATTAATATATCTGCTTATTGCATCTAGTGCAAAAGTAATATCTGGTGTGGTACTTGACATTTCATGATTAACTCAATTGCCTAAGCAAGTGATATGCTAATCATGCAGATCCCTCTCCCCTTTAGTCTGTAAGACACTTTTAGAGAGGGTGACTCCATCACCTGCAGGTACACCACCATGACAGGAGTCGTCCATTCTAAAATATTTTTAGAATAATGTCAAAGTACCCAAATTGGGATACATCCCAAATCTAGATCTAAAACCATAGATCTAGTAACCAGAAAACTTGATATTATTTCTATATCCTATGTGGAGAAACAACTGTGTGACAACCAAGTATAACCGATCGTAGTATAGGAATATCCCTTCCTATCAAGTGCATGTCATCCCAATACCTTGACATCACTCTCTACTAAAATTTTTCCAGTATCCATCTCCTATTCTGATGAGGTCAAAGCCTATGACTGTCACATCAAAATTAGATGATCTATTTCCGCTATACCTGCTTTAGTCTATAAATAGACATAAGCTACTTGCCCACTATGCTTCCGCTGCTCCCACTGACTACAACGACCCTATGGCAGAGTCATATACACGTGCACTTCTAAAACTAGTTTAAAACGACGCTATACTCATCCTCCTGCCGGGTCTTATAATCTAGAACAGCAGCAATGGCAAGTCTGGGTAAACAAGAACCTCCCTGTCACCGTCTCTGAGAAGACCGAAGTACTTCTCGGGTGGCTGAGGTTACCCTCCAAATCTGCGGAGTGGCTAATGGAACATCAAATCCAACTGAATCCTTAGGTTTTATTAAATTTTCAGTAATCATTTGTGGTTCTGGAATAACTTCCAGTTCTACCATACTCCCACTTCTGTTTTCTGAAAAAATCCATTTTATTAAAATGTGGCAAGTCAAGAACAATATAAATATTGATCTTCCTGATGGTAGAAAGTTAACCCTCGTCAAAGCCCGGGATAACCCACAAACAGCCATTACTGAAATGTGCCTTGAGTTTATCCGGATTCTGGTTTTAAGCATTAGCCGGACAACTCCCTATACCTTAATATCGTCAAGATATAAATTGATTCTATATATATCCAATATAGAAATAAAAGCACTAATTTAATTTAAACCAGATTCAAAAGCATGCA
Source organism: Agapanthus africanus (assembly GCA_030015575.1). Taxonomy (NCBI): domain Eukaryota; kingdom Viridiplantae; phylum Streptophyta; class Magnoliopsida; order Asparagales; family Amaryllidaceae; genus Agapanthus; species Agapanthus africanus. Next base: position 542,442,452 of record CM057337.1, read on the forward strand.
GCTGTCTCCAGTGCATATCATCCAAATGGAAAAAGGTCAATCAACATTACTCATCTAGAAGTGCATCCATATATGAGTGACCTGAAAGAGAAACAAGTTCTCAAAACCATTACTATTAATGGAATACCAAACACAAGTATCTACATCTTCGACTTCCTCGAAGAATCCTGATACTTACAACAAATGGATCTCTACTTTATTCTTATACCTATAACTTCTGAATATCTGGACCTTGCATTTCAACGAAATACATGTCAAGAACTGGAGAAGTCATAAGTAAACACAATATAGTATGAGTACCAACCCCTTTGTCCTAATAGACACTGTACAACATACAATACTTTGTATAAGTCCCTTGAGTTCAACAACTCAAAGCCTGTGCGTCGTAGGTTGAAAAACTGTAGTATGGTTAAGAAGAATTACACCGCTGTTGAATGCACCTTACCTAATCACTAACCGATATAGGTAAATCTCACAGACATAATATCAAAAAGATATATCTCACTTTATAAAAATAAACATACAGATACATCAGTTTGAAATTGGTGCATAACAACGGATATTCAAATCCATATATTTTCCATCCAGCAAAATCCAGATGATTTCCTCAAATATCACCAATTACAACGAATTCCGATATAATGAGAATCTAATCACCCAATTCCCAATATCTTACTCCCACTCACCATCTGTAATAACATGCTGATGTGAGAAACTGATCTGGTAAATACATACCCTGGAGTTAGATTCTAGCTGGGAAAACAGTTATCAATTAATATCGCACAGTGAAACTGAAACATGAAAATGTTTTGAAGGGGTTTACTGGTATTCCTACTAATTCCTCTTCCACTATCCTGATTCACGACAGTAACCATACACTATACCTGCCCTCACTGCAATCCCTTTATTATGTCTTTACTTACTACCTTCTGTACACCTTTTTTACTCTAATTGGTTTTCTTCATTCCCTACCCTTCGACACCAGCCTAAGGTTTGGAAGAAGACTATCCAATAAGCGTAATAGGTGTACTCTCCTAATCCTAGGAGCCCTCACAACCTGAGAGAAGGTAATGGGAAAAGACATCTGAATAATCCTATCCTTTCACTCCAGAACCAGAATCCATCCTCGAAAAGGTTCTTTCGAGTTCGTATATAACCATACGATGGATTTATCCAATGGAAGTGGATATCCGTAGTGATACGGAGTGTCCTAGAGGAAAGCAAAGTGGATATAGGAGTGGCAGGGGTATACATGGTCTTTGTCATGAATGATGGTGATCGCAATTTCCTTTGCCATTATTCTAAACCCTTTATATGTCTTTACTTATTACCTTCTGTACACCATAGTTAAGCTTGTTGGTTTTCTTCCTTCCCTACCGTTCGGCACCTGCCTATGGTTTGGAAGAAGACTATCCAATAAGCTCAATAGGTGTGCCCTCTCCTAATCCTAGGAGCCCTCACAACCTGAGAGAAGGTAAAGAGAAAAGACAACCGAATAATCCTATTCAATCTCTCCAGAACCGGAATCCATCCTCAAAAAAGTTCTTTCGAGTTCGTATATAACCATACGATGGATTTATCCAATGGAAGTGGATATTCGTAATAATACGGGGTGTTCTGGAGAAATGCAAAGGTGATATAGAAGTGGCAATGATGTATGCGACACCGTGACATTCCAAAAGCCAAAGTGTTTTAAGAAGGTTCGGTCAACTTGGTTTCATGAGTTTTAGTCAAAGGTCGGGTCAAAATCGCAGCCACAGAGAGAGAAAGAAGAAACACTCAGCGTGCACTCTAACCTAGATTAGAATGATTAATCATTTTATCTAATCCGGATGGCTTCCACTGTTTCCTCAAATTCTCCTCCAAACCCAAAAGGAGAATTAGTCGGAATCACCCGAGGAGTAATCCTACTCATCAGTGGGAATCGGGATCCAACTATCATCGCATGATAACTTGATGGAAGCCACTCAAGTCACCACACTCCATAAGGTATGCGCAAGCCTGGCAAGTTTCCTGTATGTTTGAAACTCCCGATGTGATTTTTACCCCTAACGACTTCATGGCCCTTATAGAGACCAACGTACCATAAGTCGCTAGTCAAGTTCAACCCGTCATTATCCAAGATTGATCTAAACCCACCCGCACAAGCCCTTGATAGAGACCAACATGACTATGCGGCTGTCCTAGATAATCGCATATCCATGCTACAGACACGTATCACGCAGCTACCGTACACTATGCCTTGATAGAGACCAACGTACATAGCACGAATACTATGAGATACCTATCTGAAATGACGGAGGGCTACGGCTGGTTTTTGGCGAAAAACCATAACGTAATGAACTTGATATCGTTGAAGGAATCCAAGTGGTTTTTATAAATATATAGTGGCGAAAACTCTTACTAAAGAGGTCACTCCCGTTGAAGGGATCTCGGCTCTTTCCCCGTAGAATGAGGTGCAGGATATCCCAAATGAATACCACGATGCAAAGCAAAAGGAAACGACTATAGTAAAGTTATTACGTTGACGCAAACTTTTACCAAAGGGGTCACTCCCGATGAAGGGATCTCGGCCCTTGCCTCGTCGAATGAGGTGCTGGATATTCAGAACTGAATACCACTGTGCAAAGCAAAAGAGAACGTCTGTAATGTCAGTTTTTTTTAAAACTTGGTTCCAACAACATCATATATAGGTTTGTTTTATCCTTGCATTGATAAGAATCTATGCAGTCCCATCAATTAATCACACCAGAAAAGAACGAAAATAAAATGTACGTATATGCCATTCGCATTCGCCACTGGGTCCCGTCATCACCCGTTAGGTTACTTAACTAATGACAGAGCGGGGACTGGGCTAGCACGGGTGAAAAACATATACAACATCTACTAGTATATATAAATATATATATAACATTTTTCCCAGGCATGATATAAAGCAACATCACAGAAACATCACAGAAGCAACACAGAATGGTGGATAATCTGGAGCCCCGGGTTTCACTTGAGCCGCAAGTGAGACCCGACGTTCCCTGTCGTGTGGATAGCCTGTGAAATGAAACCTAGACCCCTACGAGCATGGCAAGTTACCCGCCAAAACCAGAAGCGAGGCAGCCCCCTTCAGCAACGTGAATGGACCACCCAGCACTTCACGGAATCCGGTAACTTGATCACCCCTCCTGGGTCAACCTATACCCCTACGAGTGCGGCGAATAGCCCGCCAATTCTAGAGTAAGGTCCCCTCCGTCTGAATGCTTTGAGATGCAGACCAGTTGCCCTCTAGAACCCGGCTATTCGTGCACTCCACCTCGGGGTAATCCTAGTACAGAAAATAAAATAATATGCAAGGGTGACATCGACCTCAGCCCGGTCGTGCCTCAAAAGAATAATATACAAACTGGCAGTGACGGCAGTCCATATGTCGGACGCTCGCCCCGCAATATCAAATGTACAAATGAAAATAAATTGTTCTAACATTGCACCATAGCTATCCACCACGACGATCCAACCAACATCACAGCACAACACAGGGCATCAACGTGAATGTCACGTTCGCAAACCCGTCTAAAAGAATATATAGCAGTTAGAAGGGTTTACCGATCAAATGACATTCACGGTCGTAGATTATAATGTATGTACTGTTAAACCCACACTTAAAATATCGATCGACTAAGTTCCAAATTGGCCCCAATAGCAAAAATAATACTGCACAGAAACCTGGGCCAAAACAGGACATCACAAAAATCACAATTTCACATGAGGGAGCTACAGGAAAAAATTTGAAGCCCATCGCCACTAAATGGCCGCGGAACCGCCGCCAATAGAGGGTAAGTGTGGCGGTTCCGCGGCGCTTTGGTGGCTTCAGGAGCCCAAATTTTTCCAGTATCCTTATAATTGCCTGCACGGATTTTTAAGCTACTCCAAATAATTTTTTGAACACTTTTGAAAAACGACAGTGTTTCCCCCAATCAGAGCAAAGCTCTGTTTGAATTTTGAAAATTCAAAAATTGAAGCAACGCTTCAAATGATTTGCGCTCAGCGCTGCTGCGTTTGCGCCAAACAGAATTAAAATTTCAGTAAGATCTTTCTGATCTTATTAAAACAAGAAGATTGTCTTCTGTAAAACAGAAGCCCTTGAATCAAAGATCCAACGGTAGGAAAAAATCTCTAAATCACTCAGAGAAAGATCTCTTTAACTAATTTAACAAACTAATTGGCACTATATAAAGGCCCCTAGACCCCAAGTCTAAAACACACATCAACATAGAAAACAGAGAGAGAATTCAGAGAACCCCTAAGAAAGAAAGTTTGAGAAGAATTCACGAAAGAAAAAAGAAAGGTAAACCTTTGAAAAGAAGAATTTCTTCTGAAAAGATAAATGATCTAAGAATAAGATCAAGATCTTAAAATAAAAAGAAAAGATCAAATAATAACAAAAAATAATAAGAAGTAATATACTTCTTTAGATCATTTGAACTACAGAAAGGCATTGCCTTTTGATGAACCATTGGTTCTGGAATCTTAAAAGATTTTTTTCTTGAATCCAAAATTGGATCAAGATATTAAAACAGTGCCTTGCACTTGTAAATCTACACTGTTGCGCTCTTGGGTTGGCGCAAGCCACCAGAGAGCGCCACATGTCATCTCCAGAATAACTTGAGCTATGCGCTTTAAAAAACAGAGCACTGCCCTCTTAAATTTGGCGCAAGTCACCAAAGTGCTCCACGTGTCAGCAGCGCAACAGCGCAGCGCACTGCGCTTGCGCTCACCAGAGCGCGACACGTGTCACCTCCACATACGTTTGTGCCTTGCGCTGGCGCAAAGCGCCTGACAAGCCACGTGACGCTTTGTCAGGCTAATTAATGCATGCATTATTAAAAAAAAGGGACAGAGCCAAACTAAAAAGGCCTAACAGGCCTAATAAAAAATGCAATGCATTATTAAAAATAGGCAAAGACCAAACAAACGTCTGTTAGACCAAAACAGATGCTCTGCATCATTTAAAAAAAGGGGGCAGAGCCCAAATAAAGGTCTAATAGACCAAGCAAAAATGCCATGCATTATTAAACAGGGGCAGAGCCCTAGTAAAGGCCTAACAGGCCAAATGAAAATAAATGTTGAATATTCTCAACTGGACTTTGCCCTATTCTGGCCGTAAGTCCTCAAATCAAAATTGACTGAGCACGACTGCTCTCTTAAATCAATTTACACCCGGTTCAAGGGTACATCTCTGAACTCCTCTGATATTTGTCGTTGTAATTCTTCAACGTCGTCAGAGAGGTGACGGGTCCCGACAACCACATATTGATACGGACTGCAGGGTCTTTAAACTCGTGGACCGAAACGTCCTTAAACTAATATTCGTCCCAAAATAGGAACGTTGGACCGAAATGTCCTTAAACTAACGTTCGTCCCCAAATTGGAATGATGGACCACCATGTCCCTAAACTGGCAATGGACCACCACGTCCCTAAACTGGCAATGGACCACCATGTCCCTAAACTGGCAATGGACCACTATGTCCCTAAACTAGAACAATAGAGCCCCCAAATGCTCTTTTGTCGGATCTAAATGATCATGTTAAGTTGATCTTAGTCTCAAATTGGACTAACGTATCCTTAACAAACGTTTGAGTTGATCTTAGCCCCAGATATGGCTAACGTATCCTTAAACCAAAACCTTCAAACAAACTTTAGTCCTAAATTGGACTATAGATCTCCCAACCAACTTTGGTCTAAGGGTACATCTCTGAACTCCTCTGATATCTGTCGTTGTAATCCTTCAACGTCGTCAGAAAGGTGACGGGTCCCGACGACATACGTTCAATGGACCACCACGTCCCTAAACTGGCAATGGACCACCATGTCTTTAAACTGGCAATGGACCACTATGTCCCTAAACTGGAACAATAGAGCCCCCAAATGCTCTTTTATCGGATCTAAACGATCCCGTTAAGTTGATATTTGTCTCAAATTAAACTAACGTATCCTTAACAAATATTTAAGTTGATCTTAGCCTTAAATATGGCTAACGTATGCTTAAACCAAAACCCAAACCCAAATCTAAGAAAATACGGATTTAGACTAATCCACGTCTTACGGGCGATGACATAAATTAGTCTCCGTATACAATCCACAGGCAACCACAAACAAAACAAACACCCACGACACGAAGTGAAATTTTGAAGAAGGAGAAAGTTGTTACCGCGATGCAGTAGCGTAATTAACTGCAGAGGCTTGCGCCTGCAGGGAAGAGCGTCCCCACAATCAAAAACCCCTCAAGCAAGGGGGAATCTGACGAAGTCTGCTACATCGTTCACATCCGTCTAAACCTCCGATACACGGTGCCATAAATCAACTTGGCATCTTCGGAGAGGTGGACGGATAAAACCAATTAGCATCTGCCCCGAATCCCAAGGAAAGCCGTCTCCATGTCTTGGCCGCCGTTCGGAGGCGAACAGATTCTGGCACGCCCGGTGGGACCTTTTCCTCTTTCCACTACACACTTCATGTGTCGTCTTCGTGAACGAATCGTGGTTTGTTAATGGTTGCCCTAGGGTTTCAAGTTACTAAGATTTGGTCTTTTTCCTGGCGCAGAAATCAAGCATCAATGGCATCCAACTGCTCGAGCTGCTCCAAATGCAAATGCAACCGATGCTCCGCCTCACCTGGATGTGTAGCCTATGGGCCTCAAGCGGCCTCTATCCTTGCTATGCCGGTGGAACAAGTGACTCAGGCCACCACCGGTTTGTTTTTCGGGACCATGCTCCCGCCAACAAGCTTCACCATTCCAGTGAAAGGTTCCTAGGCACCCTAAGGAGGTCTCACAAGGCATCAACCATGCCAATTTCAAATTTTTGTAGGGTTCCTAGGCACTCTTGTGAAGGTTCAAAAGGCATCAAACATGCCCGGATAAAAATTTAGACGTGCCGAACAACCCAAAGCCGGGATCTTTGCTAGATTATTAGGTTTAAACATGCAAGATGATAACTTTTATCTAAGTGTGAGGGATTACAACCTTTGTAGTCCGCTCCTTCACTTCACAAGCTCCGAGTAGAAGTCCCTTTGCCGCGATCCACGATCTCCCGGACTCATGAGAGGCTCCACGACTCGAACGATCCATGCTAGCTCGAAGCATTCCAAATCTCCGATGATCTACCTTGAAGTTGCTACGACTCAAGCTTTCTCACTCAAAAGAGAAGAACACACTAATCCCATGGGCTAGATGAGATGAGGATGAGAGAGTAGTAATTTTGCTTTCTTTTTAAATCATTTTCTCATTTTTAATCATCACTTTAGGATTTTCAAGAGAGCTTATCAAGAAGGAAGAAGATGATAATGGAAAATATAATCCTTAGATTAAAACCTTTTGTGATGAATAGAAAGTAATATATGATTGATTTGTAAACCATGGTCAAGGATGATAGGATAAGAATGACTAGAGAAACAACTAGGGTTAGGGTTTGGTTAGGTTAAAAGAATGTGTCATTCTAAATATCTTAAGAATGACAAAAGAAGAAAGCTTCTAGAAGATGCATGAAACATCTAACCCAAATTAAACCCTAATCTCAATTAATCATCCTTAAACATGTTTAACAATTAATCATAACATGTCACAATAATATATATCACATATATATTATATATTTGCAACAAAAGAAAATAATACAATTAACATATATCGCATATATATCAATGTATCATCCACTGAGAAAATGAAATAATTAAGCGAGCCAATATTAGATAATGTAATACAATATATCATATATATTATTATACATTAAATCATCGAATCAACACTTGAATCGATGATCCGGCTATATCGAATATTACCGACTAATATATCATGTACCGATTTATCGAATCAACACTTGATCCGATGACCCGGTTCATATCTAAATATCCTGAGAATATAATACGGTATCCCATATTGCATTATTCTCATTCCTGCGCATATCACATATGTGCCACTACTCCGTTTCGCCTGAGCCATGAAACCTCTGTATAGGACTCTAAAGAATCGTCAATACGCCGGTAGCAGGTGATGATCATATCAAACACCCACAAGCTGCAAGCGGTCAGCTAAACGTAACAGCCACCCAGGTATTGAGCGATCAGAAGATCAACAAGCTAGCCTGTGCGTTCTCCTATGAATCCAACCAGTAACACTCCCGTACAGTCCGGTCTGTTCGTCTGATATGTCGCATATCAAGTCTAGGGGTGGTATACGTCAGACCCCAGTAACCGATAAGTCGTGTCGATGTGTGGCTCATAACGGGTCGAGAAACTACTAGTAACACTTACCAGTAAATTTCCATATCAGCCTTGGCCAGGGACTTCCAGTTATAGCCAATCGAACACAGCACAACATCAACTCCCTATACCGGGAGAGACGAATCCCCTCCTATCGCTCATTGCCTCCATGTGATTCGGGACTGTACCCAAAAGCCACCGTTTTGCACGCCCTCTTGGACGTGGTAAGGTGGAAATCAAAGCACAGTGGGAATCACACAAGACTCCATGACGATTGTTTCCTGATTTAAAATCAGGAAAGCTTCTGTGGAAAGCTTCTATGGAAAGCTTCAAAAGGGGGTCACGTGCTCACACGTGACTAGTGATCACGTGTTGGCACGTGACACCTAAAAACGTCGTTAAGGCAAGTTCAATTCCCTGACTGCGAAGAAGGAAAAGAAAAGCTTCAAGGAGAGTCGCGTGCTCCCACGTGACCAGGGTCACGTGTTGGCACGTGACGTTTAAATACAAGCGTCAAAGGCACGTCGGGTAACTGACCAAGTCAAGAAAAAGGCTTCAGAAGAAGTCACGTGCTCCCACGTGACCAGGGTCACGTGTCGGCACGTGACGTTCAAGGCAGCAAGCGCGTCTCCAGAACAACCAAGGAAAGAGAGCTCAAACAAAGGGTCACGTGCTCACACGTGACCAGGGGTCACGTGGTAGCACGTGATGTTTAAGCAGCAATCAGAAGACACAGCGCAGAAAGCTCGTTCCAAAGGGGGTCACGTGCTCACACGTGACCATGGGTCACGTGGTCACACGTGACCGACTTTCAAAACCCATTTTTGACGACAGAATTAAATTCTGAAGGAAATTCGAATCTTTCCAAAGGAAAGTAATTATTTGGGACTAATCAAATTAAAGATTCAGAGATGATTAAAGATCATCTATCTATGGAAAATCTCGGCTTTGGGAAAGATTTCCCCCTTAAATCTAACCAAAATATCAAAGGAGAATCTCTGAATTCAAGATCCAATGGTGAATAAAATTCACCTAATAATCCAAAGGCCCAAAATGAATTATGGATGCAAATCAAATCTCCCAATGAAGATTCGTCAAAAAACTGATTGATGCGGCTGCCTCTCCTATAAATAGGAGCCAAGAGACAAAAAAAAGAGATATACATGCGCAGAGAAAAAAAGAGAAAAGGAGAAGAGCTTTGATACTTCGAAAAGACTCAGATCTTCTGCAAAAAACCCTAGGTAAGAAAGGGAAGGCATTTTGAAAGAAGCAGAATTTAATTCTCAACAGAGTTTAACTCTGATAATATAAAAGCAGAAGAACTTATTTCTTCTCTCTTTGATAGAGGATCTGCAAAGTGCACATCTCCCCTTAAGGTTGAGAATTTAATTCTCAATGGGTTGAGATCCTGCCATGCAGATCCAAAACATAGAGAAGGAGTGCAAACTTGAGAATTTAATTCTCACAGAACTATAGGAATTTAATTCCTCCAAAATAAAGTGGGGCTAGACCCTATATCATGGGAATTTAATTCCTTCAAAACAAAAAAAAGAGAAACAGGGTTTAACCCTAATTAAAGAACTTAGTTCTGTTGAAACAACGATCATCATTTCCTCAAAAATTTTATTAGGGTTCAACCCTATTCAGCCCTTCACATAAACGGGGAATTTAACTCCCGCAGAAAATTCAGAGTTAAACTCTATTCCAGAATACAAGTCTTCAAAAGAAAGAAGGATTTAATTCCTCTGAAATTAAAAAGTCTCCGGAATTTAATTCCTGAAAAAAGGAGTAACAAATCCTCTGAAAAAACCACATTAAGGCAGGGTCACGTGTCACCACGTGACCCCCCCTCAAAAGCCCTACAGAAAACCCCTTTGAGGCAGCACCCCACGTGACCCACGTGACTTTCAGCAGAAGCCTTAACGCATAGGCATTTGAATGCCCATCACGTGCTGACACGTGATGCTATCAAAAGATGCAGTAATTTCAGCAGAACAAATGGAGGAAGGGCGCTCTCACGTGCTGCCACGTGACCCCTCTTGTCTTAGTGTTTAACACTAAATTGAAACTCTCGCACTCAGTGTTAAAATATTGTTGGGCCTTAGTGTTCAACACTAATTAAAAAGCTTTATCTGCAGTGTTCAACACTGATTACCTTAGTGTTTAAATACTAATCTGAGATCTTCATTTGCAGTGTTCAACACTGATCTGTTTTAGTGTTTAACACTAATTTGAGAAGCCTTATTGCTGGTGTTTAACACCAATTATTTCTTAGTGTTAAACACTAACTTGTTAACCGCATTCCCAGTGTTCAACACTGATTGCTCTATAGTGTTTAACACTAGGCTTTGGCCCAATTGGCTAAATGGATAGAGGCAAAGCCTCTCCTTCAATGGATCAGCAAAAAGTCAATGTTTCAGACCCGACTGGACTTAGCCCAAGCTGGCCATAAGTCCTCAATTTGTGATTAACTGGGCTAATGGGCTCATAACATAATTAATCAGTCTCGACCCCAAATTGGGTCAGGGACTATTAAATCCATTCCGGTTCTAGGGTACATCTCTTCACTCCTTTGAGACTTGGCATTGTAATCCCTCAATGTCTTCAAAGAGGTGACGGGTCCCGACGGCCACTCATGATATGGACTGTGGGGTCCTTAAACCCATGCCTAATGCAAAATTCCTGGTTACGTGGAACACGGATAATGTCACTCTTTGACCCCGTGGGAAACGTCCAGAGCGGATCCTGGTCCTCGCAGAGCACGGCAGTGAACCCGTGTGAAGCATCCAGAGCGGAGCCTGGTCCTCGCCAAGCACGGCAGTGAACCCGTGTGAAGCATCCAGAGCAAATACCGGACTGTGGGGTCCTTAAACCCATGGACTACGACGTCCTTAACCTTGACCGAGATGTCTTAAAACTAACAACGGACCGCAATGTCCTTAAACTACCCATGGACCGAAATGTCCCTAAACTACCCACGGACCGCAACGTCCTTAAACTACCCATGGACCGCAACGTCCCTAAACTAGAACAATAGGGCCCTCCATATGCTCTTTTGTCGGATCTAAACGGTCCCGTTTAAGTTGATCTTAGCCTCCAAAAATGGCTAACGCGTCCTTAAACCTTCAAACAGATTGGACTACGAATCCCCTAAATTAACTCCGGCTCGAGGGTACATCTCTGAACTCCTCTGACATCCGTCGTTGTAATCTTTCAACGTCGTCAGAGAGGTGATGAGTCCCGATGGCCATACATACGATGGACCACTACGTCCCTAAACTGGAACATTAGAGTCCAAACACTCTTCTGTCGGATCTAAACGATCCCGTTAAGTTGATCTTAGTCACAAAGTTAGACTAACGTATCCTTAACAAACGTTTGAGTTGATCTTAGCCTCAAGTATGGCTGACATATCCTCAAACCAAACCCCCAAACCCAAATCTAAGATAATGCGGATTTGGACTAGTCCACGCCCTACGGGCGACGACATAACTCAGTCTCCGTAAACAATCCACGGGCAACAAAACAAACACCCACGACACGAAGTGACCATCTGGAGAAGGAGAAAGTTGTTACCGCAACGCGGTAGCGTAATTAACTGCAGGGGCTTGCGCCTGCAGGGAAGAGCGTCCCCACAATCAAAAACCCCTCAAATGAGGGGGAATCTGACGAAGTCTGCTACATCGGACGCATCCGTCTAAACCTTCGATACATGGTGCCATAAATCAACTTGGCATCTTCGGAGAGGTGGACGGATAGCACCAATTAGCATCTGCCCCGAATCTCAGGCAAGACGCGGTGTCGCGCCGTCTTTCGGAGGGGAACAGATTCTGGCACGCCCGGTGGGAGCTTTTCCTCTTTCCACTCCACACTTCGTGTGTCGTGATTCGCGAACCAATCGCGGTTCGCTAATAGTTGCCCTTGGGTCTCAAGGTACTGAGAATTGGCATCTTGCTTATTGCAGAAAGCAAAGGATCGATGGCTTTCATCCCTGCGAAATCCTCCAACTGCTCAGACGGCAACTGCAGCCGACGCTCTGCCTCGCCAGGAGGTATAGCCTATGGACCCCAAGCTGCTTCGCTGTTCACAATGCCGATGGAACAGGTCACCCGCGCCACCACAGGATTGTTTTTTGGGACCATGATCCCGCCGACAAACTTTACCGTTCCAGTGCTGGCGAAGGAAACTCTCAAGAAGTCGGTCTTTGATCGTCTTACCCCTACCGCGGCTCCTCTCAACGAGTCGCCCAACGTCAACGCCTCGGTCTTCTCTAGACTGGGCCAGAAATCATGCGAGCTCATTACGGGGCCTACAATCTCAAAGAAGACTGCTTCTAAGAAAGTGAACGCTCCCATACCCGAAATCGCCAAGGCAACCTCTCCAGCCAAAAAGTCGGTCTTTACAAGATTGACGGCTCCGGCCTTTGCTCCCGCTTCCCAGAAGACATCGGTCTTCGATAGGTTAACGCCAACAACAACCCCCCATCCACACAGGGGGCATGAAGAAACCATTCTTACCGCTGACCCTGCACCGTCCGCTCGACACTCTCGACGTCGCCATTGGCGCCGAGTGAGGAAGGCTGGGGGCAACTCTCCCTCCGGATTGACCCCACCAGCCCCGGTGGCCGAAGTTAATGCCGCTGTTCCGACTGGGAACAGTTTTGAAATGCTAAATAAGGTGCGAAGGAATTCCCCTACGGCAGTATTGAAGAAATCTCCTCCCTTACTAAAAAAGGTGGTGGAAACAAAACCCGAACAGCCTCGATCTCCTCAACGGCTGTCTTCCAAAATTTATAAGGTTTGGCGACAAGCCCGAGATTCGATCATCGATCCAAACTTCTCCCGCCAGCACAAGAAACTGAAAATCCAACCTGAAGCTGGTCACCAGGCTAAACCCCAAAAGGCTGTTGATCAACTGACTCATAAAAGGAGGAGGCCAGAGAGGACCCCACAGCATGCAACGACGGCTAAAAACACTAGGCCTAGACGCCCTAAGTCTGGGGGCATGATGGTCCACACTGTATACATGGCCTCTGGAAAGGAGGAGAGCCGCACTTCTACAGGCCATCGACCACTAACCCGATCCGTAACAAAATCCCAGGAGCAGCAACAAAAGCTCCAAGAAATGATGAATGCTATGGCCGCGCTCACCGGGCCAAAGGAAAGCCCAGAAGCGTCCTCAGACGCACGCCGGGAGGAAGAAACCGACGCTGAATTCCTTCGCCGAACACTGGAGAAAAGGGACAAAGAGGCGGCTGAACAAGCGGCCAACATACAACGGATGGGCCTTCTCTTTCAAGATGTGATAGGAATGATGATCCAGCAAGACTTACCAGCTGAAGATCCTCCGATTATTCTGGAGGACGACCGAGGAGAGACGTCAAATCCACCTCCAGCCCTCTCGACGGCCAAGGAAGAGACGATCTCTAAGGCTGACTTGGCTGACTACATAGCCCAGCAAATCCGAGTTCATCGCGCAACTGAGGCAGTTGGTCAGACCGTGAAAACCGGGCGGCCGTATCCGAGCTGGTACGATCAAATCAAATACCCGCAAGGCTATACGATACCGAAATTCCATGTGTATAAGGGGACCGGCAATCCCCATCAACATGTCGCCCAGTTTCGGGCCCTATGCGGTAACACCGGCGGTGACGATAAATTGTTGCTTCGCCAATTCGTGGGCAGCTTGTCAGAAACAGCGTTCGAATGGTATTCAGAACTCCCGAACGATTCCATCAAAACGTTCGCTGAAATGGAGTTGTTGTTCACTCAGCGATTTGCAAGTGCCAGCGAACGCACTCCAATAACTGCACTTATTAACGCCAGGGTAAAACCGGGTGAAACCTGGGTCCAGTACGCTATACGCTGGCGGAACTTGTGGTCGAGATGTGAGCAGCGCATCGAGGAAGCACCTGCGGTGGGCATGTTCGTGGGAACTCTAGACCCTCACGCAACTATCTCCCAGTTTATGATGTTCTTTAAGCCAACCACATTCCAGGCTCTGATCGACAAGTTAGCTCAGATGGACCAGATGGGTCATAGACCACCTACACCGAAGTCGGAACCTCGGAATGACAAGGGTAAAGGAAGGGCAGCCTTTGTCGCGAATGCCCAACAGCAACCTAACGCCCCGAAATCGACGGATCAACTGGAGGAAAGACGCCGGTACTATAATGAGAAAATGAAGCGTCCCTACTCGTTCCCACAAGACAAGACGAAGCGGTTATTCGAGTTGGCAATACGCAACAGACTTATAAACCTACCAAATCCAAGGCGACCACCACACCCCACCGAGGTGAATAACTCCAACTACTGCCCTTATCATCAGACGGTAAGTCATCCGATTGAAGATTGCTTTGTCTTCAAAGGATGGATCGAAGATCAATACCTCCAGGGGAAATTTGTACTGTCCGAAAAGTGGAAGGTGAACCCACCACAACCACATACTCCTAAGAAGGCCGATACACCGGGGGCAACCTGCTCCTTTATCGAAGAAGCTCCATGGGAGGTCGTGCTATCAACGAAGACCAAAAGAATGCTGAGAGACCTCCATGCATGCCCTGCGATCGAATGGAAGGACCCTCTTGAACCTCAAATTATCGAAGGGATGTTGAAGCCCCGCCCAATTATAAAGACTAACGATAAGAGCCGAAATACTCACGTCCAACCGTCAAAATCTTCGAAGAAAAAGAAGAAGAAATCCAAGAAGTCCGTGAAGCTTGGAAACGAGCACACGAACTTACAGAAGCAAATAGACGCGCTGGAAGAATACAATCAAAAGGCGCGAACTCCTGTCACACTGCAAGAGTTCCTCAACCATATCTTTCAAGAGGAAGATGAGGGGGAGAGCTCGTCGGATGAATCCGAAGGATATGTGGCGAGTTGTAACGTAATCTCCCACTCGTTTACCGATGATGGGAAAACTCCCGGCACTAAGAAGATGGAGGCAGAGCCTGTACCAGAGTGTCCATGGCCAACGGACGAAATGATCGACGCTTTTCTAGACAAGATTCGTCTAAAATGTAAAGCGGACCAGGAGCGTGAAATGACCACGCCGGAAAGAGCCAAATACGGACGACTGAACGGAAGAGTTGAACTACCTCCTCCAGAGCGAAAAGTATCCGAGGTAGACAAGAAGATATTCAAGACGAGAAAAAGGTTTGCCAAAGCCGTGTCAATGGGGATGAAGCTACCACCCTCGGAAGGAAACACACACGATGGGGTAGAGACGCACCCTGACTATTGCACATATCATCGGAAAATCTCACATCCCACGGAGGAGTGCGACGCCTTTAAGATATGGTGGCAAGGATATGTTGTTCGTCAGCAACATTTTAAGCGCATGAAACGCAAGAGCCGTCAGGAGCGAAGAGGTACTGTCGGAGGACATAACAAGACTACTGGCAACTGTTACATGGTTGACGCCAGAGGGTCACAAGTTCTCACCTTCGGGAGCGACTCTGATGAAGAAATGGCTCTGGGCCCTCTCTTTACAGAATCCGTTCTAGGAAAAAAGGAGGAATCAGAGGCCTGCGAGAACATCCAGCTGCGCAACCGCACGCTCCCGGAGAAGAATCTCGGTCCCGTCGGCCGAAAAGATAAGGGAAAGGAAAAGGTCATTGAAGATATCACTTTAGATGACCGGGTCATAAAAGAGCTAACTAACAAAGACCCTCCCAAAAAGGGTAAGGTGGACTATAACATCCTCGCGCACTTAAGGAAACTACCCTCTCAGCTTAGCATTCTTGATGCCCTTCTATTATCAAAAGAAGCGCGAGACTCACTCATTAAAGCGTTGCAAGAACCTGAACAATTCCAGGCCGTTCTCGCCACTGAAAGGATGAAGGATGAACTGGAGGAAGTGCATACAGCCGATGTCACTTTCGGTGATGAAGACCTTCTCCTCGGGACGTGCGACCACAACCGTCCCCTATATGTCTCTGGATACTGCCATGACATCAAGATAGGTAAGATCTTAGTGGATAATGGATCCTCCGTCAACCTCCTTAATGTTCGGGTGTTGAAGGAAATCTGCATGAGTGTACAACACCTCGCTCGTGACAAAATTACTATCTCCGGTTTCGACTCTCAATCGTCACGGACTCTCGGATCTGTAATACTGACGTTACGCTTCGGACTTCTCGTCACAGACATCAAATTCCATGTCATTGACGCCAAGACCTGCTACAACGCCTTGCTCGGCCGTCCCTGGCTACACGAGTACAACATCATCCCTTCTACACAACATCAGTGTATGAAATACTTCAAGGATGGTTTCGAGTACACTGTAACAGGCGAGTTAAACCCGTTTTCTGTGAACGAAGTCCGCAAATACGAAGATGCGAAATACTTTTTGCCAGATTTCGAGGATACAGAAAGGTGTCGCGACCCGAAGAACAAAACCGCCGCCACCATTCCCGTTTTTGGGAGCGATACCGAAGAAGAGGAGGAAATAGTGTATACGGGGCCATCCCAACGCAACAACCTGGGGGCACCCACCCCCGTACCGGTCTTCGGGAGTGATTCGGAGGACGAGGTTAACGTCGTGTTCTCCAATCGGCTGTCAATACAGGCACCCCTTTGCGATGACCATAGTCTGCAAATCACCATGGTACCGCAAGAACACTATAAGGATCTCGACGCGCTTCAAACCCACAGCGTGCAGGACCTGCAAACATTTTACGTCCCTCCCAAGCGAAGGGGTGAAAAGGTGATCCTATTCTATCAATCCTCAGAGTCGAAGGTGGAGAAAGAGATCTGGCACGGCGTGGATGTTACACTTGACAGGCTCCAACCCATTCGTCTGCCTAGATACTATACAAATGGATTGAAGAAGTTATTGAAGCGCCAAGGAGTACCCTTAAAACAGACTGTGCGGCAGGCTCGGTTCTACAACAGGATTTGGGATGTCCCTGGGACCCAACGCAAATTGCCCAACGGAAAAATAGAAACACTTGGGCTTGGGTACGCGAGAACGGGAAAACAGGAGCGAGCCCACGGCAGCTACGCCATATATACCTTTGATGAAGAAGAAGGCGCCACGTCAGGAGAGACCAATCCCTCATCAAAACTAAACCCCGCGATCGAAGAGCCAAACCCGTTGTTTAAAAGACGAATAGGCAAGCCTACCACGAAAGCGGATCAGAAAATTCGGGAAGATCACAACCACGAAGTGGCCATCTATGAGAAAGCCAGGACGCAACGTCTATTCCAACAAACTGCACAGGCTGCAAAAGATAAAGATGTTCACCATCGTCAACCCGTCATACGAAAGGCTCGACGCAGGGACGGGAATAAATTAAGAAGCGAAAAAAGAAGCCGACAACAACGACGCAGGATTAGAGGGTTACGGGAATTGCGCGGCTCGGACTCGTCCCTCATGGAAAAGATGAGTCGAGCATACTCCTTCCCTCGAGACAAGACGGAACGGTTACTCAAGCTCGCCCTAAAACATCAGATGATCACGCTTCCAGAGTCTAGGCATCCTGAGCAGGCTAGCAAGGTCTCTCATCCGGGTTATTGCTCTTATCACCGAGCCATAGGACATCCGACCGAAGATTGCTTCACCTTCAAGAACTGGGTCGAGGACCAGTACCGACGGGGCAGATTCGCTTTATCCGACGGTTGGAAAGTAACGCCGCCGCAAAGGCACGAGCCTAAAGCCACAAGAGCAGAACCGGATCCGCCTCAGTCTTGGGAGCGAGTTCGCACCTGTTATATGATTACGATATTAAAAGAAGAGCCCGAGAACGAAGATGACCTTCCCCGGTGCTTCGAGAACAGCGATGACGAGTTGATCTCGGAATTTCCGCCCGCTCCGAAAGAACTGGAAGACGGTATACATACTACCGCAGATAACCTCAAGAAGATCGAGCTGGGATCGGCAGACGACCCGCGGCCGACATTTGTCAGCGAGCTGTTATCCGAGGAAAAGGTGGCCGCGTTAAAGAACGTGCTCCTACGGCATAAAGACTGCTTCGCGTGGAACTACTCCGAGATGCCAGGATTGGATCCGGAGATTGCAGTGCATAGATTAGCAATATCCCCGGATATCAAGCCAGTCAAGCAGGCGCCAAGGAGGATGCGACTTGAGCTGGAGATGAGCATCAACGCCGAAGTCAAGAAGTTGATCGATTCCGGATTTATCCAAGAAGTCCAATACCCCGATTGGATCGCCAATATCGTCCCGGTAATGAAGAAGAATGGAACGGTGCGCATATGCGTGGATTTCAGGGATCTCAATAAAGCATGCCCAAAGGACGATTTCCCGGTGCCGGTAACCGAGCTAATGATAGATAACACGTCTACTCACGAGATCTTCTCCTTTATGGATGGTTCTTCAGGATACAATCAGATAAAAATGCATCCCGAAGACCAGAAGCACGCCGCTTTCCGGACCCCTTTGGGTGTATTCTGCTACAGGGTTATGCCCTTTGGCCTAAAGAACGCTGGCGCCACCTACCAAAGGGCCATGACAAAAATCTTCGACGATCTCATACACGACATCGTCGAATGCTATATCGATGACCTCGTAGTGAAGAGCATGTCATACGAAGAGCATTTAAAGCATCTCGAAACCGTATTTCAACGCCTTCGGCAATACAATTTGAAAATGAATCCCCTCAAATGCGCGTTTGGAGTCTCCTCGGGTAAATTCCTGGGATTCATCGTTCGACACCGAGGTATTGAAATAGATCCGTCAAAGATTAAAGCGATTATGGAAATGCCCCCGCCAAGAACCCTCAAACAGTTGCGGTCTCTCCAAGGGAAGCTCGCATACATCCGGCGATTTATCGCAAATCTTTCAGGCAAATGCCGCCCCTACAGTCACCTGATGAAGAAGGGAACCCCATTCGTCTGGGATCAAAAATGCCAAGGCGCACTAGACGAGATCAAGCAGTACCTGCAGAACCCGCCGGTATTAGCTGCGCCGGTCAAGGGAAAACCCCTCATTCTTTATACAACCGCCCTCGAAGGTTCCTTGGGCGCATTATGGGCACAAGAGAATGACCAGGGGAAAGAAAGAGCACTTTACTACTTAAGTCGAGTGCTACTGGGGGCAGAAAGCAATTACTCGCCCATTGAAAAGCATTGCTTGGCATTAATCTTTGCAGTAACGAAGCTCAGGCACTATGCGTTGGCGCATGAAGTCCGTCTCATTTCAAAGGTGGATCCCCTTAAATACCTGATGTCAAAGGCTATATTGACGGGACGACTCGCTAAATGGGCCCTACTCTTGATGGAGTTTTCGATAACATATCAACCCCTCAAGGCAGTAAAGGGCCAGGCCATTGCCGACTTCCTCGCTGAGCACCCGATACCGGCCGACTCTCCTCTAAACTGTGATTTGCCGGACGAGCATGCATTTGATGCAATTGGCGGTGGAAGCACACGATGGGAACTCTATTTCGATGGAGCGTCCTCCACAAAGAAACAGAAACAGGGTAACCCGATCATCAAATCGGGGATAGGCCTTATCTTTGTAACTCCACAAGGAGGGATAATGCGCTTCGCCTTCTCCTTAACAGAGTCAAGGACAAACAATGAAGCCGAATACGAAGCTCTGATAGCAGGCCTCGAAATCGCCATCAACATGGGAATTGAAGACCTCCACATATACGGGGATTCTCAGCTGGTCGTTAGCCAAATAAATGGTGACTACCAAACATGCAAACCAGAATTGGTGAAATACGGCGTAAAGGTGCGACAACTGTTGGCCCAGATCCCCTCCTATATTCTAGAGAACATACCGCGCGCGGAAAACAGCAAAGCAGACGCGTTGGCCAAACTCGCTAAAGAACTGGCTGACGAGAACCTCGATGACGTCAGAATCGTGGTACAAAGCCGTCGAGTGCTCGCCCCGGCAGAAATACCTCCGGAATTATATAAAGAAAAGGGAGCGATTCAGCAAGCGACCCTAAAAATAAAAGACCGTGAGAAGGCTGAGGACTGGAGGGAAGTCTTCATAGACTACTTTAAGTCTCACCGAATGCCCGAAGAGGCGTCCTCAAGGCATCAGCTTATGAAACGAGCTCTATCCTTCGCTTTCGTCAACGATACCCTGTACAAGAGATCGTTTGATTTTCTATGGCTGAGATGCTTGGGACCTGACGAAGCGGAACGAGTCGTTCGAGAAGTTCACGACGGACTTTGCGGTTCTCACCAAGCAGGCCCAAAGATGAAGTTAAAAATTAAACGGATGGGTTACTACTGGCCCACGATGATCCAGGACTGCCTCGAGTATGCAAAGCAATGCCACTCATGCCAGATCCATGGAGACTTCATCCACCAACATCCGAATCCACTACACCCAACGGTGGCCAGCTGGCCATTCGAAATGTGGGGGACTGACATAGTCGGCCCCATAGAGCCGGCATCAGCCCGGGGACATCGTTTTATCCTGGCGACAACTGATTACTTCTCCAAATGGGCAGAAGCGGTACCACTGAGGGAAGTGAGGACGGAGAACATCCTCCATTTCTTCAAAACACACGTCATCTATCGGTTCGGAACCCCGCGACGGATTATCTCCGATAATGGGCCGGCCTACCGAAGCCATAAGATTAGCCGCTTCGCACAGCAGCACAATATAGACTGGAGATATTCTTCAGTTTACAACCCACGAGCTAACGGTCTGGCCGAGGCTTTCAATAAGACCTTGACGAAGATCATGAAAAAGACCGTCTCCAGGAATAAGAGAGACTGGCACGAAAGGCTGCAAGAAGCCCTCTGGGCTTATCGAACTACATTCAAGACGGCCACGAACACAACGCCGTACACGTTGGTATTTGGGACGGAAGCAGTTCTCCCCCTCGAGATAGAGTTACCCTCTCTACGAGTAGCAGTCCACCACGAGCTGACGAACGAAGAAAATGCTCACCTTCGGCTTGAGGAGCTTGACGCCCTCGATGAAACCCGGCTCATAGCGCAACAATATCTAGAAGCCTACAAAGCAAAGATGACGCGCTCGTACGAAAGATTGACCAGGCCGAGGACATTCCGCCAAGGCGAACTCGTGCTAGTGGTCAAAAGACCGATGATCCCCAATCGTGCCAAGCGGGGAAAATTTGAGCCAAACTATGAAGGCCCGTACATCATAGACAAGGTCTACCAGGGTGGAGCCTACCTACTCATGGACATGCACGGTGAAAGGCCTTTCAGGCCAGTAAACGGCCGCTTCTTGAAGAAATACCATGCTTAATAAGCTGCAGCCTAGGTCAATGATGGATGACGACGACTATGTCCGCTCGCTATCTTCCTAAAGCTCAGACTTTACAAGCAGCAGCCGGCCTTCCTATATCGACGGACCGAAACGTCCTTAAACTATCGTCGGACCGAAACGTCCTTAAACTATCGTCGGACCGAAACGTCCTTAAACTAACAGCGGACCGAAACGTCCCTAAACTAATGCCGGACCGAAACGTCCTTAAACTAACAACGGACCGAAACGTCCTTAAACTAACAGCGGACCGAAACGTCCTTAAACTATCGACGGACCGAAACGTCCCTAAACTACCACCGCAACGTCCTTAGGTTGACGAGATGGATAAATAAAAAAAAATGATGATAAAAAAAAAAAAAAAAAAAAAAAAAAAAAAAAAAAACGGTATGTCCATAAGCAAAATGGGCACGGATGAAAACCCGAAAAGGGCTCCGTGAGTAAAAACAGCAGGGCTGCCGGCAAGTGTTCGTGAAAACCCGAAAGGGCGCGACCTTGTAAAAAAAAAGAGAAGAGTAAAAATGATATAAATAAAAAAACGGTATGTCCATAAGCAAAATGGGCACGGATGAAAACCCGAAAGGGCTCCGTGAGTAAAAACAGCAGGACTACCGGCGAGTGTTTGTGAAAACCCGAAAGGGCGCAACCTCGTTAAAGGACACTTACAGAGTCCTCTCGACCCTGTAAGGAGAAACCACCTGCGTGAGATCCTTACGACTCACAAAGGAGCAGCACACTTAGGGATCCTCACGATTCCTGAGGAGAAAATACACTTACGAGATCCTCACGACTCGTAAGGAGAATTCTCTTATGGGACCCTCACGGCTCATGAGATTTGAAAGTCTTAAGTTACAGAAACCTGAACCTGTTCTTAAGCAAATCCCCCACAACCTCCGATATTGCCCTACAAGAGGCTCAATACTGACCCTTGTATACAATCCACGGGCGCGAATAAACATTTCCCCAGCAAAGTCCAACCCTTGTAGGTCCTCTCGACCCATAAGGAGAAAACCCTCTTGTAGGATCCTTACGACTTACAGAGGAACATACACTTAGGAATCCTCACGACCCCTAAGGAGAAAAGACACCTGCAAGATCCTCACGACTTGTAGGGAGAAATACCTTTGTGAGACCTCTACGGCTCATGAAGTCAAAAGCCTTGGTTAACAGGACCCTTAACCCTGTTTGCTGAGCCACCTTTGTTCATTATCGACAAAGGCAAATGATGATTCGCTCCTGGCAACATTCCAGTTGTAGCGGTACTGATGCCGAGATCAGTGCTTAAAATCCAGGCTTGTAACGAAAAGCTAGCAAGCCACACATGCCTACAAAATAGCCGAAATGATGGGGCAACTTGCAATAAAAAGCAGCAAGTAGAAATGAAGGCATGAAAAATAGCCGAAATGATGGGGCAACTCGCAATAAAGAGCAGCGAGCAGAAAATAAATAAATAGCCGAAATGATCGGGCACCGCGAAAAATAGCCGAAATGATTGGGCAATCGCGACTTTCGCGATATAAAAGCTGAAATGATAGAGCATCGCGGAAAAAGAAATAAAATAAAAATAAAATTTATGCCCTACAGGTGATATTCCATCGCACCCTGTACACAATCCAAGGGCGTAAACAAAGAAGGGATCATACTTCTCCCCCAGGGTTCATCAGAAGAAGAAGCCAAGTCTCGACGGGTCACAAGCGACAACCCACAGTTCCATGACTCGGTGATGTACACGTCACCAGGAGTCAAATCTCCATCCCGTGAAATGCGGATACAATCAACAAAATTCCTGGTCACGTGGAACGCGGATAACGTCACTCTTTGACCCCGTGGAAAACGTCCAGAGCGGATCCTGGTCCTCGCAGAGCATGGCAGTGAACCCGTGCGAAGCATCCAGAGCGGAGCCTAGTCCTCGCCTAACGCGGCAGTGAACCCGTGTGAAGCATCTAGTGCAAACTTCCTGGTTATGTGGAACGCGGATAACGTCACTCTTTGACCCCGTGGAAAACGTCCAGAGCGGATCCTGGTCCTCGCAGAGCATGGCAGTGAACCCGTGCGAAGCAACCAGAGCGGAGCCTAGTCCTCGCCTAACGCGGCAGTGAACCCGTGTGAAGCATCTAGTGCAAACTTCCTGGTTACGTGGAACGCGGATAACGTCACTCTTTGACCCCGTGGAAAACGTCCAGAGCGGATCCTGGTCCTCGCAGAGCATGGCAGTGAACCCGTGCGAAGCATCCAGAGCGGAGCCTAGTCCTCGCCTAACGCGGCAGTGAACCCGTGTGAAGCATCTAGTGCAAACTTCCTGGTTACGTGGAACGCGGATAACGTCGCTCTTTGACCCCGTGGAAAACGTCCAGAGCGGATCCTGGTCCTCGCAGAGCATGGCAGTGAACCCGTGCGAAGCATCCAGAGCGGAGCCTAGTCCTCGCCTAACGCGGCAGTGAACCCGTGTGAAGCATCTAGTGCAAACTTCCTGGTTACGTGGAACGCGGATAACGTCACTCTTTGACCCCGTGGAAAACGTCCAGAGCGGATCCTGGTCCTCGCAGAGCATGGCAGTGAACCCGTGCGAAGCATCCAGAGCGGAGCCTAGTCCTCGCCTAACGCGGCAGTGAACCCGTGTGAAGCATCTAGTGCAAACTTCCTGGAACGCGGATAACGTCACTCTTTGACCCCGTGGAAAACGTCCAGAGCGGATCCTGGTCCTCGCAGAGCATGGCAGTGAACCCGTGCGAAGCATCCAGAGCGGAGCCTAGTCCTCGCCTAACGCGGCAGTGAACCCGTGTGAAGCATCTAGTGCAAACTTCCTGGTCACGTGGAACGCGGATAACGTCATTCTTTGACCCCGTGGAAAACGTCCAGAGCGGAGCCTGGTCCTCGCCAAGCACGGCAGTGAACCCGTGTGAAGCATCCAGAGCAAACACCGGACTGTGGAGTCCTTAAAATCCACGGACTATGACGTCCTTAACCTCGACCGTGATGTCTTAAAACTAACGATCAACCACCACGATTCCCTACGGATTTTGCCTTGGTTTAAGGGTACATCTCTTCACTCCTTTGATACCCGGCGTTGTAATTCTTCAACGTCTTCAAAGAGGTGACGGGTCCCTGTAACCAAACATCGGACTGTGGAGTCCCTAAATCCACGGACTATGAGGTCCTTAACCTTGACCGTGATGTCTTAAAACTAACATCGGACTGTGGAGTCCCTAAATCCACGGACTATGAGGTCCTTAACCTTGACCGTGATGTCTTAAAACTAACATCGGACTGTGGAGTCCCTAAATCCACGGACTATGAGGTCCTTAACCTTGACCGTGATGTCTTAAAACTAACATCGGACTGTGGAGTCCTTAAACCCACGGACTATGAGGTCCTTAACCTTGACCGTGACGTCTTTAAACTACGATACCTGGAGAGATCCCTAACCCCGTGAAATACGGAAAAAGGTGATCACACCCGACACTTGCAGGCCCTCACGACCTGTAAGGAAGAAAAACTCTCTTGTGGGATCCTTACGACTCTCAAGGGAAAACCCTTTTAAGAATCCTCACGATTCTTAAGAAGAACTCACACCTATGGGATCCTCTCGACCTGTAGGGAGAAAAACTCTTTATGAGACCCTTGTGGCTCGTAAAAAGCAAAAGCCTTAGGAAACAGATCCTAACCCTGAATCCTAAGCCACGGCCGTCCTGCAAGAAGATTAAGATAGAATATCCGCAGAATGCATTCAATGAAAAGGAGACACATCATTGGCAAGAAAAATGTATCTTTTATTCATAAACCAAAACGGGTACAAAGTACAATTTATGGAAGGAACAAAAAGAAAATACTCTCATCCATGAGTATGTACAAAAAGGAAGAAAAAGATACAAATGTTTCAGGCCTGCGGGCGATTCAGCAACTTGGTTAGCTCATCCTGCTTTTGCTGAGCCACGGCTTCATGACGCAAGATCTCCAGAAGACGAGCCTCCGCCTGAGCTTGCTGGGCCTGATATGAAGCGAGCCGGGCTTCAAGCTCTTTTTCAGTAACCTTATGAGCCTCAACCCTCTCGCGAGTAAACGTGACGGCTTTGTCAAGAGCCACCACCTCTTTGATGGACTCTTGAAGCACCCGCCACAACTCATATTGGCCCTGGCTGTGAGATTGGCTCATCATATGAATGAGCTTTCCGTTGCCAGCACTAATCGGTCTGAAACAAGTTCATATCACCTGAGAGATAAAATTCAAGGCGTTGATTCGCACACAATATGACAACAGTATTGGTAATTGAAGAAAGTTTTCACAAAAAGGAACACAAAGTTTATTCATGCAAGCGGAAACATACACACGAGTACCAAGCCTACATAGAAGTTCAAAATAAAGCATGCAAAAAGGGGAGACCAAGTTATAAAAAAAAGGGGGGAATGCCCTACTCTAACGGAAAAGATCGCCAAACACAGGATCAATGGCACAAGGGTTAGTGAAGCAAAGGACAAAATTCTCCATCTCTCTCTCCGCTTCCTCCAGCACATCGAAGCGACGGTTCTCACGAGGAGTCGCTCCCCATCGATTGGCGCCGTGTTCGTCCGCGAAAGCGGACATAATAGCTCGCCGGGCCTTGATCTGGCCCAGCAGATGGATTGAGCAATCCTTCAAAGCCTGAGTGATCAGGCACGCTTCATGAAAACCCTCGAGCTTCTCTTCCGCCGCGTCAAGCATCGCCAGGGTCATCTCTGCTGGGTGAGGGGGGATGTCGGCAAGCACGGCCGTGAGGATCATCCGGAGCCAGAGAGAACCCATCGGGAGAGGAGACCCCCTGCGGATCGAGAGTTCATGTATGGCTGAGTCGCATTCGTTGTCGGTAAGGAGGGGATCCACCAACCGAGCGGCAAAGCGAGGGATCATCTCCTCGACAGGCACTTCCCATGGCTGTCGACGAGCGTGTGGGCGGTTACAGGCCATAGCGTTCAGATACTCCTCAAATTAAATCACGTCGATATGGGAATGAGTTTCTCTGTGAAGAGAAAATGGGCTATGACCTCAAGAATATAAAGAAGTGCATTAAGTGCTATGCGCGGAAAATCTTGCATGCGAAAGATGTTTCCAAGGCCCAAAAAGGGAAAGGCATCGAAAATCAAGGAGAAATAACTATTTCCAAGGCTCCTTTTATGCATCTGATAATGCGCGCTAAAAATGCGGCATGGAAAGTTTTGTGAACAGTCCCATCAGAAGATCTCACGTGTAGAACACGTGAGACTCAAACCTAATGTGCGTTTAAAGGAAAGAATATGGAGTGATACCCTGCATATTAAAGTACAAACGACAATAGTGACAGAATAATAAGATTTCAGAGGAAAAGTATGCGAACACACAGAGACATAACAAAGCTTATCATCCAGACTGCAAGAAGGCGATACAAAATAAAAGAAAAACTTTTACAATGGTAAGGCTTCAGACACGGGGCACGGGTTGAGAAACTCGGAATTGACTTTATTCAAGATCTTCCAAGCATTTCGGACCTCCCGAGTATGCTTTCTCTCACGGTCACAGGCATCGGGGTCTCCACGGATGTCCTCTTCCCTCCGGTAGGCGCCCAGTATAGCTGATTGCTGAAAAATTTGATGAAGGAGATCAATGAGATCATCCCGCCTTCTCTTGGAAATCAAGCCCATAAGGTACACCGAATGCACCTTATCCTCAGCAATGTCCAAGTCCCCGAGCGGTATGCCGGCACAAAAGAGAGGAAGTGCCTCCCGGATCGCCAGCACGATCAGCCTCAGAAGAGAAGAGCGACGGGGAAGTAGCCGATGATTGTACTCGTCGAAGCGGCCCATGATCTCGGCACATTGAGCATTAGTGAACTCCTGGTTCTGACTGCGGCCCAGCGCACGAATATTCCCGTACGAGATGATCTCGTCAAGACGATACAGATGGGCATCCATAATACCTGAAATAAAAGTCACGAGAATTATTACAAAATCCCCATTGCATTAATGGCAGAAGAATCGCCTCGAGCCGAGAGACCCCAGAGATGCTCTGTGTGAAGAAATCGAGTTCTTCATTGGAATTTAATTCCTTGTTAAGGAAAGGGAATTAAATTCCCAGAAACATTTTGAATGGAATTAAATTCCATGGGTTTGAACCACCATCACCGTCTCCTTAAGGGATCATCTGAACCCTAAGTGATCTACTACGGGAAGTCAAGTGGTCTCATATTTTGGTTAAATTACTTGGAGAAAAATGAGTTCTTCGGGAAACCCTCGATCTGGATTTTAAATCCAGAGAGGTCTGTCAAAACAAAGGTGCTTCGACTACCATTACCTGAGGAAAAAGGGCCCTTTTCGAACAGAGTTAAACTCTGGAAAATCTTAAAACAGAGAACTAAGCTCTGGAAGAAGAGGATTAAATTCTCAAGGAAAAGTTCTCAGGAGAAGAAGATGAGCAGAGTGAAGGCTCCTATGAAGAGACAACGGTATTTATAGAAAACAGTGGAAACGCTTCGTCTCCCCAGATCCCTAGATGAATCCAACGGTCGCAAGAGATGACAGCGTTGCACTCACGTGCTGACACGTGAGACCAACGCTGTGGGGGCATTTGTTTCCTGATTTAAAATCAGGAAAGCTTCTGTGGAAAGCTTCTATGGAAAGCTTCAAAAGGGGGTCACGTGCTCACACGTGACTAGTGATCACGTGTTGGCACGTGACACCTAAAAACGTCGTTAAGGCAAGTTCAATTCCCTGACTGCGAAGAAGGAAAAGAAAAGCTTCAAGGAGAGTCGCGTGCTCCCACGTGACCAGGGTCACGTGTTGGCACGTGACGTTTAAATACAAGCGTCAAAGGCACGTCGGGTAACTGACCAAGTCAAGAAAAAGGCTTCAGAAGAAGTCACGTGCTCCCACGTGACCAGGGTCACATGTCGGCACGTGACGTTCAAGGCAGCAAGCGCGTCTCCAGAACAACCAAGGAAAGAGAGCTCAAACAAAGGGTCACGTGCTCACACGTGACCAGGGGTCACGTGGTAGCACGTGATGTTCAAGCAGCAATCAGAAGACACAGCGCAGAAAGCTCGTTCCAAAGGGGGTCACGTGCTCACACGTGACCATGGGTCACGTGGTCACACGTGACCGACTTTCAAAACCCATTTTTGACGACAGAATTAAATTCTGAAGGAAATTCGAATCTTTCCAAAGGAAAGTAATTATTTGGGACTAATCAAATTAAAGATTCAGAGATGATTAAAGATCATCTATCTATGGAAAATCTCGGCTTTGGGAAAGATTTCCCCCTTAAATCTAACCAAAATATCAAAGGAGAATCTCTGAATTCAAGATCCAATGGTGAATAAAATTCACCTAATAATCCAAAGGCCCAAAATGAATTATGGATGCAAATCAAATCTCCCAATGAAGATTCGTCAAAAAACTGATTGATGCGGCTGCCTCTCCTATAAATAGGAGCCAAGAGACAAAAAAAAGAGATATACATGCGCAGAGAAAAAAAGAGAAAAGGAGAAGAGCTTTGATACTTCGAAAAGACTCAGATCTTCTGCAAAAAACCCTAGGTAAGAAAGGGAAGGCATTTTGAAAGAAGCAGAATTTAATTCTCAACAGAGTTTAACTCTGATAATATAAAAGCAGAAGAACTTATTTCTTCTCTCTTTGATAGAGGATCTGCAAAGTGCACATCTCCCCTTAAGGTTGAGAATTTAATTCTCAATGGGTTGAGATCCTGCCATGCAGATCCAAAACATAGAGAAGGAGTGCAAACTTGAGAATTTAATTCTCACAGAACTATAGGAATTTAATTCCTCCAAAATAAAGTGGGGCTAGACCCTATATCATGGGAATTTAATTCCTTCAAAACAAAAAAAAGAGAAACAGGGTTTAACCCTAATTAAAGAACTTAGTTCTGTTGAAACAACGATCATCATTTCCTCAAAAATTTTATTAGGGTTCAACCCTATTCAGCCCTTCACATAAACGGGGAATTTAACTCCCGCAGAAAATTCAGAGTTAAACTCTATTCCAGAATACAAGTCTTCAAAAGAAAGAAGGATTTAATTCCTCTGAAATTAAAAAGTCTCCGGAATTTAATTCCTGAAAAAAGGAGTAACAAATCCTCTGAAAAAACCACATTAAGGCAGGGTCACGTGTCACCACGTGACCCCCCCTCAAAAGCCCTACAGAAAACCCCTTTGAGGCAGCACCCCACGTGACCCACGTGACTTTCAGCAGAAGCCTTAACGCATAGGCATTTGAATGCCCATCACGTGCTGACACGTGATGCTATCAAAAGATGCAGTAATTTCAGCAGAACAAATGGAGGAAGGGCGCTCTCACGTGCTGCCACGTGACCCCTCTTGTCTTAGTGTTTAACACTAAATTGAAACTCTCGCACTCAGTGTTAAAATATTGTTGGGCCTTAGTGTTCAACACTAATTAAAAAGCTTTATCTGCAGTGTTCAACACTGATTACCTTAGTGTTTAAATACTAATCTGAGATCTTCATTTGCAGTGTTCAACACTGATCTGTTTTAGTGTTTAACACTAATTTGAGAAGCCTTATTGCTGGTGTTTAACACCAATTATTTCTTAGTGTTAAACACTAACTTGTTAACCGCATTCCCAGTGTTCAACACTGATTGCTCTATAGTGTTTAACACTAGGCTTTGGCCCAATTGGCTAAATGGATAGAGGCAAAGCCTCTCCTTCAATGGATCAGCAAAAAGTCAATGTTTCAGACCCGACTGGACTTAGCCCAAGCTGGCCATAAGTCCTCAATTTGTGATTAACTGGGCTAATGGGCTCATAACATAATTAATCAGTCTCGACCCCAAATTGGGTCAGGGACTATTAAATCCATTCCGGTTCTAGGGTACATCTCTTCACTCCTTTGAGACTTGGCATTGTAATCCCTCAATGTCTTCAAAGAGGTGACGGGTCCCGACGGCCACTCATGATATGGACTGTGGGGTCCTTAAACCCATGCCTAATGCAAAATTCCTGGTTACGTGGAACACGGATAATGTCACTCTTTGACCCCGTGGGAAACGTCCAGAGCGGATCCTGGTCCTCGCAGAGCACGGCAGTGAACCCGTGTGAAGCATCCAGAGCGGAGCCTGGTCCTCGCCAAGCACGGCAGTGAACCCGTGTGAAGCATCCAGAGCAAATACCGGACTGTGGGGTCCTTAAACCCATGGACTACGACGTCCTTAACCTTGACCGAGATGTCTTAAAACTAACAACGGACCGCAATGTCCTTAAACTACCCATGGACCGAAATGTCCCTAAACTACCCACGGACCGCAACGTCCTTAAACTACCCATGGACCGCAACGTCCCTAAACTAGAACAATAGGGCCCTCCATATGCTCTTTTGTCGGATCTAAACGGTCCCGTTTAAGTTGATCTTAGCCTCCAAAAATGGCTAACGCGTCCTTAAACCTTCAAACAGATTGGACTACGAATCCCCTAAATTAACTCCGGCTCGAGGGTACATCTCTGAACTCCTCTGACATCCGTCGTTGTAATCTTTCAACGTCGTCAGAGAGGTGATGAGTCCCGATGGCCATACATACGATGGACCACTACGTCCCTAAACTGGAACATTAGAGTCCAAACACTCTTCTGTCGGATCTAAACGATCCCGTTAAGTTGATCTTAGTCACAAAGTTAGACTAACGTATCCTTAACAAACGTTTGAGTTGATCTTAGCCTCAAGTATGGCTGACATATCCTCAAACCAAACCCCCAAACCCAAATCTAAGATAATGCGGATTTGGACTAGTCCACGCCCTACGGGCGACGACATAACTCAGTCTCCGTAAACAATCCACGGGCAACAAAACAAACACCCACGACACGAAGTGACCATCTGGAGAAGGAGAAAGTTGTTACCGCAACGCGGTAGCGTAATTAACTGCAGGGGCTTGCGCCTGCAGGGAAGAGCGTCCCCACAATCAAAAACCCCTCAAATGAGGGGGAATCTGACGAAGTCTGCTACATCGGACGCATCCGTCTAAACCTTCGATACATGGTGCCATAAATCAACTTGGCATCTTCGGAGAGGTGGACGGATAGCACCAATTAGCATCTGCCCCGAATCTCAGGCAAGACGCGGTGTCGCGCCGTCTTTCGGAGGGGAACAACGATCTCGGGTCTACAGACTACCCTGTACCAGTGTCACCGGAGAACTGCCATCTGACGTGTGGTATATCACCATCTGGGAGTTCTCGGCGAGTCCGTCCGGTGTACCCAGTCTCTACTGAGCACCCGTACACCATCTCTGATGTCAAACACCGATGGATATGGGATCATCCATCGCCCATCATATGGGTCAAGATGCGTATACGCTAGTCTACTCTGGTGTATCGATGCCCTGTCTCGATATACCCTCGACTAGGAACAGTTATAGGATGTACTCATCGACTACCGTGGCCCCACTAGTATGATCTCATCATAGTCCCAGTAGTCGAGTACAAGTCCTAAGGGCTTTATCAACATGTGAGAGTAAAACAGTAAACCAATACAAGTCAACATGTTAAGATAAAGTGAAACCAAATAGCATACTATCATGACGAGCAAGAAAGTCATCTCTATATATAATCAAGCATCCATTATAATATACATCATACGTACAACAATGTCCTCTAGGGCATATACATAACTAACAATTTTAACGGTGCCGAGAAACCCTAATAAGATCGTTGGCTAGAAATTTAGGTGACAAAGCAAACTAGTTAACACTTAACTACTAGAATACGGAAATACAACCTTTGTAGATCCGGTTCTCCACCTCCATAGCTCCGCAATGAAGTCTCCTCACTGTCCATATCAAATCCCGGGCTCTAGCGTCGGCTTCATCGGAGAATGGACGGGCTAGTTCATCGACGACGTGCCGAAGATGATCTACGTCGAGGCATCATTAGATCAAGCTTCACCTTCACCAAGCCATGAAAACTTGTGAA
Organism: Agapanthus africanus; assembly: GCA_030015575.1. Classification (NCBI taxonomy): domain Eukaryota; kingdom Viridiplantae; phylum Streptophyta; class Magnoliopsida; order Asparagales; family Amaryllidaceae; genus Agapanthus; species Agapanthus africanus. The sequence continues at coordinate 542,474,865 of CM057337.1, forward strand.
GGAAACACACTCTACTACTTGGCAAGAGGTGCCAAGGTAGAGGATGAAGAAATAGGAAGTGGGTAGACTTTAGAATTGGATTTCTCACTCATTTTCATCAATCACCATTGATGAAGAAAGGTTTTCTTCAAGTGAAGAAGATGAAGAAGAAAAAGATGATATATTATGATAAGTTAATTAAAAAGAAAAGAAAAAGGATACTTATCATAATAATAACCATGGTCAAGTGTAGAGACTAAACTAAGGTTAAGTGAAGTGGTTAGGGTTAAGCATGAGACAAAATGGTCACAAAGTCAAAGCTTCATGAAGCTTCAAAGAAAGAAACAAAACTTGCAACCATTTCATTTCTAATCTTTTCCAAAAATAAATAAATAAATGAATAAAACAAAACCCTAACCAATATCATGTAACCATGGTTTGATCTTTACACAAAAACCCTAGCAAACATGTATCATCAAACATGATACAATCAAGTACACAAAAGTATATCACATATACAATGTGTACATCCGAGTGAGAAAATCCATCTTAAGTAAACCGATACTAGTTGATGCAAACTAATATATCAAATATATAATTATGCATTAAATCATTAAATCAACAGTTGATTTAACGATCCGGTCATATTGCATATAACCGACTAGTATCCTATGTATCGGCTTATCGAATCAATACTTGATTCGATAACTAGGTTATATCGCATACAACCAATCGATACATTCATCGCGAGAATAGAATACGGTATCACATACACGCGTTATTCTCGGTCCCGCACATATCTCATATGCGCTCCTATTTCGTTTCGCTTGAGCCAGGAAACCTCTGTGTAGGTCTCTAAAGACTCGTCAATACGCCGGCAGCAGATGATGATCATATCAAGCACCCACAAGCCGCAAGCGGTTTGCTAAACGTAACGGCCACCCGGGTATTGAGCGATCAGAAGATCGACGAGCAAGCCCGCTCACACTCCGGTGAATCCAACCAGTAACACTACCGTACAGTCCGGTCTGATCGTCTGATATGTCGCATATCTCGCCTAGGGGTGGTAAACGTCAGACCCCAATAGCTCGATAAGTCGTGTCGATATGAGGTCTATAACAATTCGAGAAACTACTGGTAACACTTACCAGTAAATCTCAGCAACCCTGGCCAGGGATTTCCTGTTATAGCCAATCGAACACAGTGCAACATCAACCCCCTATACCGGGAGAGACGAATCCCCTCCTATCGCTCATTGCCTCCATGTGACTCGGGACTGTACCCAAAAACCACCGTTTTGCACGCCCTCTTGGACGTGGTAAGATGGAAATCAAAGCACAGTGGGAACCACACAAGACTCTATGACGATCTCGGGTCAACAGACTACTCTGTACCAGTGTCACCAGAGAACTGTCATCTGACGTAAGGTATAATACCATCTGGGAGTTCTCGGCGAGTCCGTCCAGTGTACCCAGTCTTTACTGAGCACCCGTATATCATCTCTGATGTCAAACACCGATGGATATGGGATCATCCATCGCCCATCTGTATGGGTCGAGAAGGTATATGCTAGTCTACTCTGGTATATCGATGCCCGTCTCTATATACCCACGACTAGGGACTTTCAAGGATGTACTTATGGACTACCATGTCCCCACTAGTATGATCCGCATCATTGTCCAGGTAGTCAAGTACACATCCTAAGGGCTTTACCAACATGTAATAGAGAGACAATCTGAGTACACGTTAAGGTAAAGAGTAACCAGATAGCATACTATCATGTCGAGCAAGAAAGTCTTCCCTATATATGTCCCAGCATCCACTACAATATACATCCTATGTACAGTAATGGCCTCTAGGGCATACATATAACTAATAATCTCCCACTTGCACTAGGGCCATCTGTAGCAGTGGTTGTAGTATCTCATACTCAACCATCCCATAAAAGTCTCTCTCTGGGAATAGGCCTTCGTGAGTGGATCCGCCGTGTCGTCCTCTGATTCTACTCTCCTAACCTCGATCAGCCTGGAGATCAACTATCTCCATGATCAGGTGATACTGCCTTAGAATATGTCTGGATCACTGATGGGACGGGCGTTCCTTGGCATAAGCCACAACTCCATTGTCACACAATGGTAGGAACTAAGTTCATCTCATGAACTAATATACATCCAAACAGCCTCTTTGGTAGCATCTTAAGTAGCGATGTATCCAGCCTTTATCGTCTAGTATACTATGGTATCTATCTTGGAACTCTTCCAGCATACTGTCCCTTTACTGAGGGTAAAGACAAGGCCTGCGACTGACATTCAGTCGTCTTTATCACTCTGGAACACTTCCAGTGATTTTCCCCAGGATCAACTGATACCATCTCACTACAGCTAGTGAGTGTCCTAACATCCATTTAGATCTATCTCATAGATCCAAAACCCAGGATTTAGTAGGTATCACTTTGATCCTATGTGGAGAATCATTGTGATAAGCGGAGATTGATCGAGCGTAGCATAGGAAACTCCTTCCCTATCAAGAGTATGTCATCCACGTACTCTACGAGGATTGTCATCATACTCCCTACTACTTTTTTGTTTATACAAGGTTCATCTACCATTTTGATGATGTCAAACTCTTTGACTAATCCATCAAAACAGATGTTCCAACTCCGCGATGCCTGCTTTAATCCTATAAAGCATCTTGCACACGTTTCCGCTGCTCCCACTGTCTACGAGGCCTTCTGGCTGTGTACTTATAGACGCTCTCTTCTAAAATATCATTTAGAAAAGCTGTCATGACACCCAACCACCAGATATCGTAGTCATGGTATGTAGCCGTGGCAAGTAGGATCTGGATGGACTTAAGCATAGCTACTTGAAAAGGTTTCATCATTATCCACACCTGGTTAATGATGCAAACTTTTAACAAGTCCAGCTTTGAAAGTCTCAACTTTTCCATCTACACCAAGTAATCTTCTCAAGATATACTTGCTCCTGATGAGGATTTAACCCTTCAGATATAGCAACCAAAGTCCATACTTTGTTGGTGTACATGGATTCCATCTTAGATCACTAAGCATCCAGCCATTCTTACAGAGTCTCACTCCTGATGGCCAGTTCAAAACTAGTTGGGTCATCATCTCATGATGCAATCCTCGCTCCCGCTGTCATAGAGAAATCGAAGTAACTCTCAGGTGGGTAAGGAACCCTACTAGATCGGCGGAGAGGCTGAGGTTCGTTGGTATCTACTGAATCCTTTGGTTCTATCAAATCATCAGCTGCAATTTGTATGGCTGGAACATTTCCAGTTCTACATAACAGACCTTGCCTCGAGTTTGTCCGGATTTTGCTTTTAGACATAAGCCGGATAACCCCAAATCTTAACTAGCTTAAGACATGGGCTCTTCCCTTATCATATCAAATATGAAGTGGTAGGCATCTGATTTGATTGGAACCCTATTCAATAGGTATGCATATTCTCAAGTGCATAACACCCCAAAGGAAATAGGTAACTCAGTAGTACTCATCATAGAGCGCACCTTATCATATAGGGTGTGATTGCTCTGCCCCGATATACCATCGTGCTATGGTGTATACGGAGGAGTAATGCTGAGAGAGAATCTCATTCTCCTTTAGAATAGTCCAGGATTTCCGTGCTCAAGTATTCTCCTCCTTGATCACATCAAAGGACATAATACTTATACCCGTATTTTGGTTCTCTACTTCTAACTAATATTTTGTGAATATCTCAAAAGGTTCGGACTTGTGTTTCAACAGGAACATATGTCTGAATCTTGAGAGATTATCAGAGAATGTAATGAAGTACAAAGAACCGGTCTTGGTATGTGTAGACAGGGGACCTTACATACATCAACATGTATCAATCCCAAGAGTTCACTAACTCTTTCTCTGTTTCCAATAAACAGAGCTGTGGTCATCTTATCTTTGTGACATGACTGGCGAGTTTCACAAGATGTAAATTCAAACTAATTTAAATATGCATCTTTATGTAACTCTAGCTAGTCGGGTCACATTGATCTGACCTAGTCTACAATACCTCAAGAAGAATTTGTTCATTTCTGAACTCTTCCTCTTGTGTGTGTTCTGTATACTAAGAACTGTAGTTTGATTTAGAACATAAATGCTTTTAGATAACGTGCCTGAACCGATCAACTTTTGATATAGGAAATGTCCAAAACATTATCCAACAATACAAAATTTTATCATTTCTTTACTAATAAAGAGACTGATATGATTTTGTATATCAGGTTCGGTATCTAATAACATTCGTTCAGAATCAATGTATTGGTAATACAAGGTGACAGTGACCAACAGACTTGGATGCAACATTTGCCCCGTTTTCTGCCTCATGAAACTTATCACTCGTTCTCAGTTTTTCTACCCTTTTGTAGCCCTATGTAACAGATTACATATCTGGGATCCTAATCCGGTATCATATACCCAGGATGCAGAGGATACTGAGAAAACAGTTATATATAATGAACACACCCGAAGATGATGCATCAGCATGCACTCTCTTCGTTTGGGCGGCACGGGAAATCTGGTATTCCCCAATTTCCTGCTCTGTCTTATAACAATTATAAGTTGGAGCGGGACCAACGTTCCCCAGCTCAGTATAACAAGCGGGTTCGGTCAATAATCCGTATTATTATCTTGATTAAGGCGTGATATGGTCGCTACCAGGAGAGAGAGAGAAGAAAACACTCAGCGTGTGCTCTTGCAAGAATAGATTGGTTATTATTTTATCTAATCAGGATGGCTCCCACTGCTTTTTATCAAATCTTCCTTCAAACCCTAAAAGGAAAAACTAGCCGGGATTAATTACATACTACAAGTTCGCCAATCTTTCAGCCAGGCCAGTGTCAGTACTTTGAGGGAGGTCCCCCGTGCTTTCGCACGAACCTAATTAATGAAAACCTCGTTTTCCCATAGGCGTAACCTCGTTGACACCTTTCTAGACACCTACTTGATCGGCTATTTGTAATGTGTAAAAATCTCCCAGGAGTAACTCTTACTCGCAGCGGATATCGGGATCCAACTATCTCATAGAAGGTATGCAATCTCATTGCAAATTTCAACACTTGAAATTCCCGATAATATTTTGCCCCTAGCGTGCTATGACCTTGACGCATGCCAAACAACCCATAGTCCGCTAGTCAAGTTCAACCCGTATAATTCTTGATTGAATTAAACCCACTCGCACGACCCTTGACGCATGCCAAACAACGCCGTACGAATACCCTAATCCAATCGCATCGTATGCTAGCAGATAAGCACTAGTTAGCTACCGTACACTACGCCTTGACGCATGCCAAACAACCGCAGCACGAATACTAATTAGTACTTATCTGAAATGACAGAGGGCTACGACAGGTTTTTCTGAAAACCTATTGCGTAATGAACTTGATATCGTTGTAGAATCAAATGATTTTAAAAATGGAGTGCTTTTGAGGCTTTTCTAGTTTTGCTAAAGGAGTCACTCCCGGTGAAGGGATCGTCGGTCCTTTCCTCGTCGAATGAGGTGCGGGATATATCATATATATCACTGTGCAAAGAAAAAACTCTTAAAAGCAATCAAAAGAAAAACCGAGTGTGTAGCATCTGCCAGTTATTGCTAAAGGAGTCACTCCCGGTGAAGGGATCTCGGTCCTTTCCTTATCGAATAAGGTGCAGGATATATCACATATACCTCTGTGCAAAGCAAGAACTGTAGCTACCTGTTTTTTATTTTTTGAAATTCGATTCTACAACATCTTAGGTTTCTTTTATTTCATTAATCACATTAATGAGGTCCCATCATTTAAATACCTAAACATCACAGATAAATACGACGTACACTTATGCCATCCGCATTCGCCTCGATGTCCCCTCGTGCACCGTTAAGTTAGGTAACTAACGGCAGAGCGGGGAAGGGCTAGCGCGGGTGTAAAACATAAGTAACGTCTATATAATATATCATATATACTATATACAACATTTATCATAGAACATCACATGATCACATCACAGATATCGCAGCAGAAGAAACATATGAAATATTGGATATACTAGGACGTCCGTGTTTTCAATACGAGCCAGTATAAAACACGGATTCCACGGTCGCGATGAATAGCCAAACCCACACCCCTAGACCCCTACGAGAGCGGCAAGCAACCCTACCAATTCTGGAGTTAGGAGATCCGGACTCGACCCCTCGAGTTGGTCTCCCACTGGACTCCAGAACCCGGTTACTTATGCTCTCCTCCTTGGGTCTATCCTAGTGCGGAAAAGTAAATAATATACAAAATGTGACATCTTCCGCAACCTGGAAGTGCCCCAATAAAAAGAATATTACATACAAGTTTTTTTACATGAATGAAAATGAAAAACTCTCATCTCACATAAAAACCCCTCGGCTATTCAAACACGACGATCCATTATAACATATCCAGCAACACATAATATCACATGTCATCAACTTAAGTAAATATGCGCATCCCAATTGTCGTTGACATATAGCAACGAAACCGACGATATCACATATTACACTTACGGTCACAGAAAAGAAAGTGTAAAACTACAACAGTTGGAATCCGCAACCTCCTTAGACATCACATGCCTAATCAAATGAATTATTTAGACATCGCATGCCTAACAATTCTAAACCCCGCATTTTAGTCTCATTATCGAAAACACTTTTCAATATCAAGTCGGGCAATTCAACAAGATTCCCGGCATCCTGATCGAATACTCGTCGCAAACTTTAGTAGGCGGCCGCACCCCTGATACCGTCGATGAAGTGCACCAAGGCGGAACACCGCTACCGCGAGCACCCGAACGGATGCTTTCGGCGACGGGGTTCTCCTACAGTCACTTGGTCGGGGCTATGGGGCGAGGCTGTCTATTAAGTTTACCCGGCGAGTATCCGCGTACGCTACGTGATTGCGACAGACTTTTGATCACATCAAAATTCCGTGGCAACCGATCAAGTGAGACTAAACTGCTATGTTTATAATATTCATTCCGTTATCTCATAACTATTTGTGAATTCCAATTATTGTATCACATTCCGGATAAACAGAAAATGCTAAACTTTTCGATCGAACAATCGAACACCCAAGTTTTCCCGATACTACTCAACACATGAAATAAGTCTAACAACATTCAGTTCGTGCCTCAGTACCAACGGTCCAGCCGTAGAAGGGTCAAACCAACGCCTCACATGTGGCACGCCGTACTGCCCTAAACCCGAAGGTTCAAAGGGCAGTTCAAGACGGTCACATAATCGAATTAAGGTTTGTTGTCTTCTAGAGGGTCCATCACGTTACTTGCACTACTTAGAACGTCGTTAAACTACGGAAAAATCCAACAATTGGAAATTTCCCGGAAGGGGAAAAAGTGGGTATTTATATCCGGTCGAACTTTTTAACATATTCTAAGATTATCCGGAAAAGCACACAGACAGAATTCGACAATCCGATCGATACACCGAGTCCCCAATACAACCCAGAAAATGCAACTCTGGAAAAAATTATTAAAAATCCCCACGAAAACCAGCACAGACAACTAAGAATTACTGTGCAAAATTGGATGCACAAAACGACAAAATGGCCGCGGATCCGCCGCATGAGCATGCTCATGCTGCGGATCCGCGGCGCCTTTATGGAATCAGGCCCTCAAATTTTACAGTAACCCTTATATCTTCCTGCTGATTTTTCTGAATAATTTTAATCTACAAAAATCCACATTTTACAGAATTGTCCAGAGAGCATTTTTCAAGTCGGGGTTTTGGGTCGATCGGACTTCTAACTCCGTCGGGACTTCGCCTAAGGCTCTAGCTAGGCTCTGATACCAGTGAAAGGTTCCTAGGCACCCTAAGGAGGTCTCACAAGGCATCAACCATGCCAATTTCAAATTTTAACGGTGCCGAGAAACCCTAACAAGATCGTTGGCTAGAAATTTAGGTGACAAAGCAAACTAGTTAACACTTAACTACTAGAATACGGAAATACAACCTTTGTAGATCCGGTTCTCCACCTCCATAGCTCCGCAATGAAGTCTCCTCGCTGTCCGTATCAAATCCCAGGCTCTAGCGTCGGCTTCATCGGAGAATGGACAGGCTAGGTCATCGACGACGTGCCGAAGATGATCTACGTCGAGGCATCATTAGATCAAGCTCCACCTTCACCAAGCCATGAAAACTTGTGAAGGAAACACACTCTATTACTTGGCAAGAGGTAGAGGATGAAGAAATAGGAAGTGGATAGACTTTAGAATTGGATTTCTCACTCATTTTCATCAATCACCATTGATGAAGAAAGGTTTTCTTCAAGTGAAGAAGATGAAGAAGAAGAAGATGATATATTATGATAAGTTAATTAAAAAGAAAAGAAAAAGGATACTTATCATAATAATAACCATGGTCAAGTGTAGAGACTAAACTAAGGTTAAGTGAAGTGGTTAGGGTTAAGCATGAGACAAAATGGTCACAAAGTCAAAGCTTCATGAAGCTTCAAAGAAAGAAACAAAACTTGCAACCATTTCATTTCTAATCTTTTCCAAAAATAAATAAATAAATGAATAAAACAAAACCCTAACCAATATCATGTAACCATGGTTTGATCTTTACACAAAAACCCTAGCAAACATGTATCATCAAACATGATACAATCAAGTGCACAAAAGTATATCACATATACAATGTGTACATCCGAGTGAGAAAATCCATCTTAAGTAAACCGATACTAGTTGATGCAAACTAATATATCAAATATATAATTATGCATTAAATCATTAAATCAACACTTGATTTAACGATCCGGTCATATCGCATATAACCGACTAGTATCCTATGTATCGGCTTATCGAATCAATACTTGATTCGATAACTAGGTTATATCGCATACAACCAATCGATACATTCATCGCGAGAATAGAATACGATATCACATACACGCATTATTCTCGGTCCCGCACATATCTCATATGCGCTCCTATTTCATTTCGCTTGAGCCAAGAAACCTCTGTGTAGGACTCTAAAGACTCGTCAATACGCCGGCAGCAGATGATGATCATATCAAGCACCCACAAGCCGCAAGCGGTCTGCTAAACGTAACGGCCACCCGGGTATTGAGCGATCAGAAGATCGACGAGCAAGCCCGCTCACACTCCAGTGAATCCAACCAGTAACACTACCGTACAGTCCGGTCTGATCGTCTGATATGTCGCATATCTCGCCTAGGGGTGGTAAACGTCAGACCCCAATAGCTCGATAAGTCGTGTCGATATGAGGTCTATAACAATTCGAGAAACTACTGGTAACACTTACTAGTAAATCTCAGCAACCCTGGCCAGGGATTTCCTGTTATAGCCAATCGAACACAGTGCAACATCAACCCCCTATACCGGGAGAGACGAATCCCCTCCTATCGCTCATTGCCTCCATGTGACTCGGGACTGTACCCAAAAACCACCGTTTTGCACGCCCTCTTGGACGTGGTAAGATGGAAATCAAAGCACAGTGGGAACCACACAAGACTCTATGACGATCTCGGGTCAACAGACTACTCTGTACCAGTGTCACCAGAGAACTGCCATCTGACGTACGGTATAATACCATCTGGGAGTTCTCGGCGAGTCCGTCCAGTGTACCCAATCTCTACTGAGCACCCATATATCATCTCTGATGTCAAACACCGATGGATATGGGATCATCCATCGCCCATCTGTATGGGTCGAGAAGGTATACGCTAGTCTACTCTGGTATATCGATGCCCCGTCTCTATATACCCACGACTAGGGACTTTCAAGGATGTACTTATGGACTACCATATCCCTACTAGTATGATCCGCATCATAGTCCAGGTAGTCAAGTACACATCCTAAGGTCTTTACCAACATGTAATAGAGAGACAATCTGAGTACACGTTAAGGTAAAGAGTAACCAGATAGCATACTATCATGTCGAGCAAGAAAGTCCTCCCTATATATGTCCCAGCATCCACTACAATATACATCCTATGTACAGTAATGGCCTCTAGGGCATACATATAACAAACATCCAGTGCCCGCACCGGAAGCGCAAAAGAAGTCGGTCTTCAATCGGCTCACTACTACTACGGCCCATCTCAACGGGTCGTCCAATGTAAAGCCGGCAACCTCAGTTTTTACCAGGCTAAACCTGAACTCTGATGGGCCTGCCAAGAAGCCCATGACCCCTGACATGGCCATCGCAAAGAAGACAGCCATCTCTATTCCTGAAGTCGTCAAGACGGTTTCTCCTGCTAAAGAGTCGGTCTTTTCAAGGCTGACTATTCCGTCTCCCGTTCCTGCTCGAAGGTCTGTCTTTGATAGATTGGATACCTTTACTGAAAGGACAACATCAGTCTTCAAGAGGCTGACACCAGCGGCGCCTAATCCGGACATGGGGCAATACGAAACTATCCCTATCGCCGAGCCATCCCCAACAGCTCGTCACGCTCGACGTCGCCACTGGCGCCGAGTAAGGAAGGCCGGGGGCAACTCCCCTTCTGGGTTAACTCCACCGGCTCCAATGGTGGAAGTCAATGTTGCTGTTCCGATTGGGAACAGCTTTGAACCGTTAAGGACGGTACGTAAGAACTCCCCAACTGCCATGCTGAAAAGATCTCTTCCACCTGCGGAGAGTGCTGCGGGAACAAAGCCAGAGCAGCCCCCTCAACGGCTGTCGTCCAAGATTTATAGGGTCTTGCGATGGGTCCAGGACTCAGTAATCGACCAAGATCACTCTCGCCGGCAGAAGGGGGTGAAGGCTCAGGAAGAAAAGAACCGTCCTGTCAAAAAACAAAGGACGACAACTATTTGGGTGCCCGCGGCAACGACCCCCTCAACTCCGACGGCCCACAAAAGAAGAAGGCCGGAGAAAACCCCTACGCCTGCGGCAAATGTCAAAGGCGGTGAGCCCAAAGCCCTAAGTCCGGGGGCACTGTGGTCCATACCGTCTACATGGCGTCCGGGAAAGAGGACAGCCATACATCTACAGGTCATAGACCGCTTACACGATCGGTGACTAAAGCTCAGGAGCAGCAGCAGAAGCTCCAAGAAATGATGAATGCGATGGCCGCACTCACTGGGCCAAAAGAAAGCCCCGAAGCGTCCTCGGATCAACGCCAGGAGCAAGAAACTGACGCTGAATTCCTTCGCAGGATACTGGAAAAGAAGGATAAAGATTCTACGGAACAAGCAGCCAATATAAAACGAATAGCCCTTCTGTTCCAAGACATGGTGGGTATGATGATCCAGCAAGATCCTCCTGCTGAAGATCCTCCGACCGTCCTTGAAGATGACAGGGGAGAAATGTCAAATCCTCCACCGGCTGTGTCAACAGCTAAGGAGGAGACAATCTCCAAAGCTGACTTCGACGAATATATAGCTCAGCAGATACGGGTTCATCAGGCGACTGAGGCAGCCGGTCAAGTTGTCATAACAGGGCAACCATATCCGAGCTGGTATGATCAGATCAAGTACCCGCCGGGCTATACAATACCGAAATTCCATGTCTATAATAGGACTAGCAATCCCCATCAACATGTTGCCCAGTTCATGGCTCTTTGTGGCAATACCGGCGGTGATGATAAGTTATTGCTTCGCCAGTTCGTCGGTAGCTTGTCGGAGACGGCATTTGAGTGGTACTCCGAGCTCCCAAACGACTCTATTAAGACATTTGCTGAAATGGAGTTGTTGTTTACCCAGCGCTTCGTAAGTGCCAGCGAACGCACCCTGATAACAGCATTGATTAATGCCAGGGTGAAGCCGGGCGAGACGTGGGACCAATATGCGATATGGTGGTCGAACCTATGGTCGAAATGTGAATAACGCATTGAAGAAGCGCCGGCAGTGGGCATGTTCGTGGGCACCTTAGATCCACATGCAACTATTTCACAGTTCATGATGTTCTTTAAACCAACCACGTTCCAGGCCCTAACCGACAAGCTAGCCCAGATGGATCAGATGGGTCACAGACCGTCTCCTCCAAAGCCGGACTCTCGAAATGAGAAGGGGAAAGAGAAAGCGATCGTCGTCATCAATGCTCAACAACAGCCGAGCAACTTGAAGCCGGTTGTTCGTCAAAATAATATGCGTCCACACCTATCCCTCGAGGAGAGGCTGGGACGCCCTTACTCGTTTTCTCAAAATAAAACGAGAAGACTGTTTGAACTGGTATTGCGTAACAGACTCATTAGTTTGCCGGAGTCAAGACGTCCGTCACAGCCAAGCGACGTCAATGATCCCAATTTCTGTCCTTATCACCGAGTATTGGGGCATCCGATTGAAGATTGCCACGTCTTCAAAAACTGGATTGAAGATCAATATCAGCAAGGCAAGTTTGCGTTATCCAAAAGATGGAAGGTGAACCCGCCGCAACCTCATACCTCTAAAAAGGTGAATACGCCGGGGGAAACGTGCTCCCTCGTTGAAGAAGCTCCATAGGAGATTGTGCTATCAGCCAAAACCAAAAGGATGCTGAATGATCTCAAGACATGCCCGGCAGTCAAGTGGAAGAACCCGCTAGAACCCCAGATCATTGAAGGGATCTGAAGCCGCGCCCAACTCCGAAGATCGGTGGTGATGGCCCGAGCACTCACAACCAGCCGTCAAAATCTTCAAAGAAGAAGAAGAAGAAATCCAAGAAGCCCGTGAAGCCTGGCGACAAGCGCACAGACTTACAGAAATAAATTGACGCGCTGGAGGAATACAATCAAAAGGCACGGACTCCCATCACACTCCAGGAGTTCCTCAACCACGTCTTTCAAGACGAAGATGAGGGAGAGAGCTCGTCAGATGAATCCGAGCAATACGTGGCGAGCTGCCATATGATCTCTCACTCGTTTACGGACGATGAGAGAACTCCTTGCACTAAGAAGCTGGGGGCAGATCCTGAATCGAAACTTCTGGGGCCATCAGATGAAACCATTGATGCATTCCTCAATGAAGCTCTGTTGAAAAGTAAGGCTGATCGGGAACGCGAGGCGGTCCTATTTGAAAAGGCCAAGCGCCGGCGATTAGACGAAAGGATTGAGGCACTCCTGTCAAATCAAAATACATCCATTGCAGAAAAAATCAAATTCAAGACGAGGAAAAGGTTTGCTAAAGCCGTATCACTGGGGATGAAGCTACCACCTTCTCAAGAAAACGGTACCGGCAAAGCAGAAATGCACCCCTCCTATTGCATATATCATCGAAAGGTTTCGCACCCCACCGAAGAGTGCAAAGCTTTCAATAAATGGTGGCAGGGGTATGTCGCTCACCGGCAACATCTTAAATGGGAGAAGCGCAAAAATCGTCGGGAACGGAAAAGTACGACCGAGGAGCCTAGAAGAACTACCGGCGATTGTCGCATGGTTAACGCTGGGAAAGCACAAGTTCTCACATTCGGAAGCGACTCTGACGAGGAAATGGAGCTTATCCCTCTCTTTAAAGAGTCCACCGTGGGAAAAGAGGAAGAGCTAAAAGCCTGCGAAAATATCCGGCTGCGTAGCCGTACGCTACCCGAAAAGAATCTCGGACCCTCAAACAAAAAAGATAAGGGAAAAGAGAAGGTCTCTGAGGATATCGTCGTAGATGACCAAGTTGTGGAAGAGTTAACCGCCAAGGACCCGCCAAAGAAAAATAAGGTGGACTATAACATTCTGGCACATTTGAGAAAGTTACCCTCGCAACTCAGCATTCTTGACGCCCTTTTACTATCAAAAGAAGCGAGGGATTCACTGATCAAAGCGCTACAGGACCCAGAGCAATTCCAAGCTTTTCTCGCCGAAGAAAAGATGAAGGACGAGCTGGAAGAAGTGCACACAGCTGATGTCACTTTCGGTGATGAAGACCTCCTTCTTGGGACGTGCGAACACAATCGTCCCCTTTATGTCTCAGGATACTGCCATGATATAAAGATAGGCAAAATCCTGGTTGATAATGGGTCCTCCGTCAACCTCTTCAATGTACGGGTGTTGAAAGAAATATGCATGAGCGTCCAGCACCTCGCTCGGGATAAGATCACCCTCTCCGGATTCGACTCTCAATCATCAAGAACTCTCGGGTCTGTGATACTGACATTACGCTTTGGGCTGCTCGTCACGGACATTAAATTCCACGTCATAGATGCCAAGACATGCTACAATGCTCTGCTCGGCCAACCATGGTTACACGAGTACAACATCATCCCTTCTACACAACATCAGTGTATGAAATATTTTAAGGATGGTCTCGAGTATACCGTAACGGGAGAACTGAACCCGTTCTCCATGAACGAAGTCCGCAAATATGAAGATGCCAAATACATCTTACCGGATTTCGAAGATACAGAGAGGTGTCACATGCCAAAGAATAAAGCTAACGCTACCATCCCCGTCTTCGGGAGTGATACCGAGGAAGAAGAGGAGATAATTTATTCAGGCCCGCCCCAATACAACAAGCCAGGACCATCCGCTCCTACGTTGATCTTTGCTAGTGATTCGGAAGATGAGGCCCATGCTATATTCTCTGCTCGGCCTTCAATACGAACATCCGCTGACGAAGAGCAAAGTCTGCAAGTCGCCATGGTTCCACTTAAACATCATAAAGAACTGGATGCACTCGATACCTACAGCGTAGAGGAGCTGCAAACGTTCTATGTCCCTCCCAGGCGAGAAGGCGAAAAGGCAATTTTATTCTACCGCTCTGAAGAAACCAAAGTGGAGAAAGAAATCTGGAACGGTGCGGATCCTACGCTTGACAGGCTCCAGCCCATCCGTTTACCCAGATACTACACGGACGGACTAAAGAAACTTTTGAAGCACCAAGAGATACCCTTTAAACAGACCGCTCGAAAAAAAAAATTTCTATGACAGGGTCTGGAACGTCCCCGGAATTCAGCACAAATTACCTAGTGGGAGGATGGAAACAATCGGGCTTGGGTACATTCGATCCAAGAAACGAGAGCTACTCCGCGATTGCTACGTCGTGCATGACTTCAATAAAGAAGGGGATGCTCAATGGGAGGACGCTGATCCTAAACCAGAAAAAGTTCCTGATGCAAAGGTGCCCAGTCCGTCATTCGAAGAACAAATGAACAGGCTTATAAGGGAAGCTGGTCAAAAAATCCGAGATGACCACAACCGCGAAATGGTCATCTACGAGAAAGCCAAAACGCAGCGCCTCCTACAACAGGCCGCGAAAGATGAAAGTGTCGCTCCTTGTCAACCTGTGGTAAAAAAGGCTCGGCGCAGAGGCAAAAATAAGTCGAAAAGCGAAAAAGGCGCTCGACAGCAACAAAGCAGGACCAAAAAGCCATGCAAACGGGAATCGAGCGGTTCCGATCTGTCCCTTGTAAAGAAGATGAGTCGAGCGTACTCTTTTTCTCGAGACAAGACAAAGAGGATACTTGACCTCTCTCTAAAACATCAGATTCTTACATTTCCGGAGTCTAAACACCCCGAACAAGCAGGCGAAGTCTCACACCCAAATTATTGCTCTTATCACCGAGTAATAGGGCATCCTCTCGAAGACTGCTTCACCTTCAAGAACTAGGTTGAAGATCAGTATCAGCTCGGCAAGTTCACTCTGTCTGACAGCTGGAGGGTAACGCCGCCACAGAAGTATGAACCCAAAGCTACGAGTGCAGAACCAGATCCACATCGGTCCTGGAAATGAGCTCATACTTGTCACATGATAACAATATCAAAAGAAGGGTCCGAGAACATGGAAGACCTTCCCTGGTGCTTCGAAAACAGCAACGACGAGGTGATCTCAGAATGTCCACCAGCATCGAAAGAGCTGGAGAATGGAATACATACTACTGCAGACAACCTCAAGAAAATTGAGTTGGGGACGGCGAACGACCCGCGACCGACATTCGTCAGCGAGCTGCTATCTGAAGAAAGGGTGGCTACATTAAAAGACGTGCTTATGCAGTATAGAGATTGCTTCACGTGGAACTATTCCGAAATGTCAGGACTAGATCCAGAAATCGCTGTGCATAAATTGGCGATATCCCCGAACGTCAAGCTAGTCAAACAAGCGCCGAGAAGAATGCGGCTCGAGCTCGAGATGAGTATCAATGCCAAGGTCAAGAAGTTAATCGACACTGGCTTTATCCAAGAAGTTCAATATCCCGACTGGATCGCCAACATCATCCGCTGATGAAGAAAAATGGGACGGTGCGTATATGTGTAGACTTTCGGGATCTCAATAAAGCCTGCCCGAAGGACGATTTTCCAGTGCCAGTCACCGAGCTGATGATAGACAATACGTCCACTCACGAGGTTTTCTCCTTCATGGACGGCTCATCAGGGTATAATCAGATAAAGATGCATCCCGAAGACCAGAAGCACACCGCTTTCCGGACCCCTCTGGGTATATTCTGCTACAAGGTGATGCCCTTCGGTTTAAAGAACGCCGGTGCCACCTATCAGAGGGCCATGACGAAGATCTTCGATGACCTTATACATGAAATCGTCGAATGCTATATCGACGACCTCGTGGTTAAGAACCAATCATACGAGGAACATCTCGAGCATCTGAAAACCGTATTTCAATGCCTTCGACAATACAACTTGAAGATGAACCCTCTCAAGTGTGCATTCGGAGTTTCCTCGGGCAAATTCTTAGGATTCATCGTCCGACACCGGGGTATCGAAATAAATCCGTCAAAGATCAAGGAGATCATGGTGATGCCTCCGCCAAGGTCTCTCAAGCAATTGCGGTCTCTTCAAGGGAAGCTCGCGTACATACGGCGATTTTTAGCCAATTTTTCAGGCAAGTGTCATCCTTATAGCCACTTGATGAAAAAGGGAACCCCGTTCGTTTGGGATCAAAAATACCAAAGCGCGCTGGACGAAATCAAGCAGTATCTGCAAAATCCACCAGTGCTGGCTGCTCCAGTTAAGGAAAAGCCTCTCATTCTTTATACAACTGCCCTCGAAGGTTGCTTAGGTGCATTATGGGTACAAGAGAATGACCAAGGGAAAGAAAGAGTATTCTACTATTTAAGTCGAGTTCTCCTGGGGGCAGAAAGCAACTATTCCCCCATTGAAAAACACTGCCTGGCATTGATCTTTGCGATAACAAAGCTCAGGCACTATGCGTTGGCGCATGAAGTCCGTCTCATTTCGAAGGTGGATCCCCTTAAATATTTAATGTCGAAGGCCATATTGACAGGAAGACTCGCTAAATGGGCCTTGCTCTTAATGAAGTTTTCGATAACCTACCGGCCTCTCAAGGCAGTGAAAGGCCAGGCTATCGCTGACTTCCTCGCTTAGCTTCTGATACCGGCCGACTCCCCTCTGAATTGTGAACTACCAGACGAACATGCGTTTGACGCGATCGACGGTGGTGATACCCGATGGGAACTCTATTTCGATGGAGCATCCTCCATGAAGAAGCGCAAACAAAGTACCCCTATAATCAAATCGGGGGTAGGCCTCATCTTCATAACTCCACAAGGAGGGATAATGCGCTTTGCTTTCTCCTTAACAGAGCCGAGGACGAATAATGAAGCCGAATATGAAGCTTTGATAGCAGGCCTCGAGATCGCCATCGACATGGGAATTGAAAACCTCCTCATATACGGAGACTCCCAACTGGTCGTCCGTCAAGTAAATGGCGACTACCAGACGTGCAAACCAGAGTTGCTGAAGTACGGCGAAAAGGTGCAACAACCGTTGACCAAAATTCCTTCCTACACTTTGGAAAACATACCACGTGCGGAAAACAGCAAAGTGGACGCGTTAGCCAAGCTCGGTAAAGAACTGGCTGACGAAAACTTCGATGACGTAAGAATCGTGGTGCAAAGCCGTCGGGTCCTCACACCGGCAGAAATATCTCCGGAATCATCTGAGGGAAAGGAAGCAACCGAGCAAATGGCTATGCAAATAAAGTACCAAGAAAGGGCTGAAGATTGGAGAGAAGTCTTCGTAGACTACTTCAAATCCCGTCGAACGCCTGAAGATGCGGCCTCAAGACATCAGCTTGTGAAACGAACTTTGTCCTTCGCCTTCGTCAATAATAGTCTGTACAAGAGGTAATTTGACTCTCTGTGGTTGAGATGCCTGGGACCTGACGAAGCGAAAAGAGTCGTTCAGGAAGTTCACGACGGACTCTGCGGTTCTCACCAAGCAGGTTCAAAGATGAAGTTGAAGATTAAACGGATGGGTTACTACTGGCCCACGATGATCCAGGACTGCCTCGAATATGCGAAGCAATGCCACTCATGCCAAAAACATAGGGACTTAATCCACCAGCATCCAAATCCACTACATCCGACAGTGGGTAGCTGGCCGTTCGAGATATGGGAAACTGACATAGTCGGCCCCATCGAACCAGCATCGTCCAGGGGACATTATTTCATCCTGGCGACGACTGATTACTTCTCCAAATGGGCAGAAGCAGTGCCGCTGAGGGAAGTGAAGACGGAAAATATCCTCCATTTCTTCAAGACGCACGTTATTTATCGGTTTGGAACTCCGCGACGGATCATCTCCGATAACGGTCCAGCCTACAGAAGACACAAGATCAGTCGCTTCGCGCAACAGCATAATATAGACTGGAGATATTCCTAAGTTTATAATCCGCGAGCTAACGGTCTAGTGGAGGCCTTCAACAAGACTTTGACAAAGATCGTGAAGAAGACGGTGTCCCGAAATAAGAAGGACTGGCACGTGAGACTACAAGAAGCTCTCTGGGCATATCGAACTACGTTCAAGACGGCCACGAACACAACGTCGTACGCGTTGGTATTCGGTACAAAAGCAGTACTCCCCCTCGAGATAGAGTTACCCTCTCTGCGAGTGGCAGTCCACTACGAGCTGACAGACGAAGAAAATGCTCACCTTCGGCTTGAGGAGCTTGATGCCCTTGATGAAACACGGCTCATAGCGCAACAAAATCTGGAGGCTTATAAAGAAAAGATGACACGCTCTTATGAAAGATTGACCCAGCCGAGGGCATTCCGCCAAGGCAAACTCGTGCTAGTGGTCAAAAGACCTATGATCCCCAATCGCGCCAAGCAGGGAAAATTCGAGCCGAACTATGAAGGCCCGTACGTCATAGACAAGGTCTACTAGGGTGGAGCCTATCTACTCATGGATATGCACGGTGAAAGGCCTTTCAGGCCAATAAACGGTCGCTTGCTAAAGAAATACTATGCTTAATAAGTCGCAGCCTAGGTCAATGATAGATGACGACGACTATGTCCGCTCACTATCTTCCTAAGATCAAACTCTATAAGCAGTAGGCAGCCTTCTCCTGAATGGACCGAAACGTCCTTAAACTAACGACGGACCACTATGTCCTAAAACTAGTCGTTGACCGAGATGTCGATAAACTACGGTGGGTTGCAACATTTCAAAACCGATACAAAAAAAATAATAAAAAATATAATAAAAATAAAAATGGTATGTCCATAAGCAAATTGGGCACGGATGATAACCCGAAAGGGCTCCGTAAGTAAAACAGCAGGGCTACCGGCGAGTGTTCGTGAAAACTCGAAAGGGCGCGACCTCGTAAAAAAAAGAATTAAAAGAATTAAAAAAACGATACGTCCATAAGCAAAATGGGCACGGATGAAAACCCGAAAGGGCTCCGTGAGTAAAAACAGCAGGACTATCGGCGAGTGTTTGTGAAAACCCGAAAGGGAGCAACCTCGTTAAAGGACACTTACAGGGTCCTCTCGACCTTGTATGGAGAAACCACCCGCGTGAGATCCTTACCACTCACAAGGGAGCAACACACTTAGGGATCCCCACGATTCCTAAGGAGAAAATACACTTGCGAGATCCTCACGACTCGTAAGGAGAAATCTCTTATGGGACCCTCACGGCTCATAAGATTTGAAAGTCTTAAGTTACAGAGACCTAAACCTGTGCTTAGGCAACCCCCACAACCTTCGATATTGCCCTACAAGTGGCTCAGCACTGACCCTTGTATACAATCCACGGGAGCGAATAAACATTTCCCTAACAAAGTCCCATCCATGATTGGGGATATGTCCATATGGTGAACAACCCTTGTAAGTTCTCTCGACTTACAAGGAGAAAACCCTCTTGTAGGATCCTTACGACTTACAGAGGGACATGCACTTAGGAATCCTCACGATTCCTAAGGAGAAAATACACCTACAAGATCCTCACGACTTGTAGGGAGAAATACCTTTGTGAGACCCTTACGGCTCATGAAGTCAAAAGCCTTAGTCGACAGGACCCTAACCCTGTTCGCTAAGCCACCTTTGTTCGACATCGACAGAGGCAAATGATGATTCGCTCTTAGAAACATCCCAGTTATAGCAGTGCTGATGCCGAAATCGGTGTCCAATTCCAGGTTTACGGCAAAAAGCCAGCAAGCCGCGCATGCATACGAAATAGCCGAAATGATGGAGCAACTTGCAATAAAAAGCAGCAAGTAAAAACGTATGCACACAAAATAGCTGAAATGATTGGGCAACTCGCAATAAAAAGCAGCGAGTAAAAATAAAATAAACAGCCGAAATGATTGGGCACCGCAAAAAATAGCCGAAATGATGGGGCAATCGCGACTTTCGCGATATAAAGCTGAAATGATAGAGCATCGCGGAAATAAAACATTAATAAAAAAAATGAATGAATGAAACTTCTGCCCTACAGGCGATATCACAGTAATCCCTGTATACAATCCAGGGGCGCAAACAATGAAGGAAACATATCTTTCCTTCCCATGCTCCGTCAGAAAACGGAGCCAAGTCTTGACGGTAACTCATATAAAACCCGAAAGACACAATACCTCAATTCTGGGAAACTAGCGTCCTTGATGAGAGCTTCTTGATTCGCGTCGACCCGCAGAGAAACCAGTGTCTTTGCAGGAATACTCCGATTCGTTTCAACCTCGAGGAAACCAGTGTCCTCGGCAAAATACTTCGACTTAGGGAAACCAGTGTCCTCGACGAGAACATCTTGATTCGCGTCGGCCCGCAGAGAAACTAGCGTCTTTGCAGGAATACCCTGATTCGTTTCAACTCCAGGGAAATCAGTGTCCTTGGTAGCATCCTCGATTCAGGGAAACCAGTGTCCTTGACGAGACCGCCTCGATTCGCGTCGGCCCGCAGAGAAACCAGTGTCTTTGCAGAAATACCTCGACTCATCTCAACCACAGGGAAATCAGTGTCCTTGGCAGCATTCTCGATTCAGGGAAACCAGTGTCCTTGACGAGACCGCCTCGATTCGCATCGGCCCGCAGAGAAACTAGTGTCTTTGCAGGAATACCTCGACTCGTCTCAACCCCAGGGAAATCAGTGTCCTTGGCAGCATCCTCGATTCAGGGAAACCAGTGTCCTTGACGAGACCACCTCGATTCGCGTCGGCCCGCAAAGAAACTAGATTCTTTGCAGGAATACCCCGATTCGTTTCAATCCCAGGGAAATCAGTGTCCTTGGCAAATACCTCAATTCAGGGAAACTAGCGTCCTTGATGAGAGCTTCTTGATTCGTGTCGACCCGCAGAGAAACCAGTGTCTTTGCAGGAATACTCCGATTCGTTTCAACCTCGAGGAAACCAGTGTCCTCGGCAAAATACTTCGACTCAGGGAAACCAGTGTCCTTGACGAGAACATCTTGATTCGCGTCGGCCCGCAGAGAAACTAGCGTCTTTGCAGGAATACCCCGATTCGTTTCAACTCCAGGGAAATCAATATCCTTGGCAACCTCCTTAACTCAGGGAAACTAGCGTCCTTGATGAGAGCTTCTTGATTCGCGTTGACCCGCAGAGAAACCAGTGTCTTTGCAGGAGCACTTCGATTCGTTTCAACCTTGAGGAAACCAATGTCCTCGGCAAAATACTTCAACTCAGGGAAATTAGTGTCCTTGACGAGAGCTTCTCGATTCGTCTCGACTCATGAGGAAATTAGTGTCTTCGCGAGGACTTCCCAATTCGTCTCGACTTGAAAGATAAAGGCTTAGGCAGCAGGGATTAAAAAACTTGTTTTCTAAGCACCGGGACCCTGCAAGTCGGTCTAAAATGGTCTCTTGCATACTATCCACGGGTCTCACTCTCCAAAGTCAAATCTCGACAAGGAGGGAAACAACCGCTTACGAGTCCTATCGAATCGTAGGAGGGATGATTCTCTTATAAGATCCTTATTACTTATAAGAGAAAATGTACTTAAGAATCCTCACGATTCCTAAGGAGAAAATACACCTACGAGATCCTCTCGATCCATAGGGAGAAAAGTCTTTATGAGACCCTCACGGCTCATAAAGTTGAAGAGTCTTAAACAGCAGATCTAAACCTGCGGCCTATGCCATCGCTGCCTCTTGAAGAAGCCAAGACAAGAGGCTCGCTCTATCATCTGGCAACCATGTTTACTAAGGCAGCGTACTGATAATAAAAGAAGGAAGAAGGAGCAGAGATGACACAAGACATTGTAAAAGGAAATGTGTATATCTTTATTCATGAATTCAATTAAGTAAAAGGCGGATCGTATAAAAGAAGAAAGAATGTGTACATTTTATTCAAAAAAAATTTATTACAAGTGTATGATTGGTACAAAGGAAGTTACGGGGAAGGAAGCGTCTTAAATAGCCCTATCAACTGCCCGCGCACCTCCTTCCATGCCTTCTCCTGATCGGTTGCCACCGCCAGTTCTGCTTCCACTTGAGCCCGCTGCTGCAAGAAGGATGAAAGATGCCCCTCAACTGCTTGCTGAGCTGCTTCGCGGCCTTGGGCATCACGCTCGGTGGCATCAAGCTTCTGCTTCAGTGCTAGCCCATCAGAAAGACTTTGCAGAAGGCCCTCGAAGATAGCCTTCACCCGAGCAGTATTCACGTTAACTTCAGCACGCAGGCAAGCAGTCTTGCTTGAAGACTCTTAACATTCCCTCAGCCTTAAAGCTGCCTCTTGTTCCAAATGGCGGAAGTAAGAAGCGCTTTGCTCGATCCATGCTGTCCGTTGAGTGCTCGCGGCCAAGGTCTCAGGGGCAAGACGCGTAAGCTCCAGCTGATGAAGGCGGGCCTCGATTTCCCTGCAGTGATTAACCCAAGACTCGACGACGCCTTCAATATGAAATTTACAAGCGCCGCCAGCATCGGGTTAACCTCCGCAGCGAAATCTGCAGCACATGGGGGAGCGTCTGCCTCAAGCTCTTCGACGTATCCGCCCAGCATGCCCAAGCTCATTGCGGCACCCTTTGAAGATGGACGTCTCAAGAAGGGGCCGGCCGGCATTATGACGCGAGACTCAAAAGGCACCAGAATCGGAACGACGGCTGTAAAAACAAAATAGGATCAGATGACGGTTCAAGAAATATGAAAAAGTCATCGATGGGATAGTTTACTATACCAGCTGCAACAGGCGGCAAAGCCGGGAGGGCCGGTGGCTCGACCGATCTTTCATCTCTTCCTTCGATTTGTAGCACTGCAATCAGGACAAGGAAGAGTCAGAAATAATCCCATTACTGGTAAAAAGAAAGGCATCAATTGGAAACCATACTCACCGGCGCCACTGGAGGAAGCACGCTCCGACGGGAAGGAGAAGTGTGGGTGCAGCATCTGGTAAAGGTGATGAAAAAGCACTCCTGCAAAGATACAGTGGTACAACATCAGTATATGAATTATGCAGCCTAAAGATGAAACTGATGGGTCACAAGTTCATACCTTCCAGCATTTGCGATGGTGCGAGAGAAGGTAGAGAGGTGGCCACCGTCAAGGCAGCAGCTGACGGCGCTCCCTCGAGCAACGGCGCTCCCTCGAGCAACGGGGCATCAACACTGGCCCGCCTGCATTAGAAACAAAATAAGCGTTGTCAGAAAAGTTACACAATAAAGAAAAAGGATGGTAACCCAAAATTTACCTGATGAGTCGCCAGCTGAGACGGCGGCGTCTCCCTCCTCCATTGACACGGGTCCACCTCCCGTTGCCTCATCACCGGACTCTACGGGAGCCGTCGTCATGCTCGCAAGGCCAGGAGACGGCAGAGGACCGTAGGCGGGGAGAGCAATGATCGGAGCATTGCCAGACTCTTGAGAAGGAGCGGCCGACTCTTCCTCGGGAATCATACCCGTCTCACCTGCTACCCCCTCGGGCTCGGCGGTTGCGGCTGTCTCGTTCGCCGCTGCTATAGGGTCTTCAGTCTCAGCCGCTCCCTCCGCTGCTCCCCCAGACTCGGTCGTAGCAGCCGTCTCATCCGCCGCTACCTCGAGCTCGGCATCGGCGACCTTCTCTGGCATAGTGGCGTGACTATCTCGTCAGCCACTAGCTCAGGCCCGGCGACCGCGGCTGCACTGCTTACCGTCGCCTCCGGATCAGCTGCCATCTTCTCCATCGTCCCCTCAGGCCCGACGGTTTCCGCCGCTCCCTCAGTTGGACTTGGCCCTGCAAGGCAAGATGTATCAGAAACAATAGTTTTACAACTCTTACAATAAAGCCTTGAAAAACACATTACCTGAGGTGGATTGATCGTTGGCTCCCCGAGCTGCACGCAATGCCCGCCTATGAGCAGTGGACAAGGAGACCGGAGACTCTTCTGGAGGAGTATCAGCACGAGGGACGGTGCTTGGGCCCGCTCCCACAGCCAAAGTAGCTCTGCGTGCCTTCGCCTCATGCCTCAACCGCTTTCTCTCCTCCCGAGCCGTCACGACGGACCTCTTCGAAGCTTCCTTCATTGAGGCGTCATCGTCCACATACAGAGATGCCTCCAAAGCCTTCAAGGCATCCTTCACCGACTCTTCGAGTAGAGACTCTCGCGGCAGCCCTGATGAGGCCGGAACTTCAGTAGCTAGCCCCTGCAAAGAGATAAAGGAAGAAGGTTAGGTTGGCCATAAGAAAAGAGAATGAAGACTTAATGAGACAAGACGTACCGACGCCCAATAAAGCGCGCTTCCTTTCCTCCTCCTGGAAGGTTTTTAGAGAGGCAGCGATGGCTTCTTCAATAATGACACCTGTTAAAAAGGGGAAAAGCATTAGTCAAAGATAATGATAAAATGCGATGAAATGACGAAGAGTGCAGCTAATGATTACCTGACTGAGTGAGTTTAGTCAGCATCGCTTCGAGCCTGGCTGATCGCTTAGAAGCCTCAATGGCGGCCGCCAAGTCGGTGTCTGCTGGATCTACCGAGAAGCCCTCATTGCTGTCGTACTCGCTTATACCTTCGGTAAGAGGGGCATGAGGCTCTAAACCGAGGATAGCATCGAGAGAGAGAAGTGACTTCTTCTTACTCTTCTGCCCGCCAGCCCTGGGTGCACCTGAGATTGACTTGCGCTTTGCAGGCACCTTAGGGCGGCAGGTCCCGATATCCGCACCCACGCCGGACTCCGGCGAAACCATATTTACCGTCTCCACTGGAGCACGGTGCGCTGGTGGCGCATCTACAGTATCATGAAGCGGCAATCCGCGCGGAGGGCTCAGCACACGCGGTGGCCCAGCTCCGGCATCTTTCAACGGAGGAACGACTGGGGTCCTTGGCTTCAGGGGAGCCTTGTGGTCGCCGCCGGGAGGCGCACCCTTGCGGTCAACCAACATGCGCTTCTCTATTTGGATGACTGCACCCATTGCGTGCGCGTACCAAGCCACGTACACGTTGAGGACCCGGGGAACGCTGCTTGGCTCGCTGATGAAGAAGTAGGAGCCCGTATTCAGCCGCATGAAATGGTGCATCGCGCTCCGTATTCCTTCCCTGCTGGCCACGGGCTCGTCCAAAAACGCTTCCAGCGGGATCCCCTGGTTATAGCTTGATTGTTGAGCGAACCGGTGGGGGTTGTACCTCATGAAAAGCTCCATCTCATTCTGCCTGAACACCAGGTAGCCCAGCCGGATGAAGTAGAGGTGAAGGATCTCCCGGGCTTTCAGTACGGAGGCCCCGTCCTTGAAGTCGTCACGCAGCGAGACCACCGACTTGGAGGTTTCTGAGCCGATAGTTATCGACAAAAGAAATCTTCGCTCCGACCAGGTGTGGACGAAGGAGCAACCCCCTAGCCTTCCGCGGAGGCGCAGTCACGATCGAGGCGCCGATCAGCCGCATGACTCTTGGGAGTCTTCACCTCTCAAAAAACGAAGGGCTCTTATGGACGCCGAACACCCCGTGTACATGCATTTCCATCTACGAGGTGAAGTAATGCATCGGGAAATTAGCAGGCTACACCCCAGGTTCATTAGCGTCTGCCGCCACGCTAAGTCCATTGTATAGGTGAGCCAACCTGGCGATTCCTACTGACAACTGCAGGACATCCACCATCCAATGCGCTGGGTAGAAAACGGACGGCCGCATGTAACGCGGGTGAATAGGGAGCGCGAAGCTGCACAGCCACAATCCCAGGAACCCCAAAAAGAAGGTCTCCTCATCCATGCCCGGGACGGAGATTTCTGACAAGGACATGATGGCGGCGCCGGGGAGATAAAAATCCTTTTGGTCGTCTTCCGATAATGGTCGACGGTCCAAGCCGAAGCCGAAAGGGTCATCGAGCTTGGCGAACTTCTCGCTCCGCTCCGATAGGAACACCGGTCGAAGGAAGCGGGCGATAAAATCTGCAAAACTGACTCCCCGGACTCCTGATTCTAGATAGAGCTCTTCATATATGGTCAGCACCTTCACCAAGCCCGGAAACTGGTGCTGAATAGCATTCTCCGGCGTCAAGTCAAACACCAGCGGCTTGGTGGCGAAGACGTACTCGTCAGGAAGAAGCAGCTCCTCGTAATGCTCCCCCCTCACCGGCAAACCCGAGATCTCAGCGAACTCTTCCAGGGAGATGGAGACTTCCCTGTCCGTCATAAGGAAGGTGTGGGTGGGGATATTCCATTGTTCGATGAAAGCCTTAATCCACCACGTTGGAGGAGCGGGATACTCAAAAAGCGAGACGTAAATTGCCGAGTACAAACCAATCTTCATCAGATGATTCCTCTTCGCCGATAGGATGTACCTAGCCCACTGCAAATATCCGGCCGGTTGTCACGGGGTCAATACAATGTTATAAGCCTGTCCCCAAGGGCGTGCTTCACCCTGACATATTCGCCTCCCCAAATGTCCACGGCCGGCGGAAGCTGCACGGGAATGGCACCAATCGCGGGCTGGAGAAGATCCTCCGAATTCCAATTCTTGACCTCCACGGCATACTTCACCGGGGTTCATCCGCATAGGGGATCGATGAGATAGACTCAGACGGCATCGCGGAACCGAAGCTTCGGCAACCCTTGATGATATCGATATACCGCCTACCCCATAGGTGAAGGTTCTTGTGCTCGGGGTCATGATCCTTGATGAGAGCGAGCACCTCTCGATCTACTGGTGCCGCCGGAAATCCTTCCTCCGAGCGAACAAACGGGAATGACAAGTCAGCAGACATGTTTCCTGCGGAGGGACAAAAATCAGCCGTCAGTGTTGTAATTCCAACGCTTGGCATTTTAAAAATTTTACCACACTGCAATGCAGTGGGTAGGGGACCAAATGGGGACCCACAAAATCTGGATGACAGTGCATCAGTTAATAAGACAGCCTCATCATTGGATGAGACTGTCATTTAATGAAAAGATCCCCAAAAGAATATTATCATTAATGAGAAATCCCTAGAGACAAGGAGAAAATTTCCTCTTTCAGAGCAAAGCTCTGTCACAGAGTGACACCTGTCAAACTCTGGTCTCAAAGGGATAAAATTCCCTAAAAGAGCCTAGCTCTGTTATAATGATGGAAAAATCCATCAAAAGAAAAATCTAACTCTTGAAAAATTAAAAATTCTGGGATCTTAAAGATCCATGAAAACTCTTAAGAGTTCTTCATTTTTAGATCAAAAAGATCTACTTTTGGTCCATGAGCAAAGCTCTATTCATGGGTTAAAAACCCTGAAACAAGATCTCTTTAGATCTATGGATCCTTGAGAGCAAGGCTCTGTTGGTGAAACCCCAAAGGGGTTTTCTTTAGATCAAAGATCTATGAGAGCAAGGCTCTGTTGATTAAAATTAATTTAAGTTAAGTTAAATTTTACCTAAGATGATTCTAAAGTTTGAACTCTGAAGTTCTTGAAAAAACGAGAGCAAGGCTCTAAAGTTCTTAAAAGCAAGAGCAGGGCTCTGAAAACAAAAGTTCTGAAAATAGTAATCATCTACTGAGGGCCAAGGGACCTATTTATAGGCGCTTGCACCCCTTCAACTCCTCAGTTGATCCAACGGCTAGTATCTTGCCACCGCTGCACTCACGTGTGCACCACGTGAGCACAGCGGTGGGGGGGCATTTGTTTCCCCCAATCAGAGCAAAGCTCTGTTTGAATTTTGAAAATTCAAAAATTGAAGCAACGCTTCAGATGATTTGCACTCAGCGCTGCGTGACACGTGTTAGCGCTGCGCTCTGCGCTGCGCGACACATGTCAGCGCAGTTGCGCCGCTATCTGCGCTGCGCGACACGTATCAAGCGCAGGTGCGTTTACACCAAATAGAATTAAAATTCCAATAAGATCTTTCTGATCTTGTTAAAACAAGAAG
The DNA here is from genome assembly GCA_030015575.1 of Agapanthus africanus. Lineage (NCBI taxonomy): Eukaryota > Viridiplantae > Streptophyta > Magnoliopsida > Asparagales > Amaryllidaceae > Agapanthus > Agapanthus africanus. The sequence goes on from CM057337.1 coordinate 542,503,270, forward strand.
ATTGTCTTCTGTAAAACAGAAGCCCTTGGATCAAAAATCCAACGGCAGGGAAAAATCCCTAAATCGCTCAGAGAAAGATCTCTTTAACTAATTTAACAAACTAATTGGCACTATATAAAGGCCCCTAGACCCCAAGTCTAAAACACACATCAACACAGAAAACAAAGAGAGAATTCAGAGAACTCCTAAGAAAGAAAGTTTGAGAAGAATTCAAGAAAGAAAAAAGAAAGGTAAACCTTTGAAAAGAAGAATTTCTTATGAAAAGATCAATGGTCTAAGAATAAGATCAAGATCTTAAAATAAAAAGAAAAGATCAAATAATAACAAAAAATAATAAGAAGTAATATACTTCTTTAGATCATTTGATCTACAGAAAGGCATTGCCTTTTGATGAACCACTGGTTTTGGAATCTTAAAAGATTCTTTTCTTGAATCCAAAATTGGATCAAGATATTAAAACAGTGCCTTGCACTTGTAAATCTGCACTGTCGCGCTCTTGGGTTGGCGCAAGCCACCAGAGAGCGCCATGTGTCAGCTCCAGAACAACTTGCGCTATGCGCTTTAAAAAACAGAGCACTGCCCTCTTAAATTTGGCGCAAGTCACCAAAGCGCGCCACGTGTCAGCAGCGCAACATCGCAGCGCACTGTGCTTGCGCTCACCAGAGCGCGACACGTGTCACCTCCACATGCGTTTGCGCCTTGCGCTAGCGCAAAGCGCCTGACAAGCCACGTGGCGCTTTGTCAGGCTAATTAATGCACTACATTATTAAAAAAAAAGGGACAGAGCCCAACTAAAAAGGCCTAACATGCCTAATAAAAAATGCAATGCATTATTAAAAATAGGCAAAGCCCAAACAAAGGTCTGTCAGACCAAAACAGATGTTGTGCATCATTTAAAAACAAGGGGCAGAGCCCAAATAAAGGTCTAATAGACCAAGCAAAAATGCCATGCATTATTAAACAGGGGCAGAGCCCTAGTAAATGCCTAACAGGCCAAATGCCAATAAATGTTGAATATTCTCAACTGGACTTTGCCCAATTCTGGCCGTAAGTCCTCAAATCAAAATTGACTGAGCACGACTGCTCTCTTAAACAATTTACACCCGGTTCAAGGGTACATCTCTGAACTCCTCTGATATTTGTCGTTGTAATTCTTCAACATCGTCAGAGAGGTGACGGGTCCCGACAACCACATATTGATACGGACTGCGGGGTCTTTAAACTCGTGGACCGAAACGTCCTTAAACTAATATTCGTCCCTAAATAGGAACGTTCGACAGAAATGTCCTTAAACTAACGTTCGTTTCCAAATTGGAATGATGGACCACCATGTCCCTAAACTGGCAATGGACCACCACGTCCCTAAACTGGCAATGGACCACCATGTCCCTAAACTGGCAATGGACCACTATGTCCCTAAACTAGAACAATAGAGCCCCCAAATGCTCTTTTGTCAGATCTAAATGATCTTGTTAAGTTGATCTTAGTCTTAAATTGGACTAACGTATCCTTAACAAATGTTTGAGTTGATCTTAGCCCCAGATATGGCTAACGTATCCTTAAACCAAAACCTTCAAACAAACTTTAGTCCTAAATTGGACTATAGATCTCCCAACCAACTTTGGTCTAAGGGTACATCTCTGAACTCCTCTGATATCTGTCGTTGTAATCCTTCAACGTCGTCAGAAAGGTGACGGGTCCCGACGGCATACGTTCAATGGACCACCACGTCCCTAAACTGGCAATGGACCACCATGTCTTTAAACTGGCAATGGACCACTATGTCCCTAAACTGGAACAATAGAGCCCCCAAATGCTCTTTTGTCGGATCTAAACGATCCCGTTAAGTTGATATTTGTCTCAAATTAAACTAACGTATCCTTAACAAATATTTAAGTTAATCTTAGCCTCAAATATGGCTAACGTATGCTTAAACCAAAACCCAAACCCAAATCTAAGAAAATACGGATTTAGACTGATCCACGTCTTACGGGCGATGACATAAATTAGTCTCCGTATACAATCCACGGGCAATCACAAACAAAACAAACACCCACGACACGAAGTGAAATTCTGAAGAAGGAGAAAGTTGTTACCGCGATGCGGTAGCGTAATTAACTGTAGGGGCTTGCGCCTGCAGGGAAGAGCGTCCCCACAATCAAAAACCCCTCAAGCAAGGGGGAATCTGACGAAGTCTGCTACATCGTTCACATCCGTCTAAACCTCCGCTACACGGTGCCATAAATCAACTTGGCATCTTCGGAGAGGTGGACGGATAAAACCAATTAGCATCTGCCCCGAATCCCAGGCAAGACGTCTCCATGTCTTGGCCGCCGTTCGGAGGCGAACAGATTCTGGCACGCCCGGTGGGACCTTTTCCTCTTTCCACTCCACACTTCATGTGTCGTCTTCGCGAACGAATCATGGTTTGTTAATGGTTGCCCTAGGGTTTCAAGTTACTAAGATTTGGTCTTTTTCCGGGCGCAGAAATCAAGCTTCAATGGCATCCAACTGCTCGAGCTGCTCCAAATGCAAATGCAACCGACGCTCCGCCTCACCTGGATGTGTAGCCTATGGGCCTCAAGCGGCCTCTATCCTTGCTATGCCGGTGGAACAAGTGACTCAGGCCACCACCGGTTTGTTTTTCCGGACCATGCTCCCGCCAACAAGCTTCACCATTCCGGTGCCCGCACCGGAAGCGCAAAAGAAGTCGGTCTTCAATTGGCTCACTACTACTACGGCCCATCTCAACGGGTCGTCCAATGTTAAGCCGGCAACCTCAGTTTTTACCAGGCTAAACCTGAACTCTGATGGGCCTGCCAAGAAGCCCATGACCCGTGACATGGCCATCGCAAAGAAGACAGCCATCTCTATTCCTGAAGTCGTCAAGACGGCTTCTCCTGCTAAAGAGTCCTTCGGTATTTTCAAGGCTGACTATTCCGGCTCCTGTTCCTGCTCGAAGGTCTATCTTTGATAGATTGGATACCTTTACTGAAAGGACAACATCAGTCTTTAAGAGGCTGGCACCAGCGGCGCCTCATCCGGACATGGGGCAATACGAAACTATCCCTATCGCCGAGCCAGCCCCAACAGCCCGTCATGCTCGACGTCGCCACTGGCGCCGAGTAAGGAAGGCCGGGGGCAACTCCCCTTCTGGGTTAACTCCACCGGCTCCAATGGTGGAAGTCAATGTTGCTGTTCCGATTGGGAACAGCTTTGAACCGTTAAGGACGGTACGTAAGAACTCCCCAACTGCCACGCTGAAAAGATCTCCTCCACCTGCGGAGAGTGCTGCGGGAACAAAGCCGGAGCAGCCCCCTCAACGGCTGTCCTCCAAGATTTATAGGGTCTGGCGACGGGTCCAGGACTCAGTAATCGACCAAGATCACTCTCGCCGGCAGAAGGGGGTGAAGGCTCAGGAAGAAAAGAACCGTCATGTCAAAAAACAAAGGACGACAACTATTTGGGTGCCCGTGGCAACGACCCCCTCAACTCCGACGTCCCACTAAAGAAGAAGGCCGGAGAAAACCCATATGCCTGCGGCAAATGTCAAAGGCGGTGAGCCCAAACGCCCTAAGTCCGGGGGCACTGTGGTCCATACCGTCTACATGGCGTCCGGGAAAGAGGACAGCCGTACATCTACAGGTCATAGACCGCTTACGCGATCGGTGACTAAAGCTCAGGAGCAGCAGCAGAAGCTCCAAGAAATGATGAATATGATGGCCGCACTCACTGGGCCAAAAGAAAGCCCCGAAGCGTCCTCGGATCAACGCCAGGAGCAAGAAACTGACGTTGAATTCCTTCGCAGGATACTGGAAAAGAAGGATAAAGATTCTACGGAACAAGCAGCCAATATAAAACAAATAGCCCTTCTATTCCAAGACATGGTGGGTATGATGATCCAGCAAGATCCTCCTGCTGAAGATCCTCCGACCGTCCTTGAAGATGACAGGGCAGAAACGTCAAATCCTCCACCGGCTGTGTCAACAGCTAAGGAGGAGACAATCTCTAAAGCTGACTTGGAAGAATATATAGCTCAGCAGATACGGGTTCATCAGGCGACTGAGGCAGCCGGTCAAGTTGTCATAACAGGGCGACCATATCCGAGCTGGTATGATCAGATCAAGTACCCGCCGGGCTATACAATACCGAAATTCCATGTCTACAAAAGGACTAGCAATCCCCATCAACATGTTGCCCAGTTCATGGCTCTTTGTGGCAATACCGGCGGTGATGATAAGTTATTGCTTCGCCAGTTCGTCGGTAGCTTGTCGGAGATGGCATTTGAGTGGTACTCCGAGCTCCCAAACGACTCTATTAAGACATTTGCTGAAATGGAGTTGTTGTTTACCCAGCGCTTCGTAAGTGCCAGCGAACGCACCCTGATAACAGCATTGATTAATGCTAGGGTGAAGCCGGGCGAGACGTGGGTCCAATATGCGATACGGTGGTCGAACCTATGGTCGAAATGCGAACAACGCATTGAAGAAGCGCCGGCAGTGGGCATGTTCTTGGGCACCTTAGATCCTCATGCAACTATTTCACAGTTCATGATGTTCTTTAAACCAACCACGTTCCAGGCCCTAACCGACAAGCTAGCCCAGATGGACCAGATGGGTCACAGACCGTCTCCTCCAAAGCCGGACTCTCGAAATGAGAAGGGGAAAGAGAAAGCGATCGTCGTCGCCAATGCTCAACAACAGCCGAGCAACTTGAAGCCGGTTGTTCGTCAAAACAATATGCGTCCACACCTATCCCTCGAGGAGAGGCTGGGACGCCCTTACTCGTTTTCTCAAAATAAAACGAGAAGACTGTTTGAACTGGCATTGCGTAACAGACTCATTAGTCTGCCGGAGTCAAGACATCCGTCACAGCCAAGCGACGTCAATGATCCCAATTACTGCCCCTATCACCGAGTATTGGGGCATCCGATTGAAGATTGCCATGTCTTCAAAAACTGGATTGAAGATCAATATCAGCAAGGCAAGTTTGCGTTATCCAAAAGATGGAAGGTGAACCCACCGCAACCTCATACCTCTAAAAAGGTGAATACGCCGGGGGAAACGTGCTCCCTCGTTGAAGAAGCTCCATGGGAGATTGTGCTATCGGCCAAAACCAAAAGGATGCTGAATGATCTCAAGACATGCCCGGCAGTCAAGTGGAAGAACCCGCTAGAACCCCAGATCATTGAAGGGATGCTGAAGCCATGCCCAACTCCGAAGATCGGTGGTGATGGCCCGAGCACTCACAACCAGCCGTCAAAATCTTCAAAGAAGAAGAAGAAGAAATCCAAGAAGCCCGTGAAGCCTGGCGACAAGCGCACAGACTTACAGAAATAAATTGATGCGCTGGAGAAATACAATCAAAAGGCACGGACTCCCATCACACTCCAGGAGTTCCTCAACCACGTCTTTCAAGACGAAGATGAGGGAGAGAGCTCGTCAGATGAATCCGAGCAATACGTGGTGAGCTGCCATATGATCTCTCACTCGTTTACGGACGATGAGAGAACTCCTTGCACTGAGAAGCTGGGGGCAGATCCTGAATCGAAACTTCTGGGGCCATCAGATGAAACTATTGATGCATTCCTCAATGAAGCTCTGTTGAAAAGTAAGGCTGATCGGGAACGCGAGGCGGTCCTATTTGAGAAGGCCAAGCGCCGGCGATTAGACGAAAGGATTGAGGCACTCCTGTCAAATCAAAATACATCCATTGCGGACAAAATCAAATTCAACACGAGGAAAAGGTTTGCTAAAGCCGTATCACTGGGGATGAAGCTACCACCTTCTCAAGAAAACAGTACCGGCAAAGCAGAAATGCACCCCTCCTATTGCTTATATCATCGAAAGGTTTCGCACCCCACCGAAGAGTACAAAGCTTTCAATAAATGGTGGCAGGGGTATGTCGCTCACCGGCAACATCTTAAACGGGAGAAGCGCAAAACTCGTCGGGAACGGAAAAGTACGACCGAGGAGCCTAGAAGAACTACCGGCGATTGTCGCATGGTTAACTCTGGGAAAGCGCAAGTTCTCACATTCGGAAGCGACTCTGACGAGGAAATAGAGCTTATCCCTCTCTTTAAAGAGTCCACCGTGGGAAAAGAGGAAGAGCTAAAAGCCTGCGAAAATATCCGGCTGCGTAGTCGTACGCTACCCGAAAAGAATCTCGGACCCTCAAACAAAAAAGATAAGGGAAAAGAGAAGGTCTCTGAGGATATCGTCGTAGATGACCAAGTTGTGGAAGAGTTAACCGCCAAGGACCCGCCAAAGAAAAATAAGGTGGACTATAACGTTCTGGCACATTTCAGGAAGTTACCCTCGCAACTCAGCATTCTTGACGCCCTTTTACTATCAAAAGAAGCGAGGGATTCACTGATCAAAGCGCTACAGGACCCAGAGCAATTCCAAGCTTTTCTCGCCGAAGAAAAGGTGAAGGACGAGCTGGAAGAAGTGCACACAGCTGATGTCGCTTTCGGTGATGAAGACCTCCTTCTTGGGACGTGCGAACACAATCGTCCCCTTTATGTCTCAGGATACTGCCACGATATAAAGATAAGCAAAATCCTGGTTGATAATGGGTCCTCCGTCAATCTCCTCAATGTACGGGTGTTGAAAGAAATATGCATGAGCATCCAGCACCTCGCTCGGGATAAGATCACCCTCTCCGGATTTGACTCTCAATCATCAAGAACTCTCGGGTCTGTGATACTGACGTTACGCTTTGGGCTGCTCGTCACGAACATTAAATTCCACGTCATAGACGCCAAGACATGCTACAATGCTCTGCTCGGCCGACCATGGTTACACGAGTACAACATCATCCCTTCTACACAACATCAGTGTATGAAATATTTTAAGGATGGTCTCGAGTATACCGTAACGGGAGAACTGAACCCGTTCTCCGTGAACGAAGTCCGCAAAAATGAAGATGCCAAATACTTCTTACCGGATTTCGAAGATACAAAGAGGTGTCACAAGCCAAAGAATAAAGCTAACGCTACCATCCTCGTCTTCGGGAGTGATACCGAGGAAGAAGAGGAGATAATTTATTCAAGCCTGCCCCAATACAACAAGCCAGGACCATCCGCTCCTACGTTGATCTTTGGTAGTGATTCGGAAGATGAGGCCCATCTATATTCTCTGCTCGGCCTTCAATACGAACATCCGCTGACGAAGAGCAAAGTCTGCAAGTCGCCATGGTTCCACTTAAACATCATAAAGAACTGGATGCACTCGATACCTACAGCGTAGAGGAGCTGCAAACGTTCTATGTCCCTCCCAGGCGAGAAGGCGAAAAGGCAATTTTATTCTAAGAGTTAGAATTGTTATACTGAGATGATCCAAGTCCTTCGGTATTCATTCCAAGCTCCTAGCGGTTCTTTGACGAAGTTTGGTTTCCGGTCTTCCTCCATCTCCGATGATCCACCCGAGGGAAACGGCGCAAGCTCCAGCTCGACGAACGAGGCTACCGGCTCTCCAAAGTTGTTAACGATGGAGAGTCGAGGTGTAGGAAAGTGTCACTATATTTTCTCTCATCCCTTGAGCTCAAGAGAGCATCCATGGAAGATGAATGAAGGTGGTGATGAAAACTTGGCATGAACAAAGAAAAAGGTTAAGTTTCTTTGAAGCATGAGAATGAGAGAGTGAGAGAGAGCTCAATGTAATAATGTGATCCTTAGTGGCCGGCCCCTCTCTCCCTCTCCCATCAAAAAATTCAATTTTCTTTTTTACAAAGTCAAATTACAATAAACAAAACAAACCATACCCAAATTCCATGTTCATGCCATGCTTGAAGTCACATCACCATTTCCACCTCATTAATAAAAAAAAATGAATTTCCATAAATGAAAATCATATAAATGAGGTGGCATCTTCTAGAAGCTATTCCGTATAAAATACGGAATACTTCCCGGTACATGTATCGAAATACATATACACGTATTCGTACAAAAATACGAATAGCCTAGAGAGAAAATAAATAGCGAACAATAATACTAGAATACATATATATAAATACATATGTAAATTATTAAATCAAAACCTGATTTAATAATCTGGCTTAATCCTAAGCCGCTAGTATTATCAACCGTCCGATTAAAGTCTGCGCAGCATGCACATATTTAATCGGACACCTGTATGTATCAACATACACCATGTACACCATATCGCCTGAACCATGAAAACCCTCTGTGTGGGACTCTAAAGACTCGTCAATATGCTGGCAGTGGGTTTAACCACAAGCACATCAGCGGCACTAGCTGTACGTAACCGCTACCCAAGTATTGAGTGAAAGGGAGGCCGACGAGAAAACTCATCTTGAACCCCTACTGAGCTTGTCAGTGACAATATCCATACAGTCCAGTCTGTTCGTCTAAGAGTATCGCATATCGAGTCTAAGGAGGTGGATAAAGTCAGACCCCCAACAACGCGATATTTAGTGTCAGCATGTAACCCATCACCACCTGAGAAACTATCGATCCTGGATCGGTAATTCTCGTTCACCATGGCCATAGATTTCTGGTGATGGCCACCCGTACACAACGCGACATCAACCCCCAATACCGGGAGAGACGAATCCCCGACGATCCGATCACTGCCTCCATATGGCTCGGGACTGTACCCAACTAAAACCTGTTTGCACGACTCCTTTGAGCCGTGGTAGGGTAGTAATCAAAGCACAGTGGGAACTCACACGAGACAAATGACGATCTCAGGTCAACAAACTAACCTGTACACATGTCACCTGGGAACTGCTATATGACAATAGGTATAATACCAACTAGCAGGTTTCCGGCGAGTCCGTCCAGTGTACTCATAACCCAATGAGCACCTGTATACTATCTTAGGTGAACAAACTAACACCAGTGGCTTGTGAGACCTGGCCACCGCCCCTCGTCGGGGTCTCAATCAGTATACACTAGTCTACACTGGAGTATCGATGCCCGGTCTCGATACTCCTACGACTAGGGACATTTAAGGATGCGCTTATAGACCCCAGCTCCCACAAATATGATCGCCATCATACTGCTGGAAGTCAAGCAAGAATTCTATGGGCTCTATCAACACGTACATGTTGATAAAGACAAACCAGATAGCATACTATCATCTTGAGTAAGACTGTTTCATCGGTATAGGTCCTGCCTCAATCATCATAATCACAAGTCCGCGACTATGATAATTGCCTTGAGGGCACTATAGCCAACACAAAGCTGTTCCCAGTCGTAACAGCAGCATTGACTTCCACCATTGGAGCTGGTGGAGTTAACCCAGAGGGGGATTTGCCCCCGGCCTTCCTTACCCGGCGCCAATGGCAACGTCAAGCTGTTGGGGCTGGTTCGGCGATGGGGATGGTTTCGTCTTGCCCCCTGTCTAGATGAGGCGCCGCTGATGCCAGCCCTTTGAAGACTGATTTCTTTTGAGTAGCGGTGTCCAATCTGTCAAAGGCAGACCTTCGAGCAGGAACGAGAGACGGAATAATCAGCCTTGTAAAGACCGACTCTTTAGCGGGAGAAGCCATCTTGACGACTTCAAGAGTAGAGATAGATGTCTTCCTTTGGATGGCCACGTCAGGGGTCACGGGCTTCTTGGAAAGCCCATCGGAGTTTAGGCTCAGTCTGGTGAAGACCGAGGCTGCCAGCTTGACATTGGACGACCCATTGAGAGGGGCCGTGGTAGTAGCAAGTCGATCGAAGACCGACTTCTTTGAAGCTTCCTGAGGTATCGAGACATTAACGTTCACTGGCGGGAGCATGGTCCCGAAGAACGGACCAGTGGTAGCCTGGGTCACTTGTTCCACAGGCATAGTGAACTGGGAAGCAGCCTGCAGTCCATAGGCTACACCTCTAGGTAAGGCGGAGCGTGGGTTGCATTTGCATTTGGAGTAGTTCGAGCAGTTGAAAGCCATTGATGCTTGTTTTTTGCGCCAAGCAAGAGACCAAATCTTAGTAACTTGAAACCCGAGGGCAACCATTAACAAACCGCGATTGGTTCGCGAAAGTCGACACACGAAGTGTGGGGTGGAAAGAGGAAAAAGTCCCACCGGGCGTGCCAGAATCTGTTCCCCTCCGAAAGAAAGCGCGAACTAAAGACGTCTTGCCTGAGATTCGGGGCAGATGCTATTTGGTTTTATCCGTCCACCTCTCCGAAGATGCCAAGTTGATTTATGGCACCATGTATCGGAGGTTTAGACGGATGCGGCCAATGTAGCAGACTTCGTCAGATTCCCCCTCGTTATAGGGGTTTTTTATTATGGGGATGCTCTTCCCTACAGACGCAAGCCCCTACAGTTAATTACGCTACAGCATCGCGGTAACAACTTTCTTCTTCTCCAGAATTTTACTTCGTGTCGTGGGTGTTTATTTTGTTTGTGGTTGCCCGTGGATTGTATATGGAGACTAATTTATGCCGTCGCCCGTAGAACGTAGATTAGTCCAAATCCATATTTTCTTAGATTTGGTTTTGGGGGTTTTGGTTTAAGGATACGTTAGCCATTTTTTAGGCTAAGATCAACTTAAACGTTTGTTAAGGATACGTTAGTCTAGTTTAAGACTAAGATCAACTTAAAAGGATTGTTTAGATCCGACAAAAGAGCATTTGGGGGCTCTATTGTTCCAGTTTAGGGACATAGTGGTCCATTGCCAGTTTAGGGACGTGGTGGTCCATTGTTCCCATTTGGGGGACGGATATTGGTTTAAGGACGCATTAGTCCATGAGTTTAAGGACCCCACAATCCGTATTACCAGTTTAGGGACATAGTGGTCCAACATTCCCGTTTTGGGGACGAATGTTGGTTTAAGGACACATTAATCCATGAGTTTAAGGACCCCACAGTCCGTATTCCCATTTTGGGGACGAATGTTGGCTTAAGGACGCATTAGTCCATGAGTTTAAGGACCCCACAGTCCGTATTACCAGTTTAGGGACATGGTGGTCCATCATTCCCATTTTGGGGATGAATGTTAGTTTAAGGACGCATTAGTCCATGAGTTTAAGGACCCCACAGTCCGTATTGATGTGTGGCTGTCGAGACCCATCACCTCTCTGATGACGTTGAAGGATTACAACGACAAATATCAGAGGAGTTCAGAGATGTACCCTTGAACCGGATGTAAATTGATTTGAGAGAGCAGTCGTGCTCAGTCAATTTAATTTGAGGACTTACGGCCAGAATTGGGCTAAGTCCAATTGAAAATGTTCAACATTTTATTTGTGTTTGGCCTGTCAGGGCTTTATTTGGGCTCTGCCCTTTTTAATAATGCAGTGCATTTTTTCTGGCCTGTTAGGCCTTTTTAATTGGGCTCTGTCCCTTTTTTTATAATGCAGAGCATTAGGCATTTCAATTAAATGCATAGCATTTATCATGGCCTGTTAGGCCTTTTTAATTAGGCTCTGCCCTTTTTAAATAATGCACTGCATTTTGTTTGGTCTGATAGACCTTTTTATTGGGCTCTGCCCTTTTTAAATAATGCGGAGCATTTACTCTTCTGACAGTGTGCCACGTAGCCTGTCAGGAACTTTACGCCAATTGAGGAGCGCAAGGCACAAACTGATGTGGAGGCGACACGTGTCACGCTCTGGTGAGCGCAAGCGCAGTGCGCTGCGCCAGTGCGCTGCGCCAGTGCGCTGCGCTATTGCGCTGCTGACACGTGGCGCGCTCTGGTGCAGTGCGCCAATTCACGAGCGCAATGCTCATTTTTTAAAGTGCAAGGCGCAGATTATTCTGGGGTTGGCACGTGGCGTGTTCTGGTGACTTGCGCCAACCCAAGAGCGCAGAGGCTCATTTCAAAAGTGCAAGGCACTGTTCAAAAGCGCAGAGCGCATCTTGATCTATTTTAGATCAAAGAACAGAATCTCTTTAATTCTAAAGAGGTTCTGTCTCATGTTTTAAGAACCAGTGGTTCATCAAAAGGCAATGCCTTTATATAGATCAAAAGATCTAGTAAAGAAGTAAATTACTTCTCTTTTTTTTATTAATATTATCATTTTTTATTGAAGATCTTTGATCTTGTTCTTAGATCATTGATCTTTTTAGAAGAACTTCTTCTTCTTTTTTTTTCAAAGGTTTACCTTTTCTTTTCTTCGAGTTCTTCTCAAAGTTTTAGAGGAGTTCTTTTTCTTTTTCTCTGTGTGTTTTAGACTTGGAGTCTAGGGGCCTTTATATAGTGCCAATTGATTTGTTAAATCAGTTAAAGAGATCTTTCTCTGAGTGATTTAGGGATTTTTCCCCACCGTTGGATCTTTGATCCTAGGGCTTCTGTTTTACAGAAGATAATTTTCTTGTTTTTAACAAGATTGGAAAGTTCTTTCCAGAATTTTATTGTTATTTAGTGCTGGCACAGTTAGCGCAAGCGCACCTGCACTGACACATGTCGCGCAGCGCAGAGCGCAACGCAACTGCGCGAGCGCAACTGCGCTGACACGTGTCGCACAGCGCAGAGCGCAGCGCAACTGCACTAGCGCAACTACGCTGACACGTGTCGTGCAGCGCAGAGCGAAAGTTTCCTGAAGCGTTGCTTCCTTTATTTAAATAGAGCCTTGCTCTGATTGGATGTACTGTCTTGGGCGCAGTGCTGGCATGTCAGCTTTTGACACATGGCGCACTGCGCGTAGCGTAAGGAATCTGAAGCGTTGCTTCAATTTTTGAATTTTTGAAATTCAAACAGAGCTTTGCTCTGATTGGGGAAACACCATCCTGTAAGGAGCTTTCGAAACTGGCGCCGTCCCTGGAATCAGGTCAATAGAGAATTCCAAGACGCGGGGAGGTGGTAGACCTGGTAAATTTTCAAGGAACACAACAAGAAAATCCCGAACGATCTCTGGGACTGGACTCTCATCAATTTCCATAACCGTCAACGCTTTTGGCTTGGCTCTAAACTCGATCAATCTCCATATCCATCAATCATCAATCCCAAGACTCGATTCCGCCTTCGAAAACAAACTCTGGACGATTGAGAATGCGGAAAGTCACCTTCCTAGATCGGAAATCGATGATCGCATGGAAGGTACTCATCTAATCCATCTCGAGAATTGCGTCATAGCTGCCCATCCCGATTAAAAGGAAATTCGCATAGAATTCCCTGCCACAAACAACACCGGACATAATTTACACTCTTGGTTGGACACAATAATACCATTACCCATATGTATCTCCCAACCCGTGGTCAACGACTCGTGAGGTATAGAGTGTGTGTCAACAAACCGCGTAGAAATGAAACAATGCGAAGCACCCGAATCAAAAAGAACTCTAGCTGGTACAGAATAAACAAGGATGGTACCTGTAACCACTTCTACCGAAGCCTCTGCTTGCTCGGCGGATAGGGTGAAAGACCGTCCCTGATTCTGACCTGTACCAGTCTGCCTCTGATCTAAAGACCGCTGCTGGGGTACCCGAGGTGGACCCCTCTGAGCTGAAGTGCCATACGACGGTTGTTGTTGCTCTATCCCTCCCTGTCGCTGACCCTGGGTAAGATGGTTGCTGCTGCTCAGATCTCTGGGGACACCCGCTGACCCTATGCTCGCTAGATCCGCAAATCAGACACTGCCCCTTAGCCCGGCGACAATCTCTCTGCATGTGTCCTGGCCTCTGGCAATAATTGGAAAACAGGGCCCTCCATTGCGGCTGCTGAGGTGAGAAAGTGCGCTTCATCTGTGTGATACCCGACCTGTGAACTGGGATCGCTCCATTGGGAAGATGGTAGGCGTGTTGGGACCACGTGGGGTCTCCTGTCCATCGATCGTTGGCCCTTTGCCTTCTCCACCAATCTTTTCTATACTTAGGCAGCGTTCAACACTTGGGCAAAAGTTGGTAGATCGAGAGATGCGATAAGTTGCTGCAGTTCAATATCGAGCCCCTGCTGGAACCGTCTTTCCATAACGGCTTCGGTGGCTACCATGTACGTGTAGGGTTACTAAGCACAACAGCAAGGTTTCGAGGGGCATCGTCCATGCCATTTTCAAAAAATTTCCTTGCTTGTTAACCCTAACCCTAGAATCTTAACTAAAGATTTAGACAAAACTAAATGTAAATAACTTTACATCTAAAGTGTTTGCGGAATACAACTTTTGTAGACCGGTCCTTTGCTTCTAAAGCTCCAAGTTGAAGTCTCTTCGCTGTGATCCAAGTCCCGGACTCTTGAGAGGCTCCACATGGTGAATTATCCATTCTTGCTTGAAGTCTTCCAAATCCAAGATGATTTACTTCGAGGAAACACAAAACCTAAGCTATCTTTTCACTTGTGTGAAGCTGGTGAAACTAACACCCTAAACTATATGGCTAGTATAGAGGAGGATAATGAAGTAGGAAGTTTGCTCACTTTAGAATTTGGTTTCTCACTATTTTTCTCACTTTATCAAAAACCTAGAAAGCTTCTCACTTGAGCTCAAGCTTGAAGAAGATGAAGCAAAAGAAAAATGAAGTAGGAGTGAGGTTAGAAATGCAACCATGGTGAGTATATGCATACTTAACTCATGTAGAGAATAGACCATAGTTAAAGGTAATGGTTAGGTTTAAAAATATCTAAAGAAAAACAAAAATGGTGGACTAGTCAATGTTTATCCAAAGCAACCATGGAAAAATCCACATTTTTGAATTTCCTAAATAAATAAAAACCATTATTATCTTTTATATGGTGTGATTCTCATACACCCATGTTGCATATATAACCTAGCATGATACAATATAATATATATCACATATATATTATTTATGTAACAAAAGAAAATAATACAATAAACATATGTCATATATATGTTAAATGTATCAAAAATGAGAAATATAAATACTTAAGTGAGCAAATATTAGTTAATGTAATTTAATATATCAAATATATTATTTATACATTAAATTATCGAATCAACACTTGATCCGATAATCCGGCCATATCACATATAACCGACTAATATAAAATGTATCATTTCATCGAATCAACACTTGATCCGATGACCCAGCTATATCACATATAACCGGACGATATCATATATCGCGAGAATGGAATACGGTATCACATACTTATATTATTCCCGGTCCCGCACATATCACATATGTGCTCCTACTCCGTTTTTCCTGAGCTAGGAAACCTCTGTGTACGACTCTAAGACTTGTCAATACGCCGGCAGTAGGTGATGACCATATCAAACACTCACAAGCTGCAAGTGGTCGGCTAAACGTTGTAGGGTGTTTTTCATCACCCTATTGAGATGGGAATACGCGCGTGCTTGTCAGACGCATTACAGATTCCCCCTGCCTAGGGTAGGCCGGGGTTTAATGATTGTGGGATCCGAATCTCCGGCAGCCGCGGACTAAGCTGCCGTTAATTACCACTCGCATTTAGAGCGAGGGAACCTCCGATTGACGGGTAAAACTGGTCATGCGAACTCAATGTGCAGTGTTGTGTTTTGAAGGGGTTTTGGATAAATCGGGGGCCCCGCAGAGTTTTTATGGGGGTCCCGCGAGGGGTATCTCCGATTGACGGGTTAAACTGGTCATGCGAACTCAACGTTGTATCGTGAGGACACGTGAGTGGGTCTTCTCAATGGAGCATAATTCCAAAGGCGGAGACCAGCCGCGTAACTGGTGATTAGGTGGGGCATGAAGGTGATGAGAATTATTTGAGCACGTGGATTGTATACGGTAGTCAATTTGGGGACTAACCGTAGGGCTGGGAGAATTTTGAAAAATTGGATTTTGGTTGGCGTCTACATCGCTACACTGGAATATGGTACCAGGAGCGACTCATCATTCGCCGTTGTTTTGTTTGATTTTTTTTTGTTTTACCTCGATTGCTCTATCATTTCAGCTTTTCTTATCGCGAAGGTCGCGATTGCCCTATCATTTCGGCTATTTATTCGCGGTTGCCCCATCATTTCGGATTTATTTTCATTTTCATTTTTACTCGCTGATTTTTATTACGAGTTTCCCTATCAGTTCGGCATTTCTTTATTTTTCTTTTATTTACACATTTTTTGTTTATATACACACTTTTTTTTATTTATTTATTTTTTTTACAGTTTAACGACTTAGAGGTCAACTGTTCCCAGTTTAAAGACGTGGTGGTTGATTGTTTTCAGTGAAAGGCAGATGTCTGAGAGAATCAGTTTCACGAAGATCTTCGGTCTCCGTTTGTGTAAAATTGGCGGTTGCGACTTGACTGTTTATTAACACGCCTTTGGATAGTTCTATCTCTCCTACCTTGTATTGCTTTTCTACCCAATCTTTGAAGACAAAGCAGTCCTCAATGGCATGACCTATCACTCTGTGATAGGGGCAGTATTTGGGGTCGTCGGTCATATTCGCTTCCTGCGGTCTTTTTGACTCTGGCAGTTGTAGACCGTTCCTCAGGGCGTCTTTGAATATTTTATGAATTTTGTCCCTTCTGAAGGAATAGACCTTGTCCAGCTTCTCTTTCAATGGAGATTCTCCTCCCTCTCCGAACACTGGCTTCCGAGGCTGGTTGGCACTAGGCCTGCTTATCCCTCGATTATTTCGGTTAGCCGAAGTGTTGAAAGACTCAGAATCGTCGGGATTTCCGCCTTTGCAATTATCGCCCTTTCGGTTTCTACAGGACCTATTGTCATTTTGGGAATCCGAGGTGGACTCCTGCTTTAAACGATCCAGCATCTGAACTTTCCTGGTCAGCTCTTGGAATGTTTTGAGACCCGCGGTGCATAGAAACGGGGACATCCAATTGTTGAGATTTCCGACGAGGAGACTGACAGATTGGTCCTGCTCTATCGGCGGTTCACATTTGACGGAGAGATTGCGCCATCGGGTTATAAAATCCATGCTGCTTTCATTGTTCTTGGGCTGGTCCTTACAAGCTCGGCAATGGTGATCTTATCGCTGACGCTCATGAACCTTTGTCGAAACAAAGATTCCATTTGGACGAAAGTAGTAACGGAGCCATCCAGTATGCTCGCGTACCAGTCGAAAGTAACATCGGTCAAGCTATTAACGAACTGGTGGAGGAGAAGCGCGTCGTTGCCCCTAGTGTTCCCGTTTGAGGCTTTGAAGTGGGCAATGTGCTGATTCGCTTTTCCCGTCCCGTCGAATCTTCCGAATTTAGGGATGACATAGCCGCTAGGAAATTCTACCAGATCATACTGAGCAGGATATGATCTCCCACTACTGCTGATATCTTTTTGCGCTTCGGCTTCGGCCACCAATGGTTTGACTTTTCCGACAACTAAATCCATGATTAGACCTTGAGTTAGCGGGCTACCGTCATCGGTAGCCGAGACATCTCCCTAGATAGGATGCGACTGATTTTCATGCGGTTCGCCCACTTTTGGATTTGAGGGAATAGGCGTCGGCTGGTTTGGGGCACCATTTCCCGGTTCACAAGCAGAGCCTTGCGCTTAATTGGGCGGCTGAGAGGCAAGTTGGGCTGTGAGCTGTAAGACGACGTTTGTCAAGTCGTCAATTTTTTAGTAAATCTTGGCCATCTCCTTGTCTTTGTTTCTAAGCTACTTTCGGAGCTCTTGGAGAAGTCGCTGCTCTGCGTTCATGGGACGGAAGATTGGCTCATCTTCTCTTTCCGAGCCCGACTCTTCATGAATTGAGAACTCTCTCTGCTTATCAGCCTCACTGGGAGGGTCTTCATTACCTTCCAGAGGAGGCTGGCCTTGGAATATGGCAGCCATATTCACGCCAGATTGGATTTGGGATGTGGTGGCCTCGTCCTTGCTCATGCTGCGCGTGCCCACCATGTAGACAGTGTGAATAACACATTCAGCCATCCCCTCATCTTTGGTGGGGTAACCCTGTTCCTTGAACCTCATGAGGTTCAGCCTAGCAGGAGCCCTAGCCCTTTTGTTAGCTCTGTATCTGAGCCTTTTCTGCCTTAGCTTCTCAATTTTAAGGGCTTGGCGGGCATCTGTTTCCTGGGAAGCCACCGTGAGTCGATTAGCGGGGAGCTTAGAGAAGACACCCGATCGAGCAGTTGTCAAGGGCACCGCCGGAGCTTGCTCGGGATGCCTTGTTGCGTTGCTGGTGTTGATGGCCTTGCCCCCAGCTGGGTCCAAGGAAAGTCATTCAAACACCGACTTGCGTTTGAGTTGGGGCATCTTCGAGACCACCACATTTGGCCTCTTGCCTTTTGAGACTGGCTTGTCTGTCACCGGGCCTTGAGGTGCAGGGATGGCATTAGCCGAGACAAACAGGATAGAGTCGAATGGTAGTGGCGGCTCTTCTCATTGTCGCCCGAGAATGGCCGGAAGGACCGTCCTGGCGTCCATCTTCATCGTGTAGAAGATGGGAGCTGAGTTCATCTTCGGAGACATTGTTGAAAGGTGATTTCTTGAAAATCCTGCATGAAAGAGCATTATTTTAGTATAAATATAGATATGTATATTGATTGAGTTCGCATGAACATTTAACCCGAAATATGGGAGGAGAGATTGGTCCCACCGGGCGTGCCAGAATCTGTAGGGTGTTTTTCGTCACCCCATTGAGATGGGAATACGCGCGCGCTTGTCAGGCGAATTACAGATTCACCCTGCCTAGGGTAGTCCGGGGTTTAATGATTGTGGGGATCCGAATCTCCGGCAGCCGCGGACTAAGCTGCCGTTAATTACCCATCTCATTTGGAGCGAGGGAACCTCCGATTGACGGGTTAAACTGGTCATGCAAACTCAATGTGCAGTGTTGTGTTTTGAAGGGGTTTTGGATATATCGGGGGCCCCGCAGAGTTTTTACGGTGGTCTAGCTACCCGGATAGCGGGTCGGGGGTTAAGGGGGTTAGCGGCCCCCTTAAGGGGTACGGGGCAGCGCCCCCTTAGAAATTTTTTTCTAACAGGGACAGTGTCATGGAGTATGTGTGTGTATACATATGTATACATATGTATATATATATATATATATATATGTATATATATAAAAAAAAACAAAGGGGGGAAGGCATCCAAAGGATGCGTGGGGCCAGCGCCAGCACTTTGAGCGCAAGAGCGCCAGCGCTCACGTGTCAGCACGTGGGCGCTCGGGCGCTAGCGCACTGAGCGCTAGCACGCCACGTGTCAGCACGTGGGCGCTAGCGCTCTGAGCACAATAGTGCTAGCGCGCCACGTGTCAGCACGTGGGCGCTCGGGCGCTAGCGCTTTGAGCACAAGAGCGCTAGCGCGCTACGTGTCAACACGTGGGCGCTCAGGTGCTAGCGCTTTGGGTGCTAGTGCTCTGGGTGCAAGCGCGCTAGCGCTATGAGCACTAGCGCGCCACGTGTCAGCACGTGGGCGCTCGAGCGCTAGCGCTCTGGGCGCAGGAGCGCTAGCGCACCACGTGTCAGCAGGTGGGCGCTCGAGCAGCAAAAGGGACTTGGTCCCTGCAATGGGAGTTGTACTCCGAGAATGGAGCACTTATTATTCTGTGTATATATATATGTGTATATATATATATATATATATATATGTATATATATGTATATATATATATATGTATATATGAGGAGTTAAACTCCTAAAATGTTTTGAAGCTGATGAAGGGCTTCTCCCATTGACCCCTAGTTCTTCCCCAAAGTGGGGTTTCTGGAGATGGGTCTCCTTCTTCTTCCTTTGTTGGTCGGATCTTGAAGATCAAGAAATATGAGATTCTAAAAATCTCTCCTTTCTGAGATCTGATGGCAGATCTGAGTTTCCCTTTGTTGGTTTTGTTAATATATATGCCCTAGAGGCCATTGCTGTATCATACTAGTTTGTATATTACTTAATGGAAGCTTGGGATATTCACCTTGTATATACAATCTTGCTCAAAATAGTAGTATGCTACTTGGTTTGTTTCTACTTCAATGTGTACTTGTGTTTATTTTAGTATATCACCTATACACATTAGTGGAGCCCTTAAGATCTTTGCTTGATTACCAGCGTTATGATGGCAGTCATACTAGTGGGGGCTGGGTAATCTATAAGCACATCCTTATGCAGGTCCCTAGTCGCAGGACTATCGAGACAGGGCATCGATACTCCGGAGTAGACTAGCGCATGCGCTTCTTATCCCAGTATGGGAGACGGTCTGTCCCACAGCCGTTAGTACGTCGTACTGGAGATAGTATGCGGGTGCTCGTTAGGTCATGAGTACACTGGACAGGACTCGTCGGGAACTGACCGGTTGGTATCATACCTATCGTCAGTTATAAGTTCCCAGGTGACATGAGTACAGCTTAGTCCGCTGACTTGACACTATCACTTCGCCTCGAGTGTGTTCACACTGTATTTTGATTACTACCCTACCACGGCTCAAAGGAGTCATGCAAACAGGTAGTAGTTGGGTGCAGTCCCGAAGCACTTGGAGGCAGTAATGGTTAGACGGGATTCGTCTCTCCCGGTATTGGGGGTTGACATCGCGTTGTGTCTAGGAGAGCCATTACACGAGTAGTCCCTGGCCAGGGCAAGCGAGATATACTGGTAGGCTTCCAGTGTTATCTCAGGGTGTGTTGGGCTTCACTCCGACACGACTTGTACCGCTATTAGGGGACTGACGTTTTACCGCCCCCTAGGCCCACCATGCGATGTATCAGACGAACAGACCGGACTGTATGGAGATTGTCACATTCAGGCTCAGCAGGAGTTCAAATGGGTTTCACCTCGTCAGTCTTCTTGTCGGCATCTACCTGGGGACCGTTACGCACAGCTAGTGCCGCTTGCGGTCTGTAGTTAAACCCACTGCCAGTGTAGTGTAGGGTTCCTAGGCACACTAATAAGGTCTCACAAGGCATCAACCATGCCAATTTCAAAAATTACATGTGCCGAGAAACCCTAATACGGATCGTTAAATAGATTTTAGGCAAAAACAATAAGTAGTTAACAACTTAACTAAAAGAACGGAAATACAACCTTTGTAGATCCGGTTCTCCACCTCCATAGCTCCGCGATGATGTCCCTCCGCTGTCCAAATCGGATCCCGGACTCTGGCATCGGCTTCATCGGAAAAATGGGCGAGCTTGGTCGTCGGCTTCGATGCCGAAGATGATCTACGCCGAGGCATCACAAGATCAAGCTCCCACTTCACCAAGTCATGAAACTTGTGAAGATAACACCCTATACTACTTGGCAAGAGGTAGAGGATGAAGAAATAGGAGGTGGGTTCACTTTAGAATTGGATTTCTCACTCATTTGCTCAAGTTGCCATTGATGGAGCAAGGTTTCTTCATGAAGAAGAAGAAGAGGAAGAAGATGATAGAATATGATAAGTATTCAATAATTAGAAAATAATTGAAATACTTATCATATACTAACCTTAGTTGAGTGTAGAGAATAGACCATGGTTAACTTGAATGGTTAGGGTTAAGTATAAGACAAGAGTGATGACTTAGTCAAAGCTTCAAGAAGATTCAACTAACAAACAAAACAATCCACCATTCATTTATCCTTTCCAAAATGAAAAAGAAAATAAATAAATGAATAAATAAGTAATGTATAAACAAAACCCTAATCATTAGTTTAACCATGGTTTAATTCTTTACACTTAACCAAGTAAGCATGCATCATCAAACATGATACAATCATGTGCACAAAAAGTATATCACATATACAACTTGTACATCCAAGTGAGAAAATCCATTTAAAATGAACCAATACTAGTTAATGCAAAGTAATATATCAAATATATAATTATACATTAAATCATTAAATCAACACTTGATTCAATAATCCGGTCATATCGTATATAACCGACTAGTATTCAATGTATCGATTTATCGAATCAATCCTTGATTCGATAACTAGGTTATATCGCATACAACCAATCGACACATTCATCGCGAGAATGAAATACAGTATCACATACACGCATTATTCTTGGTCCCGCACATATCTCATATGCACTCCTATTTCATTTCGCTTGAGCCAGGAAACCTCTGTGTAGGACTCTAAAGACTCGTCAATACGCCGGCAGCAGGTGATGATCATATCAAACACCCACAAGCCGCAAGCGGTCTGCTAAACGTAATGGCCACCCGGGTATTGAGCGATCAGAAGATCGACGAGCAAGCCCGCTCACACTCCTGTGAATCCAACCAGTAACACTTACCGTACAGTCCGGTCTGATCGTCTGATATGTCACATATCTCGCCTAGGGATGGTAAACGTCAGACCCCAATAGCTCGATAAGTCGTGTCGATCTGAGGTCTATAACAATTCGAGAAACTACTGGTAACACTTACCAGTAAATCTCAGCAACCCTGGCCAGGGATTTCCGGTTATAGCCAATCGAACACAGCGTAACATCAACTCCCTATACCGGGAGAGACGAATCCCCTCCTACCGCTCATTGCCTCCATGTGACTCGGGACTGTACCCAAAAACCACCGTTTTGCACGCCCTCTTGGACGTGGTAAGGTGGAAATCAAAGCACAGTGGGAACCACACAAGACTCTATGACGATCTCGGGTCAACAGACTACTCTGTACCAGTGTCACCAGAGAACTGCCATCTGACGTAAGGTATAATACCATCTGGGAGTTCTCGGCGAGTCCGTCCAGTGTACCCAGTCTCTACTGAGCACCCGTATATCTCCTCTGATGTCAAACACCAATGGATATGGGATCATCCATCGCCCATCTGTATGGGTCGAGAAGGTACACGCTAGTCTACTCTGGTATATCGATGCCCTGTCTCGATATACCCACGACTAGGGACTTTGAAGGATGTACTTATGGACTACCATGTCCCCACTAGTATGATCCGCATCATAGTCCAGGTAGTCAAGTACACATCCTAAGGGCTTTACCAACATGTAATAGAGAGACAATCTGTGTACACATTAAGGTAAAGAGCAACCAGATAGCATACTATCATGTCGAGCAAGAAAGTCCTTCCTATATATGTCCCAGCATCCACTACAATATACATCCTATGTATAGCAATGGCCTCTAGGGCATACATATAACTAACAATCTCCCACTTGCACTAGGGCCATCTGATAGCAGTGGTTGTAGTATCTCATACTCAACCATCCCATAAGAGTCTCTCTCTGAGAATAGGCCTTTGTGAGTGGATCCGCCGTGTTGTCCTCTGAGTCTACTCTCCTAACCTCGATCCCTTAGAGATCAACCATCTCCATGATCAGGTGATACTGCCTTAGAATATGTATGGATCACTTATGGGACCTGCGTTCCTTGGCATAAGCCACAACTCCATTGTCACACAATGGGAGGAACATAGTTCATCTCATGAACCTATATACACCCAAACAGCATCTTTAGTAGCATCTTAAGTAGCGATGTATCCTGCCTTTATTGTCTAGTATGCCACGGTATCTAGCTTGGAACTCTTCCAACATACCGTCCCTTTACTGAGGGTAAAGACAATGCCTGTGACTGACATTCAATCGTCTTTATCACCCTGGAACCCTTCCAGTGATTCTCCCCAGGATCAACTGATACCATCTCACTACAACTAGTGAGTAGCCTAACATCCATTTAGATCTATCTCATAGATCCAAAATCCAGGATTTAGTAGGTATCACTTTGATCCTATGTGGAGAATCATTGTGATAAGCGGAGATTGATCAAGCGTAGCATAGGAAACTCCTTCCCTATCAAGAGTATGTCATCCACGTACTCTACGAGGATCACCACCATACTCCCTACTACCTTTTTGTTTATACAAGGTTCATCTACCATTTTGATGATGTCAAACTCTTTGACTACTTCATCAAAACTGACGTTCCAACTCCACGATGTCTACTTTATCCTATAAAACATCTTGCACACGTTTCCGCTGCTCCCACTTTCTACGAAGCCCTCTGGCTGTGTACTTATAGACGCTTTCTTCCAAATCATCATTTAGAAAAGCAGTCAAGACACCCAACCACCAGATATCGTAGTCATAGTATGTAGCCATGGCAAGTAGGATCTGGATAGACTTAAGCATAGGACTGAAAAGGTTTCATCATTATCCATGCCTGGTCAATGATGCAAACCTTTAACAAGTCTAGCTTTGAAAGTCTCAACTTTTCCATGTACACCAAGTAATCTTCTCAAGATATACTTGCTCCTGATGGGGATTTAACCCTTCAGATATAGCAACCAAAGTCCATACTTTGTTGGTGTATAAGGATTCCATCTCAGATCGCTAAGCATCCAGCCATTCTTACAGAGTCTCACTCCTGATGGCCAGCTCGAAACTAGTTGGGTTATCATCTCATGATGCAATCCTCGCTCCCACTGTCATAGAGAAACCGAAGTATCTCTCAGGTAGGTGAGGAACCCTACTAGATCAGCGGAGAGGCTGAGGTTCGTTGGAATCTACTGAATTCTTTGGTTGTACCAAATCATCTGCTGTAGTTTGTATAGCTGAAACACTTCCAGTTCTACATAACTGACCTTGCCTCGAGCTTGTCCGGATTTTGCTTTTTAGACATAGGCCGGACAACTCCAAATCTTAACTAGCTTAAGACATGGGCTCTTCCCTTTCCATATCACATATGAAGTGGTAGGCAATGATTTGATTCGAACCTAATTCAATAGGTATGCAGCTTCTCAAGTGCATAACCCCCAAAGGAAAAAGGTAACTCAGTAGTACTTATCATAGAGCACACCATATCAAATAGGGTGTATCTGCTCCGCCCCGACATACCATCGTGCTATGGTGTATACGGAGGAGTAATACTGAGAGAGAATCTCATTCTTCTTTAGAATAGTCTAGGAATTCCGTGCTCAAGTATTCTCCTCCTTGATCTCATCATAGGACATAATACTTATACAAGTATTCTGGTTCTCTACTTCTCGCTTATATTCTGTGAATATCTCAAAAGGTTCGGACTCATGTTCCAACAGGAACATATGACTGAATCTTGAAAGATTATCAGAGAATATAATGAAGTATAAAGAACCAGTCCTGGCATGTGTAGACAGGAGACCTTACATACATAATCATGTATTAGTCCCAAGAGTTCATTAACTCTTTCTCTGTTTCCATTAAACAGAGCTATGGTCATCTTATCTTTGTGACAGGAATGGCAAGTTTCACAAGATGTAAATTCAAACTGATTTAAATATGCATCTTTATGTAACTTAGCTAGTCGGGTCGCATTGATATGACCTAGTCTACAATGCCTTAAGAAGGATCCGTTCATTTCTGAACTACTCCCTCTTATGTGTGTTCCGTATACTAAGAACTGTAGTTTGATTTAGAACGTCAATGCTTTTAGGTAACGTGCCTGAACCGATCAACTTTTGATATAGGAAATGTTCAAAACATTATCCAACAATACAAAATTTTATCATTTCTTTACTAATAAAGAGACTGATATGATTTTGTATATCAGGTTCGGTATCTAATAGCATTTGTTCAGAATCAATGTATTGGTAATACAGGGTGACAGTGACCAACAGACTTGGCTGCAACACTTGCCCCGTTTTCTGCCTCATGAAACTTATCACCCGTTCTCAGTTCTCTGCCTATTTGTATCCCTATGTAACAGATTACATATCTGGGATCCTGATCTGGTATCACATACCTAGGACGTAGAGGATACAGAGAAACAGTTTTTTGTAATGAACACACCTGAAGATGATGCATCAGCATGCACTCTCTTCGTTTGGGCGGCACGGGAATTCTGGTAATCCCCAATTTCCTGCTCTGTCTTATAACAACTATAAGTTGGAGCGGGACCAAAGTTCCCCAGCTCAGTATAACAAGCAGGTTCGGTCAAAATTCCGTATTATTATCTTGATTAAGGTGTGACATGGTCGCTACCTGGAGAGAGAGAGAGAAGAAAACACTCAGCGTGCACTCTTGCAAGAATAGATTGGTTATTATTTTATCTAATCAGGATGGCTCCCACTGCTTTTTATCAAATCTTCCTTCAAACCCTAAAAGGAAAGACTAGCCGGGATTAATTACACACTACAAGTTCGCCAATCTTTCAGCCAGGCCAGTGTCGGTACTTTGAGGGAGGTCCCCTGTGCTTTTGTAAGGTTGCTGGGCACGCGCACAAGGGTCTACGAGGCATCAACCATGCCCGATTAAAAATTTAGCCGTGCCGAACAACCCGAATACGGATATTTAAACTAGAGATTAGGCGAAAACTAGCATGCTAAACACTTTAACACTAAGTGAGAGGGATTACAACCATTGTAGATCCGGTCCTTCACTTCATATGCTCCATGTTGTGGTCCCTTCGCTGCGATCATCGGGTTCCGGACTCTCGAGAGGTTCCACGAAGAGAAAGATGCAACCTTTGCTTCCGATCTTCGATACTAAGATGATCTACCTTGAAGTTTCTTTAACACAAGCTAACACTCATGAAATGATGTGAACACCCTCATCTAAATGGCAAGGGAAGATGAGGATGATGAAGTAGGATTTTTTGCTCTCTTTATTTATCTTTTTCTCATATTTATTCATCACATTGAAAAAGCTAGCAAGCTTTTTCATGAAGAAAGATGAAGGAAGAAGATGAAGAAGAATGATGAATATCCTTTTGTGATGAATAGAAAAATAAATCATATGATGAATAATGCAACCATGGTCAAGTAAACCTTTGTAGAGAATTAACTAGGATTAGGGTTTGGGTTTGGTTAAAGATGAGTCACACACAAATATCTTTATCATGACAAAATGAAAAGCTTCTAGAATCAACTAGAAGACTAAACCCTAATCCAAACCCTAATCATGTTTAAACTCCACTAAACATGTTGCATTAGTTATCATATCATGTTACAATATTATATATCACATATATAATATTTATCGTAACAAAATAAAATAATACATTTAACATATATCGCATATATATCAATGTATTACCCGAGTGAGAAAAAGAATCTTTTAGTGAGCAAATATTAGTTAATGTAATTTAATATATCATATATATTATTATACATTAAATTATCGAATCAACACTTGATCCGACAATCCGGCTATATCGCATATAACCGACTAATATTTATCCGTACCGATTCATCGAATCAACACTTGATCCGATGACCCGGCTGATATCAAATATCGCGAGAGAATATAATACGGTATCACATATCGCATTATCCTCGGTCCGGCACATATCACATATGTGCTCCTACTCCGTTTTGCCTGAGCCAAGAAACCTCTGTGTAGGACTCTAAAGAATCGTCAATACGCCGGCAGTAGGTGATGATCATATCAAACACCCACAAGCTGCAAGCGGTCAGCTAAACGTAACAACTACCCAGGTATTGAGCGCTCAAAAGATCAACAAGCAAGCCTGTACATTCTCCTGTGAATCCAAACAGTAACACTCCCGTACAGTCCGGTCTCGTCGTCTGATATGTCGCATATCTCGCCTAGGGGTGGTAAACGTCAGACCCCAGTAGCTTGATAAGTCGTGTCGATTTGAGGTCTATAACGGTTCGAGAAACTACTGATAACACTTACCAGTAAATCTCAGCAACCCTGGCCAGGGATTTCCGGTTATAGCCAATCGAACACAGCACAATATCAACTCCCTATACCGGGAGAGACGAATCCCCTCCTATCGCTCATTGCCTCCATATGATTCGGGACTGTACCCAAAAGCCACCTTTTTCCACGCCCTCTTGGACGTGGTATGATGGAAATCAAAGCACAGTGGGAATCACACAAGACTCTATGACGATCTCGGGTCAACAGACTACTCTGTACAGTGTCACCGGAGAACTGCCATCTGACGTATGGTATAATACCATCTGGGAGTTCTCGGTGAGTCCGTCCAGTGTACCCAGTCTCCACTGAGCACCCGTACACCATCCTTGATGTCAAACACCGATGGATATGGGATCATCCATCGCCCATCATATGGGTCAAGATGCGTATACGCTAGTCTACTCTGGTGCATCGATGCCCTGTCTCGATACACCCTCGACTAGGAACAGTTTATAGGATGTACTCGTGGACTACCGTGGCCCCACTAATATGATCTCATCATAGCCCAGTAGTCGAGTACACATCCTAAGGGCTTTATCAACATGTAATATAGAGACAATCAGAATACATGTTAAGATAAAGTACAACCAGATAGCATACTATCATGTCGAGCTAGAAAGTCCTCCCTATATATGTCCTAGCATCCACTGCAATATACATCGTATGTACAGTAATGGCCTCTAGGGCATACATATAACTAACAATCTCCTACTTGCACTAGAGCCATCTGTTATGGTATCGCATACCCAACAATTAGCTGCGGTTGAAGTATCTTATACTCAATCATCCCATAAAAGTCTCTACTGGGAAAAAGGCCTTTGTGAGTGGATCCGCGCTGTTGTCCTCTGTATCTACTCTCCTAACCTCGATCTCCCTGGAGATCAACCATCTCCATGATCAGGTGATACTGTCTAAGAATTATATCTGGATTTCTGATGGGACGGTAGTTCCTTGGCTGAAGCCACAACTCCATTGTCCCACAATGGTAGGAACTAAGTTCATCTTATGAACTTATAAATATCCAGACTGCCTCTTTTAGTAGCATCCTTGGTAACGATGTATCTTGCCTTTAATAATCTAGTATGTCACGGTATCTAGCTTGGAACTCTTCCAACATACCGTCGCTCCACTGAGGGTATAGACAATGCCTGCGACTGACATTCAGTCGTTCTTATTACCCTGGAACCTTTCCAGTGATTCTCCCCAGGATCGATTGATACCATCTCACTACAACTAGTGAGTATTTTAACATCCAATTAGATCTATCTCATAGATCCAAAAACCCAGGATTTAGGAGGTATCATTTTGATCCTATAAGGAGAATCCTTGTGATAAGCGGAGATTGACCGAGCGTAGCATAGGAAACTCCTTCCCTATCAAGAGTATGCCATCCACGTACTCTACGAGGATCACCACCATACTCTCTACTACCTTTTCGTATATACAAGGTTCATCTACCATTTTGATGAAGTCAAACTCTTTGACTACCACATCAAAACAGATGTTCCAACTCCGCGATGCCTGTTTTATCATATAAAACATCTTGCACACGTTTCCGCTGCCCCCACTGTCTACGAAGCCCTCTGGCTGTGTACTTATAGACGCTCTCTTCTAAAACATCACTTAGAAAAGCAGTCATGACACCCAACCACCAGATATCGTAGTCATGGTATGTAGCCGTGGCAAGTAGGATCTGGATGGACTTAAGCATAGATCCTTAGAAAAGGTTTCAACATAATCCATACCTGGTCTATGATGCAAACCTTTAATAAGTCTAGCTTTGAAAGTCTCAACTTTTCCATGTACACCAAGTAATCTTCTCAAGATATACTTGCTCCTGATGGGGATTTAACCCTTCAGATAAAGCAACCAAAGTCCATACTTTGTTGGTGTATAAGGATTCCATCTCAGATCGATAAGCACCCAGCCATTCTTACAGAGTCCCACTCCTGATGGCCAGCTCGAAACTAGTTGGGTCATCATCTTATGATGCAATCCTCGCTCCCACCGTCATAGAGAAACCGAAGTATCTCTCAGGTGGGTGAGGAACCCTACTAGATCGGCGGAGTGGCTGAGGTTCGTTGGAAACTATTGAATCCTTTGGTTCTACCAAATCATCAGCTGTTTTTGTATAGCTGGAACCTTTCCAGTTGTACATAACAGACCTTGCCTCGAGCTTGTTCGGATTTTGCTTTTAGACATAGGCCGGACAACCCCAAATCTTAACAAGCTTAAGATATGGGCTCTTCCCTTTCCATATCATATATGAAGTGGTAGGCAACTGATTTGATTTGAACCTTATTCAATAGGTATGCAACTTCACAAGTGCATAACTCCCAAAAGGAAATAGGAAACTCAGCAGTACTCATCGTAGAGCACACTATATCAAATAGGGTGCTATTGCTCCGCCCCGATACACCGAGGTGCCGTGGTGTATACGGAGGAGTAATGCTGAGAGAGAATCTCATTCTCCTTTAGAATAGTCCAGGAATTCCGTGCTCAAGTATTCTCCTCCTTGATTTCATCAAAGGACATAATACTTATACCTGTATTTTGGTTCTCTACTTCTAACTTATATTCTGTGAATATCTCAAAAGCTTCGGACATATGTTTCAACAGGAACACATGTCTGAATCTTGAGAGATTATCAGAGAACGTAATGAAGTAAAAAGAACCGGTCTTGGCATGTGTAGACAGGGGACCTTCATACATCAGCATGTATCAATCCCAAGAGTTCACTAACTCTTTCTCTGTTTCCAATAAACAGAGCTATAGTCATCTTATCTTTATGGAATGACCGGCAAGTTTCACAAGATGTAAATTCAAACAGATTTAAATATGCATCTAAATGTAACTTAGCTAGCCGGGTCGCATTGATATGACCTAGTCTACAATGCCTCAAGAAGGATTTGTTCATTTCTGAACTCTTCCTCTTGTGTGTGTTCTGTATACTAAGAACTGTGGTTTGATTTAGAACGTCAATGCTTTTAGATAACGTTCCTGAACCGATCAACTCTTGATATAGGAAATGTTCAAAACATTATCCAACAATACAAAATTATATCCTTTCTTTACTAATAAAGAGACTGATATGATTTTGTATATCAGGTTCGGTATCTAATAACATTTGTTCATAATCAATGTATTCCGGTAATACAGGGTGACAGTGACCAACAGACTTGGCTGCAACACTTGCACCATTTTCTGTCTCATGAAACTTATCACCCGTTCTCAGTTCTCTACCTTTCTGTAGCCCATGTAACAGATTACATATGCGGGATCCTGACCCGGTATCACATACCCAGGACGTAAAGGATACTGAGAAACAGTTCTCTGTAATGAACACACCCGAAGATGATGCATCAGCATGCACTTTCTTCGTTTGGGCGGCACGGGAAATCTGGTATTCCCCAATTTCCTGCTCTGTCTTATAACAATTATAAGTTGGAGCGGGACCAACGTTCCCCAGCTCAGTATAACAAGCGGGTTCGGTCAATATATCCGTTTTATTATCTTGATTAAGGCGTGATATGGTCGCTATCTGGAGAGAGAGAGAAGAAAACACTCAGCGTATGCTCTTGCAAGATTAGATTGGTTATCTAATATATCTAATCAGGATGTCTCCCACTGTTTTTGTTAAATCTTCCTTCAAACCCTAAAAGGAAAGACTAGCCAGGATTAATTACACGGTACAAGTTCGCCGATCTTTCAGCCAGGCCAGTGTCGGTACTTTGAGGGAGGTCCCCCGTTCTTTCGCACGAACCTAATTAAAGTAAACCTCATTTTCCCAGAGGCGTAACCCCGTTAACACCTTTCTAGACACCTTCTTGATCGGCTAATTGTAATGTGTAAAACTCTCCCAGGAGTAACTCTTACTCGCAGCGGGTATCGAGATCCAACTATCTCATAGAAGGTATGCAATCTCATTGCAAATTTCAACACTTGAAATTCCCAATAATATTTTGCCCCTAGCAACTATATGACCTTAACATGGTCAACAAATCATAAGTGCTAGTCAAGTTCAACCCGTCATTTCCCGATTGAATTAAACCCACCCGCACGACCCTTAACATGGTCAACAAAGTCGCACGACTACCATAATCCAATCGCATCATATGCTTATACAGATAAGCACTAATCAGCTACCGCACACTACGCCTTAACATGGTCAACAAACGTAGCACGAATACTAACTAGTACTTATCTGAAATGACGGAGGGCTACGACGGGTTTTTCAGAAAACCCTTTGCGTAATGAACTTGATATCGTTGTAGAATCGAGTGATTTTAAATGGAGTGTTTTTTAGGCTTTTCTAGTTTTGCTAAAGGGGTCACTCCAGGTGAAGGGATCGTCGGCCCTTTCCTCATCGAATAAGGTGCAGGATATATCATATATACCGCTGTGCAAAGCAAGAACTATAGAAGCAATCAAAAGACAAACCGAGTTTGTAGCATCTGTCAGTTATTGCTAAAGGAGTCACTCCCGGTGAAGGAATCTCGGTCCTTTCCTTATCGAATAAGGTGCTGGATGTTCTACAAGGAACACCGCTATGCAAAGCAAGAACTAGAGCTACCAGTTTTTAATTTAAAAAAGTTTCTACAACATCTTTGGTTTCTTTTATTTCATTAATCACATTAATGAAGTCCCATTTTATTATGCTTCACAAGCATCTCTTTTGAAACGAAATCTGCAATATAACATATATATAATATAAACATTCGTCTCAGGCAGTAATATGATCTCATCACAGAACAATGCAGCAGAAGAACATATAAGAAATATTGGATATACTAGGACGCCCGTGTTTTCAATACGAGCCTGTATAAAACACGGATTCCACGGTCGCGATGAATAGCCAAACCCACATCCCTAGACCCCTACGAGAGCGGCAAGTAACACTTCCAATTCTAGGGTTAGGAGACCCGGTCTCAACTCCTCGAGATGGTCTCCCACTGGACCCTAGAACCCGGTTACTTGTGCTCCCCGCCTTGGGTCTACCTAATGCGGAAAAGTAAATAATATACAACGGTGACATCTTCCGCTACCTGGAAGTGCCCCAATAAAAGAATATTACATACAAATGAATTTTACGTGAATGAAAAAGAAAAACTCTCATCTCACATAAAACCCCCGGCTATTCAAATGCGACGATCCAATACAACATATCACAGCAACACATAATATCTCATATCATCAACGTAAGCAAGTATGCGTATCCCGATTGTCGTTGATGTATAGCAACGAAGCCGGCGATACACCACATAGTACGCTTACGGTCACAGAAAAGAAAGTGTAAAACTACAACAGTTGGAATCCGCAACCTCTTTAGATATCGCATGCCTAACCAAATGAATTCCTTAGACATCGCATGCCTAACAATTATAAACCCCGCATTTTAGTCTCATTATCGAAAATTCTTTTCAATATCAAGTCGGGCAATTCAACAAGATTCCGGACGTCCTGATCGAATGCTCGTCGCAAACTTTAGTAGACGGCCGCACCCCCAGATGTCGTCAACGAAGTGCACTAAGACGGAACACCGCTGCCGCGAGCACCCGAACGGATGCTTTCGGCGACAGGGTTCTCCTACAGTCACTTGGTCGGGGCTATGGGGCGTAGCTGTCTATTAAGTTTACCCGGCAAGTATCCGCGTACGCTACGTGATTGCGACGGACTTTTGATCACATCAAAATTCCGTGGCAACCGATCATCTGAGACTAAACTGGTATGTTTATAATATTCAAATCAGTTATCTCATAACTACCTATGGATTCCAAATATTGTATCACATTCCAGATAAATAGACAAAGTTAAACTTTCCGATCGAATCATCAAACACCCAAGATTTCCCCAATATATCTCAACACTTGAAATCAGTTTAAAAAACATCCATCACATGCCACAGTACCAATGGTCCAGCCGTAGAAGGGTCAAGCCAATGCCTCACATGTGGCACGCCGTACTGCCCCAAACCCTAAGGTTCAAAAGGCAGTTCAAGACGGTCACATAATCGAGTTAAGGTTTGTTGTCTTCTAGAGGGTCCGCCGAGTTACTTGCACGACTTAGAACATTCTTAAACACGAGAAAAAATCCAACTTTTGAAAAATTTTCCGACAGGGGAAAAAGTGAGTTATTGATATCCGTTCGAACTTTTTAACAGTTTCTAAAAGTTATCCGGAAAACACATAGACAAAATCTGATAATCCGATCGAATCATCGAATCCCCAAAACAACCCCAGAAATTCAACTCTTTAATAAAATATAAAAATTTCCAGAAGACTCAGCACATAAAGTTACTAATTACTGTGCAAAGCACGTGTATTGATTCAGCACTTTGGCCGCGGAACCACCGCGCAAGCCAACCTAGGCCGCGGTTCCACGGCGCTTCTGTCGAATCAATAGCTCGTGC
Source organism: Agapanthus africanus (assembly GCA_030015575.1). Taxonomy (NCBI): domain Eukaryota; kingdom Viridiplantae; phylum Streptophyta; class Magnoliopsida; order Asparagales; family Amaryllidaceae; genus Agapanthus; species Agapanthus africanus. The sequence goes on from CM057337.1 coordinate 542,537,044, forward strand.
TTCACAGTAATTCATCAAATTCCCTGCTGAATTTTTTGGCAATTTTTAATTCACAAAAATCCAAATTTTCAGAAAATTTCCAGAGAAGGGGTTAATTCGGGTTTTCCGGGTTCGATCGGACTTTAAACTTCGTCTAGACTTCGCCTAAAGCTCTAGCTTGGCTCTGATACCACTGTAGGGTTGCTAGGCACGCGCACAAGGGTCTACGAGGCATCAACCATGCCCGATTAAAAATTTAGCCGTGTCGAACAACCCGAATACGGATCTTTAAACTAGAGATTAGACGAAAACTAGCATGCTAAACACTTTAACACTAAGTGAGAAGGATTACAACCTTTGTAGATCCGGTCCTTCACTTCATATGCTCCGTGTTGTGGTCCCTTCGCTGCGATCATCGGGTTCCGGACTCTCGAGAGCTTCCACGAAGAGAAAGATGCAACATTTGCTTCCGATCTTCGATACTAAGATGATCTACCTTGAAGTTTCTTTAACACAAGCTAACACTCATGAAATGATGTGAACACCCTCATCTAAATGGCAAGGGAAGATGAGGATGATGAAGTAGGATTTTTTGCTCTCTTTATTTATCTTTTTCTCATATTTATTCATCACATTGAAAAAGCTAGCAAGCTTTTTCATGAAGAAAGATGAAGGAAGAAGATGAAGAAGAATGATGAATATCCTTTTGTGATGAATAGAAAAATAAATCATATGATGAATAATGCAACCATGGTCAAGTAAACCTTTGTAGAGAATTAACTAGGGTTAGGGTTTGGGTTTGGTTAAAGATGAGTCACACACAAATATCTTTATCATGACAAAATGAAAAGCTTCTAGAATCAACTAGAAGACTAAACCCTAATCCAAACCCTAATCATGTTTAAACTCCACTAAACATGTTGCATTAGTTATCATATCATGTTACAATATTATATATCACATATATAATATTTATCGTAACAAAATAAAATAATACATTTAACATATATCGCATATATATCAATGTATTACCCGAGTGAGAAAAAGAATCATTTAGTGAGCAAATATTAGTTAATGTAATTTAATATATCATATATATTATTATACATTAAATTATCGAATCAACACTTGATCCGACAATCCGGCTATATCGCATATAACCGACTAATATTTATCCGTACCGATTCATCGAATCAACACTTGATCCGATGACTCGGCCGATATCAAATATCGCGAGAGAATATAATACGGTATCACATATCGCATTATCCTCGGTCCGGCACATATCACATATGTGCTCCTACTCCGTTTTGCCTGAGCCAAGAAACCTCTGTGTAGGACTCTAAAGAATCGTCAATACGTCGGCAGTAGGTGATGATCATATCAAACACCCACAAGCTGCAAGCGGTCAGCTAAACGTAACAGCTGCCCAGGTATTGAGCGCTCAGAAGATCAACAAGCAAGCCTGTACATTCTCCTGTGAATCCAAACAGTAACACTCCCGTACAGTCCGGTCTCGTCGTCTGATATGTCGCATATCTCGCCTAGGGGTGGTAAACGTCAGACCCCAGTAGCTTGATAAGTCGTGTCGATTTGAGGTCTATAACGGTTCGAGAAACTACTGATAACACTTACCAGTAAATCTCAGCAACCCTGGCCAGGAATTTCCGGTTATAGCCAATCGAACACAGCACAACATCAACTCCCTATACCGGGAGAGACGAATCCCCTCCTATCGCTCATTGCCTCCATATGATTCGGGACTGTACCCAAAAGCCACCTTTTTGCACGCCCTCTTGGACGTGGTATGATGGAAATCAAAGCACAGTGGGAATCACACAAGACTTTATGACGATCTCGGGTCAACAGACTACTCTGTACCAGTGTCACCGAAGAACTGCCATCTGACGTATGGTATAATACCATCTGGGAGTTCTCGGTGAGTCCGTCCAATGTACCCAGTCTCCACTGAGCACCCGTACACCATCCTTGATGTCAAACACCGATGGATATGGGATCATCCATCGCCCATCATATGGGTCAAGATGCGTATACGCTAGTCTACTCTAGTACATCGATGCCCTGTCTCCATACACCCTCGACTAGAACAGTTTATAGGATGTACTCGTGGACTACCGTGGCCCCACTAGTATGATCTCATCATAGTCCTAGTAGTCGAGTACACATCCTAAGAGCTTTATCAACATGTAATATAGAGACAATCAGAATACATGTTAAGATAAAGTATAACCAGATAGCATACTATCATGTCGAGTAAGAAAGTCCTCCCTATATATGTCCTAGGATCCACTGCAATATACATTGTATGTACAGTAATGGCCTCTAGGGCTTACATATAACTAACAGCTTTCATACGAACCTAATTAATGTAAACCTCGTTTTCCCAGAGGCGTAACCCCGTTGACACCTTTCTAGACACCTACTTGATCGGCTAATTGTAATGTGTAAAACTCTCCCAGGAGTAACTCTTACTCGCAGCGGGTATCGGGATCCAACTATCTCATAGAAGGTATGCAATCTCATTGCAAATTTCAACACTTGAAATTCCCGATAATATTTTGCCCCTAGTGTTCTATGACCTTGACGAATGCCAAACAACCCATAGTCCACTAGTCAAGTTCAACCCGTACATTTCTTGATCGAATTAAACCCACCCGCACGACCCTTGACGAATGCCAAACAACGCCGTACGAATACCCTAATCCAATCTGCATCATATGCATAAGCAGATAAATACTAGTTAGCTACCGTACACTACGCCTTGACGAATGCCAAACTACCGCAGCACGAATACTAACTAGTACTTATCTGAAATGACGGAGGGCTACGACAGGTTTTTCTTGAAAACCTATTACGTAATGAACTTGATATTGTTGTAGAATCAAATGATTTTAAAATGGAGTGCTTTTGAGGCTTTTCTAGTTTTGCTAAAGGAGTCACTCCCAGTGAAGGGATCGTCGGTCCTTTCCTCGTCGAATGAGGTGCGGGATATATCATATATATCACTGTGCAAAGCAAAAACACTTAAAAGCAATCAAAAGACAAACCGAGTGTGTAGCATCTGCCAATTATTGCTAAAGGAGTCACTCCCGGTGAAGGGATCTCGGTCGTTTCCTTATCGAATAAGGTGCAGGATATATCACATATACCGCCGTGCAAAGCAAGAACTGTAGCTACCTGTTTTATTTTTGAAATTTGATTCCACAACATCTTAGGTTTCTTTTATTTCATTAATCTCATTAATGAAGTCCCATCATTTAAGTACCTAAACATCACAGATAAATACGACGTACACTTATGCCATCCGCATTCTCCTCGATGTCCCCTCATGCACTGTTAGGTTAGGTAACTAACGGCAGAGCGGGGCAGGGCTAGCGCGGGTGAAAAAACATAAGTAACGTCTATATAATATATCATATATATTATATACAGTATCTATCACAGAACATATCACATGATCACATCACAGATATCGCAGCAGAAGAAATATATGAAATATTGGATATACTAGGACGCCCGTGTTTTCAATACGAGCCAGTATAAAACACGGATTCCACTGTCGTGATGAATTGCCAAACCCACACCCCTAGACCCCTACGAGAGCGGCAAGCAACCCTACCAATTTTAGAGTTAGGAGACCCGGACTCGACTCCTCGAGTTGGTCTCCCACTGGACTCCAGAACCCGGTTACTTGTGCCCTCCTCCTTGGGTCTATCCTAGTGCGAAAAAGTAAATAATATACAAATGGTGACATAATCCGCAACCTGGAAGTGCCCCAATAAAAGAATATTACATACAAGTTTTTACATGAATGAAAATGAAAAACACTCATCTCACATAAAACCCCCGGCTATTCAAACACGACGATCCAATATAACATATCCAGCAACACATAACAACACATGTCATCAACGTAAGTAAACATGCGTATCCCAATTGTCGTTGACATATAGCAACGAAACCGGCGATATCACATATTACACTTACGGTCACAGAAAAGAAAGTGTAAATCTACAACAGTTGGAATCCGCAACCACCTCAGACATCGCATGATTGACCAAACGAATTACTTAGACATCGCATGCCTAACAATTATAAATCCCGCATTTTAGTCTCAAAATCGAAAACTCTTTTCAATATCAAGTTGGTCAATTCAACAAGATTCCCGACATCCTGATCGAATGCTCGTCGCAAACTTCAGTAGGCGGCCGCACCCCCGATACCGTCGACGAAGTGCACCAAGGCGGAAAACCGCTACCGCGAGCACCCGAACGGATGCTTTCGGCGACGGGGTTCTCCTACAGTCACTTGGTCGGAGTTATGGAGTGAGGTTGTCTATTAAGTTTACCCGGCGAGTATCCGCGTACGCTACATGATTGCGACGGACTTTTGATCGCATCAAAATTCCGTGGCAACCGATCAAGTGAGACTAAACTGCTATGTTTATAATATTCATTCAGTTATCTCATAACTACTTGTAGATTCCAAGTATTGTATCCCTTTCCAGATAAACAGAAAATGTTAAACTTTTCGATCGAACATTCGAACACCCAAGTTTTCCCGATACAGATCAACTCATGAAATAAGTTCAAAGACATTCACTTCATGCCTCAGTACCAACGGTCCAGCCGTAGAAGGGTCAAGCCAACGCCTCACATGTGGAACGCCATACTACCCCAAACCCGAGGGTTCGAAGGGCAGTTCAAGACGGTCACATAATCGAGTTAAGGTTTTGTAGGGTTCCTAGGCAAACTAATGAAGTCTCACAAGGCATCAAACATGGCTAATTCAAATTTTACGGGTGCCCACAAACCCTAATACGGATCGTTAACTAGATAAATAGGCAAAGCAAGCAAGTAAACGGAAATATAGAAATAGGGAATGGGCTACAACCTTTGTAGATCCGGTCCACCACCTCCCAGGCTCCGTGATGAAGTCCCCTTGCTGTCCAAACTGAATCTCGGACTCTAGCATCGGCTTCATCGGAAAAATGAGCGGAATTGGTCGTCGGCTTCGATATCGAAGATGATCTACGTCGAAGCTCCACAAGATCAAACTCTCACTTCAACAAGTCATGAAACTTGTGAAGAGAACACCCTATACTACTTGGCAAGAGGTAGAGGATGAAGAAATAGGAAGTGGGTTCACTTTAGAATTGGATTTCTCACTTGTTTTCTCAAGTTGCCATTGGAGTAGCAAGCTTTTTCCATGGAAGAAGAAGATGAAGAAGAAGAAGATGATATGATAAGTGTTGAATAATTAGATAAATAATTCAATACTTATCATACTTTCAACTATAGTTAAGTGTAGAGAATTAACATGGGTTAGTTAAATGGTTAGGGTTAAGCATAACAACAAAAGAGGCCACTTAGTCAAAACTTCAAGAATCTTCAACTAAAAAACAAAATAAGCAACCATTCATTTATCCTTTTCATTTTCCAAAATGGATATAAATAAATAAGATAAATGAATAAGTAATTAAGTAAACAAAACCCTAATCATTAACTTAACCATATTTTAATTCTTTACACTTAACCAAATAAGCATGTATCATCAAACATGATACAATCATGTGCACAAAAGTATATCACATATACAACTTGCACAATTCAAGTGACAAAATCCATTTAAAGTGAACCAATACTACTTAATGCAAAGTAATATATCAAATATACAATTATACAAAAAATCATTAAATCAACACTTGATTCAATGATCCGGTCATATCGCATATAACCGGCTAGTATCCAATGTATCGACTTATCGAATCAATCCTTGATTCGATAACTAAGTTACATCGCATATAACCAATCGATACATTCATCGCGAGAATGGAATACGGTATCACATACACGCATTATTCTCGGTCCCGCACATATCTCATATGCGCTCCTATTTCGTTTCGCTTGAGCCAGGAAACCTCTGTGTAGGACTCTAAAGACTCGTCAATACGCCGGCAGCAGATGATGATCATATCAAACACCCACAAGCCGCAAGCGGTCTGCTAAACGTAACGGCCACCCGGGTATTGAGCGATCAGAAGATCGACGAGCAAGCCCGCTCACACTCCTGTGAATCCAACCAGTAACACTTACCGTACAGTCCGGTTTGTTCGTCTGATATGTCGCATATCTCGCCTAGGGGTGGTAAACGTCAGACCCTAATAGCTCGATAAGTCATGCCGACGTAAGGTCCATAACATTCGTGAAACTACTGATAACTCTTACCAGTATATCACTGCAACCCTGGCCAGGGATTTCCTGTTATGGCCAGTCGAGCATAGCACAACATCAACCCCCAATACCGGGAGAGACGAATCCCCTCCTATCGCTCATTGCCTCCATGTGAATCGGGACTGTACCTAAAAACCACCTGTTTGCACAACTCAGTAGAGCCGTGGTAGGGTGGAAATCAAAGCACAGTGGGAGACACACAAGACTCTATGATGATCTCGGGTCAACAGACTAAGCTGTACCAGTGTCACCAGAGAACTGCCTGTAAGTCTACGTTAGCGCCCCGGCAGTCTACAGACGCCAAATGCGGAATAAAACTTTTTAACTTGGCGCTATCGTATACTTTCACCCGGATCTGCCATTATTGCTAAACTAACAAACAGTAAAGAGTGTGGAAATGTTGTACCGACTGATCCGAGTCCTCCGGTCTTCATCTCCACTCCGATCTCCTCGCGGGATCTCCGTCCGTCTCCTCCTCGTCGGAAAGGGCACCACATCGCCTGTAGCTTTTACGGGCTCCCACCTCAATACCGAGGCAACTCGGGCGCGAAGCTGGCGAATCGACGCGTCCAAGATTTGCTGTAGGAAGTGTAGTGTAGAGGCTACTTGTCTCTTTGGGGTTTGTTGCCTTTGGATGGAGGAATGAAGATGATATGAACTTGGGGATTTTGGTAGCAATGGAAATTGAGATGGATGATTAATTTCCACACAAAATGAAGCCTCTCATTTTCTCCCCTCCTCACAAAATTGGCCGGCCATTCTAAGTGGAAAATGGTGGTGGTGTTGAACAAATTGCAAGAGGGAGGTAAGTGTAGGATAACAAGTGGTGACCACAACAAAAGACATCAACCATGCTTATACACTATTGAACCCATACCCTTTCCAATCACCATTAAAACAAGAATGGTGCAACAAATAATGATATCATCATAATCAATACTTTATGCAAGAAAACCCTTCCACAAATGTAATTTGCAAAACTGCAAATTACCCCCTCCATCGGAAAAGTCCGGCCGGGAAAGAACAAAGGAAAACCGGCCGGAACGGAATGCAAACTGGCAACTCCAGAAAACTGGTCCCGTAATAAATTACAGGAAAAACCCCGACACTGTGCATACACACCCGCATCTGTATTCCGTCCGGATACAAATGCAAAGAGACAAAATCTACACTGTACTAAACTAGGACCGGCTTAAACCAAAGCCGGCTAGTAATATCCGTTCGATCCTGATCCGTGCAATACCGCACGTATCTGATCGAACCCTGCCATATACCTATACGGCTACTAGTACAAACCGTCCGATCCTGATCCGTGCAATACCGCACGTATCTGATCGGACCCTGCCATATCTCCATACGGCCTCTACAGCGTTTCGCCCGAAACTTGAGTAACTGAAAGTGTGGTGGACTCTAAAGACTCGTCAATACAATGGCTGTGGATTTAACCACTAGCACGTCAGAGGTATAAGCCAATACGTAACGGGCCACCAGCTATTGACTAAAAGGGACGTCGATGAGCGAACTCATCCTGACACCCTACTGAGCCTGTCAGTGACAATATCCGTACAGTCCAGTCCGTTCGTCTATGAGCATCGCATGGCGGGCCTAGGGGGTTGGTAAAAGTCAGACCCCCAAAAGCGGTACAAGTCGTGTCGGAGTGTAGCCCAGAACACCCTGAGATACTACTGGAATACCTACCAGTAAATCTCCTGCCTTGGCCAAGGACTTCGTGTAATGGCTCTCCTAGACACAGCGCGACCTCACCCCCAATACCGGGAGAGACGAAACCCCCGAAGATCCGCTCACTGCCTCCATGTGGCTCGGGACTGTACCCAACTAAAACCTGTTTGCACGACTCCTTTGAGCCGTGGTAGGGTAGTAATCAAAGCACAGTGGGAACTCACACGAGACAAATGACGATCCCCAGGTCGATGAACTAACCTGTACACATGTCACCTGGGAACTGCTATCTGACATCAGGTATAAGACCAACTAGCATGTTCCCGGCGAGTCCTGTCCGGTGTACTCATAACCCAATGAGCACCTGTATACATCTTAGGTGATCCAACTGACACCAGTGGCTTGTGAGACCGGCCACCGCCCCTCGTCGGGGTCTCGACTGTATACACTAGTCTACTCTGGAGAATCGATGCCCTGTCTCGAAACTCCCACGACTAGGGACCTTTTAAGGATGTGCTTGTAGACCCCAGCTCCCACGTATATGATCGCCCTCATACTGCCGGTAGTCAAGCAAGAATCCCAGGGGCTCTATCAACGTGCAATAGTGACATGTCATGTCACCTAAAGCAGTACACGATGATAAAGGTAAACCTGATAGCATACTATCATCTCGAGTAAGACTGTTCTACCGGGATAGGTCCTCCCTCAATCATTGCAATCACGTGCCTGTGATCCAATAATTGACTCTGAGGGCACTATCTCCAACAATCTCCCACTTGCACTCAAGGCTAATTATTGCGATGTCGCATACTCACAGCCCGTGTGATACCGAACACCCAACTCCTCTACTAGTCAGTCGCACAAAACCTGTTTGCGAAACTATTGCGTTCGAGGAATAGCCTCAGTGAGTGGATCCGCTCTGAAGTTTCTTTCTATATCTCTCTATATCTCAAGTTCGCGGAGAAAACCATCTCCCGAAATGAGCAATACCTGTCTTAGAGTGTCTGGATGTCTGATGGGACCCAGCTCATAAATGAACTCCAAATCCAAACTTCTTAGACTGTATCGTCAACTGAACTTAATCAGTATCCTGCGCCATGCCTCCCTCAGTATTGCCTTGGACCACCTGTCCAAAATACTGCCCCTCGTCAGAGGGAAAACTATAACTCTGACAACCTCCTTGTCGTCCAGGTCACCTTGGAAGCCTGGAATGATAACTGTTTCCCGAATGGGGCTTTCGCTATCATATCCCTAGAACAGCCACTTATGTTCTAAAACTGCTTCCGACTGTTTCTCCAGGATTGGATTAATGTCAACTTATTGCATCTAGTGCAAGAACAACATCTGGTGTGGTACTTGACATCTCATGATTGACTCAATTGCCTAAGCAAGTGATCTGCCAATCATGCACGTCCCTCTCCCCTTTAGTCTGTAAGACACCTTTAGAGAGGGTGACTCCATTACCTGCAGGTACACTACCGTGCCAGGAGTCGTCCATCCTAAATACTCTTAGAATGCTGTCAAGTACCCTGATTGGGAAAACACCCAAATCTAGATCCAAAACCATAGATCTAGTAACCAGTATGTCTGATATAAAATCCATTTCCTTTGTGGAGAAACAACTGTGTGACGACCAAAGTATAACCGATCGTAGTGTAGGAGTTTCTTTTCCTACTCTGTGTACATCATCCAAATACCAGGATATCACATCCTACTACCTTCTCAACAGATCCATCCCCTATTCTGATGACATCAAACCCATGACTGTCACATCAGAATTAGATGATCTATCTCCACTATATCTGCTTTAGTCTATAAACAGACATAAGCCTGATGTCCACCAATGCTTTCGCTGCTCCCACTGACTACGACAACCCTCTGGCAGAGTCATATAGACGTGCACTTCTAAAGCTAGTTTAGAACGACGCTATACTCATCCTCCTGCCGGGTCTCGCAGCCTGGAACAACAACAATGGCAAGTGTGGGTAAACAAGAACTTTCCTGTCACCGTCCTTGAGGCTACCGGAGTACCTCTCGGGTGCCTGAAGTTACCCACCTTTTCTGCGGAGTGGCCAATGGAATGTCAATCCAGATTGAATCTTTAGGTTCCTTATCAAATCTTCAGTAATCGTTTGTGGTTCTGGAATCACTTCCAGTTCTACCATACTCCCACTACTGTTTTCTGAAAAAATCCATTTTTAATAAAACTGTGGCGAGTCTAGAACAATATTGCTATTGTTCATCCAGATGGTAGAAAGTCAACCCGCGTCATAGCCTGGGTCAACCCACAAACAGCCATTACAGAAACGTGCCTTGAGTTGTCCAGTGTCTGGTTTTAAGCATAAACCGAACAACTCCCCGTACCTTAACAATGTTAAGATATGAACTGTTCTATATCCAATATAGAAAACAGAGGCACTGATTTAATTGAACCAGATTCAAATCATGCAGCTGTCTCCAGTGCATGTCAACTAAATGGAGAGAGGCCGATCAGCGTTACTCAACTTAGGAATGCTTCCAATTATGAGTAACCTGAAAGAGAAGCAATTTCTCTTTATCATTACTATCAACTGAATACCATACACAAGTATCTACATCTTCGATCTCTTTGAAGAATCCCGATACTTGCTATACCTGGTTCTCTACTCTATTCAAATTACCTATAACTCCTCAAAACTTAGACCCTGTGTTTCCACGAAACACCTGTCTAAAAACTAGAGAAGTCATAAGTAAACCAAATATAGTACGAGGACCAACCCCTCTGTCCTGATGGACCCTGGACAACATACAATACTCTGTATAAGTCCCTTGAGTCTGATAACTCATTCACTGTGTGTCGTAGGTTGAAAATTGTACTTATGGTTAAGAAGAATTACACCGCTGTTTAATGCTCCTTACCTAACCATCCACTGATATAGGTAAATGTCGTAGACATAATTTCAGAAAGGTATATCTCACTCTATGAAAATAGACGTACAGATATATTAATTTGAAATTGGTGCATAACAGCGGATATTCAAAACCAAATATTTGCCGACCGGCAAACAGCCCAGGTGAATTCCTCAAATATCACCGATTACAACGAATCCCGATATAATGAGGATAATCACCCAATTCCCAATAACTTACTCCCACTCATCATCTGTAAAACCATACAGATGTGAGAATCGTACCTGGTAAATACATACCCTGGAGTAAGTATCTAATCGGGAAATCAGTTTTCCTTTAACATTACACAGTGAAACTGAAACATTGAAATGTTCCGATGGGGTATCCTGGTATTCCTAGTAATGCCTCTACTATTATCCAGATTCACAACTATAACCGTATAATTCTTTGCCACCTCTCCAAATCCCTTTATATGTCTTTAGTCATTACCTTCTGCACACCCCCTTAGGCCAAATGGTTTTCTTCCTTCCCTACCGTTCGGCACCAGCCTATGGTTTGGAAGAAGACTATCCAATAAGCATAATGGGTGTACTGTCCCAATCCTAGGAACACTCGCAATGAGAGAGGGTGAAGATAAAAGACAACCGAACAAACCTTATTCCTTTTTCTCCTGGACCAGAATCCATCCCCGAACTGGAACAAGTTCCTTTCGAGTTCGTATATAACCATACGATGGAGTATCCAAATAAACTGTGGATCTTCGTAGTGATACGGAGTGCCCTGGAGAAATACAAAGGTGATGTGGGAGTGGTAACGAAATATTTGGTTTGGTCGTGAATATCTGTTGCAATTTACTTTGCCCTCTTACTAATCCCTTGCTTTGTCTGAACTTAATACCTTCTGCACACCATCGTTATGCTAATTGGTTTTCTTCATTCCCTACCGTTCGGCACCAGCCTAAGGTTTGGAAGAAGACTATCCAATTTGCATAATAGGTGTACTACTCCTAAACTAAGGAGTACTCGCAACCTGAGAGAGGGTAAAAAGAAAAGACAACTGAATAATCCTATCCGTTTTCTCCAGTACCAGAAACCATCCTCGAATCCCTTCGAGTTCGTATCTAACCATACGATGGTTTTGTCCAATGGAAGTGGACGTTCGCAGTAATACGGGGTGTCCTGGAGAAAAGGGTAAAAGTAGGAGTGGCAATGAGGTCTGCAACTCTGACAATCCAAAAGCCTGTGTCAAGAAGGTTCGGTCAATTTGGTCACTGAGTCATAGTCTTAGGGTCGGGTCAATGGTCGCTACCAAAGAGAGAGAGAAAAGAAACACTCAGCGTGCACTCTAACCTAGATCAGAATGGTTACCAATTTATCTAATCTGGAAACCTCCCACTGTACCTCAAATTCTCCTCCAAACCTGAAAGAAGAATTAGTCGGGGTCACCCGAGGAGTAAACCAACTCATCAGTGGGAATCGGGATCCAACTCTCATCGCATGATAACGTGACGGAATCCGCTCACGGTATCACACTCCAGAAGGTATGCGCATATCTGGCAAGTTTCAGTTCTTTTGAAACTCCCGATGTGGATTTTTACCCCATGCTCTTATGACCTTGACTTTGGCCAACAAATCATAAGTCACATGTCAAGTTCTGCCCGTCATTCTCCAGGTTAATTTGAATCCACCCGTACATACCCTTGACTTTGGCCAACAAGGCAGTACGACTGTTCCAAACCAACGCATCTATCTATGCTGCATATGAATAACCAACAGCTACCAAACACTGTGCCTTGACTTTGGCCAACAAACACAGCTTGAATACTATTGACTACCCATATGAAACGACGGAGGGCTACGAATGGTTTCTGGCGAAAACCTTTAACGTAATGAACTTGATATCGTTGAAGGAACGGATAGCTTTTTAGAAAATATAGTGACGAAAACCGTTGCTAAAGAGGTCACTCCCGGTGAAGGGATCTCGGCTCTTTCCCCGTAGGATGGGGTGCTGGATATTCATAACCGAATATCACTGTGCAAAGCAAAAGTAATCGGCTATAGTGAAGTTAATGCCCTGACGCAAACTTCTGTCCAAGGGGTCACTCCCGGTGAAGGGATCTCGGCCCTTGCCTCGTCGACTGAGGAGCAGGATATTCCAAATGAATACCACGATGCAAAACAAAAGTGAACGTCCTTGCAATAACAGCTTTTTTTGAAAAGTGTTCCAACAACATCAGAATAGGTTTGTTTAACTTGCATTGATCCGAATCAACGCAGTCCCATCAATTGATCACACCACAAAGAACGAAAATATACTGACGTACGTATATGCCATCCGCATTCGCCACTGGGTCCCGTCATCACCCGTTAGGTTAACTAACTAACGGCAGAGCGGGGACTGGACTAGCGCGGATGAAAAACATATACAACATCTACTAATATATATACCAATATATAGTATTTCGCTCAAGGCGTGAATAAAATGCAACATCACAGAAATGTACAGCATCACAGAACAATACAGATATCTGGGATCCCCGGGTTTCACAGAGCCACTACTGAAACCCGACGTTCCCCTGGTCGTATGGATAGCCTGTGCAATGAAAACCTAGACCCCTACGGGTGCGGCAAGTCACCCGCCAAAACCTGAAGCAAGGCAGCCCCTTTTCAGCGCCGTGAATGGACCACCCAGCACTTCACGGAATCCGGTAACTTGGGCACCCCTCCTGGGTCAACCTGTACCCCCTACGAGTGCGGCGAATAGCCCGCCAATTCCAGACTGAAGCCCCTCCGCCTCAATGCCCTGAGATGCGGGCCCGTTGCCCTCCAGAACCCGGCTATCCGTGCACCCCTCCGCGGGGTAACCCTAGTACAGAAAGTAAAATATACATACACCGGGTACATCGACCGCAACCAGGTCGTGCCCCAAAAGAATAATACAATCAGGCAGTGACGGCAGTCCACATGTCGGACGCTCGCCCCGCAAATTCAAATGTACATAATACAACAACACAGTACTAGCATTGCATCCAGGCTATCCCCCACGACCGATCCGCAACATCACAGCAAATACATAAAACATCAACGTGAAAATCACGTTCGCAAATCCGTCTAACCGGGCTATAGCAGTTAGACCGGATTTACCGATCGAGTGACATTCACGGTCGCAGATATAATGTAAATACTGTGAAAACTAACGTGTTTAAATTTCGATCGACAAAATATCAAGAAGTGGGCCCCACGACTTACTGGTGAACAGTAACAAAATCTGGGCAAAAACGATATATATCAAAAACCCCAAAAACCCACAGAGAACCATCTGACAAAATTTGGGAGCACGTGCTCCCCACGTGACCGCGGTTGCGCGGCCAAACCATGGGTTTGGCCGCGCTTCCGCGGCAGCTTGGGGGGATCACGACCCCAAATTTTGTCGGGACTCTTAAATGTTCCTGCTATGATTTTTAAGACATCCAGAAATAATTTTTGAGACCGTTTAAAAACAACAGAAACTGTCGGCTTGGATTTTTGCAGTTTTCGATTTCCGGTCGGATCGAAGTTTTAAACGCGTTGGCACAAGTTAGCATAGCAAAATGGTGAGGCTCTGATACCACTGTAAGTCTACGTTAGCGCCCCGGCAGTCTACAGACGCCAAATGCGGAATAAAACTTTTTAACTTGGCGCTATCGTATACTTTCACCCGGATCTGCCATTATTGCTAAACTAACAAACAGTAAAGAGTGTGGAAATGTTGTACCGACTGATCCGAGTCCTCCGGTCTTCATCTCCACTCCGATCTCCTCGCGGGATCTCCGTCCGTCTCCTCCTCGTCGGAAAGGGCACCACATCGCCTGTAGCTTTTACGGGCTCCCACCTCAATACCGAGGCAACTCGGGCGCGAAGCTGGCGAATCGACGCGTCCAAGATTTGCTGTAGGAAGTGTAGTGTAGAGGCTACTTGTCTCTTTGGGGTTTGTTGCCTTTGGATGGAGGAATGAAGATGATATGAACTTGGGGATTTTGGTAGCAATGGAAATTGAGATGGATGATTAATTTCCACACAAAATGAAGCCTCTCATTTTCTCCCCTCCTCACAAAATTGGCCGGCCATTCTAAGTGGAAAATGGTGGTGGTGTTGAACAAATTGCAAGAGGGAGGTAAGTGTAGGATAACAAGTGGTGACCACAACAAAAGACATCAACCATGCTTATACACTATTGAACCCATACCCTTTCCAATCACCATTAAAACAAGAATGGTGCAACAAATAATGATATCATCATAATCAATACTTTATGCAAGAAAACCCTTCCACAAATGTAATTTGCAAAACTGCAAATTACCCCCTCCATCGGAAAAGTCCGGCCAGGAAAGAACAAAGGAAAACCGGCCGGAACGGAATGCAAACTGGCAACTCCAGAAAACTGGTCCCGTAATAAATTACAGGAAAAACCCCGACACTGTGCATACACACCCGCATCTGTATTCCGTCCGGATACAAATGCAAAGAGACAAAATCTACACTGTACTAAACTAGGACCGGCTTAAACCAAAGCCGGCTAGTAATATCCGTTCGATCCTGATCCGTGCAATACCGCACGTATCTGATCGAACCCTGCCATATACCTATACGGCTACTAGTACAAACCGTCCGATCCTGATCCGTGCAATACCGCACGTATCTGATCGGACCCTGCCATATCTCCATACGGCCTCTACAGCGTTTCGCCCGAAACTTGAGTAACTGAAAGTGTGGTGGACTCTAAAGACTCGTCAATACAATGGCTGTGGATTTAACCACTAGCACGTCAGAGGTATAAGCCAATACGTAACGGGCCACCAGCTATTGACTAAAAGGGACGTCGATGAGCGAACTCATCCTGACACCCTACTGAGCCTGTCAGTGACAATATCCGTACAGTCCAGTCCGTTCGTCTATGAGCATCGCATGGCGGGCCTAGGGGGTTGGTAAAAGTCAGACCCCCAAAAGCGGTACAAGTCGTGTCGGAGTGTAGCCCAGAACACCCTGAGATACTACTGGAATACCTACCAGTAAATCTCCTGCCTTGGCCAAGGACTTCGTGTAATGGCTCTCCTAGACACAGCGCGACCTCACCCCCAATACCGGGAGAGACGAAACCCCCGAAGATCCGCTCACTGCCTCCATGTGGCTCGGGACTGTACCCAACTAAAACCTGTTTGCACGACTCCTTTGAGCCGTGGTAGGGTAGTAATCAAAGCACAGTGGGAACTCACACGAGACAAATGACGATCCCCAGGTCGATGAACTAACCTGTACACATGTCATCTGGGAACTGCTATCTGACATCAGGTATAAGACCAACTAGCATGTTCCCGGCGAGTCCTGTCCGGTGTACTCATAACCCAATGAGCACCTGTATACATCTTAGGTGATCCAACTGACACCAGTGGCTTGTGAGACCGGCCACCGCCCCTCGTCGGGGTCTCGACTGTATACACTAGTCTACTCTGGAGAATCGATGCCCTGTCTCGAAACTCCCACGACTAGGGACCTTTTAAGGATGTGCTTGTAGACCCCAGCTCCCACGTATATGATCGCCCTCATACTGCCGGTAGTCAAGCAAGAATCCCAGGGGCTCTATCAACGTGCAATAGTGACATGTCATGTCACCTAAAGCAGTACACGATGATAAAGGTAAACCTGATAGCATACTATCATCTCGAGTAAGACTGTTCTACCGGGATAGGTCCTCCCTCAATCATTGCAATCACGTGCCTGTGATCCAATAATTGACTCTGAGGGCACTATCTCCAACACTGCCATCTGACGTGAGGTATAATACCATCTGAGAGTTCTCGGCGAGTCCGTTCAGTGTACCCAGTCTCCACTAAGCACCCGCATACCATCTTCGATGTCAAGCACCAATGGATATGGGATCATCCATCGCCCATCGCATGGGTCGAGAAGATATGCGCTAGTCTACTCTGGAATATCGATGCCCCGTCTCGATATTCCCTCGACTAGGAACATTGAAGGATGTACTCATGGACTATCCAGGCCCCACTAGTATGATCTGCATCACAGTCCTGAAAGTCGAGTACACATCCTAAGGGCTTTATCAACATGTAACAGAGAGACAGAAAGTATACATGTTAAGATAAAGAGCAACCAGATAGCGTACTATCATGTCGAGCAAGAAAGTCCTACCTATATATGTCCCAGCATCCACTACAATATACATCCAATGTACAGTAATGGCCTCTAGGGCATACATATAACTAACAGGTTTGTTGTCTTCTAGAGGGTCCATCGCGTTACTTGCACTACTTAGAACGTCTTTAAACCACGGAAAAATCCAACACTTGGAAATTTTCCGACAGGGGAAAAATTGGGTATTTATATCCGGTCGAACCTTTTAACATATTCTAAAATTACCCGGAAAAGCACATAAACAAAGTTTGATAATCCGATCGAATATACGAACTCCCAATACAACCCCAGAACACTCAACTCTTGAGTCAAATTAAAAATTCCCAGAAAATACAGCATTAAAATGTAAGAGTTACTGTGCAAAAAGTACTGGGAGAAGGGACAAACTTGCCGCGGAACCGCCGCATTAGCCATGCTAATGCCGCGGTTCTGCCGCACTGTAGTGGAATCATGATCTCGTTTTTCACAGTTTTTCTTAGAAAACCCTGCTGAATTTTCTGCATATTTTTAATATTGAAAAATCCACATTTTCAAAAATTGGACAGAGAGTGGTCTCGGATTAGGGTTTCGGGTTCGTTCGGGTTTCAAACTTCGTCTACACATCGTCTAAGGCTCTAGCTAGGCTCTGATACCACTGTAGGGTTCCTAGGCACACTAATGAGGTCTCACAAGGCATCAACCATGACAATTTCAAAAATTACATGTGCCGAGAAACCCTAATACGGATCGTTAACTAGATTTTAGGCGAAAACAATAAGTAGTTAACAACTTAACTAAAAGAACGGAAATACAACCTTTGTAGATCCGGTTCTCCACCTCCATAGCTCTGCAATGATGTCCCTTCACTGTCCAAATCGGATCCCGGACTCTGGCATCAGCTTCATCGGAAAAATGGGAGGGCTTGGTCGTCGGCTTCGATGCCGAAGATGATCTACGTCGAGGCATCACAAGATCAAGCTCCTACTTCACCAAGTCATGAAACTTGTGAAGATAACACCCTATACTACTTGGCAAGAGGTAGAGGATGAAGAAATAGGAGGTGGGTTCACTTTAGAATTGGATTTCTCACTCATTTGCTCAAGTTGCCATTGATGGAGCAAGGTTTCTTCATGAAGAAGAAGAAGAGGAAGAAGATGATAGAATATGATAAGTATTGAATAATTAGAAAATAATTGAAATACTTATCATATACTAACCTTAGTTGAGTGTAGAGAATAGACCATGGTTAACTTGAATGGTTAGGGTTAAGTATAAGACAAGAGTGATGACTTAGTCAAAGCTTCAAGAAGATTCAACTAACAAACAAAACAATCCACTATTCATTTATCCTTTCCAAAATGAAAAAGAAAATAAATAAATGAATAAATAAGTAATGGAAAAACAAAACCCTAATCATTAGTTTAACCATGGTTTAATTCTTTACACTTAACCAAGTAAGCATGCATCATCAAACATGATACAATCATGTGCACAAAAAGTATATCACATATACAACTTGTACATCCAAGTGAGAAAATCCATTTAAAATGAACCAATACTAGTTAATGCAAAGTAATATATCAAATATATAATTATACATTAAATCATTAAATCAACACTTGATTCAATGATCCGGTCATATCGCATATAACCGACTAGTATTCAATGTATCGATTTATCGAATCAATCCTTGATTCGATAACTAGGTTATATCGCATACAACCAATCGACACATTCATCGCGAGAATGAAATACGGTATCACATACACGCATTATTCTCGGTCCCGCACATATCTCATATGCGCTCCTATTTCGTTTCGCTTGAGCCAGGAAACCTCTGTGTAGGACTCTAAAGACTCGTCAATACGCCGGCAACAGGTGATGATCATATCAAACACCCACAAGCCGCAAGCGGTCTGCTAAACGTAACGGCCACCCGGGTATTGAGCGATCAGAAAATTGACGAGCAAGCCCGCTCACACTCCTGTGAATCCAACCAGTAACACTTACCGTACAGTCCGGTCTGATCGTCTGATATGTCGCATATCTAGCCTAGGGGTGGTAAACGTCAGACCCCAATAGCTCGATAAGTCGTGTCGATCTGAGGTCTATAACAATTCGAGAAACTACTGGTAACACTTACCAGTAAATCTCAGCAACCCTGGCCAGGGATTTCCGGTTATAGCCAATCGAACACAGCGCAACATCAACTCCCTATACCGGGAGAGACGAATCCTTCCTATCGCTCATTGCCTCCATGTGACTCGGGACTGTACCCAAAAACCACCGTTTTGCATGCCCTCTTGGACGTGGTAAGGTGGAAATCAAAGCACAGTGGGAACCACACAAGACTCTATGACGATCTCGGGTCAACAGACTACTCTGTACCAATGTCACCAGAGAACTGCCATCTGACGTAAGGTATAATACCATCTGGGAGTTCTCGGCGAGTCCGTCCAGTGTACCCAGTCTCTACTGAGCACCCGTATATCTCCTCTGATGTCAAACACCAATGGATATAGGATCATCCATCGCCCATCTGTATGGGTCGAGAAGGTACACGCTAGTTTACTCTGGTATATCGATGCCCCGTCTCAATATACCCATGACTAAGGACTTTGAAGGATGTACTTATGGACTACCATGTCCCCACTAGTATGATCCGCATCATAGTCCAGGTAGTCAAGTACACATCCTAAGGGCTTTACCAACATGTAATAGAGAGACAATCTGTGTACACGTTAAGGTAAAGAGCAACCAGATAGCATACTATAATGTCGAGCAAGAAAGTCCTTCCTATATATGTCCCAGCATCCACTACAATATACATCCTATGTATAGCAATGGCCTCTAGGGCATACATATAACTAACACGTAGTGTCGAGTCTTTAGTGTCCCACACAGAAAGCTATTCGCCTTTAGGCTAAAGAGTAGAGATCGCGTGGTTTTGCGACAGGTCGCATGGTTTTGCGACAGGGTTCAGTCGCATCCGTGCACTTATGCACGTTTAGTGTCCGGACAGTTTACACTAGCGGGCTTTGGTTTAAGCCAGATCCTAGTGTACGTATTGGGATTGGTTTTATCCAGTTTGTATTCGTGTTCCTCGGAACGCGGATGCGGGTGTGTATGCACAGTTGGCGGAGAGACGGAGGCAGAGGATTCTCATTAGGGTTGTTGACCGTTGACTATTGACTTTTTGCTCAACCCTAATAAGAATATGATATATGATTAACAATAATATTAATTAAGTATTGTGGTGACATGGTTGTTGAGGGGTTGACTTTGTTGACTTGTTGACTTTGTTAACCGGTTGACTAGGTTGGACTAGTTGACCATCATGATGACAATGGCTATCATTTCATGGCAAAGACTTTTCACTTACTTGTTCTCTTGTGCAATATAAGTGCATGAAATGATATAGCCATTTTGACTTAAACCATTTACACAATACTTGATTACTATTTTTGTGATGATGGTTTTGGATTATGAGAGCCAAGAGAGAAAAGTCTTTCTCATTCTATCATTTTGATTCTCTCTCTTGTTCTTGAGCTCTCATCTTCTTCCTCTTGCTCTCCCTCTCTTTGTCTATGGTTCACTTGTCTCATGTGTTGAGAACCAAGAACCATAGAGAAAATCCCAACACATTCTTCTCTACTCACTCTAGTTCATAAGGTTTAGCAAACCAAGTGAACTAGTTTCTTCAAAGACCGAAGAAGAAGCCAAAGGTAGAAGCTTTCAGGTGGATCGATCTTTGGCGCAAGGAGACGACGGGGTGAAGCCGATCCGGACAACCATCGAGGCTTGAAGACGAAGGAGTTCAAGAAAGAAAGGTATAACCCCCTAACCGAGTAGTTAACAATTCCTAGTTAGGTTGTTAGTTAGATGTTTAACCAAGATCCGGTTTTGAGTCCATGTTACCGCCTCTAGAAAATTGTTTTTCACCAAATCCGCATGCCCGAAAGTACCGGGAGAAGTAGTATGGACTTACAGGTTTTGTGGTGAAAAACTATTTAGTTTTGGAAAAGGAAGAGTAAAACTTTTGATTTAATTAAAAAAAAGATGAAGGTTTAGAACCTTGAGGAAGGAGAAGATCACAGATCTAGATTTTTCTTTAGAGAGAGAAAAAGTTCTTGAGATATTTTCATTATCCTTGCCTTTATAGGCTATACACTTTACATATAGCCCCTTGAGCTTTACAAAAATGGCATTTTAGCCATCCCATGGCTCATGTGCCATTTCTTTTTGCACATAAGCCATGGGCTTACAAAAATCTGGCTTTATGCTCATTTCGCATACATTCATGCATAAAAAATTACATAAAAAATCATTTATTACATGATCTATATTTTGGCATGGAAAAGGCTGGCCGCGGGCTTGACTTGGGCATGGGCCCGCTTGACCTGGGCTTGGGCCCACCTGGCTTAGGGGTTGACGTTGACCTTGACTTTGACTCGGTCAACCGGTGTCCAAATTTTTACCCCAACAAATTGCCCCCCATCAATAAATGCACACAGCATATTTGAGTTGTGTGCATGAAATTGATGGATCTTGAAGCCGAACTTCGAGGTGGAACATCATTCCGGGGGCGGAGCATCATCCCGGGGAGCATGATTCCTGGGGATCGGAGCATCATTCTGATTCACGGATCATAATTCCAGGGTCGGAGTATGCCTCGGGGAGCATGATTCCCGGGGATCGGAGTATCATTCCGATGATCGGAGCTTGATTCCAGGGATCGGAGCATCATTTCGATGAGCGGAGCATGATTCTAGGGATCGGAGCATCATTCCGATGAGCGGAGCATGATTTCAGGGATCGGAGCATCATTCCGAAGAGCGGAGCATGATTCCAGGGGATCGGAGCATCATTCCGATGAGCGGAGCATGATTCCACGGGATCAGAGCATCATTCCGATGAGCGGAGCATGATTCCAGGGTTCGGAGCATCATTCCGAAGAGCGGAGCATGATTCTAGGGATCGGAGCATCATTACGATGAGCGGAGCATGATTCCAAGGATCGGAGCATCATTCCGAAGAGCAGAGCATGATTCCAAGGGATCGTAGCATCATTCCGATGAGCGGAGCATGATTCCAAGGGATCGGAGCATCATTCCGATGAGCGGAGCATGATTCCAGGGTTCGGAGCATCATTCCGAAGAGCGGAGCATGATTCCAGGATTCAGAGCATCATTCCGAAGAGCGGAGCATGATTCCAGGGTTCGGAGCATCATTCCGAAGAGCGGAGCATGATTCCAGGGTTCGGAGCATCATTCCGAAGAGCGGAGCATGATTCCAGGATTCGGAGCATCATTCCGAAGAGCGGAGCATAATTCCAGGATTCGGAGCATCATTCCGAAGGGTGGAGCATGATTCCAGGATTCGAAGCATCATTCCGAAAAGCGGCAGACATTCTGACCGAAGCATAATTTCAATGCAGAGGTTGATTCCCAGGCGAAGTATAATTCCGACAGGGAAGGCAGGTACTCCGAGGCAAATTATGATTCCGATATGGGGTATATTCTAAGACGACGCATGATTTCGACGCAGAGCTTGCTGGTTTGATTTGATTCGGGTTGACATCAATATCGCTATACTGGAATATGGTACCATAAGAGAATCATCATTTGGCATGAGAGGATTTGAGAATTGGTTTTGGTTTGGCAATTGTATTGCTACACTGGAATAATGCCAGGAGCAACTCATCATTTGCCCCGGGAGGATTTGGGAATTGGTTTTTGCTTGGCATCAGTATCGCTATATCGGAATATGGTACCAGGGGCCAATCATCTGTTAGTTATATATATGCCCTAGAGGCCATTACTGTACATTGGATGTATATTGTAGTGGATGTTGGGACATATATAGGTAGGACTTTCTTGCTCGACATGATAGTACGCTATCTGGTTGCTCTTTATCTTATCATGTATACTTTCTGTCTCTCTGATTACATGTTGATAAAGCCCTTAGGATGTGTGCTCGACTTCCAGGACTATGATGTAGATCATACTAGTGGGGCCTGGGTAGTCCATGAGTACATCCTTCAATGTTCCTAGTCGTGGGAATATCGAGACGGGGCATCGATAATCCAGAGTAGACTAGCACATATCTTCTCGACCCATGTGATGAGCGATAGATGATCCCATATCCATTGGTGTTTAACATCAGAGATGGTATGCGGGTGCTTAGTGGAGACTGGGTACACTGAACGGACTCGCCGAGAACTCCCAGATGGTATTATACCTCACGTCAGATGGCAGTTCTCTGGTGACACTGGTACAGCTTAGTCTGTTGACCCGAGATCGTCATAGAGTCTTGTGTGTCTCCCGCTGTGCTTTGATTTCCACCCTACCACGGCTCTACTGAGTCATGCAAACAGGTTGTTTTTGGGTACAGTCCCGATTCACATGGAGGCAATGAGCAATAGGAGGGGATTCGTCTCTCCCGGTATTGGGGGTTGATGTTGCGCTATGCACGACTGGCCATAACTGGAAATCCCTGGCCAGGGTTGCAGTGATCTACTGGTAAGTGTTATCAGTAGTTTCACACATGTTATGGACCTTATATCGGCATGACTTATCAAGCTATTGGGGTCTGACGTTTACCACCCCTAGGCGAGATATACGACATATCAAACGAACAGACCGGACTGTGCGGTAAGTGTTACTGGCTGGATTCACAGGAGTGTGAGCGGGCTTGCTCGTCGATCTTCTGATCGCTCAATACCCGGGTGGCTGTTACGTTTAGCAGACCGCTTGCGGCTTGTGGGTGTTTGATATGATCATCACCTGCTGCCGGCGTATTGACGAGTCTTTAGAGTCCTACACAGAGGTTTCCTGGCTCAAGCAAAACGAAATAGGAGCGCATATGAGATATGTGCGGGACCGAGAATAATGCGTGTATGTGATACCGTATTCTATTCTCGCGATGAATGTATCGAATGGTTGTATGTGATATAACCTAGTTATCGAATCGAGGATTGATTCGATAAGTCGATACATTGGATATTAGTCGGTCATATGCGATATGACCGGATCGTTCAATCAAGTGTTGATTTAATGATTTAATGTATAATTATATATTTGATATATTACTTTGCATTAACTAATATTTGTTCACTTTAGATGGATTTTCTCACTTGAAGTGCACATTATATATATGATATAGTTTTGTGCACTAGTTTGTATCATGTTTGATGATACATGCAAACTTGGGTATGTGTATGCTTTAAACCTTGTTTAGGTTAATGGTTAGGGTTTTGTAATCTTTACTTATTTATTTATTCTTTTATTCATTTATTTTGGCAAGAATAAAATGGTGGCTAACTTTGTTTCTTTCTTGAAACTTCATGAAGCTTTGACCATTTTGTTTCTTAGCCTTAACCTAACCATTAAACCTAACCCTAGTTTATTCTCTACACTTAACCATGGTTGCTATATGATAAGAATGGCTTTATTTTTTATTTTTAATATACTTGTCATATTCTTTTTCTTCTTCTTCTTCTTCTTCAAGAAGAAAGAAGCTTGCTAGCTTCAATGGTGAAATGAGAAAAAGAGTGAGAAATCCAATTCTAAAGTGAACCCACTTCCTATTTCTTCATCCTCTACCACTTGCCATGTAGTATAGAGTGTTTTCTTCACAAGTTTCATGACTTGATGAAGTTGGAGCTTGATCTTGAGTTGCCTCGACGTAGATCATCTTCGGCATCGAAGTCGACGACCTAGCCCGATCTTTTCTCCGATGAAACCACCGCGAGAGTCTAGGATTCCGATGGGTACAGTGGAGGGATGTCATCACGGAGCTATGGAGGTGGAGGACCGGATCTACAAAGGTTGTAGTCACTTTCCTTTAGCATTAAAGTTGTTTACTTGCTTGTTTCGCCTTTACCTCTAGTTATCGATCTTGCATCGGGATTCTTTGGCACATGAAAATTTAGAATTGGCCATGTTTGATCACTTGTAGAACCTCATGGGTGTGCCTAGGAACCCTACAGTGGTATCAGAGCCTAACTAGAGCCTTAGGCGATGTGTAGACGGAGTTAGAAACCCGATCGAACCCGAAACCCTAATCCACGACCCCTCTCTGTATATTTTTGAAAATTGTGTTTTTTTTCAAATTAAAAATTCTCAAAAATATCAGCAGGAAAATACAAGGGTTACTGTGAAGCACGTGACTGTGATACGGCTAAAACACCGCGGAACCGCGGCCTTAACATGGTATTGGCGGCGGTTCCACGGCCGTTTGTACTGATCAGGGAATTCTTTTTGCACAGTAACCTCAGTTGGTGTTTGCTGATTCTTCTGGGAATTTTTATGTTTCACTCAAGAGTTGAGTTTTCTGGGGTGTATTGGGGACTCGATAATTCAATCGGATTATTTAACTTTGTTTATTAAGTTTTTCCGGATAATTTTAGAACATGTTAAAAAGTTCGACCGGATATAAATACCCATTTTTTCCCCTGCCGGGAAATTTCTAATTGTTGGATTTTTCCGTAGTTTAATCACGTTCTAAGTAGTGCAAGTAACGTGATGGTCCCTCTAGAAGACAACAAACCTTAACTCGATTATGTGACCGTCTTGAACTGTCCTTTGAACCTTAGGGTTTGGGGCAGTACGGCGTGCCACATGTGAGGCGTTGGCTTGACCCTTCTACGGCTGGACCGTTGGTACTGAGGCATGAAGTGAATGTTTTTAAACTTATTTCATGTGTTGAGTTGTTTCGGGAAAACTTGGGTGTTCGATTGTTCGATTGGAAAGTTTAACATTTTCTATTTTATCTGGAATGTGATACAATATTTGGAATCCACAAGTAGTTATGAGATAGCTGAATGAATGTTATAAACATAGCAGTTTAGTCTCACTTGATCGGTTGGCACGGAATTTTGATGTGATCAAAAGTCCGTCGCAATCACGTAGCGTACGCGGATACTCGCCGGGTAAACTTAATAGACAGCTACACCCCATAGCCCCGACCAAGTGACTGTAGGAGAACCCCGTCGCCGAAAGCATCTGTTCGGGTGCTCGCGGCAGCGGTGTTCCGCCTTGGTGCACTTCGTCGACGGCATCGGGGGTGCGGCCGTCTACTAAAGTTTGCGACGAACATTCGATCTGAATGCCGGGAATCCTGTTGAATTGCCCGACTTGATATTGAAAAGAGTTTTCGATAATGAGACTAAAATGCGGTGTTTATAATTGTTAGGCATGCGATGTCTAAGTATTTCATTTGATTAGGCATGCGATGTCTAAAGAGGTTGCGAATTCCAACTGTTGTAGTTTTACATTTTCTTTTTTGTGACCATAAGTGTAATATGTAATATCGCCGGTTTCGTTGCTATATGTCAATGACAATTGGGATGCGCATATTTACTTACGTTGATGACATGTGATGTTATGTGTTGCTGGATATGTTATATTGGATCGTCGTGTTTGAATAGCCGGGGGTATTTATGTGAGATGAGTGTTTTTCTTTTTCATTCATGTAAAAACTTGTATGTAATATTCTTTTATTGGGGCACTTCCAGGTTGCGGAAGATGTCACCGTTGATGTATATTATTTACTTTTCCGCATTAGGATAGACCCAAGGAGGGGAGCATAAGTAACCGGGTTCTGGGGTCCAGTGGGAGGCCATCTCGAGGAGTCGAGTCCGGGTCTCCTAACCCTAGAATTGGTAGGGTTGCTTGCCGCTCTCGTAGGGGTCTAAGGGTGTGGGATTGGCTATTCATCACGACCGTGGAATCCGTGTTTTATACTGGCTCGTATTAAAAACACGGACGTCCTAGTATATCCAATATTTCATAAGATATTTTCTGCTGCGATATCTGTGATGTAATCATGTGATTTGTTCAGATAGATATAGTATATAGTATATATGATATATTATATAGACGTTGCTTATGTTTTACACCCGCGCTAGCCCTGCCTCGCTTTGCCGTTAGTTACCTAACCTAACGGTGCAGACGGGACATCGAGACGAATGCGGATGGCATAAGCGTACGTTATATTTATCTGTGATGTTTAGGTGGACTTAAATGATGGGATATTCATTAATGAGATTAATGAAAGAAAATAAACCTAAAAGATGTTGTGGAATCGAATTTCAAAATAAAACAGGTAGCTACAGTTCTTGCTTTGCGTCGCGGTGTTCCTTGTAGAACATCCTGCACCTTATTCGATAAGGAAAGGACCGAGATCCCTTCACCGGGAGTGACTCCTTTAGCAATAACTGGCAGATGCTACAACTCTCAGTTTGTTTTTTGATTGCTTCTATAGTTTCTGCTTTGCACAGTGATATATATGATATATCCTGCACCTCATTCGACGAGAAAAGGGCCGACGATCCCTTCACCGGGAGTGACCCCTTTAGCAAAACTGGAAAAGCCTCAAAAACATTCCATTTAAAAACCATTTGATTCCGCAACGAGATTAAGTTCAAAGCGTTAAAGGTTTTCTTAAAAACCAGCCGCAACCCTCCGTCATTTTAGGAAGTAGAGTACTTAGTATTCGTGCTGTGTTTGTTGACCATAGTCAAGGCACAGTATACGGTAGCTAAGTGATGTCTTCCTATACCGCATATGATGCGATTAGTTAGGACAGTCATGTGTCTTTGTTGACGTTAGCCAAGGGTCATGTGGGTGGGTCTAATTAATCACGAAATGACGGGTAGAACTTGACTAGTGCTTATGATTTGTTGACCTTAGCCAAGGTCATAGGTGCTAGGGGTGAAAACCATTATCGGGAGTTTCAAGTGTTGAAACTTGCAATTAGATTGCATACCTTCTATGTGATAGTTGGATCCCGATACCCACTGCGAGTAATTGTTACGCCTGGGAGATTTTTGCACTTTACAATTAGCCGATCAAGTAGGTGTCTAGAAAGGTGTCAACGGGGTTACGTCTCTGGGAAAACGAGGTTTACTGTAATTAGGTCCGTGCGAAAGCATGGCGAACCTCCCTCAAAGTACCGACACTAGCCTGGCTGAAAGATTGGCGAACTTGTAGAGTGTAATTAATCCCGGCTAGTCTTTCCTGTTAAGGTTTAAAGGAAGATTTGATAGAAACAGTGGGAGCCATCCTGATTAGATAAAATAAATAACCAATCTAATCTTGCAATAGCGCACGCAGAGTGTTTTCTTCTCTCTCTCTTCAGGTAGCGACCATATCACGCCTTAATCAAGATAATAATATGGATGTATTGACCGAACCCGCTTGTTATACTGAGCTGGGGAACGTTGGTCCCGCTCCAACTTATAATTGTTATAAGACAGAGTAGGAAATAGGGGAATACCAGAATTCCCATGCCGCCCAAACGAAGAAAGTGCATATGATGCATCTCCTTCGGGTGTGTTCATTATAAAGAACTGTTTCTCAGTAAAGAAAGAGGTACTTACAACAAGAAAGTAGGTCAAAAATCCTCTGCGTCCTGGGTATTAGATACCGGATCAGGATCCCGCAAATATAATCTGTTACATATGGCTAAAGAAAGGTAGAGAACTGAGTACGGGTGATAAGTTTCATGAGACAGAAAACGGGGCAAGTGTTGCAGCCAAGTCTGTTGGTCACTGTCACCCTGTATTACCAGTACATTGATTCTGAACGAATGTTATTAGATACCGAACCTGATATACAAAATCATATCAGTCCCTTTACAAGTAAAGAAATGATAAAATTTTGTATTGTTGGATATTGTTTTGAACATTTCCTATATCAAAAGTTGATCGGTTTAGGCACGATATCTAAAAGCATTGACGTTCTAAATCAAACTACAGTTCCTAGTATACAAAACACGCACAAGAGGAAGAGTTCAGAAATGAATGAATCCTTCTTGAGGTATTGTAGACTAGGTCATATCAATGCGACCCGACTGGCTGAAGTTATATTTTAGATGCATATTTAAATCAGTTTAAATTTACATCTTGTGAAACTTGCTAGTCATGTCACAAAGATTAGATGACCATAGCTCTGTTTATTAGAAACAGAAAAAGAGTTAGTAAACTCTTGGGACTGATACATGATGATGTATGTAAGGTCCCCTGTCTACACATGCCAGGACCGATTCTTTGTACTTCACTACATTCTCTGATGATCTCTCAAGATTCAGTCATATGTTCCTCTTGAAACATAAGTTCGAAACTTTTGAGGTATTCACAGAATATAAGTTGGAAGTAGAGAACCAAAATACGGGTATAAGTATTATGTCCTATGATAAGATCAGGGAGGAGAATACTTGTGCATGGAACTCTGGGACTATTCTAAAGGAGAATGAGATTCTCTCTCCATATTACTCCTCTAAATATACCACAGCACAACGGTGTATCGGGGCGGAGCAATCACACCACATTAGATATGGTGTGCTCTATGATGAGTACTACTGAGTTACCTGTTTCTTTTAAGGGGCTATGCACTTATGAAGTTGCATACCTATTGAATAGGGTTCGATTCAAATCAGTGCCTACCACTCCATATAAGATATGGTATGGGAAGAACCCATCTCTTAAGCAAGTTAAGATTTGGGATTGTCCGACCTATGTCAAAAGTAAAATCCGGACAAGATCGAGGCAAGGTCAGTTCTGTAGAACTGGAAAGGTTCCAGCTATACAAAACTGCAGCTAATGATTTGACAGAACCAAAGGATTTAATAGTCCCCGACGAACCTCAGCCTCTCCGCCGATCTAGTAGGGTTCCTCACCTGCCTGAGAGATACTTCGGTTTCTCGATGACAGTGGGAGCGAGGATTGCATCATGAGATGATGACCCAACTAGTTTCGAGCAGGCCATCGAGAGTAGGGTCTCTGTAAGAATGGTTGGATGCTTAGCGATCTGAGATGGAATCCATATACACCAACAAAGTATGGACTTTGGTTGCGATATCTGAAGGGTTAAATCCCCATCAGGAGCAAGTATATCTTGAGAAGATTACTTGGTATAGGTGGAAAAGTTGAGACTTTCAAAGATAGACTTGTTAAAGGTTTTCGTCATCAACCAAGCGTGGATAATGATGAATCCTTTTCCAGGGACTATGCTTAAGTCCATCCAGATCCTGCTTACCATTGCTACATACCATGACTACGATATCTGGTGGTTGGGTGCCATGACTACTTTTCTAAATAATGATTTAGAAGAGAACATCTATAAGAACACAGCCAGAGGGCTTTGTAAACAGTGGGAGCAGCGGAAACGTGTGCAAGTTGCTTTACAGGATAAAGCAGGTATCGCGGAGTTGGAACATCTGTTTTGATGTGGTAGTCAAAGAGTTTGACTTCATCAAAATAGTAGATGAACCATGTATGTACAAAAGGGTAGTATGGAGTATGGTAATGATCCTCGTAGAGTACGTGGATGACATACTCTTGATAGGAAAGGAGTTTCCTATGCTACGATCGGTCGATCTCCTCTTATCACATGGATTCTCCATATAGGATAAAGTGATACCTCCTAAATCCTGGGATTTGGATCTATGAGATAGATCTAAATGGATATCAAGCTTTTCACTAAGTTTAGTGAGATGTCATCAATCGATCCTGGGAAGAATCACTGGAAAGGTTCTAGGGTGATAAGGACGACTGAATATCAGTCGCAGGCATTGTCTTTACCCTCAGTGAAGGGACGGTGTGTTGGAAGAGTTCCAAGCTATATACCGTGGCAGACTAGACGATTAAGGCCGGTGACATCGCTATTAATGATACTACCAAAGAGGCAGTTTGGGTGTATATTGGTTCATGAGATGAACTAGGTTCCTACCATTGTGTGTCAATGGAAGTGTGGCTATGGCCCAGGAACCCTGGTCCCATCAGTGACCCAGACATATTCTGAGGCAGCATCACCTGATCATGGAGATAATTGATCTCCAGAGTGATCGAGGTTAGGAGAGTAGACTCAGAGGATAACACGGCGGATCCACTCACAAAGGCCTTTTCCCAGAGAGAGACTTATAAGGGATGGTTGAGTATGTGATACTGCAACCACTGCTACAGATGGCCCTAGTGCAAGTGGGAGATTGTTAGTTATATGTATTCCCTAGAGGCCATTACTGTACATTGGATGTATATTGTAGTGGATGCTGGGACATATATAGGTAGGACTTTCTT
Organism: Agapanthus africanus; assembly: GCA_030015575.1. Taxonomy (NCBI): domain Eukaryota; kingdom Viridiplantae; phylum Streptophyta; class Magnoliopsida; order Asparagales; family Amaryllidaceae; genus Agapanthus; species Agapanthus africanus. Next base: position 542,568,093 of record CM057337.1, read on the forward strand.
GCTCAACATGATAGTACGCTATCTGGTTACTCTTTATCTTAACGTGTATACTTTCTGTCTCTCTGATTACATGTTGATAAAGCCCTTAGGATGTGTGCTCGACTTCCAGGACTACGATGTAGATCATACTAGTGGGGCCTGGGTAGTCCATAAGTACATCCTTCAATGTTCCTAGTCGTGGGAATATCGAGATGGGGAATCGATATTCCAGAGTAGACTAGCGCATATCTTCTCGACCCATGTGATGAGCGATGGATGATCCCATATCCATTGGTGTTTGACATCAGAGATGGTATGCGGGTGCTCAGTGGAGACTGGGTACACTGAACAGACTCGCCGAGAACTCCCAGATGGTATTATACCTTACGTCAGATGGCAGTTCTCTGGTGACACTGGTACAGCTTAGTCTGTTGACCCGAGATCGTCATAGAGTCTTGTGTGTCTCCCACTGTGCTTTGATTTCCACCCTACCACGGCTCTACTGAGTCATGCAAACAGGTGGTTTTTGGGTACAGTCCCGATTCACATGGAGGAAATGAGCGATAGGAGGGGATTCGTCTCTCCCGGTATTGGGGGTTGATGTTGCGCTATGCACGACTGGCCATAACTAGAAATCCCTGGCCAGGGTTGCAGTGATCTACTGGTAAGTGTTATCAGTAGTTTCACACATGTTATGGACCTTATATCGGCATGACTTATCAAGCTATTGGGGTCTGACATTTACCACCCCTAGGCGAGATATGCGACATATCGGACGAACAGACAGGACTGTGCGGTAAGTGTTACTGGCTGGATTCACAAGAGTGTGAGCGGGCTTGCTCGTCGATCTTCTGATCGCTCAATACCCGGGTGGCTGTTACGTTTACCAGACCGCTTGCGGCTTGTGGGTGTTTGATATGATCATCACCTGCTGCCGGCGTATTGACGAGTCTTTAGAGTCCTACACAGAGGTTTCCTGGCTCAAGCGAAACGAAATAGGAGCGCATATGAGATATGTGCGGGACCGAGAATAATGCGTGTATGTGATAACATATTCTATTCTCGCGATGAATGTATCGAATGGTTGTATTTGATATAACCTAGTTATCGAATCGAGGATTGATTCGATAAGTCGATACAGTGGATATTAGTCGGTCATATGCGATATGACCGGATCGTTAAATCAAGTGTTGATTTAATGATTTAATGTATAATTATATATTTGATATATTACTTTGCATTAACTAATATTTGTTCACTTTAGATGGATTTTCTCACTTGAAGTGCACATTGTATATATGATATAGTTTTGTGCACTAGTTTGTATCATGTTTGATGATACATGCAAACTTGGGTATGTGTATGCTTTAAACCTTGTTTAGGTTAATGGTTAGGGTTTTGTAATCTTTACTTATTTATTTATTCTTTTATTCATTTATTTTGGCAAGAATAAAATGGTGGCTAACTTTGTTTCTTTCTTGAATCTTCATGAAGCTTTGAAACTTTAACCATTTTGTTTCTTAGCCTTAACCTAACCATTAAACCTAACCCTAGTTTATTCTCTACACTTAACCATGGTTGCTATATGATAAGAATGGATTTATTTTCTATTTTTAATATACTTATCATATTCTTTTTCTTCTTCTTCTTCTTCCTCAAGAAGAAAGAAGCTTGCTAGCTTCAATGGTGAAATGAGAAAAAAGAGTGAGAAATCCAATTCTAAAGTGAACCCACTTCCTATTTCTTCATCCTCTACCACTTGCCATGTAGTATAAGGTGTTTTCTTCACAAGTTTCATGACTTGGTGAAGTTGGAGCTTGATCTTGAGTTGCCTCGACGTAGATCATCTTCGGCATCGAAGTCGACGACCTAGCCCGATCTTTTCTCCGATGAAACCATCGCGAGAGTCTAGGATTCCGATGGGTACAGCGGAGGGACGTCGTCACGGAGCTATGGAGGTGGAGGACCGGATCTACAAAGGTTGTAGTCACTTTCCTTTAGCATTAAAGTTGTTTACTTGCTTGTTTCGCCTTTACGTCTAGTTATCGATCTTGCATAGGGTTTCTTTGGCACATGAAAATTTAGAATTGGACATGTTTGATCACTTGTAGAACCTCATGGGTGTGCTTAGGAACCCTACATCATCATTTGCGCTTGTTTATCAGGAAGCGATGGCTTAGGAGACAGGTTTTAGGTCCCTATCACCTAAGACTTTTCGATTTTGTAAGCCGTAAGGGTCTCACAAAGCATTTTCTCCCCACGAGTCGTAAGGATCTCGTAGGTGTATTTTCTCCTTAGGAGTCGTGGGGACTCCTAAGTGTGTTGCTCTTTTGTGAGTCGTAAGGATCTCACGCGGGAATTTTCTCCTCAAAAAGTCGAGAGGACTTTGCGAGTAAATTTCATCTCTTTTTCATGAGTTTGCGCCCTTTCAGGTTTTCACAAACTCGCCGGCAGTCCTGCTGTTTTTACTCACGGAACCCTTTCGGGTTTTCATCCGTGCTCATTTTGCTTGTGGACATACCTTCCTTTTTTCCATCTCTTTTTTTTTCTTTTTTCTTTTTTTTTTGAACCTTCCATGCCGGTGGGACTTTGAATGTGGTCTCGCCGGTAGGACTTGGGAGAGATTGGGATCGTTTTACGCCCGTGGATTGTATACGATTTTGCAGGATGTATGATCCAGACCGTAGGGCCATAAAAATTTTGGGACTTTGTTGGCGTCTGCATCGTTGCACTGGAATATGGTACCAGGAGCGACTCATCATTCGCCACTTGGGGATTTGGATTTGGAATTTGGCTGGCGTCTGCATCGCTGCACTGGAATATGGTATCAGGAGCGACTCATCATTCGCCATTGGGATATGGGATTTAGAATTTGGTTGGCGTCTGCATCGTTACACTGGAATATGGTACCAGGAGCGACTCATCATTCGCCACTTGGGGGTTGGGGAGCGATAGCTTAGGAGACAGGTTTAGATCCCTACCACCTATGACTTTTCAATTTTATGGGTCTTGAGGGTCCCATAAAAGCATTTTCTCCCTGCGAGTTGTAAGGATCTCGCAGGTGCATTTTCTCCTTAGGAGTCGTGGGGACTCCTAAGTGTGTTTTTCCTTCGCGAGTCGTAAGGATCCCACAAAGGTTTGTTCTCCTCATGTATCGTGAGGACACATGAGTGGGTTTTCTCAATGGAGCATAATTCCAAAGGCGGAGACCAGCCGCGTAACTGGTGATTAGGTGGGGCATGAGGGTGATGAGAATTATTTAAGCCCGTGGATTGTATACGGTAGTCAATTTGGGGACTAACCGTAGGGCTGGGAGAATTTTGAAAAATTGGATTTTGGTTGGCATCTACATCGCTACACTGGAATATGGTACCAGGAGCGACTCATCATTCGCCGATGTTTTGTTTGTTTTTTGTTTTCTTTTTGTTTTACCGCGATTGCTCTATCATTTCAACTTTTCTTATCGCGACGGTCGCTATTTCCCTATCATTTCGGCTATTTATTCGCGGTTGCCCCATCATTTCGGCTTTATTTTCATTTTCATTTTTACTCGCTGATTTTTATTGCGAGTTTCCCTATCAGTTCGGCTTTTCTTTATTTTTCTTTTATTTACACATTTTTTTGTTTATATACACACATTTTTTATTTATTAATTTTTTTTACAGTTTAACGACTTAGAGGTCGACTGTTCCCAGTTTAATGACAAGGTGGTTGATTGTTTTCAGTGAAAGGCAGATGTCTGAGAGAATCAGTTTCATGAAGATCTTCGGTCTCCGTTTGTGTAAAATTGGCGGTTGCGACTTGACTGTTTATTAACACGCCTTTGGACAGTTCTATCTCTCCTTGCTTGTATTACTTTTCGACCCAATCTTTGAAGACGAAGCAGTCCTCAATGGCATGACCTATCACTCTGTGATAGGGGCAGTATTTGTGGTCGTCGGTCATATTTGCTTCCTGTGGTCTTTTTGACTCTGGCAGTTGTAGACCGTTCCTCAGGGCGTCTTTGAATATTTTACGAATTTTGTCCCTTCTGAAGGAATAGACCTTGTCCAGCTTCTCTTTCAGTGGAGATTCTCCTCCCTCTCCGAACACTGGCTTCCGAGGCTGGTTGGCACTAGGCCCGCTTATCCCTCGATTATTTCGGTTAGCCGAAGTGTTGAAAGACTCAGAATCGTCGGGATTTCCTCCTTTGCGATTATCGTCCTTTCGGTTTCTATAGGACCTATTGTCATTTTGGGAATCCGAGGAGGACTCCTGCTTTAAACGATCCAGCATCTGAACTTTCCTGGTCAGCTCTTGGAATGTTTTGAGACCCGCGGTGCATAGAAACGGGGCCATCCAATTGTTGAGATTTCTGACGAGGAGACTAACAGATTGGTCCTACTCTATCGGCGGTTCACATTTGACGGAGAGATTGCGCCATCGGGTTATAAAATCCATGCTGCTTTCATTGTTCTTGGGCTTGGTCCTTACGAGCTCGGCAATGGTGATCTTATCGCTGACGCTCATGAACCTTTGTCGAAACAAAGATTCCATTTGGACAAAAGTAGTAATGGAGCCATCCGGTTTGGTCGCGTACCAGTCGAAAGCAACATTGGTCAAGCTATTAACGAACTGGCGGAGGAGAAGCGCATCGTTGCCCCTAGTGTTCCCGCATGAGGCTTTGAAGTGGGCGATGTGCTGATTCGCATTTCCCGTCCCGTCGAATCTTCCGAATTTGGGGATGACATAGCCGCTAGGAAATTCTACCAGATTATACTGAGCAGGATATGGTCTTCCACTACTGCTAATATCTTTTTGAGCTTCGGCTTCGGCCACCAATGTTTTGACTTTACCGACAACCTAATCCATGATTTGACCTTGAGTTAGCGGGCTACCGTCATCGGTAGCCAACACATCTCCCTAAATAGGATGCGACTGATTTTCATGCGGTTCGCCCACTTTTGGATTTGAGGGAATAGGCGTCGGCTGCTTTGGGGCACCATTTCCTGGTTCACAAGCAGAGCCCTACGCTTGATTGGGCGGCTGAGAGGCAAGTTGGGCTGTGAGCTGTAAGACTGTTAGTGTTTATGCCCTAGAAGGCCATTACTGTATCATACTAGTTTGTATATTACTTAATGGAAGCTTGGGATATTCACATGTATATAACAGTCTTGCTAAACATGGTAGTATGCTACTTGGTTTTTCTATCTTAATATGTGAGTAAACGTATTGATAGAGCTCTTAGGATCTTGGTTGACTACCAGCGTTATGATGGCAGTCACACTAGTGGGGGCTGGGTAGTCTATAAGTACATCCTTATTCAGGTCCCTAGTCGTTGGATTATCGAGACAGGGCATCGATACTCCGGAGTAGTCTAGTGTGTACGCTTCTCATCCCAGTTGGGGAGATGGTCTGTCCCACAGCCGTCAATACGTCGTACTGGAGATAGTATGCAGGTGCTCGTTAGGTTACGGGTACACCGGACAAGACTCATAGGGAACTGTTGGTTGGTTTTATACCAGTCGTCAGTGAACAGTTCCCAGGTGACATGAGTACAGCATAGTCCGCAGACTTGACACTACTACTTCGCCTCGAGTATGTCCCACTGTTCTTAGATTGCTACCCTACCACGGCTCAAAGGAGTCGTGCAAACAGGTAGCAGTTGGGTGCAGTCCCGAGCACTTGGAGGCAGTGGCGGTTAGACAGGATTCGTCTCTCCCGGTATTGGGGGTTGATATCGCGCTGTGTCAGAGAGCCATTACGCAAAGTCACTAGCCAGGGCAAGCGAGATTTGCTGGTAGGTTCTAGTAGTTTCTCAGGGTGTAATGGGCTTCGCTCCGACACGACTTATACCGCTATTAGGGGACTGACGCTTGCCGCCCCCTAGGCCCGATATGCGATAGTCTTAGACGAACGGACCGGACTATACAGAGATTGTCACATCAGACTCAGTAGGAGTTCGGATGGGTTTCCTCATCGGCCTTCTTATCAACATCTACCTGGGGACCGTTACGTACAGCTAGTGCCGCTTGCGGTCTGTAGTTAAACCCACTGCCAGCGTAGTAGTCAAGTCTCTAGAGTCCCACACACAGAGTTTCCTTACTCCAGGCGAAACGATATAGAGGTCGTATGGTTTTACGACAAGGGTTCGGACGCATACGTGTGTTTACGCACGTACGACATCCGGAGAGTTTTTACTAGCCGGTTTTGGTTTAAGCCAGTTTCTAGTATCCGGTTATTGGATTTATACAGTCTAAAGTTTTTCCTTGTTTTCACGGATAGGAGGGGCGTTCTCGTAATTGCGCGAGAAGCTTCTAGAAGATGGTGACTAAGGAGGTTAAGGTGGCATATACATTGAATGAGATTAGTGAGTCATATGAGTGATTCATCCATGTCATTAATGCATCATAAATGCTTATGACTCATGGAGATGAATCACCATTAGATATTTATGAAACATGATTATTCATCATTTTATTTTCTTTTATTGATAAATCTTAATGCTTCATATATATTATGATAACTCATTTTCTCATATCAATCATCATTCTCACTTTCTCTCTCCTCAAGCTCTCCCTCTTCAAACCCTAATCCTCCGCTCTCATGTGTTGAGTACAAGGATTAGATTAGACTACTTAATTCTCAACCATTCTCTATATCACCTAGGTTACTTGGATTAGCACTTCAAGAAACCTAGTTACCTCTAGTTTGAGGTGAAGCTTGTAGTAAAGCTCTCGGGTGGATCTTCCACTACTTAGAGAAGGCCGGAGAGGACGTGGAGAACGACAAGACGAAGGACTCGGTTCTATAGGTATAATCACTTAACATAGTAGTTAACACTTCTATGATTTCTTGTTAGTTATTGTTTATGCAAATATTCTCGGTTAGTCGATGTTTACGCCTAAAACAAGATTGTTTTTCATTATTCCGCCTCCCCGCAAGTCGTGGGGTGTTGTACATCGACTTACAGTGGTATCAGAGCCTCGCTAAACAATAAATAACTCATTATCAAAGTCGTAAGAATTTCGAACGCAAAAAAGAACCGGAAACATCGTCGATTATCACACTTGCTGTCGAATTTTAAACTGGCTCTAAAATTTTTCAGGGTGCTTTAAAATAACAAGCAGGAAAAACTAGGGATACTGAAGAAATTTGGACTCCTAACTCGGCCATCTCACCGTGGAACCGCGGCGGATCCATGCGATCCGCCGCGGATCCGCGGCCGAGTTGGGGCCGAGTCGGCCCAAATTTATTCAGTAACTCCTAGGTGTTAACAGTGATGTTTCTGGGATGTTTTATTTTCTGCTAAGATCTCAGGTTCACAGAGAAGTATTGGAGTAGAATCTAAAAGCATTTGTTCGATCAAAATTTTACGATGTTTGCTAATATGATTATATCTGTGTTTGTATAATGTGTTCGTAAACCTCCCCTAACTGCTAGTATGTCGGCTGGAAGGGGGTTGCATATTTCTGTAATGGTTTTTACTGTTTGTGGATGTGAACTGTATTGGACTGTTGTGATGATTAGCCGAGGTTTGTGATGGGTTATTATTTTAATTCATTCGATGTAATTGTAATATGTTGTAATATTATTTTGCGGGGCACATCCAGGTTGCGGTTGTAGCCACCGTTGTATTATTTCATTTTACTGTTTTTGCTCCTAGGATAGACCCAAGGTGGAGTGCAAAAACTACCGGGTACTTTGAAGTGTTTAGTGGCCTACTCACTTTGTTGAGGGAGACCGCTTCACTTCGGGTATTTAGCGGGTAGTTTGCAGTACCCGTAGGGGTCTATGGTGGGGTAAAGGCTATTCATCACAACTGTGTAATCCGTCTTTTGTTGCAAGCTCTAACCAAACACGGATTGCTTGCAAATCCAAAAAGGTTCATATGAGATCTGGAATGCCTATTATTGCGTCTGACGAATGTACAATATCTATATATGATAGCTATTTAGACATCACTTATGTTTTACACTCGCGCTAGCCCAGCCCCCGCTCTGCCGTTAGTTAAGTAAGCTAACGGGTGATGACGGGACCCCGTGGCGAATGCGGATGGCATAAGAGAACGTTGTATTTTCGTTGTTTTCTGCAATGATAGGTTAAATGATAGGACGCATTATTTTAATGCAAAGAAAATAAACCAAAGTTGAATCGTTGGAACAGTTTAAAAGAAACCACTCGATTATTTTTAAAACAGATGATATTTTAAATTGCGGAGCTTTAACCACTCTTTTTAAAAAGCTATCAGGTTCCTTCGGTTATATCAAGTTCACTACGTTCACAGTTTCGCCAAAACCAGTCGTAGCCCTCCGTCAGTTCTTATGGATGGTCAGTAGTATTCAAGCTATGTTTGTTTGGCCCTTAGTTAAGACATAGTGATTGGTAGCTGCTGGGGTATTCATTTGTTGCATAGATAGATGAGTTGGTTTGGGACAGTCGTATTACTTTGTTTGGCCCTTAGTCAAGAGTATATACGGATGGGTTCAAATCAACAGGATAATGATGGGCAAAACTTGACATGTGACTTATGATTTGTTGGCCCTTAGTCAAGGTCATAAGAACATGGGGCAAAAATCTATATCGGGAATTTCTAAAGAAACTAAAATTTGCAAAGAGATGCATACCATTTGGAGTTTGATGAATGTTGGTAGGATTCCTTCAACATTATCTTACGATGATATTTGGATCCCGATCCTACTGTGAGTATATGCTACTTATCAGGAGATTCGTCACTTAACGATCAATGCTATAAACCAAGTAAGTGCCGAGAAAGGTGTCAGCGGGGCTACACCCCCAGAGAAAAGAGGTTATTTAATTAAGGAACTTCACGAAAGCGTTGGAAAACCTCCCTCGAAGTACCGACACTAGCCTGGCTGAACGGTTAAGCAAGTATTGTACAGTGAGAATGGTCCTGGCTAATTCTTCTTTTATGGTTTGAGGAAGGATTCGAGAAACAGTGGGAGCCATCCAGTTTAGATAAATTAAAAACCAATCTAAACTTGCAAGAGCATCATGCTAAAGTGTTTTCTTCTCTCTCTCTCTCATTGCAGCGACCTTGTGACCATGACTAGGTTACATCTAGATAACAAGTTGACTGAATCTAACTTATATGACTGGCAAAGGTATGTCCAGATGACCATTGCCTATGACAAGCTGGACCACCCTATTACTACTCAAGATCCCGCCGTCCCAGGTCCAGTTTCCACCGTCGCGGATATGGATATCCGTCAGACAAAGGAAAAGGATAAAGCGAAAGCCAAGTGCCTCGTGTTGGCTTCAGTTGATGGTATATACCAGAAGCAGCACGAGAAGATGGACTCTGTTTCCATCTTTTTCCATAACAAAGATTTATACGGAGAGCAATCTCATATCGCAAGATATGAGGCCTCGAACGAATTAATTCAAGCAAGGTCGGCTGACGGGTCATCTGTAAGGGACGATGTCCTTACGATGACTAGCTATATTGATGAGCTCAAGGACCTAGAGACCACGTTGGGAAACAGGTTATATGCTGACTTATTTCCATGGTCCATACCCTCTACTTACACCCTGAAAGAAACCAGGGAGACACAAGCTCTGCTTAATAGGAAACCTTCTTCTTCTTCATCCAAGGCGAAAGCAAAGGGTGAAAAGAAGAAGACCTCTACAAAGCCGATATATGGTGTCAGTAAAGTAGGAGGAAAGGGAAGAAAAAAAGTTTCGGGACTTGGTGTAGGTAAGGAGGGATATTCCTATTGTTATGGGAACGGGCATTGGCAGAAGGATTGCAGGGCTTTGGAAGCCAGTAGCCAGGATACGAAGCATATTGTGGCTTCAGCCTCAAGTGTGTTTGTAATTGAGAACTGTTTGTCAATTAACTCTACTTCCTGGGTACTAGATACCGGAGCAGGATCTCATATCTGTAATTCATTACATGCTTTGAGAAACCGTAAAGTTATAAGGGTAGGTGATTTGTCTCTCAGAGTTGCAAACAGAATGAGCGTGGATGCTGAATCCGTGGGAGAATATCGTCTAGGTTTGACAAGTGGGCAGATATTGATTCTACATAACTGTCTGTATGTACCTAGTTTGACTTGTAATATCATATCAGTTTCCTCACTTTCGAGAGAGGGATATGACTTTACATTCGTAAGCGATGTGGTTCACATCCACCTAAATCAAGTTCTGATTGGGTCCGGTACATTAGATGACGGTATATACGTATTGAATCAAGCTCAGGTTTTCAATGTCCAGAACACACTTAAAAGAAAGTCTCCAGAAATAAATCAGGCTTTCTTATGGCATTGTAGACTAGGTCACATCAACGAAACACGATTAACAAAGTTACATAGAGAAGGATATTTGAATCCGTTCGAATATCAATCTTATGCCACTTGTGAATCTTGTCTCATGGGAAAGATGACAAAGACTCCGTTTACTAGACACGGAGTAAGAGCGAGCGAGCTCTTAGGACTCGTACACAGTGACGTGTGTGGTCCAATGTCTACACATGCGCGAGGTGGTTATTCCTACTTCAGTACTTTTACGGATGATTTCTCTAGGTATGGATATATCTTCTTAATGAAGCATAAATCCGAGGCCTTTGAGAAATTCCGAGAATACAAGAATGAAGTGGAAAAACAGACAGGCAAAAGTATAAAGACACTGAGATCTGATCGAGGTGGTGAATACTTAAGTGCCGAATTCCTGGGTTACTTAAAAGAGAATGAAATTCTCTCTCAGCTTACTCCTCCATACACACCACAACACAATGGTGTATCGAAAAGGAGGAATCGAACCCTATTGGATATGGTTCGTTCCATGATGAGTAAGGCTGAGTTACCGCGATCTTTCTGTGGTTATGCACTAGAATCAGCTGCATATCTTTTGAACCAGGTTCCAACCAAGACTGTGCCTACCACACCATATCAGATGTAGAGTGGGAAGAAACCCTGTCTAAAACATTTTAGGATATGGGGGTGTCCAGCTTTTGTAAAAAACCAGCATCCGGACAAGCTCGAGGCACGCTCAGTACAGTGTAAGCTTGTGGGATATCCAAAGAACTCCAAGGGATATTATTTCTATTACGCAGAGGAACAAAAGGTTTTTGTTTCTCGTCATGCCTACTTCTTAGAAACTGAATTTTTAGAAAATCAGAAGAGTGGGAGCGCAGTAGAACTGGAAGAAATTCCAGAACCACAAGCTGTTACTGAAAGTTTGGTAGAACAAGAAGTTTCAGAAGAAAGGGACATACCAGCGTCTATCCGCAGAAGTAGTAGGCAGTCTCATCCGCCCGAGAGATACTACGGTTTTCTTATAGATGGGGATAGAGAAGATTGTGTCATTGATAATGACGACCCTACTAGCTTCCAGCAAGACATTCAGAGCTGCGACTCGGTAAAATGGATGGATGCAATGCGGACCGAAATGGAGTCCATGTACACTAACAAAGTGTGGACTTTGGACACTGCTCCAGATGGGGTAAAACCCGTAGGATGCAAGTGGATCTTCAGAAAGAAGATTGGTGTAGATGGACAGGTTGAAACCTATAAGGCTAGACTTCTTGCAAAGGGTTTCCGTCAAAGACCTGGTTTGGACTATGACGAAACCTTTTCTCCAGTGGCTATGCTGAAATCCATTCGGGTCCTTCTTGCTATTGCTGCCTTCCACGATTATGAGATCTGGCAGATGGACGTAAAGACGGCCTTTCTAAATGGAAATTTAGAAGAGAGCGTCTATATGGATCAGCCAAAGGGATTCATTCAGAGTGGGAGCAGCGGTAAAGTATGCAAGCTGCTTAAGTCCATTTATGGACTAAAGTAGGCATCGCGGAGTTGGAACATCTATTTTGATGATACTGTCAAAGAATTCGACTTTATCAAAAATCCAGATGAACCATTCATATACAGTAAGATTGTAGGGAGAGTTGTTGTATTCCTCGTCTTGTACGTGGATGACATTCTCCTAATAGGAAATGATATTCTTATGCTACAGTCAGTCAAAAGATTCTTGTCACAGAAATTCTCCATGAAGGACCTGGGTGATGCCACCTACATTCTGGGGATCCAGATCTATCGTGATAGATCAAAGAGGATGTTGGGACTTTCACAGTCCAGGTACATAGACACCATATTGAAAAGATTCAGTATGGAAGATCCTAAGCGCGGTAACGTACCGGCTTGTCACGGAATCACCTTCTCCAAAGAGATGTCTCCCAAGACTGATTTGGAAAGGGAACGCATGTCGATTATACCCTATGCTTCTGCGGTAGGCTCTATAATGTATGCGATGTTATGTACCAGACTAGATGTAGCATACGCATTGAGCGTTGTAAGCCGGTATCAGGCAAACCCAGGGGAGAGTCACTGGATAGCAGTAAAGAACATTCTCAAGTACCTGAGGAGGACGAAGGAGATGTTCTTGGTTTACGGCGGAAAAGACCTCAGGATGGAGGCCTATGCTGATTCCGGCTTCCAGAGTGACAAGGATGACTCCAAGTCCATGTCGGGTTATGTCTTTACCCTCAATGGAGGGGCGGTCTGTTGGAAGAGTTCCAAGCAGGACACCGTTGCTGACTCAACGATGGAAGCGGAGTACATAGCTACTTGCGATGCCGCAAAAGAAGCTGTCTGGATGAAGAAGTTCCTCACAGAACTTCAGGTGGTTCCTACCAGTGTTGGTCCAATACCTCTGTATTGTGACAACAACGGCGCTATAGCTTTAGCGAAGGAACCCAGGTCCCATCAGAAGTCCAGACACATCTTAAGGCGGAATCACCTGATCAGGGAGATCGTAGATCGCTGGGAGATCGAGGTAAAGAGAGTAAATACAAAGGATAACATTGCTGATCCATTCACTAAGGCCCTACCTCAGATTCAGTTCGAGAGGCTACTCGAGATCATCAGTCTTCGATACGCCAGTACATGGCCCTAGTGTAAGTGGGAGATTGTTAGTGTTTATGCCCTAGAAGGCCATTACTGTATCATACTAGTTTGTATATTACTTAATGGAAGCTTGGGATATTCACATGTATATAACAGTCTTGCTAAACATGGTAGTATGCTACTTGGTTTTTCTATCTTAATATGTGAGTAAATGTATTGATAGAGCTCTTAGGATCTTGCTTGACTACCAGTGTTGTAATGGCAGTCACACTAGTGGGGGCTGGGTAGTCTACAAGCACATCCTTATTCAGGTCCCTAGTCGTTGAATTATCGAGACAGGGCATCGATACTCCAGAGTAGACTAGTGTGTACGCTTCTCATCCCAGTTGGGGAGATGGTCTGTCCCACAGCCGTCAGTACGTCGTACTGGAGATAGTATGCAGGTGCTCGTTAGGTTACGGGTACACCGGACAGGACTCACATGGAACTGTTGGTTGGTTTTATACCAGTCGTCAGTGAACAGTTCCCAGGTGACATGAGTACAGCATAGTCCGCAGACTTAACACTGCTACTTCGCCTCGAGTGTGTCCCACTGTTCTTAGATTGCTACCCTACCACGGCTCAAAGGAGTCGTGCAAACAGGTAGCAGTTGGGTGCAGTCCCGAGCACTTGGAGGCAGTGGCGGTTAGACAGGATTCGTCTCTCCCGGTATTGGGGGTTGATATCGCGCTGTGTCAGAGAGCCATTACGCAAAGTCACTGGCCAGGGCAAGCGAGATTTGCTGGTAGGTTCCAGTAGTTTCTCAGGGTGTAATGGGATTCGCTCCGACACGACTTATACCGCTATTAGGGGACTGACGCTTGCCGCTCCCTAGGCCCGATTTGCGATAGTCTTAGACGAACGGACCGGACTGTATGGAGATTGTCACATCAGACTCAGTAGGAGTTCGGATGGGTTTCCTCATCGGCCTTCTTATCGACATCTACCTGGGGACCGTTACGTACAGCTAGTGCCGCTTGCGGTCTGTGGTTAAACCCACTGCCAGCGTAGTAGTCAAGTCTCTAGAGTCCCACACAGAGAATTTCCCTACTCCAGGCGAAACGATATAGAGGTCGTATGGTTTTACGACAAGGGTTCGGACGCATACGTGTGTTTACGCACGTACGACATCCGGACAGTTTTTACTAGCCGGCTTTGGTTTAAGCCAGTTTCTAGTATCCGGTTATTGGATTTATACAGTCTAAAGTTTTTCCTTGTTTTCACGGATAGGAGGGGCGTTCTCGTAATTGCACGAGAAGCTTCTAGAAGATGGTGACTAAGGAGGATAAGGTGGCATATACATTGAATGAGATTAGTGAGTCATATGAGTGATTCATCCATGTCATTAATGTATCATAAATGCTTAATGACTCATGGAGATGAATCACCATTAGATATTTATGAAGCATGATTATTCATCATTTTATTTTCTTTTATTGATAAATCTTAATGCTCCATATATATTATGATAACTCATTTTCTCATATCAATCATCATTCTCACTTTCTCTCTCCTCAAGCTCTCCCTCTTCAAACCCTAATCCTCCGCTCTCATGTGTTGAGTACAAGGATTAGATTAGACTACTTAATCCTCAACCATTCTCTATATCACCTAGGTTACTTGGATTAGCACTTCAAGAAACCTAGTTACCTCTAGTTTGAGGTGAAGCTTGTAGTAAAGCTCTCGGGTGGATCTTCTACTACTTAGAGAAGGCCGGAGAGGACGTGGAGAACGACAAGACGAAGGACTCGGTTCTATAGGTATAATCACCTAACATAGTAGTTAACACTTATATGGTTTCTTGTTAGTTATTGTTTATGCAAAGATTCTCGGTTAGTCGATGTTTGCGCCTAAAACAAGATCGTTTTTCATTATTCCGCCTCCCCGCAAGTTGTGGGGTGTTGTACATCGATTTACAAAGACGACGTTTGTCAAGTCGTCAATTTTTGAGTAAAGCTTGGCCATCTCCTTGTCTTTGTTTCTAAGATACTTTCGGAGCTCTTGGAGAAGTCGCTGCTCTGCGTTCATGGGACGGAAGATTGGCTCATCTTCGCTTTCCGAGCCTGACTCTTCATGAACTGAGAGCTCTCTCTGCTTATCAGCCTCACTGGGAGGGTCTTCATTACCTTCCAAAGGAGGCTGGCCTTGGAATATGACAGCCATATTCATGCCAGATTGGATTTGGGATATGGTGGCCTCCTCCTTGCTCTTGCTGCGCGTGCCCACCATGTAGACAGTGTGAATAACACATTCAGCCATCCCTTCATCTTTGGCGGGTAACCCTGTTCCTCGAACCTTATGAGGTTCAGCCTAGCAGGAGCCCTAGCCCTTTTGTTGGCTTTGTATCTGAGCCTTTTCTGCCTTAGCGTCTCAATTTTAAGGGCTTAGCGGGCATCTGTTTCCTAGGAAGCCACCGTGAGTCGATTAGCGGGGAGCTTAGAGAAGTCATCCGATCGACCAGTTGTCAAGGGCACCACCGGAACTTTCTCGGGATGCCTTGTTACTTTGCTGGTGTTGATGGCCTTGCCCCCAGCTGGGGCCAAGGAAATTCGTTCAAACACCGACTTGCGTTTGAGTTGGGGCATCTTCGAGACCACCACATTTGGCCTTTTGCCTTTCGAGACCGGCTTGTCTGTCACCGGGCCTTGAGGTGCAGGGATGGCATTAGCTGAGACAAACAGGATAGAGCCGAATGGTAGTGGCGGCTCTTCCCATTGTCGCCCGAGACTGGCCAGAAGGATCGTCCTGGCGTCCATCTTCATCGTGTAGAAGATGGGAGCTGAGTTCATCTTCGGAGACATTGTTGAAAGGTGATTGCTTAAAAATCCTGCATGAAAGAGCATTATTTTAGTATAAATATAGATATGTATATTGATTGAGTTCGCATGAACGTTTAACCCGAAATATGGGAGGAGAGATTGGTCCCACCGGGCGTGCCAGAATCTGTAGGGTGTTTTTCGTCACCCCATTGAGATGGGAATACACGCGCGCTTGTCAGGCGCATTACAGATTCCCCCTGCCTAGGGTAGGCTGGGGTTTAATGATTGTGGAGATCCGAATCTCCGGCAGCCGTGGACTAAGCTGCCGTTAATTACCCCTCGCATTTGGAGCGAGAGAACCTCTGATTGACGGATTAAACTGGTCATGCGAACTCAATGTGCAGTGTTGTGTTTTGAAGGGGTTTTGGATATATCGGGGCCCCGCAGAATTTTTACGGGGGTCTCGCTACCCGGATAGCGGGCCGGGGGTCAAGGGGGCTAGCAGCCCCCTTACAGGGTGCGGGGCAGCGCCCCGTTAGAAATTTTTTCTAACAGGGACAGTGTCATGGAGTATGTGTGTGTGTATATATGTATACATATGTATATATATATATGTATATATATAAAAGGGAGGAAGGCATCCAAAGGATGCGTGGGGCCAATGCCAGTGCTTTGAGCGCAAGAGCGCTAGCGCACCACATGTCAGCACGTGAGCGCTCGGACGCTAGCGTACTGAGCGCTAGCGCGCCATGTGTCAGCACGTGGGCGCTCGGGCGCTAGCGCATTGGGCGCTAGCACTCTGAGCGCAAGAGCGCTGGCGCATTGAGCGCTAGCGCTCTGAGCGCAAGAGAGCTAGCGCTTTGAGCGCTAGCACGCCACGTGTCAACACGTGGGCGCTCGGGCGCTAGCGCTCTGAGCGCAAGCGCGCTAGCGTGCCACGTGTCAGCACGGGGGCGCTCGAGCGCTGGCGCTCTTAGCGCAGGAGCGCTAGCGCACCACGTGTCAGCACATGGGCGCTCGAGCAGCAAAAGGGACTTGGTCCCTGCAATGGGAGTTGTACTCCCAGAATGGAGCACTTATTATTTTGTGTGTATGTGTGTGTGTGTGTATATGAGGAGTTAAACTCCTAAGATGTTTTGAAGCTGATGAAGGGCTTCTCTTCTTAAGCCCTAGTTCTTCCCCAAAGTGGGGTTTCTGGAGATGGGTCTCCTTCTTCTTCCTTTGTTGGCCGGATCTTGAAGATCAAGAAATATGAGATTCTAAAAATCTCTCCTTTCTGAGATCTGATGGTAGATCTGAGTTCCCCTTTGTGAGTTTTTTGGTGAAAAACTATTTAGTTTTGGAAAAGGAAAAGTAAAACTCTTGATTTAATTAAAAAAAGATGAAAGTTTAGAACCTTGAGGAAGAAGAAGATCACAGATCTAGATTTTTCTTTGGGGAGAGAAAAAGTTCTTGGGATATTTTTATTATCCTTGCCTTTATAGGCTATACACTTTACATATAGCCCCTTAGGCTTTACAAAAATGGCATTTTAGCCATCCCATGGTTCATGTGCCATTTCTTTTTGCACATAAGCCATGGGCTTACAAAAATTTGGCTTTATGCCCATTTCGCATACATTCATGCATAAAAAATCATTTATTACATGATCTATATTTTGGCATGGAGGAGGCTGGCCACGGGCTCGACTTGGGCATGGGCCCGCTTGATCTGGGCTTGGGCCCACCTGGCTTGGGGGTTGACCTTGACTTTGACTCGGCCAACCGGTGTGCAAATTTTTACCCCAACAAACGTAACAGCCACCCAGGTATTGAGCGATCAGAAGATCAACAAGCAAGCCTGTATACACTCCTGCAAAGCCTGTCAGTAACACTACCGTACAGTCCGGTCTCTTCGTCTGATATGTCGCATATCCAGTCTAGGGGTGGTATACGTCAGACCCCAGTAACCGATAAGTTGTGCCGATTTAAGGCTCATAACAGGTCGAGAAACTACTGATAACACTTACCAGTAGATCTCCATAGCAGCCCTGGCTAGGGACTTCCAGTTATAGTCTATCGAGCACAGCGCAACATCAACCCCCAATACTGGGAGAGACGAAACCCCTCCTATCGCTCATTGCCTCCATGTGATTCGGGACAGTACACAAAGGCCACCGTTTTGCAAGTTCTCTTGAACGTGGTAAGGTGGAAATCAAAGCACAGTAGGAATCACACAAGACTCTATGACGATCTCGGGTTTACAGACTAACATGTACCAGTGTCACCGGAGAACTGCTATATGACGATAAGTATAGTACCAACTAGGAGTTCTCGGCGAGTCCGTTCAGTGTACCCAGTCTCCACTGAGCACACGTATACCTCCTTTGATGTCAAACGCCAATGGATGTGGGGTCATCCATCGCCCATCATATGGGTCAAGAAGCGTATACACTAGTCTACTCTGGAGTATCGATGCCCTGTCTCGATACACCCTCGACTAGGAACTTTTATAGGATGTACTTGTGGACTATCCTGGCCCTACTAGTATGATCTACATCATAGTCCTGGTAATCAAGTACATATCCTAAGGGCTTCATCAACATGTGAGAGCAAAACAGTATCACAATACAAGTCGACATGTTAAGACAAAGAGCAACCAGACAGCATACTATCATGTCGAACAAGAAAGTCATCTCTATATATGTCCAAGAATCCACTATAATATATATCATATGTACAATAATGGCCTCTATAACATACGCATAACTAACAGTACGGTGCGAAGCGACTCAGCCGGTTGAACTCTGCGGCGTAGACATCCACTGATCGTCCATTCTGCTTCAACATAATGAATTTCTCCTCCATCTCGGCATTGGCAGTAGCCGGAAAATAGTGATCTAGGAAGCATGCGGAGAACGTGTCCCATCCAATAGGTTTTTCGAGCCAGCTTTCCTCCACGGACCACCATGTGCGGGCCTCGTCTTCCAGCTGGATCTTCACTACGTTCACTCTATCATCATCAGGAACTCGAGCGGCTGTCAGGAGGTTCCTTATGTTAATGAGACATTGCTCGGCTTCAAGAGGATTTGCTGATCCCGTGAACACCGCTGGATGAAGCCTCCTGAAGTCCGAAACAGTACCAAACCTAGCGGGGTAGTCGGTACGTGGGTGCCCTCGGGGGCAGCGGGAACAGCCGTAGATCTTTCCAGGGTGGTAATCATGGTCTCCTGTACCGCCTTCAATCCCTCGGCCAGGAGATCAGTCTTCCTCTCTTGAGCCTGGGCAAGGGTCGTCAGTGTGCTGAGGATCTTCTCGGTATGATCATTAGAACCGGCACTTGAGGAGTTGCCCCGAGGAGTCTGTATTTCTGAAAAAGATCAAAAGAAATTAGATTCAAACAAAGATTTCATGATGATTCAACGAGTATTAGAAAGTGAACAAAAATGTAGTACAGCACACGTCAAGGGTGTAACTCAATCTAGGGATCCCTCGACGGAACTGTAATTTCATCCAAAAACCCGACGCTCTGATACCAACAAAACCATGTCACGTTCATCTTCCCAAAAATATGGAATACGAAGGGTGACACTAGGCCAGCCATGCTCCTACGGTCAGGAAATAATCCCACTGTAGTCATACTTCGGCTTGTAGCATTACATGGTAGTCAGTAAACAGTACTAGAGTAAAGGAAAATCACAGTTCACAACTTTATTACATTACAATATAAAGAGTTCGAAATGCTCAGACTGTAAT
This sequence comes from Agapanthus africanus, assembly GCA_030015575.1. NCBI lineage: Eukaryota > Viridiplantae > Streptophyta > Magnoliopsida > Asparagales > Amaryllidaceae > Agapanthus > Agapanthus africanus. Next base: position 542,587,449 of record CM057337.1, read on the forward strand.
ACTCTTTTCTGTATATTAACAGAAGAATTTCCGTATAGAGATTTCAGAATCGTTACAGAGATGGAGAGGGTGGCAGCTGGAGGAGTTGGTGGGGCTGACGAGGGACTTGTCGGCGGTGAAGGGGATGCCAAACGGGGTGGTTTTCGGTGAGAGGAGTCGGAGGGGAGCTCAGTGGGATTTTAGGAGAAAGAGAAAGTGAGAGAGTTAGAGATTGAGATTGAGACTAAGAGAAGGTGGGAGAAAGAGACGTTAAGGGAAGAGAGGAGTCCATCGAGGAGATCTTGGGGAGACAGTTAGGGCTCGGTTGTGATGGGAGTGCAGGTCACGAGGGGGACATTGCAAGGAAGGAGGAGGCGCGGGTGAGGGGCTCGGTGAAAAATGAGAAAGAAAAAAAAGAAGATTAAAGAAAAGAGGATAGGGAAGTTGGACCGGGCTCTCTTATGCTTGAGTTGGGGAAGAGGAGGAAAAAGAGAGAGGGGTATGATATAATAATTAGGAGATTGGAAGGAAAAGTTTGGAAAATATATATATAGAAAAGATATATGGAAAAATATGGAATAGTTTATTTATTCAAAAGACGGAAATGTTACATAAGAACTGGGTATTACAGTGCAATTTTTGAGAATTGTTTAATTTGCAAGACCATAATTTTAAAAAAAGTTTAAGATAGTTTATTTTTTAATTACTGGTTAGCGTAATCTATCTAAAATATTAGATTAGGAAGGGTATTAATATTAATAATCAGACGAGGGTTTGACCGCATACTATAAAATAAGAGGGTTGAGCATCTCAGGGTCCTTTTAGTGCAGATCAGGTATTCTTCTCTCTCTCTCTCTCTCTCTCTCTCTCTCTATATATATATATATATATATATATATATCGATCTCGATATATATATATATATATATATATATATATATATATTGGAGTGATCCATTGCAAATCGATCCACCTTTTTAAAAAATGGGAGCTCCCGATCTACGACATATTTTAACGATCTGATCCGTTCAAATTGATCACCCAACCTTTAAATATATATTTATGAAAAATCAAAAGATTTGAAGACCTCTAGCCTATGCATTGGATGATGTTTATGTTGCATTATCAAAAGATGTCCTTTTTTGCACACATCGATGCATAGACCAGACGTCTTCAAATTCTTTGATTTTTCATACACATATATTTAAGGATAGGATGATCAACTTGAACAGATCGGATCGTTAAAATATGGTGTAGATCGGAAGTTCCCGTTCTAAGAAAATGTGGACAGGTTTGCAATAGAGCAATATATATATATATATATATATATAAAGAGAGAGGAGGGAGACCCTATGAGACTTTTTCGTCAGGTGGCTTCAAAAAACTACACCCTCCACCGTTTTATTCGACAATCGGCACCCATCATCTTCCTCTTTATCATTTAAGATGAGGATACACCGAATTTCATGTGATTTTACCACTTTTCATCGTTGAGTTAGCAATGTAAAAAGTTTTATTGTCGGTAAACCGTTAATTTTGCACCCACTAATTCAAAGGTGAAAAATGGTAACATCACATGAAATTCGGTGTATCCAAATTTTAGGTGATAAAGATGAGGATGATGGGTGCCAATCATCAAATAAAACTTTGAAGGGTGTAGTTTTTTGACGCCACCTAACGAAAAAGCCTTTTAAGGCCTATTTTCCTCTATTATTCTCATATATATATATATATATATATATATATATATATATATATATATATATATATAGGCTCCGGCCAAGTTGTTTTACACATAGAGTGATCTATGGATATAAAATTTTAATCACTTTGACACCGTCTCTGTCTTCGATCAAGTGTCCTAAAAATATGACATTTTTATTGTGTTTAACAGCAATCCATTTTTTAAACGCTTGAGCCATCACCTATAATGCATCATATCGATCAAAATTTTTACTCAATGTGTAGAGCAAGGTGGTCGGAGCGAATCGTCGATTTGATGGTCGGATTGGGCTATGTGATAGGCTAGCTGAATGTTATATATTAACTAGCTAGCTGATAACCCGTTTCCTTATATATATATATATATATATATATATATATATAGAGAGAGAGAGAGAGAGAGAGAGACGATCTTATGAGGTCCGGCCTCATTTCTTATTTTGAGGCCAACTTTTCAAACACACAACCCTCATGTTTTACATCGATCCAAATCGATCATCTTAATCTACATGTTATAATTAGCTTATGATTCAAATTTCAAGTGATTTAGAGTCGTTTAGCATGTCCATCAAGTGATCATATTTTTCATGCAACAAAGAACCAATAATTTTTTACTCCACTTGATGAATGAGTTAGAAGTTTCGAAATCCTATGAAATTTGATACGTATCTATACCATGAAAATCAAGATGGGCAAGTTTGGATCCATGTAAAACATGAGAGGTTAGGTGTTTGAAAAGTTGACCTCAAAATAAGAAATGAGGCCGAACCTCATAGGATCAACTCTCTCTCTCTCTCTCTCTATATATATATATATAGAGAGAGAGAGAGAGAGAGAGAGAGAATAATATAGGAAAGAGGCCCTAGAAGGCTTTTTCGTCAGGTGGCGGCAAATAACTATACCTCCACTATTTTATTCGACGATCGGCACCGGTCATCTTGATCTACATCTATTATGCCGATACACCAAATTTCACATTATTCTAACATTTTTTCACCGTTGATTTAGTGGGTGCAAAATTAACGGTTTACCGATAACAAAACTTTTAACATTACTAAATCAACGATGAAAAGGTGTTAGAATAAAATGAAATTTGGTGTATCGACATATTATACTATGAAAATCAAGATGGCCGGTGCTGATCGTCAAATAAAATGATGGAGGGTGTGGTTATTTGCCGCCACCTAACGAAAAAGCCTCCTGTGGCATCTTTTCTCCATTATTCTCACATACACACACACATATATGTCTTCTGGTTAAGACAACAGAGATAAGTTGATGGCCCTCTCATGGTCGTGGTTCCCACCTGAGATTTTCTTCGAGATCTTTGATAAATTGTCGACTATTGATCATATCCGTTGTTTTTGTTGTATGGATACGGTCGACTGTTGGCAAGCTATCGAAGATCTCGGAGAAAATCTCAGGTGGAAACCACGACCATGAGAGGACCATCGTTTTTATCTCTACTATCTTAACCGAAAGAGGAGGGGAACTACGAAATTGGCGAGAAAAACACACACACATACATGTGTATGTATATACATACATGTGTGTGTATTAGAGATGAGTTATGTTAACAGGTTTTAAAATATTTATAAAGCTTACCCATTGGATTTTTTAAAAAATTGTGATCTTGTAAATTAAATCGATGTTAAAATTGTGCCCTAATTTCTTTTCTAAAAGTAACTTTCAATCGTAATATTCCTTTTTATCACTCTTAAATCTCAAAGTTTCTTTAATATCGGTTCAAATCTTAAAATTTATATATTTCACCTTTAATTATCGAGCAAGGATATTGCGAAACCTTAAATTGATAAATCCATATCAAAAATTGTAAATGGACAAAATTACTCCAACTACAAAATCAACTGATTATACTATTGGTTTAATTTACTAAAATACCCCCATTGATATTCTCTCAACAAGTGATGAGTTAATAAATTAAAAATATTTCTGTTGTAACACCCCACGCCCCAGTACAGATGATATTTTCGCTCTGGCCGAAACCGCACGGTTTTGTATTTTGGAGAGAACCAGACTTGAGAAGGGACAACTCCCGATCAATGGTAATATTACTTTTTATCACTCTTAAATCTCAAAGTTTCTTTAATATCGGTTCAAATCTTAAAATTTAGATATTTCACCTTTAATTATCGATTAGCGATATTGCGAGATTTTGAATTGATAAATCCACATCAAAAATTGTAAATGGACAAAATTACCCTAACTACACAATCATTTGATTATACTGTTGGTTTAATTTACTAAAATACCCGATGAATTAATAAATTAAAAAATATTTCTGTTGTAACACAACACGGATGGTATTGTCTGCTCTAGCTGAAATCATACGATTTTGTCCTTTGGAACGAACCGGACTCGAGAAGGGACCATTTCCCAGAAGGTCACCCATCCTGGGATTTCCTTAGCCCGAGCATGCTTAACTACGGTTCATCCAAAAGACGTCTCCATAATTAAGGGTGGTATCGTTATATTTATAATGCAGCTCGACCCTCTTTCGGAATGTGCTTCACGGACGCGATCCCATTGTTCTGAAGTGTCTCTCTCACTCAGATCACCAAGATGTCCGTAACAGACCGTACCGAGTGTGGACATGGCAGATCGCCATGATTTCTGAAGATCGTACTGTTGTTGGGAATTACTTCTGTTTACCACGCTGATGAATTAATATCAAAAAACCTTGTCCTCCCCCTGCAATTGCGATCCCTCACCATCGCGAAGTCGCCTCGTCCAATTTAGATTACTCTTTTATGACTTGTTAGAGACATTGATTTGTAATAGTATGTTGATGAACATTTGGACACGCTAAAAACCATTCAATTTTTAAGAGTGAATATATATCAACGAACAGGCAATGATTTGATATATATCAACGAACATGCAATGATTTGTAATAGTTGGTAAAATTAGCAAAATTGATTTGTAGAACAAAGGTATATTAACAAAGGCCTGTTATATATCAATTTTTTTTGTAGCAGTTTGTTACCTATTCTGCCAAGTTTTTGGAGTTAAAGTTGCATCACTTGGATATATTCTGTTATGTTAAACTAGTATGTTAAAACCATTTTATAAAAAAATCTAACTCTATATTTTGGAAAGTAGTGGTACTGATGGATATTAGAGCAAAATATTCCCGGCAAAACATTATGATCAAAAATATTCCTAGCATTTGAAAAAAATTGCAATTTGTGATTAGTAAAAAAATAAATTAATTATCCAGAAAAAAAATGTAACAATATGTCATTGCTGGATGCCAGAGGGAAGTATTTTTTAAGTTACCAATGAGGAATTTTAGTAAATTAAACCAACAACATAATTAAAGGCTGTTGTAGTTAGGTAATTTTGTTCATACACAATTTTTAGTGTGGATTTGTCGATTTAAGATTTGGCAATATCGCTATCCTAATTATTGTTGTATTTACAAAAACACCATTAAATATCTATACCCCTTCAAACTGTTTCTAATTAATTTCAAACTTAGATTTTAGCTATATACTAGTATTTTGCAAGTGTGATGCACGTTACATAGGCCATAGGAGATGGCGTCGAAAAAATACAGCATTCATCATTTTTTCCGACGATCGGCATCCATCATCATCATCGTTCTCATCTAAGATATGCAAACACCAAATTTCATATAATTCCACACCTTTTTCACCGTTGAATTAGCAATGTAAAAAGTTCTATTGTCGGTAAACCATTAATTTTGCACCAACTAAATAAACGGTGAAAAAATGGTATAATCATATGAAATTTGGTGTATCCACACTATTAAAATAGGGGGTTGCCCCTACGGATATTGAAATCCGTAGGGGCAGATTTATGTTGGCCCTACGGATTAATCCGTAGGGCTATAAGGTTGCCCCTACGGGCCAAGACGTTCAAGAATAAAAATATTAATTCTTAATTTGGTGTTTGCCCCTACGGAGCCGCAAACCAAGGACCTACGGACAAATCCGTAGGGGCAACTAAATAGCGATTTAATAAAGGGCACAGATCGATCGCCTACGCCCGTTATCTCTTTCCCCCTCTCTCGATCGCGCGCGAAACAAAATTCCCAAATCATTCCAGCCGTTCTCGTCGTCGCCATCGCCGTTCAGGTTAGTAAATCTTCAACTAAATTAAAGAAATTTTTTATTATTTAGAGCTAGGGTTCATGGCTGGGGCTGGGGTTGCGGTTGGATCAGTTGGGGTTCGGCAGGGGTTGGGGTCAGGGTTGGGGTTGGGGTTAGGGTTGGGGTTCGGTTGCGGCTGGGGCTGGGGCTGGGGTTAGGGTTTGGCTTAGGGTTGGGCTTGGGGTTTAGCTGGGGCTGGGGTTAGGGTTAGGTTGGGGCGGGGCTGGGCTGGGGCTGGGGTTAGGGTTAGGTTGGGGCGGGGCTGGGCTGAGGCTGGGGCTAGGCTGGGGCTGGGGCTAAGGTTAGGTTAGGGTTGGGGTGGGGCTGGGCTGGGTCTGGGTCTGGGTCTGGGGTTAGGGTTTGGCTTAGGGTTGGGGTTAAGGTTTAGCTGGGGCTGGGGTTAGGGTTAGGTTGGGGCGGGGCTGGGCTGGGGCTGGGGCTGGGCTGGGGCTAGGGTTAGGTTGGGGTGGGGCTGGGCTGGTGCTGGGTCTGGGGTTAGGGTTAGGTTGGGGTTGGGGTTTGCTGAATTTGGCAAACCTGAGAGGAATTTCCAGCAATTTTAGCCTAGTTTGATTACTAAAATTATTGTTGATCGAGAAAATCTTGGGTCCTTCTAATCAAACATTGTTTGTTACTATATGTCAACGAGTACTGATAAAAGAAAAAACCGATTTCAAGTAGAAATTAGGTATGTACAATGTTCTAATATAATTTTTATTTCTTGCCATCATCAAATATATAAAAGTACTAATATGAAATGGAAAATAAATAATCAAAGCTTTGGCATGTATGTAAAATCCCTTGTTACTTTTTCTTGGTTGCCCAACTTTGAAAATTCTATCTATTAAATTAGACATACCCTAAAAAGAATGATATTGCAAGAATTTGACTTGGTGGAGACTTGCATCATTAATAGAAATATGAAAAGCCACCTTTGTTAGTCGAGAGTCATGGTAATAGACTTGTCATTATAGATCATAGTCAATTGTTTTTTCTATCATTTTCTTGATCCAGATGCTAATCAACTTGTTAATTAGTTACTGTTTTTATAACGTATTTGTCTATATTTGTTGACAGTGGCCTTTCTTTTGGATGAACATGTTTTTTTGATGCATGTTTCAGTCATGTGAATTCATATGTTGCGTATAACGCTTTATGATATCAGTATCCTACATTTGTAGTTTTAATTGTTGATTGTTATAGATGAATGCCATTGCAATAATATTTTTTGGTTGATGAATGCTATTGCAATGTAGGATGATCAGTTCTATCAATATTGATCTCAATGGTTTAAAATCATGTTACACATACAACACGAATGCACAAAAAACGCATAATTAGAGAGCGATTCGAGATGTTCTGGTTAAAACTAATATATGATACTCGATGATAATATGAAACCATCGTATTCCCATCGACACTCATATATGAAACTAAAAGCGCCACTTAGTCCCCGTCTATCGGTTAACATACGTGCGATACTCGTCATGACATAGAACTATACGAAGGTTGTTAAATATCGGACGGTATAGCTCGATACTAACAACCATCGTATAGTCTACGCGACGAGAAAATTCAATCGTATGGTAACCCATAGATTTGTCCCGTGTGGACAAGTTAAGAATGTATAAAGCAAACGCCTTCATTCACTTGTGTTTTCATCTGTTTCGAGATATTTCGTCGGTACCTTTCCGCTGGTTCTCCGTGTACAAAGATAGATTAGATGTTCATTTCAACGTTGTTTCACAGCTTTGAAATGATTATCTATTCTATTACAGTGTACTCGGAGAACAGTGGGGAGGTGCTGCCGAAATTTACTCGAAACGGTTGAAAGCACAAGTGATGGGTGTTCGCTCTATACATTCTTAATGGGATAGAAGCCTACCCCCGACAGCCGGAACACACACATACAACAAGAATACACAATAAACGCATAATTAGAGAGCGATTCGAGATGTTCGGGTTAAAACCACTATATGATAATATGAAACCTTCATATTCCCATCGATACTCATATATGAAACTAAAAGCGCCACTTAATCCCCGACTATCGGTTAACATACGTGCGATGCTCGTCGTGACCTAGAACTATACGAAGGTTGTTAAATATCGGACAGTATAGCTCGATACTAACAACCGTCGTATAGTCTACGCGACGAGAAAATTCAATCGTATGGTAACCCATAGATTTGTCCCGTGTGGACAAGTTAAGAATGTATAAAGCAAACGCCTTCATTCACTTGTGTTTTCATCCATTTCGAGATATTTTGTCGGTACCTTTCCGCTGGTTCTCCGTGTACAAAGATATATTAGATGTTCATTTCAACATTGTTTCATAGCTTTGAAATAATTATCTATTCTATTACAGTGTACTCGAAGAACAGCGGGGAGGTGCTGCCGAAATTTACTCGAAACGGTTGAAAGCACAAGTGATGGATGTTCGCTCTATACATTCTTAATGGGATAGAAACCTACCCCCGACAGCCGGAACACACACATACAATAAGAATACACAACAAACGCATAATTAGAGAGCGATTCGAGATGTTCGGGTTAAAACCAATATATGATAATATGAAACCTTCATATTCCCATCGATACTCATATATGAAACTAAAAGCGCCACTTAGTCCCCGTCTATCGGTTAATATACGTGCGATGCTCGTCGTGACCTAGAACTATACGAAGGTTGTTAAATATCGGACAGTATAGCTCGATACTAACAACCGTCATATAGTCTACGCGACGAGAAAATTCAATCATATGGTAACCCATAGATTTGTCCCGTGTGGACAAATTAAGAATGTATAAAGCAAACGCCTTCATTCACTTGTGTTTTCATCCGTTTCGAGATATTTCGTCGGTACCTTTCCGCTGGTTCTCCGTGTACAAAGATAGATTAGATGTTCATTTCAATGTTGTTTCACAGCTTTGAAATGATTATCTATTCTATTACAGTGTACTCGGAGAACAGCGGGGAGGTGCTGCCGAAATTTACTCGAAACGGTTGAAAGCACAAGTGATGGGTGTTCGCTCTATACATTCTTAATGGGATAGAAGCCTGACAGAGCTAGGGGGAGGCAACATTCCCTCTCTTTTTTACCCTTGACTATCGCTATACCGGTCCTTATGCCGAGAGGTTCGGCCGGTATATGGGGGACGAGAGCCGGCTCGTAAAGAACTATCCACTTCACGTTGAGTGGGGCGAACCGCACCAGCACTCATTCGCCCTCTTCTTTGATCAGGCTCGGGTACGTATTAATATATATTTTCAGTTGATCTATCCGCTTATCATATTTATTATTAACACTTGCAATCTAATAACAATGTTTTTTTTTGTATTTTCAGTTGGATTACGATTTTCAGTCTGTAGCCGACCCTGATCATCCGGGGAGGGTGCTCGACCTTCATGCTCTGTACAATGGCCTGATGAAGAACATGCAGACCAAGGTCTGATACAACAGGAATGAGCTGAAGGCCGACTGCTACTTCCTATGGATGACGACCCCCGAGGCAGAGAGAGCGGCCCTCCTATCTACTCCGGCTTTTGTGAGAGTCGACGTAGAGACATGGCCTCTATTGTGCGAATATTTCGACTCCCAGCGCAAACAGGTATGTATTTTAAATGTAATTCATTGTTTATGATATAATTTATTTTTTGTGTTCCTTAATTAGAAAACTAAATGTTAATGCGTTGTGCAGAAACAGTCCGCTCAGAATACAGAGAACAGGAAGTCAGCGAAGAGGGGTCGCCCTACTTACACAGGTGGCTCGAGGAACATTACTCGAGCCATGGAGTTATCGGAAAATTACAATAGACCGACCTTTGTGATATTCTGCAATATTAAGAGTTATTTTCTAATATTTCTAATATTAAGAGTTATTTTCTAATATTGCAGACAACTCGGACCGTGGCGTCAGGTGGTACACCGAGCGTGCTGTCCGCATATCTTGCCGTCCACGGCACCTCGACAGATCCCGCCACGGGCGAGCTTCGATATCCCGACGTCGCTACCCAGGAGTATTGCCTAAGTGTTAATATTTTTTCTACCCAAATTTGAAATTTTAGTTTTGGAAGGTTCAAGTTTAAATTTTATACTTATACTTTACTGCTTAATGTGGGTGTAGGAGCGGGTGATTGAGCAGTCCAAGGCCTCGGGGATCGATTTTACCGGACAGAGCGATCCGAGGCTGCTGACCCCAGTTCTGGACGCCGCACACGGAAGGCACCACGGAGGTTGGGAGAGAGGCCGGGGACTGGGCCCTAGCAGGGCCAATATGAGGTTGGACTCCACCCCGGTGGTTACTTCCTCTGTCTCCAGCGACCGACGTGTCCATCAGGAACTGGAGAGCTTGAGGGCCACCGTTCAGGAGTTGAAGGAGATGCTGGTATGTATACTACTTTATAGTAAAATATCATGTCATATTATATAGATATCAACATATCCATAATTAGTACGTAGCTTGAGCTTATTTGGTTTTAGACTTAAGTTTGATTAACCATACATACATATGTAATTAAAATAAACAACGGTTTTCCAAACTAGATATCCAAACGGGGTTTCGAAATAACTTAATAATGATACGAATTTGAATAATACACAGTTCTTACACGCTTCTTACACACGTTAGGTCCAGACGCGACAGGATACATCGACCGAGCCTCCACATGCATCTCCTTCGGCTGCGGCTCCGCAAGCTACTACATCGGCTGCGGTTCCGCAGACAGCTCCTATAGCTCCACCGCCCGCTCAGACTCTCGCAGCCGCGGCTCCGCAAGCGACTATCTCGATGGCGGCTGCGCAGACCACATCACCAGCTCCACAGGCCGCTCAGACTCCCGCTCGCGCCGAATTGCAGAGTTTATTGACCGAGGAGCAGGCACGCGTTATTCTATCGTTATTCAGAGGTGGAGCTGGACTGAGCTAGGATAGCTTTTTGGTTCTTATTTTTTGAAACATGTATTTATTTATATCATACACATTGTACTACATTTTGAAACGATATTGATATTGGTTTATATTTATATCATATTCAGTTTTTGAGTTTCTTTTGTATATTATATGCGTGAGATGCGATTATGAATACTGCGATATATGTTGTGTGATGATTAATTTTATATTTTATTGTTATATATATTATTATGCACAGGGCGGGAAAAAATCATGCAGCCCCTTTTAAAAAAAATACAGATAATATGTACCAACGGATTAATCCGTAGGTATACATGTTGCCCCTACGGCTATATCCGTAGGGGCAAAATATCAGCAGAAACTGATATTTCCCCTCTGATCTCAGTACCGGAAGGTTGGGAGTGCCCCTACGGACATATCCGTAGGGGCCATTGCTTCGCCCCTACGGACTTATCCGTAGGGGAAAAATATCAGGATTTCTAATATTTTGCCCCTACGGATAAGTACTTATGTAGGTATCCGTAGGGGATAGTACGTGGCCCTACGGCTATATCCGTAGGTACAGTTAATATATTTAAAAAAACCGTAAATAATATAACTTTTTTACCCTACGGCCTACTCCGTAGATGAAACAGGACCTACACAGAAATCCGTAGGGGCAAGATTTTGCCCGTAGGGGCAAGTTCAGGGCTTCAACTTGCACCTGCGGCCTTTGCACCTACGGGGTCTTTTTTCGCCGCTACGCACATCTCCGTAGGGGCAGTGGGTTGCCCCTACCGATAAATCCGTAGGGGCAACCCTTATTTGTAGTAGTGTAAAATCCAAACATTTTTTCAAATATCATCTCAAATATAAAAATTTATATATTTTACCTTTAATTCTCGTTGAATTTACAAAAACACAATTAAATCTCTACTACACCAAACTTTCCTTTTAAGTAAGAGCTTTTTACTAAAAATCACATTCATAGTACTTCATATTACGTACTTAAAAGGTTTTTTTTACTAAAACCCCCTCATAATTCGTTAATTACTAAAAAAACCTCCTCTATACTCGCATACATCTAAATTGCTCTAAAAAAATTCCCTAACAGCCCAAAAGGATAATCCTTTTAACATCTTTTATTATTCCATTTGGTGGCTAACAGTGAATATCGGGTTTGACTTCTAAAACCTTCACAACCCCTTTTCTTTTCCCAAAATTCCTAAATTTTCCATCAATTAGCTTTAGGATTAGGGTTTCAATCAATGATCTCTTAAATTATTTATGGAAACCGGCTCATCTTTCTCAACCTTCTCCAACAATGATATTGTCGTGTATCGTTCTCCTTTCAATTACAAGTTTCGAGTTCATGGACAACCTTGTTTGAAAGAAAAATGATTCTTTAGTCGCACTAAACTTAAATCTTCAAGTGAGTGAAAACGTGGGTTCTTTTAAAGTAAGATCTGCTTAAATACCTAGAAAGTAAGAGAACGTCTCAAATACAAGTTCCAGCTGCATCTGAACGGGACGCTGGCTTTTGATGGAAACTAACGAGAGGGATTTTTAATGCAATTTAAATGTATGGGGTTCTTTTCAGTAAATACGAAATATGGAGGAGCTTTTCAGTAATTGATGAGGAATGAAGGGGTTGTTTAGTAAAAAGCTCTAACTTGAAAGACCCTTCACCTACTTAAATTGCACTAAAAAGACCCTAATAAACCAGAAAAGGGAATCTTTTGGGTATCTTACATTACTCCATTAAAGGGTTAACAATGAGTATCAGGATAGGGTCTCAAAACCCCCGACCTCTTTTCTTCTCCCAAAATTCATTATCTTTCCCCTAAATTAGCTTTAGGTTGGATTTTCAATCAAAAATCTCTTAAATTGATAATGAAAACCGGCTCGTCTTCTTCCGTATTCTCCAACAACGAGATTGTCAACTGCCGTTGTCCCATTAATTTCAAGTTTCAAGTTAGTAGACAAACTCGTTCGAAACGAGAGTAGTTCAAGTTCAAGTTCAACCTACCTAAATACATAGCAGATAAGAGAGCAGTTTGAGAGAGAGAGAGAGAGAGAGAGAGAGTAGATAGAAATCATGTCAAGACTCCATGATCATCACCAGATTCCAGCATACACTGTGTGTCGAAAGTAAAAGGTAACTAGCAAAGGCTAATAAAGCAGATGCAATCCACAGAATTCAGGATTATTTCTAATAAGATTATGACTGCTCGCCATGTAATATTGTAAAACTTGAAATTTTTTCTGTATCTTCACAGTTTATAAAACAGGATGTATCTTCACAGTTTATAAAACCAGAAAAGGGATTGGGGTCGGATGGACCTGCAATGGCTATCCGATTAGGTCTTCTGGAAGCTGGATTCACATAAGCAGAACGGCCTGCTGGATTAGTTTGTTCTGCAGATATTACGCCTGCAATACCAAAAAGAAAGGAAAAAAACAAGTGCATCTCAAAGAAAAGTCGAGGATGAAGATATTTTAAAGCCCTGCAGAACAGATAATCTGAGATCAATCCCATTTTTTGTTTGTGTGTTTAGCTTGAACAGACAGAAAATAGATAATCTGAGTTCAAGTAGTGACACATATGATGACCGGAAAAAGGTTGAACAAACATCTATGTTTTCAAGGCCAGAAAAAAATACATTGATATACGACAAAAGTCACACCTTGGGTAGGAATGAAAGTACTTTGGAAGCTTGGATTCGCAATTCTAGCATTAGCTGCAGTGAGTGGTGGAACTGAATTTAGGGCAATGTTGTTGGCGTAGGATGGACCTGCATTGGCTACACCAATGCTGCCTGCTTGAGCAGCTTGTTTGCAAGTGTGGCTGGAACCAGCTATGTGGGATCCAATGGGTCTTCTGGTAGCAATTTCTGAAGCTGGGTTCACTGGCGCTGCATTGCCTGTAACATCAGTAAACATGGATGAATCCCAAAGGGAGGTCATGGCTTGTAGAGAATAGAAGCATATAATATAAATCATTTACTCCACTTTCGGCTAAATTGAACTTGGGTAAGAAAAAGAAGAATGTTTTCTAATGGATGTCCATACATAACTGTTTCTCCTGCCACAAAAAAATTAACGTTTTCTAAATGTTAATTTGTTATTCACCGTGCAAGTCCCAGTGCATTGTTTTTAGTACATTGCTTTAACAGTCAGATTCTTGCAGACAAGGAATCTTATAAGCCTCACAAACAATGGCATGCAATTTGTATCCAACGTTTTGTTAGTCCGTTAGTAATTGAAGCATTTATTGTATAGGCTGCACATTTCAGTAATTAAAATGATCAAAATCCATAAAGAGAAGCCTCCATAGATCCCCAAATGCATCCAACATAGAGATAAAGACAGGAAAAGAACATATACACATTGTCTCAAAACTTGGCTCTGCAGTTTTTTCAATATGCAAATAGGGCATACCTTCAAGGTTGAGAAAACCGGTCATCCCTGCTGCCAAGAGGATAACAATTTATAGGAGGCGGCATCTGTTGGAAAAACTGAAATAGATCTTGAGGCACCATGTAGGCTTGAAATCAGTAAAGATCATCAATGCAAGTAATTTTAGGGAGCTGCAGTCGCAGATTTCAACAGATGACAAACTAGATATGGGTCAATAACAGACATTGTGCTTTAAAGTTTGGAGCAGCACTTGTGATTGGGAAAGTCGGTAGCTCCTCGTGTTCGCAAGAACTTTTGAGCGTTAAATCAAGAAAGGAAGTGCTTTCAGAATTATGAGATTCAGAGTTAACATCAGTTGAGCCTTCCTCAGGAAAAACACAGCTGCTACCAGCCAAAGTTACTCTAGATTGGTTCATGGGATGATGAGTATAGGCTACTTGATATTGCGCGCTGGTGAATAGTAGCCACATCAGAAGTATCAACTTGGGCACCAGGGTCCCCACCTACAGCAACAGTTAACTTCAGAAATCATGGAAGACCCGCATAAAAAAACACACGGTGACCGTTCACGAAAAGGTAAATAGTTTGTTTTGAATCAGATAGAGTATCTGATAAATTTATGCTCCCCATTATTATATGATTAACATGGTTGAAACTTTTTTGTGGGAGCAATACCTCAAGGCTTCACATCTATAATAAGTTTTAGCGGAGTTCCATTGTTGAATAATAATGATATAATAATATCACTCTAAACAACTAGGTAGAAATATCAATGATGCTTCTTGTTCTTTGCTAAATGATAATGATATAATAATAAGTTTTAGCGGAGTTCCATTTTAGCGGAGTTCCATTGTTGACCGTTGACTTTTTCTAAACCCTAATGAGAATATGAAATATGATTAATAATATTAATTAAGGATTATTGTGTCATGGCTGAGTTGAACATTTGACTTTTGTTGACTTTGTTGACCGGTTGACCATTGTGGACTGTTGACCATCATCATTTCATTTCAATGATGCTTCTTGTTCTTTGCAAAATGCATTAAATGCATGAAATGATAATGGTCATTGAAACTAACCATCACAATTCTTAATTATTATTATTATCATCATTATTCTTACTTTTGTGAGCATGGTTGTAAATTATCATCTCATTCTCACTTGCTCACTCTCTCTCATCAAAAGCTCATCCTCTTCCTTTCTTTCAAAGCTCTCATGTCTCATGTGTTGAGAAGCATGAGCTATTGAGGTAAAACCACTAGAACTCTTCTCTACTCACTCTAGAATTCTAGGTTTAACAAGCCAAACACTTTAGTTGCTTCTCGGTTGAGGTAGGAGCTCAAGGTAGGAGCTTTCGGATCGATCCTTCTTCGATAAAGAGGAGACTACGAGGTGGAGCCGTTCAAACCATCCCAAGGAGCAAGAAGAGAAGGAGTTCAAGATCTAGGTATAACCCTCTAACATAGTAGTTAAACTTGTAGTTAGTTTGCTAGGTTTTGTTTAGCAAAGATCCACTTTTCTAGTCCATGTTGTCTTGTCACAAAAATCGTTTTTTACCGTTTCCGCCTCCCCGTAAGGACCGGGGTAGGCAACATGGACTTACAGTGGTATCAGAGCCTAGCTAAACAACAACTAGCATGTTAGCAAAGTATTTAGAATTTCGGTCCGAGAAAAAATCGCAAAACACGTCCGGAAACTGAACTTTCTGCCGATTTTTAAACTGCTCCAAAAATAATTACACATACATTAAAAATCGGCTCAGGGATTTTTAAGAACAGTCAGCAAAAACGAGCCACTGACTCGGTCAACGCGTCGCGGAACCACGGCGAGAACATGCTTCTTGCCGCGGATCCGCGGCCGAGTTGACTCGACCGTGACTCGTCTTTGCTGCATGTTTACCCCAATCAGAGCAAAGCTCTGTTCAAATTCCAGAGCGGGAAATGAAGCGTTGCTTCGTTTCCCCCAATCAGAGAAAGCTATGCTTTGAAATTAAACTAAAAGTTAAAATAAATGAAGCAACGCTTCAGCTGACCTGCATTTTGCGCTGCGCAACAGTTGCGCTAGCGCAGTCGCGCTGCGCTCTGCGCTGCGCGACACGTGGCAGCGCAGTTGCGCTAGCGCAGTCACGCTAGCGCAGTCGCACTGCGCTCTGCGCTGCGCGACACGTGTCAAGCGCAGATGCATTTGCGCCAATGCCAGCGCCAAACAGAATTAAAATTCTTAAAGATCTTTCTGATCTTGTTAAAAACAAGAAGATTGCCTTCTGTAAAACAGAAGCTCTTGGATCAAAGATCCAATGGTAAGGAAAAATCCCTAAATCACTCAGAGAAAGATCTATTTAACTAATTTAACAAATCTATTGGCACTATAAAAAGGCCCCTAGACCCCAAGTCTATATGACATTAAAAACACAGATCAACACAGAGAGAAAAACATCGAATTCCTCTAAAGAATTTTGAGAAGAACTCAAAGAAAGAAAAAGGTAAAAACCTTTGAATAAAAGAAGAGTTTCTTCTAAAAAGATCATTGATCTAAGAACAAGATCAAAGATCTTCAATAAAAAAAATATAATAATAACAAAGGCATTGCCTTTTGATGAACCACTAGTTCTGGAATCTTAAAAGATTCTTTTCTTGAATCCAAAATTGGATCAAGATATTAAAACAGTGCCCTGCACATGTAAATCTGCACTGTTGCACTCTTGGGTTGGCGCAAGCCACCAGAGAGCGCCACGTGTCATCTCCAGAACAACTTGCGCTGTGCGCTTTTAAAATAGAGCATTGCTCTCTGAAATTGGCGCAACTCACCAGAGCACGCCACGTGTCAGCAGCGCAACAGCGCAGCGCACTGCGCTAACTGCGGTTGCGCTCACCAGAGCGTGACACGTGTCACCTCCACATGCTCTTGCGCTTTGCGCACATCAATTGGCGCAAAGCGCCTGACAGGCCACGTGGCACACTGTCAGAAGAGCAAATGCTCTGCATTACTCAAAAGGGAACAGAGCCCAATTTAAAAGGCCTAACAGGCCAGAATAAAATGCAGTGCATTATTAAACAGGGGCAGAGCCCTAATAAAGGCCTAATAGGCCAAATGCAAATAAAACTGTTGGACATTTTCAACTGGACTTAGCCCAATTTCGGCCATAAGTCCTCAAATTAAATTGACTGAGCACGACTGCTCTCTTAAATCAATTTACATCCGGTTCAAGGGTACATCTCCGAACTCCTCTGATATTTGTCGTTGTAATCCATCAACGTCGTCAGAGAGGTGACGGGTCCCGACAACCACACATCAATATAGACTTAAGCGTCCTTAAACCAACTCATGGACTTAAGCGTCCTTAAACCAACCTATGGACTTAAGCGTCCTTAAACCAACTCATGGACTTAAGCGTCCTTAAACCAACCTATGGACTTAGCGTCCTTAAACCAACCTATGGACTTAAGCGTTCTTAAACCAACCTATGGACTTAAGCGTTCTTAAACTAACCTATGGACTTAAGCGTCCTTAAACTAACTCACGGACTTAAGCATCCTTAAACCAATGAACCCGCATGTCCCTAAACTGGAACATGGACCACTATGTCCCTAAACTGGAACAATAGAGCCCTCAAATGCTCTTTTGTCGGATCTAAACGATCCCGTTTAAGTTGATCTTAGCCTCAATATGGCTAACGTATCCTTAAACCTTCAAACAGACTTTAGTCCCAAATTGGACTATAGATCCCCCAATCAACTTTGGTCCCAGGGTACATCTCTGAACTCCTCTGACACCTGTCGTTGTAATCTTTTAACGTCGCCAGAGAGGTGATGGGTCCCGACAGCCATACATGCAATGGACCAATATGTCCCTAAACTGGAACAAGAGAGCCTCCAAATCCTCTTTTGTCGGATCTAAATGATCCCGTTAAGTTGATCTTAGTCTCAAACTGGACTAACATATCCTTAACGAACGTTTAAGTTGATCTTAGCCTCAAATACGGCTAATGTATCCTTAAACCAAAACCCCCAAAACCAAATCTAAGAAAACACGGATTTGGACTAATCCACGTCCTACGGGCGACGACATAAATTAGTCTCCGTATACAATCCACGGGTAACCATAAACAAAACAAACACCCACGACACGAAGCGAAATTCTGGAGAAGGAGAAAGTTGTTACCGCGATGCCGTAGCGTAATTAACTGCAGGGGCTTGTGCCTGCAGGGAAGAGCGTCCCCACAATCAAAAACCCCTCAAGCGAGGGGGAATCTGACGAAGTCTGCTACATCGGCCGCATCCGTCTAAACCTCCGATACACGGTGCCATAAATCAACTTGGTATCTTCGGAGAGGTGGACGGATAAAACCAAATAGCATCTGCCCCAAATCACAGGCAAGACGTCTCTTAGTCATCGCGCCGTCTTTCAGAGGGGAACAGATTCTGGCACGGCCGATGGGACCTTTTCCTCTTTCCACTCCACACTTCGTGTGTCGTGTTTTTCCCGCGATCAAATAATCGCGGTGTGTATGTTTTTGGTTGCCCTTAGGGGAGTGGATATTGAAGCCGGCATTTCGTCTCTATGAAGAATGGCATTTGCTCCCATCCTAGCAACTCAGGCTCTGTCATATCCGGCGGAGTCAAGTATGGGTCACCTGTAGCCTCAAATCTCTGCAATCCGACTCTTCAAGAAATCAATGGGCTTCTTTTTGGGTCGATGCTCCCACCTCCCACCCTCGATGCCTCAACGCCGATGGAGGAAGCCCAGAGGATGTCTGTCGTCCACAGGCAGGCTCCCCAAGCAGCAGCCTTGCCGACGGAATCGGTCCTCAAACAACTGGCACATGCCAAAGACCAAGGTCGACGTAAGGGGCAGAATATTCAAGCTCTTCAAGAAATCAATGGTTTCAAACTGCACTAACTGCAACAGAAACTCTCGCTCTGTCCCATCTGGAGGAGTAACCTACGGGCCCCAAGCGGCCTCCCTTTTCACTATGCCAGTGGAGCAGGTAACTCAAGCCACCACTGGGCAATTCTTCGGGACCATGCTCCCGCCAACGAGCTTTAGCGCTCCTGTACCATCGCAAGAAGCTCCCAAGAAGTCGTTTTTCAGCGCTCATGTGCTTATTTACGCCTTACTTTGCATTATACTATATATAAGCACACACAAAAATTGTGATAATAAAAGAGTAGAAAGTGAAAAATTATATTTAAAAGATAGGAATAGTTTAAAAAAAACAAGAAAGTTAGATGTTTTCTTAAGTGAAACTAGTAATAAGTAGTTATGAGCTGTTGTCCCAAGGGTTAGTAAGATAAAGGAAATTACTAATCTGAGGATAAAAATAAGTCTGAAAAATAGTTCCTATTCTGGAAGCCAAACATTCGAACGTTGATACCCTACTATACGCACTGACACATGATTGATGTCAAAAACTGTATTTACCGCAATCAAGAAACGGCGTCGCTTCGCAGCTAGCCGGTGAGTGCGGGTCGATCCACAGAGACGGGTAATTTTCTTTAGTGTGTCTTAACGAGTTGATTCTATTTGTCGTTTTGGTTTTATAAAAATCTAGATCTAAAACTTAACTAATCTAATTTAAATTCTTGCTAGGGTTAGGCTTAGAGAAAGTTTTGGAGATTGATGTTTCCTCACCGCTTTCAATGCCGTATTCTAGATCCATTAGGTGTTATGGCAATTATCGATAAAGTGGATACGACTCTTTTGGGAAGATGTTTTCTTCCTCTAGATTCGTATCCTTCCTTTATCGTTAATTACCCTAACCTCCATGGAAAACGCGCGCAACCGGGCCTTTATACTGCGGTTCACCGTTACCTCGAGGGGTAGGGTGCCGCAGGGAGCGGTTGTGCGCGCATGCATGGAGTTCTTAATGGTTTAGTTTAATATTGCATTGAAAGGGGTGAGAGATTTCATCTCTCAACCCTTTCCCTAAGGCTAACCCTAACAAGCGAGGAGACTACTCGCTCATTAGGGGATGAAATAACATTAAATTAAAAGAACAGAAATAAAATACTTACTAATGGTGATGGCTCCCTCCAAGCGATAAAGAACAGATCTGAATGTCACTTCCAGAATTTCTGAATTTTATTTTTTGAAAAGAGGCATACAATTTTTAGATCTAAAATTACAATTTATAGGAAACTCGGAAACCTAGGGCTACAGACTCTCGCACATGCAAAATTACAGATTTACCCACATAAAATCCCAACTTCTGCACCGACGCAACAGTACAGAAAAATTCCACCGACACGGGTATTGAATGGCCGCGGATCCGCGGCAGATTCTGGCTTGGGCCGCGGATCCGCGGCCCTTTTGTGGGCTTGGGCCACCAAATTTCTGGGTTATTCTGCTGGCTTCTTTGGGCTTCTGTTTATTCATTTAGTTTCTCTTTTGGGCTTCTGGTTCTTCTCCAGATATTTCAGTGAAGACTTGTATTGGGCTTTTTAACCGTTTCACCTTGACATTCGTTGCCTTGCACTTATGTGAACTGGGCTTGACTAGGATCCGTCTAATTGTTGGTCAAAAGTCCATTTTCTGTTGTTTTGTGTCTTTTTCACTGTAATTGCTCCAGAAACCTGTAACCTGTAACATGCAACAAACGTGCGTCAAGAGTACCTGTTTATTTATAAAAAGGATAAGAATAGGGGAATGATAAATGCAATATTATGGTCTGAACAAATACCCCCAAACTTACCTTTTGCTCGTCCTCGAGCAAACTTATTTTTTTATTCACTACAAAAAACCTAACCGCACTTTCGCAGGGAAACGCGATTGCACTGAGCACGTGCAACAAGCCGTTAAACCTCTAGGTGTCCCTAGTAGGAGGAGTGTTGTCTCCTGAGGGTTTTCAGCGGATACTACCCACAAAATCCTATCAACTCGGCCCACTGACTTTTGTTCTCCAATTAGGTCTTCTAACAAGGAATTCTATTATCTTTTGACTCGCAAATTATCCACCCATATTCTTCACACGTCCTCATTATTTAACTTAAGATTATATATTTCTTATAGACTTACTTAGCTTTCGGCATCTCTTAAGTTTTCCTTCTAGGGTTTCATCTCCACTTAGGAATTTCTGTCAACTCTACTAGAGATACAAGTTCTATTCTTCATTCCTCTCTCTCATCTAAATTCCAATCACATACCCCTACGTGTGTATATAAGTCACCCCTACACTTGGAAATTCAAATTAAGCAATCAACCCCTTGTCCGTTATCCAAAGTACTAATTAGTGGTGAATTTAAATGAAATTTGCTTACACATCCTTCATGCGACCGTTAATACTTCTTGAGGTACCAACGACCGATTACAAAATGCGTTTGCACTTTAAAGCATACTTCCTAGTCTTTGCAACACCCAAGACTTTAGCAGTGACTCCCAAACCAGTTGGTCTAAGGCACTAGGTGATGAAGCACCCTCGCTAAGTATTTTTCTATTTTTGCAGCCTTAAGTAATCACAAAAACCAGTGTCCATTTTTTTCTTTATTCACACTTTTTCATACTAAGGACTTTAGACAAGAGCCTTTCAAGGTCTCTTCTACTATTCCAAGTTTCAAGGTGCGTGATTGTGCAAATTGTAGGGTATACGTTTTCAGAATCTAGACTTAAGCTAGGAACTATTTTTCAAACTTATACTCTAATAAGAACATCAATACTCTTCCCTTGTTTCGACTTATCCCAAAAAGTGAACCCAAAATTTGCCTATTTCTAAATAAACTACAAGGCATATACTTTCTACCGCTAAACTTTAAGGAATGTTATTTTTAGGGTTTTTAATTCACTAAGTCTAAGATCTAGTTGTTCCTAGCCAGTTAACCTATATGTTAAACTCAAGTCAATTAGCCAAAATTGAATACAATAATTTTTATAATTTTTGAAATTTTTCAATTTTTATGGATTTTCAAATAGGTATGCAAATGCAAAAAATATGTACAAATGAATGCGAAGGAAGAAGACGTACCGAGCATACCCCCAAACTTGAACTTGACAGTGTCCTCACTGTCATGCTAAACCAAGAGAGTCAAAAATATCGATACTCCCCTGTTTATTTATTTAAATTTTTTATGTTTTGAATTTTTTTTATTTTTTATTTTTTATAGAAAAGAAAACAAAAAATATATACATATATACAAAGATTCCCCCAAACTTAAGCTTGGCCTTACACAAGCCAAAGGTTAGCACCAACCATTCAAAGATCTTATCGTGGTAATGGTATAGTTGGTGCAAGAATAGGGTGCGGAGGAAAGAAATGAGAAACACGCGAGACCGTGTGGGAAGAGGGGTAGAATACGGTCTCGGTGGGGGAGAAGAAAGATGGAAAGAAGAAAGAAGTGAAGTGCGATCTTGAGGGTGTAAATTGAGTGAATAAATTAACGCAATATGTGATGACCGATGTGTTAAAAGCGATTGCGCTAACCTATCAACTCGTCGTGCAATGGGGTCAAATACCTCAAGATTCGCAAGAAAACATGGGTACGCCGAACTTGGTATAGGAGATGAAAGCGTAACGGTCATTTGTTCGGTCAGAACAGTAGGAAGGAGGGATGGTGATATAACAGTCAAAAGTTCAGGAGGCTGAATTGGAAAATCCGACACATCCAATAAAAACGGTTCAGCCTCGTTATTATCCTCAAGACTCTCCTCAGTACTATCCTCAATATTTAATTCATCCATGCCATTATCATCAAAATCTAGACGCATATGAGATTTGGGAGAAACATTTAATAACTCAGGATGATGATTTGAACATAAAATTTCTATTAAATCGACAGGTTCATCATCCGAAATATTCCCGGCGTCTATATCCTCAATCAAGTGAAAATCAATTTCTTTAGACACTTCATCCACAGCATGGATATTTATTAATGTAGGTTCTAGAGTGGAGGTGTAAAGATCGAAAGGATTAGGTACGGTTTCACTCGAAAGGGGTTCCTCACAATTTAGCAAATCAAACACTACAAAATCGCACAACTCATTTTTATTTTCAACTGGTGAATCATTTGGAACAATAGATGGAAAACCGGAGTTGTGGGTTTCAATTGGGTAAGGATAGGTTTGATTTGAAAATCCTCTCTCATTCTCACTCTGTCCAACTGCCGCCTTACACATTGAAAAATTCGGAGCTAGCGGGACACTAGCTACCGGTTCACTAGGTTGCGTAAGGGCGGCCATGGATGCTTCCATTGTCCTCATCATTTTATTTGTTGCAGCAATATATGCTTCCAACGACTCTTCCAAACTAGACTTAGGTGGTGAGGGGGTTTCAGTAAAAGATTCACAATTGGTTGGGTATGTGAGACTCCCTAATGGCTGTGAAGAAACAGTGTCTAGTGAAGATGGAAAAGTCGGGTAGGACTGATAGGAAGTGGGTGGTAGGACAGGGGTAGGGTCAACATATGGATAAGAAGGTGAATAGTAGTGTGGATCCCTAAAACTAGATGAGTGGAGAGGGGTGAAAGATCGACTGCGAGATTGAGCAATATGCTCAGCAATGGACATCGGCCTAGGAGTGACAGAAGGACTTGAAGAAGTGTTATCAACATATGTAGGTTGTAAAGGTTGACTCGGTTGACACAAAGTGGGTTGAAAAGCCAAACTGTTTCTCCTAGACTCTTCTATGTGATCTTTCATAGATTTCTTTGGCAAGGAGGGATCGTTTTTTAATTGACCGAACACATTGACGAACGACGCAAAGTTAGATTCGGGATACCAAGATTCGGCCAGAGATTTGTTATGTGGGGTACCCATGATAGAAGAATGCAAGGATTTCTTAGCGACAAAATTTTTGCAAGTTTATTTTTTTTTAAAAAGATTTTTCTTTAATTTTTTATTGGAGAGTTTTGCAATAAGGTTTTAGAAATTGGACTCGTGACACAAAATGTATCAACCACACATGCACAATCAGGCCTAGATCTAGGATCGCCTAGGTCTACTAGACAGCTCCTAACTAGGGCTAGAAATAGACCTCAAACCGCCTCTTCACAGACAAGTACGGCCAGGTAAGTGGGAAGGAACCACCACTACAGTGGGCCTAATTAATAACCACTAGCCTAGACACCGCAATGTCGGTTAGGATAAACGACCGATGCCTACCCCAGTCCTTTTCCTATTGAGCTCGCTGTCCTTAGGTCTGAGTCTAATCTTTTTTAATTAAAGGTGGTCGATGCAAAAATGCTTAGGTGTTTTCTGGGGTCCTGGGAAGGGTGATGAAAACCCCACCCAATCTGAGTTTGTCAATTAGCCCCTTAGAGTCCGGTTAAATTATGCAAAACAGATAAAATTTCACTTGCAATCACAATTTTTAGCGCGGCGCAAAGAAACCTGCAGAAATCTGTTATTTAGAAGGGGGAGAAAGACATTTTACGCAAAGAAATCCTGCAGAAAAATTTTAACAGTAGATATATGGAGGTTACAGAGGGGAGGAAAAGAGAACAAACAGAGCAAATTTGAGATGCTGACGTGGCATCACAGGCGCGGAACCGCTGTGCGAGGCCCTCTTTCGCGGCGGAAGCGCGGCCGAGTGGTGGGATCAGCCTCTGGAAAATTTCGTGCTGTTCTCTGATTGCAATTCCTCTCTGTTTTTATGTACCAATTTTTGTTTTACCCTCTGTAAATTTCCAGATCCACAATTCTTCGCTGTTCTGCAAGATTCAAATAATACACCCTTCAAACAGATCAAGTTTGATAAAAAAAAATTTATTTTTTATATTTTCAGATTTTTATAATTTTTAAAATTTATATCAACCCGAAAATTCACAAAAAAGAAAAATTACGCCGTCCCCGGCAACGGCGCCATTTGATTGATGTCAAAAACTGTATTTACCGCAATCAAGAAACGGCGTCGCTTCGCAGCTAGCCGGTGAGTGCGGGTCGATCCACAGAGACGGGTAATTTTCTTTAGTGTGTCTTAACGAGTTGATTCTATTTGTCGTTTTGGTTTTATAAAAATCTAGATCTAAAACTTAACTAATCTAATTTAAATTCTTGCTAGGGTTAGGCTTAGAGAAAGTTTTGGAGATTGATGTTTCCTCACCGCTTTCAATGCCGTATTCTAGATCCATTAGGTGTTATGACAATTATCGATAAAGTGGATACGACTCTTTTGGGAAGATGTTTTCTTCCTCTAGATTCGTATCCTTCCTTTATCGTTAATTACCCTAACCTCCATGGAAAACGCGCGCAACCGGGCCTTTATACTGCGGTTCACCGTTACCTCGAGGGGTAGGGTGCCGCAGGGAGCGGTTGTGCGCGCATGCATGGAGTTCTTAATGGTTTAGTTTAATATTGCATTGAAAGGGGTGAGAGATTTCATCTCTCAACCCTTTCCCTAAGGCTAACCCTAACAAGCGAGGAGACTACTCGCTCATTAGGGGATGAAATAACATTAAATTAAAAGAACAGAAATAAAATACTTACTAATGGTGATGGCTCCCTCCAAGCGATAAAGAACAGATCTGAATGTCACTTCCAGAATTTCTGAATTTTATTTATTGAAAAGAGGCATACAATTTTTAGATCTAAAATTATAATTTATAGGAAACTCGGAAACCTAGGGCTACAGACTCTCGCACATGCAAAATTACAGATTTACCCACATAAAATCCCAACTTCTGCACCGACGCAACAGTACAGAAAAATTCCACCGACACGGGTATTGAATGGCCGCGGATCCGCGGCAGATTCTGGCTTGGGCCACGGATCCGCGGCCCTTTTGTGGGCTTGGGCCACCAAATTTCTGGGTTATTCTGCTGGCTTCTTTGGGCTTCTGTTTATTCATTTAGTTTCTCTTTTGGGCTTCTGGTTCTTCTCCAGATATTTCAGTGAAGACTTGTATTGGGCTTTTTAACCGTTTCACCTTGACATTCGTTGCCTTGCACTTATGTGAACTGGGCTTGACTAGGATCCGTCTAATTGTTGGTCAAAAGTCCATTTTCTGTTGTTTTGTGTCTTTTTCACTGTAATTGCTCCAGAAACCTGTAACCTGTAATATGCAACAAACGTGCGTCAAGAGTACCTGTTTATTTATAAAAAGGATAAGAATAGGGGAATGATAAATGCAATATTATGGTCTGAACAACACACATCTTGAAACTCGGAATAGTAGAGGATACCTTGAAATACTCTTGTCTAGAAGCCAAAGTATGAAGAAAATGAAAGTGGAGAATAAAAGATAAAATGGTGAAAAGAAAAATGAACACTGGTTTTGTTATCACCGAGGCAACAATAAAAAAATATAGCGAGGGTGCTTTATCACCTAGTACCTTAGACCAACTGGTTTGGGAGCCACTGCTAAGCCTTAGGTGTTGCAAGACGAGGAAAAACACCTAATTAGCAAGCAATGAGTAATCGGTCAGTTAGTACCTCAAAAAGTATTAACGGTCGCATGAAGAATGTGTGAGCAAATTCCATCTAAATATCTATTAAAAAGTACTAAGGTAGATGGACAAGAGTATGATTGCTTGAATTGAATTCTCTGAATGTAGGGATGTCCAGTTCACACACGTAGGGGTATATGATCAATATTTGGAAGAAAGGTAGGAATGAAAACTAAAGGCGATGTTTTATTGAGGTATAAAGTGATTTCTAACATTTTTTTCATGACCATTAAGATATGGCTCATAGCAACTGAAAAGCTGGTATAGTTGAAAACTCTTATTTTCAAGTTCTTTCTTTTATAGTTCTTATCTTTATATAACTTTCACCATCTCTCTTTTATTATAGAATTTTGTGGGTGTAATCCGCTGAAAACCCTCAGGAGACAACACTCCTCCTACTAGGGATATACCACTAGCGCCGAGTAAGGAAGGCTGGGGGCAACTCTCCTTTTGGATTGACTCCGCCGGCTCCAACAGTGGAAATCAATGCTGCTGTTCCGACCGGGAATAGCCTTGAACCGCTAAGAAGGGTACGCAAAAACTCACCAACTGCCGTATTAAAAAGATCTCCTCCACCTATGGAGAGCGCTACAAGGGTGAAGCCAGAACAGCCCCCTCAACGGCTGTCCTCTAAAATCTACAAGGTCGGGCGTCAAGTCCAAGACTCGGTAATTGATCAAGATTATCCCTGCCGACAAAAAAAGGGTGAAATTTTAGCGGGAAGAGGACCGTCCTATCAAACCACAAAAGGCGATAGCTACTCGGGTGCCCACTGCAACGGCCCCCTCAACTTCGACCGCTCACAAGAGGAGAAGGCCGGAGAAAATCCCTGGGTCTGCGACGAACTGCAAGACCACTAAACCCAAACATCCCAAGTCTGGGGGCATGATGGTACATATCGTCTATATGGCATCCGGAAGAGAGGATAGCCATGTCTTCACAGGTCATAGACCGCTTACGTGATTAGTGACTAAGGCTCAGGAGCAGCAATAACAAAAGCTCCAAAAAAGAATGCTGACAGCCATGGCCGCACTTACGGGACCGAAAGCAAGCCCGGAGACGTCCTCGGAGCAACGCCGTGAGCAGGAAACTGATGCCGAGTTTCTTCAGAGAATCCTTGAAATAAGAAGGATTGGCACGAGAGACTGCAAGAAGCTCTCGGGGCGTATCGAACTACGTTCAAGACGACCACGAACACGACGCCTTACGCGTTGACCTTCGGTGCAGAAACAGTACTCCCCCTCAAGATAGAATTACCCTCTCTACGAGTGTCAGTCCACTACGAGCTGACGGATGAAGAAAATGCTCACTTTCGGCTTGAGGAGCTTGATGCCCTTGATGAAACCCGGCTCATAGCGCAAAAAAAGTCTGGAGGCTTATAAAGAAAAGATGACGCGCTCATATGAAAGATTGACCAGGCCGAGGACATTCCGCCAAGGCGAACTTGTGCTAGTGGTCAAAAGACCTATGATCCCCAGTCGCGCCAAGCGGGGAAAATTCGAGCCGAACTATGAAGTCCCGTACATCATAGACAAGATGTACCAAGGTGGAGCCTATCTACTTATGGATATGCACGGTGAAAGGCCTTTCAGGCCAATAAACGGTCGCTTCCTAAAGAAATACTCCACTTAATGAGTCACAGCCTAGGTCAATGATAGATGACGACGACTATGTCCGCTCGCTATCTTCCTAAGCTTAAAACTTTATAAGTGGTAGCTGGCCTTCTTCAATGACGGACCACTACGTCTTAAAACTAGCTGACGAACCGAACGTCCTTAAACTACTACCGCAGCATCCTCAGCCTGACGAGATAAAAAAAAGAAAAAGAATAAAAAAATAATAATAATAAAAAATAATAATAAAGACGGTATGTCCATAAGCGAAATGGGCACGGATGAAAACCCGAAAGGGCTCCGTGAGTAAAAACAGCAGGGCTACCGGCGAGTGTTCGTGAAAACCCGAAAGGGCGCGACCTCGGTAAAAAAAAGAATAAAAAGAATAAAAAAAGAGACGGTATGTCCATAAGCAAAATGGGCACGGATGAAAACCCGAAAGGGCCCCGTGAGTAAAAACAGCAGGGCTATCGGCGAGTATTAGTGAAAACCCGAAAGGGCGCAACCTCGTTAAAAGACACTTACAAGATCCTCTCGACTTTGTAAGGAGAAACCACCCACGTGAGATCCTTACGACTCACAGGGAAGCAACACACTTAGGGATCCTCACGATTCCTAAGGAGAAATTACACTTGCGAGATCCTCACGACTCGTAAGGAGAACTTTCTTATGGGACCCTCACGGCTCATAAGATTTGAAAGTCTTAAGTTACACAAACCTTAACCTGTTCTTAAGCACCCCACAAAACCTCCGATACTGCCCTACAAGCGGCTCGATACTGACCCTTGTATACAATCCATGGGCACGAATAAATATTTCCCTAACCAAGTCCCACCCGTGACTAGGGATATGTCCATACGGTGAACAACCCTTGTAAGTCCTCTCAACTTATAAGAAGAAAACCCTTTTGTAAGATCCTTACGACTTACAGGGGAACATACGCTTAGGAATCCTCACGATCCGTAAAGAGAAAACACACCTACGAGATCCTCACGACTTGTAGGGAGAAATACCTTTGTGAGACCCTTATGGCTCATGAATTCAAAAGCCTTAGTCGACAGGACCCTAACCATGTTCGCTAAGCCACCTTTGTTCGACATCGACAGAGGTAAATGATGATTCGCTCCTGGCAATATCCCAGTTGTAGCGATGCTGATGCCTAAACAGGTATCAAATTCCAAGCCCTTTCATGGCAAATGATGATTCGCTCCTGGCAATATTCCAGTTGTAGCGATGCTGATGCTGAAATTGGCACCAGATTCCAAGTTCCACACTCGCGAAAAAAAAACAGCGAGCCATACATGCATACGAAATAGCCGAAATGATGGGGCAACTTGCAATAAAAATCAGCAAGTAAAAATACATGCATACGAAATAGCCGAAATAATGGGGCAATTTGCAATAAAAATCAGCAAGTAAAAATGTATGCATGCAAAATAGCTGAAATGATTGGGCAACTCGCAATAAAAAGCAACGAGTAAAAATAAATAGCTGAAATGATTGGGCAGCTCGTAATAAAAAGCAGCGAGTAAAAACAAAATAAATAGCCGAAATGATTGGGCATCGCAAAAAATAGCCGAAATGATAGGGCAATCGCGACCTTCGCGATATAAAAGCTGAAATGATAGAGCATCGCGGAAAGAAAATAATAAAAAAAATGAATGAAACTTCTGCCCTACATGTGAGATCACATCGATCCCTGATTGTTTGTAAAATTCGAGACTGTGTAACCAAATCAACTCAAATGATCCCTGATAACGGTTTCATTTGATTGTAATAAAATTTCTTGTTTGTGTAATCGAATAAAGCGAATAAGTTTCTTTGTGTCGGTAATTAGGAAATTGAATAAAATTCACAATCAAAGAATTATATTTGACCGCAATCAATTACGGTGTCGATTGTAGATCGTAAGCGAGTGCGGATCGTCCACAGGGATTGTGCGATTCGTTTTTATATTTAATTTGTTTGAATTGAAAAGTTAATCGAAAAGAAAAGAAAACATGATTCAAGATTTTATCGATTGATTCAGGTGTCACTAATCTAATCAAGAATCAAGAAACTGATAAACAATCGAGAATCGGGTTTCGATGATATTTCCAACCAAATGTCAAGAATCTAAATGAGGCTCGTAGGAATCGATCGGATCTATAGACGTGATGTAATCTCAAGATATCGTGTTCTTGTCCTTTGAAGGATTGATACTAGATCGATGATGATCGACGAGAGTTAGGGCTTTCTTGTGAAACTAGGGTTTCATCGTTTAACCCTTGTTCTTTCATCGATATCATTCATATTCTAGCCTCTAGCAATTTCAAGAAACGATCGTAACTCCCCAATTTCGAGCGATATCAATCAAGAAAGCATCACAACGAATTGGGTCGTCGATTCTTGAACTTGCTAGGGTTTACAAAACTCGTAGGACTCAAGAATCGATTTAAGATATATTACATCATCATTCTATTGATCGTCTCGACCCTTCGACGAGCGGAGTATTACTCAAACATCACAACAAGAATTACAACTAGAAATTTAGATTGAATCATGATGCAAGAATTTAAAGAAAACAAGATAAAAGAATATCACCTTTTATTTATATCAACAATTTGATTACAGTCGCTCAAGAACTACAAGAGGAAGAACTAAATTGTCGAATTGGCTTTGCTCGGCTCCGTGAGTCGCGGGTCGACTTGGACCACTTGCTCTGTTGAAGATCGGCTCCGCACATAAAAGGTTGCAAGGCTTCTTGCTTGATGGGGTACTCAGGATCTTGGCTTTTGATTGGAATTAGGGTTAGGGTTTCACACAAGTCTTCTCACTGGACTTGTGGAAGAAGATGAAGAAAGAGAGTGGATCTATATTGATACTAGAATTGGGGGATTCAAGTCTCCTTTTTACAAGTGATCCTAGGGTCTTATTTATAGATCTCCCAAACCCTAGGCCTTGAGAAGTTCCCTCCAAAAGTTTGTTGAAAGACTTCTAGAAGTAGTTAGTTAGGTTTAGCTTAGGGTTTAAGCTAGGGTTTAGGGAGAAGTTTCTAGAATACAAGGCTAGTTTAGTGTTGATCCCAAAACTTGCTGATCTGGCAGAAGGTTCTGGGGTCTTCTGGAAAATGTAGTACATTTATGAACTGTAGCCACTGAGAGAGGAGTTTTGCACCAAAAATGAGAAGCTAACTCCTTGGACCCACCGCGGATCCGCGGCGCAAGCAGGCTCCTGCCGCGGATCCGCGGCTCTTTGTGGGGCTTGGGCCTTGGGCTTTCTGGTGTGGTCTTGGGACAACATTTGGAGCTTAATCTGATGTGTTGATTTGTATTTTCCCCTTTGTATTGATACCAGAACTGAAATCATTGAGTTGGCGTCATGTTTGATCGGTACCATGTAAATTTTGGCCTTTCTTCTGGATTTTCCTGCACAGATCTTAAAACAAGTGTTGCGCAATATAGAGATGATGCGATGCCATGAAATGCAGTCAATTTCCTTTATAATGCCGGTTTTAGAGTCTAACACATGTAATCTGATATTCTGCGACTGTTTTGCTAATATGTGAAATATGAATACCGTACACTTCTAATTGAATGCAAATGATAGGGAAATTGCTGGTTAAAAGATGCAATATTTTCGACTAATCAAATTCCCCCATACTTAATTTCGATCGTCTCGAGCGAACTTTTTATTAAAAAGAGAAGGAGAAAATAAAGAAAGAAAAAAACTAACTAGCACACTTTCGTAGGCAACACGATTGCACTGAGCACGTGCAACAAGCCTTTAAACCTCTAGGTGTCCCTAGTAGGAGGAGTGCTGTCACCTGAGGGTTTTCAGCGGATTACACCCACAAAATTCAATAATAAAAGAAAGATCATGAATATTACATTTAAAGAAAAGAATTGTAAAAGAAAAGCCTTGAAAATTAGGGTATCCAACTAAGCTAGCTTTTCGGTTGTCATGAGCCCTATCTTAATGGTCATGAAAAGATGTTAGAAATCACGTCCTCCCTCTATAAAACATCGTCTTATTCTTCATTCCTATCTTTCTTCCAAACATCGATCATATAACCCTGCGTGTGTGTGAAGGACATCCCTACACCCGGAGAATTCAATTCAAGCTATCATACTCTTGCCCATCAGCCTCAGTACTTTTTAATTAATGAATATTTAGACGGAGTTGCTCACACACTTTCATGAGACCGTTAATACTTCTTGAGGTACTAACCGACCGATTACTCATGTGCTTGCTTACTTGGCGTATTTTCCTCGTCTTGCACCACCTTAGGTATAGCAATGACTCCCAGACCAGTTGGCCTTAGGACACTAGGTGAAGAGGCACCCTCGCTATATATTTTTTATTGCCCTTGGTGATAACAAAACCAGTGTCCATTTTTCTCACCACTTTATATTTTCTTTATTCACCCTTTTTTTCTTCATACTTTTGGTTTTAAGACAAGAGCATTTCAAGGTATCCTCTACTATCTCAGGCTTTAAGACGTGTGTAAGTGCGAATAGCAGGGTATCAACGTTCAAAATGTTTGGCTTTCGGAATATAAACTATTTTTCAGACTTATTTTTATCCTCAGATTAGTGACGTCCTTCATCTTTCTGACCCTTGGGACAACGGCTCATAACTACTTATTACTAGTTCGTATAAGAAAACTTCTAATTTTCTTAGTTTTCTTAAATTTTTCTAATCTCATGGATGTAATTGTTCACTATCTAAACTTTTATTATCTTATTTATATACAAAAAGTGTTTAAATATTAAAATTATTTTTATACTTGAAATTTTTTTAATTTTTATGGGTTTTGAAAAAATTCTAAATTTTTATGGATTTTAAAAGAAATGTTTTGTGCTTATGCAAATGATATGCAAATGATATGCACATGATGCAAAAATAAGCACAAACCTCCCCCAAACTTGTTTTCAACAGTGTCCTCACTGTTGCCATCCGCTAAATCTCGAAAAACCTGTAAGTCTGGGAGGAATTATTAGTGGGGGCAAAATATATAAGTGAAGAACTTCTCCCAAACTTATTCTTTTCACTCACCTTCATTCAAAAAATGATGCAATGATATACAGGATATGAAGGTGAGACGGAGGAATTTTAATCCAAATAAACTGGCTCTTGTAAGAACAAGAGCTCCTCCGTGGGGTCAGTGGAAAAATACGGCTTTAGTCTATGTCCATTCACTTTGAAAAAGGTGCCGTTTTTAACATTTTCTACTTCTACTGCCCCGTGCGGATATACAGACCGCACAACAAAAGGTCCCTTCCATCGAGATCGGAGCTTACCCGCGTGAAGGTGTAATCGTGAATCATAAAGAAGGACTTGTTGACCAGGTGAAAATGTTTTCCTCAAAATGTTTTTATCGTGAAAAACCTTAGTCCTATTCTTTGTGATTACAGCATTAACATAAGCTTCATCGCGGAGTTCGCTTAGCTCATTAAGTTGCAGCTTCCGAAAGTTGCAAGCAAGGTTTAGATCAAAATTTATTTCCTTAATAGCCCACAATGCTTTATGCTCTGTCTCGACGGGTAAGTGACATGCTTTTCCAAACACTATCCTATATGGAGACATCCCTAGGTTGGTCTTATATGCAGTTCGGAATGCCCAAAGAGCATCCGTCAGTTTGGTCGACCAGTCTTTTCTATTTTTAGCAACAGTTTTCTCCAGGATAAGTTTGATTTGTCTGTTTGAGATTTCAGCCTGCCTGCTTGTTTGGGGATGATAGGGTGTAGAAAGTCGGTGGTTGATTGAGTATTTCCGCATCAGAGTCTCGAAAGACCTGTTGCAGAAATGTGTCCCATTATCGCTAATAATAGCGCGTGGGTGTCCAAATCGCGAGAAGATATTCTCTTTCAAGAACTTAATGACAACTTTCCTGTCTTTAGTGCGACATGGAATGGCTTCTACCCACTTTGAGACATAATCAACCGCCAGCAGTATGTACAAATTCCCAAAGGAGTTGGGAATGGGACCCATAAAATCAATGCCCCAAACATCGAATATTTCAACAACCAGAATAGGTTGCTGAGGCATTTCATTCCTCTGGGAGATTCTACCCGTGTACTGACATTGTGTACAGGTTTTGCAATGGTCAAATGCGTCCTTGAATAAGGTCGGCCAATAAAATCCACATTGCAAAACCTTTTCCGCCGTCTTTTTGGGACCAAAGTGACCCCCACAGGCCTATTCATGACAAAAAGAAAAAACACACTTGAACTCTTCTTTCGGGACACACCGTCGAATGATCTGATAATGACAATACTTAAATAAGTATGGATCGTCCCAGTAAAAGTGTTTTACTTGGGATAAAAAGCGGTATTTGTCCTGTTTTAATCAATCGCTGGGTATAAGTCCCGTGACAAGATAGTTCACAATATCCCTGAACCATGGTTCATTGGATACGCTCAAGAGCTGTTCGTCAGGGAATGAGTCATCGATCGGTAGGGTCACAGGGGAAGAGATGCGTGAAAAATGGTCGGCTACTACATTTTCACATCCTTTCTTATCTTTGATAACAAGATCAAATTCTTGTAACAGAAGGATCCAACGTATTAGTCGACCTTTTGCATCTTTCTTCGCCAGAAGATGTTTTAAGGCGGAATGGTCAGTATACACAACTATAGATGAGCCAATTAAGTAAGGCCTGAATTTTTCTAAAGCAAATACAACCGCTAAAAGTTCCTTTTCGGTGGTTGTATAATTGATTTGCGCATCATTCAGGGTCTTACTTGCATAGTATATTACATGTGGCATCTTTTTGATGTGCTGTCCTAAGACTGCACCTACTGCAAAATCAGATGCGTCACACATCAGCTCAAAGGGGTAGTCCCAGTTTGGTGATGATAGCACGGGGGCTGAAGTGAGTGAGTGTTTAAGTGAGTCGAAAGCTGTCTCGCAGTCCGAGTCAAAATGGAAGGTCGAATCCTTAGGCAGGAGAAGAGTTAAAGGTCTAGCAATTTTGCTAAATACCTTAATAAATCTCCTATAAAAGCCCGCATGGCCAAGGAAAGATCGAATATCTTTGACGCTTTTGGAATGAGGGAGGTTTTGAATGACATCTATCTTAGCTCTGTCAACCTCAATGCCTTTCTGTGAAATAACATGTCCAAGAACAATTCCTTCTTGGACCATAAAATGGCATTTTTCCCAGTTCAATGTTAAGTTCTTCTCTTTGCAACGAGTAAGAACAGCGTCCAAATTCGATAGGCAATCGGAAAAAGAGTCTCCAAAAATCGAGAAATCGTCCATAAAGATCTCCAGGAAATTCTCTACCATATCAGAGAATATCCCCATCATACAACGCTGAAAGGTAGCGGGAGCATTGCATAGCCCAAATGGCATGCGACTGTAAGAAAAGGTACCACAAGGACAAGTAAAAGTGGTTTTATCTTAATCCTTTTTGGCGATGGGGACCTGATTATAGCCTGAGTATCCATCCATAAAACAATAATACTCTTGTCCCGCTAAGCGTTCCAGCATTTGATCAATGAATGGTAGAGGAAAGTGGTCTTTCCTCGTGGCAGCATTGAGTTTTCTATAATCGATACATACACGCCACCCAGTTTGGGCGCGTGTCTGAATCAACTCATTTGCTTCATTGGTTATAACAGTGATGCCGGATTTCTTAGGAACGACATGTATAGGACTTACCCATTGGCTATCGGAGATGGGGTATATAATACCATTATCTAGGCATTTGACGATCTCTTTCATGACCGCTTCCTTCATGAAGGGATTCAACCGTCTCTGTGGTTCTCGGGTTGGTCTGGCATCATCCATCACATGTATATGATGTTCAACTATCAAGGGACTAATCCCTTTGATGTCCGCCATACTCCAACCAAACGCCTCTTTGTTAGATCTTAATACCGATAAAAGTGCATTCCCTTGCTCTAATGCTAGAGAAGCGGATATTATAACCGGTAAAGACTCCTTCTCACCTAAATAAGCATATTTCAGATGAGCTGGTAAAATTTTGAGATCTAATTCGGGCGGAGAAATGATAGAAGGAGGGATCATTGAGTGATTTTTGGATTTACAAAGAAGCTCAGAGCCTGTGAAAGATACAGACTCCGGTGGAGAAAAGTCAGAAGTGCAGGACTCAAGTGTAGGTAAAGTGTCCTCACTAAGATCTTGTGTGAAATCAAACAGAGATGTGGCAATGTCATCGAGATCAGTAAAGCAAAGCTCCTCAGCTCCACAACTATCGGGAGCGATCTCATGAACAGAGCACACATCTAAAATATGAGCAGAGGGTTCTGATGGCTGACTTCCAACTTTGTAGATATTTAGTTCAATGGTCATATTTCCAAATGATAAGTTCATTGAACCGTTTCTACAGTTTATAACAGCGTTGGAAGTGGCAAGGAAAGGACGACCCAGAATCACCGGAATTTGGCCCCGGGAGTTTGCTACAGGCTGTGTGTCAAGTACAATGAAGTCTACAGGGAAAACAAATTCCCCGACCTTTATCAACACATCCTCTAATTCACCCCTTGGTTTGGTGATTGAACGGTCTGCCATCTGGAGAGTGCAGTGAGCAGGTTTCAGCTCTCCAATCCCTAGTTGCTCATATACAGAATATGGAAATAGGTTAACACTTGCGCCAAGGTCTAAAAGAGCACGATTTATGTTTTTACCCCCAATAGAAATCGATATTGTAGGACATCCTAGGTCCTTTCGTTTCTTTGGTAGCTGGGGGATAAAAGCAGTGCTGATATTATTAGCCATGAAGACCTTCTTCGGCACTTGAGTCTTCCTCTTCCTAGTGCACAAGTCCTTAAGAATTTTCGCATATGCGGGGACTTGTTGAATTGCATTTAGGAGAGGGATATTGATGTTAACATGTTTGAACATTTCCATAATTTTCTCCATATGAGGACTCGTTCTGTTACCCCTTAACCGATTCGGGTAAGGAGCTTTCGCAATAAGTGCCGGGTCCATCATAGGAGAAGGAAGAGGGGTTAGACGAGGTCCCAAAAGAGGTGTGGGGACCGTCTCTAGAGAACTATAAGGGTTGGGTTCAGGTGTTGAGCCTAGTGGGAAATGGAGAATAGGCTCGCGAGAAGGTGGTGTGGTAGAAGAAGAAGGATCAGAAGGAGAAGTGTGTGTGTGGAAAGGTCTCAGCCGGGGTGTTGATATGATTTTCAATATCATCAATACCTTCCCCGACATGATTATTCAGCACTCTTCCCGATCTCAACGTTGTGACGGCATTTACATTGTAATGCCCAGGATTCTGTAGGGGTTGAGAGGGAAGTTTCCCTTTTTCTCTCGCACTCATTTCGGCTTTAAAGCATGCGATTTCAGCTTCCATCGATCTGATACTCTCAGCTTGAGACGCTGAGTTTTTCTTTATCTCACTGACGGAAGATTTAACCTCAGTCGAAACCTCTATGAAATTTGATAAAAGTGATTTCATGGTTTGAGTGAATTGAGAGAATTCGTCAAAACAGGTCATCGGATTAGACTGTGTAGGAGTGTTGACCTGATTTTGGAAATTTTGTGACTGATAGGGGTGCTGAGTGAGTTGAAGGGGTTGCTGTTGTGGTGGAGGAAGGGCCCTTTGAAATTGATTCGTGTTTGGAACCGTGTTTTGAGATTGGTTTTGGTTCCAAGCGAAATTCGGGTTATTCCTCCAACCCTGATTGTACGTGGAAGAATATGGATCGTTTCTAGGTCGTTGAATTGCGGCATTTGTATGCTCGTGACCTTGAAACGCAGAGTTTAATGGACATTCTTCCGTTAAATGAGGCGGATCAGAACAGCACCCACAAACAGTTTTAGGGAGCGACATTGGGTTTAGGGAGGCTACAGAAAATTTGTGTTCCATAACGTCGAGCTTCTTTTGCATTGCTGCCATCTCAGCTCGAACACCTATGGACACATCTATTTGGTGTACGCCACCCCTATTCAATGGTTGGGTTCCACTCTCCCACTGTAGTGATTTTCCAGC
The DNA here is from genome assembly GCA_030015575.1 of Agapanthus africanus. Taxonomy (NCBI): domain Eukaryota; kingdom Viridiplantae; phylum Streptophyta; class Magnoliopsida; order Asparagales; family Amaryllidaceae; genus Agapanthus; species Agapanthus africanus. Next base: position 542,625,534 of record CM057337.1, read on the forward strand.
GAACTCTTCTAAATACTTCCATGCTTCCCCATCATCCTTAGTTATAAAACTACCTTGACACATGTTTTCAAGGCTCTGTTTAGTGTCTGGGTTAATGCCCTCATAAATGATTCGGCATAATTCCCATCTCGGGATGCCGTGATGAGGACACTGAACCAAAAGATCCTTGAAACGTTCAAAGCATTTAGAGAATAGTTCAGTAGGGAGCTGGGCAAATTGATTCAGTTCGCTACGGATTCGAGCTGTCTTTTGTATTGGGTAAAATTTCTTAAGGAATGCAGCGACGAATTCTTCCTAATTCGTAATAGAGTGTGCGGTAGTGTTATATAGCCACTTCTCGGCTATATCGCACAATGTAAATGGAAGAAGTCGTAGACGCATAGCATCCACTGAAAGTTGTGACGTACCCATCATTGCGCATACGTTTTCAAATTTGGTAATGAAAACGTAAGTGTCCTCAGTCTCGAATCCGTGGAATTTGGGTAAAAGGTTGATGTATTGGGGTTTAATCTCAAAGTTATCCCCATTGGCTGGTGGTGTGGATAAGCAGGTCGAAAGAGGACCTCGAAGTGGATAGCACCTTTCCTGGAGAGAGATGCGGGGTGGATTCTGCGCACCAACGGACGGCGGCAGATTAGGGTTAAAAAAGTTTGATGGAGTTGGATCTATCGGTGTGGGTATGGTAGTGGGTAAAGAAGAAGTAAATGGAGAAATATCGACTTCGGAGTCGATAAAGGGTACGCGGACTAAACGGGCACTAGAATTCCGTGTCCAGCCTATCTTGTACTAAAAAGGGTTAGTACAAGTGGCAGCGTTAACTTATAATTAGGGGTATGAATGAATGCGGTGTTTGCTTTGAAAAAGGGACGGATTTTTGATAAAATGATGCGACACAACAAATGCAGCACACAAACCCTAGAATCTAGTGGTCACCTAGATCCGGCTCTAGACCGCTCCTAATTGCCAAAAGACAAGTCGCAGGATAGAATCCTCCACTGCCTCTTTATCCCCCTATGGCCAGGTAAGTGCCAGGTAAGTGGGAAGGTACTCCACTACGTAAGTAGTGGGCCTAATTAATAACCACTAGCCTTTGACACACTTGCCTAGGCACCACAAGAAAACGCGGATAAGCAATGAATTATCCACGGCCTTCTTCTGTCTTAAGTGAGCGCGACGGTCCTTAGAGTCATCTCTAGATTTCTTTTAGTTAATGTGGGACAATGCGGATGCAAGTTTTGCGATTTTCGGGGCCTAGGAAGGGTAATGAACTCCCCACCTAATTTGGATTTGGCCGTGCCCCTTAATATCCGTATTTAGAATGCAAACAACCAAGAAACAAAATCACGCACAAATTTAATTTTGCAATTTGCGAGCTGTGATTATTTGCAAAGAATCCTGCACAAACTGTTAGTTGGAGCTAAAAAGAGGAGAGAGGAGAAGGTAAGAAATTACCTGAAGCAAAATTTTCACAGAGAACCCTCAAGAATGCCGCGGTTCCGCCGCATATGGGTACTTAGACCGAGCTTCCGCGGTTGTTTGTACTGATCACTTCGCCAAAATTCAACAGAAGCTTCATGTTGATAACTCCGGCTCTCTGGAATTTTCAAAAAAAATTCTTCAATTGCCAAACAGCTCCAGATTTCCTTGCAATGAACCACAACAAATCGTTTAGGGTTTGCTTGAATTTTGATCTCAAAAATTATAATGGAATAAATCTTCAATTCAAACTTTAATATGAAACGAATTAGCGTGTAATCCCCGGCAACGGCGCCATTTGATTGTTCGTAAAATTCGAGACTGTGTAAGTAAATCAACTCAAATAATCCCTGATAACGGTTTCATTTGATTGTAATAAAATTTCTTGTTTGTGTAAATCGAATAAAGCGAATAAGTTTCTTTGTGTCGGTAATTAGGAAATTGAATAAAATTCACAATCAAAGAATTATATTTGACCGCAATCAATTACGGTGTCGATTGTAGATCGTAAGCGAGTGTGGATCGTCCACAGGGATTGTGCGATTCGTTTTTATATTTAATTTGTTTGAATTGAAAAGTTAATCGAAAAGAAAAGAAAACATGATTCAAGATTTTATCGATTGATTCAGGTGTCACTAATCTAGTCAAGAATCAAGAAACTGATAAACAATCGAGAATCGGGTTTCGATGATATTTCCAACCAAATGTCAAGAATCTAAATGAGGCTCGTAGGAATCGATCGGATCTATAGACGTGATGTAATCTTAAGATATCGTGTTCTTGTCCTTCGAAGGATTGATACTAGATCGATGATGATCGACGAGAGTTAGGGCTTTCTTGTGAAACTAGGGTTTCATCGTTTAACCCTTGTTCTTTCGTCGATATCATTCATATTCTAGCCTCTAGCAATTTCAAGAAACGATCGTAACTCCCCAATTTCGAGCGATATCAATCAAGAAAGCATCGCAACGAATTGGGTCGTCGATTCTTGAACTTGCTAGGGTTTACAAAACTCGTAGGACTCAAGAATCGATTTAAGATATATTACATCATCATTTTATTGATCGTCTCGACTCCTCGACGAGCGGAGTATTACTCAAACATCAAAACAAGAATTACAACTAGAAATTTAGATTGAATCATGATGCAAGAATTTAAAGAAAACAAGATAAAAGAATATCACCTTTTATTTATATCAACAATTTGATTACAGTCGCTCAAGAACTACAAGAGGAAGAACTAAATTGTCGAATTGGCTTTGCTCGGCTCCGTGAGTCGCGGGTCGGTTTGGACCACTTGCTCTGTTGAAGATCGGCTCCGCTCATAAAAGGTTGCAAGGCTTCTTGCTTGATGGGGTACTCGGGATCTTGGCTTTTGATTGGAATTAGGGTTTGGGTTTCACACAAGTCTTCTCACTAGACTTGTGGAAGAAGATGAATAAAGAGAGTGGATCTATATTGATACTAGAATTGGGGGATTCAAGTCTCCTTTTTACAAGTGATCCTAGGGTCTTATTTATAGATCTCCCAAACCCTAGGCCTTGAGAAGTTCCCTCCAAAAGTTTGTTGAAAGACTTCTAGAAGTAGTTAGTTAGGCTTAGCTTAGGGTTTAAGCTAGGGTTTAGGGAGAAGTTTCTAGAATACAAGGCTAGTTTAGTGTTGATCCCAAAGCTTGCTGATCTGGCAGAAGGTTCTGGGGTCTTCTGGAAAATGTAGTACATTTATGAACTGTAGCCACTGAGAGAGGAGTTTTGCACCAAAAATGAGAAGCTAACTCCTTGGACCCACCGCGGATCCGCGGCTCTTTGTGGGGCTTGGGCCTTGGGCTTTCTGGTGTGGTCTTGGGACAACATTTGGAGCTTAATCTGATGTGTTGATTTGTATTTTTCCCTTTGTATTGATACCAGAACTGAAATCATTGAGTTGGCGTCATGTTTGATCGGTACCATGTAAATTTTGTCCTTTCTTCTGGATTTTCCTGCACAGATCTTAAAACAAGTGTTGCGCAATATAGAGATGATGCGATGCCATGAAATGCAGTCAATTTCCTTTATAATGCCGGTTTTAGAGTCTAACACATGTAATATGATATTCTGCGACTGTTTTGCTAATATGTGAAATATGAATACCGTACACTTCTAATTGAATGCAAATGATAGGGAAATTGCTGGTTAAAAGATGCAATATTTTCGACTAATCAAATTCCCCCATACTTAATTTCGATCGTCTCGAGCGAACTTTTTATTAAAAAGAGAAGGAGAAAATAAAGAAAGAAAAAAAACTAACTAGCACACTTTCGTAGGCAACACGATTGCACTGAGCACGTGCAACAAGCCTTTAAACCTCTAGGTGTCCCTAGTAGGAGGAGTGCTGTCTCCTGAGGGTTTTCAGCGGATTACACCCACAAAATTCAATAATAAAAGAAAGATCATGAATATTACATTTAAAGAAAAGAATTGTAAAAGAAAAGCCTTGAAAATTAGGGTATCCAACTAAGCTAGCTTTTCGGTTGTCATGAGCCCTATCTTAATGGTCATGAAAAGATGTTAGAAATCACGTCCTCCCTCTATAAAACATCGTCTTATTCTTCATTCCTATCTTTCTTCCAAACATCGATCATATAACCCTGCGTGTGTGTGAAGGACATCCCTACACCCGGAGAATTCAATTCAAGCTATCATACTCTTGCCCATCAGCCTCAGTACTTTTTAATTAATGAATATTTAGACGGAGTTGCTCACACACTTTCATGCGACCGTTAATACTTCTTGAGGTACTAACCGACCGATTACTTATGTGCTTGCTTACTTGGTGTATTTTCCTCGTCTTGCACCACCTTAGGCATAGCAATGACTCCCAGACCAGTTGGCCTTAGGGCACTAGGTGAAGAGGCACCCTCGCTATACATTTTTTATTGCCCTTGGTGATAACAAAACCAGTGTCCATTTTTCTCACCACTTTATATTTTCTTTATTCACCCTTTTTTTTTCTTCATACTTTTGGTTTTAAGACAAGAGCATTTCAAGGTATCCTCTACTATCCCAGGCTTTAAGACGTGTGTAAGTGCGAATAGCAGGGTATCAACGTTCAAAATGTTTGGCTTCCAGAATAGAAACTATTTTTCAGACTTATTTTTATCCTCAGATTAGTGACGTCCTTCATCTTACTAACCCTTAGGACAACGGCTCATAACTATTTATTACTAGTTCGTATAAGAAAACTTCTAATTTTCTTTGTTTTCTTAAATTTTTCTAATCTCATGGATGTAATTGTTCACTATCTAAACTTTTATTATCTTATTTATATACAAAAAGTGTTTAAATATTAAAATTATTTTTATATTTGAAAATTTTTAAATTTTTATGGGTTTTGAAATTTTTTTAAATTTTTATGGAATTTAAAAGAAATGTTTTGTGTTTATGTAAATGATATGCAAATGATATGTACATGATGCAAAAATAAGCACAAACCTCCCCCAAACTTGTTTTCAACAGTGTCCTCACTGTTGCCATCCGCTAAATCTCGAAAAACCTGTAAGTCTGGGAGGAATTATTAGTGGGGGGAAAATATATAAGTGAAGAACTTCTCCCAAACTTATTCTTTTCACTCACCTTCGTTCAAAAAATGATGCAATGATATACAGGATATGAAGGTGAGACGGAGGAATTTTAATCCAAATAAACTGGCTCTTGTAAGAACAAGAGCTCCTCCGTGGGGTCAGTGGAAAAATACGGCTTTAGTTTATGTCCATTCACTTTGAAAAAGGTGCCGTTTTTAACATTTTCTACTTCTACTGCCCCGTGCGGATATACAGACCGCACAACAAAAGGTCCCTTCCATCGAGATCGGAGCTTACCCGCGGGAATGTGTAATCGTGAATCATAAAGAAGGACTTGTTGACCAGGTGAAAATGTTTTCCTCAAAATGTTTTTATCGTGAAAAACCTTAGTCCTATTCTTTGTGATTACAGCGTTATCATAAGCTTCATCGCGGAGTTCGCTTAGCTCATTAAGTTCAGGCTTCCGAAAGTTTCAAGCAAGGTTTAGATCAAAATTTATTTCCTTAATAGCCCACAATGCTTTATGCTCTATCTCGACGGGTAAGTGACATGCTTTTCCAAACACTATCCTATATGGAGACATCCCTAAGTTGGTCTTATATGCAGTTCGGAATGCCTAAAGAGCATCCGTCAGTTTGGTCGACCAGTCTTTTCTATTTTTAGCAACAGTTTTCTCCAGGATAAGTTTGATTTGTCTATTTGAGATTTCAGCCTGCCCGCTTGTTTGGGGATGATAGGGTGTAGAAAGTCGGTGGTTGATTGAGTATTTCCGCATCAGAGTCTCGAAAGACCTGTTGCAGAAATGTGTCCCATTATCGCTAATAATAGCGCGTGGGTGTCCAAATCGCGAGAAGATATTCTCTTTCAAGAACTTAATGACAATTTTCCTGTCATTAGTACGACATGGAATGGCTTCTACCCACTTTGAGACATAATCAACCGCCAGCAGTATGTACAAATTCCCAAAGGAGTTGGGAAAGGGACCCATAAAATCAATTCCCCAAACATCGAATATTTCAACAACCAGAATAGGTTGCTGAGGCATTTCATTCCTCTGGGAGATTCTACCTGTGTACTGACATTGTGTACAGGTTTTGCAATGGTCAAATGCGTCCTTGAATAAGGTCGGCCAATAAAATCCACATTGCAAAACCTTCTCCGCCGTCTTTTTAGGACCAAAGTTACCCCCACAGGCCTGATCATGACAAAAAGAAAGAACACTCTTGAACTCTTCTTTCGGGACACACCGTCGAATGATCTGATCAGGACAATACTTAAACAAGTATGGATCGTCCCAGTAAAAGTGTTTTACTTGGGATAAAAAGCGGTATTTGTCCTGTTTTGACCAATCGCTGGGTATAAGTCCCGTGACAAGATAGTTCACAATATCCCTGAACCATGGTTCATTGGATACGCTCAAGAGCTGTTCGTCAGGGAACGAGTCATCGATCGGCAGGGTCACAGGGGAAGAGATGCGTGAAAGATGGTCGCCTACTACATTTTCACATCCTTTCTTATCTTTGATAACAAGATCAAATTCTTGTAACAGAAGGATCCAACGTATTAGTCGACCTTTTGCATCTTTCTTCGCCAGAAGATATTTTAAGGCGGAATGGTCAGTATACACAACTATAGGTGAGCCAATTAAGTAAGGCCTGAATTTTTCTAATGCAAATACAACCGCTAAAAGTTCCTTTTCGGTGGTTGTATAATTGATTTGCGCATCATTCAGGGTCTTACTTGCATAGTATATTACGTGTGGCATCTTTTTGATGTGTTGTCCTAAGACTGCACCTACTGCGAAATCAGATGCGTTACACATCAGCTCAAAGGGGTAGTCCTAGTTTGGTGATGATAGCACGGGGGCTGAAGTGAGTGAGTGTTTAAGTGAGTCGAAAGCTGTCTCGCAGTCCGAGTCAAAATGGAAGGTCGAATCCTTGGCCAGGAGAAGAGTTAAAGGTCTAGCAATTTTGCTAAAGTCCTTAATGAATCTCCTATAAAAGCCCGCATGGCCAAGGAAAGATCGAATATCTTTGACGCTTTTGGGATGAGGGAGGTTTTGAATGACATCTATTTTAGCTCTGTCAACCTCAATGCCTTTCTGTGAAATAACATGTCCAAGAACAATTTCTTCTTGGACCATAAAATGGCATAAAATGGCATTTTTCCCAGTTCAATGTTAACTTCTTCTCTTTGCAACGAGTAAGAACAGCGTCCAGATTCGATAGGCAATCGGAAAAAGAGTCTTCAAAAATCGAGAAATCGTCCATAAAGATCTCCAGAAAATTCTCTACCATATCAGAGAATATCCCCATCATACACCGCTGAAAGGTAGCGGGAGAATCGCATAGCCCAAAGGGCATGCGACTGGAAGCAAAGGTACCAAAAGGACAAGTAAAAGTGGTTTTATCTTGATCCTTTTTGGCGATGGGGACCTGATTATAGCCTGAGTATCCGTCCATAAAACAATAATACTCTTGTCCCGCTAAGCGTTCCAGCATTTGATCAATGAATGGTAGAGAAAAGTGGTCTTTCCTCGTGGCAACATTGAGTTTTCTATAATCGATACATATACGCCACCCAGTTTGGGCGCGTGTCTGAATCAACTCATTTGCTTCATTGGTTATAACAGTGATGCCGGATTTCTTAGGAACGACATGTATAGGACTTACCCATTGGCTATCTGAGATGGGGTATATAATACCATTATCTAGGCATTTGACGATCTCTTTCATGACCGCTTCCTTCATGAAGGGATTCAACCGTCTCTGTGGTTCTCGGGTTGGTCTGGCATCATCCATCACATGTATATGATGTTCAACTATCAAGGGACTAATCCCTTTGATGTCCGCCATACTCCAACCAAACGCCTCTTTGTTAGATCTCAATACCGATAAAAGTGCATTCTCTTGCTCTAATGCTACAGAAGCGGATATTATAACCGGTAAAGACTCCTTCTCACCTAAATAAGCATATTTCAGATCAGCCGGTAAAATTTTGAGATCTAATTCAGGCGGACAAATGATAGAAGGAGGGATCATTGAGTGATTTTTGGATTTACAAAGAAGCTCAGAGCCTGTGAAAGATACAGACTCGGGTGGAGAAAAGTCAGAAGTGCAGGGCTCAAGTGTAGGTAAAGTGACCTCACTAAGATCTTGTGTGAAATCAAACAGAAATGTGGTAATGTCATCGAGATCAGTAAAGCAAAGTTCCTCAGCTCCACAACTATCGGGAGCGATCTCATGGACAGAGCACACATCTAAAATATGAGCAGAGGGTTCTGATGGCTGACTTCCAACTTTATAGATGTTTAGTTCAATGGTCATATTTCCAAATGATAAGTTCATTGAACCGTTTCTACAGTTTATAACAGCGTTGGATGTGGCAAGGAAAGGACGACCCAGAATCACCGGAATTTGGCCCCGGGGGTTTGCTACAGGCTGTGTGTCAAGTACAATGAAGTTTACAGGGAAAACAAATTCCCCGACCTTTATCAACATATCTTCTAATTCACCCCTTGGTTTGGTGATTGAACGGTCTGCCATCTGGAGAGTGCAGTGAGCAGGTTTCAGCTCTCCAATCCCTAGTTGCTCATATACAGAATATGGAAGTAGGTTAACACTTGCGCCAAGGTCTAAAAGAGCATGATATATGTTTTTACCCTCAATAGAAATCGATATTGTAGGACATCCTAGGTCCTTTCGTTTCTTTGGTAGCTGGGGGATAAAAGCAGTGCTGATATTATTAGCCATGAAGACCTTCTTCGGCACTTGAGTCTTCCTCTTCCTAGTGCACAAGTCCTTAAGAATTTTCGCATATGCGGGGACTTGTTGAATTGCATTTAGGAGAGGGATATTGATGTTAACCTGTTTGAACATTTCCATAATTTTCTCCATATGAGGACTCGTTCTGTTACCCCTTAACCGATTCGGGTAAGGAGCTTTCGCAATAAGTGTCGGGTCCATCATAGGAGAAGGAAGAGGGGGTAGACGAGGTCCCAAAAGAGGTGTAGGGACCGTCTGTGGAGAACTATAAGGGTTGGGTTCAGGTGTTGAGCCTAGTGTGAAATGGAGAATAGGCTCGCGAGAAGGTGGTGTGGTAAAAGAAGAAGGATCAGAAGGAGAAGTGTGTGTGTGTGGAAAGGTCTCAGCCGGGGTGTTGATATGATTTTCATTATCATCAATACCTTCCCCGACATGATTATTCAGCACTCTTCCCGATCTCAACGTTGTGACGGCATTTACATTGTAATGCCCAGGATTCTGTAGGGGTTGAGAGGGAAGTTTCCCTTTTTCTCTCGCACTCATTTCGGCTTTAAGGCTTGCGATTTCAGCTTCCATCGATCTGATACTCTCAGCTTGAGACGCTGAGTTTTTCTTTATCTCACTGACGGAAGATCTAACCTCTGTCGAAACCTCTATGAAATTTGATAAAAGTGATTTCATGGTTTGAGTGAATTGAGAGAATTCATCAGAACAGCTTATCGGATTAGACTGTGTAGGAGTGTTGACCTAATTTTGGAAATTTTGTGACTGATAGGGGTGTTGAGTGAGTTGAAGGGGTTGCTGTTTTGGTGGAGGAAGAGCCCTTTGAAATTGATTCTTGTTTGGAACCGTGTTTTGAGATTGGTTTTGGTTCCAAGCGAAATTCGGGTGATTCCTCCAACCCTGATTGTACGTGGAAGAATATGGATCGTTTCTAGGTCGTTGAAATGCGGCATTTATATGCTCGTGACCTTGAAACGCAGAGTTTAATGGACATTCTTCCGTTAAATGACACGGATCAGAACAGCACCCACAAACAGTTTTGGGGAGCGACATTGGGTTTAGGGAGGCTGCAGAAAATTTGTGTTCCATAACGTCGAGCTTCTTTTGCATTGCTGCCATCTCAGCTCGAACACCTATAGACACATCTATTTGGTGTACGCCACCCCTATTCAATGGTTGGGTTCCACTCTCCCACTGTAGTGATTTTTCAGCGAACTCTTCTAAATACTTCCATGCTTCCCCATCATCCTTAGTCATAAAAGTACCTTGACACATGTTTTCAAGGCTCTGTTTAGTGTTTGGGTTAATGCCGTCATAAATGATTCGGCATAATTCCCATCTCGGGATGCCGTGATGAGGATACTGAACCAAAAGATCCTTGAAACGTTCAAAGCATTTAGAGAATGGTTTAGTAGGGAGCTGGGCAAATTGATTCAGTTCGCTACGGATTCTAGCTGTCTTGTGTATTGGGTAAAATTTCTTAAGGAATGCAGCGACGAATTCTTCCCAGGTTGGGCTTGGCATTCGGTTTGCAAAGGTGCGGAGGTAGTACGAGGCGGGCAGTGGGTTACAATTCTGAATCCGCTAAACCATGTTTGTTTTCTTTTTTTTTTCTCATTTTCTCAATTTCCCTAGGCGTCGATTTGAGGTGATTTACTCCGTAATTACTTCAACGACTCTTTCAAAATGGAATTCGTAATAGAGTGTGCGGTAGTGTTATATAGCCACTTCTCGGCTATATCGCACAATGTAAATGGAAGAAGTCGTAGATGCATAGCATCCACTGAAAGTTGTGACGTACCCATCATTGCGCATACGTTTTCAAATTTGGTAATGAAAACGTAAGTGTCCTCAGTCTCGAGTCCGTGGAATTTGGGTAAAAGGTTGATGTATTGGGGTTTAATCTCAAAGTTATCCCCATTGGCTGGTGGTGTGGATAAGCAGGTCGAAAGAGGACCTCGAAGTGGATAGCACCTTTCCTGGAGAGAGATGCGGGGTGGATTCTGCGCACCAACGGACGGCGGCAGATTAGGGTTAAAGAAGTTTGATGGAGTCGGATCCATCGGTGTGGGTGTGGTAATGGGTAAAGAAGAAGTAAATGGAGAAATATCGACTTTGGAGTCGATAAAGGGTACGCGGACTAAACGGGCACTAGAATCACGTGTCCAGCCTATCTTGTACTAAAAAGGGTTAGTACAAGTGGCAACGTTAACTTATAATTGGGGTATGAATGAATGCGGTGTTTGCTTTGAAAAAGGGACGGATTTTTGAAAAAATGATGCGACACAACAAATGCAGCACACAAACCCTAGAATCTAGTGGTCACCTAGGTCCGGCTCTAGACCGCTCCTAACTGCCAAAAGACAAGTTGCAGGATAGAATCCTCCACTACCTCTTTGTCCCCCTGTGGCCAGGTAAGTGCCAGGTAAGTGGGAAGGTACTCCACTACGTAAGTAGTGGGCCTAATTAGTAACCACTAGCCTTTGACACACTTGCCTAGGCACCACAAGAAAACGCGGATAAGCAATGAATTACCCACGGCCTTATTCTGTCCTAAGTGAGCGCGACGTTCTTTAGAGTCATCTCTAGATTTCTTTTAGTTAATGTGGGTCAATGCGGATGCAAGTTTTGCGATTTTCGGGGCCTAGGAAGGGTAATGAACTCCCCACCTAATTTGGATTTGTCCGTGCCCCTTAATATCCGTATTTAGAATGCAAACAACAAAGAAACAAAATCACGCACAAATTTAATTTTGCAATTTGCGAGCTGCGATTATTTGCAAAGAATCCTGCACAAACTGTTAGTTGGAGCTAAAAAGAGGAGAGAGGAGAAGGTAAGAAATTACCTGAAGCAAAATTTTCACAGAGAACCCTCAAGAATTCCGCGGTTCCGCCGCATATGGGTACTTAGACCGCGCTTCCGCGGTTGTTTGTGCTGATCACTTCGCCAAAATTCAACAGAAGCTTCCTGTTGATAACTCCAGCTCTCTGGAATTTTCAAAAAAAATTCTTCAATTGCCAAACTGCTCCAGTTTTCCTTGCAATGAACCACAACAAATCGTTTAGGGTTTGCACGAATTTTGATCTCAAAAATTATAATGGAATAAATCTTCAATTCAAACTTTAATATGAAACGAATTACCACGTAATCCCCGGCAACGGCGCCATTTGATTGTTCGTAAAATTCGAGACTGTGTAAGTAAATCAACTCAAATGATCCCTGATAACGGTTTCATTTGATTGTAATAAAATTTCTTGTTTGTGTAAATCGAATAAAGCGAATAAGATTCTTTGTGTCGGTAATTAGGAAATTGAATAAAATTCACAATCAAAGAATTATATTTGACCGCAATCAATTACGGTGTCGATTGTAGATTGTAAGCGAGTGCGGATCGTCCACAGGGATTGTGCGATTCGTTTTTATATTTAATTTGTTTGAATTGAAAAGTTAATCGAAAAGAAAAGAAAACATGATTCAAGATTTTATCGATTGATTCAGGTGTCACTAATCTAATCAAGAATCAAGAAACTGATAAACAATCGAGAATCGGGTTTTGATGATATTTCCAACCAAATGTCAAGAATCTAAATGAGGCTCATAGGAATCGATCGAATCTATAGACGTGATGTAATCTCAAGATATCGTGTTCTTGTCCTTCGAAGGATTGATACTAGATCGATGATGATCGACGAGAGTTAGGGCTTTCTTGTGAAACTAGGGTTTCATCGTTTAACCCTTGTTCTTTCGTCGATATCATTCACATTCTAGCCTCTAGCAATTTCAAGAAACGATCGTAACTCCCCAATTTCGAGCTATATCAATCAAGAAAGTATCGCAACGAATTGGGTCGTCGATTCTTGAACTTGCTAGGGTTTACAAAACTCGTAGGACTCAAGAATCGATTTAAGATATATTACATCATCATTCTATTGATCATCTCGACTCCTCGACGAGCGGAGTATTACTCAAACATCATAACAAGAATTACATCTAGAAATTTAGATTGAATCATGATGCAAGAATTTAAAGAAAACAAGATAAAAGAATATCACCTTTTATTTATATCAACAATTTGATTACAGTCGCTCAAGAACTACAAGAGGAAGAACTAAATTGTCGAATTGGCTTTGCTCGGCTCCGTGAGTCGCGGGTCGGCTTGGACCACTTGCTCTGTTGAAGATCGGCTCTGCTCATAAAAGGTTGCAAGGCTTCTTGCTTGATGGGGTACTCGGGATCTTGGCTTTTGATTTGAATTAGAGTTAGGGTTTCACACAAGTCTTCTCACTAGACTTGTGGAAGAAGATGAAGAAAGAGAGTGGATCTAGATTGATACTAGAATTGGGGGATTCAAGTCTCCTTTTTACAAGTGAGCCTAGGGTCTTATTTATAGATCTCCCAAACCCTAGGCCTTGAGAAGTTCCCTCCAAAAGTTTGTTGAAAGACTTCTAGAAGTAGTTAGTTAGGCTTAGCTTAGGGTTTAAGCTAGGGTTTAGGGAGAAGTTTCTAGAATACAAGGCTAGTTTAGTGTTGATCCCAAAGCTTGCTGATCTGGCAGAAGGTCCTGGGGTCTTCTGGAAATTGTAGTACATTTATGAACTGTAGCCACTGAGAGAATGAACTGTAGCCACTGAGAGAGGAGTTTTGCACCAAAAATGAGAAGCTAACTCCTTGGACCCACCGCGGATCCGCGGCGCAAGCAGGCTCCTGCCGCGGATCCGCGGCTCTTTGTGGGGCTTGGGCCTTGGGCTTTCTAATGTGGTCTTGGGACAACATTTGGAGCTTAATCTGATGTGTTGATTTGTATTTTCCCCTTTGTATTGATACCAGAACTGAAATCATTGAGTTGGCGTCATGTTTGATCGGTACCATGTAAATTTTGGCCTTTTTTCTGGATTTTCCTGCACAGATCTTAAAACAATTGTTGCGCAATATAGAGATGATGCGATGCCATGAAAGGCAGTCAATTTCCTTTATAATGCCGGTTTTAGAGTCTAACACATGTAATCTGATATTCTGCGACTGTTTTGCTAATATGTGAAATATGAATACCGTACTCTTCTAATTGAATGCAAATGATAGGGAAATTGCTGGTTAAAAGATGCAATATTTTCGACTAATCAATCCCTATATACAATCCAGGGGCACAAACAAAGAGGGAACTATACCTTCCCAATAGGCTCCACCAAAAAGCGAAGCCGAGTCTCGACGGTTCACTGACAACTTAGAGACCACTTCAACATTCGTCTCGATACAGCAGGCGAGAAGTCACAACAATGTCCTTCCTCCAACAGGATTTGGACGTGACAAAGCAAACGAAGCGAAGGCCAAATTCCTAGCTTCAAGGTCTTAACGGCAAGTCATATAAAGCCTGAAAGACAACCAGAGATCATCTCACACCAGTGCGAAATGGTCACCACCTCGACGTTCGTCTCGACACAGTAGACGCAACATCATCAAACAGCGGAGCCACGGCAAAGTCCCTAGTTCCAAACCTCGACGGTTCACTAACAACCTAGAGACAACCGCAACATTTGTCTCGATATAGAGGACGCAATGCCAGCAAACGAAGCGAAGGCCAAATTCCTAGCTTCAAGGTCTTAACGGCAAGTCATATAAAGCCTGAAAGACAACCGGAGATCATCTCACACCAGTGCGGAATGGTCACCACCTCGACGTTCGTCTCGACACAACAGATACAACATCATCAAACAACGGAGCCACGACAAAGTCCCTAGTTCCAAACCTCGACGGTTCACCAACAGCCTAGAGACAACTGCGACATTCGTCTCGATATAGAGGACGCAATGTCAGGAAACGAAGCAAAGGCCAAATTCCTAGTTTCAGGGTCTTGACGGCAAGTCATATAAAGCCTGAAAGACTATCGGGGATCATCCTACACCAGCGCGGAGTGGTTATGACTCATCGGGGCTCTCCAAAATGAGCCTAACCTCAAGTAAAAAGTGGCATGGAATATCCCTACGCTTGCTCTTTCGACGGTAAGATTACCTGGAAGATTACTTGAAGACGTCTTGTCCAGCCCCGAAGGGATCAGAGACACGACAATCGCAAGGTTACTCGAACAACAAGATTGCATATCGAGGAACATATCAGCCAATGCGACGGTACGACGGCCAAAACCCTAAGTACCACAGACCCTAACGGACCTCTGTCGTAAAGAGCAGAGGTTAACTGTGACGTTAGGACATCCTTGCGAGAAATGCTCGATTCATTTCGACTCGTGAGGCAAAGCCTTAGGTGGCGGGGATTAAAAAAAACCCTGCTTCCTAAGCACTGGGTCCCTGCAAGTCGGTCCAAAACGGACTCTTGCATACTATTCACGGGTCACACTCTCCGAAGTCAAATCTTGATAAGGAGGGAAACAACCGCTTACGGGTCCTCTCGACTCTTAAGAGGGAAAAATTCTCTTATAGGATCATTACGACTTATAAGAGAAAATACACTTAGGAATCCTCACATTCCTAAGGAGAAAATACACCTACGAGCTCTTCTCGATCCGTAGGGAGAAAAATCTCTATGAGACCCTCACGGCTCATGGAGTTGAAAAGTCTTAGGCAGAAGATTTAAACCTGCGGCCTAAGCCATTGCTACGTCTTGAAGAAACCAAGACAGGATGCTCGCTCTATCATCTGTCGACCATGTTTGCTGAAGTAACATGCTGAGAATAAAAGAAAGAAGAAAGCGACAGAAAAAACATCCGATGTGCATTTGATCAAGCGTTCGAGACACACTCATTCATGCATGGGCAAAAGACTCAGAATGAGAAATAAGACAAGCTGAAATAAAAAATTTCCATTCATATTGCCAAAAATTCTTACAATCATGAAAGCAGTAAACGAAAAACATCATCAAATGTTTACAATGGCAAAACCTCAGATCCAGGGCATGGATTAAGGAATTCGAAAGTAAGGCCATCTAGAGTTCTTATGGCATTCCTGATTCTTCTTGTGCGCAGCCTCTCGTGCTCACGTGTGTCAAGATCTTCGGCAAGGCCCCCCATTCTTCGATAAGCAGCGATTATCGTCGTCTGCTGAAAAATTTGACGCAGAATGTCGATGATGCTATCCCGCCGTTTCTTCGAGATTAGCCCCGATAGATACACTGAATGCACCTTGTCTTCGGCATCATCCAGCGCGTTAAGCGGCATGGCCTCGTGAAACCCGGGGAGTGCTCTCCAAATGGCTCCCAGCACGACTTTCAAGAGAGCAGAACGGCGAGGTAGCATCCAACCAACGCGTGCGTTCAGACGGCCCATAACCTCCGCACACCGGGCATCTGTAAACTCCTAGTTCTGGTGACGACCCTGTACGCAGATATCCTCGTAGGTGATGAATTTGTGCAGACTGTATAGATGAACAGCCATAATGCCTGAAGGAAACATCATTGGAAGATTAGCAATGAGGAAAAAGACACGGGGAGTTAAACTCCTCGAGTGCAATGCTCTGCAGACAGGAGTGACACCCGTCAAAATCAGTTATGAGGAGAATTTGAACAAAATCCCCCAGGAACATGAAGAGCTCTGCTCTAAAAAGATGATATAATTCATCAAAAAAAATTTCCATTTAAAAACCTCCAAGTTCCATGAAATAGCATCTTAAAAGTTCATTTATATGATTTGGAAGGAGCAAAGCTCCATTAATGAAATGAGAAAATACAAGGAAAATCTTTTAGAGAGCAGAGCTCTATTAATGGAACCCTAATAGGGTTCTCCTTAGTTCTCTTTAGACCCCTTTAGAGCAAAACTTTGCTAAGTGAAACCCTAAATGGGTCTTCTTTAAATCAGGGATCTATTGAGAGCAAGGCTCTTAAAATTGATTTAATTTAATCCAAAATTAATTGTTACCTAAAATTCTCTGGAGTTTGAACTTTTAAAAGTGCTTAAACAAAAGAGCAGGGCTCTGAACAAAATTCTTATGAAGAAATGAAAATCATCTAAGGGACTAAAGTTCCTATTTATAGGTATTGAAGAGCCGTTTCAACATCCAAGGGATGGCACGACGGTTGGAATTCTGCCACCGCTGCGCTCACATTTGGAGGCTACGTAAGCGCACCGGTGGGGGCATTTGTTTCCCCAATCCGAGCAAAACTCTGTTCAAATTCTAGGGCGGGAAACGAAGCAACGCTTCTATTTCACCCGATCAGAGCAAAGCTCTGCTTTGAAATTAAACTAAAAATTAAAGTTACAATAAATGAAGCAACGCTTCAGCTGACCTGCGCTCTGCGCTACGCGACACGTGGCAGCGCAGTTGCGTTAGCGCAGTCACGCTGTGCTCTGCGCTGCGCGACATGTGGTAAGCGCAGATGCATTTGCGTCAATGCCTGCGCCAAACAGAATTAAAATTCTGAAAGATCTTTCTGATCTTGTTAAAAACAAGAAAATTGCATTCTGTAAAACAGAAGCCCATGGATCAAAGATCCAATGGTAGGGAAAAATCCCTAAATCACTCAGAGAAAGATCTCTTTAACTAATTTAACAAATCTATTGGCACTATAAAAAGGCCCCTAGACCCCAAGTCTAAATGACATTAAAAACACAGATCAACACAGAGAGAAAAACAGAGAATTCCTCTAAAGAATTTTGAGAAGAACTCAAAGAAAGAAAAAGGTAAAAACCTTTGAATAAAAGAAGAGTTTCTTCTAAAAAGATCATTGATCTAAGAACAAGATCAAAAATCTTCAATAAAAAAATATATAATAATAACAAAGGCGTTGCCTTTTGATGAACCACTGGTTCTGGAATCTTAAAAGATTCTTTTCTTGAATCCAAAATTGAATCAAGATAATAAAACAGTGCCCTGCACTTGTAAATCTGCACTGTTGCGCTCTTAGGTTGGTGCAAGCCACCAGAGAGGGCCACGTGTCAGCTCCAAAACAACTTGCGATATGCGCTTTTAAAATAGAGCATTACTCTCTGAAATTGGCGCAGCTCACCAGAGCACGCCACGTGTCAGCAGCGCAACAGCGTAGCGCACTGCGCTCACCAGAGCGCGACACGTGTCACCTCCACATGCGCTTGCGCCTTGCGCTCATCAATTGGCGTAAAACGCCTGACAGGCCACGTGGCACACTGTCAAAAGAGCAAATGCTCTGCATTACTCAAAAGGGAACAGAGTCCAATTTAAAAGGCCTAACAGGCCAGAATAAAATGCAGTGCATTATTAAACAGGGGCAGAGCCCCAATAAAGGCCTAATAGGCCAAATGCAAATAAAACTTTTGAACATTCTCAACCGGACTTAGCCCAATTCCGGCCATAAGTCCTCAAATTAAATTGACTGAGCACGACTGCTCTCTTAAATTAATTTACACCCGGTTCAAGGGTACATCTCCGAACTCCTCTGACATTTGTCGTTGTAATCCTTCAACGTCGTCAGAGAGGTGACGGGTCCCGACAACCACATATCAATATAGACTTAAGCGTCCTTAAACCAACTCATGGACTTAAGCGTCCTTAAACCAACCTATGGACTTAAGCATTCTTAAACCAACCTATGGACTAAAGCGTCCTTAAACCAACCTATGAACTTAAGCGTCCTTAAACCAACCCACGGACTTAAGCGTCCTTAAACCAATGGACCCTCATATCCCTAAACTGGAACATGGACCACTATGTCCCTAAACTAGAACAATAGAGCCCCCACATGCTCTTTTTTCGGATCTAAACGATCCCGTTTAAGTTGATCTTAGCCTCAATATGGCTAACGTATCCTTAAACCTTCAAACAGACTTTAGTCCCAAATTGGACTATAGATCCCCCAATCAACTTTGGTCCCAGTGTACATCTCTGAACTCCTCTGACACCTGTCGTGGTAATCCTTCAACGTCGCCAGAGAGGTGATGGGTCCCGAAGGCCATACATGCAATGGACCACCATGTCCCTAAACTGGAACAAGAGAGCCTCCAAATCCTCTTTTGTCGGATCTAAATGATCCCGTTAAGTTGATCTTAGTCTCAAACTGGACTAACGTATAACAAACGTTTAAGTTGATCTTAGCCTCAAATACGGCTAACGTATCCTTAAACCAAAACCCCAAAACCAAATCTAAGAAAACACGGATTTAGACTAATCCACGTCCTAGGGCGACGACATAAATTAGTCCCCGTATACAATCCACGGGCAACCATAAACAAAACAAACACCCACGACACGAAGTGAAATTCTGGAGAAGGAGAAAGTTGTTACCGCGATGCGGTAGCGTAATTAACTGCTGGGGCTTGCGCCTGCAGGGAAGAGCGTCCCCACAATCAAAACCCCCTCAAGCGAGGGGAATCTGACGAAGTCTGCTACATCGGCCGCATCCGTCTAAACCTCCGATACACGGTGCCATAAATCAACTTGGCATCTTCGGAGAGGTGGACGGATAAAACCAAATAGCATCTGCCCCGAATCACAGGCAAGACGTCTTCACACTGTCTTTCGGAGGGGAACACTGCAGTTTTCTCAGTGTTCTGTTTTGGGATTTTTAGGATATTTTGTTTCTGCCCAGAATTTCCAAAAAACAAAGTTGTGTTTGGGGTAGTTACAAATCCGTATTTTTTGATCGAAGTTCTGTAGACTTTGGCTAATGGGTTATATCTGTGATATGATATATACACTGAACGTCAACTAATTACTATACATCGATTAGTGGGGGTTGTGCATATCTGTGATCTGTAATGTTGATGGATTGTGTATATGAACTCGTTGGATTGTCGCGGATGAATAGCCGGGGGTTGTGAGATGAGAGTTTTCGTTATCTTTCATTTGATATAATATGTAAATTGATGTAATATTATTTCTATGGCCGCACATCCGGGATGAGGTTGTAGCCGCCATTGTATATTATTTCTTTTACTGTTTTTGCTCCTAGGATAGACCCAAGGTAGGGTGCGCAAACTACCGGGTACCTCGAAGTGCCGAGTGGCCTACTCACGTTGTTGAGGGAGGTTGCTTCACTTCGGGTACTTGGCGGGTAGTTTGCTGCACCCGTAGGGGTCTAGGGTGGGTTTTGGCTATTCATCGCGACCGTGTAATCCGTTTTTCGTTGCAGGCTTGAACGAAACGCGGATTCCTAGTATATCCAATGTGTTCATCTGTGATCTGGAATGGATATCATTGCATCTGACGAATGTATATATCTATATATGATATCTAGTAGGCATTGCTTATGTTTTGCATCCGCGCTAGTCCAGCCCCCGCTCTGTCGTTAGTTAAGTAACCTAACGGGTAATGACGGGGCCCCTTGGCGAATGCGGATGGCATAAGCGTACGTCATATTTTCGTTTTTTTCTACAATGGTAGGATTAAATGATGGGACGCATTAAATTAATGCAAGAAAATAAACCAAAGTAAAAGTCGTTGGAACAATTTCAAAACCTCTCGGTTTCTTTTCAAAACAACTTTTAAACGCGGAGCTTAAACCACTCCTTTTAAAAGCTATCACGTTCCATCGATTATATCAAGTTCACTACGTTCACGGTTTCGCCAAAACCATTCATAGCCCTCTATCATTTCAGTTAAATATTCGGTAGTATTCAAGCTATGTATTTTGACCTACGCCAAGGCATAGTGATTGGTTGCTGCCGGATATTTATCTGTTGCATTAATAGATGCGTTGGTTTGAGACAGTCGTACTGCCATTTTGGCCTACATCAAGGGTATGTACAGGTGGGTTCAAATTAACCTGGTAAATGATGGGTAGAACTTGACATGTGACTTATGATATTTTGGCCTACGTCAAGGTCATAAGAGCATGGGGCAAAAATCCACATCGGGAGTTTCTAAAGAAACCGAAACTTGCTAGTGCTGCATACCATTTGGAGTGTGATAATTCTGGTAGGATTCCTTCAGTTTATCACACGATGATATTTGGATCTCGATCCTACTGTGAGTATATGCTACTCTTCGGGAACATTCTCACTTAACGATCAATGCTATAAACCAAGTAGCTGTCTAGAAAGGTGTTAGCGGGGCTACGCCTACAGAGAAAAGAGGTTATTTAATTAAGGAACTTCGCGAAAGCGTTGGAAAACCTCCCTCGAAATACCAACACTGGCCTGGCTGAACGGTTAAGCAAGTATTGTACGGTGAGATTGATCCCGACTAATTCTTCCTTTTTGGTTTGAGGAAGGATTCGAGAAACAGTGGGAGCCATCCTGTTTAGACAAACTAAAAACCACTCTAAACTTGCAAGAGCATCATGCTAAAGTGTTTCTTCTCTCTCTCCTAATTGCAGCGACCAAACATCATGACCGGACTTAAGTTACTACTAGAAAAAAATATACTGACAGGGCCAAACTACAAAGATTGGCTCAGGAATGTCAAAATGGCAATCACTTATGACAAGTTGGGGTATCTTCTTACCACCAAAGCTCCCCCTGTCCCAGGACCTCAATCCAGCGTCGCGGATAAGGAAATCCGTAAGACCTGGAAGATTGCTTGTGCGAGGGCCAAGTGCATCGTGCTTGCTTCTATGGACAATGAACATCAGAGGAGGCATGAGGATATGGACCTAGAATCCATATTTCTTCATACAAAAGATCTGTATGGAGAGCAATCCCATATCGCCAGATACGAAGTCTCGAAAAAGTTATTTTCGGTGAGATTGGTCGTCGGATAATCTGTAGTGGAACACGTGCTTCAGATGATTGGCTACATTGAAGAACTCGCGGACCTCGGGACCACGTTAGAGAACGAGCTCTACACTGACTTGATTCTCCAGTCCCTTCCTTCCACTTACGCCCAGTTTATCCTGAACTTCAACATGCAAGGAAAGGAAGTTGAACTTCCGGAACTCCTTAACATGTTGAGGAGTGCAGAGGGCACCCTAAAGAAAGTAAGGGAAACACCCACTTTGTCTGTTGGAGAACCTTCTTCTTCTTGGTCCAAGGCGAAAGCCAAAGGAAAGAAGAAGAAAGCCCCGACCAAACCAAGGGGCAGTGTTAGTAAAGTGGAAGCCAAGGGAAAGGCAAAAATGGCAAAGGTAACGGGACAGCTTGTGGGGAAAGAAGAGTGCTTTTATTGTCATAAGAAAGGACACTGGAAGAAAGATTGCAGGGCTTGGAAGGCCAAGATCAAGGACCCGAAGCAAGTTGTGGCTTCAGCTTCAGGTGTGTATATTATTGAAAAATGTCTATCAGTAAACTTTACTTCCTGGGTATTGGATATCGGATCAAGATCTCATATCTGTAATTCTTTGCAGGCACTGAGAAAGCGTAGGGTTTTGAAGGCAGGTGATATGACCCTCAAAGTTGCAAACGGAGCTGGCATGGATACTGAGTCCATGGGGGACTATCACTTGGGGTTGTCAGATGGACATGTTTTGGTTTTGCGTGATTGTTATTTTTTACCCAGTGCGACTTGTAATATCATATCTGTATCTTTAATGTCTAAAGAAGGTTATGATTTTGCATTTGTAAGCAATGTTGTAAACATTCACCTTAATCATCTTCTGATTGGGTCGGGTACATTAAGCAACGGTATATACGTATTGAACCAACCATAGATTTTCAATGTCCAGAATACACACAAAAGAAAGTCTCCAGAAATAAATCATGCTTTCTTATGGCATTGTAGATTGGGTCACACCAACGAGAGAAGGTTGACTAAGTTACATAAAGAAGGATATTTGGATCCGTTCGAATATCAATCATATGCAACTTGTCAATCATGTCTCAAAGAAAAGATGACAAAGACTCCGTTTACTAGACATAGAGTAAGAGCGAGCGAACTCTTGGGACTCGTACACAGCGATGTATGAGGTCCAATGTTTACACATGCGCGAAGTGGTTATTCTTACTTCATTACTTTTACGGATGATTTTTCAAAGTTCGGGCATGTCTTCTTAATGAAGCATAAATCTGAAGCCTTTGAAAAATTCCAGGAATACAAGAATGAAGTAGAAAAAGAAACAGGCAAAAGTATCAAGACACTAAAATCTGATCGAGGTGGTGAATACTTGAGTGCCGAGTTCTTGAGTTACCTAAAAGAGAATGGAATTCTCTCTCAAGTTACTCCTCCATACACCCCCACGACATAATGGTGTATCGGAGAGACGGAACCGAACCCTATTGGATATGGTACGTTCTATAATGAGTAATGCTGAGTTGCCGTGATCTTTCTGGGGATATGCACTAGAATCAGCTGCATATCTTTTGAACCGAGTTCCAACTAAGACTGTGCCTACTATACCATATCAGATGTGGAGTGGGAAGAAACCCTATCTTCAATATCTGAAGATTTGGGGATGTCCAGCTTTTGTCAAAAAACAGCATGCGGACAAACTCGAGGCACGCTCAGTACAGTGCAAGTTTGTGAAATACCCAAAGAACTCCAGGGGGTATCTTTTCTATTACGCAGAAGAACAAAAGGTTTTTGTCTCTCGTCATGCCCACTTTCTGGAACATCAGTTCTTAGAAAAAGAAACAAATGGGAGCGCAATAGAACTAGAAGAAATTCCAGAACCACAAGCCATTACTGAAAGCTTAGTAGAACCAGAAGGTTCGAAAGAAAAAGACATTCCTGCGCCGCTCCGCAGGAGTAGTAGGCAGTCTCATCCGCCCGAGAGATACTACGGTTTTCTTATAGACGGGGATAGAGAGGATTGCATCATTGATAATGATGAGCCGACTAGCTTCCAGCTGGCCATTCAGAGCGCTGACTCAGTAAAATGGCTGGATACAATGCGGACCGAAATGGAGTCCATGTACACTAACAAAGTATGGACTTTGGACATTGCTCCAGAAGGGGTAAAACCCGTAGGCTGCAAATAGATCTTCAAAAGGAAGATTGGTGTAGATGGACAGGTTGAGACCTATAAGGCTAGACTTGTTGCAAAGGATTTTTGTCAAAGACCTGGTTTGGACTATGACGAAACCTTTTCTCTAGTGGCTATTCTCAAATCCATTCGGATCCTTCTTGCCATTGCTGCCTTCCACAATTATGAGATTTGGCAGATGGACGTAAAGACCGCTTTTCTAAATGGAAATTTAGAGGAGTGTGTTTATATGGACTAGCCAGAGGGTTTCATTCAGAGTGGGAGCAGCGAGAAAGTGTGCAAGTTGCTTAAGTCCATTTATGGACTGAAGCAGGCATCGCGGAGTTGGAACATCTGTTTTGATGAAACGGTCAAAAAATTTGGCTTTATCAAAAATCCAGATGAACCATGCATCTATAGTAAAATTGTAGCACGAACTGTCGTATTCCTCCTTTTATACGTGGATGACATTCTCTTGATAGGAAATGACATTCCTATGCTACAATCTGTCAAAGGTTTCTTGTCACACATGTCCTCCATGAATGACCTGGATGATGCCTCTTACATTCTGGGGATCCGGATCCATCGTGATAGGTCCAAGAGGATATTAGGACTTTCGCAGTCCAGGTACATCGACACCATACTGAAAAGATTCAGTATGGAAGATTCCAAGCGCGGTAATTTACCGGCTTGTCACGGGATCACCCTCTCCAAAGAGATGTCTCCCAAGACTGATTTGGAAAGGGATCGCATGTCTATTATACCCTACACTTCTGCGGTAGGCTCTATATTGTATGCGATGTTGTGTACCAGACCAGATGTAGCTTATGCACCGAGTGTGGTAAGCCGGTATCAGTCAAACCCTGGGGAGAAGCACTGGATAGCAGTAAAGAACATTCTGAAGTACCTGAGAAGGACTAAGGACATGTTTTTGGTTTACGGCGGAAAAGACCTCCAGATGGAGGCCTTTGCTGACTCCAGCTTCCAGAGTGACAAGGATGACTCTAAATCCATGTCGGGTTATGTCTTTACCCTCAATGGAGGGGCGGTATGTTGGAAGAGTTCCAAATAGGAAACCGTTGCTGACTCGACGATGGAAGCGGAATATATCGCTGCATCTGGTGCCGCAAAAGAAGTTGTCTGGATGAGGAAGTTCTTGACAGAACTTCAAGTGGTTCCGTCCATTATTGATCCAATACCTCTGTATTGTGACAACAACGGGGCTATAGCTTTACCGAAGGAATCCAGGTCCCATCAGAAGTCCAGACATATCTTGAGGCGGTATCACTTGATCAAGGAGATCGTGGATCGCCGGGAGATCGAGGTTCGGAGGGTTACTACAGAAGATAACACTGCAGATCCATTCACGAAGGCCATACCCCAGACTCAGTTTAAGCGGCTAATCGAGATGATAAGTCTTCGATTCGCCATTATATGGCCTTAGTGCAAGTGGGAGATTGTTAGTGTATATGCCCTAGAGGTCATTACTGTATCATACTAGTTTGTATATTACTTGACGAAAGCTTGGGATATTCACAGTTGTATGGACAATCTTGCTCGAAATGATAGTATGCTACTTGGTTTATTTCTACTTTAATGTGTGCATGTGTTTCTTTTAGCATATCGCCTATACACATTAGTGGAGCCCTTAGGATCTTTGCTTGATTACCAGTGTTGTGATGGCAGTCATACTAGTGGGGACTGGGTAATCTACAAGCACATCCTTATACAGGTCCCTAGTCGTAGGATTATCGAGACAGGGCATCGATACTCCAGAGTAGATTAGTGTATACGCTTCTCATCCCAGGAGGGGAGATGGTCTGTTCCAAAGCCATCAGTACGTCGTACTGGAGATAGTATGCATGTGCTCGTTAGGTTACGAGTACACTGGACAGGACTTGATGGGAACTGTTGGTTTGGTATTATACCTATCGTCGGTTATCAGTTCCCAGGTGACATGAGTACAGCATAGTCCGTTGACTTGACACTATCACTTTGCCTCGAGTGTGTTCCCACTGTTCTTAGATCACTACCCTACCACGGCTCAAATGAGTCGTGCAAACAGGTAATAGTTGGGTGCATTCCCGAAGCACTTGGAGGCAGTAACGGTTAGACAGGATTCGTCTCTCCCGGTATTGGGGGTTGATATCGTGCTGTGTCTAGGAGAGCCATTACACATAGTCGTCCCTGGCCAGGGCAAGCGAGAATTACTGGTAGCGTTTCCAGTAGTTTCTCAGCGTGTTCTGGGCTACACTCCGGCATGACTTGTACCGCTATTAGGGACTGACGTTTACCACCCCCTAGGCCCGACATGCGATACTCTCAGACGAACAGACCGGACTGTATGGAGATTGTCACATTCAGGCTCAGTAGGAGTTCGGATGGGTTCACCTCATCAGTCTTCTTATCGGCATCTACCTTGGGACAGTTGCGTACAGCTAGTACCGCTTGCGGCCTGTGGTTAAACCCACTTCCAGCGTAGTGTCGAGTCTTTAGAGTCCCATACAGAAGGCTATTCGCTTTTGGGCAAAACAGAGTAGAGGTCGCATGGTTTTGCGACAGGGTTCGTTCACATCCGTGCACTTGTGCATGTTTGGTGTCCGGGCAGTTATTACTAGCGGGCTTTGGTTTAAGCCAGATCCTAGTATATGTTTTGGGATTGGTTTTATCTCATTGTATTCGTGTTCTTCGGAACACGGATGCGGGTGTGTATGCACAGTTGACAGAGGCAGAGGCGAGGATTCTCATTAGGGTTGTTGACCGTTGACTTTTTCTAAACCCTAATGAGAATATGAAATATGATTAATAATATTACCTAAGGATTATTGTGCCATGGTTGGGTTGAATATTTTACTTTTGTTGACTTGTTGACTTTGTTGACCGGTTGACCATTGTGGACTTGTTGACCATCATCATTTCATTTCAATGATGCTTCTTGTTCTTTGCAAAATGCATTAAATGCATGAAATGATAGTGGTCATTGAAATTAACCATCACAATTCTTAATTATCATCATCATCATCATCATCATCATCATTCTTACTTTTGTGAGCATGGTTGTAAATTATCATCTCATTCTCACTTGCTCACTCTCTCTCATCAAAAGCGCATCCTCTTCCTCTCTCTCAAAGCTCTCATGTCTCATGTGTTGAGAAGCATGAGCTATTGAGGTAAAACCACTAAAACTCTTCTTTACTCACTCTAGAGTTCTAGGTTTAGCAAGCCAAGCACTTTAGTTGCCTCTCGGTTGAGGTAGGACCTCAAGGTAGAAGCTTTCGGGTGGATCCTTCATCGACAAAGAAGAGACTACGAGGTGGAACCGTTCAAACCATCCCAAGGAGCAAAAAGAGAAAGAGTTCAAGACCTAGATATAACCGTATAACATAGTAGTTAAACTTGTAGTTAGTTTGCTAGGTTTTGTTTAGCAAAGATCCTCTTTTCTAGTCCATGTTGCCTTGTCACAAAAATCGTTTTTCACCGTTTCCGTTTCCCCGTAAGGACCGGGTGGGCAACGTGGACTTACATCCCCATGTCCCCGAAGTCGAGGAGGGATCGCTCAGACTTATATAGACCTGGCATTTCTTGGGGAGTGCTTCAGATCCGCTGCATTTGATGGGCAGTAGGCTGCCCGCTGCAGATGCGCCGATCAGAAGGAAGCTCGGTGGCCTCACTTTGAGGGCTTCAAATCCTCTGCGTATGGTGGGCAGGAGGATGCCCACTGGGGATGCGCCGAGCAGGGTAGCTTCTCGGCTGCCTCTTGGCGAGGGCTTTGAATCATGGCGTCTTGGGTAAGGAGCTACCAGAAAGGGATGACCGAGCAGGGAAGCTGCTTGGTTGCCTCTTGGCGAGGCCTTTGATCCCTGGCGCCCCAGGTAGGGAGCTACCAGACGAGGATGACCGAGCAGGGAAGCCGCTCGGCTACCTCTTGGTGAGGGCTTTGATCCTTGGCGTCCTGGGTAGGGAGCTGCCAGCCGAGGATGACCGAGCAGGGTAGCCGCTCAGTTGCCTCTTGGCGAGGGCTTTGATCCCTGTCTCACGGGTAGGAAACTACCAGCCGGGGATGACCGAGCGGGGAAGCCGCTCGGTTGCCTCTTGGCGAAGGCTTTGATCCCTGCCTTCATGGGTAGGAAGATACCAGCCGGGGATGACCGAGCAGGGTAGCCGCTCGGCTGCCTCTTGGCAAGGGATTTGATTCCTGGAATCGTGGGTAGGCAACTACCAGCCGGAGATGACCGAGCAGGGAAGCCACTCGGATGCCTCTTGGCGAGGGCTTTGATCCCTGGCGTCATGGGTAAGAAGCTATCAGCCGGGGATGACCGAATAAGGGCGGGTCCGGTTGCCTCTTGGCGAAGGCTTTGATCCCTGTCGATTGTGGTAGGAAGCTACCAGCCGGGGATAGCCGAGCAAGGATCGGGCTCGACTGCCTCTAAGGAGGACTTGATCCTTAGCGCGGGAGGGGCTGTAAGAAGCCTACTACGGACGGGGGCCGAGCAGGGTTACTGTCCGGTGCCTCTTGGCGAGGGATTTGATCCATGTCGGTCGTGGTAGGAAGCTACCAGCCGGGGATAGCCGAGCAAGGGTCGGGCTCGGCTGCCTCTAAGGAGGACTTTGATCCTTAGAGCTGGAGGGGCCGTAGGAGGCCTGCTAAGGATAACCGGGCAGTGAAGCTGCGCGGTTGCCTCTTGGCGAGGGCTTTGATCCCTGGCATTGCGTGTAGGGAAGCTACCAGCCAGGGATAGCCGAGCGGGGTAGCCGCTCGGCTGCCTCTAGGCGAGGGCTTTGAACCTTAGCTTTGGAGGGGCTGTAAGAGGCCTGCTAAGGATAACCTGGCAGTGGAGCTGTGCGGTGGCCTCTTGGCGAGGGCTCTGACCCCTGGCGTTGCGTGTAGGGAAGCTACCGGCCAGGGATAGCCGAGTAGGGTAGCCGCTCGGCTGCCTCTAGGCGAGAACTTTGATCCCTGGCGTTGCGTGTAGGGAAGCTACCGGCCAGGGATAGCCGAGCAGGGTAGCCGCTCGGCTGCCTCTAGACGAGGGCTTTGATCCTTAGTGTTAGAGGGGCCGTAGGAGGCCTGCTAAGAATAACCGGGCAGTGAAGCTGCGCAGTTACCTCTTGGTGAGGGTTTTGATCCCTGGCGTTGCGTGTAGGGAATCTACCGGCCATGGATAACCGAGCAGGGTAGCCGCTCGGCTGGCTTTAGGCGAGGGCTTTGATCCCTGGCGTTGTGTGTAGAGAAGCTACCGGCCAGGTTATCCTTAGCAGTATAACGGTTTTAGCCGTGACCATATTGGTTTTTGGTCACAGTTAAACCCGTTACCAAATCCCTTCCCAGTAGCAGTGACTATAGAATTTTCATATTATTCATGTGATAATTTAATAAATATAATAAATAAAAAGATTTGTCAATTCTATGATTTAAATATCTATCTCTATTTTTATCTCTCCATCTACTATTACAACCACAACTCATAGGGTCCCAGTTTTGATTTCAATTTGATGGTTTACTACATCCTCTGATAGAGGCATATCAACAAAAAAAAGAAATAAATGTACATCCTTCTCGAATCTTTGTCCATTTCGCATGTCCAAAATACTAGTATGTTTAATCAAAATAAAAAATAAAAATTAAAGGCTTCAAAAACTATTAATTTAGTTTCAACAAATTTAAAATGAGAAGAGTCATGTATTTGAGGTATTCATAGTTAATTACCATACATTAGTATAAAGTATTATTTTGCATGGGATATACTACAACTACAACAACAAACCAAAGAGCCTTTATACCAAGCATATGTGGTAGGCTATGTGAAACTAACATAAGAATCATGTCGGGTGGAGCACAAGGATTCTACACCTCCACTCATATAGAACAATATATTTTCATTAAGGCTTTCATAAAATTATAGATAGATCATAAACTATAGGTACATATGGATAATAAGTGTCTATTTAAACTAAAACTAAAGGTAAGCATAACATGAGGAATTGGGGGGAACTTGAATTTCCGTATAGGAGTACTACACCAACTCATATAAATAATAATAATTAAAATGAACAATCCAACTGAAGCATTTGACTCTGAATGGAAAAATAAACAAAACAGCAAAAGAAATATTCATTGAAGGAATCTGTACTTAACTAACTAGCATGCAATAGAAATTGATCCACTTTCTTCAAAGCAAATTTGGTGTGAGCCAAACTGGTGGTGGCCAATTTAATCTTGGAATATCTTGAGGATAACATGGTGCTATGGTACCATCTTCTAAGTTGCAAACACCGATATCACGATCTCTATCTTTAAAGTATGGAGTTTCTTCCCAATTGTCATCGACAAAGTAGATGCAATTTCTTTTCAAGTTAGAAAAGTTTTGAGTGGGCAAAGATATGCTGGAGCCATTCCCGATGAATAATGCGTTTTGATCCTCCAGAGATTGCATCCTCAGACAGCGAAACTTGTCGCCGTCATCGATTAACTGGTACACTTCAAAAGAAACTGTCCTAAACACATCCTCGCCCTCGCCTTTATATCGCTCCCTTCGAACAAGCAAAATTCGAGATGAGGATACAACCAAGTATGAACATAAGAAACGATCATAATCGGGTTCCAGATCGAGTTGAATGGTACGAATAGCACATGGGCGTTGAGAAGTGTTGGTTGTGAGATCCCAGACTTTGACTTGTTCATAATTATCCAACGTGTAGAAAACGCCTTCATGAAAAAGAAGACCTCTATAGAATTTTCCCTCCATTGTGGTCCAGACAACATCTTCACTTGTAGCATAAGCCAATCATTGAAAAGGCATGAATAAGAGAATCACAAGCCATGAATTTTGCGACCATGAAACCACAGATCTACCATGAGTAGAGAAAAGATAGCGTTTAGTTTCTTCCATGCTAAACTCAAACGCCTCATCCTCTACAAAAGATTCGGAATCATAACAATAGAGGTATTTGATAAGGTGTCCTTCGGGGTCGCGCTTTGCTCCAATTGAAGGAAGGGAGAGGATGGAAGGGAGGGGGATTTGGACACGTGTGATTGGATTTAGGAGGTGCAAATCTGATCGCTCGTCGGCTGTGATCAACCATCCTTCTGATGATCCGATCCATACGCGCTTGCGGATATCAGGCTCAAGCAACTTATTCATATGATACATCTCATTCTCTGCTATATTGTAAAATTGGCAACCCTTGAAAGGATTGGAAAACATCAACCATGGTGATTCCAGAATAGGTGCATGATTATTTTGAGTTTCGGCAGCACGTCTCCAGTATCTACACACGCACCGGCAACGAATACGGTTGACCGTCGACAATCTATCAAAGATCTCGGAGAAAATCTCAGGTGGAAACCAGGACCATGAGAGGACCATTGATTTGCCTCTACTATTTTAAGTGGAAAAGAAAGCGGTTTACTGATCGACGACGAAAGAAAGATATAGAAAACAATAAGAGAGAATGAAGAATACCAGATCAAATCTGCAACGATTGAGAGAACTCTATGATGCTCCAAGCCTTTTATTTTTGCTGTCTTCTCGCTGTTCTCTCTCTCTCTCTCTCAATCTCCTAAGATAGCCGCAATAAAAATTTAAGGATGGTTATGCCAAAACCTAATTTGATTCTTAATTCTGATAGCCTTTCTAATACAATATTACTAGCACATGCGATGCACGTATGAACAACTGAATTCTTAATAACCAATTGGTTAGATTTTTTTATTTTTTATATATATTACTGTTGGTTTTAGAGATAAATGTAGTTGCCCAGAAAGATGGAGATAATTTTTATCATGGAAAATTTAGATATAAGGTATTTTCTCTTTTTTACCTTAACAATTGACATGGTAGGTAAATATTTTGAAACATCTGCAAAATCTATATCGCATGAAATTGGATTTCAAGGCAAATTTTAAACGCTCTTCCTTAGGCATTATACACGTAGAGATAAAAACGAATTATGATCACATGTCTTTAAATAGTTAAAAAGCTTCCCCTTTTTAAACAAAAAAACTATGATCTGATGAATTAAACCAGTTTTAAAATTGCACTCTGATTTCTTTTCTTAAAACAGCTTTCAATCTTAGTATTTCTATTTATTTATTTATTTTTGCAGCGATTGTATTTCTGTTTATTACTCTAACACTACTAAAATAAGGAGTTGCCTCTACGGATATTGAAATCCGTAGGGGCAGATTTATGTTGGCCCTACGGATTAAGCCGTAGGGCCAAAAGGTTGCCCCTACGGTCCAAGACTTTCAAGAATAAAAATATTAAATCTTAGTTTGGTGTTTGCCCCTACGGAGCCGCAAACCAAGGACCTACGGATAAATCCGTAGGGGCATCTAAATATGAATTTAATAGAAAAGGCACATAATTTCCCTACGCGCCGATTATCCTCTCTCCTCGCTCGTGCCCGCGAAATCTCCCAAATCCTCTTTTCTCGTCGCCGCGTCGCCGATCTCGCCAATCTCGTCGCTAATCTCACCGATCTCGTCGCCGTTCTCTCTCTCTCGTTCCCGATCTCGTTCCCGTTCTCGTCGCCGTTATTCCTCGTCGTCGATTGTCGATTGTCTCCTCCACCGAACAGGTAAGTAATTAAATCTTCAATTAAAGTAATTTTTGATTATTTTAGGGGTTGGGGTTGGGGTTGCGATTGGGGTTTAGCTAGTGTTGCGGTTGGGGTTGGGTTAGCTAGGGTTGCGGTTGGGGTTGGGGCTGGGGTTGGGGTTAGGGTTCACACAACATAAATCCTCAATGAATATTTTTTATTTATGTTGTTTGCAATGTAGATTGCGGGCATCCATACGCCTCTAGGGAAAATCCAATTTCTGCTGAAGTATTTAGAGTGCCTTGGGAGTAATTTTTTTGGGGTTCCAGTTCTTGCAGTTAGATGTAAACTGCTGTTGCTAATTTTGCAGAGATGCAATCAATTGTAACTATGAGAAACATGAATGGTTTCTGAGTAGTACTGGTTATTTTTGTTCTTATGAAAAAAGTTGTTTTGTTGTTATGTTGAAAATTCCGTGGGTACTTTGCATGAATTTTAGTGTACTGTTTTGAATTTTTTTTAAAGTGGATGCTTTGAAAGAATGATGAAGAAAACATGCTGGGAAGTAGAAGAAGAGAAAAATGTGAAAAGAGAACATGGTGTGTGTGTGTGTGTTGGTTTGGGGTGCTGGTTTTTGTTTTTTCATGTGTGTGTGTGTGTGGTGGGGGGCACACACTTCCATTTTTCTCTCGTCTTGGCGTATGCAACCAGTGTTGGGAATAATTTCCGGTGGGGTGGGGTTAGGTTTTGGAAGTGGTAGAAGAGGAAGTTGAAATTGATGGTTCAGTTGTAATTTCCGGACTAGTAACTGTGATAATCAGTCAGGCATCAGTTGTATTTAGGACCTGTTTGGATAATTGCGAGTATGAGATGCTCTTTAAAAAACTTCATAAAAACATTTATGGAAGTAATTTTGGAAGTTACTTTATGTGTTTGTTTATGTAATGTTGAAAGAAGAAAAAATTCCTAAGAAGTTACATCATTTACTCTTCCATTAACAAAATGAGTTTGGAAAATTGTTTGGTAGACATGAATTTTACCATTTTTTGAAAGTAAGAAATCTAGCATAGGTTTTTGACATAGCCCAAAAACAAAAGAAGCGATGTTGGAAAGCTATAACTGAGCGAGCTAGACACTGTTAAGAAGTTGAAGTTTCAAGAATTATAAAATATATTTGTGGAGCTTAATGTATGTATATGCTACCTGCCTTTATCTTAGCATATCTTACATGCTGTTTTTCCATCGTTAATTGTAAGAATTGAATTAGGAATCTAGAATGATGCAACTTAAGTTGCTTTATCTACTTTTATCATATGATTTTGGAAAGAAATTTGAACATAGGATTATGACATTCTTTCTTTTTCTTTTCGTTATAACCTTTAACTGATTTTTGCAATAAAATGTCCTTTAAACAAGAGAAGCCAGTGTCTTGTCAAGAAATTTGACTTTCTTAATTGTTTTAAGCTTATCTATTGATGTATGCTTGGTATTGTAGGCAGAACTTTACAGGGTAAGGAAAGCATTTGATAAAGCTGAGCCATTATATTTAGAAGCCATAACTATTCTGGAGGAAGTGTTTGGTTCTGATGACGTACGGTGTGTATATTATTTCAGTTGAAATTTATTTTATTTTCTAACCTTGTAGACATGTATGCTTAGTAAGTAACTAATGTTAAATCTAATAATTTGTATAAATAGTTATTAATAAAGTTCAGTGAAGGGTCTTTAAGCCTTTTTGACTTTTTTTTAATGATATATACTTACATTATATGTCTAGAACAGATATAGTAATTTTGTTTTTTAATATATGATTTTATGTATTTTTACCTTTTTAGTTACCTAAATTGGATGATGGACACATTTGTCATTCTTTAAGGTTTCTTGCTTTTGCAGAGTAGGGGCTGCTTTACACAACCTAGGGCAATTTTACCTTGTCCAGCGAAAACTTGAGCAGGCTCAGAAGTGCTATGAGGTATAAGTTCTTTCGAAGCACTTTTTTCTTTATGAATTTTTCTATTTTAATAATATTTTTTCTATGAACCATGATACTTGATATGATAGTTGTTAGTAATAAAGCATAAATTTCAAGGCAAGGTTCTCAGAACTCTAATGTTGTATTTTGATAGATTTATATCTAAGCTTTAAGGCAATCAACTTTCATCTTTTATGGGCTATTTCTCATCTCCTTCCCCCAAAAGAAAATCCCTCTACTTCTATATCTTCCCCTCCATTTCATATTTCCAGGTTCTCCCAAAAGAAATTATAATAACATGTCACATCTTCTTTAAGCAGCATAAGTTAATTGTTTATTTATCTATCAATTCCTATGTGATAATCTGTTCTATTGTCTTTCTGTTTCTTTTGGCAGCGTGCTCTAAAGGTATCTGTCTTTCATCTCCGATATGGTGGTTCTTTTCCTTTTATTGCTATATGTTGTTTATGTTTTGCGTAGATAGAAGGACATGTTCTGAGCTATGGTGTGCTTATACAATGTATTATCTTAAGAAGGGTAATACCGTGTTTTTCTAATATGGATAATTTGTCATTGTTAATCCATCTTCCTGAAAACGGTTTATACGGAGGAAGTATATTTCATGGTACTTGAGAAAAATATATGTTGAAATCAAAATTTATCAAGATTTAAATGCTCCGCTTATAGTCTTCCAAGATATTTTATATTCCAAGGCAAGG
This sequence comes from Agapanthus africanus, assembly GCA_030015575.1. Classification (NCBI taxonomy): domain Eukaryota; kingdom Viridiplantae; phylum Streptophyta; class Magnoliopsida; order Asparagales; family Amaryllidaceae; genus Agapanthus; species Agapanthus africanus. The sequence continues at coordinate 542,660,318 of CM057337.1, forward strand.
TGACAATAATTGCATGCTTGTGCACGATTTGGTATGTAGATTCAAGGTTATGCATGGCTACGACCCCTTCTTATGGTTTCTTATCATAATTTTCTGTACACTTGTAGTTTATAAAGGCAGTTAGATCATATCACTATACGAAATATTGTATTGTGTTCTATTGTGTATGGTGGATCACACACTAGAAACCAAGACATTGCATGTCTGTGCACGTTTTGGTATATTCCTCGATACGTGAAACAAATTTGATTTAATAAAGGAAAACTTAAAATAACAACCTTTATATTAAAAAAATTTATATATGCTATTACTTAGTAGTTTATGGTTTTCAGATGCAAAATCCATTTGAGAAATACTTTTCCTACCCACTATTAATCCATATTCTCAATATAGTTATCATAACCTACAATTTATATGATACAGTCTAACATAGCTCATGAGTACGTCAGGGTTAAGGACTAGATGTATGTGAATTGGCAACAACGTATGCAATCTAAGTTTGTTACTGGAGTTTCTGCTTTCATTGAATTTACACGCGCACATAATAAGAAGGAGAAGACAGTAATGTGGCAGAAGAAGAAGGAGAAGACAGTAATATGGCAGAAGAAGAAGAAAATGACATTCCTTGTTCTCTGTTTCAGCATCAATCTTCTGATATGAACTAATGATGACTTTTACATTGGATTTTCCTTTTAGAGACTTCTTAGTGTCCAATGGAAAGTATACATCAGATTTGTGCAGGTCAGGTTCTTCTATGACTTTCAAGAGTTTCAACTGATTCTGTAAATTACACCCTTGTTGGGTGATACTTTTACCACTTCTCACTGCAGGTGCGTTCTCTAATATCCATTTTTGAATGTAATATTATAGATATTCATGCATGTTTATGTCAAAATTACTTATATTGTCAATGTTTGATTGTCTAGTTGTAGGTGATGTGTCCATATCAGGGACAGAGGCCACTCCCGCTCCTCCAGATATGTTTATATATCATATAGTGCATGTATATTGATTTAGAATGCTATATCATAAATATACACACATTCATTTTGCTCTTACTTAGATAGTAATTTTTATTATTGTCTAGCTGTAGGTGGTGACAGTAGTTGACAATAAAATTTGTCATCTTAGAAACTGTGATTTTTATATGTGCTCGCATGCGGGAATGATTGTAAGTCGTGGACCTGTACAATAAATTCTTATTTGGTATTTGTTTGAAATCAAATTGAATACTATATAATTGATAAGTTTGTTATATTTGTATTTAGTTTGGAATTAACACAATATTTATTCACGCAGCATGCACTTATGAGAAATAGGGCACCACGCGTCCAACTCATTATCATGTGTTGCTTGATGAGATTAGATTTGCGCCTGATGATCTACAAGAGCTTGTTCACTCCCTGCCTTATGTGTAAGCAGCGCTATATGAGAGTTTATCTTATTAATATGTATGTATTGAAATTAATTAATATTATTCAAATTTTGATACATGCAGATACCAGAGGAGCACATCTGCTATCTCTGTAGGTAAGGCTTTGAATTTGTTGATTTTGGTATTTCTTGTCAATTTTATAGACCAGTATGTGCTAAATATAATGTTCTGACAGTTGTTAGGGGGAAGGCAGCATTCCCCCTCTTTTTTACCCTTGATTACCGCTATACCGGTCCTCATGCCGAGAGATTCGGCCGGTATATGGGGATGAGAGCCGGCTCATGAAGAACTATGCACTTCACGTTGAGTGGGGCGAGCAGCACCGGCACTCATTCGCCCTCTTCTTTGATCAGGCTCAGATATTAATATATATTTTCATTTATGATATAATGCAATATTAAGAGTTATTTTCTAATATATCTAATATTAAGAGTTATTTTCTAATATTGCAGACAGCTCAGACCCTGGCGCAAGGTGGTACACCGAGCGTGCTGTCCGCACATCTTACCGTCCACGGCACCTCGACAGATCCCGCCACGGGCGAGCTTCGATATCCCGACGTCGCTACCAAGGAGTATTGCGTAAGTGTTAATATTTATTCAACCCATATTTGAAATTTGAGTTTTGGAAGGTTCAAATTTAAATTTTATACTTATACTTTACTGCTTAATGTGGGTGTAGGAGCGAGTGGTTGAGCAGGCCGAGGCCTCGGGGATGGATTTTAACGGACAGAGCGATCCGAGGCTGCTAACCCCAGTCCTGGACGCCGCACACGGACGGCACCATGGAGGTTGGGAGAGAGGCCGACGACTGGGCCCTAGCAGGGCCCATATGAGGTTGGACTCCACCCCGGCGGTTACTTCCTCCGTCTCCAGTGAGCGACGTGTCCAGCAGGAACTGGAGAGCTTGAAGGCTACCGTTCAGGAGTTGAAGGAGATGCTGGTATGTATACTACTTAATAGTAAAATATCATGTCATATTATAGATATCAATATATCCAATATTAGTACGTAGCCTGAGCTTATTAATTTGGTTGTAGACTTAGGTTTGATTAATCATACATACATATCTAATTAAAATAAACTACGGTTTTCCAAACTAGATATCCAAATGGGGTTTCGAAATAACTTGATAAAGATAAGAATTCGAATAATACACAGTTCTTACACGCTTATTACACACGTTAGGTCCAGACGCGACGGGGTACATCGGCCGAGCCTCCACATGCATCCCCTTCGGCTGCGGCTCCGCAAGCCACTACATCGGCTACTGTTCCGCAGACAGCTCCTATAGCTCCACCGCACGCTCAGACTCCCGCAGCCGCGGATCCGCAAGCCACTATCTCGACGGCGGCTGCGCAGACCACATCGCCAGCTCCACAGGCCGCTCAGACTCCCGCACGCGCCGAATCGCAGGGTTTATTGACCGAGGAGCAAGCGCGCTTGATTCTATCGTTTATCAGGGGTGGAGCTGGACTGAGCTAGGGTAGCTTCTTGATTCATATTTTTTGAAACATATATTTATTTATATCATACATATTGTACTACATTTTGAAATGATATTGATGTTGGTTTATATTTATATCATATTCATTTTTTGGGTTTCTTTTGTATATTATATGCGTGAGATGTGATTATGAATACTGCGATATATGTTGTGTGATGATTAATTTTATATTTTATTGTTATATATATTATTGTGCACAGGACGGGAAAAAATCAGGCAATCCTTTTTTATAAAAAAAATACAGATAATGTATACCTACGGATTAATCCGTAGGTACACATGTTGCCCCTACGGATATATCCGTAGGGGCAAAATATCAGCAGTAATTGATATTTCCCTCCTGATCTCAGTACCAGGAGGGTTGGGAGTGCCCCTACGGACATATCCGTAGGGGCCATTGCTTCGCCCCTACGGAGTTATCCGTAGGGGCAACATATCAGAAATCCTGATATTTTGCCCCTACGGATAAGTACCTACGTAGGTATCCGTAGGGGATAGCACGTGGCCCTACGGATATATCCGTAGGTACAGTTAATATATTTTAAAAACCCGTAAATAATATAACTTTTTTTACCCTACGGCCTACTCCGTGGGTGAAACATGACCTACACAGAAATCCGTAGGGGTAAGATTTTGCTCGTAGGGGCAAGTTCAGGGCTTCAACTTGCACCTACGGCCTTTGCACCTACGGGGTCTTTTTTCGCCGCTACGCACATCTCCGTAGGGACAGTGGGTTGCCCCTACCGATAAATCCGTAGGCGCAACCCTTATTTGTAGTAGTGTAAAATCCAAACATTTTTTCAAATATCATCTCAAATATAAAAATTTATATATTTTACCTTTAATTCTCGTTGAATTTACAAAAACACAATTAAATCTCTACTACACCAAACTTTCCTTTTAAGTAAGAGCTTTTTACTAAAAATCACATTCATAGTACTTCATATTACGTACTTAAAAGGTTTTTTTTTACTAAAACCCCCTCATAATTCGTTAATTACTAAAAAAACCTCCTCTATACTCGCATACATCTAAATTGCTCTAAAAAAATCCCTAACAGCCCAAAAGGATAATCCTTTTAACATCTTTTATTATTCTATTTGGTGGCTAACAGTGAATATCGGGTTTGACTTCTAAAACCTTCACAAGCCCTTTTCTTTTCCCAAAATTCCTAAATTTTCCATCAATTAGCTTTAGGATTAGGGTTTCATTCAATGATCTCTTAAATTATTTATGGAAACCGGCTCATCTTTCTCAACCTTCTCCAACAATGATATTGTCGTGTATCGTTCTCCTTTCAATTACAAGTTTCGAGTTCATGGACAACCTTGTTTGAAAGAAAAATGATTCTTTAGTCGCACTAAACTTAAATCTTCAAGTGAGTGAGAACGTGGGTTCTTTTAAAGTAAGATCTGCTTAAATACCTAGAAAGTAAGAGAACGTCTCAAATACAAGTTCCAACTGCATCTGATCGGGACGCTGGCTTTTGATGGAAACTAACGAGAGGGATTTTTAATGCAATTTAAATGTATGGGGTTCTTTTCAGTAAATACGAAATATGGAGGAACTTTTTAGTAATTGATGAGGAATGAAGGGGTTGTTTAGTAAAAAGCTCTAACTTGAAAGACCCTTCACCTACTTAAATTGCACTAAAAAGACCCTAATAAACCAGAAAAGGGAATCTTTTGGGTATCTTACATTACTCCATTAAAGGGTTAACAATGAGTATCAGGATAGGGTCTCAAAATCCCCGACCTCTTTTCTTCTCCCAAAATTCATTATCTTTCCCCTAAATTAGCTTTAGGTTGGATTTTCAATCAAAAATCTCTTAAATTGATAATGAAAACCGGCTCGTCTTCTTCCGTATTCTCCAACAACGAGATTGTCAACTGCCGTTGTCCCATTAATTTCAAGTTTCAAGTTAGTAGAGAAACTCGTTCGAAACGAGAGTAGTTCAAGTTCAACCTACCTAAATACATAGCAGATAAGAGAGCAGTTTGAGAGAGAGAGAGAGAGTAGATAGAAATCATGTCAAGACTCCATGATCATCACCAGATTCCAGCATACACTGTGTGTCGAAAGTAAAAGGTAACTAGCAAAGGCTAATAAAGCAGATGCAATCCACAGAATTCAGGATTATTTCTAATAAGATTATGACTGCTCGCCATGTAATAGAGTAAAACTTGAAATTTTTTCTGTATCTTCACAGTTTATAAAACAGGATGTATCTTCACAGTTTATAAAACCAGAAAAGGGATTGGGGTCGGATGGACCTGCAATGGCTATCCGATTAGGTCTTCTGGAAGCTGGATTCACATAAGCAGAACGGCCTGCTGGATTAGTTTGTTCTGCAGATATTACGCCTGCAATACCAAAAAGAAAGGAAAAAAACAAGTGCATCTCAAAGAAAAGTCGAGGATGAAGATATTTTAAAGCCCTGCAGAACAGATAATCTGAGATCAATCTCATTTTTTGTTTGTGTGTTTAGCTTGAACAAACAGAAAATATATAATCTGAGTTCAAGTAGTGACACATATGATGACCGGAAAAAGGTTGAACAAACATCTATGTTTTCAAGGCCAGAAAAAAATACATTGATATATGACAAAAGTCACACCTTGGGTAGGAATGAAAGTACTTTGGAAGCTTGGATTCGCAATTCTAGCATTAGCTGTAGTGAGTGGTGGAACTGAATTTAGGGCAATGTTGTTGGCGTAGGATGGACCTGCATTGGCTACACCAATGCTGCCTGCTTGAGCAGCTTGTTTGCAAGTGTGGCTGGAACCAGCTATGTGGGATCCAATGGGTCTTCTGGTAGCAATTTCTGAAGCTGGGTTCACTGGCGCTGCATTGCCTGTAACATCAGTAAACATAGATGAATCCCAAAGGGAGGTCATGGCTTGTAGAGAATAGAAGCATATAATATAAATCATTTACTCCACTTTCGGCTAAATTGAACTTGGGTAAGAAAAAGAAGAATGTTTTCTAATGGATGTCCATACATAACTGTTTCTCCTGCCACAAAAAAATTAACGTTTTCTAAATGTTAATTTGTTATTCACCGTGCAAGTCCCAGTGCATTGTTTTTAGTACATTGCTTTAACAGTCAGATTCTTGCAGACAAGGAATCTTATAAGCCTCACAAACAATGGCATGCAATTTGTATCCAACGTTTTGTTAGTCCGTTAGTAATTGAAGCATTTATTGGATAGGCTGCACATGTCAGTAATTAAAATGATCAAAATCCATAAAGAGAAGCCTCCATAGATCCCCAAATGCATCCAACACAGAAATAAAGACAGGAAAAGAACATATACACATTGTCTCAAAACTTGGCTCTGCAGTTTTTTCAATATGCAAACAGGGCATACCTTCAAGGTTGAGAAAACCGGTCATCCCTGCTGCCAAGAGGATAACAATTTATAGGAGGCAGCATCTGTTGGAAAAACTGAAATAGATCTTGAGGCACCGTGTAGGCCTGAAATCAGTAAAGATCATCAATGCAAGTAATTTTAGGGAGCTGCAGTCGCAGATTTCAACAGATGACAAACTAGATATGGGTCAATAACAGACCTTGTGCTTTAAAGTTTGGAGCAGCACTTGTGATTGGGAAAGTCGGTAGCTCCTCGTGTTCGCAAGAACTTTTGAGCGTTAAATCAAGAAAAGAAGTGCTTTCAAAATTATGAGATTCAGAGTTAACATCAGTTGAGCCTTCCTCAGGAAAAACACAGCTGCTACCAGCCAAAGTTACTCTAGATTGGTTCATGGGATGATGAGTATCGGCTACTTGATATTGCGCGCTGGTGAATAGTAGCCACATCAGAAGTATCAACTTGGGCACCAGGGTCCCCACCTGCAGCAACAGTTAACTTCAGAAATCTTGGAAGACCCGCATAAAAAAACACACGGTGACCGTTCACGAAAAGGTAAATAGTTTGTTTTGAATCAGATAGAGTATCTGATAAATTTATGCTCCCCATTATTATATGATTAACATGGTTGAAACTTTTTTGTGGGAGCAATACCTCAAGGCTTCACATCTATAATAAGTTTTAGCGGAGTTCCATTGTTGAATAATAATGATATAATAATATCACTCTAAACAATGAGGTAGAAATTTCGTCACGGCATTTAACCAACATAAGGGTGACTAAGGAGACAAGACCAATCCTATCAATAAATATGAAAGGGTGCGGACCCCTCATTACCTGCAATTTCAGAAAATATGAATCAATTCTTTAGTATTTGTAGGGTTGCTAGGCACACGCACAAGGGTCTACGAGGCATCAACCATGCCCGATAAAAATTTAGCCGTGCCGAACAACCCAAAACCGGATCTTTAAACTAGGGTTTAGGTGAAAACTAGCATGTTAAACAGTTTAACACTAAGTGAGAGGGATTATAACCTTTGTAGATCCGGTCCTTCACTTCTTAAGCTCCGTGTTGAAGTCCCTTCGCTGCGATCATCGTGTTCCGAACTCTCGAGAGGCTCCGTGAAGAGAATGATGCAAACTTGCTTCCGATCTTCGATAACATAGATGATCCACCTTGAAGTTTCATTAACACAAGCTAACACTCACTAAATGAAGTGAACACGCTCATCTAAATGGCAAGGGTAGATGAGGATGATGAAGTGGGATTTTTGCTCTCTTTTATTTTCTTATTCTCACACATTTTCATCACTTTGAAAAAAGCTAGAAAGCTTTTTCAATGAAAGAAAGAAGAAGGAAGAAGAAGAAGAATATCATAATCCTTTTGTGATGAATAATGAATTATTGTAGTGGTTACAAATCTAACCAAGGATTAAACATGAAGGAGTTAACCCTTGTAGAGAATTAACTAGAGTTAATGGTTTGGATTGGGTTAACATAATATCTTCACAAAATATCAAGCAAAACACAAAGTCAAAGCTTCATGAAGCTTCATGGAAGCTTCATGCAAAAGATAACCCTAATCCAAACCCTAACCAAGTTTAAACCCTAAACCATTGTTAAATTTGTAACCCTAATATGTTACAATATTATATATCACATATACAATATATTTTGTAACAATAGAAAATAATACAATTAACATATATTGCATATATATTAATATATTATCCCGTGAGAAAATGAATCTTTTAGTGAGCTAATATTAGTTAATGTAATTTAATATATCATATATATTATTATACATTAAATTATCAAATTAACACTTGATCCGACAATCCGGCTATATCGCATATAACCAACTAATACGATGACCCGGCAATATCACATATACCCGGCCGATATCTCATATCGCGAGAATCCAATACGGTATCACATACCGCATTATCCTCGGTCCTGCACATATCACATATGTGCTCCTACTCCATTTTTCCTGAGTCAAGAAACATCTGTGTAGGACTCTAAAGAATCGTCAATACGCCGGCAGTAGGTGATGATCATATCAAACACCCATAAGCTGCAAGCGGTCAGCTAAACATAACAGCCACCCAGGTATTGAGCGCTCAGAAGATCATAAAGCAAGCCTGTACATTCTCCCTTGAATCCAATCAGTAACACTCCCGTACAGTCCGGTCTCGTCGTCTGATATGTCGCATATCTCGCCTAGGGGTGGTAAACGTCAGACCCCAGTAGCTCGATAAGTCGTGTCGATATGAGGTCTATAACAGTTCGAGAAACTACTGATAACACTTACCAGTAAATCTCAGCAACCCTGGCCAGGGATTTCCGGTTATAGACAATCGAACACAGCGCAACATCAACTCCCTATACCGGGAGAGACGAATCCCCTCATATCGCTCATTGCCTCCATGTGATTCGGGACTGTACCCAAAAGCCACCTTTTTACATGTCCTCTTGGACGTGGTATGATGGAAATCAAAGCACAGTGGGAATCACACAAGACTCTATGACGATCTCGGGTCAACAGACTACTCTGTACCAGTGTCACCGGAGAACTGCTATCTGACGTGAGGTATAATACCATCTGGGAGTTCTCGGCGAGTCCGTCCAGTGTACTCAGTCTCTACTGAGCACCCGTACACCATCCTTGATGTCAAACACCGATGGATATGGGATCATCCATCACCCATCACATGGGTCAAGATGCGTATACGCTAGTCTACTCTGGTGCATCGAAGCCCTGTCTCGATACACTCTCGACTAGGAACAGTTATAGGATGTACTCGTCGACTACCGTGGCCCCACTAGTATGATCTCATCATAGTCCCAGTAGTCGAGTACGTATCCTAAGGGCTTTATCAACATGTAATATAGAGACAATCAGAGTACATGTTAAGATAAAGTACAACCAGATAGCATACTATCATGTCGAGCAAGAAAGTCCTCCCTATATATGTCCAAGAATCCATTACAATATACATCGTATGTACAGTAATGGCCTCTAGGGCATACATATAACTAGAATTCTCCCACTTGCACTAAGGCCATCTGTTGTGGTATCACATACCCAACAATTAGCTGTGGTCGAAGTATCTTATACTCAACGTTCCCATAAAAGTCTCTACAGGGAAAAAGGCCTTTGTGAGTGGATCCGCGCTGTTGTCCTCTGTGTCTACTCTCCTAACCTCGATCTCCCTGGAGATCAACCATCTCCATGATCAGGTGATACTGCCTAAGAATTATATCTGGATTTCTGATGGGATGGGGGTTCCTTGGCATAAGCCACAACTCCATTGTCACACAATGGTAGGAACGAAGTTCATCTCATGAACTTATATATCCAGACTGCCTCTTTGGTAGCATCCTTGGTAACGATATATCTTACCTTTAATCGTCCAGTATGTCACGGTATCTAGCTTGGAACTCTTCCAACATACCGTCCCTCCACTGAGGGTAAAGACAATGCCTGCGACTGACATTCAGTCGTCCTTACCACCCTGTAACCATTCCAGTGATTCTCCCCAGGATCGATTGATACCATCTCACTACAACTAGTGAGTATCCTAACATCTAACTAGATCTATCTTATAGATCCAAAACCCAGGATATAGGAGGTATCACCTTGATCCTATATGGAGAATCCTTGTGATAAGTGGTGATTGACCGATCGTAGCATAGGAAACTCCTTCCCTATCAAGAGTATGTCATCCACGTACTCTACGAGGATCACCACCATACTCCCTACTACCTTTTTGTATATACAAGGTTCATCTACCATTTTGATGAAGTCAAACTCTTTGACTACCACATCAAAACAGATGTTCCAACTCCGCGATGCCTGTTTTATCACATAAAACATCTTGCACACGTTTCCGCTGCTCCCACTGTCTACGAAGCCCTCTGGCTGTGTACTTATAGACGCTCTCTTTTAAAACATCATTTAGAAAAGCAGTCATGACACCCAACCACCAGATATCGTAGTCATGGTATGTAGCCGTGGCAAGTAGGATCTGGATAGACTTAAGCATAGCTTTGAAAGTCTCAACTTTTCCATGTACACCAAGTAATCTTCTCAAGATATACTTGCTCCTGATGGGGATTTAGCCCTTCAGATAAAGCAACCAAAGTCCATACTTTGTTGGTGTATAAGGATTCCGTCTCAGATCGATAAGCATCCAGCCATTCTTACAGAGTCTCACTCCTGATGGCCTGCTCGAAACTAGTTGGGTCATCATCTCATGATGCAATCCTCACTCCCACTGTCATAGAGAAACCGAAGTATCTCTCAGATGGGTGAGGAACCCTACTAGATCGGCGGAGAGGCTGAGGTTCGTTGGTTACTATTGAATCCTTTAGTTCAGCCAGATCATCTACTGTAGTTTGTATAGCTGGAACTTCTTCCAGTTCTACCTCATGACCACTAATTTCTTCACAAGAAATTCCTTTTCACAAAGGTGGCATGTTGAGAAATAAAACACTTTTGTTTCTCGGTTTGGTAGAAGATATTCCTTTGCGAATGCTTGGGATATCCAACAAACTTCCACAGATCTGACTTTACCTCGAGCTTGTCCGGATTTTGCTTTTCAAACATAGGCCGGACAACCCCAAATCTTAACATACTTAAGATATGGGCTCTTCCCATTCCATATCACATATGAAGTGGTAGGCAACTGATTTGATTTGAACCCTATTCAATAGGTATGCAGCTTCTCAAGTGCATAACTCCCAAAAGGAAATAGGAAACTCAGTAGTACTCATCATAGAGCACACCATATCAGATAGGGTGCTATTGCTCCGCCCCGATACACCGACGTGCTGTGGGGTATACGGAGGAGTAATGCTGAGAGAGAATCTCATTCTCCTTTAGAATAGTCCAGGAATTCCGTGCTCAACTATTCTCCTCCTTGATCACATCAAAGGACATAATACTTATACCCATTTTTGGTTCTCTACTTCTAACTCATATTCATTGAATTTCTCAAAAGGTTCAGACTTGTGTTTTAATAGGAACATATCTCTGATCTTGAGAGATCATCAGAGAATGTAATGAAGTACAAAGAACCGGTCCTGGCATATGTAGACAGGGGACTTTCATACATCAACATGTATCAATCCCAAGAGTTCACTAACTCTTTCTCTGTTTCCAATAAACAGAGCTGTGGTCATCTTATCTTTGTGACATGACCGGCAAGTTTCACAAGATGTAAATTCAAACAAATTTAAATATGCATCTAAATGTAACTTTGCTAGTCGGGTCGTATTGATATGACCTAGTCTACAATGCCTCAAAAAGGATCCGTTCATTTCTGAACTCTTCCTCTTGTGTGTGTTCTGTATACTAAAAACTGTAGTTTGATTTAGAACGTCTATGCTTTTAGATAACGTACCTGAACCGATCAACTCTTGATATAGGAAATGTTCAAAACATTATCCAACAATACAAAATTATATCCTTTCTTTACTAATAAAGAGACTGATATGATGTTATATATCAGGTTCGGTATCTAATAATATTCATTCCGAATCAATGTATTCTGGTAATACAGGGTGATAGTGACTAACAGACTTGGCTGCAACACTTGTACCATTTCTATCTTATGAAACTTATCACCCGTTCTCAGTTCTCTACCTATCTGTAGCCCATGTAACAGATTACATATGCGGGATCCTGATCCGGTATCTCATACCCAGGACGTAAAGGATACTGAGAAACGGTTCTATGTAATGAACACACCCGAAGATGATGCATCAGCATGCACTTTCTTCGTTTGGACGGCACGAGAATTCTGGTGATCCCCAATTTCCTTCTCTGTCTTATAACAATTATAAGTTGGAGCGGGACCAACGTTCCCCAGCTCAGTATAACAAGCGGGTTTGGTCAATGCATCCGTATTATTATCTTGATTAAGGCATGATATGGTCGCTACTAGGAGAGAGAGAAGAAAACACTCAGCGTATGCTCTTGCAAGATTAGATTGGTTATCTAATATATCTAATCAGGATGTCTCCCACTGTTTTAATCAAATCTCCCTTCAAACCCTAAAAGGAAAGACTAGCCGGGATTAATTACACGCTACAAGTTCGCCAATCTTTCAGCCAGGCCAGTGTCGGTACTTTGAGGGAGGTTCCCCGTGCTTTCGCACGAACCTAATTAAAGTAAACCTCATTTTCCCAGAGGCCTAACCCCGTTAACACCTTTCTAGACACCTACTTGATCGGCTAATTGTAATGTGTAAAACTCTCCCAGGAGTAACTCTTACTCGCAGCGGGTATCGGGATCCAACTATCTCACAGAAGGTATGCAATCTCATTGCAAATTTCAACACTTGAAATTCCCAATAATATTTTGCCCCAAGCGATCTATGACCTTGACAAGGTCAAAAAACCATAGACCGCAAGTCAAGTTCAACCCGTCATTTTCTGATTGAATTAAACCCACCCGTACGATCCTTGACAAGGTCAACAAAGTCGCACGACTACCCTAATCCAATCGGATCATATGCTTATGCAGATAAGCATAAATAGCTACCGCACACTACGCCTTGACAAGGTCAACAAACGCAGCACGAATATTATGAAGTACTTATCTGAAATGATAGAGGGCTACGACGGGTTTTTCAGAATACCCTTTGCGTAAAAACTTGATATCGTTGTAGAATCGAGTGATTTTAAATGGAGTGTTTTTTAGGCTTTTCTAGTTTTGCTAAAGAGGCCACTCCTAGTGAAGGGATCGTCGGCTCTTTCCTTATCGAATAAGGTGCAGGATATTTCAAAAATATCACTATGCAAAGCAAGAACTATAGGAGCAATCAAAAGACAAACCGAGTTTGTAGCATCTGCTAGTTTCACTAAAGAGGTCACTCCCGGTGAAGGGATCTCGGCTCTTTCCTTATCGAATAAGGTGCTGGATGTTCTACAAGAAACACCGCTATGCAAAGCAAAAACTAGAGCTGCCTGTTTTTGAGACAAGTTTCTACAACATCTTTAGGTTTCTTTTAGTTTCATTAATCTTATTAATGAAGTCCCATTTTAATATGCTTCACAAGCATCACATTTGAAGCGAAATCTGCAATATAACATATATCTCATATATATAATATAAACATTCGTCTCAGGCAGTAATATGATCTCATCACAGAACATTGCAGCAGAAGAAACATATATGAAATATTGGATATACTAGGACGTCCGTGTTTTCAATACGAGCCTATATAAAACACGGATTCCACGGTCGCGATGAATAGCCAAACCCACATTCCTAGACCCCTATGAGAGCGGCAAGCAACACTGCCAATTCTAGGGTTAGGAGACCCGGTCTCGACTCCTCGAGATGGTCTCCCACTAGACCCTAGAACCCGGTTACTTGTGCTCCCCGCCTTGGGTTTACCTAATGTGGAAAAGTAAATAATATACAATGGTGACATCATCCTCAGCCCGAAAGTGCCCCAATAAAAGAATATTACATACATATGAATTTTACATGAATGAAAAAGAAAAACTCTCATCTCACATAAAACCCCCGGTTATTCAAAAAGCGACGATCCAATATAACATATCACAGCAACACATAATATCTCATATCATCAACGTAAGCAAGTATGCGTATCCCGATTGTCGTTGATGTATAGCAACGAAGCCGGCGATACACCACATACTACGCTTATAGTCATAGAAAAAAAAGTGTATAACTACAACAGTTAGAATCCGCAACCTCTTTAGACATCGCATGCCTAACCAAATGAATTCCTTAGACATCGCATGCCTAACAATTATAAACCCCGCATTTTAGTCTCATTATCGAAAACTCTTTTCAATATCAAGTCGGGCAATTCAACAAGATTCCCAACAACCTGATCGAATGCTCGTCGCAAACTTTAGTAGACTGCCGCACCCCCGGATGCCGTCGACGAAGTGCACTAAGGAGGAACACCGCTGCCGCGAGCACCCAAACGGATGCTTTTGGTGACAGGGTTCTCCTACAGTCACTTGGTCGGGGCTATGGGGCGTGGCTGTCTATTAAGTTTACCCGGCGAGTATCCGCGTACGCTACGTGATTGCGACGGACTTTTGATGAAATCAAAATTCCGTGGCAACCGATCATCTGAGACTAAACTGCTATTCAAATTAGTTATCTCATAACTACTTGTGGATTCCAAATATTGTATCACATTCCAGATAAATAGACAATGTTAAACTTTCCGATCGAATAATCAAACACTCAAGATTTCCCCAATATATCTCAACACTTGAAATCAATTTAAAAATATCCATCACATGCCACAATACCAATGGTCCAGCCGTAGAAGGGTCTAGCCAACGCCTCACATGTGGCACGCCGTACTGCCCCAAACCCTAAGGTTTAGAGGCAGTTCAAGACGGTCACATAATCGAATTAAGATTTGTTTTCTTCCAGAGGGTCCACCGTATTACTTGCACGACTTAGAAAGTTTCAAACTCGAGAAAAAATCCAACTTTTGAAAAAATTTCCGACTGGGGAAAAAGTGAGTTATTGATATCCGTTCGAACTTTTTAACAGTTTCTAAAATTATCCAGGAAAAATTAAACGAAGTTAAATTATCCGATCGAATCAACGAGTCCCCAATACAACCCTAGAAAACTCAACACTTGAGTGGAATTAAATCCAGAAAAAAAAAGACAAGAAAGGACCTAAGAATAAATATAAGAAGTTCCAGGGACTAATTCACAATTTTGGCCGCGGAACTGCCGTCAAGCCCTTGGTTTGGCCGCGGTTCCGCGGTAAGGGTTTGGCGGCGGTTCCGCGGTCATGTGAGCGAATTAGTTGGCCGTACTTCACAATAATTCTTAGTTTTTCCTGCTTATTTTTCTGAGCATTTTTAATTCATAAAAAAATCACATTTTTGGAAAATGTCCAGAGAAGGGTTCGTGTTGGGGTTTCCGGGTTCGATCGGACTTTAAACTTCGCTCAGACTTCTCCTAAAGCTGTAGCTTGGCTCTGATACCACTGTAGGGTTGCTAGGCACACGCACAAGGGTCTACGAGGCATCAATCATGCCCGATTAAAAATTTAGTTGTGCCGAACAACCCAAAGCCGGATCTTTAAACTAGGTTTTAGGTGAAAACTAGCATGTTAAACAGTTTAACACTAAGTGAGAGGGATTACAACCTTTGTAGATCCGGTCCTTCACTTCTTAAGCTCCGTGTTGAAGTCCCTTCGCTGCGATCATCGTGTTCCGAACTCTCGAGAGGCTCCGAGAAGAGAATGATGCAAACTTGCTTCCGATCTTCGATAACATAGATGATCTACCTTCATTAACACAAGCTAACACTCACTAAATGAAGTGAACACTCTCATCTAAATGGCAAGGGTAGATGAGGATGATGAAGTGGGATTTTTGCTCTCTTTTATTTTCTTATCCTCACTCATTTTCATCACTTTGAAAAAAGCTAGAAAGCTTTTTCAATGAAAGAAAGAAAAAGGAAGAAGAAGAAGAATATCATAATCCTTTTGTGATGGATAATGAATTATTGTAGTGGTTACAAATCTAACCAAGGGTTAAGCATGAAGGAGTTAACCCTTGTAGAGAATTAACTAAAGTTAATGGTTTGGATTGGGTTAACATAATATCTTCACAAAATATCAAGCAAAACACAAAGTCAAAACTTCATGAAGCTTCATGGAAGCTTCATGCAAAAGCTAACCCTAATCCAAACCCTAACAAATTTTAAACCCTAAACCATTGTTAAATTTGTAACCCTAACATGTTACAATATTATATATCACATATACAATATATTTTGTAACAATAGAAAATAATACAATTAACATATATCGCATATATATCAATGTATTATCCCGTGAGAAAATGAATCTTTTAGTGAGCTAATATTAGTTAATGTAATTTAATATATCATATATATTATTATACATTAAATTATCGAATCAACACTTGATCCGACAATCCGGCTATATCGCATATAACCGACTAATATGATGACCCGGCTATATCACATAAACCCGGCCGATATCTCATATCGCGAGAATCCAATACGGTATCACATACCGCATTATCCTCGGTCCCGCACATATCACATATGTGCTCCTACTCCATTTTTCCTGGGTCAAGAAACCTCTGTGTAGGACTCTAAAGAATCGTCAATACGCCGGCAGTAGGTGATGATCATATCAAACACCCACAAGCTGCAAGCGATCAGCTAAACGTAACAGCCACCCAGGTATTGAGCGCTCAGAAGATCAACAAGCAAGCTTGTACATTCTCCCGTGAATCCAATCAGTAACACTCCCGTACAGTCCGGTCTCGTCGTCTGATATGTCGCATATCTCGCTTAGGGGTGGTAAACGTCAGACCCTAGTAGCTCGATAAGTCGTGTCGATATGAGGTCTATAACAGTTCGAGAAACTACTGATAACACTTACTAATAAATCTCAGCAACCCTGGCCAGGGATTTCCGGTTATAGCCAATCGAACACAGCGCAACATCAAC
Organism: Agapanthus africanus; assembly: GCA_030015575.1. Classification (NCBI taxonomy): domain Eukaryota; kingdom Viridiplantae; phylum Streptophyta; class Magnoliopsida; order Asparagales; family Amaryllidaceae; genus Agapanthus; species Agapanthus africanus. Next base: position 542,677,136 of record CM057337.1, read on the forward strand.
TCCCTATACCGGGAGAGACGAATCCCCTCCTATCGCTCATTGCCTCTATGTGATTCGGGACTGCACCCAAAAGCCACCTTTTTGCATGCCCTCTTGGACGTGGTATGATGGAAATCAAAGCACAGTGGGAATCACACAAGACTCTATGACGATCTCGGGTCAACAGACTACTCTGTACCAGTGTCACCGGAGAACTGCCATCTGACGTGAGGTATAATACCATCTGGGAGTTCTCGGCGAGTCCGTCCAGTGTACCCAGTCTCTACTGAGCACCCGTACACCATCCTTGATGTCAAACACCAATGGATATGGGATCATCCATCACCCATCATTTGGGTCAAAATGCGTATACGCTAGTCTACTCTGGTGCATCGATGCCCTGTCTCGATACGCCCTCGACTAGGAACAGTTATAGGATGTACTCGTCGACTACCGTGGCCCCACTAGTATGATCTCATCATAGTCCCAGTAGTCTAGTACGTATCCTAAGGGCTTTATCAACATGTAACATAGAGACAATCAGATTACATGTTAAGATAAAGTACAAGCAGATAGCATACTATCATGTCGAGTAAGAAAGTCCTCCCTATATATGTCCAAGCATCCATTACAATATACATCGTATGTACAGTAATGGCCTCTAGGGCATACATATAACTAGCAGTATTCTCTTGAAAAAGGCATTGGTTATGAATTAATCAAGAACCTAGGAGAACAACTATCTATGAAAATACAGAATTTTCAAAAAGGACCAACATTTTAACCGCGTCTAATAAGAATTCAATTTTATACATGAGCTAGCACAACAATATTACCCATCCAGCAAGCAAAACCCCTTTCTCTAAAAGGGGTTGTAAATCATCTAATTACCAAAAAAATCCTACCTTTGATTTCAAGAATATAATTAAACAGCATCGATTGCAAACATAAATTACTATTCTGCTGAAAATATATGATTAACGAAAAAGAAACAACATTCTAATGGTATTTCATTCCCTCATTAACCAAGAATCTGAACTTTTTAAGAAAGCCAAAACCCTGGCTGGCCTCTATATGTTAATTGATCGGTGATCATGTCATCAATCAAAAAGCTAATGTGACGGAGGGCTCTTTTTACCTCCTTCCGATGTTTTCTTCCGTCGATTTGCTGATGGCTGGGATTGGATCTGGTGGATCTGGAGAGTGGTCTCCTCTTGCGTGTGGATCTCAATGGGTTTTGAGGAGTTTGCGCCGTGTACCTGCAAAAAAGTCCCGGGGTGGTTTGGTACCACTGAGGACCCTCCAACGATCAAGTTAATGACAAGATCTGAGCAGAGTAACGGCTAAGTGGGTTAGAAATTGCTTCCTTGAACCGTCTTCAAGAGGGGTTTAAATTGCGGCGGCAGCATGCAGGGGTAGGCACGAGGATCACGCCGGCAGTTACGCTCCCGACGTCACACCCGCGTGAAGAGCGGGATCACCCGTTAATGGGGATAGTAATGGCGTGGAACGTGGGATGTTGCCGGCGGAGATCTCGCGCATGACGAGATTCACGGAGCGACGGTTACGCCTGCGAGCGGTGCCGTTGGTCGGTCAATGAGACCGAGGAAGATGGCCTCAGCGGGAGAGCTCGGGGACGAGCGGGAGAGCCGAGGCATCTTGTCATGTGCGGTAGCCCGAGGTGAGCTAGGAGGCCGAGGAGGCCAATTTGTGCAGGGGCTCTGAGGAGAGCCAGCGTCTGCCCGTGGATGGGCACGGGGGTGTTTGGTCAGCCTCTGTAGGTCCTTTCTTCTGAGCTCTGGGATACGTCATCTGCCACATGTCATGATCTGGGAGATCGCTGATATAGAGCATCATCATTATCCCCCCACTCTCTTCCCGACTAGTTGACGGGTCGGGTCGAGAGTGGACTGCCGGGCCACCCAGGGTGAGCTCCCTTCGAAGATATCGTCGGGACGTGTCCCCGGGCAATCAGTTGTCTTTTCTGCCAGAGAATCAGGGGTGAGATCTCTGCATTTAAGGAAAGTGCGCCGGATCAAGCGTTCTGTCACTGAAGCGACGGTCCACGTGTCAAGCGTCGGTTGGCCAACACGATGTGTGCAGACCTGCGGGCGTCTGATGGGATGCGGCTCAATGCTGGAGAGACAGGTGGAGCAATCGGGGTCGTCGAACGCGAGGAGGCGTTTTGGTGGGAAACGAAAGTCGCCGTTGGATGAGGGCGATGGCAGCAATAAATAGGGATGGGATCCACTCCAGGGCCCATATCTCTCCATATTTTTCTCGCTTTAAGTCTTGATTGCTCGACGCTCTTCTTCCTTCTTCTGCTTTTGTCTCCCGAGGATCCCCCTTTGCCAGGTTAGATGTCTTCCTTTGTAGAGTCTGTAGATGTGGTAGGAGTATATTTTAGGGGCCCTTTAGTTGAGCCTGAGTCTTCCCGGGGAGCAGGGGTCAGATCCTCTTCCCGGGATCGTGCGGTGGGAGCAGCCCATAGGGAGGTGGCGGTGGACGTTGCTCCCGGCGCGCCATGTTGGGTGAAGCACGAGGATGGGCTCGCCAACGCTCAGGCTCGCTTCCATATCCCTTCTGGCTATACACTTCGTTTAGCCGAGAAGGAGAGAGGGCAGACCAAGTACGGGGTAAGGAGATCGCCCTGTACCTGGAAGCTTTTTGGGCGGAATGCGCCTGCCTTTCTATCCCGAGGTCATCGGAGCGCTGAACTTCTTTGGGCAAGCCCCGGGCCAACTGGTGCCGAACTCATGGAGGAGCCTTCTCGGGTTCTTGGTCTGCCTGAAGCTAGAGACGGTCCCTTTCAGTCTATCCATCCTTGATTCCTCTCTTCTTTATAAAAATCACCCTGGGGTCGAGCGGGCGACCCGATTTGGGTTTATCTATCCTTTAAGAAGCGATTGGGGCACGCCGCCGGGTCAGGAGTTGTAGTCCTGCTTTCTTCCATCCATGACTGGAAGAAGAAGTTCTTCTTTGTCGCGCCGCCCGAGGGTGAGGACTGGCCCGTGCCCACCAAGTGGTCAAGGGAAAAATGTTTGCCGGCAAATCAGTCCAATGACCCCGCCGCGGTGAGAGTGGCATCGTAGGAGCCCATTCCCCGACCTGACGTGCTGCTATCTGAGAGGGTCTTGAGTTGGGCCGGGCTCTGCCCCGTCGAGTTCGTCGGTAAGTTAGGCTTGCGTTTTTCTTTTATTTTGTATGTGTCGCTGACCCCACTGTATCTTGTCTTGTGTAGAACCCATAGATATGAACGAACTCCGAGCCTCCATGCGGCAGCCGAAGAAGGTCACGAAGGCTGGAGGCGCCAGCTCTTCCTGCTCGAAACCTGTCCCAGTTCCTCCGGCCCCCTTCCTGGTGCCTCTAGTGGCCCTACCTCTTCAGCACCCGGGGACGGTCATCGCCCCGGAGCCCGGCAAAGCGCCGAGCCGGAAGTGGGCTCGAGTACAGGAGGACCCGGCCTCGGAGACGGAGACTGGCTCTCCATTGGCACCTCTCAAGAAGGGCCCCCGAAAGGTTCCTCGGGACCCGGCCTCCCCGATCATTGTGGAGGAGGAAGGCTTCCGGTTTGTAGTACCCTCAGGGTTGTCCGTTGCCGACAGCCTGCTGTTTGATATCGAGAAGTCGGCAGGGGTAGGGTCCCTAGTGGGACCCTCAGAGACCAGATGGCGTCCATCGCCCAGGAGGTCATGCAGGTAAGTGCTCGGTTGTTCGTGAGATTTGGTGCCTCCTTTGTCGTTCTGACCTCTTTGACTATTTCAGGTCCTCCAACACGTCGCCCTCGCCGTCCGTATGGGGGACAAGGTGATATCCCCGGCGATGAAGGCCGCGGGCCAGCTTACCTTGCTGGAGGAGAGCTCCAAGCGGGAGCTGGAGGCGGCGATGGCGAGGGTCGCCAACCTGGAGGGCGTGGTGGCTGCCGGGAAGCAGGAGGCTTCCTGGCACCGCGAGGCCACCTTGGCCGCCGAGGTCAAGCTTGAGGAAGCCAAGGTGCTCGTCAGTACCATGAAGAAAACGGTGAAGACCCTCCGAAAGGAGTTGGAGGCGGCGACCAAGGGGATGGAGCGAGCCAACCTCGAGGGGGGGGCGAATGCGGTGGAGACTATAAGAAGTCAAAAGACTACTACTCCGACCTAGCCGTGGCCACTACCAACATCTGGCATGAGGCCCTCGACGCCGTCAAGGCTCAGATGCCTGGGTTTGCTGATGAAGAGCTCCGGGCCGAATACCCCCTCGCGGGTGCCGACGAGCAGAGGGACGACCTCGAGGATGCGGCCGGGGAAGAGATTCCCGACGAAGAGGTGGCCGAGGACCCTACTCGACTCGTGGTAGATATTGAGGCTCCCGAGGTCGCGCCTGGCCCCGAGGCCTAAAGCCCCCCGTCTTCCTGCTTCTTTTTTTGTAAGCGTCCGGGCATTTTGTAAGGCTGGGGAGCCCCCAATACCCTTGTGAAGATATTGATTTTGGTAATAAAACTTTGTTGTTTCATTGCTTGCATATTGTCCTTTGTTTGTGAAGAATATTCGTATAATATCCATACTTGCACTATTGAGCTTCCATGTCAGGTCAGTTCTTCGTCTGGCGATCGCGTGTCAAGTTGATTTTGATCACTTGCTAAGTGTGCAAAAGTCGCTGGGAAGAAGGTATCCCCATGGCCCCGAAGTCGAGGAGGGATCGCTCAGACTTATATAGACCTGGCGTTTCTTGGGGAGTGCTTCAGATCCGCTGCATTTGATGGGCAGTAGGCTGCCCGCTGCAGATGCGCCGATCAGAAGGAAGCTCGGTGGCCTCACTTTGAGGGCCTCAAATCCTCAGCGTATGGTGGGAAGGAGGATGCCCGCTGGGGATACGCCGAGCAGGGTAGCTTCTCGGCTACCTCTTGGCGAGGGCTTTGAATCATGGCCGCTCGGTTGCCTCTTGGCGAGGGCTGTGATCCCTGGCGTCCTGGGTATGTCACGCCCCGCTTCCTAGAGTACGCTAAGATGGGCACGTGCAGAGCCAACCATGCTACCTGTGGGTAGGAAGTATCCATCCACAGTCACATTACGGCTGTAGAGATATCAAGAACAAAATAAAACTATCTAGCACATGTCCATAAGCCCAAAATAAAATGAGTCAAGAATAAATAATGCGGAAGCAAGAGATCCAATACAAGAATAACTGGAATGTATGTCCCATAATGCGGGCTCACATCAGAAATAAAATGCTGAAAAGTAAAAGAACTAACTACTACTGAGTCCTCACTGCTCAGCCTGCTAGCTGAAGTACTCCTGCTCGGACTGCAGCAAAGGTACGGAATCTAGGCCATGCAAAACCCAGACGTCAGCGCGTCATGTCATCAAGCAATAAAATATAAACATGGTAACAAGACATGCAAGTATAATCATAAATGGTAAAGCAGGTGTAATAGCAATATAAATCAGAGCAGTGAAGGGTAGTGTGCAGTGAGTTAGGCTAAACTGGTCTATTGGTTATCTACTCTCAAGTCTTTGAAATCAATTTGATGAATCATCGATGTAACTCAATAGTATCCCGTGCGTGCCCGGGACCACGGTCAAGATTCTCGACCTGAATCCGAGACGTGCCGCTAGGCAGTAAAAGGTAGCATGTAAAGATGAGTGATGTCAGCATCATCACCCTGGGGCTGGCCTAGCCCGTAAAACTGATCAGAACAGGTGTCGAACTGTCGAGTTACAAGTCAGGTTTCATCATTGATTTCCCCATACCCCCAAGTTATATGTGTTCAAGTCAGGTATTAAGTAATCAAGAACTAATGCCAACTCAGGATCAGGTAGGTGCAGGTTTGTCTGGATAGACAACAGGAACGGTCCGTAAGGACTACTGGTTATGTTTGTTGGCATTAGACACAAGATCAGGTAACAGGTAAAGCCATGGTACATCAGGTCAAATCAAGTAGTGTATTTTTGTGTCATGTCAAGTAGGAAGTGCAACAGGTCATGTCAGGAAGCACAAATGTTATGTGGGTGCTCATAAAACAAACTAACATAAATATGGTTATAAGTAATCAAGCACGGGTACTGTCAGAAGAATAACTGGACATGTAATATAATATGCAAATAGATACAGGTTAAATTATATCGATGCACGGTTAACATTTAGAGTTCGGTTTATGGTTTCAATATTAAATATCATACAGTTAAACAAATATGGATTGTTAAAAATCATGTTAATGTGTACTAAATAATCTAAAGATGCAATTGAATATAAATCAGGTTAGTTGTATGCAAACGGTCGTCCGACAGGGTATAAAATATAAAAGGGTATTGTGGGTCATGCAAATAATTGTTACAAGATTTAAATATGAATGCGGGTACTATGTATAATAGAACTAAAAGCAAACTGGTATGTTTCGAGACATGATTCTAAAATGATATATTGGGACGTCGACATGTTAAAATGGAATTCTGGTATTAAATGGAACTACAGATCTAACGTGCACTATAATAGGTACATAGCAATTTAAATAGCATATGTAGTAGTTTAAATAGCATGTAGCAAGTTTCACTTGCTTCGACGGATTCAAGAAACGATGTACAGAACGTCTCACGTCGGTGAGAAAAGTCGCGAAGCGCGCACGGTACACGGAAAGAGTCCAAACAACGCACGATGGGATCACACGGATCAGAGATGCCTGCTGGGTCGTCGTGATCGTCGCCGGCACGGTCGGATCCCGGCAATCAAGAAACACAGTGAACCTTTTGATTGAAAGAGAATGCATGGAAGAGGAAACAAGAAGAATGAAAGAGAACGGAGGAGATTGATGAAAGAAACTTACTCACTGGATTGCAGAGGGGTGACAGCGTCATCGGTGAGGCGTCGACGGAGCTCCGACGATCTACAGAGGTATCCTTTTTTTTTAAAAACAGAAAAGAAAAATTTAAAATAAAGAAGAATAGGAAGAAGAAGAAGAGAAGGATGAGAGAGAGAAGAGTTGCTCACTGGGGTTGGGAGACGGCTAGGATGTGGTTGCAAAGGTGGGAAGTCGTCGGCAAGGGATCGCTGGCGAGATCAACGGCAAGTCAGCAAGGTCCTAGGTTGCAGGGAATGGCTCGGGTGTTAGGGTTTCTGCTAGGGTTTGTTTTGATGTGGGTTCTGGTGCTCGGGAACGGCAGAGGAGAGGAAGAGAGGGGAGGAAGGAGATGACGATGAGATGAGGGAGTCGGCGGCAATGAGGTGGCGGTGCTGGGTTAAAGGCTGCAGTGGGTTTTCTGGGTTCAGTGGGTTCGTTTAAGGGAGGAAGAAGGAGAAGAGATGACGGAGGGTGACGAGGGGACGCAGAGGGTGTCGACGAGAAAAGAGGGGATGAGGGAAAAGTTAGGGTTTAACTTTGGTGGGTTTCTCGTAGCGGAGGATGCATGGGCTGTTAAGAAAAGAAGAAGAAGAAGAAGAAGAAATGCAGAGGGAGGTGACGGGATCCACGCAGGGGTGATGAGAATCGAGGAATGCACAGTGATCGTGAGATCTGAGAGAGAGAGCGCGAGAGGAGAGAGAAAATGAAGAGAGAGAGAAGCTTCGCAGCAGAGAGAGAAAGAGAAAGGGAAAGAGAATGAGAGAGGGATCGTGGGGCCCAGCGAAGAAGAGAGGAGGGTTCTGATTGGTTGGGAAAAATTAAGAGAAAAGATAGAGGAGAGAGAGATCGGTGGTGGGGCCAGGTGCACCCAAAGAAAGGGTTCTGATTGGCTGGGGAGAATAAGAATTGGTTTGGAAAAATTTTTACAAAAGATTTAATATTTTAAAGATTCATTTCATTGGCTGAGAAAGTAAAAGATTTCCAACTTAAACATTTTCTTATGCTGATAAAATATTTTTAAAACAGATTACAGAATTTTAAAAATAAACAGGATTTGGCGGAATACAAAATATTTCAGAATTGCGCCCGGGTCGGGTCCAAAAATTTGGATTTGAAATATGAAAATTATTAGCAAGTTCCAAAAATTAAAATGGAGGATTTTGTAACAGAAATGCATACCCTAAAGAACGGACGCACGTACGTGCGCGTAGCCGTCCAAACACGTCCGTTTCACTGAACGGGACGAGAACACGATGTAAGGACGCTACCACAAGGTTAGGGGTATCAAGCAGGCAATGACATGCATTTTTAAATTATTTTAAGTGACCTAAATTGTTATATGCAAAATATGTAATGTCGGGGTAATCTAAAAACTAGGAAACAACAGGCTCGGTAAACGGGGCGAATATAAAGTGACCTACCATTTGCAACCAATGGGGTAAAAGAAATAATCACCACAAACAGCACATACGGTAACCGAAATTGGTATAACTGGACTCGGTTGTTACAGGGTAGGGAGCTACCAGACGGGGATGACCGAGCAGGGAAGCCGCTCGGTTGCCTCTTGGCGAGGGCTTTAATCCTTGGCGTCCTGGGTAGGGAGCTATTTCGCCCAATCAGAGCAAAACTCTGTTGAAATTCAAAATTCAAAATTTTGAAGCAACGCTTCAAATCTCGGGCGCAACGCACCACATGTCAGGCGTTGATACGTCAGCGCAGCGCCCAAGAAGGCGCGCCCAATCAGAGCAAAGCTCTATTTTAAGCAAAATTAAAGGAAGCAACGCTTCAGTTGCGCAAGCACTGCGCTGCGTGACACGTGTCAGCGCGGTTGCGCTGCGCTTTGCGCTAGCGCAGTTGCGCTGCGCTGTGCGCTGCGGGACACGTGTCAGCGCGGATGCGCTAGCGCAGATTCGCTGCGCGACACGTGTCAGCACGGATGCGCTCGCGCAGTTGCACTGCGCTGTGCGCTGCATGACACGTATCACGCGCTGGGGCATTTGCGCCAAACAGAATTAAGATTTTAAAGAAATCTTTCTGTTCTTGTTAAAACAAGAAGATTTTCTTCTGTAAAACAGAAGCCCTTGGATCAAAGATCCAACGATGGGGAAAATTCCCCAAATCACTCAGAGAAAGATCTCTTTAACAAATTTAACTAATTTATGGGCACTATAAAAAGGACCCCAAACCTCAATTCAAAGGCATCAATATCTTTCTAAAAAAAAAGATAAGAGAACTCTCGAGAACTCCTCAAGAACAACAGAAGGTAAAAACCTTTGAAAGAAGAGAAAATTCTCTTATGAACAGATCAGTGATTTAAAAACAAGATCATTGATCTTTAAACATAACTGAATAAATAAAATAAAAATAGTGCTTTGCACATTTTCATGAACCTTTGGTTCTTTAAGATAAGAAAAAACTTATCTTTTTCTTTAATCTAAATTAGATCAAGAAATCTAACAGTGCTTTGCACTTCTGTTCTTGAATCTAAAAGCTTCTTAGTGCTTTACACTTCCAAACTGCGCTGTTGCGCTTTTGGGAAAGTGCCACGTGTCAGCATCTGAATCACTTGCACTATGAGCGTTGAGATAGAGCTCTGCTCTCTGTGATTGGCGCAACTCACCAAGGTGCGCCACGTGTCAGCAGCGCAAGCGCAGCGCACTAGTGCAGCGCACTGCGCTTGCATGACACGTATCATCATCACAAGCGCTTGCGCTCTCTGATTGGCGCAAAGCGCCTGAAAATGCAATGCATTTCCTGAAGGGCCAGGCCCAATTAAAAGACCAAAGAGGCCTAATTAAATTGATGCTCTTCATCATTTATAAATGGGCAAAGCCCAAACAAAATAATAAAAATGCTATACAGATGCCTTGCAGTGCCCAAAATAAATTGATGCTCTGCATCTGTTATGGGCAGAGCCCAAACAAAAAAATAGAAAATAATGTAATGCATTATTTAAAAATGGGCCAAGCCCTAACACAGGTCTAACAGACCAAAAACAAATAAAAGGCGTTGAATACATTTCAACTGGACTTAGCCCAATTATGGCCGTAAGTCCTTAAGTTAAATTGAACTGAGCGCAAATGCTCTCTTAAATCAATTTACCTCCGGTTCGAGGGTACATCTCCGAACTCCTCTGACTCTTCTCGTTGTAATCCTTCAACGATGTCAGAGAGGCGACGGGTCCCAACGACCACAAATGGATACGGACTGCGGGGTCCTTAAACTCGTGGACCGAAACGTTCCTAAACTAATATTGGACCGAGACATCCTTAAACTAATATTGGACCGAAACGTCCCTAAACTAATGTTGGACCGAAATGTCCCTAAACTAATATCGGACCCCCACGTTCCTAAACTGGAACATGGACCACCACGTCCCTAAACTGGAATAATAGAGCTTCAAATGCTCTTTTACCGGATCTAAACGATCCCGTTTAAGCTGATCTTAGCCCCAAATACGGCTAACGTATCCTTAAGCATTTAAATGAACGATAAAACTTCAAATCGACTTTGGTTCAAGGGTACATCTATGAATTCCTCCGACACCTATCGTTGTAATCCTTCAACGACGTCAGAGAGATGATGAGTCCTGACGACCATATCTATTAAATCGATCATCACGTCAAGTCGATCTTAGTCCAAAACAGGACTAACGTATCCTTGACGAACGTTTAAGTTGATCTTAGCCGCAACGCGACTAATGCATCCTTAAATTAAAAACACCAAACCCAAATCTAAGTAAATACGGATTTGGACTAATCCACGTCCTACGAGCGATGGCATTACTCAGTCTCCGTATACAATCCACGGGAAACCACAAACAAAACAAACACACACGATACGAAGTGAAATTCTGGAGAAGGAGAAAATGGTTACCGCGATGCGGTCGCGTAATTAACTGCAGGGGCTTGCGCCTGCAGGGAAGAGCGTCCCCACAATCAAAAACCCCTCAATCGAAGGGGAATCTGACGAAGTCTGCTACATCGGCCGCATCCGTCTAAACCTCCGATACACAGTGCCATAAATCAACTTGGCATCTTCGGAGAGGTAGACGGATAAAACCAAATAGCATCTGCCCCGAATCTCAGGTGAGACCCAAAGTCTCGGCCGTCTTTCGGAGGGGAACAGATTCTGGCACGCCTGGTAGGACCTTTTCCTCTTTCCACTCCACACTTCGCATTTCGTCTTCGCGAACCAATCGTGGTTTCTTAAATGGTTGCCTTCGGATTTCAAGTTACTAAGATTTGGTCTTTTGCCTGGTGCAGAGCTCAAGCATCAATGGACTTTAACTGCACCAACTGCTCGAAGTGCCACTGCAACGGACGCTCCACCTCACCGGGAGGTGTAGAATATGGGCAACAAGCGGCTTCCTTCCTCGCTTTGCCGGTAGACCAAGTGACCCAAGCCACCACTGGCCTGTTCTTCGGGACCATGATCCCACCTAAAAGCTTCTCTAAGCTACTACCCGCACCGGAAGTGAACAAGAAGTCGGTCTTCGATCGGCTCACTGCTATAACGGCCCCTGTCAACGGGTCGTCCAGTACCAAGCCGACAACCTCTGTCTTTCCGAGGCTGGATCAAAACTCTGAAGGGCCCGCTAAGAAGCCCAGGAACTCCAAAATGGCTGTCCCAAAGAGGGCAACGGCCACTACTCCGGAAGTCATTAAGGCGGCTTCCCTTGTCAAAGAGTCAGTCTTTTCAAGGCTGACGAGTCCTGTTCCTGCCCCTGCTCGAGGATCCGTCTTCGACAGGTTGAATATCACACCTCAAAAGACAACTTCAGTCTTTAAGAGGTTAACACCAGCGGTGCCTCATTCAGACAGAGGGCAAAAAGAAGATGTCTCAATCTCCAAGCCAGTCCCAACGGCTCGTCATGCTCGACGTCGCCATTGGCAACGAGTGAGGAAGGCAGGGGGCAACTCCCCCTCAGGGCTGACTCCACCGGCTCTAGTGGGGGAGGTCAACGTTGCTGTTCCAACTGGGAACAGCTTCGAATTGCTGAGGAGGATGAGAAAGAACTCTCCAACCGCTACATTGAAAAGATCCCCTCCACCTATGAAGAGAGATCCGGAAACAAAGCAAGAACAGCCCCCTCAACGGCTGTCTTCAAAAATTTATAAAGTTTGGCGAAGGGTTCAAGACTCCGTGATTGACCCAGGTCACTCTCGTCGCCAAAAAAAGGCGAAGGTGGAAAAAGACAAGGACCGTCCCATTAAACAGCAGGGGACAGCAGCTGCTAGGATGCCCACTTCAACGGTTCCTTCAACCTCAACGGCCCACAAAAGAAGGAGGCCAGAGAAAACTCCCGCGTCAGTGGCAAAAGTTAAAAATGGTGAACCTAAATGCCCTAAGTCAGGGGGCATAACAGTTCATACGGTTTACATGGCATCGGGAAAAGAAGACAGCCGTGCATCCACGGGTCATAGACCGCTTACACGGTCAGTGACCAAGGCTCAGGAGCAACAGCAAAAGCTTCAAGAAATGATGAATGTTATGGCTGCACTTACAGGGCCAAAAGAAAATCCTGAAATGTCCTCGGATGAACGCCAAGAGGAAGAAACCGACGCCGAATTCCTTCGTCGGATATTGGAGAAGAAGGACAAAGAGGCTGCTGAACAAGCAGCCAACATACAACGTATAGGCCTCCTCTTCCAAGACATGATAGGGATGATGATACAACAAGATCCTCCGGCCGAAGAGCCCCCGATCGTCCTTGGAGACGATAGGGGATAAACATCAAATCCTCCACCAGCTCTGTCGAAGGCTAAAGAGGATACAATCTCCAAAGCTGATTTGGATGAGTACATCGCCCAACAAATACGGGTTCATCATGCGACCGAAGCAGCCGGTCAGGTCGTAAAAACGGGACGGCCATATCCGAGTTGGTACGATCAAATCAAGTACCCGCCAGGTTATACAATTCCCAAGTTCCATGTCTACAAGGGGACGGGCAATCCTCATCAGCATGTTTCCCAGTTCAGGGCACTCTGCGGCAACACCGGCGGTGATGACAAGCTGTTGCTTCGCCAGTTTGTTGGAAGCTTATCAGATACGGCGTTCGAGTGGTACTCTGAGCTCCCGAACGACTCTATTAAAACCTTCACGGAGATGGAGCTGCTGTTTACTCAACGTTTTGCAAGTGCCAGTGAACGTACCTCGATGACGGCACTGATTAACGCCAGGGTAAAACCCGGCGAGACGTAGGTTCAGTACGCTATACGATGGCGGAACTTATGGTCGGAGTGCGAGCAGCGCGTTGAAGAAGCTCTCGCAGTGGGTATGTTTGTAGGAACCCTCGATCCACAAGCAACCATCTCGCAGTTTATGATGTTTTTCAAGCCGACTACCTTCCAAGCCTTGATTGACAAACTAGCACAGATGGATCAGATGGGCCATAAACCTCCTCTTCGAAGGTCGGACTCCCGAAATGACAAAGGGAAGGGAAAAGCGATCGTCGTCGCTAATGCTCAACAACAACCGAGCGACTCGAAGCCGGTTGCTCGTCAAAATAATATGCGCCCGTACGTACCCCTTGAGGATAGGATGGGACGTCCTTATTCCTTTCTCCGCGATAAAACGAGGAGGTTATTCGAGCTGGCGTTGTGCAATAGACTCATAAATCTGCCGGATCCAAAACGTCCGTTGCAACCAAGTGACGTCAACGAGCCCAACTACTGTCCTTATCATCAAGTACTAGGCCATCCGATCGAAGATTGCTACGTTTTCAAGAATTGGCTTGAAAACCAGTACCGACAGGGTAAGTTCGCGTTATCTGACAAATGGAAGGTGAATCCCCCGCAGCCCCACACCTCTAAGGGGAAGAATACGCCAGGGGCAACATGCTCCGTCATTGAAGAAGTTCCTTGGGAGGTTGTATTATCAGCCAAGACAAAGAGGATGCTAAACGATCTTCAGACATGTCCAGCGATCAAGTGGAAGAACCCGTTGGAGCCGCAGGTCATTGAGGGGATGTTGAAGCCACATACAACTCCAAAGATTGATGGAAGTGGCCCAAACATTCATAACCAGCCGTCGAAATCTTCAAAGAAGAAGAAGAAGTCGAAGAAGCACGTGAAGCCTGGCGACAAGCGCACAGACTTGCAAAAACAAATTGATGCGCTGGAGGAATACAACCAGAAGGCACGGACTCCCATTACATTCCAAGAGTTCCTCAACCACGTCTTTCAAGAGGAAGATGAGGGAGGTAGTTCGTCGGATGAATCCGAAGAATATGTGACAAGTTTCCATGTGATTTCCCATTCATTCATAGACGATGAGGAGACTTCTCGTGCTGGAAAGCTGGGGGCAAATCCTGAACCAAAAATTCCGGAGCCGTCGGATGAAGTGATTGATGCATTCCTCAATGAAGCGTTCTTAAAAAGAAAAGCTGATCGGGAGCGCGAAGCGGTTATATTTGAAAAGTCCAAACGCCAGCGCCTTGACGAAAGAATTGCGATACTCCTGCTGGAACAAAGTACACCCACCGCAGATAAAAGCAAGTTCAAGATAAGGAAGAGGTTTGCTAAAGCCGTGTCAATGGGTATAAAGCTACCATCCTCTCAGGAAAGCATTACTGGTGAAATGGAAAGCCACCCCTCCTATTGCTTGTATCATCGGAAGGTGTCGCACCCCACTGAAGAGTGCAAAGCTTTCGATAGATGGTGGAAAGGATATGTTGCTCACCGGCAACAGTTTAAGCGGGAAAAGCGCAAGACCTGCCAAGAGCAGAACGGAACGATCGTAGGGCTTAACAGAACTACCGGGGGTTGTTGCATGGTTGACACCGGAGGATCACGAGTGCTCACATTCGGGAGCGATTCTGATGAAGAGCTGGAGCTTGGCCCTTTCTTCAAAGAGTCTACTTCGGGAAAAGAAGAGGGACCGAAGGTTTGCGAGAATATCCAGCTGCGCAATCGGACGTTACCTGAAAAGAATCTCGGACCCTCAAACAAGAGAGATAAAGGGAAAGAGAAGGTCTCTGAAGACATCGCCTTGGATGACCGAGTTGCGGAAGAGTTAAACGCCAAGAACCCGCCGAAGAGAAATAAGGTGGATTACAATGTCTTGGCGCATCTGAGGAAGCTACCCTCACAACTCAGCATTCTTGATGCCCTGCTACTATCAAAAGAGGTGAGAGATTCTTTGATTAAGGCCCTACAAGATCCGGATCAGTTCCAAGCCTTCCTGGCTGAGGAAAAGATGAAGGATGAATTGGAAGAGGTGCACACGGCCGACGTTGCTTTTGGCGATGAAGACCTTCTCCTCGGGACGTGCGAACACAATCGTCCCCTTTATGTCTCATGATACTGCCACGATATTAAGATAGGAAAAATCCTGATCGACAATGGATCCTCCGTTAATCTCCTCAACGTGCGGGTGTTGAAGGAAATCTGCATGAGCGCTCAGCACCTTGCTCGGGACAAGATCACTATCTCCGGGTTTAACTCCCAATCGTCAAAGACTCTTGGATCTGTGATACTGACGCTATGCTTCGGGCTACTCATCACGGACATTAAGTTCCACGTCATAGACGCCAAGACATGCTACAACGCTTTGCTCGGCCGACCATGGTTACACGAATACAACATCATCCCTTCTACACAACATCAGTGTATGAAGTATTTTAAGGATGGTTTCGAGTATACCGTGATGGGAGAACTGAACCCATTCTCTGTGAACGAAGTCCGCAAATATGAAGACGCCAAATACTTCTTACCGGATTTCGAAAACACAGAAAGGTGTCACAAGCCGGAGAATAAAGCTAATGCCACCATCCCTGTCTTCGGCAGTGATACCGAGGACGAAGAAGAGATAGTGTATTCGGGTCCGTCCCAACACAACAAGCCAGGACCGTCCGCTCCTACGTTGGTCTTTGTTAGTGATTCGGAGGATGAGGTCCATGTCGTATTCTCTGCTCGACCTTCAATACAAGCCTCCGCTGACAAAGAGCAAAGTCTGCAAGTCGCCATGGTGCCGCTTAAACAACATAAAGAACTGGATGCACTTAATATTTACAACGTAGAAGAGCTACAAACATTCTACATCCCTCCCAGGCGAGAGAGCAAGAAAGCAATTCTGTTTTACCGCTCTGAAGAAGCCAAGGTGAAAATAGAAATCTGGCATGGCGCGGATCCTACGCTCGACAGGCTTCAGCCTATCTGTCTTCCCAGACATTATACAAAGGGTTTGAAGAAGCTGCTGAAACGCCAGGAGATATCCTTTAAGCAGACCGTTCGGAAAGCCAAGTTCTATGACAGGGTCTGGAACGTCCCCGGGACTCAACGCAAACTGCCTAATGGGAAAATGGAGACAAAAGGACTTAGATATATCCGGTCAAAGAAACGAGAGCTACTAAACAGCTGCTATGTCATGTATGACTTCGATGAAGAAGCGGATGCTCAATGGGAGGACGCTAATCCTGAGAAAGTGAAAGTTCTAGATGCAAAAGAGTCCAGTCCGTCGTTCGAAGAACAAATGGACAAGCTTATAAGGAAAGCTGGTCAAAAAGTACGGGATGATCACAACCGCGATACGGCCATCTACGAGAAAGCCAAGATACAACGCCTTCTCCAACAGGCCGTGAAGGATGAAAATGCCGCTCCTTATCAACCTGTTATAAAGAAGGCTCGGCACAAAAGCAGAAATAAGTCGAAAGGCCAAAAAGACGCTCAACAACAACAAAGCAGGGCAAAGAAGCCACGCAAACGGGAGTCGAGCGTTATTTATCTATCCCTCATGAAGAAAATGGGTCGAGCGTACTCGTTTCCTCGGGACAAGACGAAAAAGATACTTGACCTCGCTCTAAAACATCAGATGCTTACATTGCCGGAGTCCAAACACCCCGAACAAGCAAGCGAAGTCTCTGGCCCAAACTATTGCTCTTACCATCGAATAATAGGGTACCCGCTCGAAGATCTTCACCTTTAAGAATTGGGTCGAAGATCAGTACCAGCTCGGCAAGTTCACTCTGTCGGACAACTGGAAGGTAACGCCGCCACAGAAGCACGAGCCCGAGGTCACGAAAGAAGAACCGGTTCCACATTGGGATTGGAAGCGAATTCGCACCTGTCACATAATTACAATATTAAAAGAAGAGGCCGAGGACATGGATGACCTTCCCTGGTGCTTCGAAAACAGCAACGACGAGGCAATCTCAGAATTTCCGCCAGCTCCGAAAGAACTGGAGGATGGAATACATACCACTGCAGATAACCTCAAGAAAATTGAGTTGGGGACAGTAAACGACCCGCGACCGACCTTTGTCAACGAGCTACTATCTGAAGAAAATGTGGCTGCGTTAAAAGACGTCCTTGTACAGCATAAAGATTGCTTCGCATGGAACTATTCCGAGATGCCGGGACTAGATCCAGAAGTTGTTGTACATAAATTGGCGATATCCCCGGACATCAAGCCAGTCAAACAAGCGCCGAGAAGAATGCGGCTCGAACTCGAGATGAGCATCAACGCTGAGGTCAAGAAGCTGATAGACTCTGGCTTTATCCAGGAGGTTCAATACCCTGAATGGATTGCTAACATCGTCCCGGTGATGAAGAAAAATGGGACGGTGAGCATATGTATGGACTTTCGGGATCTCAACAAAGCCTGCCCGAAGGATGACTTCCCGGTGCCAGTCACCGAGTTAATGATAGACAATACGTCCACGCATGAGATTTTCTCCTTCATGGACGGCTCATCAGGGTATAATCAAATAAAAATGTATCCTGAAGACCAGAAACATACAGCTTTCCGGACTCCTTTGGGAATATTTTGTTATAAGGTAATGCCCTTCGGTCTAAAGAACGCCGGTGCCACCTATCAAAGGGCTATGATGAAGATTTTCGACGACCTTATACATGAAATCGTCGAGTGCTATATCGATGACCTCGTGGTTAAGAGCAAATCATACGAGGAACATCTCGAACATCTGAAGACTGTATTTCGACGCCTTCGACAATACAATTTGAAGATGAACCCTCTTAAGTGTGCATTCGGAGTTTCCTCGGGCAAATTCCTGGGATTCATCGTCCGACACCGGTGTATCGAAATAGATCCGTCAAAGATCAAGGCGATCATGGAAATGCCTCTGCCAAGGACTCTCAAACAGCTGCGGTCTCTCCAGGGGAAGCTCGCGTATATAAGGCGATTTATAGCCAACCTTTCAGGAAAGTGCCGTCCTTACAGTCACCTGATGAAGAAAGGGACTCCATTCATCTGGGATCACAAATGCCAAGGCGCACTGGATGAGATCAAGCAGTACCTGCAGAACCCGCCAGTATTGGCTGCTCCAGTTAAGGGAAAGCCTCTTATTCTTTATACAACCGCCCTCGAAGGTTCTTTAGGTGCATTGTGGGTGCAAGAAAATGACCAGGGAAAAGAAAGAGCGCTCTACTACTTAAATGGAGTCCTTCTGGGGGCAGAAAGCAACTATTCTCCCATTGAAAAGCACTGCCTGGCATTGATCTTTTCAATAACAAAGCTCAGGCACTATGCGTTAGCACACGAATTCCGTCTCATTTCGAAGGTGGACCCTCTCAAATATCTAATGTCAAAGGCCATATTGACAGGTCGACTCGCTAAATGGGCTTTGCTCTTGATGGAGTTCTCAATAACCTATCAGCCTCTCAAAGCAGTGAAAGGCCAGGCCATCGCTGACTTCCTCACTGAACACCCTATACCTGCTGATTCTCCTTTGAATTGCGATCTTCCAGACGAACATGCGTTTGACACAATCGACAGTGGTGATACCCGATGGGAGCTTTACTTCGATGGAGCATCATCCATGAAAAAGCGCAAACAAAGTACCCCTATAATCAAATCGGGGGTAGGCCTTATCTTCGTGACCCCGCAAGGAGGAATAATGTGCTTCGCTTTCTCCTTAACAGAGCCGAGGACGAACAATGAAGCCGAATACGAAGCTTTGATAGCAGGCCTCGAGATCGCCATTGACATGGGAATTGAAAACCTCCTCATATACGGAGATTCTCAACTGGTCGTTAGTCAAGTAAACGACGACTACCAAACGTGCAAACCGGAGTTGGTGAAGTACGGTGAAAAGGTGCAACAACTGTTGACCCAAATTCCCTCCTACACTTTGGAAAGCATACCGCGTGCAGAAAACAGCAAAGCGGACGCGTTGGCCAAACTTGCTAAAGAATTGGCTGACGAGAACCTCGATGATGTTAGAATCGTGGTACAAAGTCGTCGGGTGCTTGCCCCAGCAGAAATACCTCCGGAATCACCCGAAGAAAAAGGAACGACTGAGCAGTCGACCTTACAAATTAAATACCATGAGAAGGTTGAGGATTGGAGGGAAGTCTTTATAGACTACTTCAAGTCCCACCGAATGCCCGAAGAAGCGTCCACAAGGCATCAGCTCATGAAACGAGCTCTATCTTTCGCCTTCGTCAATGATACTCTATACAAGAGGTCATTTGATTCTCTGTGGCTGAGATACCTAGGACCTGACGAAGCGAGAAGGGTCGTCCAGGAAGTTCATGACAGACTCTGCGGTTCTCACCAAGCAGGCCCAAAGATGAAGTTGAAGATCAAACACATGGGCTACCACTGGCCCACGATGATTCAGGACTGTCTCGAATATGCAAAGCAATGCCACTCATGCCAAATCCATGGGGACTTCATCCATCAGTATCTGTTGGAGATAGTGCCCTCATAGTCAATTATTGGATCACATGTACGTGATTACAATGATTGCGGAGGACCTATATCGGTAGGACAGTCTTACTCAAGATGATAGTATGCTATCTGGTTTGCCTTTATCAGTCGTGTACATGTTCAGGTGACTGATTACATGTTACACTTTGATAGAGCCCTTAGGATCTTGCTTTACTACCAACAGTATGATGGCGATCATATACGTGAGAGTTGGGTAGTTTATATGCATATCCTTAATTGTGGTCCCTAGTCGTGGGAGTTTCGAGACAGGGCATCGATACTCCAAAGTAGACTAGTGTGTACAGTCGAGACCCCGACGAGGGGCGGTGGCCGGTCTCACAAGCCACTGGTGTCAGTTGGATCACCTAAGATGTATACAGGTGCTCATTGGGTTATGAGTACACCGGACAGGACTCGCCGGGAATCTGCTAGTTAGTACTATATCTATCGTCAGGTAGCAGTTCCCTGGTGACATGTGTACAGGTTAGTTCATCGACCTGAGGTCGTCATTTGTCTCGTGTGAGTTCCCACTGTGCTTTGATTTCTACCCTACCACGGCTCAAAGGAGTCGTGCAAACAGGTAGTTTTTGGGTACAGTCCCGAGCCATATGGAGGCACGTGAGCGGATCGGCAGGGGATTCGTCTCTCCCGGTATTGGGGGCGAGGTCGTGCTGTGTCTAGGAGAGCCATTACACAAAGTCCATGGCCATGGCAAGAGATTTACTGGTAGGTACTCCAGTAGTATCTCAGGGTGTAATTGGGCTTCACTCCGACACGACTTATACTGCTATTGGGGGTCTGACGTTACTAGCCCCCTAGGCAGATATGCGATACTCATAGACGAACGGACCGGACTGTATATACATTGTCACTGTTAGGCTCAGTAGGGTTTCCGGATGAGTTCGCTCATCAGCCTCCCTTGAGGTCAGTCTATGGGCAGCCGTTACGCATTGCTAGTGCCGCTGACGGTTTGTGGTTAAACCCACTGCCAAGGTACTGACGAGTCATTAGAGTCCCCCCACAGACAGTTTCCCAAGTTCGGGCGAAACGTTGTAGAGGCCGTATGGTTTTATGGCAGGGTTCGGAAAATGCACGTGCGTTTACGCACGTGTTATTTTTCGGGCAGATAATACTGGTTGACTTTGGTTTAAGCCGAATCCGAGTATTATATTGAGTAGGTATAATATCTTTGTCTCAGTTGCATTTGTATTCGGTCGTAATACAAATGCGGGTATATTTATACAGTTACGGGGTTATCCTGAAAGTCGTTTCAGCATCACTTTTGGAAGTTGCCAGTTTCCAGTTTTCTATCAGCCGTCTTTTAACATTTGGTTAAAGACGGGTTTATCTTTTCTTGGGATGAGAGTGAGTCATCATTCTAGAAGGTTCTAGAAGTGATGAGGTGGCTAATGAGTCATCTTGACATTAATGGTTGCATTAATGACTTGATGAGGTGTTTATGTGAGTCATGCTTTAGCTTTAATGATTCTTGTTTAGCTAAGGATATTTTGTGAGAAGCTTTGTTCTTATGGTCACTCTCCCCTCTCCTACACTCACCTCCCTCCATCTATATATATGGCCGGCCCCTCCCCTCTCTCATTTACACACTTGAGGTTTTCATATGGTTGTAAAAGATATGATAGTATTTGGGGTGCATGGAATTTTACAGTTCATTTCATTCCATCACCCAATTCCCTCGGCAACTTCATTAACCGATCGTCCACGGACTTGGACGAAGAGAGACAAAGTCATCTACTCATTCTCTACATCATTCTTGGTCGTCTCTTTTAGCAAACTTGACGACCGAGTTGCCTCAAGTCAGAGGCGGGAGCCCGTTTAAAGAATCGTCGACGTGGTGCCACCTCGACGAGGAGATCGGAGATCGACGAGATCGGAGCAGCCGCAACGGAGCGTGGGATGATGGTTAAAGAACGAAGGACTCGGATCATTCGGTATAACCTTTCTACACACTTTACAATGTTAGTTTAGCAATAATGGCAGATCCGGGTTAAAGTATACGATAGCGCCAGTTAAAAGTTTTTGTTCCGTATTTTGGCGTCTGTAGACGGCCGGGGCGCTAGCGTAGACTTACAGTGGTATCAGAGCCTCACCATTTTGCTATACTAACTTGTGCTAACGCGTTTAAAATATCGATCGAACCGGAAATCAAAAATCGCAATTTTTCCACTTGACAGTTTCTGTTAATTTTAAAACTGGTCCAAATGTCATTTTGACCATATCAGAAAATCAAGCAAGGTTTTTTAGGAATACTGCAGAAATTCGACAAAGTGAGTCGACTGTTCCGCCGCGGATCCGTGGCCCAAGCATGGGTTTGGCCGCGGATCCGCCGCAGGAAAGTGACGTCACTTGGCCAATTTTCTACAGTGCATTCTATGTTGGAAATTGGGGTTTTTGGTATATATCTTTTGGGCCCAGATTTTATTACTGTTCAACAGATTTGCATGGGGCCCACTTTGTGATATTTGGTCGATCGAAATTTAAACACGTTAGTTTACAGTGCTTACATTATATCTCTGACCGGGAATGTCATTTGATCGGTAAACCGCGTCTGATTGCTATAGTTCTTTTAGACGGGTTTGCGAACGTGACATTCGCGTTGATGTTCTGTGTTGTGCTGTGATGTTGCTGATTTGTCGTGGTGGATAGCAGTGTGCAATGATAGTACAGTTTGAGTTTATTTGTACATTTGATATTGCGGGGCGAGCATCCAACATGTTGACTGTCGTCACTGCCTGTTGTATAATATTCTTTTGGGGCACGACCAGGTTGCGGTCGATGTACCTATTGTACTATTTTTCATTACTGTACTAGGTTTTGCCCCGAGACGGAGTGCACGGATAGCCGGGTTCTGAGAAGCAACGGGTCCGCATCTCATGGCTTTGAGAGGCAGAGGGGCCCCACTCTAGAATTGGCAGACCATTCGCCGCACTCGTAGGGGGTACAGGTTGACCCAAGGAGGGGTGCCCAAGATTACCGGATTTCGTGAAGTGCTGGGTGGTCCATTCACTATGCTGTAGGGGGCTGCCTCGCTTCAGGTTTTGGCGGGTAACTTGACGCACCCGTAGGGGTCTAGGTTTCATTGCACAGGCTATCCACACGACAGGGAAACGTCGGGTTTCAGCAGCGGCTCTGTGAAACCCGGGGATCCTAGATTATCTGTATTGTTCTGTGATGCTTATTACTTTTCTGTAATGTTGCATATTATCACGCCTGGAGCGATTATTGTATATTGGTTTATATACTATTAGATGTTGTATATGTTTTACACCCGCGCTAGTCCAGTCCCTGCTCTGTCGTTAGTTAAGTAACCTAACGGGTGATGACGGGACCCAGTGACGAATGCAGATGGCATATACGTACATTTTATTTTCGTTCTTTTCTGGTGTGATTAATTGATGGGACTGCGTTGATTCTGATCAATGCAAAGGAAAACAAACCTGTTTACAGTTGTTGGAACAAATTTAAAAAGTGTTATTGCAAAGACGTTTCCTTTTGTTATGCATAGCGGTATTCAGTGGAATATCCAGCACCTCATTCGACGGGGCAAGGGCCGATATCCCTTCACCGGGACCGACCCCTTGGACAGAAGTTTGCGTCAGGGTAATAACTTCACTATAGTCGATTACAAGTTGCTTTGCATAGCGGTATTCAGTGGAATATCCTGCACCTCATTCAACGAGGAAAGAGCCGAGATCCCTTTACCGGGAGTGACCTCTTTAGCAAAAGGTTTTGCCACTATATTTTAAAAAGCTATCAGGTTCCTTCAGCGATATCAAGTTCACTACGTTAAAGGTTTTTCGCCAAAAACCAGCTGTAGCCCTCCGTCACTTCTTTTGGGTATTCAGTAGTATTCAAGCTATGTATTTTGACCAACGCCAAGGCATAGTGTTTGGTAGCTGCTGGGTATTCAATTGTTGCATAGATAGATGAGTTAGTTTGGGACAGTCGTTCTGCCATTTTGGCCAACATCAAGGGCATGTGCGGGTGGGTTCAAATTGACAAGATAGTGACTGGTAGAACTTGGCATGTGACTTATGACATTTTGACCAACGCCAAGGTTATAAGAGCATGGGGCAAAAATCATATCGGGAGTTTCTAAAGAAACTGAAACTTGCCAAGTATGCGCATACCTTCTGGAGTATGAGTAACGTGGATGCATTCAATCACGTTATCATGCGATGAGAGTTGGATCCCGATTCCCACTGATGAGTTGGTTTACTCTTCGGGTGATCCCGATTGATTCTTCTTTAGGTTTGGAGGAGAATTTGACAGGACAGTGGGAGGTTTCCGGATTAGATAAAGTGATAACCATTCTGATCTAGGTTAGAGTGCACGCAGAGTGTTTCTTTTCTCTCTCTCTTTGGCAGCGACCTTTGACCGACCCTAGACTATGACTCAGTGACCAGGTTGACCGAACCTTCTTAAAAATACTAGTTTTTGGATTGTCTATGTTTCATAAGTCATTGCCACTCCTTCTTTTACCCTTTGAATTTCTCAGAACACCCGTATTACTACGGATATCCACTTCCATTGGATAAATCCATCGTATGGTTATATACGAACTCGAATGGACTACTTCGAGGATGGATCCAGGTTCAGGAGAAATAGAATTGGTTTATTCAGTTGTCTTTTATTATCACCTTCTCTCAGGTTGCGAGAGCTCCTTGGTTTAGGAGAGTACACCTATTACGCTTATTGGATAGTCTTATTCCAAATCATAGGCTGGTGCCGAAAGGTAGGGAATGAAGAAAACCAATTAGCCTAAGTAGGGTGTGCAGAAGGTAATATGTAAAGACAAAATAAAGGGATTAGAAAGAGGGCAAAGTAAATTGCGACTGATATCATTCACGACCAAAACCGCGTACTTCATCGCCACTCCTATTTCACCTTTAAAAGAATAAGGTATTATTCAGTTGTCTTTTATCATCACCTTCTCTCGAGATGCGAGTACTCCTTGGTTTAGGAGGGTACACCTATTATGGTTACTGGATAGTCTTCTTCCAAACCATAGGCTGGTGCCGAACGGTAGGAAAGGAAGAAAACCATTTAGCCTAACGATGGTGTACAGAAGGTAACGACTAAAGACAAATAAAGGGATTTGGAGAGATGGCAATAAAATATATGGTTGAAGTCATGAATTGGATTATGGAAGAGGCATTGCTATGAATACTAGGATACCCCTACGAAACATTTTCATGTTTCAGTGCATTGTTAAAGAAAACCTGTTTTCCCGATTAGACACTTACTCCAAGGGTATGTATTTACCAGGTTTCATTCTCATATCTGTATGGTTTTACAGATGATGAGTGGGAGTAAGTTATTGGGAATTAGGTGATTATCCTCATTATATCGGAATTCGTTGTAATTGGTGATATTTGAGGAAATCGCCAGGGTACAGTTTTCAATCTACGACGCACAGGTTTTGAGTTGTTTAACTCGGCGGACTTATACAGAGTATTGTATATTGTCCAAGTGTCCATCAGGACAAAGGGGTAGGTCCTCGTACTATGTTCTGTTTACTTATAAGTTCTCTAATATTTAGACAAGTGTTTCGTAGAAATACAAGGTCTAAGTTTTGAGAAGTTGTGGGTATAAGAATAAAGTAGAGAACCAGGTGTCACAAGTATCGGGATTCTTCAAAGAGATTGAAGATGTAGATTCTTGTGATTGGTATTCAGATGATAGTGATGGTTTTGAGAAACGAGTTTTCTCTTTCAGGTTACTCATAATTGGATGGATTCCTAAGTTGAGTAATGCTGATTAGCCTCTTTCCATTAAGATGATATGCACTGGAGACAGCTGCATGATTTGAATCTAGTTCCAATTAAATAAGTGCCAAAGTTTCTATATTGGATATAGAATAGTTCATACCTTAAAAGATATTAAGGTACGGGGTGTTTTCCAGTTTATGCTTAAAACCAGACTCTGGATAACTCAGGGCACGTTTCTGTAATGGCTGTTTGTGGGTTGACCCTGGCTATGACGAGGGTTGATATTCTACCATTTAGAAGATCAATAGTAATATTGTTCTTGACTCGCCACAGTTTTAGTAAAATGGATCTTTTTCAGAAAACAGTAGTGGGAGTATGGTAGAACTGGAAGCGATTCCAGAACTGCGAACGATTACGGAAAATTTAATAGGACCTATATATTCAATCAGGTTTGACACTCCAATAGCCACTCCGCAGATATGGTGGGTAACCTCAGACACCCGAGAGGTACTTCGGTAGCCTCAAGGACGGTGACAGGGAGGTTCTTATCTACCAAGACTTGACACTACTGTTGTTCCAGGCTATGAGACCCGGTAGGAGGGTTGTCGTAGTCAGTGGGAGCATCGAAAGCATAGTGGGCAAGTAGCTTATGTCTATTTATAGACTTGAGCAGTTATAGCGGAGAAAGATCATCTAATTTTGATGTGACAGTCATGGGTTTGACTTCAATCAGGATAGGGGATGGATCTGTTAAGAAGGTAGTAGGGTGTGATGTCATGGTATCTAGATGACATGCACAGAGTAGGAAGTAAAATTCCTATACTACGATCGGTTGAACTGTGGTCGTCACACAGTTGTTTCTCCAGACAGGATATGGATATAATATTTGACATTCTGGTTTCTAGATCTATGGTTTTAGATCTGGATTTGGGTAGTTTCCCAATGTAGGTACTTTGACAGTATTCTAATAGTTTTTAGAAAAGATGACTCCTAGCATGGTGGTGTACCTGCAGGTGATGGAGTCACGCTCTCTAAAGGTGTCTTACGGAATAAAGGGGAGAGGGATGTGCATGATTGACAGATCACTTGCTTAGGCAATTGAGTCAATCGTGAGATGTCAAGTACCACACCAGATGTTGTTTTTGCACTAGATGCAATAAGTTTGTATTAATCCAATCCTGGAGAAACATAAGGAAGTAGTTATAGAACATAAGTACATGTTCTACGGATTTGATGACGGCAGCCTCTTTCGGAAGACGGTTATCATTCCAGGCTTCAAAGGTGACATGGTTGACAGAGTGATTGTCAGAGTTATAGTTTTTCCCTCTGATGAAGAGGGACAATATTATGGACAGGTGGTCCAAGAGGATACTGTGGGTGGCATGGTGCCGGATACTGATTAGGTTCAGTGATCGATACAGTCTAAGAAGTTTGGATTTGGAGTTCATTTATGAACTAGGTCACATCAGATATCCAGACATATTCTAAGACAGGTATTACTCAATTCGGGAGATGGCTTTCTCCGCGAACTTGAGATTAAGAGAGATATAGAAAGAAACTTCTAGGCGGATCCACTCACTGAGGCTATTTCTCGAACACAATAGTTTTACAAATGGGCTTTGTGAAACTGATTAGTAGAGGAGTTGGATGTTCGGTTTCACACGGGCTGTGAGTAGTCGACATCGCAATAATTAGCCTTGAGTGCAAGTGGGAGATTGTTGGAGATAGTGCCCTCATAGTCAATTATTGGATCACAGGTACGTGTTTGCAATGATTGCGGAGGACCTATATCGGTAGGACAGTCTTACTCAAGATAATAGTATGCTATCTGGTTTGCCTTTATCAGTCGTGTACATGTTCAGGTGACTGATTACATGTTACACTTTGATAGAGCCCTTAGGATCATGCTTTACTACCAACAGTATGATGGCGATCATATACGTGAGAGTTGGATAGTTTATATACATATCCTTAATTGTGGTCCCTAGTCGTGGGAGTTTCGAGACAGGGCATCGATACTCCGGAGTAGACTAGTGTGTACAGTCGAGACCCCGACGAGGGGCGGTGGCCGGTCTCACATGCCACTGGTGTCAGTTGGATCACCTAAGATGTATACATATGCTCATTGGGTTATGAGTACACCGGACAGGACTCGCCGGGAATCTGCTAGTTAGTACTATATCTATCGTCAGGTAGCAGTTCCCTGGTGACATGTGTACAGGTTAGTTCATCGACCTGAGGTCGTCATTTGTCTCGTGTGAGTTCCCACTGTGCTTTGATTTCTACCCTACCACGGCTCAAAGGAGTCGTGCAAACAGGTAGTTTTTGGGTACAGTCCCGAGCCATATGGAGGCACGTGAGCGGATCGGCAGGGGATTCGTCTCTCCCGGTATTGGGGGCGAGGTCGTGCTGTGTCTAGGAGAGCCATTACACAAAGTCCATGGCCATGGCAAGAGATTTACTGGTAGGTACTCCAGTAGTATCTCAGGGTGTAATTGGGCTTCACTCCGACACGACTTATACTGCTATTGGGGGTCTGACGTTACTAGCCCCCTAGGCAGATATGCGATACTCATAGACGAATGGACCGGATTGTATATACATTGTCACTGTTAGGCTCAGTAGGGTTTCTGGATGAGTTCGCTCATCAGCCTCCCTTGAGGTCAGTCCATGGGCAGCCGTTACGCATTGCTAGTGCCGCTGACGGTTTGTGGTTAAACCCACTGCCAGGGTACTGACGAGTCATTAGAGTCCCCCCACAGACAGTTTCCTAAGTTCGGGCGAAACGTTGTAGAGGCCGTATGGTTTTATGGCAGGGTTCGGAAAATGCACGTGCGTTTACGCACGTGTTATTTTTCGGGCAGATAATACTGGTCGGTTTTGGTTTAAGCCGGATCCGAGTATTATATTGAGTAGGTATAATATCTTTGTCTCAGTTGCATTTGTATTCGGTCGTAATACAAATGCGGGTATATTTATACAGTTACGGGGTTATCCTGAAAGTCGTTTCAGGATCACTTTTGGAAGTTGCCAGTTTCCAGTTTTCTATCAGCCGTCTTTTAATATTTGGTTAAAGACGGGTTTATCTTTTCTTGGGATGAGAGTGAGTCATCATTCTAGAAGGTTCTAGAAGTGATGAGGTGGCTAATGAGTCATCTTGATATTAATGGTTGCATTAATGACTTGATGAGGTGTTTATGTGAGTCATGCTTTAGCTTTAATGATTCTTGTTTAGCTAAGGATATTTTGTGAGAAGCTTTGTTCTTATGGTCACTCTCCCGTCTCCTACACTCACCTCCCTCCATCTATATATATGGCCAGCCCCTCCCCTCTCTCATTTACACACTTGAGGTTTTCATATAGTTGTAAAAGATATGATAGTATTTGGTGTGCATGGAATTTTACAGTTCATTTCATTCCATCACCCAATTCCCTCGGCAACTTCATTAACCGATCGTCCACGGACTTGGACGAAGAGAGACAAAGTCATCTACTCATTCTCTACATCATTCTTGGTCGTCTCTTTTAGCAAACTTGACGACCGAGTTGCCTCAAGTCAGAGGCGGGTGCCCGTTTAAAGAATCGTCGACGTGGTGCCACCTCGACGAGGAGATCGGAGATCGACGAGATCGGAGCAGCCGCAACGGAGCGTGGGATGATGGTTAAAGAATGAAGGACTCGGATCGTTCGGTATAACCTTTCTACACACTTTACAGTTTGTTAGTTTAGCAATAATGGCAGATCCGGGTTAAAGTATACGATAGCGCCAGTTAAAAGTTTTTGTTCCGCATTTTGGCGTCTGTAGACGGCCGGGGCGCTAGCGTAGACTTACAGTATCCAAATCCATTACATCCAACGGTGGCTAGCTGGCCATTCAAAATGTGGGGGACTGATATAGTCGGCCCCATCGAACCAGCATCGTCTAGAGGACATCGTTTCATCCTAGCGACGACTGACTACTTCTCTAAATGGGCAGAGGCAATACCCCTGAGAGAAGTTAAGACGGAGAATATCCTCCATTTCTTCAAGACGCATGTCCTATATCGGTTTGGAACTCCACGACGGATCATCTCCGATAACGGGCCAGCTTACAGAAGCCACAAGATCAGTCGCTTCGCGCAGCAGCACAATATAGACTGGAGATATTCTTCAGTTTACAATCCGTGAGCTAATGGTCTAGATGAAGCCTTCAACAAGACCCTGACGAAAATCATGAAAAAGACGGTGTCCCGAAATAAAAGAGACTGGCACGAGAGACTGCAAGAGGCCCTTTAGGCGTATCGAACTACGTTTAAGACAGCCACGAACACAACGCCGTATGCGTTGGTATTTGGGACGGAAGCAGTACTCCCCTTCGAGATAGAGTTACCCTCTCTACGAGTGGCAGTCCACTACGAGCTGACGAACGAATAAAATGCTAACCTTCGGCTTGAGGAGCTTGACGCCCTTGAAGAAACACGGCTCATAGCGCAAAAAAATCTGGAAGCTTATAAAGCAAAGATGACGCGCTCATACGAAAGATTGACCCGATCGAGGACATTCTGCCAAGGAGAACTTGTGCTAGTGGTCAAAAGGCCTATGATTCCTTATCACGCCAAGCGAGGAAAATTCGAGCCAAACTATGAAGGCCCATACATCATAGATAAGGTCTACCAGGGTGGGGCCTATCTACTCATGGACATGCACGGTGAAAGGCATTTCAGGCCAATAAACGGTCGCTTCCTAAAGAAATACTATGCTTAATGAGCCACAGCCTAGGTCAATGGTAGATGACGACGACTATGTCAGCTCGCTATCTTCCTAAGCTCAAACTCCATCAGCAGTAGCCAGCCTTCTCAAACGTCGGACCGAAATGTCCTTAAACTAATAGCAGACCGAAACGTCTTTAAACTACTACCGCGGCATCTTTAGGCTGACGATATATATAAAAAAAACACATGTAAAAATAGAATTAAAAAAACGGTATGTCCATAAGAAAAAAGGGCACGGATGAAAACCCGAAAGGGCTCCGTGAGTAAAAACAGCAGGGCTACCGGCGAGTGTTCGTGAAAACCCAAAAGGGCACGGCCTCGTAAAAAAAATAATAATATAAAAAAAAGAGAGAATAAAAAGAACGGTATGTCCATAAGCAAAATGGGCACGGATGAAAACCCGAAAGGGCTCCGTGAGTAAAAACAGCAGGGCTACCGGCGAGTGTTTGTGAAAACCTGAAAGGGCGCAACCTCGTTAAAAGACACTTATAGGGTCCTCTCGACCTTGTAAGGAGAAACCACCCACGTGAGATCCTTATGACTCACAAGGGATCAGCACACTTAGGGATCCCCACGATTCCTAAGGAGAAAATACACTTGCGAGATCCTCACGACTCGTAAGGAGAACTCTCTTATGGGACCCTCACGGCTCATAAGATTTGGAAGTCTTAAGTTACAGGAATCTAAACATGTGCTTAAGCAATCCCCACAACTTCCGATATTGCCCTACAAGTGGCTCAATACTGACCCTTGTATACAATCCACGGGCGCGAATAGACATTTCCCTAACCAAGATCCATCCGTGACTGGGGATATGTTCGCACGACCCTTGTAAATCCTCTCGATTTACAAGGAGAAAACCCTCCTGTAGGATCCTTACGACTTACAGAGGAACATGCACTTAGGAATCCTCACGATTCCTAAGGAGAAAATACACTTGCGAGATCCTCACGACTCGTAGGGAGAAATACCTCTGTGAGACCCTTACGGCTCATGAAGTTAAAAGTCTTAGTCGACAGGACCTTAACCCTGGTCGCTAAGCTGCCTTTGTTCGACATTGACAGAGGCAGATGATGATTCGCTCCTGGAAATATCCCAGTTGTAGCGGTGCTGATGCCGAAATCGGTGTCTAATTTCAGGTTTACGGCGAAAGGCCAGTAAGCCGCACATGCATACGAAATAGCCGAAATGATTGGGCACCGCGAAAAATAGCCAAAATGATTGGGCAATCGCGACCTTCGCGATATAAAAGCTGAAATGATAGAGCATCGTAGAGATAAAACAAAAAAAATGATGATAAAACTTTGGCCCTACAGTTAAGATCACATCGATCCCTGTATACAATCCAAGGGCGTAAACAAAGAGGAAACCATACTTTCCCAACAGGCTCCGCCAGAAGATGAAGCCAAATCTCGACGGTTCAGTCCAACTCCGAAGAAACCAGTATCTTCAGCAAACACCTCGACTCATGGATACAAACACTCCTTGACGAGAGCCTCGTGATCCGCGTCGACTCACAGAGCTACCAGTGTCTCCGTGGGAAATTCTCGACTCGTTTCAAACCCCAAGGAAATAAATAATCCTTGGCGCTTGGGAAACAAATAATCCCTAGCAAACTCCTCGACTCACGGATACAAACACTCCTTGACGAGAGCCTCCTGATCCGCGTCGACTCGCAGAGCCACCAGTGCCTCCGTGGGAAATCCTCGACTCGTTTCAAACCCCAAGGAAACAAATAATCCTTGGTGCTTGGGAAACAAATAATCCCTAGCAAACTCCTCGACTCACGGATACAAACACTCCTTGACGAGAGCCTCCTGATCCGCGTCGACTCGCAGAGCCACCAGTGCCTCCGTGGGAAATCCTCGGCTCATTTCAAACCCCAAGGAAACAAATAATCCTTGGCGCTTGGAAAACAAATAATCCTTAGCAAACTCCTCGACTCATGGATACAAACACTCCTTGACGAGAGCCTCCTGATCCGCGTCGACTCGCAGAGCCACCAGTGCCTCCGTGGGAAATTCTCGACTCGTTTCAAACCCCAAGGAAACAAATAATCCTTGGCGCTTGGGAAACAAATAATCCCTAGAAAATTCCTCGACTCACGGATACAAACACTCCTTGACGAGAGCCTCCTGATTCGCGTCGGCTCGCAGAGAAACCAGCGTCTCCGCGAGAAAATTCCCGATTCGTCTCAACTTGCAAGATGAAGCCTCAGGCAGCAGGGACTAAAAAAAAAACTTTCTTCCTGAACAATGGGACCCTGCAAGTCAATCCAAAATGGTCTCTTGCATACTATTCACGGGTCTCACTCTCCAAAGTCGAGTTTCGACAAGGAGGGAAACAACCGCTTACGAATCCTCTCGACTCGTAAGAGGGAAAATTCTCTTATAGGATCCTTACGACTTATAAGAGAAAACCACACTTAGGAATCCTCACGATTCCTAAGGAGAAAACCCACCTACAAGGTCCTCTCGATTCGTAGGGAGAAGAATCTCTATGAGACCCTCACGGCTCATAGAGTTGAAAAGTCTTAGGCAGCAAATTTGAACCTGCGGCCTAAGCCATCGCTATTTCTTAAGAAAGTCAAGATGCGTGCTCTATTATCTGTTGACCATGTTTACTAAGGTGGCATGCTGATAATAAAAGAAAGAAAAGGTGGAGAAATGACACAAGATATTACAAAAAAATGTGCATCTTTTATTCATAAACTTGATTGAGTACAGGATACATTGTGCTAAAGAATAAAAAATATACATACATTTTTTATTTACAAGTACAAACGATACAAGGAGAATTACTGAGAAGGAAGCATCTTGCATAGATCTAGCAATTGTTCGCGCAATTCCTTCCCCGCTTTCTCCTGATCGGCTACCACCGCCAGCTCCGCCTCCACTTGGGCCCGTTGCTGCAAGACAGACGCAAGCTGCTTCCTGACGGCCTGATAAGCAGCTTCCCGACCTAGGGTATCGCGCTCAGCTACATTAAGCTTTCACTTCAAGTTTAGCCCATGGGAGATGCGCTCCAGGAGACCCTCAAAGATAGTCTTCACTTGGGCAGCATTCGCTTCAACCTCAGCATGCAGATGGGCCGTCTCGCTCGAGGTCTCTTGGCATACCCTTAGCCTTAAAGCTGCTTCTTGTTCCAAGTGGTGGACGTAAGAGGCGCTTCCTTCGATCCATGCTGCTCTTTCATTGCTCGCGGCTAAAGTCTCGGGGGTAGGACGCATCAACTCCAGCTGATGCAGGCGAGCCTCGATCTTCATACAATGATTAACCCAAGATGCGATGATGCCCTCGTCATGGAAATTCACGAGTATCACCAGCATCGGGTTAACCACTGTAGCGAAGTCCGCAGCAGAAGTAGGGGTCTCAACGTTGAGCTCTTCAATGTAGTCGCTCAACATACGCAAGCTGTTCGCGGCGCCTTTCGAAGATGGACATCTCAGGAAAGGACCTACCGGCATTATGATACGAGACTCGAAGGCCGCCGAGACCGGAACGACCACTGAAAAGAAACAAGATGTGATCAGATAACAGTTCAGGAAGTAAAAAAAAGGGGAGTTATTAATGTGGTAGTCGCTATACCAGCTGAGGCAGGTGGCAAGGCCGGAAGGGCCGGTGGCGCAGCCGATCTTTTATCCCCTCCTTCAATCTGTAGCGCTGCAGTTGAGATGAGAAAAAAGAGGGTTATAAGTAATTCCGTCAATAAAAAAAGAAGGATATCAAAGGAAATCATGCTCACCAACGCCACCAGAGGAAGAGGCGAATTCAGATGGGAAGGAGAAGTGTGGGAGCAACACTTGATAGAGATGGTCACAAAGCACTCCTGAAAGACACAATGGTGTGACTTTAGTACACAAATTATGCGTCTGGAAGATAAGATTAATAAATTGCAAACCCATACCTTCCAACATCTTCGAGGGTGTGAGAGAGGGTTGAGAGGTGACCACCGCCAAGGCAATCGTTGAAGGCGCTCCCTCAAGCAGTGGAGCATCGGCGCTGACTGCACCTGCGTTACAAGAAATGTGAACTTGTCAGAAAGGATTGTAAAATAAAGAAAAACAGTAACCTGGGGTTTACCTGAGGAGCTCCCGGCCGAAACAGAGGCGACTCCCTCCTCTATCGACATGAGGCCACCGCCCGTTGCCTCATCACCCGACTCGATGGGGATCATCGTCGTGCTCGCGCGGCCAGGAGACGGCGGAAGATCGTAGACGGGGAGGACAATGATCGGAGCATTACCAGACTCTTAGGAGAGAGCGGCTGACTCCTTCTCGAGAGTCGTGCTCATCTCACCCACTACTTCTTCGGGCTCCGCGATCTCCATCGGCTCATCCGCCGTCACCACGAGGTCGCCGGCCTCAAGCGCCTCGTCCGCCACTACCCTGGGCTCAGTTACGACGATCATCTCATCTGCCGCCGCTTCAGGCTCGGCATCAATGACCTTCTCAGCTGTAGACCCCTCCACCTCCATCTCAGGCTCCGAAGCCTCAGCGACGTTACCCACAGTCGGCTCAGGTTCGGCAGGTGTCGCCCCCTCTGTTTCTTTGGGTCCAACGGTCTCTGCCTCCCCCTCGGTCGGACTTGGCCCTGCAAGATAGAATATATAAGAATCGACAGCTTTATGAGTCTAGTAACGAGATTCTGAAGGAAGTATTACCTGAGGTAGACTTGTCGTTAGCCTCTCTATTGGCGCAGATCGCCTGTCTATGAGCTGTAGAAAGGGCGACCGGGGCCTCTTCGGATGGAGTATCAGCACGAGGGGCAGTGCTGGGGCCTGCTCCCATAGCCAAGGCAGCCCTGCGCGCCTTCGCCTCACGCCTCAGCCGCTTCCTTTCCTCCCGGGCTGTCACGATGGACCTCTTTGACGCTTCCTCTATCGAAGCATCGTCGACCTCATTTAAAGATGCCTCCAGAGCCTTTAAGGCGTCTCTCATCAGCTCTTCAAGACGAACCTCCTGCAGTAACCCTGAGGAAGCAGGAACATCGGCAACTGGTAGAACATCTGCGTCACTTGGAGGGAGCGGCATTGAGGTTTCTGTGATTAAAAGAGAAAGGTTAGATCGACCATAACACAAGGGAAATGAAAACTTGATGAATCGAAACTTACTAAGGCCCATGGATGCTCTAAGACGTTCCTCCTCCTGGAAAGTCTTCAAAGAAGCGGCAATGGCTTCTTCATCAGTGATGCCTGTTGAAAGAAAAGAAAGAAAAGCGTTAGTCGAAGGCAATGAAGAGGATATGTTGCAATAAAGAAAAGACGACTAATAGTTACCTGATTGCGCAAGCTTAGCTAGCCACGCGTCACGCCTCGCCAACCACGCTGAAGCTTCAAGAGCAGCCTCCAAGTCTGTATCGTCCGGCGGCGGCATCACTAAACCTTCGTTGGTTCCGTATTCGATCATGCCCTCGGCATAGGGAGCATGGGGTTCCTGACCGAACACGACGTCCGCAGCGAAGAGCGACTTCTTTTTCTTCTGCCTTCCGACCCGAGGTGCACGTGGGATCGACTTCCGTTTAGCAGCCACCTTGGAACGGCGGGTCCCGATGTCCGCACCCACGCCAGACTCCGGTGAGGCTATAACCACTGTCTCCACTGGAGCACAGGGCGCTGGTGGTGCATCCGCAATATCAGGGAGCGGCAATCCATGCGGAGGACTCTGCGCACGCGAGGGTCCGGCTTTGGCATCTTTTAAAGGGAGGATTACCAGGGTCCTTGGCACCAGAGGAGCGTTGCGATCGCTACCTGAAGGTGCACCCTTATGGTCGATCAGCAACCGCCTTTCCTCCTTTATGATCGCTCCCGTCGAATGACTGTACCATTCTGTATATACCCTAAGAAGTCGTGGGGCGCAAGCCGGCTCACTGATAAAGAAGTGAGAGCCCGTGTTTAGACGCATGAAGTGATGCAGCGCTCTCTCCATCCCTTCTTCAGTCGCTGCAGGTTCCGATAAAAAAGCCTCCAGCGGTACCCCTTGATTATAGCTCAGCTGTTGGGCGAAACTATGCGGGTTATATCTCATGAAGATGGCTGCCCCGTCCTGCCTAAACACCAAGAAGCCCGGTCTGATGGAATATAAGTGAAGGGTCTCCCGGGCCGTTAAAACTGAAGCTCCATCCTTAAAAGTGTCTTGCAATGGCCGCACTGCAGTGGTGGACGTTTTTCCAATAGTCAACACCTTGTCAATGAAAGACACACCGGCTCCAACGGTGTGGGAGTGAAGGAGTAAACCCCTGGCATTTCGTGGCGATGGATTTACAATTGATGCGCCGATCAACTGTAGAATACGAGGAAAACTGCACCCTTCGTAGAACGAGGGCCTTTTATGCATGCCGAAGACACCCGCCATATGTAGCTCGAACCACGACATAAAGTAGTGCATCGGGAAGACCACGTGCAGCACCCCAGGCTCGTTAGCATCCGCTGCTAGGCTGAGGCCATGATATAAGTGCGCCAAGCCGGCGATCCCAACAGCCACCTTTACCCCGATAGTCATTCGGTGGGCTGGGTAAAAAACAGAGGGCCGCATGCGGTGAGAGTGCATTGGGAGCGTAAACCAACTCAGCCAAAGCCCAAGAAATCCTAAAAAGAAGGCCTCCTCGTCCATCTCGGGGGCTGCGACTTCTGCAAAAGACATGGTTGGGGAGTTAGGAAGAAAAAAGTCCTTTTGGTCTATGTCCTTTGCCGGCAAGTTATCCAAACCTAAACCGAAAGGGTTCTCAAGGGTGGCAAACTTGGCAGCTTCTGCCGAGAGGACGTTTGGGTGAAGGAACCGAGCAATGAAATCCTCAAAATTAACTCCGCGTCTCCCACGCTCAATGAAAAGGGCCTCGTAGATGTTCAACACCTTGATCAGACTTGGAAATTGGTGTTGAACAGCGTTCTCCGGCGTGAGCCCCCTTATCACCGGCTTAGCACCAAAGACATACTCATCCATCGGGAGCAACTCCTCATAATGTTCCCCCATGACCGGTAGACCGGATACCTCCGTAAACTCTTCCAAAAAGATTGACACTTCCCGATCCATAGCGAGGAAAGTGTGGGTAGGAATGTTCCACTGCTCCAGGAAGGCTTTGAACCACCAGGTGGGAAGCGTGGGATACTGGAAAAGGGAGACGTAGACTGTGGTATACAATCCTAATCTTATCAACTGCGACTTCTTCGTCGACAGGATATACCGGGCCCACGGCAGATAGCCGATTGGGTGGCGGGGGATCAAACCGATATTATATGATTGCACCCAAGGTCGCGCCTCGCCTTGACAGATGCGGCATCCCAGGATATCCAAAACCATGGGACGCTGAACCGGAATTGCATCTATGGCGGGATGTAGAAAGCCCTTCGATGTCCAATCAACCATCTCCACGGCGTACTGCACCGGGGTTGGGCTGGCGTAATGAATCGCCGTTATGGGTTCTGACGGCACCGCGCATGTGAAGCTCCGTCGGCCCATGATGATCTGATTGTACCACGACCCCCAAAAGTGGAGACTCTTATATTCCGGGTCGTACTCCTTAATCATGTCCAGGACTTCACAGTCCAAGGGCGCCTCGGGAAAGCCCTCCTCCGAGCGGACAAACGGGAATGAAGTGTCTAGAGACATGATCGCTGCAAAAGAACAATTTAGTCGTTAGTGTTGTAATTCCAACGCTTGGCATTTTAAAAAAATGCATTAATTAAATTAAAATTAATTAATTACACCACACAGCAGTGCAGTGGGTAGGAGACCGAAGGGGGGCCGACAAAATCTGGATGACAATACGTCAGTTAATAAGACAACCTCATCATTGGATGAGATTGTCAGTTGGTCCCCAGGAAAACATTCCCATTAAAAAAAGGGAAGAATCCCTAGAGACAAGGAGAAAATCTCCTCTTTCAGAGCAAAGCTCTGTCACAGAGTGACACTTGTCAAACTCTGGTCTCAGGAAAATAAGGTTCCTTAAAAAGAGCATAGCTCTATGGTAATAATGGAAATGTCCATCAGAAAATGTTACACCTAGAAGAATTAAAATTTTTGGAATCTTAAAAAAAAATCCATAAAAAATTTATGAAATTTTTTTCAGATCTAAAAGATCTACAGATGATTCAAAGAGCAAAGCTCTGTTCATGGGTTAGAACCCATGAACAAGATCTCTACAGATCTATAAGTTCTTGAGAGCAAAGCTCTGTTTATGAAACCCCAATGGGGATCTCTTTAGATCAAAAGATCTGTAAGAGCAAAGCTCTTTGGTTAAGATTAAGTTAAATTAAGTTTAATTAATTTTACCTAAAGTTTTTGACTTTAGAAATGAGCAAAACTCTGAAAGTTCTTGAATGAGAGCAAAGCTCTGGAAAATAAAAATCTTGAAACGGTGAGATTTTTCTAAGGGCCAGAGGTCCTATTTATAAGGCGCTTGCGCCCCTTGAGCTCACCCCTTGATCCAACGATCAGGAGTTTGCCACCGCTGCACTCACGTGTGCGCCACGTGAGCGCAACGGTGGGGGGGCATTTGTTTCGCCCAATCAGAGCAAAGCTCTGTTGAAATTCAAAATTCAAAATTTTGAAGCAACGCTTCAAATCTCGGGCACAACGCGCCACATGTCAGGCGCTGATACGTCAGCGCAGCGCCCAAGAAGGCGTGCCCAATCAGAGCAAAGCTCTATTTTAAGCAAAATTAAAAGAAGCAACGCTTCAGTTGCGCTGCGCTTTGCGCTGCGCGACACGTGTCAGCGCAGATGCGCTAGCGCAGTTGCGCTGCGCTGTGCGCTGCACGACATGTGTCATGCGCTGGGGCATTTACGCCAAACAGAATTAAGATTTTAAAGAAATCTTTCTGTTCTTGTTAAAACAAGAAGATTTTCTTCTATAAAACAGAAGCCCTTGGATCAAAGATCCAACGGTGGGGAAAATTCCCCAAATCACTCAGAGAAAGATCTCTTTAACAAATTTAACTAATTTATGGGCACTATAAAAAGAACCCCAGACCTCAATTCAAAGGCATCAACATCTTTCTAAAAAAAAAGAGAAGAGGACTCTCGAGAACTCCTCAAGAACAACAGAAGGTAAAAACCTTTGAAAGAAGAGAAAATTCTCTTATGAACAAATCAGTAATCTAAAAACAAGATCATTGATCTTTAAACATAACTAAATAAATGAATAAATAAAATAAAAATAGTGCTTTGCACTTTTTCATGAACCTTTGGTTCTTTAAGATAAGAAAAAACTTATCTTTTTCTTTGATCTAAATTAGATCAAGAAATCTAACAGTGCTTTGCACTTCTGTTCTTGAATCTAAAAGATTCTTAGTGCTTTGCACTTCCAAACTGCGCTGTTGCACTCTTGGGAAAGCGCCACGTGTCAGCATCTGAATCACTTGCGCTATGAGCGTTGAGATAGAGCTCTGCACTCTAGCGCAACTCACCAAGATGCGCCACGTGTCAGCAGCGCAAGCGCAGCGCACTGCGCTTGCATGACACGTGTCGTCATCACAAGCGCTTGCGCTATCTGATTGGCGCAAAGCGCCTGAAAATGCAATGCATTTCCTGAAGGGCCAGGCCCAATTAAAAGACCAAACAGGCCTAACTAAATTGATGCTCTGCATCATTTATAAATGGGCAAAGCCCAAACAAAATAATAAAAATTCTATGCAGATGCCTTGCAGTGCCCAAAATAAATTGATGCTCTGCATCTGTTATGGGCAGAGCCCAAACAAAAAAATAGAAAATAATGCAATGCATTATTTAAAAATGGGCCAAGCCCTAACACAGGTCTAACAGACCAAAAACAAATAAAAGGCGTTGAATACTTTTCAACTGGACTTAGCCCAATTTTGGCCGTAAGTCCTTAAGTTAAATTGAACTGAGCGCAAATGCTCTCTTAAATCAATTTACCTCTGGTTCGAGGGTACATCTCCGAACTCCTCTGACACTTCTCGTTGTAATCCTTCAACGACGTCAGAGAGGCGACGGGTCCCAACGACCACACATGGATACGGACTGCGGGGTCCTTAAACTCATGGACCGATACGTCCCTAAACTAATATTGGACCGAAACGTTCCTAAACTAATATCGGACCACCACGTCCCTAAACTGGAATAATAGAGCTTCAAATACTCTTTTACCGGATCTAAACGATCCCGTTTAAGTTAATCTTAGCCCCAAATACGGCTAACGTATCCTTAAGCATTTAAATGAACAATAAAACTTTAATTCGACTTTGGTTCAAGGGTACATCTCTAAATTCCTCCGACACCTATCGTTGTAATCCTTCAACGACGTTAGAGAGATGATGAGTCCTGACGACCATATCTATTAAATCGATCATCACGTCAAGTCGATCTTAGTCCAAAACAGGACTAACGTATCCTTGACGAACGTTTAAGTTGATCTTAGCCGCAACGCGACTAATGCATCCTTAAATTAAAAACACCAAACCCAAATCTAAGTAAATACGGATTTGGACTAATCCACGTCCTACGGGCGACAGCATTACTCAGTCTCCGTATACAATCCACGGGCAACCACAAACAAAATAAACACACACGACACGAAGTGAAATTCTGGAGAAGGAGAAAGTGGTTACCGCGATGCGGTAGCGTAATTAACTACAGGGGCTTGCGCCTGCAGGGAAGAGCGTCCCCACAATCAAAACCCCCTCAATCGAGGGGGAATCTGACGAAGTCTGCTACATCGGCCGCATCCGTCTAAACCTCCGATACACAGTGCTATAAATCAACTTGGCATCTTCAGAGAGGTAGACGGATAAAACCAAATAGCATCTGCCCCGAATCTCAGGTGAGACCTAAAGTCTCGGCCGTCTTTCGGAGGGGAACAGGAGCTACCAGCCGAGGATGACCGAGCAGGGTAGCCGCTCAGTTGCCTCTTGGCGAGGGCTTTGATCCCTGTCTTGCGGGTAGGCAACTACCAGCCGGGGATGACCGAGCGGGGAAGCCACTCGGTTGCCTCTTGGCGAAGGCTTTGATCCCTGACGTCGTGGGTAGGAAGGTACCAGCCGGGGATGACCGAGCAGGGTAGCTGCTCGGCTGTCTCTTGGCGAGGGCTTTGATTTCTGCCATTGTGGGTAGGCAACTACCAACCGGGGATGACCAAGCGGGGAAGCCACTCGGATGCCTCTTGGCGAGGGTTTTGATCCCTGGCGTCGTGGGTAGGAAGCTACCAGCCGGGGATGACCGAACAAGGGCGGGTCCGGTTACCTCTTGGCGAGGACTTTGATCCTTCAGGACAGGGGCCGAGCAGGATTACTGTCCGGTGCCTCTTGGAGAGGGCTTTGATCCCTGTCGATTGTGGTAGGAAGCTACCAGCCGGGGATAGCCGAGCAAGGATCGGGCTCGACTGCCTCTAAGGAGGACTTGATCCTTAGCGCGGGAGGGGCTGTAAGAAGCCTACTAAGGACGGGGGCCGAACAGGGTTACTGCCCGGTGCCTCTTGGTGAGGGCTTTGATCCCTGTCGGTCGTGGTAGGAAGCTACCAGTCGGGGATAGCCGAGCAAGGGTCGGGCTCGACTGCCTCTAAGGAGGACTTCGATCTTTAGCGCTGGAGGGGCCGTAGGAGGCTTGCTAAGGATAACCGGGCAGTGAAGCTGCGTGGTTGCTTCTTGGAGAGGGCTTTGATTGCTGGCATTGAGTGTAGGGAAGCTACCGGCCAGGGATAGCCGAACGGGGTATCTGCTCGGCTGCCTATAGGCGAGGGCTTTGAACCTTAGCGTTGGAGGGGTTGTAAGAGGCCTGCTAAGCATAACCGGGAAGTGGAGTTATGTGGTGGCCTCTTGGCGAGGGCTTTGACCCCTGGCGTTGCATGTAGGGAAGCTACCGGTCAGGGATAGCTGAGCAGGGTAGCCGCTCGGCTGCCTCTAGGCGAGGACTTTGATCCTTGGCGTTGCGTGTAGGGAAGCTACCGGCCAAGAATAGCCGAGCAGGGTAGCCTCTCGGCGGCCTCTAGACGAGGGCTTTGATCCTTAGTGTTAGAGGGGCCGTAGGAGGCCTACTAAGGATAACCGGGCAGTGAAGCTGCGCGGTTGCCTCTTGGTGAGGGTTTTGATCCCTGGCGTTGCGTGCAGGGAAGCTACCGGCCAGGGATAACCAAGCAGGGTAGCCGCTCGGCTGCCTCTCACTGCTACAAATAAGGGTTGCCCCTACGGATTTATCCGTAGGGGCCAACCACTGCCCCTACGGATATAGCCGTAGGGACAATAAAATACCCTGTAGGTACAAACGCCGTTGGTGCAAGTTGAAGCCCTGAACTTGCCCCTACGGACAAAAACTTGCCCCTACGGAGTTCTGTGTAGGTCTCTTTTCCCCTACGGAGTAGACCGTAGGGGCAAAAAAATTATTTTATTTACGGTTTTTTTAAATATATTACTTGTACCTACGGATGAATCCGTAGGGCAAAGAAATAGCCCCTACGGATACATGCGTAGGTACGTATCCGTAGGGGCAAAATATCAGAAATCCTGATATTTTGCCCCTACGGATACGTCCGTAGGGGCTTTTGTTTGCCCCTACGGATATATCCGTTGGGGCACTCCCAACCCCCTGATACTGAGATCAGGTGGAAAATATCAGTTATTCTGATATTTTGCCCCTACGGTTTAATCCGTAGGGGCAACATGTGTACCTACGGATTAATCTGTAGGTACATATTATCTTTTTTTTAAAAAAGGGCTGCCTGATTTTTTCTCGCCCTGTGCACAATAATATATACATCAATCAAATATAAAATTAATCATCACACAACATATATCGCATTATTCATAATCACATCTCACGCATATAATATACAAAAGAAACCAAAAAACTGAATATGATATAAATATAAACCAATATCAATATCGTCCAAAATGTTTCAAAATGTAGTACAATATGTATTATATAAATAAATACATGTTTCAAAAAATAAGAATCAAAAAGCTACCCTAGCTCGGTCCAGCTCCACCTCAGATAAATGCTAGAATCTGGCGCGCCTGCTCCTCGGTCAATAAACCATGCAATTCGGCGCGTGCGGGAGTCTGAGCGAGCTGTGGAGCTGGCGATGTGGTCTGCGCAACCGCCGTCGAGGTAGTGGCTTGCGGAGCCACGGCTGCGAGAGTCTGAGCGGGCGGTGGAGCTATAGGAGCTGTTTGCGGAACCACAGCCAATGTAGTGGCTTGTGGGGCCGCAGCCGAAGGAGATGCATGTGGAGGCTCGGCCGATATACCCTGTCGCGTCTGGACCTAACGTGTGTAATAAGCGTGTAAGAACTGTGTATTATTCGAATTCGTATCATTATCAAGTTATTTCGAAACCCCATTTGGATATCTAGTTTGGAAAACCGTAGTTTATTTTAATTAGATATGTATGTATGATTAATCAAACCTAAGTCTACAACCAAATAAGTTCAGGTTACGTACTAATTATGGATATGTTGATATCTATAATATGACATGATATTTTACTATAAAGTAGTATACATACCATCATCACCTTCAACTCCTGAATGGTGGCCTTCAAGCTCTCCAGTTCCTGCTGGACACGTCGCTCACTGGAGACGGAGGAAGTAACCGCCGGGGTGGAGTCCAACCTCATATGGGCCCTGCTAGGGCCCAGTCCCCGGCCTCTCTCCCAACCTCCGTGGTGCCCTCCGTGTGCGGCGTCCAGGACTGGGGTCAGCAGCCTCGGATCACTCTGTCCGGTAAAATCGATCCCCGAGGCCTCGGCCTGCTCAACCACCCGCTCCTACACCCACATTAAGCAGTAAAGTTTAAGTATAAAATTTAAATTTGAACCTTCCAAAACTAAAATTTCAAATATGGGTAGAATAAATATTAACACTTACGCAATACTCCTGGGTAGCGATGTCGGGATATCGAAGCTCGCCCGTGGCGGGATCTGTCGAGGTGTCGTGGACGGCAAGA
Organism: Agapanthus africanus; assembly: GCA_030015575.1. Classification (NCBI taxonomy): domain Eukaryota; kingdom Viridiplantae; phylum Streptophyta; class Magnoliopsida; order Asparagales; family Amaryllidaceae; genus Agapanthus; species Agapanthus africanus. The sequence goes on from CM057337.1 coordinate 542,720,976, forward strand.
TATGCGGACAGCACGCTCGGTGTACCACCTTGCGCCACGGTCTGAGCTGTCTGCAATATTAGAAAATAACTCTTAATATTAGATATATTAGAAAATAACTCTTAATATTGCAGAATATCACAAAGGTCGTTCTATTGTAATTTACCGATAACTCCATGGCTCGAGTAATATTCCTTGAGCCACCTGTGTAAGTGGGGCGACCCCTCTTCGCCGACTTCCTGTTCTCTATATTCTGAGCGGCCTGTTTCTGCACAACGTATTAACATTTAGTTTTCTAATTAAGGAACACAAAAAAATAAATTATATCCTAAACAATGAATTACATTTAAAATACATACATGTTTGCATTGAGAGTCGAAATATTTGCACAATAGAGGCCATGTCTCTGTGTTGACTCTCGCAAACGCCGGAGTAGATAGGAGGGCCGCTCTCTCTGCCTCAGGGGTCGCCATCCACAGGGAGTAGCAGTCGGCCTTTATCTCATTCCGGTTGTATCGGACCTTGGTCTGCATGTTCTTCATCAGGCCATTATACAGAGCATGAAGGTCGAGCACCCTCCCAGGGTGATCAGGGTCGGGTACGGGCTGAAAATCGTAATCCAACTGAAAATACAAAAAAAAACATTGTTATTAGATTGCAAGTGTTAATAATAAATATATTGGATAAATCAAATGAAAATATATATTAATACGTACCCGAGCCTGATCAAAGAAGAGGGCGAATGAGCGCCGGTGCCGCTCGCCCCACTCAACGTGAAGTGGATAGTTCTTCACGAGCCGGCTCTCGTCCCCCATATACCGGCCGAACCTCTCGGCATGAGGACCGGTATAGCGATAGTCAAGGGTAAAAAAGAGGGGTAATGCTGCCTCCCCCTAGCTCTATCAGGCCTCAGCCTATGGGACTGAATCGGGCCTCGAGTCCCCCTCTGGGGATGGAGAGGCCCTGCGTCTGCAAGAAATATCAAGAAAATCAATATTAAGACAAAGTTATATTAAGAAATCAAGGTTAAACGAAAATTTAAGTGTGATATATACCTCCGGTGACTAAAGCATGAGCCTGGGCCCGGGCAGCAGCACGAGCGGGACGATAGTTCCTCCGGTGAGGAACAGCCGGGGTCCCGGATGCGGACGCATCCCCTCCAACTAGAAAATAAACATTGACGCTAAATTTCCATGAAGTTCATATTTATTCTATAGAGAATATGTAAAATGAATAAATATTTTATATTTATTCATACTAACCTACAGACGATGCGGAGGGTATGGAAGTGGCAGGAGTGGCCCCTGCGTTAGATGTGGACGCACCACCTATAATTAGACGATTAAAAATAGATTATATAAGTAATTGCAAAAAGAATGTGTAGATCAATAATATAACGTTCTAAATCAATATGCATGCACTATAGGATATATAAACATACCCGCAGGTGCGGTGGTGTTACCACCTACAGCTAGACAATAATAAAAATTGCTAAGTAAGAGCAAAAGGAATGTGTGTATATTTATGATATAGCATTATAAATCAATATACATGCACTATATGATATATAAACATACCTGGAGGAGTGGGAGTGGCCTCTGTCCTAGATGTGGACGCATCACCAACAACTAGACAATCAAACATTGACAATATAAGTAATTTTGACATAAACATGCATGAATATCTGTAATATTACATTCAAAATGGATATGTGTGCAGTATACCTGGAGGTGTGGCAAAATCCACACGGAAGGAGGCATCCAAAGGGGTCTCCGATCCGGGTGTAAGACCGGCCCTCTGAAGCTCCCTACGGAGCTCTCCGGGCGGCAGGATCGCTCTTCCTCTACCTCTGCCTCTGCCATGGCTAGAGCTCCTACCGCCCCTCGCTGCTCCCGACATCGTCATCAAATCAAGATAAACGGTTCGTGGACGCATTAGAAAATCATTAAAAGTATTGACTATATATGTATAGATCGTAAAATGTGAAGTAATAATATAACATTACTGATAACCTTTTTCGTTTCGTGGGCGCATTATACATATCTACTTGGATTTCATCGTCGATGTCATTTCTAACCCACGTAACTTCATGATCGGCCGAAGACAACCCGTCCTTCGAAATAGACGGTCGGAGCACTTTAAGCCTTCTCTCTTCTTCATCCTCATCGCTGTCCTCGAATTCTGGGACATCGTAGACGTCTCTGGGTTTCCATCGGCATATAACACTCCATCCCGGATGCTTCAAACTGTCACGCCCCGCTTCCCAGAGTACGCTAAAATAGGCTCGTGACATAGCCAACCATGCTACCTGTGGGTAGGAAGTATCCATCCACTGTCACATTACGGCTGTAGAGATATCAAGAATAGGAAAGTAAACTAACTAAACAAGTCCATAAACCAAGATAAATCATGAATCAAGAATAATAAAATGCGGAAGCGAAAGATCCAATACAAGCAACTGGAATGTATGTCCCATAATATGGGCTCACATTAGGAATAAAATGCATAAAAGAAAAACTAACTACTGCTGAACTCACAGCTCGGCCTGTTGGCTGAAGTACTCCTGCTCGGGCTGCGACAGCGGTACAGAATCTGGGCCATGCAAAACCCAGACGTCAGCGCGTCAAGTCATCAAATAATAACATAATAAACAGGCAATGCGAGTATAAACATGAATAAAGCAAGGGTGACAATAATATGAATCAGAGCAGTGCAGGGTAATGTGCAGTAGGTAAACTGGACTATTCTATCAGGTTCTCTGTTCTAAAGTCTTTGAAATCAAATTGATGAATCATCGATGTAACTCAATAGTATCCCGTGCATGCCCGGGACTACGGTCTAAGACTCTCGGGCTGCAACCGAGACGTGCCGCTAGGCACTAACAGGGAAAGGATAAAGACCAACAATGTCAGCAGCATCGTCACGAAGCGGGCCTGGCCTCTAAAACTGATCAGTACAAGTAGTGAACTGTTGAGTTACAAGTCCGGTTTCACCTTTGATTTCCCCATACCCCCAAGTTATATGTGCAAGTCAAGCCAGGTATCCCTAAATCAAGAAACTAATGCCAACACAGGATCAGGTAAACAGGTTTGTCTGGATAGACAACAGGAACGGTCCATGAGGACTACATGTCAGGTTTGTTGGCATTAGACACAAGATCAGGTAACGGATTAGGTCATGGTACATCAGGTCAAGTCAAGCAGTATACGGTACCATGTCGGGTAGTTCAATATATATGTAGCAAGTCAGGTCAAGATGCAAACAATATCATGGGTGTGCTCACAATCAGTTATACAATCAAGCATGGTTATCATCAAGATGATATAAACAATGAATTAAGCAATAGGCAGATTTACTTAATTTGCAGTACAGTTATCAGTTGTGTCACAGAGATGATTTCAATGTTATGCGAATGCAGTATGACAATTTTGGTATTTTAATCATGTTAACAAGTTTAAGAACTTGAGAGGTGCAATAATTTATATAAAGGTTCAATACAGCTATTACAGGTTAAAATGCACACGAGTGTCCAAATGGAATAAAACTATAGAGATAAATGCCATAAGCTACGTCAATATAAAAATATGATTAAACGGTAAATGTGATTATTAGGTTCAATTGCAAACTGTAGGTTCCAAGTTTAAAGATAAATGATATATAACAATATTGTACATGAAAATGAGAAATGATCGTACCAAAGTTAAATTTACAGGTTTAGGGTGTCATAATATATATGTAAATATTGTATATCATGCAGCAAGGGGTACTTGCCTCGACGAGTCGCGAACCGGGAGAAACGAGACGTAAAACGTCGGCGGGGAAACTCGCGACGGGCGCACGGTTCACGGAATGAACCCAAACGATGAACAATGGAACCACACGGGTCGGGGTACCTCGCTGGAACGTCGGGTCACGTCGTCGGTATCGTCGGATTCCAGCTGAGGAATGAACAGTGGACAAAAATCAAGGCATGCAACAAGAAAGAAAAGAAATACAAAGAAGGAGGGAAGGAGGATCTGAGAAGGGGAGCTCACGATGATCTAAGAAGGGGTGCTCACGATCGTCGGTTGTGACGGCGGTGCTCCGGCGGTGAACAGTAGCACCCTTCAAGAACCCATAACAGTAAATAGCAAGTACAGAAGAAAAGGGAGAATGAGATGGAGAAAGCGCTTACATGGCATTCAAGGGTGGTCTGGTGATCGTCGGCGACGACCAGGGGCGGCGCAGACGCGTGCAGGGGGTGCTCAGGTGGCCGCGGTTGCAGGTGCAGGGGTGTGCAGGTGCTCGGGAGGAACGGTGAAGGAGGATTCGGATGAGACGAGGTTGAGGAGGCAAGGAGGTCGGTGGTAGTGGCATCGGCGTTGGGACTGCGGCGGCGACGGGGTGCGCGGCTAGGGTTCGCGTGGGTTTAGGGTTGCTGAAGGAGAAAGAAAGGGAAGAAGAGAAATATATATATAGATGAGAGAGAGAGAGAGAAAGATAGAGAGAGAGAGAGATGGGGAGAGAGAGGAGAGAGAGAGAGATAAAGAAACGGGGGGAGAGAGAGGAGAGAGATAGAGAGAGGTAAGGGCCCACGTAGTTTAAGAGTTCGTTGGTTGGTCGGGATTGAATTTGTTTGTTAGGAAAAAATTTTAAATTAAAGATTTATTAGATTATAAAAATTTAGATGGTTAAAAATATATAAGTATACGGCGGTTTTAAAAATATTAAAATTTGGGATTTTGGTGCAAATTAAAACATTTCCAAATCGTGCCCGGGGCGGGTCCAAAAATTTGAAATTGAAATAATAGAATTTTAAGCGGGATCCAAAAGTGAAAATGAAGTATTTTATGATCAAAAAGCATACCCCCAAAACGGACACACGTACGTGCACGTAGCCATCCCAAACTCGCCCCTTTCACTGAACGGGACGAGAACACGATGCACGGACGCTACAGCAGGGTTAGGGGTGTCAAGTAGGCCAAGATGAATATTTTTAATTTTATTTTATATGCCAAAAATTGTTATATGCAGAAATGAATTTGCCGGGTAAAATTTTACAGTAAGTAACAATCAAGCAAGATAAATGAAATAAGTGTCACACTACGTTCAAACGGTAACTGAAATTAGTAGCATTGGGCTCGGGTGTTACATTATACCCAACTACAAAAGAATTTCGTCCTCAAAATCCCAAGAATACAAAGATAGAAAACTACAAGAAAATGTGAGAAAACTTCTGCCGGATTTCATCTTCTCGTTCCCAAGTGGACTCTCCATGCGAGCGATTACCCCAAGAAACAAGCACAAGAGGGATCACCTTGTTCTTAAGAACCTTTTCCCTTCGATCCATCATTTCAATCGGTCGTTCCTCAAAAGTTAAGTCTTCTCGTACAGTTAGCTCCGAATGATCCAATACATGCGTTTCATCTCGAACATACCTTCGTAGTTGAGATACGTGAAACACATCGTGCACATTAGCCAAGGACTGCGGTAACGCCAAACGATACGCTACCTTACCAACACGCTCCAAGATCTCAAAGAGTCCAACGAATCGAGGACTAAGCTTTCCTCGACTTCCAAAACGAATCACCCCTCTAGTCGGTGATATCTTCAAGAACACCAAATCACCCACGGCGAACTCTAGCGGTCTTCTTGACGTGTCTGCCCAACTCTTCTGTCGGTCTTGTGCTGCCTTCATATGATTCCTGATAGTGTTAACCTTCTCAACTGTCTGCACAACCAAATCTAGTCCCAACAATCTTCGTTCACCGACATCGTCCCAGCAAACAGGTGAACGGCACTTACGACCATACAAAGCTTCAAATGGAGCCATCTGGATAGTTGACTGAAAACTGTTGTTGTAAGAAAACTCCACCAAATGCAGATGATCCTCCCAAGAACCCTTGAAGTCCAACATGCATGCCCTCAACATGTCTTCAAGAGTTTGGATCGTTCTCTCCGACTGACCATCAGTTTGAGGATGATAAGCTGTGCTAAACTTCAATCGAGTCCTCAAACTTTCCTGTAGACTCCGCCAAAAGTGTGATAAGAACCGAGTGTCCCGATCGGACACGATGCTCACCGGTACTCAATGCAATCTTACAATCTCCTGCATGTACCGCTCCGCCAAAGTCTCTGTTGATTGACCAACCCAGAAAGGAATAAAGTGAGCTGCCTTGGTCAATCGATCCACAATTACCCATACTGCATTGTTGTCTTTTGGACTCCGCGGTAAAGCCGTCACGAAATCCATGGTTATATGTTCCCACTTCCACTGAGGAATCGGAAGTGGTTGCAATAAACCAGCAACCCTTTGATGTTCAACCTTAACTTGCTGACACACCAAGCACTTCGCCACAAAGCGAGCAATCACCCGTTTCATGCCTTCCCACCAGAAATGCTGTTGAATATCTCGGTGCATCTTTGTGCCTCTGGATGTACAGAATAAGCTGAACTGTGTGCCTCCTTCATAAGCTCTTCACGAATATCCCCCTTTGGCACACACAAACGGCTACCATACCTCAACGAACCATCTTCGTGGATCAATAAATCTGTTCGTAGTCCGGCTTCAACCTGCTCTCGAAACTTTTGCAGTCTAGGGTCCTGCGATTGTGCTGCTTTAATATTCTCGATCAACGATGACTGTACTTGTAGCTGCATCAATTGTCCCGAAGAATGCGGTAGCACAACCTCCAAGTCAAATATTCGAAAATCTGCAACGATCTCCTTCTGCGTAGTTAACACCTGAATTGCTGGTAACCGACTAAGTGCATCCGGCACGACGTTAACCTTCCCCGGATGGTACTTAAAATCAAGATCGTAGTCAGCCATCAGCTCCAACCATCTATGTTGTCTCATATTAAGCTTCTTCTGTATGAACACATACTTCAAGCTCTTATGATCAGTAAAAACTTCGACCCTTTCGCCCAAAAGGTAGTGTCTCCAAATCTTCAAAGCGAAAATCACAGCTGCAAGTTTCAAGTCATGAGTTGGGTAATTCTTCTCATGGGTCTTCAATTGTCTTGATGCGTACGCTACAACCTTTCCATGCTGCATCAAAACACATCCCAAACCTTTCCCAGATGCGTCGCTGTGAATCACCAATCCTCCGGATTTGTCTGGCACGGTCAGAATAGGGGCGGTTATCAACTTCTGCTTCAACGTCTCGAAAGCTAACGCACACTTATCCGTCCATTCGAAAGGTACCTCCTTACGCGTAAGCTTGGTCAACGGCTCTGCCAGACGAGCAAAGTTCTCCATAAATCTCCTGTAATATCCGGTGAGTCCAAGAAAGCTTCTTATCTCCGCAACATTCTTTGGAATCGGCCAATCTCGAACTGCTGCAATCTTTTCGGGATCGACGGCAATTCCATCGCCCGACACAACATGCCCCAAAAACTTCACTTCCTCCAGCCAAAACTCGCACTTACTCATCTTCGCGTATAACTTCTCCTGTCTCAATGTCTGTAGTGCGATCTTCAAATGCTCAGCATGCTCCTCAAAACTCTTCGAGTAAACCAGAATATCGTCGATGAATACCATAATAAACTGATCCAAGAATGGTGAAAAGATTCGGTTCATCAAGTCCATGAATATTGCAGGCGCATTCGTTACTCCGAAGGGCATCACTAAGTACTCGTAATGTCCGTACCGAGTTCGGAACACCGTCTTGCAAATATCTTCTATTTTCACTCGGACCTGATGATATCCGGATCGCAAATCCAGCTTCGAGAATACCCTCGTGCTACTAAGCTGCTCAAAAAGTTCTCCAATGCGAGGGATATGGTACTTGTTCTTAATAGTCACCCGGTTTAATTCTCGATAGTCGATGCACATCCTTCTTGTGCCATCCTTCTTCTTTACTAGAAGAACTGGAGCTCCCCAAGGCGAGTTACTGCTTCGAATCCAACCTTTCTCGAGCAATTCAGCAACCTGTTTCTTGACTTCTTCCAACTCTACTGGTGCCATTGGATAATACGCTTTAGATACTGGCACTGCACCAGGAATAAGATCAATTGTGAACTCCACGTCTCGCTTCGGCGGTAAACCCGATATATCTTCAAACACGTCCATAAAATCGTGAACAACAGCCGGCTCTTTACTTTCATCAACTTCCATTGCTGCAAGAATATCATTTGTCGACCTAGCCCTAAACTCGACTGGCCCGACAGAACTGCTTCCTCCAGTGAAGGTAAACTCGAGATGTCCAGGAATCTAGAAAATCACTTTCTTTGCCCTACAATCAATGTGAGCATGGAAAGTGCCAAGAAAATCCATTCCCAAGACGACTTCATAGCTTCCCGTATCAATCACCAAGAAATCTGCAAAAAGCTCCCGTCCGCACACAACAACTGTACAATCTTTACATTCCCTACTATGATTTTCCCATTCCCAGTGTGTATGTCCCAGAAACTAGACAGGGTCGTGTAGTCAATCGAGTGTGTAGTTAAAAACTTGGATGACATAAAACAATGGGATGCACCAGAATCAAATAACGCCAATGCGGGAAAACCATGAACGAGTAAAGTACCTGAAACAACTTCTCCTGACGCCTTAGCTTCCTCAGCTGTCAAGGTAAAAGCTCAAGCCTGATTAGGTCCTTGAGTCAGCTGCTTCTGTCCCTGAAAGGGTCTATGCGGAGGCTTCTGAATATCATCCTTTGTACGAAGCTTCGACGGACACGAGTTAATCATGTGATCTGCCGCTCCACAAACTAAACAGAGTCCTTGCATTCTGCGACACTCCCTTTACAAATGTCCAGGTAAGTGGCAATAGCTACAGACCACGCGCTTCCTCTGATCAACGACAGTAGGCTTCTTCATCGGTGTTACGCCTCGACGGTCCATTGGAATACCTCTGCGACCATGAGCTCGGTTGGGTACAAATGCCGGCTTCCTTACCGCAACTGCGGTCTGCTGTGAACTCCCAGTTTTCCCGATAGGCTCTGCTGTTCTCGAGCTGCCATAAGAACCTGTGAGAAAGTGGTCAAACCCAGGGAGACGATCTGCCTCTGGATGTCCACGTCCAAACTGCGCATGAACCTCCGTGCCCTGTCTGCATCGTTGGCAACTAAAGGTCCAGCGAATCTGCTGAGTCTTGTCCATTCTGCTGCATGCACATCTACGGGTGCTCCATTCTGCTTTAGCCCGATGAATTTCTCTTCCATTTCCTCCCGTGCAGTCCGTGGGAAGAACTTTTCCAGGAAACTCTTTGAAAAATCCGCCCACTTGACCGGCTTGGGCAAACGGTTCTCCTCCACAAGCCACCATTCTCGGGCATAGTCCACTAACTGAATGCGTACCACATCCACTCTTTTCTCATCTGGAATCTGTGCTGCAACAAGCAAATTCTCTGTGTCAACTAGCCACTGCTCCGCTGGCAACGACTCCTCCAAACCAGTAAATGTAGACGGACCCAAACGTCTGAAATCTGCTACGGTCCCTACTCGGTCGACTGGTTTAGCTCCAACATTGTTCTCAGACTGCTGAACGATCTGCAAACCTTCCTGAAACGAGTCCGCTTGTTGCTGGATCAACTCAGTCTGTCTCTTTTGATTTTCCAGCATTCCTCTTATCACTCCAAGCATGGCGGCTTCGTCCACACGCCTTTGGTACGTCTTCAAATTCTTACCTGCCATATTCCTGAAATCAAAAACACCCAACATTAGCATGGTGATAGATTCAAAATATAGATCAAGGCTAGAACTCCAAGATACTTAAATAGAGTGTCGCATTGTAACTATACCGCGGTATCATAGCCACAATTACATAACTCCACCCAAGTCACCTAAGTCCTAGAGATAATAAGGAATCAGGTTTCGAGTCGATATGCAAAAGAAGTTTGCACATCGTAAAAGATATAATCAGGAAGAATGTGATTCAAGAATGGTAAAACGGCAAGGTGGCAGGACATGATTCCTAAACACTGGTATTCTGATTCGTGTATTGGGTACAATACCCAACTACAAAAGAATCAACCCAACTAACCTATCGCTCTGATACCAAAAGAACCATGTCACGCCCCGCTTCCCAGAGTATGCTAAAATGGGCTCGTGACATAGCCAACCATTCTACCTGTGGGTAGGAAGTATCCATCCACAGTCACATTACGGCTGTAGAGATATCAAGAACAGGAAAGTAAACTAACTAAACATGTCCATAAACCAAGATAAATCATGAGTCAAGAATAATAAAATGCGGAAGCGAAAGATCCAATACAAGCAAATGGAATGTATGTCCCATAATGCGGGCTTACATCAGGAATAAAATGCATAAAAGAAAAACTAACTACTGCTGAACTCACAGCTCGGCCTGTTGGCTGAAGTACTCCTGCTCGGGCTGCAACAGCGGTACAGAATCTGGGCCATGCAAAACCCAGACGTCAGCGCGTCAAGTCATCAAATAATAACATAATAAACAGGCAATGCGAGTATAAACATGAATAAAGCAAGGGTGACAATAATATGAATCAGAGCAGTGCAGGGTAATGTGCAGTAGGTAAACTGGACTATTCTATCAGGTTCTCTGTTCTAAAGTCTTTGAAATCAAATTGATGAATCATCGATGTAACTCAATAGTATCCCGTGCATGCCCGGGACCACGGTCTAAGACTCTCGGGCTGAAACCGAGACGTGCCGCTAGGCACTAACAGGGAAAGGATAAAGACCAACGATGTCAGCAGCATCGTTGCGAGGCCGGCCTGGCCTCTAAAACTGATCAGTACAAGTAGTGAACCGTTGAGTTACAAGTCCGGTTTCACCTTTGATTTCCCCATACCCCCAAGTTATATGTGCAAGTCAAGTCAGGTATCCCGAAATCAAGAAACTAATGCCAACACAGGATCAGGTAAACAGGTTTGTCTAGATAGACAACATGAACGGTCCATGAGGACTACATGTCAGGTTTGTTGGCATTAGACACAAGATCAGGTAACGGATTAGGTCATGGTACATCAGGTCAAGTCAAGCAGTATACGGTACCATGTCGGGTAGTTCAATATATATGTAGCAAGTCAGGTCAAGATGCAAACAATATCATGGGTGTGCTCACAATCAATTATACAATCAAGCATGGTTATCATCAAGATGATATAAACAATGATTAAGCAATAGGCAGATTTACTTAATTTGCAGTACAGTTATCAGTTGTGTCACAGAGATGATTTCAATATTATGCGAATGCAGTATGACAATTTTGGCCTTTTAATCATGTTAACAAGTTTAAGAACTTGAGAGGTGCAATGATTTTTATAAAGGTTCAATACAGCTATTACAGGTTAAAATGCACACGAGTGTCCGAATGGAACAAAACTATAGAGATAAATGCCATAAGCTACGTCAATATAAAAATGTGATTAAACGGTAAATGTGGTTATTAGGTTCAATTGCAAACTGTAGGTTCCAAGTTTAAAGATAAAATGATATATAACAATATTGTACATGAAAATGAGAAATGATCGTACCAAAGTTAAATTTACAGGTTTAGGGTGTCATAATATATATGTAAATATTGTATATCATGTAGCAAGGGGTACTTGCCTCGACGGGTCGCGAACCGGGAGAAACGGGACGTAAAACGTCGGCAGGGAATCTCGCGACGGGCGCACGGTTCACGGAATGATCCCAAACGACGAACAATGGAACCACACGGGTCGGGGTACCTCGCTGGAACGTCGGGTCACGTCGTCGGCATCATCGGATTCCGGCCGAGGAATGAACAGTGGATAAAAATCAAGGCATGCAACAAGAAAGAAAAGAAATACAAAGAAGGAGGGAAGGAGGATCTGAGAAGGGGTGCTCACGATGATCAGTAAAGGGGTCGAGATCGTCGGTTGCGACGGCGGTGCTCCGACGGTGAACAGTAGAACCCTTCAAGAACCCATAACAGTAAATAGCAAGTACAGAAGAAAAAGGGAGAATGAGATGGAGAAAGCCCTTACAGGGCGTTCAAGGGTGGTCTGGTGATCGTCGGCGACGACCAGAGGCGGCGCAGACGCGTGCAGGGGTGCTCAGGTGGCCGCGGTTGCAGGTGCAGGGGTGTGCAGGCACTCGGGAAGAACGGTGAAGGAGGATTCGGATGAGATGAGGTTGAGGAGGTGAGGAGGTCGGTGGTAGTGGCTTCGGCGTTGGGGCTGCGGTGGCGACGGGGTGCGCGGCTAGGGTTCGCGTGGGTTTAGGGTTGCTGAAGGAGAAAGAAAGGGAAGAAGAGAAATATATATAGATGAGAGAGAGAGAAAAAGATAGAGAGAGGAGAGAGAGAGATAAAGAAACCGGGGGGGAGAGAGAGGAGAGAGATAGAGAGAGGTAAGGGCCCACGTGGTTTAAGAGTTCGTTGATTGGTCGGGATTGAATTTGTTTGTTAGGAAAAAATTTTAAATTAAAGATTTATTAGATTATAAAAATTTAGATGGTTAAAAATATATAAGTATACGGCGGTTTTAAAAATATTAAAATTTGGGATTTTGGCGCAAATTGAAACATTTCCAAATCGCGCCCGGGACGGGTCCAAAAATTTGAAATTGAAATAATAGAATTTTAAGCGGGATCCAAAAGTGAAAATGAAGTATTTTATGATCAAAAAGCATACCTCCAAAACGGACACACGTACGTGCACGTAGCCATCCCAAACTCGCCCGTTTCACTAAACGGGACGAGAACACGATACACGGACGCTACAGCAGGGTTAGGGGTGTCAAGTAGGCCAAGATGAATATTTTTAATTTTATTTTATATGCCAAAAATTGTTATATGCAGAAATGAATTTGTCGGGTAAAATTTTACAGTAAGTAACAATCAAGCAAGATAAATGAAATAAGTGTCACACTACGTTCAAACAGTGACTGAAATTAGTTGTAGGGTTCCTAGGCACACTAATGAAGTCTCACAAGGCATCAACCATGCCAATTTCAAATTTTATGAATGCCGAGAAACTCTAATACGGATCGTTAACTAGAATTTTAGGCGAAAAAGGAAACTAGTTAACATCTTAACTAAAAGTGAGATGCTACAACCTTTGTAGATCCGGTTATCCACTTTCTTAGCTCCACGTAGTTGTCCCCTCACTGTGCATCATGAATCTTGGACTCTCGCATCGGCTTCATCGGAGAAATGAGCGGAACAGTCGTCGGCTACGATGCCGAAGATGATCTACGTCGAGGCTACACAAGTTCAAGCTCCAACTTCACCAAGTTGTGAAACTTGTGAAGAAAACACCCTATACTACTTGGCAAGAGGTAGAGGGTGAAGAAATAGGAGGTGGGTTCACTTTAGAATTGGATTTAACACACTTTTGCTCAAGATGTCATTGATGAAGACAAGCTTTCCTTCTTGATGAAGATGATGAAGAAGAAGAAAAGATATGATAAGTGTTGCTTTTAAAATGAAAATAAAATCAATACTTATCATATGCTAACCATGGTAAAGTGTAGAGAATAGATCATGGTTAGTTAGAATGGTTAGGGTTAAGGATGAAGACAAAATGGTAACAAAATCAAACCTTCATGAAGCTTCAACTAAATACAAAGAAAGCCACCATTTTTCTTCATTATCCTTTCCAAAATCAATAAATAAATAAATGAGTAATAAAAAGGAAACCCTAACCATTACACAACCATGGTTTAATCTTTACACAAAACACAAGTTAGCATGCAACATCAAACATGATACAATCAAGTGCACACAAAATATATCACATATACAATGTGCTTTTCAAGTGAGAAAATCCCTTTAAAGTGAACCAATACTAGTTAATGCAAAGTAATATATCAAATATATAATTATACATTAAATCATTAAATCAACACTTGATTCAATGATCCGGTCATGTCGCACATAACCGACTAGTATCCAATGTATCGGCTTATCGAATCAATCTTTGATTCGATAACTAGGTTATATCACATACAACCAATCGAAACATTCATCACAAGAATGAAATGCGGTATCACATACACGCATCATTCTCGGTCCCGCACATATCTCATATGCGCCCCTATTTCGTTTCGCTTGAGCCAGGAAACCTCTGTGTAGGACTCTAAAGACTCGTCAATACGCCGGTAACAGATGATGATCATATCAAGCACCCACAAGCCGCAAGCGGTCTGCTAAACGTAACGGGAACCCGGGTATTGAGCGATCAGAAGATCGACGAGCTAGCCCGCTCACACTCCTATGAATCCAACCAGTAACACTTACCGTACAGTCCGGTATGTTCGTCTGATATGTCGTATATCAAGTCTAAGGGTGGTAAACGTCAGACCCTAATAACCGATAAGTCGTGCCGATGTGAGGCTCATAACGGGTTGAGAAACTACTGGTAACACTTACCAGAAAATCTCTGATCAGCCCTGGCCAGGGACTTCCCTGTTACGGCCAATCGAGCACAGCGCAACATCAACCCCCAATACCGGGAGAGACGAAACCCCTCCTATCGCTCATTGCCTCCATGTGACTCGGGAATGTACCCAAAAACCACCGTTTTGCACGCCCTCATGGACGTGGTAAGGTGGAGATCAAAGCACAGTGGGAATCACATAAGACTCTATGACGATCTCGGGTCTACAGACTAACCTGCACAAGTGTCATCTGAGAACTGCCATCTGACGTGAGGTATAATTGTTGGAGATAGTGCCCTCAGAGTCAATTATTGGATCACAGGCACGTGATTGCAATGATTGAGGGAGGACCTATCCCGGTAGAACAGTCTTACTCGAGATGATAGTATGCTATCAGGTTTACCTTTATCATCGTGTACTGCTTTAGGTGACATGACATGTCGCTATTGCACGTTGATAGAGCCCCTAGGATTCTTGCTTGACTACCAGCAGTATGAGGGCGATCATATACGTGGGAGCTGGGGTCTACAAGCACATCCTTAAAAGGTCCCTAGTCGTGGGAGTTTCGAGATAGGGCATCGATACTCCAGAGTAGACTAGTGTATACAGTCGAGACCCCGACGAGGGGCGGTGGCCGGTCTCACAAGCCACTGGTGTCAGTTGGATCACCTAAGATGTATACAGGTGCTCATTGGGTTATGAGTACACCGGACAGGACTCGCCGGGAACATGCTAGTTGGTCTTATACCTGACGTCAGATAGCAGTTCCCAGGTGACATGTGTACAGGTTAGTTCATCGACCTGGGGATCGTCATTTGTCTCGTGTGAGTTCCCACTGTGCTTTGATTACTACCCTACCACGGCTCAAAGGAGTCGTGCAAACAGGTTTTAGTTGGGTACAGTCCCGAGCCACATGGAGGCAGTGAGCGGATCTTCGGGGGTTTCGTCTCTCCCGGTATTGGGGGTGAGGTCGCGCTGTGTCTAGGAGAGCCATTACACGAAGTCCTTGGCCAAGGCAGGAGATTTACTGGTAGGTATTCCAGTAGTATCTCAGGGTGTTCTGGGCTACACTCCGACACGACTTGTACCGCTTTTGGGGGTCTGACTTTTACCCAACCCCTAGGCCCGCCATGCGATACTCATAGACGAACGGACCGGACTGTACGGATATTGTCACTGACAGGCTCAGTAGGGTGTCAGGATGAGTTCGCTCATCGACGTCCCTTTTAGTCAATAGCCGGTGGCCCGTTACGTATTGGCTTATACCTCTGACGTGCTAGTGGTTAAATCCACAGCCATAGTATTGACGAGTCTTTAGAGTCCACCACACTTTCAGTTACTCAGCTTTCGGGCGAAACGCTGTAGAGGCCGTATGGAGATATGGCAGGGTCCGATCAGATACGTACGGTATTGCACGGATCAGGATCGGACAGTTTTGTACTAGTGGCCGTATAGTTATATGGCAGGGTTCGATCAGATACGTGCGGTATTGCACGGATCAGGATCGAACGGATATTACTAGCCGGCTTTGGTTTAAGCCGGTCCTAGTTTAGTACAGTGTAGATTTTGTCTCTTTGCATTTGTATCCGGACGGAATACAGATGCGGGTGTGTATGCACAGTATCGGGGTTTTCCTGTAATTTATTACGGGACCAGTTTTCTGGAGTTGCCAGTTTGCATTCCGTTCCGGCCGGTTTTCCTTTGTTCTTTCCCGGCCGGACTTTTCCGATGGAGGGGGTTATTTGCAATTGTGCAAATAACATTTGTGGAGGGGGTTCATTGCTAAAAGAATGATTATGATAGCTTTCATTATCTTTGCACCATTACTTGCATTAATGAGGGTATGGTTTTGTTGTAAGGTAAAAGCATGGTTGTATGTTTTCTTGTCTTGGGTTGTGGTCACCTCCTTCTTCTCCTACACTCACCTCCCTCATATGATATATGTTGTTTTCCTCCACCATTCTCTTCATGATGGCCGGCCACTTCCTTGAGGGAAAAAGAGAGAGGAAAAATGAGAGTGTTGCAATCTTTGATCATCTCATTTTGCTTACTAGAAATTGATAGCATCATTTCTCTCAAAGTTTCATTCTTCCTTTCACCTCCATCTAAAGGCAACTCCAATACCCCAATGAGACATCTACACTACACTTCCTACAGCAAATCTTGGACGCGTCGATTCGCCAGCTTCGCGCCCGAGTTGCCTCGGTATTGAGGTGGGAGCCCGTAAAAGCTACAGGCGATGTGGTGCCCTTTCCGACGAGGAGGAGACGGACGGAGATCCCGCGAGGAGATCGGAGTGGAGATGAAGACCGGAGGACTTGGATCGTCGGTATACATCTCTAACCCGTATTCTAGTTAGCTTAGACTTGTTAATGGTTACGATCCGGAGTTTAGTGCGCGGTGGTGCCGGTTTTGCAAAGTCCGCAAAAATTTAAGTTATTCACCGCTTCCGCATTCCGGCGTCGGATTGACGGCCGGGGCGCCGCCGTGCACTTACAGTGGTATCAGAGCCTCGCCATTAACATAGTCTAGCTTTGTGTAATGTGTTTATCAGTTCCGATCGATCGAATATTCCAAAACTGCATTTTAGTTCGAATCAGTTTCTGTTGAAAATTTTTGGTCTCGAAAAATTTTTCAGGTTGTAAAATATTGATGTACTGGAAAATCTAAGAGTTCTGTAAAAATTTGACGATGTAACTCCACAGTTGGAGCGCGGAAGCGCCGCGAAACCCCACCTTGTGCGGCCCTTCCGCCGCGTACTATTCACATCACATCACCAAATTTTTTCAGAGGCCTTCTGGGGTTAAAATATGGGTTTTGGAATGTTAAAGTTGGGCCAATTATTTCTGTGAGTGCTACAGTTTTCTTTGGGGCCCACTTGTTAATTGTTTGATCAATCGGAAAATTTTAAACACATTTTTCACAGTATTTACATTATATCTGCGACCGTGAATGTCACTCGATCGGTAAATCCGGTCTAACTGCTATAGCCCGGTTAGACGGATTTGCGAACGTGACTTTCACGTTGATGTTCTATGTTTATGCTGTGATGTTGCGGATCGGTCGTGGGGATAGCCTGGATGCAATGCTAGTACAGTTGTGGTGGTATTATGTACATTTGATATTGCGGGACGAGCGTCCGACATGTGGACTGCCGTCACTGCCTGATTGTATTATTCTTTTGGGGCACGACCTGGTTGCGGTCGATGTACCCGGTGTATGTATATTTTACTTTCTGTACTAGGGTTACCCCGCGGAGGGGTGCACGGATAGCCGGGTTCTAGAGGGCAACAAGCCCGCATCTCATGGCATTGGGACGGAGGGGGCTTCGCTCTGGGATTGGCGGGCTATTCGCCGCACTAGTAGGGGGTACAGGTTGACCCAGGAGGGGTGCCCAAGTTGCCGGATTCCGTGGAGTGCAGGGTGGTCCATTCACGGAGCTGAAGGGGGCTGCCTCGCTTCAGGTTTTGGCGGGTGACTTGCCGTGCCCATAGGGGTCTAGGATTTCATTGCACAGGCTATCCACACGACCAGGGGAACGTCGGGTTTCAGCGGCTCTGTGAAACCCGGGGATCCCAGATATCTGTATTGTTTCTGTGATGCTGTTCATTCTCTGTGATGTTGCATTCTATTCACGCCTTGAGCGAATATAATATATTGGTATATATATTAGTAGATGTTGTATATGTTTTTCATCCGCGCTAGTCCAGTCCCCGCTCTGCCGTTAGTAAGCTAACCTAACGGGTGATGACGGGACCCAGTGGCGAATGCAGATGGCATATACGTACATCAGTATATTTTCGTTCTTTGTGGTGTGATCAATTGATGGGACTGCGTTGATTCGGATCAATGCAAGTTAAACAAACCTAATCTGATGTTGTTGGAACACTTTTCAAAAAGATGTTATTGCAAGGACGTTCACTTTTGTTTTGCATCGCGGTATTCATTTAGAATATCCTGCTCCTCAGTCGACGAGGCAAGGGCCGAGATCCCTTCACCGGGAGTGACCCCTTGGACAATAAGTTTGCGTCAGGGCATTAACTTCACTATAGCCGATTACTTTTGCTTTGCACCGTGGTATTCAGTTGGAATATCCTGCACCCCATTCTACGGGGAAAGAGCCGAGATCCCTTCACCGGGAGTGACCTCTTTAGCGGAAGTTGTCGTCACTATATTTCTAAAAAGCTATCCGTTCCTTCAACGATATCAAGTTCATTACGTTAAAGGTTTTCGCCAGAAACCATTCGTAGCCCTCCGTCGTTTCATATGGGTAGTCAATAGTATTCAAGCTGTGTTTGTTGGCCAAAGTCAAGGCACAGTGTTTGGTAGCTGTTGGTTATTCATATGCAGCATAGATAGATGCGTTGGTTTGGAACAGTCGTACTGCCTTGTTGGCCAAAGTCAAGGGTATGTACGGGTGGATTCAAATTAACCTGGAGAATGACGGGCAGAACTTGACATGTGACTTATGATTTGTTGGCCAAAGTCAAGGTCATAAGAGCATGGGGCAGAAATCACATCGGGAGTTTCAAAAGTACTGAAACTTGCCAGATATGCGCATACCTTCTGGAGTGTGATACCATGAGCGGATTCCGTCACGTTATCATACGATGAGAGTTGGATCCCGATTCCCACTGATGAGTTAGTTTACTCCTCGGGTAACCCCGACTAATTCTTCTTTCAGGTTTGGAGGAGAATTTGAGGTACAGTGGGAGGATTCCAGATTAGATAAATTGGTAACCATTCTGATCTTGGTTAGAGTGCACGCTGAGTGTTTCTTTTCTCTCTCTCTGGCAGCGACCATTGACCCGACCCTAAGACTATGACTCAGAGACCAAGTTGACCGAACCTACTTAACACTGGCTTTTGGATTGTCAGAGTTGCAGACCTCATTGCCACTCCTACTTTTACCCTTTTCTCCAGGACACCCCGTATTATTGCGAACGTCCACTTCCATTGGACAAAACCATCGTATGGTTAGATACGAACTCGAAGGGATTCGAGGATGGTTTCCGGTTCTGGAAAAAACGGATAGGATTATTCAGTTGTCTTTTCTTTTTACCCTCTCTCAGGTTACGAGTACTCCTTGGTTTAGGGGTAGTACACCTATTACGCAAATTGGATTGTCTTCTTCCAAACCTTAGGCTGGTGCCGACCGGTAGGGAATGAAGAAAACCAATTAGCATAACAATGGTGTGCAGAAGGTATTAAGTTCAGACAAAGCAAGGGATTAGTAAGAGGGCAAAGTAAAATGCAACAGATATTCACGACCAAACCAAATATTTCGTTACCACTCCCACATCACCTTTGTATTTCTCCAGGACACTCCGTATCACTACGAAGATCCACAGTTTATTTGGATACTCCATCGTATGGTTATATACGAACTCGAATGGAACTGGTTCCAGTTCGGGGATGGATTCTGGTTCAGGAGAAATAGGAATAAGGTTTATTCGGGTGTCTTTTATCTTCACCTTCTCTCGCATTGCGAGTGTTCCTAGGATTGGGACAGTACACCCATTATGCTTATTGGATAGTCTTCTTCCAAACCATAGGCTGGTGCCGAACGGTAGGGAAGGAAGAAAACCATTTGGCCTAAAAAGGGTGTGCAGAAGGTAAAGACTAAAGACATATGAAGGGATTTGGAGAGGTGGCAAAGAATTATACGGTTACAGTCGTGAATCTGGAAGAGGCATTACTAGGAATACTAGGATACCCCATCGAAACATTTCAATGTTTCAGTATCACTGTGTACTGTTAATAGAAAACTGATTTCCCGATTAGATACTTACTCCAGGGTATGTATTTACCAGATACGAATCTCACATCTGTATGGTTTTACAGATGATGAGTGGGAGTAAGTTATTGGGAATTGGGTGATCATCCTCATTATATCGGGATTCGTTGTAATCGGTGATATTTGAGGAGATCATCTGGGCTGTTTGCCGGTCGGCAAATATTTGGTTTTGAATATCCGCTGTTATGCACCAATTTCAAATTGATATATCTGTACGTCTATTTCCATAGAGTGAGATATACCTTTTGATATTATGTCGATGACATTTACCTATATCAGTGGATGTTTAGGTAAGGAGCATTAAACGACGGTGTAATTCTTCTTAACCATAAGTACAGTTTTCAACCTACGACACACAGTGAAAGAGTTGTCAGACTCAGCGGACTTGTACAGAGTATTGTATGTTGTCCAGTGTCCATTAGGACAGAGGGGTTGGTCCTCATACTGTATTCTGTTTACTTTTAACTTCTCTAGTTCTTAGACATGTGTTTCGTAGAAACACAGGGTCTAAGTTTTGAGGAGTTATAGGTATTTGAATAGAGTAGAGAACCAGCTATAGCAAGTATCGGGATTCTTCAAAGTGATCGAAGATGTAGATACTTGTGTATGGTATTCAGTTGATAGTAATGGTAAAGAGAAATTGCTTCTCTTTCAGGTTACTCATAATTGGAAGCATTCCTAAGTTGAGTAACGCTGATCGGCCTCTCTCCATTTAGTTGACATGCACTGGAGACAGCTGCATGATTTGAATCTGGTTCAATTAAATCAGTGCCTCTGGTTCTATATTGGATATAGTACAGTTAATATCTTAACATTGTTAAAATACGGGGAGTTGTCCGGCTTATGATTAAAACCAGACACTGGACAACTCAAGGCACGTTTCTGTAATGGCTGTTTGTGGGTTGACCCAGGCTATGACGAGGGTTGACTTTCTACCATAAGAAAGATCAATAGTGATATTGTTCTTGACTCGCCACAGTTTTAATAAAAATGGATTTTTTCAAAAACAGTAGTGGGAGTATGGTAGAACTGGAAGTGATTCCAGAACCGCAAACGATTACTGAAGATTTGATAAGGAACCTAAAGATTCAATCTGATTTGACATTCCATTGGCCACTCCGCAGATAAGGTGGGTAACTTCAGGCACCCGAGAGGTACTCCTGTAGCCTCAAGGACGGTGACAGGGAAGTTCTTGTTTACCCACATTTGCCATTGTTGTTGTTCCAGGCTACGAGACCCGGCAGGAGGATGAGTATAGCGTCGTTCTGAACTAGTTTTAGAAGTGCACGTCTATATGACTCTGGCAGAGGGTTGTCGTAGTCAGTGGGAGCAGCGGAAGCATTGGTGGACATCAGGCTTATGTCTATTTATAGACTAAAGCAGATATAGCGGAGATAGATCATCTATTTCTGATATGACAGTCATAGGTTTGACGTCATCAGAATAGGGGATGGATCTGTTGAGAAGGTAGTAGGGTGTGATATCCGGGTTTTGGATGACATACACAAAATAGGAAAAGAAACTCCTATACTACAATTGGTTATTCTTTGGTCGTCACACAGTGTTTTCTCCACAAGGGACTTGGACACAATATCAGACATACTGGTTACTAGATCTATGGTTTTGGATCTAGATTTGGGTGGTTTCCCAATCAGGGTACTTTGACAGCATTCTAAGAGTATTTAGAATGGACGACTCCTGGCACGGTAGTGTACCTGCAGGTAATGGAGTCACCCTCTCTAAAGGTGTCTTATAGACTAAAGTAGAGAGGGATGCGCATGATTGGCAGATCACTTGTTTAGGCAATTGAGTCAATCATGAGATGTCAAGTACCACACCAGATGTTGTTCTTGCAGTAGATGCAATAAGTTGATATTGTTCCAATCCTGGAGAAACAGTCGGAAGCAGTTTTAGAACATAAGTGGACGTTCTAGGGATATGATAACGACAGCCTCATTTGGGAGACAGTTATCATTCCAGGCTTCCAAGGTGACATGGACGACAAGGAGGTTGTCAGAGTTATAGTTTTCCTTCTGACGAGAGGCAGTATTTTGGACAGGTGGTCCAAGGAAATACTGAGGGTGGCATGGCGCAGGACACTGATTAAGTTCAGTTGACGATACAGTCTAAGAAGTTTGGATTTGGAGTTCATTTATGAGCTGAGTCCCATCAGACATCCAGACATTCTAAGACAGGTATTGCTCATTTCGGGAGATGGTTTTCTCCGCGAACTTGAGATATAGAGAGATATAGAAAGAAACTTCAGAGCGGATCCACTCACTGAGGCTATTCCTCGAACGCAATAATTTCGCAAACAGGTTTTGTGCGACTGACTAGTAGAGGAGTTGGGTGTTCGGTATCACACGGGCTGTGAGTATGCGACATCGCAATAATTAGCCTTGAGTGCAAGTGGGAGATTGTTGGAGATAGTGCCCTCAGAGTCAATTATTGGATCACAGGCACGTGATTGCAATGATTGAGGGAGGACCTATCCCGGTAGAACAGTCTTACTCGAGATGATAGTATGCTATCAGGTTTACCTTTATCATCGTGTACTGCTTTAGGTGACATGACATGTCGCTATTGCACGTTGATAGAGCCCCTAGGATTCTTGCTTGACTACCGGCAGTATGAGGGCGATCATATACGTGGGAGCTGGGGTCTACAAGCACATCCTTAAAAGGTCCCTAGTCGTGGGAGTTTCGAGATAGGGCATCGATACTCCAGAGTAGACTAGTGTATACAGTCGAGACCCCGACGAGGGGCGGTGGCCGGTCTCACAAGCCACTGGTGTCAGTTGGATCACCTAAGATGTATACAGGTGCTCATTGGGTTATGAGTACACCGGACAGGACTCGCCGGGAACATGCTAGTTGGTCTTATACCTGACGTCAGATAGCAGTTCCCAGGTGACATGTGTACAGGTTAGTTCATCGACCTGGGGATCGTCATTTGTCTCGTGTGAGTTCCCACTGTGCTTTGATTACTACCCTACCACGGCTCAAAGGAGTCGTGCAAACAGGTTTTAGTTGGGTACAGTCCCGAGCCACATGGAGGCAGTGAGCGGATCTTCGGGGGTTTCGTCTCTCCCGGTATTGGGGGTGAGGTCGCGCTGTGTCTAGGAGAGCCATTACACGAAGTCCTTGGCCAAGGCAGGAGATTTACTGGTAGGTATTCCAGTAGTATCTCAGGGTGTTCTGGGCTACACTCCGACACGACTTGTACCGCTTTTGGGGGTCTGACTTTTACCCAACCCCTAGGCCCGCCATGCGATACTCATAGACGAACGGACCGGACTGTACGGATATTGTCACTGACAGGCTCAGTAGGGTGTCAGGATGAGTTCGCTCATCGACGTCCCTTTTAGTCAATAGCCGGTGGCCCGTTACGTATTGGCTTATACCTCTGACGTGCTAGTGGTTAAATCCACAGCCATAGTATTGACGAGTCTTTAGAGTCCACCACACTTTCAGTTACTCAGCTTTCGGGCGAAACGCTGTAGAGGCCGTATGGAGATATGGCAGGGTCCGATCAGATACGTACGGTATTGCACGGATCAGGATCGGACAGTTTTGTACTAGTGGCCGTATAGTTATATGGCAGGGTTCGATCAGATACGTGCGGTATTGCACGGATCAGGATCGAACGGATATTACTAGCCGGCTTTGGTTTAAGCCGGTCCTAGTTTAGTACAGTGTAGATTTTGTCTCTTTGCATTTGTATCCGGACGGAATACAGATGCGGGTGTGTATGCACAGTATCGGGGTTTTCCTGTAATTTATTACGGGACCAGTTTTCTGGAGTTGCCAGTTTGCATTCCGTTCCGGCCGGTTTTCCTTTGTTCTTTCCCGGCCGGACTTTTCCGATGGAGGGGGTTATTTGCAATTGTGCAAATAACATTTGTGGAGGGGGTTCATTGCTAAAAGAATGATTATGATAGCTTTCATTATCTTTGCACCATTACTTGCATTAATGAGGGTATGGTTTTGTTGTAAGGTAAAAGCATGGTTGTATGTTTTCTTGTCTTGGGTTGTGGTCACCTCCTTCTTCTCCTACACTCACCTCCCTCATATGATATATGTTGTTTTCCTCCACCATTCTCTTCATGATGGCCGGCCACTTCCTTGAGGGAAAAAGAGAGAGGAAAAATGAGAGTATTGCAATCTTTGATCATCTCATTTTGCTTACTAGAAATTGATAGCATCATTTCTCTCAAAGTTTCATTCTTCCTTTCACCTCCATCTAAAGGCAACTCCAATACCCCAATGAGACATCTACACTACACTTCCTACAGCAAATCTTGGACGCGTCGATTCGCCAGCTTCGCGCCCGAGTTGCCTCGGTATTGAGGTGGGAGCCCGTAAAAGCTACAGGCGATGTGGTGCCCTTTCCGACGAGGAGGAGACGGACGGAGATCCCGCGAGGAGATCGGAGTGGAGATGAAGACCGGAGGACTTGGATCGTCGGTATACATCTCTAACCCGTATTCTAGTTAGCTTAGACTTGTTAATGGTTACGATCCGGAGTTTAGTGCGCGGTGGTGCCGGTTTTGCAAAGTCCGCAAAAATTTAAGTTATTCACCGCTTCCGCATTCCGGCGTCGGATTGACGGCCGGGGCGCCGCCGTGCACTTACAATAATACCATCTGGGAGTTCTCGGCGAGTCCGTCCAGTGTACCCAGTCTCCACTGAGCACCTGTATACCTTCTCTGATGTCAAACACCAATGGATATAGGATCATCCATCGCCCATCTCATGGGTCGAGAAGCGTATACGCTAGTCTACACTGGTATATCGATGCCCCGTCTCGATACACCCACGACTAGGGACCTTGAAGGATGTACTTATGGACTACCATGTCCCCACTAGTATGATCTGCATCATAGTCCAGGCAGTCAAGTACACATCCTAAGGGCTTTACCAACATGTAACTATAAGACAGTTTAAAGAGACTAGTATACATGTTAAGATAAAGAGTAACCAGATAGCATACTATCATATCGAGCAAGAAAGTCATCTCTATATATGTCCAAGCATCCAATATAATATACATCATCTGTACAATACTGGCCTCTAGAGCATACATACAACTAACATTAGTAGCATTGGGCTCGGGTGTTACACAAACACTGTGAGTAGTATACTTGGAACGCTTGGTTCGGAAAGATAAACGAATCTTCCTGACCGTAAAATCGAAGTGTGTTCACACTGGTCAATCCATATTCATCTTTCCAAGTCCCAAGATTGCTTCTCCACTTATCCGTATCGGTTCGCGTATCGTACCAAGCACACTGGAATATATAAAAGGGTTCTGATCTTCCGGGATAGTGGATGCCGAGTATACAATTTAAGTACCCATAATAAATCACACCGTCCGATCCTACCGTCGCAATCCCACTATTCTGAGTGGTTCTAGATGTTTTATGTCCTTAACTTCGAATTTGTATCCAAGGACACCAAATCCTTTGTAATATGCAACCTCCATACTAGGAAATTAAGCTAAACATCTTGAATCACTCTCAAATGATGCAGACAAGTTCGGATCGTGGATCTAACAAAACAAATTTTACGAAAAATACATAACGATACAAGTTTAGATTAAAACTGATAGCAATAAAATGTTATTCGAATAACTTATATGATCTGTGACCCAATCACAAAAATTATCCTGATGATATTTTTCCAATTGTTCTTCATTCCAATCAGGATGCCCCTCACGTACCTCGTTAAAATGAATTCTGTTTTCGACAAATAATGGTGACATTAATATTATATCATTTCATACACACACAAACACAAATATAACAATTAATCCAAAAAAACTTACTCTCTAATTTGTTCAAGACATGCGCAATTAAGCAAGATAAACCGGTATGTCTTGTTGATAAACATAGTGTTTACCCTCTTATACTCGGCTTTACCATATGGCCCGTCTTGAATTCTTCGAGGCCGGTTAAGTCTTGTCTCAATGTTCTCGTCCAGATAGTGGGAACAAAATGTGGTTGCTTTATCAAGAAGATAACCTTGCATGATAGAACCCTCTGATCGATTTTTATTGCGTATATACTTTTTAAGAGTGTAGAGGTACCTAATGAAAATATGTTGAATAAATAAATACGGGCATACATGACAACAATAAATTTATAAATTACGCGAAACGAAAAATTACACGTACCTCTCGACGGGATACATCCATCGATATTGTATCGGTCCGGCTAACTTAGCCTTAGTTGCAAGATGAACCGTCAAGTGTATTATGATATCGAAGAATGACGGTGGGAAAATACGCTCAAACTTGCAAAGTATCAACGCAATAGAATTTTCTAGTTTATCCAGTGTCACAACCTCCAGTGTTTTAGCACACAACTCTCTGAAAAAACAACATAGGTCGTTGATTACTAGACCAACCGATTCGGGGAGAGAAATCCTGAGGGCTAATGGAAGAAGGTTCTCCACGATAACATGGTGATCATGACTTTTCAGCCCATCGATCTTGCCCTTCACAATTTTTATTTTCTTGCTGAATGATCTTGAGAAACTTGTGGGAACTTTCAAATCATGCAACACCTACAGGAATCTTTTCTTCTCCGGTTGTAACATATGATAAGCGGCAATGGGAAGTACAAACTTGCCCGGTTTACCCGTTACCGGTCTAGAGTGCAATTCACTTCTTATTCCCCACTCTTATAGATCCATCCAAGCATTCAGGTTGTCTTTCGATTTCCCGTCTTTACAAAGAAGCAAGTTAAGTATGTGCTCTAATACTCCCTTCTCTATATGCATGACGTCCAGACAATGACGCACTAAATTTGTTGACCAGTACGGAAGCTCGAAGAAAATGCTTAACTTATTCCAAAATGGTGGTTTGACATGTTTCGTCGGATCCATCCCGAAGGTCACATTATTGTAACCATCCCATTTAGCAGTCACGTTCTCTCCGGACAATGGGGATGGAGGTCCAAGAAGCTCCTGATGACCATCAAAGTGAATCGTGTCTAACCTATAAGGGTAGTCTGGAGGCAGGAAACGTCGATGGCCGCAATAACAAACCTTCCTGCTAAAATTCAAGAATTTCGATGTTGTATGTTCATGGCAATGAGGACAAGCTTTGTGATCATGTACGGACCAATCTGATAGCATTCCATACGCAGGAAAGTCATTAATTGTCCACATTAAAGCCGCACGCAGTATGAAGGTTGTATTTGTGTTTGCATCATATGTCTCTATACCATCAATGAATAAAGATTTCAACTCCTCGATCAGAGGTCGGAGATAGACGTCGATATTGTTCCCCGGTGAGTTTGGTCCGTCGATAAGAAGAGGCATCATAAAGTATGATTGGTCCATAGCCATCCAAGACGACAGATTATAAATTATCATTACAACGGGCCATGTGCTGTGATGGGAAAATAATATTTAGAGATAATCAGCGTAGGGATCGATCTGCCTTTTTACTTAAATCTCTATTTAGATGCCCCTACGGATAAGTCCGTAGGTTCTTGGTTTGCGGCTTCGTAGGGGCAAACAACAATTTAAGATTTAATAATTTTTAAATAAATATGTAAGGACCGTAGGGGCAACCGTTTGGCCCTACGGATTAATCCGTAGGACCAAACTAAATCTGCCTCTACGGATGTCGTTATCCGTAGGGACAACCCCCTATTTTAGTAGTGCCACATCTTAGATGATAAACATGGAGATGATATATGCTGATCATCGAATTAGATATAATGAATTTCTTTTGCAAATTAGATAGCGAAAACCTTCAAATCAATTCCAAAATTGTCCTTTTGCACTATAATATAGATTTTGTAATTTCTGGTCCTTTCATATTGAAATAAATGTGACAATCTTGACTTTTCGAGGATATCTCTCAAGAAGTAACTAAATTAGGGTTTTTCGAATATAGTAGAAATTAAAGCTAATATCAATAAATCCTAAATTGGTGTAATTTGAGAATACTTAGTAAATGGTTTGCTTTTTTAGAAATTAAAAAAAGTTTGGGTTTGTTATAAGAAAAAAAGAAAGCAAGAAAACCTAAAATGAAAATTTGCATCTAAGTACCTAACATACATTGTTTCTTCTTAAATTGGAATAAAGAAGCAATCAAATCTTCTTTTTTTATTATAATCACGTCAAATTAGGAGTTTAACCATATAAAAATATGTTTTTTAATAAAATAACATTAAATATAATTTTTTTGCGTGTGTCAGGATCTGGAAAATTGGTAAATATTTTATGCCTAAATTTCAACTTGATATCATGGCTTTTAGCCGCTTTCCTTCAAACCTGCCACAAACTTCTAAAATGATACTGAACTACCACAAGCTTTCCTTTGTTCTACAAAACTCCCTAATAAGGTTAATATAAGTTTAAAAAATGTTTTTTTAAATTATAGCCCTTACAAAATATAACAAATTACTTTCTACTCTCAAAACTTGATATTTACTTTTTACCCCCCAAAACTAATAAGATACATCATTTTATCGCCTTTACTATTTCCGTCAACTTTTAACGGCATAACATTTGGTTTTTCCTTAAAATATCTCAACCTCTCATCTTCTTTGGAAATACTCAATTTCTTTTCTCAGTTGATATTAGGGTGTACGCTACTGCTGCACCTTTTTCAAAAGCAGCCATAAGATCAGAAGCATTTTCAACACACTTTTCTACCTATGAAGAACTTGAATGCTTCTACGGTCTTATTTGTTGTCTTCGGATAAATAGTAAATCTAAAATCTATGGAGAAATTTAAAACTAAAATTAACGGGGTTTTTTCTAACGGAAATCGTAAAAGGGAGTAAAATGATGTATCGTATTAGTTTTGGGAAGGAGGGAGGTTTTAAAAACTAAATATCAAGTTTTGGGAGATTAGAAAGGAATTTGCTACGTTTTGTGGGTGCTACAAGTAAAAAACCCTAAGAAGAACATGTATGTTAGGTACTCAGATGCAAATTTTCATTTTAGGTTTTCTTTCTTTCTTTTTTTTCATATAACAACCCAAAACTTTTTTTTTAATTTCTGAAAAGCAAACCATTAATTTACTAAGTATTCTCAAATTACATCAGTTTAGGATTTATTGATATAACACACACCCTAAATTCTTTTATCATTTATTTTTAAATTTCATCTTTAATTTCTATTATATTCGAAAACTCCTAATTTAGTTATTTCAAGAGAGATATCTTCGAAAAGTCAAGATATAGATATAGACGCATTTATTTCAATATGAAATGATCAAGAATTGCAAAATATATGTAGTTAAAATCGAAGTTTGAAATTAATTAGAACAGAAAGTTTGAACTAGTTTAGATATTTAATTGCGTGTTTTGTAAATACAACGATAACTAAAGGTGAAGTATATAATTTTAAAGATTTGAAATGATATTAATGAAACTTTAAGATTTAACAGTGATAAATAGAAATATTACAATTGAAAGTTGTTTTAAGAAAAGAAATTAGGGTACAATTTTAACATCGATTTAATTTACAAGATCACGATTTTTTTAAAAAAAAATGGATAAGCTTTATAAATATTTTAAGACCTGTTAACATAATTCATCTCTAATATTATAGCTCCTCTTCTCGTTAAGAAAACAAATATAATTTGATGGCCCTCTCATGGTCGTGGTTTGAGATTTTCTCAGAGATCTTTGATAAATTGTCGACGGTCAACCGTATCCGTTGTCGGTGCGTATGTAGATACTGGAGATAAATTGTCGACGGTCGACCGTATCCGTTATCCGTTGTCAGTGCGCATGTAAAAATAATGTGTTTCAGTAGTACTTCTAGAAATAAACTAAAAAACTGGTATAAACTAAATTTCCTTACCATAAGAAATTCAAATAAACGATTTAAATAACAAATCTAAATTAAAAAAATCTCTATAAGTTATACAATTATTTTTGTAAAACACACAACATTATTTTAATATCAAATCAATAATGTGCAAACAAATAAGTAAGAATCCCAAGGACTATATAAAGATATACACTGTTTTACATTTTTAATCATGGAAAATAAAAAATTGTTCATTTTTCTAAATAATAAAATTTCCTTAAATTTTAACTTGATACCATAAATTTTATCCACGTTCCCCCAAAACTACCATGAATTTATTAAATTATGCAAAACTACCACGAACTTCCCATGTCCGGCAAAACTCAAAGACGGAATAACATGGGGTTAGCTGAAAGTATAAAATGACCGAAATACCCAACATATATAAATTAATTTGGGTAAATTTTCAAAGAAACCCAATTAAGCACTCTTTTTCATTTTCAAAAACCTTCTATCCCAAATACGGTAGTCAAAACCGTTTTGGAAATTTCTTATCTACATAGTAGCCTGCTATATCCAACCAATTAATACAAGTTATTTAAATATCGCAGGAAAAAAAATTAGATATCACAGAAAACTGCTTGAATATCGCAAGCTGCTGCTTAGATATCGTAGGAAACTAGATATAGTAGGAAACTACTAGATATCATAGGTAAGGGTTTTTTGACAACTAAAAACTCTTTTAAGGGGTTTTGACTACAGTTTCTATGCCATTCATTTTTAACAATGGATAAAAGTCCTTGTGAATTTTGATAATTTATCCTATAAATTTACGGTGAAAATATTACTACAGTTTTTAGGCCAGGGGGAAGTTTCCTCTTATTGCGTCGAAAAATCCAACACTTCAATTTTTTCGACGATTGGTATCCACCATCGTCATCTTCATTGTGTAAGATGTGGATATACCAAATTTGATGGGGATCCAACATATTTTCACCGTTAATTTTAAAACTAATATTTATTGGGCATTTCGGTCATTTTATCTTTTTTTAAACTTATATTAACCTCGTTAGGGAGTTTTATGGTACAAGGGAAAGTTAGTGGTAGTTCTGCATCATTTTAGAAGTTCGTGGTTGACGGATGTCGGATCACGTCAAGATGTTACCTTCCGTAGATCCTCTGGGAGCGACGATGGACGGCTGAGATTGGAATTGGAGGCTGGCTCCTGAAGCGTGTGGATTTCAATGGGTTTGAGATTGTTGTTGCTGAGCTACCTGCAAGGAAGTCCCGGGGTGGTTATACCATCGAGGACTCTCCGACGATCAAGTTAGAGAGGAAATCCGAGCAGAGCAACGGCTTAGTGGAGTAAAAATGGCTTACTTGAACCGTCTGAAGGAAGGGTTTATATAGTGGTGGCAGCAGGCAGGCAGGCGTGAGAATCACGCCGGCCGTTACGCTCCCGATGTCACGCCCGCATGATGGGCGGGATCCCGCATTAATGGCGAGACAGGCTCGTTAATGTGGGATCCTGATGGCGTAGAACGTGGGATGTGGCCGGCGGATATCTCGCGCATGGCGAGATTCGCGGGATGGCGGTTGCGCCTGTGAGTGGTGCCGTCGGTCGGTCGATGAGACTGAGGAAGATGACTTCGGCGGGAGAGCTCGGGGATGAGCGGGAGGCCGGGGTATCTTGGTTTTGTGATAGCTCGGAGGCAAGCCGGATGGCCGAGAAAGCTCGGGCATGCGATAGCTCGGAGTAAAGCAAAGGGACAGTTGGCTTGGCTGCTGAAGTGCTCGGAGGAAAGGAGTGGAGTGCAACCTCGGAGACATGGTTTGAGGGAAGCCCCCACTGTAGCACGCTGGTTCCCCCTCCGTGGCCCTCGGGGGCCTAATTGGCTTACACATATGACACGTCGTCCGCCACGTGTCATGATATAAGGGATTACCGTTATTGAGCATCATCATTAGCCCCCACTCTCATTCCGATCTACTTGTGGGTCGGGTCAAGAGTGGATTGCTTGGTTCTTTCTGTGCGGCTTGGCGCCGGTAATTCCTTATGGTGGATTGTTCGGGGACGACACAGCGTTCTTGTTGTCACTCATCGAGTATGAGTCGAATGAAGGATGAGTGCGGGAAGGTCGATATCCTCCCTTTGCCGGAGTTGAGGTGCTGATCGCGCGTTGAGTATGAGTTTATTCAGCGGGTCTTAGATCCGTGTGTTTGTAGGGTAGAAAGCTGTCCGCTGCGGATGCGCCCAGCAGTAAGCTACTCAGCGACCTCACGATGAGGGCTTCTGGTCCTCAGGGTCTGATGGGAAGGAAGCTGCACGCTGGGGATGCGCCGAGCAGGAAGAAACTCGGCGGCCTCGTGAGGAGGGCTTCAGATCCTCAGCATCTGATAGGAAGGAGGCTGCCCACTGGGGATGCACCGAGCAGGAAGAAACTCGGCGGCCTCGCGATGAGGGCTTCAGATCCTCAGCATCTGATGGGCAGGAGGCTGCCCGCTGAGGATGCGCCGAGCAGGAAGAAACTCGGCGGCCTCACGAGGAGGGCTTCAGATCCTCAACGTCGGTGGGTAAAATGTTACCCGCTAAGGATGACCGAGCAGGGTAGTTGCTCGGTTGCCTCTTGGTGAGGGCTTCGATCTCTGGCGTCATGGGATAGTGAAATACCAGCCAGGGATAACCGAGCAATGGCGGGCCCGGTTGCCTCTTGGTGATGGCTTAGATCCTTAGCACGGGAGGGGCCGTAAGAGGCCTACTAAGGACGGGCCGAGCAGGATTGCTGCTCGGTGCCTCTTGGCGAGGGCTTTGATACTTAAGGACGGGCCGAGCAGGGTTGCTGCCCGGTGCCTCTTGGCGAGGGCTTAGATCACTGGCGTCGTGGGGTAGTGAACTACCATCCAGAGATAATCGAGCATGGTAGCTGCTGGGCTGCCTCTTGGTGAGGGCTTAGAACCCTGGCATTGTGGGGTAGTGAACTACCAGCCAGAGATAGCCGAGCAGGGTAGCTGCTGGGCTGTTTCTTGGTGAGGGCTTAGATCCCTGGCGTCGTGGGGTAGTGAACTACCAGCCAGAGATAACCGAGCAAGGGTGGGCCCAGTTGCCTCTTGGCGAGGGCTTTTGATCCTTAGCGTAGGAGGGGCCTTAAGAGGCCTACTAAGGACGGGCCGAGTAGGGTTGCTGCCCGGTACCTCTTGGCGAGGGCTTTGATCCTTATGGACGGGCCGAGCAGGGTTGCTGCCCAGTGCCTCTTTACGAGGGCTTAGATCCCTGGCGTTGTGGGGTCGGGAGATACCAGCCAGGGATAACCGAGCAAGGATGGGCCCGGTTGCCTCTTGGCGAGGGCTTTTGATCCTTAGCACGGGAGGGGCCGTAAGAGGCCTACTAAGGATGGGCCGAGCAGGGTTGTTGCCCGGTGCCTCTTAGCGAGGGCTTAGATCCCTGACGTCGTGGGGGTAGTGAACTACCAGCCAGGGATAGCCGAGCAAGGTAGCTGCTGGGCTGCCTCTTGGTGAGGGCTTAGATCCTTGACGTCGTGGGGTAGTGAACTACCAGCCAGAAATAACCGAGCAAGGGCGGGCCCGGTTGCCTCTTGGCGAGGGCTTTTGATCCTTAGCGCGGGAGGGGCCGTAAGAGGCCTACTAAAGACGGACCGAGCAGGGTTGTTACCCGGTGCCTCTTGGCGAGGGCTTTAATCCTTAAGGACGGGCCAAGCAGGGTTGCTGCCTGGTGCCTCTTGGCGATGGCTTAGATCCCTGGCGTTGTGGGGTATGGAGCTACTAACCAGGGATAACTGAGCAAGGGCAGGCCCGGTTGCCTCTTGGCGAGGGCTTTTGATCTTTAGCGCGGGAGGGGCTGTAAGAGGCCTACTAAGGATGGGCCGAGCAGGGTTGCTGCCCGGTGCCTCTTGGCGAGGGTTTTGATCCTTAAGGACGGGCCGAGCAGGGTTGCTTCCCGGTGCCTCTTAGCGAGAGCTTCGATCCCTGGCGTCGTGGGGTAGTGAACTACCAGCCAGGGATAGCCGAGCAAGGTAGCTGCCGGGCTGCCTCTTGGTAAGGGCTTCGATCCCTGGCGTTGCGAGGTATGGAACTACCAGCCAGGGATAGCCGAGCAGGGTAGCTGCTGGGCTGCCTCTTGGTGAGGGATTAGATCCCTGGCGTCGCGGGGTATGGAATTACTAGGAAAGGTAGCTGCTGGGCTGCCCCTTGGTCAGGGCTTCGATCTCTGGCGTTGCGGGGTAAGGAACTACCAGCAATGGATGGCCGAGCAGGGTAGCTGCTATGCTGCCTCTTGGTGAGGGCTTCGATCCCTAGCGTTGCGGGGTATGGAATTACCAGCCAGGGATAACCGAGCAAGGGCGGGCCCGGTTGCCTCTTGGCGAGGGCTTTGATCCTTAGCATGGGTGGGGCCGTGCGAGGCCTGCTAAGGATGGACCGAGCAGGGTAGCTGCTCGGTTGCCTCTTGGCGAGGGCTTAGATCCCTGGCATCGTGGGGCAGGGAACTACCAGCCGGGGATAACCGAGCAGGGTAGCTACTGGGCTGTCTCTTGGTGAGGGCTTAGATCCCTGACGTCGTGGGGTAGTGAACTACCATCCAGGGATAGCCGAGCAGGGCAGTCGCTCGGCTGCCTCTTGGTGAGGGCTTTGATCCTTAGTGTTGGAGGGGCCGTAGGAGGCCTGCTAAGGACTGGCCGAGCAGGGTTGCTTCCCGGTTGATTCTTGAGGTTCTGTCCTATCTTCCCGGTGTGAGTATCAGGAAGAGGGACAGCCGCGGGTGACATATGTCATGAATGCGTGGGGGAGGTGAAGCGCCGGAGCCGCGTCATTTCTATTTCGCCGAGAAAGGCTCAATGTATGCCGCGCGGCAGTATAGTTGTGTGTGAAACAAGCGGCGAGGTAGTTGGAGACTTCGGCACATTCTGATCTTTGGCCTCTGTTGTTGGAGACTTGTGCCTGACCGCGGCCCCGCTTCCTTTCGATGAGGTTCCTCAGGTCCCCTGGCGAGGTAGTCTTCGAGCTGCCGTGACGAGTCCCGTCCGCACGACCCCATTGAGGGAAGGGGTGTTGGTCATGCCTGGAAGCAGGCAAGCTGACCGATATCTCCTCGGGAGGGGCAGGGGAGCGAAGGGGCTCGGGGCGAGGCGCTCTGGCGATGGACCTCGGTGGTGAACTGTGGGGGGCCCAGCGGGTCATGGAATGTGTTGGTCCGGGAGATCTGCGGCCGTGGAAGGTAGCGAGGCGGTGGTCGGCAGTGCCGATACGAGCATAGTCTTCTCTTCCTCTGTAGGGGTCCCGGTTCCGAGGCGGGGGAGCGGTGACCTGGGGAGCTTTCCCTGCCGTTTGGACTCGGACAAGCGCATCCACGATGGACGCGAGTCGATCTATCCGGACGACTAGGGCTTTGATGGCGTTCGGGGGAGGAGATTTGTCCGCGCCTCCGTTGTGGGGGAGGCGGCGGCTAGTGCTTGGATCGTCGTAGTGATCGCTCGCCATTGGGTTGAGATCGAAAGATGAACTTTTATTTTGGTGGAATCAAGAAGCTTCCCACAGACGGCGCCAGTTGACGGATGTCGGATCACGTCAAGATGTTACCTTCCGTAGATCCTCTGGGAGCGACGATGGACGGCTGAGATTGGAGTTGGAGGCTGACTCCTGAAGCGTGTGGATCTCAATGGGTTTGAGATTGTTGTTGCCGAGCTACCTGCAAGGAAGTTCCGGGGTGGTTATACCACCGAGGACCCTCCGACGATCAAGTTAGAGAGGAAATCCGAGCAGAGTAGCGGCTTAGTGGAGAGAAAATGATTTACTTGAACCGTCTAAAGGAGGGGTTCATATAGTGGTGACACCAGCTAGGCAGGCGCGAGAATCACGCCGGCCATTACGCTCCCGACGTCACGCCCGCATGATGGACGGGATCCCGCATTAATGGCGAGACAGGCTCGTTAATGTAGGATCGTGATGGCGTGAAACGTGGGATGTGACCGGCGGATATCTCGCGCATGGCGAGATTCGCGGGATAGCGGTTGCGCCTGTGAGTGGTGCCGTTGATCGGTCGATGAGACTGAGCAATATGACTTCGGCGGGAGAGCTCGGGGATGAGCGGGAGGCCGAGGTATCTTGGTTCTGTGATAGCTCGGAGGCGAGCCGGATGGCCGAAGAAGCTCGGGCCTGCGATAGCTCGGAGTAGAGCAAACTGACAGTTGGCTTGTCTGCTGAAATGCTCGGGGGTAAGGAGTGAGGTGCAACCTCAGAGACAGGGTTTGAGGGAAGCCCCCACTGTAGCATGCTGGTTCCCCCTCCGTGGCCATCAGAGGCCTAACTGGTTTACGCATGTGACACGTCGTCCGCCACGTGTCATGATATAAGGGATTACCGTTATTGAGAATCATCAGTGATAGTTTTGAGGGAAAGTGGCTAAAACTCATGGAATCAAGTTGAAATTTAGGTATTAAATGTTTATCAATTTTCCCCGTGTGTGTGTGTGTGTGTATGAGACACACAAAAGATTATATTTAACATCATTTTATTAGAAAACTTAATTTATATAGTTAAACTCCTAATTTGACGTGATTATAATACAAGAACAAGATTTGATTACACCTTTATTCCAATTTAAGAAGAAAAATGTATGTTAGGTACTTGATGCAAAATTTCATGTTAGGTTTTATTCCTTTCTTTCTTTTCTTTCCTATATAACAACCCAATACTTTTTTATTTCCTGAAATGTAAACCATGCATATACTTAGAATTCTCAAATTACACACCAATTTGTTTTATCATTTATTTTTAAATTTCAGCTTTAATTTGTATTATATTCGAAAACTCCTAATTTAGTTATTTCAAGCGAGATATCTTCTAAAAGTTAAGATATAGACGCATTTATTTCAATATGAAAGGACCAGGAATTGCAAAATATATGTAGTTAAAATCTAAGCTTGAGATTAATTAAAACAGAAAGTTTGAAGTAGTTTAGATATTTAATGGTGCGTTTTGTAAATATAACGATAATTAAAGGTGAAATATATAATTTTAAAGATTTGAAATGATATTAAAGAAACTTTGAGATTCAAGAGTGGTAAATAGAAATATTACGATTGAAAGTTGTTTTTAGAAAAGAGATTAGGTACGATTTTAACATCGATTTATTTTACAAGATCACGATTCTTAGAAAAAGAACAATGGGTGAGCTTTATAAATATTTCATGACCTGTTAACATAATTCATCTCTAATATTATAGCTCCTCTTCTTCTGGTTAAGCCAACAGAGAGATAATTTGATGGCCCTCTCATGGTCGTGGTTTCCATCTGAGATTTTCTCCAAGATCTTTGATATATTGTCGACGGTCGACCATATCCGCTGTCGATGCGTGTGTAGAGACTGGAGATGTGCTGCCGAAATGCAAAATTTCCATATGCCTGTTCCAGAATCACCATGGTTGATGTTCTCCGATCCCCTCAAGGACTGCAAACTTTACAATATAGCCGGGAACGAGGAGTATCATATGGATAATTTGTCTGAGCCGGATATCCGTAAGCGCGTATGGATCAGTTCATCAGAAGGATGGTTGATCACAGCTGACGAGCGATCAGATTTGCATCTCCTAAATCCAATCACACGTGTTCAGATCCCCCTCCCTTCCATCCTCTCCCTTCCTTCAATTGGAGCGAAGCGCGACCCCCAAGGACACCTTATCAAATACCTCTATTGTTTTGATTCCGAATCTTTTGTAGAGGATGAGGCATCTGAGTTCAGCATGGAAGAAACTAAACGCCATCTTTTCTCTACTCATGGTAGATCTGTGGTTTCATGGTCGCAAAATTCATGGCTTGTGATTCTCTTATTCATGCCTTTTCAAAGATTGGCTATTGCTACAAGTGAAGATGATGTTTGGACCACAATGGAGGGAAAATTCTATAGAAGTCTTCTTTTTCATGAAGGCTTTTTCTACACGTTGGATAATTATGAACAAGTCAAAGTCTGGGATCTCACAACCAACACTTCTCAACGCCCATGTGCTATTCGTACTATTCAACTCGATCTGGAACCCGATTATGATCGTTTCTTATATTCATACTTGGTTGTATCCTATGATCGTTTCTTATATTCATACTTGGTTGTATCCTCATCTCGAATTTTGCTTGTTCGAAGGGAACGAGATAGATGCGAGGGTGAGGATGTGTTTAGGACCGTTTCTTATGCAATAGTCTTTTGATCTTTGAAGTTCAATTAAAACCTTCATATCTCCGTTAACTTCCCTCTTCAATATATATATATATATATATATATATATATATATAATGGAGGAAAGATGTCATAGGAGGGGATTTCCTCCTATGGCGTCGGAAAAATACACCTTCCCTCATTTTTTCTGCCGATCGACACCCACTATCTTCATCATTATCATCTAAGATGTGGGTACACCAAATTTCATGTGATTCTATAATCATTTCACTGTTGATTTAGTAATGTAAAAAGTTCTAATATAGTAATGTAAAAAGTTCTAATAACGGTAAACCATTAATTTTGAGCCCACTAAATCAACAAGGAAAAAGTTTTAGAATCACATGAAATTTGATGTACCCACATCTTAGATGATAACGATGAAGATGATGGGTTCCGATTGTCAGAAATACGATGGAGGGTGTATTTTTTCGATGCCATAGGAGGAAAACATTTTCACCGTTGATTTAGTGGGTTCAAAATTAACGGTTTACCGACATTAGAACTTTTTACATTGCTAAATCAACAGTGAAATGATTATAAAATCACATGAAATTTGGTGTACTCACATCTTAGATGATAATGATGAAGATAGTAGGTGCCGATCGGCAGAAAAAATGAGGGAAGGTGTATTTTTTCGACGCCATAAGAGGAAATCCCCTCCATGACATCTTTCCTCCATTATATATATATATATATATATATATATATATATGTGTGTGTGTGTGTGTGTGTGTGTGTGTGTGTGTGTGTTGAAGAGGGAAGTTAACGGAGATATGAAGGTTTTAATTGAACTTCAAAGATCAAAAGACTATTGCATAAGCACGAAGGTGTGTAAAAACGAAAATCGGTGAAAGACGGATGATTTATTTATCACCAAATAAAGATGAATATTATATGGTAGCAGCGGGAAATTCTTTGGCCTTGAATCGGGGTATTCAAGAAGAACAGGTTGTTCCAGCTCGATACCGTCAAGAATTCTTGACTATTGGATACCACTCTGAAAGAGCTAGAATTCTAACCTTGTGTCAGGACCTACGGGCCAAGGGACAGTCTTAGGTAGACAGTTTCTATGGGGCGTAGGCCTCCCAAAAGGTAACGGAGGCGTGCAAAGGTTTCCTCGGGCCGGACGGAGATTGGCCCTCGAGTGCAAAGGCATAAGGGAGCTTGACTGCAGAGTGAAAAATATGACTCGGTATTCAATTAAAAATGATAGAAATCCTAGATTAAAGAATAAACTTTAAAATTAAAACTTGAGAAGCTTAGGACTTTACAAACTTTCGAAATACTTATGGAGTTCCCCCTAATCTTCATTTTCTTGTTTCTTTTCTTTTATTTATGAATTTTGTGGGTGTAATTCGCTGAAAACCCTCAGAAGAAAACATTCCTCCTAATAGAGATACTTAGAGGTTTAACGGCTTGTTATACATTCTAAGTGCAATCGCAATGTCTGCGAATGTGAGCTAGGATTTATCTAGTTTTTTTTTTCTTTTTTGGATTTTCTTTTTTAGTTTTACTTGAGAACGAGCAAAAGATAGGTGTGGGGGTATTTGATCAGCACATTTATTGCACAATATTTACTAGCTTTTACATATCTTTTGTTAATTAATAAATACCATTAATTATAATTTAAGAACATTTATGGACTTATCTGTCAAAAATACAATTATATGTATCTTAAATAATAATGAATGGATAATTGTGATTTAAAACGTTCAAATATTTTCCTAAATAGAATAGATACTATTAAATATTTGTTTAAGATATTTTGCAGATTTAAATACAGCCAAATCAAGAAGCAAAATCAAATCAAGAAACCAAAATCAAATCAAGAAACCAAAATCAAATAATGATCAACGATCCTATCAGCCTAATTTAATAATAAATTGAGAATCCATCGTAACTCCACAGATACGACAATATACTCAAGATTTTATGTGATTAAAACTATTCAAATTAAGCCAGAAGATTGTAGTAAAAGATTCAGCCCAAACGGACGTGAAATGACTGCGATTAAGCGTCCAGTTACATGTAAATGGCGGCGGTCCAGCGACCAAATGTCAATATCCGCCGTTGGATTTTTGTGAGAGGTTTCGATTTGTTTAGATTTAAGGTTTTTCGTCGTAAGTCAATATTATAGATGGTCTCGAGGATTACAGAAAGCGTCTTCTACCTTACATTTAGTTTTTAGTCACCAAAAGAAATGTAATTCTTTTCTTATCATGCATGGTGGAGTAGAAGATCAAGTCCTCAAGTTTGTATTTTTATGCTTTATTGCAATTTATTATTTCTTGTTTTTCTTTTACTTGCATTTATTTTCAATCATATTTTTCTCTTTTAATTTATGCAAATTTTGTGTTTTTAATTTTAGTATGAGTAGCTAAATATTACCATGCCTAGGGTAGGATGAACCTAGATTAGTAAAAGGGTTAATCATATAAATCATTATTGTAAAAATAATCCCTTA
The DNA here is from genome assembly GCA_030015575.1 of Agapanthus africanus. Taxonomy (NCBI): domain Eukaryota; kingdom Viridiplantae; phylum Streptophyta; class Magnoliopsida; order Asparagales; family Amaryllidaceae; genus Agapanthus; species Agapanthus africanus. The sequence goes on from CM057337.1 coordinate 542,761,529, forward strand.
AAAGATAAATGTAGGTGAAACATATATTGATTTTTCTAGATCGCTTTCATAGGTTATTTAGCATCACTCATAGCCTATACTTTGGATTAGTAAGATCATATTTAAGTTTAAATTGCATTAGAATATTAAAAATTATATTTTTATAAACTTACGAACTAGATAGCTTGATAAGTTATATAGGATTAGAGTTCATATAATCTACACTTTCAAACTAGGTCATAGGTTGTAAAAATACGAACTTTAAGATTATGATTTATGCAGATTTTTTTATAACTAGTTTAGGGGATTCAACACCCTAGGTATGGCCTTTTATCATTAAATTTAATTATTCTTATTTTCTATTTTAATTTTAAAGTGGTAAAAATCATCTTTTTAAATTTTAAGTATAAAAATTAGATTTTTATTTTTAATCTGATTGAGCAAATAATTAATTAATAGCCTTCCATGTGGGATCGACTCGTAGTTACGCGCTTGCTACAAATGAGTCATGCACTTGCAGTATTTTAATTTTATCAATAGAGGCTGATGATATCTTGATTTTATTATGGATGCGTTAAGACTATTATCATTTTGTGAAGTATCGTTCTTTCCTAAAGAACACTTCGTTTTCAACCCATCTTAACAACAAAAATAAAGCTATACCATGAAGAAAGAGAAGAAAAGCCTATGGCCCCAACCACATCTTTCAAAATTATAAAATTTAAATTTTTGTTAAAATGATTGGAAGACGGTTTAAGATTTCTAGAAGCGGAATAGATAGGATAGTTGAATCTTAATTCACATCTCTATTACGAAATCTCTCACTTGAAATTTGTCAGATTTTATTAATGAGTGCAACATGTGTCTTTATTCCTGAACTACGCCATGCACATCACAATCATACAACAAACAATCTAACAAATTTCACTTTTTATTAAACTACTCTATTTAATATTTTTCGTTTTTTAGGGTTTTCCGTTTCCTATGAAATTTAACACATGCTACAGGCACTCCCACTGAAACAACTTCTCATTAAATGTCTAAGATTTTAGGTGAGAATAATTTCTTTTTGAAACTTTTGATGTGTAAAATTTTTTCTAATAAAAAATAACTCCCCGAGTTAATGACAAAGATTCTCAAATTAACCCAAAACTTGATCAGTAGGAATTTCAAAAAAAGCAAGAAAACTCAAACATAATTTTTCTTAACTTTTAAGAGTTGTTCTGGAATTTCCTAAAATTTTCAGAAAATATTCTGGAATTAAAAAAATGTTTTTTAAATTATTATTTTTGAGCCTAGCCAAGCCAAGTTCGGGTGTCCGAGCACGGCTCGAGTGCATCTTATTTTTTTTTCTTTTAAAAAAAATGCCTGCAGACCGAGACCAGATCCGCAAACCCAGCTTGCTGGCCTCGGTCTGCACCCGCAGGCCCAGCATGCGGACAGGACCTAGCCTGGGCCTGGACGAAGAAGGCCCAATCTACGGCGCCCAGTGTCTGGCGGGCCTTGCCCGCTCTGAAAAAAACCTAGATTTAAAACTATTCTTTATTTTTCAGATTAGAAAAAATATTAAAATCCAAAAAAATATTATCTTGATCTTAAATTTATTTTTCTTTCAAAAAAATATTTAGCCTTGCCAAATCAAAAAACAATCCTAGAAAATTTCCTTTCATCCAGAAAAACATATTTTTGTTAAAAAAAAATGTGATCCCTACCAAAATCCAAATAAATCCCACAAATTTATAAAAAAATTGGAATTAGGGGGTTTTAAAAATTTGCGACCTAGCCGCCATAAAATTTTCAACAAAAAAACTAAAAAATTTTACACAAAAAAAACAAGATCCAATCTTTTTGAAAATTTTATTCTTACAATTTGTTTCATGACCAATTTCACATCACGAAACAAATTATCATAAATCAAAACGTCAACGAAAATTATATCTAATCTAGTATGACTTGTGATGCAATAAAAATTGATAGATCTATAACGATCCATCACAAACATTAAACCTAATAATCATAGATCTGTCAAATCAATAAAAAATAAAATTTTGATCTAACTTAGACAAAAGACACAACTTTCGAGTTGCAAAACACAGGTCTAAGATCTATGAACATGGACATACACGGTTTTGATACCAATGTAGCAAGAAGGTGCGTAGATACATAAACATGACACAACCATAGCAGCGGAAACAATCAAGTATCTATTCAAGGGTTTTACAGATATGCATGTTTCGATGGTGGGATCGTTTTTCTTGCCCATGTCACGTTTTAGATCCAAGTTCTCTTACCTGCACGCAACGTCCGGCAGGAAACCACACTTTGATCAAGAGAGAACCCTCTACGTAATCACCCCGCTAGCCAACCGAAGTAGATTGAGGTTGAAGGAAGAAGACGACGGCTTTAACCCTAGATCTCTCCAGATCCCTCAAGCTTATCCATAATTAATCTCTTGATTAATTAACCCCGTCGGATCTTTATTTACCCTTGCCCCATATATCATATCTATATATAGAGACCACCCGAAGAGACGGATATTGAGCGGTTGAAGCCCAATATCCAACAATTAATATCAGATGAGGTTTTGGCTGCCATCTAAGAAAATTGAGAGAGAAAGAAAAGCAAGAAGCTAGCCAAAACTAAGAGGGTTGAAGCATCTTGGAGTTCTTTTTAGTCCAGAGATTTTGACCAGGACTTCTTCATTTTCCCTTATTGTAATCTATATATAACTTTTTATATTTTTCGCCAATTTCGTAGATCCTTCCTCTTCTGGTTAAGATAGTAGAGATAAATCGATGGTCCTCTCATTGTTGTGGTTTCCGCCTGAGATTTTCTGCGAGATCTTTCGATAGATTGCCGACGGTTGACCGTATCCATTGCCGGTGCATGTGTAGGTATTCGAGATATGTTGCCGCAACTCAAAATTTACATGGGCCTGTTCCATAATCACCACGGTTGATGTTCTCCGATCCTCTCAAGGGTTGCAAACTTTACAATATAGCCGAGAATGAGGTGTGGATAACATGCCTGAGCCGGATATCCGCAAGCGCGTATGGATTGGATTTTCAGAAGGATGGTTGATCACTGCCGATGAGCGATCGGAGTTGCATATCCTAAATCCAATTACACGTTTTAAGATTCTCCTCCTTTCCATCCCCTCCCTCCCTTCCAATACAGGAGGTCACAACCATGAAGGGAACATCATCAAGTACCTCTACTGTGCCGATTCCTTCTCTTTCAAAGAGGACGATGCGCTCGAGTTTAGCATGGAAGAAACCAGCCGCTATCTTTTCTATAACCATGGTAGATCTATAGTTTCATGGTCGAAAAACTCATGGGTAGTGATACCGTGGTTCATGCTTCGTCATAGATTGGCATACGCCAGAAGTGGAGACGATCGATGGTTGGACCGTGATGGATGGAACACACTATAAGGGTATTCTTTTTCATAAAGGACTTCTCTACGCTATAGATGATAATTTTACTCGTGTCAAAGTCTGGGATCTCATAAGCAATGTTTTTCAATGCTCCTCTCTTATTCGAAATATCCAACTTGATTTTAAACCAGATTACATGATCATTTAATATATAAATACTTGATTGTATTCTCATCTCAAATGTTGTTTGTTCTATAAGGGATGGAGATATGGATGAGGATGGAGATATATGGAGATCAGTCTCTTTTGAGGTCTAGTAATTAGTCGTCGATGGCGACAAGATTAGTTGTTTGAAGATGCAATCTCCTGAGGAGGATCAAAACATGCTATTCTTCATCAGGAATGGCTCCAGCATATCTTTGTCCGCTTGAAACTTTTCTAACCTGAAAGGGAATCGCATCTACTTTGTCGATGACAATTGGAAAGAAATTACGATACTAAATACACAAATAGTGATATTGGAGTTTCCTCAAGATATGCCCAAATTAAATTGGCCTCCACCAGTATCGATCACGCCAAATTTTCTTTAAAAGGATCAAATTCTATTACATGCCATGCATTTAATGGTAATTAGTTGAATACAAATTCTGCCATTGTATTCTTTTCCTTCTTCTTCCATGAATATATATTTTTAATTATTATTTCCTTATTATTTTATTCAGAGTAAATGTCTTATACTTGGTAGTTGTTTCTTCTTCTGTTTTCCTGAAAACGAGGGTAGTTGTTTCTTCTTTTATTTTAAAATTCAAAATCAAACCCTATTTTTGCAAATAGTTTATTTAAATATAAAATGAATTAGTTAAAAAATTTAATTAGTATTTTAATTATAAATTATATTAAAAAAAAAGTAACCAAAGATTTAAGAACATTTATTTTAGGAAGATGTTTGTTTTATAAAAATAAATTGATCTAAAATTTATTTAAATTTTCCTAGCTGCATTTTGTAGTTTTTAATTAAATTTTGGATTTCAAAAAAGAAATGGTAAATGCATATATGTATAGAGCTGTTAAACGAGTCAAACTAGTTGACCTTTTGATTGTTCAGCTTGGCTCGTTCATTTAAACGATTTCAAAAAATTGTTCAAAGCTTGGCTCTTTTTTAGCCAAACAAGAGCTTTTACTGAGCCCAAGCCGAGGCTCGAGCTTTATCAAGCTTGTTTAAAAACTAGAAAATAATAGCTGAAAATAATTACAAAAATATGTAAAAAAACAAAAAAAAAAAACATATAGATGTTCAATATTATTTTTGGCAACCTGAGTAGCGATCTGAATTTCGAGTTAATATCGACGAGCTAATATATATTAAATGAATTTAAGAATAAGTTATTACAACTAAATACTAATTTAGCCATATACTATTTGAGCCTACATCACCTTAAACATAAATTAGTCCCACTACTATAATGAGGGGTTGTCCCTACGGATAGAATAACTCGCAGGGACAACTTTTTATTGACCTTACGGTTTACTCTGTAGGGGCATTGTTTGCCCCTACGGCTAAATCCGTAAGAGCATAAATAAATTAAAAAATATTAAAATGCAATGTATTTATTTGGCCCTACGGTGCCGCAAAAGAGAGACTTACGGATTAATCCTTAGGGGAAAAAAGGGGTTATTTAAAAAAAATAAAGCTAAGAATTTTCCCACCGTCCCCAAAATTTCCCACCAACCCGTGCCCTCGCCCATTGTCGCCACCCCACTCTCGTCGTCGCCTTCCTTGTCCATCGCCATCGATCGAGCTCTTCGTGGAGTTCCTCGTCGCCGCCAATCGTCCTCGTCGCCGCCTCCACCCCTTCTAGTTCTATCTTCCCGGTCTCTTCCAGCTCGTCGAAGCCTTGCTCTCCACCTCCTCGAGGAACTTTACTTGTCGGCCAAGGTGAGTTAATTTTGATTTTAATTTATAATTTTGTTGTTTTAAATTGGTGTTGTTGTTGTTGTTGATGATTTTAGGGTTAGGGTTAGGGTTAACAGGCCGGGATAAATGGAGGTTAAGTTGGGTTAGGGTTAGGTTTTGGGTGATGATTAGGGTTAGGGTTATGGTTAATTAGGTAAAATAGGGTTAGGGTTATAGGGCCGGATTAATTGAGGGTTAATTTGGGTTAGGGTTAGGTTTTAGGTGATGATTATGGTTAGGGTTAATTAGGTAAAATAGGGCTAGGGTTAGGGTTTGGGTGATGATTAGAGTTAGGGTTAATTAGGTTAAATAGAGTTGGTGATGATTAGGGTTATGACTAATTAGATTAATTAGGGTTAATTTTGGTTTGGGCTAGAGTTAATTTGGGTTAGGGTTTAGGTGATGATTAGGGTTAGGGTTAATTAGGTAAAATAGAGTTAATTTGGGTTTGGGTGATAATTTGGGTTAATTAGGTAAAATATGGTTAATTTGGGTTAGGGTGCTGATTAGGGTTAATTTGGTTTCATTAGCTTAATTTTGGGTTAATTAGAGATAATTTAAGTTATGGTGATGATTAAGGTTAATTTGGGTTAATTAAAGTTAGGGTTAGGGTGCACTAGTTTCTTCAGTAGAATACTCGATAATAATGTAAACGTACAATTTTACCGTAAACGTAAGAAAACTTTACTCTAAACTAAAAACTTCAAATCTTTAAAAACGAAATGTAAATGTAAAACCTATTCAAGTTAAATGTTCAACTTAAAACCAATATATGATACTCGATGATAATATGAAACTTTCATATTCTCATCGATACTCATATGTGAAAATGAAAGTGCGACTTAGTCCCCGTCTATCTGTTAACATTCGTTCGATGTTCGTCGTAATATAGAACTATACGAAGGTTGTTAAATATCGGACGGTATAGTTCGGTGCTAACATCCGTCGTGTAGTCTATGTGACGAGAAAATTCAATCGTATGATAACCGATAGATTTGTCCAGTGTAGACAAGTTAGAAATGTATAAAGCAAACACCTGCATTCACTTTTGTTTTCATTCATTTCGAGTTATTTCGTCGGCACTTTTCCGCTGGTTCTCCGTGTACAAAGATAAATTAGACGTTCATTTCAACGTTGTTTCACAGCATTTAAATGATTATCTATTCTATTACAGCGTACTCAGAGAACAGCGGGAAGGTGCTGCCAAAATTTACTCGAAACGGATGAAAGCACAAGTGAATGGGTATCTGCTCTATACATTCTTAATGGAATAGAAGGCTTACCCCCGACAGCCGATGTAACGACTTTAATTTCACTGTACGAAAATTTTTAAAGTTAATGTACAGAATAGAGTTTGCAAACTTGAGTACAAGTTATAAATTAAATTTGTTTAATAACGGCAAGAAAATACTTATAGCTCATTGGTAAAGTCTTGAATTGCTGTGACTTAACCCTTGTGTTCGAATCTCATCAGCCACATATTATTTTTTTCTGATTTTTAATTTAAACATTTAAGAAGCCCAAAAAGTTTACACGTGCAATACACGTAAAAATGAAGAGTCGGAGAAATCAAACATGTGCAATATGGAGTTAACACCAGATAGTACACATGGCCAAAATCCAGAGCACCAAAGTCCTAGCACTACCGGCGAGATCGCCCTTTTGGCCGGCGCCGACGGTCCGCCCGTAGGCAATAAGCCCCGGACTTTGCACACATGTCCCTTGGCCTACCCCCATTACCCATGTTTTGTTTATTTTCTCTGCAATTTCACAGAGAAGTAAATTTCATTCTTTAATCTAATTTTTAATGCTCTTTAATTCTTTCTTCAATTCCAAAACCCTAATTTCATCCTATAAATTGTCGCGCCCCGCTTCCCAGTGTACGGAAAGAGGACATGGTAAGATCCGCTACGTATTTACTCAGAAGTAAACACGCTAAGCATATTTAAGCAATATAAAGTAAAGTACACAAGAGACATGAATGTAAACGAACAGCAACTTTATTTATTAAACATTTTTTTACAGGTACAACTGAAATGTAAATACATGAGAAAAAAGTGATGCCTAAACAATGGCATAACTGAAATGAAATAATTATGTACAAGTGTCTAAAGCTCCGGGTCAAAAGCAAACTGCTCCAAATCCTTAGTGCTGGGCTCGTTCTCTAATGCGTCCGAAATACCTGACAACATTCCAAAGAAAGAAGAAAAGGAATGTCGTCGGCGAACAATCGCTCAGTAAGTTCTAAAGATGAGTAGAGATAGAATAGACAAAAAAAAAATATATCTTATAGTGTTTGATTATATTGTTAACGCTGTTGTTTGTAGCTTGATACAGAAAATACCGGTGTATACGAGAAGAGTCCCACTATTCCGGAAACTAAGGTATACGGAGCACAAGGAACCGTTCATCTACAGTACAACGTCAATGGATATTCAGGTTAGGTGTATTATGGTTACAGTCTTGTGCCACTTCTAACGCTTTCCGTACCAATCTACCCCTTATAAACCCCGCGATGTCTTTTGTATTGATTGTATTGTTTTTTATATAGATGGACGACTTGCCGAAACCATGATATCAGTAAACATAATGGATATAAATGGAGAGTCATGTAGACGGAGTATATCCATGGTTCGGTTCGGTCAATACAGATTGATATAGATTGAATAGTCGGATTCATGTTGGATTGTGGTTTATACTTGAATTACATTTAAGTCAGATTGATTAGATTGAGATTCAGTATGAATCAGACACTTTGAAGAGAACTTGAAATTCTGAATTAGTTTTGATGTTATTGGTAACCGCTGCACATGAACGGCAGGATTTGTGTCTTTTTTCAAGACAATTACCGTGTTGATAACACCATTTGTTAGATTGTCTACCTTAAATAGGCAAGCACCCATATTCTCCGGCTCTCTAAGGCTCAAGAGACCGGTTCCGCTTAAACTTATGTTTACTAGGGTCCTTATTGTAATTTAATATAACTTGAGTGGTTATTATGTAAAAATAGTTTTGGTATATTTTCAAAATACACCTCAAGCATTTAGTTATCTTCTTTAGGGTTTTCATAGAAGTATATTTTATAAAAGTGAAATTTTCTAGTGAGTAGAACCTAATTTCATAATATATGGTATTTTATTAAAATATTGGAATTGTTTTGTATTTGGATGATATTTTCATGTAAAAGTGATTTCTTTGATTTAGAAAACTTGGAATATTTATATAATATAATTAAAATAGATATTTTTATAATAGTTATATATTTAATAAAATAAATTTTATTTATTCTTGTAGAAATCTCATTTTCTAAAGAAAAACGCATTAAAAATTCCATCGAGATTGAATGCTCCTTTCGGAGGTCTGCATCTCGTTCTAGTGGACCCGAATATGTGCGATAACCCGTACCAACCCGATCGGGGTCCCCAAAATGGGTTGTAGAGGCACAATTGCAAGGAATTGATTGATACACCTTTTAAATAGAAATGGTTTTGTACATTGATGGTATTTATTTGTAAAGTCGTGTTATCCCATGAATATATTCCCAAAACTTCATCGTGCTATATCAAAGATGTAAGCTGTGATGAGGTAGGTCATTACCTTATGAGTTATCTAAAAGTAATACAAGTTTTATGTTGTTTTATGTCGGAAATGTAGTATATGGTGTTTTACCGTAAAAATACAATAAAAATTGCATAAAAGAATATTTTGATATGAAACTTGTTTTAAAGTGTTTGTTAATATTTGTTAAACATTATGTGACAGTATGGAATTTTATTGATTAATAAAAGTAGAGTTTTATAGAAAAAACCGAATCGGAAGTCGGATTAACTCCGCTTCCGTCGGATAAATAGAACTTTTTATACTAGGAGAAGAGAGTACTTACAAGCTATAGAACAAGAGAAGAGGGAGTGGAAACTAAGGAAGGCTTCAGGGCATCGTTTCGTCGCCGGAATCTTCTTGGAACGTCGCCGGAACTTCACTCTTCGCTAACTCCACTTGCACACTAAAGGGGCTTGAGAATTTTTGAGAGTTTTGATAGGGAATTTCTAAATGAGGAGGGATGAAATGTGGTGTGGTATTTATAGAGAAAATTAGGGTTTAGAGGGTGAAAGAATGCATTAAAATTTGTATTAAATGGGGTTTTATTGTTCTCTGGATGAATGCAGAGAAAATAAACAATGTGAGAGAAGTGGGGTAGCTGAAGAGGTGTTCGGGTGAAAATATGGGGGGCATTGCCCACGGGGGGCCCGGCGGTGCCGGCAATATCGACGGTTTCGCCGGTCGGAAACCGGTGGAGGAGCTCTAGATTTGCGCCACGTGTCCCTCACGATTCATGTACCATCGTGCACATGTTTATTTAATCTGTAATTTATCATTCTTCGTGTAGTGCACGTGCAAACCCTTGGGCTTCTAAAAAAGAAATTTAAATGAAAAGATAATGTAGTTGGGGAATTCGATCATAGGGGCTACGTCAGAGCAGTGTAAGGCTTTACCAATGCGCTACAAGTATTTTCTTATTGTTCTAAATTAAAACAAATACTTATCGTATACACAGGATTGCAAATAGCCCAATTGTACATTAACTTTTAAACAATTTTCTGTACATTGAAATTGGAGTTGTTACAGTCTACCCTTCTTACAAAAATTTCATTCTCGAAATTTACAATTTATTTTAAGAACTAGTTTACAAATAAATGAGGATATCTTGCACACGTCTCATCATCCCTTTCCCATGTTGATTCTCTTGGTGTGTCCTTTCTCCACATCACTCGAACCAGGTTAGCTTCCTTGTTCCGAAGTGATTTCACCTTTCTATCCAAGATCTCAACAGGTTGTTGCTCACAGGATAAGTCTGTCTGTACAGTGAGCTCGGAATGATCAAGAATATAGCTGAGGTCATTCACATACTTTCTGAGTTGGAATATGTGGAAAATATTGTGCACTCCTTCCAATGAAGGTGGAAGTGCCAATCGATAAGCCACTTCACCGATTTTTGCGAAGAAAGATGAATTTTTACGCAAAACTATATCAAAAGAAATTACCCACATTTAATTCGATAAAAGATATTTTAGAAGTGCTATAAACGGATGGTTGTAATATTGAATAAATGAAGAGGGCACTTTCTTAACAAAATATATAAAATTAAGAGTGTTTTGGGAATAAATTATAAATGAGAGGGTAAAGTGTTGGTTTTAGAAAGCAAGAGGTATTTTCTAGGATTTAGCGTTTTAGTTTTTCTAGTGACTCGGGCCACATGGTTTAATGTGTTTTAGATTTTTTCTCGACGAATTAATATCCTAATGTATTTTTGGTTAATACTTTGCTGCCTTATCTATTTCATTTTTACCATGATGTACATTTTGTATTGGTTTATTTAATAATTTCTACAATTTCTTGTCTACTTGATTCAAGAATCAAACCAACAAAAAATAGATACGATGATGAAGGTAGGAAAGTGGTTATCATGAGATATAATAGGGCATTAATGTGTTACAGAAAATATTATAAAGTATCAAAATACACAAGTGGTAAAACAGAGATCATTAGGCAATTTACCATAATAAATTTTGCAATGATTATGATACGTAGATGAAGAATATTTGATAATAATCACGCTCAAATTTATAAGAAAATGAGGGTGCCGTTTTATAACAGCTGGTTCAATTTACAAGACCATAATTATTTTTTTACGCTTACTTTGGCAACACGGTTACGATTTGCGAACCCGCGGTTTCATGGGGTTTCCAAATTAAACTCCAAAATTTGTAACCGATACCCATTTGGCAATCAAATGGAGTTTTTCAAATCACGGTTTCTGAAGTTTTAAAGGCTCAAAACCTCATTTTTCTTACTCCAAAAATTGCAAAATTGCTAAGTTTCGGAAAGTTTGATACCGTCGTCTTTATTCTCTTTCTCTCAGATCTGTAAAAATAAGTTAAATTTAAGGTTTTTTCCATATGTCACCCCCCAAAACTTAGGTATCTCCATATTTCTCCTCGAAAAGTTTGAAATATCAAATTTCAACTCCAAAAGTACTTTGTTAACTAAAAGTACCCATATTAAATCTAGTTATAATTTTTTCACTGGAGTTAAGTGGTAAAAAGTTGGGACTTGTGTTATTGTCCATTCAAACAACTTATTCTTTTATAAAATATTTGTCATGGCTTCATCTTCCTCGTCTTATTAACCCTTCTTAAACTTTATTGGGCAAACCCTTTGAAATTTTTGCAATCCCGTTTGCTAGAAAGTTCCAGAATTCCATCGATTCACGGGGACAAGGGTTGGATAGAAAAGATTTGCTCTAATTTTAGCTTTCAATAAAACCCTTGATTTTGGAAGTGCGATAAAAGCTTAATCCTTGCTAGCTGCAGCTTATGAAGTTAAAAGAGAAGACTTCTGGAGGGTATATCCATCATTTACTAACCAAGCATGCCTCTAATAAATGCTGAGTAAAAGAATGAAAGAAAGTTTTTTGGATAAGTTAAAACTTTTAGGGAAGAATTTTGAAATTTCGTAATTTTAGGGGTGAAACATAAAATTAACTATGCTATGAGAAAAAAAAACCTAAATTAGAAAGGAACAATTGGTTTGATAAAATGTGTTCCCAGATGATCCTAGACGTCACAAAACTCCAATTTAATGCAACTAAGTTTGCACACATGCAAACCATGATTTCATTTTAACTTAATCTAAACCATGGTTCGAAAACCTTGTTGCTAAACCAAGCCTTAAAAGGAACGGGGTAAGATGATTTAATTTTTGAAAAATGGTTAAGCCTAATCGATTTAGAATATTAGATTAGGAAGGCTATGAAGATTAGTCTAGATTTCATTAAACCTCATTATATTTTGAGCTCGGCCCATACCTTTTAAAATGATATATGTTGGGTTAGCCTAGCACCTCATGAAGGGTTTGGAAGCATCACATGTACCAAAGATAGAATTTTTAGGGTGCTAAGTTAACAAGCATCGGATCGATACTAGAAAAATTAGGGTTCCTAAATATTTCACATCACCATATGAAAGAAGGCTAGGGTTTTGAGAGTACAACCTTTGTAGCTTCCTACGCTAGACTCCTCGGCTACTTGGGGTTTGAAAGAGCTCCGCTTGAACTCCTCGAGGTCACCGATGATCCACCCGGAGTCCGCTTTGTCCAAGCTTGCAACTTTATCCGATCAAGTGAACGAAATGAAGCTAACACTCTAAACAAGTTGGCTAAACTTGTGTAGAATGATGTTGTGGTTCTTATTCTCACTTCAAAATCCAATCTTGATGAGTATATTGCTCACTACAAAAAACTAGAGAGCAAAATGAGAGAGGAAGAAGAAGATGATGGCAATTTGAGAAGAAGATAAGAATAACTCATGAAAGAAAGTAGAAATATATCAATATATATTTTCCTCTTCTCATATCAAACCATGGTTAGGATATTATTGAACTTGAGTTAAAAACACAAAAGGAAAAGTAACCCATGGTCAAATGGTGGGTGAGAATGGTTAGGTCAAGAAGGATGTAGAAACTAGTCATGAATTATCTTTTCCTTTTTGCATTTTGTTTTAACCAAAAATCAAATAATAATCCAAATGAAAACCCATGGTGTGAGTCTTATATTGCCACCATTTTCTTTGTATAAGCAACCATAATGGATGATGTATGTATGTATGTATGTTTGTATGCACATCCATATGTGCATGAATCTATAAAGAAAGTATACATGCATGCATACATCCATCATACTCAAGAAAGGATTTCAAGTGAGAAGCTAATGGTTAAATGATAAATCAACACTTGATTTATCAATCCGGCCATATCACATACGACCCCTACCAAAAGCAAGCCGCCCGATCAATATACGGTATCCTATACGCGCATTTTAATCGGGTCCATGCGCATATCGCATACGCGCACCACAACGTTTCGCCTGGACTAGGAAACTCCATCGTGGGACTCTGAGACTCATCAATACGCCGGCAGTGGGTGATGATCATATCAAGCACCCCCAAGCCGCAAGCGGTCAGCTAAACGTAACGGCCACCCGGGTATTGAGCGATCAGAAGAGAACAAGCAAACCTGCTACAAGTCCCGTCGAGCCAATCGGCAACACTTCCCGTACAGTCCGGTCTCCTCGTCTGATATGTCGCATATCAAGTCTAGGGGTGGTAAACGTCAGACCCCAATAACTGATAAGTCGTGCCGATGTGAGCCTCATAACGGGTCGAGAAACTACCGGTAACACTTACCAGCAAATCTCTGAATCAGCCCTGGCCAGGGACTTCCCTGTTACGGCCAATCGAGCACAGCGCAACATCAACCCCCAATACCGGGAGAGACGAAACCCCTCCTATCGCTCATTGCCTCCATGTGACTCGGGATTGTACCAAAAAACCACCGTTTTGCACGCCCTCATGGACGTGGTAAGGTGGATATCAAAGCACAGTGGGAATCACACAAGACTCTATGACGATCTCGGGTCTACAGACTGACCTGCACAAGTGTCACCTGAGAACTGCCATCTGACGTGAGGTATAATACCAACTGGGAGTTCTCGGCGAGTCCGTCCAGTGTACCCAGTCTCCACTGAGCACCCGTATACCATCTCTGATGTCAAACACCAATGGATATGGGATCATCCATCGCCCATCTTATGGGTCGAGAAACGTATACGCTAGTCTACAATGGTATATCGATGCCCCGTCTCGATACACCTACGACTAGGGACCTTGAAGGATGTACTTATGGACTACCATGTCCCCGCTAGTATGATCTGCATCATAGTCCAGGTAGTCAAGTACACATCTTAAGGGCTTTACCAACATGTAACTATAAGACAGTATAAAGAGACTAGTATACATGTTAAGATAAAGAGCAACCAGATAGCATACTATCATATCGAGCAAGAAAGTCATCTCTATATATGTCCAAGCATCCAATATAATATACATCATCTGTACAATACTGGCCTCTAGGGCATACATACAACTAACAATATCTACTACCCCTATATTTTTCTAAACCTTTAAAACTACTAGCGGTATTAGCAGTGAATGATGAAAAGACAAATTAGCCATATATTCTTTTCTGTATCCACCATTTCTTTTCCATAATTTAATCACATCCCATTTTCTCTGTTTTCTGTTAGGCCTTTGATATATTCATTTTCTACTTTCTTTTTTATTTCTCCTTTTTCCCTCAAAATAAATATAATTTCCTTTTTGGTTTTATATACAAGTGCAAATAGGACGACTGTTGATTTCAAATAAGGGCGACAGAAATTGAAGGAGGAAAAATAAATGAATAAAAGTTAGATAGAGAAAATAAACGATTTTCGCCATGAAAAAAGCGAAGGAAAGATTTCTAAACAAAACAAAAAAAAGATATTTAAATAAATACTAAAACTTAATTTTTTTTCTTAAGGGCTAATTTGTCTTTCCAAACTTCTCTACTAACAGGTTTTAATAGTTTAGAAAAGTATGGGGGGTATTTTATATAGGCTCAAAATATAAAGGGGTTTAGTAAAATTTAGCCTAAAGATTCAGAAACAGATTAGGGTTCCGTTTATACTTACTATAAAATAAAAGGCAGAGCCAAGCTTAATTAATATAATTGTCGAGCAGCCATCTAGGAAATTGAGAGAGATCAGAAAAGGGAGAAGCTAGCTTGACAAAAATAAGAGGGTTGAAGCATCTCGGACTTCTTTTAGTGCAGAGATTTTGATCAGGTATTCTTCAGTCTCGATCTCTTATTGTTATCTATATATATCATCTTATATTTTTCACCAATTTCGTAAATCCCCTCTCTTCCGCTAACGATAATAGAGATAAAACGACGGTCCTCTCATGGTCCTGGTTTCCGCCTGAGATTTTCTCCGAGATCTTCGATAGATTGCCGACGGTCGACCGTATCCGTTGCCGGTGCGTGTGTAGATACTGGAGATGTGCTGCCGAAACTCAAAATTTACATGGACCTATTCCAGAATCACCATGGTTGATGTTCTCTGATCCTCTCAAGGGTTGCAAATTTTACAATACAGCCGAGAATGAGGTGTATCATATGGATAACATGCCTGAGCCGGATATCCGCAAGCGCGTATGGATTGGATCTTCAGAAGGATGGTTGATCACTGCGGATGAACGATCGGAGTTGCATCTCTTAAATCTAATTACACGTGTTCAGATCCGCCTCCCTTCCATCCTCTCTCTTCCTTCCATTAGAGGAGTGCACGACCACGATGGGAACCTCATCAAGTATCTCTTCTGTACTGCCGGTTCCCTTTCTTTCAAAGAGGACGAGGCGCTCGAGTTTAGCCTGGAAGAAACTAAACGTTACCTTTTCTGTAGCCATGGTAGGTCTACAGTTTCATGGTCAAAAAACTCATGGGTTGTGATACTGTTGTTCATGCCTCATCAAAGACTGGCATACGCCAGAAGTGGAGACGATGTTTGGACCACGATGGATGGAACACAATACAAGGGTATTCATTTTCATGAAGGACTTCTCTACGCTATAGATAATTTTACTCGTGTCAAAGTCTGGGATCTCACAACCAATGCTTGTCAATGCCCTTCTCTTATTCGAAATATCCAACTTGATTTTAAACCGGATTACGACCGTTTATTGTATAAATACTTGGTTGTATCCTCATCTCGAATGTTGTTTGTTCTAAGGGAACGAGACATGGATGAAGATGGAGATATATGGAGAACAGTCAATTTTGAGGTCTATCAATTGGTCGACGATGGCAAAAAGCTTAATTGTTTGAGGATGCAATCTCTGGAGGAGGATCAAAACGCATTATTCCTCGGGAACGGCTTCAGCATATCTTTGCCAGCTCGAAACTTTTCTAACCTGAAAGGGAATCATATCTACTTTGTCGATGATAATTGGGAAGAAATTACGTATATTAAAGATAGAAATCGTGATATTGGAGTTTTCAATTTAAAAGACGGCACCATACCACCATGCTATCCTCAAGACATGCCCAGATTAAATTGGCCTCCACCAGTTTGGATCACGCCAAATTTGCTTTAAGAAATGGGATCATAACTCTATTTTTTCCTTCTTCTTTCATGAATAGTTTTTATTATTACTTGTTTATTATTTTATTTAGAGTCAAATGTCTTAATTGGTGGTTTTTTCATTTTCCGTTTTCTAGAAGACAGGAGGTAGATATCCATAATCTATCTATATATAACCATCCTAAAAGTAAATTGAAGTTTGATATTTCTTCATTCATATCTCAGCTAATTTACTAACATAATTAGATTTTAGTTTTAAAAGAAAAATTTGCAGTCCATTATAAAAATAATATCTAGCTATCATATCAACCTTTTTATTTTAAGATTTAAAACCAAACGCTATTTTAACAAATAGTTTATTTAAATATAAAATGAGGTAGTTAAAAATTTTAATTAGTGTTTTTATTATAAATAATATATAAAAGATAACCATAGATTTAATAACATTATTTTACAAGATAATTGTTTGAAAAAAATGAATTGACCTTATTTATGTTTTCTTAGATGCATTATGCAGTTTTTAATTAAATTTTGGAATTCAAAAGATGGTATATGCATATATGTAGAGCTATTAAATGAGCCAAACGAGTTGAGCTTTAATTTGGTTGTTCGGCTTGGCTGGTTTATTTAATCAATTTTAGAAAATCGTTCAATCTCAGCTCGTTTCTTTGCCAAACAAGCCCATGTTAGCTTTTACCAAGCCCAAGCCAAGTCTCAAGCTTTATCAAGCTTGTTTAAAATCTAGAAAATAGCTAAAACTAATTACAAAAATATGTTAAAAAACACATATAGATGTTTAATATCATTTTTGACAGTCTGAGCGGTGAGAAATATTTTTGTTACTAATAAATAACGAGCTAATTCGTTGAAATCTAGCTTCCTGGATATTATTGTTTAACAAGACTTGATTAAATATTTATGAAGATTTGAATTTCGAGTTAATACCGGCGAGTTAATATATATCATTTGAAGTTAAGAATAAGAAACAATTTATCATTACAGCTAAATATTAATTAAGCCATGAACTTTTTGACCCAACACAAGCCTTGAACAAAAATTAAGCCATAAAATAAATTCCTTGTGTGTGGATATCAGCTTTTTTGCTTTGTTTAGGATTTTGTTGGAGCTTTGAATATCTGTTAAGGGTAAGTAACAGATGACGATTAGGATTCCCTTTCCGTTTCTCACTTCTATCTTATATATGGAATCCAACACAATCCGTTTTGGACAGTGAATTCCATTTTGTATTTACTTTATGTATAGTTTTTTTTTTATCTTTAATATATTTTTTGAGTAGGGACTTGCTTACTTTTTATTATAAAAAAAATCATAATTAACAGATCCTACTTTTTTTTAACAGTGGCAAGAGTATATTTATAGTTTTATTCTTTTCTTATCAAAGATAAATTTTCATGAAAACTTTCATTTATTTTATGTTTATATTTAAAATTTATACTTATTATATAAGTATTTCCGTAGTACTTTTAAAACTAAACAAAAAATTTGGTATACACTAAATTTCCTAATCAGAAGAAATTCAAATTAATAAAAGATTTAAATAACAAGTCTAAATCTAAAAAAATCAACATAAGTTATACAATTATTTTTGTAAAACACAAAACGTTATTTTTATATCAAATAAATAATGTGCAAACAAGTAAGTATGAATCCCACTAAAGTTGTCTTAGAGGAGTGTGAATAGGATAAGATTACCGATATGCTCAAATAGTAAATTATATAAACTGTACTTGTCAATCAATCACAATTGCAAAGCTTAAACAAAAGATATACCGGTAAAGATAAGAGACTAAGCAATCTACAATTGTGAACACATGAAAATATAGCAAGCAATAGATATAACAATCAAGTAAGTAAAGAGCATATAGAGCAAAATGTGTTAAACATACAATTTCTATCTAAGCAATTGAAATCTAAATCGAGAGAGAAGTAGCAAACACAAACACGAGTCGTTTAGAGAGATTCGGAAGATCCCATAGTCCCCTTTTTTTAAACGCACGAGCCCGTTCCACAAAAATACGTCTCCACCGAGACAACACGTTGCGCACCTACAACTTCTTACACCACGTCTCCACCGAGACCACAAGTTCTCATTCCTTACAAAGGCACCCTTGCACTCAAGGATTCTCACACGAAGAAAGAAAAACTTCTCTCACTCTTCTCTCTTACAAAGGACTCTTTTCCATTCAAGATATTCTCACATAAAGAAAAGATGAAAAGGAGTTTATCTTAAAACTTACAACTAATGCTTCAATGAGTATGGAATAATTAAATTAAGCTTTTTGATCTTTTTGAATGTGTGAGAGAAAAGATGATCAAAATCAAGAATTTGCTCTCACATGAGATGAGAAAAAGGTTTTGGAATATTTCAGAATAATTTTGCAAGTTTTGTCTATTCAACACCCAAAGCAAATCTCAATAAATACCACTCAAGAAAAACTAGCCGTTACAAATCAAATCAGTCAAAAAAAAGCCGTTATCAGACATCTGAAGTTCAACTAGACAGAAATTTGAAGAAGGATCAGCAACAGTTATAAAATAGCTTCAAACATTTGTTTGATAAAGTTTCAGACGTTTCCCGATAGTTTTTACAAGAAGGCAAGTAAGCACAGAAGGCAAACGGATGTCTGAAGAAAGACGCACTAAGTATGAAAAAGAAATGTTTTCAAACGATTTTGAGCTTCAAACGTTTGTCGTGGTTTTCAAAACATGACCAATGAAGGTATAGAGAACAAACAGACGTTTGAAGAACAAGCGACGCACGTCTGAAGAAAAAAAGATTTTCAAAGTTTTAAATCTTCAAACGTTTGTACTAAATAGGTTCAGATGTTTGTTTTCACAAAAAGTTTTAATGCCATGAAAATACAGAGAACAGCCAGACGTCTGAAGAAATTTGGACATATGTTTGTTCTGTAAAAAGTTTTAGGCCAATAAAAAACCAGAGAACAAACAGATGTATGAAGAAGTAACGACAGACATTTGTTCTGTAAAAAGTTTAAGGCCAATGAAAATGCAGAGAACAAACAGACGTATGAAGAAGTTTTAACAAACGTCTGTTCTGTCAAAAGTTTTAAACAATGAAATCTCAAAGAACATCTAGACGTTTGTTCTGGTAAGGTTCAAACTTTTGTTCTAAAGAAAAAATTGATATTTTAAAATTTGTACATGTTTTGGAAAATAGAACTGACGTGTGAAACACAATAGTATAGACGCCTGAAGAAGGATTTTTTAGACAAAGTCGAACTTAGTTTTTGAAAAGATTTTAAACGAAAACCAATGCAAGTTTTTCACAAATCATACGAAAAGTGTGTGCAAGAGTTTAATATGATGGTTTCCATAAACATGAGTACCCACACTGATTTCCTATATCGATGTTGTTTTTTTGCCAAATCTTGAATCTTTCGATATCTCGACATTAGCTTTTGAATTTTCGATTTCTTGAATTCTTTTGAATTTGGACTTTTGGTTCCTTAGCTTCTTGAGCTTGAATGTGATCATTGAGGAGCTCTAGTCTATTGACGCCCAACCTTCAATAGATTTTCCGTTTTAGCTCAATTTTCTCTATCCTCCATCCAAAACTTGTCGCGATCTATTCCTGTAAATCCAATCTCACACGAACAAGCTCATATACAGTGTTATATAAAATATGCAAAACAAAGAATAAACAGATGTATAAAGATATCATTAATATTCATAACATCATCAAAACTAAACAATTGAATTATGAAAATCCATAAGTCATCAATCTCCTCCTTTTTAATGATGTCAAAATATTAATGGAAGGTATATGTATATTGAAAATAAAACGTTTGAATAATCTTCAATAATCGATAAAAAGACCAATATACTAAAATTAAACGTTTGAATAATTTCAATATATTGATACAATCCTATTACTCTCCCCCGTTTTGACATAATAAAAAAGGGTGTCCTAAAATGTAAAACGTTTGAATTACTCTCCCTAAACACATGCGTATACCAAAGGTAAGTTAAATGTTTAAATAACTCCCCTTAAATATATGCATAAAAGACTAATAGGAGTTGATATGAGTAAGAGTTAAAGTTAAACGTTTGAATAAATTTGAAAAATAAGCATTTGGCTCATATCAACAAGCATGTATAAAATATAAGCAAAAGTAAGTGATACATACAAGATAACCATATGCAAAATATAAACAAGTTCTAATATCATATAGTTGCAAAGATGAGATAGAGATATAACAAAATAGGGTTTTCTAATCTTTAGTGTCGGTACGCCCATGAAGGCCCTAAACACACTCCACTAGATGTTAGGATATATTACAAACAACAAATCAATAAATGGGTTCCCCTAACAAGGGTTGCGGAGGCCATGTTGACAAGATGATACTTATGACAATATAGTATCTATTAGAACTCATAAGCAATCTATCATATAAGCCACAAGAATATCAATGGAGAAATTAGATATATCAATCTTGAGCAATGTTTTCTCCAAAACTTGTGTTTGACGTCATCTTGTGTGTAGCTTCCTACAACTCATATAATCAAAGATATAATACCTATTAGACACAAGAGTATGAATTAGAGGGATAAAATATCTCACAACCTATATCGAATAAAGTTTGTATAAAATACCATCAATCACTTGATCCTGAGCATAGTAAAAAGAAATAAAAAATTTGATCTACTCAATGATCCATTAGTCGCAAAAAAAACCAATAAAATAAACTAAAGATACAATTCACAGAGTAAAAACCATAAAAAAAATAGAACTAAGTAGTTCCATACACTACTCACAAAATCATCGGTTCATAATCAATATCTTTCTAGAACCGGCATCTCTTAAAACAAGAGGAAATTAAAAACAAACCAAAACAAGTTCACTTTTTCAACCAAACCAACTCTAAAAACAAAACAAAACAAAAACACCAAAGAAAAGATCTCATCTCTCATCTCCTTACTAATCTCATCACCATCATCATTGTCACTCCTCATTGTATCCCAACTGACATTGTCACCATTGCCACCATTGTCCCCTTTGGAACTCTCGACTCTTGAACTCCCGCCTTTTCCACTTTGAAAATCTTCAAACCTAGCGTAGATGTTTCCAAACTGCTCTCCCAGATATGTCATCATATACTCATGGGGGACTCACGAGTCTCTCTTCTCATAGCATCCACGTTCTCGGCCAATGTTTCTTGATGCGCCCTTACATGCCTCAATTCTCAATCCAAGATATCTAAACGATCATAGATGTCGGTGAAGTTGGGATAATATTGCGGTTGATCCATACCCCCTGTAGCAGCTTCTCTTTTTTTACTTTCTCCTTCTACTTCTTCTTCAGCTACACCCTGTTTTGCCGCATGCTGGGACGCGGTTATCGTTAGATTGATGATTCTCACATCCAATGGGGCATCCACCGATCCCAATTGTTGATCTTCCAATAGTACTTTGAAGTACTTGAAGATACGGGTGAAGATCATAGCATATGGTAAAGTTTTGGTGGGGCCAGTTTGCGGCTGAAACGATAACTTCCAAGATGAGATTTGGAAGATTCACCTTGATCTTATGCATAATAAGAAAGGTCACTAACTTGTGGCACCCCTTAAAAGCCCTTTGATCACTAGGTTTGCAAAGAAGAACTTTCCCAAGTGCGTTGCTTACGACTTTTGTAACAACCCTAACTTTCTGCACGAATTTTTTTCAAAATACAGAAAGGCACACCTAAACCTGAACACGAGTTATAAATTTGTTTTGCTTTAAAACTGTAAGAAGGAGTTTGTAGCTCATTGGTAAGACTTTGCACTGCTGAGTCAAAGCACTAGAGTTCAAATCCCATCAGCCATATTATCTTTTTATTTTATTTTCTTTTAATCTTTTATAAGCTCAAGAGTCTACACGTGCACAACACGTAAAACCAAGAGTCCCACTTAAAATAAACAGGAGCAAATTATTATTCAGACCGACTTGGACATTGTTCCCCTCCGAAAGACGGCGCGCAAGGCTGCGATGTCTTGGCACTGAGATTCGGGGCAGATGCTAATTGGTGCTATCCGTTCACCTCTCCGAAGATGCCAAGTTGGTTTATGGCACCATGTATCGAAGGTTTAAGCGGATGCGACCGATGTAGCAGACTTCGTCAGATTCCCCCTCGTTGAGGGGTTTTTGATTGTGGGGACGCTCTTCTCTGCAGGCGCAAGCCCCTGCAGTTAATTACGCTACCGCATTGCGGTAACAACTTTCTCCTTCTCCAGATGGTCACTTCGTGTCGTGTGTGTTTGTTTTATGTTTTGTTGCCCGTGGATTGTTTACGGAGACTGAGTTATGTCGTCGCCCGTAGGGCGTGGACTAGTCCAAATCCGAGTTATCTTAGATTTGGGTTTGGGGGTTTGGTTTGAGGATACGTTAGCCATGCTTGAGGCTAAGATCAACTCAAACGTTTGTTAAGGATACGTTAGTCCGATTTGAGACTAAGATCAACTTAACAGGATCGTTTGGATCCGACAAAAGAGCGTTTGGGCTCCATAGTGGTCCATCGTATGTGTGTGGCCGTCGGGACCCGTTACCTCTCTGACGACGTTGAAGGATTACAACGACGGGTGTCAGAGGGATTCAGAGATGTACCCTCGAGCCAGAGTTAATTGGGGGGATTCATAGTCCAGTCTGCTTGAAGGTTTAAGGATTCGTTAGCCATCTTTGAGGCTAAGATCAACTTAAACGGAACCGTTTAGATCCGACAAAAGAGCATGTGGGGCTCTATTGTTCTAGTTTAAGGACGTTGCGGTCCATGGGTAGTTTAAGGACGTTGCGGTCCATGGGTAGTTTAAGGACATTGCGGTCCATGGGTAGTTTAAGGACATTGCGGTCCATTGTTAGTTTTAAGACATCTCGGTCAAGGTTAAGGACGTCATAGTCCATGGGTTTAAGGACTCCACAGTCCGGTATGTGCTCTGGATGCTTCACATGGGTTCACTGCCGTGCTTAGCGAGGACCAGGCTCCGCTCTGGGCGTTTTCCGTGGGGTCAAAGAGTGACGTTATCCACTTTCCACGTGGCCAGGAATTTTGCACTAGATGCTTCACACAGGTTCACTGCCGTGCTCGGCGAGGACTAGGCTCCGCTCTGGACGTTTTCCACGGGGTCAAAGAGTGACGTTATCCGCGTTCCACGTAACCAGGAATTTTGCATTAGACATGGGTTTAAGGACCCCACAGTCCATATCAATGTGTGGTCGTCGGGACCCGTCACCTCTTTGAAGACATTGAGGGATTACAATGCCAAGTATCAAAGGAGTGAGGAGATGTACCCTAGAACCGGAGTGGCTTAAATAGTCCTTGGCCCAATTTGGGGTCAAGACGAATTAATTATGTTATGAGTCCATTGGCCCAATTAATCACAAATTGAGGACTTATGGCCATCTTGGGCTAAGTCCAATCAGGAGAGGCTTTGCCTCTATCCATTTAAGTCAATTGGGTCAAAGCCTAGCGTTAAAGACTACAGAGCAGTCAGTGTTGAACACTGGGAATGAGATTGACAAGTTAGTGTTTAACACTAAGAGATAATTGGTGTTAAACACCAGCAACAAGGCTTTTCAAATTAGTGTTAAACACTAAAACAACTCAGTGTTGAACACTGCAAATAAGGGTTTTTAATCAGTGTTGAATGCTAAGGCCCAACAGTGTTTTAACACTGGGTTTGAGAGTTTTAATTTAGTGTTAAACACTAAGGCAAGAGGGCTCACGTGGCAGCACGTGAGAGCGCCCTCCCTTCGTTTGTTCTGCTGAAATTATCGCGTCTTTCAGAGCATCACGTGCCATCACGTGATGGGCATTCAAATGCCTATGTGTTAGAACTTCTATCAAGGGTCACGTGGATCACGTGGGGTGCTGCCTCAAAGGGACTTTCTGTAGATCTCTTTAGGGGGTCACGTGGTAACACGTGACCCTGCCTCTATGTATGTTTTTAGAGGATCTGTTAATCTTTTTCAGGAATTACATTCCTCGAGCTGCAAATTTCCGAGGAATTAAATTCCTACTTCCTTTCGAAGACTTGTATTCTGGAATAGAGTTTAACTCTGAATTTTCTGTGGGGATTAAATTCCTCATATATGTGAAGATCCAAATAGGGTTAAACCCTAACAAAAGCTTTTAAGGAATTAAACTCCCATTTCAGGGAATTATGATTAAAGGAATTAAATTCCCGCTGTTTCAACAGAACTATGTTCTTAATTAGGGTTCAACCCTGTTTCTTTTGTTTTGAAGGAATTAAATTCCCATGATACAGGGTCGAGCCCTAATTTTATTTTAAAGGAATTAAATTCCTATAGTTCTGTGAGAGTTAAATTCTCATGCTTGCATTCCTTCTCTATGTTTTGGATCTGCATGGCAGGATCTCGACCCATTGAGAATTAAATTCTCAACCTTAAGGGGAGATGTGCACTTTGCAGATCCTCTATCAAAGAGAGAAGAAATATGCTCTTCTGTTTTATGTATCAGAGTTAAACTCTGTTGAGAATTAAATTCTCTTTCTTTCAAAAAGCCTTCCCTTTCTTTTTGCAGAAGATCCGAGTCTTTTCAAAGTATCAAAGCTCTCCTCCTTTTTTTCTTTCTTTTCTTCTCTGCGCATGTATCTTCCTTTTTTTTTGTATCTCTTGGCTCCTATTTATAGGAGAAGCAGCCGAATAAATTAGTTTTGTGACGAATCTTCATTGAGAGATTTGATTTGCATCCTTCATTCGTTCTGGACCTTTGGATTATTAGGTGAATTTTATTTACCATTGGATTTTAAATCCAGAGATTCTCCCTTGTTATTTTGGTTAGATTTAAGGGGGAAATCTTTCCAAACCCGAGATTTTCCATAGATAGATGATATTTAATCATCTCTGAATCTTTAATTTGATTGGTCCCAGATAATCACTTTCCTTTGGAAAGATTCAAATTTCCTTCAGAATTTAATTCTCTCGTCAAAAATGGGCTTTGAAAGCCGGTCACGTGTGACCACGTGACCCATGGTCACGTGTAGACACGTGACCCTCTTTGGAATGAAGAATCCTCTTTCTTTCTGCGCTGTCTTCTGGTTGCTGTTTTAGCCATCACGTGTTAACACGTGACTATTGGTCACGTGTGAACACGTGACCCCCTGTTAGGAGCCCCTTTCCTTGACTCAACTGTAGCACGAGTCCTCTCCTTTGAGCATCACGTGCCAACACGTGACCTCATCTGAAGCCCTTTTTCTTGACTTGATTAGGGAACCTTTTCTCTGACTTGATCAGGGAACCAATGAGCCATTTTCCGCTGTTTTCATATGTCATGTGTCAACACGTGACTGCTGGTCACGTGTGAGCACGTGACCCCTCTTTCTGAAGCTTTTCCCATAAGCTTTTCTGATTTTAAATCAGGAAACAAATGCCCCCACAGCGTTGTTCTCACGTGTCCGCACGTGAGTGCAACGCTGTCACCTCTTGCGACCGTTGGATTCCTCTATGGATCCGGGGAGATGAAACGTTTCCATTGTCTTCTATAAATACCGCTGTCTCTTCATAGGAGCCTTCACTCTGCTCATCTTCTTCTTCTGAGAACTTTTTCTTTGAGAATTTAATTCTCGTTTTCAGAGCTTAGTTCTCTGTCTTGACATTTTCCAGAGTTTAACTCTGTTGGCGGATCTCTTTTCCTCAGGTAATAATGTTGAACGGCCAAAGCGCCTTCGTCCTTAAAAGAACTTTTTGGATTTTAAATCCGCATCAAGGGTTTCGCAGAGAACCCATTTTTCTTCAAGTTTTTCCATAAGAACAGGAAACCACCTAACTTTCGAACTGTAGATCTCTTAGGGTTTAAGTGATCTTTGGGGAGGTGATGATGGCGTTTCAACCCATGGAATTTAATTCCATCAAAAATATTTCTGGGAATTTAATTCCCTTTTCTTAATAAGGAATTTAATTCCTATGAAGAACTCAGTCTCTTCGCATGGAGGCTTCCTGAGGTCTCTTGGCCCTAGGTGGTTCTTCCTGCAATTAATGCGATGGGGGCTTTATGATGATGTCTTTTGGTGGGAATTTAATTCCTTTGATTTTGCTAGATTCATTGTAGAGCCCGAGACAGCTTCTGTTGGGGGAGAATGTGCATGATCATCACTCTTTGAGGATATTCCCTTTGTTTTATTGTAACGCTGTGGCCCCATAATTAATGAGCCGTCATTCGGATTCTGTGGGACCCATATGTTTTGTAGCCAATGACTCCAAAAACTATGCCGTTGCTTTCTTTAATTAGTCTTCATGTTTATGCATGAATATACGTTGCTGACTTTTCTTCTAACGGTCTTCCTTTATTGGATTTCAGGTGCGATGGCTTCTGTTCCGCGCTTTCCCTTTTCTCGCTCAGAGGCTGCTTTTCCTCAGTCGCCGTCTGATGAGGAAGCGATGGCGATGATTCGGGCCCATGACCCGAACTGCACCAATCTTCTTCAATGGGGACCTTGGTACAATCAGATTATTCAGGGTCGCCGGAGCTTTCTTTGCGCGGTGCCGACGGAGCCCACTTTCCCATTTTTACCGATGGATCCTCCGAGGACAGCTTTTGCTGTGGAAATGCCCAATTGGACTCCAACGGGGAGGCTAGAGCCTTCGACGACCGGCATTCCGAACCATCCGATCCCGGCCATAGACATTTTGGGACGGCGTATCTGCCAGGGTGAGGCCCACCCGTGGGGGCAAATTTATAAGATAGGGCTCACTCCTAGGCATCCTACGGGCTACCTTCTCTGGGCTCGCTACATCCTTTCTGCCCATCGGGCGCGGTTGCAGAAAGTCGGGCTCTACCAGGCCGTATATGCGTCGCTATTCCATTACAAGTCCCCGCATGCCTGGTGGGTCAAGGCGTTTTTGAACCAGTGGAATCTTCCCACTAATACTTTCATTCTGGGAGATCGCGAGGTTTCGATTTCTCTGGCCGAATTCTATGATATCTCGGGGTTGCCGATAAGGGGTAATCTGTATGAGGAGCTGTTGCCTCCTGACGAGTATGTTTTTGAGCCCGAGCCCGCCCCAGTTGACGGCCTGTCTGCTGAGAATGCTATTCGCCACAAGCGTCCCAGTTTAATTAAGGCCCTAGGCATCTTCGACCGATTGTTCACCGAGTCCGAGGAGCAGGGCGTTACTTTCAAGAGCTTCATTGCTTGCTTTATTCGCGAGGACGCCTTATCGAAGACATCCCCGAAGTTTGCCAACATTGGGGACCCCTTTGGGTTTGGCCCGAAGAGGTTGCCGACCAACGAATCAGATCTACCTCAGTATTACATCCCTATCATATCGCCAATCTCTTTTGAATCCATTGCTGCCCCAGGCATGGACGAGGAGACGTTCTTTGTGGGGTTTGTTAGCGTCTGGCTCAGTCGGTTCGTTATCCCCATGCATCGCCGCTTCATGAGAGCCTTGGTCATCTATCCGGCTCATCGTATTGCTGAGGGGATGCGGTTGGCCATCGGCATCCCGGCCTTGGCGCACCTATATAATGGATTGGGCACCGCAGCTAACACTTCTACGCCTGGCGTGGACGTAGTGAACTTTTCGCTTCATTATTTCACGTCATGGATCGAAATGCATGTGCTGGGGTCTTTTGCTATGCATCAGAGGCCCGCTTTTTACGACGCCTATACCTTCCCGCGACTTATGCGACTGGTGGGTGCTTCTGCTGCCGATCCAACTCAATTTAGGGCTATTCGGGTGCTGATCTCTCCTCATGCCACCGCTGGCGGGTTGGTTTTTAACGATCGGGTTCTGTCTACTCCTTCAGGTCCCGTTCAGCAGCTTTGGGACCAGTCAAAGGACAACGTGCCTTCTCTGAAGCCCCGAGAGGCCACGCATTTGTATTCAATTAGACCGGGCTACTTGGTGTTTCGCCAGGATAGTGCAGCTCTTTTTATGCGGTACAATCCGCATCGATTTGCCCGGCAGCTTGGATACGACCAGGGTGTTCCCTTTGAGGCTTTCATAGTCGCCCCGATCCCTTCGCTCGACGCTGTTCGCGATGCCGCTCATCATTTTGTGAGGTTGAACACCGGCTCTCATTTCATGGTCCCCGAAGCCGAGTACATGCCCCGATGCGTAGGTGCATTTACGAGTTGGTATCTTCATCGAATCACCCCAATTATTGCTGAAGAAAGAAGGGTTCTTCTTGGTCACGACTCCCCTCCTCAGGTTTTGGGAGCTAAGCTGCGACCGAGGGTTCCAGTCCGCTTCCCTTTGAGGGAGATTGGCACCGCCCTCATTCCAGGGGAGTCAGGGGTAGACCTTACTCCAACAGCTGGTATGCCCTTGGGTTCCCAATCGCGGGGTAGACGGGCTCCAGTAGTAGCACCTCTGCCGGTAGCGGCACCGCCCCCCGTGGCGTCGACGACGGCGATGTCGTCCTTGGTCGTGGCACCGAGTGAGAGTAACAGGGACGAGGGTGTTGAAGGCGACGTGGGCCAGCGTCGCCCTAAGGCTTCGCGAGGGAGGAAGCGGTCATCTTCAGCGACCGTCTCTGGGTCTAAACGGAGGAGGAAAGCGGCTACCGCCCCGCTTGATTCCGTGGTGGAGTCTGAGCCCATCCTTGAAGACGAACCCTTGGCCTTGCAAGAGTCAAGCGCTGGACTTCTCTTCCCGAGTTCGGCTGATGAGGAGGCTGCACAGTTGGCTGAGGCCATACGGCGTTCAAAAGACGTGTCCCATAACGCCAAGGTTCCGAAGAAGTCTTATCCCGCTGTAATTTTTTACGAAGACCCTTCGTGGATTCGGCGGCGATTTATCGGCCCTTTGGAGGAATGGGGGAAAGGGCTTTGAAGCAGGCCGCTTCAGAAGACGCAGCTGATGCACTTTCTTTATGGACCGGCGGTCATGAGTCTACTCTTGAACCTCATCGAGCTTATCTCCTTGAGAAGGAGAAGCGGCTTGAAGAAGCCATATTGAGGGCTTCTTTGCGTATAGGTATGTTGTGCTTATCCTGTAACCTTGTCGATTATTTATACTCATGGGTATGTATCATTATTTTTGTTTGAATCGTGCAGAATCTTCGACGTTGGGGGAGCTCCCTACTGGCCCATTAAAGCTGAAGCCCGCCGAAGTTCTTAATGAAGCTTTGCCGGATGTGGAGAGGGTTGACGAGGCTGCTCCTCTCATGATAGAACCTCCAGCGGCGGTTCTTGATCAGGGAGTGCTTGCCCCTTTGGGGGATGCTCTCCTGGAGGCCGCCATCCCGATGACTCTTGCTGAGGGTGGCCCAAAGGCTGGAAGCGAGGTAGTCGGGACTACTCTCCCTTTGTTGGAGCCTGAGGTCGCGGCGGAGACCGTTGAGGCTGCTATCCCCCCGGCTCAGAATGGGAGGAGTGTTGAAGGTATCCCTCTGCGTTTTAATTTAGTAACCCCTTCATAGTCTGAAATCTTTTATCTTTCCCAGAATTGCGCGGTTTGGCAGCCACGATCGCGGATCTGTCGCCTCGTCAATCATTTCAGCGTTTATTGGAGATGGCAGCTCCGCAGGCGATCCCTCCTCAGCGTATTGTCCTTTCCTCTGGGCAAGGTTAGTGTCATTCGCCATTTTTTTTTTACCATAGCATTGTTACCATTTTGCGAAATGACGTTGATGTCTCTTATAGTTTTAGATGCCGATGATGAGGTTGAGGTCGTCGAAGGGCCAGGGGAATCTTCAGCTCCTACTTGCATGGCTGTCGGTGAGTGACATTTTATTATAGTCCCATTCATTCTGCGTTTAAAAGTTTTACTAACATTCGCCCAATTTGAACAGCCCTGCCAGTCTCCATGGCTTTGGAATCACGCATTGTGATGCCGCCCGACCCCTATGCTTTGCGGGCTTCAGAACGCTTGGCCCAATTGAGCCTTGTCTCCCTATCTTCTTTCGTCGAGGAGCTCCGCGCTGGTAGTGCGACTACAGCCGAAGCGTTTGCCGCTGAAGCTAACGGCTCTCTTCCTTTTCTCGCCACCTATCACCGCGAGGAGGTGGTGCGGGTCTGGGTGGAGTTCTGTAGGAAGGTGGAGGCCTGTTTGTACGCTCTCGAGTGTTCTTGCCTTTCCTCGGAGGCCGTGGCTGCAAAGGCAGAGTTACGGGGGCTGATAGCACGGTGTGCGACAAACATGACGTCATGTGAGAAGAGGCTTGGCCGTAAATTCTCGGAAAGGGAGCTAGCCTCCAAGGCGCTGGGCGAGCTTCAAGCCAATCTCACAGCCAGGGCCAACAAAGTATACGAACTCTGGAGGGTGCTTTAGGAGTCCATAAAAGAGGTGGTGGCTCTCGATAAAGCCGCCACGTTCATTCATGAGAGGGTCGAGGCTCATAAGGTCACCGAGAAAGAGCTCGAAGCTTGGCTTGGTTCGTATCAGGCTCAGCAAGCTCAGGCGGAGGCTCGTCTTCTGGAGATCTTGCATCATGAAGCCGTGGCTCAGCAACAGAACGATGAGCTGGTAAGATTATTGCACCGCCCGCCGGCTTAAGGACTTGTATCTTTTCTCCCTTTTTTTTGTACATACTCATGGATAAGAGTATCTTCCTTTTTATTTCTTTCATGAATTGTATTTTGTATCCATTTTGGTCTATGAATAAAAGATACATTTTTCTTCTCAATGGTGTGTCCCCTTTTTATTGAATGCATTCTGCGGATATTCTATCTTGATCTTCTTGCAGGACAGCGATGGCTCAGGATTCAGGGTTGAGATCTGCTTCCTAAGACTTCTGCATTTTACGAGCTACGAGGGTCTCATATAGAGTTTTTCTCCCTACAGGTCGAGAGGATCCCATAGGTGTAAGTTCTCCTTAAGAGTCGTGAGGATTCTTAAGCGGGTTTCCCTTAAGAGTCGTAAGGATCTCACAAGAGAGTTTTTTCTTCCTTATGGGTCGTGAGGACTTGTAAGTGCTGGATGTGGTCACCCTTGTCCGTGTTTTACGGAGTCAGGGGTTTCTCCGGGTATCGTAGTTTAAAGACGTCGCGGTCAAGGTTAAGGACCTCATAGTCTGCGGATTTAAGGACTCCACAGTCCGCTGTTAGTTTTAAGACATCACGGTCAAGGTTAAGGACCTCATAGTTCGTGGATTTAAGGACTCCACAGTCCGCTGTTAGTTTTAAGACATCACGGTCAAGGTTAAGGACCTCATAGTCCATGGATTTAGGGACTCCACAGTCCGATGTTTAGTTGCAGGGACCCGTCACCTCTTTGAAGACGTTGAGGAATTACAACGCCAGGCATCAAAGGAGTGAAGAGATGTACCCTTAAACCGAGGCAAAAATCTGTAAGGAATAGGGGTGGTTGATCGTTAGTTTTAAGACATCGCGGTCGAGGTTAAGGACATCATAGTCCGTGGATTTTAAGGACTCCACAGTCCGGTATTTGCTCTGGAGGCTTCACACGGGTTCACTGCCGTGCTTGGCGAGGACCAGGCTCCGTTCTGGATGTTTTCCACGGGGTCAAAGAGTGACATTATCCGCGTTCCACGTAACCAGGAATTTTGCGCTAGATGCTTCACACGGGTTCATTACCATGCTCGGCGAGGACTAGGCTCCGCTCTGGACATTTTCCACGGGGTCAAAGAGTGACATTATCCGCGTTCCACGTGACCAGGAATTTTGCGCTAGATGCTTCGCACGGGTTCACTGCCGCGTTAGGCGAGGACTAGGCTCCGCTCTGGATGCTTCACACGGGTTCACTGCCGTGCTCTGCGAGGACCAGGATCCGCTCTGGACGTTTTCCATGGGGTCAAAGAGTGACATTATCCGCGTTCCACGTAACCAGGAATTTTGCGCTAGATGCTTCACACGGTTTCACTGTCGCGTTAGGCGAGGACTAGGCTCCGCTCTGGATGCTGCACACAGGTTCACTGCCGTGCTCTGCGAGGACCAGGATCCGCTCTGGACGTTTTCCACGGGGTCAAAGAGTGACATTATCCGCGTTCCACGTGACCAGGAATTTTGCGCTAGATGCTTCACACGGGTTCACTGCCGCGTTAGGCGAGGACTAGGCTCCGCTCTGGATGCTTTCCACGGGGTCAAAGAGTGACATTATCCGCGTTCCACGTGACCAGGAATTTTGCGATAGATGCTTCACACGGGTTCACTGCCGCGTTAGGCGAGGACTAGGCTCCGCTCTGGATGCTTCACACAGGTTCACTGCCGTGCTCTGCGAGGACCAGGATCCGCTCTGGACGTTTTCCACGGGGTCAAAGAGTGACATTATCCGCGTTCCACGTGACCAGGAATTTTGTTGATTATATCCGCATTTCACGGGATGGAGGTTCGACTCTTGGTGATATGTATCGCCGAGCCTTGGTGATATGTATCTCCCTATGGCACCGATTTCGGCATCAGCACCGCTACAACTGGAATGTTGCCAGGAGCGAATCATCATTTGCCTTTGTCGATGATGAACAAAGATGTCTCAGCAAACAGGGTTAAGGGTTATGTCGACCAAGGCTTTTGACTTTATGAGCCGTAAGGGTCTCACGAAGGTATTCCTCCCTACAAGTCGTGAGGATCTTGCAGGTGTATTTTCTCCTTAGGGATCGTGAGGATTCCTAAGTGTGTGTTCCTCTGTAAGTCGTAAGGATCCTACAAGAGGGCTTTCTCCTTATGGATCGAGAGGACCTACAAGGGTTGGACTTGTTGGGGAAATGTTTATTCGCGCCCGTGGATTGTATACAAGGGTCAGTATGAGCCGCTTGTAGGGCAATATCGAGGGTTGTGGGGGATCTGCTTAAGAACAGGTTTAGGTTTCTGTAACTTAAGACTTTCAAGTCTTATGAGCCGTGAGGGTCCCACAAGAGAGTTCTCCTTACGAGTCGTGAGGATCTCGTAAGTGTATTTTCTCCTTAGGAATCGTGACGATCCCTAAGTGTGTTGCTCCTTTGTGAGTCGTAAGGATCTCACACGGGTGGTTTCTCCTTACAAGGTCGAGGGGACCCTATAAGTGTCTTTTAACGAGGTTGCTCCCTTTCGGGTTTTCACAAACACTCGCCGGTAGTCCTGCTGTTTTTACTCACGGAGCCCTGTCGGGTTTTCATCCGTGCCCATTTTGCTTATGGACATACCGTTTTTTTTTATTCTTTTTCATATATATATATATATATATATATATATTTTTTTTCGCCAGCCTAAGGATGCTGCGGTAGTAGTTTTAGGGACGTTTCGGTCCGTCGTTAGTTTAAAGACATTTCGGTCCGTCGTTAGTTTAAGGACGTTTCGGTCCATTTTTAGTTTAAGAACGTTTCGGTCCGTCGTTAGTTTAAGGACGTTTCGGTCCGTTGTTAGTTTAAGGGCGTTTCGGTCCGTCGTTAGTTTAAGGACGTTTCGGTCCGTCGTTAGTTTAAGGACGTTTCGGTCCGTCGTTATGGGAAGGCCGGCTGCTGCTTGTAAAGTCTGAGCCTAGGAAGATAGCGAGCGGACATAGTCGTCGTCATCTATCATTGACCCAGGCTATGGCTCATTAAGCATAGTATTTCTTTAAGAAGCGGCCGTTTATTGGCCTGAAAGGTCTTTCACCGTGCATGTCCATGAGTAGATAGGCTCCACCCTGGTAGACCTTGTCTATGATGTAAGGGCCTTCGTAGTTTGGCTCAAATTTTCCCCGCTTGGCACGATTGGGGATCATAGGTCTCTTGACCACTAGCACGAGTTCGCCTTGGCGGAATGTCCTCGGCCCGGTCAATCTTTCGTATGAGCGCGTCATCTTTGCTTTATAGGATTCTAGATGTTGTTGCGCTATGAGTCGGGTTTCGTCGAGGGCATCAAGCTCCTCAAGCCGAAGGTGGGCATTTTCTTCGTCCGTCAGCTCATGGTGGACTGCCACTCGCAGAGAGGGTAACTCTATCTCGAGGGGAGCACTGCTTCCGTCCCAAATACCAATGCGTACGGCGTTGTGTTCGTGGCCGTCTTGAATGTAGTTCGATAAGCCCAAAGGGCCTCTTGCAGCCTCTCGTGCCAGTCTCTCTTATTCCGGGAAACGGTCTTTTTTATGATCTTCGTCAAGGTCTTATTGAAGGCCTCGGCCAGACCGTTAGCTCGTAGGTTGTAAACTGAAGAATATCTCCAGTCTATATTGTGCTGCTGCGCGAAGCGGCTAATCTTATGGCTTCTGTAGTCTGGCCCGTTATCGGAGATAATCCGCCGTGGGGTTCCGAACCGATAGATGACGTGCGTCTTGAAGAAATGGAGGATATTCTCCGTCTTCACTTCCCTCAATGGTATTGCTTCTGCCCATTTGGAGAAGTAATCAGTTGTCGCCAGGATAAAACGATGTCCCCGAGATGATGCTGGCTCAATGGGGCCGACTATGTCAGTCCCCCACATCTCGAAGGGCCAGCTGGCCACCGTTGGGTGTAGTGGATTTGGATGTTGGTGGATAAAGTTTCCATGAATCTGGCACGAGTGGCATTGCTTCGCATACTCAAGGCAGTCCTGGATCATCGTGGGCCAGTAGTAACCCATCCGTTTTATCTTCAACTTCATCTTAGGGCCTGCTTGGTGGGAACCGCAGAGTCCGTCGTGAACTTCTTGTACGACCCTTCTCGCTTCGTCAGGTCCTAGGCATATCAGCCACAGAGAATCGAATGACCTCTTGTATAGAGCATCGTTGACGAAGGCGAAAGATAGAGCTCGTTTCATGAGTTGATGCCTTGAGGATGTATCTTTGGGCATTAGGTGGGACTTAAAGTAGTCTATGAAGACTTCCCTCCAGTCCTCGGCCTTCTCATGGTCTTTTATTTGTAGGGTCGTCTGCTCAGTCGCTCCCTTCTCTTTATATAATTCCGGAGGTATTTCTGCTGGGGCAAGCACTCGACGGCTTTGTACCACGATTCTTACATCATCGAGGTTTTCGTCCGCCAGTTCTTTAGCAAGTTTGGCTAACGCGTCTGCTTTACTGTTTTCCGTGCGCGGTATGTTCTCTAAAATATAGGAGGGAATTTGGGCCAATAGTTGTTGCACCTTTTCGCCGTACTTTACCAACTCCGGTTTGCACGTTTGGTAATCACCATTTACTTGACTAACGACTAGCTGAGAATCCCCGTATATAAGGAGGTCTTCAATTCCCATGTCGATGGCGATTTCGAGGCCTGCTATCAGAGCTTCATATTCAGCTTCATTGTTTGTCCTTGGCTCTGTTAAGGAGAAGGCGAAGCGCATTATCCCTCCTTGTGGAGTTGCAAAGATGAGGCCTATCCCCGATTTGATCATTGGGATACCTTGTTTCTGTTTCTTTACGGAGGACGCTCCATCGAAATAGAGTTCCCATCGGGTGCTTCCGCCGCTAATCGCATCAAATGCATGCTCGTCCGGCAAAGCACAGTTCAGAGGAGAATCAGCCGGTATCGGGTGCTCGGCGAGGAAATCGGCAATGGCCTGGCCTTTCACCACCTTGAGAGGTTGGTACGTTACCGAGAACTCTATCAAGAGTAGGGCCCATTTAGCGAGTCGTCCCGTCAATATGGCTTTCGACATCAAGTATTTAAAGGGGTCCACTTTTGAAATAAGACGGACTTCATGCGCCAACGCATAGTGTCTGAGCTTTGTTATCGCGAAGATTAATGCCAAGCAATGTTTTTCAATGGGAGAGTAGTTGCTTTCTGCCCCCAGCAGAACTCGACTTAAGTAGTAGAGTGCTCTCTCTTTTCCCTGATCGTTCTCTTGCGCCCATAATGCGCCTAAGGAACCTTCGAGGGCGGTTGTATAAAGAATGAGGGGTTTTCCCTTGACCGGCGCAGCCAACACCGGAGGGTTCTGCAGGTACTGCTTCATCTCGTCTAGTGCACTTTGTCATTTGTGATCCCAAACGAACGGAGTCCCCTTTTTCATCAGGTGGCTGTAAGGACGGCATTTGCCTGAAAGATTGGCGATAAACCGCCGGATGTATGCGAGCTTCCCTTGGAGAGACCGCAATTGTTTGAGGGTTCTTGGCGGAGGCATTTCCATGATCGCTTTAATCTTCGACGGATCTATTTCAATACCTCGGTGTCGAACGATGAATCCCAGGAATTTGCCCGAGGAGACTCCAAACGCGCATTTGAAGGGATTCATTTTCAAATTATATTGCCGAAGGCATTGAAACACAGTCTCCAGATGCTTTAAATGCTCTTCGTATGACATACTCTTTACTACGAGGTCATCGATATAGCACTCAACGATGTCATGTATGAGGTCATCGAAGATCTTTGTCATGGCCCTTTGATAGGTAACGCCAGCGTTTTTTAGACCGAAGGGCATAACCCTGTAGCAGAATATACCCAAAGGGGTCCGGAAAGCGGTGTGCTTCTGGTCTTCGGGATGCATCTTTATCTGATTGTATCCTGACGAACCGTCCATAAAGGAGAAAACCTTGTGAGTGGACGTGTTATCTATCATTAGCTCGGTTACCGGTACTGGGAAATCATCCTTTGGACAGGCTTTATTGAGATCCCTGAAATCCACGCATATGCGTACCGTCCCATTCTTCTTCATTACCGGGACGGTATTGGCGATCCAATCGGGATATTGAACTTCTTGAATAAATCCAGAATCGATCAGCTTTTTGACTTCGGCATTGATGCTCATCTCTAACTCGAGTCGCATCCTTCTTGGCGCCTGCTTGACTGGCTTGATATCTGGGGATATTGCTAATTTATGTACGGCCACCTCCGGATCTAATCCTGGCATCTTAGAGTAGTTCCACGCGAAGCATTCTTTATGCCGTAGAAGCACGTTCTTTAACGCGGCCACCTTTTCTTCAGAGAGTAGCTCGCTGACAAATGTCGGTCGCGGGTCATCCGCCGATCCCAACTCAATCTTCCTGAGGTTATCTGCAGTAGTATGTATACCATCTTCCAGTTCTTTCGGAGCGGGCGGAAATTCTGAGATCACCTCATCATCGCCGTTCTCAAAGCACCGGGGAAGGTCATCTATGTTCTCGGGCTCTTCTTTTAATATCGTAATCGTATAACAGGTGCGAATCCGCTCCCGGGACTGAGGTGGATCCGGTTCTGCTCTTGCGGCCTTGGGTTCATGCTTTTGCGGCGGCGTTACCCTCCAGCTGTTGGATAAAGCGAATCTGCCACGTCGGTACTGGTCCTCGACCCAGTTCTTGAAGGTGAAGCAATCTTCGGTAGGATGTCCTATAGCTTGGTGATAAGAGCAATAGCTCGAACGAGAAGCCTTGTTGGCTTGCTCAGGGTGTCTAGACTCTGAAAGCGCGATCATTTGATGTTTTAAAGCGAGCTTGAGTAACTTCTCCGTCTTGTCTCGGGGGAAGGAGTACGCTCGACTCATCTTTTCCATGAGGGACGAATCCGAGCCGCGCAGTACCCATAACCCTCTAATCCTGCGTCGTTGTTGTCGGCTCCTCTTCCCGCTTCTTAATTTATTTCCGTTTCCGCATCGGGCCTTTCGCACAACGGGTTGACAAGAATGAACATCTTTGTCTTTTGCAGTCTGTTGAAATAGACGTTGTGTCCTGGCCTTCTCATAGATGGCCATTTCGCGGTTGTGGTTTTCCTGAGCTTTCGGACCCATTTTCCTGATAGGCTTGTTCGTTCGTTCTCCAAACGACGGACTCGGCGTTTCGATCGCGGGGTGTAATTTTGACGAGGGGTTGGCATCTCCTGACAGGGCGTCCTCTTCTTCATCAAAGGTGTATATGGCGTAGTTACTGTGGACCCGTTCCCGTTTTCCCGCTCTCGCGTATCCAAGCCCGAGTGTTTCCATTTTCCCGTTGGGCAATTTGCGCTGAGTCCCAGGGACATCCCAAATCTTGTTGTAGAACCGAGCCTGCCGAACAGTCTGTTTTAAGGGTACTCCTTGGCGCTTCAATAGCTTCTTTAATCCATTTGTATAGTATCTGGGCAGACGGATGGGTTGGAGTTTGTCGCACGTAGCATCCGCGCCATGCCAGATCTCTTTCTCTATTTTCGACTCTGAGGATCGGTAGAATAGGATCACCTTCTCACCCCTTTGCCTAGGAGGGATGTAAAATGTTTGCAGGTCCTGCACATTATGAGCTTGCAGCGTGTCGAGATCCTTGTAGTGTTCTCGCGGTACCATGGTGATTTGCAAACTATGGTCATCGCCAAGGGGTGCTTGTATTGACAGCCGATTGGAGAATACGGCATTAACTTCATCTTCTGAATCACTTCCGAAGACCAACACGGGGGCGGGCGTCCCCAGGTTGTTACGCTGAGATGGCCCTGTATAAACTATCTCTTCCCCTTCTTCGGTATCGCTTCCGAAAACAGGGATGGTGGCGGCGGCTTTGTTCTCCGGGTCGCGACACCTTTCTGTATCTTCGAAGTCTGGCAAAAAGTATTTCGCATCTTCGTATTTGCGGACTTCGTTCACGGAGAATGGATTTAACTCTCCTGTTACGGTATACTCGAAACCATCCTTAAAGTACTTCATACACTGATGTTGTGTAGAAGGGACGATGTTGTATTCATGTAGCCAAGGACGACCGAGCAAGGCGTTGTAGCAGGTTTTGGCGTCAATGACATGAAATTTGATGTCTGTGACGAGAAGTCCAAAGCGTAATGTTAGTATCACAGATCCGAGAGTCCGTGGCGATTGTGAATCGAAACCGGAGATAGTAATTTTGTCACGAGCGAGGTGTTGCACACTCATGCAGATTTTCTTCAACACCCGAACATTAAGGAGATTGACGGAGGATCCATTATCCACCAGTATCTTGCCTATCTTGATGTCATGGCAGTATCCGGAGACATATAAGGGACGGTTATGGTCGCACGTCCCGAGAAGGAGGTCTTCATCACCGAAAGTGACGTCGGCCGTATGCACTTCCTCCAGTTCGTCCTTCATCTTTTCAGTGGCGAGGAAGGCTTGGAATTGTTCAGGTTCTTGCAACGCCTTAATTAGCGAGTCTCGCGATTCTTTTGACAATAGGAGGGCATCAAGGATGCTAAGCTGAGAAGGTAGCTTCCTTAAGTGCGCGAGGATGTTATAGTCCACCTTACCCTTCTTAGGAGGGTCTCTGGTAATTAGTTCTTTCGTGACCTGGTCATCTAAAGTGATATCTTCAATGACCTTTTCCTTTCCCTTATCTTTTCTGCTCACGGGCCCGAGATTCTTTTCTGGGAGTGTGCGATTGCGCAGCTGGATGTTCTCACAGGCCTCCGATTCCTCCTCTTTCCCTAAAACGGATTCTTTAAAGAGAGGGCCCAGAGCCATTTCTTCATCAGAGTCGCTCCCAAAGGTGAGAACTTGTGACCCCCCAGCGTTAACCATGTAACAGTTGCCAGTAGTCTTGTTGTGCCCTTCGACAGTACTTCTTTGCTCCCGACGGCTCTTGCGTTTCATGCGCTTAAAATGTTGCTGACGAGTAACATATCCTTGCCACCATATTTCAAAGGCGTCGCACTCCTCCGTGGGGTGTGAGATTCTCCGATGATATGCGCAATAATTAGGGTGCCTCTCCGCCCCATCGTGTGTATTTCCTTCTGAGGGTGGTAGCTTCATTCCCATTGACATGGCTTTGGCGAACCTTTTCCTCGTCTTGAATATCTTCTTGTCTACTTCGGATGCCTTTTGATCTGGCGGGGGTAGTTCAACTCTTTCATTCAGTCGCCTGCATTTGGTTTCTTCTGACGTTGCCATCTCACGCTCCTGATCCGCTTTACTTTTTAGACGAATCTCGTCTAGAAAGGCATTGATCATTTCATTTGTCAGCGACGCACGCTCTGGTTCAGGTTCTGCCTCCAGCTTCTTAGTGTCAGGAGTTTTCTCATCATCGGTAAACGAATGGGAGATTACGTTACAACTCGCCACATACTCTTCGGATTCATCCGATGAGCTCTCTTCATCATCTCCCTCTTGAAAGATGTGGTTGAGGAACTCTTGCAGTGTGACAGGGGTTCGCGCCTTTTGATTGTATTCTTCCAGCGCGTCGATTTGCTTCTGCAATTTCGTGCGCTCGTCTCCAAGCTTCGCGGGCTTCTTGGATTTCTTCTCCTTTTTCTTCGAAGCTTTTGACGGCTGGGCGTGAGTATTCGGGCCCTTATCACGAGTCTTCGTAGTTGTGCGGGGTCTCAACATCCCCTCGATAATTTGAGGTTCAAGAGGGTCTTTCCATTCGATCGCAGGGCACGCGTGGAGGTCTCTCAGCATTCTTTTTGTTTTCGTTGATAACACGACCTCCCATGGAGCTTCTTCAATAAAGGAGCAGGTTGCCCCCAATGTATCTGTTTTCTTAGGAGTATGCGGTTGTGGTGGGCTCACCTTCCACTTCTCAGACAGTACAAACTTCCCCTGGAGGTATTGATCTTCAATCCATCCTTTGAAGATGAAGCAATCTTCAATCGGGTGACTTACCGCTTGATGGTAAGGGCAATAGCTAGGGTTATTCATCTCGGTGGGTTGTGGCGGTCGCCTTGGATTCGGCAGGTTTATAAGTCTGTTGCGTATTGCCAGCTCAAATAGCCGTTTCGTCTTGTCTCGTGGGAACGAGTAGGGACGTTTCATCTTCTCATTATAATATCGGCGTCTTTCTTCCAATTGATCTGCCGATTTCGGGGCGTTAGGTTGCTGTTGGGCATTTGCGATGAAGGTCGCCCTCCCTTTACCCTTGTCATTCCGAGGTTCCGACTTCGGGGGAGGTGGTCTATGACCCATCTGGTCCATCTGAGCCAACTTGTCGATTAAAGCCTGGAATGTGGTTGGCTTAAAGAACATCATAAACTGGGAGATAGTTGCGTGGGGGTCTAGGGTTCCCACGAACATGCCCACTGCGGGTGCCTCCTCAATGCGTTGTTCGCATCTCGACCACAAATTCCGCCAGCGTATAGCATACTGGACCCAGGTTTCGCTTGGTTTTACTCTGGCGTTAATCAGTGCTGTTATTGGAGTGCGTTCGCTGGCACTTGCGAATCGCTGAGTGAATAACAACTCCATTTCAGCGAACGTTTTGATAGAATCGTTCGGGAGTTCCGAATACCATTCAAACGCTGTTTCTGATGAGCTGCCCACGAATTGGCGAAGCAACAGTTTATCATCACCGCCGGTGTTACCGCAGAGGGCCCGGAACTGGGCGACATGTTGATGGGGATTGCCGGTCCCCTTGTATACGTGGAATTTTGGTATCGTATAGCCCTGCGGGTATTTGATTTGGTCGTACCAGCTTGGATACGGCCGCCCCGTCTTCATGACTTGACCAGCTGCCTCAGTCGCATGATGGACCCGGATTTGCTGGGCTATGTAGTCAGCCAAGTCTGCCTTAGAGATTGCCTCCTCCTTGGCCGTTGAGAGGGCCGGCAGTGGATTCGATGTTTCTCCTCGGTCGTCTTCAAGAACGATTGGGGGATCTTCGGCGGGCAAGTCCTGCTGGATCATCATTCCTATCATATCTTGGAAGAGAAGGCCCATACGTTGTATGTTGGCTGCTTGTTCAGCAGCCTCTTTATCCTTTTTCTCCAGTATCCGGCGAAGGAATTCAGCGTCGGTTTCTTCTTCTTGGCGCGCGTCTGAGGATGTTTCTGGGCTTTCTTTTGGCCCGGTAAGTGCGGCCATAGCATTCATCATTTCTTGGAGCTTTTGTTGCTGCTCCTGGGCTTTCGTCACGGATCGGGTAAGTGGTCGATGGCCCGTAGAAGTGCGGCTCTCCTCTTTTCCAGAGGCCATGTATACTGTGTGGACCATCATGCCCCCAGACTTAGGGCGTCTGGGCTCAGTGTTTTTAGCCGTCGTTGCACACTGAGGGGTCTTCTCTGGCTCCCTCCTTTTATGAGCCATGGAGGTTGAGGGGGCCGTTGAGGTGGGCGTCCCGACAACCTTTCGGGGGTTCAGCCTGGTGGCCAGCTTTCGGTTTGATTTTCAGCTTCTTGTGCTGGCGGGAGAAGTTTGGATTGATGGTCGAGTCTCGGGCCTGTCGCCAAACCTTATAGATTTTGGAAGACAGCCGTTGAAGAGATTGGGGTTGTTCTGGTTTTATTTCCGCATCCTTCTTTAATGGGGGAGGAGACCTCTTCAGCACTGCAGTAGGAGAATTTCTTCGCACCTTGTTTAGCATTTTGAAGCTGTTCCCAGTTGGAACAGCAGCATCAACTTCTGCCACTGGGGCTGGTGGAGTCAATCCGGAGGGGGAATTGCTCCCAGCCTTCCTTATTCGGCGCCAATGACGACGTCGAGCGCGTCGAGCGGACGGCGCTGGTTCAGCGGTAAGAATGGTCTTGTCTTGCCCCCTGTGTGGGTGGGGGGTTGTCGTTGGTGTTAGCCTGTCAAAGACCGATGTCTTCTGGGCAGTAGGAGCGGGAGCCGAAGCCGTCAATCTTGTAAAGACCGACTTTTTGGCCGGAGAAGCCACCTTGGCAATTTCGGGGGTAGGAGCGGCCACTTTCTTAGAAGTAGCCTCCTCTGAGATTGTAGGCTCCATGATAAGTTCGCAAGATTTCTGGCCCAATCTAGAGAAGACCGAGGCGTTGACGTTGGGCGACTCGTTGAGAGGAGCCGCGGCAGGGGTAAGACGATCAAAGACCGACTTCCTGAGAGCTTCCTTTGTCGGCACCGGCGCCACGAAGCTTGATGGGGGGAGTATAGTCCCAAAGAACAATCCGGTAGTGGCTTGAGTCACTTGGTCCACCGGCATTGTGAACAACGAAGCAGCTTGGGGTCCATAGGCTATACCTCCTGGCGAGGTAGAGCGTTGGTCGCAATTGCAGTTTGAGCAGTAGAAGGACTTCACGGAAGTAGCAGCCATCGATCCTTTGTTTTCTGCAATAGGCAAGACGCCAATTCTTAGTATCTTGAAACCCAAGGGCAACCATTAGCGAACCGCGATTGGTTCGCGAATCACGACACACGAAGTGTGGAGTGGAAAGAGGAAGAGGTCCACCGGGCGTGCCAGAATCTGTTCCCCTCCGAAAGACGGCGCGCAAGGCTGCGATGTCTTGGCACTGAGATTCGGGGCAGATGCTAATTGGTGCTATCCGTTCATCTCTCCGAAGATGCCAAGTTGGTTTATGGCACCATGTATCGAAGGTTTAAGCGGATGCGACCGATGTAGCAGACTTCGTCAGATTCCCCCTCGTTGAGGGGTTTTTGATTGTGGGGACGCTCTTCCCTGCAGGCGCAAGCCCCTGCAGTTAATTACGCTACCGCATTACGGTAACAACTTTCTCCTTCTCCAGATGGTCACTTCGTGTCGTGTGTGTTTGTTTTATGTTTTGTTGCCCGTGGATTGTTTACGGAGACTGAGTTATGTCGTCGTCCGTAGGGCGTGGACTAGTCCAAATCCGAGTTATCTTAGATTTAGGTTTGGGGGTTTGGTTTGAGGATACGTTAGCCATGCTTGAGGCTAAGATCAACTCAAACGTTTGTTAAGGATACGTTAGTCCGATTTGAGACTAAGATCAACTTAACAGGATCGTTTGGATCTGACAAAAGAGCGTTTGGGCTCCATAGTGGTCCATCGTATGTGTGTGGCCGTCGGGACCCGTTACCTCTCTGACGACGTTGAAGGATTACAACGACGGGTGTCAGAGGGATTCAGAGATGTACCCTCGAGCCAGAGTTAATTGGGGGGATTCGTAGTCCAGTCTGCTTGAAGGTTTAAGGATTCGTTAGCCATCTTTGAGGCTAAGATCAACTTAAACGGAACCGTTTAGATCCGACAAAAGAGCATATGGGGCTCTATTGTTCTAGTTTAAGGACGTTGCGGTCCATGGGTAGTTTAAGGACGTTGCGGTCCATGGGTAGTTTAAGGACGTTGCGGTCCATGGGTAGTTTAAGGACATTGCGGTCCATGGGTAGTTTAAGGACATTGCGGTCCATTGTT
The DNA here is from genome assembly GCA_030015575.1 of Agapanthus africanus. Taxonomy (NCBI): domain Eukaryota; kingdom Viridiplantae; phylum Streptophyta; class Magnoliopsida; order Asparagales; family Amaryllidaceae; genus Agapanthus; species Agapanthus africanus. The sequence goes on from CM057337.1 coordinate 542,805,627, forward strand.
AGTTTTAAGACATCTCGGTTAAGGTTAAGGACGTCATAGTCCATGGGTTTAAGGACTCCACAGTCCGGTATGTGCTCTGGATGCTTCACACGGGTTCACTGCCGTGCTTAGCGAGGACCAGGCTCCGCTCTGGGCGTTTTCCATGGGGTCAAAGAGTGACGTTATCCACTTTCCACATGGCCAGGAATTTTGCACTAGATGCTTCACACGGGTTCACTGCCGTGCTCGGCGAGGACTAGGCTCCGCTCTGGACGTTTTCCACGGGGTCAAAGAGTGACGTTATCCGCGTTCCACGTAACCAGGAATTTTGCATTAGACATGGGTTTAAGGACCCCACAGTCCATATCAATGTGTGGTTGTCGGGACCCGTCACCTCTTTGAAGACATTGAGGGATTACAATGCCAAGTATCAAAGGAGTGAGGAGATGTACCCTAGAACCGGAGTGGCTTAAATAGTCCTTGGCCCAATTTGGGGTCAAGACGAATTAATTATGTTATGAGTCCATTGGCCCAACTAATCACAAATTGAGGACTTATGGCCATCTTGGGCTAAGTCCAATCAGGAGAGGCTTTGCCTCTATCCATTTAAGTCAATTGGGTCAAAGCCTAGCGTTAAAGACTACAGAGCAGTCAGTGTTGAACACTGGGAATGAGATTGACAAGTTAGTGTTTAACACTAAGAGATAATTGGTGTTAAACACCAGCAACAAGGCTTTTCAAATTAGTGTTAAACACTAAAATAGCTCAGTGTTGAACACTGCAAATAAAGCTTTTTAATCAGTGTTGAATGCTAAGGCCCAACAGTGTTTTAACACTGGGTTTGAGAGTTTTAATTTAGTGTTAAACACTAAGGCAAGAGGGGTCACGTGGCAGCACGTGAGAGCGCCCTCCCTTCATTTGTTCTGCTGAAATTATCGCGTCTTTCAGAGCATCACGTGCCATTACGTGATGGGCATTCAAATGCCTATGTGTTAGAACTTCTATCAAGGGTCACGTGGATCACGTGGGGTGCTGCCTCAAAGGGACTTTCTGTAGATCTCTTTGGGGGGTCACGTGGTAACACGTGACCCTGCCTCTATGTATGTTTTTAGAGGATCTGTTAATCTTTTTCAGGAATTACATTCCTCGAGCTGCAAATTTCCGAGGAATTAAATTCCTACTTCCTTTCGAAGACTTGTATTCTGGAATAGAGTTTAACTCTGAATTTTCTGTGGGGATTAAATTCCTCATATATGTGAAGATCCAAATAGGGTTAAACCCTAACAAAAGCTTTTAAGGAATTAAACTCCCATTTCAGGGAATTATGATTAAAGGAATTAAATTCCCGCTGTTTCAACAGAACTATGTTCTTAATTAGGGTTCAACCCTGTTTCTTTTGTTTTGAAGGAATTAAATTCCCATGATACAGGGTCGAGCCCTAATTTTATTTTAAAGGAATTAAATTCCTATAGTTCTGTGAGAGTTAAATTCTCATGCTTGCATTCCTTCTCTATGTTTTGGATCTGCATAGCAGGATCTCGACCCATTGAGAATTAAATTCTCAACCTTAAGGGGAGATGTGCACTTTGCAGATCCTCTATCAAAGAGAGAAGAAATATGCTCTTCTGTTTTATGTATCAGAGTTAAACTCTGTTGAGAATTAAATTCTCTTTCTTTCAAAAGGCCTTCCCTTTCTTACCTAGGGTTTTTGCAGAAGATCCGAGTCTTTTCAAAGTATCAAAGCTCTCCTCCTTTTTTTCTTTCTTTTCTTCTCTGCGCATGTATCTTCCTTTTTTTTGTATCTCTTGGCTCCTATTTATAGGAGAAGCAGCCGAATAAATTAGTTTTGTGACGAATCTTCATTGAGAGATTTGATTTGCATCCTTCATTCGTTCTGGACCTTTGGATTATTAGGTGAATTTTATTCACCATTGGATTTTAAATCCAGAGATTCTCCCTTGTTATTTTGGTTAGATTTAAGGGGGAAATCTTTCCAAACCCGAGATTTTCCATAGATAGATGATATTTAATCATCTCTGAATCTTTAATTTGATTGGTCCCAGATAATCACTTTCCTTTGGAAAGATTCAAATTTCCTTCAGAATTTAATTCTCTCGTCAAAAATGGGCTTTGAAAGCCGGTCACGTGTGACCACGTAACCCATGGTCACGTGTAGACACGTGACCCTCTTTGGAATGAAGAATCCTCTTTCTTTCTGCGCTGTCTTCTGGTTGCTGTTTTAGCCATCACGTGTTAACACGTGACCATTGGTCACGTGTGAACACATGACCCCCTGTTAGGAGCCCCTTTCCTTGACTCAACTGTAGCACGAGTCCTCTCCTTTGAGCGTCACGTGCCAACACGTGACCTCATCTGAAGCCCTTTTTCTTGACTTGATTAGGGAACCTTTTCTCTGACTTGATCAGGGAACCAATGAGCCCTTTTCCGCTGTTTTCATATGTCACGTGTCAACACGTGACTGCTGGTCACGTGTGAGCACGTGACCCCTCTTTCTGAAGCTTTTCCCATAAGCTTTTCTGATTTTAAATCAGGAAACAGACACGTGGCGAGAATCCGAGCCCCCACCTCCATGATCGGACCGGCAAGATTGTCCCATAGCCCGGCGCTGCCGGTTTTCCTTGGCCCAAACCCAATTTTATTTGTAAACCCTAGAACCTTGGACTCCACCCATAACTCCAGTATTGTTTATTTTCTGCACATTTATAGAGAATAATAAAACCCCTTTAAATCCCATTTTAATGCAAATTTAAATGCATTTTTTCATCACCCCCTAAACCCTAATTTTTCCTATAAATACCCACTCCATTTTACATCCTTTCACACTGAAAATTCTATACGAAAACTATACAAAATTCTCAAGCACTTTGGTGTACAAGTGGAGTTAGTAAGGGGCGAAACTCCGACGAACTTCCGAGCAGATTCCGGCGACGAAACGGCACCCCGAAACTTTCTTTATGAACCCCTCTCTCTCCTCTTGATCCCAAGCCAGTAAGTCCTATTTCCCTTCCTCATCTTATTCTTTAAAAAGTTCCATTTCTAAAACCCGACGGAAGCGGAGTTAGTTCGACTTCCGATTCGGTTTTCTTTAAAAACTATATTTTTCTTAATCAAGATAACTTCATATTCTCACATATTGCTTAACATATATTAAAAAAACTCAACAAAACAAGTTTCACATCAAGCTAATCATTTTTGTGACAATTATCGCATTTTTACATAAAAATACCACATACTATTCATTTCGACATTAAAATCTTTATACCTTGCTATACCTTTAGATAAGTTTACGAGTTAATGACCTACCTCATTACAACACACGTCTATATCATAGCACTATTGGTTTTGGGACAATAGAATACGGGAAATACGACTTTATAAATAAACCCCTTTAACTTATAAAACCGTTTTCTTTAAAAGATGTATTAAAACATTTCCATGCAATTGCGCCTCTACAACCCATTTTGGGGACCCCGTTCGGGATGGTGCGAATTATCTCACATCCTCGGGCTTAGTAGAGCGAGATGCAGACCTCCGCAAGGAGCATTCGATCTCGATGGAATTTTTATACATTTTTCTTTAGAAAATGAGATTTTTACAAGAAAATAAATAAATTTATTTTCGTTAAATATATGTATATATAAATATTACCAAAATACTTATTTTAAATATATATATTATTCCATGTTTCAAAAACTCAAGAAAAGAATTCAAGTATCACGTGAAACTACTATGATAATTCAAAACAATATTCATATTATAAATAAATACCATATATTATGAAATTAGGTTTTGTTCACTAGAAATGTCACATTTATAAAATATATATCAATGAAAGTCTTAAAGACTATAATTAAATGCTTGAGGTGTAGTTTGAAATTATATCAAAACTATTTTTACATAAAACCCCTCAAGTTATACTAAATTACAATAAGGACCCTAGTAAACATAGGTTTAAGCAGGACCAGTCTCTTGAGCCTCAGAGAGCTGGAGATATGGGTGCTTGCCTATTTAAGGTAGACAACTTAACAAACGGTGTTATCAACACGGTAATTGTCTTGGAAAAAGACACAAATCTTGGCGTCCATGTGTAGCAGTTACCGATAGCACCAAAACAATCAGGATTTCAAGTTCTTTTAAAAGTGTCTGACACAAACCAAGTCTTAACCTAATCAATCCGACTTGAATGTGATTAAAGTACAAACTACAATACAACAAGATTCAATATGAATCCATCTATTCAATCTATATCAATCTATATTAACCGAACCGAACCATGGATATATTCCATCTACATGTTCATCCATTATATCCGTTCTGTTACTGATATCATGGTTTCGGCAAGTCATCCATTTTTACAATTTATAATACAAGACAATACAATACAATCAGTACAATCAATACAATCAAGACATTACGGGGTTATAAAGGGATAGACAGGTACGGAATATATTAAAGGTGGCATGAGGTGGTCACTTAAGACGTAATTACATCCATGCCGTTGTTCCATGGTATTATCGACGGAGCCTTGTACTACGGGTTATAAAAGTCCACGGTGTAAGTTGGACTCCTGTCGTATACACTGGCATCTTCTGTACTAAGCTACAAACAACAACGTTAACAATATAATACAACTTTAAAAGTTACATTCTTCATATGTCTATTATGTCTCTACCTATTCCTTGGAACTTACCGAGCGATTGTTCGCTGACGACATTCCTATTTTTTTTCCTTTGGAATGTTGTCAGGAGGACCCGACGCTGAGGAGTACGAGACCAGTCATGAGCATTTGGAGCAGGCCCATGAGAAGTACACCGAAGACCCAGAGATGTAGCCATTTGTACTTATTCCATTTTCATTTCTGTTATGCCACTGTTTAGGCATTGCTTTCATTTCATGTATTTACTTTTCATTGTTTTGTAAAAAGAATGTTAATAAATAAAGTTGTTGTTCATTTACATCATGTCTCTCGTGTACATTTTATCTTATATTGCTAAGATACGCTTAGCGTGTTTATTTCTGAGTAAATACGTAGCGGGCCTCATCGCGTTCTCTTTCCATACACTGGGAAGCGGAGTGTGACAACTTTTGCCTCGAATTTCAAAGTGGCTGTGGAGTGGTCATGGAAGGAAACATTCCGGATATAGAGGAAATTTGAAGCACTCACCGCATTCCATCCATCAGTGTGATCGGGGAAAATCTCAAAAGTGTAGGGATGGATAATAGCACCACTAGCCGGAACATCGAGGAGTTTGCTAAGTAAACCCCCATCCACAACCATTTTCTTTCCGAGCACGATCGAATTAAGCACAAGTCTATTGTTCCTTGAAATGGTGAGGTTGGTGAAAAAATATCTCACAAGATTTGGATAAAACGTCTCATCAATCATAGCATAGTTATTCCATCCTTGAAAATTAAACAACTCAGGAAGATGATATTGACTATTATCAGAGAGACGAATTCCGAAACCATAGATTACCATTTGAGCTCAATTTCTATGGAATATCGCTTCACCAGATGCACTTAGAAAGAGTCGTTGATCAAAACTTGTATTTTGGGACGATCTTTCCTCTCTATGTCTCTTCTTTCCAATATCTCCTCGGGTAGCAAGCTTGGGAGCCATTGATGGAGGGTAAGTCTTTGAGAGAAAGAGAGATGAAATTAGGGCTTTGATTGGAAATGCAAAATTTCGATTTTGATGGGAAATATCCTTGAGAAATCGATGGAGGATGGAGAGGAACTTGGTTAGGGTTTTAGAGAGGAGACGCGAATGATGAAAAAGAGAGAGAAAATCCCAAAAACAAACCACATATATAAACCCATAAAATTTCAGGTCAGATATTTGTCTATCACACGTTCAGACGTTTGTCTAACTCACGTTCAGATGTTTGTCGAAGGCGTACGTCTGAACAAGACTCGACCAAACGTCTGGAAAAGTTTAAATCAATCCAGAAAATTTGTTTTTGAAGAATTTTTTGTTTTCGAACTTGATTCAAACAGAAGCTAATGTTCTAAAAAAACACATCAAAACTCATAAAAGAAACTGAACATAGGTAAGGAAGAAAACAAGAGTAGAGAAGATAATAAAGAAGGAAACAAATATCTTGAAAGCCCAAAACAAAAAAGAACTAATCTAGTTTATGAACCAAAACAAGAGACACAAACAAAATATGTGACGAAAATTCATAAATGCAAAATAGACAAGCAATGATAGGCAATTAAAACATAAACATATGATTGTTACCCCATAAAATGATGAGCCAAGCAAGTTTCTCCTTTTGTTGTTCTCTTACTCATCCCCACGTTGATTTTCTAAGTCAAAGTCTTTTCCACACCTACAAAACAATGTATGGAAGCGGATTTTGGTATCCAAGTCTTGTTGGATTCAATAGGGTTAGTTTTTGGAACCCACATCATATTTGTGTTGGATAAATTAATTCCTCTTAAGGAACACGAATAGATAAAGTGATCAAAACCACCACAATAGTGACATAAGTGAATATATGTGTGCAATGTGCTTGATGGATCATCATAAGCATGAGAAGAAGTAAGAGCATGAGTAAGATTTTCAAAAGATTTACCCTAGCTAAAATGATATAGATATGCATGAGTGCTGCGATTAGCATAAGAAGACTTTTTCGAAGGGCGGGTAGAGTTTTTTTTGAAAGTGTCTCTTTAAAAATCATATCGTCTTTATTCAAACTCATTTTTTGTATGCTAAGTTTTAAATCAACAAACTCCTTTTGTTTAAACATCTTAGCATGAAACTCACTTAAGCAATTGAAATCTAAGTCAAGAGATAAAAGTGTTTAGCATGCAATTTCTATTTAAGCAATTGAAATCTAAGTCAAGAGAGAGAAATAACAAACGCAAACACGTTGCGCACCTGCAACTTCTTACACCACGTCTCCATCGAGACCATAAGTTCTCCTTCCTTACAAAAGCATCCTTACACTCAAGAATTCTCACACAAAGAAAGAAAAACTTCTCTCTTACAAAGGACTCTCTTGCAATCAAGATATTCTCACACAAAGAAAAGAAGAAGGTTTCAACGCAGCACAATACTTTCAAAAGAGTTTCTCTTAAATCTCACAACTAATATTTCAATGAGTATAGGATAATTAAATTAAGCTCTTTGATCTTTTTGAGTGTGTGAGAGAAAAGATAATCAAAATAATTTGCTTTCATAAGAGATGGGAGAAAGTCTTTAGAATATTTTAGAATAATTTGCATGTCTTGGCTATTCAAAACTGTATATCCCCGTCTCCATTCTAATAAAAGTTTCCTATTCTCTGATTTCCAGTAGGTTCTTTTCTTTTCCTTCATATTTTGAATTGATTGTTTAAGCTTAATATTTATATTTATCCCTAAAAGCCAAAACCCAAGGTTTAAAACCAAAGTCGAATTAAACCAAAGTGAGTAAAATACTTAAAACTTAAACCTATTTTTACTTTCAGCCCAAGCTTGTAATTAAACCCCAAACCCTTTACAAAATACCATCAGCCCATTCAAAACTTTTAAATAAATCCCTAAATTAAAAACATAGCCGGCCCTCACTACTTTCCCAGCCCATTTGGATTTTTAAATAATCACTTTTAAATATAAAACTCCTTACTCAGCCCAATCCTATTTTAATTAATTCCTTAACCCAAGTTGTGGCCCGGCCAACTCTCTTAAACCCGAGCCCGCTTCCTCCTTAGACCCGACCCACACTCCCTGTTCATCTTCCATTCAAATTTTCCCCCAACGGTAACCTCCCTTAACTCGCGCGCGACCCGCCTCCTCCGCCGTCGCTCACGCCCACGTCCACGCACCCGTCGTGCGACGTTACCCCTCGCACTCCTCTTTCTAACCCGTCGCCCTCATCTCTCTCTTACTCACCAACTCCATCACAGAAAAAAAACTCCCATCCCTCTCGAAATTTCTCTCGAACCCATTGCCACCTCCACCGCCGGCGATCATCCCACCTTGTCGCTCGACCCACGTCGACGACAGCCACTCAGTCACCCTCTTTCTCCCCCACGACTCCTCCCTTCATCAACCGAGCCCCCACCAAGCATCCCCTGCACAGAAACCCATTTAACCGACCGAGCTCGAGTCGCCACCTTACACCCTCGACGTCGGTGAACTCCCCATCACATCGCCGACCTCCCTAAGATCTCCTCAGCATCACTACCATCACAACAATCCCCAGCCCCCACAGCTCAACCTATTCCCCTCTTCAAAAAAAATTTCAAAAAAAAAACTATCTTCTAACTTTTTCCCTCACTGCCACTGTGCGCGTTGCTGGAGCGACGCCGTCGAACTTCAGCAACCCCAACACTTCTCAGATGGACCACAGAGCACCCCTAAGTTTCCAGCGCGCAAGACGACTCCGGGAAACTCCGACGTGAAACTCGTGTTTCGAACTAGGCTCGCGAGAATCCGGTACGTGGCGTATATCGCGCGTTCGTGACGACACTGCTGCCGTACGACCCCGAAACGTTTTCCAGGCAAGTATTTACTTGCTTCATGCTATAAAAATAGTGTTACAAACCTAGATCACGTAGTTTACAAACTTACCGATTACCGATACGTATCGTGACCTAGGTGTTCGATGCTAGATCCCAATGGAAATAATTTTTTAACTTGACGGAAACCGATACTTTCTGTTGGCTCTTATAATGATGAATATCGTGTGTGAATCTTGCTTGAAAATACGATTGTTAGTGACAAAAATTGATACCCCCAAACATGCCGTTAAAACCGGAATTTTCTCGTACCTGAAAACGAATAAAATCACCATAAATTATATTCAAACTGGAATGCTGCGTTCGAGGGCTTAAATCGAAGACAACTCGACGAACTTTAATCCTATGTAGAATTTTAATGTTTTCTGTTCTGAAACCGTGATGATATGTGGATCGGAATGCGACTCTGGACTGCAGTCCAGAGCGTTTCTGATTATTGTGTTCTGTCCAAAGACCTGCGTCACTGTATTTCCTGAAGTCGTATGTTACGGAATTCTACTGTAGGTTAAATATATTTCTGTTAGCTAAATAAAACAGGTGGTTCTATTCCGTTTCTTCGCCATTTACTATTTTAAAATGTATTTAAAATGGCAGAACGTATAACTGTCCAGAACAATTTCTGAAATGACATATTGAGATTAAACTGTGTATAACTTTCAACGTACAGATGCGATTGAGGATCCGTCTATTCTGTTGAATAATTTATCGAAAACCCTAGATTTAATTTGACTGTGACATCGCTAAATTCTGAGCCCAACTGGGTGCAATTCGTGTCGCGAAACAGACGTTCAGTTCTGAAACTGAATTTCCAGCCGCGAGCACTTAAAATGAAATAGCTATATCTTGAAAACCGGAGTTCCGATTGAACTGAAACAAATTTTGATGAATTACTGACTGAGTGTTCTATATATCTTACTTACATCATTGTTGCTAAATTCTTAGCATATTAATTTATGCAATTTATTTTAGTTCATGACATGCATGTTAATTCATAACATACAGAGCTTATTGGTATCATACAATATATATATCATACCCTTTGCCATATACTCTGTGTTAGTGCGTGTGGACATTGCATTATCGTGCGTGATAGATGTTGGTTTAGGAGTGACGAGTACACCAATGGAAAGTGAACATTCGTGACAGTGATTGATACAGTGGACAGTGATGAAACCGTGCCATTGGTATACTTGTACAAAAATAGATCAATATCATAAATAGTGTAACCTGGGAAAAAGGGGAAATCAAAGTGGAAAGAGTATCGTATTTAGCGGGACCGTGTTTAGAGGATGATCATTCGAACTGTGATACTGATACGTGTAGGATAGGATCTAGCGATCCGGCTGACAGGGTTATGTCCCGGGCATGTGGGCCGTGGTCTCGGGTATGTACGAGACTCCTGTTAAACATGATCCTCCTTCCACTATGTGATTTCAAACATGACCTAGAGACCGATAGGGACATATAACATATTCTGCATCATATAGTGTTATAGTGATTACTTTCATTGTTCTTATACCAGTATTACCTCATAAACTTGTTTCATCTTATTATTATAATATTGTTATTGTGTCGCTCTGACGACCTGAGTATGCATGCTCAGATCCCGCGGGAGGACCAGCACAGGAGACGGATCTGCCCTTCGAGTTCACAAAGATATAGTCTGGTGTACTCCCTATCTTTATTGCTTTTCTTAGAGTGATCGTGAGATTGAACTTGGTTAGTTATTGTCCTTATTATCTGTAATTTGTGAACAATGGAATTTTAATGTAATAAATTAGTGATGTGATTCCTTTAATGCTGTGCTTTATTACTGATTACCATGTAGTGCTAGAAGCCGAAGTGTGACTAAGGCGGGACGATCCCTTGACCGTAGGAGCATGGATGGCCTAGTCATACCTCGTATTCCGTATTTTGGGAAGCGGGGCGTGACATGGTTTAGTTAGTATCAGAGCCTGTTTTTAGTATCAAGGGATAACATTAACTATGCAGTATTACGTTATTCTTGTTTCACTACTCTTGATTTCCATCCTTGAATCTGATCCTATCCTTTTGAATCTTCCAGTGCTATGACGTCCCCGAACGACCCCTCCTCGGACTCCAGCTCTCAGGACCGCACGGAAAGAATACTCAGTGCACTGACCACTCTTGCGGAAGCTCAGGAGAGAAAGACAGATTTACTTACTGAGGGACTCAGGGCGATTACCGCCGCAGGAGGACCCTCCGCACTCATTACCGCCCCCGAGGGCGCTACTCCACCAGCTTATCAGGCTAGGGCTGGTACCGTATCAGACTTCCGACGGTTACACCCAGCTGCGTTCACAGGACTAGCTGAACCCCTTGAGGCTGAACAATGGCTGGTGAACATGGAGAATTTATTGACAGCCGCCAGGGTTCCAGAGGAAGACAGAGTGGATGTGATAAAGATACAATTAGAAGACGAGGCTCGTACATGGTGGTCGGTGGAAGAAAGCAGACTTGATGAGCCGATTGAATGGAGAAAGTTTAAGGAGTGCTTCCTAGATCATTATTTTCCTCCCACAGCCAAGGCAGAAATGGAGGAAAGGTTTATTCTTTTGAAGCAGAATGGACGCCCAGTGGACGTTTATGCGGCAGAGTTCAACCGTCTAAGCCGCTTTGCTCCATACATGGTCAAATCAGAAGTCACCAGGGCCAGACGCTTCCTTCAGGGGTTAGATTTCGAGTTGCAGCAGTTGATTGCATCGTTGGATTTGCAGACTTTCGCACAGGTACTCAACGTGGCGAGAGTTCAAGAGCAATTGATTAACAAGTTCAGAAGACCCCCAGTTGTTCCAGCACGTACCCACGCGCTTTCTCGAGGAGCCATACCGGTTCACAGAGCAGGAACGACACAAATGAAGCGCCCGTTTGTACCACAGCATCGCCCCCAGAGACAGGGCGTAACTTGCGGCTATTGCGGTAGAGGAGGACATACCCAGAAGGACTATCGCCGTGCCAAGGGACAGTGCCTAATTTGCGGTTCCAGTCAGCACAGGATTAACAGTTGCCCTGAGCGAGCAGAAATACAGGGAGGTTCTGGACCGCCACAGCAGAGGCCACAGGAGCAGAGACAACCATTTACAGGTCGCGGTCAGGGACGGGCTTTCACCTTGACCGCCGAGCAGGCAGAAGCGTCAGGAGATGTAGTTACAGGTACTCTACTTGTACATTCCTTGCCAGCTAGAGTACTATTTGATTCAAGAGCACGCATTGTTTCTTGTCTGAGCATTTCACTAATACACACTCAATACCACATGAACCACTAACTAAGGGGTGGGAAATTCATACGGGTAATGGCATTATTATATCTAGTCGAGAATGTAGATTATGCCCAGTTGTAGTGTGTGGCAGAGAATTCTATGCGAATTTCCTTCTGATCGGGACAGGCAGTTACGACGCAATTCTCGGGATGGATTGGATGAGCACTTTCCATGCAGTTATCGATTGTCGTGCAAGGAAGGTGATCTTCCGCATCCCCAATCATCCGGAGTTTATTTTCGAGGGCGGAAGTGAGTCTTTGGAGCCAGCTAAGTATAGAGCCAAACCCAAGGAACTGTCCGCTATGGAGATAGATAAGAGCCCAGTTTCAGTAATTGTTCGGGACTTTCTGGATGTATTTCCCGAAGATCTACCTGGTCTACCACCTCCTCGAATTTTGGAGTTCTCGATCGATTTGATTCCAGGTACAGCCCCAGTATCCAGGGCCCCATACAGAATAGCACCAGTTGAATTGGCGGAATTGAAGAAGCAGGTTGAAGAACTATTAGAGAAGGGATTTATTCGGCCAAGCGCTTCACCGTGGGGTGCACCAGTCCTACTAGTAAAGAAGAAGGATGGATCGCTGCGAATGTGTATAGATTATCGGGAACTGAATAAGGTCACAATAAAGAACAAATACCCAATCCCGCGCATTGACGACCTATTCGACCAGCTAAGTGGAGCCAAGGTATTCTCGAAGTTGGACCTTCGTTCTGGATATCATCAAATCAGAGTAGCAGCCGAAGATGTGGGCAAGACGGCTTTCAGGACCCGATACGGACACTACGAATTTCTTGTGATGACGTTCGGTGTTACCAATGCCCCAGCAATATTCATGGACTTGATGAACAGAGTGTTCGCAAAGTACTTGGACGCATTTGTCGTTGTGTTTATCGACGACATACTTGTCTATTCGAAGAACCGGGAAGAGCATGCTGAGCATTTGCGCACGGTACTGCAGGTTCTTCGGGAAGAGAAGCTGTACGCGAAGCTAAGCAAGTGTGAATTCTGGCTTGACAAGGTTCGGTTTTTAGGACATATCGTTTCGGGCGAAGGCATCTCGGTGGATCCGGCAAAGATAGAATCTGTCAGAGATTGGCGGACGCCGAAATCAGTAACAGAGATCAGGAGTTTTCTGGGGGCGGGTTATTATCGGAGATTCATCCAAGATTTCTTAAGGATCGCGGAACCATTGACGGGGCTGACACGGAAGGACGTGCCGTTTACATGGACAGAGGAGTGCACTCAGGCATTCGACACACTAAAGCAGAAGTTAACCACGGCGCCTATTCTTACTGTACCAGATGATTCCGGTGGTTTGGTGATACACAGTGATGCCTCAGGAAAGGGTTTAGGCTGTGTTTTGATGCAGCACGGCCGAGTGGTTGCTTACGCCTCTCGACAACTGAGGAACTACGAGAAGAACTACCCTACACACGACTTGGAGTTAGCTGCGGTAGTCTTTGCGTTGAAGATTTGGAGGCACTATCTGTTGGGTGAGAAAGTGGAGGTATACACGGATCATAAAAGTTTGAAATATGTTTTCACTCAGAAAGAACTAAACATGAGGCAGCGCCGATGGCTAGAGCTGATGGCAGATTATGACTTGGACCTTCAGTATCACCTGGGGAAGGTCAATGTTGTACCAGATGCGCTTAGTCGCAAACCAGCGGTCATGATGTTGACCGATCAGGGGAGCATTATTGAGGATTTCCAGAGACTTGAACTTGAGGTCATTACTCCAAACGCACTCAGTCAATTTTGGCAACTACAGGTGCAATCTTCCCTGGTGGATCGCATCAAGATTGCACAAGCGGATGATCCCCGATTACAAAAGTTTAGAGAGCAAGTGGAAGCTGGACTGAGAACGGATTTGATTATACATGAGGATGGCTCTCTGAGATTCGGTAGCAGACTCTGCGTACCTAAAGGAGATGTTCGAGAAGAAGTTTTGGCTGAAGCACACAGTTCAGCTTATTCTGTGCATCCAGGAGGTACAAAATGTATCAGGACCTAAAGAAGCACTTCTGGTGGAACGGAATGAAGCGGGAAATTGCGAGGTTCGTATCCAGATGCTTGGTATGTCAGCAGGTGAAGGCGGAACATCAGAGAACAGCAGGATTATTACAACCATTGCCGATACCTGAATGGAAGTGGGAGCACATTACTATGGATTTTGTGACGGCCTTACCACGGAGCCCTAGAGGCAATAACGCTATTTGGGTTATCGTCGATCGCCTCACAAAAGCTGCACACTTTCTACCTTTCCGAGTGGGACAGTCGACAGAATCACTGGCAGAAAGATATATGCAGGAGATTGTGCGACTTCACGGTGTTCCAGTCAGCATTGTGTCAGACCGGGACACGAGATTCTTGTCGCACTTTTGGAAGAGCTTACAGGAGAGTTTGGGAACCCGCCTTAAATTCAGCACAGCTTATCACCCACATACGGATGGACAATCCGAGCGTACAATTCAGACGCTCGAGGATATGTTGAGAGCCTGTATGTTAGACTTTCAGGGTTCCTGAGAGGACCATCTGCACCTAGTCGAGTTCTCTTACAACAATAGTTATCAGGCTAGTATACAGATGGCTCCTTTTGAAGCACTATACGGGCGGAAGTGTCGATCCCCAGTATGTTGGGACGATGTGGGAGAACGAAGATTACTGGGCCCCGAACTCATTGTTCAGACAGTCGACAAGGTCCAGATGATCAGGCAGCGTATTAAGACGTCTCAGGATCGACAAAAGAGTTGGGCAGATACCAACAGAAGGGCACTTGAGTTCGAAGTCGGAGATCATGTGTTCTTGAAGATTTTCCCTACTCGTGGAGTTATCAGATTCGGAAGTCGGGGAAAACTTAGTCCCCGTTTTATCGGACCTTTTGAGGTGCTAGAGCGAGTAGGAGAGGTGGCCTATCGACTTGCCTTGCCTCTATCGCTAGCTGGTGTGCACAATACCTTCCACGTGTCACAGTTGCGGCGTTATGTTCGGGATGAGAGCTATGTCCTGGACCATTCAGAGCTAGTCTTGGGTACTGACTTATCGTACGAGGAGCAGCCTACTACCATCCTCGACCGCAGAGAGAAAGTGCTGAAGAATAAGGTCATTCCGTTAGTCCGAGTGTCTTGGGGTGGTCGTTCCCCAGGAGAATCCACCTGGGAGCGGGAGGAAGATATCCGTGATCGTTATCCACATCTCTTCGTTTAGTACATTGTATTCTTGCATCCTTGTTAAATTTCGAGGACGAAATTTTTGTTAAGGGGGGTATGATATAAATCCTCGTCTCCATTCTAATAAAAGTTTCCTATTCTCTGATTTCCAGTAGGTTCTTTTCTTTTCCTTCATATTTTGAATTGATTGTTTAAGCTTAATATTTATATTTATCCCTAAAAGCCAAAACCCAAGGTTTAAAACCAAAATCGAATTAAACCAAAGTGAGTAAAATACTTAAAACTTAAACCTATTTTTACTTTCAGCCCAAGCTTGTAATTAAACCCCAAACCCTTTACAAAATACCATCAGCCCATTCAAAACTTTTAAATAAATCCCTAAATTAAAAACATAGCCGACCCTCACTACTTTCCCAGCCCATTTGGATTTTTAAATAATCCCTTTTAAATATAAAACTCCTTACTCAGCCCAATCCTATTTTAATTAATTCCTTAACCCAAGTTGTGGCCCGGCCCACTCTCTTAAACCCGAGCCCGCTTCCTCCTTAGACCCGACCCACACTCCCTGTTCATCTTCCATTCAAATTTTCCCCCAACGGTAACCTCCCTTAACTCGCGCGCGACCCGCCTCCTCCGCCGTCGCTCACGCCCACGCCCACGCACCCGTCGTGCGACGTTACCCCTCGCACTCCTCTCTCTAACCCGTCGCCCTCATCTCTCTCTTACTCACCAACTCCATCACAGAAAAAAAACTCCCATCCCTCTCGAAATTTCTCTCGAACCCATTGCCACCTCCACCGCCGGCGATCATCCCACCTTGTCGCTTGACCCACGTCGACGACAGCCACCCAGTCACCCTCTTTCTCCCCCACGACCCCTCCCTTCATCAACCGAGCCCCCACCAAGCATCCCCTGCACAGAAACCCATTTAACCGACCGAGCTCGAGTCGCCACCTTACACCCTCGACGTCGGTGAACTCCCCATCACATCGCCGACCTCCCTAAGATCTCCTCAGCATCACTACCATCACAACAATCCCCAGCCCCCACAGCTCAACCTATTCCCCTCTTCAAAAAAAATTTCAAAAAAAAAACCTATCTTCTAACTTTTTCCCTCACTGCCACTGTGCGCGTTGCCGGAGCGACGCCGTCGAACTTCAGCAACCCCAACACTTCTCAGACGGACCATAGAGCACCCCAAAGTTTCCAGCGCGCAAGACGACTCCGGGAAACTCCGACGTGAAACTCGTGTTTCGAACTAGGCTCGCGAGAATCCGGTACGTGGCGTATATCGCGCGTTCGTGACGACACTGCTGCCGTACGACCCCGAAACGTTTTCCATGCAAGTATTTACTTGCTTCATGCTATAATAATAGTGTTACAAACCTAGATCACGTAGTTTACAAACTTACCGATTACCGATACGTATCGTGACCTAGGTGTTCGATGCTAGATCCCAATGGAAATAATTGTTTAACTTGACGGAAACCGACTTTCTGTTGTCTCTTATAATGATGAATATCGTGTGTGAATCTTGCTTGAAAATACGATTGTTAGTGACAAAAATCGATACCCCCAAACATGCCGTTAAAACCGGAATTTTCTCGTACCTGAAAACGAATAAAATCACCATAAATTATATTCAAACTGAAATGCTGCGTTCGAGGGCTTAAATCGAAGCCAACTCGACGAACTTTAATCCTATGTAGAATTTTAATGTTTTCTGTTCTGAAACCGTGATGATATGTGGATCGGAATGCGACTCTGGACTGCAGTACAGAGCGTTTCTGATTATTGTGTTCTGTCCAAAGACCTGCGTCACTGTATTTCCTGAAGTCGTATGTTACGGAATTCTACTGTAGATTAAAGATATTTCTGTTAGCTAAATAAAACAGGTGGTTCCATTCCGTTTCTTCGCCATTTACTATTTTAAAATGTATTTAAAATGGAAAAACGTATAACTGTCCAGAACAATTTCTGAAATGACATATTGAGATTAAACTGTGAATAACTTTCAACGTACAGATGCGATTGAGGATCTGTCTGTTAAGTTGAATACTTTATCGAAAACCCTAGATTTAATTTAACTGTGACATCGCTAAATTCTGAGCCCAACTGGGTGCAACTCGTGTCACGAAACAGACGTTCAGTTCTTAAACTGAATTTCCAGCCGCGAGCACTTAAAATGAAATAGCTATATCTTGAAAACCGGAGTTCCGATTGAACTGAAATAAATTTTGATGAATTACTGACTGAGTGTTCTATATATCTTACTTACATCATTGTTGCTAAATTCTTGACATATTAATTTATACAATTTATTTTAGTTCATGACATGCATGTTAATTCATAACATACAGAGCTTATTGGTATCATACAATATATATATCATACCCTTTGCCATATACTCAGTGTTAGTGCGTGTGGACATTGCATTATCGTGCGTGATAGATATTGGTTTAGGAGTGACGAGTACACCAATGGAAAGTGAATATTCATGACAGTGATTGATACAGTGGACAGTGATGAAACCGTGCCATTGGTATACTTGTACACAAATAGATCAATATCATAAATAGTGTAACCTGGGAAAAAGGAGAAATCAAAGTGGAAAGAGTATCGTATTTAGCGGGACCGTGTTTAGAGGATGATCATTCGAACTGTGATACTGATACGTGTAGGATAGGATCTAGCGATCCGGCTGATAGGGTTATGTCCCGGGCATGTGGGCCGTGGTCTCGGGTATGTACGAGACTCCTGTTAAACATGATCCTCCTTCCACTATGTGATTTCAAACATGACCTAGTGACCGATAGGGACACATAACATATTCTGCATCATATAGTGTTATAGTGATTACTTGCATTGTTCTTATACCAGTATTACCTCATATACTTGTTTCATCTTATTATTATAATATTGTTATTGTGTTGCTCTGACGACCTGAGTATGCATGCTCAGATCCCGCGGGAGGACCAGCACAGGAGACGGATCTACCCTTCGAGTTCATAGAGATATAGTCTGGTGTACTCCCTATCTTTATTGCTTTTCTTAGAGTGATCGTGAGATTGAACTTGGTTAGTTATTGTCCTTATTATCTGTAATTTGTGAACAATGGAATTTTAATGTAATAAATTAGTGATGTGATTCCTTTAATGCTGTGCTTTATTACTGATTACCATGTAGTGCTAGAAGCCGAAGTGTGACTACGGCGGGACGATCCCTTGACCGTAGGAGCATGGCTGGCCTAGTCATACCTCGTATTCCGTATTTTGGGAAGCGGGGCGTGACAAAAACCCAAAGCAAATCTCAGTAAATACCACTCAAGAAAAACTAGCCATTATCAGACGACTGAAGTTCAACCAGACAGACGTCTGAAGAAGGATCAACAACGGCTATAAAATAGCTTCAGACGTTTGTTTGATAAATCTTCAGACGTTTGCCGATAGTTTTTACAAGAAGGCAAGTAAGCACATAAGACAAACAGATATCTGAAGAAAGAGACACTAACGTCTGAAAAAGAAATGTTTTCAAATGATTTTGAGCATCAAAAGTTTTTCTAAGACACTTTCAGATGTTTGTCGTGGTTTTCAAAACATGGCCAATGAAAGTACAGAGAACAAACAGACGTTTGAAGAACAAGCGACACAGGTCTGAAGAAAAAAAGATTTTCAAAGTTTTAAACCTTCAGACGTTTGTACTAAAGAGGTTCAGATGTTTGTTTTCACAAAAAAGTTTTAATGCCATGAAAACACAGAGAATAGCCAGATGTCTGAAGAAATTTGGACATATGTTTGTTCTGTAAAAAGTTTTAGGTCAATAAAAAACTAGAGAACAAACAGACGTATGAAGAAGTAACGACAGGTGTCTATTCAGTAAAAAGTTTAAGCCAATGAAAATATAGAGAACAAACAGACGTATGGAGAAGTTTTAACAAACGTATGTTCTGTCAAAAGTTTTAAACAATGAAAGCTCAGAGAACATCTAGATGTTTGTTCCGGTAAGTTTCAAACGTTTGTTCTGAAGCAAAAATTGATATTTTAAAACTTGTGCATGTTTTGGAAAATAGAACCGACGTGTGAAGCACAATAGTATAAACGCCTGAAGAAGGATTTTTCAGACAAATTTGAACTTGGTTTTTGAAAAGATTTTAAACGAAAACCAACGCAATTTTTTCATAAATCATACGAAGAGTGTGTGCAAGAGTTTATTGTGATGTTTTCCATAAACATGAGTACCCACATTGATTTTCTATATCAATGTCGTTCTTTTGCCAAATCATGAATCTTCCGATATCTCAAAATAAGCTCTTGAATTTTCGATTTCTTAAATTCTTTTGAATTTGGACTTTTGGCTACTTAGCTTCTTGGGCTTGAATATGATTATTGAGGAGTTCTATTCCATTAACCTCCAACCTCCAATAGATTTGCCGTTTTAGCTCAATTTTCTTCATCCTCCATCCAAACCTTGTCGTGATCTATTTCTGCAAATCCAATCTCAAACGAACAAGCTCATATACAGTATTATATAAAATACGCAAAACAAAAAATAAACACATGTATAAAGATATCTATTAATATTCATAACATCATCAGAACCAAACAATTGGATTATGAAAATCCACACGTCATCATCCCAAGGACCATATAAAGATATAGATTTCTTATATTCTTAATCATGGCGGATAATGATCGATTTTTCTAAATAATAAAATTTGCGTAAATTTCAACTTGATACCATGAACTTTAGTCATTTTCTTTCGAAACTACCAAGTACTTATAAAATTATGCAAAACCACCATGAACTTTCCTTATAGGGAAAAACTCCCAAACGGGATTAACATGAGTTAGTTGAAAATATAAAATAACCGAAATACCACTACTACAAATATGGTTTGCCCCTACGGATTTATCGGTAGGGGCAACCCACTGCCCCTACGGATATATACGTAGGGGCGAAAAAAGACCCCGTAGGTGCAAAGGCCGCAGGTGCAAGTTGAGGTCCTGAACGTGCTATAGCCCCTACGGAGTACCCCGTAGGGGTAATAAAATCATATATTTATTTTTTTTTTTGAATATATTGTATGTACCTACGGATATAACCATAGGTCCTATTACGTCCCCTACGGATACAGCCGTAGGGGATATAAAGTAGCCCCTACAAATATATCCGTAGGGGCCACTCCCAACACACTGCACTGAGATCGGGGGGAAAATATCAGGGAACCTGATATTTTGCCCCTACGGTTATATACGTAGGGGATAAACAGTGGCCCCTACGTACATATCCGTAGGGGCACCCCCAACACCCTGCACTGATATCAGGTGGGAAAATATCAGGTTTCCTGATAGTTTGCCCCTACGGCTAACGCCGTAGGGGCAACATATATACCTATGGATTAATCCGTAGGTACATTTTGTCTGTATTTTTTTTTAAAAAAGGGCTGCTAGATTT
Source organism: Agapanthus africanus (assembly GCA_030015575.1). Classification (NCBI taxonomy): domain Eukaryota; kingdom Viridiplantae; phylum Streptophyta; class Magnoliopsida; order Asparagales; family Amaryllidaceae; genus Agapanthus; species Agapanthus africanus. Next base: position 542,826,040 of record CM057337.1, read on the forward strand.
TTTCCCGCCCTGTGCACAATACTATATACATCAATCAAATCATATATTGCAGTATTCATAATCACATCCCACGCATATATATAATATACAAAAGAAACCCAAAAACTGAATATGATATAAATTCAAACCAATATCAATATCGTTTCAAAATATAGTACAATGTGATATAAATAAATACATGTTTCAAAAAATAAGAACCAAAAAGCTACCCTAGTTCGGTCCAGCTCCACCTCTGAATAACGTTAAAATAACGCGCGCCTGCTCCTCGGTAAATACACTCTCCAATGCTACAGATAAGGGAGTCTGAGCGGCATGTGGAGCTGGCGTTGTGGTCTGCGCAGCCGCCGTCGAGGTAGTCGCTTGCGGAGCCGCGGCTGCGGGAGTCTGAGTGGGCGGTGGAGCTACAGGAGCTGTCTGCGGAACCGCAGCCGATGTAGTGGCTTGCGGAGCCGCAGCCGAAGGAGATGCATGTGCAGGCTCGGCCGATCTACCCTGTCGCGTCTGGACATAACGTGTGTAAGAAGCGTGTAAGAACTGTGTATTATTCGAATTCGTTTCATTATTAAGTTATTTCGAAACCCTGTTTGGATATCTAGTTTGGAAAAGCGTTGTTTATTTTAATTACATATGTATGTATGATTAATCAAACTTAATTCTAAAACCAAATAAGCTCAAGCTACGTACTAATTATGGATATGTTGATATGTATATAATATGAAATGATATTTTACTATAAAGTAGTATACATACCAGCATCTCCTTCAACTCCTGAACGGTGGCCCTCAAGCTATCCAGTTCCTGATGGACATGCCGGACACTGGAGACTGAGGAAGTAACCGCCGGGGTGGAGTCCAACCTCATATGGGCCCTGCTGGGGCCCAATCCCCGGCCTCTCTCCCAACCTCCGTGGTGCCCTCCGTATGCGGCGTCCAGAACTGGGGTCAGCAGCCTCGGATCGTTCTGTCCGGTAAAATCGATCCCCGAGGCCTGGGCCTGCTCAACCACCCGCTCCTACACCCACATTAAGCAGTAAAGTATAAGTATAAAATTTAAACTTGAACCTTCCAAAACTAAAATTTCAAATTTGGGTAGAAAAAATATTAACACTTACGCAGTACTCCTGGGTAGCGACGTCGGGACATCGAAGCTCGCCCGTGGCGGGATCTATCGAGGTGCCGTGGACGGCAAGATATGCGGACAGCACGCTCGGTGTACCACCTGACGCCACGGTCCAAGCTGTCTGCAATATTAGAAAGTAACTCTTAATATTAGAAATATTAGAGAATAACTCTTAATATTGCAGAATATTAGAGAATAACTCTTAATTTACCGATAACTCCATGGCTCGAGTAATGTTCCTCGAGCCACCTGTGTAAGTGGGGCGACCCCTCTTCGCCGACTTCCTGTTCTCCGTATTCTGAGCGACCTGTTTCTGCACAACGCATTAACATTTAGTTTTCTAATTAAGAAACACAAAGAAATAAATTATATCATAAATAATGAATTAAATTTAAAATACATACTCGTTTGCGTTCGGAGTCGAAATAAGCGCACAATATAGGCCATGTCTCTACGTCGACTCTCGCAAACGCCGGAGTAGATAGGAGGGCCGCTCTCTCTGCCTCGGGGGTCGCTATCCACAGGGAGTAGCAGTCGGCCTTCAGCTCATTCCTGTTGTATCGGACCTTGGCCTGCATGTTCTTCATCAGGCCATTGTACAGAGCATGAAGGTCGAGCACCCTCCCCGGGTGATCAGGGTCGGCTACAGGCTGAAAATCGTAATCCAACTGAAAATACAAAAAAAACATTGTTATTAGATTGCAAGTGTTAATAATAAATATATTGGATAGATCAAATGAAAATATATATTAATACATACCTGAGCCTGTTCAAAGAAGAGGGCGAATGAGCGCTGGTGCTGCTCGCCCCACTCAACGTGAAGTGGATAGTTCTTCACGATCCGGCTCTCGTCCCCCAAATACCGGCCGAACCTCTCGGCATGAGGACCGGTATAGCGATAGTCAAGGGTAAAAAATAGGGGGAATGCTGCCTCCCCCCTAGCTCTATCAGGCCTCAGCCTATGGGACTGATTCGGGCCTCGAGTCCCCCTCTGGGGGTGGAGAGGCCCTGCGTCTGCACGAAATATCAAGACAATCAATAATAAGACAAAGTTGTATTAAGAATTCAAGTGTGATATATACCTCCGGTGAATAGCGCACGAGCCTGGGCCTGAGCAGCAGCACGAGCGGGACGATAGTTCCTCCGGTGAGGAACAACCGGGGTCCCGGACGCATCCCCTCCAACTGTAAAATAAACATCGACGCTAAATCTCCATGAAGTTCATATTTATGCTATAGAGCATATGTAAAATAAATAAATATTTTAAATTTATTCATACTAACCTGCAGACGATGCGGAGGGTACGGAAGCGGCAGGAGTGGCCCCTGTGGAAGGTGTGGACGCACCACCTATAATTAGACAATTAAAAATAGATTTTATAAGTAATTGCAAAAAGAATGTGTAGATCAATAATATAACGTTCTAAATCAATATGCATGCACTATAGGACATATAAACATACCCGCAGGTGCGGTGGTGTCACCACCTACAGCTAGACAATAATAAAAATTGCTAAGTAAGAGCAAAAGGAATGTGTATATTTATGATATAGCATTCTAAATCAATATACATACACTATATGATATATAAACATACCTGGAGGAGCGGGGGTGGCCTCTGTCCCAGATGTGGACGCATCACCAACAACTAGACAATCAAACACTGACAATATAAGTAATTTTTACATAAACATGCATGAATATCTGTAATATTACATTCAAAATGGATATGCGTGCAGTATACCTGGAGGTGTGGCCAAATCAACACGGAAGGAGGCATCCGAAGGGGTCTCCGATCTGGGTGCAAGACCGGCCCTCTGAAGCTCCCTACGGAGCTCTCCGGGCGGCAGAACCGCTCTGCCTCTGCCTCTGCCTCTGCCGCGGCTGGAGCTCCTGCCGCCCCTCGCTGCTCCCGACATCGTCATCAAATCTAGATAAACGGTTCGTGGACGCATTAGACAATCATTAAAAGTATTGACTATATATGATCTAGAGCGTAAAATGTGAAGTAATAATATAACATTACTGATAACCTTTTTCGTTTCGTGGGCGCATCATACATATCTACTTGGATTTCATCGTCGATGTCATTTCTAACCCACGTAACTTCATGATCGGTCGAAGACAACCCGTCCTTCGAAACAGACGGTCGGAGCACTTTAAGCCTTCTCTCTTCTTCGTCCTCATCGCTGTCCTCGTATTCTGGGACATCGTAGACATCTCTAGGTTTCCATCGGCATACAACACTCCACCCCGGATGCTTCAAACACTGTGAGTAGTATACTTGGAACGCTTGGTTCGGAAAGATAAACGGATCGTCTTGACCGTAAAATCGAAGTGTGTTCACACTGGTCAATCCATATTCATCTTTCCAGGTCCCAAGACTGCTTCTCCACTTGTCTGTATCGGTTCGCGGATCGTACCAAGTACAGTGGAATATATAAAAGGGTTCTGATCGTCCGGGATAGTGGATGCCGAGTATACAATTTAAGTACCCATAGTAAATCACACCGTCCGATCCTACCGTCGCAATCCCACTATTCTGAGTGATTCTAGATGTTTCTATGTCCTTAACTTCGAATTTGTATCCAAGGACACCAAATCCTTTGTAATGTGCAACCTCCATACTAGGAAATTGAGCTAAACATCTTGAATCACTCTCAAATGATGCAGACAAGTTCGGATCGTGGATCTAACAAAACAAATTTTACGATAAATACATAACGATACAAGTTTAGATTAAAACCGATAGCAATAAAATGTAATTCGAATAACTTACATGCTCTGTGACCCAATCACAAAAATTATCCTGATGGTATTTTTCCAAACGCTCTTCGTTCCAATCAGGATGCCCCTCACGTACCTCGTTAAAATGAGTTCTGTTTTCGACAAATAATTGTGACATTAATATTATGTCATTTCATACACACAAACACAGATATAACAATTAATCCAAAAGAACTTACTCTCTAATTTGTTCAAGACATACGCAATTAAGCAAGAAAAACCGGTATATCTTGTTGATAAACATAGTGTCTACCCTCTTATACTCGGCTTTACCATATGGCCCGTCTTGAATTCTTCGTGGTCGGTTAAGCCTTGTCTCAATGTTCTCGTCCAGATAGCGGGAACAAAATGTGGTTGCTTCATCAAGAAGATAACCTTGCATGATAGAACCCTCTGGTCGATTTTTATTGCGTATATACTTCTTAAGAGTGTAAAGGTACCTAATGAGAATATGTTGAATAAATAAACACAGGCATACATGACAAAAATAAATTTATAAATTGCGCGAAACGAAAAATTTAACGTACCTCTCGACGGGATACATCCATCGATATTGTACCGGTCCGGCTAATTTCGCCTCAGTTGCAAGATGAACCGTCAAGTGTATTATGATATCGAAGAATGACGGTGGGAAAATACGCTCAAACTTGCAAAGTATCAACGCAATAGAATTTTCTAGTTTATCCAGCGTCGCAACCTCCAGCATTTTAGCACACAACTCCCTGAAAAAACAACATAGGTCGTTGATTACCAGACCAACCGAGTCGGGGAGAGAAGTCCTGAGGGCTAATGGAAGAAGGTGCTCCACGATAACATGGTGGTCATGACTTTTCAGCCCATCGATCTTGCCCTTCACAATTTTTATTTTCTTGCTGAATGATCCTGAGAAGCCTGTGGGGACTTTCAAATCATGCAACACCTGCAGGAATCTTTTCTTCTCCGGTTGTGACATATGATAAGCGGCATTGGGAAGTACAAACTTGCCCGGTTTACCCGCTACCGGTTTAGGGTGCAGTTCACTTCTTATTCCCCACTCTTGTAGATCCATCCGGGCATTCATGTTGTCTTTCGATTTCCCGTCTTTACACAGAAGCAAGTTAAGTATGTGCTCTGATACTCCCTTCTCTATATGAATGACATCCAGATAATGACGCACTGAATTTGTAGACCAGTACGGAAGCTCGAAGAAAATGCTTAACTTGTTCCAATATTGTGGTTTGACCTGTCTTGTCGGATCCATCCCGAAGGTCACGTTATTGTAACCATCCCATTTAGCAGTCACGTCCTCTCCGGAAAATGGGGATGGAGGCCCAAGAAGCTCCTGATGACCATCAAAGTGAACCGTGTCTAACCTCTGGGGGTGGTCTGGAGGCAGAAAACGTCGATGGCCGCAATAACAAACCTTCCTGCTAAAATTCAAAAATTTTGATGTTGTGTGTTCATGGCAATGAGGACATGCTTTGTGACCATGTACGGACCAACCTGAAAGCATTCCATACGCAGGAAAGTCATTAATTGTCCACATTAAAGCCGCACGCAGTATGAAGGTTGTATTTGTGTTTGAATCATATGTCTCTACACCATCAATGAACAAAGTTTTCAGCTCCTCAATCAGAGGTCGGAGATAGACGTCGATATTGTTCCCCGGTGAGTTTGGTCCATCGATAAGAAGAGGCATCATAAAGTATGATTGGTCCATAGCCAACCAAGGCGACAGATTATAAATTATCATTACAACGGGCCATGTACTGTGACTTCCAGCCATATAGTTGAATGGGCAGAAGCCATCGGCAGCCAGTCCGAGCCGGACATTGCGAGGATCGCTACTGAATATTGCGTGCCTCCTATCGAAATCCTTCCATGCCGGTGAATCTCTTGGATGGCTCATTTTTCCATTTTCGCTTGGAGGAGCACGGTGATGCCAAATCATTGCCTCGGCTGTTTTCTTGCACCTAAATAGCCTCTGTAGCCTCTGTGTTATGGGAAAATATCGTGCTATCTTCACAGGTATATCAGGCTTCTTATCAGAATCTTTCGGCTTATACCTGGCCTCTCCGCATGTTGGACACTCTTTCAAATCTGAATTTTCTTTCCGGTACAACACGCAATTTTTAGGACATGCTTGAATCTTCTCGCACTTTAGACCCAAATCAGACATCATTTTCTGGGCTTCGTACCAGCTTTCGGGCACATTATTTCCCGGAGGCATAGAATCTTTCAAGAACGAAAGAAGCATTGTGAATGACTTGTTGCTCCATCCATTTAGGCACTTAATTTGGAAAAGTTGGACGAACCATGAGAGGGTGGAATACTTCGCATTCTCATAAATTGGTTTCCTAGCATCATTCATGAAATTTTCATATTTATCCGCACGCGGTCCTTGACCGGAAGGAATGTCATCTTCGGTACGAATAGATTCACCTAGGGCAGCCTCTACCATATCCTCCATTTCTTCTGATGGAAATAAATTTCCGTATCCTGCCGTATTACCGAATTCTTCTTCTCCTGCCGCATTATCGTGTTCTCCTTCTTCTACCGCAGTACTGCATTCTTCTCCTTCCCCGTGATATTTCCAAATTGAATAAAGTCTAGTAAACCCATATTTTACAATATGAAGCTCTGCCAATTCTACCTTCCGCCAGTACTTATTGCCACATCTATCACACGGACAGAGAATCTTCTCTATTATGATCTTATTATGTGCTCGTGCAAATTCAAGGAAAGCAGCAACTCCTGCGACAAACTTAGGTTGCATACGTTGTTTCCAATCCACATACATCCAGTCCTTAACTCTGACGTACTCATGGGCCATGTTAGACTGAATAACATATAAATTGTAGGTTATGCTGACTATATTGAGAAATATAAGAATGGGATAGTTACTGACAAAGAAGAAAATTCATGTATATGCTTTGTGTGTGCGTTTGTCGTTGAAAAGAATAAATTATCGCACGTTATGTTGACCGATAGACGGGGACTAAGTGGCCCTTTTAGTTTCATATATGGGTATCGATGGGAATATGAAGGTTTCATATTATCATATATTGGTTTTAACCCGAACATCTCGAGTCGCTCTCTGATTATGCGTTTGTATGTATGTGTTCCGGCTGTCGGGGGTAGGCTTCTATCCCATTAAGAATGTATAGAGCGAACGCCCATCACTTGTGCTTTCAACCGTTTCGAGTAAATTTCGGCAGCACCTCCCCGCTGTTCTCCGAGTACACTGTAATAGAATAGATAATCATTTCAAAGCTGTGAAACACGTTGAAATGAACATCTAATCTATCTTTGTACACGGAGAACCAGCGGAAAGGTACCGACGAAATATCTCGAAACGGATGAAAACACAAGTGAATGAAGGCGTTTGCTTTATACATTCTTAACTTGTCCACACGGGACAAATCTATGGGTTACCATACGATTGAATTTTCTCGTCGCGTAGACTATACGACGGTTGTTAGTATCGAGCTATACTGTCCGATATTTAACAACCTTCGTATAGTTCTAGGTCACGACGAGCATCGCACGTATGTTAACCGATAGACGGGGACTAAGTGGCGCTTTTAGTTTCATATACGGGTATCGATGGGAATATGAAGGTTTCATATCATCATCGAGTATCATATATTGGTTTTAACCCGAACATCTCGAGTCACTCTCTGATTATGCGTTTGTATGTATGTGTTCCGGCTGTTGGGGATAGGCTTCTATCCCATTAAGAATGTATAGAGCGAACGCCCATCACTTGTGCTTTCAACCGTTTCGAGTAAATTTCGGCAGCACCTCCCCGCTGTTCTCCGAGTACACTGTAATAGAATAGATAATCATTTCAAAGCTGTGAAACAACGTTGAAATGAACATCTAATCTATCTTTGTACACGGAGAACCAGCGGAAAGGTACCGACGAAATATCTCGAAACGGATGAAAACACAAGTGAATGAAGGCGTTTGCTTTATACATTCTTAACTTGTCCACACGGGACAAATCTATGGGTTACCATACGATTGAATTTTCTCGTCGCGTAGACTATACGACGGTTGTTAGTATCGAGCTATACTGTCCGATATTTAACAACCTTCGTATAGTTCTAGGTCACGACGAGCATCGCACGTATGTTAACCGATAGACGGGGACTAAGTGGCGCTTTTAGTTTCATATACGGGTATCGATGGGAATATGAAGGTTTCATATCATCATCGAGTATCATATATTGGTTTTAACTTGAACATTTAACGTGAATAAGTTTTACGTTTACGTTTCGTTATTAAGAGTTCGAAATTTCATGTTTAGGGTAAATTTTTCTTGCGTTTGTGGTAAAGTTGTACGTTTATGTTGTCATCGAGTATCCTATTGTAATGAACTAGTGTATCCTACTAAATAAATTAGTGCACCATAAACCTAAATAACCCAAATTAACCTAATTAACCACAATTAACCATAATTGTTACCCTAACAAAAATTATCACTAATTAACTCAATTTACCCAAATTAACCTAATTAACCCTAATCAACCCAAACTTAACCAAATTTACCCAAATTAACCAAATTAAGCCTAATCAACACCCTAACCTTTTCAAATTATCACTAATTAACCCAAATTAACCCTACACTGCAATTAATCCAAATTAACAATAGCCTCTAACCCTAAACATGACCTTAACCCTAACACTAACCCTAACCCTAAATACCATAACCCTAACCCTAACCCTTAACCCTAACCACAACCCGGCCAACACCAATCCCAACCCCAACCGAACCCTAATCCCAACCCCAACCCCAACCGGCCCCCTCCAAACCCTTACCCTAACCCCAACCCCAACCCCAATCGAACCCTAACCCTAACCACAACCCGGCCAACATCAATCCCAACCCCAACCGAACCCTAATCCCAACCCCAACCCCAACCGGCCCTAACCAAACCCTTACCCTAACCCCAACCCCAACCCCAATCGAACCCTAACCCTAACTGACCCGATGCCACCCCTACCCAAACCCAGATCCCTGAACCCTACCCCTAACATCATCAAAAGAGGGAAATAACAGTATTAAATTAGAAGTAAAAATTGGAAATTTACTAACCGCGGTGGAGGAGACGACGGAGGAGGCCAGTAGTCGACGATGCGATCGGCGACGAGTCAAGCACGGTTGCGACGTGGAAGTCGACGAGTCAAGCACGGTTGCGGTGGCGAGGTCAGGATGAGGACGTCGATGGCCGACGAGATCGGGATCGAGACGCGGGAACGGTCGTCGCGAGGCGCGGAAGAATAAGAGAGAAGAAAATTTTGGGAACGGTGAGGGATTTTCTGTGCCTTTTTTTTTATTATTAACCCGTATACATGCCCCTACGGACTTAGCCGTAGGTTCTTTGTTTGCGTCACCGTAGGGCCAAACAACAAATTATGATTAAATATTTTTAAATTAAAATATAGAAAACCGTAGGGACAACAGTGGGCACCTACGGATTAATCCGTAGGGGCAATAAACAATTGCCCCTACGGATTCCTTTATCCGTAGGGGCAACCCCTATTTGTAGTAGTGTACTCAACGTATATTAATTTAAAAAAGAACATTTCGAAAGGAAAATAATTTTTTAAGCATGAAAACAATATGAACCAATGGAATTTGGTGGTGTAAGATGTACAATAATTTTTTAAAAACAATATTTAGTTTTTTAAGCTAATATTTATCGGGTGTTTCACTCATTTTTTTTAAAAAAAAACCTTATTTTAAGCTCGTTAGGGAGTTTTATAGTACTTAGGAAAGATTTTGGTAGTTCTGCGTCATTTTAGAAGTTTGTGGCGGTTTTGAGGGTGGCTAAACTCATTGTATCAAGTAGAAATTTAAGCATAAAATATTTATCAATTTTCCACGTCTATGACACGCAAAAAACTATATTTAACGTTATTTTATTTGAAAACATAATTTTATATAGTTAAACTCCTATTTAACGTGATTATAATACAAGAAGAAGATTTGATTACACCTTTATTCCAATTTAAGAAGAAACGTGTATGTTAGGTACTTAGATGCAAAATTTCATGTTAGGTTTTATTTCTTTCTCTCTTTTTTCCTATATAACAACCCAAAACCTTTTTATTTCCTGAAATGTAAACCATATACTAAGAATTCTCAAATTATACCAATTTAGGATTTATTGATATCACACACCAAATTATTTTATCATTTATTTTTAAATTTCAGCTTTAATTTGTATCATATTCGAAAACTCCTAATTTAGTTATTTCAAGCGAGATATCTTCTAAAAGTCAAGATATAGACACATTTATTTCAATATGAAAGGACCAGGAATTGCAAAATATATGTAGTTAGAATCTAAGTTTGAGAATAATTAGAACAGAAAGTTTGAAGTAGTTTGGATATTTAATGGTGGGTTTTGTAAATATAACGATAATTAAAGGTGAAATATATAATTTTAAAGATTTGAAATGATATTAAAGAAACTTTGAGAAATATTACGATTGAAAGTTGTTTTTAGAAAAGAGATTAGGTGCGATTTTAACATCGATTTATTTTACAAGATCGCGATTCTGAAAAGAAGAACAATGGGTGAGCTTTATAAATATTTCAAGCCCTGTTAACATAATTCATCTCTAATATTATAGCTCCTCTTCTGGTTAAGCCGACAGAGATAATTTGATGGCCCTCTCATGGTCGTGGTTTCCAGCTGAGATTTTCTCCAAGATCTTTGATAGATTGTCGACGGTCGACCGTATCCGCTGTCGATGCGTGTGTAGAGACTGGAGACGTGCTGCCGAAACGCAAAATTTCCATACGCCTGTTCCAGAATCACCATGGTTGATGTTCTCCGATCCCCTCAAGGGTTGCAAACTTTACAATATAGCCGGGAACGAGGAGTATCATATGGATAATTTGTCTGAGCCGGATATCCGTAAGCGCGTATGGATCGGTTCATCAGAAGGATGGTTGATCACAGCTGACGAGCGATCAGATTTGCATCTCCTAAATCCAATCACACGTGTTCAGATCCCCCTCCCTTCCATCCTCTCCCTTCCTTCAATTGGAGCGAAGCGCGACCCCGAAGGACACCTTATCAAATACCTCTATTGTTATGATTCCGAATCTTTTGTAGAGGATGAGGCGTTTGAGTTTAGCATGGAAGAAACTAAACGCTATCTTTTCTCTACTCATGGTAGATCTGTGGTTTCATGGTCGCAAAATTCATGGCTTGTGATTCTCTTATTCATGCCTTTTCAAAGATTGGCTTATGCTACAGGCGAAGATGATGTCTGGACCACAATGGAGGGAAAATTCTATAGAGGTCTTCTTTTTCATGAAGGCGTTTTCTACACGTTGGATAATTATGAACAAGTCAAAGTCTGGGATCTCACAACCAACACTTCTCAACGCCCATGTGCTATTCGTACCATTCAACTCGATCTGGAACCCGATTATGATCGTTTCTTATGTTCATACTTGGTTGTATCCTCATCTCGAATTTTGCTTGTTCGAAGGGAGCGATATAAAGGCGAGGGCGAGGATGTGTCTAGGACAGTTTCTTTTGAAGTGTACCAGTTAATCGATGACGGCGACAAGTTTCGCTGTCTGAGGATGCAATCTCTGGAGGATCAAAACGCATTATTTATCGGGAATGGCTCCAGCATATCTTTGCCCACTCAAAACTTTTCTAACTTGAAAAGAAATTGCATCTACTTTGTCGATGACAATTGGGAAGAAACTCCATACTTTAAAGATAGAGATCGTGATATCGGTGTTTGCAGCTTGGAAGATGGTACCATAGCACCATGTTATCCTCAAGATATTCCAAGATTAAATTGGCCACCACCAGTTTGGCTCACACCGAGTCTGCTTTGAAGAAAGTGGATCAATTTCTATTACATGCTATTCATGTATATCCTAATTAGCTAAGTATAGATTCCTTCAATGAGTATTTCTTTTGCTGTTCTGTTTATTTTTCCATTCAAAGTCAAATGCTTCAGTTGGATTGTTCTTTTTAATTATTATTATTTATATGAGTTGGTATAGTACTCCTATAAGCAACTTCAAGTTTCCCCCCTATTCCTCATGTTATGGTTGCCTTTAGTTTTAGTTTAAATAGACTCTTACCTATTATCCATATGTGTGTACCTATAGTTTATGATCTATCTATAATTTTAGGAAGGTCTTAAGTGGTGGAGATGGAGAATCCATGTGCTTGACCCGACATGATTCTTATGTTAGTTTCATGTAGCCTACCATATATGCTTGGTATAAAGGCTTAGCTGTTGTTATTGTTGTTTATCCCATACAAACCAATTTTTGTTTCATTTTATTATTTAAAAGTATAATACTTTATTATACCGTATGATAACTAATTATGTATACCTCAAATATATTTGTATGACTCATCTCATTTTAAATTTGTTGAAACTAAAATTAATATTTTTTGAAGCCTTTAATTTTTATTTTTATTTTGATTAAACATACAAGTATTTTGGACATGCGATATATAAACGTTTTTTATATTTTGACACCGTGGACAAAGATATGAGAAGGATTTTATAAAAAAGTAATAGCTAAAATAATACAAGGAAGGAGAACATAAGAGAGGTGTGGGGGGTAAGGTTGAGTGGATCCCCACCCCATGGATGGTCTCCACCCGCTCCCCCTCACTTGTTGTAAGGTAACCCCACACCTCTATCTTGTTCTAAGGTAAATGGCTCTCCGAACATTCTTATGGTCATTTTGTTCTTAATTAGAGCCATTTACCTCAAATGATATAAGCTTTAATTGTTTCTAGTCGGACCTTTTTTTAAAAAACTTTAATAAGTTAGCTGGTTTAAATCTCTTTTAAAAATCTTTAGTATCTTAACTAAAATTATTTAATATGTTTCTGAAACAAAAATTTAAGTTGATCTAAACTAAAGAACAAAGAAATATGATCTATTTTTTTGTATCTTACTAATTTAGATGATTATATATAGTTATAAATAATAAATTTCGTGATTGTATTAATTTATTACAAAAAAATCTACATTTATTTCTTTTACTTGTTGAGATGCCTCTATCAGATGCCGCCGTAGACCATCAAATTGAAATCAAATTTGGACCCTATGAGTTGTGGTTGTAATAGTAGGGATAGAGATGGAAATAGAGATAGATATTTAAATCAAATCGCTTTATTTATTATATTTATTAAATTAATCACATAGATAGTACGAAAAACCTATGGTGTGCCGGCTATATATGCTCAATCGTGAAAGAGAAAGAAATATGAATATGGACACCACCAAGTTTCCCTAAGGTTGCTCGAAATTTTTCATCTGTTTCTTTCTTTTTCTTAGATGTATTCCGAGAAAGAGCGTGAGGTTCGATCCTTAGGAGGGACAATTAATTTAATCCTTTTGGAGAAAACACATATATGGATCCTTTGAATGTGTGTGTGTTGTGTACGCAGGGTAGGCTTACGTGCCAATTCCAAAAAAAATAAATAAAAATTAAGCCATAAAATAAGTTCCTTGTAGGTGGATATCAGCTTCTCTTCTTTTAAGGAAAAAGCAGAGTAAGACATGGACATCTACTTTTGTTTTGTTTTAGATTTTGTTGGAGCTTTGAATATCCGTATGGATAACGATCGATTAGGGTCCCCTCCTCATTCTTCACTTCTACCTTATATCCCGATGCCAATGCAATCCTTTTTGGATGCTGAATTCCAATTTGTATATACTTTATGTACGGTTTTTTAAATCTTTAATATATTTTTTGAGTAGGCACTTCCTTACTTTGTATTGTCAAGGAAAAAAAAAAGTCATAATTAACAGATCCTACTTTATTTACAGTGGCTACACTATATTTATCCTTTTATTCTTTTGTTTTTATCAAAGATCAATTTTCATGAAAACTTTCATTTACTTTATTTTTATGTCTAAAATTTATACTTATTATAAGTATTTCAATAGTTCTTTTAGAAATAAACTAAAAAACCCGTACTCCTAATCATAAGAAATTCAAATAAAAAATTTAAATAACAAATCTAAATTTAAAAAATCTCTATAAGTTATACAATTATTTTTGTAAAACACAAAACATTATTTTAATATCAAATCAATAATGTGCAAACAAATAAGTAAGAATCCCAAGGACCATATAAAGATGTACACTCTTTTACATTTTTAGTCATGGCAAATAAAAAATTATAGATTTTTCTAAATAATAAAATTTGCATAAATTTCAACTTGATACAATAAATTTTATCCACGTTCTTCCAAAACTACAACGAACTTATAAAATTATGCAAAGCTACCAAGAACTTCCTTTGTCTGTGAAAACTCACAAACGGGATTAAAATGGGGTTAGCTAAAAGTCTAAAATGACCGAAATACCCAACATATATAAATTTGGTCAAATTGTCAGAAAAACCCAAGCACTCTTTTCCGTTGTCAAAAACCCTCTGACCTCAAACGGTAGTCAAAACCCCCTGGAAATATTTCATGTGGTAGCTACATAGTAACCTGCTATATCTAACCAATTAATACAAACTATTTAGATATCATAGACAATTGCTTAGATATCTCAAGCTACTGCGCGCTTAGACATCGCAGGAAACTAGATTTAGCAGAAACTACTAGATATCACAAGTAAGGGGTTTTCACAATTTATCCTATAAATTTTAAAAGAGAAATCGGAATCTGAGATCCCACAGGAGGAAGTTTCCTCCTATTGTGTTCGAAAAAAACCAACACTCCGATTTTTTTCGATGATCGGCATCTACCATCTTCATCTTTATCATGCAAGATGTGGATATACAAAATTTGATTCGAATCCAACATCTTTTCACCGTTAATTTTTTGATGTAAAAATACTAAAAATATTAGACTACCAAGAAACCGTTAATTTTGCACCCACTACATCAACGGTGAGATATTGGATTCTCATTAAATCTGGTGTATCCGCATCTTGCATGATGAAAATGAAATGATGGATGTCTGTTGTCGAAGAAGTTTGTGGAATGTTGCCTTTTTTCGACGCCGTAAGTGGAACCTTTTTCCTGTGACAACTGAGATTCTGTTTTCTCATTTTAAAAAAGAACATTTAGAACTGGAAATAATTTTTTGCTCATGAAAACAATATGAACCGATGGAATTTGGTGGTGTAAGGTGTACAATAATTTATTAAAAACAATAATTAGTTTTTAAAACTAATATTTATTAGGTATTTCAGTCAATTTATCATTTTTTTTTAAAACTTGGTTAACCTCGTTAGGGAGTTTTATGGTACAAAAGAAAGTTTGTGATAGTTCTGCATCATTTTAGAAGTTTGTGGTAGTTTTGAGGGAAAGCGGCTAAAACTCATGGTACCAAGTTGAAATTTAGGCATAAAATATTTATCAATTTTTCTTGTGTATGACACATGCAGAAGATTATATTTAACATCATTTTATTAGAAAAAGTAATTTATATAATTAAACTTCTAAATAAAGAAGATTTGATTACACCTTTATGCCAATTTAAGAACATTTAGTTTGGATCATGCCAAATTTGCTTTAAAAGGATCAAATTCTATTACATGCATTTAATGGTAATTAGTTAAATACAAATTCCGCCATTATATTTTTTTCTACTTCTTTCATGAATAGTTTTTATTATTATTTGTTTATTATTTTATTCAAATGTCTTAATTGGTATTTTTTTCTTCTTTTGTTTACCAGAATAGGCGGGTGGATATCCATAATATATCTATCTATAACAACCCTAAAAGTAAATTGATGTTCGATATTTCTTCTGTCATGTCTCAGCTAATTTACTAACCTAATTAAATTTTAGTTTTAAAAGAAAACTTTGCAGTCCATTATAAAAATAATATCTAGCTATCATATCAACTTTTTTATTTTAAAATTCATTACCAAACCCTATTTGAACAAATAGTTTATTTAAATATAAAATGAGTTAGTTAAAAAATTTAATTGGTGTTCTTATTATAAATAATATATAAAAAGTAACCAAAGATTTAATAACATTTATTTTAGGAAGACATTTGTTTCAAAAAAATGAATTGATCTTATTTATGTTTCCTTAGATGCATTATGCAATTTTAATTAAAATTTGGAATTCAAAAAATGGTATATGCATATATGTCGAGCTGTTAAATGAGTCAAACGAGTTAAGCTTTTGGTTGTTCGGATTGGCTCGTTTATTTAAAAAATTTCAGAAAATTGTTCAAGCTTGGCTCGTTTCTTTGCCAAACAAGCCTGAGTGAGCTTTTACCGAGCCTAAGCCAAGCCTCGAGTTATATCAAGCTTGTTTAAAATCTAGAAACACTAATAAAATAGGGGGTTGACTCTACGGATATTGAAATCCGTAGGGGCAGATTTATGTTGGCCCTATGGATTAAGCCGTAGGGCCAGAAGCTTGCCCCTACGGTCCAAGACGTTCAAGAGTAAAAATATTAAATCTTAATTTGGTGTTTGCCCCTACGGAGTCGCAAACCAAGAACCTACGGACAAATCCGTAGGGGCATCTAAATAGGGATTTAATAGAAAAGGCACAGATCGCCTACGCTGATTATCTCTTTCTTTCTCTCTCGATCGCGCGCGAACCCAAAATCCCCAAATCTCTCCTGCCGTTCTCGCCACCGCCGTTCTCGTTGTCGCCATCGCCGTTCTCGTCACCGTTCTTCCTCATCGCCGTTTTCGTCGTCGCCACCGATCGACCGTCTCCTCCACCGCACAGGTTAGTAAATCTTCAATTAAACAAATTTTTGATTATTTTAGGGCTAGGGTTCATGGCTAGGGCTGGGGTTGCGGTTGGGGTTGGGGTTCGGCAGGGGTTGCGGTTGGGGTTGGGGTTGGGGCTGGGGCTGGGGCTGGGGTTGGGGTTGGGGTTTAGCTGGGGCTGGGGCTGGGGTTAGGGTTAGGTTGGGGCTGGGGCTGGGGCTGAGGCTGGGGTTAGGGTTAGGTTGGGGTTGGGGTGGGGCTGGGGTTAGGGTTAGGTTGGGGTTTGCTGTATTTGGAAAACCTGAGAGGAATTTCCAGCAATTTTAGCCTAGTTTGATTACTAAAATTATTGTTGATCGAGAAAATCTTGGGTCCTTCTAATCAAACAATGTTTGTTACTGTATGTCAACGAGTACTGATAAAAGAAAAAACCGATTTCAAGTGGAAATTAGGTATGTACAATGTTCTAATATAATTTGTATTTCTTGCCATCATCAAACATATAAAATTACTAATATGAAATGGAAAATAAATAAATAAATAATCAAAGCTTTGGCATGTATATAAAATCCCTTGTTACTTTTTCTTGGTTGCCCAACTTTGAAAATTCTATCTATTAAATTAGACATACTCGAAAAAGAATGATATTGCAAGAATTTGACTTGGTGGAGACTTGCATCATTAATAGAAATATGAAAGTGTAAGGACGTTTTTTTACCTTCGATAGGGTTCGGTTGGGGTGGGGCTGGGGCTAGCTAGGGCTTGGGCTTCATCACCTGATATAGCGAAATATAAAGCGTACTTCAATACACCCGACCTCATTGAGTTTCCTATTGAAGTTCCCGGTCAAACGGCATATGCATATTTTTATTCGCCATGAAATCCCAATTATCAAGCTACCGAGGACGAAAAACCACCTTTGTTAGTCGAGAGTCGTGGTAATAGACTTGTCATTATAGATCATAGTCAATTGTTTTTCCTATCATTTTCTTGATCCAGATGCTAATCAACTTGTTAATTAGTTATTGTTTTTATGACGTATTTGTCTATATTTGTTGACAGTGGCCTTTCTTTTGGATGAACATGTTTTTTTGATGCATGTTTCAGTCGTGTGAATTCATATGTTGCGTATAACGCTTTATGATATCAGTATCCTACATTTGTAGTTTTAATAGTTGATTGTTATAGATGAATGCAATTGCAATAATAGTTTTTGGTAGATGAATGCCATTGCAATGTAGGAACCAATATATGATACTCGATGATAATATGAAACCTTCATATTCTCATCGATACTCATATATGAAACTAAAAGCGCTACTTAGTCCCCGTCTATCGGTTAACATATGTGCGATGTTCGTCGTGACATAGAACTATACGAAGCTTGTTAAATATCGGACGATATAGCTCGATACTAACAACTGTTGTATAGTCTATGCGACGAGAAGATTCAATCGTATGGTAACCGATAGATTTGTCCCGTGTGGACAAGTTAGGAATGTATAAAGCAAACACCTTCATTCACTTGTGTTTTCATCCGTTTCGAGATATTTCGTCGGTACCATTCCGCTGGTTCTCCGTGTACAAAGATAGATTAGATATTCATTTCAACGTTGTTTCACAGCTTTGAAATGATTATCTATTCTATTACAGTGTATTCGGAGAACAGCGGGGAGATGCTGCCGAAATTTACTCGAAACGGTTGAAAGCACAAGTGATGGGTGTTCGCTCTATACATTCTTAATGGGATAGAAGCCTTACCCCCGACAGCCGGAACACACACATACAACACGAATGCACAACAAATGCATAATTAGAGAGTGGTTCAAGATGTTCAAGTTAAAACCAATATATGATACTCGATGATAATATGAAACCTTCATATTCTCATCGATACTCATATATAAAACTAAAAGCGCCACTTAGTCCCCGTCTAACGGTTAACATACGTGCGATGTTCGTCGTGACATAGAACTATACGAAGGTTGTTAAATATCGGACGGTATAGCTCGATACTAACAACCGTCGTATAGTCTATGCGACGAGAAGATTCAATCGTATGGTAACCGAAAGATTTATCCCGTGTGGACAAGTTAGGAATGTATAAAGCAAACACCTTCATTCACTTGTGTTTTCATCCATTTCGAGATATTTCGTCGGTACCTTTCTGCTGGTTCTCCGTGTACAAAGATAGATTAGATGTTCATTTCAACGTTTTTTCACAGCTTTGAAATGATTATCTATTCTATTACAGTGTACTCGGAGAACAGCGGGGAGGTGCTGCCGAAATTTACTCGAAACGGTTGAAAGCACAAGTGATGGGTGGTCGCTCTATACATTCTTAATGGGATAGAAGCCTTACCCCCGACAGCCGGAACACACACATACAACACGAATGCACAACAAACGCATAATTAGAGAGTGATTCGAGATGTTCAAGTTAAAACCAATATATGATACTCGATGATAATATGAAACCTCATATTCTCATCGATACTCATATATGAAACTAAAAGCGCCACTTAGTCTCCGTCTATCGGTTAACATACGTTCGATAATTTATTCTTTTCAACGATAAACGCACACACAAAGTATATACACGGATTTTCTCCTTTGTCAGTAACTATCCCGTTCTTATAGTTCTCAATATAGTCACCATAACCTACAATTTATATGTTATACAGTCTAACATAGCCCATGAGTACGTCAGAGTTAAGGACTGGATGTATGTGGATTGACAACAACGTATGCAACCTAAGTTTGTCGCAGGAGTTGCTGCTTTCATTGAATTTGCACGCGCACATAATAAGATCATAATAGAGAAGATTCTCTGTTCATGCGATAGATATGGCAATAAGTACTGGCAGAAGGTAGAATTGGCAGAGCTTCATATTGTAAAATATGGGTTTACTGGACTTTATACAACTTGGAAATATCACGGGGAAGGAGAAGAATGCAGTAATGCGGCAGAAGAAGAAGGAGAACACGATAATGCGGTAGGAGAAGAAGAAGAATTCGGTAATGCGGCAGAAGGAGAAGATGGTAATTTATTTCCATCAGAAGAAATGGAGGATATGGTAGAGGCTGTCCTAGATGAATCTATTCGTACCGAAGATGACATTCCTTCCGGTCAAGGACCGCGTGCGGATAAATATGAAAATTTCATGAATGATGCTAGAAAACCAATTTATGAGAATGCGAAGTATTCCACCCTCTCATGGTTCGTCCAACTTTTCCAGATTAAGTGCCTAAATGGATGGAGCAACAAGTCATTCATAATGCTTCTTTCATTCTTGAAAGATTCTATGCCCCTGGGAAATAACGTGCCCGAGAGATGGTACGGAGCCCAGAAGATGATGTCTGATTTGGGTCTAAAGTGCGAGAAGATTCAAGCATGCCCTAAAAATTGCGTGTTGTACCGGAAAGAGAATTCAGATTTGAAAGAGTGTCCAACATGCGGAGAGGCCAGGTATAAGCCGAAAGATTCTGATAAGAAGCTTGATATACCTGTCAAGATAGCACGATACTTTCCCATAACACAGAGGCTACAGAGGCTATTCAGGTGCAAGAAAATAGCCGAGGCAATGATTTGGCATCACCGTGCTCTTCCAAGTGAAGATGGAAAAATGAGCCATCCAAGAGATTCACCGGCATGGAAGGATTTCGATAGGAGGCACGCAATATTTAGTAGCGATCCTCGCAATGTCCGGCTCGGACTGTCTACTGATGGCTTCTGCCCATTCAACTATATGGCTGGAAGTCACAGCATATGGCCCGTTGTAATGATAATTTATAATCTGTGCCTTGGTTGGCTATGGACCAATCATACTTTATGATGCCTCTTCTTATCGACGGACCAAACTCACTGGGGAACAATATCGACGTCTATCTCCGATCTCTGATCGAGGAGTTGAAATCTTTGTTCATTAATGGTGTAGAGACATATGATGCAAACACAAATACGACCTTCATACTGCGTGCGGCTTTAATGTGGACAATTAATGACTTTCCTGCGTATGGAATGCTATCAGGTTGGTCTGTACATGGTCACAAAGTATGTCCTCATTGCCATGAACACACAACATTGAAATTCTTGAATTTTAGCAGGAAGGTTTGTTATTGCGGCCATCGACGTTTCCTGCCTCCATACCACCCATATAGGTTAGACACGGTTCACTTTGATGGTCATCAGGAGCTTCTTGGACCTCCATCCCTATTGTCTAGAGAGGACGTGACTGCTCAATGAGTTACAATAATGTGACCTTCGGGATGGATCCGACGAAACAGGTCAAACCACCATTTTGGAACAAGTTAAGCATTTTCTTCAAGCTTCCGTACTGGTCAACAAATTTAGTGCGTCATTGTCTGGACGTCATGCATATAGAGAAGGGAGTATCAGAGCACATACTTAACTTGCTTCTTTGTAAGGACGGGAAATCGAAAGACAACCTGAATGCTCGGATGGATCTACAGGAGTGGAGAATAAGGAGTGAATTGCACCCTAGACCGGTAGCGGGTAAACCGGGCAAGTTTGTACTTCCCAATGCCGCTTATCATATGTCACAACCGGAGAAGAAAAGATTCCTGCAGGTGTTGCATGATTTGAAAGTTCCTACAGGTTTCTCAGGATCATTCAGCAAGAAAATAAAAATTGTGAAAGGAAAGATCGATGGGCTGAAAAGTCATGATCACCATGTTATCGTGGAGCACCTTCTTCCATTAGCCCTCAGGACTTCTCTCCCCAAATCGGTTGGTCTAGTAATCAACGACCTATGTTGTTTTTCCAGAGAGTTGTGTGCTAAAACACTGGAGGTTGTGATACTGGATAAACTAGAAAATTCTATTGCGTTGATACTTTGCAAGTTTGAGCGTATTTTCCCACCATCATTCTTCGATATCATAATACACTTGACGGTTCATCTTGCAACTGAGGCTAAGTTAGCCGGACCGGTACAATATCGATGGATGTATCCCGTCGAGAGGTACGTGTAATTTTTCGTTTCGCGCAATTTATAAATTTATTGTTGTCCTGTATGCCCGTATTTATTTATTCAACATATTTTCATTAGGTACCTCTACACTCTTAAAAAGTATATACGCAATAAAAATCGACCAGAGGGTTCTATCATGCAAGGTTATTTTCTTGATGAAACAACCATATTTTGTTCCCGCTATCTGGACGAGAACATTGAGACAAGACTTAACCGGCCTCGAAGAATTCAAGACGGGCCATATGGTAAAGCCGAGTATAAGAGGGTAGACACTATGTTTATCAACAAGATATACCGGTTTATCTTGCTTAATTGTGCATGTATTGAACAAATTAGAGAGTAAGTTTTTTTGGATTAATTGTTATATTTGTGTTTGTGTGTGTATGAAATGATATAATATTAATGTCACCATTATTTGTCAAAAACAGAATTTATTTTAACGAGGTACGTGAGGGGCATCCTGATTAGAACGAAGAACGATTGGAAAAATATCATCAGGATAATTTTTGTGATTGGGTCACAGATCATGTAAGTTATTCGAATAACATTTTATTGCTATCAGTTTTAATCTAAACTTGTATCGTTATGTATTTTTCGTAAAATTTGTTTTGTTAGATCCACGATCCGAACTTGTATGCATCATTTGAGAGTGATTCAAGACGTTTAGCTCAATTTCCTAGTATGGAGGTTGCATATTACAAAAGATTTGGTGTCCTTAGATACAAATTCGAAGTTAAGGACATAGAAACATCTAGAACCACTCAGAATAGTGGGATTGCGATGGTAGGATCGGACGGTGTGATTTATTATGGGTACTTAAATTGTATACTCGGCATCCACTATCCCGGACGATCAGAACCCTTTTATATATTCAATGTACTTGGTACGATACGCGAACCGATGCAGACAAGTGGAGAAGCAATCTTGGGACTTGGAAAGATGAATATGGATTGACCAGTGTGAACACACTTCAATTTTACGGTCAGGAAGATCCGTTTATCTTTCCAAACCAAGCGTTCCAAGTATACTACTCACAGTGTTTGAAGCATCCGGGATGGAGTGTTGTATGCCGATGGAAACCCAGAGATGTCTACGATGTCCCAGAATTCAAGGACAGCGATGAGGATGAAGAAGAGAGAAGGCTTAGAGTGCTCCGACCGTCTGTTTCAAAGGACGGGTTGTCTTCGGCCGATCATGAAGTTACGTGAGTTAGAAATAACACCGACGATGAAATCCAAGTAGATGTGTATAATGCGCCCACGAAACGAAAAAGGTTATCAGTAATGTTATATTATTACTTCATATTTTATGATCTATACATATATAATCAATACTTTTAATGATTGTCTAATGCGTCCACGAACCGTTTATCTAGATTTGATGACGATGTCGGGAGCAGCGAGGGGTGGCAGGAGCTCCAGCCGCGGCAGAGGCAGAGCAGTTCTGCCGTCCGGAGAGCTGCGTAGGGAGCTTCAGAGGGCCGGTCTTGCACCCAGATCGGAGACCCCTTCGGATGCCTCCTTCCGTGTGGATTTTGCCACACCTCTAGGTATATTGCACGCATATCCATTTTGAATGTAATATTATAGATATTCATGCATGTTTATGTCAAAATTACTTATATTATCAATGTTTGATTGTCTAGTTGTTGGTGATGCGTCCATATCAGGGACAGAGGCCACTCCCGCTCCTCCAGGTATGTTTATATATCATATAGGGGATGTATATTGATTTAGAATACTATATCATAAATATACACACATTCCTTTTGCTCTTACTTTGATAGTAATTTTTATTATTGTTTAGCTGTAGATGGTGACACCACCGCACCTGCGGGTATGTTTATATATCCTATAGTGCATGAATATTGATTTAGAACGTTGTATTATTGATCTACACATTCTTTTTGCAATTACTTATATAATCTATTTTTAATTGTCTAATTATAGGTGGTGCGTCCACATCTGACGCAGGGGCCACTCCTGCCACTTCCGTACCCTCCGTATCGTCTGTAGGTTAGTATGAATAAATATAAAATATTTATTCATTTTACGTATGCTCTATAGAATAAATATGAACTTTATGGAAATTTAGCGTTAATGTTTATTTTCTAGTTGGAGGGGATGCGTCCGCATCCGGGACACCGGCTGTTCCTCACCGGAGGAACTATCGTCCGGCTCGTGCTGCTGCCCGGGCCCAGGCTCGTGCTTTAGTCACCGGAGGTATATATCACACTTCAATTTTTGTTTAACCTTGATTTCTTAATACAACTTTGTCTTAATATTGATTGTCTTGATATTTTTTGCAGACGCAGGGCCTCCCCATCCCAAGAAGGGGACTCAAGGCCCGAATCAGTCCCATAGGCTGAGGCCTGACAGAGCTAGGGGGATGCAGCATTCCCCCTCTTTTTTTACCCTTGACTATCGCTATACCGGTCCTCATGCCGAGAGGTTCAGGCGGTATATGGGGGATGAAAGCCGGCTCGTGAAGAACTATCCACTTCACGTTGAGTGGGACGAGCAGCACTGGCGCTCATTCGCCCGCTTCTTTGATCAGGCTCGGGTATTAATATATATTTTCATTTGATTTATCCAATATATTTATTATTAACACTTGCAATCTAATAACAATGTTTTTTTTGTATTTTCAGTTGGATTACGATTTTCAGCCTGTAGCCGACCTTGATCACCCTGGGAGGGTGCTCGACCTTCATGCTCTGTACAATGGCCTGATGAAGAACATGCAGACCAAGGTCCGATACAACAGAAATGAGCTGAAGTCCGACTACTACTCCCTGTGGATGGCGACCCCCGAGGCAGAGAGAGCGGCCCTCCTATCTACTCCGGCTTTTGCGAGAGTCGACGTAGAGACATGGCCTCTATTACGAATATTTCGACTCTCAACGCAAACAGGTATGTATTTTAAATGTAATTCATTGTTTAGGATATAATTTATTTTTTTGTGTTCCTTAATTAGAAAACTAAATGTGAATGCATTGTGCAGAAACAGGCCGCTCAAAATATAGAGAATAGGAAATCGGCGCAGAGGGGTCGCCCTACTTACACAGGTGGCTCGAGGAATATTACTCGAGCCATGGAGTTATCGGTAAATTATAATAGACCGGTCTTTGTGATATAATGCAATATTAAGAGTTATTTTCTAATATATCTAATATTAAGAGTTATTTTCTAATATTGCAGACAGCTCAGCCCCTGGCGCAAGGTGGTACACCGAGCGTGCCGTCCGCATATCTTGCCGTCCACGGCACCTCGACAGATCCCGCTACGGGCGAGCTTCGATATCTCGACGTCGCTACCTAGGAGTATTGCGTAAGTGTTAATATTTATTCAACCCATATTTGAAATTTTAGTTTTGGAAGGTTCAAATTTAAATTTTATACTTATACTTTACTGCTTAATGTGGGTGTAGGAGCGGGTGGTTGAGCAGGCAGAGGTCTCGAGGATCGATTTTACCGGACAGAGCGATCCGAGGCTACTGACCCCAGTCCTGGACGCCGCACACGGAGGGCACCACGGAGGTTGGGACAGAGGCCGGGGACTGGGCCCTAGCGGGACCCATATGAGGTTGGACTCCACCCCGACGGTTACTTCCTCCGTCTCCAGTGAGCGACGTGTCCAGTAGGAACTGGAGAGCTTGATGGCCACCGTTCAGGAGTTGAAGGAGATACTGGTATATATACTACTTAATAGTAAAATATCATGTCATATTATAGATATCAACATATCCAATATTAGTACGTAGCCTGAGCTTATTTGGTTGTAGACTTAGGTTTGATTAATCATACATACATATCTAATTAAAATAAACTACGGTTTTCCAAACTAGATATCCAAATGGGGTTTCGAAATAACTTGATAATGATCCGAATTCGAATAATACACAGTTCTTACACGCTTATTACACACGTTAGGTCCAGACGCGACAGGGTACATCGGCCGAGCCTCCACATGCATCTCCTTCGGCTGCGGCTCCGCAAGCCACTACATCGGCCCCGCAAGCCACTACATCGGCCTCGGTTCCGCAGAAACTTCCTATAGCTCCACCGCCAGCTCAGACTCCCACAGCCGCGGCTCCGCAAGCCACTACCTCGACGGCGGCTGCGCAGACCACATCGGCAGCTCCACAGCCCGTTCAGACTCCCGCACGCGCCGAATTGCATGATTTATTGACCGAGGAGCAGGTGCGCCAGATTCTAGCGTTTATCAGAGGTGGAGCTGGACCGAGTTAGGGTAGCTTTTTGATTCTTATTTTTTGAAACATGTATTTATTTATATGATACATATTGTACTATATTTTGGACTATATTGATATTGGTGGTCCTACGGTGTTTATATTTATATCATATTCTGTTTTTTGGTTTCTTTTGTATATTATATGCATGAGATGTGATTATGAATACTGCGATATATGTTGTGTGATGATTAATTTTATATTTGATTGATGTATATATTATTGTGCACAGGGCGAGAAAAAATCAGGCAGCCCTTTTTATAAAAAAAACTGATAATATGTATCTATGGATTAATCCGTAGGTACACATGTTGCCCCTACGGATTAAACCGTAGGGGCAAAATATCAGGATAACTGATATTTTCCACTGTGATCACAGTATCAGATGCCCCTACGGAGTTATCCATAGGGGCAAAATATCAGGATTTCTGATATTTTTCCCCTACGGATATGTACCTACGCATGTATCCGTAGGGGTTAGTACTTGACCCTACAGATTCATCCATAGGTACAAGTAATCTATTTTAAAAAGTCGTAAATAAAATAATTTTTTCCCCTACGGCCTACTCCGTAGGGTAAACGGGACCTACACAGAACTCCGTAGGGGCAAGTTTTTGTCCGTAGGGGCAAGTTCAAGGCTTCAACTTGCACCTACGGCGTTTGTACCTACAGGGTATTTTCTTGTCCCTACGGATATATCCGTAGGGGCAACCCTTATTTGTAGTAGTGAAAATAGCTAAAACTAATTACAAAAATATCTAAAAATAAAACATAAAAAAATAGATGTTTGATATTATTTTTGACGGCATGAGTGGTGAGAAATATTGTTGTTATTAATAAATAACCATCTAATTCTTGTTTAAAACCTTGTTGAAATCTAGCTTCTTGGATATTATTGTATAACAACACTTGATTTAATATTTATGAAGATTTGAATTTCGAGCTAATATCGATGAGTTAATATATATCATCTAAATTTAAGAATAAGTGACTATTTATCAGTACAAATGATTGATTCAATTTATTGCATATTTTTCTAACCATATTTATCTTAATTTTGCATATTTTACGCCGTTCCGTATATGTTTTGTGAATCATTACAGGTTACAGGACTTAAACGCAAAACACTGCATACATGCGTGGACAGGTGACTTAATTGGAGCCTAATAAAAAATAGCGAATCAATTGTCAAATTGGAAACAAACTTTGAAGATCTCGAGATCATCAAGACACAAATTATGGAAAAAGCCAAATATGCATATGCTATAAAATTTCGGTCAAGTTTCCAATTTTTGAGATTTCGGCTGAAGTTTATTAGAGTTGGGTCTTGAGCTTTTTGGGAAACATAGATATTATCTGTATCTTTTAAAAAGTTTGTTTCAATTCTCTAGAAACCCTATAAATATCTCTGTATGATTCAATATGGTTTCATCTTTCCCTAGGCTTTAAAATTAGGATTTTTAATTTGGAGATATTAAGTTTTGTAATTCCTTAATCATTATGAAGTTTAATTCTATGATGCTTTCTTTTATGATAATGATGGGTAGCTAATTATTCTTCTAGGGTTAGAATAATTCTTTCTTTCATGATTGTGATATTTTAATATCTTTATTTCTTTTCTTTGTTTTTTTTCATGATGAATTTTTCTTGATCTAAAGTCTTCTCATTTTGTTTTTCATCTAAACAACTAAACTACATGATGATAGTTGATGCCTTGAATAGGTTTAGGAAAATGTGATAATACCAAGAAACTAGTTAGATTAATGATAGCGTGACGAACTAGAAATCTAATCAGGAAAGGTAAGAGATGATTTTTAATCAAGAAAATTCAATTTAGATTACGCCGATAAATATAATTTAACTCGTAAATTGACAACTTAGGAGTTATCTTATAGAAAGGGTCCTATGTTACTTGTGATTAATTAGAATTGTTGGTTTTAATTGTTTTCTAGATGATTTTATATACTTGATAGTGTAGATCTTATCGTATGAAGTATGCTTATATCATAGTTTGATATTTAATTGTCATATTATTTTACCCTATACTTTTATATAATTAATGGTTAATCAATTAAAACGACGAAGTTAGAAAAGAATAGAATCATATAAACCAACCATGATAGTAAAGATAATTCGACACTCTATGTTTGCTTTATTATTTAAACCCACTTTTTAAATTACTTGTATTTTAATTTTTAGTTTAACATCAACTACTTTCGTACTTGTTTTAAAATTAATTAGAATTCTCAACGCCTCCCTATGGATCGATCCGTAAGTACTATTGTGAAAAAATGTATAATTGCTGTTTAATTAATGACATCAGTAAAATCTCAATCAATTTTTTGGCGCCATTGTCGAGGAGGCGTTTGAAATTTTAATTACTTTTAATTCAAGTTAATTTAGTTTAGTTTAGTTTTATTTTATTCTACAAATATTTTATTTTTATTTCAGAAAACGAGATATACATCTAGGGAGCTTGGATCGAGGAAGGAGCAACTTTTAGCAAGACATAATTCAAAAAAGTTTCGGCCGAAATTTCCCATATAGCTTTCAGCCGAAATTTTTAAGGTTTCTGATCTCGAGCTTGTTGCAGTCTGTTTCAGATTACTTCTACTTTCCATAACTTTGTTCCAATTTTAATGAAGTGTCAGGAGTGTAACAGAAACGAGGCTAATCCACAACGCTTACATCTCCCTTTATGTAGGTAAGTTTCCTTTCTTCTCTAGCCCCTCTCTCTCTGTAATACCTAGTTCCACTATAAATATCTTTCGTATTTTAAATAAATACTTTCCCCAAAATTTTTCTATTTCTAATTTGTTTATAATTATTAGTTCCTAAATTTTCTAAATTTAATTACAAATTTTAATTTTCTAACCCTAGCTATTAAACCCTAACCCTTTTCCTACACCAAGCCCAGCCCACATACCCTCCCCTCACTCCCCTCTCTTCTTCTTCTCCTTCGTGTTCCCTTCTTTCCCGCTCTTTTCCTCACTTCCCCACGACCCGTGCCCACTTTCCCAACGACCCGTGCTCGCCCCACGACCCCTCCTCCTTCGCCAACCGCCGTGACGACCGCGTCTCCCTCGCCAACGAACTTCCCACGGCCGCGCCTCAACCCACCGATCCCCTCTCTCGTTCTCATTCTCTCACTCTCACTCTCCCCTCTTCCCTCCCACGCACCACCATCGCCTTCATCTCCCTATTCAAAGACAAATGCTTCAGTTGGATTTTTTTTTTTAATTATTATTATTTATATGAGTTGGTATAGTACTCCTACAAACAAATTCAAGTTTTTTTTTTAATTATTATTATTTATATGAGTTGGTATAGTACTCCTACAAACAAATTCAAGTTTTTTTCCCTCCCTATTCCTCATGTTATGGTTGCCTTTAGTTTTAGTTTAAATAGACTCTTACCTATTATCCATATGTGTACCTATATTTGGTCCCCACCCATGGATGGTCTCTACCCACTCCCCCTCTCTTGTTCTAAGGTAACCCCACAGCTCTCTCTTGTTCCAAGGTAAATGGCTCTGGGAACATTCTTATGGTCATTTTGTTCTTAGAGCCATTTACCCTGATTAATTGATAATCCAAGCCTTACAAATATCTTAACCTTGATTGATATTGCAGTTATCATGATTTGTAATAATAAAAAACAAATTTATGTATCTTATCAAAAGCTTAAAAGAATAATTCTTTCCAAATTACAGATCATGTTATCTTTCCCCCTAGATTATAAATCAAAACTTCAGTTTGGGATGTGTTTGTATATTAAAAATTGTCTAGTTGGTTGATTCCTTTAGAACTTTGAGTTTAATTCCTAAAACCTCTGTGCACTCGAAAGTGCATGCACATTAACAACTCACAGATATTTGGTACAAACTCAAAAAAGGTTAAAATATTTCATTACTCAATTATATGAAAGAATTGCTAATGTCCTTCTAAACAAATATTCCTTAATACAGTATTAATCTAGCACCCCCAACAAAAAAAAGGAAAAAGAAAAAAGAAACTACGGTAATCTAGCATCGAAAGGCCCCGGCATGGGTCTAGCCATGGGAATAACAGACAAATAACCATAGTAACAAGGCTCATAAGGAGCGTAGCACATGCTGGTAGGAGACATCATAGGACGAACTGGATAGTTTAACCGAGTCTCAACATTATTCTTGGCGTACTCCTCTTGCCGTCTATGTTGTTGAATGTCGTAAAATGGTTCGGCATGAGCAGCTTCATGGAAAGGCGGTGCAGCCATAGGGACAGCAGGATGGTAACCATAATAATGAGGGTCAACAATAGGATAGAAATATGGCATCAATGCAGATCTCTCGAACCACAATGGTTCAGGGACAGCAGCACTATAGGGCATCATAGGAGCAAGAGAGTAGTAGTGGCGCATCTCAGTAGAATTCTTCAGGTGCTGCTCTCGTCGGCCATGTCCCTTGACACTATATAACTGCCCCACATGAGCGTCTTCATGAAAATTTTCATACCTTCGCTTCAACTCCTAAAACACCATCGCTGTCAACAGACTGTCATGACCAGCTTGGCGGTGTCTCCCTGTCCAATTCTGAATTCCAAGTATTTCAAACAGCCTAACAAGGCATGGTTCACCATAGGTATTCCCAATGTAAGCTCTGGCCATGCATTTGATACCGTACACTTTTCCAAACAGTTCCGAGACCACCCGCAGAAAATCCGGCAAGGTGTTTTGCAGCGGCATCCAATTCACCAATTTGACCAGATATGCAAAGTCATACAACCCGTGAAAGGAAATCCACTTCTTCCCCTCACACCGTTTG
The DNA here is from genome assembly GCA_030015575.1 of Agapanthus africanus. Classification (NCBI taxonomy): domain Eukaryota; kingdom Viridiplantae; phylum Streptophyta; class Magnoliopsida; order Asparagales; family Amaryllidaceae; genus Agapanthus; species Agapanthus africanus. Next base: position 542,856,683 of record CM057337.1, read on the forward strand.
ATCAACTTCTCCAATATTACCGTCGAAAGAAGGCCAGTATCCACTCCATCCACGATGTTGTGGTCGAAATCTACACCGCTTTGCGTCAACAAATCGATCGAGGTTTGGGAACAGCGATCAACACGATGATCAAATTCTTTGAAATTAAATTGCCACAAATAGCACGAATTGCCTCCATCTGACACCGTAATTCCCAATTGAACAAGCTTCAAGTCTTGTCATTGTTCTTCACGACTCTATAATACTCCTCTTCAGAAACGCTTCAAGGAGTTGGGGTTGGCTCAAGGAATTCCCGGAACTCTGTATCGATGAATACGTGGCGGAAAAAGGGGCGCATGTTGGATAGCCCATCCAACTCATGGATGAAGTTTTCAGCCCAGACATCCTTCACGGTTTTCTCACGGATGATGGACATGATGGCTTCTCTTCCTCTTCATAGTTTTTGGTTAATAATTTTTTTTTTATTTGGAACTTTAAGAAAACATGGTCTATATTTATAGAGCAAACCAAGATTGAACAAAATCTTAAATAAAAATAAAAGATTAAATAGAATTCACTGTGTTTAAACTTGATGATTATCTCTTTATATCAGTATCGATTTAAACAATTATCTATTTACATGAGAAAAACATTAGAAATATTTACTGTAATCTTGATGGCCCAACTAATTTTTTCCTTAAATTATAACTGGCCTTTTACATGTGAAGATATATCAAAAATAAAACTGTTATTGCTGGATTTTATAAAAAGAAAAATTGAATTATTTTTCAAATATTAGAGTGGTTATTTAAACTATCCTATTTTAGGGTATGCAATTTTATATTTTACAAAATATAGATAACATGAATTATCTAAGAATAACGAAATTTTTATATTTGATTTTATTCTAGTTTACTTAGAGAGAAAGCACTTTCTTCTGAATCTTCTTATCTTTGATCTCTCTTTCTTCTCTCTCTGGCTTTTGTATTTATATTCCCATCCAAATAAATACTCAAACCAATGGTTTTTTATCAAACAGTCCAAAGATTAAAAGAACAAAAGATCATAAATGTTGTAATATTTTCTTTTACACATAAGCCATAAGCCATAAGTACTCAACTACTGAGACTTTACAAATCATGTAATGTTTGTATATATAGTTATAAATAATAAATTTCGTGTTTGTATTAATTTGTTACAGAAAAATCTACATTTATTTCTTTTACTTGTTGACATGCCTCTATTATAGAGTCAGTAGTAGACCATCAAAGTGAAATCAAAATTGGGACCCTATGAGTTGTGGTTATAATAGTAGAGATAGAGATAGAGATAGAGATAGAGGTAGATATTTAAATCATAAAATTGACAAATCGTTTTATTTATTATATTTATTAAATTCATCACATGAATAGTACAAAAATTCCATGGTGTGTTGGCCATATATGCTTGATCATGAAACAGAAAAAAAATATGAATATGGACTCCACCAAGTTTCTCTAAGGTTGCTCAAATTTTTTTTTATCTATTTCTTTCTTTTGCTTGGATGTATTTCTAAGGAGAGCGCGGGGTTTGATTCTTAGAAGGGATAGTGATCATAGTTTAATCCCTTCGGGGCATATATATATATATATATATATATATATATATATATATATAGAGAGAGAGAGAGAGAGAGAGAGAGAGAGAGAGAATAATGGAGGAAAGAGGCCATAGAAGGTAATTTCCTTCTATAGCGTCGAAAAAGTACGTTCTCTATCGTATCTTTCGATGATCGGTATCCATCATTTTCATCGTTATCATTTAAGATGTGGGTATGCCAAATTTCGTGTGATTCTACAACTTTTTCACCGTTGATTTAGCAATGTAAAAAGTTCTATTGCCGGTAAACCGTTAATTTTGAACCCACTAATTCAACGGTGAAAAGTTCTAGAATCACATGAAATTTGGTGTACCCATATCATAGATGATAACGATAAAGATGATGGGTGCCGATCGTCAGAAAACACAATGGAGGGCGTATTTTTTCGATGCCATAGAAAGAAATTCCCTTCTATGGCATCTTTCCTCCACTATTCTCATATATATATATATATATATATATATATGCGTGTGTGTGTTGTTTGCGTTTGGCTTACGCGACAGTTCCAAAAAAAAATTAGACCAAGGGATGATGATTTTTATATAACTGCCTTTTAGATTTTACCAAAGCTGATCTGATATTAATTTCCCATGCATAAATATCAGGAATCATGGATTTAGGAGTCCACATGATTCATTGATTCTTTATCTACCAAAAATATGCCTAGTTCATAATTATTCGCAGCTATTATAATATAGAAGAATGTTTGATTATAAAAACATAGTCAAATTTATAAGAATCTTTTTTTGGCACTACAAAAATATGTGTTAGATGACAATATTTCATTTTAGGGTTGTTTTTCTATATAACACCCCAAAATCATCTTTATTTGTGAAAATTAACCCATATCCTCAATATTTCAAACTCACCAATCTTGAAATCATTGTGATATATCACACCCCAGACTCTTTTATATTTTCAACAGCACCCTTTAATCTAGTTGTCTTCAAATTTCACCTTAAATTTTTATTTTATTTGAAAAAAACCTTATTTTAATTATCTGCAGAGAAATATTTTGGAAAAGTCGAGAAGACGCAACCATTTTACTATGAATCCATTTTACTATGAATTCAATGACATAGCCCCATTTTTAAATTATGGCCTTGTAAATTAAACGATAATTCTCTAAGTAATCACCCGCTAACCGCTAACCAATCGTAGTAGATCGAGGATGAAGGAAGAAGACGACGGCTCTAACCCTAGATCTCTCTAGAACCCTCTAGCTTATCCTTAATTAATCTCTTGATTAATTAACCCCATTTATCATATCTATCGATATAGAGACCACTAGAAGGAGCGGCTATTGGGCCAGATGAAGCCCAATAGCCAACATACTCCAACATGCACCTTCGGGTGGGCACTATCCACACCTCCTTGAGGCGGTTCCCTAAACTGTTGACTCCCTGAGTCAATTGTCTCCTTGAGAATCTTCTTTTCCGTCCTTATTCATACCCATAAATGATGGTGCGGCGTCGGCCGTTGAGAACCTGTAAGCGTCCAGAGCCGTTAGGATCGACAAAGGATCTCCCTAAAAGAAAAACAACATAAACCGGGATGTTAGGCTCGCAAAATCTCATACCCTAGATCTGATCAGACATGTCTGCCCAAGTACCTCCGATCCCTCTCAGAAGCGTACTTAAACACCTAGGTCTTCTCTCGATTCATCGCACTCTTAAACCTCGCCCTCGGTGTTAATAAAAGTTGGCCATGCGATACAATCAGGAGACATTCCAATCGATCTTCCTCCGGCTCTGAATAGTTGGTCTGCTATTCACCGGCTTTCCTGACACTGCCTCGTATGTGTGGTATATTGTCATCGCAACAGGAAATAACAGCCAAAGTAGCAAACGCTCATAACATGCCTATCCAGAAAGCCCAGTGTCGCTAAGGGTATATTGACTGCCCGTCTTTCTATGAAGGAGGTCGTCATAAAGGCTCACACAGTAAGGAAGATGGGATAGTATTTGAGCCGTCTCAACCTGTATGTGACCTGATATTGTCCTAGCTTGTTCCTGGCTCGTTTGTCAATGTTATGGGTTTGATCCAAATCATTTTATTGGTAAATTTATTGGGTTTAAGATGGTTCATATATTGATATGTATGGTTTAATATTGAACTATATGTTTACCTTATCTCTAATTAATATGAGATTATTGATATCCGGCCCATGACTTAAACTATTCTATATAAACCCATTTAATCCTTATGCATCTCAAGAAAACCCTAACATCCATATCCATATCCATCTCGCACATCTGAACCCTAACCATAGCCAAGCACCTTCGTCATCTCGTGGTTTTCTTCATCGATCAGTATTGTCATCTTCATCTCGTGGGGATCGCCATCATCATTGGCTCCACTTCTTTTCTTGTTCGGCTGAAGCATCCAAACCGAGGGTTCCATGTGGATTGCTAGCATCATCGTCATCATCTTGTTCGTGAGATCGTATCGAGATAAGTACTTGGTACTTATGACATGCTAACAAGATTAGTTCTTGTTTATTATATATAATGAATATATATTGATTTATGCTTGAAATAAATATACAAGATATCGACTTTATTCAATTCTTGTGATTATTGCCATGTTATACATGATTGAAATATTGTTAGATGTCGTTATAATTTTGCATGCTTGATACGGATTGTTTGACCTAAAGTTCTAACCTAATCAACGATATATCAAGATCTGAATTGCGATATATCGGCAACTTGATCTAGTTAATATACATGACGTTGAATCCTAAAGATATCACTTTTGTTTTGTTAATTGATTGCATAGAACGTAGGGAAATCGAATTAATAATTGTTGTTATTATAGGCTTGAAGTATAGAGTGAAAACCTTAATTAAAATATCATATTGTATCAGTTTTTAGGCCATGAGCCGGCTCAAGATAACCCTAAACCGTCTCATTCTAATAGAGAACAAATAATCATTCCAAGCCACTTATGAGCCGGCTCAAATATTGCCTAAGCCGTCTCAAGTTCACTGGACAAAACTGTTACCGTAAAACCACTATAACTTGTTGCTCGTTGATCCGATTTCGATGTTCTTGGATTCGTTGGAAAGATCTCTTCGAGATCTACAATTTTTATGTTTACCATATTTTATAATACTGAATTTATGACCTCCAAAAAAAAGGTCTCCAAAGTTGAGAGTCTCAACATTACATGAGCCGTCTCTAACACACTTGAGTCGTCTCAAGCTGAACCGAACCTGATATTGAACCTAAAATAACACTGAACACTTTATATTGTTTGACGAATGCACGATACATTGACTGACCACGTAATTGACCGGTATTGTGATATTTATATATATTGAATGCTTTGCTATTCATATTTATGAGTATAAACTTGATCATGAAAGTGTTATGGTTACGATATTTCTAATTACCATGTTACCGATTGTTTACTTGGAATCGTGATTGATTAACCATTGTTACCATGTTACCATACTTGAAATGTGTTTACCTACATGCCAATAACCTATTGTTATCGATTGATAAAACCTGTACATGTATTGATTGTTATTGCATTGGCATTAGGAGCACACCATATTGATATTGACACAAATTGAAACAGGGAAAAATGGGAAATCAAGAATGTAACTAAATCGTAACTTAAGAGGATATTGACATTTTACCGTGATTTCATGGGGAAAGAACGGAATAACCATTGTTAATTGTATTATGGTCCTGTAGGGAAAGAACGTGATATATTGTACCGTGGTCCCGTGGAGAAAGAACGAGATATATACTGTTGAGTTTCGAGTAAAAATTATATTAATTGGTTTCAAATACCTGTAGATTAGATAACTTAGAGACATGGACTCATAGGAGCCATACAACATGATTGTATTGATTATATCCGGATTGTTCATCACTTGATTTTGATATTGTTCATTGTTCACTCATATGATACATTTCCATGGTATATTACTTGCTCATTTAACATTGTTTCCGGAGATATTTCTTATAATATTATCTATGATGCATTGACGTCTGGGTTTTGCATAGCCTAAATATTTTGTCTTTAGCACAAGAAGACAAATTGTACTTTGAGAGGATTGCTGAGCAGTAAAGGATATTATTGTGGATCTATGTATTATGCCTTAGGTATATTTATCTTAGCGGACTATTTTATTTTGATTCCTATTGTGATCCCATAAGGGACAAGTATTGGTTATTGCTCTTACTTTCCTTGGATCCTTGATACTTGATCTTTTCTTTAATTGCTTCCACTATTGACTATTGATTTTTATTAACTCTTGATTATTGGATATCGTTATTGTTTTGTGGTATAATATACATGTAATGGTTAGTTATATATTATATTATTCTTGATTAATAATTGACAGTCATACTATGATTATGGAAGGATGTTTTCTTACCGCAGATAGCATGGTTGCTTTGTTACGTCTCTGTGTTCGCGTATTTTGGAAAGCGGAGCGTGACAAGATTTTGGTTGTATCAGAGAATATGTTATAGGTTAGATGGGCTTGGTTCTTTTGTAGTTGGGTATTATACTCAATACATTGACTTTAAACGTTCGAATTATAGGAACATGTCTTGTCACGTTTATTGCCTTGTTATCCTTGAATCCCTTGTTTATTGAATCCTTGTCTACTATCGAATCTTGTTTCCGTTATCGATCTTCGTCATTCGTGTTTGACTACAGAGCTATGGCCAGAAATAGTACACTTGCTCCATTGGCCGATAATGCAACAATTCTTGGAGTGGTACGTGGCATACTGGAGAACCAGCAACGTCAGGCTGAGGATTTCATGAGGATTTGAGAACGGGCCAACAGACTGCTACCATAGCAGTTGAGAAGATGTCAGTTCCTAGGTAGGTGCAGCTTGAGGGTACTGTTGTGGATTTTAGGAGGCTTAATCCGACAACTTTTATGGGATTGGAGGAACCTCTTCAGGTAGAGCAGTGACTTGTGATACGGTGTACTTGTTGATTGCTGGTCAGATTCTTGATGAAAAGAAGGTGGATATGGTGTGCATCTAGATGGTTGACGATGCTAGAGAGTGGTGGCTAGTGGAGGAGACTCGTTTAATGAAGCCGATTAGCTGGGCGGCTTTTACTCATAGTTTTCTGGAGAAGTTCTTCCCACGGTCTGCAAGGGAAGAAATGAAAGAGAATTTCTGTCACGACCCGAAATTTAGCACGTGACGGCTCTTAAACTACGCAACGTCTACAGGCGTAACGCAATTTAGTAAGCCGAAAACCCAGTAATCTAAACCATCAAAAGTAGTAAGTGATAAGAACATTGTTAAAACTTTTGAAAATCTCGAGTACAAATTCTTTAAAGTCCGATTTTAGTTTCTTAAAAATTTTGGCAGCACCTCCTTTGTAACAACTAACCCCAAAAATGGATACAACATAAATATAAATAAAGCATCCCTAACGGGAGCAAAATCCACGCCCAAAAGCTGAAACAACTACCACAACAGATATACGACGCCGTAGCGAAGAAATAAAAGGCGATATAAATAAAACTGCATAAATGACAATCTGAGTCACCAAAAATATACAATATCGTCCTCACAACTCGTCTCTAAGTCAAGACATGAAAGTGGTAGATGGAGAGTACATGGTACAAAGATAAACAATGAGCAACATCGGATAACCGCGAAACCCACCTATAGCAAACTGCACGCAGTCAACTGTAGTGATACCCGCTGCAAAAGATGATATGATAGGTAGAAGCCCTTCCTCGACTACTCTGAGGAACAATCTGCAAACCCTGTGGCACAACGGGGGTGAGTTGCCAACTCGTGAATAGTAAATAACATATGCAGGTAATCGCAAGTATGCACGTACTGCGCGAATCTAACACATGCAAGCCGATAGCAATAATTGGCAATATGTATGCAACAGTCATGAAAGGTACCCTATCAAGTACAACTAATACATGAAGCAATGCATATAAAATAAATGCGGGGTATGGGATAAAACATGTCATCCTCACGGAATCCTGACCTCGTGGCAGGACCCAAGTCTATCAAGACAATTTAAATCCCAAATTTCCTCAAATCGGCCCCAAAATTGGCCCTTATATCCTGTAAGTCTAATATATCTTGAGTGTCCAATATCAAGTAAATCTCATGTAATGAATAAGTATATTTGCAAGATTATTATGATGATGTATATAAAATAGATATGTATACATATATATTAGTGTCCCATTCCACCAATATATATATATATATATATATATATATATTTATATATATAACAACGTCCCATTCCACTGTTATATATACTTAGGAGTAAAATACCATGAAAACAAGTGTCTAGAATCGACACATAAATACTCATATCCATACGTTCCTCGAATCGTAAGTGTCCGGTATCGACACCCGTGATCCACATATCGATCTTTCTCATATTCATACGTTTCTCGAATCGTAAGTGTCCGGTATCGACACCAGTGATCCACGTATCGGTTTTCTGATATCTATACGTTTCTCAAAACCCAAGTGTCTCACCTCGACACTTGTGTTCCACGTATCGGTATATACGTCCTCCGAATCTTAAGTGCCCCAACATCGACACTTTCGATCCCGTATCGGTTTAAAACAAATCTCTGAGTGGATGCATCCAAATATCAAGTAAAGAATAAGAATACTTGCATAATTTCATGAAACCAGCAAGGTCCTCAAATCCAGAAAACATCATGTGAAATCCATATCTCAATATGAAAATCCATGAATATAACATATGCAATATAAAACAGTAATGTGAGCATATGAGGGAAAAAACGCTATCTAACTGCAAAAAGTTATTATATATCATGCGGTTTCTAATTTCTCCAAGTCCATACAACATCAAATAAAGGTGAACATGTAGCTATAGCCAGGTATACGTAACCATGTCGGCATAGCAAGATATGTGTATCTACCTATCAATAATGATGTAATACCCTCCAGGTATATGTACAAGTATATGCATGATGTACACGTAGCTATGTCTCATATAAGTATATACCTATCACTAATGGCACAATACCATATAGGTATATAAATAACTAGCATGTAGACATATCAAGGCATATGTGTAAGCATGTAGGTATACATGTATGCTATATGTCATATGCACAACAAAAATAAGGATTTTGTTTCAAGTTCCTAGCCAATACAATATCACGTATGTATAGGTGTTGTGCGTGTCATGGCAATTATTAACGGTGTGAGTGGCATACAATCGGTGCTCGTGCAACATGAACCGTCAATAATAGTGCAGTGTCTAAGGGTACAAGTCTAAGCACAACAAGTAATAATATGCAATGAAGTTTTATGCACAATCTCTATATGTGCAATATAAACATGCAGCTAATATCATATCATATCTAGCCCTGACGCATAACGCCATGCGGGTGATTCCCTTGTAGATGTTAAATCTACTCATTAACGCTCCTGGCTAAATAAAGCCAACCACCTGCTTTCCCTTCTTCATAGTGTCCGAAGTCCTCGCCTGCGACCCTAAGATCATAAAACAATATAACAAGTATATATTAGCAATCGACCAAAAACACATACCAACTACGTTGACTGACGCACCAACTCCAAATATACTCTCAAGTGTCCGTCTAGTGGCTAACGCACGTAGCGATACTACGAAACCAAGTCAAGAGCAAAAACTACACAAAGACACGAATGATATCGGCACAACCCTAGTTAGGAACGCTAAACGACACAACCTTCAAGCATAAACCCTGATTGTACCGATCGCGCATTCACAATACAATAATAAACGTGGAATCTAATATAAATAATATCGCAACGTCAAAAGAAAGCCACACCTAAATTATCCGGAAATCTAGTAAGCAACTTATATCATTTTTAGCTCAAAACTACAAGTTTTACCAAAAATAGCAATCACAAACATCATAATATAGCATGATTAAATCATACAAACCTTTACTATAATTTTAAACTCGCCTAAATAGGATTGGTAAAAATTTTGTTTGCTAATTAGCTTAATTATACAATTAGGAATATCATTTAACAAACTAGTAACTAGGTTAAGTTTTCTTCAAGCTTAACTTATCAATTAACCCTTTTTACTAACCAAAACCCTAACTTGATATCAAAAACCATATCTTGAATTTCAAAACATGAAATTAAAAGCTTTAAATTAACAACTAATAAGCTAATTTAAGGTATTGAAACAACAATTAGGGTTTAGGGTTAGGTTTATACCTCCACAAAATATCCAAAATCAAGCAACAAAACTCATCATTTTAGCCTCCAAAATGATGTCTTGAAAGAAGACCCAAGCCTGCTTTAGTGAAGACGAATGAAGGGTTTTTATTTTTTTATGAGTTTGTGTGAATTATTTGTGATTTCTGATGATTTTAGTGAGCTTTGAAGTGAAGAAATGGAGCAAAAGAGAAGAAAGGGAAGCAAGGGAAGAAGTGGCCGGCCAAGCAAGGAAGTGGGGGGTTTTGTGATAAAGTGTGGAAAAATCTAGAAAAAAATAACAATAATTACTTAATAAAACAAAATAACCTTTATCCACCTCATTCTTTTCTTTAAAATTTCCTTTTAAAATCACAAATATCTAGATATTTTGGATGGATATTTTCAAAGATGGATTAGTGCTAATCTAGTGATTAACTTTGCATAGATTCACTTAGCAATAATTAACCCAAGCAAAAATGTAATTACCACTAATAAAGTGCATAATTAAAAGCCTAAAATAATATTTTAATTAGGAAAAAATATTAAAATGCACAAAAATTACAAGTGGCTTACAAAAACCAGCAAACTAGCAAAATTCTAGCTAAACTAGGTGCGGTGAATTCTATACTGCAAAAAGATCGTTTCTAGGTTTTACGGAAAATACAATTTATTTTTACCTAAAAACGGAAAATTGCTTAAACGATTTCCAAAACGTTACAATTTCATTAGCTTGAAGTAGAATGGTGCATTGTTTGATGTTCATACGGCTGAGTGGACCAGGCTCAGTCGATTTGCATGATCTTTGGTGGTTGATGAGGCTGACAGAGCACGACAGTTCTTGCATAGTTTTGATGTGGAGATTCAGAGGCAGATTAATACGTTTGGATTTACTGCATTTTCTCAAGTTCTCACGGCAGGCAGGGAACAACAGAAGTTATTAGAGAGAGTGAAGGATACATCTCAGCAAGATATTCCATCACGGAAGACAGTTCATGCACCGACCATGACTTCAGGAAAAAAGGGCGTGTGTTGGATAGCCCATCCAACTCTTGCATGAAGTTTTTGGTCCAGACATCCTTCACGGTTTCCTCATGGATGATGGACATGATGGCTTCTCTTCTCCTTCACAGTTTTTGGTTAATAAAATTTTGTTTATTTGGAACTTTAAAAAAACATGGTCTATATTTATAGAGCAAACCAATATTGAAAAAAATCTTGAATAAAAATAAAAGATTAAATAGAATTCACTATGCTTAAACTTGATGAATATCTCTTTATATCAGTACCGATTTAAACAATTATCTATTTACATGAGAAAAACATTAGAAATATTTACTGTAATCTTGATGGCCCAACTAATTTTTTCCTTAAATTATAACTAGCCTTTTATATGTGAAGATATATCAAAATTGTTGATAGTATAAAACTGTTATTGCTGATTTTTTTTTTAAAAAAAAATTGAATTATTTTTCAAATATTAGGGTGGTTATTTAAATTATCCTATTTTAGGCTATGCGATATTATATTTTACAAAATCAAGATAACATGAATTATGTAAGAATGTGATATTATCTAAGAATAACGAAATTTTTATATTTGATTTTATTTTAGTTTACTTCAAGAGAAAGCTCTTTCTTCTGAATCTTCTTGTCTTCGATCTCTCTTTCTTCTCTCTTTTTTGTATTTATATTTCCTTCCAAATAAATACTCAAACCAATGTTTTTTTATCAAACAGTCCAAAGATTAAAAGAACAAAAGATCATAAATGTTGTAATATTTTCTTTTACACATAAACCATAAATACTCAACTACTGAGACTTTACAAATCATGTAATGTTTGTACATATAGTTATAAATAATAAGTTTCGTGTTATTGTTACAGAAAAATCTACATTTATTTCTTTTACTTGTTGACATGCCTCTCTATTAGAGGCCGTAGTAGACCATCAAGGTGAAATCAAAATTGGGGTTGTGGTTTTAATAGTAGAGATAGAGATGGAGATAGAGGTATATATTTAGCTCGGAATTTTTTATCAGTTTCTTTCTTTTGCTTGGATGTATAGTGATCACAGTTTAATCCCTATATATATATATATATATATATATATATATATATATATAATTCTTAGGAGGGACAGTAATCACAGTTTAATCCCTATATCCTTTGGATGCACGTGTGTGTATAGGTTAGGCTTACTTGCCAATTCAAAAAAAAAATAGAGTAAAGGGATGATGATTTTTATATAACTGCCTTATAGATTTTTACCTATTCAGGGTTCCAGCCAAATCAGGTGCCTACCACTCCATATGTGATATGGTTTGGGAAGAGCTCATCTCTTAAGTAAGTTAAGATTTGGGGTTGTCCGGTCTATGTCAAAAAGAAAAATTCAGATAAGCTCGAGGCAAGGTCAGATCTGTAGAAGTTTGTTGGATATCCCAAGTATTCGCAAGGGAATATCTTCTATCACACCAAGGAACAAAAGATGTTTTTATTTCTCGGCATGCCACCTTTTTAGAAAAGGAATTTATTTTGGAAACAAATTTGTGGTCATGAGGTAGAACTGGAAGGAGTTCCAACTATACAAACTACAGCTGACGATTTGGTAGAACCGGAGGATTCAATAGCTCCCGACGAATCTCAGCCTCTCCGCCGATCTGGTAGGGTTTCTCATCTGCCTAAGAGATACTTCGGTTTTCTCTATGACAGTGGGAGCGAGGATTGCATCATGAGATGATGACTCAACTAGTTTCGAGCAGGTCATCAAGAGTGGGGACTCTGTAAGAATGGCTGGATGCTCTGCAATCTGAGATGGAATCTATGTACACCAACGAAGTATGGATTTTGGTTGCTTTAACACCCCAATATCCTCTTTATTTATGAAAATTAACCCATATCCTCAATATTTCAAACCCACCAATCTTGAAATCATTGTGATATATCGCACCCCCAAACTCTTTTATATTTTCAACAGCACCCTTTATTCTAGTTGTCTTCAAATTTCACCTTAAATTTTTATTTTATTTGAAAACAACCTTATTTTAATTATCTGCAGAGAAATATTTTGGAAAAGTAGAGAAAGACGCATCCATTTTACTATGAATTCAATTTTACTATGAATCCATTTTACTATGAATTCAATGACAAAATATGTCATAAAAGTCTAAGTTTGAGATTATTTAGAACGATAAGTTTGAAGTAGCTGGGGGGGGAGGGGGTGTTATTGGTTTTAGATTTTTCTATTGGATTTGGACTTTCAATTGGGTTGAATTTTAGAGATTTAATGTTTTTTCTTTTACTAACGAAGATATTTCAAAATCAACTATATAATTTTAAGATTTGAGGCGACTTTTAAGGAAATTTACAGATTCAAAGAGAGCAAAGTAAAAATGCTAAGATTTAATTTAAAATAATGGTTTAATTTACAAGACCATAATTTAAAAAAGGGGTTTTTACTTAAACCACCAAAAAATGGCAAAATAGTTTATTTTTAAAAAACCGGTTTGCATAATCTATCTAAAATATTAGATTAGGGAAGATTTTTAAGATTAATGTAGCAAGAAGGTGCATAGATACATAAACATGACACAATCATTGCAGTGGAAACAATTAAGTATCTATGTAAGGGTTTTACATATATACTTTTTCCGATGGGGGGATCGTTATCTTCGTCCACGTCTAGATCCAACTTCTCTCGCCTTCATACAACGATCGGAAGGAAACCACACTATGATCAAGCAAGAATTCTCCAAGTAATCACCCGCTAGCCAACCGTAGTAGATCGATGATGAAAGAAGAAGACGACGGCTCTAACCCTGGATCTCTCTAGAACCCTCTGGCTTATCCTTAATTAATCTCTTGATTAATTAACCTTCTCAGATCATCATTAAACATAGCCCCATTTATCATATCTATATATTGAGACCACTAGAAGGGGCGGATATTTGGCCGGATGAAGCCCAATAGCCAACATACTCCTACTCCCACCTTCGAGTGGCGCCATCTATAACTCCTTAAGGCAGTTCCCTGAACTGTTGACTCCCTTAGTCAATTGTCTTCTTGAGAATCTTCTTTTCCATCCCTGATCATACCCATAAATGTTGGTGCGGCGTCGACCATTAAGAACCTGCAAGCGTCCAGATCCGTCAGGACTAACACAAGGATCTCCCTAAAAGAAAAACAACATAAATCAGGATGTTAGGCTCGCGAAATCTCATACCCCAGATCCCATCAGATATGTCTGCCTAAGTACCTTCAATGTTACGTCCCGCTTCCCGGTGTACGTGGAAGGGTACACAGCGAGACCGCTGCATATTTACTCAGAAGTAAACACGCTAAGCGTATCTAAGCAATATAAATAAATGCATAAGAGACAGTGACAAAAGATATAATTGAACAGTAACTTTATTTATTAACATTCCTTTTACAATACATCTGAAAAGTAAATACATGGAAATGGAAAGCAATGCCTAAACAGTGGCATAACAGAAATGGAAAGTACTGAAATGAAATGTACAAGTAACTTAAGCTCTGGGTCGAAGGCAAGCTGGTCCAAGTCTTCAGAAGTGGGCTCGATCTCCTGAAGATCCGAATCACCCGACGACATTCGAAAGAAAAGAAGAAAGAGAATGTCGTCAGCGAACAAATCTCTCGGTAAGTCCCGTAAATAGACAAGAATAGAACAGACAGAGTATAGAGTATATTGATTTAATATTCTAATTAGAATTAACGCGGTTATTTGTAGCTTGGTACAGATGAGGCCAGTGTATACGAGAGGAGTCTCAGTAGACCAGAGACTAAAGTGAATGGAATGCAAGGAACCGTTAAGCCACGGTACAGCGACAATTGAATTCAGGTTAGGTGTCTTAAATGGTTGCAGTCTCGTTTCACTTCTAACACCTTCCGTACCAATCCACCCTTTATAAATCCCGCGATGTCTTGATTGTATTGTTTGTATTATATTGTCTTGTATATTATAAATAGATGGATGACTTGACGAAACCATGATATCAGTAAATGGATATAACTGGGGAATCATGTAGATGGATGTATATCCATGGTTCGGTTCGGTCAATATAGTTTGAATAAATTGAACAGATTGATTATATGGATTCATGTTGAATTGTAATTTGATATTTAAATCATATTCAAGTCAGATTGTATATATTGAGATTCAGTCCGAGTCAGACAAATAGAAAAGAAATTGAAATCCTGAATTATGTTTTGGTGCTATCGGTAACTGCTGCATATGGATGGTAGGATTTGTGTCTTTTTCCAAGACAATTATCATGTTGATAACACCGTTTGTTATATTGTCTACCTTAAATATGCAAGCACCCACTTCTCTGGCTCTCTGAGGCTCAAGAGATTGGTCCCGCTTAAACCTATATTTACTAGGGTCCTTATTATAATTTAATATAACTTGAGGGGGTGTTATGTAAAAATAATTTTGTATAATTTTTAAAATACATCTCAAGTATTTTATTATCGTCTTTAGAGTTTTCATTGATGTATAATTTATCAATGTGTCAATTCTAGTGAATAAAACCTAATTTCATAATATATGGTATTTAATTGTAAAGTATATTGAACTTGTATGGATCAATTTGCATGGTATTTCATGTAGAGTGATTCTTTTGATTTAGAAAAATTAAAATATTTATATTATAACAAAAATTAGATATTTTGATGAAACATATATATATATATATATATAAAATAATAATAATAATTTTAATTATTATTATTTTTTCTAGAAATCTCCTTTTTTAAAGAAAATTGTATTAAAAATCTTTCGAGACCGTATGCTCTGTGAGGAGGCCTGTATCTCGCTCTACTAGGCCCGTGGATGTGCGATAATCCGCACCATACCGATCGGGGTCTCCAATAATGATTGTAGAGGCGCAATTGCAAAGATTATTAAAATACATTTCTTGTAGAAAAAGGTTTTTAATAGAAAATGGTATTTATATGTAAAATTGTATTTTCCCGTATTCTGTATTCCCGAAAGTCATCGCGCTATGTTTGATATGTGTGTTGTGAGGAGGTAGGTCATTACCTCATGAATTTTCTAATGTAATACGGTTTAAAAAGTTCAATCATGTCGAAATGAAACATAAGAGTATTTTAATGTAAAAGTGGAATAAAACTTGCTACGGTTACAATTTTGATGCCAAACTTGTTCTATTATCTTTGTTAATGTTTAATGGTCATGACATGATAGTTTGTTATTGTTGTGTTAAGCAAAATGGAACTTTTAAAAGAAAACCGAATCGGAAGTCGGATTAACTCCGCTTCCGTCGGGTTTTAGAAATATGAGTTTTTAGAATAGTAAAGTGAAGGGGGAGGAGGGACTTACTTGATTTTGGTTTAGAGAAGAGGAAGAGGGAGGGGTAGGAGGTTCCGGTGCGTCGTTTCGTCACCGGGAGCTCCTCGGATCGTCGTCGGAAGTTCGTCGAAGCTTCGCCCTTCGCTAACTCCACTTGTACACAAAAGTTCTTGGGATTTTTCTTAAGAGTTTGGGCAGAGATTTGTGAGTGAGGGGGGTGATTTGAGGTGTGGTATTTATAGGGAAAACTTAGGGTTAGGGTGTGATAAAAATGCATTAAAAATATGCATTAAAATGAGGTTAAATGGGTGATTTAATCCTCTCTGGTTGAATACAGAATAAACAAACAATATGGGGTTAGTGGGGTAGCTGAAGAGGTGCAGGGGGTGAATTTTGGAGGCATTTGGAACGGTTTGACCCGAGCTCGCCGGAATATTTGCATGTGTCGCCGGTTCTGTACCGTCGGGTGGGGCAAGGGTTTTGGCCACGTGTCGGGGTTGCTTCATTTTCCATCGTGTGTATGTTTGTTTATTCTGTAACTTACCCTATTACGTGTAGTGCATGTGTAGACTCTTGGGCTTCTAAAAGATTAAAAGAAAAATAATTAAAAAGGTAATGTGGCTGATGGGATTTGAACTCTGGTGCTATGGTTCAGCAGTGCAAGGTTTTACCAGTGAGCTACAAGCCCTTTCTTGCTGTTAAAAAGAAAAACAAATTTATAACTTGTGCTCAGGCTCAAGTACCTCTTTCTGTATTTTTGAAAAAAATATTTGTACAGAAAGTTTAGGGTTGTTACATTCTACTCTCCTTATAAAAATTTCGTGCTCGAAATTTGTAAAAGGAAAGTGTAACGGATTCGAGAAAAGTTTGGTGATAGAACTATTGGTAGGGTATGAAAAATAACAATGTGATACAAGGGTTTCAAAAAAAATATGGAAGAGACTTACTAGTGTTACCTTGGTTTACGGCCTCTGCTTCTTCGGCCGCTAAAAAGAAAGCCTGACACCGTTGTACATTCCTCCTAACTAGAGGCACATTCCTCTGTCCTTGGGGCATGTCCCTCAGTGCTTGTTGGAATTGGCGAGTACGCTGTGCAGGTGGTGAAGCTGTAAGTGCAAGACGAGATGTAGGAGCCTGGATAGCTGGCCACTGCGGGTAGTTGGTGGGTGTGTAAGTTGAGTTGCGTCTATAGGGATATGTTCTAATTCCATGATCGGATGCGCCACAAACTAGGCACAGGCCTTTTGCGTTCCTACAGTCCTTCCACAAGTGTCCAGCTCTCTTGTAGTAGAAACAAAAACCTGGACTTGACCGGTTAATTGTTTCTTTCTGTCTCTTGGGTTTAGAAGGTTGTGTAGGATGGGCTCCTCCTGCCATCTGGGTGGCAGATCGCTTTATACCGGTTGCTTCTGCTTCTAGACGGTTCAATAATATAGCAGTCTGCTACTGCAGTCCTTCCAGGAGGCTTCGGATTTCCTCGAGCAAAACCGTCTGCTTGTTGATTGGAGCAGTTACGGTAGGTGTAAGCAGTTGGGGAGGAGGTGTGTTTTTTAAGTTGGTTCTGGTGTTGTTCGGGGAATTCATAACCTTGAATAAAAAAATAGGGTTAGGATAGATTCAAAGGATATGATTCAAAGGATATGAAATTGTAAGATTCAAGGAATATGAGTTGTAAGAATGTTTTTAGTTGCTGCTTCTTGTAATATATTGCTTAGGTTGTTCACGCAGAACAGAACTGCATTTCCATACAGCTCTGACCTGCATGGGCCGCCAACAAAACCTGTCACGCCCCGCTTTCCGGTGTACGTGGAAGGGGACGCGGCGAGTCCGCTACGTATTTACTCAGAAGTAAACACGCTAAGCGTATCTAAGCAATATAAATAAAATGCACAAGAGACAGTGACAAAAGATATAATTAAACAATAACTTTATTTATTAACATTCTTTTTACAATACATCTGAAAAGTAAATACATGGAAATGGAAAGCAATGCCTAAACAGTGGCATAACAGAAATGGAAAGTAATGAAATGAAATGTATAGCTCCGGGTCGAAGGCTAGCTGGTCCAAGTCCTCGGAAGTGGGCTCGATCTCCTGAAGGTCCGAATCACCTGACAACATTCCAAAGAAAAGAAGAAAGAGAATGTCGTCAGCGAACAAATCGCTCGGTAAGTCCCGTAAATAGACAAGAATAGAATAGACAAAGTATAGAGTATATTGATTTAATGTTGTAATTAGAATTAACGCTGTTATTTGTAACTTGGTATAGAAGAGGCTAGTGTATACAAGAGGAGTCTCAGTAGACCAGAGACTAAGGTGAACGGAATGCAAGGAACCGTTAAGCCACGGTACAACGGTAATTGAATTCAGGTTAGGTGTTTTAAATGGTTGCAGTCTCGTGCCACTTCTAATACCTTCCGTACAAATCTACCCCTTATAAACCCCGCGATGTCTTGATTGTATTGTTTGTATTATATTGTCTTATATATAGTAAATAGATGGATGAATTGCTGAAACTATGATATCAGTAAATGGATGTAACTGGAGAATCATGTAGATGGATGTATATCCATACTTCGGTTCAGTCAATATAGTTTGAATAAATTGAACAGATTGATTATATGCATTCATATTGAATTGTAGATTGATACTTGAATAATATTCAAGTCAGATTGTATATATTGAGACTCATTATGAGTCAGACAAATAGAAAAGAAATTGAAGTCCTGAATTATGTTTTGGTGCTATCGGTAACTGCTGCACATGGACAACAGGATTTGTGTCTTTTTCCAAGACAATTACCGTGTTGATAACACCGTTTGTTATATTGTCTATCTTAAATAGGCAAGCACCCACTTCTACGGCTCCCTGAGGCTCAAGAGATTGGTTCCGCTTAAACCTATGTTTACTAGCGTTCTTATTGTAATTTAATATAACTTGAAGGGTTTTTTGTAAAAATAATTTTGTATAATTTTCAAAATACACCTCAAGTATTTTATTATCATATTTAGAGTTTTCATTGATGTATAATTTATCAATGTGTCAATTCTAGTGAATAAAACCTAATTTCATAATATATGGTATTTAATTATAAAGTATTGAACTTGGATGGAATTTGCATGGTATTTTCATGTAAAGCGATTCTTTTGATTTAGAAAATTTGGAATATTTATATTATAACAAAAATTAGATATTTTAATGATACATACATACATACATATATATTTATATAAAATAATTTTAATTTATTTTTTTCTAGAAATCTCATTTTCTAAAGAAAATTGTATTAAAAATCTTTCGAGACCGTATGCTCCGTGAGGAGGTCTGCATCTCGCTCTACTAGGCCCGTGAATGTGCGATAATCCACACCATACCGATCGGGGTCCCCAATAATGGGTTGTAGAGGCGCAATTGCAAAGATTATTAAAATACATTTCTTGTAGAAAAATGTTTTTAAAAGTAAATGGTATTTATATGTAAAATTGTATTTTCCCGTATTCTGTATCCTCGAAAGAAATCGTGCTATGTTTGATATGTGTTGTGAGAAAGTAGGTCATTACCTCATGAATTTTCTAATGTAATACGGTTTAAAAAGTTCAATCATGTCGAAATGAAACATAAGAGTATTTTAATGTAAAAGTGGAATAAAACTTGCTACGGTTATAATTTTGATGCCAAACTTGTTCTATTATCTTTGTTAATGTTTAATGGTCATGACATGATAGTTTGGTATTGTTGTATTAAGCAAAATGGAACTTTTAAAAGAAAATCGAATCGGAAGTCGGATTAACTCCGCTTCCGTCTGGTTTTAGAAATACGAGTTTTTAGAATAGAAAAGTGAAGGGGAAGGAGGGACTTACTTGATTTTGGTTTAGAAAAGAGGAAGAAGGAGGGGTAGGAGGTTCCGGTGCGTCGTTTCGTCGCCGGGAGCTTCTCGGATCGTCGTCGGAAGTTCGTCGGAGCTTTGCCCTTCGCTAACTCCACTTGTACACAAAAGTTCTTGGGATTTTTCTTGAGAGTTTGGGCAGAGATTTGTGAGTGAGTGGGGTGATTTGAGGTGTGGTATTTATAGGTAAAACTTAGGGTTAGGGTGTGATAAAAATGCATTAAAAATATGCATTAAAATGAGGTTAAATGGGTGATTTAATCCTCTCTGGTTGAATATAGAATAAACAAACAATATGGGGTTAGTACGATAGCTGAAGAGGTGCAGGGGGTGAAGTTTGGACGTGTTTGGAACGGTTTGACCTGAGCTCGCCAGAATATTTGCATGTGTCACCGGTTCCGTACCGTCGGGTGGGGCTAGGGTTTTGGCCACATGTCGGGGTCGCTTCATTTTCTCTCGTGTGTATGTTTGTTTATTATGTAACTTACCCTATTACGTGTAGTGCATGTGTAGACTCTTGGGCTTCTAAAAGATTAAAAGAAAAATAATTAAAAAGATAATGTGGCTGATGGGATTTGAACTCTGGTGCTATGGTTCAGCAGTGCAAGGTCTTACGAGTAAGCTACAAACTCTTTCTTGCTGTTAAAAAGAAAAACAAATTTATAACTTGTGCTCAGCGTCAAGTATCCCTTTTTGTATTTTTGAAAAAATATATTTGTACAGAAAGTTTAGGGTTGTTACATTTTACCCTCCTTATAAAAATTTCGTGCTCGAAATTTGTAAAAGGAAAGTGTAACGGATTCGAGGAAAGTTTGGTGATAGAACTATTGGTAGGGTATGGAAAATAACAATGCGATACAAGGGTTTCAAAAAAAATGTGGAAGAGACTTACTAGTGTTACCTTGGTGTACGGCCTCTGCTTCTCCGGCCGCTAAAAAGAAAGCCTGACGCCGTGGTACATTCCTCCTAACTAGAGGCACATTCCTCTGTCCTTGGGGCATGTCCCTCAGTGCCTGTTGGAATTGGCGAGTACGCTGTGCAGGTGGTGAAGCTGTAAGTGCAAGACGAGATGCAGGAGCCTGGATAGCTAGCCGCTGTGGGTAGTTGGTGGGTGTGTGAGTTGAGTTGCGTCTATAGGGATATGTTCTAATTCCATGATCGGATGCGCCACAAACTAGGAACAAGCCTTTTGCGCGCCTACAGTCCTTCCACAAGTGTCCAGCCCTCTTGCAGTAGAAACAAAAACCTGGACTTGACCGGTTAATTGTTTCTTTCTATCTCTTGGGTTTAGAAGGTTGTGTAGGATGGGCTCCTCCTGCCATCTGGGTGGCAGAGCGCTTTATACCAGTTGCTTCTGCTTCTAGGCGGTTCAATAATATAGCAGTCTGCTGCTGCAATCCTTCCAGGAGGCTTCGGATTTCCTCGAGCAAAACCGTCTGCTCGTTGATTGGAGCAGTTACGGTAGGTGTAAATGTTCATATTAATCATGAAAGCAGACAAAATCTTTCAATGAAAGATTTATTCAACAAATTAATTCTTTTCCTTCTCCTATAAATAGGATCCAAGAGGATAGGAAGGGGATATATAGAATTTTGGAATCTTGAAATTTCAGAGAGAAAAGAAAGGAGAATTTAATTCTCAACAAAGAAAACCCTAGGTGAGAAAAAAGAAAGGGGATCAAAACTTCAAAAAAGAGAATTTAATTCTCAAAAATCTAAGAGTTTAACTCTTTTGCAAAGAATTTAGTTCTTTCTCTAGTTGAAGATCTGCAGAAGCAAATCTCCCTATAGGTTGAGAATTTAATTCTCACCGGGTTAAGATTTTGCCATGCAGATCCAAGACTTAGAGGGAGAATTGAGTTCAGAGAATTTATTTCTCCCAATTTATAGGAATTTAAATCCTTCATGATAAAATTAGGGTTTAACCCTATATGAGAATTTAATTCTCCCACAATTATATGAATTTAATTCCTTCAAGATGGATAAAAACCAGGGTTTAACCCTAATTGAGAATTTAATTCTCTAAAATTCATAGGAATTTAATTCCTCCAAGACAGAACTAGGGTTTCACCCTATACAAGAATTTAATTCTTTGACATATATGGGAATTTAATTCCTCTAAAGAAAATTAGGGTTTAACCCTACATAAGAATTTAATTCTTTCAAAATAGGAATTTAATTCCTACAGAATCATAATCATGGTTTAACCTTACAGAGAATTTAATTCTTAAAGATAAAGAGAATTAAAGCATGCAAAGAACCAAGGTCACGTATCCCCACGTGACCCCTGAAAAGATCCCCAGAAATGAGAATGAGAAAGTTCTGAGGCAACGCCTCACGTGTTCCCACGCGACCTCCAAAACACGGAAGAAAAAGCAAAGGAAATATAAGCTCTGGGCGCTCTCACGTGTCCCCACGTGACCCCTTAGCAAATGTTTTAACAATCAGTGCATAAATGTCCATCACGTGCCAGCACGTGATGCTCAAAATAAAATATAAAAAAGTGTTTAACACTTAATTGCAGAGCAAAGTAAAAAGGGATCTGGTCCCACCTTTGGGCGCCCTCACGTGTCCACACGTGACCCCTTTTTTCTTTAGTGTTTAACGCTAATTCGAGAGCTTTATTTCCAGTGTTTAACACTGATTATCTTTTAGTGTTTAACACTAATTTGAAAGCCTTATTTCCAATGTTGAACACTGTTATGTTCTAGTGTTTAACACTAATTTGGGTGTTTAACACTGATTGTCTTTTAGTGTTTAACACTAATTTGAGAATTCTGTCTCCAGTGTTTAACACTGTTGCTCTTTAGTGTTTAACACTACTTTTAGCCAAATTGGCTAATTTTCCAGAGGCAAAAGTCCCTCCTCCAAATGAATCTCAAAATTGACGAAATCAAAGATAAAAATGTTGCCAAAGCCCTTAAACTCTCGTTTAGCGTTGCTAAATAATATGGGCAGGAACCCAGACAAATGTCTAAGGGTCCAACAGAGGGCCAACACTTCAAACTTAATTGGACTTAGCTCAAGTAGGCCATAAGTCCTCAATTCAGACTCAACTGAGACAATGTGCTCATAATATAATTAATTGATCTTAGTTCCAAATTAGACTATAGATCACTTAGTCCACCCTGGTTCAAGGGTACATCTCTTCACTCCTTTGATATTTGTCGTTGTAATTCCTCAACGTCTTCGAAGAGGTGATGGGTCCCGACAACCACACATTTCATGGACTGTGGGGTCCTTAAACTCATGGACTATGATGTCCTTAACCTCGACCGTGATGTATTTAAACTAACATTGGACTGTGGGGTCCTTAAGCCCATGGACTATGATGTCCTTAATCTCGACTGTGATGTCTTTAAACTAACATTGGACTGCGGGGTCCTTAAGCCCATAGACTATGATGTCCTTAACCTCGACCGTGATGTCTTTAAACTAATATCGGACCGTGGGGTCCTTAAACCCATGGACTATGATGTCCTTAATCTCGACCGTGATATCTTAAAACTAACAACAGACTGTGAGGTCCTTAAACTCATGGACTATGATGTCCTTAACTTCGACCGTGATGTCTTAAAACTAACAACGGACTGTGGAGTCCTTAAATCCATGGACTATGATGTCCTTAACCTCGACCGCGATGTCTTAAAACTAACATTGGACCGAGTTGTCCTTAAACTAACAATGGACTGTAATGTCCTTAAACTAATTATTGACCGCAATATCACTAAACTAAACAACAGAGCCCAATTGCTCTCTTTTCGGATCTAAACGTTCCTGTTAAGTTGATCTTAGTCTAAAATTAGACTAACGTATCCTTAACAAACGTTTAAGTTGATCTTAGTCTCAAATGAGGCTAATGTATCCTTAAACCCAAACCCCCCAAACCCAAATCTAAGAAAGATACGGATTTGGACTAATCCACGCCCTACGGGCGACATCATAACTTAGTCTCCATATACAATCCACGGGAAACCAAACACAAAACAAACACCCACGACACGAAGTGACTATATGGAGAAGGAAAAAGTTGTTACCGCGATGCGGTAGCATAATAACTGCAGGGGCTTGCGCCTGCAGGGAAGAGCGTCCCCACAATCAAAAACCCCTCAAACGAGGGGGAATCTGACGAAGTCTGCTACATCGGCCGCATCCGTTTAAACCTTCGATGCACGGTGCCATAAATCAACTTGGCATCTTCAGAGAGGTGGACGGATAGCACCAATTAGCATCTGCCCCGAAATTCAGGCTAGATGTACATTGCGTCTCCGCCGCGTCTTTCGGCGGGGAACAGATTCTGGCACGCCCGGTGGGACCTTTTCCACTTTCCACTCCACACTTCGTGTATCGTGTTCGCGAACGAATCGCGGTTTGCTAATGGTTGCCCTTGGGTTCGAGGTACTAAGATTTGGCGTCTTGCTTGGTGCAGAAAGTGAAGGATCAATGGTGTCCACTTGCACGAAGTGTTCCAGCTGCAACTACAACTCACGTCCGCTTCATCTGGAGGTATAACTTATGGGCCCCATGCGACCTCCCTGTTCACAATGCCGATAGAACAGGTGACGCAGGCTACCACCGGTTTGTTCTTCGAGACCATGCTCCCACCAGTGAACATCAATATCCCGCTGCCGCAAGAAGTGCAAAAGAAGTCGGTTTTTGATCGGCTCACTAATACCATGACCCTTCTCAACGGGTCGTCCGATGTCAAGCCAACAGCATCAGTCTTCGACAGGCTGAGCCTAAACTCCAATGAGCCTGTCAAGAAGCCCGCGATACTTGAAGCGGCCATCCCGAAACGGATATCCATTTCGGCTCTCGAGGTCACTAAAGAAGCTTCCCCCGTCAAAGTATCAGTCTTTATGATTTTGGCATGCCCGGCTCCCGTCCCTGCTCAAAGGTCTGTTTTCGACAGATTGGATACTGCTGCTCGACGGATGTCGGTCTTCAAGAGGCTGGTACAGGCAGCGCCTCACTAGAACAGGGGGCATGACGAAGTCACCCCTAAAGCTGAAACAATCCCAACGGCTCGACACGCTCGACGTCGCCACTGGCGCTGAGTAAGGAAAGCTGGGGGCAGATCCCTCTCTGGGCTATCTCCACCAGCCCCAACGGTGGAAGTCAATACTGCTGTTCCAACCGGGAACAACTTTGAATTGCTGAACAAGGTGCGCAGGAACTCTCCTACTGCCGTACTGAAAAGATCTCCTCCACCCGTGGAGAATACCTCGAAGGCGAAGCCGGAGCAGCCCCCGCAGCGGCTGTCCTCCAAAATCTACAAAGTCTGGCGACAGGTTCAGGACTCAGTAATTGATCAAGATTACCCTCGCCGACAGAAAAAGGTGAAGGTTCAACAAGAAGAGAACCATCTTGCCAAGCCACAAAGGGCAACAGCTACTTGGGTGCCCGTTGCAACGGTCCCTTCAACGTCAATTGCTCAAAAGAGAAGGAGGCTGGAGAAAGCCCCTGTGACCGCGGCAAACCGCAAAGATGCTGAGCCCAAACGACCCAAGTCTGGGGGCATAATGGTCCATACCGTTTATATGGCTTCCGGAAAAGAGGAAAGCCGCGCTTCTACGGGTCACCGACCGCTCACCCGATCCGTGACACAAGCCCAGGAGCAGCAACAGAAGCTTTAGGAAATGCTAACGCAAATGGCCGCACTCACCGGGCCAAAAGAAAGCCCGGAGGCTTCATCAGAGCAGCGTCATGAATAAGAAACAGATGCTGACTTCCTCCGCAGAGTCCTCGAAAAGAAGGACAGAGAAGCAGTAGCACAAGCGGCTAATATAAAACGAATGGCACTTCTCTTCCAAGACATGGTCGGGATGATGTTACAGCCAGAACCTCCAGCCGAAGACCCTCCGATCATCATTGAAGACGATAGAGGGGAGACATCGAACCCTCCTCTAGCTCTTTCAGCAGCCAAAGAGGAAACCATTTCTAAGGCCACTCTGGATAACTACATTGCTCAGCAAATACGAGTTCACCAGGCGAATGAAGCGGCTGGCCAAATGGTTAAAACTGGGCAACCATATCCAGGCTGGTATGACCAAATAAAGTACCCGTCGGGATATACGATCCCTAAATTTCATATATATAAAGGGATGGGAAATCCGCACCAGCATGTCGCCCAGTTCAGGGCTCTATATGGTAACACCGGAGGCGATGATAAACTGCTACTTCGCCAGTTCATCGGCAACTTGACAGAGACGGCATTCGAATGGTATTCTGAACTTCCAAACGACTCCGTCAAGACATTCGCGGAGATGGAACTGCTGTTTACACAGAGATTTGCGAGCGCTAGCGAGCGTACCCCGATCACCGCATTAATTAACGCGGTGAAGCCAGGCGAAACTTGGGTACAATACGTAATATGGTGGCGAAATTTATGGTCAAAATACGAGCAGCGCATCGAAGAAGCGCCGGCAGTGGGCATGTTCGTGGGCACTCTTGACCCTCAAGCGACCATCTCGCAATTCATGATGTTCTTCAAGCCAACTACTTTCCAGGCCTTGATTGACAAGCTGGCCCAAATGGACCAGATGGTTCATAGACCGTCTCCTCCAAAGCCAGACTCTCTAGTTCCAAACCTCGACGGTTCATGAACAACCCAGAGACAACCGCGACATTCGTCTCGATACAGCAGACACAATGCCAGCAAACGAAGCAAAGGCCAAATTCTTAGCTTCAGGGTCTTAACGGCAACTCATATAAAACCTGAAAGACTATCGGAGATCATCCCATACCAGCGCGGAGTGGTTATGACTCATCGAGGCTCCCCAAACTGAGCCTAACCTCAAGTAAAAAGCGGCATGACAAAATTCCTAACGCTTGCTCTTCCGACGGTCAAAATGCCTAGGAAGATTGCTTGAAGACGTCTTGTCCAGCCCCCGAAGGGATCAGAGACACGACAATCGCAAGGCTACTCGAACAACAAGATTGCTTGTCGAGGGATACATCAGCCAACGCGACGGTACGACGGGCAAAACCCTAGTACCACAGACCCTAACGAACCTCTATCGTAAAGAGCAAAGGTTAACTGTAACGTTAGGACATTCTTACAAGAACTCCTCGATTCGTCTCAACCTTAGGGAGATCAGCGTCCTTGATGAGAGCATCTCAATTCGTGTCGACCCGCAGAGAAATCAGTGTCTTTGCAGGAATGTACGACGTCAGCAAAACGGAGCCATACCAAAGCCCATGTTCCAAATCTAGACGGTTTACAGATAGCCTGGAGATCAACTCAACATTCGTCTCATTACAACGGACACAACATCAAGCAAAGCGGAACAGCGGCAACCCCCAGTTCCATGAGTCGGTGGTGCATAGATGACCGAGAGTCAAACTCCCGACTCCGTGAAATACGGATAAATTCAACCCTTCCTGGTTACGTGGAACACGACTTATGTCAATCCTGACCCCGTGGGAAACATCCAGAGTGGATCCTGGTCTTCACAGAGCACGGCAATGATCCCGTGTGAAGCGTCCAGCGCGGAGCCTGGTCCTCGCCGAACACGGCAGTGAACCCGTGGGAAGCATCCAGAGCAAAATTCCTGGCTACATGGAATGCGGCTTATGTCAATCCTGACCCCGTGGGAAACGTCCAGAGCGCATCCTGGTGCTCGCAGAGCACGGCAATGAACCCGTGTGAAGCATCCAGAGTGGATCCTGGTCCTCGCCGAACACGGCAGTGAACCCATGGGAAGCATCCAGAGCAAAATTCTTGGCTACGTGGAACGCGGCTTATGTCAATCCTGACCCCGTAGGAAACGTCTAGAGCGGATCCTGCTCCTCGTAGAGCATGGCAATGACCCCGTGTGAAGCATCCAGAGCAGAGCCTGGTCCTCGCCGAACACAGCAGTGAACTCGTGGGAAGCATCCAGTGCAAAATTCCTGGCTACGTGGAACGCGGATAATGTCAACTCTTACCCCGTGGGAAACGTCCAGACCGGAGCCTGGTCCTTGCAGAACACGGTAATGAACCCGTGAGAAGCATCCAGAGCAACCCCTGACTCCGTGAAATGCGGATAAGGGCAACTTCACCCATCACTTGCGAGTCCTCATGACTCGTAAGGGAGCAAATTCTCTTGTGAGATCCTTACGACTTGCAAAAGGAAAAACACACTTAGGAATCCTCACGATTTTTAAGGATAAATTACACCTATGGGATTCTCTCGACCGGTAGGGAGAAAATTCTTTATGAGACCCTCACGGCTCATAAAGTTGAAAAGTCTTAGGATGCGGATCTTAACCCTGAATCCTAAGCCATCGTTGTCCAGCAAAGAGATCGAGATAAACTATCCACAGAATACATTCAATAAAAAGGGACACATCATTGAGAAGAAAAATATGTCCTTTATTCATGAACCAAAATGAATAAAAAGTACAATTTGTGAAAGAAACAAAAAAATATACTCTTATTCAGGAGTATGTACAAAGAAAAAAATATATCTACAAGTCTTCAAGTCGGCGGGCGATTTAGCAGATTGGTCAGCTCATCTCTCTTTCGCCGGACCTCGCCTTCGTGATTCAATATCGCCAAAAGACGGGCCTCCGCCTGAGCTTGCTGGGCCTGATATGAGGCAAGTCGGCCTTCGAGCACTTTCTCGGTAGCTTTGTGAGCCTCAACCCATTCACGAGTGAACACGGCGGCTTTGTCGATGGCCACCACCTCCTTGATGGCCTCTTGATGCACTCGCCAGAGTTCATATGCTTTGTTGGCTTTGGCCGTAAGGTTGGCTTGGAGCCCGTTCAGCGCTTTAGAAGCCAGCTCCCTCTTTGAAAATTTGCGGCCGAGACTTTTCTCGCACGACACCATGTTCGCCGCGCACCGCTCTATCAGACCCCGCAAGCCCGCCTTCGCAGCCACAAACTCCGAAAAAAGGCGGGACATTCAAGCACGTGCAAGTAAGCCTCCACCTGCCGGCAAAACTCAACCCAGACTTGCACCACTGCTTCGCTATGATAGGTGGCAAGAAAGGGAAGAGAGCCGTTAGCTTCGGCAGCAAATGCTTCGGTCGTAATTACGTTGCCAGCACGAAGCTCCTCGATCAAAGATGACAGAGGGGCGAGGCTTAGCTTGGCCATCCGTTCCGAGGCTCTCAGAGTATAAGGGCCGGGTGGCATGGCGATGCGTGACTCCAGCGTGGTGAGAACCGGCAGAACTGTTCAGATTTATAAACAGTCAGCGAAACTTGTAACCAAAGAACAAATGGAACGACTTCGGGATTCTACTTATGTAACGTTCTGAAAATCGTTTCGGTGAAATTTCGGAAAATCGGCAAAATAAGAGGGTTTTCTGTAAAAAGTCAAAATACAAATATTTTTATTATAAAATTAAATATACATATTCTAGCTATGTAATTGCTGTTAATTGGTGTTTATTGAGCCACTGGTGAAATTTCAAATTTTCTGAAAATTTTTCCGAAATTAATTATTTTAATATTATTTAAGCCGTCACTAATACATTTAATTAGGGAAAATTACAAATTGAAATGAGTTGAAACAAATTTTGTGCATCATAACACATTAAATAAAAATTTATCATATGGTTTTTGAAATGAAATGGTTTGCCAAAATGGTTTAGAAAAATATCGAAGAAAAAACGGCTTTTTCGGTGAAATTAGTGTTAATGGGAATTGGGGTAATACATTTATCTTTTTCCCTAACCCACACACCCACACCTCACCCTCTCTCCAATCACCTCTTTTTTCAAAAGAAAAGAAAAGGAAAGAATAGAAAATGAAAGAAACAAAAGTGGACTTTGACTAGATGTTACTTTCTCCACCTCACTCTCTCTCCTCCCTCACCCATTCCCTCTTCCCCTTGGCTGAAACCTGCAGCAACAACAGCCCTCTCATTCTTCTTCTCTTTTCTCTTCAAAATTCCATCAAAAAATCATCCAAAATGCTTCAAAAATTCCATAAAATCAAAATCTAATCCCTACCCATTTTTACTTGACCATTCTAGTATGGATCTAGAGAACAAGATGGCAATTTGAGGGGCTAGATTTCAAGTTGGATCAATGAGTTGTGAGGTATAAAAATCTTGACCTTTTTGTTGAATTGTTGATTAATGCTTGTGTTAGCTTAATTAAGTGTTAATTAGGTTTTATATGGGTTCAAATTGCATGATTGGAAAATTCAAAAATATGGTTTGAAGCTAATTTGGGTTTAACCATCACTATTAGGATAATCAAGTGTAGATTATCATCTTGTGGAATTGTAAAACCCAACCTAATTGTTAGTTTGCAAATGGTTAGGTTGATATTGTTATAATTAAGCTATATTGCTAACTAGGTTTTAGAAATTTAATTAAAATATGGGATTAAAAATCTAATTAGGTTTTTCATGACTTCATTAACATTATTAAGTGTAGTTTAACACTTTAGTTCATGGAAATCCAACCTAAATTGTGGTTTGTGCATTTTGCTATAAATTTGTTAAAATTTAGGTATTTTGTAAACTAGAATTTTAGGGTTTTTGGAATTTAACGAGATTAAATTATGGGAGTTGTTTTTATGACTTATTTAAGATATTTAGTGAATATTGGGGCCGCTAGATTCGTTTATACATCGAGTTTTGTACTAAAACGGTGATCTGTGCTTGCTAGATTTTCGGAAAAAATGACTTTTTAAGTGAAATTGGGGTTTTTGTGAATTTTAAGCTATTTTATATTATAATTGGTGCTTGTAATTGTACAAATGAGTGTGTTGGGAGTTTTCTCGATGGTTTGGCGTTTGTACGCCGACGTCGAGGGTTTTTTGGTCGATTTATGAAAGCAACCATAGGTTTTGACCTATGTGGGATTCATGTGCCGTTTTGGTCATGAGTTGAATTTTAATGCGATATGGTGCGTTATGATATGTAGGTACCCCATGTGGACTTCGAGACGACAAGCAAGCGCGTGGCGACGTCGGCACCGGCGAGCGAGGACCAGGTGAGTAGATTCATATCTACGGGGAGAAGTCGGGTGGATGGCGTATAGCACCCTTGCAGTCGTGGTGATGTATACGAATACGTATACACACATTTATTGATTATATTTTGTTGAGTTTATTGATGATAAATATGGACGGTTTAGTATCGCGAAACCCTAGAGTAGTGGTCGCACCATACATGTACACACCCACCCATACTTGCATACATTCTTCTTCCATTTGTGTTTACGGGAATATATATAGTTATGTGTTCACATGGGTATGGGACTATGTGTTCACATACGGATTTGAGGATGATACTTGGGATTGAGATGAGTCGATGAGATTTGTGTTGTGGTTGTGATATCGGTGATATGGCAGGATTCGTACTTGAGGTACGTCTTGGTGTTATAGCGGATCTTGGGGCGGCGATACGGGTGAATAGTGTTATAAATAAAATGGTCGACATGTGATCGTGATATGAGGCATGATATGCTAGGATATTGATATTAGGCCGTATCGGGCGATGTATAACCCTTGATGATGATATGTGCTGACGATATCGGTTTGTACGAGATTGTCGATCAGTAGTCAGATCATGAGTATATTGAGGATATTAGTATTGTACTAGACATAGGTCAGTACCCTAGACTATGATCTTGGATAAAGAGGATACCAGAGGAATAGTGTGAGGAATATGATATTGACCCGTACCCAGATTTGGGGATGCCGTACGACGGATTTACGTACGAGCTATATCTTGATGATTGATCCGCACTCTTGACTTGGGATGTCTGATTATAGATATGGTATCGGATATGATATTATTGAGGCGGGATCACCGACTAATGTATATACAGGTATGTATATGTATCGACTCAGATGTTAGGCGGTTTCCTTACCTGTAGTCTAGCTAGTAGCTTAACCCTTTAGTTTAGTTAGTCGTTAGATTAGATTCGGTTCCTACCTATTTCAAAGCTTACGAATCGTGCGTATTTTAAAAGACAAGTCAAGGGATTCTACGGATATTTAAAAAAAAACGTATCTTTTCTTAAAAACACCGTAGCCCCTATTTTCAAAACCCCACGATTCGTGTTATTTCAAAAGGCACCATTGTAGGACTTATATTAGGTTAATGCAGATTAGTTATCATTGCGTCTAGTATTCAGCTCCCGCTCATTATTGTTGTTCGCTCCGCATCGCATGCTTATATTATGCTTCATATTCTACTGTTGATATCTTGTGGTTAGGACACCAGCACCATTACCGATGATGCGTATGTACCACGTACACTTACTTGCCGGCTCACACACATCTTCATCGGTAATTGCCATGTCACGCACACCTTAGAAAATATTATTGCTTGATATAGCCTGTTAGCTAATAGTTTAGACATGATATTAGTGTACTTGCCTTATATGTTAGTTTAGACATTGTAGTTATTACCTGCTACTTCTTGCATACTGTTATTCATTGTTATGCCGCATTCATGGATTATCATGCATATATTCACTTTTTACGTGCTATTGAGGTTTTGGATTCGGATTTCCATGAGATTTTCTGGATTTGGGGAAAACCGCAAAACATATACAAACTTCTTCTTTCTCTTTTTAAATGAAAAGCGCGGTTTTTCCCTTCATGTATGAGTCGTCCACCATGAGTTTGCTGATGGATTTCGAGACCCGATTCGAGGAGTTGGATGAACCGTTTCGGATACATGGTGGACCCGGTGAGGTACCCCGGGGCAAGAAGCTCATGGTGATGACGATGAGCCTGGCAGGGGAAGACTACCTACCAGTGATTTTACCCGACGCGTCGGATATCCGGAGAATACCGTCGTGGTCTTGAGATGAATGGTAGGGGCCGGTCTGGACTGACGGCGCCCTAGATATTGAGATTGAGACATTGAGATTTCGAGATAGTGAGGTACTGAGATTCGATGATACAGGCCAGTCCGGATAGCCGGAGCCTGAGATTTTGAGACATTGAGATTTATGTTTTGTGTCGATGCTAGACACTGTTGATGCTGATTTCATTTATGATACCTCATTTTAAAAATACAAAGGAAATCTCACTAATTTATGAAAACAGTTTCTTCATTTACATGTATTCTGTTTTCATGCATTCATACCTCATTCATATGATATATTGCTACCTGAGGCACTGACACGGGCACATGAGACCACACTCGGGTTAGATATTACCCTAGCCATTGTTATAGGCTGCATGTTATTCATATTTGAGGATATATTATGATCATTGACCTAGGTTGCGTTATTTATGCGATTTCTGTGCGTAGATGTTTTTCTATTCACGAGTTGGCAACTCACCCTTGTTGTGCCCCAGTTTCTTGCAGGTTTGCCGTACAGGTTTCATTACGGCTTGCGGGCATAGTTTCCTTCGGGTGATTTGCTAGTAGGTGGGTTTACTTGTATCGTACCCCCATTATATATCTTGTATATTATTATTCTGTTGTATCTAGAAGTTCCATCAACCAAACATGTTTTTATTTTGAGATAGAGACCAGTGATGTTATTGTTTCGACCTTAGAGTCGCGCGTTATATTTCTGTGGTTTTCTTGTGGTTTTGAGTTTCCTTTTGAATTTTGATCCTCACCCTTGGCGTTGTATATTTTTTTTTCTTGTGTGGTTGTGACCGTCGATTGACGAAGAGCTAGCTTCCGCTTGGGGATGCCTTTTTATTGATTTCGTATACTATTCATGTTGTATCCTGTTTGGGGGCCAGTATTTACAAAGGAGTCTCTGCCGAAATTTTCGGGAAATATTTGATGTTTTTTTTTAAAACCGCATAATTCGGCTTATGCTATTAAAACTACTTGTTTTAAATCGGTTTTCCTTCACTCTACTACTTTTCTTAGTTTGGATTTCTGGGTTTTCGGCCCACTTAGATTACGTACGCCTCGAGACGTTCGTAGTTTAAGTGCCGGTCATATTCCGTACTTTCGGGGCGTGACAACTTACCCACAGTCATGCAAGAAGGATTTGAAGGCTCCCTAGGCTTTTTAAGAATCTCGACCTCGTCGTCGGCCTCCATAACTATAAAAGACGTTAATGTCATTTTATGAAAAAGTAACAATGCTGTGAAAAGATGGTAAACAAGAATAACCTTGCCCAGACGAGAGAACGATGCGCTGAGGAGATATCGCTTGCGGAGCGGCCATCTCCAGCAGACGCTGAAAGGACTGCCGGGGAGACAGATCGGCAATAGAGGCCGCCAGTCTGCGCAACTCTGAAAGGACAGAAGGGTTCAGATAATGGAAAGATTACTAATTTAAAATGTAGAAGGTTGCCTTCGACGCTCCTCCCATTCTGAGCTGGAGGGATAGCATCTTCAACGGCCTCCGCCGCGACCTCGGGCACAATATCGGAGACGCGGGCCAGTGCAGCGGCTTCGGAATGAGGAGCAGAGGCTGCCGCTGCAGGCTCCAACGAAAGGAGGGTAGCCTCGATTACCTCCATCCTAGCCTCTGGGCCGCCTTCAGGGAGATTCGTTGGGACGGCGACCACCAAAGGTGCCTCCCCCGAGGGAGGAAGTGCTTTGGGAGCAGGAACCACCGCAGGAGGCTCTATCGCAAGAGGGACAACTTCATCGGCCAGAATACGGCGTAGAGCCTTCGCCATCGCCGAAGTCTCTGCACAGTTCACACAAGGATAAGAATACATATATATGCATGTAGACAATATGAAGTATTATAAAGAAATACAGGAACATACCGATGCGCAAGGAAGCTTGCTGTATGGCTTGCTCAAGCCGACGCTCCTTCTCAAGGAGGTGTGCTCGTCGAGGTTCGAGGGTGGACTTGTGGCCGCCGGTCCACAGTGAAAGCACGTCTGCGGTGTCCTCCGAAGCAGCCTGTTTAAGGGCCCGTTCACCCCATTCCTCCAGAGGGCCGATGAATCGTCGCCGGATCCACAGAGGGTCTTCATAAAAGATGACGGCGGGATAAGGCTTCTTCGGAATTCTTACGTTTTCCGACTCATCTTGCGAACGTCTTATAGCCTCAGCCAATTGTGCGGCTTCCTCGACAGTTGAACTCGGAAAGAGTAGGCCAGCATCCGACTCTTGCATAGCCAATGGTTCATCCTGAAGAATGGGCTCAGACTCTACTAAAGAGTCGAGCAGATTGGTAGCCATTTTCCTTCGCCGTTTGGATCCAAAACCGACCGTCGAGGACGACCGTTTTCTCCCTCATGGAGCCTTAGCACGACGCTGACCCACCTCACCTTCAACGCCCTCACTCCCAACGCCCTCGCTTGGCGCTGCGACTGAGGACGACACGGCCATCGTCGATGTCGTGGGCGGTGGTACTGCTACTGGCGCCCTCTTACCCCTCGACTGAGCCCGGGTATCCAATGGCATACCAATTGTGGGAGTGAGGTACACCTCCGACTCCCCCGGAATGAGCGCAACACCGGTGTCCCTCAGGGGAAAGCGGACTGGTGCGCGCGGTCGCAACGGAACTCCCGTGGCCTGAACCGGGGCAAGAGCTCCATATC
Source organism: Agapanthus africanus (assembly GCA_030015575.1). NCBI lineage: Eukaryota > Viridiplantae > Streptophyta > Magnoliopsida > Asparagales > Amaryllidaceae > Agapanthus > Agapanthus africanus. The sequence continues at coordinate 542,892,143 of CM057337.1, forward strand.
CAAGAAGAACCCTATTCTCCTCGGCAATAATCGGGCTGAACCGATGAAGGTACCGACCCGTGAAGGACCCCACACATCGGGGAATATGGTCGGCTTCAGGAATCGTGAAGCGGGAACGAGTATTCAGCCTCACGAAGTGATGAGCAGCATCACGAACGGCTTCGGGTGAAGGGGCGGGCGTGACTGTAAAAGCCTCGAAGGGAACGCCCTGATCATATCCAAGCTGCCGGGCGAAGCGATGCGGATTGTACCGCATAAAGAGGGCTGAACTGTTCTGACGGAATACCAGATAACATGGTCTGATCGTGTACAAGTACGTGGCCTCCCGGGGCTTCAGAGAAAGCACCTCATCTTTCGACTGGTCGCAGAGTTGTTGAATTAGACCTGAAGGAGAAGATAGGGCCCGGTCAATGAACACCAGTCCGCCTGAGCTAGCGTAAGGAGCAATCAATACACGAATGGCCCCGGACTGAGTTGGGTCAGGAGAAGAAGCACCCACCAGCCGCATCAATCGCGGAAAAGTATAGGCGTAGTAAAATTTGGGTCTTTGGTGTGCAGCAAAGGCCCCCAACACGTGCATCTCAATCCAAAATATGAAGTAATGAAGAGAAAAGTTTACCACATCCATACCTGGAGTTGAGGTATTAGCCACGGCGCCTAACCCATGATAAAGATGTGACGGCGCTGGGATGCCTACGGCCAACCGTGTTCCCCCAGCAATACGATGAGCCGGGTAGATAACCGAGACTCTCATGAAGCGGCGATGCATGGGGATTACAAACCAGCTGAGCCAGACGCTAATGAAGCCTACAAAGAATGTCTCCTCATCCATGCCGGGAGCTGCAATCGATTCGAAAGATACCGATGACATAATAGGAATGTAATATTGCGGTAAATCCTCTTCCTTAGTCGGCCGCCTGTCCAAACCAAACCCAAAGGGGTCATTGATGTTCACAAACATCGGATCCATCTTTGATAAGACACCCTCGCGAAGGAAGCAAGCAATGGAGCTCTTAAAGGTGACACCCTGCTCTTCTGATTCTGTGAACAGTTTGTCAAAGATGCCCAAGGACTTGATCAAACTCGGGCGTTTGTGGCGGACGACGTTCTCGGTAGACATGCCGTCAATCATTGCAGGCTCGGTCTCAAAAACGTACTCGTCGGGAGGCAGCAGCTCTTCATAAAATGTCCCCCTGATTGGCAGCCCCGAGATCTCGCGAAATTCTTCCAAAGAAATCGAAACTTCGCGGTCCCCTAGGAGAAAAGTGTTGGTAGGGAGATTCCACTGGTTCAAGAAAGCCTTAACCCACCAGACGTGAGGAGATTGGTAGTGGAAGAGCGAGGCATATATTGCCTGATAAAGTCCGACCCTCTGCAGTCGTGCGCGATGGACGGACAGGATGTAGCAAGCCCAAAGAAGATAGCCCGTGGGGTGTCGAGGGGTGAGCCCTATCTTGTAGATCTGCCCCCATGGTTGGGCCCCGCCCTAGCAAATGCGGCTTCCCAAAATATCTATGGCCGGGATAGGATGGTTCTGGATACTAGTCATCGAAGGCTCGAGCGTCCCATCGGGGTCCAATTCGGCATCTCCACGGCAAAGACAGTCCTTGGAGGATCCATCGGCAGGAACGAAAAGGCGGGCTCCGTCGGTACTTCGCAAAGGAAACTCCAGCGCCCCCGGATGATGTGACTATACCAGGTCCCCCACAAAAGTAAGTTGGTGAGATTTGGGTCGTGAGCCCTGATCATCACCATCACTTCCTCGTCAGATGGTGACTGGGGAAAAGCGGCTTCCGAGCGAGTGAAGAGAAAGTACGGAACGGAAGTCATTGTACCTGAAATGAAATGAGGGGAGACTGTTGAAGCAAAGCCAACAGCATATATATATATATATATATATATATATATATGATTATAAATATATGTAAAGACTATGGAAGAAAACGACAGCAGACTCATTTTATGGGACCATTGGTTACAAAACACATGGGTCCCATAAAATCAAGATGGCGGTTGGCTAATGATGAGGCAAAGAAATTATAATGAGACAAAAGAAAGATTCTCATTAAATAAACAAGTGGATTTCAAATGACCCTACACATTCCCCTAAGAGAAATCCATCTGGGACTCTGTAACAAATCAAACAGAATCAAGGGAATTAAATTCCCAGAAAAGCACCACTGCGAGCCTCTTCTTCTTGGTTATAGAGAGACAACTCAGGGAGAAAAAACCCAAGGAGTTCTATGGGAAGAACCGAGTTCTTCATAGGAATTAAATTCCTTGTTAAAAAAAGGGGAATTAAATTCCCAGAGACATTTTTCAGAGCCAAAGTTTTTTTTGAGATGGAATTAAATTCCATGGAAAAGACAACCGCCACCATTAGCCCCCTGAAGATCAGAGAAACCCTAAAGGGTCTGTTGATTAAAGATTGAATGGTTTTCTCTTTATTTTAAAGAACTTAAAAATGGGTTCTTGTTAAAAGGGAAAACCCTTGGTGTGGATTTGAAATCCAGTGGTGATTTCTGTGAAAGTTCTTCGTTCGTTCAAGATTATTACCTGAGGAAAAGGAATCTGTCAACAGAGTTAAACTCTGGAAAATTCTTGAAGTAGAGAATTAAGCTCTGGAAAGGAGAATTAAATTCTCAGAAAGGAAAAAGTTACAAGGAAGAAGATAAGCAAGAGTGGAGGCGCTTCTGAAGAGACCCCTATATTTATAGGATGTGACATAAACGCTTAATCTCCCCGATTCCCTAGATGGATCCAATGGTCACAAAAGTGACAGTGTTACACTCACGTGCAGATACGTGAGAGCAACGCTGTGGAGGCATTTGTTCCCTGATTAAAAATAAAGAAATAACTCAGTAAGGCATCGCGTGCTCACACGTAACTAATGGCCATGTGTTGACACATGATTGTTAAAGCTGAAGCGTAAATAAGCGCTGAGAAAAGAACTCAATTTGGGGTCACGTGCTCACATGTGACCATCAGCACGTGGCTAGCCTTAAAAGCCTTACAGTTTAATAGAATTAAATTCTAAAAGTTTCTAAATCTTTCTAAATGGAAAAGGTTAGAGGGAACCGTTGGATTAAAAATCCAAGGGTGGTTAAAAATCACCAATTTATGGAAAAAATCCTAAACAAGGAAAGATCTCCCCAAATATCACCGAAATAACAAACAGAATATCTCTGGATTGAAAATCCAACGGTGAATAAAATTCACTGAATGATCTAAAGGATCATATTAATCATGAAAACAGACAAAATCTTTCAATGAAAGATTTATTAAACAAATTGATTCTTTTCCTTCTCCTATAAATAGGAGGCAAGAGGAGAGGAAGGGGATATATAGAATTTTGGAATCTTGAAATTTCAGAGAGAAAAGAAAGGATAATTTAATTCTCAACATAGAAAACCCTAGGTGAGAAAAAAGAAAGGGGAACAAAACTTCAAAAAAGAGAATTTAATTCTAAAAAATCTAAGAGTTTAACTCTTTTGCTAAGAACTTAGTTCTTTCTCTAGTTGAAGATCTGCAGAAGCAAATCTCCCCATAGGTTGAGAATTTAATTCTCATTGGGTTGAGATTTTGCCATGCAGATCCAAGACTTAGAGGGAGAATTGAGTCCGGAGAATTTAATTCTCCCAATTTATAGGAATTTAATTCCTTTATGACAAAATTAGGGTTTAACCCTATATGAGAATTTAATTCTCCCACAATTATAGGAATTTAATTCCTTCAAGATGGATAAAAACCAAGGTTTAACCCTAATTGAGAATTTAATTCTCTAAAATTCATAGGAATTTAATTCCTCCAAGACAGAACTAGGGTTTCACCCTATACAAGAATTTAATTCTTTGACATATATGGGAATTTAATTCCTCTAAAGAAAATTAGGGTTTAACCCTACATAAGAATTTAATTATTTCAAAATAGGAATTTAATTCCTACAGAATCATAATCAGGGTTCAACCCTACAGAGAATTTAATTCTTAAAGATAAAGAGAATTAAAGCATGGAAAGAACCAAGGTCACGTGTCCCCACGTGACCCCTGGAAAGATCCCCAGAAATGAGAAGGAGAAAGATCTGAGGCAACGCCTCACGTGCTCCCACGTGACCTCCAAAACACGGAAGAAAAAGCAAAGGAAATATAAGCTCTGTGCGCTCTCACGTTGCCCCATGTGACCCCTTAGCAAATGCTTTAACAATCAGTGCATAAATGTCCATCACGTGCCAGCACGTGATGCTTAAAGTAAAATATAAAAAAGTGTTTAACACTTAATTGCAGAGTGAAGTAAAAAGGGATCTAGTCCCACCTTTGGGCGCCTTCACGTGTCCACACGTGGCCCCTTTTTTCTTTAGTGTTTAACACTAATTCGAGAGCTTTATTCCCAGTGTTTAACACTGATTATCTTTTAGTGTTTAACACTAATTCGAAAACCTTATTTCCAGTGTTTAACACTGTTATGTTCTAGTGTTTAACACTAATTTGGGTGTTTAACACTGATTGTCTTTTAGTGTTTAACACTAATTTGAGAGTTCTGTCTCCAGTATTTAACACTGTTGCTCTTTGGTGTTTAACACTACTTTTAGCCAAATTGGCTAATTTTCCAAAGGCAAAAGTCTCTCCTCCAAATGAATCTCAAAATTGAGGAAATCAAAGATAAAAATGTTGCCAAAGCCCTCAAACTCTCGTTTAACATTGCTAAATAATATGGGCTCGAACCCAGACAAATTTATAATGGTCCAACAGAGGGCCAACACTTCAAACTTAATTGGACTTAGCCTAAGTAGGCCATAAGTCCTCAATTCAGACTCAACTGAGCCAATGAGCTCATAATATAATTAATTGATCTTAGTTCCAAATTAGACTACAAATCACTTAATCCACCCTGGTTCAAGGGTATATCTCTTCACTCCTTTGATATTTGTCGTTGTAATTCCTCAACGTCTTCGAAGAGGTGACGGGTCCCGACAACCACACATTTCATGGACTGTGGGGTCCTTAAACTCATGGACTATGATGTCCTTAATCTCGACCGTGATGTCTTTAAACTAACATTGAACTGTGGGGTCCTTAAGCCCATGGACTATGATGTCCTTAACCTCGACCGTGATGTCATTAAACTAACATTGGACTGTGGGGTCCTTAAGCCCATGGACTATGATATCCTTAACCTCGACCGTGATGTCTTTAAACTAATATCGGACTGTGGGGTCCTTAAACCCATGGACTATGATGTCCTTAACTTCGACCATGATGTCTTAAAACTAACAACGGACTGTGAGGTCCTTAAACTCATGGTCTATGATGTCCTTAACCTCGACCGTGATGTCTTAAAACTAACAACGGACTGTGGAGTCCTTAAATCCATGGACTATGATGTCCTTAACCTCGACCGCGATGACTTAAAACTAACATTGGACCGAGATGTCCTTAAACTAACAATGGACCGTAATGTCCTTAAACTAATTATCGACCGCAATGTCACTAAACTAAACAACAGAGCCCAATTGCTCTCTTGTCGGATCTAAAAGATCCCGTTAAGTTGATCTTAGTCTAAAATTAGACTAACGTATCCTTAACAAACGTTTAAGTTGATCTTAGTCTCAAATGAGGCTAACGTATCCTTAAACCCAAACCATCCAAACCCAAATCTAAGAAAGATACGGATTTGGACTAGTCCACATCCTACGGGCGACAACATAACTTTGTCTCCGTATACAATCCACGGGCAACCAAAAACAAAACAAACACCCACGACATGAAGTGATCATATGGAGAAGGAGAAAGTTGTTACCGCAATGCGGTAGCGTAATTAACTGCAGGGGCTTGCGCCTGCAGGGAAGAGCGTCCCCACAATCCCCCTCAAACGAGGGGGAATCTGACGAAGTCTGCTACATCGGCCGCATCCGTTTAAACCTTCGATGCACGGTGCCATAAATCAACTTGGCATCTTCGGAGAGGTGGACGGATAGCACCAATTAGCATCTGCCCCGAAATTCAGGCTAGACGTACATCGCGTCTCCGCCGCGTCTTTCAGTGGGGAACACGTATCTAAGAAATATAAATAAAATGCACAAGTGACAGCGACAAAAGATATAATTAAACAACAACTTTATTTATTAACATTCTTTTTACAATACATCTAAAAAGTAAGTACATGGAAATGGAAAGCAATGCCTAAACAGTGGCATAACAGAAATGGAAAGTTATGAAATGAATTGTACAAGTAACTAGAGCTCTGGGTCGAAGGCTAGCTGGTCCAAGTCCTCGGAAGTGGGCTCGATCTTCTGAAGGTCCAAATCGCCTGACAACATTCTAAAGAAAAGAAGAAAGAGAATGTCGTCAGTGAACAAATCGCTCGGTAAGTCCCGTAAATAGACAAGAATAAAATAGACAGAGTATAGAGTATATTGATTTAATGTTGTAATTAGAATTAACGCTGTTATTTGTAGCTTGGTACAGAAGATGCCAGTGTATACAAGAGGAGTCTCAGTAGACCAGAGACTAAGGTGAACGGAATGCAAGGAACCGTTAAGCCACAGTACAACGGCAATTGAATTCAGGTTAGGTGTCTTAAATGGTTGCAGTCTTGTGCCACTTCTAACACCTTCCGTACAAATCTACCCCTTATAAACCCCGCGATGTCTTGATTGTATTGTTTGTATTATATTGTCTTATTTATTGTAAATAGATGGATGACTTACCGAAACTATGATATCAGTAAATGGATGTAACTGGAGAGTCATGTAGATGGCTGTCTATCTATGGTTCGGTTCAGTCAATATAGTTTGAATAAATTGAACAGATTGATTATATGCATTCATATTGAATTGTAGATTGATACTTGAATCATATTCAAGAAAAGATTGTATATATTGAGACTCAGTATGAGTCATACAAATAGGAAAGAAATTGAAGTCCTGAATTATGTTTTGGTGCTATCGATAACTGCTGCACATGGACAGCAGGATTTGTGTCTTTTTCCAAGACAATTACCGTGTTGATAACACCGTTTGTTATATTGTCTACCTTAAATAGGCAAGCACCCACTTCTACGGCTTCCTGAGGCTCAAGAGATTGGTTCCGCTTAAACCTATGTTTACTAGCGTTCTTATTGTAATTTAATATAACTTGAGGGGGTTTTATGTAAAAATAATTTTGTATAATTTTCAAAATACACCTCAAGTATTTTATTATCGTACTTAGAGTTTTCATTGATGTATAATTTATCAATGTGTCAATTCTAGTGAATAAAACCTAATTTCATAATATATGATATTTAATTATAAAGTATTGAACTTGGATGGAATTTGCATGGTATTTTCATGTAAAATGATTCTTTTGATTTAGAAAAATTGGAATATTTATATTATAACAAAAATTAGATATTTTGATGATACATACATACATACATACATACATACATACATACATATATATATATATATATTTATATAAAATAATTTTAATTTATTTTTTTTCTAGAAATCTCATTTTCTAAAGAAAATTGTATTAAAAATCTTTCGAGACCGTATGCTCCGTGAGGCGGTCTGCATCTCACTCTACTAGGCCCGTGAATGTGCGATAATCCGCACCATACCGTACGGGGTCTCCAATAATGGGTTGTAGAGGCGCAATTGCAAAGATTATTAAAATACATTTCTGTTAGAAAAAGGTTTTTAGTAGTAAACGGTATTTATATGTAAAATTGTATTTTCCCGTATTCTGTATCCCCAAAAGAAATCGTGCTATGTTTGATGTGTGTGTTGTGAGGAGGTAGGTCATTACCTCATAAATTTTCTAAGGTAATACAGTTTAAAAAGTTCAAGCATGTCGAAATGAAACATAAAGGTATTTTAATGTAAAAGTTGAATAAAACTTGCTACGGTTACAATTTTGATGCCAAACTTATTCTATTATCTTTGTTAATGTTTAATGGTCATGACATGATAGTTTGGTATTTTTGTGGTTAAGCAAAATGGAACTTTTTAAAGAAAACCGAATCGGAAGTCGGATTAACTCCGCTTCCGTCGGGTTTTATAAATACGAGTTTTTAGGATAGAAAACTGAAGGGGGGAGGGACTTAGTTGATTTTGGTTTAGAGAAGAGGAAGAGGGAGGGATAGGAGGTGCCGGTGCGTCGTTTCGTCGCCGGGAGCTCCTCGGATCGTCATCGGAAGTTCGTCGTAGCTTCGCCCTTCGCTAACTCCACTTGTACACAAAAGTTCTTGGGAATTTTCTTGAGAGTTTGGGCAGAGATTTGTGAGTGAGGGGGATGATTTGAGGTGTGGTATTTATAGGTAAAACTTAGGGTTAGGGTGTGATACAAATGCATTAAAAATATGCATTAAAATGAGGTTAAATGGGTCATTTAATCCTCTCTGGTTGAATACAGAATAAACAAACAATATGGGGTTAGTGGGGTAGCTGAAGAGGTGCAGGGGCTGAAGTTTGGAGGCATTTGGAATGGTTTTACCCGAGCTCGCCAGAATATTTGCATGTGTTACCGGTTTCGTACCGTCGGGTGGGGCTAGGGTTTTGGCCACGTGTCGGGGTCGCTTCATTTTCCCTCGTGTGTATGTTTGTATATTCTGTAACTTACCTTATTACGTTAGTGCACGTGTAGACTCTTGGGCTTCTAAAATATTAAAAGAAAAATAATTAAAAAGATAATGTGGCTGATAGGATTTGAACTCTGGTGTTATGGTTCAGCAGTGCAAGGTCTTACCAGTGAGCTACAAGCTCTTCTTGCTGTTAAAATGAAAAAAAAAATTATAACTTGTGCTCAGGCTCAAGTACCCCTTTCTGTATTTTTGAAAAAAAAATTGTACAGAAAGTTTAGGGCTGTTACATTCTACCCAATTTATAAAAATTTCGTCCTCGAAATTTGTAAAAGGAAAGTGTAACGGATTCTAGGAAAGTTTGGTGATAGAAATATTGGTAGTGTATGAAAAATAATAAAGTGATACAAGGGTTTCAAAAAAAATGTGGAAGAGACTTACTAGTGTTACCTTGGTTTACGACCTCTGCTTTTTCGGCCGCTAAAAGGAAAGCCTGACGCCGTGGTACATTCCTCCTAACTGGAGGCACATTCCTCTGTCCTTGGGCATGTCCCTCAGTGCCTGTTGGAATTGGCGAGTAGGCTGTGCAGGTGGTGTAGCTGGAAGTGCAAGACGTGGTGCAGGAGCCTGAATAGCTGGCCGCTGTAGGTAGTTGGTGGGTGTGTGAGTTAAGTTGCGTCTATAGGGATAGGTTCCAATTCCATGATCGGATGCGCCACAAACTAGGCACAAACCTATTGCGTGCCTACAGTCCTTCCACAAGTGTCCAGCCCTCTTGCAGTAGAAATAAAAATCTGTACTTGACCGGTTAATTGTTTCTTTCTGTCTCTTGGGTTTAGAAGGTTGTGTAAGATGGGCTCCTCCTGCCATCTGGGTGGTAAAGTGCTTTATACCGTTGCTTCTGCTTCTGGACGGTTCAATAATATAGCAGTCTACTACTGCAGTCCTTCCAGGAGGCTTTGGATTTTCTCGAGCAAAACCGTCTGCTCGTTGATTGGAGTAGTTACGGTAGGCGTAAGCGGTAGGGGAGGAGTTGTGTTGTTGAAGTTGGTGCTGGTGTTGTTCGGGGAATCCATAACCTTGAATGAAAAAATAGGGTTAGGATAGATTCAAATGATATGATTCAAAGAATATGAAATTGTAAGATTCAAGCAATATGAGTTGTAAGAATGTTTTTAGTTGCTGGTTCTTGTGTTATATTGCTTAGGTTGTTCACGCAGAACAGAACTGCATAGTATGGTTCCATACAGCTCTGACATGCATGGGCCGTCAACAAAACCTGTCACGCCCTTATTTCCTGATTAAAATATCAGGAATTATCTCAATGAGGTATCACGTGTTCACACGTGACCAATGGTTACGTGATGACACGTGATGGTTAAAACTTCATCAAACAGAAACGAAAAAAACTGCTGAAAAATGACTCAATTGGGGGTCACGTGCTCACACGTGACCAAGGGTCACGTGCCAGCACGTGACAGGCTTTGAGAGCCTTACAGTTTAATAGAATTTAACTATAAAAATCAGAAAATACCTCAACGAGTTGTCACGTGCTCACACGTGACCAATGGTCATGTGTTGACACGTGATGGTTAAAACAGCAACATAAACAAGCGGTTGTTAAAAGGCTCAATTAGGGGTCACGTGCTCACACGTGACCAAGGGTCACGTGCCAGCACGTAACAGGCTTTGAAAGCCTTACAGCTTAATAGAATTTAATTCTAAAAATATGAAAATACCTCAACGAGGGTCACGTGCTCACACGTGACCAAGGGTCACGTGCCAGCACGTGACAGGCTTTGAAAGCCTTACAGTTTAATAGAATTAAAATTCTGAATTTCTTTAAAATCTTTCCAAATAGGAAAGAGTAAGGAGAACTGTTGGATTAAAAATCCAGGGGTGATTAAATATCACCAATTTATGGAAAAATCTTAGACAAAGAAAGATTTCCCCTAAATCTCACCAGAAATAACAAACATAATATCTTTGGATTGAAAATCCAAAGGTGAATAAAATTCACTTAATGATCTAAAGGCTCATATTAACTATGAAAACAAACAAAATCTTTCAATGAAAGATTTGCTAAACAAATTGATTCTTTTCCTTCTCCTATAAATAGGAGCCAAGAGGAAGAATTAAATATATAGAATTTTGAGGAGAGAGAGCTTCGGAATCTTGAAATTTCAGAGAGAAAAGAAAGGAGAATTTAATTCTCTGCAAAGAAAAACCCTAGGTGAGAAAACAAAGGGGATCAAAACTTCAAACAGAGAATTTAATTCTCAAATCCAAGAGTTTAACTCTTCTGCACAAAAGAACTTAGTTCTTCCTCTAGTTGAAGATCAGCAAAGGGCACATCTCCCCATAAGTTGAGAATTTAATTCTCATCGGGTTGAAATCCTACCATGCAGATCTAAAACTCAGAGGGAGAATTGAGTTTAGAGAATTTAATTCTCCCAAGATAAAGTTAGGGTGTAACCCTATATGAGAATTTAATTCTCCCAAAATTATAGGAATTTAATTCTTCCAAGATAAAGTTAGGGTTTAACCCTATATGAGAATTTAATTCTCCCAAAGTTACAGGAATTTAATTCTCTCAAGATGGACAGAACTAGGGTTTAACCCTAATTGAGAATTTAATTCTCTCAAACTCACAGGAATTTAATTCCTCTTAAAATAAAATTAGGGTTTCACCCTATATAAGAATTTAATTCTTTTACATATATGGGAATTTAATTCCTCTAAAAGAAATTAGGGTTTAACCCTGCATAAGAATTTAATTCTTCCACATACATAGGAATTTAATTCCTCCAAAATCATAATTAGGGCTTTAACCCTACAGAGAATTTAATTCTCAAAATAAAATTAGGAGACTTAAAAGATCTCTGTAAAGACTAAGGTCACGTGCCCCACGTGACCCGTGAAAAGATCCCCACAAATGAGAAGGATTTAGCCCTGAGGCAATACCTCACGTGCTCCCACGTGACCCTTATTAAATATAATAAAAGCAAAGGCAAAATCTGACTTGGGCGCTCTCACGTGTTACCACGTGACCCCTAATGAATGTTCTAATAAAATCGGGGCATGAGTATACATCACGTGCCCACACGTGATGACTATGAAAAATAAAAAAGTGTTTAACACTTGTTTACAGAACAAAATAAAGAGGATCTGGCCCCACTTTTTGATGCCATCACGTTGTCTCACGTGATCCCTTCCTCTTCTAGTGTTTAACACTAATCTGACAATTTGGTTTCCAGTGTTTAACACTGTTATCTGTTAGTGTTTAACACTAATTTGAGAATCACATTTTTAGTGTTTAACACTAATTTAATAATCTTATTTCCAGTGTTTAACACTTTTGTTCTCTAGTGTTTAATACTAGCTTTAGCCCAATTGGCTAATTTTCTAGAGGCTAAGCCTCCCCTTCAATTGAATATCAAAATTGAGTGGAAACTCAGAGGTATAATGTTTAATCCTCAGCCAAAGACCCAAATGTTATCAAAGCCCTCAAACTCTTGTTTAGCATTGCTAAACAATATGGGCTTGAACCCAGACAAATGTCTAATGGACCAATAGAGGGCCAATATTCCAAACTTAATTGGACTTTGCCCAAGAAGGCCATAAGTCCTCAATTCAGACTTAACTGAGCCAATGTGCTCATAATATAATTAATTGGTCTTAGTTCCAAACTGGGCTATAGATCATTTAATCCACCTTGGTTTAAGGGTATATCTCTTTACTCCTTTGATATTTGTCGTTGTAATTCCTCAACGTCTTCAAAGAGGTGACGGGTCCCGACAACAATACATTTCATGGACTGTGGGGTCCTTAAACTCATGGACTATAATGTCCTTAACCTTGACCGTGATGTCTTTAAACTAACAACGGACTGTGGGGTCCTTAAACTCATGGACTATGATGTCTTTAACCTCGACCGTGATGTCTTAAAACTAATATCGGACTGTGGGGTCCTTAAGCCCATGGACTATGATGTCCTTAACCTTGACCGCAATGTCTTAAAACTAACAACGGACTGTGGAGTTCTTAAATCCACGGACTATGATGTCCTTAACCTCGACCGCGATGTCTTTAAACTAACATTGAACCGTAATGTACTTAAACTAATTATCGACCGCAATGTCACTAAACAAAACAATAAAGCCCGATTGCTCTCTTGTTGGATCTAAACGATCCTGTTAAATTGATCTTAGTCTAAAATGTGACTAACGTATCCTTAACTAACGTTTAAGTTGATCTTAGTCTCAAAAGAGGCTAACATATCCTTAAACCCAACCCCCAAAACCAAATCTAAGAAAGATACGGATTTGGACTAGTCCACGCCCTACGTGCGACAACATAAATTAGTCTCCGTATACAATCCACGGGCAACCACAAACAAAACAAACACCCACGACACGAAGTGACTATCTGGAGAAGGAGAAAGTGGTTACCGCGATGTGGTAGCGTAATTAACTGCAGGGGTTTGCGCCTGCAGGGAAGAGTGTCCCCACAATCAAAAACCCCTCAAGCGAGGGGGAATCTGACGAAGTCTGCTACATCGGCCGCATCCGTTTAAACCTTCGATATATGGTGCCGTAAATCAACTTGGCATCTTCGGAGAGGTGGACGGATAGCACCAATTAGCATCTGCCCCGAATTTCAGGCAAGACGAACCTACGCGGTCGCGTCTCCGTTATTCGGAGGGGAACTGATTCTGGCACGCCCGGTGGGACCTTTTCCTCTTTCCACTCCACACTTTGTGTGTCGTGTTCGCGAACGAATCGCGGTTTGCTAATGGTTTCCCTTGGGTTTCAAGATACTAAGATTTGGCGTTTTTCTTGGTGCAGAAAGCAAAGGATCAATGGCGTTCACCTGCTCGAAGTGTTCCACATGCAACTGCAACCCATGGCCTGCCTCAACTGGGGGAATATCTTACGGGCCCAGGCGGCTTCCCTGTTCACGATGCTGGTGGAACAGGTCACCCAAGCCACCACAGGATTGTTTTTCGGGACTATACTCCCGCCAACGAGCTTCATCGCTCCTGTACCAACACCGGAAGCTCCCAAGAAGTCGGTCTTCGATCGACTTACAGCTACTGCGGCCCCTCTCAACGGGTAGTCCAGCACTAACACCTCGGTCTTCGCCAGATTGGGCAAAATTCCATGTGGGCTCATGATGAATCCCGCACCTAAAGAAAAGGTTATTCCGAAAGGAGTGACCAACCCTGCTCCCGAAGTCGTCAAGGCGGCTTCTCCAACCAAAGGGTCAGTTTTACAAGACTGACTGTTCCGGCTCCCGCTACGGTTCCTGTCCCTGCTCAGAAGACTGTTTTCAACCGATTGGATACTGCTTCTCAAAGGACATCAGTCTTCAATAGGCTGACGCCAGCAGCAGCCCCTTACCTAGACAGGGGGCAAGAAAAGCCATCGCTGAACCAAACCCAACAACTAGACACGCTAAACGTCGCCACTGGCGCCGAGTAAGGAAGGCCGGGGGCAACTCCCCTTCTGGGCTAACTCCACCAGCTCCAACGGTGGAAATTAATGCTGCTGTCCCAACCGGGAACAGTTTTGAGCTGCTAAACAAAGTACGCAGGAATTCGCCTACTGCCGTACTGAAAAGACCTCCGCCACCGGTGGAGACTGTCACGGAAATAAAGCCGAAGCAGTCCCCTCAACGGCTGTCTTCCAAAGTTTACAAAATCTGGCGACAAGTCCGTGAATCAATCGTGGATCAAGACTATCCCCGCCGGCAGAAGAAGCTGAAGGTCTTACGGGAAGAGAACCGTCCTGTTAAGCCACAGAAAGCGACAACCACCTGGGTGCCAGCTGCAACGGCCCCCTCAACGTCGATCACTCAGAAAAGAGGGAGGCCGGATAAAATCCCCATGCCTGCGACAAATGTCAAAGGCACTGAGCCCAAATGCCCTAAGTCTGGGGGCATGGTGGTGCATACCATTTATATGGCTTCCGGGAAAGAGGATAGCCGCGCTTCTACGGGCCACCGACCACTCACCTGATCCCTCACCAGAGCACAGGAACAACAGCAACAGAAGCTTCAGGAGATGCTGACTGCGATGGCCGCACTCACCGAACCAAAAGAAAGCCCGGAAACATCCACGGAGCAGCGCCACGAACAAGAAACCGATGATGACTTCTTTCGCAGAGTCCTCGAAAAGAAGGACAAAGAAGCCGCAGAGAAAGCGGCCAACATAAAGCGAATGGCACTTCTCTTCCAAGACATGGTCGGGATGATGTTACAGCCGGATCCTCCATCCGAAGACCCTCCGATCATTATTGAAGACGACAAAGGGGAAACGTCGAATCCTCCTCCGGCTCTTTTAGCAGCCAAAGAGGAAACTATCTCCAAGGCCACCCTGGATGATTATATTGCCCAGCAAATATGATTTCACCAGGAAAATGAAGCGGCCGACCAAGTTGTCAAAACGGGGCGACCGTATCCAGGCTGGTATGATCAGATAAAGTACCCGCCGGGCTACACGATCCCCAAATTCCATGTATACAAAAGGACAGGCAATCCGCACCAACATGTAGCCTAGTTCAGGGCTTTATGTGGTAATACCGGTGGTGATGATAAGCTTTTGCTCCGTCAATTCGTCGTCAGCTTATCGAAAACAGTGTTTGAGTGGTACTCCGAGCTTCCAAACGACTCCGTCAAAACTTTCGCAGAGATGGAGTTGTTATTCACTCAGCGATTCGCGAGTGCTAGCGAACGCACCCCAATAACGGCGTTGATCAATGCAAGGGTGAAGCTGGACGAAACTTGGGTTCAATATGCAATCCGATGGCAAAATTTGTGGTCGAAGTGCGAACAGCGCATCGAAGAAGCACCAGCGGTGGGCATGTTCGTGGGCACCTTAGACCCTCATGCAACTATTTCACAGTTCATGATGTTCTTCAAACTGACCACATTCCAGGCCTTAATCGACAAGCTAGCCCAGATGGATCAGATGGGTCATAGACCGTCTCCTCCAAAACTGGAACCGCGGAACGAAAAGGGTAAAGGGAAGGCGACCTTCGTTGCAAACACCCAACAGCAGCCCAGTGCTCCGAAGCTAACGGATCAACTGGAAGAGAGACAGTGCTATTATAATGAGAAAATGAAGTGCCTTTACTCTTTCCCACCAGACAAAACGAGGAGACTATTCGAGCTGGCGATGCGCAACAGGCTTATCAATTTGCCGAATCCAAAGCGACCACTACAACCCGGCGAAGCGAATAATCCCAATTATTGTCCTTACCACCAAACGGTAAGCCATCCAATTGAAGATTGCTTCGTCTTTAAGGGATGGATCAAGGATCAATACCAACAGGGCAAGTTTGCGTTGTTTGAGAAGTGGAAAGTAAGCCCACCACAACCGCACTCTCCTAAGAAGATGGACATACCAGGGGCAACATGCTCTTTTGTTGAAGAAGCTCCATGGGAGGTGGCTCTTGTAGGGTTCCTAGGCACACTCATGAGCTTCTACAGGGCATCAACCATGCCAAAATCAATTTTTTTTATATGTGCCGAATAACCCTAATCAAGATCGTTTACTAGAGGTAAGGCGAAAGCAAGCAAGCAAACTACTTTACTACTAAGTGAAAGGGATTACAACCTTTGTAGATCCGGTCCTTCACTTCTAAATCTCCGTGTTGACGTCCCTTCGCTGCGATCATCGGGATCCCGGACCCTAGCGATGGTTTCTTCGGAGAAATGAGCGGGCTAGGTCGTTGACTTCGAGGCCGAAGATGATCTACGTCGAGGAGACTCAAGCTCAAGCTCCATCTTCACTTGGTCATGAACTTTGTGAAGAGAACACCCTATACTACATGGAAAGTGGTAGTGGATGAAGAAATAGGAAGTGGGTTCACTTTGGATTTGGATTTGGATTTCTCACTCTTTTTCTTCACTGGAAAATTTTCTAGCAAGGTTTTTCTTCACTTGAAGAAGATGATGAAGAAGAAAAGAATAATGAATAATCAATTAACTAAATGAATAATCAAGTGAAGTCTATCATAATGCAACCATGGGTGAGTTAACCATTGTAGAGACTAAACCAGAGTTTAAAGTTAATGGTCAGGTTAATGAAAATATCATGCAAAACAAAATGGTTAGACTTTGTCAAAGATGCTTGAAAGCTTCATGAAGCGTCAAGCATAAGACAAAGAAAACCACCATTTTGCTTTTGCAAAAATAAATAAAATAAATAAAACCCCAACCATTAACCTAAACACGGTGTAAGACGTACACACACCCAAGTTTGCATGTATCATCAATCATGATACAAACTAGTGCACAAACATATATCATATATACAACTTGTGCACATAAAGTGAGAAAATTAATCTTAAGTGAACAAATACTAGTTAATGTAAAGTAATATATCAAATATATAATTATACATTAAATCATTAAATCAATACTTGATTTAATGATCCGGTCATATCGCATATAACCGACTAATATCTAGTGTATCAATATATCGAATCAACACTTGATTCGGTAACCCGGCTATATCACATATAACCGTCCGATGATACAAATCGCGAGAATAGAACACAGTATCACATACTGGTATTATTCTCGGTCCCGTACATATCTCATATGCGCTCCTATTTCGTTTCGCTTGAGCCAGGAAACCTCTGTGTAGGACTCTAAAGGCTCGTCAATACGCCGGCAGTAGGTGGTGATCATATCAATCACCTACAAGCTGCAAGCGGTCTGCTAAACGTAACGGCCACCCGGGTATTGAGCGATCAGAAGATCAACGAGCAAGCCTGCTCACACTCCTGTGAATCCAATCAGTAACACTTACCGCACAGTCCGATCTGTTCGTCTGATATGTCGCATATCTCGCCTAGGGGTGGTAAACGTCAGACCCCAGTAGCTTGATAAGTCATGCCGATGTAAGGTCCATAACAAGCATGAAACTACTGATAAAACTTACAAGTAAATCAGTGCAACCCTGTCTGGGGATTTCCAGTTATGGCCAGTCCAGCATTACGCAACATCAACCCCTAATACCGGAAGAGACGAATCCCCTCCTATCGCTCATTGCCTCTCTGTGAATCGGGACTGTACCCAAAAACCACCTGTTTGCACGACTCAGTAGAGCCGTGGAAGGATGGAAATCAAAGCACAGTGGGAGACATACAAGACTCTATGACGATCTCAGGTCAACAGACTAAGCTGTACCAGTGTCACCAGAGAACTGCCATCTGACGTAAGGTATAATACTATTTGGGAGTTCTCGGCGAGTCCGTTCAGTGTACCCAGTCTCCACTGAGCACCCGCATACCATCTCTGATGTCAAACACCAATGGATATGGGATCATCCATCGCCCATCACATGGGTCGAGAAGATATATGCTAGTCTACTCTGGAATATCGATGCCCCGTCTCGATATTCCCACGACTAGGAACATTGAAGGATATACTCATGGACTACCCAGACCCCACTAGTATGATCTTCATCATAGTCCTGGAAGTCGAGTACACATCCTAAGGGCTTTATCAACAAGTAACAGAGAGACAATAAGTATACATGTTAAGATAAAGAGCAACCAGATAGCGTACTATCATGTCGAGCAAGAAAGTCCTACCTATACATGTCCCAGCATCCACTAAAATATACATCTCATGTACAGTAATGGCCTCTAGGGCATACATATAACTAACAATCTCCCACTTGCACTAAGGCCATCTGTAGCGGTGGTTGTAGTATCTTATACTCAACCATCCCATAAAAGTCTCTCTCTGGGAAAAGGCCTTTGTGAGTGGATCCGCCGTGTTGTCCTCCGAGTCTACTCTCCTAACCTCGATCACGCTGGAGATCAACTATCTCCATAATCAGGTGATGCCGCCTTAGAATATGTCTGGGTCACTGATAGGACCGGGGTTCCTGGGCCAAAGCGACACTTCCTTTGTCACACAATGGTAGGAACCTAGTTCATCTCATGAACCAATATACACCCAAACTGCCTCTTTGGTAGTATCTTTGATAGCGATGTTGTCAGCCTTTATCGTCTAGTTTGCCAAAGTATCTAGCTTGGAACTCTTCCAACATACCGTCCCTCCACTGAGGGTAAAGACAATGCCTGTGACTGACATTCAGTCGTCCTTATCATCCTGGAACCTTTCCAGTGATTCTCCCCAGGATCGATTGATACCATTTTACTACACCTAGTGAGAATCCTAACATCCATTTAGATCTATCTCATAGATCCAAAACCCACGATTTAGGAGGTATCACTTTGATCCTATATGGAGAATCCATGTGATAAGAGGAGATTGACCGAGCGTAGCATATGAAACTCTTTTCCTATCAAGAGTATGTTGTCCACATACAATACGAGGATGACCACCTTTCTCTCTACCACCTTTTTGTATATACAAGGTTCATCTACTATTTTGATGAAGTCAAACTTTTTGACTACCACATCAAAATAGACGTTCCAACTCCGCGATGCCTGCTTTATCCTGTAAAGCAACTTGCACACGTTTTCGCTGCTCCCACTGTCTACGAAGCCCCGTGGCTGTGTACTTATAGATGCTCTCTTCTAAATCAATATTTAGAAAAGCACTCATGACACCCAACCGCCAGATATCGTAGTCATGGTATGTAGCAATGTTAAGTAGGATCCGGATGGACTTAAGCATAGCCACTGGAAAAGGTTTCATCATTATCCACACCTGGTCGATGACGAAAACCATTAACAAGTCTAGCTTTGAGAGTCTCAACTTTTCCATCTACACCAAGTAATCTTCTCAAGATATACTTTCTCCTGATGGGGATTTAACCCTTCAGATATAGCATCCAAAGTCCATACTTTGTTGGTGTACATGGATTCCATCTCAGATCGCTAAACATCAAGCCATTCTTACAGAGTCCCCACTCTTGATGGCCTGCTCGAAACTAGTTGGGTCATCATCTCATAATGCATTCCTCGCTCCCACTGTCATCGAGAAACCGGAGTATCTCTCAGGCGGATGAGGAACCCTGCTAGATCGGCGGAGAGGCCGAGGTTCATCGGAATCTATTGAATCCTTTGGTTCTATCAAATCATCAGCCGTAGTTTGTATAGCTGGAAATCCTTCCAGTTCTACAGAACTGACCTTCCCTCGATCTTATCCGGATTTTGCTTTTGACATAGGCCGGACAACCCCAAATCTTAATTTACTTAAGAGATGGGATCTTCCCATACCATATCTCATATGGAGTGGTTGGCATTGATTTGATTGGAATCTAATTCAATAGGTATGCATCTTCTCAAGTGCAGAACCCCCAAAAGGAAATAGGTAACTCAGTAGTACTTATAATAGAGCGCACCATATCTCATAGGGTGCGATTGCTCCGCCCCGATACACCGACGTGCTGTGGTGTATACGGAGGAGTAATGCTGAGAGAGAATTTCATTTTTCTTTAGAATAGTCCAAGAATTCCATGCACAAGTATTCTCCTCCCTGATCTCATCATAGGACATAATACCTATACCTTTATTGGTTCTCTACTTCTATATTATTATCTTGATTAAGGCGTGACATGGTCGCTACCTGGAGAGAGAGAGAAGAAAACACTCTGCGTGCGCTCTTGCATGATTAGATTGGTAATATATTTTATCTAATCAGGATGGCTCCCACTGTTTTTATCAAATCTTCCTTCAAACCCTAAAAGGAAAGACTAGCCGGGATTAATTACACTCTACAATTTCGCCAATCTTTCAGTCAGGCCAGTGCCAGTACTTTGAGGGAGGTTCCCTGTGCTTTCGCACGGACCTAATTAAAGTAAACCTCATTTTCCCAGGGGCGTAATCCCGTTGACAACTTTCTAGACACCTACTTGATCGGCTAATTGTAAAGTGCAAAACTCTCCCAGGAGTAACAATTACTCACAGTGGGTATCGGGATCCAACTATCATATAGAAGGTATGCAATCTTATTGCAAATTTCAACACTTGAAACTCCCGATAAAGGTTTTTACCCCTAGCACTTATGACCTTAACTATGGTCAACAAATCATAAGCACTAGTCAAGTTCTACCCGTCATTTCGTGATTAATTAGACCCACCCACATGACCCTTAACTAAGGTCAACAAAGTCACGCGACTATCCTAACTAATTGCATCATATGCGGTGTAGGAAGACATCACTTAGCTACCGTACACTGTGCCTTGACTATGGTCAACAAACACAACACGAATACTAAGTACTCTACTTCCTAAAATGACGGAGGGTTGCGGATGGTTTTTAAGAAAACCTTTAACGCTTTGAACTTGATCTCGTTGCGGAATCAAATGGTTTTTAAATGGAGTGCTTTTGAGGCTTTTACTAGTTTCACTAAAAAGGTCACTCCCGGTGAAGGGATCTCGGCCCTTTCCTCGTCGAATGAGGTGCAGGATATTCACAATACCACTATGCAAAGCAAGAACTAGAAAAGCAGTCAAAAGACAAACCGAAGGTTGTAGCATTTGCTAGTTATTGCTAAAAAGGTCACTCCCGGTGAAGGGATCTCGGCTCTTTCCTTATCGAATAAGGTGCTGGATGTTCTACAAGGAACACCGCTATGCAAAGCAACAACTAGAGCTACCTGATTTTTGAAATTCGATTCCACAACATCTTTTAAGTTTATTTTCTTTCATTAATCTCATTAATGAATGTCCCATCATTTAAGTCCACCTAAACATCACAGATAAATACAACGTGCACTTATGCCATCCGCATTCGCCTCGATGTCCCGTCTGCACCGTTAGGTTAGGTAACTAATGGCAGAGCGGGGCAGGGCTAGCGCGGGTGTAAAACATAAGCAACGTCTATATAATATATCATATTTACTATATACAATATCTATCTGAACAAATCACATGATCACATCACAGATAACGCAGCAGAAAATATCATATGAAATATTGGATATACTAGGACGTCCGTGTTTTATTTTGAGCCTGTATGATACACAGATTCCACGCTGGTGATGAATAGCCAATCCCACACCCCTAGACCCCAACGAGAGCGGCAAGTAACCCTACCAATTCTAGAGTTAGGATACCCGGACTCCACTCCTCGAGATGGTCTCCCACTGGACCCTAGAACCCGATTACTTGTGCTCCCCTCCTTGGGTCTATCCTAATACGGAAAAATAAATAATATACAATGGTGACATCATCCTCAGCCCGGAAGTGCCCCAATAAAAGAATATTACATACAAGTTTTTTTACATGAATGAAAATGAAAAAACACTCGTCTCACATAAAAACCCCCTGGCTATTCAAACACGACGATAAATATAACATATCCAGCAACACATAACATCACATATCATCAACGTAAGTAAATATGCCCATCCCAATTGTTGTTGACATATAGCAACGAAACCGGCGATATCACATATTACACTTACGGTCGCAGAAAAGAAAGTGTAAAACTACAACAGTTGGAATCCGCAACCTGCATAGACATCGCATGCCTAACCAAATGAATTCCTTAGACATCGCATGCCTAACAATTATAAACCCCGCATTTCAGTCTCAAAATCGAACACTATTTTCAATATCAAGTCGGGCAATTCAACAAGGTTCCCGACATTCTGATCGAATGCTCGTCGTAAACTTTAGTAGACGGCCGCACCCCCGGATGCCGTCGACGAAGTGCACTAAGGCGGAACACCGCTACCGCGATCACCCGAACGGATGCTTTCGGCGATGGGGTTCTCCTACAGTCACTTGGTCGGGGCTATGGGGCATGGCTGTCTATTAAGTTTACCCGGCGTGTATTCGCGTACGCTACGTGATTGCGACGGACTTTTGATCACATCAAAATTCCGTGGCAACCGATCAAATGAGACTAAAGTGCTAGATTTATAACATTCAGATCAGTTATCTCATAACTACTTGTGGATTCAAAATATTGTATCACATTCCAGATAAATAGACAATGTTAAATTTTCCAATCGAATAATCAAACACCAAAGTTTTCCCAAATAGCTCAACACTTGAGGGGAGTTTAAAAACATCCATTTCATGCCACAGTACCAACGGTCCAGCCGTAGAAGGGTCAAGCCAACGCCTCACTTATGGCACGCCGTACTGCCCCAAACCCTAAGGTTCAAAAGGCAGTTCAAGATGGTCACATAATTGAGTTATGGTTTGTTGTCTTCTAGAGGGTCCATCGCGTTACTTGCACGATTTAGACGTTCTTAAACAACGGAAAAATACAACACTTGGAAATTTTCCGGCAGGGGAAAAAGTGAGTTATTGATATCCGGTCGAACTTTTTAACACTTTCTAAATTACCCGGAAAAACACAGACAAACTTAAAATTTTCGATCGAATCAACGAACTCCCAATACAACCCAAAAAACTCAACAATTGAGTATAAATTAAAAATTCCCAGAAAACACAAGAACTGTACAAGAACATTACTGTGCAAATAGTGTAGCATAAAGCTACAGAATGGCCGTGGAACCGCCGCGCCACCTAGGGTACGGCCGCGGTTCCGCGGCGTCTTGATTGAATTGGGGTCACGTGCTGCACAGTAATTCCTAGAAAACCCTGCTGAATTTTTTGAGTATTTTTAATTAGGAAAAATCCACAGTTTTAAAAAATGTACAAAGAAGGGTTTTGATTAGGGTTTCGGGGTTTGATCGGGTTTCTAACTTCGTTTACACTTCGCCTAAAGTTCTAGCTAGGCTCTGATACTACTGTAGGGTTCCTAGGCACACTCATGAGGTTCTATAAGACATCAACCATGCCAAAATCAATTTTTTTATATGTGCCGAACAACCCTAATCAAGATCGTTTACTAGAGGTAAGGCGAAAGCAAGCAAGTAAACTACTTTACTACTAAGTGAAAGGGATTACAAGCTTTGTAGATCCGGTCCTTCACTTCTAAAGCTCCGTGTTGACGTCCCTTCAATGCGATCATCGGGATCCCGGACCCTAGCGATGGTTTCTTCGAAGAAATGAGCGGGCTAGGTCGTTGACTTCGAGGCCGAAGATGATCTACGTCGAGGAGACTCAAGGTTAAGCTCCATCTTCACTTGATCATGAATTTTGTGAAGAGAACACCCTATACTACATGGCAAGTGGTAGAGGATGAAGAAATAGGAAGTGGGTTCACTTTGGATTTGGATTTCTCACTCTTTTTCTTCACTTGAAAATTTTCTAGCAAGGTTTTTCTTCACTTGAAGAAGATGAAGAAGAAGAAGAAGAAGAAAAGAATAATGAATAATCAATTAACTAAATGAATAATCAAGTGAAGTCTATCATAATGCAACCATGGATGAGTTAACCATTGTAGAGACTAAACTAGAGTTTAAAGTTAATGGTTAGGTTAATGAAAATATCATGCAAAACAAAATGGTTAGACTTTGTCAAAGATGCTTGAAAGCTTCATGAAGCTTCAAGCATAAGACAAAGAAAACCACCATTTTGCTTTTGCCAAAATAAATAAAATAAATAAAACCCCAACCATTAACCTAAACATGGTGTAAGACATACACACACCCAAGTTTGCATGTATCATCAATCATGATACAAACTAGTGCACAAACATATATCATATATACAACTTGTGCACATCAAGTGAGAAAATCAATCTTAAGTGAACAAATACTAGTTAATGTAAAGTAATATATCAAATATATAATTATACATTAAATCATTAAATCAATACTTAATTTAATGATCCGGTCATATCACATATAACCGACTAATATCTAGTGTATCAATATATTGAATCAACACTTGATTCGGCAACCCGGCTATATCACATATAACCGTCCGATGATACAAATCGCGAGAATAGAACACAGTATCACATACTGGTATTATTCTCGGTCCCGCACATATCTTATATATGCTCCTATTTCGTTTCGCTTGAGCCAGGAAACCTCTGTGTAGGACTCTAAAGACTCGTCAATACGCCGGCAGTAGGTGGTGATCATATCAATCACCCACAAGCCGCAAGCGGTCTGCTAAACGTAACGGCCACCCAAGTATTGAGCGATCAGAAGATCAACAAGCAAGCCTGCTCACACTCCTATGAATCCAATCAGTAACACTTACCGCACAGTCCGGTCTGTTCGTCTGATATGTCGCATATCTCGCCTAGGGGTGGTAAACGTCAGACCCCAGTAGCTTGATAAGTCATGCCGATGTAAGGTCCATAACAAGCATGAAACTACTGATAACACTTACACGTAAATCAGTGCAACCCTGGCCAGGGATTTCCAGTTATGGCCAGTCGAGCATTGCGCAACATCAACCCCCAATACCGGGAGAGACGAATCCCCTCCTATCGCTCATTGCCTCCATGTGAATCGGGACTGTACCCAAAAACCACCTGTTTGCACAACTCAGTAGAGCCGTGGTAGGATGGAAATCAAAGCACAGTGGGAGACACACAAGACTCTATGACGATCTCGGGTCAACAGACTAAGCTGTACCAGTGTCACCAGAGAACTGCCATCTGACGTAAAGTATAATACCATCTGGGAGTTCTCGGCGAGTCCGTTCAGTGTACCCAGTCTCCACTGAGCACCTGCATACCATCTCTGATGTCAAACACCAATGGATATGGGATCATCCATCGCCCATCACATGGGTCGAGAAGATATACGCTAGTCTACTCTGGAATATCGATGCCCCGTCTCGATATTCCCACGACTAGGAACATTGAAGGATGTACTCATGGACTACCCAGGCCCCACTAGTATGATCTTCATCATAGTCTTGGAAGTCGAGTACACATCCTAAGGGCTTTATCAACATGTAACAGAGAGAGACAATAAGTATACATGTTAAGATAAAGAGCAACCAGACAGCGTATTATCATGTCGAGCAAGAAATTCCTACCTATATATGTCCCAGCATCCACTACAATATACATCTCATGTACAATAATGGCCTCTAGGGCATACATATTACTAACAGCTCTTTCGGCCAAAACTAAGAGGATGCTGAGTGATCTCCAGACATGACCGGCGATCAGGTAGAAGAATCCGCTAGAACCCCAGATCATCGAAGGAATGCTGAAGCCACGCCCAACTCCAAAGAATGGTGGTGATAGCCAAAGTGTTCACATCCAGCCGTCGAAATCTTCAAAGACGAAGAAGAAATACAAAAAGCCCGTGAGGCCTGGCGACAAGCGCACGGACTTACAAAAACAGATTGACGCGCTGGAAGAGTATAACCAGAAGGCGCGGACTCCAATCACGCTTCAAGAGTTCCTCAGCCACGTCCTTGAGGACGAAAATGATGGAGAAGACTCATCAGATGAATCTAAGGACTACGTAGCAAGTTGTAATGTGATCTCTCACTCATTGATAGATGATGAAGAGGCTCCTTGCACCGAGAGACTGGGGGTAGGTCCCGAGCCGAAACTTCTTTGGCCGTCAGATGAAATGATCGACGCCTTCCTGAGTGAAATTCATCTGAAAAGTAAAGCCGATCGAGAGCGTGAGACTGCCATATTTGAAAAAGCCAAACGCCGGCGACTAGACGAAAGAGTCGAGATACTCCTGCCAAATCAAAGGACATTTGTTGCAAATAAAAATAAGATCAAGACGAGGAAAAGGTTTGCAAAAGCCATATCAGTGGAAATGAAGCTACCACCCTTCGAAGGAAGTACTCTTTGTGAAGCCGAAATGTGTCCGAGCTATTGTTTATATCATCAGAATATTACGCACCCCACTGAGGAATGCAATGATTTTAAAAGATGGTGGCAGGGATATGTTGCTCACCGGCAACATTTTAAGCGGATAAAACACAAAACTCGTCGGGAGCAGAGAAGTGCGACCGAGGAGCATAAAATAATTACCGGCAATTGTTGCATGGTCAACGCCGGGGGATCGCAGGTTCTCACCTTCGGGAGCGACTCCGACGAGGAGATGGCTCTTGGCCCTCTCTTTAAAGAACCCACCTTGGGGAAAGAAGAGGAACCGAATGCCTGTGAAAATATCCAGCTGCGTAACCGTACGCTTCCAGAAAAGAATCTCGGACCCACGAACAGAAAAGATAAGGGAAAAGAAAATGTCTCTGAGGATATCGCCCTAGATGACCAAGTCATGAAAGAGCTGACTACCAAGGACTCGCCATGGAAAAGTAAGGTGGACTACAATGTTCTGGCGCACATAAGGAAGTTACCCTCGCAGCTCAGCATTCTCGACGCCCTTTTACTATCCAAAGAAGCGAGAGATTCATTGATCA
Source organism: Agapanthus africanus (assembly GCA_030015575.1). Lineage (NCBI taxonomy): Eukaryota > Viridiplantae > Streptophyta > Magnoliopsida > Asparagales > Amaryllidaceae > Agapanthus > Agapanthus africanus. The sequence continues at coordinate 542,918,911 of CM057337.1, forward strand.
GGGCACTACAAGAGCCAGAGCAATTCCAAGCTTTTCTCGCCGAAGAAAAGATGAAGGACGAGCTGAAGGAAGTACACGCAGCCGATATCACCTTCGGCGACGAAGACCTCCTCCTTGGGACGTGCGAGCACAACCGTCCCCTCTATGTCTCAGGGTACTGCCACGATATAAAGATTGGCAAAATCCTGGTCGACAATGGGTCTTCCGTCAATCTCCTCAATGTGCGAGTGTTGAAGGAAATCTGCATGAGCGTCCAGCATCTCGCTCGTGATAAAATCACCATCTCCGGTTTTGACTCCCAGTCATCGCGGACTCTCGGGTCTGTGATATTGACACTACGATTCGGGCTACTTGTCACGGATATTAAATTTCACATCATTGATGTCAAGACTTGCTACAACGCTTTGCTCGGCCGGCCTTGGTTACACGAGTACAACATCATCCCTTCTACGCAACACCAGTGTATGAAGTACTTCAAGGATGGTCTCGAGTATACTGTGACAGGGAGTTGAACCCTTTCTCCGTGAACGAAGTCCGAAAATACGAAAATGCAAAATACTTTTTGCCAGATTTTGAGGATACGGAAAGATGTCACCAACCGAAGAACAAAGCTATCACCACTATTCCAGTCTTCGGGAGTGATACCGAGGAAGAAGAAAATATAGTTTATTCAGGGCCGCCTCGATGCAAAAACTCGGGACCTTCCGTCCCCATGTTGATCTTCGGTAGCGACTCGGAAGATGAGGTCAATGCTATATTCTCCGCTTGACCGTCAATACAAGCTTTCACCGGCGATAATCAGAGTCTGCAAATTATCATGGTTCCACGGGAGCATTACAAAGAGCTCGATGCACTTAAAGCTTATAATGTACAAGAACTGCAGACATTTTACATCCCTCCCAGGCGAGAAGGTGAACATGCAATCCTATTCTACCTATCTGGAGAAACCAAAGTGGAGAAAGAAATTTGGCATGGCGCCGATTCTACGCTCGACAGGCTCCGGCCCATCCGTCTGCCTAGATATTACTCGGAAGGCTTGAGAAGGCTCTTGAAGCGCCAAAGGGTACCTTTCAAACAGACCATTCGACAAGTGCGGTTCTACAACAGGATTTGGGATGTCCCTGGAACTCAGCGCAAGTTGCCAAACGAGAGAATGGAAACGCTCGGGCTTGGATATGTGAAATCCGGGAAATGGGAATGAGTCCATGGTAGCTACGTCATAAATGACTTCGATGAAGAAGAGGACGCCCTATCAGAAAACGCTGATCCCGAACCAAAACGAGATCCTGCGATCAAAATGCCGAGTCCGTCATTTGAAGAACGAATGGACAAGCTTATCAGGGAAGATAGTCAAAAGATCCGGGATGACCATAACCGTGAAATGGCTGTTCATATCAGAAAATTGCATTCTAATACCGCTCATTCATTATCTAATTGTTGTATTTATCGGTATTATTGACCAGTGTCTGCTTAGCATTACAGATTACAGGTATCCATGACAAAATACTGGAAATGCATCCAACAACATGGATATATCACTCGAAGGAAGACACTGCGACCAGAAACGCTAACCGACCGATACTTTAGGAGTTCCTTTACGCAATAAGTTGTGTACACATTTTTTTTCTAAATGGTCCAACACAACAAGTGTGTACACAAGACTTTTAAGCACATGTGGATATGATTCTATATGCAATCAAGGATATGATTCTATATGCAATCAAGGATATGATTCTATATGCAATCATCAAGGATATGATTTTACATGCAATCTAGGATATGATTCTATATGCAATCAAGGATATGATTCTATATGCAATCAAGGATATGATTTTATATGCAATCATCAAGGATATGATTTTATATGCAATCAAGGATATGATTTTATATGCATATGATATTATATGCATTCAAGACTAAAAAGCATGTGTTCAAATCAAAGGCAATCAAACAAATCAGCATGAGCCATAATGGGACATATATGAATATTTCTTTCTGAGCCTATAAATAGAGACCAGAGGCAAGAGGAAAGGGTAGCTTTTTCTTTAGTTCTATCTTAGAATTCTTGTAATTTTTCTTTTCATTCTTGAGCTCTTGCCCCTTTGTCTTGACCTTGCAACTTCTCATTTAGAACTTGCAAGCTTAAGGCTTAGGTTCTTGACTTCAAGATCTCTTGTAACAAGTTTCTTCTTCAATAAAAGTTCGTATTTTTATTACATGTCTTGTTCCACTTTACATGATTTCAATTGTGAAATTCATGCTTTGCTTTGATCTTGCAACCTCTTAAGTGAGCTTGCAATCTTAAAGCTTGGTATTTGGATCTCACACGTTGCCGGGGATTGAACACTGGGAGATAAAACGCTTGAACTCATCGGTTCTCTTTTCCTCTTTATTTCATTGCATGTTTTTATGTATCTTCTCTTTTCTTTCTTGTTAATTTGTAAATATGTATGAGTAATCTTTTCACTTGTTAAGGGTGTAATATGTTAGATCGTATTCGAAGATTTTCTTTGTCCAAACTTTAAAACCTAAAACTTGCCTATTGAAACTTCGTGCAAATCACCCGCAACTCTGCTCACTAGGCATCCTATCCTACCCCGATAGTGATGATTCCTAATCATGACCGGATTGCCCGTGGTTTGCCGAAGGCTAAAATCAAGAGATAACAACGGAAGGACAAGGGACAAGGAAAACGGATTTAGCGAAATACCGCAAATACCGTATTTCAAGTTCCCTAATCCGCGTTGTTACCTATTGCTTTAGTATCAATACCAAGTCGGGGCTATAAGGAATTGGCAAACATCACCTTCATACAATCTAACTTATTACTACCCTTAACAAGTCCTTTTTATTCATATCTTTGTTACGACAATTAGTTAACCAACAAATCAAAACACGGTATTAACTCGTTAAAACAAGCAATAAGAAACTTACCATCTCCCTATGGACGACCCGTATTCATCGCGGCTCGCTACAAGCGACACCGTTTTGATTGCGGTAATTTCAGAATTCTTTTTAAACACGACACAGTTAGATCGTGACCAATCAAATGGCGCCGTTGCCGGGGAGATGGTAACGCTTTTTATACTTGTATTCTCGGGTTAAATTTGTGCATATTCTGTATAAAACTAACTTCTAACACATTCAAACAAATAACCATTCTTTTTGAAACCAACCACAAACACAAATAAAATTCTTTTCTTCTCTGGATTTGAATTCTGCTAACACTCTGATGCTAAAGAAATAAATCAAGTTATAAAATTGGAATGACATTTCTTCATTGAGACAACACACAAAATTTGAGCCAATTTCCTCACACAAAAACCGGCGACATACCCTAAAAAACCGAGCTCGCCGGCCTTGGTGTGGCCTTTTCACTTTTGTTTTTCTGTGTTGCTTCCAGCGTTTTGATATAAATTCCATTTTTATTATTAGATTTTCTTAATTATTTGTGTTCAGAATTTTGGTTGTTAATATTGCTTTTTGGCTCAAATATCCGTATTTTTCCAATATATGCAGATTTGACGAATTTTGAGCAGCGATCATACGGAACAAAGGGGCATTTTCAAGTGCAAAGGAGGGTGAACACTCAGTGCCAAAGATCCGGGTAGTTAGACCCGCGCAAGCGAACCATTCGACCACTCGGAGGCAATATCGACACGAGTTTCTGAAACTCGATACTTTTTGGTACGTATTTTTCTAAACTTTCCCTCTCAAACCCGACGCTCCAATATTCTTGTCTTTGCAGGATTCTTAGCAAAAATCGCCGCAAAAAGCCAAAAAAAAACCTAACCGTATTTGTTGCAGCGCCGCATTAAAAGTAAAAAACGATAACTGATTGCTTGAAAACAAAACTTGGTTGAATTTTGCGCATTGCATCATTTAATATGGACTTAAGGGGCTCTAACACCAATCCAGATTGGGTGGGGATTTCATCACCCTTCCTAAGACCCCGGAAATCACTAATTGCATAAGTGTCACCTCAAGTTTAATAAAAAATATTTAGACTCAGCCCACTAAGGACTTGTCGCGCTCAATAGGACAAAGGAAGATTGTGGGCATTCAATCGTTTATTTAAACATGACTCTTGTGGTGCCTAGGAAAGACAAGTGAGGAGGTAACTTTAAAAGGCCCGTCTTATGGTGATTCGTGAGCGGATCCCTCCATACCTCACTTGTGCTTACCTGGCCACAACTGGCTGTGAAGAGGCGATCTGAGAGTTATCTCACAATTTGTCGCTTTGGAACAGTTAGGAGCAGGTCTAGTAGACTTAGAGGACCTTAGTCTAGGTATTGATTGTGCATTTGTGACTGTGAATTTGTGATTGTGTTTGTTGAACAATCGTTTCATTTTCCCATTCTTTTGAAACAAACACAAAAACTGTCATTTTTACCACCATCACCCAATTTTTCTCCACTTTCGTTTTCTTACCCTCACATTCTACGCTTTGACTACACTAAACTCGTTTAGTGTATGTCCGCTTGGACTAGGGACCCTAGTTCCCATTTAGTCCGCGTTTCGTTAGTCCCTACGGACTACGCGATCGACTCCAACACCGAAAATCCCTCCACCCTTTTATCACCTTTACCTTTGCCGGTCAACTCCGACGTTGACCGAGATTCTGTTCATACATCTTCACCTTCTTTATCACCAAATTCTTCTTCTGAGATGTCAGGATTTAATCCTAACATCCCTCCACCTGCCCAGGGACTGACTCCACCTAATCTGGGTGCGAATAACCCGAATCAACCGCCTATTGAAGCGCCTACACGAGTCGCGCTCCAGGATCTCTTCTACCCTGTCCGCACCTCTTTACCTACCTGTCTTTCACCCCCACCGGCAAATGGGGACAATTTTGAAATAAAACCCCACTTCATCAATATGCTGCCAAAATTTCATGGATTGGAATCAGAAGATGCGTATATTTTTATCAATAAATTCCAAAACGTTTGCGCTATGATGAAAACAACCCAATTAAGTGATGACGCTATAAGGCTAAGGGTTATTCCTTTCACCTTATGTGACCTAGCCAAGAAGTGGCTATACAGCACCGCATCACATTCAATTAGAAATTGGGACGAGTTTGTGAAAGCTTTTCTTAAAAAATTCTATCCTCATCACAAAACTGCTAGAATCCGTAATGAGATTATACAATTTTCACAGCTTCCTTCCGAACCATTTTGGAAGTGTTTTGAAAGATTCAAAGACCTACTCGTTCAATGCCCTCACCATGGGATCGAAAGTTGGCAACTTTGCCAAACATTATACGAGGGATTGAACCCGGCAACGAAGCAGTTGCTAGAAACCATTTGTCAAGGTCACTTTCTATCCAAATCTAGTGAGGAAGCGTGGCAGTTCCTTGAGGACCTTAGTGAACAAACAATTCAGTGGGAGAGCACCAAGAGCACATCATCTTCTTCTAGTGGTCAGTCTAGGGCAGGCATACATCAATTAGAGATGTCGATGGCTATGAAGGCTGAGATGGCCGCTCTTACGAAAAAGCTAGAAGCGATTGAGACCAAAATCTCATCGCCTTCTCCTGCCCCTGTTGTGCCTCCACGAACTGTTTGTGCTTGCTGTTCGGATCCATCACATCTCACCGAAGAGTGTCCTTACAATGCATCTACTCAAGGACAGGATCAAGTCAATGCTGCCTTTCAGCAACGACAAAGAAACGATCCATACTCTTCTACATACAATCCGGGTTGGAGGAGTCACCCAAATTTCGCTTGGAACCAAAATCAACAATTCCAAGGAAATAACAATTTTCAAAGGCCTCTTCCTCCACAACAACAAGCACCTCCACAAACTCAATTTCAACAACCTTTCCAACAGCAACCTTACCCTAATCAAGTGAACAATTTTGTGCCTAACACTGCTTACCCGCCAAACAATTTTGTTCAACCTAATAATGACAAGGTTAGCTCGCTCGAAAGAAGTCTTGATGCGTTCCTAAAGCAATCTACACAATCTACAGCAAGATTAGAGACTTCTATTCAATCTTTGGTGCAAAACAGTGCCTCACACGATCAAAGCATCAAATCTATTGAGGCACAAATTGCACAACTCAATGCAGCATTGAGAGAGCGAGAAAAAGGAAAGCTCCCATCTCAACCATTGCCCAATCCTGGTCACGCACATGCTGCATATCAACAGCAAACTCATAACGTAAACGCTGTGACCACGTTGAGATCGGGAAAAATGTTGCAAAACAATGTGGGTATTCACGATGACACCCCTGCCGGTGGTTCTTCTTCACCTTCTTCTTCTTCGTTAGAGCCTGTTCTCCATCATTCACAAGGCTCTACTCCTTCTAGCTCAAGCGGACCCACTTCTCACAACACGAACACATTTGCACGGGGTTCCGTTCCAACTCAACAATCTGATCCGCAAAAATTGGACTCAACAACATTTCAAAATGCTCCTTTTCCAAACCGGTTGAGATCCAATAAACCAACCCCACAAATGGAGAAGATTGTTGAGCTGTTCAAACATGTTAGCATAAATATCCCTAGCAAAAGCCCCTAGCACGTGCATCTCAATCCAAGATGTAAAGTAATGAAGGGAGAAGTTTACTACATCCATACCGGGAGTTGAGGTGTTAGTGGCGGCGCCCAATCCATGATAGAGTTGCGCTAGCGCCGGGATGCCTACGGCCAGCCGTGTCTGTTAGTTATATGTATGCCCTAGAGGCCAGTACTGTACATAGGATGTATATTGTAGTGGATGCTGAGACATATATAGGGAGGACTTTCTTGCTCGACATGATAGTATGCTATCTGGTTACTCTTTACCTTAACGTGTAAACTGATTATCTCTTTGTTACATGTTGGTAAAGCCCTTAGGATGTGTACTTGACTACCTGGACTATGATGCAGATCATACTAGTGGGGACATGGTAGTCCATAAGTACATCCTTCAAGGTCCCTAGTCGTGGGTGTATCGAGACGGGGCATCGATATACCAGAGTAGACTAGCGCATACCTTCTCGACCCATACAGATGGGCGATGGATGATCCCATATCCATTGGTGTTTGACATCAGAAATGATATACGGGTGCTCAGTGGAGACTGGGTAGACTGGACGGACTCGCCGAGAACTCCCAGATGGTATTATACCTTACGTCAGATAGCAGTTCTCTGGTGACACTGGTACAGAGTAGTCTGTTGACCCGAGATCGTCATAGAGTCTTGTGTGGTTCCCACCGTGCTTTGATTTCCACCTTACCACGTCCAAGAGGGCGTGCAAAATGGTGGTTTTTGGGTACAGCCCCGAATCACATGGAGGCAATGAGCGATAGGAGGGGATTCGTCTCTCCCGGTATAGGGAGTTGATGTTGCACTGTGTTCGATTGGCTATAACCGGAAATCCCTGGCCAGGGTTGCTGAGATTTACTGGTAAGTGTTACCAGTAGTTTCTCGAACAGTTATAGACCTCATATCGACACGACTTATCGAGCTTTTGGGGTCTGACGTTTACCATCCCTAGGCGAGATATGCGACATATCAGACGACGAGACCGGACTGTACGGTAAGTGTTACTAGTTGGATTCACAGGAGTGTGAGCGGGCTTGCTCGTCGATCTTCTGATCGCTCAATACCCGGGTGGCCGTTACGTTTAGCAGACCGCTTGCGGCTTGTGGGTGTTTGATATGATCTTCACCTGCTGTCGGCGTATTGACGAGTCTTTACAGTCCTACACAGAGGTTTCCTGGCTCAAGCGAAACGAAATAGGAGCGCATATGAGATATGTGCGGGACCAAGAATAATGCGTGTATGTGATACCGTATTCTATTCTTGCGATGAATGTATCGATTGGTTGTATGCGATAAAACCAAGTTATCGAATCAAGGATTGATTCGATAAATCGATACATTGGATATTAGTCGGTCATATGCGATATGACCGGATCATTGAATCAAGTGTTGATTTAATGATTTAATGTATAATTATATATTTGATATATTACTTTTCATTAACTAGTATTGCTTCACTTTAAAAGGATTTTCTCACTTGATGTGCACATTGTATATATGATATATTTTTGTGTGCACTTGATTGTATCATGTTTGATGATACATGCTAACTTGAGTTTTTGTAAAGATTAAACCATGGTTATATGAATGGTTAGGGTTTTGTTTACTTATTCATTTATTAATTTTGATTATTTATTTTGGAAAAGAAAATGGAAATGGTGGCTTTCTTTGTTTCTTTCATGAAGCTTCATGAAGAGTTGAAAGCTTGACCATTTTTGTTTTATTCCCTTAACCTAACCATTCACCTAACCCTAGTTTATTCTCTACACTTGACCATGGTTAGTATATGATAAGTATTCATATTATTTTCATTTTTAAAGTGATACTTATTATATTATTATGATCTTCTTCTTCTTCTTCTTCAAGAAGAGAGCTTGCCACCATTAATGGCAATTTGAGAAAAAGAGTGAGAAATCCAATTCTAAAGTGAACCCACTTCCTATTTATTCATCCTCTACCTCTTGCCAAGTAGTATAGGGTGTTTTCTTCACAAGTTTCATGACTTGGTGAAGTGGGAGCTTGATCTTGTGATGCCTCGACGTAGATCATCTTCGGTACCGAAGTCGACGACCTAGCCCGCCCATTTCTCCGATGAAGCCGATGCTAGAGTCCTGGATCCAATTTGGACAGCGGAGAGACGTCATCACGGAGCCTAGGAGGTAGAGGACCGGATCTACAAAGGTTGGAGCTTCTTTCCTTTAAGTTAAAGTTGTTTTCTTGCAACGCATCACCTATAAATCTAGTTAACGATCCGTATTAGGGTTTCTCGGCACTTGTAAAATTTGAAATTGGTATGGTTGATGCCTTGTGAGACCTCATTAGTGTGCCTAGGAACCCTTCAGTGTCCCCTCAACGATACGATGAGCCAGATAGATAACTGAGACTCTCATGAAGCGGCGATGCATCGGGATGACGAACCAGCTAAGCCAGACACTGATAAAACCCAAAAAGAATGTCTCCTCGTCCATGCCGGGAGCTGCAATCGATTCGAAAGATACCGGCGACATGATAGGAATATAATACTGCGGTAAATCCGATTCCTTAGTCGGCCACCTGTTCAAACCAAACCCAAAGGGGTCGTTGATGTTTGCAAACTTGGGAGCCGTCTTCGACAAGACATCCTTGCGAAGGAAGCAGATGATGAAGCTCTTGAAAGTGACACCCTGCTCTTCAGATTCTGTGAACAGTTTGTCGAAGATCCCAGCGCCTTAATCGAACTCGGACGTTTGGGGCGGACGGCGTTCTCGGTAGACAAGCCGTCGAGCATTGCGGGCTCGGTCTTAAAGGCGTACTCATCAGAAGGCAGAAATTCCTCGTAAAGTGTCCCTCTGATTGGCAGCCCGAGATCTCGCGAAATTCTTCCAAAGAAATTGAAACTTCACGGTCCCCCAGGAGGAAAATGTTGGTGGGGAGATTCCACTGGTTCAGGTTGGCCTTAACCTACCAGACGTGAGGAGACGGGTAGTGGAAGAGGGACGCATAGATCGCCTGATAAAGCCCAACCTTCTGCAGTCGCGCGCAGTGGGCGGATAAGATGTAGCGAGCCTAAAGAAGGTAGCCCGTGGGGTGTCGAGAGGTAAGCCCTATCTTATAAATCTGCCCCATGGCTGGGCTTCACCCTGGCAAATGCGGCGCCCCAAAATATCTATAGCCGGTATCGGATGGTTTGGGATGCCAGTCGTCGAAGGATCAAGTTGTCCCATCGGGGCCCAATTCGGCATCTCCACAGCGAAGACAGTCCTTGGAGGATCCATCGGCAGGAATGGATAGGTAGGCTCCGTCGGTGTCTCACAAAGAAAACTGCGGCGGCCGCGGATGATGTGACCGTACCAGGTCCCCTACAAAAGCAAGTTGGTGCAGTTCGGGTCATGAGCCCTGATCATCGTCATCACTTTCTCGTCAGATGGCGACTGAGGAAAAGCGGCCTCCGAGCGAGTGAAAGGAAAGTACGGAACGAAAGTCATAGTACCTGAAATAAAAATAAGGGGAAATCGTTAAAGCGAAGCCAACAGTGTATATATATATATATATATATATATATGATTGTAAATATATATATAAAAAGACAATGGAAGACAGCGACAACAGACTCATTTTATTGGACTATTGGTTACAAAACACATGGGTCCCACAAAATCAAGATGACGGCTTGCTAATAATGAGGCCAAGCAATCATAATGAGATAAAAGGAAGATTCTCATTAAATAAACAGTGGATTTCAAATGACCTTACACATTCCCGTAAGAGAAATCCATCTTGGACTTTATAACAAATCAAACAGAATCAAGGGAATTAAATTCCCAGAGAGCACCAATACAAGATTCTTCTTCTTGGTTACAGAGAGACAACTCAGGGCAAGAAAACCCCAAGAAGCTCTCTGGGAAGAACTGAGTTCTTCTGAGGAATTGAATCCTTTTGAAAAAGGGGAATTAAATTCCCAGAGACAGTTTTGAGATGGAATTAAATTCCATGGAAAAGGGCAAACATCACCATTGACCTCTGAAGACCAGAGAAACCTTAGCAAGATCTGTTGTTTAAGGATTGAAGGGTTATCTTTTTAAAGAACTTAAAATAAAAAATGTGTGTTCTTGTTAAAAGGAAAAACCCTTGATCTGGATTTAAAATCCAACGAACATTTCTGCAAAAGTTCTTCATTCGTTCAAGATTATTACCTGAAGAAAAGGAAACCTTTCAACAGAGTTAAACTCTGGAAAATTTGCAAGACTGAGAACTAAGCTCTGAAGAAAGAGAATTAAATTCTCAAAAAGGAAAAAGTTAGCAAAGGAAGGAGATGAAAGAGTGGAGGCGCTTCTGAAGAGACCCATGCATTTATAGGATGTGATGGAAAACGTTTCATCTCCCCGATTCCCTAGATGGATCCAACGGTCACAAAAGTGACAGCGTTGCACTCACGTGCAGACACGTGAGAGCAACGCTGTGGGGGCATTTGTTTCCTGATCAGGAATTGCCTCAATGAGGTATCACGTGTTCACACGTGACCAATGGTCACATGATGACACGTGATGGTTAAAACTTCATCAAACAGAAACGAAAACAAACTGCTGAAAAATGACTCAATTGGGGGTCACGTGCTCACACATGACCAAAGGTCACGTGCCAGAATGTGACAGGGTTTGAGAGCCTTACAGCTTAATAGAATTTAATTCTAAAAATCAGAAAATACCTCAACGAGGTGTCACGTGCTCACACGTGACCAATGGTCACGTGTTAACACGTGATGGTTAAAACAGCAACATAAACAAGCGGTTGTTAAAAGGCTCAATTGGGGGTCACGTGCTCACACGTGACCAAGGGTCACGTGCCAGCACGTGACAGGTTTTGAAAGCCTTACAGCTTAATAGAATTTAATTCTAAAAATCAGAAAATACCTCAACGAGGGTCACGTGCCAGCACGTGACAGGCTTTGAAAGCCTTACAGTTTAATAGAATTAAAATTCTGAATTTCTCTAAAATCTTTCCAAATGGGAAAGGAGTAAGGAGAACCGTTGGATTAAAAATCCAGGGGTGATTAAATATCACCAATTTATGGAAAAATTTTAGACAAGGAAAGATTTCCCCTAAATCTCACCAGAAATAACAAACAGAATATCTTTGGATTGAAAATCCAACGGTGAATAAAATTCACTTAATGATCTAAAGGCTCGTATTAACTATGAAAACAAACAAAATCTTTCAATGAAAGATTTGCTAAACAAATTGATTCTTTTCCTTCTCCTATAAATAGGAGCTAAGATAAAGAATTAAATATATAGAATTTTGAGGAGAGAGAGCTTCAGAATCTTGAAATTTCAGAGAGAAAAGAATGGAGAATTTAATTCTCTGCAAAGAAAAACCCTAGGTGGGAAAAGAAAGGGGATCAAAACTTCAAACAGAGAATTTAATTCTCAAATATAAGAGTTTAACTCTTCTGCACAAAAGAACTTAGTTCTTCCTCTAGTTGAAGATCTGCAAAAAGCACATCTCCACATAAGTTGAGAATTTAATTCTCATCGGGTTGAGATCCTGCCATGCAGATCCAAAACTCAGAGGGGAAATTGAGTTTAGAGAATTTAATTCTCCCAAGATAAAGTTAGGGTTTAACCCTATATGAGAATTTAATTCTCCCAAAATTATAGGAATTTAATTCCTCCAAGATAAAGTTAGGGTTTAACCCTATATGAGAATTTAATTCTCCCAAAATTACAGGAATTTAATTCCATCATGATGGACAGAACTAGGGTTTAACCCTAATTGAGAATTTAATTCTCTCAAACTCACAGGAATTTAATTCCTCTTAAAATGAAATTAGGGTTTCACCCGATACAAGAATTTAATTTTTTTACATATATGGGAATTTAATTCCTCTATAAGAAATTAGGGTTTAACCCTGCATAAGAATTTAATTCTTCCACATACATAGAAATTTAATTCCTCCAAAATCATAATTAGGGCTTTAACCCTACAGAGAATTTAATTCTCAAAATAAAATAAGGAGACTTAAAAGATCTTTGTAAAGACTAAGGTCACGTGCCCCATGTGACCCCTGAAAAGATCCCCACAAATGAGAAGGATTTTGCCCTGAGGCAATACCTCACGTGCTCCCACGTGACCCTCATTATATATAATAAAAGCAAAGGCAAAATCTGACTTGGGCGCTCTCACGTGTTACCACGTGATCCCTAATGAATGTTCTAATAAAATCGGGGCATGAGTATACATCACGTGCCCACACGTGATGGCTATGAAAAATAAAAAAGTGTTTAACACTTGTTTACAGAACAAAATAAAGAGGATCTGGCCCCACTTTTTGATACCATCACGTGCTCCTACATGATCCCTTCCTCTTCTAGTGTTTAACACTAATCTGACAATTTGGTTTCCAGTGTTTAACACTGTTATCTATTAGTGTTTAACACTAATTTGAGAATCACATTTTTAGTGTTTAACACTAATTTAATAATCGTATTTCCAGTATTTAACACTGTTGTTCTCTAGTGTTTAACACTAGCTTTAGCCCAATTGGCTAATTTTCTAGAGGCTAAACCTCCCCTTCAATTGAATCTCAAAATTGAGTGGAAACTTAGAGGTATAATTGTTGGGGTAAAAATTTACACCCCGGTTGACCAAGTCAAAATCCAAGTCAACCCCAAGCCAAGTGGGCCCAAGCCCAGACCCAGTGGGCCCATGCCCGGGTCGAGCCCGAACATGAAGCGGCCGGCCTCCCCCCATGCCAAGATAAAAATTTTGTAATAAATAATTTTGTTGCATTTTCTTTTATTTTATTTTCGGATAAATGTAAGAAAAATAGGCATAAAGCCAAATTTTTGTAAAGCCCATGGCTTATGTGCAAAAAGAAATGGCACATGAGCCATGGGATAGGCAAAATGCCATTTTGAGAAGCCCAAGGGGCTATGTGTAAAGTGTACAGCCTATAAAGGCAAAAGATAATGAAAATATCTCATAACTTTTTCTCTCTCCAGAAATTTCTAGATCTGAGATCTCTTTCTTCCTTCTTCAAGGTTCCAAAACCTTCTTCTTTCTCTTGAATTAAATCAAGAGTTTTACTCTTCCTTTTTCAAAACTAAATAGTTTTCCACCACAAAACCCACAAAGGGGAACTTGGATCTGCCATCAGATCTTAAAAAGGAGAGATTTTGAGATTTTACATCTCTTGATCTTCAAGATCCAGCAAGCAACAGGAGAAAGAAGAAGAACCCTTCCATTAACCCAAAAAAAAAAAAAAAAAAAAAAAAAACACTCAGGAGTCTAACTCCTCTTTGATTTCTCTTCAGAGAAATCTTTTTAGGCTAAAAACCTGTTGTGTGCGCAAGTCGCCCGCGTGTTGACACGTGGCGCGCGCGCTTGTGCAACTGCGCAGTTGCGCAAGTCGCCCGCGTGCCGACACGTGGCGCGCGCGCTTGCGCACCTGCGCAGTTGCGCAAAGCGCCCGCGTGCCGACACGTGGCGCGCGCGCTTGCGCAACTGCGCAAGTGCGCAAGTCGCCCGCGTGACGACACGTGGCGCGCGCGCTTGCGCAACTGCGCAAGTGCGCAAGTCGCCCGCGTGCCGACACGTGGCGCGCGCGGTTGCGCACCTGCGCATCCCTTGGACGTCTTTTCCCCCTCTTTTGTGTACATATATACACATATACATATGTATACAAATTTATACATACACGTACTCCACGACACTGTCCCTGTTAGAAAAAAATTTCTAACGGGGCGCTGCCCCGCACCCCGCAAGGGGGCTGCTAGCCCCCTTGACCCCCAGCCCGCTATCCGGGTAGCGGGACCCCCGTAAAAACTCTGCGTGGCTCCCGATATATCCAAACCCCCCTTTCAGAACTGAACACACGTATACTGCTCATTGAGTTCGCATGACCAGTTTAACCCGTTAATCGGAGGTTCCCTCGCCCCAAAGGCGACGGGTAATTAACGGCAGCTTAGTCCGCGGCTGCCGGAGATTCGGATCCCCACAATCATTAAACCCCGGCCTACCCTAGGCCGGGGGAATCTGTAGTATGCCTGACAAGCGTGCGCGTATTCCCATCTCACTGGGGTGACGAAAAACACCCTACAGGTTCTGGCACGCCCGGTGGGACTGATCTCTCCTCCCATATTTCGGGTTAAACGTTCATACGAACTCAATCAATATACATATCGATTGCCTATACTGAAATGATGTTTTTTTTTTCATGCAGCAATCGACCTTCGACGACAATGTCTCCCCAGATGAATTCAGCTTCCAACGTGACCCCGATTCCGTACGTGGTCAAGATCAACGCTCGTGTGGTTCTCCCCGCAAGCCTCAGTCGACAATGGGAGGAACCGCCCCGCCAGTTTGGCTCTGTCATCATCTACCCTGCCGGAAACGCTCATCTGGCAGAGATCCCAGCGGAACAGGTGGCCAAGCCGGTCTCAAGGGGTAAGAGGCCGAATGTCGTGATCGCCAAGGCACCACAACCGAAACTTAAGATGGTGTCTGAACGAGTCCCTGGTGCTCTGGCTGGGGGCAAGACTTCCGATGTGAAGGGCAACATTAAAAGTTGCGGACGAGCTCAGGCGATGACTCTAACAAATGCACAATTGGGCATATCTCCAAGGCCCTCCATCAACCGGTCTGCGGCATCTTCCCAAAAAGTCGAAGTCTGCCAGGTGCTTAGAACAGAAAAGTTAAGGCAGAAGCGGCTCAGGTATCGAGCCAACAAGAGGGCCAAGGCTTCGGCCAAATGGAATCGTGTGAAGTTCCAAGTGCAGGGTTGCCCAGCGACGACTGCTGAGTCGGACGTAAGAATCAGCAATTCCTTCGAGCCCCTGAAGTGGGTTCAGAAAAATGCCATGACCGCCAGAATCAAGAAGACAGCGGTTCGAACAGTGCCACAAAGAGACGTGTCCCGGCCCCAACAGAAAAAGTATGACACTGTCTCTTCAAGAGTCTATCAAGCACTCTGTGCCGCGCGAAAGCAGCGGGGCAAACCCAGAAAAGAAGCGCCAGCACCATTCAAGAACCTGGTTAGGCCGGCCCCCTTCAATCGACTACCATCTACCGAAACAAGGGGGTCAAGACAGCGAGCCGTGAAATCAGCTGCCAATGATAGAGAGACGGCCGGATATATCATCCATACGGTCTATATGGCGGGCGGGCGCCCCAGCGACAACCTTCGCAGCAAAAGCAAGGACGGGGCCACCACATCCCAAGCCCAATCTAGCCTGAATGTGGTTGCCGCCGCCCAAGAACAGCCGCCCCCGCTAGATGAAGAAAACCCTCTCGATGAGGATGATGGGCAGAAAGACCCCTCGGTCCATGCAGAGTCAAGCTCGGACAGCGAGGAAGAGCCGACTTTCCGCCCCAGGACTGCGGAGCAAGAGCTGCTTCAAGAGCTTCGAAAACAGCTCAGGAGCAAAGATAAAGAGATGGCCAAGCTCTACTCGAAGATTGACGACTTAACGAACGTGGTGATGCAGCTTACGGCTCAAATTGCTCGAGCGCCTCCTAATCAAGCACAAGCCGCTACTAATCAGCCGGGTGATGACAATCCGAGGCAGCCAATGCCTGTTCCTTTGGGACCAAGACTGGTCGAGCCGAATGAAAGTCGGCTACATTCCGCTTCTGGGGACGCCTTGGCCCCAGATAGCACTATCCCGCTAACACAGGATCGGATAATGGATTTGGTCACCAGCAAGGTTAAAACATTGGTGGCCGAAGCTGAAGCTCAAAAAGAAATCGGCAGTAGTGGGCGGCCATATCCCGCGCAGTACGATCTGATTGAGTTCCCAAGCGGCTACGTCATTCCTAAGTTCGGAAGATTTGATGGAACGGGGAATGCAAACCAGCACGTCGCCCACTTCAAAGCATCGTGCGGAAATACAGGGGGCAACGATGCGCTCCTTCTTCGTCAGTTTGTCAACAGTCTGACCGGCGTCGCCTTCGACTGGTATGCGAGTATACCGGATGGGTCCGTCATTACCTTTGCCCAAATGGAGTCCCTGTTCCGGCAAAGATTCATGAGCGTCAGTGGTAAAATCTCCATTGCCGACCTTGTGAGGACCAAACCGGGGAAGAATGAAAGCAACACTGACTTTATCGCCCGATGGCGTAATCTCACAGTTAAGTGCGAACCGCCGCTGGAGCAGGACCAGTCCGTCAGCCTTCTCATTGGGAACCTCAGCAATTGGATGGTCCCCTTCTTGTGTACAGCGGGCCTCAAGACGTTTCAGGAGCTAACCAAGAAAGTCCAAATGCTGGAACGCTCGAAGCAAGAGTCCCCGCCGGACTCTCAGAGAGACAAAACCTGGAAAAGCAAGCGGGACGACAACCGTAGAAGCGGGAGTTCCAGCAGTACCAATGTCTTCAATGCCTCCGACAATGAAGAAAAGCGAAGGGCGGGCGAATCCAAAACCAACCGGTCTCGAAAGCCATTGCTGGGAGGAGATGGGCCTTCCCTAGAGGAGAAAAAGAACAAGGTTTACTCTTTCAGAAGAGACAAGGTCCGCAAGATATTTAAAGATGCCTTGAACAATGGCCTACAACTGCCGGAGTCGAAAAGACCCCAAGAAGCAAAAATGACCGACAATCCCTTGTATTGCCCGTACCACCGAGTAGTGAGCCATGCGATCGAGGATTGCTATATCTTCAAAGACTGGGTCGAGAAGCAGTACAAGGCCGGAGAGATCGAGCTGTCCAAAAGCGTGTTGGGGAACAATCAAGTTGCAACCGCCAACTTTATACAGACGGAAGCTGAAGCCTTCTGGGAGCAGACAGCCGAACCCGCTGCCCTGACAAACGAAACTGACTCATCGCGGCCTCCGTGGAGCACGCACATATCTAATAAGACGAAGAAGATGGTAAAGCTACTTCAGAAAGAGCCCAGGATGGAATGGGAAGGACAGAAGAAACCTACCAGTACAGCTGCCAATGCGGCTCCATCAGGCTCAAAATCCAAGAAGCTCAAGAAGAAGAAAAGTGCAGCTCGGCGCGAAAAAGAGTCTGCAGGGAGATCGACCATTCAAAAATATATCGATTCCCTCGAAGAATATGAACAAGAGGAAAGAACATTGATTCAATTGAAGGAGTTCTTCCCTGTACAAGCGGCTGAAATTCTAGAGGAGTTAGAAGAAGACTCCAATGAAGAGATCCCGGTAGTGACCTGCTACGCCATCCATCTTGGCAGCGACTCCGAGGATGATCTTTGTTTTCCCGAAGAGGATGAGGAGCTCGCCACAACGACCAATCAAATCCAGCTCAGAAGCGGCAGGGCTCTACCGCCAAATCAGGGCAACGCCGCAAAAGGGAAGGAAAAACAAGTAGCTAATGAAGAAGAAGGCAGAGAACCGGCTGATGAAAACATAAGTCCTTCCTCGGTGGACTATAATGTCTTGGCGCATCTCCGGAAGCTTCCGTCTCTCCTGAGCATCTACGACGCCTTGGTCCTATCTAAGGAGCTTAGAGATGTTCTCATTCACGCTCTGCAAAACCCCGAGCGGTATCAGGCTCACTTTGCGGAAATTAATATGAAAGAAGCCCAACACGCTTTGCATGCCGCCGCAGTCACATTTAAGGATGAAGACTTGCTACTGGGAACGGCAGAGCATAATCGGCCGCTTTACGTGACCGGGTACAGCGACGGAGATCGAATTAATCGTATATTGATTGATCCGGGATCCTCAGTGAACATCATGAACTTGCGAACTCTGAAGAGTTTGTCAATGGACGTCCGACACCTGTCAAGGGAAAGGATTGTCATTCAAGGCTTCAACCAAAATTGTCAGCAAGTTCTGGGGTCTATAGCTCTGCCAATCAAATTCGGGGATCTGCAAACTGAAGCTAAGATATACGTGATCGACGCAGACACGTCTTATAAGATTCTCTTGGGGCGGCCGTGGCTCCACGATTACGGCATCATTCCGTCAACTCTCCATCAATGCATGAAGTACACTAAAAATGGCGAAGAAAGACGCATTGACGGAGACATCCAGCCGTTCGGTGTGCATGAAGTCCGATATGAAGATTCTCGGTACTTTACGAACCACCAAAATGCTAAGCCACAACTAACTGAAGATAGAACGGCCCCAAGACTCAAAAGCAAATCTGCGCCGGCTATCACTTTCAAAAGCAAAAATACCCAAGTGCGCCCGCATTTCGGCAGCGACTCTGATGAGTCCGACGCTGGAAGCCCGTCCTTCCGCAAAACTCGCCCTCATTTCGGCAGCGATACGGACGAATCTGTTACTGAAGGCCCATCTAGCAGCAAAGTCCGCCCTCATCTTGGCAGTGACACTGAAGAGTCAGAGGAGGAGGACCTGTCGTGCAACAGCGGTGCAGATTGGACCCCCACGCAACAAGCGAAACTACGAGAGACCTTCGAAGTTGCAGAAGGGTCCCTAGCCGTTACAAGGGTACCAGAGCAAATGTGCAAAGAGCTCGATGCATTATCAATCTCCACCGTGGACCAGCTGAAAACTTTCTACGTTCCCGGGAGGAAAAGTGGACAGAAGGGCATCTTGTTTTATGGGTCAAACCCCGTTGTGCACCCGGACGACCTTTCTGTCGCGTGCCTTCCTTATGAGAGGGGCATAAGAGCCGTCCTCAATCCCAGATACTATGCGCCCGAGATGCGGGAATACTTTAAGAAGTGCGGATGCCGGTTATATCAAACGGAGTCCGAAGCAAAGTTTTATGAAGGGCTATGGTATCCTCCCCAGGTCTGAGCACTCATCGATGGACGGATTCCAGATAGACGGGGCATAGGCTACATTCAACCTGATCCCAAAGCGTGCTACATGATCCATGTTGGTGAGGCCAGCGAAAGATCAAATGATGATGATGAGATAGCCGAGCCAGAAGAAGCTCCTCAAGAGCTCGAAGATGGCGGACAAGCAACCTTTGATGAGCTAACCGAGATTGACTTAGGAACGCCCGATAATCCAAGGCCGACCTACATCAGCTCACTCTTGTCGGAGGAAATGAAAGAGCAGATAATTGCCCTGCTGCGTGAGTTCGTCGACTGCTTCGCGTGGACGTACAAAGAAATGCCTGGCCTTTCCCCTGAGGTAGCCGTGCATAAGCTGGCTATATCTCCTGATGCTAAGCCAGTCAAACAAGCTCCTCGAAGAATGAGAAGGGAGTTGGAAGAAAAGGTCATCGAGGAAACCAAGAAGCTCATCGATGCCGGCTTCATCAGGGAAGAGAAATATGCAGACTGGATCGCATGCATAGTCCCAGTGAAGAAGAAAAATGGGCAGATCCGAGTTTGTGTCGATTTCAGGGACCTCAATAAGGCATGTCCTAAAGACGACTTCCCGCTACCGGTCATGGAAATGATGGTCGACGACACCTCAAATTACGAACTGTTCACCTTTATGGACGGCTCATCTGGATACAATCAGATCAAGATGTCGCCTGAGGATGAGAAGCACACAGCATTTCGAACCCCGATCGGAATATATTGCTACAAGGTAATGCCATTCGGACTGAAGAACGCAGGTGCTACATATCAAAGGGCAATGACTAATATCTTTGATGATCTAATCCATAAAGTCGTCGAATGCTATGTTGATGATCTGGTCGTCAAGACTAAAGCCAAGGCCGATCATATCCAAGATCTCAGGACTGTTCTCACCAGACTGAGGGAATACGATCTGAAGATGAATCCTCTGAAGTGCGCTTTTGGCGTGTCATCAGGAAAATTCCTGGGCTTCATAGTCCGACATCGAGGGATCGAAGTTGACCCGTCAAAGATAAAGGCCATCATGGAGATGCCCCCTCCGAAGAGTCTGACGCAGCTAAGATCTTTTCAAGGCAAGCTTGCTTATATACGGAGGTTTATCTCAAATTTATCAGGGAGATGTAGGCCCTTCTCAAAGCTCATGAAGAAAGGAGCTCCTTTTATCTGGGATGCCGAATGTCGAGCAGCGTTCGAAAGCATTAAACAATACTTGTTGCACCCTCCAGTGCTGGCCGCTCCCATTCCGAATAAACCGCTGATTCTCTACACTGCCGCGCTGGACGAGTCACTCGGTGCGCTCCTTGCCCAGAATAATGAGGAAGGAAAGGAAAATGCCCTCTACTACCTCAGTCGAACTCTAGTCGGGGCGGAACACAACTACTCCCCAATCGAAAAGCAATGCCTGGCTCTAATATTCGCTGTGAAGAAGCTGAGGCACTATCTGCTCGCTCATCGGGTTATGCTGATCTCCAAGGTCGACCCGCTCAAACACTTGATGACCAAAACAAGCCTAGCCGGCAGAATGGCAAGATGGGCTGTCATGCTACTTGAGTTCGACATAGTTTACACTCCTCAGAAAGCAGTAAAAAGGCAAGCTCTTGCAGACTTTCTCGCTGCTCATCCCATACCAGAAGGGTCGCCACTAAATTGTGAGTTACCCGACGAACAAGTGCTGCATCTCGAGAATGACGAGCCATGTTGGGAGCTCTACTTCGATGGGGCCTCATCGATAAGAACCTCCAGTAAATCAAGCGTCCCGGAGATAAAAGCAGGGATAGGATTGGTGTTCATCACACCATCAATGGGAACCCTACGGCGTTCTTTTGCTCTCACTGAGCCTCGGACAAACAATGAAGCTGAGTATGAAGCTCTGATAGCTGGTTTGGAGCTCGCCATAGAAATGGAAATCCGTCGGCTACGAGTTTACGGTGACTCCCAGCTCGTCGTCAACCAAGTAAGCGGCGACTATAAGATATACAAACCCGAGTTAGCTCGGTATAGAGGTCGAGTGGTGGAACTCATGAAACGGTTCACTCATATTGAACTAACGAGAGTCCCTAGAGCGTTGAACGGAAAGGCTGATGTACTCGCTCGCTTGGCAAAGGAACTGGCTGATCCTGAAATGGAAAAAATTCTGATCACAGTCAGGAGCCGGCAAATTCTACCCCCAGTCTCTCTACGAGAAGAGGAGAGCGCGGAACAGAAGAGCAGTCCTGCAGAAGAAGCTTTGATCATCCAAGACGAGCCCGATTGGAGAGAACCCTTCATAGAGTACCTCCGATACGACAAGCTGCCCGAAGAAAAATCTGCGAGGATTCAGCTAAAGAAAAGAGCTCTCCGATACGTGTTTGTAAATGACACGTTATACCGCAGGTCATATGACCAACTCTGGCTCAGGTGTCTGTCATCGGCCGAAGCCCAAAAAGTCATGAAAGAAGTTCACTCAGGCGTTTGCGGTGCTCACCAATCTGGCCCCAAGATGCGACTGCAAATCAAACGGCTTGGGTATTACTGGCCCACCATGATACGGGATTGCGGAGAGTATGCAAAGAAATGTTATATCTGCCAAATTCACGGTGATTTTATTCACAAGCATCCCAACCCATTGCATCCTACAGTGGCGTCGTGGCCCTTCGAAGTTTGGGGCACCGACATTGTTGGCCCAATTGATCCTCCGTCATCTAAAGGCCACCGGTTCATACTGGCCGCGACAGACTACTTCTCCAGGTGGGCTGAAGCTGTCCCGCTAAAAGAAGTCAAGACAAAGGATATTCTGACATTCTTCCAGCATAATATTCTATACCGCTTCGGTACACCAAGAAGAATCATTTCTGACAACGGGCCTTCTTTCAAGAGCTTCAATGTCTCAAGGTTCGCTACTCAGCACAAGATAGACTGGAGATATTCCTCCATCTATAATCCAAGAGCCAATGGGCTAGCCGAAGCCTTCAATAAGACTCTATGCAAGCTCCTGAGAAAAAATGCTTCAGCCAACAAGAGAGACTGGAATCTCAAGCTTCACGAGGCATTGTGGGCATATCGTACCACGCACCGTACTCCAACTCAGTCCACTCCATACTCATTGCTCTTCGGAGTGGAGGCGGTCCTCCCCCTCGAAGTCGAAGTTCCAAGCTTAAGAATGGCCGTTCAGCATGAGTTGACAGAAGAGGAAAACGTGCTCCTTCGACTTGAAGAACTCGATGCCCTCGAAGAAAAGAGACTCGCGGTGCAGCAAAATCTGGAGCTATACCGAGCCCAAATGTCACGGGCCTATGACAAGATAACTCGTCTCCGCGCTTTCAAGAAAGGTGAATTGGTGTTGGTCCTTAAAAGACCGATCATCCCCAATCGACATGCCAAGGGAAAATTCGAGCCGAACTGGGAAGGACCATACGTCATCGAGAAAGTGTTCGACGGAGGATCCTACCAACTAATAAGTGCCGAGGGAGAAAGGCCCATGCCGCCCATCAATGGCCGATATCTCAAGAAATACTACACATGAATGCTCCAAGTCGCAGGCGAATTGAGCACATCAGCCCTACGGTCTGGATCAGACATCCTGCAAAACCGTATACAATCCACGGGCGTAAATAACCCCTATTTCTCCCAAATCCTGCCGGTGAGACTACTTTTAAAGTCCCACCAGCGGCAAAAAAAAAAAAGAAAAAAAAAAGAAAAAAAAGAAGAAGAAATAAACGGTATGTCCACAAGCAAAACGGGCACGGATGAAAACCCGAAAGGGCTCCGTGAGTAAAAACAGCAGGACTACCGGCGAGTCTGTGAAAACCCGAAAGGGCGCAAACTCGTGAAAAGAGATGCAATACACTCGCAAAGTCCTCTCGACCTTGTGAGGAGAAAACCCCTGCGTGAGATCCTTACGACTCACAATGGAGCAACACACTTAGGAATCCTCACGATTCCTAAGGAGAAAATACACCTGCGGGATCCTTACGACTCGTAGGGAGAAAATGCTTTATGGGACCCTCACGGCCCATAAAATTGAAAAGCCTTAGGTGATAGGAACCCAAACCTGTCTCCTAAGCCATCGTTCCCCAACGGGCAACGGCAAATGATGAGTCGCTCCTGGCATTTCGCTTCAGTGTTAGCGGTGCTGATGCCGACCAAAAACCCAAATCCCAAGTCCTCCCAAGGCAAATGATGAGTTGCTCCTGGCATTATTCCAGTGCAGCAATGCTGATGCCAAACAAGATCCAAATTCCAAGTCCCCAAACGGCGAATGATGAGTCGCTCCTGGTACCATATTCCAGTGCAGCGATGCAGACGCCAACCAAAATCCAATTTCTCAAAATTCTCCCGGCCCTGCGGTGGGTCCCCAAATTGACCATCGTATACAATCCACGGGCTCAAATAATTCTCATCATACCCATGCCCCACCGTAATCACCAGTTACGCGGCCGGTCTCCGCTTTGGGAATGATGCTCCATTGATAAGACCCACTCATGTGTCCTCACGATATATGAGGAGAACAAACCTTTGTGGGATCCTTACGACTCATAAAGGAAAAACACACTTAGGAGTCCTCACGACTCCTAAGGAGAAAATACACCTGCGGGATCCTTACGACTCGTAGGGAGAAAATGCTTTTATGGGACCCTCACGGCCCATAAAATTGAAAAGCCTTAGGCGATAGGGATCTAAACCTGTCTCCTAAGCCATCGCTCCCCAACCCCCAAATGGCGAATGATGAGTCGCTCCTGGTACCATATTCCAGTGCAGCGATGCAGACGCCAACCAAATTCCAAATCCCATACCCCAACGGCGAATGATGAGTCGCTCCTGGTACCATATTCCAGTGCAGCGATGCAGACGCCGACAAAAGCCCGAAATTTTTCCGGCCCTACGGTCTGGATCATACATCCTGCAAAACCGTATACAATCCACGGGCGTAAAACAATTCCAATCTCTCCCAAATCCTCTCGGGGCAAATGATGAGTTGCTCCTGGCATTATTCCAGTGCAGCAATGCAGATGCCAAACAAAAAAAAACAACCAATCCCCAAATCCTCTCGGGGCAAATGATGAGTTGCTCCTGGCATTATTCCAGTGCAGCAATGCAGATACCAAACAAAAACCAAAATCCCAAAATCCTCTCCATGACAGATGATGATTCGCTCCTGGTACCATATTCCAGTATAGCGATGCTGATGTCAACCCAAATCGAAATCAGCAAGTCAACTTCTACTCCGACACCGCAGAAAGCGGAGCAAGTCAGAATCCAATCTCGATACCGCAAGAAGCGGAGCAAGTCAAGTCTACCCCTGACACTGCAAGAAGCAGAGCGAGTCAAATCAAGCACCGACCGTCCACGTCGCTAAAAGGGCAGCATCGACCGTCCAAGTCGCAAAAAGGGTAGCATCGACCGTCCACGTCGCTAAAAGGGCAGAACCGACCGTCCACGTCGCTAAAAGGGCAGCACCGACCGTCCACGTCGCTAAAAGGGCAGCATCGACCGTCCAAGTCGCAAAAAGGGCAGCATCGACCGTCCACGTCGCTAAAAGGGCAGAACCGACCGTCCACGTCGCTAAAAGGGCAGCACCGACCGTCCACGTCGCTAAAAGGGCAGCATCGACCGTCCAAGTCGCAAAAAGGGCAGAACCGACCGTCCACGTCGCTAAAAGGGCAGAACCGACCGTCCACGTCGCTAAAAGGGCAGCACCGACCGTCCACGTCGCTAAAAGGGCAGCATCGACCGTCCACGTCGCTAAAAGGGCAGAACCGACCGTCCACGTCGCTAAAAGGGCAGCACCGACCGTCCAAGTCGCAAAAAGGGCAGAACCGACCGTCCAAGTCGCAAAAAGGGCAGCGCAGGATTCCTACAAAGCGGGAACCAGATAACTCCGGCCAGGGAAAACGTCTATCACAAACACTCTGTCTCGGATACATGTCAAGCAACGACCGTCCATGTCGTAAAAAGGGCAGTGCCAGCTTCCCAAAAAGCGGGGACCAAATCAAGTCGCCTCCACGTGAAAGAAGATCCATCAATTTCATGCACACGACCCACATATGTGGTGTGCATTTATTGATGGGGGGCAATTTGTTGGGGTAAAAATTTACACCCCGGTTGACCAAGTCAAAATCCAAGTCAACCCCAAGCTAAGTGGGCCCAAGCCCAGACCCAGTGGGCCCATGCCCGGGTCGAGCCCGAACATGAAGCGGCCGGCCTCCCCCCATGCCAAGATAAAAATTTTGTAATAAATAATTTTGTTGCATTTTCTTTTATTTTATTTTCGGATAAATGTAAGAAAAATAGGCATAAAGCCAAATTTTTGTAAAGCCCATGGCTTATGTGCAAAAAGAAATGGCACATGAGCCATGGGATAGGCAAAATGCCATTTTGAGAAGCCCAAGGGGCTATGTGTAAAGTGTACAGCCTATAAAGGCAAAAGATAATGAAAATATCTCATAACTTTTTCTCTCTCCAGAAATTTCTAGATCTGAGATCTCTTTCTTCCTTCTTCAAGGTTCCAAAACCTTCTTCTTTCTCTTGAATTAAATCAAGAGTTTTACTCTTCCTTTTTCAAAACTAAATAGTTTTCCACCACAAAACCCACAAAGGGGAACTTGGATCTGCCATCAGATCTTAAAAAGGAGAGATTTTGAGATTTTACATCTCTTGATCTTCAAGATCCAGCAAGCAACAGGAGAAAGAAGAACCCTTCCATTAACCAAAAAAAAAAAAAAAAAAAAAAAAAAAAAAAAAAACACTCAGGAGTCTAACTCCTCTTTGATTTCTCTTCAGAGAAATCTTTTTAGGCTAAAAACCTGTTGTGTGCGCAAGTCGCCCGCGTGTTGACACGTGGCGCGCGCGCTTGCGCAACTGCGCAGTTGCGCAAGCGCGCGCGCGTGCCGACACGTGGCGCGCGCGCTTGCGCAACTGCGCAGTTGCGCAAGGCGCCCGCGTGCCGACACGTGGCGCGCGCGCTTGCGCACCTGCGCAGTTGCGCAAGTCGCCCGCGTGCCGACACGTGGCGCGCGCGCTTGCGCAACTGTGCAAGTGCGCAAGTCGCCCGCGTGCCGACACGTGGCGCGCGCGGTTGCGCAACTGCGCAAGTGCGCAAGTCGCCCGCGTGCCGACACGTGGCGCGCGCGCTTGCGCAACTGCGCAAGAGCGCAAGTCGCCCGCGTGTCGACACGTGGCGCGCGCGGTTGCGCACCTGCGCATCCCTTGGACGTCTTTTCCCCCTCTTTTGTGTACATATATACACATATACATATGTATACAAATTTATACATACACGTACTCCACGACACTGTCCCTGTTAGAAAAAAATTTCTAACGGGGCGCTGCCCCGCACCCCGCAAGGGGGCTGCTAGCCCCCTTGACCCCCAGCCCGCTATCCGGGTAGCGGGACCCCCGTAAAAACTCTGCGTGGCTCCCGATATATCCAAACCCCCCTTTCAGAACTGAACACACGTATACTGCACATTGAGTTCGCATGACCAGTTTAACCCGTTAATCGGAGGTTCCCTCGCCCCAAAGGCGACGGGTAATTAACGGCAGCTTAGTCCGCGGCTGCCGGAGATTCGGATCCCCACAATCATTAAACCCCGGCCTACCCTAGGCCGGGGGAATCTGTAGTACGCCTGACAAGCGTGCGCGTATTCCCATCTCACTGGGGTGACGAAAAACACCCTACAATAATGTTTAATCCTCAGCCAAAGACACAAATGTTATCAAAGCCTTCAAACTCTTGTTTTGCATTGCTAAACAATGTGAGCTTGAACCCAGACAATTTCTAATGGACCAACAGAGGGTCAATATTCC
The DNA here is from genome assembly GCA_030015575.1 of Agapanthus africanus. Classification (NCBI taxonomy): domain Eukaryota; kingdom Viridiplantae; phylum Streptophyta; class Magnoliopsida; order Asparagales; family Amaryllidaceae; genus Agapanthus; species Agapanthus africanus. The sequence goes on from CM057337.1 coordinate 542,945,956, forward strand.
AAACTTAATTGGACTTAGCCCAAGAAGGCTATAAGTTCTCAATTCAAACTTAACAGAGCCAATGTGCTCATAATATAATTAATTGGTCTTAGTTCCAAACTGGGCTATAGATCATTTAATCCACCTTGGTTCAAGGGTACACCTCTTCACTCCTTTAATATTTGTCGTTGTAATTCCTCAACGTCTTCGGAGAGGTGGACGGATAGCACCAATTAGCATTTGTCCCAAATTTCAAGCAAGATGAACCTACGTGGTCGCGTCTCCGTTATTCGGAGGGGAACATCCCTGCTTCCTGGTGTACGTGGAAGGGGACGCGGTGGGGCTGCTACGTATTTACTCAGAAGTAAACACGCTAAGCGTATCTAAGCAATATAAATAAAATACACAAGAGACAGTGACAAAAGATATAATTGAACAACAACTTTATTTATTAATATTGTTTTTACAATACATCTGAAAAGTAAATACATGGAAATGGAAAACAATGCCTAAACAGTGGCATAACAGAAATGGAAAGTACTGAAATGAAATGTACAAGTAACTAGAGCTCCGGGTCGAAGGCTAGCTGGTCCAAGTCTTCGGAAGTGGGCTCGATCTTCTGAATGTCCGAATCACCTGATGACATTCCAAAGAAAAGAAGAAAGAGAATGTTGTCAGCGAAAAAATCGCTCGGTAAGTCCCGTAAATAGACAAGAATAGAATAGACAGAGTATAGAGTATATTGATTTAATGTTGTAATTAGAATTAATGCTGTTATTTATAGCTTGGTACAGAAGAGGCCAGTGTATACGAGTGGAGTCTCAATAGACCAGAGACTAAGGTGAACGGAATGCAAGGAACCGTTAAGGCGCTGTACAACGGCAATTGAATTCAGGTTAGGTGTCTTAAATGGTTGCAGTCTCGTGCCACTTCTAATACCTTCCGTACCAATCTACCCCTTATAAACCCTGCGATGTCTTGATTGTATTGTTTGTATTATATTGTCTTGTATATTGTAAATAGATGGATGCTTTCCGAAACCATGATATAAGTAAATTGATATAACTGGAGAATCATGTAGATAGATGTATATCCTTGGTTCGGTTCAGTCAATATAGTTTGAATAAATTGAATAGATTGATTATATGGATTCATGTTGAATTGTAGTTTGATACTTGAATCATATTCAAGTCAGATTGTATATATTGAGACTCAGTATGAATCAGACAAACAGAAAAGAAATTGAATTCCCGAATTATGTTTTAGTGTTATCGGTAACTGCTGCACATGGACGACATGATTTGTGTCTTTTTCCAAGACAATTACCGTGTTGATAACACCGTTTGTTATATTGTCTACCATAAATAGGCAAGCACCCACTTCTCCAGCTCCCTGAGGCTCAAGAGATTGGTCCCGCTTAAACCTATGTTTACTAGGGTCCTTATTATAATTTAATATAACTTGAGGGGGTTTTATGTAAAAATAATTTTGTATAATTTTCAAAATACACCTCAAGTATTTTATTATCGTCTTTAGAGTTTTTATTGATGTATAATTTATCAATGTGTCAATTCTAGTAAATAAAACCTAATTTCATAATATATGGTATTTAATTGTAGTATTGAACTTGTATGTAATTTGCATTGTATTTTCATGTAGAGTGATTTTTTTGATTTAGAAAAGTTAGAATATTTATATTATAATAAAAATTAGATATTTTGATGATACATATATATATAATGATTTTAATTTATTATTTTTTCTAGAAATCTCTTTTTCTAAAGAAAATTGTATTAAAAATCTTTGGAGACCGTATTCTCCGTGAGGAGGTCTACATCTCGCTCTACTAGGCCCGTGGATGTGTGATAATCCGCACTATAATGATTGGGGTCCCCAATAATGGGTTGTAGAGGCGCAATTGCAAAGATTATTAAAATACATTTCTTGTAGAAAAACGTTTTTAATAGTAAATGGTATTTATATGTAAAATTGTATTTTCCCGTATTCTGTATTCCCGAAAGACATCGTGCTATGTTTGATATGTGTTTTGTGAGGAGGTAGGTCATTACCCCGTGAATTTTCTAAGTTAATATGGTTTAAAAAGTTCAAGCATGTCGAAATGAAACATAAGGGTATTTTAATGTAAAAGTGGAATAAAACTTGCTACGGTTACAATTTTTGTGCCAAACTTGTTCTATTATCTTTGTTAATATTTAATGGTCATGACATGATAGTTTGGTATTATTGTGTTAAGAAAAATGGAACTTTTTAAAGAAAACCGAATCGGAAGTCAGATTAACTCCGTTTCCGTCGGATTTTAGAAATACGAGTTTTTAGAATAGCAAAGTGAAGGGGGAGGAGGGACTTACATGATTTTAGTTTATAGAAGAGGAAGATGGAGGGATAGGAGGTGCCGGTGCATCGTTTCGTCGCCGGAAGCTTCTCGGATCGTCGTTGGAAGTTCGTCGGAGCTTCGCCCTTCGCTAACTCAACTTGTACACAAAAGTTCTTAGGATTTTTCTTGAGAGTTTGGGCAGAGATTTGTGAGTGAGGGGGGTGATTTGAGGTGTGGTATTTATAGGTAAAACTTAGGGTTAGGGTGTGATAAAAATGCATTAAAAATATGCATTAAAATGATGTTAAATGGGTGATTTAATCCTCTCTGGTTGAATACAGAATAAACAAACAATATGGGGTTAATGGAGTAGTTGAAGAGGTGCAGGGGTGAAGTTTGGAGGAATTTGGAACGGTTTGACCTGAGCTCGCCGGAATATTTGCATGTGTCACCGGTTTTGTACCGTCGGGTGGGGCTAGGGTTTTAGCCACGTGTCGGGGTCGCTTCATTTTCCATCGTGTGTATGTTTATTCTGTAACTTATCTTATTACGTGTAGTGCATGTGTAGACTCTTGGGCTTCTAAAAGATTAAAAGAAAAATAATTAAAAAGATAATGTGGCTGATGGGATTTGAACTCTGGTGCTATAGTTTAGCGGTGCAAGGTCTTACCAATGAGCTACAAGCTCTTTCTTGCTGTTAAAAAGCAAACAAATTTATAACTTGTGCTCATGCTCAAGTACCCCTTTCTGTATTTTTGAAAAAAAATATTTATACAAAAAGTTTAGGGCTGTTACATTCGATCCCTCTCAGAAGCGTACTTTAACACCTAGGTCTTCTCTCGATTCATCACATTCTTAAACCTAGCCCACGGCATTAATAAAAGTTGGCCATGCGATGCAATCAGGAGACATTCTAATCGATCTTCCTCCGTGTCATGCCCTGCTTCCTGAAAATATGGAATACGGGGGGTGATTAGACCAGCCATGCTCCTATGGTCAGGGTATTATCCCACCGTAGTCACACTTCGGCTTCTAGCATTATATGGTAGTCAGTAAATAGTACTAGAGTAATGGAAAATCACAGTTCACAACTTTATTACATTGCAATATAAAGAGTTCGAAATACACTATTTTGTGGAATAAAAACTAACCGACGAAATACAAAGTGCTGAAAGCAAAAGAGATGGCGCTGATGAAGTAGTCTAGATCTCCGCGATCTCGAATGGCAGATCCTGCTCCTGGGCTGGATTCACTTCGTCCTCTGAGTATTCCACTTAGGTCGTCTGGGCGACACATATAGTAATAAATATATATATGATGGGTATGCAATATTATTAAACATGAGAAGTGCAACAAAATGCAGAACATGAGTATAATAAATATCAACTGAATATAAATAGTGCAATATAGATATCATGTCACGCCCCGCTTCCCGATGTACGGCGAAGGGGACACGATGAGGTCCGCTACGTATATACTCAAAAGTACATAAGCTAAGCGTATCTAAGCAATATAAAAGTAAATCACAAGAGACGAGATATGAAATAACAGCAACTTTATTAATAACATTCTTTTGTACAATGCATGAAAAGTAAATACAACTGGAATGAAAAACGATGCCTAAACAATGGCATAATAGGAAATGAAACTACTAATTAAAACAAGGTACAATGTCTAGAGCTCGGGGTCTTCGTGAAACTGCTCCAAGTCTTCACCGGTGGGCTCGATCTCTGCTCGGTCCAAAGCACCTGACGACATTCAAAGAAGAAAGAAATAGAATGTCGTCAGCGAACAGGTCGCTCAGTAAGTCCCAAAGATAAGGGAGAAATAGACAGAAAGTAAGAGAGAGAGAGAGAGAGTGCTTTTAATGTTGTATTATAATATTGTAATATTATATTAACGCTGTTGTTTGTAGCCTGGTACAGAAGATGCGAGTGTATACGAGGGGAGTCCCACTTACACCGGGGACCTTGGTAACCTGTAGTACAAGGCTCCATCGATAATACCACGGAACAACGGCATGGATGTAATTGCGTCTTAAGTGACCACCTCGTGCCACCTTTAATATATTCCGTACCAGTCTACCCCTTAAACCCCGTAGTGTTTTGATTGTATTGTAGTATTGTATTGTATTGTGTAAGTTGGATGACCGACCAAAACCATGATATCAGTAAACAGATTGTAACTGCATAATCAGGTAAATGGAATAATGGAATAACGGATGTATATCCATTGTTTGATTCAGTCAAGTTGTATAGATTGTTAACGGGATTCTAGGATTCATGTGTTCATATTGAGTTGGAATATTAAAGAATATAGATTGACTTGAATCATATTCAAGTCAGAAATAATCAGACTCAAACCCGATTCAGACCAAAAGAAATGTAAGTCGAAGTTCTATATTTGTTAGGGTCATTATTGTAATTTATAAAACTTGAGGGGGTTTTATGTAAAAATACTTTTGTATAGTTTTCAAGTTACACCTCAAGTATTTATTATTTGTCTTTATGGTTATAATGAGTGTGATTTTATTTTGTCTTATTTCTAGTGAAAATATCCTAATTACATAAATAAAGGTATTAATTTGTAATATTGATTTATTTGAAATTCATGGTATTTTAATGTAACTTTTAATCTTGTAATTTTTAGGAAAAGGTGAAAACTTTATCTTATAATAAAATAGGTGTTTAAATGATAAATATACATATGTTTATACAAGAATAATTTTTAATAAATATTTTATTTTCCAAAAATCTCATTTTTCTTAAATGTCGTATTTTAAACCTTTCGAGACCGAATGCTCCTTGCGGAGGTCTGAATCTCGCACTACTAAGCCCGAGGGTGCACGATAAACCGTACTATCCCTAACGAGTTCCCCAAAGGTGGGTTGTAGTGGCGCTTTGCAAAGATTTAATAAATACTAATCGTTTAGAAAACGGTTTTATAAAGATAAGGTATTTATTTGAAAAATGGTGTAAATTTCCGTATTTTAGATTCTAGGGTTTCCTAAGCCAACTAACCTTTTTCTAAATGATCTAAACGATAAATCATAGAAGCCTCAAATCTCCTCTTCACCGCCAATTGCGGCCAGGTAAGTGCCAGGTGAGTGGGAGGCTCTCCACTATAAGTAGTGATCCTAATTAAGTAACCACTCGCCTTAGTCACACTTGCCTAGACACCACAAAGTCAGGTTTAGATAAACGATCGATGTCCACGACATATCGTATTTTCCTTTTAAAAGATATTGTTTTAAAATTGTATATAACTTAGAACTTTTAGAAAATGTTTTATAAGAAAATGGTATTTAAATGTAAAATCTTGTATTATCGTATTCTAAGTTTTGATGATATCATTTAAGGTTGTATTTGCATGTGTGTGGAGGTAGGTCATTACCTCGTGATCTACTTTAAGGTATAGCAATTGTTAAGGGTTAAATGTGATAACTAAACATGGTGGTATTTAAGTGCAGAAATACGGTATATTACAAAAGCTATCATTTCATGTGTGAAAACTTGTTCAAATTAATTTTTAAGTGATTAGTAGTCGACATGAATCTGTTTAAGCATTATAGAATTAGTGATAAGTGAGTTTTGATAGAAAACCGAATCGAAAATCGGTTTGTTCCGATTTTCGTCGGATTTGAAAAGTTGTATTTTATGAAAGAATAGAAAAGTAGAAAAGAGAGACTTACGGGTTTGGACAACGCTAGAGAGTGAGAGGGAGGTAGAGGGTTTACCGGTGCGTCGAAACGTCGTGAAGAGGTCCTAGCACGATCACCGGAATTTCGCTGTTGATTTCGTCAGCACTTCGCCTTTCGCTCGTTTTCTTACGTACCAAGTTCTCTTGAAATTTTTAGAGAGTGGACTTAGGAATATAGGATGAGAGGGTAGAGGGTATGGGGGTTTTAGATAGGGTTAGGCTAGGGTTTTTAATAAAAAAAAATATAAAATATATAAAATTCATTAAAAATCATTAAACCTAGGATTAAAAGGGATTTATTGGGCAATTGGTAACCGATCCAAGAATTTAGAGTATGCAGGAGGGTGGACCGGGTCAAGAGACAACTTTTCTCAGTTGGTGACTCGGCCGTCCGGCCAAGTCTGGCCGGCGGCGCCGAGTCGGGCCGAGTCAGGGCTCCAATGGCTGGAGATTCTTCGGGGGTACAATTTGGTATATTTACTTTTGGTTGTCCAGTACATATTTTGGGAGTTATGGCCTTTTGACCGTTGACTTCCAAAAGAAATTAAAACAAAATAAATACAAAAATAATGTAAGGTTGCGATTTGAACTATGGTGGCTTGGTTCAGCAGTGCAAGGTATTACCAATGAGCTACAAGCTTCTTCTTGTAATTATTGTGGGAAAATAACTATTTAAAGTGGTAACAGCAACACTAAATACCCCAAGTATTACTTTAATTTTAAAACAATTTTATGTACACTAAAAATGGAGTTATTTAAAAACAAATTAATTACTTATATATATATTGTGCTCAGGTTAAAATACTCCTTTATGGATTTTTAAAAATTTTAAAAAAAATTGTATAGAAAAGTGTATAGGAAAATTAGGGTTGTTACATTCTACCCTCCTTATAAAAATTTCGTCCTCGAAATTTGTAAAAAGAAAGTGTAACAAATCCAAGAAAAGTTTGGTGCTAGTGTACTAACAGGGTTTTAAAAATGTAAAGATTGTGTGAAGGAATGAAAGAATGCGAAGGTTTTGGTAAAATTGTAAAAGAGGTGAGGGAAATTTGTGTTAGGATAGATTCAAAGTACATGAAATGATAAGATTCAAGAAATAGAAATTTGTAACATTCAAGAAACATGAATTGTAAAGAATGTTTTAGTTGCTGGTTCTTGTGTTATATTGTTTAGGTTGTTCACGCAGACCAGAACTGCATGATAGGGATTCATACAGCTCTGACTTGCATGGGCCACCAAAAAAACCTGTCACGCCCTGCTTCCCGGTGTACGGAGAAGGGGACGCGACGAGGTCCGCTACGTATATACTCAGAAGTACATACGCTAAGCGTATCTAAGCAATATAAAAGTAAATCACAAGAGACAAGAGATATGAAATAACAGCAACTTTATTAATAACATTCTTTTGTACAATGCATGAAAAGTAAATACAACTCGAATGAAAAACGATGCCTAAACAATGGCATAACAGGAAATGAAACTACTGATTAAAACAAGGTACAATGTCTAGAGCTCGGGGTCTTCATGAAACTGCTCCAAGTCTTCACCGGTGGGCTCAATCTCTGCTGGGTCCAAAACACCTGACGACATTCAAAGAAGAAAGAAATAGAATGTCGTTAGCGAACAGGTCGCTCGGTAAGTCCAAAAGATAAGGGAGAAATAGACAGAAAGTAAGAGAGAGAGAGAGAGCTTTTAATGTTGTATTATAATATTGTAATATTATATTAACGCTGTTGTTTGTAGCCTGGTACAGAAGATGCGAGTGTATACGAGGGGAGTCCCACTTACACCGGGGACCTTGGTAACCTATAGTACAAGGCTCCGTCGATAATACCACGGAACAACGGCATGGATATAATTATGTCTTAAGTGACCACCTCGTGCCACCTTTAACATATTCCGTACCAGTCTACCCCTTAAACCCCGTAGTGTTTTGATTGTATTGTAGTATTGTATTGTGTAAGTTGGATGACCGACCAAAACCATGATATCAGTAAACAGATTGTAACTGCATAATCAGGTAAATAGAATAACGGAATAATGGATGTATATCCATAGTTTGATTCAGTCAAGTTGTATAGATTGTTAACGGGATTCTAGGATTCATGTGTTCATATTGAGTTGGAATATTAAAGAACATAGATTGACTTGAATCATATTCAAGTCAGAAATAATCAGACTCAAACCCGAGTCAGACCAAAAGAAATGTAAGTCGAAGTTCTATATTTGTTAGGGTCATTATTGTAATTTATAAAACTTGAGGGTTTTTTATGTAAAAATACTTTTGTATAGTTTTCAAGTTACACCTCAAGTATTTATTATTCGTCTTTATGGTTATAATGAGTGTGATTTTATTTTGTCTTATTTCTAGTGAAAATATCCTAATTACATAAATAAAGGTATTAATTTGTAATATTGATTTATTTGAAATTCATGGTATTTTAATGTAACTTTTAATCTTGTAATTTTTAGGAAAAGGTGGAAACTTTATCTTATAATAAAATAGGTGTTTAAATGATAAATATACATATGTTTATACAAGAATAATTTTTAATAAATATTTTATTTTCAAAAAATCTCATTTTTCTTAAATGTCGTATTTTAAACCTTTCGAGACCGAATGCTCCTTGCGGAGGTCTGAATCTCGCACTACTAAGCCCGAGGGTGCACGATAAACCGTACTATCCCTAACGAGTTCCCCAAAGGTGGGTTGTAGTGGCGCTTTGCAAAGATTTAATAAATACTAATCATTTAGAAAACGGTTTTATAAAGATAAGGTATTTATTTGAAAAATGGTGTAAATTTCCGTATTTTAGATTCTAGGGTTTCCTAAGCCAACTAACCTTTTTCTAAATGATCTAAACGATAAATCATAGAAGCCTAAAATCTCCTCTTCACCGCCAATTGCGGCCAGGTAAGTGCCAGGTGAGTGGGAGGCTCTCTACTATAAGTAGTGGTCCTAATTAAGTAACCACTCGCCTTACTCACACTTGCCTAGACACCACAAAGTCAGGTTTAGATAAATGATCGATGTCCACGACATATCGTATTTTCCTTTTAAAAGATATTGTTTTAAAATTGTATATAACTTAGAAATTTTAGAAAAGGTTTTATAAGAAAATGGTATTTAAATGTAAAATCTTGTATTATCATATTCTAAGTTTTGATGATATCATTTAGGGTTGTATTTGCGTGTGTGTAGAGGTAGGTCATTACCTCGTGATCTATTTTAAGGTATAGCAATTGTTAAGGGTTAAATATGATAACTAAACATGGTGGTATTTAAGTGCAAAAATACGGTATATTACAAAAGCTATCATTTCATGTGTGAAAAGTTGTTCAAATTAATTTTTAAGTGATTAGTAGTCGACATGAATCTGTTTAAGCATTATAGAATTGGTGATAAGTGAGTTTTGATAGAAAACCGAATCGGAAATCGGTTTGTTCCGATTTCCGTCGGGTTTGAAAAGTCGTATTTTATGAAAGAATAGAAAGGTAGATGTAACATTTGGAATATTTAGAAATAAATAAAAATTAATTAAATTAATAATAATTTGATAAATCACAAAACTGTTAAAATAAAATATGTCAATCTTCATAAGTTATATGTAGTACAAATTAAATTAGAATTTTTGAATGCAAATTAAATAAGTTATAAGGATTTTAGTGACAAATTTAGCTTCATTTTAACAAAATGTGTGTTTTATAATAAGTTAGATTGTGAGGGGTTTATATGTAAAAATTTAAAGTGTTATGCAAATATAAGATAGTTAAGGTTTTAATTGAAAGTGGTGGAAAAGTCAAATTAGTTCAGAATTTTATTTAGATTAAAAAGAAAAATGTGATGATAAAGCTTAACCACCTCATGCTTGCATGCACACCTTCAACCTCCACCTCCTCCTTGCATGAAACACACATACTTCAACACTTGACACCACCTCCTTAACCCTATCCCTTCCTCCATTCATTTAAAAAGCTCATTCTCAGTTCAAAACTGAGAATAAAACTCAAAGAAATTTAAAAAGAAAAGGAAATTTAAAAGAGAACAAGAAAGAACAAGAGGAAGAAGAAGAAGAATGGAGCTATGTTCTATGAGTTGATCATCATCAAGCTAGGAGGGACTTAGCAATTTGGAGGGTTATTCCTACAGCAATATAGGAGAGTAAAACTCTTAAACACAGTAGGGAGTAAATTCTGTAGTTTAGTTAGTTTAGAGTTAATCAAGTCACATAATATCGTATTTTAGTTAACATTAAGCTCTGTTAAAATCTGCTAATATTTAGAAGATAATTAATTGAACTAAACAGAGTTAAAATGATATAGGTAACAACTAGAGTAAACCACAAGACTACGACACCAGGGGGCCGGTTTTTGGCCGGCGGCCATAAGGGAAAATCCGGCGTCGCCGGCCATGTTAGGAGCTAGGTGGGTTTGCTCTGTTGGGTATGCTCCAGTGTGTTATCTTGGTTATTTTGGTACTGTTTAATTAAACTAGTTTCACTATAAAGAGAATCTGGAAACATATATCGGAAGGGTAATTCAAAACACTATATACGATACGTCTAAAACACGTCGCGTTTTATATTCTGTAACAGTACAGATTAAGGTTAAAATTCAGCAAGATTAAGTGTTTAATAACTTAATATAATTAAATAGTATGTAACTTGTATGTGGGAAAGGGTGTTTTTCATTTCCGTCATATCGGAATAGCCAATTTTCTTATATAAGTTAAATTGTAAATTTAGATACGGATACAAGAATTTCGGAAGCGGCGAGGAAAGGGAAAGGATCAGCAATTCCGGAGTAGATTCGACCTTTCCGGTGAGTAGACTAAACATCTACCGGAGAATTTTGTAAAGATGGCGTGTTTCGCCCGTAATTTTATTTAACTTAATGTTATATATTGTTATGCCCAATTGATGAATTACATTCATTATATACACATATAAATTGCATAGTTGTTAGAACACTTCACAATTATCGACGAGTCATGCCACGTGCACATCTTATATGCTACACACACCTTGTCGATATTGCTATGTCACTTTACACTTAAACATCATACTTGTTAACATGAATTTATATCGTATTTCACATATCAATAATAGTAGTAAATTGCATTGTTTACGTCATGTTACCATATGCGTATTTCTGTGTTATATATGAGGTAATTGCAGAATTGAGGATTTATGGTTTTGAGTTTTGAATACTATTACATAAATCCAGTGTTTTCATGATTGATGTGTCATGTCCACCATGAGATGATTTCTGTTTTGGTTTTATTCCGGACCGAGTGGGGGAGATATACGGTCGCGGATTATACGTTATCCATACTGAGTGGGGGAGATATACAGTTGGATACATGGTGGACCCGGTCGAGACCGAGGGGCAGGATAGCCGTATTGAGACAGGGGAGCCTAGCGAGGTTACTCGATACCGGAGTTAGTGATAAATATACGGAATGTATCTAGATGATAACGACCGGTATTGTTGATTCAGGATCATTCGGGGAATGATGCCTATATGAAATGGAAGTTTTGTGTCGTTGATGGACACCGAGAAATGATTTTATTGAGTTGAGATTTCCCTAGTATCAGGAGATTTATTGTTGAATTTCACATATACTCATACCTCATTTTGATTCATATTTCCGTAGTATGATTGTCATATTTACTTTATTCACCGTTATATGTTAGTTATATTCACTGAGTTGGCAACTCACCCCCGTTGTGCCACAGTTCCTTGCAGGGATAGAGTGGACGGGTAGCTGCGAGGCGGAGTTACTTTCACATTTGTATTTCATCTTTTGTTAGGTAGGTTACATGTGTAGTAACCTTCCTTTTTGATTTTGTATTTTGTATCTAGAAGGTCTCCATCAAACCTGTATTTGGACTTAGAATGAGAGATTTTATATATATATGGACAGTTGAAATCATTTGGTCAGTATATCATAATTTCTTTCTTTATGAGATTCATAGTGATGTTCTATATGTTTATATTCATGTTCATTGTTAATATTGTTGATTCCAACTAGGAATACAACTAATCTTAACCTTTATTATTTGTTTAATAAATTAACCTCATGAATTGGGATTTTTACTTAAAAAACTAAATTTTTATAAATAATTCCGCATTAAGGTATTATGATCTTGGTTTTTGGCTTACTTGGACTTGTGCATATCTTTAGATATGATATAATCTAAGTGCCGGTCACATCCAAACTTGGGTCGTGACAAAGTTGGTATCAGAGCTTAGGAGTAACCTTACAGAATTTAGTAAGGGATTTCAATAGGTTGATGTAAGTCCGAGAGTTAGGATGACCTTTGGTTTGATGGAGTAGATGCATTAGGATGAATGCAGTACCGTACGTATGTTCCGCGGCATATTTACGTTATCGTATTCAGCCTAACTAACCTTAGGATATTTATCTTGATCTATTCTTCCGTTGATTCCCCATTATTGATTGCTTCTATTCCTACATCTTATCAACTCTTGTTTCTTGTTCCAGTTGCTATGGCTACGCGGGCTAGGCGAGCCGCAGCTAGAGATGCAGCTAGGGCGAGTCCACCAGTGACTACGACTAGTACACCGGACGTTCCGGCGGTGCAGGAGCATGTTGATCCTCCTCCTCCAGATCGCATGACTTGGATTGAGGAGGGTATGTTGGGATTACAGCGAGTGGTAGGACAGTTAGCTGAGGCCACTCGAGTACTGAGACCGGATCCAGCACCGACCGTAGCAGAGTCCGAGGTATAGCCTACACAGACGGTGGCGCTAGTAGATACGAGAGTGATGGAGGTATCACTTGCAGAGTTTATGAGATTGAGACCCCCGGTATTTACAGGGACCGATGTGGCGGAAGATCCTCAGTCTTTTCTTGATAGGATGGCAAAGATTGGTAGATCATTGCGATGTTCTGATGCGAGGTCAGTTGAGCTGACTAGCTTTCGTTTGGAGGGACTTGCACAGGAGTGGTGTGAGTCGATGGAGAGAGGGCGTGTCACGACCCGAAAGTACGGAACATGACCGGCACTTAAACTACGAACGTCTCGAGGCGTACGTAATCTAAGTAAACCGAAAACCCAGAAATCCAAACCAAGAAAAGTAGTAGAGTGCAGGAAAAAACCAACTTAAAGCAAGTAATTTCAATAGCATAATCCGAATTATGCGGTTTTTTAAAACATCAAAAATTTACTGAAAATTTCGGCAGAGTCTCCTTTGTAAATACTGGCCCCCAAACGGGATACAACATGAATAGTATACGAAAACAAGAAAAGGGCATCCCCAAGCGGGAGTTAGCTCTTCGTCAATCGACGGTCACAACCACACAAACAATATAATATACAATGCCAACGGCGAGGATCAAAACTCAAAAGGAAACTCAAAACCACCAGAAATATAACGAGCGACTCTAAGGTCGAAAGAATAAACAACACTGGTCTCTATCTCAAAGAAAACATGTTTGGTTGATGGAATTTACTAGATACAACGGAATAATATTATACAAGTAATATGATGGGTACGATACAAGAAAAACCCAACTACTAGCAAGTCACCCGAATGAAACTGAGCCCGCAAAGCCGTAATGAAACCTGTACGGCAAACCTACAAGAAACTGGGGCACAACGGGGGTGAGATGCCAACTCGTGAATAGAAAAATATCTACGCACAGAAATCGCATAAATAACGCAATCCTAGGTCAATGATCATAATATAGCCTCAAAAATATGAATAACACGTAGCCTATAACAAGGCTAGGGTAAATATCTAACCCGAGTGTAATCTCACGTGCCCGTGTCAGTGCTTCAGGTAGCAATATATCATATGAATGAGGTATGCATGCATGAAACAGAATAAATGTAAATGAAGAAACTTTTTTCATAAATTAGTGAGATTTCCTTCGTATTTTTAAACTGAGGTATCATAAATGAAATCAGTATCAACAGTGTCTAGCATCGACACAAAACATAAATCTTTCTGTCTCGAAATATCAATGTCTCAATCTCAATATCTAGGGCGCCGTCAGTCCAGACCGGCCCCTCCCATCCATCTCAAGACCACGACGGTATCCTCCGGATATCCGACGCGTCGGGTAATATCACCGGTCGGTAGTGCTCCCCTGCCGGGCTCAACGTCAACACCACATTCCTCTTGCCCCGGGGTACCGCACCGGGCCCACCATGTACCCGTGACGGTTCCTCCACTCCTCGACACGGATCTCGAAAACCACAGCAAACTCATGGTGGACGACACTTTACATCACTAGAAAACCGCAACATTTTATAGCTTAAAAGATCATAAGTTGTAAATTTTACGGCTTTCCCCGAAATCCAGAAATATCATAAATCTCAAGAAATCATCACAAGTACATATGTCAATGATAATGAATGCATATGGTATCAATAACCAAGTTGCAATGTATGATTAATAAACTAGGCATGTAAGGCAGGTACACTAATATCATATCAAACTACTAACTAACAAGCTAAGTCAAGCAAATATATTCTCTAAAGTGTACGTGACATGGCAATTACCGATGAAGATGTGTGTGAGCCGGCAAGTAGGTGTACGTGGTACATACGCATCATCGGTAATGGTGCTGGTGTCCTAACAGCATGATATTAATAATGGAATATGCAGCAAAATAAGTATGCGAGGCAGTGCGAACAGCAATAATATGCGGGAGCTGAATACTAAACACAATGATAACTAATTTGTAATAATCTAATATAAGTCCTACAAATGGTGCCTTTTGAAATAACACGAATCCTGGGGTTTTGAAAATAGGGGCTACGGTGTTTTTATGAAAATATATGTCTTTTGAAATATCCGTAGGATCCCTTGGGCTGTCTTTTAAAATACCCACGATTCGTTAGTTTTTGAAATAGGTAAGAATCGAATCTAATCTAACAACTAAACTAAACTAAACTAAAGGGTTAAGCTAACAAGCTGAACTACAGGTAAGGAAACCGCCTAACATCTGAGTCGATACATATACATACCTGTATATATATTAGTCGGTGATCCCGCCTCAATAATATCATATCCGATACCATATCTAAAATCAGACATCCCAAGTCAAGAGTGCGGATCAATCATCAAGATATAGCTCATACGTAAATCCGTCGTACGGCATCCCAAATCTGCGTACGGGTCAAAGTCACATCAATCACACTAATCATTTGGTATCTTCTTTATCAAATATCATGATCCGGAATAATGTCCTACGTCTAGTACAATATTGATGCCATCTATGTATGCATGCGGGTGTAAGAATTACTACGTCAGAAGACCCGCTAAAATATCATGTCGTATCTCAATACGAACCAAATCACGTCACCGATCTCCTGGCCTCAAGCCCAATCTCATCGACTCATCTCAAATTCCAAATACTATCCTCAAATCCAGTATATGAACACATAGTCCCATACCCATGTGAACACATAATATATATATTCCCATACACGCACATATGAAATAAGGAATGTATGCAAGTATGTATATGTGTGTATGTGCAAGTGTAGTGCACCCACTACTTAAGGTTTCGTAACCATGCACCAATCCAGCACCAATATCCATCTAAAATCATCAATAATAAATCCTAACAACATATCATAAATTGTTGGTGTGTATACGCATCCGTACACATCACCACGGACTGCGGGGATGCTATACGTCATCCACCCGACTTCTCCCCGTAGATATAAATCTACTCACCTGGTCCTCGCTAGCCGGTGCCGATGTCGCCACGAGCTTGCTTGTCGTCTCGAAGTCCACATGGGGTACCTACATATCATAACGCATCGTATCGCATTAAAACTAAATTCGAAATCGAAACGGCATACGAAAATCAAATCGGCACGCGTATCACGCGTAGGTCCAAACCTATCGCCCACGCATACAATAATAGTCAAACCAACCCTCGACGTCGATGTACAAACGTCAACCATCGAGAAAAATCCAATCACACTCATTTGCACAATTACAAGCACTAATTATAATATAAAATAGCTTACAATTCCCAAAAACCCCAATTTCACTTAAAAAGTCGTTTTTCCGAAAATCTAGCGAGCACAATTCGCCGTTTTTGTACAAAACATGATGTTTAAATGAATGTAGCGGCCAATATACTTATTAAATATCTTAAATAAGTCATAGAAAAAAATTCCGGAATTTAATCTCATTAAATTCCAAAAACCCTAATATTCTAGTTTACAAAATACCCTTTTTAACAATTTCATAGCAAAATGCACAAACTACAATTTTGGTTGGATTTCCATGATCTAAAGCTTTAAACCACACTTAATAAAGTTAATGAAGTCATGAAAAACCTAAACACATTTTTAATCCCAAGTATTTAACCAATTTCAAAAACCTAGTAAGCAAATTAGCAAATTAACACAATTTTTAAACTAACCATTAGCACAAGCTACTAATCTTGTATTAACATGACAAAAAAGCCTAAATATAACACACAACCATACACCAATTTTATAAAACCCTAACTTGCATTCAAATTCATAACTTGAATTCCAAAACTTGCAACTTAAGCCTAATTAACACTTAAGTAGTTTAGCTTTAAGAAATTAGTAACAAATTAAGCAAAAATGTTTTAGAATTATACCCAAAAACATTTGAAGATCCACAAGCATCCATGGCCCTCCAAAATGCTCTCTTTTCATAAGGATCCATACTATACGGGCTAAGCTAAAATGGGTAAGAGTCGGATTTGGGTTTTGGGATTTTTTTTGATGGATTTGAGGCAATTTTTGATGAAGTTTGAAGAGAAAAGAGAAGGGAAATGGGGGGGGTGTTGCTGCTGTAGGAGGGAGGGGGCGGGGGTCGGCTGAATGGGAGTGGGAGAGGAGAGAGAGGGAGGTAGAGAAAGTGGGGGAAGAAGTCAAAGTCAATTCAAGGTCAAAGGTCCACCTCATTTCTCCATTTTCTTTTCTTTTCTTTCATTTCTTTCCTTTGAAATTCAAGTGCGGAAAATAAATGGGGGCTGCTGAATTCTTCAAGGGGAGAAGTAAATAGGAGTGTGTGGATGTGGGTACGGGTGTGGGGTGATGAAAAATGATAAATATAATACCCCTAACATCCATTTACGCTAAAAAAAGCCTTTTTTCTTCAATATTTTCTAAACCGTTTTGGCATATGATTTCGTTCCAAAAACCACATGATAAAATTTTATTTAATGTTTTATTATGCAAATTTTTTTTTCAACTCATTCCAATTTTTAATTTTCCCTAATTAAATATATTAGTGACGGCTTAAAATAATAATAAAATAATATTTTTTTCAGAAAATTTGAAATTTCACCAGCGGCTCAATAAACACCAAATAATAGCAATTACATAGCTATAATATGTATATTTAATTTTTATAATAAGATATTTGTATTTTGACTTTTTACAGAAAACCCCCTTATTTTACCGATTTTTTTTCGAAATTTCACCGAAACGATTTTCAAAGCGTTACAATCTTCCCCCCTTAAAGAAATTCGGTCCCCGAATTTAAATTCAAACTCCCCCAAATACTAATACATCTAAGAAAAATGTAACATTTTCAAAAATATAAAATATTAATTTTGGGAATTTTTATAATTTAATATTATTTTATTGATTATTTTAATATTAAATGCAAATAAATAGGAAAAATGTTAGAAAAATTATGAAAAATTATGGAAAATTCTAAAATGGGTTAATTATTGAAATTATGACATTTTTAAGTTGTTGTGATCATTTTGACACTAATTTAGTGCTAATCGCGATTAAGATCGCTAATCGTTTTTTTTGGCAATTTTGTGCAAAACTTGCACATACCACTTTTTTTCTACACTTGTGTATTTTTAGCCATGGTTTTCTTTTGGGATTACTATTGATGTGAGAAGGTTTGGGATTTTAAAAGAAAAGGAGAAAAGGGAAAAAGAAAAAGAAAGTGTAATGATGAGGGTAGGTGAGAGAGAGAGGTGGACCTTTGACTTGAACCCTTAATCATTTCTCTCCCTCTCATTTCTCTCCCTCTTCTTTCTCCTCTTGCTGCTGCTGCCTTTCCCCCCCATCATCCTCCCCTCTTCAAGCCATGAATCATCTCAAAATCAACCCCAAAACCACATGTCCATTTCATTAAAAATGTGCAAAATCCCTAGATCTACACATGGAGCTAAAGAAGCATGGATTTGGCCACTAGAGGGAAACTCAAGAATTTTCTTGAGTTGCTAATGAAGGTACCTATGAAGACTTCGGGACGACAAGCAAATACGTGGTGACGTCTGCAATTGGTGATGCAAGGTGAGTAGATTATATCTACAGGGGGAAGTCGGGTGGATGGCGTATAGCACCCCCGCAGTCCGTAGATAGATTACTTGTAGTTATTGTGATATAGGCGTATTGTGGATAGTATAGGGTTAGCAGTGACTAGTGCAGTTCATAGTCGCGAACCCTAGGATAGAATTACATCTATACACACACACACCCTTGCTTATCACTTGTACTTGCACTGTGTTTGATGATATGTGATGACTTTGGAGATGAGTCGATGATGTGGGCTTGGTGCCCTGGGATCGGTGATTTTATACGATTCATATGTGGGTTATGACTTGTGATTCTTGCGGGCTTGGGATATGTGTTTACCCCCGCATGCATACTTCTCTGATGGTATCGACTTGTACTAGACATAGAGTAGTACCCCCAGACTATATGATCTGATGATACTGATACCTGTTATGTGACGAGATAGTGAGTTGTTGACCCCTACCCAGCTATGGGGATGCCGTACGATGATTTACCGTACGAGCCGATATTGATGATAGATCCGCACTCATAACTCGAGGATATCTTATGATATGACATTGAGGCGAGATCACCGACTACATATCTTTATATATATACATTGACTCAGATTAAGGTGGTTTCTACACCTACCCCTCCTGATTGACCGGATACTTAGATGTAGTTTGCATAGTAGATGCTTCACTGTGGTGTTGACCACTAGATATCTGTATTTTCCTGCTATTCGCATTGCTGGCATATGTTCATTATTATGCTATTATCATGCTGTTAGGACACCAGCACAATTATCGATGATGCGTATGTTCCACGTACACTATTCGCCGGCTCACACACTTCATCATCGATAATTGCCATGCCACTACACTGTAGTACTATTGCATTCATGAGATGATTCTTCCTCCGACATATGCACATTACTATTCCATGTTGCATGATTTCCGATATGATTACTGTTCTTTACATGTCGCATACATCATGGATGGACTGCATAGCATATCGCATTGGATTTACTTCCTGATGTTGGATTTTCATGTGATTTCTGGTTTTTGAGGACCGTGGGGTTATTTAAGAAAAGTGGCACTTTTATGAAAACCCGGTACCTCGTGATATGATATTTCGGTGCGTCCACCACGCGTTTTCTCGGTGCTGAGACGTGTGCTTGAAACCCGATTCGAAGAGGTGATGTACCGTTTGCGGGTTCGTGGTGGGCCCGGTATGGTTACCCTCGGCGAGATGATCGATGGGTTATGCCGATTGAGCCTGGAGGCGGGCGAGTACCTACCGGTGATTGTATTTGAGCTCGGCGGATATCTGGGGGATACCGCCTGGAGCTGAGAGATGGGCGTACTGCCGAGGGCCGACGGGCCGATACCGCAGACGGAGTTCAGAGATGGACATGGGTTGACTCGTACTGCCGGGGACCGAGGGCTGATACCGCAGACGGAGCCCCATATGGATGAGGATTTACGTGTCGATGCTTGGCACGGGTTTCATGATGAGTTTTCCATGATTTGGTTATATCCTCACATTGCATACATGATGCTTGCTGTCAGTGGGTGACAGGTGGACGGGTTCCACAGATATACAGATATGGATCATATACAGACTGGATTTACGCTTATCTTACACCAATATTAGCGGTATGGGACGCTAATATGTGTGTATTGATATCTTTGATATTTCATCATATCTACTTCATGCAGACATACCTTACACTGATGACATGTTATTACCTGAGTACCTGGCACTACATACATGATTAGATGTTACCTTGCCACCTTATTACACTCAGATGTACTCTTGTGGATTATATTACTGATCGTTGACTTAGGATTATGTCTTGCATTCGATTTCTGCTTGTAGATGTTTCTATTCACGAGTTGGCAACTCACCCCCGTTGTGCCACAGTTCTTGCAGGTTCTGCCGTACAGGTTCTATTGCGGCATTTTTGGCACACTTCCTTCTTGCGGGTGAATTGCTTTGGTAGGTGGATTCTTTCGTATCAGGAATCACCTTTGTATTTATTTATTTCATTGTATCTAGAAATTGTCCATCAACCAAAACTTGTATATTCTTTCAGACTCAGAGACAGTGTTGTATTATTCGACCTTAGAGTCGCGCTTAGTAGTATTGCGGTTTTCTTGCTACTTTTGAGCTTTCTTTTGGTTTTGATCCACGCCACTTGGCGTTGTATATATTATCATATCATTGTGTGGTTGTGACCGTCGATTGACGAAGAGCTAGCTCCCGCTTGGGGATGCCTTTATCATTGCCTATTTATATTGTTATCCTTGTTGTACCCCATTCGGGGCCAGTTTTACAAAGGAAACTCTGCCGAAATTTTTAGAAAAGACTTAATGTTTTCAAAACGTACCTTCGGCTTAGTTATTTAAAAACCTTGATTTCAAACCTGTATTTCTTCACTTCTTTAAACCAGTTTTCTTTATTTATTCTTCAAAATGGTTTTAGATTTCCGGGCTTTTGGCTTACTTGGATCAGATGGAGTCCTATAGGCTTCATATGGTTCAAGTGCCAGTCACGTGCTCTTTCGGGTCGTGACAAAGTTGGTATCAGAGCGCTAGGTTGACCTTGGTTCGAGTTTAAGTTTGACTATGTGGAGCCTAGGGAGTTGTTTATATACGGAACTTAGGCTTGACCTTACGGAACTTAGACTTGGTCGAGGGGGTGTAAACCCGAACTTTCGTCGTTTTAGGATGACCCTTGGTTGATGGATTAGGTGACTAAAGTAGAGTGACGTACCGTTGGTATGTTCCGCGGCATACTTACGACACGCCACTCCGCTTAAGGAACCTTAGGATGTGCATGTTTTTCGAGATCAGTGATTCTCTTCATATCCTGGATTATACATCCATTTGAGATTCCCGCTTCTACTAGTTTCATGATCATACCTCCATTGATGCTGTTCCTTCCTATGATCATGTATCCACTTTGGATCTGTTGTTTCCTTTCTTGCCACTGATGTGCTCTCTTTGATACTCGATTGAGATTCCTGTCACTATGTTTGAGCGCAGTTTGGGCTGCTGCTAGGGTTACGGCCGGTGTGAGCTCGTTTGGTACGAGGGCCGACCTTTGTGTTTTCTGGTGACATGGGAACGTCTCGAGTTAGTGTTGGTGAGTGTGACCTCTAGTGGAGGCGAGTGCTTGGTCTTGCACCAGATGATCGGGCCATTGTTAGAACTGCCAGTTGAGAGAGGACTGTTGATGTACAGCATACCTCAGAGATTGTGATGTCGTCTACCGTGCAGACAGATGGACCAGCTGTTGCTGAGATTGACAGGATGTTGCTTTCGGAGCTTACGAGCTGAGATTGCCGGAGCTTTCAGGCAGATATGAGACAGATGATAGCTAGTCTACCCGATTTGAGAGACGAAGGTGATTCGTCCGAGTTTGCGCCAGAGCGGGCCCAGTTGAGTTGAAGATTTCCAGTGTGGAGAGTCTTACTCAGATCTAGAGCAGGCTGATTCAGAGATGACCGCTTATGTATTGACTTCCCTGGAGGATTGAGGCGTTGTTCGGCGTACAGGCGTATGAGCCAGTTGCTGCTGCAATGATGAGATATCGCCCAGATGGTTGGAGCTACTGCAGCATGAGCATGTTCTTAGAGAGATGATAGCGAGTTGCTAGTCACCGAGGATGGATGACTAGGACGTGTGGTGAGTTCGCTTACCCCGATGCGAGGTCATCAGGCGGATTGATTCCAGCTAGAGACGACTTCACGCAGGTTCGTTGAGAGTCGATAGAGACGATCGAATGTCAGGAGCCTATTTTCCAAGTTTAAAGTTTACGGAAAGACATGCAGGTGATTCTATGGACCCTCTAGAAGAATGAAACCCTAACTCGACTTAATGACCGTGTGACAGCCTTTGAACCTTAGGGTTTACGGCGGTTCCACGGCGCCATTAGTGAGGCTTGGGTTTGCCCTTCTACGGCTGGACCACCGACGCTGTGGCATGTACTCGATACTATTAAACTGTACCCGAGATGTGAGCTCTTGGGGGATTATGAGGATCTGACGAGTCGATCGGATGGTTCGACATCTTTCGGATATCGTGATGGGACACTGCTTGGGAGACTCCAGATGCGAGCATAGCCGTTGGAGCACAGTACATGCAGCCACGATGAGACGAGCCCGAACCAGTCGACATTTGAGCAGAGTAAAGAAAAGAGTTTGTACGAGATTTCGACGAGATGATGTCCCACTCCGCTGACATTAGAGATGTGATACACACCCCGAGGCGTGGTATATGGATATATCGTCCAGAAAGAAGCACGATAAGTAGGCAGCCGTTCCGGAATAAGCTTTCGTTTCAGCATTGGATGACGACTTCCGGGCAATTCGGCAGGATTGAGATTTGAGAAAAGAACCTCGACAGGACCTTTCTGGAGTACGTTACGAAAAGACCTGGACCCAGGAGTGGTCATTTTGCGCACACCCAGCAGGCCAGAGTTCGGCTTTGTCAACGAAGTAGTTGACCAAGTCGGATAAAGGAACTTATCCAGAGGCGTTGCGAATTGATCAAGGACGGACGAGTGATGAGTATTCCTCCGATGGTTGGGACGTGTTCCCGAGGACCAGTTCGGCCTGACATCTGCTACAGAATGATGAAGTTACAGAGTACGCGATTTCGAGTCTGTGTGAGAGACTTCAGATTGACCGTGGCCGAGAACAGTGCAGTGCATAGTAGCTTGGCATGACGTCATAATGGACGATGATAGAGACAGTTGAAACCAGAGGTTCGTGTGAGACACTGACGAGCTGTCATTGCTTCCCGTCGAGACTAGAGACCTGATTTGCTTACAGAGACGTTGGGATGCGACCAGTTTCTGAGGGAATATTGTGCTGAGGACACAGGTGTCTTTTGATCGAGAAGAGGTTGTGCAGGAGAGCCAGCCTCCGTTTGGTTCGGCATAGGCATAATCGGAAGAGACCTTAAGCAGGATTCCTTCCAGGACATTGCTGCAACGATGTTTGCACCCAGGATCAGATGTGAGACGTGCTTTCAGAGAGCCAGAGGCCGACGTCAGTGATTTGCTGCCTTACGAGTGGCCGTGAGGTTTGACCGAGAGGTGATCAGAGAAGTGCCAGAACGGAATCGTCCCCGTTAGCACACCTGACAGGGCCGATAAGCCGATTGACTGTGAGATTGGTAATCCGCAGAGAAGATAAGAACCCAGAGAGTCAGAAGACGCCAGACCGTGAGCAAGAGGTAGGTGGATATCCTGCGCTGCTAGCAGCGGATTGCACCGACTCCTTCTCGACTTTGAAGGAGGAACTACCGAAGACGGTATTTATGATTTGTGATTTTGTGATTTGATTATCACGTATCCGTCATTTTGGATTTCGGTATTTTGGGCGTTCTGTTTGCATGATTTGGTTTTGATGGCTGAGTTTCATGATTTTGGTTTCATGCACCCACTGGATATTTATATATTTTGCGCTGAGTTATTACACTTGAGATATTGATTGAGATTTCATGCCTACAGTATACAGTGATTTGATTTGCACTTCTAGCGTGGTTTTTATGCACCTTTAGTGTTTTGATATACGATTTTGGTGCACGCCAGATGCACTCAATCGGGATTCTTCGTGCATGTCACATGCACCTGATCTTTCTGTCAGGCACACACGTTGCCTACGACAGATGTTTCATGCACACCCGTTGCATCTAGATGTTGTTTCGTATACCTGTTGACACATTTATGGATCTTGATTTCCGTGCGCACCGGACGCACAGGATTGTGTTATGTGCATTTTTGGGATTATTTCCTCTTGGAGCAGCACCTTTTATGATGTTGGATTTTTGCTTTCATGCTGAGAAGGACTGGTCAGTGGACGGTACCTGGATATACTTTTGCATGCTATTACATCAGCTTTTTACATGTATGGATTGGATGTCTACATGTGTAGTTTTGATCCATATCATATCGGTTTTGTATTGGATTTGACATTGTGTTTTTACCTCGACTCTGATGATTGCGAGATGCTTGACGGAGTTTTGCTTTTGAGTTATCTGCTCAGTACCCTTGCGCATGCATTGCGCTGTGACGTTCTATGTGTTGATGATTTCGGAGCCCCGACGACTTTGGTTTATTACTGAGATGTTTTTGTATTTGGGGGTTTAAATTTAAATTCGGGGACCGAATTTCTTTAAGGGGGGTAGATTGTAACATTTTCAAAAATATAAAATATTAATTTTGGGAATTTTTATAATTTAATATTATTTTATTGATTATTTTAATATTAAATGCAAATAAATAGGAAAAATGTTAGAAAAATTATGAAAAATTATGGAAAATTCTAAAATGGGTTAATTATTGAAATTATGACATTTTTAAGTTGTTGTGATCATTTTGACACTAATTTAGTGCTAATCGCGATTAAGATCGCTAATCGTTTTTTTTGGCAATTTTGTGCAAAACTTGCACATACCACTTTTTTTCTACACTTGTGTATTTTTAGCGATGGTTCTCTTTTGGGATTACTATTGATGTGAGAAGGTTTGGGATTTTAAAAGAAAAGGAGAAAAGGGAAAAAGAAAAAGAAAGTGTAATGATGAGGGTAGGTGAGAGAGAGAGGTGGACCTTTGACTTGAACCCTTAATCATTTCTCTCCCTCTTCTTTCTCCTCTTGCTGCTGCTGCCTTTCCCCCCCATCATCCTCCCCTCTTCAAGCCATGAATCATCTCAAAATCAACCCCAAAACCACATGTCCATTTCATTAAAAATGTGCAAAATCCCTAGATCTACACATGGAGCTAAAGAAGCATGGATTTGGCCACTAGAGGGCAACTCAAGAATTTTCTTGAGTTGCTAATGAAGGTACCTATGAAGACTTCGGGACGACAAGCAAATACGTGGTGACGTCCGCAATTGGTGATGCAAGGTGAGTAGATTATATCTACAGGGGAAAGTCGGGTGGATGGCGTATAGCACCCCCGCAGTCCGTAGATAGATTACTTGTAGTTATTGTGATATAGGCGTATTGTGGATAGTATAGGGTTAGCAGTGACTAGTGCAGTTCATAGTCGCGAACCCTAGGATAGAATTACATCTATACACACACACACCCTTGCTTATCACTTGTACTTGCACTGTGTTTGATGATATGTGATGACTTTAGAGATGAGTCGATGATGTGGGCTTGGTGCCCTGGGATCGATGATTTTATACGATTCATATGTGGGTTACGACTTGTGATTCTTGCGGGCTTGGGATATGTGTTTACCCCAGCATGCATACTTCTCTGATGCTATCGACTTGTACTAGACATAGAGTAGTACCCCCAGACTATATGATCTGATGATACTGATACCTGTTATGTGACAAGATAGTGAGTTGTTGACCCCTACCCAGCTATGGGGATGCCGTACGATGATTTACCGTACGAGCCGATATTGATGATAGATCCGCACTCATAACTCGAGGATATCTTATGATATGACATTGAGGCGAGATCACCGACTACATATCTTTATATATATACATTGACTCAGATTTAGGTGGTTTCTACACCTACCCCTCCTGATTGACCGGATACTTAGATGTAGTTTGCATAGTAGATGCTTCACTGTGGTGTTGACCACTAGATATCTGCATTTTCCTACTATTCGCATTGCTGGCATATGTTCATTATTATGCTATTATCATGCTGTTAGGACACCAGCACAATTATCGATGATGCGTATGTTCCACGTACACTATTCGCCGGCTCACACACTTCATCATCGATAATTGCCATGCCACTACACTGTAGTACTATTGCATTCATGAGATGATTGTTCCTCCGACATATGCACATTACTATTCCATGTTGCATGATTTCCGATATGATTACTGTTCTTTACATGTCGCATACATCATGGATGGACTGCATAGCATATCGCATTGGATTTACTTCCTGATGTTGGATTTTCATGTGATTTCTGGTTTTTGAGGACCGTGGGGTTATTTAAGAAAAGAGGCACTTTTATGAAAACCCGGTACCTCGTGATATGATATTTCGGTGCGTCCATCACGCGTTTTCTCGGTGCTGAGACGTGTGCTTGAAACCCGATTCGAGGAGGTGATGTACCGTTTGCGGGTTCGTGGTGGGCCCGGTATGGTTCCCCTCGGCGAGATGATCGATGGGTTATGTCGATTGAGCCTGGAGGCGGGCGAGTACCTACCGGTGATTGTATTTGAGCTCGGCGGATATCCGGGGGATACCGCCTGGAGCTGAGAGAATGGGCGTACTGCCGGGGGCCGACGGGCCGATACCGCAGACGGAGCCCAGAGATGGACATGGGTTGACTCGTACTGCCGGGGGCTGAGGGCCGATACCGCAGACGGAGCCCCATATGGATGAGGATTTACGTGTCGATGCTTGGCACGGGTTTCATGATGAGTTTTCCATGATTTGGTTATATCCTCACATTGCATACATGATGCTTGCTGTCAGTGGGTGACAGGTGGACGGGTTCCACAGATATACAGATATGGATCATATACAGACTGGATTTACGCTTATCTTACACCAATATTAGCGGTATGGGACGCTAATATGTGTGTATTGATATCTTTGATATTTCATCATATCTACTTCATGCAGACATACCTTACACTGATGACATGTTATTACCTGAGTACCTGGCACTACATACATGATTAGATGTTACCTTGCCACCTTATTACACTCAGATGTACTCTTGTGGATTATATTACTGATCGTTGACTTAGGATTATGTCTTGCATTCGATTTCTGCTTGTAGATGTTTCTATTCACGAGTTGGCAACTCACCCCCGTTGTGCCACAGTTCTTGCAGGTTCTGCCGTACAGGTTCTATTGCGGCATTTTTGGCACACTTCCTTCTTGCGGGTGAATTGCTTTGGTAGGTGGATTCTTTCGTATCAGGAATCACCTTTGTATTTATTTATTTCATTGTATCTAGAAATTGTCCATCAACCAAAACTTGTATATTCTTTCAGACTCAGAGACAGTGTTGTATTATTCGACCTTAGAGTCGCGCTTAGTAGTATTGCGGTTTTCTTGCTACTTTTGAGCTTTCTTTTGGTTTTGATCCTCGCCACTTGGCGTTGTATATATTATCATATCATTGTGTGGTTGTGACCGTCGATTGACGAAGAGCTAGCTCCCGCTTGGGGATGCCTTTATCATTGCCTATTTATATTGTTATCCTTGTTGTACCCCATTCGGGGCCAGTTTTACAAAGGAAACTCTGCCGAAATTTTTAGAAAAGACTTATTGTTTTCAAAACGTACCTTCGGCTTAGTTATTTAAAAACCTTGATTTCAAACCTGTATTTCTTCACTTCTTTAAACCAGTTTTCTTTATTTATTCTTCAAAATGGTTTTAGATTTCTGGGCTTTTGGCTTACTTGGATCAGATGGAGTCCTATAGGCTTCATATGGTTCAAGTGCCAGTCACGTGCTCTTTCGGGTCGTGACAAAAAACCATCAAGTCGTCGGGGCTCCGAAATTATAAATACTTAAAACAAATCGTAGCGCAGCGCATGCGCTTGAAAAATGAGCATATAACTCAAATCAAACTCCGTCAAGCATCCCGCAATCATCGGAGTCATGGAGAAGACATCAATGCCAAATCCAAATCAAAACCAATATGACATAACTCGAAACTATACATGTAAATATCGAATCTATATCTGTAAGTATCTGATGGAAATGCATGCCAAATCTCTTTAAGTCGCTGTGCAACGCGTATAACACTGCACAGTGGCGGACGTCTATCATAAGAAAATAACTATATACATATATACCTTTGTTTGAAATGTATGTTCCGCCGTTTTGGAAACAATTTAGAAGGGTCTCCTTGTTTTAAACATTTCGTGTCATATCAGACACGTAGGTAAATACTGAAGCTATAGCTCGCTTTTTGGAAATCCCTTCAATAACTATCAATGCATGCAAAAATATATTCAGGTACTGTCCTCTGACTAGTCCTGCTCAGTACGAAAACACATAGCAATATCATAAAAACGTACTGCTCTATACGAAATCAATCCTAAAGTATGCACATGAATGCTACGTGCGTCTGGTGCGCACGGAAATCAAAATCCATATACGTGCCATACAGGTGCACAGAAACAAGATCTAAGTGCATCGGGTGTGCACGAAACATCTGTCGTAGGCAACATGTGTGCTTGACAGCAAAATCAGGTGCATCTATCGTGCACGAAATCATGAAATCCAATACAAGCACCGAACGTGCGCAAAATCAATCAGGTGTACAAGGTGCACAAAACAAATATCGGGTATCACAATCGAAATCGAAGTCCAGTGCATCTAAGTGCACAAAAGGCGTATCACTGCACTGCAAGCATATATAAACTATACCGAGTGCAGGAACGAAATCGTGTGCATGCATACGCACAAAACCAACTCAACTGTTTAAAATCGTAAAATCACAAACATGTGAAACTGAAGCACGAAAACGATATCAAGTGCAATACTGTGCAAAGATCGTAAATCCTCAATCATCGAAATCAAATCATACGAATAAATCACCCAAAAGATCGTAATCAACAATGGCGGAATAGTACTGCTCAAGCGCATCCTCTGAGAATCTCGGCCAACTGTCGCGGTCACTAGTGGGACGTCTCGTCGATGATTATGAACTCTATCCTGCTGGCGTGCGTAAGCATTGTAAGTCCATGCTACCTCTCCCGGTACTTTCGGGCATGCGGAATTTGATAAAAAACGATTTTCTTAGAGGTGGTAACATGGACTTATAACCCGGATCTTTGTTAAATATCTAACTAACAACCTAACTACGAGTTGCTAACTACTCGGTTAGGGGGTTATACCTTGCTTGTCTTGAACTCCTTCGTCTTCAAACTCCGATGGTGGTCCGGATCGGCTTCTTCCCGTCGTCTCCTTATGCCGAAGATAGATCCACCTGAAAGCTTTAACCTTTTGTCTCCTTCTTCGATCTTTGAAGAAACTAGTTCACTCGGTTTGCTAAACCTTGTGAACTAGAGTGAGTAGAGAAGAGTTTGTATGGGATTTTATCTATGGTTCTTGGTTCTCAACTCATGAGTCAAGTGAACCATAGAGTCAAGAGAGGAAGCAAGAGGAAGAGGGTGAGAGCAAAAGCAAGAGAGCTCAAGAACAAGAGAGAGAGTGAGCAAGTGAGAATGAGCCTCTCTTTTGTCTTTCACCCTCTCATAATCCAAAACAATGATAACTCATCATACCAATCAAGTGTTATGTGATGGTTGAAGCAACCATAACCATATCATTTCATGCACTCATTTTGCACAAAGGAGCAAGCAAGCAAAAGTCTTTGCCATGAAATGATAGCTATGGTTATCATGATGGTCAACTAATCAAGCCTAGTCAACCGGTCAACAAAGTCAACAAGTCAACAAAAGTCAACAAGTCAACAAAGTCAACAAAAGTCAACAACCAAGTCACCATAATACTTAATTAATATAATTGTTAATCACATATCATATTCTCATTAGGGTTGAGCAAAAAGTCAATAGTCAACGGTCAACTGTCAACAACCCTAATGAGAATCCGCTGCCTCTGTCTCTCCGTCAACTGTGCATACACACCCGCATCCGCGTTCCGAGGAACACGAATGCATACTGGATAAATCCAATCCCAAAAGGTACACTAGGATCTGGCTTAAACCAAAGCCCGCTAGTGTAAACTGTTCGGACACTGTACGTGCACAAGTGCACGGATGTGACCGAACCCTGTCGCAAAACCATGCGACCTGTCACAAAACCATGCGACCTCTACTCTTTTGCCTAAAGGCGAAAAGCTTTCTGTGTGGGACTCTAAAGACTCGACACTACGCTGGCAGTGGGTTTAACTACAGACCGCAAGCGGCACTAGCTGTGTGTAACGGTCCCTAGGTAGTGCCGACAAGAAGACCGACGAGGCGAAACCCATCTGAACTCCTACTGAGCCTGAATGTGACATTCTCCACACAGTCCGGTCTGTTCGTCTGATACATCGCATGGCGGGCCTAGGGGCGGTAAACGTCAGTCCCCCAATAGCGGTACAAGTGTCGGAGTGAAGCCCAAAACACCCTGAGATAACACTGGAAACCTACCAGTATATCTCGTTTGCCCTGGCCAGGGACTACTCATGTAATGGCTCTCCTAGACACAGCGCGATGTCAACCCCCAATACCGGAAGAGACGAATCCTGTCTAACCGTCACTGCCTCCAAGTGCTTCGGGACTGCACCCAACCACTACCTGTTTGCACGACTCCTTTGAGCCGTGGTAGGGTAGTGATCAAAGTACAGTGGGAACACACTCGAAGTGAAGTGACAGTGTCAAGTCAGCGGACTAAGCTGTACTCATGTCACCTGGGAACTGATAACTGACGATAGGCATAATACCAACTAGTCAGTTCCCGACGAGTCCTGTCCAGTGTACTCGTAACCCAATGAGCACCCGCATACTATCTCAAGTACGACGTACTGACGGCTGTGGGACAGACCGTCTCCCACACTGGGATGAGAAGCGCATGCGCTAGTCTACTCCGGAGTATCGATGCCCTGTCTCGATAGTCCTGCGACTAGGGACCTGCATAAGGATGTGCTTATAGATTACCCAGCCCCACTAGTGTGACTGCCATCACATCGCTGGTAATCAAGCAAAGATCCTAAGAGCTCCACTAATGTGTATAGGTGATATACTAAAATAAACACATGTACACATTGAAGTAGAAACAAACCAAGTAGCATACTACTATTTTGAGCAAGATTGTATATACAAGGTGAATATCCCAAGCTTCCATTAAGTAATATACAAACTAGTATGATACAGTAATGGCCTCTAGGGCATATACACTAACAATCTCCCACTTGCACTAAGGCCATGTACTGGCGTATCGAAGACCTATCATCTCGATCAACCGCTCGAACTGAGTCTGGGGCAGGGCCTTGGTGAATGGATCTGCAGTGTTATCTTCTGAAGTGACTCTCCGAACCTCGATCTCCTGGCGATCTACGATCTCCCTGATCAGGTGATATCGCCTCAAGATGTGCCTGGATCTCTGATGGGACCTGGGTTCCCTCGCTAAAGCTATAGCCCCGTTGTTGTCTCAATACAGAGGTATTGGATCAACAATGGACGGAACCACCTGAAGTTCTTTCAAGAACTTCCTCATCCAGACGGCTTCTTTTGCGGCATCAGATGCAGCGATGTATTCCGCTTCCATCATCGAGTCTGCAACGGTTTCCTGTTTGGAACTCTTCCAACACACCGCCCCTCCATTGAGGGTAAAGACAAAACCCGACATGGACTTGGAATCATCCTTGTCACTCTGGAAGCTGGAGTCAGCAAAGGCCTCGATCTGGAGGTCTTTTCCGCCATACACCAAGAACATCTCCTTAGTCCTTCTCAGGTACTTGAGAATGTTCTTTACCGCTATCCAGTGTTTGTCCCCAGGGTTTGCCTGATACCGGCTTACCACACTAAGTGCATAAGCTACATCCGGTCTGGTACACAACATCGCATACATTATAGAGCCTACCGCAGAAGCGTAGGGTATAATAGACATGCGATCCCTCTCCAAATCAGTCTTGGGAGACATCTCTTTAGAGAGGGTGATCCCGTGACAAGCCGGTAGGTTACCGTGCTTGGAATCTTCCATACTGAATCTTTTCAGTACGGTGTCGATGTACCTGGACTGTGAAAGTCCTAATATCCTCTTGGATCTATCACGATGGATCCGGATCCCCAGGATGTATGAGGCATCACCCAGGTCTTTCATGGAGAACCTGTGTGACAAGAACCCCTTGACAGATTGTAGCATAGGAATGTCATTTCCTATTAAGAGAATGTCATCCACGTATAAAACGAGGAATACTACAGTTCTCACTACAAATCTACTATAGATGCATGGTTCATATGGATTTTTGATAAAGCCAAATTCCTTGACCGTCTCATCAAAACAGATGTTCCAACTCCGCGATGCCTACTTTAGTCCGTAGATGGACTTAAGCAACTTGCACATCTTTCCGCTGCTCCCACTCTGAATGAAACCCTCTGGTTGGTCCATATAGACACACTCCTCTAAATTTCCATTTAGAAAAGCGGTCTTTACGTCCATTTGCCAGATCTCATAATCGTGGAAGGCAGCAATGGCAAGAAGGATCCGAATGGATTTCGGCATAGCCACTGGAGAAAAGGTTTCGTCATAGTCCAAACTAGGTCTTTAACGAAAACCCTTTGCTACAAGTCTAGCTTTATAGGTCTCAACCTGTCCATCTACACCAATCTTCCTTTTGAAGATCCACTTGCATCCTACGGGTTTTACCCCGTCTGGAGCAATGTCCAACGTCCATACCTTGTTGGTGTACATGGACTCCATTTCGGTCCGCATTGCATCCAGCCATTTTACCGAGTCGACGCTCTGAACGGCCTGCTGGAAGCTATTAGGCTCATCATAATCTATGATGCAATCCTCTCTATCCCCGTCTATGAGAAAACCGTAGTATCTCTCGGGCGGATGAGTCTACCTACTACTCCTGCGGAGCAGCGTAGGAATATCCTATTCTTTCGAACCCTCTTGTTCCACTAAACTTTCAGTAATAGTCCGTGGTTCTGGAATTTCTTCCAGTTCTACTGCGCTCCCACTTATTTCCTTTTCCAAGAACTGGTGTTCTAGAAAGAGGGCATTACGAGAAACAAGGACTTTTTGTTCCTCTGCGTAGTAGAAAAGATACCCCCTGGTGTTCTTTGGGTATCCCACAAACTTGCACAGTACTGAGCGTGCCTCGAGTTTGTTCGCATGCTGCTTTTTGACAAAAGCTGGACATCCCCAGATCTTCAGATATTGAAGATAGGGTTTCTTCCCACTCCATAACTCATATGGTGTGGTAGGCACAGTCTTAGTAGGAACTCGGTTTAAAAGGTATGCGGCTGATTCTAGCGCATATCCCCAGAATGATTGCGGTAACTCAGCGTTACTCATCATGGACCGTACCATATCCAATAAGGTTCGGTTCCGTCTCTCCGATACACCGTTATGTTGCGGAGTGTATGGAGGAGTAAGCTGAGAGAGAATTCCGTCTCTTTTAAATAGTCCAGGAACTCGGCACTCAAGTATTCTCCACCTCGATCCGATCTTAGAATCTTGATACTTTTGCCGGTTTGATTTTCTACTTCATTCTTATACTCCTGGAATTTTCCAAAGGCTTCGGACTTATGTTTCATTAAGAATACATAACCGTACCTTGAGAAGTCATCCGTAAAAGTAATGAAGTAAGAATAACCGCTTCGTGCATGTGTAGACATTGGACCGCACACGTCACTGTGTACGAGTCCCAAGAGCTCGCTCGCTCTTACTCCGTGTCCAGTAAACGGAGCCTTTGTCATCTTTCCTTTGAGACAGGATTGACAAGTGGCATACGGTTGATATTCGAACGGATTCAAATATCCTTCTGTATGTAACTTCGTCAACCTTCTCTCATTGATGTGACCCAGTCTACAATGCCATAAGAAAGCCTGATTGATTTCTGGAGACTTTCTTTTGTGTGTATTCTGGACATTGAAAATCTTTGGTTGGTTTAATACGTATATACCATTACTCAATGTACCTGACCCAATCAGAACTTGATTAAGGTGAATGTTTACAACATTACTTACAAACGCAAATTCATAACCTTCTTTAGAAACTAAAGATACAGAAATGATATTACAAGTTGCGTTGGGTACAAAAAAGCAATTACGCAAAACCAAAACATGTCCATCTGACATTCCCAGGTGATAGTCCCCCACGGCTTTAGCATCCATGCTAGCTCCGTTCGCAACTCTGAGGGTTATGTCACCTGCCTTCAAAACCCTACGGTTTCTCAACGCCTGCAAAGAATTACAGATATGAGATCCTGATCCGGTATCCAATACCCAGGAAGTAGAGTTTATTGAAAGACAGTTTTCAATAACATACACACCTGAAGCTGAAGCTGCAACCTGCTTCAATTTCTGTGTTCTGGCCTTCCAGGCCTTGCAATCATTCTTCCAGTGTCCTTTCTTATGACAATAGAAGCATTCTTCCTTATCCACTAGCTTCCCCGCTTTCTTTGTTGCTTTAGCTTTTCCCTTCGTATCCACTTTACTAACACCGCCCCTTGGTTTGGCGGGGGCTTTCTTCTTCTTTCCCTTGGCTTTCGCCTTGGACCTAGAAGAAGATGATCCTCCTACAAATAAAGTGGATATTTCCCTACCTTTCTGTAGGGTGCCCTCTGCGCTCCTCAGCATGTTGAGGAGCTCTGAAAGTTCAACTTCTTTTTCTTGCAAGTTGAAGTTCAGTATAAACTGGGCGTAAGTGGAAGGAAGGGACTGGAGAACTATGTCCGTATAGAGCTCACTCTCCAATGTGGTCTCTAGGTCCGCGAGCTCCTCAATGTAGCCGATCATCTTTAGCACGTGCTCGGCTACTGATGATCCGACGGCCATCCTTGCCGAAAATAACTTTTTCGACGCTTCGTATCTTGCGATACGAGACTGCTCTCCATACAGTTCTTTTGTATGAAGAAATATGGATTCCAGGTCCATATTCTCGTGCCTCCTCTGATGTTCATTGTCCATAGAGGCAAGCACGAGGCATTTGGCCTTCGCGCTATCAATCTCCCAAGTCTTACGGATTTCCTTATCCGCGACGCTGGAAGTGGGACCAGGGACAGGGGGAGCTTTGGTGGTAAGAAGATACCCCAGCTTGTCGTAAGTGATTGCCATTTTGACATTCCTGAGCCAATCTTTGTAGTTTGGCCCTGTCAGTATGTTTTTATCTAGAAGTAACTTAAGTCCAGTCATGTCGATTGGTCGCTGCAATTAGGAGAGAGAAGAAGAAACACTCAGCATGATGCTCTTGCAAGTTTAGAGTGGTTTTTAGTTTGTCTAAACAGGATGGCTCCCACTGTTTCTCGAATCCCTCCTCAAACCATAAAGGAAGAATTAGTCGGGATCAATCCCACCGCACAATACTTTCTTAACCATTCAGCCAGGCCGGTGTCAGTACTTCGAGGGAGGTTTTCCAACGCTTTCGTGAAGTTCCTTAATTAAATAACCTCTTTTCCCTGGGGGCGTAGCCCCGCTAACACCTTTCTAGGCACCTACTAGGTTTATAGCATTGATCGTTTAGTGAGAAATTTCCCGAGGAGTAGCATATACTCACAGTAGGATCGGGATCCAAATATCATCGCGTGATGAAACTGAAGGAATCCTACCAGAATCATCACACTCCAAATGGTATGCAAATCTAGCAAGTTTCAGTACTTATGAAACTCCGATGTGGATTTTTGCCCCATGCTCTTATGACCTTGGCGTGAGGTCAAAATGTCATAAGTCACATGTCAAGTTCATCCCATCATTATCCAGGTTAATTTGAACCCACCCGTACATACCCTTGACGTAGGCCAAAATGGCAGTACGACTGTCTCAAACCAACGCATTCTATCTATGGAACAGATAAATATCCGGCAGCTACCAATCACTATGCCTTGGCGTGAAGTCAAAATACATAGCTTGAATACTACCGAATATTTAACTGAAATGATGGAGGGCTACGGATGGTTTTGGCAAAACCGTAAACGTAGTGAACTTGATATAGTCGATGGAACGAGATAGCTTTTAAAAGGAGTGGCTCAAGCTCCGCATTTAAAAGTTGTTTTTGAAAAGAACCGAGTGGTTTTTCGAAAGTGTTCCAACGAATTTAACTTGGTTTATTATCTTGCATTAGTTCTTTTAATGCGTGATATTCTTGCATTAGTTCTTTTAATGCGTCCCATCATTTAATCCTACCATTGCAGAAAACAACCAAAATATGACGTACGCTTATACCATTCGCATTCGCCACTGGGCCCCGTCATTATCCGTTAGGTTACTTAACTAACGACAGAGCGGGGGCTGGGCTAGCGCGGCTGTAAAACATAAGCAACGCCTAAATAATATCATATATAGATATATTGCAATGATAGCCATTTCAGATCACAGATGAATACATTGGATATACTAGGAATCTGTAATTCGTACGAGCCTGTAACGAAAAGCAGATTACACGGTCGCGGTGAATAGCCAATACCCCACCCAAGACCCCTACGGGTGCGGCAAACTACCCGCCAAGTACCCGAAGCGAAGCAACCTCCCTCATCTCCATGAGTAGGCCACTCGGCACTTCGGCATACCCGGTAGTTTGTGCACCCCCTCCATGGGTCTATCCTAGGAGCAAAAACAGTAAAAAGAAATTATACAATGACGGCTACAACCCCGACCCGGTTGTGCGGCCATACAAATAATTATTACATCAATTTACAAATTTACATGAATTGAAAGAAAAGAAAAACTCTCGTCTCATAACCCCCGGCTATTCACCCGCGACAATCCAACATATTCATATACACATTCCAGCAACATTACAGATCACAGATTTGTATAACCCCCACTAATCGACATATAGCGATTAGTAGACGTTCAATACAAATATCACATTACAGAAAAACCCGTCAACTAAAGTCTTTTAGAAGTTCGATCAAAAATACGGATTTTCAGGACCCCAAAAATAAAATTTTCGTTCTGGAAAATCTGGGCTGAAAATACATATACCAAAATTCCCAAAACAACCCCAGAAATACACTGCACCAAAGATGGACCTCGGCCGAGTCAACTCGGCCGCGGAACCGCGGCGGGAGCGTGCTCCCGCCGCGTTTCCGCGGCGCTTTGAAACGATCGAGGGACCAAATTTGGTGGTTATTCTAATAAAAGCCTGAGCCGATTTTTAAGATGAAAATTATCAACTTTTGAACAGAATAAAAATCGACAGAAACTTGAAATTCTCGGGTTCGTTTTCGTGACTTTTTCTTTGATCGATCTTCTAATTACTTGCTAACATGTTAGATAGAGTTTAACTAGGCTCTGACAGCACTGTAAGTCCATGCTACCTCTCCCGGTACTTTCGGGCATGCGGAATTTGATAAAAAACGATTTTCTTAGAGGTGGTAACATGGACTTATAACCCGGATCTTTGTTAAACATCTAACTAACAACCTAACTACGAGTTGCTAACTACTCGGTTAGGGGGTTATACCTTGCTTGTCTTGAACTCCTTCGTCTTCAAACTCCGATGGTGGTCCGGATCGGCTTCTTCCCATCGTCTCCTTACGCCGAAGATAGATCCACCTGAAAGCGTCAACCTTTTGGCTCCTTCTTCGATCTTTGAAGAAACTAGTTCACTCGGTTTGCTAAACCTTGTGAACTAGAGTGAGTAGAGAAGAGTTTGTATGGGATTTTATCTATGGTTCTTGGTTCTCAACTCATGAGACAAGTGAACCATAGAGTCAAGAGAGGAAGCAAGAGGAAGAGAGTGAGAGCAAAAGCAAGAGAGCTCAAGAACAAGAGAGAGAGTGAGCAAGTGAGAATGAGCCTCTCTTTTGTCTTTCACCCTCTCATAATCCAAAACAATGATAACTCATCATACCAATCAAGTGTTATGTGATGGTTGAAGCAACCATAACCATATCATTTCATGCACTCATTTTGCACAAAGGAGCAAGCAAGCAAAAGTGTTTGCCATGAAATGATAGCTATGGTTATCATGATGGTCAACTAGTCAATCCTAGTCAATCGGTCAATAAAGTCAACAAAAGTCAACAAGTCAACAAAGTCAACAAAAGTCAACAACCAAGTCACCATAATACTTAATTAATATAATTGTTAATCACATATCATATTCTCATTAGGGTTGAGCAAAAAGTCAATAGTCAACGGTCAACTGTCAACAACCCTAATGAGAATCTGCTGCCTCTGTCTCTCCGTCAACTGTGCATACACACCCGCATCCGCGTTCCGAGGAACACGATTGCATACTGGATAAATCCAATCCCAAAAGGTACACTAGGATCTGGCTTAAACCAAATCCCGCTAGTGTAAACTGTCCGGACACTGTACGTGCACAAGTGCACGGATGTGACCGAACCCTGTCGCAAAACCATGCGACCTGTCACAAAACCATGCGACCTCTACTCTTTTGCCTAAAGGCGAAAAGCTTTCTGTGTGGGACTCTAAAGACTCGACACTACGCTGACAGTGGGTTTAACCACAGACCGCAAGCAGCACTAGCTGTGCGTAACGGTCCCCAGGTAGTGCCGACAAGAAGACCGACGAGGCGAAACCCATCTGAACTCCTACTGAGCCTGAATGTGACATTCTCCGCACAGTCCGGTCTGTTCGTCTGATACATCGCATGGCGGGCTTAGGGGGCGGTAAACGTCAGTCCCCCAATAGCGGTACAAGTCGTGTCAGAGTGAAGCCCAAAACACCCTGAGATAACAATGGAAGCCTACCAGTATATCTCGTTTGCCCTGGCCAGGGACTACTGATCGCACGCTTTTGGCGTGTCGGATGTTCAAAGAATTAAAGTGTAACCGCGATCAGGACGGTGTCGCTATGCAGCTAGCCGGTTGAGCACGGGTCGGTCCATAGGGAGATGGTGGTATCTTACCTTCTTGTCTTAGACGAGTCAATAAAGAATTTGTATGAGTTTGTTCGGTTCTAACCTATGTGTTTTATTTGTAAGTATAAAGTTGTTAAGAAAAGATACGAGATTGTAAGCTAAGAAATCCGTACTCAAAACCTTTGAGCCGAGTCTTGACCAATTGAAGCTAGAGCAATCGGCAACAACGTGGATTAGGGGATTTAAGCGCGGTATTCGTGGAATCCGGCTTATTTACCCTTGTCCTTCCGTTCTTGTCTCTTGCTTTCGCCTCCGGCCAAACCGAACGCAACCGGTCGCGGTTAGGAATCACCGTTACCTTGTCAGGGTAGGGTGCCTAACGGAGCGCTTGCGTATGGTTTGGGCGGAGTTCAATGGAAAATAACGGGAAAAGGAAATGAGAAAGAAGATATTAACTTACAATACCGTATTTCATCTTAACAACAATAATTACAACCATTCATAAAAAAGAACCAAAAAGAGAGAACAAAAAGAAAAGAACAAAGAAAAGAAAAGATTACAAGTAATTAAAGTGCATGGAATTAAATTGTAAGTAAGTAAAGCAAGAATGAAAAATGCAAGTAATAAATAAACAATAAAAAGAACAAGAAAGTAGAACTCAAGACAAGCATGGGATCAATAGCCAACCCTTAAACTTGCAAGCTCAATCAAGAGGTTGCAAGATCAAGAGAAGGGTAGAGAACGCATGTGAATTGAAGCGCTAATTCCGTAAGAAAATACGACCCTTGAGATCAATAACTAACCCTTAACCATTCAAGCTCAATGAAGAGGTTGAATGATCAAGAGAAAGCAAGAATCTCAAGGGGAAGAAGAAACAAAAGAGAATGATACAAAACCCTCATCTTCATTAATCTCCCTCTCAAAAAGCTCGCACTACAATTTTCATGGAAAAAGAATGAAGAAGAAGAAGAAAAAAGACTAAATCCTAACAAAAAGAGGAACAAAAGAATCACCCTTGGTTGGGCTCAGATCTGGAGTATTTATAGGCTGGAGAATGGAAATCTAGGGCAACCACCAGAACATATGTAAAAATACCCAAATACCCCTGAAAAATGATGCTCTATCGAGGCCGTACGGCCGCGGATCCGCGGCCAATACCCCCTATTGGCCGCGGATCCGCGGCCATCTTGATGACTTGGGTCGTCGTATTTTGGATGGTTTCCTGGTTTGTATTTGTCTGCTATGTGGTATATGAATTTTCTCAGAAACTCTTCACAATTATTCCAGAATTTTAGTAGAACAAAAAGGTGATGTGATGTGGATCTTTTGCCATGATTTTCTCGAGCTCCGCGTAGATTTCTTGGATCTTGTGTTGACCTAGAGCTTTGTGCATGACATGACAATCGATTTGCCATCTTGTCCCTTAACAGGTATGTGGCAACACACGGATAGAGAGCGGAGACCGTGTTTTATCTGTTGTTGGCAGTAATCCGGAATTTGTCGTACTTTTCCATGATATTCATTGTTCAGAGCCGAGAACCTGTATTCTGCAATTATGTAGCAAACACTGATTAAAAACACCTACCTATAAACACACGAGCATAAGAATGGGCGGTATAAAATGCAGTATTCTGTTATGAACAACTACTCGTGTAATGGCTTTCCTAGACACAGCGCGATGTCAACCCCCAATACCGGGAGAGACGAATCCTGTCTAACCGTCACTGCCTCCAAGTGCTTCGGGACTGCACCCAACCACTACCTGTTTGCATGACTCCTTTGAGCCGTGGTAGGATAGTGATCAAAGTACAGTGGGAACACACTCGAGGCGAAGTGACAGTGTCAAGTCAGCGGACTAAGCTGTACTCATGTCACCTAGGAACTGATAACTGACGATAGGCATAATACCAACTAGTCAGTTCCCGACGAGTCCTGTCCAGTGTACTCGTAACCCAACGAGCACCCGCATACTATCTCAAGTACGACATACTGACGGCTGTGGGACAGACCGTCTCCCACACTGGGATGAGAAGCGCATGCGCTAGTCTACTCCGGAGTATCGATGCCCTGTCTCGATAGTCCTGCGACTAGGGACCTGCATAAGGATGTGCTTATAGATTACCCAGCCCCACTAGTGTGACTGCCATCACATCGCTGGTAATCAAGCAAAGATCCTAAGAGCTCCACTAATGTGTATAGGTGATATACTAAAATAAACACATGTACACATTGAAGTAGAAACAAACCAAGTAGCATACTACTATTTTGAGCAAGATTGTATATACAAGGTGAATATCCTAAGCTTCCATTAAGTAATATACAAACTAGTATGATACAGTAATGGCCTCTAGGGCATATACACTAACAACCATGACCACTCCTGGGTCAAGGTCTTTACTGTGAATTACCAATCTTTCGGTCCATCGGCTCATCGGCCCTGTCAGGTGTGCTGACGGGGACGATTCCGTTCTGGCACTTCTCTGGTCATCTCTTGGTCAATCATCGCGACCACTCATAAGACAGCATATTACCGGCGTCGGCCTCTGGCTCTCTGAATGCACGTGACACATCTGATCCTGGGTGCAAATATCATTGCATCAGTGGCCTGGAAGGAATCCTGCTCACGGTCTATTCCATGCCTCGTCTCTGCCAACTGTCCGGAAGTCGTTGTCCTTTCCTATATCTGCATCTTGCTCTGGAACGACTGCATACTCATCGCGACTCCTTCTGGAAGGTATATCCAAGTACAATGCCTCGGCATGCGCATCACATCTCTGATGTCGGCGGAGGGGAACGTCATCATATCCAGGTATGTACGAACCTCTTACTCCACTTTTTCTCTAATGTCGACTGCTTCGCACTCGTCCCGTCGTGGCTGCATGGACTGAGCTCCAACGGCTATCCTCGTATCTGGAATCTCCCAAGAAATGCATCTCACCACCTAGCATCCGAATTAAGTCGAGCCATCCAATCGATTCGTCAAAATCTCATAATCCCCCAAGAGCTCAACATCTTGGGTACAGTTTAATAGTATCGAGAACATACCACAGCATCGGTGGTCCAGCCGTAGAAGGGCAAACCCAAGCCTCACTAATGGCGCCGCAGAACTGCCGCAAACCCTAAGGTTCAAAGGCTTTCACACAGTCATTAAGTCGAGTTAGGGTTTCATTCTTCTAGAGGGACCATAGAATTGCCTGCATGTCTTTCCGACTACCTTAAACTAGTAATAATAGGTTTCTGACATTCGATCATCTCTGTCGACTCCCAATGTCTCCGCGTGAAGTCGTCTCTAGCTGGAATCAATCTATCTGATGACCTCGCATCAGGGTAGGCGAACGATCCACATGTCCTAGTCATTCATCCTCGATGACTAGCGACCTTCTATCATCTCTTAGTACAACTTATACTGCAATAGCTCCAACATCTGGGGCGATATCTCGTCGTTCGCAGCAATAACTGGCTCGCTCGTCTACACGCTGAACAGTGCCTCAACCATCAAGAATAAGCAACACATCAACGGTCATCAAAATCTGGCTGGCCTCTGCCATTGGCCCAATCCTCTGATACTGATCGGCACGTCCGAGAAATCTCATAAAGGCGATCCGCCAAACGCTCGTGGCACGGAAACAAAGTAAAAAGACACATCTCCGCAATCGAGTGTCGTCGGAATTTCGCCCTGGTCAGTCCTCGTCCGTGACGAGCTTGTGCTGACCGCAACTCTAGCCGTAGCTCTCCCTGCCCGTAACTGTAGCAGCAAAACAAAACTGGTACCGATGAGGCTAGATCAGGAAGGAATATAATACTGAACAAGGAAATATACATCCTAAGGCTTCATAAGTGGAGTGGCGTGTCGTAAATATGCCGCGGAACATACCAACGGTACGTCACTCTACTTTAGTCACCTATTCCATCAACCAAGGGTCATCCTACGCTCCGAAAGTTAAAACCTAACGCTCTGATACCAACTTTGTCACGACCCGAAAGTACGGAACATGACCGACACTTAAACTACGAACGTCTCGAGGCGTACGTAATCTAAGTAAACCGAAAACCCAGAAATCCAAACCAAGAAAAGTAGTAGAGTGCAGGAAAAAACCAACTTAAAGCAAGTAATTTCAATAGCATAAGCCGAATTATGCGGTTTTTTAAAACATCAAAAATTTACTGAAAATTTCGGCAGAGTCTCCTTTGTAAATACTGGCCCCCAAACGGGATACAACATGAATAGTATACGAAAACAAGAAAAGGGCATCCCCAAGCAGGAGCTAGCTTTTCGTCAATCGACGGTCACAACCACACAAACAATATAATATACAACGCCAACGGCGAGGATCAAAACTCAAAAGGAAACTCAAAACCAACAGAAATATAACGAGCGACTCTAAGGTCGAAAGAATAAACAACACTGGTCTCTATCTCAAAGAAAACATGTTTGGTTGATGGAATTTACTAGATACAACGGAATAATATTATACAAGTAATATGATGGGTATGATACAAGAAAAACCCACCTATTAGCAAGTCACCCGAATGAAACTGAGCCCGCAAAGCCGTAATGAAACCTGTAAGCAAACCTGCAAGAAACTGGGGCACAACGGGGGTGAGTTGCC
Source organism: Agapanthus africanus (assembly GCA_030015575.1). Lineage (NCBI taxonomy): Eukaryota > Viridiplantae > Streptophyta > Magnoliopsida > Asparagales > Amaryllidaceae > Agapanthus > Agapanthus africanus. Next base: position 542,989,319 of record CM057337.1, read on the forward strand.
AACTCGTGAATAGAAAAACATCCACGCACAGAAATCGCATATATAACGCAATCCTAGGTCAATGATCATAATATAGCCTCAAAAATATGAATAACACGTAGCCTATAACAAGGCTAGGGTAAATATCTAACCCGAGTGTATTCTCATGTGCCCATGTCAGTGCCTCAGGTAGCAATATATCATATGAATGAGGTATGCATGCATGAAACAGAATACATGTAAATGAAGAAACTGTTTTCATAAATTAGTGAGATTTCCTTCATATTTTTAAACTGAGGTATCATAAATGAAATCAGTATCAACAGTGTCTAGCATCGACACAAAACATAAATCTCACTGTCTCGAAATATCAATGTCTCAATCTCAATATCTAGGGCGCCTTCAGTCCAGACCGGCCCCTACCATCCATCTCAAGACCACGACGGTATCCTCCGGATATCCGACGCGTCGGGTAATATCACTGGTCGGTAGTACTCCACTGCCGGGCTCAACGTCAACACCACATTCCTCTTGCCCCGGGGTACCGCACCGGGCCCACCATGTACCCGTGACGGTTCCTCCACTCCTCGACACGGATCTCGAAAACCACAGCAAACTCATGATGGACGACACTTTACATCACTAGAAAACCGCAACATTTTATATTTTAAAAGATCATAAGTTGTAAATTTTGCGGCTTTCCCCGAAATCCAGAAATATCATAAATCTCAAGAAATCATCACAAGTGCATATGTCAATGATAATGAATGCATATGGTATCAATAACCAAGTTGCAATGTATGATTAATAAACTAGGCATGTAAGGCAGGTACACTAATATCATATCAAACTACTAACTAACAAGCTAAGTCGAGCAAATATATTCTCTAAAGTGTACGTGACATGGCAATTACCGATGAAGATGTGTGTGAGCCGGCAAGTAGGTGTACGTGTTACATACGCATCATCGGTAATGGTGCTGGTGTCCTAACAGCATGATATCAATAATGGAATATGCAGCAAAATAAGTATGCGAGGCAGAGCGAACAACAATAATATGCGGGAGCTGAATACTAGACACAACGATAACTAATTTATAATAATCTAATATAAGACCTACAAATGGTGCCTTTTGAAATAACACGAATCCTGGGGTTTTGAAAATAGGGGCTACGGTGTTTTTATGAAAAGATACGTCTTTTGAAATATCCGTAGGATCCCTTGGGCTGTCTTTTAAAATACCCACGATTCGTTAGTTTTTGAAATAGGTAAGAATCGAATCTAATCTAACAACTAAACTAAACTAAAGGGTTAAGCTAACAAGCTGAACTATAGGTAAGGAAACCGCCTAACATCTGAGTCGATACATATACATACCTGTATATATATTAGTCGGTGATCCCGCCTCAATAATATCATATCCGATACCATATCTAAAATCAGACATCCCAAGTCAAGAGTGCGGATCAATCATCAAGATATAGCTCGTACGTAAATCCGTCGTACGGCATCCTAAATCTGGGTACGGGTCAAAGTCACATCAATCACACTAATCATTTGGTATCTTCTTTATCAAATATCATGATCCGGAATAATTTCCTACGTCTAGTACAATATTGATGCCATCTATGTATGCATGCGGGTGTAAGAATTACTACGTCAGAAGACCCGCTAAAACATCATGTCGTATCTCAATACGAACCAAATCACGTCACCGATCTCCTGGCCTCAAGCCCAATCTCATCGACTCATCTCAAATTCCAAATACTATCCTCAAATCCAGTATATGAACACATAGTCCCATACCCATGTGAACACATAATATATATATTTCCATACACGCATATATGAAATAAGGAATGTATGCACGTATGTATATGTGTGTATGTGCAAGTGTAGTGCACCCACTACCTAAGGTTTCGTAACCATGCACCAATCCAACACCAATATCCATCTAAAATCATCAATAATAAATCCTAACAACATATCATAAATTGTTGGTGTGTATACGCTTCCGTACACATTACCACGGACTGCGGGGGTGCTATACGCCATCCACCCGACTTCTCCCCGTAGATATAAATCTACTCACCTGGTCCTCGCTAGCCGGTGCCGACGTCGCCACGCGCTTGCTTGTCGTCTCGAAGTCCACATGGGGTACCTACATATCATAACGCACCGTATCGCATTAAAATTAAATTCGAAATCGAAACGGCATATGAAAATCAAATCGGCACGCGTATCATGCGTAGGTCCAAACCTATCGCCTACGCATGCAATAATAGTCAAACCAACCCTCGACGTCGATGTACAAACGTCAACCATCGAGAAAAATCCAATCATACTCATTTGCACAATTACAAGCACTAATTATAATATAAAATAGCTTACAATTCCCAAAAACCCCAATTTCACTTAAAAAGTCATTTTTCCGAAAATCTAGCGAGCACAATTCGCCGTTTTTGTACAAAAAATGATGTTTAAATGAATGTAGCGGCCAATATACTTATTAAATATCTTAAATAAGTCATAGAAACAATTTCCGGAATTTAATCTCATTAAATTCCAAAAACCCTAATATTCTAGTTTACAAAATACCCTTTTTAACAATTTCATAGCAAAATGCACAAACTACAATTTAGGTTGGATTTACATGATCTAAAGCATTAAACCACACTTAATAAAGTTAATGAAGTCATGAAAAACCTAAACACATTTTTAATCCCAAGTATTTAACCAATTTCAAAAACCCAGTAAGCAAATTAGCAAATTAACACAATTTTTAAACTAACCATTAGCACAAGCTACTAATCTTGTATTAACATGACAAAAAAGCCTAAATATAACACACAACCATACACCAATTTTATAAAACCCTAACTTGCATTCAAATTCATAACTTGAATTCCAAAACTTGCAACTTAAGCCTAATTAACACTTAAGTAGTTTAGCTATAAGAAATTAGTAACAAATTAAGCAAAAATGTTTTAGAATTATACCCAAAAACATTTGAAGATCCACAAGCATCCATGGCCCTCAAAAATGCTCTCTTTCACAAGGATCCATACTATACGGGCTAAGCTAAAATGGGTAGGAGTCGGATTTGGGTTTTGGGATTTTTTTTGATGGATTTGAGGCAATTTTTGATGAAGTTTGAAGAGAAAAGAGAAGGGAAATTGGGGGGGGGGCTGTTGCTGCTGTAGGAGGGAGGGGGGGTCGGCTGAATGGGAGTGGGAGAGGAGAGAGAGGGAGGTAGAGAAAGTGGGGGAAGAAGTCAAAGTCAATTCAAGGTCAAAGGTCCATCTCATTTCTCCATTTTCTTTTCTTTTCTTTCATTTCTTTCCTTTGAAATTCAAGTGGGGAAATTAAATGGGGGCTGCTGAATTCTTCAAGGGGAGAAGTAAATGGGAGTGTGTGGATGTGGGTACGGGTGTGGGGTGATGAAAAATGATAAATATAATACCCCAAACATCCATTTACGCTAAAAAAAACCTTTTTTCTTCAATATTTTCTAAACCGTTTTGGCATATGATTTCGTTCCAAAAACCACATGATAAAATTTTATTTATTGTTTTATTATGCACAAAATTTGTTTCAACTCATTCCAATTTGTAATTTTCCCTAATTAAATATATTAGTGACGGCTTAAAATAATAATAAAATAATATTTTTTTCAGAAAATTTGAAATTTCACCAGCGGCTCAATAAACACCAAATAATAGCAATTACATAGCTAGAATATGTATATTTAATTTTTATAATAAGATATTTGTATTTTGACTTTTTACAGAAAACCCCCTTATTTTACCGATTTTTTTTCGAAATTTCACCGAAACGATTTTCAAAGCGTTACAGGGCGAGCTACGAATCTTCCTTCGATGACGTGGACCGAGTTTCCTACAGCCTTTCTTGCCAGATTTCTTCCCCAGAGTGTGAGGGACGCTAGAGCTAGCAGTTTTGAAGCGTTGAGGAAATCAGCAAGTATGTCAGTAGTAGATTATGACTTACGATTCACCCAGCTGTCGTGATATGCCCCATACTTAGTACCTACGGAGGAGCTTCGGGTGAAGAGGTTCCTAAGGAGTTTGTACACGCAGTTGTATCTGGCGATAGGCTCCCAGCATTTTGATACATATGCACAGGCCATGGATGCAGCGATTCGAGTAGAGGAGCGGTTGAGCGAGTCAGTAGTCGTTCCGGAGCCAAAGAGGTGTAGACCGGTTGTGCCGACGAATAGACAGTTTGGCAGAGGTAGAGGGTCATATCCAGGCAGATATACTCCAGGCCGCAGTGTCGGACGAGGTTGGACACATGGCCAGATGTTCAGTTCTTATCCTGATGATCAGAGACCACCATCTACCTGTTTTAGTTATGGACTTCCCGGACACTTTGCGCGGGATTGTAGATCTCAGGGAGGGACCGTTGCTCCACAGGTTGCCTTACCCCTTCCACCTCCTACACCGATGGCTTTACTTCCTCCCCCAGTTGGCGCTACACGCCAGGCAGTTGCACCACGAGGTTGAGGCTTTGCAGGACGTGCTCAGAGAGGTCGAGGAGATCGAGGTAGAGGACGACAGGATGCGGGCAGGGGCCAGGCATGAGTATTTGCGCTGACTCCACAGGATGCCCAGGCATCAAATGCAGTCGTGAAAGGTACTCTTACAGTATGCTCATTAGAGGCACATGTTTTATTTGATCCCGGTTCTACACATTCTTATGTATCTTCACGATTCGTACTTTTGTTGGGGAAAGAGTCGTCATTTTTAAAGTTACCATTGGTAGTGATTACCCCAGTTGGAGATTCTTTTATAGCTCGGCACGTATTCAGATCGTGTTCGGTGCGTATTGGTGATAGAGATTCGCTAGTTGATCTGATCCTCCTTGACATGTTAGATTTTGACATACTTCTTGGTATGGATTGGTTAGCCGGTTGTCATGCCTATGTAGATTGTCGAGGAAAAGTGGTTAGATTTTGTTTTCCAGGTGAACCAGTGTTTGTTGTGCAGGGGGATTGCAAGTTAACCCCTGTCAACATGATTTCTGCTCTTTGTGCACGGCGGCTCTTGAAGAAGGGTTGTCATGGGTTCTTGGCTTTTGTTCAGGACTTAGGGGTCGCTGAAGTTCCATTGGATCAAATTCCGATCATACGAGAATTTCCTGAGGTATTTCATGCTGAGTTACCAGGATTGCCACCTGATCGAGATATCGAATTTTGCATCGACTTGATTCCGGGTGCGGGGCCTATTTCTATACCACCCTATCGAATGGCACCGATGGAATTAAAGGAACTCAAAAGCCAGTTACAAGAGTTGTTAGATAGTGGACTTGTTCGTCCCAGTGTTTCACCATGGGGAGCTCTTGTCTTATTTGTTAAAAAGAAGGACGGTAGTATGAGAATGTGCATTGACTACCGACAGTTGAATCATGTCACTGTACGAAACAGGTATCCATTACCACGTATAGATGACTTGTTCGATCAGTTGCAAGGAGCTGGGTTTTTCTCGAAGATCGACTTGAGGTCAGGGTATCATCAGTTGAGGGTTCGGAAGGACGATATTCCGAAGACGGCGTTTCGTACGAGATATAGGCATTATGAATTCCTGGTGATGTCGTTCGGACTCACCAACGCTCCAGCAGCTTTTATGGATATGATGAACCGTATCTTTAGACCATTTATCGATCGGTTCATTATAGTATTCATAGATGATATTCTTGTATATTCTCGGAGTCAGACGGAGCACGAGCAGCATTTACGTATCACATTGCAGACCTTGAAGGAGCATCAACTGTATGCAAAATTCTCTAAGTGTGCTTTTTGGCTCGATAGTGTGGAGTTCTTGGGTCACATAGTTACAAGAGAAGGTATATGTGTGGACCCAAAGAAGATTGGAGCGGTACAACACTGGCACAGGCCTATGTCAGTTACGGAGGTTCGGAGTTTCTTAGGTCTGGCAGGTTATTACAGACGCTTCGTACAGGATTTCTCACGGATAGCGGCACCTTTGACAGGATTAACAGGAAGGAAGTTCCATTTCAGTGGACAGATGCGTGTGAGCAGAGTTTCCAACAGTTGAAGACGCGGTTGACGACTGCACCTGTATTATCTTTACCTTCCGGGTCAGGGGGTTTCATCGTGTATTGCGATGCTTCTAGAGTGGGTTTAGGCTGTGTGTTAATGCAACACGGCAGAGTTATAGCCTATGCTTCTCGACAGTTGAAGAGGCATGAACAAAACTACCCCACTCATAATCTAGAGATGGCTGCTGTAGTATTCGCATTGAAGATTTGGAGACATTACTTGTATGGAGAATCATGTCAAATCTTCACAGATCATAAAAGCTTAAGGTATATCTTTCAGCAGAGAGATCTGAACCTCAGGCAGCGTAGGTGGATGGAACTGGTGAAGGATTACGATTGTGAGATCTTGTACCATCCAGGCAAGGCGAATGTTGTAGCAGATGCCTTGAGTCGGAGGCCTGGAAGTAATTTATCTCATTTAAGCATTTTGCTGAGACAGTCTTCTACATACTGGCAGATCTTATGTGATAGTCGTATACAGTTTGAGTTCTCGCCAACAGGAGGCCAGCTAGCACATGTTCGCACCAGACCTCAGTTATTAGATCGCATTCGAGAGGCGCAGCCTACAGATACTCGTATGATGGAGATTATAGATCAGGTTAGGCAGGGCAGGGAGACGGAGTTCGTGATTGATGATCATGGAGTATTACGTTTTAGGACTCGTCTCTGTGTGCCAAATTCTAAGGGATTGAGGCGTGAGATTTTGGAGGATGCCCACAGATCGGTATACAGTATTCATCCTGGTTCCACCAAGATGTATCGTGATTTGAAGGATGGTTACTGGTGGGAAGGAATGAAGAGGGACATAGCAGAATATGTTTCACGATGCTTGACTTGTCAACAAGTCAAAGCAGAACACCAGAGGCCAGCCGGGGAGCTGCAACCCTTACCCATTCCAGAGTGGAAATGGGAACAGATTTCCATGGATTTCGTGGTGGGTCTGCCCAGGACTAGCAGAGGGTATGATACTATTTGGGTGATTGTAGATAGATTGACAAAGGCCGCTCATTTTCTTCCAGTGAAGACGACGTATGGATTTGCTCAGTATGCACAGGTTTATATCGATGAGATTGTACGTCTACATGGAGTGCCGACATGCATAGTATCAGATCGAGGTACCCAGTTCACTAGCAGGCTATGGCAGAAACTTCAGGACGCTCTTGGTACACGACTGAGTTTTAGTACAGCTTTCCACCCACAGACAGATGGTCAGTCGGAGCGGACCATTCAGATACTAGAGGATATGCTTCGGGCTTGTAGCCTAGATTTCAGTGGTAGTTGGGATCGTCACCTACCTTTGATAGAATTCTCGTACAACAACAGTTTTCAGGAGACGATCCAGATGGCACCCTTTGAAGCTTTGTATGGGAGGAAATGTCGATCACCCGTTTGCTGGACGGAACTTAGCGAGAGTGGTATATTGGGACCGCAAATAGTACAGGAAACTACAGAGAAGATTCAATTGATACGAGAAAGAATGAAAGCGGCTCAATGTAGACAGAAGTCATACGCATATCGACGACGACGTAAACTCGAGTTTGATGTGGGAGATCATGTGTTCCTTCGAGTATCTCCAATGAAAGGTGTGATGCGCTTCAGGAAGAAAGGGAAGCTCAGCCCCAGATATGTTGGACCTTACGAGATTTTAAAGAGGGTGGGCGCTGTAGCTTATCGGTTAGCACTTCCACCTAATTTTCCCGACGTACATCCGGTGTTTCACGTTTCGATGCTTCGCAGATTTCTTCACGATCCATCTCACGCGATCCAGCATCAGATTTTCCAGCTTGAGCCAGATTTATCCTATACAGTGCAGCCCGTCGCTATTCTGGACAGACAGGCAAAGCAACTACGATCAAGGATACTTCCATCTGTAAAGGTTCTCTGGCAAGGAAAGAATCGCGAGGAGGTTACTTGGGAGACGGAGGACGCAATGCGAAAGAAATTTCCACATCTTTTCGTAGGTATGTCTAGTAATTATTTTAAATTCGGGGACCGAATTTTCTTAAGGGGGGAATATTATAACATTTGGAATATTTAGAAATAAATAAAAATTAATTAAATTAATAATAATTTGATAAATCAAAAAACTGTTAAAATAAAATATGTCAATCTTCATAAGCTATATGTAGTACAAATTAAATTAGAATTTTTGAATGCAAATTAAATAAGTTATAAGGGTTTTAGTGACAAATTTAGCTTCATTTTAACAAAATGTGTGTTTTATAATAAGTTAGGTTGTGAGGGGTTAATATATAAAAATTTAAAGTGTTATGCAAATATAAGATAGTTAAGATTTTAATTGAAAGTGGTGGAAAAGTCAAATTAGTTCAGAATTTTATTTAGATTAAAAAGAAAAATGTGATGATAAAGCTTAACCACCTCATGCTTGCATGCACACCTTCAACCTCCACCTCCTCCTTGTATGAAACACACACACTTCAACACTTGACACCACCTCCTTAACCCTATCCCTTCCTCCATTCATTTAAAAAGCTCATTCTCAGCTCAAAACTGAGAATAAAACTCAAAGAAATTTAAAAAGAAAAGGAAATTTAAAAGAGAACATGAAAGAACAAGAGGAAGAAGAATGGAGCTATGTTCTATGAGTTGATCATCATCAAGTTAGGAGGGACTTAGCAATTTGGAGGGTTATTCCTACAGCAATATAGGAGAGTAAAACTCTTAAACACAGTAGGGAGTAAATTCTGTAGCTTAGTTAGTTTAGAGTTAATCAAGTCACATAATATCGTATTTTAGTTAACATTAAGCTCTGTTAAAATCTGCTAATATTTAGAAGATAATTAATTGAACTAAACAGAGTTAAAATGATATAGGTAACAACTAGAGTAAACCACAAGACCATGACACCAGGGGGCCGGTTTTTGGCCGGCGGCCATAAGGGAAAATCCGGTGTCGCCGGCCGTGTTAGGAGCTAGGTGGGTTTGCTCTGTTGGGTATGCTCCAGTGTGTTATCTTGGTTATTTTGGTACTGTTTAATTAAACTAGTTTCACTATAAAGAGAATCTGGAAACATATATCGGAAGGGTAATTCAAAACACTATATACGATACGTCTAAAACACGTCGCGTTTTATATTCTGTAACAGTACAGATTAAGGTTAAAATTCAGCAAGATTAAGTGTTTAATAACTTGATATAATTAAATAGTATGTAACTTGTATGTGGGAAAGGGTGTTTTTCATTTCCGTCATATCGGAATAGCCAATTTTCTTATATAAGTTAAATTGTAAATTTAGATACGGATACAAGAATTTCGGAAGCGGCGAGGAAAGGGAAAGGATTAGCAATTCCGGAGTAGATTCGACCTTTCCGGTGAGTAGACTAAACATCTACCGGGAAATTTTGTAAAGATGGCGTGTTTCGCCCGTAATTTTATTTAACTTAATGTTATATATTGTTATGCCCAATTGATGAATTACATTCATTATATACACATATAAATTGCATAGTTGTTAGAACACTTCACAATTATCGACGAGTCATGCCACGTGCACATCTTATATGCTACACACACCTCGTCGATATTGGTATGTCACTTTACACTTAAACATCATACTTGTTAACATGAATTTATATCGTATTTCACATATCAATAATAGTAGTAAATTGCATTGTTTACGTCATGTTACCATATGCGTATTTCTGTGTTATATATGAGGTAATTGCAGAATTGAGGATTTATGGTTTTGAGTTTTGAATACTATTACATAAATCCAGTGTTCTCATGATTGATGTGTCATGTCCACTATGAGATGATTTCTGTTTTGGTTTTATTCCGGACCGAGTGGGGGAGATACACGGTCGCGGATTATACGTTATCCATACTGAGTGGGGGAGATATACAGTTGGATACATGGTGGACCCGGTCGAGACCGAGGGGCAGGATAGCCGTATTGAGACGGGGGAGCCTAGCGAGGTTACTCGATACCGGAGTTAGTGATAAATATACGGCGTGTATCTAGATGATAACGACTGGTATTGTTGATTCAGGATCATTCGGGGAATGATGCCTATATGAAATGGAAGTTTTGTGTCGTTGATGGACACTGAGAAATGATTTTATTGAGTTGAGATTTCCCTAGTATCAGGAGATTTATTGTTGAATTTCACATATACTCATACCTCATTTTGATTCATATTTCCGTAGTATGATTGTCATATTTACTTTATTCACCGTTATATGTTAGTTATATTCACCGAGTTGACAACTCACCCCCGTTGTGCCACAGTTCCTTGCAGGGATAGAGTGGACGGGTAGCTGCGAGGCGGAGTTACTTTCACAGTTGTATTTCATCTTTTGTTAGGTAGGTTACATGTGTAGTAACCTTCCTTTTTGATTTTGTATTTTGTATCTAGAAGGTCTCCATCAAACCTGTATTTTGACTTAGAATGAGAGATTTTATATATATATGGACAGTTGAAATCATTTGGTCAGTATATCATAGTTTCTTTCTTTATGAGATTCATAGTGATGTTCTATATGTTTATATTCATGTTCATTGTTAATATTGTTGATTCCAACTAGGAATACAACTAAACTTAACCTTTCTTATTTGTTTAATAAATTAACCTCATGAATTGGGATTTTTACTTAAACAACTAAATTTTTATAAATAATTCCGCATTAATGTATTATGATCTTGGTTTTCGGCTTACTTGGACTTGTGCATATCTTTAGATATGATATAATCTAAGTGCCGGTCACATCCAAACTTGGGTCGTGACAGTAGAAAAGAGGGACTTACGGGTTTGGACAACGCTAGAGAGTGAGAGGGAGGTAGAGGGTTTGCCGGTGCGTCGAAACGTCGTGAAGAGGTCCTAGCACGATCACCGGAATTTCGCCGTCGATTTCGTCAGAGCTTCGCCTTTCGCTCGTTTTCTCACGTACCAAGTTCTGTTGAAATTTTTAGAGAGTGGACTTAGGAATGTAGGGTGAGAGGGTAGAGGGTATGGGGGTTTATATAGGGTCAGTCTAGGATTAGGGTTTTAATAAAATAAATATATAAAATATATAAAATTCATTAAAAATCATTAAACCTAGGATTAAAAGGGATTTATTGGGCAATTGGTAACCGATCCAAGCATTTAGATTATGCAGGAGGGTGGACCGGGTCAAGAGACAACTTTTCTCAGTTGGTGACTCGGCCGTCTGGTCAAGTCCGGCCGGCGGCGCCGGACCGAGTCGGCCGAGTTGCCTACCGGCGGTGTCGAGTCGGGCCGAGTCAGGGCTCCAATGGCTGGGGATTCTTCGGGGGTACAATTTGGTATATTTACTTTTTGTTGTCCAGTACATATTTTGGGAGTTATGGCCTTTTGACCGTTGACTTCCAAAAATATTAAAACAAAATAAATACAAAAATAATGTGAGGCATGCGATTTGAACTATGGTGGCTTGGTTCAGCAGTGCAAGGTATTACCAATGAGCTACAAGCTCCTTCTTGTAATTATTGTGGGAAAATAACTATTTAAAGTGGTAACAGCAACACTAAATACCCTAAGTATTACTTTAATTTTAAAACAATTTTATGTACACTAAAAATGGAGTTATTTAAAAACAAATTAATTACTTATATATATATTGTGCTCAGGTTAAAATACTCCTTTATGGATTTTTAAAAATTTTAAAAAAAATTTGTATAGAAAAGTGTATAGGAAAATTAGGGTTGTTACATATCATGTCAGTAAACTGGGCAATGTGTATGTCACTACTCATCGGTCACTAAGTCAATGAAATCAAATGGTGGAAAGAATGCTCGTTTTTAATAAGGGTCTCGTGCATGTCCGAGACTACGGTCCGCTGTGCCCGGGACATAACCCTGTCAGCCGTGCCGCTAGGCCCACAACCTAATATATGTATATGTATATATATCACTAATAGAGAATGATCATCCTCTAAATCACTGTAACTTGCTAAATACGAGTTCAATTCCACCTTGATTTACCCATTTCCCAGGTTATAGTATGTATTCAGGTATTAGATAGGTTGTGAACAAATGCGTATCGCTGTTATTTTCAATCACTTTTCCACTTATCAATATCACTGTCGTATTTGCCAAAACCCAATAACTAACACTAATATATCGACAATGCAAAACAGTCGCTAGGTTTCAGTGTGAACGATCACTATGAAGCAGGTATAAAGCAAGCACGAAAATAGGCAGAAATGCACTGAACAGATATTCACTATTTTATGACCACCAATACCATATAACCTGCAAAATTTACGATAAATCACACGTATAGAATAGACCAAAATAATATAAAATACGTACGAAGCACACTTGATCATCTAAACAGTAAAATTAATTTCATGTCAATCGGAATTCAGGTTAGGGAATTATCGTCATTTTAAGGTAGCGATCGATTGCTGGAATTCCAGTTTCAGAACTGGAAGCCCAACTTCACGCGCGTTTTACCAGTGATTATGTTCAGATTCAGGTGTTTTCCCTGTTGAATAAAATATATTTCTGTCTATTAAGTTTCCAAAGCATCAAACGGATTATCAATAGCATTTTTTTATTAGAATTTATGTCCTGTTTAGTGTAGTTGTGTAAGAGAGGTCACTGCAGAAACTGCAGAATACATCGGTACGCTAAAATGCAAATTAAATATCAAACGATAGTGAAACGAAAAGGGACCAGATTCAGGTGTTAGCTAATTAAATTATCTATGTATTCATATATGGCTCCATGCATTTTCAGTCTAAAGAGGGGATGCACAGGTGTTCAAAGTCTGGTATCCAAAACGAAACGCTGCCCCGGACTGCAGTCCAGTGCCGGGTTCGCAACCAAGTATCGTTACAGTGATCTAAAATTGTCGAGAAACAAACTATGGATGGTTTTAGGTTATCAAGTCGGCTTCGATATGAGCCGTTGAACGTTACATTCCAAATTTTATTTAATACACAACAATTTTAACGAGGTAACATGCGCTGCAAAAATTCAGATTTAGTGTCGCCTTTAGGGGGCGACGATACATGCTTATAAACACGATATTTTGCATCCAAATTCCGACACGGTATTCATAATCATTAAAAGGATCTAATTATCATAGGTTCCTCCATAACAAGATATGTTTTGGTTTAGGAATTTGTATCGAGTATTTAACTAGTGTACGGTTATTAAACGAGAGGTGCGCTTAATCTACTCAATTAAAATAAGAGGTATCCCATGTTCACGTTCTGACCACTATAGACATTATCGATGGTTATAAGTTCAAAATGCGGCTATTATGACGATGTAGATACGTATGCAATAATATCATTACGATGAAAACCTATCGATCCATTTAAAATAATACTAGCATGTAAAGCAAGTGATCGGGTTTTCATTTGCCTTCGGTCGCTGATATAGGAGCGACACCGCTTGCGGAGTTCGTCTCGACACACGAGACAATACGATGCTGGACATGGCGCGTGGCATGAGAGTGGCACGGCACGACACGGTACCGAACGCGATGCTGGTACGGGAGTGGGCACGATGCCTGCACTGGATCGAGGTATGGAGTGACACGAGGCTGGCACGACGGGGCATGGGGGATGGCACGGCGTGGCACGATGTGTGTGGCGTAGAGAGTGGGTATGGGACGTGACACGTCTAGGTACGCTGTAGTGCAGCCATGGCATGGTGGCAGTGCGGAGGCGGGCATGGATGCTGTAGCACGGAGGCGTCGAATGTAGAGGGTCTTCCGGCGGTGAGCTCAGGCAGCTCTGGGGCTAGGAGCTTGGAGCTCGGAGAATCGGGGAGCTTCGAAGATCGTAGACGCCGGGGTCGCGCTCGGGTGAAGGAGGAGGAGCCGGGGTCGGCTTGGGACCCCGAGGGCATCGGTTGTCGCTTGGTGGAGAGTCGGTGGTGGAGGAGAGGAGGTGATGGAGATGAGTTGACGGTGGAAGTGATGAGGGGGTCGATGATAATAAGGTGGTCGGGGCTCGTCGGTGAGGTGTTGGGGTTTAGTAGGTAGTTGGTCGTGGGTTCGGGTGCAGTGGCTTAGGCTCGGGCGTTGTGGCGACAAGAGGGGAGGTTCATGCGTGGTCGATGGTTCGGTTGGTTGCCGGAGACGATGACGAGGAAGGGGTGGGAATGAGAGAGAGAGAGAGTTAGAGAAAGACGAGGGACGGAGAGTGAAGTAGAGAGAGATGAGTGAGATAGTGAAGTAGAGGGAGATGAGCGAGGGATCAAGGTCGTCGTGGATGTTGGGGAAGTGGGCACCGCGGGGCGTCGGCACGAGCGAGAAGGGAGAGAGTATTTAGGGGATGCGAGGAAACATGGGTGGCTGGGTCATCCCGCGTGCGAGTCAGAAGGAGGTTGTTGGCAGGGGCATGGTCGTCACGGAGGTGGGCGCAAGAAGCGGGCGTGGGCGCGAGGAGTGGGGAGAGACGTTGGGAATAAAAGGCGGGAAAAGAAGCGAGAACGAGGGAGAAGAAGTAGGGTGTGAGCGGGTCAGGTCAGTTCGGGTGAGTCGAGTCGGGTAGGGTAGGGTTTAGAATTTAGGATTTGTTTTAGAGTTTAGGTAATAATTTAATAAATAAAATAATAAAAAATCTTTTTTAAAATGTGTAAAAATTCTAGGAAAAATCTGGAAAAAAATACGGGAAATAAATATACGGAAACTGGGGATTTACATCATACTCTCCATACAAAAATTTCGTCTTCGAAATTAAAATGAAAACAACGGAACGACAACACTACATAAACAGATGTGAAAAACATGCACGGATGTCCTTCTCACGTTCCCAGGTAGACTCTCCTGGAGAACGACCACCCAAAAAAACTCGAACTAAGGGAATGACTTTATTCTCCAGCACTTTTCCCGACAATCGAGAATGGTGGTAGGCTGCTCCTCGTAGGACAGATCAATGCCCAAAGTTAACTCCGAATGGTCCAGGATATGGCTGTCATCCCGAACGTAGTGCCTCAACTGAGAAACATGGAAAGTATTATGCACACCAGCTAGCGATAGAGGCAAGGCTAGTCGATAGGCCACCTCTCCTACTCGCTCTAGCACCTCAAAAGGTCTGATGAATCGGGGACTGAGTTTCCCGCGACTACCAAACCCGATCACTCTCTGAGTGGGAGATATCTTCAGAAACACGTGGTCACCGAGATATCTTCAGAAACACGTGGTCACCAATACCAAACTCCAACGATCTTCTGCCGGCATCTGCCCAACTCTTCTGTCAATTCTGAGCCGCCTTGATTGGTTGCCTGATCATCTGAACTTTGCTCACTTTTTGCACTATTAGCTCAGGGCCCGACAACCTTTGTTCACCTATGTCATCCCAACACAGAGGGAATCGACACTTCTGTCCATACAGAGCCTCGAACGGTGCCATCTGGATGCTAGCTTGGTAGCTGTTATTATACGAAAACTCTACCAGATGGAGGTGATCCTCCCAAGAACCCTGAAAGTCAAGAATGCATGCCCTCAGCATATCCTCGAGCGTCTGGATGGTACGCTCGGATTGTCCATTCGTCTGTGGATGATAGGCCGTGCTGAACTTGAGGCGCATGCCCAAACTCCCCTTCAGGCTCTTCTAGAAATGGGAGATGAACCCGGTGTCTCGATCAGACACGATAGTAACGGGCATCCCATGCAGTCTCACAATCTCCTGCATATATTTTTCCGTGAGCGACTCCGTCGTTTGTCCGACTCAGAAGGGTAAGAAATGTGCTGCCTTCGTAAGACGATCGACAATAACCCAGACGACATTATTACGCCTTGGACTTCCAGGTAGTGCCATCATAAAATCCATGGTGAAGTGCTCCCATTTCCACTCTGGTACTGAAAGAGGCTATAGCAACCCCACTATTCTCTGATTTTCGGCTTTCACCTGTTGGCATACTAGACATTTAGAGACAAAGCAAGCAATCTCCCTCTTCATTCCGTTCCACCCGAAGTGCTGCCTCAGGTCTCTGTACATCTTGGTGCCACCTGGATGTACCGATTAAGTGGAACAATGTACTTCGGCTAGGACTTCATCTCGAATACCCCCCTTTGGAACACACAGCCGGCTGCCAAATCTCAGAGAACCATCTTCTTGAATCTACAAATCTGTCCTCAACCCAGCCTCAACTAACCCTCTGAATTTCTGCAACTGAGGGTCTCCAGCCTGTGCAGCTTTGATGCGATCTATAAGCGATGATTGAAATTGCAACTGCCAGAGCTATCCGGGCACACCCGGAGTAATTAACTCCAACTCGAGTCTCTGAAGGTCATCGAGAATCCCTTTCTGACAAGTTAGCAATGCAGCCGACGGCCTGCGACTGAGAGCGTCAGGAACGACGTTCACCTTCCCCGGGTGATACTGCAGATCAATGTCGTAGTCTGCCATCAACTCCAACCATCTATGCTTCCTCATATTCATCTCTTTCTGAGTGAACCCGTATTTCAGACTATTGTGATCCGTGTACACCTCCACTCTTTCGCCTAGTAAGTAATGCCTCCAAATCTTTAAGACGAACACAACAACCGCTAACTCCAGGTCATGCATGTGGTAGTTCATCTCATATGTTTTCAACTGATGAGAGGCGTAAGCCACCACTCGACCATGCTGCATCAATACGCAACCCAAACCTTTTCCCGATGCATCACTGTGAACAACCAAGCCACCTGAGCTGTCTGGAATGGTCAGGATTGGGGCCATGGTCAACTTCAATGTCAACAGCTCGAATGTCTAGGTGCATTCCTCCGACCAAACATACGACACCTCCTTCCGTGTGAGCTTCGTCAAGGGTTCCGCTACTCTGGCAAAATCTTGGACAAACCGTCGATAATATCCAGCCAATCCCAAGAAGCTTCTTATCTCAGCAACTAATTTCGGTGTCGGTCAGTCTTTGATATATTCGATCTTCGTCGGATCCACTGAAATGCCTCGAAACAACATGCCCCAGAAATTGCACCTTGTCGAGCTAAAACTCGCACTTAGCTTAGCATAGAGATTCTCCTCCCGTAGAACCTGCAATACAATACGTAGATGCTCGGGGTCCTCCTCTCGACTTCTGGAATAGACTAGAATGTCATCGATGTATACGACGACAAACTGATCCAAGTACTTAGAGAAAACCCTGTTCATCAAGTCTATAAATATGGCCGGTGCATTGGTAACACAGAATGGCATCACAAGAAACTCACAGTGGCCATACTGGGTTCGAAAATCCGTCTTGCATACATCCTCTGCCTTGACCCTGATTTGGTGGTACCCTGACCGAAGGTCTAATTTAGAAAATACTTGAGCACCACCAAGCTGGTCAAACAAGTCGTTGATGGGGGGAATGGGATACTTGTTCTTCATGTTCACTCGGTTCAAATCCGTGTAATCGATGTACATGCGCAAGGAACCGTCTTTCTTCTTCACCAATAGCACGACAGCACCCATGGGGAAACACTTGGACGGATAAATCCCTTGCTCAAAAGATCTTCTATCCGCTTCTTTAATTCTGCCAATTTAACTGGCGCCATCTGTTCCCCTCCGAAAGACGGCGCGGCGTGAAGATGTCTTGCCTGAGATTCGGGGCAGATGCTATTTGGTTTTATCCATCCACCTATCTGAAGATGCCAAGTTGATTTATGGCACCGTGTATCGGAAGTTTAGACGGATGCGGCCGATGTAGCAGACTTCGTCAGATTCCCCCTCGTTAGAGGGGTTTTTGATTGTGGGGACGCTCTTCCCTGCAGGTGCAAGCCCCTGCAGTTAATTACGCTACCGCACCGCGGTAACAACTTTCTCCTTCTCCAGAATTTCACTTCGTGTCGTGGGTGTTTGTTTTGTTTGTGGTTGCCCGTGGATTGTATACGGAGACTAATTTATGTCGTCGCCCGTAGGACGTGGATTAGTCCAAATCCGTATTTTCTTAGATTTGGTTTTGGGGGTTTTGGTTTAAGGATACGTTAGCCATTTTTGAGGCTAATATCAACTTAAACATTTGTTAAGGATACGTTAGTCCAATTTAAGACTAAGATCAACTTAACAGGATTGTTTAGATCCGACAAAAGAGCATTTGGGGGCTCTATTGTTCCAGTTTAGGGACATAGTGGTCCATTGCCAGTTTAGGGACGTGGTGGTCTATTGTTCCCATTTGGGGGACGGATATTGGTTTAAGGACGCATTAGTCCATGAGTTTAAGGACCCCACAATCCGTATTACCAGTTTAGGGACATAGTGGTCCAACATTCCCGTATTGAGGATGAATGCTGGTTTAAGGACGCATTAGTCCATGAGTTTAAGGACCCCACAGTCCGTATTCCCATTTTGGGGACGAATGTTGGTTTAAGGATGCATTAGTCCATGAGTTTAAGGACCCCACAGTCCGTATTACCAGTTTAGGGACATGGTGGTCCATCATTCCCATTTTGGGGACGAATGTTGGTTTAAGAACGCATTAGTCCATGAGTTTAAGGTCCCTACTGTCCGTATTGATGTGTGGTTGTCGGGACCCGTCACCTCTCTAACGACGTTGAAGGATTACAATGACAAATATCAGAGGAGTTCGGAGATGTACCCTTGAACCGGATGTAAATTGATTTGAGAGAGCAGTCGTGCTCAGTCAATTTAATTTGAGGACTTACGGCCAGAATTGGGCTAAGTCCATTTGAAAATGTTCAACATTTTATTTGTGTTTGGCCTGTCAGGGCTTTATTTGGGCTCTGCCCTTTTAATAATGCAGTGCATTTTTTCTGGCCTGTTAGGCCTTTTTAATTAGGCTCGGTCCCTTTTTTTATAATGCAGAGCATTAGGCCTCTCAATTAAATGATAGCATTTATCTTGGCCTGTTAGGCCTTTTTAATTGGGCTCTGCCCTTTTTAAATAATGCACTGCATTTTGTTTGGTCTGATAGACCTTTTTATTGGGCTCTGCCCTTTTTAAATAATGCAGAGCATTTACTCTTCTGGCAGTGTGCCACGTGGCCTGTCAGGCGCTTTGCGCCAATTGAGGAGCGCAAGGCGTAAACTGATATGGAGGCGACACGTGTCATGCTCTGGTGAGCGCAAGCACAGTGCGCTGCGCTATTGCGTTGCTGATTCGTGGCGCACTCTGGTGCAGTGCGCCAATTCACGAGTGCAATGCTCATTTTTTAAAGCGCAAGGCGCAGATTATTCTGGGGTTGACACGTGGCGTGTTCTGGTGACTTGTGCCAACCCAAGATCGCAGAGGCTCATTTCAGAAGTGCAAGGCACTGTTCAAAAGCGCAGAGCGCATCTTGATCTATTTTAGATTAAAGAACAGAATCTCTTTAATTCTAAAGAAGTTCTGTCTCAAGTTTTAAAAACCAGTGGTTCATCAAAAGGCAATGCCTTTATATAGATCAAAAGATCTAGTAAAGAAGTAAATTACTACTCTTTTTTTAATTAATATTATAATTTTTTATTGAAGATCTTTGATTTTGTTCTTAGATAATTGATCTTTTTAGAAGAACTTCTTCTTCCTTTTTTCTCTCAAAGGTTTACATTTTTTTTTCTTCGAGTTCTTCTCAAAGTTTTAGAGGAGTTCTTTTTCTTTTTCTCTGTGTGTTTTAGACTTAGAGTCTAGGGGCCTTTATATAGTGCCAATTGATTTGTTAAATCAGTTAAAGAGATCTTTCTCTGAGTGATTTAGGGATTTTTCCCCACCGTTGGATCTTTGATCCTAGGGTTTCTGTTTTACAGAAGATAATCTTCTTATTTTTAACAAGATTGGAAAGTTCTTTCCAGAATTTTATTGTTATTTAGTGCTGGCACAGTTAGCACAAGCGCACCTGCGCTTGACACGTGTCGCGCAGCGCAATTGCGCTGACACGTGTCGCGCAGCATAACTGCGCTGACACGTGTCGCGCAGCGCAGAGCGCAAGTTGCCTGAAGCGTTGCTTCCTTTATTTAAATAGAGCCTTGCTCTGATTCGGTGCGTGATTAATCCAAAAATTGTAGTTTACCGTAATCAGAAACGGCGTCGCTTCGCAGCTAGCCGGTGAATACGGGTCGATCCGCAGGGATGTGTTAATTTCTGATTTTGTGTTATAACGAGTTGATTCAAATCGTGGTTGGTTTTTTATCGATTGGGTTTAAGACGAATTTATGTGATAAGAAAGGACTCGTTAGGGTTAGGTTGAAGGTAGGGGTGTTGAGATCTATGTTTTCACCTCTTTCAATGCCATGATTTAAGCTTTTTAGAAATATCACAACAATTATTAGCAAAGGGGATTAGGATGATCGGGAAGAAACAAAGTTTCTTCCTCTAGATCCTTGTCCGTCCTTTCCTATTAATTGATGTGATCTTCATGGATGTCATATAAGTCCGGCCTTTTATACTAAGGTTCACCGTTACCTTGTAGGTAGGGTGCCGTAGGGGGCGGATCGTATATGAATGCATGAAGATTTCGTTTTAAAAATAAGTTGGCATTGAAGGAGGTGAGAGACATCCATCTCTCACTTACTCCCTTGTTCCTAACCCTAACGAGCGAGGATTTTACTCGCTCATTAGGGAATTGTAGCAAAGAGACATTTTTATGTTTATGTTTTAAAGGTTAACTACTTGGTGCAGATTAAGGAGGATTACACTAGAGCAAAAATTAAATAACTAGGGCAAGTAAAAGATTATACTAAGGCAAGAATTAAATAAAACTAAAGACTTACAAGAAAAGATGATGCTCTGAATTCTTCAACAAATCTCACTTTTATTGATTATAAAGAGGCATACCTTTTTACAGATCTAGATTACAATTTATAAGTAACTAGTGAAGCTAGGGTTACAGACTCTCGTAGACATGAAATTCTGATTTACCCCCTAAAAATCCCAACAATGAAACGACACACCGACACAAGAAGTCGGTGCCGACACGGGCTCTGTATGGCCGCGGTTCCGCGGCAAAGACATGCCTTTGGCCGCGGATCCGCGGCCATTTAGTGGGTTTGGCCCACTATCTTTCTGTGCTGGGTCACTCTTCTCTTGGGCTCTCTGATCTCACTGTTTGTTTCTCTGTTGGGCTTTCTAGTATTCTCCAGATTCTCAGTGAAACTTGTAAGGATCTTTTTGACCGTTTCACTTGACGTTCGCCTCGGCTTGAGTAGGATCCGTGTGCTGGTTGGTCAAAAGTCCATTTCCTGTATCAACTTTGTCTTTTTTACTGTATTTGCTTCAAAAGTCTGTATCCTGTATCATGTAACAAACGATCGTCAAAAGCACCTGTTTACTTATAAATTGCACAAAAAGTGGGGCGTATAAATTGCAATATTATGATGTGAACAAATACCCCCAAACTTACCTTTTGCTCGTCCTCGAGCAAACTTATTATTTTATTCTGACCTAGCCACACTTTCGCAGGGAAACGCGATTGCACTGAGCACGTGCAACAAGCCGTTAAACCTCTAGGTGTCCCTAGTAGGAGGAGTGTTGTCTCCTGAGGGTTTTCAGCGGATTACACCCACAAAATCCTATCAACTTGGTTTTTCGACTTTTGTTTTCTAATCAGGTTTTCCAATAAGGAATTCTATTATCTTTTAACTCGCAAATTATCCACCCGTATTCTTCACTCTTCCTCATTATTTAACTTAAGATTACATATATCCTGTAGAATTACCTAGCTTTCGGCATTTCTTAAGTTTTCCTTCTAGAGTTCCATCTCCACTTAGGAATTTCTATCAACTCTATTAAAGACACAAGTTCTATTCTTCATTCTTTTCTCTTATCTAAACTCCAATCACATATCCCTACGTGTGTGTAAGTATCACCCCTACATTTGGAAATTCAAATCAAGCAATCGTACTCCCGTCCATTGTCCAAAGCACTTGTGAGACTTCGCTTTCACATCCTTCATGCGACTGTTAATATTTCTTGAGGTACCAACAACCGATTACAAGATGCGTTAGCACTTTAAGGCGTACTTCCTAGTTTTGCAACACCCAAGGCTTTTAGCAGTAGCACCTTTGCTAAATTTTTCTTTTTTTTTTTTTTTAGCCTTAAGTAATCACAAAAACCAGTGTCCATTTTTCTTTATCCACTTTTTTTTTCTTTTTCATTGTGCTAAGGACGTTAGACAAGAGTATTTCAAGGTCTCTTCTACTAATCCAAATTTCAAGGTGCATGTTTGTGCATTTTGTAGGGTACATGTTTTCAGAATTTAGACTTAAGCTAGGAACTATTTTTCAAACTTATACTCTAATAAAAGTTTTAATACTTTTCCTTCGTTTCGATTTAGCCCAAGAAATGAACCCAAAATTTGCCTATTTCT
This sequence comes from Agapanthus africanus, assembly GCA_030015575.1. Classification (NCBI taxonomy): domain Eukaryota; kingdom Viridiplantae; phylum Streptophyta; class Magnoliopsida; order Asparagales; family Amaryllidaceae; genus Agapanthus; species Agapanthus africanus. Next base: position 543,011,595 of record CM057337.1, read on the forward strand.
AGATAACCTAGAAAGACATATACTTTCTACCGTTAAACTTTAAGGAAGGTTATTTTTAGGGCTTTTAATTTACTAAGTCTAAGATCTAGTTATTCCTAGCCAGTTAACCTTTTTATCGACTCAAGTCAACTAACCAAAATTGAATACAATTTTTTTTTTATTTTTTTCAAATTTTCTCAATTTTTATGGGTTTTTTAGTTTTCTAATTTTTTTATTTTTTTCAAATTTTTAAATTTTTATGATTTTTATAAAAATACAATGCAGAAATAACTATGCAAAAGGAAAACAAAGATATATATACAATATGCAATGCAAGGATAACTATATACATCACCTCTAATACCCCCAAACTTGAACAAAGCAGTGCCCTCACTGCCCGGCCCCACGTCGCGCTCGTGAGCGTGAACGTGATCTCTCCCCCCTAGCCAACAGTGTTTGTATCCCCCTCTCAATCTCCGTCAACCGACGGTCGTGCTCTCGTGCCGTTGCCCGAAACTCATCCCTCAAAGAGTCTAATCTCCTCACTGTTCTTCGCATTAATCGCGCATGTTCTTGGGGAGTTAGCTCTTCCCCGCTCGAAGTCGAGCTCGAGCTGGGGGTGTGTGCAAGTATGTTTTCTCCCGGCTCTGTCCGTGTCCAAATATCCGTTAGTCTAGAGTAGGACGACGAGACGCCCTCTAAAAGTGGTCGGACCGGGGTACCGTCTATCAAATGTGAGTCAAATTCCTCGGCTGGGAGGAAATAACGGCAGAGCTGGGTAACTAGCATGGGGCATGGGTATACAGGACCTCGTTTACCCGAACCTATGGAGTAAAGAAAAACTGTGCACATGTCGAATCTAGGGTTTTTCGTCATTAAAGTATGAACGACATGCAAGGAAGGGGTGAAAAAGGTTGTGTTGTGAGAACTTCCAAAAATATTGTTTTGTGCCCACCGGCACACAGTTAAAACATTTGCGAAGAGGGTCCGTGCTTGGATCCCCTTGCACGGTTCTCGCGCACAGTCATTACCCATTAAAGGAATATAATCTTCAAAGCGAAGGGGTTGTTCGTGTGCCGGGACACGAGGTATGAGTGTAACCTCGTGTATCATGCCCCTGTCGATGCGAATTTCTTGAGTTCCCCAATTCAATTTAATATAACCTAAGTTGTCTATGCTATTCTCTTCCATTGACTCATAAAATTGGGTGACTAAGCTAGGGACAGCAAATGCAGATCCATGGTTATATAGGAGGAAATTCCATCCCCTCTGTGCAATTTCGTGTGGGAAGTATGATCCATAGATCTCATGTGCAAACACAGTGGAAAAGTCCCTTTCAAATTGGAATTTATGAGCCATAAAGATGTGTGCAGGAAAATGTATGTAATAATAGAGAGGAAAGGCACAGATGTACCTCCCCCGAAAATTTCAGAGGGTGAAGCTTCTGATGCGCACCGGGTCAGCGGCTGGAGGCGGCGGATGCGGCGGTTGCGCGGCGGGTTGGCGGCGGCAGGGCGAAATTCTTCTGGAACAGATCGGTGGCGGCGCTAGGGTTTTAAGGAGAATGAAAGAATTAGGGTAAAATGACAGGGGGGTCGGGTTCCATTATATAGGGGGAAAGGGGTGATTTACAAAAAACACCCTCAAGGGTGAGGGTTTTATTCGTAAAAACAGCGTGTAATCTCCAAATTTGCTATTTGGTCCAAAAAATTATTTTTATTATTTATGTTTTTTTTTATTTTTATGTAATTTTTATGGTATTTTGGAAATATACATACAAATGATATACACACCCCCAAACTTATTTGAAATAGTGTCCTTGGGAAACAAAGTTTGGGGGTGAAAGCGGAGGAAGATCAATCAGTGTAAAGCGGCTCCTGCAAAAACAGGAGCTCCTCCGAAGGATCCGCAGTGAAGAACGGTTTTAGTCGATGCCCATTTACCTTAAATAAGGTACCGTCTTCAGGGTTCTCAAGATCAACCGCACCGTGCGGATAAACGGTGCGGACCACAAAAGGTCCTCTCCATCTGGACCTGAGCTTACCAGGATGCAAGTGTAACCGAGTGTCATAAAGTAGAACCTGTTGACCAGGTTCAAAAATTTTTCGTAAAAGGTGTTTATCGTGGAACACCTTGGCTCGGTTTTTAGCAGTTATGGCATTGTCATATGCCTCATCCCTTAGCTCCTCCAACTCATTCAGTTGCAGCTTTCTGTTGCTGCCCGCATCTCCTAAAGACAAATTTAGCTCTTTTATAGCCCAGAAAGCTTTGTGCTCGATCTCCACTGGAAGGTGGCAAGCCTTCCCGTACACAAGCCGGTATGGAGACATACCCAGATCGGTCTTATATGCAGTACGGAAAGCCCATAGTACATCTATCAATTTAAGCGACCAATCCTTACGGTTTTTAGAAACCGTTTTCTCCAAAATTTGCTTTATTTGCCGATTCGAAACCTCGGCTTGCCTACATGTTTGGGGGTGATATGGCGTTGACAATTTGTGGGTGATAGAATATTTACGCATCAAGGACTCGAAAGTCCTATTGCAGAAGTGAGAACCATTATCACTTATAATCGCCCGAGGGTGCCCGAATCGAGAAAATATGTGTTCTTTAAGGAATCGAACGACAACTTTATTATCGTTCGTTCGGCTGGGCACAGCCTCGACCCACTTAGAAACGTAGTCAACCGCCAACAGAATATACACATTTCCAAATGAGTTAGGAAATGGTCCCATGAAATCTATACCCCAAACATCAAAAATGTCCACTACCAAAATGGGTTGGAGTGGCATTTCGTTTCTCCGCGAAATCCGGCCCAAATGTTTGCACCGGGAGCAAGTTTTGCAATATTCAAATGCATCCTTGAAGAGTCGTGGCCAATAGAAACCACACTGCAAAATTTTTTCAGCTGTCTTCTTTGGGCCAAAGTGCCCGCCAAATGCTTGATCGTGGGAGAAAGACAGCACGCTCTTGACCTCACTCTCGGGTACACACCGACGAATGATTTGGTCGGAACAGTATTTAAAAAGATAGGGTTCATCCCAATAAAAATGCTTTACTTGGGACAAAAATCGAAGCTTATCCTGTTTCGACCAATCATTAGGAATCAGGCCGGTGGCTAAATAGTTTACAATATCGGCGAACCACGGTTCGCAAGAAACGGTCAAGAGTTGCTCGTCGGGAAAAACGTCAGTGATAGGAAGATCGAGCGTGGGCGAAGAAGGAAGTCGTGATAGGTGATCAGCTACTACGTTTTCACATCCCTTTTTGTCCTTAATGACCAGATCAAATTCTTGCAATAAAAGGATCCAACGTATTAGCCTTGACTTAGCATCCTTCTTCGCAAAAAGGTGGCGAAGAGCCGAATGATCAGTATAAACAACGATTGGAGAGCCGATTAAATAAGGCCGAAATTTTTCAAGTGCGAACACAACAGCTAAAAATTCTTTCTCTGTTGTTGTGTAATTAAGTTGGGCCTCATTTAGTGTTCGGCTGGCATAATAAATCACATGCGGCATCTTATTAATGTGCTGTCCAAGAACAGCACCAATAGCAAAGTCTGATGCGTCGCACATGATTTCCAAAGGGTGCGTCCAGTCGGGAGATGAAAGGATGGGCGCAGTGATGAGTGAATTTTTTAAAGACTCGAATGCTTCAGTGCATGTGGAGTCAAAAGCGAAGGTCGTGTCCTTGGCCAGTAAGAGAGTCAAGGGTCTAGCAATCTTGCTGAAGTCCTTGATAAACCGTCTGTAAAAACCGGCGTGGCCAAGGAAGGCTCTGATATCTTTGACGCATTTTGGGGGAGGTAGGTTAGAAATCACTTCGATTTTAGCCCTGTCTACCTCGATGCCGTTTTGCGAAATGACATGTCCTAGAACAATGCCCTCTTGCACCATGAAATGGCACTTCTCCCAATTTAATGTTAGGTTCTTATCCCTGCAGAGGGTAAGAACAGCGTCAAGATGGCGTAAACACTCGTCGAAGGAGTCGCCAAAGATGGAGAAATCGTCCATAAAAATCTCCAAGAACTTTTCAACCATGTCTGAAAAGATCCCCATCATACACCGCTGAAATGTTGCGGGTGCGTTGCATAACCCAAAGGGCATGCGACGATAAGCAAAAGTGCCAAAGGGACAAGTGAATGTTGTCTTGTCTTGGTCCTCTTTGGCGATGGGGACTTGATTGTAACCGGAATAGCCATCAAGAAAACAATAGAACTCGTGCCCTGCCAATCGCTCAAGCATTTGGTCAATGAAGGGTAAAGGAAAGTGGTCTTTCCTTGTTGCGGCATTGAGTTTCCTATAGTCTATGCAGACTCGCCACCCAATTTGGGTGCGAGTGGGAATCAACTCATTTGCCTCGTTTGTAATGACCGTAATGCCCGATTTCTTGGGCACGACGTGGATTGGGCTAACCCAATGGCTATCCGAGATAGGGTAAATGATACCGCTATCCAGACATTTGACAATTTCCTTCTTAACCGCCTCTTTCATGATGGGGTTGAGGCGCCTTTGTGGATCTCGTGCTGGCTTGGCATCATCCATTAAGTGTATATGATGTTCGACTATGAGGGGACTAATCCCCTTAATGTCCGCCATAGACCAGCCGAAAGCTTGCCGATTATTAAGTAAGACCATCAAGAGAGCCTTCTCTTGCTCAAGAGCTAGAGAGGCTGATATAATGACAGGTAAGGTCTCATTATCACCTAGATATGCATATTTTAGGTGTGTCGGCAAAAGCTTTAATTCGAGTTTAGGAGGTGAAACAATAGATGGTAGCAAAGGGGTAATTGTTTCAAACTCGAATGATTCCATCAAAGGTTCGTACCGAGTGTACGCAACAGTGTCGGATGGTTCTACTAACTCATCCGCAAAAGCAAAAGACTCCAAATCAGGTGATGAGTCTTCGAAGTCGTCGACGAATGTAAAACATTCAAAATCGTTATCCGCCGCGAAAGCTGAGTCGGATTCTAGGAGGAACGCACTAGTGGCGTTAACATTGCTGTGGTCGAATAAAAAATTCTCGAACTCACAGTCCTCCTCCGCGATCTCATTGATCGAGCAAACGTCAAGTACGCTAGCATTGGGCTCAGCAGGCTGACTTCCTAACTTGAAAATATTGAGCTCAATTGTCATATTGCCGAAAGATAGGTTCATTGAACCATTACGACAATTGATCACTGCGTTGGAAGTAGCCAAAAATGGTCGACCTAGAATTACCGGAATTTGGTTCCGGGGGTTTGCAACAGGTTGTGTATCCATCACTATAAAGTCAACGGGGAAAATGAAATCCCCTACTCTTATTAACACATCCTCCAGCTCTCCCCTAGGATGGGTTATTGACCGGTCGGCCATTTGGAGAGTACAGTGAGTGGGCTTAAGCTCTCCAACGCCCAATTGCTCGTACACAGAATAGGGTAGCAAATTGACGCTCGCGCCAAGATCTAAGAGTGCTCTATTGATATTCTTGTCCCCAATTGTTATCGAAATGGTAGGACACCCGGGGTCCTTTTGTTTTGGGGGAAGGGAATTTACAAGAGCATCACTAATAGCACTGGCCACAAAAACTTTCTTTGGCACTTGCGACTTCCTCTTTTTGGTGCACAAGTCCTTTAAAATTTTGGCATATGAAGGAACTTGCTGAACTGCATCCAAAAGAGGGATGTTTATGCTAACCTGCTTGAACAACTCGACAATCTTTTCCATTTGAGGAGTTGGTTTATTGGATCTCAACCGATTAGGAAAAGGAACATTTTGAAAAGTGGTTGAGGCCAATTTTTGTGGATCAGATTGTCGAGTTGGAACGGTACCTCGTGTAGATGTGTTCATGTCGTGAGAATTAGGTCCGTTCAAGCTAGAAGAGGTAGAGCCATGTGAAGGGTGGAGAATAGGCTCTAAAGAAGAAGAAGAAGAAGAAGGTGAAGAAAATGAAGAAGACCCACCGGCAGGGGTGTCATTGTTACTGCCCACATTGTTCCGCAACACTTTTCCCGATCTCAACATGGTCACCGCGTTTACGTTATGATTTTGCTGATTGTGTGCAGCATGTGCGTGACCGGGGTTGGGCAACGGTTGAGACGGGAGTTTTTCTTTTTCGCGCTCGCTCAAAGCTGCATTGAGTTGTGCAATTTGTGCCTCTGTAGATTTGATACTCTGATCATGGGAGGCACTATTTTGCAGTAAAGTTTGAATAGAAGTCTCAAGTCTTGCTGTAGACTGTGTAGATTGCTTAAGGAACGCATCTAGACTTCTTTCGAGCGAGCTAACCTTATCATTATTAGGTTGAACATAATTGTTTGGCTGGTACGCATTGTTCGGCGCAAAGTTGTTCACCTGATTAGGGTAAGGTTGTTGTTGAAATTGTTGCGGTTGATATTGAGTTTGCGAGGGTGCTTGTTGTTGTTGTGGTAGAGGAGGTCTTTGAAAATTATTATTATTTCCTTGGAATTGCTGATTTTGGTTCCAAGCGAAATTTGGGTGACTCCTCCACCCCGGATTATACGTTGAAGAATACGGATCGTTCCTTTGTCGTTGCTGGAATGCAGCATTGACTTGATCCTGTCCTTGTGTAGATGCATTATAAGGACACTCTTCAGTCAGGTGCGATGGATCCGCACAACAAGCACAGACAGTACGTGGGGGCATAGCAGGGGCAGGAGAAGACGACGAGATTTTGGTCTCGATCGCTTCTAGCTTTTTCGTAAGAGCGGCCATCTCGGCCTTCATAGCAATCGACATCTCTATTTGATGTATGCCCGCCCTAGATTGACCACTAGAAGCTGATGTGGTCTTTGTGCTCTCCCACTGTATTGTCTGTTCACTAAGATCCTCGAGAAACTGCCACGCCTCATCATTAGACTTAGAGAGAAAATGACCTTGACAGATGGTTTCTAGCAACTGCTTCGTTGCCGAGTTCAATCCCTCATATAATGTTTGGCAAAGTTGCCAACTTTCTATACCATGGTGAGGGCATTGAACTAATAGGTCCTTGAATCTCTCGAAGCACTTCCAGAAAGGTTCGGAAGGCAGTTGTGAGAATTGAATTATTTCATTTCGAATTCTTGCAGTTTTATGGTGAGGATAGAACTTTTTCAGAAAAGCCTTCACAAACTCATCCCAATTTCTTATGGAATGTGATGCGGTGCTATATAGCCACTTCTCGGCTAGGTCACATAAGGTGAAAGGAATGACCCTTAGCCTTATAGCGTCATCACTCAATTGGGTTGTTTTCATCATAGCGCACACATTTTGGAATTTATTAATAAAGATATAAGCGTCTTCAGTTTCCAAACCGTGAAATTTCGGCAGCATATTGATGAAATGTGGTTTAATCTCAAAATTGTCCCCATTTGCCGGTGGGGGTGAAAGACAAGTGGGTAAAGAAGTGCGGATGGGGTAGAAGAGGTCCTGGAGCGCAACTCGTGCGGGCGCTTCAACAGGCGGTTGGTTCGGGTTATTCGCACCTGGTGGAGGTGGAATCCTTCCCGTGGGTAAGGTATTATTGGGGTTAAATCCCGACATACCTTCGGTGAAAGAAATTGAAGGTGAGGGTAAGAAAGTGGACGGATTTTCGACTTCGGTGTCGAAGGGTTCGTTGGTCGGTACCAACGAAACGCGGACTAATCGGGCGTCTGTATCCCTAGTCCAAAGTGGCATACACTAAAAGGGATAGTGCAGTCAGAAAAAAGAAAAACAGAATGTGGGGGTAAGATAACGTCAGTGAAGGAAGATGGTGGTGTGGTGAATTTTTCAGGTTTTCTTTTTGCGACAAGTTGCAAGTTTTTGAAAAGTTTTTATTTGTATTTTTTTTTGTTTTTTTTTTTTTGTGTGTGAGTTTTGCAAAGAGGTTTTTGAAAACGGACTCGTGACACAACTGTATCAACCACACATGCACAATCAGGCCTAGATCTAGGGTCGCCTAGGTCTACTAGACAGCTCCTAACTAGGGCTAGAAATAGACCTCAAACCGCCTCTTCACGGACAAATACGGCCAGGTAAGTGGGAAGGAACCACCACTACAGTGGGCCTAATTAATAACTACTAGCCTAGACACCGCAATGTCGGTTAGGATAAACGGCCGATGCCTACCCTAGTCCTTTTCCTATTGAGCTCGCTGTCCTTAGGTCTGAGTCTAATCTTTTTTAATTAAAGGTGGTCAATGCAAGATGCTTTAGGTGTTTTCTGGGGTCCTGGAAAGGGTGATGAAATCCCCACCCAATCTGAGTTTGGTCAAATAGCCCCTTAAGTCCGATTAAAATATGCAAAACAAATAAAATCACTTGCAATCAATTTTAGCGCGGCGCAAAGAAACCTGCAGAAATCTGTTATTTAGAAGGGGGAGAAAGACTCTTTACGCAAAGAAATCCTGCAGAAAATTTTCACAGTGGAGATATGGAGGTTTCAGAGGGAAGAGAGAGAGAACAAACCAAAAAACTTCAGGTGCTGACGTGTCACTAGGAGCGCGGTTCCGCGGCTGGAGGCCCCCTTATGCGGCGGAAGAGCGGCTCAGTGGAGAGATCGGCCTCTGGAAAAAATTCTGTGGTTCTTTACCTTCAGTTCCTCTCTGTTTTTATGTACCAATTTTTGTTTTGCTCTCTGTAAAATTCCAGATCTGAAAGTTCTTGTCGTTCCTACAAGATTCAAACGAGAAACCCTTCAAACAGATAAAAATGATGAAAAGAATGTTTTTTTTTGTATTTTGTATTTTCAGATTTTTATAATTTTCAAATTTTTTATCAACCCGAAATCATACAAAAAGAGAAAATTACGCCATCCCCGGCAACGGCGCCATTTGATTAATCCAAAAATTGTAGTTTACCGTAATCAGAAACGGCGTCGCTTCGCAGCTAGCCGGTGAATACGGGTCGATCCGCAGGGATGTGTTAATTTCTGATTTTGTGTTATAACGAGTTTATTCAAATCGTGGTTGGTTTTTTATCGATTGGGTTTAAGACGAATTTATGTGATAAGAAAGGACTCGTTAGGGTTAGGTTGAAGGTAGGGGTGTTGAGATCTATGTTTTCACCTCTTTCAATGCCATGATTTAAGCTTTTTAGAAATATCACAACAATTATTAGCAAAGGGGATTAGGATGATCGGAAAGAAACAAAGTTTCTTCCTCTAGATCCTTGTCCGTCCTTTCCTATTAATTGATGTGATCTTCATGGATGTCATATAAGTCCGGCCTTTTATACTAAGGTTCACCGTTACCTTGTAGGTAGGGTGCCGTAGGGGGCAGATCGTATATGAATGCATGTAGATTTCGTTTTAAAAATAAGTTGGCATTGAAGGAGGTGAGAGACATCCATCTCTCACTTACTCCCTTGTTCCTAACCCTAACGAGCGAGGATTTTACTCGCTCATTAGGGAATTGTAGCAAAGAGACATTTTTATGTTTATGTTTTAAAGGTTAACTACTTGGTGCAGATTAAGGTGGATTACACTAGAGCAAAAATTAAATAACTAGGGCAAGTAAAAGATTATACTAAGGCAAGAATTAAATAAAACTAAAGACTTACAAGAAAAGATGATGCTCTGAATTCTTCAACAAATCTCACTTTTATTGATTATAAAGAGGCATACCTTTTTACAGATCTAGATTACAATTTATAAGTAACTAGTGAAGCTAGGGTTACAGACTCTCATAGACATGAAATTACTGATTTACCCCCTAAAAATCCCAACAATGAAACGACACACCGACACAAGAAGTCGGTGCCGACACGGGCTCTGTATGGCCGCGGTTCCGCGGCAAAGACATGCCTTTGGCCGCGGATCCGCGGCCATTTAGTGGGTTTGGCCCACTATCTTTCTGTGCTGGGTCACTCTTCTCTTGGGCTCTCTGATCTCACTGTTTGTTTCTCTGTTGGGCTTTCTAGTATTCTCCAGATTCTCAGTGAAACTTGTAAGGATCTTTTTGACCGTTTCACTTGACGTTCGTCTCGGCTTGAGTAGGATCCGTGTGCTGGTTGGTCAAAAGTCCATTTCCTGTATCAACTTTGTCTTTTTTACTGTATTTGCTTCAAAAGTCTGTATCCTGTATCATGTAACAAACGATCGTCAAAAGCACCTGTTTACTTATAAATTGCACAAAAAGTGGGGCGTATAAATTGCAATATTATGATGTGAACAGTGTGCTGTCTTGGGCGCAGCGCTGGTGTGTCAGCTTTTGACACGTGGCGCACTGTGCGCAGCGCAAGGAATCTGAAGCATTGCTTCAAATTTTGAATTTTTGAAATTCAATCAGAGTTTTGCTCTGATTGGGGAAACAACACTATTTGGTTGATCAACACGCGCGGTGGCCCAGCTCTAGCATCTCTCAGCGGAGGAACGACCGGGATCCTTGGCCTCAGGGGAGCTTTGCGGTCGCTGCCAGGGGGCGCACCCTTGCGGTCGACCAACATACGCTTCTCTTCTCCGATGATGGCACCCATCGCGTACACATACCAAGCCACGTACGCGTGGAGGACCCGGGGGACGCAGCTCGGCTCGCTGATAAAGAAATGGGAGCCCGTATTCAACCGCATAAAATGGTGCATCGCGCTCCGTATCCCCTCCATGGTGGCCGCGTGCTCTTCTAAAAACGCCTCCAGTGGGACCCCCTGATTATAGCTTGATTGTTGGGCGAACCGATGGAGGTTATACCTCATGAAGAGCGCCATGTCGTTTTGCCTGAATACAAGGAAGCCCGGCCGGATGGAGTATAGGTGAAAAATCTCCCGGGCTTTCAGTACGGAGGCCCCATCCTTGAAGCCATCACGCAGCGCCAACACCGCCTTAGAGGTCTCCGAGCCGATAGTCACGACTTTGTCCATGAAAGAAATCCTCGCTCCGACCAGGTGCGGACGAAGGAGCAACCCCCTAGCCTCCCGCGGAGGCGGATTCACAATCGAGGCGCCGATCAGCCGCATGACTCTTGGGAGTCTGAACCTCTCGAAAAACGAAGGGCTCTTATGAATGCCGAATACCCCGAGCATATGCATTTCCATCCACGAAGTGAAGTAGTGCATCGGGAAATTGGCAGGTTGCACCCCAGGTTCATTAGCGTCCGCCGCCATGCTGAGTCGATTGTATAGATGAGCTAGCCCGGCGATTCCGATCGACAATTGTAGGCCAGCCACTATTCGATGCGCTGTGTAGAAAATGGACGGTGTCATGTAGCGCGGGTGCATGGGGAGCGCGAACCAGCACAGCCACAATCCCAGAAACCCTAAAAAGAAGGTCTCCTCATCAATGCCCGGGGCGGCAATTTTTGATAAGGGCATGATGACGGCATCGGGGAGATAGAAATCCTTTTGATCATCTTCCAATGCTGGTCGACAATCTAAGCCGAAGCCGAAGGGGTCGTCAAGCTTGGCGAACTTTTCACTCTGCTGCGATAGAACCTCCGGTCGAAGAAAGCGGGCAATGAAATCTGCAAAACTGACTCCCCGGACTCCCGATTCCAAATAGAGACCTTCATATATGTTCAACACCTTCACCAGACTCGGAAACTGGTGCTGAATAGCATTCTCGGGTGTTAGGCCCATCACCAATGGCTTGGTGGCGAAGACATACTCGTCAGGAGGAAGCAGCTCCTCATAATGCTCCCCCTCACCGGCAAACCTGAGATCTCAGCGAACTCTTCCAGGGAGATGGAGACTTCCCTGTCCGATAGAAGGAAGGTATGGGTGGTGATGTTCCATTGTTCTATGAATGCCTTAACCCACCATGTCGGAGGAACAGGATACTCGAACAATGAGACGTAGACTGCAGAGTACAGACCAATCTTCATCAGATGCGTCCTCTTCGCTGATAGGATATACCCGGCCCACTGTAAATATCCGATCGGTTGTCGAGGGGTCAATCCAATATTATAATCCTATCCCCAAGGGCGTGCCTCACCCTGACATATGCGTCGCCCCAGAATATCCACGGCCGGCGGCGGCTGCACGGGAATGGCAGCAATCGAAGGCTGGAGAAGATCCTCCGAATTCCAGTTCACGACCTCCACGGCATACTTCACCGGGGGTTCATCCGCATAGGGATCGACGAGATAGGCTCAGACGGCGTCGCGCAACCGAAGCTTCGGCGACCCTTGATGATTTCATTATACCACCTACCCCACAGGTGAAGGTTCTTGTGCTCGGGGTCATGATCTTTAATGAGAGCGAGCACCTCCCGGTCCACCGGCGCCTCGGGAAATCCTTCCTCTGAGCGAACAAATGGGAAAGATAGATCAGCAGACATGATTGCCTGCAAAGAAAAACAAGATTCAGCCGTCAGTGTCATAATTTAATTTTAAAAGCCTGACGCTTGATACTACACTGCAATGCAGTGTAGGGGGACCAAAGGGGGACCCACAAAATCTAGATAACAATGCATCGGTTAATAAGACAGCCCCATCATTGGATGAGACTGTCAATTAATGAGGAGATCCCCAAAAGAATATTCTCATTAATGAGAAATCCCTATAGACAAGGAGAAAATCTCCCCTTTCAGAGCAAAGCTCTGTCACAGAGTGACACTTGTCAAACTCTGGTCTCAAGGGAATAAAATTCCTTAAAAGATTAAAAGAGCCTAGCTCTGTGATAATGATGGAAAAATCCATCAAAGGAAAATTAATTCTTAAAAATTAAAAATTTTGGGATCTTAAAGATCCATGAAAACTCTTAAGAGTTCTTCATTTTTAGATCAAAAAGATCTATATTTTGTCCATGAGCAAAGCTCTGTTCATGGGTTAAAAACCCTGAAACAAGATCCCTTTAGATCTATGGATTCTTGAGAGCAAGGCTCTGTTGGTGAAACCCCAAAGGGGTTTTCTTTGGATCAGAAGATCTATGAGAGCAAGCCTCTGTTAGTTAAGATTAATTAAAATTAATTTTATTTAAGATTAATTTTACTTAAAGTTTTTCTAAAAGTTCTAACTTTGGAAATGAGAGCAAGGTTCTGGAGTTCTTGAAAACAAGAGCAAGGCTCTGAAAATCAAAATTCTTGAAAATGATGATCATCTGTGAAGGGCCAAGGGTCCTATTTATAGGCGTCTAAGTGCCCCTTCAATTCCTGAGTTGATCTGACGGTTGGGATCTTGCCACCGCTGCACTCAAGTGTGCGCCACGTGAGCGCAACGGTGGGTGGGGCATTTGTTTCCCCAATCAGAGCAAAGCTCTGTTTGAATTTCAAAAATTCAAAAATTGAAGCAACGCTTCAGATTCCTTAGGCTGCGCGCAGTGCGCTGCGCGCCACGTGTCAAAAGCTGACACGCCAGTGCTGTGCCCAAGACAGCGCACCCAATCAGAGTAAGGCTCTATTTAAATAAAGGAAGCAACGCTTCAGGCAACTTGCGCTCTGCGTTGCGCGACATGCGTCAGCGCAGTTGCGCTGCGCTCTGCGCTGCGCGACACGTGTCAGCGCAGTTGCGCTGCGCTCTGCACTGCGCTTGCGCTCACCAGAGCGTGACACGTGTCGCCTCCACATCAGTTTATGCCTTGCGCTCCTCAATTGGCGCAAAGCGCCTGACAGGCCACGTGGCACACTGTCAGAAGAGTAAATGCTCTGCATTATTTAAAAAGGGCAGATCCCAATAAAAAGGTCTATCAGACCAAACAAAATGCAGTGCATTATTTAAAAAGGGCAGAGCCCAATTAAAAAGGCCTAACAGGCCAAGATAAATGCTATGCATTTAATTGAGAGGCATAATGCTCTGCATTATAAAAAAAAGGACAGAGCCCAATTAAAAAGGCCTAACAGGCCAGAAAAAATGCACTGCATTATTAAAAGGGCAGAGCCCAAATAAAGCCCTGACAGGCCAAACACAAAATAAAATGTTGAACATTTTCAACTGGACTTAGCCCAATTCTGGCCGTAAGTCCTCAAATTAAATTGATTGAGCACGACCGCTCTCTCAAATCAATTTACATCCGGTTCAAGGGTATATCTCCGAACTCCTCTGATATTTGTCGTTGTAATCCTTCAACGTCGTCAGAGAGGTGACGGGTCCCGACAGCCACACATCAATATGGACTGTGGGGGTCCTTAAACTCATGGACTAATGCGTCCTTAAACCAACATTCGTCCCCAAAATGGGAATACGGACTGTGGGGTCCTTAAACTCATGGACTAATGCGTCCTTAAACCAACATTCATCCCCAAAGCGGGAATGTTGGACCATTATGTCCCTAAACTGATAATACAGATTGAAGGGTCCTTAAACTCATGGACTAATGCGTCCTTAACCAATATCCGTCCCCCAAATGGGAACAATGGACCACCACGTCCCTAAATTGGCAATGGACCACAATGTCCCTAAACTGGAATAATAGAGCCCCCAAATGCTCTTTTGTCGGATCTAAACAATCCTGTTAAGTTGATCTTAGTCTTAAATTGGACTAACGTATCCTTAACAAACGTTTAAGTTGATCATAGCCTAAAAAATGGATAACGTATCCTTAAACCAAAACCCCCAAAACCAAATCTAAGAAAATACGGATTTGGACTAATCCACGTCCTTTGGGCGACGACATAAATTAGTCTCCATATACAATCCACAGGCAACCACAAACAAAACAAACACCCACGACACGAAGTGAAATTCTGGGGAAGGAGAAAGTTGTTACCGTGATGCGGTAGCGTAATTAATTGCAGGGGCTTGCGCCTGCAGGGAAGAGCATCCCCATAATCAAAAACCCCTCTAACAAGGGCGAATCTGCCGAAGTCTGCTACATCGGCCGCATCCGTCTAAACCTCCAATACACGGTGCCATAAATCAACTTGGCATCTTCGGAGAGGTCGACGGATAAAACCAAATAGCATCTGCCCCGAATCTCAGACAAGACGTCTTCACGTCGCGCCTTCTTTCGGAGGGGTACAGATTCTGGCACGCCCGGTGGGACGGCGAACGACCCACGACCAACATTCGTCAGCGAGCTACTATCTCAAGAGAGGGTGGCTGCGCTAAAAGACGTGCTTATGCAGCATAGAGATTGCTTCGCATGGAACTATTCCGAAATGCCGGGACTAGATCCAGAAATTGCTGTGCATAAATTGGCGATATCCCGGGATGTCAAGCCAGTCAAACAAGTGCCGAGAAGAATGTGGATCGAGCTTGAGATGAGCATCAACACCGAGGTCAAGAAACTAATCGACTCTGGCTTTATCCAGGAAGTTCAGTATCCCGATTGGATCGCCAACATCGTCCCGGTGATGAAGAAAAATAGGACGGTGCGCATATGTGTAGACTTTCAGGATCTCAATAAAGCCTGCCCGATGGACGATTTCCCAGTGCCAGTCACCGAGCTGATGATAGATAACATGTCCACTCATGAGGTTTTCTCCTTCATGGACGGCTCATCAAGATATAATCAGATTAAGATGCATCCCGAAGACCAGAAGCACACCGCTTTCCGGACCCCTCTGGGAATATTCTGCTATAAGGTGATGCCCTTAGGTTTAAAGAACGCTGGAGCCACCTATCAGAGGGCCATGACGAAGATCTTCGATGACCTTATACATGAAATCGTCGAATGTTATATCGATGACTTCGTGGTTAAAAGCAAATCATACGAGGAACATCTCGAGCATCTTAAGACCGTATTTCAACGCCTTCGATAATACAACTTGAAGATGAACCCTCTCAAGTGTGCATTCGGAGTTTCCTCGGGCAAATTCCTTGGATTCATCGTCCGACACCGGGGTATCGAAATAGATCCGTCAAAGATCAAGGCGATGATGGAAGTGCCTCCGCTAAGAACTCTCAAGCAATTGCGGTCTCTCTAAGGGAAGCTCGCGAACATACGGCGATTTATAGCCAACCTTTCAGGCAAGTGCCGCCCTTACAGTCACCTGATGAAGAAAGGAACCCCTTTCGTTTGGGATCACAAATGCCAGAGCGCGCTGGACGAAATCAAGCAATACCTGCATAATCCGCCAGTATTGGTTGCTCCGGTCAAGGGAAATCCTCTTATTCTTTATACAACCACCCTCGAAGGTTCCTTAGGCGCATTATGGGCACAAGAGAACGACCAAGGGAAAGAAAGAGCTCTCTATTACTTAAGTCGAGTTCTTCTGGGGGCAGAAAGCAACTACTCCCCTATCGAAAAATACTGCCTGGCGTTGATCTTCGCGATAACAAAGCTCAGGCACTATGCGTTGGCGCATGAAGTCCGTCTCATTTCGAAAGTGGACCTCCTTAAATATTTAATGTCGAAGGCCATATTGACAGGGAGGCTCGCTAAATGGGCCCTGCTCTTGATGGAGTTTTCGATAACTTATCAACCTCTTAAGGCAGTGAAAGGCCAGGCCATCGCCGACTTCCTCGCTGAGCATCCGATACCTGCTGATTCTCCTCTGAATTGCGAGCTGCCAGATGAACACACGTTTGATGCGATCGATGGCAGTGATACTCGATGGGAACTTTATTTTGATGGAGCGTCTTCCGTGAAGAAGCACAAACAAAGCACCCCTATAATCAAATCGGGGGTAGGCCTCATCTTCGTAACTCCACAAGGAGGAATAATGCGCTTTGCTTTCTCCTTAACGGAGCAGAGGACGAACAATGAAGCCGAATACGAAGCTTTGATAGCAGGTCTCGAGATCGCCATCGACATAGGAATTGAAAACCTCCTCATATATGGAGATTCTCAACTGGTCGTCAGTCAAGTAAATGGAGACTACCAGATGTGCAAACCCGAACTGGTAAAGTATGGCGAGAGAGTACATCAATTGCTGACTCAAATCCCCTCCTATATGCTGGAAAGCATACCGCGTGCATAAAATAGCAAAGCGGATGCATTAGCTAAGCTCGCTAAAGAACTGGCCGACGAGAACCTCGATGACGTAAGAATTGTGGTACAAAGCCGTCGGGTGCTTGCCCTAGCAGAAATATCTTTGGAGTCGTCCGAAGAAAAAGGAGTGACTGAGCAAATGGCTATGCAAATAAAAGACCAGGAAAAGGCTGAGGATTGGAGAGAAGTTTTTATATACTACTTCAAATCCTGTCGAACGCCTAAAGATGCGTCCTCAAGACATCAACTTATAAAGCGAGCTCTGTCTTTTGCCTTCGTCAATGATACACTGTACAAGAGGTCATTTGATTCTCTGTGGTTGAGATGTCTGGGACCTGAAGAGGCGAAAAGAGTCGTTCAGGAAGTTCACGACGGACTCTGCGGTTCTCACCAAGCAGGCCCAAAGATGAAGTTGAAGATTAAAAGGATGGGCTATTATTGGCCCACGATGATCCAAGACTGCCTCGAGTACGCGAAGCGATGTCACTCGTGCCAGATCCATGGATACTTTATCCATCAGCGTCCAAATCCACTACATCCAACGGTGGCTAGCTAGCCATTCGAAATGTGGGAGATTGACGTAATCGGCCCCATCGAACCAGCTTCGTCCAGGGGACATCGATTCATCTTGGCGACGACTGACTACTTCTCCAAATGGGCAGAAGCAGTACCACTGAGGGAAGTGAAGACGGAAAATATTCTTCATTTCTTCAAGACGCACGTCATTTATCGGTTTGGAACTCCGCGACGGATCATCTCCGATAACGGGCCAGCCTACAGAAGCCACAAGATCAGCCGCTTCGCGCAACAACATAATATAAACTGGAGATATTCCTCAGTTTATAATCCCCGAGCTAACGGTCTAGCCGAGGCTTTCAACAAGACCTTGATGAAGATCATGAAGAAGACGGTGTCCCAAAATAAGAAGGACTGGCACGAGAGACTGCAAGAAGATTTCTGGGCGTATCGAATTACGTTCAAAACGACCACGAACACAATGCCGTACGCGTTGGTATTCGTCACAGAAGCAGTACTCCCCCTCGAAATAGAATTACCTTCTCTACGGGTGGCAGTCCACTACGAGCTGACGGACGGATAAAACCAAATAGCATCTGCCTCGAATCTCAGGCAAGACGTCTTCACGTCGCGCCGTCTTTCGGAGGGAACAGATTCTGGCACGCCCGGTGCGATGTGAAGACGTCTTGCCTGAGATTCGGGGTAGATGCTATTTGGTTTTATCCGTCCACCTCTCCGAAGACGCCAAGTTGATTTATGGCACCGTGTATCGGAGGTTTAGACGGATGCGGCCGATGTAGCAGACTTCGTCAGATTCCCGCTCGTTAGAGGGGTTTTTGATTGTGGGGAAGCTCTTCCCTGCAGGCGCAAGCCCCTGCAGCTAATTACGCTACCGCATCGCGGTAACAACTTTCTCCTTCTCCAGAATTTCACTTCATGTCGTGGGTGTTTGTTTTGTTTGTGGTTGCCCGTGGATTGTATACGGAGACTAATTTATGTCGTCGCTCGTAGGACATGGATTAGTCCAAATCCGTGTTTTCTTAGATTTGGTTTTGGGGGTTTTGGTTTAAGGATACGTTAGCCATTTTTTAGGCTAAGATAAACTTAAACGTTTGTTAAGGATACATTAGTCCAATTTAAGACTAAGATCAACTTAACAGGATTATTTAGATCCGACAAAAGAGCATTTGGGGGCTCTATTGTTCCAGTTTAGGGACATAGTGGTCCATTGCCAGTTTCGGGACGTGGTGGTCCATTGTTCCCATTTGGGGGACGGATATTGGTTTAAGAACGCATTAGTCCATGAGTTTAAGGACCCTACAATCCGTATTACCAGTTTATGGACATAGTGGTCCAACATTCCCGTTTTGGGGACGAATGTTGGTTTAAGGACGCATTATGTAACACCTGAGTCTGTGTTTAGTAGTAATTGCGTGTTAATGTGGGGTCTTTTGGAAAAAAGTTTACCAAAACAGGTTCTAGTGATCTATCTAGTTTTATGGTTATCTTGTAGGATGTTATCTCGACCACACACCAGCATATAGCCACTAAAACAGCACATTTCAACCCCACATATCAGCCCATTTCAACAACATCACATCAGCCAAAGACAAATCAGCCACATAGCATCATTTCAGCCACCAAAAGTCCATTTCACCAACACCTATAACCCCTAGCTCAGCCGTAACTACATCAAAAGCAGCACCAACATCACATCAGCCCTAAATTCTGCCCAATTTCAGCCTTAAGGTCAGCAATTACTGCTGCAACAGCCCCCTAACCCCATGAAAAAACAGCAGCAACATCACATCATACCAGCCCATAGTTCAACACACAACACCACACTCCACCACAAATACTTCAACATCTTCTCCACCTGCTGCTACTGCTTCAAAATAGCAACACTAGCAAAAGAACAACATCAGCTAGCAGCATCAGCAACAACAAGATCAACAGCAACAATTCAGCTCTGTTCCAGCCAAGTTTTGCAACACCAGGAGCTTTAGCAACAGCACACACTCCCTCCTTCTCCTTGTTTGTGAGATTCCTAGGGGGTATATTTCCTAAACCCTGTCCATGTTGCTAGAATATGAGTTGTTAGCTAATTAGTGTTAGAATTGTGTGGTGATATTAGGATCTGCTATTAAAAGGTACTTGTTCTAGATTAGCAAACAAGACTAGATTAGTATGCAGGGTTTTCTGGAGTTTTGTGTGGGACCCGAACCCCTCTGACCGGAGGATGGCCGGCCGCCTCCTCTTCCCTGACCGGCGACGCCGGCCACCTGTGTGAGAGTGTGTGTGTGTTTGTGTGTAGGGGTGTCTGTGGGTATTTTTCCTGAGGTTGGCATTGTTTACTTGTTAAGTTTCCACCTGAGACCAAATCTGGAGTTGTGTAGCCATATTATTGTGATTTTGGTGGACTTTGATGCTAACTTGGGTGACTTTGTGGAGAACAGGGAATTTCAGGGTGTTTAAAATTAAGATAACCCTAGGTATGTTGTTGGTATCACTTGTTTTCTGTTTAACCTACCTAGTTCCTTAAAATACCCCCTTTGTGCACACTTGGTGCTTTAACTAGCTTTCTTGGATATTTAGAATCTGCTATACTTAGGGTGCTATTTTAAATAAGCAAACATATACATTAGGATATAAACTGTACTAGGACCATAGGGTAGCAACCTGGACCCTTTTCGCCGGATTTGGGCCGGCCTGACCCCACTTGCCACCGGCCCGATAGGGTAGGATTGCCCTGGTTTTTGGATATGTAGTGTCTGTAGGTTGGGTTATGTGTTTGGTATTGTTTATTTCCCTTGTTTTTGTCCCAGAAGAAATCTGGAGCTAATAACGTGTTTCCGATGTTTTAAGTCTCGTGCGACACGCGTGTAATATGTGTGGTTTTGTGGCACGCTGCGCGACATAGCGCGTCAGCATAGGTTCTGGTGGGTTTGTGCGCGTCGCGTCGTGTCGTGTGCACGCGCGTTTAGTTTCACGCACGCGTATCCTTTTTATAGATATATCGTGTTTTGCAGGATTTTTCCTTATATGGTGACTTTTGTAAATTCTAGGTTCGCAGGCAGGGACTTCGAGCGCAGCGGAGAAAGGGAAGCAGGTGGTCGGACATACCTAGCGCGGGATCACGGGTGAGTAGATTTAACATCTACGGGGGACCATCGTTTGGATGGAGCAAGTCGCCCGATAGAATTCGTAAACTGGAAAATAGTAAACTGGATAATCACTTGTGACATTAGAATAATAATACTGGCATGATAATTGCTGCAATTAGATCAATATGTGATACCCATATACGCAAACTCATTTGTAGGACACATGCACCATTACCAGGTTTTTATATGCAGCACGAGCGCTATTCATGTTGACACACACCCTGGTAATTGCCATGTCACAACACTAGATAACTGCAAATCTGAAACATGTAATTGCTTAGAATTGTGTTATTGCAATAAATATTTAAAATGAAATCATAAGAATTGTTATTCTCGTGCAAATGCATTAATTCACTTGCTCATGCTTGGTATAAATGATACATTGCAAATTGACACCTTATGCATTCATTATCATTGGCATGTGCACCCATGATGATTTCATGAGATTTATGATATTTCTGGATTTTGGGGAAAGCTGCAAGATTTTCAAACTTACGATCTTTTAAATATAAAAGTTGCGGTTTTCTAGTGATGTAAAGTGTCTTCCACCATGAGTTTGCTGCGGTTTTCGAGATCCGTGTCGAGGAGTGGAGGAACCGTCACGGGTACATGGTGGGCCCGGTACGGTACCCCGGCGCAAGAAGATCGCAGGAGATGGCGTTGAGCCTGGCAGGGGACGGATTACCTACCGGTGATTTCATTTGGCACGGCGGATATCCAGAGGATACCGACCGTGGCCGCTAGATTGAGATATGGATATTTGACATGGATCAGCCGGATGGCTGAGTCCAGAGATGCTTGACATGGATATATGAGATTTAGACAGATTTGAGGTGTCGTTGCTGGACACGGATTTTATTGATTTCATGGATATTATGCTGATGTTTAAAAGAAGTTTTCAAAACAAATGAAGGAAACAATTTTTATACCTTCATAACGAGATCTTGAGTTGACTCATGTGGCATACATACCTGTTATTGCATCTATGTGACATACTGGTTAGAACCCTGATGATACATACATACCTGCTAGTACATTTAGCCATACCTGTTTTAGAGATGCTAGGATACTTGTGTGCATGCATACGATAGCCTTAGTAAATGTTATTTATTACTCACGAGCTGGCAACTCACCCCCGTTGTGCCCCAGCTTTTTTGCAGGTCCTTTCCGTCAGCACTGTAGCGGCGGACACTTTTGCTCACTTTGCTCTTTTTTCTTGGAATCGAGGCTTTTGCTCATAGGTGGGTTGTTATCATTTTGTACCACCTTATATATGCTCATTGTATCTAGAGTACTCCATCTACTGCTACTACTACTGCTGCCGCCGCCACCACCACTACTATTTCAGCTGTACCGGTTATTTGGATTACTGTATATTGACCTAGAGACGAGGTTGTGAGACTTGGGGTTTTATGCTTTGTTATTTGGGGTCGAGCTCACTTGAGTCGACATGTTATTTTACCCATGCTTCATACTTATTTATGCATATTGTTGTTTTACATTGCGTGGGATTTGTGACCGCCTTGAGGCGAAGAGCTAGCTCCCGCTTGGGGATGCCATATTCATGTTATTTATTTATATTCGGTTTTGCGCCCGTTTGAGGCCTGATTTATAAACGAAATTCAGCAGAAATTTTGGAAAGAGGAAGGATATTTTAAAAAAGGACTTGATGTGGATTAATGGTGAAAACTGTTTTAAATAAATTGGTTTTCCTTCACTCAAATTCTTAATTGGGTTTTGTATTCTGGGCTTCGGCTTACTTAATTTACGGACACCTTGAGACGTTTTGTAACTTAAGTGCCGGTCGCGTTCCATACCTTGCGGGTCGTGACAAAGTTGGTATCAGAGCGATAGGTTTCACCTTTCCGAGTGTAGGATGACCCTTAGTAGATGGAGTAAGTGACTTAAGCAGGGTAGCGTAGCGTACGTATGTCCGCGACATACTTGCGATGCGGTACTCCGCCTAGGTGACTTTAGGATATACTTGCATGAAATTCCTTCTTCAATTCCGTATATCCTACGATCTTATTGCACCGATCTTATTTTCCTGTTCCTGTACCAGCTACTATGCCGCCAAAGACTACCAGAGCACAGAGGGCTGCCGCCCGAGACGAGATTCGAGCTGGCTCGTTCGAGACTAGGACTGAGCAGGGTAGTATGCCTACACCGTAGGGACAAACTGATCTGCCTTCCCCAGGCCGTATGGATAGGTTGGAGACTGGTATGGAGGAGCTGCGATAGATGATGGGGAGTATACAGGAGCTACGTCAGATGGTGGGATCCTTCGTTGTGGCCAGTCATGCACCGAGGCCGGAGGACGTACCCACTGCATCCCAGACTACTATGATACCTGCTCCTACTACTACCACCGTGACCATTCCGGTTTCGCTACAGGAGTTCATGAGGCTGAGACCTCCAGTCTTCATGGGTACCGATGTAGCCGAGGACCCGCAGACGTTCCTTGACAGTTTGGCCAGAATCTGCCGCTCGTTGAGGTGTTCTGATGATAGATGGGTAGAGCTGGCGAGTTTCCGACTAGAGGGCCTCGCACAGATATGGTGGGAGTCGGTTCTGAGAGGTCGAGCTGCAAGTCTACCGTCCATAACCTGGACCGAGTTCACAGCAGTTTTTCTAGCCCGTTTCCTTCCGGAAAGCGTTCTTGACGCCAGAGCTCGTAGTTTTGAGACCTTGATCAAGACACCAGGGATGACGGTGTCTGAGTATGACGTCCAGTTTACACAGTTGTCCCGATATGCTCTGTATCTGGTGAATACCGAAGCGAAGAGGGTGAAGAGGTTCATACAGGGACTGGATGCCTAACTATATCTTGCCATTGGCGCCCAGCAATTCGACACTTATTCAGCGGCTATGGATACGGCATTGCGAATGTAGGCATGTATTTCAGCAACTTCGGCTGTTACCGGGCCGAAGAGGATTCGTACTGGCATGCCAGATCAGAGACAGCATGCCAGATTCCTTCCGAGAGATAGGGCCGGCAGAGGGTTTGGACGCGGTCAGCTGTATGGATCATACACACAGAGACAACAGTCATCGCCAGGATGTTATGGGTGCGGGAGTCTGCACCATCGTGTTAGAGATTGTCCAACGAGACGACAGGGAGCAGCGACAGTTCCGCATGTGACCCTACCACCATCACCGCCCCCTCCTCAGAGAGCTTTACTTCCTGCCACAAGCAATGCTCCACGCCAGCTAGGTGCAACCAGAGGCAGTGGACGCGGCGGACCGATCCAGAGAGGACGAGGAGGCAGAGGTCGAGGCCAAGGACAGCCCGCTATCGGTGGAGGACAGGCCCGAGTGTTCGCTTTGACACAGCAGGATGCGCAGGCATCCAACGCCGTTGTGACAGGTACCTTGCCAGTTTGTTCTTTCGATGCACGGGTATTATTCGACCCAGGTTCCACACATTCGTATGTCTCTTCACACTTTGCACCGATGATGGGTCGTGAGTCGTCGTCGTTAGATCAGCCGCTTGTTGTGACCACTCCTGTGGAAGAGTCATTTGTTGCTTGGTACGTGTTCCGATCCTGTACCATCCGTATTGGCGAGCGAAAGCTGCCTGTCGACTTGATCCTTCTTGAGATGTTGGACTTCGATGTCCTTTTGGGCATGGATTGGTTAGCCATGTGCTATGCGTCTGTGGACTGCCTCGATAAGATAGTTAGATTTTGTTTTCCCAGCGAGTCGGTTTTTGTTGTGAAGGGGGACCATGGTGCCACCCCTCACATGTTGATTTCTTCTCTTCGCGCTGTTCAGCTGTTGAGGAAGGGATGTCAGGGATTCTTGGCTTATGTCAGTGATACTAGAGCTACAGATGTTCCGTTGGACCAGGTCCCGGTTGTTTGTGAGTTCCCTGATGTTTTCCCTGATGAGCTTCCTGGACTGCCGCCTGAGCGCGATGTCGAGTTCTGTATTGATTTGATTCCCGGCTCGGGGCCTATTTCTATACCGCCTTATCGGATGTCCCCGGCGGAACTTACTGAATTGAAGGTTCAGCTACAAGATTTGTTAGATAAGGGCCTTATTCGACCTAGCGTTTCTCCATGGGGTGCTCCGGTCCTGTTTGTCAAGAAGAAGGACGGAAGTTTACGCTTATGTATCGACTACCGCCAGCTGAACAAGGTTACCGTATGGAACAGATATCCGTTGCCACGCATTGATGATTTGTTCGACCAGCTTCAGGGTGCGGGTTATTTTTCTAAGATCGACTTGCGATCGGGATACCATCAGCTGCGAGTCTGACAGGAGGATGTACCGAAGACAGCCTTCCGGACACGCTATGGCCACTATGAATTTCTGGTGATGTCGTTCGGATTCACCAACGCCCCAGTTGCATTCATGGATTTGATGAACCGTACATTCAGGCAGTATCTTGACTTATTCATCATCGTGTTCATCGACGATAATTTGGTGTATTCCCGGAGCCGAGAGGAGCACGAGCAGCATTTGCGGATGACTTTGCAGACCTTGAGGGAGCACCAGCTCTTCGCAAAATTTTCCAAGTGTGCATTCTGGTTGGACAGCGTCGGATTCTTGGGTCATGTGATTATGAGAGACAGCATATGTGTAGACCCGAAGAAGATCGAGGCCATCCAGCAGTGGCCCAGACCGACATCGGTTACGGAGATCCGTAGTTTTCTAGGCCTTGCAGGCTACTGCAGGCGATTTGTACAGGATTTCTCCCGTATTGCTGCACCTTTGACCGGTTTGACCCGGAAGGGAGTTCCTTTCGTTTGGACGGAGGAGTGCGAGCACAGTTTTTAGCAGCTACGGACCTGTTTGACTACGGCACCTATATTATCATTGCCTTCAGGATCAGGCGGATTCGTGGTTTATTGTAACGCTTCGCAGGTGGGGCTAGGATGTGTATTGATGCAACATGATAGGGTGATCGCGTATGCTTCGCGGCAACTGAAGAAATATGAACAGAACTATCCCACTCACGATTTGGAGATGGCTGCAGTGGTCTTTGCACTTAAGATCTGGCGACATTATCTATACGGCGAGTCGTGCCAGATATTCACTGACCACAAGAGCTTAAAATATATATTTCAGCAGCGAGACCTGAATCTGAGACAGCGTCGTTTGATGGAACTGGTAAAAGATTACGACTGTGAGATCTTATACCACCCGGGCAAGGCAAATATAGTAGCGGATGCTCTGAGCAGGAGGCCCGGGGGTAATCTATCTTATATGTGCGTAGTGCAGAGGCAATCGTCAGTAGATTGGTAGATTTTATGCGACAGCCGAGTTAAATTCGAGTTCACTCCGACAGGAGGACAACTTGCGCACATTCGTGCATGTCCGCAGTTACTTGACCATATTCGAGAGGCACAACCTAGTGATGGCCGACTCTCAGAGATTATGGAACAGATTAGACAGGGCAGAGATTCCGAGTTCATGATTGACGATCAGGGAGTACTACGATTTGGAACTCGATTGTGTGTACCAGATTCCAAGGGGCTGCGGCGTGAGATTCTTGACGAAGCGCATAGATCTACATACATCGTTCATCCAGGTTCCACCAAGATGTACCGTGATTTGTGAGATGTCTATTGGTGGGACGGGATGAAAAGGGATGTCACCGACTTCGTATCAAGATGCCTGACTTGTCAGCAAGTCAAGGCCGAGCACCAGAGGCCAGCAGGAGAGTTACAACATTTGCCCATTCCAGAGTGGAAATGGGAGCAGATTTCGATGGACTTTGTTGTGGGTCTACCCAGGACCAGTCGAGGGTACGACTCCATTTGG
Source organism: Agapanthus africanus (assembly GCA_030015575.1). NCBI lineage: Eukaryota > Viridiplantae > Streptophyta > Magnoliopsida > Asparagales > Amaryllidaceae > Agapanthus > Agapanthus africanus. The sequence goes on from CM057337.1 coordinate 543,037,782, forward strand.
GTGATCGTGGATCGATTGACGAAAGCGGCTCATTTCCTGCCAGCGAAGACCACTTTCAGCTTCGCTCAGTATGCCCAGCTTTACATCGACGAGATCGTACGATTGCATGGCGTACCGACTTGTATTGTGTCAGATCGAGGCACCCAGTTTACCAGTCGGCTATGGCAGAGACTTCAGGAGGCATTGGGCACTCGTTTGAGTTTCAGCACAGCATTTCATCCGCAAACCGACGGACAATTAGAGCGGACCATTCAGACTCTCGAGGACATGCTTCGAGCGTGTGTTTTAGACTTCGGAGGTAGCTGGAATCGTCATTTACCTTTAGTGGAGGTAGCTGGAATCATCATTTACCTTTAGTGGAGTTCTCCTACAACAACAGCTTCCAGGATACTATTCAGATGGCACCTTTCGAGGCATTGTATGGAAGGAGATGCAGATCGCCCGTCTGTTGGACTGAGCTGAGCGAGAGCAGTATTTTTGGGCCACAGGTCGTGCAGGAGACGACCGAGAAAGTGCAGCTGATTCGAGACCGGATGAGAGCAGCTCAGAGCAGACAGAAATCTTATGCAGATAGGCGCCGTCGCAGATTAGAGTTCGCGGTTGGCGATCATGTCTTTCTGAGGGTCTCTCCAATGAAGGGCGTGATGCGATTTGGGCGAAAGGGAAAGTTTAGCCCTAGATTCGTAGGTCCCTTCGAGATTCTCGAGCGTATCGGCGCAGTTGCATATCGTTTGGCGCTTCCACCGAGCTTTTCAGATGTTCACCCCGTCTTCCACGTGTCAATGCTACGCAGATATCTTCATGACCCTTCCCACACAATTCAGCATCAGACCGTTCATCTTGAGCCCGACCTTTCGTTCACCATGCAGCCAGTTAAGATATTAGATCGGCAGGTGAAGAAACTTCGATCAAAAGTCCTGCCGTCGGTAAGGGTTCTTTGGCGCAGCCCGAATGGTGAGGAGATCACTTGGGAGGCCGAGGGAGAGATGCGGAAGAAATTCCCTTATCTTTTTTTTTAAGGTGCGCGTAGTTGCATATTTTAAAATTCGGGGACGAATTTTCTTAAGGGGGAAGACTGTAACACCTGAGTCTGTGTTTAGTAGTAATTGCGTGTTAATGTGGGGTCTTTTGGTAAAAAGTTTACCAAAACAGGTTCTAGTGATCTATCTAGTTTTATGGTTATCTTGTAGGATGTTATCTCGACCACACACCAGCATATAGCCACCAAAACAGCACATTTCAACCCCACATATCAGCCCATTTCAACAACATCACATCAGCCAAAGACAAATCAGCCACATATCATCATTTCAGCCACCAAAAGTCCATTTCACCAACACCTATAACCCCTAGCTCAGCCGTAACTACATCAAAAGCAGCACCAACATCACATCAGCCCTAAATTCTGCCCAATTTCAGCCTTAAGGTCAGCAATTGCTGCTGCAACAGCCACCTAACCCCATGAAAAAACAGCAGCAGCATCACATCATACCAGCCCATAGCTCAACACACAACACCACACTCCACCACAAATACATCAACATCTTCTCCACCTGCTGCTACTACGTCAAAACAGCAACACTAGCAAAAGAACAGCATCAGCTAGCAGCATCAGCAACAACAAGATCAACAGCAACAATTCAGCTTTGTTCCAGCCAAGTTTTGCAACACCAAGAGCTTTAGCAACAGCACACACTCCCTCCTTCTCCTCCTTCTCCTTGTTTGTGAGATTCCTAGGGGGTATATTTCCTAAACTCTGTCCATGTTGCTAGAATATGAGTTGTTAGCTAATTAGTGTTTGAATTGTGTGGTGATATTAGGATCTGCTATTAAAAGGTACTTGTTCTAGATTAGCAAACAAGACTAGATTAGTATGCAGGGTTTTCTGGAGTTTTGTGTGGGACCCGAACCCCTCTGACCGGAGGATGGACGGCGGCCTCCTCTTCCCTGACCGGCGACGCCGGCCACCTGTGTGAGAGAGTGTGTGTTTGTGTGTAGGGGTGTGTGTGGGTATTTTTCCTGAGGTTGGCGTTGTTTACTTGTTAAGTTTCCACCTGAGACCAAATCTGGAGTTGTATAGCCATATTATTGTGATTTTGGTGGACTTTGATGCTAACTTGGGTGACTTTGTGGAGAACAGGGAATTTCGGGGTGTTTAAAGTTAAAACAATCCTAGGTATGCTGTTGGTATCACTTGTTTCCTGTTTAACCTACCTAGTTCCTTAAAATACCCCCTTTGTGCACACTTGATGCTTTAACTAGCCTTCTTGGATATTTAAAATCTGCTATACTTAGGGTGATATTTTAAATAAGCAAACATATACATTAGGATATAAACTGTACTAGGACCATAGGGTAGCAACCTGGACCATTTTCCCCGGATTTGGGCTGGCCTGACCCCCCTTGCCACCGGCCCAATAGGGTAGGATTGCCCTGGTTTTTGGGTATGTAGTGTCTGTAGGTTGGGTTATGTGTTTGGTATTGTTTATTTCCCTTGTTTTTGTCCCAGAAGAAATCTGGAGCTAATAACGTGTTTCCGATGTTTTAAGACTCGTGCGACACGCGCGTGATACGTGTGGTTCGGTGGCGCGCTGTGCGACACAGCGCGTCAGCATAGGTTCTGGTGGGTTTGTGCGCGTCGCGTCGTGTCATGTGCACGCGCGTTTAGTTTCACGCACGCGTATCCTTTTTATAGATATATCGTGTTTTGCAGGATTTTTCCTTATATGGTGACTTTTGTAAATTCTAGGTTCGTAGGCAGGGACTTCGAGCGCAGCGGAGAAAGGGAAGCAGGTGGTCGGACATACCTAGCGCGGGATCACGGGTGAGTAGATTTAACATCTACGGAGGACGATCGTTTGGCTGGCGCAAGTCGCCCAATAGATTTCGTAAACTGGAAAATAGTAAACTGGATAATCACTTGTGACATTAGAATAATAATACTGGCATGATAATTGCTGCAATTAGATCAATATGCGATACCCATATACGCAAACTCATTTGTAGGACACATGCACCATTACCAGATTTTTATATGCAGCACGAGCACTATTCATGTTGACACACACCCTGGTAATTGCCATGTCACAACACTAGATAACTGCAAATCTAAAACATGTAATTGCTTAGAATTGTGCTATTGCAATAAATATTTAAAATGAAATCATAAGAATTGTTATTCTCGTGCAAATGCATTAATTCACTTGCTCATGCTTGGTATAAATCATACATTGCAAATTGACACCTTATGCATTCATTATCATTGGCATGTGCACCCATGATGATTTCATGAGATTTATGATATTTCTGGATTTTGGGGAAAGCTGCAAGATTTTCAAACTTACGATCTTTTAAATATAAAAGTTGCGGTTTTCTAGTGATGTAAAGTGTCTTCCACCATGAGTTTGCTTCGGTTTTCGAGATCCGTGTCGAGGAGTGGAGGAACCGTCACGGGTACATGGTGGGCCCGGTACGGTACCCCGGGACAAGAAGATCGCAGGAGATGGCGTTGAGCCAGGCACGGGATGGATTACCTACCGGTGATTTCATTTGGCACGGCGGATATCCAGAGGATACCGACCGTGGCCGCTAGATTGAGATATGGATATTTGACATAGATCAGCCGGATAGCTGAGTCCAGAGATGCTTGACATGGATATATGAGATTTAGACAGATTTGAGGTGTCGTTGCTGGACACGGATTTTATTGATTTCATGGATATTATGCTGATGTTTAAAAGAAGTTTTCAAAACAAATGAAGGAAACAATTTTTATACCTTCATGACGAGATCTTGAGTTGACTCATATGGCATACATACCTGTTATTGCATCCATGTGACATACTGGTTAGAACCCTGATGATGCATACATACCTGCTAGTACATATAGCCATACCTATTTTAGAGATTCTAGGATACTTGTGTGCATGCATACGATAGCCTTAGTAAATGTTATTTATTACTCACGAGCTGGCAACTCACCCCCGTTGTGCCCCAGCTTTTCTGCAGGTCCTTTCCGTCAGCACTGTAGCGGCGGACACTTTTGCTCACTTTGCCCTTTTTGCTTGGACTCAAGGCTTTTGCTCATAAGTGGGTTGTTATCATTTTGTACCACCTTATATATGCTCATTGTATCTAGAGTACTCCATCTACTTCTACTACTACTGCTGCTGCCACCACCCCAACTATTTCAGCTGTACCGGTTATTTGGATTACTGTATATTGACCTAGAGACGAGGTTGTGAGACTTAGGGTTTTATGCTATGTTATTTGGGGTCGAGCTCACTTGAGTCGACATGTTATTTTACCCATGCTTCATACTTATTTATGCATATTGTTGTTTTACATTGCGTGGGATTTGTGACCGCCTTGAGGCGAAGAGCTAGCTCCCGCTTGGGGATGCCATATTCATGTTATTTATTTATATTCGGTTTTGCGCCCGTTTGTGGCCTGATTTATAAACGAAATTCAGCAGAAATTTTGGAAAGAGGAAGGATATTTTAAAAAAGGACTTGATGTGGATTAATGGTGAAAACTGTTTTAAATAAATTGGTTTTCCTTCACTCAAATTCTTAATTGGGTTTTGTATTCTGGTCTTCGGCTTACTTATTTTACGGACGCCTTGAGACGTTTCGTAACTTAAGTGCCGGTCGCGTTCCGTACCTTGCGGGTCGTGACACATTAGTCTATGAGTTTAAGGACCCCACAGTCCGTATTCCCATTTTGGGGACGAATGTTGGTTTAAGGACGCATTAGTCCATGAGTTTAAGGACCCCACAGTCCGTATTACCAGTTTAGGGACATGGTGGTCCATCATTCCCATTTTAGGGACGAATGTTGGTTTAAGGACGCATTAGTCCATGAGTTTAAGGACCCCACAGTCCGTATTGATGTGTGGCTGTCGGGACCCGTCACCTCTCTGACGACGTTGAAGGATTACAACGACAAATATCAGAGGATTTCGGAGATGTACCCTTGAACCGGATGTAAATTGATTTGAGAGAGCAGTCGTGCTCAGTCAATTTATTTTGAGGACTTACGGCCAGAATTGAGCTAAGTCCAGTTGAAAATGTTCAATATTTTATTTGTGTTTGGCCTGTCGGGGCTTTATTTGGGCTCTGCCCTTTTTAATAATGCAGTGCATTTTTTCTGGCCTGTTAGGCCTTTTTAATTGGGCTCTGTCCCTTTTTTTATAATGCGGAGCATTAGGCCTCTCAATTAAATGCATAGCATTTATCTTGGCTTGTTAGGCCTTTTTAATTGGGCTCTGCCCTTTTTAAATAATGCACTGCATTTTGTTTGGTCTGATAGACCTTTTTATTGGGCTCTTCCCTTTTTAAATAATGCAGAGCATTTACTCTTCTGACAGTGTGCCACGTGGCCTGTCAGGAACTTTGCGCCAATTGAGGTGCGCAAGGCGCAAACTGATGTGGATGCGACACGTGTCACGCTCTGGTGTGCGTAGGCGCAGTGCGTTGCGCCAGTGCGTTACGCTATTGCGCTGCTGACATGTGGCGCGCTCTGGTGTAATGCGCCAATTCACGAGCGCAGTGCTCATTTTTTAAAGCGCAAGGCACAGATTATTCTGGGGTTGACACGTGGCGTGTTCCGGTGACTTGCACCAACCTAAGAGCGCAGAGGCTCATTTCAGAAGTGCAAGGCACTGTTCAAAACTGCAGAGCGCATCTGGATCTATTTTAGATCAAAGAACAAAATCTCTTTAATTCTAAAGAGGTTCTGTCTCAAGTTTTAAGAACCAGTGGTTCATCAAAAGGCAATGCCTTTATATAGATCAAAAGATCTAGTAAAGAAGTAAATTACTTCTCTTTTTTTATTAATATTATCATTTTTTATTGAAGATCTTTGATCTTGTTCTTAGATCATTGATCTTTTTAGAAGAACTTCTTCTTCCTTTTTTTCAAAGGTTTACCTTTTCTATTCTTAGAGTTCTTCTCGAAGTTTTAGAGGAGTTCTTTTTCCTTTTCTCTGTGTGTTTTAGACTTGGAGTCTAGAGGCCTTTATATAGTGCCAATTGATTTGTTAAATCAGTTAAAGAGATCTTTCTCTGAGTGATTTAGGGGTTTTTCCCCACCGTTGGATCTTTGATCCTAGGGCTTCTGTTTTACAGAAGATAATCTTCTTGTTTTTAACAAGAATGGAAAGATCTTTCCAGAATTTTATTGTTATTTAGTGTTGGCACAGTTAGCGCAAGCGCACCTGCGCTTGACTCGTGTCGCGCAGTGCAGAGCGCTGCGCGACTGCGCTGACACGTGTCACGCAGCGCAGAGCGCAAGTTGCCTGAAGCGTTGCTTCCTTTATTTAAATAGAGCCTTGCTCTGATTGGGTGCGCTGTCTTGGGCGCAGCGCTGGTGTGTCAGCTTTTGACACATGGCGTACTGCGCGCAGCGCAAGGAATCTGAAGCGTTGCTTCAATTTTTGAATTTTTGAAATTCAAACAGAGCTTTGCTATGATAGGGGAAACAAATGCCCCCCCACCGTTGCGCTCACGTGGCGCACACGTGAGTGCAGTGGTGGCAAGATCCCAACCGTCAGATCAACTCAGGAGTTGAAGGGGCGCTTAGACGCCTATAAATAGGACCCTTGGTCCTTCACAGATGATCATCATTTTCAAGAATTTTGATTTTCAGAGCCTTGCTCTTGTTTTCAAGAACTCTAGAGCCTTGCTCTCATTTCCAAAGTTAGAACTTTTAGAAAAACTTTAGGTAAAATTAATCTTAAATTAAATTGATTTTAATTAATCTTAACCAACAGAGCCTTGCCCTCATAGATCTTCTGATCTAAAGAAAACCCCTTTGGGGTTTCACCAACAGAGCCTTGCTCTCAAGAATCCATAGATCTAAAGGGATCTTGTTTCAGGGTTTTTAACCCATGAACAGAGTTTTGCTCATGGACAAAATATAGATATTTTTGATCTAAAAATGAAGAACTCTTAAGAGTTTTCATGAATCTTTAAGATCCCAAAATTTTTAATTTTTAAGAATTAATTTTCCTTTGATGGATTTTTCCATCATTTTCACAGAGCTAGGCTCTTTTAATCTTTTAAGGAATTTTATTCCCTTGAGACCAGAGTTTGACAAGTATCACTCTGTGACAGAGCTTTGCTCTGAAAGGGGAGATTTTCTCCTTGTCTCTAGGGATTTCTCATTAATGAGAATATTCTTTTGGGGATCTCCTCATTAATTGACAGTCTCATCCAATGATGGGGCTGTCTTATTAACTGATGCATTGTCATCTAGATTTTGTGGGTCCCCCTTTAGTCCCCCTTACACTGCATTGCAGTGTAGTATCAAGCGTCAGGCTTTTAAAATTAAATTATGACACTGACGGCTGAATCTCGTTTTTCTTTGCAGGCAATCATGTCTGTTGATCTATCTTTCCCATTTGTTCGCTCAGAGGAAGGATTTCCCGAGGCGCCGGTGGATCGGGAGGTGCTCGCTCTCTTTAAGGATCATGACCCTGAGCACAAGAACCTTCACCTGTAGGGTAGGTGGTATAATGAAATCATTAAGGGTCGCCAAATCTTCGGTTGCGCAACGCCGTCTGAGCCTATCTCGTCGATCCCCTATGCGGATGAACCCCCGGTGAAGTATGCCGTGGAGGTCGTGAACTGGAATTCGGAGGATCTTCTCCAGCCTTCGATCGCTGCCATTCCCGTGCAGCCGCCGCCGGCCGTGGACATTCTGGGGCGACACATATGTCATGGTGAGGCACGCCCTTGGAGACAGGTTTATAATATTGGATTGACCCCTCAACAACCGGCCGAATATTTGCAGTGGGCCAGGTATATCCTATTAGCGAAGAGGACGCATCTGATGAAGATCGTTCTGTATTCCGCAGTCTACGTCTCATTGTTCGAGTATCCTGTTCCTCCGATGTGGTAGGTTAAGGCATTCATAGAACAATGGAACATCCCTACCGATACCTTCCTTCTATCGGAAAGGGAAGTCTCCATCTCCCTGGAAGAGTTCGCTGAGATCTCAGGTTTTCCGGTGAGGGGGGAGCATTATGAGGAGCTGCTTCCTCCTGACGAGTATGTCTTCGCCACCAAGCCGTTGGTGATGGGCCTAACACCCGAGAATACTATTCAGCACCAGTTTCCGAGTCTGGTGTAGGTGTTGAACATATATGAAGGTCTCTATTTGGAATCGGGAGTCCGGGGAGTCAGTTTTGCAGATTTCATCGCCCTCTTCCTTCGACCGGAGGTTCTATCGCAGCGGAGTGAAAAGTTCGCCAAGCTTGACGACCCCTTTGTCTTCTTCTTAGATCGTCGACCAGTATTGGAAGATGATCAAAAGGATTTCTATCTCCCTGATGCCGCCATCATGCCCTTATCAGAAATCGCTGCCCCGGGCATTGATGAGGAGACCTTCTTATTAGGGTTTCTGGGATTGTGGCTGTGCTGGTTCGCGCCCCTATGCACCCGCGCTACATGAGGCCGTCCGTTTTCTATCCAGCGCATCGGATGGTGGCTGGCCTACAATTGTTGATCGGAATCGCCGGGCTGGCTCACCTATACAATGGAATCAGCGTGGCGGCAGACGCTAATGAACCAGGGGTGCAACCTGCCAATTTCCCGATGCACTACTTCACTTCGTGGATGGAAATGCATGTGCTCGGGGTATTCGTCATTCATAAGAGCCCTTTGTTTTTCGAGAGGTTCAGACTCCCAAGAGTCATGCGGCTGATCGGCGCCTCGATTGTGAATCCACCTCCGCGGGAGGCTAGGGGGTTGCTCATTCGTCCGCACCTGGTCGGAGCGAGGATTTCTTTCATGGACAAAGTCGTGACTATCGGCTCGGAGACCTCTAAGGCGGTGTTGGCGCTGCGTGATGGCTTCAAGGACGGGGCCTCCGTACCGAAAGCCCGGGAGATTCTTCACCTATACTCCATCAGGCCGAGCTTCCTGGTGTTCAGGCAAAACGACATGGCGCTCTTCATGAGGTATAACCCCCACTGGTTCGCCCTGTTGGAGATTGTGCCCTCAAAGTCAATTATTGGATCACAGGTACGTGATTGCAATGATTGAGGGAGGACCTATCCCGGTAGGACAGTCTTACTCGAGATGATAGTATGCTATCTGGTTTACCTTTATCATCGTGTACTGCTTTAGGTGACCTGACAGGTCACTATTGCACGTTGATATAGCCCCTAGGATTCTTGCTTGACTGCCAGTAGTATGAGGGCGATCATATACGTGGGAGATAGTAGTCTATAAGCACATCCTTAAAAGGTCCCTAGTCGTGGGAGTTTCGAGACAAGGCATCGATTCTCCAGAGTAGACTAGAGTATACAGTCGAGACCCCGACGAGGGGCGATGGCCGGTCTCACAAGCCACTGGTGTCAGTTGGTTCACCTAAGATGTATACAGGTGCTCATTGGGTTATGAGTACACCGGACAGGACTCGCCGGGAACATGCTAGTTGGTCTTATACCTGACGTCAGATAGCAGTTCCCTGGTGACATGTGTACAGGTTAGTTCATCGACCTGGGGATCGTCATTTGTCTCGTGTGAGTTCCCACTGTGCTTTGATTACTACCCTACCACGGCTCAAAGGAGTCGTGCAAACAGGTTTTAGTTGGGTACAGTCCCGAGCCACATGGAGGCAGTGAGCGGATCATCAGGGGTTCGTCTCTCCCGGTATTGGGGTTGAGTTCGCGCTGTGTCTAGGAGAGCCATTACACGAAGTCCTTGGCCAAGGCAGGAGATTTACTGGTAGGTATTCCAGTAGTATCTCAGGGTGTTCTGGGCTACACTCCGACATGACTTATACCGCTTTTGGGGGTCTGACTTTTACCAACCCCCTAGGCCCGCCATGCGATACTCATAGACGAACGGACCGGACTGTACGGATATTGTCACTGACAGGCTCAGTAGGGTGTCAGGATGAGTTCGCTCATCGACGTCCCTTTTGGTCAATAGCTGGTGGCCCGTCACGTATTGGCTTATACCTCTGACGTGCTAGTGGTTAAATCCACAGCCATAGTATTGACGAGTCTTTAGAGTCCACCACACTTACGGTTACTCAAGCTTTCGGGCGAAACGTTGTAGAGGTCGTATGGAGATATGGCAGGGTTCGATCGGATACGTACGGTATTGCACGGATCAGGATCGGACGGATTTTACTAGCCGGCTTTGGCTTAAGCCGGATCCTAGTATAAGATAGTGTAGTTTTGTCTCTTTGCATTTGTGTCAGTGGGAATACAAATGCGGGCATGTTTTTGCAGCAGCAGGGTTTTTCCTGTAATTTATTACGGGACCAGTTTTCTGGAGTTGCCAGTTTGCATTCCGTTTCGGCCGGTTTTCCTTTGTTCTTTCCCGGCTGGACCTTTCCGATGGAGGGTGTTATTTGCAAGTTTGCAAATAACAAATTGTGGAGGGCTTTCGTGCATTTGTGAGGCATCATGAGTGTTCTTTCATGATGAGATTACTTTTTCCCCACTTGGATTTTGTGTGGCCGGCCTCTTGATATGTGTGAAGGGGACAAGTTTATTTTTTTGTGTGTAAACATTTCTTCATGTTAAATTTCGTGCCCCCCCTGAGTGTGCTGGTATTTTAATATGGATAGTGGATTAATTTCCTTAGATAGGAATGAGCTAAAATGGGTGTGCAGGGGCTGATTGGTTTTTCAGAGAGAGAGAGAAGCCAAATCACTACTTGCAATTTTTGACAGAGCATAAATAAAATTTTCTTTGGCCGAGCTCATCATTTTTAGTCTGCTCCATTTTCCAGCAAGTTCTATGGAAAATTCTTGTGCACAAATTCCTCCATCATGGCAACTATACTAAACCCCAAAGAGACAACCATTCTACACTTGTCTACAACAAATCTTGGACGCGTCGGTTAGCCAACTTCGCGTCCGTGTTGCCTCGGTCTAGAGGTGGGAGCCCGTAAAAGATGCAGGCGATGTGGTGCCCTTCCGGCGAGCAGGCGACGACCGGAATTTCCGCAGGAGATCGGGACGACGACGAGAAGACCGGAGGACTCGGATCACTCGGTATATCTCTAACCCGTCTTGTAGTTAGCTAGGACTAGTTAACGGTTCGATCCAGGTGTTTAGTGCGCGGTGGTGCCGGTTTGCTAAGTTCGCAAAATTAAAGTTTATTACCGCTTCCGCATATTGGCGTCAGATTGACGGCCGGGGCACCGCCGTGCACTTACAGTGGTATCAGAGCCTCGCCATTAACATAGTCTAGCTTGGTTTAATGTGTTTACATTTCCGATCGACCAAAATTCCAAAAACCGTATTTTCTTCACATCAGTTTTCTGTTGAAATTTTTTGAAGCCCAAAAATTTTTCAGGTTGTAAAAAACTAATGTACTGGAAGTTCTAAGAATTATGGAGAAATTCGAGACACTGATCTCTCAAGGGGAGCACGGAACCGCGGCCAAACCCCACTTGGCGCCGCGGTTCCGCCGCAGTATGGGTTGATCAGTGTGTCTAATTTCTCCAGTGGGCTTCTGGGCTGATTTTAGGGGTTTTGGAATATTAATATTGGGCCCAGAATTTCTTGATGTGCTACAGTAGTACTTGGGGGCCCACTTGTTAAAATTTGATCGATCGGATATTTTAAACACATTATTTCACAGTATTTACATTATATCTGCGACCGTGAATGTCACTTGATCGGTAAATCCTGTCTAACTACTATAGCCCGGTTAGACGGATTTGCGAACGTGACTTTCACGTTGATGTTCTGTGTATTGCTGTGATGTTGCGGATCGGTCGTGGTGATAGCCTGGTTGCAGTGGTAGTACAGTTTTGTTGTATTATGTACATTTGATATTGCGGGGCGAGCGTCCGACATGTGGACTGCCGTCACTGCCTGATTGTATTATTATTTTTGGGGCACGGCCAGGTTGCGGTCGATGTACCCGTTGTATGTATATTTTACTTTCTGTACTAGGATTACCCCGCGGAGGGGTGCACGGATAGCCGGGTTCTAGAGGGCAACAAGCCCGCATCTCATGGCATTGAGACGGAGGGGGCTTCACTCTGGAATTGGCGGGCTATTCGCCGCACTCGTAGGGGGTACAGGTTGACCCAGGAGGGGTGCCTAAGTTACCGGATTCCGTGAAGTGCTGGGTGGTCTATTCACGTTGCTGAAGGGGGCTGCCTCGCTTCAGGTTTTGGCGGGTGTTCACACCATAATATTGTATTTTATATTCCCCATTCTTATGCATTTTACAATAAAAACAGGTGCTTTTGACGCATGTCTGCTACATGTTACAGGTTACAGGTTCTTGGACAGGAAACAGTGAAAACGATGAAAAGATAATGCAAAAGTGGACTTTAACCAACAAACAGAGAATCTTGATCAAGCCTACATAAAGATCAGTTCACAAAGCAAGATTCAAGACATCGACTCAAAGCGAACGGTTAAAAATCCATTGCGAATTGTTCACTGGAAATCTGGAACTAACCTAGAAGCCCAAATGGAAAATTACATATATAAACAGTAAGAAAAAGTCACCAGAAGACAAACCCAAAAAGCCCAGAGCCCAACTCCAGATTTTGGCCGCGGAACCGCGGCCAAACCAGGCCTCACGCCGCGGTTCCGCGGCCGTCTAGTGCACGGAGTTCGAGATTTTTTTCCAAAATGTTGAGGCGGCGCGGATCTTTGACTTGGACATTTCTTAGAGGGCATTTTTGTAAATTCAGATGTGCGAATCAAAATGTAACCTAGGGTTTCCTATTATCTATAAATAGGACTCTAATCATTGTAATTTCTCATGCCTCTTTTCAATCAATAAATTCAGATTTTCTGAGAGAAAAATTCAGATCTGTTCTTCTTGTTTGGAGGGAGCCGTCAACTAGTAAGTATTTTTATCTCTTTTAATTTAATGTCTTCTCTTCCCCTAATGAGCGAGTAGTCTCCTCGCTTGTTAGGGTTAGCCTTAGGGAAAGGGTTGAGAGATGAAATCTCTCGCCCCTTTCAATACCACCTTCACCTAATGAATAAGAACTTCACGCATACGAGCACAACCGCTCCCTGCGGCATCCTACCTTTCGAGGTAACGATGAACCGTAGTATAAAGGGCCGGTTCCGCGCGTTTTCCGTGAGGGTTAGGATAATTATCAATAAAGGTAGGGTACAAATCTAGAGGAAGAAATATCTTCCCAAAAGATTTGTATCCACTTTATTGATAATTAACTTAACATCTAAGAGATCTAAAAAAGGAAGGTATTGAAAGCGGTGAGGAAAAATCTTTAATTTCCAAAACTTCCCCTAATCCTAACCCTAGCAAGATTCTTAATTAAATTAATTAGATCTAATCTTTAGATTTTTATAAACCTACCCAAAACTACAAATATAATCAACTCGTTAAAACACTTTAAAGAAATTTACCCGTCTCTGTGGATCGACCCGTACTCACCGGCTAGCTGCGAAGCGACGCCGTTTCTGATTGCGGTAAACTCATAATTTTTGACACAATCAAATGGCGCCGTTGCCGGGGACGGCGTAATCTTTCTTTTTTGTGAATTTTCGGGTTGATATAAAATTTAAAAAATTATAAAAATCTGAAAAAATCAAAAATATAAAAAAAAAATCATCTTTTATTGTTTGAAGGGTACTCTTTGTGAATCTTGCAGGTTTCACGGATCTGGAATTTTACAGAGGGAAAATCAGAAGTTGGTGCATAAAAACAGAGGAGAAATTGGACATAGGAGCAGTACAAAAATTTCCAAATCCCAATATTTCCTTTCGGCCGCCCTTCCGCCGCATAACCCTATCTCACACCGCGGAAGCGCCGCGCTTTGGCTGCCACGTCAGCCCTAAAAAATTTCAGGGTTTGTTTTTCTCTCTCCCCTCTGAAATCTCCCATAATTCTCTCTGTAAAAAAATATTTCTGCAGGATTTCTTTGCGTAAAAATCTTCTTCCCCCTTCCAATAATTGATTCTCTGCAGGATTCTTTGCGCCGCGCTTAAAAGCAAATTGATTGCAAGTGATTTACTGCTTTGCATATTTTAATCTGACTTTAAGGGGCTATTGACCAATTCAGATTGGGTGGGGATTTCATTACCCTTCCCAGGACCCCAGAAATCACTTAAAGCATCTGCATTGACCACTTTTAATCTAAAAAATATTAGACTCAGCCCTAAGGACGTCGAGCTCAATAGGACAGAGGACTAGTATAGGCATCGGCCGTTTATCCTAACCGACATTGCGGTGACTAGGCTAGTGGTTTTTAATTAGGCCCACTGTAGTGGTGGTTCCTTCCCACTTACCTGGCCGTACTTGTCCGTGAAGAGGCGGTTTGAGGTTCTATATCTAGCCCTTTGGAACAGTTAGGAGCTGTCTAGCTGACCTAGGCAACCCTAGACTTAGGCCTGATTGTGCATGTGTGGTTAATTGCAGTTGTGTCACTAGTCTCTTTTCAAAATCTTTTTGCAAAAGCACACTTAAAAAAGAAAAAAAAGATAATCTTTTCAAAACTTGCAACTTGTCGCTAAGGAATCTTTGCACTCACATTCTGTCTCGACTACACTAACCCTTTTAGTGTATGTCCGGTTGGACTAGGGACCCTAGTGCCCGATTAGTCCGTGTTTCGTTGGTACCGACCGACGAACCTTTCGACTCCGAAGTCGAAATCTTGTCCACTTCTTCACTTTCACCATCACATTCTTTCGAAGGTATGTCGGGACACGACCCCAACTATACCTTGCCGACGGGAATGATTCCGCCTCCGTTAGGTGCGAATAACCCGAATCTCCCGCCTGTCGAAGCGCCCGCACGAGTCGCGCTCCAGGATCTTTTCTACCCCGTCCGCACCGCCCTTCCCACTTGTCTTTCCCTCCCACCGGCTAATGGGGACAACTTTGAGATAAAACCACACTTCATCAATATGCTGCCTAAGTTTCATGGTTTGGAATCCGAGGATGCATATATTTTTATTAATAAATTCCAAAACGTTTGCGGCATGATGAAGACAACCCAATTAAGTGATGACGCAATAAGGCTAAGGGTCATTCCTTTTACCCTATGTGACCTAGCCGAGAAGTGGCTATACAGCACCGCATCACACTCCATTAGAAATTGGGACGAGTTTGTGAGAGCTTTTCTGAAAAAGTTCTATCCTCACCACAAAACTGCTAGAATCCGAAACGAAATTATACAATTTTCACAGCTTCCGTCCGAACCATTCTGGAAATGCTTCGAGAGATTTAAAGACCTACTTGTTCAATGCCCTCATCATGGGATAGAAAAGTGGCAACTTTGCCAAACATTATACGAGGGATTGAACGCAGCAACGAAGCAGTTGCTTGAAACAATATGTCAAGGTCATTTTCTCTCTAAATCTAGCGACGAAGCTTGGCAGTTTCTTGAGGACCTAAGTGAGCAAACAATTCAATGGGAGAGTACCAAGACCACATCATCTTCTTCAGTTGGTCAATCTAGGGCAGGCATACATCAAATAGATATGTCGATTGCTATGAAGGCCGAGATGGCCTCACTTATGAAAAAGCTAGAAGCGATTGAGACCAAAATCTCATCGACTTCTCCTGCCCCTACTCTACCCACACGAACTGTTTGTGCTTGTTGTTCTAATCCATCACATCTCACCGAAGAGTGCCCTTATAATGCACCCATTCAAGGGCAGGATCAAGTCAATGCTGCATTCCAGCAAAGACAAAGAAACGATCCTTACTCTTCGACTTACAATCAGGGGTGGAGGAGTCACCCAAATTTCGCTTGGAACCAAAATCAACAAGTCCAAGGGAATAACAATTTTCAAAGAGCTCCTCCACAACAACAACAAGCACCCTTACAAACTCAAAATCAGCAACCTTTCCAACAACAACCTTATACAAATCAAACGAACAATTTGATTCAACCTAATGATGATAAGGTTAGCTCGCTCGAGAAAAGTCTTGAAGCATTTCTCAAGCAAACTACAGATTCCGCAGCAAGATTTGAAAGTTATGTTCAATCTTTAATGAATAACGATGCCTCACATGATCAAAGTATCAAATCTATCGAGGCACAAATTGCACAATTAACTGCTGCGTTGAGCGAGAGAGAAAAGGGAAAGCTTCCATCTCAACCATTGCCCAATCCCGGTCACACACTAAACGCATATAACAATCACAATGTGAATGCGGTGACCACGTTGAGATCCGGAAGAGAGTTGCAAAATAATGTGGAAACTAGTGATGACATCCCCGCCGGTGGTTCTTCTTCCCCTTCTTCATTTTCTTCACTTCCTTCTTCACCTTTTTCTTTAGAGCCTATTCTCCACCCTTCACACGGCTCTACTTCTTCTGACTCGAACGGACCCATTTCTAACAACACGAACACATCCACACTGGGATCCGTTCCTATACCACATTCTACTCCACAGACTTGTGACTCAACAAATTTTCAAAATGCACCATTTCCAAATAGGTTGAGTCCTAATAAACCAAATGCACAAGTGGAGAAGATTGTGGAGATCTTTAAGCAGGTTAGCATAAATATACCTCTCTTGGATGCTATCCAACAAGTCCCTTCATACGCGAAAATCTTAAAGGGCTTATGCACTTCAAAGAGAAAGGCATCTCAAGTACCCAAGAAAGTGCTAGTGGCTAGTGCAGTGAGCAATGCTATTAACCATCATCAAACCTTACCCCAAAAACGAAAGGACCCCGGCTGTCCTACGATTTCCATCACAATTGGGGATAAGCAAATTAATCGAGCACTTTTAGATCTTGGGTCTAGTGTTAACCTGATTCCTTACTCCGTGTACGAACAATTAGGGGTTGGAGAGTTGAAACCCACTCGTTGCACTCTCCAAATGGCTGATCGATCAATCACCTATCCAAGGGGTCAACTAGAGGATGTGTTAATCAAAGTCGGGGAATTCATATTCCCCGTTGATTTTATCGTTATGGATACACAACCTGTTGTTAACCCAAGAAACCAAATTCCGGTGATTCTTGGTCGACCATTTTTGGCCACTTCCAATGCCATAATAAATTGTCGCAATGGCTCCATGACTCTATCCTTCGGAAAGAGGTCTAGTGAGTTCAATATTTATAAGATGGGAAGTCTGCCCCCCGTGCCTAAAACTAGTACACGAGAAGTTTGCTCTATTCACGAAATCACGCAGGAGGACTGCGAGCTTGAAAGATTTCTATTTGATGAAAACAGTTTTGACGCCACTAGTGCGTCCCTCCTTGAGCCTACCACCGTTGACACAACCGATGCTGATTATGAATGTTTCACTTTTTCGGATGACGACGACTCACAGCCCGAATATGAGTCGTTTAAATTTTTGGATGAGTCAGTCGAACCATCCGAATCGGTTGTTTGCAGTGATTTCGAACCTGTGTTAGAGTCCTTTGAGTTCGAGGTAGATTCTGCCATGGTTCTTTCGCCTCATAAATTCGAACTCATGCCCTTGCCGTCTCACCGTAGAGATGCTTACATAGGTGAGAATGAGACTTTTCCCATTATCATATCAGCCCCTTTAGTCTTCGAGCAAGAGAACGCTATTTTAAAAGTCTTACAAGATAGGCGGCAAGTTTTCAGTTGGACTATGGCGGACATCGAGGAGATCAGTTCCCTCCTAAGTAAATATCATACACAATTGATGGATGGTGCCATGTCAATAGAAGACCCACAGGGACATCTTGGGGGTATTGTGGTGAGCCAACTTCCTCCCTTAGAAGTTGAAATACCCCCATTTCTTTTAATAAGGTACGAGAATGCCAACACTCCACTGATTGCTGATCACTTACATTCTCGTATCGATGCCTCACCATCACATTCACCTCCACACCTCCCATTCCACTACTTCTATCTTCCTCAATTCTTTGCGGACCACCACTACTTATTTTTTCACCCACCAATATTCTTTACTGATAAATTTTTCGAATGGTTGGTGTTGACTTTTGGCCTATGCAAAGTTGGGCAGTATTGTATAACATAGTTTAATTGAAGTTTGGGGGAGGGTCTTTTTGTATATATTTTTTTTCTTTTTCTCTAAAAAAATAAAAAATAAAAATTTCAAAACATTAAAAATATCAAAAAAAAAATTGTAAATAAATAAACAGGAGAGTATCGGCATTTTGACCCTCTTTGTTTAGCATGACAGTGAGGACACTGTCAAAGTTCAAGTTTGGGGGTATGCTCGGTACGTCTTCTTCCTTCGCATTCATTTGTACATATTTTTGCATTTGCATACTTATTTGAAAACCCATAAAAATTTGAAAATTTTGAAAAATTATAAAAATAAATGTATTCAATTTTGGCTAATTGACTAGAGTTTGACAAATAGGTCAACTGGTTAGGAACAACTAGATCTTAGACTTAGTAAATTAAAAACCCTAAAAAATAACCTTTCTTAAAGTTTAACGGTAGAAAGTATATGTTTTTGTAGTTTATTTAGAAATAGGCAAATTTTGGGTTCACTTCTTGGGCTAAGTCAAAATGAGGGAAGAGTATTGATGTTCTTATTAGAGTATAAGTTTGAAAAATAGTTCCTAACTTAAGTCTAGATTCTGAAAACGTATACCCTACAATTTGCACAATCACGCACCTTGAAACTTGGAATAGTAGAGGAGACCTTGAAATGCTCTTGTCTAAAGTCCTTAGTACAATGAAAATAAAAGAAAAAAAGTGAATAAAGGAAAAAAATGGACACTGGTTTTTGTGATTACTTAAGGCTGCAAAAATAGAAAAATATTTAGCGAGGGTGCTTCATCACCTAGTGCCTTAGACCAACTGGTTTGGGAGTCACTGCTAAAAGCCTTGGGGGTTGCAAAGACTAGGAAGTACGCTTTAAAGTGCAAACGCATTTTGTAATCGGTCGTTGGTACCTCAAGAAGTATTAACGGTCGCATGAAGGATGTGTAAGCAAATTTCATTCACCAACTAATTAGTACTTTGGACAATGGATGAGAGTACGATTGCTTGATTTGAATTTCCAAGTGTAGGGGTGATCTATACACACACGTAGGGATATGTGATTAGAGTTTAGATAAGAGAAAGGAATGAAGAATAAAACTTGTATCTTTAGTAGGGTTGATAGAAATTCCTGAGTGGAGATGTAACCCTAGAAGGAAGACTTAAGAAATGCCGAAAGCTAAGTAGATCTACATAACATATATAATCTTAAGTTAAATAATGAGGAAGTGTGAAGAATATGGGTGGATAATTTGCGAGTCAAAAGATAATAGAATTCCTTGTTAGAAAACCTAATTGGAGAACAAAAGTCAATGGGCCAAATTGATAGGATTTTGTGGGTGTAATCCGCTGAAAACCCTCAGGAGACAACACTCCTCCTACTAGGGACACCTAGAGGTTTAACGGCTTATTGCACGAGCTCAGTGCAATCGCGTTTCCCTGCGAAAGTGCGGTTAGGTTTTTTGTAGAGAATAAAACAATAAGTTTGCTCGAGGACGAGCAAAAGATAAGTTTGGGGGTATTTGTTCACACCATAATATTGTATTTTATATTCCCCATTCTTATGCATTTTACAATAAAAACAGGTGCTTTTGACGCATGTCTGCTACATGTTACAGGTTACAGGTTCTTGGACAGGAAACAGTGAAAACGATGAAAAGATAATGCAAAAGTGGACTTTAACCAACAAACAGAGAATCTTGATCAAGCCTACATAAAGATCAGTTCACAAAGCAAGATTCAAGACATCGACTCAAAGCGAACGGTTAAAAATCCATTGCGAATTGTTCACTGGAAATCTGGAACTAACCTAGAAGCCCAAATGGAAAATTACATATATAAACAGTAAGAAAAAGTCACCAGAAGACAAACCCAAAAAGCCCAGAGCCCAACTCCAGATTTTGGCCGCGGAACCGCGGCCAAACCAGGCCTCACGCCGCGGTTCCGCGGCCGTCTAGTGCACGGAGTTCGAGATTTTTTTCCAAAATGTTGAGGCGGCGCGGATCTTTGACTTGGACATTTCTTAGAGGGCATTTTTGTAAATTCAGATGTGCGAATCAAAATGTAACCTAGGGTTTCCTATTATCTATAAATAGGACTCTAATCATTGTAATTTCTCATGCCTCTTTTCAATCAATAAATTCAGATTTTCTGAGAGAAAAATTCAGATCTGTTCTTCTTGTTTGGAGGGAGCCGTCAACTAGTAAGTATTTTTATCTCTTTTAATTTAATGTCTTCTCATCCCCTAATGAGCGAGTAGTCTCCTCGCTTGTTAGGGTTAGCCTTAGGGAAAGGGTTGAGAGATGAAATCTCTCGCCCCTTTCAATACCACCTTCACCTAATGAATAAGAACTTCACGCATACGAGCACAACCGCTCCCTGCGGCATCCTACCTTTCGAGGTAACGATGAACCGTAGTATAAAGGGCCGGTTCCGCGCGTTTTCCGTGAGGGTTAGGATAATTATCAATAAAGGTAGGGTACAAATCTAGAGGAAGAAATATCTTCCCAAAAGATTTGTATCCACTTTATTGATAATTAACTTAACATCTAAGAGATCTAAAAAAGGAAGGTATTGAAAGCGGTGAGGAAAAATCTTTAATTTCCAAAACTTCCCCTAATCCTAACCCTAGCAAGATTCTTAATTAAATTAATTAGATCTAATCTTTAGATTTTTATAAACCTACCCAAAACTACAAATATAATCAACTCGTTAAAACACTTTAAAGAAATTTACCCGTCTCTGTGGATCGACCCGTACTCACCGGCTAGCTGCGAAGCGACGCCGTTTCTGATTGCGGTAAACTCATAATTTTTGACATAATCAGCGGGTAACTTGCCGCGCCCGTAGGGGTCTAGGATTTCATTGCACAGGCTATCCACACGACCAGGGGAACGTCGGGTTTCAGTAGTGGCTCTGTGAAACCCGGGGATCCCAGATATCTGTATTGTTCTGTGATGCTGTACATTTCTGTGATGTTGCATTTTTTTCACGCCTTGAGCGAATATAATATATTGGTATATATATTAGTAGATGCTGTATATGTTTTGCATCCGCACTAGTCCAGTCCCCGTTCTGTCGTTAGTTAGCTAACCTAACGGGTAATGACGGGACCCAGTGGCGAATGCGGATGGCATATACGTACATCAGTATATTTTCGTTCTTTGTGGTGTGATCAATTGATGGGACTGCGTTGATTCGGATCAATGCAAGTTAAACAAACCTAATCTGATGTTGTTGGAACATTTTTCAAAAAGCTGTTATTGCAAGGACGTTCACTTTTATTTTGCATCGTGGTATTCATTTGGAATATCCTGCTTCTCAGTCGACGAGGCAAGGGCCGAGATCCCTTCACCGGGAGTGACCCCTTGGACAGAAGTTTGCGTCAGGGCATTAACTTCACTATAGCCGATTACTTTTGCTTTGCATCGTGGTATTCATTTGGAATATCCTGCACCCCATTCTACGGGGAAAGAGCCGAGATCCTTTCACCGGGAGTGACCTCTTTAGTAAAGGTTTTCGTCACTATATTTTCTAAAAAGCTATCCGTTCCTTCAACGATATCAAGTTCATTACGTTAAAGGTTTTCTCCAGAAACCATTCGTAGCCCTCCGTCGTTTCATATGGGTAGTCAATAGTATTCAAGCTGTGTTTGTTGGCCAAAGTCAAGGCACAGTGTTTGGTAGCTGTTGGTTATTCATATGCAGCATAGATAGATGCGTTGGTTTGGAACAGTCGTACTGCCTTGTTGGCTAAAGTCAAGGGTAGGTACGGGTGGATTCAAAACAACATGGAGAATGACGGGTAGAACTTGACATGCGACTTATGATTTGTTGGCCAAAGTCAAGGTCATAAGAGCATGGGGTAAAAATCACATCGGGAGTTTCAAAAGAACTGAAACTTGCCAGATATGCGCATACCTTCTGGAGTGTGATACCGTGAGCGGATTCCGTCATGTTATCATGCGATGATAGTTGGATCCCGATTCCCACTGATGAGTTGGTTTACTCCTCGGGTGATCCCGACTAATTCTTCTTTCAGGTTTGGAGGAGAATTTCAGGTTACAGTGGGAGGTTTCCTGATTAGATAAATTGGTAACCATTCTAATCTAGGTTAGAGTGCACGCTGAGTGTTTCTTTTCTCTCTCTCTCTTTGGCAGCGACCATTGACCCGACCCTAGACTATGACTCAGTGACCAAGTTGACTGAACCTTCATTAACACTGGCTTTTGGATTGTCAGAGTCGCTAACCTCATTGCCACTCCTACTTTTACTCTTTTCTCCAGGACACCCCGTATTACTACGAACGTCCACTTCCATTGGACAAAACCATCGTATGGTTATACACGAACTCGAAGGAATTTATTCGAGGATGGTTTCCGGTTCTGGAGAAAACGGATAGAATTATTCAGTTGTCTTTTCCTTTTACCTTCTCTCAAGTTGTGAGTACTCCTTGGTTTAGGAGATAGTACACCTATTACGCAAATTGGATAGTCTTCTTCCAAACCTTAGGATGGTGCTGAACGGTGGGGAATGAAGAAAACCAATTAGCATAACGATGGTGTGCAGAAGGTATTAAGTTAAGACAAAGCAAGGGATTAGTAAGAGGGCAAAGTAAATTGCGACTGCTATTCACGACCAAACCAAGTATTCCTTCCCCAATCCTAAATCACCTTTGTATTTCTTCAGGACACTCCGTATCACTACGAAGATCCACAGTTTATTGGATACTCCATCGTATGGTTATATACGAACTCGAAAGGAACTTGTTCCAGTTCGGGGATGGATTCTGGTCCAGGAGAAATAGGAATAAGATTTATTCGGTTGTCTTTTATCCTCACCTTCTCTCGCATTGCGAGTGCTCCTAGGATTAGGACAGTACATCCATTATTCTTATTGGATAGTCTTCTTCCAAACCATAGGCTGGTGCCGAACGGTAGGGAAGGAAGAAAACCATTTAGCCTAAGGGGTGTACAGAAGGTAATGACTAAAGACATATAAAGGGATTTGGAAAGGTGGCAAAGAATTATACGGTTACAGTCGTGAATCTGGAAGAGGCATTACTAGGAATACCGGGATACCCCATCGAAACATTTCAATGTTTCAGCTTCGCTGTGTACTGTTAAAGGAAAACTGATTTCCCAGTTAAACACTTGCTCCAGGGTATGTATTTACCAGGTATAATTCTCACATCTGTATGGTTTTACCGATGATGAGTAGGAGTAGGTTATTGGGAATTAGGTGACCATCCTCATTATATCGGGATTCGTTGTAATCGGTGATATTTGAGGAGATCACCTGGGCTGTTTGCCGATCGGCAAATATTTGGTTTTGAATATCCGCTGTTGTGCACCAATTTCAAATTGATATATCTGTACGTCTATTTTCATAGAGTGAGATATACCTTTTGATATTATGTCTATGACATTTACCTATATCAGTGGATGGTTAGGTAAGGAGCATTAAACAGCGGTGTAATTCTTCTTAACCATAAGTACAGTTTTCAACCTACGACACACAGTGAATGAGTTATCAGACTCAAGGGACTTATACAGAGTATTGTATGTTGTCCAGGCTCCATCAGAACAGAGGGGTTGGTCCTCGTACTATATTCGGTTTACTTATGACTTCTCTAGTTTTTAGACAGGTGTTTCGTGGAAACACAGGGTCCGAATTTTGAGAAGTTATAGGTATTTGAATAAAGTAGAGAACCAGATATTGCAAGTATCGGGATTCTTCAAGGTGATCGAAGATGTAGATATTTGTGCATGGTATTCAGATGATAGTAATGATTAAGAGAACTTGCTTCTCTTACAGGTTACTCATAATTGGAAGTATTCCTAAGTTGAGTAACGTTGATCGGCCTCTCTCCATTTAGTTGACATGCACTGGAGACAGCTGCATGATTTGAATCTGGTTCAATTAATCAGTGCCTCTGTTCCTATATTGGATATAGAACAGTTCGTATCTTAACGATGTTAAGGTATGGGGAGTTGTCCGGCCTATGCTTAAAACCAGACTCTGGATAACTCAAGGCATATTTCTGTAATGGCTGTTTGTGGGTTGACCCAGGCTATGACGAGGGTTGACTTTCTACCATAAGAAAGATCAATAGTGATATTGTTCTTGACTCGCCACAGTTTTAATAAAAATGGATTTTTTTCAGAAAACAGTAGTGGGAGTATGGTAGAACTGGAAGTGATTCCAGAACCGCAAACGATTACTGAAGATTTGATAAGGAACCTAAAGATTCAATTTGGTTTGACATTCCATTGGCCACTCCGCAGATAAGGTGGGTAACTTCAGGCACCCGAGAGGTGCTTCAGTAGCCTCAAGGACGGTGACAGGGAAGTTCTTGTTTACCCACACTTGCCATTGCTGTTGTTCCAGGCTGCGAGACCCTGTGGGAGGATGAGTATAGCGTCGTTCTAAACTAGCTTTAGAAGTGCATGTCTATATGACTCTGCCAGAGGGTTGTCGTAGTCAGTGGGAGCAGCGGAAGCATTGGTGGACATCAGGCTTATGTCTATTTATAGACTAAAGCAGATATAGCGGAGATAGATCATCTATTTCTGATGTGACAGTCATAGGTTTAACGTCATCAGAATAGGGGATGGATCTGTTAAGAAGGTAGTAGGGTGTCATGTCATGGTATTTGATAACATACACAAAGTAGGAAAGGATACTCCTATATTGCGATCGGTTATACTTTGGTCGTCACACAGTGGTTTCTCCACATGGGACTTGGACATTATATCAGACATACTGGTTACTAGATCTATAGTTTTAGATCTAGATTTGGGTGGTTTCCCAATCAGGGTACTTTGACAGCATTCTAAGAGTATTTAGAATGGACGACTCCTGGCACGGTAGTGTACCTGCAGGTGATGGAGTCACCCTCTCTAAAGGTGTCTTATAGACTAAAGTAGAGAGGGATGTGCATGATTGGCAGATCACTTGCTTAGGCAATTGAATCAATCATGAGATGTCAAGTACCACACCAGATGTTGTTCTTGCACTAGATGCAATAAGTTAATATTGATCCAATCCTGGAGAAACAGTCGGGAGCAACTTTAGAACATAAGTAGATGTTCTAGAGAAATGATAACGAC
The DNA here is from genome assembly GCA_030015575.1 of Agapanthus africanus. Lineage (NCBI taxonomy): Eukaryota > Viridiplantae > Streptophyta > Magnoliopsida > Asparagales > Amaryllidaceae > Agapanthus > Agapanthus africanus. Next base: position 543,062,800 of record CM057337.1, read on the forward strand.
AGCCTCATTAAGGAGATAGTTATCACTCCAGGCTTCCAAGGTGACATGGACGACAGGGTGATTGTCAGAGTTATAGTTTTCCCTCTGACGAGGGGCAGTATTCTGGACAGGTGATCCAGGCAGATACTGAGGGAGGCATGGCGCAGGATACTGATTAAGTTCAGTTGACGATAAAGTTTAAGAAGTTTGGGTTTGGAGTTCATTTATGAGCTAGGTCCCATCAGACATCCAGACATTCTAAGACAGGTATTGCTCATTTCGGGAGATGGCTTTCTCCGCGAACTTGAGATATAGAGAGACATAGAAAGAAACATCCAAGTGGATCCACTCACTGAGGCTATTCCTCGAACGCAATAGTTTCTCAAACGGGTTTTGTGAGTCTGACTAGTAGAGGAGTTGGGTGTTCGGTATCACAGGGGCTGTGAGTATGCGACATCGCAATAATTAGCCTTGAGTGCAAGTGGGAGATTGTTGGAGATAGTGCCCTCAAAGTCAATTATTGGATTACAGGTACGTGATTGCAATGATTGAGGGAGGACCTATCCCGGTAGAACAGTCTTACTCGAGATGATAGTATGCTATCTGGTTTACCTTTATCATCGTGTACTGCTTTAGGTGACCTGACAGGTCACTATTGCATGTTGATAGAGCCCCTAGGATTCTTGCTTTACTGCCAGTAGTATGAGGGCGATCATATACGTGGGAGATGGTAGTCTATAAGCACATCCTTAAAAGGTCCCTAGTCGTGGGAGTTTCGAAACAGGGCATCGATTCTCCAGAGTAGACTGGTGTATACAGTTGAGACCCCGACGAGGGGCGGTGGCCGGTCTCATAAGCCACTGGTGTCAGTCGGTTCACCTAAGATGTATACATGTGCTCATTGGGTTATGAGTACACCGGACAGGACTCGCCGGGAACATGCTAGTTGATCTTATACCTGACGTCAGATAGCAGTTCCCTGGTGACATGTGTACAGGTTAGTTCATCGACCTGGGGATCGTCATTTGTCTCGTGTGAGTTCCCACTGTGCTTTGATTACTACCCTACCACGGCTCAAAGGAGTCATGCAAACAGGTTTTAGTTGGGTACAGTCCCGAGCCACATGGAGGCAGTGAGCGGATCATCAGGGGTTCGTCTCTCCCGGTATTGGGGGTGAGTTCGCGTTGTGTCTAGGAGAGCCATTACACGAATTCCTTGGCCAAGGCAGGAGATTTACTGGTAGGTATTCCAGTAGTATCTCAGGGTGTTCTGGGCTACACTCCGACACGACTTGTACCGCTTTTGGGGGTCTGACTTTTACCAACCCCCTAGGCCCGCCATGCGATACTCATAGACGAACGGACCGGACTGTACGGATATTGTCACTGACAGGCTCAGTAGGGTGTCAGGATGAGTTTGCTCATCGACGTCCCTTTTGGTCAATAGCTGGTGGCCCGTCACGTATTGGCTTATACCTCTGACGTGCTAGTGGTTAAATCTACAGCCATAGTATTGACGAGTCGTTAGAGTCCACCACACTTACAGTTACTCAAGCTTTCGGGCGAAACGCTGTAGTGGCCGTATGGAGATATGGCAGGGTTCGATCGGATACGTGCGGTATTGCACGGATCAGGATCGGACGGATTTTACTAGCCGGATTTGGCTTAAGCCGGATCCTAGTATAAGATAGTGTAGTTTTGTCTCTTTGCATTTGTGTTCAGTGGGAATACAAATGCGGGCATGTTTTTGCAGCAGCGGGGTTTTTTCTGTAATTTATTACGGGACCAGTTTTCTGGAGTTGCCAGTTTGCATTCCGTTCCGGCCGGTTTTCCTTTGTTCTTTCCCGATCGGACCTTTCCGATGGAGGGTGTTATTTGCAAGTTAACAAATTGTGGAGGGCTTTCGTGCATTTGTGAGGCATCATGAGTGTTCTTTCATGATGAGATTCCTTTTTCCCCACTTGGATTTTGTGTGGCCGGCCTCTTGATATGTGTTAAAGGGACAAGTTTATTTTTTTGTGTGTAAACATTTCTTCATGTTAAATTTTGTGGGCCCCCCCTTGAGTGTGCTGGTATTTTAATATGGATGGTGGATTAATTTCCTTAGATAGGAATGAGCTAAAATGGGTGTGCAGGGGCTGATTGGTTTTTCAGAGAGAGAGAGAGAAGCCAAATCACTACTTGCAATTTTTGACAAAGCACAAATAAAATTTTCTTTGGTCGAGCTCATCATTTTTAGTCTGCTCCATTTTCCAGCAAGTTCTATGGAAAATTCTTGTGCACAAATTCCTCCATCATGGCAACTATACTAAACCCCAAAGAGACAACCATTCTACACTTGTCTATAGCAAATCTTGGACGTGTCGGCTAGCCAACTTCGCGCCCGAGTTGCCTCGGTCCAGAGGTAGGAGCCCTTAAAAGATGCAGGCGATGTGGTGCCCTTCCGGCGAGGAGGCGACGACCGGAGTTTCCGCAGGAGATCGGGACGACGACGAGAAGACCGGAGGACTCGGATCACTCGGTATATCTCTAACCCGTCTTGTAGTTAGCTAGGACTAGTTAATGGTTCGATCCGGGTGTTTAGTGCGCGGTGGTGCCGGTTTGCTAAGTTCGCAAAATTAAAGTTTATCACCGCTTCCGCATATTGGCGTCAGATTGACGGCCGGGGCGCCGCCATACACTTACACGCCCAACAATCAAGCTATAACCAGGGGGTTCCACTGGAGGTGTTTTTAGAAGAGCCCGCGGCCACCATGGAGGGGATACGGAGCGCGATGCACCATTTTATGCGGTTGAATACGGGCTCCCACTTCTTTATCAGCGGGCCGAGCTGCGTCCCCCGGGTCCTCCATGTGTACGTAGCTTAGTACGCGCATACGATGGGTGCCGTCATCCGAGAAGAGAAGCGTATGTTGGTCGACCGCAAGGGTGGCCCCCTGGCAGTGACCGCAAAGCTCCCTTGAGGCCAAAGATCCCGGTCGTTCCTCCGCTGAGAGATGCTAGAGCTGGGCCACTGCGCGTGTTAAGCCCTCCGCGCGGATTGCCTCGTGATACCGTAGACGTGCCCTAAGCGCCGCGTGCTCCAGTGGAGTCGGTGGATGTGATCTCGCCGGAGTCCGGCGTGGGCGAGGACATCGGGACCCGCCGCCCTAAGGTGCCTGCAAAGCGCAAGTTGATCTTGGGTGCACCCGGGCCTCGCGTGCAGAAGAGGAAGAAGAAGTTGCTCCTCTCTCTCGATGCTATCCTCGGCTTAGAGCCTCAGGCCCCTCTCACCGAAGGCTTAAGCGAGTACGGAAGCAACCAGAGTTTCTTGGTAGAACCGGAAGACACCGATCTGGCGGCCGCCATCGCGGCTTCTGAGCGATCGGCCAGACTCGAAGCGTGGTTGGCTAAACTCGCTAAATCAGGTAATCGTTAGTTGTATTCTTCGTCATTTCATCATACTTTTATCATTATCTTTGACTAATGCTTCTTCCCCTTTTTAACAGGCGTCACCGCTGAAGAAGCTATCGCTGCTTCCCTCAAAACTTTCCAGGAGGAGGAAAGGAAACGCGCTCTGTCTGGCGTTGGTATATCTCGGCTCGCTGAGTCTTTATTCTATTTTTTATACCCAATCCAATCTTCTCTCTGTCTTTTTGCAGGGTCCGTGGGATCTTCTGCAAAAGCCGATGCAGAGACTCTTCCCGAGCCAGCTACTGAAGTCCCGGCCTCTTCGGGGTTGCCGCGAGAGACCCGACTCAAAAAGCCGATGAGGGATGCCTTGAAGGCTCTGGAGGCAACTCTAAATGCAGACGATGACGCCTTGATAGAGGAAGCTTCGAAGAGGTCCATCATGACGGCCCGGGAAGAGAGGAAGCGCTTGAGGTGTGAGGCGAAGGAGCGCAGAGCTGCTTTGGCTGTAGGAGCGCAGAGCTGCTTTGGTTGTAGGAGCGGGCCCAAGCACCATTATTCCCGCTGCTTCTCCTTCCGAGGAGCCCCCGGTCGCCTTGTCTACAGCTCATAGACAGGCGGCGCGTGCATTTCGTGAGGCCAACGATCGATCCGCCTCAGGTAATGTGTCTTTTGAGACTTTGTTGTAAGAATTGTACAACTATCGGTTCTCATACATCTTTTCCTGCAGGGCCAAGTCCAACTGAAGGAGAGACGGAAACCATCGAGCCTAAGGGAACAGTGGAGGAGGTACTGGCTGAACCCGAGCCAACGGTAGGCGACATAGCCGGGGTTGCTGGACCCGAAGTAGCAGCTGATGAAACAGTCACGCCTACTGTGCCCGAGATGGCCACCACTGCTGACCGCGAGGTAGTGGCAAATGAGACGGCTGCTATAACCGAGCCTGGGGCAGCAGCGGATGGAGCGCCTGATACCGACGACCCAATGGCAACGGTAGCATGACAGCCGCGACCGCTGAGCCCGAAGGAGTAGCGGGTGAGACGGGTAAGATTTCCTAGGACAAGACGGCCGCTCTTTCTCAAAAGTCTGCCAATGCTCCGATCATTGCTCTCCCCGCCTATGGTCCTCCACTGTCTCCTGGCCTCACGAGCACGACGACGGCTTCCGTAGAGTCTGGTGATGAGGCTACGGGAGGTGGACTCATGTCGATGGAGGAGGGAGACGCCACCGCTTCGGGTGGTGACTCATCAGGTAAATTTTGGGTTACTGTCCCCTTTTTTCTATTTTGCAATCCTCCCTGACAGGGCTTATCTTGTTTCTAACGCAGGTGCAGCCTGTGTTGATGCCCCATTGCTCGAGAGAGCTCTGTCAGCTACTGCCTTGACGGTGGCTACCTCTCTACCTTCTCTTGCACCGTCGCAAATGTTGGAAGGTATGGATTTATAACCCATTAGTTTTATCTTTCGGCCGCATAATTTATGTACTAATGTCGTACTATTGCGTCTTTGCAGGAGTGCTTTTTGATCACCTCTACCAGGTGCTGCACCCACACTTCTGCTTCCCGTCGGAGCTCGCTTCCTCCAGTGGCGCTGGTGAGTATAGTTTTCCACTAATACTCTTTCTTTTTCCAATAATGAACTTGTTTCTGACTTTTCCTTGCCCTGATTGCAGTGCTGCAGATCAAAGGGGGAGATGAAAGATCAGTTGCGCCACCGGTCCTCCCGGCTTTGCCACCTGCTGCAGCCGGTATGGTAGAATTTACTGCTTACAGGTCTCCTGTATTTTAGGTCTGTCATCTGATCGTGACTTGTTTTGCAGCTATAGTTCCGGTCCCTTTCGAGTCTCGTGTCATTATGCTGGTCGGACCCTTTTCCAGACGCCCGTCCTCGAAAGGCGCCGCGAATAGTCTGCGCATGGTGAGCGACTATATTAAGGAGCTTGACGTGGAGACTCGTACACCTGCTGCAGATTTTGCTGCGGAGGTTAACCTAATGCTGGCGACACTTGTAAACTTCCATAACGAAGGCATCGTCGCGTCTTGGGTTAACCACTACAGGGAGATTGAGGCCCGCCTGCATCAACTGGAGCTTATGCGTCCTGCCCCCGAGGTTTTGGCCACGAGTACTCAACGGGTGGCATGGATCAAGCAAAGCGCTTCATACTTCCGCTATCCGGAACAAGAAGCGGCTTTAAGGCGGAAGGAGTGCCAAGATACCTCAAACGAATCTGCTCGATTGCGTGCTGAGGTCGACGCGAACGCTGCCCGGGTGAAGGCTATCTTTGAGGGTCTTCTGCAAAGTATTTCTGATGGGCTAGCCCTGAAGCGGAAGCTCGATACCGTCGAGCATGATGCCCAAGGTTGTGAAGCAGCTCAGCAAGCAGTTGAGGAGGAGCTTTCATCCTACATGCAGCAGCGGGCCCAGGTGGAGGCGGAGTTGGCTGCGGCAGCCGATCAGGAGAGGGCGGTGAAGGAAGTGCGAGAGCAGCTTGCAGATTTGTTGAAGACGCTTCCTTCTCCGTGAACATTTTGTATCATTTGTAATTGTAAATAAAATGTATTTGTTTCTTTTATTCTTTACCACAATGTATCTTGTACTCAATCAAATTTATGAATAAAAGATATACATTCTTCAAAATGTCCTGTGTCATTTCTTTGCCTTCTCCCTTCTTTTATTATCAGCATGTTACCTTAGTAAGCATGGTCGACAGATGATATAGCGAGCATCTTGTATTGGCTTCTTCAGGAGGTAGTTATGGCTTAGGCCGCAGGTTCAGATCTGATGCCTAAAACTTTTCAACTCTATGAGCCGTGAGGGTCTCATAGAGACTTTTCTCCCTATGGATCGAGAGGATCTCGTAGGTGTATTTTCTCCTTAGGAATCGTGAGGATTCCTAAGTGCGTTTTCTCTTATAAGTCGTAAGGATCTTATAAAAGAATTTTCCCTCTTACGAGTCGAGAGGATTCGTAAGCGGTTGTTTCCCTCCTTGTCGAGATTCGACTTTGGAGAGTGTGACCCTTGAATAGTATGCAAGAGTCCATTTTGGACCGACTTGCAGGGTTCCAGTGCTTAGGAAACAGGTTTTTTAATCCCTGCCGCCTAAGGCTTTTCCTCTCGAGTCGAAACATATCGAGTAGTTCTCACAAAGACACTAATTTCCTCATGAGTCGAGACGAATTGAGCATTTCTCGTAAGAATATCCTAACGTCACAGTTAACCTCTGCTCTTTACGACAGAGGTCCGTTAGGGTCTGTGGTACTTAGGGTTTTGTCCGTCGTACCATCGCGTTGGCTGATGTATTCCTCGATAGGCAATCTTGCTATTCGAGTAGCCTTGCGATTGTCGTGTCTCTGATCCCTTCGGGGGCTGGACAAGACGTCTTCAAGTAATCTTCCAGGTAAAATTACCGTCGAAAGAGCAAGCGTAGGGATATACCATGTCACTTTTTACTTGAGGTTAGGCTTATTTCGAAGAACCCCGATGAGTCATAACCACTCCGCGCTGGCGTGGGATGATCTCCGATAGTCTTTCAGGCTTTATGTGACTTGCCGTTAAGACCCTGAAGCTAAGAATTTGGCCTTTGCTTCATTTGCTGACATTGCGTCCTCTATATCGAGACGAATGTCGTGGTTGTCTCTAGGTTGTTGGTGAACCGTCGAGGTTTAGAACTAGGGATTTTTCCGTGGCTCCATTTGATGATGTTGCGTCTGCTGTGTCGAGACAAACGTCGAGGTGGTGACCACTCCGCACTGGTGTGAGATGATCTCCAATTGTCTTTCAGGCTTTATATGACTTGCTGTTAAGACCCAAAGCTAGGAATTTGGCATTCGCTTCATTTGCTGGCATTGCGTCTACTGTATTGAGACGAATGTCGCGGTTGTCTCTAGGTTGTTGGTGAACCGTCGAGGTTTGGAACTAGGGATTTTGCCGTGGCTCCGTTGTTTGATTGTCGCGTCTGAGTCTTGTTGGAGGAAGAACGTTGTTGTTGACATCTCGTCTGCTGTATCGAGACGATCGTCGAGGTGGTGACCACTCCGCGTTGGTGCAAGATAATCTCTGATTGTCTTTCAGGCTTTATATGACTTGCCGTTAAGACCATGAAGCTAGGAATTTAGCCTTCGCTTCGTTTGCTGGCATTGCGTCTGCTTTATTGAGACGAATGTCACGGTTGCTGGTGAACCGTCGAGATTTGGCTTCGCTTTCTGGTGGAGCCTGTTGGGAAGGTATGGTTCCCTCTTTGTTTGTGTCCCTGGATTGTATACAGGGATTGACGTGACCTCTCCTGTAGGGTAAAAGTTTCATTCATTTTTTATATTATTATTTTATTCCCGCGATGCTCTATCATTTCAGCTTTTACATCGTGAAGGTCGCGATTGCCCAATCATTTCGGCTGTTTATTTTATTTTTACTCGCTGCTTTTTATTGTGAGTTGCCCAATCATTTCGGCTATTTTGCATGCATGCATTTTTACTTATTGATTTTATTTGCAGGTTGCCCCATCATTTCGGCTATTTCGTATGCACGTGTGGCTTACTGTCCTTTTGCCGCAAGCTTGGGATTAGACACCGATTTCGGCATCAACACCGCTACGACTGGGATGTTGCCAGGAGTGAATCATCATTTGCCTCTGTCGATGTTGAACAAAGGTGGCTTAGTAAACAGGGTTAAGATCCTGTCGACTAAGGCTTTTGACTTCATGAGCCGTAAGGTTCTCATAAAGGTATTTCTCCCTACAAGTCGTAAGGATCTTGTAGGTGTGTTTTCTCCTTAGGAATCGTGAGGATTCCTAAGTGCATGTTCCTCTGTAAGTCGTAAGGATCCTACAAGAGGGTTTTCTCCTTGTAAGTCGAGAGGACTTACAAGGATTGTTCACCATATGGACATATCCCTAGTCACGGGTGGGACTGTGTTAGGGAAATGTTTATTCGCGCCCATGGATTGTATACAAGGGTCAGTACTGACCCACTTGTAGGGCAATATCGAAGGTTGTGGAGGTTTCTTAAGCACAGGTTTAGGTCTCTGTAACTTAAGACTTTCAAATCTTATGAGCCGTGAGGGTCCCATAAGAGAGTTCTCCTTATGAGTCGTGAAGATCTCGTAAGTGTAATTTCTCATTAGGAATCGTGAGGATCCCTAAGTGTGTTGCTCCCTTGTGAGTCGTAAGGATCTCACTCGGGTGGTTTCTCCTTACAAGGTCGAGAGGACCCTGTAAGTGTCATTTAACGAGGTTGCGCCCTTTCGGGTTTTCACAAACACTCGTCGGTAGTCCTGCTGTTTTTACTCACGGGGCCCTTTCGGGTTTTCATCCGTGCCCCTTTTGCTTATGGACATACCGTTTTTTTTATATTCTTTTCTTTTTCTTCTTTTTTTTCTAACAAGGTTGCGTCCTTTTCGGGTTTTCACAAACACTCGCCGGTAGCCCTGCTGTTTTTACTCACGGAGCCCTTTCGGGTTTTCATCCGTGCCCATTTTGCTTATGGACATACCGTTTTTATTGTTTTTTTATGTATCTTTTTTTTATTCTTTTTTTTATTCTCTTTTTTTTTTGTATTGGCTTTGTGATGTTGCAATCCACCGTAGTTTATCGACATCTCGGTCAACAGCTAGTTTTAGGACGTAGTGGTCTTTCATTAGTTTAAGGACGTTTCGGTCCCCTGTTAGTTTAAGGATGTATCGGTCCATTGTTAAAGAAGGCCGGCTACTACTTGTAAAGTTCGGGCTTAGGAAGATAGCGAGCGGACATGGTCGTCGTCATCTATCGTTGACCTAGGCCTCGACCCATCAAGCGTAGTATTTCTTCAGGAAGCGGCCGTTTATCGGTCTGAAAGGTCATTCGCCATGCATATCCATGAGTAGATAGGCTCCACCTTGGTAGACCTTGTCTATAATGTATGGGCCTTCATTGTTCGGCTCGAATTTTCCCTGCTTGGCGCGATTGGGGATTATAGGTCTTTAGACCACTAGCACGAGTTCGCCTTGGCGGAATGTCCTCGGCCTGGTCAATCTTTCATATGAGCGCGTCATCTTTGCTTTATAAGCCTCCAGATTTTGTTGCGCTATGAGCCGGGTTTCATCAAGGGCATCAAGCTCCTCAAGCCGAAGGTGAGCATTTTCTTCGTCCTTCAGCTCATAGTGGACTGCCACCCGTAGAGAAGGTAATTCTATTTCGAGGGGGAGTACTGCTTCTGTGCCGAATACCAACGCGTACGGCGTTGTGTTCATGGCCATTTTGAACGTAGTTCGATACGCCTAGAGAGCTTCTTGCAGTCTCTCGTGCCAGTCCTTCTTATTTCGGGACACCGTCTTCTTCATGATCTTCGTCAAGGTCTTGTTGAAAGCCTCGGCTAGACCGTTAGCTTGGGGATTATAAACTGAGGAATATCTCCAGTCTATATTGTGTTATTACGCGAAGCGGCTGATCTTGTGGCTTCTGTAGGCTGGCCCGTTATCGGAGATGATCCGTCACGGAGTTCCAAACCGATAAATGACGTGCGTCTTAAAGAAATGAAGGATATTCTCCGTCTTCACTTCCCTCAGCGGTACTGCTTCTGCCCATTTGGAGAAGTAGTCAGTCGTCGCCAAGATGAATCGATGTCCCCTGGACGATGCTGGTTCGATGGGGCCGATTACGTCAGTCGCCCACATTTCGAATGGCCAGCTAGCCACCGTTGGATATAGTGGATTTGGATGCTGATGGATAAAGTCTCCATGGATCTGGCACGAGTGACATCGTATCGCGTACTCGAGGCAGTCTTGGATCATCGTGGGCCAATAATAGCCCATCTGTTTAATCTTCAACTTCATCTTTGGGCCTGCTTGGTGAGAACCGCAGAGTCCGTCGTGAACTTCCTGAACGACTCTTTTTGCCTCTTCAGGTCCCAGACATCTCAACCACAGAGAATCAAATGACCTCTTGTACAGAGTATCATTGACGAAGGCAAAAGACAGAGCTCGCTTTATAAGTTGATGTCTTGAGGACGCATCTTCAGGCGTTCGACGGGATTTGAAGTAGTCTATAAAGACTTCTCTCCAATCCTCAGCCTTTTCCTGGTCTTTTATTTGCATAGCCATTTGCTCAGTCGCTCCTTTTTCTTCGGACGACTCCAGAGATATTTCTGCTGGGGCAAGCACCCGACGACTTTGTACCACAATTCTTACGTCATCGAGGTTCTCGTTGGCCAGTTCTTTAGCGAGCTTAGCTAATGCATCCGCTTTGCTATTTTCTGTACGCGGTATGCTTTCCAGCATATAGGAGGGGATTTGAGTCAACAATTGCTGTACTCTCTCGCCATACTTTACCAGTTCGGGTTTGCACATCTGGTAGTTGCCATTTACTTGACTGACGACGAGTTGAGAATCTCCATATATGAGGAGGTTTTCAATTCCTATGTCGATGGCGATCTTGAGACCTGCTATCAAAGCTTCGTATTCGGCTTCATTGTTCGTCCTCGGCTCCGTTAAGGAGAAAGCAAAGCGCATTATTCCTCCTTGTGGAGTTACGAAAATGAGGCCTACCCCCGATTTGATTATAGGGGTGCTTTGCTTGCGCTTCTTCACGGAAGACGCTCCATCAAAATAAAGTTCCCATCGAGTATCACTACCATCGATCGCATCAAACGCGTGTTCGTCTGGCAGCTCACAATTCAGAAGAGAATCAGCAGGTATCGGATGCTCGGCGAGGAAGTCGGCGATGGCCTGGCCTTTCACTGCCTTAAAAGGTTGATAAGTTATCGAAAACTCCATCAAGAGCAGGGCCCATTTAGCGAGCCTCCCTGTCAATATGGCCTTCGACATTAAATATTTAAGGGGGTCCACCTTCGAAATGAGACGGACTTCATGCGCCAACGCATAGTGCCTGAGCTTTGTTATCGCGAAGATCAACGCCAAGCAGTATTTTCCGATGGGGGGTAGTTGCTTTCTGCCCCCAGAAGAACTCGACTTAAGTAATAGAGAGCTCTTTCTTTTCCTTAGTCATTCTCTTGTGCCCATAATGCGCCTAAGGAACCTTCGAGGGTGGTTGTATAAAGAATAAGAGGCTTTCCCTTGACCGGAGCAGCCAATACTGGCGGATTATGCATGTATTGCTTGATTTCGTCCAGCGCGCTCTGGCATTTGTGATCCCAAACGAAAGGGGTTCCCTTCTTCATCAGGTGACTGTAAGGGCGGCACTTGCCTGAAAGGTTGGCTATAAATCGCTGTATGTACGCGAGCTTCCTTTGGAGAGACCGCAATTGCTTGAGAGTTCTTGGCGGAGGAATTTCCATGATCGCCTTGATCTTTGACGGATCTATTTCGATACCCCGGTGTTGGATGATGAATCCTAGGAATTTTCCCGAGGAAACTCCGAATGAGCACTTTAGAGGGTTCATCTTCAAGTTGTATTATCGAAAGCGTTGAAATACGGTCTTCTGATGCTCGAGATGTTCCTCGTTTGATTTGCTTTTAACCACGAGGTCGTCGATATAACATTCGACGATTTCATGTATAAGGTCATCGAAGATCTTCGTCATGGCCCTCTGATAGGTGGCGCCGGCGTTCTTTAAACCGAAGGGCATCACCTTATAGCAGAATATTCCCAGAAGGGTCCGGAAAGCGGTGTGCTTCTGGTCTTCGGGATGTATCTTTATCTGATTATATCCTGATGAGCCGTCCATGAAGGAGAAAACCTCGTGAGTGGACGTGTTATCTATCATCAGCTCGGTGACTGGCACTGGGAAATCGTCCTTCGAGCAGGCTTTATTGAGATCCCGAAAGTCTACACATATGCGCATCGTCCTATTTTTCTTCATCACCGGGACGATGTTGGCAATCCAATCGGGATAGTGAACTTCCTGGATAAAGCCAGAGTCGATTAGTTTCTTGACCTCGGCGTTGATGCTCATCTCAAGCTCGAGCCGCATTCTTCTCGGTGCATGTTTGACTGGCTTGACGTCCGGGGATATCGCCAATTTATGCACAACAATTTCTGAATCTAGTCCTGGCATTTCGGAATAGTTCCATGCGAAGCAATCTCTATGCTGCATAAGCTTAGCGCAACCATCCTCTCTTCAGATAGTAGCTCGCTGACGAATGTTGGTCGCGGGTCATTCGCCGTCCCCAACTCAATTTTCTTGAGGTTATCTGCAGTGGTGTGTATTCCATCTTCCAACTCTTTCGGCGCTGGTGGAAATTCTGAGATCACCTCTTCATCGTTGTTTTCGAAGCACCAGGGAAGGTCATCCATATTCTCGGGCTCTTCTTTTGATATTGTTATCATATGACAAGTACGAGCTCGCTTCCAAGACCGATGTGGATCTGGTTCTGCTTTCGTGGCTTTGGGTTCATGCTTCAATGGTGGCGTTACCCTCCAGCTGTCAGTTAGAGCGAACTTGCCGAGCTGATACTGATCTTCGACCCAATTCTTGAAGGTGAAGCAATCTTCAAGAGGTTGTCCTATTACTCTGTGATAAGAGCAATAGTTCAGGTGTGAGACTTCGCCTGCTTGTTCGGGGTGTTTAGACTCCAGCAGTGTAATCATCTGATGTCTTATGGCAAGATCAAGTATCTTCTTTGTTTTGTCCTGAGGAAAAGAGTATGCTCGACTCATCTTCTTCACAAAGGACAAATCTGGACTGCTCGATTCCTTCTCGCTTGGCTTCTTAGTCCCGCTTTATTGCTGTCGAGCGCCTTTTTCGCTTTTTGATTTGTTTCTGCCTTGGCGTCGGGCCTTTTTTACAACAGGTTGACAGGGAGGGGCCTTTTCATCTTTCGCGGCCTGTTAGAGGAGGCATTGCGTCCTGGCTTTCTCGTAGATGGCCATTTCGCGGTTGTGGTCGTCTTGGACTTTTTGACCAGCTTCCCTTATAAGCTTGTCCATTTGTTCTTCGAACGACGGACTGGGCACATTTGCATCAGGAACTTTTTCTGGTTCAGGATTATCGTCCTCCCATTGAGCATCCCCTTCTTCATTGAAGTCATGTACGACGTAACAGTCGTGGAGTAGCTCTCGTTTCTTGGACTGAATGTATCCAAGCCCGATTGTTTCCATCCTCCCACTAGGCAACTTGTGCTGAGTTCCGAGGACGTTCCAGACCCTGTCATAGAACTTAGCTTTTCGAGTGGTCTGTTTGAAGGATATCCCCTGGCGCTTCAACAGCCTTTTCAAGCCTTCTGTATAATATCTAGGTAGACGGATGGGCTGAAGCCTGTCAAGCGTAGGATCCGCACCGTGCCAGATTTCTTTCTCCACTTTGGTTTCTTCAGAGCGGTAGAATAGAATTTCCTTTTCTCCTTCTCTCCTGGGAGGGACATAGAACGTTCGCAGCTCCTCTACACCGTAGGTATCGAGCGCATCCAGTTCTTTATGGTGTTTAAGTGGAACCATGGCGACTTGCAGACTTTGCTCTTCGTCAGCGGATGTTTGTATTGAAGACCGAGCAGAGAATATAGCATGGACCTCATCTTCCGAGTCACTACCAAAGATCAACGTAGGAGCGGAGGGTCCTGGCTTATTGTGTTGGGGTGGACCTGAATAAACTATCTCCTCTTCCTCCTCGGTATCACTCCCGAAGACAGGGATGGTAGCGATAGCTTTGTTCTCCAGTTTGTGACATCTCTCTATGTCCTCGAAATCCGATAAGAAGTATTTTGCATCTTCATATTTGCGGACTTCGTTCATGGAGAATGGGTTCAGCTCTTCCGTTACGGTATACTCGAGACCATCCTTGAAGTATTTCATACACTGATGCTGTGTAGAAGGGAAGATGTTGTACTCATGTAACCAGGGTCGACCGAGCAAAGCATTATAGCATGTCTTGGCGTCTATGACGTGGAATTTAATGTTCGTGACAAGCAGCCCAAAGCGTAGCGTCAGTATCATAGACCAGAGAGTCTGTGATGATTGAGAGTCGAACCCGGAAATGGTGATCTTATCCCGAGCAAGATGCTGGACGCTCATGCAGATTTCCTTTAACACCCGCACGTTAAGGAGATTAACGGAAGATCCATTATCGACCAGGATTTCGCCTATCTTTATATCGTGGCAATACCCTGAGACATAGAGGGGGCGATTGTGTTCGCACGTCCCAAGGAGAAGGTCTTCATCACCGAAGGTGACATCGGCTGTGTATACTTCCTCCAGCTCGTCCTTCATCTTTTCTTCGGCGAGAAAAGCTTGGAATCGCTATGGCTCCTGTAATGCTTTGATCAATGAATCCCTTGCTTCTTTTGACAGTAAGAGGGCGTCAAGAATGCTGAGCTGAGAAGGTAGCTTCCTCAGGTGCGCTAGAATGTTGTAATCCACCTTATTTTTCTTTGGCGGGTCCTTGGCGGTTAGCTCTTCCATGACTTGGTCATCTAGCGCGATATCCTCAGAGACCTTTTCTTTCCCCTTATCTTTTTTATTTGGGGGTCCGAGATTCTTTTCAGGTAGCGTACGATTACGCAGCCGGATATTTTCGCAGGCCTTCGGCTCTTCCTCTTTTCCCGAGGTGGACTCTTTAAAGAGAGGGCTAAGAGCCATTTCCTCGTCAGAGTTGCTCCAGAATATGAGAACTTGCGCTTTCCCGGCGTTAATCATGCGACAATCGCCAGTGGTTCTTTTAAGCTCCTCAGTCGCACTTTTCTTCTCCCGACGAGTTTTGCGCTTCTCCCGCTTAAAATGTTGCCGGTGAGTAACATACCCCTGCCACCATTTATTGAAAGCTTTGAACTCTTCGGTGGGGTACGAAATCTTTCGATGATACAAGCAGTAGGAAGGGTGCATTTCTGCTTTGCCGGCAGTGTTTCCATTCAGAGGATGGTTGCTTCATACCCATTGACATGGCTTTAGCAAACCTTTTTCTCGTCTTGAATTTGCCTTTATCTGCGGTGGATGTACTTTGATCCGGCGGGAGTGTCTCAACTCTTTCGTCTAGTCGCCGGCGCTTGGCCCTTTCAAATATGACCGTCTCGCGTTCCCGGTCAGCTTTACTTTTCAAAAGAGCTTCGTTGAGGAATGCATCAATTGTTTCATCCGATGGCCCCAGAAGTTGCAGTTTAGGATCTGCCCCCAGCTTCTCAGTGCAAGGAGTTTTCTCAACGTCAGTGAACGAGTGGGAGATCATATGACAACTCACTACGTAAACCTCAGATTCGTCTAACGAGCTTTCTCCATCATCTTCCTCCTGAAAGACGTGGCTGGGGAACTCTTGAAGCGTGATGGGAGTCCGTGCCTTTTGGTTATACTCCTCCAGTGCGTCAATCTGTTTTTGTAAGTCCGTGCGCTTGTCGCCAGGCTTCACGGGATTCTTGGATTTCTTCTTCTTCTTCTTTGAAGATTTCGACGGCTGGGTATGAGTGCTTGGGCCATCACCACCGACCTTTGGAGTTGGACGCGGTTTCAGCATCCCTTCGATGACCTGGGGTTCCAACAGGTTGTTCCACCTGATCGCCGGGCATGCCTTGAGATCATTCAGCATCCTTTTGGTTAGCACGACCTCCCACAGAGCTTCTTCAACAAGGGAGCACGTTGCCCCCGGCGTATTCACCTTTTTAGGGATATGAGGTTGCGGCGGGTTCACCTTCCATCTTTCGGACAACGCGAACTTGCCTTGTTGGTATTGGTCTTCAATCCAGTTTTTGAAGACGTAGCAATCTTCAATCGGATGACCTAATACTCGATGGTAGGGGCAGTAATTGGGATCATTGACGTCGTTTGGCTGCAACGGACGTCTTGAATCCGGCAAATTGATGAGTCTGTTGCGCAATGCTAGCTCGAACAGTCTTCTCGTTTTATCTTGAGGAAACGGGTAAGGACGTCCTAGCCTCTCTTCAAGGGATACGCGTGGACGCATATTGTTTTGACAGACAACCGGCTTCAAGTTGCTCGGCTGTTGTTGAGCATTGGCGACGACGATCGCTTTTCCTTTCCCCTTCTCATTTCGAGAGTCCAGCTTTGGAGGGGACGGTCTATGGCCCATCTGGTCTATTTGAGCTAGCTTTTCAATCAGGACCTGGAACGTGGTTGGTTTAAAGAACATCATGAACTGTGAAATAGTCGCATGAGGATCTAAGGTGCCCACGAACATGCCCACCGCCGGCGCTTCTTCAATGCGTTGTTCGCATTTTGACCACAAGTTCCGCTATCAGATTGCATATTGGACCCACGTCTCGCCTGGCTTCACCCTGGCATTTATCAATGCTGTTATCGGAGTACGCTCGCTGGCGCTTGCGAATCTTTGTGTAAACAGCAGCTCCATCTCCGCAAATGTTTTGACGGAGTCGTTCGGGAGTTCAGAATACCATTCGAACGCTGTCTCTGACAAGCTGCCGACGAACTGGCGAAACAACAGTTTGTCGTCGCCTCCAGTGTTGCCGCATAAAGCCCTGAACTGGGCAACATGTTGATGGGGATTGCCTGTCTCCTTGTAGACATGAAATTTTGGGACCGTGTAGCCCGGCGGATACTTTATCTGATCGTACCAGCTCGGATATGGTCGTCCCATTTTAACGACTTGACCGGCTGCCTCAGTTGCCCGGTGGACTCATATCTGCTGGGCAATATATTCATCCAGGGCAGCTTTAGAAATTGTTTCCTCCTTGGCTGTTGACAGAGCCGGCGGTGGATTCGACGTTTCTCCTCAGTCATCTTCAAGGATAATCGGAGGATCCTCGACTGGGGGATCCTGCTGGATCATCATACCCACCATGTCCTGGAACAGAAGGGCCATTCGTTTCATATTGGCTGCTTGTTCCGCAGCCTCTTTATCTTTCTCTTCAAGCATCCTGCGAAGGAATTCGGCATCGGTTTCTTGTTCCTGCCGCTGATCCGAGGATGCTTCTGGGCTTTCTTTTGGCCCAGTGAGTGCGGCCATCGCAGTCATCATTTCTTGGAGCTTCTGCTGCTGCTCCTGAACTTTAGTCACCAATCGCGTAAGCGGTCCATGACCCGTGGATATACAGCTGTCCTCTTTTCCGGACGCCATGTAGACGGTGTGTACCACAATGCCCCCGGACTTAGGGCGTTTGGGCTCATTGCCTTTGACATTTGCCGTAGGCGTGGGGACTTTCTCCGGCCTTCTTCTCTTGTGGACCATCGAAGTTGAAGGGGCTGTTGCAGCGGGCACCCAGGTAGTTGTCGTCCTTTGCTGTTTGACAGAACGGTTCTTTTCTTCCTGAACTTTCACCCTCTTCTGCCGGCAAGAGTGTTCTCGATTGATTACTGAGTCCTGAACCCATCGCCAGACCTTGTAAATTTTGGAGGACAGCCGTTGACGGGGCTGCTCCAGCTTTGTTTCTGCAACATTCTCCGCGGGTGGAGGAGATCTTTTCAGCGTGGCAGTCGGAGAGTTCTTGCGTACCCTCCTTAGCGGTTCAAAGTGTTGGGTTCCGGCAGCGCCCCGGCTGTCGAAACGCGGCCAAAATGCGGAACAAAAATTTCTAAAACCGGCGCTACCGCGACCCGATTTCCGGATCAACATTAAACCCTAAATTAGCAAATTAAACTAAGAGTTAGAATTGTTATACCAAGATGATCCAAGTCCTTCGGTATTCATTCCAAGCTCCTAGCGGTTCTTTGACGAAGTTTGGTTGCCGGTCTTCCTCCATCTCCGATGATCTACCCGAAGGAAACGGCGCAAGCTCCAGCTCGACGAACGAGGCTACCGGCTCTCCAAAGTTTCTAACGATGGAGAGTCGAGGTGTAGGAAAGTGTCACTATATTTTCTCTCATCCCTTGAGCTCAAGAGAGCATCCATGGAAGATGAATGAAGGTGGTGATGAAAACTTTTCATGAACAAAGAAAAAAGGTTAAGTTTCTTTGAAGCATGAGAATGAGAGAGTGAGACTCAATGTAATAATATGATCCTTAGTGGCCGGCCCCTCTCTCCCTCTCCCATCAAAAAATTCAATTTTCTTTTTTACAAAGTCAAATCATAATAAACAAAACAAACCATACCCAAATTCCATGTTCATGCCATGCTTGAAGTCACATCACCATTTCCACCTCATTAATAAAAAACAAATGAATTTCCATAAATGAAAATCATATAAATGAGGTGGCATTTTCTAGAAGATATTCCGTATAAAATACGGAATACTTCCCGGTACATGTATCGAAATACATATACGCGTATTCGTACAAAAATACGAATATCCTAGAGAAAAAATAAATAGCGAACAATAATACTAGAATACATATATATAAATACATATGTAAATTATTAAATCAAAACCTGATTTAATAATCTGGCTTAATCCTAAGCCGCTAGTATTATCAACCGTCCGATTAAAGTTTGCGCAGCATGCACATATTTAATCGGACACCTGTATGTATCAACATACACCATGTACACCATATCGCCTGAACTGTGAAAACCATCTGTGTGGGACTCTAAAGACTCGTCAATACACTGACAGTGGGTTTAACCACAAGCACGTCAGCGGCACAAGCTGTACGTAACGGCTATCCAGGTATTGAGCGAAAGGGAGGACGATGAGCAAACTCATCCTGAACCCCTACTGAGCCTGTCAGTGACAATATCCGTACAGTCCGGTCTTTTCATCTAAGAGTTTCGCATATCGAGTCTAGGGAGGTGGATAAAGTCAGACCCCCAACAATGCGATATTTAGTGTCGGCATGTAACCCATCACCACCTAAGAAACTATCGATCCTGGATCGGTAATTCTCGTTCACCATGGCCATGGATTTCTGGTGATGTCCACCAATACACAACGTGACATCAACCCCCAATACCGGGAGAGACGAATCCCCGACGATCCGATCACTGCCTCCATGTGGCTCGGGACTGTACCCAACTAAAACCTGTTTGCACGACTCCTTTGAGCCGTGGTAGGGTAGTAATCAAAGCACAGTGGGAACTCATACGAGACAAATGACGATCTCAGATCGACAGACTAACCTGTACACATGTCACCTGGGAACTGCTTTCTGACAATGGGTATAATACCAACTAGCAGGTTCCCGGCGTGTCCGTCCAGTGTACTCATAACCCAATGAGCACCTGTATACTATCTTAGGTGAACAAACTAACACCAGTGGCTTGTGAGACCTGGCCACCGCCCCTCGTCGAGGTCTCGATCGGTATACACTAGTCTACACTCGAGTATCGATGCCCGGTCTCGATACTCCTACGACTAGGGACATTTAAGGATGCGCTTATAGACCCCAGCTCCCACAAATATGATCGTCATCATACTGCTGGAAGTCAAGCAAGAATTATATTGGCTCTATCAACACGTACATGATGATAAAGACAAACCAGATAGCATACTATCATCTTGAGTAAGACTGTTTCATCGGTATAGGTCCTGCCTCAATCATCATAATCACAAGTCCGTGACTATGATAATTGCCTTGAGGGCACTATAGCCAACAATCTCCCACTTGCACTTAAGGCCAATTATTGCGATGTCGCATACTCACAGCCCGTGTGATACCGAACACCCAACTTCTCTACTAATTAGTTTTGCAAATCCCGTTTGCGAAAATGATTGCGTTCGAGAAATAGCCTCAGTGAGTGGATCCGCTCCAATGTTTCTTTCTGTATCTCTCTTAATCTCAACTTCGCGGAGAAAGCTATCTCCCGAAATGAGCAATACTTGTCTTAGAATTTGTCTGGATGTCTGATGGGACCCAGTTCATAAATGAACTCCAAATTCAGCAAACTACTTAGACCGTATCGTCCACTGAATTTAATCAGTATCCCGCGCCTTGCCTTTCTTCAGTATCCGCTTGGACCACCTGTCCAACATACTGTCCCTCAGAAGAGGGAAAAACTATAACTCTGACAGTCACTCTGTCATCTAGGTCACCTTGGAAGCCTGATATGATAACCGTCTCCCGAAGGAGGCTGCCATAATCATTTCCTTAGAACATTCACTTATGTTCAATAACTGCTTCCCAATGTTTCTCCAGGATTGGATTAATATATCTGCTTATTACATCTAGTGCAAAAGTAATATCTGGTGTGGTACTTGACATTTCATGATTAACTCAATTGCCTAAGCAAATGATATGCTAATCATGCAGATCCCTCTCCCATTTAGTCTGTAAGACACTTTTAGAGAGGGTGACTCCATCACCTGCAGGTACACCACCATGACAGGAGTCGTCCATTCTAAAATATTTTTAGAATAATGTCAAAGTACCCAAATTGGGATACATCCCAAATCTAGATCTAAAACCATAGATCTAGTAACCAGAAAACTTGATATTATTTCTATATCCTATGTGGAGAAACAACTGTGTGACAACCAAGTATAACCGATCGTAGTATAGGAATATCCCTTCCTATCAAGTGCATGTCATCCCAATACCTTGACATCACTCTCTACTAAAATTTTTCCAGTATCCTCTCCTATTCTGATGAGGTCAAAGCCTATGACTGTCACATCAAAATTAGATGATCTATTTTCGCTATACCTCCTTTAGTCTATAAATAGACATAAGCTACTTGCCCACTATGCTTCCGCTGCTCCCACTGACTACAACGACCCTATGGCAGAGTCATATACACGTGCACTTCTAAAACTAGTTTAGAACGACGCTATACTCATCCTCCTGCCGGGTCTTATAATCTAGAACAGCAGCAATGGCAAGTCTGGGTAAACAAGAACCTCCCTGTCACCGTCTCTGAGAAGACCGAAGTACTTCTCGGGTGGCTGAGGTTACCCTCCAAATCTGCGGAGTGGCTAATGGAACATCAAATCCAACTGAATCCTTAGGTTTTATTAAATTTTCAGTAATCGTTTGTGGTTCTGGAATAACTTCCAGTTCTACCATACTCCCACTTCTGTTTTCTGAAAAAATCCATTTTATTAAAACTGTGGCAAGTCAAGAACAATATAAATATTGATCTTCTTGATGGTAGAAAGTTAACCCTCGTCAAAGCCCGGGATAACCCACAAACAGACATTACTGAAATGTGCCTTGAGTTTATCCGGATTCTGGTTTTAAGCATTAGCCGGACAACTCCCTATACCTTAACATCGTCAAGATATAAATTGATTCTATATATATCCAATATAGAAATAAAAGCACTAATTTAATTTAAACCAGATTCAAAAGCATGCAGCTGTCTCCAGTGCATATCATCCAAATGGAAAAAGGTCAATCAACATTACTCATCTAGAAGTGCATCCATATATGAGTGACCTGAAAGAGAAACAAGTTCTCAAAACCATTACTATTAATGGAATACCAAACACAAGTATCTACATCTTCGACTTCCTCGAAGAATCCTGATACTTACAACAAATGGATCTCTACTTTATTCTTATACCTATAACTTCTGAATATCTGGACCTTGCATTTCAACGAAATACATGTCAAGAACTGGAGAAGTCATAAGTAAACACAATATAGTCTGAGTACCAACCCCTTTGTCTTAATACACTGTACAACATACAATACTTTGTATAAGTCCCTTGAGTTCAACAACTCAAAGCCTGTGCGTCGTAGGTTGAAAAACTGTAGTATGGTTAAGAAGAATTACACCGCTGTTGAATGCACCTTACCTAATCACTAACCGATATAGATAAATGTCACAGACATAATATCAAAAAGATATATCTCACTTTATAAAAATAAACATACAGATACATCAGTTTGAAATTGGTGCATAACAACGGATATTCAAATCCATATATTTGCCATCCAGCAAAATCCAGATGATTTCCTCAAATATCACCAATTACAACGAATTCCGATATAATGAGAATCTAATCACCCAATTCCCAATATCTTACTCCCACTCACCATCTGTAATAACATGCTGATGTGAGAAACTGATCTGGTAAATACATACCCTGGAGTTAGATTCTAGCTGGGAAAACAGTTATCAATTAACATCGCACAGTGAAACTGAAACATGAAAATGTTTTGAAGGGGTTTACTGGTATTCCTACTAATGCCTCTTCCACTATCCTGATTCACGACAGTAACCATACACTATACCTGCCCTCACTGCAATCCCTTTATTATGTCTTTACTTATTACCTTCTGTACACCTTTTTTACTCTAATTGGTTTTCTTCATTCCCTACCCTTCGACACCAGCATAAGGTTTGGAAGAAGACTATCCAATAAGCGTAATAGGTGTACTCTCCTAATCCTAGGAGCCCTCGCAACCTGAGAGAAGGTAATGGGAAAAGACATCTGAATAATCCTATCCTTTCACTCCAGAACCAGAATCCATCCTCGAAAAGGTTCTTTCGAGTTCGTATATAACCATACGATGGATTTATCCAATGGAAGTGGATATCCGTAGTGATACGGAGTGTCCTAGAGAAAAGCAAAGTGGATGTAGGAGTGGCAGGGGTATACATGGTCTTTGTCGTGAATGATGGTGATCGCAATTTCCTTTGCCATTATTCTGAACCCTTTATATGTCTTTACTTATTACCTTCTGTACACCATAGTTAAGCTTGTTGGTTTTCTTCCTTCCCTACCGTTCGGCACCTGCCTATGGTTTGGAAGAAGACTATCCAATAAGCTCAATAGGTGTGCCCTCTCCTAATCCTAGGAGCCCTCACAACCTGAGAGAAGGTAAAGAGAAAAGACAACCGAATAATCCTATTCAATCTCTCCAGAACCGGAATCCATCCTCAAAAAAGTTCTTTCGAGTTCGTATATAACCATACGATAGATTTATCCAATGGAAGTGGATATTCGTAATAATACGGGGTGTTCTGGAGAAATGCAAAGGTGATATAGAAGTGGCAATGATGTATGCAACACCGTGACATTCCCAAAGCCAAAGTGTTTTAAGAAGGTTCGGTCAACTTGGTTTCATGAGTTTTAGTCAAAGGTCGGGTCAAAATCGCAGCCACAGAGAGAGAGAGAGAAGAAACACTCAGCGTGCACTTTAACCTAGATTAGAATGATTAATCATTTTATCTAATCCGGATGGCTCCCACTGTTTCCTCAAATTCTCCTCCAAACCCAAAAGGAGAATTAGTCGGAATCACCCGAGGAGTAATCCTACTCATCAGTGGGAATCGGGATCCAACTATCATCGCATGCTAACTTGATGGAAGCCACTCAAGTCACCACACTCCATAAGGTATGCGCAAGCCTGGCAAGTTTCCTGTATGTTTGAAACTCCCGATGTGATTTTTACCCCTAACGACTTCATGGCCCTTATAGAGACCAACGTGCCATAAGTCGCTAGTCAAGTTCAACCCGTCATTATCCAAGATTGATCTAAACCCACCCGCACAAGCCCTTGATAGAGACCAACATGACTATGCGGCCGTCCTAGATAATCTCATATCCATGCTACAGACACGTATCACGCAGCTACCATACACTATGCCTTGATAAAGACCAACGTACATAGCACGAATACTACGAGATACCTATCTGAAATGACGGAGGGCTACGGCTGGTTTTTGGCGAAAAACCATAACGTAATGAACTTGATATCGTTGAAGGAATCCAAGTGGTTTTTATAAATATATAGTGGCGAAAACTCTTGCTAAAGAGGTCACTCCCGTTGAAGGGATCTCGGCTCTTTCCCCGTAGAATGAGGTGCAGGATATCCCAAATGAATACCACGATGCAAAGCAAAAGGAAACGACTATAGTAAAGTTATTACGTTGACGCAAACTTTTACCAAAGGGGTCACTCCCGATGAAGGGATCTCGGCCCTTGCCTCGTCGAATGAGGTGCTGGATATTCATAACTGAATACCACTGTGCAAAGCAAAAGAGAACGTCTGTAATGTCATTTTTTTTTAAAACTTGGTTCCAACAACATCATATATAGGTTTGTTTTATCCTTGCATTGATAAGAATCTATGCAGTCCCATCAATTAATCACAACAGAAAAGAACGAAAATAAAATGTACGTATATGCCATTCGCATTCGCCACTGGGTCCCGTCATCACCCGTTAGGTTACTTAACTAATGACAGAGCGGGGACTGGGCTAGCACGGGTGAAAAACATATACAACATCTACTAGTATATATAAATATATATATAACATTCGTACCAGGCATGATATAAAGCAACATCACAGAAACATCACAGAAGCAACACAGAATGGTGGATAATCTGGAGCCCCGGGTTTCACTTGAGCAGCAAGTGAGACCCGACGTTCCCTGTCGTGTGGATAGCCTGTGAAATGAAACCTAGACCCCTACGAGCACGGCAAGTTACCCACCAAAACCAGAAGCGAGGCAGCCCCCTTCAGCAACGTGAATGGACCACCCAGCAATTCACGGAATCCGGTAACTTGATCGCCCCTCCTGGGTCAACCTATACCCCTACGAGTGCGGCGAATAGCCCGCCAATTCTAGAGTAAGGTCCCCTCCGTCTGAATGCTTTGAGATGCAGACCAGTTGCCCTCTAGAACCCGGCTATTCGTGCACTCCACCTCGGGGTAATCCTAGTACAGAAAATAAAATAATATGTAAGGGTGACATCGACCTCAGCCCGGTCGTGCCCCAAAAGAATAATATACAAACTGGCAGTGACGGCAGTCCACATGTCGGACGCTCGCCCCGCAATATCAAATGTACAAATGAAAATAAATTGTTCTAACATTGCACCATAGCTATCCACTACGACGATCCAACCAACATCACAGCACAACACAGGGCATCAACGTGAATGTCACGTTCGCAAACCCGTCTAAAAGAACATATAGCAGTTAGAAGGGTTTACCGATCAAATGACATTCACGGTCGTAGATTATAATGTATGTACTGTTAAACCCATACTTAAAATATCAATCGACTAAGTTCCAAATTGGCCCCAATAGCAAAAATAATACTGCACAGAAACCTGGGCCAAAACAGGACATCACAAAAATCACAATTTCACATGAGGGGGCTACAGGAAAAAATTTGAAGCCCGTCGCCACTAAATGGCCGCGGAACCGCCGCCAATAGAGGGTAAGTGCGGCGGTTCCGCGGCTCTTTGGTGGCTTCAGGAGCCCAAATTTTTCCAGTATCCTTATAATTGCCTGCACGGATTTTTAAGCTACTCCAAATAATTTTTTGAACACTTTTGAAAAACAACAGTGTTTCCCCCAATCAGAGCAAAGCTTTGTTTGAATTTTGAAAATTCAAAAATTGAAGCAACGCTTCAGATGATTTGCGCTCAGCGCTGCTGCGTTTGCGCCAAACAGAATTAAAATTCCAGTAAGATCTTTCTGATCTTATTAAAACAAGAAGATTGTCTTCTATAATACAGAAGCCCTTGGATCAAAGATCCAACGGTAGAAAAAAATCCCTAAATCACTCAGAGAAAGATCTCTTTAACTAATTTAACAAACTAATTGGCACTATATAAAGGCCTCTAGACCCCAAGTCTAAAACACACATCAACACAGAAAACAGAGAGAGAATTCAGAGAACTCCTAAGAAAGAAAGTTTGAGAAGAATTCACAAAAGAAAAAAGAAAGGTAAACCTTTGAAAAGAAGAATTTCTTCTGAAAAGATAAATAATCTAAGAATAAGATCAAGATCTTAAAATAAAAAGAAAAGATCAAATAATAACAAAAAAAATAAGAAGTAATATACTTCTTTAGATCATTTGAACTATAGAAAGGCATTGCCTTTTGATGAACTATTGGTTCTGGAATCTTAAAAGATTCTTTTCTTGAATCCAAAATTGGATCAAGATATTAAAACAGTGCCTTGCACTTGTAAATCTACACTGTTGCGCTCTTGGGTTGGCGCAAGCCACTAGAGAGCGCCACATGTCAGCTCCAGAATAACTTGCGCTATGCGCTTTAAAAAACAGAGCACTGCCCTCTTAAATTTGGCGCAAGTCACCAAAGTGCTTCACGTGTCAGCAGCGCAACAGCGCACTGCGCTTGCGCTCACCAGAGCGCGACACGTGTCACCTCCATATGCGTTTGTGCCTTGCGCTGGCGCAAAGCGCCTGACAAGCCACGTGACGCTTTGTCAGGCTAATTAATGCACTGCATTATTAAAAAAAAGGGACAGAGCCCAACTAAAAAGGCCTAACAAGCCTAATAAAAAATGCAATGCATTATTAAAAATAGGCAAAGCCCAAACAAAGGTCTGTCAGACCAAAACAGATGCTCTGCATCATTTAAAAAAAGGGGGCAGAGCCCAAATAAAGGTCTAATAGACCAAGCAAAAATGCCATGCATTATTAAACAGGGGCAGAGCCCTAGTAAAGGCCTAACAGGCCAAATGAAAATAAATGTTGAATATTCTCAACTGGACTTTGCCCTATTCTGGCCGTAAGTCCTCAAATCAAAATTGACTGAGCACGACTGCTCTCTTAAATCAATTTACACCCGGTTCAAGGGTACATCTATGAACTCCTCTGATATTTGTCATTGTAATTCTTCAACGTCGTCAGAGAGGTGACGGGTCCCGGCAACCACATATTGATACGGACTTCGGGGTCTTTAAACTCATGGACCGAAACGTCCTTAAACTAATATTCGTCCCAAAATAGGAACATTGGACCGAAATGTCCTTAAACTAACGTTCGTCCCCAAATTGGAATGATGGACCACCATGTCCCTAAACTGGCAATGGACCACCACGTCCCTAAACTGGCAATGGACCACCATGTCCCTAAACTGGCAATGGACCACTATGTCCCTAAACTAGAACAATAGAGCCCCCAAATGCTCTTTTGTCGGATCTAAATAATCTTGTTAAGTTGATCTTAGTCTCAAATTGGACTAACGTATCCTTAACAAACGTTTGAGTTGATCTTAGCCCCAGATATGGCTAACGTATCCTTAAACCAAAACCTTCAAACAAACTTTAGTCCTAAATTGGACTATAGATCTCCCAACCAACTTTGGTCTAAGGGTACATCTCTGAACTCCTCTGATATCTGTCGTTGTAATCCTTCAACGTCGTCAGAAAGGTGACGGGTCCCGACGACATACGTTCAATGGACCACCACGTCCCTAAACTGGCAATGGACCACCATGTCTTTAAACTGGCAATGGACCACTATGTCCCTAAACTGGAACAATAGAGCCCCCAAATGCTCTTTTGTCGGATCTAAACGATCCCGTTAAGTTGATATTTGTCTCAAATTAAACTAACGTATCCTTAACAAATATTTAAGTTGATCTTAGCCTCAAATATGGCTAACGTATGCTTAAACCAAAACCCAAACCCAAATCTAAGAAAATACGGATTTAGACTAATCCACGTCTTACGGGCGATGACATAAATTAGTCTCCGTATACAATCCACGGGCAACCACAAACAAAACAAACACCCACGACACGAAGTGAAATTTTGAAGAAGGAGAAAGTTGTTACCGCGATGCGGTAGCGTAATTAACTGCAGGGGCTTGCGCCTGCAGGGAAGAGCGTCCCCACAATCAAAAACCCCTCAAGCAAGGGGGAATCTGACGAAGTCTGCTACATCGTTCACATCCATCTAAACCTCCGATACACGGTGCCATAAATCAACTTGGCATCTTCGGAGAGGTGGACGGATAAAACCAATTAGCATCTGCCCCGAATCCCAGGCAAGACGTCTCCATGTCTTGGCCGCCGTTCGGAGGCGAACAGATTCTGGCACGCCCGGTGGGACCTTTTCCTCTTTCCACTACACACTTCATGTGTCGTCTTCGCGAACGAATCGCGGTTTGTTAATGGTTGCCCTAGGGTTTCAAGTTACTAAGATTTGGTCTTTTTCCTGGCGCAGAAATCAAGCATCAATGGCATCCAACTGCTCGAGCTGCTCCAAATACAAATGCAACCGACGCTCCGCCTCACCTGGATGTGTAGCCTATGGGCCTCAAGCGGCCTCTATCCTTGCTATGCTGGTGGAACAAGTGACTCAGACCACCACCGGTTTGTTTTTCGGGACCATGCTCCTGCCAACAAGCTTCACCATTCCAGTGAAAGGTTCCTAGGCACCCTAAGGAGGTCTCACAAGGCATCAACCATGCCAATTTCAAATTTTTGTAGGGTTCCTAGGCACTCTTGTGAAGGTTTAAAAGGCATCAAACATGCCCGGATAAAAATTTAGACGTGCCGAACAACCCAAAGCCGGGATCTTTGCTAGATTATTAGGTTTAAACATGCAAGATGATAACTTTTATCTAAGTGTGAGGGATTACAACCTTTGTAGTCCGCTCCTTCACTTCACAAGCTCTGAGTAGAAGTCCCTTTGCCGCGATCCACCATCTCCCGGACTCATGAGAGGCTCTACGACACGAACGATCCATGCTAGCTCGAAGCATTCCAAATCTCCGATGATCTACCTTGAAGTTGCTACGACTCAAGCTTTCTCACTCAAAAGAGAAGAACACACTAATCCCATGGGCTAGATGAGATGAGGATGAGAGAGTAGTAATTTTGCTTTCTTTTTAAATCATTTTCTCATTTTTAATCATCACTTTAGGATTTTCAAGAGAGCTTATCAAGAAGGAAGAAGATGATAATGGAAAATATAATCCTTAGATTAAAACCATTTGTGATGAATAGAAAGTAATATATGATTGATTTGTAAACCATGGTCAAGGATGATAGGATAAGAATGAGTAGAGAAACAACTAGGGTTAGGGTTTGGTTAGGTTAAAAGAATGTGTCATTCTAAATATCTTAAGAATGACAAAAGAAGAAGGCTTCTAGAAGATGCATGAAACATCTAACCCAAATTAAACCCTAATCTCCATTAATCATCCTTAAACATGTTTAACAATTAACCATAACATGTCACAATAATATATATCACATATATATTATATATTTGCAACAAAAGAAAATAATACAATTAACATATATCGCATATATATCAATGTATCATCCACTGAGAAAATGAAATAATTAAGCGAGCCAATATTAGATAATGTAATACAATATATCATATATATTATTATACATTAAATCATCGAATCAACACTTGAATCGATGATCCGGCTATATCGAATATTACCGACTAATATATCATGTACCGATTTATCGAATCAACACTTGATCCGATGACCCGGTTCATATCTAAATATCCTGAGATTATAATACAGTATCCCATATCGCATTATTCTCGTTCCTGCGCATATCACATATGTGCCACTACTCCGTTTCGCCTGAGCCAAGAAACCTCTGTGTAGGACTCTAAAGAATCGTCAATACGCCGGTAGCAGGTGATGATCTTATCAAACACCCACAAGCTGCAAGCGGTCAGCTAAACGTAACAGCCATCCAGGTATTGAGCGATCAGAAGATCAACAAGCTAGCCTGTGCGTTCTCCTATGAATCCAACCAGTAACACTCCCGTACAGTCCGGTCTGTTCGTCTGATATGTCGCATATCAAGTCTAGGGGTGGTATACGTCAGACCCCAGTAACCGATAAGTCGTGTCGATGTGTGGCTCATAACGGGTCGAGAAACTACTAGTAACACTTACCAGTAAATCTCCATATCAGCCCTGGCCAGGGACTCCAGTTATAGCCAATCGAACACAGCACAACATCAACTCCCTATACCGGGAGAGACGAATCCCCTCCTATCGCTCATTGCCTCCATGTGATTCGGGACTGTACCCAAAAGCCACCGTTTTGCACGCCCTCTTGGACGTGGTAAGGTGGAAATCAAAGCACAGTGGGAATCACACAAGACTCTATGACGATCTCGGGTCTACAGACTACCCTGTACCAGTGTCACCGGAGAACTGCCATCTGACGTGTGGTATATCACCATCTGGGAGTTCTCGGCGAGTCCGTCCAGTGTACCCAGTCTCTACTGAGCACCCGTACACCATCTCTGATGTCAAACACCGATGGATATGGGATCATCCATCGCCTATCATATGGGTCAAGATGCGTATACGCTAGTCTACTCTAGTGTATCGATGCCCTGTCTCGATATACCCTCGACTAGGAACAGTTATAGGATGTACTCATCGACTACCGTGGCCCCACTAGTATGATCTCATCATAGTCCCAGTAGTCGAGTACAAGTCCTAAGGGCTTTATCAACATGTGAGAGTAAAACAGTAAACCAATACAAGTCAACATGTTAAGATAAAGTGAAACCAAATAGCATACTATCATGACGAGCAAGAAAGTCATCTCTATATATAACCAAGCATCCATTATAATATACATCATATGTACAACAATGGCCTCTAGGGCATATACATAACTAACAATCTCCCACTTGCACTAAGGCCAGCTGCTGTAGTATCGCATACCTAGCATCCCGAATAATCTCTCAAACTGTATCTAGGGAATAGCCTTCGTGAATGGATCCGCAGTGTTGTCCTTCGTATCTACTCTCCTGACCTCGATCTCCCGGCGATCAACTATCTCCCTGATCAGGTGATACCGCCTCAGAATATGTCTGGACTTTTGATGGGACCTGGGTTCCTTGGCTAACGCCACAGCTCCATTGTTATCGCAATACAGAGGTATTGGATGCTCAATGGATGGAACCACAACAAGTTCACTAATGAACTTCTTTATCCAGACAGCCTCTTTGGCAGCATCGTTGGCAGCGATGTATTCAGCCTCCATCGTCGAGTCTGCAACGGTATCCTGTTTGGAACTCTTCCAACATACCGCCCCTCCATTGAGGGTAAAGACAAAACCCGAATGCAACTTAGAGTCGTCCTTATCACTTTGGAAGCTGGAATCGGTAAAGGACTCGACCTGGAGTTCTCCGTTACCATACACCAAGAACATCTCCTTAGTCCTTCGCAAGTACTTGAGAATGTTCTTCACTGCTGTCCAATGACTCTCTCCTGGATCTGCTTGATACCGACTCACTACACTTAGTGAGTATGCTACATCGGGTCTGGTACATAACATCGCATACATGATAGAGCCTACTGCCGAAGCATAGGGTATCCCTTGCATGCGAGCTCTCTCCAAATCAGTCTTGGGAGACATCTCTTTGGAGAGAGTGAGTCCAGAGATCGTGGGTTGGTTCCCACGCTTGGATTCTTCCATACTAAACCTCTTTAGTATGGTGTCAATGTACCTGGATTGGGACAATCCCAGTATCCATTTAGATCTATCTCTATAGATCATGATTCCCAATATGCAGGAGGCATCACCTAGATCTTTCTTTGAGAATCTTTGTGATAAGAAGAGCTTGACTGATTGCAGCATAGGAATATCATTTCCTATCAAGAGTATGTCATCCACGTACAATACGAGGAAGACAACCTTACCCTCTGCTACCTTCTTATAGATACAAGGTTCATCTATATTTTTGATGAAGTCAAACTCTTTGACCACAACATCAAAACAGATGTTCCAACTCCGCGATGCTTGCTTTAACCCATAAATGGATTTAAGTAGCTTGCACACCTTTCCGATGCTCCCACTATCTACGAAGCCCTCTGGCTGAGTCATGTACACGCACTCTTCTAAATCACCGTTTAGAAAGGCGGTCTTAACATCCATTTGCCAGATTTCGTAGTCATGGTATGCAGCAATGGCAAGTAAGATCCGGATAGACTTAAGCATAGCTACTGGAGAAAAGGTTTCGTCATAGTCCACACCTGGTCTTTGACGAAAACCCTTTGCTACAAGTATAGCTTTGAAAGTCTCAACTTTTCCATCTACACCAAATTTCTTTTTAAAGATCCACTTGCTCCCAATGGGTTTTACCCCTTCAGGAGCATTTTCCAAAGTCCATACTTTGTTGGTGTACATGGATTCCATCTCAGATCGCATTGCATCCAGCCATTTCACAGAGTCACTACTTGTGATGGCCTGCTCGAAACTAGTGGGTTCATCATCATCCACGATGCAATCCTCGCTTCCACCATCAATGAGAAAACCGTAGTATCTCTCAGGTGGACAAGAAACCCTACTAGATCGGCGGAGAGGCTGGGGTTCGTCGGGTACTACTGAATCCTCTGGTTCTACTAAATCTTCAGTTGCAGTTTGTGTTGCTGGAACTTCTTCCAGTTCTACCTCAGAGCCACTAATCTCTATTGCAAGAAATTCTTTTTCTAAAAAGGTGGCATGTTGAGCAACAAACACTTTTTGGTCCTCACTGTGATAGAAAAAATATCCATAAGAATTCTTCGGATATCCTACAAACTTGCAAAGAACTGATCGTGCCTCGAGTTTTTCCGGATTTTGCCTTTTGACATAGGCTGGACAACCCCATATCTTAACTCGTTTAAGATACGGTCTCTTCCCACTCCATATCTCATATGGTGTGGTAGGTACAGATTTAGTTGGAACTTGATTCAATAGGTATGCCGCTGTCTCAAGCGCATACCCCTAGAAGGAAATAGGTAACTCAGCTGTACTCATCGTAGAGCGCACCATATCTAATAGGGTGCGATTCCTCCGCTCCGATACACCGTTGTGCCGTGGTGTATAAGGAGGAGTAAGCTGAGAGAGAATCCCATTCTCTTTTAGATAATCTAGGAACTCATTGCTTAAGTATTCACCTCCTCGATCAGATCGAAGAATCTTAATACTTTTGCCCGTTTGGTTCTCTACTTCGTGCTTATATTCCCTGAATTTCTCAAAAGCTTCAGACTTGTGTTTCATCAGGAACACATATCCGAATCTTGAGAGATCGTCAGTGAATGTAATGAAGTAGGAAGAACCGTTCCTGGCATGTGTAGACATGGGACCGCATACATCACTATGTACCAGTCCTAAGAGTTCGGTAACTCTTTCTCCGTGTCCACTAAATGGAGCTTTGGTCATTTTTCCTTTGAGACATGAATGGCAAGTATCATAAGATGATAATTCGAACGGATTCAAATAACAATCCTTATGTAACTTAGCGAGTCGTGTCGCATTGATATGACCAAGTCTACAATGCCAAAAGTAGGATTCGTTCATTTCTGAACTTTTCCTCTTGTGTGTGTTTTGTATATTCAGGACTGTATTCTGATTTAGAATGAATATGCCATTATGTAACGAGCCTGATGCAATCAACTTTTGATCTAGGAATATGTTCATAACATTATCCTGTACTACAAAATTATATCCTTCTTTGCTTAATAAAGAAACTGATATAATGTTGCACATCATGTTCGGTATATAATAGCATTCATTTAGAATCAGTGTATTACGACTTGGTAATACAAGGTGATATTCGCCAACTGCTTTGGCTACAATACTTGCACCGTTCCCTACTTGAACAGAATGATCACCTTTTCCCAGTTCTCTACCTTTACGTAGCCTATGTAACTGTTTACATATGTGGGATCCTGATCCGGTATCTAATACCCAGGACGTAGGGTGAACTGAGAAACAGTTCTCAATAACTAACACACCTGAAGAAGATGCATCATTATGCATGTTCTTTTGGGCGGCGTGAGAATCCAGATATTCTCCTGTTTCCTGTTCAGTCTTATAACTCTTATAAGAAAGAACGGGTCTAACGTTCCCTTGCTCAGTACAATAATCGGGTTCAGTCAATACATCCATATTATTATCTTGATTATGGCCTGAAATGGTCGCTACCTGGAGAGAGAGAGAAGAAAACACTTTAGCGTATGCTCTTGCAAGATTAGATTGGTTATTATCTTATCTAATCAGGATGTCTCCCACTGTTTTTATCAAATCTACCTTAAAACCCTAAAAGGTAAGATTAGCCGGGATTAATTACACCCTACAATTTCGTCAATCTTTCAGCCAGATCAGTGTCGGTACTTTGAGGGAGATTTCCCGTGCTTTCGCACGGACCTAATTAAAATAAACCTCGTTTTCTCAGAGGCGTAACCTCGTTAACACTTTTCTAGACACCTACTTGATCGGCTAGTTGTCTTGTGTAAAACTCTCCCAGGAGTAACTCTTACTCGCAGTGGGTATCAGGATCCAACTATCTCATAGGAGGTATGCAATCTCATTGCAAATTTCAACACTTGAAATTCCCGATAATATTTTGCCCCAAACGATCTATGACCTTGACAAGGTCAACAAACCATAGACCGCAAGTCAAGTTCAACCCGTCATTTCTTGATTGAATCAAACCCACCCGCACGACCCTTGACAAGGTCAACAAGGCCGCACGACTACCCTAACCAAATCTGCATCATATGCATAAGCGTCTTGACAAGGTCAACAAACGCAGCACGAATACTAAACAGGACTTATCTGAAAAGACGGAGGGCTACGACAGGTTTTTCTGAAAACCTATTGCGTAATGAACTTGATATCGTCGTAGAATCATGTATTTTTGAAAAAGGAGTGTTTTTGAGGCTTTTCTTAGTTTCGCTAAAGGGGTCACTCCCGGTGAAGGGATCGTCGGCCCTTTCCTCATCGAATAAGGTGCAGGATATATCATATATACCGCTGTGCAAAGCAAAACACTAAAAGCAATCAAGAGACAAACCGAGTTTTGTAGCATCTGCCAGTTTCGCTAAAGGAGTCACTCCCGGTGAAGGGATCTCGGTCCTTTCCTCATCGAATAAGGTGCAGGATATATCATATATATCGTTGTGCAAAGCAAAACTGTAGCTACCCTTTTTATAAAGTTTTGATTCTACAACATCATTAGGTTTCTTTTCTTTTATTAATCTTATTAATAAAAATCCCATCAGCTTATGCTTCCTAAGCATCACAGAAGAAACGAAAGCAGTAATATTTATATATCAGCATATATATATAGTATAAGCATTCGTCTCAGGCAGTAAAATGATCTCATCACAGAACATTGCAGCAGAAGAACATATATGAAATATTGGATATACTAGGACGTCCATGTTTTCAATACGAGCCTGTATAAAACACGGATTCCACGGTCGCGACGAATAGCCAAACCCACATCCCAAGACCCCTACGAGAGCGGCAAGTAACACTGCCAATTCTAGGGTTAGGAGACCCGGTCTCGACTTCTAGAGATGGCCTCCCACTGGACCCCAGAACCCGGTTACTTGTGCTCCCCTCCTTGGGTCTACCTAATGCGGAAAAGTAAATAATATACACTGGTAACAGCAACCGCAACCTGGAAGTGCCCCAAATAAAAGAATATTACATTACAAATGAATTTTACATGAATGAAAATAAAAACCCTCATCTCACATAAAACCCCCGGCTATTCAGAACGCGACGATCCAATATAACATATCACAGTAACACATAATATCTCATATCATCAACATAAGTAAATATGCGCATCCCAATTGTCGTTGACTTATAGCAACGAAACCGGCGATATCACATATTACACTTACGGTCACAGAAAAGAAAGTGTAAAACTACAATATTTGGAATCCACAATCACTTTAGACATCGTAAATCCGAAATATCATATACTCCGCATTTCATGCCTAACTCTATGAATTCCACATATTGTATCACATTCCAGATAAATAGACAGTATTAAACTTTCCGAACAGATAATCAAACACCCAAAATTTCCCAAAGTGCTCAACTCTTGAGCGGAGTTCAAATAATCCCAGAATATGTCACAGTACCGGTGATCCAGCCGTAGAAGGGCCAAGCCAACGCCTCACATGTGGCACGCCGTACTGCCCCAAACCCGAAGGTTCAAAAGGCAGTTCAAGACGGTCACATAATCGAGTTAAGGTTTGTTGTCTTCTAGAGGGTCCACCTCTTAACTTGTACAATTTTTCCGAAAGATTTAAACCCGAAAAAATTTCAACACTTGAAAGTTTGCCGTACCGGGAAACAATAAGTTAATGATATCCGTTCAAATAGTTTAATAGTTTCTAAATATCCGGAAAGAAATACGAACTTAAATATTCCGATCGAATCTACTATTACAAAATAAACCCCAGATTTAAACAATACTGGAATGTAACACTTCAAAAAAAAAGATAAAATATTAATTTTGGAAATTTTTAAAATTTAATATTATTTTATTGATTATTTTAATATCAATTGATAATTAAATGCAATTAAATAGGAAAAATTTGAGAAAAATTATGGAAAATTCTAAAATAGCATAAATTAGTGAATTATGACATTTTTAAGTTTTTGTGATTAGTTTGACACTAATTTAGTGCTAATCGCGATTAAAATCGCTAATCGGGTTTTTTGGCAATTTTGTGCAAAACTTGCACATACCACTTTTTCTCACACTTATGCATTTTCTTTCATGATGTTTGGGGAACCACTATTCTTGTGAGAAGGTATTTGAGAGAAAAGAAAAGGAAAAAAGAAAAGAAAAGAAATTAGAGTGGGGGTAGGTGAGAGAGAGGATGGGCATTGTTGACTACCACCCTTAGCCATTTCTCCCATCATTTTTCTTCCCTCTTCCTCCTCCTCCTACTGCTGAACCTGCACCCCATTCCCTCCCCTCTTCAAAGCCCAAAAATCACCTCAAAAAGCAACCCCAAAACCATATATCGGTTTCACAAAAAATGTGCACGAGCTCGAGACCTACAAGATGGACCAAGAAAGCATGGATTTTGGCCACTAGGGGCAACTCAAGAAAATTCTTGAGTTGCCAATTGAGGTAATTTCTGAACCATTGTCTTAGTTTTAGCATTTCCTATACCCCTATGCAAGTTTTGAATCGATATCGGGTGAATTGTGGACTTGGTGAAAAACTAGTTAGGGTTTGAGAGGAACTTGGGTTGTATTGTGAAATTGAGTTCAATTGAGGATACACCAACACCCTAGTGTATGAATTAAGACCCTAACTTGAAGTTTAAACCCATAATACGGATTTTAGAAACCGATATCGGGGAAAATGTGAAATCTGGGAAGGTTAATTTGAATCTGCTATCACCCCGAGGACCCTAAAATAATATTGAGTGGAAATTGAGATGTGCAGGCACCATAGAGGCAACACCCAAGACCCCAACCCCTAACTCTTCTTCCCGGCCGCCAATTTTCCCCTTTTGGCCGCCAATTGCAGCCTGGGTCCCACCATTTTGGGTCGTGTTGGTTTTGTAGCTCCTACATTGTTAGTTTAGGCCCCTGGTATGTATAGATTGGTATAAAGTGACCTGGGGTAAAATCTGGGATATATTTCATTAGTTGCTGTTTTGGATCTTAGTTTCCGTATTCCGTATTTTCATTTCTGCATTGGTGTATTTCGTTTTACCTCGACTATTTGTCGTTTATACGACGATATAGAGGATTTATTGATGGTTTTGAAGGCGTGCCATAGGTTCTCACCTATAGGCCCCCTTATTGTATCGTTTTGGATTTCATGCGCCGTTTTAGCTTGGATTTGGTTTTAATGCGCATATACGATATGTTGATGTGTAGGTACCCATGAGGACTTCGGAACGACAAGTAAATGCACGGTGATGTCCGCAAATGATGATGCAAGGTGAGTAGATCATATCTACAAGGGGAAGTCGGGTGGATGGCGTATAGCACCCCCGCAGTCCGTAGTTAGTATACTATATACATAGTAGATGTATGATAGTTATAGTGTGTTGTAGCTTTGTGATAGGTGTATTATGGATAGTGTAGGGTAGAAGTGACTAGTGTAGTTCATAGTCGCGGACCCTAGGGTAGAATTACACCTGCACACACACCCTTGCACATTACTTGTACTTACACGGTGTTTGATGATATGTGATGACTTGGAGATGAGTCGATGATGTGGGCTTGGTGCCCTGAGATCGGTGATTTGATATGATTCATATGTGGGATATGACTTGTGATTCTTGCGGGCTTGGGATATGTGCTACCCCCGCATGCATACTTCATTGATGGTATCGATTTGTACTAGACATAGAGTAGTACCCCCAGACTATATGATCTGATGATAGTGATACCTGTTATGTGACGAGATAGTGAGATGTTGACCTGTACCCAGCTATTGGGATGCCGTACGACGATTTACCGTATGAGCTTTACATTGATGATAGATCCGCGCTCATGACTTGAGGATGTCAGATGATATACTGTATCGTACGCGATACTATTGAGGCGGGATCACCGACTTATATATATATATCGACTCAGATGTTAGGCGGTTTCCTTACCTGTAGTTCAGCTTGTTAGTTCAGCCGTATAGTTAGGGTAGTTGTTAGAGTAGATTAGACTTCTTACCTATTTCAAAAACTAACGAATCGTGGGCATTTTTAAAGACAGCTCAAGGGAATCTACGGATATTTCAAAAACGACGTATCTTTTCATAAAAACACCGTAGCCCCTATTTTCAAAACCCCATGATTCGTGTTATTTCAAAAGGCACCAATTGTAGGACTTATGTTAGATTAATGCAGATTAGTTTTAGTTACGTCTAGTTTCAGCTACCACTCCCTTTTTGTGGTTCGCTTTGCATCGCATTCCTATATTATGTTTCATTCTCCATTATTGATATCATGCTGTTAGGACACCAGCACCATTACCGATGATGCGTATGTACCACGTACACTTACTTGCCGGCTCACACACATCTTCATCGGTAATTGCCATGTCACGCACACCTTAGAAAATATATTATTGCTTGACATAGCCTATTAGCTAATAGTTTAGACATTGTAGTTATTACCTACTACTTCCTGCATACTGCTATTCATTTTTTTTATGCCGCATTCATGGATTCTCATGCATATATTCACTATTTTACGTGCTATTGAGGTTTGGATTTGGATTTCCATGAGATCTTCTGGATTTGGAGGAAAACCGCAAAAACACAAATAAACATATTCTCTCTTTTAAAATAAAAAAGTGCGGTTTTCCTATGATGTATGAGTCGTCCACCATGAGTTTGCTGATGGATTTGGAAACCCGATTCGAGGAGACGGATGAACCGTTTCGGGTACATGGTGGACCCGGTGCGGTACCCCGGGGCAAGAGGAATGTGGTGATGACGTTGAGCCTGGCAGGGGAGTACTACCTACCGGTGATTTTACCCGACGCGTCGGATATCCGGAGGATACCGTCGTGGTCTTGAGATTTATGGTAGGGGCCGGTCTGGACTGACGGCGCCCTAGATATTGTGGTTGAGACTTTGAGATATCAGGATATTGGGATTTCGTTTTGTGCCGATGCTAGGCACAGTTTGATGCTGATTTCATTATGATACCTCATTTTAAAAATACAAGGGAAATCTCACTAAAGTATGAAAACAGTTGCTTCATGTAAATGTATTCTGTTTTCACGCATTCATATCTCATTCATATGCTATATTGTTATCTGAGGCACTGACACAGACACATGAGATTGCACTCGGGTTAGATATTTACCCTAGCCTTGCTATAGGCTGCATGTTTTATATTGAGGATTTTATATACTGATCGTATTGACCTAGGATTATGTCTTGCTTTCGGTTTCTGCTTGTAGATATTTCTATTCACGAGTTGGCAACTCACCCCCGTTGTGCCACAGTTCTTGCAGGTTCTGCCGTACAGGTTCCATTGCTGCATTTCTGGCACTCTACCTTCTTGCGGGTGATTTGCTTGGGTAGGTGGATTCTTTCGTATCAAGAACCACCATTGTATTTATTTATTTCATTGTATCTAGAATTTCCATCAACCAAAAACTTGTATATTGTTTCAGACCTAGACTTTAGTGTTGTATATTTCGACCTTAGAGTCGCGCTTAGTAGTATTGCGGTTTTCTTATTGCTTTGAGCTTTCTTTTGGATTTGATCCTCGCCACTTGGCGTTGTATATTATATCTTGTGTGGTTGTGACCGTCGATTGACGAAGAGCTAGCTCCCGCTTGGGGATGCCTTTATCATTGCATATATATATATTGTTATTCTTGTTTTACCCCATTCGGGGCCAGTTTTACAAAAGAAACTCTGCCGAAATTTTTAGAAAAGACTTTACCTTTTAAAAATGCACCTTCGGCTTAGTTATTTAAAAACCTCGACTTCAAACATATTTTCCTTCACTTCTTTAAACCAGTTTTCTTCACTTACTCTTAAAATGGTTTTAGATTTCTGGGCTTTGGCTTACTTGGATCAGATGGAGTCCTATAGATTTCATATAGTTCGAGGGCCAGTCACGTGCTCTTTCGGGTCGTGACAAATTTGGTATCAGAGCGCTAGGTTGACCTTGGTTCGAGTCTAAGTTTGACTATGTGGAGCCTAGGGCGTTATATATATATACGGAACTTAGGCTTGACCTTACGGAACTTAGACTTAGTCGAGGGGGTATTAGACCCGAACTTTCGTCGTATAGGATGACCCTTGGTTGATGGAATAGGTGACTAAAGTAGAGTGACGTACCGTTGGTATGTTCCGCGGCATACTTACGACACGCCACTCCGCTTAAGGAACCTTAGGATGTATATATTTTCGAGATCAGTGATTCTCTTTATATCCATGATTATACATCCATTTGAGATCCCTGATTCTATTAGTCCATGATCATACCTTCATTGATGCTGTTCCTTCTTATGATCGTGTATCCACTCTGGATCTGTTGTTTCCTTTCTTGCCATTGATCTGCTCTCTTCGATACTCGATTGAGGTTCCTGTCGCCATGTTTGAGCTCAGTTTGGGCTGCTGCTAGGGTTACGGTCAGTGCGAGCTCGTCTGGTACGAGGGCTGACCATTGTGTTTTCTGGTGACATGGGGACGTCTCGAGTTGGCATTGATGATTGTGACCTCTAGTGGAGGCGAGTGCTTGGTTTTACACCGGATGATCGGCTATTGTTAGAGCTGCCAGTTGAGAGAGGACTGTTGATGTACAGCATACCTCAGAGATTGTGATGTCGCCTACCGTGCAGACAGATGGACCAGCTGTTGCTGAGATTGACAGGATGTCGCTTCCGAAGCTTACGAGCTGGGATTGCCGTAGCTTTCAGGCAGATATGAGACAGATGATAGCTAGTCCACCCGATTTGAGAGACGAAGGTGATTCTTCCGACTTGCGCCAGAGCGGGCCCAGTTGAGTTGAAGATTTCCAGTGTGGAGAGTCTTACTCAGATCTAGAGCAGACCGATTCAGAGATGACCGCCAATGTGTTGCCTTTCCTGGAGGATTGAGGCGTTGTTCGGCGTACAGACGTATGAGCCAGTTGTTGCTGCAAATGATGACATATCACCCAAATGGTTGGAGCTACTGCAGCGTGAGCATATACCTAGAGAGATGATAGTGAGTCACTAGTCACCTGAGGATGAATGACTAGGACGTGTAGTGAGTTTGCTTACCCCGATGCGAGGTCATCAGATAGATTGTTTCCAGCTAGAGACGACTTCACGCAGGTTCGTTGAGAGTCGATTGAGACGATCGAATGTCAGGAACCTATTTTCCAAGTTTAAAGTATACGGAAAGACATGCAGGTGATTCTATGGACCCTCTAGAAGAATGAAACCCTAACTCGACTTAATGACCGTGTGAAAGCCTTTGAACCTTCGGGTTTGCGGCGGTTCCTCGGCGCCATTAGTGAGGCTTGGGTTTGCCCTTCTACGGCTGGACCACCGACGCTGTGGCATGTACTCGATGCTATTAAACTGTACCCATGATGTGATCTCTTGGGGGATTACGAGGATCTGACGAGTCGATCGGATGGTTCGACATCATTCGGACATTATATGATGGGATGCGTTGCTTGGGATACTCCAGATACGAGGATAGCCGTTGGAGCACAGTCCATGCAGCCATGATGAGACGAGTCCGAATCAGTCGACATTGAAGCAGAGTGAAGAAAAGAGTTCGCAAGAGATTTCGACGAGATGACGTCCCACTCCGCTGACATTAGAGATGTGATACGCACCCAGAGGCGTTGTATATGGATATATCTTCCAGAAAGAAGCGCGATAAGTATGCAGCCGTTCCGGAACAAGAATTTGCTTCAGCAAGGGATGATGACTTTTGGGCAATTCGGCAGGGATGAGATTTGAGAGAGACTTCGACATGACCTTTCTGGAATACTATACGAGAGGACCTGACCCAGGAGTGGTCATATTGCGCACAACCAGCAGGCCAGAGTTAGCATTGTCGACGAGGTAGTTGACCAGATTCGAATAAAGGAACTTACCCAGATGCGTTGCGAATCGATCAAGGACGGACGAGTATTGAGTATTCCTCCGATGGTTGGGACGTATTCCCGAGGACCTGTTCGGCCTGATATCTTCTACAGAATGATGAAGCTACAGAGTACGCGATTTCGAGTCCGTGTGAAAGACTTCAGATTAACCGTGGCCGAGAACAGTGCAGTGCGTAGATATGCATGGCGTGATGTCATAGTGGACGACGATAGAGACAGGTGGGACCAGAGGTTCGAGCGAGACGCGGACGAGCTGTCATTACTTCCCGTCGAGACTAGAAACCTGATATGCTTACAGAGACGTTGGGATGTGACCAATTTCCGAGAAAACATTATGCTGAGGACACAGGTGTCTTTTGAGCGAGTAGAGGATATGCAAGCAAGCCAGCCTCTGTACAGTTCGGCATAGGCATGATTGGAAGGGACCTTGAGCAGGATTCCTTCCAGGACATTGCTGCAATGATGTTTGCACCCAGGATCAGATGTGTGACGTGCTTTCAGAGAGCCAGAGGCCGACGCTAGTGATATGCTACCTTACGAGTGGTCGTGAGGATTGACCGAGAGGTGACCAGAGACGTGCCAGAACGGAATCGTCCCCGTTAGCACACCTGACAGGGCCGATGAGCCGATTGACTGTGAGATTGGTAATCCGCAGAGAAGATAAGGACCCAGAGTCAGAGGACGCCAGACCGTGAGCAACAGACAAGTAGATATCCTGCGCTGCTAGCAGTGGATGCACCGACTCCTTCTCGACTCTGAAGGAGGAACTACCGACGACGGTATTTATGATTTGTGATTTTGTGATTCGATTATCACGTATCCATCATTTTGGATTTCGGTATTTTTGGGCGTTCTGTTTGCATGAATTAGTTTTGATGACTGAGTTTCATGATATTGGTTTCATGCACCCACTGGATATTTATATATTTGCGCAGAGTTTTTACATTTGGATATTGATTGAGATTTCATGCCTACCGTATGCAGTGATTTGATTTGCACTTCCAGCGTAATTTTCATGCACCTTTAGTGTTTTGACATACGATTTTGGTGCACACCAGATGCACTAAATCGGGATTCTTCGTGCATGTCACATGCACCTGATTTTTCTGTCAGGCACACACGTTGCCTACGACAGATGTTTCGTGCACACCCGTTGCACCTAGATGTGGTTTTGTACACCTGTTTGACATATATATGGATTTTGATTCCTTGCGCACCAGACGCATAGGATATTCTTATATATGTAGTTTGGGATTGATTTTTCTTATAGAGCAGTACGTTTTTATGATATTGCTATGTGTTTTCGTACTGAGCAGGACTAGTCAGAGGACAGTACCTGAATATATTTTACATGTATAGTTTCGAGTTATATCATATTGGTTTTGCTTTGAATTTGGTATTGATGTCTTCCCCATGACTCCGATGATTGCGGGATGCTTGACGGAGTTCTGATTTGAGTTATATGCTCCTTTTTCCTGCGCATGCGTTGCGCTACGATTGTTTTATGCATTGCTATTTTCGGAGCCCCGACAAAATGGATTATTACTGAAATTGTTTTAGTAGTGGGGGTTTAAATTTAAATTCGGGGACCGAATTTCTTTAAGGGGGGTAGATTGTAACACTTCAAAAAAAAAGATAAAATATTAATTTTGGAAATTTTGATAATTTAATATTATTTTATTGATTATTTTAATATTAATTGATAATTAAATGCAATTAAATAGGAAAAATTTGAGAAAAATTATGGAAAATTCTAAAATAGCATAAATTAGTGAATTATGACATTTTTAAGTTTTTGTGATTAGTTTGACACTAATTTAGTGCTAATCGCGATTAAAATCGCTAATCGGGTTTTTTGGCAATTTTGTGCAAAACTTGCACATACCACTTTTTCTCACACTTATGCATTTTCTTTCATGATGTTTAGGGAACCACTATTCTTGTGAGAAGGTATTTGAGAGAAAAGAAAAGGGAAAAAGAAAAGAAAAGAAATTAGAGTGGGGGTAGGTGAAAGAGAGGATGGGCATTGTTGACTACCACCCTTAGCCATTTCTCCCATCATTTTTCTTCCCTCTTCCTCCTCCTCCTACTGCTGAACCTGCACCCCATTCCGTCCCCTCTTCAAAGCCCAAAAATCACCTCAAAAAGCAACCCCAAAACCATATATCGGTTTCACAAAAAATGTGCACGAGCTCG
Organism: Agapanthus africanus; assembly: GCA_030015575.1. Taxonomy (NCBI): domain Eukaryota; kingdom Viridiplantae; phylum Streptophyta; class Magnoliopsida; order Asparagales; family Amaryllidaceae; genus Agapanthus; species Agapanthus africanus. The sequence goes on from CM057337.1 coordinate 543,107,156, forward strand.
AGACCTACAAGATGGACCAAGAAAGCATGGATTTTGGCCACTAGGGGCAACTCAAGAAAATTCTTGAGTTGCCAATTGAGGTAATTTCTGAACCATTGTCTTAGTTTTAGCATTTCCTATACCCCTATGCAAGTTTTGAATCGATATCGGGTGAATTGTAGACTTGGTGAAAAACTAGTTAGGGTTTGAGAGGAACTTGGGTTGTATTGTGAAATTGAGTTCAATTGAGGATACACCAACACCCTAGTGTATGAATTAAGACCCTAACTTGAAGTTTAAACCCATAATACGGATTTTAGAAACCGATATCGGGGAAAATGTGAAATCTGGAAAGGTTAATTTGAATCTGCTATCACCCCGAGGACCCTAAAATAATATTGAGTGGAAATTGAGATGTGCAGGCACCATAGAGGCAACACCCAAGACCCCAACCCCTAACTCTTCTTCCCGGCCGCCAATTTTCCCCTTTTGGCCGCCAATTGCGGCCTGGGTCCCACCATTTTGGGTCGTGTTGGTTTTGTAGCTCCTACATTGTTAGTTTAGGCCCCTGGTATGTATAGATTGGTATAAAGTGATCTGGGGTAAAATCTGGGACATATTTCATGAGTTGCTGTTTTGGATCTTAGTTTCCGTATTCCGTATTTTCATTTCTGCATTGGTGTATTTCGTTTTACCTCGACTATTTGTCGTTTATACGACGATATAGAGGATTTATTGATGGTTTTGAAGGCGTGCCATAGGTTCTCACCTATAGGCCCCCTTATCGTATCGTTTTGGATTTCATGCGCCGTTTTAGCTTGGATTTGGTTTTAATGCGCATATACGATATGTTGATGTGTAGGTACCCATGAGGACTTCGGAACGACAAGTAAATGCACGGTGATGTCCGCAAATGATGATGCAAGGTGAGTAGATCATATCTACAAGGGGAAGTCGGGTGGATGGCGTATAGCACCCCCGCAGTCCGTAGTTAGTATACTATATACATAGTAGATGTGTGATAGTTATAGTGTATTGTAGCTTTGTGATAGGTGTATTATGGATAGTGTAGGGTAGAAGTGACTAGTGTAGTTCATAGTCGCGAACCCTAGGGTAGAATTACACCTGCACACACACCCTTGCACATTACTTGTACTTACACGGTGTTTGATGATATGTGATGACTTGGAGATGAGTCGATGATGTGGGCTTGGTGCCCTGAGATCGGTGATTTGATATGATTCATATGTGGGATATGACTTGTGATTCTTGCGGGCTTGGGATATGTGCTACCCCCGCATGCATACTTCATTGATGGTATCGATTTGTACTAGACATAGAGTAGTACCCCCAGACTATATGATCTGATGATAGTGATACCTGTTATGTGACGAGATAGTGAGATGTTGACCTGTACCCAGCTATTGGGATGCCGTACGACGATTTACCGTATGAGCTTTACATTGATGATAGATCCGCGCTCATGACTTGAGGATGTCAGATGATATACTGTATCGTACGCGATACTATTGAGGCGGGATCACCGACTTATATATATATATCGACTCAGATGTTAGGCGGTTTCCTTACCTGTAGTTCAGCTTGTTAGTTCAGCCGTATAGTTAGGGTAGTTGTTAGAGTAGATTAGACTTCTTACCTATTTCAAAAACTAACGAATCGTGGGCATTTTTAAAGACAGCTCAAGGGAATCTACGGATATTTCAAAAACGACGTATCTTTTCATAAAAACACCGTAGCCCCTATTTTCAAAACCCCATGATTCGTGTTATTTCAAAAGGCACCAATTGTAGGACTTATGTTAGATTAATGCGGATTAGTTTTAGTTACGTCTAGTTTCAGCTACCACTCCCTTTTTGTGGTTCGCTTTGCATCGCATTCCTATATTATGTTTCATACTCCATTATTGATATCATGCTGTTAGGACACCAGCACCATTACCGATGATGCGTATGTACCACGTACACTTACTTGCCGGCTCACACACATCTTCATCGGTAATTGCCATGTCACGCACACCTTAGAAAATATATTATTGCTTGACATAGCCTATTAGCTAATAGTTTAGACATTGTAGTTATTACCTACTACTTCCTGCATACTGCTATTCATTTTTTTTATGCCGCATTCATGGATTCTCATGCATATATTCACTATTTTACGTGCTATTGAGGTTTGGATTTGGATTTCCATGAGATCTTCTGGATTTGGAGGAAAACCGCAAAAACACAAATAAACATATTCTCTCTTTTAAAATAAAAAAGTGCGGTTTTCCTATGATGTATGAGTCGTCCACCATGAGTTTGCTGATGGATTTGGAAACCCGATTCGAGGAGACGGATGAACCGTTTCGGGTACATGGTGGACCCGGTGCGGTACCCCGGGGCAAGAGGAATGTGGTGATGACGTTGAGCCTGGCAGGGGAGTACTACCTACCGGTGATTTTACCCGACGCGTCGGATATCCGGAGGATACCGTCGTGGTCTTGAGATTTATGGTAGGGGCCGGTCTGGACTGACGGCGCCCTAGATATTGTGGTTGAGACTTTGAGATATCAGGATATTGGGATTTCGTTTTGTGCCGATGCTAGGCACAGTTTGATGCTGATTTCATTATGATACCTCATTTTAAAAATACAAGGGAAATCTCACTAAAGTGTGAAAACAGTTGCTTCATGTAAATGTATTCTGTTTTCACGCATTCATATCTCATTCATATGCTATATTGTTATCTGAGGCACTGACACAGACACATGAGATTGCACTCGGGTTAGATATTTACCCTAGCCTTGCTATAGGCTGCATGTTTTATATTGAGGATTTTATATACTGATCGTATTGACCTAGGATTATGTCTTGCTTTCGGTTTCTGCTTGTAGATATTTCTATTCACGAGTTGGCAACTCACCCCCGTTGTGCCACAGGTCTTGCAGGTTCTGCCGTACAGGTTCCATTGCTGCATTTCTGGCACTCTACCTTCTTGCGGGTGATTTGCTTGGGTAGGTGGATTCTTTCGTATCAAGAACCACCATTGTATTTATTTATTTCATTGTATCTAGAATTTCCATCAACCAAAAACTTGTATATTGTTTCAGACCTAGACTTTAGTGTTGTATATTTCGACCTTAGAGTCGCGCTTAGTAGTATTGCGGTTTTCTTATTGCTTTGAGCTTTCTTTTGGATTTGATCCTCGCCACTTGGCGTTGTATATTATATCTTGTGTGGTTGTGACCGTCGATTGACGAAGAGCTAGCTCCCGCTTGGGGATGCCTTTATCATTGCATATATATATATTGTTATTCTTGTTTTACCCCATTCGGGGCCAGTTTTACAAAAGAAACTCTGCCGAAATTTTTAGAAAAGACTTTACCTTTTAAAAATGCACCTTCGGCTTAGTTATTTAAAAACCTCGACTTCAAACATATTTTCCTTCACTTCTTTAAACCAGTTTTCTTCACTTACTCTTAAAATGGTTTTAGATTTCTGGGCTTTGGCTTACTTGGATCAGATGGAGTCCTATAGATTTCATATGGTTCGAGGTCCAGTCACGTGCTCTTTCGGGTCGTGACATGGAATCACTGTTAAAAATATCCAGAAACATCAACAAGTACCTACGGACATTACCATAAAATCCACGTGTCATGATCTCACTATTCCGCCGCGGAACCGCCGCGAAAGGCTTGCTTGAGCCGCGGTTCCGCCGCCGTTTAGTCGAATTAGGGGCTCGGGTTTTATGGTAATTCTTAGAATTCCCTGCTGATTTTTTTACATATTTTTAATTCAGAAAAACCCCAAAATTTAAAAAATTTCCAGAGAGGGGTCTTTTTGCGTCGTTTCGGGTTCAATCGGAGTTTTAACTTCGTAAGCACATCGCCTAATGCTCCAGCTAGGCTCTGATACCACTGTAGGGCAGGCAGCCACCCCATCCAATGGGGTCGCCGTGGCACCAACGGGTCCCTCAGCCGCTACTTTTTACGCATGCCCCCTCGCGAGGACTACAACCCGCCGGAACACCTTCCGGTCTCGGGACACCCTGGGTGTAAGAGCCTATGCTTCGCCACACTGTCACACAGTGAGAACCCCCCATAGGTCGACATCCAATACCTAGTAGCTCTGATACCACTGTAGGGTTCCTAGGCACTCTTGTGAAGGTTCAAAAGGCATCAAACATGCCCGGATAAAAATTTAAACGTGCCGAACAACCCAAAGCCGGGATCTTTGCTAGATTATTAGGTTTAAACATGTAAGATGATAACTTTTATCTAAGTGTGAGGGATTACAACCTTTGTAGTCCACTCCTTCACTTCACAAGCTCCGAGTAGAAGTCCTTTTGCCGCGATCCACGATCTCCCGGACTCAAGAGAGGCTCCACGACTCGAACGATCCATGCTAGCTCGAAGCATTCCAAATCTCCGATAATCTACCTTGAAGTTGCTACGACTCAAGCTTTCTCACTCAAAAGAGAAGAACACACTAATCCCATGGGCTAGATGAGATGAGGATGAGAGAGTAGTAATTTTTCTTTCTTTTTAAATCATTTTCTCATTTTTAATCTTCACTTTAGGATTTTCAAGAGAGCTTATCAAGAAGGAAGAAGATGATAATGGAAAATATAATCCTTAGATTAAAACCTTTTGTGATGAATAGAAAGTAATATATGATTGATTTGTAAACCATGGTCAAGGATGATAGGATAAGAATGAGTAGAGAAACAACTAGGGTTAGGGTTTGGTTAGGTTAAAAGAATGTGTCATTCTAAATATCTTAAGAATGACAAAAGAAGAAAGCTTCTAGAAGATGCATGAAACATCTAACCCAAATTAAACCCTAATCTCAATTAATCGTCCTTAAACATGTTTAACAATTAATCATAACATGTCACAATAATATATATCACATATATATTATATATTTGCAACAAAAGAAAATAATACAATTAACATATATCGCATATATATCAATGTATCATCCACTGAGAAAATGAAATAATTAAGCGAGCCAATATTAGATAATGTAATACAATATATCATATATATTATTATACATTAAATCATCGAATCAACACTTGAATCGATGATCCGGCTATATCGAATATTACCGACTAATATATCATGTACCGATTTATCGAATCAACACTTGATCCGATGACCCGGTTCATATCTAAATATCCTGAGAATATAATACGGTATCCCATATCGCATTATTCTCGTTCCTGCGCATATCACATATGTGCCACTACTCCGTTTCGCCTGAGCCAAGAAACCTCTGTGTAGGACTCTAAAGAATCGTCAATACGCCGGTAGCAGGTGATGATCATATCAAACACCCACAAGCTGCAAGCGGTCAGCTAAACGTAACAGCCACCCAGGTATTGAGCGATCAGAAGATCAACAAGCTAGCCTGTGCGTTCTCCTGTGAATCCAACCAGTAACACTCCCGTACAGTCCGGTCTGTTCGTCTGATAAGTCGCATATCAAGTCTAGGGGTGGTATACGTCAGACCCCAGTAACCGTTAAGTCATGTCGATGTGTGGCTCATAACGGGTCGAGAAACTACTAGTAACACTTACCAGTAAATCTCCATATCAGCCCTGGCCAGGGACTTCCAGTTATAGCCAATCGAACACAGCACAACATCAACTCCCTATACCGGGAGAGACGAATCCCCTCCTATCGCTCATTGCCTCCATGTGATTCGGGACTGTACCCAAAAGCCACCGTTTTGCACGCCCTCTTGGACGTGGTAAGGTGGAAATCAAAGCACAGTGGGAATCACACAAGACTCCATGACGATCTCGGGTCTACAGACTACCCTGTACCAGTGTCACCGGAGAACTGCCATCTGACGTATGGTATATCACCATCTGGGAGTTCTTGGCGAGTCCGTCCAGTGTACCCAGTCTCTACTGAGCACCCGTACACCATCTCTGATGTCAAACACCGATGGATATGGGATCATCCATCGCCCATCATATGGGTCTAGATGCGTATACGCTAGTCTACTCTGGTGTATCGATGCCCTGTCTCGATATACCCTCGACTAGGAACAGTTATAGGATGTACTCATCGACTACCGTGGCCCCACTAGTATGATCTCATCATAGTCCCAGTAGTCGAGTACAAGTCCTAAGGGCTTTATCAACATGTGAGAGTAAAACAGTAAACCAATACAAGTCAACATGTTAAGATAAAGTGAAACCAAATAGCATACTATCATGACGAGCAAGAAAGTCATCTCTATATATAACCAAGCATCCATTATAATATACATCATATGTACAATAATGGCCTCCAGGGCATATACATAACTAATAATTTTAACGGTGCCGAGAAACCCTAACAAGATCGTTGGCTAGAAATTTAGGTGACAAAGCAAACTAGTTAACACTTAACTACTAGAATACGGAAATGCAACCTTTGTAGATCCGGTTCTCCACCTCCATAGCTCCGCAATGAAGTCTCCTCGCTGTCCATATCAAATCCCGGGCTCTAGCGTTGGCTTCATCGGAGAATGGACGGGCTAGGTCATCGACGACGTGCCGAAGATGATCTACGTCGAGGCATCATTAGATCAAGCTCCACCTTCACCAAGCCATGAAAACTTGTGAAGGAAACACACTGTACTACTTGGCAAGAGGTAGAGGATGAAGAAATAGGAAGTGGGTAGACTTTAGAATTGGATTTCTCACTCATTTTCATCAATCACCATTGATGAAGAAAGGTTTTCTTCAAGTGAAGAAGATGAAGAAGAAGAAGATGATATATTATGATAAGTTAATTAAAAAGAAAAGAAAAAGGATACTTATCATAATAATAACCATGGTCAAGTGTAGAGACTAAACTAAGGTTAAGTGAAGTGGTTAGGGTTAAGCATGAGACAAAATAGTCACAAAGTTAAAGCTTCATGAAGCTTCAAAGAAAGAAACAAAACTTGCAACCATTTCATTTCTAATCTTTTCCAAAAATAAATAAATGAATGAATAAAACAAAACCCTAACCAATATCATGTAACCATGGTTTGATCTTTACACAAAAACCCTAGCAAACATGTATCATCAAACATGATACAATCAAGTGCACAAAAGTATATCACATATACAATGTGTACATCCGAGTGAGAAAATCCATCTTAAGTAAACCGATACTAGTTGATGCAAACTAATATATCAAATATATAATTATGCATTAAATCATTAAATCAACACTTGATTTAACGATCCGGTCATATCGCATATAACCGACTAGTATCCTATGTATCGGCTTATCGAATCAATACTTGATTCGATAACTAGGTTATATCGCATACAACCAATCGATACATTCATCGCGAGAATAGAATACGGTATCACATACACGCGTTATTCTCGGTCCCGCACATATCTCATATGCGCTCCTATTTCGTTTCGCTTGAGCCAGGAAACCTCTGTGTAGGACTCTAAAGACTCGTCAATACGCCGGCAGCAGATGTTGATCATATCAAGCACCCACAAGCCGCAAGCGGTCTGCTAAACATAACGGCCACCCGGGTATTGAGCGATCAGAAGATCGACGAGTAAGCCCGCTCACACTCTAGTGAATCCAACCAGTAACACTACCGTACAGTCCGGTCTGATCGTCTGATATGTCGCATATCTCGCCTAGGGGTGGTAAACGTCAGACCCCAATAGCTCGATAAGTCGTGTCGATATGAGGTCTATAACAATTCGAGAAACTACTGGTAACACTTACCAGTAAATCTCAGCAACCCTGGCCAGGGATTTCCTGTTATAGCCAATCGAACACAGTGCAACACCAACCCCCTATACCGGGAGAGACGAATCCCCTCCAATCGCTCATTGCCTCCATGTGACTCGGGACTGTACCTAAAAACCACCGTTTTGCACGCCCTCTTGGACGTGGTAAGATGGAAATCAAAGCACAGTGGGAACCACAAAAGACTCTATGACGATCTCGGGTCAACAGACTACTCTGTACCAGTGTCACCAGAGAACTGTCATCTGACGTAAGGTATAATACCATCTGGGAGTTCTCGGCGAGTCCGTCCAGTATACCCAGTCTCTACTGAGCACCCGTATATCATCTCTGATGTCAAACACCGATGGATAAGGGATCATCCATCGCCCATCTGTATGGGTCGAGAAGGTATACGCTAGTCTACTCTGGTATATCGATGCCCCGTCTCTATATACCCACGACTAGGGACTTTCAAGGATGTACTTATGGACTACCATGTCCCCACTAGTATGATCCGCATCATAGTCCAGCTGGTCAAGTACACATCCTAAGGGCTTTACCAACATGTAATAGAGAGACAATCTGAGTACACGTTAAGGTAAAGAGTAACCAGATAGCATACTATCATGTCGAGCAAGAAAGTCCTCCCTATATATGTCCCAGCATCCACTACAATATACATCCTATGTACAGTAATGGCCTCTAGGGTATACATATAACTAACAATCTCCCACTTGCACTAGGGCCATCTGTAGCAGTGGTTGTAGTATCTCATACTCAACTATCCCATAAAAGTCTCTCTCTGGGAATAGGCCTTCGTGAGTGGATCCGCCGTGTCGTCCTCTGATTCTACTCTCCTAATCTCGATCAGCCTGGAGATCAACTATCTCCATGATCAGGTGATACTGCCTTAGAATATGTCTGGATCACTGATGGGACGGGCGTTCCTTGGCATAAGCCACAACTCCATTGTCACACAATGGTAGGAACTAAGTTCATCTCATGAACTAATATACATCCAAACAGCCTCTTTGGTAGCATCTTAAGTAGCGATGTATCCAGCCTTTATCGTCTAGTATACCACGGTATCTATCTTGGAACTCTTCCAACATACCGTCCCTTTACTGAGGGTAAAGACAAGGCCTGCGACTGACATTCAGTCGTCTTTATCACTCTGGAACACTTCCAGTGATTTTCCCCAGGATCAACTGATACCATCTCACTACAGCTAGTGAGTGTCCTAACATCCATTTAGATCTATCTTATAGATCCAAAACCCAGGATTTAGTAGGTATCACTTTGATCCTATGTGGAGAATCATTGTGATAAGCGGAGATTGATCGAGCGTAGCATAGGAAACTCCTTCCCTATCAAGAGTATGTCATCCACGTACTCTACGAGGATTGTCATCATACTCCCTACTACCTTTTTGTTTATACAAGGTTCATCTACCATTTTGATGATGTCAAACTCTTTGACTAATCCATCAAAATAGATGTTCCAACTCCGCGATGCCTGCTTTAATCCTATAAAGCATCTTGCACACGTTTCCGTTGCTCCCACTGTCTACGAGGCCTTCTGGCTGTGTACTTATAGACGCTCTCTTCTAAAATATCATTTAGAAAAGCTGTCATGACACACAACCACCAGATATCATAGTCATGGTATGTAGCCGTGGCAAGTAGGATCTAGATGGACTTAAGCATAGCTACTTGAAAAGGTTTCATCATTATCCACACCTGGTCAATGATGCAAACTTTTAACAAGTCTAGCTTTGAAAGTCTCAACTTTTCCATCTACACCAAGTAATCTTCTCAAGATATACTTGCTCCTGATGGGGATTTAACCCTTCAGATATAGCAACCAAAGTCCATACTTTGTTGGTGTACATGGATTCCATCTCAGATCACTAAGCATCCAGCCATTCTTACAGAGTCTCACTCCTGATGGCCAGTTCGAAACTAGTTGGGTCATCATCTCATGATGCAATCCTCGCTCCCATTGTCATAGAGAAATCGAAGTAACTCTCAGGTGGGTGAGGAACCCTACTAGATCGGCGGAGAGGCTGAGGTTCGTTGGTATCTACTGAATCCTTTGGTTCTATCAAATCATCAGCTGCAGTTTGTATGGCTGGAACATTTCCAGTTCTACATAACAGACCTTGCCTCAAGCTTGTCCGGATTTTGCTTTTAGACATAGGCCGGACAACCCCAAATCTTAACTAGCTTAAGACATGGGCTCTTCCCTTATCATATCAAATATGAAGTGGTAGGCATCTGATTTGATTGGAACCCTATTCAATAGGTATGCATCTTCTCAAGTGCATAACACCCCAAAGGAAATAGGTAACTCAGTAGTACTCATCATAGAGCGCACCTTATCATATAGGGTGTGATTGCTCCGCCCCGATATACCATCATGCTATAGTGTATACGGAGGAGTAATGCTGAGAGAGAATCTCATTCTCCTTTAGAATAGTCCAGGATTTCCGTGCTCAAGTATTCTCCTCCTTGATCACATCAAAGGACATAATACTTATACCCGTATTTTGGTTCTCTACTTCTAACTAATATTTTGTGAATATCTCAAAAGGTTCGGACTTGTGTTTCAACAGGAACATATGTCTGAATCTTGAGAGATTATCAGAGAATGTAATGAAGTACAAAGAACCGGTCTTGGTATGTGTAGACAGGGGACCTTACATACATCAACATGTATCAATCCCAAGAGTTCACTAACTCTTTCTCTGTTTCCAATAAACAGAGCTGTGGTCATCTTATCTTTGTGACATGACTGGCGAGTTTCACAAGATGTAAATTCAAACTAATTTAAATATGCATCTTTATGTAACTCTAGCTAGTCGGGTCACATTGATCTGACCTAGTCTACAATACCTCAAGAAGAATTTGTTCATTTCTGAACTCTTCCTCTTGTGTGTGTTCTGTATACTAAGAACTGTAGTTTGATTTAGAACATAAATGCTTTTAGATAACGTGCCTGAACCGATCAACTTTTGATATAGGAAATGTCCAAAACATTATCCAACAATACAAAATTTTATCATTTCTTTACTAATTAAGACACTGATATGATTTTGTATATCAGGTTCGGTATCTAATAACATTCGTTCAGAATCAATGTATTGGTAATACAAGGTGACAGTGACCAACAGACTTGGATGCAACATTTGCCCCGTTTTCTGCCTCATGAAACTTATCACTCGTTCTCAGTTTTTCTACCCTTTTGTAGCCCTATGTAACAGATTACATATCTGGGATTCTAATCCGGTATCATATACCCAGGATGCAGAGGATACTGAGAAAACAGTTATATATAATGAACACACCCTAAGATGATGAATCAGCATGCACTCTCTTCGTTTGGGCGGCACGGGAAATCTGGTATGCCCCAATTTCCTGCTCTGTCTTATAACAATTATAAGTTGGAGCGGGACCAACGTTCCCCAGCTCAGTATAACAAGCGGGTTCGGTCAATAATCCGTATTATTATCTTGATTAAGGCATGATATGGTCGCTACCAGGAGAGAGAGAGAAGAAAACACTCAGCGTGTGCTCTTGCAAGAATAGATTGGTTATTATTTTATCTAATCAGGATGGCTCCCACTGCTTTTTATCAAATCTTCCTTCAAACCCTAAAAGGAAAGACTAGCCGGGATTAATTACACACTACAAGTTCGCCAATCTTTCAGCCAGGCCAGTGTCGGTACTTTGAGGGAGGTCCCCCGTGCTTTCGCACGAACCTAATTAATGAAAACCTCGTTTTCCCAGAGGCATAACTTCGTTGACACCTTTCTAGACACCTACTTGATCGGCTATTTGTAATGTGTAAAACTCTCCCAGGAGTAACTCTTACTCGCAGCGGATATCGGGATCCAACTATCTCATAGAAGGTATGCAATCTCATTGCAAATTTCAACACTTGAAATTCCCGATAATATTTTGCCCCTAGCGTGCTATGACCTTGACGCATGCCAAACAACCCATAGTCCGCTAGTCAAGTTCAACCCGTACAATTCTTGATTGAATTAAACCCACTCGCACGACCCTTGACGCATACCAAACAACGCCGTACGAATACCCTAATCCAATCGCATCGTATGCTAGCAGATAAGCACTAGTTATCTACCGTACACTACGCCTTGACGCATGCCAAACAACCGCAACAGGAATACTAATTAGTACTTATCTGAAATGACGGAGGGCTACGACAGGTTTTTCTGAAAACCTATTGCGTAATGAATTTGATATCGTTGTATAATCAAATGATTTTAAAAATGGAGTGCTTTTGAGGCTTTTCTAGTTTTGCTAAAGGAGTCACTCCCGGTGAAGGGATCGTCGGTCCTTTCCTCGTCGAATGAGGTGCGGGATATATCATATATATCACTGTGCAAAGCAAAAACTCTTAAAAGCAATCAAAAGACAAGAGTGTGTAGCATCTGCCAGTTATTGCTAAAGGAGTCACTCCCGGTGAAGGGATCTCGGTCCTTTCCTTATCGAATAAGGTGCAGGATATATCACATATACCTCTGTGCAAAGCAAGAACTGTAGCTACCTGTTTTTTATTTTTTGAAATTCGATTCTACAACATCTTAGGTTTCTTTTATTTCATTAATCACATTAATGAGGTCCCATCATTTAAATACCTAAACATCACAGATAAATACGACGTACACTTATGCCATCCGCATTCGCCTCGATGTCCCCTCGTGCACCGTTAGGTTAGGTAACTAACGGCAGAGCGGGGCAGGGCTAGCGCGGGTGTAAAACATAAGTAACGTCTATATAATATATCATATATACTATATACAGCATTTATCATAGAACATCACATGATCACATCACAGATATCGCAGCAGAAGAAACATATGAAATATTGGATATACTAGGACGTCCGTGTTTTCAATACGAGCCAGTATAAAACACGGATTCCACGGTCGCGATGAATGGCCAAACCCATACCCCTAGACCCCTACGAGAGCGGCAAGCAACCCTACAAATTCTGGAGTTAGGAGATCCGGACTCGACTCCTCGAGTTGGTCTCCCACTGGACTCCAGAACCCGGTTACTTGTACTCTCCTCCTTGGGTCTATCCTAGTGCGGAAAAGTAAATAATATACAAAAGGTGACATCTTCCGCAACCTGGAAGTGCCCCAATAAAAAGAATATTACATACAAGTTTTTTTACATGAATGAAAATGAAAAACTCTCATCTCACATAAAACCCCCCCGGCTATTCAAACACGACGATCCATTATAACATATCCAGCAACACATAACATCACATGTCATCAACGTAAGTAAATATGCGCATCCCAATTGTCGTTGACATATAGCAACGAAACCGGCGATATCACATATTACACTTACGGTCACAGAAAAGAAAGTGTAAAACTATAACAGTTGGAATCCGCAACCTCCTTAGACATCACATGCCTAATCAAATGAATTATTTAGACATCGCATGCCTAACAATTATAAACCCCGCATTTTAGTCTCATTATCGAAAACACTTTTCAATATCAAGTCGGGCAATTCAACAAGATTCCCGGCATCCTGATCGAATACTCATCGCAAACTTTAGTAGGCGGCCGCACCCCTGATACCGTCGACTAAGTGCACCAAGGCGGAACACCGCTACCGCGAGCACCCGAACGGATGCTTTCGGCGACGGGGTTCTCCTACAGTCACTTGGTCGGGGCTATGGGGCGAGGCTGTCTAGTAAGTTTACCCGGCGAGTATCCGCGTACGCTACGTGATTGCGACGGACTTTTGATCACATCAAAATTCCGTGGCAACCGATCAAGTGAGACTAAACTGCTATGTTTATAATATTCATTCCGTTATCTCATAACTATTTGTGAATTCCAATTATTGTATCACATTCCGGATAAACAGAAAATGCTAAACTTTTCGATCGAACAATCGAACACCCAAGTTTTCCCGATACTACTCAACACATGAAATAAGTCTAACAACATTCAGTTCGTGCCTCAGTACCAACGGTCCAGCCGTAGAAGGGTCAAGCCAACGCCTCACATGTGGCATGCCGTACTGCCCCAAACCCGAAGGTTCAAAGGGCAGTTCAAGACGGTCACATAATCGAGTTAAGGTTTGTTGTCTTCTAGAGGGTCCATCGCGTTACTTGCACTACTTAGAACGTCGTTAAACTTTTTAACATATTCTAAGATTATCCGGAAAAGCACACAGACAGAATTCGACAATCCGATCGATACACCGAGTCCCCAATACAACCCAGAAAATGCAACTCTGAAAAAAATTATTAAAAATCCCCAGGAAAACCAGCACAGACAACTAAGAATTACTGTGCAAAATTGGATGCACAAAACGACAAAATGGCCGCGGATTCGCCGCATGAGCATGCTCATGCTGCGGATCCGCGGCGCCTTTATGGAATCAGGCCCTCGAATTTTACAGTAACCCTTATATCTTCCTGCTGATTTTTCTGAATAATTTTAATCTACAAAAATCCACATTTTACAGAATTGTCCAGAGAGCATTTTTCAAGTCGGGGTTTTGGGTCGACCGGACTTCTAACTCCGTCGGGACTTCGCCTAAGGCTCTAGCTAGGCTCTGATACCAGTGAAAGGTTCTTAGGCACCCTAAGGAGGTCTCACAAGGCATCAACCATGCCAATTTCAAATTTTAACGGTGCCGAGAAACCCTAACAAGATCGTTGGCTAGAAATTTAGGTGACAAAGCAAACTAGTTAACACTTAACTACTAGAATACGGAAATACAACCTTTGTAGATCCGGTTCTCCACCTCCATAGCTCCGCAATGAAGTCTGCTCGCTGTCCGTATCAAATCCCGGGCTCTAGTGTCGGCTTCATCGGAGAATGGACGGGCTAGGTCATCGACGACGTGCCGAAGATGATCTACGTCGAGGCATCATTAGATCAAGCTCCACCTTCACCAAGCCATGAAAACTTGTGAAGGAAACACACTCTACTACTACGCAAGAGGTAGAGGATGAAGAAATAGGAAGTGGGTAGACTTTAGAATTGGATTTCTCACTCATTTTCATCAATCACCATTGATGAAGAAAGGTTTTCTTCAAGTGAAGAAGATGAAGAAGAAGAAGATGATATATTATGATAAGTTAATTAAAAAGAAAAGAAAAAGGATACTTATCATAATAATAACCATGGTCAAGTGTAGAGACTAAACTAAGGTTAAGTGAAGTGGTTAGGGTTAAGCATGAGACAAAATGGTCACAAAGTCAAAGCTTCATGAAGCTTCAAAGAAAGAAACAAAACTTGCAACCATTTCATTTCTAATCTTTTCCAAAAATAAATAAATCAATGAATAAAAAAAAACCCTAACCAATATCATGTAACCATGGTTTGATCTTTACACAAAAACCCTAGCAAACATGTATCATCAAACATGATACAATCAAGTGCACAAAAGTATATCACATATACAATGTGTACATCCGAGTGAGAAAATCCATCTTAAGTAAACCGATACTAGTTGATGCAAACTAATATATCAAATATATAATTATACATTAAATCATTAAATCAACACTTGATTTAACGATCCGGTCATATCGCATATAACCGACTAGTATCCTATGTATCGGCTTATCGAATCAATACTTGATTCGATAACTAGGTTATATCGCATACAACCAATCGATACATTCATCGCGAGAATAGAATACGGTATCACATACACGCATTATTCTCGGTCCCGCATATATCTCATATGCGCTCCTATTTCGTTTCGCTTGAGCCAGGAAACCTCTGTGTAGGACTCTAAAGACTCGTCAATACGCCGGCAGCAGATGATGATCATATCAAGCACCCACAAGCCGCAAGCGGTCTGCTAAACGTAACGGCCACCCGGGTATTGAGCGATCAGAAGATCGACGAGCAAGCCCGCTCACACTCCAGTGAATCCAACCAGTAACACTACCGTACAGTCCGGTCTGATTGTCTGATATGTCGCATATCTCGCCTATGGGTGGTAAACGTCAGACCCCAATAGCTCGATAAGTCGTGTCGATATGAGGTCTATAACAATTCGAGAAACTACTGGTAAAACTTACCAGTAAATCTCAGCAACCCTGGCCAGGGATTTCCTGTTATAGCCAATCGAACACAGTGCAACATCAACCCCCTATACCGGGAGAGACGAATCCCCTCCTATCGCTCATTGCCACCTTGTGACTCGGGACTGTACCCAAAAACCACCTTTTTGGACGCCCTATTGGACGTGGTAAGATGGAAATCAAAGCACAGTGGGAACCACACAAGACTCTATGACGATCTCGGGTCAACAGACTACTCTGTACCAGTGTCACCAGAGAACTGCCATCTGACGTAAGGTATAATACCATCTGGGAGTTCTCGGCGAGTCTGTGCAGTGTACCCAATCTCTACTGAGCACCCGTATATCATCTCTGATGTCAAACACCGATGGATATGGGATCATCCATCGCCCATCTGTATGGGTCGAGAAGGTATACGCTAGTCTATTCTGGTATATCGATGCCCCGTCTCTATATACCCACGACTAGGGACTTTCAAGGATGTACTTATGGACTCCCATGTCCCCACTAGTATGATCCGCATCATAGTCCAGGTAGTCAAGTACACATCCTAAGGGCTTTACCAACATGTAATAGAGAGACAATCTGAGTACACGTTAAGGTAAAGAGTAACCAGATAGCATACTATCATGTCGAGCAAGAAAGTCCTCCCTATATATGTCCCAGCATCCACTACAATATATATCCTATGTACAGTAATGGCCTCTAGGGCATACATATAACTAACATCCAGTGCCCGCACCGGAAGCGCAAAAGAAGTCGGTCTTCAATCGGCTCACTATTACTACGGCCCATCTCAACGGGTCGTCCAATGTTAAGCCGGCAACCTCAGTATTTACCAGGCTAAACCTGAACTTTGATGGGCCTGCCAAGAAGCCCATGACCCCTGACATGGCCATCGCAAAGAAGACAGCCATCTCTATTCCTGAAGTCGTCAAGACGGCTTCTCCTGCTAAAGAGTCGGTCTTTTCAAGGCTGACTATTCTGGCTCCCGTTCCTGCTCGAAGGTCTGTCTTTGATAGATTGGATACCTTTACTGAAAGGACAACATCAGTCTTTAAGAGGCTGGCACCAGCGGCGCCTGATCCGGACATGGGGCAATACGAAACTATCCCTATCGCCGAGCCATCCCCAACAGCTCGTCACGCTCGACGTCGCCACTGGCGCCGAGTAAGGAAGGCCGGGGGCAACTCCCCTTCTGGGTTAACTCCACCGGCTCCAATGGTGGATGTCAATGTTGCTGTTCCGATTGGGAACAGCTTTGAACCGTTAAGGACGGTACGTAAGAACTCCCCAACTGCCACGCTGAAAAGATCTCCTCCACCTGCGGAGAGTGCTGCGGGAACAAAGCCGGAGCAGCCCCCTCAACGGCTGTCCTCCAAGATTTATAGGGTCTGGCGATGGGTCCAGGACTCAGTAATCGACCAAGATCACTCTCTCCGGCAGAAGGGGTGAAGGCTCAGGAAGAAAAGAACCGTCCTGTCAAAAAACAAAGGACGACAACTATTTGGGTGCCCGCGGCAACGACCCCCTCAACTCCGACGGCCCACAAAAGAAGAAGGTCGGAGAAAACCCCTACGCCTGCGGCAAATGTCAAAGGCGGTGAGCCCAAAGCCCTAAGTCCGGGGGCACTGTGGTCCATACCGTCTACATGGCGTCCGGGAAAGAGGACAGCCGTACTTCTACAGGTCATAGACCGCTTACGCGATCGGTGACTAAAGCTCAGGAGGAGCAGCAGAAGCTCTAAGAAATGATGAATGCGATGGCCGCACTCACTGGGCCAAAAGAAAGCCCCGAAGCGTCCTCGGATCAACGCCAGGAGCAAGAAACTGACGCTGAATTCCTTCGCAGGATACTGGAAAAGAAGGATAAAGATTCTACGGAACAAGCAGCCAATATAAAACGAATAGCCCTTCTGTTCCAAGACATGGTGGGTATGATGATCCAGCAAGATCCTCCTGCTGAAGATCCTCCGACCGTCCTTGAAGATGACAGGGGAGAAACGTCAAATCCTCCACCGGCTGTGTCAACAGCTAAGGAGGAGACAATCTCCAAAGCTGACTTCGACGAATATATAGCTCAGCAAATACGGGTTCATCAGGCGACTGAGGCAGCCGGTCAAGTTGTCATAAGAGGGCGACCATATCCGAGCTGGTATGATCAGATCAAGTACCCGCCGGGCTATACAATACCGAAATTCCATGTCTATAATAGGACTAGCAATCCCCATCAACATGTTACCCAGTTCATGGCTCTTTGTGGCAATACCGGCGGTGATGATAAGTTATTGCTTCGCCAGTTCTTCGGTAGCTTGTCGGAGACGGCATTTGAGTGGTACTCCGAGCTCCCAAACGACTCTATTAAGACATTTGCTGAAATGGAGTTGTTGTTTACCCAGCGCTTCATAAGTGCCAGCGAACGCACCCTGATAACAGCATTGATTAATGCCAGGGTGAAGCCGGGCGAGACGTGGGTCCAATATGCGATACGGTGGTCGAACCTATGGTCGAAATGCGAATAACGCATTGAAGAAGCGCCGGCAGTGGGCATGTTCGTGGGCACCTTAGATCCTCATGCAACTATTTCACAGTTCATGATGTTCTTTAAACCAACCACGTTCCAGGCCCTAACCGACAAGCTAGCCCAGATGGACCAGATGGGTCACAGACCGTCTCCACCAAAGCCGGACTCTCGAAATGAGAAGGGGAAAGAGAAAGCGATCGTCGTCACCAATGCTCAACAACAGCCGAGCAACTTGAAGCCGGTTGTTCGTCAAAACAATATGTGTCCACACCTATCCCTCGAGGAGAGGCTGGGACGCCCTTACTCGTTTTCTCAAAATAAAACGAGAAGACTGTTTGAACTGGCATTGCGTAACAGACTCATTAGTCTGCCGGAGTCAAGACGTCCATCACAGCCAAGCGACGTCAATGATCCCAATTACTGTCCTTATCACCGAGTATTGGGGCATCCGATTGAAGATTGCCACGTCTTCAAAAACTGGATTGAAGATCAATATCAGCAAGGCAAGTTTGCGTTATCCAAAAGATGGAAGGTGAACCCGCCGCAACCTCATACCTCTAAAAAGGTGAATACGCCGGGGGAAACGTGCTCCCTCGTTGAAGAAGCTCCATGGGAGATTGTGCTATCGGCCAAAACCAAAAGGATGCTGAATGATCTCAAGACATGCCCGGCAGTCAAGTGGAAGAACCCGCTAGAACCCCAGATCATTGAAGGGATGCTGAAGCCGCGCCCAACTCCGAAGATCGGTGGTGATGGCCCGAGCACTCACAACCAGCCATCAAAATCTTCAAAGAAGAAGAAAAAGAAGAAATCCAAGAAGCCCGTGAAGCCTGGCGACAAGCGCACAGACTTACAGAAATAAATTGACGTGCTGGAGGAATACAATCAAAAGGCACGGACTCCCATCACACTCCAGGAGTTCCTCAACCACGTCTTTCAAGACGAAGATGAGGGAGAGAGCTCGTCAGATGAATCCGAGCAATACGTGGCGAGATGCCATATGATCTATCACTCATTTACGGACGATGAGAGAACTCCTTGCACTGAGAAGCTGGGGGCAGATCCTGAATCGAAACTTCTGGGGCCATCAGATGAAACCATTGATGCATTCCTCAATGAAGCTCTGTTGAAAAGTAAGGCTGATCGGGAACGCGAGGCGGTCCTATTTGAAAAGGCCATGCGCCGGTGATTAGACAAAAGGATTGAGGCACTCCTGTCAAATCAAAATACATCCATTGCGGACAAAATCAAATTCAAGACGAGGAAAAGGTTTGCTAAAGCCGTATCACTGGGGATGAAGCTACCACCTTCTCAAGAAAACAGTACCGGCAAAGCAGAAATGCACCCCTCCTATTGCTTATATCATCGAAAGGTTTCGCACCCCACCGAAGAGTGCAAAGCTTTCAATAAATGGTGGCAGGGGTATGTCGCTCACCGGCAACATCTTAAACGGGAGAAGCGCAAAACTCGTCGGGAACGGAAAAGTACGACCGAGGAGCCTAGAAGAACTACCGGCGATTGTCGCATGGTTAACGCCGGGAAAGCACAAGTTCTCACATTCGGAAGCGACTTTGACGAGGAAATGGAGCTTATCCCTCTCTTTAAAGAGTCCACCGTGGGAAAAGAGGAAGAGCTAAAAGCCTGCGAAAATATCCGGCTGCGTAGTCGTACGCTACCCGAAAAGAATCTCGGACCCTCAAACAAAAAAGATAAGGGAAAAGAGAAGGTCTCTGAGGATATCGTCGTAGATGACCAAGTTGTGGAAGAGTTAACCGCCAAGGACCCGCCAAAGAAAAATAAGGTGGACTATAACGTTCTGGCACATTTGAGGAAGTTACCCTCGCAACTCAGCATTCTTGACGCCCTTTTACTATCAAAAGAAGCGAGGGATTCACTGATCAAAGCGCTACAGGACCCAGAGCAATTCCAAGCTTTTCTCGCCGAAGAAAAGATGAAAGACGAGCTGGAAGAAGTGCATACAGCTGATGTCACTTTCGGTAATGAAGACCTCCTTCTTGGGACGTGCGAACACAATCGTCCCCTTTATGTCTCAGGATACTGCCACGATATAAAGATAGGCAAAATCCTGGTTGATAATGGGTCCTCCGTCAACCTCCTCAATGTACGGGTGTTGAAAGAAATATGCATGAGCGTCCAGCACCTCGCTTGGGATAAGATCACCCTCTCCGGATTCGACTCTCAATCATCAAGAACTCTTGGGTCTGTGATACTGACGTTACGCTTTGGGCTGCTCGTCACGGACATTAAATTCCACGTCATAGATGCCAAGACATGCTACAATGCTCTGCTCGGCCGACCATGGTTACACGAGTACAACATCATCCCTTCTACACAACATTAGTGTATGAAATATTTTAAGGATGGTCTCGAGTATACCGTAACGGGAGAACTGAACCCGTTCTCCGTGAACGAAGTCCGCAAATATGAAGATGCCAAATACTTCTTGCCGGATTTCGAAGATACAGAGAGGTGTCACAAGCCAAAGAATAAAGCTAACGCTACCATCCCCGTCTTCGGGAGTGATACCGAGGAAGAAGAGGAGATAATTTATTCAGGCCCGCCCCAATACAACAAGCCAGGACCATCCGCTCCTACGTTGATCTTTGGTAGTGATTCGGAAGATGAGGCCCATGCTATATTCTCTGCTCGGCCTTCAATACGAACATCCGCTGACGAAGAGCAAAGTCTGCAAGTCGCCATGGTTCCACTTAAACATCATAAAGAACTGGATGCACTCGATACCTACAGCGTAGAGGAGCTGCAAACGTTCTATGTCCCTCCCAGGCGAGAAGGCGAAAAGGCAATTTTATTCTACCGCTCTGAAGAAACCAAAGTGGAGAAAGAAATCTGGAACGGAGCGGATCCTACGCTTGACAGGCTCCAGCCTATCCGTTTACCCAGATACTACACGGACGGACTAAAGAAACTTTTAAAGCACCAAGGGATACCCTTTAAACAGACCGCTCGAAAAAACAAATTCTATGACAGGGTCTGGAACGTCCCCGGAATTCAGCATAAATTGCCTAGTGGGAGGATGGAAACAATCGGGCTTGGGTACATTCGATCCAAGAAACGAGAGCTACTCCGCGATTGCTACGTCGTGCATGACTTCAATAAAGAAGGGGATGCTCAATGGGAGGACGCTGATCCTAAACCAGAAAAAGTTCCTGATGCAAAGGTGCCCAGTCCGTCATTCGAAGAACAAATGAACAGGCTTATAAGGAAAGCTGGTCAAAAAGTTCGAGATGACCACAACCGTGAAATGGTCATCTACGAGAAAGCCAAAACGCAGCGCCTCCTACAACAGGCCGCGAAAGATGAAAGTGTCGCTCCTTGTCAACCTGTGGTAAAAAAGGCTCGGCGCAGAGGCAAAAACAAGTCGAAAAGCGAAAAAGGTGCTCGACAGCAACAAAGCAGGACTAAAAAGGCACGCAAACGGGAATCGAGCGGTTCCGATCTGTCCTTTGTAAAGAAGATGAGTCGAGCGTACTCTTTTCCTCGAGACAAGACAAAGAGGATACTTGACCTCGCTCTAAAACATCAGATTCTTACATTTCCGGAGTCTAAACACCCCGAACAAGCAGGCGAAGTCTCACACCCAAATTATTGCTCTTATCACCGAGTAATAGGGCATCCTCTCGAAGACTGCTTCACCTTCAAGAACTAGGTTGAAGATCAGTATCAGCTCGGCAAGTTCGCTCTGTCTGACAGCTGGAGGGTAACGCCGCCACAGAAGCATGAACCCAAAGCTACAAGTGCAGAACCAGATCCACATCGGTCCTGGAAATGAGCTCATACTTGTCACATGATAACAATATCAAAAGAAGGGTCCGAGAACATGGAAGACCTTCCCTGGTGCTTCGAAAACAGCAACGACGAGGTGATCTCAGAATGTCCACCAGCACCGAAAGAGCTGGAGAATGGAATACATACTACTGCAGACAACCTCAAGAAAATTGAGTTGGGGACGGCGAACGACCCGCGACCGACATTCGTCAGCGAGCTGCTATCTGAAGAAAGGGTGGCTACGTTAAAAGACGTGCTTATGCAGTATAGAGATTGCTTCGCGTGGAACTATTCCGAAATGTCAGGACTAGATCCAGAAATCGCTGTGCATAAATTGGCGATATCCCTGAACGTCAAGCCAGTCAAACAAGCGCCGAGAAGAATGCGGCTCGAGCTCGAGATGAGTATCAATGCCAAGGTCAAGAAGTTAATTGACTCTGGCTTCATCCAAGAAGTTCAATATCCCGACTGGATCGCCAACATCGTCCCGGTGATGAAGAAAAATGGGACGGTGCGTATATGTGTAGACTTTCGGGATCTCAATAAAGCCTACCCGAAGGACGATTTTCCAGTGCCAGTCACCGAGCTGATGATAGACAATACGTCCACTCACGAGGTTTTCTCCTTCATGGACGGCTCATCAGGGTATAATCAGATAAAGATGCATCCCGAAGACCAGAAGCACACCGCTTTCCGGACCCCTCTGGGTATATTCTGCTACAAGGTGATGCCCTTCGGTTTAAAGAACGCCGGTGCCACCTATCAGAGGGCCATGACGAAGATCTTCGATGACCTTATACATGAAATCGTCGAATGCTATATCGACGACCTCGTGGTTAAGAACCAATCATACGAAGAACATCTCGAGCATCTGAAAACCGTATTTCAACGCCTTCGACAATACAACTTGAAGATGAACCCTCTCAAGTGTGCATTCGGAGTTTCCTCGGGCAAATTCTTAGGATTCATCGTCCGACACCGGGGTATCGAAATAAATCCGTCAAAGATCAAGGCGATCATGGAGATGCCTCCGCCAAGGTCTCTCAAGCAATTGCGGTCTCTTCAAGGGAAGCTCGCGTACATACGGCGATTTATAGCCAATTTTTCAGGCAAGTGTTGTCCTTATAGCCACTTGATGAAAAAGGGAACCCCATTCGTTTGGGATCAAAAATACCAAAGCGCGCTGGACGAAATCAAGCAGTATCTGCAGAATCCACCAGTGCTGGCTGCTCCAGTTAAGGAAAAGCCTCTCATTCTTTATACAACTGCCCTCGAAGGTTCCTTAGGCGCATTATGGGCACAAGAGAATGACCAAGGGAAAGAAAGAGCATTCTACTATTTAAGTCGAGTTCTCCTGGGGGCAGAAAGCAACTATTCCCCCATTGAAAAACACTGCCTGGCATTGATCTTTGCGATAACAAAGCTCGGCACTATGCGTTGGCGCATGAAGTCCGTCTCATTTCGAAGGTGGATCCCCTTAAATATTTAATGTCGAAGGCCATATTGACAGGAAGACTCGCTAAATGGGCCTTGCTCTTAATGAAGTTTTCGATAACCTACCGGCCTCTCAAGGCAGTGAAAGGCCAGGCTATCGCTGACTTCCTCGCTGAGCTTCTGATACCGGCCGACTCCCCTCTGAATTGTGAACTACCAGACGAACATGCGTTTGACGCGATCGACGGTGGTGATACCTGATGGGAACTCTATTTCGATGGAGCGTCCTCCATGAAGAAGCGCAAACAAAGTACCCCTATAATCAAATCGGGGGTAGGCCTCATCTTCATAACTCCACTAGGAGGGATAATGCTCTTTGCTTTCTCCTTAACAGAGCCGAGGACGAATAATGAAGCCGAATATGAAGCTTTGATAGCAGGCCTCGAGATCGCCATCGACATGGGAATTGAAAACCTCCTCATATACGGAGACTCCCAACTGGTCGTCCGTCAAGTAAATGGCGACTACCGGACGTGCAAACCAGAGTTGCTGAAGTACGGCGAAAAGGTGCAACAACCGTTGACCAAAATTCCTTCCTACACTTTGGAAAACATACCACGTGCGGAAAACAGCAAAGTGGACGCGTTAGCCAAGCTCGCTAAAGAACTGGCTGACGAAAACCTCGATGACGTAAGAATCGTGGTGCAAAGCTGTCGGGTCCTCACACCGGCAGAAATATCTCCGGAATCATCTGAGGGAAAGGAAGCAACCGAGCAAATGGCTATGCAAATAAAGTACCAAGAAAGGGCTGAAGATTGGAGAGAAGTCTTCGTAGACTACTTCAAATCTCGTCGAACGCCTGAAGATGCGGCCTCAAGACATCAGCTTGTGAAACGAACTTTGTCCTTCGCCTTCGTCAATAATACTCTGTACAAGAGGTAATTTGACTCTCTGTGGTTGAGATGCCTGGGACCTGACGAAGCGAAAAGAGTCGTTCAGGAAGTTCACGACGGACTCTGCGGTTCTCACCAAGCAGGTTCGAAGATGAAGTTGAAGATTAAACGGATGGGTTACTACTGGCCCACGATGATCCAGGACTGCCTCGAATATGCGAAGCAATGCCACTCATGCCAAATACATAGGGACTTCATCCACCAGCATCCAAATCCACTACATCCGACAGTGGGTAGCTGGCCGTTCGAGATATGGGGAACTGACATAGTCGGACCCATCGAACCAGCATCGTCCAGGGGACATTATTTCATCCTGGCGACGGCTGATTACTTCTCCAAATGGGCAGAAGCAGTACCGCTGAGGGAAGTGAAGACGGAAAATATCCTCCATTTCTTCAAGACGCACGTTATTTATCGGTTTGGAACTCCGCGACGGATCATCCCCGATAACGGTCCAGCCTACAGAAGCCATAAGATCAGTCGCTTCGCGCAACAGCATAATATAGACTGGAGATATTCCTAAGTTTATAATCCGCGAGCTAACGGTCTAGCGGAGGCCTTCAACAAGACCTTGACAAAGATCGTGAAGAAGACGGTGTCCCGAAATAAGAAGGACTGGCACGTGAGACTACAAGAAGCTCTCTGGGCATATCGAACTACGTTCAAGACGGCCACGAACACAACGTCGTACGCGTTGGTATTCGGTACAAAAGCAGTACTCCCCCTCGAGATAGAGTTACCCTCTCTACGAGTGGCAGTCCACTACGAGCTGACGGACGAAGAAAATGCTCACCTTCGGCTTGAGGAGCTTGATGCCCTTGATGAAACACGGCTCATAGCGCAACAAAATCTGGAGGCTTATAAAGAAAAGATGACATGCTCTTATGAAAGATTGACCCGGCCGAGGGCATTCCGCCAAGGCGAACTCGTGCTAGTGGTCAAAAGACCTATGATCCCCAATCGCGCCAAGGGGGGAAAATTCGAGCCGAACTATGAAGGCCCGTACGTCATAGACAAGGTCTACTAGGGTGGAGCCTATCTACTCATGGATATGCACGGTGAAAGGCCTTTCAGGCCAATAAACGGTCGCTTGCTAAAGAAATACTATGCTTAATAAGTCGCAGCCTAGGTCAATGATAGATGACGACGACTATGTCCGCTCGCTATCTTCCTAAGATCAAACTCTATAAGCAGTAGTCAGCCTTCTCCTGAATGGACCGAAACGTCCTTAAACTAACGACGGACCACTATATCCTAAAACTAGTCGTTGACCGAGATGTCGATAAACTACGGTGGGTTGCAACATTTCAAAACCGATACAAAAAAAGTAATAAAAAATATAATAAAAATAAAAATGGTATGTCCATAAGCAAATTGGGCACGGATGAAAACCCGAAAGGGCTCCGTAAGTAAAACAGCAGGGCTACCGACGAGTGTTCGTGAAAACCCGAAAGGGCGCGACCTCGTAAAAAAAAGAATTAAAAGAATTAAAAAAACGGTACGTCCATAAGAAAAATGGGCACGGATGAAAACCCGAAAGGGCTCCGTGAGTAAAAACAGCAGGACTATCGGCGAGTGTTTGTGAAAACCCGAAAGGGAGCAACCTCGTTAAAGGACACTTACAGGGTCTTCTCGACCTTGTAAGGAGAAACCACCCGCGTGAGATCCTTACGACTCACAAGGGAGCAACACACTTAGGGATCCCCATGATTCCTAAGGAGAAAATACACTTGCGAGATCCTCACGACTCGTAAGGAGAAATCTCTTATGGGACCCTCACGGCTCATAAGATTTGAAAGTCTTAAGTTACAGAGACCTAAACCTGTGCTTAGGCAACCCCCACAACCTTCGATATTGCCCTACAAGTGGCTCAGCACTGACCCTTGTATACAATCCACGGGCACGAATAAACATTTCCCTAACAAAGTCCCATCCATGATTGGGGATATGTCCATATGGTGAACAACCCTTGTAAGTTCTCTCGACTTTCAAGGAGAAAACCCTCTTGTAGGATCCTTACGACTTACAGAGGGACATGCACTTAGGAATCCTCACGATTCCTAAGGAGAAAATACACCTACAAGATCCTCACGACTTGTAGGGAGAAATACCTTTGTGAGACCCTTACGGCTCATGAAGTCAAAAGCCTTAGTCGACAGGACCCTAACCCTGTTCGCTAAGCCACCTTTGTTCGACATCGACAGAGGCAAATGATGATTCGCTCCTAGAAACATCCCAGTTATAGCAGTGCTGATGCCGAAATCGGTGTCCAATTCCAGGTTTACGGCAAAAAGCCAGCAAGCCGCGCATGCATACGAAATAGCCGAAATGATGGAGCAACTTGCAATAAAAAGCAGCAAGTAAAAACGTATGCACACAAAATAGCTGAAATGATTGGGCAACTCGCAATAAAAAGCAGTGAGTAAAAATAAAATAAACATCCGAAATGATTGGACACCGCAAAAAATAGCCGAAATAATGGGGCAATCGCGACTTTCACGATATAAAGCTGAAATGATAGAGCATCGCGGAAATAAAACAATAATAAAAAAATGAATGAATGAAACTTCTGCCCTACAGGCGATATCACAGTAATCCCTGTATACAATCCAGGGGCACAAACAATGAAGGAAACATATCTTTCCTTCCCATGCTCCGTCAGAAAATGGAGCCAAGTCTTGACGGTAACTCATATAAAACCCGAAAGACACAATACCTCAATTCAGGGAAACTAGCGTCCTTGATGAGAGCTTCTTGATTCGCGTCGACCCGCAGAGAAACCAGTGTCTTTGCAGGAATACTCCGATTCGTTTCAACCACGAGGAAACCAGTGTCCTCGGCAAAATACTTCGACTTAGGGAAACCAGTGTCCTTGACGAGAACATCTTGATTCGCGTCGGCCCGCAGAGAAACTAGCGTCTTTGCAGGAATACCCCGATTCGTTTCAACTCCAGGGAAATCAGTGTCCTTGGTAGCATCCTCGATTCAGGGAAACCAGTGTCCTTGACGAGACCGCCTCGATTCGCGTTGGCCCGCAGAGAAACCAGTGTCTTTGCAGAAATACCTCGATTCATCTCAACCACAGGGAAATCACTGTCCTTGGCAGCATTCTCGATTCAGGGAAACCAGTGTCCTTGACGAGACCGCCTCGATTCGCGTCGGCCCGCAGAGAAACTAGTGTCTTTGCAGGAATACCTCGACTCGTCTCAACCCCAGGGAAATCAGTGTCCTTGGCAGCATCCTCGATTCAGGGAAACCAGTGTCCTTGACGAGACCGCCTCGATTCGCGTTGGCCCGCAAAGAAACTAGATTCTTTGCAGGAATACCCCGATTCGTTTCAACCCCAGGGAAATCAGTGTCCTTGGCAAATACCTCAATTCAGGGAAACTAGCGTCCTTGATGAGAGCTTCTTGATTCGTGTCGACCCACAGAGAAACCAGTGTCTTTGCAGGAATACTCCGATTCGTTTCAACCTCGAGGAAACCAGTGTCCTCGGCAAAATACTTCGACTCAGGGAAACCAGTGTCCTTGACGAGAACATCTTGATTCGCGTCGGCCCGCAGAGAAACTAGCGTCTTTGCAGGAATACCCCGATTCGTTTCAACTCCAGGGAAATCAGTGTCCTTGGCAACCTCCT
The DNA here is from genome assembly GCA_030015575.1 of Agapanthus africanus. Classification (NCBI taxonomy): domain Eukaryota; kingdom Viridiplantae; phylum Streptophyta; class Magnoliopsida; order Asparagales; family Amaryllidaceae; genus Agapanthus; species Agapanthus africanus. Next base: position 543,135,336 of record CM057337.1, read on the forward strand.
TAACTCAGGGAAACTAGCGTCCTTGATGAGAGCTTCTTGATTCGCGTCGACCCGCAGAGAAACCGGTGTCTTTGCAGGAGCACTTCGATTCGTTTCTACCTTGAGGAAACCAGTGTCCTCGGCAAAATACTTCAACTCAGGGAAATTAGTGTCCTTGACGAGAGCTTCTCGATTCGTCTCGACTCATGAGGAAATTAGTGTCTTCGCGAGGACTTCCCGATTCATCTCGACTTGAAAGATAAAGGCTTAGGCAGCAGGGATTAAAAAACTTGTTTCCTAAGCACCGGGACCCTGCAAGTCGGTCTAAAACGGTCTCTTGCATACTATCCATGGGTCTCACTTTCCAAAGTCAAATCTCGACAAGGAGGGAAGCAACCGCTTACGAGTCCTATCGACTCGTAGGAGGGAAGATTCTCTTATAAGATCCTTATTACTTATAAGAGAAAACGTACTTAAGAATCCTCACGATTCCTAAGGAGAAAATACACCTACGAGATCCTCTCGATCCATAGGGAGAAAAGTCTTTATGAGACCCTCACGGCTCATAAAGTTGAAGAGTCTTAGACAGCAGATCTAAACCTGCGGGCCTAAGCCATCGCTGCCTCTTGAAGAAGCCAAGACAAGAGGCTCGCTCTATCATCTGGCAACCATGTTTACTAAGGCAGCGTACTGATAATAAAAGAAGGAAGAAGGAGCAGAGATGACACAAGACATTGCAAAAGGAAATGTGTATATCTTTATTCATGAATTCAATTAAGTAAAAGGCGAATCGTATAAAAGAATAAAGAATGTGTACATTTTATTCAAAAAAAAATTATTACAAGTGTATGATTGGTACAAAGGAAGTTACGGGGAAGGAAGCGTCTTAAATAGCCCTATCAACTGCCCGCGCACCTCCTTCCATGCCTTCTCCTGATCGGTTGCCACCGCCAGTTCTGCTTCCACTTGAGCCCGCTGCTGCAAGAAGGATGAAAGATGCCCCTCAACTGCTTGCTGAGCTGCTTTGCGGCCTTGGGCATCACGCTCGGTGGCATCAAGCTTTTGCTTCAGTGCTAGCCCATCAAAAAGACTTTGCAGAAGGCCCTCGAAGATAGCCTTCACCCGAGCAGCATTCATGTCAACTTCAGCACGCAGTCAAGCAGTCTCGCTTGAAGACTCTTAACATTCCCTCAGCCTTAAAGCTGCCTCTTGTTCCAAATGGCGGAAGTAAGAAGCGCTTTGGTCGATCCATGCTGCCCGTTGAGTGCTCGCGGCCAAGGTCTCAGGGGCAAGACGCGTAAGCTCCAGCTGATGCAGGCGGGCCTCGATTTCCCTGCAGTGATTAACATTAACCCAAGACTCGACGACGCCTTCATATGAAATTTACAAAACGACGCCAGCAGCACTTCGGACGTTCACACATTCGAAGCGAAATCTTCAAGCACACTGGAGGGGAGCCTCCAGATCTTCGACGTCTCCGGCCAGCATGCCTTAGCTCATGGCGGCACCCTTTGAAGATGGACGTCTCAAGAAGGGGCCGGCCCGGCATTATGACGCGAGACTCAAAAGGCGCCAGAATCGGAACGACGGCTCTAAAAACAAAATAGGATCAGATGACGGTTCAAGAAATATGAAAAAAGTCATCGATGGGATAGTTTACTATACCAGCTGCAACAGGCGGCAAAGCCGGGAGGGCCGGTGGCACGACCGATCTTTCATCTCTTCCTTCGATTTGTAGCACTGCAATCAGGACAAGGAAGAGTCAGAAATAATCCCATTACTGGAAAAAAGAAAGGCATCAATTGGAAACCATACTCACCGGCGCCACTGGAGGAAGCACGCTCCGACGGGAAGGAGAAGTGTGGGTGCAGCATCTGGTAAAGGTGATGAAAAAGCACTCCTGCAAAGATACAGTGGAACAACATCAGTATATGAATTATGCAGCCCTAAAGATGAAACTGATGGGTCACAAGTTCATACCTTCCAGCATTTGCGATGGTGCGAGAGAAGGTAGAGAGGTGACCACACGTCAAGGCAGCAGCTGACGGCGCTCCCTCGAGCAACGGCGCTCCCTCGAGCAACGGGGCATCAACACTGGCCCGCCTGCATTAGAAACAAAATAAGCGTTGTCAGAAAAGTTACACAATAAAGAAAATGGATGGTAACCCAAAATTTACCTGATGAGTCGCCAGCTGAGACGGCGGCGTCTCCCTCCTCCATTGACACGGGTCCACCTCCCGTTGCCTCATCACGGACTCTACGGAGCCGTCGTCGTGCTCGCAAGGCCAGGAGACGGCAGAGGACCGTAGGCGGGGAGAGCAATGATCGGAGCATTGCCAGACTCTTGAGAAGGAGCGGCCGACTCTTCCTCGGGAATCATACCCGTCTCACCCGCTACCCCCTCGGCTCGGCGGTCCGCGGCTGTCTCGTTCGCCGCTGCCTATAGGGTCTTCAGTCTTAGCCGCTCCCTCCGCTGCTCCCCCAGACTCGGTCGTAGCAGCCGTCTCGTCCGCCGCTACCTCGAGCTCGGCATCGGTGACCTTCTCTGGCATAGTGGCGTGACTATCTCGTCAGCCACTAGCTCAGGCCCGGCGACCGCGGCTGCACTGCTTACGTCGCCTCCGGATCAGCTGCCATCTTCTCCATCGTCCCCTCAGGCCCGACGGTTTCCGCCGCTCCCTCAGTTGGACTTGGCCCTGCAAGGCAAGATGTATCAGAAACAATAGTTTTACAACTCTTACAATAAAGCCTCGAAAAACACGTTACCTGAGGTGGATTGATCGTTGGCTCCCCGAGCTGCACGTAACGCCCACCTATGAGCAGTGGACAAGGAGACCGGAGACTCTTCGGAGGAGTATCAGCACTAGGGACGGTGCTTGGGCCCGCTCCCTACGGCCAAAGTAGCTCTGCGTGCCTTCGCCTCATGCCTCAACTGCTTTCTCTCCTCCCGAGCCGTCAAGACGGACCTCTTCGAAGCTTCCTTCATTGAGGCGTCATCGTCCACTTACAGAGATGCCTCCAAAGCCTTCAAGGCATCCTTCACCGACTCTTCGAGTAGAGACTCTCGCGGCAGCCCTGATGAGGCCGGAACTTCAGTATCTAGCCCCTGCAAAGAGATAAAGGAAGAAGGTTAGGTTGGCCATAAGAAAAGAGAATGAAGACTTAATGAGACAAGACGTACCGACGCTCAATAAAGCGCGCTTCCTTCTCCTCCTCCTGGAAGGTTTTTAGAGAGACAGCGATGGCTTCTTCAATAATGACACCTATTAAAAAGGGGAAAAGCATTAGTCAAAGATAATGATAAAATGCGATGAAATGACGAAGAGTGCAGCTAATGATTACCTGACTGAGTGAGTTTAGTCAGCATCGCTTCGAGCCTGGCTGATCGCTTAGAAGCCTCAATGGCGGCCGCCAAGTCGGTGTCTGCTGGAATCTACCGAGAAGCCTCATTGCTGTCGTACTCGCTTATACCTTCGTTAAGAGGGGCATGAGGCTCTAAACCGAGGATAGCATCGAGAGAGAGGAGTGACTTCTTCTTACTCTTCTGCCCACCAGCCCTGGGTGCACCCGAGATCGACTTGCGCTTTGCAGGAACCTTAGGGCGGCAGGTCCGATATCCGCACCCACGCCGGACTCCGGCGAAACCATATTTACCGTCTCCACTGGAGCACGGTGCGCTGGTGGCGCATCTACAGTATCATGAAGCGGCAATCCGCGCGGACAGGGGCTCAGCACACGCGGTGGCCCAGCTCTGGCATCTTTCAACGGATGAACGACCTGGGTCCTTGGCTTCAAGGGGAGCCTTGCGGTCGCCGCCGGGAGGCGCACCCTTGCGGTCAACCAACATGCGCTTCTCTATTTGGATGACTGCACCCATTGCGTGCGCGTACCATGCCAGGTACACGTTGAGGACCCGGGGAACGCTGCTTGGCTCTCTGATGAAGAAGTAGGAGCCCGTATTCAGCCGCATGAAATGGTGCATCGCGCTCCGTATTCCTTCCCTGCTGGCCACAGGGGCTCGTCCAAAAACGCTTCCAGCGGGATCCCCTGGTTATAGCTTGATTGTTGGGCGAACCGGTGGGGGTTGTACCTCATGAAAAGCTCCATCTCGTTCTGCCTGAACACCAGGTAGCCCAGCCGGATGAAGTAGAGGTGAAGGATCTCCCGGGCTTTCAGTACGGAGGCCCCGTCCTTGAAGTCGTCACGCAGCGAGACCACCGACTTGGAGGTTTCTGAGCCGATAGTTATGACTTTATCCACAAAAGAAATCTTCGCTCCGACCGGGTGTGGACGAAGGAGCAACCCCCTAGCCTCCCGCGGAGGCGCAGTCACGATCGAGGCGCCGATCAGCCGCATGACTCTTGGGAGTCTTCACCTCTCAAAAAACGAAGGGCTCTTATGGACGCCGAACACCCCGTGTACATGCATTTCCATCCACGAAGTGAAGTAATGCATCGGGAAATTAGCAGGCTACACCCCAGGTTCATTAGCGTCTGCCGCCACGCTAAGTCCATTGTATAGGTGAGCCAACCCGGCGATTCCTACTGACAACTGCAGGACATCCACCATCCGATGCGCTGGGTAGAAAACGGACGGCCGCATGTAACGTGGGTGAATAGGGAGCGCGAAGCTGCACAGCCACAATCCCAGGAACCCCAAAAAGAAGGTCTCCTCATCCATGCCCGGGACGGAGATTTCTGACAAGGACATGATGGCGGCGCCGGGGAGATAAAAATCCTTTTGGTCGTCTTCCGATAATGGTTGACGGTCCAAGCCGAAGCCGAAAGGGTCATCGAGCTTGGCGAACTTCTCGCTCCGCTCCGATTGGAACTCCGGTCGAAGAAGCGGGCGATAAAATCTGCGAAACTGACTCCCCGGACTCCTGATTCCAGATAGAGCTCTTCATATATGGTCAGCACCTTCACCAAGCCCGGAAACTGGTGCTGAATAGCATTCTCCGGCGTTAAGTCAAACACCAGCAGCTTGGTGGCGAAGACGTACTCGTCAGGAAGAAGCAGCTCCTCGTAATGCTCCCCCCTCACCGGCAAACCCGAGATCTCAGCGAACTCTTCCAGGGAGATGGAGACTTCCCTGTCCGTCATAAGGAAGGTGTGGGTGGGGATATTCCATTGTTCGATGAAAGCCTTAATCCACCACGTTGGAGGAGCGGGATACTCAAAAAGCGAGACGTAAATTGCCGAGTACAAACCAATCTTCATCAGATGATTCCTCTTCGCCGATAGGATGTACCTAGCCCACTGCAAATATCCGTCCGGTTGTCGCGGGGTCAATCCAATGTTATAAGCCTGTCCCCAAGGGCGTGCTTCACCCTGACATATTCGCCTCCCCAAATGTCCACGGCCAGCGGAAGCTGCATGGGAATGGCACCAATCGCGGGCTGGAGAAGATCCTCCGAATTCCAATTCTTGACTTCCACGGCATACTTCACCGGGGTTCATCCGCATAGGGGATCGATGAGATGGACTCAGACGGCATCGCGGAACCGAAGCTTCGGCAACCCTTGATGATATCGATATACCGCCTACCCCATAGGTGAAGGTTCTTGTACTCGGGGTCATGATCCTTGATGAGAGCGAGCACCTCTCGATCCACTGGTGCCGCCGAAAATCCTTCCTCCGAGCGAACAAATGGGAATGACAAGTCAGCAGACATGTTTCCTGCGGAGGGACAAAAATCAGCCGTCAGTGTTGTAATTCCAACGCTTGGCATTTTAAAAATTTTACCACACTGCAATGCAGTGGTAGGGGACCAAATGGGAACCCACAAAATCTGGATGACAGTGCATCAGTTAATAAGACAGCCTCATCATTGGATGAGACTGTCATTTAATGAAAAGATCCCCAAAAGAATATTATCATTAATGAGAATTCCCTAGAGACAAGGAGAAAATTTCCTCTTTCAGAGCAAAGCTCTGTCACAGAGTGACACCTGTCAAACTCTGGTCTCAAAGGGATAAAATTCCCTAAAAGAGCCTAGCTCTGTTATAATGATGGAAAAATCCATCAAAAGAAAAATCTAACTCTTGAAAAATTAAAAATTCTGGGATCTTAAAGATCCATGAAAACTCTTAAGAGTTCTTCATTTTTAGATCAAAAAGATCTACATTTGGTCCATGAGCAAAGCTCTGTTCATGGGTTAAAAACCCTGAAACAAGATCTCTTTAGATCTATGGATCCTTGAGAGCAAGGCTCTGTTGGTGAAACCCCAAAGGGGTTTTCTTTAGATCAAAGATCTATGAGAGCAAGGCTCTGTTGATTAAAATTAATTTAAGTTAAGTTAAATTTTACCTAAGATGATTCTAAAGTTTGAACTCTGAAGTTCTTGAAAAAACGAGAGCAAGGCTCTAAAGTTCTTAAAAGCAAGAGCAGGGCTCTGAAAACAAAAGTTCTGAAAATAGTAATCATCTACTGAGGGCCAAGGGTCCTATTTATAGGCGCTTGCGCCCCTTCAACTCCTCAGTTGATCCAACGGCCAGTATCTTGCCACCGCTGCACTCACATGTGCACCACGTGAGCACAGCGGTGGGGGGGCATTTGTTTCCCCCAATCAGAGCAAAGCTCTGTTTGAATTTTGAAAATTCAAAAATTGAAGCAACGCTTCAGATGATTTGCACTCAGCGCTGCGTGACACGTGTTAGCGCTGCGCTCTGCGCTGCGCGACACATGTCAGCGCAGTTGCGCCGCTATCTGCGCTGCGCGACACGTGTCAAGCGCAGGTGCGTTTAAACCAAATAGAATTAAAATTCCAATAAGATCTTTCTGATCTTGTTAAAACAAGAAGATTGTCTTCTGTAAAACAGAAGCCCTTGGATCAAAGATCCAACGGCAGGGAAAAATCCCTAAATCGCTCAGAGAAAGATCTCTTTAACTAATTTAACAAACTAATTGGCAATATATAAAGGCCCCTAGACCCCAAGTCTAAAACACACATCAACACAGAAAACAGAGAGAGAATTCAGAGAACTCCTAAGAAAGAAAGTTTGAGAAGAATTCAAGAAAGAAAAAAGAAAGGTAAACCTTTGAAAAGAAGAATTTCTTCTGAAAAGATCAATGGTCTAAGAATAAGATCAAGATCTTAAAATAAAAAGAAAAGATCAAATAATAACAAAAAATAATAAGAAGTAATATACTTCTTTAGATTATTTGATCTACAGAAAGGCATTGCCTTTTGATGAACCACTGGTTTTGGAATCTTAAAAGATTCTTTTCTTGAATCCAAAATTGGATCAAGATATTAAAACAGTGCCTTGCACTTGTAAATCTGCACTGTCGCGCTCTTGGGTTGGCGCAAGCCACCAGAGAGCGCCATGTGTCAGCTCTAGAACAACTTGCGCTATGCGCTTTAAAAAACAGAGCACCGCCCTCTTAAATTTGGCGCAAGTCACCAAAGCGCGCCACGTGTCAGCAGCGCAACATCGCAGCGCACTGTGCTTGCGCTCACCAGAGCGCGACACGTGTCACCTCCACATGCGTTTGCGCCTTGCGCTAGCGTAAAGCGCCTGACAAGCCACGTGGCGCTTTGTCAGGCTAATTAATGCACTACATTATTCAAAAAAAAGGGACAGAGCCCAACTAAAAAGGCCTAACATGCCTAATAAAAAATGCAATGCATTATTAAAAATAGGCAAAGCCCAAACAAAGGTCTGTCAGAACAAAACAGATGTTGTGCATCATTTAAAAACAAGGGGCAGAGCCCAAATAAAGGTCTAATAGACCAAGCAAAAATGCCATGCATTATTAAACAGGGGCAGAGCCCTAGTAAAGGCCTAACAGGCCAAATGCAAATAAATGTTGAATATTCTCAACTGGACTTTGCCCAATTCTGGCCGTAAGTCCTCAAATCAAAATTGACTGAGCACGACTGCTCTCTTAAATCAATTTACACCCGGTTCAAGGGTACATCTCTGAACTCCTCTGATATTTGTCGTTGTAATTCTTCAACGTCGTCAGAGAGGCGACGGGTCCCGACAACCACATATTGATACGGACTGCGGGGTCTTTAAACTCATGGACCGAAACGTCCTTAAACTAATATTCGTCCCTAAATAGGAACGTTGGACAGAAATGTCCTTAAACTAACGTTCGTTCCCAAATTAGAATGATGGACCACCATGTCCCTAAACTGGCAATGGACCACCACGTCCCTAAACTGGCAATGGACCACCATGTCCCTAAACTGGCAATGGACAACTATGTCCCTAAACTAGAACAATAGAGCCCCCAAATGCTCTTTTGTCGGATCTAAATGATCTTGTTAAGTTGATCTTAGTCTCAAATTGGACTAACGTATCCTTAACAAACGTTTGAGTTGATCTTAGCCCCAGATATGGCTAACGTATCCTTAAACCAAAACCTTCAAACAAACTTTAGTCCTAAATTGGACTATAGATCTCCCAACCAACTTTGGTCTAAGGGTACATCTCTGAACTCCTCTGATATCTGTCGTTGTAATCTTTCAACGTCGTCAGAAAGGTGACGGGTCCCGACGGCATACGTTCAATGGACCACCACGTCCCTAAACTGGCAATGGACCACCATGTCTTTAAACCGGCAATGGACCACTATGTCCCTAAACTGGAACAATAGAGCCCCCAAATGCTCTTTTGTCGGATCTAAACGATCCCATTAAGTTGATATTTGTCTCAAATTAAACTAACGTATCCTTAACAAATATTTAAGTTGATCTTAGCCTCAAATATGGTTAACGTATGCTTAAACCAAAACCCAAACCCAAATCTAAGAAAATACGGATTTAGACTAATCCACGTCTTACGGGCGATGACATAAATTAGTCTCCGTATATAATCCACGGGCAACCACAAACAAAACAAACACCTACGACACGAAGTGAAATTCTGAAGAAGGAGAAAGTTGTTACCGCGATGCGGTAGCGTAATTAACTGCAGGGGCTTGCGCCTGCAGGGAAGAGCGTCCCCACAATCAAAAACCCCTCAAGCAAGGGGGAATCTGACGAAGTCTGCTACATCGTTCACATCCGTCTAAACCTCCGATACACGGTGCCATAAATCAACTTGGCATCTTCGGAGAGGTGGACGGATAAAACCAATTAGCATCTGCACCGAATCCCAGGCAAGACGTCTCCATGTCTTGGCCGCCGTTCGGAGGCGAACAGATTCTGGCACGTCCGGTGGGACCTTTTCCTCTTTCCACTCCACACTTCATGTGTCGTCTTCGCGAACGAATCGTGGTTTGTTAATGGTTTCCCTAGGGTTTCAAGTTACTAAGATTTGGTCTTTTTCCTGGCGTAGAAATCAAGCATCAATGGCATCCAACTGCTCGAGCTGCTCCAAATGCAAATGCAACCGACGCTCCGCCTCACCTGGATGTGTAGCCTATAGGCCTCAAGCGGCCTCTATCCTTGCTATGCCGGTGGATCAAGTGACTCAGGACACCACCGGTTTGTTTTTCCGGACCATGCTCCCGCCAACAAGCTTCACCATTCCAGTGCCCGCACCGGAAGCGCAAAAGAAGTCGGTCTTCAATCGGCTCACTACTACTACGGCCCATCTCAACGGGTCGTCCAATGTTAAGCCGGCAACCTCAGTTTTTACCAGGCTAAACCTGAACTCTGATGGGCCTGCCAAGAAGCCCATGACCCCTGACATGGCCATCGCAAAGAAGACAGCCATCTCTATTCCTGAAGTCGCTAAGACGGCTTCTCCTCCTAAAGAGTCCTTCGGTATTTTCAAGGCTGACTATTCCGGCTCCCGTTCCTGCTCGAAGGTCTGTCTTTGATAGATTGGATACCTTTACTGAAAGGACAACATCAGTCTTTAAGAGGCTGGCACCAGCGGCGCCTCATCCGGACATGGGGCAATACGAAACTATCCCTATCGTCGAGCCAGCCCCAACAGCTCGTCACGCTCGACGTCGCCACTGGCGCCGAGTAAGGAAAGCCGGGGGCAACTCCCCTTCTGGGTTAACTCCACCGGCTCCAATGGTGGATGTCAATGTTGCTGTTCCGATTGGGAACAGCTTTGAACCGTTAAGGACGGTACGTAAGAACTCCCCAACTGCCACGCTGAAAAGATCTCCTCCACCTGCGGAGAGTGCTGCGGGAACAAAGCCGGAGCAGCCCCCTCAACGGCTGTCCTCCAAGATTTATAGGGTCTGGCGACGGGTCCAGGACTCAGTAATCGACCAAGATCACTCTCGCCGGCAGAAGGGGGTGAAGGCTCAGGAAGAAAAGAACCGTCCTGTCAAAAAACAAAGGACGACAACTATTTGGGTGCCCGTGGCAACGACCCCCTCAACTCCGACGGCCCACAAAAGAAGAAGGCCGGAGAAAACCCCTACGCCTGCGGCAAATGTCAAAGGCGGTGAGCCCAAACTCCCTAAGTCCGGGGGCACTGTGGTCCATACCGTCTATATGGCGTCCGGGAAAGAGGACAGCCGTACATCTACAGGTCATAGACCGCTTACGCGATCGGTGACTAATGCTCAGGAGAAGCTCCAAGAAATGATGAATGCGATGGCCGCACTCACTGGGCCAAAAGAAAGCCCAGAAGCGTCCTCGGATCAACGCCAGGAGCAAGAAACTGACGCTGAATTCCTTCGCAGGATACTGGAAAAGAAGGATAAAGATTCTACGGAACAAGCAGCCAATATAAAATGAATAGCCCTTCTGTTCCAAGACATGGTGGGTATGATGATCCAGCAAGATCCTCCTGCTGAAGATCCTCCGACCGTCCTTGAAGATGACAGGGGAGAAACGTCAAATCCTCCACCGGCTGTATCAACAGTTAAGGAGGATACAATCTCTAAAGCTGACTTGGACGAATATATAGCTCAGCAGATACGGGTTCATCAGGCGACTGAGGCAGCCGGTCAAGTTGTCATAACAGGGCGACCATATCCGAGCTGGTATGATCAGATCAAGTACCCGCCGGGCTATACAATACCGAAATTCCATGTCTACAATAGGACTAGCAATCCCCATCAACATGTTACCTAATTCATGGCTCTTTGTGGCAATACCGGCGGTGATGATAAGTTATTGCTTCGCCAGTTCGTCGGTAGCTTGTCGGAGACGGCATTTGAGTGGTACTCCGAGCTCCCAAACGACTCTATTAACACATTTGCTGAAATGGAGTTGTTGTTTACCCAGCGCTTCGTAAGTGCCAGCGAACGCACCCTGATAACAGCATTGATTAAAGCCAGGGTGAAGCCGGGCGAGACGTGGGTCCAATATGCGATATGGTAGTCGAACCTATGGTCGAAATGCGAACAACGCATTGAAGAAGCGCCGGCAGTGGGCATGTTCGTGAGCACCTTAGATCCTCATGCAACTATTTCACAGTTCATGATGTTCTTTAAACCAACCACGTTCCAGGACCTAACCGACAAGCTAGCCCAGATGGACCAGATGGGTCACAGACCGTCTCCTCCAAAGTCGGACTCTCGAAATGAGAAGGGGAAAGAGAAAGCGATCGTCGTCGCCAATGCTCAACAACAGCCGAGCAACTTGAAGCCGGTTGTTCGTCAAAACAATATGCGTCCACACCTATCCCTCGAGGAGAGGCTGGGATGCCCTTACTCGTTTTCTCAAAATAAAATGAGAAGACTGTTTGAACTGGCATTGCGTAACAGACTCATTAGTCTGCCGGAGTCAAGACGTCCGTCAATGATCCCAATTACTGTCCCTATTACCGAGTATTGGGGCATCCGATTGAAGATTGCCACGTCTTCAAAAACTGGATTGAAGATCAATATCAGCAAGGCAAGTTTGCGTTATCCAAAAGATGGAAGGTGAACCCGCCGCAACCTCATACCTCTAAAAAGGTGAATACGCCGGGGAAAACGTGCTCCCTCGTTGAAGAAGCTCCATGGGAGATTGTGCTATCGGCCAAAACCAAAAGGATGCTGAATGATCTCAAGACATGCCCGGCAGTCAAGTGGAAGAACCCGCTAGAACCCCAGATCATTGAAGGGATGCTGAAGCCGCGCCCAACTCCGAAGATCGGTGGTGATGGCCTGAGCACTCACAACCAGCCGTCAAAATCTTCAAAGAAGAAGAAGAAGAAATCCAAGAAGCCCGTGAAGCCTGGCGACAAGCGCACAGACTTACAGAAATAAATTGACGCGCTGAAGGAATACAATCAAAAGGCACGGACTCCCATCACACTCCAGGAGTTCCTCAACCACGTCTTTCAAGACGAAGATGAGGGAGAGAGCTCGTCAGATGAATTCGAGCAATACGTGGTGAGCTGCCATATGATCTCTCACTCGTTTACGGACGTTGAGAGAACTCCTTGCACTGAGAAGCTGGGGGCAGATCCTGAATCGAAACTTCTGGGGACATCAGATGAAACCATTGATGCATTCCTCAATGAAACTCTGTTGAAAAGTAAGGCTGATCGGGAACGCGAGGCGGTCCTATTTGAGAAGGCCAAGCGCCGGCGATTAGACGAAAGGATTGAGGCACTCCTGTCAGATCAAAATACATCCATTGCGGACAAAATCAAATTCAAGACGAGGAAAAGGCTTGCTAAAGCCGTATCACTGGGGATGAAGCTACCACCTTCTCAAGAAAACAGTACCGGCAAAGCAGAAATGCACCCCTCCTATTGCTTATATCATCGAAAGGTTTCGCACCCTACCGAAGAGTGCAAAGCTTTCAATAAATGGTGGCAGGGGTATGTCGCTCACCGGCAACATCTTAAACGGGAGAAGCGCAAAACTCGTCGGGAACGGAAAAGTACGACCGAGGAGCCTAGAAGAACTACCGGCGATTGTCGCATGGTTAACGCCGGGAAAGCGCAAGTTCTCACATTCGGAAGCGACTCTGACGAGGAAATAGAGCTTATCACTCTCTTTAAAGAGTCCACCGTGGGAAAAGAGGAAGAGCTAAAAGCCTGCGAAAATATCCGGCTGCGTAGTCGTACGCTACCCGAAAAGAATCTCGGACCCTCAAACAAAAAAGATAAGGGAAAAGAGAAGGTCTCTGAGGATATCGTCGTAGATGACCAAGTTGTGGAAGAGTTAACCGCCAAGGACCCGCCAAAGAAAAATAAGGTGGACTATAACGTTCTGGCACATTTGAGGAAGTTACCCTCGCAACTCAGCATTCTTGACGCCCTTTTACTATCAAAAGAAGCGAGGGATTCACTGATCAAAGCGCTACAGGACCCAGAGCAATTCCAAGCTTTTCTCGCCGAAGAAAAGATGAAGGACGAGCTGGAAGAAGTGCACACAGCTGATGTCGCTTTCGGTGATGAAGACCTCCTTCTTGGGACGTGCGAACACAATCGTCCCCTTTATGTCTCAGGATACTGCCGCAATATAAAGATAGGCAAAATCCTGGTTGATAATGGGTCCTCCGTCAATCTCCTCAATGTACGGGTGTTGAAAGAAATATGCATGAGCATCCAGCACCTCGCTCGGGATAAGATCACCCTCTCCGGATTCGACTCTCAATCATCAAGAACTCTCGGGTCTGTGATACTGACGTTACGCTTTGGGCTGCTCGTCACGGACATTAAATTCCACGTCATAGACGCCAAGACATGCTACAATGCTCTGCTCGGCCGACCATGGTTACACGAGTACAACATCATCCCTTCTACACAACATCAGTGTATGAAATATTTTAAGGATGGTCTCGAGTATACCGTAACGGGAGAACTGAACCCGTTCTCCATGAACGAAGTCCGCAAATATGAAGATGCCAAATACTTCTTACCGGATTTCGAAGATACAGAGAGGTGTCACAAGCCAAAGAATAAAGCTAACGCTACCATCCCCGTCTTCGGGAGTGATACCGAGGAAGAAGAGGAGATAATTTATTCAAGCCCGCCCCAATACAACAAGCCAGGACCATCCGCTCCTACGTTGATCTTTGGTAGTGATTCGGAAGATGAGGCCCATGCTATATTCTCTGCTCGGCCTTCAATACGAACATCCGCTGACGAAGAGCAAAGTCTGCAAGTCGCCATGGTTCCACTTAAACATCATAAAGAACTGGATGCACTCGATACCTACAGCGTAGTGGAGCTGCAAACTTTCTATGTCCCTCCTAGGCGAGAAGGCGAAAAGGCAATTTTATTCTAAGAGTTAGAATTGTTATACTGAGATGATCCAAGTCCTTCGGTATTCATTCCAAGCTCCTAGCGGTTCTTTGACGAAGTTTGGTTTCCGGTCTTCCTCCATCTCCGATGATCCACCCGAGGGAAACGGCGCAAGCTCCAGCTCGACGAACGAGGCTACCGGCTCTCTAAAGTTGCTAACGATGGAGAGTCGAGGTGTAGGAAAGTGTCACTATATTTTCTCTCATCCCTTGAGCTCAAGAGAACATCCATGGAAGATGAATGAAGGTGGTGATGAAAACTTGGCATGAACAAAGAAAAAGGTTAAGTTTCTTTGAAGCATGAGAATGAGAGAGTGAGAGAGAGCTCAATGTAATAATGTGATCCTTAGTGGCCGGCCCCTCTCTCCCTCTCCCATCAAAAAATTCAATTTTCTTTTTTACAAAGTCAAATTACAATAAACAAAACAAACCATACCCAAATTCCATGTTCATGCCATGCTTGAAGTCACATCACCATTTCCACCTCATTAATAAAAAACAAATGAATTTCCATAAATGAAAATCATATAAATGAGGTGGCATCTTCTAGAAGCTATTCCGTATAAAATACGGAATACTTCCTGGTACATGTATCGAAATACATATACACGTATTCGTACAAAAATACGAATAGCCTAGAGAGAAAATAAAGAGCGAACAATAATACTTGAATACATATATATAAATACATATGTAAATTATTAAATCAAAACCTGATTTAATAATCTGGCTTAATCCTAAGCCGCTAGTATTATCAACCGTCCGATTAAAGTCTGCGCAGCATGCACATATTTAATCGGACACCTGTATGTATCAACATACACCATGTACACCATATCGCCTGAACCATGAAAACCCTCTGTGTGGGACTCTAAAGACTCGTCAATATGCTGGCAGTGGGTTTAACCACAAGCACATCAGCGGCACTAGCTGTACGTAACCGCTACCCAGATATTGAGTGAAAGGGAGGCCGACGAGAAAACTCATCTTGAACCCCTACTGAGCCTGTCAGTGACAATATCCATACAGTCCAGTCTGTTCGTCTAAGAGTATCGCATATCGAGTCTAGGGAGGTGGATAAAGTCAGACCCCCAACAACGCTATATTTAGTGTCAGCATGTAACCCATCACCACCTGAGAAACTATCGATCCTGGATCGGTAATTCTCGTTCACCATGGCCATAGATTTCTGGTGATGGCCACCCGTACACAACGCGACATCAACCCCCAATACCGGGAGAGACGAATCCCCGACGATCCGATCACTGCCTCCATATGGCTCGGGACTGTACCCAACTAAAACCTGTTTGCACGACTGCTTTGAGCCGTGGTAGGGTAGTAATCAAAGCACAGTGGGAACTCACACGAGACAAATGACGATCTCAGGTCAACAAACTAACCTATACACATGTCACCTGGGAACTGCTATTTGACAATAGGTATAATACCAACTAGCAGGTTTCCGGCGAGTCCGTCCAGTGTACTCATAACCCAATGAGCACATGTATAATATCTTAGGTGAACAAACTAACACCAGTGGCTTGTGAGACCTGGCCACCGCCCCTCGTCGGGGTCCCAATCAGTATACACTAGTCTACACTGGAGTATCGATGCCCGGTCTCGATACTCCTACGACTAGGGACATTTAAGGATGCGTTTATAGACCCCAGCTCCCACAAATATGATCGCCATCATACTGCTGGCAGTCAAGCAAGAATTCTATGGGCTCTATCAACACGTACATGTTGATAAAGACAAACCAGATAGCATACTATCATCTTGAGTAAGACTGTTTCATCGGTATAGGTCCTGCCTCAATCATCATAATCACAAGTCCGCGACTATGATAATTGCCTTGAGGGCACTATAGCCAACACAAAGCTGTTCCCAGTCGTAACAGCAGCATTGACTTCCACCATTGGAGCTGGTGGAGTTAACCCAGAGGGGGATTTGCCCCCGGCCTTCCTTACCCGGCGCCAGTGGCGACGTCAAGCTGTTGGGGCTGGTTCGGCGATGGGGATGGTTTCGTCTTGCCCCCTGTCTAGATGAGGCGCCGCTGATGCCAGCCTCTTGAAGACTGATTTCTTTTGAGTAGCGGTGTCCAATCTGTCAAAGGCAGACCTTCGAGCAGGAACGAGAGCCGGAATAGTTAGCCTTGTAAAGACCGACTCTTTAGCGGGAGAAGCCATCTTGACGACTTCAAGAGTAGAGATAGATGTCTTCCTTTGGATGGCCACGTCAGGGGTCACGGGCTTCTTGGAAAGCCCATCGGAGTTCAGGCTCAGTCTGGTGAAGACCGAGGCTGCCAGCTTGACATTGGACGACCCATTGAGAGGGGCCGTGGTAGTAGCAAGTCGATTGAAGACCGACTTCTTTGAAGCTTCCTGAGGTATCGGGACATTAACGTTCACTGGCGGGAGCATGGTCCCGAAGAATAGACCAGTGGTAGCCAGGGTCACTTGTTCCATAGGCATAGTGAACAGGGAAGCAGCCTGCAGTCCATAGGCTACACCTCCAGGTAAGGCGGAGCGTGGGTTGCATTTGCATTTGTTGTAGTTCGAGCAGTTGAAAGCCATTGATGCTTGTTTTTTGCGCCAAGCAAGAGACCAAATCTTAGTAACTTGAAACCCGAAGGCAACCATTAACAAACCGCGATTGGTTCACGAAAGTCGACACACGAAGTGTGGGGTGGAAAGAGGAAAAGGTCCCACCGGGCATGCCAGAATCTGTTCCCCTCCGAAAGAAAGCGCGACGTGAAGACGTCTTGCCTGAGATTCGGGGCAGATGCTATTTGGTTTTATCCGTCCACCTCTCCGAAGATGCCAAGTTGATTTATGGCACCGTGTATCGGAGGTTTAGACGGATGCGGCCAATGTAGCAGACTTCGTCAGATTCCCCCTCGTTATAGGGGTTTTTTTATTATGGGGATGCTCTTCCCTGCAGACGCAAGCCCCTACAGTTAATTACGCTACCGCATCGCGGTAACAACTTTCTTCTTCTCCAGAATTTCACTTCGTGTCGTGGGTGTTTGTTTTGTTTGTGGTTGCCCATGGATTGTATACGGAGACTAATTTATGCCGTCGCCCGTAGAATGTAGATTAGTCCAAATCCGTATTTTCTTAGATTTGGTTTTGGGGGTTTTGGTTTAAGGATACGTTAGCCATTTTTTAGGCTAAGATCAACTTAAACGTTTGTTAAGGATACATTAGTCCAATTTAAGACTAAGATCAACTTAAAAGGATTGTTTAGATCCGACAAAAGAGCATTTGGGGGCTCTATTGTTCCAGTTTAGGGACATAGTGGTCCATTGCCAGTTTAGGGACGTGGTGGTCCACTGTTCCCATTTGGGGGACGGATATTGGTTTAAGGATGCATTAGTCCATGAGTTTAAGGACCCCACAATCCGTATTACCAGTTTAGGGACATAGTGGTCCAACATTCCCGTTTTGGGGACGAATGTTGGTTTAAGGACACATTAATCCATGAGTTTAAGGACCCCACAGTCCGTATTCCCATTTTGGGGACGAATGTTGGTTTAAGGACGCATTAGTCCATGAGTTTAAGGACCCCACAGTCTGTATTACCAGTTTAGGGACATGGTGGTCCATCATTCCTATTTTGGGGATGAATGTTAGTTTAAGGACGCATTAGTCCATGAGTTTAAGGACCCCACAGTCCGTATTGATGTGTGGCTGTCGAGACCCGTCACCTCTCTGATGACGTTGAAGGATTACAACGACAAATATCAGAGGAGTTCGGAGATGTACCCTTGAACCGGATGTAAATTGATTTGAGAGAGCAGTCGTGCTCAGTCAATTTAATTTGAGGACTTACGGCCAGAATTGGGCTAAGTCCAGTTGAAAATGTTCAACATTTTATTTGTGTTTGGCCTGTCGGGGCTTTATTTGGGCCCTGCCCTTTTTAATAATGCAGTGCATTTTTTCTGGCCTGTTAGGCCTTTTTAATTGGGCTCTGTCCCTTTTTTTATAATGCAGAGCATTAGGCATTTCAATTAAATGCATAGCATTTATCATGGCCTGTTAGGCCTTTTTAATTAGGCTCTGCCCTTTTTAAATAATGCACTGCATTTTGTTTGGTCTGATAGACCTTTTTATTGGGCTCTGCCCTTTTTGAATAATGCGGAGCATTTACTCTTCTGACAGTGTGCCACGTAGCCTGTCAGGAACTTTGCGCCAATTGAGAAGCGCAAGGCGCAAACTGATGTGGAGGCGACACGTGTCACGCTCTGGTGTGCGCTGCGCCAGTGCGCTGCGCTATTACGCTGCTGACACGTGGCGCGCTCTGGTGCAGTGCGCCAATTCACGAGCGCAATGCTCATTTTTTAAAGTGCAAGGCGCAGATTATTCTGGGGTTGGCACGTGGCGTGTTCTGGTGACTTGCGCCAACCCAAGAGCGCAGAGGCTCATTTCAAAAGTGCATGGCACTGTTCAAAAGCGCAGAGCGCATCTTGATCTATTTTAGATCAAAGAACAGAATCTCTTTAATTCTAAAGAGGTTCTGTCTCAAGTTTTAAGAACCAGTGGTTCATCAAAAGGCAATGCCTTTATATAGATCAAAAGATCTAGTAAAGAAGTAAATTACTTCTCTTTTTTTTTATTAATATTATCATTTTTTATTGAAGATCTTTGATCTTGTTCTTAGATCATTGATCTTTTTAGAAGAACTTCTTCTTCTTTTTTCAAAGGTTTACCTTCTCTTTTCTTCGAGTTCTTCTCAAAGTTTTAGAGGAGTTCTTTTTCTTTTTCTCTGTGTGTTTTAGACTTGGAGTCTAGGGGCCTTTATATAGTGCCAATTGATTTGTTAAATCAGTTAAAGAGATCTTTCTCTGAGTGATTTAGGGATTTTTCCCCACCGTTGGATCTTTGATCCTAGAGCTTCTGTTTTACAGAAGATAATTTTCTTGTTTTTAACAAGATTGGAAAGTTCTTTCCAGAATTTTATTTTTATTTAGTGCTGGCACAGTTAGCGCAAGCGCACCTGCACTAACACATGTCGCGCAGCGTAGAGCGCAACGCAACTGTGCGAGCGCAACTGCGCTGACACGTGTCGCACAGCGCAAAGCGCAGCGCAACTGCACTAGCGCAACTACACTGACACGTGTCGCGCAGCGTAGAGCGAAAGTTTCCTGAAGCGTTGCTTCCTTTATTTAAATAGAGCCTTGCTCTGATTGGGTGTACTGCCTTGGGCGCAGTGCTGGCATGTCAGCTTTTGACACATGGAGCACTGCGCGTAGCGCAAGGAATCTGAAGCGTTGCTTCAATTTTTGAATTTTTGAAATTCAAACAGAGCTTTGCTCTGATTGGGGAAACATCATCCTGTAAGGAGCTTTCGAAACTGGCGCCGTCCCAGGAATCAGGTCAATAGAGAATTCCAAGACGCGGGGTGGTGGTAGACCTGGTAAATTTTCAAGGAACACAACAAGAAAATCCCGAACGATCTCTGGGACTGGACTCTCATCAATTTCCATAACCGTCAACGCTTTTGGCTTGGCTCTAAACTCGATCAATCTCCATATCCATCAATCATCAATCCCAAGACTCGATTCCGCCTTCGAAAACAAACTCTGGATGATTGAGAATGCGGAAAGTCACCTTCCTAGATCGGAAATCGATGATCGCATGGAAGGTACTCATCTAATCCATCTCGAGAATTGCGTCATAGCTGCCCGTCCCGATTAAAAGGAAATTCGCATAGAATTCCCTGCCACAAACAACACCGGACATAATTTACACTCTTGGTTGGACACAATAATACCATTACCCATTTGTATCTCCCAACCCGTGGTCAACGACTCGTGAGGTATAGAGTGTGTGTCAACAAACCGCGTAGAAATGAAACAATGCGAAGCACCCGAATGAAAAAGAACTCTAGCTGGTACAGAATAAACAAGGATGGTACCTGTAACCACTTCTACCGAAGCCTCTGCTTGCTCGGCGGATAGGGTGAAAGACCGTCCCTGATTCTGACCTGTACCAGTCTGCCTCTGATCGAAAGACCGCTGCTGGGGTACCCGAGGTGGACCCCTCTGAGCTGAAGTGCCATACGACGGTTGTTGTTGCTCTATCCCTCCCTGTCGCTGACCCTGGGTAAGATGGTTGCTGCTGCTCAGATCTCTGGGGACACCCGCTGACCCTATGCTCGCTAGATCCGCAAATCAGACACTGCCCCTTAGCCCGGCGACAATCTCTCTGCATGTGTCCTGGCCTCTGGCAATAATTGGAAAACAGGGCCCTCCATTGCGGCTGCTGAGGTGAGAAAGTGCGCTTCATCTGTGTGATACCCGACCTGTGAACTGGGATCGCTCCATGGGGAAGATGGTAGGCGTGTTGGGACCACGTGGGGTCTCCTGTCCATCGATCGTTGGCCCTTTGCCTTCTCCACCAATCTTTTCTATACTTAGGCAGCGTTCAACACTTGGGCAAAAGTTGGTAGATCGAGAGATGCGATAAGTTGCTGCAGTTCAATATCGAGCCCCTGTTGGAACCGTCTTTCCATAACGGCTTCGGTGGCTACCATGTACGTGTAGGGTTACTAAGCACAACAGCAAGGTTTCGGGGGGCATCGTCCATGTCATTTTCAAAAAATTTCCTTGCTTTTTAACCCTAACCCTAGAATCTTAACTAAAGATTTAGACAAAACTAAATGTAAATAACTTTACATCTAAAGTGTTTGCGGAATACAACTTTTGTAGACCGGTCCTTTGCTTCTAAAGCTCCGAGTTGAAGTCTCTTCGCTGTGATCCAAGTCCCGGACTCTTGAGAGGCTCCACATGGTGAATTATCCATTCTTGCTTGAAGTCTTCCAAATCCAAGATGATCTACTTCGAGGAAACACAAAACCCAAGCTATCTTTTCCCTTGTGTGAAACTGGTGAAACTAACACCCTAAACTATATGGCTAGTATAGAGGAGGATAATGAAGTAGGAAGTTTGCTCACTTTAGAATTTGGTTTCTCACTATTTTTCTCACTTTGTCAAAAACCTAGAAAGCTTCTCACTTGAGCTCAAGCTTGAAGAAGATGATGCAAAAGAAAAATGAAGTAGGAGTGAGGTTAGAAATGCAACCATGGTGAGTATATGCATACTTAACTCATGTAGAGAATAGACCATAGTTAAAGGTAATGGGTAGGTTTAAAAATATCTAAAGAAAAACAAAAATGGTGGACTAGTCAATGTTTATCCAAAGCAACCATGGAAAAATCCACATTTTTGAATTTCCTAAATAAATAAAAACCATTATTATCTTTTATATGGTGTGATTCTCATACACCCATGTTTCATATATAACCTAGCATGATACAATATAATATATATCACATATATATTATTTATGTAACAAAAGAAAATAATACAATAAACATATATCATATATATGTTAAATGTATCAAAAATGAGAAATATAAATACTTAAGTGAGCAAATATTAGTTAATGTAATTTAATATATCATATATATTATTTATACATTAAATTATCGAATCAACACTTGATCCGATAATCCGGCCATATCACATATAACCGGCTAATATAAAATGTATCATTTCATCGAATCAACACTTGATCCGATGACCCAGCTATATCACATATAACCGGACGATATCATATATCGCGAGAATGGAATACGGTATCACATACTTATATTATTCCCGGTCCCGCACATATCACATATCTGCTCCTACTCCGTTTTTCCTGAGCTAGGAAACCTCTGTGTACGACTCTAAGACTTGTCAATACGCCGGCAGTAGGTGATGATCATATCAAACACTCACAAGCTGCAAGTGGTCGGCTAAACGTTGTAGGGTGTTTTTCGTCACCCTATTGAGATGGGAATACGCGTGTGCTTGTCAGACGCATTACAGATTCCCCCTGCCTAGGGTAGGCCGGGGTTTAATGATTGTGGGGATCCGAATCTCCGGCAGCCGCGGACTAAGCTGCCGTTAATTACCACTCGCATTTAGAGCGAGGGAACCTCCGATTGACGGGTTAAACTGGTCATGCGAACTCAATATGCAGTGTTGTGTTTTGAAGGGGTTTTGGATAAATCGGGGGCCCCGCAGAGTTTTTACGGGGGTCCCGCGAGGGGTATCTCCGATTGACGGGTTAAACTGGTCATGCGAACTCAACGTTGTATCGTGAGGACACGTGAGTGGGTCTTCTCAATGGAGCATAATTCCAAAGGCGGAGACCAGCCGCGTAACTGGTGATTAGGTGGGGCATGAAGGTGATGAGAATTATTTGAGCACGTAGATTGTATACGGTAGTCAATTTGGGGACTAACCGTAGGGCTGGGAGAATTTTGAAAAATTGGATTTTGGTTGGCGTCTACATCGCTACACTGGAATATGGTACCAGGAGCGACTCATCATTCGCCGTTGTTTTGTTTGATTTTTTTTGTTTTACCACGATTGCTCTATCATTTCAGCTTTTCTTATCGCGAAGGTCGCGATTGCCCTATCATTTCGGCTATTTATTCGCGGTTGCCCCATCATTTCGGATTTATTTTCATTTTCATTTTTACTCGCTGATTTTTATTGTGAGTTTCCCTATCAGTTCGGCATTTCTTTATTTTTCTTTTATTTACACATTTTTTGTTTATATACACACTTTTTTTAATTTATTATTTTTTTTTACAGTTTAACGACTTAGAGGTCAACTGTTCCCAGTTTAATGACGTGGTGGTTGATTGTTTTCAGTGAAAGGCAGATGTCTGAGAGAATCAGTTTCACGAAGATCTTCGGTCTCCGTTTGTGTAAAATTGGCGGTTGCGACTTGACTGTTTATTAACACGCCATTGGACAGTTCTATCTCTCTAGCCTTGTATTGCTTTTCTACCCAATCTTTGAAGACAAAGCAGTCCTTAATAGCATGACCTATCACTCTGTGATAGGGGCAGTATTTGGGGTCGTCGGTCATATTCGCTTCCTGCGGTCTTTTTGACTCTGGCAGTTGTAGACCGTTCCTCAGGGCGTCTTTGAATATTTTACGAATTTTGTCCCTTCTGAAGGAATAGACCTTGTCCAACTTCTCTTTCAGTGGAGATTCTCCTCCCTCTCCGAACACTGGCTTCCGAGGCTGGTTGGCACTAGGCCCTCTTATCCCTCGATTATTTCGGTTAGCCGAAGTGTTGAAAGACTCAGAATCGTCGGGATTTCCGCCTTTGCAATTATCGTCCTTTCGGTTTCTATAGGACCTATTGTCATTTTGGGAATCCGAGGAGGACTCCTGCTTTAAACGATCCAGCATCTGAACTTTCCTGGTCAGCTCTTGGAATGTTTTGAGACCCGCGGTGCATAGAAACGAGGACATCCAATTGTTGAGATTTCCGACGAGGAGACTGACAGATTGGTCCTGCTCTATCGGCGGTTCACATTTGACGGAGAGATTGCGCCATCGGGTTATAAAATCCATGCTGCTTTCATTGTTCTTGGTCTTGGTCCTTACAAGCTCGGCAATGGTGATCTTATCGCTGACACTCATGAACCTTTGTCGAAACAAAGATTCCATTTGGACGAAAGTAGTAACGGAGCCATCCGGTATGCTCGCGTACCAGTCGAAAGTAACATCGGTCAAGCTATTAACGAACTGGCGGAGGAGAAGCGCGTCGTTGCCCCTAGTGTTCCCGTTTTAAGCTTTGAAGTGGGCGATGTGCTGATTCGCATTTCCCGTCCCGTCAAATCTTCCGAATTTGGGGATGACATAGCCGCTAGGAAATTCTACCAGATCATACTGAGCAGGATATGATCTCCCACTACTGCTGATATCTTTTTGCGCTTCGGCTTCGGCCACCAATGTTTTGACTTTGCCGACAACTAAATCCATGATTAGACCTTGAGTTAGCGGGCTACCGTCATCGGTAGCCGAGACATCTCCCTAGATAGGATGCGACTGATTTTCATGCGGTTCGCCCATTTTTGGATTTGAGGGAATAGGCGTCGGCTGGTTTGGGGCACCATTTCCCGGTTCACAAGCAGAGCCTTGCGCTTGATTAGGCGGCTGAGAGGCAAGTTGGGCTATGAGCTGTAAGATGACGTTTGTCAAGTCGTCAATTTTTTAGTAAAGCTTGGCCATCTCCTTGTCTTTGTTTCTAAGCTACTTTCGGAGCTCTTGGAGAAGTCGCTGCTCTGCGTTCATGGGACGGAAGATTGGCTCATCTTCTCTTTCCGAGCCCGACTCTTCATGAATTGAGAGCTCTCTCTTCTTATCAGCCTCACTGGGAGGGTCTTCATTACCTTCCAGAGGAGGCTGGCCTTGGAATATAGCAGCCATATTCACGCCAGATTGGATTTGGGATGTGGTGGCCTTGTCCTTACTCATGCTGCGCGTGCCCACCATGTAGACAGTGTGAATAACACATTCAGCCATCCCCTTATCTTTGGTGGGGTAACCCTGTTCCTCGAACCTCATGAGGTTCAGCCTAGCAGGAGCCCTAGCCCTTTTGTTAGCTCTGTATCTGAGCCTTTTCTGCCTTAGCTTCTCAATTTTAAAGGCTTTGCGGGCATCTGTTTCCTGGGAAGCCACCGTGAGTCGATTAGCGGGGAGCTTAGAGAAGACACCCGATCGAGCAGTTGTCAAGGGCACCGCCGGAGCTTGCTCGAGATGCCTTGTTGCTTTACTGGTGTTGATGGCCTTGCCCCCAGCTGGGTCCAAGGAAAGTCTTTCAAACACCGACTTGCGTTTGAGTTGGGGCATCTTCGAGACCACCACATTTGGCCTCTTGCCTTTCGAGACTGTCTTGTCTGTCACCGGGCCTTGAGGTGCAGGGATGGCATTAGCCGAGACAAACAGGATAGAGTCGAATGGTAGTGGCGGCTCTTCCCATTGTCGCCCGAGACTGGCCGGAAGGACCGTCCTGGCGTCCATCTTCATCGTGTAGAAGATGGGAGCTGAGTTCATCTTCGGAGACATTGTTGAAAGGTGATTTCTTGAAAATCCTGCATGAAAGAGCATTATTTTAGTATAAATATAGATATGTATATTGATTGAGTTCGCATGAACATTTAACCCGAAATATGGGAGGAGAGATTGGTCCCACCGGGCGTGCCAGAATCTGTAGGGTGTTTTTCGTCACCCCAATGAGATGGGAATACGCGCGCGCTTGTCAGGCGCATTACAGATCCCCCCTGCCTAGGGTAGTCCGGGGTTTAATGATTGTGGGGATCCGAATCTCCGGCAGCCGCGGACTAAGCTGCCGTTAATTACTCATCTCATTTGGAGCGAGGGAACCTCCGATTGACGGGTTAAACTGGTCATGCAAACTCAATGTGCAGTGTTGTGTTTTGAAGGGGTTTTGGATATATCGGGGGCCCCACAGAGTTTTTACGGGGGTCTAGCTACCCGGATAGCGGGTCGGGGGTTAAGGGGGTTAGCGGCCCCCTTACGGGGTACGGGGCAGCGCCCTGTTAGAAATTTTTTTCTAACAGGGACAGTGTCGTGGAGTATGTGTGTGTACACATATGTATACATATGTATATATATATATATATATATATATGTATATATATAAAAAAAACAAAGCGGGGAAGGCATCCAAAGGATGCGTGGGGCCAGCGCCAGCGCTTTGAGAGCAAGAGCGCCAGCGCTCACGTGTCAGCACGTGGGCGCTCGGGCGTTAGCGCACTGAGCACTAGCGTGCCACGTGTCAGCACGTGGGCGCTCGGGCGCTAGCGCTTTGGGCGCTAGCGTTCTGAGCACAATAGCGCTAGCGCTCTGAGCACAATAGCGCTAGCGCGCCACGTGTCAGCACGTGGGCGCTCGGGCGCTAGCGCTTTGAACATAAGAGCGCTAGCGCGCTACGTGTCAACACGTGGGCGCTCAGGTGCTAGCGCTCTGGGTGCAAGCGCGCTAGCGCTATGAGCACTAGCGCGCCACGTGTCAGCACGTGGGCGCTCGAGCGCTAGCGCTCTGGGCACAGGAGCGCTAGCGCACCACGTGTCAGCAGGTGGGCGCTCGAGCAGCAAAAGGGACTTGGTCCCTGCAATGGGAGTTGTACTCCCAGAATGGAGCACTTATTATTCTGTGTATATATATATGTATATATATATATGTGTATATATATATGTATATATGAGGAGTTAAACTCCTAAAATGTTTTGAAGCTGATGAAGGGCTTCTCCCATTGACCCCTAGTTCTTCCCCAAAGTGGGGTTTCTGGAGATGGGTCTCCTTCTTCTTCCTTTGTTGGTCGGATCTTGAAGATCAAGAAATATGAGATTCTAAAAATCTCTCCTTTCTGAGATCTGATGGCAGATCTGAGTTCCCCTTTGTTGGTTTTGTTAATATATATGCCCTAGAGGCCATTGCTGTATCATACTAGTTTGTATATTATTTAATGGAAGCTTGGGATATTCACCTTGTATATACAATCTTGCTCAAAATAGTAGTATGCTACTTGGTTTGTTTCTACTTTAATGTGTACTTGTGTTTATTTTAGTATATCACCTATACACATTAGTGGAGCCCTTAAGATCTTTGCTTGATTACCAGCGTTGTGATGGCAGTCACACTAGTGGAGGCTGGGTAATCTATAAGCACATCCTTATGCAGGTCCCTAGTCGCAGGACTATCGAGACAGGGCATCGATACTCCAGAGTAGACTAGCGCATGCGCTTCTCATCCCAGTATAGGAGACGGTCTGTCCCACAGCCGTTAGTACGTCGTACTGGAGATAGTATGCGGGTGCTCATTAGGTCACGAGTACACTGGACAGGACTCGTCGGGAACTGACCGGTTGGTATTATACCTATCGTCAGTTATCAGTTCCCAGGTGATATGAGTACAGCTTAGTCCGCTGACTTGACACTATCACTTCGCCTCGAGTGTGTTCACACTGTATTTTGATTACTACCCTACCACGGCTCAAAGGAGTCATGCAAACAGGTAGTAGTTGGGTGCAGTCCCGAAGCACTTAGAGGCAGTGATGGTTAGACGGGATTCGTCTCTCCCGGTATTGGGGGTTGACATCGTGTTGTGTCTAGGAGAGCTATTACACGAGTAGTCCCTGGCCAGGGCAAGCGAGATATACTGGTAGGCTTCCAGTGTTATCTTAGGGTGTGTTGGGCTTCACTCCGACACGACTTGTACCGCTATTAGGGGACTGACGTTTTACCGCCCCCTAGGCCCGCCATGCGATGTATCAGACGAACAGACCGGACTGTACGGAGATTGTCACATTCAGGCTCAGCAGGAGTTCAAATGGGTTTCACCTCGTCAGTCTTCTTGTCGGCATCTACCTGGGGACCGTTACGCACAGCTAGTGCCGCTTGCGGTCTGTGGTTAAACCCACTGCCAGCGTAGTGTAGGGTTCCTAGGCACACTAATGAGGTCTCACAAGGCATCAACCATGCCAATTTCAAAAATTACATGTGCCGAGAAACCCTAATACGGATCGTTAACTAGATTTTAGGCGAAAACAATAAGTAGTTAACAACTTAACTAAAAGAACGGAAATACAACCTTTGTAGATTCGGTTCTCCACCTCCATAGCTCCGCGATGATGTCCCTCCGCTGTCCAAATCGGATCCCGGACTCTGGCATCGGCTTCATCGGAAAAATGGGCGAGCTTGGTCGTCGGCTTCGATGCCGAAGATGATCTACGTCGAGGCATCACAAGATCAAGCTCCCACTTCACCAAGTCATGAAACTTGTGAAGATAACACCATATACTACTTGGCAAGAGGTAGAGAATGAAGAAATATGAGGTGGGTTCACTTTAGAATTGGATTTCTCACTCATTTGCTCAAGTTGCCATTGATGGAGCAAGGTTTCTTCATGAAGAAGAAGAAGAGGAGGAAGAAGATGATAGAATATGATAAGTATTGAATAATTAGAAAATAATTGAAATACTTATCATATACTAACCTTAGTTGAGTGTAGAGAATAGACCATGGTTAACTTGAATGGTTAGGGTTAAGTATAAGACAAGAGTGATGACTTAGTCAAAGCTTCAAGAAGATTCAACTAACAAACAAAACAATCCACCATTCATTTATCCTTTCCAAAATGAAAAAGAAAATAAATAAATGAATAAATAAGTAATGTATAAACAAAACCCTAATCATTAGTTTAACCATGGTTTAATTCTTTACACTTAACCTAGTAAGCATGCATCATCAAACATGATACAATCATGTGCATAAAAAGTATATCACATATACAACTTGTACATCCAAGTGAGAAAATCCATTTAAAATGAACCAATACTAGGTAATGCAAAGTAATATATCAAATATATAATTATACATTAAATCATTAAATCAACACTTGAATCAATGATCCGGTCATATCGCATATAACCGACTAGTATTCAATGTATCGATTTATCGAATCAATCCTTGATTCGATAACTAGGTTATATCGCATACAACAAATCGACACATTCATCGCGAGAATGAAATACAGTATCACATACACGCATTATTCTTGGTCCCGCACATATCTCATATGCACTCCTATTTCGTTTCGCTTGAGTCAGGAAACCTCTGTGTAGGACTCTAAAGACTCGTCAATACGCCGGCAGCATGTGATGATCATATCAAACACCCACAAGCCGCAAGCGGTCTGCTAAACGTAATGGCCACCTGGGTATTGAGCGATCAGAAGATCGACGAGCAAGCCCGCTCACACTCCTGTGAATCCAACCAGTAACACTTACCGTACAGTCCGGTCTGATCGTCTGATATGTCGTATATCTCGCCTAGGGGTGGTAAACGTCAGACCCCAATAGCTCGATAAGTCGTGTCGATCTGAGGTCTATAACAATTCGAGAAACTACTGGTAACACTTACCAGTAAATCTCAGCAACCCTGGCCAGGGATTTCCGGTTATAGCCAATCGAACACAGCGCAACATCAACTCCCTATACCGGGAGAGACGAATCCCCTCCTACCGCTCATTGCCTCCATGTGACTCGGGACTGTACCCAAAAACCACCGTTTTGCATGCCCTCTTGGACGTGGTAAGGTGGAAATCAAAGCACAGTGGGAACCACACAAGACTCTATGACGATCTCGGGTCAACAGACTACTCTGTACCAGTGTCACCAGAGAACTGCCATCTGACGTAAGGTATAATACCATCTGGGAGTTCTCGGCGAGTCCGTCCAGTGTACCCAGTCTCTACTGAGCACCCGTATATCTCCTCTGATGTCAAACACCAATGGATATGGGATCATCCATTGCCCATCTGTATGGGTCGAGAAGGTACACGCTAGTCTACTCTAGTATATCGATGCCCTGTCTCGATATACCCACGACTAGGGACTTTGAAGGATGTACTTATGGACTACCATGTCCCCACTTGTATGATCCGCATCATAGTCCAGGTAGTCAAGTACACATCCTAAGGGCTTTACCAACATGTAATAGAGAGACAATCTGTGTACACATTAAGGTAAAGAGCAACCAGATAGCATACTATCATGTCGAGCAAGAAAGTCCTTCTATATATGTCCCAGCATCCACTACAATATACATCCTATGTATAGCAATGGCCTCTAGGGCATACATATAACTAACAATCTCCTACTTGCACTAGGGCCATCTGATAGCAGTGGTTGTAGTATCTCATACTCAATCATCCCATAAGAGTCTCACTCTGAGAATAGGCCTTTGCGAGTGGATCCGCCGTGTTGTCCTCTGAGTCTACTCTCATAACCTCGATCCCTTAGAGATCAACCATCTCCATGATCAGGTGATACTGCCTTAGAATATGTATGGATCACTGATGGGACCTGCGTTCCTTGGCATAAGCCACAACTCCATTGTCACACAATGGGAGGAACATAGTTCATCTCATGAACCAATATACACCCAAACAGCCTCTTTGGTAGCATCTTAAGTAGCGATGTATCCTGCCTTTATCGTCTAGTATGCCACGGTATCTAGCTTGGAACTCTTCCAACATACCGTCTCTTTACTGAGGGTAAAGACAATGCCTGTGACTGACATTCAGTCGTCTTTATCACCCTGGAACCCTTCCAGTGATTCTCCCCAGGATCAACTGATACCATCTCACTACCACTAGTGAGTAGCCTAACATCCATTTAGATCTATCTCATAGATCCAAAATCCAGGATTTAGTAGGTATCACTTTGATCCTATGTGGAGAATCATTGTGATAAGCGGAGATTGATCGAGCGTAGCATAGGAAACTCCTTCCCTATCAAGAGTATGTCATCCACGTACTCTACGAGGATCACCACCATACTCCCTACTACCTTTTTGTTTATACAAGGTTCATCTACCATTTTGATGATGTCAAACTCTTTGACTACTTCATCAAAACTGACGTTCCAACTCCACGATGTCTACTTTATCCTATAAAACATCTTGCACACGTTTCTGCTGCTCCCACTGTCTACGAAGCCCTCTGGCTGTGTACTTATAGACGCTTTCTTCCAAATCATCATTTAGAAAAGCAGTCAAGACACCCAACCACCAGATATCGTAGTCATGGTATGTAGCCGTGGCAAGTTGGATCTGGATGGACATAAGCATAGGCACTGAAAAGGTTTCATCATTATCCACGCCTGGTCAATGATGCAAACCTTTAACAAGTCTAGCTTTGAAAGTCTCAACTTTTCCATGTACACCAAGTAATCTTCTCAAGATATACTTGCTCCTGATGGGGATTTAACCCTTCAGATATAGCAACCAAAGTCCATACTTTGTTGGTGTATAAGGATTTCATCTCAGATCGCTAAGCATCCAGCCATTCTTACAGAGTCTCACTCCTGATGGCCAACTCGAAACTAGTTGGGTCATCATCTCATGATGCAATCCTCGCTTCCACTGTCATAGAGAAACCGAAGTATCTCTCAGGTAGGTGAGGAACCCTACTAGATCAGCGGAGAGGCTGAGGTTCGTTGGAATCTACTGAATTCTTTGGTTGTACCAAATCATCTGCTGTAGTTTGTATAGCTGAAACACTTCCAGTTCTACATAACTGACCTTGCCTCGAGCTTGTCCGGATTTTGCTTTTAGACATAGGCCGGACAACTCCAAATCTTAACTAGCTTAAGACATGGGCTCTTCCCTTTCCATATCACATATGAAGTGGTAGGCAATGATTTGATTCGAACCTAATTCAATAGGTATGCAGCTTCTCAAGTGCATAACCCCCAAAGGAAAAAGGTAACTCAGTAATACTTATCATAGAGCACACCATATCAAATAGGGTGTATCTGCTCCGCCCCGACATACCATCGTGCTATGGTATATACGGAGGAGTAATACTGAGAGAGAATCTCATTCTTCTTTAGAATAGTCCAGGAATTCCGTGCTCAAGTATTCTCCTCCTTGATCTCATCATAGGACATAATACTTATACAAGTATTCTGGTTCTCTACTTCTCACTTATATTCTGTGAATATCTCAAAAGGTTCGGACTCATGTTCCAACAGGAACATATGACTGAATCTTGAGAGATTATCAGAGAATATAATGAAGTATAAAGAACCAGTCCTGGCATGTGTAGACAGGAGACCTTACATACATCATCATGTATTAGTCCCAAGAGTTCATTAACTCTTTCTCTGTTTCCAATAAACAGAGCTATGGTCATCTTATCTTTGTGACAGGAATGGCAGGTTTCACAAGATGTAAATTCAAACTGATTTAAATATGCATCTTTATGTAACTTAGCTAGTCGGGTCGAATTGATATGACCTAGTCTACAATGCCTTAAGAAGGATCCGTTCATTTCTGAACTACTCCCTCTTATGTGTGTTCCGTATACTAAGAACTGTAGTTTGATTTAGAACGTCAATGCTTTTAGGTAACGTTCCTGAACCGATCAACTTTTGATATAGGAAATGTTCAAAACATTATCCAACAATACAAAATTTTATCATTTCTTTAATAATAAAGAGACTGATATGATTTTGTATATCAGGTTCGGTATCTAATAGCATTTGTTCAGAATCAAAGTATTAGTAATACAGGGTGACAGTGACCAACAGACTTGGCTGCAACACTTTCCCCGTTTTCTGTCTCATGAAACTTATCACCCGTTCTCAGTTCTCTACCTATCTATAGCCCTATGTAACAGATTACATATCTGGGATCCTGATCTGGTATCACATACCTAGGACGTAGAGGATACAGAGAAACAGTTCTTTGTAATGAACACACCCGAAGATGATACATCAGCATGCACTCTCTTCGTTTGGGCGGCACGGGAATTCTGGTAATCCCCAATTTCCTGCTCTGTCTTATAACAATTATAAGTTGGAGCGGGACCAACGTTCCCCAGCTCAGTATAACAAGCGGGTTCGGTCAAAATTCCGTATTATTATCTTGATTAAGGCGTGACATGGTCACTACCTGGAGAGAGAGAGAAGAAAACACTCAGCGTGCGCTCTTGCAAGAATAGATTGGTTATTATTTTATCTAATCAGGATGGCTCCCACAGCTTTTTATCAAATCTTCCTTCAAACCCTAAAAGGAAAGACTAGCCGGGATTAATTACACACTACAAGTTCGCCAATCTTTCAGCCAGGCCAGTGTCGGTACTTTGAGGGAGGTCCCCCGTGCTTTTATAAGGTTGCTGGGCATGCACACAAGGGTCTACGAGGCATCAACCATGCCCGATTAAAAATTTAGCCGTGCCGAACAACCCGAATACGGATCTTTAAACTAGAGATTAGGCGAAAACTAGCATGCTAAATACTTTAACACTAAGTGAGAGGGATTACAACCTTTGTAGATCCGGTCCTTCACTTCATATGCTCCGTGTTGTGGTTCCTTCGCTGCGATCATCGGGTTCCGGACTCTCGAGAGGTTCCACGAAGAGAAAGATGCAACCTTTGCTTCCGATCTTCGATACTAAGATGATCTATCTTGAAGTTTCTTTAACACAAGCTAACACTCATGAAATGATGTGAACACCCTCATCTAAATGGCAAGGGAAGATGAGGATGATGAAGTAGGATTTTTTGCTCTCTTTATTTATCTTTTTCTCATATTTATTCATCACATTGAAAAAGCTAGCAAGCTTTTTCATGAAGAAAGATGAAGGAAGAAGATGAAGAAGAATGATGAATATCCTTTTGTGATGAATAGAAAAATAAATCATATGATGAATAATGCAACCATGGTCAAGTAAACCTTTGTAGAGAATTAACTAGGATTAGGGTTTGGGTTTGGTTAAAGATGAGTCACACACAAATATCTTTATCATGACAAAATGAAAAGCTTCTAGAATCAACTAGAAGACTAAACCCTAATCCAAACCCTAATCATGTTTAAACTCCACTAAACATATTGCATTAGTTATCATATCATGTTACAATATTATATATCACAAATATAATATTTATCGTAACAAAATAAATAATACATTTAACATATATCGCATATATATCAATGTATTACCCGAGTGAGAAAAAGAATCTTTTAGTGAGAAAATATTAGTTAATGTAATTTAATATATCATATATATTATTATACATTAAATTATCGAATCAACACTTGATCCGACAATCCGGCTATATCGCATATAACCGACTAATATTTATCTGTACCGATTCATCGAATCAACACTTGATCCGATGACCCGGCTGATATCAAATATCGCGAGAGAATATAATACGGTATCACATATCGCATTATCCTCGGTCCGGCACATATCATATATGTGTTCCTACTCCGTTTTGCCTGAGCCAAGAAACCTCTGTGTAGGACTCTAAAGAATCGTCAATACGCCGGCAGTAGGTGATGATCATATCAAACACCTACAAGCTGCAAGCGGTCAGCTAAACGTAACAGCTACCCACGTATTGAGCGCTCAGAAGATCAACAAGCAAGCCTGTACATTCTCCTGTGAATCCAAACAGTAACACTCCCGTACAGTCCGGTCTCGTCGTCTGATATGTCGCATATCTCGCCTAGGGATGGTAAACGTCAGACCCCAGTAGCTTGATAAGTCGTGTCGATTTGAGGTCTATAACGGTTCGAGAAACTACTGATAACACTTACCGGTAAATCTCAGCAACCCTGGCCAGGGATTTCCGGTTATAGCCAATCGAACACAGCACAACATCAACTCCCTATACCAGGAGAGACGAATCCCCTCCTATCGCTCATTGCCTCCATATGATTCGGGACTGTACCCAAAAGCCACCTTTTTGCACGCCCTCTTGGACGTGGTATGATGGAAATCAAAGCACAGTGGGAATCACACAAGACTCTATGACGATCTCGGGTCAACAGACTACTCTGTACCAGTGTCACCGGAGAACTGCCATCTGACGTATGGTGTAATACCATCTGGGAGTTCTCGGTGAGTCCGTCCAGTGTACCCAGTCTCCACTGAGCACCCGTACACCATCCTTGATGTCAAACACTGATGGATATGGGATCATCCATCGCCCATCATATGGGTCAAGATGCGTATACGCTAGTCTACTCTGGTGCATCGATGCCCTGTCTCGATACACCCTCGATTAGGAACAGTTTATAGGATGTACTCGTGGACTACCGTGGCCCCACTAGTATGATCTCATCATAGTCCCAGTAGTCGAGTACACATCCTAAGGGCTTTATCAACATGTAATATAGAGACAATCAGAATACATGTTAAGATAAAGTACAACCAGATAGCATACTATCATGTCGAGCAAGAAAGTCCTCCCTATATATGTCCTAGCATCCACTGCAATATACATCGTATGTACAGTAATGGCCTCTAGGGCATATATATAACTAACAATCTCCCACTTGCACTAGGGCCATCTGTTATAGTATCGCATACCCAACAATTAGCTGCGGTTGAAGTATCTCATACTCAACCATCCCATAAAAGTCTCTACTGGGAAAAAGGCCTTTGTGAGTGGATCCGCGCTGTTGTCCTCTGTATCTGCTCTCCTAACCTCGATCTCCCTGGAGATCAACCATCTCCATGATCAGGTGATACTGTCTAAGAATTATATCTGGATTTCTGATGGGACGGTAGTTCCTTGGCTGAAGCCACAACTCCATTGTCCCACAATGGTAGGAACGAAGTTCATCTTATGAACTTATAAATATCCAGACTGCCTCTTTTGGTAGCATCCTTGGTATGCCTTTAATCATCTAGTATGTCACGGTATCTAGCTTGGAACTCTTCCAACATACCGTCGCTCCACTGAGGGTATAGACAATGCCTGCGACTGACATTCAGTCGTTCTTATCACCCTGGAACCTTTCCAGTGATTCTCCCCAGGATCTATTGATACCATCTCACTACAACTAGTGAGTATTTTAACATCCAATTAGATCTATCTCATAGATCCAAAAACCCAGGATTTAGGAGGTATCATTTTGATCCTATAAGGAGAAGCCTTGTGATAAGCGGAGATTGACCGAGCGTAGCATAGGAAACTCCTTCCCTATCAAGAGTATGTCATCCACGTACTCTACGAGGATCACCACCATACTCTCTACTACCTTTTCGTATATACAAGGTTCATCTACCATTTTGATGAAGTCAAACTCTTTGACTACCACATCAAAACAGATGTTCCAACTCCGCGATGCCTGTTTTATCATATAAAACATCTTGCACACGTTTCCGCTGCTCCCACTGTCTACGAAGCCCTCTGGCTGTGTACTTATAGACGCTCTCTTCTAAAACATCACTTAGAAAAGCAGTCATGACACCCAACCACCAGATATCGTAGTCATGGTATGTAGCCGTGGCAAGTAGGATTTGGATGGACTTAATCATAGATCCTTAGAAAAGGTTTCAACATAATCCATACCTGGTCTATGATGCAAACCTTTAACAAGTCTAGCTTTGAAAGTCTCAACTTTTCCATGTACACCAAGTAATCTTCTCAAGATATACTTGCTCCTGATGGGGATTTAACCCTTCAGATAAAGCAACCAAAGTCCATACTTTGTTGGTGTATAAGGATTCCATCTCAGATCGATAAGCACCCAGCCATTCTTACAGAGTCCCACTCCTGATGGCCAGCTCGAAACTAGTTGGGTCATCATCTTATGATGCAATCCTCGCTCCCACTGTCATAGAGAAACCGAAGTATCTCTTAGGTGGGTGAGGAACCCTACTAGATCGGCGGAGTGGCTGAGGTTCGTTGGAAACTATTGAATCCTTTGGTTCTACCAAATCATCAGCTGTTTTTGTATAGCTGGAACCTTTCCAGTTGTACATAACAGACCTTGCTTCGAGCTTGTCCGGATTTTGCTTTTAGACATAGGCCGGACAACCCCAAATCTTAACAAGCTTAAGATATGGGCTCTTCCCTTTCCATATCATATATGAAGTGGTAGGCAACTGATTTGATTTGAACCCTATTCAATAGGTATGCAACTTCACAAGTGCATAACTCCCAAAAGGAAATAGGAAACTCAGCAGTACTCATCATAGAGCACACTATATCAAATAGGGTGCTATTGCTCCGTCCCGATACACCGAGGTGCCGTGGTGTATACAGAGGAGTAATGCTGAGAGAGAATCTCATTCTCCTTTAGAATAGTCCAGGAATTCCGTGCTCAAGTATTCTCCTCCTTGATTTCATCAAAGGACATAATACTTATACCTGTATTTTGGTTCTCTACTTCTAACTTATATTCTGTGAATATCTCAAAAGCTTCGGACTTATGTTTCAACAGGAACACATGTCTGAATCTTGACAGATTATCAGAGAACGTAATGAAGTAAAAAGAACCGGTCTTGGCATGTGTAGACAGGGGACCTTCATACATCAACATGTATCAATCCCAAGAGTTCACTAACTCTTTCTCTGTTTCCAATAAACAGAGCTATAGTCATCTTATCTTTGTGACATGACCGGCAAGTTTTACAAGATGTAAATTCAAACAGATTTAAATATGCATCTAAATGTAACTTAGCTAGCCGGGTCGCATTGATATGACCTAGTCTACAATGCCTCAAGAAGGATTTGTTCATTTATGAACTCTTCCTCTTGTATGTGTTCTGTATACTAAGAACTGTGGTTTGATTTAGAACGTCAATGCTTTTAGATAACGTGCCTGAACCGATCAACTCTTGATATAGGAAATGTTCAAAACATTTTCCAACAATACAAAATTATATCCTTTCTTTACTAATAAAGAGACTGATATGATTTTGTATATCAGGTTCGGTATCTAATAACATTTGTTCAGAATCAATGTATTCCGGTAATACAGGGTGACAGTGACCAACAGACTTGGCTGCAACACTTGCACCGTTTTCTGTCTCATGAAACTTATCACCCGTTCTCAGTTCTCTACCTTTCTGTAGCCCATGTAACAGATTACATATGCGGGATCCTGACCCGGTATCACATACCCAGGACGTAAAGGATACTGAGAAGCAGTTCTCTGTAATGAACACACCCGAAGATGATGCATCAGCATGCACTTTCTTCGTTTGGGCGGCACGGGAAATCTGGTATTCCCCAATTTCCTGCTCTGTCTTATAACAATTATAAGTTGGAGCGGGACCAACGTTCCCCAGCTCAGTATAACAAGCGGGTTCGGTCAATATATCCATTTTATTATCTTGATTAAGGCGTGATATGGTCGCTATCTGGAGAGAGAGAGAAGAAAACACTCAGCGTATGCTCTTGCAAGATTAGATTGGTTATCTAATATATCTAATCAGGATGTCTCCCACTGTTTTTGTTAAATCTTCCTTCAAACCCTAAAAGGAAAGACTAGCCGGGATTAATTACACGGTACAAGTTCGCCAATCTTTCAGCCAGGCCAGTGTCGGTACTTTGAGGGAGGTCCCCCGTGCTTTCGCACGAACCTAATTAAAGTAAACCTCATTTTCCCAGAGGCGTAACCCCGTTAACACCTTTCTAGACACCTACTTGATCGGCTAATTGTAATGTGTAAAACTCTCCCAGGAGTAACTCTTACTCGCAGCGGGTATCGGGATCCAACTATCTCATAAAAGGTATGCAATCTCATTGCAAATTTCAACACTTGAAATTCCTAATAATATTTTGCCCCTAGCAACTATATAACCTTAACATGGTCAACAAATCATAAGTGCTAGTCAAGTTCAACCCGTCATTTCCCGATTGAATTAAACCCACCCGCACGACCCTTAACATGGTCAACAAAGTCGCACGACTACCATAATCCAATCGCATCATATGCTTATACAGATAAGCACTAATCAGCTACCGCACACTACGCCTTAACATGGTCAACAAACGTAGCACGAATACTAACTAGTACTTATCTGAAATGACGGAGGGCTACGACGGGTTTTTCAGAAAACCCTTTGCGTAATGAACTTGATATCGTTGTAGAATTGAGTGATTTTAAATGGAGTGTTTTTGAGGCTTTTCTAGTTTTGCTAAAGGGGTCACTCCCGGTGAAGGGATCGTCGGCCCTTTCCTCATCGAATAAGGTGCAGGATATATCATATATACCGCTGTGCAAAGCAAGAACTATAGAAGCAATCAAAAGACAAACCGAGTTTGTAGCATCTACCAGTTATTGCTAAAGGAGTCACTCCCGGTGAAGGAATCTCGGTCCTTTCCTTATCGAATAAGGTGCTGGATGTTCTACAAGGAACACCGCTATGGAAAGCAAGAACTAGAGCTACCAGTTTTTAATTTAAACAAGTTTCTACAACATCTTTGGTTTCTTTTATTTCATTAATCACATTAATGAAGTCCCATTTTATTATGCTTCACAAGCATCTCTTTTGAAATGAAATCTGCAATACAACATATATATAATATAAAAATTCATCTCTGGCAGTAATATGATCTCATCACAGAACAATGCAGCAGAAGAACATATATGAAATATTGGATATACTAGGATGCCCGTGTTTTCAATACGAGCATGTATAAAACACGGATTCCACGGTCGCGATGAATAGCCAAACCCACATCCCTAGACCCCTACGAGAGCGGCAAGTAACACTGCCAATTCTAGGGTTAGGAGACCCGGTCTCAACTCCTCGAGATGGTCTCCCACTGGACCCTAGAACCCGGTTACTTGTGCTCCCCGCCTTGGGTCTACCTAATGCGGAAAAGTAAATAATATACAACGGTGACATCTTCCGCTACCTGAAAGTGCCCCAATAAAAGAATATTACATACAAATGAATTTTACATGAATGAAAAAGAAAAACTCTCATGTCACATAAAACCCCCGGCTATTCAAACGCGACGATCCAATACAACATATCACAGCAACACATAATATCTCATATCATCAACGTAAGCAAGTATGCGTATCCCGATTGTCGTTGATGTATAGCAACGAAGCCGGCGATACACCACATACTACGCTTATGGTCACAGAAAAGAAAGTGTAAAACTACAACAGTTGGAATCCGCAACCTCTTTAGACATCGCATGCCTAACCAAATGAATTCCTTAGACATCGCATGCCTAACAATTATAAACCCCGCATTTTAGTCTCATTATCGAAAACTCTTTTCAATATCAAGTCGGGCAATTCAACAAGATTCCCGACGTCCTGATCGAATGCTCGTCGCAAACTTTAGTAGACGGTCGCACCCCCAGATGCCGTCGACGAAGTGCACTAAGGCGGAACACCGCTGCCGCGAGCACCCGAACGGATGCTTTCGGCGACGGGGTTCTCCTACAGTCACTTGGTCGGGGCTATAGGGCGTAGCTGTCTATTAAGTTTACCCGGCGAGTATCCGCGTACGCTACGTGATTGCAACGGACTTTTGATCACATCAAAATTCTGTGGCAACCGATCATCTGAGACTAAACTGCTATGTTTATAATATTCAAATCAGTTATCTCATAACTACCTATGGATTCCAAATATTGTATCACATTCCAGATAAATAGACAAAGTTAAACTTTCCGATCGAATCATCAAACACCCAAGATTTCCCCAATATATCTCAACACTTAAAATCAGTTTAAAAAACATCCATCACATGCCACAGTACCAATGGTCCAGCCGTAGAAGGGTCAAGCCAACGCCTCACATGTGGCACGCCGTACTGCCCCAAACCCTAAGGTTCAAAAGGCAGTTCAAGACGGTCACATAATCGAGTTAAGGTTTGTTGTCTTCTAGAGGGTCCACCGAGTTACTTGCACGACTTAGAACATTCTTAAACACGAGAAAAAATCCAACTTTTGAAAAATTTTCCGACAGGGGAAAAAGTGAGTTATTGATATCCGTTCGAACTTTTTAACAGTTTCTAAAAGTTATCCGGAAAACACATAGACAAAATCTGATAATCCGATCGAATCATCGAATCCCCAAAACAACCCCAGAAATTCAACTCTTTAATAAAATATAAAAAATTCCAGAAGACTCAGCACATAAAGTTACTAATTACTGTGCAAAGCACGTGCATTGATTCAGCACTTTGGCCGCGGAACCGCCGCGCAAGCCAACCTAGGGCGCGGTTCCACGGCGCTTCTGTCGAATCAATAGCTCGTGCTTCACAGTAATTCATCAAATT
Source organism: Agapanthus africanus (assembly GCA_030015575.1). NCBI lineage: Eukaryota > Viridiplantae > Streptophyta > Magnoliopsida > Asparagales > Amaryllidaceae > Agapanthus > Agapanthus africanus. The sequence continues at coordinate 543,175,859 of CM057337.1, forward strand.
CCCTGCTGAATTTTTTGGCAATTTTTAATTCACAAAAATCCAAATTTTCAGAAAATTTCCAGAGAAGGGGTTAATTCGGGTTTTCCGGGTTCGATCGGACTTTAAACTTCGTCTAGACTTTGCCTAAGGCTCTAGCTTGGCTCTGATACCACTGTAGGGTTGCTAGGCACGCGCACAAGGGTCTACGAGGTATCAACCATGCCCGATTAAAAATTTAGCCGTGCCGAACAACCCGAATACAGATCTTTAAACTAGAGATTAGGCGAAAACTAGCATGCTAAACACTTTAACACTAAGTGAGAGGGATTACAACCTTTGTAGATCCGGTCCTTCACTTCATATGCTCCGTGTTGTGGTCCCTTCGCTGCGATCATCGGGTTCCGGACTCTCGAGAGGTTCCACGAAGAGAAAGATGCAACCTTTACTTCCGATCTTCGATACTAAGATGATCTACCTTGAAGTTTCTTTAACACAAGCTAACACTCATGAAATGATGTGAACACCCTCATCTAAATGGCAAGGGAAGATGAGGATGATGAAGTAGGATTTTTTGCTCTCTTTATTTATCTTTTTCTCATATTTATTCATCACATTGAAAAAGCTAGCAAGCTTTTTCATGAAGAAAGATGAAGGAAGAAGATGAAGAAGAATGATGAATATCCTTTTGTGATGAATAGAAAAATAAATCATATGATGAATAATGCAACCATGGTCAAGTAAACCTTTGTAGAGAATTAACTAGGGTTAGGGTTTGGGTTTGGTTAAAGATGAGTCACACACAAATATCTTTATCATGACAAAATGAAAAGCTTCTAGAATCAACTAGAAGACTAAACCCTAATCCAAACCCTAATCATGTTTAAACTCCACTAAACATGTTGCATTAGTTATCATATCATCTTACAATATTATATATCACATATATAATATTTATCGTAACAAAATAAAATAATACATTTAACATAGATCGCATATATATCAATGTATTACCCGAGTGAGAAAAAGAATCTTTTAGTGAGCAAATATTAGTTAATGTAATTTAATATATCATATATATTATTATACATTAAATTATCGAATCAACACTTGATCCGACAATCCGGCTATATCGCATATAACCGACTAATATTTATCCGTACCGATTCATCGAATCAACACTTGATCCGATGCCAAATATCGCGAGAGAATATAATACGGTATCACATATCGCATTATCCTCGGTCTGGCACATATCACATATGTGCTCCTACTCCGTTTTGCCTGAGCCAAGAAACCTCTGTGTAGGACTCTAAAGAATCGTCAATACGCCGGCGGTAGGTGATGATCATATCAAACACCCACAAGCTGCAAGCGGTCAGCTAAACGTAACAGCTACCCAGGTATTGAGCGCTCAGAAGATCAACAAGCAAGCCTGTACATTCTCCTGTGAATCCAAACAGTAACACTCCCGTACAGTCCGGTCTCGTCGTCTGATATGTCGCATATCTCGCCTAGGGGTGGTAAACGTCAGACCCCAGTAGCTTGATAAGTCGTGTCGATTTGAGGTCTATAACGGTTCGAGAAACTACTGATAACACTTACCAGTAAATCTCAGCAACCCTGGCCAGGAATTTCCGGTTATAGCCAATCGAACACAGCACAACATCAACTCCCTATACCGGGAGAGACGAATCCCCTCCTATCGCTCATTGCCTCCATATGATTCGGGACTGTACCCAAAAGCCACCTTTTTGCACGCCCTCTTGGACGTGGTATGATGGAAATCAAAGCACAGTGGGAATCACACAAGACTCTATGACGATCTCGGGTCAACAGACTACTCTGTACCAGTGTCACCGAAGAACTGCCATCTGACGTATGGTATAATACCATCTGGGAGTTCTCGGTGAGTCCGTCCAGTGTACCAAGTCTCCACTGAGCACCCGTACACCATCCTTGATGTCAAACACCGATGGATATGGGATCATCCATCGCCCATCATATGGGTCAAGATGCGTATACGCTAGTCTACTCTGGTGCATCGATGCCCTGTCTCGATACACCCTCGACTAGGAACAGTTTATAGGATGTACTCGTGGACTACCGTGGCCCCACTAGTATGATCTCATCATAGTCCCAGTAGTCGAGTACACATCCTAAGGGCTTTATCAACATGTAATATAGAGACAATCAGAATACATGTTAAGATAAAGTACAACCAGATAGCATACTATCATGTCAAGCAAGAAAGTCCTCCCTATATATGTCCTAGGATCCACTGCAATATACATCGTATGTACAGTAATGGCCTCTAGGGCATACATATAACTAACAGCTTTCGAACGAACCTAATTAATGTAAACCTCATTTTCCCAGAGGCGTAACCCCGTTGACACCTTTCTAGACACCTACTTGATCGGCTAATTGTAATGTGTAAAACTCTCCCAGGAGTAACTCTTACTCGCAGTGGGTATCGGGATCCAACTATCTCATAGAAGGCATGCAATCTCATTGCAAATTTCAACACTTGAAATTCCCGATAATATTTTGCCCCTAGTGTTCTATGACCTTGACGAATGCCAAACAACCCATAGTCCACTAGTCAAGTTCAACCCGTACATTTCTTGATCGAATTAAACCCACCCGCACGACCCTTGACGAATGCCAAACAACGCCGTACGAATATCCTAATCCAATCTGCATCATATGCATAAGCAGATAAATACTAGTTAGCTACCGTACACTACGCCCTGACGAATGCCAAACTACCGCAGCACGAATACTAACTAGTACTTATCTGAAATGACGGAGGGCTACGACAGGTTTTTCATGAAAACCTATTACGTAATGAACTTGATATCGTTGTAGAATCAAATGATTTTAAAATGGAGTGCTTTTGAGGCTTTTCTAGTTTTGCTAAAGGAGTCACTCCCAGTGAAGGGATTGTCGGTCCTTTCCTCGTCGAATGAGGTGCGGGATATATCATATATATCACTGTGCAAAGCAAAAACACTTAAAAGCAATCAAAAGACAAACCGAGTGTGTAGTATCTGCCAATTATTGCTAAAGGAGTCACTCCCGGTGAAGGGATCTCGGTCGTTTCCTTATCGAATAAGGTGCAGGATATATCACATATACCGCTGTGCAAAGCAAGAACTGTAGCTACCTGTTTTATTTTTGAAATTCGATTCCACAACATCTTAGGTTTCTTTTATTTCATTAATCTCATTAATGAAGTCCCATCATTTAAGTACCTAAACATCACAGATAAATACGACGTACACTTATGACATCCGCATTCTCCTCGATGTCCCCTCGTGTACCGTTAGGTTAGGTAACTAACGGCAAAGCGGGGCAGGGCTAACACGGGTGTAAAACATAAGTAACGTCTATATAATATATCATATATACTATATACAGTATCTATCACAGAACATATCACATGATCACATCACAGATATCGCAGCAGAAGAAACATATGAAATATTGGATATACTAGGACGTCCGTGTTTTCAATACGAGCCAGTGTAAAACACGGATTCCACTGTCGTGATGAATTGCCAAACCCACACCCCTAGACCCCTACGAGAGCAGGAAGCAACCCTACCAATTCTAGAGTTAGGAGACCCGGACTCGACTCCTCGAGTTGGTCTCCCACTGGACTCCAGAACCCGGTTACTTGTGCCCTCCTCCTTGGGTCTATCCTAGTGCGAAAAAGTAAATAATATACAAATGGTGACATCATCCGCAACCTGAAAGTGCCCCAATAAAAGAATATTACATACAAGTTTTTACATGAATGAAAATGAAAAACACTCATCTCATATAAAACCCCCGGCTATTCAAACACGACGATCCAATTTAACATATCCAGCAACACATAACAACACATGTCATCAACGTAAGTAAACATGCGTATCCCAATTGTCGTTGACATATAGCAACGAAACCGGCGATATCACATATTACACTTACGGTCATAGAAAAGAAAGTGTACAACTACAACAGTTGGAATCCGCAACCACCTCAGACATCGCATGCCTGACCAAACGAATTACTTAGACATCGCATGCCTAACAATTATAAATCCCGCATTTTAGTCTCAAAATCGAAAACTCTTTTCAATATCAAGTCGGGCAATTCAACAAGATTCCCGACATCCTGATCGAATGCTCGTCGCAAACTTCAGTAGGCGGCCGCACCCCCGATACCGTCGACGAAGTGCACCAAGGCGGAAAACCGCTACCGCGAGCACCCGAACGGATGCTTTCGGCGACGGGGTTCTCCTACAGTCACTTGGTCGGGGCTATGGAGTGAGGTTGTCTATTAAGTTTACCCGGCGAGTATCCGCGTACGCTACGTGATTGCGACGGACTTTTGATCGCATCAAAATTCCGTGGCAACCGATCAAGTGAGACTAAACTGCTATGTTTATAATATTCATTCAGTTATCTCATAACTACTTGTAGATTCCAAGTATTGTATCCCTTTCCAGATAAACAGAAAATGTTAAACTTTCCGATCGAACATTCGAACACCCAAGTTTTCCCGATACAGATCAACTCATGAAATAAGTTCAAAGACATTCACTTCATGCCTCAGTACCAACGGTCCAGCCGTAGAAGGGTCAAGCCAACGCCTCACATGTGGAACGTTGTACTACCCCAAACCCGAGGGTTCGAAGGGCAGTTCAAGACGGTCACATAATCGAGTTAAGGTTTTGTAGGGTTCCTAGGCACACTAATGAAGTCTCACAAGGCATCAAACATGGCTAATTCAAATTTTACGGGTGCCCACAAACCCTAATACGGATCGTTAACTAGATAAATAGGCAAAGCAAGCAAGTAAACGGAAATATAGAAATAGGGAATGGGCTACAACCTTTGTAGATCCGGTCCACCACCTCCCAGGCTCTGTGATGAAGTCCCCTTGCTGTCCAAACTGAATCCCGGACTCTAGCATCGGCTTCATCGGGAAAATGAGCGGAATTGGTCGTCGGCTTCGATGTCGAAGATGATCTACGTCGAAGCTCCACAAGATCAAACTCTCACTTCAACAAGTCATGAAACTTGTGAAGAGAACACCCTATACTACTTGGCAAGAGGTAGAGGATGAAGAAATAGGAAGTGGGTTCACTTTAGAATTGGATTTCTCACTTGTTTTCTCAAGTTGCCATTGGAGTAGCAAGCTTTTTCCATGGAAGAAGAAGATGAAGAAGAAGAAGATGATATGATAAGTGTTGAATAATTAGATAAATAATTCAATACTTATCATACTTTCAACTATAGTTAAGTGTAGAGAATTAACATGGGTTAGTTAAATGGTTAGGGTTAAGCATAACAACAAAAGAGGCCACTTAGTCAAAGCTTCAAGAATCTTCAACTAAAAAACAAAATAAGCAACCATTCATTTATCCTTTTCATTTTCCAAAATGGATATAAATAAATAAGATAAATGAATAAGTAATTAAGTAAACAAAACCCTAATCATTAACTTAACCATAGTTTAATTCTTTACACTTAACCAAATAAGCATGTATCATCAAACATGATACAATCATGTGCACAAAAGTATATCACATATACAACTTGCACAATTCAAGAGACAAAATCCATTTAAAGTGAACCAATACTAGTTAATGCAAAGTAATATATCAAATATACAATTATACAAAAAATCATTAAATCAACACTTGATTCAATGATCCGGTAATATCGCATATAACCGGCTAGTATCCAATGTATCGGCTTATCGAATCAATCCTTGATTCGATAACTAGGTTACATCGCATATAACCAATCGATACATTCATCGCGAGAATGGAATACGGTATCACATACACGCATTATTCTCGGTCCCGCACATATCTCATATGCGCTCCTATTTCGTTTCGCTTGAGCCAGGAAACCTCTGTGTAGGACTCTAAAGACTCGTCAATACGCCGGCAGCAGATGATGATCATATCAAACACCCACAAGCCGCAAGCGGTCTGCTAAACGTAACGGCCACCCGGGTATTGAGCGATCAGAAGATCGACGAGCAAGCCCGCTCACACTCCTGTGAATCCAACCAGTAACACTTACCGTACAGTCCGGTCTGTTCGTCTGATATGTCGCATATCTCGCCTAGGGGTAGTAAACGTCAGACCCCCAATAGCTCGATAAGTCATGCCGACGTAAGGTCCATAACATTCGTGAAACTACTGATAACTCTTACCATTATATCACTGCAACCCTGGCCAGGGATTTCCTGTTATGGCCAGTCGAGCATAGCACAACATCAACCCCCAATACCGGGAGAGACGAATCCCCTCCTATCGCTCATTGCCTCCATGTGAATCGGGACTGTACCCAAAAACCACCTGTTTGCACAACTCAGTAGAGCCGTGGTAGGGTGGAAATCAAAGCACAGTGGGAGACACACAAGACTCTATGATGATCTCGGGTCAACAGACTAAGCTGTACCAGTGTCACCAGAGAACTGCCATCTGACGTGAGGTATAATACCATCTGGAAGTTCTCGGCGAGTCCGTTCAGTGTACCCAGTCTCCACTGAGCACCCGCATACCATCTTCGATGTCAAACACCAATGGATATGGGATTATCCATCGCCCATCGCATGGGTCGAGAAGATATGTGCTAGTCTACTCTGGAATATCGATACCCCGTCTCGATATTCCCTCGACTAGGAACATTGAAGGATGTACTTATGGACTATCCAGGCCCCACTAGTATGATCTGCATCACAGTCCTGGAAATCGAGTACACATCCTAAGGGATTTATCAACATGTAACAGAGAGACAGAAAGTATACATGTTAAGATAAAGAGCAACCAGATAGCGTACTATCATGTCGAGCAAGAAAGTCCTACCTATATATGTCCCAGCATCCACTACAATATACATCCAATGTACAGTAATGGCCTCTAGGGCATACATATAACTAACAGGTTTGTTGTCTTCTAGAGGGTCCATCGCGTTACTTGCACTACTTAGAACGTCTTTAAACCACGGAAAAATCCAACACTTGGAAATTTTCCGGCAGGGGAAAAATTGGGTATTTATATCCGGTCGAACCTTTTAACATATTCTAAAATTACCCGGAAAAGCACATAAACAAAGTTTGATAATCCGATCGAATATACGAACTCCCAATACAACCCCAGAACACTCAACTCTTGAGTCAAATTAAAAATTCCCAGAAAATACAGCATTAAAATGTAAGAGTTACTGTGCAAAAAGTACTGGGAGAAGGGACAAACTTGCCGCGGAACCGCCGCATTAGCCATGCTAATACCGCGGTTCTGCCGCACTGTAGTGGAATCATGATCTCGTTTTTCACAGTTTTTCTTAGAAAACCCTGCTGAATTTTCTGCATATTTTTAATATTGAAAAATCCACATTTTCAAAAATTGGACAGAGAGTGGTCTCGGATTAGGGTTTCGGGTTTGTTCGGGTTTCAAACTTCGTCTACGCATCGTCTAAGGCTCTAGCTAGGATCTGATACCACTGTAGGGTTCCTAGGCACACTAATGAGGTCTCACAAGGCATCAACCATGCCAATTTCAAAAATTACATGTGCCGAGAAACCCTAATACGGATCGTTAACTAGATTTTAGGCGAAAACAATAAGTAGTTAACAACATAACTAAAAGAACGGAAATACAACCTTTGTAGATCCGGTTCTCCACCTCCATAGCTCTGCAATGATGTCCCTTCGCTGTCCAAATCGGATCCCGGACTCTGGCATCGGCTTCATCGGAAAAATGGGCGGCCTTGGTCGTCGGCTTCGATGCCGAAGATGATCTACGTCGAGGCATCACAAGATCAAGCTCCCACTTCACCAAGTCATGAAACTTGTGAAGATAACACCCTATACTACTTGGCAAGAGGTAGAGGATGAAGAAATAGGAGGTGGGTTCACTTTAGAATTGGATTTCTCACTCATTTGCTCAAGTTGCCATTGATGGAGCAAGGTTTCTTCATGAAGAAGAAGAAGAGGAAGAAGATGATAGAATATGATAAGTATTGAATAATTAGAAAATAATTGAAATACTTATCATATACTAACCTTAGTTGAGTGTAGAGAATAGACCATGGTTAACTTGAATGGTTAGGGTTAAGTATAAGACAAGAGTGATGACTTAGTCAAAGCTTCAAGAAGATTCAACTAACAAACAAAACAATCCACTATTCATTTATCCTTTCCAAAATGAAAAAGAAAATAAATAAATGAATAAATAAGTAATGGAAAAACAAAACCCTAATCATTAGTTTAACCATGGTTTAATTCTTTACACTTAACCAAGTAAGCATGCATCATCAAACATGATACAATCATGTGCACAAAAAGTATATCACATATACAACTTGTACATCCAAGTGAGAAAATCCATTTAAAATGAACCAATACTAGTTAATGCAAAGTAATATATCAAATATATAATTATACATTAAATCAACACTTGATTCATTGATCCGGTCATATCGCATATAACCGACTAGTATTCAATGTATCGATTTATCGAATCAATCCTTGATTCGATAACTAGGTTATATCGCATACAACCAATCGACACATTCATCGCGAGAATGAAATACGGTATCACATACACGCATTATTCTCGGTCCCGCACATATCTCATATGCGCTCCTATTTCGTTTCGCTTGAGCCAGGAAACCTCTGTGTAGGACTCTAAAGACTCGTCAATACGCCGGCAGCAGGTGATGATCATATCAAACACCCACAAGCCGCAAGCGGTCTGCTAAACGTAACGGCCACCTGGGTATTGAGCGATCAGAAGATCGACGAGCAAGCCCGCTCACACTCCTGTGAATCCAACCAGTAACACTTACCGTACAGTCCGGTCTGATCGTCTGATATGTCGCATATCTCGCCTAGGGGTGGTAAACGTCAGACCCCAATAGCTCGATAAGTCGTGTCGATCTGAGGTCTATAACAATTCGAGAAACTACTGGTAACACTTACCAGTAAATCTCAGCAACCCTGGCCAGGGATTTCCGGTTATAGCCAATCGAACACAGCGCAACATCAACTCCCTATACCGGGAGAGACGAATCCCTTCCTATCGCTCATTGCCTCCATGTGACTCAGGACTGTACCCAAAAACCACCGTTTTGCACGCCCTCTTGGACATGGTAAGGTGGAAATCAAAGCACAGTTGGAACCACACAAGACTCTATGACGATCTCGGGTCAACAGACTACTCTGTACCAATGTCACCAGAGAACTGCCATCTGACGTAAGGTATAATACCATCTGGGAGTTCTCGGCGAGTCCGTCCAGTATACCCAGTCTCTACTGAGCACCCGTATATCTCCTCTGATGTCAAACACCAATGGATATAGGATCATCCATCGCCCATTTGTATGGGTCGAGAAGGTACACGCTAGTCTACTCTGGTATATCGATGCCCCGTCTCAATATACCCACGACTAGGGAGTTTGAAGGATGTACTTATGGACTACCATGTCCCCACTAGTATCATCCACATCATAGTCTAGGTAGTCAAGTACACATCCTAAGGGCTTTACCAACATGTAATAGAGAGACAATCTGTGTACACGTTAAGGTAAAGAGCAACCAGATAGCATACTATAATGTCGAGCAAGAAAGTCTTTCCTATATATGTCCCAGCATCCACTACAATATACATCCTATGTATAGCAATGGCCTCTAGGGCATACATATAACTAACACGTAGTGTCGAGTCTTTAGTGTCCCACACAGAAAGCTATTCGCCTTTAGGCAAAAGAGTAGAGGTCGCGTGGTTTTGCGACAGGTCGCATGGTTTTGCGACAGGGTTCAGTCACATCCGTGCACTTATGCACGTTTAGTGTCCGGACAGTTTACACTAGCGGGCTTTGGTTTAAGCCAGATCCTAGTGTACGTATTGGGATTGGTTTTATCCAGTTTGTATTCGTGTTCCTCGGAACGCGGATGCGGGTGTGTATGCACAGTTGGCGGAGAGACGGAGGCAGAGGATTCTCATTAGGGTTGTTGACCGTTGACTATTGACTTTTTGCTCAACCCTAATGAGAATATGATATATGATTAACAATAATATTAATTAAGTATTGTGGTGACATGGTTGTTGAGGGGTTGACTTTGTTGACTTGTTGACTTTGTTGACCGGTTGACTAGGTTGGACGAGTTGACCATCATGATGACAATGGCTATCATTTCATGGCAAAGACTTTTCACTTACTTGTTCTCTTGTGCAATATGAGTGCATGAAATGATATAGCCATTTTGACTTAAACCATTTACACAGTACTTGATTACTATTTTTGTGATGATGGTTTTGGATTATGAGAGCCAAGAGAGAAAAGTCTTTCTCATTCTATCATTTTGATTCTCTCTCTTGTTCTTGAGCTCTCATCTTCTTCCTCTTGCTCTCCCTCTCTTTTTCTATGGTTCACTTGTCTCATGTGTTGAGAACCAAGAACCATAGAGAAAATCCCAACACACTCTTCTCTACTCACTCTAATTCATAAGGTTTAGCAAACCAAGTGAACTAGTTTCTTCAAAGACCGAAGAAGAAGCCAAAGGTAGAAGCTTTCAGGTGGATCGATCTTCGGCGCAAGGAGACAACGGGGTGAAGCCGATCCGGACAACCATCGAGGCTTGAAGATGAAGGAGTTCAAGAAAGAAAGGTATAACCCCCTAACCGAGTAGTTAACAATTCCTAGTTAGGTTGTTAGTTAGATGTTTAACCAAGATCCGGTTTTGAGTCCATGTTACCGCCTCTAGAAAAAAAAATTTCACCAAATCCGCATGCCCGAAAGTACCGGGAGAGGTAGTATGGACTTACAGGTTTTGTGGTGAAAAACTATTTAGTTTTGGAAAAGGAAGAGTAAAACTTTTGATTTAATTAAAAAAAAGATGAAGGTTTTGAACCTTGAGGAAGGAGAAGATCACAGATCTAGATTTTTCTTTGGAGAGAGAAAAAGTTCTTGAGATATTTTCATTATCCTTGCCTTTATAGGCTATACACTTTACATATAGCCCCTTGAGCTTTACAAAAATGGCATTTTAGCCATCCCATGGCTCATGTGCCATTTCTTTTTGCACATAAGCCATGGGCTTACAAAAATCTGGCTTTATGCTCATTTCGCATACATTCATGCATAAAAAATTACATAAAAAATCATTTATTACATGATCTATATTTTGGCATGGAAAAGGATGGCCGCGGGCTTGACTTGGGCATGGGCCCGCTTGACCTGGGCTTGGGCCTACCTGGCTTGGGGGTTGACCTTGACTTTGACTCGGTCAACCGGTGTCCAAATTTTTACCCCAACAAATTGCCCCCCATCAATAAATGCACACAGCATATTTGAGTTGTGTGCATGAAATTGATGGATCTTGAAGCCGAACTTCGAGGTGGAACATCATTCCGGGGGCGGAGCATCATCCCGGGGAGCATGATTCCTGGGGATCGGAGCATCATTCTAATTCACGGATCATAATTCCAGGGTCGGAGTATACCTCGGGGAGCATGATTCCCGGGGATCGGAGTATCATTCCGATGATCGGAGCATGATTCCAGGGATCGGAGCATCATTTCGATGAGCGGAGCATGATTCTAGGGATCGGAGCATCATTCCGATGAGCAGAGCATGATTTCAGGGATCGGAGCATCATTCCGAAGAGCGGAGCATGATTCCAGGGGATCGGAGCATCATTCCGATGAGCGGAGCATGATTCCACGGGATCGGAGCATCATTCCGATGAGCGGAGCATGATTCCAGGGTTCGGAGCATCATTCCGAAGAGCGGAGCATGATTCCAGGGATCGGAGCATCATTACGATGAGCAGAGCATGATTCCAAGGATCGGAGCATCATTCCGAAGAGCAGAGCATGATTCCAAGGGATCGAAGCATCATTCCGATGAGCAGAGCATGATTCCAGGGGATCGGAGCATCATTCCGATGAGCGGAGCATGATTCCAGGGTTCGGAGCATCATTCCGAAGAGCAGAGCATGATTCCAGGATTCGGAGCATCATTCCGAAGAGCGGAGCATGATTCCAGGATTCGGAGCATCATTCCGAAGAGCGGAGCATGATTCCAGGATTCGGAGCATCATTCCGAAGAGCGGAGCATAATTCCAGGATTCGGAGCATCATTCCGAAGGGTGGAGCATGATTCCAGGATTCGAAGCATCATTCCGAAAAGCGGCAGACATTCTGACCGAAGCATAATTTCAATGCAGAGGTTGATTCCCAGGCGAAGTATAATTCCGACAGGGAAGGCAGGTACTCCGAGGCAAATTATGATTCCGATACGGGGTACATTCTAAGACGACGCATGATTTCGACGCAGAGCTTGCTGGTTTGATTTGATTCGGGTTGACATCAATATCGCTATACTGGAATATGGTACCATAAGCGAATCATCATTTGGCATGAGAGGATTTGAGAATTGGTTTTGGTTTGGAAATTGTATTGCTACACTGGAATAATGCCAGGAGCAACTCATCATTTGCCCCGGGAGGATTTAGGAATTGGTTTTTGCTTGGCATCAGTATCGCTATATCGGAATATGGTACCAGGGGCCAATCATCTGTTAGTTATATATATGCCCTAGAGGCCATTACTGTACATTGGATGTATATTGTAGTGGATGTTGGGACATATATAGGTAGGACTTTCTTGCTCGACATGATAGTATGCTATCTGGTTGCTCTTTATCTTATCATGTATACTTTCTGTCTCTCTGATTACATGTTGATAAAGCCCTTAGGATGTGTGCTCGACTTCCAGGACTATGATGTAGATCATACTAGTGGGGCCTGGGTAGTCTATGAGTACATCCTTCAATGTTCCTAGTTGTGGGAATATCGAGACGGGGCATCGATAATCCAGAGTAGACTAGCACATATCTTCTAGACCCATGTGATGAGCGATAGATGATCCCATATCCATTGGTGTTTGACATCAGAGATGGTATGCGGGTGCTTAGTGGAGACTGGGTACACGGAACGGACTCGCCGAGAACTCCCAGATGGTATTATACCTCACGTCAGATGGCAGTTCTCTGGTGACACTGGTATAGCTTGGTCTGTTGACCCGAGATCGTCATAGAGTCTTGTGTGTCTCCCACTGTGCTTTGATTTCCACCCTACCACGGCTCTACTGAGTCATGCAAATAGGTGGTTTTTGGGTACAGTCCCGATTCACATGGAGGCAATGAGAGATAGGGGGGATTCGTCTCTCCCGGTATTGGAGGTTGATGTTGCGCTATGCACGACTGGCCATAACTGGAAATCCCTGGCCAGGGTTGCAGTGATCTACTGGTAAGTGTTATCAGTAGTTTCACACATGTTATGGACTGTTCCCCTCCGAAAGGCGGCGCACAGGACCGCGATGTCCTGACGCTGAGATTCAGGGCAGATGCTAATTGGTTTTATCCGTCCACCTCTCCGAAGATGCCAAGTTGATTTATGGCACCGTGTATCGGAGGTTTAGACGGATGCGGTCGATGTAGCAGACTTTGTCAGATTCCCCCTCGCTTGAGGGGTTTTTGATTGTGTGGACGCTCTTCCCTGCAGGCGCAAGCCCCTGCAGTTAATTACGCTACCGCATCGCGGTAACAACTTTCTCCTTCTCCAGAATTTCACTTCGTGTCGTGTGTGTTTGTTTTGTTTGTGGTTGCCCGTGGATTGTATACGGAGACTGGGTAATGCCGTCGCCCGTAGGACGTGGATTAGTCCAAATCCGTATTTACTTAGATTTGGGTTTGGTGTTTTTAGTTTAAGGATGCATTAGTCGCGTTGCGACTAAGATCAACTTAAACGTTCGTCAAGGATACGTTAGTCCTGTTTTGGACTAAGATCGACTTGACGTAGTGATTGATTTAATGTCTGGCCGCCGGGACTCGTCACCTCTCTGACGTCGTTGAGAGATTACAACGACAGGCGCCAGAGGAGTTTAGAGATGTACCCTTGAACCAAAGTTAATTTGGAGTTTTATCGTTTATTTAAATATCTAAGGACACGTTAACCGTATTTGGGGTTAAGATCGACTTAGACGGGACCGTTTAGATCCAACAAAAGAGCGTTTGGGCCCTATTGTGCCAGTTTAGGGACGTGGTGGTCCATCGCCAGTTTAGGGACGTGGTGGTCCATTATTAGTTTAGGGACGTTTCGGTCCGATATTAGTTTAGGGACGTTTCGGTCCGATTTTAGTTTAGGGACGTTTCGGTCCGATGTTAGTTTTAAGGACGTCTCGGTCCAATATTAGTTTAGGGACGTTTCGATCCGATATTAGTTTAGAAACGTTTCGGTCCGATTTTAGTTTAGGGACGTTTCGGTCCGATTTTAGTTTTAAGGACGTCTCGGTCCAATATTAGTTTAGGGACGTTTCGGTCCGATTTTAGTTTTAAGGACGTCTCGGTCCAATATTAGTTTAGGGACGTTTCGGTCCGATATTAGTTTAGGGACGTTTCGGTCCGATTTTAGTTTAGGGACGTTTCGGTCCGATGTTAGTTTTAAGGACGTCTCGGTCCAATATTAGTTTAAGGACGTTTCGGTCCGATAGTAGTTTAGGGGACGTTTCGGTCCGATTTTAGTTTAGGGACGTTTCGGTACGATGTTAGTTTTAAGGACGTCTCGGTCCAATATTAGTTTAGGGACGTTTCGGTCCGATATTAGTTTAGGGGACGTTTCGGTCCGATTTTAGTTTAGGGACGTTTCGGTCCGATGTTAGTTTTAAGGACGTCTCGGTCCAATATTAGTTTAGGGACGTTTCGGTCCGATTTGATAAGTGGTCGTTGGGACCCGTCACCTCTTTGACGTCGTTGAGGAATTACAACGAGGGATGTCAAAGGAGTTCGGAGATGTACCCTCGAACCGGTCGTGAATTGGTTTATGAGAGCCATTTTGCTCAATCAATTTAATTTAAGGACTTACAGCCAGGATTGGGTTAAGTCCAATTTTTTTATTTATTTTAGGCTCTGCCCGACTAAAAAAATCAATCCAAACAGGGCCCTGCCCCTTTATTATTTTGCAATTTGATTTGGGTCAGGCCCTTTTAAGTGGCATTTGTGCAGAACATCAAGAATTTTCCAAACAGGGCTCTGCCCCTCTTTATTATTTTGCAATTTGATTTGGGCCAGGCCCTTTTTAAATAATGGGTTGCATTTGTGCAGAACCCCAAGAATTTTTCAGATTCAAGAACAAAAGTGCATAGCACTTTTGATCTAAATTTGGATCAAAGGAAAACAAGTTTTTCTTTTCTTGTTTTCCCTGATTTCACAGAACCAAGGGTTCACAACAAGTGCCAGGCACTATTTATTTATTTTTATCCTTTGTTCTTCAGAGATTTTTCTCTTAAAAAGGGTTTTTACCTTTCTCTTTTTTTTTGTTCTTGAATAATCTCCAAGAGTTCTCTTTTCTTCGCTTTTTTTTTTACCAGAAGTCGGTTCTTCCCCGTTCATGCCGATTGAATGAGGTCTGGGATCCTATTTATAGTGCTCACAAATTTGTTGAATTTGTTAACAAGATCTTTTCTTAGTGATTTTTGGGAATTTTCCCACCGCTGGATCTTTGATCCAAAGGCAGAAGAAAATCTTCTGGTTTTGGAAAGAACAGAAAAGATTTCATTAAATTTTCATTCTGTTTCTGTGCAATTCACCAGCGCGTGACACGTGTCGCGCAGTAAGGCGCTTGCGCAACAGCGATTGCGCAACTGCGCAGACACGTGTCGCGCAGCCGTGCTCTTGCGCAGTTGCGGTTGCGCAACTGCACAGACACGTGTCGCGCAGCCGTGCGCTTGCGCAGTTGCGATTGCGCAACTGCGCAGACACGTGTCGCGCAGCCGTGCGCTTGCGCAGTTGCGCTTGCGCAACTGCGCAGACACGTGTCGCGCAGCCGTGCGCTTGCGCAGTTAAGTGTTACTTATGTTTTTAAAGAGCCTTGCTCGGACGTGCCGCCTTGGGCGTTGTGCTGACGCGTCAACTTCTGACACGTGGCGCATTGCGCACAGCGCAGAGGATCTGAAGCGTTGCTTCATTTATTAAAGTTTAAATTTTCAAAGCAAAGTTTTTGTTTCTGATTGGGGAAAGATGAAGCGTTGCTTCATCTCCCGCCTTGGAATTTGAACAGAGCTTTGCTCTGATTGGGGTAAACAAATGCCCCCCCACCGTTGCGCTTACGTGGCCTCCAAACGCGAGCGCAACGGTGGTAGAATCCCAACCGTCGCGGCAGCCTTTGGAAGTTGGAAGGGCATTTAATGCCTATAAATAGGACCTTTGGTCCTTCACAGATGATCATCATCTCCAAAAATTTTATTTTCAGAACCTTAGAGCCCTGCTCTTTATTTTCAAGAACTTCAAAAGTTAGACTCTTAAAACTTTTAGGTGAAAATTTTAATTTGAATTAAATTAGATTAATTTTCATTGAAAGAGCCTTGCTCTGAATAGACCCCTGATCTAAAGAAGACCCATTTAGGGTTTCATTTAGCAGAGCTTTGCTCTAAAGGGGTCTAAAGAGGATTAAGGATAACCCTGTTAGGCTTCCATTAATAGAGCTTTGCTCTCCGAAAGATTTTCATATATAATTTCTTGATTCATTAATGGAGCTTTGCTCCTTTTAAATTATATAACATAACTTTTAAGGGTTGCTGATTATTGTCAATCTTCTTTTACAGGAACAATGGACACCCATATGTATGCTCTTAACGAGATCATCTCTTATGGGGACATCCGCCGACTTGGCCGCTCTCAAAATCGAGAGTTCACAACCACGGAGTGTGCTGAAATCATGAGCCGCTTCGACGCGTACAACGGTCCTCTGCTTCCCCGGCGTTCCTCCCTACTTAAGCTTATCGTGGGAGCCATCTGGGAAGCGCTTCCCCTCTTCTGTTCCGGCGTGCCCCTTAGGGCGTTGGATGCTGCTGAGGATAAGTTGCACTCGGTGTACCTGTTGAACTTTATCTCAAAGAGACGGCGAGACAGTCTCATCGATCTCTTGCACGAGGTCTTTCAACAGTCTACCATACTCGCCGCTTATCGGAGGGTGGAAGACATCAGGGGGGACCCTGACGCTTGTGCTCGCGAGAGAAAGCATATTAGGATGGTCCGCGAGGCCTGGAAAGTCATAGATAGGGTTGCTTTCGAGTTCCTCAATCCATGCCCCGGGTTCGAGGTTATTCCCTTGTAATGATGTTTTTCGTTTATTGCTTTTATGATTGTAAGAACCATTGGCCATATTAATGGAAAAATTTTATCCCAGCTTGTCTTTATTTTATTTTTATTTTTTTTGTTCTGAGTCTTTTGCTCGCGCATGAATGAGTGTGTCTCGAACGCTTGATCAAATGTAAATCGGATGCTCCTTCTATAGCTTTCTTCTTTCTCTTACTATCGGCATGCTATCTTGATAAACATGATTAACAGATAATAGAGCACGCATCTTGACTTTCTTAAGAAATAGCGATGGCTTAGGCCGCAGGTTCAGATCTGCTGCCTAAGACTTTTCATCTCTATGAGCCGTGAGGGTCTCATAGAGACTTTTCTCCCTACGGATCGAGAGGATCTCGTAAGTGGATTTTCTCCTTAGGAATCGTGAGGATTCCCAAGTGTAGTTTTCTTTCATAAGTCGAAAGGATCCTATAAGAGAATTTTTCCCTCTTACGAGTCGAGAGGGCTCGTAAGCGGTTGTTTCCCTCTTTGTCGAGAATCGACTTCAGAGAGTGAGACCCGTGAATAGTATGTAAGAGACCATTTAGGATTGACGTGCAGGGTCCCAGTGCTTAGGAAACAGACTTCTTTTATGCCCACTGCCTAAGGCTTTATCTCACGAGTCGAGCCGCCTCGACAATTTTTCACAAGTCGAGACGAATCGAACGTTTCTCGCAAGAACATCTTAACGTCGCATTTAACCTCTGCTCTTTACGACAGAAGCCCGTTAAGGTCGGTGGTACTTAGGGTTTTGGCCATCGTACCGTCGCATAAGCTGATATAGTCCTCGATAGGCAATCGTGCTGTTCGAGTAGCCCTGCGACTGCCGTGTCTCTGATCCCTTCAGGGGCTGGACAAGACGTCTTCAAGCAATCCTCCTTGGCAGTTTGACCGTCGGAAGAGCAAGCGCTAGGAATTTGCCATGCCGCTTTTTACTTGAGGTTAGGCTCATTTTGGAGAGCCCCGATGAGTCATAACCACTCCGCGCTGGTGTGGGATGATCTCCGATAGTCTTTCAAGCTTTATATGACTTGCCGTTAAGACCCTGAAGCTAGGAATTTGGCCTTTGCTTCGTTTGCTGGCATTGCGTCCTCTGTATCGAGACGAATGTCATGGTGGGAACTAGGGATTTTGCCGTGGCTCCATTTGTTTGATGACGTTGCGTCTGCTGTGTCGAGACGAACGTTGGGGTGACATCTCGTCTGCTGTATCGAGACGGGCGTCGAGGTTGTCTTTAGGTTGCTGGTGAACCGTCGAGGTTTGGAACTAGGGATTTTGCCGTGGCTCCATTTGTTTAATGACGTTGCATCTGCTGTGTCGAGACGAACGTTGGGGTGACATCTCGTCTGCTGTGTCGAGACGGACGTCGAAGTAGTGACTACTCTGTGCTGGTGCAAGATGATCTCCGGTTGTCTTCCGGTTTTATATGAGTTACCGTCAAGACGTTGAAGCTAGGAATGTGGCCTTCGCTTCGTTTGCTTTGGTGTGTCCAAATCCTGTTGGAGGATGAACGCTGGGGTTAACATTTCGTCTGCTGTATCGAGACGAACGTTAAGGTGGTGACCACTCTGTGCTGGTGCGAGATGATCTCTAGTTGTCTTTCTGGTTTTATATGAGTTACCGTAAAGACGTTGAAGCTAGGAATGTGGCCTTCGCTTCATTTGCTTTATCATATCTGAATCCCTGCTGGAGGAAGAACGCTGAGGTTGACATTTCGTCTACTGTATCGAGACGAACGTCAAGGAGGTGACCACTTCATGTGAGATGGTCTCCGGTTGTCTTTCTGGTTTTATATGAGTTACCGTAAAGACGTTGAAGCTAGGAATGTGGCCTTCGCTTCGTTTGCTTTGTCACGTCCGAATCCCTGCTGGAGGAAGAACGCTGGGGTCGACATCTCGTCTGCTGTATCGAGACGGACGTCGAGGTGGTGACCACTCTGTGCTGGTGCGAGATGATCTCCGGTTGACTTTCTGGTTTTATATGAGTTACCGTAAAGACGTTGAAGCTAGGAATGTGGCCTTCGCTTCATTTGCTTTATCATATCTGAATCCCTGCTGGAGGAAGAACGCTGAGGTTGACATTTCGTCTACTGTATCGAGACGAACGTCAAGGAGGTGACCACTTCATGTGAGATGGTCTCCGATTGTATTTCCGGTTTTATGTGAGTTACCGTAAAGACGTTGAAGCTAGGAATGTGGCCTTCGCTTCATTTGCTTACACTGCGTCTGGTGTATTGAGACGAATGCTGAGGTGGAGCTGGGATTTTGCCATCACTCCGCTTTGTTTCGACCGTGAGGTCTTTTGTTGACGTTGCATCTACCTCCAGCTGGACTGCGGAGGAACGCTGTTGTTGACATTGCGTCTACTGTATCGAGACGAATGCTGAGGTGAAGCTGGGATTTTGCCATCGCTCCGCTTGATGGTGTAACATCTGTGTCCTGTTGGAAGGAGGAGGCACACCGTTGTTGGTCTCTAGGCTGTAGACGTTGACGTCGAGACCCTGAAGCTCGGGATCTTCGTTTGCTTCATTTGTTGATATCGTGTCTGTAATATTGCGACAAATGTCGAGAAGGTCTCTAGGTTATCTATGAACCGTCGAGATTTGGCTTCGCTTTCTGGTGGAGCCTGTTGGGAAGGTATTGTTCCCTTTTTATCTGTGCCCCTGAATTGTATACAGGGATCAATGTGATTTCACCTGTAGGGCAAAAAATTTCATTCTTTCATATTATTATTTTATTTCCGCGATGTTCTATCATTTCAGCTTTTATATCACGAAGGTCGCGATTGCCCAATCATTTCGGCTATTTTTCGCGGTGCCCAATCATTTCGGCTATTTATTTTATTTTTACTCGCTGTTTTTTTTTATTGCGAGTTGCCCAATCATTTCGGCTATTTCGTATGCATACATTTTTACTTGCTGATTCTGTTTGCAAGTTGCCCCATCATTTCGGCTATTTCGTATGCATTTTTTTTTTTTGCTTGCTGATTTTTTTTTTTGCGAGTAGGGGATTTGGGATCTGATACCAATCTTGGCATCAGCATCGCTACGACTGGAATATTGCCAGGAGCGAATCATCATCTGCCGTGAAAGGACTTGGAATTTGATACCGGTGTAGGCATCAGCATCGCTGCAACTGGGATATTGCCAGGAGCGAATCATCATCTGCCATGAAAGGACTTGGAATTTGATACCGATTTAGGCATCAGCATCGCTACAACTGGAATATTGCCAGGAGCGAATCATCATTTGCCTCTGTCGATCCCGAACAAAGGTGGCTTAGTAAACAGGATTAAGGGTCCTGTCGGCTAAGGCTTTTGACTTCATGAGCCATAAGGGTCTCACAAAGGTATTTCTCCCTACAAGTCGTGAGGATCTTGTAGGTGTATTTTCTCCTTAGGAGTCGTAAGGATTCCTAAGTGTATGTTCCTCGGTAAGTCGTAAGGATCCTACAAGAGGGTTTTCTCCTTGTAAATCGAGAGGACTTACAAGTGTTGTTTGCTGTACGAGCATATCCCTAGCCACGGATGAGACTTTGTTAGGAAAATGTTTATTCACGCCCGTGGATTGTATACAAGGGCCAATATAGGACTACTTGTAGGGCAATATTGGAAGTTTGTAGGGGTTTGCTTAAGCACAGGTTTAGGTCTCTATAACTTAAGACTTTCAAATCTTATGGGCCGTGAGGGTCCCATAAGAGAGTTCTCCTTACGAGTCGTGAGGATCTCGCAAGTGTATTTTCTCCTTAGGAATCGTGGGGATCCCTAAGTGTGTTGCTCCCTTGTGAGTCGTAAGGATCTCACGCGGGTGGTTTCTCCTTACAGGGTCGAGAGGACCCTATAAGTGTTTCTCAACGAGGTTGCGCCCTTTCGGGTTTTCACAAACACTCGCCGGTAGTCCTGCTGTTTTTACTCACGGAGCCCTTTCGGGTTTTTATCCGTGCCCATTTTGCTTATGGACATACCTTTTTTTTTATTCTTTTTATTTTTATTTTATTTTTCTTTTTCTTTTTCTTTTCTTTTTTTTTTACGAGGTCGCGCTCTTTCGGGTTTTCATGAACACTCGCCGGTAGCCCTGCTGTTTTTACTCACGGAGCCCTTTCGGGTTTTCATCCGTGCCCATTTTGGTTGTGGACATACCGTTATTATTATTTTTTTTTATTTTTTTTTTAACGTCAGCCTGAAGATGCTGCGGGTTGGGAGTAGTTTAACGACGTTTCGGTCATTTGCAAGTTTTTAGGACATTGCGGTCCATCATTAGTTTAAGGACATCTCGGTCCGTTGTTAGTTTAAGGACGTTTCGGTCCGTTATCCAGTTTTAGGACGTAGTGGTCCGTCGGGCTTTCTCTATGAATGAGCATGATGCCCCCGGCGTGTCCATATTTTTCGGACCATGCGGTTGTGGCGGGTTCACCTTCCAAATTTCGGACAACGCGAACTTGCCCTGTTGGTATTGGTCTTCAACCCAGTTCTTGAAGACGTAGAAATCCTCGATCAGATGACCTACCGTTTGGTGGTAAGGGCAATAATTAGGATTATCAATATCGCCTGGCCGCAACGGACGTTTTGGACTCGGTAGATTGATGAGTCTGTCACACACTGCCAGCTCGAACAGTCCCCTTGTTTTATCTTGCGGAAACGAGTAATGACGTCCTAGCCTCTCTTCGAGGGATGGGCGTGGATGCACGTTGTTTTGGCGAGCGACCGGCTTTGAGTTGCTCGACTGTTGCTGAGCGTTGGCGACGATGATCGCTTTTCCTTTCTCATTTCGGGGATCGGGTCTTGGAGGAGACGGTCTATGGCCCATCTGGTCCATTTGGGCTAATTTGTCGATCAAGGCCTGGAAGGTGGTCGGCCTGAAGAACATCATGAATTGCGAGATGGTCGCCTGCGGATCGAGAGTGCCCACAAACATGCCTACCGCAGGTGCTTCTTCTATGCGTTGTTCGCATTTCGACCATAGGTTTCGCCATCGTGTTGCGTATTGGACCCACGTTTCGCCGGGCCTTATCCTGGCATTTATCAGTGCTGTAATCGGGGTGCGTTCACTAGCACATGCGAATCTTTGTGTAAACAGCAGTTCCATCTCTGCAAATGTTTTGACAGAGTCGTTAGGTAGCTCCGAATACCATTCAAAGGCTATTTCTGCTAAGCTGTCGATGAATTGACGTAGCAACAATTTGTCATCGCCTCCAGTATTGCCGCATAAGGCCCTGAATTGAGCGACATGCTGATGCGGATTCCCTGTCCCTTTATATACGTGGAATTTAGGGATCGTATATCCTGGCGGGTAACTGATTTGGTCATACCAGCTCGGATACGGTCGTCCGGTCCTAACAATTTGCCCAGCCGCTTCATTCTCCTGATGAACCCGGATCTGCTGGGCTATATATTCGTCTAGGTCAACTTTGGAGATTGCCTCCTCCTTGGCTGTTGACAGAGCCGGCGGAGGATTTGACGTTTCTCCACTGTCGTCTTCAAGGATGATCGGAGGATCTTCTGCAGGAGGGTCCGGCTGTAACATCATCCCTACCATATCTTGGAAGAGGAGCGCCATCTGTTTTATGTTAGCCGCTTGCTCTGCAGCTTCTTTGTCCCACTTTTCGAGGACTCTGCGCAAAAAGTCAGTGTCGGTTTCTTGTTTTTGACGCTCATCCGAAGACATTTCAGAGCTTTCTTTTGGCTCAGTGAGTGCAGCCATTGTAGTCATCATTTCCTGAAGCTTTTGTTGTTGCTCTTGGGCTTTCGTCACGAATCGGGTGAGTGGTCGGTGGCCCGTAGAAGTGCGGCTTTTCTCCTTTCCAGAAGCCATATAAACAGTGTGCACCACCATGCCCCCAGACTTGGGGCGTTTTTGTTCGGTGTCTTTGCGATTTGCCGAAGACACAGGGGCTTTTTGCGGCCTCCTTTTTTGAGTGATTGGAGTTAAGGGAGCCGTCGTAGTGGGCACCCAAGTAGCTTTTGCTTTTTGTGGTTTGACAGAGTAATCCATCCCCTGCCGAACCTTCATCTTTTTCTGTCGTCGGAGGCAGTCTTGATCGATCACCGACTCTTGAACCTGTCGCCAGACTTTGTAAATTTTAGAGGACAGCCGTTGAAGGGGCTGCTCTAGCTTCTTCTCTGGAATATTCTTCACAGATAAATGAGTTTGCTTTAGCACTGCAGTAGGAGAGTTTCTGCGCACCGAGTTCAGCAACTCAAAGCTGTTCCTGGTTGGAACAGCAGTATCGATCTCCACCATTAGAGTTGGAGGAGTAAGTCCAGAGGGGGAGTTGCCCCCAGCCTTCTTCACTCGGCGCCAGTAGCGATGTCGGACATGTCGTGCTGATGGAGTTGCTTCAGCTATAGGGGTGACCTCCTCATGCCCCCTGTGTTGGTCAGAATATACCGGTACCAGCTTTTTAAAGATCGACGTCCGTTGAACGGGGACGGCCAACTTGTCAGAAGCGGACTTCTGAACATGGGAAGCAACCTTGGTGATTTTGCCAGGAACGGGAGTTGGGATGGCTATCCGCTTCGGGATAACGCCTTCTGGTATGGCAGGCTTCTTCATGGGCCCGATGGAGCTCTGGCCTAATCCATTAAAACCTGAAGCAGTGGAGTTGGGCGACCTGTTGAGAGGGGTCGAGGCAGTGGTGAGTCGATCGAAGACCGACTTCTTTGGAGCTTCTTGCAATGTCATTGGGGCGTTGAAGCTCATTGATGGGAGCATGGTCCCAAAAAATAGTCCAGTGGTGGCTTGAGCCACCTGCTCCACCGGCATTTTGAAAAGGGAGGCCGCTTGGGGCCCATAAGTCACTCCTCCAGCAATGACGGAGCGAGAGTTGTTGCTGCAGGCGATGCAGTTCGAAGCCATTGATCTTCTATTTTCTGCACGGAGCAAGACACCAAATCTTAGTACCTTGAATCCACAGGCAATCACAGCAAACCGCGATTTGTTCGCGAACACGACACACGAAGTGTGGAGTGGAAAGAGGAAGAGGTCCCACCGGGCGTGCCAGAATCTGTTCCCCTCCGAAAGGCGGCGCACAGGACCGCGATGTCCTGACGCTGAGATTCGGGGCAGATGCTAATTGGTTTTATCCGTCCACCTCTCCGAAGATGCCAAGTTGATTTATGGCACCGTGTATCGGAGGTTTAGACGGATGCGGCCGATGTAGCAGACTTTGTCAGATTCCCCCTCGCTTGAGGGGTTTTTGATTGTAGGGACGCTCTTCCCTGCAGGCGCAAGCCCCTGCAGTTAATTACGCTACCGCATCGCGGTAACAACTTTCTCCTTCTCCAGAATTTCACTTCGTGTCGTGTGTGTTTGTTTTGTTTGTGGTTGCCCGTGGATTGTATACGGAGACTGGGTAATGCCGTCGCCCGTAGGACGTGGATTAGTCCAAATCCGTATTTACTTAGATTTGGGTTTGGTGTTTTTAGTTTAAGGATGCATTAGTCGCGTTGCGACTAAGATCAACTTAAACGTTCGTCAAGGATACGTTAGTCCTGTTTTGGACTAAGATCGACTTGACGTAGTGATTGATTTAATGTCTGGCCGCCGGGACTCGTCCCCTCTCTGACGTCGTTGAGAGATTACAACGACAGGCGCCAGAGGAGTTTAGAGATGTACCCTTGAACCAAAGTTAATTTGGAGTTTTATCGTTTATTTAAATATCTAAGGACACGTTAACCGTATTTGGGGTTAAGATCGACTTAGACGGGACCGTTTAGATCCAACAAAAGAGCGTTTGGGCCCTATTGTGCCAGTTTAGGGACGTGGTGGTCCATCGCCAGTTTAGGGACGTGGTGGTCCATTATTAGTTTAGGGACGTTTCGGTCCGATATTAGTTTAGGGACGTTTCGGTCCGATTTTAGTTTAGGGACGTTTCGGTCCGATATTAGTTTAGGGACGTTTCGGTCCGATATTAGTTTAGGGACGTTTCGGTCCGATTTTAGTTTAGGGACGTTTCGGTCCGATTTTAGTTTTAAGGACGTCTCGGTCCAATATTAGTTTAGGGACGTTTCGGTCCGATTTTAGTTTTAAGGACGTCTCGGTCCAATATTAGTTTAGGGACGTTTCGGTCCGATATTAGTTTAGGGATGTTTCGGTCCGATTTTAGTTTAGGAACGTTTCGGTCCGATGTTAGTTTTAAGGACGTCTCGGTCAAATATTAGTTTAAGGACGTTTCGGTCCGATATTAGTTTAGGGGACGTTTCGGTCCGATTTTAGTTTAGGGACGTTTCGGTCCGATGTTAGTTTTAAGGACGTCTCGGTCCAATATTAGTTTAGGGACGTTTCGGTCCGATATTAGTTTAGGGGACGTTTCGGTCCGATTTTAGTTTAGGGACGTTTCGGTCCGATGTTAGTTTTAAGGACGTCTCGGTCCAATATTAGTTTAGGGACATTTCGGTCCGATTTGATAAGTGGTCGTTGGGACCCGTCACCTCTTTGACGTCGTTGAGGAATTACAACGAGGGATGTCAAAGGAGTTCGGAGATGTACCCTCGAACCGGTCGTGAATTGGTTTATGAGAGCCATTTTGCTCAATCAATTTAATTTAAGGACTTACAGCCAGGATTGGGTTAAGTCCAATTTTTTTATTTATTTTAGGCTCTGCCCGACTAAAAAAATCAATCTAAACAGGGCCCTGCCCCTTTATTATTTTGCAATTTGATTTGGGCCAGGCCCTTTTAAGTGGCATTTGTGCAGAACATCAAGAATTTTCCAAACAGGACTCTGCCCCCCTTTATTATTTTGCAATTTGATTTGGGCCCGGCCCTTTTTAAATAATGGGTTGCATTTGTGCAGAACCCCAAGAATTTTTCAGATTCAAGAACAAAAGTGCATAGCACTTTTGATCTAAATTTGGATCAAAGGAAAACAAGTTTTTCTTTTCTTGTTTTCCCTGATTTCACAGAACCAAGGGTTCACAACAAGTGCCAGGCACTATTTATTTATTTTTATCCTTTGTTCTTCAGAGATTTTTCTCTTAAAAAGGGTTTTTACCTTTCTCTTTTTTTTGTTCTTGAATAATCTCCAAGAGTTCTCTTTTCTTCCCTTTTTTTTTACCAGAAGTCGGTTCTTCCCCGTTCATGCCGATTGAATGAGGTCTGGGATCCTATTTATAGTGCTCACAAATTTGTTGAATTTGTTAACAAGATCTTTTCTTAGTGATTTTTGGGAATTTTCCCACCGCTGGATCTTTGATCCAAAGGCAGAAGAAAATCTTCTGGTTTTGGAAAGAACAGAAAAGATTTCATTAAATTTTCATTCTGTTTCTGCGCAATTCACCAGCGCGTGACACGTGTCGCGCAGTAAGGCGCTTGCGCAACAGCGATTGCGCAACTGCGCAGACACGTGTCGCGCAGCCGTGCGCTTGCGCAGTTGCGGTTGCGCAACTGCACAGACACGTGTCGCGCAGCCGTGCGCTTGCGCAGTTGTGCTTGCGCAACTGCACAGACACGTGTCGCGCTGCGGTGCGCTTGCGCAGTTGCGATTGCGCAACTGCGCAGACACGTGTCGCGCAGCCGTGCGCTTGCGCAGTTGTGCTTCCGCAACTACGCAGACACGTGTCGCGCTGCCGTGCGCTTGCGCAGTTGTGCTTGTGCAACTGCGCAGACACGTGTCGCGCTACGGTGCACTTGCGCAGTTAAGTGTTACTTATGTTTTTAAAGAGCCTTGCTCGGACGTGCCGCCTTGGGCGTTGTGCTGACGTGTCAACTTCTGACACGTAGCGCATTGCGCACAGCGCAGAGGATCTGAAGCGTTGCTTCATTTATTAAAGTTTAAATTTTCAAAGCAAAGTTTTTGTTTCTGATTGGGGGAAGATGAAGCGTTGCTTCATCTCCTGCCTTGGAATTTGAACAGAGCTTTGCTCTGATTGGGGTAAACATGGACCTTATATCGGCATGGCTTATCAAGCTATTGGGGTCTGACGTTTACCACCCCTAGGCGAGATATACGACATATCAGACGAACAGACTGGAATGTACGGTAAGTGTTACTGGCTGGATTCACAGGAGTGTGAGCGGGCTTGCTCGTCGATCTTCTGATCGCTCAATACCCGGGTGGGTTGTGGGTGTTTGATATGATTATCACCTGCTGCCGGCGTATTGACGAGTCTTTAGAGTCCTACACAGAGCTTTCCTGGCTCAAGCAAAACGAAATAGGAGCGCATATGAGATATGTGCGGGACCGAGAATAATGCGTGTATGTGATACCGTATTCTATTCTCGCGATGAATGTATCGAATGGTTGTATGTGATATAACCTAGTTATCGAACCGAGGATTGATTCGATAAGTCGATACATTGGATATTAGTCGGTCATATGCGATATGACCGGATCGTTAAATCAAGTGTTGATTTAATGATTTAATGTATAATTATATATTTGATATATTACTTTGCATTAACTAATATTTTTTCACTTTAGATGGATTTTCTCACTTGAAGTGCACATTGTATATATGATATAGTTTTGTGCACTAGTTTGTATCATGTTTGATGATACATGCAAACTTGGGTATGTGTATGCTTTAAACCTTGTTTAGGTTAATGGTTAGGGTTTTGTAATCTTTACTTATTTATTTATTCTTTTATTCATTTATTTTGGCAAGAATAAAATGGTGGCTAACTTTGTTTCTTTCTTGAAACTTCATGAAGCTTTGAAGCTTTGACCATTTTGTTTCTTAGCCTTAACCTAACCATTAAACCTAACCCTTGTTTATTCTCTACACTTAACCATGGTTGCTAAATGATAAGAATGGATTTATTTTTTTATTTTTAATATACTTGTCATATTCTTTTTCTTCTTCTTCTTCTTCTTCAAGAAGAAAGAAGCTTGCTAGCTTCAATGGTGAAATGAGAAAAAGAGTAAGAAATCCAATTCTAAAGTGAACCCACTTCCTATTTCTTCATCCTCTACCACTTGCCATGTAGTATAGAGTGTTTTCTTCACAAGTTTCATGACTTGATGAAGTTGGAGCTTGATCTTGAGTTGCCTCGACGTAGATCATCTTCGGCATCGAAGTCGACGACCTAGCCCGATCTTTTCTCCGATGAAACCACCGCGAGAGTCTAGGATTCCGATGGGTACAGCGGAGGGACGTCATCACGGAGCTATGGAGGTGGAGGACCGGATCTACAAAGGTTGTAGTCACTTTCCTTTAGCATTAAAGTTGTTTACTTGCTTGTTTCGCCTTTACCTCTAGTTATCGATCTTGCATAGGGATTCTTTGGCACATGAAAATTTAGAATTGGCCATGTTTGATCACTTGTAGAATCTCATGGGTGTGCCTAGGAACCCTACAGTGGTATCAGAGCCTAGCTAGAGCCTTAGGCGATGCGTAGACGGAGTTAGAAACCCGATCGAACCCGAAACCCTAATCCATGACCCCTCTCTGTACATTTTTGAAAATTGTGCTTTTTTTCAAATTAAAAATTCTCAAAAATATCAGCAGGAAAATACAAGGGTTACTGTGAAGCACGTGACTGTGATACGGCTAAAGCGCCGCGGAACCGCGGCCTTAACATGGTATTGGCGGCGGTTCCGCGGCCGTTTGTACTGATCAGGGAATTCTTTTTGCACAGTAACCTCAGTTGGTGTTTGCTGATTCTTCTGGGAATTTTTATGTTTCACTCAAGAGTTGAGTTTTCTGGGGTGTATTGGGGACTCGATAATTCAATCGGATTATTTAACTTTGTTTATTAAGTTTTTCCGGATAATTTTAGAACATGTTAAAAAGTTCGACCGGATATAAATACCCATTGTTTCCCCTACCGGGAAATTTCCAATTGTTGGATTTTTCCGTAGTTTAATCACGTTCTAAGTAGTGCAAGTAACGTGATGGTCCCTCTAGAAGACAACAAACCTTAACTCGATTATGTGACCGTCTTGAACTGCCCTTTGAACCTTAGGGTTTGGGGCAGTACGGCGTGCCACATGTGAGGCGTTGGCTTGACCCTTCTACGGCTGGACCGTTGGTACTGAGGCATGAAATGAATGTTTTTAAACTTATTTCATGTGTTGAGTTGTTTCGGGAAAACTTGGGTGTTCGATTGTTCGATCGGAAAGTTTAACATTTTCTATTTTATCTGGAATGTGATACAATATTTGGAATACACAAGTAGTTATGAGATAACTGAATGAATGTTATAAACATAGCAGTTTAGTCTCACTTGATCGGTTGGCACGGAATTTTGATGTGATCAAAAGTCCGTCGCAATCACGTAGCGTACGCGGATACTCGCCGGGTAAACTTAATAGACAGCTACACCCCATAGCCCCGACCAAGTGACTGTAGGAGAACCCCGTCGCCGAAAGCATCCGTTCGGGTGCTCGCGGCAGCGGTGTTCCGCCTTGGTGCACTTCGTCGACGGCATCGGGGGTGCGGCCGTCTACTAAAGTTTGCGACGAGCATTCGATCTGAATGCCGGGAATCCTGTTGAATTGCCCGACTTGATATTGAAAAGAGTTTTCGATAATGAGACTAAAATGCGGGGTTTATAATTGTTAGGCATGCGATGTCTAAGTATTTCATTTGATTAGGCATGCGATGTCTAAAGAGGTTGCGAATTCCAACTGTTGTAGTTTTACATTTTCTTTTCTGTGACCGTAAGTGTAATATGTAATATTGCCGGTTTCGTTGCTATATGTCAATAACAATTGGGATGCGCATATTTACTTACGTTGATGACATGTGATGTTATGTGTTGCTGGATATGTTATATTGGATCGTCGTGTTTGAATAGCCGGGGGTTTTTATGTGAGATGAGTGTTTTTCTTTTTCATTCATGTAAAAACATGTATGTAATATTCTTTTATTGGGGCACTTCCAGGTTGCGGAAGATGTCACCGTTGATGTATATTATTTACTTTTCTGCATTAGGATAGACCCAAGGAGGGGAGCACAAGTAACCGGGTTCTGGGGTCCAGTGGGAGGCCATCTCGAGGAGTCGAGTCCGGGTCTCCTAACCCTAGAATTGGTAGGGTTGCTTGCCGCTCTCGTAGGGGTCTAAGGGTGTGGGATTGGCTATTCATCACGACCGTGGAATCCGTGTTTTATACTGGCTCGTATTAAAAACACGGACGTCCTAGTATATCCAATATTTCATATGATATTTTCTGCTGCGATATCTGTGATGTAATCATGTGATTTGTTCAGATAGATATAGTATATAGTATATATGATATATTATATAGACGTTGCTTATGTTTTACACCCGCGCTAGCCCTGCCTCGCTTTGCCGTTAGTTACCTAACCTAACGGTGCAGACGGGACATCGAGGCGAATGCGGATGGCATAAGCGTACGTTATATTTATTTGTGATGTTTAGGTGGACTTAAATGATGGGATATTCATTAATGAGATTAATGAAAGAAAATAAACCTAAAAGATGTTGTGGAATCGAATTTCAAAATAAAACAGGTAGCTACAGTTCTTGCTTTGCATCGCGGTGTTCCTTGTAGAACATCCTGCACCTTATTCGATAAGGAAAGGACCGAGATCCCTTCACCGGGAGTGACTCCTTTAGCAATAACTGGCAGATGCTACAACTCTCAGTTTGTTTTTTGATTGCTTCTATAGTTTCTGCTTTGCACAGTGATA
Organism: Agapanthus africanus; assembly: GCA_030015575.1. NCBI lineage: Eukaryota > Viridiplantae > Streptophyta > Magnoliopsida > Asparagales > Amaryllidaceae > Agapanthus > Agapanthus africanus. The sequence continues at coordinate 543,206,631 of CM057337.1, forward strand.
TATATGATATATCCTGCACCTCATTCGACGAGGAAAGGGCCGACGATCCCTTCACCGGGAGTGACCCCTTTAGCAAAACTGGAAAAGCCTCAAAAACATTCCATTTAAAAACCATTTGATTCCGCAACGAGATCAAGTTCAAAGCGTTAAAGGTTTTCTTAAAAACCAGCCGCAACCCTCCGTCATTTTAGGAAGTAGAGTACTTAGTATTCGTGCTGTGTTTGTTGACCATAGTCAAGGCACAGTGTACGGTAGCTAAGTGATGTCTTCCTACACCGCATATGATGCGATTAGTTAGGACAGTCATGTGTCTTTGTTGACGTTAGCCAAGGGTCATATGGGTGGGTCTAATTAATCACGAAATGACGGGTAGAACTTGACTAGTGCTTATGATTTGTTGACCTTAGCCAAGGTCATAGGTGCTAGGGGTGAAAACCATTATCGGGAGTTTCAAGTGTTGAAACTTGCAATGAGATTGCATGCCTTCTATGTGATAGTTGGATCCCGATACCCACTGCGAGTAATTGTTACTCCTGGGAGATTTTTGCACTTTACAATTAGCCGATCAAGTAGGTGTCTAGAAAGGTGTCAACGGGGTTATGCCTCTGGGAAAATGAGGTTTACTGTAATTAGGTCCGTGCGAAAGCATGGGGAACCTCCCTCAAAGTACCGACACTAGCCTGGCTGAAAGATTGGCGAACTTGTAGAGTGTAATTAATCCCGGCTAGTCTTTCCTGTTAAGATTTGAAGGAAGATTTGATAAAAACAGTGGGAGCCATCCTGATTAGATAAAATAAATAACCAATCTAATCTTGCAAGAGCGCACGCAGAGTGTTTTCTTCTCTCTCTCTCCAGGTAGCGACCATATCACGCCTTAATCAAGATAATAATATGGATGTATTGACCGAACCCGCTTGTTATACTGAGCTGGGGAACGTTGGTCCCGCTCCAACTTATAATTGTTATAAGACAGAGTAGGAAATAGGGGAATACCAGAATTCCCATGCCGCCCAAACGAAGAAAGTGCATATGATGCATCTCCTTCGGGTGTGTTCATTATAAAGAACTGTTTCTCAGTAAAGAAAGAGGTACTTACAACAAGAAAGTAGGTCAGAAATCCTCTGCGTCCTGGGTATTAGATACCGGATCAGGATCCCGCAAATGTAATCTGTTACATAGGGCTAAAGAAAGGTAAAGAACTGAGTACGGGTGATAAGTTTCATGAGACAGAAAACGGGGCAAGTGTTGCAGCCAAGTCTGTTGGTCACTGTCACCCTGTATTATCAGTACATTGATTCTGAACGAATGTTATTAGATACCGAACCTGATATACAAAATCATATCAGTCTCTTTACAAGTAAAGAAATGATAAAATTTTGTATTGCTGGATATTGTTTTGAACATTTCCTATATCAAAAGTTGATCGGTTTAGGCACGATATCTAAAAGCATTGACGTTCTAAATCAAACTACAGTTCCTAGTATACAAAACACACACAAGAGGAAGAGTTCAGAAATGAATGAATCCTTCTTGAGGTATTGTAGACTAGGCCATATCAATGCGACCCGACTGGCTGAAGTTATATTTTAGATGCATATTTAAATCAGTTTAAATTTACATCTTGTGAAACTTGCCAGTCATGTCACAAAGATTAGATGACCATAGCTCTGTTTATTAGAAACAGAGAAAGAGTTAGTAAACTCTTGGGACTGATACATGATGATGTATGTAAGGTCCCCTGTCTACACATGCCAGGACCGATTCTTTGTACTTCACTACATTCTCTGATGATCTCTCAAGATTCAGTCATATGTTCCTCTTGAAACATAAGTTCGAAGCTTTTGAGGTATTCACAGAATATAAGTTGGAAGTAGAGAACCAAAATACGGGTATAAGTATTATGTCCTATGATAAGATCAGGGAGGAGAATACTTGTGCATGGAACTCTGGGACTATTCTAAAGGAGAATGAGATTCTCTCTCCATATTACTCCTCTAAATATACCACAGCACAACAGTGTATCGGGGCGGAGCAATCACACCACATTAGATATGGTGTGCTCTATGATGAGTACTACTGAGTTACCTGTTTCTTTTAAGGGGGCTATGCACTTATGAAGTTGCATACCTATTGAATAGGGTTCGATTCAAATCAGTGCCTACCACTCCATATAAGATATGGTATGGGAAGAACCCATCTCTTAAGAAAGTTAAGATTTGGGATTGTCCGACCTATGTCAAAAGTAAAATCCGGACAAGATCGAGGCAAGGTCAGTTCTGTAGAACTGGAAAGGTTCCAGCTATACAAAACTGCAGCTAATGATTTGACAGAACCAAAGGATTCAATAGTCCCCGACGAACCTCAGCCTCTCCGCCGATCTAGTAGGGTTCCTCACCTGCCTGAGAGATACTTCGGTTTCTCGATGACAGTGGGAGCGAGGATTGCATCATGAGATGATGACCCAACTAGTTTCGAGCAGGCCATCGAGAGTAGGGTCTCTGTAAGAATGGTTGGATGCTTAGCGATCTGAGATGGAATCCATATGCACCAACAAAGTATGGACTTTGGTTGCGATATCTGAAGGGTTAAATCCCCATCAGGAGCAAGTATATCTTGAGAAGATTACTTGGTATAGGTGGAAAAGTTGAGACTTTCAAAGATAGACTTGTTAAAGGTTTTCGTCATCAACCAAGCGTGGATAATGATGAAACCTTTTCCAGGGACTATGCTTAAGTCCATCCAGATCCTACTTACCATTGCTACATACCATGACTACGATATCTGGTGGTTGGGTGCCATGACTACTTTTCTAAATAATGATTTAGAAGAGAATGTCTATAAGAACACAGCCAGAGGGCTTCGTAAACAGTGGGAGCAGCGGAAACGTGTGCAAGTTGCTTTACAGGATAAAGCAGGTATCGCGGAGTTGGAACATCTGTTTTGATGTGGTAGTCAAAGAGTTTGACTTCATCAAAACGGTAGATGAACCATGTATGTACAAAAGGGTAGTATGGAGTATGGTAATGATCCTCGTAGAGTACGTGGATGACATACTCTTGATAGGAAAGGAGTTTCCTATGCTACGATCGGTCGATCTCCTCTTATCACATGGATTCTCCATATAGGATAAAGTGATACCTCCTAAATCCTGGGATTTGGATCTATGAGATAGATCTAAATGGATATCAGGCTTTTCACTAAGTTTAGTGAGATGGCATCAATCGATCCTGGGAAGAATCACTGGAAAGGTTCTAGGGTGATAAGGACGACTGAATATCAGTCGCAGGCATTGTCTTTACCCTCAGTGAAGGGACGGTGTGTTGGAAGAGTTCCAAGCTATATACCGTGGCAGACTAGATGATTAAGGCTGGTGACATCGCTATTAATGATACTACCAAAGAGGCAGTTTGGGTGTATATTGGTTCATGAGATGAACTAGGTTCTTACCATTGTGTGTCAATGGAAGTGTGGCTATGGCCCAGGAACCCTGGTCCCATCAGTGACCCAGACATATTCTGAGGCAGCATCACCTGATCATGGAGATAGTTGATCTCCAGAGTGTCGAGGTTAGGAGAGTAGACTCAGAGGATAACACGGCGGATCCACTCACAAAGGCCTTTTCCCAGAGAGAGACTTATAAGGGATGGTTGAGTATGTGATACTGCAACCACTGCTACAGATGGCCCTAGTGCAAGTGGGAGATTGTTAGTTATATGTATTCCCTAGAGGCCATTATTGTACATTGGATGTATATTGTAGTGGATGCTGGGACATATATAGGTAGGACTTTCTTGCTCGACATGATAGTACGCTATCTGGTTACTCTTTATCTTAACATGTATACTTTCTGTCTCTCTGATTACATGTTGATAAAGCCCTTAGGATGTGTGCTCGACTTCCAGGACTATGATGTAGATCATACTAGTGGGGCCTGGGTAGTCCATAAGTACATCCTTCAATGTTCCTAGTCGTGGGAATATCGAGATGGGGCATCGATATTCCAGAGTAGACTAGCGCATATCTTCTCGACCCATGTGATGAGCGATGGATGATCCCATATCCATTGGTGTTTGACATCAGAGATGGTATGCGGGTGCTCAGTGGAGACTGGGTACACTGAACAGACTCGCCGAGAACTCCCAGATGGTATTATACCTTACGTCAGATGGCAGTTCTCTGGTGACACTGGTACAGCTTAGTCTGTTGACCCGAGATCGTCATAGAGTCTTGTGTGTCTCCCACTGTGCTTTGATTTCCACCCTACCACGGCTCTACTGAGTCATGCAAACAGGTAGTTTTTGGGTACAGTCCCGATTCACATGGAGGCAATGAGCGATAGGAGGGGATTCGTCTCTCCCGGTATTGGGGGTTGATGTTGCGCTATGCACGACTGGCCATAACTGGAAATCCCTGGCCAGGGTTGCAGTGATCTACTGGTAAGTGTTATCAGTAGTTTCACACATGTTATGGACCTTATATCGGCATGACTTATCAAGCTATTGTGGTCTGACGTTTACCACCCCTAGGCGAGATATGCGACATATCGGACGAACAGACCGGACTGTGCGGTAAGTGTTACTGGCTGGATTCACAGGAGTGTGAGCGGGCTTGCTCATCAATCTTCTGATCGCTCAATACCCGGGTGGCTGTTACGTTTAGCAGACCGCTTGCGGCTTGTGGGTGTTTGATATGATCATCACCTGCTGCCGGCGTATTGATGAGTCTTTAGAGTCCTACACAGAGGTTTCCTGGCTCAAGCGAAACGAAATAGGAGCGCATATGAGATATGTGCGGGACCGAGAATAATGCGTGTATGTGATACCGTATTCTATTCTCGCGATGAATGTATCGAATGGTTGTATTTGATATAACCTAGTTATCGAATCGAGGATTGATTCGATAAGTCGATACATTGGATATTAGTCGGTCATATGCGATATGACCGGATCGTTAAATCAAGTGTTGATTTAATGATTTAATGTATAATTATATATTTGATATATTACTTTGCATTAACTAATATTTGTTCACTTTAGATGGATTTTCTCACTTGAAGTGCACATTGTATATATGATATAGTTTTGTGTACTAGTTTGTATCATGTTTGATGATACATGCAAACTTGGGTATGTGTATGCTTTAAACCTTGTTTAGGTTAATGGTTAGGGTTTTGTAATCTTTACTTATTTATTTATTCTTTTATTCATTTATTTTGGCAAGAATAAAATGGTGGCTAACTTTGTTTCTTTCTTGAATCTTCATGAAGCTTTGAAGCTTTAACCATTTTGTTTCTTAGCCTTAACCTAACCATTAAACCTAACCCTAGTTTATTCTCTACAATTAACCATGGTTGCTATATGATAAGAATGGCTTTATTTTCTATTTTTAATATACTTATCATATTCTTTTTCTTCTTCTTCTTCTTCTTCTTCCTCAAGAAGAAAGAAGCTTGCTAGCTTCAATGGTGAAATGAGAAAAAAAGAGTGAGAAATCCAATTCTAAAGTGAACCCACTTCCTATTTCTTCATCCTCTACCACTTGCCATGTAGTATAGGGTGTTTTCTTCACAAGTTTCATGACTTGGTGAAGTTGGAGCTTGATCTTGAGTTGCCTCGACATAGATCATCTTCGGCATCGAAGTCGACGACCTAGCCCGATCTTTTCTCCGATGAAACCATCGCGAGAGTCTAGGATTCCGATGGGTACAGCGGAGGGACGTCGTCAAGGAGCTATGGAGGTGGAGGACCGGATCTACAAAGGTTGTAGTCACTTTCCTTTAGCATTAAAGTTGTTTACTTGCTTGTTTCGCCTTTACGTCTAGTTATCGATCTTGCATAGGGTTTCTTTGGCACATGAAAATTTTGAATTGGCCATGTTTGATCACTTGTAGAACCTCATGGGTGTGCCTAGGAACCCTACATCATCATTTGCGCTTGTTTATCAGGAAGCGATGGCTTAGGAGACAGGTTTTAGGTCCCTATCACCTTAGACTTTTCGATTTTGTGAGCCGTAAGGGTCTCACAAAGCATTTTCTCCCTACGAGTCGTAAGGATCTCGTAGGTGTATTTTCTCCTTAGGAGTCGTGGGGACTCCTAAGTGTGTTGCTCTTTTGTGAGTCGTAAGGATCTCACGCGGGAATTTTCTCCTCAAAAAGTCGAGAGGACTTTGCGAGTGCATTTCATCTCTTTTTCATGAGTTTGCGCCCTTTCAGGTTTTCACAAACTCGCCGGCAGTCCTGCTGTTTTTACTCACGGACTTTCGGGTTTTCATCCGTGCCCATTTTGCTTGTGGACATACCTTCCTTTTTTCCATCTCTTTTTTTTTTCTTTTTTCTTTTTTTTTTTGAACCTTCCCTGCCGGTGGGACTTTGAATGTGGTCTCGCCGGTAGGACTTGGGAGAGATTGGGATCGTTTTACGCCCGTGGATTGTATACGGTTTTGCAGGATGTATGATCCAGACCGTAGGGCCATAAAAATTTCGGGACTTTGTTGGCGTCTGCATCGTTGCACTGGAATATGGTACAAGGAGCGACTCATCATTCGCCACTTAGGGATTTGGATTTGGAATTTGGCTGGCGTCTGCATCGCTGCACTGGAATATTGTATCAGGAGCGACTCATCATTCACCATTGGGATATGGGATTTGGAATTTGGTTGGCGTCTGCATCGTTACACAGGAATATGGTACCAGGAGCGACTCATCATTCGCCACTTGGGGGTTGGGGAGCGATGGCTTAGGAGACAGGTTTAGATCCCTACCACCTCTGACTTTTCAATTTTATGGGTCGTGAGGGTCCCATAAAAGCATTTTCTCCCTGCGAGTTGTAAGGATCTCGCAGGTGCATTTTCTCCTTAGGAGTCGTGGGGACTCCTAAGTGTGTTTTTCCTTCGCGAGTCGTAAGGATCCCACAAAGGTTTGTTCTCCTCATGTATCGTGAGGACACATGAGTGGGTTTTCTCAATGGAGCATAATTTCAAAGGCGGAGACCAGCCGCGTAACTGGTGATTAGGTGGGGCATGAGGGTGATGAGAATTGTTTAAGCCCGTGGATTGTATACGGTAGTCAATTTGGGGACTAACCGTAGGAATGGGAGAATTTTGAAAAATTGGATTTTGGTTGGCATCTACATCGCTACACTGGAATATGGTACCAGGAGCGACTCATCATTCGCCGATATTTTGTTTGTTTTTTGTTTTCTTTTTGTTTTACCACGATTGCTCTATCATTTCAACTTTTCTTATCGCGAAGGTCGCGATTGCCTATCATTTCGGCTATTTATTCGCGGTTGCCCCATCATTTCGGCTTTATTTTCATTTTCATTTTTACTCGCTGATTTTTATTGCGAGTTTCCCTATCAGTTCGGCTTTTCTTTATTTTTCTTTTATTTACACATTTTTTTGTTTATATACACACTTTTTTTATTTATTAATTTTTTTTACAGTTTAACGACTTAGAGGTCGACTGTTCCCAGTTTAATGACATGGTGGTTGATTGTTTTTAGTGAAAGGCAGATGTCTGAGAGAATCAGTTTCATGAAGATCTTCGGTCTCCGTTTGTGTAAAATTGGCGGTTGCGACTTGACTGTTTATTAACACGCCTTTGGACAGTTCTATCTCTCCTTCCTTGTATTACTTTTCGACCCAATCTTTGAAGACGAAGCAGTCCTCAATGGCATGACCTATCACTCTGTGATAGGGGCAGTATTTGGGGTCGTCGGTCATATTTGCTTCCTGTGGTCTTTTTGACTCTGGCAGTTGTAGACCGTTCCTCAGGGCGTCTTTGAATATTTTATGAATTTTGTCCCTTGTGAAGGAATAGACCTTGTCCAGCTTCTCTTTCAGTGGAGATTCTCCTCCCTCTCCGAACACTGGCTTCCGAGGCAGGTTGGCACTAGGCCCGCTTATCCCTCGATTATTTCGGTTAGCCGAAGTGTTGAAAGACTCAGAATTGTCAGGATTTCCGCCTTTGCGATTATCGTCCTTTCGGTTTCTACAGGACCTATTGTCATTTTGGGAATCCGAGGAGGACTCCTGCTTTAAACGATCCAGCATCTGAACTTTCCTGGTCAGCTCTTGGAATGTTTTGAGACCCGCGGTACATAGAAACGGGGCCATCCAATTGTTGAGATTTCCGACGAGGAGACTGACAGATTGGTCCTGCTCTATCGGCGGTTCACATTTGACGGAGAGATTCCGCCATCGGGTTATAAAATCCATGCTGCTTTCATTGTTCTTGGGCTTGGTCCTTACGAGCTCGGCAATGGTGATCTTATCGCTGACGCTCATGAACCTTTGTCGAAACAAAGATTCCATTTGGACGAAAGTAGTAACGGAGCCATCCGGTATGCTCGCGTACCAGTCGAAAGCAACATTGGTCAAGCTATTAACGAACTGGCGGAGGAGAAGCGCATCGTTGCCCCTAGTGTTCCCGCATGAGTCTTTGAAGTGGGCGATGTGCTGATTCGCATTTCCCGTCCCGTCGAATCTTCCGAATTTGGGGATGACATAGCCGCTAGGAAATTCTACCAGATTATACTGAGCAGGATATGGTCTCCCACTACTGCTAATATCTTTTTGAGCTTCGGCTTCGGCCACCAATGTTTTGACTTTACCGATAACCAAATCCATGATTTGACCTTGAGTTAGCGGGCTACCGTCATCGGTAGCCAACACATCTCCCTAGATAGGATGCGACTGATTTTCATGCGGTTCGCCCACTTTTGGATTTGAGGGAATAGGCGTCGGCTGCTTTGGGGCACCATTTCCTGGTTCACAAGCAGAGCCCTACGCTTGATTGGGCGGCTGAGAGGCAAGTTGGGCTGTGAGCTGTAAGACTGTTAGTGTTTATGCCCTAGAAGGCCATTACTGTATCATACTAGTTTGTATATTACTTAATGGAAGCTTGGGATATTCACATGTATATAACAGTCTTGCTAAACATAGTAGTATGCTACTTGGTTTTTCTATCTTAATATGTGATTAAACGTATTGATAGAGCTCTTAGGATCTTGCTTGACTACCAGCGTTATGATGGCAGTCACACTAGTGGGGGCTGGGTAGTCTATAAGTACATCCTTATTCAGGTCCCTAGTCGTTGGATTATCGAGACAGGGCATCGATACTCCGGAGTAGTCTAGTGTGTACGCTTCTCATCCCAGTTGGGGAGATGGTCTGTCCCACAGCCGTCAATACGTCGTACTGGAGATAGTATGCAGGTGCTCGTTAGGTTACGGGTACACCGGACAGGACTCATAGGGAACTGTTGGTTGGTTTTATACCAGTCGTCAGTGAACAGTTCCCAGGTGACATGAGTACAGCATAGTCCGCAGACTTGACACTGCTACTTCACCTCGAGTATGTCCCACTGTTCTTAGATTGCTACCCTACCACGGCTCAAAGGAGTCGTGCAAACAGGTAGCAGTTGGGTGCAGTCCCGAGCACTTGGAGGCAGTGGCGGTTAGACAGGATTCGTCTCTCCCGGTATTGGGGGTTGATATCGCGCTGTGTCAGAGAGCCATTACGCAAAGTCACTAGCCAGGGCAAGCGAGATTTGCTGGTAGGTTCCAGTAGTTTCTCAGGGTGTAATGGGCTTCGCTCCGACATGACTTATACCGCTATTAGGGGACTGACGCTTGCCGCCCCCTAGGCCTGTTATGCGATAATCTTAGACGAACGGACCGGACTATACGGAGATTGTCACATCAGACTCAGTAGGAGTTCGGATGGGTTTCCTCATCGGCCTTCTTATCAACATCTACCTGGGGACCGTTACGTACAGCTAGTGCCGCTTGCGGTCTGTGGTTAAACCCACTGCCAGCGTAGTAGTCAAGTCTCTAGAGTCCCACACACAGAGTTTCCCTACTCCAGGCGAAACGATATAGAGGTCGTATGGTTTTACGACAAGGGTTCGGACGCATACGTGTGTTTACGCATGTACGACATCCGGACAGTTTTTACTAGCCGGTTTTGGTTTAAGCCAGTTTCTAGTATCCGGTTATTGGATTTATACAGTCTAAAGTTTTTCCTTGTTTTCACGGATAGGAGGGGCGTTCTCGTAATTGCGCGAGAAGCTTCTAGAAGATGGTGACTAAGGAGGTTAAGGTGGCATATACATTGAATGAGATTAGTGAGTCATATGAGTGATTCATCCATGTCATTAATGCATCATAAATGCTTATGACTCATGGAAATGAATCACCATTAGATATTTATGAAGCATGATTATTCATCATTTTATTTTCTTTTATTGATAAATCTTAATTCTTCATATATATTATGATAACTCATTTTCTCATATCAATCATCATTCTCACTTTCTCTCTCCTCAAGCTCTCCCTCTTCAAACCCTAATCCTCCGCTCTCATGTGTTGAGTACAAGGATTAGATTAGACTACTTAATTCTCAACCATTCTCTATATCACCTAGGTTTCTTGGATTAGCACTTCAAGAAACCTAGTTACCTCTAGTTTGAGGTGAAGCTTGTAGTAAAGCTCTCGGGTGGATCTTCCACTACTTAGAGAAGGCCGGAGAGGACGTGGAGAACGACAAGACGAAGGACTCGGTTCTATAGGTATAATCACTTAACATAGTAGTTAACACTTCTATGGTTTCTTGTTAGTCATTGTTTATGCAAAGATTCTCGGTTAGTCGATGTTTACACCTAAAACAAGATTGTTTTTCATTATTCCGCCTCCCCGCAAGTCGTGGGGTGTTGTACATCAACTTATAGTGGTATCAGAGCCTCGCTAAACAATAAATAACTCATTATCAAAGTCGTAAGAATTTCGAACGCAAAAAAGAACCGGAAACATCGTCGATTATCACACTTGCTGTCGAATTTTAAACTGGCTCCAAAAATTTTTCAGGGTGCTTCAGAATAACAAGCAGGAAAAACTAGGGATACTGAAGAAATTTAGACTCCTAACTCGGCCATCTCACCGTGGAACCGTGGCGGATCCATGCGATCCGCCGCGGATCCGCGGCCGAGTTGGGGCCGAGTCGGCCCAAATTTATTCAGTAACTCCTAGGTGTTAACAGTGATGTTTCTGGGATGTTTTATTTTCTGCTAAGATCTCAGGTTCACAGAGAAGTATTGGAGTAGAATCTAAAAGCATTTGTTCGATCAAAATTTTACGATGTTTGCTAATATAATTATATCTGTGTTTGTATAATGTGTTCGTAAACCTCCCCTAACTGCTAGTATGTCGGCTGGAAGGGGGTTGCACATTTCTATAATGGTTTTTACTGTTTGTGGATGTGAACTGTATTGGACTGTTGTGATGATTAGCCGGGGTTTGTGATGGGTTATTATTTTAATTCATTCGATGTAATTGTAATATGTTGTAATATTATTTTGCGGGGCACATCCAGGTTGCGGTTGTAGCCACCGTTGTATTATTTCATTTTACTGTTTTTGCTCCTAAGATAGACCCAAGGTGGGGTGCAAAAACTACCGGGTATTTTGAAGTGTTTAGTGGCCTACTCACTTTGTTGAGGGAGACCGCTTCACTTCGGGTATTTAGCGGGCAGTTTGCAGTACCCGTAGGGGTCTATGGTGGGGTAAAGGCTATTCATCACAACTGTGTAATCCGTCTTTTGTTGCAGGCTCTAACCAAACACGGATTGCTTGCAAATCCAAAAAGGTTCATATGAGATCTGGAATGCCTATTATTGCGTCTGACGAATGTACAATATCTATATATGATAGCTATTTAGACATCACTTATGTTTTACACTCGCGCTAGCCCAGCCCCCGCTCTGCCGTTAGTTAAGTAACCTAACGGGTGATGACGGGACCCCGTGGCGAATGCGGATGGCATAAGAGAACGTTGTATTTTCGTTGTTTTCTGCAATGATAGGTTAAATGATGGGACGCATTATTTTAATGCAAAGAAAATAAACCAAAGTTGAATCGTTGGAACAGTTTAAAAGAAACCACTCGATTATTTTTAAAACAGATGATATTTTAAATTGCGGAGCTTTAACCACTCTTTTTAAAAAGCTATCAGGTTCCTTCGGTTATATCAAGTTCACTACGTTCACGGTTTCGCCAAAACCAGTCGTAGCCCTCCGTCATTTCTTATGGATGGTCAGTAGTATTCAAGCTATGTTTGTTTGGCCCTTAGTCAAGACATAGTGATTGGTAGCTGCTGGGGTATTCATTTGTTGCATAGATAGATGAGTTGGTTTGGGACAGTCGTACTACTTTGTTTGGCCCTTAGTCAAGAGTATATACGGATGGGTTCAAATCAACAGGATAATGATGGACAAAACTTGACATGTGACTTATGATTTGTTGGCCCTTAGTCAAGGTCATAAGAACATGGGGCAAAAATCTATATCGGGAATTTCTAAAGAAACTAAAATTTGCAAAGAGATGCATACCATTTGGAGTTTGATGAATGTTGGTAGGATTCCTTCAACATTATCATACGATGATATTTGGATCCCGATCCTACTGTGAGTATATGCTACTTATCAGGAGATTCTTCACTTAACGATCAATGCTATAAACCAAGTAAGTGCCGAGAAAGGTGTCAGCGGGGCTACACCCCCAGAGAAAAGAAGTTATTTAATTAAGGAACTTCACGAAAGCGTTGGAAAACCTCCCTCGAAGTACCGACACTAGCCTGGCTGAACGGTTAAGCAAGTATTGTACAGTGAGAATGGTCCTGGCTAATTCTTCTTTTATGGTTTGAGGAAGGATTCGAGAAACAGTGGGAGCCATCCAGTTTAGATAAATTAAAAACCAATCTAAACTTGCAAGAGCATCATGCTAAAGTGTTTTCTTCTCTCTCTCTCATTGCAGCGACCTTGTGACCATGACTAGGTTACATCTAGATAACAAGTTGACTGAATCTAACTTATATGACTGGCAAAGGTATATCCAGATGACCATTGCCTATGACAAGCTGGACCACCCTATTACTACTCAAGATCCCGCCGTCCCAGGTCCAGTTTCCACCGTCGTGGATATGGATATCCGTCAGACAAAGGAAAAGGATAAAGCGAAAGCCAAGTGCCTCGTGTTGGCTTCAGTTGATGGTATATACCAGAAGCAGCACGAGAAGATGGACTCTGTTTCCATCTTTTTCCATAACAAAGATTTATACGGAGAGCAATCTCATATCGCAAGATATGAGGCCTCGAACGAATTAATTCAAGCAAGGTCGGCTGACGGGTCATCTGTAAGGGACGACGTCCTTACGATGACTAGCTATATTGATGAGCTCAAGGACCTGGAGACCACGTTGGGAAACAGGTCATATGCTGACTTATTTCCATGGTCCATACCCTCTACTTACATCCTGAAAGAAACCGGGGAGACACAAGCTCTGCTTAATAGGAAACCTTCTTCTTCATCCAAGGCGAAAGCAAAGGGTGAAAAGAAGAAGACCTCTACAAAGCCGATATACGGTGTCAGTAAAGTAGGAGGAAAGGGAAGAGAAAAAGTTTCGGGACTTGGTGTAGGTAAAGAGGGATATTCCTATTGTTATGGGAACGGGCATTGGCAGAAGGATTGCAGGGCTTTGGAAGCCAGTAGCCAGGATACGAAGCATATTGTGGCTTCAGCCTCAAGTGTGTTTGTAATTGAGAACTGTTTGTCAATTAACTCTACTTCCTGGGTACTAGATACCGGAGCAGGATCTCATATCTGTAATTCATTACATGCTTTGAGAAACCGTAAAGTTATAAGGGTAGGTGATTTGTCTCTCAGAGTTGCAAACAGAATGAGCGTGGACGCTGAATCCGTGGGAGAATATCGTCTAGGTTTGACAAGTGGGCAGATATTGATTCTACGTAACTGTCTGTATGTACCTAGTTTGACTTGTAATATCATATCAGTTTCCTCACTTTCGAGAGAGGGGTATGACTTTACATTCTTAAGCGATGTGGTTCACATCCACCTAAATCAAGTTCTGATTGGGTCCGGTACATTAGATGACGGTATATACGTATTGAATCAAGCTCAGGTTTTCAATGTCCAGAACACACTTAAAAGAAAGTCTCCAGAAATAAATCAGGCTTTCTTATGGCATTGTAGACTAGGTCACATCAATAAAACACGATTAAGAAAGTTACATAGATAAGGATATCAGAATCCGTTCGAATATCAATCTTATGCCACTTGTGAATCTTGTCTCATGGAAAAGATGACAAAGACTCCGTTTACTAGACACGGAGTAAGAGCGAGCGAGCTCTTAGGACTCGTACACAGTGACGTGTGCGGTCCAATGTCTATACATGCGCGAGGTGGTTATTCCTACTTCATTACTTTTACGGATGATTTCTCTAGGTATGGATATATCTTCTTAATAAAGCATAAATCCGAGGCCTTTGAGAAATTCCGAGAATACAAGAATGAAGTGGAAAAACAGACAGGCAAAAGTATAAAGACACTGAGATCTGATCGAGGTGGTGAATACTTAAGTGCCGAATTCCTGGGTTACTTAAAAGAGAATGGAATTCTCTCTCAGCTTACTCCTCCATACACACCACAACACAATGGTGTATCAGAAAGGAGGAATCGAACCCTATTGGATATGGTTCGTTCCATGATGAGTAAGGCTGAGTTACCGCGATCTTTCTGGGGTTATGCACTAGAATCAGCTGCATATCTTTTGAACCAGGTTCCAACCAAGACTGTGCCTACCACACCATATCAGATGTGGAGTGGGAAGAAACCCTGTCTAAAACATTTTAGGACATGGGGGTGTCCAGCTTTTGTAAAAAAGCAGCATCCGGACAAGCTCGAGGCACGCTCAGTACAGTGTAAGCTTGTGGGATATCCAAAGAACTCCAAGGGATATTATTTCTATTACGCAGAGGAACAAAAGGTTTTTGTTTCTCGTCATGCCTACTTCTTAGAAACTGAATTTTTAGAAAATCAGAAGAGTGGGAGCGCAGTAGAACTGGAAGAAATTCTAGAACCACAAGCTGTTACTGAAAGTTTGGTAGAACAAGAAGTTTCAGAAGAAAGGGACATACCAGCGTCTATCCGCAGAAGTAGTAGGCGGTCTCATCCGCCCGAGAGATACTAAGGTTTTTTTATAGATGGGGATAGAGAAGATTGTGTCATTGATAATGACGACCCTACTAGCTTCCAGCAAGACATTCAGAGCCGCGACTCGGTAAAATGGATGGATGCAATGCGGACCGAAATGGAGTCCATGTACACTAACAAAGTGTGGACTTTGGACACTGCTCCAGATGGGGTAAAACCCGTAGGATACAAGTGGATCTTCAGAAAGAAGATTGGTGTAGATGGACAGGTTGAAACCTATAAGGCTAGACTTCTTGCAAAGGGTTTCCGTCAAAGACCTGGTTTGGACTATGACGAAACCTTTTCTCTAGTGGCTATGCTGAAATCCATTCGGGTCCTTCTTGCTATTGCTGCCTTCCACGATTATGAGATCTGGCAGATGGACGTAAAGATGGCCTTTCTAAATGGAAATTTAGAAGAGAGCGTCTATATGGATCAGCCAGAGGGATTCATTCAGAGTGGGAGCAGCGGTAAAGTATGCAAGCTGCTTAAGTCCATTTATGGACTAAAGCAGGCATCGCGGAGTTGGAACATCTGTTTTGATGATACTGTCAAAGAATTCGACTTTATCAAAAATCCAGATGAACCATTCATATACAGTAAGATTGTAGGGAGAGTTGTTGTATTCCTCGTCTTGTACGTGGATGATATTCTCCTAATAGGAAATGATATTCCTATGCTACAGTCAGTCAAAAGATTCTTGTCACAGAAATTCTCCATGAAGGACCTGGGTGATGCCACCTACATTCTGGGGATCCAGATCTATCGTGATAGATCAAAGAGGATGTTGGGACTTTCACAGTCCAGGTACATAGACACCATATTGAAAAGATTCAGTATGGAAGATCCTAAGCGCGGTAACGTACCAGCTTGTCACGGAATCACCTTCTCCAAAGAGATGTCTCCCAAGACTGATTTGGAAAGGGAACGCATGTCGATTATACCCTACGCTTCTGCGGTAGGCTCTATAATGTATGCGATGTTATGTACCAGACCAGATGTAGCATACGCATTGAGCGTTGTAAGCCGGTATCAGGCAAACCCAGGGAAGAGTCACTGGATAGCAGTAAAGAACATTCTCAAGTACCTGAGGAGGACGAAGGAGATGTTCTTGGTTTACGGTGGAAAAGACCTCAGGATGGAGGCCTATGCTGATTCCAGCTTCCAGAGTGACAAGGATGACTCCAAGTCCATGTCGGGTTATGTCTTTACCCTCAATGGAGGGGCGGTCTGTTGGAAGAGTTCCAAGCAGGACACCGTTGCTGACTCAACGATGGAAGCGGAGTACATAGCTGCTTGCGATGCCGCAAAAGAAGCTGTCTGGATGAAGAAGTTCCTCACAGAACTTCAGGTGGTTCCTACCAGTGTTGGTCCAATACCTCTGTATTGTGACAACAACGGCGCTATAGCTTTAGCGAAGGAACCCAGGTCCCATCAGAAGTCCAGACACATCTTAAGGCGGTATCACCTGATCAGGGAGATCGTAGATCGCTGGGAGATCGAGGTAAAGAGAGTAAATACAAAGGATAACATTGCTGATCCATTCACTAAGGCCCTACCTCAGATTCAGTTCGAGGGGCTACTCG
The DNA here is from genome assembly GCA_030015575.1 of Agapanthus africanus. Classification (NCBI taxonomy): domain Eukaryota; kingdom Viridiplantae; phylum Streptophyta; class Magnoliopsida; order Asparagales; family Amaryllidaceae; genus Agapanthus; species Agapanthus africanus. The sequence goes on from CM057337.1 coordinate 543,223,260, forward strand.
AGATCATCAGTCTTCGATATGCCAATACATGGCCCTAGTGCAAGTGGGAGATTGTTAGTGTTTATGCCCAAGAAGGCCATTACTGTATCATACTAGTTTGTATATTACTTAATGGAAGCTTGGGATATTCACATGTATATAACAGTCTTGCTAAACATGGTAGTATGCTACTTGGTTTTTCTATCTTAATATGTGAGTAAACGTATTGATAGAGCTCTTAGGATCTTGCTTGACTACCAGTGTTGTGATGGCAGTCACACTAGTGGGGGCTAGGTAGTCTACAAGCACATCCTTATTCAGGTCCCTAGTCGTTGAATTATCGAGACAGGGCATCGATACTCCAGAGTAGACTAGTGTGTACGCTTCTCATCCCAGTTGGGGAGATGGTCTGTCCCACAGCCGTCAGTACGTCGTACTGGAGATAGTATGCAGGTGCTCGTTAGGTTATGGGTACACCGGACAGGACTCACATGGAACTGTTGGTTGGTTTTATACCAGTCGTCAGTGAACAGTTCCCAGGTGACATGAGTACAGCATAGTCCGCAGGCTTGACACTGCTACTTCGCCTCGAGTGTGTCCCACTGTTCTTAGATTGCTACCCTACCACGGCTCAAAGGAGTCGTGCAAACAGGTAGCAGTTGGGTGCAGTCCCGAGCACTTGGAGGCAGTGGCGGTTAGACAGGATTCGTCTCTCCCGGTATTGGAGGTTGATATCGCGCTGTGTCAGAGAGCCATTACGCAAAGTCACTGGCCAGGGCAAGCGAGATTTGCTGGTAGGTTCCAGTAGTTTCTCAGGGTGTAATGGGCTTCGCTCCGACACGACTTATACCACTATTAGGGGACTGACGCTTGCCGCCCCCTAGGCCCGATTTGCGATAGTCTTAGACGAACGGACCGGACTGTATGGAGATTGTCACATCAGACTCAGTAGGAGTTCGGATGGGTTTCCTCATCGGCCTTCTTATCGACATCTACCTGGGGACAGTTACGTACAGCTAGTGCCGCTTGCGGTCTGTGGTTAAACCCACTTCCAGCGTAGTAGTCAAGTCTCTAGAGTCCCACACAGAGAGTTTCCCTACTCCAGGCGAAACGATATAGAGGTCGTATGGTTTTACGACAAGGGTTCGGACGCATACGTGTGTTTACGCACGTACGACATCCGGACAGTTTTTACTAGCCGGCTTTGGTTTAAGCCAGTTTCTAGTATCCGGTTATTGGATTTATACAGTCTAAAGTTTTTCCTTGTTTTCACGGATAGGAGGGGCGTTGTCGTAATTGCACGAGAAGCTTCTAGAAGATGGTGACTAAGGAGGTTAAGGTGGCATATACATTGAATGAGATTAGTGAGTCATATGAGTGATTCATCCATGTCATTAATATATCATAAATGCTTAATGACTCATGGAGATGAATCACCATTAGATATTTATGAAGCATGATTATTCATCATTTTATTTTCTTTTATTGATAAATCTTAATGCTTCATATATATTATGATAACTCATTTTCTCATATCAATCATCATTCTCACTTTCTCTCTCCTCAAGCTCTCCCTCTTCAAACCCTAATCCTCCGCTCTCATGTGTTGAGTACAAGGATTAGATTAGACTACTTAATCCTCAACCATTCTCTATATCACCTAGGTTACTTGGATTAGCACTTCAAGAAACCTAGTTACCTCTAGTTTGAGGTGAAGCTTGTAGTAAAGCTCTCGGGTGGATCTTCTACTACTTAGAGAAGGCCGGAGAGGACGTGGAGAACGACAAGACGAAGGACTCGGTTCTATAGGTATAATCACTTAACATAGTAGTTAACACTTATATGGTTTCTTGTTAGTTATTGTTTATGCAAAGATTCTCGGTTAGTCGATGTTTGCGCCTAAAACAAGATCGTTTTTCATTATTCCGCCTCCCCGCAAGTTGTGGGGTGTTGTACATCGATTTATAAAGACGACGTTTGTCAAGTCGTCAATTTTTGAGTAAAGCTTGGCCATCTCCTTGTCTTTGTTTCTAAGCTACTTTCGGAGCTCTTGGAGAAGTCGCTGCTCTGCGTTCATGGGACGGAAGATTGGTTCATCTTCGCTTTCCGAGCCTGACTCTTCATGAACTAAGAGCTCTCTCTGCTTATCAGCCTCACTGGGAGGGTCTTCATTACCTTCCAAAGGAGGCTGGCTTTGGAATATGACAGCCATATTCATGCCAGATTGGATTTGGGATATGGTGGCCTCCTCCTTGCTCTTGATGCGCGTGCCCATCATGTAGACAGTGTGAATAACACATTCAGCCATCCCCTCATCTTTGGCGGGTAACCCTGTTCCTCGAACCTTATGAGGTTCAGCCTAGTAGGAGCCCTAGCCCTTTTGTTGGCTTTGTATCTGAGCCTTTTCTGCCTTAGCGTCTCAATTTTAAGGGCTTGGCGGGCATCTGTTTCCTGGGAAGCCACCGTGAGTCGATTAGCGGGGAGCTTAGAGAAGTCATCCGATCGACCAGTTGTCAAGGGCACCGCCGGAACTTTCTCGGGATGCCTTGTTACTTTGCTGTCGTTGATGGCCTTGCCCCCAGCTGGGGCCAAGGAAATTCTTTCAAACACCGACTTGCGTTTGAGTTGGGGCATCTTCGAGACCACCACATTTGGCCTCTTGCCTTTCGAGACCGGCTTGTCTGTCACCGGGCCTTGAGGTGCAGGGATGGCATTAGCTGAGACAAACAGGATAGAGCCGAATGGTAGTGGCGGCTCTTCCCATTGTCGCCCGAGACTGGCCGGAAGGATCGTCCTGGCGTCCATCTTCATCGTGTAGAAGATGGGAGCTGAGTTCATCTTCGGAGACATTGTTGAAAGGTGATTGCTTAAAAATCCTGCATGAAAGAGCATTATTTTAGTATAAATATAGATATGTATATTGATTGAGTTCGCATGAACGTTTAACCCGAAATATGGGAGGAGAGATTGGTCCCACCGGGCGTGCCAGAATCTGTAGGGTGTTTTTCGTAACCCCATTGAGATGGGAATACACACGCGCTTGTCAGGCGCATTACAGATTCCCCCTGCCTAGGGTAGGCTGGGGTTTAATGATTGTGGAGATCCGAATCTCCGGCAGCCATGGACTAAGCTGCCGTTAATTACCCCTCGCATTTGGAGCGAGAGAACCTCTGATTGACGGAATAAACTGGTCATGCGAACTCAATGTGCAGTGTTGTGTTTTGAAGGGGTTTTGGATATATCGGGGGCCCCGCAGAATTTTTACGGGGGTCTCGCTACCCAGATAGCGGGCCGGGGGTCAAGGGGGCTAGCAGCCCCCTTACAGGGTGCGGGGCAGCGCCCCGTTAGAAATTTTTTCTAACAGGGACAGTGTCATGGAGTATGTGTGTGTGTATATATGTATACATATGTATATATATATGTATATATATAAAAGGGAGGAAGGCATCCAAAGGATGCATGGGGCCAGTGCCAGTGCTTTGAGCGCAAGAGCGCTAGCGCACCACGTGTCAGCACGTGAGCGCTCGGACGCTAGCGTACTGAGCGCTAGCGCGCCATGTGTCAGTACGTGGGCGCTCAGGCGCTAGCGCATTGGGCGCTAGCGCTCTGAGCGCAAGAGCGCTAGCGCTCTGGACGCTAGCGCTCTGAGCGCAAGAGAGCTAGCGCTTTGAGCGCTAGCGCGCCACGTGTCAACACGTGGGCGCTCGGGCGCTTGCGCTCTGAGCGCAAGCGCGCTAGCGTGCCACGTGTCAGCACGGGGGCGCTCGAGCGCTAGCGCTCTTGGCGCAGGAGCGCTAGCGCACCACGTGTCAGCATATGGGCGCTCGAGCAGCAAAAGGGACTTGGTCCCTGCAATGGGAGTTGTACTCCCAGAATTGAGCACTTATTATTTTGTGTGTATGTGTGTGTGTATATGAGGAGTTAAACTCCTAAGATGTTTTGAAGCTGATGAAGGGCTTCTCTTCTTGAGCCCTAGTTCTTCCCCAAAGTGGGGTTTCTGGAGATGGGTCTCCTTCTTCTTCCTTTGTTGGCCGGATCTTGAAGATCAAGAAATATGAGATTCTAAAAATCTCTCCTTTCTGAGATCTGATGGTAGATCTGAGTTCCCCTTTGTAAGTTTTGTGGTGAAAAACTATTTAGTTTTGGAAAAGGAAAAGTAAAACTCTTGATTTAATTAAAAAAAGATGAAAGTTTAGAACCTTGAGGAAGAAGAAGATCACAGATCTAGATTTTTCTTTGGGGAGAGAAAAATTTCTTGGGATATTTTTATTATCCTTGCCTTTATAGGCTATACACTTTACATATAGCCCCTTGGGCTTTACAAAAATGGCATTTTAGCCATCCCATGGCTCATGTGCCATTTCTTTTTGCACATAAGCCATGGGCTTACAAAAATTTGGCTTTATGCCCATTTCGCATACATTCATGCATAAAAAAATACATAAAAAATCATTTATTATATGATCTATATTTTGGCATGGAGGAGGCTGGCCACGGGCTCGACTTGGGCATGGGCCCGCTTGATCTGGGCTTGGGCCCACCTGGCTTGGGGGTTGACCTTGACTTTGACTCGGCCAACCGGTGTGCAAATTTTTACCCCAACAAACGTAACAGCCACCCGGGTATTGAGCGATCAGAAGATCAACAAGCAAGCCTGTATACACTCCTGCAAAGCCTGTCAGTAACACCACCGTACAGTCCGGTCTCTTCGTCTGATATGTCGCATATCCAGTCTAGGGATGGTATACGTCAGACCCCAGTAACCGATAAGTTGTGCCGATTTAAGGCTCATAACAGGTCGAGAAACTACTGATAACACTTACCAGTAGATCTCCATAGCAGCCCTGGCTAGGGACTTCCGTTATAGTCTATCGAGAACAGCGCAACATCAACCCCCAATACTGGGAGAGACGAAACCCCTCCTATCGCTCATTGCCTCCATGTGATTCGAGACAGTACACAAAGGCCACCGTTTTGCAAGTTCTCTTGAACGTGGTAAGGTGGAAATCAAAGCACAGTAGGAATCACACAAGACTCTATGACGATCTCGGGTTTACGGACTAACATGTACCAGTGTCACCGGAGAACTGCTATCTGACGATAAGTATAGTACCAACTAGGAGTTCTCGGCGAGTCCGTTCAGTGTACCCAGTCTCCACTGAGCACACGTATACCTCCTTTGATGTCAAACGCCAATGGATGTGGGATCATCCATCGCCGATCATATGGGTCAAGAAGCGTATACACTAGTCTACTCTGGAGTATCGATGCCCTGTCTCGATACACCCTCGACTAGGAACTTTTATAGGATGTACTTGTGGACTATCCTGGCCCTACTAGTATGATCTACATCATAGTCCTGGTAATCAAGTACATATCCTAAGGGCTTCATCAACATGTGAGAGCAAAACAGTATCACAATACAAGTCAACATGTTAAGACAAAGAGCAACCAGACAGCATACTATCATGTCGAACAAGAAAGTCATCTCTATATATGTCCAAGAATCCACTATAATATATATCATATGTACAATAATGGCCTCTATGACATACGCATAACTAACAGTACGGTGCGAAGCGACTCAGCCGGTTGAACTCTGCGGCGTAGACATCCACTGATCGTCCATTCTACTTCAACATAATGAATTTCTCCTCCATCTCGGCATTGGCAGTAGCCAGAAAATAGTGATCTAGGAAGCATGCGGAGAAGTGTCCCATCCAATAGGTTTTTCGAGCCAGCTTTCCTCCACGGACCACCATGTGCAGGCCTCGTCTTCCAGCTGGATCTTCACTACATTCACTCTATCATCATCAGGAACTCGAGCGGCTGTCAGGAGGTTCTCTATGTTGATGAGCCATTGCTCGGCTTCAAGCGGATTTGCTGATCCCGTGAACACCGCTGGATTAAGCCTCCTGAAGTCCGAAACAGTACCAAACCTAGCTGGGTAGTCGGTACGTGGGTGCCCTCGGGGGCAGCGGGAACAGCCGTAGATCTTTCCAGGGTGGTAATCATGGTCTCCTGTACCGCCTTCAATCCCTCGGCCAGGAGATCGGTCTTCCTCTCTTGAGCCTGGGCAAGGGTCGTCAGTGTGCTGAGGATCTTCTCGGTATGATCATTAGAACCGGCACCTGAGGAGTTGCCCCGAGGAGTCTGTATTTCTGAAAAAAGATCAAAAGAAATTAGATTCAAACAAGGATTTCAGGATGATTCAACGAGTATTAGAAAGTGAACAAAAATGTAGTACAGCACACGTCAAGGGTGTAACTCAATCTAGGGATCCCTCGACGGAACTGTAATTTCATCCAAAAACCCGACGCTCTGAAACCAACAAAACCATGTCACGTTCATCTTCCCAAAAATATGGAATACGAAGGGTGACACTAGGCCAGCCATGCTCCTACGGTCAGGAAATAATCCCACTGTAGTCATACTTCGGCTTGTAGCATTACATGGTAGTCAGTAAACAGTACTAGAGTAAAGGAAAATCACAGTTCACAACTTTATTACATTACAATATAAAGAGTTCGAAATGCTCAGACTGTAATACTCTTTTCTGTATAGTAACAGAAGAATTTCCGTATAGAGATTTCAGAATCGTTACAGAGATGGAGAGGGTGGCAGCTGGAGGAGTTGGTGGAGCTGACGAGGGACTTGTCGGCGGTGAAGGGGATGCCAAACGGGGTGGTTTTCGGTGAGAGGAGTCGGAGGGGAGCTCGGTGGGATTTTAGGAGAAAGAGAAAGTGAGAGAGTTAGAGAGTGAGATTGAGACTAAGAGAAGGTGGGAGAGAGAAATGTTAAGGGAAGAGAGGAGTCCATCGAGGAGATCTTGGGGAGACAGTTAGGGATCGGTTGTGATGGGAGTGCAGGTCACGAGGGGGACATTGCAAGGAAGGAGGAGGCGCGGGTGAGGGGCTCGGTGAAAAATGAGAAAGAAAAAAAAGAAGATTAAAGAAAAGAGGATAGGGAAGTTGGACCGGGCTCTCTTATGCTTGAGTTGGGGAAGAGGAGGAAAAAGAGAGAGGGGTATGATATAATAATTAGGAGATTGGAAGGAAAAGTTTGGAAAATATATATATAGAAAAGATATATGGAAAAATATGGAATAGTTTATTTATTCAAAAGACGGAAATGTTACATAAGAACTGGGTATTACAGTGCAATTTTTGAGAATTGTTTAATTTGCAAGACCATAATTTTAAAAAAAGTTTAAGATAGTTTATTTTTTAATTACTGGTTAGCGTAATCTATCTAAAATATTAGATTAGGAAGGGTATTAATATTAATAATCAGACGAGGGTTTGGCCGCATACTATAAAATAAGAGGGTTGAGCATCTCAGGGTCCTTTTAGTGCAGATCAGGTATTCTTCTCTCTCTCTCTCTCTCTCTCTCTCTCTATATATATATATATATATATATATATATATATATATATATATATATAGGAAACGGGTTATCACCTAACTAGCTGATATTAAACTGTCAGCTAGCTTATTATAGCCCAATCTGACCTTCAAATCGACGATCCGCTCCGGCCAAGTTGTTTTACACATAGAGTGATCTATGGATATAAAATTTTAATCACTTTGACACCGTCTCTGTCTTCGATCAAGTGTCCTAAAAATATGACATTTTTATTGTGTTTAACAGCAATCCATTTTTTAAACGCTTGAGCCATCACCTATAATGCATCATATCGATCAAAATTTTTACTCAATGTGTAGAGCAAGGTGGTCGGAGCGAATCGTCGATTTGATGGTCGGATTGGGCTATGTGATAGGCTAGCTGAATGTTATATATTAACTAGCTAGCTGATAACCCGTTTCCTTATATATATATATATATATATATATATATATATATATAGAGAGAGAGAGAGAGAGAGAGAGATGATCTTTTGAGGTCCGGCCTCATTTCTTATTTTGAGGCCAACTTTTCAAACACCCAACCCTCATGTTTTACATCGATCCAAATCGATCATCTTAATCTAGATGTTATAATTAGCTTATGATTCAAATTTCAAGTGATTTAGAGTCGTTTAGCATGTCCATCAAGTGATCATATTTTTCATGCAACAAAGAACCAATAATTTTTTACTCCACTTGATGAATGAGTTAGAAGTTTCGAAATCCTATGAAATTTGATACGTATCTATACCATGAAAATCAAGATGGGCAAGTTTGGATCCATGTAAAACATGAGAGGTTAGGTGTTTGAAAAGTTGACCTCAAAATAAGAAATGAGGCCGAACCTCATAGGATCAACTCTCTCTCTCTCTCTCTCTCTCTCTCTATATATATATATATATATATATATATAGAGAGAGAGAGAGAGAGAGAGAGAGAGAGAATAATATAGGAAAGAGGCCCTAGAAGGCTTTTTCGTCAGGTGGCGGCAAATAACTATACCTCCACTATTTTATTCGACGATCGGCACCAGTCATCTTGATCTACATCATCTATTATGCCGATACACCAAATTTCACATTATTCTAACATTTTTTCACCGTTGATTTAGTGGGTGCAAAATTAACGGTTTACCGATCACAAAACTTTTAACATTACTAAATCAACGATGAAAAGGTGTTAGAATAAAATGAAATTTGGTGTATCGACATATTATACTATGAAAATCAAGATGGCCGGTGCTGATCGTCAAATAAAATGATGGAGGGTGTGGTTATTTGCCGCCACCTAACGAAAAAGCCTCCTGTGGCATCTTTTCTCCATTATTCCCACATACACACACACACATATGTCTTCTGGTTAAGAAAACAGAGATAAGTTGATGGCCCTCTCATGGTCGTGGTTCCCACCTGAGATTTTCTTCGAGATCTTTGATAGATTGTCGACTATTGATCATATCCGTTGTTTTTGTTGTATGGATACGGTCGACTGTTGGCAAGCTATCGAAGATCTCGGAGAAAATCTCAGGTGGAAACCACGACCATGAGAGGACCATCGTTTTTATCTCTACTATCTTAACCGAAAGAGGAGGGGAACTACGAAATTGGCGAGAAAAACACACACACATACATGTGTATGTATATACATACATGTGTGTGTATTAGAGATGAGTTATGTTAACAGGTTTTAAAATATTTATAAAGCTTACCCATTGGATTTTTTAAAAAATTGTGATCTTGTAAATTAAATCGATGTTAAAATTGTGCCCTAATTTCTTTTCTAAAAGTAACTTTCAATCGTAATATTCCTTTTTATCACTCTTAAATCTCAAAGTTTCTTTAATATCGGTTCAAATCTTAAAATTTATATATTTCACCTTTAATTATCGAGCAAAGATATTGCGAAACCTTAAATTGATAAATCCATATCAAAAATTGTAAATGGAAAAAATTAATCCAACTACAAAATCAACTGATTATACTATTGGTTTAATTTACTAAAATACCCCAATTGATATTCTCTCAACAAGTGATGAGTTAATAAATTAAAAATATTTCTGTTGTAACACCCCACGCCCCAGTACAGATGATATTTTCGCTCTGGCCGAAACCGCACGGTTTTGTATTTTGGAGAGAACCAGACTTGAGAAGGGACAACTCCCGATCAATGGTAATATTACTTTTTATCACTCTTAAATCTCAAAGTTTCTTTAATATCGGTTCAAATCTTAAAATTTAGATATTTCACCTTTAATTATCGATTAGCGATATTGCGAGATTTTGAACTGATAAATCCACATCAAAAATTGTAAATGGACAAAATTACCCTAACTACACAATCATTTGATTATACTGTTGGTTTAATTTACTAAAATACCCGATGAATTAATAAATTAAAAAATATTTCTGTTGTAACACAACACGGATGGTATTGTCTGCTCTAGCTGAAATCATACGATTTTGTCCTTTGGAACGAACCAGACTCGAGAAGGGACCATTTCCCAGAAGGTCACCCATCCTGGGATTTCCTTAGCCCGAGCATGCTTAACTACGGTTCATCCAAAAGACGTCTCCATAATTAAGGGTGGTATCGTTATATTTATAATGCAGCTCGACCCTCTTTCGGAATGTGCTTCACGGACGCGATCCCATTGTTCTGAAGTGTCTCTCTCACTCAGATCACCAAGATGTCCGTAACAGACCGTACCGAGTGTGGACATGGCAGATCGCCATGATTTCTGAAGATCGTACTGTTGTTGGGTATTACTTCTGTTTACCACGCTGATGAATTAATATCAAAAAACCTTGTCCTCCCCCTGCAATTGCGATCCCTCACCATCGCGAAGTCGCCTCGTCCAATTTAGATTACTCTTTTATGACTTGTTAGAGACATTGATTTGTAATAGTATGTTGATGAACATTTGGACACGCTAAAATCCATTCAATTTTTAAGAGTGAATATATATCAACGAACAGGCAATGATTTGATATATATCAACGAACATGCAATGATTTGTAATAGTTGGTAAAATTAGCAAAATTGATTTGTAGAACAAAGGTATATTAACAAAGGCCTGTTATATATCAATTTTTTTTGTAGCAGTTTGTTACCTATTCTGCCAAGTTTTTGGAGTTAAAGTTGCATCACTTGGATATATTCTGTTATGTTAAACTAGTATGTTAAAACATTTTATAAAAAAATCTAACTCTATATTTTGGAAAGTAGTGGTACCGATGGATATTAGAGCAAAATATTCCCGGCAAAACATTATGATCAAAAATATTCCTACCATTTGAAAAAAATTGCAATTTGTGATTAGTAAAAAAATAAATTAATTATCCAGAAAAAAAATGTAGCAATATGTCATTGCTGGATGCCAGAGGGAAGTATTTTTTAAGTTACCAATGAGGAATTTTAGTAAATTAAACCAACAACATAATTAAAGGCTGTTGTAGTTAGGTAATTTTGTTCATACACAATTTTTAGTGTGGATTTGTCGATTTAAGATTTGGCAATATCGCTATCCTAATTATCGTTGTATTTACAAAAACACCATTAAATATCTATACCACTTCAAACTGTTTCTAATTAATTTCAAACTTAGATTTTAGCTATATACTAGTATTTTGCAAGTGTGATGCACGTTACATAGGCCATAGAAGATGGCGTCGAAAAAATACAGCATCCATCATTTTTTCCGACGATCGGCATCCATCATCATCATCGTTCTCATCTAAGATATGCAAACACCAAATTTCATATAATTCCACACCTTTTTCACCGTTGAATTAGCAATGTAAAAAGTTCTATTGTCGGTAAACCATTAATTTTGCACCAACTAAATAAACGGTGAAAAAATGGTATAATCATATGAAATTTGGTGTATCCACACTACTAAAATAGGGGGTTGCCCCTACGGATATTGAAATCCGTAGGGGCAGATTTATGTTGGCCCTACGGATTAATCCGTAGGGCTATAAGGTTGCCCCTATGGGCCAAGACATTCAAGAATAAAAATATTAATTCTTAATTTGGTGTTTGCCCCTACGGAGCCGCAAACCAAGGACCTACGGACAAATCCGTAGGGGCAACTAAATAGCGATTTAATAAATGGCACAGATCGATCGCCTACGCCCGTTATCTCTTTCCCCCTCTCTCGATCGCGCGCGAAACAAAATTCCCAAATCATTCCCGCCGTTCTCATCGTCGCCACCGCCGTTCTCGTCGTCGCCACCGCCGTTCAGGTTAGTAAATCTTCAACTAAATTAAAGAAATTTTTTATTATTTAGAGCTAGGGTTCATGGCTGGGGCTGGGGTTGCGGTTGGATCAGTTAGGGTTCGGCAGGGGTTGCGGTTGGGGTCGGGGTTGGGGTTGGGGTTGGGGTTAGGGTTAGGGTTGGGGTTCGGCTGCGGCTGCGGCTGGGGCTGGGGTTAGGGTTTGGCTTAGGGTTGGGCTTGGGGTTTAGCTGGGGCTGGGGTTAGGGTTAGGTTGGGGCAGGGCTGGGCTGGGGCTGGGGCTGGGCTGGGGCTGGGGCTAAGGTTAGGTTGGGGTTGGGGTGGGGCTGGGCTGGGTCTGGGTCTGGGTCTGGGGTTAGGGTTTGGCTTAGGGTTGGGGTTAGGGTTTAGCTGGGGCTGGGATTGGGGTTAGGGTTTAGCTGGGGCTGGGATTAGGGTTAGGTTGGGGCGAGGCTGGGCTGGGGCTGGGGCTGGGCTGGGGCTGAGGCTGGGCTGGGGCTAGGGTTAGGTTGGGGTTGGGGTGGGGCTAGGCTGGTGCTGGGTCTGGGGTTAGGGTTAAGTTGGGGTTGGGGTTTGCTGAATTTGGCAAACCTGAGAGGAATTTCCAGCAATTTTAGCCTAATTTGATTACTAAAATTATTGTTGATCGAGAAAATCTTGGGTCCTTCTAATCAAACATTGTTTGTTACTATATGTCAACGAGTACTGATAAAAGAAAAAACCGATTTCAAGTGGAAATTAGGTATGTACAATGTTCTAATATAATTTTTATTTCTTGCCATCATCAAATATATAAAAGTACTAATATGAAATGGAAAATAAATAATCAAAGCTTTCGCATGTATGTAAAATCCCTTGTTACTTTTTCTTGGTTGCCCAACTTTGAAAATTCTATCTATTAAATTAGACATACCCTAAAAAGAATGATATTGCAAGAATTTGACTTGGTGGAGACTTGCATCATTAATAGAAATATGAAAAGCCACCGTTGTTAGTCGAGAGTCATGGTAATAGACTTGTCATTATAGATCATAGTCAATTGTTTTTTCTATCATTTTCTTGATCCAGATGCTAATCAACTTGTTAATTATTTACTGTTTTTATAACGTATTTGTCTATATTTGTTGGCAGTGGCCTTTCTTTTGGATGAACATGTTTTTTTGATGCATGTTTCAGTCATGTGAATTCATATGTTGCGTATAACGCTTTATGATATCAGTATCCTACATTTGTAGTTTTAATTGTTGATTGTTATAGATGAATGCCATTGCAATAATATTTTTTGGTTGATGAATGCTATTGCAATGTAGGATGATCAGTTCTATCAATCTTGATCTCAATGGTTTAAAATCATGTTACACATACAACACGAATGCACAACAAACGCATAATTAGAGAGCGATTCGAGATGTTCATGTTAAAACTAATATATGATACTCGATGATAATGTGAAACCTTCGTATTCCCATCGACACTCATATATGAAACTAAAAGCGCCACTTAGTCCCCGTCTATCGGTTAACATACGTGCGATGCTCGTCATGACATAGAACTATACGAAGGTTGTTAAATATCGGACGGTATAGCTCGATAGTAACAACCATCGTATAGTCTACGCGACGAGAAAATTCAATCGTATGGTAACCCATAGATTTGTCCCGTGTGGACAAGTTAAGAATGTATAAAGCAAACGCCTTCATTCACTTGTGTTTTCATCCGTTTCGAGATATTTCATCGGTACCTTTCCGCTGGTTCTCCGTGTACAAAGATAGATTAGATGTTCATTTCAACGTTGTTTCACAACTTTGAAATGATTATCTATTCTATTACAGTGTACTCGGAGAACAGTGGGGAGGTGCTGCCGAAATTTACTCGAAACGGTTGAAAGCACAAGTGATGGGTGTTCGCTCTATACATTTTTAATGGGATAGAAGCCTACCCCCGACAGCCGGAACACACACATACAACAAGAATACACAATAAACGCATAATTAGAGAGCGATTCGAGATGTTCAGGTTAAAACCACTATATGATAATGTGAAACCTTCATATTCCCATCGATACTCATATATGAAACTAAAAGCGTCACTTAGTCCCCGACTATCGGTTAACATACGTGCGATGCTCGTCGTGACCTAGAACTATACGAAGGTTGTTAAATATCGGACAGTATAGCTCGATACTAACAACCGTCGTATAGTCTACGCGACGAGAAAATTCAATCGTATGGTAACCCATAGATTTGTCCCGTGTGGACAAATTAAGAATGTATAAAGTAAACGCCTTCATTCACTTGTGTTTTCATCCGTTTCGAGATATTTTGTCGGTACCTTTCCGCTGGTTCTCCGTGTACAAAGATAGATTAAATGTTCATTTCAACATTGTTTCATAGCTTTGAAATAATTATCTATTCTATTACAGTGTACTCGAAGAACAGTGGGGAGGTGCTGCCGAAATTTACTCGAAACGGTTGAAAGCACAAGTGATGGATGTTCGCTCTATACATTCTTAATGGGATAGAAACCTACCCCCGACAGCCGGAACACACACATACAATAAGAATACACAACAAACGCATAATTAGAGAGCGATTCGAGATGTTCGGGTTAAAACCAATATATGATAATATGAAACCTTCATATTCCCATCGATACTCATATATGAAACTAAAAGCGCCACTTAGTCCCCGTCTATCGGTTAACATACGTGCGATGCTCGTCGTGACCTAGAACTATACGAAGGTTGTTAAATATCGGACAGTATAGCTCGATACTAACAACCGTCATATAGTTTACGCGACGAGAAAATTCAATCATATGGTAACCCATAGATTTGTCCCGTATGGACAAATTAAGAATGTATAAAGCAAACGCCTTCATTCACTTGTGTTTTCATCCGTTTCGAGATATTTCGTCGGTACCTTTCCGCTGGTTCTCCGTGTACAAAGATAGATTAGATGTTCATTTCAATGTTGTTTCACAACTTTGAAATGATTATCTATTCTATTACAGTGTACTCGGAGAATAGCGGGGAGGTGTTGCCGAAATTTACTCGAAACGGTTGAAAGCACAAGTGATGGGTGTTCGCTCTATACATTCTTAATGGGATAGAAGCCTGACAGAGCTAAGGAGAGGCAGCATTCCCTCTTTTTTTTACCCTTGACTATCGCTATACCGGTCCTTATGCCGAGAGGTTCGGCCGGTATATGGGGGACGAGAGCCGGCTCGTAAAGAACTATCCACTTCACGTTGAGTGGGGCGAGCCGCACCAGCGCTCATTCGCCCTCTTCTTTGATCAGGCTCGGGTACGTATTAATATATATTTTCAGTTGATCTATCCGCTTATCATATTTATTATTAACACTTGCAATCTAATAACAATGTTTTTTTTGTATTTTCAGTTGGATTACGATTTTCAGCCTGTAGCCGACCCTGATCATCCGAGGAGGGTGCTCGACCTTCATGCTCTATACAATGGCCTGATGAAGAACATGCAGGCCAAGGTCTGATACAACAGGAATGAGCTGAAGGCCGACTGCTACTCCCTATGGATGACGACCCCCGAGGCAGAGAGAGCGGCCCTCCTATCTACTCCGGCGTTTGTGAGAGTCGACGTAAAGACATGGCCTCTATTGTGCGAATATTTTGACTCCCAGCGCAAACAGGTATGTATTTTAAATGTAATTCATTGTTTATGATATAATTTATTTTTTGTGTTCCTTAATTAGAAAACTAAATGTTAATGCGTTGTGCAGAAACAGTCCGCTCAGAATACAGAGAACAGGAAGTCAGCGAAGAGGGGTCGCCCTACTTACACAGGTGGCTCGAGGAACATTACTCGAGCCATGGAGTTATCGGAAAATTACAATAGACCGACCTTTGTGATATTCTGCAATATTAAGAGTTATTTTCTAATATTTCTAATATTAAGAGTTATTTTCAAATATTGCAGACAACTCGGACCGTGGCGTCAGGTGGTACACCGAGCGTGCTGTCCGCATATCTTGCCGTCCATGGCACCTCGACAGATCCCGCCACGGGCGAGCTTCGATATCCCGACGTCGCTACCCAGGAGTATTACCTAAGTGTTAATATTTTTTCTACCCAAATTTGAAATTTTAGTTTTGGAAGGTTCAAGTTTAAATTTTATACTTATAATTTACTGCTTAATGTGGGTGTAGGAGCGGGTGGTTGAGCAGTCCGAGGCCTCGGGGATCGATTTTACCGGACAGAGCGATCCGAGGCTGCTGACCCCAGTTCTGGACGCCGCACACGGAAGGCACCACAGAGGTTGAGAGAGAGGCCGGGGACTGGGCCCTAGCAGGGCCAATATGAGGTTGGACTCCACCCCGGCGGTTACTTCCTCCGTCTCCAGTGACCGACGTGTCCATCAAGAACTGGAGAGCTTGAGGGCCACCGTTCAGGAGTTGAAGGAGATACTGGTATGTATACTACTTTATAGTAAAATATCATGTCATATTATATAGATATCAACATATCCATAATTAGTACGTAGCTTGAGCTTATTTGGTTTTAGACTTAAGTTTGATTAATCATACATACATATGTAATTAAAATAAACAACGGTTTTCCAAACTAGATATCCAAACGGGGTTTCGAAATAACTTAATAATGATACGAATTCGAATAATACACAGTTCTTACACGCTTCTTACACACGTTAGGTCCAGACGCGACAGGGTACATCGACCGAGCCTCCACATGCATCTCCTTCGGCTGCGGCTCCGCAAGCTACTACATCGGCTGCGGTTCCGCAGACAGCTCCTATAGCTCCACCGCCCGCTCAGACTCTCGCAGCCGCGGCTCCGCAAGCGACTATCTCGACGGCGGCTGCGCAGACCACATCACCAGCTCCACAGGCCGCTCAGACTCCCGCTCGCGCCGAATTGCAGAGTTTATTGACCGAGGAGCAGGCACGCGTTATTCTATCGTTATTCAGAGGTGGAGCTGGACTGAGCTAGGATAGCTTTTTGGTTCTTATTTTTTGAAACATGTATTTATTTATATCATACACATTGTACTACATTTTGAAACGATATTGATATTGGTTTATATTTATATCATATTCAGTTTTTGGGTTTCTTTTGTATATTATATGCGTGAGATGCGATTATGAATACTGCGATATATGTTGTGTGATGATTAATTTTATATTTTATTGTTATATATATTATTATGCACAGGGCGGGAAAAAATCATGCAGCCCCTTTTAAAAAAAATACAGATAATATGTACCTACGGATTAATCCGTAGGTACACATGTTGCCCCTACGGCTATATCCGTAGGGGCAAAATATCAGCAGAAACTGATATTTCCCCCCTGATCTCAGTACCGGAAGGTTGGGAGTGCCCCTACGGACATATCCGTAGGGGCCATTGCTTCGCCCCTACGGACTTATCCGTAGGGGCAAAATATCAGGATTTCTAATATTTTTCCCCTACGGATAAGTACCTATGTAGGTATCCGTAGGGGATAATACGTGGCCCTACGGCTATATCCGTAGGTACAGTTAATATATTTAAAAAAACCGTAAATAATATAACTTTTTTACCCTACGGCCTACTCCGTGGGTGAAACAGGACCTATACAGAAATCCGTAGGGGCAAGATTTTGCCCGTAGGGGCAAGTTCAGGGCTTCAACTTGCACCTGCGGCCTTTGCACCTACAGGGTCTTTTTTCACCGCTACACACATCTCCATAGGGGCAGTGGGTTGCCCCTACCGATAAATCCGTAGGGGCAATCCTTATTTGTAGTAGTGTAAAATCCAAACATTTTTTCAAATATCATCTCAAATATAAAAATTTATATATTTTACCTTTAATTCTCGTTGAATTTACAAAAACACAATTAAATCTTTACTACACCAAACTTTCCTTTTAAGTAAGAGCTTTTTACTAAAAATCACATTCATAGTACTTCATATTACGTACTTAAAAGGTTTTTTTTACTAAAACCCCCTCATAATTCGTTAATTACTAAAAAAAACCTCCTCTATACTCGCATACATCTAAATTGCTCTAAAAAAATTCCCTAACAGCCCAAAAGGATAATCCTTTTAACATCTTTTATTATTCCATTTGGTGGCTAACAGTGAATATCGGGTTTGACTTCTAAAACCTTCACAACCCCTTTTCTTTTCCCAAAATTCCTAAATTTTCCATTAATTAGCTTTAGGATTAGGGTTTCAATCAATGATCTCTTAAATTATTTATGGAAACCGGCTCATCTTTCTCAACCTTCTCCAACAATGATATTGTCGTGTATCGTTCTCCTTTCAATTACAAGTTTCGAGTTCATGGACAACCTTGTTTGAAAGAAAAATGATTCTTTAGTCGCACTAAACTTAAATCTTCAAGTGAGTGAGAACGTGGGTTCTTTTAAAGTAAGATCTGCTTAAATACCTAGAAAGTAAGAGAACGTCTCAAAT
Source organism: Agapanthus africanus (assembly GCA_030015575.1). Taxonomy (NCBI): domain Eukaryota; kingdom Viridiplantae; phylum Streptophyta; class Magnoliopsida; order Asparagales; family Amaryllidaceae; genus Agapanthus; species Agapanthus africanus. Next base: position 543,241,332 of record CM057337.1, read on the forward strand.
ACAAGTTCCAGCTGCATCTGAACGGGACGCTGGCTTTTGATGGAAACTAACGAGAGGGATTTTTAATGCAACTTAAATGTATGGGGTTCTTTTCAGTAAATACGAAATATGGAGGAGCTTTTTAGTAATTGATGAGGAATGAAGGGGTTGTTTAGTAAAAAGCTCTAACTTGAAAGACCCTTCACCTACTTAAATTGCACTAAAAAGACGCTAATAAACCAGAAAAGGGAATCTTTTGGGTATCTTACATTACTCCATTAAAGGGTTAACAATGAGTATCAGGATAGGGTCTCAAAACCCCCGACCTCTTTTCTTCTCCCAAAATTCATTATCTTTCCCCTAAATTAACTTTAGGTTGGATTTTCAATCAAAAATCTCTTAAATTGATAATGAAAACCGGCTCGTCTTCTTCCGTATTCTCCAACAACGAGATTGTCAACTGCCGTTGTCCCATTAATTTCAAGTTTCAAGTTAGTAGACAAACTCGTTCGAAACGAGAGTAGTTCAAGTTCAACCTACCTAAATACATAGCAGATAAGAGAGCAGTTTGAGAGAGAGAGAGAGAGTAGATAGAAATCATGTCAAGACTCCATGATCATCACCAGATTCCAGCATACACTGTGTGTCGAAAGTAAAAGGTAACTAGCAAAGGCTAATAAAGCAGATGCAATCCACAGAATTCAGGATTATTTCTAATAAGATTATGACTGCTCGCCATGTAATATTGTAAAACTTGAAATTTTTTCTGTATCTTCACAGTTTATAAAACAGGATGTATATTCACAGTTTATAAAACCAGAAAAGGGATTGGGGTCGGATGGACCTGCAATGGCTATCCGATTAGGTCTTCTGGAAGCTGGATTCACATAAGCAGAACGGCCTGCTGGATTAGTTTGTTCTGCAGATATTTCGCCTGCAATACCAAAAAGAAAGGAAAAAAACAAGTGCATCTCAAAGAAAAGTCGAGGATGAAGATATTTTAAAGCCCTGCAGAACAGATAATCTGAGATCAATCTCATTTTTTGTTTGTGTGTTTAGCTTGAACAAACAGAAAATAGATAATCTGAGTTCAAGTAGTGACACATGATGACCGGAAAAAGGTTGAACAAACATCTATGTTTTCAAGGCCAGAAAAAAATACATTGATTTACGACAAAAGTCACACCTTGGGTAGGAATGAAAGTACTTTGGAAGCTTGGATTCGCAATTCTAGCATTAGCTGCAGTGAGTGGTGGAACTGAATTTAGGGCAATGTTGTTGGCGTAGGATGGACCTGCATTGGCTACACCAATGCTGCCTGCTTGAGCAGCTTGTTTGCAAGTGTGGCTGGAACCAGCTATGTGGGATCCAATGGGTCTTCTGGTAGCAATTTCTGAAGCTGGGTTCACTGGCGCTGCATTGCCTGTAACATCAGTAAACATGGATGAATCCCAAAGGGAGGTCATGGCTTGTAGAGAATAGAAGCATATAATATAAATCATTTACTCCACTTTCGGCTAAATTGAACATGGGTAAGAAAAAGAAGAATGTTTTCTAATGGATGTCCATACATAACTGTTTCTCCTGCCACAAAAAAATTAACGTTTTCTAAATGTTAATTTGTTATTCACCGTGCAAGTCCCAGTGCATTGTTTTTAGTACATTGCTTTAACAGTCAGATTCTTGCAGACAAGGAATCTTATAAGCCTCACAAACAATGGCATGCAATTTGTATCCAACGTTTTGTTAGTCCGTTAGTAATTGAAGCATTTATTGGATAGGCTGCACATGTCAGTAATTAAAATGATCAAAATCCATAAAGAGAAGCCTCCATAGATCCCCAAATGCATCCAACACAGAGATAAAGACAGGAAAAGAACATATACACATTGTCTCAAAACTTGGCTCTGCAGTTTTTTCAATATGCAAACAGGGCATACCTTCAAGGTTGAGAAAACCGGTCATCCCTGCTGCCAAGAGGATAACAATTTATAGGAGGCAGCATCTGTTGGAAAAACTGAAATAGATCTTGAGACACCGTGTAGGCCTGAAATCAGTAAAGATCATCAATGCAAGTAATTTTAGGGAGCTGCAGTCGCAGATTTCAACAGATGACAAACTAGATATGGGTCAATAACAGACCTTGTGCTTTAAAGTTTGGAGCAGCACTTGTGATTGGGAAAGTCGGTAGCTCCTCGTGTTCGCAAGAACTTTTGAGCGTTAAATCAAGAAAGGAAATGCTTTCAGAATTATGAGATTCAGAGTTAACATCAGTTGATCCTTCCTCAGGAAAAACACAGCTGCTACCAGCCAAAGTTACTTTAGATTGGTTCATGGGATGATGAGTATCGGCTACTTGATATTGCGCGCTGGTGAATAGTAGCCACATCAGAAGTATCAACTTGGGCACCAGGGTCCCCACCTGCAGCAACAGTTAACTTCAGAAATCATGGAAGACCCGCATAAAAAAACACACGGTGACCGTTCACGAAAAGGTAAATAGTTTGTTTTGAATCAGATAGAGTATCTGATAAATTTATGCTCCCCATTATTATATGATTAACATGGTTGAAACTTTTTTGTGGGAGCAATACCTCAAGGCTTCACATCTATAATAAGTTTTAGCGGAGTTCCATTGTTGAATAATAATGATATAATAATATCACTCTAAACAACGAGGTAGAAATTTCAATGATGCTTCTTGTTCTTTGCAAAATGATAATGATATAATAATAAGTTTTAGCGGAGTTCCATTTTAGCTGAGTTCCATTGTTGACCGTTGACTTTTTCTAAACCCTAATGAGAATATGAAATATGATTAATAATATTAATTAAGGATTATTGTGTCATGGCTGAGTTGAACATTTGACTTTTGTTGACTTGTTGACTTTGTTGACCGGTTGACCATTGTGGACTTGTTGACCATCATCATTTCATTTCAATGATCTTCTTGTTCTTTGCAAAATGCATTAAATGCATGAAATAATAATGGTCATTGAAACTAACCATCACAATTCTTAATTATTATTATTATCATCATTATTCTTACTTTTGTGAGCATGGTTGTAAATTATCATCTCATTCTCACTTGCTCACTCTCTCTCATCAAAAGCTCATCCCCTTCCTTTCTTTCAAAGCTCTCATGTCTCATGTGTTGAGAAGCATGAGCTATTGAGGTAAAACCACTAGAACTCTTCTCTACTCACTCTAGAATTCTAGGTTTAGCAAGCCAAGCACTTTAGTTGCTTCTCGGTTGAGGTAGGAGCTCAAGGTAGGAGCTTTCGGGTGGATCCTTCTTCGATAAAGAGGAGACTACGAGGTGGAGCCGTTCAAACCATCCCAAGGAGCAAGAAGAGAAGGAGTTCAAGATCTAGGTATAACCCTCTAACATAGTAGTTAAACTTGTAGTTAGTTTGCTAGGTTTTGTTTAGCAAAGATCCACTTTTCTAGTCCATGTTGTCTTGTCACAAAAATCGTTTTTTATCGTTTCCGCCTCCCCGTAAGGACCGGGGTAGGCAACGTGGACTTACAGTGGTATCAGAGCCTAGCTAAACAACAACTAGCATGTTAGCAAAGTATTTAGAATTTCGGTCCGAGAAAAAATCGCAAAACACGTCCGGAAACTGAACTTTCTGCCGATTTTTAAACTGCTCCAAAAATAATTACACATACAATAAAAATCGGCTCAGGGATTTGTAAGAACAGTCAGCAAAAACGAGCCACTGACTCGGTCAACGCGTCGCGGAACCACGGCGAGAACATGCTTTTTGCCGCGGATCCGCGGCCGAGTTGACTCGACCGTGACTCGTCTTTGCTGCATGTTTACCCCAATCAGAGCAAAACTCTGTTCAAATTCCAGGGCGGGAAACGAAGCAACGCTTCTGTTTCCCCCAATCAGAGCAAAGCTATGCTTTGAAATTAAACTAAAAATTAAAGTTAAAATAAATGAAGCAACGCTTCAGCTGACCTGCGTTTTGCGCTGCGCAACAGTTGCGCTAGCGCAGTCGCGCTGCGCTCTGCGCTGCGCGACACGTGGCAGCACAGTTGCGCTAGCGCAGTCGCACTGCGCTCTGCGCTGCGCGACACGTGTCAAGCGCAGATGCATTTGCGCCAATGCCAGCGCCAAACAGAATTAAAATTCTTAAAGATCTTTCTGATCTTGTTAAAAACAAGAAGATTGCCTTCTGTAAAACAGAAGCTCTTGGATCAAAGATCCAATGGTAAGGAAAAATCCCTAAATCACTCAGAGAAAGATCTATTTAACTAATTTAACAAATCTATTGGCACTATAAAAAAGCCCCTAGACCCCAAGTCTATATGACATTAAAAACACAGATCAACACAGAGAGAAAAACAGAGAATTCCTCTAAAGTATTTTGAGAAGAACTCAAAGAAAGAAAAAGGTAAAAACCTTTGAATAAAAGAAGAGTTTCTTCTAAAAAGATCATTGATCTAAGAACAAGATCAAAGATCTTCAATAAAAAAAATATAATAATAACAAAGGCATTGCCTTTTGATGAACCACTAGTTCTGGAATCTTAAAATATTCTTTTCTTGAATCCAAAATTGGATCAAGATAATAAAACAGTGCCTTGCACATGTAAATCTGCACTGTTGCACTCTTGGGTTGGCGCAAGCCACCAGAGAGCATCACGTGTCATCTCCAGAACAACTTGCGCTGTGCGCTTTTAAAATAGAGCATTGCTCTCTGAAATTGGCGCAACTCACCAGAGCACGCCACGTGTCAGCAGTGCAACAGCGCAGCGCACTGCGCTAACTGCGGTTGCGCTCACCAGAGCGTGACACGTGTCACCTCCACATGCGCTTGCGCTTTGCGCACATCAATTGGCGCAAAGCGCCTGATAGGCCACGTGGCACACTGTCAGAAGAGCAAATGCTCTGCATTACTCAAAAGGGAACAGAGCCCAATTTAAAAGGCCTAACAGGCCAGAATAAAATGCAGTGCATTATTAAACAGGGGCAGAGCCCTAATAAAGGCCTAATAGGCCAAATGCAAATAAAACTGTTGGACATTTTCAACTGGACTTAGCCCAATTTCGGTCATAAGTCCTCAAATTAAATTGACTGAGCACGACTGCTCTCTTAAATCAATTTACATCCGGTTCAAGGGTACATCTCCGAACTCCTCTGATATTTGTCGTTGTAGTCCTTCAACGTCGTCAGAGAGGTGATGGGTCCCGACAACCACACATCAATATAGACTTAAGCGTCCTTAAACCAACTCATGGACTTAAGCGTCCTTAAACCAACCTATGGACTTAAGCGTCCTTAAACCAACTCATGGACATAAGCGTTCTTAAACCAACCTATGGACTTAGCGTCCTTAAACCAACCTATGGACTTAGCGTCCTTAAACCAACCTATGGACTTAAGCGTTCTTAAACCAACCTATGGACTTAAGCGTCCTTAAACTAACTCATGGACTTAAGCATCCTTAAACCAATGAACCCCCATGTCCCTAAACTGGAACATGGACCACTATGTCCCTAAACTGGAACAATAGAGCCCTCAAATGCTCTTTTGTCGGATCTAAACGATCCCGTTTAAGTTGATCTTAGCCTCAATATGGCTAACGTATCCTTAAACCTTCAAACAGACTTTAGTCCCAAATTGGACTATAGATCCCCCAATCAACTTTGGTCCCAGGGTACATCTCTGAACTCCTCTGACACCTGTCGTTGTAATCCTTTAACGTCGCCAGAGAGGTGATGGGTCCCGACAGCCATACGTGCAATGGACCAATATATCCCTAAACTGGAACAAAAGAGCCTCCAAATCCTCTTTTGTCGGATCTAAATGATCCCGTTAAGTTGATCTTAGTCTCAAACTGGACTAACATATCCTTAACGAACGTTTAAGTTGATCTTAGCCTCAAATACGGCTAATGTATCCTTAAACCAAAACCCCCAAAACCAAATCTAAGAAAACACGGATTTGGACTAATCCACGTCCTACGGGCGACGACATAAATTAGTCTCCGTATACAATCCACGGGCAACCATAAACAAAACAAACACCCACGACACGAAGCGAAATTCTGAAGAAGGAGAAAGTTGTTACCGCGATGCAGTAGCGTAATTAACTGCAGGGGCTTGTGCCTGCAGGGAAGAGCGTCCCCACAATCAAAAACCCCTCAAGCGAGGGGGAATCTGACGAAGTCTGTTACATCGGCCGCATCCGTCTAAACCTCCGATACACGGTGCCATAAATCAACTTAGTATCTTCGGAGAGGTGGACGGATAAAACCAAATAGCATCTGCCCCAAATCACAGGCAAAACGTCTCTTAGTCATCGCGCCGTCTTTCAGAGGGGAACAGATTCTGGCATGACCGATGGGACCTTTTCCTCTTTCCACTCCACACTTCGTGTGTCGTGTTTTTCCCGCGATCAAATAATCGCGGTGTGTATGTTTTTGGTTGCCCTTAGGGTGGATATTGAAGCCGGCATTTCGTCTCTATGAAGAATGGCATTTGCTCCCATCCTAGCAACTCAGGCTCTGTCATATCCGGCGGAGTCAAGTATGGGTCACTTGCAGCCTCAAATCTCTGCAATCCGACTCTTCAAGAAATCAATGGGCTTCTTTTTGGGTCGATGCTCCCACCTCCCACCCTCGGTGCCTCAACGCCGATGGAGGAAGCCCAGAGGATGTCTGTCGTCCACAGGCAGGCTCCCCAAGCAGCAGCCTTGCCGACGGAATCGGTCCTCAAACAACTGGCACATGCCAAAGACCAAGGTCGACGCAGGGGGCAGAATATTCAAGCTCTTCAAGAAATCAATGGTTTCAAACTGCACTAACTGCAACAGCAACTCTCGCTCTGTCCCATCTGGAGAAGTAACCTACGGGCCCCAAGCGGCCTCCCTTTTCACTATGCCAGTGGAGCAGGTAACTCAAGCCACCATTGGGCTATTCTTCAGGACCATGCTCCCGCCAACGAGCTTCAGCGCTCCTGTACCATCGCAAGAAACTCCCAAGAAGTCGTTTTTCAGCGCTCATGTGCTTATTTACGCCTTACTTTGCATTATACTATATATAAGCACACACAAAAATTGTGATAATAAAAGAGTAGAAAGTGAAAAATTATATTTAAAAGATAGGAATAGTTTAAAAAAAACAAGAAAGTTAGATGTTTTCTTAAATGAAACTAGTAATAAGTAGTTATGAGCTGTTGTCCCAAGGGTTAGTAAGATGAAGGAAATTACTAATCTGAGGATAAAAATAAGCCTGAAAAATAGTTCCTATTCTGGAAGCCAAACATTCGAACGTTGATACCCTACTATACGCACTGACACACATCTTGAAACTCGGAATAGTAGAGGATACCTTGAAATACTCTTGTCTAGAAGCCAAAGTATGAAGAAAATGAAAGTGGAGAATAAAAGATAAAATGGTGAAAATAAAAATGAACACTGGTTTTGTTATCACCGAGGCAACAATAAAAAAATATAGCGAGGGTGCTTTATCACCTAGTACCTTAGACCAACTGGTTTGGGAGCCACTGCTAAGCCTTAGGTGTTGCAAGACGAGGAAAAACACCTAATTAGCAAGCACATGAGTAATCGGTCGGTTAGTACCTCAAAAAGTATTAACGGTCGCATGAAGAATGTGTGAGCAAATTCCATCTAAATATCTATTAAAAAGTACCAAGGTAGATGGACAAGAGTATGATTGCTTGAATTGAATTCTCTGAATGTAGGGATGTCCAGTTCACACACGTAGGGGTATATGATCAATATTTGGAAGAAAGATAGGAATGAAAACTAAAGGCTATGTTTTATTGAGGGATAAATTGATTTCTAACATTTTTTTCATGACCATTAAGATATGGCTCATAGCAACTGAAAAGCTGGTATAGTTGATAACTCTTATTTTCAAATTCTTTCTTTTATAGTTCTTATCTTTATATAACTTTCACCATCTCTCTTTTATTATAGAATTTTGTGGGTGTAATCCGCTGAAAACCCTCAGGAGACAACACTCCTCCTACTAGGGATATACCACTGGCGCCGAGTAAGGAAGGCTGGGGGCAACTCTCCTTTTGGATTGACTCCGCCGGCTCCAACAGTGGAAATCAATGCTGCTGTTCCGACCGGGAATAGCCTTGAACCGTTAAGAAGGGTACGCAAAAACTCACCAACTGCCGTATTAAAAAGATCTCCTCCACCTATGGAGAGCGCTACAAGGGTGAAGCCAGAACAGCCCCCTCAACGGCTGTCCTCTAAAATCTACAAGATCGGGCGTCAAGTCCAAGACTCGGTAATTGATCAAGATTATCCCTGCCGACAAAAAAAGGGTGAAATTTTAGCGGGAAGAGGACCGTCCTATCAAACCACAAAAGGCGATAGCTACTCGGGTGCCCACTGCAACGGCCCCCTCAACTTCGACCGCTCATAAGAGGAGAAGGCCAGAGAAAATCCCTGGGTCTGCGACGAACTGCAAGACCACTAAACCCAAACATCCCAAGTCTGGGGGCATGATGGTACATATCGTCTATATGGCATCCGGAAGAGAGGATAGCCATGTCTTCACAGGTCATAGACCGCTTACGTGATTAGTGACTAAGGCTCAGGAGCAGCAATAACAAAAGCTCCAAAAAAGAATGCTGACAGCCATGGCCGCACTTACGGGACCGAAAGCAAGCCCGGAGACGTCCTCGGAGCAACGCCGTGAGCAGGAAACTGATGCCGAGTTTCTTCAGAGAATCCTTGAAATAAGAAGGACCGGTATGAGAGACTGCAAGAAGCTCTCGGGGCGTATCGAACTACGTTCAAGACGACCACGAACACGACGCCTTACGCGTTGACCTTCGGTGCAGAAGCAGTACTCCCCCTCGAGATAGAGTTACCCTCTCTACGAGTGTCAGTCCACTACAAGCTGACGGATGAAGAAAATGCTCACTTTCGGCTTGAGGAGCTTGATGCCCTTGATGAAACCCGGCTCATAGCGCAAAAAAAGTCTGGAGGCTTATAAAGCAAAGATGACGCGCTCATATGAAAGATTGACCAGGCCGAGGACATTCCGCCAAGACGAACTTGTGCTAGTGGTCAAAAGACCTATGATCCCCAGTCGCGCCAAGCGGGGAAAATTCGAGCCGAACTATGAAGTCCCGTACATCATAGACAAGGTGTACCAAGGTGGAGCCTATCTACTTATGGATATGCACGGTGAAAGGCCTTTCAGGCCAATAAACGGTCGCTTCCTAAAGAAATACTGCACTTAATGAGTCACAGCCTAGGTCAATGATAGATGACGACGACTATGTCCGCTCGCTATCTTCCTAAGCTTAAAACTTTATAAGTGGTAGCTGGCCTTCTTCAATGACGGACCACTACGTCTTAAAACTAGCTGACGGACCGAACGTCCTTAAACTACTACCGCAGCATCCTCAGCCTGACGAGATAAAAAAAAGAAAAAGAATAAAAAAAATAATAATAATAAAAAATAATAATAAAGACGGTATGTCCATAAGCGAAATGGGCACGGATGAAAACCCGAAAGGGCTCCGTGAGTAAAAACAGCAGGGCTACCGGCGAGTGTTCGTGAAAACCCGAAAGGGCGCGACCTCGGTAAAAAAAAGAATAAAAAGAATAAAAAAGGAGACGGTATGTCCATAAGCAAAATGGGCACAGATGAAAACCCGAAAGGGCCCCGTGAGTAAAAACAGCAGGGCTATCGGCGAGTATTTGTGAAAACCCGAAAGGACGCAACCTCGTTAAAAGACACTTACAAGATCCTCTCGACTTTGTAAGGAGAAACCACCCATGTGAGATCCTTACGACTCACAGGGAAGCAACACACTTAGGGATCCTCACGATTCCTAAGGAGAAATTACACTTGCGAGATCCTCACGACTCGTAAGGAGAACTTTCTTATGGGACCCTCACGACTCATAAGATTTGAAAGTCTTAAGTTACACAAACCTTAACCTGTTCTTAAGCACCCCACAAAACCTCCGATACTACCCTACAAGCGGCTCGATACTGATCCTTGTATACAATCCACGGGCACGAATAAATATTTCCCTAACCAAGTCCCACCCGTGACTAGGGATATGTCCATACGGTGAACAACCCTTGTAAGTCCTCTCGACTTATAAGAAGAAAACCCTTTTGTAAGATCCTTACGACTTACAGGGGAACGTACGCTTAGGAATCCTCATGATCTGTAAAGAGAAAACACACCTACGAGATCCTCACGACTTGTAGAGAGAAATACCTTTGTGAGACCCTTACGGAACATGAAGTCAAAAGCCTTAGTCGACAGGACCCTAACCCTGTTCGCTAAGCCACCTTTGTTCGACATCGACAGAGGAAAATGATGATTCGCTCCTGGCAATATCCCGGTTGTAGCGATGCTGATGCCTAAACAGGTATCAAATTCCAAGCCCTTTCATGGCAAATGATGATTCGCTCCTGGCAATATTCCAGTTGTAGCGATGCTGATGCTGAAATTGGCACCAGATTCCAAGTTCCACACTCGCGAAAAAAAAACAGCGAGCCATACATGTATACGAAATAGCCGAAATGATAGGGCAACTTGCAATAAAAATCAGCAAGTAAAAATACATGCATACGAAATAGCCGAAATAATGGGGCAACTTGCAATAAAAATCAGCAAGTAAAAATGTATGCATGCAAAATAGCTGAAATGATTGGGCAACTCGCAATAAAAAGCAGCGAGTAAAAATAAATAGCTGAAATGATTGGGCAGCTCGTAATAAAAAGCAGCGAGTAAAAACAAAATAAATAGCCGAAATGATTGGGCACCGCAAAAAATAGCCGAAATGATGGGGCAATCGCGACCTTCGCGATATAAAAGCTGAAATGATAGAGCATCGCGGAAAGAAAATAATAAAAAAAATGAATGAAACTTCTGCCCTACATGTGAGATCACATCGATCCCTGATTGTTCGTAAAATTCGAGACTGTGTAAGTAAATCAACTCAAATGATCCCTGATAACGGTTTCATTTGATTGTAATAAAATTTCTTGTTTGTGTAATCGAATAAAGCGAATAAGTTTCTTTGTGTCGGTAATTAGGAAATTGAATAAAATTCACAATCAAAGAATTATATTTGACCGCAATCAATTACGGTGTCGATTGTAGATCGTAAGCGAGTGCGGATCGTCCACAGGGATTGTGCGATTCGTTTTTATATTTAATTTGTTTGAATTGAAAAGTTAATCGAAAAGAAAAGAAAACATGATTCAAGATTTTATCGATTGATTCAGGTGTCACTAATCTAATCAAGAATCAAGAAACTGATAAACAATCGAGAATCGGGTTTCGATGATATTTCCAACCAAATGTCAAGAATCTAAATGAGGCTCGTAGGAATCGATCGGATCTATAGACGTGATGTAATCTCAAGATATCGTGTTCTTGTCCTTCGAAAGATTGATACTAGATCGATGATGATCGGCGAGAGTTAGGGCTTTCTTGTGAAACTAGGGTTTCATCGTTTAACCCTTGTTCTTTCATCGATATCATTCATATTCTAGCCTCTAGCAATTTCAAGAAACAATCGTAACTCCCCAATTTCGAGCGATATCAATCAAGAAAGCATCACAACGAATTGGGTCGTCGATTCTTGAACTTGCTAGGGTTTACAAAACTCGTAGGACTCAAGAATCGATTTAAGATATATTACATCATCATTCTATTGATCGTCTCGACCCCTCGACGAGCGGAGTATTACTCAAACATCACAACAAGAATTACAACTAGAAATTTAGATTGAATCATGATGCAAGAATTTAAAGAAAACAAGATAAAAGAATATCACATTTTATTTATATCAACAATTTGATTACAGTCGCTCAAGAACTACAAGAGGAAGAACTAAATTGTCGAATTGGCTTTGCTCGGCTCCGTGAGTCGCGGGTCGTCTTGGACCACTTGCTCTGTTGAAGATCGGCTCCGCTCATAAAAGGTTGCAAGGCTTCTTGCTTGATGGGGTACTCGGGATCTTGGCTTTTGATTGGAATTAGGGTTAGGGTTTCACACAAGTCTTCTCACTAGACTTGTGGAAGAAGATGAAGAAAGAGAGTGGATCTAGATTGATACTAGAATTGGGGGATTCAAGTCTCCTTTTTACAAGTGAGCCTAGGGTCTTATTTATAGATCTCCCAAACCCTAGGCCTTGAGAAGTTCCCTCCAAAAGTTTGTTGAAAGACTTCTAGAAGTAGTTAGTTAGGCTTAGCTTAGGGTTTAAGCTAGGGTTTAGGGAGAAGTTTCTAGAATACAAGGCTAGTTTAGTGTTGATCCCAAAACTTGCTGATCTGGCAGAAGGTTCTGGGGTCTTCTGGAAAATGTAGTACATTTATGAACTGTAGCCACTGAGAGAGGAGTTTTGCACCAAAAATGAGAAGCTAACTCCTTGGACCCACCGCGGATCCGCGGCGCAAGCAGGCTCCTGCCGCGGATCCGCGGCTCTTTATGGGGCTTGGGCCTTGGGCTTTCTGGTGTGGTCTTGGGACAACATTTGGAGCTTAATCTGATGTATTGATTTGTATTTTCCCCTTTGTATTGATACCAGAACAGAAATTATTGAGTTGGCGTCATGTTTGATCGGTACCATGTAAATTTTGGCCTTTCTTCTGGATTTTCCTGCACAGATCTTAAAATAAGTGTTGCACAATATAGAGATGATACGATGCCATGAAATGCAGTCAATTTCCTTTATAATGCCGGTTTTAGAGTCTAACACATGTAATCTGATATTCTGCGACTGTTTTGCTAATATGTGAAATATGAATACCGTACACTTCTAATTGAATGCAAATGATAGGGAAATTGCTGGTTAAAAGATGCAATATTTTCGACTAATCAAATTCCCCCAAACTTAATTTCGATCGTCTCGAGCGAACTTTTTATTAAAAAGAGAAGGAGAAAATAAAGAAAGAAAAAAACTAACTAGCACACTTTCGTAGGCAACACGATTGCACTGAGCACGTGCAACAAACCTTTAAACCTCTAGGTGTCCCTAGTAGGAGGAGTGCTGTCTCCTGAGGGTTTTCAGCGGATTACACCCAAAAAATCCAATAATAAAAGAAAGATCATGAATATTACATTTAAAGAAAAGAATTGTAAAAGAAAAGCCTTGAAAATTAGGGTATCCAACTAAGCTAGCTTTTCGGTTGTCATGAGCCCTATCGTAATGGTCATGAAAAGATGTTAGAAATCACGTCCTCCCTCAATAAAACATCGTCTTATTCTTCATTCCTATCTTTCTTCCAAACATCGATCATATAACCCTGCGTGTGTGTAAAGGACATCCCTACACCCGGAGAATTCAATTCAAGCTATCATACTCTTGCCCATTAGCCTCAGTACTTTTTAATTAATGAATATTTAGACGGAGTTGCTCACACACTTTCATGCGACCGTTAATACTTCTTGAGGTACTAACCGACCGATTACTCATGTGCTTGCTTACTTGGCGTATTTTCCTCGTCTTGCACCACCTTAGGTATAGCAATGACTCCCAGACCAGTTGGCCTTAGAGCACTAGGTGAAGAGACACCCTCGCTATATATTTTTTATTGCCCTTGGTGATAACAAAACCAGTATCTATTTTTCTCACCACTTTATATTTTCTTTATTCACCCTTTTTTTTCTTCATACTTTTGGTTTTAAGACGAGCATTTCAAGGTATCCTCTAATATCTCAGGCTTTAAGACGTGTGTAAGTGCGAATAGCAGGGTATCAATGTTCAAAATGTTTGGCTTTCGAAATATAAACTATTTTTCAGACTTATTTTTTTCCTCAGATTAGTGACATCCTTCATCTTTCTAACCCTTGGGACAACGGCTCATAACTACTTATTACTAGTTCGTATAAGAAAACTTCTAATTTTCTTAGTTTTCTTAAATTTTTCTAATCTCATGGATGTAATTGTTCACTATCTAAACTTTTATTATCTTATTTATATACAAAAAGTGTTTAAATATTAAAATTATTTTTATACTTGAAATTTTTTTAATTTTTATGGGTTTTGAAAAAATTCTAGATTTTTATGGATTTTAAAAGAAATGTTTTGTGCTTATGCAAATGATATGCAAATGATATGCACATGATGCAAAAATAAGCACAAACCTCCCCAAACTTGTTTTCAACAGTGTCTTCACTGTTGCCATCTGCTAAATCTCAAAAAACCTGTAAGTCTGGGAGGAATTATTAGTGGGGGCAAAATATATAAGTGAAGAACTTCTCCCAAACTTATTCTTTTCACTCACCTTCATTCAAAAAATGATGCAATGATATACAGGATATGAAGGTGAGACGGAGGAATTTTAATACAAATAAACTGGCTCTTATAAGAACAAGAGCTCCTCCGTGGGGTCAGTGGAAAAATACGGCTTTAGTCTATGTCCATTCACTTTGAAAAAGGTGTCGTTTTTAACATTTTCTACTTCTACTGCCCCATGCGGATATACAGACCGCACAACAAAAGGTCCCTTCCATCGAGATCGGAGCTTACCCACGTGAAGGTGTAATCGTGAATCATAAAGAAGGACTTGTTGACCAGGTGAAAATGTTTTCCTCAAAATTTTTTATCGTGAAAAACCTTAGTCCTATTCTTTGTGATTACAGCGTTATCATAAGCTTCATCGCGGAGTTCGCTTAGCTCATTAAGTTGCAGCTTCCGAAAGTTGCAAGCAAGGTTTAGATCAAAATTTATTTCCTTAATAGCCCACAATGCTTTATGCTCTATCTCGACGGGTAAGTGACATGCTTTTCCAAACACTATCCTATATGGAGACATCCCTAGGTTGGTCTTATATGCAGTTCGGAATGCCCAAAGAGCATCCGTCAGTTTGGTCGACCAGTCTTTTCTATTTTTAGCAACAGTTTTCTCCAGGATAAGTTTGATTTGTCTGTTTGAGATTTCAGCCTACCCGCTTGTTTGGGGATGATAGGGTGTAGAAAGTCGGTGGTTGATTGAGTATTTCCGCATCAGAGTCTCGAAAGACCTGTTGCAGAAATGTGTCCCATTATCGCTAATAATAGCGCGTGGGTGTCCAAATCGCGAGAAGATATTCTCTTTCAAGAAATTAATGACAACTTTCCTGTCATTAGTGCGACATGGAATGGCTTCTACCCACTTTGAGACATAATCAACCGGCGGCAGTATGTACAAATTCCCAAAGGAGTTGGGAATGGGACCCATAAAATCAATGCCCCAAACATCGAATATTTCAACAACCAGAATAGGTTGCTGAGGCATTTCATTCCTCTGGGAGATTCTACCCGTGTACTGACATTGTGTACAGGTATTGCAATGGTCAAATGCGTCCTTGAATAAGGTCGGCCAATAAAATCCACATTGCAAAACCTTTTCCGCCGTCTTTTTAGGACCAAAGTGACCCCCACAGGCCTGATCATGACAAAAAGAAAAAACACTATTGAACTCTTCTTTCGGTTCACACCGTCGAATGATCTGATCAGGACAATACTTAAACAAGTATGGATCGTCCCAGTAAAAGTGTTTTACTTGGGATAAAAAGCGGTATTTGTCCTGTTTTGATCAATCGCTGGGTATAAGTCCCGTGACAAGATAGTTCACAATATCCCTGAACCATGGTTTATTGGATACACTCAAGAGCTGTTCGTCAGGGAGCGAGTCATCGATCGGTAGGGTCACAAGGGAAGAGATGCGTGAAAAATGGTCGGCTACTACATTTTCACATCCTTTCTTATCTTTGATAACAAGATCAAATTCTTGTAACAGAAGGATCCAACGTATTAGTTGACCTTTTGCATCTTTCTTCGCCAGAAGATGTTTTAAGGCGGAATGGTCAGTATACAAACTATAGATGAGCCAATTAAGTAAAGCCTGAATTTTTCTAATGCAAATACAACCGCTAAAAGTTCCTTTTCGGTGGTTGTATAATTGATTTGAGTATCATTCAGGGTCTTACTTGCATAGTATATCACGTGTGGCATCTTTTCGATGTGCTGTCCTAAGACTGCACCTACTGCAAAATCAGATGCGTCACACATCAGCTCAAAGGGGTAGTCCCAGTTTGGTGATGATAGCACGGGGGCTGAAGTGAGTGAGTGTTTAAGTGAGTCGAAAGCTGTCTCGCAGTCCGAGTCAAAATGGAAGGTCGAATTCTTGGCCAGGAGAAGAGTTAAAGGTCTAGCAATTTTGCTAAATACCTTAATGAATCTCCTATAAAAGCCCGCATGGCCAAGGAAAGATCGAATATCTTTGACGCTTTTGGAATGAGGGAGGTTTTGAATGACATCTATCTTAGCTCTGTCAACCTCAATGCCTTTCTGTGAAATAACATGTCTAAGAACAATTCCTTCTTGGACCATAAAATGGCATTTTTCCCAGTTCAATGTTAAGTTCTTCTCTTTGCAACGAGTAAGAACAGCATCCAAATTCGATAGGCAATCGGAAAAAGAGTCTCCAAAAATCGAGAAATCGTCCATAAAGATCTCCAGGAAATTCTCTACCATATCAGAGAATATCCCCATCATACAACGCTGAAAGGTAGCGGTAGCATTGCATAGCCCAAAGGGCATGCGACTGTAAGCAAAGGTACCAAAAGGACAAGTAAAAGTGGTTTTATCTTGATCCTTTTTGGCGATGGGGACCTGATTATAGCCTGAGTATCCGTCCATAAAACAATAATACTCTCGTCCCGCTAAGCGTTCCAGCATTTGATCAATGAATGGTAGAGGAAAGTGGTCTTTCCTCGTGGCAGCATTGAGTTTTCTATAATCGATACATACACGCCACCCAGTTTGGGCGCGTGTCTGAATCAACTCATTTGCTTCATTGGTTATAACAGTGATGCCGGATTTCTTAGGAACGACATGTATAGGACTTACCCATTGGCTATCGGAGATGGGGTATATAATACCATTATCTAGGCATTTGACGATCTCTTTCATGACCGCTTCCTTCATGAAGGGATTCAACCGTCTCTGTGGTTCTCGGGTTGGTCTGGCATCATCCATCACATGTATATGATGTTCAACTATCAAGGGACTAATCCCTTTGATGTCCGCCATACTCCAACCAAACGCCTCTTTGTTAGATCTCAATACCGATAAAAGTGCATTCTCTTGCTCTAATGCTAGAGAAGCGGATATTATAACCGGTAAAGACTCCTTCTCACCTAAATAATCATATTTCAGATCAGCCGGTAAAATTTTGAGATCTAATTCAGGCGGAGAAATGATAGAAGGAGGGATCATTGAGTGATTTTTGGATTTACAAAGAAGCTCAGAGCCTGTGAAAGATACAGACTCGGGTGGAGAAAAGTCAGAAGTGCAGGACTCAAGTGTAGGTAAAGTGACCTCACTAAGATCTTGTGTGAAATCAAACAGAGATGTGGTAATGTCATCGAGATCAGTAAAGCAAAGTTCCTCAGCTCCACAACTATCGGGAGCGATCTCATGGACAGAGCACACATCTAGAATATGAGCAGAGAGTTCTGATGGCTGACTTCCAACTTTGTAGATGTTTAGTTCAATGGTCATATTTCCAAATGATAAGTTCATTGAACCGTTTCTACAGTTTATAACAGCGTTGGATGTGGAAAGGAAAGGACGACCCAGAATCACCGGAATTTGGCCCCGGGGGTTTGCTACAGGCTGTGTGTCAAGTACAATGAAGTCTACAGGGAAAACAAATTCCCCGACCTTTATCAACACATCCTCTAATTCACCCCTTGGTTTGGTGATTGAACGGTCTGCCATCTGGAGAGTGCAGTGAGCAGGTTTCAGCTCTCCAATCCCTAGTTGCTCATATACAGAATATGGAAATAGGTTAACACTTGCGCCAAGGTCTAAAAGAGCACGATTTATGTTTTTACCCCCAATAGAAATCGATATTGTAGGACATCCTAGGTCCTTTCGTTTCTTTGGTAGCTGGGGGATAAAAGCAGTGCTGATATTATTAGCCATGAAGACCTTCTTCGGCACTTGAGTCTTCCTCTTCCTAGTGCACAAGTCCTTAAGAATTTTCGCATATGCGGGGACTTGTTGAATTGCATTTAGGAGAGAGATATTGATGTTAACATGTTTGAACATTTCCATAATTTTCTCCATATGAGGACTCGTTCTGTTACCCCTTAACCGATTCGGGTAACGAGCTTTCGCAATAAGTGCCGGGTCCATCATAGGAGAAGGAAGAGGGGGTAGACGAGGTCCCAAAAGAGGTGTGGGGACCGTCTGTGGAGAACTATAAGGGTTGGGTTCAGGTGTTGAGCCTAGTGGGAAATAGAGAATAGGCTCGCGAGAAGGTGGTGTGGTAGAAGAAGAAGGATCAGAAGGAGAAGTGTGTGTGTGTGTGGAAAGGTCTCAGCCGGGGTGTTGATATGATTTTCAATATCATCAATACCTTCCCCGACATGATTATTCAGCACTCTTCCCGATCTCAACGTTGTGACGACATTTACATTGTAATGCCCAGGATTCTGTAGGGGTTGAGAGGGAAGTTTCCCTTTTTCTCTCGCACTCATTTCGGCTTTAAAGCGTGCGATTTCAGCTTCCATCGATCTGATACTCTCAGCTTGAGACGCTGAGTTTTTCTTTATCTCACTGACGGAAGATCTAATCTCAGTCGAAACCTCTATGAAATTTGATAAAAGTAATTTCATGGTTTGAGTGAATTGAGAGAATTCGTCAAAATAGGTCATTGGATTAGACTGTGTAGGAGTGTTGACCTGATTTTGGAAATTTTGTGACTGATAGGGGTGCTGAGTGAGTTGAAGGGGTTGCTGTTGTGGTGGAGGAAGAGCCCTTTGAAATTGATTCGTGTTTGGAACCGTGTTTTGAGATTGGTTTTGGTTCTAAGCGAAATTCGGGTGATTCCTCCAACCCTGATTGTACGTGGAAGAATATGGATCGTTTCTAGGTCGTTGAAATGCGGCATTTGTATGCTCGTGACCTTGAAACGTAGAGTTTAATGGACATTCTTCCGTTAAATGAGACGGATCAGAACAGCACCCACAAACAGTTTTGGGGAGCGACATTGGGTTTAGGGAGGCTGCAGAAAATTTGTGTTCCATAACATCGAGCTTCTTTTGCATTGCTGCCATCTCAGCTCGAACACCTATGGACACATCTATTTGGTGTACGCCACCCCTATTCAATGGTTGGGTTCCACTCTCCCACTGTAGTGATTTTTCAGCAAACTCTTCTAAATACTTCCATGCTTCCCCATCATCCTTAGTTATAAAAGTACCTTGACACATGTTTTCAAGGCTCTGTTTAGTGTTTGGGTTAATGCCCTCATAAATGATTCGGCATACTTCCCATCTCGGGATGCCGTGATGAGGACACTGAACCAAAAGATCCTTGAAACGTTCAAAGCATTTAAAGAATGGTTCAGTAGGGAGCTGGGCAAATTGATTCAGTTCGCTACGGATTCGAGCTGTCTTTTGTATTGGGTAAAATTTCTTAAGGAATGCAGCGACGAATTCTTCCCAATTCGTAATAGAGTGTGCGGTAGTGTTATATAGCCACTTCTCGGCTATATCGCACAATGTAAATGGAAGAAGTCGTAGACGCATAGCATCCACTGAAAGTTGTGACGTACCCATCATTGCGCATACGTTTTCAAATTTGGTAATGAAAACGTAAGCGTCTTCAATCTCGAGTCCGTGGAATTTGGGTAAAAGGTTGATGTATTGGGGTTTAATCTCAAAGTTATCCCTATTGGCTGGTGGTGTGGATAAGTAGGTCGAAAGAGGACCTCGAAGTGGATAGCACCTTTCCTGGAGAGAGATGCGGGGTGGATTCTGCGCACCAACGGACGGTGGCAGATTAGGGTTAAAGAAGTTTGATGGAGTTGGATCCATCGGTGTGGGTGTGGTAGTGGGTAAAGAAGAAGTAAATGGAGAAATATCGACTTCGGAGTCGATAAAGGGTACGCGGACTAAACGGGCACTAGAATCCCGTGTCCAGCCTATCTTGTACTAAAAAGGGTTAGTACAAGTGGCAGCGTTAACTTATAATTAGGGGTATGAATGAATGCGGTGTTTGCTTTGAAAAAGGGACGGATTTTTGAAAAAATGATGCGACACAACAAATGCAGCACACAAACCCTAGAATCTAGTTGTCACCTAGGTCCGGCTCTAGACCGCTCCTAACTGCCAAAAGACAAGTCGCAGGATAGAATCCTCCACTGCCTCTTTGTCCCCCTATGGCCAGATAAGTGCCAGGTAAGTGGGAAGGTACTCCACTAAGTAAGTAGTGGGCCTAATTAATAACCACTAGCCTTTGACACACTTGCCTTGGCACCACAAGAAAACGCGGATAAGCAATGAATTATCCACGGCCTTCTTCTGTCTTAAGTGAGCGCGACGGTCCTTAGAGTCATCTCTAGATTTCTTTTAGTTAATGTGGGTCAATGCGGATGCAAGTTTTGCGATTTTCGGGGCCTAGGAAGGGTAATGAACTCCCCACCTAATTTGGATTTGGCCGTACCCCTTAATATCCGTATTTAGAATGCAAACAACCAAGAAACAAAATCACGCACAAATTTAATTTTGCAATTTGCGAGCTGTGATTATTTGCAAAGAATCCTGCACAAACTGTTAGTTGGAGCTAAAAAGAGGAGAGAGGAGAAGGTAAGAAATTACCTGAAGCAAAATTTTCACAGAGAACCCTCAAGAATGCCGCGGTTCCGCCGCATATGGGTACTTAGACCGAGCTTCCGCGGTTGTTTGTTCTGATCACTTCGCCAAAATTCAACAGAAGCTTCATGTTGATAACTCCGGCTCTCTGGAATTTTCAAAAAAAATTCTTCAACTGCCAAACAGCTCCAGATTTCCTTGCAATGAACCACAACAAATCGTTTAGGGTTTGCATGAATTTTGATCTCAAAAATTATAATGGAATAAATCTTCAATTCAAACTTTAATATGAAACGAATTAGCGTGTAATCCCCGGCAACGACGCTATTTGATTGTTCGTAAAATTCGAGACTGTGTAAGTAAATCAACTCAAATAATCCCTGATAACGGTTTCATTTGATTGTAATAAAATTTCTTGTTTGTGTAAATCGAATAAAGCGAATAAGTTTCTTTGTGTCGATAATTAGGAAATTGAATAAAATTCACAATCAAAGAATTATATTTGACCGCAATCAATTACGGTGTCGATTGTAGATCGTAAGCGAGTGTGGATCGTCCACAGGGATTGTGCGATTCGTTTTTATATTTAATTTGTTTGAATTGAAAAGTTAATCGAAAAGAAAACATGATTCAAGATTTTATCGATTGACTCAGGTGTCACTAATCTAATCAAGAATCAAGAAACAGATAAACAATCGAGAATCGGGTTTCGATGATATTTCCAACCAAATGTCAAAAATCTAAATGAGGCTCGTAGGAATCGATCCGATCTATAGACGTGATGTAATCTTAAGATATCGTGTTCTTGTCCTTCGAAGGATTGATACTAGATCGATGATGATCGACGAGAGTTAGGGCTTTCTTGTGAAACTAGGGTTTCATCGTTTAACCCTTGTTCTTTCGTCGATATCATTCACATTCTAGCCTCTAGCAATTTCAAGAAACGATCGTAACTCCCCAATTTCGAGCGATATCAATCAAGAAAGCATCGCAACGAATTGGGTCGTCGATTCTTGAACTTGCTAGGGTTTACAAAACTCGTAGGACTCAAGAATCGATTTAAGATATATTACATCATCATTCTATTGATCGTCTCGACTCCTCGACGAGCGGAGTATTACTCAAACATCAAAACAAGAATTACAACTAGAAATTTAGATTGAATCATGATGCAAGAATTTAAAGAAAACAAGATAAAAGAATATCACCTTTTATTTATATAAACAATTTGATTACAGTCGCTCAAGAACTACAAGAGGAAGAACTAAATTGTCGAATTGGCTTTGCTCGGCTCCGTGAGTCGCGGGTCGGTTTGGACCACTTGCTCTGTTGAAGATCGGCTCCGCTCATAAAAGGTTGCAAGGCTTCTTACTTGATGGGGTACTCGGGATCTTGGCTTTTGATTGGAATTAGGGTTTGGGTTTCATACAAGTCTTCTCAGTAGACTTGTGGAAGAAGATGAAGAAAGAGAGTGGATCTATATTGATACTAGAATTCGGGGATTCAAGTCTCCTTTTTACAAGTGATCCTAGGGTCTTATTTATAGATCTCCCAAACCCTAGGCCTTGAGAAGTTCCCTCTAAAAGTTTGTTGAAAGACTTCTAGAAGTAGTTAGTTAGGCTTAGCTTAGGGTTTAAGCTAGGGTTTAGGGAGAAGTTTCTAGAATACAAGGCTAGTTTAGTGTTGATCCCAAAGCTTGCTGATCTGGCAGAAGGTTCTGGGGTCTTCTGGAAAATGTAGTACATTTATGAACTGTAGCCACTGAGAGAGGAGTTTTGCACCAAAAATGAGAAGCTAACTCCTTGGACCCACCGCGGATCCGCGGCGCAAGCAGGCTCCTGCCGCGGATCCGTGGCTCTTTGTGGGGCTTGGGCCTTGGGCTTTCTGGTGTGGTCTTGGGACAAAATTTGGAGCTCAATCTGATGTGTTGATTTGTATTTTCCCCTTTGTATTGATACCAGAACTGAAATCATTGAGTTGGCGTCATGTTTGATCGGTACCATGTAAATTTTGGCCTTTCTTCTGGATTTTCCTGCACAGATCTTAAAACAAGTGTTGCGCAATATAGAGATGATGCGATGCCATGAAATGAAGTCAATTTCCTTTATAATGTCGGTTTTAGAGTCTAACACATGTAATCTGATATTCTGCGACTGTTTTGCTAATATGTGAAATATGAATACCGTACACTTCTAATTGAATGCAAATGATAGGGAAATTGCTGGTTAAAAGATGCAATATTTTCGACTAATCAAATTCCCCCATACTTAATTTCGATCGTCTCGAGCGAACTTTTTATTAAAAAGAGAAAGAGAAAATAAAGAAAGAGAAAAACTAACTAGCACACTTTCGTAGGCAACACGATTGCACTGAGCACGTGCAACAAGCCTTTAAACCTCTAGGTGTCCCTAGTAGGAGGAGTGCTGTCTCCTGAGGGTTTTCAGCGGATTACACCCACAAAATTCAATAATAAAAGAAAGATCATGAAAATTACATTTAAAGAAAAGAATTGTAAAAGAAAAGCCTTGAAAATTAGGGTATCCAACTAAGCTAGCTTTTCGGTTGTCATAAGCCCTATCTTAATGGTCATGAAAAGATGTTAGAAATCACGTCCTCCCTCAATAAAACATCGTCTTATTCTTCATTCCTATCTTTCTTCCAAACATCGATCATATAACCCTGCGTGTGTGTGAAGGACATCCCTACACCCGGAGAATTCAATTCAAGCTATCATACTCTTGCCCATCAGCCTCAGTACTTTTTAATTAATGTATATTTAGACGGAGTTGCTCACACACTTTCATGCGACCGTTAATACTTCTTGAGGTACTAACCGACCGATTACTCATGTGCTTGCTTACTTGGTGTATTTTCCTCGTCTTGCACCACCTTAGGCATAGCAATGACTCCCAGACCAGTTGGCCTTAGGGCACTAGGTGAAGAGGCACCCTTGCTATACATTTTTTATTGCCCTTGGTGATAACAAAACCAGTGTCCATTTTTCTCACCACTTTATATTTTCTTTATTCACCCTTTTTTTTCTTCATACTTTTGGTTTTAAGACAAGAGCATTTCAAGGTATCCTCTACTATCCCAGGCTTTAAGACGTGTGTAAGTGCGAATAGCAGGGTATCAACGTTCAAATGTTTGGCTTCCAGAATAGAAACTATTTTTCAGACTTATTTTTATCCTCAGATTAGTGACATCCTTCATCTTTCTAACCCTTGGGACAACGGCTCATAACTACTTATTACTAGTTCGTATAAGAAAACTTCTAATTTTCTTAGTTTTCTTAAATTTTTCTAATCTCATGGATGTAATTGTTCACTATCCAAACTTTTATTATCTTATTTATATACAAAAAGTGTTTAAATATTAAAATTATTTTTATACTTGAAATTTTTTTAATTTTTATGGGTTTTGAAAAAATTCTAAATTTTTATGGATTTTAAAAGAAATGTTTTGTGCTTATGCAAATGATATGCACATGATGCAAAAATAAGCACAAACCTCCCCCAAACTTGTTTTCAACAGTGTCCTCACTGTTGCCATCCGCTAAATCTCGAAAAACCTGTAAGTCTGGGAGGAATTATTAGTGGGGGGAAATATATAAGTGAAGAACTTCTCCCAAACTTATTCTTTTCACTCACCTTCATTCAAAAAATGATGCAATGATATACAGGATATGAAGGTGAGACGGAGGAATTTTAATCCAAATAAACTGGCTCTTGTAAGAACAAGAGCTCCTCCGTGGGGTCAGTGGAAAAATACGGCTTTAGTCTATGTCCATTCACTTTGAAAAAGGTGCCGTTTTTAACATTTTCTACTTCTACTGCCCCGTGCGGATATACAGACCGCACAACAAAAGGTCCCTTCCATCGAGATCGGAGCTTACCCGCGTGAATGTGTAATCGTGAATCATAAAGAAGGACTTGTTGACCAGGTGAAAATGTTTTCCTCAAAATGTTTTTATCGTGAAAAACCTTAGTCCTATTCTTTGTGATTACAGCGTTATCATAAGCTTCATCGCGGAGTTCGCTTAGCTTATTAAGTTCAGGCTTCCGAAAGTTGCAAGCAAGGTTTAGATCAAAATTTATTTCCTTAATAGCCCACAATGCTTTATGCTCTATCTCGACGGGTAAGTGACATGCTTTTCCAAACACTATCCTATATGGAGACATCCCTAAGTTGGTCTTATATGCAGTTCAGAATGCCCAAAGAGCATCCGTCAGTTTGGTCGACCAGTCTTTTCTATTTTTAGCAACAGTTTTCTCCAGGATAAGTTTGATTTATCTGTTTGAGATTTCAGCCTGCCCGCTTGTTTGGGGATGATAGGGTGTAGAAAGTCGGTGGTTGATTGAGTATTTCCGCATCAGAGTCTCGAAAGACCTGTTGCAGAAATGTGTCCCATTATCGCTAATAATAGCGCGTGGGTGTCCAAATCGCGAGAAGATATTCTCTTTCAAGAACTTAATGACAATTTTCCTGTCATTAGTGCGACATGGAATGGCTTCTACCCACTTTGAGACATAATATACCTCCAGCAGTATGTACAAATTCCCAAAGGAGTTGCGAAAGGGACCCATAAAATCAATGCCCCAAACATCGAATATTTCAACAACCAGAATAGGTTGCCGAGGCATTTCATTCCTCTGGGAGATTCTACCCGTATATTGACATTGTGTACAGGTTTTGCAATGGTCAAATGCGTCCTTGAATAAGGTCGGCCAATAAAATCCACATTGCAAAACCTTCTCCGCCGTCTTTTTAGGACCAAAATGACCCCCACAGGCCTGATCATGACAAAAAGAAAGAACACTCTTGAACTCTTCTTTCGGGACACACCGTCGAATGATCTGATCAGGACAATACTTAAACAAGTATGAATCGTCCCAGTAAAAGTGTTTTACTTGGGATAAAAAGCTGTATTTGTCCTGTTTTGACCAATCGCTGGGTATAAGTCCCGTGACAAGATAGTTCACAATATTCCTGAACCATGGTTCATTGGATACGCTCAAGAGCTGTTCGTCAGGGAACGGGTCATCGATCGGCAGGGTCACAGGGGAAGAGATGCGTGAAAGATGGTCGCCTGCTACATTTTCACATCCTTTCTTATCTTTGATAACAAGATCAAATTCTTGTAACAGAAGGATCCAACGTATTAGTCGACCTTTTGCATCTTTCTTCGCCAGAAGACGTTTTAAGGCGGAATGGTCAGTATACACAACTATAGGTGAGCCAATTAAGTAAGGCCTGAATTTTTCTAATGCAAATACAACCGCTAAAAGTTCCTTTTCGGTGGTTGTATAATTGATTTGCGTATCATTCAGGGTCTTACTTGCATAGTATATTACGTGTGGCATCTTTTCGATGTGCTGTCCTAAGACTGCACCTACTGCGAAATCAGATGCGTTACACATCAGCTCAAAGGGGTAGTCCCAGTTTGGTGATGATAGCACGGGGGCTGAAGTGAGTGAGTGTTTAAGTGAGTCGAAAGCTGTCTCGCAGTCCGAGTCAAAATGGAAGGTCGAATCCTTGGCCAGGAGAAGAGTTAAAGGTCTAGCAATTTTGCTAAAGTCCTTAATGAATCACCTATAAAAGCCCGCATGGCCAAGGAAAGATCAAATATCTTTGACGCTTTTGGGATGAGGGAGGTTTTGAATGACATCTATTTTAGCTCTGTCAACCTCAATGCCTTTCTGTGAAATAACATGTCCAAGAACAGTTTCTTCTTGGACCATAAAATGGCATTTTTCCCAGTTCAATGTTAAGTTCTTCTCTTTGCAACGAGTAAGAACAGCGTCCAGATTCGATAGGCAATCGGAAAAAGAGTCTCCAAAAATCGAGAAATCGTCCATAAAAATCTCCATAAAATTCTCTACCATATCAGAGAATATCCCCATCATACACCGCTAAAAGGTAGCGGGAGCATTGCATAGCCCAAAGGGCATGCGACTGAAAGCAAAGGTACCAAAAGGACAAGTAAAAGTGGTTTTATCTTGATCCTTTTTGGCGATGGGGACCTGATTATAGCCTGAGTATCCGTCCATAAAACAATAATACTCTCGTCCCGCTAAGCGTTCCAGCATTTGATCAATGAATGGTAGAGGAAAGTGGTCTTTCCTCGTGGCAGCATTGAGTTTTCTATAATCGATACATACACGCCACCCAGTTTGGGCGCGTGTCTGAATCAACTCATTTGCTTCATTGGTTATAACAGTGATGCCGGATTTCTTAGGAACGACATGTATAGGACTTACCCATTGGCTATCGGAGATGGGGTATATAATACCATTATCTAGGCATTTGACGATCTCTTTCATGACCGCTTCCTTCATGAAGGGATTCAACCGTCTCTGTGGTTCTCGGGTTGGTCTGGCATCATCCATCACATGTATATGATGTTCAACTATCAAGCGACTAATCCCTTTGATGTCCGCCATACTCCAACCAAACGCCTCTTTGTTAGATCTCAATACCGATAAAAGTGCATTCTCTTGCTCTAATGCTAGAGAAGCGGATATTATAACCGGTAAAGACTCCTTCTCACCTAAATAAGCATATTTCAGATCAGCCGGTAAAATTTTGAGATCTAATTCAGGCGGAGAAATGATAGAAGGAGGGATCATTGAGTGATTTTTGGATTTACAAAGAAGCTCAGAGCCTGTGAAAGATACAGACTCGGGTGGAGAAAAGTCAGAAGTGCAGGACTCAAGTGTAGGTAAAGTGACCTCACTAAGATCTTGTGTGAAATCAAACAGAGATGTGGTAATGTCATCGAGATCAGTAAAGCAAAGTTCCTCAGCTCCACAACTATCGGGAGCGATCTCATGGACAGAGCACACATCTAGAATATGAGCAGAGGGTTCTGATGGCTGACTTCCAACTTTGTAGATGTTTAGTTCAATGGTCATATTTCCAAATGATAAGTTCATTGAACCGTTTCTACAGTTTATAACAGCGTTGGATGTGGAAAGGAAAGGACGACCCAGAATCACCGGAATTTGGCCCCGGGGGTTTGCTACAGGCTGTGTGTCAAGTACAATGAAGTTTACAGGGAAAACAAATTCCCCGACCTTTATCAACACATCCTCTAATTCACCCCTTGGTTTGGTGATTGAACGGTCTGCCATCTGGAGAGTGCAGTGAGCAGGTTTCAGCTCTCCAATCCCTAGTTGCTCATATACAGAATATGGAAGTAGGTTAACACTTGCGCCAAGGTCTAAAAAAGCATGATTTATGTTTTTACCCTCAATAGAAATCGATATTGTAGGACATCCTAGGTCCTTTCATTTCTTTGGTAGCTGGGGGATAAAAGCAGTGCTGATATTATTAGCCATGAAGACCTTCTTCGGCACTTGAGTCTTCCTCTTCCTAGTGCACAAGTCCTTAAGAATTTTCGTATATGCGGGGACTTGTTGAATTGCATTTAGGAGAGGGATATTGATGTTAACCTGTTTGAACATTTCCATAATTTTCTCCATATGAGGACTCGTTCTGTTACCCCTTAACCGATTCGGGTAAGGAGCTTTCGCAATAAGTGTCGGGTCCATCATAGGAGAATGAAGAGGGGGTAGACGAGGTCCCACAAGAGGTGTAGGGACCGTCTGTGGAGAACTATAAGGGTTGGGTTCAGGTGTTGAGCCTAGTGGGAAATGGAGAATAGGCTCGCGAGAAGGTGGTGTGGTAAAAGAAGAAGGATCAGAAGGAGAAGTGTGTGTGTGTGGAAAGGTCTCACCCGGGGTGTTGATATGATTTTCAATATCATCAATACCTTCCCCGACATGATTATTCAGCACTCTTCCCGATCTCAACGTTGTGACGACATTTACATTGTAATGCCCAGGATTCTGTAGGGGTTGAGAGGAAAGTTTCCCTTTTTCTCTCGCACTCATTTCGGCTTTAAAGCGTGCGATTTCAGCTTCCATCGATCTGATACTCTCAGCTTGAGACGCTGAGTTTTTCTTTATCTCACTGACGGAAGATCTAATCTCAGTCGAAACCTCTATGAAATTTGATAAAAGTGATTTCATGGTTTGAGTGAATTGAGAGAATTCGTCAAAACAGGTCATCGGATTAGACTGTGTAGGAGTGTTGACCTGATTTTGGAAATTTTGTGACTGATAGGGGTGCTGAGTGAGTTGAAGGGGTTGCTGTTGTGGTGGAGGAAGAGCCCTTTGAAATTGATTCGTGTTTGGAACTCTTCTAAATACTTCCATGCTTCCCCATCATCCTTAGTCATAAAAGTACCTTGACACATGTT
This sequence comes from Agapanthus africanus, assembly GCA_030015575.1. Lineage (NCBI taxonomy): Eukaryota > Viridiplantae > Streptophyta > Magnoliopsida > Asparagales > Amaryllidaceae > Agapanthus > Agapanthus africanus. Next base: position 543,270,193 of record CM057337.1, read on the forward strand.
TTCAAGGCTCTGTTTAGTGTTTGGGTTAATGCCGTCATAAATGATTCGGCATAATTCCCATCTTGGGATGCCGTGATGAGGATACTGAACCAAAAGATCCTTGAAACGTTCAAAGCATTTAGAGAATGGTTTAGTAGGGAGCTGGGCAAATTGATTCAGTTCGCTACGGATTCGAGCTGTCTTGTGTATTGGGTAAAATTTCTTAAGGAATGCAGCGACGAATTCTTCCCAGGTTGGGCTTGGCGTTCGGTTTGCAAAGGTGCGGAGGTAGTACGAGGCGGGCAGTGGGTTACAATTCTGAATCCGCTAAACCATGTTTGTTTTCTTTTTTTTTCTCATTTTCTCAATTTCCCTAGGCGTCGATTTGAGGTGATTTACTCCGTAATTACTTCAACGACTCCTTCAAAATGGAATTCGTAATAGAGTGTGCGGTAGTGTTATATAGCCACTTCTCGGCTATATCGCACAATGTAAATGGAAGAAGTCGTAGATGCATAGCATCCACTGAAAGTTGTGACGTACCCATCATTGCTCATACGTTTTCAAATTTGGTAATGAAAACGTAAGCGTCCTCAGTCTCGAGTCCGTGGAATTTGGGTAAAAGGTTGATGTATTGGGGTTTAATCTCAAAGTTATCCCCATTGGCTGGTGGTGTGGATAAGCAGGTCGAAAGAGCACCTCGAAGTGGATAGCACCTTTCCTGGAGAGAGATGCGGGGTGGATTCTGCGCACCAACGGACGGCGGCAGATTAGGGTTAAAGAAGTTTGATGGAGTCGGATCCATCGGTGTGGGTGTGGTAGTGGGTAAAGAAGAAGTAAATGGAGAAATATCGACTTCGGAGTCGATAAAAGGTACGCGGACTAAACGGGCACTAGAATCACGTGTCCAGCCTATCTTGTACTAAAAAGGGTTAGTACAAGTGGCAACGTTGACTTATAATTAGGGGTATGAATGAATGCGGTGTTTGCTTTGAAAAAGGGACGGATTTTTGAAAAAATGATGCGACACAACAAATGCAGCACACAAACCCTAGAATCTAGTGGTCACCTAGGTCCGGCTCTAGACCGCTCCTAACTGCCAAAAGACAAGTTGCAGGATAGAATCCGCCACTGCCTCTTTGTCCCCCTGTGGCCAGGTAAGTGCCAGGTAAGTGGGAAGGTACTCCACTACGTAAGTAGTGGGCCTAATTAGTAACCACTAGCCTTTGACACACTTGCCTAGGCACCACAAGAAAACGCGGATAAGCAATGAATTACCCACGGCCTTATTCTGTCCTAAGTGAGCGCGACGGTCTTTAGAGTCATCTCTAGATTTCTTTTAGTTAATGTGGGTCAATGCGGATGCAAGTTTTGCGATTTTCGGGGCCTAGGAAGGGTAATGAACTCCTCACCTAATTTGGATTTGTCCGTGCCCCTTAATATCCGTATTTAGAATGCAAACAACCAAGAAACAAAATCACACACAAATTTAATTTTGCAATTTGCGAGCTGCGATTATTTGCAAAGAATCCTGCACAAACTGTTAGTTGGAGCTAAAAAGAGGAGAGAGGAGAAGGTAAGAAATTACCTGAAGCAAAATTTTCACAGAGAACCCTCAAGAATGCCGCGGTTCCGCCGCATATGGGTACTTAGACCGCGCTTCCGCGGTTGTTTGTGCTGATCACTTCGCCAAAATTCAACAGAAGCTTCCTGTTGATAACTCCAGCTCTCTGGAATTTTCAAAAAAAATTCTTCAATTGCCAAACAGCTCCAGATTTCCTTGCAATGAACCACAACAAATCGTTTAGGGTTTGCACAAATTTTGATCTCAAAAATTATAATGGAATAAATCTTCAATTCAAACTTTAATATGAAACGAATTACCGCGTAATCCCCGGCAACGGCGCCATTTGATTGTTCGTAAAATTCGAGACTGTATAAATAAATCAACTCAAATGATCCCTGATAACGGTTTCATTTGATTGTATTAAAATTTCTTGTTTGTGTAAATCGAATAAAGCGAATAAGTTTCTTTGTGTCGGTAATTAGGAAATTGAATAAAATTCACAATCAAAGAATTATATTTGACCGCAATCAATTACGGTGTCAATTGTAGATCGTAAGCGAGTGCGGATCGTCGACAGGGATTGTGCGATTCGTTTTTATATTTAATTTGTTTGAATTGAAAAGTTAATCGAAAAGAGAAGAAAACATGATTCAAGATTTTATCGATTGATTCAAGTGTCACTAATCTAATCAAGAATCAAGAAACTGATAAACAATCGAGAATCGGGTTTTGATGATATTTCCAACCAAATGTCAAGAATCTAAATGAGGCTCATAGGAATTTATCGGATCTATAGACGTGATGTAATCTCAAGATATCGTGTTCTTGTCCTTCGAAAGATTGATACTAGATCGATGATGATCGACGAGAGTTAGGGCTTTCTTGTGAAACTAGGGTTTCATCGTTTAACCCTTGTTCTTTCGTCGATATCATTCACATTCTAGCCTCTAGCAATTTCAAGAAACGATCGTAACTCCCCAATTTCGAGCGATATCAATCAAGAAAGCATCGCAACGAATTGGGTCGTCGATTCTTGAACTTGCTAGGGTTTACAAAACTCGTAGGACTCAAGAATCGATTTAAGATATATTACATCATCATTCTATTGATCGTCTCGATTCCTCGACGAGCGGAGTATTACTCAAACATCACAACAAGAATTACAACTAGAAATTTAGATTGAATCATGATGCAAGAATTTAAAGAAAACAAGATAAAAGAATATCACCTTTTATTTATATCAACAATTTGATTACAGTCGCTCAAGAACTACAAGAGGAAGAACTAAATTGTCGAATTGGCTTTGCTCGGCTCCGTGAGTCGCGGGTCGGCTTGGACCACTTGCACTGTTGAAGATCGGCTCTGCTCATAAAAGGTTGCAAGGCTTCTTGCTTGATGGGGTACTCGGGATCTTGGCTTTTGATTGGAATTAGAGTTAGGGTTTCACACAAGTCTTCTCACTAGACTTGTGGAAGAAGATGAAGAAAGAGAGTGGATCTAGATTGATACTAGAATTGGGGGATTCAAGTCTCCTTTTTACAAGTGAACCTAGGGTCTTATTTATAGATCTCCCAAACCCTAGGCCTTGAGAAGTTCCCTCCAAAAGTTTGTTGAAAGACTTCTAGAAGTAGTTAGTTAGGCTTAGCTTAGGGTTTAAGCTAGGGTTTAGGGAGAAGTTTCTAGAATACAAGGCTAGTTTAGTGTTGATCCCAAAGCTTGCTGATCTGGCAGAAGGTCCTGGGGTCTTCTGGAAAATGTAGTACAATTATGAACTGTAGCCACTGAGAGAATGAACTGTAGCCACTGAGAGAGGAGTTTTGCACCAAAAATGAGAAGCTAACTCCTTGGACCCACCGCGGATCCGCGGCGCAAGCAGGCTCCTGCCGCGGATCCGCGGCTCTTTGTGGGGCTTGGGCCTTGGGCTTTCTAATGTGGTCTTGGGATAACATTTGGAGCTTAATCTGATGTGTTGATTTGTATTTTCCCCTTTGTATTGATACCAGAACTGAAATCATTGAGTTGGCGTCATGTTTGATCGGTACCATGTAAATTTTGGCCTTTCTTCTGGATTTTCCAGCACAGATCTTAAAACAAGTGTTGCGCAATATAGAGATGATGCGATGCCATGAAATGCAGTCAATTTCCTTTATAATGCCGGTTTTAGAGTCTAACACATGTAATCTGATATTCTGCGACTGTTTTGCTAATATGTGAAATATGAATACCGTACTCTTCTAATTGAATGCAAATGATAGGGAAATTGCTGGTTAAAAGATGCAATATTTTCGACTAATCAATCCCTATATACAATCCAGGGGCACAAACAAAGAGAGAACCATACCTTCCCAATATGCACCACCAAAAAGCGAAGCCGAGTCTCGACGGTTCACTGACAACTTAGAGACCACTTCAACATTCGTCTCGATACAACAGGCGAGAAGTCACAACAATGTCCTTCCTCCAACAGGATTTGGACGTGATAAAGCAAACGAAGCGAAGGCCAAATTCCTAGCTTCAAGGTCTTAACGGCAAGTCATATAAAGCCTGAAAGACAACCAGAGACCATCTCACACCAGTGCGAAATGGTCACCACCTCGACGTTCGTCTCGACACAGTAGACGCAACATCATCAAACAGCGGAGCCACGGCAAAGTCCCTAGTTCCAAACCTCGACGGTTCACCAACAACCTAGAGACAACCGCAACATTTGTCTCGATATAGAGGACGTAATGCCAGCAAACGAAGCGAAGGCCAAATTCCTAGCTTCAAGGTCTTAACGGCAAGTCATATAAAGCCTGAAAGACAACCAGAGATCATCTCACACCTGTGCGGAATGGTCACCACCTCGACGTTCGTCTCGACACAGCAGACACAACATCATCAAACAACGGATCCACGACAAAGTCCCTAGTTCCAAACCTCGACGGTTCACCAACAGCCTAGAGACAACTGCGACATTCGTCTCGATATAGAGGACGCAATGTCAGGAAACGAAGCAAAGGCCAAATTCCTAGATTCAGGTCTTGACGGCAAGTCATATAAAGCCTGAAAGACTATCGGGGATCATCCCACACCAGCGCGGAGTGGTTATGACTCATCGGGGCTCTCCAAAATGAGCCTAACCTCAAGTAAAAAGTGGCATGGAATATCCCTACGCTTGCTCTTTCGACGGTAAGATTACCTGGAAGATTACTTGAAGACGTCTTGTCCAGCCCCCGAAGGGATCAGAGACACGACAATCGCAAGGCTACTCGAACAACAAGATTGCATATCGAGGAACATATCAGCCAACGCGACGGTACGACGGCCAAAACCCTAAGTACCATAGACCCTAACGGACCTCTATCGTAAAGAGCAGAGGTTAACTGTGACGTTAGGACATCCTTGCGAGAAATGCTCGATTCATTTCGACTCGTGAGGCAAAGCCTTAGGCGGCGGGGATTAAAAAAAACCCAGCTTCCTAAGCACTGGGTCCCTGCAAGTCGGTCCAAAACGGACTCTTGCATACTATTCATGGGTCACACTCTCCGAAGTCAAATCTTGATAAAGAGGGAAACAACCGCTTACGGGTCCTCTCGACTCTTAAGAGGGAAAAATTCTCTTATAGGATCCTTACGACTTATAAGAGAAAATACACTTAGGAATCCTCACATTCCTAAGGAGAAAATACACCTACAAGATCTTCTCGATCCGTAGGGAGAAAAATCTCTATGAGACCCTCACGACTCATGGAGTTGAAAAGTCTTAGGCAGAAGATTTGAACCTGCGGCCTAAGCCATTGCTACGTCTTGAAGAAACCAAGACAGGATGCTCGCTCTATCATCTGTCGACCATGTTTGCTGAAGTAACATGCTGAGAATAAAAGAAAGAAGAAAGCGACAAAAAAAACATCCGATGTGCATTCGATCAAGCGTTCGAGTCACACTCATTCATGCATGGGCAAAAGACTCAGAATGAGAAATAAGACAAGCTGAAATAAAATTTTTCCATTCATATTGCAAAAAATTCTTACAATCATGAAAGCAGTAAACGAAAAACATCATCAAATGTTTACAATGGCAAAACCTCAGATCCAGGGCATGGATTAAGGAATTCGAAAGTAAGGCCATCTAGAGTTCTTATGGCATTCCTGATTATTCTTGTGCGCAGCCTCTCGCGCTCACGTGTGTCAAGATCTTCGGCAAGGCCCCCCATTCTTCGATAAGCAGCGATTATCGTCGTCTGCTGAAAAATTTGACGCAGAATGTCGATGATGCTATCCCGCCGTTTCTTCGAGATTAGCCCCGATAGATACACTGAATGCACCTTGTCTTCGGCATCATCCAGCGCGTTAAGCGGCATGGCCTCGTGAAACCCCGGGAGTGCTCTCCAAATGGCTCCCAGCACGACTTTCAAGAGAGCAGAACGGCGAGGTAGCAACCAACCAACGCGTGCGTTCAGACGGCCCATAACCTCCGCACACCGGGCATCTGTAAACTCCTGGTTCTGGTGACGGCCCTGTACGCAGATATCCTCGTAGGTGATGAATTTGTGCAGACTGTATAGATGAACAGCCATAATGCCTGAAGGAAACATCATTGGAAGACTAGCAATGAGGAAAAAGACACGGGGAGTTAAACTCCTCGAGTGCAATGCTCTGCAGACAGGAGTGACACCCGTCAAAATCAGTTATGAGGAGAATTTGAACAAAATCCCCCAGGAACATGAAGAGCTCTGCTCTAAAAAGATGATATAATTCATCAAAAAAAAATTCCATTTAAAAACCTCCAAGTTCCATGAAATAGCATCTTAAAAGTTCATTTATATGATTTGGAAGGAGCAAAGCTCCATTAATGAAATGAGAAAATACAAGGAAAATCTTTTAGAGAGCAGAGCTCTATTAATGGAACCCTAATAGGGTTCTCCTTAGTTCTCTTTAGACCCCTTTAGAGCAAAACTTTGCTAAGTGAAACCCTAAATGGGTCTTCTTTAAATCAGGGATCTATTGAGAGCAAGGCTCTTAAAATTGATTTAATTTAATCCAAAATTAATTGTTACCTAAAATTCTCTGGAGTTTGAACTTTTAAAAGTGCTTAAACAAAAGAGCAGGGCTCTGAATAAAATTCTTATGAAGAAATGAAAATCATCTAAGGGACCAAAGTTCCTATTTATAGGTATTGAAGAGCCGTTTCAACATCCAAGGGATGGCACGACGGTTGGAATTCTGCCACCGCTGCGCTCACGTTTGGAGGCTACGTAAGCGCACCGGTGGGGGCATTTGTTTCCCCAATCCGAGCAAAACTCTGTTCAAATTCTAGGGCGGGAAACGAAGCAACGCTTCTATTTCCCCCGATCAGAGCAAAGCTCTGCTTTGAAATTAAACTAAAAATTAAAGTTAAAATAAATGAAGCAACGCTTCAGCTGACCTGCGCTCTGCGCTACGCGACACGTGGCAGCGCAGTTACGTTAGCGCAGTCGCGCTGCGCTCTGCGCTGCGCGACATGTGGTAAGCGCAGATGCATTTGCGCCAATGCCAGCGCCAAACAGAATTAAAATTCTGAAAGATCTTTCTGATCTTGTTAAAAACAAGAAAATTGCATTCTGTAAAACAGATGCCCATGGATCAAAGATCCAATGGTAGGGAAAAATCCCTAAATCACTCAGAGAAAGATCTCTTTAACTAATTTAACAAATCTATTGGCACTATAAAAAGGCCCCTAGACCCCAAGTCTAAATGACATTAAAAACACAGATCAACACAGAGAGAAAAACAGAGAATTCCTCTAAAGAATTTTGATAAGAACTCAAAGAAAGAAAAAGGTAAAAACCTTTGAATAAAAGAAGAGTTTCTTCTAAAAAGATCATTGATCTAAGAACAAGATCAAAAATCTTCAATAAAAAAAAATATAATAATAACAAAGGCATTGCCTTTTGATGAACCACTGGTTCTGGAATCTTAAAAGATTCTTTTCTTGAATCCAAAATTGAATTAAGATAATAAAACAGTGCCCTGCACTTGTAAATCTGCACTGTTGCGCTCTTAGGTTGGTGCAAGCCACCAGAGAGCGCCACGTGTCAGCTCCAAAACAACTTGCGATATGCGCTTTTAAAATAGAGCATTACTCTCTGAAATTGGCGCAACTCACCAGAGCACGCCACGTGTCAGCAGCGCAACAGCGCAGCGCACAGCGCTCACTGCGCTCACCAGAGCGCGACACGTGTCACCTCCACATGCGCTTGCGCTCATCAATTGGCGCAAAACGCCTGACAGGCCACGTGGCACACTGTCAAAAGAGCAAATGCTCTGCATTACTCAAAAGGGAACAGAGTCCAATTTAAAAGGCCTAAAGGCCAGAATAAAATGCAGTGCATTATTAAACAGGGGCAGAGCCCCAATAAAGGCCTAATAGGCCAAATGCAAATAAAACTTTTGAACATTCTCAACCGGACTTAGCCCAATTCCGGCCATAAGTCCTCAAATTAAATTAACTGAGCACGACTGCTCTCTTAAATTAATTTACACCCGGTTCAAGGGTACATCTCCGAACTCCTCTGACATTTGTCGTTGTAATCCTTCAACGTCGTCAGAGAGGTGACGGGTCCCGACAACCACATATCAATATAGACTTAAGCGTCCTTAAACCAACTCATGGACTTAAGCGTCCTTAAACCAACCTATGGACTTAAGCGTTCTTAAACCAACCTATGGACTAAAGCGTCCTTAAACCAACCTATGGACTTAAGCGTCCTTAAACCAACCCACGGACTTAAGCGTCCTTAAACCAATGGACCCTCATATCCCTAAACTGGAACATGGACCACTATGTCCCTAAACTAGAACAATAGAGCCCCCAAATGCTCTTTTGTCGGATCTAAACGATCCCGTTTAAGTTGATCTTAGCCTCAATATGGCTAACGTATCCTTAAACCTTCAAACAGACTTTAGTCCCAAATTGGACTATAGATCCCCCAATCAACTTTGGTCCCAGGGTACATCTCTGAACTCCTCTGACACCTGTCGTGGTAATCCTTCAACGTCGCCAGAGAGGTGATGGGTCCCGACGGCCATACATGCAATGGACCACTATGTCCCTAAACTGGAACAAGAGAGCCTCCAAATCCCCTTTTGTCGGATCTAAATGATCCCGTTAAGTTGATCTTAGTCTCAAACTGGACTAACGTATAACAAACGTTTAAGTTGATCTTAGCCTCAAATACGGCTAACGTATTCTTAAACCAAAACCCCAAAACCAAATCTAAGAAAACACGGATTTGGACTAATCCACGTCCTACGGGCGACGACATAAATTAGTCCCCGTATACAATCCACGGGCAACCATAACAAAACAAACACCCACGACACGAAGTGAAATTCTGGAGAAGGAGAAAGTTGTTACCGCGATGCGGTAGCGTAATTAACTGCTGGGGCTTGCGCCTGCAGGGAAGAGCGTCCCCACAATCAAAACCCCCTCAAGCGAGGGGAATCTGACGAAGTCTGCTACATCGGCCGCATCCGTCTAAACCTCCGATACACGGTGCCATAAATCAACTTGGCATCTTCGGAGAGGTGGACGGATAAAACCAAATAGCATCTGCCCCGAATCACAGGCAAGACGTCTTCACACCGTCTTTCGGAGGGGAACACTGCAGTTTTCTCAGTGTTCTGTTTTGGGATTTTTAGGATATTTTGTTTCTGCCCAGAATTTCCAGAGAACAAAGTTGTGTTTGGGTAGTTACAAATCCGTATTTTTTGATCGAAGTTCTATAGACTTTGGCTAATGGGTTATATCTGTGATATGATATATACACTGAACGTCAACTAATTACTATACATCGATTAGTGGGGGTTGTGCATATCTGTGATCTGTAATGTTGATGGATTGTGTATATGAACTCGTTGGATTGTCGCGGATGAATAGCCGGGGGTTGTGAGATGAGAGTTTTCGTTATCTTTCATTTGATATAATATGTAAATTGATGTAATATTATTTCTATGGCCGCACATCCGGGATGAGGTTGTAGCCGCCATTGTATATTATTTCTTTTACTGTTTTTGCTCCTAGGATAGACCCAAGGTAGGGTGCACAAACTACCGGGTACCTCGAAGTGCCGAGTGGCCTAGTCACGTTGTTGAGGGAGGTTGCTTCACTTCGGGTACTTGGCGGGTAGTTTGCCGCACCCGTAGGGGTCTAGGGTGGGTTTTGGCTATTCATCGCGACCGTGTAATCCGTTTTTCGTTGCAGCCTCGAACGAAACGCGGATTCCTAGTATATCCAATGTGTTCATCTGTGATCTGGAATGGATATCATTGCATCTGACGAATGTATATATCTATATATGATATCTAGTAGGCATTGCTTATGTTTTGCATCCGTGCTAGTCCAGCCCCCGCTCTGTCGTTAGTTAAGTAACCTAACGGGTAATGACGGGGCCCCGTGGCGAATGCGGATGGCATAAGCGTACGTCATATTTTCGTTTTTTTCTACAATGGTAGGATTAAATGATGGGACGCATTAAATTAATGCAAGAAAATAAACCAAAGTAAAAGTCGTTGGAACAATTTCAAAACCACTCGGTTTCTTTTCAAAACAACTTTTAAACGCGGAGCTTAAACCACTCCTTTTAAAAGCTATCACGTTCCATCGATTATATTAAGTTCACTACGTTCACGGTTTTGCCTAAACCATTCATAGCCCTCTATCATTTCAGTTAAATATTCGGTAGTATTCAAGCTATGTATTTTGACCTACGCCAAGGCATAGTGATTGGTTGCTGCCGGATATTTATCTGTTGCATTAATAGATGCGTTGGTTTGAGACAGTCGTACTGCCATTTTGGCTTACATCAAGGGTATGTACAGGTGGGTTCAAATTAACCTGGTAAATGATGGGTAGAACTTGACATGTGACTTATGATATTTTGGCCTACGTCAAGGTCATAAGAGCATGGGGCAAAAATCCACATCGGGAGTTTCTAAAGAAACCGAAACTTGCTAGTGCTACATACCATTTGGAGTGTGATAATTCTGGTAGGATTCCTTCAGTTTATCACACGATGATATTTGGATCTCGATCCTACTGTGAGTATATGCTACTCTTCGGGAACATTCTCACTTAACGATCAATGCTATAAACCAAGTAGCTGTCTAGAAAGGTGTTAGCGGGGCTACGCCCACAGAGAAAAGAGGTTATTTAATTAAGGAACTTCGCGAAAGCGTTGGAAAACCTCCCTCGAAATACCAACACTGGCCTGGCTGAACGGTTAAGCAAGTATTGTACGGTGAGATTGATTCCGACTAATTCTTCCTTTTTGGTTTGAGGAAGGATTCGAGAAACAGTGGGAGCCATCCTGTTTAGACAAACTAAAAACCACTCTAAACTTGCAAGAGCATCATGCTAAAGTGTTTCTTCTCTCTCTCCTAATTGCAGCGACCAAACATCATGACCGGACTTAAGTTACTACTAGAAAAAAATATACTGACAGGGCCAAACTACAAAGATTGGCTCAGGAATGTCAAAATGGCAATCACTTATGACAAGTTGGGGTATCTTCTTACCACCAAAGCTCCCCCTGTCCCAGGACCTCAATCCAGCGTCGCGGATAAGGAAATCCGTAAGACCTGGAAGATTGATTGTGCGAGGGCCAAGTGCATCGTGCTTGCCTCTATGGACAATGAACATCAGAGGAGGCATGAGGATATGGACCTAGAATCCATATTTCTTCATACAAAAGATCTGTATGGAGAGCAATCCCGTATCGCCAGATACGCAGTCTCGAAAAAGTTATTTTCGACGAGATTGGCCGTCGGATCATCTGTAGTGGAACACGTGCTTCAGATGATTGGCTACATTGAAGAGCTCGCGGACCTCGGGACCACGTTAGAGAACGAGCTCTACACTGACTTGATTCTCCAGTCCCTTCCTTCCACTTACGCCCAGTTTATCCTGAACTTCAACATGCAAGGAAAGGAAGTTGAACTTCCGGAACTCCTTAACATGTTGAGGAGTGCAGAGGGCACCCTAAAGAAAGTAAGGGAAACACCCACTTTGTCTGTTGGAGAACCTTCTTCTTCTTGGTCCAAGACGAAAGCCAAAGGAAAGAAGAAGAAAGCCCCCACCAAACCAAGGGGCGGTGTTAGTAAAGTGGAAGCCAAGGGAAAGGCAAAAATGGCAAAGGTAGCGGGACAGCTTGTGGGGAAAGAAGAGTGCTTTTATTGTCATAAGAAAGGACACTGGAAGAAAGATTGCAGGGCTTGGAAGGCCAAGATCAAGGACCCGAAGCAAGTTGTGGCTTCAGCTTCAGGTGTGTATGTTATTGAAAAATGTCTATCAGTAAACTTTACTTCCTGGGTATTAGATATCGGATCAAGATCTCATATCTGTAATTCTTTGCAGGCACTGAGAAAGCGTAGGGTTTTGAAGGCAGGTGATATGACCCTCAAAGTTGCAAACGGAGCTGGCATGGATACTGAGTCCATGAGGGACTATCACTTGGGGTTGTCAGATGGACATGTTTTGGTTTTGCGTGATTGTTATTTTTTACCCAGTGCGACTTGTAATATCATATTTGTATCTTTAATGTCTAAAGAAGGTTATGATTTTGCATTTGTAAGCAATGTTGTAAACATTCACCTTAATCATGTTATGATTGGGTCGGGTACATTAAGCAACGGTATATACGTATTGAACCAACCACAGATTTTCAATGTCCAGAATACACACAAAAGAAAGTCTCCAGAAATAAATCATGCTTTCTTATGGCATTGTAGATTGGGTCACACCAACGAGAGAAGGTTGACTAAGTTACATAAAGAAGGATATTTGGATCCGTTCGAATATCAATCATATGCAACTTGTCAATCATGTCTCAAAGAAAAGATGACAAAGACTCCGTTTACTGGACATGGAGTAAGAGCGAGCGAGCTCTTGGGACTCGTACACAGCGATGTATGAGGTCCAATGTTTACACATGCGCGAAGTGGTTATTCTTACTTCATTACTTTTACGGATGATTTTTCAAAGTTCGGGCATGTCTTCTTAATGAAGCATAAATCTGAAGCCTTTGAAAAATTCCAGGAATACAAGAATGAAGTAGAAAAAGAAACAGGCGAAAGTATCAAGACACTAAAATCTGATCGAGGTGGTGAATACTTGAGTGCCGAGTTCATGGGTTACCTAAAAGAGAATGGAATTCTCTCTCAAGTTACTCCTCCATACACCCCCACGACATAATGGTGTATCGGAGAGACGGAACCGAACCCTATTGGATATGGTACGTTCCATAATGAGTAATGCTGAGTTGCCGTGATCTTTCTGGGGATATGCACTAGAATCAGCTGCATATCTTTTGAACCGAGTTCCAACTAAGACTGTGCCTACTATACCATATCAGATGTGGAGTGGGAAGAAACCCTATCTTCAATATCTGAAGATTTGGGGATGTCCAGCTTTTGTCAAAAAGCAGCATGCGGACAAACTCGAGGCACGCTCAGTACAGTGCAAGTTTGTGAGATACCCAAAGAACTCCAGGGGGTATCTTTTCTATTACGCAGAAGAACAAAAGGTTTTTGTCTCTCGTCATGCCCACTTTCTGGAACATCAGTTCTTAGAAAAAGAAACAAGTGGGAGCGCAATAGAACTGGAAGAAATTCCAGAACCACAAGCCATTACTGAAAGCTTAGTAGAACCAGAAGGTTCGAAAGAAAAGGACATTCCTACGCCGCTCCGCAGGAGTAGTAGGCAGTCTCATCCGCCCGAGAGATACTACGGTTTTCTCATAGACGGGGATAGAGAGGATTGCATCATTGATAATGATGAGCCGACTAGCTTCCAGCAGGCCATTCAGAGCGCTGACTCAGTAAAATGGCTGGATACAAGGCGGACCGAAATGGAGTCCATGTACACTAACAAAGTATGGACTTTGGACATTGCTCCAGAAGGGGTAAAACCTGTAGGCTGCAAATAGATCTTCAAAAGGAAGATTGGTGTAGATAGACAGGTTGAGACCTATAAGGCTAGACTTGTTGCAAAGGATTTTCGTCAAAGACCTGGTTTGGACTATGACGAAACCTTTTCTCTAATGGCTATTCTCAAATCCATTCGGATCCTTCTTGCCATTGCTGCCTTCCACAATTATGAGATTTGGCAGATGGACGTAAAGACCGCTTTTCTAAATGGAAATTTAGAGGAGTGTGTTTATATGGACCAGCCAGACGGTTTCATTCAGAGTGGGAGCAGCGAGAAAGTGTGCAAGTTGCTTAAGTCCATTTATGGACTGAAGCAGGCATCGTGGAGTTGGAACATCTGTTTTGATGAAACGGTCAAAAAATTTGGCTTTATCAAAAATCCAGATGAACCATGCATCTATAGTAAAATTGTAGCACGAACTGTCGTATTCCTTCTTTTATACGTGGATGACATTCTCTTGATAGGAAATGACATTCCTATGCTACAATCTGTCAAAGGTTTCTTGTCACACATGTTCTCCATGAATGACCTGGATGATGCCTCTTACATTCTGGGGATCCGGATCCATCGTGATAGGTCCAAGAGGATATTAGGACTTTCGCAGTCCAGGTACATCGACACCATACTGAAAAGATTCAGTATGGAAGATTCCAAGCGCGGTAATTTACCGGCTTGTCACGGGATCACCCTCTCCAAAGAGATGTCTCCCAAGACTAATTTGGAAAGGGATCGCATGTCTATTATACCCTACACTTCTGCGGTAGGCTCTATATTGTATGCGATGTTGTGTACCAGACCAGATGTAGCTTATGCACCGAGTGTGGTAAGCCGGTATCAGTCAAACCCTGGGGAGAAGCACTGGATAGCAGTAAAGAACATTCTGAAGTACCTGAGAAGGACTAAGGACATGTTTTTGGTTTACGGCGGAAAAGACCTCCAGATGGAGGCCTTTGCTGACTCCAGCTTCCAGAGTGACAAGGATGACTCTAAATCCATGTCGGGTTATGTCTTTACCCTCAATGGAGGGGCGGTATGTTGGAAGAGTTCCAAACAGGAAACCGTTGCTGACTCGACGATGGAAGCGGAATATATCGCTGCATCTGGTGCCGCAAAAGAAGTTGTCTGGATGAGGAAGTTCTTGACAGAACTTCAAGTGGTTCCGTCCATTATTGATCCAATACCTCTGTATTGTGACAACAACGGGGCTATAGCTTTACCGAAGGAATCCAGGTCCCATCAGAAGTCCAGACACATCTTGAGGCGGTATCACTTGATCAAGGAGATCGTGGATCGCCGGGAGATCGAGGTTCGGAGGGTTACTACAGAAGATAACACTGCAGATCCATTCACGAAGGCCATACCCCAGACTCAGTTTAAGCGGCTGATCGAGATGATAAGTCTTCGATTCGCCGGTATATGGCCTTAGTGCAAGTGGAAGATTGTTAGTGTATATGCCCTAGAGGTCATTACTGTATCATACTAGTTTGTATATTACTTGACGAAAGCTTGGGATATTCACAGTTGTATGGACAATCTTACTCGAAATGATAGTATGCTACTTGGTTTGTTTCTACTTTAATGTGTGCATGTGTTTCTTTTAGCATATCTCCTATACACATTAGTGGAGCCCTTAGGATCTTTGCTTGATTACCAGTGTTGTGATGGCAGTCATACTAGTGGGGACTGGGTAATCTACAAGCACATCCTTATATAGGTCCCTAGTCGTAGGATTATCGAGACAGGGCATCGATACTCCAGAGTAGATTAGTGTATACGCTTCTCATCCCAGGAGGGGAGATGGTCTGTTCCACAGCCATCAGTACGTCGTACTGGAGATAGTATGCATGTGCTCGTTAGGTTACGAGTACACTGGATAGGACTTGATGGGAACTGTTGGTTTGGTATTATACCTATCGTCGGTTATCAATTCCCAGGTGACATGAGTACAGCATAGTCCGTTGACTTGACACTATCACTTTACCTCGAGTGTGTTCCCACTGTTCTTAGATCACTACCCTACCACGGCTCAAATGAGTCGTGCAAACAGGTAATAGTTGGGTGCAGTCCCGAAGCACTTGGAGGCAGTAACGGTTAGACAGGATTCGTCTCTCCCGGTATTAGGGGTTGATATCGTGCTGTGTCTAGGAGAGCCATTACACATAGTCGTCCCAGGCCAGGGCAAGCGAGAATTACTGGTAGCGTTTCCAGTAGTTTCTCAACGTGTTCTGGGCTACACTCCGGCATGACTTGTACCGCTATTAGGGGACTGACGTTTACCACCCCCCTAGGCCCGACATGCGATACTCTCAGACGAACAGACCGGACTGTATGGAGATTGTCACATTCAGGCTCAGTAGGAGTTCGGATGGGTTCACCTCATCAGTCTTCTTATCGGCATCTACCTGGGGACAGTTACGTACAGCTAGTACCGCTTGCGGCCTGTGGTTAAACCCACTTCCAGCGTAGTGTCGAGTCTTTAGAGTCCCATACAGAAGGCTATTCGCTTTTGGGCAAAACAGAGTAGAGGTCGCATGGTTTTGCGACAGGGTTCGTTCACATCCGCGCACTTGTGCATGTTTGGTGTCCGGGCAGTTATTACTAGCGGGCTTTGGTTTAAGCCAGATCCTAGTATATGTTTTGGGATTGGTTTTATCTCATTGTATTCGTGTTCCTCGGAACACGGATGCGGGTGTGTATGCACAGTTGACAGAGGCAGAGGCGAGGATTCTCATTAGGGTTGTTGACCGTTGACTTTTTCTAAACCCTAATGAGAATATGAAATATGATTAATAATATTACCTAAGGATTATTGTGCCATGGTTGAGTTGAATATTTTACTTTTGTTGACTTGTTGACTTTGTTGACCGGTTGACCATTGTGGACTTGTTGACCATCATCATTTCATTTCAATGATGCTTCTTGTTCTTTGCAAAATGCATTAAATGCATGAAATGATAATGGTCATTGAAATTAACCATCACAATTCTTAATTATCATCATCATCATCATCATTCTTACTTTTGTGAGCATGGTTGTAAATTATCATCTCATTCTCACTTGCTCACTCTCTCTCATCAAAAGCGCATCCTCTTCCTCTCTCTCAAAGCTCTCATGTCACATGTGTTGAGAAGCATGAGCTATTGAGGTAAAACCACTAAAACTCTTCTTTACTCACTTTAGAGTTCTAGGTTTAGCAAGCCAAGCACTTTAGTTGCCTCTCGGTTGAGGTAGGAGCTCAAGGTAGAAGCTTTCGGGTGGATCATTCATCGACAAAGAAGAGACTACGAGGTGGAACCGTTCAAACCATCCCAAGGAGCAAAAAGAGAAAGAGTTCAAGACCTAGGTATAACCGTATAACATAGTAGTTAAACTTGTAGTTAGTTTGCTAGGTTTTGTTAAGCAAAGATCCTCTTTTCTAGTCCATGTTGCCTTGTCACAAAAATCGTTTTTCACCGTTTCCGTTTCCCCGTAAGGACCGGGTGGGCAACGTGGACTTACATCCCCATGTCCCCGAAGTCGAGGAAGGATCACTCAGACTTATATAGACTTGGCGTTTCTTGGGGAGTGCTTCAGATCCGCTGCATTTGATGGGCAGTAGGCTGCCCGCTGCAGATGCGCCGATCAGAAGGAAGCTCGGTGGCCTCACTTTGAGGGCTTCAAATCCTCTGCGTATGGTGGGCAGGAGGATGCCCACTGGGGATGCGCCGAGCAGGGTAGCTTCTCGGCTGCCTCTTGGCGAGGGCTTTGAATCATGGCGTCTTGGGTAAGGAGCTACCAGAAAGGGATGACCGAGCAGGGAAGCTGCTCGGTTGCCTCTTGGCGAGGCCTTTGATCCCTGGCGCCCCAGGTAGGGAGCTACCTGACGAGGATGACCGAGCAGGGAAGCCGCTCGGCTGCCTCTTGGTGAGGGCTTTGATCCTTGGCGTCCTGGGTAGGGAGCTGCCAGCCGAGGATGACCGAGCAGGGTAGCCGCTCAGTTGCCTCTTGGCGAGGGCTTTGATCCCTGTCTCACGGGTAGGAAACTACCAGCCGGGGATGACCGAGCAGGGAAGCCGCTCGGTTGCCTCTTGGCGAAGGCTTTGATCCCTGGCGTCATGGGTAAGAAGATACCAGCCGGGGATGACCGAGCAGGGTAGCCGCTCGGCTGCCTCTTGGCAAGGGCTTTGATTCCTGGAATCGTGGGTAGGCAACTACCAGCCGGAGATGACCGAGCAAGGAAGCCACTCGGATGCCTCTTGGCGAGGGCTTTGATCCCTGGCGTCATGGGTAGGAAGCTATCAGCCGGGGATGACCGAATAAGGGCGGGTCCGGTTGCCTCTTGGCGAGGGCTTTGATCCCTGTCGATTGTGGTAGGAAGCTACCAGCCGGGGATAGCCGAGCAAGGATCGGGCTCGACAGCCTCTAAGGAGGACTTGATCCTTAGCGCGGGAGGGGCTGTAAGAAGCCTACTACGGACGGGGGCCGAGCAGGGTTACTGTCCGGTGCCTCTTGGCGAGGGCTTTGATCCCTGTCGGTCATGGTAGGAAGCTACCAGCCGGGGATAGCCGAGCAAGGGTCGGGCTCGACTGCCTCTAAGGAGGACTTTGATCCTTAGAGCTGGAGGGGCCGTAGGAGGCCTGCTAAGGATAACCGGGCAGTGAAGCTACGCGGTTGCCTCTTGGCGAGGGCTTTGATCCCTGGCATTGCGTGTAGGGAAGCTACCAGCCAGGGATAGCCGAGCGGGGTAGCCGCTCGGCTGCCTCTAGGCGAGGGCTTTGAACCTTAGCTTTGGAGGGGCTGTAAGAGGCCTGCTAAGGATAACCTGGCAGTGGAGCTGTGCGGTGGCCTCTTGGCGAGGGCTCTGACCCCTGGCGTTGCGTGTAGGGAAGCTACCGGCCAGGGATAGCCGAGTAGGGTAGCCGCTCGGCTGCCTCTAGGCGAGAACTTTGATCCCTGGCGTTGCGTGTAGGGAAGCTACCGGCCAGGGATAGCCGAGCAGGGTAGCCGCTCGGCTGCCTCTAGACGAGGGCTTTGATCCTTAGTGTTAGAGGGGCCGTAGGAGGCCTGCTAAGGATAACCGGGCAGTGAAGCTGCGCGGTTACCTCTTGGTGAGGGTTTTGATCCCTGGCGTTGCATGTAGGGAAGCTACCGGCCATGGATAACCGAGCAGGGTAGCCGCTCGGCTGGCTTTAGGCGAGGGCTTTGATCCCTGGCGTTGTGTGTAGAGAAGCTACCGGCCAGGTTATCCTTAGCAGTATAACGGTTTTAGCCGTGACCATATTGGTTTTTGGTCACAGTTAACCCCTTACCAAATCCCTTCCCAGTAGCAGTGACTATAGAATTTTCATATTATTCATGTGATAATTTAATAAATATAATAAATAAAAAGATTTGTCAATTCTATGATTTAAATATCTATCTCTATTTTTATCTCTCCCTCTACTATTACAACCACAACTCATAGGATCCCAGTTTTGATTTCAATTTGATGGTTTACTACAGCCTCTGATAGAGGCATATCAACAAAAAAAAGAAATAAATGTACATCCTTCTCGAATCTTTGTCCATTTCGCATGTCCAAAATACTAGTATGTTTAATCAAAATAAAAAATAAAAATTAAAGGCTTCAAAAACTATTAATCTAGTTTCAACAAATTTAAAATGAGAAGAGTCATGTATTTGAGGTATTCATAGTTAATTACCATACATTAGTATAAAGTATTATTTTGCATGGGATATACTACAACTACAACAACAAACCAAAGAGCCTTTATACCAAGCATATGTGGTAGGCTATGTGAAACTAACATAAGAATCATGCCGGGTGGAGCACAAGGATTCTACACCTCCACTCATATCGAACAATATATTTTCATTAAGGCTTTCATAAAATTATAGATAGATCATAAACTATAGGTACATATGGATAATAAGTGTCTATTTAAACAAAAACTAAAGGTAAGCATAACATGAGGAATTGGGGGGAACTTGAATTTCCGTATAGGAGTACTACACCAACTCATATAAATAATAATAATTAAAAAGAACAATCCAACTGAAGCATTTGACTCTGAATGGAAAAATAAACAAAACAGCAAAAGAAATATTCATTGAAGGAATCTGTACTTAACTAACTAGCATGCAATAGAAATTGATCCACTTTCTTCAAAGCAAATTTGGTGTGAGCCAAACTGGTGGTGGCCAATTTAATCTTGGAATATCTTGAGGATAACATGGTGCTATGGTACCATCTTCTAAGTTGCAAACACCGATATCACGATCTCTATCTTTAAAGTATGGAGTTTCTTCCCAATTGTCATCGACAAAGTAGATGCAATTTCTTTTCAAGTTAGAAAAGTTTTGAGTGGGCAAAGATATGCTGGAGCCATTCCCGATGAATAATGCATTTTGATCCTCCAGAGATTGCATCCTCAGACAGCGAAACTTGTCGCCGTCATCGATTAACTGGTACACTTCAAAAGAAACTGTCCTAAACACATCCTCGCCCTCGCCTTTATATCGCTCCCTTCGAACAAGCAAAATTCGAGATGAGGATACAACCAAGTATGAACATAGGAAACGATCATAATCGGGTTCCAGATCGAGTTGAATGGTACGAATAGCACATGGGCGTTGAGAAGTGTTGGTTGTGAGATCCCAGACTTTGACTTGTTCATAATTATCCAACGTGTAGAAAACGCCTTCATGAAAAAGAAGACCTCTATAGAATTTTCCCTCCATTGTGGTCCAGACATCATCTTCACTTGTAGCATAAGCCAATCTTTGAAAAGGCATGAATAAGAGAATCACAAGCCATGAATTTTGCGACCATGAAACCACAGATCTACCATGAGTAGAGAAAAGATAGCGTTTAGTTTCTTCCATGCTAAACTCAAACGCCTCATCCTCTACAAAAGATTCGGAATCATAACAATAGAGGTATTTGATAAGGTGTCCTTCGGGGTCGCGCTTCGCTCCAATTGAAGGAAGGGAGAGGATGGAAGGGAGGGGGATTTGGACACGTGTGATTGGATTTAGGAGGTGCAAATCTGATCGCTCGTCGGCTGTGATCAACCATCCTTCTGATGATCCGATCCATACGCGCTTGCGGATATCAGGCTCAAGCAACTTATTCATATGATACATCTCATTCTCTGCTATATTATAAAATTAGCAACCCTTGAAAGGATTGGAAAACATCAACCATGGTGATTCCAGAATAGGTGCATGATTATTTTGAGTTTCGGCAGCACGTCTCCAGTATCTACACACGCACCGGCAACGGATACGGTTGACCGTCGACAATCTATCAAAGATCTCGGAGAAAATCTCAGGTGGAAACCAGGACCATGAGAGGACCATTGATTTGCCTCTACTATTTTAAGTGGAAAAGAAAGCGGTTTACTGATCGACGACGAAAGAAAGATATAGAAAACAATAAGAGAGAATGAAGAATACCAGATCAAATCTGCACCGATTGAGAGAACTCTATGATGCTCCAAGCCTCTTATTTTTGCTGTCTTCTCGCTGTTCTCTCTCTCTCTCTCTCAATATCCTAAGATAGCCGCAATACAAATTTAAGGATGGTTATGCCAAAACCTAATTCGATTCTTAATTCTGATAGCCTTTCTAATACAATATTACTAGCACATGCGATGCACGTATGAACAACTGAATTCTTAATAACCAATTGGTTAGATTTTTTTATTTTTTATATATATTACTGTTGGTTTTAGAGATAAATGTAGTTGCCCAGAAAGATGGAGATAATTTTTATCATGGAAAATTTAGATATAAGGTATTTTCTCTTTTTTACCTTAACAATTGACATTGTAGGTAAATATTTTGAAACATCTGCAAAATCTATATCGCATGAAATTGGATTTCAAGGCAAATTTTAAACGCTCTTCCTTAGGCATTATACACGTAGAGATAAAAACGAATTATGATCACATGTCTTTAAATAGTTAAAAAGCTTCCCCTTTTTAAACAAAAAAACTATGATCTGATGAATTAAACCAGTTTTAAAATTGCACTCTGATTTCTTTTCTTAAAACAGCTTTCAATCTTAGTATTTCTATTTATTTATTTATTTTTGCAGCGATAGTATTTCTGTTTATTACTCTAACACTACTAAAATAAGGGGTTGCCCCTACAGATATTGAAATCCGTAGGGGCAGATTTATGTTGGCCCTACGGATTAAGCCGTAGGGCCAAAAGGTTGCCCCTACGGTCCAAGACTTTCAAGAGTAAAAATATTAAATCTTAATTTGGTGTTTGCCCCTACGGAGCCGCAAACCAAGGACCTACGGATAAATCCGTAGAGGCATCTAAATATGGATTTAATAGAAAAGGCACATAATTTCCCTACGCGCCGATTATCCTCTCTCCTCGCTCGTGCCCACGAAATCTCCCAAATCCTCTTTTCTCGTCGCCGCGTCGCCGATCTCGCCAATCTCGTCGCTAATCTCACCGATCTCGTCGCCGTTCTCTCTCTCTCGTTCCCGATCTCGTTCCCGTTCTCGTCGCCGTTATTCCTCGTCGTCGATTGTCGATTGTCTCCTCCACCGAACAGGTAAGTAATTGTTAGTTATATGTATGCCCTAGAGGCCATTACTGTACATACGATGTATATTGTAGTGGATGCTAGGACATATATAGGGAGGACTTTCTTGCTCGACATGATAGTATGCTATCTGGTTGTACTTTATCTTAACATGTACTCTGATCGTCTCTATATTACATGTTGATAAAGCCCTTAGGATATGTACTCGACTACTGCGACTATGATGAGATCATACTAGTGGGGCCACGGTAGTCGACGAGTACATCCTATAACTGTTCCTAGTCGAGGGTGTATCGAGACAGGGCATCGATACACCAGAGTAGACTAGCGTATACGCATCTTGACCCATATGATGGGCGATGGATGATCCCATATCCATCGGTGTTTGACATCAAGGATGGTGTACGGGTGCTCAGTGGAGACTGGGTACACTGGACGGACTCGCCGAGAACTCCCAGATGGTATTATACCATACGTCAGATGGCAGTTCTCTGGTGACACTGGTACAGAGTAGTCTGTTGACCCGAGATCGTCATAGAGTCTTATGTGATTCCCACTGTGCTTTGATTTCCATCATACCACGTCCAAGAGGGCGTGCAAAAAGGTGGCTTTTGGGTACAGTCCCGAATCACATAGAGGCAATGAGCGATAGGAGGGGATTCGTCTCTCCCGGTATAGGGAGTTGATGTTGTGCTGTGTTCGATTGGCTATAACCGGTAATCCCTGGCCAGGGTTGCTGAGATTTACTGGTAAGTGTTATCAGTAGTTTCTCGAACTGTTATAGACCTCATATCGACACGACTTATCGAGCTACTGGGGTCTGACGTTTACCACCCCTAGGCGAGATATGCGACATATCAGACGACGAGACCGGACTGTACGGGAGTGTTATTGTTTGGATTCACAGGAGAAGTTACAGGCTTGCTTGTTGATCTTCTGAGCGCTCAATACCTGGGTAGCTGTTACGTTTAGCTGACCGCTTGCAGCTTGTGGGTGTTTGATATGATCATCACCTACTGCCGGCGTATTGACGATTCTTTAGAGTCCTACACAGAGGTTTCTTGACTCAGGCAAAACGGAGTAGTGGCACATATGTGATATGTGCGGGACCGAGGATAATGCGATATGTGATACCGTATTATGTTCTCGCGATATTTGATATCAGCCGGGTCATCGGATCAAGTGTTGATTCGATGAATCGGTACGGATAAATATTAGCCGGTTATATGCGATATAGCCGGATTGTCGGATCAAGTGTTGATTCGATAATTTAATGTATAATAATATATATAATATATTAAAAGACATTAACTAATATTTGCTCACTAAAAGATTCTTTTTCTCACTCGGATAATACATTGATATATATGCGATATATGTTAATTGTATTATTTTATTTTGTTACGATAAATATTATATATGTGATATATAATGTTGTAACATGATATGATAAATAATGCAACTTGTTTAGTGGAGTTTAAACATGATTAGGGTTTGGATTAGGGTTAAACTTTCTAGAAGTTTCTACAAGATTTTATTTTGTTTTGTGAAAGATATTTGTTCATGACTCATGCTTTAACCAAACCCAAACCCTAACCCTAGTCTATTCTCTACAATGGTTAAGTGAACCATGGTTGCATAATCTATCATATTATTCTTTCTATTCATCACAAATGATTATTCTTCTTCTTCCTCCTTCATTCTTCCATGAAAAAGCTTGCTTGTTTTTTCAAAGGTGATGAATAATTGTGAGAAAAAGATAAATAAAGAGAGCAAAATTCCTAGTTCATCATCCTCATCTTCCCTTGCCATTTAGATGAGGGCGTTCACATCATTTCAAGAGTGTTAGCTTGTGTTAAAGAAATTTCGAGGTAGATCATCTTAGTATCGAAGATCGGAAGCAAAGGTTGCGTCTTTCTCTTCGTGGAACCTCTCGAGAGCCCGGAACCCGATGATCGCAGCGAAGGGACCACAACACGGAGCATATGAAGTGAAGGACCGGATCTACAAAGGTTGTAATCCCTCTCACTTAGTGTTAAAGTGTTTAGCATGTTGTTTTTTGCCTAATCTCTAGTTTAAAGTTCCGTATTCGGGTTGTTCGGCACGGCTAAATTTTTATTCGGGCATGGTTGATGCCTCGTAGACCCTTGTGCGCGTGCCTAGCAACCCTACAGTGGTATCAGAGCCAAGCTAGAGCTTTAGGCGAAGTCTAGACGGAATTTGAAACCCGGACGAACCGAAAACCCGAACCCAAAATTGCTCTCTGGACGATTTCTGAAATCTGGTCTTTTTCAAAATTAAAAATATCCAGAGAACACATCACAAATATCTAAGAATTACTGTAAAATTTGGAGGCCCAATTCAATATTTCAAGAGCGGATCCCCGGCATGAGCAATAGCTCATGCGGCGGTTCCGCGGCCGTACGGCCACAATATTTAATTTATTTTGCACAGTAACTGTTAGTTTCCAGTGGTGATTTTTTTGGGAATTTTTAATATTTTTTCAAGAGTTGAATTTTCTGAGTTGTTTTGGGGATTTGGTGTTTCGATCGGGGTATCAAATTTTGTCTATTTGGCTTTCCGGATAATTTTTTCGAAACTGTTAAAAAGTTCGAACGGATATCAATAACTCACTTTTTTCCCTGTCGGAAAATTTTTCAAAAGTTGGATTTTTCCTCGTGTTTAAGAATGTTCTAAGTCGTGCAAGTAACGCAATGGACCCTCTAGAAGACAACAAACCTTAACTCGATTATGTGACCGTCTTGAACTGCCTTTTGAACCTTAGGGTTTGGGGCAGTATGGCGTGCCACATGTGAGGCGTTGGCTTGACCCTTCTACGGCTGGACCATTGGTACTGTGGCATGTAATGGATGTTTTTAAACTGTTTTCAAGTGTTGAGATTTATTGGGGAAATCTTGGGTACTTGACAATTCGATCGGAAAGTTTAACTTTTTCTATTTATCTGGAATGTGATACAATAATTGGAATCCACAGGTAGTTATGTGATAACTAATTTGAATATTATAAACATAGCAGTTTAGTCTCAGAGGATCGGTTGCCACGGAATTTTGATGTGATCAAAAGTCCGTCGCAATCACGTAGCGTACGCGGATACTCGCCGGGTAAACTTAATAGACAGCCTCACTCCATAGCCCCGACCAAGTGACTGTAGGAGAACCCCGTCGCCGAAAGCATCCGTTCGGGTGCTCCCGGTAGCGGTGTTCCGCCTTGGTGCACTTCGTCGACGGTATCACGGGTGCGGCCGTCTACTAAAGTTTGCGACGAGCATTCGATCAGGACGTCGGGAATCTTGTTGAATTGTCCGACTTGACATTGAAAAGAGTTTTCGATAATGGGACTAAAATGCGGGGTTTATAATTGTTAGGCATGCGATGTCTAAAGGAATTCATTTGGTTAGGCATGCGATGACTAAGGAGGTTGCGGATTCCAACTGTTGTAGTTTTACACTTTCTTTTCTGTGACCGTAAGCGTAGTATGTGGTGTATCGCCGGCTTCGTTGCTATACATCAACGACAATCGGGATACGCAAACTTGCTTACATTGATGATATGAGATATTATGTGTTACTGTGATATGTTGTATTGGATCGTCGCGTTTGAATAGCCGGGGGTTTTATGTGAGATGAGAGTTTTTCTTTTTCATTCATGTAAAATTCATATGTATGTAATATTCTTTTATTGGGGCACTTCCAGGTAGCGGAAGATGTCACCGTTGTATATTATTTACTTTTCCGCATTAGGTAGACCCAAGGCGGGGAGCACAAGTAACCGGGTTCTAGGGTCCAGTGGGAGACCATCTCGAGGAGTCGAGACCGGGTCTCCTAACCCTAGAATTGGCAGTGTTACTTGCCGCTCTCGTAGGGGTCTAGGGATGTGGGTTTGGCTATTCATCGCGACCGTGGAATCCGTGTTTTATACAGGCTCGTATTGAAAACACGGACGTCCTAGTATATCCAATATTTCATATATGTTCTTCTGCTGCAATGTTCTGTGATGAGATCATATTACTGCCTGTGACGAATGTTTATATTATATATATGAGATATATGTTATATTGCAGATTTCGTTTCAAAATAGATGCTTGTGAAGCATATTAAAATGGGACTTCATTAATGAGATTAATGAATTAAAAGAAACCTAAGATGTTGTAGAAACTTGTTTAATAAAAACTGGTAGCTCTAGTTCTTGCTTTGCATAGCGGTGTTCCTTGTAGAACATCCAGCACCTTATTCGATAAGGAAAGGACCGAGATCCCTTCACCGGGAGTGACTCCTTTAGCAATAACTGGCAGATGCTACAAACTCGGTTTGTCTTTTGATTGCTTCTATAGTTCTTGCTTTGCATAGTGGTATATATGATATATCATGCACCTTATTCGATGAGGAAAGGACCGACGATCCCTTCACCGGGAGTGACTCCTTTAGCAAAACTAGAAAAGCCTCAAATACACTCCATTTAAAATCACTCGATTCTACAACGATATCAAGTTCATTACGCAATAGGTTTTCAGAAAAACCTGTCGTAACCCTCCGTCATTTCAGATAAGTTGTATATAGTATTCGTGCTACATTTGTTGGCTTTCGTCAAGGTGTAGTGTGCGGTAGCTATCTGCTGCTTATCTGCTGCATATGATGCGATTGGATTAGGGTATTCGTACGGCGTAGTTTGGCCTTCATCAAGGGTCGTGCGGGTGGATTTAATTCAATCAAGAAATGAACGGGTTGAACTTGACTAGCGGACTATGAGAGTTTGGCCTTCGTCAAGGTCATAGGACGCTAGGGGTAAAATATTATTGGGAATTTCAAGAGTTGAAATTTGCAATGAGATTGCATACCTTCTATTAGATAGTTGGATCCCGATACCCGCTGCGAGTAAGAGTTACTCCTGGGAGAGTTTTATACATTACAATTAGTCGATCAAGTAGGTGTCTAGAAAGGTGTTAACGGGGTTACGCCTCTGGGAAAACGAGGTTTACTGTAATTAGGTTCGTGCGAAAGCACGGGGGGCCTCCCTCAAAGTACCGACACTGGCCTGGCTAAAAGATTGGCGAACTTGTAGCGTGTAATTAATCCCGGCTAGTCTTTCCTTTTAGGGTTTGAAGGAAGATTTGACTAAAACAGTGGGAGACATCCTGATTAGATATATTATATAACCAATCTAATCTTGCAAGAGCATACGCTAAGTGTTTTCTTCTCTCTCTCTCCAGATAGCGACCATATCACGCCTTAATCAAGATAATAAAACGGATATATTGACTGAACCCGCTTGTTATACTGAGCTGGGGAACGTTGGTCCCGCTCCAACTTATAATTGTTATAAGACAGAGAAGGAAATTGGGGAATACCAGATTTCCCGTGCCGCCCAAACGAAGAAAGTGCATGCTGATGCATCTTCTTCGGGTGTGTTCATTACACAGAACTGTTTCTCAGTATCCTTTACGTCCTGGGTATGTGATACCGGATCAGGATCCCGTATATGTAATCTGTTACATGGGCTACAGATAGATAAAGAACTGAGAACGGGTGATAAGTTTCATGAGACAGAAAACGGTGCAAGTGTTGCAGCCAAGTCTGTTGGTCACTATCACCCTGTATTACCAGAATACATTGATTCTGAACAAATGTTATTAGATACCGAACCTGATATACAAAATCATATCAGTCTCTTTATTAGTAAAGAAAGGATATAATTTTGTATTGTTGGATAATGTTTTGAACATTTCCTATATCAAGAGTTG
This sequence comes from Agapanthus africanus, assembly GCA_030015575.1. Classification (NCBI taxonomy): domain Eukaryota; kingdom Viridiplantae; phylum Streptophyta; class Magnoliopsida; order Asparagales; family Amaryllidaceae; genus Agapanthus; species Agapanthus africanus. The sequence continues at coordinate 543,297,986 of CM057337.1, forward strand.
ATCGGTTCAGGCACGTTATCTAAAAGTATTGACGTTCTAAATCAAACTATAGTTCTTAGTATACGGAACACACACAAGAGGAAGAGTTCAGAAATGAACGAATCCTTCTTGAGGTATTGTAGACTAGGTCATATCAATGCGACCCGACTGGCTGAAGTTACATGAAGATGCATATTTAAATTAGTTTGAATTTACATCTTGTGAAACTTGCCGGTCATAGCACAAAGATAAGATGACCACAGCTCTGTTTGTTGGAAACAGAGAAAGAGTTAGTGAACTTTTGGGATTGATACATGCTGATGTATGAAAGTCTCCTGTCTACACATACCAAGATCGGTTCTTTGTACTTCATTACATTCTCTGATAATCTCTCAAGATTCAGACATATGTTCCTGTTGAAACACAAGTCCGAACCTTTTGAGATATTCACAGAATATAAGTTAGAAGTAGAGAACCAAAATACGGGTATAAGTATTATGTCCTTTGATGAGATCAAGGAGGAGAATACTTGAGCACGGAATTCCTGGACTATTCTAAAGGAGAATGAGATTCTCTCTCAGCATTACTCCTCCGTATACACCATAGCACGATGGTATATCGGGGCGGAGCATTAGCACCCTATTTGATATGGTGTGCTCTATGATGAGTACTACTGAGTTTCCTATTTCCTTTTGGGAGTTATGCACTTGTGAAGTTGCATACCTATTGAATAGGGTTCAAATCAAATCAGTTGCCTACTACTTCATATGTGATATGGAAAGGGAAGAGCCCATATCTTAAGTTTGTTAAGATTTTGGGTTGTCCGGCCTATGTCTAAAAGCAAAATCCGGACAAGCTCGAGGCAAGGTCTGTTATGTACAACTGGAAAGGTTCCAGCTATACAAACTGCAGCTGATGATTTGGTAGAACCAAAGGATTCAATAGTTTCCAACGAACCTCAGCCTCTCCGCCGATCTAGTAGGGTTCCTCACCCACCTGAGAGATACTTCGGTTTCTTTATGACAGTGGGAGCAAGGATTGCATCATGAGATGATGACCCAACTAGTTTCGAGCTGGCCATCAGGAGTGAGACTCTGTAAGAATGGCTGGATGCTTATCGATCTGAGATGGAATCCTTATACACCGACAAAGTATGGACTTTGGTTGCTTTATCTGAAGGGTTAAATCCCCATCAGGAGCAAGTATATCTTGAGAAGATTACTTGGTGTACATGGAAAAGTTGAGACTTTCAAAGCTAGACTTGTTAAAGGTTTGCATCATAGACCAGGTATGGATTATGTTGAAACCTTTTCTAAGGATCTATGCTTAAGTCCATCCAGATCCTACTTGCCACGGCTACATACCATGACTACGATATCTGGTGGTTGGGTGTCATGACTGCTTTTCTAAATGATGTTTTAGAAAAGAGCATCTATAAGTACACAGCCAGAGGGCTTCGTAAACAGTGGGAGCAGCGGAAACGTGTGCAAGATGTTTTATATGATAAAGCAGGCATCGCGGAGTTGGAACATCTGTTTTGATGTGGTAGTCAAAGAGTTTGACTTCATCAAAATGGTAGATGAACCTTGTATATACGAAAAGGTAGTAGAGAGTATGGTGGTGATCCTCGTAGAGTACGTGGATGACATACTCTTGATAGGGAAGGAGTTTCCTATGCTACGCTCGGTCAATCTCCGCTTATCACAAGGATTCTCCATATAGGATCAAAGTGATACCTCCTAAATCCTGTGTTTTGGATCTATGAGATAGATCTAACTGGATGTTAGGATACTCACTAGTTGTAGTGAGATGGTATCAATCGATCCTGGGGAGAATCACTGGAAGGGTTCCAGGGTGATAAGGACGACTGAATGTCAGTCGCAGCCTTGTCTATACCCTCAGTGGAGGGACGGTATGTTGGAAGAGTTCCAAGCTAGATACCGTGACATACTAGACGATTAAGGGCAAGATACATCGTTACCAAGGATACTACCAAAGAGGCAGTCTGGATATATATAAGTTCATAAGATGAACTTTGTTCCTACCATTGTGTGACAATGGAGTTGTGGCTTTGGCCAAGGAACTATCGTCCCATCAGAAATCCAGATATAATTTTTAGGCAGTATCACCTGATCATGGGATGGTTGATCTCCAGAGAGATCGAGGTTAGGAGAGTAGACACAGAGGACGCAGCGCGGATCCACTCACGAAGGCCTTTTTCCCAGTAGAGACTTTTATGGGATGGTTGAGTATGAGATACTTCAACCGCAGCTAATTGTTGGGTATGCGATACCATAACAGATGGCCCTAGTGCAAGTGGGAGATTGTTAGTTATATGTATGCCCTAGAGGCCATTACTGTACATACGATGTATATTGTAGTGGATGCTAGGACATATATAGGGAGGACTTTCTTGCTCGACATGATAGTATGCTATCTGGTTGTACTTTATCTTAACATGTACTCTGATCGTCTCTATATTACATGTTGATAAAGCCCTTAGGATATGTACTCGACTACTGCGACTATGATGAGATCATACTAGTGGGGCCACGGTAGTCGACGAGTACATCCTATAACTGTTCCTAGTCGAGGGTGTATCGAGACAGGGCATCGATACACCAGAGTAGACTAGCGTATACGCATCTTGACCCATATGATGGGCGATGGATGATCCCATATCCATCGGTGTTTGACATCAAGGATGGTGTACGGGTGCTCAGTGGAGACTGGGTACACTGGACGGACTCGCCGAGAACTCCCAGATGGTATTATACCATACGTCAGATGGCAGTTCTCTGGTGACACTGGTACAGAGTAGTCTGTTGACCCGAGATCGTCATAGAGTCTTATGTGATTCCCACTGTGCTTTGATTTCCATCATACCACGTCCAAGAGGGCATGCAAAAAGGTGGCTTTTGGGTACAGTCCCGAATCACATGGAGACAATGAGCGATAGGAGGGGATTCGTCTCTCCCGGTATAGGGAGTTGATGTTGTGCTGTGTTCGATTGGCTATAACCGGAAATCCCTAGCCAGGGTTGCTGAGATTTACTGGTAAGCGTTATCAGTAGTTTCTCGAACTGTTATAGACCTCATATCGACACGACTTATCGAGCTACTGGGGTCTGACGTTTACCACCCCTAGGCGAGATATGCGACATATCAGACGACGAGACCGGACTGTACGGGAGTGTTACTGTTTGGATTCACAGGAGAAGTTACAGGCTTGCTTGTTGATCTTCTGAGCGCTCAATACCTGGGTAGCTGTTACGTTTAGCTGACCGCTTGCAGCTTGTGGGTGTTTGATATGATCATCACCTACTGCCGGCGTATTGACGATTCTTTAGAGTCCTACACAGAGGTTTCTTGACTCAGGCAAAACGGAGTAGTGGCACATATGTGATATGTGCGGGACCGAGGATAATGCGATATGTGATACCGTATTATGTTCTCGCGATATTTGATATCAGCCGGGTCATCAGATCAAGTGTTGATTCGATGAATCGGTACGGATAAATATTAGCCGGTTATATGCGATATAGCCGGATTGTCGGATCAAGTGTTGATTCGATAATTTAATGTATAATAATATATATAATATATTAAAAGACATTAACTAATATTTGCTCACTAAAAGATTCTTTTTCTCACTCGGATAATACATTGATATATATGCGATATATGTTAATTGTATTATTTTATTTTGTTAAGATAAATATTATATATGTGATATATAATATTGTAACATGATATGATAAATAATGCAACTTGTTTAGTGGAGTTTAAACATGATTAGGGTTTGGATTAGGGTTAAACTTTCTAGAAGTTTCTAGAAGATTTTATTTTGTTTTGTGAAAGATATTTGTTCATGACTCATGCTTTAACCAAACCCAAACCCTAACCCTAGTCTATTCTCTACAATGGTTAAGTGAACCATGGTTGCATAATCTATCATATTATTCTTTCTATTCATCACAAATGATTATTCTTCTTCTTCCTCCTTCATTCTTCCATGAAAAAGCTTGCTTGTTTTTTCAAAGGTGATGAATAATTGTGAGAAAAAGATAAATAAAGAGAGAAAAATTCCTACTTCATCATCCTCATCTTCCCTTGCCATTTAGATGAGGGTGTTCACATCATTTCATGAGTGTTAGCTTGTGTTAAAGAAACTTCAAGGTAGATCATCTTAGTATCGAAGATCGGAAGCAAAGGTTGTGTCTTTCTCTTCGTGGAACCTCTCGAGAGCCCGGAACCCGATAATCGCAGCGAAGGGACCACAACACGGAGCATATGAAGTGAAGGACCGGATCTACAAAGGTTGTAATCCCTCTCACTTAGTGTTAAAGTGTTTAGCATATTGTTTTTTGCCTAATCTCTAGTTTAAAGTTCCGTATTCGGGTTGTTTGGCACGGCTAAATTTTTATTCGGGCATGGTTGATGCCTCGTAGACCCTTGTGCGCGTGCCTAGCAACCCTACAGTAATTAAATCTTCAATTAAAGTAATTTTTGATTATTTTAGGGATTGGGGTTGGGGTTGCGGTTGGGGTTTAGCTAGGGTTGCGGTTGGGGTTGGGTTAGCTAGGGTTGCGGTTGGGGTTGGGGCTGGGGTTGGGGTTAGGGTTCACACAACATAAATCCTCAATGAATATTTTTTATTTATGTTGTTTGCAATGTAGATTGCGGGCATCCATACGCCTCTAGGGAAAATCCAATTTCTGCTGAAGTATTTAGAGTGCCTTGGGAGTAATTTTTTTGGGGTTCCAGTTCTTGCAGTCAGATGTAAACTGCTGTTGCTAATTTTGCAGAGATGCAATCAATTGTAACTATGAGAAACATGAATGGTTTCTGAGTAGTACTGGTTATTTTTGTTCTTATGAAAAATGTTGTTTTGTTGTTATGTTGAAAATTCCGTGGGTACTTTGCATGAATTTTAGTGTACTGTTTTGAATTTTTTTAAAGTGGATGCTTTGAAAGAATGATGAAGAAAACATGCTGGGAAGTAGAAGAAGAGAAAAATGTGAAAAGAGAACATGGTGTGTGTGTGTGTGTGTTGGTTTGGGGTGCTGGTTTTTGTTTTTTCATGTGTGTGTGTGTGGTGGGGGGGGCACACACTTCCATTTTTCTCTCGTCTTGGCGTATGCAACCAGTGTTGGGAATAATTTCCGGTGGGGTGGGGTTAGGTTTTGGAAGTGGTAGAAGAGGAAGTTGAAATTGATGGTTCAGTTGTAATTTCCGGACTAGTAACTGTGATAATCAGTCAGGCATCAGTTGTATTTAGGACATGTTTGGATAATTGCGAGTATGAGATGCTCTTTAAAAAACTTCATAAAAACATTTATGGAAGTAATTTTGGAAGTTACTTTATGTGTTTGTTTATGTAATGTTGAAAGAAGAAAAAATTCCTAAGAAGTTACATCATTTACTCTTCCATTAACAAAATGAGTTTGGAAAATTGTTTGGTAGACATGAATTTTATCATTTTTTGAAAGTAAGAAATCTAGCATAGGTTTTTGACATAGCCCAAAAACAAAAGAAGCGATGTTGGAAAGCTATAACTGAGCGAGCTAGACACTGTTAAGAAGTTGAAGTTTCAAGAATTATAAAATATATTTGTGGAGCTTAATGTATGTATATGCTACCTGCCTTTATCTTAGCATATCTTACATGCTGTTTTTCCATCGTTAATTGTAAGAATTGAATTAGGAATCTAGAATGATGCAACTTAAGTTGCTTTATCTACTTTTATCATATGATTTTGGAAAGAAATTTGAACATAGGATTATGACATTCTTTCTTTTTCTTTTCGTTATAACCTTTAACTGATTTTTGCAATAAAATGTCCTTTAAACAAGAGAAGCCAGTGTCTTGTCAAGAAATTTGACTTTCTTAATTGTTTTAAGCTTATCTATTGATGTATGCTTGGTATTGTAGGCAGAACTTTACAGGTTAAGGAAAGTATTTGATAAAGCTGAGCCATTATATTTAGAAGCCATAACTATTCCGGAGGAAGTGTTTGGTTCTGATGACGTACGGTGTGTATATTATTTTAGTTGAAATTTATTTTATTTTCTAACCTTGTAGACATGTATGCTTAGTAAGTAACTAATGTTAAATCTAATAATTTGTATAAATAGTTATTAATGAAGTTCAGTGAAGGGTCTTTAAGCCTTTTTGACTTTTTTTTAATGATATATACTTACATTATATGTCTAGAACAGATATAGTAATTCTGTTTTTTAATATATGATTTTATGTATTTTTACCTTTTTAGTTACCTAAATTGGATGATGGACACATTTGTCATTCTTTAAGGTTTCTTGCTTTTGCAGAGTAGGGGCTGCTTTACACAACCTAGGGCAATTTTACCTTGTCCAGCGAAAACTTGAGCAGGCTCAGAAGTGCTATGAGGTATAAGTTCTTTCGAAGCACTTTTTTCTTTATGAATTTTTCTATTTTAATAATATTTTTTCTATGAACCATGATACTTGATATGATAGTTGTTAGTAATAAAGCATAAATTTCAAGGCAAGGTTCTCAGAACTCTAATGTTGTATTTTGATAGATTTATATTTAAGCTTTAAGGCAATCAACTTTCATCTTTTATGGGCTATTTCTCATCTCCTTCCCCCAAAAGAAAATCCCTCTACTTCTATTTCTTCCCCTCCATTTCATATTTCCAGGTTCTCCCAAAAGAAATTATAATAACATGTCACTTCTTCTTTAAGCAGCATAAGTTAATTGTTTATTTATCTATCAATTCCTATGTGATAATCTGTTCTATTGTCTTTCTGTTTCTTTTGGCAGCGTGCTCTAAAGGTATGAAACAATGCTTGAATTCTCTGTCTTTCATCTCCGATATGGTGGTTCTTTTCCTTTTATTGCTATATGTTGTTTATGTTTTGCGTAGATAGAAGGACATGTTCTGAACTATGGTGTGCTTATACAATGTATTATCTTAAGAAGGGTAATACCGTGTTTTTCTAATATGGATAATTTGTCATTGTTAATCCATCTTCCTGAAAACGGTTTATACGGAGGAAGTATATTTCATGGTACTTGAGAAAAATATATGTTGAAATCAAAATTTATCAAGATTTAAATGCTCCGCTTATAGTCTTCCAAAATATTTTATATTCCAAGGCAAGGTGACAATAATTGCATGCTTGTGCACGATTTGGTATGTAGATTCAAGGTTATGCATGGCTGCGACCCTTTCTTATGGTTTCTTATCATAATTTTCTGTACACTTGTAGTTTATAAAGACAGTTAGATCATATCACTATACGAAATATTGTATTGTGTTCTATTGTGTATGGTGGATCACACACTAGAAACCAAGACATTGCATGTCTGTGCACGTTTTGGTATATTCCTCGATACGTGAAACAAATTTGATTTAATAAGGGAAAACTTAAAATAACAACCTTTATATTAAAAAAATTATATATGCTATTACTTAGTAGTTTATGGTTTTCAGATGCAAAATCCATTTGAGAAATACTTTTCCTACCCACTATTAATCCATATTCTCAATATAGTTATCATAACCTACAAGTTATATGATACAGTCTAACATAGCTCATGAGTACGTCAGGGTTAAGGACTAGATGTATGTGAATTGGCAACAACGTATGCAATCTAAGTTTGTTACTGGAGTTTCTGCTTTCATTGAATTTACACGCGCACATAATAAGAAGGAGAAGACAGTAATGTGGCAGAAGGAGAAGACAGTAATGTGGCAGAAGAAGAAGGAGAAGACAGTAATGTGGCAGAAGAAGAAGAAAATGACATTCCTTGTTCTCTGTTTCAGCATCAATCTTCTGATATGAACTAATGATGACTTTCACATTGGCTTTTCCTTTTAGAGACTTCTTAGTGTCCAATGGAAAGTATACATCAGATTTGTGCAGGTCAGGTTCTTCTATGACTTTCAAGAGTTTCAACTGATTCTGTAAATTACACCCTTGTTGGGTGATATTTTTACCACTTCTCACTGCAGGTGCGTTCTCTAATATCCATTTTTGAATGTAATATTATAGATATTCATGCATGTTTATGTCAAAATTACTTATATTGTCAATGTTTGATTGTCTAGTTGTTGGTGATGCATCCATATCAGGGACAGAGGCCACTCCCGCTCCTCCAGATATGTTTATATATCATATAGTGCATGTATATTGATTTAGAATGCTATATCATAAATATACACACATTCATTTTGCTCTTACTTAGATAGTAATTTTTATTATTGTCTAGCTGTAGGTGGTGACAGTAGTTGACAATAAAATTTGTCATCCTAGAAACTGTGATTTTTATATGTGCTCGCATGCGGGAATGATTGTAAGTCGTGGACCTGTACAATAAATTCTTATTTGGTATTTTTTTGAAATCAAATTGAATACTATATAATTGATAAGTTTGTTATATTTGTATTTAGTTTGGAATTAACACAATATTTATTCACGCGGCATGCACTTATGAGAAATAGGGCACTACGCGTCCAACTCATTATCATGTGTTGCTTGATGAGATTAGATTTGCGCCTGATGATCTACAAGAGCTTGTTCACTCCCTGCCTTATGTGTAAGCAGCGCTATATGAGAGTTTATCTTGTTAATATGTATGTATTGAAATTAATTAATATTATTCAAATTTTGATACATGCAGATACCAGAGGAGCACATCTGCTATCTCTGTAGGTAAGGCTTTGAATTTGTTGATTTTGGTATTTCTTGTCAATTTTATAGACCAGTATGTGCTAAATATAATGTTCTGACAGTTGCTAGGGGGAAGGCAGCATTCCCCCTCTTTTTTACTCTTGATTTTCGCTATACCGGTCCTCATGCCGAGAGATTCGGCCGGTATATGGGGATGAGAGCCGGCTCATGAAGAACTATGCACTTCACGTTGAGTGGGGCGAGCAGCACCGGCACTCATTCGCCCTCTTCTTTGATCAGGCTCGGGTATTAATATATATTTTCATTTATGATATAATGCAATATTAAGAGTTATTTTCTAATATATCTAATATTAAGAGTTATTTTCTAATATTGCAGACAGCTCAGACCCTGGCGCAAGGTGGTACACCAAGCGTGCTGTCCGCACATCTTGCCGTCCACGGCACCTCGACAGATCCCGCCATGGGCGAGCTTCGATATCCCGACGTCGCTACCAAGGAGTATTGCGTAAGTGTTAATATTTATTCAACCCATATTTGAAAATTTAGTTTTGGAAGTTTCAAATTTAAATTTTATACTTATACTTTACTGCTTAATGTGGGTGTAGGAGCGAGTGGTTGAGCAGGCCGAGGCCTCGAGGATGGATTTTAACGGACAGAGCGATCCGAGGCTGCTAACCCCAGTCCTGGACGCCGCACACGGACGGCACCATGGAGGTTGGGAGAGAGGCCGACGACTGGGCCCTAGCAGGGCCCATATGAGGTTGGACTCCACCCCGGCGGTTACTTCCTCCGTCTCCAGTGAGCGACGTGTCCAGCAGGAACTGGAGAGCTTGAAGGCTACCGTTCAGGAGTTGAAGGAGATGCTGGTATGTATACTACTTAATAGTAAAATATCATGTCATATTATAGATATCAATATATCCAATATTAGTACGTAGCCTGAGCTTATTTGGTTGTAGACTTAGGTTTGATTAATCATACATACATATCTAATTAAAATAAACTACGGTTTTCCAAACTAGATATCCAAATGGGGTTTCGAAATAACTTGATAAAGATAAGAATTCGAATAATACACAGTTCTTACACGCTTATTACACACGTTAGGTCCAGACGCGACGGGGTACATCGGCCGAGCCTCCACATGCATCTCCTTCGGCTGCGGCTCCGCAAGCCACTACATCGGCTACAGTTCCGCAGACAGCTCCTATAGCTCCACCGCACGCTCAGACTCCCGCAGCCGCGGATCCGCAAGCCACTATCTCGACGGCGGCTGCGCAGACCACATCGCCAGCTCCACAGGCCGCTCAGACTCCCGCACGCGCCGAATTGCAGGGTTTATTGACCGAGGAGCAAGCGCGCTTGATTCTATCGTTTATCAGGGGTGGAGCTGGACTGAGCTAGGGTAGCTTCTTGATTCATATTTTTTGAAACATATATTTATTTATATCATACATATTGTACTACATTTTGAAATGATATTGATGTTGGTTTATATTTATATCATATTCAGTTTTTGGGTTTCTTTTGTATATTATATGCGTGAGATGTGATTATGAATACTGCGATATATGTTGTGTGATGATTAATTTTATATTTTATTGTTATATATATTATTGTGCACAGGACGGGAAAAAATCAGTCAATCCTTTTTTATAAAAAAAATACAGATAATGTATACCTACGGATTAATTCGTAGGTACACATGTTGCCCCTACGGATATATCCGTAGGGGCAAAATATCAACAGTAATTGATATTTCCCTTCTGATCTCAGTACCAGGAGGGTTGGGAGTGCCCCTACGGACATATCCGTAGGGGCCATTGCTTTGCCCCTACAGAGTTATCTGTAGGGGCAACATATCAGAAATCCTGATATTTTGCCCCTACGGATAAGTACCTACGTAGGTATCCGTAGGGGATAGCATGTCGTCCTACGGATATATCCGTAGGTACAGTTAATATATTTTAAAAACCCGTAAATAATATAACTTTTTTTACCCTACGGCCTACTCCGTGGGTGAAACATGACCTACACAGAAATCCGTAGGGGCAAGATTTTGCTCGTAGGGGCAAGTTCAGGGCTTCAACTTGCACCTACGGCCTTTACACCTACGGGGTCTTTTTTCGCCGCTACGCACATCTCCGTAGGGGCAGTGGGTTGCCCCTACCGATAAATCCGTAGGGGCAACCCTTATTTGTAGTAGTGTAAAATCCAAACATTTTTTCAAATATCATCTCAAATATAAAAATTTATATATTTTACCTTTAATTCTCGTTGAATTTACAAAAACACAATTAAATCTCTACTACACCAAACTTTCCTTTTAAGTAAGAGCTTTTTACTAAAAATCACATTCATAGTACTTCATATTACGTACTTAAAAGGTTTTTTTACTAAAACCCCCTCATAATTCGTTAATTACTAAAAAAACCTCCTCTATACTCGCATACATCTAAATTGCTCTAAAAAAATCCTTAACAGCCCAAAAGGATAATCCTTTTAACATCTTTTATTATTCCATTTGGTGGCTAACGGTGAATATCGGGTTTGACTTCTAAAACCTTCACAAGCCCTTTTCTTTTCCCAAAATTCCTAAATTTTCCATCAATTAACTTTAGGATTAGGGTTTCAATCAATGATCTCTTAAATTATTTATGGAAACCGGCTCATCTTTCTCAACCTTCTCCAACAATGATATTGTCGTGTATCGTTCTCCTTTCAATTACAAGTTTTGAGTTCATGGACAACCTTGTTTGAAAGAAAAATGATTCTTTAGTCGCACTAAACTTAAATCTTCAAGTGAGTGAGAACGTGGGTTCTTTTAAAGTAAGATCTGCTTAAATACCTAGAAAGTAAGAGAACGTCTCAAATACAAGTTCCAGCTGCATCTGAACGGGACGCTGGCTTTTGATGGAAACTAACGAGAGGGATTTTTAATGCAATTTAAATGTATGGGGTTCTTTTCAGTAAATACGAAATATGGAGGAGCTTTTTAGTAATTGATGAGGAATGAAGGGGTTGTTTAGTAAAAAGCTCTAACTTGAAAGACCCTTCACCTACTTAAATTGCACTAAAAAGACCCTAATAAACCAGAAAAGGGAATCTTTTGGGTATCTTACATTACTCCATTAAAGGGTTAACAGTGAGTATCAGGATAGGGTCTCAAAACCCCCGACCTCTTTTCTTCTCCCAAAATTCATTATCTTTCCCCTAAATTAGCTTTAGGTTGGATTTTCAATCAAAAATCTCTTAAATTGATAATGAAAACCGGCTCGTCTTCTTCCGTATTCTCCAACAACGAGATTGTCAACTGCCGTTGTCCCATTAATTTCAAGTTTCAAGTTAGTAGACAAACTCGTTCGAAACGAGAATGGTTCAAGTTCAAGTTCAACCTACCTAAATACATAGCAGATAAGAGAGCAGTTTGAGAGAGAGAGAGAGAGAGAATAGATAGAAATCATGTCAAGACTCCATGATCATCACCAGATTCCAGCATACACTGTGTGTCGAAAGTAAAAGGTAACTAGCAAAGGCTAATAAAGCAGATGCAATTCACAGAATTCAGGATTATTTCTAATAAGATTATGACTGCTCGCCATGTAATAGAGTAAAACTTGAAATTTTTTCTGTATCTTCACAGTTTATAAAACAGGATGTATCTTCACAGTTTATAAAACCAGAAAAGGGATTGGGGTCGGATGGACCTGCAATGGCTATCCGATTAGGTCTTCTGGAAGCTGGATTCACATAAGCAGAACGGCCTGCTGGATTAGTTTGTTCTGCAGATATTACGCCTGCAATACCAAAAAGAAAGGAAAAAACAAGTGCATCTCAAAGAAAAGTCGAGGATGAAGATATTTTAAAGCCCTGCAGAACAGATAATCTGAGATCAATCTCATTTTTTGTTTGTGTGTTTAGCTTGAACAAACAGAAAATAGATAATCTGAGTTCAAGTAGTGACACATATGATGACCGGAAAAAGGTTGAACAAACATCTATGTTTTCAAGGCCAGAAAAAAATACATTGATATACGACAAAAGTCACACCTTGGGTAGGAATGAAAGTACTTTGGAAGCTTGGATTCACAATTCTAGCATTAGCTGCAGTGAGTGGTGGAACTGAATTTAGGGCAATGTTGTTGGCGTAGGATGGACCTGCATTGGCTACACCAATGCTGCCTGCTTGAGCAGCTTGTTTGCAAGTGTGGCTGGAACCAGCTATGTGGGATCCAATGGGTCTTCTGGTAGCAATTTCTGAAGCTGGGTTCACTGGCGCTGCATTGCCTGTAACATCAGTAAACATGGATGAATCCCAAAGGGAGGTCATGGCTTGTAGAGAATAGAAGCATATAATATAAATCATTTACTCCACTTTCGGCTAAATTGAACTTGGGTAAGAAAAAGAAGAATGTTTTCTAATGGATGTCCATACATAACTGTTTCTCCTGCCACAAAAAAATTAATGTTTTCTAAATGTTAATTTGTTATTCACCGTGCAAGTCCCAGTGCATTGTTTTTAGTACATTGCTTTAACAGTCAGATTCTTGCAGACAAGGAATCTTATAAGCCTCACAAACAATGGCATGCAATTTGTATCCAACGTTTTGTTAGTCCGTTAGTAATTGAAGCATTTATTGGATAGGCTGCACATGTCAGTAATTAAAATGATCAAAATCCATAAAGAGAAGCCTCCATAGATCCCCAAATGCATCCAACACAGAGATAAAGACAGGAAAAGAACATATACACATTGTCTCAAAACTTGGCTCTGCAGTTTTTTCAATATGCAAATAGGGCATACCTTCAAGGTTGAGAAAACCGGTCATCCCTGCTGCCAAGAGGATAACAATTTATAGGAGGCAGCATCTGTTGGAAAAACTGAAATAGATCTTGAGGCACCGTGTAGGCCTGAAATCAGTAAAGATCATCAATGCAAGTAATTTTAGGGAGCTGCAGTCGCAGATTTCAACAGATGACAAACTAGATATGGGTCAATAACAGACCTTGTGCTTTAAAGTTTGGAGCAGCACTTGTGATTGGGAAAGTCGGTAGCTCCTCGTGTTCGCAAGAACTTTTGAGCGTTAAATCAAGAAAGGAAGTGCTTTCAGAATTATGAGATTCAGAGTTAACATCAGTTGAGCCTTCCTCAGGAAAAACACAGCTGCTACCAGCCAAAGTTACTCTAGATTGGTTCATGGGATGATGAGTATCGGCTACTTGATATTGCGCGCTGGTGAATAGTAGCCACATCAGAAGTATCAACTTGGGCACCAGGGTCCCCACCTGCAGCAACAGTTAACTTCAGAAATCATGGAAGACCCGCATAAAAAAACACACGGTGACCGTTCACGAAAAGGTAAATAGTTTGTTTTGAATCAGATAGAGTATCTGATAAATTTATGCTCCCCATTATTATATGATTAACATGGTTGAAACTTTTTTGTGGGAGCAATACCTCAAGGCTTCACATCTATAATAAGTTTTAGCGGAGTTCCATTGTTGAATAATAATGATATAATAATATCACTCTAAACAACGAGGTAGAAATTTCGTCACAGCATTTAACCAACATAAGGGTGGCTAAGGAGACAAGACCAATCCTATCAATAAATATGAAAGGGTGCGGACCCCACATTACCTGCAATTTCAGAAAATATGAATCAATTCTTTAGTATTTGTAGGGTTGCTAGGCACACGCACAAGGGTCTAAGAGGCATCAACCATGCCCGATAAAAATTTAGCCGTGCCGAACAACCCAAAACCGGATCTTTAAACTAGGGTTTAGGTGAAAACTAGCATGTTAAACAGTTTAACACTAAGTGAGAGGGATTATAACCTTTGTAGATCCGGTCCTTCACTTCTTAAGCTCCGTGTTGAAGTCCCTTCGCTGCGATCATCGTGTTCCGAACTCTCGAGAGGCTCCGCGAAGAGAATGATGCAAACTTGCTTCCGATCTTCGATAACATAGATGATCCACCTTGAAGTTTCATTAACACAAGCTAACACTCACTAAATGAAGTGAACACGATCATCTAAATGGCAAGGGTAGATGAGGATGATGAAGTGGGATTTTTGCTCTCTTTTATTTTCTTATTCTCACTCATTTTCATCACTTTGAAAAAAGCTAGAAAGCTTTTTCAATGAAAGAAAGAAGAAGGAAGAAGAAGAAGAATATCATAATCCTTTTGTGATGAATAATGAATTATTGTAGTGGTTACAAATCTAACCAAGGGTTAAACATGAAGGAGTTAACCCTTGTAGAGAATTAACTAGAGTTAATGGTTTGGATTGTGTTAACATAATATCTTCACAAAATATCAAGCAAAATACAAAGTCAAAGCTTCATGGAAGCTTCATGCAAAAGCTAACCCTAATCCAAACCCTAACCAAGTTTAAACCCTAAACCATTGTTAAATTTGTAACCCTAATATGTTACAATATTATATATCACATATACAATATATTTTGTAACAATAGAAAATAATACAATTAACATATATTGCATATATATTAATATATTATCCCGTGAGAAAATGAATCTTTTAGTGAGCTAATATTAGTTAATGTAATTTAATATATCATATATATTATTATATATTAAATTATCGAATTAACACTTGATCCGACAATCCGGCTATATCGCATATAACCGACTAATACGATGACCCGCAATATCACATATACCCGGCCGATATCTCATATCGCGAGAATCCAATACGGTATCACATACCGCATTATCCTCGGTCCCGCACATATCACATATGTGCTCCTACTCCATTTTTCCTGAGTCAAGAAACATCTGTGTAGGACTCTAAAGAATCGTCAATACGCCGGCAGTAGGTGATGATCATATCAAACACCCATAAGCTGCAAGCGGTCAGCTAAACATAACAGCCACCCAGGTATTGAGCGCTCAGAAGATCAAAAAGCAAGCCTGTACATTCTCCCTTGAATCCAATCAGTAACACTCCCGTACAGTCCAGTCTCGTCGTCTGATATGTCGCATATCTCGCCTAGGGGTGGTAAACGTCAGACCCCAGTAGCTCGATAAGTCGTGTCGATATGAGGTCTATAACAGTTCGAGAAACTACTGATAACACTTACCAGTAAATCTCAGCAACCCTGGCCAGGGATTTCCGGTTATAGCCAATCGAACACAGCGCAACATCAACTCCCTATACCGGGAGAGACGAATCCCCTCATATCGCTCATTGCCTCCATGTGATTCGGAACTGTACCCAAAAGCCACCTTTTTACATGCCCTCTTGGACGTGGTATGATGGAAATCAAAGCACAGTGGGAATCACACAAGACTCTATGACGATCTCGGGTCAACAGACTACTTTGTACCAGTGTCACCGGAGAACTGCTATCTGACGTGAGGTATAATACCATCTGGGAGTTCTCGGTGAGTCCGTCCAGTGTATCCAGTCTCTACTGAGCACCCGTACACCATCCTTGATGTCAAACACCGATGGATATGGGATCATCCATCACCCATCACATGGGTCAAGATGCGTATACGCTAGTCTACTCTGGTGCATCGATGCCCTGTCTCGATACACTCTTGATTAGGAACAGTTATAGGATGTACTCGTCGACTACCGTGGCCCCACTAGTATGATCTCATCATAGTCCCAGTAGTCGAGTACGTATCCTAAGGACTTTATCAACATGTAATATAGAGACAATCAGAGTACATGTTAAGATAAAGTACAACCAGAAAGCATACTATCATGTCGAGCAAGAAAGTCCTCCCTATATATGTCCAAGCATCCATTACAATATACATCGTATGTACAGTAATGGCCTCTAGGGCATACATATAACTAGAATTCTCCCACTTGCACTAAGGCCATCTGTTGTGGTATCACATACCCAACAATTAGCTGTGGTCGAAGTATCTTATACTCAACGTTCCCATAAAAGTCTCTACAGGGAAAAAGGCCTTTGTGAGTGGATCCGCGCTGTTGTCCTCTGTGTCTACTCTCCTAACCTCGATCTCCCTGGTGATCAACCATCTCCATGATCAGGTGATACTGCCTAAGAATTACATCTGGATTTCTGATGGGATGGGGGTTCCTTGGCATAAGCCACAACTCCATTGTCACACAATGGTAGGAACGAAGTTCATCTCATGAACTTATATATCCAGACTGTCTCTTTGGTAGCATCCTTGGTAACGATATATCTTACCTTTAATCGTCCAGTATGTCACGGTATCTAGCTTGGAACTCTTCCAACATACCGTCCCTCCACTGAGGGTAAAGACAATGCCTGCGACTGACATTCAGTCGTCCTTACCACCCTGTAACCATTCCAGTGATTCTCCCCAGGATCGATTGATACCATCTCACTACAACTAGTGTGTATCCTAACATCTAACTAGATCTATCTTATAGATCCAAAACCCAGGATATTGGAGGTATCACCTTGATCCTATATGGAGAATCCTTGTGATAAGTGGTGATTGACCGATCGTAGCATAGGAAACTCCTTCCCTATCAAGAGTATGTCATCCACGTACTCTACGAGGATCACCACCATACTCCCTACTACCTTTTTGTATATAAAAGGTTCATCTACCATTTTGATGAAGTCAAACTCTTTGACTACCACATCAAAATAGATGTTCCAACTCCGCGATGCCTGTTTTATCACATAAAACATCTTGCACACGTTTCCGCTGCTCCCACTGTCTACGAAGCCCTCTGGCTGTGTTCTTATAGACGCTCTCTTTTAAAACATCATTTAGAAAAGCAGTCATGACACCCAACCACCAGATATCGTAGTCATGGTATGTAGCCGTGGCAAGTAAGATCTGGATAGACTTAAGCATAGCTTTGAAAGTCTTAACTTTTCCATGTACACCAAGTAATCTTCTCAAGATATACTTGCTCCTGATGGGGATTTAACCCTTCAGATAAAGCAACCAAAGTCCATACTTTGTTGGTGTGTAAGGATTCTGTCTCAGATCGATAAGCATCCAGCCATTCTTACAGAGTCTCACTCCTGATGGCCTGCTCGAAACTAGTTGGGTCATCATCTCATGATGCAATCCTCACTCCCACTGTCATAGAGAAACCGAAGTATCTCTCAGATGGGTGAGGAACCCTACTAGATCGGCGGAGAGGCTGAGGTTCGTTGGTTACTATTGAATCCTTTGGTTCAGCCAGATCATCTACTGTAGTTTGTATAGCTGGAACTTCTTCCAGTTCTACCTCATGACCACTAATTTCTTCACAAGAAATTCCTTTTCACAAAGGTGGCATGTTGAGAAATAAAACACTTTTGTTTCTCGGTTTGGTAGAAGATATTCCCTTGCGAATGCTTGGGATATCCAACAAACTTCCACAGATCTGACTTTACCTAGAGCTTGTCCGGATTTTGCTTTTCAGACATAGGCCGGACAACCCCAAATCTTAACATACTTAAGATATGGGCTCTTCCCATTCCATATCACATATGAAGTGGTAGGCAACTGATTTGATTTGAACCCTATTCAATAGGTATGCAGCTTCTCAAGTGCATAACTCCCAAAAGGAAATAGGAAACTCAGTAGTACTCATCATAGAGCACACTGTATCACATAGGGTGCTATTGCTCCGCCCCGATACACCGACGTGCTGTGGGGTATACGGAGGAGTAATGCTGAGAGAGAATCTCATTCTCCTTTAGAATAGTCCAGGAATTCCGTGCTCAACTATTCTCCTCCTTGATCATATCAAAGGACATAATACTTATACCCATTTTTGGTTCTCTACTTCTAACTCATATTCATTGAATTTCTCAAAAGGTTCAGACTTGTGTTTTAATAGGAACATATGTCTGATCTTGAGAGATCATCAGAGAATGTAATGAAGTACAAAGAACCGGTCCTGGCATATGTAGACAGGGGACTTTCATACATCAACATGTATCAATCCCAAGAGTTCACTAACTCTTTCTCTGTTTCCAATAAACAGAGCTGTGGTCATCTTATCTTTGTGACATGACCGGCAAGTTTCACAAGATGTAAATTCAAACAAATTTAAATATGCATCTAAATGTAACTTTGCTAGTCGGGTCGTATTGATATGACCTAGTCTACAATGCCTCAAGAAGGATCCGTTCATTTCTGAACTCTTCCTCTTGTGTGTGTTCTGTATACTAAGAACTGTAGTTTGATTTAGAACGTCTATGCTTTTAGATAACGTGCCTGAACCGATCAACTCTTGATATAGGAAATGTTCAAAACATTATCCAACAATACAAAATTATATCCTTTCTTTACTAATAAAGAGACTGATATGATGTTATATATCAGGTTCGGTATCTAATAACATTCATTCAGAATTAATGTATTCTGGTAATACAGGGTGATAGTGACTAACAGACTTGGCTGCAACACTTGTACCATTTCTTTCTTATGAAACTTATCACCCGTTCTCAGTTCTCTACCTATCTATAACCCATGTAACAGATTACATATGCGGGATCCTGATCCGGTATCTCATACCCAGGACGTAAAGGATACTGAGAAACGGTTCTATGTAATGAACACACCCGAAGATGATGCATCAGCATGCACTTTCTTTGTTTGGACGGCACGAGAATTCTGGTGATCCCCAATTTCCTGCTCTGTCTTATAACAATTATAAGTTGGAGCGGGACCAACGTTCCCCAGCTCAGTATAACAAGCGGGTTTGGTCAATACATCCGTATTATTATCTTGATTAAGGCATGATATGGTCGCTGCTAGGAGAGAGAGAAGAAAACACTCAGCGTATGCTCTTGCAAGATTAGATTGGTTATCTAATATATCTAATCAGGATGTCTCCCACTGTTTTAGTCAAATCTTCCTTCAAACCCTAAAAGGAAAGACTAGCCGGGATTAATTACACGCTACAAGTTCGCCAATCTTTCAGCCAGGACAGTGTCGGTACTTTGAGGGAGGTTCCCCGTGCTTTCGCACGAACCTAATTAAAGTAAACCTCGTTTTCCCAGAGGCCTAACCCCGTTAACACCTTTCTAGACACCTACTTGATTGGCTAATTGTAATGTGTAAAACTCTCCCAGGAGTAACTCTTACTCGCAGCGGGTATCGGGATCCAACTATCTCATAGAAGGTATGCAATCTCATTGCAAATTTCAACACCTGAAATTCCCAATAATATTTTGCCCCAAGCGATCTATGACCTTGACAAGGTCAACAAACCATAGACCGTAAGTCAAGTTCAACCCGTCATTTTCTGATTGAATTAAACCCACCCGCACGACCCTTGACAAGGTCAACAAAGTCGCACGACTACCCTAATCCAATCGCATCATATGCTTATACAGATAAGCATAAATAGCTACCGCACACTATGCCTTGACAAGGTCAACAAACGCAGCACGAATATTATGAAGTACTTATCTGAAATGACAGAGGGCTACGACGGGTTTTTCAGAAAACCCTTTGCGTAATGAACTTGATATCGTTGTAGAATCGAGTGATTTTAAATGGAGTGTTTTTTAGGCTTTTCTAGTTTTGCTAAAGAGGCCACTCCCAGTGAAGGGATCGTCAGTTCTTTCCTTATCGAATAAGGTGCAGGATATTTCAAAAATATCACTATGCAAAGCAAGAACTATAGGAGCAATCAAAAGACAAACAGAGTTTGTAGCATCTGCTAGTTTCACTAAAGAGGTCACTCCCGGTGAAGGGATCTCGACTCTTTCCTTATCGAATAAGGTGTTGGATGTTCTACAAGGAACACCGCTATGCAAAGCAAAAACTAGAGCTGCCTGTTTTTGAGACAAGTTTCTACAACATCTTTAGGTTTCTTTTAGTTTCATTAATCTCATTAATGAAGTCCCATTTTAATATGCTTCACAAGCATCACATTTGAAGCGAAATCAGCAATATAACATATATCTCATATATATAATATAAACATTCGTCTCAGGCAGTAATATGATCTCATCACAGAACATTGCAGCAAAAGAAACATATATGAAATATTGGATATACTAGGACGTCCGTGTTTTCAATACGAGCCTATATAAAACACGGATTCCACGGTTGCGATGAATAGCCAAACCCACATTCCTAGACCCCTATGAGAGCGGCAAGCAACACTGCCAATTCTAGGGTTAGGAGACCCGGTCTCGACTCCTCGAGATGGTCTCCCACTAGACCCTAGAACCCGGTTACTTGTGCTCCCCGCCTTGGGTCTACCTAATGCGGAAAAGTAAATAATATACAATGGTGACATCATCCTCAGCCCGAAAGTGCCCCAATAAAAGAATATTACATACATATGAATTTTACATGAATGAAAAAGAAAAACTCTCATCTCACATAAAACCCCTGGTTATTCAAAAAGCGACGATCCAATATAACATATCACAGCAACACATAATATCTCATATCATCAACGTAAGCAAGTATGCGTATCCCGATTGTCGTTGATGTATAGCAACGAAGCCGGCGATACACCACATACTACGCTTACGGTCACAGAAAAAAAAGTGTAAAACTACAACAGTTGGAATCCGCAACCTCTTTAGACATCGCATGCTTAACCAAATGAATTCCTTAGACATCGCATGCCTAACAATTATAAACCCCGCATTTTAGTCTCATTATCGAAAACTCTTTTCAATATCAAGTCGGGCAATTCAACAAGATTCCCAACAACCTGATCGAATGCTCGTCGCAAACTTTAGTAGACTGCCGCACCCCCGGATGCCGTTGACGAAGTGCACTAAGGAGGAACACCGCTGCCGCGAGCACCCAAACGGATGCTTTTGGTGACAGGGTTCTCCTACAGTCACTTGGTCGGGGCTATAGGGCGTGGCTGTCTATTAAGTTTACCCAGCGAGTATCCGCGTACGCTACGTGATTGCGACGGACTTTTGATGAAATCAAAATTCCGTGGCAACCGATCATCTGAGACTAAACTGCTATGTTTATAACATTCAAATTAGTTATCTCATAACTACTTGTGGATTCTAAATATTGTATCACATTCCAGATAAATAGACAATGTTAAACTTTCCGATCGAATAATCAAACACTCAAGATTTCCCCAATATATCTCAACACTTGAAATCAATTTAAAAATATCCATCACATGCCACAATACCAATGGTCCAGCCGTAGAAGGGTCTAGCCAACGCCTCACATGTGGCACGCCGTACTGCCCCAAACTCTAAGGTTTAGAGGCAGTTCAAGACGGTCACATAATCGAATTAAGGTTTGTTTTCTTCTAGAGGGTCCACCGTATTACTTGCACGACTTAGAAAGTTTCAAACTCGAGAAAAAATCCAACTTTTGAAAAAATTTCCGACTGGGGAAAAAGTGAGTTATTGATATCCGTTCGAACTTTTTAACAGTTTCTAAAATTATCTAGAAAAAATTAAACGAAGTTAAATTATCCGATCGAATCAACGAGTCCCCAATACAACCCTAGAAAACTCAACACTTGAGTGGAATTAAATCCAGAAAAAAAAAAGACAAGAAAGGACCTAAGAATAAATATAAGAAGTTCCAGGGACTAATTCACAATTTTGGCCGCGGAACCGCCGCCAAGCTCTTGGTTTGGCCGCGGTTCCGCGGTAAGGGTTTGGCGGCGGTTCCGCGGTCATGTGAGCGAATTAGTTGGCCGAACTTCATAATAATTCTTAGTTTTTCCAGCTTATTTTTCTGAGCATTTTTAATCATAAAAAAATCACATTTTTGGAAAATGTCTAGAGAAGGATTCGTGTTGGGGTTTCCAGGTTCGATCGGACTTTAAACTTCACTCAGACTTCTCCTAAAGCTCTAGCTTGGCTCTGATACCACTGTAAGGTTGCTAGGCACACGCACAAGGGTCTACGAGGCATCAATCATGCCCGATTAAAAATTTAGTCGTGCCGAACAACCCAAAGCCGGATCTTTAAACTAGGGTTTAGGTGAAAACTAGCATGTTAAACAGTTTAACACTAAGTGAGAGGGATTACAACCTTTGTAGATCCGGTCCTTCACTTCTTAAGCTCCGTGTTGAAGTCCCTTCGCTGCGATCATCGTGTTCCGAACTCTCGAGAGGCTCCGCGAAGAGAATGATGCAAACTTGCTTCCGATCTTCGATAACATAGATGATCTACCTTCATTAACACAAGCTAACACTCACTAAATGAAGTGAACACTCTCATCTAAATGGCAAGGGTAGATGAGGATGATGAAGTGGGATTTTTGCTCTCTTTTATTTTCTTATCCTCACTCATTTTCATCACTTTGAAAAAAGCTAGAAAGCTTTTTCAATGAAAGAAAGAAGAAGGAAGAAGAAGAAGAATATCATAATCCTTTTGTGATGAATAATGAATTATTGTAGTGGTTACAAATCTAACCAAGGGTTAAGCATGAAGGAGTTAACCCTTGTAGAGAATTAACTAAAGTTAATGGTTTGGATTGGGTTAACATAATATCTTCACAAAATATCAAGCAAAACACAAAGTCAAAGCTTCATGAAGCTTCATGGAAGCTTCATGCAAAAGCTAACCCTAATCCAAACCCTAACCAATTTTAAAACCTAAACCATTGTTAAATTTGTAACCCTAACATGTTACAATATTATATATCACATATACAATATATTTTGTAACAATAGAAAATAATACAATTAACATATATCGCATATATATCAATGTATTATCCCGTGAGAAAATGAATCTTTTAGTGAGCTAATATTAGTTAATGTAATTTAATATATCATATATATTATTATACATTAAATTATCGAATCAACACTTGATCCGACAATCCGGCTATATCGCATATAACCGACTAATACGATGACCCGGCTATATCACATAAACCCGGCCGATATCTCATATCGCGAGAATCCAATACGGTATCACATACCGTATTATCCTCGGTCCCGCACATATCACATATGTGCTCCTACTCCATTTTTCCTGGGTCAAGAAACCTCTGTGTAGGACTATAAAGAATTGTCAATACGCCGGCAGTAGGTGATGATCATATCAAACACCCACAAGCTGCAAGCGATCAGCTAAACGTAACAGCCACCCAGGTATTGAGCGCTCAGAAGATCAATAAGCAAGCCTGTACATTCTCCCGTGAATCCAATCAGTAACACTCCCGTACAGTCCGGTCTCGTCGTCTGATATGTCGCATATCTCGCTTAGGGGTGGTAAACGTCAGACCCCAGTAGCTCGATAAGTCATGTCGATATGAGGTCTATAACAGTTCGAGAAACTACTGATAACACCTACCAATAAATCTCAGCAACCCTGGCCAGGGATTTCCGGTTATAGCCAATCGAACACAGCGCAACATCAACTCCCTATACCGGGAGAGACGAATCCCCTCCTATCGTTCATTGCCTCCATGTGATTCGGGACTGCACCCAAAAGCCACCTTTTTGCACGCCCTCTTGGACGTGGTATGATGGAAATCAAAGCACAGTGGGAATCACACAAGACTCTATGACGATCTCGGGTCAACAGACTACTCTGTACCAGTGTCACCGGAGAACTGCCATCTGACGTGAGGTATAATACCATCTGGGAGTTCTCGGCGAGTCCGTCCAGTGTACCCAGTCTCTACTGAGCACCCGTACACCATCCTTGATGTCAAACACCGATGGATATGGGATCATCCATCACCCATCATTTGTGTCAAAATGCGTATACGCTAGTCTACTCTGGTGCATCGATGCCCTGTCTCGATACGCCCTCGATTAGGAACAGTTATAGGATGTACTCGTCGACTACCGTGGCCCCACTAGTATGATCTCATCATAGTCCCAGTAGTCGAGTACGTATCCTAAGGGCTTTATCAACATGTAACATAGAGACAATCAGAGTACATGTTAAGATAAAGTACAAGCAGATAGCATACTATCATGTCGAGTAAGAAAGTCCTCCCTATATATGTCCAAGCATCCATTACAATATACATCGTATGTACAATAATGGCCTCTAGGGCATATATATAACTAGCAGTATTCTCTTGAAAAAGACATTGGTTATGAATTAATCAAGAACCTAGGAGAACAACTATCTATGAAAATACAGAATTTTCAAAAAGGACCAACATTTTAACCGCGTCTAATAAGAATTCAATTTTATACAAGAGCTAGCACAACAATATTACCCATCCAGCAAGCAAAACCCCTTTCTCTAAAAGGGGTTGTAAATCATCTAATTACCAAAAAAATCCTACCTTTGATTTCAAGAATATAATTAAACAGCATCGATTGCAAACATAAATTACTATTCTGCTGAAAATATATGATTAACGAAAAAGAAACAACATTCTAATGGTATTTCATTCCCTCATTAACCAAGAATCTGAACTTTTTAAGAAAGCCACTGGCTGGCCTCTATATGTTAATTGATCGGTGATCATGTCATCAATCAAAAAGCTAATATGACGGAGGGCTCTTTTTACCTCCTTCCGATGTTTTCTTCCGTCGATTTGCTGATGGCTGGGATTGGATCTGGTGGATCTGGAGAGTGGTCTCCTCTTGCGTGTGGATCTCAATGGGTTTTGAGGAGTTTGCGCCGTGTACCTGCAAAAAAGTCCCGGGGTGGTTTGGTACCACCGAGGACCCTCCAACGATCAAGTTAATGACAAGATCCGAGCAGGGTAACGGCTAAGTGGGTTAGAAATTGCTTCCTTGAACCGTCTTCAAGAGGGGTTTAAATAGCGGCGGCAGCATGCAGGGGTAGGCGCGAGGATGACGCCGGCAGTTACGCTCCCGACGTCACACCCGCGTGAAGAGCGGGATCACCCGTTAATGGGGATAGTAATGGCGTGGAACGTGGGATGTTGCCGGCGGAGATCTCGCGCATGACGAGATTCGCGGAGCGGCGGTTACGCCTGCGAGCGGTGCCGTTGGTCGGTCAATGAGACCGAGGAAGATGGCCTCGGCGGGAGAGCTCGAGGACGAGCGGGAGAGCCGAGGCATCTTGTCATGTGCGGTAGCCCGAGGTGAGCTAGGAGGCCGAGGAGGCCAATTTGTGCAGGGGCTCTGAGGAGAGCCAGCGTCTGCCCGGGGATGGGCACGGGGGTGCCTGGTCAGCCTCTGTAGGTCCTTTCTTCTGAGCTCTGGGATACGTCATCTGCCACATGTCATGATCTGGGAGATCGCTGATATAGAGCATCATCATTATCCTCCCACTCTCTTCCTAACTAGTTGACGGGTCGGGTCGAGAGTGGACTGCCGGGCCACCCAGGGTGAGCACTCTTCGAAGATATCGTCGGGACGTGTCCCCGGGCAATCAGTTGTCTTTTCTGCCAGAGAATCAGGGGTGAGATCTCTGCATTTAAGGAAAGTGCGCCGGATCAAGCGTTCTGTCACTGAAGCGACGGTCCACGTGTCAAGCGTCGGTTGGCCGACACGATGTGTGCAGACCTGCGGGCGTCTGATGGGATGCGGCTCAATGCTGGAGAGACAGGTGGAGCAATCGGGGTCGTCGAACGCGAGGAGGCGTTTTGGTGGGAAACGAAAGTCGCCGTTGGATGAGGGCGATGGCAGCAATAAATAGGGATGGGATCCACTCCAGGGCCCATATCTCTCCATATTTTTCTCTCTTTAAGTCTTGATTGCTCGGCGCTCTTCTTCCTTCTTCTGCTTTTGTCTCCCGAGGATCCCCTTTTGCCAGGTTAGATGTCTTCCTTTGTAGAGTCTGTAGATGTGGTAGTAGTATATTTTAGGGGCCCTTTAGTTGAGCCTGGGTCTTCCGGGGGAGCAGGGGTCAGATCCTCTTCCCGGGATCGTGCGGTGGGAGCAGCCCATAGGGAGGTGGCGGTGGACGTTGCTCCCGGCGCGCCATGTTGGGTGAAGCACGAGGATGGGCTCGCCAACGCTCAGGCTCGCTTCCATATCCCTTCTGGCTATACACTTCGTTTAGCCGAGAAGGAGAGAGGGCAGACCAAGTACGGGGTAAGGAGATCGCCCTATACCTGGAAGCTTTTTGGGGCGGAATGCGCCTGCCTTTCTATCCCGAGGTCATCGGAGCGCTGAACTTCTTTGGGCAAGCCCCGGGCCAACTGGTGCCGAACTCATGGAGGAGCCTTCTCGGGTTCTTGGTCTGCCTGAAGCTAGAGACGGTCCCTTTCAGTCTATCCATCCTTGATTCCTCTCTTCTTTATAAAAATCACCCTGGGGGTCGAGCGGGCGACCCGATTTGGGTTTATCTCTCCTTTAAGAAGCGATTGGGGCACGCCGCCGGGTCAGGAGTTGTAGTCCTGCTTTCTTCCATCCACGACTGGAAGAAGAAGTTCTTCTTTGTCGCGCCGCCCGAGGGTGAGGACTGGCCCGTGCCCACCAAGTGGTCAAGGGAAAAATGTTTGCCGGGAAATCAGTCCAATGACCCCGCCGCGGTGAGAGTGGCATCGTGGGAGCCCATTCCCCGACCTGACGTGCTGCTATCTGAGAGGGTCTTGAGTTGGGCCGGGCTCAGCCCCGTCGAGTTCGTCGGTAAGTTAGGCTTGCGTTTTTCTTTTATTTTGTATGTGTCGCTGACCCCACTGTATCTTGTCTTGTGTAGAACCCATAGATATGAACGAACTCCGAGCCTCCATGCGGCAGCTGAAGAAGGTCACGAAGGCTGGAGGCGCCAGCTCTTCCTACTCGAAACCTGTCCCAGTTCCTCCGGCCCCCGTCCCGGTGCCTCCAGTGGCCCTACCTCTTCAGCACCCGGGGACGGTCCTCGCCCCGGAGCCCGACAAAGCGCCGAGCCGGAAGCGGGCTCGAGTACAGGAGGACCCGGCCTCGGAGACGGAGACCGGCTCTCCATTGGCACCTCTCAAGAGGGGCCCCCGAAAGGTTCCTCGGGACCCGGCCTCCCCGATCATTGTGGAGGAGGAAGGCTTCCGGTTTGTAGTGCCCTCAGGGCTCTCCGTTGCCGACAGTCTGCTGTTTGATATCGAGAAGTCGGCAGAGGGTAGGGTCCCTAGTGGGACCCTCAGAGACCAGATGGCGTCCATCGCCCAGGAGGTCATGCAGGTAAGTGCTCGGTTGTTCGTGAGATTTGGTGCCTCCTTTGTCGTTCTGACCTCTTTGACTATTTCAGGTCCTCCAACACGTCGCCCTCGCCGTCCGTATGAGGGACAAGGTGATATCCCCGGCGATGAAGGCCGCGGGCCAGCTTACCTTGCTGGAGGAGAGCTCCAAGCGGGAGCTGGAGGCGGCGATGGCGAGGGTCGCCGACCTGGAGGGCGTGGTGGCTGCCGGGAAGCAGGAGGCTTCCTGGCACCGCGAGGCCACCTTGGCCGCCGAGGTCAAGCTTGAGGAAGCCAAGGTGCTCGTCAGTACCATGAAGAAAACGGTGAAGACCCTCCGAAAGGAGTTGGAGGCGGCGGCCAAGGGGATGGAGCGAGCCAACCTCGGGGGGGAGGGGGGCGAATGCGGTGGAGAACTATAAGAAGTCAAAAGACTACTACTCCGACCTAGCCGTGGCCACTACCAACATCTGGCATGAGGCCCTCGACGCCGTCAAGGCTCAGATGCCTGGGTTTGCTGATGAAGAGCTCCGGGCCGAATACCCCCTCGCGGGTGCCGACGAGCAGGGGGACGACCTCGAGGATGCGGCCGGGGAAGAGATTCCCGACGAAGAGGTGGCCGAGGACCCTGCTCGACTCGTGGTAGATATTGAGGCTCCCGAGGTCGCGCCTGGCCTCGAGGTCTAAAGCCCCCCGTCTTCCTGCTTCTTTTTTTGTAAGCGTCCGGGCATTTTGTAAGGCTGGGGAGCCCCCAATACCCTTGTGAAGATATTGATTTTGGTAATAAAACTTTGTTGTTTCATTGCTTGCATATTGTCCTTTGTTTGTGAAGAATATTCGTATAATATCCATACTTGCACTATTGAGCTTCCATGTCAGGTCAGTTCTTCGTCTGGCGATCGCGTGTCGAGTTGATTTTGATCACTTGCTAAGTGTGCAAAAGTCGCTGGGAAGAAGGTATCCCCATGGCCCCGAAGTCGAGGAGGGATCGCTCAGACTTATATAGACCTGGCGTTTCTTGGGGAGTGCTTCAGATCCGCTGCATTTGATGGGCAGTAGACTGCCCGCTGCAGATGCGCCGATTAGAAGGAAGCTCGGTGGCCTCACTTTGAGGGCCTCAAATCCTCAGCGTATGGTGGGAAGGAGGATGCCCGCTGGGGATGCGCCGAGCAGGGTAGCTTCTCGGCTACCTCTTGGCAAGGGCTTTGAATCATGGCGTCTTGGGTAAGGAGCTACCAGAAGGGGATGACCGAGCAGGGAAGCCGCTCGGTTGCCTCTTGGCGAGGGCTGTGATCCCTGGCGTCCTGGGTATGTCACGCCCCGCTTCCTAGAGTACGCTAAGATGGGCACGTGACAGAGCCAACCATACTACCTGTGGGTAGGAAGTATCCATCCACAGTCACATTACGGCTGTAGAGATATCAAGAACAAAATAAAACTATCTAGCACATGTCCATAAGCCCAAAATAAAATGAGTCAAGAATAAATAATGCGGAAGCAAGAGATCCAATACAAGAATAACTGGAATGTATGTCCCATAATGCGGGCTCACATCAGAAATAAAGTGCTGAAAAGTAAAAGAACTAACTACTACTGAGTCCTTACTGCTCAGCCTGCTAGCTGAAGTACTCCTGCTCGGACTGCAGCAAAGGTACGGAATCTAGGCCATGCAAAACCCAGACGTCAGCGCGTCATGTCATCAAGCAATAAAATATAAACATGGTAACAAGACATGCAAGTATAATCATAAATGGTAAAGCAGGTGTAATAGCAATATAAATCAGAGCAGTGAAGGGTAGTGTGCAGTGAGTTAGGCTAAACTGGTCTATTGGTTATCTACTCTCAAGTCTTTGAAATTAATTTGATGAATCATCGATGTAACTCAATAGTATCCCGTGCGTGCCCGGGACCACGGTCAAGATTCTCGACCTGAATCCGAGACGTGTCGCTAGGCAGTAAAAGGTAGCATGTAAAGATGAGTGATGTCAGCATCATCACCCTGGGGCTGGCCTAGCCCGTAAAACTGATCAGAACAGGTGTCGAACTGTCGAGTTACAAGTCAGGTTTCATCATTGATTTCCCCATACCCCCAAGTTATATGTGTTCAAGTCAGGTATTAAGTAATCAAGAACTAATGCCAACTCAGGATCAGGTAGGTGCAGGTTTGTCTGGATAGACAACAGGAACGGTCTGTAAGGACTACTGGTTATGTTTGTTGGCATTAGACACAAGATCAGGTAACAGGTAAAGCCATGGTACATCAGGTCAAATCAAGTAGTGTATTTTTGTGTCATGTCAAGTAGGAAGTGCAACAGGTCATGTCAGGAAGCACAAATGTTATGTGGGTGCTCATAAAACAAACTAACATAAATATGGTTATAAGTAATCAAGCACGGGTACTGTCAGAAGAATAACTGGACATGTAATATAATATGCAAATAGATACAGGTTAAATTATATCGATGCACGGTTAACATTTAGAGTTCAGTTTATGGTTTCAATATTAAATATCATACACTTAAACAAATATGGATTGTTAAAAATCATGTTAATGTGTACTAAATAATCTAAAGATGCAATTGAATATAAATCAGGTTAGTTGTATGCAAACGGTCGTCCGACAGGGTATAAAATATAAAAGGGTATTGTGGGTCATGCAAATAATTGTTACAAGATTTAAATATGAATGCGGGTACTATGTATAATAGAACTAAAAGCAAACTGGTATGTTTCGAGACATGATTCTAAAATGATATATTGGGACGTCGACATGTTAAAATGGAATTCTGGTATTAAATGGAACTACAGATCTAACGTGCACTATAATAGGTACATAGCAATTTAAATAGCATATGTAGTAGTTTAAATAGCATGTAGCAAGTTTCACTTGCTTCGACGGATTCAAGAAACGATGTACAGAACGTCTCACGTCGGTGAGAAAAGTCGCGACGCGCGCACGGTACACGGAAAGAGTCCAAACAACGCACGATGGGATCACACGGATCAGAGATGCCTGCTGGGTCGTCGTGATCGTCGCCGGCACGGTCGGATCCCGGCAATCAAGAAACACAGTGAACCTTTTGATTGAAAGAGAATGCATGGAAGAGGAAACAAGAAGAATGAAAGAGAACAGAGGAGATTGATGAAAGAAACTTACTCACTGGATTGCAGAGGGGTGACAGCGTCATCGGTGAGGCGTCGACGGAGCTCCGACGATCTACAGAGGTATCCTTTTTTCTAAAAAACAGAAAAGAAAAATTTAAAATAAAGAAGAATAGGAAGAAGAAGAAGAGAAGGATGAGAGAGAGAAGAGTTGCTCACTGGGGTTGGGAGACGGCTAGGATGTGGTTGCAAAGGTGGGAAGTCATCGGCAAGGGATCGCCGGCGAGATCAACGGCAAGTCAGCAAGGTCCTACGTTGCAGGGAATGGCTCGGGTGTTAGGGTTTCTGCTAGGGTTTGTTTTGATGTGGGTTCTGGTGCTCGGGAACGGCAGCGGAGAGGAAGAGAGGGGAGGAAGGAGATGACGATGAGATGAGGGAGTCGGCGGCGATGAGGTGGCGGTGCTGGGTTAAAGGCTGCAGTGGGTTTTCTGGGTTCAGTGGGTTCGTTTGAGGGAGGAAGAAGGAGAAGAGATGACGGAGGGTGACGAGGGGACGCAGAGGGTGTCGACGAGAAAAGAGGGGATGAGGGAAAAGTTAGGGTTTAACTTTGGTGGGTTTCTCGTAGCGGAGGATGCATGGGCTGTTAAGAAAAGAAGAAGAAATGCAGAGGGAGGTGACGGGATCCACGCAGGGGTGATGAGAATCGAGGAATGCACAGTGATCGCGAGATCTGAGAGAGAGAGCGCGAGAGGAGAGAGAAAATGAAGAGAGAGAGAAAGAGAAAGGGAAAGAGAATGAGAGAGGGATCGTGGGGCCCAGCGAAGAAGAGAGGAGGGTTCTGATTGGTTGGGAAAAATTAAGAGAAAAGATAGAGGAGAGAGAGATCGGTGGTGGGGCCAGGTGCACCCAAAGAAAGGGTTCTGATTGGCTGGGGAGAATAAGAATTGGTTTGGAAAAATTTTTACAAAAGATTTAATATTTTAAAGATTCATTTCATTGGCTGAGAAAGTAAAAGATTTCCAACTTAAACATTTTCTTATGCTGATAAAATATTTTTAAAACAGATTACAGAATTTTAAAAATAAATAGGATCTGGCGGAATACAAAATATTTCAGAATTGCGCCCGGGTCGGGTCCAAAAATTTGGATTTGAAATATGAAAATTATTAGCAAGTTCCAAAAATTAAAATGGAGGATTTTGTAACAGAAATGCATACCCTAAAGAATGGACGCACGTACGTGCGCGTAGCCATCCAAACACGTCCGTTTCACTGAACGGGACGAGAACACGATGTAAGGACGCTACCACAAGGTTAGGGGTATCAAGCAGGCCATGACATGCATTTTTAAATTATTTTAAGTGACCTAAATTGTTATATGCAAAATATGTAATGTCGGGGTAATCTAAAAACTAGGAAACAACAGGCTCGGTAAATGGGTCGAATATAAAGTGACCTACCATTTGCAACCAATGGGGTAAAAGAAATAATCACCACAAACAGCACATACGGTAACCGAAATTGGTATAACTGGACTCGGTTGTTATAGGGTAGGGAGCTACCAGACGGGGATGACCGAGCAGGGAAGCCGCTCGGTTGCCTCTTGGCGAGGGCTTTAATCCTTGGCGTCCTGGGTAGGGAGCTGTTTCGCCCAATCAGAGCAAAGCTCTGTTGAAATTCAAAATTCAAAATTTTGAAGCAACGCTTCAAATCTCGGGCGTAACGCACCACATGTCAGGCGCTGATACGTCAGCGCGGCGCCCAAGAAGGCGCGCCCAATCAGAGCAAAGCTCTATTTTAAGCAAAATTAAAGGAAGCAACGCTTCAGTTGCGCAAACACTGCGCTGCGCGACACGTGTCAGCGCGGATGCGCTAGCGCGGTTGCGCTGCGCTGTGCGCTGCGCGACACGTGTCAGCACGGATGCGCTAGCGCAGATGCGCTGCGCGACACGTGTCAGCGCGGATGCGCTAGCGCAGTTGCGCTGCGCTGTGCGCTGCATGACACGTATCACGCGCTGGGGCATTTGCGCCAAACAGAATTAAGATTTTTAAGAAATCTTTCTGTTCTTGTTAAAACAAGAAGATTTTCTTCTGTAAAACAGAAGCCCTTGGATCAAAGATCCAACGGTGGGGAAAATTCCCCAAATCACTCAGAGAAAGATCTCTTTAACAAATTTAACTAATTTATGGGCACTATAAAAAGAACCCCAAACCTCAATTCAAAGGCATCAATATCTTTCTAAAAAAAAAAAAGAAGAGGACTCTCGAGAACTCCTCAAGAACAACAGAAGGTAAAAACCTTTGAA
Organism: Agapanthus africanus; assembly: GCA_030015575.1. NCBI lineage: Eukaryota > Viridiplantae > Streptophyta > Magnoliopsida > Asparagales > Amaryllidaceae > Agapanthus > Agapanthus africanus. The sequence goes on from CM057337.1 coordinate 543,331,036, forward strand.
AGAAGAGAAAATTCTCTTATGAACAGATCAGTGATTTAAAAACAAGATCATTGATCTTTAAACATAACTGAATAAATGAAATAAAAATAGTGCTTTGCACATTTTCATGAACCTTTGGTTCTTTAAGATAAGAAAAAACTTATCTTTTTCTTTGATCTAAATTAGATCAAGAAATCTAACAGTGCTTTGCACTTCTGTTCTTGAATCTAAAAGATTCTTAGTGCTTTACACTTCCAAACTGCGTTGTTGCGCTCTTGGGAAAGTGCCACGTGTCAGCATCTGAATCACTTGCGCTATGAGCGTTGAGATAGAGCTCTGCTCTCTGTGATTGGCGCAACTCACCAAGGTGCGCCACGTGTCAGCAGCGCAAGCGCAGCGCACTAGTGCAGCGCACTGCGCTTGCATGACACGTATCATCATCACAAGGGCTTGCGCTCTCTGATTGGCGCAAACCGCCTGAAAATGCAATGCATTTCCTGAAGGGCCAGGCCCAATTAAAAGACCAAACAGGCTTAATTAAATTGATGCTCTTCATCATTTATAATTAGGCAAAGCCCAAACAAAATAATAAAAATGCTATGCAGATGCCTTGCAGTGCCTAAAATAAATTGATGCTCTGCATCTGTTATGGGCAGAGCCCAAACAAAAAAATAGAAAATAATGTAATGCATTATTTAAAAATGGGCCAAGCCCTAACACAGGTCTAACAGACCAAAAACAAATAAAAGGCGTTGAATACTTTTCAACTGGACTTAGGCCAATTATGGCCGTAAGTCCTTAAGTTAAATTGAACTGAGCGCAAATGCTCTCTTAAATCAATTTACCTCCGGTTCGAGGGTACATCTCCGAACTCCTCTGACTCTTCTCGTTGTAATCCTTCAACGACGTCAGAGAGGCGACGGGTCCCAACGACCACAAATGGATACGGACTGCGGGGTCCTTAAACTCGTGGACCGAAACGTCCCTAAACTAATATTGGACCGAGACATCCTTAAACTAATATTGGACCGAAACGTCCCTAAACTAATGTTGGACCGAAATGTCCCTAAACTAATATCGGACCCCCACGTCCCTAAACTGGAACATGGACCACCACGTCCCTAAACTGGAACAATAGAGCTTCAAATGCTCTTTTACCGGATCTAAACGATCCCGTTTAAGTTGATCTTAGCCCCAAATACGGCTAACGTATCCTTAAGCATTTAAATGAACGATAAAACTTCAAATCGACTTTGGTTCAAGGGTACATCTCTGAATTCCTCCGACACCTATCGTTGTAATCCTTCAACGACGTCAGAGAGATGATGAGTCCTGACGACCATATCTATTAAATCGATCATCACGTCAAGTCGATCTTAGTCCAAAACAGGACTAACGTATCCTTGACGAACGTTTAAGTTGATCTTAGCCGCAACGCGACTAATGCATCCTTAAATTAAAAACACCAAACCCAAATCTAAGTAAATACGGATTTGGACTAATCCACGTCCTACGAGCGACGGCATTACTCAGTCTCCGTATACAATCCACGGGCAACCACAAACAAAACAAACACACACGACACGAAGTGAAATTCTGGAGAAGGAGAAAGTGGTTACCGCGATGCGGTAGCGTAATTAACTGCAGGGGCTTGCGCCTGCAGGGAAGAGTGTCCCCACAATCAAAAAACCCTCAATCGAGGGGGAATCTGACGAAGTTTGCTACATCGGCCGCATCCGTCTAAACCTCCGATACACAGTGCCATAAATCAACTTGCATCTTCGGAGAGGTAGACGGATAAAACCAAATAGCATCTGCCCCGAATCTCAGGTGAGACCCAAAGTCTCAGCCGTCTTTCGGAGGGGAACAGATTCTGGCACGCCTGGTAGGACCTTTTCCTCTTTCCACTCCACACTTCGCGTTTCGTCTTCGCGAACCAATCGTGGTTTCTTAAATGGTTGCATTCGGATTTTAAGTTACTAAGATTTGGTCTTTTGCCTGGCGCAGAGCTCAAGCATCAATGGACTTTAACTGCACCAACTGCTCGAAGTGCCACTGCAACGGACGCTCCACCTCACCGGGAGGTGTAGAATATGGGCCCCAAGCGGCTTCCTTCCTCGCTTTGCCGGTAGACCAAGTGACCCAAGCCACCACTGGCCTGTTCTTCGGGACCATGATCCCACCTAAAAGCTTCTCTGAGCTACTACCCGCACCGGAAGTGAACAAGAAGTCGGTCTTCGATCGGCTCACTGCTATAACGGCCCTTGTCAACAGGTCGTCCACTACCAAGCCGACAACCTCTGTCTTTGCGAGGCTGGATCAAAACTCTGAAGGGCCCGCTAAGAAGCCCAGGAACTCCAAAATGGCTGTCCCAAAGAGGGCAACGGCCACTACTCCGGAAGTCATTAAGGCGGCTTCCCCTGTCAAAGAGTCAGTATTTTCAAGGCTGACGAGTCCTGTTCCTGCCCCTGCTCGAGGATCCGTCTTCGACAGGTTGAATATCACACCTCAAAAGACAACTTCAGTCTTTAAGAGGTTAACACCAGCGGCGCCTCATTCAGACAGGGGGCAAAAAGAAGATGTCTCAATCTCCAAGCCAGTCCCAACGGCTCGTCATGCTCGACGTCGCCATTGGCAACGAGTGAGGAAGGCATGGGGCAACTCCCCCTCAGGGCTGACTCCACCGGCTCTAGTGGTGGAGGTCAACGTTGCTGTTCCAACTGGGAACAGCTTCGAATTGCTAAGGAGGATGAGAAAGAACTCTCCAACCGCTACATTGAAAAGATCCCCTCCACCTATGAAGAGAGATCCGGAAACAAAGCAAGAACAGCCCCCTCAACGGCTGTCTTCAAAAATTTATAAAGTTTGGCTAAGGGTTCAAGACTCCGTGATTGACCCAGGTCACTCTCGTCGCCAAAAAAAGGCGAAGGTGGGAAAAGACAAGGACCGTCCCATTAAACAGCAGGGGACAGCAGCTGCTAGGATGCCCACTTCAACGGTTCCTTCAACCTCAACGGCCCACAAAAGAAGGAGGCCAGAGAAAACTCCCGCGTCAGTGGCAAAAGTTAAAAATGGTGAACCTAAATGCCCTAAGTCAGGGGGCATAACAGTTCATACGGTTTACATGGCATCGGGAAAAGAAGACAGCCGTGCATCCACGGGTCATAGACCGCTTACACGGTCAGTGACCAAGGCTCAGGAGCAACAGCAAAAGCTTCAAGAAATGATGAATGCTATGGCTGCACTTACAGGGCCAAAAGAAAATCCTGAAACGTCCTCGGATGAACGCCAAGAGGAAGAAACCGACGCCGAATTCCTTCGTCGGATATTGGAGAAGAAGGACAAAGAGGCTGCTGAACAAGCAGCCAACATACAACGTATGGGCCTCCTCTTCCAAGACATGATAGGGATGATGATACAACAAAATCCTCCGGCCGAAGAGCCCCCGATCGTCCTTGGAGACGATAGGGGAGAAACATCAAATCCTCCACCAGCTCTGTCGACGGCTAAAGAGGATACAATCTCCAAAGCTGATTTGGATGAGTACATCGCCCAACAAATACGGGTTCATCATGCGACCGAAGCAGCCGGTCAGGTCGTAAAAACGGGACGGCCATATCCGAGTTGGTACGATCAAATCAAGTACCCGCCACGTTATACAATTCCCAAGTTCCATGTCTACAAGGGGACGGGCAATCCTCATCAGCATGTTGCCCAGTTCAGGGCACTCTGCGGCAACACCGGCGGTGATGACAAGCTGTTGCTTCGCCAGTTTGTTGGAAGCTTATCAGATACGGCGTTCGAGTGGTACTCTGAGCTCCCGAACGACTCTATTAAAACCTTCGCGGAGATGGAGCTGCTGTTTACTCAACGTTTTGCAAGTGCCAGTGAACGTACCTCGATGACGGCACTGATTAACGCCAGGGTAAAACCCGGCGAGACGTAGGTTCAGTACGCTATATGATGGCGGAACTTATGGTCGGAGTGCGAGCAGCGCATTGAAGAAGCTCCCGCAGTGGGTATGTTTGTAGGAACCCTCGATCCACAAGCAACCATCTCGCAGTTTATGATGTTTTTCAAGCCGACTACCTTCCAAGCCTTGATTGACAAACTAGCACATATGGATCAGATGGGCCATAAACCTCCTCTTCCAAGGCCGGACTCCCGAAATGACAAAGGGAAGGGAAAAGCGATCGTCGTCGCTAATGCTCAACAACAACCAAGCGACTCGAAGCCGGTTGCTCGTCAAAATAATATGCGCCCGTACGTACCCCTTGAGGATAGGATGGGACGTCCTTATTCCTTTCCCCGCGATAAAACGAGGAGGTTATTCGAGCTGGCGTTGCGCAACAGACTCATAAATCTGCCGGATCCAAAACGTCCGTTGCAACCAAGTGACGTCAACGAGCCCAACTACTGTCCTTATCATCAAGTACTAGGCCATCCGATCGAAGATTGCTACGTTTTCAAGAATTAGCTTGAAAACCAGTACCGACAGGGTAAGTTCGCGTTATCTGACAAATGGAAGGTGAATCCCCCGCAGCCCCACACCTCTAAGGGGACGAGTACGCCGGGGGCAACATGCTCCATCATTGAAGAAGTTCCTTGGGAGGTTGTATTATCAGCCAAGACAAAGAGGATGCAAAACGATCTTCAGATATGTCCAGCGATCAAGTGGAAGAACCCGTTGGAGCCGCAGGTCATTGAGGGGATGTTGAAGCCACGTACAACTCCAAAGATTGATGGAAGTGGACCAAACATTCATAACCAGCGGTCGAAATCTTCAAAGAAGAAGAAGAAGTCGAAGAAGCACGTGAAGCCTGGCGACAAGCGCACAGACTTGCAAAAACAAATTGATGCGCTGGAGGAATACAACCAGAAGGCACGGACTCCGATTACATTCCAAGAGTTCCTCAACCACGTCTTTCAAGAGGAAGATGAGGGAGGTAGTTCGTCGGATGAATCCGAAGAATATGTGACAAGTTGCCATGTGATTTCCCATTCATTCATAGACGATGAGGAGACTTCTCGTGCTGGAAAGCTGGGGGCAAATCCTGAACCAAAAATTCCGGAGCCGTCGGATGAAGTGATTGATGCATTCCTCAATGAAGCGTTCTTAAAAAGCAAAGCTGATCGGGAGCGCGAAGCGGTTATATTTGAAAAGTCCAAACGCCAGCGCCTTGACGAAAGAATTGCGATACTCCCGCTGGAACAAAGTACACCCACCGCAGATAAAAGCAAGTTCAAGATAAGGAAGAGGTTTGCTAAAGCCGTGTCAATGGGTATAAAGCTACCATCCTCTCAGGAAAGCATTACTGGTGAAATGGAAAGCCACCCCTCCTATTGCTTGTATCATCGGAAGGTGTCGCACCCCACTGAAGAGTGCAAAGCTTTCGATAGATGGTGGAAAGGATATGTTGCTCACCGGCAACAGTTTAAGCGGGAAAAGCGCAAGACCCGCCGAGAGCAGAACGGAACGATCGTAGGGCTTAACAGAACTACCGGGGGTTGTTGCATGGTTGACACTGGAGGATCACGAGTGCTCACATTCGGGAGCGATTCTGATGAAGAGCTGGAGCTTGGCCCTTTCTTCAAAGAGTCTACTTCGGGAAAAGAAGAGGGACCGAAGGTTTGCGAGAATATCCAGCTGCGCAATCGGACGTTACCTGAAAAGAATCTCGGACCCTCAAACAAGAGAGATAAAGGGAAAGAGAAGGTCTCTGAAGACATCGCCTTGGATGACCGAGTTGCGGAAGAGTTAAACGCCAAGAACCCGCCGAAGAGAAATAAGGTGGATTACAATGTCTTGGCGCATCTGAGGAAGCTGCCCTCAAAACTCAGCATTCTTGATGCCCTGCTACTATCAAAAGAGGTGAGAGATTCTTTGATTAAGGCCCTACAAGATCCGGACCAGTTCCAAGCCTTCCTGGCCGAGGAAAAGATGAAGGATGAATTGGAAGAGGTGCACACGGCCGACGTTGCTTTTGGCGATGAAGACCTTCTCCTCGGGACGTGCGAACACAATCGTCCCCTTTATGTCTCAGGATACTGCCACGATATTAAGTAGGCAAAATCCTGATCGACAATGGATCCTCCATTAATCTCCTCAACGTGCGGGTGTTGAAGGAAATCTGCATGAACGTTCAGCACCTTGCTCGGGACAAGATCACCATCTCCGGGTTCGACTCCCAATCGTCAAAGACTCTTGGATCTGTGATACTGACGCTACGCTTCGGGCTACTCATCACAGACATTAAGTTCCACGTCATAGACGCCAAGACATGCTACAACGCTTTGCTCGGCCGACCATGGTTACACGAATACAACATCATCCCTTCTACACAACATCAGTGTATGAAGTATTTTAAGGATGGTTTCGAGTATACCGTGACGGGAGAACTGAACCCATTCTCTGTGAACGAAGTCCGCAAATATGAAGACGCCAAATACTTCTTACCGGATTTCGAAAACACAGAAAGGTGTCACAAGCCGGAGAATAAAGCTAATGCCACCATCCCTGTCTTCGGCAGTGATACCGAGGAGGAAGAAGAGATAGTGTATTCGGGTCCGCCCCAACACAACAAGCCAGGACCGTCCGCTCCTACGTTGGTCTTTGGTAGTGATTCGGAGGATGAGGTCCATGTCGTATTCTCTGCTCGACCTTCAATACAAGCCTCCGCTGACAAAGAGCAAAGTCTGCAAGTCGCCATGGTGCCGCTTAAACACCATAAAGAACTGGATGCACTTAATATTTACAACGTAGAAGAGCTACAAACATTCTACATCCCTCCCAGGCGAGAGAGCGAGAAAGCAATTCTGTTTTACCGCTCTGAAGAAGCCAAGGTGAAAAAAGAAATCCGGCATGGCGCGGATCCTACGCTTGACAGGCTTCAGCCTATCCGTCTTCCCAGACATTATACAAAGGGTTTGAAGAAGCTGTTGAAACGCCAGGAGATATCCTTCAAGCAGACCGTTCGGAAAGCCAAGTTCTATGACAGGGTCTGGAACGTCCCCGGGACTCAACGCAAACTGCCTAATGGGAAAATGGAGACAAAAGGACTTGGATATATCCGGTCAAAGAAACGAGAGCTACTAAACAGCTGCTATGTCATGTATGACTTCGATGAAGAAGCGGATGCTCAATGGGAGGACGCTAATCCTGAGAAAGTGAAAGTTCTAGATGCAAAAGAGTCCAGTCCGTCGTTCGAAGAACAAATGGACAAGCTTATAAGGAAAGCTGGTCAAAAAGTACGGGATGATCGCAACCGCGATACGGCCATCTACGAGAAAGCTAAGATGCAACGCCTTCTCCAACAGGCCGTGAAGGATGAAAATGCCGCTCCTTATCAACCTGTTATAAAGAAGGCTCGGCGCAAAAGCAGAAATAAGTCGAAAGGCCAAAAAGACGCTCAACAACAACAAAGCAGGGCAAAGAAGCCACGCAAACGGGAGTCGAGCGTTATTTATCTATCCCTCATGAAGAAAATGGGTCGAGCGTACTCTTTTCCTCGGGACAAGACGAAGAAGATACTTGACCTCGCTCTAAAACATCAGATGCTTACATTGCCGGAGTCCAAACACCCCGAACAAGAAAGCGAAGTCTCTGGCCCAAACTATTGCTCTTACCATCGAATAATAGGGTACCCGCTCGAAGACTGCTTCACCTTTAAGAATTGGGTCGAAGATCAGTACCAGCTCGGCAAGTTCACTCTGTCTGACAACTGGAAGGTAACGCCGCCACAGAAGCACGAGCCCGAGGTCACGAAAGAAGAACCGGTTCCACATTGGGATTGGAAGCGAATTCGCACCTGTCACATGATTACAATATTAAAAGAAGAGGCCGAGGACATGGATGACCTTCCCTGGTGCTTCGAAAACAGCAACGACGAGGCAATCTCAGAATTTCCGCCAGCTCCGAAAGAACTGGAGGATGGAATACATACCACTGCAGATAACCTCAAGAAAATTGAGTTGGGGACAGTAAACGACCCGCGACCGATATTTGTCAACGAGCTACTATCTGAAGAAAAGGTGGCTGCGTTAAAAGACGTCCTTGTACAGCATAAAGATTGCTTCGCATGGAACTATTCCGAGATGCCGGGACTAGATCCAGAAGTTGCTGTACATAAATTGGCGATATCCCCGGACATCAAGCCAGCCAAACAAGCGCCGAGAAGAATGCGGCTCGAACTCGAGATGAGCATCAACGCTGAGGTCAAGAAGCTGATAGACTCTGGCTTTATCCAGGAGGTTCAATACCCTGAATGGATTGCTAACATCGTCCCGGTGATGAAGAAAAATGGGACGGTGAGCATATGTGTGGATTTTCGGGATCTCAACAAAGCCTGCCCGAAGGATGACTTCCCGGTGCCAGTCACCGAGTTAATGATAGACAATACGTCCACGCATGAGATTTTCTCCTTCATGGACGGCTCATCAGGGTATAATCAAATAAAAATGTATCCTGAAGACCAGAAACATACAGCTTTCCGGACTCTTTTGGGAATATTTTGTTATAAGGTAATGCCCTTCGGTCTAAAGAACGCCGGTGCCACCAATCAAAGGGCTATGATGAAGATTTTCGACGACCTTATACATGAAATCGTCGAGTGCTATATCGATGACCTCGTGGTTAAGAGCAAATCATACGAGGAACATCTCGAACATCTGAAGACTGTATTTCGACGCCTTCGACAATACAATTTGAAGATGAACCCTCTTAAGTGTGCATTCGGAGTTTCCTCGGGCAAATTCCTGGGATTCATCGTCCGACACCGGTGTATCGAAATAGATCCGTCAAAGATCAAGGCGATCATGCAAATGCCTCTGCCAAGGACTCTCAAACAGCTGCGGTCTCTCCAGGGGAAGCTCGCGTATATAAGGCGATTTATAGCCAACCTTTCAGGGCCGTCCTTACAGTCACCTGATGAAGAAAGGGACTCCATTCATCTGGGATCACAAATGCCAAGGCGCACTGGATGAGATCAAGCAGTACCTGCAGAACCCGCCAGTATTGGCTGCTCCAGTTAAGGGAAAGCCTCTTATTCTTTATACAACCGCCCTCGAAGGTTCTTTAGGTGCATTGTGGGTGCAAGAAAATGACCAGGGAAAAGAAAGAGCGCTCTACTACTTAAATCGAGTCCTTCTGGGGGCAGAAAGCAACTATTCTCCTATTGAAAAGCACTGCCTGGCATTGATCTTTGCAATAACAAAGCTCAGGCACTATGCGTTAGCACACGAATTCCGTCTCATTTCGAAGGTGGACCCTCTCAAATATCTAATGTCAAAGGCCATATTGACAGGTCGACTCGCTAAATGGGCTTTGCTCTTGATGGAGTTCTCAATAACCAATCAGCCTCTCAAAGCAGTGAAAGGCCAGGCCATCGCCGACTTCCTCACTGAACACCCTATACCTGCCGATTCTCCTTTGAATTGCGATCTGCCAGACGAACATGCGTTTGACACAATCGACAGTGGTGATACCCGATGGGAGCTTTACTTCGATGGAGCATCATCCATGAAAAAGCGCAAACAAAGTACCCCTATAATCAAATCGGGGGTAGGCCTTATCTTCGTGACCCCGCAAGGAGGAATAATGTGCTTCGCTTTCTCCTTAACAGAGCCGAGGACGAACAATGAAGCCGAATACGAAGCTTTGATAGCAGGCCTCGAGATCGCCATTGACATGGGAATTGAAAACCTCCTCATATACGGAGATTCTCAACTGGTCGTTAGTCAAGTAAACGGCGACTACCAAACGTGCAAACCGGAGTTGGTGAAGTACGGTGAAAAGGTGCAACAACTGTTGACCCAAATTCCCTCCTACACTTTGGAAAGCATACCGCGTGCAGAAAACAGCAAAGCGGACGCGTTGGCCAAACTTGCTAAAGAATTGGCTGACGAGAACCTCGATGATGTTAGAATCGTGGTACAAAGTCGTCGGGTGCTTGCCCCAGCAGAAATACCTCCGGAATCACCCGAAGAAAAAGGAACGACTGAGCAGTCGACCTTACAAATTAAATACCATGAGAAGGTTGAGGATTGGAGGGAAGTCTTTATAGACTACTTCAAGTCCCACCGAATGCCCGAAGAAGCGTCCATAAGGCATCAGCTCATGAAACGAGCTCTATCTTTCGCCTTCGTCAATGATACTCTATACAAGAGGTCATTTGATTCTCTGTGGCTGAGATACCTAGGACCTGACGAAGCGAGAAGGGTCGTCCAGGAAGTTCATGACGGACTCTGCGGTTCTCACCAAGCAGGCCCAAAGATGAAGTTGAAGATCAAACGCATGGGCTACCACTGGCCCACGATGATTCAAGACTGTCTCGAATATGCGAAGCAATGCCACTCATGCCAAATCCATGGGGACTTCATCCATCAGTATCCAAATCCATTACATCCAACGGTGGCTAGCTGGCCATTCAAAATGTAGAGGACTGATATAGTCGGCCCGATCGAACCAGCATCGTCTAGAGGACATCGTTTCATCCTAGCGACGACTGACTACTTCTCTAAATGGGCAGAGGCAATACCCCTGAGAGAAGTTAAGATGGAGAATATCCTCCATTTCTTCAAGACGCATGTCCTTTATCGGTTTGGAACTCCAAGACGGATCATCTCCGATAACGGGCCAGCTTACAGAAGCCACAAGATCAGTCGCTTCGCGCAGCAGCACAATATAGACTGGAGATATTCTTCAGTTTACAATCCGTGAGCTAATGGTCTAGCTGAAGCCTTCAACAAGACCCTGACGAAAATCATGAAAAAGACGGTGTCCCGAAATAAAAGAGACTGGCACGAGAGACTGCAAGAGGCCCTTTGGGCGTATCGAACTACGTTCAAGACAGCCACGAACACAACGCCGTATGCGTTGGTATTTGGGACGGAAGCAGTACTCCCCCTCGAGATAGAGTTACCCTCTCTATGAGTGGCAGTCCACTACGAGCTGACGAACGAAGAAAATGCTAACCTTCGGCTTGAGGAGCTTGACGCCCTTGAAGAAACACGGCTCATAGCGCAACAAAATCTGGAAGCTTATAAAGCAAAGATGACGCGCTCATACGAAAGATTGACCCGATCGAGGACATTCTGCCAAGGAGAACTTGTGCTAGTGGTCAAAAGGCCTATGATTCCCTATCACGCCAAGCGAGGAAAATTCGAGCCAAACTATGAAGGCCCATACATCATAGATAAGGTCTACCAGGGTGGGGCCTATCTACTCATGGACATGCACGGTGAAAGGCATTTCAGGCCAATAAACGGTCGCTTCCTAAAGAAATACTATGCTTAATGAGCCACAGCCTAGGTCAATGGTAGATGACGACGACTATGTCCGCTCGCTATCTTCCTAAGCTCAAACTCCATCAGCAGTAGCCAGCCTTCTCAAACGTCGGACCGAAATGTCCTTAAACTAATAGCAGACCGAAACGTCTTTAAACTACTACCGCGGCATCTTTAGGCTGACGATATATATAAAAAAAACACATGTAAAAATAGAATAAAAAAACGGTATGTCCATAAGCAAAAAGGGCACGAATGAAAACCCGAAAGGGCTCCGTGAGTAAAAACAGCAGGGCTACCGGCGAGTGTTCGTGAAAACCCAAAAGGGCGCGGCCTCGTAAAAAAAATAATAATATAAAAAAAAGAGAGAATAAAAAGAACGGTATGTCCATAAGCAAAATGGGCACGGATGAAAACCCGAAAGGGCTCCGTGAGTAAAAACAGCAGGGCTACCGGCGAGTGTTTGTGAAAACCTGAAAGGGCGCAACCTCGTTAAAAGACACTTATAGGGTCCTCTCGACCTTGTAAGGAGAAACCACCCACGTGAGATCCTTACGACTCACAAGGGAGCAGCACACTTAGGGATCCCCACGATTCCTAAGGAGAAAATACACTTGCGAGATCCTCACGACTCGTAAGGAGAACTCTCTTATGGGACCCTCACGGCTCATAAGATTTGGAAGTCTTAAGTTACAGGAATCTAAACCTGTGCTTAAGCAACCCCCACAACTTCCGATATTTCCCTACAAGTGGCTCAATACTCACCCTTGTATACAATCCACGGGCGCGAATAGACATTTCCCTAACCAAGATCCATCCGTGACTGGGGATATGTTCGCACTCGATTTACAAGGAGAAAACCCTCCTGTAGGATCCTTACGACTTACAGAGGAACATGCACTTAGGAATCCTCACGATTCCTAAGGAGAAAATACACTTGCGAGATCCTCACGACTCGTAGGGAGAAATACCTCTGTGAGACCCTTACGGCTCATGAAGTTAAAAGCCTTAGTCGACAGGACCTTAACCCTGGTCGCTAAGCTACCTTTGTTCGACATTGACAGAGGCAGATGATGATTCGCTCCTGGAAATATCCCAGTTGTAGTGGTGCTGATGCCGAAATCGGTGTCTAATTTCAGGTTTACGGCGAAAGGCCAGTAAGCCGCACATGCATACGAAATAGCCGAAATGATTGGGCACCGCGAAAAATAGCCAAAATGATTGGGCAATCGCGACCTTCACGATATAAAAGATGAAATGATAGAGCATCGCGGAGATAAAACAAAAAAAATGATGATAAAACTTTGGCCCTACAGTTAAGATCACATCGATCCCTGTATACAATCCAAGGGCGTAAACAAAGAGGGAACCATACTTTCCCAACAGGCTCCGCCAGAAGACGAAGCCAAATCTCGACGGTTCAGTCCAACTCCGAAGAAACCAGTATCTTCAGCAAATTCCTCGACTCATGGATACAAACACTCCTTGACGAGAGCCTCCTGATCCGCGTCGACTCGCAGAGCCACCAGTGCCTCCGTGGGAAATCCTCGATTCGTTTCAAACCCCAAGGAACAAATAATCCTTGGCGCTTGGGAAATAAATAATCCCTAGCAAACTCCTCGACTCATGGATACAAACACTCCTTGACGAGAGCCTCCTGATCCGCGTCGACTCGCAGAGCTACCAGTGTCTCCGTGGGAAATTCTCGACTCGTTTCAAACCCCAAGGAAACAAATAATCCTTGGCGCTTGGGAAACAAATAATCCCTAGCAAACTCCTCGACTCACGGATACAAACACTCCTTGACGAGAACCTCCTGATCCGCGTCGACTCGCAGAGCCAGCAGTGCCTCCGTGGGAAATCCTCGACTCGTTTCAAACCCCAAGGAAACAAATAATCCTTGGCGCTTGGAAAACAAATAATCCCTAGCAAACTCCTCGACTCACGGATACAAACACTCCTTGACGAGAGCCTCCTGATCCGCGTCGACTCGCAGAGCCACCAGTGCCTCCGTGGGAAATCCTCGGCTCATTTCAAACCCCAAGGAAACAAATAATCCTTGGCGCTTGGAAAAAAAATAATCCCTAGCAAACTCCTCGACTCATGGATACAAACACTCCTTGACGAGAGCCTCCTGATCCGCGTCGACTCGCAGAGCCACCAGTGCCTCCGTGGGAAATTCTCGACTCGTTTCAAACCCCAAGGAAACAAATAATCCTTAGCACTTGGGAAATAAATAATCCCTAGCAAATTCCTCGACTCACGGATACAAACACTCCTTGACGAGAGCCTCCTGATTCGCATCGGCTCGCAGAGAAATCAGCGTCTCCGCGAGAAAATTCCCGATTCGTCTCAACTTGCAAGATGAAGCCTCAGGCAGCAGGGACTAAAAAAAACTTGCTTCCTGAACAATGGGACCCTGCAAGTCAATCCAAAATAGTCTCTTGCATACTATTCACGGGTCTCACTCTCCAAAGTCGAGTTTCGACAAGGAGGGAAACAACCGCTTACGAATCCTCTCGACTCGTAAGAGGGAAAATTCTCTTATAGGATCCTTACGACTTATAAGAGAAAACCACACTTAGGAATCCTCACGATTCCTAAGGAGAAAACCCACCTATGAGGTCCTCTCGATTCGTAGGGAGAAGAATCTCTATGAGACCCTCACGGCTCATAGAGTTGAAAAGTCTTAGGCAGCAGATTTGAACCTGCGGCCTAAGCCATCGCTATTTCTTAAGAAAGTCAAGATGCGTGCTCTATTATCTGTTGACCATGTTTACTAAGGTGGCATGCTGATAATAAAAGAAAGAAAAGGCGGAGAAATGACACAAGACATTACAAAAAAATGTGCATCTTTTATTCATAAACTTGATTGAGTACAGGATACATTGTGCTAAAGAATAAAAAATATACATACATTTTTTATTTACAAGTACAAACGATACAAGGAGAATTACTGAGAAGGAAGCATCTTGCATAGATCTAGCAATTGTTCGCGCAATTCCTTCCCCGCTTTCTCCTGATCGGCTACCACCGCCAGCTCCGCCTCCACTTGGGCCCGTTGCTGCAAGACAGACGCAAGCTGCTTCCTGACGGCCTGATAAGCAGCTTCCCGACCTAGGGTATCGCGCTCAGCTACATCAAGCTTTCACTTCAAGTTTAGCCCATGGGAGATGCGCTCCAGGAGACCCTCAAAGATAGTCTTCACTTGGGCAGCATTCGCTTCAACCTCAGCACGCAGATGGGCCGTCTCGCTTGAGGTCTCTTGGCATTCCCTTAGCTTAAAGCTGCTTCTTGTTCCAAGTGGTGGACGTAAGAGGCGCTTCCTTCGATCCATGCTGCTCTTTCATTGCTCGCGGCTAAAGTCTCGGGGGTAGGACGCATTAACTCCAGCCGATGCAGGCGAGCCTCGATCTTCATACAATGATTAACCCAAGATGCGATGATGCCCTCGTCATGGAAATTCACGAGTTTCACCAGCATCGGGTTAACCACTATAGCGAATTCCGCAGCAGAAGTAGGGGTCTCAACGTTGAGCTCTTCAATGTAGTCGCTTAACATACGCAAGCTGTTCACGGCGCCTTTCGAAGATGGACATCTCAGGAAAGGACCTACCGGCATTATGATACGAGACTCGAAGGGCGCCGAGACCGGAACGACCGCTGAAAAGAAATAAGAGGTGATCAGATAACAGTTCAGGAAGTAAAAAAAGGGGGAGTTATTAATGTGGTAGTCGCTATACCAGCTGAGGCAGGTGGCAAGGCCGGAAGGGCCGGTGGCGCAGCCGATCTTTTATCCCCTCCTTCAATCTGTAGCGCTGCAGTTGAGATGAGAAAAAAGAGGGTTATAAGTAATTCCGTCAATAAAAAAAGAAGGATATCAAAGGAAATCATGCTCACCAACGCCACCAGAGGAAGAGGCGAATTCAGATAGGAAGGAGAAGTGTGGGAGCAACACTTGATAGAGATGGTCACAAAGCACTCCTAAAAGACACAACGGTGTGACTTTAGTACACAAATTATACGTCTGGAAGATAAGATTAATAAATTGCAAACCCATACCTTCCAACATCTTTGAGGGTGTGAGAGAGGGTTGAGAGGTGATCACCGCCAAGGCAGTCGTTGAAGGCGCTCCCTTAAGCAGTGGAGCATCGGCGCTGACTGCACCTGCGTTACAAGAAATGTGAACTTGTCAGAAAGGATTGTAAAATAAAGAAAAACAGTAACCTAGGGTTTACCTGAGGAGCTCCCGGCCGAAACAGAGGCGACTCCCTCCTCTATCGACATGAGGCCACCGCCCGTAGCCTCATCACCCGACTCGATGGGGATCGTCGTCGTGCTCGCGCGGCCAGGAGACGGCGGAAGATCGTAGACGGGGAGGGCAATGCTCGGAGCATTACCAGACTCTTGGGAGAGAGCGGCTGACTCCTTCTCGAGAGTCGTGCTCATCTCACCCGCTACTTCTTCGGGCTCCGCGATCTCCATCGGCTCATCCGCTGTCACCACGAGGTCGCCGGCCTCAAGCGCCTCGTCCGCCACTACCCTGGGCTCAGTTACGACGATCATCTCATCTGCCGCCGCTTCAGGCTCGGCATCAATGACCTTCTCGGCTGTAGACCCCTCCACCTCCATCTCAAGCTCCGAAGCCTCAGCGACGTTACCCACCGTCGGCTCAGGTTCGGCAGGTGCCGCCCCCTCTGTTTCTTTGGGTCCAACGGTCTCTGCCTCCCCCTCGGTCGGACTTGGCCCTGCAAGATAGAATATATAAGAATCGACAGCTTTATGAGTCTAGTAACGAAATTCTGAAGGAAGTATTACCTGAGGTAGACTTGTCGTTAGCCTCTCTATTGGCGCAGATCGCCTGTCTATGAGCTGTAGAAAGGGCGACCGGGGCCTCTTCGGATGGAGTATCAGCACGAGGGGCAGTGCTGGGGCCTGCTCCCATAGCCAAGGCAGCCCTGCGCGCCTTCGCCTCACGTCTCAGCCGCTTCCTTTCCTCCCGGGCTGTCACGATGGACCTCTTTGACGCTTCCTCTATCGAAGCATCGTCGACCTCATTTAAAGATGCCTCCAGAGCCTTTAAGGCGTCTCTCATCGGCTCTTCAAGACGAACCTCCTGCAGTAACCCTGAGGAAGCAGGAACATCGGCAATTGGTAGAACATCTGCGTCACTTGGAGGGAGCGGCATTGAGGTTTCTGTGATTAAAAGAGAAAGGTTAGATCGACCATAACACAAGGGAAATGAAAACTTGATGAATCGAAACTTACTAAGGCCCATGGATGCTCTAAGACGTTCCTCCTCCTGGAAAGTCTTCAAAGAAGCGGCAATGGCTTCTTCATCAGTGATGCCTGTTGAAAGAAAAGAAAGAAAAGCGTTAGTCGAAGGCAATGAAGAGGATATGTTGCAATAAAGAAAAGGCGACTAGTAGTTACCTAATTGCGCAAGCTTAGCTAGCCACGCGTCACGCCTCGCCAACCACGCTGAAGCTTCGAGAGCAGCCTCCAAGTCTGTATCGTCCGGCGGCGGCATCACTAAGCCTTCGTTAGTCCCGTATTCAATCAGGCCCTCGGCATAGGGAGCATGGGGTTCCTGACCGAACACGACGTCCGCAGCGAAGAGCGACTTCTTTTTCTTCTGCCTTCCGACCCGAGGTGCACGTGGGATCGACTTCCGTTTAGCAGCCACCTTGGGACGGCGGGTCCCGATGTCCGCACCCACGCCAGACTCCGGTGAGGCTATAACCACTGTCTCCACTGGAGCACAGGGCGCTGGTGGTGCATCCGCAATATCAGGGAGCGGCAATCCATGCGGAGGACTCTGCGCACGCGAGGGTCCGGCTTTGGCATCTTTTAAAGGGAGGATTACCGGGGTCCTTGGCACCAGAGGAGCGTTGCGATCGCTACCTGGAGGTGCACCCTTATGGTCGATCATCAACCGCCTTTCCTCCTTTATGACCGCTCCCGTCGAATGACTGTACCATTCTGTATATACCTTAAGAAGTCGTGGGGCGCAAGCCGGCTCACTGATAAAGAAGTGAAAGCCCGTGTTTAGACGCATGAAGTGATGCAGTGCTCTCTCCATCCCTTCTTCAGTCACTGCAGGTTCCGATAAAAAAGCCTCCAGCGGTACCCCTTGATTATAGCTCAGCTGTTGGACGAAACGATGCGGGTTATATCTCATGAAGATGGCTGCCCCGTCCTGCCTAAACACCAAGAAGCCCGGTCTGATGGAATATAAGTGAAGGGTCTCCCGGGCCGTTAAAACTGAAGCTCCATCCTTAAAAGTGTCTTGCAATGGCCGCACTGCAGTGGTGGACATTTTTCCAATAGTCAACACCTTGTCAATGAAAGACACACCGGCTCCAACGGTGTGGGAGCGAAGGAGTAAACCCCTGGCATTTCGTGGCGATGGATTTACAATTGATGCGCCGATCAACTGTAGAATACGAGGAAAACTGCACCCTTCGTAGAACGAGGGCCTTTTATGCATGCCGAAGACACCCGCCGTATGTAGCTCGAACCACGACATAAAGTAGTGCATCGGGAAGACCACGTGCAGCACCCCAGGCTCGTTAGCATCCGTTGCTAGGCTGAGGCCATGATATAAGTGCGCCAAGCCGGCGATCCCAACAGCCACCTTTACCCCGATAGTCATTCGGTGGGCTGGGTAAAAAACACAGGGCCGCATGCGGTGAGAGTGCATTGGGAGCGTAAACCAACTCATCCAAAGCCCAAGAAATCCTAAAAAGAAGGCCTCCTCGTCCATCTCGAGGGCTGCGACTTCTGCAAAAGACATGGTTGGGGAGTTAGGAAGAAAAAAGTCCTTTTGGTCTATGTCCTTTGCCGGCAGGTTATCCAAACCTAAACCGAAAGGGTTCTCAAGGGTGGCAAACTTGGGAGCTTCTGCCGAGAGGACGTTTGGGTGAAGGAACCGAGCAATGAAATCCTCAAAATTAACTCTGCGGCTCCTACGCTCAATGAAAAGGGCCTCGTAGATGTTCAACACCTTGATCAGACTTGGAAATTGGTGTTGAACAGCGTTCTCCGGCGTGAGCCCCCTTATCACCGGCTTAGCACCAAAGACGTACTCATCCATCGGGAGCAACTCCTCATAATGTTCCCCCATGACCGGTAGACCGGATACCTCCGTAAACTCTTCTAAAGAGATTGACACTTCCCGATCCATAGCGAGGAAAGTGTGGGTAGGAATGTTCCACTGCTCCAGGAAGGCCTTGAACCACCAGGTGGGAAGCGTGGGATACTGGAAAAGGGAGACGTAGACTATGGTATACAATCCTAATCTTATCAACTGCGACTTCTTCGTCGACAGGATATACTGGGCCCACGGCAGATAGCCGATTGGGTGGCGGGGGATCAAACCGATATTATATGATTGCACCCAAGGTCTCGCCTTGACAGATGCGGCGTCCCAGGATATCCAAAACCATGGGACGCTGAACCGGAATCGCATCTATGGCGGGATGTAGAAAGCCCTTCGATGTCCAATCAACCATCTCCACGGCGTACTGCACCGGGGTTGGGCTAGCGTAATGAATCGCCATTATGGGTTCTGACGGCACCGCGCATGTGAAGCTCCGTCGGCCCATGATGATTTGATTGTACCATGACCCCTAAAGGTGGAGACTCTTATATTCCGGGTCGTACACCTTAATCATGGCCAGGACTTCACAGTCCAAGGGCGCCTCGGGAAAGCCCTCCTCCGAGCGGACAAACGGGAATGAAGTGTCTAGAGACATGATCGCTGCAAAAGAACAATTTAGTCGTTAGTGTTGTAATTCCAACGCTTGGCATTTTAAAAAAATGCATTAATTAAATTAAAATTAATTAATTACACCACACAGCAGTGCAGTGGGTAGGAGACCGAAGGGGGGCCCACAAAATCTGGATGACAATACGTCAGTTAATAAGACAACCTCATCATTGGATGAGATTGTCAGTTGGTCCCCAGGAAAACATTCCCATTAAAAAAAAGGGAAGAATCCCTAGAGACAAGGAGAAAATCTCCTCTTTCAGAGCAAAGCTCTGTCACAGAGTGACACTTGTCAAACACTGGTCTCAGGAAAATAAGGTTCCTTAAAAAGAGCATAGCTCTATGGTAATAATGGAAATGTCCATCAGAAAATGTTACACCTAGAAGAATTAAAATTTTTGGAATCTTAAAAAAAAATCCATGAAAAATTTATGAAATTTTTTTCAGATCTAAAAGATCTACAGATGATTCAAAGAGCAAAGCTCTGTTCATGGGTTAGAACCCATGAACAAGATCTCTACAGATCTATAAGTTCTTGAGAGCAAAGCTCTGTTTATGAAACCCCAATGGGGATCTCTTTAGATCAAAAGATCTGTGAGAGCAAAGCTCTTTGGTTAAGATTAAGTTAAATTAAGTTTAATTAATTTTACCTAAAGTTTTTGACTTTAGAAATGAGCAAAGCTCTGAAAGTTCTTGAATGAGAGCAAAGCTCTGGAAAATAAAAATCTTGAAACGGTGAGATTTTTCTAAGGGCCAGAGGTCCTATTTATAAGGCGCTTGCGCCCCTTGAGCTCACCCCTTGATCCAACGATCAGGAGTTTGCCACCGCTGCACTCACGTGTGCGCCACGTGAGCGCAACGGTGGGGGGGCATTTGTTTCGCCCAATCAGAGCAAAGCTCTGTTGAAATTCAAAATTCAAAATTTTGAAGCAACACTTCAAATCTCGGGCGCAACGCGCCACATGTCAGGCGCTGATACGTCAGCGCAGCGCCCAAGAAGGCGTGCCCAATCAGAGCAAAGCTCTATTTTAAGCAAAATTAAAGGAAGCAACGCTTCAGTTGCGCTGCGCTTTGCGCTGCGCGACACGTGTCAGCGCAGTTGCGCTGCGCTGTGCGCTGCACGACACGTGTCATGCGCTGGGGTATTTACGCCAAACAGAATTAAGATTTTAAAGAAATCTTTCTGTTCTTGTTAAAACAAGAAGATTTTCTTCTATAAAACAGAAGCCCTTGGATCAAAGATCCAACGGTGGGGAAAATTCCCCAAATCACTCAGAGAAAGATCTCTTTAACAAATTTAACTAATTTATGGGCACTATAAAAAGAACCCCAGACCTCAATTCAAAGGCATCAACATCTTTCTAAAAAAAAAAGAGAAGAGGACTCTCGAGAACTCCTCAAGAACAACAGAAGGTAAAAACCTTTGAAAGAAGAGAAAATTCTCTTATGAACAGATCAGTAATCTAAAAACAAGATCATTGATCTTTAAACATAACTAAATAAATGAATAAATAAAATAAAAATAGTGCTTTGCACTTTTTCATGAACCTTTGGTTCTTTAAGATAAGAAAAAACTTATCTTTTTCTTTGATCTAAATTAGATCAAGAAATCTAACAGTGCTTTGCACTTCTGTTCTTGAATCTAAAAGATTCTTAGTGCTTTGCACTTCCAAACTGCGCTGTTGCACTCTTGGGAAATCGCCACGTGTCAGCATCTGAATCACTTGCGCTATGAGCGTTGAGATAGAGCTCTGCTCTCTAGCGCAACTCACCAAGGTGCGCCACGTGTCAGCAGCACAAGCGCAGCGCACTACTCTTGCATGACACGTGTCGTCATCACAAGCGCTTGCGCTCTCTGATTGGCGCAAAGCGCCTGAAAATGCAATGCATTTCCTGAAGGGCCAGGCCCAATTAAAAGACCAAATAGGCCTAATTAAATTGATGCTCTGCATCATTTATAAATGGGCAAAGCCCAAACAAAATAATAAAAATTCTATGCAAATGCCTTGCAGTGCCCAAAATAAATTGATGCTCTGCATCTGTTATGGGCAGAGCCCAAACAAAAAAATAGAAAATAATGCAATGCATTATTTTAAAATGGGCCAAGCCCTAACACAGGTCTAACAGACCAAAAACAAATAAAAGGCGTTGAATACTTTTCAACTGGACTTAGCCCAATTCTGGCCGTAAGTCCTTAAGTTAAATTGAACTGAGCGCAAATGCTCTCTTAAATCAATTTACCTCCGGTTCGAGGGTACATCTCCGAACTCCTCTGACACTTCTCGTTGTAATCCTTCAACGACGTCAGAGAGGCGACGGGTCCCAACGACCACACATGGATACGGACTGCGGGGTCCTTAAACTCGTGGACCGATACGTCCCTAAACTAATATTGGACCGAAACGTTCCTAAACTAATATCGGACCACCACGTCCCTAAACTGGAACAATAGAGCTTCAAATACTCTTTTACCGATCTAAACGATCCCGTTTAAGTTAATCTTAGCCCCAAATACGGCTAACGTATCCTTAAGCATTTAAATGAACAATAAAACTTTAAATCGACTTTGGTTCAAGGGTACATCTCTAAATTCCTCCGACACCTATCGTTGTAATCCTTCAACGACGTTAGAGAGATGATGATTCCTGACGACCATATCTATTAAATCGATCATCACATCAAGTCGATCTTAGTCCAAAACAGGACTAACGTATCCTTGACGAACGTTTAAGTTGATCTTAGCCGCAACGCGACTAATGCATCCTTAAATTAAAAACACCAAACCCAAATCTAAGTAAATACGGATTTGGACTAATCCACGTCCTACGGGCGACAGCATTACTCAGTCTCCATATACAATCCATGGGCAACCACAAACAAAATAAACACACACGACACGAAGTGAAATTCTGGAGAAGGAGAAAGTGGTTACCGCGATGCGGTAGCGTAATTAACTACAGGGGCTTGCGCCTGCAGGGAAGAGCGTCCCCACAATCAAAACCCCCTCAATCGAGGGGGAATCTGACGAAGTCTGCTACATCGGCCGCATCCGTCTAAACCTCCGATACACAGTGCCATAAATCAACTTGGCATCTTCGGAGAGGTAGACGGATAAAACCAAATAGCATCTACCACGAATCTCAGGTGAGACCTAAAGTCTCGGCTGACTTTCGGAGGGGAACAGGAGCTACCAGCCGAGGATAACTGAGCAGGGTAGCCGCTCAGTTGCCTCTTGGCGAGGGCTTTGATCCCTGTCTTGCGGGTAGGCAACTACCAGCCGGGGATGACCGAGCGGGGAAGCCGCTCGGTTGCCTCTTGGCGAAGGCTTTGATCCCTGACGTCGTAGGTAGGAAGGTACCAGCCGGGGATGACCGAGCAGGGTAGCTGCTCGGCTGTCTCTTGGCGAGGGCTTTGATTCCTGCCATCGTGGGTAGGCAACTACCAACCGGGGATGACCAAGCGGGGAAGCCACTCGGATGCCTCTTGGCGAGGGTTTTGATCCCTGGCGTCGTGGGTAGGAAGCTACCAGCCGGGGATGACCGAACAAGGGCGGGTCCGGTTACCTCTTGGTGAGGGCTTTGATCCTTCAGGACAGGGGCCGAGCAGGATTACTATCCGGTGCCTCTTGGAGAGGGCTTTGATCCCTGTCGATTGTGGTAGGAAGCTACCAGCCGGGGATGGCCGAGCAAGGATCGGGCTCGACTGCCTCTAAGGAGGACTTGATCCTTAGCACGGGAGGGGCTGTAAGAAGCCTACTAAGGACGGGAGCCGAACAGGGTTACTGCCCGGTGCCTCTTGGTGAGGGCTTTGATCCCTGTCGGTCGTGGTAGGAAGCTACCAGTCGGGGATAGCCGAGCAAGGGTCGGGCTCGATTGCCTCTAAGAAGGACTTCGATCTTTAGCGCTGGAGGGGCCGTAGGAGGCCTGCTAAGGATAACCGGGCAGTGAAGCTGCGTGGTTGCTTCTTGGCGAGGGCTTTGATTGCTGGCATTGCGTGTAGGGAAGCTACCGGCCAGGGATAGCCGAGCGGGGTATCCGCTCGGCTGCCTATAGGCGAGGGCTTTGAACCTTAGCGTTGGAGGGGCTGTAAGAGGCCTGCTAAGGATAACCGGGAAGTGGAGTTATGTGGTGGCCTCTTGGCGAGGGCTTTGACCCCTGGCGTTGCATGTAGGGAAGCTACCGGTCAGGGATAGCTGAGCAGGGTAGCCGCTCGGCTGCCTCTAGGCGAGGACTTTGATCCCTGGCATTGCTTGTAGGGAAGCTACCGGCCAAGAATAGCCGAGCAGGGTAGCCTCTCGGCGGCCTCTAGACGAGGGCTTTGATCCTTAGTGTTAGAGGGGCCGTATTAGGCCTGCTAAGGATAACCGGGCAGTGAAGCTGCACGGTTGCCTCTTGGTGAGGGTTTTGATCCCTGGCGTTGCGTGCAGGGAAGCTACCGGCCAGGGATAACCAAGCAGGGTAGCCGCTCGGCTGCCTCTCACTGCTACAAATAAGGGTTGCCCCTACGGATTTATCCGTAGGGGCCAACCACTGCCCCTACGGATATAGCCGTGGGGACAATAAAATACCCTGTAGGTACAAACGCCGTTGGTGCAAGTTGAAGCCCTGAACTTGCCCCTACGGACAAAAACTTGCCTCTACGGAGTTCTGTGTAGGTCTCTTTTCCCCTACGGAGTAGAACGTAGGGGCAAAAAAATTATTTTATTTACGGTTTTTTTAAATATATTACTTGTACCTACGGATGAATCCGTAGGGCAAAGAAATAGCCCCTACGGATACATGCGTAGGTACGTATCCGTAGGGGCAAAATATCAGAAATCCTGATATTTTGCCCCTACGGATACGTCCGTAGGGGCTTTTGTTTGCCCCTACGGATATATCCGTAGGGGCACTCCCAACCCCCTGATGCTGAGATCAGGGGGAAAATATCAGTTATTCTGATATTTTGCCCCTACGGTTTAATCCGTAGGGGCAACATGTGTACCTACGGATTAATCCGTAGGTACATATTATCTTTTTTTAAAAAAAGGGCTGCCTGATTTTTTCTCGCCCCGTGCACAATAATATATACATCAATCAAATATAAAATTAATCATCACACAACATATATCGCATTATTCATAATCACATCTCACGCATATAATATACAAAAGAAACCAAAAAACTGAATATGATATAAATATAAACCAATATCAATATCGTCCAAAATGTTTCAAAATGTAGTACAATATGTATTATATAAATAAATACATGTTTCAAAAAATAAGAATCAAAAAGCTACCCTAGCTCGGTCCAGCTCCACCTCAGATAAACGCTAGAATCTGGCGCGCCTGCTCCTCGGTCAATAAACTATGCAATTCGGCGCGTGCGGGAGTCTGAGCGAGCTGTGGAGCTGGCGATGTGGTCTGCGCAACCGCCGTCGAGGTAGTGGCTTGCGGAGCCACGGCTGCGGGAGTCTGAGCGGGCGGTGGAGCTATAGGAGCTGCTTGCGGAACCACAGCCAATGTAGTGGCTTGTGGGGCCGCAGCCGAAGGAGATGCATGTGGAGGCTCGGCCGATATACTCTGTCGCGTCTGGACCTAACGTGTGTAATAAGCGTGTAAGAACTGTGTATTATTCGAATTCGTATCATTATCAAGTTATTTCGAAACCCCATTTGGATATCTAGTTTGGAAAACCGTAGTTTGTTTTAATTAGATATGTATGTATGATTAATCAAACCTAAGTCTACAACCAAATAAGTTCAGGTTACGTACTAATTATGGATATGTTGATATCTATAATATGACATGATATTTTACTATAAAGTAGTATACATACCATCATCACCTTCAACTCCTGAATGGTGGCCTTCAAGCTCTCCAGTTCCTGCTGGACACGTCGCTCACTAGAGACGGAGGAAGTAACCGCCGGGGTGGAGTCCAACCTCATATGGGCCCTGCTAGGGCCCAGTCCCCGGCCTCTCTCCCAACCTCCGTGGTGCCCTCCGTGTGCGGCGTCCAGGACTGGGGTCAGCAGCCTCGGATCACTCTTTCCGGTAAAATCGATCCCCGAGGCCTCGGCCTGCTCAACCACCCGCTCCTACACCCACATTAAGCAGTAAAGTTTAAGTATAAAATTTAAATTTGAACCTTCCAAAACTAAAATTTCAAATATGGGTAGAATAAATATTAACACTTACGCAATACTCCTGGGTAGCGATGTCGGGATATCGAAGCTCGCCCATGGCGGGATCCGTCGAGGTGCCGTGGACGGCAAGATATGCGGACAGCACGCTCGGTGTACCACCTTGCGCCACGGTCTGAGCTGTCTGCAATATTAGAAAATAACTCTTAATATTAGATATATTAGAAAATAACTCTTAATATTGCAGAATATCACAAAGGTCGTTCTATTGTAATTTACCGATAACTCCATGGCTCGAGTAATATTCCTCGAGCCACCTGTGTAAGTGGGGCGACCCCTCTTCGCCGACTTCCTGTTCTCTATATTCTGAGCGGCCTGTTTCTGCACAACGCATTAACATTTAGTTTTCTAATTAAGGAACACAAAAAAATAAATTATATCCTAAACAATGAATTACATTTAAAATACATACATGTTTGCATTGAGAGTCGAAATATTCGCACAATAGAGGCCATGTCTCTGCGTTGACTCTCGCAAACGCCGGAGTAGATAGGAGGGCCGCTCTCTCTGCCTCGGGGGTCGCCATCCACAGGGAGTAGCAGTCGGCCTTTATCTCATTCTGGTTGTATCGGACCTTGGTCTGCATGTTCTTCATCAGGCCATTGTACAGAGCATGAAGGTCGAGCACCCTCCCAGGGTGATCAGGGTCGGTTACGGGCTGAAAATCGTAATCCAACTGAAAATACAAAAAAAAACATTGTTATTAGATTGCAAGTATTAATAATAAATATATTGGATAAATCAAATGAAAATATATATTAATACGTACCCGAGCCTGATCAAAGAAGAGGGCGAATGAGCGCCGGTGCCGCTCGCCCCACTCAACGTGAAGTGGATAGTTCTTCACGAGCCGGCTCTCGTCCCCCATATACCGGCCGAACCTCTCGGCATGAGGACCGGTATAGCGATAGTCAAGGGTAAAAAAGAGGGGGAATGCTGCCTCCCCCCTAGCTCTATCAGGCCTCAGCCTATGGGACTGAATCGGGCCTCGAGTCCCCCTCTGGGGATGGAGAGGCCCTGCGTCTGCAAGAAATATCAAGAAAATCAATATTAAGACAAAGTTATATTAAGAAATCAAGGTTAAACGAAAATTTAAGTGTGATATATACCTCCGGTGACTAAAGAATGAGCCTGGGCCCGGGCAGCAGCACGAGCGGGACGATAGTTCCTCCGGTGAGGAACAGCCGGGGTCCCGGATGCGGACGCATCCCCTCCAACTAGAAAATAAAAATTGACGCTAAATTTCCATGAAGTTCATATTTATTCTATAGAGCATATGTAAAATGAATAAATATTTTATATTTATTCATACTAACCTACAGACGATGCGGAGGGTATGGAAGTGGCAGGAGTGGCCCCTGCGTTAGATGTGGACGCACCACCTATAATTAGACGATTAAAAATAGATTATATAAGTAATTGCAAAAAGAATGTGTAGATCAATAATATAACGTTCTAAATCAATATGCATGCACTATAGGATATATAAACATACCCGCAGGTGCGGTGGTGTTACCACCTACAGCTAGACAATAATAAAAATTGCTAAGTAAGAGCAAAAGGAATGTGTGTATATTTATGATATAGCATTCTAAATCAATATACATGCACTATATGATATATAAACATACCTGGAGGAGCGGGAGTGGCCTCTGTCCCAGATGTGGACGCATCACCAACAACTAGACAATCAAACATTGACAATATAAGTAATTTTGACATAAACATGCATGAATATCTGTAATATTACATTCAAAATGGATATGCGTGCAGTATACCTGGAGGTGTGGCAAAATCCACACGGAAGGAGGCATCCAAAGGGGTCTCCGATCCGGGTGCAAGACCAGCCCTCTGAAGCTCCCTACGGAGCTCTCCGGGCGGCAGGATCGCTCTGCCTCTGCCTCTGGCTCTGCCTCTGCCTCTGCCGCGGCTAGAGCTCCTACCGCCCCTCGCTGCTCCCGACATCGTCATCAAATCAAGATAAACGGTTCGTGGACGCATTAGAAAATCATTAAAAGTATTGACTATATATGTATAGATCGTAAAATGTGAAGTAATAATATAACATTACTGATAACCTTTTTCGTTTCGTGGGCGCATTATACATATCTACTTGGATTTCATCATCGATGTCATTTCTAACCCACATAACTTCATGATCGGCCAAAGACAGCCCGTCCTTCGAAACAGACGGTCGGAGCACTTTAAGCCTTCTCTCTTCTTCATCCTCATCGCTGTCCTCGAATTCTGGGACATCGTAGACATCTCTGGGTTTCCATCGGCATATAACACTCCATCCCGGATGCTTCAAACTGTCACGCCCCGCTTCCCAGAGTACGCTAAAATAGGCTCGTGACATAGCCAACCATGCTACCTGTGGGTAGGAAGTATCCATCCACTGTCACATTACGGCTGTAGAGATATCAAGAATAGGAAAGTAAACTAACTAAACATGTCCATAAACCAAGATAAATCATGAGTCAAGAATAATAAAATGCGGAAGCGAAAGATCCAATACAAGCAACTGGAATGTATGTCCCATAATATGGGCTCACATCAGGAACAAAATGCATAAAAGAAAAACTAACTACTGCTGAACTCACAGCTCGGCCTGTTGGCTGAAGTACTCCTGCTCGGGCTGCGACTGCGGTACAGAATCTGGGCCATGCAAAACCCAGACGTCAGCGCGTCAAGTCATCAAATAATAACATAATAAACAGGCAATGCGAGTATAAACATGAATAAAGCAAGGGTGACAATAATATGAATCAGAGCAGTGCAGGATAATGTGCAGTAGGTAAACTGGACTATTCTATCAGGTTCTCTGTTCTAAAGTCTTTGAAATCAAATTGATGAATCATCGATGTAACTCAATAGTATCCCGTGCATGCCCGGGACTACGGTCTAAGACTCTCGGGCTGAAACCGAGACGTGCCGCTAGGCACTAACAGGGAAAGGATAAAGACCAACGATGTCAGCAGCATCGTCACGAAGCGGGCCTGGCCTCTAAAACTGATCAGTACAAGTAGTGAACTGTTGAGTTACAAGTCCGGTTTCACCTTTGATTTCCCCATACCCCCAAGTTATATGTGCAAGTCAAGACAGGTATCCCTAAATCAAGAAACTAATGCCAACACAGGATCAGGTAAACAGGTTTGTCTGGATAGACAACAGGAACAGTCCATGAGGACTACATGTCAGGTTTGTTGGCATTAGACACAAGATCAGGTAACGGATCAGGTCATGGTACATCAGGTCAAGTCAAGCAGTATACGGTACCATGTCGGGTAGTTCAATATATATGTAGCAAGCCAGGTCAAGATGCAAACAATATCATGGGTGTGCTCACAATCAGTTATACAATCAAGCATGGTTATCATCAAGATGATATAAACAATGAATTAAGCAATAGGCAGATTTACTTAATTTGCAGTACAGTTATCAGTTGTGTCACAGAAATGATTTCAATGTTATGCGAATGCAGTATGACAATTTTGGCATTTTAATCATGTTAACAAGTTTAAGAACTTGAGAGGTGCAATGATTTATATAAAGGTTCAATACAGCTATTACAGGTTAATATGCACACGAGTGTCCAAATGGAATAAAACTATAGAGATAAATGCCATAAGCTACGTCAATATAAAAATATGATTAAACGGTAAATGTGATTATTAGGTTCAATTGCAAACTGTAGGTTCCAAGTTTAAAGATAAAATGATATATAACAATATTGTACATGAAAATGAGAAATGATCGTACCAAAGTTAAATTTACAGGTTTAGGGTGTCATAATATATATGTAAATATTGTATAGCATGTAGCAAGGGGTACTTGCCTCGACGGGTCGCGAACCGGGAGAAACGAGACGTAAAACGTCGGCGGGGAAACTCGCGACGGGCGCACGGTTCACGGAATGAACCCAAACGATGAACAATGGAACCACACGGGTCGGGGTACCTCGCTGGAACGTCGGGTCACGTCGTCGGCATCGTCGGATTCCAGCCGAGGAATGAACAGTGGACAAAAATCAAGGCATGCAACAAGAAAGAAAAGAAATACAAAGAAGGAGGGAAGGAGGATCTGAGAAGGGGAGCTCACGATGATCTGAGAAGGGGTGCTCACGATCGTCGGTTGCGACGGCGGTGCTCCGGCGGTGAACAGTAGCACCCTTCAAGAACCCATAACAGTAAATAGCAAGTACAGAAGAAAAGGGAGAATGAGATGGAGAAAGCGCTTACAGGGCATTCAAGGGAGGTCTGGTGATCGTCGGCGACGACCAGGGGTGGTGCAGACGCGTGCAGGGGGTGCTCAGGTGGCCGCGGTTGTAGGTGCAGGGGTGTGCAGGCGCTCGGGAGGAACGGTGAAGGAGGATTCGGATGAGACAAGGTTGAGGAGGCGAGGAGGTCGGTGGTAGTGGCATCGGCGTTGGGGCTGCTGCGGCGACGGGGTGTGCAGCTAGGGTTCGCGTGGGTTTAGGGTTGCTGAAGGAGAAAGAAAGGGAAGAAGAGAAATATATATAGATGAGAGAGAGAGAGAGAAAGATAGAGAGAGAGAGAGATGGGGAGAGAGAGGAGAGAGAGAGATAAAGAAACGGGGGGAGAGAGAGGAGAGAGATAGAGAGAGGTAAGGGCCCACGTAGTTTAAGAGTTCGTTGGTTGGTCGGGATTGAATTTGTTTGTTAAGAAAAAATTTTAAATTAAAGATTTATTAGATTATAAAAATTTAGATGGTTAAAAATATATAAGTATACGGCGGTTTTAAAAATATTAAAATTTGGGATTTTGGTGCAAATTAAAACATTTCCAAATCGCGCCCGGGGCGGGTCCAAAAATTTGAAATTGAAATAATAGAATTTTAAGCGGGATCCAAAAGTGAAAATGAAGTATTTTATGATCAAAAAGCATACCCCCAAAACGGACACACGTACATGCACGTAGCCATCCCAAACTCGCCCATTTCACTGAACGGGACGAGAACACGATGCACGGACGCTACAGCAGGGTTAGGGGTGTCAAGTAGGCCAAGATGAATATTTTTAATTTTATTTTATATGCCAAAAATTGTTATATGCAGAAATGAATTTGCCGGGTAAAATTTTACAGTAAGTAACAATCAATCAAGATAAATGAAATAAGTGTCACACTACGTTCAAACGGTAACTGAAATTAGTAGCATTGGGCTCGGGTGTTACATTATACCCAACTACAAAAGAATTTCGTCCTCAAAATTCCAAGAATACAAAGATAGAAAACTACAAGAAAATGTGAGGAAACTTCTGCCGGATTTCATCTTCTCGTTCCCAAGTGGACTCTCCATGCGAGCGATTACCCCAAGAAACAAGCACAAGAGGGATCACCTTGTTCTTAAGAACCTTTTCCCTTCGATCCATCATTTCAATCGGTCGTTCCTCAAAAGTTAAGTCTTCTCGTACAGTTAGCTCCGAATGATCCAATACGTGCGTTTCATCTCGAACATACCTTCGTAGTTGAGATACGTAAAACACATCGTGCACATTAGCCAAGGACTGCGGTAACGCCAAACGATACGCTACCTTACCAACACGCTCCAAGATCTCAAAGAGTCCAACGAATCGAGGACTAAGCTTTCCTCGACTTCCAAAACGAATCACCCCTCTAGTCGGTGATATCTTCAAGAACACCAAATCACCCACGGCGAACTCTAGAGGTCTTCTTGACGTGTCTGCCCAACTCTTCTGTCGGTCTTGTGCTGCCTTCATATGATTCCTGATAGTGTTAACCTTCTCAACTGTCTGCACAACCAAATCCAGTCCCAACAATCTTCGTTCACCGACATCGTCCCAGCAAACAGGTGAACGACACTTACGACCATACAAAGCTTCAAATGGAGCCATCTGGATAGTTGCCTGAAAACTGTTGTTGTAAGAAAACTCCACCAAATGCAGATGATCCTCCCAAGAACCCTTGAAGTCCAACATGCATGCCCTCAACATGTCTTCAAGAGTTTGGATCGTTCTCTCCGACTGACCATCAGTTTGAGGATGATAAGCTGTGCTAAACTTCAATCGAGTCCCCAAACTTTCCTGTAGACTCCGCCAAAAGTGTGATAAGAACCGAGTGTCCCGATCGGACACGATGCTCACCGGTACTCAATGCAATCTTACAATCTCCTGCATGTACCGCTCCGCCAAAGTCTCTGTTGATTGACCAACCCGGAAAGGAATAAAGTGAGCTGCCTTGGTCAATCGATCCACAATTACCCATACTGCATTGTTGTCTTTTGGACTCCGCGGTAAAGCCGTCACGAAATCCATGGTTATATGTTCCCACTTCCACTGAGGAATCGGAAGTGGTTGCAATAAACCAGCAACCCTTTGATGTTCAGCCTTAACTTGCTGACACACCAAGCACTTCGCCACAAAGCGAGCAATCTCCCGTTTCATGCCTTCCCACCAGAAATGCTGTCGAATATCTCGGTGCATCTTTGTGCCTCCTGGATGTACAGAATAAGCTGAACTGTGTGCCTCCTTCATAAGCTCTTCACGAATATCCCCCTTTGGCACACACAAACGGCTACCATACCTCAACGAACCATCTTTGTGGATCAATAAATCTGTTCGTAGTCCGGCTTCAACCTGCTCTCGAAACTTTTGCAGTCTAGGGTCCTGCGATTGTGCTGCTTTAATATTCTCGATCAACGATGACTGTACTTGTAGCTGCATCAATTGTCCCGAAGAATGCGGTAGCACAACCTCCAAGTCAAATCTTCGAAAATCTGCAACGATCTCCTTCTGCGTAGTTAACACCTGAATTGCTGGTAACCGACTAAGTGCATCCGGCACGACGTTAACCTTTCCCGGATGGTACTTAAAATCAAGATCGTAGTCAGCCATCAGCTCCAACCATCTATGCTGTCTCATATTAAGCTTCTTCTGTATGAACACATACTTCAAACTTTTATGATCAGTAAAAAATTTGTTAGTGTATATGCCCTAGAGGCCATTACTGTATCATACTAGTATGTATATTACTTGATGGAAGCTTGGGATATTCACAGTTGTACAGACAATCTTGCTCAATATAGTAGTATGCTACTTGGTTTGTCTCTGCTTTAATGTGTACATGTGTGTTTATTTATTATATCACCTATACGCATTAGTAGAGCCCTTAGGATCTTTGCTTGATTACCGGCGTTGTGATGGCGATCACACTCGTGGGGGCTGGGTAATCTACAAGCACATCCTTATACACGTCCCTGGTCGTGGGAGTATCGAGATAGGGCATCGATGCTCCGGAGTAGACTAGCGTATGCGCTTCTCATCCCAGCACGGGAGACGGTCTGTCCCACAGCCGTCAGTACGTCGTACTTGAGATAGTATGCGGGTGCTCGTTGGGTTACGAGTACACTGGACAGGACTCGTCGGGAACTGATGGTTGGTATTATACCTATCGTCAGTTATCAGTTCCCAGGTGACATGAGTACAGCTTAGTCCGCTGACTTGACACTGTCACTTCGCCTCGAGTGTGTTCCCACTGTTCTTTGATTACTACCCTACCACGGCTCTACTGAGTCGTGCAAACAGGTAGTAGTTGGGAGCAGTCCCGAAGCACTTAGAGGCAGTGACGGTTAGACAGGATTCGTCTCTCCCGGTATTGGGGGTTGACATCGCGCTGTGTCTAGGAGAGCCATTACACAAGTAGTCCCTGGCCAGGGCAAGCGAGATGTACTGGTAGGTTCCAGTGTTATCTCAGGGTGTATTGGGCTTCACTCCGACACGACTTGTACCGCTATTAGGGGACTGACGTTTACCGCCCCCCTAGGCCCGCCATGCGATGTATCAGACGAACAGACCGGACTGTACGGAGAATGTCACATTCAGACTCAGTAGGAGTTCAGATGGGGTTTCACCTCGTCAGCCTTCTTGTCGGCATCTACCTGGGGACCGTTATGCACAGCTAGTGCCGCTTGCGGTCTGTGGTTAAACCCACTGCCAGCGTAGTGTCGAGTCTTTAGAGTCCCACACAGAGGGTATTCGCCTCTGGGCAAAATAGAGTAGAGGTCGCATGGTTTTGCGACAGGGTTCGTTCTCATCCGCGCACTTGTGCACGTTTGGAGTCCGGACGGATTATACTGGCAGGCTCTGGTTTGAGCCAGATACTGGTATATATATTTGGGGTTGCTTTTATATCTTGGTATTCTTGTTCCTCGGAACGAGAATGCAGGTGTGTATGCACAATTGCTTGAGGCGGAGGGTGAGGTATTTCATTAGGGTTTCGGAACGGGTGCGTATGCACAGTTGACAGTTATCATTTTCCAAACCCTAATGGATTTATGAATTATCTATTAATAATAGTAATTAAATGAGAATTATGTTATGGTTGATTTTGTTGACTTGTTGACCATGGTTGACTTGTTGACCATGGTTGAATGTTGACCACCATCATGCTTTAAAAAGTCCTCCTTGATTCATGCTTACTTTTGACTAAATGAAGCATGGTAGTGGTCATTCCTAATTGCCATCAACTATTCTCATTCTGAATTATTATCATTTAGATAATTCATTTTCTTTTTGATATGGTTGCAAAAAGAAAAAGAGAGCTCATTCTATCATAACCTCTCTCTCTCCTCATTTCATCTTCTTCTTCCTCAAGCTCAAGGTGATTCCTTCTCATGTGTTGAGAATCCATCACCTTGAAAAGAAAGCACTCCATAGATACTCTCTACTCTCTCTAGGGTTCAAGGTTTAGCAAGCCGGAAACCCTAGTTCACTCAAAGATCGAGGAAGAGCCCAAAGGTCGAACCTTCGAGGTGGATCCATCTTCGACGGAAGAAGGCGACGAGAAGAGAACCATTCAAGCTTCTATAAAGAACAAGAAAGAAGAACAACAACAAGAAGAGAAGGAGTTCAAGTTTAGGTATAACCATAATCATAGTAGCTAACTCTCTTTAGCTAATATGCTAGTTTAGTTTAGCAAAGATCCGGCTTTTACGGTCCATGTTACAAAGTTTAGAAAAAATTTTGATTTACCATTTCCGCAACCCCGTAAGTACCGGGAGAGGTAACGTGGACCTAACAGTGGTATCAGAGCCTAACTAAACTTAAACTAGCTTGGTAGTAAGGTGTAACGAAGTTCGGAAACGAAAAATCACAAAAACCGGAAATATTACAAAACCTGAGTTTCTGTTGAAATTTTTTTGGCTCAAAATGAAAAACTTTATACTTGTAAAATCGTCTCAGGGTTTTCTAAGAACACCTGTGAAAAACGATGACCTAATTCCCTCAATAGGCCGCGCTTCCGCCGCACGAGGTAGGTATATGCGGCGGAAGCGCCGCGCTTTGTCTTCTTCTGTCCATCGATTTTCGTGCAGAGTGTTTATATGTTGGTTTTGGGATTTTTAAAATATATTATATGTGCCCAGATTTTCCAGAACAGAAATTTCCTTTTGGGGTCCTATAATTCCGTATTTTTTCCGAACTTCACTGCACTTTGACTATGTTGGTTATATCTGTGATGTTTGCATGTATTGAACGTCGGCTAATCGCTATAAGTCGATTAGTCGGGGTTATACATGATCTGTAATGTGCTGGAATGTGGATATGAATGTGTTGGACTGTCGCGGGTGAATAGCCGGGGTGGATGTGAGATGAGCTTTTGTTTTTCTTTCATTCATTGTAAATGTAAATTGATGTAATAATATTATTTGTTTGGCCGCACAACCGGGTCGGGGTTGTAGCCGTCATTGTATAATTCTTTTTACTGTTTTTGCTCCTAGGATAGACCCATGGTGGGGTGCACAAACTACCGGGAACTTGGCGGGTAGTTTGCCGCACCCGTAGGGGTCTTGGGTGGGGTATTTGCTATTCACCGCGACCGTGTTATCCGCTTTTCGTTTCAGGCTCGAAAGAAATGCGGATTGCTAGTATATCCAATGTATTCATCTGTGATCTGTAATGTCTATCATTGCTTTCTATTTAGGCGTTGCTTATGTTTTACAGCCGCGCTAGCCCAGCCCCCGCTCTGTCGTTAGTTAAGTAACCTAACGAGTGATGACGGGACCCCGTGGCGAATGCGAATGGCATAAGCGTACGTCATATTTTGGTTGTTTTCTGCAATGGTAGGAATTAAATGATGGGACGCATTAAAAGAACTAATGCAAGAATATCACGCATTAAAAGAACTAATGCAAGAAAATAAACCTAAAAGACGTTGTTGGAACAAATTTTTCAAAAAGCTGTTATTGCAAGGACGTTCATTTTTGTTTTGCATCGCGGTATTCGGTTATGAATACCCAGCACCTCAGTCGACGAGGCAAGGGCCGAGATCCCTTCACCGGGAGTGACCCCTTGGACAAAAGTTTGCGTCAGGGTAATAACTTCACTATAGTCGATTATTCTTGCTTTGCATCGAGGTATTCATCTTACGAATGCCCAGCACCTCACTCGACGAGGAAAGAGCCGAGATCCCTTCACCGGGAGTGACCTCTTTAGCAAAAGTTTTCGCCACTGTATTTTTCAAAAAGGTGCTATCACGTTCCTTCAACGATATCAAGTTCATTACGTTAACGGGTTTTTCGCCAAAAACCCAGCCGTAGCCCTCCGTCGTTTCGGATAATTAATACTTAGTATTCGTGCTGCGTTTGTTGATTATTCGTCAAGACACAGTGAACGGTAGCTGAGTAGTAATTTTCTGTTGCACTAAAAGATGTGATTGGTTAGGACGGTCGCATGATTTTGTTGATTATTCGTCAAGGATCATGCGGGCGGGTCTAATGCAATCCTGGATAACGACGGGTTGAACTTGACTAGGACCTTTTGATTTGTTGATTATTCGTCAAGGTCACTTGGGTCCTAGGGGCGAAAACCACATCGGGAGTTTCAAAAGAACTGAAACTTGCAGATTTAGCATACCTTCTGGAGTGTGGTGACTAGAGTGGATTCCATCTAGGTTATCACACAATGACAGTTGGATCCCGATCCCACTGATGAGTTGGTTTACTCTCGGGAGATTATTTCACTTAACGATCAATGCTATAAACCTAGTAGGTGTCTAGAAAGGTGTTAGCGGGGTTACGCCCACAGGGAAAAGAGGTTCTTTAATTAAGGAACTTCGCGAAAGCGTTGGAAAACCTCCCTCGAAGTACCGACACTAGCCTGGCTGAAAGGTTAAGCAAGTATTGTAACGTGAATTAAAACCCGGCTAGTTCTTCTTTTAAAAAGGTTTTAAGAAGGATTTGAGGAAACAGTGGGAGACACCCTGGTTAGATAAATTAATAAACCAATCTAATCTTGCACGAGCATACGCTGAGTGTTTCTTTTCTCTCTCTCCAGGCAGCAACCTTTTCACGCCCTAATCAAGATAATAAAATGTATCGCTTGACCGAACCGAATTCTTATTCGGGACTGGGGAAAGTTGGTTCAGCTCTAACTTGTGACAACAGTCATGAGTATGAGAATGGGAAAGAGGAAAGTATGGATTTCCAGGATACCCAGTTGAAGAAGAAGCATGGTTTTGCATCTACTTCAGGTGTTCTTGTAATTGAGAACTGTTTTACGGTCAGCCCTACCTCCTGGGTACTTGATACCGGATCAGGATCTCATATTTGTAATTTATTGCAAGGACTGAGAAAAAGTAGGAAAGTTGCACCGGGTGATATGTCGCTCAGAGTAGCGAACGGAGCACAAGTTTATGCGGCAGCCGTCGGTGAATATCACCTAGTATTGCCAAATGGCAAGACTATGATTTTGAACGATTGTTACTATGTACCCTCTATGGTTTGCAACATCATATCAGTTTCTTTACTCGATAAAGATAGATATAAGTTTGTTCTTGAAAAGAATATCATGAACATTTACCTTGATAAGGTACTGGTTGCAGAGGGTACACTGTTTAATGGTATCTACGTTCTAAATCAGAATACAGTTCTCAATATACAAAACACACGCAAGAGGAAGAATTCAGATATGAATGAATCCTACTTGTGGCATTGTAGACTCGGTCATATCGGAGAGAAAAGACTGAGTAAGTTGCATAGAAATGGACTCTTGAATGCGTTCGAGTTTTCATCTTATGAAACTTGTCAGTCTTGTCTCAAAGGGAAGATGACCAAATCTCCGTTCACCGGACATGGAGAAAGAGCAAGAGAGCTCTTGGGACTCATACACAGTGATGTGTGTGGTCCGATGTCTATACATGCAAGGGGTGGGTTCTCGTACTTCATCACATTCACTGACGATCTCTCCAGGTTCGGATATGTGTATCTGATGAAACACAAATCTGAAGCTTTTGAGAAATTCAAGGAATTCAGAAAGGAAGTAGAGAACCAGACAGGCAAAAGTATCAAGATCCTCCGGTCTGACAGGGGAGGGGAGTACTTAAGCACGGAATTCCTAGATTACTTAAAAGAGAATGGTATTCTCTCTCAGCTTACTCCTCCTTATACACCACAGCACAACGGTGTATCGGAGCGGAGGAATCGTACCCTACTGGATATGGTTCGCTCCATGATGAGTAGTGCTGAGTTACCTCTTTCATTCTGGGGACATGCGCTTCAGACAGCGGCATACCTTTTGAATCAAGTTCCGTCCAAATCAGTGCCTAAAACTCCGTATGAAATATGGAGCAGTAAGAAACCATGTCTTAAGTTTATTAAGATATGGGGTTGTCCGGCCTATGTGAAAACACAGAAACCGGACAAGTTAGAGGCACGGTCAGTTCTCTGTAAATTTGTGGGATATCCTAAAGACTCACTAGGATATCTGTTCTACCACACTGAGGAACAGAAGGTGTTTGTATCTCGCCACGCTACCTTCTTAGAAAGGGAGTTTCTTGCAAAAGAAACTAGTGGGAGTTCGGTAGAACTGGAAGAAATTCAGCGACCACAAAATATAACTGAAAATTTGGAGGAACCGCTAGA
Source organism: Agapanthus africanus (assembly GCA_030015575.1). NCBI lineage: Eukaryota > Viridiplantae > Streptophyta > Magnoliopsida > Asparagales > Amaryllidaceae > Agapanthus > Agapanthus africanus. The sequence continues at coordinate 543,369,150 of CM057337.1, forward strand.
TTCAATAACCCCAAACGAACCTCAGCCACTCCGCAGATCTGGTAGGATTTCTCATCCGCCCGAGAGATACTACGGTTTTCTCATAGACGGGGATCGAGAGGATTGCATCTTGGAAGAAGATGACCCTACCAGTTTCAGGCAGGCCATTATCAGTAAGGACTCTGATAAGTGGCAGGAAGCAATGCAATCTGAAATGGAGTCCATGTACGCCAATAAAGTGTGGACCATGGATATTGCTCCACCTGGGGTAAAACCCGTTGGATGCAAATGGATCTACAAAAGGAAACTTGGTGTAGATGGGCAGGTGGAAACCTATAAAGCTAGACTCGTTGCAAAAGGTTTTCGTCAAAGACCTGGTTTGGACTATGACGAGACTTTTTCTCCGGTGGCTATGCTCAAATCCATTCGGATCCTACTTGCCATTGCTGCCTTCCATGACTATGAAATCTGGCAGATGGATGTTAAGACGGCTTTCCTAAACGGTTGTTTGGAAGAGTGCGTTTACATGGATCAACCAGAAGGTTTCGTAGACAGTGGGAGCAGCGGAAAGGTGTGCAAGTTACTTAAATCCATTTATGGATTAAAGCAGGCATCGCGGAGCTGGAACATCTGTTTTGATGAGGCAATCAAGGAATTTGATTTCATCAAGAACGAAGATGAACCCTGTGTGTATAAGAAGATTGTAGGACGAACTGTCGTATTCCTAGTCTTGTACGTGGACGACATTCTTTTGATAGGAAATGATATTCCTATGCTACAATCGGTCAAGCTATTTTTATCACAAAGGTTCTCCATGAAGGACCTGGGTGATGCCTCGTACATTCTGGGGATCAAGATCTATAGAGATAGATCCAAGAGACTATTGGGACTTTCGCAGTCCAGGTACATAGAGACCGTACTAAAGAGATTTAGTATGGAGGATTCCAAGCGCGGTAACATACCCGCATTGCACGGAATTACTCTCTCCAAGAAGATGTCTCCTAAGACTGACGAGGAGAGGGTTCGCATGAGCACTATACCCTACGCTTCGGCGGTAGGATCTATAATGTATGCGATGCTATGTACAAGACCAGATGTAGCTTACGCGTTGAGCACGGTAAGCCGGTATCAGTCAGACCCAGGGGAGGACCACTGGATAGCAGTGAAGAACATTCTCAAGTACCTGAGGAGGACTAAGGAGATGTTCCTGGTTTACGGTAATGGAGACCTCAGGGTCGAGTCCTTTACCGATTCAAGCTTCCAGAGTGACAAAGATGACAGCAAGTCTGTCTCGGGTTTTGTGTTTACCCTCAACGGAGGGGCGGTATGTTGGAGGAGTTCCAAGCAGGATACCGTCGCAGACTCGACGATGGAGGCTGAATACATTGCTGCAAGCGATGCCGCAAAAGAGGCGGTCTGGATTAAGAAGTTCATTAGTGAACTTCAGGTGGTTCCGTCCATTGTTGACCCAATACCTTTGTATTGCGATAACAATGGGGCTATAGCTTTAGCGAAGGAACCAAGGTCCCATCAGAAATCCAGGCACATCTTAAGGCGGTATCACCTGATCAGGGAGATCATTGATCGACAGGAGATCGAGGTGCGGAGAGTGGATACAAAGGACAACACTGCGGACCCATTCACAAAGGCTTTACCCCAGACTCAGTTCGAGCGGCTGATCGAGATGATAGGTCTTCGATACGCCAGTACATGGCCTTAGTGCAAGTGGGAGATTGTTAGTGTATATGCCCTAGAGGCCATTACTGTATCATACTAGTATGTATATTACTTGATGGAAGCTTGGGATATTCACAGTTGTACAGACAATCTTACTCAATATAGTAGTATGCTACTTGGTTTGTCTCTGCTTTAATGTGTACATGTGTGTTTATTTATTATATCACCTATACGCATTAGTAGAGCCCTTAGGATCTTTGCTTGATTACCGGCGTTGTGATGGCGATCACACTCGTGGGGGCTGGGTAATCTACAAGCACATCCTTATACACGTCCCTGGTCGTGGGAGTATCGAGATAGGGCATCGATGCTCCGGAGTAGACTAGCGTATGCGCTTCTCATCCCAGCATGGGAGACGGTCTGTCCCACAGCCGTCAGTACGTCGTACTTGAGATAGTATGCGGGTGCTCGTTGGGTTACGAGTACACTGGACAGGACTCGTCGGGAACTGATGGTTGGTATTATACCTATCGTCAGTTATCAGTTCCCAGGTGACATGAGTACAGCTTAGTCCGCTGACTTGACACTGTCACTTCGCCTCGAGTGTGTTCCCACTGTTCTTTGATTACTACCCTACCACGGCTCTACTGAGTCGTGCAAACAGGTAGTAGTTGGGAGCAGTCCCGAAGCACTTGGAGGCAGTGACGGTTAGACATGATTCGTCTCTCCCGGTATTGGGGGTTGACATCGCGCTGTGTCTAGGAGAGCCATTACACAAGTAGTCCCTGGCCAGGGCAAGCGAGATGTACTGGTAGGTTCCAGTGTTATCTCAGGGTGTATTGGGCTTCACTCCGACACGACTTGTACCGCTATTAGGGGACTGACGTTTACCGCCCCCCTAGGCCCGCCATGCGATGTATCAGACGAACAGACCGGACTGTACGGAGAATGTCACATTCAGACTCAGTAGGAGTTCAGATGGGGTTTCACCTCGTCAGCCTTCTTGTCGGCATCTACCTGGGGACCGTTATGCACAGCTAGTGCCGCTTGCGGTCTGTGGTTAAACCCACTGCCAGCGTAGTGTCGAGTCTTTAGAGTCCCACACATAGGGTATTCGCCTCTGGGCAAAATAGAGTAGAGGTCGCATGGTTTTGCGACAGGGTTCGTTCTCATCCGCGCACTTGTGCACGTTTGGAGTCCGGACGGATTATACTGGCAGGCTCTGGTTTGAGCCAGATACTGGTATATATATTTGGGGTTGCTTTTATATCTTGGTATTCTTGTTCCTCGGAACGAGAATGCAGGTGTGTATGCACAATTGCTTGAGGCGGAGGGTGAGGTATTTCATTAGGGTTTCGGAACGGGTGCGTATGCACAGTTGACAGTTATCATTTTCCAAACCCTAATGGATTTATGAATTATCTATTAATAATAGTAATTAAATGAGAATTATGTTATGGTTGATTTTGTTGACTTGTTGACCATGGTTGACTTGTTGACCATGGTTGAATGTTGACCACCATCATGCTTTAAAAAGTCCTCCTTGATTCATGCTTACTTTTGACTAAATGAAGCATGGTAGTGGTCATTCCTAATTGCCATCAACTATTCTCATTTTGAATTATTATCATTTAGATAATTCATTTTCTTTTTGATATGGTTGCAAAAAGAAAAAGAGAGCTCATTCTATCATAACCTCTCTCTCTCCTCATTTCATCTTCTTCTTCCTCAAGCTCAAGGTGATTCCTTCTCATGTGTTGAGAATCCATCACCTTGAAAAGAAAGCACTCCATAGATACTCTCTACTCTCTCTAGGGTTCAAGGTTTAGCAAGCCGGAAACCCTAGTTCACTCAAAGATCGAGGAAGAGCCCAAAGGTCGAACCTTCGAGGTGGATCCATCTTCGACGGAAGAAGGCGACGAGAAGAGAACCATTCAAGCTTCTACAAAGAACAAGAAAGAAGAACAACAACAAGAAGAGAAGGAGTTCAAGTTTAGGTATAACCATAATCATAGTAGCTAACTCTCTTTAGCTAATATGCTAGTTTAGTTTAGCAAAGATCCGGCTTTTACGGTCCATGTTACAAAGTTTAGAAAAAATTTTGATTTACCATTTCCGCAACCCCGTAAGTACCGGGAGAGGTAACGTGGACCTAACAAAATTCGACCCTTTCGCCCAAAAGGTAGTGTCTCCAAATCTTCAAAGCGAAAATCACAGCTGCAAGTTCCAAGTCATGAGTTGGGTAATTCTTCTCATGGGTCTTCAATTGTCTTGATGCGTACGCTACAACCTTTCCATGCTGTATCAAAACACATCCCAAACCTTTCCCAGATGCGTCGCTGTGAATCACCAATCCTCCGGATTTGTCTGGCACGGTCAGAATAGGGGCGGTTATCAACTTCTGCTTCAACGTCTCGAAAGCTAACGCACACTTATCCGTCCATACGAAAGGTACCTCCTTGCGCGTAAGCTTGGTCAACGGCTCTGCCAGACGAGCAAAGTTCTCCACAAATCTCCTGTAATATCCGGCGAGTCCAAGAAAGCTTCTTATCTCCGCAACATTCTTTGGAATCGGCCAATCTCGAACTGCTGCAATCTTTTCAGGATCGACGGCAATTCCATCGCCCGACACAACATACCCCAAAAACTTCACTTCCTCCAGCCAAAACTCGCACTTACTCATCTTCGCGTATAACTTCTCCTGTCTCAATGTCTGCAGTGCGATCTTCAAATGCTCAGCATGCTCCTCAAAACTCTTCGAGTAAACCAGAATATCGTCGATGAATACCATAATAAACTGATCCAAGAATGGTGAAAAGATTCGGTTCATCAAGTCCATGAATTATGCAGGCGCATTCGTTACTCCAAAGGGCATCACTAAGTACTCGTAATGTCCGTACCGAGTTCGAAACACCGTCTTGCAAATATCTTCTGTTTTCACTCGGACCTGATGATATCCGGATCGCAAATCCAGCTTCGAGAATACCCTCGCGCTACTAAGCTGCTCAAAAAGTTCTCCAATGCGAGGGATAGGGTACTTGTTCTTAATAGTCACCCGGTTTAATTCTCGATAGTCGATGCACATCCTTCTTGTGCCATCCTTCTTCTTTACTAGAAGAACTGGAGCTCCCCAAGGCGAGTTACTGCTTCGAATCCAACCTTTCTCGAGCAATTCAGCAACCTGTTTCTTGACTTCTTCCAACTCTACTGGTGCCATTGGATAATACGCTTTAGATACTGGCACTGCACCAGGAATAAGATCAATTGTGAACTCCACGTCTCGCTTCGGCGGTAAACCCGATATATCTTCAAACACGTCCATAAAATCGTGAACAACAGCCGGCTCTTTACTTTCATCAACTTCCATTGCTGCAAGAATATCATTTGTCAACCTAGCCCTAAACTCGACTGGCCCGACAGAACTGCTTCCTCCAGTGAAGGTAAACTCGAGATGTCCGGGAATCTGGAAAATCACTTTCTTTGCCCTACAATCAATGTGAGCATGGAAAGTGCCAAGAAAATCCATTCCCAAGACGACTTCATAGCTTCCCGTATCAATCACCAAGAAATCTGCAAAAAGCTCCCGTCCGCACACAACAACTGTACAATCTTTACATTCCCTACTAGCTATGATTTTCCCATTCCCAGTGTGTATGTCCCAGAAACTAGACAGGGTCGTGTAGTCAATCGAGTGTGTAGTTAAAAACTTGGATGACATAAAACAATGGGATGCACCAGAATCAAATAACGCCAATGCGGGAAAACCATGAACGAGTAAAGTACCTGAAACAACTTCTCCTGACGCCTTAGCTTCCTCAGCTGTCAAGGTAAAAGCTCAAGCCTGATTAGGTCCTTGAGTCAGCTGCTTCTGTCCCTGAAAGGGTCTATGCGGAGGCTTCTGAATATCATCCTTTGTACGAAGCTTCGACGGACACGAGTTAATCGTGTGATCTGCCGCTCCACAAACTAAACAGAGTCCTTGCATTCTGCGACACTCCCTTTACAAATGTCCAGGTAAGTGGCAATAGCTACAGACCACGCGCTTCCTCTGATCAACGACAGTAGGCTTCTTCATCGATGTTACTCCTCGACGGTCCATTGGAATACCTCTGCGACCATGAGCTCGGTTGGGTACAAATGCCGGCTTCCTTACCGCAACTGCTGTCTGCTGTGAACTCCCAGTTTTTCCTGATAGGCTCTGCTGTTCTCGAGCTGCCATAAGAACCTGTGAGAAAGTGGTCAAACCCAGGGAGACAATCTGCCTCTGGATGTCCACGTCCAAACTGCGCATGAACCTCCGTGCCCTGTCTGCATCGTTGGCAACTAAAGGTCCAGCGAATCTGCTGAGTCTTGTCCATTCTGCTGCATGCACATCTACGGGTGCTCCATTCTGCTTTAGCCCGATGAATTTCTCTTCCATTTCCTCCCGTGCAGTCCGTGGGAAGAACTTCTCCAGGAAACTCTTTGAAAAATCCGCCCACTTGACCGGCTTGGGCAAACGGTTCTCCTCCACAAGCCACCATTCTCGGGCATAGTCCACTAACTGAATGCGTACCACATCCACTCTTTTCTCATCTGGAATCTGTGCTGCAACAAGCAAATTCTCTGTGTCAACTAGCCACTGCTCCGCTGGCAACGGCTCCTCCAAACCAGTAAATGTAGACGGACCCAAACGTCTGAAATCTGCTACGGTCCCTATTCGGTCGACTGGTTTAGCTCCAACATTGTTCACAGACTGCTGAACGATCTGCAAACCTTCCTGAAACGAGTCCGCTTGTTGCTGGATCAACTCAGTCTGTCTCTTTTGATTCTCCAGCATTCCTCTTATCACTCCAAGCATGGCGGCTTCGTCCACACGCCTTTGGTACGTCTTCAAATTCTTACCTGCCATATTCCTGAAATCAAAAACACCCAACATTAGCATGGTGATAGATTCAAAATATAGATCAAGGCTAGAACTCCAAGATACTTAAATAGAGTGCCGCATTGTAACTATACCGCGGTATCATAGCCACAATTACATAACTCCACCCAAGTCACCTAAGTCCTAGAGATAATAAGGAATCAGGTTTCGAGTCGATATACAAAGGAAGTTTGCACATCGTAAACGATATAATCAGGAAGAATGTGATTCAAGAATGGTAAAACGGCAAGGTGGCAGGACATGGTTCCTAAACACTGGTATTCTGATTCGTGTATTGGGTACAATACCCAACTACAAAAGAATCAACCCGACTAACCTATCGCTCTGATACCAAAAGAACCATGTCACGCCCCGCTTCCCAGAGTACGCTAAAATGGGCTCATGACATAGCCAACCATGCTACCTGTGGGTAGGAAGTTTCCATCCACAGTCACATTACGGCTGTAGAGATATCAAGAACAGGAAAGTAAACTAACTAAACATGTCCATAAACCAAGATAAATCATGAGTCAAGAATAATAAAATGCGGAAGCAAAAGATCCAATACAAGCAACTGGAATGTATGTCCCATAATGCGGGCTCACATCAGGAATAAAATGCATAAAAGAAAAACTAACTACTGCTGAACTCACAGCTCGGCCTGTTGGCTGAAGTACTCCTGCTCGGGCTGCGACAGCGGTACAGAATCTGGGCCATGCAAAACCCAGACGTCAACGCGTCAAGTCATCAAATAATAACATAATAAACAGGCAATGCGAGTATAAACATGAATAAAGCAAGGGTGACAATAATATGAATCAGAGCAGTGCAGGGTAATGTGCAGTAGGTAAACTGGACTATTCTATCAGGTTCTCTGTTCTAAAGTCTTTGAAATCAAATTGATGAATCATCGATATAACTCAATAGTATCCCGTGCATGCCCGGGACCACGGTCTAAGACTCTCGGGCTGAAATCGAGACGTGCCGCTAGGCACTAACAGGGAAAGGATAAAGACCAACGATGTCAGCAGCATCGTTGCGAGGCGGGCCTGGCCTCTAAAACTGATCAGTATAAGTAGTGAACTGTTGAGTTACAAGTCCGGTTTCACCTTTGATTTCCCCATACCCCCAAATTATATGTGCAAGTCAAGTCAGGTATCCCGAAATCAAGAAACTAATGCCAACACAGGATCAGGTAAACAGGTTTGTCTAGATAGACAACATGAACGGTCCATGAGGACTACATGTCAGGTTTGTTGGCATTAGACACAAGATCAGGTAACGGATCAGGTCATGGTACATTAGGTCAAGTCAAGCAGTATACGGTTCCATGTCGGGTAGTTCAATATATATGTAGCAAGTCAGGTCAAGATGCAAACAATATCATGGGTGTGCTCACAATCAGTTATACAATCAAGCATGGTTATCATCAAGATGATATAAACAATGAATTAAGCAATAGGCAGATTTACTTAATTTGCAGTACAGTTATCAGTTATGTCACAGAGATGATTTCAATATTATGCGAATGCAGTATGATAATTTTGGCCTTTTAATCATGTTAACAAGTTTAAGAACTTGAGAGGTGCAATGATTTTTATAAAGGTTCAATACAGCTATTACAGGTTAAAATGCACACGAGTGTCCAAATGGAACAAAACTATAGAGATAAATGCCATAAGCTACGTCAATATAAAAATGTGATTAAACGGTAAATGTGGTTATTAGGTTCAATTGCAAACTGTAGGTTCCAAGTTTAAAGATAAAATGATATATAACAATATTGTACATGAAAATGAGAAATGATCGTACCAAAGTTAAATTTACAGGTTTAGGGTGTCATAATATATATGTAAATATTGTATATCATGTAGCAAGGGGTACTTGCCTTGACGGGTCGCGAACCGGGAGAAACGGGACGTAAAACGTCGGCAGGGAATCTCGCGACGGGCGCACGGTTCACGGAATGAACCCAAACGACGAAAAATGGAACCACACGGGTCGGGGTACCTCGCTGGAACGTCGGGTCACGTCGTCGGCATCGTCGGATTCCGGCCGAGGAATGAACAGTGGACAAAAATCAAGGCATGCAACAAGAAAGAAAAGAAATACAAAGAAGGAGGGAAGGAGGATCTGAGAAGGGGTGCTCACGATGATCAGTAAAGGGGTCGAGATCGTCGGTTGCGACGGCGGTGCTCCGGCGGTGAATAGTAGAACCCTTCAAGAACCCATAACAGTAAATAGCAAGTACAGAAGAAAAAGGGAGAATGAGATGGAGAAAGCCCTTACAGGGCGTTCAAGGGTGGTCTGGTGATCGTCGGCGACGACCAGAGGCGACGCAGACGCGTGCAGGGGTGCTCAGGTGGCCGCAGTTGCGGGTGCAGGGGTGTGCAGGCGCTCGGGAAGAACGGTGAAGGAGGATTCGGATGAGACGAGATTGAGGAGGCGAGGAGGTCGGTGGTAGTGGCTTCGGCGTTGGGGCTGCGGCGGCGACGGGGTGCGCGGCTAGGGTTCGCGTGGGTTTAGGGTTGCTGAAGGAGAAAGAAAGGGAAGAAGAGAAATATATATAGATGAGAGAGAGAGAGAAAGATAGAGAGCGGAGAGAGAGAGATAAAGAAACCGGGAGAGAGAGAGAGGAGAGAGATAGAGAGAGGTAAGGGCCCACGTGGTTTAAGAGTTCGTTGATTGGTCGGGATTGAATTTGTTTGTTAGGAAAAAATTTTAAATTAAAGATTTATTAGATTATAAAAATTTAGATGGTTAAAAATATATAAGTATACGGCGGTTTTAAAAATATTAAAATTTAGGATTTTGGCGTAAATTGAAACATTTCCAAATCGCGCCCGGGACGAGTCCAAATATTTGAAATTGAAATAATAGAATTTTAAGCGGGATCCAAAAGTGAAAATGAAGTATTTTATGATCAAAAAGCATACCTCCAAAACGGACACACGTACGTGCACGTAGCCATCCCAAACTCGCCCGTTTCACTAAACGGGACGAGAACACGATACACGGACGCTACAGCAGGGTTAGGGGTGTCAAGTAGGCCAAGATGAATATTTTTAATTTTATTTTAGATGCCAAAAATTGTTATATGCAGAAATGAATTTGTCGGGTAAAATTTTACAGTAAGTAACAGTCAAGCAAGATAAATGAAATAAGTGTCACACTACGTTCAAACAGTAACTGAAATTAGTTGTAGGGTTCCTAGGCACACTAATGAAGTCTCACAAGGCATCAACCATGCCAATTTCAAATTTTATGAGTGCCGAGAAACTCTAATACGGATCGTTAACTAGAATTTTAGGCGAAAAAGGAAACTAGTTAACATCTTAACTAAAAGTGAGATGCTACAACCTTTGTAGATCCGGTTATCCACTTCCTTAGCTCCACGTAGTTGTCCCCTCGCTGTCCATCACGAATCTTGGACTCTCGCATCGGCTTCATCGGAGAAATGAGCGGAACAGTCGTCGGCTACGATGCCGAAGATGATCTACGTCGAGGCTACACAAGTTCAAGCTCCAACTTCACCAAGTTGAAAAACTTGTGAAGAAAACACCCTATACTACTTGGCAAGAGGTAGAGGGTGAAGAAATAGGAGGTGGGTTCACTTTAGAATTGGATTTAACACACTTTTGCTCAAGATGCCATTGATGAAGACAAGCTTTCCTTCTTGATGAAGATGATGAAGAAGAAGAAAAGATATGATAAGTGTTGCTTTTAAAATGAAAATAAAATCAATACTTATCATATGCTAACCATGGTAAAGTGTAGAGAATAGATCATGGTTAGTTAGAATGGTTAGGGTTAAGGATGAAGACAAAATGGTAACAAAATCAAACCTTCATGAAGCTTCAACTAAATACAAAGAAAGCCACCATTTTTCTTCATTATCCTTTCCAAAATCAATAAATAAATAAATGAGTAATAAAAAGGAAACCCTAACCATTACACAACCATGGTTTAATCTTTACACAAAACACAAGTTAACATGCAACATCAAACATGATACAATCAAGTGCACACAAAATATATCACATATACAATGTGCTTTTCAAGTGAGAAAATCCCTTTAAAGTGAACCAATACTAGTTAATGAAAAGTAATATATCAAATATATAATTATACATTAAATCATTAAATCAACACTTGATTCAATGATCCGGTCATGTCGCACATAACCGACTAGTATCCAATGTATCGACTTATCGAATCAATCTTTGATTCGATAACTAGGTTATATCACATACAACCAATCGAAACATTCATCACGAGAATGAAATGCGGTATCACATACACGCATCATTCTCGGTCCCGCACATATCTCATATGCGCCCCTATTTCGTTTCGCTTGAGCCAGGAAACCTCTGTGTAGGACTCTAAAGACTCGTCAATACGCCCGGTAGCAGATGATGATCATATCAAGCACCCACAAGCCGCAAGCGGTCTGCTAAACGTAACGGAAACCCGGGTATTGAGCGATCAGAAGATCGACGAGCTAGCCCGCTCACACTCCTGTGAATCCAACCAGTAACACTTACCGTACAGTCCGGTATGTTCGTCCGATATGTCGTATATCAAGTCTAAGGGTGGTAAACGTCAGACCCTAATAACCGATAAGTCGTGCCGATGTGAGGCTCATAACGGGTTGAGAAACTACTGGCAACACTTACCAGAAAATCTCTGATCAGCCCTGGCCAGGGACTTCCCTGTTACAGCCAATCGAGCACAGCGCAACATCAACCCCCAATACCGGGAGAGACGAAACCCCTCCTATCGCTCATTGCCTCCATGTGACTCGGGAATGTACCCAAAAAAAACCATTTTGCACGCCCTCATGGACGTGGTAAGGTGGAGATCAAAGCACAGTGGGAATCACACAAGACTCTATGACGATCTCGGGTCTACAGACTAACCTGCACAAGTGTCACCTGAGAACTGCCATCTGACGTGAGGTATAATACCATCTGGGAGTTCTCGGCGAGTCCGTCCAGTGTACCCAGTCTCCACTGAGCACCTGTATACCATCTCTGATGTCAAACACCAATGGATATGGGATCATCCATCGCCCATCTCATGGGTCGAGAAGCGTATACGCTAGTCTACACTGGTATATCGATGCCCCGTCTCGATACACCCACGACTAGGGACCTTGAAGGATGTACTTATGGACTACCATGTCCCCACTAGTATGATCTGCATCATAGTCCAGGCAGTCAAGTACACATCCTAAGGGCTTTACCAACATGTAACTATAAGACAGTTTAAAGAGACTAGTATACATGTTAAGATAAAGAGTAACCAGATAGCATACTATCATATCGAGCAAGAAAGTCATCTCTATATATGTCCAAGCATCCAATATAATATACATCATCTGTACAATACTGGCCTCTAGGGCATACATACAACTAACATTAGTAGCATTGGGCTCGGGTGTTACACAAACACTGTGAGTAGTATACTTGGAACGCTTGGTTCGGAAAGATAAACGGATCTTCCTGACCGTAAAATCGAAGTGTGTTCACACTGGTCAATCCATATTCATCTTTCCAAGTCCCAAGATTGCTTCTCCACTTATCCGTATCGGTTCGCGTATCGTACCAAGCACACTGGAATATATAAAAGGGTTCTGATCTTCCGGGATAGTGGATGCCGAGTATACAATTTAAGTACCCATAATAAATCACACCGTCCGATCCTACCGTCGCAATCCCACTATTCTGAGTGGTTCTAGATGTTTTATGTCCTTAACTTCGAATTTGTATCCAAGGACACCAAATCCTTTGTAATATGCAACCTCCATACTAGGAAATTAAGCTAAACATCTTGAATCACTCTCAAATGATGCAGACAAGTTCGGATCGTGGATCTAACAAAACAAATTTTACGAAAAATACATAACGATACAAGTTTAGATCAAAACTGATAGCAATAAAATGTTATTCGAATAACTTATATGATCTGTGACCCAATCACAAAAATTATCCTGATGATATTTTTCCAATTGTTCTTCGTTCCAATCAGGATGCCCCTCACGTACCTCGTTAAAATGAATTCTGTTTTCGACAAATAATGGTGACATTAATATTATATCATTTCATACACACACAAACACAAATATAACAATTAATCCAAAAAAAACTTACTCTCTAATTTGTTCAAGACATGCGCAATTAAGCAAGATAAACCGGTATGTCTTGTTGATAAACATAGTGTCTACCCTCTTATACTCGGCTTTTACCATATGGCCCGTCCTGAATTCTTCGAGGCCGGTTAAGTCTTGTCTCAATGTTCTCGTCCAGATAGTGGGAACAAAATGTGGTTGCTTTATCAAGAAGATAACCTTGCATGATAGAACCCTCTGATCGATTTTTATTGCGTATATACTTTTTAAGAGTGTAGAGATACCTAATGAAAATATGTTGAATAAATAAATACGGGCATACAGGACAACAATAAATTTATAAATTACGCGAAACGAAAAATTACACGTACCTCTCGACGGGATACATCCATCGATATTGTATCGGTTCGGCTAACTTAGCCTTAGTTGCAAGATGAACCGTCAAGTGTATTATGATATCGAAGAATGACGGTGGGAAAATACGCTCAAACTTGCAAAGTATCAACGCAATAGAATTTTCTAGTTTATCCAGTGTCACAACCTCCAGTGTTTTAGCACACAACTCTCTGAAAAAACAACATAGGTCGTTGATTACTAGACCAACCGATTCGGGGAGAGAAGTCCTGAGGGCTAATGGAAGAAGGTTCTCCACGATAACATGGTGATCATGACTTTTCAGCCCATCGATCTTGCCCTTCACAATTTTTATTTTCTTGCTGAATGATCTTGAGAAACTTGTGGGAACTTTCAAATTATGCAACACCTACAGGAATCTTTTCTTCTCCGGTTGTAACATATGATAAGCGGCAATGAGAAGTACAAACTTGCCCGGTTTACCCGTTACCGGTCTAGGGTGCAATTCACTTCTTATTCCCCACTCTTGTAGATCCATCCAAGCATTCAGGTTGTCTTTCGATTTCCCGTCTTTACAAAGAAGCAAGTTAAGTATGTGCTCTAATACTCCCTTCTCTATATGCATGACGTCCAGACAATGACGCACTAAATTTGTTGACCAGTACGGAAGCTCGAAGAAAATGCTTAACTTATTCCAAAATGGTGGTTTGACATGTTTCGTCGGATCCATCCCGAAGGTCACATTATTGTAACCATCCCATTTAGCAGTCACGTTCTCTCCGGACAATGGGGATGGAGGTCCAAGAAGCTCCTGATGACCATCAAAGTGAATCGTGTCTAACCTATAAGGGTAGTCTGGAGGCAGGAAACGTCGATGGCCGCAATAACAAACCTTCCTGCTAAAATTCAAGAATTTCGATGTTGTATGTTCATGGCAATGAGGACATACTTTGTGATCATGTACGGACCAACCTGATAGCATTCCATACGCAGGAAAGTCATTAATTGTCCACATTAAAGCTGCACGCAGTATGAAGGTTGTATTTGTGTTTGCATCATATGTCTCTATACCATCAATGAATAAAGATTTCAACTCCTCGATCAGAGGTCGGAGATAGACGTCGATATTGTTCCCCGGTGAGTTTGGTCCGTCGATAAGAAGAGGCATCATAAAGTATGATTGGTCCATAGCCATCCAAGACGACAGATTATAAATTATCATTACAACGGGCCATGTGCTGTGATGGGAAAATAATATTTAGAGATAATCAGCGTAGGGATCGATCTGCCTTTTTACTTAAATCTCTATTTAGATGCCCCTACGGATAAGTCCGTAGGTTCTTGGTTTGCGGCTCCGTAGGGGCAAACAACAATTTAAGATTTAATAATTTTTAAATAAATATGTAAGGACCGTAGGGGCAACCGTTTGGCCCTACGGATTAATCCGTATGACCAAACTAAATCTGCCTCTACGGATGTCGTTATCCGTAGGGGCAACCCTCTATTTTAGTAGTGCCACATCTTAGATGATAAACATGGAGATAATCAAATTAGATAGCGAAAACCTTCAAATCAATTCCAAAATTGTCCTTTTGCACTATAATATAGATTTTGTAATTTCTGGTCCTTTCATATTGAAATAAATGTGACAATCTTGACTTTTCGAGGATATCTCTCAAGAAGTAACTAAATTAGGGTTTTTCGAATATAGTAGAAATTAAAGCTAATATCAATAAATCCTAAATTGGTGTAATTTGAGAATACTTAGTAAATGGTTTACTTTTTTAGAAATTAAAAAAAGTTTGGGTTTGTTATAAGAAAAAAAGAAAGCAAGAAAACCTAAAATGAAAATTTGCATCTAAGTACCTAACATACATTGTTTCTTCTTAAATTGGAATAAAGAAGCAATCAAATCTTCTTTTTTTATTATAATCACGTCAAATTAGGAGTTTAACCATATAAAAATATGTTTTTTTAATAAAATAACATTAAATATAATTTTTTTGCGTGTGTCAGGATCTGGAAAATTGGTAAATATTTTATGCCTAAATTTCAACTTGATATCATGGCTTTTAGCCGCTTTCCTTCAAACCTGCCACAAACTTCTAAAATGATACTGAACTACCACAAGCTTTCCTTTGTTCTACAAAACTCCCTAATAAGGTTAATATAAGTTTAAAAAATGTTTTTTTTTTAAATTATAGCCCTTACAAAATATAACAAATTACTTTCTACTCTCAAAACTTGATATTTACTTTTTACCCCCCAAAACTAATAAGATACATCATTTTATCGCCTTTACTATTTCCGTCAACTTTTAACGGCATAACATTTGGTTTTTCCTTAAAATATCTCAACCTCTCATCTTCTTTGGAAATACTCAATTTCTTTTCTCAGTTGATATTAGGGTGTACGCTACTGCTGCATCTTTTTCAAAAGCAGCCATAAGATCAGAAGCATTTTCAACACACTTTTCTACCTATGAAGAACTTGAATACTTCTACGGTCTTATTTGTTGTCTTCGGATAAATAGTAAATCTAAAATCTATGGAGAAATTTAAAACTAAAATTAACTGGGTTTTTTCTAACGGAAATCGTAAAAGGGAGTAAAATGATGTATCGTATTAGTTTTGGGAAGGAGGGAGGTTTTAAAAACTAAATATCAAGTTTTGGGAGATTAGAAAGGAATTTGCTACGTTTTGTGGGTGCTACAAGTAAAAAACCCTAAGAAGAACATGTATGTTAGGTACTCAGATGCAAATTTTCATTTTAGGTTTTCTTTCTTTCTTTTTTTTCATATAACAACCCAAAACTTTTTTTTTAATTTCTGAAAAGCAAACCATTAATTACTAAGTATTCTCAAATTACATCAGTTTAGGATTTATTGATATAACACACACCCCAAATTCTTTAATCATTTATTTTTAAATTTCATCTTTAATTTCTATTATATTCGAAAACTCCTAATTTAGTTATTTCAAGAGAGATATCTTCGAAAAGTCAAGATATAGATATAGACGCATTTATTTCAATATGAAATGATCAGGAATTGCAAAATATATGTAGTTAAAATCGAAGTTTGAAATTAATTAGAACAGAAAGTTTGAACTAGTTTAGATATTTAATTGCGTGTTTTGTAAATACAACGATAACTAAAGGTGAAATATATAATTTTAAAGATTTGAAATGATATTAATGAAACTTTAAGATTTAAGAGTGATAAATAGAAATATTACAATTGAAAGTTGTTTTAAGAAAAGAAATTAGGGTACAATTTTAACATCGATTTAATTTACAAGATCACGATTTTTTTTAAAAAAACAATGGATAAGCTTTATAAATATTTTAAGACCTGTTAACATAATTCATCTCTAATATTATAGCTCCTCTTCTCGTTAAGAAAACAAATATAATTTGATGGCCCTTTCATGGTCGTGGTTTGAGATTTTCTCAGAGATCTTTGATAAATTGTCGACGGTCAACCGTGTCCGTTGTCGGTGCGTATGTAGATACTGGAGATAAATTGTCGACGGTCGACCGTATCCGTTATCCGTTGTCAGTGCGCATGTAAAAATAATGTGTTTCAGTAGTACTTCTAGAAATAAACTAAAAAACTGGTATAAACTAAATTTCCTTACCATAAGAAATTCAAATAAACGATTTAAATAACAAATCTAAATTAAAAAAATCTCTATAAGTTATACAATTATTTTTGTAAAACACACAACATTATTTTAATATCAAATCAATAATGTGCAAACAAATAAGTAAGAATCCCAAGGACTATATAAAGATATACACTGTTTTACATTTTTAATCATGGAAAATAAAAAATTGTTCATTTTTCTAAATAATAAAATTTCCTTAAATTTTAACTTGATACCATAAATTTTATCCACGTTCCCCCAAAACTACCATGAATTTATTAAATTATGCAAAACTACCATGAACTTCCCATGTCCGGCAAAACTCAAAGACGGAATAACAAGGGGTTAGCTGAAAGTATAAAATGACCGAAATACCCAACATATATAAATTAATTTGGGTAAATTTTCAAAGAAACCCAATTAAGCACTCTTTTCCATTTTCAAAAACCCTCTATCCCAAATACGGTAGTCAAAACCGTTTTGGAAATTTCTTATCTACATAGTAGCCTGCTATATCCAACCAATTAATACAAGTTATTTAAATATCGCAGGAAAAAAAATTAGATATCACAGAAAACAGCTTGGATATCGCAAGCTGCTGCTTAGATATCGTAGGAAACTAGATATAGTAGGAAACTACTAGATATCATAGGTAAGGGTTTTTTGACAACTAAAAACTCTTTTAAGGGGTTTTGACTACAGTTTCTATGCCATTCATTTTTAACAATGGATAAAAGTCCTTGTGAATTTTGATAATTTATCCTATAAATTTACGGTGAAAATATTACTACAGTTTTTAGGCCAGGAGGAAGTTTCCTCTTATTGCGTCGAAAAATCCAACACTTCAATTTTTTCGACGGTTGGTATCCACCATCGTCATCTTCATTGTGTAAGATGTGGATATACCAAATTTGATGGGGATCCAACATATTTTCACCGTTAATTTTAAAACTAATATTTATTGGGCATTTCGGTCATTTTATCTTTTTTTAAACTTATATTAACCTCGTTAGGGAGTTTTATGGTACAAGAGAAAGTTTGTGGTAGTTCTGCATCATTTTAGAAGTTTGTGGTTGACGGATGTCGGATCACGTCAAGATGTTACCTTCCGTAGATCCTCTGGGAGCGACGATGGACGGCTGAGATTGAAGTTGGAGGCTGGCTCCTGAAGCGTGTGGATTTCAATGGGTTTGAGATTGTTGTTGCTGAGCTACCTGCAAGGAAGTCCCGGGGTGGTTATACCATCGAGGACTCTCCGACGATCAAGTTAGAGAGGAAATCCGAGCAGAGCAACGGCTTAGTGGAGTAAAAATGGCTTACTTGAACCGTCTGAAGGAAGGGTTTATATAGTGGTGGCAGCAGGCAGGCAGGCGTGAGAATCACGCCGGCCGTTACGCTCCCGATGTCACGCCCGCATGATGGGCGGGATCCCGCATTAATGGCGAGACAGGCTCGTTAATGGGGGATCCTGATGGCGTAGAACGTGGGATGTGGCCGGCGGATATCTCGCGCATGGCGAGATTCGCGGGATGGCGGTTGCGCCTGTGAGTGGTGCCGTTGGTCGGTCGATGAGACTGAGGAAGATGACTTCGGCGGGAGAGCTCGGGGATGAGCGGGAGGCCGGGGTATCTTGGTTTTGTGATAGCTCGGAGGCAAGCCGGATGGCCGAGAAAGCTCGGGCATGCGATAGCTCGGAGTAAAGCAAAGGGACAGTTGGCTTGGCTGCTGAAGTGCTCGGAGGAAAGGAGTGGAGTGCAACCTCGGAGACATGGTTTGAGGGAAGCCCCCACTGTAGCACGCTGGTTCCCCCTCCGTGGCCCTCCGGGGCCTAATTGGCTTACACATATGACACGTCGTCCGCCACGTGTCATGATATAAGGGATTACCGTTATTGAGCATCATCATTAGCCCCCACTCTCGTTCCGATCTACTTGTGGGTCGGGTCGAGAGTGGATTGCTTGGTTCTTTCTGTGCGGCTTGGCGCCGGTAATTCCTTGTGGTAGATTGTTCGGGGACGACACAGCGTTCTTGTTATCACTCATCGAGTATGAGTCGAATGAAGGATGAGTGCGGGAAGGTCAATATCCTCCCTTTGCCGGAGTTGAGGTGCTGATCGCGCGTTGAGTATGAGTTTATTCGGCGGGTCTTAGATCCGTGTGTTTGTAGGGTAGAAAGCTGTCCGCTGCGGATGCGCCCAGCAGTAAGCTACTCAGCGACCTCGCGATGAGGGCTTCGGGTCCTCAGGGTCTGATGGGAAGGAAACTGCACGCTGGGGATGCGCCGAGCAGGAAGAAACTCGGCGGCCTCGTGAGGAGGGCTTCAGATCCTCAGCATCTGATAGGAAGGAGGCTGCCCGCTGGGGATGCACCGAGCAGGAAGAAACTCGGCGGCCTCGCGATGAGGGCTTTAGATCCTCAGCGTCTGATGGGCAGGAGGGTGCCCGCTGAGGATGCGCCGAGCAGGAAGAAACTCGGCGGCCTTACGAGGAGGGCTTCAGATCCTCAACGTCGGTGGGTAAAATGTTACCCGCTAAGGATGACCGAGCAGGGTAGCTGCTCGGTTGCCTCTTGGTGAGGGCTTCGATCTCTGGCGTCATGGGGTAGTGAACTACCAGCCAGGGATAACCGAGCAAAGGCGGGCCCGGTTGCCTCTTGGTGATGGCTTAGATCCTTAGCACGGGAGGGGCCGTAAGAGGCCTACTAAGGACGGGCCGAGCAGGATTGCTGCTCGGTGCCTCTTGGCGAGGGCTTTGATACTTAAGGACGGGCCGAGCAGGGTTGCTGCCCGGTGCCTCTTGGCGAGGGCTTAGATCACTGGCGTCGTGGGGTAGTGAACTACCATCCAGAGATAGTCGAGCATGGTAGCTGTTGGGCTGCCTCTTGGTGAGGTCTTAGAACCCTGGCATTGTGGGGTAGTGAACTACCAGCCAGAGATAGCCGAGCAGGGTAGCTGCTGGGCTGCCTCTTGGTGAGGGCTTAGATCCCTGGCGTCGTGGGGTAGTGAACTACCAGCCAGAGATAACCGAGCAAGGGTGGGCCCGGTTGCCTCTTGGCGAGGGCTTTTGATCCTTAGCGTAGGAGGGGCCTTAAGAGGTCTACTAAGGACTGGCCGAGTAGGGTTGCTGCCCGGTACCTCTTGGCGAGGGCTTTGATCCTTATGGACGGGCCGAGCAGGGTTGCTGCCCAGTGCCTCTTTGCGAGGGCTTAGATCCCTGGCGTTGTGGGGTCGGGAGATACCAGCCAGGGATAACCGAGCAAGGATGGGCCCGGTTGCCTCTTGGCGAGGGCTTTTGATCCTTAGCACGGGAGGGGCCGTAAGAGGCCTACTAAGGACGGGCCGAGCAGGGTTGTTGCCCGGTGCCTCTTAACGAGGGCTTAGATCCCTGACGTCGTGGGGGTAGTGAACTACCAGCCAGGGATAGCCGAGCAAGGTAGCTGCTGGGCTGCCTCTTGGTGAGGGCTTAGATCCTTGACGTCGTGGGGTAGTGAACTACCAGCCAGAAATAACCGAGCAAGGGCGGGCCCGGTTGCCTCTTGGCGAGGGCTTTTGATCCTTAGCGCAGGAGGGGCCGTAAGAGGCCTACTAAAGACGGACCGAGCAGGGTTGTTGCCCGGTGCCTCTTGGCGAGGGCTTTAATCCTTAAGGACAGGCCAAGCAGGGTTGCTGCCTGGTGCCTCTTGGCGATGGCTTAGATCCCTGGCGTTGTGGGGTATGGAGCTACTAACCAGGGATAACTGAGCAAGGGCGGGCCCGGTTGCCTCTTGGCGAGGGCTTTTGATCTTTAGCGCGGGAGGGGCTGTAAGAGGCCTACTAAGGACGGGCCGAGCAGGGTTGCTGCCCGGTGCCTCTTAGCGAGGGTTTTGATCCTTAAGGACGGGCCGAGCAGGGTTGCTTCCCGGTGCCTCTTAGCGAGAGCTTCGATCCCTGGCGTCGTGGGGTAGTGAACTACCAGCCAGGGATAGCCGAGCAAGGTAGCTGCCGGGCTGCCTCTTGGTAAGGGCTTCGATCCCTGGCGTTGCGAGGTATGGAACTACCAGCCAGGGATAGCCGAGCAGGGTAGCTGCTGGGCTGCCTCTTGGTGAGGGCTTAGATCCCTGGCGTCGCGGGGTATGGAATTACCAGGAAAGGTAGCTGCTGGGCTGCCCCTTGGTCAGGGCTTCGATCTCTGGCGTTGCGGGGTATGGAACTACCAGCAATGGATGACCGAGCAGGGTAGCTGCTAGGCTGCCTCTTGGTGAGGGCTTCGATCCCTAGCGTTGCGGGGTATGGAATTACCAGCCAGGGATAACCGAGCAAGGGCGGGCCCGGTTGCCTCTTGGCGAGGGCTTTGATCCTTAGCATGGGTGGGGCTATGCGAGGCCTGCTAAGGATGGACCGAGCAGGGTAGCTGCTCGGTTGCCTCTTGGCGAGGGCTTAGATCCCTGGCGTCGTGGGGCAGGGAACTACCAGCCGGGGATAACCGAGCAGGGTAGCTACTGGGCTGTCTCTTGGTGAGGGCTTAGATCCCTGACGTCGTGGGGTAGTGAACTACCATCCAGGGATAGCCGAGCAGGGCAGTCGCTCGGCTGCCTCTTGGTGAGGGCTTTGATCCTTAGCGTTGGAGGGGCCGTAGGAGGCCTGCTAAGGACTGGCCGAGCAGGGTTGCTTCCCGGTTGATTCGTGAGGTTCTGTCCGATCTTCCCGGTGTGAGTATCAGGAAGAGGGACAGCCGCGGGTGACATATGTCATGAATGCGTGGGGGAGGTGAAGCGCCGGAGCCGCGTCATTTCTATTTCGCCGAGAAAGGCTCAATGTATGCCGCACGGCAGTATAGTTGTGTGTGAAACAAGCGGCGAGGTAGTTGGAGACTTCGGCACATTCTGATCTTTGGCCTCTGTTGTTGGAGACTTGTGCCTGACCGTGGCCCCGCTTCCTTTCGATGAGGTTCCTCAGGTCCCCTGGCGAGGTAGTCTTCGAGCTGCCGTGACGAGTCCCGTCCGCACGACCCCATTGAGGGAAGGGGTGTTGGTCATGCCTGGAAGCAGGCAAGCTGACCGATATCTCCTCGGGAGGGGCAGGGGAGCGAAGGGGCTCGGGGCGAGGCGCTCTGGCGATGGACCTCGGTGGTGAACTGTGGGGGCCCCAGCGGGTCATGGAATGTGTTGGTCCGGGAGATCTGCGGCCGTGGAAGGTAGCGAGGCGGTGGTCGGCAGTGCCGATACGAGCATAGTCTTCTCTTCCTCTGTAGGGGTCCCGGTTCCGAAGCGGGGGAGCGGCGACCAGGGGAGCTTTCCCTGCCGTTTGGACTCGGACAAGCGCATCCACGATGGACGCGAGTCGATCTATCCGGACGACTAGGGCTTTGATGGCGTTCGGGGGAGGAGATTCGTCCGCGCCTCTGTTGTGGGGGAGGAGGCGGCTAGTGCTTGGATCGTCGTAGTGATCGCTCGCCATTGGGTTGAGATCGAAAGATGAACTTTTGTTTTGGTGGAATCAAGAAGCTTCCCACATACGGCGCCAGTTGACGGATGTCGGATCACGTCAAGATGTTACCTTCCGTAGATCCTCTGGGAGCGACGATGGACGGCTGAGATTGGAGTTGGAGGCTGGCTCCTGAAGCGTGTGGATCTTAATGGGTTTGAGATTGTTGTTGTCGAGCTACCTGCAAGGAAGTTCCGGGGTGGTTATACCACCGAGGACCCTCCGACGATCAAGTTAGAGAGGAAATCCGAGCAGAGTAGCGGCTTAGTGGAGAGAAAATGACTTACTTGAACCGTCTAAAGGAGGGGTTCATATAGTGGTGACACCAGCCAGGCAGGCGCGAGAATCACGCTGGCCGTTACGCTCCCGACGTCATGCCCGCATGATGGACGGGATCCCGCATTAATGGCGAGACAGGCTCATTAATGTAGGATCGTGATGGCGTAAAATGTGGGATGTGACCGGCGGATATCTCGTGCATGGCGAGATTCGCGGGATAGCGGTTGCGCCTGTGAGTGGTGCCGTTGATCGGTCGATGAGACTGAGGAATATGACTTCGGCGGGAGAGCTCGGGGATGAGCGGGAGGCCGAGGTATCTTGGTTCTGTGATAGCTCTGAGGCGAGCCGGATGGCCGAAGAAGCTCGGGCCTGCGATAGCTCGGAGTAGAGCAAACTGACAGTTGGCTTGTCTGCTGAAATGCTCGGGGGTAAGGAGTGGGGTGCAACCTCAGAGACAGGGTTTGAGGGAAGCCCCCACTGTAGCATGCCGGTTCCCCCTCCGTGGCCATCAGAGGCCTAACTGGTTTACGCATGTGACACGTCGTCCGCCACGTGTCATGATATAAGGGATTACCGTTATTGAGAATCATCAGTGATAGTTTTGAGGGAAAGTGGCTAAAACTCATGGAATCAAGTTGAAATTTAGGTATTAATTTATCAATTTTCCCCGTGTGTGTGTGTGTATAAGACACACAAAAGATTATATTTAACATCATTTTATTAGAAAACTTAATTTATATAGTTAAACTCCTAATTTGACGTGAATATAATACAAGAACAAGATTTGATTACACCTTTATTCCAATTTAAGAACAAAAATGTATGTTAGGTACTTGATGCAAAATTTCATGTTAGGTTTTATTCCTTTCTTTCTTTTCTTTCCTATATAACAACCCAATACTTTTTTATTTCCTGAAATGTAAACCATGCATATACTTAGAATTCTCAAATTACACACCAATTTGTTTTATCATTTATTTTTAAATTTCAGCTTTAATTTGTATTATATTCGAAAACTCCTAATTTAGTTATTTCAAGCGAGATATCTTCTAAAAGTTAAGATATAGACGCATTTATTTCAATATGAAAGGACCAGGAATTGCAAAATATATGTAGTTAAAATCTAAGCTTGAGATTAATTAGAACAGAAAGTTTGAAGTAGTTTAGATATTTAATGGTGCGTTTTGTAAATATAACGATAATTAAAGGTGAAATATATAATTTTAAAGATTTGAAATGATATTAAAGAAACTTTGAGATTCAAGAGTGGTAAATAGAAATATTACGATTGAAAGTTGTTTTTAGAAAAGAGATTAGGTACGATTTTAACATCGATTTATTTTACAAGATCACGATTCTTAGAAAAAGAACAATGGGTGAGCTTTATAAATATTTCATGACCTGTTAACATAATTCATCTCTAATATTATAGCTCCTCTTCTTCTGGTTAAGCCAACAGAGAGATAATTTGATGGCCCTCTCATGGTCGTGGTTTCCATCTGAGATTTTCTCCAAGATCTTTGATATATTGTCGACGGTCGACCGTATCCGCTGTCGATGCGTGTGTAGAGACTGGAGATGTGCTGCCGAAATGCAAAATTTCCATACGCCTGTTCCAGAATCACCATGGTTGATGTTCTCCGATCCCCTCAAGGACTGCAAACTTTACAATATAGCCGGGAACGAGGAGTATCATATGGATAATTTGTCTGAGCCGGATATCCGTAAGCGCGTATGGATCGGTTCATCAGAAGGATGGTTGATCACAGCTGACGAGCGATCAGATTTGCATCTCCTAAATCCAATCACACGTGTTCAGATCCCCCTCCCTTCCATCCTCTCCCTTCCTTCAATTGGAGCGAAGCGCGACCCCCAAGGACACCTTATCAAATACCTCTATTGTTTTGATTCCGAATCTTTTGTAGAGGATGAGGCATATGAGTTCAGCATGGAAGAAACTAAACGCCATCTTTTCTCTACTCATGGTAGATCTGTGGTTTCATGGTCGCAAAATTCATGGCTTGTGATTCTCTTATTCATGCCTTTTCAAAGATTGACTATTGCTACAAGTGAAGATGATGTTTGGACCACAATGGAGGGAAAATTCTATAGAAGTCTTCTTTTTCATGAAGGCTTTTTCTATACGTTGGATAATTATGAACAAGTCAAAGTCTGGGATCTCACAACCAACACTTCTCAACGCCCATGTGCTATTCGTACTATTCAACTCGATCTGGAACCCGATTATGATCGTTTCTTATATTCATACTTGGTTGTATCCTCATCTCGAATTTTGCTTGTTCGAAGGGAAAGAGATAGATGCGAGGGTGAGGATGTGTTTAGGACCGTTTCTTATGCAATAGTCTTTTGATCTTTGAAGTTCAATTAAAACCTTCATATCTCCGTTAACTTCCCTCTTCAATATATATATATATATATATAATGGAGGAAAGATGTCATAGGAGGGGATTTCCTCCTATGGCGTCGGAAAAATACACCTTCCCTCATTTTTTCTGCCGATCGACACCCACTATCTTCATCATTATCATCTAAGATGTGGGTACACCAAATTTCATGTGATTCTATAATCATTTCACTGTTGATTTAGTAATGTAAAATGTTCTAATATAGTAATGTAAAAAGTTCTAATAACGGTAAACCATTAATTTTGAGCCCACTAAATCAACAAGGAAAAAGTTTTAGAATCACATGAAATTTGATGTACCCACATCTTAGATGATAACGATGAAGATGATGGGTTCCGATTGTCAGAAATACGATGGAGGGTGTATTTTTTCGATGCCATAGGAGGAAAACATTTTCACCGTTGATTTAGTGGGTTCAAAATTAACGGTTTACCGACATTAGAACTTTTTACATTGCTAAATCAACAGTGAAATGATTATAAAATCACATGAAATTTGGTGTACTCACATCTTAGATGATAATGATGAAGATAGTAGGTGCCGATCGGTAGAAAAAATGAGGGAAGGTGTATTTTTTCGACGCCATAAGAGGAAATCCCCTCCATGACATCTTTCCTCCATTATATATATATATATATATATATATATATATATATATATTGAAGAGGGAAGTTAACGGAGATATGAAGGTTTTAATTGAACTTCAAAGATCAAAAGACTATTGCATAAGCACGAAGGTGTGTAAAAACGAAAATCGGTGAAAGACGGATGATTTATTTATCACCAAATAAAGATGAATATTATATGGTAGCAGCGGGAAATTCTTTGGCCTTGAATCGGGGTATTCAAGAAGAACAGGTTGTTCCAGCTCGATACCGTTAAGAATTCTTGACTATTGGATACCACTCTGGAAGAGCTAGAATTCTAACCTTGTGTCAGGACCTACGGGCCAAGCGACAGTCTTAGGTAGACAGTTTCTATGGGGCGTAGGCCTCCCAAAAGGTAACGGAGGCGTGCAAAGGTTTTCTCGGGCCGGACGGAGATTGGCCCTCGAGTGCAAAGGCATAAGGGAGCTTGACTGCAGAGTGAAAAATATGACTCGGTATTCAATTAAAAATGATAGAAATCCTAGATTAAAGAATAAACTTTAAAATTAAAACTTGAGAAGCTTAGGACTTTACAAACTTTCGAAATACTTATGGAGTTCCCCATAATCTTCATTTTCTTGTTTCTTTTCTTTTATTTATGAATTTTGTGGGTGTAATTCAGTGAAAACCCTCAGAAGAAAACATTCCTCCTAATAGAGATATTTAGAGGTTTAACGGCTTGTTATACATTCTAAGTGCAATCGCAATGTCTGCGAACGTGAGCTAGGATTTATCTAGTTTTTTTTTCTTTTTTGGATTTTCTTTTTTAGTTTTACTCGAGAATGAGCAAAAGACATGTGTGGGGGTATTTGATCAGCACATTTATTGCACAATATTTACTAGCTTTTACATATCTTTTGTTAATTAATAAATACCATTAATTATAATTTAAGAACATTTATGGACTTATCTGTCAAAAATACAATTATATGTATCTTAAATAATAATGAATGGATAATTGTGATTTAAAACGTTCAAATATTTTCCTAAATAGAATAGATACTATTAAATATTTGTTTAAGATATTTTGCAGATTAAAATACAGCCAAATCAAGAAGCAAAATCAAATCAAGAAACCAAAATCAAATAATGATCAACGATCCTATCAGCCTAATTTAATAATAAATTGAGAATCCATCGTAACTCCACAGATACGACAATATACTCAAGATTTTATGTGATTAAAACTATTCAAATTAAGCCAGAAGATTGTAGTAAAAGATTCAGCCCAAACGGACGTGAAATGACTGCGATTAAGCGTCCAGTTACATGTAAATGGCGGCGGTCCAGCGGCCAAATGTCAATATCCGCCGTTGGATTTTTGTGAGAGGTTTCGATTTGTTTAGATTTAGGGTTTTTCGTCGTAAGTCAATATTATAGATGGTCTCGAGGATTACAGAAAGCGTCTTCTACCTTACATTTAGTTTTTAGTCACCAAAAGAAATGTAATTCTTTTCTTATCATGCATGGTGGAGTAGAAGATCAAGTCCTCAAGTTTGTATTTTTATGCTTTATTGCAATTTATTATTTCTTGTTTTTCTTTTACTTGCATTTATTTTCAATCATATTTTTCTCTTTTAATTCATGCAAATTTTGTGTTTTTAATTTTAGTATGAGTAGCTAAATATTACCATGCCTAGGATAGGATGAACCTAGATTAGTAAAAGGGTTAATCATATAAATCATTATTGTAAAAATAATCCCTTAAAAGATAAATGTAGGTGAAACATATATTGATTTTTCTAGATCGCTTTCATAGGTTATTTAGCATCACTCATAGCCTATACTTTGGATTAGTAAGATCATATTTAAGTTTAAATTGCATTAGAATATTAAAAATTATATTTTTATAAACTTACGAACTAGATAGCTTGATAAGTTATATAGGATTAGAGTTCATATAATCTACACTTTCAAACTAGGTCATAGGTTGTAAAAATACGAACTTTAAGATTATGATTTATGCAGATTTTTTTATAACTAGTTTAGGGGATTCAACACCCTAGGTATGGCCTTTTATCATTAAATTTAATTATTCTTATTTTCTATTTTAATTTTAAAGTGGTAAAAATCATCTTTTTAAATTTTAAGTATAAAAATTAGATTTTTATTTTTAATCTGATTGAGCAAATAATTAATTAATAGCCTTCCATGTGGGATCGACTCGTAGTTACGCGCTTGCTACAAACGAGTCATGCACTTGCAGTATTTTAATTTTATCAATAGAGGCTGATGATATCTTGATTTTATTATGGATGCGTTAAGACTATTGACATTTTGTGAAGTATCGTTCTTTCCTAAAGAACACTTCGTTTTCAACCCATCTTAACAACAAAAATAAAGCTATACCATGAAGAAAGAGAAGAAAAGCCTATGGCCCCAACCACATCTTTCAAAATTATAAAATTTAAATTTTTGTTAAAATGATTGGAAGACGGTTTAAGATTTCTAGAAGCGGAATAGATAGGATAGTTGAATCTTAATTCACATCTCTATTACGAAATCTCTCACTTGAAATTTGTCAGATTTTATTAATGAGTGCAACATGTGTCTTTATTCCTGAACTACGCCATGCACATCACAACATACAACAAACAATCTAACAAATTTCACTTTTTATTAAACTACTCTATTTAATATTTTTCGTTTTTTAGGGTTTTCCGTTTCCTATGAAATTTAACACATGCTACAGGCACTCCCACTGAAACAACTTCTCATTAAATGTCTAAGATTTTAGGTGAGAATAATTTCTTTTTGAAACTTTTGATGTGTAAAATTTTTTCTAATAAAAAATAACTCCCCGAGTTAATGACAAAGATCCTCAAATTAACCCAAAACTTGATCAGTAGGAATTTCAAAAAAAGCAAGAAAACTCAAAACATAATTTTTCTTAACTTTTAAGAGTTGTTCTGGAATTTCCTAAAATTTTCAGAAAATATTCTGGAATTAAAAAAATGTTTTTTAAATTATTATTTTTGAGCCTAGCCAAGCCAAGTTCGGGTGTCCGAGCACGGCTCGAGTGCATCTTATTTTTTTTTCTTTTAAAAAATGCCTGCAGACCGAGCCCAGATCCAGCAAACCCAGCTTGCTGGCCTCGGTCTGCACCCGCAGGCCCAGCATGCGGACAGGCCCTAGCCCGGGCCTGGACGAAGAAGGCCCAACCTACGGCGCCCAGTGTCTGGCGGGCCTTGCCCGCTCTGAAAAAAACCTAGATTTAAAACTATTCTTTATTTTTCAGATTAGAAAAAATATTAAAATCCAAAAAAAATCCAAAAAAATATTATCTTGATTTTAAATTTATTTTTCTTTCCAAAAAATATTTAGCCTTGCCAAATCAAAAAACAATCCTAGAAAATTTCCTTTCATCCAGAAAAACATATTTTTGTTAAAAAAAATATGTGATCCCTACCAAAATCCAAATAAATCCCACAAATTTATAAAAAAATTGGAATTAGGGGGTTTTTAAAATTTGCGACCTAGCCGCCATAAAATTTTCAACAAAAGAACTAAAAAATTTTACACAAAAAAAACAAGATCCAATCTTTTTGAAAATTTTATTCTTACAATTTGTTTCATGACCAATTTCACATCACGAAACAAATTATCATATATCAAAACGTCAACGAAAATTATATCTAATCTAGTATGACTTGTGATGCAATAAAAATTGATAGATCTATAAAGATCCATCACAAACATTAAACCTAATAATCATAGATCTGTCAAATCAATAAAAAATAAAATTTTGATCTAACTTAGACAAAAGACACAACTTTCGAGTTGCAAAACACAGGTCTATGATCTATGAACATGGACATACACGGTTTTGATACCAATGTAGCAAGAAGGTGCATAGATACATAAACATGACACAACCATGGCAACGGAAACAATCAAGTATCTATTCAGGGGTTTTACAGATATGCATGTTTCGATGGTGGGATCGTTTTTCTTGCCCATGTCACGTTTTAGGTCCAAGTTCTCTTACCTGCACGCAACGTCCGGCAGGAAACCACGCTTTGATCAAGAGAGAACCCTCTACGTAATCATCCCGCTAGCCAACCGAAGTAGATCGAGGTTGAAGGAAGAAGACGACAGCTTTAACCCTAGATCTCTCTAGATCCCTCAAGCTTATCCATAATTAATCTTGATTAATTAACCCCGTCGGATCTTTATTTACCCTTGCCTCATATATCATATCTATATATAGAGACCACCCGAAGAGACGGATATTGAGTGGTTGAAGCCCAATATCCAACAATTAATATCAGATGAGGTTTTGGCTGCCATCTAAGAAAATTGAGAGAGAAAGAAAAGCAAGAAGCTAGCCAAAACTAAGAGGGTTGAAGCATCTTGGAGTTCTTTTTAGTCCAGAGATTTTGATCAGGACTTCTTCATTTTCCCTTATTGTAATCTATATACAACTTTTTATATTTTTCGCCAATTTCGTAGATCCTTCCTCTTCTGGTTAAGATAGTAGAGATAAATCGATGGTCCTCTCATTGTTGTGGTTTCCGCCTGAGATTTTCTCCGAGATCTTTCGATAGATTCCCGACGGTTGACCGTATCCATTGCCGGTGCATGTGTAGGTATTGGAGATATGTTGCCGCAACTCAAAATTTACATGGGCCTGTTCCATAATCACCATGGTTGATGTTCTCCGATCCTCTCAAGGGTTGCAAACTTTAAATATAGCCGAGAATGAGGTGTGGATAACATGCCTGAGCCGGATATCCGCAAACGCGTATGGATTGGATTTTCAGAAGGATGGTTGATCACTGACGATGAGCGATCGGAGTTGCATATCCTAAATCCAATTACACGTTTTAAGATTCTCCTCCTTTCCATCCCCTCCCTCCCTTCCAATACAGGAGGTCACAACCATGAAGGGAACCTCATCAAGTACCTCTACTGTGCCGATTCCCTCTCTTTCAAAGAGGACGATGCGCTCGAGTTTAGCATGGAAGAAACCAGCCGCTATCTTTTCTATAACCATGGTAGATCTACAGTTTCATGGTTGAAAAACTCATGGGTAGTGATACCGTGGTTCATGCTTCGTCAAAGATTGGCATACGCCAGAAGTGGAGACGATCGATGGTTGGACCGTGATGGATGGAACACACTATAAGGGTATTCTTTTTCATAAAGGACTTCTCTATGCTATAGATGATAATTTTACTCGTGTCAAAGTCTGGGATCTCATAAGCAATGTTTTTCAATGCTCCTCTCTTATTCGAAATATCCAACTTGATTTTAAACCAGATTACATGATCATTTAATATATAAATACTTGATTGTATTCTCATCTCAAATGTTGTTTGTTCTATAAGGGATGGAGATATGGATGAGGATGGAGATATATGGAGATCAGTCTCTTTTGAGGTCTAGTAATTAGTCGTCGATGGCGACAAGATTAGTTGTTTGAAGATGCAATCTCCTGAGGAGGATCAAAACATGCTATTCTTCATCAGGAATGGCTCCAGCATATCTTTGTCCGCTTGAAACTTTTCTAACCTGAAAGGGAATCGCATCTACTTTGTCGATGACAATTGGAAAGAAATTACGATACTAAATACACAAATAGTGATATTGGAGTTTCCTCAAGATATGCCCAAATTAAATTGGCCTCCACCAGTATCGATCACGCCAAATTTTCTTTAAAAGGATCAAATTCTATTACATGCCATGCATTTAATGGTAATTAGTTGAATACAAATTCTGCCATTGTATTCTTTTCCTTCTTCTTCCATGAATATATATTTTTAATTATTATTTCCTTATTATTTTATTCAGAGTAAATGTCTTATACTTGGTAGTTGTTTCTTCTTCTGTTTTCCTGAAAACGAGGGTAGTTGTTTCTTCTTTTATTTTAAAATTCAAAATCAAACCCTACTTTTGCAAATAGTTTATTTAAATATAAAATGAATTAGTTAAAAAATTTAATTAGTATTTTAATTATAAATTATATTAAAAAAAAGTAACCAAAGATTTAAGAACATTTATTTTAGGAAGATGTTTGTTTTATAAAAATGAATTGATCTAAAATTTATTTATATTTTCCTAGCTGCATTTTGTAGTTTTTAATTAAATTTTGGATTTCAAAAAAGAAATGGTAAATGCATATATGTATAGAGCTGTTAAACGAGTCAAACTAGTTGACCTTTTGATTGTTCAGCTTGGCTCGTTCATTTAAACGATTTCAAAAAATTGCTCAAAGCTTGGCTCTTTTTTAGCCAAACAAGAGCTTTTACTGAGCCCAAGCCGAGGCTCGAGCTTTATCAAGCTTGTTTAAAAACTAGAAAATAATAGCTGAAAATAATTACAAAAATATGTAAAAAAAAACAAAAAAAAAACATATAGATGTTCAATATTATTTTTGGCAACCTGAGTAGCGATCTGAATTTCGAGTTAATATCGACGAGCTAATATATATTAAATGAATTTAAGAATAAGTTATTACAACTAAATACTAATTTAGCCATATACTATTTGAGCCTACATCACCTTAAACATAAATTAGTCCCACTACTATAATGAGGGGTTGTCCCTACGGATAGAATAACTCGCAGGGACAACTTTTTATTGACCTTACGGTTTACTCTGTAGGGGCATTGTTTGCCCCTACGGCTAAATCCGTAAGAGCATAAATAAATTAAAAAATATTAAAATGCAATGTATTTATTTGGCCCTACGGTGCCGCAAAAGAGAGACTTACGGATTAATCCTTAGGGGAAAAAAGGGGTTATTTAAAAAAAATAAAGCTAAGAATTTTCCCACTGTCCCCAAAATTTCCCACCAACCCGTGCCCTCGCCCATTGTCGCCACCCCACTCTCGTCGTCTCCTTCCTTGTCCATCGCCGTCGATCGAGCTCTTCGTGGAGTTCCTCGTCGCCGCCAATCGTCCTCGTCGCCGCCTCCACCCCTTCTAGTTCTATCTTCCCGGTCTCTTCCAGCTCGTCGAAGCCTTGCTCTCCACCTCCTCGAGGAACTTTACTTGTCGGCCGAGGTGAGTTAATTTTGATTTTAATTTATAATTTTGTTGTTTTAAATTGGTGTTGTTGTTGTTGATGATGATTTTAGGGTTAGGGTTAGGGTTAACAGGTCGGGATAAATGGAGGTTAATTTGGGTTAGGGTTAGGTTTTGGGTGATGATTAGGGTTAGGGTTATGGTTAATTAGGTAAAATAGGGTTAGGGTTATAGGGCCGGATTAATTGGGGGTTAATTTGGGTTAGGGTTAGGTTTTAGGTGATGATTATGGTTAGGGTTAATTAGGTAAAATAGGGCTAGGGTTAGGGTTTGGGTGATGATTAGAGTTAGGGTTAATTAGGTTAAATAGAGTTGGTGATGATTAGGGTTATGGCTAATTAGATTAATTAGGGTTAATTTTGGTTTGGGCTAGAGTTAATTTGGGTTAGGGTTTAGGTGATGATTAGGGTTAGGGTTAATTAGGTAAAATAGAGTTAATTTGGGTTTGGGTGATAATTTGGGTTCATTAGGTAAAATATGGTTGATTTAGGTTAGGGTGCTGATTAGGGTTAATTTGGTTTCATTAGCTTAATTTTGGGTTAATTAGAGATAATTTAAGTTATGGTGATGATTAAGGTTAATTTGGGTTAATTAAAGTTAGGGTTAGGGTGCACTAGTTTCTTTAGTAGAATACTCGATAATAATGTAAACGTACAATTTTACCGTAAACGTAAGAAAACTTTACCCTAAACTAAAAACTTCAAATCTTTAAAAACGAAATGTAAATGTAAAACCTATTCAAGTTAAATGTTCAACTTAAAACCAATATATGATACTCGATGATAATATGAAACTTTCATATTTTCATCGATACTCATATGTGAAAATGAAAGTGCGACTTAGTCCCCATCTATCTGTTAACATTCGTTCGATGTTCGTCCTAATATAGAACTATACGAAGGTTGTTAAATATCGGACGGTATAGTTCGGTGCTAACATCCGTCGTGTAGTCTATGTGACGAGAAAATTCAATCGTATGATAACCGATAGATTTGTCCAGTGTAGACAAGTTAGAAATGTATAAAGCAAACACCTGCATTCACTTTTGTTTTCATTCATTTCGAGTTATTTCGTCGGCTCTTTTCCGCTGGTTCTCCGTGTACAAAGATAAATTAGACGTTCATTTCAACGTTGTTTCACAGCATTTAAATGATTATCTATTCTATTACAGCGTATTCGGAGAACAGCGGGAAGGTGCTGCCAAAATTTACTCGAAACGGATGAAAGCACAAGTGAATGGGTATCTGCTCTATACATTCTTAATGGAATAGAAGGCTTACCCCCGACAGCCGATGTAACGACTTTAATTTCACTGTACGAAAATTTTTAAAGTTAATGTACATAATAGAGTTTGCAAACTTGAGTACAAGTTATAAATTAAATTTGTTTAATAACGGCAAGAAAATACTTATAGCTCATTGGTAAAGTCTTGCATTGCTGTGACTTAACCCTTGTGTTCGAATCTCATCAGCCACATATTATTTTTTTCTGATTATTAATTTAAACATTTAAGAAGCCCAAAAAGTTTACACGTGCAATGCACGTAAAACTGAAGAGTCGGAGAAATCAAACATGTGCAATATGGAGTTAACACCAGATAGTACGCAAGGCCAAAATTCAGAGGACCAAAGCCCTAGCACTACCGGCGAGATCGCCCTTTTGGCCGGCGCCGACGGTCCGCCCGTAGGCAATAAGCCCCGGACTTTGCACACATGTCCCTTGGCCTACCCCCATTACCCATGTTTTGTTTATTTTCTCTGCAATTTCACAGAGAAGTAAATTTCATTCTTTAATCTAATTTTTAATGCTCTTTAATTCTTTCTTCAATTCCAAAACCCTAATTTCATCCTATAAATTGTCGCGCCCCACTTCCCAGTGTACGGAAAGAGGACATGGCAAGATCCGCTACGTATTTACTCAGAAGTAAACACGCTAAGCATATTTAAGCAATATAAAGTAAAGTACACAAGAGACATGAATGTAAATGAACAGCAACTTTATTTATTAAACATTTTTTTACAGGTACAACTGAAATGTAAATACATGAGAAGAAAGTGATGCCTAAACAATGGCATAACTGAAATGAAATAATTATGTACAAGTGTCTAAAGCTCCGGGTCAAAAGCAAACTGCTCCAAATCCTTAGTGCTGGGCTCGTTCTCTAATACGTCCGAAACACCTGACAACATTCCAAAGAAAGAAGAAAAGGAATGTCGTCGGCGAACAATCACTCGGTAAGTTCTAAAGATGAGTAGAGATAGAATAGACAAAAAAATATATATCTTATAGTGTTTGATTATATTGTTAACGCTGTTGTTTGTAGCTTGGTACAGAAAATACCGGTGTATACGAGAAGAGTCCCACTATTCCGGAAACTAAGGTATACGGAGCACAAGGAACCGTTCATCTACAGTACAACGTCAATGGATATTCAGGTTAGGCGTATTATGGTTACAGTCTCGTGCCACTTCTAACGCCTTCCGTACCAATCTACCCCTTATAAACCCCGCGATGTCTTTTGTATTGATTGTATTGTTTTTTATATAGATGGATGACTTGCCGAAACCATGATATCAGTAAACATAATGGATATAAATGGAGAGTCATGTAGACGGAGTATATCCATGGTTCAGTTCGGTCAATACAGATTGATATAGATTGAATAGTCGGATTCATGTTGGATTGTGGTTTATACTTGAATTACATTCAAGTTGATTAGATTGAGATTCAGTATGAATCAGACACTTTGAAGAGAACTTGAAATTCTGAATTAGTTTTGATGTTATTGGTAACCGCTGCACATGAACGGCAGGATTTGTGTCTTTTTTCAAGACAATTACCGTGTTGATAACACCATTTGTTAGATTGTCTACCTTAAATAGGCAAGCACCCATATTCTCCGGCTCTCTGAGGCTCAAGAGACCGGTTCCGCTTAAACCTATGTTTACTAGGGTCCTTATTGTAATTTAATATAACTTGAGTGGTTATTATGTAAAAATAGTTTTGGTATATTTTCAAAATACACCTCAAACATTTAGTTATCTTCTTTAGGGTTTTCATAGAAGTATATTTTATAAAAGTGAAATTTTCTAGTGAGTAGAACCTAATTTCATAATATATGGTATTTTATTAAAATATTGGAATTGTTTTGTATTTGGATGATATTTTCATGTAAAAGTGATTTCTTTGATTTAGAAAACTTGGAATATTTATATAATATAATTAAAATAGATATTTTTATAATAGTTATATATTTAAAAGAATAAATTTTATTTATTCTTGTAGAAATCTCATTTTCTAAAGAAAAACGCATTAAAAATTCCATCGAGATTGAATGCTCCTTTCGGAGGTCTGCATCTCGTTCTAGTGGACCCGAATACGTGCGATAACCCGTACCAATCCGATCGGGGTCCCCAAAATGGGTTGTAGAGGCACAATTGCAAGGAATTGATTGATCCACCTTTTAAATAGAAATGGTTTTGTAAGTTGATGGTATTTATTTGTAAAGTCGTGTTATCCCATGAATATATTCCCAAAACTTCATCGTGCTATATCAAAGATGTAAGCTGTGATGAGGTAGGTCATTACCTTATGAGTTATCTAAAAGTAATACAAGTTTTATGTTGTTTTATGTCGGAAATGTAGTATGTGGTGTTTTACCGTAAAAATACAATAAAAATTGCATAAAAGAATATTTTGATATGAAACTTGTTTTAAAGTGTTTGTTAATATTTGTTAAACATTATGTGACAGTATGGAATTTTATTGATTAATAAAAGTAGAGTTTTATAGGAAAAACCGAATCGGAAGTCGGATTAACTCCGCTTCCGTCGGATAAATAGAACTTTTTATACTAGGAGAAGAGAGGACTTACAAGCTATAGAACAAGAGAAGAAGGAGTGGAAACTAAGGAAGGCTTCAGGGCATCGTTTCGTCGCCGGAATCTTCTTGGAACGTCGCCGGAACTTCACTCTTCGCTAACTCCACTTGCACACTAAAGGGGCTTGAGAATTTTTGAGAGTTTTGATAGGGAATTTCTAAATGAGGAGGGATGAAATGTGGTGTGGTATTTATAGAGAAAATTAGGGTTTAGAGGGTGAAAGAATGCATTAAAATTTGTATTAAATGGGGTTTTATTGTTCTCTGGATGAATGCAGAGAAAATAAACAATGTGAGAGAAGTGGGGTAGCTGAAGAGGTGTTCGGGTGAAAATATGGGGGGCATTGCCCACGGGGGGCCCGGCGGTGCCGGCAATATCGACGGTTTCGCCGGTCGGAAACCGGTGGAGGAGGTCTAGATTTGCGCCACGTGTCCCTCACGATTCATGTACCATCGTGCACATGTTTATTTAATCTGTAATTTATCATTCTTCGTGTAGTGCACGTGCAAACCCTTGGGCTTCTAAAAAAGAAATTTAAATGAAAAGATAATGTAGTTGGGGAATTCGATCATAGGGGCTACGTCAGAGCAGTGTAAGGCTTTACCAATGCGCTACAAGTATTTTCTTATTGTTCTAAATTAAAACAAATACTTATCGTATACACAGGATTGCAAATAGCCCAATTGTACATTAACTTTTAAACAATTTTCTGTACATTGAAATTGGAGTTGTTACAGTCTACCCTCCTTACAAAAATTTCGTTCTCGAAATTTACAATTTATTTTAAGAACTAGTTTACAAATAAATGAGGATATCTTGCACACGTCTCATCATCCCTTTCCCATGTTGATTCTCTTGGTGTGTCCTTTCTCCACATCACTCGAACCAGGTTAGCTTCCTTGTTCCGAAGTGATTTCACCTTTCTATCCAAGATCTCAACAGGTTGTTGCTCACATGATAAGTCTGTCTGTACAGTGAGCTCGGAATGATCAAGAATATAGCTGAGGTCATTCACATACTTTCTGAGTTGGAATATGTGGAAAATATTGTGCACTCCTTCCAATGAAGGTGGAAGTGCCAATCGATAAGCCACTTCACCGATTTTTGCGAAGAAAGATGAATTTTTACGCAAAACTATATCAAAAGAAATTACCCACATTTAATTCGATAAAAGATATTTTAGAAGTGCTATAAACGGATGGTTGTAATATTGAATAAATGAAGAGGGCACTTTCTTAACAAAATATATAAAATTAAGAGTGTTTTGGGAATAAATTATAAATGAGAGGGTAAAGTGTTGGTTTTAGAAAGCAAGAGGTATTTTCTAGGATTTAGCGTTTTAGTTTTTCTAGTGACTCGGGCCACATGGTTTAATGTGTTTTAGATTTTTTCTCGACGAATTAATATCCTAATGTATTTTTGGTTAATACTTTGCTGCCTTATCTATTTCATTTTTACCATGATGTACATTTTGTATTGGTTTATTTAATAATTTCTACAATTTCTTGTCTACTTGATTCAAGAATCAAACCAACAAAAAATAGATACGATGATGAAGGTAGGAAAGTGGTTATCATGAGATATAATAGGGCATTAATGTGTTACAGAAAATATTATAAAGTATCAAAATACACAAGTGGTAAAACAGAGATCATTAGGCAATTTACCATAATAAATTTTGCAATGATTATGATACGTAGATGAAGAATATTTGATAATAATCACGCTCAAATTTATAAGAAAATGAGGGTGCCGTTTTATAACAGCTGGTTCAATTTACAAGACCATAATTATTTTTTTACGCTTACTTTGGCAACACGGTTACGATTTGCGAACCCGCGGTTTCATGGGGTTTCCAAATTAAACTCCAAAATTTGTAACCGATACCCATTTGGCAATCAAATGGAGTTTTTCAAATCACGGTTTCTGAAGTTTTAAAGGCTCAAAACCTCATTTTTCTTACTCCAAAAATTGCAAAATTGCTAAGTTTCGGAAAGTTTGATACCGTGGTCTTTATTCTCTTTCTCTCAGATCTGTAAAAATAAGTTAAATTTAAGGTTTTTTCCATATGTCACCCCCCAAAACTTAGGTATCTCCATATTTCTCCTCGAAAAGTTTGAAATATCAAATTTCAACTCCAAAAGTACTTTGTTAACTAAAAGTACCCATATTAAATCTAGTTATAATTTTTTCACTGGAGTTGAGTGGTAAAAAGTTGGGACTTGTGTTATTGTCCATTCAAACAACTTATTCTTTTATAAAATATTTGTCATGGCTTCATCTTCCTCGTCTTATTAACCCTTCTTAAACTTTATTGGGCAAACCCTTTGAAATTTTTGCAATCCCGTTTGCTAGAAAGTTCCAGAATTCCATCGATTCACGGGGACAAGGGTTGGATAGAAAAGATTTGCTCTAATTTTAGCTTTCAATAAAACCCTTGATTTTGGAAGTGCGATAAAAGCTTAATCCTTGCTAGCTGCAGCTTATGAAGTTAAAAGAGAAGACTTCTGGAGGGTATATCCATCATTTACTAACCAAGCATGCCTCTAATAAATGCTGAGTAAAAGAATGAAAGAAAGTTTTTTGGATAAGTTAAAACTTTTAGGGAAGAATTTTGAAATTTCTTAATTTTAGGGGTGAAACATAAAATTAACTATGCTATGAGAAAAAAAACCTAAATTAGAAAGGAACAATTGGTTTGATAAAATGTGTTCCCAGATGATCCTAGACGTCACAAAACTCCAATTTAATGCAACTAAGTTTGCACACATGCAAACCATGATTTCATTTTAACTTAATCTAAACCATGGTTCGAAAACCTTGTTGCTAAACCAAGCCTTAAAAGGAACGGGGTAAGATGATTTAATTTTTGAAAAATGGTTAAGCCTAATCGATTTAGAATATTAGATTAGGAAGGCTATGAAGATTAGTCTAGATTTCATTAAACCTCATTATATTTTGAGCCCGGCCCATACCTTTTAAAATGATATATGTTGGGTTAGCCTAGCACCTCATGAAGGGTTTGGAAGCATCACATGTACCAAAGATAGAATTTTTAGGGTGCTAAGTTAACAAGCATCGGATCGATACTAGAAAAATTAGGGTTCCTAAATATTTCACATCACCATATGAAAGAAAGGCTAGGGTTTTGAGAGTACAACCTTTGTACCTTCCTACGCTAGACTCCTCGGCTACTTGGGGTTTGAAAGAGCTCCGCTTGAACTCCTCGAGGTCACCGATGATCCACCCGGAGTCCGCTTTGTCCAAGCTTGCAACTTTATCCGATCAAGTGAACGAAATGAAGCTAACCCTCTAAACAAGTTGGCTAAACTTGTGTAGAATGATGTTGTGGTTCTTATTCTCACTTCAAAATCCAATCTTGATGAGTATATTGCTCACTACAAAAAACTAGAGAGCAAAATGAGAGAGGAAGAAGAAGATGATGGCAATTTGAGAAGAAGATAAGAATAACTCATGAAAGAAAGTAGAAAATATATCAATATATATTTTCCTCTTCTCATATCAAACCATGGTTAGGATATTATTGAACTTGAGTTAAAAACACAAAAGGAAAAGTAACCCATGGTCAAATGGTGGGTGAGAATGGTTAGGTCAAGAAGGATGTAGAAACTAGTCATGAATTATCTTTTCCTTTTTGCATTTTGTTTTAACCAAAAATCAAATAATAATCCAAATGAAAACCCATGGTGTGAGTCTTATATTGCCACCATTTTCTTT
This sequence comes from Agapanthus africanus, assembly GCA_030015575.1. Taxonomy (NCBI): domain Eukaryota; kingdom Viridiplantae; phylum Streptophyta; class Magnoliopsida; order Asparagales; family Amaryllidaceae; genus Agapanthus; species Agapanthus africanus. The sequence continues at coordinate 543,409,297 of CM057337.1, forward strand.
GTATAAGCAACCATAATGGATGATGTATGTATGTATGTATGTTTGTATGCACATCCATATGTGCATGAATCTATAAAGAAAGTATACATGCATGCATACATCCATCATACTCAAGAAAGGATTTCAAGTGAGAAGCTAATGGTTAAATGATAAATCAACACTTGATTTATCAATCCGGCCATATCACATACGACCCCTACCAAAAGCAAGCCGCCCGATCAATATACGGTATCCTATACGCGCATTTTAATCGGGTCCATGCGCATATCGCATACGCGCACCACAACGTTTCGCCTGGACTAGGAAACTCCATCGTGGGACTCTGAGACTCATCAATACGCCGGCAGTGGGTGATGATCATATCAAGCACCCCCAAGCCGCAAGCGGTCAGCTAAACGTAACGGCCACCCGGGTATTGAGCGATCAGAAGAGAACAAGCAAACCTGCTACAACTCCCGTCGAGCCAATCGGCAACACTTCCCGTACAGTCCGGTCTCCTCGTCTGATATGTCGCATATCAAGTCTAGGGGTGGTAAACGTCAGACCCTAATAACTGATAAGTCGTGCCGATGTGAGCCTCATAACGGGTCGAGAAACTACTGGTAACACTTACCAGCAAATCTCTGAATCAGCCCTGGCCAGGGACTTCCCTGTTACAGCCAATCGAGCACAGCGCAACATCAACCCCCAATACCGGGAGAGACGAAACCCCTCCTATCGCTCATTGGCTCCATGTGACTCGGGATTGTACCCAAAAACCACCGTTTTGCACGCCCTCATGGACGTGGTAAGGTGGATATCAAAGCACAGTGGAAATCACACAAGACTCTATGACGATCTCGGGTCTACAGACTAACCTGCACAAGTGTCACCTGAGAACTGCCATCTGACGTGAGGTATAATACCAACTGGGAGTTCTCGGCGAGTCCGTCCAGTGTACCCAGTCTCCACTGAGCACCCGTATACCATCTCTGATGTCAAACACCAATGGATATGGGATCATCCATCGCCCATCTCATGGGTCGAGAAACGTATACGCTAGTCTACAATGGTATATCGATGCCCCGTCTCGATACACCTACGACTAGGGACCTTGAAGGATGTACTTATGGACTACCATGTCCCCGCTAGTATGATCTGCATCATAGTCCAGGTAGTCAAGTACACATCCTAAGGGCTTTACCAACATGTAACTATAAGACAGTATAAAGAGACTAGTATACATGTTAAGATAAAGAGCAACCAGATAGCATACTATCATATCGAGCAAGAAAGTCATCTCTATATATGTCCAAGCATCCAATATAATATACATCATCTGTACAATACTGGCCTCTAGGGCATACATACAACTAACAATATCTACTACCCCTATATTTTTCTAAACCTTTAAAACTACTAACGGTATTAGCAGAGAATGATGAAAAGACAAATTAGCCATATATTCTTTTCTGTATCCACCATTTCTTTTCCATAATTTAATCACATCCCATTTTCTCTATTTTCTGTTAGGCCTTTGATATATTCATTTTCTACTTTCTTTTTTATTTCTCCTTTTTCCCTCAAAATAAATATAATTTCCTTTTTGGTTTTATATACAAGTGCAAATAGGACTGTTGATTTCAAATAAGGGCGACAGAAATTGAAGGAGGAAAAATAAATGAATAAAAGTTAGATAGAGAAAATAAACGATTTTCGCCATGAAAAAAGCGAAGGAAAGATTTCTAAACAAAACAAAAAAAAGATATTTTAATAAATACTAAAACTTAATTTTTTTTCTTAAGGGCTAATTTGTCTTTCCAAACTTCTCTACTAACAGGTTTTAATAGTTTAGAAAAGTATGGGGGGTATTTTATATAGGCTCAAAATATAAAAGGGTTTAGTAAAATTTAGCCTAAAGATTCAGAAACAGATTGGGTTCCGTTTATACTTACTATAAAATAAAAGGCAGAGCCAAGCTTAATTAATATAATTGTCGAGCAGCCATCTAGGAAATTGAGAGAGATCAGAAAAGGGAGAAGCTAGCTTGACAAAAATAAGAGGGTTGAAGCATCTCGGACTTCTTTTAGTGCAGAGATTTTGATCAGGTATTCTTCAGTCTCGATCTCTTATTGTTATCTATATATATCATCTTATATTTTTCACCAATTTCGTAAATCCCCTCTCTTCCGCTAACGATAATAGAGATAAAACGACGGTCCTCTCATGGTCCTGGTTTCCGCCTGAGATTTTCTCCGAGATCTTCGATAGATTGCCGACGGTCGACCGTATCCGTTGCCGGTGCGTGTGTAGATACTGGAGATGTGCTGCCGAAACTCAAAATTTACATGGACCTATTCCAGAATCACCATGGTTGATGTTCTCTGATCCTCTCAAGGGTTGCAAATTTTACAATACAGCCGAGAATGAGGTGTATCATATGGATAACATGCCTGAGCCGGATATCCGCAAGCGCGTATGGATTGGATCTTCAGAAGGATGGTTGATCACTGCGGATGAACGATCGGAGTTGCATCTCTTAAATCTAATTACACGTGTTCAGATCCGCCTCCCTTCCATCCTCTCTCTTCCTTCCATTAGAGGAGTGCACGACCACGATGGGAACCTCATCAAGTATCTCTTCTGTACTGCCGGTTCCCTTTCTTTCAAAGAGGACGAGGCGCTCGAGTTTAGCCTGGAAGAAACTAAACGTTACCTTTTCTGTAGCCATGGTAGGTCTACAGTTTCATGGTCAAAAAACTCATGGGTTGTGATACTGTTGTTCATGCCTCATCAAAGACTGGCATACGCCAGAAGTGGAGACGATGTTTGGACCACGATGGATGGAACACAATACAAGGGTATTCATTTTCATGAAGGACTTCTCTACGCTATAGATAATTTTACTCGTGTCAAAGTCTGGGATCTCACAACCAATGCTTGTCAATGCCCTTCTCTTATTCGAAATATCCAACTTGATTTTAACCCGGATTACGACCGTTTATTGTATAAATACTTGGTTGTATCCTCATCTCGAATGTTGTTTGTTCTAAGGGAACGAGACATGGATGAAGATGGAGATATATGGAGAACAGTCAATTTTGAGGTCTATCAATTGGTCGACGATGGCAAAAAGCTTAATTGTTTGAGGATGCAATCTCTGGAGGAGGATCAAAACGCATTATTCCTCGGGAACGGCTTCAGCATATCTTTGCCAGCTCGAAACTTTTCTAACCTGAAAGGGAATCATATCTACTTTGTCGATGATAATTGGGAAGAAATTACGTATATTAAAGATAGAAATCGTGATATTGGAGTTTTCAATTTAAAAGACGGCACCATACCACCATGCTATCCTCAAGACATGCCCAGATTAAATTGGCCTCCACCAGTTTGGATCACGCCAAATTTGCTTTAAGAAATGGGATCATAACTCTATTTTTTCCTTCTTCTTTCATGAATAGTTTTTATTATTACTTGTTTATTATTTTATTTAGAGTCAAATGTCTTAATTTTCATTTTCCGTTTTCTAGAAGACAGGAGGTAGATATCCATAATCTATCTATATATAACCATCCTAAAAGTAAATTGAAGTTTGATATTTCTTCATTCATATCTCAGCTAATTTACTAACATAATTAGATTTTAGTTTTAAAAGAAAAATTTGCAGTCCATTATAAAAATAATATCTAGCTATCATATCAACCTTTTTATTTTAAGATTTAAAACCAAACGCTATTTTAACAAATAGTTTATTTAAATATAAAATGAGGTAGTTAAAAATTTTAATTAGTGTTTTTATTATAAATAATATATAAAAGATAACCATAGATTTAATAACATTATTTTACAAGATAATTGTTTGAAAAAAATGAATTGACCTTATTTATGTTTTCTTAGATGCATTATGCAGTTTTTAATTAAATTTTGGAATTCAAAAGATGGTATATGCATATATGTAGAGCTATTAAATGAGCCAAACGAGTTGAGCTTTAATTTGGTTGTTCGGCTTGGCTGGTTTATTTAATCAATTTTAGAAAATCGTTCAATCTCAGCTCGTTTCTTTGCCAAACAAGCCCATGTTAGCTTTTACCAAGCCCAAGCCAAGTCTCAAGCTTTATCAAGCTTGTTTAAAATCTAGAAAATAGCTAAAACTAATTACAAAAATATGTTAAAAAACACATATAGATGTTTAATATCATTTTTGACAGTCTGAGCGGTGAGAAATATTTTTGTTACTAATAAATAACGAGCTAATTCGTTGAAATCTAGCTTCCTGGATATTATTGTTTAACAAGACTTGATTAAATATTTATGAAGATTTGAATTTCGAGTTAATACCGGCGAGTTAACATATATCATTTGAAGTTAAGAATAAGCAACAATTTATCATTATAGCTACATATTAATTAAGCCATGAACTTTTTGACCCAACACAAGCCTTGAACAAAAATTAAGCCATAAAATAAATTCCTTGTGTGTGGATATCAGCTTTTTTGCTTTGTTTAGGATTTTGTTGGAGCTTTGAATATCTGTTAAGGGTAAGTAACAGATGACGATTAGGATTCCCTTTCCGTTCCTCACTTCTATCTTATATATGGAATCCAACACAATCCGTTTTGGACAGTGAATTCCATTTTGTATTTACTTTATGTATAGTTTTTTTTTTATCTTTAATATATTTTTTGAGTAGGGACTTGCTTACTTTTTATTATAAAAAAAATCATAATTAACAGATCCTACTTTTTTTTTAACAGTGGCAAGAGTATATTTATAGTTTTATTCTTTTCTTATCAAAGATAAATTTTCTTGAAAACATTCATTTATTTTATGTTTATATTTAAAATTTATACTTATTATATAAGTATTTCCTAAGTACTTTTAAAACTAAACTAAAAATTTGGTATACACTAAATTTCCTAATCAGAAGAAATTCAAATTAATAAAAGATTTAAATAACAAGTCTAAATCTAAAAAAATCAACATAAGTTATACAATTATTTTTGTAAAACACAAAACGTTATTTTTATATCAAATAAATAATGTGCAAACAAGTAAGTATGAATCCCACTAAAGTTGTCTTAGAGGAGGGTGAATAGGATAAGATTACCGATATGCTCAAATAGTAAATTATATAAACTGTACTTGTCAATCAATCACAATTGCAAAGCTTAAACAAAAGATATACCGGTAAAGATAAGAGACTAAGCAATCTACAATTGTGAACACATGAAAATATAGCAAGCAATAGATATAACAATCAAGTAAGTAAAGAGCATATAGAGCAAAATGTGTTAAACATACAATTTCTATCTAAGCAATTGAAATCTAAATCGAGAGAGAAGTAGCAAACACAAACACGAGTCGTTTAGAGAGATTCGGAAGATCCCATAGTCCCCTTTTTTTAAACGCACGAGCCCGTTCCACAAAAACACGTCTCCACCGAGACAACACGTTGCGCACCTACAACTTCTTACACCACGTCTCCACCGAGACCACAAGTTCTCATTCCTTACAAAGGCACCCTTGCACTCAAGGATTCTCACACGAAGAAAGAAAAACTTCTCTCACTCTTCTCTCTTACAAAGGACTCTTTTCCATTCAAGATATTCTCACATAAAGAAAAGATGAAAAGGAGTTTATCTTAAAACTTACAACTAATGCTTCAATGAGTATGGAATAATTAAATTAAGCTTTTTGATCTTTTTGAATGTGTGAGAGAAAAGATGATCAAAATCAAGAATTTGCTCTCACATGAGATGAGAAAAAGGTTTTGGAATATTTCAGAATAATTTTGCAAGTTTTGTCTATTCAACACCCAAAGCAAATCTCAATAAATACCACTCAAGAAAAACTAGCCGTTACAAATCAAATCAGTCAAAAAAAAGCCGTTATCAGACATCTGAAGTTCAACTAGCTAGACAGAAATTTGAAGAAGGATCAGCAACGGTTATAAAATAGCTTCAAACGTTTGTTTGATAAAGTTTCAGACGTTTCCCGATAGTTTTTACAAGAAGGCAAGTAAGCACAGAAGGCAAACAGATGTCTGAAGAAAGACGCACTAAGTATGAAAAAGAAATGTTTTCAAATGATTTTGAGCTTCAGACGTTTGTCGTGGTTTTCAAAACATGACCAATGAAGGTACAGAGAACAAACAGACGTTTGAAGAACAAGCGACGCACGTCTGAAGAAAAAAAGATTTTCAAAGTTTTAAATCTTCAGACGTTTGTACTAAATAGGTTCAGATGTTTGTTTTCACAAAAAGTTTTAATGCCATGAAAATACAGAGAACAGCCAGACGTCTGAAGAAATTTGGACATATGTTTGTTCTGTAAAAAGTTTTAGGCCAATAAAAAACCAGAGAACAAACAGACGTATGAAGAAGTAACGACAGACATTTGTTATGTAAAAAGTTTAAGGCCAATGAAAATGCAGAGAACAAACAGACGTATGAAGAAGTTTTAACAAACGTCCGTTCTGTCAAAAGTTTTAAACAATGAAATCTCAAAGAACATCTAGACGTTTGTTCTGGTAAGGTTCAAACTTTTGTTCTAAAGAAAAAATTGATATTTTAAAATTTGTACATGTTTTGGAAAATAGAACTGACGTGTGAAACACAATAGTATAGACGCCTGAAGAAGGATTTTTTAGACAAAGTCGAACTTAGTTTTTGAAAAGATTTTAAACGAAAACCAACGCAAGTTTTTCACAAATCATACGAAAAGTGTGTGCAAGAGTTTAATATGATGGTTTCCATAAACATGAGTACCCACACTGATTTCCTATATCGATGTTGTTTTTTTGCCAAATCTTGAATCTTTCGATATCTCGACATTAGCTTTTGAATTTTCGATTTCTTGAATTCTTTTGAATTTGGACTTTTGGTTCCTTAGCTTCTTGAGCTTGAATGTGATCATTGAGGAGCTCTAGTCTATTGACGCCCAACCTTCAATAGATTTTCCGTTTTAGCTCAATTTTCTCTATCCTCCATCCAAAACTTGTCGCGATCTATTCCTGTAAATCCAATCTCACACGAACAAGCTCATATACAGTGTTATATAAAATATGCAAAACAAAGAATAAACAGATGTATAAAGATATCATTAATATTCATAACATCATCAAAACTAAACAATTGAATTATGAAAATCCATAAGTCATCAATCTCCTCATTTTTAATGATGTCAAAATATTAATGGAAGGTATATGTATATTGAAAATAAAACGTTTGAATAATCTTCAATAATCGATAAAAAGACCAATATACTAAAATTAAACGTTTGAATAATTTCAATATATTGATACAATCCTATTACTCTCCCCCTTTTTGACATAATAAAAAAGGGTGTCCTAAAATGTAAAACGTTTGAATTACTCTCCCTAAACACATGCGTATACCAAAGGTAAGTTAAATGTTTAAATAACTCCCCTTAAATGTATGCATAAAAGACTAATAGGAGTTGATATGAGTAAGAGTTAAAGTTAAACGTTTGAATAAATTTGAAAAATAAGCATTTGGCTCATATCAACAAGCATGTATAAAGTATAAGCAAAAGTAAGTGATACATACAAGATAACCATATGCAAAATATAAACAAGTTCTAATATCATATAGTTGCAAAGATGAGATAGAGATATAACAAAATAGGGTTTTCTAATCTTTAGTGTCGGTAAGCCCATGAAGGCCCTAAACACACTCCACTAGATGTTAGGATATATTACAAACAACAAATCAATAAATGGGTTCCCCTAACAAGGGTTGCGGAGGCCATATTGACAAGATGATACTTATGACAATATAGAATCTATTAGAACTCATAAGCAATCTATCATATAAGCCACAAGAATATCAATGGAGAAATTAGATATATCAATCTTGGGCAATGTTTTCTCCAAAACTTGTGTTTGACGTCATCTTGTGTGTAGCTTCCTACAACTCATATAATCAAAGATATAATACCTATTAGACACAAGAGTATGAATTAGAGGGATAAAATATCTCACAACCCATATCGAATAAAATTTGCATAAAATACCATCAATCACTTGATCCTGAGCATAGTAAAAAGAAATACAAAATTTGATCTACTCAATGATCCATTAGTCGCAAAAAAAACCAATAAAATAAACTAAAGATACAATTCACAGAGTAAAAACCATAAAAAAAAAAATAGAACTAAGTAGTTCCATACACTACCCACAAAATCATCGGTTCATAATCAATATCTTTCTAGAACCGGCATCTCTTAAAACAAGAGGAAATTAAAAACAAACCAAAACAAGTTCACTTTTTCAACCAAACCAACTCTAAAAACAAAACAAAACAAAAACACCAAAGAAAAGATCTCATCTCTCATCTCCTTACTAACCTCATCACCATCATCATTGTCACTCCTCATTGTATCCCAACTGACATTGTCACCATTGCCACCATTGTCCCCTTTGGAACTCTTGACTCTTGAACTCCCTCCTTTTCCACTTTGAAAATCTTCAAACCTAGCGTAGATGTTTCCAAACTGCTCTCCCAGATATGTCATCATATACTCATGGGGGACTCACGGGTCTCTCTTCTAATAGCATCCACGTTCTCGGCCAATGTTTCTTGATGCGCCCTTACATGCCTCAATTCTCAATCCAAGATATCTAAACGATCATAGATGTCGGTGAAGTTGGGATAATATTGCGGTTGATCCATACCCCCTGTAGCAGCTTCTCTTTCTTTACTTTCTCCTTCTACTTCTTCTTCAGCTACACCCTGTTTTGCCGCACGCTGGGACGCGGTTATCGTTAGATTGATGATTCTCACATCCAATGGGGCATCCACCGATCCCAATTGTTGATCTTCCAATAGTACTTTGAAGTACTTGAAGATACGGGTGAAGATCATAGCATATGGTAAAGTTTTGGTGGGGCCAGTTTGCTGCTGAAACAATAACTTCCAAGATGAGATTTGGGAGATTCACCTTGATCTTATGCATAATAAGAAAGGTCACTAACTTGTGGCACCCCTTAAAAGCCTTTTGATCACTAGGTTTGCAAAGAAGAACTTTCCCAAGTGCGTTGCTTACGACTTTTGTAACAACCCTAACTTTCTGCACGAATTTTTTTCAAAATACAGAAAGGCACACCTAAACCTGAACACGAGTTATAAGTTTGTTTTGCTTTAAAACTGTAAGAAGGAGCTTGTAGCTCATTGGTAAGACTTTGCACTGCTGAGTCAAAGCACTAGAGTTCAAATCCCATCAGCCACATTATCTTTTTATTTTATTTTCTTTTAATCTTTTATAAGCTCAAGAGTCTACACGTGCACAACACGTAAAACCAAGAGTCCCACTTAAAATAAACAGGAGCAAATTATTATTCAGACCGACTTGGACACATGGCGAGAATCCGAGCCCCCACCTCCATGATCGGACCGGCGAGATTGTCCCATAGCCCGGCGCTGCCGGTTTTCCTTGGCCCAAACCCAATTTTATTTGTAAACCCTAGAACCTTGGACTCCACCCATAACTCCAGTATTGTTTATTTTCTGCACATTTATAGAGAATAATAAAACCCCTTTAAATCCCATTTTAATGCAAATTTAAATGCATTTTTTCATCACCCCCTAAACCCTAATTTTTCCTATAAATACCCACTCCATTTTACATCCTTTCATACTGAAAATTCTATACGAAAACTATACAAAATTCTCAAGCACTTTGGTGTACAAGTGGAGTTAGTAAAGGGCGAAACTCCGACGAACTTCCGAGCAGATTCCGGCGACGAAACGGCGCCCCGAAGCTTTCTTTAGGAACCCCTCTCTCTCCTCTTGATCCCAAGCCAGTAAGTCCTATTTCCCCTTCTCATCTTATTCTTTAAAAAGTTCCATTTCTAAAACCCGACGGAAGCGGAGTTAGTTCGACTTCCGATTCGGTTTTCTTTAAAAACTATATTTTTCTTAATCAAGATAACTTCATATTCTCACATATTGCTTAACAAACATTAAAAAAACTCAACAAAACAAGTTTCACATCAAGCTAATCATTTTTGTGACAATTTTCGCATTTTTACATAAAAATACCACATACTATTCATTTCGACATTAAAATCTTTATACCTTGCTATACCGTTAGATAAGTTTACGAGTTAATGACCTACCTCATTACAACACACGTCTATATCATAGCACTATTGGTTTTGGGACAATAGAATACGGGAAATACGACTTTACAAATAAACCCCTTTAACTTATAAAACCGTTTTCTTTAAAAGATGTATTAAAACATTTCCATGCAATTGCGCCTCTACAACCCATTTTGGGGACCCCGTTCGGGATGGTGCGGATTATCTCACATCCTCGGGCTTAGTAGAGCGAGATGCAGACCTCCGCAAGGAGCATTCGATCTCGATGGAATTTTTATACATTTTTTCTTTAGAAAATGAGATTTTTACAAGAAAATAAATAAATTTATTTTCGTTAAATATATGTATATATAAATATTACCAAAATACTTATTTTAAATATATATATTATTCCATGTTTCAAAAACTCAAGAAAAGAATTCAAGTATCACGTGAAACTACTATGATAATTCAAAACAATATTCATATTATAAATAAATACCATATATTATGAAATTAGGTTTTGTTCACTAGAAATGTCACATTTATAAAATATATATCAATGAAAGCCCTAAAGACTATAATTAAATGCTTGAGGTGTAGTTTGAAATTATATCAAAACTATTTTTACATAAAACCCCTCAAGTTATACTAAATTACAATAATGACCCTAGTAAACATAGGTTTAAGCAGGACCAGTCTCTTGAGCCTCAGAGAGCCGGAGATATGGGTGCTTGCCTATTTAAGGTAGACAACTTAACAAACGGTGTTATCAACACGGTAATTGTCTTGGAAAAAGACACAAATCTTGGCGTCCATGTGTAGCAGTTACCGATAGCACCAAAACAATCAAGATTTCAAGTTCTTTTAAAAGTGTCTGACACAAACCAAGTCTCAACCTAATCAATCCGACTTGAATGTGATTAAAGTACAAACTACAATACAACAAGATTCAATATGAATCCATCTATTCAATCTATATCAATCTATATTAACCGAACCGAACCATGGATATATTCCATCTACATGTTCATCCATTATATCCGTTCTGTTACTGATATCATGGTTTCGGCAAGTCATCCATCTTTACAATTTACAATACAAGACAATACAATACAATCAGTACAATCAATACAATCAAGACATTACGGGGTTATAAAGGGATAGACAGGTACGGAATATATTAAAGGTGGCACGAAGTGGTCACTTAAGACGTAATTACATCCATGCCGTTGTTCCATGGTATTATCGACGGAGCCTTATACTACGGGTTATAAAAGTCCACGATGTAAGTTGGACTCCTCTCGTATACACTGGCATCTTCTGTACTAAGCTACAAACAACAACGTTAACAATATAATACAACTTTAAAAGTTACATTCTTCATATGTCTATTATGTCTCTACCTATTCCTTGGAACTTACCGAGCGATTGTTCGCTGACGACATTCCTATTTTTTTTTCTTTGGAGTGTTGTCAGGAGGACCCGACGCTGAGGAGTACGAGACCAGTCATTAGCATTTGGAGCAGGCCCATGAGAAGTACACCGAAGACCCAGAGATGTAGCCATTTGTACTTATTCCATTTTCATTTCTGTTATGCCACTGTTTAGGCATTGCTTTCATTTCATGTATTTACTTTTCATTGTTTTGTAAAAAGAATGTTAATAAATAAAGTTGTTGTTCATTTACATCATGTCTCTCGTGTACATTTTATTTTATATTGCTAAGATACGCTTAGCGTGTTTATTTCTGAGTAAATACATAGCGGGCCTCATCGCGTTCTCTTTCCGTACACTGGGAAGCGGAGTGTGACAACTTTTGCCTCGAATTTCAAAGTGGCTGTGGAGTGTTCATGGAAGGAAACATTCCGGATATAGAGGAAATTTGAAGCACTCACCGCATTCCATCCATCAGTGTGATCGGGGAAAATCTCAAAAGTGTAGGGATGGATAATAGCACCACTAGCCGGAATATCGAGGAGTTTGCTAAGTAAACCCCCATCCACAACCATTTTCTTTCCGAGCACGATCAAATTAAGCACAAGTCTATTGTTCCTTGAAATGGTGAGGTTGGTGAAAAAATATCTCACAAGATTTGGATAAAACGTCTCATCAATCATAGCATAGTTATTCCATCCTTGAAAATTAAACAACTCAGGAAGATGATATTGACTATTATCAGAGAGACGAATTCCAAAACCATAGATTACCATTTGAGCTCAATTTCTATGGAATATCGCTTCACCAGATGCACTTAGAAAGAGTCGTTGATCAAAACTTGTATTTTGGGACGATCTTTCCTCTCTATGTCTCTTCTTTCCAATATCTCCTCGGGTAGCAAGCTTGGGAGCCATTGATGGAGGGTAAGGCTTTGAGAGAAAGAGAGATGAAATTAGGGCTTTGATTGGAAATGCAAAATTTCGATTTTGATGGGAAATATCCTTGAGAAATCGATGGAGGATGGAGAGGAACTTGGTTAGGGTTTTAGAGAGGAGACGCGAATGATGAAAAAGAGAGAGAAAATCCCAAAAACAAACCACATATATAAACCCATAAAATTTCAGGTCAGATATTTGTCTATCACACGTTCAGACGTTTGTCTAACTCACGTTCAGATGTTTGTCGAAGGCGTACGTCTGAACAAGACTTGACCAAACGTCTGGAAAAGTTTAAATCAATCCAGAAAATTTGTTTTTGAAGAATTTTTTGTTTTCGAACTTGATTCAAACAGAAGCTAATGTTCTAAAAAAACACATCAAAACTCATAAAAGAAACTGAACATAGGTAATGAAGAAAACAAGAGTAGAGAAGATAATAAAGAAGGAAACAAATATCTTGAAAGCCCAAAACAAAAAAGAACTAATCTGGTTTATGAACCAAAACAAGAGACACAAACAAAATATGTGACGAAAATTCATAAATGCAAAATAGACAAGCAATGATAGGCAATTAAAATATAAACATATGATTGTTACCCCATAAAATGATGAGCCAAGCAAGTTTCTCCTTTTGTTGTTCTCTTACTCATCCCCACGTTGATTTTCTAAGTCAAAGTCTTTTCCACACCTACAAAACAAGGTATGGAAGCGGATTTTGGTATCCAAGTCTTGTTGGATTCAATAGGGTTAGTTTTTGGAACCCACATCATATTTGTGTTGGATAAATTAATTCCTCTTAAGGAACACGAATAGATAAAGTGATCAAAACCACCACAATAGTGACATAAGTGAATATATGTGTGCAATGTGCTTGATGGATCATCACAAGCATGAGAAGAAGTAAGAGCATGAGTAAGATTTTCAAAAGATTTACCTTAGCTAAAACGATATAGATATGCATGAGTGCTGCGATTAGCAGAAGAAGACTTTTTCGAAGGGCGGGTAGAGTTTTTTTTGAAAGTGTGTCTCTTTAAAAATCATATCGTCTTTATTCAAACTCATTTTTTGTATGCTAAGTTTTAAATCAACAAACTCCTTTTGTTTAAACATCTTAGCATGAAACTCACTTAAGCAATTGAAATCTAAGTCAAGAGATAAAAGTGTTTAGCATGCAATTTCTATTTAAGCAATTGAAATCTAAGTCAAGAGAGAGAAATAACAAACGCAAACACGTTGCGCACCTGCAACTTCTTACACCACGTCTCCACCGAGACCATAAGTTCTCCTTCCTTACAAAGGCATCCTTACACTCAAGAATTCTCACACAAAGAAAGAAAAACTTCTCTCTTACAAAGGACTCTCTTGCAATCAAGATATTCTCACATAAAGAAAAGAAGAAGGTTAAAACGCAGCACAATACTTTCAAAAGAGTTTCTCTTAAATCTCACAACTAATATTTCAATGAGTATAGAATAATTAAATTAAGCTCTTTGATCTTTTTGAGTGTGTGAGAGAAAAGATAATCAAAATAATTTGCTTTCATAAGAGATGGGAGAAAGGCTTTAGAATATTTTAGAATAATTTGCATGTCTTGGCTATTCAAAACTGTATATCCCCGTCTCCATTCTAATAAAAGTTTCCTATTCTCTGATTTCCAGTAGGTTCTTTTCTTTTCCTTCATATTTTGAATTGATTGTTTAAGCTTAATATTTATATTTATCCCTAAAAGCCAAAACCCAAGGTTTAAAACCAAAGTCGAATTAAACCAAAGTGAGTAAAATATTTAAAACTTAAACCTATTTTTACTTTCAGCCCAAGCTTGTAATTAAACCCCAAACCCTTTACAAAATACCATCGGCCCATTCAAAACTTTTAAATAAATCCCTAAATTAAAAACATAGCCGGCCCTCACTACTTTCCCAGCCCATTTGGATTTTTAAATAATCCCTTTTAAATATAAAATTCCTGACTCAGCCCAATCCTATTTTAATTAATTCCTTAACCCAAGTTGTGGCCCGGCCCACTCTCTTAAACCTGAGCCCGCTTCCTCCTTAGACCCGACCCACACTCCCTGTTCATCTTCCATTCAAATTTTCCCCCAACGGTAACCTCCCTTAACTCGCACGCGACCCGCCTCCTCCGCCGTCGCTCACGCCCACGCCCACGCACCCGTCGTGCGACGTTACCCCTCGCACTCCTCTCTCTAACCCGTCGCCCTCATCTTTCTCTTACTCACCAACTCCATCACAGAAAAAAAACTCCCATCCCTCTCGAAATTTCTCTCGAACCCATTGCCACCTCCACCGCCGGCGATCATCCCACCTTGTCGCTCGACCCACGTCGACGACAGCCACTCAGTCACCCTCTTTCTCCCCCACGACCCCTCCCTTCATCAACCGAGCCCCCACCAAGCATCCCCTGCACAGAAACCCATTTAACCGACCGAGCTCGAGTCGCCACCTTACACCCTCGACGTCGGTGAACTCCCCATCACATCGCCGACCTCCCTAAGATCTCCTAAGCATCACTACCATCACAACAATCCCCAGTCCCCACAGCTCAACCTATTCCCCTCTTCAAAAAAAATTTCAAAAAAAAAACTATCTTCTAACTTTTTCCCTCACTGCCACTGTGCGCGTTGCCGGAGCGACGCCGTCGAACTTCAGCAACCCCAACACTTCTCAGACGGACCATAGAGCACCCCTAAGTTTCCAGCGCGCAAGACGACTCCGGGAAACTCCGACGTGAAACTCGTGTTTCGAACTAGGCTCGCGAGAATCCGTTACGTGGCGTATATCGCGCGTTCGTGACGACACTGCTGCCGTACGACCCCGAAACGTTTTCCAGGCAAGTATTTACTTGCTTCATGCTATAATAATAGTGTTACAAACCTAGATCACGTAGTTTACAAACTTACCGATTACCGATACGTATCGTGACCTAGGTGTTCGATGCTAGATCCCAATGGAAATAATTGTTTAACTTGACGGAAACCGATACTTTCTGTTGGCTCTTATAATGATGAATATCGTGTGTAAATCTTGCTTGAAAATATGATTGTTAGTGACAAAAATCGATACCCCCAAACATGCCGTTAAAACCGGAATTTTCTTGTACCTGAAAACGAATAAAATCACCATAAATTATATTCAAACTGGAATGCTGCGTTCGAGGGCTTAAATCGAAGCCAACTCGAAGAACTTTAATCCTATGTAGAATTTTAATGTTTTCTGTTCTGAAACCGTGATGATATGTGGATCGGCATGCGACTCTGGACTGCAGTCCAGAGCGTTTCTGATTATTGTGTTCTGTCCAAAGACCTGCGTCACTGTATTTCCTGAAGTCGTATGTTATGAAATTCTACTGTAGATTAAAGATATTTCTGTTAGCTAAATAAAACAGGTGGTTCCATTCCGTTTCTTCGCCATTTACTATTTTAAAATGTATTTAAAATGGCAGAACGTATTACTGTCCAGAACAATTTCTGAAATGACATATTGAGATTAAACTGTGTATAACTTTCAACGTACAGATGCGATTGAGGATCCATCTATTAAGTTGAATACTTTATCGAAAACCCTATATTTAATTTAACTGTGACATCGCTAAATTTTGAGCCCAACTGGGTGCAATTCGTGTCGCGAAACAGACGTTCAGTTCTAAAACTGAATTTCCAGCCGCGAGCACTTAAAATGAAATAGCTATATCTTGAAAACCGGAGTTCCGATTGAACTGAAACAAATTTTGATGAATTACTGACTGAGTGTTCTATATATCTTACTTACATCATTGTTGCTAAATTCTTGACATATTAATTTATGCAATTTATTTTAGTTCATGACATGCATGTTAATTCATAACATACAGAGCTTATTGGTATCATACAATATATATATCATACCCTTTGCCATATACTCAGTGTTAGTGCGTGTGGACATTGCATTATCGTGCGTGATAGATGTTGGTTTAGGAGTGACGAGTACACCAATGGAAAGTGAATATTCGTGACAGTGATTGATACAGTGGACAGTGATGAAACCGTGCCATTGGTATACTTGTACACAAATAGATCAATATCATAAATAGTGTAACCTGGGAAAAAGGGGAAATCAAAGTGGAAAGAGTATCGTATTTAGCGGGACCGTGTTTAGAGGATGATCATTCGAACTGTGATACTGATACGTGTAGGATAGGATCTAGCGATCCGGCTGACAGGGTTATGTCCCGGGCATGTGGGCCGTGGTCTCGGGTATGTACGAGACTCCTGTTAAACATGATCCTCCTTCCACTATGTGATTTCAAACATGACCTAGAGACCGATAGGGACACATAACATATTCTGCATCATATAGTGTTATAGTGATTACTTGCATTGTTCTTATACCAGTATTACCTCATATACTTGTTTCATCTTATTATTATAATATTGTTATTGTGTTGCTTTGACGACCTGAGTATGCATGCTCAGATCCCGCGGGAGGACCAGCACAGGAGATGGATCTACCCTTCGAGTTCACAGAGATATAGTCTGGTGTACTCCCTATCTTTATTGCTTTTCTTAGAGTGATCGTGAGATTGAACTTGGTTAGTTATTGTCCTTATTATCTATAATTTATGAGCAATGGAATTTTAATGTAATAAATTAGTGATGTGATTCCTTTAATGCTGTGCTTTATTACTGATTACCATGTAGTGCTAGAAGCCGAAGTGTGACTACGGCGGGACGATCCCTTGACCGTAGGAGCATGGCTGGCCTAGTCATACCTCGTATTCCGTATTTTGGGAAGCGGGGCGTGACAAAAACCCAAAGCAAATCTCAATAAATACCACTCAAGAAAAACTAGCCATTATCAGACGACTGAAGTTCAACCAGACAGACGTCTGAAGAAGGATCAACAACGGCTATAAAATAGCTTCAGACGTTTGTTTGATAAATCTTCAGACGTTTGCCGATAGTTTTTACAAGAAGGCAAGTAAGCACATAAGACAAACAGATATCTGAAGAAAGAGACACTAACGTCTGAAAAAGAAATGTTTTCAAATGATTTTGAGTATCAGAAGTTTTTCTAAGACACTTTCAGATGTTTGCCGTGGTTTTCAAAATATGGCCAATGAAAGTACAGAGAACAAACAGACGTTTGAAGAACAAGCGACATAGGTCTGAAGAAAAAAAGATTTTCAAAGTTTTAAACCTTCAGACGTTTGTACTAAAGAGGTTCAGATGTTTGTTTTCACAAAAAAGTTTTAATGCCATGAAAACACAGAGAATAGCCAGATGTCTGAAGAAATTTGGACATATGTTTGTTCTGTAAAAAGTTTTAGGTCAATAAAAAACTAGAGAACAAACAGACGTATGAAGAAGTAACGACAGGCGTCTATTGAGTAAAAAGTTTAAGCCAATGAAAATATAGAGAACAAACAGACGTATGGAGAAGTTTTAACAAACGTATGTTCTGTCAAAAGTTTTAAACAATGAAAGCTCAGAGAACATCTAGATGTTTGTTCCGGTAAGTTTCAAACGTTTGTTCTGAAGCAAAAATTGATATTTTAAAACTTGTGCATGTTTTGGAAAACAGAACCGACGTGTGAAGCACAATAGTATAAACGCCTGAAGAAGGATTTTTCAGACAAATTTGAACTTGGTTTTTGAAAAGATTTTAAACGAAAACCAACGCAATTTTTTCATAAATCATACGAAGAGTGTGTGCAAGAGTTTATTGTGATGTTTTCCATAAACATGAGTACCCACATTGATTTTCTATATCAATGTTGTTCTTTTGCCAAATCATGAACCTTCCGATATCTCAAAATAAGCTCTTGAATTTTCGATTTCTTAAATTCTTTTGAATTTGGACTTTTGGCTACTTAGCTTCTTGGGCTTGAATATGATTATTGAGGAGTTCTATTCCATTAACCTCCAACCTCCAATAGATTTGCCGTTTTAGCTCAATTTTCTTCATCCTCCATCCAAACCTTGTCGTGATCTATTTCTGCAAATCCAATCTCAAACGAACAAGCTCATATACAGTATTATATAAAATACGCAAAACAAAAAATAAACACATGTATAAAGATATCTATTAATATTCATAACATCATCAGAACCAAACAATTGGATTATGAAAATCCACACGTCATCATCCCAAGGACCATATAAAGATATAGATTTCTTATATTCTTAATCATGGCGGATAATGATCGATTTTTCTAAATAATAAAATTTGCGTAAATTTCAACTTGATACCATGAACTTTAGTCATTTTCTTTCGAAACTACCGAGTACTTATAAAATTATGCAAAACCACCATGAACTTTCCTTATAGGGAAAAACTCCCAAACGGGATTAACATGAGTTAGTTGAAAATATAAAATAACCGAAATACTCAACGTATATTAATTTAAAAAAGAACATTTCGAAAGGAAAATAATTTTTTAAGCATGAAAACAATATGAACCAATGGAATTTGGTGGTGTAAGATGTACAATAATTTTTTAAAAACAATATTTAGTTTTTTAAGCTAATATTTATCGGGTGTTTCACTCATTTTTTTTATAAAAAAACTTATGTTAAGCTCGTTAGGGAGTTTTATAGTACTTATGAAAGATTTTGGTAGTTCTGCGTCATTTTAGAAGTTTGTGGCGGTTTTGAGGGTGGCTAAACTCATTGTATCAAGTAGAAATTTAAGCATAAAATATTTATCAATTTTCCACGTCTATGACACGCAAAAAACTATATTTAACGTTATTTTATTTGAAAACATATTTTTATATAGTTAAACTCCTATTTAACGTGATTATAATACAAGAAGAAGATTTGATTACACCTTTATTCCAATTTAAGAAGAAACGTGTATGTTAGGTACTTAGATGCAAAATTTCATGTTAGGTTTTATTTCTTTCTCTCTTTTTTCCTATATAACAACCCAAAACCTTTTTATTTCCTGAAATGTAAACCATATACTAAGAATTCTCAAATTATACCAATTTAGGATTTATTGATATCACACACCAAATTGTTTTATCATTTATTTTTAAATTTCAGCTTTAATTTGTATCATATTCGAAAACTCCTAATTTAGTTATTTCAAGCGAGATATCTTCTAAAAGTCAAGATATAGACACATTTATTTCAATATGAAAGGACCAGGAATTGCAAAATATATGTAGTTAGAATCTAAGTTTGAGAATAATTAGAACAGAAAGTTTGAAGTAGTTTGGATATTTAATGGTGGGTTTTGTAAATATAACGATAATTAAAGGTGAAATATATAATTTAAAGATTTGAAATGATATTAAAGAAACTTTGAGAAATATTACGATTGAAAGTTGTTTTTAGAAAAGAGATTAGGTGCGATTTTAACATCGATTTATTTTACAAGATCGCGATTCTGAAAAGAAGAACAATGGGTGAGCTTTATAAATATTTCAAGCCCTGTTAACATAATTCATCTCTAATATTATAGCTCCTCTTCTGGTTAAGCCGACAGAGATAATTTGATGGCCCTCTCATGGTCGTGGTTTCCAGCTGAGATTTTCTCCAAGATCTTTGATAGATTGTCGACGGTCGACCGTATCCGCTGTCGATGCGTGTGTAGAGACTGGAGACGTGCTGCCGAAACGCAAAATTTCCATACGCCTGTTCCAGAATCACCATGGTTGATGTTCTCCGATCCCCTCAAGGGTTGCAAACTTTACAATATAGCCGGGAACGAGGAGTATCATATGGATAATTTGTCTGAGCCGGATATCCGTAAGCGCGTATGGATCGGTTCATCAGAAGGATGGTTGATCACAGCTGACGAGCGATCAGATTTGCATCTCCTAAATCCAATCACACGTGTTCAGATCCCCCTCCCTTCCATCCTCTCCCTTCCTTCAATTGGAGCGAAGCGCGACCCCGAAGGACACCTTATCAAATACCTCTATTGTTATGATTCCGAATCTTTTGTAGAGGATGAGGCGTTTGAGTTTAGCATGGAAGAAACTAAACGCTATCTTTTCTCTACTCATGGTAGATCTGTGGTTTCATGGTCGCAAAATTCATGGCTTGTGATCCTCTTATTCATGCCTTTTCAAAGATTGGCTTATGCTACAGGCGAAGATGATGTCTGGACCACAATGGAGGGAAAATTCTATAGAGGTCTTCTTTTTCATGAAGGCGTTTTCTACACGTTGGATAATTATGAACAAGTCAAAGTCTGGGATCTCACAACCAACACTTCTCAACGCCCATGTGCTATTCGTACCATTCAACTCGATCTGGAACCCGATTATGATCGTTTCTTATGTTCATACTTGGTTGTATCCTCATCTCGAATTTTGCTTGTTCGAAGGGAGCGATATAAAGGCGAGGACGAGGATGTGTCTAGGACAGTTTCTTTTGAAGTGTACCAGTTAATCGATGACGGCGACAAGTTTCGCTGTCTGAGGATGCAATCTCTGGAGGATCAAAACGCATTATTTATCGGGAATGGCTCCAGCATATCTTTGCCCACTCAAAACTTTTCTAACTTGAAAAGAAATTGCATCTACTTTGTCGATGACAATTGGGAAGAAACTCCATACTTTAAAGATAGAGATCGTGATATCGGTGTTTGCAGCTTGGAAGATGGTACCATAGCACCATGTTATCCTCAAGATATTCCAAGATTAAATTGGCCACCACCAGTTTGGCTCACACCGAGTCTGCTTTGAAGAAAGTGGATCAATTTCTATTACATGCTATTCATGTATATCCTAATTAGCTAAGTATAGATTCCTTCAATGAGTATTTCTTTTGCTGTTCTGTTTATTTTTCCATTCAAAGTCAAATGCTTCAGTTGGATTGTTCTTTTTAATTATTATTATTTATATGAGTTGGTATAGTACTCCTATAAGCAACTTCAAGTTTCCCCCCTATTCCTCATGTTATGGTTGCCTTTAGTTTTAGTTTAAATAGACTCTTACCTATTATCCATATGTGTGTACCTATAGTTTATGATCTATCTATAATTTTAGGAAGGTCTTAAGTGGTGGAGATGGAGAATCCATGTGCTTGACCCGACATGATTCTTATGTTAGTTTCATGTAGCCTACAATATATGCTTGGTATAAAGGCTTAGCTGTTGTTATTGTTGTTTATCCCATACAAACCAATTTTTGTTTCATTTTATTATTTAAAAGTATAATACTTTATTATACCGTATGATAACTAATTATGTAAACCTCAAATATATTTGTATGACTCTTCTCATTTTAAATTTGTTGAAACTAAAATTAATATTTTTTGAAGCCTTTAATTTTTATTTTTATTTTGATTAAACATACAAGTATTTTGGACATGCGATATATAAACGTTTTTTATATTTTGACACCGTGGACAAAGATATGAGAAGGATTTTATAAAAAAGTAATAGCTAAAATAATACAAGGAAGGAGAACATAAGAGAGGTGTGGGGGGTAAGGTTGAGTGGATCCCCACCCCATGGATGGTCTCCACCCGCTCCCCCTCACTTGTTGTAAGGTAACCCCACACCTCTATCTTGTTCTAAGGTAAATGGCTCTCCGAACATTCTTATGGTCATTTTGTTCTTAATTAGAGCCATTTACCTCAAATGATATAGGCTTTAATTGTTTCTAGTCGGACCTTTTTTTAAAAAACTTTAATAAGTTAGCTGGTTTAAATCTCTTTTAAAAATCTTTAGTATCTTAACTAAAATTATTTAATATGTTTCTGAAACAAAAATTTAAGTTGATCTAAACTAAAGAACAAAGAAATATGATCTATTTTTTTGTATCTTACTAATTTAGATGATTATATATAGTTATAAATAATAAATTTCGTGATTGTATTAATTTATTACAAAAAAATCTACATTTATTTCTTTTACTTGTTGAGATGCCTCTATCAGAGGCCGCCGTAGACCATCAAATTGAAATCAAATTTGGACCCTATGAGTTGTGGTTGTAATAGTAGGGATAGAGATGGAAATAGAGATAGATATTTAAATCAAATCGCTTTATTTATTATATTTATTAAATTAATCACATAGATAGTACGAAAAACCTATGGTGTGCCGGCTATATATGCTCAATCGTGAAAGAGAAAGAAATATGAATATGGACACCACCAAGTTTCCCTAAGGTTGCTCGAAATTTTTCATCTGTTTCTTTCTTTTTCTTAGATGTATTCCGAGAAAGAGCGTGAGGTTCGATCCTTAGGTGGGACAATTAATTTAATCCTTTTGGAGAAAACACATATATGGATCCTTTGAATGTGTGTGTGTTGTGTACGTAGGGTAGGCTTACGTGCCAATTCCAAAAAAAAATAAATAAAAATTAAGCCATAAAATAAGTTCCTTGTAGGTGGATATCAGCTTCTCTTCTTTTAAGGAAAAAGCAGAGTAAGACATGGACATCTGCTTTTGTTTTGTTTTAGATTTTGTTGGAGCTTTGAATATCCGTATGGATAACGATCGATTAGGGTCCCCTCCTCATTCTTCACTTCTACCTTATATCCCGATGCCAATGCAATCCTTTTTGGATGCTGAATTCCAATTTGTATATACTTTATGTACGGTTTTTTAAATCTTTAATATATTTTTTGAGTAGGCACTTCCTTACTTTGTATTGTCAAGGAAAAAAAAAAGTCATAATTAACAGATCCTACTTTATTTACAGTGGCTACACTATATTTATCCTTTTATTCTTTTGTTTTTATCAAAGATCAATTTTCATGAAAACTTTCATTTACTTTATTTTTATGTCTAAAATTTATACTTATTATAAGTATTTCAATAGTTCTTTTAGAAATAAACTAAAAAACCCGTACTCCTAATCATAAGAAATTCAAATAAAAAATTTAAATAACAAATCTAAATTTAAAAAATCTCTATAAGTTATACAATTATTTTTGTAAAACACAAAACATTATTTTAATATCAAATCAATAATGTGCAAACAAATAAGTAAGAATCCCAAGGACCATATAAAGATGTACACTCTTTTACATTTTTAGTCATGGCAAATAAAAAATTATAGATTTTTCTAAATAATAAAATTTGCATAAATTTCAACTTGATACAATAAATTTTATCCACGTTCTTCCAAAACTACAACGAACTTATAAAATTATGCAAAGCTACCAAGAACTTCCTTTGTCTGTGAAAACTCACAAACGGGATTAAAATGGGGTTAGCTAAAAGTATAAAATGACCGAAATACCCAACATATATAAATTTGGTCAAATTGTCAGAAAAACCCAAGCACTCTTTTCCGTTGTCAAAAACCCTCTGACCTCAAACGGTAGTCAAAACCCCCTGGAAATATTTCATGTGGTAGCTACATAGTAACCTGCTATATCTAACCAATTAATACAAACTATTTAGATATCATAGACAATTGCTTAGATATCTCAAGCTACTGCGCGCTTAGACATCGCAGGAAACTAGATTTAGCAGAAAACTACTTAGATATCACAAGTAAGGGGTTTTCACAATTTATCCTATAAATTTTAAAAGAGAAAACGGAATCTGAGATCCCACGGGAGGAAGTTTCCTCCTATTGTGTTCGAAAAAAACCAACACTCCGATTTTTTTCGATGATCGGCATCTACCATCTTCATCTTTATCATGCAAGATGTGGATATACAAAATTTGATTTGAATCCAACATCTTTTCACCGTTAATTTTTTGATGTAAAAATACTAAAAATATTAGACTATCAAGAAACCGTTAATTTTGCACCCACTACATCAACGGTGAGATATTGGATTCTCATTAAATCTGGTGTATCCGCATCTTGCATGATGAAAATGAAATGATGGATGTCTGTTGTCGAAGAAGTTTGTGGAATGTTGCCTTTTTTCGACGCCGTAAGTGGAACCTTTTTCCTGTGACAACTGAGATTCTGTTTTCTCATTTTAAAAAAGAACATTTAGAAATGGAAATAATTTTTTGCTCATGAAAACAATATGAACCGATGGAATTTGGTGGTGTAAGGTGTACAATAATTTATTAAAAACAATAATTAGTTTTTAAAACTAATATTTATTAGGTATTTCAGTCATTTTATCATTTTTTTTAAAACTTGGTTAACCTCGTTAGGGAGTTTTATGGTACAAAAGAAAGTTTGTGATAGTTCTGCATCATTTTAGAAGTTTGTGGTAGTTTTGAGGGAAAGCGGCTAAAACTCATGGTACCAAGTTGAAATTTAGGCATAAAATATTTATCAATTTTTCTTGTGTATGACACATGCAGAAGATTATATTTAACATCATTTTATTAGAAAAAGTAATTTATATAATTAAACTTCTAAAAAAAGAAGATTTGATTACACCTTTATGCCAATTTAAGAACATTTAGTTTGGATCATGCCAAATTTGCTTTAAAAGGATCAAATTCTATTACATGCATTTAATGGTAATTAGTTAAATACAAATTCCGCCATTATATTTTTTTCTACTTCTTTCATGAATAGTTTTTATTATTATTTGTTTATTATTTTATTCAAATGTCTTAATTGGTATTTTTTTCTTCTTTTGTTTACCAGAATAGGCGGGTAGATATCCATAATATATCTATCTATAACAACCCTAAAAGTAAATTGATGTTCGATATTTCTTCTGTCATGTCTCAGCTAATTTACTAACCTAATTAAATTTTAGTTTTAAAAGAAAACTTTGCAGTCCATTATAAAAATAATATCTAGCTATCATATCAACTTTTTTATTTTAAAATTCATTACCAAACCCTATTTGAACAAATAGTTTATTTAAATATAAAATGAGTTAGTTAAAAAATTTAATTGGTGTTCTTATTATAAATAATATATAAAAAGTAACCAAAGATTTAATAACATTTATTTTAGGAAGACATTTGTTTCAAAAAAATGAATTGATCTTATTTATGTTTCCTTAGATGCATTATGCAATTTTAATTAAAATTTGGAATTCAAAAAATGGTATATGCATATATGTCGAGCTGTTAAATGAGCCAAACGAGTTAACCTTTTGGTTGTTCGGATTGGCTCGTTTATTTAAAGAATTTCAGAAAATTGTTCAAGCTTGGCTCGTTTCTTTGCCAAACAAGCCTGAGTGAGCTTTTACCGAGCCTAAGCCAAGCCTCGAGTTATATCAAGCTTGTTTAAAATCTAGAAACACTAATAAAATAGGGGGTTGCCTCTACGGATATTGAAATCCATAGGGGCAGATTTATGTTGGCCCTACGGATTAAGCCGTAGGGCCAGAAGCTTGCCTCTACGGTCCAAGACGTTCAAGAGTAAAAATATTAAATCTTAATTTGGCGTTTGCCCCAACGGAGCCGCAAACCAAGAACCTACGGACAAATCCGTAGGGGCATCTAAATAGGGATTTAATAGAAAAGGCACAGATCGCCTACGCTGATTATCTCTTTCTTTCTCTCTCGATCGCGCGCGAACCCAAAATCCCCAAATCTCTCCTGCCGTTCTCGCCACCGCCGTTCTCGTTGTCGCCATCGCCGTTCTCGTCACCGTTCTTCCTCATCGCCGTTTTCGTCGTCGCCTCCATTTCGTCGTCGCCACCGATCGACCGTCTCCTCCACCGCACAGGTTAGTAAATCTTCAATTAAACAAATTTTTGATTATTTTAGGGCTAGGGTTCATGGCTAGGGCTGGGGTTGCGGTTGGGGTTGGGGTTCGGCAGGGGTTGCGGTTGGGGCTGGGGCTGGGGCTGGGGTTGGGGTTTAGCTGGGGCTGGGGCTGGGGCTGGGGTTAGGGTTAGGTTGGGGCTGGGGCTGGGGCTGGGGTTGGGGCTGAGGCTGGGGTTAGGGTTAGGTTGGGGTTTGCTGTATTTGGAAAACCTGAGAGGAATTTCTAGCAATTTTAGCCTAGTTTGATTACTAAAATTATTGTTGATCGAGAAAATCTTGGGTCCTTCTAATCAAACAATGTTTGTTACTATATGTCAACGAGTACTGATAAAAAAAAACCGATTTCAAGTGGAAATTAGGTATGTACAATGTTCTAATATAATTTGTATTTCTTGCCATCATCAAACATATAAAATTACTAATATGAAATGGAAAATAAATAAATAAATAATCAAAGCTCTGGCATGTATATAAAATCCCTTGTTACTTTTTCTTGGTTGCCCAACTTTGAAAATTCTATCTATTAAATTAGACATACTCTAAAAAGAATGATATTGCAAGAATTTGACTTGGTGGAGACTTGCATCATTAATAGAAATATGAAAGTGTAAGGACGTTCTTTACCTTCGATAGGGTTCGGTTGGGGTGGGGCTGGGGCTAGCTAGGGCTTGGGCTTCATCACCTGATATAGCGAAATATAAAGCGTACTTCAGTACACCCGACCTCATTGAGTTTCCTATTGAAGTTCCCGGTCAAACGGCATATGCATATTTTTATTCGCCATGAAATCCCAATTATCAAGCTACCGAGGACGAAAAACCACCTTTGTTAGTCGAGAGTCGTGGTAATAGACTTGTCATTATAGATCATAGTCAATTCTTTTTCCTATCATTTTCTTGATCCAGATGCTAATCAATTTGTTAATTAGTTATTGTTTTTATGACGTATTTGTCTATATTTGTTGACAGTGGCCTTTCTTTTGGATGAACATGTTTTTTTGATGCATGTTTCAGTCATGTGAATTCATATGTTGCGTATAACGCTTTATGATATCAGTATCCTACATTTGTAGTTTTAATAGTTGATTGTTATAGATGAATGCCATTGCAATAATAGTTTTTGGTAGATGAATGCCATTGCAATGTAGGATGATCAGTTCTATCAATCTTGATCTCAATGGTTTAAAATCATGTTACACATACAACACGAATGCACAACAAACGCATAATTAGAGAGTGATTCAAGATGTTCAAGTTAAAACCAATATATGATACTCGATGATAATATGAAACCTTCATATTCTCATCGATACTCATATATGAAACTAAAAGCGCCGCTTAGTCCCCGTCTATCGGTTAACATACATGCGATGTTCGTCGTGACATAGAACTATACGAAGCTTGTTAAATATCGGACGATATAGCTCGATACTAACAACCGTCGTATAGTCTATGCGACGAGAGGATTCAATCGTATGGTAACCGATAGATTTGTCTCGTGTGCACAAGTTAGGAATGTATAAAGCAAACACCTTCATTCACTTGTGTTTTCATCCGTTTCGAGATATTTCGTCGGTACCTTTCCGCTGGTTCTCCGTGTACAAAGATAGATTAGATATTCATTTCAACGTTGTTTCACAGCTTTGAAATGATTATCTATTCTATTACAGTGTACTCGGAGAACAGCGGGGAGGTGCTGCCGAAATTTACTCGAAACGGTTGAAAGCACAAGTGATGGGTGTTCACTCTATACATTCTTAATGGGATAGAAGCCTTACCCCCGACAGCCGGAACACACACATACAACACGAATGCACAACAAACGCATAATTAGAGAGTGGTTCAAGATGTTCAAGTTAAAACCAATATATGATACTCGATGATAATATGAAACCTTCATATTCTCATTGATACTCATATATGAAACTAAAAGCGCCACTTAGTCCCCGTCTATCGTTTAACATACGTGCGATGTTCGTCGTGACATAGAACTATACGAAGGTTGTTAAATATCGGACGGTATAGCTCGATACTAACAACCGTCGTATAGTCTATGCGACGAGAAGATTCAATCGTATGGTAACCGATAGATTTGTCCCGTGTGGACAAGTTAGGAATGTATAAAGCAAACACCTTCATTCACTTGTGTTTTCATCCATTTCGAGATATTTCGTCGGTACCTTTCCGCTGGTTCTCCGTGTACAAAGATAGATTAGATGTTCATTTCAACGTTTTTTCACAGCTTTGAAATGATTATCTATTCTATTATAGTGTACTCGGAGAACAGCGGGGAGGTGCTGCCGAAATTTACTCGAAACGGTTGAAAGCATAAGTGATGGGTGTTCGCTCTATACATTCTTAATGGGATAGAAGCCTTACCCCCGACAGCCGGAACACACACATACAACACGAATGCACAACAAACGCATAATTAGAGAGTGATTCGAGATGTTTAAGTTAAAACCAATATATGATACTCGATGATAATATGAAACCTTATATTCTCATCGATACTCATATATGAAACTAAAAGCGCCACTTAGTCTCCGTCTATCGGTTAACATACGTTCGATAATTTATTCTTTTCAACGATAAACGCACACACAAAGCATAAACACGGATTTTCTCCTTTGTCAGTAACTATCCCATTCTTATAGTTCTCAATATAGTCACCATAACCTACAATTTATATGTTATACAATCTAATATAGCCCATGAGTACGTCAGAGTTAAGGACTGGATGTATGTGGATTGACAACAACGTATGCAACCTAATTTTGTCGCAGGAGTTGCTGCTTTCATTGAATTTGCACGCGCACATAATAAGATCATAATAGAGAAGATTCTCTGTTCATGCGATAGATGTGGCAATAAGTACTGGCAGAAGGTAGAATTGGCAGAGCTTCATATTGTAAAATATGGGTTTACTAGACTTTATACAACTTGGAAATATCACGGGGAAGGAGAAGAATGCAGTAATGTGGCAGAAGAAGAAGGAGAACACGATAATGCGGTAGGAGAAGAAGAAGAATTCGGTAATGCGGCAGAAGGAGAAGATGGTAATTTATTTCCATCAGAAGAAATGGAGGATATAGTAGAGGCTGCCCTAGATGAATCTATTCGTACCGAAGATGACATTCCTTCCGGTCAAGGACCGCGTGCGGATAAATATGAAAATTTCATGAATGATGCTAGAAAACCAATTTATGAGAATGCGAAGTATTCCACCCTCTCATGGTTCGTCCAACTTTTCCAGATTAAGTGCCTAAATGGATGGAGCAACAAGTCATTTACAATGCTTCTTTCGTTCTTGAAAGATTCTATGCCCCTGGGAAATAACGTGCCCGAGAGATGGTACGAAGCCCAGAAGATGATGTCTGATTTGGGTCTAAAGTGCGAGAAGATTCAAGCATGCCCTAAAATTGCGTGTTGTACCGGAAAGAGAATTCAGATTTGAAAGAGTGTCCAACATGCGGAGAGGCCAGGTATAAGCCGAAAGATTCTGATAAGAAGCCTGATATACCTGTCAAGATAGCACGATACTTTCCCATAACACAGAGGCTACAGAGGCTATTCAGGTGCAAGAAAACAGCCGAGGCAATGATTTGGCATCACCGTGCTCTTCCAAGTGAAGATGGAAAAATGAGCCATCCAAGAGATTCACCGGCATGGAAGGATTTCGATAGGAGGCACGCAATATTTAGTAGCGATCCTCGCAATGTCCGGCTCGGACTGTCTACTGATGGCTTCTGCCCATTCAACTATATGGCTGGAAGTCACAGCATATAGCCCGTTGTAATGATAATTTATAATCTGTGCCTTGGTTGCCTATGGACCAATCATACTTTATGATGCCTCTTCTTATCGACGGACCAAACTCACTGGGGAACAATATCGACGTCTATCTCCGACCTCTGATCGAGGAGTTGAAATCTTTGTTCATTAATGGTGTAGAGACATATGATGCAAACAAAAATACAGCCTTCATACTGCGTGCGGCTTTAATGTGGACAATTAATGACTTTCCTGCGTATGGAATGCTATCAGGTTGGTCCGTACATGGTCACAAAGTATGTCCTCATTGCCATGAACACACAACATTGAAATTCTTGAATTTTAGCAGGAAGGTTTGTTATTGCGGCCATCGACGTTTCCTGCCTCCAGAACACCCCTATAGGTTAGACACGGTTCACTTTGATGGTCATCAGGAGCTTCTTGGACCTCCATCCCCATTGTCCAGAGAGGACGTGACTGCTCAATGGGATGGTTACAATAATGTGACCTTCGGGATGGATCCGACGAAACAGGTCAAACCACCATTTTGGAACAAGTTAAGCATTTTCTTCGAGCTTCCGTACTGGTCAACAAATTTAGTGCGTCATTGTCTGGACGTCATGCATATAGAGAAGGGAGTATCAGAGCACATACTTAACTTGCTTCTTTGTAAGGACGGGAAATCGAAAGACAATCTGAATGCTCGGATGGATCTACAGGAGTGGAGAATAAGGAGTGAATTGCACCCTAGACCGGTAGCGGGTAAACCGGGCAAGTTTGTACTTCCCAATGCCGCTTATCATATGTCACAACCGGAGATGAAAAGATTCCTGCAGGTGTTGCATGATTTGAAAGTTCCTACAGGTTTCTCAGGATCATTCAGCAAGAAAATAAAAATTGTGAAAGGAAAGATCGATGGGCTGAAAAGTCATGATCACCATGTTATCGTGGAGCACCTTCTTCCATTAGCCCTCAGGACTTCTCTCCCCAAATCGGTTGGTCTAGTAATCAACGACCTATGTTGTTTTTCCAGAGAGTTGTGTGCTAAAACGCTGGAGGTTGTGATACTGGATAAACTAGAAAATTCTATTGCATTGATACTTTGCAAGTTTGAGCGTATTTTCCCACCATCATTCTTCGATATCATAATACACTTGACGGTTCATCTTGCAACTGAGGCTAAGTTAGCCGGACCGGTACAATATCGATGGATGTATCCCATCGAGAGGTACGTGTAATTTTTCGTTTCGCGCAATTTACAAATTTATTGTTGTCCTGTATGCCCGTATTTATTTATTCAACATATTTTCATTAGGTAGCTCTACACTCTTAAAAAGTATATACGCAATAAAAATCGACCAAAGGGTTCTATCATGCAAGGTTATCTTCTTGATGAAGCAACCATATTTTGTTCCCGCTATCTGGACGAGAACATTGAGACAAGACTTAACCGGCCTCGAAGAATTCAAGATGGGCCATATGGTAAAGCCGAGTATAAGAGGGTAGACACTATGTTTATCAATAAGATATACCGGTTTATCTTGCTTAATTGCGCATGTCTTAAACAAATTAGAGAGTAAGTTTTTTTGGATTAATTGTTATATTTGTTTTTGTGTGTGTATGAAATGATATAATATTAATGTCACCATTATTTGTCAAAAAACAGAATTCATTTTAACGAGGTACGTGAGGGGCATCCTGATTAGAACGAAGAACGATTGGAAAAATATCATCAGGATAATTTTTGTGATTGGGTCACAGATCATGTAAGTTATTCGAATAACATTTTATTGCTATCAGTTTTAATCTAAACTTGTATCGTTATGTATTTTTCATAAAATTTGTTTTGTTAGATCCACGATCCGAACTTGTCTGCATCATTTGAGAGTGATTCAAGATGTTTAGCTCAATTTCCTAGTATGGAGGTTGCATATTACAAAGGATTTGGTGTCCTTACATACAAATTCGAAGTTAAGGACATAGAAACATCTAGAACCACTCAGAATAGTGGGATCGCGATGGTAAGATCGGACGGTGTGATTTATTATGGGTACTTAAATTGTATACTCGGCATCCACTATCCCGGACGATCAGAACCCTTTTATATATTCAATGTACTTGGTACGATACGCGAGCCGATGCGGACAAGTGGAGAAGCAATCTTGGGACTTGGAAAGATGAATATGGATTGACCAGTGTGAACACACTTCAATTTTACGGTCAGGAAGATCCGTTTATCTTTCCAAACCAAGCGTTCCAAGTATACTACTCACAGTGTTTGAAGCATCCGGGATGGAGTGTTGTATGCCGATGGAAACCCAGAGATGTCTACGATATCCCAGAATTCGAGGACAGCGATGAGGATGAAGAAGAGAGAAGGCTTAGAGTGCTCCGACCGTCTGTTTCAAAGGACGGGTTGTCTTCGGCCGATCATGAAGTTACGTGGGTTAGAAATAACACCGACAATGAAATCCAAGTAGATATGTATAATGCGCCCACGAAACGAAAAAGGTTATCAGTAATGTTATATTATTACTTCACATTTTATGATCTATACATATATAGTCAATACTTTTAATGATTGTCTAATGCGTCCACGAACCGTTTATCTAGATTTGATGACGATGTCGGGAACAGCGAGGGGCGGCAGGAGCTCCAGCCGCGGCAAAGGCAGAGCGGTTCTGCCGCCCGGAGAGCTGCGTAGGGAGCTTCAGAGGGCCGGTCTTGCACCCAGATCGGAGACCCCTTCGGATGCCTCCTTCCGTGTGGATTTTGCCACACCTCTAGGTATATTGCACGCATATCCATTTTGAATGTAATATTATAGATATTCATGCATGTTTATGTCAAAATTACTTATATTGTCAATTTTTGATTGTCTAGTTGTTGGTGATGCGTCCATATCAGGGACAGAGGCCACTCCCGTTCCTCCAGGTATGTTTATATATCATATAGTGGATGTATATTGATTTAGAATACTATATCATAAATATACACATATTCCTTTTGCTCTTACTTAGATAGTAATTTTTATTATTGTCTAGCTGTAGATGGTGACACCACCGCACCTGCGGGTATGTTTATATATCCTATAGTGCATGAATATTGATTTAGAACGTTGTATTATTGATCTACACATTCTTTTTGCAATTACTTATATAATCTATTTTTAATTGTCTAATTATAGGTGGTGCGTCCACATCTGACACAGGGGCCACTCCTGCCACTTCCGTACCCCCCGTATCGTCTGTAGGTAAGTATGAATAAATATAAAATATTTATTCATTTTATGTATGCTCTATAGAATAGATATGAACTTTATGGAAATTTAGCGTTAATGTTTATTTTCTAGTTGGAGGGGATGCGTCCGCATCCGGGACACCGGCTGTTCCTCACCGGAGGAACTATCGTCCGGCTCGTGCTGCTGCCCGGGTCCAGGCTCGTGCTTTAGTCACTGGAGGTATATATCACACTTCAATTTTCGTTTAACCTTGATTTCTTAATACAACTTTGTCTTAATATTGATTGTCTTGATATTTCTTGCAGACGCAGGGCCTCCCCATCCCAAGAAGGGGACTCAAGGCCCAAATCAGTCCCATAGGCTGAGGCCTGACAGAGCTAGGGGGAGGCAGCATTCCCTCTCTTTTTTACCCTTGACTATCGCTATACCGGTCCTCATGCCGAGAGGTTCAGCCGGTATATGGGGGATGAAAGCCGGCTCGTGAAGAACTATCCACTTCACGTTGAGTGGGACGAGCAGCACCAGCGCTCATTCGCCTGCTTCTTTGATCAGGCTCGGGTATTAATATATATTTTCATTTGATTTATCCAATATATTTTTTATTAACACTTGCAATCTAATAACAATGTTTTTTTTGTATTTTCAGTTGGATTACGATTTTCAGCCTGTAGCCGACCTTGATCATCCTGGGAGGGTGCTCGACCTTCATGCTCTGTACAATGGCCTGATGAAGAACATGCAGACCAAGGTCCGATACAATAGGAATGAGATGAAGGCCGACTGCTACTCCCTGTGGATGGCGACCCCCGAGGCAGAGAGAGCGGCCCTCCTATCTACTCCGGCGTTTGCGAGAGTCGACGTAGAGACATGGCCTCTATTGCGAATATTTCGACTCTCAGCGCAAACAGGTATGTATTTTAAATGTAATTCATTGTTTAGGATATAATTTATTTTTTTGTGTTCCTTAATTAGAAAACTAAATGTGAATGCATTGTGCAGAAACAGGCCGCTCAAAATATAGAGAATAGGAAATCGGCGAAGAGGGGTCGCCCTACTTATATAGGTGGCTCGAGGAATATTACTCGAGCCATGGAGTTATCGGTAAATTACAATAGACCGGCCTTTGTGATATAATGCAATATTAAGAGTTATTTTCTAATATATCTAATATTAAGAGTTATTTTCTAATATTGCAGATAGCTCAGACCCTGGCTCAAGGTGGTACACCGAGCGTGCCGTCAGCATATCTTGCCGTCCACGGCACCTCGACAGATCCCGCTACGGGCGAGCTTCGATATCTCGACGTCGCTACCTAGGAGTATTGCGTAAGTGTTAATATTTATTCAACCCATATTTGAAATTTTAGTTTTGGAAGGTTCAAATTTAAATTTTATACTTATACTTTACTGCTTAATGTGGGTGTAGGAGCGGGTGGTTGAGCAGGCAGAGGTCTCGGAGATCAATTTTACCGGACAGAGCGATCCGAGGTTGCTGACCCCAGTCCTAGACGCCGCACACGGAGGGCACCACGGAGGTTGGGAGAGAGGCCGGGGACTGGGCCCTAGCGGGACCCATATGAGGTTGGACTCCACCCCGGCGGTTACTTCCTCCGTCTCCAGTGAGCGACGTGTCCAGTAGGAACTGGAGAGCTTGATGGCCACCGTTCAGGAGTTGAAGGAGATGCTGGTATGTATACTACTTAATAGTAAAATATCATGTCATATTATAGTTATCAACATATCCAATATTAGTACGTAGCCTGAGCTTATTTGGTTGTAGACTTAGATTTGATTAATCATACATACATATCTAATTAAAATAAACTACGGTTTTCCAAACTAGATATCCAAATGGGGTTTCGAAATAACTTGATAATGATACGAATTCGAATAATACACAGTTCTTACACGCTTATTACACACGTTAGGTCCAGACGCGACAGGATACATCGGCCGAGCCTCCGCATGCATCTCCTTCGGCTGCGGCTCCGCAAGCCACTACATCGGCCCCGCAAGCCACTACATCGGCCTCGGTTCCGCAGAAACTTCCTATAGCTCCACCGCCCGCTCAGACTCCCACAGCCGCGGCTCCACAAGCCACTACCTCGACGGCGGCTGCGCAGACCACATCGGCAGCTCCACAGCCCGTTCAGACTCCCGCACGCGCCGAATTGCATGATTTATTGACCGAGGAGCAGGCGCGCCAGATTCTAGCGTTTATCAGCGGTGGAGCTGGACCGAGTTAGGGTAGCTTTTTGATTCTTATTTTTTGAAACATGTATTTATTTATATGATACATATTGTACTATATTTTGGAATATATTGATATTGGTGGTCCTACGGTGTTTATATTTATATCATATTCTGTTTTTTGGTTTCTTTTGTATATTATATGCGTAAGATGTGATTATGAATACTGTGATATATGTTGTGTGATGATTAATTTTATATTTGATTGATGTATATATTATTGTGCACAGGGCGAGAAAAAATCAGGCAGCCCTTTTTATAAAAAAAACTGATAATATGTTTCTATAGATTAATCCGTAGGTACACATGTTGCCCCTACGGATTAAACCGTAGGGGCAAAATATCAGGATAACTGATATTTTCCACTGTGATCTCAGTATCAGATGCCC
Source organism: Agapanthus africanus (assembly GCA_030015575.1). Taxonomy (NCBI): domain Eukaryota; kingdom Viridiplantae; phylum Streptophyta; class Magnoliopsida; order Asparagales; family Amaryllidaceae; genus Agapanthus; species Agapanthus africanus. The sequence continues at coordinate 543,445,017 of CM057337.1, forward strand.
CTACGGAGTTATCCGTAGGGGCAAAATATCAGGATTTCTGATATTTTTCCCCTACGGATATGTACCTACGCATGTATCCGTAGGGGTTAGTACTTGACCCTACAGATTCATCAGTAGGTACAAGTAATCTATTTTAAAAAGCCGTAAATAAAATAATTTTTTTCCCCTACGGCCTACTCCGTAGGGTAAACGGGACCTACACAGAACTCCGTAGGGGCAAGTTCAAGGCTTCAACTTGCACCTACGACGTTTGTACCTACAGGGTATTTTCTTGTCCCTACGGATATATCCGTAGGGGCAACCCTTATTTGTAGTAGTGAAAATAGCTAAAACTAATTACAAAATTATGTAAAAATAAAAAATAAAAAAAATAGATGTTTGATATTATTTTTGACGGCATGAGTGGTGAGAAATATTGTTGTTATTAATAAATAACCAGCTAATTCTTGTTTAAAACCTTGTTGAAATCTAGCTTCTTGGATATTATTGTATAACAACACTTGATTTAATATTTATGAAGATTTGAATTTCGAGCTAATATCGATGAGTTAATATATATCATCTAAATTTAAGAATAAGTGACTATTTATCAGTACAAATGATTGATTCAATTTATTGCATATTTTTCTAACCATATTTATCTTAATTTTGCATTTTTTACGCCGTTCCGTATATGTTTTGTGAATCATTACAGGTTACAGGACTTAAACGCAAAACACTGCATACATGCGTGGACAGGAGACTTAATTGGAGCCTAATAAAAAATAGCGAATCAATTATCAAATTGGAAACAAACTTTGAAGATCTCGAGATCATCAAGACACAAATTATGGAAAAAGCCAAATATGCATCTGCTATAAAATTTCGGTCAAGTTTCCAATTTTTGAGATTTCGGCTGAAGTTTATTAGAGTTGGGTCTTGAGCTTTTTGGGAAACATAGATATTATCTGTATCTTTTAAAAAGTTTGTTTCAATTCTCTAGAAACCCTATAAATATCTCTGTATGATTCAATATGGTTTCATCTTTCCCTAGGCTTTAAAATTAGGATTTTTAATTTGGAGATATTAAGTTTTGTAATTCCTTAATCATTATGAAGTTTAATTCTATGATGCTTTCTTTTATGATAATGATGGGTAGCTAATTATTCTTCTAGGGTTAGAATAATTCTTTCTATCATGATTGTGATATTTTAACATCTTTATTTCTTTTCTTTGTTTTTTTTCATGATGAATTTTTCTTGATCTAAAGTCTTCTCATTTTGTTTTTCATCTAAACAACTAAACTACATGATGATAGTTGATGCCTTGAATAGGTTTAGGAAAATGTGATAATACCAAGAAACTAGTTAGATTAATGATAGCGTGACGAACTAGAAATCTAATCAGGAAAGGTAAGAGATGATTTTTAATCAAGAAAATTCAATTTAGATTATGCCGATAAATATAATTTAACTTGTAAATTGACAACTTAGGAGTTATCTTATAGAAAGGGTCCTATGTTACTTGTGATTAATTAGAATTGTTGGTTTTAATTGTTTTCTAGATGATTTTATATACTTGATAGTGTAGATCTTATCGTATGAAGTATGCTTATATCATAGTTTGATATTTAATTGTCATATTATTTTACCCTATACTTTTATATAATTAATGGTTAATCAATTAAAACGACGAAGTTAGAAAAGAATAGAATCATATAAACCAACCATGATAGTAAAGTTAATTCGACACTCTATGTTTGCTTTATTATTTAAACCCACTTTTTAAATTACTTGTATTTTAATTTTTAGTTTAACATCAACTACTTTCGTACTTGTTTTAAAATTAATTAGAATTCTCAACGCCTCCCTATGGATCGATCAGTAAGTACTATTGTGAAAAAATGTATAATTGCTGTTTAATTAATGACATCAGTAAAATCTCAATCAATTTTTTGGCGCCATTGTCGAGGAGGCGTTTGAAATTTTAATTACTTTTAATTCAAGTTAATTTAGTTTAGTTTAGTTTTATTTTATTCTACAAATATTTTATTTTTATTTCAGAAAACGAGATATACATCTAGGGAGCTTGGATCGAGGAAGGAGCAACTTTTAGCAAGACATAATTCAAAAAAGTTTCGGCCGAAATTTCCCATATAGCTTTCAGCCGAAATTTTTAAGGTTTCTGATCTCGAGCTTGTTGCAGTCTGTTTCAGATTACTTCTACTTTCCATAACTTTGTTCCAATTTTAATGAAGTGTCAGGAGTGTAACAGAAACGAGGCTAATCCACAACGCTTCCATCTCCCTTTATGTAGGTAAGTTTCCTTTCTTCTCTAGCCCCTCTCTCTCTGTAATACCTAGTTCCACTATAAATATCTTCCGTATTTTAAATAAATACTTTCCCCAAAATTTTTCTATTTCTAATTTGTTTATAATTATTAGTTCCTAAATTTTCTAAATTTAATTACAAATTTTAATTTTCTAACCCTAGCTATTAAACCCTAACCCTTTTCCTACACCAAGCCCAGCCCACATACCCTCCCCTCACTCCCCTCTCTTCTTCTTCTCCTTCGTGTTCCCTTCTTTCCCGCTCTTTTCCACACTTCCCCACGACCCGTGCCCACTTTCCCAACGACCCGTGCTCGCCCCACGACCCCTCCTCCTTCGCCAACCGCCGTGACGACCGCGTCTCCCTCGCCAACGAACTTCCCACGGCCGCGCCTCAACCCACCGATCCCCTCTCTCGTTCTCATTCTCTCACTCTCACTCTCCCCTCTTCCCTCCCACGCACCACCATCGCCTTCATCTCCCTATTCAAAGACAAATGCTTCAGTTGGATTTTTTTTTAATTATTATTATTTATATGAGTTGGTATAGTATTCCTACAAACAAATTCAAGTTTTTTTTTAATTATTATTATTTATATGAGTTGGTATAGTACTCCTACAAACAAATTCAAGTTTTTTTCCCTCCCTATTCCTCATGTTATGGTTGCCTTTAGTTTTAGTTTAAATAGACTCTTACCTATTAACCATATGTGTGTACCTATAGTTGGTCCCCACCCATGGATGGTCTCTACCCACTCCCCCTCTCTTGTTCTAAGGTAACCCCACAGCTCTCTCTTGTTCCAAGGTAAATGGCTCTGGGAACATTCTTATGGTCATTTTGTTCTTAGAGCCATTTACCCTGATTAATTGATAATCCAAGCCTTACAAATATCTTAACCTTGATTGATATTGCAGTTATCATGATTTGTAATAATAAAAAACAAATTTATGTATCTTATCAAAAGCTTAAAAGAATAATTCGTTCCAAATTACAGATCATGTTATCTTTCCCCCTAGATTATAAATCAAAACTTCAGTTTGGGATGTGTTTGTATTTTAAAAATTGTCTAGTTGGTTGATTCCTTTAGAACTTTGAGTTTAATTCCTAAAACCTCTGTGCACTCGAAAGTGCGTGCACATTAACAACTCACAGATATTTGGTACAAACTCAAAAAAGGTTAAAATATTTCATTACTCAATTATATGAAAGAATTGCTAATGTCCTTCTAAACAAATATTCCTTAATACAGTATTAATCTAGCACCCCCAACAAAAAAAAGGAAAAAGAAAAAAGAAACTACGGTAATCTAGCATCGAAAGGCCCCGGCATGGGTCTAGCCATGGGAATAACAGACAAATAACCATAGTAACAAGGCTCATAAGGAGCGTAGCACATGCTGGTAGGAGACATCATAGGACGAACTGGATAGTTTAACCGAGTCTCAACATTATTCTTGGCGTACTCCTCTTGCCGTCTATGTTGTTGAATGTCGTAAAATGGTTCGGCATGAGCAGCTTCATGGAAAGGCGGTGCAGCCATAGGGACAGCAGGATGGTAACCATAATAATGAGGGTCAACAATAGGATAGAAATATGGCATCAATGCAGATCTCTCGAACCACAATGGTTCAGGGACAGCAGCACTATAGGGCATCATAGGAGCAAGAGAGTAGTAGTGGCGCATCTCAGTAGAATTCTTCAGGTGCTGCTCTCGTCGGCCATGTCCCTTGACACTATATAACTGCCCCACATGAGCGTCTTCATGAAAATTTTCATACCTTCGCTTCAACTCCTAAAACACCATCGCTGTCAACAGACTGTCATGACCAGCTTGGCGGTGTCTCCCTGTCCAATTCTGAATTCCAAGTATTTCAAACAGCCTAACAAGGCATGGTTCACCATAGGTATTCCCAATGTAAGCTCTAGCCATGCATTTGATACCGTACACTTTTCCAAACAGTTCCGAGACCACCCGCAGAAAATCCGGCAAGGTGTTTTGCAGCGGCATCCAATTCACCAATTTGACCAGATATGCAAAGTCATACAACCCGTGAAAGGAAATCCACTTCGTCCCCTCACACCGTTTGATCAACTTCTCCAATATTACTGTCGAAAGAAGGCCAGTATCCACTCCATCCATGATGTTGTGGTCGAAATCTACACCGCTTTGCGTCAACAAATCGATCGAGGTTTGGGAACAGCGATCAACACGATGATCAAATTCTTTGAAATTAAATTGCCACAAATAGCACGAATTGCCTCCATCTGACACCGTAATTCCCAACTGAACAAGCTTCAAGTCGTTGTCATTGTTCTTCACGACTCTATAATACTCCTCTTCAGAAACGCTTCAAGGAGTTGGGGTTGGCTCAAGGAATTCCCGGAACTCTGTATCGATGAATACGTGGCGGAAAAAGGGGCGCATGTTGGATAGCCCATCCAACTCATGGATGAAGTTTTCAGCCCAGACATCCTTCACGGTTTTCTCACGGATGATGGACATGATGGCTTCTCTTCCTCTTCATAGTTTTTGGTTAATAATTTTTTTTTATTTGAAACTTTAAGAAAACATGGTCTATATTTATAGAGCAAACCAAGATTGAACAAAATCTTAAATAAAAGTAAAAGATTAAATAGAATTCACTGTGTTTAAACTTGATGATTATCTCTTTATATCAGTACCGATTTAAACAATTATCTATTTACATGAGAAAAACATTAGAAATATTTACTGTAATCTTGATGGCCCAACTAATTTTTTCCTTAAATTATAACTGGCCTTTTACATGTGAAGATATATCAAAAATAAAACTGTTATTGCTGGATTTTATAAAAAGAAAAATTGAATTATTTTTCAAATATTAGAGTGGTTATTTAAACTATCCTATTTTAGGCTATGCAATTTTATATTTTACAAAATATAGATAACATGAATTATCTAAGAATAACGAAATTTTTATATTTGATTTTATTCTAGTTTACTTAGAGAGAAAGCACTTTCTTCTGAATCTTCTTATCTTTGATCTCTCTTTCTTCTCTCTCTCTGGCTTTTGTATTTATATTCCCATCCAAATAAATACTCAAACCAATTGTTTTTTATCAAACAGTCCAAAGATTAAAAGAACAAAAGATCATAAATGTTGTAATATTTTCTTTTACACATAAGCCATAAGTACTCAACTACTGAGACTTTACAAATCATGTAATGTTTGTATATATAGTTATAAATAATAAATTTCGTGTTTGTATTAATTTGTTACAGAAAAATCTACATTTATTTCTTTTACTTGTTGACATGCCTCTATTATAGAGTCAGTAGTAGACCATCAAAGTGAAATCAAAATTGGGACCCTATGAGTTGTGGTTATAATAGTAGAGATAGAGATAGAGATAGAGGTAGATATTTAAATCATAAAATTGACAAATCGTTTTATTTATTATATTTATTAAATTCATCACATGAATAGTACAAAAATTCCATGGTGTGTTGGCCATATATGCTTGATCATGAAACAGAAAAAAAATATGAATATATATGGACTCCACCAAGTTTCTCTAAGGTTGCTCGAATTTTTTTTTTTCTATTTCTTTCTTTTGCTTGGATGTATTTCTAAGGAGAGCGCGGGATTTGATTCTTAGAAGGGATAGTGATCACAATTTAATCCCTTGGGGGCATATATATATATATATATATATATATATATATATATATATAGAGAGAGAGAGAGAGAGAGAGAGAGAGAGAATAATGGAGGAAAGAGGCCATAGAAGGTAATTTCCTTCTATAGCGTCGAAAAAGTACGTTCTCTATCGTATCTTTCGATGATCGGTATCCATCATTTTCATCGTTATCATTTAAGATGTGGGTATGCCAAATTTCGTGTGATTCTACAACTTTTTCACCGTTGATTTAGCAATGTAAAAAGTTCTATTGCCGGTAAACCGTTAATTTTGAACCCACTAATTCAACGGTGAAAAGTTCTAGAATCACATGAAATTTGGTGTACCCATATCATAGATTATAACGATAAAGATGATGGGTGCCGATCGTCGGAAAACACGATGGAGGGCGTATTTTTTCGACGCCATAGAAAGAAATTCCCTTCTATGGCATCTTTCCTCCACTATTCTCACACACACACACACACACACACACACACACACACACACACATATATATATATATATATATATATATATATATATGCGCGTGTGTGTTGTTTGCGTTTGGCTTACACGACAGTTCCAAAAAAAAAATTAGACCAAGGGATGATGATTTTTATATAACTGCCTTTTAGATTTTACCAAAGCTGATCCGATATTAATTTCCCATGCATAAATATCAGGAATCATCGATTTAGGAGTCCACATGATTCGTTGATTCTTTATCTACCAAAAATATGCCTAGTTCATAATTATTCGCAGCTATTATAATATAGAAGAATGTTTGATTATAAAAACATAGTCAAATTTATAAGAATCTTTTTTTGGCACTAGAAAAATATGTGTTAGATGACAATATTTCATTTTAGGGTTCTTTTTCTATATAACACCCCAAAATCATCTTTATTTGTGAAAATTAACCCATATCCTCAATATTTCAAACTCACCAATCTTGAAATCATTGTGATATATCGCACCCCAGACTCTTTTATATTTTCAACAGCACCCTTTAATCTAGTTGTCTTCAAATTTCACCTTAAATTTTTATTTTATTTGAAAAAAACCTTATTTTAATTATCTGCAGAGAAATATTTTGGAAAAGTCGAGAAGACGCAACCATTTTACTATGAATTCAATGACATAGCCCCATTTTTAAATTATGGTCTTGTAAATTAAACGAGAATTCTCTAAGTAATCACCCGCTAACCGCTAACCAATCGTAGTAGATCGAGGATGAAGGAAGAAGACGACGGCTCTAACCCTAGATCTCTCTAGAACCCTCTAGCTTATCCTTAATTAATCTCTTGATTAATTAACCCTCTAGGATCATCATTAAACATAGCCCCATTTATCAAATCAATAGATATAGAGACCACTAGAAGGAGAGGATATTGGGCCAGATGAAGCCCAATAGCCAACATACTCCAACATGCACCTTCGGGTGGGCGCTATCCACAGCTCCTTGAGGCGGTTCCCTAAACTGTTGACTCCCTGAGTCAATTGTCTCCTTGAGAATCTTCTTTTCCGTCCTTATTCATACCCATAAATGATGGTGCGGCGTCGACCGTTGAGAACCTGTAAGCGTCCAGAGCCGTTAGGATCGACAAAGGATCTTTCTAAAAGAAAAACAACATAAACCGGGATGTTAGGCTCGCAAAATCTCATATCCTAGATCTGATCAGACATGTCTGCCCAAGTACCTCCGATCCCTCTCAGAAGCGTACTTAAACACCTAGGTCTTCTCTCGATTCATCGCACTCTTAAACCTCGCCCTCGGTGTTAATAAAAGTTGGCCATGCGATACAATCAGGAGACATTCCAATCGATCTTCCTCCGGCTCTGAATAGTTGGTCTGCTATTCACCGGCTTTCCTGACACTGCTTCGTATGTGAGGTATATTGTCATCGCAACAGGAAATAACAGCCAAAGTAGCAAACGCTCATAACATGCCTATCCAGAAAGCCCAGTGTCGCTAAGGGTATATTGACTGCCCGTCTTTCTATGAAGGAGGTCGTCATAAAGGCTCACACAGTAAGGAAGATGGGATAGTATTTGAGCCGTCTCAACCTGTATGTGACCTGATATTGTCCTAGCTTGTTCCTGGCTCGTTTGTCAATGTTATGGGTTTGATCCAAATCATTTTATTGGTAAATTTATTGGGTTTAAGATGGTTCATATATTGATATGTATGGTTTAATATTGAACTATATGTTTACCTTATCTCTAATTAATATGAGATTATTGATATCCGGCCCATGACTTAAACTATTCTATATAAACCCATTTAATCCTTATGCATCTCAAGAAAACCCTAACATCCATATCCATATCCATCTCGCACATCTGAACCCTAACCATAGCCAAGCACCTTCGTCATCTCGTGGTTTTCTTCATCGATCAGTATTGTCATCTTCATCTCGTGGGGATCGCCATCATCATTGGCTCCACTTCTTTTCTTGTTCGGCTGAAGCATCCAAACCGAGGGTTCCATGTGGATTGCTAGCATCATCGTCATCATCTTGTTCGTGAGATCGTATCGAGATAAGTACTTGGTACTTATGACATGCTAACAAGATTAGTTCTTGTTTATTATATATAATGAATATATATTGATTTATGCTTGAAATAAATATACAAGATATCGACTTTATTCAATTCTTGTGATTATTGCCATGTTATACATGATTGAAATATTGTTAGATGTCGTTATAATTTTGCATGCTTGATACAGATTGTTTGACCTAAAGTTCTAACCTAATCAACGATATATCAAGATCTGAATTGCGATATATCGGCAACTTGATCTAGTTAATATACATGACGTTGAATCTTAAAGATATCACTTTTGTATTGTTAATTGATTGCATAGAACGTAGGGAAATCGAATTAATAATTGTTGTTATTATAGGCTTGAAGTATAGAGTGAAAACCTTAATTAAAATATCATATTGTATCAGTTTTTAGGCCATGAGCCGGCTCAAGATAACCCTAAACCGTCTCATTCTAACAGAGAACAAATAATCATTCCAAGCCACTTATGAGCCGGCTCAAATATTGCCTAAGCCGTCTCAAGTTCACTGGACAAAACTGTTACCGTAAAACCACTATAACTTGTTGCTCGTTGATCCGATTTCGATGTTCTTGGATTCGTTGGAAAGATCTCTTCGAGATCTACAATTTTCATGTTTACCATATTTTCTAATACTGAATTTATGACCTCCAAAAAAAAGGTCTCCAAAGTTGAGAGTCTCAACATTACATGAGCCATCTCTAACACACTTGAGTCGTCTCAAGCTGAACCGAACCTGATATTGAACCTGAAATAACACTGAACACTTTATATTGTTTGACGAATGCACGATACATTGACTGACCACGTAATTGACCGGTATTGTGATATTTATATATATTGAATGCTTTGCTATTCATATTTATGAGTATAAACTTGATCATGAAAGTGTTATGGTTACGATATTTCTAATTACCATGTTACCGATTGTTTACTTGGAATCGTGATTGATTAACCATTGTTACCATGTTACCATACTTGAAATGTGTTTACCTACATGCCAATAACCTATTGTTATCGATTGATAAAACCTGTACATGTATTGATTGTTATTGCGTTGGCATTAGGAGCACACTATATTGATATTGACACAAATTGAAACTGGGAAAAATGGGAAATCAAGAATGTAACTAAGTCGTAACTTAAGAGGATATTGACATTTTACCGTGATTTCATGGGGAAAGAACGGAATAACCATTGTTAATTGTATTGTGGTCCTGTAGGGAAAGAACGTGATATATTGTACCGTGGTCCCGTGGAGAAAGAACGAGATATATACTGTTGAGTTTCGAGTAAAAATTATATTAATTGGTTTCAAATACCTGTAGATTAGATAACTTAGAGACATGGACTCATAGGAGCCATACAACATGATTGTATTGATTATATCCGGATTGTTCATCACTTGATTTTGATATTGTTCATTGTTCACTCATATGATACATTTCCATGGTATATTACTTGCTCATTTAACATTGTTTCCGGAGATATTTCTTATAATATTATCTATGATGCATTGACGTCTGGGTTTTGCATAGCCTAAATATTTTGTCTTTAGCACAGGAAGACAAATTGTACTTTGAGAGGATTGCTGAGCAGTAAAGGATATTATTGTGGATCTATGTATTATGCCTTAGGTATATTTATCTTAGCGGACTATTTTATTTGGATTCCTATTGTGATCCCATAAGGGACAAGTATTGGTTATTGCTCTTACTTTCCTTGGATCCTTGATACTTGATCTTTTCTTTAATTGCTTCCACTATTGACTATTGATTTTTATTAACTCTTGATTATTGGATATCGTTATTGTTTTGTGGTATAATAGACATGTGATGGTTAGTTATATATTATATTATTCTTGATTAATAATTGACAGTCATACTATGATTATGGAAGGATGTTTTCTTACCGTAGATAGCATGGTTGCTTTGTTACGTCTCTGTGTTCACGTATTTTGGAAAGCGGAGCGTGACAAGATTTTGGTTGTATCAAAGAATATGTTATAGGTTAGATGGGCTTGGTTCTTTTGTAGTTGGGTATTATACTCAATACATTGACTTTAAACGTTCGAATTATAGGAACATGTCTTGCCACGTTTATTGCCTTGTTATCCTTGAATCCCTTGTTTATTGAATCCTTGTCTACTATCGAATCTTGTTTCCGTTATCGATCTTCGTCATTCGTGTTTGACTACAGAGCTATGTCCAGAAATAGTACACTTGCTCCATTGGCCGATAATGCAACAATTCTTGGAGTGGTACATGGCATACTGGAGAACCAGCAACGTTAGGCTGAGGATTTCATGAGGATTTGAGAACGGGCCAACAGACTGCTACCATGGCAGTTGAGAAGATGTCAGTTCCTAGGTAGGTGCAGCTTGAGGGTACTGTTGTGGATTTTAGGAGGCTTAATCCGGCAACTTTTATGGGATTGGAGGAACCTCTTCAGGTAGAGCAGTGACTTGTAGATACAGTGTACTTGTTGATTGCTGGTCAGATTCTTGATGAAAAGAAGGTGGATATGGTGTGCATCTAGATGGTTGACGATGCTAGAGAGTGGTGGCTAGTGGAGGAGACTCGTTTAATGAAGCCGATTAGCTGGGCGGCTTTTACTCATAGTTTTCTGGAGAAGTTCTTCCCACGGTCTGCAAGGGAAGAAATGAAAGAGAATTTCTGTCACGACCCGAAATTTAGCACGTGACGGCCCTTAAACTACGCAACGTCTACAGGCGTAACGCAATTTAGTAAGCCGAAAACCTAATAATCTAAAACATCAAAAGTAGTAAGTGATAAGAACATTGTTAAAACTTTTGAAAATCTTGAGTACAAATTCTTTAAAGTCCAATTTTAGTTTCTTAAAAATTTTGGCAGCACCTCCTTTGTAAAAACTAACCCCAAAAATGGGTACAACATAAATATAAATAAAGCATCCCCAACGGGAGCAAAATCCACACCCAAAAGCTGAAACAACTACCACAACAGATATACGACGCCGTAGCGAAGAAATAAAAAGCGATATAAATAAAACTGCATAAATGACAATCTGAGTCACCAAAAATATACAATATCGTCCTCACAACTCGTCTCTAAGTTAAGACATGAAAGTGGTAGATGGAGAGTACATGGTACAAAGATAAACAATGAGCAATATCGGATAACCGCGAAACCCACCTATAGCAAACTGCACGCAGTCAACTGTAGCGATACCCGCTGCAAAAGATGATATGATAGGTAGAAGCCCTGCCTCGACTACTCTGAGGAACAACCTGCAAACCCTGTGGCACAACGGGGGTGAGTTGCCAACTCGTGAATAGTAAATAACATATGCAGGTAATTGCAAGTATGCACGTACTGCGCGAATCTAACACATGCAAGCTGATAGCAATAAATGGCAATATGTATGAAACAGTCATGAAAGGTACCCTATCAAGTACAACTAATACATGAAGCAATGCATATAAAATAAATGCGGGGTATGGGATAAAACATGTCATCCTCACAGAATCCTGACCTCGTGGCAGGACCCAAGTCTATCAAGACAATCTAAATCCCAAATTTACTCAAATCGGTCCCAAAATTGGCCCTTATATCCTGTAAGTCTAATATATCTTGAGTGTCCAATATCAAGTAAATCTCATGTAATGAATAAGTATATTTGCAAGATTATTATGATGATGTATATAAAATAGATATGTATACATATATATTAGTGTCCCATTCCACTAATATATATATATATATATATATATAAATAACAACGTCCCATTCCACTGTTATATATACTTAGGAGTAAAAATACCATGAAAACAAGTGTCTAGAATCAACACATAAATACTCATATCCATACGTTCCTCGAATTGTAAGTATCCGGTATCGACACCCGTGATCCACATATCGATCTTTCTCATATTCATACGTTTCTCGAATCGTAAGTGTCCGGTATCGACATCCGTGATCCACGTATTGGTTTTCTGATATCTATACGTTTCCCAAAACCCAAGTGTCTCACCTCGACACTTGTGTTCCACGTATCGGTATATACGTCCTCCGAATCTTAAGTGCCCCAACATCGACACTTTCGATCCCGTATCGGTTTAAAACAAATCTCTGAGTGGATGCATCCAAATATCAAGTAAAGAATAAGAATACTTGCATAATTTCATGAAACCAGCAAGGTCCTCAAATCCAGAAAACATCATGTGAAATCCATATCTCAATATGAAAATCCATGAATATAACATATGCAATATAAAACAGTAATGTGAGCATATAAAGGAAAAACCGCTACCTAACTGCAAAAAGTTATTACATATCATGCGGTTTCTAATTTCTCCAAGTCCATACAACATCAAATAAAGGTGAACATGTAGCTATAGCCAGGTATACGTAACCATGTCGGCATAGCAAGATATGTGTATCTACCTATCAATAATGATGTAATACCCTCCAGGTATATGTACATGTATATGCATGATGTACACGTAGCTATGTCTCATATATGTATATATCTATCACTAATGGTACAATACCATATAGGTATATAGGTAACTAGCATGTAGACATGTCAAGGCATATGTGTAAGCATGTAGGTATACATGTATGCTATATGTCATATGCACAACAAAAATAAGGATTTTGTTTCAAGTTCCTAGCCAATACAATATCACGTATGTATAGGTGTTGTGCGTGTCATGGCAATTATTGACGGTGTGAGTGGTATACAATCGGTGCTCGTGCAACATGAACCGTCAATAATAGTGCAGTGTCCAAGGGTACAAGTCTAAGCACAACAAGTAATAATATGCAATGAAGTTTTATGCACAATCTCTATATGTGCAGTATAAACATGCAACTAATATCATATCATATCTAGCCCTAACGCATAACACCATGCGGGCGATTCCCTTGTAGATGTTAAATCTACTCATTAACGCTCCTGGCTAAATAAAGCCAACCACCTGTTTTCCCTTCTTCACAGCGTCCGAAGTCCTCGTCTGCGACCCTAAGATCATAAAATAATATAACAAGTATCGACCAAAAACACGTACCAACTACGTTGACCGACGCACCAACTCTAAATATACTCTCAAGTGTCCGTCTAGTGGCTAACGCACGTAGCGATACTACGAAACCAAGTCAAGAGCAAAAACTACACAAAGACACGAATGATATCGACACAACCCTAGTTAGGAACGCTAAACGACACAACCATCAAGCATAAACCCTGATTGTACCGATCGCGCATTCACAATACAATAATAAACGTGGAATCTAATATAAATAATATCGCAACGTCAAAAGAAAGCCACGCCTAAATTACCCGGAAATCTAGTAAGCAACTTATATCATTTTTAGCTCAAAACTACAAGTTTTACCAAAAATAGAAATCACAAATATCATAATATAGCATGATTAAGTCATACAAACCTTTACTATAATTTTAAACTCGCCTAAATAGGATTAGTAAAAATTTTGTTTGCTAATTAGCTTAATTATACAATTAGGAATATCATTTAACAAACTAGTAACTAGGTTAAGTTTTCTTCAAGCTTAACTTATCAATTAACCCTTTTTACTAACCAAAACCCTAACTTGATATCAAAAACCATATCTTGAATTTCAAAACATGAAATTAAAAGCTTTAAATTAACAACTAATAAGCTAATTTAAAGTATTGAAACAACAATTAGGGTTTAGAGTTAGGTTTATACCTCCACAAAATATCCAAAATCAAGCAACAAAACTCATCATTTTAGCCTCCAAAATGATGTCTTGAAAGAAGACCCAAGCTTGCTTTAGTGAAGAAGAATGAAGGGTTTTTATTTTTTTATGAGTTTGTGTGAATTATTTGTGATTTCTGATGATTTTAGTGAGCTTTGAAGTGAAGAAATGGAGCAAAAGAGAAGAAAGGGAAGCAAGGGAAGAAGTGGCCGGCTAAGCAAGGAAGTAGGGGGTTTTGTGATAAAGTGTGGAAAAATCTAGAAAAAAATAACAATAATTACTTAATAAAACAAAATAACCTTTATCCACCTCATTCTTTTCTTTAAAATTTCCTTTTAAAATCACAAATATCTAGATATTTTGGATGGATATTTTCAAAGATGGATTAGTGCTAATCTAGTGATTAACTTTGCATAGATTCACTTAGCAATAATTAACCCAAGCAAAAATGTAATTACCACTAATAAAGTGCATAATTAAAAGCCTAAAATAATATTTTAATTAGGAAAAAATATTAAAATGCACAAAAATTACAAGTGGCTTACAAAAACCCGCAAACTAGCAAAATTCTAGCTAAACTAGGTGCGGTGAATTCTATACTGCAAAAAGATCGTTTCTAGGTTTTTACGGAAAATACAATTTATTTTTACCTAAAAACGGAAAATTGCTTAAACGATTTCCAAAACGTTACAATTTCATTAGCTTGAAGTAGAATGGTGCATTGTTTGATGTTCATGCGGCTGAGTGGACCAGGCTCAGTCGATTTGCATGATCTTTGGTGGTTGATGAGGCTGACAGAGCACGACAGTTCTTGCGTAGTTTTGATGTGGAGATTCAGAGGCAGATTAATACGTTTGGATTTACTGCATTTTCTCAAGTTCTCACGGCAGGCAGGGAACAACAGAAGTTATTAGAGAGAGTGAAGGATACATCTCAGCAAGATATTCCATCACGGAAGACAGTTCATGCACCGACCATGACTTCAGGAAAAAGGGGCGTGTGTTGGATAGCCCATCCAACTCTTGCATGAAGTTTTCGGTCCAGACATCCTTCACGGTTTCCTCATGGATGATGGACATGATGGCTTCTCTTCTCCTTCACAGTTTTTGGTTAATATAATTTTGTTTATTTGGAACTTTAAAAAAAGATGGTCTATGTTTATAGAGCAAACCAATATTGAAAAAAATCTTGAATAAAAATAAAAGATTAAATAGAATTCACTATGCTTAAACTTGATGAATATCTCTTTATGTCAGTACCGATTTAAACAATTATCTATTTACATGAGAAAAACATTAGAAATATTTACTGTAATCTTGATGGCCCAACTAATTTTTTCCTTAAATTATAACTGGCCTTTTATATGTGAAGATATATCAAAATTGTTGATAGTATAAAACTGTTATTGCTGATTTTTTTTTTTAAAAAAAATTGAATTATTTTTCAAATATTAGGGTGGTTATTTAAATTATCCTATTTTAGGCTATGCGATATTATATTTTACAAAATCAAGATAACATGAATTATGTAAGAATGCGATATTATCTAAGAATAACGAAATTTTTATATTTGATTTTATTTTAGTTTACTTCGAGAGAAAGCTCTTTCTTCTGAATCTTCTTGTCTTCGATCTCTCTTTCTTCTCTCTTTTTTGTATTTATATTTCCTTCCAAATAAATACTCAAACCAATGTTTTTTTTATCAAACAGTCCAAAGATTAAAAGAACAAAAGATCATAAATGTTGTAATATTTTCTTTTACACATAAACCATAAATACTCAACTACTGAGACTTTACAAATCATGTAATGTTTGTACATATAGCTATAAATAATAAGTTTCGTGTTATTGTTACAGAAAAATCTACATTTATTTCTTTTACTTGTTGACATGCCTCTCTATTAGAGGCCGTAGTAGACCATCAAGGTGAAATCAAAATTGGGGTTGTGGTTTTAATAGTAGAGATAGAGATGGAGATAGAGGTATATATTTAGCTCGAAATTTTTTATCTGTTTCTTTCTTTTGCTTGGATGTATAGTGATCACAGTTTAATCCCTATATATATATATATATATATATATATATAAAATTCTTAGGAGGGACAGTAATCACAGTTTAATCCCTATATCCTTTGGATGCACGTGTGTGTATAGGTTAGGCTTACTTGCCAATTCAAAAAAAAAAAAATAGAGTAAAGGGATGATGATTTTTATACAACTGCCTTATAGATTTTTACCTATTCAGGGTTCCAGCCAAATCAGGTGCCTACCACTCCATATGTGATATGGTTTGGGAAGAGCCCATCTCTTAAGTAAGTTAAGATTTGGGGTTGTCCGGTCTATGTCAAAAGGAAAAATTCAGATAAGCTCGAGGCAAGGTCAGATCTGTAGAAGTTTGTTGGATATCCCAAACATTCGCAAGGGAATATCTTCTATCACACCAAGGAACAAAAGATGTTTTTATTTCTCGGCATGCCACCTTTTTAGAAAAGGAATTTATTTTGGAAACAAATTTGTGGTCATGAGGTAGAACTGGAAGGAGTTCCAACTATACAAACTACAGCTGACGATTTGGTAGAACCGGAGGATTCAATAGCTCCCGACGAATCTCAGCCTCTCCGCCGATCTGGTAGGGTTTCTCATCTGCCTAAGAGATATTTCGGTTTTCTCTATGACAGTGGGAGCGAGGATTGCATCATGAGATGATGACTCAACTAGTTTCGAGCAGGTCATCAAGAGTGGGGACTCTGTAAGAATGGCTGGATGCTCTGCAATCTGAGATGGAATCTATGTACACCAACGAAGTATGGATTTTGGTTGCTTTAACACCCCAATATCCTCTTTATTTATGAAAATTAACTGTTGGAGTTAAGAGCGCGGAAGCAATAAATCAATCAAAGATTAAAAATAAACAAGAAACGATGACACAAAGATTTTACGTGGAAACCCTTGCGGGAAAAACCACGGACGACGAGGAGACAAAAATTCCACTATGAAAAATTGAGAGTACAAAAAAAATCCCCAAATTAATCTGGAATAGGGATGAACGGAAGAATAAATTCCTCACACACACAACTCTCTCTCTAAACTGGTGGAATAATATAAGCACTCAATCTAAACAAAATATATTTTTTTGTTACGGAACAAACAATCTAAACAAAATATATTTTTTTGTTACGGAACAAAGGCGGGAGATATGCATATAATACCAACTTAAACCAAGAGCACAATTAATTAATTAATGGGTTAATTAAGTTGGGCCTTAATTTGAGACAAACTCAACAAATCTCCACCTTGGCTCAAATTCCGTAATGCTCCAAAATACTCCACGTCGTCGTATAAGCCCTAAAGGGCACACAATGAGATAAAATACCAGCTAAGTCCAAGCAATACTTGAACTTAGTAATCAGAAGCGGCTTAGTGAACATATCCGCAGGATTGTGAGCGGTGTCAATTTTTTCAACGACAACCTCACCAATATCAACAGTATCTCGAATGAAGTGACGTCTCACGTCAATATGCTTAGTCTTGGAGTGGTACTTGCTACTCCGACTCAAATGAACAACACTTTGACTATCACAAAATACAACAAGAACATCCTGTTGAAGACCAAGCTCGGTGACCAAACCTCGAAGCCAAATAGCCTCTTTTACACCTTCAGTAACAGAAATATACTCCACCTCAGTTGTAGACAAAGCAGCGATAGCCTGCAAGGAAGAATACCAACTGACGGAGGAACCACATAAAGTGAAAATATATGCAGAAAGAGATCTTCTGTGATCAAGATCACCACCATAATCAGCATCAACATAGCCAATAACACCACCAGGATCAGAATATTTCTTATCAAAAACCAAACTAAGATCCATAGTACCCCTTAGGTAACGAAGGATCCACTTAACTCCTTCCCAGTGTTCTTTGCCCGGATTGTGCATATAACGACTAACAACACTAACAGCGTGAGCCAAATCAGGTCGAGTGCACACCATGGCATACATGAGACTACCAACAGCACTAGAGTAAGGAACATTGGCCATTTTCTCCTTGGCCTCTTTAGTCTCTGGACATTGTTCAGCAGATAACTTAAAGTGAGCAGCAAGAGGAGAAGTAACAGGCTTACAGTTGGACATATTGAATCGAGCAAGTAATTTCTCGATGTATTTCTTCTGAGACAATTCCAATGTCCCAGCTTGACGGTCCCTGTGTATCTCCATCCCAAGAATCTTCTTGGCAGCACCTAAATCTTTCATATCAAACTCACTGCTCAACTGGGCCTTAAACTTGTTGACATAAGACATATTAGGTGCAACAATCAACCTATCATCAACATAAAGCAACAAGTATACAAAAGACCCATCAGGAGATCTCTGAAAATAAACACAATTATCATAACTACTCCTTGAGTAGCCTTGCCCAATCATAAAAGAGTCAAATCTCTTATACACTGTCTGGGTGATTGCTTCAAACCATATAAAGATTTCTTCAAACGACAGATATGGTCTTCTTTACCTGGAACTACAAATCCCTCAGGCTGATCAATATAAATCTCTTCTTCAAGGTGACCATGAAGAAAAGCAGTTTTCACATCCATTTGTTCCAGTTCCAAATCATATAAGGCAACAAGAGCAAGTAATACACGGATAGAGGTATGACGAACGACAGGAGAAAATACCTCATTAAAATCAACACCTTCACGTTGATCAAAACCACGAACAACATACCTTGCCTTGTACCTAACAGGTTCAACCCCAGGGATTCCATCTTTGACTTTATAAAGCCACTTGCAGCTTATAACTCGCTTACCTTTGGGAAGTTTGACCAAATCCCAAGTCTCATTCTTATGGAGGCTTTCAACCTCTTCTTGCATCGCAAGCAACCATTTAGATGAATCTGCACTAGAGATAGCTTCTGAATAAGTTTTAGGCTCACCAACATCTTCAATCTCCGTCGCAGCAACAAAAGCATAAGCAGCCAAATCAACATCTTTAAATTTTGCAGGCTTTTGTGGTTGCCTCCTTCCACGATCACGAGCTATAGATGGCTCAATTTGCCGCTGTGGACTTCTTTGCACTTGAGTATCACCAGTCACAATGCTAGGACTAGTGGTGGAGGTAGGAATATTTACTTGGGCTTGTGTGCCCTCCACCTCAAACTCCACCTTCTCACTGGCACCATCATTGTCATTGTCATCTGCACCAGAAGAAGGAATAGCTGTATCTTTTCCAGAAAGAAGAGCATCTTCATGAAAAGTAAGGTCTCTACTATGAATAATCTTATTAGAATCAGGATCAAAAACACGGTACCCTTTAACACCCGATCCATAACCCATGAAAATGCATTTTCTCGCACGAGGAGCCAATTTCCCCTCGTTGACATGAATATAAACAGGACACCCAAAAACATGAAGGTTAGAATAATTAACAGGGTTACCTGACCAGACTTCTTCTGGAATCTTGCCGTCGAGAGACCTGTGGGGCGAGCGGTTGATCAAGTAGCAAGCAGTCTCTACCGCTTGAGCCCATAAATTACGACGACTCCATAACCCAGCACTAGAAAACATGCAACGAACCTTTTCAAGGATGGTTCTATTCATCCTCTCTGCAACGTCATTCTGCTGGGGCTTACCAACCAGAGTATTATGCCTAGCAATGCCTTCCTGTTTGCAGAAAGTATCAAATTTTTCTTCACAGAATTCAAGACCATTATCAGTTCTGAGCCTCTTCAATTTTTTACCAGTCTGGTTCTCAATCAACACCTTCCACTCTTTGAACTTAGTGAAGGCTTCATTCTTATGTTTCAGAAAATAGATCCAGACCTTCCGTGAATAATCATCAATAATAGTCATGAAATACCTGTGACCTCCGATTGAAGGCTTGCGGGATGGACCCCAAAGATCCGAATGAACATAATCCAAGGTACCTTTGGTCCTGTGAACACCTGCTGAGAAACTAATTCTTTTCTGCTTGCCAAAAACACAATGTTCACAAAATTCAAGATCACAAGAACTTAAAGTACCAAGCAAATTTCTTTTGGTGAGAACATTCATGCCTTTCTCACCCATATGACCCAAACGCATATGCCAAAGTTTGGAGTCATCTGAAAGTGAGGACGAAGCAACTGCAGCTGAACCTGTAATTGTAGAACCCTGCAAGATATATAAGGTACCCCGCCGAATATCTTTAAAGAACACAAGAATACCCTTGGACACCTTGAGAACTCCATTCTCAGCACTGTACTTATAACCGAGTGATTCAAGAGTGCCTAAGGAGATAAGATTTCTCTTCAGGTCAGGGATATGTCTAACACCTGTCACAGTTCTAATAGAACCATCATGGGTCTTGATTTTAACTGAACCTATACCAATAACCTTACAAGGTACATCGTTTCCCATAAAAACTAAACTACCATCAACCGATTCATAAGTGGCAAAATAGTCCCTATGAGGACACATATGAAACGAACAGGCAGAATCAAGAACCCATTCACTCCTAGACCTTTTTGAACTATCAACAGCTAGGAAAACATCCCCATCAGAATCGGTCTCAACAATAGCAGCTTCAGCGGTTTTTTCGGGTTTCTTACCCTTTCTTTTATCTTCCCGTTCAAGCTTATTTTTCAACTTATAACAGTCGGCAACAATATGCCCAAGTTTCTTACAATAATTGCAGGTTTTATTGGAGTGTTTGCCTCTAGACTTCGACCAAGACTTATTTCTGTTCTTACTGTTTTGACCCCTTTCTTGTGTTCTACCCCTCACCAATAAACCCTCAGCATGATTACTAGGTTTCTCAGCATCATATTTCTCTTTAGACAACAAATTGGATTTCACATCTTCAAAAGAGAGGGACTCCCGATTAACATAAAGCATGATTTCTTTAAATTGGCCATATGAGGGAGGTAGTGAAACAACAAGTAGAACAGCTTTATCTTCATCCTCAATTTTAACATCAAGATTTTCTAAATCGATAAGAATCGAATTAAATTCATCCAAGTGAGATTGGATTGGTGTACCTTCAGCCATATGGCATGTGTAGAGGCGATCCTTGAGACGAATCTTGTTCGCAAGACTCTTGGCCGCATAAAGTGACTCGAGTTTAGACCACAATCCTGCGGCTGTAGTCTCATGGATGACTTCACGGAGAACTTCACGAGTCAAACAAAATTGGATCGCTGAGAGTGCTTTCTCATCTAATTCTTCCCACTCAGCATCTGTCATGGTACTGGAAGAGGTAGATGATTTTTCCCTGTCGTTGGACTTGGGTCGACCGGATAACGCCTTCTTCAACCCGTGTTGAGTAAGGACGGCCCTCATCTGAACCTTCCAAATTGCAAAACTAATTTTGCCATCGAACTTGTCAATGTCGAACTTTGTAGAAGGCGACATGATGGAGAAAGATTAAATCTTGATTGATTGAACAAAGCTCTGATACCAGTTTGTTGGAGTTAAGAGCGCGGAAGCAATAAATCAATCAAAGATTAAAAACAAACAAGAAACGATGACACAAAGATTTTACGTGGAAACCCT
This sequence comes from Agapanthus africanus, assembly GCA_030015575.1. NCBI lineage: Eukaryota > Viridiplantae > Streptophyta > Magnoliopsida > Asparagales > Amaryllidaceae > Agapanthus > Agapanthus africanus. The sequence goes on from CM057337.1 coordinate 543,466,802, forward strand.
TGCGGAAAAAACCACGGACGACGAGGAGACAAAAATTCCACTATGAAAAATTGAGAGTACAAAAAAATCCTCAAATTAATCTGGAATAGGGATGAACGGAAGAATAAATTCCTCACACACACAACTCTCTCTCTAAACTGGTGGAATAATATAAGCACTCAATCTAAACAAAATATATTTTTTTGTTACGGAACAAACAATCTAAACAAAATATATTTTTTTGTTACGGAACAAAGGCTGGAGATATGCATATAATACCAACTTAAACCAAGAGCACAATTAATTAATTAATGGGTTAATTAAGTTGGGCCTTAATTTGAGACAAACTCAACATTAACCCATATCCTCAATATTTCAAACTCACCAATCTTGAAATCATTGTGATATATCGCACCCCCAAACTCTTTTATATTTTCAACAGCACCCTTTATTCTAGTTGTCTTCAAATTTCACCTTAAAATTTTATTTTATTTGAAAACAACCTTATTTTAATTATCTGCAGAGAAATATTTTGGAAAAGTAGAGAAAGACGCATCCATTTTACTATGAATTCAATTTTACTATGAATCCATTTTACTATGAATTCAATGACAAAATATGTCATAAAAGTCTAAGTTTGAGATTATTTAGAACGAAAAGTTTGAAGTAGCTGGGGGGGAGGGGGAGGGAGTGTTATTGGTTTTAGATTTTTCTATTGGATTTGGACTTTCAATTGGGTTGAAATTTAGAGATTTAATGTTTTTTTCTTTTACTAACGAAGATATTTCAAAATCAACTATATAATTTTAAGATTTGAGGCGACTTTTAAGGAAATTTATAGATTCAAAGAGAGCAAAGTAAAAATGCTAAGATTTAATTTAAAATAATGGTTTAATTTACAAGACCATAATTTAAAAAAGGAGTTTTTACTTAAACCACCAAAACATGGCAAAATAGTTTATTTTTAAAAAACCGGTTTGCATAATCTATCTAAAATATTAGATTAGGGAAGATTATTAAGATTAATGTAGCAAGAAGGTGCATAGATACATAAACATGACACAATCATTGCAGCGGAAACAATCAAGTATCTATGTAAGGGTTTTACATATATACTTTTTCCGATGGGGGGGATCGTTATCTTCGTCCACGTCTAGATCCAACTTCTCTCGCCTTCATACAACGATCGGAAGGAAACCACACTATGATCAAGCAAGAATTCTCCAAGTAATCACCCGCTAGCCAACCGTAGTAGATCGAGGATGAAAGAAGAAGACGACGGCTCTAACCCCAGATCTCTCTAGAACCCTCTGGCTTATCCTTAATTAATCTCTTGATTAATTAACCCTCTCAGATCATCATTAAACATAGCCCCATTTATCATATCTATATATTGAGACCACTAGAAGGGGCGGATATTGGGCCGGATGAACCCCAATAGCCAACATACTCCTACTCGCACCTTCGAGTGGCGCCGTCTACAACTCCTTAAGGCAGTTTCCTGAACTGTTGACTCTCTTAGTCAATTGTCTTCTTGAGAATCTTCTTTTCCATCCCTGATCATACCCATAAATGTTGGTGCGGCGTCGACCATTAAGAACCTGCAAGTGTCCAGATCCGTCAGGACTAACACAAGGATCTCCCTAAAAGAAAAACAACATAAACCAGGATGTTAGGCTCGCGAAATCTCATACTCCAGATCCCATCAGACATGTCTGCCTAAGTACCTTCGATGTCATGTCCCGCTTCCCGGTGTACGTAGAAGGGGACACAGCGAGACCGCTGCATATTTACTCAGAAGTAAACACGCTAAGCGTATCTAAGCAATATAAATAAAATGCACAAGAGACAGTGACAAAAGATATAATTGAACAGTAACTTTATTTATTAACATTCCTTTTACAATACATCTGAAAAGTAAATACATGGAAATGGAAAGCAATGCCTAAACAGTGGCATAACAGAAATGGAAAGTACTGAAATGAAATGTACAAGTAACTTGAGCTCTGGGTCGAAGGCAAGCTGGTCCAAGTCTTCGGAAGTGGGCTCGATCTCCTGAAGGTCCGAATCACCCGACGAAATTCGAAAGAAAAGAAGAAAGGGAATGTCGTCAGCAAACAAATCGCTCGGTAAGTCCCGTAAATAGACAAGAATAGAATAGACAGAGTATAGAGTATATTGATTTAATATTCTAATTAGAATTAACGCGGTTATTTGTAGCATGGTACAGAAGAGGCCAGTGTATACGAGAAGAGTCTCAGTAGACCAGAGACTAAAGTGAATGGAATGCAAGGAACCGTTAAGCCACGGTACAGCGACAATTGAATTCAGGTTAGGTGTCTTAAATGGTTGCAGTCTCGTTTCACTTCTAACACCTTCCGTACCAATCCACCCTTTATAAATCCCGCGATGTCTTGATTGTATTGTTTGTATTATATTGTCTTGTATATTGTAAATAGATGGATGACTTGCCGAAACCATGATATCAGTAAATGGATATAACTGGAGAATCGTGTAGATGGATGTATATCCATGGTTCGGTTCGGTCAATATAGTTTGAATAAATTGAACAGATTGATTATATGGATTCATGTTGAATTGTAATTTGATACTTAAATCATATTCAAGTCAGATTGTATATATTGAGATTCAGTCCGAGTCAGACAAATAGAAAAGAAATTGAAATCCTGAATTATGTTTTGGTGCTATCGGTAACCGCTGTACATGGATGGTAGGATTTGTGTCTTTTTCCAAGACAATTATCATGTTGATAACACCGTTTGTTATATTTTCTACCTTAAATATGCAAGCACCCACTTCTCTGGCTCTCTGAGGCTCAAGAGATTGGTCCCGCTTAAACCTATATTTACTAGGGTCCTTATTGTAATTTAATATAACTTGAGGGGGTGTTATGTAAAAATAATTTGGTATAATTTTTAAAATACATCTCAAGTATTTTATTATCGTCTTTAGAGTTTTCACTGATGTATAATTTATCAATGTGTCAATTCTAGTGAATAAAACCTAATTTCATAATATATGGTATTTAATTGTAAAGTATATTGAACTTGTATGGATCAATTTGCATGGTATTTCATGTAGAGTGATTCTTTTGATTTAGAAAAGTTGAAATATTTATATTATAACAAAAATTAGATATTTTGATGAAACATATATATATATATAATAATTTTAATTATTATTTTTATTCTAGAAATCTCCTTTTTTAAAGAAAATTGTATTAAAAATCTTTCGAGACCGTATGCTCTGTGAGGAGGCCTGCATCTCGCTCTACTAGGCCCGTGGATGTGCGATAATCCGCACCATACCGATCGGGGTCTCCAATAATGGATTGTAGAGGCGCAATTGCAAAGATTATTAAAATACATTTCTTGTAGAAAAAGGTTTTTAATAGAAAATGGTATTTATATGTAAAATTGTATTTTCCCGTATTCTGTATTCCCGAAAGTCATCGCGCTATGTTTGATATGTGTGTTGTGAGGAGGTAGGTCATTACCTCATGAATTTTCTAATGTAATACGGTTTAAAAAGTTCAATTATGTCGAAATGAAACATAAGAGTATTTTAATGTAAAAGTGGAATAAAACTTGCTACGGTTACAATTTTGATGCCAAACTTGTTCTATTATCTTTGTTAATGTTTAATGGTCATGGCATGATAGTTTGGTATTGTTGTGTTAAGCAAAATGGAACTTTTAAAAGAAAACCGAATCGGAAGTCGGATTAACTCCGCTTCCGTCGGGTTTTAGAAATATGAGTTTTTAGAATAGTAAAGTGAAGGGGGAGGACGGACTTACTTGATTTTGGTTTAGAGAAGAGGAAGAGGGAGGGGTAGGAGATTCCGGTGCGTCGTTTCGTCACCGGGAGCTCCTCGGATCGTCGTTGGAAGTTCGTCGGAGCTTCGCCCTTCGCTAACTCCACTTGTACACAAAAGTTCTTGGGATTTTTCTTGAGAGTTTGGGCAGAGATTTGTGAGTGAGGGGGGTGATTTGAGGTGTGGTATTTATAGGGAAAACTTAGGGTTAGGGTGTGATAAAAATGCATTAAAAATATGCATTAAAATGAGGTTAAATGGGTGATTTAATCCTCTCTGGTTGAATACAGAATAAACAAACAATATGGGGTTAGTGGGGTAGCTGAAGAGATGCAGGGGGTGAATTTTGGAGGCATTTGGAACGGTTTGACCCGAGCTCGCCAGAATATTTGCATGTCGCCGGTTCTGTACCGTCGGGTGGGGCAAGGGTTTTGGCCACGTGTCGGGGTCGCTTCATTTTCCATCGTGTGTATGTTTGTTTATTCTGTAACTTACCCTATTATGTGTAGTGCATGTGTAGACTCTTGGGCTTCTAAAAGATTAAAAGAAAAATAATTAAAAAGATAATGTGGCTGATGGGATTTGAACTCTGGTGCTATGGTTCAGCAGTGCAAGGTCTTACCAGTAAGCTACAAACTCTTTCTTGCTGTTAAAAAGAAAAACAAATTTATAACTTGTGCTCAGCCTCAAGTACCCCTTTTTGTATTTTTGAAAAAAAATATTTGTACAGAAATTTTAGGGTTGTTACATTCTACCCTCCTTGTAAAAATTTCGTGCTCGAAATTTGTAAAAGGAAAGTGTAACGGATTCGAGGAAAGTTTGGTGATAGAACTATTGGTAGGGTATGAAAAATAACAATGCGATACAAGGGTTTCAAAAAAAATGTGGAAGAGACTTACTAGTGTTACCTTGGTTTACGGCCTCTGCTTCTCCGGCCGCTAAAAAGAAAGCCTGACGCCGTGGTACATTCCTCCTAACTAGAGGCACATTCCTCTGTCCTTGGGGCATGTCCCTCAGTGCCTGTTGGAATTGGCGAGTACGCTGTGCAGGTGGTGAAGCTGTAAGTGCAAGACGAGATGTAGGAGCCTGGATAGCTGGCCGCTGCGGGTAGTTGGTGGGTGTGTGAGTTGAGTTGCGTCTATAGGGATATGTTCTAATTCCATGATCGGATGTGCCACAAACTAGGCATAAGCCTTTTGCGCGCCTACAGTCCTTCCACAAGTGTCCAGCCCTCTTGCAGTAGAAACAAAAACCTGGACTTGACCGGTTAATTGTTTCTTTCTGTCTCTTGGGTTTAGAAGGTTGTGTAGGATGGGTTCCTCCTGCCATCTGGGTGGCAGAGCGCTTTATACCGGTTGCTTCTGCTTCTAGGCGGTTCAATAATATAGCAGTCTGCTGCTGCAGTCCTTCGAGAAGGCTTCGGATTTTCTCGAGCAAAACCGTCTGCTCGTTGATTGGAGCAGTTACGGTAGGTGTAAGCAGTTGGGGAGGAGGTGTGTTTTTGAAGTTGGTTCTGGTGTTGTTCGGGGAATTCATAACCTTGAATAAAAAAATAGGGTTAGGATAGATTCAAAGGATATGAAATTGTAAGATTCAAGGAATATGAGTTGTAAGAATGTTTTTAGTTGCTGGTTCTTGTATTATATTGCTTAGGTTGTTCACGCAGAACAGAACTGCATTTCCATACAGCTCTGACCTGCATGGGCCGCCAACAAAACCTGTCACGCCCCGCTTCCCGGTGTACGTGGAAGGGGACGCGGCGAGGCCGCTACGTATTTACTCAGAATTAAACACGCTAAGCGTATCTAAGCAATATAAATAAAATGCACAAGAGACAGTGACAAAAGATATAATTAAACAATAACTTTATTTATTAACATTCTTTTTACAATACATCTGAAAAGTAAATACATGGAAATGGAAAGCAATGCCTAAGCAGTGGCATAACAGAAATGGAAAGTAATGAAATGAAATGTAGAGATCCGGGTCGAAGGCTAGCTGGTCCAAGTCCTCGGAAGTAGGCTCGATCTCCTGAAGGTCCGAATCACCTGACAACATTCCAAAGAAAAGAAGAAAGAGAATGTCGTCAGCGAACAAATCGCTCGGTAAGTCCCATAAATAGAAAAGAATAGAATAGACAAAGTATAGAGTATATTGATTTAATGTTGTAATTAGAATTAACGCTGTTATTTGTAACTTGGTATAGAAGAGGCAAGTGTATACTTGAGGAGTCTCAGTAGACCAGAGACTAAGGTGAACGGAATGCAAGGAACCGTTAAGCCACGGTACAACGGCAATTGAATTCAGGTTAGGTGTCTTAAATGGTTGCAGTCTCGTGCCACTTCTAACACCTTCCGTAAAAATCTACCCCTTATAAACCCCGCGATGTCTTGATTGTATTGTTTGTATTATATTGTCTTATATATTGTAAATAGATGGATGAATTGCTGAAACCATGATATCAGTAAATGGATGTAACTGGAGAATCATATAGATGTATGTATATCCATGCTTCGGTTCAGTCAATATAGTTTGAATAAATTGAACAGATTGATTATATGCATTCATATTGAATTGTAGATTGATACTTGAATCATATTCAAGTCAGATTGTATATATTGAGACTCATTATGAGTCAGACAAATAGAAAAGAAATTGAAGTCCTGAATTATGTTTTGGTGCTATCGGTAACTGCTGCACATGGACAGCAGGATTTGTGTCTTTTTCCAAGACAATTACCGTGTTGATAACACCGTTTGTTATATTGTCTATCTTAAATAGGCAAGCACCCACTTCTACGGCTCCCTGAGGCTCAAGAGATTGGTTCCGCTTAAACTTATGTTTACTAGCGTTCTTATTGTAATTTAATATAACTTGAGGGTTTTTTTTTGTAAAAATAATCTTGTATAATTTTCAAAATACATCTCAAGTATTTTATTATCGTATTTAGAGTTTTCATTGATGTATAATTTATCAATGTGTCAATTCTAGTGAATAAAACCTAATTTCATAATATATGGTATTTAATTATAAAGTATTGAACTTGGATGGAATTTGCATGGTATTTTCATGTAAAGCGATTCTTTTGATTTAGAAAAGTTGGAATATTTATATTATAACAAAAATTAGATATTTTAATGATACATACATACATACATACATACATATATATTTATATAAAATAATTTTAATTTCTAGGAATCTCATTTTCTAAAGAAAATTGTATTAAAAATCTTTCGAGATCGTATGCTCCGTGAGGAGGTCTGCATCTCGCTCTACTAGGCCCGTGAATGTGCGATAATCCACACCATACCGATCGGGGTCCCCAATAATGGGTTGTAGAGGCGCAATTGCAAAGATTATTAAAATACATTTCTTGTAGAAAAATGTTTTTAAAAGTAAATGGTATTTATATGTAAAATTGTATTTTCCTGTATTCTGTATCCTCGAAAGAAATCGTGCTATGTTTGATATGTGTTGTGAGGAGGTAGGTCATTACCTCATGAATTTTCTAATGTAATACGGTTTAAAAAGTTCAATCATGTCGAAATAAAACATAAGAGTATTTTAATGTAAAAGTGGAATAAAACTTGCTACGGTTATAATTTTGATGCCAAACTTGTTCTATTATCTTTGTTAATGTTTTATGGTCATGACATGATAGTTTGGTATTGTTGTATTAAGCAAAATGGAACTTTTAAAAGAAAATCGAATTGGAAGTCGGATTAACTCCGCTTCCGTCTGGTTTTAGAAATACGAGTTTTTAGAATAGCAAAGTGAAGGGGAAGGAGGGACTTACTTGATTTTGGTTTAGAAAAGAGGAAGAGGGAGGGGTAGGAGGTTCCGGTGCGTCGTTTCGTCGTCGGGAGCTTCTCGGATCGTCGTTGGAAGTTCGTCGGAGCTTCGCCCTTCGCTAACTCCACTTGTACACAAAAGTTCTTGGGATTTTTCTTGAGAGTTTGGGCAGAGATTTGTGAGTGAGTGGGGTGATTTGAGGTGTGGTATTTATAGGTAAAACTTAGGGTTAGGGTGTGATAAAAATGCATTAAAAATATGCATTAAAATGAGGTTAAATGGGTGATTTAATCCTCTCTGGTTGAATACAGAATAAACAAACAATATGGGGTTAGTACGGTAGCTGAAGAGGTGCAGGGGGTGAAGTTTGGACGTGTTTGGAACGGTTTGACCCAAGCTCGCCAGAATATTTGCATGTGTCACCGGTTCCGTACCGTCGGGTGGGGCTAGGGTTTTGGCCACATGTCGGGGTCGCTTCATTTTCTCTTGTGTGTATGTTTGTTTATTCTGTAACTTACCCTATTACGTGTAGTGCATGTATAGACTCTTGGGCTTCTAAAAGATTAAAAGAAAAATAATTAAAAAGATAATGTGGCTGATGGGATTTGAACTCTGGTGCTATGGTTCAGCAGTGCAAGGTCTTACCAGTAAGCTACAAACTCTTTCTTGCTGTTAAAAAGAAAAACAAATTTATAACTTGTGCTCAGCCTCAAGTACCCCTTTTTGTATTTTTGAAAAAGAATATTTGTACAGAAATTTTAGGGTTGTTACATTCTACCCTCCTTATAAAAATTTCGTGCTCGAAATTTGTAAAAGGAAAGTGTAACGGATTCGAGGAAAGTTTGGTGATAGATTTATTGGTAGGGTATGAAAAATAACAATGCGATACAAGGGTTTCAAAAAAAATGTGGAAGAGACTTACTAGTGTTACCTTGGTTTACGGCCTTTGCTTCTCCAGCCGCTAAAAAGAAAGCCTGACGCCGTGGTACATTCCTCCTAACTAGAGGCACATTCCTCTGTCCTTGGGGCATGTCCCTCAGTGCCTGTTGGAATTGGTGAGTACGCTGTGCAGGTGGTGAAGCTGTAAGTGCAAGACGAGATGCAGGAGTCTGGATAGCTGGCCGCTGCGGGTAGTTGGTGGGTGTGTGAGTTGAGTTGCGTCTATAGGGATATGTTCTAATTCCATGATCGGATGCGCCATAAACTAGGCACAAGCCTTTTGCGCTCCTACAGTCCTTCCACAAGTGTCCAGCCCTCTTGCAGTAGAAACAAAAACCTGGACTTGACCGGTTAATTGTTTCTTTCTGTCTCTTGGGTTTAGAAGGTTGTGTAGGATGGGCTCCTCCTGCCATCTGGGTGGCAGAGCGCTTTATACCGGTTGCTTCTGCTTCTAGACGGTTCAATAATATAGCAGTCTGCTGCTGCAGTCCTTCCAGGAGGCTTCGGATTTCCTCGAGCAAAACCGTCTGCTCGTTGATTGGAGCAGTTACGGTAGGTGTAAATGTTCATATTAATCGTGAAAACAGATAAAATCTTTCAATGAAAGATTTATTAGACAAATTAATTCTTTTCCTTCTCCTATAAATAGGATCCAAGAGGATAGGAAGGGGATATATAGAATTTTGGAATCTTGAAATTTCAGAGAGAAAAGAAAGGAGAATTTAATTCTCAACAAAGAAAACCCTAGGTGAGAAAAAAGAAAGGGGATCAAAACTTCAAAAAAGAGAATTTAATTCTCAAAAATCTAAGAGTTTAACTCTTTTGCAAAGAATTTAGTTTTTTCTCTAGTTGAAGATCTGCAGAAGCAAATCTCCCTATAGGTTGAGAATTTAATTCTCACCGGGTTGAGATTTTGTCATGCAGATCCAAGACTTAGAGGGAGAATTGAGTTCAGAGAATTTATTTCTCCCAATTTATAGGAATTTAAATCCTTCATGACAAAATTAGGGTTTAACCCTATATGAGAATTTAATTCTCCCACAATTATATGAATTTAATTCCTTCAAGATGGATAAAAACCAGGGTTTAACCCTAATTGAGAATTTAATTCTCTAAAATTCATAGGAATTTAATTCCTCCAAGACAGAACTAGGGTTTCACCCTATACAAGAATTTAATTCTTTGACATATATGGGAATTTAATTTCTCTAAAGAAAATTAGGGTTTAACCCTACATAAGAATTTAATTCTTTCAAAATAGGAATTTAATTCCTACAGAATCATAATCATGGTTTAACCTTACAGAGAATTTAATTCTTAAAGATAAAGAGAATTAAAGCATGCAAAGAACCAAGGTCACGTGTCCCCACGTGACCCCTGAAAAGATCCTCAGAAATGAGAAGGAGAAAGTTCTGAGGCAACGCCTCACGTGTTCCCACGTGACTTCCAAAACACGGAAGAAAAAGCAAAGGAAATATAAGCTCTGGGCGCTCTCACATGTCCCCACGTGACCCCTTAGCAAATGCTTTAACAATCAGTGCATAAATGTCCATCACGTGCCAGCACGTGATGCTCAAAATAAAATATAAAAAAGTGTTTAACACTTAATTGCAGAGCAAAGTAAAAAGGGATCTGGTCCCACCTTTGGGCGCCCTCACGTGTCCACACGTGACCCTTTTTTTCTTTAGTGTTTAACACTAATTCGAGAGCTTTATTTTCAATGTTTAACACTGATTATCTTTTAGTGTCTAACACTAATTCGAAAACCTTATTTCCAGTGTTGAACACTGTTATGTTCTAGTGTTTAACACTAATTTGGGTGTTTAACACTGATTGTCTTTTAGTGTTTAACACTAATTTGAGAATTCTGTCTCCAGTGTTTAACACTGTTGCTCTTTAGTGTTTAACACTACTTTTAGCCAAATTGGCTAATTTTCCAAAGGCAAAAGTCCCTCCTCCAAATGAATCTCAAAATTGAGGAAATCAAAGATAAAAATGTTGCCAAAGCCCTCAAACTCTCGTTTAGCGTTGCTAAATAATATGGGCTGGAACCCAGACAAATGTTTAAGGGTCCAACAGAGGGCCAACACTTCAAACTTTATTGGACTTAGCTCAAGTAGGCCATAAGTCCTCAATTCAGACTCAACTGAGACAATGTGCTCATAATATAATTAATTGATCTTAGTTCCAAATTGGACTACAGATCACTTAGTCCACCCTGGTTCAAGGATACATCTCTTCACTCCTTTGATATTTGTCGTTGTAATTCCTCAACGTTTTTGAAGAGGTGACGGGTCCCGACAACCACACATTTCATGGACTGTGGGGTCCTTAAACTCATGGACTATGATGTCCTTAACCTCGACCGTGATGTATTTAAACTAACATTGGACTGTGGGGTCCTTAAGCCCATGGACTATGATGTCCTTAACCTCGACTGTGATGTCTTTAAACTAACATTGGACTGCGGGGTCCTTAAGCCCATGGACTATGATGTCCTTAACCTCGACCGTGATGTCTTTAAACTAACATCGGACTGTAGGGTCCTTAAACCCATGGACTATGATGTCCTTAACCTCGACCGTGATGTCCTAAAACTAACAACAGACTGTGAGGTCCTTAAACTCATGGACTATGATGTCCTTAACCTCGACCGTGATGTCTTAAAACTAATAACGGACTGTGGAGTCCTTAAATCCATGGACTATGATGTCCTTAACCTCGACCGCGATGTCTTAAAACTAACATTGGACCGAGTTGTCCTTAAACTAACAATGGACCGTAATGTCCTTAAACTAATTATCGACCGCAATATCAATAAACTAAACAACAGAGCCCAATTGGTATCTTTTCGGATCTAAACGATCCCGTTAAGTTGATCTTAGTCTAAAATTAGACTAATGTATCCTTAACAAACGTTTAAGTTGATCTTAGTCTCAAATGAGGCTAATGTATCCTTAAACCCAAACCCCCCAAACCCAAATCTAAGAAAGATACGGATTTGGACTAATCCACGCCCTACGGGCGACATCATAACTTAGTCTCCATATACAATCCACGGGAAACCAAACACAAAACAAACACCCACGACACAAAGTGACTATATGGAGAAGGAAAAAGTTGTTACAGCGATGCGGTAGCATAATTAACTGCAGGGGCTTGCGCCTGCAGGGAAGAGCGTCCCCACAATCAAAAACCCCTCAAACGAGGGGGAATCTGACGAAGTCTGCTACATCGGCCGCATCCGTTTAAATCTTCGATGCACGGTGCCATAAATCAACTTGGCATCTTCGGAGAGGTGGAAGGATAGCACCAATTAGCATCTGCACCGAAATTCAGGCTAGATGTACATTGCGTCTCCGCCGCGTCTTTCGGCGGGGAACAGATTCTGGCACTCCCGGTGGGACCTTTTCCACTTTCCACTCCACACTTCGTGTGTCGTGTTCACGAACGAATCGCGGTTTGCTAATGGTTGCCCTTGGGTTCGAGGTACTAAGATTTGGCATCTTGCTTGGTGCAGAAAGTGAAGGATCAATGGCGTCCACTTGCACGAAGTGTTCCAGCCGCAACTACAACTCACGTCCGCCTCATCTGGAGGTATAACTTATGGGCCCCATGCGACCTCCCTGTTCACAATGCCGATAGAACAGGTGACGCATGCTACCATCGGTTTGTTCTTCGGGACCATGCTCCCACCAGTGAACATCAATATCCCGCTGCCGCAAGAAGTGCAAAAGAAGTCGGTTTTTAATCGGCTCACTAATACCATGACCCTTCTCAACGGGTCGTCCGATGTCAAGCCAACAGCATCAGTCTTCGACAGGCTGGGCCTAAACTCCAATGGGCCTGTCAAGAAGCCCGCGATACTTGAAGTGGCCATCCCGAAACGGATATCCATTTCGGCTCTCGAGGTCACTAAAGAAGCTTCCCCCGTCAAAGGATCAGTCTTTATGATTCTGGCACGCCCGGCTCCCGTCCCTGCTCAAAGGTCTGTCTTCGACAGATTGGATACTGCTGCTCGACGGATGTTGGTCTTCAAGAGGCTGGTACAGGCAGCGCCGCACCAGAACAGGGGGCATGACGAAGTCACCCCTAAAGCTGAAACAATCCCAACGGCTCGACACGCTCGACGTCGCCACTGGCGCTGAGTAAGGAAAGCTGGGGGCAGATCCCCCTCTGGGCTAACTCCACCAGCCCCAACAGTGGAAGTCAATACTGCTGTTCTAACCGGGAACAACTTTGAATTGCTGAACAAGGTGCGCAGGAACTCTCCTACTGCCGTACTGAAAAGATCTCCTCCACCCGTGGAGAATGGCTCGAAGGTGAAGCCGGAGCAGCCCCCTCAGCGGCTGTCCTCTAAAATCTACAAAGTCTGGCGACAGGTTCAGGACTCAGTAATTGATCAAAATTACCCTCGCCGACAGAAAAAGGTGAAGGTTCAACAAGAAGAGAACCATCTTTCCAAGCCACAAAGGGCAACAGCTACCTGGGTGCCCGTTGCAACGACCTCTTCAACGTCAATTGCTCAAAAGAGAAGGAGGCCGGAGAAAGCCCCTGTGACTGCGGCAAACCGCAAAGATGCTGAGCCCAAACGACCCAAGTCTGGGGGCATAATGGTCCATACCGTTTATATGGCTTCCGGAAAAGAGGAAAGCCGCGCTTCTATGGGTCACCGACCGCTCACCCGATCCGTGACAAAAGACCAGGAGCAGCAACAGAAGCTTTAGGAAATGCTAACGCAAATGGCCGCACTCACCGGGCCAAAAGAAAGCCCGGAGGCGTCATCAGAGCAGCGCCATGAATAAGAAACAGATGCTGACTTCCTCCGCAGAGTCCTCGAAAAGAAGGACAGAGAAGCAGTAGAACAAGCGGCTAATATAAAACGAATGGCACTTCTCTTCCAAGACATGGTCGGGATGATGTTACAGCCAGAACCTCCAGCCGAAGACCCTCCGATCATCATTGAAGACGATAGAGGGGAGACATCGAACCCTCCTCCAGCTCTTTCAGCAGCCAAAGAGGAAACCATTTCTAAGGCCGCTCTGGATAACTACATTGCTCAGCAAATACGAGCTCACTAGGTGAATGAAGCGGCTGGCCAAATGGTTAAAACCGGGCAACCATATCCAGGCTGGTATGACCAAATAAAGTACCCGCCGGGATATACGATCCCTAAATTTCATATATATAAAGGGATGGGAAATTCGCACCAGCATGTCGCCCAGTTCAGGGCTCTATGTGGTAACACCGGAGGCGATGATAAACTGTTACTTCGCCAGTTCATCGGCAGCTTGACAGAGACGGCATTCGAAAGGTATTCTGAACTTCCAAACGACTCCGTCAAGACATTCGCGGAGATGGAACTGCTGTTTACACAGAGATTTGCGAGCGCTAGCGAGCGTACCCCGATCACCGCATTAATTAACGTGGTGAAGCCAGGCGAAACTTAGGTACAATACGTAATATGGTGGCGAAATTTATGGTCAAAATACGAGCAGCGCATCGAAGAAGCGCCGGCAGTGGGCATGTTCGTGGGCACTCTTGACCCTCAAGCGACCATCTCGCAATTCATGATGTTCTTCAAGCCAACTACTTTCCAGGCCTTGATTGACAAGCTGGCCCAAATGGACCAGATGGTTCATAGACCGTCTCCTCCAAAGATAGACTCTCGAAATGAAAAAGGGAAAGGAAAAGTAACTTTCGTCGCCAATACTCAACAACAGCCGAGCAACTTAAAGCCGGTTGTTCGCCAAAACAATATGCGTCCATGCCCATCCCTCGAGGAGAGACTAGGATGCCCTTATTCATTTCCCCAGGATAAAACGAGGAGACTGTTCGAGCTGGCAGTGCGCAACAGGCTCATAAATTTGCCGGATCCAAAACGTCCGTTTCAGCCACGTGATGTCAACAATCCTAATTACTACCCTTACCACCAAGCAGTAAGCCATCCAATCGAAGATTGATTCATCTCCAAAGGCTGGATTGAAGACCAATACCAACAAGGCAAGTTCGCATTATCCGAAAACTGTAAGGTGAACCCGCCACAACCTCACACCCCTAAAAAAGTGGAGATGCCGGGGGCATCGTGCTCATTCATAGAGAAATCCCCTTAGACCAAAAAGTTCGTAAACTAGAGACTCGCCTCAAATATGGCTACAACGGACTGAAACGTCCTTAAACTAACAATGGACCACTATGTCCTAAAACTGGCCAAAGACCGAAACGTCGTTAAACTAATAATAGACCACCATGTCCTGAAACTGGATATTGACCAAGACGTCGATAAACTGCTACAGACCGCAGCATCCCAAGGCTGATACAAAAAAGAGATAATAAAAAAAAAGGGAGAAAAAAGAAAACGGTAAGTCCATAAGTAAAATGGGCACGGATGAAAACCCGAAAGGGCTCCGTGAGTAAAAACAACAGGGCTACCAGCGAGTCTTGTGAAAACCCGAAAGGGCGCAACCTCGTTAGAATTAAAAAAAAAGAAAAAAAAGAAAAAGGCAAGTCCATAAGCAAAATGGGCACGGATGAAAACCCGAAAGGGCTCCGTGAGTAAAAACAGCAGGGCTACCGGCGAGTTTTTTGAAAACCCGAAAGGGTGCAATCTCGTTAAAAGACACTTGCAAGGTTCTCTCGACCTTGTGAGGAGAAACCACCTGCGTGAGATCTTCACGACTCACAAGGGAGAAACACACTTAGGGGTCCTCACGATTCCTAAGGAGAAATTACACTTGCGAGATCCTCACGACTCGTAAGGAGAACCCTCTTATGGGACCCTCACGGCTCATAAGATTTGAAAGTCTTAAACTACAGGGATATAAACCTGTTCTTAAGCGGCCACCACAACCTCCAACACTGCCCTACAAGCAGCTCAACACCGACTTTTGTATACAATCCATGGGCGCGAATAAACATTTCCATACCAAAGTCCCATCCGTGACTAGGGATATGTCTATATGGTGAACAACCCTTATAAGTCATCTCGACTTAAAAGGAGAAAATACTCTTGTATGATTCTTACGACTTACGAGAAGCCATACACTTAGGAGTCCTCACGATTCCTAAAGAGAAAACGCACCTGCGAGATCCTCACGACTCGCAGGAAGAAATACCTTTATGAGACCCTTACGGCTCATGAAGTTTTATCTTGGTCGACAGGATCCTAACCCTGTTCGCTAAGCCACCTTTGTTCGACATCGACAGAGGCAAATGATGATTCTCTCCTAGCAATATCCCAGTTGTAGCGGCGCTGATGCCGAAATCGGTGTCTAATTCCAAGCTTGCAGCGAAAAGACAGCAAACCACACATGCATACGAAATAGCCGAAATGATGGGGTAACTTGCAAAAAAAATCAGCAAGTAAAAATGTATGCATGCAAAATAACCGAAATAATTGGGCAACTCGCAATAAAAAAGCAGCGAGTAAAAATAAAACAAATAGCCGAAATGATTGGGCACCGCGAAGAATAGCCGAAATGATTGGGCAATCGCGACCTTCGCGATGTAAAAACTGAAATGATAGAGCATCGCGAAAAAAAAATGAATGAAACTTTTTCCTTACATGTGATATTATATTAATCCCTGTATACAATCCAGGGGCGCAAACAAAGAGAGAATCACACCTTTCCTCCCCAGGCTCCATCAGAAGAAGAGGCCAAATCTCAATGGTTCTCAGACAGCCTGGAGATCGTCTCAGCATTCGTCTTGTTAAAGCAGACACAACGTCAACAATGTCATTCCTTCGTAGTCCAGCAGGATGCAGCTGCAACGTCAATGAAAGACCTCACGATCGAAACGAAGCGGAGTGATGGCAAAATCCCAGCTCCACCTCAGCATCCGTCTTGTTACAGTAGACGCAATGTCACCCTAGGGTCAAAACAACGGAGCCATGGCAAAGTCCTTAGTTACAAATCTCGACTGTTCACCAACAACCTAGAGACCACCTCGACGCCCATCTCGATACAGTAGATGTGATGTCACCTCAGCGTTCTTCCTCCAACAAGATGTAGATGTGACACCAGCAACGGAGCCACGGCAAAGTCCCTAGTTCCAGGCCTTGACGGTTAACACGCAACCTAGAGACAACCGCGACGTTCGTCTCGATACAGCAGAAGCAATACCAGCAAACGAACCGAAGGCCAAATTCCTAGCTTCAGGGTCTTGACGGTAACTCACATAAAACCTGAAAGACTACCGGAGATCATCCCACATGGAGTGGTCACCGCCTCGACGTTCGTCTCGATACAGCAGACAAAATGTCACTACAGCGTCCTTCCTCCAACAGGATTCGGACATGCCAAAGAAAATGAAGCGAAGGCTAAATTCCTAGCTTCAGGGTCTTGATGGTAACTCATATAAAACCTGAAAGACTACCGGGGATCATCCCACATAGAATGGTCACCACCTCGACGTTCGTCTCGATACAGAAGATGAGATGTCACCACATCGCTCTTCTTCCGGCAGGACTCAGACGCGGCAATCAAACAACGGAGCCACGACAAAATCCCTAGTTCCAAACCTCGACGGTTCATGAACAACCTAGAGACAACCGCGGCATTCGTCTCGATACAGCAGACGCAATGCCAGCAAACGAAGCAAAGGCCAAATTCTTAGCTTCTGGGTCTTAACGGCAACTCATATAAAACCTGAAAGACTATCGGAGATCATCCCATACCAGCGCGGAGTGGTTATGACTCATCGGGGCTCCCCAAACTGAGCCTAACCTCAAGTAAAAAGCGGCATGACAAAATTCCTAATGCTTGCTCTTCCGACGGTCAAAATGCCTAGGAAGATTGCTTGAAGACGTCTTGTCCAGCCCTCGAAGGGATCAGAGACACGACAATCGCAAGGCTACTCGAACAACAAGATTGCCTGTCGAGGGATACATCCGCCAACGCGACGGTACGATGGGCAAAACCCTAGTACCACAGACCCTAACGAACCTCTATCGTAAAGAGCAAAGGTTAACTGTAACATTAGGACATTCTTGCAAGAATTCCTCGATTCGTCTCAACCTTAGGGAGATCAGCGTCCTTGATGAGAGCATCTCAATTCGTGTCGACCCGCAGAGAAATCAGTGTCTCTGCAGGAATGTACGACGTCAGCAAAACGGAGCCATACCAAAGCCCATGTTCCAAATCTAGACGGTTCACAGATAGCCTGGAGATCAACTCAACATTCGTCTGATTACAACGGACACAACATCAAGCAAAGCGGAACAGCGGCAACCCCCAGTTCCATGAGTCGGCGGTGCATAGATGACCGAGAGTCAAACTCCCGACTCCGTGAAATACGGATAAATTCAACCCTTCCTGGTTA
This sequence comes from Agapanthus africanus, assembly GCA_030015575.1. Classification (NCBI taxonomy): domain Eukaryota; kingdom Viridiplantae; phylum Streptophyta; class Magnoliopsida; order Asparagales; family Amaryllidaceae; genus Agapanthus; species Agapanthus africanus. Next base: position 543,484,670 of record CM057337.1, read on the forward strand.
CGTGGAACACGGCTTATGTCAATCCTGACCCCATGGGAAACATCCAGAGCGGATCCTGGTCTTCACAGAGCCGACAATGACCCAGTGTGAAGCGTCCAGAGCGGAGCCTGGTCCTCGCCGAACACGGCAGTGAACCCATGGGAAGCATCCAGAGCAAAATTCCTGGCTACATGGAATGCGGCTTATGTCAATCCTGACCCCGTGGGAAACGTCCAGAGCGCATCCTGGTGCTCGCAGAGTACGGCAATGACCCCGTGTGAAGCATCCAGAGTGGAGCCTGGTCCTCGCCGAACACGGCAGTGAACCCATGGGAAGCATCCAGAGCAAAATTCCTGGCTACGTGGAACGCGACTTATGTCAATCTTGACCCCGTAGGAAACGTCTAGAGCGGATCCTGCTCCTCGTAGAGCATGGCAATGACCCCGTGTGAAGCATCCAGAGCAGAGCCTGGTCCTCGCTGAACACGGCAGTGAACCCGTGGGAAGCATCCAGTGCAAAATTCCTGGCTACGTGGAACGCGGATAATGTCAACTCTTACCCCGTGGGAAATGTCCAGACCGGAGCCTGGTCCTCGCAGAATACGGTAATGAACCCGTGAGAAGCATCCAGAGCAACCCCTGACTCCGTGAAATGCGGATAAGGGCAACTTCACCCATCACTTGCGAGTCCTCATGACTCGTAAGGGAGCAAATTCTCTTGTGAGATCCTTACGACTTGCAAAAGGAAAAACACACTTAGGAATCCTCACGATTTTTAAGGATAAATTACACCTATGGGATCCTCTCGACTGGTAGGGAGAAAATTCTTTATGAGACCCTCACGGCTCATAAAGTTGAAAAGTCTTAGGATGCGGATCTTAACCCTGAATCCTAAGCCATCGTTGTCCAGCAAAGAGATCGAGATAAACTATCCACAGAATACATTCAATAAAAAGGGACACATCATTGAGAAGAAAAATATGTCCTTTATTCATGAACCAAAATGAATAAATAGTACAATTTGTGAAAGAAACAAAAAAATATACTCTTATTCAAGAGTATGTACAAAGAAAAAAATATATCTACAAGTCTTCAAGTCGGCGGGCGATTTAGCAGATTGGTCAACTCATCTCTCTTTCGCCGGACCTCGCCTTCGTGATTCAATATCGCCAAAAGACGGGCCTCCGCCTGAGCTTGCTGGGCCTGATATGAGGCAAGCCGGCCTTCGAGCTCTTTCTCGGTAGCTTTGTGAGCCTCAACCCATTCACGAGTGAACACGGCGGCTTTGTCGATGGCCACTACCTCCTTGATGGCCTCTTGATGCACTCGCCAGAGTTCATATGCTTTGTTGGCTTTGGCCGTAAGGTTGGCTTGGAGCCCGTTCAGAGCTTTAGAAGCCAGCTCCCTCTTTGAAAATTTGCGGCCGAGCCTTTTCTCGCACGACACCATGTTCGCCGCGCACCGCTCTATCAGACCCCACAAGCCCGCCTTCGTAGCCATAACCTCCGAAAAAAGGCGGGTACATTCAAGCACGTGCAAGTAAGCCTCCACCTGCCGGCAAAACTCAACCTAGACTTGCACCACTGCTTCGCTATGATAGGTGGCAAGAAAGGGAAGAGAGCCGTTAGCTTCGGCAGCAAATGCTTCGGTCGTAATTACGTTGCCAGCACGAAGCTCCTCGATCAAAGATGACAGAGGGGCGAGGCTTAGCTTGGCCATCCGTTCCGAGGCTCTCAGAGCATAGGGGCCGGGTGGCATGGCGATGCGTGACTCCAGCGTGGTGAGAACCGGCAGAACTGTTCAGATTTATAAACAGTCAGCGAAACTTGTAAGCAAAGAACAAGGAACTACTTCGGGATTCTACTTATGTAACGTTTTGAAAATCGTTTCGGTGAAATTTCGGAAAATCGGCAAAATAAGGGGGTTTTCTGTAAAAAGTTAAAATACAAATATCTTTATTATAAAATTAAATATACATATTCTAGCTATGTAATTGCTGTTAATTGGTGTTTATTGAGCCACTGGTGAAATTTCAAATTTTCTGAAAATTTTTCCGAAATTAATTATTTTAATATTATTTAAGCCGCCACTAATACATTTAATTAGGGAAAATTACAAATTGAAAATTTTGTGCATCATAACACATTAAATAAAAATTTATCATATGGTTTTTGAAATGAAATGGTTTGCCAAAACGGTTTAGAAAAATATCGAAGAAAAAAGGCTTTTTCGGTGAAATTAGTGTTAATGGGAATTGCGGTAATACATTTATCTTTTTCCCTAACCCACACACCCACACCTCACCCTCTCTCCCTCTCTCCAATCACCTCTTTTTTCAAAAGAAAAGAAAAGGAAAGAAAAGAAAATGAAAGAAACAAAAGTGGACTTTGACTAGATGTTACTTTCTCCACCTCACTCTCTCTCCTCCCTCACCCATTCCCTCTTCCCCTTGGCTGAAACCTGCAGCAACAACAGCCCTCTCATTTCTTCTTCTCTTTTCTCTTCAAAATTCTATCAAAAAATCATCCAAAATGCTTCAAAAATTCCACAAAATCAAAATCTAATCCCTACCCATTTTTACTTGACCATTCTAGTATGGATCTAGAGAACAAGATGGCAATTTGAGGGGCTAGATTTCAAGTTGGATCAATGAGTTGTGAGGTATATAAATCTTGACCTTTTTGTTGAATTGTTGATTAATGCTTGTGTTAGCTTAATTAAGTGCTAATTAGGTTTTATATGTGTTCAAATTGCATGATTGGAAAATTCAAGAATATGGTTTGAAGCTAATTTGGGTTTAACCATCACTATTAGGATAATCAAGTGTAGATTATCATCTTGTGGAATTGTAAAACCCAACCTAATTGTTAGTTTGCAAATGGTTAGGTTGATATTGTTATAATTAAGCTATATTGCTAACTAGATTTTAGAAATTTAATTAAAATATGGGATTAAAAATCTAATTAGGTTTTTCATGACTTCATTAACAGTATTAAGTGTAGTTTAACACTTTAGTTCATGGAAATCCAACCTAAATTGTGGTTTGTGCATTTTGCTATAAATTTGTTAAAATTTAGGTATTTTGTAAACTAGAATTTTAGGGTTTTTGGAATTTAACGAGATTAAATTATGGGAGTTGTTTTTATGACTTATTTAAGATATTTAGTGAATATTGGGGCCGCTAGATTCGTTTATACATCGAGTTTTGTACTAAAACGGTGATTTGTGCTTGCTAGATTTTCGGAAAAAATGACTTTTAAAGTGAAATTGGAGTTTTTGTGAATTTTAAGCTATTTTATATTATAATTAGTGCTTGTAATTGTACAAATGAGTGTGTTGGGAGTTTTCTCGATGGTTTGGCGTTTGTACGCCGACGTCGAGGGTTTTTTGGTCGATTTATGAAAGCAACCATAGGTTTTGACCTATGTGGGATTCATGTGTCGTTTTGGTCATGAGTTGAATTTTAATGCGATATGGTGCGTTATGATATGTAGGTACCCCATGTGGACTTCGAGACGACAAGCAAGCGCGTGGTGACGTCGGCACCGGCGAGCGAGGACCAGGTGAGTAGATTCATATCTACGGGGAGAAGTCGGGTGGATGGCGTATAGCACCCCTGCAGTCGTGGTGATGTATACGAATACGTATACACACATTTATTGATTATATTTTGTTGAGTTTATTGATGATAAATATGGATGGTTTAGTATCACGAAACCCTAGAGTAGTGGTCGCACCATACATGCACACACCCACCCATACTTGCATACATTCTTCTTCCATTTATGTTTACGAGAATATATATAGTTATGTGTTCACATGGGTATGGGACTATGTGTTCACATACGGATTTGAGGATGATACTTGGGATTGAGATGAGTCGATGAGATTTGTGTTGAGGTTGTGATATCGGTGATATGGCAGGATTCGTACTTGAGGTACGTCCTGGTGTTATAGCGGATCTTGGGTTGGCGATACGGGTGAATAGTGTTATAAATAAAATGGTCGACATGTGATCGTGATATGAGGCATGATATGCTAGGATATTGATATTAGGCCGTATCGGGCGATGTATACCCCTTGATGATGATATGTGCTGACGATATCGGTTTGTACGAGATTGTCGATCAGTAGTCAGATCATGAGTATATTGAGGATATTAGTATTGTACTAGACATAGGTCAGTACCCTAGACTATGATCTTGGATAAAGAGGATACCATAGGAATAGTGTGAGGAATATGATATTGACCCGTACCCAGATTTGGGGATGCCGAATGACGGATTTACGTACGAGCTATATCTTGATGATTGATCCGCACTCTTGACTTGGGATGTCTGATTATAGATATGGTATCGGATATGATATTATTGAGGCGGGATCACCGACTAATATATATACATGTATGTATATGTATCGACTCAGATGTTAGGCGGTTTCCTTACCTGTAGTCTAGCTAGTAGCTTAGCCCTTTAGTTTAGTTAGTCGTTAGATTAGATTCGGTTCCTACCTATTTCAAAGCTTACGAATCGTGCGTATTTTAAAAGACAAGTCAAGGGATTCTACGGATATTTCAAAAAAAACGTATCTTTTCTTAAAAACACCGTAGCCCCTATTTTCAAAACGCCACGATTCGTGTTATTTCAAAAGGCACCATTGTAGGACTTATATTAGGTTAATGCAGATTAGTTATCATTGCGTCTAGTATTCAGCTCCCGCTCATTATTGTTGTTCGCTCTGCATCGTATGCTTATATTATGCTTCATATTCTACTGCTGATATCTTGTGGTTAGGACACCAGCACCATTACCGATGATGCGTATGTACCACGTATACTTACTTGCCGGCTCACACACATCTTCATCGGTAATTGCCATATCACGCACACCTTAGAAAATATTATTGCTTGACATAGCCTGTTAGCTAATAGTTTAGACATAATATTAGTGTACTTGCCTTATATGTTAGTTTAGACATTGTAGTTATTACCTGCTACTTCATGCATACTGTTATTCATTGTTATGCCGCATTCATGGATTCTCATGCATATATTCACTTTTTACGTGCTATTGAGGTTTTGGATTCGGATTTCCATGAGATTTTCTGGATTTTGGGAAAACCGCAAAACATATACAAACTTCTTCTTTCTCTTTTTAAATGAAAAGCGCGGTTTTTCCCTTCATGTATGAGTCGTCCACCATGAGTTTGTTGATGGATTTCGAGACCCGATTCGAGGAGTTGGATGAACCGTTTCGGGTACATGGTGGACCCGGTGAGGTACCCCGGGGCAAGAAGTTCGTGGTGATGACGATGAGCCTGGCAGGGGAAGACTACCTACCGGTGATTTTACCCGACGCGTCGGATATCCAGAGGATACCGTCGTGGTCTTGAGATGAATGGTAGGGGCCGGTCTGGACTGACGGCGCCCTAGATAATGAGATTGAGACATTGAGATTTCGAGATAGTGAGGTACTGAGATTCGATGATACAGGCCAGTCCGGATAGCCGAAGCCTGAGATTTTGAGACATTGAGATTTATGTTTTGTGTCGATGCTAGACACTGTTGATGCTGATTTCATTTATGATACCTCATTTTAAAAATACAAAGGAAATCTCACTAATTTATGAAAACAGTTTCTTCATTTACATGTATTCTGTTTTCATGCATTCATACCTCATTCATATGATATATTGCTACCTGAGGCACTGACACGGGCACATGAGACCACACTTGGGTTAGATATTACCCTAGCCATTGTTATAGGCTGCATGTTATTCATATTTGAGGATATATTATGATCATTGACCTAGGTTGCGTTATTTATGCGATTTCTGTGCGTAGATGTTTTTCTATTCACGAGTTGGCAACTCACCCCCGTTGTACCCCAGTTTCTTGCAGGTTTGCCGTATAGGTTTCATTACGGCTTGCAGGAATAGTTTCCTTCGGGTGATTTGCTAGTAGGTGGGTTTACTTGTTTCGTACCCCCATTATATATCTTGTATATTATTATTCTGTTGTATCTAGAAGTTCCATCAACCAAACATGTTTTTATTTTGAGATAGAGACCGGTGATGTTATTCTTTCGACCTTAGAGTCGCGCGTTATATTTCTGTGGTTTTCTTGTGGTTTTGAGTTTCCTTTTGAATTTTGATCCTCGCCCTTGGCGTTGTATATTTTTTTTTCTTGTGTGGTTGTGACCGTCGATTGACGAAGAGCTAGCTTCTGCTTGGGGATGCCTTTTTATTGATTTCGTATATTATTCATGTTGTATCCCGTTTGGGGGCCAGTATTTACAAAAGAGACTCTGCCGAAATTTTCGGGAAATATTTGATGTTTTTTTTTAAAACCGCATAATTCGGCTTATGCTATTAAAACTACTTGTTTTAAATCGGTTTTCCTTCACTCTACTACTTTTCTTGGTTTAGATTTCTGGGTTTTCGGCTCACTTAGATTACGTACGCCTCGAGACGTTCGTAGTTTAAGTGCCGGTCATGTTCCGTACTTTCGGGACGTGACAACTTACCCACAGTCATGCAAGAAGGATTTGAAGGCTCCCCAGGCTTTTTAAGAATCTCGACCTCGTCGTCGGCCTCCATAACTGTAAAAGACGTTAATGTCATTTTATGAAAAAGTAACAATGCTGTGAAAAGATGGTAAACAAGACTAACCTTGCCCAGACGAGAGAACGATGCGCTGAGGAGATATCGCTTGCGGAGCGGCCATCTCCAGCAGACGCTGAAAGGACTGCCGGGGAGACAGATCGGCAATAGAGGCTGCCAGTCCGCGCAACTCTGAAAGGACAGAAGGGTTCAGATAATGGAAAGATTACTAATTTAAAATGTAGAAGGTTACCTTCGACGCTCCTCCCATTCTGAGCTGGAGGGATAGCATCTTCAACGGCCTCCGCCGCGACCTCGGGCATAATATCGGAGACGCGGGCCAGTGCAGCAGCTTCGGAATGAGGAGCAGAGGCTGCCGCTGTAGGCTCCAACGAAAGGAGGGTAGCCTCGATTACCTCCATCCTAGCCTCTGGGTCGCCTTCAGGGAAATTCGTTGGGACGGCGACCACCAAAGGTGCCTCCCCCGAGGGAGGAAGTGCTTTGGGAGCAGGAACCACCGCAGGAGGCTCTATCGCAAGAGGGACAACTTCATCGGCCAGAATACGGCGTAAAGCCTTCGCCATCGCCGAAGTCTCTGCACAGTTCACACAAGGATAAGAATACATATATATGCGTGTAGACAATATGAAGTATTATAAAGAAATACAGGAACATACCGATGCGCAAGGAAGCTTGCTGTATGGCTTGCTCAAGCCGACACTCCTTCTCAAGGAGGTGTGCTCGTCGAGGTTCGAGGGTGGACTTGTGGCCGCCGGTCCACAGTGAAAGCACGTCTGCGGTGTCCTCCGAAGCAGCCTGTTTAAGGGCCCGTTCACCCCATTCCTCCAGAGGGCCGATGAATCGTCGCCGGATCCACGGAGGGTCTTCATAAAAGATGACGGCGGGATAAGGCTTCTTCGGAATTCTTACGTTTTCCGACTCATCTTGCGAACGTCTTATAGCCTCAGCTAATTGTGCGGCTTCCTCGGCAGTTGAACTCGGAAAGAGTAGGCCAGCATCCGACTCTTGCATAGCCAATGGTTCGTCCTGAAGAATGGGCTCAGACTCTACTAAAGAGTCGAGCAGATTGGTAGCCGTTTTCCTTCGCCGTTTGGATCCAAAACCGACCGCCGAGGACGACCGTTTTCTCCCTCATGGAGCCTTAGCACGACGCCGACCCACCTCACTTCAACGCCCTCACTCCCAACGCCCTCGCTTGGCGCTGCGATTGAGGACGACACGGCCATCGTCGATGTCGTGGGCGGTGGTACTGCTACTGGCGCCCTCTTACCCCTCGACTGAGCCCGGGTATCCAATGGCATACCAATTGTGGGAGTGAGGTCCACCTTCGACTCCCCCGGAATGAGCGCAACACTGGTGTCCCTCAGGGGAAAGCGAACCGGTGCGCACGGTCGCAACGGAACTCCCGTGGCCTGAACCGGGGCAAGAGCGCCATATCCAAGAAGAACCCTCTTCTCCTCGGCAATAATCGGGCTGACCCGATGAAGGTACCGGCCCGTGAAGGACCCCACACATCGGGGAATATGGTCGGCTTCAGGAATCATGAAGCGGGAACCAGTATTCAGCCTCACGAAGTGATGAGCAGCATCACGAACGGCTTCGGGTGAAGGGGCGGGCCTGACTGTAAAAGCCTCGAAGGGAACGCCCAGATCATATCCAAGCTGCCGGGCGAAGCGATGCGGATTGTACCGCATAAAGAGGGCCGCACTGTTCTGACGGAATACCAGATAACCTGGTCTGATCGTGTACAAGTACGTGGCCTCCCGGGGCTTCAGAGAAAGCACCTCATCTTTCGACTGGTCGCAGAGTTGTTAAATTGGACCTGAAGGAGAAGATAGGGCCCGGTCAATGAACACCAGTCCGCCTGAGCTAGCGTAAGGAGCAATCAATACACGAATGGCCCCGGATTGAGTTGGGTCAGGAGAAGAAGCACCCACCAGCCGCATCAATCGCGGAAAAGTATAGGCGTCGTAAAATTTGGGTCTTTGGTGTGCAGCAAAGGCCCCCAACACGTGCATCTCAATCCAAAATGTGAAGTAATGAAGAGAAAAGTTTACCACATCCACACCTGGAGTTGAGGTATTAGCCACGGCGCCCAACCCACGATAAAGATGTGATAGCGCTGGGATGCCTACGGCCAACCGTGTTCCTCCAGCAATACGATGAGCCGGGTAGATAACCGAGACTCTCATGAAGCGGAGATGCATGGGGATTACAAACCAGCTGAGCCAGACGCTAATGAAGCCTACAAAGAATGTCTCCTCATCCATGCCGGGAGCTGCAATCGATTCGAAAGATACCGATGACATAGTAGGAATGTAATATTGCGGTAAATCCTCTTCCTTAGTCGGCCGCCTGTCCAAACCAAACCCAAAGGGGTCATTGATGTTCGCAAACTTCGGACCCATCTTTGATAAGACACCCTCGCGAAGGAAGCAAGCAATGAAGCTCTTAAAGGTGACACCCTGCTCTTCTGATTCTGTGAACAGTTTGTCAAAGATGCCCAAGGCCTTGATCAAACTCAGGCGTTTGTGGCGGACGACGTTCTCGGTAGACATGCCGTCAATCATTGCAGGCTCGGTCTCAAAAACGTACTCGTCGGGAGGCAGCAGCTCTTCATAAAATGTCCCCCTGATTGGCAGCCCCGAGATCTTGCGAAATTCTTCCAAAGAAATCGAAACGTCGCGGTCCCCTAGGAGAAAAGTGTTGGTAGGGAGATTCCACTGGTTCAAGAAAACCTTAACCCACCAGACGTGAGGGGATTGGTAGTGGAAGAGCGAGGCATATATTGCCTGATAAAGTCCGACCCTCTGCAGTCGTGCGCGATGGACGGACAGGATGTAGCGAGCTCAAAGAAGATAGCCCGTGAGGTGTCGAGGGGTGAGCCCTATCTTGTAGATCTGCCTCCATGGTTGGGCCTCGCCCTAGCAAATGCGGCGTCCCAAAATATCTATGGCCGGGATAGGATGGTTCTGGATACTAGTCGTCGAAGGCTCGAGCGTCCCATCGGGGTCCAATTTGGCATCTCCACGGCAAAGACCGTCCTTGGAGGATCCATCGGCAGGAACGGAAAGGTGGGCTCCGTCGGTACTTCGCAAAGGAAACTCCGGCGCCCCCGGATGATGTGACTATACCAGGTCCCCCACAAAAGTAAGTTGGTGCGATTTGGGTCGTGAGCCCTGATCATCACCATCACTTCCTCGTCAGATGGTGACTGGGGAAAAGCGGCTTCCGAGCGAGTGAAGGGAAAGTATGGAACGGAAGTCATTGTACCTGAAATGAAATGAGGGGAGACTGTTGAAGCAAAGCCAACAGCATATATATATATATATATATATATATATATATGATTATAAATATATGTAAAGACCATGGAAGAAAACGACAACAGACTCATTTTATGGGACTATTGGTTACAAAACACATGGGTCCCATAAAATCAAGATGGCGGTTGGCTAATGATGAGGCAAAGCAATTATAATGAGACAAAAGAAAGATTCTCATTAAATAAACAAGTGGATTTCAAATGACCCTACACATTCCCCTAAGAGAAATCCATCTGGGACTCTGTAACAAATCAAATAGAATCAAGGGAATTAAATTCCCAGAAAAGCACCACCGCGAGCCTCTTCTTCTTGGTTACAGAGAGACAACTCAGGGAAAAAAAACCCAAGGAGTTCTATGGGAAGAACTGAGTTCTTCATAGGAATTAAATTCCTTATTAAAAAAAAGGGAATTAAATTCCCAGAGACATTTTTTAGAGCCAAAGTTTTTTTTGAGATGGAATTAAATTCCATGGAAAAGACAACCGCCACCATTAGTCCCCTGAAGATCAGAGAAACCCTAAAGGGTCTGTTGATTAAAGATTGAATGGTTTTTTCTTTATTTTAAAGAACTTAAAAATGAGTTCTTGTTAAAAGGGAAAACCCTTGGTGTGGATTTGAAATCCAGTGGTGATTTCTGTGAAAGTTCTTCGTTCGTTCAAGATTATTACCTGAGGAAAAGGAATCTGTCAACAGAGTTAAACTCTGGAAAATTCTTGAAGCAGAGAATTAAGCTCTGGAAAGGAGAATTAAATTCTTAGAAAGGAAAAAGTTACAAGGAAGAAGATAAGCAAGAGTGGAGGCGCTTCTGAAGAGACCCCTATATTTATAGGATGTGACATAAACGCTTCATCTCCCCGATTCCCTAGATGGATCCAACGGTCACAAAAGTGACAGCGTTACACTCACGTGCAGATACGTGAGAGCAACGCTGTGGAGGCATTTGTTCCCTGATTAAAAATCAAGAAATAACTCAGTAAGGCATCGTGTGCTCACACGTAACTAATGGTCACTTGTTGACACGTGATTGTTAAAGCTGAAGCGTAAATAAGCGCTGAGAAAAGAACTCAATTTGGGGTCATGTGCTCACACGTGACCATCAGCATGTGGCTAGCCTTGAAAGCCTTACAGTTTAATAGAATTAAATTCTAAAAGTTTCTAAATCTTTTTAAATGGAAAAGGTTAGAGGGAACCGTTGGATTAAAAATCCAAGGGTGGTTAAAAATCACCAATTTATGGAAAAATCCTAAACAAGGAAAGATCTCCCCAAATATCACCGAAATAACAAACAGAATATCTCTGGATTGAAAATCCAACGGTGAATAAAAGTCACTGAATGATCTAAAGGATCATATTAATCATGAAAACAGACAAAATCTTTCAATGAAAGATTTATTAAACAAATTGATTCTTTTCCTTCTCCTATAAATAGGAGGCAAGAGGAGAGGAAGGGGATATATAGAATTTTGGAATCTTGAAATTTCAGAGAGAAAAGAAAGGATAATTTAATTCTCAACAAAGAAAACCCTAGGTGAGAAAAAAGAAAGGGGAACAAAACTTCAAAAAAGAGAATTTAATTCTAAAAAATCTAAGAGTTTAACTCTTTTGCAAAGAACTTAGTTCTTTCTCTAGTTGAAGATCTGCAGAAGCAAATCTCCCCATAGGTTGAGAATTTAATTCTCATTGGGTTGAGATTTTGCCATGCAGATCCAAGACTTAGAGAGAGAATTGAGTCCAGAGAATTTAATTCTCCCAATTTATAGGAATTTAATTCCTTCATGACAAAATTAGGGTTTAACCCTATATGAGAATTTAATTCTCCCATAATTATAGGAATTTAATTCCTTCAAGATGGATAAAAACCAAGGTTTAACCCTAATTGAGAATTTAATTCTCTAAAATTCATGGGAATTTAATTCCTCCAAGACAGAACTAGGGTTTCACCCTATACAAGAATTTAATTCTTTGACATATATGGGAATTTAATTCCTCTAAAGAAAATTAGGGTTTAACCCTACATAAGAATTTAATTCTTTCAAAATAGGAATTTAATTCCTACAGAATCATAATCAAGGTTCAACCCTACAGAGAATTTAATTCTTAAAGATAAAGAGAATTAAAGCATGGAAAGAACCAAGGTCACGTGTCCCCACGTGACCCCTGAAAAGATCCCCAGAAATGAGAAGGAGAAAGCTCTGAGGCAACGCCTCACGTGCTCCCACGTGACCTCCAAAACACGGAAGAAAAAGCGAAGGAAATATAAGCTCTGTGCGCTCTCACGTGGCCCCATGTGACCCCTTAGCAAATGCTTTAACAATCAGTGCATAAATGTCCATCACGTGCCAGCACGTGATGCTCAAAGTAAAATATAAAAAAGTGTTTAACACTTAATTGCAGAGCGAAGTAAAAAGGGATCTAGTCCCACCTTTGGGCGCCTTCACATGTCCATACGTGGCCCCTTTTTTCTTTAGTGTTTAACACTAATTCGATATCTTTTTCCAGTGTTTAACACTGATTATCTTTTAGTGTTTAACACTAATTCGAAAACCTTATTTCCAGTGTTTAACACTGTTATGTTCTAGTGTTTAACACTAATTTGGGTGTTTAACACTGATTGTCTTTTAGTGTTTAACACTAATTTGAGAGTTCTTTCTCCAGTGTTTAACACTGTTGCTCTTTAGTGTTTAACACTACTTTTAGCCAAATTGGCTAATTTTCCAAAGGCAAAAGTCCCTCCTCCAAATGAATCTCAAAATTGAGGAAATCAAAGATAAAAATGTTGCCAAAGCCCTCAAACTCTCGTTTAACATTGCTAAATAATATGGGCTCGAACCCAGACAAATGTATAATGGTCCAACAGAGGGCCAACACTTCAAACTTAATTGGACTTAGCCGAAGTAGGCCATAAGTCCTCAATTCAGACTCAACTGAGCCAATGAGCTCATAATATAATTAATTGATCTTAGTTCCAGATTGGACTACAAATCACTTAATCCACCCTGGTTCAAGGGTACATCTCTTCATTCCTTTGATATTTGTCGTTGTAATTCCTCAACGTCTTCGAAGAGGTGACGGGTCCCGACAACCACACATTTCATGGACTGTGGGGTCCTTAAACTCATGGACGATGATGTCCTTAATCTCGACCGTGATGTCTTTAAACTAACATTGGACTGTGGGGTCCTTAAGCCCATGGACTATGATGTCCTTAACCTCGACCGTGATGTCATTAAACTAACATTGGACTGTGGGGTCCTTAAGCCCATGGACTATGATGTCCTTAACCTCGACCGTGATGTCTTTAAACTAATATCGGACTGTGGGGTCCTTAAACCCATGGACTATGATGTTCTTAACCTCGACCGTGATGTCTTAAAACTAACAACGGACTGTGAGGTCCTTAAACTCATGGTCTATGATGTCCTTAACCTCGACCGTGATGTCTTAAAACTAACAACGGACTGTGGAGTCCTTAAATCCACGGACTATGATGTCCTTAACCTCGACCGCGATGACTTAAAACTAACATTGGACCGAGATGTCCTTAAACTAACAATGGACCGTAATGTCCTTAAACTAATTATCGACCGCAATGTCACTAAACTAAACAACAGAGCCCAATTGCTCTCTTGTCGGATCTAAACGATCCCGTTAAGTTGATCTTAGTCTAAAATTAGACTAACGTATCCTTAACAAACGTTTAAGTTGATCTTAGTCTCAAATAAGGCTAACGTATCCTTAAACCCAAACCCCCCAAACCCAAATTTAAGAAAGATACGGATTTGGACTAGTCCACATCCTATGGGCGACAACATAACTTAGTCTCCGTATACAATCCACGGGCAACCAAAAACAAAACAAACACCCACGACATGAAGTAACCATATGGAGAAGGAGAAAGTTGTTACCGCGATGCGGTAGCGTAATTAACTGCAGGAGCTTGCGCCTGCAGGGAAGAGCGTCCCCACAATCAAAAACCCCTCAAACGAGGGGGAATCTGATGAAATCTGCTACATCGGCCGCATCCGTTTAAACCTTCGATGCACGGTGCCATAAATCAACTTGGCATCTTCGGAAAGGTGGACGGATAGCACCAATTAGCATCTGCACCGAAATTCAGGCTAGACGTACATCGCGTCTCCGCCGCGTCTTTCAGTGGGGAACACGTATCTAAGAAATATAAATAAAATGCACAAGTGACAGCGACAAAAGATATAATTAAACAACAACTTTATTTATTAACATTCTTTTTACAATACATCTAAAAAGTAAGTACATGGAAATGGAAAGCAATGCCTAAACAGTGGCATAACAGAAATGGAAAGTAATGAAATGAATTGTACAAGTAACTAGAGCTCTGGGTTGAAGGCTAGCTGGTCCAAGTCCTCAGAAGTGGGCTCGATCTCCTGAAGGTCCGAATCACCTGACAACATTCCAAAGAAAAGAAGAAAGAGAATGTCGTCAGTGAACAAATCGCTCGGCAAGTCCCGTATATAGACAAGAATAAAATAGACAGAGTATAGAGTATATTGATTTAATGTTGTAATTAGAATTAACGCTGTTATTTGTAGCTTGGTACAGAAGATGCCAGTGTATACAAGAGGAGTCTCAGTAGACCAGAGACTAAGGTGAACGGAATGCAAGGAACCGTTAAGCCACAGTACAACGGCAATTGAATTCAGGTTAGGTGTCTTAAATGGTTGCAGTCTCGTGCCACTTCTAACACCTTCCGTACAAATCTACCCCTTATAAACCCCGCGATGTCTTGATTGTATTATTTGTATTATATTGTCTTATTTATTGTAAATAGATGGATGACTTACCGAAACTATGATATCAGTAAATGGATGTAACTGGAGAGTCATGTAGATGGCTGTATATCCATGGTTCGGTTCAGTCAATATAGTTTGAATAAATTGAACAGATTGATTATATGCATTCATATTGAATTGTAGATTGATACTTGAATCATATTCAAGTCAGATTGTATATATTGAGACTCAGTATGAGTCATACAAATAGAAAAGAAATTGAAGTCCTGAATTATGTTTTGGTGCTATCGATATCTGCTGCACATGGACAGCAGGATTTGTGTCATTTTCCAAGACAATTACCGTGTTGATAACACTGTTTGTTATATTGTCTACCTTAAATAGGCAAGAACCCACTTCTACGGCTCCCTGAGGCTCAAGAGATTGGTCCGCTTAAACCTATGTTTACTAGCGTTCTTATTGTAATTTAATATAACTTGAAGGGGTTTTATTTAAAAATAATTTTGTATAATTTTCAAAATACACCTCAAGTATTTTATTATCGTACTTAGAGTTTTCATTGATGTATAATTTATCAATGTGTCAATTCTAGTGAATAAAACCTAATTTCATAATATATGATATTTAATTATAAAGTATTGAACTTGGATGGAATTTGCATGGTATTTTCATGTAAAATGATTCTTTTGATTTAGAAAAATTAGAATATTTATATTATAACAAAAATTAGATATTTTGATCATACATACATACATACATACATACATACACACACACACACACACACATATATATATATATATATATATTTATATAAAATAATTTTAATTTATTTTTTTTCTAGAAATCTCATTTTCTAAAGAAAATTGTATTAAAAATCTTTCGAGACCGTATGCTCCGTGAGGCGGTCTGCATCTCACTCTACTAGGCCCGTGAATGTGCGATA
This sequence comes from Agapanthus africanus, assembly GCA_030015575.1. Classification (NCBI taxonomy): domain Eukaryota; kingdom Viridiplantae; phylum Streptophyta; class Magnoliopsida; order Asparagales; family Amaryllidaceae; genus Agapanthus; species Agapanthus africanus. The sequence goes on from CM057337.1 coordinate 543,500,310, forward strand.
ATCCGCCCCATACCGTACGGGGTCCCCAATAATAGGTTGTAGAGGCGCAATTGCAAAGATTATTAAAATACATTTCTGTTAGAAAAAGGTTTTTAGTAGTAAACGGTATTTATATGTAAAATTGTATTTTCCCGTATTCTGTATCCTCAAAAGAAATCGTGCTATGTTTGATGTGTGTGTTGTGAGGAGGTAGGTCATTACCTCATAAATTTTCTAAGGTAATACAGTTTAAAAAGTTCAAGCATGTCGAAATGAAACATAAAGGTATTTTAATGTAAAAGTGGAATAAAACTTGCTACGGTTACAATTTTGATGCCAAACTTATTCTATTATCTTTGTTAATGTTTAATGGTCATGACATGATAGTTTGGTATTTTTGTGGTTAAGCAAAATGGAACTTTTTAAAGAAAACCGAATCGGAAGTCGGATTAACTCCGCTTCCGTCGGGTTTTATAAATACGAGTTTTTAGAATAGAAAACTGAAGGGGGGAGGGACTTAGTTGATTTTGGTTTAGAGAAGAGGAAGAGGGAGGGATAGGAGGTGTCGGTGCGTCGTTTCGTCGCCGGGAGCTCCTCGGATCGTCATCGGAAGTTCGTCGTAGCTTCGCCCTTCGCTAACTCCACTTGTACACAAAAGTTCTTGGGAATTTTCTTGAGAGTTTGGGCAGAGATTTGTGAGTGAGGGGGGTGATTTGAGGTGTGGTATTTATAGGTAAAACTTAGGGTTAGGGTGTGATACAAATGAATTAAAAATATGCATTAAAATGAGGTTAAATGGGTGATTTAATCCTCTCTGGTTGAATACAGAATAAACAAACAATATGGGGTTAGTGGGGTAGCTGAAGAGGTGCAGGGGCTGAAGTTTGGAGGCATTTGGAATGGTTTTACCCGAGCTCGCCAGAATATTTGCATGTGTTACCGGTTTCGTACCGTTGGGTGGGGCTAGGGTTTTGGCCACGTGTCGGGGTCGCTTCATTTTCCCTCGTGTGTATGTTTGTTTATTCTGTAACTTACCCTATTACGTTAGTGCACGTGTATACTCTTGGACTTCTAAAATATTAAAAGAAAAATAATTAAAAAGATAATGTGGCTGATAGGATTTGAACTCTGGTGTTATGGTTCAGCAGTGCAAGGTCTTACCAGTGAGCTACAAGCTCTTCTTGCTGTTAAAATGAAAAAAAAAATTATAACTTGTGCTCATGCTCAAGTACCCCTTTCTGTATTTTTGAAAAAAAAATTGTACAGAAAGTTTAGGGTTGTTACATTCTACCCAACTTATAAAAATTTCGTCTTCGAAATTTGTAAAAGGAAAGTGTAACGGATTCTAGGAAAGTTTGGTGATAGAAATATTGGTAGTGTATGAAAAATAACAAAGTGATACAAGGGTTTCAAAAAAAATGTGGAAGAGACTTACTAGTGTTACCTTGGTTTACGACCTCTGCTTTTTCGGCCGCTAAAAGGAAAGCCTGACGCCGTGGTACATTCCTCCTAACTGGAGGCATATTCCTCTGTCCTTGGGCATGTCCCTCAGTGCCTGTTGGAATTGGCGAGTAGGCTGTGCAGGTGGTGTAGCTGGAAGTGCAAGACGTGGTGCAGGAGCTTGAATAGCTGGCCGCTGTAGGTAGTTGGTGGGTGTGTGAGTTAAGTTGCGTCTATAGGGATAGGTTCCAATTCCATGATCGGATGCGCCACAAACTAGGCACAAACCTGTTGCGTGCCTACGGTCCTTCCACAAGTGTCCAGCCCTTAAAAATCTGGACTTGACCGGTTAATTGTTTCTTTCTGTCTCTTGGGTTTAGAAGGTTGTGTAAGATGGGCTCCTCCTGCCATCTGGGTGGTAAAGTGCTTTATACCGGTTGCTTCTGCTTCTAGACGGTTCAATAATATAGCAGTCTGCTGTTGCAGTCCTTCCAGGAGGCTTTGGATTTCCTCGAGCAAAACCGTCTGCTCGTTGATTAGAGTAGTTACGGTAGGCGTAAGCGGTAGGGGAGGAGTTGTGTTGTTGAAGTTGGTGCTGGTGTTGTTCGGGGAATCCATAACCTTGAATGAAAAAATAGGGTTAGGATAGATTCAAATGATATGATTCAAAGAATAAGAAATTGTAAGATTCAAGCAATATGAGTTGTAAGAATGTTTTTAGTTGCTGGTTCTTGTGTTATATTGCTTAGGTTGTTCACGCAGAACAGAACTGCATAGTATGGTTCCATACAGCTCTGACATTCATAGGCCGTCAACAAAACCTGTCACGCCCTTATTTCCTGATTAAAAAATCAGAAATTATCTCAATGAGGTATCACGTGTTCACACGTGACCAATGGTTACGTGATGACACGTGATGGTTAAAACTTCATCAAACAGAAACGAAAACAAACTGCTAAAAAATGACTCAATTGGGGGTCACGTGCTCACATGTGACCAAGGGTCACGTGCCAGCACGTGACAGGCTTTGAGAGCCTTACAGTTTAATAGAATTTAATTATAAAAATCAGAAAATACCTCAACGAGGTGTCACGTGCTCACACGTGACCAATGGTCATGTGTTGACACGTGATGGTTAAAACAGCAACATAAACAAGCGGTTGTTAAAAGGCTCAATTGGGGGTCACGTGCTCACACGTGACCAAGGGTCACGTGCCAGCACGTAACAGGCTTTGAAAGCCTTACAGCTTAATAGAATTTAATTCTAAAAATACCTCAACGAGGGTCACGTGCTCACACGTGACCAAGGGTCACGTGCCAGCACGTGACAGGCTTTGAAAGCCTTACAGTTTAATAGAATTAAAATTCTGAATTTCTTTAAAATCTTTCCTAATAGGAAAGAGTAAGGAGAACCGTTGGATTAAAAATCCAGGGGTGATTAAATATCACCAATTTATGGAAAAATCTTAGACAAAGAAAGATTTCCCCTAAATCTCACCAGAAATAACAAACATAATATCTTTGGATTGAAAATCCAAAGGTGAATAAAATTCACTTAATGATCTAAAGGCTCATATTAACTATGAAAACAAACAAAATCTTTCAATGAAAGATTTGCTAAACAAATTGATTCTTTTCCTTCTCCTATAAATAGGAGCCAAGAGGAAGAATTAAATATATAGAATTTTGAGGAGAGAGAGCTTCGGAATCTTGAAATTTCAGAGAGAAAAGAAAGGAGAATTTAATTCTCTGCAAAGAAAAACCCTAGGTGAGAAAAGAAAGGGGATCAAAACTTCAAACAGAGAATTTAATTCTCAAATCCAAGAGTTTAACTCTTCTGCACAAAAGAACTTAGTTCTTCCTCTAGTTGAAGATTAGCAAAGGGCACATCTCCCCATAAGTTGAGAATTTAATTCTCATCGGGTTGAAATCCTACCATGCAGATCCAAAACTCAGAGGGGGAATTGAGTTTAGAGAATTTAATTCTCCCAAGATAAAGTTAGGGTGTAACCCTATATGAGAATTTAATTCTCCCAAAATTATAGGAATTTAATTCTTCCAAGATAAAGTTAGGGTTTAACCCTATATGAGAATTTAATTCTCCCAAAGTTACAGGAATTTAATTCCCTCAAGATGGACAGAACTAGGGTTTAACCCTAATTGAGAATTTAATTCTCTCAAACTCACAGGAATTTAATTCCTCTTAAAATAAAATTAGGGTTTCACCCTATATAAGAATTTAATTCTTTTACACATATGTGAATTTAATTCCTCTAAAAGAAATTAGGGTTTAACCCTGCATAAGAATTTAATTCTTCCATATACATAGGAATTTAATTCCTCCAAAATCATAATTAGGGCTTTAACCCTACAGAGAATTTAATTCTCAAAATAAAATAAGGAGACTTAAAAGATCTCTGTAAAGACTAAGGTCACGTGCCCCACGTGACCCGTGAAAAGATCCCCACAAATGAGAAGGATTTAGCCCTGAGGCAATACCTCACGTGCTCCCACGTGACCCTTATTATATATAATAAAAGCAAAGGCAAAATCTGACTTGGGCGCTCTCACGAGTTACCACGTGACCCCTAATGAATGTTCTAATAAAATCGGGGCATGCGTATACATCACGTGCCCACACGTGATGGCTATGAAAAATAAAAAAGTGTTTAACACTTGTTTACAGAAATAAATAAAGAGGATCTGGCCCCACTTTTTGATGCCATCACGTTGTCTCACGTGATCCCTTCCTCTTCTAGTGTTTAACACTAATCTGACAATTTGGTTTCCAGTGTTTAACACTGTTATCTGTTAGTGTTTAACAATAATTTGAGAATCACATTTTTAGTGTTTAACACTAATTTAATAATCTTATTTCCACTGTTTAACACTTTTGTTCTCTAGTGTTTAATACTAGCTTTAGCCCAATTGGCTAATTTTCTAGAGGCTAAGCCTCCCCTTCAATTGAATATCAAAATTGAGTGGAAACTCAGAGGTATAATGTTTAATCCTCAGCCAAAGACCCAAATGATATCAAAGCCCTCAACTCTTGTTTAGCATTGCTAAACAATATGGGCTTGAACCCAGACAAATGTCTAATGGACCAACAGAGGGCCAATATTCCAAACTTAATTGGACTTTGCCCAAGAAGGCCATAAGTCCTCAATTCAGACTTAACTGAGCTAATATGCTCATAATATAATTAATTGGTCTTAGTTCCAAACTGGGCTATAGATCATTTAATCCACCTTGGTTTAAGGGTATATCTCTTCACTCCTTTGATATTTGTCGTTGTAATTCCTCAACGTCTTCAAAGAGGTGACGGGTCCCGACAACCATACATTTCATGGACTGTGGGGTCCTTAAACTCATGGACTATAATGTCCTTAACCTTGACCGTGATGTCTTTAAACTAACAACGGACTGTGGGGTCCTTAAACTCATGGACTATGTATCCTTAACCTCGACCGTGATGTCTTAAAACTAACATCGGACTGTGGGGTCCTTAAGCCCATGGACTATGTGTAGGGTTCCTAGGCACTCTCAAGGGGTCTCAAAAGGCATCAACCATGCCCGTTTCAAAAATTACGGTGCCGAGAAACCCTAGACTACGGATCGTTAGCTAGATGTCTAGGCGAAACATGAAACTAGTTAACACTTAACTACAAGAACGGAAATACAACCTTTGTAGATCCGGTGCTCCACCTCCATAGCTCAGTGATGATGTCTCCTCGCTGTCAAAAACGGATCCCGGGCTCTAGCGTCGGCTTCATCGGAGAATGGACGGGCTAGGTCATCGACGACGATGCCGAAGATGATCCATGTCGAGGCATCGCTAGATCAAGCTCCACCTTCACCAAGCCATGAAAACTTGTGAAGAAAACACACTCTACTACTTGGCAAGAGGTAGAGGATGAAGAAATAGGAAGTGGGTAGACTTTAGAATTGGATTTCTCACTTGTTTCATCAAGTCACCATTGATGAAGTAAGGTTTCTTCATGAAGAAGAAGAAGAGCAAGAAGATGATAGAATATGATAAGTATTGAATAATTAGAAAATAAATGAAATACTTATCATATACTAACCTTAGTTGAGTGTAGAGAATAGACCATGGTTAACTTGAATGGTTAGGGTTAAGTATAAGACAAGAGTGAAGACTTAGTCAAAGCTTCAAGAAGATTCAACTAACATACAAAATAATCCACCATTCATTTATCCTTTCCAAAATGAAAAAGAAAATAAATAAATGAATAAATAAGTAAATGGAAAAACAAAACCCTAACCATTAGTTTAACCATGGTACATTCTTTACACTTAACCAAGTTAACTTGTATCATCAAACATGATACAATCATTTGCACAAAAAGTATATCACATATACAACTTGTACATCCAAGTGAGAAAATCCATTTAAAGTGAACCAATACTAGTTAATGCAAAGTAATATATCAAATATATAATTATACATTAAATCATTAAATCAACACTTGATTTAACGATCCGGTCATATCGCATATAACCGACTAGTATCCAATATATCGGCTTATCGAATCAATCCTCGATTCGATAACTAGGTTATATCACATACAACCATTCGACACATTCATCGCGATAATGAAATACGGTATCACATACATGCATTATTCTCGGTCCCGTGCATATCTCATATGCGCTCCTATTTCGTTTCGCTTGAGCCAGGAAACCTCTGTGTAGGACTCTAAAGACTCGTCAATACGCCGGCAGCAGATGATGATCACATCAAGCACCTACAAGCCGCAAGCGGTCTGCTAAACGTAACGGCCACCCGGGTATTGAGCGATCAGAAGATCGACGAGCAAGCCCGCTCACACTCCAGTGAATCCAACCAGTAACACTACCGTACAGTCCGGTCTGATCGTCTGATATGTCGCATATCTCGCCTAGGGGTGGTTAACGTCAGACCCTAATAGCTGGATAAGTCGTGTCGATATGAGGTCTATAACAATTCGAGAAACTACTGGTAACACTTACCAGTAAATCTCAGCAACCCTGGCCAGGGATTTCCTGTTATAGCCAATCGAACACAGCGCAACATCAACCCCCTATACCGGGAGAGACGAATCCCCTCCTATCGCTCATTGCCTCCATGTGACTCGGGACTGTACCCAAAAACCACCGTTTTGCACGCCCTCTTGGACGTGGTAAGGTGGAAATCAAAGCACAGTGGGAACCACACAAGACTCTATGACGATCTCGGGTCAACAGACTACTCTGTACCAGAGTCACCAGAGAACTGCCATCTGACGTGAGGTATAATACCATCTGGGAGTTCTCGGCGAGTCCGTCCAGTGTATCCAGTCTCTACTGAGCACCCGTACATCATCTCTGATGTCAAACACCAATGGATATGGGATCATCCATCGCCCATCTGTATGGGTCGAGAAGGTATACGCTAGTCTACTCTGGTATATCGATGCCCCGTCTCGATATACCCACTAGGGACTTTGAAGGATGTATTTATGGATTACCATGTCCCCACTAGTATGATCCGCATCACAGTCCAGGTAGTTAAGTACACATCCTAAGGGCTTTACCAACATGTAATAGAGAGACAATCTGAGTACACGTTAAGGTAAAGAGTAACCAGATAGCATACTATCATGTCGAGCAAGAAAGTCCTCCCTATATATGTCCCAGCATCCACTACAATATACATCCCATGTACAGTAATAGCCTCTAGGGCATACATATAACTAACAATCTCCCACTTGCACTAGGGCCATCTGTAGCAGTGGTTGTAGTATCTCATACTCAACCATCCCATAAAAGTCTCTCTCTGGGAATAGGCCTTCATGAGTGGATCCGCCGTGTTGTCCACTGAGTCTACTCTCCTAACCTCGATCCTTTAGAGATCAACCATCTCCATGATCAAGTGATACTGCCTTAGAATATGTCTGGATCACTGATGGGACGGGGGTTCCTGGCATAAGCCACAACTCCATTGTCACACAATGGTAGGAACTAAGTTCATCTCATGAACTATTATACATCCAAATAGCCTCTTTGGTAGCATCCTAAGTAGCGATGTATCCTGCCTTTATCGTCTAGTATGTCACGGTATATAGCTTGGAACTCTTCCAACATACCTTCCCTTTACTGAGGGTAAAGACAATGCCTGCGACTGACATTCAGTCGTCTTTATCACCCTGGAACCCTTCCAGTGATTCTCTCCAGGATCAATTGATACCATCACACTACTGCTAGTGAGTATCCTAACATCCAATTAGATCTATCTCATAGATCTGAAATCCAGGATTTATCAGGTATCATTTTGATCCTATATGGAGAATCATTGTGATAAGCGGAGATTAACTGAGCGTAGCATAGGAAACTCCTTCCCTATCAAGAGTATGTCATCCACGTACTCTACGAGGATCACTACCATACTCCCTACTACCTTTTTGTTTATACAAGGTTCATCTACCATTTTGATGATGTCAAACTCTTTGACTAACACATCAAAACAGACGTTCCAACTCCGCGATGCCTGCTTTATCAGATAAAGCATCTTGCTCACGTTTCCGATGCTCCCACTGTCTATGAGGCCCTCTGGCTGTGTACTTATAGACACACTCTTCTAAAACATCATTTAGAAAAGGAGTCATGGCACCCAACCGCCAGATATCGTAGTCATGGTATGTAGCCGTGACAAGTAGGATCTGGATGGACTTAAGCATAGGTACTGGAAAAGATTTCATCATTATCCACGCCTGGTCAATGACGAAAACCTTTAACAAGTCTAGCTTTGAAAGTCTCAACTTTTTCATTTACACCAAGTAATCTTCTCAAGATATACTTGCTCCTGATGGGGATTTAACCCTTCAGATATAGCAACCAAAGTCCATACTTTGTTGGTGTATAAGGATTCCATCTCAGATCGATAAGCATCCAGCCATTCTTACAGAGCCTTACTCCTGATGACCAGCTTGAAACTAGTTGGGTCATCATCTCATGATGCAATCCTCTCTCCCACTGTCATAGAGAAACCGAAGTATCTCTCAGGTGGGTGAGGAACCCTACTAGATCGGCGGAGAGGCTGAGGTTCGTTGGAATCTACTGAATCCTTTGGTTCTACCAAATCATCTGCTGTAGTTTGTATAGCTGGAACCTTTCCAGTTCTACATAACAGACCTTGCCTCGAGCTTGTCCGAATTTTGCTTTTAGACATAGGCTGGACAACCCCAAATCTTAACTAATTTAAGATATGGGCTCTTCCCATTACATATCACATATGAAATGGTAGGCTACTGATTTGATTAGAACCCTATTCAATAGGTATGCAGCTTCTCAAGTGCATAACCCCCTAAAAAGAAATAGGTAACTCAGTATTACTCATCATAGAGCACACCTTATCAGATAGGGTGTATCTGCTCCACCCCGATATACCATCGTGCTATGGTGTATACAGAGGAGTAATTCTGAGAGAGAATCTCATTCTCCTTTAAATAGTCCAGGATTTCCGTGCTCAAGTATTCTCCTCCTTGATCTCATCATAGGACATAATACTTATACCCGTATTGGTTCTCTACTTCTATCTTATATTCTGTGAATATCTCAAAAGGTTCAGACTTGTGTTTCAACAGGAACATATGTCTGAATCTCGAGAGATTATCAGAGAATGTAATGAAGTACAAAGAACCTTACCAGGTATGTGTAGACAGGGGACCTTTATACATCAACATGTATCATCCCAAGAGTTCACTAACTCTTTCTCTGTTTCCATTAAACAGAGCTATGGTCATTTTATCTTTGTGACATGACTGGCGAGTTTCACAAGATGTAAATTCAAACTGATTTAAATATGCATCTAAATGTAACTCCAGCTAGTCGGGTCGCATTGATATGACCTAGTCTACAATACCTCAAGAAGGATTCGTTCATTTCTGAACTCTTCCTCTTGTGTGTGTTTCGTATACTAAGAACTGTAGTTTGATTTAGAACGTCAATGCTTTTAGATAACGTGCTTGAACCGATCAACTTTTGATATAGGAAATGTTCAAAACATTATCCAACAATACAAAATTTTATCATTTCTTTACTAATAAAGAGACTGATATGATTTTGTATATCAGGTTCGGTATCTAATAACATTCATTCAGAATCAATGTATTGGTAATACAGGGTGACAGTGACCGACAGACTTGGCTGCAACACTTGCCCCATTTTCTGCCTCATGAAACTTATCACCCGTTCTCAGTTTTTCTACCCTTTTGTAGCCCTATGTAACAGATTACATATCTGGGATCCTGATCCGGTATCATATACCCAGGATGCAGAGGATACTGAGAAACAGTTCTTTATAACGAATACACCCGAAGGAGATGCATCATCATGCACTTTCTTCGTTTGGGCGGCACGGGAAATCTGGTATTCCCCAATTTCCTGCTCTGTCTTATAACATTTATAAGTTGGAGCGGGACCAACGTTCCCCAGCTCAGTATAACAAGCGGGTTCGGTCAATAATCTGTATTATTATCTTGATTAAGGCGTGATATGGTCGCTACCAGGAGAGAGAGAGAAGAAAACACTCAGCGTGCGCTCTTGCAAGAATAGACTGGTTATTATTTTATCTAATCAGGATGGCTCCCACTGCTTTTTATCAAATCTTCCTTCAAACCCTAAAAGGAAAGACTAGCCGGGATTAATTACACACTACAAGTTTGCCAATCTTTCAGCCAGGCCAGTGTCGGTACTTTGAGGGAGGTGCCCCATGCTTTCGCACGGACCTAATTAATGTAAACCTCGTTTTTCCAGAGGCGTAACCTCGTTAACACCTTTCTAGACACCTACTTGATCGGCTAATTGTAATGTATAAAACTCTCCCAGGAGTAACAATTACTCGCAGCGGGTATCGGGATCCAACTATCTCATAGAAGGTATGCAATCTCATTGCAAATTTCAACACTTGAAATTCCCGATAATTTTGCCCCGAACGATCTATGACCTTGACAAGGTCAACAAACCATAGACCGCAAGTCAAGTTCAACCCGTCATTTCTTGATTGAATCAAACCCACCCGCATGACCCTTGACAAGGTCAACAAGGCCGCACGACTACCCTAACCCAATTTGCATCATATGCATAAGCAGATAAATACTGGTTAGCTACCGCACACTGCGCCTTGACAAGGTCAACAAACGCAGCACGAATACTAAACAGGATTTATCTGAAATGACGGAGGGCTACGACAGGTTTTTCTGAAAACCTATTGCGTAATGAACTTGATACGTTGTAGGATCGAATGAATTTTGAAATGGAGTGTTTTTGAGGCTTTTCTAGTTTTGCTAAAGGAGTCACTCCCGGTGAAGGGATCGTCGGTCCTTTCCTCGTCGAATGAGGCGCGGGATATATCATATATATCACCGTGCAAAGAAAAAACTCTTAAAAGCAATCAAAAGACAAACCGAGTGTGTAGCATCTGCCAGTTATTGCTAAAGGAGTCACTCCCGGTGAAGGGATCTCGGTCCTTTCCTTATCGAATAAGGTGCTGGATACATCATATATACCGCTGTGCAAAGCAAGAACTGTAGCTACCTGTTTTATTTTGAAATTCGATTCTACAACATCTTAGGTTTCTTTTATTTCATTAATCTCATTAATGAAGTCCCATCATTTAAGTACCTAAACATCACAGATAAATACGACGTACACTTATGCCATCCGCATTCGCCTCGATGTCCCCTCGTGCACCGTTAGGTTAGGTAACTAACGACAGAGCGGGGCAGGGCTAGCGCGGGTGTAAAACATAAGTAACGGCTATATAATATATCATATATACTATATACTGTATCTATCACAGAACATCACATGATCACATTACAGATATCGCAGCAGAAGAAACATATGAAATATTGGATATACTAGGACGTCCGTGTTTTCAATACGAGCCAGTATAAAACACGGATTCCACGGTCGTGATGAATAGCCAAACCCACACCCCTAGACCCCTACGAGAGCGGCAAGCAACCCTACCAATTCTAGAGTTAGGAGACCCGGACTCGACTTCTCGAGTTGGTCTCCCACTGGACTCCAGAACCGGTTACTTGTGCCCTCCTCCTTGGGTCTATCCTAGTGCGGAAAAGTAAATAATATACAAAAGGTGACTACTTCCGCAACCTGGAAGTGCCCCAATAAAAGAATATTACATACAAGTTTTTACATGAATGAAAATGAAAAACACTCATCTCACATAAAACCCCCGGCTATTCAAACACGACGATCCAACATAACATATCCAGCAACACATAACATCACATGTCATCAACGTAAGTAAATATGCGCATCCCAATTGTCGTTGACATATAGCAACGAAACCGGCGATATCACATATTACACTTACGGTCACAGAAAAGAAAGTGTAAAACTACAACAGTTGGAATCCGCAACCACCTCAGACATCGCATGCCTGACCAAATGAATTACTTAGACATCGCATGCCTAACAATTATAAACCCCGCATTTTAGTCTCATTATCGAAAACACTTTTCAATATCAAGTCGGTAATTCAACAAGATTCCCGACATCCTGATCGAATGCTCGTCGCAAACTTCAGTAGACGGTCGCACCCCCGATACCGACGACGAAGTGCACCAAGGCGGAACACCGCTACCGCGAGCACCCGAACGGATGCTTTCGGCTACGGGGTTCTCCTACAGTCACTTGGTCGGGGCTATGGAGTGAGGCTGTCTATTAAGTTTATCCGGCGAGTATCCGCGTACGCAACGTGATTGCGACGGACTTTTGATCACATCAAAATTCCGTGGCAACTGATCAAGTGAGACTAAACTGCTATGTTTATAACATTCATTCAGTTATCTCATAACTGTTTGTGAATTCCAAGTATTGTATCACATTCCAGATAATTAGAAAATGTTAAACTTTCCGATCGAACATTCAAACACCCAAGTTTTCCTGAAACAGCTCAACACATGAAATAAGTCTAACAACATTCAGTTCGTGCCTCAGTACCAACGGTCCAGCCGTAGAAGGGTCAAGCCAACGCCTCACATGTGGCACGCCGTACTGCCCCAAACCCGAAGGTTCAAAGGGCAGTTCAAGACGGTCACATAATCGAGTTAAGGTTTGTTGTCTTCTAGAGGGTCCATCGCATTACTTGCACTACTTAGAACGTCTTTAAACCACGGAAAAGTCCAACACTTGGAAATTTCCCGACAGGGGAAAAATTGGGTATTTATATCCGGTCGAACTTTTTAACATATTCTAAGATTATCCGGAAAAGCACACAGACAGAATTCGACAATCCGATCGATACACCGAGTCCCCAATACAACCCAGAAAATGCAACTCTGTAAAAAAAAAAATTAAAAATCCCCAGGAAAACCAGCACAGACAACTAAGAATTACTGTGCAAAATTGGATGCACAAAACGACAAAATGGCCGCGGATCCGCCGCACGAGCCATGCTCATGCCGCGGAACCGCGGCTCATTGAAGGAATTAGGAACACGAATTTTACAGTAACCCTTATAATTTCCTGCTGATTTCTCTGCATAATTTTAATATCGAAAAACTCCAGAATTTGGAAAAAGTCCAGAGAGCATGTTTGTGTTAGGATTTCGGGTTCGTTCGGACTTCAAACTCCGTCTAGACTTCGCCTAAGGCTCTAGCTAGGCTCTGATACCACTGTAGGGTTCCTAGGCACTCTCAAGGGGTCTCACAAGGCATCAACCATGCCCGTTTCAAAAATTACGGTGCCGAGAAACCCTAGACTACGGATCGTTAGCTAGATGTCTAGGCGAAACATGAAACTAGTTAACACTTAACTACAAGAACGGAAATACAACCTTTGTAGATCCGGTGCTCCACCTCCATAGCTCTATGATGATGTCTCCTCGCTGTCCAAAACGGATCTCGGGCTCTAGCGTCGGCTTCATCGGAGAATGGACGGGCTAGGTCATCGACGACGATACCGAAGATGATCTACGTCGAGGCATCGCTAGATCAAGCTCCACCTTCACCAAGCCATGAAAACTTGTGAAGGAAACACACTCTACTACATGGCAAGAGGTAGAGGATGAAGAAATAGGAAGTGGGTAGACTTTAGAATTGGATTTCTCACTTGTTTCATCAAGTCACCATTGATGAAGTAAGGTTTCTTCATGAAGAAGAAGAAGAGCAAGAAGATGATAGAATATGATAAGTATTGAATAATTAGAAAATAAATGAAATACTTATCATATACTAAACTTAGTTGAGTGTAGAGAATAGACCATGGTTAACTTGAATGGTTAGGGTTAAGTATAAGACAAGAGTGAAGACTTAGTCAAAGCTTCAAGAAGATTCAACTAACAAACAAAATAATCCACCATTCATTTATCCTTTCCAAAATGAAAAAGAAAATAAATAAATGAATAAATAAGTAAATGGAAAAACAAAACCCTAACCATTAGTTTAACCATGGTACATTCTTTACACTTAACCAAGTTAACATGTATCATCAAACATGATACAATCATTTGCACAAAAAGTATATCACATATACAACTTGTACATCCAAGTGAGAAAATCCATTTAAAGTGAACCAATACTAGTTAATACAAAGTAATATATCAAATATATAATTATACATTAAATCATTAAATCAACACTTGATTTAACGATCCGGTCATATCGCATATAACCGACTAGTATCCAATGTATCGGCTTATCGAATCAATCCTCGATTCGATAACTAGGTTATATCACATACAACCATTCGACACATTCATCGCGAGAATGAAATACGGTATCACATACACGCACTATTCTCGGTCCCGCGCATATCTCATATGCGCTCCTATTTCGTTTCGCTTGAGCCAGGAAACCTCTGTGTAGGACTCTAAAGACTCGTCAATACGCCGGCAGCAGATGATGATCATATCAAGCACCCACAAGCCACAAGCGGTCTGCTAAACGTAACGGCCACCCGGGTATTGAGCGATCAGAAGATCGACGAGCAAGCCCGCTCACACTCCAGTGAATCCAACCAGTAACACTACCGTACAGTCCGGTCTGATCGTCTGATATGTCGCATATCTCGCCTAGGGGTGGTTAACGTCAGACCCCAATAGCTGAATAAGTCATGTCGATATGAGGTCTATAACAATTCGAGAAACTACTGGTAACACTTACCAGTAAATCTCAGCAACCCTGGCCAGGGATTTCCTGTTATAGCCAATCGAACACAGCGCAACATTAACCCCCTATACCGGGAGAGACGAATCCCCTCCTATCGTTCATTGCCTCCATGTGACTCGGGACTGTACCCAAAAACCACCGTTTTGCACGCCCTCTTGGACGTGGTAAGGTGGAAATCAAAGCATAGTGGGAACCACACAAGACTCTATGACGATCTCGGATCAACAGACTACTCTGTACCAATGTCACCAGAGAACTGCCATCTGACGTGAGGTATAATACCATCTGGGAGTTTTCGGCGAGTTCGTACAGTGTACCCAGTCTCTACTGAGCACCCGTACATCATCTCTGATGTCAAACACCAATGGATATGGGATCATCCATCACCCATCTGTATGGGTCGAGAAGGTATACGCTAGTCTACTCTGGTATATCGATGCTCCGTCTCGATATACCGACGACTAGGGTCTTTGAAGGATGTACTTATGGACTACCATGTCCCCACTAGTATGATCCGCATCATAGTCCAGGTAGTCAAGTACACATCCTAAGGGCTTTACCAACATGTAATAGAGAGACAATCTGAGTACACGTTAAGGTAAAGAGTAACCAGATAGCATACTATCATGTCGAGCAAGAAAGTCCTCCCTATATATGTCCCAGCATCCACTACAATATACATCCCATGTACAGTAATGGCCTCTAGGGCATACATATAACTAACACTATGATGTCCTTAACCTTGACCGCAATGTCTTAAAACTAACAACGGACTGTGGAGTCCTTAAATCCACGGACTATGATGTCCTTAACCTCGACCGTGATGTCTTTAAATTAATATTGAACCGTAATGTACTTAAACTAATTATCGACCGCAATGTCACTAAACAAAACAATAGAGCCCGATTGCTCTGTTGTTGGATCTAAACGATCCTGTTAAATTGATCTTTGTCTAAAATGTGACTAACGTATCCTTAACTAACGTTTAAGTTGATCTTAATCTCAAAAGAGGCTAACATATCCTTAAACCCAACTCCCAAAACCAAATCTAAGAAAGATACGGATTTGGACTAGTCCACGCCCTACGTGCGACAACATAAATTAGTCTCTGTATACAATCCACGGGCAACCACAAACAAAACAAACACCCACGACATGAAGTGACTATCTGGAGAAAGAGAAAGTGGTTACCGCGATGCGGTAGCATAATTAACTGCAGGGGCTTGCGCCTGCAGGGAAGAGTGTCCCCACAATCAAAAACCCCTCAAGCGAGGGGGAATATGATGAAGTCTGCTACATCGGCCGCATCCGTTTAAACCTTCGATATATGGTGCCGTAAATCAACTTGGCATCTTTGGAGAGGTGGACGGATAGCACCAATTAGCATCTGCCCCGAATTTCAGGCAAGACAAACCTACGCGGCCGCGTCTCCGTTATTCGGAGGGGAACAGATTCTGGCATGCCCGGTGGGACCTTTTCCTCTTTCCAGTCCACACTTTGTGTGTCGTGTTCTCGAACGAATCGCGGTTTGCTAATGGTTGCCCTTGGGTTTCAAGATACTAAGATTTGGCGTTTTGCTTGGTGCAGAAAGCAAAGGATCAATGGCGTTCACCTGCTCAAAGTGTTCCACATGCAACTGCAACCCATGGCCTGCCTCAACTGGGGGCATATCTTACGGGAGGCTTCCCTGTTCACGATGCTGGTGGAACAGATCACCCAAGCCACCACAGGATTGTTTTTCGGGACTATGCTCCCGCCAACGAGCTTCATCGCTCCTGTACCAATACCGGAAGCTCCTAAGAAGTCGGTCTTCGATCGGCTTACAGCTACTGCGGTCCCTCTCAATGGGTAGTCCAGCACTAACACCTCGGTCTTCGCCAGATTGGGCAAAATTCCATGTGGGCTCATGATGAAGCCTGCACCTAAAGAAAAGGTTATTCCGAAAGGAGTGACCAACCCTGCTCCCGAAGTCGTCAAGGCGGCTTCTCCAACCAAAGGGTCAGTTTTACAAGACTGACTGTTCCGGCTCCCGCTACGGTTCCTGTCCCTGCTCAGAAGACTGTTTTCAACCGATTGGATACTGCTTCTCAAAGGACATCAGTCTTCAACAGGCTGACGCCAGCAGCAGCCCCTTACCTAGACAGGGGGCAAGAAAAGCCATCGCTGAACCAAACCCAACAACTAGACACGCTCGACGTCGCCACTGGCGCCGAGTAAGGAAGGCCGGGGGCAACTCCCCTTCTGGGCTAACTCCACCAGCTCCAACGGTGGAAATTAATACTGCTGTCCCAACCGGGAACAGTTTTGAGCTGCTAAACAAAGTACGCAGGAATTCGCCTACTGCCGTACTGAAAAGACCTCCGCCACCGGTGGAGACTGTCACGGAAATAAAGCCGAAGCAGTCCCCTCAACGGCTGTCTTCCAAAGTTTACAAAATCTGGCGACAAGTCCGAGAATCAATCGTGGATCAAGACTATCCCCGCCGGCAGAAGAAGCTGAAGGTCTTACGGGAAGAGAACCGTCCTGTTAAGCCACAGAAGGCGACAACCACCTGGGTGCCAGCTGCAACGGCCCCCTCAACATCGATCACTCAGAAAAGAGGGAGGCCGGATAAAATCCCCATGCCTGCGACAAATGTTAAAGGCACTGAGCCCAAATGCCCTAAGTCTGGGGGCATGGTGGTGCATACCATTTATATGGCATTTTGGAAAGAGGATAGCCGCGCTTCTACGGGCCACCGACCACTCACCTGATCCCTCACCAGAGCACAGGAACAACAGCAGCAAAAGCTTCAGGAGATGCTGACTGCGATGGCCGCACTCACCGGACCAAAAGAAAGCCCGGAAACATCCACGGAGCAGCGCCACGAACAAGAAACTGATGATGACTTCCTTCGCAGAGTCCTCGAAAAGAAGGTCAAAGAAGCTGCAGAGAAAGCGGCCAACATAAAGCGAATGGCACTTCTCTTCCAAGACATGGTCGGGATGATGGTACAGCCGGATCCTCCATCCGAAGACCCTCCGATCATTATTGAAGACGACAAAGGGGAAACGTCGAATCCTCCTCCGGCTCTTTTAGCAGCCAAAGAGGAAACTATCTCCAAGGCCACCCTGGATGATTATATTGCCCAGCAAATAAGATTTCACCAGGAAAATGAAGCGGCCGGCCAAGTTGTCAAAACGGGGCGACCGTATCCAGGCTGGTATGATCAGATAAAGTACCCGCCGGGCTACACGATCCCCAAATTCCATGTATACAAAGGGACAGGCAATCCGCACCAACATGTATCCTAGTTCAGGGCTTTATGTGGTAATACCGGTGGTGATGATAAGCTTTTGCTCTGTCAATTCGTCGGTAGCTTATCGAAAACAGTGTTTGAGTGGTACTCCGAGCTTCCAAACGACTCCGTCAAAACTTTCGCAGAGATGGAGTTGTTATTCACCCAGCGATTCGCGAGTGCCAGCGAACGCACCCCAATAACGGCGTTGATCAATGCAAGGGTGAAGCCGGGTGAAACTTAGGTTCGATACGCAATCCGATGGCGAAATTTGTGGTCGAAGTGCGAACAGCGCATCGAAGAAGCACCAGCGGTGGGTATGTTCGTAGGCACCTTAGACCCTCATGCAACTATTTCACAGTTCATGACGTTCTTCAAACCGACCACATTCCAGGCCTTAATCGACAAGCTAGCCCAGATGGATCAGATGGGTCATAGACCGTCTCCTCCAAAATTGGAACCGCGGAACGAAAAGGATAAAGGGAAGGCGACCTTCGTTGCAAACACCCAACAACAGCCCAGTGCTCCGAAGCTAACGGATCAACTGGAAGAGAGACGGTGCTATTATAATGAGAAAATGAAGTGCCCTTACTCTTTCCCACGAGACAAAACGAGGAGACTATTCGAGCTGGCGATGCGCAACAGGCTTATCAATTTGCCGAATCCAAAGCGACCACTACAACCCGGCGAAGCGAATAATCCCAATTATTGTCCTTACCACCAAACGGTAAACCATCCAATTGAAGATTGCTTCGTCTTTAAGGGATGGATCAAGGATCAGTACCAACAGGGCAAGTTTGCGTTGTTTGAGAAGTGGAAAGTAAGCCCCCCACAACTGCACTCTCCTAAGAAGATGGACACACCGGGGGCAACGTGCTCTTTTGTTGAAGAAGCTCCATGGGAGGTGGCTCTTGTAGGGTTCCTAGGCACACTCATGAGCTTCTACAAGGCATCAACCATGCCAAAATCAATTTTTTTTATATGTTCCGAACAACCCTAATCAAGATCGTTTACTAGAGGTAAGGCGAAAGCAAGCAAGCAAACTACTTTACTACTAAGTGAAAGGGATTACAACCTTTGTAGATCCGGTCCTTCACTTCTAAAGCTCCGTGTTGATGTCCCTTCGCTGAGATCATCGGGATCCCGGACCCTAGCGATGGTTTCTTCGGAGAAATGAGCGGGCTAGGTCGTTGACTTTGAGGCCGAAGATGATCTACGTCGAGGAGACTCAAGCTCAAGCTCCATCTTCACTTGGTCATGAACTTTGTGAAGAGAACACCCTATACTACATGGAAAGTGGTAGAGGATGAAGAAATAGGAAGTGGGTTCACTTTGGATTTGGATTTCTCACTCTTTTTCTTCCCTTGAAAATTTTCTAGCAAGGTTTTTCTTCACTTGAAGAAGATGAAGAAGAAGAAAAGAATAATGAATAATCAATTAACTAAATGAATAATCAAGTGAAGTCTATCATAATGCAACGATGGGTGAATTAACCATTGTAGAGACTAAAATAGAGTTTAAAGTTAATGGTCAGGTTAATGAAAATATCATGCAAAACAAAATGGTTAGACTTTGTCAAAGATGCTTGAAAGCTTCATGAAACTTCAAGCATAAGACAAAGAAAACCACCATTTTGCTTTTGCAAAAATAAATAAAATAAATAAAACCCCAACCATTAACCTAAACATGGTGTAAGACATACACACACCCAAGTTTGCATGTATCATCAATCATGATACAAACTAGTGCACAAACATATATCATATATACAACTTATGCACATCAAGTGAGAAAATTAATCTTAAGTGAACAAATACTAGTTAATGTAAAGTAATATATCAAATATATAATTATACATTAAATCATTAAATCAATACTTGATTTAATGATCCGGTCATATCGCATATAACCGACTAATATCTAGTGTATCAATATATCGAATCAACACTTGATTCGGTAACCCGACTATATCACATATAACCGTCCGATGATACAAATCGCGAGAATAGAACACAGTATCACATACTGGTATTATTCTCGGTCCCATACATATCCCATATGCGCTCCTATTTCGTTTCGCTTGAGCCAGGAAACCTTTGTGTAGGACTCTAAAGACTCGTCAATACGCCGGCAATAGGTGGTGATCATATCAATCACCTACAAGCCGCAAGCGGTCTGCTAAACGTAACGGCCACCCGGGTATTGAGCGATCAGAAGATCAACGAGCAAGCCTGCTCACACTCCTGTGAATCCAATCAGTAACACTTACCGCACAGTCCGGTCTGTTCGTCTAATATGTCGCATATCTCGTCTAGGGGTGGTAAACGTCAGACCCTAGTAGCTTGATAAGTCATGCCGATGTAAGGTCCATAATAAGCATGAAACTACTGATAACACTTACAAGTAAATCAGTGCAACCCTGTCTGGGGATTTCCAGTTATGGCCAGTCCAGCATTGCGCAACATCAACCCCCAATACCGGGAGAGACGAATCCCCTCCTATCGCTCATTGCCTCCCTGTGAATCGGGACTGTACCCAAAAACCACCTGTTTGCATGACTCAGTAGAGCCGTGGTAGGGTGGAAATCAAAGCACAGTGGGAGACACACAAGACTCTATGACGATCTCAGGTCAACAGACTAAGCTGTACCAGTGTCACCCGAGAACTGCCATCTGACGTAAGGTATAATACTATTTGGGAGTTCTCGGCGAGTCCGTTCAGTGTACCCAGTCTCCACTGAGCACCCGCATACCATCTCTGATGTCAAACACCAATGGATATAGGCTCATCCATTGCCCATCACATGGGTCGAGAAGATATATGCTAGTCTACTCTGGAATATCGATGCCCCGTCTCGATATTCCCACGACTAGGAACATTGAAGGATGTACTCATGGACTACCCAGGCCCCACTAGTATGATCTTCATCATAGTCCTGAAAGTCGAGTACACATCCTAAGGGCTTTATCAACATGTAACAGAGAGACAATAAGTATAAATGTTAGGATAAAGAGCAACCAGATAGCGTACTATCATGTCGAGCAAGAAAGTCCTACCTATATATGTCCCAGCATCCACTAAAATATACATCTCATGTACAGTAATGGCCTCTAGGGCATACATATAACTAACAATCTCCCACTTGCACTAGGGCCATCTGTAGTAGTGGTTGTAGTATCTTATACTCAACAATCCCATAAAAGTCTCTCTCTGGGAAAAGGCCTTTGTGAGTGGATCCGCCGTGTTGTCCTCTGAGTCTACTCTCCTAACCTCGATCACGCTGGAGATCAACTATCTCCATGATCAGGTGATGCTGCCTCAGAATATGTCTGGGTCACTGATAGGACCGGGGTTCCTGGGCCAACGTCACACTTCCTTTGTCACACAATGGTAGGAACCTAGTTCATCTCATGAACCAATATACACCCAAACTGCCTCTTTGGTAGTATCTTTGATAGCGATGTTGTCAGCCTTTATCGTCTAGTTTGCCAAAGTATCTAGCTTGGAACTCTTCCAACATACCGTCCCTCTATTGAGGGTAAAGACATTGCCTGTGACTGACATTCAGTCGTCCTTATCACCCTGGAACCTTTCCAGTGATTCTCCCCAGGATCGATTGATACCATTTTACTACACCTAGTGAGAATCCTAACATCCATTTAGATCTATCTCATAGATCCAAAACCCAGGATTTAGGAGGTATCACTTTGATCCTATATGGAGAATCCATGTGATAAGAGGAGATTGACCGAGTGTAGCATATGAAACTCTTTTCCTATCAAGAGTATGTTGTCCACATACAATACGAAGATGACCACCTTTCTCTCTACTACCTTTTTGTATATACAAGGTTCATCTACTATTTTGATGAAGTCAAACTTTTTGACTACCACATCAAAACAGACGTTCCAACTCCGCGATGCCTGCTTTATCCTGTAAAGCAACTTGCACACGTTTTCGCTGCTCCCACTGTCTACGAAGCCCCGTGGCTGTGTACTTATAGATGCTCTCTTCTAAATCAATATTTAGAAAAGCAGTCATGACACCCAACCGCCAGATATCGTAGTCATGGTATGTAGCAATGTTAAGTAGGATCCGGATGGACTTAAGCATAGCCACTGGAAAAGGTTTCATCATTATCCACACCTGGTCGATGACGAAAACCATTAACAAGTCTAGCTTTGAGAGTCTCAACTTTTCCATCTACACCAAGTAATCTTCTCAAGATATACTTTCTCCTGATGGGGATTTAACCCTTCAGATATAGCATCCAAAGTCCATACTTTGTTGGTGTACATGGATTCCATCTCAGATCGCTAAGCATCCATCCATTCTTACAGAGTCCCCACTATTGATGGCCTGCTCGAAACTAGTTGGGTCATCATCTCATAATGCATTCCTCACTCCCACTGTCATCGAGAAACCGGAGTATCTCTCAGGCGGATGAGGAACCCTGCTAGATCGGCGGGGAGGCTGAGGTTCGTCGGAATCTATTGAATCCTTTGGTTCTATCAAATCATCAGCCGTAGTTTGTATAGCTGGAAATCCTTCCAGTTCTACAGAACTGACCTTGCCTCGATCTCATCCGGATTTTGCTTTTGACATAGGCCGGACAACCCCAAATCTTAATTTACTTAAGAGATGGGCTCTTCCCATACCATATCTCATATGGAGTGGTTGGAATTGATTTGATTGGAATCTAATTCAATAGGTATGCATCTTCTCAAGTGCAGAACCCCCAAAAGGAAATAGGTAACTCAGTAGTACTTATAATAGAGCGCACCATATCTTATAGGGTGCGATTGCTCCGCCCCGATACACCGACGTGCTGTGGTGTATACGGAGGAGTAATGCTGAGAGAGAATTTCATTTTTCTTTAGAATAGTCCAAGAATTCCATGCACAAGTATTCTCCTCCCTGATCTCATCATAGGACATAATACTTATACCTTTATTGGTTCTCTACTTCTATATTATTATCTTGATTAAGGCGTGACATGGTCGCTACCTGGAGAGAGAGAGAAGAAAACACTCTGCGTGCGCTCTTGCAAGATTAGATTGGTAATATATTTTATCTAATCAGGATGGCTCCCACTGTTTTTATCAAATCTTCCTTCAAACCCTAAAAGGAAAGACTAGCCGGGATTAATTACACTCTACAATTTCGCCAATCTTTCAGCCAGGCCAGTGCTGGTACTTTGAGGGAGGTTCCCCGTGCTTTCGCACGGACCTAATTAAAGTAAACCTCGTTTTCCCAGGGGCGTAATCCCGTTGACAACTTTCTAGACACCTACTTGATCGGCTAATTGTAAAGTGCAAAACTCTCCCAGGAGTAACAATTACTCACAGTGGGTATCGGGATCCAACTATCATATAGAAGGTATGCAATCTTATTGCAAATTTCAACACTTGAAACCCCCGATAAAGGTTTTTACCCCTAGCACTATGACCTTAACTATGGTCAACAAATCATAAGCACTAGTCATGTTCTACCCGTCATTTCGTGATTAATTAGACCCACCCACATGACCCTTAACTAAGGTCAACAAAGTCACGCGACTTTCCTAACTAATTGCATCATATGCGGTGTAGGAAGACATCACTTAGCTACCGTACACTGTGCCTTGACTATGGTCAACAAACACAGCACGAATACTAAGTACTCTACTTCCTAAAATGACGGAGGGTTGCGGATGG
This sequence comes from Agapanthus africanus, assembly GCA_030015575.1. Classification (NCBI taxonomy): domain Eukaryota; kingdom Viridiplantae; phylum Streptophyta; class Magnoliopsida; order Asparagales; family Amaryllidaceae; genus Agapanthus; species Agapanthus africanus. The sequence continues at coordinate 543,523,877 of CM057337.1, forward strand.
TTTTTAAGAAAACCTTTAACGCTTTGAACTTGATCTCGTTGTGGAATCAAATGGTTTTTAAATGGAGTGTTTTTGAGGCTTTTACTAGTTTCACTAAAGAGGTCACTCCCGGTGAAGGGATCTCGGCTCTTTCCTCGTCGAATGAGGTGCAGGATATTCACAATACCACTATGCAAAGCAAGAACTAGAAAAGCAGTCAAAAGACAAACCGAAGGTTGTAGCATTTGCTAGTTATTGCTAAAGAGGTCACTCCCGGTGAAGGGATCTCGGCTCTTTCCTTATCGAATAAGGTGCTGGATGTTCTACAAGGAACACCGCTATGCAAAGCAACAACTAGAGCTTCCTGATTTTTGAAATTCGATTCCACAACATCTTTTAGTTTTATTTTCTTTCATTAATCTCATTAATGAATGTCCCATCATTTAAGTCCACCTAAACATCACAGATAAATACAACGTGCACTTATGCTATCCGAATTCGCCTCGATGTCCCGTCTGCACCGTTAGGTTAGGTAACTAACGGCAGAGCGGGGCAGGGCTAGCGCGGGTGTAAAACATAAGCAACGTCTATATAATATATCATATATACTATATACAATATCTATCTGAACAAATCACATGATCACATCACAGATAACGCAGCAGAAAATATCATATGAAATATTGGATATACTAGGACGTCCGTGTTTTATTTTGAGCCTGTATAATACACGGATTCCACGCTCGTGATGAATAGCCAATCCCACACCCCTAGACCCCAACGAGAGCGGAAAGTAACCCTACCAATTCTAGAGTTAGGATACCCGGACTCCACTCCTCGAGATGGTCTTCCACTGGACCCTAGAACCCGATTACTTGTGCTCCCCTCCTTGGGTCTATCCTAATACGGAAAAATAAATAATATACAATGGTGACATCATCCTCAGCCCGAAAGTGCCCCAATAAAAGAATATTACATACAAGTTTTTTTACATGAATGAAAATGAAAAAACACTCATCTCACATAAAAAACCCCTGGCTATTCAAACACGACGATCCAATATAACATATCCAGCAACACATAACATCACATATCATCAACGTAAGTAAATATGCCCATCCCAATTGTCGTTGACATATAGCAACGAAACCGGCGATATCACATATTACACTTACGGTCGCAGAAAAGAAAGTGTAAAACTACAACAGTTGGAATCCGCAACCTGCATAGACATCGCATGCCTAACCAAATGAATTCCTTACATATTGCATGCCTAATAATTATAAACCCCGCATTTCAGTCTCAAAATCGAAAACTGTTTTCAATATCAAGTCGGGCAATTCAACAAGGTTCCCGACATTCTGATCGAATGCTCGTCGTAAACTTTAGTAGACGGCCGCACCCCCGGATGCCGTCGACGAAGTGCACTAAGGCGGAACACCGCTACCGCGAGCACCCGAACGGATGCTTTCGGCGATGGGGTTCTCCTACAGTCACTTGGTCGGGGCTATGGGGCGTGGCTGTCTATTAAGTTTACCCGGCGTGTATCCGCGTACGCTACGTGATTGCGACGGACTTTTGATCACATCAAAATTCCGTGGTAACCGATCAAATGAGACTAAAGTGCTAGATTTATAACATTCAGATCAGTTATCTCATAACTACTTGTGGATTCCAAATATTGTATCATATTCCAGATAAATAGACAATGTTAAATTTTCCGATCGAATAATCAAACACCAAAGTTTTCCCAAATAGCTCAACACTTGAGGGGAGTTTAAAAACATCCATTTCATGCCACAGTACCAACGGTCCAGCCGTAGAAGGGTCAAGCCAACGCCTCACATGTGGCATGCCGTACTGCCCCAAACCCTAAGGTTCAAAAGGCAGTTCAAGACGGTCACATAATTGAGTTAAGGTTTGTTGTCTTCTAGAGGGTCCATCGCGTTACTTGCACAATTTAGACGTTCTTAAACAACGGAAAAATCCAACACTTGGAAATTTTCCGGCAGGGGAAAAAGTGAGTTATTGATATCCTGTCGAACTTTTTAACACTTTCTAAATTACCCGGAAAAACACAGACAAAGTTAAACTTTTCGATTGAATCAACGAACTCCCAATACAACCCAAAAAACTCAACAATTGAGTATAAATTAAAAATTCCCAGAAAACACAAGAACTGTACAAGAACATTACTGTGCAAACAGTGTAGCATAAAGCTACAGAATGGCCGCAGAACCGCCGCGCCACCTAGGGTACGGCCGCGGTTCCGCGGCGCCTTGATTGAATTGGGGTCACGTGCTGCACAGTAATTCCTAGAAAACCCTGCTGAATTTTTTTGAGTATTTTTAATTAGGAAAAATCCACAGTTTTAAAAAATGTACAGAGAAGGGTTTTGATTAGGCTTTCGCGGTTCGATCGGGTTTCTAACTTCATTTACACTTCGTCTAAAGTTCTAGCTAGGCTCTGATACCACTATAGGGTTCCTAGGCACACTCATAAGGTTCTATAAGACATCAACCATGCCAAAATCAATTTTTTTATATGTGCCGAACAACCCTAATCAAGATCGTTTACTAGAGGTAAGGCGAAAGCAAGCAAGTAAACTACTTTACTACTAAGTGAAAGGGATTACAAGCTTTGTAGATCCGGTCCTTCACTTCTAAAGCTCCGTGTTGACGTCCCTTCACTGCGATCATCGAGATCCCGGACCCTAGTGATGGTTTCTTCGAAGAAATGAGCGGGCTAGGTCGTTGACTTCGAGGCCGAAGATGATCTACGTCGAGGAGACTCAAGCTCAAGCTCCATCTTCACTTGATCATGAATTTTGTGAAGAGAACACCCTATACTACATGGCAAGTGGTAGAGGATGATGAAATAGGAAGTGGGTTCACTTTGGATTTGGATTTCTCACTCTTTTTCTTCACTTGAAAATTTTCTAGCAAGGTTTTTCTTTACTTGAAGAAGATGAAGAAGAAGAAAAGAATAATGAATAATCAATTAACTAAATGAATAATCAAGTGAAGTCTATCATAATGCAACCATGGATGAGTTAACCATTGTAGAGACTAAACTAGAGTTTAAAGTTAATGGTTAGGTTAATGAAAATATCATGCAAAACAAAATGGTTAGACTTTGTCAAAGATGCTTGAAAGCTTCATGAAGCTTCAAGCATAAGACAAAGAAAACCACCATTTTGCTTTTGCAAAAATAAATAAAATAAATAAAACCCCAACCATTAACCTAAACATGGTGTAAGACATACACACACCCAAGTTTGCATGTATCATCAATCATGATACAAACTAGTGCACAAACATATATCATATATACAACTTGTGCACATCAAGTGAGAAAATCAATCTTAAGTGAACAAATACTAGTTAATGTAAAGTAATATATCAAATATATAATTATACATTAAATCATTAAATCAATACTTAATTTAATGATCCGGTCATATCGCATATAACCGACTAATATATAGTGTATCAATATATCGAATCAACACTTGATTCGGTAACCCGGCTATATCACATATAACCGTCCGATGATACAAATCGCGAGAATAGAATACAGTATCACATACTGGTATTATTCTCGGTCCCGCATATATCTTATATATGCTCCTATTTCGTTTCGCTTGAGCCAGGATACCTCTGTGTAGGACTCTAAAGACTCGTCAATACGCCGGCAGTAGGTGGTGATCATATCAATCACCCACAAGCCACAAACGGTCTGCTAAACGTAACGGCCACCCAAGTATTGAGCGATCAGAAGATCAACGAGCAAGCCTGCTCACACTCCTGTGAATCCAATTAGTAACACTTACCGCATAGTCCGGTCTGTTCGTCTGATATGTCGCATATCTCGCCTAGGGGTGGTAAACGTCAAACCCCAGTAGCTTGATAAGTCATGCCGATGTAAGGTCCATAACAAGCATGAAACTACTGATAACACTTACAAGTAAATCAATGCAACCCTAGCCAGGGATTTCCAGTTATGGCCAGTCGAGCATTGCGCAACATCAACCCCCAATACCGGGAGAGACGAATCCCCTCCTATCGCTCATTGCCTCCATGTGAATCGGGACTGTACCCAAAAACCACCTGTTTGCACAACTCAGTAGAGCCGTGGTAGGGTGGAAATCAAAGCACAGTGGGAGACACACAAGTCTCTATGACGATCTCGGGTCAACAGACTAAGCTGTACCAGTGTCACCAGAGAACTGCCATCTGACGTAAGGTATAATACCATCTGGGAGTTCTCGGCGAGTCCGTTCAGTGTACCCAGTCTCCACTGAGCACCCGCATACCATCTCTGATGTCAAACACCAATGGATATGGGATCATCCATCGCCCATCATATGGGTCGAGAAGATATACGCTAGTCTACTCTGGAATATCGATGCCCCGTCTCGATATTCCCACGACTAGGAACATTGAAGGATGTACTCATGGACTACCCAGGCCCCACTAGTATGATCTTCATCATAGTCTTGGAAGTCGAGTACACATCCTAAGGGCTTTATCAACATGTAACAGAGAGAGACAATAAGTATACATGTTAAGATAAAGAGCAACTAGATAGCGTACTATCATGTCGAGCAAGAAATTCCTACCTATAAATGTCCCAGCATCCACTACAATATACATCTCATGTACAGTAATGGCCTCTAGGGCATACATATTACTAACAGCTCTTTCGGCCAAAACTAAGAGGATGCTGAGTGATCTCCAGACATGCCCGGCGATCAGGTGGAAGAATCCGCTAGAACCCCAGATCATCGAAGGAATGCTGAAGCCACGCCCAACTCCAAAGAATGGTGGTGATAGCCAAAGTGTTCACATCCAGCTGTCGAAATCTTCAAAGACGAAGAAGAAATACAAAAAGCCCGTGAGGCCTGGCGACAAGCGCACGGACTTACAAAAACAGATTGACGCGCTGGAAGAGTATAACCAGAAGTCGCGGACTCCAATCACGCTCCAAGAGTTCCTCAGCCATGTCCTTGAAGACGAAAATGATGGAGAAGACTCATCAGATGAATCTAAGGACTACGTAGCAAGTTGTTATGTGATCTCTCACTCATTGATAGATGATGAAGAGGCTCCTTGCACCGAAAGACTGGGGGTAGGTCTCGAGCCGGAACTTCTATGGCCGTCAGACGAAATGATCGATGCCTTCCTGAGTGAAATTCATCTGAAAAGTAAAGCCGATCGGGAGTGTGAGATGGCCATATTTGAAAAAGAAAAACGCCGGCGACTAGACGAAAGAGTCGAGATACTCCTGCCAAATCAAAGGACATTTGTTGCAAATAAAAATAAGATCAAGACGAGGAAAAGGTTTGCAAAAGCTATATCAGTGGGAATGAAGCTACCACCCTCCGAAGGAAGTACTCTTTGTGAAGCCGAAATGTGTCCGAGCTATTGTTTATATCATCAGAATATTGCGCACCCCACTGAGGAATGCAATGCTTTTAAAAGATGGTGGCAGGGATATGTTTCTCACCGGCAACATTTTAAGCGGATAAAACGTAAAACTCATCGGGAGCAGAGAAGTGCGACCGAGGAGCATAAAAGAATTACCGGCAACTGTTGCATGGTCAACGCCGGGGGATCGCAGGTTCTCACCTTCGGGAGCGACTCCGACGAGGAGATGGCTCTTGGCCCTCTCTTTAAAGAACCCACCTTGGGGAAAGAAGAGGAACCTGTGAAAATATCCAGCTGCGTAACCGTACGCTTCCAGAAAAGAATCTCGGACCCACGAACAGAAAAGATAAGGGAAAATAAAATGTCTCTAAGGATATCTCCCTAGATGACCAAGTCATGAAAGAGCTGACTACCAAGGATTCGCCATGGAAAAGTAAGGTGGACTACAATGTTCTGGCGCACATAAGGAAGTTACCCTCGCAGCTCAGCATTCTCGATGCCCTTTTACTATCCAAAGAAGCGAGAGATTCATTGATCAGGGCACTACAAGAGCTAGAGCAATTCCAAGCTTTTCTCGCTGAAGAAAAGATGAAGGACGAGCTGAAGGAAGTACACACAGCCGATATCACCTTCAGCGATGAAGACCACCTCCTTGGGACGGGCAAGCACAACCGTCCCCTCTATGTCTCAGGGTACTGCCACGATATAAAGATAGGCAAAATCCTGGTCGACAATGGGTCTTCCGTCAATCTCCTCAATGTGCGAGTGTTGAAGGAAATCTGCATGAGCGTCCAGCATCTCGCTCGTGATAAAATCACCATCTCCGGTTTTGACTCCCAGTCATCGCGGACTCTCGGGTCTGGGATATTGACATTACGATTCGGGCTACTTGTCACGGATATTAAATTTCACGTCATTGACGTCAAGACTTGCTACAATGCTTTGCTCGGCCGGCCTTGGTTACACGAGTACAACATCATCCCTTCTACGCAACACCAGTGTATGAAGTACTTCAAGGATGGTCTCGAGTATACTGTGACAGGGGAGTTGAACCCTTTCTCCATGAACGAAGTCCGAAAATACGAAAATGCAAAATACTTTTTGCCAGATTTTGAGGATACGGAAAGATGTCACCAACCGAAGAACAAAGCTATCACCACTATTCCAGTCTTCGGGAGTGATACCGAGGAAGAAGAAAATATAGTTTATTCAGGGCCGCCTCGATGCAAAAACCCGGGACCTTCCGTCCCCATGTTGATCTTCGGTAGCGACTCGGAAGACGAGGTCAATGCTATATTCTCCGCTCAACCGTCAATACAAGCTTTCACCGGCGATAATCAGAGTTTACAAATTATCATGGTTCCACGGGAGCATTACAAAGAGCTCGATGCACTTAAAGCTTATAAAGTACAAGAACTGCAGACATTTTACATCCCTCCCAGGCGAGAAGGTGAACAGGCAATCCTATTCTACCGATCTGGAGAAACCAAAGTGGAGAAAGAAATTTGGCATGGCGCCGATTCTACGCTCGACAGGCTCCAGCCTATCCGACTGCCTAGATATTACTCGGAAGGCTTGAGAAGGCTCTTGAAACGCCAAAGGGTACCTTTCAAACAGACCATTCGACAAGCGTGGTTCTACAACAGGATTTGGGATGTCCCTGGAACTCAGCGCAAGTTTCCCAACGAGAGAATGGAAACGCTCGGGCTTGGATATGTGAAATCCGGGAAATGGGAATGAGTCCATGGTAGCTACGTCATATATGACTTCGATGAAGAAGAGGACGCCCTGTCAGAAAACGCTGATCCCGAACCAAAACGAGATCCTGCGATCAAAATGCCGAGTCCGTCATTTGAAGAACGAATGGACAAGCTTATCAGGGAAGATAGTCAAAAGATCCGGGATGACCATAACCGTGAAATGGCTGTTCATATCAGAAAATTGCATTCTAATACCGCTCATTCATTATCTAATTGTTGTATTTATTGGTATTATTGACCAGTGTCTGCTCAGCATTACAGATTACAGGTATCCATGACAAAATACTGGAAATGCATCCAACAACACGGATATATCACTCGAGAGAAGACACTGCGACCAAAAACGCTAACCGACCGATACTTCAGGAGTTCCTTTACGCAACAAGTTGTGTACACATTTTTTTTCTAAATGGTCCAACACAACAAGTGTGTACACAAGACTTTTAAGCACATGTTGATATGATTTTATATGCAATCAAGGATATGATTCTATATGCAATCATCAAGGATATGATTCTATATGCAATCAAGGATATGATTTTATATGCAATCATCAAGGATATGATTTTATATGCAATCAAGGATATGATTTTATATGCATATGATATTATATGCATTCAAGAATAAAAAGCATATGTTCAAATCAAAGGCAATCAAACAAATCAGCATGAGCCATAATGGGACAGATATGAATATTTCTTTCTGAGCCTATAAATAGAGACCAGAGGCAAGAGGAAAGGGTAGCATTTTCTTTAGTTCTATCTTAGAATTCTTGTAATTTTTCTTTTCATTCTTGAGCTCTTGCCCCTTTTTCTTGACCTTGCAACTTCTCATTTAGAACTTGCAAGCTTAAGGCTTAGGTTCTTGACTTCAAGATCTCTTGTAACAAGTTTGTTCTTCAATAAAAGTTCGTATTTTTATTACATGTATTGTTCCACTTTACATGATTTCAATTGTGAAATTCATGCTTTGCTTTGATCTTGCAACCTCTTAAGTGAGCTTGCAACCTTAAAGCTTGGTATTTGGATCTCACACGTTGCCGGGGATTGAACACTGGGAGATAAAACGCTTGAACTCATCGGTTCTCTTTTCCTCCTTATTTCATTGCATGTTTTTATGTATCTTCTCTTTTCTTTCTTGTTAATTTGTAAATATGTGTGAGTAATCTTTTCACTTGTTAAGGGTGTAATATGTTAGATCGTATTCGAAGATTTTCTTTGTCCAAACTTTAAAACCTAAAACTTGCCTATTGAAACTTCGTGCAAATCACTCGCAACTCCGCTCACTAGGCATCCTATCCTACCCCGATAGTGATGATTCCTAATCATGACTGGATTGCCCATAGTTTGCCGAAGGCTAAAATCAAGAGATAACAACGGAAGGACAAGGGACAAGGAAAACGGATTTAGCGAAATACCGCAAATACCGTATTTCAAGTTCCCTAATCCGCGTTGTTACCTATTGCTTTAGTATCAATACCAAGTCGGGGCTATAAGGAATTGGCAAACATCACCTTCATACAATCTAACTTATTACTACCCTTAACAAGTCCTTTTTATTCATATCTTTGTTACGACAATTAGTTAACCAACAAATCAAAACACGGTATTAACTCGTTAAAACAAGCAATAATAAACTTACCATCTCCCTACGGACGACCCGTATTCATCGTGGCTCGCTACAAGCGACACCGTTTTGATTGCGGTAATTTCAGAATTCTTTTTAAACACGACACAGTTAGATCGTGACCAATCAAATGGCGCCGTTGCCGGGAAGACGGTAACGCTTTTTATACTTGTATTCTCGGGTTAAATTTGTGCATATTCTGTATAAAACTAACTTCTAACACATTCAAACAAATAACCATTCTTTTTGAAACCAACCACAAACACAAATAAAATTCTTTTCTTCTCTGGATTTGAATTCTGCTAACACTCTGATACTAAAGAAATAAATCAAGTTATAAAATTGGAATGACATTTCTTCATTGAGACAACACACAAAATTTGAGCCAATTTCCTCACACAAAAACCGGCGACATACCCTAAAAAACCGAGCTCGCCGGCCTTGGTGTGGCCTTTTCACTTTTGTTTTTCTGTGTTGCTTCCAGTGTTTTGATATAAATTCCATTTTTATTATTTGATTTTCTTAATTATTTGTGTTCAGAGTTTTGGTTGTTAATATTGCTTTTTGGCTCAAATATCCGTATTTTTCCAATATATGCAGATTTGACGGATTTTGAGCAGCGATCATACGGAACAAAGGGGCATTTTCAAGTGCAAAGGAGGGTGAACACTTAGTGCCAAAGATCCGGGTAGTTAGACCCGCGCAAGCGAACCATTCGACCACTCGGAGGCAATATCGACACGAGTTTCTGAAACTCGATACTTTTTGGTACGTATTTTTCTAAACTTCCCCTCTCAAACCCGACGCTCCAATATTCTTGTCTTTGCAGGATTCTTAGCAAAAATCACCGCAAAAAGCCAAAAAAATCCTAACCATATTTGTTGCAGCGCCACATTAAAAGTAAAAAACGATAACTGATTACTTGAAAACAGAACTTGGTTGAATTTTGCGCATTGCATCATTTAATACGGACTTAAGGGGCTCTAACACCAATCCAGATTGGGTGGGGATTTCATCACCCTTCCTAAGACCCCGGAAATCACTAATTGCATAAGTGTTACCTCAAGTTTAATAAAAAATATTTAGACTCAGCCCACTAAGGACTTGTCGCGCTTAATAGGACAAAGGAAGATTGTGGGCATTCAATCGTTTATCTAAACATGACTCTTGTGGTGCCTAGGCAAGACAGGTGAGGAGGTAACTTTAAAAGGCCCGTCTCATGGTGATTCGTGAGCGGATCCCTCCATACCTCACTTGTGCTTACCTGGCCATAACTGGCTGTGAAGAGGCGATCTGAGAGTTATCTCACAATTTATCGCTTTGGAACAGTTAGGAGTAGGTCTAGTAGACTTAGAGGACCTTAGTCTAGGTATTGATTGTGCATTTGTGACTGTGCATTTGTGATTGTGTTTGTTGAACAATTGTTTTATTTTCCCATTCTTTTGAGACAAACAAAAAAATTGTCATTTTTACCACCATCACCCAATTTTTCTCCACTTTCGTTTTCTTACCCTCACATTCTACGCTTTGACTACACTAAACTCGTTTAGTGTATGTCCGCTTGGACTAGGGACCCTAGTTCCCGTTTAGTCCGCGTTTCGTTAGTCCCTACGGACTACGCGATCGACTCCAACGCCGAAAATCCCTCCACCCTTTTATCACCTTTACCTTTGCCGGTCAACTCCGACGTTGACCGAGATTCTGTTTATACATCTTCACCTTCTTTATCACCAAATTCTTCTTCTGAGATGTCAGGATTTAATCCTAACATCCCTCCACCTGCCCAGGGACTGACTCCACCTAATCTGGGTGTGAATAACCCGAATCAACCGCCTGTTGAAGCGCCCACACGAGTCGCGCTCCAGGATCTCTTCTACCCTGTCCGCACCTCTTTACCTACCTGTCTTTCACCCCCACCGGCAAATGGGGACAATTTTGAAATAAAACCCCACTTCATCAATATGCTGCCAAAATTTCATGGATTGGAATCAGAAGATGCGTATATTATTATCAATAAATTCCAAAACGTTTGCGCTATGATGAAAACAACCCAATTAAGTGATGACGCTATAAGGCTAAGGGTCATTCGTTTCATCTTATGTGACTTAGCCGAGAAGTGGCTATACAGCACCGCATCACATTCAATTAGAAATTGGGACGAGTTTGTGAAAGCTTTTCTTAAAAAGTTCTATCCTCATCACAAAACTGCTAGAATCCGTAATGAGATTATACAATTTTCACAGCTTCCTTCCGAACCATTTTGGAAGTGTTTTGAAAGATTCAAAGACCTACTCGTTCAATGCCCTCACCATGGGATCGAAAGTTGGCAACTTTGCCAAACATTATACGAGGGATTGAACCCGGCAACGAAGCAGTTGCTAGAAACCATTTGTCAAGGTCACTTTCTATCCAAATCTAGTGAGGAAGCGTGGCAGTTCCTTGAGGACCTTAGTGAACAAACAATTCAGTAGGAGAGCACCAAGACCACATCATCTTCTTCTAATGGTCAGTCTAGGGCAGGCATACATCAATTAGAGATGTCGATTGCTATGAAGGCTGAGATGGCCGCTCTTACGAAAAAGCTAGAAGCGATTGAGACCAAAATCTCATCGCCTTCTCCTGCCCCTGTTGTGCCTCCACGAACTGTTTGTGCTTGCTGTTCGGATCCATCACATCTCACCGAAGAGTGTCCTTACAATGCATCTACTCAAGGACAGGATCAAGTCAATGCTGCCTTTCAGCAACGACAAAGAAACGATCCATACTCTTCTACATACAATCCGGGTTGGAGGAGTCACCCAAATTTCGCTTGGAACCAAAATCAACAATTCCAAGGAAATAACAATTTTCAAAGGCCTCCTCCTCTACAACAACAAGCACCTCCACAAACTCAATTTCAACAACCTTTCCAACAGCAACCTTACCCTAATCAAGTGAACAATTTTGTGCCTGACACTGCTTACCCGCCAAACAATTTGTTCAACCTAATAATGACAAGGTTAGCTCGCTCGAAAGAAGTCTTGATGCGTTCCTAAAGCAATCTACACAATCTACAGCAAGATTAGAGACTTCTATTCAATCTTTGGTGCAAAACAGTGCCTCACACGATCAAAGCATCAAATCTATTGAGGCACAAATTGCACAACTCAATGCAGCATTGAGCGAGCGAGAAAAAGGAAAGCTCCCATCTCAACCATTGCCCAATCCTGGTCACGCACATGCTGCATATCAACAGCAAACTCATAATGTAAACGCTGTGACCACGTTGAGATCGGGAAAAATGTTGCAAAACAATGTGGGTATTCATGATGACACCCCTGCCGGTGGTGCTTCTTCACCTTCTTCTTCTTCGTTAGAGCCTGTTCTCCATCATTCACAAGGCTCTACTCCTTCTAGCTCAAGCGGACCCACTTCTCACAACACGAACACATCTGCACGGGGTTCCGTTCCAACTCAACAATCTGATCCGCAAAAATTGGACTCAACAACATTTCAAAATGCTCCTTTTCCAAACCGGTTGAGATCCAATAAACCAACCCCATAAATGGAGAAGATTGTTGAGCTGTTCAAACATGTTAGCATAAATATCCCTCTTTTGGATTCAATCCAACAAGTTCCTTCATATGCAAAAATCTTAAAGGACTTATGCACCAAAAAGAGGAAGTCACAAGTACCAAAGAAAGTTTTTGTGGCTAGTGCTATTAGCGATGCTCTTGTCAATTCTTTACCCCAAAAGCAAAAGGACCCCGGTTTTCCTACTATTTTGATAACAATTGGGGACAAGAACATCAATAGAGCACTACTAGATCTTGGTGCTAGTGTCAATTTGCTACCTTATTCTGTGTACGAGCAATTAGGCATTGGAGAGCTTAAGCCCACTCACTGTACTCTCCAAATGGCTGATCGATCAATCACCCATCCAAGGGGTGAGCTAGAGGATGTGTTGATCAAAGTTAGGGAGTTCATATTCCCAGTTGATTTTATTGTTATGGACACACAACCTGTTGCTAACTCACGGAACCAAATTCCGGTGATCCTCAGTCGACCATTTTTGGCCACTTCCAATGCCGTAATAAACTGTCGCAATGGCTCCATGACTCTATCCTTTGGGAAGACGTCTAGTGAGTTCAATATTTACAAGTTAGGAAGTCTGCCCCCCCCCGTGCCTAATACTAGTACACGAGAAGTTTGCTCAATTCACGAAATCACGCAGGAGGACTGCGAGTTTGAAAGATTCTTGTTTGATGAGAACAGTTTTGAGGCCACTAGTGCGTCCCTCCTTGAGCCTACCACCGTTGACACAATCGATATGGATTATGAATGTTTCGCTTTTTCGGATGACGATGACTCACAACCCGAATATGAGTCTTTTGAAATTTTGGATGACTTAGTTGAACCATCCGAATCGGTTGTTTGCAGTGATTTCGAACCTGTGTTGGAGTCCTTTGAGTTCGAGGTAGATTCCCCAATTTTGCCTATGATTCTTTTGCCTCCGAAACTCGAACTCATGCCCTTGCCGTCTCATATTAAATATGCTTACATAGGTGAGAATGAGACCTTTCCCGTTATCATATCAGCTTCTCTAGCCCTCGAGCAAAGAACGCCCTTTTAATGCTCTTACAAGATAGGCGGCAAGCTCTCGGCTGGAATATGGCGTACATCGAGGAGATTAGTTCCCTCATAATTGAATATCATATGCATATGATGGATGATGCCAAGTCGATGAAGGATCCACAGAGATATCTTGGGGATAGTGTGGTTAGTCAACCTTCTCCTTTGGAAGTTAAACCACCCCCATTTCTTTTAATAAGTTACGAGAATGCCAATACTCCACTGATTGCTGATCATTCGCATTCTCGTTTTGATTCATCACCACCTCCTGTCTATTCACTTCCACACTTTCCATACCACCTCTTCTATCTTCCCCAATTCTTTTTGGATTGGTACAACATATTCTACCACCAACCGATACTCTTTACAGATAAATTTTTCAACTGGTTGATGTTGACATTTGGTCTATGCAAAGTTTGGCAGTAATGTCTAATATTGTTTAAATGAAGTTTGGGGGGGGGGGCTTTCTGTATATATTTTTGTTTCAACAATAAAATAAAAAAATAAATAAATAAACAGGGAAGTGCCGGCATTTTAACCTTCTTGGTATAGCATGACAGTGAGGACACTGTCAAGTTTAAGTTTGGGGGTATGCTCGGTACGTCTTCTTCATTCGCATTCATTTGTACATATTTTTGCATTTGCATACTTATTTTAAAAACTCATAAAAATTGAAAATTTTCAAAAATTATCAAAATTATTGTATTCAATTTTGGTCATATTTAACTTGAGTTTGACAAATAGGTTAACTGGCTACGAACAACTAGATCTTAGACTTAGTAAATTAAAAACCCTAAAAATAACCTTCCTTAAAGTTTATCGGTAGAAAGTATATGTCTTTGTAGTTTATTTAGAAATAGGCAAATTTTTGGTTCACTTCTTGGGCTAAGTTGAAATAAAAGAAAAAGTATTGATTATTATTAGAGTATAAGTTTGAAAAATAATTCCTGGCTTAAGTATAGATTCTGAAAATGTATACCCTACAAAATTGCACAATCACGCACCTTGAAGCTTGGAATAGTAGAAGAGACCTTGAAATGCTCTTGTCTAAAAGTCCTTGGTACGAAGAAAATGAAAAATACAAAAGTGAATAAAAAAAATGAACACTGGTTTTGTGATTACTTAAGGCTAAAAATAGAAAAATATTTAGCGAGGGTGCTTCATCTCCTAGTGCCTTAGACCAACTGGTTTGGGAGACACTGCTAAAAGCCTTGGGTGTTACAAGACTAGGAAGTACGCTTTAAAAGTGCAAACGCATCTTGTAATCGGTCGTTGGTACCTCAAGAAGTATTAACGGTCGCATGAAAGATGTGTAAGCAAAACTCACCAATTAATAAGTGCTTTGAACAACGGACAAGGGTATGATTGCTTGATTTGAATTTCTAAGTGTAGGGGTGATTTATACACACACGTGGGGATATGTGATTAGAGTTTAGATAAGAGAAATGAATGAAGAATAGAACTTGTAACTTTAGTAGAATTGATAAAAATTCCTAAGTGGAGATGGAACCTTTGAAGGAAAACTTAAGAAATGCCAAAAGCTAAGTAAGTCTATAGAACATATATAATCTTAAGTTAAATGATGAGGAAGCGTGAAGAACGTGGGTAGATAATTTACAAGTAAAAGATAATAGAGTTCCTTGTTAGAAAACCTAATTGGAGAATAAAAGTCGATAGGCCAAATTGACGGGATTTTGTGGGTAGTATCCGCTGAAAACCCTCAGGAGACAACATTCCTCCTTCTAGGGACACCTAGAGGTTAAACGGCTTGTTGCACATGCTCAGTGCAATCGTGTTCCCTGCGAAAGTGCGGTTAGGATTTTCGTTTGTGAATAAATGGTTTTGCTCGGGACGAGCAATAGATAAGTTTGGGGGTATTTGTTCATATCAGAAAATTGCATTCTAATACCGCTCATTCATTATCTAATTGTTGTATTTATCGGTATTATTGACCAGTGTCTGCTCAGCATTACAGATTACAGGTATCCACGACAAAATACTGGAAATGCATCCAACAACACGGATATATCACTCGAGGGAAGACACTGCGACCAGAAACGCTAACCGACCGATACTTCAGGAGTTCCTTTACGCAACAAGTTGTGTACACATTTTTTTTCTAAATGGTCCAACACAACAAGTGTGTACACAAGACTTTTAAGCACATGTGGATATGATTTTATATGCAATCAAGGATACGATTCTATATGCAATCAAGGATATGATTTTATATGCAATAAAGGATATGATTCTATATGCAATCATCAAGGATATGATTTTATATGCAATCAAGGATATGATTTTATATGCAATCATCAAGGATATGATTTTATATGCAATCAAGGATATGATTTTATATGCATATGATATTATATGCATTCAAGACTAAAAAGCATGTGTTCAAATCAAAGGCAATCAAACAAATCAGCATGATCCATAATGGGACAGATATGAATATTTCTTTCTGAGCCTATAAATAGAGACCAGAGGCAAGAGGAAAGGGTAGCTTTTTCTTTAGTTCTATCTTAGAATTCTTGTAATTTTTCTTTTCATTCTTGAGCTCTTGCCCCTTTGTCTTGACTTTGCAACTTCTCATTTAGAACTTACAAGCTTAAGGCTTAGGTTCTTGACTTCAAGATCTCTTGTAACAAGTTTGTTTTTCAATAAAAGTTCATATTTTTATTACATGTCTTGTTCCACTTTACATGATTTCAATTATGAAATTCATGCTTTGCTTTGATCTTGTAACCTCTTAAGTGAGCTTGCAACCTTAAAGCTTGGTATTTGGATCTCACACGTTGCCGGGGATTGAACACTGGGAGATAAAACGCTTGAACTCATCGGTTCTCTTTTCCTCTTTATTTCATTGCATGTTTTTATGTATCTTCTCTTTTCATTCTTGTTAATTTGTAAATATGCGTGAGTAATCTTTTCACTTGTTAAGGGTGTAATATGTTAGATCGTATTCGAAGATTTTCTTTGTCCAAACATTAAAACCTAAAACTTGCCTATTGAAACTTCATGCAAATCACCCGCAACTCCGCTCACTAGGCATCCTATCCTACCCCGATAGTGATGATTCCTAATCATGACCGGATTGCCCGTGGTTTGTCGAAGGCTAAAATCAAGAGATAACAACGGAAGGACAAGGGACAAGGAAAACGGATTTAGCGAAATACCGCAAATACCGTATTTCAAGTTCCCTAATCCGCGTTGTTACCTATTGCTTTAGTATCAATACCAAGTCGGGGCTATAAGGAATTGGCAAACATCACCTTCATACAATCTAACTTATTACTACCCTTAACAAGTCCTTTTTATTCATATCTTTGTTACGACAATTAGTTAACCAACAATTCAAAACACGGTATTAACTCGTTAAAACAAGCAATAAGAAACTTACCATCTCCCTACGGACGACCCGTATTCATCGCGGCTCGCTACAAGCGACACCGTTTTGATTGTGGTAATTTCAGAATTCTTTTTAAACACGACACAGTTAGATCGTGACCAATCAATGGCCATTTACGAGAAAGCCAGGACGCAGCATCTCCTTCAACAGATCACGGAAAATGACAATGCTCTTCTTTATCAACCCTTCATACAAAAAGCCCGACGCAGAGGCAAAAATATATTAAAGAGCGGGAGAGGCGCTCGGCAGCAACAAAGCGGGACCAAGAAGCTACGCGATCGGGAATCGAGCAATCCGGACTCGTCTCTTATAAAAAAGATGAGTCAAGCATACTCTTTTCCTCAGAGCAAAACACGGAAGATACTTGATCTCGCCATAAGACATCAGATGATTACACTTCCGGAGTCCAAACATCCCGAGCAAGCAGGCGAAGTCTCTCATCCGGACTATTGCTCCTATCATAGGGCAATAGGACATCCTATTGAAGACTGCTTCACCTTCAAGAACTGGGTCGAAGATCAATATCAGCAAGGCAGGTTTGCTCTATCCAGTAGTTGGAAGATAAAACCGCCACAGAAGTAGGAACTAAAAGCCATGCATACAGCAAGAATAGAACCGGATCAATATCGGTCGTGGAAGCGAGCTTGTACTTGTCATATGATAACACTATCAAGAGAAGAGCATGAGGATATGGGTGACCTCCTCTGGTGCTTCGAAAACGACGATGACGAGGTGATCTCAGAGTTTCCACCGGCGCCAAAAGAGCTGGAAGATGGAATACATTGTAGGGTTCCTAGGCATCCTAGTGAGGTCTCTAAAGGCATCGATCATGCCAATTTCAAAACATGGGTGCCGAGAAACCCTAATGTACGGATCGTTGGCTAGATTTCTAGGCGAAACTACAAACTAGTTAACACTTAACTAATGGGATATCGGAAATACAACCTTTGTAGATCCGGTGCTCCACCTCCATAGCTCCGCAACGAAGTCTTCTCCGCTGTCCAAAAGGAATCTGGGCTCTAGAGTCGGCTTCGTCGGAGGAAAAGCGAGCTAGGCCGTCGATGTCCATGCCGAAGATGATCTACGTCGAGGCATCGCTAAATCAAGCTCCACCTTCACCGAACCATGATAACTTATGAAGGAAACACACTCTACTACTTGGCAAGAGGTAGAGGATGAAGAAATAGGAAGTGGGTAGACTTTAGAATTGGATTTCTCACTCAAATCATCAATCCACCATTGATGTAGTCAAGCTTTTCTTCTTGAAATGAAGAAGAAGAAGAAAGCAAGAAGATGATAATTATTATGATAAGAATAATAGAATAAAATAAAAATCCATTCTTATCATAATTCTCACCATGGTTAGGTGTAGAAAATTAACTTGAGTTAATTGAATTGGTTAGGGTTAAGCATGAGACAAAATGGTGACTAAGTCAAAAGTTCATGAAGCTTCATGAAAGAAAACAAAAGTAGCCACCATTCTATTTTATGCAATTTATTTTCCAAAAATAAAAACAAATGAATAAATGAATAATCAAATAAAAACCCTAACCATTTCTTTAACCAAGGTTTAATTCTTTACACAAACCCTAATTTGCATGTATCATCAAATATGATACAAACAAGTGCACAAAATCATATCGCATATGCAATACGCACAACCGAGCGAGAAAATCCATTTAAAGTGAACCGATACTAGTTAATGCAAAGTAATATATCAAATATATAATTATGCATTAAATCATTAAATCAACACTTGATTTAACGATCCGGTCATGTCGCACATAACCGACTGGTATCATTAGTAACATCTTATCGAATCAACACTTGATCCGATAACCCGGCTATATCGCATATAACCGATCAATGTCACATCAAGAGAATCGAATACAGTATCACATACTATTATTATTCTCGGTCCCGCACATATCTCATATGCGCTCCTATCTCGTTTCGCTTGAGCCAGGAAACCTCTGTGTAGGACTCTAAAGACTCATCAATACGCCGGCAGCAGATGATGATCATATCAAACACCCACAAGCCGCAAGCGGTCTGCTAAACGTAACGGCCACCCGGGTATTGAGCGATCTGAAGATCGAGGAGCAAGCCCGCTCACACTCCAGTGAATCCAACCAGTAACACTACCGTACAGTCCGGTCTGATCGTCTGATATGTCGCATATCTTGCCTAGGGGTGGTAAACGTCAGACCCCAATAGCTCGATAAGTCATGTCGATATGAGGTCTATAACAATTCGAGAAACTACTGGTAACACTTACCAGTAAATCTCAGCAACCCTGGCCAGGGATTTCCTGTTATAGCCAATCAAACACTGCGCAACATCAACTCCCTATACCGGGAGAGACGAATCCCCTCCTATCGCTCATTGTCTCCATGTGACTCGGGACTGTACCCAAAAACCACCGTTTTGCATGCCCTCTTGGACGTGGTAAGATGGAAATCAAAGCACAGTGGGAACCACACAAGACTCTATGACGATCTCGGGTCAACAGACTACTCTGTACCAGTGTCTGTTGGAGATAGTGCCCTCAGAGTCAATTATTAGGTCACAGGTACGTGATTGTAATGATTGAGGGAGGACCTATCCCGGTAGGACAGTCTTACTCGAGATGATAGTATGCTATCTGGTTTACCTTTATCATCGTGTACTGCTTTAGGTGACATGACACGTCGCTATTACACGTTGATAGAGCCCCTAGGATTCTTGCTTGACCACCAGCAGTATGAGGGCGATCATATAAGTGGGAGCTGGGGGTCTACAAGCATATCCTTAAAAGGTCCCTAGTCGTGGGAGTTTCGAGACCGGGCATCGATACTCCATTAGTAGACTAGTGTATACAGTCGAGACCCCGACGAGGGGCGGTGGCCGGTCTCACAAGCCACTGGTGTCAGTTGGATCACCTAAGATGTATACAGGTGCTCATTGGGTTATGAGTACACCGGACAGGACTCGCCGGGAACATGCTAGTTGGTCATATACCAGACGTCAGATGGCAGTTCCCTGGTGACATGTGTGCAGGTTAGTTCATCGACCTGGGGATCGTCATTTGTCTCGTGTGAGTTCCCACTGTACTTTGATTACTACCCTACCACGGCTCAAAGGAGTCGTGCAAACAGGTTTTAGTTGGGTACAGTCCCGAGCCACATGGAGGCAGTGAGCGTATCTTCAGGGGTTCGTCTCTCCCGGTATTGGGGGTGAGGTCGTGCTGTGTCTAGGAGAGCCATTACACAAAGTCCTTGGCCAAGGCAAGGAGATTTACTGGTAGGTATTCCAGTAGTATCTCAGGGTGTTCTGGGCTACACTCCGACACGACTTGTACCGCTTTTGGGGGTCTGACTTTTACCAACCCCCTAGGCCCGCCATGCGATACTCATAGACGAACGGACCGGACTGCACGGATATTGTCACTGACAGGCTCAGTAGGGTGTCAGGATGAGTTCGCTCATCGACGTCCCTTTTAGTCAATAGCTGGTTGCCCGTTACGTATTGGCTTATATCTCTGACGGGCTAGTGGTTAAATCCACAGCCATTGTATTGACGAGTCTTTAGAGTCTACCACACTTTCAGTTACTCAGCTTTCGGGCGAAACGCTGTAGAGGCCGTATGGAGATATGGCAGGGTCCGATCAGATACGTGCGGTATTGCACGGATCAGGATCGGACGGTTTGTACTAGTAGCCGTATAGGTATATGGCAGGGTTCGATCAGATACGTGCGGTATTGCACGGATCAGGATCGAACGGATATTACTAGCCGGCTTTGGTTTAAGCCGGTCCTAGTTTAGTACAGTGTAGATTTTGTCTCATTGCATTTGTATCCGGACGGAATACAGATGCGGGTGTGTATGCACAGTATTGGGGTTTTCCTGTAATTTATTACGGGACCAGTTTTCTGGAGTTGCCAGTTTGCATTCCGTTCCGGCCGGTTTTCCTTTGTTCTTTCCCGGCCGGACTTTTCCGATGGAGGGGGTTATTTGCAATTGTGCAAATAACATTTGTGGAGGGGGTTTCTTGTAAATGTTTGATTATGATAGCTATCATTTTCTTTTCAACCATGCTTTTGCTTTATGAGATTTGATTGTGATAAAGTGAGGGTATGGGTTTAATAGTGAAAGGCATGGTTGTATGTTTCTTTGTCCCTTGATGTGGTCACCCTCTTTCATCTCCTACACTCACCTCCCTTCTTACTTCATAATCTTTCCTCCACCACATTATGATACTCACTTGAGAAAAGAAAGAACACTAGAGAGAAGAAAAAGAATGAGAGAGTTCATCTTTATTTTGTGAGGAATTCTTCATCTCCTTCTTCTTCTTGTTATAGAAAAATGAAAGCACCATTTTTCCTAACCCCATTCCTCCATCAAGGCAACAACAAACCCCAAAAAGAGACTACGATTCTACACACCACTTCCTACAGCGATTCTTGAGCATGTCGAGTTGCCGGCTTCATGCTCGAGTTGCCTCGGTATTGAGGCGGGAGCCCGTAAAAGACGAAGGCGATGTGGTGCCCTTTCCGGCGAGGAGGCGACGATGTCGAGGCAAGACTTTCCGCGGGAGATCGGGGCGATGATGAGAAGACCGGAGGACTTGGATCGTCGGTATATCTCTATTCCCATTCTTGTAGATAGCTTAGACTAGTTAATGGTTCGATCCGGAGTTTAGTGCGCGGTGGTGCCGGTTTGCAAAGTCCGCAAAATTTTAGTTATTCACCGCTTCCGCATTCCGGCGTCGGATTGACGGCCGGGGCGCCGCCGTGCACTTACAGTGGTATCAGAGCCTCGCCATTAACTTCGTCTAGCTTTTGTGTAATGTGTTTTTCTGTTTCGATCGATCGAATGTTCCAAAACTGCATTTTAGTTCGAATCAGTTTCTGTTGAAAATTTTTTGGTCTCGAAAAATTTTTCTGGTTGTAAAATATTGATGTACTGGGAAATCTAAGGGTTCTGTAAAAATTTGACGATGTAACTCCACAGTTGGAGCGCGGATCCGCCGCGAAACCCCACCTCGTGCGGCCCTTCCGCCGCGCACTATTCATGTCACATCACCAAATTTTTCCAGAGGCCTTCTGGGCTTAAAATATGGGTTTTGGAATATTAAAATTGGGCCCAGGTTTTCTGTGAGTGCTACAGTTTTGATTGAGGGCCCACTTGTTAATTTTTGATCGATCGGAATATTTTAAACACATTTTTCACAGTATTTACATTATATCTGCGACCGTGAATGTCACTCGATCGGTAAATCCGGTCTAACTGCTATAGTCCGGTTAGACAGATTTGCGAACGTGACTTTCACGTTGATGTTCTATGTATTTGCTGTGATGTTGCGGATCGGTCGTGGGGGATAGCCTGGATGCAATGCTAGTACAGTTATGGTTGTATAATGTACATTTGATATTGCGGGGCGAGCGTCCGACATGTGGACTGCCGTCACTGCCTGTTTGTATTATTCTTTTGGGGCACGACCTGGTTGCGGTCGATGTACCCGGTGTATGTATATTTTACTTTCTGTACTAGGATTGCCCCGCGGAGGGGTGCACGGATAGCCGGGTTCTGGAGGGCAACAAGCCCGCATCTCATGGCATTGAGACGGAGGGGGCTTCGCTCTAGGATTGGCGGGCTATTCGCCGCACTCGTAGGGGGTACAGGTTGACCCAGGAGGGGTGCCCAAGTTGCCGGATTCCGTGAAGTGCTGGGTGGTCCATTCACGGCGCTGAAGGGGGCTGCCTCGCTTCAGGTTTTGGCGGGTGACTTGCCGCGCCCGTAGGGGTCTAGGATTTCATTGCACAGGCTATCCACACGACCAGGGGAACGTCGGGTTTCAGCGGCTCTGTGAAACCCGGGGATCCCAGATATCTGTATTGTTTCTGTGATGCTGTTCATTTTCTGTGATGTTGCATTTTATTCACGCCTTGAGCGAAATATAATATATTGGTATATATATTAGTAGATGTTGTATATGTTTTACATCCGCGCTAGTCCAGTCCCCGCTCTGTCGTTAGTTAGCTAACCTAACGGGTAATGACGGGACCCAGTGGCGAATGCGGATGGCATATACGTACATCAGTATATTTTCGTTCTTTTTGGTGTGATCAATTGATGGGACTGCATTGATTCGGATCAATGCAAGTTAAAAACAAACCTAATCTGATGTTGTTGGAACACTTTTCAAAAAGCTGTTATTGCAAGGACGTTTACTTTTGTTTTGCATCGTGGTATTCATTGGAATATCCTGCTCCTCAGTCGACGAGGCAAGGGCCGAGATCCCTTCACCGGGAGTGACCCCTTGGACAAAAAGTTTGCGTCAGGGCATTAACTTCACTATAGCCGATTACTTTTGCTTTGCATCGCGGTATTCAGTTGGAATATCCTGCACCTCATTCTACGGGGAAAGAGCCGAGATCCCTTCACCGGGAGTGACCTCTTTAGTAAAGGTTTTCGTCACTATATTTTCTAAAAAAGCTATCCGTTCCTTCAACGATATCAAGTTCACTACGTTAAAGGTTTTCGCCAGAAACCATTCGTAGCCCTCCGTCGTTTCATATGGGTAATCAATAGTATTCAAGCTGTGTTTGTTGGCCTTAGTCAAGGCACAGTGTTTGGTAGCTATTGGGTATTCATATGCTGCATAGATAGATGCGTTGGTTTGGGACAGTCGTATAGCCTTGTTGGCCTTAGTCAAGGGCTTGTACGGGTGGGTTCAAATCAACCTGGACAATGACGGGTAGAACTTGACATGTGACTTATGATTTGTTGGCCTTAGTCAAGGTCATAAGAGCATGGGGCAGAAATCACATCGGGAGTTTCAAAAGTACTGAAACTTGCCAGATATGCGCATACCTTCTGGAGTGTGATACCGTGAGCGGATTCCGTCACGTTATCATGCGATGAGAGTTGGATCCCGATTCCCACTGATGAGTTGGTTTACTCCTCGGGTGACCCCGACTAATTCTTCTTTCTGGTTTGGAGGAGAATTTGAGGTACAGTGGGAGGATTCCAGATTAGATAAATTGGTAACCATTCTGATCTAGGTTAGAGTGCACGCTGAGTGTTTCTTTTCTCTCTCTCTCTGGCAGCGACCATTTGACCCGACCCTAAGACTTTGACTCAGTGACCAAATTGACCGAACCTTCTTAACACTGGTTTTTGGATTGTCAGAGTTGCGAACCTCATTGCCACTCCTACTTTTACCCTTTTCTCTAGGACACCCCGTATTACTGCGAACGTCCACTTCCATTGGACAAAACCATCGTATGGTTAGATACGAACTCGAAGGAATTCGAGGATGGTTTCTGGTTCTGGAGAAAACGGATAGGATTATTCAGTTGTCTTTTCCTTTTACCCTCTCTCAGGTTACGAGTACTCCTTGGTTTAGGGGTAGTACACCTATTACGCAAATTGGATTGTCTTCTTCCAAACCTTAGGCTGGTGCCGACCGGTAGGGAATGAAGAAAACCAATTAGCATAACGATGGTGTGCAGAAGGTATTAAGTTTAGACAAAGCAAGGGATTAGTAAGAGGGCAAAGTAAATTGCGACTGCTATTCACGACCAAACCAAATATTTCGTTACCACTCCCACATCACCTTTGTATTTCTCCAGGACACTCCGTATCACTACGAAGATCCACAGTTTATTTGGATATTCCATCGTATGGTTATATACGAACTCGAAAGGAACTTGTTCCAGTTCGGGGATGGATCCTGGTTCAGGAGAAATAGGAATAAAGTACATTCAGGTGTCTTTTATCTTCACCTTCTCTCGTGTTGCGAGTGTTCCTAGGATTGGGACAGTACACCCATTATGCTTATTGGATAGTCTTCTTCCAAACCATAGGCTGGTGTCGAACGGTAGGGAAGGAAGAAAACCATTTGGCCTAAAGGGGTGTGCAGAAGGTAAAGACTAAAGACATATGAAGGGATTTGGAGAGGTGGCAAAGAACTATACGGTTACAGTCGTGAATCTGGAAGAGGCATTACTAGGAATACCAGGATACCCCATCGAAACATTTCAATGTTTCAGTTTCACTGTGTACTGTTAATAGAAAACTGATTTCCCGATTAGATACTTACTCCAGGGTATGTATTTACCAGATACGATTCTCACATCTGTATGGTTTTACAGATGATGAGTGGGAGTAAGTTATTGGGAATTGGGTGATTATCCTCATTATATCGGGATTCGTTGTAATCGGTGATATTTGAGGAAATCACCTGGGTTGTTTGCCGGTCGGCAAATATTTGGTTTTGAATATCCGCTGTTATGCACCAATTTCAAATTGATATATCTGTACGTCTATTTCATAGAGTGAGATATACCTTTCTGAAATTATGTCTACGGCATTTACCTATATCAGTGGATGGTTAGGTAAGGAGCATTAAACAGCGGCGTAATTCTTCTTAACCATAAGTACAGTTTTCAACCTACGACACACAGTGAAAGAGTTATCAGACTCAAGGGACTTATACAAGGTATTGTATGTTGTCCAGTGTCCATTAGGACAGAGGGGTTGGTCCTCATACTATATTCTGTTTACTTTTAACTTCTCTAGTTCTTAGACATGTGTTTCGTTGAAACACAGAGTCTAAGTTTTGAGGAGTTATAGGTATTTGAATAGAGTAGAGAACCAAGTGTAGCAAGTATCGGGATTCTTCAAGGTGATCGAAGATGTAGATACTTGTGTATGGTATTCAGTTGATAGTAATGATAAAGAGAAATTGCTTCTCTTTCAGGTTACTCATAATTAGAAGCATTCCTATGTTGAGTAATGCTGATCTGCCTCCTTCCATTTAGTTGACATGCGCTGGGGACAGCTGCATGATTTGAATCTGGTTCAATTAAATCAGTGCCTCTGTTTTCTATATTGGATATAGAACAGTTCATATCTTAACATTGTTAAGGTACGGGGAGTTGTTCGGTTTATGCTTAAAACCAGACACTGGACAACTCAAGGCACGTTTCTGTAATGGCTGTTTGTGGGTTGACCCAGGCTATGACGCGGGTTGATTTTCTACCATCTGGATGAACAATAGCGATATTGTTCTAGACTCGCCACAGTTTTATTAAAAATGGATTTTTTCAGAAAACAATAGTGGGAGTATGGTAGAACTGGAAGTGATTCCAGAACCACAAACGATTACTGAAGATTTGATAAGGAACCTAAAGATTCAATCTGGATTGACATTCCATTGGCCACTCCGCAGATAAGGTGGGTAACTTCAGGCACCCGAGAGGCACTACGGTAGCCTCAAGGACGGTGACAGGGAAGTTCTTGTTTACCCACAATTGCCATTGCTGTTGTTCCAGGTTACGAGACCCGGCGGGAGGATGAGTATAGCGTCGTTCTAAACCAGTTTTAGAAGTGCACGTCTATATGACTCTGCCAGAGGGTTGTCGTAGTCAGTGGGAGTAGCGGAAGCATTGGTGGACAGGTTGCTTATGTCTATTTATAGACTAAAGCAGATGTAGCGGAGATAGATCATCTATTTCTGACGTGACAGTCATGGGTTTGACTTAATCAGAAAAGGGGATGGATCTGTTGAGAAGGTAGTAGGGTGTGATGTCCTGGTATCTGGATGACATACACAGAATAGGAAAAGAAACTCCTACACTACAATCGGTTGTACTTTGGTCGTCACACAGTTGTTTCTCCACATAGGAATTGGGTATTATATCAGACATACTGGTTACTAGATCTATGGTTTTAGATCTAGATTTGGGTGGTTTCCCAATCTGGGTACTTGGACAGCATTCTAAGGGTATTTAGAATGGACGACTCCATGCACGGTAGTGTACCTGCAGAAGATGGAGTCACCCTCTCTAAAGGTGTCTTGCAGACTAAAGGGGAGAGGGACGTGCATGATTGGCAGATCACTTGCTCAGACAATTAAGTCAATCATGAGATGTCAAGTACCACACCAGATGTTGTTCTTGCACTAGATGCAATAAGTTGACATTAATCCAATCCTGGAGAAACAGTCGGAAGCAGTTTTAGAACATAAGTGAATGTTCTAGGGATATGATAACGACAGCCTCATTCGGGAGACAGTTATCATTCCAGGCTTCCAAGGTGACATGGACGACAAGGAGGTTGTCAGAGTTATAGTTTTCCCTCTGACGAGGGGCAGTATTTTGGACAGGTGATCCAAGGCAATACTGAGGGAGGCATGGCGCGCAGGACACTGATTAAGTTCAGTTGTCAATTCAGTCTAAGAAGTTTGGATTTGGAGTTCATTTATGAGCTACGTCCCATCAGACATCCAGACATATTCTAAGACTGATTTTGCTCATTTCGGGAGATGGCTTTCTCCGCGAACTTGAGATATAGAGAGACATAGAAAGAAACAACTAAGCGGATCCGCTCACTGAGGCTATTCCTCGAACGCAATAGTTTCGCAAACGAGCTTTGTGAGACTGACTAGTAGAGGAGTTGGGTGTTCGGTATCACACGGGCTGTGAGTATGCGACATCGCAATATTTAGCCTTGAGTGCAAGTGGGAGATTGTTGGAGATAGTGCCCTCAGAGTCAATTATTAGGTCACAGGTACGTGATTGTAATGATTGAGGGAGGACCTATCCCGGTAGGACAGTCTTACTCGAGATGATAGTATGCTATCTGGTTTACCTTTATCATCGTGTACTGCTTTAGGTGACATGACACGTCGCTATTACACGTTGATAGAGCCCCTAGGATTCTTGCTTGACCACCAGCAGTATGAGGGCGATCATATAAGTGGGAGCTGGGGGTCTACAAGCATATCCTTAAAAGGTCCCTAGTCGTGGGAGTTTCGAGACCGGGCATCGATACTCCATTAGTAGACTAGTGTATACAGTCGAGACCCCGACGAGGGGCGGTGGCCGGTCTCACAAGCCACTGGTGTCAGTTGGATCACCTAAGATGTATACAGGTGCTCATTGGGTTATGAGTACACCGGACAGGACTCGCCGGGAACATGCTAGTTGGTCATATACCAGACGTCAGATGGCAGTTCCCTGGTGACATGTGTGCAGGTTAGTTCATCGACCTGGGGATCGTCATTTGTCTCGTGTGAGTTCCCACTGTACTTTGATTACTACCCTACCACGGCTCAAAGGAGTCGTGCAAACAGGTTTTAGTTGGGTACAGTCCCGAGCCACATGGAGGCAGTGAGCGTATCTTCAGGGGTTCGTCTCTCCCGGTATTGGGGGTGAGGTCGTGCTGTGTCTAGGAGAGCCATTACACAAAGTCCTTGGCCAAGGCAAGGAGATTTACTGGTAGGTATTCCAGTAGTATCTCAGGGTGTTCTGGGCTACACTCCGACACGACTTGTACCGCTTTTGGGGGTCTGACTTTTACCAACCCCCTAGGCCCGCCATGCGATACTCATAGACGAACGGACCGGACTGCACGGATATTGTCACTGACAGGCTCAGTAGGGTGTCAGGATGAGTTCGCTCATCGACGTCCCTTTTAGTCAATAGCTGGTTGCCCGTTACGTATTGGCTTATATCTCTGACGGGCTAGTGGTTAAATCCACAGCCATTGTATTGACGAGTCTTTAGAGTCTACCACACTTTCAGTTACTCAGCTTTCGGGCGAAACGCTGTAGAGGCCGTATGGAGATATGGCAGGGTCCGATCAGATACGTGCGGTATTGCACGGATCAGGATCGGACGGTTTGTACTAGTAGCCGTATAGGTATATGGCAGGGTTCGATCAGATACGTGCGGTATTGCACGGATCAGGATCGAACGGATATTACTAGCCGGCTTTGGTTTAAGCCGGTCCTAGTTTAGTACAGTGTAGATTTTGTCTCATTGCATTTGTATCCGGACGGAATACAGATGCGGGTGTGTATGCACAGTATTGGGGTTTTCCTGTAATTTATTACGGGACCAGTTTTCTGGAGTTGCCAGTTTGCATTCCGTTCCGGCCGGTTTTCCTTTGTTCTTTCCCGGCCGGACTTTTCCGATGGAGGGGGTTATTTGCAATTGTGCAAATAACATTTGTGGAGGGGGTTTCTTGTAAATGTTTGATTATGATAGCTATCAT
Source organism: Agapanthus africanus (assembly GCA_030015575.1). Taxonomy (NCBI): domain Eukaryota; kingdom Viridiplantae; phylum Streptophyta; class Magnoliopsida; order Asparagales; family Amaryllidaceae; genus Agapanthus; species Agapanthus africanus. Next base: position 543,552,739 of record CM057337.1, read on the forward strand.
TTTCTTTTCAACCATGCTTTTGCTTTATGAGATTTGATTGTGATAAAGTGAGGGTATGGGTTTAATAGTGAAAGGCATGGTTGTATGTTTCTTTGTCCCTTGATGTGGTCACCCTCTTTCATCTCCTACACTCACCTCCCTTCTTACTTCATAATCTTTCCTCCACCACATTATGATACTCACTTGAGAAAAGAAAGAACACTAGAGAGAAGAAAAAGAATGAGAGAGTTCATCTTTATTTTGTGAGGAATTCTTCATCTCCTTCTTCTTCTTGTTATAGAAAAATGAAAGCACCATTTTTCCTAACCCCATTCCTCCATCAAGGCAACAACAAACCCCAAAAAGAGACTACGATTCTACACACCACTTCCTACAGCGATTCTTGAGCATGTCGAGTTGCCGGCTTCATGCTCGAGTTGCCTCGGTATTGAGGCGGGAGCCCGTAAAAGACGAAGGCGATGTGGTGCCCTTTCCGGCGAGGAGGCGACGATGTCGAGGCAAGACTTTCCGCGGGAGATCGGGGCGATGATGAGAAGACCGGAGGACTTGGATCGTCGGTATATCTCTATTCCCATTCTTGTAGATAGCTTAGACTAGTTAATGGTTCGATCCGGAGTTTAGTGCGCGGTGGTGCCGGTTTGCAAAGTCCGCAAAATTTTAGTTATTCACCGCTTCCGCATTCCGGCGTCGGATTGACGGCCGGGGCGCCGCCGTGCACTTACAGTGTCACCAGAGAACTGCCATCTGACGTGAGGTATAATACCATCTGGGAGTTCTCGGCGAGTCCGTCCAGTGTACCCAGTCTCTATTGAGCACCCGTATATCTCCTCTGATGTCAAACACCAATGGATATGGGATCATCCATCGCCCATCTGTATGGGTCGAGAAGGTACACGCTAGTCTACTCTGGTATATCGATGCCCCGTCTCGATACACCCACGACTAGGGACTTTGAAGGATGTACCTATGGACTACCCTGTCCCCACTAGTATGATCCGCATCATAGTCCAGGTAGTCAAGTACGCATCCTAAGGGCTTTACCAACATGTAACAGAGAGACAATCAGTATACACGTTAAGGTAAAGAGTAACCAGATAGCATACTATCATGTCGAGCAAGAAAGTGCTCCCTATATATGTCCCAGCATCCACTACAATATACATCCAATGTACAGTAATGGCCTCTAGAGCATACATATAACTAACAATCTCCCACTTGCAGTAGGGCCATCTGTAGCAGTGGTTGTAGTATCTCATACTCAACCATCCCATAAAAGTCTCTCTCTGGGAACAGGCCTTCGTGAGTGAATCCGCTGCGTTATCCTCTAAGTCTACTCTCCTTGCCTCGATCATCCTGGAGATCAACTATCTCCATGATCAAGTGATACTGCCTTAGAATATGTCTGGATCACTGATGGGACCTGCGTTCCTTGGCATAAGCCACAACTCCATTGTCTCACAATGGTCGGAACGTAGTTCATCTCATGAACTAATATACACCCAAACATCCTCTTTGGTAGCATCTTAAGTAGCGATGTATCCTGCCTTTATCATCTAGTATGTCACGGTATCTAGCTTGGAACTCTTCCAACATACCGTCCCTTTACTGAGGGTAAAGACACTGCCTGCGACTGACATTCAGTCGTCTTTATCACCCTGGAACCCTTCCAGCGATTCTCCCCAGGATCTATTGATATCATCTCACTACAAATAGTGAGAATTCTAACATCCATTTAGATCTATCTCATAGATCCAAAACTCAGGATTTAGTAGGTATCACTTTGATCCTATACGGAGAATCTTTGTGATAAACGGAGATTGATCGATCGTAGCATAGGAAACTCCTTCCCTATCAAGAGTATGTCATCCACGTACTCTACGAGGATCACCACCATACTCCCTGCTACCCTTTTGTTTATACAAGGTTCATCTACCATTTTGATGATGTCAACTTCTTTGACAAACACATCAAAACAGACGTTCCAACTCCGCGATGCCTGCTTTATCAGATAAAATATCTTGCACACGTTTCTGCTGCTCCCACTGTTTACGAAGCCCTCTGGCTGTGTACTTATAGACTCACTTTTCTAAAACATCATTTAGAAAAGCAGTCATGACACTCAACCACCAGATATCGTAGTCATGGTATGTAGCCGTGGCAAGTAGGATCTGGATGGACTTAAGCATAGGTATTGGAAAAGGTTTCATCATTATCCACGCCTGGTTGATGACGAAAACCTTTAACAAGTCTAGCTTTGAAAGTCTCAACCTTTCCATATACACAAAGTAATCTTCTCAAGATATACTTGCTCCTGATGGGGATTTAACCCTTCAGATATAGCAACCAAAGTCCATACTTTGTTGGTGTATAAGGATTCCATCTCAGATCGATAAACATCCAGCCATTCTTACAGAGTCTCACTCCTGATGGCCAGCTCGAAGCTAGTTGGGTCATCATCTCATGATGAAATCCTCGCTCCCAATGTCATAGAGAAACAGAAGTATCTTTCAGGTGGGTGAGGAACCCTACTAGATCGGCAGAGAGGCTGAGGTTCGTTGGATTCTACTGAATCCTTTGGTTGTATCAAATCATCAGCTGCAATTTGTATGGCTGGGACATTTCCAGTTGTACATAACAGACGTTGCCTCGAGCGTGTCCGGATTTTTCTTTTAGACATAGGCCGGACAACTCCAAATCTTAACTAACTTAAGACATGGGCTCTTCCCTTTCCATATCATATATGAAGTGGCAGGCAGTTGATTTGATTGGAACCCTATTCAATAGGTATGCAGCTTCTCAAGTGCATAACTCCCAATAGGAAAAAGGTAACTCAGTAGTACTCATCATAGAGCACACCATATCATACAGGGTGTGATTGCTCCGCCCCGATATACCATCGTGTTATGGTGTATACGGAGGAGTAATGCTGAGAGAGAATCTCATTCTCCTTTAGAATAGTCCAGGATTTCCGTGCTCAAGTATTCTCCTCCATGATCACATCAAAGGACATAATACTTATACCCGTATTTTGGTTCTCTACTTCTAACTTATATTCTATGAATATCTCAAAAGGTTCGGACTTGTGTTTCAACAGGAACATAGGTCTGAATCTCGAAAGATCATCAGAGAACGTAATGAAGTAAAAAGAACCGGTCTTGGTATGTGTAGACAGGGGACCTAACATACATCAACATGTATCATCCCAAGAGTTCATTAACTCTTTCTCTGTTTCCAATAAACAGAGCTGTGGTCATCTTATCTTTGTGACATGACTGGCGAGTTTCACAAGATGTAAATTCAAACTAATTTAAATATACATCTTTATGTAACTCTAGCTAGTCGGGTCATATTGATCTGACCTAGTCTACAATACCTCAAGAAGAATTCGTTCATTTCTGAACTCTTCCTCTTGTGTGTGTTCCATATACTAAGAACTGTAGTTTGATTTAGAACATCAATGCTTTTAGATAACGTGCCTGAACCGATCAACTTTTGATATAGGAAATGTTCAAAACATTATCCAACAATACAAAATTTTATCATTTCTTTACTAATAAAGAGACTGATATGATTTTGTATATCAGGTTCGGTATCTAATAACATTCATTCAAAATCAATGTATTACAATACAGGGTGACAGTGACCAACAGACTTGGTTGCAACACTTGCCCCGTTTTCTGCCTCATGAAACTTATCACCCGTTCTCAGTTTTTCTATCCTTTTGTAGCCCTATGTAACATCTTACATATCTGGGATCCTGATCCGGTATCATATACCAAGGATTCAGAGGATACTGAGAAACAGATCTGTAATGAACACACCCGAAGATGATGCATCAGCATGCACTCTCTTCGTTTGGGCGGCACGGGAAATCTGGTATTCCCCAATTTCCTGCTCTGTCTTATAACAATTATAAGTTGGAGCGGGACCAACGTTCCCCAGCTCAGTATAACAAGCGGGTTCGGTCAATAATCCATTTTATTATCTTGATTAAGGCGTGATATGGTCGCTACCAGGAGAGAGAGAGAAGAAAACACTCAGCGTGCGCTCTTGCAAGAATAGATTGGTTTTTATTTTATCTAATCAGGATGGCTCCCACTACTTTTTATCAAATCTTCCTTCAAACCCTAAAAGGAAAGACTAGCCGGGATTAATTACACACTACAGGTTCGCCAGTCTTTCAGCCAGGCCAGTGTCGGTACTTTGAGGGGGTCCCCCGTGCTTTCGCACGAACCTAATTAATGTAAACCTCGTTTTCCCAGAGGCGTAACCTCGTTAACACCTTTCTAGACACCTACTTGATCGGCTAATTGTAATGTATAAAACTCTTCCAGGAGTAACTCTTACTCGCAGCGGGTATCGCGATCCAACTATTTCATAGAAGGTATGCAATCTCATTGCAAATTTCAACACTTGAAATTCCCGATAATATTTTGCCCCAGGCGATCTATGACCTTGACTGAGTCAACAAACCATAGACCGCAAGTAAAGTTCAACCCGTCATTTCCTGATTGAATTAAACCCACCCGCACGACCCTTGACTGAGTCAACAAGGCCGCACGACTACCCTAATCCAATCTGCATCATATGCATAAACAGATAAATAGTAATCAGCTACCGCACACTACGCCTTGACTGAGTCAACAAACGCAGCACGAATACTAACTATTACTTATCTGAAATGACGTAGGGCTACGTCAGGTTTTTAAGAAAACCCTTTGCGTAATGAACTTTATATCGTTGTAGAATCAAATGAATTTTAAAATGGAGTGTTTTTGAGGCTTTTCTAGTTTTGCTAAAGGAGTCACTCCCGGTGAAGGGATCGTCGGTCCTTTCCTCGTCGAATGAGGTGCGGGATATATCATATATATCGCTGTGCAAAGCAAAAACCTAAAAGCAGTCAAAAGCAAACCGAGTGTGTAGCATCTGCCAGTTATTGCTAAAGGAGTCACTCCCGGTGAAGGGATCTCGGTCCTTTCCTCATCGAATAAGGTGCAGGGTATATCATATATACCGCTATGCAAAGCAAGAACCGTAGCTACCTGTTTTGTTTAAAATTTGATTCTACAACATCTTAGGTTTCTTTCCATTCATTAATCTCATTAATGAAGTCCCATCATTTAAGTACCTAAACATCACAGATAGATATGACGTACACTTATGCCATCCGCATTCGCCTCGATGTCCCCTCGTGCACCGTTAGGTTAGGTAACTAACGACAGAGCAGGGCAGGGCTAGCGCGGGTGTAAAACATAAGTAACGTCTATATAATATATCATATATACTATATACTATATCCATCACAGAGTCACAACACAGATATCGCAGCAGAATAAACATATGAAATATTGGATATACTAGGACGTCCGTGTTTTCAATACGAGCCAGTATAAAACATGGATTCCACGGTCGTGATGAATAGCCAATCCCACACCCATAGACCCCTACGAGAGCGGCAAGCAACCTTGCCAATTCTAGGGTTAGGAGACCCGGACTCGACTCCTCGAGTTGGTCTCCCACTGGACCCCAGAACCCGGTTACTTGTGCTCCCCTCCTTGGGTCTAGCCTAATGCGGAAAAGTAAATAATATACAAAAGGTGACAACTTCCGCAACCTGGAAGTGCCCCAATAAAAGAATATTACATACAAGTTTCTACATGAATGAAAATGAAAAACACTCATCTCACATAAAAACCCCCGGCTATTCAAACACGACGATCCAATATAACATATCCAGCAACACATAACATCACATGTCATCAACGTAAGTAAATATGCGCATCCCAATTGTCGTTGGCATATAGCAACGAAACCGGCGATATCACATATTACACTTACGGTCACAGAAAAGAAAGTGTAAAACTACAACAGTTGGAATCCGCAACCTCCTCAGACATCGCATGCCTGACCAAATGAATTACTTAGACATCGCATGCCTAACAATTATAAGCCCCGCATTTTAGTCTCATCATTGAAAACACTTTTCAATATCAAGTCGGGCAATGCAACAAGATTCCCGATATCCTGACCGAATGCTCGTCGCAAACTTTAGTAGGCGGCTGCACCCCCGATACCGTCGACGAAGTGCACCAAGGCGGAACACCGCTGCCGCGAGCACCCAAACAGATGCTTTCGGTGACGGGGTTCTCCTACAGTCACTTGGTCGGGGCTATGGAGTGAGGCTGTCTATTAAGTTTACCCGGCGAGTATCCGCGTACGCTACGTGATTGCGACGGACTTTTGATCACATCAAAATTCCGTGGCAACCGATCAAGTGAGACTAAACTGCTATGTTTATAATATTCATTTCGTTATCTCATAACTATTTGTGAATTCCAATTATTGTATCCCATTCCGGATAGACAGAAAATGTTAAACTTTTCGATCGAACAATCGAACACCCAAGTTTTCCCGAAACAGATCAACACATGAAATAAGTCTAACAACATTCAGTTCGTGCCTCAGTAGCAACGGTCCAGCCGTAGAAGGATCAAGCCAACGCCTCACATGTGGCACGCCGTACTGCCCCAAACCCGAAGGTTCCAAGGGCAGTTCAAGACGGTCACATAATCGAGTTAAGGTTTGTTTTCTTCTAGAGGGTCCATCGCGTTACTTGCACAACTTAGAACGTCGTTAAACTTCGGAAAAATCCAACACTTGGAAATTTCCCGACAGGGGAAAAATTGGGTATTTATATCTGGTCGAACTTTTTAACATATTCTAAAATTTATCCGGAAAGCCACACAGACAAAATTTGATATCCCGATCGAAACACCGAATCCCCAAAACAACTGCAGAAAATTCAACTCTTGAATAAATATTAAAAAATCCCAGAAAATCCAGCACCAGAAATAATGAATTACAGTACAAACAGTGAATGATGATGTCAGCAACTTGCCGCGGAACCGCCGCATAAGCTGGGCTTATGCCGCGGTTCCGCCGCCGTTTAAATGAATCATGGGCCTGAGTTTTTACCGTAATCCTTAGAATTATGTACTGAATTTAATTGGCATTTTTAATACACAAAAATCCACATTTTTGAAATCTGGACAGAGAGCAATATTGGTTCGGGGTTTCGGGTTCGTTCGGACTTCAAATTCCGTCTGGACTTCGCCTAAGGCTCTAGCTAGGCTCTGATACCACTGTAGGGTTCCTAGGCATCCTAGTGAGGTCTCTAAAGGCATCGATCATGCCAATTTCAAAAAATGGGTGCCGAGAAACCCTAATGTACGGATCATCGGCTAGATTTCTAGGCGAAACTACAAACTAGTTAACACTTAACTAATGGGATATCGGAAATACAACCTTTGTAGATCCGGTGCTCCACCTCCATAGCTCCGCAACGAAGTCTTCTCCGCTGTCCAAAAGGAATCCGGGCTCTAGAGTCGGCTTCGTCGGAGGAAAAGCGAGCTAGGCCGTCGATGTCCATGCCGAAGATGATCTACGTCGAGGCATCGCTAAATCAAGCTCCACCTTCACCGAACCATGATAACTTGTGAAGGAAACACACTCTACTACTTGGCAAGAGGTTGAGGATGAAGAAATAGGAAGTGGGTAGACTTTAGAATTGGATTTCTCACTCAAATCATCAATCCACCATTGATGTAGTCAAGCTTTTCTTCTTGAAATGAAGAAGAAGAAGAAAGCAAGAAGATGATCATTATTATGATAAGAATAATAGAATAAAATAAAAATCCATTCTTATCATAATTCTCACCATGGTTAGGTGTAGAGAATTAACTTGAGTTAATTGAATTGGTTAGGGTTAAGCATGAGACAAAATGGTGACTAAGTCAAAAGTTCATGAAGCTTCATGAAAGAAAATAAAAGTAGCCACCATTCTATTTTATGCAATTTATTTTCCAAAAATAAAAACAAATGAATAAATGAATAATCAAATAAAAACCCTAACCATTTCTTTAACCAAGGTTTAATTCTTTACACAAACCCTAATTTGCATGTATCATCAAATATGATACAAACAAGTGCACAAAATCATATCGCATATGCAATGCGCACAACCGAGCGAGAAAATCCATTTAAAGTGAACCGATACTAGTTAATGCAAAGTAATATATCAAATATATAATTATGCATTAAATCATTAAATCAACACTTGATTTAACGATCCGGTCATGTCGCACATAACCGACTGGTATCATTAGTAACATCTTATCGAATCAACACTTGATCCGATAACCCGGCTATATCGCATATAACCGATCAATGTCACATCACGAGAATCGAATACAGTATCACATACTAGTATTATTCTCGATCCCGCACATATCTCATATGCGCTCCTATCTCGTTTCGCTTGAGCCAGGAAACCTCTGTGTAGGACTCTAAAGACTCGTCAATACGCCGGCAGCAGATGATGATCATATCAAACACCCACAAGCCGCAAGCGGTCTGCTAAACGTAACGGCCACCCGGGTATTGAGCGATCTGAAGATCGACGAGTAAGCCCGCTCACACTCCAGTGAATCCAACCAGTAACACTACCGTACAGTCCGGTCTGATCGTCTGATATGTCGCATATCTTGCCTAGGGGTGGTAAACGTCAGACCCCAATAGCTCGATAAGTCGTGTCGATATGAGGTCTATAACAATTCGAGAAACTACTGGTAACACTTACCAGTAAATCTCAGCAACCCTGGCCAGGGATTTCCTGTTATAGCCAATCGAACACTGCGCAACATCAACTCCCTATACCGGGAGAGACGAATCCCCTCCTATCGCTCATTGCCTCCATGTGACTCGGGACTGTACCCAAAAACCACCGTTTTGCACGCCCTCTTGGGCGTGGTAAGATGGAAATCAAAGCACAGTGGGAACCACACAAGACTCTATGACGATCTCGGGTCAACAGACTACTCTGTACCAGTGTCACCAGAGAACTGCCATCTGACGTGAGGTATAATACCATCTGGGAGTTCTCGGCGAGTCCGTCCAGTGTACCCAGTCTCTACTGAGCACCCGTATATCTCCTCTGATGTCAAACACCAATGGATATGGGATCATCCATCGCCCATCTGTATGGGTCGAGAAGGTACACGCTAGTCTACTCTGGTATATCGATGCCCCGTCTCGATACACCCACGACTAGGGACTTTGAATGATGTACCTATGGACTACCATGTCCCCACTAGTATGATCCGCATCATAGTCCAGGTAGTCAAGTACGCATCCTAAGGGCTTTACCAACATGTAGCAGAGAGACAATCAGTATACACGTTAAGGTAAAGAGTAACCAGATAGCATACTATCATGTCGAGCAAGAAAGTCCTCCCTATATATGTCCCAGCATCCACTACAATATACATCCAATGTACAGTAATGGCCTCTAGGGCATACATATAACTAACATACATACCACTGCGGATAACCTCAAGAATATTGATTTGGGGACGGAAGACGACCCGCGATGGACATTCGTCACTTAGCTGCTATCTGAAGAAAGGGTGGCTGCGCTAAAAGACGTGCTTATGCAGCATAGAGACTGCTTCGCATGGAACTATTCCGAAATGCCAGGATTAGATCCAGAGATTGTTGTCCACAAACTGGACATATCCCCGGACGTCAAGCCAATCAAACAAGCACCGAAAAGAATGCGGCTCGAGCTTGAGATGAGCATCAACGCCGAGGTCAAGAAGCTGATTGACTCTGGCTTCATCCAAGAGGTTCAGTATCCTGACTGGATCGCCAATATCGTCCCGGTGATGAAGAAAAATGGGACAATGCGCATATATGTGGACTTTCGGGATCTCAATAAAGCCTGCTTGAAAGACGACTTCTCAGTACCGGTCACCGAGCTGATGATAGACAATACGTCCACTCATGAAGTTTTCTTCTTCATGGATGGCTCATCAGGATATAATCAGATAAAGATGCATCCCGAGGACCAGAAACACACCTCTTTCCGGACCCCTTTAGGTATATTCTGCTACAAAGTGATACCTTTCGGTCTAAAGAACGCCGGTGCCACCTATCAGAGGGCCATGCCGAAGATCTTTGATGACCTCATACATGAAATCGTCGAATGCTATATCGACGACCTCATGGTGAAAAGCAAATCATATGAGGAACATCTTGAGCATCTGAAGATCGTATTTCAACGCCTTCGGCAATACAACTTGAAGATGAACCCTCTCAAATGCGCGTTCGGGGTGTTCTCAGGTAAATTCCTAGGATTCATCGTCCGACACCGAGGTATCGAGATAGATCCGTCGAAGATCAAGGCGATCATGGAAATGCCGCCGTCAAGGACTCTTAAGCAATTGCGGTCTCTCCAAGGGAAGCTCGCGTATATCCGGCGATTTATAGCTAATCTTTCAGGGAAATGCCGCCCTTACAGTCACCTGATGAAGAAGGGAACTCTTTTCGTCTGGGATCAAAAATGCCAAAGCGCACTGGACGAAATCAAGCAATACCTGCAGAATCCGCCGGTGTTGGCTGCTCCGGTCAAGGGAAAGCCTCTCATTCTGTATAAAACCGCCCTTGAAGATTCCTTAGGAGCATTATGGGCACTAGAGAACGACCAAGGGAAGGAGAGAGCCCTCTACTATTTGAGTCGAGTTTTACTGGGGGCAGAAAGCAATTATTCTCCCATCGAAAAACACTGCCTGACGCTGATCTTCGCGATAACAAAGCTCAGGCACTATGCATTGGGGCATGAAGTCCGTCTCATATCGAAGGTGGATCCCCTCAAATATCTGATGTCAAAGGCCATACTGACGGGGCGACTCGCTAAATGGGCCTTGCTCTTCATGGAGCTCTCAATAACTTATCAGCCTCTTAAGGCAGTGAAAGGCCAGGCCATCGCCGACTTCCTCGCCGAGCATCCGATACCGGCCGATTCCCCTGTGAATTGCGAACTACCAGACGAACATGCGTTTGACACGATCGACGGAAGTGGTACCCGGTGGGAACTTTATTTCGATGGAGCATCCTCCATGAAGAAGCGCAGACAAAACACGCCCATAATCAAATCAGGGGTAGGTCTCATCTTCGTAACTCCACAAGGAGGGATAATGCGCTTTGCCTTTTCCTTGATAGAGCAAAGGACAAACAATGAAGTCGAGTATGAAGCTTTGATAGCAGGTCTTGAGATCTCCTTCGCCATGGGGATTGAGAACCTCCTCATATACGGAGACTCCAATTGGTCGTTAATCAAGTAAACGGCGACTATCAAACGTGCAAACCGGAACTGGTGAAGTACGGTGAGAAAGTACAACAACTACTGACTCAAATTCCTTACTACATCTTGGAAAGCATACCGCGTGCGGAAAATAGCAAGGCGGATGCATTAGCCAAGCTTGCTAAAGAATTGGCCGATGAGAACCTTGATGACGTAAGAATCATGGTACAAAGCCTCGGGTCCCCGCACCGGCAGAAATATCTCCGGAATCATCCGAGGAAAAGGAAGCAACCAAGCAGACGGCCCTGCAAATAAAAGACCAAGAAACGGTTGAGGATTGGAGAGAAGTCTTTATAGACTACTTCAGATCCCATCGAACGCCCGAAGATGCGTCCTCAAAACATCAGCTCATGATGCGAGCCCTAACTTTTGCCTTCGTCAACGATACTCTGTACAAGAGGTCATTTGATTCTCTGTGGTTAAGATGCCCGGGACCTGAAGAGGCGAAGAGAGTCGTTCAAGAAACTCATGACGGACTCTGCGGTTCTCACCAAGCCGGGCCGAAGATGAAGCTGAAGATCAAGCGGATGGGTTATTATTGGCCCACGATGATCCAGGACTGCCTCGAGTATGCGAAGCAATGCCACTCATGCCAGATCCACGGAGACTTTATCCATCAACACCCAAATCCATTACACCCGACAGTGGATAGCTGGCCATTCGAAATGTGGGAGACTGATATAATTGGCCCCATCGAACCAGCATCGTCCAGAGGACATCGATTCATTTTGGCGACAACTGATTACTTCTCTAAATGGGCAGAAATAGTACCGCTGAGGAAAGTGAAGACGGAGAATATCCTCCATTTCTTTAAGACACACGTCATTTATCGGTTTGGAACTCCGAGACGGATCATATCCGATAACGGGCCAGCCTACAGAAGCCACAAAATCAGCCGCTTCGCACAACAACATAACATAGATTGGAGATACTCCTCAGTTTATAATCCCCGAGCTAACGGTCTAGCTGAGGCTTTCAACAAGACCTTGACGAAGATCGTGAAGAAGACGGTGTCCCGAAATAAGAAGGACTGGCACGAGAGACTACATGAATCTCTCTGGGCGTATCGAACTATGTTCAAAACGGCCACGAACACAACTCCATACACATTGGTATTCGGTACAGAAGTGGTACTCCCCATCGAGATAGAGCTACCTTCTTTACGAGTGGCAGTCCATTACAAGCTGACGGACGAAGAGAATGCTCACCTTCGGCTTGAGGAGCTCGATGCCCTTGATGAAACCCGGCTCGTAGCGCAACAAAATCTGGAGGCTTATAAAGCAAAGATGATGCGCTCATACGAAATATTGACTAGGCCGAGGACATTCCGCCAAGGTGAACTCGTGCTAGTAGTCAGAAGACCTATGATCCCTAATCGCGCTAAGCGGAGGAAATTCGAGCCGAACTATGAAGGCCCATATATCATAGACAAGGTCTACCATGATGGACCCTATCTACTCATGGACATGCATGGCGAAAGACCTTTCAGACCAATAAACGGTCGCTTCTTAAAAAAGTACTACGTTTGACAAGTCATGGCCTAGGTCAATGATAGATGACGACGACTATGTGCGCTCGCTATCTTCCTAAGCCTAAACTCTGTAAGTAGTAACAAGCATTCTTCAACAACGGACCGAAATGTCCCTAAACTAACGATGGACCGAAACGTCCATAAACTAACAACGGACCGAAACATCCCTAAACTAACGACGGACCGAAACGTCCTTAAAACTAACAACGGACCACTATGTCCTAAAACTAGCTGTTGACCGAGATGTCGATAAACTATGGTGGATTGCAGCATCCCAAAGCTGATACAAAAAAGAATAAAAGAATAAAAAAAAGAAAACGGTATGTCCATAAGCAAAATGGGCACGGATGAAAATCCGAAAGGGCTCCGTGAGTAAAAACAACAGGGCTACCAGCGAGTCTTATGAAAACCCGAAAGAGCGCAACCTTGTTCGAATAAAAAAAAGAGAGAAAAACAAAAAAAGGGAAAAACGGTATGTCCATAAGCAAAATGAGCACGGATGAAAACCCAAAAGGGCTCCGTGAGTAAAAACAGCAGGGCTACCGGCGAGTGTTTATGAAAACCCGAAAGGGCGCAACCTCGTTAAAAGACACTTGCAGGGTCCTCTCGACCTTGTGAGGAGAAATCACCCGCGTGAGATCCTTACGCTCACAAGGGAGCAACACACTTAGGGATCCCCACGATCCCTATGGAGAAATTACACTTGCGAGATCCTCATGACTCGTAAGGAGAACTCTCTTATGGGACCTTCACGGCTCATAAGATTCAAAAGTCTTAAGTTACAGAGATCTGAACCTGTTCTTAAGCAACCCCCACAACCTCCAATACTGCCCTACAAGCGGCTCAATACTGACCCTTATATACAATCCACGGGCGCGAATAAACATTTCCCTAACAAAGTCCCATCCGTGACTAGGGATATGTCTACACGGTGAACAACCCTTGTAAGTCCTCTCGACTTATAAGGAGAAAGCACTCTTGTAAGATCCTTACGACTTATAAGAGACCATGCACTTAGGAATCCTTACGACTCCTAAGGAGAAAACGTGCCTACGAGATCCTCACGACTCGTAGGGAAAATAACCTTTATGAGACCCTTACGGCTCATGAAGTCAAAAGCCTTAGTCGACAGGATCCTAACCCTGTAAGCTAAGCCACCTTTGTTCGATATCGGCAGAGGCAAATGATGATTTGCTCCTGGCAATATCCCAGTTGTAGCGATAATGATGCCGAAATCGGTGTCTAATCCCAAGCTTGCAGCGAAAGCCAGCAAGCCACACATGCATACGAAATAGCCGAAATGATGGGGCAAATTGCAACAAAATAAGCAAGTAAAAAAAATATATGCATGCGAAATAGCCGAAATGATTGGGCAACTCGCAATAAAAAGCAGCGAGTAAAAATAAAATAAATAGCCGAAATGATTGGGCACCGCGAAAAATAGCCGAAATGATGGGGCAATCGCGACCTTCGCGATATAAAAAGCTGAAATGATAGAGCATCGCGGAAAGAAATAAAAAAATATCTATAAAATGAAATTTATGCCCTACAGGTGATATCACAGCAATCCCTGTATACAATCCAGGGGCGCAAACAAAGAACGAACCACACCCTTCTTCCCCAGGTTTCATTAGAAGAAGAAGCCAAATCTCGATGGTTCACAGACAGCCTAGAGATCATCTCAACATTCGTTGCATTACAACAGACACAACATCACAGCAAAGCAAAACAACGGCAACCCTCAGTTCCATGACTCGGCGGTGCACGGATAACCAAGAGTTAAACCCCGACTCCGTGAAATGCGGATAAAGTCAAAATTCATGGTCACATGGAACGCGGATAATGTCAACTCTAACCCAGCGGGAAACGTCCAGAGCGGATCCTGGTCCTCGCAGAGCACGGCAGTGAACCCGTGTGAAGCATCCAGAGCGGAGCCTAGTCCTCACCGAACACGACAGTGAACCCGTGGGAAGCATCTAGAGCAAAATTCCTGGTTACGTGGAACGCGGCAATGACCCCGTGGGAAACATCCAGAGCAGATCCTGGTCCTCGCAGAGCGCGGCAGTGAACCCGTGTGAAGCATCCAGAGTGGAGCTTAGTCCTCGCCGAACACGGCAGTGAACCCGTGGGAAGCATCTAGAGAAAAATTCCTGGTTACGTGGAACGCGGCAATGACCCCGTGGGAAACGTCTAGAGCGGATCCTGGTCCTCGCAGAGCATGGCAGTGAACCCGTGTGAAGCATCCAGAGCCAATCCTGGTCCTCGCAGAGCACGGCAGTGAACCTATATGAAGCATCCAGAGCGGAGCCTAGTCCTTGCCGAACACAGCAGTGAACCCGTGGGAAGCATCTAGAGCAAAATTCCTGGTTACGCGGAATGCGGAAATGACCCTGTGGGAAACGTCCAGAGCGGATCCTGGTCCTCGCAGAGCACGGCAATGAGCCTGTGTGAAGTATCCAGAGCGGAGCCTGGTCCTCGCCGAACACGGCAGTGAACCCGTGGGAAGCATCCAGAGCAAAAATTGGACTGTGGAGTTTTTAAATCCACGGACTATGATGTCCTTAACATTGACTGTGATGTCTTAAAACTAACAACGGACGGTGGAGTCCTTAAATCCACGGACTATGATGTCCTTAACCTTGACCGTAATGTCTTAAAACTAACAATGGACTGTGGAGTCCTTAAATCCACGGACTATGATGTCCTTAACCTCGACCGTAATGTCTTAAAACTAGCAACGGACTGTGGAGTCCTTAAATCCATGGACTATGATGTCCTTAACCTCGACCGTGATGTCTTTAAACTACGGTACCCTAGAGAACATCCAGAGCGGAGCCTGGTCCTCGCCAAACACGACAGTGAACCCGTGGGAAGCATCCAGAGCAACCCCTGACCCCGTGAAATACGGATAAGGGAAACTTCACCCATCACTTGCGGGTCTTCACGACTCGTAAGGGAGCAAATTCTCTTGTGAGATCCTTATGACTTTTAAGAGAAAACACGCTTAGGAATCCTCACGATTCTTAAGGAGAAATTACACCTATGGGATCCCCTCGACCTGTAGGGAGAAAAACTCTTTATGAGACCCTCACGGCTTATAAAGTTGAAAAGTCTTAGGAGGCAGATCTTAACCCTGAATTCTAAGCCATCGTTGTCCTGCAAAGAGATCAAGATAGACTATCCGCAGAATACATTCAATAAAAAAGGACACACCATTCAGAAGAAAAATATGTCTTTTATGCATGAACCAAAATGGATACAAAGTACAATTCGTGAAAGAACAAAAATATACTCTTATTCAGGAGTGTGTACAAAAGAAGAAAAAAAGAAGAAGATATACAAGTCTTCAGGCTGGCGGGCGATTTAGCAGCTTGGTCAGCTCATCCCTCTTTCGCTGGGCCACGCCTTCGTGATTCAGTATCGCCAGAAGACGGGCCTCCGCCTGAGCCTACTGGGCCTGATATGAGGCAAGCCGACCTTCGAGCTCTTTCTCGGTAGCTTTGTGAGCCTCGACCCTTTCGCGAGTGAACACGATGGATTTGTCGATGGCCACCACCTCCTTGATGGCCTCTTGAAGCACTCGTCAGAGTTCATACGCTTTGTTGGCCTTGGCTGTAAGGTTGGCTTGGAACTCATTCAGCGCTTTCGAAGCCAGCTCCCTCTCCGAGAATTTGCGGCCGAGCCTCTTCTCGCACGGCACCATGTTCGCCGCTCACTGCTCAATCAGACCACGAAAGCCCGCTTTCGCAGCCACAGCCTCCGAAGAAAGGCGGGTACACTCGAGCACGTGCAGACAAGCCTCCACCTGACGGCAAAACTCAACCCAGACTTGCACCACGGCCTCGTTATGATTGGTAGCAAGAAAGGGAAGAGAACCGTTAGCTTCTGCAGCAAACGCTTCGGCTGTGATTACACTGCCCGCGTGAAGCTCGTCGATCAGGGATGACAGGGAGTCGAGGCTTAATTTTGCCAGAAGGTCTGAGGCTCGCAAAGCATAAAGGCCGGGCGGCATGGCGATGCGCGACTCCAGCGCCGTGAGAACTGGCAGGGCTGTTCAGATTTATAAAAGATTAGTGAAACTTTTAAGCAAAAGAACACGTAGGACAATATTGAGACTTCACTTACCCACAGTCATGCAAGAAGGAGCCGAAGCCTCCCCTGGCCCTTCGAGAACCTCAACCTCATCGTCGGCCTCCAGAACTGTAAAAATCATCGGTGTCATTTTGCGAAATAACAACAATTCTATGATAAAATGGTAAACAACACTAGCCTTGCCTAGACGAGAGGACGATGCGTTGAGGAGATATCGCTTGTGGAGCAGCCATCTCCAACAGGCGCTGAAAAGGCTGCCTGGGAGACAAGTCGGCAATCGAAGCCGCCAATCCCCGCAACTCTGAAAACACAGGAAAGTTCAGATAATGGAAAGGATACTAATTCAAAATGTAGAAGGTTACCTTCGATGCTTCTCCCATTCTGAATAGGAGGGATAGCAGCTTCAACGGCCTCCGTCACGACCTCGGGCTCCAACTGAAAGTCCACGTTGCCCACCCTGGTGCTTGCGGGGAGGCGAAAAACGGAATAAAAATCGGATTTTTACTACTCTAGGCAACATGGACTAGACAAAGTCGGGATCTTTACTAAACAAAACTAACTAAAAGCTAACTAGAAAGTAGCTACAAGGAAGAATGGTTATACCTAGGGCTTTATGTCCTTCTCTCCTTGCTCCTTAGAGTGTAAGAAAGAGATTGCCTTGTCGCCTTCTCGAGTCGAAGAAGGATCCACCCAAAAGCCTCAACCTTTGGCTTCAACTTCAAGCTAGAAGTAACTAAGGTGCTAGAAGTGCTAATCCTAGAACCCTAGATGAGAGTAGAGATTACTATGGAGTGGTTTTTCTCAAGCTCAAGTGTTTCTCAACACATGAGAGGGGAGAGCTTGAGGAAGAGGAAGAGCAAGAGAGAGAAAGTATATGATAGAATGAGAGAATAATGAAGCATTCTCACATATATGTGTGAATTATTGTAAATTGAAAATTAGTGAGATAATTGTCATGGCTTAATCAAGACACGACCATTATCATTTCATTTTTAATGCAAATTGCAAGGATCAAAGAGCATCTTCCAAATGAAATGATGATGGTCAAAGTGTCAACCTAGGTCAACAAGTCAAGAATGTCAAATGGTCAACAACCATAGCCATGCACAATTATATTAAACTAATATCAATTAACCATAATACACACATAAGCAGTAGGGTTAATAAAAAGACAATGGTCATTAACCCTAATCAAAGTCCTCTCCCTCTGTCTCAATCAACTGTGCATACGCACCCGTATTCGTGATCCGAGGAACACGAACACAATGAGATAAAACCAATCCCAAATCATATACTAGGATCCGGCTTAAACCAAAGCCCGCTAGTATAAGCTGTCCGGACAGCAAACGTGCACAAGTGCGCGGATGTGAACGAACCCTGTCGCAAAACCATGCGACCTCTACTCATTTTGCCTAAAGGCGAATAGCTCTCTGTGTGGGACTCTAAAGACTCGACACTACGCTGGCAGTGGGTTTAACCACAGACCGCAAACGGCACTAGCTGTACGTAACGGTCTCCAGGTAGATGCCGATAAGAAGACTGACGAGGTAACCCCATCTGAACTCCTACTGAGCCTGTATGTGACAGTCTCCGTACAGTCCGGTCTGTTCGTCTGATACATTGCATGGCGGGCCTAGGGGGCGGTGAACATCAGTCCCCTAATAGCGGTACAAGTCGTGTCGGAGTGTAGCCCAGAACACCCTAAGATAACACTGGAAACCTACCAGTATATCTCGCTTGCCCTGGCCAGGGACTGGTTGTGTAATGGCTCTCCTGGACACAGCGCGATGTCAACCCCCGATACCGGGAGAGACGAATCCTGTCTAACCGTCACTGCCTCCAAGTGCTTCGGGACTGCACCCAAAAACTACCTGTTTGCACGACTTTTTTGAGCCGTGGTAGGGTAGTAATCAAAGTGCAGTGGGAACACCCTCGAGGCGAAGTGACAGTGTCAAGTCGGCGGACTAAGCTGTACTCATGTCACCTGGGAACTGATAACTGACGATAGGTATAATACCAACCAGCAGTTCCCGACGAGTCCTGTCCAGTGTACTCGTAACCTAACGAGCACCCGC
Organism: Agapanthus africanus; assembly: GCA_030015575.1. NCBI lineage: Eukaryota > Viridiplantae > Streptophyta > Magnoliopsida > Asparagales > Amaryllidaceae > Agapanthus > Agapanthus africanus. The sequence goes on from CM057337.1 coordinate 543,571,637, forward strand.
ATACTATCTCAAGTACGACGTACTGACGGCTGTGGGAGAGACCGTCTCCCATACTGGGATGAGAAGCGCATACGCTAGTCTACTCCGGAGTATCGATGCCCTGTTTAGATAGTCCAACGACCAGGGACCTGTATAAGGATGTGCTTATGGATTACCCAGCCCCCACGAGTGTGAGCGCCATCACAACGCTGGTAATCAAGCAAAGATCCTAAGGGCTCTACTAATATGTATATAAGCGATATGCTAAAAGAAACACATGCACATATTGAAGTAGAGACAAACCGAGTAGCATACTACCATTTTGAGCAAGATTGTATATACAACTGTGAATATCCCAAGCTTCCATCAAGTAATATATAAACTAGTATGATACAGTAATGGCCTCTAGGGCATATACACTAACAATCTCCCACTTGCACTAAGGCCATGTACTGGCGTATCGAAGACCTATCATCTCGATCAGCCGCTCGAACCGAGTCTGGGGCAAGGCCTTGGTGAATGGATTTGCAGTGTTATCTTCTGAAGCAACCCTCCGAACCTCAATCTCCTGGCGATCCATGATCTCCCTGATCACGTGATACCGCCTCAAGATGTGTCTGGATTTCTGATGGGACCTGGGTTCCTTCGCTAAAGCTATAGCCCCGTTGTTGTCGCAATACAGAGGTATTGGGTCAACAATGGACGGAACCACCTGAAGTTCTTTCAAGAACTTCCTCATCCAGACAGCTTCTTTTGCAGCATCAGATGCAGCGATGTATTCCGCTTCCATAGTCGAGTCAGCAACGGTTTCCTGTTTGGAGCTCTTCCAACACACCGCCCCTCCATTGAGGGTAAAGACAAAACCCGACATGGACTTGGAATCATCCTTGTCACTCTGGAAGCTGGAGTCAGCAAAGGCCTCAATCTGGAGGTCTTTTCCGCTATACACCAAGAACATCTCCTTAGTCCTTCTCAGGTACTTGAGAATGTTCTTTACTGCTATCCAATGTTTCTCCCCAGGGTTTGACTGATACCTGCTTACAACACTCAGTGCATAAGCCACATCTGGTCTGGTACACAACATCGCATACATTATAGAGCCTACCGCAGAAGCGTAGGGTATAATAGACATGCGATTCCTCTCCAAATCAGTCTTGGGAGACATCTCTTTGGAGAGGGTGATCCTGTGGCAAGCCGGTAGATTACCGCGCTTGGAATCTTCCATACTGAATCTTTTCAGTATGGTGTCGATGTACCTAGACTGTGAAAGTGCTAAAATCCTCTTGGATCTATCACGGTAGATCCAGATCCCCAGAATGTATGAGGCATCACCCAGGTCTTTTATGGAGAACCTGTGTGACAAGAACCCTTTGACAGATTGTAGCATAGGAATGTCATTTCCTATTAAGAGAATGTCATCCACGTATAAAACGAGGAATACTACAGTTCTCGCTACAAATCTACAATAGATGGATGGTTCATCTGGATTTTTGATAAAGCCAAATTCCTTGACCGTCTCATCAAAACAGATGTTCCAACTCCGTGATGCCTGCTTTAGTCCATAAATGGACTTAAGCAACTTGCACACCTTTCCGCTGCTCCCACTCTGAATGAAACCCTCTGGCTGGTCCATATAGACACACTCTTCTGAATGTCCATTTAGAAAAGCGGTCTTTACGTCCATCTGCCAAATCTCATAATCGTGGAAGGCAGCAATGGCAAGAAGGATCCGAATGGATTTCAGCATAGCTACTGGAGAAAAAGTTTTGTCATAGTCCAAACCAGGTCGCTGACGAAAACCCTTTGCAACCAGTCTAGCTTTATAGGTCTCAACCTGTCCATCTACACCAATCTTCCTTTTGAAGATCCACTTGCATCCTATGGGTTTTACCCCATCTGGAGCAATGTCCAACGTCCATACTTTGTTGGTGTACATGGACTCCATTTCGGCCCACATTGCATTCAGCCATTTTACCGAGTCGACGCTCTGAATGGCTTGCTGGAAGCTAGTAGGCTCATCACAATCTATGATGCAATCCTCTCTATCCCCGTCAATGAGAAAACCGTAGTATCTCTCGGGCGGATGAGACTGCCTACTACTCCTGCGGAGCGGCTTGGGAATGTCCTGATCTTTCGAACCCTCTGGTTCTACTAAGCTTTCAGTAATAGCTCGTGGTTCTGGAATTTCTTCCAGTTCTATTGCGCTCCCACTTATATCTTTTTCTATGATTGGTGTTCTAGAAAGTGGGCATGGCGAGAAACAAAAACCTTTTGTTCCTCTTCGCAATAGAAGAAATATCCCTTGGAGTTCTTTGGATATCCCACAAACTTGCACTGTACTGAGCGTGCCTCGAGCTTGTCCGCATGCTGCTTTTTTACAAAAGCTGGACATCTCCATGTCTTAATGTAATTAAGATAGGGTCTCTTCCCACACCACATCTGATATGGTGTAGTAGGCACAGTCTTAGTTGGAACTCGGTTCAAAAGGTATGCAGCTGATTCTAGCGCATATCCCCAGAACGATCGCGGCAACTCAGCGTTACTCATCATGGACCGTACCATATCCAATAGGGTTCGGTTCCGTCTCTCCGATACACCGTTATGTTGTGGAGTGTATGGAGGAGTAAGCTGAGAGAGAATTCCATTCTCTTTTAAGTAACCCAGGAACCCGGCACTCAAGTATTCACCACCTCGATCAGATCTCAGTGCCTTGATACTTTTGCCTGTTTGTTTTTCTACTTCATTCTTATATTCCTGGAATTTTTCAAAAGCCTCGGATTTATGTTTCATTAAGAAGACATAACCGTACTTTGAAAAGTCATCCGTAAAAGTAATGAAGTAAGAATAACCGCTTCGCGCATGTGTAGACATTGGACCGCACACGTCGCTGTGTACGAGTTCCAAGAGCTCACTCGCTCTTACTCCGTGTCCAGTGAACGGAGTCTTTGTCATCTTTCCTTTGAGACAGGATTGACAAGTTGCATATGACTGATATACGAACGGATCCAAATATCCTTCTGTATGTAACTTAGTCAACCTTCTCTCATTGATGTGACCCAGTCTACAATGCCATAAGAAATTTTTATTGATTTTTGGAGACTTTCTTTTGTGTGTATTCTGGACATTGAAAATCTGTGGTTGGTTCACTACGTATATACCGTTGTTTAATGTACCTGACCCAATCAAAACTTGATTAAGGTGAATGATCACTACATTACTTACAAATGCAAATTCATAACCTTCTTTAGATAATAAAGATACAGAAATTATATTACAGGTTGCATTTGGTACATAATAACAACTACGCAAAACCAAAAAGTGTCCATCCGACAGTCCCATGTGATAGTCCCCCACGGCCTCAGCATCCATGCTAGCACCGTTTGCAACTCTGAGGGTTATGTCACCTGCCTTCAAAACTCTACGCTTTCTCAACGCCTGTAAAGAATTACAGATATGAGATCCTGATCCGGTATCCAATACCCAGGATGTAGAGTTTATTGATAGACAGTTTTCAATAACATACACACCTGAAACTGAAGCAGCAAATCGCTTCAAATCCTGGGTTCTGGCCTTCCAAGCCTTGCAATCCTGTTTCCAGTAACCACTTTTATGACAGTAGAAGCATTCTTCCCTCCCCATTAGTTTTCCCGCTACCTTTGTTGCCTTTCCTTTTCCCTTCGTATCCACTTTACCGACACCGCCTCTTGGTTTGGCGGGGGCTTTCTTCTTCGTACCCTTGGCTTTCGCCCTGGATCTAGAAGAGGAAGATCCTCCTACAAACAAAGTGGATGTCTCCCTACCTTTCTGTAGGGTGCCCTCAACACTCCTCAACATGTTCAGAAGTTCGGAAAGTTCAACCTCCTTTCCTTGCATGTTGAAGTTAAGGATAAACTGGGCGTAAGTGGAAGGAAGGGACTGGAGAATCAAATCAGTATAGAGTTCATTCTCCAACGTGGTCCCAAGGTCCGCGAGCTCCTCTATGTAGCCAATCATCTTAAGCATGTGTTCCGCTACCGATGATCCGACGGCCAATCTTGCCGAAAATAGCTTCTTCGACACTTCGTATCTTGCGATACGAGACTGCTCTCCATACAGTTCTTTTGTATGGAGAAATATGGACTCCAGGTCCATATTCTCATGCCTCCTCTGATGTTCGTTGTCCATCGAGGCAAGCATGAGGCATTTGGCCTTCGCGCAATCGATCTCCCATGTCTTACGGATTTCTTTATCCGCGACGCTGGAGGTGGGACCTGTTGGAGATAGTGCCCTCAGAGTCAATTATTAGGTCACAGGTATGTGATTGCAATGATTGATGGAGGACCTATCCCGGTAGGACAGTCTTACTCGAGATGATAGTATGCTATCTGGTTTACCTTTATCATCGTGTACTGCTTTAAGTGACCTGACAAGTCGCTATTACACGTTGATAGAGCCCCTAGGATTCTTGCTTGACCACCAGCAGTATGAGGGCGATCATATAAGTGGGAGCTGGGGGTCTATAAGCACATCCTTAAATGGTCCCTAGTCGTGTGAGTTTCGAGACAGGGCATCGATACTCCAGAGTAGACTAGTGTATACAGTCGAGACCCCGACGAGGGGCGGTGGCCGGTCTCACAAGCCACTGGTGTCAGTTGGATCACTTAAGATGTATACAGGTGCTCATTGGGTTATGAGTACACCGGACAGGACTCGCCGGGAACATGCTAGTTGGTCATATACCAGACGTCAGATGGCAGTTCCCTGGTGACATGTGTACAGGTTAGTTCATCGACCTGGGGATCGTCATTTGTCTTGTGTGAGTTCCCACTGTACTTTGATTACTACCCTACCACGGCTCAAAGGAGTCGTGCAAACAGGTTTTAGTTGGGTACAGTCCCGAGCAACATGGAGGCAGTGAGCGCATCTTCAGGGGTTCGTCTCTCCCGGTATTGGGGGTGAGGTCGTGCTGTGTTTAGGAGAGCCATTACACGAAGCCCTCGGCTGAGGCAAGGAGATTTACTGGTAGGTATTCCAGTAGTATCTCAGGGTGTTCTGGGCTACACTCCGACACGACTTGTACCGCTTTTGGGGGTCTGACTTTTACCAACCCCCTAGGACCGCCATGCGATGCTCATAGACGAACGGACAGGACTGTACGGATATTGTCACTGACAGGCTCAGTAGGGTTGTCGGGCTGAGTTCGCTCACAGACGTCCCTTTTAGTCAATACCTGGTAGCCCGTTACGTATTGGCTTATACCTCTGACGTGCTAGTGGTTAAATCCACAACCAAGGTATTGATGGGTCTTTAGAGTCCCCCACATTCAGTTACTCAGCTTTCGGGCGAAAAGTTGTAGAGGCCGTATGGAGATATGGCAAGGTCCGATCAGATACGTGCGGTATTGCACGGATCAGGATCGGACAGTTTGTACTATAGGCCGTATGGATATATGGCAGGGTTCGATCAGATACGTGCGGTATTGCACAGATCAGGATCGAACGGATGTTACTGGCCGGCTTTGGTTTAAGCCGGATCCTAGTATAGTACAGTGTAGATTTTATCTCATTGCATTTGTATTTCGGTCGGAATACAAATGCGGGTGTGTATGCACAGTATCGGGGTTTTCCTGTAATTTATTACGGGACCAGTTTTCTGGAGTTGCCAGTTTGCTTTCCGTTTCGGCCAATTTCCTTTGTATCGTTCATTGGCCGAAGTTTGGTGGAGGGGGGATTATTTGCATTGTTGCAAATAGGCATTTGTGGAGAGGGGTTCTTTGCATATATTTGTATCATGATGGTTTCATGATGGAGCCCATCCCTTGACCTTTCTTAAACTCATGATTGCTTGACTTTCTTGATCATCATGGTTTTAGTCATGGTTGTTGGTTGAGTGTTGGGGTTGTTGTGATGATGATTCTTTGCATGATAGCCTTCTCTCTCTCTCCATTGTATTATTGGATGGATCTCTCATTCTATCACTCCTCTCCCTCACTCACTCACTCTCTTGCCAAGAAGTGGCCGGCCAAGCATGGAAGGGGGCTGTCCCAAATTTTTGGTGTGGGTTTTTGGCTCATTTCATGTTGCAAAATTCCCATAAGTTCCATCTCCAAACTCTACAGTTCATTCCTCCACCAAAAGGCAATTCCACAGACCCCAAATGAGACTTGCTCACTAGATATTCTACAGCAAACCTTGGGCACGTCGACTAGCCAGCTTCGTGCCCGAGTTGCCTCGGCATTGAGGTGGGAGCCCGTAAAAGAAGTAGGCGATGTGGTGCACTTCCGGCGACGAGGTGGAGATAGGACATTCCGCAGGAGATCGGGACAACGACGAGAAGACCGGAGGACTCGGATATATCGGTATATCTCTCTTCCCCATCTTGTAGTTAGCTAGGACTAATTAATGGTTCGATCCGGGTATTAGTGTGCGGCGGTTTGCCAGTTCAAATAAAATTTAAAGTTTATCACCGCTTCCGCATTTGGCCGTCGGGTTGACGGCCGGGGCGCCGCCGTGCACTTACAGTGGTATCAGAGCCTCGCCATTAACTTAGTCTGGCTTTGTCTAATGTGTTTTACATTTCCGATCGACCAAAAATCCCAAAACCGCATTTTTTGCTTGCATCAGTTTTCTGTTGAAAATTTTTGGTGTCGAAAATTTTTTCAGGTTACAAAAAAGTGATCTACTAGAAAAAATAAGAATTCTGTAAAAATTCGATGCAATAACTCCACAGTAGAAGCGCGGAACCGCGGCCAAACACCCCTTTCGGCCGCGGTTCCGCCGCACTATTCTGGGTTCCCTGCACCAAATTTCTACAGTATCTTTCTGGGGTGAAAATTGGGGTTTTGGAATAATAACATTGGGCCCAGAATTTCTTGATCTGCTACAGTAATGTTTGGGGGCCCACTTGTTAAAATTTGATCGATTGGATATTTTAAACACATTATTTCTTACATTATATCTGCGACCATGAGTGTCACTCGATCGGTAAATCCAGTCTAACTGCTATAGCCCGGTTAGACGGATTTGCGAACGTGACATTCACGTTGATGTTCTGTTTTTGCTTTGATGTTGCGGATCGGTCGTGGGGATAGCCTGGATGCAATGCTAGTACAGTTGTGGTTGTATTATGTACATTTGATATTGCGGGGCGAGCGTCCGACATGTGGACTGCCGTCACTGCCTGATTGTATTATTATTTTGGGGCACGACCTGGTTGCGGTCGATGTACCCGTTGTATGTATATTTTACTTTCTGTACTAGGATTACCCCGCGGAGGGGTGCACGGATAGCCGGGTTCTAGAGGGCAACAAGCTCGCATCTCATGGCATTGAGACGGAGGGGGCTTCACTCTAGAATTGGCGGGCTATTCGCCGCACTCGTAGGGGGTACAGGTTGACCCAGGAGGGGTGCCCAAGTTACCGGATTCCGTGAAGTGCTGGGTGGTCCATTCACGTTGCTGAAGGGGGCTGCCTCGCTTCAGGTTTTGGCGGGTGACTTGCCGCGCCCGTAGGGGTCTAGGATTTCATTGCACAGGCTATCCACACGACAAGAGGAACGTCGGGTTTCAGTAGTGGCTCTGTGAAACCCAGGGATCCCAGATATCTGTATTGTTTCTGTGATGCTGTTCATTTTCTGTGATGTTGCATTTTTTATCACGCCTTGAGCGAATATAATATATTGGTATATATATTAGTAGATGTAGTATATGTTTTGCATCCGCGCTAGTCCAGTCCCCGCTCTGTCGTTAGTTAGCTAACCTAACGGGTAATGACGGGACCCAGTGGCGAATGCGGATGGCATATACGTACATCAGTATATTTTCGTTCTTTTTGGTGTGATCAATTGATTGGACTGCGTTGATTCTGATCAATGCAAGTTAAAAACAAACCTAATCTGATGTTGTTGGAACACTTTTCAAAAAGCTGTTATTGCAAAGACGTTCACTTTTGTTATGCATCGTGGTATTCATTTGGAATATCCTGCTCCTCAGTCGACGAGGCAAGGGCCGAGATCCCTTCACCGGGAGTGACCCCTTGGACAGAAGTTTGCGTCAGGACATTAACTTCACTATAGCCGATTACTTTTGCTTTGCATCGTGGTATTCAGTTGGAATATCCTGCACCTCATTCTACGGGGAAAGAGCCGAGATCCCTTCACCGGGAGTGACCTCTTTAGCAACGGTTTTCGTCACTATATTTTTAAAAGCTATCCGTTCCTTCAACGATATCAAGTTCATTACGTTAAAGGTTTTCGCCAGAAACCATTCATAGCCCTCCGTCGTTTCGTATGGGTAGTCAATAGTATTCAAGCTGTGTTTGTTGGCCAAAGTCAAGGCACAGTGTTTGGTAGCTGTTGGTTATTCATATGCAGCATAGATAGATGCGTTGGTTTGGAACAGTCGTATAGCCTTGTTGGTCAAAGTCAAGGGCTTGTGCGGGTGGATTCGAATCAACCTAGAGAATGACGGGTAGAACTTGACATGTGACTTATGATTTGTTGGCCAAAGTCAAGGTCATAAGAGCATGGGGCAGAAATCACATCGGGAGTTTCAAAAGAATTGAAACTTGCCAGATATGCGCATACCTTCTGGAGTGTGATGATGTGAGCGGATTCCGTCACGTTATCATGCGATGATAGTTGGATCCCGATTCCCACTGATGAGTTGGTTTACTCCTTGGGTGTTCCCGACTAATTCTTCTTTCAGGTTTGGAGGAGAATTTGACGGTACAGTGGGAGGTTTCCAGATTAGATAAAATGGTAACCATTCTGATCTAGGTTAGAATGCACGCTGAGTGTTTCTTTTCTCTCTCTCTTTGGCAGCGACCATTGACCCGACCCTAAGACTATGACTCAGTGACCAAGTTAATCGAACCTTCTTAAACACTGGCTTTTGGATTGTCAGAGTTGCAAACCTCATTGCCACTCCTACTTTTAACCTTTTCTCCAGAACACCCTGTATTACTACGAACGTCCACTTCCATTGGACAAAACCATCGTATGGTTAGATACGAACTCGAAGGAATTTATTCGAGGATGGTTTCCGGTTCTGGAGAAAACGGATAGGACTATTCAGTTGTCTTTTTCCTTTTACCTTCTCTTAGGTTACGAGTACTCCTTGGTTTAGGAGATAGTACACCTATTACGCAAATTGGATAGTCTTCTTCCAAACCATAGGCAGGTGCCGACCGGTAGGGAATGAAGAAAACCAATTAGCATAACGATGGTGTGCAGAAGGTATTAGGTTAAGACAAAGCAAGGGATTAGTAAGAAGGCAAAGTAAATTGCAACAGATATTCACGACCAAACCAAGTATTTCTTCGCCAATCCTAAATCACCTTTGTATTTCTCCAGGACACTCTGTATCACTACGAAGATCCACAGTTTATTGGATACTCCATCGTATGGTTATATACGAACTCGAAAGGAACTTGTTCCAGTTCGGGGATGGATTCTGGTTCAGGAGAAATAGGAATAAGGTTTATTCGGTTGTCTTTTATCTTCACCTTCTCTCGCTTTGCGATTGTTCCTAGGATTAGGACAGTACACCCATTATGCTTATTGGATAGTCTTCTTCCAAACCATAGGCTGGTGCCGAACGGTAGGGAAGGAAGAAAACCAATTGGCCTAAAGGGGTGTGCAGAAGGTAAAGACTAAAGACATATGAAGGGATTTGGAGAGGTGGCAAAGAATTACACGGTTATAGTCGTGAATCTGGAAGAGGTATTACTAGGAATACCAGGATACCCCATCGAAACACTTTAATGTTTCAGTTTCACTGTGTAATGTTAAAACAAAACTGATTTCCCGATTAGATACTTACTCCAGGGTATGTATTTACCAGGTATGATTCGCATATCTGTATGGTTTTACAGATGATGAGTGGGAGTAAGTTATTGGGAATTGGGTGATCATCCTCATTATATCGGGATTCGTTGTAAATCAGTGATATTTGAGGAAGTCACCTGGGTTGTTTGCCGGTCGACAAATATTTGGTTTTGAATATCCGCTGTCATGCACCAATTTCAAATTGATATATCTATACGTCTATTTTTATAGAGTGAGACATACCTTTTTGAAATTATGTCTGTGACATTTACCTATATCAGTGGATGGTTAGGTAAGGAGCATTAAACAGCGGTGTAACCATAAGTACAGTTTTCAACCTACGACACACAGTGAATGAGTTATCAGATTCAAGGGACTTATACAGAGTATTGTATGTTGTCCAGGGTCCATCAGGATAGAGGGGTTGGTCCTCGTACTATATTCGGTTTACTTATGACTTCACTAGTTTTTAGACAGGTGTTTCGCAGAAACAAAGGGTCCGAATTTTGAGAAGTTATAGGTATTTGAATAGAGTAGAGAACCAGGTATAGCAAGTATCGGGATTCTTCAAAGTGATCGAAGATGTAGATACTTGTGTATGGTATTCAGTTGATAGTAATGATTAAGAGAACTTGCTTCTCTTTCAGGTTACTCATAATTGGAAATCCTCCTAAGTTGTGTAACGCTGATCGTCCTTCTTCCATTTAGTTGACATGCACTAGATATAGCTGCATGATTTAAATCTGGTTCAATTAAATCTGTGCCTCTGTTTCTATATTGGATATAGAACAGTTCATATCTTAACGATGTTAAGGTACGGGGAGTTGTCCGGCTTATGATTAAAACCAGACACTGGACAACTCAAGGCACATTTCTGTAATGGCTGTTTGTGGGTTGACCCAGGCTATGACGAGGTTTGACTTTCTACCATCTGGATGAACAATAGCAATATTGTTCTAAACTCGCCACAGTTTTATTAAAAATGGATTTTTTCAGAAAACAGTAGTGGGAGTCTGGTAGAACTGGAAGTGATTCCAGAACCACAAACGATTACTGAAGATTTGATAAGGAACCTAAAGATTCAATCTGGATTGACATTCTATTGGCCACTCCGCAGATAAGGTGAGTAACTTCAGGCACCCGAGAGGTACTACGGTAGCCTCAAGGACGGTGACAGGGAAGTTTTTGTTTACCCAGGTTTGCTATTGCTGTTGTTCCAGGCTGCGAGACCCGGTGGGAGGATGAGTATAGCGTCGTTCTAAACTAGCTTTAGAAGTGCACGTCTATATGACTCTGCCAGAGAGTTGTCATAGTCAGTGGGAGCAGCGGAAGCATTGGTGGACAGGTAGCTTATGTCTATTTATAGACTAAAGCAGATGTAGCGGAGATAGATCATCTACTTCTGACGTGATAGTCATAGGTTTGACTTCATCAGAATAGGGGATGGATCTGTTGAGAAGGTAGTAGGGTGTGATGTCCTGGTATTTGGATGACATACACAGAGTAAGAAGTGATATTCCTATACTATGATCGGTTATTCTTTGGTTGTCACACAGTGATTTCTCCACAAAGGACTTGGAAATCATATCAGACATACTGGTTACTAGATCTATGGTTTTAGATCTAGATTTGGGTGGTTTCCCAATCTGGGTACTTAGACAGCATTCTAAGGGTATTTGGAATGGACGACTCCATGCACGGTAGTGTACCTGCAGATGATGGAGTCACTCTCTCTAAAGGTGTCTTATAGACTAAAGTAGAGAGGGATGTGCATGATTGGCAGATCACTTGCTTAGGCAATTGAGTCAATCATGAGATGTCAAGTACCACACCAGATGTTGTTATGCAATAAGTTGACATTGATCCAATCCTGGAGAAACGGTCGGAAGCAGTTTTAGAACATAAGTGGATGTTCTAGGGATATGATAACGACAGCCTCATTCGGGAGACAGTTATCATTCCAGGCTTCCAAGGTGACAGGGACGACAAGGAGGTTGTCAGAATTATAGTTTTTCCTTCTGACGAGGGGCAGTATTTTGGACAGGTGGTCCAAGGTAATACTGAGGGAGGTATAGCGCAGGATACTGATTAAGTTCAGTTGACGATACAGTCTAAGAAGTTTGGATTTGGAGTTCATTTATGAGCTAGGTCCCATCAGACATCCAGACATATTCTAAGACAGGTATTGCTCTTTTCGGGAGATGGCTTTCTCCGCGAACTTGAGATATAGAGAGACATAGAAAGAAACAACAAAGCGGATCCACTCACTGAGGCTATTGCTCGAACGCAATAGTTCCGCAAGCGAGCTTTGTGGGACTGACTAGTAGAGGAGTTGGGTGTTCGGTATCACACGGGCTGTGAGTATGCGACATCGCAATAATTAGCCTTGAGTGCAAGTGGGAGATTATTGGAGATAGTGCCCTCAGAGTCAATTATTAGGTCACAGGTACGTGATTGCAATGATTGATGGAGGACCTATCCCGGTAGGACAGTCTTACTCGAGATGATAGTATGCTATCTGGTTTACCTTTATCATCGTGTACTGCTTTAAGTGACCTGACAAGTCGCTATTACACGTTGATAGAGCCCCTAGGATTCTTGCTTGACCACCAGCAGTATGAGGGCGATCATATAAGTGGGAGATGGGGGTCTATAAGCACATCCTTAAATGGTCCCTAGTCGTGTGAGTTTCGAGAGAGGGCATCGATACTCCAGAGTAGACTAGTGTATACAGTCGAGACCCCGACGAGGGGCGGTGGCCGGTCTCACAAGCCACTGGTGTCAGTTGGATCACCTAAGAAGTATACAGGTGCTCATTGGGTTATGAGTACACCGGACAGGACTCGCCGGGAACATGCTACTTGGTCATATACCAGACGTCAGATGGCAGTTCCCTGGTGACATGTGTACAGGTTAGTTCATCGACCTGGGGATCGTCATATGTCTTGTGTGAGTTCCCACTGTACTTTGATTACTACCCTACCACGGCTCAAAGGAGTTGTGAAAACAGGTTTTAGTTGGGTACAGTCCCGAGCCACATGGAGGCAGTGAGCGCATCTTCAGGGGTTCGTCTCTCCCGGTATTGGGGGTGAGGTCGTGCTGTGTCTAGGAGAGCCATTACACGAAGCCCTCGGCCGAGGCAAGGAGATTTACTGGTAGGTATTCCAGTAGTATCTCAGGGTGTTCTGGGCTACACTCCGACACGACTTGTACCGCTTTTGGGGGTCTGACATTTACCAACCCCCTAGGCCCGCCATGCGATGCTCATAGACGAACGGACCGGACTGTACGGATATTGTCACTGACAGGCTCAGTAGGGTTGTCGGGCTGAGTTCGCTCACAGACGTCCCTTTTAGTCAATACCTGGTAGCCCGTTACGTATTGTCTTATACCTCTGACGTGCTAGTAGTTAAATCCACAACCAAGGTATTGACGGGTGTTTAGAGTCCCCCACATTCAGTTACTCAGCTTTTGGGCGAAAAGTTGTAGAGGCCGTATGGAGATATGGCAAGGTCCGATCAGATACGTGCGGTATTGCACGGATCAGGATCGAACAGTTTGTACTATAGGCCGTATGGATATATGGCAGGGTTCGATCAGATACGTGCGGTATTGCACGGATCAGGATCGAACGGATGTTACTGGCCGGCTTTGGTTTAAGCCGGATCCTAGTATAGTACAGTATAGATTTTGTCTCATTGCATTTGTATTTCGGTCGGAATACAAATGCGGGTGTGTATGCACAGTATCGGGGTTTTCCTGTAATTTATTACTGGACCAGTTTTCTGGAGTTGCCAGTTTGCTTTCCGTTTCGGCCAATTTTCTTTGTATCGTTCATTGGCCGAAGTTTGGTGGAGGAGGGCTTATTTGCATTGTTGCAAATAAGCATTTATGGAGAGGGGTTCTTTGCATATATTTGTATCATGATGGTTTCATGATGGAGCCCATCCCTTGACCTTTCTTAAACTCATGATTGCTTGACTTTCTTGATCATCATGGTTTTAGTCATGGTTGTTGGTTGAGTGTTGGGGTTGTTGTGATGATGATTCTTTGCATGATAGCCTTCTCTCTCTCTCCATTGTATTATTGGATGGCTCTCTCATTCTATCACTCCTCTCCCTCACTCACTCACTCTCTTGCCAAGAAGTGGCTGGCCAAGCATGGAAGGGGGCTGTCCCAAATTTTTGGTGTGGGTTTTTGGCTCATTTCATGTTGCAAAATTCCCATAAGTTCCATCTCCAAACTCTACAGTTCATCCCTCCACCAAAAGGCAATTCCACAAACCCCAAATGAGACTTGCTCACTAGATATTCTACAGCAAACCTTGGGCACGTCGACTAGCCAGCTTCGTGCCCGAGTTGCCTCGGCATTGAGGTGGGAGCCCGTAAAAGAAGTAGGCGATGTGGTGCACTTCCGGTGACGAGGTGGAGACAGGACATTCCGCAGGAGATCGGGATGACGACGAGAAGACCGGAGGACTCGGATCTGTCGGTATATCTCTCTTCCCCATCTTGTAGTTAGCTAGGACTAATTAATGGTTCGATCCGGGTATTAGTGCGCGGTGGTTTGCCAGTTCAAGTAAAATTTAAAGTTTATCACCGCTTCCGCATTTGGCCGTCGGGTTGACGGCCGGGGCGCCGCCGTGCACTTACAGGACCTGGGACAGGGGGAGCTTTGGTGGTAAGGACATACCCCAACTTGTCGTAAGTGATTGCCATCTTGACATTCCTGAGCCAATCTTTGTAGTTTGGCCCTGTCAGTATGTTTTTATCTAGTAATAACTTAAGTCCGGTCATGTTGAATGGTCGCTGCAATTAGGAGAGAGAAAAGAAACACTTTAGCATGATGCTCTTGCAAGTTTAGAGTGGTTTTTAGTTTGTCTAAACTGGATGGCTCCCACTGTCTCTCGAATCCCTTCTCAAACCGTAAAGAAAGGATTAGTCGGGATCAATCTCACCGTAAAATACTTGCTTAACCGTTTAGCCAGGCCAGTGTCGGTACTTCGAGGGAGGTTTTCCAACGCTTTCGCGAAGTTCCTTAATTAAGTAACCTCTTTTCCCTGTGGGCGTAGCCCCGCTAACACCTTTCTAGACACCTACTAGGTTTATAGCATTGATCGTTAAGTGAGAGTTTTCCCGAGGAGTAGCATATACTCACAGTAGGATCGGGATCCAAATATCATCGCGTGATAAAACCGAAGGAATCCTACCAGAATCATCACACTCCAAATGGTATGCAGCGCTAGCAAGTTTCAGTACTTATGAAACTCCCGATGTGGATTTTTTCCCCATGCTCTTATGACCTTGACTTTGGCCAAAATATCATAAGTCACATGTTAGGTTCTACCCGTCATTCTCCTGGTTAATTTGAACCCACCCGTACCTACCCTTGACTTTGGCCAAAATGGCAGCACGACTGTCCCAAACCAACGCATCTATCTATGCTGCACATGAATACCCAATAGCTACCAATCACTATGCCTTGACTTTGGCCAAAATACATAGCTTGAATACTTTTTGACCATTCATGTGGAATGACGGAGGGCTACGAATGGTTTTGGCGAAACCGTGAATGTAGTGAACTTGATATAATCGATGGAACGAGATAGCTTTTAAAAAGAGTGGTTCAAGCTCCGCGTTTAAAAGTTTAGTTTTGAAAAGAACCGAGTGGTTTTCAAAGTGTTCCAATTGACTTTTACTTGGTTTATTTTCTTGCATTAGTTCTTTTAATGCGTCCCATCATTTAATCCTACCATTGCAAAAAACAACAAAAATATGACGTACGCTTATGCCATTCGCATTCGCCACGGGGCCCCGTCATCACCTGTTAGGTTACTTAACTAACGACAGAGCGGGGCTGGGCTAGCACGGCTGTAAAACATAAGCAACGCCTAAATAGTTATAGTATATAAATATATAGCAATGATAGACATTACAGATCACAGATGAATACATTGGATATACTAGGAATCCGCAATCCGTTCGAGCCTGCAACGAAAAGCGGATTACACGGTCGCGGTGAATAGCCAAATACCCTACCCAAGACCCCTACGGATGCGGCAAACTACCCGCCAAGTACCCGAAGCGAAGCAACCTCCCTCAACACCGTGAGTAGGCCACTCGGCACTTCGAGATACCCGGTAGTTTGTGCACCCCCACCATGGGTCTATCCTAGGAGCAAAAACAGTAAAAAGAATTATACAATGACGGATACAACCCTGACCCAGTTGTGCGGCCATACAAATAATAATACATCAATTTACATATTACAATGAATGAAAGAAAAAGAAACACTCATCTCACATCCACCCCGGCTATTCACCCGCGACAATCTAACGCATTCATATACACATACCATCATCAAACACAGATCACAGATATGTATAACCCCCACTAATCGACTTATAGCGATTAGCAGACGTTCAATACATATAAACATCACAAATATAACCCATTAGTCAAAGTGTAGTGAAGTTCGATCAAAAAATACGGATTTATAGGCCCCCAAAAACAAATTTCTTTTCTGGAAAACCTGGGCACAAATAAACCATCTTAAAAATCCCAAAACCAAGTCAGAAGAACACTGCACCAAACTCGACCCAGAACCGAGTCAAAACGGCCGCGGTTCCGCGGCAATAGACATGCTTTTGCCGCGGAACCGCCGTGCTTTGAGCGATTCACTGGATCGTTTTTGGTGGCTTTCTTCACAAAACCCTGAGATGATTTTTGACGTAAGATTTATTTTATTTTGAGCAGAAAAAATTTCAACAGAAAGTTAGGGTTTTGCGTTTTTAGTTTTGTGATTTTTTCCGATTGAACTTCCATACACTTTACTACCTAGCTAGTTTATGTTTAGTTAGGCTCTGATACCACTGTAAGTCCACGTTGCCCACCCCGGTGCTTGCGGGGAGGTGGAAAACGGAATAAAAATCGGATTTTTACTACTCTAGGCAACATGGACTAGACAAAGTCGGGATCTTTACTAAAAAAAACTAACTAAAAGCTAAATAGAAAGTAGCTACAAGGAAGAATGGTTATACCTAGGGCTTTATGTCCTTCTCTCCTTGCTCCTTGGAGTGTAAGAAAGAGATTGCCTTGTCGCCTTCTCGAGTCGAAGAAGGATCCACCCGAAAGTCTCAACCTTTGGCTTCAACTTCAAGCTAGAAGTAACTAAGGTGCTAGAAGTGCTAATCCTAGAACCCTAGATGAGAGTAGAGATTACTATGGAGTGGTTTTTCTCAAGCTCAAGTGTTTCTCAACACATGAGAGGGGAGAGCTTGAGGAAGAGGAAGAGCAAGAGAGAGAAAGTATATGATAGAATGAGAGAATAATGAAGCATTCTCACATATATGTGTGAATTATTGTAAATTGAAAATTAGTGATATAATTGTCATGGCTTAATCAAGACATGACCATTATCATTTCATTTTTAATGCAAATTGCAAGGATCAAAGAGCATCTTCCAAATGAAATGATGATGGTCAAAGTGTCAACCTAGGTCAACAAGTCAAGAATGTCAAATGGTCAACAACCATAACCATGCACAATTATATTAAACTAATATCAATTAACCATAATACACACATAAGCATTAGGGTTAATAAAATGATAATGGTCATTAACCCTAATCAAAGTCCTCTCCCTCTGTCTCAATCAACTGTGCATACGCACCCGTATTCGTGATCCGAGGAACACGAATACAATGAGATAAAACCAATCCCAAATCATATACTAGGATCCGGCTTAAACCAAAGCCTGCTAGTTTAAGCTGTCCGGACAGCAAACGTGCACAAGTGCGCGGATGTGAACGAACCCTGTCACAAAACCATGCGACCTCTACTCATTTTGCCTAAAGGCGAATAGCTCTCTGTGTGGGACTCTAAAGACTCGACACTACGCTGGCAGTGGGTTTAACCACAGACCGCAAGTGGCACTAGCTGTACGTAACGGTCCCCAGGTAGATGCAGATAAGAAGACTGACGAGGTAACCCCATCTGAGCTCCTACTGAGCCTGTATGTGACAGTCTCCGTACAGTCCGGTCTGTTCGTTTGATACATCGCATGGCGGGCCTAGGGGGGCGGTGAATGTCAGTCCCCTAATAGCGGTACAAGTCGTGTCGGAGTGTAGCCCAGAACACCCTGAGATAACACTGGAAACCTACCAGTATATCTCGCTTGCCCTGGCCAGGGACTACTTGTGTAATGGCTCTCCTGGACACAGCGCGATGTCAACCCCCAATACCGGGAGAGTCGAATCCTGTCTAACCGTCACTGTCTCCAAGTGCTTCGGGACTGCACCCAAAAACTACCTGTTTGCACTACTCCTTTGAGCCGTGGTAGGGTTGTAATCAAAGTGCAGTGGGAACACACTCAAGGTGAAGTGACAGTGTCAAGTCGGCGGACTAAGCTGTACTCATGTCACCTGGGAACTGATAACTGACGATAGGTATAATACCAACCAACAGTTCCCGACGAGTCCTATCCAGTGTACTCGTAACCTAACGAGCACCCGTATACTATCTCAAGTACGACATACTGACGGCTGTGGGACAGACCGTCTCCCACGCTGGGATGAGAAGCGCATACGCTAGTCTACTCCGGAGTATCGATGCCCTGTCTCGATAGTCCAACGACCAGGGACCTGTATAAGGATGTGCTTATGGATTACCCAGCCCCCACGAGTGTGAGCGCCATCACAACGCTGGTAATCAAGCAAAGATCCTAAGGGCTCTACTAATATGTATATAAGCGATATGCTAAAAGAAACACATGCATATATTGAAGTAGAGACAAACCGAGTAGCATACTACCATTTCGAGCAAGATTGTATATACAACTGTGAATATCCCAAGCTTCCATCAAGTAATATATAAACTAGTATGATACAGTAATGGCCTCTAGGGCATATATACTAACACCAACAAAGGGGGTAGCCTCGACTACCTCCATCCTAGCCTCCGGGCCGCCCCTAGGGAGATCCGTTGGGGCGGTGACCACCAAGGGTGCCTCTCCCGAAGGAGCGAGTGCTTCGAGAGCAAGAACCAACGCAGGAGGCTCTATCGCTAGAGGGACATTGTCGTCAACCCCCTACACATTGAGCAGTGTTTCATTAGGGGTGTCAACAGGCTCTACCGTCAGTAAGCCCGTGGGAATCTCCCCCATCACCGAAGTCTCTGCAAAATTCACACAAGAATAAGAATACATATATACAAGTGCAGGAAATATGAAGTATTACAAAGAAATACAGGAACATACCGTTGCTTAAGGAAGCTTTCAATATGGCTTGTTCAAGCCGATGCTCCATCTCGAGGAGGTGTGCTCGCCGAGATTCAAGGGTAGACTCGTGGCCGCCAGTCCACAATGAAAGCGTATCCGCAGCATCCTTCGAAGCAGCCTGTTTAAGGGCCCTTTCGCCCCATTCCTCCAAAGGGCCGATGAACCGCCGCCAGATCCACGAAGGGTCTTCGTAAAAGATTACGGCAGGATAGGGCTTCTTTGGAACCCTTACGTTCTGAGACTCATTTTTAGAACGTCTTATAGCCTCAGCCAATTGTGCGGCTTCTTCGGCAGCTGAACTCGGAAAAAGTAAGCCAGCATTCGACTCTTGCATGGCCAATGGTTCATCCTGAAGAATGGGCTCAGACTGTATTAATGAGTCGAGCAGGTTGGTAGCCACCTTCCTCCGCCGCTTGGATCCAGAACCAACCGCCGAAGGCGACCGTTTCCTCCCCCGTGGAGCCTTGACACGACGCCGACCCACCTCACCTTCAACACCCTCATTTCCAGCACCATCGCTTGGCGGTGCTGCCGAGGACGACACGGCCATTGTCGACGCCGCCGGCAGTGGTACTGCTACTGGTGCCCTTTTACCACTTGACTGAGCACGGGTATCCAATGGCATACCAACTGTGGGAGTAAGGTCCACCTCTGACTCCCCCGGAATAAGCACAACACTGGTGTCCTTCAAGGGGAAGCGGACCAATGTGCGCGGCCGCGGCGGAATTCCCGTGGCCTGAACCGAAGTAGGAGCGCCATAGCCAAGAAGCAACCTCTTCTCCTCAGCAATAATTGGGCTGACCCGATGAAGATACCAGCCCGTAAAGGACCCCACGCATCGGGGAATATGATCGGCTTCAGAGATCATGAAGTAAGAACCAGTGTTCAGCCTCACGAAGTGATGAGCAGCATCACGAACAGCTTCGGGTGAAGGGACCAGCGCAACTGTAAAATCCTCGAAGGGAACGCCCTGATCATATCCAAGCTGCTAGACGAAGCGATGCGGATTGTACCACATAAAAAGAGCCGCACTGTTCTGACGGAATACCAGATAACCTGGTCTGATCGCGTACAAGTGCGTGGCCTCCCGGGGCTTCAGATAAGGCACTTCACCTTTCGACTGGTCATGGAGTTGTTGAATCAGACCTGAAGGAGCAGACAAAACCCGATCAATAAATGCCAGTCCGCCCGTGCTAGCGTAGGGAGCAATCAACACGCGAATAGCCCCGAACTGAGTCGGGTCGGAAGCAGCAGCGTCCACCAGCCGCATAAGTCGCAGAAAAGTATAGGCGTCATAAAATGCGGGTCTCTGATGCGCAGCAAAAGCCCCTAGCACGTGCATCTCAATCCAAGATGTAAAGTAATGAAGGGAGAAGTTTACTACATCCACACCGGGAGTTGAGGTGTTAGTGGCGGCGCCCAATCCATGATAGAGTTGCGCTAGCGCCGGGATGCCTACGGCCAGCCGTGTCTGTTAGTTATATGTATGCCCTAGAGGCCAGTACTGTACAAAGGATGTATATTATAGTGGATGCTGGGACATATATAGGGAGGACTTTCTTGCTGGACATGATAGTATGCTATCTGGTTACTCTTTACCTTAACGTGTACACTGATTGTCTCTCTGTTACATATTGGTAAAGCCCTTAGGATGTGTACTTGACTACCTGAACTATGATGCAGATCATACTAGTGGGGACATGGTAGTCCATAAGTACATCCTTCAAGGTCCCTAGTCGTGGGTGTATCGAGATGGGGCATCGATATACCAGAGTAGACTAGCGTATACCTTCTCGACCCATACAGATGGGCGATGGATGATCCCATATCCATTGGTGTTTGACATCAGAAATGATATACAGGTGCTCAGTGGAGATTGGGTACACTGGACGGACTCGCCGAGAACTCCCAGATGGTATTATACCTTACGTCAGATGACAGTTCTCTGGTGACACTGGTACAGAGTAGTCTGTTGACCCGAGATCGTCATAGAGTCTTGTGTGGTTCCCACTGTGCTTTGATTTCCACCTTACCACGTCCAAGAGAGCATGCAAAACGGTGGTTTTTGGGTACAGTCCCGAATCACATGGAGGCAATGAGCGATAGGAGGGGATTCGTCTCTCCCGGTATAGGGAGTTGATGTTGCACTGTGTTCGATTGGATATAACCGGAAATCCCTGGCCAGGGTTGCTGAGATTTACTGGTAAGTGTTACCAGTAGTTTCTCGAACTGTTATAGATCTCATATCGACATGACTTATCGAGCTATTGGGGTCTGACGTTTACCACCCCTAGGCGAGATATGCGACATATCAGACGACGAGACCGGACTGTACGGTAAGTGTTACTGGTTGGATTCAGAGGAGTGTGAGCGGGCTTGCTCGTCGATCTTCTGATCGCTCAATACCCGGGTGGCCGTTACGTTTAACAGACCGCTTGCGGCTTGTGGGTGTTTGATATGATCATCACCTGCTACCGGCGTATTAACGAGTCTTTAGAGTCCTACACAGAGGTTTCCTGGCTTAAGCGAAACGAAATAGGAGCGCATATGAGATATGTGCGGGACCAAGAATAATGTGTGTATGTGATACCGTATTCTATTCTCGTGATGAATGTATCGATTGGTTGTATGCGATAAAACCTAGTTATCGAATCAAGGATTGATTCGATAAATCGATACATTGGATATTAGTCGGTCATATGCGATATGACCGGATCATTGAATCAAGTGTTGATTTAATGATTTAATGTATAATTATATATTTGATATATTACTTTGCATTAACTAGTATTGGTTCACTTTAAAAGGATTTTCTCACTTGATGTGCACATTGTATATGTGATATATTTTTGTGTGCACTTGATTGTATCATGTTTGATGATACATGCTAATTTGAGTTTGTGTAAAGATTAAACCATGGTTATATGAATGGTTAGGGTTTTGTTTACTTATTCATTTATTAATTTTGATTATTTATTTTGGAAAAGAAAATGGAAATGGTGGCTTTCTTTGTTTCTTTCATGAAGCTTCATGGAGAGTTGAAAGCTTGACCATTTTTGTTTTATTCCCTTAACCTAACCATTCACCTAACCCTAGTTTTACTCTCTACACTTGGCCATGGTTAGTATATGATAAGTATTCATATTATTTTCATTTTTAAAGTGATACTTATCATATTATTATGATCTTCTTCTTCTTCTTCTTCAAGAAGAGAGCTTGCCACCATCAATAGCAACTTGAGAAAAAGAGTGAGAAATCCAATTCTAAAGTGAACCCACTTCCTATTTCTTCATCCTCTACCTCTTGCCAAGTAGTATAGGGTGTTTTCTTCACAAGTTTCATGACTTGGTGAAGTGGGAGCTTGATCTTGTGATGCCTCGACGTAGATCATCTTCGGCACCGAAGTCGACGACCTAGCCCGTCCATTTCTCCGATGAAGCCGATGCTAGAGTCCTGGATCCGATTTGGACAGCGGAGGGACGTCATCACGGAGCCTAGGAGGTGGAGGACCGGATCTACAAAGGTTGTAGCTTCTTTCCTTTAAGTTAAAGTTGTTTTCTTGCATCGCATCATCTATAAATCTAGTTAACGATCCGTATTAGGGTTTCTCGGCACTTGTAAAATTTGAAATTGGCATGGTTGATGCCTTGTGAGACCTCATTAGTGTGCCTAGGAACCTTTCAGTGGTATCAGAGCCTAGCTAGAGCCTTAGGCGATGTGTAGACGACGTTTGAAATCCGAACGAACATCGAAACCCTAACTCAAATTGCTCTCTGGAAATTTTCTGAAAATTTGGATTTTTGTGAATTAAAAATTGCCAAAAAATTCAGCAGGGAATTCTATGAGTTACTGTGAAGCACGTGATGCTAACTCGACCAAAGCGCCGCAGAACCGCGGCCCCATCCTGGGTTTCGCGGCGGTTCCACGGCCATTTTGGTGAGTTAGACCACGTGGCTTGCACAGTAATTCTTGTCTTGAAGTGCTGAGTCTTTTGGAAATTTTTATATTTTACTCAACAGTTGAGTTTTTCTGGGGTAGTTTTGGGGATTCGATTATTCGATCGGATTGTCTAATTTTGTCTATGTGATTTCCGGATAATTTTTGAATATGTTAAAAAGTTCGACCGGATATAAATACCCAATTTTTCCCCTGTCGGGAAATTTCCAAGTGTTGGATTTTTCCGTGGTTTAAAGACGTTCTAAGTAGTGCAAGTAACGCGATGGACCCTCTAGAAGACAACAAACCTTAACTCGATTATGTGACCGTCTTGAACTGCCCTTTGAACCTTAGGGTTTGGGGCAGTACGGCGTGCCACATGTGAGGCGTTGGCTTGACCCTTCTACGGCTAGACCGTTGGTACTGAGGCATGAACTGGATGTTTTTAAACTTGTTTCATGTGTTGATCTGTTTCGGGAAAACTTGGGTGTTTGAATGTTCGATCGGAAAGTTTAACATTTTCTATTTCATCCGGAATGTGATACAATAATTGGAATTCACAAGTAGTTATGAGATAACTAATATGAATGTTATAAACATAGCACTTTAGTCTCACTCGATCAGTTGCCATAGAATTTTGATGTGATCAAAAGTCCGTCGCAATCACGTAGCGTACGCGGATACTCACCGGGTAAACTTAATAGACAACCTCGCCCCATAGCCCCGACCAAGTGACTGTAGGAGAACCCCGTCGCCGAAAGCATCCGTTCGGGTGCTCACGGCAGCGGTGTTCTGCCTTGGTACACTTCGTCGACGGCGTCGGGGGTGCGGCCGCCTACTGAAGTTTGCGACGAGCATTCGATCAGGATGTCGGGAATCTTGTTGAATTGCCCGACTTGATATTGAAAAGTGTTTTCGATTTTGAGACTAAAATGCGGGGTTTATAATTGTTAGGCATGCGATGTCTAAGTAATTCATTTGATTAGGCATGTGACGTCTATGGAGGTTGCGGATTCCAACTGTTGTAGTTTTACATTTTCTTTTCTATGACCGTAAGTGTAATATGTGATATCGCCGGTTTCGTTGCTATATGTCAACGAGAATTGGGATGCGCATATTTACTTACGTTGATGACATGTGATGTTATGTGTTGCTAGATATGTTATATTGGATCGTCGTGTTTGAATAGCCGGGGTTTTTTTTATGTGAGATGAGTGTTTTTCATTTTCATTCATGTAAAAACTTGTATGTAATATTCTTTTATTGGGGCACTTCCAGGTTGCGGAAGATGTCACCGTTTGTATATTATTTACTTTTCCGCACTAGGATAGACCCAAGGAGGAGGGCACAAGTAACCGGGTTCTAGGGTCCAGTGGGAGACCAACTCGAGGAGTCGAGTCCGGGTCTCCTAACCCTAGAATTGGTAGGGTTGCTTGCCGCTCTCGTAGGGGTCTAAGGGTGTGGATTTGGCTATTCATCGCGACCGTGGAATCCGTGTTTTGTACTGGCTCGTATTGAAAATACGGACGTCCTAGTATATCCAATGTTTCATATGTTTCTTCTGCTGCGATATCTGTGATGTGATCATGTGATATGTTCTGTGATGGATACAGTATATAGTATATATGATATATTATATAGACGTTACTTATGTTTTGCACTCGCGCTAGCCATGCCCCGCTCTGCCGTTAGTTACCTAACCTAACGGTGCACGAGGGGACATCGAGGCGAATGCGGATGGCAAAAGTGTACGTCGTATTTATCTGTGATGTTTAGGTACTTAAATGATGGGACTTCATTAATATGATTAATGAAAGGAAAAGAAACCTAAAGATGTTGTGGAATCGAATTTCAAAATTAAAACAGGTAGCTACAGTTCTTGCTTTGCACAGCGGTATATTTGATATATCCTGCACCTTATTCGATGAGGAAAGGACTGAGATCCCTTCACCGGGAGTGACTCCTTTAGCAATAGCTGGCAGATGCTACACACTCGGTTTGTCTTTTGATAGCTTCTATAGTTTCTGCTTTACACAGTGATATATATGATATATCCCGCACCTCATTCGACGAGGAATGGGCCGACGATCCCTTCACCGGGAGTGACCCCTTTAGCAAAACTAGAAAAGCCTAAAAAAAACACTCCATTTTAAAATCATTTGATTCTACAACGATATCAAGTTCATTACGCAATAGGTTTTCAGAAAAACCTGTCGTAGCCCTCCGTCATTTCAGATAGGTAGTAGTTAGTATTCGTGCTGCGTTTGTTGGCCTTTGTCAAGGCGTAGTGTGCGGTAGCTGACTGGTGCTTATCTGCTTATGCATATGATGCAGATTGGGTTAGGGTAGTCGTGCGACCTTGTTGACCTTTGTCAAGGGTCGTGCGGGTGGGTTTAATTCAATCAGGAAATAACGGGTTGAACTTGACTAGCATCCTATGGTTTGTTGGCCTTTGTCAAGGTCATAGGAGGTTAGGGGAAAAATATTATCGGGAATTTCAAGTGTTGAAATTTGCAATGAGATTGCATACCTTCTATGAGATAGTTGGATCCCGATACCCGCTGCGAGTAAGAGTGACTCCTGGGAGAGTTTTACACATTACAATTAGCCGATCAAGTAGGTGTCTAGAAAGGTGTCAACGGGGTTACGCCTCTGGGAAAACGAGGTTTACATTAATTAGGTTTGTGCGAAAGCACGGGGGACCTCCCTCAAAGTACCGACACTGGCCTGGCTAAAAGATTGGCGAACCTGTAGCGTGTAATTAATCCCGGCTAGTCTTTCCTTTTAGAGTTTGAAGGAAGATTTGATAAAAACAGTGGGAGCCATCCTGATTAGATAAAATAATAACCAATCTGATCTTGCAAGAGCGCACGCAGAGTGTTTTCTTCTCTCTCTCTCTAGGTAGCGACCATATCCGCCTTAATCAAGATAATAATATGGATGTATTGACCGAACCCGCTTGTTATACTGAGCTGGGAAACATTGGTCCCGCTCCAACTTATAATTGTTATAAGACAGAGCAGGAAATAGGGGATTACCAGAATTCCCGTGCCGCCCAAACGAAGAAAGTGCATGCTGATGCATCATCTTCGGGTGTGTTCGTTACAAAGAACTGTTTCTCTGTATCCTCTACGTCCTAGGTATTTGATACCGGATCGGGATCCCAGATATGTAATCTGTTACATAGGGCTACAGATAAGTAGAGAACTGAGAACTGGTGATAAGTTTCATGAGACAGAAAATGGGGCAAGTGTTGCAGCCAAGTCTGTTGGTCACTGTCACCCTGTATTACCAATAAATTGAATCTGAATGAATGTCATTAGATACCGAACCTGATATACAAAATCATATCAGTCTCTTTATTTGTAAAGAAACGATAAAATTTTGTATTGTTGGATAATGTTTTGAACATTTCCTATATCAAAAGTTGATCGGTTCAGGCACGTTATCTAAAAGTATTGATGTTCTAAATCAAACTACAGTTCTTAGTATACAGAACACATACAAGAGGAAGAGTTCAGAAATAAACGAATCCTTCTTGAGGCATTGTAGACTAGGTCATATCAATGCGACCTGACTGACTGAAGTTACATTTAGATGCATATTTAAATTAATTTGAATTTACATCTTGTGAAACTTGCCGGTCAGGTCACAAAGATACGATGACACCGGCTCTGTTTATTGTAAACAGAGAAAGAGTTAGTGAACTCTTGGGATGATACATGCTGATGTATAAAGGTCCCCTGTCTACACATGCCAAGACCGGTTCTTTGTACTTCATTAAATTCTCTGATGATCTTTCAAGATTCAGACATATGTTCCTGCTGAAACACAAGTCCGAACCTTTTGAGATATTCGGAGAATATAAGTTAGAAGTAGAGAACCAATACGGATAGAAGTATTATGTCCTTTGATGCGATCAAGCAGGAGAATACTTGTGCATGGAATTCCTGGACTATTCTAAAGGAGAATGAGATTCTCTCTCAGCATTACTCCTCCGTATACACCACAGCACGATGGTATATCGGGGCGGAGCAATAGCACCCTATATGATATGGTGTGGTTTATGATGAGTACTACTGAGTTTCCTATTTCCTTTTGGGGGTTATGCACTTGAGAAGCTGCATACCTATTGAATAGGGTTCTAATCAAATCAGTTGCCTACCACTTCATATGTGATATGGAAAGGGAAGATCCCATATCTTAAGTTAATTAAGATTTGGGGTTGTTCGGCCTATATCTAAAAGCAAAATCCGGACAAGCTCGAGGCAAGGTCTGTTATGTAGAACTGGAAATGTTCCAGCCATACAAACTGCAGCTGATGATAGAACTAAAGGATTCAGTAGATTCCAACGAACCTCAGCCTCTCCGCCGATCTAGTAGGGTTCCTCACCCACCTGAGAGATACTTCGGTTTCTCTATAACAGTGGGAGCGAGGATGTCATCATGAGATGATGACCCAACTAGTTTCGAGCAGGCCATCAAGAGTAGGGACTCTATAAGAATGGCTGGATGCTTAGCGATCTGAGATGGAATCCATGTACACCAACAAAGTATGGACTTTGGTTGCTATATCTGAAGGGTTAAATCCCCATCAGGAGCAAGTATATCTTGAGAAGATTACTTGGTGTAGATGGAAAAGTTGAGACTTTCAAAGCTAGACATGTTAAAGGTTTTCGTCATCGACCAGGCGTTGATAATGATGAAACCTTTTCCAGTGCCTATACTTAAGTCCATCCGAATCCTACTTGCCACGGCTACATACCATGACTACGATATCTGGTGGTTGGGTGCCATGACTGCTTTTCTAAATAATGTTTTAGAAGAGAACGTCTATAAGTACACAGCTAGAGGGCTTCGTAGACAGTAGGAGCAGCGGAAACGTGTACAAGATGCTTTATAGGATAAAGCAGGCATCGCGGAGTTGGAACATCTGTTTTGATGTGTTAGTCAAAGAGTTTGACATCATCAAAATGGTAGATGAACCTTGTATAAACAAAAAGGTAGTAGGGAGTATAGTGACGATCCTCGTAGAGTACGCGGATGATATGCTCTTGATAGGGAAGGAGTTTCCTATGCTACGCTCGATCAATCTCCGCTTATCACAATGATTCTCCATATA
Source organism: Agapanthus africanus (assembly GCA_030015575.1). Lineage (NCBI taxonomy): Eukaryota > Viridiplantae > Streptophyta > Magnoliopsida > Asparagales > Amaryllidaceae > Agapanthus > Agapanthus africanus. The sequence continues at coordinate 543,599,752 of CM057337.1, forward strand.
GGATCAAAGTAATACCTCCTAAATCCTGGGTTTTAGATCTATGAGATAAATCTAATTAGATATTAGGATACTCACTAGTTGTAGTGAGATGGTATCAATCGATCCTGGGAAGAATCACTGGAAGGGTTCCAGGATGATAAGGACGACTGAAAGTCAGTCACAGGCATTGTCTTTACCCTCAGTAAAGGGACGGTATGTTGGAAGAGTTCCAAGCTAGATACCGTGGCTAACTAGACGATAAAGGCACGATACATCACTACTTAAGATGCTACCAAAGAGGCAGTCTGGATGTATATTTGTTCATGAGATGAACTTAGTTCCTCCCATTGTGAGACAATGGAGTTGTGGCTTATGCCAAGGAACGTCCGTCCCATCAGTGATCCAGACATATTCTAAGGCAGTATCACCTGATCATGGAGATGGCCGATCTCCAAGGAGATCAAGGTTAGGAGAGCAGACACAGAGGATAACACCACGGATCCACTCACGAAGGCCTATTCCTAGAGAGAGACTTTTATGGGATGGTTGAGTATGAGATACTACAACCACTGCTGCAGATGGCCCTAGTGCAAGTGGGAGATTGTTAGTTATATGTATGCCCTAGAGGCCAGTACTGTACATAGGATGTATACTGTAGTGGATGCTGGGACATATATAGGGAGGACTTTCTTGCTCGGCATGATAGTATGCTATCTGGTTACTCTTTACCTTAACGTGGACACTGATTGTCTCTCGTTACATGTTGGTAAAGCCCTTAGGATGTGTACTTGACCACCTGGACTATGATGCAGATCATACTAGTGGGGACATGGGAGTCCATAAGTACATCCTTCAAGGTCCCTAGTCGTGGGTGTATCGAGACGGGGCATCGATATACCAGAGTAGACTAGCGTATACCTTCTCGACCCATACAGATGGGCGATGGATGATCCCATATCCATTGGTGTTTGACATCAGAAATGATATACGGGTGCTCAGTGGAGACTGGGTAGACTGGACGGACTCGCCGAGAACTCCCAGATGATATTATACCTTACGTCAGATGGCAGTTCTCTGGTGACACTGGTACAGAGTAGTCTGTTGACCCAAGATCGTCATAGAGTCATGTGTGGTTCCCACTGTGCTTTGATTTCCATCTTACCACGTCCAAGAGGGCGTGCAAAACGGTGGTTTTTGGGTACAGTCCCGAATCACATGGAGGCAATGAGCGATAGGAGGGGATTCGTCTCTCCCGGTATAGGGAGTTGATGTTGCACTGTGTTCGATTGGCTATAACCGGAAATCCCTAGCCAGGGTTGCTGAGATTTATTGGTAAGTGTTACCAGTAGTTTCTCGAACTGTTATAGACCTCATATCGACACGACTTATCGAGCTATTGGGGTCTGACGTTTACCACCCCTAGGCGAGATATGCGGCATATCAGACGACGAGACCGGACTGTACGGTAAGTGTTGCTGGTTGGATTCACAGGAGTGTGAGCGGGCTTGCTCGTCGATCTTCTGATCGCTCAATACCCGGGTGGCCGTTACGTTTAGCAGACCGCTTGCGGCTTGTGGGTGTTTGATATGATCATCACCTGCTGCCGGCGTATTGACGAGTCTTTAGAGTCCTACACAGAGGTTTCCTGGCTCAAGCGAAACGAAATAGGAGCGCATATGAGATTTGTGCGGGACCAAGAATAATGCGTGTATGTGATACCGTATTCTATTCTCGCGATGAATGTATCGATTGGTTGTATGCGATAAAACCTAGTTATCGAATCAAGGATTGATTCGATAAATCGATACATTGGATATTAGTCGGTCATATGCGATATGACCGGATCATTGAATCAAGTGTTGATTTAATGATTTAATGTATAATTATATATTTGATATATTACTTTGCATTAACTAGTATTGGTTCACTTTAAAAGGATTTTCTCACTTGATGTGCACATTGTATATGTGATATATTTTTGTGTGCACTTGATTGTATCATGTTTGATGATACATGCTAACTTGAGTTTGTGTAAAGATTAAACCATGGTTATATGAATGGTTAGGGTTTTGTTTACTTATTCATTTATTAATTTTGATTATTTATTTTGGAAAAGAAAATGGAAATGGTGGCTTTCTTTGTTTCTTTCATGAAGCTTCATGAAGAGTTGAAAGCTTGACCATTTTTGTTTTATTCCCTTAATCTAACCATTCACCTAACCCTAGTTTATTCTCTACACTTGACCATGGTTAGTATATGATAAGTATTCATATTATTTTCATTTTTAAAGTGATACTTATCATATTATTATGATCTTCTTCTTCTTCAAAAAGAGAGCTTGCCGCCATCAATGGCAACTTGAGAAAAAGAGTGAGAAATCCAATTCTAAAGTGAACCCACTTCCTATTTCTTCATCCTCTACCTCTTGCCAAGTAGTATAGGGTGTTTTCTTCACAAGTTTCATGACTTGGTGAAGTGGGAGCTTGATCTTGTGATGCCTCGACGTAGATCATCTTTGGCACCGAAGTCGACGACCTAGCCCGTCCATTTCTCCGATGAAGCCGATGCTAGAGTCCTGGATCCAATTTGGACAACGGAGGGACGTCATCACGGAGCCTAGGAGGTGGAGGACCGGATCTACAAAGGTTGGAGCTTCTTTCCTTTAAGTTAAAGTTGCTTTCTTATATCGCATCACCTATAAATCTAGTTAACGATCCGTATTAGGGTTTCTCGGCACTTGTAAAATTTGAAATTGGCATGGTTGATGCCTTGTGAGACCTCATTAGTGTGCCTAGGAACCCTTCAGTGTCCCCTCAACGATACGATGAGCCAGATAGATAACTGAGACTCTCATGAAGCTGCGATGCATAGGGATGACGAACCAGCTAAGCCAGACACTGATAAAACCCACAAAGAATGTCTCCTCGTCCATGCTGGGAGCTGCAATCGATTCGAAAGATACCGGCGACATGATAGGAATATAATACTGCGGTAAATCCGATTCCTTAGTCGGCCGCCTGTTCAAACCAAACCCAAAGGGGTCGTTGATGTTTGCAAACTTGGGAGCCGTCTTCGACAAGACAACCTTGCAAAGGAAGCAGACGATGAAGCTCTTGAAAGTGACACCCTGCTCTTCAGATTCCGTGAACAGTTTGTCGAAGATGCCCAGCGCCTTAATCAAACTCGGACGTTTGGGGCGGACGGCATTCTCGGTATACAAGCCGTCGAGCGTTGCGGGCTCGGTCTCAAAGGCGTACTCATCAGAAGGCAGAAATTCCTCGTAAAGTGTCCCTCTGATTGGCAGCCCGAGATCTCGCGAAATTCTTCCAAAGAAATTGAACTTCACGGTCCCCCAGGAGGAAAGTGTTGGTGGGGAGATTCCACTGGTTCAGGATGGCCTTAACCTACCAGACGTGAGGAGACGGGTAGTGGAAGAGGGACGCATAGATCGCCTGATAAAGCCCAACCTTCTGCAGTCGCGCGCAGTAGGCGGATAAGATGTAGCGAGCCTAAAGAAGGTAGCCCGTGGGGTGTCGAGAGGTAAGCCCTATCTTATAAATCTGCCCCATGGCTGGGCTTCACCCTGGCAAATGCGGCGCCCCAAAATATCTATAGTCGATATCGGATGGTTTGGGATGCCAGTCGTCGAAGGCTCAAGTTGCCCCATCGGGGCCCAATTCGGCATCTCCATAGCGAAGACAGTCCTTGGAGGATCCATCGGCAGGAATGGATAGGTAGGCTCCGTCGGTGTCTCACAAAGTAAACTGCGGCGGCCGCGGATGATGTGACCGTACCAGGTCCCCCACAAAAGCAAGTTGGTGCAGTTCAGGTCATGAGCCCTGATCATCGTCATCACTTTCTCGTCAGATGACGACTGAGGAAAAGCGGCCTCCGAGCGAGTGAAAGGAAAGTACGGAACGGAAGTCATAGTACCTGAAATAAAATAAGGGGAAATCGTTAAAGCGAAGCCAACAGTGTGTATATATATATATATATATATATATATATATATATATATGATTGTAAATATATATATATAAAAAGACAATGGAAGACAGCGACAACGGACTCATTTTATTGGACTATTGGTTACAAAACACATGGGTCCCACAAAATCAAGATGACGACTTGCTAATAATGAGGCCAAGCAATCATAATGAGATAAAAGGAAGATTCTCATTAAATAAACAGTGGATTTCAAATGAACTTACACATTCCCGTAAGAGAAATCCATCTTGGACTTTATAACAAATCAAACAGAATCAAGGGAATTAAATTCCCAGAGAGCACCAATACAAGATTCTTCTTCTTGGTTACAGAGAGACAACTCAGGGCAAGAAAACCCCAAGAAGCTCTCTGGGAAGAACTGAGTTCTTCTGAGGAATTGAATCCTTTTGAAAAAGGGGAATTAAATTCCCAGAGACATTTTTGAGATGGAATTAAATTCCATGGAAAAGGGCAAACATCACCATTGACCTCTGAAGACCAGAGAAATCTTAGCAAGATCTGTTGTTTAAGGATTGAAGGGTTATCTTTTTAAAGAACTTAAAATAAAAAATGTGTGTTCTTGTTAAAAGGAAAAACCCTTGATCTGGATTTAAAATCCAACGAACATTTCTGCAAAAGTTCTTCATTCGTTCAAGATTATTACCTGAAGAAAAGGAAACCTTTCAACAGAGTTAAACTCTGGAAAATTTGCAAGACTGAGAACTAAGCTCTGAAGAAAGAGAATTAAATTCTCAAAAAGGAAAAAGTTACCAAAGGAAGGAGATGAAAGAGTGGAGGCGCTTCTGAAGAGACCCCTGCATTTATAGGATGTGATGGAAAACATTTCATCTCCCCGATTCCCTAGATGGATCCAACGGTCACAAAAGTGACAGCGTTGCACTCACGTGCAGACACGTGAGAGCAACGCTGTGGAGGCATTTGTTTCCTGATTAAAAAATCAGGAATTACCTCAATGAGGTATCACGTGTTCACACGTGACCAATGGTCACATGATGACACGTGATGGTTAAAACTTCATCAAACAGAAACGAAAACAAACTGCTGAAAAATGACTCAATTGGGGGTCACGTGCTCCCACGTGACCAAGGGTCACGTGCCAGCATGTGACAGGCTTTGAGAGCCTTACAGCTTAATAGAATTTAATTCTAAAAATCAGAAAATACCTCAACGAGGTGTCACGTGCTCACACGTGACCAATGGTCACGTGTTAACACGTGATGGTTAAAACAGCAACATAAACAAGAGGTTGTTAAAAGGCTCAATTGGGGGTCACGTGCTCACACGTGACCAAGGGTCACGTGCCAGCACGTGACAGGTTTTGAAAGCCTTACAGCTTAATAGAATTTAATTCTAAAAATCAGAAAATACCTCAACGAGGGTCACGTGCCAGCACGTGACAGGCTTTGAAAGCCTTACAGTTTAATAGAATTAAAATTCTGAATTTCTCTAAAATCTTTCCAAATGGGAAAGGAGTAAGGAGAACCGTTGGATTAAAAATCCAGGGCTGATTAAATATCACCAATTTATGGAAAAATTTTAGACAAGGAAAGATTTCCCCTAAATCTCACCAGAAACAACAAACAGAATATCTTTGGATTGAAAATCCAACGGTGAATAAAATTCACTTAATGATATAAAGGCTCATATTAACTATGAAAACAAACAAAATCTTTCAATGAAAGATTTGCAAAACAAATTGATTCTTTTCCTTCTCCTATAAATAGGAGCTAAGATAAAGAATTAAATATATAGAATTTTGAGGAGAGAGAGCTTCGGAATCTTGAAATTTCAGAGAGAAAAGAATGGAGAATTTAATTCTCTGCAAAGAAAAACCCTAGGTGGGAAAAGAAAGGGGATCAAAACTTCAAACAGAGAATTTAATTCTCAAATCTAAGAGTTTAACTCTTCTGCACAAAAGAACTTAGTTCTTCCTCTAGTTGAAGATCTGCAAAAAGCACATCTCCACATAAGTTGAGAATTTAATTCTCATCGGGTTGAGATCCTGCCATGCATATCCAAAACTCAGAGGGGGAATTGAGTTTAGAGAATTTAATTCTCCTAAGATAAAGTTAGGGTTTAACCCTATATGAGAATTTAATTCTCCCAAAATTATAGGAATTTAATTCCTCCAAGATAAAGTTAGGGTTTAACCCTATATGAGAATTTAATTCTCCCAAAATTACAGGAATTTAATTCCATCATGATGGACAGAACTAGGGTTTAAACCTAATTGAGAATTTAATTCTCTCAAACTCACAGGAATTTAATTCCTCTTAAAATGAAATTAGGGTTTCACCCGATACAAGAATTTAATTCTTTTACATATATGGGAATTTAATTCCTCTATAAGAAATTAGGGTTTAACCCTGCATAAGAATTTAATTCTTCCACATACATAGAAATTTAATTCCTCCAAAATCATAATTAGGGCTTTAACCCTAAAGAGAATTTAATTCTCAAAATAAAATAAGGAGACTTAAAAGATCTTTGTAAAGACTAAGGTCACGTGCCCCATGTGACCCCTGAAAAGATCCCCACAAATGAGAAGGATTTTTCCCTGAGGCAATACCTCACGTGCTCCCACGTGACCCTCATTATATATAATAAAAGCAAAGGCAAAATCTGACTTGGGCGCTCTCACGTGTTACCACGTGACCCCTAATGAATGTTCTAATAAAATCGGGGCATGAGTATACATCACGTGCCCACACGTGATGGCTATGAAAAATAAAAAAAGTGTTTAACACTTGTTTACAGAACAAAATAAAGAGGATCTGGCCCTACTTTTTGATACCATCACGTGCTCCCATGTGATCCCTTCCTCTTCTAGTGTTTAACACTAATCTGACAATTTGGTTTCCAGTGTTTAACACTGTTATCTGTTAGTGTTTAACACTAATTTGAGAATCACATTTTTAGTGTTTAACACTAATTTAATAATCGTATTTCCAGTATTTAACACTGTTGTTCTCTAGTGTTTAACACTAGCTTTAGCCCAATTGGCTAATTTTCTAGAGGCTAAACCTCCCCTTCAATTGAATCTCAAAATTGAGTGGAAACTTAGAGGTATAATGTTTAATCCTCAGCCAAAGACACAAATGTTATCAAAGCCTTCAAACTCTTGTTTTGCATTGCTAAACAATATGGGCTTAAACCCAGACAAATGTCTAATGGACCAACAGAGGGTCAATATTCCAAACTTAATTGGACTTAGCCCAAGAAGGCTATAAGTTCTCAATTCAAACTTAACAGAGCCAATGTGCTCATAATATAATTAATTGGTCTTATTTCCAAACTGGGCTATAGATCATTTAATCCACCTTGGTTCAAGGGTACACTTCTTCACTCCTTTAATATTTGTCGTTGTAATTCCTCAACGTCTTCAAAGAGCGGGTCCCGACAACCATACATTTCATAGACTGTGGGGTCCTTAAACTCATGGAGTATGATGTCCTTAATCTTGTCCGTGATGTCTTTAAACTAACAACGGACTATGGGGTCCTTAAACTCATGGACTATGATGTCCTTAATCTCGACCGTGATGTCTTAAAACTAACATCGGACTGTGGGGTCCTTAAGCCCATGGACTATGATGTTTTTAACCTCGACCGTGATGTCTTAAAACTAACAACGGACAGTGGAGTCTTTAAATCCACAGACTATGATGTCCTTAACCTCGACCGCGATGTCTTTAAACTAACATTGGACCGTAATGTCCTTAAACTAATTATCGACCGCAATGTCACTAAACTAAATAATAGAGCCCAATTGCTTTCTTGTTGGATCTAAACAATCCTGTTAAGTTGATATTAGTCTAAAATGTGTCTAACGTATCCTTAACTAACGTTTAAGTTGATCTCAGTCTCAAATGAGGCTAACGTATCCTTAAACCCAACCCCCCAAAATCAAATCTAAGAAAGATACGGATTTGAACTAGTCCACGCCGTACGGGCGACAACATAAATTAGTCTCCGTATACAATCCACGGGCAACCACAAACAAAACTAACACCCACGACACGAAGTGACTATCAGGAGAAGGAGAAAGTGGTTACCGCGATGCGGTAGCGTAATTAACTGCAGAGGCTTGCGCCTACAGGGAAGAGCATCCCCACAATCAAAAACCCCTCAAGCGAGGGGGAATCTGACGAAGTCTGCTACATCGGCCGCATCCATTTAAACCATCAATATATGGTGCCATAAATCAACTTGGCATCTTCGGAGAGGTGGAAGGATAGCACCAATTAGCATTTGTCCCAAATTTCAGGCAAGATGAATCTACGTGGTCGCGTCTCCATTATTCGGAGGGGAACATCCCTGCTTCCTGGTGTACGTGGAAGGGGACGCGGTGGGGCTACTACGTATTTACTCAGAAGTAAACACGCTAAGCGTATCTAAGCAGTATAAATAAAATACAAAAGAGACAGTGACAAAAGATATAATTGAACAACAACTTTATTTATTAATATTGTTTTTACAATACATCTGAAAAGTAAATACATGGAAATGGAAAACAATGCGTAAACAGTGGCATAACAGAAATGGAAAGTACTGAAATGAAATGTACAAGTAACTAAAGCTCCGGGTCGAAGGCTAGCTGGTCCAAGTCCTCGGAAGTGGGCTTGATCTTCTGAATGTCCGAATCACCTGACGACATTCCAAAGAAAAGAAGAAAGAGAATGTTGTCAGCGAAAAAATCGCTCGGTAATTCCCGTAAATAGACAAGAATATAATAGACAGAGTATAGAGTATATTGATTTAATGTTGTAATTAGAATTAATGCTGTTATTTATAGCTTGGTACAGAAGAGGCCAGTGTATACGAGTGGAGTCTCAATAGACCAGAGACTAAGGTGAACGGAATGCAAGGAACCGTTAAGGCACTGTACAACGGCAATTGAATTCAGGTTAGGTGTCTTAAATGGTTGCAGTCTCGTGCCACTTCTAATACCTTCCGTACCAATCTACCCCTTATAAACCCTGCGATGTCTTGATTGTATTGTTTGTATTATATTGTCTTGTATATTGTAAATAGATGGATGACTTGCCGAAACCATGATATAAGTAAATTGATATAGCCGGAGAATCATGTAGATAGATGTATATCCTTGGTTAGGTTCAGTCAATATAGTTTGAATAAATTGAACAGATTGATTATATGGATTCATGTTGAATTGTAGTTTGATACTTGAATCATATTCAAGTCAGATTGTATATATTGAGACTCAGTATGAATCAGACAAACAGAAAAGAAATTGAAGTCCCGAATTATGTTTTAGTGTTATCGGTAACTGCTGCACATGGACGACATGATTTGTGTCTTTTTCCAAGACAATTACCGTGTTGATAACACCGTTTGTTATATTGTCTACCATAAATAGGCAAGCACCCACTTCTCCAGCTCCCTGAGGCTCAAGAGATTGGTCCCGCTTAAACCTATGTTTACTAGGGTCCTTATTGTAATTTAATATAACTTGAGAGGGTTTTATGTAAAAATAATTTTGTATAATTTTCAAAATACACCTCAAGTATTTTATTATCGTCTTTAGAGTTTTCATTGATGTATAATTTATCAATGTGTCAATTCTAGTGAATAAAACCTAATTTCATAATATATGGTATTAAATTGTAGTATTGAACTTGTATGTAATTTGCATTGTATTTTCATGTAGAGTGATTTTTTTGATTTAGAAAAGTTAGAATATTTATATTATAATAAAAATTAGATATTTTGATGATACATATATATATATAATAATAATTTTAATTTATTATTTTTTCTAGAAATCTCTTTTTCTAAAGAAAATTGTATTAAAAATCTTTCGAGACCGTATTCTCCGTGAGGAGGTTTGCATCTCGCTCTACTAGGCCCGTGGATGTGTGATAATCCACACTATAACGATTGGGGTCCCCAATAATGGGTTGTAGAGGCGCAATTGCAAAGATTATTAAAATACATTTCTTGTAGAAAAACGTTTTTAATAGTAAATGGTATTTATATGTAAAATTGTATTTTCCCGTATTCTGTATTCCCGAAAGACATCGTGCTATGTTTGATATGTGTTTTGTGAGGAGGTAGGTCATTACCTCATGAATTTTCTAAGTTAATACGGTTTAAAAAGTTCAAGCATGTCGAAATGAAACATAAGGGTATTTTAATGTAAAAGTGGAATAAAACTTGCTACGGTTACAATTTTTGTGCCAAACTTGTTCTATTATCTTTGTTAATATTTAATGGTCATGACATGATAGTTTGGTATTATTGTGTTAAGCAAAATGGAACTTTTTAAAGAAAACCGAATCGGAAGTCGGATTAACTCCGTTTCCGTCGGATTGTAGAAATACGAGTTTTTAGAATAGCAAAGTGAAGGGGGAGGAGGGAATTACTTGATTATAGTTTATAGAAGAGGAAGAGGGAGGGATAGGAGGTGCCGGTGCGTCGTTTCATCGCCGGAAGCTTCTCGGATCGTCGTTGGAAGTTCGTCGGAGCTTCGCCCTTCGCTAACTCAACTTGTACACAAAAGTTCTTAGGATTTTTCTTGAGAGTTTGGGCAGAGATTTGTGAGTGAGGGGGGTGATTTGAGGTGTGGTATTTATAGGTAAAACTTAGGGTTAGGGTGTGATAAAAATGCATTAAAAATATGCATTAAAATGATGTTAAATGGGTGATTTAATCCTCTCTGGTTGAATACAGAATAAACAAACAATATGGGGTTAATGGAGTAGCTGAAGAGGTGCAGGGGTGAAGTTTGGAGGAATTTGGAACAGTTTGACCTGAGCTCGCCGGAATATTTGCATGTGTCACCGGTTTTGTACCGTCGGGTGGGGCTAGGGTTTTGGCCACGTGTCGGGGTCGCTTCATTTTCCATCATGTGTATGTTTATTCTGTAACTTATCTTATTACGTGTAGTGCACGTGTAGACTCTTGGGCTTCTAAAAGATTAAAAGAAAAATAATTAAAAAGATAATGTGGCTGATGGGATTTGAACTCTGGTGCTATAGTTTAGCAGTGCAAGGTCTTACCAGTGAGCTACAAGCTCTTTCTTGCTGTTAAAAAGCAAACAAATTTATAACTTGTGCTCAGGCTCAAGTACCCCTTTCTGTATTTTTGAAAAAAAATATTTGTACAAAAAGTTTAGGGCTGTTACATTCGATCCCTCTCAGAAGCGTACTTTAACACCTAGGTCTTCTCTCGATTCATCACATTCTTAAACCTAGCCCACAGCATTAATAAAAGTTGGCCATGCGATGCAATCAGGAGACATTCTAATCGATCTTCCTCCGTGTCATGCCCTGCTTCCTGAAAATATGGAATACGGGGGGTGATTAGACCATCCATGCTCCTATGGTCAGGGTATTATCCCACCGTAGTCACACTTCGGCTTCTAGCATTATATGGTAGTCAGTAAACAGTACTAGAGTAATGGAAAATCACAGTTCACAACTTTATTACATTGCAATATAAAGAGTTCGAAATACACTATTTTGTGGAATAAAAACTAACCGACGAAATACAAAGTGCTGAAAGCAAAAGAGATGGCATTGATGAAGTAGTCTAGATCTCCGCGATCTCGAATGGCAGGTCCTGCTCCTGGGCTGGATTCACTTCGTCCTCTGAGTATTCCACTTAGGTCGTCTGGGCAACACATATAGTAATAAATATATATATGATGGGTATGCAATATTATTAAACATGAGAAGTGCAACAAAATGCAGAACATGAGTATAATAAATATCAACTGAATATAAATAGTGCAATATAGATATCATGTCACGCCCCGCTTCCCGGTGTACGGCGAAGGGGATGCGACGAGGTCCGCTACGTATATACTCAAAAGTACATACGCTAAGCGTATCTAAGCAATATAAAAGTAAATCACAAGAGACGAGATATAAAATAACAGCAACTTTATTAATAACATTCTTTTGTACAATGCATGAAAAGTAAATACAACTGGAATAAAAAACGATGCCTAAACAATGGCATAATAGGAAATGAAACTACAAATTAAAACAAGGTACAATGTCTAGAGCTCGGGGTCTTCATGAAACTGCTCCAAGTCTTCACCGATGGGCTCGATCTCTGCTCGGTCCAAAGCACCTGACGACATTCAAAGAAGAAAGAAATAGAATGTCTTCAGCGAACAGGTCGCTCGGTAAGTCCCAAAGATAAGGGAGAAATAGACAGAAAGTAAGAGAGAGAGAGAGAGAGCTTTTAATGTTGTATTATAATATTGTAATATTGTATCAACGCTGTTGTTTGTAGCCTGGTACAGAAGATGCGAGTGTATACGAGGGGAGTCCCACTTACACCGGGGACCTTGGTAACCTGTAGTACAAGGCTCCATCGATAATACCACGGAACAACGGCATGGATGTAATTGCGTCTTAAGTGACCACCTCGTGCCACCTTTTATATATTTCGTACCAGTCTACCCCTTAAACCCCGTAGTGTTTTGATTGTATTGTAGTATTGTATTGTGTAAGTTGGATGACCGACCAAAACCATGATATCAGTAAACAGATTGTAACTGCATAATCAGGTAAATAGAATAACGGAATAATGGATGTATATCCATGGTTTGATTCAGTCAAGTTGTATAGATTGTTAACGGGATTCTTGGATTCATGTGTTCATATTGAGTTGGAATATTAAAGAATATAGATTGACTTGAATCATATTCAAGTCAGAAATAATCAGACTCAAACCCGATTCAGACCAAAAGAAATGTAAGTCGAAGTTCTATATTTGTTACGGTGATTATTGTAATTTATAAAACTTGAGGGGGTTTTATTTAAAAATACTTTTGTATAGTTTTCAAGTTACACCTCAAGTATTTATTATTTGTCTTTATGGTTATAATGAGTGTGATTTTATTTTGTCTTATTTCTAGTGAAAATATCCTAATTACATAAATAAAGGTATTAATTTGTAATATTGATTTATTTGAAATTCATGGTATTTTAATGTAACTTTTAATCTTGTAATTTTTAGGAAAAGGTGGAAACTTTATCTTATAATAAAATAGGTGTTTAAATGATAAATATACATATGTTTATACAAGAATAATTTTTAATAAATATTTTATTTTCCAAAAATCTCATTTTTCTTAAATGTCGTATTTTAAACCTTTCGAGACCGAATGCTCCTTATGGAGGTCTGAATCTCGCACTACTAAGCCCGAGGGTGCACGATAAACCGTACTATCCCTAACGAGTTCCCCAAAGGTGGGTTGTAGTGGCGCTTTGCAAAGATTTAATAAATACCAATAATTTAGAAAACGGCTTTATAAAGATAATGTATTTATTTGAAAAATGGTGTAAATTTCCGTATTTTAGATTCTAAGGTTTCCTAAGCCAACTAACCTTTTTCTAAATGGTCTAAACGATAAATCATAGAAGCCTCAAATCTCCTCTTCACCGCCAATTGCGGCCAGGTAAGTGCCAGGTGAGTGGGAGGCTCTCCACTACAAGTAGTGGTCCTAATTAAGTAACCACTCGCCTTAGTTACACTTGTCTAGACACCACAAAGTCAGGTTTAGATAAACGATCGATGTCCACGACATATCGTATTTTCCTTTTAAAAGATATTGTTTTAAAATTGTATATAACTTAGAACTTTTAGAAAAGGTTTTATAAGAAAATGGTATTTAAATGTAAAATCTTGTATTATCGTATTCTAAGTTTTGATGATATCATTTAGGGTTGTATTTGCATGTGTGTGGAGGTAGGTCATTACCTCATGATCTACTTTAAGGTATAGCAATTGTTAAGGGTTAAATATGATAACTAAACATGGTGGTATTTAAGTACAAAAATACGGTATATTACAAAAGCTATCATTTCATGTGTGAAAACTTGTTCAAATTAATTTTTAAGTGATTAGTAGTCGACATGAATCTGTTTAAGCATTATAGAATTAGTGATAAGTGAGTTTTGATAGAAAACCGAATCGGAAATCGGTTTGTTCCGATTTTCATCGAATTTGAAAAGTCGTATTTTATAAAAGAATAGAAAAGTAGAAAAGATAGACTTACGGGTTTGGACAACGCTAGAGAGTGAGAGAGAGGTAGAGGGTCTGCCGGTGCGTCGAAACGTCGTGAAGAGGTCCTAGCACGATCACCGGAATTTCGCCGTTGATTTCGTCAGCGCTTCGCCTTTCGCTCGTTTTCTCACGTACCAAGTTCTCTTGAAATTTTTAGAGAGTGGACTTTGGAATGTAGGGTGAGAGGGTAGAGGGTATGGGGGTTTATATAGGGTTAGGCTAGGGTTTTTAATAAAAAAATATAAAAAATATATAAAATTCATTAAAAATCATTAAACCTAGGATTAAAAGGGATTTATTGGGCAATTGGTAACCGATCCAAGCATTTAGAGTATGCAGGAGGGTGGACCGGGTCAAGAGACAACTTTTCTCAGTTGGTGACTCGGCCGTCCGGCCAAGTCTGGCCGGCGGCGCCGAGTCGGGCCGAGTCAGGGCTCCAATGGCCGGGGATTCTTCGGGGGTACAATTTGGTATATTTACTTTTTGTTGTCCAGTACATATTTTGGGAGTTATGGTCTTTTGACCGTTGACTTCCAAAAGAAATTAAAACAAAATAAATACAAAAATAATGTAAGGCATGCGATTTGAACTATGGTGGCTTGGTTCAGCAGTGCAAGGTATTACCAATGAGCTACAAGCTTCTTCTTGTAATTATTGTGGGAAAATAACTATTTAAAGTGGTAACAGCAACACTGAATACCCCAAGTATTACTTTAATTTTAAAACAATTTTATGTACACTAAAAATGGAGTTATTTAAAAACAAATTAATTACTTATATATATATTGTGCTCAGGTTAAAATACTCCTTTATGGATTTTTAAAAATTTTAAAAAAAATTGTATAGAAAAGTGTATAGGAAAATTAGGGTTGTTACATTCTACCTTCCTTATAAAAATTTCATGCTCGAAATTTGTAAAAAGAAAGTGTAACAAATCCAAGAAAAGTTTGGTGCTAGTGTACTGACAGGGTTTTAAAAATGTAAAGATTGTGTGAAGCAATGAAAGAATGCGAAGGTTTTGGTAAAATTGTAAAAGAGGTGAGAGAAATTTGTGTTAGGATAGATTCAAAGTACAAGAAATGATAAGATTCAAGAAATAGAAATTTGTAACATTCAAGAAACATGAATTGTAAAGAATGTTTTAGTTGCTGGTTCTTGTGTTATATTGCTTAGGTTGTTCACGCAGACCAGAACTGCATGATAGGGATTCATACAGCTCTGACTTGCATGGGCCACCAAAAAAACCTGTCATGCCCTGCTTCCCGGTGTACGTAGAAGGGGACGCGACGAGGTCCGCTACGTATATACTCAGAAATACATACGCTAAGCGTATCTAAGGAATATAAAAGTAAATCACAAGAGACAAGAGATATGAAATAACAGCAACTTTATTAATAACATTCTTTTGTACAATGCATGAAAAGTAAATACAACTCGAATGAAAAACGATGCCTAAACAATGGCATAACAGGAAATGAAACTGCTGATTAAAACAAGGTACAATGTCTAGAGCTCGGGGTCTTCGTGAAACTGCTCCAAGTCTTCACCGGTGGGCTCGATCTCTGCTGGGTCCAAAGCACCTGACAACATTCAAAGAAGAAAGAAATAGAATGTCGTCAGCGAACAGGTCGCTCGGTAAGTCCCAAAGATAAGGGAGAAATAGACAGAAAGTAAGAGAGAGAGAGAGAGAGAGCTTTTAATGTTGTATTATAATATTGTAATATTATATTAACGCTGTTGTTTGTAGCCTGGTACAGAAGATGCGAGTGTATACGAGGGGAGTCCCACTTACACCGGGGACCTTGGTAACCTGTAGTACAAGGCTCCGTCAATAATACCACGGAACAACGGCATGGATGTAATTACGTCTTAAGTGACCACCTCGTGCCACCTTTAATATATTCCGTACCAGTCTACCCCTTAAACCCCGTAGTGTTTTGATTGTATTGTAGTATTGTATTATGTAAGTTGGATGACCGACCAAAACCATGATATCAGTAAACAGATTGTAACTGCATAATCAGGTAAATAGAATAACGGAATAATGGATGTATATTCATAGTTTGATTCAGTCAAGTTGTATAGATTGTTAACTGGATTCTAGGATTCATGTGTTCATATTGAGTTGGAATATTAAAGAATATAGATTGACTTGAATCATATTCAAGTCAGAAATAATCAGACTCAAACCCGAGTCAGACCAAAAGAAATGTAAGTCGAAGTTCTATATTTGTTAGGGTCATTATTGTAATTTATAAAACTTGAGGGGTCTTTATGTAAAAATACTTTTGTATAGTTTTCAAGTTACACCTCAAGTATTTATTATTCGTCTTTATGGTTATAATTAGTGTGATTTTATTTTGTCTTATTTCTAGTGAAAATATCCTAATTACATAAATAATGGTATTAATTTGTAATATTGATTTATTTGAAATTCATGGTATTTTAATGTAACTTTTAATCTTGTAATTTTTAGGAAAAGGTGGAAACTTTATCTTATAATAAAATAGGTGTTTAAATGATAAATATACATATGTTTATACAAGAATAATTTTTAATAAATATTTTATTTTCCAAAAATCTCATTTTTCTTAAATGTCGTATTTTAAACCTTTCGAGACCGAATGCTCCTTGCGGAGGTCTGAATCTCGCACTACTAAGCCCGAGGGTGCACGATAAACCATACTATCCCTAACGAGTTCTCCAAAGGTGGGTTGTAGTGGCGCTTTGCAAAGATTTAATAAATACTAATCATTTAGAAAACGGTTTTATAAAGATAAGGTATTTATTTGAAAAAGGGTGCAAATTTCCGTATTTTAGATTCTAGGGTTTCCTAAGCCAACTAACCTATTTCTAAATGGTCTAAACGATAAATCATAGAAGCCTCAAATCGTCTATTCACCGCCAATTGCGGCCAAGTAAGTGCCAAGTGAGTGGGAGGCTCTCCACTACAAGTAGTGGTCCTAATTAAGTAACCACTCGCCTTAGTCACACTTGCCTAGACACCACAAAGTCAGGTTTAGATAAAAGATCGATGTCCACGACATATCGTATTTTCCTTTTAAAAGATATTGTTTTAAAATTTTATATAACTTAGAAATTTTAGAAAAGGTTTTATAAGAAAATGGTATTTAAATGTAAAATCTTGTATTATCATATTCTAAGTTTTGATGATATCATTTAGGGTTGTATTTGCGTGCATGTAGAGGTAGGTCATTACCTCGTGATCTATTTTAAGGTATAGCGATTGTTAATGGTTAAATATGGTAACTAAACATGGTGGTATTTAAGTGCAAAAATACGGTATATTACTAAAGCTATCATTTCATGTGTGAAAACTTGTTCAAATTAATTTTTAAGTGATTAGTAGTCGACATGAATCTGTTTAAGCATTATAGAATTGGTGATAAGTGAGTTTTGATAGAAAACCGAATCGGAAATCGGTTTGTTCCGGTTTCCGTCGGGTTTGAAAAGTCGTATTTTATGAAAGAATAGAAAGGTAGATGTAACATTTGGAATATTTAGAAATAAATAAAAATTAATTAAATTAATAATAATTTGATAAATCACAAAACTGTTAAAATAAAATATGTCAATCTTCATAAGTTATATGTAGTACAAATTAAATTAGAATTTTTGAATGCAAATTAAATAAGTTATAAGGGTTTTAGTGACAAATTTAGCTTCATTTTAACAAAATGCGTGTTTTATAATAAGTTAGGTTGTGAGGGGTTTATATGTAAAAATTTAAAGTGTTATGCAAATATAAGATAGTTAAGGTTTTAATTGAAAGTGGTGGAAAAGTCAAATTAGTTCAGAATTTTATTTAGATTAAAAAGAAAAATGTGATGATAAAGCTTAACCACCTCATGCTTGCATGCACACCTTCAACCTCCACCTCCTCCTTGCATGAAACACACACACTTCAACACTTGGCACCACCTCCTTAACCCTATCCCTTCCTCCATTCATTTAAAAAGCTCATTCTCAGTTCAAAACTGAGAATAAAACTCAAAGAAATTTAAAAAGAAAAGGAAATTTAAAAGAGAACAAGAAAGAACAAGAGGAAGAAGAAGAAGAATGGAGCTATGTTCTATGAGTTGATCATCATCAAGCTAGGAGGGACTTAGCAATTTGGAGGGTTATTCCTACAGCAATATAGGAGAGTAAAACTCTTAAACACAGTAGGGAGTAAATTCTGTAGCTTAGTTAGTTTAGAGTTAATCAAGTCACATAATATCGTATTTTAGTTAACATTAAGCTCTGTTAAAATCTGCTAATATTTAGAAGATAATTAATTGAACTAAACAGAGTTAAATGATATAGGTAACAACTAGAGTAAACCACAAGACCACGACACCAGGGGGCCGGTTTTTGGCCGGCGGCCATAAGGGAAAATCCGGCGTCGCCGGCCATGTTAGGAGCTAGGTGGGTTTGCTCTGTTGGGTATGCTCCAGTGTGTTATCTTGGTTATTTTGGTACTGTTTAATTAAACTAGTTTCACTAAAAAGAGAATCTGGAAACATATATCGGAAGGGTAATTCAAAACACTATATACGATACGTCTAAAACACGTCGCATTTTATATTCTGTAACAGTACAGATTAAGGTTAAAATTCAGCAAGATTAAGTGTTTAATAACTTGATATAATTAAATAGTATGTAACTTGTATGTGGGAAAGGGTGTTTTTCATTTCCGTCATATCGGAATAGCCAATTTTCTTATATAAGTTAAATTGTAAATTTAGATACGGATACAAGAATTTCGGAAGCGGCGAGGAAAGGGAAAGGATTAGCAATTCCGGAGTAGATTCGACCTTTCCGGTGAGTAGACTAAACATCTAACGGGGAATTTTGTAAAGATAGCGTGTTTCGCCCGTAATTTTATTTAACTTAATGTTATATATTGTTATGCCCAATTGATGAATTACATTCATTATATACACATATAAATTGCATAGTTGTTAGAACACTTCACAATTATCGACGAGTCATGCCACGTGCACATCTTATATGCTACACACATCTCGTCGATATTGCTATGTCACTTTACACTTAAACATCATACTTGTTAACATGAATTTATATCGTATTTCACATATCAATAATAGTAGTAAATTGCATTGTTTACGTCATGTTACCATATGCGTATTTCTGTGTTATATATGAGGTAATTGCAGAATTGAGGATTTATGGTTTTGAGTTTTGAATACTATTACATAAATCCAGCGTTTTCATGATTGATGTGTCATGTCCACCATGAGATGATTTCTGTTTTGGTTTTATTCCGGACCGAGTGGGGGAGATATACGGTCGCGGATTATACGTTATCCATACTGAGTGGGGGAGATATACAGTTGGATACATGGTGGACCCGGTCGAGACCGAGGGGCAGGATAGCCGTATTGAGACGGGGGAGCCTAGCGAGGTTACTCGATACCGGAGTTTGTGATAAATATACGGCATGTATCTAGATGATAACGACCGGTATTGTTGATTCAGGATCATTCGGGGAATGATGCCTATATGAAATGGAAGTTTTGTGTCGTTGATGGACACTGAGAAATGATTTTATTGAGTTGAGATTTCCCTAGTATCAGGAGATTTATTATTGAATTTCACATATACTCATACCTCATTTTGATTCATATTTCCGTAGTATGATTGTCATATTTACTTTATTCACCGTTATATGTTAGTTATATTCACTGAGTTGGCAACTCATCCCGTTGTGCCACAGTTCCTTGCAGGGATAGAGTGGACGGGTAGCTGCGAGGCGGAGTTACTTTCACAGTTGTATTTCATCTTTTGTTAGGTAGGTTACATGTGTAGTAACCTTCCTTTTTGATTTTGTATTTTGTATCTAGAAGGTCTCCATCAAACCTGTATTTTGACTTAGAATGAGAGATTATAAATATATATATGGACAGTTGAAATCATTTGGTCAGTATATCATAGTTTCTTTCTTTATGAGATTCATAGTGATGTTCTATATGTTTATATTCATGTTCATTGTTAATATTGTTGATTCCAACTAGGAATACAACTAAACTTAACCTTTATTATTTGTTTAATAAATTAACCTCATGAATTGGGATTTTTACTTAAAAAACTAAATTTTTATAAATAATTCTGCATTAAGGTATTATGATCTTGGTTTTCGGCTTACTTGGACTTGTGCATATCTTTAGATATGATATAATCTAAGTGCCGGTCACATCCAAACTTGGGTCGTGACAGTAGAAAAGAGGGACTTACCGGTTTGGACAACGCTAGAGAGTGAGATGGAGGTAGAGGGTTTGTCGGTGCGTCGAAACGTCGTGAAGAGGTCTTAGCACGATCACCGGAATTTCGCCGTCGATTTCGTCAGAGCTTTGCCTTTCGCTCGTTTTCTCACGTACCAAGTTCTCTTGAAATTTTTAGAGAGTGGACTTAGGAATGTAGGGTGAGAGGATAGAGGGTATGGGGGTTTATATAGGGTTAGGCTAGGATTAGGGTTTTTAATAAAATAAATATATAAAATATATAAAATTCATTAAAAATCATTAAACCTAGGATTAAAAGGGATTTATTGGGCAATTGGTAACCGATCCAAGCATTTAGATTATGCAGGAGGGTGGACCGGGTCAAGAGACAACTTTTCTCAGTTGGTGACTCGGCTATCCGGCCAAGTCCGGCCGGCGGCGCCGGACCGAGTCGGCGGATTCGCCTGCCGGCGGCGCCGAGTCTGGCCGAGTCAGGGCTCCAATGGCTGGGGATTCTTCGGGGGTACAATTTGGTATATTTACTTTTTGTTGTCTAGTACATATTTTGGGAGTTATGGCCTTTTGACCGTTGACTTCCAAAAGAAATTAAAACAAAATAAATACAAAAATAATGTGAGGCATGCGATTTGAACTATGGTGTCTTGGTTCAGCAGTGCAAGGTATTACCAATGAGCTACAAGCTCCTTCTTGTAATTATTGTGGGAAAATAACTATTTAAAGTGGTAACAGCAACACTAAATACCCCAAGTATTACTTTAATTTTAAAACAATTTTATGTACACTAAAAATGGAGTTATTTAAAAACAAATTAATTACTTATATATATATTGTGCTCAGGTTAAAATACTCCTTTATGGATTTTTAAAAATTTAAAAAAAAATTGTATAGAAAAGTGTATAGGAAAATTAGGGTTGTTACATATCATGTCTGTAAACTGGGCAATGTGTATGTCACTACTCATCGGTCACTAAGTCAATGAAATCAAATGGTGGAAAGAATGCTCGTTTTTAATAAGGGTCTCGTGCATGTCTGAGACTACGGTCCGCTGTGCCCGGGACATAACCCTGTCAACCGTGCCGCTAGGCCCACAACCTAATATATGTATATGTATATATATCACTAATAGAGAATGATCATCCTCTAAATCACTGTAACTTGCTAAATACGAGTTCAATTCCACCTTGATTTACCCATTTCCCAGGTTATAATATGTATTCAGGTATTAGATAGGTTGTGAACAAATGCGCATCACTGTTATTTTTAATCACTTTTCCACTTATCAATATCACCGTCGTATTTGCCAAAACCCAATAACTAACACTAATATATCGACAATGCAAAACAGTCGCTAGGTCTCAGTGTAAACGATCACTATGAAGCAGGTATAAAGCAAGCACGAAAATAGGCAGAAATGCACTGAACAGATATTCACTATTTTATGACCACCAATACCATATAACCTGCAAAATTTACGATAAATCACACGCATAGAATAGACCAAAATAATATAAAATACGTACGAAGCACACTTGATCATCTAAACAGTAAAATTAATTTCATGTCAATCGGAATTCAGGTTAGGGAATTATCGTCATTTTAAGGTAGCGATCGATTGCTGGAATTCCAGTTTCAGAACTGGAAGCCCAACTTCACGCGCGTTTTACCAGTAATTATGTTCAGATTCAGGTGTTTCCCCAGTTGAATAAAATATATTTCTGTCTATTAAGTTTCCAACGCAACAAACGGATTATCAATAGCATTTTTTTATTAGAATTTATGTCCTGTTTAGTGTAGTTGTGTAAGAGAGGTCACTGCAGAAACTGCAGAACACATCGGTACGCTAAAATGCAAATTAAATATCAAACGACAATGAAACGAAAAGGGAATAGATTCAGGTGTTAGCTAATTAAATTATCTATGTATTCATATATGGCTCCACGCATTTTCAGTCTAAAGCGGGGATGCACAGGTGTTCAAAGTCTGGTATCCAAAACGAAACGCTGCCCCGGACTGCAGTCCAGTGCCGGGTTCGCAACCAAGTATCGTTCCAGTGATCTAAAATTGTCGAGAAACAAACTATGGATGGTTTTAGGTTATCAAGTCGGCTTCGATATGAGCCGTTGAACGTTACATTCCAAATTTTATTTAATTCACAACAATTTTAACGAGGTAACATGCGCTGCAAAAATTCAGATTTAGTGTCGCCTTTAGGGGGCGACGATACATGCTTATAAACACGATATTTTGCATCCAAATTCCGACACGGTATTCATAATCAATAAAAAGATCTAATTATCATAGGTTCCTCCATAACAAGATATGTTTTGGTTTAGGAATTTGTATCGAGTATTTAACTAGTGTACGGTTATTAAACGAGGGGTGCGCTTAATCTACTCAATTAAAATAAGAGGTATCCCATGTTCACGTTCTGACCACTATAGACATTATCGATGGTTATAAGTTCAAAATGCGGCTATTATGACGATGTAGATACATATGCAATAATATCATTACGATGAAAACCTATCGATCGATTTAAAATAATACTAGCATGTAAAGCAAGTGATCGGGTTTTCATTTGCCTTCGGTCGCTGATATAGGAGCGACACCGCTTGCGGAGTTCGTCTCGACACACGAGACAATACGATGCTGGACATGGCGCGTGGCACAAGAGTGGAACGGCACGACACGGTACCAAACGCGATGCTGGTACGGGAGTGGGCACGATGCGTGCACTGGATCGAGGTATGGAGTGACACGGGGCTGGCACGACGCGGCATGGGGGATGGCACGGCGTGGCACGATGTGTGTGGCGCGGAGAGTGGGTATGGGACGTGACACGTCTGGGTACTCTGTGGTGCAGCCATAGCATGGTGGCAGTGCGGAGGCGGGCATGGATGCTGTAGCACGAAGGCGTCGAGTGTAGAGGGTCTTCCGGCGGTGAGCTCAGGCAGCTCTGTGGCTAGGAGCTTGGAGCTCGGAGAATCGGGGAGCTTCGAAGATCGTGGACGCCGGGGTCGTGGTCGGGTGAAGGAGGAGGAGCCGGGGTCAGCTTTGGACCCCAAGGGCATCGGTTGTCGCCTGGTGGAGAGTCGGCGGTGGAGGAGAGGAGGTGATGGAGATGAGTTGACGGTGGAAGTGATGATGGGGTCGTTGATAATAAGGTGGTCGGGGCTCGTCGGTGAGGTGTAGGGGTTCAGTGGGTAGTTGGTCGTGGGTTCGGGTGCAGTGGCTTAGGCTCGGGCGTTGTGGCGACGAGAGGGGAGGTTCATGCGATGGTCGGTGGTTCGGTTGGTTGCCGGAGACGATGACGAGGAAGGGGTGGGAATGAGAGAGAGAGAGAGAGAGTTAGAGAAAGACGAGGGACGGATAGTGAAGTAGAGAGAGATGAGTGAGAGAGTGAAGTAGAAGGAGATGAGCGAGGGATCGAGGTCGTCGTGGACATTGGGGAAGTGGGCACCGCGGGGCGTCGGCACGAGCGAGAAGGGAGAGAGTATTTAGGGGATGCGAGGAAACATGGGTGGCTGGGTCATCCCGCGTGCGAGTCAGGCGGAGGTTGTTGGCGGGGACATGGTCGTCACGGAGGTGGGCGCAAGAAGCGGGCGTGGGCGCGAGGAGTGGGGAGAGACGTTGGGAATAAAAGGCGGGAAAAGAAGCGAGAACGAGGGAGAAGAAGTAGGGTATGAGCGGGTCAGGTCAGATCGGGTGAGTCGAGTCGGGTAGGTTAGGGTTTAGAATTTAGGATTTGTTTTAGAGTTTAGGTAATAATTTAATAAATAAAATAATAAAAAATCTTTTTTAAAATGTGTAAAAATTCTAGGAAAAATCTGGAAAAAAATACGGGAAATAAATATACGGAAACTGGGGATTTACATCATACTCTCCATACAAAAATTTCGTCCTCGAAATTAAAATGAAAACAACGGAACGACAACACTACATAAACAGATGTGAAAAACATGTACGGATGTCCTTCTCACGTTCCCAGGTAGACTCTCCTGGAGAACTACCACCCAAAAAAATTCGAACTAAGGGAATGACTTTATTCTCCAACACTTTTCCCGACAATCGAGAATGGTGGTAGGCTGCTCCTCGTAGGACAGATCAATGCCTAAAGTTAACTCTGAATGGTCCAGGATATGGCTGTCATCTCGAACGTAGTGCCTCAACTGAGAAACATGGAAAGTATTATGCACACCAGCTAGCGATAGAGGCAAGGCTAGTCGATAGGCCACCTCTCCTACTCGCTCTAGCACCTCAAAAGGTCTGATGAATCGGGGACTGAGTTTCCCGCGACTACCAAACCCGATCACTCTCTGAGTGGGAGATATCTTCAGAAACACGTGGTCACCGAGATATCTTCAGAAACACGTGGTCACCAATACCAAACTCCAACGATCTTCTGCCGGCATCTGCCCAACTCTTCTGTCAATTCTGAGCCGCCTTGATTTGTTGCCTGATCATCTGAACTTTGCTCACTTTTTGCACTATTAGCTCAGGGCCTGACAACCTTCGTTCACCTATGTCATCCCAACACAGAGGGAATCGACACTTCTGTCCATACAGAGCCTCGAACGGTGCCATGTGGATGCTAGCTTGGTAGCTGTTGTTATACGAAAACTCTACCAAATGGAGGTGATCCTCCCAAGAACCCTGAAAGTCAAGAATGCATGCCCTCAGCATATCCTCGAGCGTCTCGATGGTACGCTCGGATTGTCCATTCGTCTGTGGATGATAGGCCATGCTGAACATGAGACGCATGCCCAAACTCCCCTTCAGGCTCTTCTAGAAATGGGAGATGAACCTGGTGTCTCGATCAGACACGATAGTAACGGGCATCCCATGCAGTCTCACAATCTCCTGCATATATTTTTCCGTGAGCGACTCCGTCGTTTGTCCAACTCAGAAGGGTAAGAAATGTGCTGCCTTTGTAAGATGATCGACAATAACCCAGACGACATTATTACGCCTTGGACTTCCAGGTAGTGCCGTCATAAAATCCATGGTGAAGTGCTCCCATTTCCACTCTGGTACTGAAAGCGGCTATAGCAACCCCGCTATTCTCTGATTTTCGGCTTTCACCTGTTGGCATACTAGACATTTAGAGACAAAGCAAGCAATCTCCCTCTTCATTCCGTTCCACCTGAAGTGCTGCCTCAGGTCTCTGTACATCTTGGTACCGATTAAGTGGAACATTGTACTTCGGCTAGGACTTCATCTCGAATACCCCCCTTTGGAACACACAGCCGGCTGCCAAATCTCAGAGAACCATCTTCTTGAATCTACAAATCTGTCCTCAACCCAGCCTCAACTAACCCTCTGAATTTCTGCAACTGAGGGTCTCCAGCCTGTGCAGCTTTGATGCGATCTATAAGCGATGATTGAACTTGCAACTGCCAGAGCTATCCGGGCACACCCGGATTAATTAACTCCAACTCGAGTCTCTGAAGGTCATCGAGAATCCCTTTCTGAAAAGTTAGCAACGCAGCTGACGGCCTGCGACTGAGAGCGTCAGGAACGACGTTCACCTTCCCCGGGTGATACTGCAGATCAATGTCGTAGTCTGCCATCAACTCCAACCATCTATGCTTCCTCATATTCAGCTCTTTCTGAGTGAACCCGTATTTCAGACTTTTGTTATCCGTGTACACCTCCACTCTTTCGCCTAGTAAGTAATGCATCCAAATCTTTAAGACGAACACAACAACCGCTAACTCCAGGTCATGCATGGGGTTGTTCTTCTCATATGTTTTCAACTGATGAGAGGCGTAAGCCACCACTCGACCATGCTGCATCAATACGCAACCCAAACCTTTTCCCGATGCATCACTGTGAACAACCAAGCCACCTGAGCTGTCTGGCATGGTCAGGATTAGGGCCATGGCCAACTTCAATGTCAACAACTCGAATGTCTAGGTGGATTCCTTCGACCAAACATACGACACCTCCTTCCGTGTGAGCTTCGTCAAGGGTTCCGCTACTCTGGCAAAATCTTGGACAAACCGTCGATAATATCCAGCCAATCCCAAGAAGCTTCTTATCTCAGCAACTGATTTCGGTGTCGGTCAGTCTTTGATATATTCGATCTTCGTCGGATCCACTGAAATGCCTCGAAACAACATGCCCCAGAAATTGCACCTTGTCGAGCCAAAACTCGCACTTAGCTTAGCATAGAGATTCTCCTCCCGTAGAACCTGCAATACAATACGTAGATGCTCGGGGTCCTCCTCTCGACTTCTGTAATAGACTAGAATGTCATCGATGTATACGACGACAAACTGATCCAAGTACTTGGAGAAAACCCTGTTCATCAAGTCTATAAATATGGCCGGTGCATTGGTAACACAGAATGGCATCACAAGAAACTCATAGTGGCCATACCGGGTTCGAAAATCCGTCTTGCATACATCCTCTGCCTTGACCCTGATTTGGTGGTACCCTGATCGAAGGTCTAATTTAGAAAATACTTGAGCACCACCAAGCTGGTCAAACAATTCGTTGATGGGGGGAATGGGATACTTGTTCTTCATGTTCACTCGGTTCAACTCCGTGTAATCGATGCACATGCGCAAGGAACCGTCTTTCTTCTTCACCAATAGCAGGACAACACCCCACGGGGAAACACTTGGACGGATAAATCCCTTGCTCAAAAGATCTTCTATCTGCTTCTTTAATTCAGCCAATTTAACTGGCGCCATTTGTTCCCCTACGAAAGACGGCACGACGTGAAGACGTATTGCCTGAGATTCGGGGCAGATGCTATTTGGTTTTATTCGTCCACCTCTCCGAAGATGCCAAGTTGATTTATGGCACCGTGTATCGGAGGTTTAGACGGATGCGGCCGATGTAGCAGACTTCGTCAGATTCCCCCTCGTTAGAGGGGTTTTTGATTGTGGGGACGCTCTTCCCTGCAGATGCAAGCCCCTGCAGTTAATTACGCTACCGCACCGCGGTAAAAACTTTCTCCTTCTCCAGAATTTCACTTCGTGTCGTGGGTGTTTGTTTTGTTTGTGGTTGCTCGTGGATTGTATACGGAGACTAATTTATGTCGTCGCCCGTAGGACGTGGATTAGTCCAAATCCGTATTTTCTTAGATTTGGTTTTGGGGGTTTTGGTTTAAGGATACGTTAGCCATTTTTGAGGCTAAGATCAACTTAAACGTTTGTTAAGGATACGTTAGTCCAATTTAAGACTAAGATCAACTTAACAGGATTGTTTAGATCCGACAAAAGAGCATTTGGGGGCTCTATTGTTCCAGTTTAGGGACATAGTGGTCCATTGCCAGTTTAGGGACGTGGTGGTCTATTGTTCCCATTTGGGGGTCGGATATTGGTTTAAGGACGCATTAGTCCATGAGTTTAAGGACCCCACAATCCGTATTACCAGTTTAGGGACATAGTGGTCCAACATTCCCGTATTGAGGATGAATGCTGGTTTAAGGACGCATTAGTCCATGAGTTTAAGGACCCCACAGTCCGTATTCCCATTTTGGGGACGAATGTTGGTTTAAGGATGCATTAGTCCAAGAGTTTAAGGACCCCACAGTCCGTATTACCAGTTTAGGGACATGGTGGTCCATCATTCCCATTTTGGGGACGAATGTGTAACGCCTTGAAAAGTCGTTTTGGTGTTTTCCTGAAATTCGGTGAAAATTCGGTATTTTTCCGAAAACCGTCTTTTTTGTTATTTTGCAGTTTAGGGCTAATTATATCTAAAATGGATAGGTAATTGCTTGTTTTTAGTAGCTAATGAGTTACTTATGAAATTCTGGTCGTTTAAAAATTTTCCCTAATTTTTCAATTTTTTTTATATTATTTTAAGCCGGTATGAAAATACATTAAATTAGCGATAAATACAAATTTTTCTGGGCTAATTTTAATCTTTAAAATTATGTTAATTAAAATCTAGTTGTAACATAAATTTTCAGTATTTTATTTTAAGTTTTTACTAATTTTTATTATAGAAAACGAAATTTATTTAAATTAAGCTAAAACTTGCAATTTTTGTAACTTGAGGGTTCTTTTTGCATAGAAATTTTTTTGTGCAATCACTCACACCTCACCCCTCTTTGTTTGGCCAGCCCCACCCCAAATTCAGCAGCATGAATTTGTTCCCCTCTCATTTTTGTCTCCATCTCTTGTATGGAAACCTTTTGTTTGTTTAAAATATATTAATTTGTATATTGTACTTGGGAATGGTTGCTTTGACTTGGACAATTCCACAACCATTCACACCCTCCCCATTCCTTCCCTCTCCCTGGTCGAATCCAGCAGCAGCCCATTTTCTTTTTGTTCCCCAAAATTCTCCTTCTCATTTGCCTTTAAATTCCATCAAAATCCAAGAAAAATCAACAATTTCCTTCACAAATTCAAAACAAACCCTTTTTCCACCTCCTCTCAAACCTAAATTTGTTCAAATCTTGAAGAAAAAAGGTGTCTTGAGTGGTTAGAGCAACCAAGGGTTTAGGCTTGGGAGGTATAATTTCTAATCTATGGTTAATTGTTAGTTGTATTATGCTAAAATTGAACTTTGAAATGTTAAATTAGTGTTAATCCTAATCTAGTATTTTTTTCTAGTTAATGGTTTGAGTTTAACTAGGGTTTTAGAAACCATTATTTAGTTGATTAAATCTAATTTGTTATCTAGTTGTTTTGCTAACCTAATCTAAGAGGTTAAATTGCTAATTGGGCTATAAATTAGTGTTAATTTAAGGTTTTTCATGTATAGTTTGGATTAAGATTGCTAGTTATAAAATTCTAGAAAGGGTTGTTTATGGAAAATGTGATTTGAAGCATTGTATGTGTTATAATTAAAATGATTGTGGTTAACTGGTTATGCGGTTGGATGTTTATGCTAGGTTGTAGTCTTTTGTCGCAAATCGGCGATTTTTTTTGAAGGTAATGCTTACTAGTTTATATAGAATTATGTGATGAACTATTTGCGATATCTTGATGATATTTTTGAGATATCCTATGACATTTAGGATGCGTGAGTGCGGATTTTTGAGTAAACGGGTTTTAGTTTTGCCGGGCGACCAAATCGGCGATTTTTGCAATTTTTGCGATTTTCGCGTGTGTTCCGCGCACCTTGTGCACGTTGTATATAGCTTGTGAACGTTAGTATTTTCGTTTGGGTTTTGCGTCGTTCTTGATATGTAACCTTATGTTTGGTATTGATGTAAATTCCAGGTTCGGTCGCGGAGACGTCAGACGTGGCCCGAAAGGGGAAAGCGGTGATCGGACGTGACTAGCTAGGGATTTCGGTGAGTAGATGTAACATCTACGGGGGACTATCATTGGATGGCGCAAGTTGCCCGATAGTTTTAGTACCTTAAAAAGATTCTTAGTAATGTTAGTAATTAGGGGTGTAATACTTGTATGATTATTTGCTACATTCATGCCCTATATTGACATACATATACGAAACCATGTTATAGGACACCTGCACCATTGCCAGGGTTTTTATATGCAGCACGAGCACTATTCATGCTTACACACACACCCTGGTAATTGCCATGCCACCACACTAGATAACCTTTAAATTGAAATCTTTTACCATAATTGATACTTAAACTCGCGCTATTGCTTTAATTCCTTAAAATGAAATCGTAGGATTGCTATTCTTGTGCATGTGCTTCATCATAATATTTGTTCATGCCTAATCTATTAATCACACATCGCAACTCGATTATTGATACCATATGCATTCATTATCATTGACATATGCACTTATGAGGATTTCTTGAGGTTTTATGATATTTCTGGATTTCGGGGGAAAGCCGCAAAATTTCTAAACTTATTATATTTTTAAAATATGTAAATTGCGGTTTTCTAGTGATGTAAGTGTCGTCCACCATGAGTTTGCTGTGGTTTTCGAGATCCGTGTCGAGGAGTGGAGGAACCGTCACGGGTACATGGTGGGCCCGGTATGGTACCCCGGGGCAAGATGAATGTGGTGTTGACGTTGAGCCTGGCAGGGGACGGATTACCTACCGGTGACTGTTTGGCACGGCGGATATCCAGAGGATCCCGACCGTGGCCGCGAGATGATGAGATTTTGATATTGAGTTGGGTCAGCCGGATGGCTGAGGCCATAGATACGATGACATGTATATATGAGATTTGTGATAGTTTTTAGGTGTCGTTGCTGGACACAGGTTCTTGTTGATTCTATTGGTATTGTGCTGGTATTTCAAAAGAGATTCTTAAAGGAAAAAAAAACATGATTTCTTATACTTACACATTCAGATCATGAGTTGATTCACATTGCATTCATACCTGCTAGTATATTCATATTGCATACCTACCTGCTATTATGTCCTGCCTTACCTGTATTTTAGATGCTAGGATACTTGTTTGCATACTTTTGATAGCCTGTGTAGATGTTATTTATTACTCATGAGTTGGCAACTCACCCCCGTTGTGCCACAGCCTTTTGCAGGTCCGCTCCGTCAGTACAGTAGCGGCGGGCGCACTTGTCTCTTTTGCCTCCTTTGCCTGGACTCGAGGTTTTGCTCTTAGGTGGGTTATATTATTATTTTTGCACCACCTTGTATATTCTTTGTATCTAGAGCACTCCATCTACTGTATCTACCAGTATTATTGTATATTGACCTAGAGATGAGACTGTGAGGTTTGTGGACTTCTATGCTGTATTTTGGGGTCTAGCTCACTTGAGTCGACATGCTGTTTTTCTTATGCTTCATTATGATTATTTCGCATGTTGTTGCTTTATATTGCGTGGGATTTATGACCGCCTTGTGGCGAAGAGCTAGCTCCCGCTTGGGGATGCCCTATTTTGTTGGATTCATATATATTCTTGTTGTACCCATTTTGGGGGCCAGTATTTACAAAGGAGACTCTGCCGAAATTTTCGGAAAAATTGGTACTATTTTTAAAAAGGGTTTCACATGACTTATTGATAAACTCGCTTTCAATTGATTGGGTTTTCTTCACTCTTTTGCTTAATTGGTTTTGTTTTCTGGGCTTTGGCTTACTTATTTTACGGATGTCTTGAGACGTTTCGTAACTTAAGTGCCAGTCATGTTCCGTACCCTGCGGGTCGTGACAAAGTTGGTATCAGAGCGATAGGTTTTACCTTTTTGAGTGTAGGATGACCCTTGGTAGATGGAGTAAGTGACTTAAGTAGGGTAACGTAGCGTATGTATGTCCGCGGCATACTTGCGATACGGTACTCCGCCTAAGTGACTTTAGGATATACTTGCTTGAAAATTCCTTCTTCAATTCCGTGTATCCTATGATCCTATTGCACTGTGCTTATTACCCCTTTTCCTGTAACAGCCACTATGCCGCCGAAAGCTACGAGGGCACAGAGGGCTGCCGCCAGAGACGAGATTCGAGCTGGCTCGTCCGAGACTAGGACTGAGCAGGGTGGTATGCCTACGCCGCAGGGACAGACCGATCCACCTTCCCCAGGCCGTATGGATAGGCTCGAGACTGGTATAGAGGAGTTGCGACAGATGATGGGGGGCATGTAGGAGCTACGTCAAATGGTAGGATCCCTAGTTGCAGCCAATCGTACACCGAGGCCGGATGACGTACCTACTACATCACAGACGACCATGATACCTGCTCCTACTACTACCACCGTGGCCATTCCGGTTTCGCTATAGGATTTCATGAGGCTGAGACCTCCAGTATTCACCGGCACCGAGGCAGCGGAGGACCCACAGACGTTCCTTGACAGTTTAGCCAGGATCTGCCGTTCGCTGAGATGTTCGGATGATCGATGGGTAGAGCTTGCGAGTTTCCGACTAGAGGGTCTCGCGCAGACATGGTGGGAGTCAGTCTTGAGAGGTCGAGCTGCAGGTCTACCGCCTATGACTTGAGTCGAGTTTACAGCAGTCTTTCTAGCTCGTTTCCTTCCAGAGAGCGTTCGTGATGCCAGAGCTCGTAGCTTCGAGGCCTTAGTCAAGACACCTGGGATGACGGTGTCTGAGTATGACATCCAGTTTACACAGTTATCCCGATATGCTTAGTATTTGGTGGATACCGAGGAGAAGATGGTGAAGACGTTCGTACAGGGACTTGATGCCCAGCTATATCTTGCCATTGGCGCCCAGCACTACGACACTTATTCAGCTGCTATCGATACGGCATTGCGGATGGAGGCACGCATATCACAGACTTCGGCCGTTTCTGGGCCGAAGAGGATTCGCACTGATGTACCGTCTCAGAGGAAGCGCGCCAGATTCTTTCCGAGAGATAGGCCTGGCAGAGGATTTGGACGGGGACAGTTATATGGTTCTTATCCCCAGGGGCAGCAGCCGTCGCCAGGGTGTTTTGGGTGCGGGAGTCTGCACTATCTTGTCAGAGACTGTCCGGCGAGACGACAGGGAGCAGCGACAGTTCCGCATGTGACCCTACCACCATCACCACCCCCTCCTCAGAGAGCCCTACTTCCTACCACCGGCGATGCTCCACGCCAGTTAGGTGCACCCAGAGGCCGTGGACGTGGCGGTCCTGTTCAGAGAGGACGAGGAGGCAGAGGCCGAGGTCGAGGTCAGCCCGCTATCGGTGGAGGACAGGCCCGAGTATTTGCTTTGACACCGCAGGATGCGCAGGCATCCAATGCCGTTGTGACAGGTACCTTGCCAGTTTGTTCTTTCGACGCACGGGTATTATTCGACCCAGGTTCCACACATTCGTACGTCTCTACACACTTTGCACCGATGTTGAGCCGTGAGTCATCGTCGTTAGATCATCCGCTTGTTGTTGTTACTCCGGTAGGTGAGTCGTTTGTCGCTCGGTTTGTATTTCGTTTGTGTTCCGTTCGTATCGGGGAGAGGGATTCATCGGTTGATTTGATTCTCCTCGATATGTTGGACTTTGATGTGCTTCTGGGCATGGATTGGCTAGCCACTTGTTATGCTTCGGTTGACTGCCGTGAGAAGGTAGTCAGATTTAGCTTTCCGGGAGAGCCAGTCCTTGTTATTCAGGGAGACCGCAGCGTCACCCTTCCCAGCTTGATTTCGTCTCTTCGCGCTGGTCAGCTCTTGCGGAAGGGATGTCAGGGATTCTTAGCGTTTATTTGTGATACTCGAGCTGCAGAGGTTCTGTTGGATCGGGTCCCGGTTGTTTGTGAGTTCCCTGATGTTTTCCCTGATGAGCTACCTGGGCTACCGCCTGAGCGCGATGTTGAGTTCTGCATTGATTTGATTCCCGGCTCGGGGCCTATTTCTATACCGCCTTATCGGATGGCCCCGGCAGAGCTTCGAGAGCTGAAGGATCAGTTGCAGGATTTGTTAGATAAGGGGCTTATTCGACCGAGTGTTTCTCCATGGGGTGCTCCGGTCCTGTTTGTCAAGAAGAAGGATGGAAGTTTGCGCTTATGTATCGACTACCGCCAGCTGAACAAAGTTACCGTTCGGAACAGATATCCGTTGCCACGCATTGATGATTTGTTCGACCAGCTTCAGGGTGCGGGGTATTTTTCGAGGATCGACTTGCGATCAGGATACCATCAGCTGCGAGTTCGACAGGAGGATATACCGAGGACAGCTTTCCGCACGCGCTACGGCCACTACGAGTTTTTGGTGATGTCGTTCGGACTCACCAACGCCCCGGCAGCATTCATGGATTTGATGAACCGTACATTCGGGCCGTATCTTGACTTGTTCATCATCGTGTTTATCCACGATATCCTTGTGTACTCCAGGAGCAGAGAGGAGCACGAGCAGCACTTGCGAATTACATTGCAGACTCCGAGGGAGCACCAGCTGTTCGCAAAGTTCTCCAAGTGTGCATTCTGGCTGGACAGCGTCGGATTCTTGGGTCACGTGGTTACGAGAGACGGCATATGTATGGACCCGAAGAAGATTGAGGCTGTTCAGCAGTGGCCCCGACCTACATCGGTTACTGAGATCCATAGTTTTCTAGGCCTGGCGGGCTACTACAGGCGTTTTGTTCAGGACTTCTCCCGTATAGCTGCACCGTTGACCGGTTTGACCCGGAAGGGAGTTCCTTTCGTCTGAACGGAGGAGTGCGAGCGCAGTTTTCAGCAGCTGCGGACATGTTTGACTACGGCGCCGGTATTATCTTTTCCTTCAGGATCAGGCGGATTTGTGGTCTACTATGATGCTTCGCGAGTTGGATTAGGATGCGTATTGATGCAGCATGGCCGGGTGATTGCTTATGCTTCTCGGCAGTTGAAGAGGCACGAACAGAACTACCCCACTCACGATTTGGAGATGGCTGCAGTGGTCTTTGCACTGAAGATTTGGCGACATTACCTATACGGCGAGTCGTGTCAGATATTCACAAACCACAAGAGCTTAAAGTACATATTTCAGCAGCGAGACCTGAATCTCAGACAGCGTCGTTGGATGGAGTTGGTGAAAGACTACGACCGCGAGATCTTATATCACCCAGGCATGGCTAATGTAGTGGCAGATGCGTTGAGCAGGAGGCCCGGGGGTAGTCTATCGTGTTTGCGCGCAGTGCAGAGGCAGTCGTCCGTAGATTGGCAGATTTTATGCGACAGCCGAGTGGAGTTCGAGTTCACTCAGATAGGGGGACAGCTCGCGCATGTTCGTGCACGCCCACAGTTGCTTGACCGTATATATGAGGCACAGCGCAGTGACGACCGTTGCTCAGAGATCATGGCACAGATGGGACAGGGCAGATTTTCCGAGTTTGTGATTGACGATCAGGGGATTTTACGCTATGGATCTAGACTGTGCGTACCAGATGCTGATGGATTGCGGCACGACATTCTTGAGGAGGCACACCGATCATTGTATAGTGTCCATCCCGGTTCCACCAAGATGTACCATGATATGAGAGAGACCTACTGGTAGGACGGGATGAAGAGGGACATTGCGGAGTTTGTATCCAGATGCCTGACTTGTCAGCAAGTCAAGGCCGAGCACCAGAGGCCCGCAGGAGAGCTACAGCCGTTACCCATTCCAGAGTGGAAATGGGAGAAGATTTCGATGGATTTCGTTGTGGGTCTACCCAGGACCAGTCGAGGGTATGACTCCATCTGGGTGATCGTAGATCGAATGACGAAAGCGGCTCACTTCCTACCAGTGAAGACCACTTTCAGCTTCGCTCAGTATGCTCAGCTCTATATTGACGAGATCGTGCGACTACATGGCGTACCGACTTGTATCGTGTCAGATCGAGGCACTCAGTTTACCAGCCGACTATGGCAGAGACTCCAGGAGGCTTTGGGTACTCGTTTGAGCTTCAGCACAACATTTCATCCGCAGACCGACGGACAGTCAGAGCGGACCATTCAGACTCTCGAGGACAGGCTCAGAGCGTGCGTTTTAGACTTCGGCGGTAGCTGGGATCGTCATTTACCTCTAGTGGAGTTCTCCTACAACAACAGCTTCCAGGATACTATTCAGATGGCACCTTTCGAGGCATTGTATGGGAGGAGATGCAGATGGCCCGTCTGTTGGACAGAGCTCAGCGAGAGAAGTATTTTGGGGCCGCAGCTTGTTGAGGAGACGACAGCGAAGATACAGTTGATTCAAGACCGGATGAGGGCAGCTCAGAGCAGACAGAAATCCTATGCAGACAGGCGCCGTCGCAGATTAGAGTTCGCAGTTGGCGACCATGTTTTTCTGAAAGTCTCTCCGATGAAGGGCGTGATGCGTTTTGGGCAAAAGGGGAAGCTTAGCCCTAGATTCGTAGGTCCCTTCGAGATCCTCGAGCGTGTCGGCGCAGTTGCATATCGTTTGGCCCTTCCACCCAGCTTTCCCGATGTTCACCCTGTCTTCCATGTTTCAATGCTCCGCAAGTACCTTCACGACCCTTCGCATGCGATTCATCACCCGACAGTCCAGCTAGAGCGCGACATTTCGTTTGCAGAGCAGTCGGTGACCATCTTGGATCGCCAGGTGAAGAAGTTGAGATCGAAGATTATACCAACCGTCAAGGTCCTTTGGCGTAGCCAGAGCAGCGAGGAGGTTACCTGGGAGACCGAGGGCGAGATGAGGAAGAAATATCCCCATCTCTTTGAAGGTACGCGTAGTTATATTTTTTTAAATTCGGGGACCGAATTTCTTTAAGGGGGAAGATTGTAACGCCTTGAAAAGTCGTTTTGGTGTTTTCCTGAAATTCGGTGAAAATTCGGTATTTTTTCGAAAACCGTCTTTTTTGTTATTTTGCAGTTTAGGGCTAATTATACCTAAAATGGATAGGTAATTGCTTGTTTTTAGTAGCTAATGAGTTACTTATGAAATTCTGGTCGTTTAAAAATTTTCCCTAATTTTTCAATTTTTTTATATTATTTTAAGCATGTATGAAAATACATTAAATTAGCGATAAATACAAATTTTTCTGGGCTAATTTTAATCTTTAAAATTATGTTAATTAAAATCTAGTTGTAACATAAATTTTCAGTATTTTATTTTAAGTTTTTACTAATTTTTATTATAGAAAACGAAATTTATTTAAATTAAGCTAAAACTTGCAATTTTTGTAACTTGAGGGTTCTTTTTGCATAGAAATTTTTTTGTGCAATCACTCACACCTCACCCCTCTTTGTTTGGCCGGCCCCACTCCAAATTCAGCAGCATGAATTTGTTCCCCTCTCATTTTTGTCTCCATCTCTTGTATGGAATCCTTTTGTTTGTTTAAAATATATTAATTTGTATATTGTACTTGGGAATGGTTGCTTTGACTTGGACAATTCCACAACCATTCACACCCTCCCCATTCCTTCCTTCTCCCTGGTCGAATCCAGCAGCAGCCCATTTGCTTTTTGTTCCCCAAAATTCTCCTTCTCATTTTCCTTTAAATTCCATCAAAATCCAAGAAAAATCAACAATTTCCTTCACAAATTCAAAGCAAACCCTTTTTCCACCTCCTCTCAAACCTAAATCTGTTCAAATCTTGAAGAAAAGAGGTGTCTTGAGTGGTTAGAGCAACCAAGGGTTTAGGCTTGGGAGGTATAATTTCTAATCTATGGTTAATTGTTAGTTGTATTATGCTAAAATTGAACTTTGAAATGTTAAATTAGTGTTAATCCTAATCTAGTTTTTTTTTTCAGTTAATGGTTTGAGTTTAACTAGGGTTTTAGAAACCATTATTTAGTTGATTAAATATAATTTGTTATCTAGTTGTTTTGCTAACCTAATCTAAGAGGTTAACTAGCTAATTGGGCTATAAATTAGTGTTAATTTAAGGTTTTTCATGTATAGTTTGGATTAAGATTGCTAGTTATAAAATTCTAGAAAGGGTTGTTTATGTAAAATGTGATTTGAAGCATTGTATGTGTTATAATTAAAATGATTGTGGTTAACTGGTTATGCGGTTGGATGTTTATGCTAGGTTGTAGTCTTTTGTCGCAAATCGACGATTTTTTTTGAAGGTAATGCTTACTAGTTTTATATAAAATTATGTGATGAACTATTTGCGATATCTTGATGATATTTTTGAGATATCCTATGACATTTAGGATGCGTGAGTGCGGATTTTTGAGTAAACGGGTTTTAGTTTTGCCGGGCGACCAAATCGGCGATTTTTGCAGTTTTTGCGATTTTCGCGTGTGTTCCGTGCACCTTGTGCACGTTGTACATAGCTTGTGAACGTTAGTGTTTTCGTTTGGGTTTTGCGTCGTTCTTGATATGTAACCTTATGTTTGGTATTGATGTAAATTCCAAGTTCGGTCGCGGAGATGTCAGACGCGGCACGAAAGGGGAAAGCGGTGATCGGACGTGACTAGCTAGGGATTTCGGTGAGTAGATGTAACATCTACGGGGGACTATCATTGGATGGCGCAAGTCGCCCGATAGTTTTAGTACCTTAAAAAAATTCTTAGTAATGTTAGTAATTAGGGGTGTAATACTTGTATGATTATTTGCTACATTCATGCCCTATATTGACATACATATACGAAACCATGTTATAGGACACCTGCACCATTGCCAGGGTTTTTATATGCAGCACGGGCACTATTCATGCTTACACACACACCCTGGTAATTTCCATGCCACCACACTAGATAACCTTTAAATTAAAACCTTTTACCATAATTGATACTTAAACTCGCGCTATTGCTTTAATTCCTTAAAACGAAATCGTAGGATTGCTATTCATGTGTATGTGCTTCATCATAATATTTGTTCATGCCTAATCTATTAATCACACATCGCAACTCGATTATTGATACCATATACATTCATTATCATTGACATATGCACTTATGAGGATTTCTTGAGGTTTTATGATATTTCTGGATTTCGGGGGAAAGCCGCAAAATTTCTAAACTTATTATATTTTTAAAATATGTAAATTGCGGTTTTCTAGTGATGTAAGTGTCGTCCACCATGAGTTTGCTGTGGTTTTCGAGATCCGTGTCGAGGAGTGGAGGAACCGTCACGGGTACATGGTGGGCCCGGTATGGTACCCCGGGGCAAGATGAATGTGGTGTTGACGTTGAGCCTGGCAGGGGACGGATTACCTACCGGTGACTGTTTGGCACGGCGGATATCCAGAGGATCCTGACCGTAGCCGCGAGATGATGAGATTTTGATATTGAGCTGGGTTGGCTGAGGCCAGAGATACGATGACATGGATATATGAGATTTGTGATAGTTTTGAGGTGTCGTTTCTGGACACAGGTTC
The DNA here is from genome assembly GCA_030015575.1 of Agapanthus africanus. Lineage (NCBI taxonomy): Eukaryota > Viridiplantae > Streptophyta > Magnoliopsida > Asparagales > Amaryllidaceae > Agapanthus > Agapanthus africanus. The sequence continues at coordinate 543,638,647 of CM057337.1, forward strand.
TTGTTGATTCTATTGGTAATGTGCTGGTATTTCAAAAAAGATTCTTAAAGGAAAAAAAAACATGATTTCTTATACTTACACATTCAGATCACGAGTTGATTCGCATTGCATTTATACCTGCTAGTATATTCATATTGCATACCTACCTGCTATTATGTCCTGCCTTACCTGTATTTTAGATGCTAGGATACTTGTGTGCATACTTTCGATAGCCTGTGTAGATGTTATTTATTACTCACGAGTTGGAAACTTACCCCCGTTGTGCCACAGCCTTTTGCAGGTCCGCTCCGTCAGTACAGTAGCGGCGGGCGCACTTGTCTCTTTTGCCTCCTTTGCCTGGACTCGAGGTTTTGCTCTTAGGTGGGTTATATTATTATTTTTGCACCACCTTGTATATTCTTTGTATCTAGAGCACTCCATCTACTGTATCTACCAGCATTATTGTATATTGACCTAGAGATGAGACTGTGAGGTTTGTGGACTTTTATGCTGTATTTTGGGGTCGAGCTCACTTGAGTCGACATGCTGTTTTTCTTATGCTTCATTATGATTATTTCGCATGTTGTTGCTTTATATTGCGTGGGATTTATGACCGCCTTGTGGCGAAGAGCTAGCTCCCGCTTGGGGATGCCCTATTTTGTTGGATTCATATATATTCTTGTTGTACCCATTTTGGGGGCCAGTATTTACAAAGGAGACTCTGCCGAAATTTTCGGAAAAATTGGTACTGTTTTTAAAAAGGGTTTTACATGACTTATTAATAAACTTGCTTTCAATTGATTGGGTTTTCTTCACTCTTTTGCTTAATTGGTTTTGTTTTCTGGGCTTTGGCTTACTTATTTTACGGATGTCTTGAGACGTTTCGTAACTTAAGTGCCAGTCATGTTCCGTACCCTGCGGGTCGTGACAGAATGTTGGTTTTAGAACGCATTAGTTCATGAGTTTAAGGACCCTACAGTCCGTATTGATGTGTGGCTGTCGGGACCCGTCACCTCTCTAACGACGTTGAAGGATTACAACGACAAATATCAGAGGAGTTCGGAGATGTACCCTTGAACCGGATGTAAATTGATTTGAGAGAGCAGTCGTGCTCAGTCAATTTAATTTGAGGACTTACGGCCAGAATTGGGCTAAGTCCATTTGAAAATGTTCAACATTTTATTTGTGTTTGGCCTGTCAAGGCTTTATTTGGGTTCTGCCCTTTTAATAATGCAGTGCATTTTTTCTGGCCTGTTAGGCCTTTTTAATTGGGCTCTGTCCCTTTTTTTATAATGCAGAGCATTAGGCCTCTCAATTAAATGCATAGCATTTATCTTGGCCTGTTAGGCCTTTTTAATTGGGCTCTGCCCTTTTTAAATAATGCACTGCATTTTGTTTGGTCTGATAGACCTTTTTATTGGGCTCTGCCCTTTTTAAATAATGCAGAGCATTTACTCTTCTGACAGTGTGCCACGTGGCCTGTCAGGCGCTTTGCGCCAATTAAGGAGCGCAAGGCGTAAACTGATGTGGAGGCGACACGTGTCACGCTCTGGTGAGCGCAAGCGCAGTGCGCTGCGCTATTGCGTTGCTAATTTGTGGCGCGCTCTGGTGCAGTGCGCCAATTCACGAGTGCAATGCTCATTTTTTAAAGCGCAAGGCGCAGATTATTCTGGGGTTGACACGTGGCGTGTTCTGGTGACTTGCGCCAACCCAAGAGCGCAGAGGCTCATTTCAGAAGTGCAAGGAACTGTTCAAAAGCGCATAGCGCATCTTGATCTATTTTAGATTAAAGAACAGAATCTCTTTAATTCTAAAGAGGTTCTGTCTCAAGATTTAAAAACCAATGGTTCATCAAAAGGCAATGCCTTTATATAGATCAAAAGATCTAGTAAAGAAGTAAATTACTTCTCTTTTTTTAATTAATATTATCATTTTTTATTGAAGATCTTTGATTTTGTTCTTAGATAATTAATCTTTTTAGAAGAACTTCTTCTTCCTTTTTCTCTCTCAAAGGTTTACCTTTTTTTCTTCGAGTTCTTCTCAAAGTTTTAGAGGAGTTCTTTTTCATTTTCTCTGTGTGTTTTAGACTTAGAGTCTAGGGGCCTTTATATAGTGCCAATTGATTTGTTAAATCAGTTAAAGAGATCTTTCTCTGAGTGATTTAGGGATTTTTCCCTACCGTTGGATCTTTGATCCTAGGGCTTCTGTTTTACAGAAGATAATCTTCTTATTTTTAACAAGATTGGAAAGTTCTTTCCAGAATTTTATTGTTATTTAGTGCTGGCACAGTTAGCACAAGCGCACCTGCGCTTGACACGTGTCGCGCAGCGCAGCGCAACTGCGCTGACACGTGTCGCGCAGCGTAACTGCGCTGACACGTGTCACGCAGCGCAGAGCGCAAGTTGCCTGAAGCGTTGCTTCCTTTATTTAAATAGAGCCTTGCTCTGATTGGGTGCGCTGTCTTGGGCGCAGCGCTGGTGTGTCAGCTTTTGACACGTGGCGCACTGTGCGCAGCGCAAGGAATCTGAAGCGTTGCTTCAAATTTTGAATTTTTGAAATTCAATCAGAGTTTTGCTCTGATTGGGGAAACAACACTATTTGGTTGATCAACACGCGCGGTGGCCCAGCTCTAGCATCTCTCAGCGGAGGAACGACCGGGATCCTTGGCCTCAGGGGAGCTTTGCGGTCGCTGCCAGGGGGCGCACCCTTGCGGTCGACTAACATACGCTTCTCTTCTCGGATGATGGCACCCATCGCGTACACATACCAAGCTACGTACGCGTGGAGGACCCGGGGGACGCAGCTCGGCTCGCTGATAAAGAAATGGGAGCCCGTATTCAACCGCATAGAATGGTGCATCGCGCTCCGTATCCCCTCTATGGTGGCCGCGGGCTATTCTAAAAACGCCTCCAGTGGGACCCCCTGATTATAGCTTGATTGTTGGGCGAACCGGTGGGGGTTATACCTCATGAAGAGCGCCATGTCGTTTTGCCTGAACACAAGGAAGCCCGGCCGGATGGAGTATAGGTGAAAAATCTCCCAGGCTTTCAGTACGGAGGCCCCGTCCTTGAAGCCATCATGCAGCTCCAACACCGCCTTAGAGGTCTCCGAGCCGATAGTCACGACTTTGTCCATGAAAGAAATCCTCGCTCCGACCAGGTGCGGACGAAGGAGCAACCCCCTAGCCTCCCGCGGAGGCGGATTCACAATCGAGGCGCCGATCAGCCGCATGACTCTTGGGAGTCTGAACCTCTCGAAAAACGAAGGGCTCTTATGAATGCCGAATACCCCGAGCATATGCATTTCCATCCACGAAGTGAAGTAGTGCATCGGGAAATAGGCAGGTTGCACCCCAGGTTCATTAGCGTCCGCCGCCATGCTGAGTCCATTATATAGGTGAGCCAGCCCGGCGATTCCGATCGACAATTGTAGGCCAGCCACCATCCGATGCGCTGGGTAGAAAATGGATGGTGTCATGTAGCGCGGGTGCATGGGGAGCGCGAACCAGCACAGCCACAATCCCAGAAACCCTAAAAAGAAGGTCTCCTTGTCAATGCCCGGGGTGGCGATTTCTGATAAGGGCATGATGGCGGCATCGGGGAGATAGAAATCCTTTTGATCGTCTTCCAATGCTGGTCAACAATCTAAGCCGAAGCCAAAGGGGCCGTCAAGCTTGGCGAACTTTTCACTCCGCCGTGATAGAACCTCCGGTCGAAGAATGAGGGCAATGAAATCTGCAAAACTGACTCCCCGGACTCCCGATTCCAAATAGAGACCTTCATATATGTTCAGCACCTTCACCAGACTCGGAAACTGGTGCTGAATAGCATTCTCGGGTGTTAGGCCTATCACCAATGGCTTGGTGGCGAAGACATACTCGTCAGGAGGAAGCAGCTCCTCATAATGCTCCCCCTCACTGGCAAACCTGAGATCTCAGCGAACTCTTCCAGGGAGATGGAGACTTCCCTGTCCGATAGAAGGAAGGTATGGGTGGTGATGTTCCATTGTTCTATGAATGCCTTAACCCACCATGTCGGAGGAACAGGATACTTGAACAATGAGACGTAGACTGCAGAGTACAGACCAATCTTCATCAGATGCGTCCTCTTCGCTGATAGGATATACCTGGCCCACTGCAAATATCCGGCCAGTTGTCGAGGGGTCAATCCAATATTAAAAGCCTATCCCCAAGGGCATGCCTCACCCTGACATATGCGTCGCCCCAGAATATCCACGGCCGGCGGCGGCTGCACGGGAATGGCAGCGATCGAAGGCTGGAGAAGATCCTCCGAATTCCAGTTCACGACCTCCACGGCATACTTCACCGGGGGTTCATCCGCATAGGGGATCGACGAGATAGGCTCAGACGGCGTCGCGCAACCGAAGCTTCGGCGACCCTTGATGATTTCATTATACCACCTACCCCACAGGTGAAGGTTCGGCACCTCCCGGTCCACCGGCGCCTCGGGAAATCCTTCCTCTGAGCGAACAAATGGGAAAGATAGATCAGCAGACATGATTGCCTGTAAAGAAAAACAAGATTCAGCCGTCAGTGTCATAATTTAATTTTAAAAGCCTGACGCTTGATACTACACTGCAATGCAGTGTAGGGGGACCAAAAGGGGACCCACAAAATCTAGATAACAATGCATTGGTTAATAAGACAGCCCCATCATTGGATGAGACTGTCAATTAATGAGGAGATCCCCAAAAGAATATTCTCATTAATGAGAAATCCCTATAGACAAGGAGAAAATCTCCCCTTTCAGAGCAAAGCTCTGTCACAGAGTGACACTTGTCAAACTCTGGTCTCAAAGGAATAAAATTCCTTAAAAGATTAAAAGAGCCTAGCTCTGTGATAATGATGGAAAAATCCATCAAAGGAAAATTAATTCTTAAAAATTAAAAAATTTGGGATCTTAAAGATCCATGAAAACTCTTAAGAGTTCTTCATTTTTAGATCAAAAAGATCTATATTTTGTCCATGAGCAAAGCTCTGTTCATGGGTTAAAAACCCTGAAACAAGATCCCTTTAGATCTATGGATTCTTGAGAGCAAGGCTCTGTTGGTGAAACCCCAAAGGGGTTTTCTTTGGATCAGAAGATCTATGAGAGCAAGGCTCTGTTAGTTAAGATTAATTAAAATTAATTTTATTTAAGATTAATTTTACCTAAAGTTTTTCTAAAAGTTCTAACTTTGGAAATGAGAGCAAGGTTCTGGAGTTCTTGAAAACAAGAGCAAGACTCTGAAAAACAAAATTCTTGAAAATGATGATCATCTGTGAAGGACCAAGGGTCCTATTTATAGGCGTCTAAGTGCCCCTTCAATTCCTGAATTGATCTGACGGTTGGGATCTTGCCACCGCTGCACTCAAGTGTGCGCCACGTGAGCGCAACGGTGGGTGGGGCATTTGTTTCCCCAATCAGAGCAAAGCTCTGTTTGAATTTCAAAAATTCAAAAATTGAAGCAACGCTTCAGATTCCTTACGCTGCGCGCAGTGCGCTGCGCGCCACGTGTCAAAAGCTGACACGCCAGCGCTGTGCCCAAGACAGCGCACCCAATCAGAGTAAGGCTCTATTTAAATAAAGGAAGCAACGCTTCAGGCAACTTGCGCTCTGCGCTGCGCGACATGCATCAGCGCAGTTACGCTGCGCTCTGCGCTGCGAGACACGTGTAAGCGCAGTTGCGCTGCGCTATGCACTGCGCTTGCGCTCACCAGAGCGTGACACGTGTCGCCTCCACATCAGTTTATGCCTTGCGCTCCTCAATTGGCGCAAAGCGCCTGACAGGCCACGTGGCACACTGTCAGAAGAGTAAATGCTCTGCATTATTTAAAAAGGGCAGATCCCAATAAAAAGGTCTATCAGACCAAACAAAATGCAGTGCATTATTTAAAAAGGGCAGAGCCCAATTAAAAAGGCCTAACAGGCCAAGATAAATGCTATGCATTTAATTGAGAGGCCTAATGCTCTGCATTATAAAAAAAAGGGATAAAGCCCAATTAAAAAGGCCTAACAGGCCAGAAAAAATGCACTGTATTATTAAAAGGGCAGAGCCCAAATAAAGCCCTGACAGGCCAAACACAAAATAAAATGTTGAACATTTTCAACTGGACTTAGCCCAATTCTGGCCGTAAGTCCTCAAATTAAATTGACTGAGCACGACTGCTCTCTCAAATCAATTTACATCCGGTTCAAGGGTACATCTCCGAACTCCTCTGATATTTTTCGTTGTAATCCTTCAACGTCGTCAGAGAGGTGACGGGTCCCGACAGCCACACATCAATATAGACTGTGGGGTCCTTAAACTCATGGACTAATGCGTCCTTAAACCAACATTCATCCCCAAAATAGGAATACGGACTGTGGGGTCCTTAAACTCATGGACTAATGCGTCCTTAAACCAACATTCATCCCCAAAGCGGGAATGTTGGACCATTATGTCCCTAAACTGATAATACAGATTGAAGGGTCCTTAAACTCATGGACTAATGCGTCCTTAAACCAATATCCGTCCCCTAAATGGGAACAATGGACCACCACGTCCCTAAACTGGCAATGGACCACAATGTCCCTAAACTCGAATAATAGAGCCCCCAAATGCTCTTTTGTCGGATCTAAACAATCCTGTTAAGTTGATCTTAGTCTTAAATTGGACTAACGTATCCTTAACAAACGTTTAAGTTGATCATAGCCTAAAAAATGGATAACGTATCCTTAAACCAAAACCCCCAAAACCAAATCTAAGAAAATACGGATTTGGACTAATCCACGTCCTTTGGGCGACGACATAAATTAGTCTTCGTATACAATCCACAGGCAACCACAAACAAAACAAACACCCACGACACGAAGTGAAATTCTGGGGAAGGAGAAAGTTGTTACCGTGATGCGGTAGCGTAATTAATTGCAGAGGCTTGCGCCTGCAGGGAAGAGCGTCCCCATAATAAAAAACCCCTCTAACGAGGGGGAATCTGCCGAAGTCTTCTACATCGGCCGCATCCGTCTAAACCTCCGATACACGGTGCCATAAATCAACTTGGCATCTTCGGAGAGGTCGACGGATAAAACCAAATAGCATCTGCCCCGAATCTCAGGTAAGACGTCTTTACGTCGCGCCTTCTTTCGGAGGGGTACAGATTCTGGCACGCCCGGTGGGACGGCGAACGACCCGCGACCAACATTCGCCAGTGAGCTACTATCTCAAGAGAGGGTGGCTGCGCTAAAAGACATGCTTATGCAGCATAGAGATTGCTTCGCATGGAACTATTCCGAAATGCCGGGACTAGATCCAAAAATTGCTGTGTATAAATTGGCGATATCCCCGGACGTCAAGCCAGTCAAACAAGTGCCGAGAAGAATGTGGATCGAGCTTGAGATGAGCATCAACGCCGAGGTCAAAAAACTAATCGACTCTGGCTTTATCCAGGAAGTTCAGTATCCCGATTGGATCGCCAACATCGTCCCGGTGATGAAGAAAAATAGGACGGTGCGCATATGTGTAGACTTTCGGGATATCAATAAAGCCTGCCCGATGGACGATTTCCCAGTGCCAGTCACCGAGCTGATGATAGATAACATGTCCACTCATGAGGTTTTCTCCTTCATGGACGGCTCATCAAGATATAATCAGATAAAGATGCATCCCGAAGACCAGAAGCACTCCGCTTTCCGGACCCCTCTGGGAATATTCTGCTACAAGGTGATGCCCTTCGGTTTAAAGAACGCCGGAGCCACCTATCAGAGGGCCATGACGAAGATTTTCGTTGACCTTATACATGAAATCGTCGAATGTTGTATCGATGACTTCGTGGTTAAAAGCAAATCATACGAGGAACATCTCGAGCATCTTAAGACCGTATTTCAACGCCTTCAACAATACAACTTGAAGATGAACCCTCTCAAGTGCGCATTCGGAGTTTCCTCGGGCAAATTCCTTGGATTCATCGTTCGACACCGGGGTATCGAAATAGATCCGTCAAAGATCAAGGCGATCATGGAAATGCCTCCGCCAAGAACTCTCAAGCAATTGCGGTTTCTCTAAGGGAAGCTCGCGTACATACGGCGATTTATAGCCAACCTTTCAGGCAAGGGCCGCCCTTACAGTCACCTGATGAAGAAAGAAACCCTTTCGTTTGGGATCACAAATGCCAGAGCGCGCTGGACGAAATCAAGCAATACCTACATAATCCGCCAGTATTGGCTGCTCCGGTCAAGGGAAAGCCTCTTATTCTTTATAGAACCGCCCTCGAAGGTTCCTTAGGCGCATTATGGGCACAAGAGAACGACCAAGGGAAAGAAAGAGCTCTTTATTACTTAAGTCGAGTTCTTCTGGGGGTAGAAAGCAACTACCCCCCCATCGAAAAATACTGCCTGGCGTTGATCTTCGCGATAACAAAGCTCAGGCACTATGCGTTGGCGCATGAAGTCCGTCTCATTTCGAAAGTGGACCTCCTTAAATATTTAATGTCGAAGGCCATATTGACAGGGAGGCTCGCTAAATGGGCCCTGCTCTTGATGGAGTTTTCAATAACTTATCAACCTCTTAAGGCAGTGAAAGGCCAGGCCATCGCCGACTTCCTCGCTGAGCATCCGATACCTGCTGATTCTCCTCTGAATTGCGAGCTGCCACACGAACACACGTTTGATGCGATCGATGGTAGTGATACTCGATGGGAACTCTATTTTGATGGAGCGTCTTCCATGAAGAAGCACAAACAAAGCACCCCTATAATCAAATCGGGGGTAGGCCTCATCTTCGTAACTCCACAAGGAGGAATAATGCGTTTTGCTTTCTCCTTAACGGAGCCGAGGACGAACAATGAAGCCGAATATGAAGCTTTGATAGCAGGTCTCGAGATCGCCATCAACATAGGAATTGAAAACCTCCTTATATATGGAGATTCTCAACCGGTCGTCAGTCAAGTAAATGGAGACTACCAGATGTGCAAACCCGAACTGGTAAAGTATGGCGAGAGAGTACAGCAATTGCTGACTCAAATCCCCTCCTATATGCTGGAAAGCATACCGCGTGCAGAAAATAGCAAAGCGGATGCATTAGCTAAGCTCGCTAAAGAACTGGCCGACGAGAACCTCGATGACGTAAGAATTGTGGTACAAAGTCGTCGGGTGCTTGCCCAGCAGAAATATCTCTGGAGTCGTCCGAAGAAAAAGGAGCGACTGAGCAAGTGGCTATGCAAATAAAAGACCAGGAAAAGGCTGAGGATTGGAGAGAAGTCTTTATAGACTACTTCAAATCCCGTCGAACGCCAGAAGATGTGTCCTCATGACATCAACTGATAAAGCGAGCTCTGTCTTTTGCCTTCGTCAATGATACTCTGTACAAGAGGTCATTTGATTCTCTGTGGTTGAGATGTCTGGGACCTAAAGAGGCAAAAAGAGTCGTTCAGGAAGTTCACGACGGACTCTGCGGTTCTCACCAAGCAGGCCCAAAGATGAAGTTGAAGATTAAACAGATGGGCTATTATTGGCCCACGATGATCCAAGACTGCCTCGAGTATGCGAAGCGATGTCACTCGTTCCAGATCCATGGATACTTTATCCATCAGCATCCAAATCCACTACATCTAACGGTGGCTAGCTAGCCATTCGAAATGTCAGAGATTGACGTAATCGGCCCCATCGAACCAGCTTCGTCCAGGGGACTTCGATTCATCTTGGCGACGACTGACTACTTCTCCAAATGGGCAGAAGCAGTACCACTGAGGGAAGTGAAGACGGAGAATATTCTTCATTTCTTCAAGACGCACGTCATTTATCGGTTTGGAACTCCGCGACGGATCATCTCCGATAACGGGCCAGCCTACAGAAGCCACAAGATCAGCCGCTTCGCGCAACAACATAATATAAACTGGAGATATTCCTCAGTTTATAATCCCCGAGCTAACGGTCTAGCCGAGGCTTTCAACAAGACCTTGATGAAGATCATGAAGAAGACGGTGTCCCGAAATAAGAAGGACTGGCATGAGAGACTGCAAGAAGATTTCTGGGCGTATCGAATTACGTTCAAAACGACCACGAACACAACGCCGTACGCGTTGGTATTCGTCACAGAAGCAGTACTCCCCCTCGAAATAGAATTACCTTCTCTACGGGGGGCAGTCCACTACGAGCTGACGGATGGATAAAACCAAATAGCATCTGCCCCGAATCTCAGGCAAGACGTCTTCACGTCGCGCCGTCTTTCGGAGGGAACAGATTCTGGCACGCCCGGTGCGATGTGAAGACGTCTTTCCTGAGATTCGAGGTAGATGCTATTTGGTTTTATCCGTCCACCTCTCCGAAGATGCCAAGTTGATTTATGGCACCGTGTATCAGAGGTTTAGACGGATGCGGCCGATGTAGCAGACTTCATCAGATTCCCGCTCGTTAGAGGGGTTTTTGATTGTGGGGAAGCTCTTCCCTGCAGGCGTAAGCCCCTGCAGCTAATTACGCTACCGCATCGCGGTAACAACTTTCTCCTTCTCCAGAATTTCACTTCATGTCGTGGGTGTTTGTTTTGTTTGTGGTTGCCCGTGGATTGTATACGGAGACTAATTTATGTCGTCGCTCGTAGGACATGGATTAGTACAAATCCGTGTTTTCTTAGATTTAGTTTTGGGGGTTTTAGTTTAAGGATACGTTAGCCATTTTTTAGGCTAAGATCAACTTAAACGTTTGTTATGTATACGTTAGTCCAATTTAAGACTAAGATCAACTTAACAGGATTATTTAGATCCGACAAAAGAGCATTTGGGGGCTCTATTGTTCCAGTTTAGGGACATAGTGGTCCATTGCCAGTTTCGGGACGTGGTGGTCCATTGTTCCCATTTGGGGGAATGATATTGGTTTAAGGATGCATTGGTCCATGAGTTTAAGGATCCCACAATCCGTATTACCAGTTTAGGGACATAGTGGTCCAACATTCCCGTTTTGCGGACGAATGTTGGTTTAAGGACGCATTATGTAACACCTGAGTCTGTGTTTAGTAGTAATTGCGTGTTAATGTGGGGTCTTTTGGTAAAAAGTTTACCAAAACAGGTTCTAGTGATCTATCTAGTTTTATGGTTATCTTGTAGGATGTTATCTCGACCACACACCAGCATATAGCCACCAAAACAGCACATTTCAACCCCACATATCAGCCCATTTCAACAACATCACATCAGCCAAAGACAAATCAGCCACATATCATCATTTCAGCCACCAAAAGTCCATTTCACCGACACCTATAACCCCTAGCTCAGCCGTAACTACATCAAAAGCAGCACCAACATCACATCAGCCCCAAATTCTGCCCAATTTCAGCCTTAAGGTCAGCAATTGCTGCTGCAACAGCCACCTAACCCCATGAAAAACAGCAGCAGCATCACATCATACCAGCCCATAGTTCAACACACAACACCACACTCCACCACAAATACTTCAACATCTTCTCCACCTGCTGCTACTGCTTCAAAACAGCAACACTAGCAAAAGAACAGCATCAGCTAGCAACATCAGCAACAACAAGATCAACAGCAACAATTCAGCTCTGTTCCAGCCAAGTTTTGCAACACCAGGAGCTTTAGCAAGAGCACACACTCCCTCCTTCTCCTCCTTCTCCTTGTTTGTGAGATTCCTAGGGGGTATATTTCCTAAACTCTGTCCATGTTGCTAGAATATGAGTTGTTAGCTAATTAGTGTTAGAATTGTGTGGTGATATTCGGATCTGCTATTAAAAGGTACTTGTTCTAGAATAGCAAACAAGACTAGATTAGTATGCAGGGTTTTCTGGAGTTTTGTGTGGGACCCGAACCCCTCTGACCGGAGGATGGCCGGCGGCCTCCTCTTCCCTGACCGGCGACGCCGGCCACCTGTGTGAGAGAGTGTGTGTGTTTGTGTGTAGGGGTGTCTGTGGGTATTTTTCCTGAGGTTGGCATTGTTTACTTGTTAAGTTTCCACCTGAGACCAAATCTGGAGTTGTGTAGCCATATTATTGTAATTTTGGTGGACTTTGATGCTAACTTGGGTGACTTTGTGGAGAACAGGGAATTTCAGGGTGTTTAAAGTTATGATAACCCTAGGTATGCTGTTGGTATCACTTGTTTCCTGTTTAACCTACATAGTTCCTTAAAATACCCCCTTTGTGCACACTTGGTGCTTTAACTAGCTTTCTTGGATATTTAAAATCTGCTATACTTAGGGTGATATTTTAAATAAGCAAACATATACATTAGGATATAAACTGTACTAGGACCATAGGGTAGCAACCTGGACCCTTTTCGCCGGATTTGGGCAGGCCTGACCCCACTTGCCACCGGCCCGATAGGGTAGGATGTTAGTGTTTATGCCCTAGAAGGCCATTACTATATCATACTAGTTTTTATATTACTTAATAGAAGCTTGGGATATTCACATGTATATAACAGTCTTGCTAAACATGGTAGTATGCTACTTGGTTTTTTCTATCTTAATATGTGAGTATACGTATTGATAGAGCTCTTAGGATCTTGCTTGACTACCAGTGTTGTGATGGCAGTCACACTAGTGGGGGCTGGATAGTCTACAAGCACATCCTTATTCAGGTCCCTGGTCGTTGGATTATCGAGACAGAGCATCGATACTCCGGAGTAGACTAGTGTGTACGCTTCTCATCCCAGTTGGGGAGATGGTCTGTCCCACAGCCGTCAGTACATCGTACTGGAGATAGTATGCAGGTGCTTGTTAGGTTACGGGTACACCGGACAGGACTCACAGGGAACTGTTGGTTGGTTTTATACCAGTCGTCAGTGAACAGTTCCCAGGTGACATGAGTACAGCATAGTCCGCAGACTTGACACTGCTACTTCGCCTCGAGTGTGTCCCACTGTTCTTAGATTGCTACCCTGCCACGGCTCAAAGGAGTCGTGCAAACAGGTAGCAGTTGGGTGCAGTCCCGAGCACTTGGAGGCAGTGGCGGTTAGACAGGATTCGCCTCTCCCGGTATTGGGAGTTGATATCGCGCTGTGTCAGAGAGCCATTACGCAAAGTCCCTGGCCAAGGCAAGCGAGATTTGCTGGTAGGTTCCAATAGTTTCTCAGGGTGTAATGGGATTCCCTCCGACACGACTTATACCGCTATTAGGGGACTGACGCTTGTCGCCCCCTAGGCACGATATGCGATAGTCATAGACGAACGGACCGGACTGTATGGAGATTGTCACATCAGACTCAGTAGGAGTTTGGATGGGTTCCCTCATCGGCCTTCTTATCGACATCTACCTGGGGACCGTTACGTACAGCTAGTGCCGCTTGCGGTCTGTGGTTAAACCCACTGCCAGCGTAGTAGTCGAGTCTCTAGAGTCCCACACAGAGAGTTTCCCTACTCCAGGCGAAACGATATAGAGGTCGTATGGTTTTATGACAAGGGTTCGGACGCATACGTGTGTTTACGCACGTACGACTTTCGGACAGTTTTTACCAGTCGGCTTTGGTTTAAGCCAGTTACTGGTATCCGGTTATTGGATTTATACAGTCTAAAGTTTTTCCGTATTTTTGCGGAAAGGAGGGGCGTTCTCGTAATTATGCGAGAAGCTTCTAGAAGGTGGTGACTAAGGAGGTTAAGGTGGCATATGGAATGATTGTGATTAGTGAGTCACCTTGATGATTCATACATGTCTTTTGTCCATCTAATGAATCATCACTAGATATTATCAAGCATGGTTGTTAAATTGTTATTTATTCTTTTCTTGATAAAAAGAAATGCTTGATATATATCATCTTGTCTCACTATTCTCATATCATTATCTTCATCATGTTCTCTCTCCTCAAGCTCTCCCTCTTCAAAGACTAATCCTCCCCTCTCATGAGTTGAGTACAAGGATTAGTAAGACTAATTAATCCATAACCCTCTCTATATTACACCTAGCTTCTTTGATTAGCACTTAAAGAAGTTTAGTTGCCTCAAGTTTAGAGGCTAAGCTTGGAGTAAAGCTCTCGGGTGGATCGTCTATTACTTCGAGAAGGCCGAGGAGAACGAGGAGTTCGTAAAGACGAAGGACACAATTCGTTAGGTATAATCCCTAAACATAGTAGCATAGAAACTATATGTTTGTTGTTAGTTATCGTTTAGCTTCGATTCAAGCGGTTAGTCGATGTTTGTTCACTAAACTAGTTCGTTTTTGAAAATTCCGCCTCCCCACAAGTATTGGGGTGTTCTACATCGACTTACAGTGGTATCAGAGCCTCGCTAAATAATAAATAACTTACTTGCAAATTTGTATGAATTTCGAACGGAAAAAACGAAACCGGAAAAGCCCGAAATCTCAAGTTTCTGTCGATTTTTAAATGAAGTCCAAAAATTTCTCAGGGAAGTTCAGAAAGCTTAAAAAGACAGTAGAAGAACACCCAAGAAAATTGGGCACATGATTAGGCTAAAGCGCCGCGGAAACGCGGCGGATCCCACCGATCCACCGCGGTTCCGCCGCCGAGTTGCCGAGTCATAAACCCAATTTTCCTGTGTTGGTTCTGTGTGATATTTGGGATTTTCTGGAATATTTAATTTTTGCTCAGGTTTCAGATTTGCAGAGCAGTATTGGAGCAAAATTAAAAGTGTTTAATCGATCGAAATTATACAGTATTTGCTTGTTGGATTATAACTGTGATTGTATAATGTGTTCGTAAACCTCCCCTAACTGCTAGTATGTCGGTTGGCAGGGGGTTGCACATTTTTGTAATGGATTTTGTCTGTTTGTGCATATGAACTGTGTTGGACTGTTGTGATGGATAGCCGGGGTTATGAGATGGGTTATTATTTAATTCATTTGATGTAAATGTAATTTGTTGTAATATTATTTTGCGGGGCACATCCAGGTTGCGGTTGTAGCCACCGTTGTATTATTTCATTTTACTGTTTTTGCTCCTAGGACAGACCCAAGGAGGGGTGCACAAGTTGCCGGGCGGGTAGTTTGCCGCACCCGCACGGGGTCTTGGGTGGGGTAATGGCTATTCATCACAACTGTGTAATCCGTATTTTGTTGTAGGCTCAAAACAAACACGGATTGCTTGCAAATCCAATTAAGTTCATCTGTGATCTGGAATGAATATCATTGCATCAGACGAATGTAAAATATCTATATATATGATAGCTATTTAGACGTCACTTATGTTTTACACCCGCGCTAGCCCAGCCCCCGCTCTGTCGTTAGTTAAGTAACCTAACGTGTAATGACGGGACCCCATGGCGAATGCGGATGGCATAAGAGGACGTTGTATTTTCGTTGTTTTCTGCAATGATAGGTTAATGATGGGACGCATTATCTATAATGCAAAGATAATAAACCAAAGTTTTAATCGTTGGAACAATTTAAAAGAAACCACTCGGTTAATTTTAAAAACAGATATTTTTAAATGCGGAGTCTTAACCACTCCTTTTAAAAGCTATCAGGTTCCTTCGGTTATATCAAGTTCACTACGTTCACGGTTTCGCCAAAACCATTCGTAGCCCTCCGTCATTTCATTTGGGTATTCAGTAGTATTCAAGCTATGCATTTTGGCCAAAGTCAAGGCATAGTGTTTGGTAGCTGCCGGGTTTTCATTTGTTGCATAAGATAGATGAGTTGGTTTGGGACAGTCGTATTACCATTTGACCAAAGTCAGGGGTATATACGGATGGGTTCAAATTGACAAGATAATGACGGGTAGAACTTGACATGTGACTTATGACGTTTTGACTAAAGCCAAGGTCATAAGAGCATGGGGCATAAACTTATATCGGGAATTTCTAAAGAAACTGAAATTTGCAAAGAGATGCATACCATTTGGAGTTTGATGAATGTTGGTAGCACTCCTTCAACATTATCATACGATGATATTTGGATCCCGATCCTACTGTGAGTATATGCTACTTATCAGGATATTCGTCACTTAACGATCAATGCTATAAACCTAGTAGGTGTCCAGAAAGGTGTCAGCGGGGTTACGCCCCCAGAGAAAAGAGGTTATTTAATTAAGGAACTTCGCGAAAGCGTTGGAAAACCTCCCTCGAAGTATCGACACTAGCCTGGCTGAACGGTTAAGCAAGTATTGTACGGTGAGAATAGTCCTGGCTAATTCTTTTTTAATGGTTTGAGGAAGGATTCGAGAAACAGTGGGAGCCATCCAGTTTAGATAAACTAAAAACCACTCTAAACTTGCAAGAGCATCATGCTAAAGAGTTTTCTTCTCTCTCTCCTAATTGCAGCGACCCTGAAAATGACTGGACTTAAGTTACTTTTAGAGAAAAATATACTAACAGGGCCAAACTATAAAGATTGGCTGCGGAATGTCAAAATGGCTTTGACCTATGACAAATTGGGGTACGTCCTCACCGCTACGGCACCTGCTGTCCCTGGTCCCAAATCCAGTAATGCGGATAAGGAAATCCGCAAAACCTGGGATTTAGAATGCGCGAAAGCCAAGTGCATCGTGCTTGCCTCGATGAACAATGAACATCAAAGGAGGCACGAGGATAAGGACCTTGATGGCATATTTCTCCATACAAAGGAACTTTATGGAGAGCAATCTCGTATAGCAAGATACGAGACCTCTAAGAACTTGTTTCGAGCGAGGTTGGCTGTCGGGTCATCGGTAGGAGAACATGTACTAAAGATGATCGGCTATATTGAAGAGCTCGCAGACCTTGGGACGACTTTGGATAATGAGCTCTATACAGACCTTATTCTCCAGTCCCTTCCTCACACCTACGCCCAGTTTATCCTGAACTTCAACATTCAAAGAAAAGAAGTTGAACTTCCAGAACTCCTGAACATGTTAAGGAGTGCAGAGGGCACCTTGAAGAATACAAGGGAAACACCCGCTATGTTTGTTGGCGGTACATCTTCTTCCGGGTCCAAGGCAAGGGCCAAAGGAAGGAAGAAGAAGGCCGCACCCAAACCTAGAGGAGGTGTTAGTAAGGTGGGAGGGAAGGGAAAGAAAAAGTTTGCGGTACCGGTAGTTGGGCAGGATGAGTGCTTCCATTGTCATAGGAAAGGGCACTGGAAGAAGGATTGCAAGGCGTGGAACACCAAGAACCAGGAACCGAAGAAAGCTGTGGCTTCGACTTCAGGTGTGTTTGTAATTGAGAATTGTCTGTCGATCAACTCTACTTCCTGGGTATTGGATACCGGATCAGGATCTCATATTTGCAATTCATTGCAGGCACTGAGAAACCGTAGAGTGCTGAAGGAAGGTGATATGACCCTAAAGGTTGCTAATGGAGCTAGCGTGGGAGCTGCGTCCGTCGGGGATTATCACCTAGGATTGACGAGTGGACACATTTTGGTTTTACATAACTGTTTTTTTGTGCCAAGCTTAACGTGTAATATCATATCAGTTTCCTTGTTATCAAATAAAGGTTATGATTTCATGTTTGTAAGAGATGTTGTCAACATCCACCTTAATCATGGTTTGATTGGGTCAGGTACACTAAATAACGGTATATATGTTTTAAACCAACTCCAAATTTTCAATGTCCAGAACACACTAAAAAGAAAGTCTCCAGATTTAAATAAAGCTTTCTTATGGCATTGTAGACTGGGTCACATCAATGAGAGAAGGTTGACTAAGTTGTATAGAGAAGGATATTTGGACTCGTTCGAATATCAATCTTATGACACTTGTCAATCTTGTATCAAAGGAAAGATGACAAAGACTCCATTCACTGGACAAGGAGTAAGAGCGAGCGAGCTCTTAGGACTCATACACAGCGATGTATGTGGTCCAATGTCTACACATGCAAGAGGTGGTTTTTCCTATTTCATTACTTTCATGGATGATTACTCAAGATACGGATTCATTTATCTGATGAAACATAAATCCGAGGCTTTTGAGAAATTCCAAGAGTATAAGAATGAAGTAGAAAACCAAATCGGCAAAAGTATCAAGACACTTAGATCTGATCGAGGTGGTGAATACTTAAGTGCCGAGTTCCTAGGTTACCTAAAAGAGAAAGGAATTCTCTCTCAGCTTACTCCTCCATACACTCCACAGCATAACAGTGTATCGGAGAGACGGAATCGAACCCTATTGGATATGGTACGATCCATGATGAGTAATGCTGAGTTACCGCGATCTTTCTGGGGTTATGCGCTAGAATCAGCAGCATATCTTCTGAATAGGGCTCCTACCAAGACTGTGCCTACCACTCCATATCAGATGTGGACTGGGAAGAAACCCCATCTTCAGCATATGAAGATTTGGGGATGTCCAGCTTTTGTTAAAAAGCAGCATGTGGACAAGCTCGAGGCACGATCAGTAAAATGTTTGTTTGTGGGATATCCAAAGAACTCCAAGGGATATTATTTCTATTACGCAGAGGAATAAAAGGTCTTTGTTTCTCGTAATGCCCATTTTCTGGAACATCAGTTTTTAGAAAAGGAAATTAGTGGGAGCGAAATAGAACTGGAAGAAATTCCAGAACCACAAACTGCTACTGAAAGTTTGGTAGAACCAGAAGTTCAAGAAGAACAGGACATTCCCGCACCCCTCCGCAGGAGTAGTAGGCCGTCTCATCCGCCTGAGAGATACTACGGTTTTCTCATAGACGGGGATAGAGAAGATTGCATCATAGATGATGATGAACCTACTGACTTCCAGCAGGCCATCTAGAGCGGCGACTCGGTACGATGGCTAGATGCAATGCGGACCGAAATGGAGTCCATGTACACCAACAAAGTATGGACTTTGGACTTTGCTCCAGATGGGGTAAAACCCATAGGATGCAAATGGATCTTCAAGAAAAAGATTGGTGTAGATGGACAGGTGGAAACCTATAAGGCTAGACTTGTTGCAAAGGGTTTTCGTCAAAGACCTGGTTTGGACTATGACGAAACTTTTTCTCCAGTGGCTATGCTCAAATCCATTCGGGTCCTTCTTGCTATCGCTGCCTTCCATGATTATGAAATCTGGCAGATGGACGTAAAGAGGGCTTTTCTGAATGGAAATTTAGAAGAGAGCGTCTATATGGATCAGTCAGAGGGTTTCAATCAGAGTGGGAGCAGCGGGAATGTATGCTAGCTGCTTAAGTCCATTTATGGACTAAAGCAGGCATTGCGGAGTTGGAACATCTGTTTTGATGAGACAGTCAAAGAATATGACTTTATCAAAAATCCAGATGAACCGTGCATATATAGTAAAGTTGTAGCAAGAAGTGTCGTATTCCTCGTCTTGTACGTGGATGCCATTCTATTGATAGGAAATGACATTCCTATGCTACAATCTGTCAAAGGATTCTTGTCACACAGGTTCTCCATGAAAGACCTGGGTGATGCCTCTTACATTCTGGTGATCCGGATCTATCGTGATAGATCCAAGAGGATGTTGGGACTTTCGCAGTCCAGGTATATCGACACTGTACTGAAAAGATTCAGTATGGAAGATTCTAAGTGCGGTAATCTACCGTCTTGTCACGGAATCACCCTCTCTAAAGAGATGTCTCCCAAGACTGATTTGGAAAGGGAACGCATGTCTATTATACCCTACGCTTCTGCGGTAGGCTCTATAATGTATGCGATGTTGTGTACCAGACCAGATGTAGCTTACGCACTAAGCGTGGTGAGCCGGTATCAGTCAGACCCAGAGGAGAAACACTGGATAGCAGTAAAGAACATTCTCAAGTACCTGAGGAGGACTAAGGAGATGTTCTTGGTTTACGGCGGAAAAGACCTCAGGTTGGAGGCCTTTGCTGATTCCGGCTTCCAGAGTGATAAGGACGATTCCAAGTCCATGTCGGGTTATGTCTTTACCCTCAATGGAGGGGCGGTGTGCTGGAAGAGCTCCAAGCAGGACACCGTTGCTGACTCGACGATGGAAGCGGAGTATATAGCTGCTTGCGATGCCGCAAAAGAAGCAGTCTTGATGAAGAAGTTCCTAACAGAACTTCAGGTGGTTCCTACCATAGTTGATCCAATACCTCTGTATTGCGACAACAACGGAGCTATAGCTTTAGCGAAGGAACCAAGGTCCCATCAGAAGTCCAGACACATCTTGAGGCGGTATCACCTGATCAGGGAGATCATTGATCGTCAGGAGATCAAGGTTCGGAGAGTTGCTTCAGAAGAGAACATTGCTGATCCATTCACGAAGGCCCTACCTCAGACGCAGTTCGAGAGGCTACTTGAGATCATTGGTCTTCGATATGCCAGTACATGGCCCTAGTGCAAGTGGGAGATTGTTAGTGTTTATGCCCTAGAAGGCCATTACTGTATCATACTAGTTTGTATATTACTTAATGGAAGCTTGGGATATTCACATGTATATAACAGTCTTGCTAAACATGGTAGTATGCTACTTGGTTTTTTCTATCTTAATATGTGAGTATACGTATTGATAGAGCTCTTAGGATCTTGCTTGACTACCAGCGTTGTGATGGCAGTCACACTAGTGGGGGCTGGGTAGTCTACAAGCACATCCTTATTCAGGTCCCTGGTCGTTGGATTATCGAGACAGAGCATCGATATTCCGGAGTAGACTAGTGTGTACGCTTCTCATCCCAGTTGGGGAGATGGTCTGTCCCACAGCCGTCAGTACGTCATACAAGAGATAGTATGCAGGTGCTCGTTAGGTTACGGGTACACCGGACAGGACTCACAGGGAACTGTTGGTTGGTTTTATACCAGTCGTCAGTGAACAGTTCCCAGGTGACATGAGTACAGCATAGTCCGCAGACTTGACACTGCTACTTCGCCTCGAGTGTGTCCCACTGTTCTTAGATTGCTACCCTGCCACGGCTCAAAGGAGTCGTGCAAACATGTAGCAGTTGGGTGCAGTCCCGAGCACTTAGAGGCAGTGGCGGTTAGACAGGATTCGTCTCTCCCGGTATTAGAGTTGATATCGCGCTGTGTCAGAGAGCCATTACGCAAAGTCCCTGGCCAGGGCAAGCGAGATTTGGTGGTAGGTTCCAGTAGTTTCTCAGGGTGTAATGGGCTTCCCTCCGACACGACTTATACCACTATTAGGGGACTGACGCTTGCCGCCCCCTAGGTACGATATACGATAGTCATAGACGAACGGACCGGACTGTATGGAGATTGTCACATCAGACTCAGTAGGAGTTCGGATGGGTTCCCTCATCGGCCTTCTTATCGACATCTACCTGGGGACCGTTACGTACAGCTAGTGCCGCTTGCGGTCTGTAGTTAAACCCACTGCCAGCGTAGTAGTCGAGTCTCTAGAGTCCCACACAGAGAGTTTCCCTACTCCAGGCGAAACGATATAGAGGTCGTATGGTTTTACGACAAGGGTTCGGACGCATACGTGTGTTTACGCACGTACGACTTTCGGACAGTTTTTACCAGTCGGCTTTGGTTTAAGCCAGTTACTGGTATCCAGTTATTGGATTTATACAGTCTAAAGTTTTTCCGTATTTTTGCGGAAAGGAGGGGCGTTCTCGTAATTATGCGAGAAGCTTCTAGAAGGTGGTGACTAAGGAGGTTAAGGTGGCATATGGAATGATTGTGATTAGTGAGTCACCTTGATGATTCATACATGTCTTTTGTCTATCTAATGAATCATCACTAGATATTATCAAGCATGGTTGTTAAATTGTTATTTATTCTTTTCTTGATAAAATGAAATGCTTGATATATATCATCTTGTCTCACTATTCTCATATCATTATCTTCATCATGTTCTCTCTCCTCAAGCTCTCCCTCTTCAAAGACTAATCCTCCCCTTTCATGAGTTGAGTACAAGGATTAGTAAGACTAATTAATCCATAACCCTCTCTATATTACACCTAGCTTCTTTGATTAGCACTTAAAGAAGTTTAGTTGCCTCAAGTTTAGAGGCTAAGCATGGAGTAAAGCTCTCGGGTGGATCGTCTACTACTTCGAGAAGGCCGAGGAGAACGAGGAGTTCGTAAAGATGAAGGACACGATTCGTTAGGTATAATCCCTAAACATAGTAGCATAGAAACTATATGTTTGTTGTTAGTTATCGTTTATCTTCGATTCAAGCGGTTAGTCGATGTTTGTTCACTAAACTAGTTCGTTTTTGAAAATTCCGCCTCCCTACAAGTATTGGGGTGTTCTACATCGACTTACATAGGATTGCCCTGGTTTTTGGGTATGTAGTGTCTGTAGGTTAGGTTATGTGTTTGGTATTGTTTATTTCCCTTGTTTTTGTCGCAGAAGAAATCTGGAGCTAATAACGTGTTTCCGATGATTAAAGTCTCGTGCGACACGCGCGTGATACGTGTGGTTCTGTGGCGCGCTGCGCGACACGGCGCGTCAGCATAGGTTCCGGTGGGTTTGTGCGCGTCGCGTCGTGTCGTGTCCACGCGCATTTAGTTTCACGCACGCATATCCTTTTTATAGATATATCGTGTTTTGCAGGATTTTTCCTTATATGGTGACTTTTGTAAATTCTAGGTTCGCAGGCAAGGACTTCGAGCGCAGCGGAGAAAGGGAAGCAGGTGGTCAGACATACCTAGCGCGGGATCACGGGTGAGTAGATTTAACATCTACGGGGGACGATCGTTTGGATGGTGCAAGTCGCTCGATAGATTTCGTAAACTGGAAAATAGTAAACTGGATAATCACTTGTGACATTAGAATAATAATACTGGCATGATAATTGCTGCAATTAGATCAATATATGATACCCATATACGCAAACTCATTTGTAGGACACATGCACAATTACCAGGTTTTTATATGCAGCACGAGCGCTATTCATGTTGACACACACCCTGGTAATTGCCATGTCACAACACTAGATAACTGCAAATCTAAAACATGTAATTGCTTAGAATTGTGTTATTGCAATAAATATTTAAAATGAAATCATAAGAATTGTTATTCTCGTGCAAATGCATTAATTCACTTGCTCATGCTTGGTATAAATCATACATTGCAAATTGACACCTTATGCATTCATTATCATTGGCATGTGCACCCATGATGATTTCATGAGATTTATAATATTTCTGGATTTCGGGGAAAGTCGCAAGATTTTCAAACTTACGATCTTTTAAATATAAAAGTTGCGGTTTTCTAGTGATGTAAAGTGTCGTCCACCATGAGTTTGCTGTGGTTTTCGAGATCCGTGTCGAGGAGTGGAGGAACCGTCACGGGTACATGGTTGGCCCGGTACGGTACCCCGGGGCAAGAAGATCACTGGAGATGGCGTTGAGCCTGGCATGGGATGGATTACCTACCGGTGATTTCATTTGGCACGGCGGATATCCAGAGGATACCGACCGTGGCCGCTAGATTGAGATATGGATATTTGACATAGATCTGCCGGATGGCTAAGTCCAGAGATGCTTGACATGGATATATGAGATTTAGACAGATTTGAGGTGTCGTTGCTGGACACGGATTTTATTGATTTCATGGATATTATGCTGATGTTTAAAAGAAGTTTTCAAAACAAATGAAGGAAACAATTTTTATACCTTCATAACGAGATCTTGAGTTGACTCATGTGGCATACATACCTGTTATTGCATCCATGTGACATACTGGTTAGAACCCTGATGATGCATACATACCTGCTTGTACATATAGCCATACCTGTTTTAGAGATGCTAGGATACTTGTGTGCATGCATACGATAGCCTTAGTAAATGTTATTTATTACTCACGAGCTGGCAACTCACCCCCGTTGTGCCCCAGCTTTTCTGCAGGTTCGTTCCGTCAGCACTGTAGCGGCGGACACTTTTGCTCACTTTGCCCTTTGTGCTTGGAATCGAGGCTTTTGCTCATAGGTGGGTTATTATCATTTTGTACCACCTTATATATGCTCATTGTATCTAGAGTACTCCATCTACTGCTACTACTGCTGCTGCTGCTGCCACCACTACTACTATTTCAGCTGTACCAGTTATTTTGATTACTGTATATTGACCTAGAGACGAGGTTGTGAGACTTGGGGTTTTATGCTATGTTATTTGGGGTCGAGCTCACTTGAGTCGACATGTAATTTTACCCATGCTTCATACTTATTTATGCATATTGTTGTTTTACATTGCGTGGGATTTGTGACCGCTTTGAGGCGAAGAGCTAGCTCCCGCTTGGGGATGCCATATTCATGTTATTTATTTATATTCGGTTTTGCGCCCGTTTGAGGCCTGATTTATAAAGGAAATTCAGCAGAAATTTTGGAAAGAAGAAGGATATTTTAAAAAAGGACTTGATGTGGATTAATGGTGAAAACTGTTTTAAATAAATTGGTTTTCCTTCACTCAAATTCTTAATTGGGTTTTGTATTCTGGGCTTCGGCTTACTTAATTTACGGACGCCTTGACCTGCTGCTCCCACTCTGATTGAAACCCTCTGGCTGATCCATATAGACGCTCTCTTCTAAATTTCCATTCAGAAAAGCCCTCTTTACGTCCATCTGCCAGATTTCATAATCATGGAAGGCAGCGATAGCAAGAAGGACCCGAATGGATTTGAGCATAGCCACAGGAGAAAAAGTTTCATCATAGTCCAGACCAGGTCTTTGACAAAAACCCTTTGCAACAAGTCTAGCCTTATAGGTTTCCACCTGTCCATCTACACCAATCTTTTTCTTAAAGATCCATTTGCATCCTATGGGTTTTACCCCATCTGGAGCAAAGTCCAAAGTCCATAATTTGGTGGTGTACATGGACTCCATTTCGGTCCGAATTGCATCTAGCCATCGTACCGAGTCGCCGCTCTGGATGGCCTGCTGGAAGTCAGTAGGTTCATCATCATCTATGATGCAATCTTCTCTATCCCCGTCTATGAGAAAACCGTAGTATCTCTCAGGCGGATGAGACGGCCTACTACTCCTGTGGAGGGGTGCAGGAATGTCCTGTTCTTCTTGAACTTCTGGTTCTACCAAACTTTCAGTAGCAGTTTGTGGTTCTGGAATTTCTTCAAGTTCTATTTCGCTCCCACTAATTTCCTTTTCTAAAAACCAATGTTCCAGAAAATGGGCATTACGAGAAACAAAGACCTTTTGTTCCTCTGCGTAATAGAAATAATATCCCTTGGAGTTCTTTGGATATCCCACAAACAAACATTTTACTGATCGTGCCTCGAGCTTGTCCACATGCTGCTTTTTAACAAAAGCTGGACATCCCCAAATCTTCATATGCTGAAGATGGGGTTTCTTCCCAGTCCACATCTGATATGGAGTGGTAGGCACAGTCTTGGTAGGAGCCCTGTTCAGAAGATGTGCTGCTGATTCTAGCGCATAACCCCAGAAAGATCGCGGTAACTCAGCATTACTCATCATGGATCGTACCATATCCAATAGGGTTCGATTCTGTCTCTCCGATACACCGTTATGCTGTGGAGTGTATGGAGGAGTAAGCTGAGAGAGAATTCCTTTCTCTTTTAGGTAACCTAGGAACTCAGCACTTAAGTATTCACCACCTCGATCAGATCTGAGTGTCTTGATACTTTTGCCGGTTTGGTTTTCTACTTCATTCTTATACTCTTGGAATTTCTCAAAAGCCTCGGATTTATGTTTCATCAGATAAATGAATCCGTATCTTGAGTAATCATCCGTGAAAGTAATGAAATAGGAAAAACCACCTCTTGCATGTGTAGACATTGGACCACATACATCGCTGTGTATGAGTCCTAAGAGCTCGCTCGCTCTTACTCCTTGTCCAGTGAATGGAGTCTTTGTCATCTTTCCTTTGAGACAAGATTGACAAGTGTCATAAGATTGATATTCGAACGAGTCCAAATATCCTTCTCTATGCAACTTAGTCAACCTTCTCTCATTGATGTGACCCAGTCTACAATGCCATAAGAAAGCTTTATTTAAATCTGAAGACTTTCTTTTTAGTGTGTTCTGGACATTGAAAATTTGGAGTTGGTTTAAAACATATATACCGTTATTTAGTGTACCTGACCCAATCAAACCATGATTAAGGTGGATGTTGGCAACATCTCTTACAAACGTGAAATCATAACCTTTATTTGATAACAAGGAAACTGATATGATATTACACGTTAAGCTTGGCACAAAAAACAGTTATGTAAAACCAAAATGTGTCCACTCGTCAATCCTAGGTGATAATCCCCGACGGACGCAGCTCCCACGCTAGCTCCGTTAGCAACCTTTAGGGTCATATCACCTTCCTTCAGCACTCTACGGTTTCTCAGTGCCTGCAATGAATTGGAAATATGAGATCCTGATCCGGTATCCAATACCCAGGAAGTAGAGTTGATCGACAGACAATTCTCAATTACAAACACATCTGAAGTCGGAGCCACAGCTTGCTTCGGTTCCTGGTTCTTGGCGTTCCACGCCTTGCAATCCTTCTTCCAGTGCCCTTTCTTGTGACAATAGAAGCACTCATCCTGCCCAACTACCGGTACCGCAAACATTTTTCTTTTCCTTCCCTCCCACTTTACTAACACCTCCTCTAGGTTTGGGTGCGGCCTTCTTCTTCCTTCCTTTGGCCCTTGCCTTGGACTCGGAAGAAGATGTACCGCCAACAAACATAGCGGGTGTTTCCCTTGTATTCTTCAAGGTGCCCTCTGCACTCCTTAACATGTTCAGGAGTTCCGGAAGTTCAACTTCTTTTCTTTGAATGTTGAAGTTCAGGATAAACAGGGCGTAGGTGTGAAGAAGGGACTGGAGAATAAGGTCTGTATAGAGCTTATTATCTAAAGTCGTCCCAAGGTCTGCGAGCTCTTCAATATAACCAGGCAGGGACTTCGAGCGCAGCGGAGAAAGGGAAGCAGGTGGTCGGACATACCTAGCGCGGGATCACGGGTGGGTAGATTTAACATCTACGGGGGACGATCGTTTGGATGGCACAAGTTGCCCGATAGATTTCGTAAACTGGAAAATAGTAAACTGGATAATCACTTGTGACATTAGAATAATAATACTGGCATGATAATTGCTGCAATTAGATCAATATGTGATACCCATATACGCAAACTCATTTGTAGGACACATGCACAATTACCAGGTTTTTATATGCAGCACGAGTGCTATTCATGTTGACACACACCCTGGTAATTGCCATGTCACAACACTAGATAACTGCAAATCTGAAACATGTAATTGCATAGAATTGTGTTATTGCAATAAATATTTAAAATGAAATCATAAGAATTGTTATTCTCGTGCAAATGCATTTATTCACTTGCTCATGCTTGGTATAAATCATACATTGCAAATTGACACCTTATGCATTCATTATCATTGGCATATGCACCCATGATGATTTCATGAGATTTATGATATTTCTGGATTTTGGGGAAAGCCGCAATATTTTCAAACTTACGATATTTTAAATATAAAAGTTGCGGTTTTCTAGTGATGTAAAGTGTCGTCTACCATGAGTTTGCTGTGGTTTTTGAGATCCGTGTCGAGGAGTGGAGGAACCGTCACGGGTACATGGTGGGCCCGGTACGGTACCCCGGGCCAAGAAGATCGCAGGAGATGGCGTTGAGCCTGGCATGGGACGGATTACCTACTGTAAGTGCACGGCGGCGCCCCGGCCGTCAATCCGACGGCCAAATGCGGAAACGGTGATAAACTTTAATTTTGCGAACTTAGCAAACCGGTACCACCGCGCACTAAACCCCGGATCGGGCCATTAAACTAGATCTAGCTAACAACAAGACGGGTTAGAGATATACCGAGTGATCCGAGTCCTCCGGTCTTCTCGTCATCGTCCCGATCTCTCGCGGAATGTCCGGTCTCCATCTCCTCGCCGGAAGGGCACCACGTCGCCTGCGTCTTTTACGGGCTCCCGCCTCTATACCGAGGCAACTCGGGCATGAAGCTGGCAAGTCGACATGCCCAAGACTTGCTATAGAATATAGTGTAGAGTGCATGTCTCACTTTGGGGTTATGTTGCCATTGATGGAGGTGAAGTAAGAATGAAACTTTGAGGGAAATGATGCTATCAATTTTAGCAAGCAAAATGAGATGATCAAAAATGCAACACCCTCAAAATCAACCTCTCTCTTTTCCCTCTATGAAGTGGCCGGCCATCACATGTGGGAAATGGTGGTGGGGTGAAAACCAAAAAAATGCAAGAGGGAGGTGATGGTAGGAGAAAGAAATGGTGACCACAAACAAACATCAACCATACTTCATTCACATCAAACCCATATCCTTTCTTATCAAATAAAAGCACCATCATGGATGAAAAATAAAAGATGCTTAATCAATCATAATGCCATTTGCAAGAAACCCCTTCCACAAAAGTTATTTGCACAATTGCAAATAACCCCCTCCATCGGAAAAGTCCGGCCGGGAAAGAACAAAGGAAAACCGGCCGGAACGGAATGCAAACTGGCAACTCCAGAAAACTGGTCCCGTAATAAATTACAGGAAAACCCCGATACTGTGCATACACACCCGCATCTGTATTCCGTCCGGATACAAATGCAATGAGACAAAATCTACACTATACTAAACTAGGACCGGCTTAAGCCAAAGCCGGCTAGTAATATCCGTTCGATCCTGATCCGTGCAATACCGCACGTATCTGATCGAACCCTGCCATATAACCATACGGCCAATAGTACAAACCGTCCGATCCTTATCCGTGCAATACCGCACGTATCTGATCGGACCCTGCCATATCTCCATACGGCCTCTACAGCGTTTCGCCCGAAAGCTGAGTAACTGAAAGTGTGGTAGACTCTAAAGACTCGTCAATATTATGGCTATGGATTTAACCACTAGCACGTCAGAGGTATAAGCCAATACGTGACGGGCCACCAGCTATTGACTAAAAGGGACGTCGATGAGAGAACTCATCCTGACACCCTACTGAGTCTGTCGTGACAATATCCGTACAGTCCGGTCCGTTCGTCTATGAGCATCGCATGTCGGGCCTAGGGGGTTGGTAAAAGTCAGACCCCCAAAAGCGGTACAAGTCGTGTCGGAGTGTAGCCCAGAACACCCTGAGATACTACTGGAATACCTACCAGTAAATCTCCGGCCTTGGCCAAGGTCTTCGTGTAATGGCTCTCCTAGACACAGCGCGACCTCACCCCCAATACCGGGAGAGACGAAACCCCCGAAGATCCGCTCACTGCCTCCATGTGGCTCGGGACTGTACCCAACTAAAACCTTTTTGCACGACTCCTTTGAGCCGTGGTAGGGTAGTAATCAAAGTACAGTGGGAACTCACACGAGACAAATGACAATCCCCAGGTCGATGAACTAACCTGTACACATGTCACCTGGGAACTGCTATCTGACGTCAGGTATAAGACCAACTAGCATGTTCCCGGCGAGTCCTGTCCGGTGTACTCATAACCCAATGAGCACCTGTATACATCTTAGGTGAACCAACTGACACCAGTGGTTTGTGAGACCGGCCACCGCCCCTCGTCGGGGTCTCGACTGTATACACTAGTCTACTCTGGAGTATCGATGCCCTGTCTCGAAACTCCTACGACTAGGGACCTTTTAAGGATGTGCTTATAGACTCCAGCTCTCACTTATATGATCGCCCTCATACTGCTGGCAGTCAAGCAAGAATCCTAAGGGCTCTATCAACGTGCAATAGCGACATGTCAGGTCACCTAAAGCAGTACACGATGATAAAGGTAAACCAGATAGCATACTATCATCTCGAGTAAGACTGTCCTACCGGGATAGGTCCTCCCTCAATCATTGCAATCACGTGCCTGTGATCCAATAATTGACTCTGAGGGCACTATCTCCAACAATCTCCCACTTGCACTCAAGGCTAATTATTGCGATGTCGCATACTCACAGCCCGTGTGATACCGAACACCCAATGTCAGTCTCACAAATCCCGTTTGTGAAACTATTGCGTTCGAGAAATAGCCTCAGTGAGTGGATCCGCTCTGATGTTTCTTTCTATGTCTCTCTATATCTCATGTTCGCGGAGAAAACTATTTCCCGAAATGAGCAATACCTGTCTTAGAATGTCTGGATGTCTGATGGGACCTAGCTCATAAAAGAACTCCAAATCCAAACTTCTTAGACTGTATCGTCAACTGAACTTAATCAGTATCCTACGCCATGCCTCCCTCAGTATCACCTTGGACCATCTGTCCAAAATACTGCCCCTCGTCAGAAGGATAACTATAACTCTGACAACCTCCTTGTCGTCCAGGTCACCTTGGAAGCCTGGAATGATAACTGTCTCTCGAATGAGGCTGTCGTTATCATATCCCTAGAACATCCACTTATGTTCTAAAACTGCTTCCGATTGTTTCTCCAGGATTGGATCAATATCAACTTATTGCACCTACTGCAAGAACAACATCTGGTGCGGTACTTGACATCTCATGATTGACTCAATTGCCTAAGCAAGTGATCTGCCAATCATGAACATCCCTCTCCCCTTTAGTCTGTAAGACACCTTTAGAGAGGGTGACTCCATCACCTGCAGGTATACTACCGTGCCAGGAGTCGTCCATTCTAAATACTCATAGAATGCTGTCCAAGTACCCAGATTGGGAAACTACCCAAATCTAGATCTATAACCATAGATCTAGTAACCAGTATGTCTAATGTAATGTCCAAGTCCTATGTAGAGAAAACACTGTGTGACGACCAAAGTATAACCGATCGTAGTATAGGAATATCACTTCCTACTACCTTCTCAACAGATCCATCCCCTATTCTGATGACGTCAAACCTATGACTGTCATATCGGAAACAGATGATCTATCTCCGCTACATCTGCTTTAGTCTATAAATAGACATAAGCCTGATGTCCACCAATGCTTCCGCTGCTCCCACTGACTACGACAACCCTCTGGCAGAGTCATACAGACGTGCACTTCTAAAGCAAGTTTAGAACGACGCTATACTCATCCTCCTGCCGGGTCTCGCAGCCTGGAACAACAACAATGGCAAGTGTGGGTATACAAGAACTTCCCTATCACCGTCCTTGAGGCTAGCGAAGTACCTCTCGGGTGCCTGAAGTTACCCACCTTTT
This sequence comes from Agapanthus africanus, assembly GCA_030015575.1. NCBI lineage: Eukaryota > Viridiplantae > Streptophyta > Magnoliopsida > Asparagales > Amaryllidaceae > Agapanthus > Agapanthus africanus. The sequence continues at coordinate 543,669,501 of CM057337.1, forward strand.
CTGCGGAGTGGCCAATGGAATGTCAAACCAGATTGAATCTTTAGGTTCCTTATCAAATCTTCAGTAATCGTTTGCGGTTCTGGAATCACTTCCAGTTCTACCATACTCCCACTGCTGTTTTTGAAAAAATCCTTTTTTAATAAAACTGTGGCGAGTCTTGAACAATATTTCTATTGATCTCCCAGATGGTAGAAAGTCAACCCTCGTCGTAGCCTGGGTCAACCCACAAACAGCCATTACAGAAACGTGCCTTGAGTTATCCAGAGTCTGGTTTTAATCATAAGCCGGACAACTCCCCGTACCTTAACAATGTTAAGATATGAACTGTACTATATCCAATATAGAACCAGAGGCACTGATTTAATTGAACCAGATTCAAATCATGCAGATATCTCCAGTGCATGTCAACTAAATGGAGAGAGGCCGATCAGTGTTACTCAACTTAGGAATGCTTCCAATTATGAGTAACCTGAAAGAGAAGTTAATTACTATCAACTAAATACCATACACAAGTATCTACATCTTCGATCACTTTGAAGAATCCCGATACTTGCTACACCTGGTTCTCTACTCTATTCAAATACCTATAACTCCTCAAAACTCAAACCCTGTGTTTCTACGAAACACATGTCTAAGAACTAGAGAAGTTAAAAGTAAACAGAATATAGTATGAGGACCAACCCCTCTGTCCTAATGGACACTGGACAACATACAATACTCTGTATGAGTCCGCTGAGTATAACAACTCTTTCACTGTGTGTCGTAGGTTGAAAACTGTACTTATGGTTAAGAAGAATTACACCGCTGTTTAATGCTCCTTACCTAACCATCCACTGATATAGGTAAATGTCATTGACTTAATATCAAAAGGTATATCTCACTCTATAAAAATAGACGTAGAGATATATCAATTTGAAATTGGTGCACAACAGCGGATATTCAAAACCAAATATTTGCCGACCGGCAAACAACCTAGGTGGCATCCTCAAATATCACCAATTACAACGAATTCCGATATAATGAGGATGATCACCCAATTCCCAATAACTTACTCCCACTCATCATCTGTAAAACCATACAGATGTGAGAATCAAACCAGGTAAATACATACCCTGGAGCAAGTGTCCAATCGGGAAATCAGTTTTCTTTTAACAGTACACAGCTGAACTGAAACATTGAAATGTTTCGATGGGGTATCCTGGTATTCCTAGTAATGCCACTTCCATTATCCAGATTCACAACTATAACCATATAATTCTTTGCCACCTCTCCAAATCCCTTTATATGTCTTTAGTCATTACCTTCTGTACACCCCTTTAGGCCAAATGGTTTTCTTCCTTCCCTACCGTTCGGCACCAGCCTATGGTTTGGAAGAAGACTATCCAAAAAGCATAAAGGGTGTACTGTCCCAATCCTAGGAGCACTCGCAACGCGAGAGAAGGTGAAGATAAAAGACACCTGAATGTACTTTATTCCTATTTCTCCTGAACCAGGATCCATCCCCGAACTGGAACGAGTTCCTTTCGAGTTCGTATATAACCACACGATGGATTATCCAATAAAATGGGATCTTCGTAGTGATACGGAGTGTCCTGGAGAAATACAAAGGTAACTTAGGATTGGCGAAAAAATACTTGGTTTGGTCGTGAATAGCAGTCGCAATTTACTTTGCCCTCTTACTAATCCCTTGCTTTGTCTGAACTTAATACCTTCTGTACACCGTTTAGGCTAACTGGTTTTCTTCATTCCCTACCGGTCGGCACCAGCCTATGGTTTGGAAGAAGACTATCCAATTTGCGTAATAGGTGTACTACTCCTAAACCAAGGAGTACTCGCAGCCTGAGAGAAGGTGAAAAGAAAAGACAACTGAATAGTCCTATCCGTTTTCTCCAGAACCGGAAACCATCCTCGAATAAATTCCTTCGAGTTCGTATATAACCATACGATGGTTTTGTCCAATGGAAGTGGACGTTCGTAGTAATACGGGGCGTCCTGGAGAAAAGGGTAAAAGTAGGAGTGGCAATGAGGTTCGCAACTCTGACAATCAAAAAGCCAGTGTTAAGAAGGTTCAGTCAACTTGGTCACTGAGTCATAGTCTTAGGGTCGGGTCAATGGTCGCTGCCAGAGAGAGAGAAAAGAAACACTCAGCGTGCACTCTATCCTAGATCAGAATGGTTATCACTTTTTCTAATCAGGAAACCTCCCACTGTACCTCAAATTCTCCTCCAAACCTGAAAGAAGAATTAGTCGGGGTCACCCGAGGAGTAAACCAACTCATCAGTGGGAATCGGGATCCAACTATCATTGCATGATAACGTGACGGAATCCTCTCACGGTATCACACTCCAGAAGGTATGCGCATATCTGGCAAGTTTCAGTACTTTTGAAACTCCCGATGTGATTTTTACCCCATGCTCTTATGACCTTTACTTTGGCCAACAAATCATAAGTCACATGTCAAGTTCTGCCCGTCATTCTCCAGGTTAATTTGAGCCCACCCGTACAAGCCCTTGACTTTGGCCAACAAGGCTATACGACTGCCCCAAACCAACGCATCTATCTATGCTGCATATGAATAACCAACAGCTACCAAACACTGTGCCTTGACTTTGGCCAACAAACACAGCTTGAATACTATTGACTACCCATATGAAACGACGGAGGGCTACGAATGGTTTCTGGCGAAAACCACTAACGTAATGAACTTGATATCGTTGAAGGAACGGATAGCTTTTTAGAAAATATAGTGACGAAAACCTTTACTAAAGAGGTCACTCCCGGTGAAGGGATCTCGGCTCTTTCCCCGTAGAATGGGGTGCAGGATATTCCAAATGAATACCACGATGCAAAGCAAAAGTAATCGGCTATAGTGAAGTTAATGCCCTGACGCAAACTTCTGTCCAAGGGGTCACTCCCGGTGAAGGGATCTCGGCCCTTGCCTCGTCGACTGAGGAGCAGGATATTCCAAATGAATACCACGATGCAAAACAAAAGTCAACGTCCTTGCAATAACAGCTTTTTGAAAAGTGTTCCAACAACATCAGAATAGGTTTGTTTAACTTGCATTGATCCGAATCAACACAGTCCCATCAATTGATCACACCACAAAGAACGAAAATATACTGACGTACGTATATGCTATCCGCATTCGCCACTGGGTCCCGTCATCACCCGTTAGGTTAGCTAACTAACGGCAGAGCGGGGACTGGACTAGCGCGGATGTAAAACATATACAACATCTACTAATATATATACCAATATATTATATTCGCTCAAGGCGTGATAAAATGCAACATCACAGAAATGTACAGCATCACAGAACAATACAGATATCTGGGATCCCCGGGTTTCACAGAGCCACTACTGAAACCCGACGTTCCCCTGGTCGTGTGGATAGCCTGTGCAATGAAATCCTAGACCCCTACGGGCGCGGCAAGTTACCTGCCAAAACCTGAAGCGAGGCAGCCCCTTTCAATGCCGTGAATGGACCACCCAGCACTTCACGGAATCCGGTAACTTGGGCACCCCTCCTGGGTCAACCTGTCCCCCTACGAGTGCGGCGAATAGCCCGCCAATCCTAGAGTGAAGCCCCCTTCAGTCTCAATGCCATGAGATGCGGGCTTGTTGCCCTCTAGAACCCGGCTATCCGTGCACCCCTCCGCGGGGTAATCCTAGTACAGAAAGTAAAATATATATACAACAGGTACATCGACCGCAGCCAGGTCGTGCCCCAAAAGAATAATACAAACTGGCAGTGACGGCAGTCCACATGTCGGACGCTCGCCCCGCAATATCAAATGTACATAATACAACAGAACAGTACTAGTATTGCATCCAGGCTATCCCCCACGACCGATCCGCAACATCACAGCAAAATCACAAAACATCAACGTGAAAGTCACGTTCGCAAATCCGTCTAACCGGGCTATAGAAGTTAGACCGGATTTACCGATCAAGTGACATTCACGGTCGCAGATATAATGTAAATACTGTGAAATAATGTGTTTAAAATATCCGATCGATCAAAAATTAACAAGTGGGCCCCCAATCAATACTGTAGCACTCACAGAAAACCTGGGCCCAAAATTAATATTCCAAAACCCCTAAAAATAGCCCAGAAACCCACTGGGAAAAAATGATGCATTGAAGACTCCAAAGTGCGGCGGAACCGCGGCCCAAGGGGGGGTTTGGCCGCGGTTCCGCGCTCTGGTAGTGGACTGAATGTGTCGAATTTTCCCAGTTGTCTTACAATTTCCAGTACATCAATTTTATACAACCTGAAAAATTTTTGGAGACCAAAAAATTTCAACAGAAAACTGTCGTGAACTAAAATGTAGATTTTGGAATTTTGGTCGATCGGAAATGCAAAACACATTAAACAAAGCTAGACGAAGTTAATGGCGAGGCTCTGATACCACTGTAAGTGCACGGCGGCGCCCCGGCCGTCAATCCGACGGCCAAATGCGGAAACGGTGATAAACTTTAATTTTGCGAACTTAGCAAACCGGTACCACCGCGCACTAAACCCCGGATCGGGCCATTAAACTAGATCTAGCTAACAACAAGACGGGTTAGAGATATACCGAGTGATCCGAGTCCTCCGGTCTTCTCGTCATCGTCCCGATCTCTCGCGGAATGTCCGGTCTCCATCTCCTCGCCGGAAGGGCACCACGTCGCCTGCGTCTTTTACGGGCTCCCGCCTCTATACCGAGGCAACTCGGGCATGAAGCTGGCAAGTCGACATGCCCAAGACTTGCTATAGAATGTAGTGTAGAGTGCATGTCTCACTTTGGGGTTATGTTGCCATTGATGGAGGTGAAGGAAGAATGAAACTTTGAGGGAAATGATGCTATCAATTTTAGCAAGCAAAATGAGATGATCAAAAATGCAACACCCTCAAAATCAACCTCTCTCTTTTCCCTCTATGAAGTGGCCGGCCATCACATGTGGGAAATGGTGGTGGGGTGAAAACCAAAAGATGCTTAATCAATCATAATGCCATTTGCAAGAAACCCTTTCCACAAAAGTTATTTGCACAATTGCAAATAACCCCCTCCATCGGAAAAGTCCGGCCGGGAAAGAACAAAGGAAAACCGGCCGGAACGGAATGCAAACTGGCAACTCCAGAAAACTGGTCCCGTAATAAATTACAGGAAAACCCTGATACTGTGCATACACACCCGCATCTGTATTCCGTCCGGATACAAATGCAATGAGACAAAATCTACACTGTACTAAACTAGGACCAGCTTAAGCCAAAGCCGGCTAGTAATATCCGTTCGATCCTGATCCGTGCAATACCGCATGTATCTGATCGAACCCTGCCATATAACCATACGGCCAATAGTACAAACCGTCCGATCCTTATCCGTGCAATACCGCACGTATCTGATCGGACCCTGCCATATCTCCATACGGCCTCTACAGCGTTTCACCCGAAAGCTGAGTAACCGAAAGTGTGGTAGACTCTAAAGACTCGTCAATATTATGGCTATGGATTTAACCAATAGCACGTCAGAGGTATAAGCCAATACGTGACGGGCCACCAGCTATTGACTAAAAGGGCCGTCGATGAGAGAACTCATCCTGACACCCTACTGAGTCTGTCAGTGACAATATCCGTACAGTCCGGTCCGTTCGTCTATGAGCATCGCATGTCGGGCCTAGGGGGTTGGTAAAAGTCAGACCCCCAAAAGCTGTACAAGTCGTGTCGGAGTGTAGCCCAGAACACCCTGAGATACTACTGGAATACCTACTAGTAAATCTCCTGCCTTGGCCAAGGTCTTCGTGTAATGGCTCTCCTAGACACAGCGCGACCTCACCCCCAATACCGGGAGAGACGAAACCCCCGAAGATCCGCTCACTGCCTCCATGTGGCTCGGGACTGTACCCAACTAAAACCTGTTTGCACGACTCCTTTGAGCCGTGGTAGGGTAGTAATCAAAGCACAGTGGGAACTCACACGAGACAAATGACGATCCCCAGGTCGATGAACTAACCTGTACACATGTCACCTGGGAACTGCTATCTGACGTCAGGTATAAGACCAACTAGCATGTTCCCGGCGAGTCATGTCCGGTGTACTCATAACCCAATGAGCACATGTATACATCTTAAGTGAACCAACTGACACCAGTGGCTTGTGAGACCGGCCACCGCCCCTCGTTGGGGTCTCGACTGTATACACTAGTCTACTGTGGAGTATCGATGCCCTGTCTCGAAACTCCTACGACTAGGGACCTTTTAAGGATGTGCTTATAGACTCCAGCTCTCACTTATATGATCGCCCTCATACTGCTGGCAGTCAAGCAAGAATCCTAGGGGCTCTATCAACGTGCAATAGCGACATGTCAGGTCACTTAAAGCAGTACACGATGATAAAGGTAAACCAGATAGCATACTATCATCTCGAGTAAGACTGTCCTACCAGGATAGGTCCTCCCTCAATCATTGCAATCACGTGCCTGTGATCCAATAATTGACTCTGAGGGCACTATCTCCAACACCTACCGGTGATTTCATTTGGCATGGCGGATATCCAGAGGATACCGACCGTGGCCGCTAGATTGAGATATGGATATTTGAAATGGATCAGCCGGATGGCTGAGTCCAGAGATGCTTGACATGGATATATGAGATTTAGACAGATTTGAGGTGTCGTTGCTGGACACGGATTTTATTGATTTCATGGATAATATGCTGATGTTTAAAAGAAGTTTTCAAAACAAATGAAGGAAACAATTTTTATACCTTCATAACGAGATCTTGAGTTGACTCATGTGGCATACATACCTGTTATTGCATCCATGTGACATACTGGTTAGAACCCTGATGATGCATACATACCTGCTAGTACATATAGCCATACCTGTTTTAGAGATGCTAGGATACTTGTGTGCATGCATACGATAGCCTTAGTAAATGTTATTTATTACTCACGAGCTGGCAACTCACCCCCGTTGTGCCCCAGCTTTTCTGCAGGTTCGTTCCGTCAGCACTGTAGCGGCGGACACTTTTGCTCACTTTGCCCTTTGTGCTTGGAATCGAGGCTTTTGCTCATAGGTGGGTTGTTATCATTTTGTACCACCTTATATATACTCATTGTATCTAGAGTACTCCATCTACTGCTACTACTACTGCTGCTGCTGCCACCACTACTACTATTTCAGCTGTACCAGTTATTTGGATTACTGTATATTGACCTAGAGACGAGGTTGTGAGACTTGGGGTTTTATGCTATGTTATTTGGGGTCGAGCTCACTTGAGTCGACATGTTATTTTACCCATGCTTCATACTTATTCATGCATATTGTTGTTTTACATTGCGTGGGATTTGTGACCGCCTTGAGGCGAAGAGCTAGCTCCCGCTTGGGGATGCCATATTCATGTTATTTATTTATATTCGGTTTTGCGCCCGTTTGAGGCCTGATTTATAAAGGAAATTCAGCAGAAATTTTGGAAAGAGGAAGGATATTTTAAAAAAGGACTTGATGTGGATTAATGGTGAAAACTGTTTTAAATAAATTGGTTTTCTTTCACTCAAATTCTTAATTGGGTTTTGTATTCTGGGGCTTCGGCTTACTTAATTTACGGACGCCTTGAGACGTTTCGTAACTTAAGTTTTGTATCCTACACTCGGAAGAGAGCTTGATCATTTCCGTACCTTGCGGGTCGTGACAAAGTTGGTATCAGAGCGATAGGTTTCACCTTTCCGAGTGTAGGATGACCCTTAGTAGATGGAGTAAGTGACTTAAGCAGGGTAGCGTAGCGTACGTATGTCCGTGGCATACTTGCGATGCGGTACTCCACCTAGGTGACTTTAGGATATACTTGCTTGAAATTCCTTCTTCAATTCCGTGTATCCTACGATCTTATTGCACCGATCTTATTTTCCTATTCCTGTACCAGCTAATATGCCGCCAAAGACTACCAGAGCGCAGAGGGCTGCCGCCCGAGACGAGATTCGAGCTGGCTCGTCCGAGACCAGGACTGAGCAGGGTAGTATGCCTATACCGTAGGGACAAACTGATCTGCCTTCCCCAGGCCGTGTGGATAGGTTGGAGACTGGTATGGAGGAGCTGCGATAGATGATGGGGAGTATGCAGGAGCTACGTCAGATGGTGGGATCCTTCGTTGCGGCCAGTCATGCACCGAGGCCGGAGGACGTACCCACTGCATCCCAGACTACTATGATACCTGCTCCTACTACTACCACCGTGACCATTCCGGTTTCGCTACAGGAGTTCATGAGGCTGAGACCTCCAGTCTTCACGGGTACCGATGTAGCCGAGGACCCGCAGACGTTCCTTGACAGTTTGGCCAGAATCTGCCGCTCGTTGAGGTGTTCTGATGACAAATGGGTAGAGCTGGCGAGTTTCCAACTAGAGGGCCTCGCACAGATATGGTGGGAGTCGATTCTGAGAGGTCGAGCTGCAGGTCTACCGTCCATGACCTGGACCGAGTTCACAGCAGTTTTTCTAGCCCGTTTCCTTCCGGAAAGCGTTCATGAAGCCAGAGCTCGTAGTTTTGAGACCTTGATCAAGACACCAGGGATGACGGTGTCTGAGTATGACGTCTAGTTTACATAGTTGTCCCGATATGCTCCGTATCTGGTGGATACCGAAGCGAAGAGGGTGAAGAGGTTCATACAGGGACTTGATGCCCAACTATATCTTGCCATTGGCGCCCAGCAATTTGACACTTATTCAGCGGCTATGGATACGGCATTGCGAATGGAGGCACGTATTTCAGCAACTTCGGCTGTTACCGGGCCGAAGAGGATTCGTACTGGCATGCCAGATCAGAGACAGCATGCCGGATTCCTTCCGAGAGATAGGGCCGGCAGAGGGTTTGGACACGGTCAGCTGTATGGATCATACATACAGGGACAGCAGTCATCGCCAGGATGTTATGGGTGCGGGATTCTGCACCATCGTGTTAGAGATTGTCCAACGAGACGACAGGGAGCAGCGACAGTTCCGCATGTGACCCTACCACCATCACCGCCCCCTCCTCAAAGAGCTTTACTTCCTGCCACAAGCAATGCTCCACGCCAGCTAGGTGCAACCAAAGGCCGTGGACGCGGCGGACCGATCCAGAGAGGACGAGGAGGCAGAGGTCGAGGCCAAGGACAACCCGCTATCGGTGGAGGACAGGCCCGAGTGTTCGCTTTGACACAGCAGGATGCGCAGGCATCCAACGCCGTTGTGACAGGTACCTTGCCATTTTGTTCTTTCGATGCACGGGTATTATTCGACCCAGGTTCCACACATTCGTATGTCTCTTCACACTTTGCACCGATGATGGGTCGTGAGTCGTCGTCGTTAGATCAGCCGCTTGTTGTGACCACTCCTGTGGGAGAGTCATTTGTTGCTTGGTACGTGTTCCGATCCTGTACCGTCCGTATTGGCGAGCGAAAGCTGCCTGTCGACTTGATCCTTCTTGAGATGTTGGACTTCGACGTCCTTTTGGGCATGGATTGGTTAGCCATGTGCTATGCGTCTATGGACTACCGCGAGAAGATAGTTAGATTTTGTTTTCCCGGCGAGTCGGTTTTTGTTGTGAAGGGGGACCATGGTGCCACCCCTCACATGTTGATTTCTTCTCTTCGCGCTGTTCAGTTGTTGAGGAAGTGATGTCAGGGATTCTTGGTTTATGTCAGTGATACTAGAGCTACAGATGTTCCGTTGGACCAGGTCCCGGTTGTTTGTGAGTTCCCTGATGTTTTCCCTGATGAGCTTCCTGGACTGCCGCCTGAGCGCGATGTCGAGTTCTGTATTGATTTGTTTCCCGGCTCGGGGCCTATTTCTATACCGCCTTATCGGATGGCCCCGGCGGAACTTAGTGAATTGAAGGTTCAGCTACAAGATTTGTTAGATAAGGGCCTTATTCGACCTAGCGTTTCTCCATGGGGTGCTCCGGTCCTGTTTGACAAGAAGAAGGACGGAAGTTTACGCTTATGTATCGACTACCGCCAGCTGAACAAGGTTACCGTACGGAACAGATATCCGTTGCCACGCATTGATGATTTGTTCGACCAGCTTCAGGGTGCGGGTTATTTTTCTAGGATCGACTTGCGATCGGGATACCATCAGCTGCGAGTCCGACAGGAGGATGTACCGAAGACAGCCTTCCGTACACGCTATGGCCACTATGAATTTCTGGTGATGTCGTTCGGACTCACCAACGCCCCAGCTGCATTCATGGATTTGATGAACCGTACATTCAGGCCGTATCTTGACTTGTTCATCATCGTGTTCATCAACGATAATTTGGTGTATTCCCGGAGCCGAGAGGAGCACGAGCAGCATTTGCGGATGACTTTGCAGACCTTGAGGGAGCACCAGCTCTTCGCAAAATTTTCCAAGTGTGCATTCTGGTTGGACATCGTTGGATTCTTGGGTCATGTGATTACGTGAGACGGCATATGTATGACCCGAAGAAGATCGAGGCCGTCCAGCAGTGGCCCAGACCGACATCGGTTACGGAGATCCGTAGTTTTCTAGGCCTTGCAGGCTACTACAGGCGATTTGTACAGGATTTCTCCCGTATTGCTACACCTTTGACCGGTTTGACCCGGAAGGGAGTTCCTTTCGTTTGGACGGAGGAGTGCGAGCACAGTTTTCAGCAGCTACGGACCTGTTTGACTACGGCACCTGTATTATCATTGCCTTCAGGATCAGGCGGATTCGTGGTTTATTGTAACGCTTCGCGGGTGGGGCTAGGATGTGTATTGATGCAACATGACAGGGTGATCGCGTATGCTTCGCGGCAACTGAAGAAACATGAACAGAATTATCCCACTCACGATTTGGAGATGGCTGCAGTGGTCTTTGCACTTAAGATCTGGCGACATTACCTATACGGCGAGTCGTGCCAGATATTCACTGACCACAAGAGCTTAAAATATATATTTCAGCAGCGAGACCTGAATCTGAGACAGCGTCGTTGGATGGAACTGGTAGAAGATTACGACTGTGAGATCTTATACCACCCGGGCAAGGCAAATATAGTAGCGGATGCTCTGAGCAGGAGGCCCGGGGGTAATCTATCTTATATGTGCGCAGTGCAGAGGCAGTCGTCAGCAGATTGGCAGATTTTATGCGACAGCCGAGTTAAATTCGAGTTCACTCCGACAGGAGGACAGCTTGCGCACATTCGTGCACGTCCGCAGTTACTTGACCGTATTCGAGAGGCACAACCCAGTGATTGCCGACTCTCAGAGATTATGGAACAGATTAGACAGGGCAGAGATTCCGAGTTCATGATCGACGATCAGGGAGTACTACGATTTGGGACTCGATTGTGTGTACCAGATTCCGAGGGGCTGCGGCGTGAGATTCTTGACGAAGCGCATAAATCTACATACAGCGTTCATCCAGGTTCCACCAAGATGTATCGTGATTTGAGAGATGTCTATTGGTGGGACGGGATGAAAATGGATGTCACCGACTTCGTATCAAGATGCCTGACTTGTCAGCAAGTCAAGGCCGAGCACCAGAGGCCAGCAGGAGAGTTGCAACCTTTGCCCATTCCAGAGTGGAAATGGGAGCAGATTTTGATGGACTTTGTTGTGGGTCTACCCAGGACCAGTCGAGGGTACGACTCCATTTGGGTGATCATGGATCGATTGACAAAAGCGGCTCACTTCCTGCCAGCGAAGACCACTTTCAGCTTCGCTCAGTATGCCCAGCTTTACATCGACGAGATCGTACGATTGCATGGCGTACCGACTTGTATCGTGTCAGATCGAGGCACCCAGCTTACCAGTCGGCTATGGCAGAGACTTCAGGAGGCATTGGGCACTCGTTTGAGTTTCAGCACAGTATTTCATCCGCAGACCGACGGACAATCAGAGCGGACCATTCAGACTCTCGAGGACATGCTTCGAGCGTGTGTTTTAGACTTCGGAGGTAGCTGGGATCGTCATTTACCTTTAGTGGAGTTCTCCTACAACAACAGCTTCCAGGATACTATTCAGATGACACCTTTCGAGGCATTTTATGGAAGGAGATGCAGATCGCCCGTCTGTTGGACTGAGCTGAGCGAGAGCAGTATTTTTAGGCCACAGGTCGTGCAGGAGACGACCGAGAAAGTGCAGCTGATTCGAGACCGGATGAGAGCAGCTCAGAGCAGACAGAAATCATATACAGATAGGCGCCGTCGCAGATTAGAGTTCGCGGTTGGCGATCATGTCTTTCTGAGGGTCTCTCCAATAAAGGGCGTGATGCGATTTGAGCGAAAGGGAAAATTTAGCCCTAGATTCGTAGGTCCCTTCGAGATTCTCGAGCGCATCGGCGCAGTTGCATATCGTTTGGTGCTTCCACCGTGCTTTTCAGATGTTCATCCCGTCTTCCACGTGTCAATGCTACGCAGATATCTTCATGACCCTTCCCACACAATTCAGCATCAGACCGTTCATCTTGAGCCCGACCTTTCGTTCACCATGCAGCCAGTTGAGATATTAGATCGGCAGGTGAAGAAATTTCGATCAAAAGTCCTGCCGTCGGTAAGGGTTCTTTGGCGCAGCCCGAATGGTGAGGAGATCACTTGGGAGGCCGAGGGAGAGATGCGGAAGAAATTCCCTTATCTTTTTTTTGAAGATGCGCGTAGTTGCATATTTTAAAATTCGGGGACGAATTTTCTTAAGGGGGGAAGACTGTAACACCTGAGTCTGTGTTTAGTAGTAATTGCGTGTTAATGTGGGGTCTTTTGGTAAAAAGTTTACCAAAACAGGTTCTAGTGATCTATCTAGTTTTATGGTTATCTTGTAGGATGTTATCTCGACCACACACCAGCATATAGCCACCAAACCAGCACATTTCAACCCCACATATCAACCCATTTCAACAACATCACATCAGCCAAAGACAAATCAGCCACATATCATCATTTCAGCCACCAAAAGTCCATTTCACCAACACCTATAACCCCTAGCTCAGCCGTAACTACATCAAAAGCAGCACCAATATCACATCAGCCCCAAATTCTGCCCAATTTCAGCCTTAAGGTCAGCAATTGATGCTGCAACAGTCACCTAACCCCATGAAAAAACAGCAACAACATCACATCATACCAGCCCATAGTTCAACACACAACACCACACTCCACCACAAATACTTCAACATCTTCTCCACCTGCTGCTATTGCTTCAAAACAGCAACACTAGCAAAAGAACAGCATCAGCTAGCAGCATCAGCAACAACAAGATCAACAACAACAATTCAGCTCTGTTCCAGCCAAGTTTTGCAACACCAGGAGCTTTAGCAACAGCACACACTCCCTCCTTCTCCTCCTTCTCCTTGTTTGTGAGATTCCTACGGGGTATATTTCCTAAACTCTGTCCATGTTGCTAGAATATGAGTTGTTAGCTAATTATTGTTAGAATTGTGTGGTGATATTAGGATCTGCTATTAAAAGGTACTTGTTCTAGATTAGCAAACAAGACTAGATTAGTATGCAGGGTTTTCTGGAGTTTTGTGTGGGACCCGAACCCCTCTGACCGGAGGATGGCCGGCGGCCTCCTCTCCCTGACCGGCGACGCCGGCCACCTGTGTGAGAGAGTGTGTGTGTTTGTGTGTAGGGGTGTCTGTGGGTATTTTTCCTGAGGTTGGCATTGTTTACTTGTTAAGTTTCAACCTGAGACCAAATCTGGAGTTGTATAGCCATATTATTGTGATTTTGGTGGACTTTGATGCTAACTTGGGTGACTTTGTGGAGAACAGGGAATTTCAGGGCGTTTAAAGTTAAGATAACCCTAGGTATGCTGTTGGTATCACTTGTTTCCTGTTTAACCTACCTAGTTCCTTAAAATACCCCCTTTGTGCACACTTGGTGCTTTAACTAGCCTTCTTGGATATTTAAAATCTGCTATACTTCGGGTGATATTTTAAAAAAGCAAACATATACATTAGGATATAAACTGTACTAGGACCATAGGGTAGCAACCTGGACCCTTTTCGCCGGATTTGGGCCGGCCTGACCCCCCTTGCCACCGGCCCAATAGGGTAGGACTACCCTGGTTTTTGGGTATGTAGTGTCTATAGGTTGGGTTATGTGTTTGGTATTGTTTATTTCCCTTGTTTTTGTCCCAGAAGAAATCTGGAGCTAATAACGTGTTTCCGATGTTTTAAGTCTCGTGCGACACGCGCGTGATACGTGTGGTTCTGTGGCGCACTGCGCGACACAGCGCGTCAGCATAGGTTCTGGTGGGTTTGTACGCGTCGCGTCGTGTCGTGTGCATGCGCGTTTAGTTTCATGCACGCGTATCCTTTTTATAGATATATCGTGTTTTGCAGGATTTTTCCTTATATGGTGACTTTTGTAAATTCTAGGTTCGCAGGCAGGGACTTCGAGCGCAGCGGAGAAAGGGAAGCAGGTGGTCGGACATACCTAGCGCGGGATCACGGGTGAGTAGATTTAACATCTACGGGGGACGATCGTTTGGATGGCGCAAGTCGCCCGATAGATTTCGTAAACTGGAAAATAGTAAACTGGATAATCACTTGTGACATTAGAATAATAATACTGGCATGATAATTGCTGCAATTAGATCAATATGTGATACCCATATACGCAAACTCATTTGTAGGACACATGCACCATTACCAGGTTTTTATATGCAGCACGAGCACTATTCATGTTGACACACACCCTGGTAATTGCCATGTCACAACACTAGATAACTGCAAATCTAAAACATGTAATTGCTGAGAATTGTGCTATTGCAATAAATATTTAAAATGAAATCATAAGAATTGTTATTCTCGTGCAAATGCATTAATTCACTTGCTCATGCTTGGTATAAATCGTACATTTCAAATTGATACCTTATGCATTCATTATCATTGGCATGTGCACCCATGATGATTTCATGAGATTTATGATATTTCTGGATTTCGGGGAAAGCCGCAAGATTTTCAAACTTACGATCTTTTAAATATAAAAGTTGCGGTTTTCTAGTGATGTAAAGTGTCGTCCACCATGAGTTTGCTGTGGTTTTCGAGATCCGTGTCGAGGAGTGGAGGAACCGTCACGGGTATATGGTGGGTCCGGTACGGTACCCCGGGACAAGAAGATCGCAGGAGATGGCGTTGAGCCTGGTAGGGGACGGATTACTTACCGGTGATTTCATTTGGCACGGCGGATATCCAGAGGATACCAACCGTGGCCGCTAGATTGAGATATGGATATTTGACATGGATCAGCCGGATGGCTGAGTCCAGAGATGCTTGACATGGATATATGAGATTTAGACAGATTTGAGGTGTCGTTGCTGGACACGGATTTTATTGATATCATGGATATTATGCTGATGTTTAAAAGAAGTTTTCAAAACAAATGAAGGAAACAATTTTTATACCTTCATGACGAGATCTTGAGTTGACTCATATGGCATACATACCTGTTATTGCATCCATATGACATACTGGTTAGAACCCTGATGATGCATACATACCTGCTAGTACATATAGCCATACCTGTTTTAGAGATGCTAGGATACTTGTGTGCATGTATACGATAGCCTTAGAAAATATTATTTATTACTCACGAGATGGCAACTCACCCCCGTTGTGCCCCAGCTTTTCTGCAGGTCCGTTCCGTCAGCACTGTAGCGGCGGACACTTTTGCTCACTTTGCCCTTTTTGCTTGGACTCGAGGCATTTGCTCATAGGTGGGTTGTTATCATTTTGTACCACCTTATATATGCTCATTGTATCTAGAGTACTCCATCTACTGCTACTACTACTGCTGCTGCTGCCACCACTACTACTATTTCAGCTGTACCAGTTATTTGGATTACTGTATATGGACCTAGAGACGAGGTTGTGAGACTTGGGGTTTTATGCTATGTTATTTGGGGTCGAGCTCACTTGAGTCGACATGTTATTTTACCCATGCTTCATACTTATTTATGCATATTGTTGTTTTACATTGCGTGGGATTTGTGACCGCCTTGAGGCGAAGAGCTAGCTCCCGCTTAGGGATGCCATATTCATGTTATTTATTTATATTCGGTTTTGCGCCCGTTTGAGGCCTGATTTATAAAGGAAATTCAGCAGAAATTTTGGAAAGAGGAAGGATATTTTAAAAAAGGACTTGATGTGGATTAATGGTGAAAACTGTTTTAAATAAATTGGTTTTCCTTCACTCAAATTCTTAATTGGGTTTTGTATTCTGGGCTTCGGCTTACTTATTTTACGGACGGCTTGAGACGTTTCGTAACTTAAGTGCCGGTCGCGTTCCGTACCTTGCGGGTCGTGACACATTAGTCCATGAGTTTAAGGACCCCACAGTTCGTATTCCCATTTTGGAGACGAATGTTGGTTTAAGAACGCATTAGTCCATGAGTTTAAGGACCCCACAGTCCGTATTACCAGTTTAGGGACATGGTGGTCCATCATTCCCATTTTAGGGACGAATGTTGGTTTAAGGACGCATTAGTCCATGAGTTTAAGGACCCCACAGTCCGTATTGATGTGTGGCTGTCGGGACCCGTCACCTCTCTGACGACGTTGAAGGATTACAACGACAAATATCAGAGGATTTCGGAGATGTACCCTTGAACCGGATGTAAATTGATTTGAGAGAGCAGTCGTGCTCAGTCAATTTATTTTGTGGACTTACGGCCAGAATTGGGCTAAGTCCAGTTGAAAAATGTTCAACATTTTATTTGTGTTTGGCCTGTCAGGGCTTTATTTGGGCTCTGCCTTTTTTAATAATGCAGTGCATTTTTTCTGGCCTGTTAGGCCTTTTTAATTGGGCTTTGTCCCTTTTTTTATAATGCAGAGCATTAGGCCTCTCAATTAAATGCATAGCATTTATCTTGGCTTGTTAGGCCTTTTTAATTGGGTTCTGCCCTTTTTAAATAATGCACTGCATTTTGTTTGGTCTGATAGACCTTTTTATTGGGCTCTGCCCTTTTTAAATAATGCAGAGCATTTACTCTTCTGACAGTGTGCCACGTGGCCTGTCATGCACTTTGCGCCAATTGAGGTGCACAAGGAGCAAACTGATGTGGATGCGACACGTGTCACGCTCTGGTGTGCGCAGGCGCAGTGCGCTGCGCCAGTACGCTGCGCTATTGCGTTGCTGACATGTGGCGCGCTCTGGTGTAATGCGCCAATTCACGAGCGCAATGCTCATTTTTTAAAGCGCAAGGCACATATTATTCTGGGGTTGACACGTGGCGTGTTCTGGTGACTTGCACTAACCTAAGAGCGCAGAGGCTTATTTCAGAAGTGCAAGGCACTGTTCAAAAGTGCAGAGCGTATCTGGATCTATTTTAGATCAAAGAACAGAATCTCTTTAATTCTAAAGAGGTTCTGTCTCAAGTTTTAAGAACCAGTGGTTCATCAAAAGGAAATGCCTTTATATAGATCAAAAGATCTAGTAAAGAAGTAAATAAGTTCTTTTTTTTATATTAATATTATCATTTTTTATTGAAGATCTTTGATCTTGTTCTTAGATCATTGATATTTTTAGAAGAACTTCTTCTTCCTTTTTTTTCAAAGGTTTACCTTTTCTTTTCTTAGAGTTCTTCTCGAAGTTTTAGAGGAGTTCTTTTTCCTTTTCTCTGTGTGTTTTAGACTTGGAATTTAGGGGCCTTTTTATAGTGCCAATTGATTTGTTAAATCAGTTAGAGAGATCTTTCTCTGAGTGATTTAGGGGTTTTTCCTCACCGTTGGATCTTTGATCCTAGGGCTTCTGTTTTACAGAAGATAATCTTCTTGTTTTTAACAAGATTGGAAAGATATTTCCAGAATTTTATTGTTATTTAGTGTTGGCACAGTTAGCGCAAGCGTACCTGCGCTTGACTCGTGTTGCGCAGTGCAGAGCGTTGCGCAACTGCCCTGACACGTGTCACGCAGCGCAGAGCGCAAGTTGCCTGAAGCGTTGCTTCCTTTATTTAAATAGAGCCTTGCTCTGATTGGGTGCGCTGTCTTGGGCGCAGCGCTGGTGTGTCAGCTTTTGACACGTGGCGTACTGCGCGCAGCGCAAGGAATCTGAAGCGTTGCTTCAATTTTTGAATTTTTGAAATTCAAACAGAGCTTTGCTCTGATTGGGGAAACAAATGCCCCCCCACCGTTGCGCTCACGTGGCGCACACGTGAGTGCAGTGGTGGCAAGATCCCAACCGTCAGATCAACTCAGGAGTTGAAGGGGCGCTTAGACGCCTATAAATAGGACCGTTGGTCCTTCACAGATGATCATCATTTTCAAGAATTTTGATTTTCAGAGCCTTGCTCTTGTTTTCAAGAACTCTAGAGCCTTGCTCTCATTTCCAAAGTTAGAACTTTTAGAAAAACTTTAGGTAAAATTAATCTTAAATTAAATTAATTTTAATTAATCTTAACCAACAGAGCCTTGCCCTCATAGATCTTCTGATCTAAAGAAAACCCCTTTGGGGTTTCACCAACAGAGCCTTGCTCTCAAGAATCCATAGATCTAAAGGGATCTTGTTTCAGGGTTTTTAACCCATGAACAGAGCTTTGCTCATGGACAAAATATAGATATTTTTGATCTAAAAATGAAGAACTCTTAAGTGTTTTCATGGATCTTTAAGATCCCAAAATTTTTAATTTTTAAGAATTAATTTTCCTTTGATGGATTTTTCGATCATTTTCACAGAGCTAGGCTCTTTTAATCTTTTAAGGAATTTTATTCCCTTGAGACCAGAGTTTGACAAGTATCACTCTGTGACAGAGCTTTTCTCTGAAAGGGGAGATTTTCTCCTTGTCTCTAGGGATTTCTCATTAATGAGAATATTCTTTTGGGGATCTCCTCATTAATTGACAGTCTCATCCAATGATGGGGCTGTCTTATTAACTGATGCATTGTCATCTAGATTTTGTGGGTCCCCCTTTAGTCCCCCCCTACACTGCATTGCAGTGTAGTATCAAGCGTCAGGCTTTTAAAATTAAATTATGACACTGACGGCTGAATCTCGTTTTTCTTTGCAGGCAATCATGTATGCTGATCTATCTTTCCCATTTGTTCGCTCAGAGGAAGGATTTCCCGAGGCGCCGGTGGACCGGGAGGTGCTCGCTCTCATTAAGGATCATGACCCTGAGCACAAGAACCTTCACCTGTAGGGTAGGTGGTATAATGAAATCATCAAGGGTCGCCGAATCTTCGGTTGCGCGACGTCGTCTGAGCCTATCTCGTCGATCCTCTATGCGGATGAACCCCCAGTGAAGTATGCCGTGGAGGTCGTGAACTGGAATTCGGAGGATCTTCTCCAGCCTTCGATCGCTGCCATTCCCGTGCAGCCGCCGCCGGCCGTGGACATTCTGGGGCGACGCATATGTCAAGGTGAGGCACGCCCTTGGAGACAGGCTTATAATATTGGATTGACCCCTCGACAACCGGCCGAATATTTGCAGTGGGCCAGGTATATCCTATTAGCGAAGAGGACGCATCTGATGAAGATCGGTCTGTATTCCGCAGTCTACGTCTCATTGTTCGAGTATCCTGTTCCTCCGATGTGGTAGGTTAAGGCATTCATAGAACAATGGAACATCCCCACCCATACCTTCCTTCTATCGAAAAGGGAAGTCTCCATCTCCCTAGAAGAGTTCGCTGAGATCTCAGGTTTGCCGATGAGGGGGGAGCATTATGAGGAGCTGCTTCCTCCTGACGAGTATGTCTTCGCCACCAAGCCGTTGGTGATGGGCCTAACACCCGAGAATACTATTCAGCACCAGTTTGCATTCCGTTCCGGCCAGTTTTCCTTTGTTCTTTCCCGGCCGGACCTTTCCGATGGAGGGTGTTATTTGCAAGTTAACAAATTGTGGAGGGCTTTCGTGCATTTGTGAGGCATCATGAGTGTTCTTTCATGATGAGATTCCTTTTTCCCCACTTGGATTTTGTGTGGCCGGCCTCTTGATATGTGTGAAGGGGACAAGTTTATTTTTTTGTGTGTAAACATTTCTTCATGTTAAATTTCGTGGGCCCCCCCTTGAGTGTGCTGGTATTTTAATATGGATGGTGGATTAATTTCCTTAGATAGGAATGAGCTAAAATGGGTGTGCAGGGGCTGATTGGTTTTTCAGAGAGAGAGAGAAGCCAAATCACTACTTGCAATTTTTGACAGAGCACAAATAAAATTTTCTTTGGCCGAGCTCATCATTTTTAGTCTGCTCCATTTTCCAGCAAGTTCTATGGAAAATTCTTGTGCACAAATTCCTCCATCATGGCAACTATACTAAACCCCAAAGAGACAACCATTCTACACTTGTCTACAGCAAATCTTGGACGCGTCGGCTAGCCAACTTCGCGCCCGAGTTGCCTCGGTCCAGAGGTGGGAGCCCGTAAAAGATGCAGGCGATGTGGTGCCCTTCCGGCGAGGAGGCGACGACCAGAGTTTCCGCAGGAGATCGGGACGACGACGAGAAGACCGGAGGACTCGGATCACTCGGTATATCTCTAACCCGTCTTGTAGTTAGCTAGGACTAGTTAATGGTTCGATCCGGGTGTTTAGTGCGCGGTGGTGCCGGTTTGCTAAGTTCGCAAAATTAAAGTTTATCACCGCTTCCGCATATTGGCGTCAGATTGACGGCCGGGGCGCCGCCGTACACTTACACGCCCAACAATTAAGCTATAACCAGGGGGTTCCACTGGAGGTGTTTTTAGAAGAGCCCGCGGCCACCATGGAGGGGATACGGAGCGCGATGCACCATTCTATGTGGCTGAATACGGGCTCCCACTTCTTTATCAGCGGGCCGAGCTGCGTCCCCCGGGTCCTCCACGTATACGTAGCTTAGTACGCGCACGCGATGGGTGCCGTCATCCGAGAAGAGAAGCGTATGTTGGTCGACCGCAAGGGTGGCCCCCTGGCAGCGACCGCAAAACTCCCTTGAGGCCAAGGATCCCGGTCGTTCCTCCGCTAAGAGATGCTAGAGCTGGGCCACTGCGCGTGTTGAGCCCTCCGCGCGGATTGCCTCGTGATACTGTAGACGTGCCCTAAGCACCCCGTGCTCCAGTGGAGACGGTGAATGTGATCTCGCCGGAGTCCGGCGTGGGCGAGGACATCGGGACCCGCCGCCCTAAGGTGCCTGCAAAGCGCAAGTTGATCTTAGGTGCACCCGGGGCTCGCGTGCAGAAGAGGAAGAAGAAGTTGCTCCTCTCTCTCGATGCTATCCTCGGCTTAGAGCCTCAGGCCCCTCTCACCGAAGGCTTAAGCGAGTACGGAAGCAACCAGAGTTTCTTGGTAGAACCGGAAGACACCGATCTGGCGGCCGCCATCGCGGCTTCTGAGCGATCGGCCAGCCTCGAAGCGTGGTTGGCTAAACTCGCTCAATCAGGTAATCATTAGTTGTATTTTTCGTCATTTCATCATACTTTTATCATTATCTTTGACTAATGCTTCTTCCCCTTGTTACCAGGCGTCACCACTGAAGAAGCTATCGCTGCTTCCCTCAAAACTTTCCAGGAGGAGGAAAGGAAACGCGCTCTGTCTGGCGTTGGTATGTCTCGGCTCTCTGAGTCTTTATTCTCTTTTTTATAGCCAATCCAATCTTCTCTTTGTCTTTTTGCAGGGTCCGTGGGATCTTCTGCACAAGCCGATGCAGAGACTCTTCCCGAGCCAGCTACTGAAGTCCCGGCCTCTTCGGGGTTGCCGCGAGAGACCCGACTCAAAAAGCCGATGAGGGATGCCTTGAAGGCTCTGGAGGCAACTCTAAATGCGGACGATGATGCCTTGATGGAGGAAGCTTCGAAGAGGTCCGTCATGACGGCCCGGGAAGAGAGGAAGCGCTTGAGGTGTGAGGCGAAGGAGCGCAGAGCTGCTTTGGCTGTAGGAGCAGGCCCAAGCACCATTATTCCCGCTGCTTCTCCTTCCGAGGAGCCCCCGGTCGCCTTGTCTACAGCTCATAGACAGGCGGCGTGTGCATTTCGGGAGGCCAACGATCGATCCACCTCAGGTAATGTGTCTTTTGAGACTTTGTTATAAGAATTGTACAACTATCGGTTCTCATACATCTTTTCCTGCAGGGCCAAGTCCAACTGAAGGAGCGGCGGAAACCATCGAGCCTAAGGGAACAGTGAAGGAGGTACTGGCTGAACCCGAGCCAACGGTGGGCGACGTAGCCGGGGTTGCTGGACCCGAAGTAGCAGCTGATGAAATAGTCACGCCTACTGCGCCCGAGATGGCCACCACTGCTGAGCGCGAGGTAGCGGCAAATGAGACGGCTGCTATAACTGAGCCTGGGGCAGCAGTGGATGGAGCGCCTGATACCGACGACCCAATGGCAACGGTAGACGAGACAGCCGCGACCGCTGAGCCCGAAGGAGTAGCGGGTGAGACGGATAAGATTTCCTAGGATAAGAAGGCCGCTCTTTCTCAAGAGTCTGGAAATGCTCCGATCATTGCTCTCCCCGCCTATGGTCCTCCGCCGTCTCCTGGCCTCACGAGCACGACGACGGCTTCCGTAGAGTCTGGTGATGAGGCTCCGGGAGGTGGACTCATGTCGATGGAGGAGGGAGACGCCGCCGCTTCGGGTGGTGACTCATCAGGTAAATTTTGGGTTACTGTCCCCTTTTTTCTATTTTGCAATCCTCCCTGACAGGGCTTATCTTGTTTCTAATGCAGGTGCGGCCTGTGTTGATGCCCCATTGCTCGGGAGAGCTCCGTCAGCTACTGCCTTGACGGTGGCTACCTCTCTACCTTCTCTTGCACCGTCGCAAATGTTGGAAGGTATGGATTTGTAACCCAGTAGTTTTATCTTTCGGCCGCATAATTTATGTACTAATGTCATACTATTTAGTCTTTGCAGGAGTGCTTTTTGATCACCTCTACCAGGTGCTGCACCCACACTTCTCCTTCCCGTCGGAGCTCGCTTCCTCCAGTGGCGCTGGTGAGTATAGTTTTCCACTAATACTCTTTCTTTTTCCAATAATGAACTTGTTTCTGACTTTTCCTTGCCCTGATTGCAGTGCTGCAGATCAAAAGGGGAGATGAAAGATCAGTTGCGCCACCGGTCCTCCCGGCTTTGCCACCTGCTGCAGCCGGTATGGTAGAATTTACTGCTTACAGGTCTCCTGTATTTTAGGTCTGTCATCTGATCGTGACTTGTTTTGCAGCTATCATTCCGGTCCCTTTCGAGTCTCGTGTGATTATGCTGGTCGGACCCTTTTCTAGACGCCCGTCCTCGAAAGGCGCCGCGAATAGTCTGCGCATGGTGAGCGACTATATTGAGGAGCTTGACATGGAGACTCCTACACCTGCTGCAGATTTTGCTGCGGAGGTTAACCTAATGCTGGCGACACTTGTAAACTTCCATAACGAAGGCATCGTCGTGTCTTGGGTTAACCACTACAGGGAGATTGAGGCCCGCCTGCATCAACTGGAGCTTATGCGTCCTGCCCCTGAGGTTTTGGCCACGAGTACTCAACGGGCGGCATGGATTGAGAAAAGCGCTTCATACTTCCGCTATCTAGAACAAGAATCGGCTTTAAGGCGGAAGGAGTACCAAGATACCTCAAACGAGTCTGCTCGATTGCGTGCTGAGGTCGACGCGAACGCTGCCCGGGTGAAGGCTATCTTTGAGGGTCTTCTGCAAAGTATTTTTGACGTGCTAGCCCTGAAGCGGAAGCTCGATACCATCGAGCGTGATGCCCAAGGTCGTGAAGCAGCTCAGCAAGCAGTTGAGGAGGAGCTTTCATCCTACATGCAACAGCGGGCCTAGGTGGAGGCGGAGTTGGCTGCGGCAGCCGATCAGGAGAGGGCGGTGAAGGAAGTGCGAGAGCAGCTTGCAGATTTGTTGAAGACGCTTCTTTCTCCATGAACATTTTGTATCATTTGTAATTGTAAATAAAATGTATTTGTTTCTTTTATTCTTTACCACAATGTATCTTATACTCAATCAAATTTATGAATAAAAGATATACATTCTTCAAAATGTCCTGTGTCATTTCTTTGCCTTCTCCCTTCTTTTATTATAAGCATGTTACCTTAGTAAGCATGGTCGACAGATGAAATAGCGAGCATCTTGTATTGGCTTCTTCAGGAGGTAGTTATGGCTTAGGCTGCAGGTTCAGATCTGCTGCCTAAGACTTTTCAACTCTATGAGCCGTGAGGGTCTCATAGAGACTTTTCTCCCTTCGGATCGAGAGGATCTCGTAGGTGTATTTTCTCCTTAGGAATCGTAAGGATTCCTAAGTGCGTTTTCTCTTATAAGTCGTAAGGATCTTATAAAAGAATTTTCCCTCTTACGAGTCGAGAGGATTCATAAGCGGTTGTTTCCCTCCTTGTCGAGATTCGACTTTGGAGAGTGTGACCCTTGAATAGTATGCAAGAGTCCATTTTGGACCGACTTGCAGGGTCCCAGTGCTTAGGAAACAGGTTTTTTAATCCCTGCCGCCTAAGGCTTTTCCTCTCGAGTCGAAACATATCGAGTAGTTCTCGCAAAGACACAAATTTCCTCACGAGTCGAGACGAATCGAGCATTTCTCGCAAGAATATCCTAACGTCACAGTTAACCTCTGCTCTTTACGACAGAGGTCCTTTAGGGTCTGTGGTACTTAGGGTTTTGTCCGTCGTACCATCGCGTTGGCTGATGTATTCCTCGATAGGCAATCTTGCTATTCGAGTAGCCTTGCGATTGTCGTGTTTCTGATCCCTCCGGGGGCTGGACAAGACGTCTTCAAGTAATCATCCCGGTAATATTACCGTCGAAAGAGCAAGCGTAGGGATATACCATGTCACTTTTTACTTGAGGTTAGGCTTATTTTGAAGAGCCCCGATGAGTCATAACCACTCCGCGCTGGCGTGGGATGATCTCCGATAGTCTTTCAGGCTTTATGTGACTTGCCGTTAAGACCCTGAAGCTAAGAATTTGGCCTTTGCTTCGTTTGCTGACATTGCGTCCTCTATATCGAGACGAATGTCGCGGTTGTCTCTAGGTTGCTGGTGAACCGTCGAGGTTTGGAACTAGGGATTTTGCCGTGGCTCCATTTGATGATGTTGCGTCTGCTGTGTCGAGACAAACGTTGAGGTGGTGACCACTCCGCACTGGTGTGAGATGATCTCCAATTGTCTTTCAGGCTTTATATGACTTGCCGTTAAGACCCAAAGCTAGGAATTTGGCATTCGCTTCATTTGCTGGCATTGCGTCTACTGTATTGAGACGAATGTCACGGTTGTCTCTAGGTTGTTGGTGAACCGTCGAGGTTTGGAACTAGAGATTTTGCCATGGCTCCCTTGTTTGATTGTCGCGTCTGAGTCCTGTTGGAGGAAGAACGTTGTTGTTGACATCTTGTCTGCTGTATCGAGACAATCGTCGAGGTGGTGACCACTCCGCGTTGGTGCGAGATAATCACTGATTGTCTTTCAGGATTTATATGACTTGCCGTTAAGACCGTGAAGCTAGGAATTTAGCCTTTGCTTCGTTTGCTGGCATTGCGTCTGCTTTATTGAGACGAATGTCGCGGTTGCTGGTGAACCGTCGAGATTTGGCTTCGCTTTCTGGTGGAGCCTGTTGGGAAGGTATGGTTCCCTCTTTGTTTGTGTCCCTGGATTGTATACAGGGATCGACGTGACCTCTCCTGTAGGGCAAAAGTTTCATTCATTTTTTTATATTATTATTTTATTCCCGCGATGCTCTATCATTTCAGCTTTTACATCGCGAAGGTCGCGATTGCCCAATCATTTCGGCTATTTCTCACGGTGCCCAATCATTTCGGCTGTTTATTTTATTTTTACTCGCTGCTTTTTATTGTGAGTTGCCCACTCATTTCGGCTATTTTGCATGCATCCATTTTTACTTGCTGATTTTATTTGCAAGTTGCCCCATCATTTCGGCTATTTCGTATGCACGTGTGGCTTACTGTCCTTTTGCCGCAAGCTTGGGATTAGACACCGATTTCGGCATCAGCACCGCTACGACTGGGATGTTGCCAGGAGTGAATCATCATTTGCCTCTGTCGATGTTGAACAAAGGTGGCTTAGTAAACAGGGTTAGGATCCTGTCGACTAAGGCTTTTGACTTCATGAGCCGTAAGGTTCTCATAAAGGTATTTCTCCCTACAAGTCGTAAGGATCTTGTAGGTGTGTTTTCTCCTTAGGAATCGTGAGGATTCCTAAGTGCATGTTCCTCTGTAAGTCGTAAGGATCCTACAAGAGGGTTTTCTCCTTGTAAGTCGAGAGGACTTACAAGGATTGTTCACCATATGGACATATCCCTAGTCACGGGTGGGACTTTGTGAGGGAAATGTTTATTCGTGCCCGTGAATTGTATACAAGGGTCAGTACTGAGCCACTTGTAGGGCAATATCGAAGGTTGTGGAGGTTGCCTAAGGACAGGTTTAGGTCTCTGTAACTTAAGACTTTTAAATCTTATGAGCCGTGAGGGTCCCATAAGAGAGTTCTCCTTACGAGTCGTGAAGATCTCGTAAGTGTAATTTCTCATTAGGAATCGTGAGGATCCCTAAATGTGTTGCTCCCTTGTGAGTCGTAGGGATCTCACTCGGGTGGTTTCTCTTTACAAGGTCGAGAGGACCCTGTAAGTGTCATTTAACGAGGTTGCGCCCTTTCGGGTTTTCACAAACACTCGCCGGTAGTCCTGCTGTTTTTACTCACGGGGCCCTTTCGGGTTTTCATCCGTGCCCCTTTTGCTTATGGACATACCGTTTTTTTTTATTCTTTTCTTTTTCTTCTTTTTTTTCTAACAAGGTTGCGTCCTTTTCGGGTTTTCACAAACACTCGCCGGTAGCCCTGCTGTTTTTACTCACGGAGCCCTTTCGGGTTTTCATCCGTGCCTATTTTGCTTATGGACATACCGTTTTTATTGTTTTTTTATATATCATTTTTTTATTCTTTCTTTTATTCTTTTTTTTATTCTCTTTTTTTTTGTATTGGCTTTGTGATGTTGCAATCCACCGTAGTTTATCGACATCTCGGTCAACAGCTAGTTTTAGGACGTAGTGGTCCGTCATTAGTTTAAGGACGTTTCGGTCCCCTGTTAGTTTAAGGATGTATCGGTCCATTGTTAAAGAAGGCCGGTTACTACTTGTAGAGTTCGGGCTTAGGAAGATAGCGAGCGGACATGGTCGTCGTCATCTATCGTAGACCTAGGCCTCGACCCGTCAAGCGTAGTATTTCTTCAGGAAGCGGCCGTTTATCGGTCTGAAAGGTCATTCGCCATGCATATCCATGAGTAGATAGGCTCCACCTTGGTAGACCTTGTCTATAATGTATGGGCCTTCATAGTTCAGCTCGAATTTTCCCTGCTTGGCGCGATTGGGGATCATAGGTCTTTAGACCACTAGCACGAGTTCGACTTGGCGGAATGTCCTCGGCCTTGTCAATCTTTCATATAAGTGCGTCATCTTTGTTTTATAAGCCTCCAGATTTTGTTGCGCTATGAGCCGGGTATCATCAAGGGCATCAAGCTCCTCAAGCCAAAGGTGAGCATTTTCTTCGTCCTTCAGCTCATAGTGGACTGCCACCCGTAGAGAAGGTAATTCTATTTCGAGGGGGAGTACTGCTTCTGTGCCGAATACCAACGCGTACGGCATTGTGTTCATGGCCATTTTGAACGTAGTTCGATATGCCCAGAGAGCTTCTTGCAGTCTCTCGTGCCAGTCCTTCTTATTTCGGGACACCGTCTTCTTCATGATCTTCGTCAAGGTCTTGTTGAAAGCCTCGGCTAGACCGTTAGCTTGGGGATTATAAACTGAGAAATATCTCTAGTCTATATTGTGTTATTGCGCGAAGCGGCTGATCTTGTGGCTTCTGTAGGCTGGCCCGTTATCGGAGATGATCCGTCACGGAGTTCCAAACCGATAAATGACGTGCGTCTTGAAGAAATGAAGGATATTCTCCGTCTTCACTTCCCTCAGCGGTACTACTTCTGCCCATTTGGAGAAGTAGTCAGTCGTCGCCAAGATGAATCGATGTCCCCTGCACGATGCTGGTTCGATGGGGCCGATTACGTCAGTCCCCCACATTTCGAATGGCCAGCTAGCCACCGTTGGATGTAGTGGATTTGGATGCTGATGGATAAAGTCTCCATGGATCTGGCACGAGTGACATCGTATCGCGTACTCGAGGCAGTCTTAGATCATCGTGGGCCAATAATATCCCATCCGTTTAATCTTCAACTTCATCTTTGGGCCTGCTTGGTGAGAACCGCAGAGTCCGTCGTGAACTTCCTGAACGACTCTTTTTGCCTCTCCAGGTCCCAGACATCTCAACCACAGAGAATCAAATGACCTCTTGTACAGAGTATCATTGACGAAGTCAAAAGACAGAGCTCGCTTTATAAGTTGATGTCATGAGGACGCATCTTCAGGCGTTCGACGGGATTTGAAGTAGTCTATAAAGACTTCTTTCCAATCCTCAGCCTTTTCCTGGTCTTTTATTTGCATAGCCATTTGCTCAGTCGCTCTTTTTTCTTCGGACGACTCCAGAGATATTTCTGCTGGGGCAAGCACCCGACGACTTTGTACCACAATTCTTACGTCATCGAGGTTCTCGTTGGCCAGTTCTTTAGCGAGCTTAGCTAATGCATCCGCTTTGCTATTTTCTGTACGCGGTATGCTTTCCAGCATATAGGAGGGGATTTGAGTCAGCAATTGCTGTACTCTCTCGCCATACTTTACCAGTTCGGGTTTGCACATCTGGTAGTTGACATTTACTTGACTGACGACGAGTTGAGAATCTCCATATATGAGGAGGTTTTCAATTCCTATGTCGATGGCGATCTCGAGACCTGCTATCAAAGCTTCATATTCGGCTTCATTGTTCGTCCTCGGCTCCGTTAAGGAGAAAGCAAAGTGCATTATTCCTCCTTGTGGAGTTACGAAAATGAGGCCTACCCCCGATTTGATTATAGGGGTGCTTTGCTTGCGCTTCTTCACGGAAGACGCTCCATCAAAATAAAGTTCCCATCGAGTATCACTACCATCGATCGCATCAAACGCGTGTTCGTCTGGCAGCTCACAATTCAGAAGAGAATCAGCAGGTATCGGATGCTCAGCGAGGAAGTCGGCGATGGCCTGGCCTTTCACTGCCTTAAAAGGTTGATAAGTTATCGAAAACTCCATCAAGAGCAGGGCCCATTTAGCGAGCCTCCCTGTCAATATGGCCTTCGACATTAAATATTTAAGGGGGTCCACCTTCGAAATGAGACGGACTTCATGCGCCAACGCATAGTGCCTGAGCTTTGTTATCGTGAAGATCAACGCCAAGTAGTGTTTTTCGATGGGGGGGTAGTTGCTTTCTGCCCCCAGAAGAACTCGACTTAAGTAATAGAGAGCTCTTTCTTTTCCTTGGTCGTTCTCTTGTGCCCATAATGCGCCTAAGGAACCTTCGAGGGTGGTTCTATAAAGAATAAGAGGCTTTCCCTTGACCGGAGCAGCCAATACTGGCGGATTATGCATGTATTGCTTGATTTCGTCCAGCGCGCTCTGGCATTTGTGATCCCAAACGAAAGGGGTTCCCTTCTTCATCAGGTGACTGTAAGGGCGGCACTTGCCTGAAAGGTTGGTTATAAATCGCTGTATGTACGTGAGCTTCCCTTGGAGAGACCGCAATTGCTTGAGAGTTCTTGGCGGAGGAATTTCCATGATCGCCTTGATCTTTGACGGATCTGTTTCGATACCCCGGTGTTGAACGATGAATCCTAGGAATTTGCCAGAGAAAATTCCGAATGCGCACTTGAGAGGGTTCATCTTCAAGTTGTATTATCGAAAGCGTTGAAATACGGTCTTCAGATGCTCGAGATGTTCCTCGTTTGATTTGCTTTTAACCACGAGGTCGTCGATATAACATTCGACGATTTCATGTATAAGGTCATCGAAGATCTTCGTCATGGCCCTCTGATAGGTGGCGCCAGCGTTCTTTAAACCGAAGGGCATCACCTTATAGCAGAATATTCCCAGAAGGGTCCGGAAAGCGGTGTGCTTCTGGTCTTCGGGATGCATCTTTATCTGATTATATCCTGATGAGCCGTCCATGAAGGAGAAAACCTCGTGAGTGGACGTGTTATCTATCATCAGCTCGGAGACTAGCACTGGGAAATCGTCCTTCGGGCAGGCTTTATTGAGATCCCGAAAGTCTACACATATGCGCATCGTCCTATTTTTCTTCATCACCGGGACGATGTTGGCAATCCAATCGGGATACTGAACTTCCTGGATAAAGCCAGAGTCGATTAGTTTCTTGACCTCGGCGTTGATGCTCATCTCAAGCTCGAGCCGCATTCTTCTCGGTGCATGTTTGACTGGCTTGACGTCCGGGGATATCGCCAATTTATGCACAGCAATTTCTGGATTTAGTCCCGGCATTTCGGAATAGTTCCATGCGAAGCAATCTCTATGCTGCATAAGCTTAGCGCAGCCATCCTCTCTTCAGATAGTAGCTCGCTGACGAATGTTGGTCGTGGGTCGTTCGTCGTCCCCAACTCAATTTTCTTGAGGTTATCTGCAGTGGTGTGTATTCCATCTTCCAACTCTTTCGGCGCTGGTGGAAATTCTGAGATCACCTCTTCATCGCTGTTTTCGAATCACCAGGGAAGGTCATCCATATTCTCGGGCTCTTCTTTTGATATTGTTTTCATATGACAAGTACGAGCTCGCTTCCAAGACCGATGTGGATCTGGTTCTGCTTTCGTGGCTTTGGGTTCATGTTTCTATGGTGGCGTTACCCTCCAGCTGTCAGATAGAGCGAACTTGCCGAGCTGATACTGATCTTTGACCCAATTCTTTAAGGTGAAGCAATCTTCAAGAGGGTGTCCTATTACTCTGTGATAAGAGCAATAGTTCGGGTGTAAGACTTCGCCTGCTTGTTCGGGGTGTTTAGACTTCGGCAGTGTAATCATCTGATGTCTTATGGCAAGATCAAGTATCTTCTTTGTTTTGTCCTGAGGAAAAGAGTATGCTCGACTCATCTTCTTCACAAAGGACAAATCTGGACTGCTCGATTCCTTCTCGCGTGGCTTCTTAGTCCCGCTTTATTGCTGTCGAGCGCCTTTTCCGCTTTTTGATTTGTTTCTGCCTCGGCGTCGGGCCTTTTTTACAACAGGTTGACAGGGAGGAGCCTTTTCATCTTTCGCGGCATGTTGGAGGAGGCGTTGTGTCCTGGCTTTCTCGTAGATGGCCATTTCGCGGTTGTGGTCGTCTCGGACTTTTTGACCAGCTTCCCTTATAAGCTTGTCCATTTGTTCTTCGAACGACGGACTGGGCACATTTGCATCAGGAACTTTTTCTGGTTCAGGATTATCGTCCTCCCATTGAGCATCCCCTTCTTCATTGAAGTCATGTACGACGTAACAGTCGCGGAGTAGCTCTCGTTTCTTGGACTGAATGTATCCAAGCCCGATTGTTTCCATCCTCCCACTAGGCAACTTGTGCTGAGTTCCGAGGACGTTCCAGACCCTGTCATAGAACTTAGCTTTTCGAGCGGTCTGTTTGAAGGATATCCCCTGGCGCTTCAACAGCCTTTTCAAGCCTTCTGTATAATATCTAGGTAGATGGATGGGATGAAGCCTGTCAAGCGTAGGATCCGCACCGTGCCAGATTTCTTTCTCCACTTTGGTTTCTTCAGAGCGGAAGAATAGAATTGCCTTTTCGCCTTCTCGCCTGGGAGGGACATAGAACGTTCGCAGCTCCTCTATACCGTAGGTACCGAGCGCATCCAGTTCTTTATGGTGTTTAAGTGGAACCATGGAGACTTGCAGACTTTGCTCTTCGTCAGCGGATGTTTGTATTGAAGGCCGAGCAGAGAATATAGCATGGACCTCATCTTCCGAGTCACTACCAAAGATCAACGTAGGAGCGGAGGGTCCTGGCTTGTTGTGTTGGGGTGGACCTGAATAAACTATCTCCTCTTCCTCCTCGGCATCACTCCCGAAGACAGGGATGGTAGCGATAGCTTTGTTCTCCGGTTTGTGACATCTCTCTATGTCCTCGAAATCCGATAAGAAGTATTTTGCATCTTCATATTTGCGGACTTCGTTCATGGAGAATGGGTTCAGCTCTCCCGTTACGGTATACTCGAGACCATCCTTGAAGTATTTCATACACTGATGCTGTGTAGAAGGGATGATATTGTACTCGTGTAACCAGGGTCGACCGAGCAAAGCATTATAGCATGTCTTGGCGTCTATGACGTGGAATTTAATGTTCGTGACAAGCAGCCCAAAGCGTAGCGTCAGTATCACAGACCATAGAGTCTGTGATGACTGAGAGTTGAACCCGGAAATGGTGATCTTATCCCGAGCGAGATGCTGGACGCTCATGCAGATTTCCTTTAACACCCGCACGTTAAGGAGATTAACGGAAGATCCATTATCGACCAGGATTTTGCCTATCTTTATATCGTGGCAATACCCTGAGACATAGAGGGGGCGATTGTGTTCGCACGTCCCAAGGAGAAGGTCTTCATCACCGAAGGTGACATCGGCTGTGTATACTTCCTCCAGCTCGTCCTTCATATTTTCTTCGGCGAGAAAAGCTTGGAATCGCTATGGCTCCTGTAGTGCTTTGATCAATGAATCCCTTACTTCTTTTGACAGTAAGAGGGCGTCAAGAATGCTGAGCTGAGAGGGTAGCTTCCTCAGGTGCACTAGAACGTTGTAATCCACCTTATTTTTCTTTGGCGGGTCCTTGGCGGTTAGCTCTTCCATGACTTGGTCATCTAGCGCGATATCCTCAGAGACCTTTTCTTTCCCCTTATCTTTTTTATTTGGGGGTCCGAGATTCTTTTCAGGTAGCGTACAATTACGCAGCCGGATATTTTCGCAGGCCTTCGGCTCTTCCTCTTTTCTCGAGGTGGACTCTTTAAAGAGAAGGCTAAGAGCCATTTCCTCTTCAGAGTCGCTCCAGAATGTGAGAACTTGCGCTTTCCCGGCGTTAATCATGCGACAATCGCTAGTGGTTCTTCTAAGCTTCTCAGTTGCACTTTTCTTCTCCCGACGAGTTTTGCGCTTCTCCCGGTTAAAATGTTGCCGGTGAATAACATACCCCTGCCACCATTTATTGAAAGCTTTGCACTCTTCGGTGGGATACAAAATCTTTCGATGATACAAGCAGTAGGAAGGGTGCATTTCTGCTTTGCCGGCAGTGTTTCCATTCAGAGGATGGTAGCTTCATACCCATTGACATGGCTTTAGCAAACTTTTTCTCGTCTTGAATTTGCCTTTATCTGCGGTGGATGTACTTTGATCCGGCGGGAGTGTCTCAACTCTTTCGTCTAGTCGCCGGCGCTTGGCCCTTTCAAATATGACCGTCTCACGTTCCCGGTCAGCTTTACTTTTCAAAAGAGCTTCATTGAGGAATGCATCAATTGTTTCATCCGATGGCCCCAGAAGTTGCAGTTTAGGATCTGCCTCCAGCTTCTCAGTGCAAGGAGTTTTCTCATCGTCCGTGAACGAGTGGGAGATCATATGACAACTCACTACGTAAACCTCAGATTCGTCTGACGAGCTTTCTCCATCATCTTCCTCCTGAAAGACGTGGCTGGGGAACTCTTGAAGCGTGATGGGAGTCCGTGCCTTTTGGTTGTACTCCTCCAGCGCGTCAATCTGTTTTTGTAAGTCCGTGCGCTTGTCGCCAGGCTTCACGGGCTTCTTGGATTTCTTCTTCTTCTTCTTTGAAGATTTCGACGGCTGGGTATGAGTGCTTGGGCCATCACCACCGACCTTTGGAGTTGGACGCGGTTTCAGCATCCCTTCGATGACCTGGGGTTCCAACAGGTTGTTCCACCTGATCGCCGGGCATGTCTTAAGATCATTCAGCATCCTTTTGGTTAGCACAACCTCCCACAGAGCTTCTTCAACAAGGGAGCACGTTGCCCCCGGTGTATTCACCTTTTTAGGGATATGAGGTTGCGGCGGGTTCACCTTCCATCTTTCGGACAACGCGAACTTGCCTTGTTGGTATTGGTCTTTAATCCAGTTTTTGAAGACGTAGCAATCTTCGATCGGATGACCTAATACTCGATGGTAGGGGCAGTAATTGGGATCATTGACGTCGTTTGGCTGCAACGGACGTCTTGAATCCGGCAAATTGATGAGTCTGTTGCGCAATGCTAGCTCGAACAGTCTTCTCGTTTTATCTTGAGGAAACGGGTAAGGACGTCCTAGCCTCTCTTCAAAGGATACGCGTGGACGCATATTGTTTTGACGGACAACCGGTTTCAAGTTTCTCGGCTGTTGTTGAGCATTGGCGACGACGATCGCTTTTCCTTTCCCCTTCTCATTTCGAGAGTCCGGCATTGGAGGGGACGGTCTATGGCCCATCTGGTCCATTTGAGCTAGCTTTTCAATCAGGGCCTGGAACGTGTTTGGTTTAAAGAACATTATGAACTGTGAAATAGTCGCATGAGGATCTAAGGTGCCCATGAATATGCCCACCGCCGGCGCTTCTTCAATGCGTTGTTCGCATTTTGACCACAAGTTTTGCTATCAGATTGCATATTGGACCTACGTCTCGCCTGGCTTCACCCTGGCATTTGTCAATGCTGTTATCGGAGTACGCTCGCTGGCGCTTGCGAATCTTTGTGTAAACAGCAGCTCCATCTCCGCAAATGTTTTGATTGAGTCGTTCGGGAGTTCAGAATACCATTCGAACGCTGTCTCTGACAAGCTGCCGACGAACTGGTGAAGCAACAGTTTGTCGTCGCCTCCAGTGTTGCCGCATAAGGCCCTGAACTGGGCAACATGTTGATGGGGATTGCCTGTCTCCTTGTAGACATGAAATTTTGGGATCGTGTAACCCGGCGGATACTTTATCTGATCGTACCAGCTCGGATATGGTTATCCCGTTTTAACGACTTGACCGGCTGCCTCAGTTGCCCGGTGGACTCATATCTGCTGGGCTATATATTCATCCAGGGCAGCTTTAGAAATTGTCTCCTCCTTGGTTGTTGACAGAGCCGGCGGTGGATTCGACGTTTCTCCTCAGTCATCTTCAAGGATAATCGGAGGATCCTCGGCTGGGGGATCCTGCTGGATCATCATACCCACCATGTCCTGGAACAGAAGGGCCATTCGTTTCATATTGGCTGCTTGTTCCGCAGCCTCTCTATATTTCTCTTCAAGCATCCTGCGAAGGAATTCGGCATCGGTTTCTTGTTCCTGCCGCTGATCCAAGGATGCTTCTGGGCTTTCTTTTGGCCCAGTGAGTGCGGCCATCGCAGTCATCATTTCTTGGAGCTTCTGCTGCTGCTCCTGAACTTTAGTCACCGATCGCGTAAGCGGTCCATGACCCGTGGATATATGGCTGTCCTCTTTTCCGGACGCCATGTAGACGGTGTGTACCACAATGCCCCCAGACTTAGGGCGTTTGGGCTCATTGCCTTTGACATTTGCCGTAGGCGTGGGGACTTTCTCCGGCCTTCTTCTCTTGTGGATCATCGAAGTTGAGGAGGCTGTTGCAGCGGGCACCCAGGTAGTTGTCGTCATTTGCTGTTTGACAGAACGGTTCTTTTCTTCCTGAACTTTCACCCTCTTCTGCCGGCGAGAGTGATCTCGATTGATTACTGAGTCCTGAACCCGTCGCCAGACCTTGTAAATTTTGGAGGACAGTCGTTGAGGGGGCTGCTCCAGCTTTGTTTCTGCAACATTCTCCGTGGGTGGAGGAGATCTTTTCAGCATGGCAGTCGGAGAGTTCTTGTGTACCCTCCTTAGCGGTTCAAAGTGTTGGGTTCCGGCAGCGCCCTGGCCGTCGAAACGCAGCCAAAATGCGGAACAAAAATTTCTAAAACCGGCGCTACCGCGACCCGATTTCCGGATCAACATTAAACCCTAAACTAGCAAATTAAACTAAGAGTTAGAATTGTTATACCGAGATGATCCAAGTCCTTCGGTATTCATTCCAAGCTCCTAGCGGTTCTTTGACGAAGTTTGGTTGCCGGTCTTCCTCCATCTCCGATGATCTACCCGAAGGAAACGGCGCAAGCTCCAGCTCGACGAACGAGGCTACCGGCTCTCCAAAGTTTCTAATGATGGAGAGTCGAGGTGTAGGAAAGTATCACTATATTTTCTCTCATCCCTTGAGCTCAAGAGAGCATCCATGGAAGATGAATGAAAGTGGTGATGAAAACTTTTCATGAACAAAGAAAAAAGGTTAAGTTTCTTTGAAGCATGAGAATGAAAGAGTGAGACTCAATGTAATAATGTGATCCTTAGTGGCCGGCCCCTCTCTCCCTCTCCCATCAAAAAATTCAATTTTCTTTTTTACAAAGTCAAATTACAATAAACAAAACAAACCATACCCAAATTCCATGTTCATGCCATGCTTGAAGTCACATCACCATTTCCACCTCATTAATAAAAAACAAATGAATTTCCATAAATGAAAATCATATAAATGAGGTGGCATCTTCTAAAAGCTATTCCGTATAAAATACGGAATACTTCCCGGTACATGTATCGAAATACATATACGCGTATTCATACAAAAATACGAATATCCTAGAGAGAAAATAAATAGCGAACAATAATACTAGAATACATATATATAAATACATATGTAAATTATTAAATCAAAACCTGATTTAATAATCTGGCTTAATCCTAAGCCGCTAGTATTATCAACCGTCCGATTAAAGTCTGCGCAGCATGCACATATTTAATCGGACACCTGTATGTATCAACATACACCATGTACACCATATCGCCTGAACTGTGAAAACCCTCTGTGTGGGACTCTAAAGACTCATCAATACACTGACAGTGGGTTTAACCACAAGCACGTCAGCGGCACTAGCTGTACGTAACGGCTACCCAGGTATTAAGCGAAATGGAGGACGATGAGCAAACTCATCCTGAACCCCTACTGAGCCTGTCAGTGACAATATCCATACAGTCCGGTCTGTTCTTCTAAGAGTATCGCATTTCGAGTCTAGGGAGGTGGATAAAGTCAGACCCCCAACAACGCGATATTTAGTATCGGCATGTAACCCATCACCACCTAAGAAACTATCGATCCTGGATCGGTAATTCTCGTTCACCATGGCCATGGATTTCTGGTGATGTCCACCCATACACAACGTGACATCAACCCCCAATACCGGGAGAGACGAATCCCCGACGATCCGATCACTGCCTCCATGTGGCTCGGGACTGTACCCAACTAAAACCTGTTTGCACGACTCCTTTGAGCCGTGGTAGGGTAGTAATCAAAGCACAGTGGGAACTCATACGAGACAAATGACGATCTCAGATCGACAGACTAACATGTACACATGTCACCTGGGAACTGCTTTCTGACAATAGGTATAATACCAACTAGCAGGTTCCCGGCGTGTCCGTCCAGTGTACTCATAACCCAATGAGCACCTGTATACTATCTTAGGTGAACAAACTAACACCAGTGGCTTGTGAGACCTGGCCACCGTCCCTCGTCGGGGTCTCGATCAGTATACACTAGTCTACACTCGAGTATCGATGCCCGGTCTCGATACTCCTACGACTAGGGACATTTAAGGATGCGCTTATAGACCCCAGCTCCCACAAATATGATCGCCATCATACTGCTGGAAGTCAAGCAAGAATTCTATTGGCTCTATCAACACGTACATGATGATAAAGACAAACCAGATAGCATACTATCATCTTGAGTAAGACTGTTTCATCGGTATAGGTCCTGTCTCAATCATCATAATCACAAGTCCGTGACTATGATAATTGCCTTGAGGGCACTATAGCCAACAATCTCCCACTTGCACTTAAGGCCAATTATTGCGATGTCGCATACTCACAGCCCGTGTGATACCGAACACCCAACTTCTCTACTGATTAGTTTTGCAAATCCCGTTTGCGAAAATGATTGCGTTCGAGAAATAGCCTCAGTGAGTGGATCCGCTCCAATGTTTCTTTCTGTATCTCTCTTAATCTCAACTTCGCGGAGAAAGCTATCTCCCGAAATGAGTAATACTTATCATAGAATTTGTCTGGATGTCTGATGGGACCCAGTTCATAAATGAACTCCAAATTCAGCAAACTACTTAGACCGTATCGTCCACTGAATTTAATCAGTATCCCACGTCTTGCCTTTCTTCAGTATCCGCTTGGACCACCTGTCCAACATACTGTCCCTCAGAAGAGGGAAAAACTATAACTCTGACAGTCACTCTGTCATCTAGGTCACCTTGGAAGCCTGATATGATAACCGTCTTCCGAAGGAGGCTGCCGTAATCATTTCCTTAGAACATTCACTTATGTTCAATAACTGCTTCCCAATGTTTCTCCAGTATTGGATTAATATATCTGCTTATTGCATCTAGTGCAAAAGTAATATCTGGTGTGGTACTTGACATTTCATGATTAACTCAATTGCTTAAGCAAGTGATATGCTAATCATGCAGATCCCTCTCCCCTTTAGTCTGTAAGACACCTTTAGAGAGGGTGACTCCATCACCTGCAGGTACACCACCATGCCAGGAGTCGTCCATTCTAAAATATTTTTAGAATAATGTCAAAGTACCCAAATTGGGATACATCCCAAATCTAGATCTAAAACCATAGATCTAGTAACCAGAAAACTTGTTATTATTTCTATATCCTATATGGAGAAACAACTGTGTGACAACCAAGTATAACCGATCGTAGTATAGGAATATCCCTTCCTATCAAGTGCATGTCATCCCAATACCTTGACATCACTCTCTACTAAAAATTTTCCAGTATCCATCTCCTATTCTGATGAGGCCAAAGCCTATGACTGCCATATCAAAATTAGATGATCTATTTCCGCTATACCTGCTTTAGTCTATAAATAGACATAAGCTACTTGCCCACTATGCTTCCGCTGCTCCCACTGACTACAACGACCTTATGGCAGAGTCATATACACGTGCACTTCTAAAACTAGTTTAGAACGACGCTATACTCATCCTCTTGCCGGGTCTTATAATCTAGAACAGCAGCAATGGCAAGTCTGGGTAAACAAGAACCTCCCTGTCACCGTCTCTGAGAAGACCGAAATACTTCTCGGGTGGCTGAGGTTACCCTCCAAATCTGCGGAGTGGCTAATGGAACATCAAATCCAACTGAATCCTTAGGTTTTATTAAATTTTCAGTAATCGTTTGTGGTTCTGGAATAACTTCCAGTTCTACCATAATCCCACTTCTGTTTTCTGAAAAAATTCATTTTATTAAAACTGTGGCGAGTCAAGAACAATATAAATATTGATCTTCCTGATGGTAGAAAGTTACCCTCGTCAAAGCCCGGGATAACCCACAAACAGCCATTACTGAAATGTGCCTTGAGTTTATCCGGATTCTGGTTTTAAGCATTAGCCGGACAACTCCCTATACCTTAACATCGTCAAGATATAAATTGATTCTATATATATCCAATATAGAAATAAAAGCACTAATTTAATTTAAACCAGATTCAAAAATATGCAGCTGTCTCCAGTGCATATCATCTAAATGGAAAAAGGTCAATCAGCATTACTCATCTAGAAGTGCATCCATATATGAGTGACCTGAAAGAGAAACAAGTTCTCAAAACTATTACTATTAATGGAATACCAAACACAAGTATCTACATCTTCGACTTCCTCGAAGAATCCAGATACTTACAACAAATGGATCTCTACTTTATTCTTATACCTATAACTTCTGAATATCTGGACCTTGCATTTCAACGAAATACATGTCAAGAACTGGAGAAGTCATAAGTAAACACAATATAGTATGAGTACCAACCCCTTTGTCCTAATGGACACTGTACAACATACAATACTTTGTATAAGTCTCTTGAGTTCAACAACTCAAACCCTGTGCGTCGTAGGTTGAAAAACTGTAGTATGGTTAAGAAGAATTACACCGCTTGAATGCACCTTACCTAATCACTAACCGATATAGGTAAATCTTGTAGGGTTCCTAGGCACTCTAAGGAGGTCTCACAAGGCATCAACCATGCCAATTTCAAATTTTACGGGTGCCGAGAAACCCTAATACAGATCGTTAACTAGAAATTTAGGCGATAAATGAAACTAGTTAACAATTTAACTAAGTGAAAAAGGCTACAACCTTTGTAGATCCGGTCCTCCACCTCCATAGCTCCGTGATGAAGTCCTCTCCGCTGTCCAAATCGAATCTTGGACTCTAGTGTCGACTCCATCGGAGAAATGAGCGGGCTAGGTCGTCGACAACGATGCCGAAGATGATCTACGTCGAGGCATCACAAGATCAAGCTCCCACTTCACCAAGTCATGAAACTTGTGAAGAAAACACCCTATACTACTTGGTAAGAGGTAAAGGATGAAGAAATAGGAGGTGGGTTCACTTTAGAATTGGATTTCTCACTCATTTGCTCAAGTTGCCATTGATGGAGCAAGGTTTCTTCATGTGAAGAAGAAGAAGATGATGATGATGATTATTATGATAAGTTATTTCAAAAAGAAAATAATATGAATACTTATCATAATCAAACCATGGTCAAGTGTAGAGAATGAACTAGGGTTATGTGGAATGGTTAGGGTTAAGCATGAGACAAAATGGTGACTTAGTCAAAGCTTCATGAAGCTTCAATATCAAACAAAGTTAGCCACCATTTTCTCTTTATGCTTTTCATTTTCCAAAAAGAATAAATAAATAAATAAATGAATAAGAAAATGAAAACCCTAACCATTGCACAACCATGGTTTAATCTTTACATAAACCCAAGTAAGCATGCATCATCAAACATGATACAAACTTGTGCACAAAAATATATCACATATACAATGTGCACAAACAAGTGAGAAAAACCATTTAAAGTGAACCAATACTAGTTAATGCAGAGTAATATATCAAATATATAATTATGCATTAAATCATTAAATCAACACTTGATTTAACGATCCGGTCATATCGCATGTGACCGACTAATATCCAATGTATCGGCTTATCGAATCAATCCTTGATTCGATAACTAGGTTATATCGCATACAACCATATCGATACATTCATCGTGAGAATAGAATACGGTATCACATACACGCATTATTCTCGGTCCCGCACATATCTCATATGCGCTCCTATTTCGTTTCGCATGAGCCAGGAAACCTCTGTGTAGGACTCTAAAGACTCGTCAATACGCCGGCAGCAGGTGATGATCATATCAAACACCCACAAGCCGCAAGCGGTCTGCTAAACGTAACGGCCACCCGGGTATTGAGCGATCAGAAGATCGATGAGCAAGCCCGCTCACACTCCTATGAATCCAACCAGTAACACTTACCGTACAGTCCGGTCTCGTCGTCTGATATGTCGCATATCTCGCCTAGGGGTGGTAAACGTCAGACCCCAATAGCTCGATAAGTCGTATCGATATGAGGTCTATAACAGTTCGAGAAACTACTGGTAACACTTACCAGTAAATCTCAGCAACCCTGGCCAGGGATTTCCGGTTATAGCCAATCGAACACAGTGCAACATCAACTCCCTATACCGGGAGAGACGAATCCCTTCCTATCGCTCATTGCCTCCATGTGATTCGGGACTGTACCCAAAAACCACCGTTTTGCATGCCCTCTTGGACGTGGTAAGGTGGAAATCAAAGCACAGTGGGAACCACACAAGACTCTATGATGATCTCGGGTCAACAGACTACTCTGTACTAGTGTCACCAGAGAACTGCCATCTGTCGTAAGGTATAATACCATCTGGGAGTTCTCGGCGAGTCCGTCCAGTGTACCCAGTCTCCACTTGTCACGACCCGAAAGAGCACGTGACTGGCACTTGAACCATATGAAGCCTATAGGACTCCATCTGATCCAAGTAAGCCAAAAGCCCAGAAATCTAAAACCATTTTGAAGAATAAATAAAGAAAACTGGTTTAAAGAAGTGAAGAAATACAGGTTTGAAATCAAGGTTTTTAAATAACCAAGCCGAAGGTACGTTTTGAAAACAATAAGTCTTTTCTAAAAATTTCGGCAGAGTTTCCTTTGTAAAACTGGCCCCGAATGGGGTACAACAAGGATAACAATACATATACAATGATAAAGGCATCCCCAAGCGGGAGCTAGCTCTTCGTCAATCGACGGTCACAACCACGCAATGATATAATAATATACAACGCCAAGTGGCGAGGATCAAAACCAAAGAAAGCTCAAAGCAACAAGAAAACCGCAATACTACTAAGCGCGACTCTAGGTCGAATAATACAACACTGTCTCTAAGTCTGAAAGAATATACAAGTTTTGGTTGATGGACAATTTCTAGATACAATGAAATAAATAAATACAAAGGTGATTCCTGATACGAAAGAATCCACCTACCAAAGCAATTCACCCGCAAGAAGGAAGTGTGCCAAAAATGCCGCAATAGAACCTGTACGGCAGAACCTGCAAGAACTGTGGCACAACGGGGGTGAGTTGCCAACTCGTGAATAGAAACATCTACAAGCAGAAACCGAATGCAAGACATAAACCTAAGTCAACGATCAGTAATATAATCCATAAGAGTATATCTGAGTGTAACAAGGTGGCAAGGTAACATCTAATCATGTATGTAGTGCCAGGTACTCAGGTAATATCATGTCATCAGTAATAGGTATGTCTGCATGAAGTAGATATGATGAAATATCAAAGATATCAATACACATATATTAGCGTCCCATACCACTAATATTGGTGTAAGATAAGTGTAAAACCAGTCTGTAAATGATCCATATCTGTAAATCTGTGGAACCCGTCCACCTGTCACCCACTGACAGCAAGCATCATGTATGCAATGTGAGGATATAACCAAAATCATGGAAAACTCATCATGAAACCCGTGCCAAGCATCGACACGTAAATCCTCATCCATATGAGGCTCCGTCTGCGGTATCGGCCCTCGGCCCCCGGCAGTACGAGTCAACCCATGTCCATCTCTGGGCTCCGTCTGCGGTATCGGCCCGTCGGCCCCCGGCAGTACGCCCATCTCTCAACTCCAGGCGGTATCCCCGGATATCTGCCGAGCTCAAATACAATCACCGGTAGGTACTCGCCCGCCTCCAGGCTCAATCGGCATAACCCATCGATCATCTCGCCGAGGGGAACCATACCGGGCCCACCACGAACCCGCAAACGGTACATCACCTTCTCGAATCGGGTTTCAAGCACACGTCTCAGCACCGAGAAAACGCGTGGTGGACGCACCGAAATATCATATCACGAGGTACCGGGTTTTCATAAAAGTGCCTCTTTTCTTAAATAACCCCACGG
Organism: Agapanthus africanus; assembly: GCA_030015575.1. Lineage (NCBI taxonomy): Eukaryota > Viridiplantae > Streptophyta > Magnoliopsida > Asparagales > Amaryllidaceae > Agapanthus > Agapanthus africanus. Next base: position 543,712,647 of record CM057337.1, read on the forward strand.
TCCTCAAAAACCAGAAATCACATGAAAATCCAACATCAGAAGTAAATCCAATGCGATATGCTATGCAGTCCATCCATGATGTATGCGACATGTAAAGAACAGTAATCATATCGGAAATCATGCAACATGGAATAGTAATGTGCATATGTCGGAGGAAGAATCATCTCATGAATGCAATAGTACTACAGTGTAGTGGCATGGCAATTATCGATGATGAAGTGTGTGAGCCGGCGAATAGTGTACGTGGAACATACGCATCATCGATAATTATGCTGGTGTCCTAACAGCATGATAATAGCATAATAATGAACATATGCCAGCAATGTGAATAGCAGGAAAATGCAGATATCTAGTAGTCAACACCACAGTGAAGCATCTACTATGCAAACTACATCTAAGTATCTGGTCAATCAGGAGGGGTAGGTGTAGAAACCACCTAAAACTGAGTCAATGTATATATATAAAGATATGTAGTCGGTGATCCCGCCTCAATGTCATATCGTAAGATATCCTCGAGTTATGAGTGCGGATCTATCATCAATATCGGCTCGTACGGTACATCATCGTACGGCATCCCAAAGCTGGGTAGGGGTCAACAACTCACTATCTCGTCACATAACAGGTATCAGTATCATCAGATCATATAGTCTGGGGGTACTACTCTATGTCTAGTACAAGTCGATACCATCAGAGAAGTATGCATGCGGGGGTAAACACATATCCTAACCCCGCGAGAATCACAAGTCATATCCCACATATGAATCGTATCAAAACACCGATCCCAGGGCACCAAGCCCACATCATCGACTCATCTCCAAAGTCGTCACATATCATCAAACACCGTGCAAGTACAAGTGATAAGCAAGGGTGTGTGTGTGTATAGATGTAATTCTATCCTAGGGTTCGCGACTATGAACTACACTAGTCACTGCTAACCCTATACTATCCACAATACGCCTATATCACAATAACTACAAGTAATCTATCTACGGACTGCGGGGGTGCTATACGCCATCCACCCGACTTCCCCCTGTAGATATAATCTACTCACCTTGCATCACCAATTACGGACGTCACCACGTATGCTTGTCGTCCTGAAGTCTTCATGGGTACCTACACATCAAAATATCGTACATGCGCATTAAAACCAAATCCAATCTAAAACGGCGCATAAAATCCAAAACGATACGATAAGGGGCCTATAGGTGAAAACCTATGGCACGCCTTCAAAACCATCAATAACTCCTCTATATCGTCGTATAAACGACAAATAGTCGAGGCAAAACACATTCCACCATTTCAGAATCAAAAATACGGAATACAGAAATACGAATCCAAAACAACAACTTAGGATATATGTCCCAGATTTCACCCTAGCAAGAATCTGTCAAAACTAGAAGTACCCAGGGCCAAGAATTGAGGTATTGGGGCTATGCACAGAAAACGAGGAGATTCCTCACTGGTCTGGCCGCAATTTGCGGCCAGAATGGAGGTTTTGGCGGCCTGAAGGTGGAGTGGGGAGCTAGGGTTTTGGGTGTTGCCTCTATGTTGCCTGCACATCTCAATTTCCACTCAATATTATTTTAGGGTTCTCGGGGTGTTAGCAGATTCCAATAACAGTGGCAGATTCCAGGTTTTTCCCCCGATATAGTTTCCTAAAATCCGCATTATGGGTTTAAACTTCAGGTTAGGCTCTCAATTCATACACTAGGGTGTTGGTGTATCCTCAATTGAACTCAATTTCACAATACAACCCAAGTTCCTCTCAAACCCTAACTAGGTTTTCATCAAATCCATAATATCACACAATATCGATTAAATCTTAACATGGGTTTATAGGAAAGGCTATAATTAAGCAATTGGTTCAGAAATTACCTTCATTAGCAACTCAAGAAAATTCTTGAGTTGCCCTCTAGTGGCCAAATCCATGCTTCTTTAGCTCCATGTGTAGATCTAGGGATTTTGCACAATTTTAATGAAAGGAGTTTGGGGTTTTGGGGTTGATTTTGAGATGAAAAGAGGAGTTGAAGAGGGGGAGAAAGGGGCTAGGCAGCAGCAGCAGCAACTATGGGAGAGAGGGGAAGAAATGAGAGTGAAGGAATGATGGAAGCATGGTGCAAAAAGGTAGGGTTGACCTTGTCCCTCTCTCTCTCTCATCATTACCTACTCTTTCCTTTTCTTTTTCCCTTTTCTTTTAAATCCCTAAACCTTCTCACAAGAATAGTGATCCCAAATGAAAAACCAGGGCAAGAAAAGTGTACAAGTGTAGAAAATGTGATATGTGCAAGTTTTGCACAAAATTACCAAAAAACCCGATTAGCGATTTTAATCGCGATTAGCACTAAATTAGTGTCAAAATGATCACAACAACTTAAAAATGTCATAATTTCAATAATTAACCCATTTTAGAATTTTCCATAATTTTTCATAATTTTTCTAACATTTTTCCTATTTATTTGCATTTAATATTAAAATAATCAATAAAATAATATTAAATTATAAAAATTCCCAAAATTAATATGTTATATTTTTGAAAATGTTACAATCTACCCCCCTTAAAGAAATTCGGTCCCCGAATTTAAATTTAAACCCCCAAATACAAAAACATCTCAGTAATAAACCAAAGTCGTCGGGGCGCCGAAATCATCAACACATAGAACGTCACAGCGCAATGCATGTGCAAGGGTACTGAGCAGATAACTCGAAAACAAAACTCCGTCAAGCATCCCGCCATCATCGGAGTCAATATAAAAACACAATGTCAAATCCAATACAAAACCGATATGATATGGATCGGAACTACACATGTAGACATCCAATCTAAACATAACACCATCCTGTGCGTCTGGTGCGCACTGAAATCAAAAATCCATATATGTGCTAAACAGGTGCACAAAACAACATCTAGGTGCAACGGGTGTGCACGAAGCATCTGTCATGGGCAACGTATGTGCCTGACAGCAAAATAAATCAGGTACATGTGACATGCACGAAGAATCCCGATTTAGCGCATCTGGCGTGCACCAAAATCGTATCTAAAAACATGCGCCCAACATGCGCGAAAATCCAAACCGGTGCATCCATCGTGCACGAATGAAAATCTAGGCCCTGCGCACTCAACATGCACGGAATCATGAAATCCAATAGTAAACACCGAACAGGCTAAAGCATATCACCAGCACGGAGTGCAAAAATCCACCATCAAAATCCGGGTCAAAATCAACGATATAATGCGGCTCAAACCAAAATCAGGTGTACCGCAAAGGAGAATCTCACAACCGTGTGCATCAGCGTGCACGAATCAAAGCATATCACTAAAATGCATAAAAACTCTGCGCAAACATATAAATATCCAGTGGGTGCATGAAACCAATATCATGAAACTCAGTCACCAAAACTAAATCATGCAAACAGAACGCCCAAATTACCGAAATCCAAAATGACGGATACGTGATAATCAAATCACAAAATCACAAATCATAAATACCGTCTTCGGTAGTTCCTCCTTCAATGTCGAGAAGGAGTCAGTGCAATCCACTGCTAGCAGCGCAGGATATCTACCTGCCTCTTGCTCACGGTCTGGCGTCTTCTGACTCTCTAGGTTCTTATCTTCTCTGCGGATTACCAATCTCACAGTCAATCGGCTTATCGGCCCTGTCAGGTGTGCTAACGGGGACGATTCCGTTCTGGCACTTCTCTGGTCACCTCCCGGTCAAACCTCACGACCACTCGTAAGGCAGCAAATCACTGACGTCGGCCTCTGGCTCTCTGAAAGCACGTCTCACATCTGATCCTGGGTGCAAACATCGTTGCAGCAATGTCCTGGAAGGAATCCTGCTCAAAGTCTCTTCCGATTATGCCTATGCCGATCTGTACGGGGGCTGGCTCTCCTGCACAACCTCTTCTCGCTCAAAAGATACCTGTGTCCTCAGCACAATATCTTCTCAGAAACTGGTCGCATCCCAACGTCTCTGTAAGCAAATCAGGTCTCTAGTCTCGACGGGAAGCAATGACAGCTCATCAGTGTCTCACACGAACCTCTGGTTTCAACTGTCTCTATCATCGTCCACTATGACGTCATGCCAAGCTACTATGCACTGCACTGTTCTCGGCCACGGTCAATCTGAAGTCTCTCACACGGACTCGAAATCGCGTACTCTGTAACTTCATCATTCTGTAGCAGATGTCGGGACGAACTGGTCCTTGGGAACACGTCCCAACCATCGGAGGAATACTCATCACTCGTCCGTCCTTGATCAATTCGCAACGCCTCTGGATAAGTTCCTTTATCCGAACTTGGTCAACTACCTCGTCGACAATGCCGAACTCTGGCCTGCTGGGTGCGCGCAATACGACCACTCCTGGTCTAGGTCTTCTCATATCGTTTCCCGAAGGGTCCTGTCGGGTTCCTTTCTCAATTCTCAATCCTGCCGAAATGCCCGGAAGTCATCATCCAATGCTGAACCTAAAGCTTATTCCGTAACGGCTGCATACTTATCGCGCTTCTTTCTGGAAGATATATCCATATACCACGCCTCGGGGTGCATATCACATCTCTAATGTCAGCGGAGTGGAACATCATCTCATCGAAATCTCGTACGGACTCTTTTCTTCACTCTGCGTCAATGTCGACTGATTCGGACTCGTCTCATCATGGCTGCATGTACTGTGCTCCAACGGCTATGCTCGCATCTGGAGTCTCCCAAGCAGTGTCCCATCACGATATCCGAAAGATGTCGAACCATCCGATCGACTCGTCAGATCCTCATAATCCCCCAAGAGCTCACATCTCGGGTACAGTTTAATAGTATCGAGTACATGCCACAGCGTCGGTGGTCCAGCCGTAGAAGGGCAAACCCAAGCCTCACTAATGGCGCCGCGGAACCGCCGTAAACCCTAAGGTTCAAAGGCTGTCACACGGTCATTAAGTCGAGTTAGGGTTTCATTCTTCTAGAGGGTCCATAGAATCACCTGCATGTCTTTCCGTATACTTTAAACTTGGAAAATAGGCTCCTGACATTCGATCGTCTCTATCGACTCTCAACGAACCTGCGTGAAGTCGTCTCTAGCTGGAATCAATCCACCTGATGACCTCGCATCGGGGTAAGCGAACTCACCACACGTCCTAGTCATCCATCCTCGGTGACTAGCAACTCGCTATCATCTCTCTAAGAACATGCTCATGCTGCAGTAGCTCCAACCATCTGGGTGATATCTCATCATTGCAGCAGCAACTGGCTCATACGCCTGTACGCCGAACAACGCCTCAATCCTCCAGGAAAGGCAATACATAAGCGGTCATCTCTGAATCAGCCTGCTCTAAATCTGAGTAAGACTCTCCGCACTGGAAATCTTCAACTCAACTGGGCCCGCTCTGGCGCAAACTCGGACGAATCACCTTCGTCTCTCAAATCGGGTAGACTAGCTATCATCTGTCTCATATCTGCCAGAAAGCTCCGGCAATCTCAGCTCGTAAGCTCCGAAAGCAACATCCTGTCAATCTCAGCCATAGCTGGTCCATCGGTCTGCACGATAGGCGACATCACATCTCTGAGGTATGTTGTACATCAACAGTCATCTCTCAACTGGCAGCTCTAACAAAGGCCCGATCATCCGGTGCAAGACCAAGCACTCGCCTCCACTAGAGGTCACAATCACCAACACTAACTCGAGACGTTCCCATGTCACCAGAAAACACAAAGGTCGGCCCTCGTACCAAACGAGCTCACACCGGCCGTAACCCTAGCAGCAGCCCAAACTGCGTTCAAACACGGTGACAGGAATCTCAATCGAGTATCAAAGAGTACACCAGTGGCAAGAAGGGAAACAACAGATCCAAAGTGGATGCATGATCATAGGAAGGAACAGTATCAATGAAGGTATGATCATGAAACTAATAGAATCGGGAGTCTCAAATGGATGTATAATCCAGGATATGAAGAGGATAACTGATCTCAAAAGTATGTACATCCTAAGGTTCCTTAAGCGGAGTGGCGTGTCGTAAGTATGCCGCGGAACATACCAACGGTACGTCACTCTACTTTAGTCACCTAATCCATCAACCAAGGGTCATCCTAAAATGACGAAAGTTCGGGTTTACACCCCCTCGACCAAGTCTAAGTTCCGTAAGGTCAAGCCAAAGTTTCGTATATAAACAACTCCCTAGGCTCCACATAGTCAAACTTAAACTCGAACCAAGGTCAACCTACCGCTCTGATACCAACTTTGTCACGACCCGAAAGAGCACGTGACTGGCACTTGAACCATATGAAGCCTATAGGACTCCATCTGATCCAAGTAAGCCAAAAGCCCAGAAATCTAAAACCATTTTGAAGAATAAATAAAGAAAACTGGTTTAAAGAAGTGAAGAAATACAGGTTTGAAATCAAGGTTTTTTAATAACCAAGCCGAAGGTACGTTTTGAAAACAATAAGTCTTTTCTAAAAATTTCGGCAGAGTTTCCTTTGTAAAACTGGCCCCGAATGGGGTACAACAAGGATAACAATACATATACAATGATAAAGGCATCCCCAAGTGGGAGCTAGCTCTTCGTCAATCGACGGTCACAACCACGCAATGATATAATAATATACAACGCCAAGTGGCGAGGATCAAAACCAAAGAAAGCTCAAAGCAACAAGAAAACCGCAATACTACTAAGCGCGACTCTAGGTCGAATAATACAACACTGTCTCTAAGTCTGAAAGAATATACAAGTTTTGGTTGATGGACAATTTCTAGATACAATGAAATAAATAAATACAAAGGTGATTCCTGATACGAAAGAATCCACCTACCAAAGCAATTCACCCGCAAGAAGGAAGTGTGCCAAAAATGCCGCAATAGAACCTGTACGGCAGAACCTGCAAGAACTGTGGCACAACGGGGGTGAGTTGCCAACTCGTGAATAGAAACATCTACAAGCAGAAACCGAATGCAAGACATAAACCTAAGTCAACGATCAGTAATATAATCCACAAGAGTATATCTGAGTGTAACAAGGTGGCAAGGTAACATCTAATCATGTATGTAGTGCCAGGTACTCAGGTAATATCATGTCATCAGTAATAGGTATGTCTGCATGAAGTAGATATGATGAAATATCAAAGATATCAATACACATATATTAGCGTCCCATACCACTAATATTGGTGTAAGATAAGTGTAAAACCAGTCTGTAAATGATCCATATCTGTAAATCTGTGGAACCCGTCCACCTGTCACCCACTGACAGCAAGCATCATGTATGCAATGTGAGGATATAACCAAAATCATGGAAAACTCATCATGAAACCCGTGCCAAGCATCGACACGTAAATCCTCATCCATATGGGGCTCCGTCTGCGGTATCGGCCCTCGGCCCCCGGCAGTACGAGTCAACCCATGTCCATCTCTGGGCTACGTCTGCGGTATCGGCCCGTCGGCCCCCGGCAGTACGCCCATCTCTCAGCTCCAGGAGGTATCCCCGGATATCTGCCGAGCTCAAATACAATCACCGGTAGGTACTCGCCCGCCTCCAGGCTCAATCGGCATAACCCATCGATCATCTCGCCGAGGGGAACCATACCGGGCCCACCACGAACCCGCAAACGGTACATCACCTTCTCGAATCGGGTTTCAAGCACACGTCTCAGCACCGAGAAAACACGTGGTGGACGCACCGAAATATCATATCACGAGGTACCGGGTTTTCATAAAAGTGCCTCTTTTCTTAAATAACCCCACGGTCCTCAAAAACCAGAAATCACATGAAAATCCAACATCAGAAGTAAATCCAATGCGATATGCTATGCAGTCCATCCATGATGTATGCGACATGTAAGGAACAGTAATCATATCGGAAATCATGCAACATGGAATAGTAATGTGCATATGTCGGAGGAAGAATCATCTCATGAATGCAATAGTACTACAGTGTAGTGGCATGGCAATTATCGATGATGAAGTGTGTGAGCCGGCGAATAGTGTACGTGGAACATACGCATCATCGATAATTGTGCTGGTGTCCTAACAGCATGATAATAGCATAATAATGAACATATGCCAGCAATGTGAATAGTAGGAAAATGCAGATATCTAGTAGTCAACACCACAGTGAAGCATCTACTATGCAAACTACATCTAAGTATCTGGTCAATCAGGAGGGGTAGGTGTAGAAACCACCTAAAACTGAGTCAATGTATATATATAAAGATATGTAGTCGGTGATCCCGCCTCAATGTCATATCGTAAGATATCCTCGAGTTATGAGTGCGGATCTATCATCAATATCGGCTCGTACGGTACATCATCGTACGGCATCCCAAAGCTGGGTAGGGGTCAACAACTCACTATCTCGTCACATAACAGGTATCAGTATCATCAGATCATATAGTCTGGGGGTACTACTATATGTCTAGTACAAGTCGATACCATCAGAGAAGTATGCATACTGGGGTAAACACATATCCCAAGCCCGCGAGAATCACAAGTCATATCCCACATATGAATCGTATCAAAACACCGATCCCAGGGCACCAAGCCCACATCATCGACTCATCTCCAAAGTCGTCACATATCATCAAACACCGTGCAAGTACAAGTGATAAGCAAGGGTGTGTGTGTGTATAGATGTAATTCTATCCTAGGGTTCGCGACTATGAACTACACTAGTCACTGCTAACCCTATACTATCCACAATACGCCTATATCACAATAACTACAAGTAATCTATCTACGGACTGCGGGGGTGCTATACGCCATCCACCCGACTTCCCCCTGTAGATATAATCTACTCACCTTGCATCACCAATTACGGACGTCACCACGTATGCTTGTTGTCCTGAAGTCTTCATGGGTACCTACACATCAAAATATCGTACATGCGCATTAAAACCAAATCCAATCTAAAACGGCGCATAAAATCCAAAACGATACGATAAGGGGCCTATAGGTGAAAACCTATGGCACGCCTTCAAAACCATCAATAACTCCTCTATATCGTTGTATAAACGACAAATAGTCGAGGCAAAACACATTCCACCATTTCAGAATCAAAAATACGGAATACGGAAATACGAATCCAAAACAACAACTTAGGATATATGTCCCAGATTTCACCCTAGCAAGAATCTGTCAAAACTAGAAGTACCCAGGGCCAAGAATTGAGGTATTGGGGCTATGCACAGAAAACGAGGAGATTCCTCACTGGTCTGGCCGCAATTTGCGGCCAGAATGGAGGTTTTGGCGGCCTGAAGGTGGAGTGGGGAGCTAGGGTTTTGGGTGTTGCCTCTATGTTGCCTGCACATCTCAATTTCCACTCAATATTATTTTAGGGTTCTCGGGGTGTTAGCAGATTCCAATAACAGTGGCAGATTCTAGGTTTTTCCCCCGATATAGTTTCCTAAAATCCGCATTATGGGTTTAAACTTCAGGTTAGGGTCTCAATTCATACACTAGGGTGTTGGTGTATCCTCAATTGAACTCAATTTCACAATACAACCCAAGTTCCTTTCAAACCCTAACTAGGTTTTCATCAAATCCATAATATCACACAATATCGATTAAATCTTAACATGGGTTTATAGGAAAGGCTATAATTAAGCAATTGGTTCAGAAATTACCTTCATTAGCAACTCAAGAAAATTCTTGAGTTGCCCTCTAGTGGCCAAATCCATGCTTCTTTAGCTCCATGTGTAGATCTAGGGATTTTGCACAATTTTAATGAAAGGAGTTTGGGGTTTTGGGGTTGATTTTGAGATGAAAAGAGGAGTTGAAGAGGGGGAGAAAGGGGCTAGGCAGCAGCAGCAGCAACTATGGGAGAGAGGGGAAGAAATGAGAGTGAAGGAATGATGGAAGCATGGTGCAAAAAGGTAGGGTTGACCTTGTCCCTCTCTCTCTCTCATCATTACCTACTCTTTCCTTTTCTTTTAAATCCCTAAACCTTCTCACAAGAATAGTGATCCCAAATGAAAAACCATGGCAAGAAAAGTGTACAAGTGTAGAAAATGTGATATGTGCAAGTTTTGCACAAAATTACAAAAAAACCCGATTAGCGATTTTAATCGCGATTAGCACTAAATTAGTGTCAAAATGATCACAACAACTTAAAAATGTCATAATTTCAATAATTAACCCATTTTAGAATTTTCCATAATTTTTTATAATTTTTCTAACATTTTTCCTATTTATTTGCATTTAATATTAAAATAATCAATAAAATAATATTAAATTATAAAAATTCCCAAAATTAATATTTTATATTTTTGAAAATGTTACACCACTGAGCACCCGTATATCATCTCTGATGTCAAACACCAATGGATATGGGATCATCCATCGCCCATCTGTATGGGTCGAGAAGGTATACGCTAGCCTACTCTGGTATATCGATGCCCCGTCTCGATACACCCACGACTAGGGACTTTGAAGGATGTACTTATGGACTACCATGTCCCCACTAGTATGATCCGCATCATAGTCCAGATAGTCAAGTACACATCCTAAGGGCTTTACCAACATGTAACAGAGAGACAATCTTTGTACACGTTAAGGTAAAGAGTAACCAGATAGCATACTATCATATCGAGCAAGAAAGTCCTCCCTATATATGTCCCAGCATCCACTACAATATACATCCAATGTACAGTAATGGCCTCTAGGGCATACATAAAACTAACAATCTCCCACTTGCACTAGGGCCATCTGATAGCAGTGGTTGCAGTATCTCATACTCAACCATCCCACAAAAGTCTCTCTCTGGGAATAGGCCTTCGCGAGTGGATCCTTCGTGTTGTCCTCTGAGTCTACTCTCCTGACCTCGATCCCCTGGAGATCAACCATCTCCACGATCAGGTGATACTGCCTTAGAATATGTCTGAATCGCTGATGGGACCTGCGTTCCTTGGCATAACCCACAACTCCATTGTCTCACAATGGTAGGAACGTAGTTCATCTCATGAACCAATATACACCCAAACAGCCTCTTTGGTAGCATCTTAAGTTGCGATGTATCCTGTCTTTATCGTCTAGTATGCCACGGTATCTAGCTTGGAACTCTTCCAACATACCGTCCCTTTACCGAGGGTAAAGACAATGCCTGTGATTGACATTCAGTCGTCTCTATCACCCTGGAAACCTTCCAGTGATTCTCCCCAGGATCAAATTATACCATCTCACTACAACTAGTGAGTATCCTAACATCCATTTAGATCTATTTCATAGATCCAAAACCCAGGATTTAGTAGGTATCATTTTGATCCTATATGGAGAATCTATGTGATAAGCGGAGATCGACCGAGCGTAGCATAGGAAACTTCTTTCCTATCAAGAGTATGGCATCCACGTACTCTACGAGGATTGCCACCATACTCCCTACCGCCTTTTTGTATATACAAGGTTCATCTACCATTTTGATGAAGTCAAACTATTTGAATACTACATTAAAGCAGATGTTCCAACTCCGCGATGCCTGCTTTATCCTATAAAGCATCTTGTACACGTTTCCGCTGCTCCCACTGTCTACGAAGCCCTCTGGTTGTGTACTTATAGACGCCCTCTTCTAAAACATCATTTAGAAAAGCTGTCATGACACCCAACCACCAGATATCGTAGTTATAGTATGTAGCCGTGGCAAGTAGGATCTGGATGGACTTAAGCATAGGCACTGGAAAAGGTTTCATTATTATCCACGCCTGGCCGATGACGAAAACCTTTACCAAGTCTAGCTTTGAAAGTCTCAACTTTTCCATCTACACCAAGTAATCTTCTCAAGATATACTTGCTCCTGATGGGGATTTAACCCTTCAGATATAGCAGCCAAAGTCCATACTTTGTTGGTCTACATGGATTCCATCTCAGATTACTAAGCATCCAGCCATTCTTACAGAGTCTTACTCCTGATGGCCAGCTCGAAACTAGTTGGGTCATCATCTTATGATGCAATTCTCGCTCCCACTGTCATAGAGAAACCAAAGTATCTCTCAGGTGGGTGAGGAACCCTACTAGATCGGCGGAGAGGCTGAGGTTCGTTGGCATCTACTGAATCCTTTGGTTCTACCAAATCATCTGCTGTAGTTTGTATAGCTAGAACCTTTCCAGTTCTACATAATTGACCTTGCCTCGAGCTTGTCCGGATTTTGCTTTTAGACATAGGCCGGACAACCCCAAATCTTAACTAGCTTAATACATGGGCTCTTCCCATACCATATCTCATATGAAGTGGTAGGCAACTGATTTGATTTGAACCTAATTCAATAGGTATGCAGCTTCTCAAGCGCATAACTCCTAAAAGGAAATAGGTAACTCAATAGTACTCATCATAGAGCACACCATATCAAATAGGGTGTATCTGCTCCGCCCCGATATACCATCGTGCTATGGTGTATTCGCAGGAGTAATGCTGAGAGAGAATCTCATTCTCCTTTAGAATAGACCAGGATTTCCGTGCTCAAGTATTCTCCTCCTTGATCACATCAAAGGACATAATACTTATACTCGTATTTTTAGTTCTCTACTTCTAGCTTATATTCTGTGAATATCTCAAAAAGGTTCAGACATGTGTCTCAACAGGAACATATGTCTGAATCTTAAGAGATTATCAGAGAATGTAATGAAGTATAAAGAACCGGTCTAGGCATGTGTAGACAGGGGACCTTTCATACATCAACATGTATCATCCCAAGAGTTCACTAACTCTTTCTCTGTTTCCAGTAAACAGAGCTATGGTCATCTTATCTTTGTGACATGACTGGCAAGTTTCACAAGATGTAAATTCAAACTGATTTAAATATGCATCTTTATGTAACTTCAGCTAGTCGGGTCGCATTGATATGACCTAGTCTACAATACCTCAAGAAGAATTCATTCATTTCTGAACTCTTCCTCTTATGTGTGTTCCATATACTAAGAACTGTAGTTTGATTTAGAACATCAATGCTTTTAGATAACGTGCCTGAACCGATCAACTTTTGATATAGGAAATGTTCAAAACATTATCCAACAATACAAAATTTTATCATTTCTTTGCTAATAAAGAGACTGATATGATTTTGTATATTAGGTTCGGTATCTAATAACATTCGTTCAAAATCAATGTATTTGGGATACAGGGTGACAGTGACCAACAGACTTGGCTGCAACACTTGCCTCGTTTTCTGTCTCATGAAACTTATCACCCGTTCTCAGTTTTTCTACCTTTTTGCAGCCCTATGTAACAAATTACATATCTGGGATCCTGATCCGGTATCATATACCTAGGATGCGGAGGATACTGAGAAACAGTTCTTTGTAATGAACACACCCGAAGATGATGCATCAGCATGCACTCTCTTCGTATGGGCGGCACGGGAAATCTGGTATTCCCCAATTTCCTGCTCTTTCTTATAACAATTATAAGGTGGAGCGGGACCAACGTTCCCCAGCTCAGTATAACAAGCGGGTTCGGTCAATAATCCGTATTATTATCTTGATTAAGGCGTGATATGGTTGCTACCAGGAGAGAGAGAGAGAAGAAAACACTCAGCGTGCGCTCTTGAAAGAATAGATTGGTTATTATTTTATCTAATCAGGATGGCTCCCACTGCTTTTTATCAAATCTTCTTTCAAACCCTAAAAGGAAAGACTAGCCGGGATTAATTACACACTACAAGTTCGCCAATCTTTCAGCCAGGCCAGTGTCGGTACTTTGAGGGAGGTCCCCCGTGCTTTCGCACGAACCTAATTAATGTAAACCTCGTTTTCCCAGAAGCGTAACCTCGTTGACACCTTTCTAGACACCTACTTGATCGGCTAATTGTAATGTATAAAACTCTCCCAGGAGTAACTCTTACTCGCAGTGAGTATCAGGATCCAACTATCTCATAGAAGGTATGCAATCTCATTGCAAATCTCAACACTTGAAATTCCCGATAATATTTTGCCCCTAGCGTCCTATGACCTTGACGGAGGTCAACAAACCATAGGCTACTAGTCAAGTTCAACCCGTCATTTCATGATCAAATTAAACCCACCCGCACGACCCTTGACGGAGGTCAACAAGGCCGCACGACTACCTTAATCCAATCTGCATCATATGCATAAGCAGATAAATACTAGTTAGCTACCGCACACTACGCCTTGACGGAGGTCAACAAATATAGCACGAATACTAAATATGACTTATCTGAAATGACGGAGGGCTACGACAGGTTTTTCTGAAAACCTATTGCGTAATGAACTTGATATCGTTGTAGAATCAAATGATTTTAAAATGGAGTGTTTTTAAGGCTTTTCTAGTTTTGCTAATGGAGTCATTCCCGGTGAAGGGATCGTCGGTCCTTTCCTCATCGAATAAGGTGCAGGATATATCATATATACCGCTGTGCAAAGCAAAAACTGTAGCTACCTATTTTATTTTTGAAATTCGATTCTACAACATCTTAGGTTTCTTTTATTTCATTAATCATATTAATGAAGTCCCATCATTTAAGTACCTAAACATCACAGATAAATACGACGTATTCTTATGCCATCCGCATTCGCCTCGATGTCCCCTCGTGCACCGTTAGGTTAGGTAACTAACGGCAGAGCAGGGCAGGGCTAGCGCGGGTGTAAAACATAAGTAACGCCTATATAATATATCATATATACTATATACTGTATCTATCATAGAACATCACATGATCACATCACAGATATCGCTGCAGAAGAAACATATATGAAATATTGGATATACTAGGACGTCCGTGTTTTCAATACGAGCCAGTATAAAACACGGATTCCACGGTCGCGATGAATAGCCAAACCCACACCCCTAGACCCCTACGAGAGCGGCAAGCAACCCTACCAATTCTGGAGTTAGGAGACCCGGACTCGACTCCTCGAGTTGGTCTCCCACTGGACTCCAGAACCCGGTTACTTGTGCCCTCCTCCTTGGGTCTATCCTAGTGCGGAAAAGTAAATAATATACAAAAGGTGACATCTTCCGCAACCTGGAAGTGCCCCAATAAAAGAATATTACATACAAGTTTTTACATGAATGAAAATGAAAAACACTCATCTCACATAAAAAACCCCGGCTATTCAAACACGACGATCCAATATAACATATCCAGCAACACATAACATCACATGTCATCAACGTAAGTAAATATGCGCATCCCAATTGTCGTTGACATCTAGCAACGAAACCGGCGATATCACATATTACACTTACGGTCACAGAAGAGAAAGTGTAAAACAACAACAGTTGGAATCCGCAATCTCTTTAGACATCGCATGCCTAATCAAATGAAATACTTAGACATCGCATGCCTAACAATTATAAACCCCGCATTTCAGTCTCATTATCGAAAACTCTTTTCAATATCAAGTCGGGCAATTCAACAAGATTCCCGGCATCCTGATCGAATGCTCGTCGTTAACTTTAGTAGACGGCCGCACCCCCGATGCCGTCGACGAAGTGCACCAAGGCGGAACACCGCTACCGCGAGCACCCGAACGGATGCTTTCGGCAACGGGGTTCTCCTACAGTCACTTGGTCGGGGCTAATGGGTGTAGTTGTCTATTAAGTTTATCCGACGAGTATCCGCGTACGCTACGTGATTGCGACGGACTTTTGATCGCATCAAAATTCCGTGGCAACCGATCAAGTGAGACTAAACTGTTGTGTTTATAATATTCATTAAGTTATCTCATAACTTATTGTGAATTCCAAGTATTGTATCACATACCGGATAAAATAGAAAATGTTAAACTTTTCGATCGAACAGTCGAACACATAAGTTTTCCCGATACAGCTCAACACATGAAATAAGTCTAAAAACATTCATTTCGTGCCTCAGTACCAACGGTCCAGCTGTAGAAGGGTCAAGCCAACGCCTCACATGTGGCTCGCCGTACTCCCCCAAACCTGAAGGTTCAAAGGGCAGTTCAAGACGGTCACATAATCGAGTTAAGGTTTGTTGTCTTCTAGAGGGACCATCGCGTTACTTGCACAACTTAGAACGTCTTTAAACTACGGAAAGATCCAACACTTAGAAATTTCCCGACAGGGGAAAAGGTGGGTATTTATATCCGGTCGAACTTTTTAACATATTCAAAAATTATCCGGAAAGCCACATAGACAAAATCTGATACTCCGATCGAAACACCGAATCCCCAAAACAACCCCAGAAAATTCAACTCTTGAATAAATATTAAAAATTCCCAGAAAATCCAGCATAATAAAAAAGGAGATACTGTGCAAACAGGGAATGATGATGTCATCATCTGGCCGCGGAACCGCCGCAGAAGGCAGGCTTCTGCCGCGGTTCCGCCGCACTTTGGAATCATCTCTGGGAAAATTTTGCACCGTAATTCTTAGAATTCTCTGCTGAATTTTTTAAGCATTTTTAATCCGGAAAAAACCCAGTTTTTGAAAAAAGTCCAGAGAGCGGGCCGGATTAGGGTTTCGGGGTTTGTTCGGATTTGAAATTCCGTCTACGCATCGCCTAAGGCTCTAGCTTGGCTCTGATACCATTGTAGGGTTCCTAGGCACTCTAAGGAGGTCTCGCAAGGCATCAACCATGCCAATTTCAAATTTTACGGGTGCCGAGAAACCCTAATACAGATCGTTAACTAGAAATTTAGGCGATAAATGAAACTAGTTAACATTTTAACTAAGTGAAAGAGGCTACAACCTTTGTAGATCCGTTCCTCCACCTCCATAGCTCCGTGATGAAGTCCTCTCCGCTGTCCAAATCGAATCTTGGACTCTAGTGTCGACTCCATCGGAGAAATGGGCGGGCTAGGTCGTCGACAACGATGCCGAAGATGATCTACGTCGAGGCATCACAAGATCAAGCTCTCACTTCACCAAGTCATGAAACTTGTGAAGAAAACACCCTATACTACTTGGCAAGAGGTAGAGGATGAAGAAATAGGAGGTGGGTTCACTTTAGAATTGGATTTCTCACTCATTTGCTCAAGTTGCCATTGATGGAGCAAGGTTTCTTCATGTGAAGAAGAAGAAGAAGATGATGATGATGATGATGATTATGATAAGTTATTTCAAAAAGAAAATAAAATGAATACTTATCATAATCAAACCATGGTCAAGTGTAGAGAATGAACTAGGGTTATGTGGAATGGTTAGGGTTAAGCATGAGACAAAATGGTGACTTAGTCAAAGCTTCTTGAAGCTTCAATATCAAACAAAGTTAGCCACCATTTTCTCTTTATGCTTTTCATTTTCCAAAAAGAATAAATAAATAAATAAATGAATAAGAAAATGAAAACCCTAACCATTACACAACCATGGTTTAATCTTTACACTAACCCAAGTAAGCATGCATCATCAAACATGATACAAACTTGTGCACAAAAATATATCACATATACAATGTGCACAAACAAGTGAGAAAAACCATTTAAAGTGAACCAATACTAGTTAATGAAAAGTAATATATCAAATATATAATTATGCATTAAATCATTAAATCAACAATTGATTTAACGATCTGGTCATATCGCATGTGACCGACTAATATCCAATGTATCGACTTATCGAATCAATCCTTGATTCGATAACTAGGTTATATCGCATACAACCATATCGATACATTCATCACGAGAATAGAACACGGTATCACATACACGTATTATTCTCGGTCCCGCACATATCTCATATGCGCTCCTATTTCGTTTTGCTTGAGCCAGGAAACCTCTGTGTAGGACTCTAAAGACTTGTCAATACGCCGGCAGCAGGTGATGATCATATCAAACACCCACAAGACGCAAGCGGTCTGCTAAACGTAACGGTCACCCGGGTATTGAGCGATCAGAAGATCGACAAGCAAGCCCGCTCACACTCCTGTGAATCCAACCAGTAACACTTACCGTACAGTCCGGTCTCGTCGTCTGATATGTCGCATATCTCGCCTAGGGGTGGTAAACGTCAGACCCCAATAGCTCGATAAGTCGTGTCGATATGAGGTCTATAACAATTCGAGAAACTACTGGTAATACTTACCAGTAAATCTCAGCAACCCTGGCCAGGGATTTCCGGTTATAGCCAATCGAACACAGTGCAACATCAACTCCCTATACCGGGAGAGACGAATCCCTTCCTATCGCTCATTGCCTCCATGTGATTCGGGACTGTACCCAAAAACCACCGTTTTGCATGCCCTCTTGGACGTGGTAAAGTGGAAATCAAAGCACAGTGGGAACCACACAAGACTCTATGACGATCTCGGGTCAACAGACTACTCTGTACCAGTGTTACCAGAGAACTGCCATCTGACGTAAGGTATAATACCATCTGGGAGTTCTCGGCGAGTCCGTCCAGTGTACCCAGTCTCCACTGAGGACCCGTATATCATCTCTGATGTCAAACACCAATGGATATGGGATCATCCATCGCCCATCTGTATGGGTCGAGAAGGTATACGCTAGCCTACTCTGGTATATCGATGCCCCGTCTCGATACACCCACAACTAGGGACTTTGAAGGATGTACTTATGGACTACCATGTCCCCACTAGTATGATCCGCATCATAGTCCAGATAGTCAAGTACACATCCTAAGGGCTTTACCAACATGTAACAGAGAGACAATCTTTGTACACGTTAAGGTAAAGAGTAACCAAATAGCATACTATCATGTCGAGCAAGAAAGTCCTCCCTATATATGTCCCAGCATCCACTACAATATACATCCAATGTACAGTAATGGCCTCTAGGGCATACATATAACTAACAAATCTCACAGACATAATATCAAAAAGATATATCTCACTTTATAAAAATAAACATACAGATACATCAGTTTGAAATTGGTGCATAACAACGGATATTCAAATCCATATATTTGCCATCCAGCAAAATCCAGATGATTTCCTCAAATATCACCAATTACAACGAATTCCGATATAATGAGAATCTAATCACCCAATTCCTAATATCTTACTCCCACTCACCATCTGTAATAACATGCTGATGTGAGAAACTGATCTGGTAAATACATACCCTGGAGTTAGATTCTAGCTGGGAAAACAGTTATCAATTAACATCGCACAGTGAAACTGAAACATGAAAATGTTTTGAAGGGGTTTACTGGTATTCCTACTAATGCCACTTCCACTATCCTGATTCACGACAGTAACCATACACTATACCTGCCCTCACTGCAATTCCTTTATTATGTCTTTACTTATTACCTTCTATACACCTTTTTTACGCTAATTGGTTTTCTTCATTCCCTACCCTTCGACACCAGCCAAAGGTTTGGAAGAAGACTATCCAATAAGCGTAATAGGTGTACTCTCCTAATCCTAGGAGCCCTCGCAACCTGAGAGAAGGTAATGGGAAAAGACATCTGAATAATCCTATCCTTTCACTCCAGAACCAGAATCCATCCTCGAAAAGGTTCCTTCGAGTTCGTATATAACCATACGATGGATTTATCCAATGGAAGTGGATGTAGGAGTGGCAGGGGTATACATGGTCTTTGTCGTGAATGATGGTGATCGCAATTTCCTTTGCCATTATTCTAAACCCTTTATATGTCTTTACTTATTACCTTCTGTACACCATAGTTAAGCTTGTTGGTTTTCTTCCTTCCCTACCGTTCGGCACCTGCCTATGGTTTGGAAGAAGACTATCCAATAAGCTCAATAGGTGTACCCTCTCCTAATCCTAGTAGCCCTTACAACCTGAGAGAAGGTAAAGAGAAAAGACAACCGAATAATCCTATTCAATCTCTCCAGAACCGGAATCCATCCTAAAAAAAGTTCTTTCGAGTTCGTATATAACCATACGATGGATTTATCCAATGGAAGTGGATATTCGTAATAATACGGGGTGTTCTGGAGAAATGCAAAGGTGATATAGAAGTGGCAGTGATATATGCGACACCGTGACATTCCAAAAGCCAAAGTGTTTTAAGAAGGTTCGGTCAACTTGGTTTCATGAGTTTTAGTCAAAGGTCGGGTCAAAATCGCAGCCAGAGAGAGAGAGAGAAGAAACACTCAGCGTGCACTCTAACCTAGATTAGAATGATTAATCATTTTATCTAATCTGGATGGCTCCCACTGTTTCCTCAAATTCTCCTCCAAACCCAAAAGGAGAATTAGTCGGAATCACCCGAGGAGTAATCCTACTCATCAGTGGGAATCGGGATCCAACTATCATCGCATGATAACTTGATGGAAGCCACTCAAGTCACCGCACTCCATAAGGTATGCGCAAGCCTGGCAATTTTCTGTACGTTTGAAACTCCCGATGTGATTTTTACCCCTAACGACTTCATGGCCCTTATAGAGACCAACGTGCCATAAGTCGCTAGTCAAGTTCAACCCGTCATTATCCAAGATTGATCTAAACCTACCCGCATAAGCCCTTGATAGAGACCAACATGACTATGCGGCTGTCCTAGATAATCGCATATCCATGCTACAGACACATATCACGCAGCTACCGTACACTATGCCTTGATAGAGACCAACGTACATAGCACGAATACGACGAGATACCTATCTGAAATGACGGAGGGCTACGGCTTGTTTTTGGCGAAAAACCATAACGTAATGAACTTGATATCGTTGAAGGAATCCAAGTGGTTTTTATAAATATATAGTGGCGAAAACTCTTGCTAAAGAGGTCACTTCCGTTGAAGGGATCTCGGCTCTTTCCCCGTAGAATGAGGTGCAGGATATCCCAAATGAATACCATGATGCAAAGCAAAAGGAAATGACTATAGTAAAGTTATTATGTTGACGCAAACTTTTACCCAAGGGGTCACTCCCGATGAAGGGATCTCGGCCCTTGCCTCGTCGAATGAGGTGCTGGATATTCATAACCGAATACCACTGTGCAAAGCAAAAGAGAACGTCTGTAATGTCAGTTTTTTTTTAAAACTTGGTTCCAACAACATCATATATAGGTTTGTTTTATCCTTGCATTGATAAGAATCTATGCAGCCCCATCAATTAATCACACTAGAAAAGAACGAAAATAAAATGTACGTATATGCCATTCGCATTCGCCACTGGGTCCCGTCATCACCCGTTAGGTTACTTAACTAATGACAGAGCGGGGACTGGGCTAGCACGGGTGAAAAACATATACAACATCTACTAGTATATATAAATATATATATATAACATTCGTCCCAGGCATGATATAAAGCAACATCACAGAAGCAACACAGAATGGTGGATAATCTGGAGCCCCGGGTTTCACTTGAGCCGCAAGTGAGACCCGACGTTCCCTGTCGTGTGGATAGCCTGTGAAATGAAACCTAGACCCCTACGAGCACGACAAGTTACCCGCCAAAACCAGAAGCGAGGCAGCCCCCTTCAGCAACGTAAATGGACCACCCAGCACTTCACGGAATCCGGTAACTTGATCAGCCCTCCTGGGTCAACCTATACCCCCTACGAGTGCGGCGAATAGCCCGCCAATTCTAGAGTAAGGTCCCCTCCGTCTGAATGCTTTGAGATGCAGACCAGTTGCCCTCTAGAACCCGGCTATTCATGCACTCCACCTCGGGGTAATCCTAGTACAGAAAATAAAATAATATGCAAGGGGGACATCGACCTCAGCCCGGTCGTGCCCCAAAAGAATAATACACAAACTGGCAGTGACGGCAGTCCACATGTCGGACGCTCGCCCCATAATATCAAATGTACAAATGAAAATAAATTGTTCTAACATTGCACCATAGCTATCCACCACGACGATCCAACCAACATCACAGCACAACACAGGGCATCAACGTGAATGTCACGTTCGCAAACCCGTCTAAAAGAACATATAGCAGTTAGAAGGGTTTACCGATCAAATGACATTCACGGTCGTAGATTATAATGTATGTACTGTTAAACCCACACTTAAAATATCGATCGACTAAGTTCCAAATTGGCCCCAATAGCAAAAACAATACTGCACAGAAACCTAGGCCAAAACAGGACATCACAAAAATCACAATTTCACATGAGGGGGCTACAGGAAAAAATTTGAAGCCCGTCGCCACTAAATGGCCGCGGAACCGCCACTAATAGAGGGTAACTGCGGCGGTTCCGCGGCGCTTTGGTGGCTTCAGGAGCCCAAATTTTTTCAGTATCCTTATAATTGCCTGCACGGATTTTTAAGCTACTCCAAATAATTTTTTGAACACTTTTGAAAAACGACAGTGTTTCCGCCAATCAGAGCAAAGCTCTGTTTGAATTTTGAAAATTCAAAAATTGAAGCAATGCATCAGATGATTTGCGCTCAGCGCTGCTGCGTTTGCGCCAAACAGAATTAAAATTCCAGTAAGATCTTTCTGATCTTATTAAAACAAGAAGATTGTCTTCTGTAAAACAGAAGCCCTTGGATCAAAGATCCAACGGTAGGAAAAAATCCCTAAATCACTCAGAGAAAGATCTCTTTAACTAATTTAACAAACTAATTGGCACTATATAAAGGACCCTAGACCCCAAGTCTAAAACACACATCAACACAGAAAACAGAGAGAGAATTCAGAGAACTCCTAAGAAAGAAAGTTTGAGAAGAATTCACGAAAGAAAAAAAAGGTAAACCTTTGAAAAGAAGAATTTCTTCTGAAAAGATCAATGATCTAAGAATAAGATCAAGATCTTAAAATAAAAAGAAAAGATCAAATAATAACAAAAAATAATAAGAAGTAATATACTTCTTTAGATCATTTGATCTACAGAAAGGCATTGCCTTTTGATGAACTACTGGTTCTGGAATCTTAAAAGATTCTTTTCTTGAATCCAAAATTGGATCAAGATATTAAAACAGTGCCTTGCACTTGTAAATCTGCACTGTTGCGTTCTTGGGTTGGCGCAAGCCACCAGAGAGCGCCACATGTCAGCTCCAGAATAACTTGCGCTATGCGCTTTAAAAAACAGAGCACTGCCCTCTTAAATTTGGCGCAAGTCACCAAAGCGCTCCACGTGTCAGCAGCGCAACAGCGCAGCGCACTGCGCTTGTGCTCACCAGAGCGTGACACGTGTCACCTCCACATGCGTTTGTGCCTTGCGTTGGCGCAAAGCGCCTGACAAGCCACGTGACGCTTTGTCAGGCTAATTAATGCACTGCATTATTAAAAAAAGGGACAGAGCCCAACTAAAAAGGCCTAACAGGCCTAATAAAAATGCAATGCATTATTAAAAATAGGCAAAGCCCAAACAAAGGTCTGTCAGACCAAAACAGATGCTCTGCATCATTTAAAAAAAGGGGGCAGAGCCCAAATAAAGGTCTAATAGACCAAGCAAAAATGCCATGCATTATTAAACAGGGGCAGAGCCCTAGTAAAGGCCTAACAGGCCAAATGCAAATAAATGTTGACTATTCTCAACTGGACTTTACCCAATTCTGGCCGTAAGTCCTCAAATCAAAATTGACTGAGCACGACTGCTCTCTTAAATCAATTTACACCCGGTTCAAGGGTACATCTCTGAACTCCTCTGATATTTGTCGTTGTAATTCTTCAACGTCGTCAGAGAGGTGACGGGTCCCGACAACCATATATTGATACGGACTGCGGGGTCTTTAAACTCGTGGACCGAAACGTCCTTAAACTAATATTCGTCCCAAAATAGGAACGTTGGACCGAAATGTCCTTAAACTAATGTTCGTCCCCAAATTGGAATGATGGACCACCATGTCCCTAAACTGGCAATGGACCACCACGTCCCTAAACTGGCAATGGACCACTATGTCCCTAAACTAGAACAATAGAGCCCCCAAATGCTCTTTAGTCGGATCTAAATGATCTTATTAAGTTGATCTTAGTCTCAAATTGGACTAACGTATCCTTAAACAACGTTTGAGTTGATCTTAGCCCCAGATATGGCTAACGTATCCTTAAACCAAAACCTTCAAATAGACTTTAGTCCTAAATTGGACTATAGATCTCCCAACCAACTTTGGTCTAAGGGTACATCTCTGAACTCCTCTGATATTTGTCGTTGTAATCCTTCAACGTCGTCAGAAAGGTGACGGGTCCCGACAGCCATACGTTCAATGGACCACCACGTCCCTAAACTGGCAATGGACCACCATGTCTTTAAACTGGCAATGGACCACTATGTCCCTAAACTAGAACAATAGAGCCCCCAAATGCTCTTTTGTCGGATCTAAACGATCCCGTTAAGTTGATATTTGTCTCAAATTAAACTAACGTATCCTAAACAAATATTTATGTTGATCTTAGCCTCAAATATGGCTAACGTATGCTTAAACCAAAACCCAAACCCAAATCTAAGAAAATACGGATTTGGACTAATCCACGTCTTACGGGCGATGACATAAATTAGTCTCCGTATACAATCCAAGGGCAACCACAAACAAAACAAACACCCACGACACGAAGTGAAATTCTGAAGAAGGAGAAAGTTGTTACCGCGATGCGGTAGCGTAATTAACTGCAGGGGCTTGCGCCTATAGGGAAGTGCGTCCCCACAATCAAAAACCCCTCAAGCAAGGGGGAATCTGACGAAGTCTGCTACATCGTTCACATCCGTCTAAACCTCCAATACACGGTGCCATAAATCAACTTGGCATCTTCGGAGAGGTGGACGGATAAAACCAATTAGCATCTGCCCCGAATCCCAGGCAAGACGTCTCCATGTCTTGGCCGCCGTTCGGAGGGGAACAGATTCTGGCACGCCCGGTGGGACCTTTTCTTCTTTCCACTCCACACTTCATGTGTCGTCTTCGCGAACGAATCGCGGTTTGTTAATGGTTGCCCTAGGGTTTCAAGTTACTAAGATTTGGTCTTTTTCTTGGTGCAGAAATCAAGCATCAATGGCATCCAACTGCTCGATCTGCTCCAAATGCAAATGCAACCGACGCTCCGCCTTACCTGGATGTGTAGCCTATGGGCCTCAAGCGGCCTCTATCCTTACTATGCCGATGGAATTAGTGACTCAGGCCACCACCGGTTTGTTTTTCGAGACCATGCTCCCGCCAACAAGCTTCACCATTCCAGTGCCCGCACCGGAAGCGCAAAAGAAGTCGGTCATCAATCGGCTCACTACTACTACGGCCCATCTCAACGGGTCGTCCAATGTTAAGCCGGCAACCTCGGTTTTTACCAGGCTGAACCTGAACTCTGATGGGCCTGCCAAGAAGCCCATGACCTCTGACATGGCCATCGCAAAGAAGACAACCATCTCTATTCCTGAAGTCATCAAGACGGCTTCTCCTGCTAAAGAGTCGGTCTTTTCAAGGCTGACTATTCCGGCTCCCGTTCCTGCTCGAAGGTCTGTCTTTGATAGTTGGATACCTTTACTGAAAGGACAACATCAGTCTTTAAGAAGCTGGCACCAGCGGCGCCTCATCCGGACAGGGGGAAATACGAAACTATCCCTATCGCCGAGCCAGCCCCAACAGCTCGTCACGCTCGACGTCGCCACTGGCGCCGAGTAAGGAAGGCCGGGGGCAACTCCCCTTCTGGGTTAACTCCACCGGCTCCAATGGTGGAAGTCAATGTTGCTGTTCCGATTGGGAACAGCTTTGAACCGTTAAAGACGGTACGTAAGAACTCCCCAACTGCCATGCTGAAAAGATCTCCTCCACCTGCGGAGAGTGCTGCGGGAACAAAGCCGGAGCAGCCCCCTCAACGGCTGTCCTCCAAGATTTATAGGGTCTGGCGACGGGTCCAGGACTCAGTAATCGACCAAGATCACTCTCGCCGGCAGAAGGGGGTGAAGGCTCAGGAAGAAAAGAACCGTCCTGTCAAACAACAAAGGACGACAACTATTTGGGTGCCCGCGGCAACGACCCCCTCAACTCCGACGGCCCACAAAAGAAGAAGGCCGGAGGAAACCCCTACGCCTGCGGCAAATGTCAAAGGCGGTGAGCCCAAACGCCCTAAGTCCGGGGGAACTGTGGTCCATACCGTCTACATGGCGTCCGGGAAAGAGGACAGCCGTACATCTACAGGTCATAGACCGCTTACGCGATCGGTGACTCAAGCTCAGGAGCAGCAGCAGAAGCTCCAAGAAATGATGAATGCGATGGTCGCACTCACTGGACAAAAAGAAAGCCCCGAAGCGTCCTCGGATCAACGCCAGGAGCAAGAAACTGACGCTGAATTCCTTCGCAGGATACTGGAAAAGAAGGATTGTCACGACCCGAAAGAGCACGTGACTGGCCCTTGAACCGTATGAAGTCTATAGGACTCCATCTGGTCCAAGTAAGCCAAAAGCCCAGAAATCTAAAACCATTTTAAGAGTAAGTAAAGAAAACTGGTTTAAAGAAGTGAAGGAAAATATGTTTGAAGTCAAGGTTTTTAAATAACTAAGCCGAATGTGCATTTTTAAAAGGTAAAGTCTTTTCTAAAAATTTCGGCAGAGTTTCTTTTATAAAAACTGGTCCCGAATGGGGCACAACAAGAATAACAATATATGCAATGAAAAAAGGCATCCCCAAGCGGGAGCTAGCTCTTCGTCAATTGACGGCCACAACCACACAAGCAATAATAATATACAACGCCGAATGGCGAGGATCAAACTCAAAAGAAAGCTCCAAAAGCAAGAAAACCGCAATACTACTAAGCGCGACTCTAAGGTCAAATAATACATCACTAATATCTAAGTCTGAAACAATATACAATTTTGGTTGATGGAAATTCTAGATACAATGGATAAAATAAATACAATGGTGGTTCTTGATGCAAAAGAATCGACCTACCAAAAGCAATTCACCCGCAAGAAAGTAGTGTGCCAGAAATGCCGCAATGGAACCTGTACGGCAGAACCTGCAAGAACTGTGGCACAACGGGGGTGAGTTGCCAACTCGTGAATAGAAATATCTACAAGCAGAAACCGAATGCAAGACATAAACCTAGGTCAACAATCAGTAATATAACCACAAGAGTACATCTGAAGTATAATAAGGTGGCAAGGTAGCATCTAAACATGTATGTAGTGCCAGGTACTCAGGTAATAACATGTCATCAGTATAAGGTATGTCTGCATGAGGTAAGAATGATGAAGTATCAATACACATATATTAGCGTCCCATACCACTAATATTGGTGTAAGGGTATA
This sequence comes from Agapanthus africanus, assembly GCA_030015575.1. Taxonomy (NCBI): domain Eukaryota; kingdom Viridiplantae; phylum Streptophyta; class Magnoliopsida; order Asparagales; family Amaryllidaceae; genus Agapanthus; species Agapanthus africanus. The sequence continues at coordinate 543,739,652 of CM057337.1, forward strand.
TATAACAGCGCCCTCATACCCTGTTATATATACAAGTGAAGTGTGATCAAAGTAAATCCAGTCTGTATGATCTATATCTGTACATACGTGGAATCCGTCCACCCGTCACCCAATGACAATAACATCATGTATGCGAATATGAGGATATAATAAAATCATGGAAAACATCATGAAACCCGTGCCTAGCATCGACACGTAAATCCTCATCCATCGGGCTCCGTCAGTCCGGATCGGCCCGCGGGCTATGTCTGCAGAATCGGCCCTCGGCCCCGGCAGTACGCCCATCTCTCAACTCTGGTCGGTATCCTCCAGATATCTGCCGAGCTCAAATACAATCACCGGTAGGTACTCGCCCGCCTCCAGGCTCAATCGGCAAAACCCATCGATCATCTTGCCGAGGGGAACCATACCGGGCCCACCACGAACCCGCAAACGGATCATCCACTCCTCGAATCGGGTTTCAAGCACACGTCTCAGCACCGAGAAAACGCGTGGTGGACGCACCAAAATATCATATCACGAGGTACCGGGTTTTTCAAAATAGAGCATCCTTTCTTAAATAATCCCACGGTCCTCAAAACCAGAAATCACATGAAAATCCAACATCAAGAAGTAAATCCAATGCGATGTGCTATGCAATCAATCCATGATGTATGCGACATGTAAAGAAAGGTAATCATATCAGAAGTCATGCAACATGGAATAGTAATGTGCATATGTCGAGGGAAACCGCTCCTTTAGAATGAATCAGTTTTAAAGAATATCTTGCGGTCCTCAATCTCTAATCAAGTCAGAATCATCTATGTTTGTGTACAGGTATAAGTGTACAATATGCTAAGCAAGAGTCATATCATGAATGCAACAGTACTACAGTGTAGTGGCATGGCAATTATCAATGATAAAGTGTGTGAGCCGGCAAATAGTGTACGTAGAACATACGCATCATCGATAATGGTGCTGGTGTCCTAACAGCATGATAACAGTAGCAATAAACACATGCAAGCAATGCGAATAGCATGAAAATGCGGAAATCAAATAATCAACATCACAGTGAAAAATCTACTATGCAACTACAGATCTAAGTATCAAGTCAAATGGGATAGGTATGGAAACCACCTAAATCTGAGTCGACAATATATAGATATATAGTCGGTGATCCCGCCTCAATAATATATCGTAGGACATCCTCGAGTTATGAGTGCGGATCTATCATCAACATCGGCTCGTACGGTAAATCATCGTACAGCATCCCAATAGCTGGGTACGGGTCAACATCACACTATCTCATCACATAACAGGTATCACTATCATCAGATCACATAATCTGGGGTACTACTCTATGTCTAGTACAAATCGATACCATCAATATACCGCGTGTGCAAGCACACGCCCCAAGGCCCGCTAGAGATCACATATCGTATCCCAATTACGAATCACATCAATCACCGATCTCGCGGCACAAGCCCACATCATCGACTCATCTCCAATGTCATCCGATATCCTCGAACACAGTGCAAGTATAATGAATATGCAAGGGTATGCGTGTAGGTGTAAAACTATTCTAGGGTTCGAGACTATGAACTACCCTAGTCCCTTCTAACCCTACACTACCCACAGTACACCTAACTATCATATATATATAACAACTACGGACTGCGGGGGTGTTATACGCCATCCACCCGACTTCCCCCTGTAGATATAATCTACTCACCTTGCATCATCATTTGCGGACGTCACCACGCATTTGCTTGTCGTCCCGAAGTCTTCATGGGTACCTACACATCAAAGTGTCGTATATGCGCATTAAAACCAAATCCAAGCTAAAACGGCACATGAAATCCAAAACGATACGATAAGGGGCCTATAGGTGAGAACCTATGGCACGCCTTCAAAACCATCAATAAATCCTCTATATCGTCGTATAAACACCAAATAGTCAAGGCAAAACACAATCCACAATTGCAGAATTAAAAATACGGAATACGGAAACACGAATCCAAAACAGCAACTTAGGAAATATGTCCCAGATTTCACCCTAGGTCAATTTATACAAATCTAAATATACCAGGGGTCTAATATACAGATAAGGGAACACCAAAACCAAAACGAGACAATTCCATCATGGTCTGGCCGCAATTTGCGGCCAGAATGGAGGAATTTGCGGCCTGGAATTGGAAGTAGGGGCTAGGGTTCTGGTGGTAGCTTCCTGGGTGCCTTCACATGTCACTGTCCAATCAAATTTAATTTAGGGTGTCTCGGGTGATAGCAGATTCAATATACCCTGCACAGATTTCACAAATTCCCCGATATCGGTTTCTAAAATCCGTATTATGGGTTTAAGCTTAAGGTCAGGGTCTCAATTCATACACTAGGGTGTTTATATAACCTCAACTGAGATAAATTTCACAATTTCCTCAAACCCTAACTAGGTTTTACCTCAAGTCACCAAATCACACAATATCGGTTCAATCATAACATGGGGGTAAAGGAAATGCTAAAATTAAGCTAATGGTTCAGTAAATACCTCATTTGGCAACTCAAGAATTTTCTTGAGCTGCCCCTAGTGGCCAAAATCCAAGCTTTCTTGGTCCATCATAAAGGTCTTGAGCTTGTGCATCTTTTTAGTGAAAAGGGATTGGGGTTTTGAGTTTGTTTTCATGGTGATTTGAGGAGTTGGAGAGGGAGGGGGGTGAGGGAGGAGCAGCAGCAGGAGAGAGGAGAAGAGGGAGGAAAATGAAGGGAAGAAAATGGCTAAGTCTTTAGTCAATGGTGCCCATACCTCTCTCTCTCACCTACTACCAATTTCTTTAATCTTTTTCCCATTTCTTTTCCTTTTCTTTTCTTTCTCTCAAAATCCTTCTCACAAAAATAGTAACCCCAAAACAAACCATGGCAATAAAATGTAACACAAGTGTAGAAAATGATATGTGCATGTTTTGCACAAAAATGCTAAAAAACCGATTAGCGATTTTTAATTGCGATTAGCACTAATTTAGCATATAACTAATCAATTAAACTTAGAAATGGCATAATTCTCTAATTTACCCTATTTTAGAATTTTTCATAATTTTTCCAAAATTTTTCCCATTTATTTTTTATTTAATAATTCCAAAATATTAAAATATTCAATAAAATAATATTAAATTATAAAAATTCCCAAAATTAATATTTTATCTTTTTTGAAAATGTTACAAGGATAAAGATTCTACGGAACAAGTAGCCAATATAAAAAGAATAGCCCTTCTGTTCCAAGACATGGTGGGTATGATGATCCAGCAAGATCCTCCGGCTGAAGATCCTCCGATCGTCCTTGAAGATGAAAGGGGAGAAACGTCAAATCCTCCACCGGCTGTGTCAACAGCTAAGGAGGAGACAATCTCCAAAACTGACTTGGACGAATATATAGCTTAGCAGATACGGGTTCATCAGGCGACTGAGGCAGCCGGTCAAGTTGTCATAACAGGGCGACCATATCCGAGCTGGTATGATCAGATCAAGTACCCGCCGGGCTATACAATACCGAAATTCCATGTCTATAATAGGACTGGCAATCCCCATCAACATGTTGACCAGTTCATGGCTCTTTGTGGCAATACCTGTTAGTTATATGTATGCCCTAGAGGCCATTACTGTACATTGGATGTATATTGTAGTGGATGTTGGGACATATATAGGGAGGACTTTCTTGCTCGACATGATAGTATGCTATCTGGTTGCTCTTTACCTTAACGTGTACACAGATTGTCTCTCTATTACATGTTGGTAAAGCCCTTAGGATGTGTACTTGACTACCTGGACTACGATGCGGATCATACTAGTGGGGACATGGTAGTCCATAAGTACAACCTTCAAAGTCCCTAGTCGTGGGTGTATCGAGACGGGGCATCGATATACCAGAGTAGACTAGCGTATACCTTCTTGACCCATACAGATGGGCGATGGATGATCCCATATCCATTGGTGTTTGACATCAGAGATGATATACGGGTGCTCAGTAGAGACTGGGTACACTGGACGGACTCGCCGAGAACTCCCAGATGGTATTATACCTTACGTCAGATGGCAGTTCTCTGGTGACACTGGTACAGAGTAGTCTGTTGACCCGAGATCGTCATAGAGTCTTGTGTGGTTCCCACTGTGCTTTGATTTCCACCTTACCACGTCCAAGAGGGCGTGCAAAATGGTGGTTTTTGGGTACAGTCCCGAGTCACATGGAGGCAATGAACGATAGGAGGGGATTCGTCTCTCCCGGTATGAGGGGTTGATGTTGCGCTGTGTTCGATTGGCTATAACAGGAAATCCCTGGCCAGGGTTGCTGAGATTTACTGGTAAGTGTTACCAGTAGTTTCTCGAATTGTTATAGACCTCATATCGATACGACTTATCGAGCTATTGGGGTCTGACGTTTACCACCCCTAGGCAAGATATGCGACATATCAGACTACGAGACCGGACTGTACGGTAGTGTTACTGGTTGGATTCACTGGAGTGTGAGCGTGCTTGCTCGTCGATCTTCTGATCGCTCAATACCCGGGTGGCCGTTACGTTTAGCAGACCGCTTGCGGCTTGTGGGTGCTTGATATGATCATCATCTGCTGCCGGCGTATTGACGAGTCTTTAGAGTCCTACACAGAGGTTTCCTGGCTCAAGCGAAACGAAATAGGAGCGCATATGAGATATGTGCGGGACCGAGAATAATACCAGTATGTGATAATGTATTTGATTCTCGTGATATGTAACATTGATCGGTTATATGCGTTATAGCCGGGTTATCGGATCAAGAGTTGATTCGATAAGTTGTTACTAATAATATTAGTCGGTTATATGCGATATGACCGGGTCGTTAAATCAAGTGTTGATTTAATAATTTAATGTATAATTATATATTTGATATATCACTTTACATTAACTAATATAGGTTCACTTAAAAAGGATTTTCTCACTTGATGTGCACATCGTATATATGATATACTTTTGTGCATTTGATTGTATCATGTTTGATGATACATGATTGTTTGGTGTATAGTTTAAACCATGGTTGGTCAATGGTTAGGGTTTATTTTGCTTCATTTACTTATTCATTTATTCATTTATTTATCCATTTTGTTTATTTTTGCAAAAGAAAAGGATTAATGAGGAAAATGGTGGCTTTCTTTGTTTGTAGTTGAAACTTCATGAAGCTTTGACTACATGACCATTTTGTCTCATGCTTAACCCTTAACCAATAAACCTTACCATGGTCTATTCTCTACACCTAACCAAGGTTAGGATATGATAAGTATTCATTTTATTATTCATTTTGGATAATACTTATGATATTCTTTCTTCTTCTTCTTCATCTTCAACATTGAAGCAAGCTTGCCTCCATCAATGGCAACTTGTGAAAAAGAGTGAGAAATTCAATTCTAAAGTGAACCCACTTCCTATTTCTTCATCCTCTACCTCTTGCCAAGTAGTAGAGTGGGTTTTCTTCACAAGTTTCATGACTTGGTGAAGTGCGAGCTTGATCTTGTGATGCCTCGACGTAGATCATCTTCGGCACGAAGCCGACGACCTTGCCCGCCCATTTCTTCGATGAAGCCAACGCTAGAGCCCGGGATTTCATTTGGACAGCGGAGAGGACTTCATCACGGAGCCGTGGAGGTGGAGGACCGGATCTACAAAGGTTGTATTTCCGTACTCTTAGTTAAAGTAGTTAACTAGTTGCTTTGTCGCCTAAACTTCTAGCCAACGATCCGTATTAGGGTTTCTCGGCACCTCTAATTTTTGAAATTGGCATGGTTGATGCCTTGTGAGACCTCACTAGTGTGTCTAGGAACCTTTCACTGGTATCAGAGACTAGCTAGAGCCTTAGGCGAAGCGTAGACGCAGTTTGAGTCCGATCGAACCAAAACCCGAACCCAAAACATGCTCTCTGGACTTTTTCTAAAAACTGGGTTTTTTCCAGATTAAAAATTCTTAAAAAATTCAGCAGGGAAATATAAGAATTACGGTGCAAAATGTTTCTCATGAACAGTACAACGTGCGGCGGAACCGCGGCATAAGCTTGGCTTCTACGGCGGTTCCGCGGCCATATGGTGACATCATCATTCCCTGTTTGCACAGTAACTCTTATTTTATTATTCTGGATTTTCTGGGAATTTTTAATATTTATTCAAGAGTTGAATTTTCTGCGGTTGTTTTGGGGATTCGATGATTCGATCGGATTATCAGATTTTGTCTATGTGGTTTCCGGATAAATTTTAGAATATGTTAAAAAGTTCGACCGGATATAAATACCCAATTTTTCCCCTGTCGGGAAATTTCCAAGTGTTGGATTTTTCCGTAGTTTAACGACGTTCTAAGTAGTGCAAGTAACGCGATGGTCCCTCTAGAAGACAACAAACCTTAACTCGATTATGTGACCGTCTTGAACTGCCCTTTGAACCTTAGGGTTTGGGGCAGTACGGCGTGCCACATGTGAGGCGTTGGCTTGACCCTTCTACGGCTGGACCGTTGGTACTGAGGCACGAACTGAATGTTTTTAGACTTGTTTCATGTGTTGATCTGTATCGGGAAACCTTGGGTGTTCGATTGTTCGATCGGAAAGTTTGACATTTTCTATTTATCCGGAATGGGATACAATAATTGGAATTCACAAGAAGTTATGAGATAACTGAATGAATGTTATAAACATAGCAGTTTAGTCTCACTTGATCGGTTGCCACGGAATTTTGATGTGATCAAAAGTCTGTCGCAATCACGTAGTGTACGCGGATACTCGCCGGGTAAGCTTAACAGACAGATACACCCCATAGCCCCGACCAAGTGACTGTAGGAGAACCCCGTCGCCGAAAGCATCCGTTCGGGTGCTCGCGGTGGCGGTGTTCCTCCTTGGTGCACTTCGTTGACGGCGTCGGGGGTGCGGCCGTATACTAAAGTTTGCGACGAGCATTCGATCAGGATGTCGGGAATCTTGTTGAATTGCCCGACTTGATATTGAAAAGAGTTTTCGATTTTGAGACTAAAATGCGGGGTTTATAATTGTTAGGCATGCGATGTCTAAGTAATTCATTTGGTCAGGCATGCGATGTCTGAGGTGGTTGCGGATTCCAACTGTTGTAGTTTTACACTTTCTTTTCTGTGACCGTAAGTGTAATATGTGATATCGCCGGTTTCGTTGCTATATGTCAACGACAATTGGGATGCGCATATTTACTTACGTTGATGACATGTGATGTTATGTGTTGCTGGATATGTTATATTGAATCGTCGTGTTTGAATAGCCGGGGGTTTTTATGTGAGATGAGTGTTTTTCATTTTCATTCATGTAAAAAATTTTATGTAATATTCTTTTATTGGGGCACTTCCAGGTTGCGGAAGATGTCACCGTTGATGTATATTATTTACTTTTCCGCACTAGGATAGACCCAAGGAGGAGGGCACAAGTAACCGGGTTCTGGAGTCCAGTGGGAGACCAACTCGAGGAGTCGAGGCCGGGTCTCCTAACTCTAGAATTAGTAGGGTTGCTTGCCGCTCTCGTAGGGGTCTAGGGGTGTGGGTTTGGCTATTCATCACGACCGTGGAATCCGTGTTTTATACTGGCTCGTATTAAAAACACGGACGTCCTAGTATATCCAATATTTCATATGTTTCTTCTGCTGCGATATCTGTGATGTGATCTTGTGATGTTCTGTGATAGATACAGTATACAATATATATGATATATTATATAGGCGTTACTTATGTTTTACACCCGCGCTAGCCCTGCCCCACTCTGCCGTTAGTTACCTAACCTAACGGTGCACGAGGGGACATCGAGGCGAATGCGGATGGCATAAGTGTACGTCGTATTTATCTGTAATGTTTAGGTATTTAAATGATGGGACTTCATTAATGTGATTAATGAAATAAAAGAAAACTAAGATGTTGTAGAATCGAATTTCAAAATAAAACAAGTAGCTACAGTTCTTGCTTTGCACAGCGGTATATATGATATATCCTGCACCTTATTCGATAAGGAAAGGACCGAGATCCCTTCACCGGGAGTGACTCCTTTAGCAATAACTGGCCGATGCTACACACTCGGTTTGTCTTTTGATTGCTTTTAAGAGTTTTTGCTTTGCACAGTGATATATATGATATATCCCGCACCTCATTCGACGAGGAAAGGACCGACGATCCATTCCCCGGGAGTGACTCCTTTAGCAAAACTAGAAAAGCCTCAAAAGCACTCCATTTAAAAAAAAACATTTGATTCTACAATGATATCAAGTTCATTACGCAATAGGTTTTCAGAAAAACCTGTCGTAGCCCTCCGTCATTTCAGATAAGTACTAGTTAGTATTCGTGCTACGGTAGTTTGGCATTCGTCAAGGCGTAGTGTGCGGTAGCTAACTAGTATTTATCTGCTTATGCATATGATGCAGATTGGATTAGGGTATTCGTACGGCGTTGTTTGGCATTCGTCAAGGGTCGTGCGGGTGGGTTTAATTCGATCAAGAAATGTACGGGTTGAACTTGACTAGTGGACTATGGGTTGTTTGGCATTCGTCAAGGTCATAGAACACTAGGGGTAAAATATTATCTGGAATTTCAAATGTTGAAATTTGCAATGAGATTGCATACCTTCTATGAGATAGTTGGATCCCGATACCCGCTGCGAGTAATTGTTACTCCTGGGAGAGTTTTATACATTACAATTAGCCGATCAAGTAGGTCTCTAGAAAGGTGTCAACGGGGTTACGCCTCTGGGAAAACGAGGTTTACTGTAATTAGGTCCGTGCGAAAGCACGGGGAACCTCCCTCAAAGTACCGACACTGGCCTGGCTGAAAGATTGGCGAACTTGTAGAATGTAATTAATTCTGGCTAGTCTTTCCTTTTAAGGTTTGAAGGAAGATTTGATAAAAACAGTGGGAGCCATCCTGATTAGATAAAATATATAACCAATCTGATCTTGTAAGAGCACATGCAAAGTGTTTTCTTCTCTCTCTCCTGGTAGCGACCATATTACGCCTTAATCAAGATAATAAAATGGATGTATTGACCGAACCCGCTTGTTATACTGAGCTGGGGAACGTTGGTCCCGCTCCAACTTATAATTGTTATAAGACAGAGCAGGAAATTGGGGAATACCAGAATTCCTATGCCGCCCAAACGAAGAGAGTGCATGTTGATGCATCATCTTCGGGTGTGTTAGTTACACAGAACTATTTCTCAGTATCCTCTGAATCCTGGGTATATGATACCGGATCAGGATCCCAGATATGTAATCTGTTACATAGGGCTGCAAAAGGGTAGAAAAACTAAGAACGGGTGAGAAGTTTCATGAGGCAGAAAACGGGGCAAGTGTTGCATCCAAGTCTGTTGGTCACTGTCACCCTGTATTACCAATACATTGATTCTGAACGAATGTTATTAGATATCGAACCTGATATACAAAATCATATCAGTCTCTTTATAAGTAAAGAAATGATAAAATTTTGTATTGTTGGATAATGTTTTGAACATTTCCTATATTAAAAGTTGATTGGATCAGGCACGTTATCTAAAAGCATTGATGTTCTAAGTCAAACTACAGTTCTTAGTATACGGAACACACAAAAGAGGAAGAGTTCAGAAATGAACGAATTCTTCTTGAGGTATTGTAGACTAGGTCATATCAATGCGACCCGACTAGCTAGAGTTTCATAAAGATGCATATTTAAATTAGTTTGAATTTACATCTTGTGAAACTTGCCAGTCATGTCACAGAGATAAGATGACCATAACTCCGTTTACTGGAAACAGAGAAAGAGTTAATGAACTCTTGGGACTGATACATGATGATGTATGTAAGTCCCCTGTCTACACATACCAAGACCGGTTCTTTATACTTCATTACATTCTCTGATAATCTTTCGAGATTCAGACCTATGTTCCTGTTGAAACACAAGTCCGAATCTTTTAAGATATTCACAGAATATAAGTTAGAAGTAGAGAACCACAATACGGGTATAAGTATAATGTCCTATGATGAGATCAAGGAGGAGAATACTTGTGCATGGAATTCCTGGACTATTCTAAAAGAGAATGAGATTCTCTCTCAGCATTACTCCTCTGTATACACCATAGCACGATGGTATATCGGGACGGAGCAGATACACCATATTTGATATGGTGTGCTCTATGATGAGTACTACTGAGTTACCTATTTCCTTTTGGGAGTTATGCACTTGAGAAGCTGCATACCAATTGAATAGGGTTCCAATCAAATCAGTTGCCTACCATTTCATATGTGATATGGAAAGGGAAGAGCCCATGTCTTAAGCTAGTTAAGATTTGGGGTTGACCGGCCTATGTCTGAAAGAAAAATCCGGACAAGCTCGAGGCAAGGTCTGTAATGTAGAACTGGAAAGGTTCCAGCTATACAAAATGCAACTGATGATTTGATAGAACCAAAGGATTCAATAGATTCCAACGAACCTCAGCCTCTCCGCCGATCTAGTAGGGTTCCTCACCAACCTGAGAGATACTTCGGTTTCTCTATGACAGTGGGAGCGAGGATTGCATCATGAGATGATGACCCAACTAGTTTCGAGCTGGCCATCAGGAGTGTGACTCTGTAAGAATGGCTGGATGCTTATCGATCTGAAATGGAATCCTTATACACCAACAAAGTATGGATTTTAGTTGCTATATCTGAAGGGTTAAATCCCCATCAGGAGCAAGTATATCTTGAGAAGATTACTTGGTGTAGATGGCAAAGTTGAGACTTTCAAAGCTAGACTTGTTAAAAGTTTGCATCATTGACCAGGTGTGGATAATGATGAAACCTTTTCAAGTAGCTATGCTTAAGTCCATCCAGATCCTACTTATCACGGCTACATACCATGACTACGATATCTGGTGGTTGGGTGTCATGACTGCTTTTCTAAATGATGTTTTAGAAAAGTGCGTCTATAAGTACACAGCCAGAGGGATTCGTAGACAGTGGGAGCAGCGGAAACGTGTGCAAGATGCTTTATAGGATTAAAGCAGGCATCGCGGAGTTGGAACATCTATTTTGATGGATTAGTCAAAGAGTTTGACATCATCAAAATGGTAGATGAACCTTGTATAAACAAAAAGGTAGTAGGGAGTATGGTGGTGATCCTCGTAGAGTACGTGGATGACATACTCTTGATAAGAAAGGAGTTTCTTATGCTACGCTCGATCAATCTCCGTTTATCACAAAGATTCTCCCTGTAGGATCAAAATGATACCTCCTAAATCCTGAGTTTTGGATCTATGAGATAGATATAATTGGATGTTAGGATTCTCACTAGTTGTAGTGAGATGATATCAAACGATTCTGGGGAAAATCACTGGAAAGGCTCCAGGGTGATAAAGACGACTGAATGTCAGTCGCAGGCATTGTCTTTACCCTCAGTAAAGGGACGGTATGTTGGAAGAGTTCCAAGCTAGATACCGTGACATACTAGACGATAAAGGCAGGATATATCGCTACTTAAGATGCTACCAAAGAGGCTGTTTGGGTGTATATTGGTTCATGAGATGAACTATGTTCCTCCCATTGTGTGACAATGGAGTTGTGGCTTATGCCAAGGAACGCAGGTCCCATCAGTGATCCAGACATATTCTAAGGCAGTATCACTTGATCATGGAGATGGTTGATTTCTAAGGGATTGAGGTTAGGAGAGTAGACTCAGAGGACAACACGGTGGATCCACTCACGAAGGCCTATTCCCAGAGAGAGAGACTTTTATGGGATGGTTGAGTATGAGATACTGCAACCACTGCTACAGATGGCCCTAGTGCAAGTGGGAGATTGTTAGTTATATGTATGCCGTAGAGGCCATTACTGTACATTGGATGTATATTGTAGTGGATGCTGGGACATATATAGGGAGGACTTTCTTGCTCGACATGATAGTATGCTATCTGGTTGCTCTTTACCTTAACGTGTACACAGATTTTCTCTCTATTACATGTTGGTAAAGCCCTTAGGATGTGTACTTGACTACCTGGACTATGATGCGGATCATACTAGTGGGGACATGGTAGTCCATAACTACATCCTTCAAAGTCCCTAGTCGTGGGTGTATCGAGACGGGGCATCGATATACCAGAGTAGACTAGCGTATACCTTCTCGACCCATACAGATGGGCGATGGATGATCCCATATCCATTGGTGTTTGACATCAGAGATGATATACGGGTGCTCAGTAGAGACTGGGTACACTGGACGGACTCGCCGAGAACTCCCAGATGGTATTATACCTTACGTCAGATGGCAGTTCTCTGGTGACACTGGTACAGAGTAGTCTGTTGACCCGAGATCGTCATAGAGTCTTGTGTGGTTCCCACTGTGCTTTGATTTCCACCTTACCACGTCCTAGAGGGCGTGCAAAACGGTGGTTTTGGGTACAGTCCCGAGTCACATGGAGGCAATGAGCGATAGGAGGGGATTCGTCTCTCCCGGTATAAGGGGTTGATGTTGCGCTATGTTCGATTAGCTATAACAGGAAATCCCTGGCCAGGGTTGCTGAGATTTACTGGTAAGTGTTACCAGTAGTTTCTCGAATTGTTATAGACCTCATATCGACACGACTTATCTAGCTATTGGGGTCTGACGTTTACCACCCCTAGGAAAGATATGCGACATATCAGACGACGAGACCGGACTGTACGGTAATGTTACTGGTTGGATTCACTGGAGTGTGAGCGGGCTTGCTCGTCGATCTTCTGATCGCTCAATACCCGGGTGGCCGTTACGTTTAGCAGACCGCTTGCGGCTTGTGGGTGCTTGATATGGTCATCATCTGCTGTCGGCGTATTGATGAGTCTTTAGAGTCCTACACAGAGGTTTCCTGGCTCAAGCGAAACGAAATAGGAGCGCATATGAGATATGTGCGGGACCGAGAATAATACCAGTATGTGATACTGTATTCGATTCTCGCGATATGTAACATTGATCGGTTATATGCGTTATAGCCGGGTTATCGGATCAAGAGTTGATTCGATAAGTTGTTACTAATAATATTAGTCGGTTATATGCGATATGACCGGGTCGTTAAATCAAGTGTTGATTTAATGATTTAATGTATAATTATATATTTGATATATCATTTTACATTAACTAATATAGGTTCACTTAAAAAGGATTTTCTCACTTGATGTGCACATCGTATATATGATATACTTTTGTGCATTTGATTGTATCATGTTTGATGATACATGATTGTTTGGTGTATAGTTTAAACCATGGTTGGTCAATGATTAGGGTTTATTTTGCTTCATTTACTTATTCATTTATTCATTTATTTATCCATTTTGTTTATTTTTGCAAAAGAAAAGGATTAATGAGGAAAATGGTGGCTATCTTTGTTTGTGGTTGAAACTTCATGAAGCTTTGACTACATGACCATTTTGTCTCATGCTTAACCCTTAACCAATAAACCTTACCATGGTCTATTCTCTACACCTAACCAAGGTTAGGATATGATAAGTATTCATTTTGGATAATACTTATGATATTCTTTCTTCTTCTTCTTCATCTTCAACATTGAAGCAAGCTTGCCTCCATCAATAGCAACTTGTGAAAATGAGTGAGAAATTCAATTCTAAAGTGAACCCACTTCCTATTTCTTCATCCTCTACCTCTTGCCAAGTAGTAGAGTGTGTTTTCTTCACAAGTTTCATGACTTGGTGAAGTGCGAGCTTGATCTTGTGATGCCTCGACGTAGATCATCTTCGGCACGAAACCGACGACCTTGCCCGCCCATTTCTCCGATGAAGCCGACGCTAGAGCCCGGGATTTGATTTAGACAGCGGAGAGGACTTCATCATGGAGCCGTGGAGGTGGAGGACCGGATCTACAAAGGTTGTATTTCCGTACTCTTAGTTAAAGTAGTTAACTAGTTGCTTTGTCGCCTAAACTTCTAGCCAACGATCCGTATTAGGGTTTCTCGGCACCTCTAATTTTTGAAATTGGCATGGTTGATGCCTTGTGAGACCTCACTAGTGTGCTTAGGAATGTTTCAATACCGGCGGTGATGATAAGTTATTGCTTCGCCAGTTCGTCGGTAGCTTGTCGGAGACGGCTTTTGAGTGGTACTCCGAGCTCCCAAACGACTCTATTAAGACATTTGCTGAAATGGAGTTGTTGTTTACCCAGCGCTTCGTAAGTGCCAGCGAACGCACCCCGATAACAACATTGATTAATTCCAGGGTGAAGCCGGGCGAGACGTGGGTCCAATATGCGATACGGTGGTCGAACCTATGGTCGAAATGCGAACAACGCTTTGAAGAAGCGCCGGCAGTGGGCATGTTCGTGGGCACCTTAGATCCTCATGCAACTATTTCACAGTTTATGATGTTCTTTAAACCAACCACATTCCAGGACCTAACCGACAAGCTAGCCCAGATGGACCAGATGGGTCACAGACCATCTCCTCCAAAGCCAGACTCTCGAAATGAGAAGGGGAAAGAGAAAGTGATCGTCGTCGCCAATGCTCAACAACAGCCGAGCAACTTGAAGCCGGTTGTTCGTCAAAACAATATGCGTCCACACCTATCCCTCGAGGAGAGGCTGGGACGCCCTTACTCGTTTTCTCAAAATAAAACGAGAAGACTGTTTGAACTGGCATTGCGTAACAGACTCATTAGTCTGCCGGAGTCAAGACGTCCGTCACAGCCAAGCGACGTCAATGATCCCAATTACTGTCCCTATCACCGAGTATTGGGGCATCCGATTGAAGATTGCCACGTCTTCAAAAACTGGATTGAAGATCAATATCAGCAAGGCAAGTTTGTGTTATCCAAAAGATGGAAGGTGAACCCGCCGCAACCTCATACCTCTAAAAAGGTGAATACGCCCGGGGAAACGTGCTCCCTCGTTGAAGAAGCTCCATGGGAGATTGTGCTATCGGCCAAAACCAAAAGGATGCTGAATGATCTCAAGACATGCCCGGCAGTCAAGTGGAAGAACCCGCTAGAACCTCAGATCATTGAAGGGATGCTGAAGCCGTGCCCAACTCCGAAGATCGGTGGTGATGGCCCGAGCACTCACAACCAGCCGTCAAAATCTTCAAAGAAGAAGAAGAAGAAATCCAAGAAGCCCGTGAAGCCTGGAGACAAGCGGACAGACTTACAGAAATAAATTGACACGCTGGAGGAATACAATCAAAAGGCACGGACTCCCATCTGTTAGTTATATGTATGCCCTAGAGGCCATTACTATACATAGGATGTATATTGTAGTGGATGCTGGGACATATATAGGGAGGACTTTCTTGCTCGACATGATAGTATGCTATCTGGTTGTACTTTACCTTAACGTGTACACTGATTGTCTCTCTGTTACATGTTGGTAAAGCCCTTAGGATGTGTACTTGACTACCTGGACTATGATGCGGATCATACTAGTGGGGACATGGTAGTCCATAAGTACATCCTTCAAAGTCCCTAGTCGTGGGTGTATCGAGACGGGGCATCGATATACCAGAGTAGACTAGCGTGTACCTTCTCGACCCATACAGATGGGCGATGGATGATCCCATATCCATTGGTGTTTGACATCAGAGATGATATACGGGTGCTCAGTAGAGACTGGGTACACTGGACGGACTCGCCGAGAACTCCCAGATGGTATTATACCTTACGTCAGATGGCAGTTCTCTGGTGACACTGGTACAGAGTAGTCTGTTGACCCGAGATCGTCATAGAGTCTTGTATGGTTCCCACTGTGCTTTGATTTCCATCTTACCACGTCCAAGAGGGCGTGCAAAACGGTGGTTTTTGGGTACAGTCCCGAGTCACATGGAGGCAATGAGCGATAGGAGGGGATTCGTCTCTCCCGGTATAGGGAGTTGATGTTGCGCTATGTTCGATTGGCTATAACAGGAAATCCCTGGCCAGGGTTGCTGAGATTTACTGGTAAGTGTTACCAGTAGTTTCTCGAAATGTTATAGACCTCATATCGACACGACTTATCGAGCTATTGGGGTCTGACGTTTACCACCCCTAGGCGAGATATGCGACATATCAGACGATCAGACCGGACTGTACGGTAGTGTTACTGGTTGGATTCACTGGAGTGTGAGCGGGCTTGCTCGTCGATCTTCTGATCGCTCAATACCCGGGTGGCCGTTACGTTTAGCAGACCGCTTGCGGCTTGTGGGTGTTTGATATGATCATCACCTGCTGCCGGCGTATTGACGAGTCTTTAGAGTCCTACACAGAGGTTTCCTGGCTCAAGCGAAACGAAATAGGAGCGTATATAAGATATGTGCGGGACCGAGAATGATACCAGTATGTGATACTGTATTCGATTCTCGCCATTTGTGACATTGATCGGTTATATGCGATATAGCCGAGTTATCAGATCAAGTGTTGATTCAATCAGTTGTTACTGTTGATATTAGTCGGTTATATGCGATATGACCGGTTCATTAAATCAAGTGTTGATTTAATGATTTAATGCATAATTATATATTTGATATATTACTTTGCATTAACTAGTATCGGTTCACTTAAGATGGATTTTCTCACTCGGATGTGCGCATTGTATATGCGATATACTTTTGTGCACTTGATTGTATCATGTTTGATGATACATGCTTAATTGGTTAAGTGTAAAGAATTAAACCTTGGTTAAGTGTATGGTTAGGTTTTTATTTATTTATCCATTCATTTATCTATTTCATTTTGGATTAATAAAGAGAGAAGAAAACAAAATGGTTGCTTTAATTCATGAAGTTTCTTGAAGCTTCATGCAACTTTGACCATTTTGTCTTCATCTCCTTAACCTATCCATTCACTAACCTCAGTCTATTCTCTACACCTAACTATGGTTAGAATTATGATAAGAATTCATTTTCTTTTCTATTTTAAATAACTTATCATAACTTCATCATCTTCTTCTTCTACTTCTTCAAGATGAAGAAGCTTCACTTCATCAATGGTGAATTGAGCAAATGAGTGAGAAATCCAAATCTAAAGAGAACCCACTTCCTATTTCTTCATCCTCTACCTCTTGCCAAGTAGTAGAGTGTGTTTCCTTCACAAGTTTTCTTGACTTGGTGAAGTTGGAGCTTGATCTAGCGATGCCTTGACGTAGATCATCTTCGGCATGGACATCGACGACCTAGCTCGCTATTTCTCTGATGAAGCCGACGCTAGAGCCCGGGAATTCATTTGGACAGTGAGGGGACTTCGTTGCGGAGCTATGGAGGTGGAGCACCGGATCTACAAAGGTTGTATTTCCGTTAACTCATAGTTTAGTTGTTAACTAGTTCTAGTTTCGCCTAGACATCTAGCCGACGATCCGTAGTCTAGGGTTTCTCGGCACCGTAATTTTTGAAATTGGCATGGTTGATGCCTTGTGAGACCTCTAGTGTGTGCCTAGGAACCCTACAGTGGTATCAGAGCCTAGCTAGAGCCTTAGGCGAAGTCTAGACGATGTTTGAAATCCGAACGAACCCGAAACCCATTTTCCAAAATGCTCTCTGTCCAATTTTTAAAAATCTGGATTTTTCCATATTAAAAATATGCAAAAAATCAAGCAGGGTTTTTTTATGAGTTACTGTGCAAAAAGGAGCCCTAACTCCGTCAACTCACCGCGGAACCGCGGCCTTACCCCATATGGCGCGGCGGTTCCGCGGCCGTTATGTTGAATTGTTGACTTTTGTTTGCACAGTAATTGTTATCTTTGACTCCTTTGTTTTCTGGATAATTTTAATATTTTATTAAACAGTTGAGTATTTTTGGGGTTGTATCGGAATCGCTGATTCGATCGGATTATCAAGTTTTGTCTATATGGCTTTCCGGATAAATTTTAGAATATGTTAAAAGGTTCGACCGGATATAAATACCCACCTTTTCACCTGTCGGGAAATTTCCAAGTGTTGGATCTTTCCGTAGTTTAACGACGTTCTAAGTAGTGCAAGTAACTCGATGGACCCTCTAGAAGACAACAAACCTTAACTCGATTATATGACCGTCTTGAACTGCCCTTTGAACCTTCGGGTTTGGGGCAGTACGGCGTGCCACATGTGAGGCGTTGGCTTGACCCTTCTACGGCTGGACCATTGGTACTGAGGCACGAACTGAATGTTGTTAGACTTATTTCATGTGTTGAGCTGTATCGGGAAAACTTGGGTGTTCGATTTTTCGATCGAAAAGTTTGACATTTTCTATTTATCCGGAATGGGATACAATAATTGGAATTCACAATAAGTTATGAGATAACTAAATGAATGTTATAAACATAGCAGTTTAGTCTCACTTGATCGGTTGCCACGGAATTTTGATGTGATCAAAAGTCCGTCGCAATCACGTAGCGTACGCGGATACTCGCCGGATAAACTTAATAGACAGCCTCGCCCCATAGCCCCGACCAAGTGACTGTAGGAGAACCCCGTCGCCGAAAGCATCCGTTCGGGTGCTCGCGGCAGCGGTGTTCCGCCTTGGTGCACTTCGTTGACGGCGTCGGGGGTGCGGCCGCCTACTAAAGTTTGCGACGAGTATCCGATCAGGATGTCGGGAATCTTGTTGAATTGCCCGACTTGATATTGAAAAGTGTTTTCGATTTTGAGACTAAAATGCGGGGTTTATAATTGTTAGGCATGCGATGTCTAAGTAATTCATTTTGTCAGGCATGCGATGTCTGAGGTGGTTGGGATTCCAACTGTTTTAGTTTTACACTTTCTTTTCTGTGACCGTAAGTGTAATATGTGACATCGCCGGTTTCGTTGCTATATGTCAACGACAATTGGGATGCGCATATTTACTTACGTTGATGACATGTGATGTTATGTGTTGCTGGATATGTTATGTTGGATCGTCGCGTTTGAATAGCCAGGGGTTTTTATGTGAGATGAGTGTTTTTCATTTTCATTCATGTAAAAACTTGTATGTAATATTCTTTTATTGGGGCACTTCCAGGTTGCGGAAGTTGTCACCTTTTGTATATTATTTACTTTTCCGCACTAGGATAGACCCAAGGAGGAAGGCACAAGTAACCGGGTTCTGGAGTCCAGTAGAAGACCAACTCGAGGAGTCGAGTCCGGGTCTCCTAACTCTAGAATTGGTAGGGTTGCTTGCCGCTCTCGTAGGGGTCTAGGGGTGTGGGTTTGGCTATTCATCACGACCGTGGAATCCGTGTTTTATACTGGCTCGTATTGAAAACACGGACGTCCTAGTATATCCAATATTTCATATGATTCTTCTGCTGTGATATCTGTGATGTGATCATGTGATGTTCTGTGATAGATACAGTATATAGTATATATGATATATTATATAGACGTTACTTATGTTTTACACCCGCGCTAGCCCTGCCCCGCTCTGCCGTTAGTTACCTAACCTAACGGTGCACGAGGGGACATCGAGGCGAATGCAGATGGCATAAGTGTACGTCGTATTTATCTGTGATGTTTAGGTACTTAAATGATGGGACTTCATTAATGAGATTAATGAAATAAAAGAAACCTAAGATGT
This sequence comes from Agapanthus africanus, assembly GCA_030015575.1. Classification (NCBI taxonomy): domain Eukaryota; kingdom Viridiplantae; phylum Streptophyta; class Magnoliopsida; order Asparagales; family Amaryllidaceae; genus Agapanthus; species Agapanthus africanus. The sequence goes on from CM057337.1 coordinate 543,759,115, forward strand.
TGTAGAATCGAATTTCAAAATAAAACAAGTAGCTACAGTTCTTGCTTTGCACAGCGGTATATATGATATATCCTGCACCTTATTCGATAAGGAAAGGACCGAGATCCCTTCACCGGGACTGACTCCTTTAGCAATAACTACACCCTCGGTTTGTCTTTTGATTGCTTTTCAGAGTTTTTGCTTTGCACAGTGATATATATGATATATCCCACACCTCATTCGACGAGGAAAGGACCGACGATCCCTTCACCGGGAGTGACTCCTTTAGCAAAACTAGAAAAGCCTCAAAAGCACTCCATTTTTAAAATCATTTGATTCTAGAACGATATCGAGTTCATTACGCAATAGGTTTTCAGATAAACCTGTCGTAGCCCTCCGTCATTTCAGATAAGTGGTAGTTAGTATTCGTGCTACGTTTGTTGGCTTGCGTCAAGGCGTAGTGTGCGGTAGCTAACTAGTATTTATCTGCTTATGCATATGATGCAGATTGGATTAGGGTAGTCGTGCGACTTTGTTGGCCTGCGTCAAGGGTCGTGCGGGTGGGTTTAATTCAATCAGGAAATGACGGGTTGAACTTGACTAGCGGACTATGGTTTGTTGGCCTGCGTCGAAGTCATAGGACGCTAGGGGCAAAATATTATCGGGAATTTCAAGTGTTGAAATTTGCAATGAGATTGCATACCTTCTATGAGATAGTTGGATCCCGATACCCGCTTTGAGTAATTGTTACTCCTGGGAGAGTTTTATACATTACAATTAGCCGATCAAGTAGGTGTCTAGAAAGGTGTTAACGAGGTTACGCCTCTGGGAAAACGAGATTTACATTAATTACGTTCGTGCGAAAGCACGGGGGACCTCCCTCAAAGTACCGACACTGGCCTGGCTGAAAGATTGGCGAACTTGTAGTGTGTAATTAATCCCGGCTAGTCTTTCCTTTTAGGGTTTGAAGGATGATTTGATAAAAAGCAGTGGGAGCCATCCTGATTAGATAAAATAATAACCAATCTATTCTTGCAAGAGCGCATGCTGAGTGTTTTCTTCTCTCTCTCTCCAGGTAGCGACCATATCACGCCTTAATCAAGATAATAATACGGATAATTGACCGAACCCGCTTGTTATACTGAGCTGGGGAACGTTGGTCCCGCTCCAACTTATAATTGTTATAAGACCGAGCAGGAAATTGGGGAATACCAGATTTCCCGTGCCGCCCAAACGAAGAGAGTGCATGCTGATGCATCATCTTCGGGTGTGTTCATTACAAAGAACTGTTTCTCAGTATCCTCCGCATCCTTGGTATATGATACCGGATCAGGATCCCAGATATGTAATCTGTTATATAGGGCTACAAAAGGGTAGAAAAACTGAGAACGGGTGATAAGTTTCATGAGGCAGAAAACGGGGCAAGTGTTGCAGCCAAGTCTGTTGGTCACTGTCACCCTGTATTACCAGAATACATTGATTCTGAACGAATGTTATTAGATACCGAACCTGATATACAAAATCATATCTGTTTCTTTATTAGTAAAGAAACGATAAAATTTTGTATTGATGGATAATGTTTTGAACATTTCCTATATCAAAAGTTGATCAGTTCAAGCACGTTATCTAAAAGCATTAATGTTCTAAATCAAGCTACAGTTCTTAGTATACGGATCACACACAAGAGGAAGAGTTCAGAAATGAACGTATCCTTTTTGAGGCATTGTAGACTAGGTCATATCAATGCGACCCGACTAGCTTGAGTTACATAAAGATGCATATTTAAATCAGTTTGAATTTACATCTTGTGAAACTCACCAGTCATGTCACAAAGATAAGATGACTATAGCTCCGTTTACTGGAAACAGCGAAAGAGTTAGTGAACTCTTGGGACTGATACATGATGATGTATGTAAGGTCTCCTGTCTACACATGCCAGGACTGATTCTTTATACTTCATTATATTCTCTAATAATCTCTCAAGATTCAGTCATATGTTCCTGTTGAAACATGAGTCCAAACCTTTTGAGATATTCACAGAATATAAGCGAGAAGTAGAGAACCAAAATACGGGTAAAAGTATTATGTCCTTTGATGAGATCAAGGAGGAGAATACTTGAGCACGGAAATCCTGGACTATTTTAAAGGAGAAAGAGATTCTCTCTCAGAATTACTCCTCTGTATACACCATAGCACGATGGTATATCGGGGCGGAGCAGATACACCCTATTTGATATGGTGTGCTCTATGATGAGTACTACCGAGTTACCTATTTCCTTTTGGGAGTTATGCACTTGAGAAGCTGCATACCTATTGAATAGGGTTCCAATCAAATCAGTTGCCTACCATCTCATATGTGATATGGAAAGGGAAGAACCCATCTCTTAAGATAGTTAAGATTTGGGGTTGTCCGGCCTAAGTCTAAAAGCAAAATCCGGACAAGCTCGAGGCAAGGTCTGTAATGTAGAACTGGAAAGGTTCCAGCTATGCAAACTACAGCAGATGATTTGGTAGAACCAAAGGTTTCAGTAGATACCAACGAACCTCAGCCTCTCCGCCGATCTAGTAGGGCTCCTCACCCACCTGAGAGATACTTCGGTTTCTCTATGACAGTGGGAACGATGATTGCATCAAGAGATGATGACCCAACTAGTTTCGAGCTGGCCATCAGGAGTGAGAATCTGTAAGAATGGCTGGATGCTTAGCGATCTGAGATGGAATCCGTATACACCAACAAAGTATGGACTTTGGTTGCTATATCTGAAGGGTTAAATCCCCATCAGGAGCAAGTATATCTTGAGAAGATTACTTGGTGTAAATGGAAAAGTTGAGACTTTCAAAGCTAGACTTGTTAAAGGTTTTCGTCATTGACCAGGCGTGGATAATAATGAAACCTTTTCCAGTACCTATGCTTAAGTCCATCCAGATCCTACTTGCCACAGCTACATACGCTGACCGTTGAGCTCACTCTGGCCTCGCAGGGCGGGCCAGAGTGGGTGCGAGCCATGACTACGATATCTGGCGGTTGGGTGTCATGACTGCTTTTCTAAATGATGTTTTAGAAGAGTGCGTCTATAAGTACACAGCCAGAGGGCTTCGTAGACAGTGTGAGCAGCGGAAACGTGTGCCAGATGCGTTATAGGATAAAGCAGGCATCGCGGAGTTGGAACGTCTGTTTTGATGTGTTGGTCAAAAAGTTTGACATCATCAAAATGGTAGATGAACCTTGTATAAACAAAAAGGTAGTAGGGAGTATGGTGAAAATCCTCGTAGAGTACGTAGATGACATACTCATGATAGGGAAGGAGTTTCCTATGCTACGCTTGGTCAATCTCCGCTTATCACAAGGATTCTCCAGATAGGATCAAAGTGATACCTCCTAAATCCTGAGTTTTGGATCTATGAGATAGATTTAATTGGATGTTAGGATTCTCACTAGCTGTAGTGAGATGGTATCAATCGATCCTGGGGAGAACCACTAGAAGTGTTCCAGAGTGATAAAGACGACTGAATGTCAGTCGCAGGCATTGTCTTTACCCTCACTAAAGGGATGGTATGTTGGAAGAGTTCCAAGCTAAATACAGTGGCATACTAGATGATAAAGGCACGATACATCGCTACTTAAGATGCTACCAAAGAGGATGTTTGGGTGTATATTGGTTCATGAGATGAACTATGTTCCTCCCATTGTGTGACAATAGAGTTGTGGCTTATGCCAAGGAACGACGGTCCCATCAGTGATCCAGACTTATTCTAAGGCAGTATCGCCTGATCATGGAGACAGTTGATCTCCAGGATGATCGAGGTTAGGAGAGCAGACCCAGAGGTTAACACGGCGGATCCACTCACGAAGGCCTATTCCTAGAGAGAGACTTTTATGGGATGGTTGAGTATGAGATACTACAACCACTGCTACAGATGGCCCTAGTGCAAGTGGGAGATTGTTAGTTATATGTATGCCCTAGAGGCCATTACTATACATAGGATGTATATTGTAGTGGATGCTGGGACATATATAGGGAGGACTTTCTTGCTCGACATGATAGTATGCTATCTGGTTGTACTTTACCTTAACGTGTACACTGATTGTCTCTCTGTTACATGTTGGTAAAGCCCTTAGGATGTGTACTTGACTACCTGGACTATGATGCGGATCATACTAGTAGGGACATGGTAGTCCATAAGTACATCCTTCAAAGTCCCTAATCGTGGGTGTATCGAGACGGGGCATCGATATACCAGAGTAGACTAGCGTGTACCTTCTCGACCCATACAGATGGGCGATGGATGATCCCATATCCATTGGTGTTTGACATCAGAGATGATATACGGGTGCTCAGTAGAGACTGGGTACACTGGACGGACTCGCCGAGAACTCCCAGATGGTATTATACCTTACGTCAGATGGCAGTTCTCTGGTGACACTGGTACAGAGTAGTCTGTTGACCCGAGATCGTCATAGAGTCTTGTGTGGTTCCCACTGTGCTTTGATTTCCATCTTACCACGTCCGAGAGGGCGTGCAAAACGGTGGTTTTTGGGTACAGTCCCGAGTCACATGGAGGCAATGAGCGATAGGAGGGGATTCGTCTCTCCCGGTATAGGGAGTTGATGTTGCGCTGTGTTCGATTGGCTATAACAGGAAATCCCTGGCCAGGGTTGCTGAGATTTACTGGTAAGTGTTACCAGTAGTTTCTCGAAATGTTATAGACCTCATATCGACACAACTTATCGAGCTATTGGGGTCTGACGTTTGCCACCCCTAGGCGAGATATGCGACATATCAGACGATCAGACCGGACAGTACGGTAGTGTTACTGGTTGGATTCACTGGAGTGTGAGCGGGCTTGCTCGTCGATCTTCTGATCGCTCAATATCCAGGTAGCTGTTACGTTTAGCAGACCGCTTGCGGCTGTGGGTGTTTGATATGATCATCACCTGCTGCCGGCGTATTGACGAGTCTTTAGAGTCCTACACAGAGGTTTCCTGGCTCAAGCGAAACGAAATAGGAGCGCATATGAGATATGTGCGGGACCGAGAATGATACCAGCATGTGATACTGTATTCGATTCTCGCGATTTGTGACATTGATCGGTTATATGCGATATAGCCGAGTTATCGGATCAAGTGTTGATTCGATCAGTTGTTACTGTTGATATTAGTCGGTTATATGCGATATGACCGGATCATTAAATCAAGTGTTGATTTAATGATTTAATGCATAATTATATATTTGATATATTACTTTGCATTAACTAGTATCGGTTCACTTAAGATGGATTTTCTCACTCGGATGTGCGCATTGTATATGCGATATACTTTTGTGCACTTGATTGTATCATGTTTGATGATACATGCTTAATTGGTTAAGTGTAAAGAATTAAACCTTGGTTAAGTATATGGTTAGGTTTTTATTTATTTATCCATTCATTTATCTATTTCATTTTGGATTAATAAAGAGAGAAGAAAACAAAATGGTTGCTTGAAGTTTCTTGAAGCTTCATGCAACTTTGACCATTTTGTCTTCATCTCCTTAACCTAACCATTCACTAACCTTAGTCTATTCTCTACACATAACTATGGTTGGAATTATGATAAGAATTCATTTTCTTTTCTATTTTAAATAACTTATCATAACTTCATCATCTTCTTCTTCTTCTTCAAGATGAAGAAGCTTCACTTCATCAATGGTGAATTGAGCAAATGAGTGAGAAATCCAAATCTAAAGAGAACCCACTTCCTATTTCTTCATCCTCTACCTCTTGCCAAGTAGTAGAGTGTGTTTCCTTCATAAGTTTTCTTAACTTGGTGAAGTTGGAGCTTGATCTAGCGATGCCTCGACGTAGATCATCTTCGGCATGGACATCGACGACCTAGCTAGCTATTTCTCCGACGAAGCCGACGCTAGAGCCCGGGAATTCATTTGGACAGCGAGGGGACTTCGTTGCGGAGCTATGGAGGTGGAGCACCGGATCTACAAAGGTTGTATTTCCGTTAACTCATAGTTTATTTGTTAACTAGTTCTAGTTTCGCCTAGACATCTAGCCGACGATCCGTAGTCTAGGGTTTCTCGGCACCGTAATTTTTGAAATTGGCATGGTCGATTCCTTGTGAGACCTCTAGTGTGTGCCTAGGAACCCTAAACCATCACACTCCAGGAGTTCCTCAACCACGTCTTTCAAGACGAAGATGAGGGAGAGAGCTCGTCAGATGAATCCGAGCAATATGTGGCGGCTGCTATGTGATCTCTCACTCATTTACGGACGATGAGAGAACTCCTTGCACTGAGAAGCTGGGGGAAGATCCTGAATCGAAACTTCTGGGGCCATCAGATGAATCCATTGATGCATTCCTCAATGAAGCTCTGTTGAAAAGTAAGGCTGATCGGGAACGCGAGGCAGTCCTATTTGAAAAGGCCAAGCGCCGGCGATTAGACGAAAGGATTGAGGCACTCCTGTCAAATCAAAATACATCCATTGCGGAAAAAATCAAATTCAAGATGAGGAAAAAGTTTGCTAAAGCCGTATCACTGGGGATGAAGCTACCACCTTCTCAAGAAAACAGTACCGGCAAAGTAGAAATGCACCCCTCCTATTGCTTATATCATCGAAAGGTTTCGCACCCCACCGAAGAGTGCAAAGCTTTCAATAAATGGTGGCAGGGGTATGTCGCTCACCGGCAACATCTTAAACGGGAGAAGCGCAAAACTCGTCGGGAACGGAAAAGTACGACCGAGGAGCCTAGAAGAACTACCGGCGATTGTCGCATGGTTAACGCCGGGAAAGCGCAAGTTCTCACATTCGGAAGCGACTCTGACGAGGAAATGGAGCTTATCCCTCTCTTTAAAGAGTCCACCGTGGGAAAAGAGGAAGAGCTAAAAGCCTGCGAAAATATCCGGCTGCATAGTCGTACGCTACCCGAAAAGAATCTCGGACCCTCAAACAAAAAAGATAAGGGAAAAGAGAAGGTCTTTGAGGATATCGTCGTAGATGACCAAGTTGTGGAAGAGTTAACCGCCAAGGACCCGCCAAAGAAAAATAAGGTGGACTATAACGTTCTGGCACATTTGAGGAAGTTACCCTCGCAACTCAGCATTCTTGACGCCCTTTTACTATCAAAAGAAGCGAGGGATTCACTGATCAAAGCGCTACAGGACCCAGAACAATTCCAAGCTTTTCTCGCCGAAGAAAAGATGAAGGACGAGCTGGAAGAAGTGCACACAGCTGTTGTCACTTTCGGTGATGAAGACCTCCTTCTTGGGACGTGCGAACACAATCGTCCCCTTTATGTCTCAGGATACTGCCACGATATAAAGATAGGCAAAATCCTGGTTGATAATGGGTCCTCCGTCAATCTCCTCAATGTACGGGTGTTGAAAGAAATATGCATGAGCGTCCAGCACCTCGCTCGGGATAAGATCACCATCTCCGGATTCGACTCTCAATCATCAAGAACTCTCGGGTCTGTGATACTGACGTTACGCTTTGGGCTGCTCGTCACGGACATTAAATTCCACGTCATAGACGCCAAGACATGCTACAATGCTCTGCTCGGCCGACCATGGTTACACGAGTACAACATCATCCCTTCTACACAACATCAGTGTATGAAATATTTTAAGGATGGTCTCGAGTATACCGTAACGGAAGAACTGAACCCGTTCTCCGTGAACGAAGTCCGCAAATATGAAGATGCCAAATACTTCTTACCGGATTTCGAAGATACGGAGAGGTGTCACAAGCCAAAGAATAAAGCTAACGCTACCATCCCCGTCTTCGGGAGTGATACCGAGGAAGAAGAGGAGATAATTTATTCAGGCCCGCCCCAATACAACAAGCCAGGACCATCCGCTCCTACGTTGATCTTTGGTAGTGATTTGGAAGATGAGGCCCATGCTATATTCTCTGCTCGGCCTTCAATACGAACATCCGCTGACGAAGAGCAAAGTCTACAAGTAGCCATGGTTCCACTTAAATATCATAAAGAACTGGATGCACACGATACCTACAGCGTAGAGGAGCTGCAAACGTTCTATGTCCCTCCCAGGCGAGAAGGCGAAAAGGCAATTTTATTCTATCACTCTGAAGAAACCAAAGAGGAGAAAGAAATATGGCACGGTGCAGATCCTACGCTTGACAGGCTCCAGCCCATCCATTTACCCAGATACTACACGGACGGACTAAAGAAACTTTTGAAGCACCAAGGGATACCCTTTAAACAGACCGCTCGAAAAAATAAATTCTATGACAGGGTCTGGAACGTCCCCGGAATTCAACACAAATTGCCTAGTGGGAGGATGGAAACAATCGGGCTTGGGTACATTCTGAAAGGTTCCTAGGCACACTATAGAGGTCTCACAAGGCATCAACCATGCCAATTTTAAATATTATGAGTGCCGAGAAACCCTAATACGGATCATTGACTAGAAATCAAGGCGAAATACGAATCTAGTTAACAATTTAACTAAAGATCAGAAGCTACAACCTTTGTAGATCCGGATATCCACTTCCTTAGCTCCACATAGGCATCCTCTCGCTGTCCATCTTGAATCCCGAACTCAATCGTCGGCTTCATCGGGAAAATGGGCGGACTAGGTCGTCGGCTTCGTGCCGAAGATGATCTACGTCGAGGTTGCACAAGTTCAAGCTCCAACTTCACCAAGTTGTGAAACTTGTGAAGAAAACACCCAAAACAACTTGGCAAGAGGTAGAGGGTGAAGAAATAGGAGGTGGGTTCACTTTAGAATTGGATTTCACTCACTTTTGCTCAAGTTGCCATTGATGGGCTTAAGCTTTTCTTGAAGAAGAAGATGATCAAGAAGAAGAAAGAATATGATAAGTTCTTTTAAAAATGAAAAAGAAAACAATACTTATCATATCCTAACTAAGGTTAAGTGTAGAGAATAGACCATGGTAAGTGGGAATGGTTAGGGTTAAGCATGAAGACAAAATGGTCTCTTTAGTCAAAGCTTCATGAAGCTTCAACAAGCTTCATGACAAAAAGAAACCATTTTATTTTCTTTTATCCATTTAAATAAATAAAGAATGGATAAATAAATAGATGAATAACTCAAAACCCTAACCATTATCATAACAATGGTTTAATTCTTTACACAAACCCAAGTAAATATGTATCATCAAACATGATACAATCAAGTGCACACAAAAGCATATCACATATACAATGTGCACTTCAAGTGAGAAAATCCTTTTAAAATGAACCAATACTAGTTAATGCAAATTAATATGTCAAATATATAATTATACATTAAATCATTAAATCAACACTTGATTCAATGATCCGGTCATGTCGCACATAACCGACTAGTATACAATGTATCGATTTATCGAATCAATGATTCGACAACTAGGTTATATCGCATACAACCAATCGAAACATTCATCGCGAGAATGAAATACGGTATCACATACACACATTATTCTCGGTCCCGCACATATCTCATATGCGCTCCTATTTCGTTTCGCTTGAGCCAGGAAACCTCTGTGTAGGACTCTAAAGACTCGTCAATACACCGGTAGCAGATGATGATCATATCAAGCACCCACAAGCCGCAAGCGGTCTGCTAAACGTAACGTCCATCCGGGTATTGAGCGATCAGAAGATCGACGAGCTAGCCCGCTCACACTCCTGTGAATCCAACCAGTAACACTTACCGTACAGTCTGGTATGTTCGTCTGATATGTCGCATATCAAGTCTAGGGGTGGTAAACGTCAGACCCCAATAACCGATAAGTCGTGCCGATGTGAGGCTCGTAACGGGTCGAGAAACTACTGGTAACACTTACCAGCAAATCTCTGATCAGCCCTGGCCAGGGACTTCCCTGTTACGGCCAATCGAGCACAGCGCAACATCAACCCCCAATACCGGGAGAGACGAAACCACTCCTATCGCTCATTGCCTCCATGTGACTCGGTACTGTATCCAAAGACCACCGTTTTGCATGCCCTCATCGACGTGGTAAGGTGGAGATCAAAGCACAGTGGGAATCACACAAGACTCTATGACGATCTCGGGTGTACAGACTAACCTGTACAAGTGTCACCTGAGAACTGCCATCTGACGTGAGGTATAATACTATCTGGGAGTTCTCGGCGAGTCCGTCCAGTGTACCCAGTCTCCACTGAGCACCCGTATACCATCTCTGATGTCAAACACCAATGGATATGGGATCATCCATCGCCCATCTCATGGGTCGAGAAGCGTATACGCTAGTCTACTCTGGTATATCGATGCCCCGTCTCGATACACCCACGACTAGGGACCTTGAAGGATGTACTTATGGACTACCAGGTCCCCACTAGTATGATCTGCATCATAGTCCAGATAGTCAAGTACACATCCTAAGGGCTTTACCAACATGTAACCATAAGACAGTTTAAAGAGACTAGTATACATGTTAAGATAAAGAGTAACCAGATAGCATACTATCATATCGAGCAAGAAAGTCATCTCTATATATGTCCAAGCATCCAATATAATATACATCATCTGTATAATACTGGCCTCTAGGGCATACATACAACTAACAATCTCCCACTTGCACTAGGGCCAGCTGCTGTAGTATCGCATACCGAGCATCCTGAAGAGTCTCTCAAACTGTATCTGGGGAATGGCCTTCGTGAGTGGATCCGCCGTGTTGTTCTTCGTGTCAACCCTCCCGACCTCGATCTCCCGGCGATCAACTATCTCCCGGATCAGGTGATACCGCCTCAGAATATGCCTGGATCGCTGATAGGACCTGGGTTCCTTAGCCAAAGCCACCGCTCCATTGTTATCGCAATACAAAGGTATTGGATGCTCAAAGGATGGAACCACTCCAAGTTCAGTAATGAACTTCTTGATCCAGACAGCCTCTTTGGAAGCATCGTTGGCAGTGATGTATTCAGCCTCCATCGTCGAGTCTGCCACGGTTTCCTGCTTGGAACTCTTCCAGCTAACTGCCCCTCCGTAAAGAGTAAAGACAAATCCTGACTACGACTTAGAGTCGTCCTTATCACTCTGGAAGCTCGAATCGGTAAAGGACTCCACTTGGAGTTCCCCGTTACCATACACCAAGAGCATCTCTTTAGTCCTTCGTAAGTACTTGAGAATGCTCTTCACAGCTGTCCAGTGACTCACTCCAGGATCAGCTTGATACCTGCTCACTACACTTAGTGAGTATGCTACATCGGGTCTGGTACATAGCATCGCATACATGATAGAGCCTACCGCCGAAGCATATGGTATCCCTTGCATGCGAGCTCTCTCCAAATCAGTCTTGGGAGACATCTCTTTGGAGAGAGTGACTCCAGAGATCGTGGGCAAGTTCCCACGCTTGGATTCTTCCATACTAAACCTCTTTAGTATGGTGTCAATGTACCTGGATTGGGACAATCCCAATATCCTTTTGGATCTATCTCTATAGATCCTGATTCCCAATATGCAGGAGGCATCACCAAGATCTTTCATTGAGAATCTTTATGATAAGAAGAGCTCGACCGATTGCAGCATAGGAATATCATTTCCTATCAAGAGTATGTCGTCCACGTACAATACGAGGAAGACAACCTTACTCTCTGCCACCTTCTTGTAGATACAAGGTTCATCTGGATTTTTGACGAAATCAAACTCTTTGATAACGACGTCAAAGCAGATGTTCCAACTCCGCGATGCTTACTTTAATCCATAAATGGATTTAAGCAGTTTGCACACCTTCCCGCTGCTCCCACTATCTACGAAGCCCTCTGGCTGAGTCATGTACACGCACTCTTCTAAATCACCATTTAGAAAGGCGGTCTTAATATCCATTTGCCAGATTTCGTAATCATGATATGCAGCGATGGAAAGCATGATCCGGATGGATTTAAGCATAGCCACTGGAGAAAAGGTTTCGTCATAGTCCACACGTGGTCTTTGACGAAAACCTTTTGCAACAAGTCTAGCTTTGAAAGTCTCCACTTTCCCATCTACACCAATTTTCTTCTTGAAGATCCACTTGCTCCCAATGGGTTTTACCCCATCAGGAGCAACGTCCAAAGTCCATACTTTGTTGGTGTACATGGATTCCATCTCGGACCGCATAGCATCCAGCCATTTTACTGAGTCCTTACTCGTGATGGCCTGCTCGAAGCTAGTTGGGTCATCATCCTCCATGATGCAATCCTCGCTGCCACCATCCATGAGAAAACCGTAGTATCTCTCAGGTTGGCGAGGAACCCTACTAGATCGGCGGAGAGGCTGAGGTTCGTCGGGAGCTACTGAATCCTCTGGTTCCACTAAATCTTCAGTTTGAGTTTGTGTAGCCGGAATTTCTTCCAGTTCTACCTTATCGCCACTAATTTCCTTTGTAAGAAATTCCTTTTCCAAAAAGGTGGCATGTCGAGAAACAAACACTTTTTGTTCCTCTGTATGGTAGAAAAGATATCCATGTGAATGTTTGGGATATCCCACAAACTTGCATAGAACTGACCGTGCCTCGAGTTTGTCCGGATTTTGCCTTTTGACATAGGCCGGGCAACCCCATATCTTAACTCGTTTAAGACATGGTCTCTTCCCACTCCATATCTCGTATGGTGTGGTAGGTACAGATTTAGTTGGAACTTGATTCAATAGGTATGCTGCTGTCTCCAGCGCATAACCCCAGAAGGAAATAGGTAACTCAGCTGTGCTCATCATAGAGCGCACCATATCTAATAGGGTGCGGTTCCTCCGTTCAGATACACCGTTGTGCTGTGGTGTATATGGAGGAGTCAGCTGAGAGAGAATCCCATTCTCTTTTAGGAAGTCCAGGAATTCATTGCTTAAGTATTCTCCTCCTCGATCAGATCGAAGGATTTTAATACTTTTTCCGGTTTGGTTCTCGACTTCCTTTTTATATTCTCTAAATTTCTCAAAAGCTTCTGATTTGTGTTTCATCAGGAACACATACCCGAACCTAGAGAGATCGTCAGTGAATGTAATGAAGTACGAAGAACCATCCCTGGCATGTGTAGACATGGGACCGCATACATCACTATGTATCAGTCCCAAGAGTTCGGTAACTCTTTCTCCGTGTCCCATAAACGGAGTTTTGGTCATCTTGCCTTTGAGACATGACTGGCAAGTGTCATAAGATGAAAATTCAAACGGATTTAAATATCCATCTTTATGCAACTTAGCCAGTCGTGTTACATTGATGTGACCCAGTCTACAATGCCACAAGAAGGATTCGTTCAGTTCTGAACTCTTCCTCTTGTGTGTTTGTTATGCTCAGAACTGTTGATTGATTTAGAACATAAATGTCATTGCACAACGTGCCTGATCCAACCAACTTTTGGTTACGGAAAATGTTCATAACATTGTCCTGTAATACAAAATTATATCCCTCTTTACTCAACAAAGAAACCGATATAATGTTGCATATCAGGTTCGGCATGTAATAGCATTCGTTCAGAACCAATGTATTACCAGTTGGTAATACAAGGTGATATTCCCCGACAGTCTTAGCTGCAACAATTGCACCATTTCCAACTCTAATGTCTTTATCACCTTCTCCAAGTTCTCTACCTTTCTTAAGCCCATGTAACTGATTACATATATAGGATCCTGACCCGGTTTCTAATACCCAGGACGTAGAGCAAATGGAGAAACAGTTCTCAGTAACGAACACACCCGAAGAAAATGCATCAACATGTACTTTCTTCATTCGGGTGGCATGGGAATCCTGGTATTCCCCTATATCCTGTTCATTCCAATAACTCTTATAGGAAAGAACGGAACCATCGTTCCCCAGCACAGTATAACATGCGGGTTCGGTCAATACATCCATATTATTATCTTCATTAGGGTATGAAATGGTCGCTACCTGTTGAGAGAGAGAAGAAAACACTTTAGCGTATGCTCGTGCAAGATCAGATTGGTTATTATCTTATCTAATCAGGATGGCTCCCACTGGTTTTTATCAAATCTTCCTTCAAACCCTAAAAGGAAAGACTAGCCGAGATTAATTACATACTACAAGTTCGCCAATCTTTCAGCCAGGCCAGTGTCGGTACTTTGAGGGAGGTCCCCCGTGCTTTCGCACGAACCTAATTAATGTAAACCTCATTTTCCCAGAGGCGTAACCTCGTTGACACCTTTCTAGACACCTACTTGATCGGCTAATTGCAATGTGCAAAACTCTCCCAGGAGTAACTCTTACTCGCAGTGGGTATCGAAATCCAACTATCTCATAGAAGGTATGCAATCTCATTGCAAATTTCAACACTTGAAATTCCCGATAATATTTTGCCCCTAGTGTCCTATGACCTTGACAAAGGCCAACAAATCACAGGATGCTAGTCAAGTTCAACCCGTCATTTCTTGATTGAATCAAACCCACCCGCACGACCCTTGGCAAAGGCCAACAAGGTCGTACGACTACCCTGAAACAATATGCATCACATGCATAAGCAGATAAGTACTATTCAGCTACCGCACACTACGCTTTGACAAAGGCCAACAAACGCAACACGAATACTAAACAGTTGTTATCTGAAATGACGGAGGGCTACGGCAGGTTTTTCTGAAAACCTATTGCGTAATGAACTTGATATCATTGTAGAATCAAATGAAGTTTTGAAATGGAGTGATTTTGAGGCTTTTCTAGTCTTGCTAAAGGGGTCACTCCCGGTGAAGGGATCATCGGCCCTTTCCTCGTCGAATGAGGTGCGGGATATATCATATATATCACTGTACAAAGCAGAAACTATAGAAGCAATCAAAAACAAACCAAGGGTGTAGCATCTACCAGTTATTGCTAAAGGAGTCACTCCCGGTGAACGGATCTTGGTCCTTTCCTCATCGAATAAGGTGCAGGATATATCATATATACCGCTGTGCAATGCAAGAACTGTAGCTACCTGTTTTATTTAAAATTTGATTCTACAACATCTTAGGTTTCTATTCTTTCATTAATCACATTAATGAAGTCCCATCATTTATGTACCTAAACATCACAGATAAATACGACGTACACTTATGCCATCCGCATTCGCCTCGATGTCCCCTCGTGCACCGTTAGGTTAGGTAACTAACGGCAGAGCGGGGCAGGGCTAGTACGGGTGTAAAACATAAGTAACGTCTATATAATATATCATATATACTATATACTGTATCCATCACAGAACATCACATGATCACATCACAGATATCGCAGCAGAAGAAACATATGAAACATTGGATATACTAGGACGTCCGTGTTTTCAATACGAGCCAGTATAAAACACGGATTCCACGGTCGTGATGAATAGCCAATCCCACACCCCTAGACCCGTACGAGAGCGGCAAGCAACCCTACCAATTCTAGGGTTAGGAGACCCGGACTCGACTCCTCGAGTTGGTCTCCCACTGGACCCCAGAACCCGGTTACTTGTGCTCCCCTCCTTGGGTCTATCCTAATGCGGAAAAGTAAATAATATACAAAAGGTGACAACTTCCGCTACCTGGAAGTGCCCCAAATAAAAAGAATATTACATACAAGTTTTTACATGAATGAAAATGAAAAACACTCATCTCACATAAAACCCCCCGGCTATTCAAACACGACGACCCAATATAACATATCCAGCAACACATAACATCACATGTCATCAACGTAAGTAAGTATGCATACCCCAATTGTCGTTGACGTATAGCAACGAAACCGGCGATATGAACATACTACACTTACGGTCACAGAAAAGAAAGTGTAAAACTACAACAGTTGGAATCCGCAACCTCTTTAGACATCACATGCCTAATCAAATGAAATACTTAGACATCATATGCCTAATAGTTATAAATCCCGCATTTTAGTCTCATTATCGAAAACTCTTTTCAATATCAAGTGAAACTAAACCGCTAGATTTATAACATTCATTCAATTATCTCATAACTGTTTGTGAATTCCAATTATTGTATCACATTCCAGATAAACAGAAAATGTTAAACTTTCCGATCGAACAGTCGAATACCCAAGTTTTCCCGATACAGCTCAACACATGAAATAAGTTTAACAACATTCAGTTCGTGCCTCAGTACCAACGGTCCAGCCGTAGAAGGGTCAAGCCAACGCCTCACATGTGGCACGCCGTACTGCCCCAAACCCGAAGGTTCAAAGGGAAGTTCAAGACGGTCACATAATCGAGTTAAGGTTTGTTGTCTTCTAGAGGGTCAATCGCGTTACTTGCACTACTTAGAACGTCGTTAAACTACGGAAAAATCCAACACTTGGAAATTTCCCGACAGGGGAAAAGTTAGGTATTTATATCCGGTCGAACTTTTTAACAAATTCAAAAATTATCCGGAAATACACAAAGACGAAATTTGATAATCCGATCGAAACATCGAAGCTCTAAAACACCCGAGAAAATTCAACTCTTGAATAAATATTAAAAATACCCATAAAACTCAGCTTCTGAAATAATGAATTACTGTGCAAAGTAGGAGGGCTGACGTCATCATCCTGCCGCGGAACCGCCGCCAAAGGAGGATTATGCCGCGGTTCCGCCGCAGGTTGCACTGTTCATGAGTTAAATTTTGTGCCGTAATTCTTAGAATTTCCTGCTGAGTTTTCTGAATATTTTTAATTTGGAAAAAACCCAGTTTTTAAAAAATGTACAGAGAGCCGTTTTCGGGTTAGGGTTTTGGTTCGATCGGAGTTCAAACGTCGTCTGGACTTCGCCTAAGGCTCTAGCTAGGCTCTGATACCAGTGAAAGGTTCCTAGGCACACTATAGAGGTCTCACAAGGCATCAACCATGCCAATTTTAAATATTATGAGTGCCGAGAAACCCTAATACGGATCATTGACTAGAAATCTAGGCGAAATACGAATCTAGTTAACAATTTAACTAAAGATCAGAAGCTACAACCTTTGTAGATCCGGATATCCACTTCCTTAGCTCCACGTAGGCGTCCTCTCGCTGTCCATCTTGAATCCCGAACTCAATCGTCGGCTTCATCGGGAAAATGGGCGGACTAGGTCGTCGGCTTCGTGCCGAAGATGATCTACGTCGAGATTGCACAAGTTCAAGCTCCAACTTCACCAAGTTGTGAAACTTGTGAAGAAAACACCCAAAACAACTTGGCAAGAGGTAGAGGGTGAAGAAATAGGAGGTGGGTTCACTTTAGAATTGGATTTCACTCACTTTTGCTCAAGTTGCCATTGATGGGCTTAAGCTTTTCTTGAAGAAGAAGATGATCAAGAAGAAGAAAGAATATGATAAGTTCTTTTAAAAATGAAAAAGAAAACAATACTTATCATATCCTAACTAAGGTTAAGTGTAGAGAATAGACCATGGTAAGTGGGAATGGTTAGGGTTAAGCATGAAGACAAAATGGTCTCTTTAGTCAAAGCTTCATGAAGCTTCAACAAGCTTCATGACAAAAAGAAACCATTTTATTTTCTTTTATCCATTTAAATAAATAAAGAATGGATAAATAAATAGATGAATAACTCAAAACCCTAACCATTATTATAACCATGGTTTAATTCTTTGCAGAAACCCAAGTAAATATGTATTGTTTCCTGATTTAAAATCAGAAAAGCTTATGGAAAAAGCTTCAGAAAAGGGTCACGTGCGTACACGTGACCAGCAGTCACGTGTCGGCACGTGACACCTAAAGTATCGACAAGGCAAATTCAGTTTCCCAAATACATCAAAGAAAGGGGCTTCAGAAAGGGTCACGTGCTCCCACGTGACCTGGGTCACGTGTCGGCACGTGACATTTAAAAGCAGCGGCAAAGACACAACGGTTCCCTGATCAAATCAAGAAAAAGGCATCAGAAGAGGTCACGTGCTCCCACGTGACCAGGGTCACGTGTTGGCACGTGACACTCAAAACATCAGACTCATTCTCCGGTTAAATCGAGAAGAAGGCTCCATGCCAGGGTCACGTGCTCACACGTGACCAGTTGTCACGTGGTGGCACGTAACAGCTAAATAGAGAACAGAAAGCAAAGCGCAGAAAGAAAGAAGAAAGCTCGTTCCAAGGGGGTCACGTGGCCACACGTGACCGACTTCAAAGCCCATTTGTTAACAGAATTAAATTCTGAGAAAAGAACTCTCAAATCTTTCTAAAGGAAAAAGATTATAAGAAACCGATTAAATTAAAGATTCAGAGGTGATTAAATATCACCTATCTATGGAAAAATCTCGAACTTGGAAAGATTTCCCCTTTAAATCTAACAGAAATCACAAAGGAGAAGCTCTGGATTCGAAATCCAATGGTGAATAAAATTCACCTAATAATCCAAAGGTCCAAAACGAATGATGGATGCAAATCAAATCTCTCAATGAAGATACGTCAAAAACTAATTGACTCGGCTGCTTCTCCTATAAATAGGAGCCAAGAGACACAAAAAAGAGATATATACGCAGAGGGAAGAAAAGGGAGAGAGCTTTGATACTTTGAGGAATTTGGATCTTCTGCAAAAGAAAACCCTAGGTAAGAAAGGGAAGGCTCCTTGAAAGAAAAGAGAATTTAATTCTCAACAGAGTTTAACTCTGATATATAAAACAGAAGAATATATCTCTTCTCCCTTTCATAGAGGATCTGCAAAGTGCACATCTCCCCTTGAAGTTGAGAATTTAATTCTCAATAGGTCGAGATCCTACCATGCAGATCCAAAATATAGAGGGGGAACGGAAGTACGAGAATTTAATTCTCACAGAACTATAGGAATTTAATTCCTTTAAAATAAAATTAGGGCTTGACCCTGTGTCATGGGAATTTAATTCCTTCAGAACAAAAAGAAACAGGGTTTAACCCTAATTAAGAACTTAGTTCTATTGAAACAGCGGGAATTTAATTCCCTTAATCATAATTCTTTAACAGAAAATGGGAGTTTAATTCCTTAAAAGCTTTTATTAGGGTTTAACCCTATTCAGTTCTTCACATATATGAGGAAGTTAATTCCTACAGAAAATTCAGAGTCCAACTCTATTCCAGAATATAAATCTTCAAAAGGAAGTAGGAATTTAATTCCTCTGAAATTACTGTCAGGGTTTAACCCTACGAGGAATTTAATTCCTGGAAAAGATTAACATATCCTCTAAACAACATACGTAGAGGTAGGGTCACGTGTCACCACGTGACCCCCCCCCAAAAGATCTACAGAAAGCCCCTTTGAGGCAGTGCCCTACGTGACCCACGTGACCCTTGACAGAAGCTTTAACACACAAGCATTTGAATGCCCGTCACGTGATGGCACGTGATGCTCTGAAAGATGCAATAGTCTCAGAAGAACAAATGAAGGGAGGGCGCTCTCACGTGTTGCCACGTGACCCCTCTTGCCTTAGTGTTTAATACTAAATTGAAACTCCCGAACCCAGTATTGAAACACTGTTGGGCCTTAGTGTTCAACACTAATCAAAGAACTTTATTCGCAGTGTTCAACGCTGATTACCTTAGTGTTTAACACTAATCTGAGATCTCCATTGCCAGTGTTTAACACTGATCTGTTTTAGTGTTTATGATAATTTGAAAGCCTTGTTACTGGTGTTTAACATCAATTATCTTTTAGTGTTAAACACTAACTTGTCAATCTTATTTCCAGTGTTCAACACTGATTGCTCTGTAGTGTTTAACACTAGGCTTTGGCCCAATTGGCTAAATGGATATAGGCAAAGTCCCTCCTTCAATGGACCAACAGGAAGCCAATATTCCAGACACGATTGGACTTAGCCCAAGCTGGCCATAAGTCCCCAATTCGTAATTGAATGAACTAATGGGCTCATAACGTAATTAATTGGTCTTGATCCCAAATTGGGCCAAAGACTATTTAATCCACTCCGGTTTAAGGGTACATCTCTTCACTCCTTTGATACTTGGCGTTGTAATCCCTCAACGTCTTCAAAGAGGTGACGGGTCCCGGTGACCACTCATTAATACGGACTGTGGGGTCCTTAAACTCATGGACTAATGTGTCCTTAAATCAAGATACGGACTGTGGGGTCCTTAAACCCATAGACTATGAGGTCCTTAACCTTGACCGAGATGTCTTAAAACTAACAACGGACTGTGGAGTCTTTAAACCCATGGACTATGAGGTCCTTAACCTTGACCGAGATGTCTTAAAACTAACAATGGACTTTGGGGTCCTTAAACCCACGGACTACGACGTCCTTAACCTTGACCGAGATGTCTTAAAACTAACAATGGACCGCAATGTCCTTAAACTACCCATGGACCGCAATGTCCTTAAACTACCCATGGACCGCAATATCCTTAAACTACCCATGGACCACCACGTCCCTAAAACTGGAACAATAGAGCCTCCGCATGCTCTTTTGTCGGATCTAAATGATCCCATTTAAGTTGATCTTAGCCTCAAAGATGGCTAACGTATCCTTAAACCTTCAAACAAACCGGGCTATGGATCTCCCCCAATTAACTCTGGTTCGAGGGTACATCTCCGAACTCCTGTGACATCTGTCGTTGTAATCCTTCAACGTCGTCAGAGAGGTGATGGGTCCCGACGGCCATACATACGATGGACCACTATGTCCCTAAACTGGAACAATGGAGCCCAAACGCTCCTTCATCCGATCTAAACGATCCCGTTAAGTTGATCTTAGTCTCAAGTTAGACTAACGTATCCTTAGCAAATGTTTGAGTTGATCTTAGCCTCAAGTATGGCTAACGTATCCTCAAACCAAAACCACAAACCCAAATCTAAGATAACACGGATTTGGACTAGTCCACGCCCTACGGGCGACGACATAACTCAGTCTCCGTATACAATCCACGGACAACCAAAAACAAAACATAAAATAGACACACACGACACGAAGTGACCATCTGGAGAAGGAGAAAGTTGTTACCGTGATGCGGTAGCGTAATTAACTGCATGGGCTTGCGCCTGCAGGGAAGAGCGTCCCCACAATCAAAAACCCCTCAAATGAGGGGGAATCTGACGAAGTCTGCTATATCGACCGCATCCGTTTAAACCTTCGATACATGGTGCCATAGATCAACTTGGCATCTCCGGAGGAGTGGACGGATAGCACCAATTAGCATCTGCCCCGAACCTCAGGCGAGACGCCACGTCTCGGCCGCCGTTCGGAGGGGAACAGATTCTGGCACGCCCGGTGGGACCTTTTCCTCTTTCCACTCCACACTTCATGTGTCGTAATTCGCGAACCAATCGCGGTTCGCTAATGGTTGCTCTTGGGTTTCAAGATACTAAGAATTGGCATCTTGCTTATTGCAGAAAGCAATGGATCGATGGCTTCTACTTCTGCGAAATTCTCCAACTGCTCGGACTGCAATTGCAACCAACGCTCTGCCTCGCCAGGAGGTATAGCCTACGGACCCCAAGCTGCTTCGCTATTCACAATGCCCGTGGAACAGGTCACTCGGGCCACCACAGGATTGTTGTTTGGGACCATGCTCCAGCCGACAAGCTTCACCGCTCCAGTGCTGACAACGGAAGCTCTCAAGAAGTCGGTCTTTGATCGTCTTACCCCTGCCGTGGCTCCTCTCAACGAGTCGCCCAACATCAGCGCCTCGGTCTTCTCTAGATTGGGCCAGAAATCCTGCGAACCCATCATGGGGCCTACAATCCCCGAGAAGGCTGCTTCTAAGAAAGGGGCCGCTCCTGCTCCCGAAATCGCCAAGGCGGCTCCTCTGACCAAAAAGTCGGTCTTTACAAGATTAACGGCTTCAGCTCCCGCTCCTGCTGCCCAAAGGACGTCGGTCTTTGACAGGCTAACACCAGCAACGACCCCCCACCTACACAGGGGTCAAGACGAAGCTATTCCACCGCTGAACCCGCGACGTCCACTCGACACGCTCGACGTCGCCACTGGCGCCGAGTAAGGAGGGCTGGGGGCAACTCCCCCTCGGGACTAACTCCACCAACCCCGATGGCAGAAGTTAATGCTGCTGTTCCAACTGGGAACAGCTTCGACATGCTAAATACGGTGCGAAGGAATTCTCCTACTGCAGTGCTAAAAAGGTCTCCTCCCCCATTAAAAAAGATTGTGGAAATAAAATCAGAACAGCCCCGATCCCCTCAACGGCTGTCTTCTAAAATCTATAAGGTTTGGCAGCAGGCCCGAGACTCGATCATCGATCCAAACTTCTCCCGCCAGCACAAGAAGCTGAAAACCTAACCGGAAGCTGGTCACCAGGCTAAACCCCAAAAGGCTGTCTGGACGCCCACCTCAACGGCCCCCTCAACCTCCATGGCTCATAAAAGGAGGAGGCCAGAGAAGATCCCCCAGCCTGCAACAACGGTTAAAAGCACTAAGCCCAGACGCCCGAAGTCTGGGGGCATGGTGGTGCACACTGTTTACATGGTTTCTGGAAAGGAGGAAAGCCGCACTTCTACGGGCCACCGACCGCTAACCCGATCCGTGACAAAAGCCCAGGAGCAGCAACAAAAGCTTCAGGAAATGATGAATGCTATGGCCGCACTTACCGGGCCAAAAGAAAGCCCAGAAACGTCCTCAGACGCACGCCAGGAGGAAGAAACCGACGCTGAATTCCTTCGCCGGATACTGGAGAAAAAGGACAACGAGGCTGCTGGACAAGTGGCCAACATACAACGTATGGGCCTTCTCTTCCAAGATATGATAGGAATGATGATCCAGCAGGACTTACCCGCCGAGGATCCCCCAATCGTTCTTGAAGACGACCGAGGAGAAACGTCGAATCCACCACCAGCCCTCTCGACGGCCAAGGAGGAGACAATCTCCAAGGCTGACTTGGTTGACTACATAGCCCAGCAAATCCGGGTTCATCATGCGACTGAGGCAGCTGGTCAAGTCGTAAAAATGGGGCAGCCATATCCAAGCTGGTACGACCAAATCAAATACCCGCAAGGCTATACGATACCAAAATTCCACGTGTATAAGGGGACCGGCAATCCCCATCAACATGTCGTCCAGTTCCGGGCCCTCTGCGGTAACACCGGCGGTGATGATAAACTGTTGCTCCGCCAGTTCGTGGGCAGCTTATCAGAAACAGTGTTCGAATGGTATTCGGAACTCCCGAACGATTCTATCAAAACGTTCGCTGAAATGGAGTTGTTATTCACTCAGCGATTCGCAAGTGCCAGCGAACACACTCCAATAACTGCATTGATTAACGCCAGGGTAAAACCAGGAGAAACCTGGGTCCAGTATGCTATACGCTGGCGGAATTTGTGGTCAAGATGTGAACAACGCATTGAGGAGGCACCCGCAGTGGGCATGTTCGTGGGAACCCTAGACCCCCACGCAACTATCTCCCAGTTTATGATGTTCTTTAAGCCAACCACATTCCAGGCTTTAATCGACAAGTTGGCTCAGATGGACCAGATGGGTCATAGACCACCTCCTCCGAAGTCGGAACCTCGGAATGACAAGGGTAAAAGAAGGGCAACCTTTGTTGCGAATGCCCAACAGCAACCTAACGCCCCGAAACCGGCAGATCAACTGGAAGAAAGACACCGGTATTATAATGAGAAGATGAAACGTCCCTACTCGTTCCTACGAGACAAGACGAAACGGTTATTCGAGCTGTCAATACGCAACAGACTTATAAACCTACCAAATCTAAGGCGACCGCCGCAACCCACCGAGATGAATAACCCTAACTATTGCCCTTACCATCAAACGGTAAGTCATCCGATTGAAGATTGCTTCGTCTTCAAAGGATGGATTGAAGATCAATACCTCCAGGGGAAGTTTATACTATCTAAAAAGTGGAAAGTGAACCCACCACAACCGCATACTCCTAAGAAAGCAGAAGCACCGGGGGCAACCTGCTCCTTTATTGAAGAAGCTCCATGGGAGGTCGTGCTATCAACTAAAACCAAAAGAATGCTGAGAGACCTTCATGCGTGCCCTGCGATCGAATGGAAGGACCCTCTTGAACCTCAAATTATCAAAGGGATGCTGAGGCACCGCCCAACTACGAAGACTCGCGATGAGGACCCAAATACTCACGCCCAACCGTCAAAATCTTCGAAGAAAAAGAAGAAATCCAAGAAGGCCGTGAAGCTTGGAAACGAGCACACGAACTTGCAGAAGCAAATCGACGCGCTGGAAGAATACAATCAAAAGACACGAACTCCTGTCACTCTGCAAGAGTTCCTCAACCACATCTTTCAAGAGAGAGATGAGGGAGAGAGCTCGTCGAATGAATCCGAAGGATATGTGGCGAGTTGTAACCTAATCTCCCACTCGTTTACCGATGATGAGAAAACTCCAGGCACTAAGAAGCTGGAAGCAGAGCCTGAACCAGAGCGTGCGTGGCCGACAAATGAAATGATCAATGCCTTTCTAGACGAGATTCGTCTAAAAAGTAAAGCGGATCAGGAGCGTGAGATGGCAGCGTCAGAAGGAACCAAATGCAAGCGACTGGACGGAAGAGTTGAACTACCTCTGCCAGAGCGAAAGGCATCCGAAGTAGACAAGTGGATATTCAAAACGAGGAAAAGGTTTGCCAAAGCCATGTCAATGGGGATGAAGCTACCACCCTCGTAAGGAAACACACATGATGGGGTGGAGAGGCACCCTGATTATTGCGCATATCATCGGAAAATCTCACACCCCACGGAGGAGTGCGACGCCTTTAAGATATGGTGGCAAGGATATGTTGCTCATCGGCAACACGTTAAGCGCATGAAACGCAAGAGCCGTCAGGAGCGAAGAAGTACTATCGATGGGCACAACAGAACTACTGGCAACTGTTGTATGGCTCACGCCGGGGGGTCACAAGTTCTCACCTTTGGGAGCGACTCTGATGAAGAAATGGCTCTGGGCCCTCTCTTTAAAGAATCCGTTTTAGGGAAAGAGGAGAAACCGGAGACCTGCGAGAACATTCAGCTGCGCAATCGCACACTCCCAGAAAAGAATCTCGGGCCAGTGAGTAGAAAAGATAAGGGAAAGGAAAAGGTCACTGAAGATATCACTTTAGATGACCAAGTCATGAGAGAGCTGGCTGCCAAAGACCCTCCTAGGAAGGATAAGGTGGACTATAACATCCTCGCGCACCTAAGGAAGCTACCTTCTCAGCTTAGCATTCTCGATGCCCTCCTATTATCAAAAGAAGCGCGAGACTCACTAATTAAGGCATTACAAGAACCTGAACAATTCCAAGACTTCCTCGCCACTGAAAAGATGAAGGATGAACTGGAGGAAGTGCATACGGCCGACATCACTTTCGGTGACAAAGACCTCCTCCTCGGGACGCGCGACCACAACCATCCCCTATATGTCTCCGGATACTGCCATGATATCAAGATAGGCAAGATCCTGGTGGATAATGGATCCTCCGTCAATCTCCTTAATGTTCGGGTGTTGAAGGAAATCTGCATGAGTGTGCAACACCTCGCTCATGACAAAATTACTATCTCCGGTTTCGATTCACAATCGTCACGAACTCTTGGATCTGTGATACTAACATTACGCTTTGGACTTCTCGTCACGGACGTCAAATTCCATGTCATTGACGCCAAGACCTGCTACAACGCCTTGCTCGGTCGTCCTTGGCTAGACGAGTACAACATCATCCCTTCTACGCAACATCAGTGTATGAAGTACTTTAAGGATGGTTTCGAGTATACTGTAACAGGTGAGTTGAACCCATTCTCCGTGAACGAAGTCCGCAAATACGAAGATGCGAAGTACTTTTTGCCAGATTTCGAGGATACAGAAAGGTGTCGCAACCCAGAGAACAAAACCGCCGCCACCATCCCTGTTTTCGGGAGCGATACCGAAGAAGAGGAAGAGATAGTTTATGCAGGGCCATCTCAACGCAGCAACCTGGGGACGCCCGTCCCCATGTTGGTCTTCGGAAGTGATTCAGAAGATGAAGTTAATGCCGTGTTCTCCAACCGGCTGTCAATACAGGCACCCCCTGGCGATGACCATAGTTTGCAAATCACCATGGTACCGTGAGAACACTAAAAGGATCTCGACACGCTTCAAGCTCACAATGTGCAGGACCTGCAAACATTTTACGTCCCTCCCAGACAAAGGGGTGAGAAGGTGATCCTATTCTACCGATCCTCAGAGTCGAAAGTAGAGAAAGAGATCTGGCATGGCGCGGATGCTACACTTGACAGGCTCCAACCCATCCGTCTGCCTAGATACTTTATAAATGGATTAAAGAAGCTATTGAAGCGCCAAGGAGTACCCTTAAAACAGACTGTTCGGCAGGCTCGGTTCTATAACAGGGTTTGGGATGTCCCCGGGACTCAACGCAAATTACCCAACGAGAAAATAGAAACACTCGGGCTTGGATACGCGAGAGCCGGAAAACGGGAACGGGCCCACAGTAGCTACGCCATATATACCTTTGATGAAGAAGAGGACGCCCTTTCAGGAGATGCCAACCCCTCATCAAAACTAGACCCCGCGATTGAAGCGTCGAGTCCGTCGTCTGAAGAACGAATGGGCAAGCCTATCAGGAAAGTGGGTCAGAAAGCTTGGGAAGACCACAACCGCGAAATGGCCATCTACGAGAAGGCCAGGATGCAACGTCTATCTCAACAGGCTGCAAAAGACAACGATGCTCATCCTTGTCAATCCGTTGTACGAAAGGCCCGACGCAGAGACGGAAATAAATCAAGAAGCGGAAAGAGGAGCCGACAACAACGACGCAGGATTAGAGGGTTACTTGATCGGGTATTGCACGGCTCGGATTCGTCCCTCATAAAGAAGATGAGTCGAGCGTATTCCTTCCCCCGAGACAAGACAGAGAGGTTACTCAAGCTCGCCATAAAACATCAAATGATCACGCTTCCAGAGTCTAGACATCCTGAACAAGCTAACAAGGCTTCTCATCTGAGCTATTGCTCTTATCACCGAGCCATAGGACATCTTACCGAAGACTGCTTCACATTCAAGAACTGGGTCGAGGACCAGTACCAACAGGGCATATTCGCTTTATCCGACGGCTGGAGGGTAACGCCGCCACAAGAGCATGAACCCAAGGCCGCAAGAGAAGAACCGGATCCACCTCAGTCCTGGGAGCGGATTCACACCTGTTATACGATTACGATATTAAAAGAAGAGCCCGAGAACATAGATGACCTTCCCCGGTGCTTTGAGAACAGCGATGATGAGGTGATCTCAGAATTTCCGCCCGCTCCGAAAGAACTGGAAGATGGTATACATACTACTGCAGATAACCTCAAGAAGATTGAGTTGGGATCGGCAGACGACCCGCGACCGACATTTGTCAGCGAGCTGCTATCTGAAGAAAGGGTGGCTACGTTAAAGAACGTGCTTCTACGACATAAACACTGCTTCGCATGGAACTACTCCGAGATGCCAGGATTAGATCCGGAGATTGCTGTGCATAAATTAGCAATATCCCCAGATATCAAGCCGGTCAAGTAGGCGCCAAGAAGGATGCGACTCGAGCTTGAGATGAGCATCAACGCCGAAGTCAACAAGCTGATCGATTCGGGATTTATCCAAGAAGTCCAATATCCCGATTGGATCGCCAATATCGTCCCGGTAATGAAGAAGAATGGGACGGTACGCATATGCGTGGATTTCAGGGATCTCAATAAAGCATGTCCAAAGGATGATTTCCCAGTACCAGTAACCGAGCTAATGATAGATAACACGTCCACTCACGAGGTTTTCTCCTTTATGGACGGTTCGTCAGGATACAATCAGATAAAGATGTATCCCGAAGACCAGAAGCACACCGCTTTCCGGACCCCTTTGGGTATATTCTACTACAGGGTTATGCCCTTTGGTCTAAAGAACGCTGGCGCTACCTATCAAAGGGCCATGACAAAGATCTTCGATGACCTCATACATGACATCGTCGAGTGCTATATCAATGACCTCGTAGTAAAGAGCATGTCATACGGAGAACATTTAAAGCATCTGGAGACTGTATTTCAACGCCTTCGGCAATATAATTTGAAAACGAATCCCCTCAAATGCGCGTTTGGAGTCTCCTCGGGAAAATTCCTGGGATTCATCATTCAACACCGAGGTATTGAAATAGATCCGTCAAAGATTAAAGGGATCATGGAAATGCCTCCGCCAAGAACCCTCAAACAGTTGCGGTCCCTACAAGGGAAGCTCGCATACATCCGGCGGTTTATCGCTAATCTTTCAGGCAAATGCCGTCCTTACAGCCACCTGATGAAAAAGGGAACTCCATTCGTTTGGGATCACAAATGTCAAGGTGCACTAGACGAGATCAAGCAGTACCTACAGAACCCTCCGGTGTTGGCTGCGCCGGTCAAGGGAAAACCCCTCATTCTTTATACGACCGCCCTCGAAGGTTCCTTGGGCGCATTATGGGCACAAGAGAACGATCAGGGGAAAGAGAGGGCACTCTACTACTTAAGTCGAGTTCTACTGGGGGCAGAAAGCAACTACTCTCCCATTGAAAAACATTGCTTGGCGTTAATCTTCGCGATAACAAAGCTCAGGCACTATGCGTTGGCGCATGAGGTCCGTCTCATTTCAAAGGTGGATCCCCTTAAATACTTGATGTCGAAAGCCATATTGACGGGACGACTCGCTAAGTGGGCCCTGCTCTTGATGGAGTTCTCGATAACGTATCAACCTCTCAAGGCAGTGAAAGGCCAGGCCATTGCCGATTTCCTCGCTGAGCATCCGATACCGGCCGATTCTCCTCTGAACTGTGATTTGCCGGATGAGCATGCATTTGATGCGATTAGCAGTGGAAGCACCCGATGGGAACTCTATTTCGACGGAGCGTCCTCTATAAAGAAACAGAAACAAGGTGTCCCAATGATCAAATCGGGGGTAGGCCTCGTCTTTGCAACTCCACAAGGAGGGATAATGCGCTTCGCCTTCTCCTTAACAGAGCTGAGGACAAACAATGAAGCTGAATACGAAGCTCTGATTGCAGGCCTCGAAATCGCCATCGACCTGGGAATTGAAGACCTTCTTATATACGGAGATTCTCAACTGGTCATTAGTCAAGTAAATGGTGACTACCAAACGTGCAAACCGGAGTTGGTGAAGTACGGCGAAAAGGTGCAACAACTATTGACCCAAATTCCCTCCTATACTTTGGAGAACATACCGCACGCGGAAAACAGCAAAGCAGACGCGTTGGCTAAACTTGCTAAAGAACTGGCTGACGAGAGCCTCGATGACGTCAGAATCGTGGTACAAAGCCGTCGAGTGCTCGCCCCGGCAGAGATACCTCCGGAATTATATAAAGAAAAGGGAGCGACTGAGCAGACGACCCTACAAATAAAAGACCATGAGAAGGCCGAGGACTGGAGGGAAGTCTTCATAGACTACTTTAAGTCCCACCGAATGCCCAAAGAAGCGTCCTCAAGACATCAGCTCATGAAACGAGCTCTATCTTTCGCTTTCGTCAACGATACTCTATACAAGAGATCGTTTGATTCTCTATGGCTGAGATGCTTAGGGCCTGACGAAGCAGAAAGAGTCATTCAGGAAGTTCACGACGGACTTTGCGGTTCTCACCAAGCAGGCCCAAAGATGAAGTTAAAAATTAAACGGATGGGTTACTACTGGCCCACGATGATCTAGGACTGCCTCGAGTATGCGAAGCAATGCCACTCGTGCCAGATTCATGGAGACTTTATCCACCAACATCCGAATCCACTACACCCAACGGTGGCTAGCTGGCCATTCGAGATGTGGGGGACTGACATAGTCAGCCCCATCGAGCCAGCATCGTCCCGGGGACATCGTTTTATCCTGGCGACAACTGATTACTTCTCCAAATGGGCAGAAGCAGTACCACTGAGGGAAGTGAAGACGGAGAATATCCTCCATTTCTTTAAGACGCACGTCATCTATCAGTTCGGAACTCCACGGCGGATTATCTCCGATAATGGGCCAGCCTACCGAAGCCATAAGATTAGCCGCTTCGCACAGCAGCACAATATAGACTGGAGATATTCTTCAGTTTACAACCCACGAGCTAACGGTCTGGCCGAGGCCTTCAATAAGACCTTGACGAAGATCATAAAAAAGACCGTTTCCAGGAATAAGAGAGACTGGCACGAGAGGCTGCAAGAAGCCCTTTGGGCTTATCGAACTACATTCAAGACGGCCACGAACACAACGCCGTACGCGTTGGTATTTGGGACGGAAGCAGTGCTCCCCCTCGAGATAGAGTTACCCTTTCTACGAGTGGCAGTCCACCACGAGCTGACGGACGAAGAAAATGCTCACCTTCGGCTTGAGGAGCTTGATGCCCTCGATGAAACCCGGCTCATAGCGCAATAACATCTGGAAGCCTACAAAGCAAAGATGACGCGCTCGTACGAAAGATCGACCAGGCCGAGAACATTCCGCCAAGGCGATCTCGTACTAGTGGTCAAAAGACCTATGATCCCCAATCGTGCCAAGCGGGGAAAATTTGAGCCAAACTATGAAGGCCCGTACATCATAGACAAGGTCTACCAGGGTGGAGCCTATCTACTCATGGACATGCACGGTGAAAGGCCTTTTAGGCCAATAAATGGCCGCTTCTTAAAGAAATACTATGCTTAATGAGCCACAGCCTGGGTCAATGAAAGATGACGACGACTATGTCCGCTCGCTATCTTCCTAAGCTCAGACTTTACAAGCAGCAGCCGGCATTCCAATAACGATGGACCGAAACGTCCTTAAACTAACAACGGACCGAAACATCCTTAAACTATCGATGGACCGAGATGTCCTTAAACTAACGATGGACCGAAACGTCCTTAAACTAACAACGGACCGAAACATCCTTAAACTATCGATGGACCGAAATGTCCTTAAACTAACGATGGACCGAAACGTCCTTAAACTAACAACGGACCGAAACGTCCTTAAACTATCGATGGACCGAAATGTCCTTAAACTAATGATGGAACGAAACGTCCTTAAACTAACAACGGACCGAAACGTCCTTAAACTATCGATGGACCGAGATGTCCTTAAACTAACGATTAACCGAAACGTCCTTAAACTAACAACGGACCGAAACGTCCTTAAACTATCGATGGACCGAAATGTCCTTAAACTAACGACGGACCGAAACATCCTTAAACTAACAACGGACCGAAACGTCCTTAAGCTATCAATGGACCGAAATGTCTTTAAACTAACGACGAACCGAAACGTCCCTAAACTACTACCGCAGCAACCTAAGGCTGACGAGATAAAAAAAAGAGAGAAAAAGAATAAAAAACGGTGTGTCCACAAGCAAAATGGGCACGGATGAAAACCCGAAAGGGCTCCGTGAGTAAAATCAGCAGGACAACCGGCGAGTGTTTGTGAAAACCCGAAAGGGCGCAACCTCGTTAAAAGACACTTGCTGGGTCCTCTCGACCTTGTAAGGAGAAACCACCTGCGTGAGATCCTTACGACTCACAAAGGAGCAACACACTTAGGGATCCTCACGATTCCTAAGGAGAAAATACACTTACGAGATCCTCACGACTCGTAAGGAGAACTCTCTTATGGGACCCTCACGGCTCATAACATTTGAAAGTCTTAAGTTACAGAAACCTAAACCTGTTCTTAAGCAAATCCTCCACAACCTTCGATATTGCCCTACAAGGGACTCAATACTGACCCTTGTATACAATCCACGGGCGCGAATAAACATTTCCCCAGCAAAGTCCAACCCTTGTAGGTCCTCTCGATCCATAAGGAGAAAGCCCTCTTGTAGGATCCTTACGACTTACAGAGGAGCACACACTTAGGAATCCTCACGATCCCTAAAGAGAAAATACACCTGCAAGATCCTCACGACTTGTAGGGAGAAATACCTTTGTGAGACCCTTACGGCTCATGAAGTCAAAAGCCTTGGTCGACAGGACCCTTAACCCTGTTTGCTGAGCCACCTTTGTTCATCATCGACAAAGGCAAATGATGATTCGCTCCTGGCAACATTCCAGTTGTAGCGGTGCTGATGCCGAAATCGGTGCCTAAAATCCAGGCTTGCAGAGAAAAAGCTAGCAAGCCATACATGCCTACAAAATAGCCGAAATGATAGGGCAACTTGCAATAAAAAGCAGCAAGTAAAAAATGAAGGCATGAAAAATAGTCGAAATGATGGGGCAACCTGCAATAAAAAGCAGCAAGTAAAAATGAAGGCATAAAAAATAGCCGAAATGATGGGGCAACTCGCAATAAAAAGCAGCGAGCAGAAAATAAATAGATAGCCGAAATGATTGGGCACCGCGAAAAATAGCCGAAATGATGGGGCAATCGCGACCTTCGCGATATAAAAGCTGAAACGATAGAGCATCGCGGAAAAAGAAATAAAATAAAAATAAAATTTATGCCTTACAGGTGATGTTCCATCACACCCTGTATACAATCCAACGGCATAAACAAAAAGGGAACATACCTCCCTCCCCCAGGTTCACCAAAGAAAGAAGCTAAATCTCGACGGGCCACAAGCGACCTAGAGATCATCCCAACACTCGTCTCGTAATGACGGACACAACTTCAAGCTAAGCGGAACAGCGGCAACTCCCAGTTCCATGGCTCGGTGGTATACATATCGCCAACAGTCAAACCTCCATCCCGTGAAATGCGGATACAATCAGCCAAATTCCTGGTTACGTGGAACGCGGATAATGTCACTCTTTGACCCCGTGGAAAACGTCCAGAGCGGATCCTGGTCCTCGCAGAGCACGGCAGTGAACCCGTGTGAAGCATCCAGAGCGGAGCCTAGTCTTTGCCGAGCACGGCAGTGAACCCGTGTGAAGCATCTAGTGCAAAATTCCTGGTTACGCGAAACGCGGATAATGTCACTCTTTGACCCCGTGGAAAACGTCCAGAGCGGATCCTGGTCCTCGCAGAGCACGGCAGTGAACCCGTGTGAAGCATCCAGAGCGGAGCCTAGTCCTTGCCGAGCACGGCAGTGAACCCGTGTGAAGCATCTAGTGAAAAATTCCTGGTTACGTGGAACGCGGATAATGTCACTCTTTGACCCTGTGGAAAACGTCCAGAGCGGATCCTGGTCCTCGCAAAGCACGGCAGTGAACCCGTGTGAAGCATCCAGAGCGGAGCCTAGTCCTCGCCAAGCACGGCAGTGAACCCGTGTGAAGCATCTAGTGCAAAATTCCTGGTTACGTGGAACGCAGATAACGTCACTCTTTGACCCCGTGGAAAACGTCCAGAGCGGATCCTGGTCCTCGCAGAGCACGTCAGTGAACCCGTGTGAAGCATCCAGAGCGGAGCCTAGTCCTCGCCAAGCACGGCAGTGAACCCGTGTGAAGCATCTAGTGCAAAATTCCTGGTTACGTGGAACGCGGATAACGTCACTCTTTGACCCCGCGGAAAACGCCCAGAGCGGAGCCTGGTCCTCGCCAAGCACGGCAGTGAACCCGTGTGAAGCATCCAGAGCAAATACCGGACTGTGTAGTCCTTAAAATCCACGGACTATGACGTCCTTAACCTCGACCGTGATGTCTTAAAACTAACGATCAAACACCCCGATTCCCTACGGATTCTGCCTTGGTTTAAGGGTACATCTCTTTACTCCTTTGATACCTGGCGTTGTAATTCCTCAACGTCTTCAAAGAGGTGACGGGTTCCTGCAACCAAACATCAGACTGTGGAGTCCCTAAATCCACGGACTATGAGGTCCTTAATCTTGACCGTGATGTCTTAAAACTAACAGCGGACGGTGGAGTCCCTAAATCCACGGACTATGAGGTCCTTAACCTTGACCGTGATGTCTTAAAACTAACATCGGACTGTGGAGTCCCTAAATCCACGGACTATGAGGTCCTTAACCTTGACTGTGATGTCTTAAAACTAACAGCGGACGGTGGAGCCCCTAAATCCATGGACTATGAGGTCCTTAACCTTGACCGTGATGTCTTAAAACTAACAGCGGACGGTGGAGTCCCTAAATCCACGGACTATGAGGTCCTTAACCTTGACCGCGACGTCTTTAAACTACGATACCTGGAGCGGCCCCTGACCCCGTGAAACACGGATAAGGGTGACCACATCCAGTACTTGCAGGTCCTCACGACCTGTAAGGAAGAAAAACTCTCTTGTGAGATCCTTACGACCCTCAAGGGAAAACCCGCTTAAGAATCCTCACGATTTTTAAGAAAAACTTACACCTATGGGATCCTCTCGACCTATAGGGAGAAAAAACTCTTTATGAGACCCTCGTGGCTCATAAAATGCAAAAGTCTTAGGAAGCAGATCTTAACCCTGAATCCAGAGCCATCACTGTCCTGCAAGGAGATCAAGATAGAATATCCGCAGAATACATTCAATAAAAAGGGGATACACCATTGAGAGGAAAATTGTATCTTTTATTCATAAGCCAAAATGGATACAAAATACAAGTCATGGAAGAAACAAAAAGAAAGATACTCTTATCCATGAGTATGTACAAAAAAAAGGGAGAAAAGATACAAATGTTTCAAGCCGGCGGGCGATTCAGCAGCTTGGACAGCTCATCCTGCTTTTGTTGGACCACGGCTTCATGACACAAGATCTCCAAAAGACGAGCCTCCGCCTGAGCTTGTTGGACCTGATATGAAGCAAGCCTGGCTTCAAGCTCTTTTTCAGTGGCCTTATGAGCTTCGACCCTCTCACGAGTGAACGTGGCAGCTTTATCGAGAGCCACCACCTCTTTGATGGACTCCTGAAGCACCCGCCAGAGTTCATACGCTTTGTTGGCTTTGGTTGTGAGATTGGCTTGAAGCTCGCCCAGCGCCTTAGAGGCTAGCTCCCTCTCCGAGAACTTGCGACCGAGCCTCTTCTCACATGACGTCATGTTTGCCGCGCACCGTGCTATCAGCCCCCGTAACTCCGCCTTTGCAGCCACGGCCTCTGAGGAAAGGTGGGAACATTCGAGGACGTGCAGGCAAGCCTCCACCCGCCGGCGGAACTCCACCCAGACTCGCACCACCTCTTCGCTGTGGTAGGTGGCAAGAAAAGGAAGAGAACCGTTAGCCTCGGCAGCAAATGCTTCAGCCGTGGTCACGCTGCCAGCACGAAGCTCCTCGATCAGAGACGACAAGGAGACGAGGCTTAATTGGGCCAAGCGTTCTGAAGCCCGCAGGGCATAAGGGCCGGGCGGCATCACGATGCGCGACTCCAACGCCGTGGAGACTGGCAGAGCTGTTCAAATTTGAAAGACGTCAGCAAAATTCTTAAGCAAAGAACGAATGAGAGTATAATGAAATGTCGCTTACCGACAGTCGTGCAAGTAGGAGCTGAAGGCTCCCCTGGCCCTTCGAGAACCTCGACCTCATCATCGGCTTCCAGAACTGTAGAAAACATCAATGTCAGTACGCAAAATAACGACGATGCTATGAGAAGGGATGGACGACACCAACCTTGCCCAGATGAGAGGACAATGCGTTGGGGGGATATCGCCTGTGGAGCTGCCATCTCCAGCAGACGCTAAAAGGATTGCCGGGGAGACAGATCGACAATAGAGGCCGCCAACTCGCGTAATTCTGAGAAAACAAAAGAGTTCAGACAACAGAAAGACTGCTAATTTAAAATTCAGAAAGGTTACCTTCAACACTCCTCCCATTCTGAGCCGGGGGGATAGCGGCTTCGACAGCCTCTGTCGGAACCCCGGACTCCAACAGAGGGAGGGAAGTCCCCACTACCTCCATCTCAGCTTCGGGGCCACCTTCGGGAAGAGCCGTTGGGGCAGCAGCCTTCAAATGAGTCTCCCCCAAAGGGGCGAGCACTACTTGATCAAGAACAGCCACTGGAGGCTCTATCGCAAGAGGAGCAGCCTCATCAGCCCCCTCCGCATCAAGCAATGTTTCATCGGGGATTTCGGCAGGCGTCGGCTTCAATGAGCCCATACGAAGCTCCCCCAGCGTCGAAGATTCTGCACGATTCGAATAAAAATAATGATACATATGCACGGGCATAAATAATCAGAAAGACTGCAAAAGGAGCACAACGTACCTATACGCAAGGAAGCCCTCAATATGGCTTCTTCAAGCCGCTGCTCCTTCTCAAGGAGATAGGCTCGCCGGGGTCCAAGAGTAGACTCATGACCGCCGGTCCATAAAGAAAGTGCATCAGCTGCGTCTTCTGAAGCGGCCTGCTTCAAAGCCCTTTCCCCACATTCCTCCAAGGGACCGATGAATCACCGCCGAATCCACGAAGGATCTTCGTAAAAAATTACAGCGGGATAAGACTTCTTCGGAACCTTGGCATTATAAGACGCGTCTTTTGAATGCCGTATGGCCTCAGCCAGCTGTGCGGCCTCCTCATCAGCCGAACTCGGGAAGAGAAGTCCAGCATCTGACTCTTGCAGGGCCAATGGTTCATCTTCAAGGATAGGCTCAGACTCCGCCACAGAATCAAGCAGGGTGGTGGCCGCTTTCCTCCGCCGTTTAGACCCAGAGCCGATCGCTGAGGATGACCGTTTCCTCCCGCGCGAAGCCTTAGGGCGGCGCTGACCCACATCGCCCTCAGCGCCCTCATCCCTGTTACTCTCGTTCGGTGCCACAACCGAGGACGACATCACCGTTGTCGACGCCACAGGGGGCGGTACCGCCACCGGCAGGGGTGCTACTACTGGGGCCCGTTTACCCCGCCATTGAGAACCCAAGGGCATACCAGCTATTGGAGTAAGTCTACCCCTGACTCCCCCAGAATGAGCGCGGTGCCAGTCTCCCTCAAAGGGATGCGGACCGGAACCCTTGGTTGTAGCTTAGCCCCCGAAACCTGAGGAGGGGCGTCGTGACCAAGAAGCACCCTTCTTTCTTCAAGGATAATTGGGCTGATCCGATGAAGGTACCAGCCCATAAATGCACCCACACACCGGGGCATGTACTCAGCTTCAGGGACCATGAAACGGGAGCCGGTGTTCAGCCTCATGAAATGGTGAGCGGCATCGCGAACAGCATCGAGCGAAGGGATCGGGGCGACTATAAAAGCCTCGAAAGGAACACCGTGGTCGTATCCGAGCTGCCGGGCGAATTGTAGCGGATTGTACCGCATAAAAAGAGCTGCACTGTCCTGGTGAAACACCAAGTAGCCCGGTCTAATTGTATACAAATGCGCAGTCTCCCAGGGCTTCAAAGAAGGTGCGTTGTCTTTCGACTGGTCCCAGAGTTGTTGGACGGGACCCGAAGGAGTAGACAAGACCCGATCACTAAAAGCCAACCCGCCAGCGGTGGCCTGAGGAGAAATCAGCACCCGAATAGCCCCGAATTAGGTCGGGTCAGCAGCAGAAGCACCCACCAGTCGCATGAGTCGCGGGAAGGGATAGGCGTCGTAAAAGGCGGGCCTCTGATGCATAGCGAAATCCCCCAGCACATGCATTTCGACCTAGGACGTGAAATAATGAAGTGAAAAGTTCACTACGTCCACGCCGGGTGTAGAGGTATTAGCTGCGGTGCCCAATCCATGATAGAGGTGCGCCAAGGCCGGGATTCCAATGGCCAACCGCGTCCCCTTAGCAATACGATGGGCCGGGTAGATGACCGAGGCTCTCATGAAGCGGCGATGCATAAGGATAACGAACCAACTGAGCCAAACACTAACAAACCCCACAAAGAACGTCTCCTCGTCCATGCCTGGGACAGCAATGGATTCAAAAGATATCGGCGATATAATAGGGATGTAGTACTGAGGTAGATCTGATTCAGTGGTCGGCAGCTTCTTCGGACCGAACCCAAAAGGGTCCTCAATGTTGGCAAACTTCGGGGCTGTCTTCGATAAGGCGTCCTCACGAAGGAAACAAGCAATGAAGCTCTTGAAAGTAACGCCGTGCTCTTCGGACTCGGTGAATAATCGGTCGAAGATGCCTAGCGCCTTGATTAAACTGGGGCGCTTGTGGCGAACGGCATTCTCAGCAGACAGGCCGTCAACCGGGGCGGGCTCAGGTTCAAAAACGTACTCGTCAGGAGGCAACAACTCCTCATACAAACTACCCCTGATTGGCAACCCCGAAATATCATAGAATTCTGCTAGGGAGATCGATACCTCGCGATCTCCTAGGATGAAAGTGTTGGTAGGAAGATTCCATTGGTTTAAAAACGCCTTAACCCACCAGACATGCGGGGACTTATAATGAAATAGTGACGCGTATATGGCCTGATAAAGCCCGAATTTCTGCAACCGCGCGCGATGGGTAGAAAGGATGTAGCGAGCCCAGAGAAGGTAGCCCGTAGGATGCCGGGGAGTAAGCCCTATCTTATAAATTTGCCCCCACGGGTGGGCCTCACCCTGGCAGATACGCCGCCCCAAGATGTCTATAGCCGGGATCGGATGGTTCGGAATACCGGTCGTCGAAGGCTCGAGCCTCCCCGTTGGAGTCCAGTTGGGCATTTCCATAGCAAAAACTGTCCTCGGAGGATCCATCGGTAAAAATGGGAAAGTGGGCTCCGTCGGCACCGCGCAAAGAAAACTCCGACGACCCTGAATAATCTGACTGTACCAAGATCCCCATTGAAGAAGGTTGGTGCAGTTCGGGTTATAGGCCCGAATCATCGCCATCGCTTCCTCATCAGATGGTGACTGAGGAAAAGCAGCCTCCGAGCGAGAAAAGGGAAAGCGTGGAACAGAAGTCATCGCACCTGAAATCCAATAAAGGAATACCGTTAGAAGAAAAGTCAGCAATATATATATATATTCATGCATGAACATGAAGACTAGTTAAAGAAAGCAACAGTAGAGTTTTCTGGGACCATTGGCTACAAAACATATGGGCCCCACAGAATCCGAATGACGGCTCATTAATAATGAGACCAAATAGTTACAATAAAACAAAGGGAATATCCTCATTTAATAAAGAATGATGACCATGCACATTCCCCCCAACAGGATCTGTCTCGGGCTCTACAATGAATCCAACAAGATCAAAGGAATTAAATTCCCACAGAAGACATCATTACAAAACCCTTATTTCATTAATTGCAGAAGAACAACCTCGGGCCAAGAGACCCCAGGAAGCCTCCGTGTGAAGAAATCGAGTCCTTCATTGGAATTAAATTCCTTATTAAGAAAAGGGAATTAAATTCTCAAAAACATTTTTGGATGGAATTAAATTCCATGGAGTTGAAACGCCATCATCATTTCCCCAAAGATCATCTAAACCCTAAGAGATCTACTGATGGAGGTTAAAGAAATTGAAGAAAAAATGGGTTCTTTGTGAAATCCTTAATGTGGATTTAAAATCCAGAGAATTCTTTTAAAACGAAGGTGCTTCAGCCGTTCAACATTATTACCTGAGGAAAAGGGATTCTTCAACAGAGTTAAACTCTGGAAAATGTCTGAGACAGAGAACTAAGCTCTGGAAGCGAGAATTAAATTCTCAAGGGAAAAGTTCTCAGAAGAAGAAGATGAGCAAAGTGAAGGCTCCTCTGAAGAGACGGTGGTATTTATAGAAGGCGAGGGAAACGATTCATCTCCCCAAATCCCTAAAGGAACCCAACGGTCACAAAAGGTGACAGCGCTGCACTCACGTGCTGACACGTGAGAACAACGCTGTGGGGGCATTTGTTTCCTGATTTAAAATCAGAAAAGCTTATGGAAAAAGCTTCAGAAAAGGGTCACGTGCTTACACGTGACCAGCAGTCACGTGTCGGCATGTGACATCTAAAAGTATCGACAAGGCAAATTCAGTTTCCCAAATACATCAAAGAAAGGGGCTTCAGAAAGGGTCACATGCTCCCACGTGACCTGGGTCACGTGTCGGCACGTGACATTTAAAAGCAGCGGCAAAGACACAACGGTTCCCTGATCAAATCAAGAAAAAGGCTTCAGAAGAGGTCACGTGCTCCCACGTGACCAGGGTCACGTGTTGGCACGTGACACTCAAAACATCAGACTCATTCTCC
This sequence comes from Agapanthus africanus, assembly GCA_030015575.1. Taxonomy (NCBI): domain Eukaryota; kingdom Viridiplantae; phylum Streptophyta; class Magnoliopsida; order Asparagales; family Amaryllidaceae; genus Agapanthus; species Agapanthus africanus. The sequence continues at coordinate 543,798,840 of CM057337.1, forward strand.
GGTTAAATCGAGAAGAAGGCTCCATTCCAGGGTCACGTGCTCACACGTGACCAGTTGTCACATGGTGGCACGTGACAGCTAAACAGAGAACAGAAAGCAAAGCGCAGAAAGAAAGAAGAAAGCTCGTTCCAAGGGGGTCACGTGGCCACACGTGACCGACTTCAAAGCCCATTTGTTAACATAATTAAATTCTGAGAAAAGAACTCTCAAATCTTTCCAATGGAAAAAGATTATAAGCAACCGATTAAATTAAAGATTCAGAGGTGATTAAATATCACCTATCTATGGAAAAATCTCGAACTTGGAAAGATTTCCCCTTTAAATCTAACAGAAATAACAAAGGAGAAGCTCTGGATTTGAAATCCAATGGTGAATAAAATTCACCTAGTAATCCAAAGGTCCAAAACGAATGATGGATGCAAATCAAATCTCTCAATGAAGATACGTCAAAAACTAATTGACTCGGCTGCTTCTCCTATAAATAGGAGCCAAGAGACACAAAAAAGAGATATATACGCAGAGGGAAGAAAAGGGAGAGAGCTTTGATACTTTGAGGAATTTGGATCTTCTGCAAAAGAAAACCCTAGGTAAGAAAGGGAAGGCTCCTTGAAAGCAAAGAGAATTTAATTCTCAACAGAGTTTAACTCTGATATATAAAACAGAAGAACATATCTCTTCTCTCTTTGATAGAGGATCTGCAAAGTGTACATCTCCCCTTGAAGTTGAGAATTTAATTCTCAATGGGTCGAGATCCTGCCATGCAGATCCAAAACATAGAGGGGGAACGGAAGTACGAGAATTTAATTCTCACAGAACTATAGGAATTTAATTCCTTTAAAATTAAATTAGGGCTTGACCCTGTGTCATGGGAATTTAATTCCTTCAGAACAAAAAGAAACAGGGTTTAACCCTAATTAAGAACTTAGTTCTGTTGAAACAGCGGGAATTTAATTCCCTTAATCATAATTCTTTAACAGAAAATGGGAGTTTAATTCCTTAAAAGCTTTTATTAGGGTTTAACCCTATTCAGTTCTTCACATATATGAGGAATTTAATTCCTACAGAAAATTCAGAGTCCAACTCTATTCCAGAATATAAATCTTCAAAAGGAAGTAGGAATTTAATTCCTTTGAAATTACTGTCAGGGTTTAACCCTACGAGGAATTTAATTCCTGGAAAAGATTAACAGATCCTCTAAACAACATACATAGAGGCAGGGGCCCAAAAGATCTACAGAAAGCCCCTTTGAGGCAGGGGCCCAAAAGATCTACAGAAAGCCCCTTTGAGGCAGTGCCCCACGTGACCCACGTGACCCTTGACAGAAGCTTTAACACACAAGCATTTGAATGCCCGTTACGTGATGGCACGTGATGCTCTGAAAGATGCAATAATCTCAGAAGAACAAATGAAGGGAGGGCGCTCTCACGTGTTGCCACGTGACCCCTCTTGCCTTAGTGTTTAACACGAAATTGAAACTCCCGAACCCAGTATTGAAACACTGTTGGGCCTTAGTGTTCAACACTAATCAAAGAACTTTATTCGCAGTGTTCAACACTGATTACCTTAGTGTTCAACACTAATTTGAGATCTCCATTGCCGTGTTTAACACTGATCTGTTTTAGTGTTTATGATAATTTGAAAGCCTTGTTGCTGGTGTTTAACACCAATTATCTTTTAGTGTTAAACACTAACTTGTCAATCTTGTTTCCAGTGTTCAACACTGATTGCTCTGTAGTGTTTAACACTAGGCTTTGGCCCAATTGGCTAAATGGATAGAGGCAAAGTCCTTCCTTCAATGGACCAACAGGAAGCCAATATTCCAGACACGATTGGACTTAGCCCAAGCTGGCCATAAGTCCCCAATTCATAATTGAATGAACTAATAGGCTCATAACGTAATTAATTGGTCTTGATCCCAAATTGGGCCAAAGACTATTTAATCCACTCCGGTTTAAGGGTACATCTCTTCACTCCTTTGATACTTGGCGTTGTAATTCCTCAACGTCTTCAAAGAGGTGACGGGTCCCGGTGACCACTCATTAATACGGACTGTGGGGTCCTTAAACTCATGGACTAATGCGTCCTTAAATCAAGATACGGACTGTGGGGTCCTTAAACCCATGGACTATGAGGTCCTTAACCTTGACCGAGATGTCTTAAAACTAACAACGGACTGTGGGGTCCTTAAACCCATGGACTATGAGGTCCTTAACCTTGACCGAGATGTCTTAAAACTAACAATGGACTGTGGGGTCCTTAAACCCACGGACTACGACGTCCTTAACCTTGACCGAGATGTCTTAAAACTAACAATGGACCGCAATGTCCTTAAACTACCCATGGACCACAATGTCCTTAAACTACCCATGGACCGCAATGTCTTTAAACTAGCAATGGACCACCACGTCCCTAAAACTGGAACAATAGAGCCTCCGCATGCTCTTTTGTAGGATCTAAATGATCCCGTTTAAGTTGATCTTAGCCTCAAAGATGGCTAACGTATCCTTAAACCTTCAAACAAACCGAGCTATGGATCTCCCCCAATTAACTCTGGTTCGAGGGTACATCTCCGAACTCCTCTGACATCTATCGTTGTAATCCTTCAACGTCGTCAGAGAGGTGACGGGTCCCGACGGCCATACATACGATCGACCAATATGTCCCTAAACTGGAACAATGGAGCCCAAACGCTCCTTCGTCGGATCTAAACGATCCCGTTAAGTTGATTTTAGTCTCAAGTTAGACTAACGTATCCTTAGCAAATGTTTGAGTTGATCTTAGCCTCAAGTATGGCTAACGTATCCTCAAACCAAAACCACAAACCTAAATCTAAGACAACACGGATTTGGACTAGTCCACGCCCTACGGGCGACGACATAACTCAGTCTCCGTATACAATCCATGGGCAACCAAAAACAAAACATAAAATAGACACACACGACACGAAGTGACCATCTGGAGAAAGAGAAAGTTGTTACCGCGATGCGGTAGCGTAATTAACTGCAGGGGCTTGCGCCTGCAGGGAAAAGCGTCCCCACAATCAAAAACCCCTCAAACGAGGGGGAATCTGACGAAGTCTGCTACATCGGCCGCATCCGTTTAAACCTTCGATACATGGTGCCATAGATCAACTTGGCATCTCCGGAGGGGTGGACGGATAGCACCAATTAGCATCTGCCCCAAACCTCAGGCGAGACGCCACGTCTCGGCCGCCGTTCGGAGGGGAACATGTATCATCAAACATGATACAATCAAGTGCACACAAAAGCATATCACATATACAATGTGCACTTCAAGTGAGAAAATCCTTTTAAAATGAACCAATACTAGTTAATGCAAATTAATATATCAAATATATAATTATACATTAAATCATTAAATCAACACTTGATTCAATGATCTGGTCATGTCGCACATAACCGACTAGTATACAATGTATCGATTTATCGAATCAATGATTCGACAACTAGGTTATATCGCATACAACCAATCGAAACATTCATCGCGAGAATGAAATACGGTATCACATACACGCATTATTCTCGGTCCCGCACATATCTCATATGTGCTCCTATTTCGTTTCGCTTGAGCCAGGAAACCTCTCTGTAGGACTCTAAAGACTCGTCAATACGCCGGTAGCAGATGATGATCATATCAAGCACCCACAAGCCGCAAGCGGTCTGCTGAACGTAACGGCCATCCAGGTATTGAGCGATCAGAAGATCGACGAGCTAGCCCGCTCACACTCCTGTGAATCCAACCAGTAACACTTACCGTACAGTCTGGTCTGTTCGTCTGATATGTCGCATATCAAGTCTAGGGGTGGTAAACGTCAGACCCCAATAACCGATAAGTCGTGCCGATGTGAGGCTCGTAACGGGTCGAGAAACTACTGGTAACACTTACCAGCAAATCTCTGATCAGCCCTGGCCAAGGACTTCCCTGTTACGGCCAATCGAGCACAGCGCAACATCAACCCCCAATACCGGGAGAGACGAAACCCCTCCTATCGCTCATTGCCTCCATGTGACTCGGGACTGTACCCAAAGACCACCGTTTTGCATGCCCTCATGGACATGGTAAGGTGGAGATCAAAGCACAGTAGGAATCACACAAGACTCTATGACGATCTCGGGTCTACAGACTAACCTGTACAAGTGTCACCTGAGAACTGCCATCTGACGTGAGGTATAATACCATCTGGGAGTTCTCGGCGAGTCCGTCCAGTGTACCCAGTCTCCACTGAGCACCCGTATACCATCTCTGATGTCAAACACCAAGGGATATGGGATCATCCATCGCCCATCTCATGGGTCGAGAAGCGTATACGCTAGTCTACTCTGGTATATCGATGCCCCGTCTCGATAAACCCACGACTAGGGACCTTGAAGGATGTACTTATGGACTACCAGGTCCCCACTAGTATGATCTGCATCATAGTCCAGATAGTCAAATACACATCCTAAGGGCTTTACCAACATGTAACCATAAGACAGTTTAAAGAGACTAGTATACATGTTAAGATAAAGAGTAACCAGATAGCATACTATCATATCGAGCAAGAAAGTCATCTCTATATATGTCCAAGCATCCAATATAATATACATCATCTGTACAATACTGGCCTCTAGGGCATACATACAACTAACACATTCGATCCAAGAAACGAGAGCTACTCCGTGATTGCTACGTCGTGCATGACTTCAATGAAGAAGGGGATGCTCAATGGGAGGACGCTGATCCTAAACCAGAAAAAGTTCCTGATGCAAAGGTGCCCAGTCCGTCATTCGAAGAACAAATGAACAAGCTTAAAATGGAAGCTGGTCAAAAAGTCCGAGATGACCACAACCGCGAAATGGTCATCTACGAGAAAGCCAAAACGCAGCGCCTCCTACAACACACCGCGAAAGATGAAAGTGTCGCTCCTTGTCAACCTGTGGTAAAAAAGGCTCGGCGCAAAGGCAAAAACAAGTCGAAAAGCGAAAAAGGCGCTCGACGGCAACAAAGCGGGACTAAAAAGCCATGCAAACGGGAATCGAGCGGTTCCGATCTGTCCCTTGTAAAGAAGATGAGTCGAGCGTACTCTTTTCCTCGAGACAAGACAAAGAGGATACTTGACCTCGCTCTAAAACATCAGATGCTTACATTTCCGGAGTCTAAACACCCCGAACAAGCAGGCGAAGTCTCACTCCCAAATTATTGCTCTTATCACCGAGTAATATGGCATCCTCTCGAAGACTGCTTCACCTTCAAGAACTAGGTTGAAGATCAGTATTAGCTCGGCAAGTTCGCTCTGTCTGACAGCTGGAGGGTAACGCCACCACAGAAGCATGAACCCAAAGCTACGAGAGCAGAACCAGATCCACATCGGTCCTGGAAGTGAGCTCATACTTGTCACATGATAACAATATCAAAAGAAGGGTCCGAGAACATGGAAGACCTTCCCTGATGCTTCGAAAACAGCAACGACGAGGTGATCTCAGAATGTTCACCAGCACCGAAAGAGCTGGAGAATGGAATACATACTACTGCAGACAACCTCAAGAAAATTGAGTTGGGGACGGCGAACGATCCGCGACCGACATTCGTCAGCGAGCTGCTATCTGAAGAAAGGGTGGCTACGTTAAAAGACGTGCTTATGCAGTATAGAGATTGCTTCGCGTGGAACTATTCCGAAATGTCAGGACTAGATCCAGAAATCGCTGTGCATAAATTGGCGATATCCCCGAACGTCAAGCCAGTCAAACAAGCGCCGAGAAGAATGCGGCTCGAGCTCGAGATGAGTATCAATGCCAAGGTCAAGAAGTTAATCGACTCTGGCTTCATCCAAGAAGTTCAATATCCCGACTGGATCGCCAACATCGTCCCGGTGATGAAGAAAAATGGGACGGTGCGTATATTTATAGACTTTCGGGATCTCAATATCCCGACTGGATCGCCAACATCGTCCCGGTGATGAAGAAAAATGGGACGGTGCGTATATGTGTAGACTTTCGGGATCTCAATAAAGCCTACCCGAAGGACGATTTTCCAGTGCCAGTCACCGAGCTGATGATAGACAATACGTCCACTCACGAGGTTTTCTCCTTCATGGACGGCTCATCAGGGTATAATCAGATAAAGCTGCATCCCGAAGACCAGAAGCACACCGCTTTCCGGACCCCTCTGGGTACATTCTGCTACAAGGTGATGCCCTTCGGTTTAAAGAACGCCGGTGCCACCTATCAGAGGGCCATGACGAAGATCTTCGATGACCTTATACATGAAATCGTCGAATGCTATATCGAGACCTCATGGTTAAGAACAAATCATACGAGGAACATCTCGAGCATCTGAAAACCGTATTTCAACGCCTTCGACAATACAACTTGAAGATGAACCCTCTCAAGTGTGCATTCGGAGTTTCCTCGGGCAAATTCCTAAGATTCATCGTCCGACACCGGGGTATCGAAATAGATCCGTCAAAGATCAAGGCGATCATGGAGATGCCTCCGCCAAGGTCTCTCAAGAAATTACGGTCTCTTCAAGGGAAGCTCACGTACATACGGCGATTTATAGCCAATCTTTCAGGCAAGTGTCGTCCTTATAGCCACTTGATGAAAAAGGGAACCCCGTTCGTTTAGGATCAAAAATGCCAAAGCGCGCTGGACGAAATCAAGCAGTATCTGCAGAATCCACCAGTGCTGGCTGCTCCAGTTAAGGAAAAGCCTCTCATTCTTTATACAACTGCCCTCGAAGGTTCCTTAGGCGCATTATGGGCACAAGAGAATGACCAAGGGAAAGAAAGAGCATTCTACTATTTAAGTCGAGTTCTCCTGGGGGCAGAAAGCAACTATTCCCCCATTGAAAAACACTGCCTGGCATTGATCTTTGCGATAACAAATCTCAGGCACTATGCGTTGGCGCATGAAGTCTGTCTCATTTCGAAAGTGGATCCCCTTAAATATTTAATGTCGAAGGCCATATTGACAGGAAGACTCGCTAAATGGGCCTTGCTCTTAATGAAGTTTTCGATAACCTACCGGCCTCTCAAGGCAGTGAAAGGCCAGGCTATCGCTGACTTCCTCGCTGAGCTTCTGATACCGGCCGACTCCCCTCTGAATTGTGAACTACCAGACGAACATGCGTTTGACGCGATCGACGGTGGTGATACCCGATGGGAACTCTATTTCGATGGAGCGTCCTCCATGAAGAAGCGCAAACAAAGTACCCCTATAATCAAATCGGGGGTAGGCCTCATCTTCATAACTCCACAAGGAGGGATAATGCGCTTTGCTTTCTCCTTAACAGAGCCGAGGACGAATAATGAAGCCGAATATGAAGTTTTGATAGCAGGCCTCGAGATCGCCATCGACATGGGAATTGAAAACCTCCTCATATACGGAGATTCCAAACTGGTTGTCCGTCAAGTATATGGTGACTACCAGACGTGCAAACCAGAGTTGGTGAAGTACGGCGAAAAAGTGCAACAACCGTTGACCAAAATTCCTTCCTACACTTTGGAAAACATACCACGTGCGGAAAACAGCAAAGTGGACGCGTTAGCCAAGCTCGCTAAAGAACTGGCTGACGAAAACCTCGATGACATAAGAATCGTGGTGCAAAGCCGTCGGGTCCTCACACCGGCAGAAATATCTCCGGAATCATCTGAGGGAAAGGAAGCAACCGAGCAAATGGCTATGCAAATAAAGTACCAAGAAAGGGCTGAAGATTGGAGAGAAGTCTTCGTAGACTACTTCAAATCCCGTTGAACGCCTGAAGATGCGTCCTCAAGACATCAGCTTGTGAAACGAACTTTGTCCTTCGCCTTCGTCAATAATACTCTGTACAAGAGGTAATTTGACTCTCTGTGGTTGAGATGCCTGGGACCTGACGAAGCGAAAAGAGTCGTTCAGGAAGTTCACGACGGACTCTGCGGTTCTTACCAAGAAGGTTCGAAGATGAAGTTGAAGATTAAACGGATGGGTTACTACTGGCCCACGATGATCCAGGAATGCCTCGAATATGCGAAGCAATGCCACTCATGCCAAAAACATAGGGACTTCATCCACCAGCATCCAAATCCACTACATCCGACAGTGGCTAGCTGGCCGTTCGAGATATGGGGAACTGATATAGTCGGCCCCATCGAACCAGCATCGTCCAGGGGACATTATTTCATCCTGGCGACGACTGATTACTTCTCCAAATGGGCAGAAGAAGTACGGCTGAGGGAAGTGAAGACGGAGAATATCCTCCATTTCTTCAAGACGCACGTTATTTATCGGTTTGGAACTCCGCGACGGATCATCTCCGATAACGGGCCAGCCTACAGAAGCCACAAGATCAGTCGCTTCGCACAACAGCATAATATAGACTGGAGATATTCCTAAGTTTATAATCCGTGAGCTAACGGTCTAGCGGAGGCCTTCAACAAGACCTTGACAAAGTTCGTGAAGAAGACGGTGTCCCGAAATAAGAAGGACTGGCACGTGAGACTACAAGAAGCTCTCTGGGCATATCGAACTACGTTCAAGATGGCCACGAACACAATGTCGTACGCGTTGGTATTCGATACAAAAGCAGTACTCCCCCTCAAGATAGAGTTACCCTCTCTGCGAGTGGCAGTCCACTACGAGCTGACGGATGAAGAAAATGCTCACCTTCGGCTTGAGGAGCTTGATGCCCTTGATGAAACACGGCTCATAGCGCAACAAAATCTGGAGGCTTATAAAGCAAAGATGACACGCTCTTATGAAAGATTGACCCGGCCGAGGGCATTCTGCCAAGGCGAACTCGTGCTAGTGGTCAAAAGACCTATGATCCCCAATCGCGCCAAGCGGGGAAAATTCGAGCTGAACTATGAAGGCCCGTACATCATAGACAAGGTCTACTATGGTGGAGCCTATCTACTCATGGATATGCACGGTGAAAGGCCTTTCAGGCCAATAAACGGTCGCTTCCTAAAGAAATACTATGCTTAATAAGTCGCAGCCTAGGTCAATGATAGATGATGACGACTATGTCCGCTCGCTATCTTCATAAGATCAAACTCTATAAGCAGTAGTCAGCCTTCTCCTGAATGGACCGAAACGTCCTTAAACTAATGACGGACCACTATGTCCTAAAACTAGTCGTTGACCGAGATGTCGATAAACTACGGTGGGTTGCAACATTTCAAAACCAATACAAAAAAAATAATAAAAAATATAATAAAAATAAAAACGGTATGTCCATAAGCAAATTGGGCACGGATGAAAACCCGAAAGGGCTCCATGAGTAAAACAGCAGGGCTACCGGCGAGTGTTCGTGAAAACCCGAAAGGGCGCGACCTCGTAAAAAAAAGAATTAAAAGAATTAAAAAAATGGTACGTCCATAAGCAAAATGGGCACGGATGAAAACCCGAAAGGGCTCCGTGAGTAAAAACAGCAGGACTATCGGCGAGTGTTTGTGAAAACCCGAAAGGGAGCAACCTCGTTAAAGGACACTTACAGGGTCCTCTCGACCTTGTAAGGAGAAACCACCCGCGTGAGATCCTTACGACTCACAAGGGAGCAACACACTTAGGGATCCCCACGATTCCTAAGGAGAAAATACACTTGCGAGATCCTCACGACTCGTAAGGAGAAATCTCTTATGGGACCCTCACGGCTAATAAGATTTGAAAGTCTTAAGTTACAGAGACCTAAACCTGTGCTTAAGCAACCCCCACAACCTTCGATATTGCCCTACAAGTGGCTCAGCACTGACCCTTGTATACAATCCACGGGCGCGAATAAACATTTCCCTAACAAAGTCCCATCCATGATTGGGGATATGTCCATATGGTGAACAACCCTTGTAAGTTCTCTCGACTTACAAGGAGAAAACCCTCTTGTAGGATCCTTACGACTTACAGAGGGACATGCACTTAGGAATCCTCACGATTCCTAAGGAGAAAATACACCTATAAGATCCTCACGACTTGTAGGGAGAAATACCTTTGTGAGACCCTTACGGCTCATGAAGTCAAAAGCCTTAGTCGACAGGACCCTAACCCTGTTCGCTAAGCCACCTTTGTTCGACATCGACAGAGGCAAATGATGATTCGCTCCTAGAAACATCCCAGTTGTAGCAGTGCTGATGCCGAAATCGGTGTCCAGTTCCAGGTTTATGGCGAAAAGCCAGCAAGCCGTGCATGCATACGAAATAGCCGAAATGATAGGGCAACTTGCAATAAAAAGCAGCAAGTAAAAACGTATGCACACAAAATAGCTGAAATGATTGGGCAACTCGCAATAAAAAGCAGCGAGTAAAAATAAAATAAACAGCCGAAATGATTGGGCACCGCAAAAAATAGCCGAAATGATGGGGTAATCGCGACTTTCGCGATATAAAGCTGAAATGATAGAGCATCGCGGAAATAAAACAATAATAAAAAAAATGAATGAATGAAACTTCTGCCCTACAGGCGATATCACAGTAATCCCTGTATATAATCCAGGGGCGCAAACAATGAAGGAAACATATCTTTCCTTCCCATGCTCCGTCAGAAAACGGAGCCAAGTCTTGACGGTAACTCATATAAAACCCGAAAGACACAATACCTCAATTCAGGGAAACTAGCGTCCTTGATGAGAGCTTCTTGATTCGCGTCGACCCGCAGAGAAACCAGTGTCTTTGCAGGAATACTCCGATTCGTTTCAACCTCGAGGAAACCAGTGTCCTCGGCAAAGTACTTCGACTTAGGGAAACCAGTGTCCTTGACGAGAACATCTTGATTCGCGTCGGCCCGCAGAGAAACTAGCGTCTTTGCAGGAATACCCCGATTCGTTTCAACTCCAGGGAAATCAGTGTCCTTGGTAGCATCCTCGATTCAGGGAAACCAGTGTCCTTGACGAGACCGCCTCGATTCGCGTCGGCCCGCAGAGAAACCAGTGTCTTTGCAGGAATACCTCGACTCGTCTCAACCACAGGGAAATCAGTGTCCATGGCAGCATTCTCGATTCAGGGAAACCAGTGTCCTTGACGAGACCGCCTCGATTCGCATCGGCCCGCAGAGAAACCAGTGTCTTTGTAGGAATACCTCGACTCGTCTCAACCCCAGGGAAATCAGTTCCTTGGCAGCATCCTCGATTCAGGGAAACCAGTGTCCTTGACGAGACCGCCTCGATTCGCGTCGGCCCGCAGAGAAACTAGCTTCTTTGCAGGAATACCCCGATTCGTTTCAACCCCAGGGAAATCAGTGTCCTTGGCAAATACCTCAATTCAGGGAAACTAGCGTCCTTGATGAGAGCTTCTTGATTCGCGTCAACCCGCAGAGAAACCAGTGTCTTTGCAGGAATACTCCGATTCGTTTCAACCTCGAGGAAACCAGTGTCCTCGGCAAAATACTTCGACAGAGGGAAACCAGTGTCCTTGACGAGAACATCTTGATTCACGTCGGCCCGCAGAGAAACTAGCGTCTTTGCAGGAATACCCCGATTCGTTTCAACTCCAGGGAAATCAGTGTCCTTGGCAACCTCCTTAACTCAGGGAAACTAGCGTCCTTAATGAGAGCTTCTTGATTCGCGTCGACCCGCAGAGAAACCAGTGTCTTTGCAGGAGCACTTCGATTCGTTTCAACCTCGAGGAAACCAGTGTCCTCGGCAAAATACTTCAACTCAGGGAAATTAGTGTCCTTGAAGAGAGCTGCTCGATTCGTCTCGACTCATAAGAAAATTAGTGTCTTCGCGAGGACTTCCCGATTCGTCTCGACTTGAAAGATAAAGGCTTAGGCAGCAGGGATTAAAAAACTTGTTTCCTAAGCACCGGGACCCTGCAAGTCGGTCTAAAATGGTCTCTTGCATACTATCCACGGGTCTCACTCTCCAAAGTCGAATCTCGACAAGGAGGGAAACAACCGCTTACGAGTCCTCTCGACTCGTAGGAGGGAAGATTCTCTTATAAGATCCTTACGATTTATAAGAGAAAACGTACTTAAGAATCCTCACGATTCCTAAGGAGAAAATACACGTACGAGATCCTCTCGATCCGTAGGGAGAAAAGTCTTTATGAGACCCTCACGGCTCATAAAGTTGAAGAGTCTTAGACAGCAGATCTAAACCTGCGGCCTAAGCCATCGCTACCTCTTGAAGAAGCCAAGACAAGAGGCTCGCTCTATCATCTGGCAACCATGTTTACTAAGGCAGTGTACTAATAATAAAAGAAGGAAGAAGGAGCAGAGATGACACAAGACATTGCAAAAGGAAATGTGTATATCTTTATTCATGAATTCAATTAAGTAAATGGCGAATCGTATAAAAGAATAAAGAATGTGTACATTTTATTCAAAAAAAATTTATTACAAGTGTATGATTGGTACAAAGGAAGTTACTGGGAAGGAAGCGTCTTAAATAGCCCTATCAACTGCCCGCGCACCTCCTTCCATGCCTTCTCCTGATCGGCTGCCACCGCCAGTTCTGCTTCCACTTGAGCCCGCTGCTGCAAGAAGGATGAAAGATGCCCCTCAACTGCCTGCTGAGCTGCTTCACGGCCTTGGGCATCACGCTCAGTGGAATCAAGCTTCTGCTTCAGTGCTAGCCCATCAGAAAGACTTTGCAGAAGGCCCTCGAAGATAGCCTTCACCCGAGCAGCATTCACGTCAACTTCAGCACGCAGGCGAGCAGTCTCGCTTGAAGACTCTTAACATTCCCTCAGCCTTAAAGCTGCCTCTTGTTCCAAATGGCGGAAGTAAGAAGCACTTTGCTCGATCCATGCTGCCCGTTGAGTGCTCGCGGCCAAGGTCTCAGAGGCAAGACGCGTAAGCTCCAGCTGATGCAGGCGGGCCTCGATTTCCCTGCAGTGATTAACCCAAGACTCGACGACGCCTTCAATATGAAATTTACAAGCGCCGCCAGCATCGGGTTAACCTCCACAGCGAAATCTACAGCACATGGGGGAGCGTCTGCCTCAAGCTCTTCGACGTATCCGCCCAGCATGCCCAAGCTCATTGCGGCACCCTTTGAAGATGGACGTCTCAAGAAGGGGCCGGCCGGCATTATGACGCGAGACTCAAAAGGCGCCGGAATCGGAACGACAGCTGTAAAAACAAAATAGGATCAGATGACGGTTCAAGAAATATGAAAAAGTCATCGATGGGATAGTTTACTATACCAGCTGCAACAGGCGGCAAAGCCAGGAGGGCCGGTGACTCGACCGATCTTTCATCTCTTCCTTCGATTTGTAGCACTGCAATCAGGACAAGGAAGAGTCAGAAATAATCCCATTACTGGAAAAAAGAAAGGCATCAATTGGAAACCATACTCACCGGCGCCACTGGAGGAACCACGCTCCGACGGGGAGGAGAAGTGTGGGTGCAGCATCTGGTAAAGGTGATGAAAAAGCACTCCTGCAAAGATACAGTGGTACAACATCAGTATATGAATTATGCAGCCTAAAGATGAAACTGATGGGTCACAAGTTCATACCTTCCAGCATTTGTGATCGTGTGAGAGAAGGTAGAGAGGTGGCCACCATCAAGGCAGCAGCTGACGGTGCTCCCTCGAGCAACGGCGCTCCCTCGAGCAACGGGGCATCAACACTGGCCGCGCCTGCATTAGAAACAAAATAAGCGTTGTCAGAAAAGTTACACAATAAAGAAAAAGGATGGTAACCCAAAATTTACCTGATGAGTCGCCAGCTGAGACGGCGGCGTCTCCCTCCTCCATTGACACGGGTCCACCTCCCGTTGCCTCATCACCGGACTCTACGGGAGCCGTCGTCGTGCTCGCAAGGCCAGGAGACGGCAGAGGACCGTAGGCGGGGAGAGCAATGATCGGAGCATTGCCAGACTCTTGAGAAAGAGCGGCCGACTCTTCCTCGGGAATCATACCCGTCTCACCCGCTACCCCCTCGGGATCGGCGGTCGCGGCTGTCTCGTTCGCCGCTGCTATAGGGTCTTCAGTCTTAGCCGCTCCCTCCGCTGCTCCCCCAGACTCGGTCGTAGCAGCCGTCTCGTCCGCTGCTACCTCGAGCTCGGCATCGGCGACCTTCTCTGGCATAGTGGGCATGACTATCTCGTCAGCCACTAGCTCAGGCCCGGCGACCGCGGCTGCACCGCCTACCGTCGCCTCCGGATCAGCTGCCATCTTCTCCATCGTCCCCTCAGGCCTGACGGTTTTCGCCGCTCCCTCAGTTGGACTTGGCCCTGCAAGGAAAGATGTATCAGAAACGATAGTTTTACAACTCTTACAATAAAGCCTCGAAAAACACGTTACCTGAGGTGGATTGATCGTTGGCTCCCCGAGCTGCACGCAACGCCCGCCTATGAGCAGTGGACAAGGAGACCGGAGACTCTTCCGGAGGAGTATCAGCACGAGGGATGGTGCTTGGGCCCTCTCCCACGGCCAAAGTAGCTCTGCGTGCCTTCGCCTCGTGCCTCAACCGCTTTCTCTCCTCCCGAGCCGTCAAGACGGACCTCTTCGAAGATTCCTTCATTGAGGCATCATCGTCCACATACAGAGATGCCTCCAAAGCCTTCAAGGTATCCTTCACCGACTCTTCGAGTAGAGACTCTCGCGGCAGCCCTGATGAGGCCGGAACTTCAGTAGCTGGCCTGGGGAGTCCCCGCATCGGCTGGCGCAGCCCCTGCAACGAGATAAAGGAAGAAGGTTAGGTTGGCCATAAGAAAAGAGAATGAAGACTTAATGAGACAAGACGTACCGATTCCCAATAAAGCGCGCTTCCTTTCCTCCTCCTGGAAGGTTTTTAGAGAGGCAGCGATGGCTTCTTCAATAATGACACCGGTTAAAAAGGGGAAAAGCATTAGTCAAAGATAATGATAAAATGCGATGAAATGACGAAGAGTGCAGCTAATGATTACCTGACTGAGTGAGTTTATTCAGCATCGCTTCGATCCTGGCTGATCGCTTAGAAGCCTCAATGGCGGCCGCCAAGTCGGTGTCTGCTGGATCTACCGAGAAGCCCTCATTGCTGTCGTACTCGCTTATACCTTCGGTAAGAGGGGCATGAGGCTCTAAACCGAGGATAGCATCGAGAGAGAGGAGTGACTTCTTCTTCCTCTTCTGCCCGCCAGCCCTGGTGCACCCGAGATCGACTTGCGCTTTGCAGGCACCTTAGGCGGCAGGTCCCGATATCCGCGCCCACGCCGGACTCCGGTGAAACCATATTTACCGTCCTCCACTGGTGCACGGTGCGCTGGTGGCGCATCTACAGTATCATGAAGCGGCAATCCGCGCGGAGGGCTCAGCACACGCGGTGGCCCAGCTCTGGCATCTTTCAGCGGAGGAACGACCGGGGTCCTTGGCTTCAGGGGAGCCTTGCGGTCGCCGCTCGGGAGTCGCACCCTTGCGGTCAACCAACATGCGCTTCTCTATTTGGATGACTGCACCCATTGCGTGCGCGTACCAAGCCACGTACACGTTGAGGACCCGAGGAACGCTGCTTGGCTCGCTGATGAAGAAGTAAGAGCCCGTATTCAGCCGCATGAAATGGTGCATCGCGCTCCGTATCCCCTCCCTGCTGGCCACGGGCTCGTCCAAAAACGCTTCCAGCGGGATCCCTGGTTAATAGCTTGATTGTTGGGCGAACTAGTGGGGGTTGTACCTCATGAAAAGCTCCATCTCGTTCTTCCTGAACACCAGGTAGCCAGCCGGATGAAGTAAAGGTGAAGGATCACCCGGGCTTTCAGTACGGAGGCCCCGTCCTTGAAGTCTGTCACGCAGCGAGACCACCGACTTGGAGGTTTCTGAGCCGATAGTTATGACTTTATCCATAAAAGAAATCTTCGCTCCGACCAGGTGTGGACGAAGGAGCAACCCCTAGCCTCCCGCGGAGGCGCAGTCACTGATCGAGGCGCCGATCAGCCGCATGACTCTTGGGAGTCTGCACCTCTCAAAAAACGAAGGGCTCTTATGGACGCCGAACACCCTGTGTACATGCATTTCCATCTCACGAGGTGAAGTAATGCATCGGGAAATTAGCAGGCTGCACCCCAGGTTCATTAGCGTCTGCCGCCACGCTAAGTCCATTGTATAGGTGAGCCAACCCGGCGATTCCTACTGACAACTGCAGGACAGCTACCATCCGATGCCTGGGTAGAAAACGGACGGCCGCATGTAACGCGGGTGAATAGGGAGCGCGAAGCTGCACAGCCACAATCCCAGGAACCCCAAAAAGAAGGTCTCCTCATCCATGCCCGGGACGGAGATTTCTGACAAGGACATGATGGCGGCGCCGGGGAGATAAAAATCCTTTTGGTCGTCTTCCGATAATGGTCGACGGTCCAAGCAGAAGCCGAAAGGGTCATCGAGCTTGGCGAACTTCTCGCTCCGCTCCGATAGGAACTCCGTTCGAAGGAAGCGGGCGATAAAATCTGCGAAACTGACTCCCCGGACTCCTGATTTCAGATAGAGCTCTTCGTATATGGTCAACACCTTCACCAAGCCCGGAAACTGGTGCTGAATAGCATTCTCCGGCGTCAAGTCAAACACCAGCGGCTTGGTGGCGAAGACGTACTCGTCAGGAAGAAGCAGCTCCTCGTAATGCTCCCCCCTCACCGGCAAACCCGAGATCTCAGCGAACTCTTCCAGGGAGATGGAGACTTCCCTGTCCGTCATAAGGAAGGTGTGGTTGGGAATATTCCATTGTTCGATGAAAGCCTTAATCCACCACGTTGGAGGAGCGGGATACTCAAAAAGCGAGACGTAAATTGCCGAGTACAAACCAATCTTCATCAGATGATTCCTCTTCGCCGATAGGATGTACCAAGCCCACTGCAAATATCCGGCCGGTTGTCGCGGGGTCAATCCAATGTTATAAGCCTGTCCCCAAGGGCGTGCTTCACCCTGACATATTCGCCTCCCCAAATGTCCACGGCCGGCTGAAGCTGCACGGGAATGGCACCAATCGCGGGCTGGAGAAGATCCTCCGAATTCCAATTCTTGACCTCCACGGCATACTTCACCGGGGTTTATCCGCATAGGGGATCGATGAGATGGACTCAGACGGCATCGCGGAACCGAAGCTTCGGCAACCCTTGATGATATCGATATACCGCCTACCCCATAGGTGAAGGTTCTTATGCTCGGGGTTATGATCCTTGATGAGAGCGAGCACCTCTCGATCCACTGGTGCCGCCGGAAATCCTTCCTCCGAGCGAACAAATGGGAATGACAGGTCAGCAGACATGTTTCCTGCGGAGGGACAAAAATCAGCCGTCAGTGTTGTAATTCCAACGCTTGGCATTTTAAAAATTTTACCACACTGCAATGCAGTGGGTAGGGGACCAAATGGGGACCCACAAAATCTGGATGACAGTGCATCAGTTAATAAGACAGCCTCATCATTGGATGAGACTGTCAATTAATGAAAAGATCCCCAAAAGAATATTATCATTAATGAGAAATCCCTAGAGACAACGAGAAAATTTCCTCTTTCAGAGCAAAGCTCTGTCACAGAGTGACACCTATCAAACTCTGGTCTCAAAGGGATAAAATTCCCTAAAAGAGCCTAACTCTGTTATAATGATGGAAAAATCCATCAAAAGAAAAATCTAACTCTTGAAAAATTAAAAATTCTGGGATCTTAAAGATCCATGAAAACTCTTAAGAGTTCTTCATTTTTAGATCAAAAAGATCTACATTTGGTCCATGAGCAAAGCTCTGTTCATGGGTTAAAAACCCTGAAACAAGATCTCTTTAGATCTATGGATCCTTGAGAGCAAGGCTCTGTTGGTGAAACCCCAAAGGGGTTTTCTTTAGATCAAAGATCTATGAGAGCAAGGCTCTGTTGATTAAAATTAATTTAATTTAAGTTAAGTTAAATTTTACCTAAGATGATTCTAGAGTTTGAACTCTGAAGTTCTTGAAAAAACAAGAGCAAGGCTCTAAAGTTCTTAAAAGCAAGAGCAGGGATCTGAAAACAAAAGTTCTGAAAATGGTAATCATCTACTGAGGGCCAAAGGTCCTATTTATAGGCGCTTGCGCCCCTTCAACTCCTCAGTTGATCCAACGGCCAGGATCTTGCCACCGCTGCACTCACGTGTGCACCACGTGAGCACAGCGGTGGGGGGGCATTTGTTTCCCCCAATCAGAGCAAAGCTCTGTTTGAATTTTGAAAATTCAAAAATTAAAGCAACGCTTCAGATGGTTTGCACTCAGCGCTACGTGACACGTGTTAGCGCTGCAATCTGCGCTGCGCGACACGTGTCGCGCAGCGCTGTCAGCGCAGTTGCGCCGCTATCTGCGCTGCACGACACGTGTCAAGCACAGGTGCGTTTACACCAAACAGAATTAAAATTCCAATAAGATCTTTCTGATCTTGTTAAAACAAGAAGATTGTCTTCTGTAAAACAGAAGCCCTTGGATCAAAGATCCAACAGTAGGGAAAAATCCCTAAATCGCTCAGAGAAAGATCTCTTTAACTAATTTAACAAACTAATTGGCACTATATAAAGGCCCCTAGACCCCGAGTCTAAAACACACATCAACACAGAAAACAGAGAGAGAATTCAGAGAACTCCTAAGAAAGAAAGTTTGAGAAGAATTCAAGAAAGAAAAAAGAAAGGTAAACCTTTGAAAAGAAGAATTTCTTCTGAAAAGATCAATGGTCTAAGAATAAGATCAAGATCTTAAAATAAAAAGAAAAGATCAAATAATAACAAAAAATAATAAGAAGTAATATACTTCTTTAGATCATTTGATCTACAGAAAGGCATTGCCTTTCGATGAACCACTGGTTTTGGAATCTTAAAAGATTCTTTTCTTGAATCCAAAATTGGATCAAGATATTAAAACAGTGCCTTGCACTTGTAAATCTGCACTGTCGCGCTCTTGGATTGGCGCAAGCCACCAGAGAGCGCCATGTGTCAGCTCCAGAACAACTTGCGCTATGCGCTTTAAAAAACAGAGCACTGCCCTCTTAAATTTGGCGCAAGTCACCAAAGCGCGCCACGTGTCAGCAGCGCAACATCGCAGCGCACTGCGCTTGCGCTCACCAGAGCGCGACACGTGTCACCTCCACATGTGTTTGCGCCTTGCGCTGGCGCAAAGCGCCTGACAAGCCACGTGGCGCTTTGTCAGGCTAATTAATGCACTACATTATTAAAAAAAAGGGACAGAGCCCAACTAAAAAGGCCTAACAGGCCTAATAAAAAATGCAATGCATTATTAAAAATAGGCAAAGCCCAAACAAAGGTCTGTCAAACCAAAACAGATGTTGTGCATCATTTAAAAACAAGGGGCAGAGCCTAAATAAAGGTCTAATAGACCAAGCAAAAATGCCATGCATTATTAAACAGGGGCAGAGCCCTAGTAAAGGCCTAACAGGCCAAATGCAAATAAATGTTGAATATTCTCAACTGGACTTTGCCTAATTCTGGCCGTAAGTCCTCAAATCAAAATTGACTGAGCACGACTGCTCTCTTAAATCAATTTACACCCGGTTCAAGGGTACATCTCTGAACTCCTCTGATATTTGTCGTTGTAATCCTTCAACGTCGTCAGAGAGGTGACGGGTCCCGACAACCACATATTGATACGGACTGCGGGGTCTTTAAACTCGTGGACCGAAACGTCCTTAAACTAATATTCGTCCCAAAATAGGAACGTTGGACCGAAATGTCCTTAAACTAATGTTCGTCCCCAAATTGGAATGATGGACCACCATTTAAAATCATGTCCCTTAAACTAACGTTGGACCGAAATGTCTTTAAAATCATGTCCCTAAATTGGCAATGGACCACCACGTCCCTAAACTGGCAATGGACCACCACGTCCCTAAACTAGCAATGGAGCACCATGTCCCTAAACTGGCAATGGACCACTATGTCCCTAAACTAGAACAATAGAGCCCCGATCTTGTTAAGTTGATCTTAGTCTCAAATTGGACTAACTTATTCTTAACAAACGTTTGAGTTGATCTTAGCCCCAGATATGGCTAACGTATCCTTAAACCAAAACCTTCAAACAGACTTTAGTCCTAAATTGGACTATAGATCTCCCAACCAACTTTGGTCTAAGGGTACATCTCTGAACTCCTCTGATATCTGTCGTTGTAATCCTTCAACGTCGTCAGAGAGGTGACGGGTCCCGACGGCCATACGTTCAATGGACCACCACGTCCCTAAACTGGCAATAGACCACCATATCTTTAAACTGTAAATGGACCACTATGTCCCTAAACTGGAACAATATAGCCCCCAAATGCTCTTTTGTCGGATCTAAATGATCTCGTTAAGTTGATATTAGTCTCAAATTAGACTAACGTATCCTTAACAAACGTTTAAGTTGATCTTATCCTCAAATATGGCTAACGTATCCTTAAACCAAAACCCCAGACCCAAATCTAAGAAAATACGGATTTGGACTAATCCACGTCCAATGGACGACGACATAAATTAGTCTTCGTATATAATCCACGGGCAACCACAAACAAAACAAACACCCACGACACGAAGTGAAATTCTGAAGAAGGAGAAAGTTGTTACCGTGATGTGGTAGCGTTATTAACTGCAGGGGCTTGCGCCTGCAGGCAAGAGCGTCCTCACAATCAAAAACCCCTCAAGCGAGGGGGAATTTGACGAAGTCTGCTACATCGGCCGCATCCGTCTAAACCTCCGATACACGGTGCCATAAATCAACTTGGCATCTTCGGAGAGGTGGACGGATAAAACCAATTAGCATCTGCCCCGAATCACAAGCAAGACATCTCCATATCTTGGCTGCCGTTCGGAGGGGAACAGACAGCAAACCCAAAACTGAAATCGTTTTTTTGTAAATTCCGTCGATCGATCTTTTAAGCACGTTTAAACAAGCTAGTAAGGGGTTTAAAGGGTGTCTCTAATACTATTGTTGGGTCCCGACAGCGCCCCGGCCGTCGAAACGTGGCCAAAATGCGGAACAAAAATTTCTAAAACCGGCGCTACCACGACCCGATTTCCGGATCAACCTTAAACCCTAAACTAGCAAATTAAACTAAGAGTTAGAATTGTTATACTGAGATGATCCATGTCCTTCGGTATTCATTCCAAGCTCCTAGCGGTTCTTTGACGAAGTTTGGTTTCCGGTCTTCCTCCATCTCCGATGATCCACCCGAGGGAAACGGCGCAAGCTCCAGCTCGACGAACGAGGCTACCGGCTCTCCAAAGTTGCTAACGATGGAGAGTCGAGGTGTAGGAAAGTGTCACTATATTTTCTCTCATCCCTTGAGCTCAAGAGAGCATCCATGGAAGATGAATGAAGGTGGTGATGAAAACTTGGCATGAACAAAGAAAAAGGTTAAGTTTCTTTGAAGCATGAGAATGAGAGAGTGAGAGAGAGCTCAATGTAATAATGTGATCCTTAGTGTCCGGCCCCTCTCTCCCTCTCCCATCAAAAAATTCAATTTTCTTTTTTACAAAGTCAAATTACAATAAACAAAACAAACCATACCCAAATTCCATGTTCATGCCATGCTTGAAGTCACATCACCATTTCCACCTCATTAATAAAAAACAAATGAATTTCCATAAATGAAAATCATATAAATGAGGTGGCATCTTCTAGAAGCTATTCCGTATAAAATACGGAATACTTCCCGGTACATGTATCGAAATACATATACACGTATTCGTACAAAAATACGAATAGCCTAGAGAGAAAATAAATAGCGAACAATAATACTAGAATACATATATATAAATACATATGTAAATTATTAAATCAAAACCTGATTTAATAATCTGGCTTAATCCTAAGCCGCTAATATTATCAACCGTCCGATTAAAGTCTGCGCAGCATGCACATATTTAATCGGACATCTGTATGTATCAACATACACCATATATACCATATCGCCTGAACCGTGAAAACCCTCTGTGTGGGACTCTAAAGACTCGTCAATATGCCGGCAGTGGGTTTAACCACAAGCACATCAGCGGCACTAGCTGTACGTAACCGCTACCCAGGTATTGAGTGAAAGGGAGGCCGACGAGAAAACTCATCTTGAACCCCTACTGAGCCTTTCAGTGACAATATCCGTACAGTCCAGTCTGTTCGTCTAAGAGTATCGCATATCGAGTCTAGGGAGGTGGATAAAGTCAGACCCCCAACAACGCGATATTTAGTGTCAGCATGTAACCCATCACCACCTGAGAAACTATCGATCCTGGATCTGTAATTTTCGTTCACCATGGCCATAGATTTTTGGTGATGGCCACCCGTACACAACGCGACATCAACCCCCAATACCGGGAGAGACGAATCCCCGACGATCCGATCACTGCCTCTATATGGCTCGGGACTGTACCTAACTAAAACCTGTTTGCACGACTCCTTTGAGCCATGGTAGGGTAGTAATCAAAGCACAGTGGGAACTCACACGAGACAAATGACGATCTCAGGTCGACAAACTAACCTATACACATGTCACCTGGGAACTGCTATTTGACAATAGGTATAATACCAACTAGCAGATTTCCAGCGAGTCCGTCCAGTGTACTCATAACCCAATGAGCACCTGTATACTATCTTAGGTGAACAAACTAACACCAGTGGCTTGTGAGACCTGGCCACCGCCCCTCGTCGGGGTCTCAATCAGTATACACTAGTCTACACTGGAGTATCGATGCCCGGTCTTGATACTCCTACGACTAGGGACATTTAAGGATGCGCTTATAGACCCCAGCTCCCACAAATATGATCGCCATCATACTGGTGGCAGTCAAGCAAGAATTCTATGGGCTTTATCAACACGTACATGTTGATAAAGACAAACCAGATAGCATACTATCATCTTGAGTAAGACTGTTTCATCGGTATAGGTCCTGCCTCAATCATCATAATCACAAGTCCGCGACTATGATAATTGCCTTGAGGGCACTATAGCCAACACAAAGCTGTTCCCAGTCATAACAGCAGCATTGACTTCCGCCATTGGAGCTGGTGGAGTTAACCCAGAGGGGGAGTTTCCCCCGGCCTTCCTTACCCGGCGCCAGTGGCGACGTCAAGCATGTCAAGCTGTTGGGGCTGGTTCGGCGATAGGGATGGTTTCGTCTTGCCCCCTGTCTAGATGAGGCGCCGCTGATGCCAGCCTCTTGAAGACTGATTTCTTTTGAGTAGCGGTGTCCAATCTGTCAAAGGCAGACCTTCGAGCAGGAACGAGAGCCGGAATAGTCAGTCTTGTAAAGACCGACTCTTTAGCGGGAGAAGCCATCTTGACGACTTCAAGAGTAGAGATAGATGTCTTCCTTTGGATGGCCGCGTCAGGGGTCACGGGCTTCTTGGAAAGCCCATCGGAGTTCAGGCTCAGTCTGGTGAAGACCGAGGCTGCCAGCTTGACATTGGACGACCCATTGAGAGGGGCCGTGGTAGTAGCAAGTCGATCGAAGACAGACTTCTTTGAAGCTTCCTGAGGTATCGGGACATTAACGTTCACTGGCGGGAGCATGGTCCCGAAGAACAGATCAGTGGTAGCTTGGGTCACTTGTTCCACAGGCATAGTAAACAGGGAAGCAGCCTGCAGTCCATAGGCTACACCTCCAGGTAAGGCGGAGCGTGGGTTGCATTTGCATTTGGAGTAGTTCGAGCAGTTGAAAGCCATTGATGCTTGTTTTTTGCGCCAAGCAAGAGACCAAATCTTAGTAACTTGAAACCCGAGGGCAACCATTAACAAACCGCGATTGGTTCGCGAAAGTCGACAAACGAAGTGTGGGGTGGAAAGAGGAAAATGTCCCACCGGGCGTGCCAGAATCTATTCCCCTCCGAAAGAAAGCGCGACGTGAAGACGTCTTGCCTAAGATTCGGGGCAGATGCTATTTGGTTTTATCCGTCCACCTCTCCGAAGATGCCAAGTTGATTTATGGCACCGTGTATCGGAGGTTTAGACGGATGCGGCCAATGTAGCAGACTTCGTCAGATTCCCCCTCGTTAGAGGGTTTTTTATTGTGGGGACGCTCTTCCCTGCAGACGCAAGCCCCTACAGTTAATTACGCTACCGCATCGCGGTAACAACTTTCTTCTTCTCCAGAATTTCACTTCGTGTCGTGGGTGTTTGTTTTGTTTGTGGTTGCCCGTGGATTGTATACGGAGACTAATTTATGTCGTCGCCCATAGAACGTAGATTAGTCCAAATCCGTATTTTCTTAGATTTGGTTTTGGGGGTTTTGGTTTAAGGATACGTTAGCCATTTTTTAGGCTAAGATCAACTTAAACATTTGTTAAGGATACGTTAGTCCAATATAAGACTAAGATCAACTTAACAGGATTGTTTAGATCCGACAAAAGAGCATTTGGGGGCTCTATTGTTCCAGTTTAGGGACATAGTGGTCCATTGCCAGTTTAGGGACGTGGTAGTCCATTGTTCCCATTTAGGGGACGGATATTGGTTTAAGGACGCATTAGTCCATGAGTTTAAGGACCCCACAATCCGTATTACCAGTTTAGGGACATAGTGGTCCAACATTCCCGTTTTGGGGACGAATGTTGGTTTAAGGACACATTAATCCATGAGTTTAAGGACCCCACAGTCCGTATTCCCATTTTGGGGACGAATGTTGGTTTAAGGACGCATTAGTCCATGAGTTTAAGGACCCCACAGTCCGTATTACCAGTTTAGGGACATGGTGGTCCATCATTCCCATTTTGGGGATGAATGTTAGTTTAAGGACGCATTAGTCCATGAGTTTAAGGACCCCACGGTCCGTATTGATGTGTGGCTGTCGAGACCCGTCACCTCTCTGATGACGTTGAAGGATTACAACGACAAATATCAGAGGAGTTCGGAGATGTACCCTTGAACCGGATGTAAATTGATTTGAGAGAGCAGTCGTGCTCAGTCAATTTAATTTGAGGACTTACGGCCAGAATTGGGCTAAGTCCAGTTGAAAATGTTCAACATTTTATTTGTGTTTGGCCTGTCAGGGCTTTATTTAGGCTCTGCCCTTTTTAATAATGCGGTGCATTTTTTCTGGCCTGTTAGGCCTTTTTAATTGGGCTCTGTCCCTTTTTTTATAATGCAGAGCATTAGGCATTTCAATTAAATGCATAACATTTATCATGGCCTGTTAGGCCTTTTTAATTAGGCTCTGCCCTTTTTAAATAATGCACTGCATTTTGTTTGGTCTGATAGACCTTTTTATTGGGCTCTGCCCTTTTTAAATAATGCAGAGCATTTACTCTTCTGACAGTGTGCCACGTGGCCTGTCAGGAACTTTGCGCAAATTGAGGAGCGCAAGGCGCAAACTGATGTGGAGGCGACACGTGTCACGCTCTGGTGAGCGCAAGCGCAGTGCGCTGCGCTATTGCGCTGCTGACACGTGGCGCGCTCTGGTGCAGTGCGCCAATTCACGATCGTAATGCTCATTTTTTAAAGCGCAAGGCGCAGATTATTCTGGGGTTGGCACGTGGCGTGTTCTGGTGACTTGCGCTAACCTAAGAGCGCAGAGGCTCATTTCAAAAGTGCAAGGCACTGTTCAAAAGCGCAGAGCGCATCTTGATCTATTTTAGATCAAAGAACAGAATCTTTTTAATTCTAAAGAGGTTCTGTCTCAAGTTTTAAAAACTAGTGGTTCATCAAAAGGCAATGCCTTTATATAGATCAAAAGATCTAGTAAAGAAGTAAATTACTTCTCTTTTTTTTATTAATATTATCATTTTTTATTGAAGATCATTGATCTTGTTCTTAGATCATTGATCTTTTTAGAAGAACTTCTTCTTCTTCTTTTTTTCCAAAGGTTTACCTTTTCTTTTCTTCGAGTTCTTCTCAAAGTTTTAGAGGAGTTCTTTTTCTTTTTCTCTGTGTGTTTTAGACTTGGAGTCTAGGGGCCTTTATATAGTGCCAATTGATTTGTTAAATCAGTTAAAGAGATCTTTCTCTGAGTGATTTAGGGATTTTTCCCCACCGTTGGATTTTGATCCTAGGGCTTCTGTTTTACAGAAGATAATTTTCTTGTTTTTAACAAAATTAGAAAGTTCTTTCCAGAATTTTATTGTTATTTAGTGCTGGCACAGTTAGCGCAAGCGCACCTGCACTGACACATGCCGCACAGCGCAGAGCCCAACGCAACTGCGCGAGCGCAACTGCGCTGACATGTGTCGCACAGCGCAGAGCGCAACGCAACTACACTAGCGCAACTACGCTGACACGTGTCGCGCAGCGCAGAGCGAAAGTTTCCTGAAGCGTTGCTTCCTTTATTTAAATAGAGCCTTGCTCTGATTGGGTGCGCTGTCTTGGGCGCAATGCTGGCATGTCAGCTTTTGACACATGGCGCACTGCGCGCAGCGCAAGGAATCTGAAGCGTTACTTCAATTTTTGAATTTTTGAAATTCAAACAGAGCTTTGCTCTGATTGGGGAAACACCATCCTTTAAGGAGCTTTTGAAACTGGCGTCGTCCCTGGAATCAGGTCAATAGAGAATTCCAAGACGCGGGGAGGTGGTAGACCTGGTAAATTTTCAAGGAACACATCAAGAAAATCCCGAACGATCTCTGGGACTGGACTCTCATCAATCTCCATAACCGTCAACGCTTTTGGCTTGGCTCTAAACTCGATCAATCTCCATACCCATCAATCATCAATCCCAAGACTCGATTCTGCCTTCGAAAACAAACTCTGGATGATTGAGAATGTGGAAAGTCACCTTCCTAGATCGGAAATCGATGATCGCATGGAAGGTACTCATCTAATCTATATCGAGAATTGCGTCATAGCTGCCCGTCCCGATTAAAAGGAAATTTGCATAGAATTCCCTGCCACAAACAACACCGGACATAACCTACACTCTTGGTTGGACACAATAATACCATTACCCATATGTATCTCCCAACCCGTGGTCAATGACTCGTGAGGTATAGAGTGTGTGTCAACAAACCGCGTAGAAATGAAACAATGCGAAGCACCCGAATCAAAAAGAACTCTAGCCGGTACAGAATAAACAAGGATGGTACCTGTAACCACTTCTACCGAAGCCTCTGCTTGCTCGGCGGATAGGGTGAAAGCCCGTCCCTGATTCTGACCTGTACCAGTCTGCCTCTGATCGAAAGACCGCTGCTGGGGTACCTGAGGTGGACCCCTCTGAGCTGAAGTGCCATACGACGGTTGTTGTTGCTCTATCCCTACCTGTCGCTGACCCTGGGTAAGATGGTTGCTGCTGCTCAGATCTCTGGGGACACCCGCTGAACCTATGCTCGCTAGATCCGCAAATCAGACACTGCCCCTTAGCCCGGCGACAATCTCTCTGCATGTGTCCTAGCCTCTGGCAATAATTAGAAAACAGGGCCCTCCATTGCGGCTGCTGAGGTGAGAAAGTGCGCTTCATCTGTGTGATACCCGACCTGTGAACTGGGATCGCTCCATGGGGAAGATGGTAGGCGTGCTGGGACCACGTGGGGTCTCCTATCCATCGATCGTTGGCCCTTTGCCTTCTCCACCAATCTTTTCTATACTTAGGCAGCGTTCAACACTTGGGCAAAAGTTGGTAGATCGAGAGACGCGATAAGTTGCTGCAGTTCAATATCGAGCCCCTGCTGGAACCGTCTTTCCATAACGGCTTCGGTGGCTACCATGTACGTGTAGGGTTACTAAGCACAACAGCAAGGTTTCGGGGGGCATCGTCCATGCCATTTTCAAAAAAATTCCTTGCTTGTTAACCCTAACCCTAGAATCTTAACTAAAGATTTAGACAAAACTAAATGTAAATAACTTTACATCTAAAGTGTTTGCGGAATACGACTTTTGTAGACCGGTCCTTTGCTTCTAAAGCTCCGAGTTGAAGTCCATTCGCTGTGATCCAAGTCCCGGACTCTTGAGAGGCTCCACATGGTGAATTATCCATTCTTGCTTGAAGTCTTCCAAATCCAAGATGATCTACTTCGAGGAAACACAAAACCCAAGCTATTTCTTCACTTGTGTGAAACTGGTGAAACTAACACCCTAAACTATATGGCTAGTATAGAGGAGGATAATGAAGTAGGAAGTTTGCTCACTTTAGAATTTAGTTTCTCACTATTTTTCTCACTTTGTCAAAAACCTAGAAAGCTTCTCACTTGAGCTCAAGCTTGAAGAAGATGAAGCAAAAGAAAAATGAAGTAAGAGTGAGGTTAGAAATGCAACCATGGTGAGTATATGCATACTTAACTCATGTAGAGAATAGACCATAGTTAAAGGTAATGGTTAGGTTTAAAAATATCTAAAGAAAAACAAAAATGGTGGACTAGTCAATGTTTATCCAAAGCAACCATGGAAAAATCCACATTTTTGAATTTCCTAAATAAATAAAAACCATTATTATCTTTTATATGGTGTGATTCTCATACACCCATGTTGCATATATAACCTAGCATGATACAATATAATATATATCACATATATATTATTTATGTAACAAAAGAAAATAATACAATAAACATATATCATATATATGTTAAATGTATCAAAAATGAGAAATATAAATACTTAAGTGAGCAAATATTAGTTAATGTAATTTAATATATCAAATATATTATTTATACATTAAATTATCGAATCAACACTTGATCCGATAATCCGGCCATATCACATATAACCGACTAATATAAAATGTATCATTTCATCGAATCAACACTTGATCCGATGACCCAGCTATATCACATATAACCGGACGATATCATATATCGCGAGAATGGAATACGGTATCACATACTTATATTATTCCCGGTCCCGCACATATCACATATGTGCTCCTACTCCGTTTTTCCTGAGCTAGGAAACCTCTGTGTACGACTCTAAGACTTGTCAATACGCCGACAGTAGGTGATGATCATATCAAACACTCACAAGCTGCAAGCGGTCGGTTAAACGTTGTAGGGTGTTTTTCGTCACCCTATTGAGATGGGAATACGCGCGTGCTTGTCAGACGCATTACAGATTCCCCCTGCCTAGGGTAGGCTGGGGTTTAATGATTGTGGGGATCCGAATCTCCGGCAGCCGCGGACTAAGCTGCCGTTAATTACCACTCGCATTTAGAGCGAGGGAACCTCCGATTGACGGGTTAAACTAGTCATGCGAACTCAATGTGCAGTGTTGTGTTTTGAAGGGGTTTTGGATAAATCGGGGGCCCCGCAGAGTTTTTACGGCGGTCCCGCGAGGGGTATCTCCGATTGACGGGTTAAACTGGTCATGCGAACTCAACGTTGTATCGTGAGGACACGTGAGTGGGTCTTCTCAATGGAGCATAATTCCAAAGGCGGAGACCAGCCGCGTAACTGGTGATTAGGTGGGGCATGAAGGTGATGAGAATTATTTGAGCACGTGGATTGTATACGGTAGTCAATTTGGGGACTAACCGTAGGGCTGGGAGAATTTTGAAAAGTTGGATTTTGGTTGGCGTCTACATCGCTACACTGGAATATGGTACCAGGAGCGACTCATCATTCGCCGTTGTTTTGTGTGATTTTTGTTTTTGTTTTACCGTGATTGCTCTATCATTTCAGCTTTTCTTATCGCGAAGGTCGCGATTGCCCTATCATTTCGGCTATTTATTCGCGGTTGCCCCATCATTTCGGATTTATTTTCATTTTTATTTTTACTCGCTGATTTTTATTGCGAGTTTCCCTATCAGTTCGGCTTTTCTTTATTTTTCTTTTATTTACACATTTTTGTTTATATACACACTATTTTTTATTTATTATTTTTTTTTACAGTTTAACGACGTAGAGGTCAACTGTTCCCAGTTTAATGACGTGGTGGTTGATTGTTTTCGGTGAAAGGCAGATGTCTGAGAGAATCAGTTTCACGAAGATCTTCGGTCTCCGTTTGTGTAAAATTGGCGGTTGCGACTTGACTGTTTATTAACACACCTTTGGACAGTTCTATCTCTCCTGCCTTGTATTACTTTTCTACCCAATCTTTGAAGGTGAAGCAGTCCTCAATGGCATGACCTATCACTCTGTGATAGGGGCAGTATTTAGGGTCGTCGGTCATATTCTCTTCCTGCGGTCTTTTTGACTCTGGCAGTTGTAGACCGTTCCTCAGGGCGTCTTTGAATATTTTACGAATTTTGACCCTTCTGAAGGAATAGACCTTGTCCAGCTTCTCTTTCAGTGGAGATTCTCCTCCCTCTCCGAACACTGGCTTCCGAGGCTGGTTGGCACTAGGCCCGCTTATCCCTCGATTATTTCGGTTAGCCGAAGTGTTGAAAGACTCAGAATCGTCGGGATTTCCGCCTTTGCGATTATCGTCCTTTCGGTTTCTACAGGACCTATTGTCATTTTGGGAATCCGAGGAGGACTCCTGCTTTAAACGATCCAGCATCTGAACTTTCCTGGTCAGCTCTTGGAATGTTTTGAGACCCGCGGTGCATAGAAACGGGGCCATCCAATTGTTGTGATTTCCGACGAGGAGACTGACAGATTGGTCCTGCTCTATCGGCGGTTCACATTTGACGGAGAGATTGCGCCATCGGGTTATAAAATCCATGCTGCTTTCATTGTTCTTGGGCTTGGTCCTTACGAGCTCGGCAATGGTGATCTTATCGCTGACGCTCATGAACCTTTGTCGAAACAAAGATTCCATTTGGACGAAAGTAGTAACGGAGCCATCCGGTATGCTCGCGTACCAGTCGAAAGTAACATCGGTCAAGCTATTAACGAACTGGCGGAGGAGAAGCGCATCGTTGCCCCTAGTGTTCCCGTTTGAGGCTTTGAAGTGGGCGATGTGCTGATTCGCATTTCCTGTCCCGTCGAATCTTCCGAATTTGGGGATGACATAGCCGCTAGGAAATTCTACCAGATCATACTGAGCAGGATATGGTCTCCCACTACTGCTGATATCTTTTTGCGCTTCGGCTTCGGCCACCAATGTTTTGACTTTGCCGATAACTAAATCTATGATTAGACCTTGAGTTAGCGGGCTACCGTCATCGGTAGCCGAGACATCTCCCTAGATAGGATGCGACTGATTTTCATGCGGTTCGCCAACTTTTGGATTTGAGGGAATAGGCGTCGGCTGGTTTGGGGCACCATTTCCCGGTTCACAAGCAGAGCCTTGCGCTTGATTGGGCGGCTGAGAGGCAAGTTGGGCTGTGAGCTGTAAGACGACGTTTGTCAAGTCGTCAATTTTTTAGTAAAGCTTGGCCATCTCCTTGTCTTTGTTTCTAAGCTACTTTCGGAGCTCTTGGAGAAGTCGCTGCTCTACGTTCATGGGACGGAAGATTGGCTCATCTTCTCTTTCCGAGCCCGGCTCTTCATGAACTGAGAGCTCTCTCTGCTTATCAGCCTCACTGGGAGGGTCTTCATTACCTTCCAGAGGAGGCTGGCCTTGGAATATGGCAGCCATATTCACGCCAGATTGGATTTGGGATGTGGTGGCCTCGTCCTTGCTCATGCTGGGCGTGCCCACCATGTAGACAGTGTGAATAACACATTCAGCCATCCCCTCATCTTTGGTGGGGTAACCCTGTTCCTCGAACCTCATGAGGTTCAGCCTAGCAGGAGCCCTAGCCCTTTTGTTGGCTCTGTATCTGAGCCTTTTCTGCCTTAGCTTCTCAATTTTAAGGGCTTGGTGGGCATCTGTTTCCTGGGAAGCCACAGTGAGTCGATTAGCGGGGAGCTTAGAGAAGACACCCGATCGAGCAGTTGTCAAGGGCACCGCCGGAGCTTGCTCGGGATGCCTTGTTGTTTTGCTGGTGTTGATGGCCTTTCCCCCAGCTGGGTCCAAGGAAAGTCGTTCAAACACCGACTTGCGTTTGAGTTGGGGCATTTTCGAGACCACCACATTTGGCCTCTTGCCTTTCGAGACTGGCTTATCTGTCACCGGGCCTTGAGGTGCAGGGATGGCATTAGCCGAGACAAACAGGATAGAGTCGAATGGTAGTGGCGGCTCTTCTCATTGTCGCCCGAGACTGGCCGGAAGGACCGTCCTGGCGACCATCTTCATCGTGTAGAAGATGGGAGCTGACTTCATCTTCGGAGACATTGTTGAAAGGTGATTTCTTGAAAATCCTGCATGAAAGAGCATTATTTTAGTATAAATATAGATATGTATATTGATTGAGTTCGCATGAACATTTAACCCGAAATATGGGAGGAGAGATTGGTCCCACCGGGCGTGCCAGAATCTGTAGGGTGTTTTTCGTCACCCCATTGAGATGGGAATACGCACGCGCTTGTCAGGCGCATTACAGATTCCCCCTGCCTAGGGTAGTCCGGGGTTTAATGATTGTGGGGATCCGAATCACCGGCAGCCGCGGACTAAGCTGCCGTTAATTACCCATCGCATTTGGAGTGAGGGAACCTCTGATTGACGGGTTAAACTGGTCATGCAAACTCAATGTGCAGTGTTGTGTTTTGAAGGGGTTTTGGATATATCAGGGGCCCCGCAGAGTTTTTACGGGGGTCTAGCTACCCGGATAGCGGGTCGGGGGTTAAGGGGGTTAGCGGCCCCCTTACGGGGTACGGGGCAGCGCCCCGTTAGAAATTTTTTTCTAACAGGGACAGTGTCATGGAGTATGTGTGTGTACACATATGTATACATATGTATATATATATATATGTATATATATATATATATGTATATATATAAAAAAAACAAAGGGGGCAGGCATCCAAAGGATGCGTGGGGCCAGCGCCAGCGCTTTGAGCTCAAGAGCGCCAGCGCTCACGTGTCACCACGTGGGCGCTCGGGCGCTAGTGCACTGAGCGCTAGCGCGCCACGTGTCAGCACGTGGGCGCTCGGGCGCTAGCGCTTTGGGAGCTAGCGCTAGCGCGCCACGTGTCAGCATGTGGGCGCTCGGGCGCTAGCGCTTTGAGCACAAGAGCGCTAGCGCGCTACGTTTCAACACGTGGGCGCTCGGATGCTAGCGCTTTGGGTGCTAGCGCTTTGGGCGCTAGCGCTCTGAGTGCAAGCGCGCCACGTGTCAGCACGTGGGCGCTCGAGCGCTAGCGCTCTGGGCGCAGGAGCGCTAGCGCACCACGTGTCAGCCGGTGGGCGCTCGAGCAGCAAAAGGGACTTGGTCCCTGCAATGGGAGTTGTACTCCCAGAATGGAGCACTTATTATTCTGTGTATATATATATATATATATATATGTATATATGTATATATATATATATATATATATGTATATATGAGGAGTTAAACTCCTAAAATGTTTTGAAGCTGATGAAGGGCTTCTCCCATTGACGCCCAGTTCTTCCCCAAAGCGGGGTTTCTGGAGATGGGTCTCCTTCTTCTTCCTTTGTTGGTCGGATCTTGAAGATCAAGAAATATGAGATTCTAAAAATCTCTCCTTTCTGAGATCTGATGGCAGATCTGAGTTCCCCTTTGTTGGTTTTGTTAGTGTATATGCCCTAGAGGCCATTACTGTATCATACTAGTTTGTATATTACTTAATGGAAGCTTGGGATATTCACCTTGTATATACAATCTTGCTCAAAATAGTAGTATGCTACTTGGTTTGTTTCTACTTCAATATGTACTTGTGTTTATTTTAGTATATCACCTATACACATTAGTGGAGCCCTTAAGATCTTTGCTTGATTACCAGCGTTGTGATGGCAGTCACACTAGTGGGGGCTGGGTAATCTATAAGCACATCCTTATGCAGGTCCCTAGTCGCAGGACTATCGAGACAGGGCATCGATACTCCGGAGTAGACTAGCGCATGCGCTTCTCATCCCAGTATGGGAGACGGTCTGTCCCATAGCCGTTAGTACGTCGTACTGGAGATAGTATGCGGGTGCTCGTTAGGTCACGAGAACACTGGACAGGACTCGTCGGGAACTGACCGGTTGGTATTATACCTATCGTCAGTTATCAGTTCCCAGGTGACATGAGTACAGCTTAGTCCGCTGACTTGACACTATCACTTCGCCTCGAGTGTGTTCACACTGTATTTTGATTACTACCCTACCACGGCTCAAAGGAGTCATGCAAACAGGTAGTAATTGGGTGCAGTCCCGAAGCACATGGAGGCAGTGACGGTTAGACGAGATTCGTCTCTTCCGGTATTGGGGGTTGACATCGCGCTGTGTCTAGGAGAGCCATTACACGAGTAGTCCCTGGCCAGGGCAAGCGAGATATACTGGTAGGCTTCCAGTGTTATCTCAGGGTGTGTTGGGCTTCACTCCGACACGACTTGTACCGCTATTAGGGGACTGACGTTTTACCGCCCCCTAGGCCCACCATGCGATGTATCAGATGAACAGACCGGACTGTACGGAGATTGTCACATTCAGGCTCAGCAGGAGTTCAGATGGGTTTCACCTCGTCAGTCTTCTTGTCGGCATCTACCTGGGGACCGTTACGCACAGCTAGTGCCGCTTGCGGTCTGTGGTTAAACCCACTGCCAGCATGGTGTGGGGTTCCTAGGCACACTAATGAGGTCTCACAAGGCATCAACCATGCCAATTTCAAAAATTACATGTGCCGAGAAACCCTAATACGGATCGTTAACTAGATTTTAGGCGAAAACAATAAGTAGTTAACAACTTAACTAAAAGAACGGAAATACAACCTTTGTAGATCCGGTTCTCCACCTCCATAGCTCCGCGATGATGTCCCTCCGCTGTCCAAATAGGTTCCCGGACTCTGGCATCGGCTTCATCGGAAAAATGGGCGGGCTTGGTCGTCGACTTCGATGCCGAAGATGATCTACGTCGAGGCATCACAAGATCAAGCTCCCACTTCAACAAGTCATGAAACTTATGAAGATAACACCCTATACTACTTGGCAAGAGGTAGAGGATGAAGAAATAGGAGGTGGGTTTACTTTAGAATTGGATTTCTCACTCATTTGCTCAAGTTGCCATTGATGGAGCAAGGTTTCTTCATGAAGAAGAAGAGGAAGAAGATGATAGAATATGATAAGTATTGAATAATTAGAAAATAATTGAAATACTTATCATATACTAGCCTTAGTTGAGTGTAGAGAATATACCATGGTTAACTTGAATGGTTAGGGTTAAGTATAAGACAAGAGTGATGACTTAGTCAAAGCTTCAAGAAGATTCAACTAACAAACAAAACAATCCACCATTCATTTATCCTTTCCAAAATGAAAAAGAAAATAAATAAATGAATAAATAAGTAATGGATAAACAAAACCCTAATCATTAGTTTAACCATGGTTTAATTCTTTACACTTAACCAAGTAAGCATGCATCATCAAACATGATACAATCATGTGCACAAAAAGTATATCACATATACAACTTGTACATCCAAGTGAGAAAATCCATTTAAAATGAACCAATACTAGTTAATGCAAAGTAATATATCAAATATATTATTATACATTAAATCATTAAATCAACACTTGATTCAATGATCCGGTCATATCGCATATAACCGACTAGTATTCAATGTATCGATTTATCGAATCAATCCTTGATTCGATAACTAGGTTATATCGCATACAACCAATCGACACATTCATCGCGAGAATGAAATACGGTATCACATACACGCATTATTCTCGGTCCCGCACATATCTCATATGCGCTCCTATTTCGTTTCGCTTGAGCCAGGAAACCTCTGTGTAGGACTCTAAAGACTCGTCAATACGCCGGCAGCAGGTGATGATCATATCAAACACCCACAAGCCGCAAGCGGTCTGCTAAACGTAACGGCCACCCGGGTATTGAGCGATCAGAAGATCGACGAGCAAGCCCACTCACACTCCTGTGAATCCAACCAGTAACACTTACCGTACAGTCCGGTCTGATCGTCTGATATGTCGCATATCTCGCCTAGGGGTGGTAAACGTCAGACCCCAATAGCTCGATAAGTTGTGTCGATCTGAGGTCTATAACAATTCGAGAAACTACTGGTAACACTTACCAGTAAATCTCAGCAACCCTGGCCAGGGATTTCCGGTTATAGCCAATCGAACACAGCGCAACATCAACTCCCTATACCGGGAGAGACGAATCCCTTCCTATCGCTCATTGCCTCCATGTGACTCGGGACTGTACCCAAAAACCACCGTTTTGCACGCCCTCTTGGACGTGGTAAGGTGGAAATCAAAGCACAGTGGGAACCACAAAAGACTCTATGACGATCTCGGGTCAACAGACTACTCTGTACCAGTGTCACCAGAGAACTGCCATCTGACGTAAGGTATAATACCATCTGGGAGTTCTCGGCGAGTCCGTCCAGTGTACCCAGTCTCTAATGAGCACCCGTATATCTCCTCTGATGTCAAACACCAATGGATATGGGATCATCCATCGCCCATCTGTATGGGTCGAGAAGGTACACGCTAGTCTACTCTGGTATATCGATGCCCTGTCTTGATATACCCACGACTAGGGACTTTGAAGGATGTACTTATGGACTACCATGTACCAACTAGTATGATCCGCATCATAGTCCAGGTAGTCAAGTACACATCCTAAGGGCTTTACCAACATGTAATAGAGAGACAATCTGTGTATACGTTAAGGTAAAGAGCAACCAGATAGCATACTATCATGTCGAGCAAGAAAGTCCTTCCTATATATGTCCCAGCATCCACTACAATATACATCCTATGTATAGCAATGGCCTCTAGGGCATACATATAACTAACAATCTCCCACTTGCACTAGGGCCATCTGATAGCAGTGGTTGTAGTATCTCATACTCAACCATCCCATAAGAGTCTCTCTCTGGGAATAGGCCTTTGTGAGTGGATCCGCCGTGTTGTCCTCTGATTCTACTCTCCTAACCTCGATCCCTTAGAGATCAACCATCTCCATGATCAGGTGATACTGCCTTAGAATATGTCTGGATCACTGATGGGACCTGCGTTCCTTGGCATGAGCCACAACTCCATTGTCACACAATGGGAGGAACATAGTTCATCTCATGAACCAATATACACCCAAACAGCCTCTTTGGTAGCATCTTAAGTAGCGATGTATCCTGCCTTTATCGTCTAGTATGCCACGGTATCTAGCTTGGAACTCTTCCAACATACCGTCCCTTTACTAAGGGTAAAGACAATGCCTATGACTGACATTCAGTCGTCTTTATCACCCTGGAACCCTTCCAGTGATTCTCCCCAGGATCAACTGATACCATCTCACTACAACTAGTGAGTAGCCTAACATCCATTTAGATCTATCTCATTGATCCAAAATCCAGAATTTAGTAGGTATCACTTTGATCCTATGTGGAGAATCATTGTGATAAGCGGAGATTGATCGAGCGTAGCATAGGAAACTCCTTCCCTATCAAGAGTATGTCATCCACGTACTCTACGAGGATCACCACCATACTCCCTACTACCTTTTTATTTATACAAGGTTCATCTACCATTTTGATGATGTCAAACTCTTTGACTACTTCATCAAAACAGACGTTCCAACTCCGCGATGTCTATTTTATCCTATAAAACATCTTGCACGCGTTTCCGCTGCTCCCACTGTCTACGAAGCCCTCTGGCTGTGTACTTATAGACGCTTTCTTCCAAATCATCATTTAGAAAAGCAGTCAAGACACCCAACCACCAGATATCGTAGTCATAGTATGTAGCCTTGGCAAGTAGGATCTGGATGGACTTAAGCATAGGCATTGAAAAGGTTTCATCATTATCCATGCCTGGTCAATGATGCAAACCTTTAACAAGTCTAGCTTTGAAAGTCTCAACTTTTCCATGTACACCAAGTAATCTTCTCAAGATATACTTGCTCCTGATGGGGATTTAACCCTTCAGATATAGCAACCAAAGTCCATACTTTGTTGGTGTATAAGGATTCCATCTCAGATCGCTAAGCATCCAGCCATTCTTACAGAGTCTCACTCCTGATGGCCAGCTCGAAACTAGTTGGGTCATCATCTCATGATGCAATCCTCGCTCCCACTGTCATAGAGAAACCGAAGTATCTCTCAGGTAGGTGAGGAACCCTACTAGATCAGCGGAGAGGCTGAGGTTCGTTGGAATCTACTGAATTCTTTGGTTGTACCAAATCATCTGCTGTAGTTTGTATAGCTAAAACACTTCCAGTTCTACATAACTGACCTTGCCTCGAGCTTGTCCGGATTTTGCTTTTTAGACATAGGCCGGAAAACTCCAAATCTTAACTAGCTTAAGACATGAGCTCTTCCCTTTCCATATCACATATGAAGTGGTAGGCACTGATTTGATTCGAACCTAATTCAATAGGTATGCAGCTTCTCAAGTGCATAACCCCCAAAGGAAAAAGGTAACTCAATAGTACTTATCATAGAGCACACCATATCAAATAGGGTGTATCTGCTCCGCCCCGACATACCATCGTGCTATGGTGTATACGGAGGAGTAATGCTGAGAGAGAATCTCATTCTTCTCTAGAATAGTCCAGGAATTCCGTGCTCAAGTATTCTCCTTCTTGATCTCATCATAGGACATAATACTTATACCCGTATTCTGGTTCTCTACTTCTCGCTTATATTCTGTGAATATCTCAAAAGGTTCGGACTCATGTTCCAACAGAAACATATGACTGAATCTTGAGAGATTATCAGAGAATATAATGAAGTATAAAGAACCAGTCCTGGCATGTGTAGACAGGAGACCTTACATACATCATCATGTATTAGTCCCAAGAGTTCATTAACTCTTTCTCTGTTTCCAATAAACAGAGCTATGGTCATCTTATCTTTGTGACAGGAATGGCAAGTTTCACAAGATGTAAATTCAAACTGATTTAAATATGCATTTTTATGTAACTTAGCTAGTCGGGTCGCATTGATATGACCTAGTCTACAATGCCTTAAGAAGGATCCGTTCATTTCTAAACTACTCCCTCTTATGTGTGTTCCGTATACTAAGAACTGTAGTTTGATTTAGAACGTCAATGCTTTTTGGTAACGTGCCTGAACCGATCAACTTTTGATATAGGAAATGTTCAAAACATTATCCAACAATACAAAATTTTATCATTTCTTTACTAATAAAGAGACTGATATGATTTTGTATATCAGGTTCGGTATCTAATAGCATTTGTTCAGAATCAATATATTGGTAATACAGGGTGACAGTGACCAACAGACTTGGCTGCAACACTTGCCCCGTTTTCTGCCTCATGAAACTTATCACCCGTTCTCAGTTCTCTACTTATCTGTAGCCCTATGTAACAGATTACATATCTGGGATCCTGATCTGGTATCACATACCCAGGACGTAGAGGATACAGAGAAACAGTTCTTTGTAATGAACACACCCGAAGATGATGCATCAGCATGCACTCACTTCGTTTGGGCGACACGGGAATTCTGGTAATCCCCAATTTCCTGCTCTGTCTTATAACAATTATAAGTTGGAGCAGGACCAACGTTCCCCAGCTCAGTATAACAAGTGGGTTCGGTCAAAATTCCGTATTATTATCTTGATTAAGGCGTGACATGGTCGCTACCTGGAGAGAGAGAGAAGAAAACACTCAGCGTGCGCTCTTGCAAGAATAGATTGGTTATTATTTTATCTAATCAGGATGGCTCCCACTGCTTTTTATCAAATCTTCCTTCAAACCCTAAAAGGAAAGACTAGCCGGGATTAATTACACACTACAAGTTCGCCAATCTTTCAGCCAGGCCAGTGTCGGTACTCTGAGGGAGGTCCCCCGTGCTTTCGCATGAACCTAATTAATGTAAACCTCGTTTTCCCAGAGGCGTAACCCCGTTGACACCTTTCTAGACACCTACTTGATCGGCTAATTGTAATGTGTAAAACTCTCCCAGGAGTAACTCTTACTCGCAGCGGGTATCGGGATCTAACTATCTCATAGAAGGTATGCAATCTCATTGCAAATTTCAACACTTGAAATTCCCGATAATATTTTGCCCCTAGTGTTCTATGACCTTGACGAATGCCAAACAACCCATAGTCCACTAGTCAAGTTCAACCCGTACATTTCTTGATCGAATTAAACCTACCCGCACGACCCTTGACGAATGCCAAACAACGCCGTACGAATACCCTAATCCAATCTGCATCATAAGCATAAGCAGATAAATACTAGTTAGCTACCGTACACTACACCTTGACGAATGCCAAACTACCGCAGCACGAATACTAACTAGTACTTATCTGAAATGACGGAGGGCTACGACAGGTTTTTCATGAAAACCTATTGCGTAATGAACTTGATATCGTTGTAGAATCAAATGATTTTAAAATGGAGTTCTTTTGAGGCTTTTCTAGTTTTGCTAAAGGAGTCACTCCCAGTGAAGGGTTCGTCGGTCCTTTCCTCGTCGAATGAGGTGCGGGATATATCATATATATCACTGTGCAAAGCAAAAACACTTAAAATCAATCAAAAGACAAACCGAGTGTGTAGCATCTGCCAGTTATTGCTAAAAGAGTCACTCCCGGTGAAGGGATCTCGGTCCTTTCCTTATCGAATAAGGTGCAGGATATATCACATATACCGCTTTGCAAAGCAAGAACTGTAGCTACCTGTTTTATTTTTGAAATTCGATTCCACAACATCTTAGGTTTCTTTTATTTCATTAATCTTATTAATGAAGCCCCATCATTTAAGTACCTAAACATCACAGATAAATACAACGTACACTTATGCCATCCGCATTCGCCTCGATGTCCCCTCGTGCACCGTTAGGTTAGGTAACTAACGGCAGAGCGGGGCAGGGCTAGCGCGGGTGTAAAACATAAGTAACGTCTATATAATATATCATATATACTATATACATTATCTATCACAGAACATATCACATGATCACATCACAGATATCGCAGCAGAAGAAACATATGAAATATTGGATATACTAGGACGTCCGTGTTTTCAATACGAGCCAGTATAAAACACGGATTCCACGGTCGTGATGAATAGCCAAACCCACACCCCTAGACCCCTACGAGAGCGGCAAGCAACCCTACCAATTCTAGAGTTAGGAGACCCGGACTCGAATCCTAGAGTTGGTCTCCCACTGGACTCCAGAACCCGGTTACTTGTGCCCTCCTCCTTGGGTCTATCCTAGTGCGGAAAAGTAAATAATATACAAATGGTGACATCATCCGCAACCTGGAAGTGCCCCAATAAAAGAATATTACATACAAGTTTTTACATGAATGAAAATGAAAAACACTCATCTCACATAAAACCCCCGGCTATTCAAACACAACGATCCAATATAACATATCCAGCAACACATAACAACACATGTCATCAACGTAAGTAAACATGCGTATCCCAATTGTCGTTGACATATAGCAACGAAACCGGCGATATCACATATTACACTTACGGTCACAGAAAAGAAAGTGTAAAACTACAACAGTTGGAATCCGTAACCACCTCAGATATCGCATGCCTGACCAAACGAATTACTTAGACATCGCATGCCTAACAATTATAAACCCCGCATTTTAGTCTCAAAATCGAAAACTCTTTTCAATATCAAGTCGGGCAATTCAACAAGATTCCCGACATCCTGATCGAATGCTCGTCGCAAACTTCAGTAGGCGGCCGCACCCCCGATACCGTCAATGAAGTGCACCAAGGCGGAAAACCGCTACCGCGAGCACCCGAACAGATGGTTTCACCGACGGGGTTCTCCTACAGTCACTTGGTCGGGGCTATGGAGTGAGGCCGTCTATTAAGTTTACCCGGCGAGTATCCGCGTACGCTATGTGATTGCGACGGACTTTTGATCGCATCAAAATTCCGTGGCAACCGATCAAGTGAGACTAAACTGCTATGTTTATAATATTCATTCAGTTATCTCATAACTACTTGTAGATTCCAAATATTGTATCCCTTTCCAGATAAACAGAAAATGTTAAACTTTCCGATCGAACATTCGAACACCCAAGTTTTCCCGATACAGATCAACTCATGAAATAAGTTCAAAGACATTCACTTCATGCCTCAGTACCAACGGTCCAGCCGTAGAAGGGTAAAGCCAACGCCTCACATGTGGCACGCCGTACTGCCCCAAACCCGGGGGTTCGAAGGGCAGTTCAAGACGGTCACATAATCGAGTTAAGGTTTGTTGTCTTCTAGAGGGTCCATCGCGTTACTTGCACTACTTAGAACGTCTTTAAACCACGGAAAAATCCAACACTTGGAAATTTTCCGGCAGGGGAAAAATTGGGTATTTATATCCGGTCGAACCTTTTAACATATTCTAAAATTACCCGGAAAAGCACATAGACAAAGTTTGATAATCCGATCGAATATACGAACTCCCAATACAACCCCAGAACACTCAACTCTTGAGTCAAATTAAAAATTCCCAGAAAATACAGCATTAAAATATAAGAGTTATTGTGCAAAAAGTACTGGGAGAAGGGACAAACTTGCCGCGGAACCGCCGCATTAGCCATGCTAATGCCGCGGTTCCGCCGCACTGTAGTGGAATCATGATCTCGTTTTTCACAGTTTTTCTTAGAAAACCCTGCTGAATTTTCTGCATA
This sequence comes from Agapanthus africanus, assembly GCA_030015575.1. Classification (NCBI taxonomy): domain Eukaryota; kingdom Viridiplantae; phylum Streptophyta; class Magnoliopsida; order Asparagales; family Amaryllidaceae; genus Agapanthus; species Agapanthus africanus. The sequence continues at coordinate 543,841,149 of CM057337.1, forward strand.
TTTTTAATATTGAAAAATCCACATTTTCAAAAATTGGACAGATAGTGGTCTCGAATTAGGGTTTCGGGTTCGTTCGGGTTTCAAACTTCGTCTACGCATCGTCTAAGGCTCTAGCTAGGCTCGGATACCACTGTAGGGTTCCTAGGCACACTAATGAGGTCTCACAAGGCATCAACCATATCAATTTCAAAAATTAGATGTGCCGAGAAACCCTAATACGGATCGTTAACTAGATTTTAGGTGAAAACAATAAGTAGTTAACAACTTAACTAAAAGAACGGAAATACAACCTTTGTAGATCCGGTTCTCCACCTCCAAAGCTCTGCGATGATGTCCCTCTGCTGTCCAAATCGGATCCCGGACTCTGGCATCGGCTTCATCGGAAAAATGGGCGGGCTTGGTCGTCGGCTTCGATGCCGAAGATGATCTACGTCGAGACATCACAAGATCAAGCTCCCACTTCACCAAGTCATGAAAATTGTGAAGATAACACCCTATACTACTTGGAAAGAGGTAGAGGATGAAGAAATAGAAGGTGGGTTCACTTTAGAATTGGATTTCTCACTCATTTGCTCAAGTTGCCATTGATGGAGCAAGGTTTCTTCATGAAAAAGAAGAAGAAGAGGAAGAAGATGATAGAATATGATAAGTATTGAATAATTAGAAAATAATTGAAATACTTATCATATACTAACCTTTGTTGAGTGTAGAGAATAGACCATGGTTAACTTGAATGGTTAGGGTTAAGTATAAGACAAGAGTGATGACTTAGTCAAAGCTTCAAGAAGATTCAACTAACAAACAAAACAATCCACCATTCATTCATCCTTTCCAAAATGAAAAAGAAAATAAATAAATGAATAAATAAGTAATGGATAAACAAAACTCTAATCATTAGTTTAACCATGGTTTAATTCTTTACGCTTAACCAAGTAAGCATGCATCATCAAACATGATACAATCATGTGCACAAAGAGTATATCACATATACAACTTGTACATCCAAGTGAGAAAATCCATTTAAAATGAACCAATACTAGTTAATGCAAAGTAATATATCAAATATATAATTATACATTAAATCATTAAATCAACACTTGATTCAATTATCCGGTCATATCGCATATAACCGACTAGTATTCAATGTATCGATTTATCGAATTAATCCTTGATTCGATAACTAGGTTATATCGCATACAACCAATCGACACATTCATCGCGAGAATGAAATACGGTATCACATACATGCATTATTCTCGGTCCCGCACATATCTCATATGCGCTCCTATTTCGTTTCGCTTGAGCCAGGAAACCTCTGTGTAGGACTCTAAAGACTCGTCAATACGCCGGCAGCAGGTGATGATCATATCAAACACCCACAAGCCGCAAGCAGTCTGCTAAACATAATGGCCACCCGGGTATTGAGCGATCAGAAGATCGACGAGCAAGCCCGCTCACACTCCTGTGAATCCAACCAGTAACACTTACCGTACAGTCCGGTCTGATCGTCTGATATGTCGCATATCTCGCCTAGGGGTGGTAAACGTCAGACCCCAATAGCTCGATAAGTCGTGTCGATCTGAGGTCTATAGCAATTCCAGAAACTACTGGTAACACTTACCAGTAAATCACAGCAACCCTGGCCAGGGATTTCCGGTTATAGCCAATCGAACACAGCGCAACATCAACTCCCTATACCGGGAGAGACGAATCCCTTCATATCGCTCATTGCCTCCATGTGACTCGGGACTGTACCCAAAAACCACCGTTTTGCACGCCCTCTTGGACGTGGTAAGGTGGAAATCAAAGCACAGTGGGAACCACACAAGTCTCTATGACGATCTCGGGTCAACAGACTACTCTGTACCAGTGTCACCAGAGAACTGCCATCTGACGTAAGGTATAATACCATCTGGGAGTTCTCGGCGAGTCCGTCCAGTGTACCCAGTCTCTACTGAGCACCCGTATATCTCCTCTGATGTCAAACACCAATGGATATTGGATCATCCATCGCCCATCTATATAGGTCGAGAAGGTACACGCTAGTCTACTCTGGTATATCGATGCCCCGTCTCGATATACCGACGACTAGGGACTTTGAAGGATGTACTTATGGACTACCATGTCCCCGCTAGTATGATCCGCATCATAGTCCAGGTAGTCAAGTACACATCCTAAGGGCTTTACCAACATGTAATAGAGAGACAATCTGTGTACACGTTAAGGTAAAGAGCAACCAGATAGCATACTATCATGTTGAGCAAGAAAGTCCTTCCTATATATGTCCCAGCATCCACTACAATATACATCCTATGTATAGCAATGGCCTCTAGGGCATACATATAACTAACACGTAGTGTCGAGTCTTTAGAGTCCCACACAGAAAGCTATTCGCCTTTAGGCAAAAGAGTAGAGGTCGCATGGTTTTGCGACAGGTCGCATGGTTTTGCGACAGGGTTCAGTCACATCTGTGCACTTGTGCACGTTTAGTGTCCGGACAGTTTACACTAGCGGGCTTTGGTTTAAGCCAGATCCTAGTGTACGTATTAGGATTGGTTTTATCCAGTTTTTATTCGTGTTCCTCGGAACGCGGATGCAGGTGTGTATGCACAGTTGGCAGAGAGACGGAGGCAGAAGATTCTCATTAGGGTTGTTGACCGTTGACTATTGACTTTTTGCTCAACCCTAATGAGAATATGATATATGATTAACAATAATATTAATTAAGTATTGTGGTGACATGGTTGTTGAGGGGTTGACTTTGTTGACTTGTTGACTTTGTTGACCAGTTGACTAGGTTGGACTAGTTGACCATCATGATGACAATGGCTATCATTTCATGGCAATGACTTTTCACTTGCTTGTTCTCTTGTGCAATATGAGTGCATGAAATGATATAGCCATTTTGACTTAAACCATTTACACAATACTTGATTACTATTTTGTGATGATGGTTTTGGATTATGAGAGCCAAGAGAGAAAAGTCTTTCTCATTCTATCATTTTGATTCTCTCTCTTGTTCTTGAGCTCTCATCTTCTTCCTCTTGCTCTCCCTCTCTTTGTCTATGGTTCACTTGTCTCATGTGTTGAGAACCAAGAACCATAGAGAAAATCCCAACACGCTCTTCTCTACTCACTCTAGTTCATAAGGTTTAGCAAACCATGTGAACTAGTTTCTTCGAAGACCGAAGAAGAAGCCAAAGGTAGAAGCTTTCAGGTGGATCGATCTTCGGCGCAAGGAGACGACGGGGTGAAGCCGATCCGGACAACCATCGAGGCTTGAAGACGAAGGAGTTCAAGAAAGAAAGGTATAACCCCCTAACCGAGTAGTTAACAATTCCTAGTTAGGTTGTTAGTTAGATGTTTAACCAAGATCCGGTTTTGAGTCCATGTTACCGCCTCTAGAAAATTGTTTTTCACCAAATCCGCATGCCCGAAAGTACCGGGAGAGGTAGTATGGACTTACAGGTTTTGTGGTGAAAAACTATTTAGTTTTGGAAAAGGAAGAGTAAAACTTTTGATTTAATTAAAAAAAAAGATGAAGGTTTAGAACCTTGAGGAAGGAGAAGATCACAGATCTAGATTTTTCTTTGGAGAGAGAAAAAGTTCTTGAGATATTTTCATTATCCTTGCCTTTATAGGCTATACACTTTACATATAGCCCCTTGAGCTTCACAAAAATGGCATTTTAGCCATCCCATGGCTCATGTGCCATTTCTTTTTGCACATAAGCCACGGGCTTACAAAAATATGGCTTTATGCTCATTTCGCATACATTCATGCATAAAAAATTACATAAAAAATCATTTATTACATGATCTATATTTTGGCATGGAAAAGGCTGGCCGCGGGCTTGACTTGGGCATGGGCCCGCTTGACCTGGGCTTGGGCCCACCTGGCTTAGGGGTTGACCTTGACTTTGACTCGGTCAACCGGTGTGCAAATTTTTACCCCAACAAATTGCCCGCCATCAATAAATGCACACAACATATTTGAGTTGTGTGCATGAAATTGATGGATCTTGAAGCCGAACTTCGAGGTGGAACATCATTCTGGGGGCGGAGCATCATCCCGGGGAGCATGATTCCCGGGGATCGGAGCATCATTCTGATTCACGGATCATAATTCCAGGGTCGGAGTATGCCTCGGGGAGCATGATTCCCGGGGATCGGAGTATCATTCCGATGATCGGAGCATGATTCCAGGGATCGGAGCATCATTTCGATGAGCGGAGCATCATTCTAGGGATCGGAGCATCATTCCGATGAGCGGAGCATGATTTCAGGGATCGGAGCATCATTCCGAAGAGCGGGGTATGATTCCAGGGGATCGGAGCATCATTCCGATGAGCAGAGCATGATTCCACGGGATCGGAGCATCATTCCGATGAGCGGAGCATGATTCCAGGGTTCGGAGCATCATTCCAAAGAGCGGAGCATCATTCCAGGGATCGGAGCATCATTCCGATGAGCGGAGCATGATTCCAAGGATCGGAGCATCATTCCGAAGAGCAGAGCATGATTCCAAGGGATCGAAGCATCATTCCGATGAGCGGAGCATGATTCCAGGGGATCGGAGCATCATTCCGATGAGCGGAGCATGATTCCAGGGTTCGGAGCATCATTCCAAAGAGCGGAGCATGATTCCAGGATTCGGAGCATCATTCCGAAGAGCGGAGCATGATTCCAGGATTCGGAGCAACATTCCGAAGAGCGGAGCATGATTCCAGGATTCGGAGCATCATTCCAAAGGGTGGAGCATGATTCCAGGATTCGGAGCATCATTCCGAAAAGCGGCAGACATTCTGACCGAAGCATAATTTCAATGCAGAGGTTGATTCCCAGGCGAAGTATAATTCCGACAGGGAAGGCAGGTACTCCGAGGCAAAGTATGATTCCGATACGGGGTACATTCTGAGACGACGCATGATTTCGATGCAGAGCTTGCTGGTTTGATTTGATTCGGGTTGACATCAATATCGCTATACTGGAATATGGTACCAGAAGCGAATCATCATTTGGCATGAGAGGATTTGAGAATTGGTTTTGGTTTGGCAATTGTATTGCTACACTGGAATAATGCCAGGAGCAACTCATCATTTGCCCCGGGAGGATTTGGGAATTGGTTTTTGCTTCGCATCAGTATCGCTATATCGGAATATGGTACCTGGGGCCAATCATCTGTTAGTTATATGTATGCCCTAGAGGCCATTACTGTACATTGGATGTATATTGTAGTGGATGTTGGGACATATATAGGTAGGACTTTCTTGCTCGACATGATAGTACGCTATCTGGTTCCTCTTTATCTTATCATGTATACTTTTTGTCTCTCTGATTACATGTTGATAAAGCCCTTAGGATGTGTGCTCGACTTCCAGGACTATGATGTAGATCATACTAGTGGGGCCTGGGTAGTCCATAAGTACATCCTTCAATGTTCCTAGTCGTGGAATATCGAGACGGGGCATCGATAATCCAGAGTAGACTAGCGCATATCTTCTCGACCCATGTGATGAGCGATGGATGATCCCATATCCATTGGTGTTTGACATCAGAGATGGTATGCGGGTGCTCAGTGGAGACTGGGTACACTGAACGGACTCGCCGAGAACTCCCAGATGGTATTATACCTCACGTCAGATGGCAGTTCTCTGGTGACACTGGTACAGCTTAGTCTGTTGACCCGAGATCGTCATAGAGTCTTGTGTGTCTCCCACTGTGCTTTGATTTCCACCCTACCACGGCTCTACTGAGTCGTGCAAACAGGTGGTTTTTGGGTACAGTCCTGATTCACATAGAGGCAATGAGCGATAGGAGGGGATTCGTCTCTCCCGGTATTGGGGGTTGATGTTGCGCTATGCACAACTGGCCATAACTGGAAATCCCTGGCCAGGGTTGCAGTGATCTACTGGTAAGTGTTATCAGTAGTTTCACACATGTTATGGACCTTATATTGGCATGACTTATCAAACTATTGGGGTCTGACGTTTACCACCCCTAGGTGAGATATGCGACATATCAGACGAACAGGCCGGACTGTGCGGTAAGTGTTACTGGCTGGATTCACAGCAGTGTGAGCGGGCTTGCTCGTCGATCTTCTGATCGCTCAATACCCGGGTGGCCGTTACGTTTAGCAGACCGCTTGCGGCTTATGGGTGTTTGATATGATCATCACCTGCTGCCGGCGTATTGACGAGTCTTTAGAGTCCTACACAGAGGTTTCCTGGCTCAAGCAAAACGAAATAGGAGCGCATATGAGATATGTGCGGGACCGAGAATAATGCGTGTATGTGATACCGTATTCTATTCTCGCGATGAATGTATCGATTGGTTGTATGTGATATAACCTAGTTATCGAATCGAGGATTGATTCGATAAGTCGATACATTGGATATTAGTCGGTCATATGCGATATGACCGGATCGTTAAATCAAGTGTTGATTTAATGATTTAATGTATAATTATATATTTGATATATTACTTTGCATTAACTGATATTTGTTCACTTTAGATGGATTTTCTCACTTGAAGTGCACATTGTATATATGATATAGTTTTGTGCACTAGTTTGTATCATGTTTGATGATACATGCAAACTTGGGTATGTGTATGCTTTAAACCTTGTTTAGGTTAATGGTTAGGGTTTTGTAATCTTTACTTATTTATTTATTCTTTTATTCATTTATTTTGGCAAGAATAAAATGGTGGCTAACTTTGTTTCTTTCTTGAAACTTTATGAAGCTTTGGAGCTTTGACCATTTTGTTTCTTAGCCTTAACCTAACCATTAAACCTAACCCTAGTTTATTCTCTACACTTAACCATGGTTGCTATATGATAAGAATGACTTTATTTTTTATTTTTAATATACTTGTCATATTCTTTTTCTTCTCCTTCTTCTTCTTCTTCAAGAAGAAAGAAGCTTGCTAGCTTCAATGGTGAAATGAGAAAAAGAGTGAGAAATCCAATTCTAAAGTGAACCCACTTCCTATTTCTTCATCCTCTACCACTTGCCATGTAGTATAGAGTGTTTTCTTCACAAGTTTCATGACTTGGTGAAGTTGGAGCTTGATCTTGAGTTGCCTCGACGTAGATCATCTTCGGCATCGAAGTCGACAACCTAGCCCGATCTTTTCTCCGATGAAACCACCGCGAGAGTCTAGGATTCCGATGGGTACAGCGGAGGGACGTCATCATGGAGCTATGGAGGTGGAGGACCAGATCTACAAAGGTTGTAGTCACTTTCCTTTAGCATTAAAGTTGTTTACTTGCTTGTTTCGCCTTTACCTTTAGTTATCGATCTTGCATAGGGATTCTTTGGCACATGAAAATTTAGAATTGGCCATGTTTGATCACTTTTAGAATCTCATGGGTGTGCCTAGGAACCCTACAGTGGTATCAGAGCCTAGCTAGAGCCTTAGGCGATGCGTAGACAGAGTTAGAAACCCGATCGAACCCGAAACCCTAATCCATGAACCCTCTCTGTACATTTTTGAAAATTGTGCTTTTTTCAAATTAAAAATTCTCAAAAATATCAGCAGGAAAATACAAGGGTTACTGTGAAGCACGTGACTGTGATACGGCTAAAGCGCCGCGGAACCGCGACCTTAACATGGTATTGGCGGCGGTTCCGCGGCCGTTTGTACTGATCAGGGAATTCTTTTTGCACAGTAACCTCAGTTGGTGTTTGCTGATTCTTCTGGGAATTTTTATGTTTCACTCAAGAGTTGAGTTTTCTGGGGTGTATTGGGGACTCGATAATTCAATCGGATTATTTAACTTTGTTTATTTAGTTTTTCCGGATAATTTTAGAACATGTTAAAAAGTTCGACCGGATATAAATACCCATTTTTCCCCCTGCCGGGAAATTTCCAATTGTTGGATTTTTCGATAGTTTAATCACGTTCTAAGTAGTGCAAGTAACGTGATGGTCCCTCTAGAAGACAACAAACCTTAACTCGATTATGTGACCGTCTTGAACTGCCCTTTAAACCTTAGGGTTTGGGGCAGTACGGCGTGCCACATGTGAGGCGTTGTCTTGACCCTTCTACGGCTGGACCGTTGGTACAGAGGCATGAAGTGAATGTTTTTAAACTTATTTCATGTGTTGAGCTGTTTCGGGAAAACTTGGGTGTTCGATTGTTCGATCGGAAAGTTTAACATTTTCTATTTTATCTGGAATGTGATACAATATTTGGAATCCACAAGTAGTTATGAGATAACTGAATGAATGTTATAAACATAGCAGTTTAGTCTCACTTGATCGGTTGGCACGGAATTTTGATGTGATCAAAAGTCCGTCGCAATCACGTAGCGTACGCGGATACTCGCCGGGTAAACTTAATAGACAGCTACACCCCATAGCCCCGACCAAGTGACTGTAGGAGAACCCCGTCGCCGAAAGCATCCGTTCGGGTGCTCGCGGAAGCGGTGTTCCGCCTTGGTGCACTTCGTCGACGGCATCGGGGGTGCGGCCGTCTACTAAAGTTTGCGACGAGCATTCGATCTGAATGCCGGGAATCCTGTTGAATTGCCCGACTTGATATTGAAAAGAGTTTTCGATAATGAGACTAAAATGCGGGGTTTATAATTGTTAGGCATGCGATGTCTAAAGAGGTTGCGAATTCCAACTGTTGTAGTTTTACACTTTCTTTTCTGTGACCGTAAGTGTAATATGTAATATCGCCGGTTTCGTTGCTATATGTCAATGACAATTGGGATGCGCATATTTACTTATGTTGATGACATATGATGTTATGTGTTGCTGGATATGTTATATTGGATCGTCGTGTTTGAATAGCCGGGGGTTTTTATGTGAGATGAGTGGTTTTCTTTTTCATTCATGTAAAAACTTGTATGTAATATTCTTTTATTGGGGCACTTCCAGGTTGCGGAAGATGTCATCGTTGATATATATTATTTACTTTTCCGCATTAGGATAGACCCAAGGAGGGGAGCACAAGTAACCGGGTTCTGGGGTCCAGTGGGAGGCCATCTCGAGGAGTCGAGTCCGGGTCTCCTAACCCTAGAATTGGTAGGGTTGCTTGCCGCTCTAGTAGGGGTCTAAGGGTGTGGGATTGGCTATTCATCACGACCGTGGAATCCGTGTTTTATACTGGCTCGTATTAAAAACACGGACGTCCTAATATATCCAATATTTCATATGATATTTTCTGCTGCGATATCTGTGATGTGATCATGTGATTTGTTCAGATAGATAAAGAATATAGTATATATGATATATTATATAGACGTTGCTTATGTTTTACACCCGCGCTAGCCCTGCCTCGCTTTGCCGTTAGTTACCTAGCCTAACGGTGCAGACGGGACATCGAGGCGAATGCGGATGGCATAAGCGTACGTTATATTTATCTGTGATGTTTAGGTGGACTTAAATGATGGGATATTCATTAATGAGATTAATGAAAGAAAATAAACCTAAAAGATGTTGTGGAATCGAATTTCAAAATAAAACAGGTAGCTACAGTTCTTGCTTTGCATCGCGGTGTTCCTTGTAGAACATCCTGCACCTTATTCGATAAGGAAAGGACCGAGATCCCTTCACCGAGAGTGACTCCTTTAGCAATAACTGGCAGATGCTACAACTCTCGGTTTATTTTTTGATTGCTTCTATAGTTTTTGCTTTGCACAGTGATATATATGATATATCCCGCACCTCATTCGACGAGGAAAGGGCCGACGATCCCTTCACCGGGAGTGACCCCTTTAGCAAAATTGGAAAAGCCTCAAAAACATTCCATTTAAAAACCATTTGATTCCGCAACGCGATCAAGTTCAAAGCGTTAAAGGTTTTCTTAAAAACCAGCCGCAACCCTCCGCCATTTTAGGAAGTAGAGTACTTAGTATTCGTGCTGTGTTTGTTGACCATAGTCAAGGCACAGTGTACGGTAGCTAAGTGATGTCTTCCTACACCGCATATGATGCGATTAGTTAGGACAGTCATGTGTCTTTGTTGACCTTAGCCAAGGATCATGTGGGTGGGTATAATTAATCACGAAATGACGGGTAGAACTTGACTAGTGCTTATGATTTGTTGACCTTAGCCAAGGTCATAGGTGCTAGGGGTGAAAACCATTTTCGGGAGTTTCAAGTGTTGAAACTTGCAATGAGATTGCATACCTTCTATGTGATAGTTGGATCCCGATACCCACTGCGAGTAATTGTTACTCCTGGGAGATTTTTGCACTTTGCAATTAGCCGATCAAGTAGGTGTCTAGAAAGGTGTCAACGGGGTTACGCCTCTGGGAAAACGAGGTTTACTGTAATTAGGTCCGTGCGAAAGCATGGGGAACCTCCTTCAAAGTACCGACACTAGCCTGGCTGAAAGATTGGCGAACTTGTAGAGTGTAATTAATCCCGGCTAGTCTTTCCTGTTAAGGTTTGAAGGAAGATTTGATACAAACGGTGGGAGACATCCTGATTAGATAAAATAAATAACCAATCTAATCTTGCAAGAGCGCACGCAGAGTGTTTTCTTCTCTCTCTCTCCAGGTAGCGACCATATCACGCCTTAATCAAGATAATAATATGGATGTATTGACCGAACCCGCTTGTTATACTGAGCTAGGGAACGTTGGTCCCGCTCCAACTTATAATTGTTATAAGACAGAGTAGGAAATAGGGGAATACCAGAATTCCCATGCCGCCCAAACGAAGAAAGTGCATATGATGCATCTCCTTCGGGTGTGTTCATTATAAAGAACTGTTTCTCAGTAAAGAAAGAGGTACTTACAACAAGAAAGTAGATCAGAAATCCTCTGCGTCCTGGGTATTAGATACCGGATCAGGATCCCGCAAATGTAATCTGTTACATAGGGCTAAAGAAAGGTAGAGAACTGAGTACGGGTGATAAGTTTCATGAGACAGAAAACGGGGCAAGTGTTGCAGCCAAGTCTGTTGGTCACTGTCACCCTGTATTACCAGTACATTGATTCTGAACGAATGTTATTAGATATCGAACCTGATATACAAAATCATATCAGTCTCTTTACAAGTAAAGAAATGATAAAATTTTGTATTGCTGGATATTGTTTTGAACATTTCCTATATCAAAAGTTGATCGGTTTAGGCACGTTATCTAAAAGCATTGACGTTCTAAATCAAACTACAGTTCCTAGTATACAAAACACACACAAGAGGAAGAGTTCAGAAATGAACGAATCCTTCTTGAGGTATTGTAGACTAGGTCATATCAATGCGACCCGATTGGCTGAAGTTATATTTTAGATGCATATTTAAATCAGTTTGAATTTACATCTTGTGAAACTTGCCAGTCATGTCACAAAGATTAGATGACCATAGCTCTGTTTATTAGAAACAGAGAAAGTGTTAGTAAACTCTTGGGACTGATACATGATGATGTATGTAAGGTCCCATGTCTACACATGCCAGGACCGATTTTTTGTACTTCACTACATTCTCTGATGATCTCTCAAGATTCAGTCATATGTTCCTGTTGAAACATAAGTCCGAAGCTTTTGAGGTATTCACAGAATATAAGTTGGAAGTAGAGAACCAAAATACGGGTATAAGTATTATGTCCTATGATAAGATCAGGGAGGAGAATACTTGTGCATGGAACTCTGGGACTATTCTAAAGGAGAATGAGATTCTCTCTCTATATTACTCCTCTAAATATACCACAGCACAACGGTGTATCGGGGCGGAGCAATCACACCACATTAGATATGGTGTGCTCTATGATGAGTACTACTGAGTTACCTGTTTCTTTTAAGGGGGCTATGCACTTATGAAGTTGCATACCTATTGAATAGGGTTCGATTCAAATCAGTGCCTACCACTCCATATAAGATATGGTATGGGAAGAACCCATCTCTTAAGCAAGTTAAGATTTGGGATTGTCTGACCTATGTCAAAAGTAAAATCCGGACAAGATCGAGGCAAGGTCAGTTCTGTAGAACTGGAAAGGTTCTAGCTATACAAAACTGCAGCTAATGATTTGACAGAACTAAAGGATTCAATAGTCCCCGACGAACCTCAGCCTCTCCGCCGATCTAGTAGGGTTCCTCACCTGCCTGAGAGATACTTCGGTTTCTCGATGACAGTGGGAGCGAGGATTGCATCATGAGATGATGACCCAACTAGTTTCGAGCAGGCCATCGAGAGTAGGGTCTCTGTAAGAATGGCTGGATGCTTAGCGATCTGAGATGGAATCCATATACACCAACAAAGTATGGACTTTGGTTGCGATATCTGAAGGGTTAAATCCCCATCAGGAGCAAGTATATCTTGAGAAGATTACTTGGTATAGGTGGAAAAGTTGAGACTTTCAAAGATAGACTTGTTAAAGGTTTTCGTCATCAACCAAGCGTGGATAATGATGAAACCTTTTCCAGGGACTATGCTTAAGTCCATCCAGATCCTACTTACCATTGCTACATACCATGACTACGATATCTGGTGGTTGGGTGCCATGACTACTTTTATAAATAATGATTTAGAAGAGAACGTCTATAAGAACACAGCCAGAGGGCTTCGTAAACAGTGGGAGCAGCGGAAACGTATGCAAGTTGCTTTACAGGATAAAGCAGGCATCGCGGAGTTGGAATATCTGTTTTGATGTGGTAGTCAAAGAGTTTGACTTCATCAAAATGGTAGATGAACCATGTATGTACAAAAGGGTAGTATGGAGTATGGTAATGATCCTCGTAGAGTACGTGGATGACATACTCTTGATAGGAAAGGAGTTTCCAATGCTACGATCGGTCGATCTCCTCTTATCACATGGATTCTCCATATAGGATAAAGTGATACCTCCTAAATCCTGGGATTTGGATCTATGAGATAGATCTAAATGGATATCAGGCTTTTCACTAAGTTTAGTGAGATGGCATCAATCGATCCTGGGAAGAATCACTGGAAAGGCTCTAGGGTGATAAGGACGACTGAATATCAGTCGCAGGCATTGTCTTTACCCTCAGTGAAGAGACGGTGTGTTGGAAGAGTTCCAAGCTATATACCGCGGCAGACTAGACGATTAAGGCTGGTGACATCGCTATTAATGATACTACCAAAGAGGCAGTTTGGGTGTATATTGGTTCATGAGATGAACTAGGTTCCTACCATTGTGTGTCAATGGAAGTGTGGCTATGGCCCAGGAACCCTGGTCCCATCAGTGACCCAGACATATTCTGAGGCAGCATCACCTGATCATGGAGATAGTTGATCTCCAGAGTGATCGAGGTTAGGAGAGTAGACTCAGAGGATAACACGGCGGATCCACTAACGAAGGCCTTTTCCCAGAGAGAGACTTATAAGGGATGGTTGAGTATGTGATACTGCAACCACTGCTACAGATGGCCCTAGTGCAAGTGGGAGATTGTTAGTTATATGTATTCCTTAGAGGCCATTACTGTACATTGGATGTATATTGTAGTGGATGCTGGGACATATATAGGTAGGACTTTCTTGCTCGACATGATAGTACGCTATCTGGTTACTCTTTATCTTAACATGTAAACTTTCCGTCTCTCTGATTACATTTTGATAAAGCCCTTAGGATGTGTGCTCGACTTCCAGGACTATGATGTAGATCATACTAGTGGGGCCTGGGTAGTCCATAAGTACATCCTTCAATGTTCCTAGTCGTGGGAATATCGAGATGGGGCATCGATATTCCAGAGTAGACTAGCGCATATCTTCTCGACCCATGTGATGAGCGATGGATGATCCCAAATCCATTGGTGTTTGACATCAGAAATGGTATGCGGGTGCTCAGTGGAGACTGGGTACACTGAACGGACTCGCCGAGAACTCCCAGATGGTATTATACCTTACGTCAGATGGCAGTTCTCTGGTGACACTGGTACAGCTTAGTCTGTTGACCCGAGATCGTCATAGAGTCTTGTGTGTCTCCCACTGTGCTTTAATTTCCACCCTACCATGGCTCTACTGAGTCGTGCAAACAGGTGGTTTTTGGGTACAGTCCCGATTCACATGGAGGCAATGAGCGATAGGAGGGGATTCGTCTCTCCCGGTATTGGGGGTTGATGTTGCGCTATGCACGACTGGCCATAACTGGAAATCCCTGGCCAGGGTTGCAGTGATCTACTGGTAAGTGTTGTCAGTAGTTTCATACATGTTATGGACCTTATATCGGCATGACTTATCAAGCTATTGGGGTCTGACGTTTACCACCCCTAGGCGAGATATGCGACATATCAGACGAACAGACCGGATTGTGCGGTAAGTGTTACTGGCTGGATTCACAGGAGTGTGAGCGGGCTTGCTCGTCGATCTTCTGATCGCTCAATACCCGGGTGGCCGTTACGTTTAGCAGACCGCTTGTAGCTTGTGGGTGTTTGATATGATCATCACCTGCTGCCGGCGTATTGACGAGTCTTTAGAGTCCTACACAGAGGTTTCCTGGCTCAAGCGAAACGAAATAGGAGCGCATATGAGATATGTGCGGGACCGAGAATAATGCGTGTATGTGATACCATATTCTATTCTCGTGATGAATGTATCGAATGGTTGTATTTGATATAACCTAGTTATCGAATCGAGGATTGATTCGATAAGTCGAAACATTGGATATTAGTCGGTCATATGCGATATGACCGGATCGTTAAATCAAGTGTTGATTTAATAATTTAATGTATAATTATATATTTGATATATTACTTTGCATTAACTAATATTTGTTCACTTTAGATGGATTTTCTCACCTGAAGTGCACATTGTATATATGATATAGTTTTGTGCACTAGTTTGTATCATGTTTGATGATACATGCAAACTTGGGTATGTGTATGCTTTAAACCATGTTTAGGTTAATGGTTAGGGTTTTGTAATCTTTACTTATTTATTTATTCTTTTATTCATTTATTTTGGCAAGAATAAAATGGTGGCTAACTTTGTTTCTTTCTTGAAACTTCATGAAGCTTTGAAGCTTTAACCATTTTGTTTCTTAGCCTTAACCTAACCATTAAACCTAATCCTAGTTTATTCTCTACACTTAACCATGGTTGCTATATGATAAGAATGGCTTTATTTTCTATTTTTAATATACTTATCATATTTTTCTTCTTCTTCTTCTTCTTCTTCAAGAAGAAAGAAGCTTGCTAGCTTCAATGGTGAAATGAGAAAAAAGAGTGAGAAATTCAATTCTAAAATGAACCCACTTCCTATTTCTTCATCCTCTACCACTTGCCATGTAGTATAGGGTGTTTTCTTCACAAGTTTCATGACTTGGTGAAGTTGGAGCTTGATCTTGAGTTGCCTCGACATAGATCATCTTCGGCATCGAAGTCGACAACCTAGCCCGATCTTTTCTCCGATGAAACCACCGCGAGAGTCTAGGATTCCGATGGGTACAGCGGAGGGACGTCGTCACGGAGCTATGGAGGTGGAGGACCGGATCTACAAAGGTTGTAGTCACTTTCCTTTAGCATTAAAGCTGTTTACTTGCTTGTTTCGCCTTTACCTCTAGTTATCGATCTTGCATAGGGTTTCTTTGGCACGTGAAAATTTAGAATTCGCCATGTTTGATCACTTGTAGAACCTCATGGGTGTGCCTAGGAACCCTACATCATCATTTGCGCTTGTTTATCAAGAAGCGATGGCTTAGGAAACAGGTTTTAGGTCCCTATCACCTAAGACTTTTCAATTTTGTAAGCCGTAAGGGTCTCACAAAGCATTTTCTCCCTACGAGTCGTAAGGATCTCGTAGGTGTATTTTCTCCTTAGGAGTCGTGGGAACTCCTAAGAGTGTTGCTCTTTTTTGAGTCGTAAGGATCTCACGCGGGAATTTTCTCCTCAAAAAGTCGAGAGGACTTTGCGAGTGCATTTCATCTCTTTTTCATGAGTTTGCGCCCTTTCGGGTTTTCACAAACTCGCCGGCAGTCCTGCTGTTTTTACTCACGGAACCCTTTCGGCTTTTCATCCGTGCCCATTTTGCTTGTGGACATACCTTCCTTTTTTCCATCTCTTTTTTTTTCTTTTTTCTTTTTTTTTGAACCTTCCCTGCCGGTGGGACTTTGAATGTGGTCTCGCCGGTAGGACTTGGGAGAGATTGGGATGGTTTTACGCCCATGGATTGTATACGGTTTTGCAGGATGTATGATCCAGACCGTAGGGCCATAAAAATTTCGGGACTTTGTTGGCGTCTGCATCGTTGCACTGGAATATGGTACCAGGAGCGACTCATCATTCGCCACTTAGGGATTTGGATTTGGAATTTGGCTGGCGTCTGCATCGCTGCACTGGAATATGGTATTAGGAGCGACTCATCATTCGCCATTGGGATATAGGATTTGGAATTTGGTTGGCGTCTGCATCGTTACACTGGAATATGGTATCAGGAGCGACTCATCATTCGCCACTTGGGGGTTGGGGAGCGATGGCTTAGGAGACAGGTTTAGATCCCTACCACCTAAGACTTTTCAATTTTATGGGTCGTGAGGGTCCCATAAAAGCATTTTCTCCCTGCAAGTTGTAAGGATCTCGCAGGTGCATTTTCTCCTTAGGAGTCGTAGGGACTCCTAAGTGTGTTTTTCCTTCGCAAGTCGTAAGGATCCCATAAAGGTTTTTTCTCCTCATGTATCGTGAGGACACATGAGTGGGTTTTCTCAATGGAGCATAATTCCAAAGGCGGAGACCAGCCGCGTAACTGGTGATTAGGTGGGGCATGAGGGTGATGAGAATTATTTAAGCCCGTGGATTGTATACGGTAGTCAATTTGGGGACTAACCGTAGGGCTGGGAGAATTTTGAAAAATTGGATTTTGGTTGGCATCTACATCGCTACACTGGAATATAGTACCAGGAGCGACTCATCATTCGCCGATGTTTTGTTTGTTTTTTGTTTTCTTTTTTTTACCACGATTGCTCTATCATTTCAACTTTTCTTATCGCGAAGGTCGCGATTGCCCTATCATTTCGGCTATTTATTCGCGGTTGCCCCATCATTTCGGCTTTATTTTCATTTTCATTTTTGCTTGCTGATTTTTATTGCGAGTTTCCCTATCAGTTCGTCTTTTCTTTATTTTTCTTTTATTTACACAGTTTTTTGTTTATATACACACTTTTTTTATTTATTAATTTTTTTTACAGTTTAACGACTTAGAGGTCGACTGTTCCCAGTTTAATGACATGGTGGTTGATTGTTTTCAGTGAAAGGCAGATGTCTGAGAGAATCAGTTTCATGAAGATCTTCGGTCTCCGTTTGTGTAAAATTGGCGGTTGTGACTTGACTGTTTATTAACACGCCTTTGGACAGTTCTATCTCTCCTTCCTTGTATTACTTTTCGACCCAATCTTTGAAGACGAAAGCAGTCCTCAATGGCATGACCTATCACTCTGTGATAGGGGCAGTATTTGGGGTCGTCGGTCATATTCGCTTCCTGCGGTCTTTTTGACTCTGGCAGTTGTAGACCGTTCCTCAGGGCGTCTTTGAATATTTTACGAATTTTGTCCCTTCTGAAGGAATAGACCTTGTCCAGCTTCTCTTTCAGTGGAGATTCTCCTCCCTCTCTGAACACTGGCTTCCGAGGCTGGTTGGCACTAGGCCCGCTTATCCCTCGATTATTTCGGTTAGCCGAAGTGTTGAAAGACTCAGAATCGTCGGGATTTCCGCCTTTGCGATTATCGTCCTTTCGGTTTCTACAGGACCTATTGTCATTTTGGGAATCCGAGGAGGACTCCTGCTTTAAACGATCCAGCATCTGAACTTTCCTGGTCAGCTCTTGGAATGTTTTGAGACCCGCGGTGCATAGAAACGGGGCCATCCAATTGTTGAGATTTCCAACGAGGAGACTGACAGATTGGTCCTGCTCTATCGGCGGTTCACATTTGACGGAGAGATTGCGCCATCGGGTTATAAAATCCATGCTGCTTTCATTGTTCTTGGGCTTGGTCCTTACGAGCTCGGCAATGGTGATCTTATCGCTGACGCTCATGAACCTTTGTCGAAACAAAGATTCCATTTGGACGAAAGTAGTAACGGAGCCATCCGGTATGCTCGCGTACCAGTCGAAAGGAACATCGGTCAAGCTATTAACGAACTGGCGGAGGAGAAGCGCATCGTTGCCCCTAGTGTTCCCGTTTGAGGCTTTGAAGTGGGTGATGTGCTGATTCGCATTTCCACTACTGCTGATATCTTTTTGCGCTTCGGCTTCGGCCACCAATGTTTTGACTTTGCCGACAACTAAATCCATGATTAGACCTTGAGTTAGCGGGCTACCCTCATCGGTAGCCGAGACATCTCCCTAGATAGGATGCGACTGATTTTCATGCGGTTTGCCAACTTTTGGATTTGAGGGAATAGGCGTCGGCTGGTTTGGGGCACCATTTCCCGGTTCACAAGCAGAGCCTTGCGCTTGATTGGGCGGCTGAGAGGCAAGTTGGGCTGTGAGCTGTAAGACGACGTTTGTCAAGTCGTCAATTTTTAAGTAAAGCTTGGCCATCTCCTTGTCTTTGTTTCTAAGCTACTTTCGGAGCTCTTGGAGAAGTCGCTGCTCTGCGTTCATGGGACGGAAGATTGGCTCATCTTCTCTTTCCGAGCCCGACTCTTCATGAACTGAGAGCTCTCTCTGCTTATCAGCCTCACTGGGAGGGTCTTCATGACCTTCCAGAGGAAGCTGGCCTTGGAATATGGCAGCCATATTCACGCCAGATTGGATTTGGGATGTGGTGGCCTCGTCCTTGCTCATGCTGCGCGTGCCCACCATGTAGACAGTGTGAATAACACATTCAGCCATCCCCTCATCTTTGGTGGGGTAACCTTGTTCCTCGAACCTCATGAGGTTCAGCCTAGCAGGAGCCCTAGCCCTTTTGTTGGCTCTGTATCTGAGCCTTTTCTGCCTTAGCTTCTCAATTTTAAGGGCTTGGCGGGCATCTGTTTCCTGGGAAGCCACCGTGAGTCGATTAGCGGGGAGCTTAGAGAAGACACCCGATCGAGCAGTTGTCAAGGGCACCGCCGGAGCTTGCTCGGGATGCCTTGTTGCTTTGCTGGTGTTGATGGCCTTTCCCCCAGCTGGGTCCAAGGAAAGTCGTTCAAACACCGACTTGCGTTTGAGTTGGGGCATCTTCGAGACCACCATATTTGGCCTCTTACCTTTCGAGACTGGCTTGTCTGTCACCGGGCCTTGAGGTGCAGGGATGGCATTAACCAAGACAAACAGGATAGAGTCGAATGGTAGTGGCGGCTCTTCTCATTGTCGCCCGAGACTGGCCGGAAGGACCGTCCTGGCGTCCATCTTCATCGTGTAGAAGATGGGAGCTGAGTTCATCTTCGGAGACATTGTTGAAAGGTGATTTCTTGAAAATCCTGCATGAAAGAGCATTATTTTAGTATAAATATAGATATGTATATTGATTGAGTTCGCATGAACATTTAACCCGAAATATGGGAGGAGAGATTGGTCCCACCGGGCGTGCCAGAATCTGTAGGGTGTTTTTCATCACCCCATTGAGATGGGAATACGCTCGCGCTTGTCAGGCGCATTACAGATTCCCCCTGCCTAGGGTAGTCCGGGGTTTAATGATTGTGGGGATCCGAATCTCCGGCAGCCGCGGACTAAGCTGCCGTTAATTACCTATCGCATTTGGAGCGAGGGAACCTCAGATTGACGGGTTAAACTGGTCATGCAAACTCAATGTGCAGTGTTGTGTTTTGAAGGGGTTTTGGATATATCGGGGGCCCCGCAGAGTTTTTTCGGGGGTCTAGCTACCCGGATAGCGGGTTGGGGGTTAAGGGAGTTAGCGGCCCCCTTATGGGGTACGGGGCAGCGCCCCGTTAGAAATTTTTTTCTAACAGGGACAGTGTCATGGAGTATGTGTGTGTACACATATGTATACATATGTATATATATATGTATATATATAAAAAAAAAAGGGGGGGAGGCATCCAAAGGATGCGTGAGGCCAGCGCCAGCGCTTTGAGCGCAAGAGCGCCAGCGCTCACGTGTCAGCACGTGGGCGCACGGGCGCTAGCGCACTGAGCGCTAGCGCGCCATGTGTCAGCACGTGGGCGCTCGGGCGCTAGCGCTTTGGGCGCTAGCACTCTGAGCACAAGAGCGCTAGCGCACTGAGCGCTAGTGCGCCACGTGTCAGCACGTGGGCGCTCGGGCGCTAGCGCTTTGAGAACAAGAGCGCTAGCGCGCTACGTGTCAACACGTGGGTGCTCGGGTGCTAGAGCTTTGGGCGCTAGCACTCTGAGTGCAAGCGCGCTAGCGCTATGAGCACTAGCACGCCACGTGTCAGCACATGGGCGCTCGAGCGCTAGCGCTCTGGGCGCAGGAGCGCTAGCGCACCACGTGTCAGCAGGTGGGCGCTCGAGCAGCAAATGGGACTTGGTCTCTGCAATGGGAGTTGTACTCCCAGAATGGAGAACTTATTATTCTGTGTATATATACATATATATATGTATGTATATATATATATATGTATATATGAAGAGTTAAACTCCTAAAATGTTTTGAAGCTGATGAAGGGCTTCTCCCATTGACCCCTAGTTCTTCCCCAAAGTGGGGTTTCTGGAGATGGGTCTCCTTCTTCTTCCTTTGTTGGTCGGACCTTGAAGATCAAGAAATATGAGATTCTAAAAATCTCTCCTTTCTGAGATCTGATGGCAGATCTGAGTTCCCCTTTGTTGGTTTTGTTAGTGTATATGCCCTAGAGGCCATTACTGTATCATACTAGTTTGTATATTACTTAATGGAAGCTTGGGATATTCACCTTGTATATACAATCTTGCTCAAAATAGTAGTATGCTACTTGGTTTGTTTCTACTTCAATGTGTACATGTGTTTATTTTAGTATATCACCTATACACATTAGTGGAGCCCTTAAGATCTTTGCTTGATTACCAGCGTTGTGATGGCAGTCACACTAGTGGGGGCTGGGTAATCTATAAGCACATCCTTATGCAGGTCCCTAGTCGCAGGACTATCGAGTCAGGGCATCGATACTCCGGAGTAGACTAGCGCATGCGCTTCTCATCCCAGTATGGGAGACGGTCTGTCCCACAGCCGTTAGTACGTCGTACTGGAGATAGTATGCGGGTGCTCGTTAGGTCACGAGTACACTGGATAGGACTCGTCGGGAACTGACCGGTTGGTATTATACCTATCGTCAGTTATCAGTTCCCAGGTGACATGAGTACGGCTTAGTCCGCTGACTTGACACTATCACTTTGCCTCGAGTGTGTTCACACTGTATTTTGATTACTACCCTACCACGGCTCAAAGGAGTCATGCAAACAGGTAGTAGTTGGGTGCAGTCCCGAAGCACTTGGAGGCAGTGACGGTTAGACGAGATTCGTCTCTCCCGGTATTGGGGGTTGACATCGCGCTGTGTCTAGGAGAGCCATTACACGAATAGTCCCTGGCCAGGGCAAGCGAGATATACTGGTAGGCTTCCAGTGTTATCTCAGGGTGTGTTGGGCTTCACTCCGACACAACTTGTACCGCTATTAGGGGACTGACGTTTTACCGCCCCCTAGGCCGGCCATGCGATGTATCAGACGAACAGACCAGACTGTATAGAGATTGTCACATTCAGGCTCAGCAGGAGTTCAGATGGGTTTCACCTCGTCAGTCTTCTTGTCGGCATCTACCTGGGGACCGTTACGCACAGCTAGTGCCGCTTGCGGTCTGTGGTTAAACCCACTGCCAGCGTAGTGTAGGGTTCCTAGGCACACTAATGAGGTCTCACAAGGTATCAACCATGCCAATTTCAAAAATTACATGTGCCGAGAAACCCTAATACGGATCGTTAACTAGATTTTAGGCGAAAACAATAAGTAGTTAACAACTTGACTAAAAGAACGGAAATACAACCTTTGTAGATCCGGTTCTCCACCTCCATAGCTCCGCGATGATGTCCCTCCGCTGTCCAAATCGGATCCCGGACTCTGGCATCGGCTTCATCGGAAAAATGGGCGGGCTTGGTCGTCGGCTTCGATGCCGAAGATGATCTACGTCGAGGCATCAGAAGATCAAGCTCCCACTTCACCAAGTCATGAAACTTGTGAAGATAACACCCTATACTACTTGGAAAGAGGTAGAGGATGAAGAAATAGGAGGTAGGTTCACTTTAGAATTGGATTTCTCACTCATTCGCTCAAGTTGCTATTGATGGAGCAAGGTTTCTTCATGAAGAAGAAGAAGAGGAAGAAGATGATAGAATATGATAAGTATTGAATAATTAGAAAATAATTGAAATACTTATCATATACTAACCTTAGTTGAGTGTAGAGAATAGACCATGGTTAACTTGAATGGTTAGGGTTAAGTATAAGACAAGAGTGATGACTTAGTCAAAGTTTCAAGAAGATTCAACTAACAAACAAAACAATCCACCATTCATTTATCCTTTCCAAAATGAAAAAGAAAATAAATAAATGAATAAATAAGTAATGGATAAACAAAACCCTAATCATTAGTTTAACCATGGTTTAATTCTTTACACTTAACCAAGTAAGCATGCATCATCAAACATGATACAATCATGTGCACAAAAAGTTTTTCACATATACAACTTGTACATCCAAGTGAGAAAATCCATTTAAAATGAACCAATACTACTTAATGCAAAGTAATATATCAAAGATATAATTATACATTAAATCATTAAATCAACACTTGATTCAATGATCCGGTCATATCGCATATAACCGACTAGTATTCAATGTATCGATTTATCGAATCAATCCTTGATTCGATAACTAGGTTATATCGCATACAACCAATCGACACATTCATCGCGAGAATGAAATACGGTATCACATACATGCATTATTCTCGGTCCTGCACATATCTCATATGCGCTCCTATTTCGTTTCGCTTGAGCCAGGAAACCTCTGTGTAGGACTCTAAAGACTCGTCAATACACCGGCAGCAGGTGATGATCATATCAAACACCCACAAGCCGCAAGCGGTCTGCTAAACGTAACGGCCACCCGAGTATTGAGCGATCAGAAGATCGACGAGAAAGCCCACTCACACTCCTGTGAATCCAACCAGTAACACTTACCGTACAGTCCGGTCTGATCGTCTGATATGTCGCATATCTCGCCTAGGGGTGGTAAACGTCAGACCCCAATAGCTCGATAAGTCGTGTCGATCTGAGGTCTATAACAATTTGAGAAACTACTGGTAACACTTACCAGTAAATCTCAGCAACCCTGGCCAGGGATTTCCGGTTATAGCCAATCGAACACAGCGCAACATCAACTCCCTATACCGGGAGAGACGAATCCCATCCTATCGCTCATTGCCTCCATGTGACTCGGGACTGTACCCAAAAACCACCGTTTTGCACGCCCTCTTGGACGTGGTAAGGTGGAAATCAAAGCACAGTGGGAACCACACAAGACTCTATGACGATCTCGGGTCAACAGACTACTCTGTACCAGTGTCACCAGAGAACCGCCATCTGACGTAAGGTATAATACTATCTGGGAGTTCTCGGCGAGTCCGTCCAGTGTACCCAGTCTCTACTGAGCACCCGTATATCTCCTCTGATGTCAAACACCAATGGATATGGGATCATCCATCGCCTATCTGTATGGGTCGAGAAGGTACACGCTAGTCTACTCTGGTATATCGATGCCCTGTCTCGATATACCCACGACTAGGGACTTTGAAGGATGTACTTATGGACTACCATGTCCCCACTAGTATGATCCGCATCATAGTCCAGGTAGTCAAGTACACATCCTAAGGGCTTTACCAACATGTAATAGAGAGACAATCTGTGTACACGTTAAGGTAAAGAGCAACCAGATAGCATACTATCTTGTCGAGCAAGAAAGTCCTTCCTATATATGTCCCAGCATCCACTACAATATACATCCTATGTATAGCAATGGCCTCTAGGGCATACATATAACTAACAATCTCCCACTTGCACTAGGGCCATCTGATAGCAGTGGTTGTAATATCTTATACTCAACCATCCCATAAGTGTCTCTCTCTGGGAATAGGCCTTTGTGAGTGGATCCACCGTGTTGTCCTCTGAGTCTACTCTCCTAACCTCGATCCCTTAGAGATCAACCATCTCCATGATCAGGTGATACTGCCTTAGAATATGTCTGGATCACTGATGGGACCTGCGTTCCTTGGCATAATCCACAACTCCATTGTCACACAATGGGAGGAACATAGTTCATCTCATGAACCAATATACACCCAAATAGCCTCTTTGGTAGCATCTTAAGTAGCGATGTATCTTGCCTTTATCGTCTAGTATGCCACGGTATCTAGCTTGGAACTCTTCCAACATACAGTCCCTTTACTGAAGGTAAAGACAATGCCTGTGACTGACATTCAGTCGTCTTTATCACCCTGGAACCCTTCCAGCGATTCTCCCCAGGATCAACTGATACCATCTCACTACAACTAGTGAGTAGCCTAACATCCATTTAGATCTATCTCATAGATCCAAAATCCAGGATTTAGTCGGTATCACTTTGATCCTATGTGGAGAATCATTGTGATAAGCGGAGATTGATCGAGCGTAGCATAGGAAACTCCTTCCCTATCAAGAGTATGTCATCCACGTACTCTACGAGGATCACCACCATACTCCCTACGTTGTAGGGTGTTTTACGTCACCCTATTGAGATGGTAATACGCGCGTGCTTGTCAGACGCATTACAGATTCCCCCTGCCTAGGGTAGGCCGGGGTTTAATGATTGTGGGGATCCGAATCTCCGGCAGCCGCGGACTAAGCTGCCGTTAATTACCACTCGCATTTAGAGCGAGGGAACCTCCGATTGACGGGTTAAACTGGTCATGCGAACTCAATGTGCAGTGTTGTGTTTTGAAGGGGTTTTGGATAAATCGGGGGCCCCGCAGAGTTTTTACGGCGGTCCCGCGAGGGGTATCTCCGATTGACGGGTTAAACTGGTCATGCGAACTCAACGTTGTATCGTGAGGACACGTGAGTGGGTCTTCTCAATGGAGCATAATTCCAAAGGCGGAGACCAGCCGCGTAACTGGTGATTACGTGGGGCATGAAGGTGATGAGAATTATTTAAGCACGTGGATTGTATACGGTAGTCAATTTGGGGACTAACCGTAGGGCTGGGAGAATTTTGAAAAATTGGATTTTGGTTGGCGTCTACATCGCTACACTGGAATATGGTACCAGGTGCGACTCATCATTCGCCGTTGTTTTGTTTGATTTTTGTTTTTGTTTTACCGCGATTGCTCTATCATTTCAGCTTTTCTTATCGCGAAGGTCGCGATTGCCCTATCATTTCGGCTATTTATTCGCGGTTGCCCCATCATTTCGGATTTATTTTCATTTTCATTTTTACTCGCTGATTTTTATTGCGAGTTTCCCTATCAGTTCGGCTTTTCTTTATTTTTCTTTTATTTACACATTTTTTGTTTATATACACACTTTTTTTATTTATTATTTTTTTTTACAGTTTAACGACTTAGAGGTCAACTGTTCCCGGTTTAATGACGTGGTGGTTGATTGTTTTCAGTGAAAGGCAGATGTCTGAGAGAATCAGTTTCACGAAGATCTTCGGTCTCCGTTTGTGTAAAATTGGCGGTTGCGACTTGACTGTTTATTAACACGCCTTTGGACAGTTCTATCTCTCCTGCCTTGTATTGCTTTTCTACCCAATCTTTGAAGGCGAAGCAGTCCTCAATGGCATGACCTATCGCTCTGTGATAGGGGCAGTATTTGGGGTCGTCGGTCATATTCGCTTCCTGCGGTCTTTTTGACTCTGGCAGTTGTAGACCGTTCCTCAGGGCGTCTTTGAATATTTTACGAATTTTGTCCCTTCTGAAGGAATAGACCTTGTCCAGCTTCTCTTTCAGTGGAGATTCTCCTCGCTCTCCGAACACTGGCTTCCGAGGCTGGTTGGCACTAGGCCCGCTTATCCCTCGATTATTTCGGTTAGCCGAAGTGTTGAAAGACTCAGAATCGTCGGGATTTCCGCCTTTGCGATTATCGTCCTTTCGGTTTCTACAGGACCTATTGTCATTTTGGGAATCCGAGGAGGACTCCTGCTTTAAACGATCCAGCATCTGAACTTTCTTGGTCATCTCTTGGAATGTTTTGAGACCCGCGGTGCATAGAAATGGGGCCATCCAATTGTTGAGATTTCCAACGAGGAGACTGACAGATTGGTCCTGCTCTATCGACGGTTCATATTTGACGGAGAGATTGCGCCATCGGGTTATAAAATCCATGCTGCTTTCATTGTTCTTGGGCTTGATCCTTACGAGCTCGGCAATGGTGATCTTATCGCTGACGCTCATGAACCTTTGTCGAAACAAAGATTCCATTTGGACGAAAGTAGTAACGGAGCCATCCGGTATGCTCGCGTACCAGTCGAAAGCAACATCGGTCAAGCTATTAACGAACTGGCGGAGGAGAAGCGCATCGTTGCCCCTAGTGTTCCCGCATGAGGCTTTGAAGTGGGCGATGTGCTGATTCGCATTTCCCGTCCCGTCGAATCTTCCGAATTTGGGGATGACATAGCCGCTAGGAAATTCTACCAGATTATACTGAGCAGGATATGGTCTCCCACTACTGCTAATATCTTTTTGAGCTTCGGCTTCGGCCACCAATGTTTTGACTTTACCGACAACCAAATCCATGATTTGACCTTGAGTTAGCGGGCTACCGTCATCGGTAGCCAAGACATCTCCCTAGATAGGATGCGACTGATTTTCATGCGGTTCGCCCACTTTTGGATTTGAGGGAATAGGCGTCGGCTGCTTTGGGGCACCATTTCCTGGTTCACAAGCAGAGCCCTACGCTTGATTGGGCGGCTGAGAGGCAAGTTGGGCTGTGAGCTGTAAGACTGTTAGTGTTTATGCCCTAGAAGGCCATTACTGTATCATACTAGTTTGTATATTACTTAATGGAAGCTTGGGATATTCACATGTATATAACAGTCTTGTTAAACATGGTAGTATGCTACTTGGTTTTTCTATCTTAATATATGAGTAAACGTATTGATAGAGCTCTTAGGATCTTGCTTGACTACAAGCGTTATGATGGCAGCCACACTAGTGGGGGCTGGATAGTCTACAAGTACATCCTTATTCAGGTCCCTAGTCATTGGATTATCGAGACAGGGCATCGATACTCCGGAGTAGTCTAGTGTGTACGCTTCTCATCCCAGTTGGGGAGATGGTCTGTCCCACAGCCGTCAATACGTCGTACTGGAGATAGTATGCAGGTGCTCGTTAGGTTACGGTACACCGGACAGGACTCATAGGGAACTGTTGGTTGGTTTTATACCAGTCGTCAGTGAACAGTTCCCAGGTGACATGAGTACAGCATAGTCCGCAGACTTGACACTGCTACTTCGCCTCGAGTATGTCCCCCTGTTCTTAGATTGCTACCCTACCACGGCTCAAAGGAGTCGTGAAAACAGGTAGCAGTTGGGTGCAGTCCCGAGCACTTGGAGGCAGTGGCGGTTAGACAGGATTCGTCTCTCCCGGTATTGGGGGTTGATATCGCGCTGTGTCAGAGAGCCATTACGCAAAGTCACTAGCCAGGGCAAGCGAGATTTGCTGGTAGGTTCCAGTAGTTTCTCAGGGTGTAATAGGCTTCGCTCCGACACGACTTATACCGCTATTAGGGGACTGACGCTTGCCGCCCCTAGGCCCGATATGCGATAGTCTTAGATGAACGGACCGGACTATACGGAGATTGTCACATCAGACTCAGTAGGAGTTCGGATGGGTTTCCTCATCGGCCTTCTTATCGACATCTACCTGGGGACCGTTACGTACAGCTAGTGCCGCTTGCGGTCTGTGGTTAAACCCACTGCCAGCGTAGTAGTCAAGTCTCTAGAGTCCCACACACAGAGTTTCCCTACTCCAGGCGAAACGATATAGAGGTCGTATGGTTTTACGACAAGGGTTTGGACGCATACGTGTGTTTACGCACGTACGACATCCGGACAGTTTTTACTAGCCGGTTTTGGTTTAAGTCAGTTTCTAGTATCCGGTTATTGGATTTATACAGTCTAAAGTTTTTCCTTGTTTTCACGGATAGGAGGGGCGTTCTCGTAATTGCGCGAGAAGCTTCTAGAAGATGGTGACTAAGGAGGTTAAGGTGGCATATACATTGAATGAGATTAGTGAGTCATATGAGTGATTCATCCATGTCATTAATGCATCATAAATGCTTATGACTCATGGTGATGAATCACCATTAGATATTTATGAAGCATGATTATTCATCATTTTATTTTCTTTTATTGATAAATCTTAATACTTCATATATATTATGATAACTCATTTTCTCATATCAATCATCATTCTCACTTTCTCTCTCCTCAAGCTCTCCCTCTTCAAACCCTAATCCTCCGCTCTCATGTGTTAAGTACAAGGATTAGATTAGACTACTTAATTCTTAACCATTCTCTATATCACCTAGGTTACTTGGATTAGCACTTCAAGAAACCTAGTTACCTCTAGTTTGAGGTGAAGCTTGTAGTAAAGCTCTCGGGTGGATCTTCTACTACTTAGAGAAGGCCGGAGAGGACGTGGAGAACGACAAGACGAAGGACTCAGTTCTATAGGTATAATCACTTAACATAGTAGTTAACACTTCTATAGTTTCTTGTTAGTTATTGTTTATGCAAAGATTCTCGGTTAGTCGATGTTTAAAACAAGGTTGTTTTTCATTATTCCGCCTCCCCGCAAGTCGTGGGGTGTTGTACATCGACTTACAGTGGTATCAGAGCCTCGCTAAACAATAAATAACTCATTAGCAAAGTCATAAGAATTTCGAACGCAAAAAAGAACCGGAAACATCGTCGATTATCACACTTGCTGTCGAATTTTAAACTGGCTCTAAAAATTTTTCAGGGTGCTTCAGAATAACAAGCAGGAAAAACTAGGGATACTGAAGAAATTTGGACTCCTAACTCGGCCATCTCACCGTGGAACCGCGGCGGATCCATGCGATCCGCCACGGATCCGCGGCCGAGTTGGGGCCGAGTCGGCCCAAATTTATTCAGTAACTCCTAGGTGTTAACAGTGATGTTTCTGGGATGTTTTATTTTCTGCTAAGATCTCAGGTTCACAGAGAAGTATTGGAGTAGAATCTAAAAGCATTTGTTCGATCGAAATTTTACGATGTTTGCTAATATGATTATATCTGTGTTTGTATAATGTGTTCGTCAACCTCCCCTAACTGCTAGTATGTCGGCTGGAAGGGGGTTGCACATTTCTGTAATGGTTTTTACTGTTTGTGGATGTGAACTGTATTGGACTGTTGTGATGATTAGCCGGGGTTTGTGATGGGTTATTATTTTAATTCATTCGATGTAATTGTAATATGTTGTAATATTATTTTGCGGGGCACTTCCAGGTTGCAGTTGTAGCCACCGTTGTATTATTTCATTTTACTGCTTTTGCTCCTAGGATAGACCCAAGGTGGGGTGCACAAACTACCGGGTACTTTGAAGTGTTTAGTGGCCTACTCACTTTGTTGAGGGAGACCGCTTCACTTCGGGTATTTGGCGGGTAGTTTGCAGTACCCGTAGGGGTCTATGGTGGGGTAAAGGCTATTCATCACAACTGTGTAATCCGTCTTTTGTTGCAGGCTCTAAACAAACACGGATTGCTTGCAAATCCAAAAAGGTTCATATGAGATCTGGAATGCCTATTATTGCGTCTGACGAATGTACAATATCTATATATGATAGCTATTTAGACATCACTTATGTTTTACACTCGCGCTAGCCCAGCCCCCGCTCTGCCGTTAGTTAAGTAACCTAACGGGTGATGACGGGACCCCGTGGCGAATGCGGATGGCATAAGAGGACGTTGTATTTTCATTGTTTTCTGCAATGATAGGTTAAATGATGGGACGCATTATTTTAATGCAAAGAAAATAAACCAAAGTTGAATTGTTGGAACAGTTTAAAAGAAACCACTCGGTTATTTTTAAAACAGATGATATTTTTAAATTGCGAAGCTTTAACCACTCCTTTTAAAAAGCTATCAGGTTCCTTCGGTTATATCAAGTTCACTACGTTCACGGTTTCGCCAAAACCAGTCGTAGCCCTCCGTCAGTTCTTATGGATGGTCAGTAGTATTCAAGCTATGTTTGTTTGGCCCTTAGTCAAGACATAGTGATTGGTAGCTGCTGGGGTATTCATTTGTTGCATAGATAGATGAGTTAGTTTGGGACAGTCGTATTACTTTGTTTGGCCCTTAGTCAAGAGTATATACGGATGGGTTCAAATCAACAGGATAATGATGGGCAAAACTTGACATGTGACTTATGATTTGTTGGCCCTTAGTCAAGGTCATAAGAACATGGGGCAAAAATCTATATCGGGAATTTCTAAAGAAACTGAAATTTGCAAAGAGATGCATACCATTTGGAGTTTGATGAATGTTGGTAGGATTCCTTCAACATTATCATACGATGATATTTGGATCCCGATCCTACTGTGAGTATATGCTACTTATCAGGAGATTCGTCACTTAACGATCAATGCTATAAACCAAGTAAGTGCCGAGAAAGGTGTCAGCGGGGCTACACCCCCAGAGAAAAGAGGTTATTTAATTAAGGAACTTCACGAAAGCGTTGGAAAACCTCCCTCGAAGTACCGACACTAGCCTGGCTGAATGGTTAAGCAAGTATTGTACAGTGAGAATGGTCTTGGCTAATTCTTCTTTTATGGTTTGAGGAAGGATTCGAGAAACAGTGGGAGCCATCCAGTTTAGATAAATTAAAAACCAATCTAAACTTGCAAGAGCATCATGCTAAAGTGTTTTCTTCTCTCTCTCTCATTGCAGCGACCTTGTGACCATGACTAGGTTACATCTAGATAACAAGTTGACTGAATCTAACTTATATGACTGGCAAAGGTATGTCCAGATGACCATTGCCTATGACAAGCTGGACCACCCTATTACTACTCAAGATCCCGCCGTCCCAGGTCCAGTTTCCACCATCGCGGATATGGATATCCGTCAGACAAAGGAAAAGGATAAAGCGAAAGCCAAGTGCCTCGTGTTGGCTTCAGTTGATGGTATATACCAGAAGCAGCACGAGAAGATGGACTCTATTTCCATCTTTTTCCATAACAAAGATTTATACGGAGAGCAATCTCATATCGCAAGATATGAGGCCTCGAACGAATTAATTCAAGCGAGGTCGGCTGACGGGTCATCTGTAAGGGACGACGTCCTTACGATGACTAGCTATATTGATGAGCTCAAGGACCTGGAGACCACGTTGGGAAACAGGTCATATGCTGACTTTTTTCCATGGTCCATACCCTCTACTTACACCCTGAAAGAAACCAGGGAGACACAAGCTCTGCTTAATAGGAAACCTTCTTCTTCTTCATCCAAGGCGAAAGCAAAAGGTGAAAAGAAGAAGACCTCTACAAAGCCAATATACGGTGTCAGTAAAGTAGGAGGAAAGGGAAGAGAAAAAGTTTCGGGACTTGGTGTAGGTAAGGAGGGATATTCCTATTGTTATGGGAACGGGCATTGGCAGAAGGATTGCAGGGCTTTGGAAGCCAGTAGCCAGGATACGAAGCATATTGTGGCTTCAGCCTCAAGTGTGTTTGTAATTAAGAACTGTTTGTCAATTAACTCTACTTCCTGGGTACTAGATACCGGAGCAGGATCTCATATCTGTAATTCATTACATGCTTTGAGAAACCGTAAAGTTATAAGGGTAGGTGATTTGTCTCTCAGAGTTGCAAACGGAATGATCGTGGACGCTGAATCCGTGGGAGAATATCGTCTAGGTTTGACAAGTGGGCAAATATTGATTCTACGTAACTGTCTGTATGTACCTAGTTTGACTTGTAATATCATATCAGTGTCCTCACTTTCGAGAGAGGGATATGACTTTACATTCGTAACCGATGTAGTTCACATCCACCTAAATCAAGTTCTGATTGGGTCCGGTACATTAGATGACGGTATATACGTATTGAATCAAGCTCAGGTTTTCAATGTCCAGAACACACTTAAAAGAAAGTCTCCAGAAATAAATCAGGCTTTCTTATGGCATTGTAGACTAGGTCACATCAATGAAACACGATTAACAAAGTTACATAGAGAAGGATATTTGAATCCGTTCGAATATCAATCTTATGCCACTTGTGAATCTTGTCTCATGGGAAAGATGACAAAGACTCCGTTTACTACACACGGAGTAAGAGCGAGCGAGCTCTTAGGACTCGTACACAATGACGTGTGCGGTCCAATGTCTACACATGCGCGAGGTGGTTATTCCTACTTCATTACTTTTACGGATGATTTCTCTAGGTATGGATATATCTTCTTAATGAAGCATAAATCCGAGGCCTTTGAGAAATTCCGAGAATACAAGAATGAAGTGGAAAAACAGACAGGCAAAAGTATAAAGACACTGAGATCTGATCGAGGTGGTGAATACTTAAGTGCCGAATTCCTGGGTTACTTAAAAGAGAATGGAATTCTCTCTCAGCTTACTCCTCCATACACACCACAACACAATGGTGTATCGGAAAGGAGGAATCGAACCCGATTGGATATGGTTCGTTCCATGATGAGTAAGGCTGGGTTACCGCGATCTTTCTGGGGTTATGTACTAGAATCAGCTGCATATCTTTTGAACCAGGTTCCAACCAAGACTGTGCCTACCACACCATATCAGATGTGGAGTGGGAAGAAACCCTGTCTAAAACATTTTAGGACATGGGGGTGTCCAGCTTTTGTAAAAAAGCAGCATCCGGACAAGCTCGAGGCATGCTCAGTACAGTGTAAGCTTGTGGGATATCCAAAGAACTCCAAGGGATATTATTTCTATTACGCAGAGGAACAAAAGGTTTTTGTTTCTCGTCATGCCTACTTCTTAGAAACTAAATTTTTAGAAAATCAGAAGAGTGGGAGCGCAGTAGAACTGGAAGAAATTCCAGAACCACAAGCTGTTACTGAAAGTTTGGTAGAACAAGAAGTTTCAGAAGAAAGGGACATACCAGCGTCTATCCGCAGAAGTAGTAGGCAGTCTCATCCGCCCGAGAGATACTACGGTTTTCTTATAGACGGGGATAGAGAAGATTGCATCATTGATAATGACGACCCTACTAGCTTCCAGCAAGCCATTCAGAGCTGCGACTCGGTAAAATGGCTGGATGTAATGCAGACCGAAATGGAGTCCATGTACACTAACAAAGTGTGGACTTTGGACACTGCTCCAGATGGGGTAAAACCCGTAGGATGCAAGTGGATCTTCAGAAAGAAGATTGGTGTAGATGGACAGGTTGAAACCTATAAGGCTAGACTTCTTGCAAAGGGTTTCCGTCAAAGACCTGGTTTGGACTATAACGAAACCTTTTCTCCAGTGGCTATGCTGAAATCCATTCGGGTCCTTCTTGCTATTGCTGGCTTCCACGATTATGAGATCTGGCAGATGGACGTAAAGACGGCCTTTGTAAATGGAAATTTAGAAGAGAGCGTCTATATGGATCAGCCAGAGGGATTCATTCAGAGTGGGAGCAGCGGTAAAGTATGCAAGCTGCTTAAGTCCATTTATGGACTTAAGCAGGCATCACGGAGTTGGAACATCTGTTTTGATGATACTGTCAAAGAATTCGACTTTATCAAAAATCCAGATGAACCATTCATATACAGTAAGATTGTAGGGAGAGTTGTTGTATTCCTCGTCTTGTACGTGGATGACATTCTCCTAATAGGAAATGATATTCCTATGCTACAGTCAGTCAAAAGATTCTTGTCACAGAAATTCTCCATGAAGGACCTGGGTGATGCCACCTACATTCTGGGGATCCAGATCTATCGTGATAGATCAAAGAGGATGTTGGGACTTTCACAGTCCAGGTACACAGACACCATATTGAAAAGATTCAGTATGGAAGATCCTAAGCGCGGTAACGTACCGGCTTGTCACGGAATCACCTTCTCCAAAGAGATGTCTCCCAAGACTGATTTGGAAAGGGAACGCATGTCGATTATACCCTACGCTTCTGCGGTAGGCTCTATAATGTATACGATGTTATGTACCAGACCAGATGTAGCATACGCATTGAGCGTTGTAAGCCGGTATCAGGCAAACCCAGGGGAGAGTCACTGGATAGCAGTAAAGAACATTCTCAAGTACCTGAGGTGGACTAAGGAGATGTTCTTGGTTTACGGCGGAAAAGACCTCAGGATGGTGGCCTATGCTGATTCCGGCTTCCAGAGTGACAAGGATGACTCCAAGTCCATGTCGGGTTATGTCTTTACCCTCAATGGAGGGGCGGTCTGTTGGAAGAGTTCCAAGCAGGACACCGTTGCTGACTCAACGATGGAAGCGGAGTACATAGCTGCTTGCGATGCCGCAAAAGAAGCTGTCTGGATGAACAAGTTCCTCACAGAACTTCAGGTGGTTCCTACCAGTGTTGGTCCAATACCTCTGTATTGCGACAACAACGGTGCTATAGCTTTAGCGAAGGAACCCAGGTCCCATCAGAAGTCTAGACACATCTTAAGGCGGTATCACCTGATCAGGGAGATTGTAGATCGCCGGGAGATCGAGGTAAAGAGAGTAAATACAAAGGATAATATTGCTGATCCATTCACTAAGGCCCTACCTCAGATTCAGTTCGAGAGGCTACTCGAGATCATCAGTCTTCGATACGCCAGTACATGGCCCTAGTGCAAGTGGGAGATTGTTAGTGTTTATGCCCTAGAAGGACATTACTGTATCATACTAGTTTGTATATTACTTAATGGAAGCTTGGGATATTCACATGTATATAACAGTCTTGCTAAACATGGTAGTATGCTACTTGGTTTTTCTATCTTAATATGTGAGTAAACATATTGATAGAGCTCTTAGGATCTTTCTTGACTACCAGTGTTGTGATGGCAGTCACACTAGTGGGGGCTGGGTAGTCTACAAGCACATCCTTATTCAGGT
Organism: Agapanthus africanus; assembly: GCA_030015575.1. Taxonomy (NCBI): domain Eukaryota; kingdom Viridiplantae; phylum Streptophyta; class Magnoliopsida; order Asparagales; family Amaryllidaceae; genus Agapanthus; species Agapanthus africanus. The sequence continues at coordinate 543,876,052 of CM057337.1, forward strand.
CCCTAGTCGTTGGATTATCGAGACAGGGCATCGATACTCCGGAGTAGAATAGTGTGTATGCTTCTCATCCCAGTTGGGGAGATGGTCTGTCCCACAGCCGTCAGTACGTCGTACTGGAGATAGTATGCAGGTGCTCGTTAGGTTACGGGTAGACCGGACAGGACTCACAGGGAACTGTTGGTTGGTTTTATACCAGTCGTCAGTGAACAGTTCCCAGGTGACATGAGTACAGTATAGTCCGCAGACTTGACACTGCTACTTCGCCTCGAGTGTGTCCCACTATTTTTAGATTGCTACCCTACCACGGCTCAAAGGAGTCGTGCAAACAGGTAGCAGTTGGGTGCAGTCCCGAGCACTTGGAGGCAGTGGCGGTTAGACATGATTCGTCTCTCCCGGTATTGGGGGTTGATATCGCGCTGTGTCAGAGAGCCATTACGCAAAGTCACTGGCCAGGGCAAACGAGATTTGCTGGTAGGTTCCAGTAGTTTCTCAGGGTGTAATGGGCTTCGCTCCGACACGACTTATACCGCTATTAGGGGACTGACGCTTGCCGCCCCCTAGGCCCAATATGCGATAGTCTTAGATGAACGGACCGGACTGTATGGAGATTGTCACATCAGACTCAGTAGGAGTTCGGATGGGTTTCCTCATCGGCCTTCTTATCGACATCTACCTGGGTACCGTTACGTACAGCTAGTGCCGCTTGCAATCTGTGGTTAAACCTACTGCCAGCGTAGTAGTCAAGTCTCTAGAGTCCCACACACAAAGTTTCCCTACTCTAGGCGAAACGATATAAAGGTCGTATGGTTTTACGATAAGGGTTCGGACGCATACGTGTGTTTACGCATGTATGACATCCGGACAGTTTTTACTAGCCGGCTTTGGTTTAAGCCAGTTTCTAGTATCCGGTTATTGGATTTATACAGTCTAAAGTTTTTCCTTGTTTTCACGGATAGGATGGGCGTTCTCGTAATTGCGTGAGAAGATTCTAGAAGATGGTGACTAAGGAGGTTAAGGTGGCATATATATTGAATGAGATTAGTGAGTCATATGAGTGATTCATCCATGTCATTAATGTATCATAAATGCTTAATGACTCATGGAGATGAATCACCATTAGATATTTATGAAGCATGATTAATCATCATTTTATTTTCTTTTATTGATAAATCTTAATGCTTCATATATATTATGATAACTCATTTTCTCATATCAATCATCATTCTCACTTTCTCTCTCCTCAAGCTCTCCCTCTTCAAACCCTAATCCTCCGCTCTCATGTGTTGAGTACAAAGATTAGATTAGACTACTTAATCCTCAACCATTCTCTATATCACCTAGGTTACTTGGATTAGCACTTCAAGAAACCTAGTTACCTCTAGTTTGAGGTGAAGCTTGTAGTAAAGCTCTCGGGTGGATCTTCTACTACTTAGAGAAGGCCGGAGAGGACGTGGAGAACGACAAGACGAAGGACTCGGTTCTATAGGTATAATCACTTAACATAGTAGTTAACACTTCTATGGTTTCTTGTTAGTTATTGTTTATGCAAAGATTCTCGGTTAGTCGATGTTTACGCCTAAAACAAGATCGTTTTTCATTATTCCACCTCCCCGCAAGTTGTGGGGTGTTGTACATCGACTTACAATGACGACGTTTGTCAAGTTGTCAATTTTTTAGTAAAGCTTGGCCATCTCCTTGTCTTTGTTTCTAAGTTACTTTCGGAGCTCTTGGAGAAGTCGCTGCTCTGCGTTCATGGGACGGAAGATTGGCTCATCTTCGCTTTCTGAGCCTGGCTCTTCATGAACTGAGAGCTCTCTCTGCTTATCAGCCTCACCGGGAGGGTCTTCATTACCTTCCAGAGGAGGCTGGCCTTGGAATATGGCAGCCATATTCATGCCAGATTGGATTTGGGATATGGTGGCCTCGTCCTTGCTCTTGCTGCGCGTGCCCACCATGTAGACAGTGTGAATAACACATTCAGCCATCCCCTCATCTTTGGCGGGTAACCCTGTTCCTCGAACCTTATGAGGTTCAGCCTAGCAGGAGCCCTAGCCCTTTTGTTGGCTTTGTATCTGAGCCTTTTCTGCCTTAGCGTCTCAATTTTAAGGGCATGGCGGGCATCTGTTTCCTGGGAAGCCACCGTGAGTCGATTAGCGGGGAGCTCAGAGAAGTCATCCGATCGACCAGTTGTCGAGGGCACCGCCGGAACTTTCTCGGGATGCCTTGTTACTTTGCTGGTGTTGATGGCCTTGCCCCCAGCTGGGGCCAAGGAAAGTCGTTCAAACACCGACTTGCGTTTGAGTTGGGGCATCTTCGAGACCACCACATTTGGCCTCTTGCCTTTCGAGACCGGCTTGTCTGTCACCGGTCCTTGAGGTGCAGGGATGGCATTAGCTGAGACAAACAGGATAGAGCCGAATGGTAGTGGCGGCTCTTCCCATTGTTGCCCGAGACTGGCCGGAAGGATCGTCCTGGCGTCCATCTTCATCGTGTAGAAGATGGGAGCTGAGTTCATCTTCGGAGACATTGTTGAAAGGTGATTGCTTAAAAATCCTGCATGAAAGAGAATTATTTTAGTATAAATATAGATATGTATATTGATTGAGTTCACATGAACGTTTAACCCGAAATATGGGAGGAGAGATTGGTCCCACCGGGCGTGCCAGAATCTGTAGGGTGTTTTTCGTCAACCCATTGAGATGGGAATACACGCGCGCTTGTCAGGCGCATTACAGATTCCCCCTGCCTAGGGTAGGCCGGGGTTTAATTATTGTGGAGATCCGAATCTCCAGCAGCCGTAGACTAAGCTGCCGTTAATTACCCCTCGCATTTGGAGCGAGGGAACCTCTGATTGACGGATTAAACTGGCCATGCGAACTCAATGTGCAGTGTTGTGTTTTGAAGGGGTTTTGGATATATCGGGGGCCCCGCAGAATTTTTACGGAGGTCTCGCTACCCGGATCGCGGGCCGGGGGTCAAGGGGGCTAGCAGCCCCCTTACGGGGTGCGGGGCAGCGCCCCGTTAGAAATTTTTTCTAACAGGGACAGTGTCATGGAGTATGTGTGTGTGTACATATGTATACATATGTTTATATATATGTATATATATAAAAGGGACGAAGGCATCCAAAGGATGCGTGGGTCCAGCGCCAGTGCTTTGAGCGTAAGAGCACTAGCGCTTTGAGCGCTAGCGCACCACGTGTCAGCACGTGAGCGCTCGGACGCTAGCGTACTGAGCGCTAGCGCGCTATGTGTCAGCATGTGGGCGCTCGGGTGCTAGCGCATTGGGCGCTAGCGCTCTGAGCGCAAGAGCGCTAGCGCATTGAGAGCTGGCGATTTGGGCGCTAGCGCTCTGAGCGTAAGAGAGCTAGCGCTTTGAGCGCTAGCGCGCCACGTGTCAACACATGGGTGCTCGGGCTCTAGCGCTCTGAGCGCAAACGCGCTAGCGTGCCACGTGTCAGTACGGGGGCGCTCGAGCGCTAGCGCTCTTGGCACAGGAGCGCTAGCACACCACGTGTCAGCACGTGGGCGCTCGAGCAGCAAAAGAGACATGGTCCCTGCAATAGGAGTTGTACTCCCAGAATGGAGCACTTATTATTTTGTGTGTATGTGTGTGTGTGTGTATATGAGGAGTTAAACTCCTAAGATGTTTTGAAGCTGATGAAGGGCTTCTCTTCTTGAGCCCTAGTTCTTCCCCAAAGTAGGGTTTCTGGAGATGGGTCTCCTTCTTCTTCCTTTGTTGGCCGGATCTTGAAGATCAAGAAATATGAGATTCTAAAAATCTCTCCTTTCTGAGATCTGATGGCAGATCTGAGTTCCCCTTTGTGAGTTTTGTGGTGAAAAACTATTTAGTTTTGGAAAAGGAAAAGTAAAACTCTTGATTTAATTAAAAAAAGATGAAAGTTTAGAACCTTGAGGAAGGAGAAGATCACAGATCTAGATTTTTCTTTGGAGAGAGAAAAAGTTCTTGGGATATTTTTATTATCCTTGCCTTTATAGGCTATACACTTTACATATAGCCCCTTGGGCATTACAAAAATGGCATTTTTGCCATCCCATGGCTCATGTGCCATTTCTTTTTGCACATAAGTCATGGGATTACAAAAATTTGGCTTTATGCCCATTTCGCATACATTCATGCATAAAAAATTACATAAAAAATCATTTATTACATGATCTATATTTTGGCATGGAGGAGGCTGGCCACGGGCTCGACTTGGGCATAGGCCCGCTTGACCTGGGCTTGGGCCCACCTGGCTTGGGGGTTGACCTTGACTTTGACTCGGCCAACCGGTGTGCAAATTTTTACCCCAACAAACGTAACAGCCACCCGGGTATTGAGCGATCAGAAGATCAACAAGCAAGCCTGTATACACTCCTGCAAAGCCTGTCAGTAACACTACCGTACAGTCCGGTCTCTTCGTCTGATATGTCGCATATCCAGTCTAGGGGTGGTATACGTCAGACCCCAGTAACCGATAAGTTGTGCCGATTTAAGGCTCATAACAGGTCGAGAAACTACTGATAACACTTACCAGTAGATCTTCATAGCAGCCCTGGCTAGGGACTTCCAGTTATAGTCTATCGAGCACAGCGCAACATCAACCCCCAATACTGGGAGAGACGAAACCCCTCCTATCGCTCATTGCCTCCATGTGATTCGGGACAGTACACAAAGGCCACCGTTTTGCAAGTTCTCTTGAACGTGGTAAGGTGGAAATCAAAGCACAGTAGGAATCACACAAGACTCTATGACGATCTCGGGTTTACAGACTAACATGTACCAGTGTCACCGGAGAACTGCTATCTGACGATAAGTATAGTACCAACTAGGAGTTCTCGGCGAGTCCGTTCAGTGTACCCAGTCTCCACTGAGCATACGTATACCTCCTTTGATGTCAAACACCAATGGATGTGGGATCATCCATCGCCCATCATATGGGTCAAGAAGCGTATACGCTAGTCTACTCTGGAGTATCGATGCCCTGTCTCGATACACCCTCGACTAGGAACTTTTATAGGATGTACTTGTGGACTATCCTGGCCCTACTAGTATGATCTACATCTTAGTCCTGGTAATCAAGTACATATCCTAAGGGCTTCATCAACATGTGAGAGCAAAACAGTATCACAATACAAGTCAACATGTTAAGACAAAGAGCAACCAGACAGCATACTATCATGTCGAACAAGAAAGTCATCTCTATATATGTCCAAGAATCCACTATAATATATATCATATGTACAATAATGGCCTCTATGACATACACATAACTAACAGTACGGTGCGAAGCGACTCAGCCGGTTGAACTCTGCGGCGTAGACATCCACTGAGCGTCCATTCTGCTTCAACATAATGAATTTCTCCTCCATCTCGGCATTGGCAGTAGCCGGAAAATAGTGATCTAGGAAGCATGCGGAGAACGTGTCCCATCCAATAGGTTTCTCGAGCCAGCTTTCCTCCACGGACCACCATGTGCGGGCCTCGTCTTCCAGCTGGATCTTCATTACGTTCACTCTATCATCGTCAGGAACTCAAGCGGCTGTCAGGAGGTTCTCTATGTTGATGAGCCATTGCTCGGCTTCAAGCGGATTTGCTGATCCCGTGAACACCGCTGGATGAAGCCTCCTGAAGTCCAAAACAGTACCAAACCTAGCTGGGTAGTCGGTACGTGGGTGCCCTCGGGGGGGCAGGGAACAGCCGTAGATCTTTCCAGGGCGGTAATCGTGGTCTCCTGTACCGCCTTCAATCCCTCAGCCAGGAGATCGGTCTTCCTCTCTTGAGCTTGGGCAAGGATCGTCAGTGTGCTGAGGATCTTCTCGGTATGATCATTGGAACCGGCACCTGAGGAGTTGCCCCGAGGAGTCTGTATTTCTGAAAAAGATCAAAAGAAATTAGATTCAAACAAGGATTTCATGATGATTCAACGAGTATTAGAAAGTGAACAAAAATGTAGTACAACACACGTCAAGGGTGTAACTCAATCTAGGGATCCCTCGACGGAACTGTAATTTCATCCAAAAACCCGACGCTCTGATACCAACAAAACCATGTCACGTTCATCTTCCCAAAAATATGGAATACGAAGGGTGACACTAGGCCAGCTATGCTCCTACGGTCAGGAAATAATCCCACTGTAGTCATACTTCGGCTTGTAGCATTACATGGTAGTCAGTAAACAGTACTAGAGTAAAGGAAAATCACAGTTCACAACTTTATTACATTACAATATAAAGAGTTCAAAATGCTCAGACTGTAATACTCTTTTCTGTATAGTAACAGAAGAATTTCCGTATAGAGATTTCAGAATCGTTACAGAGATGGAGAGGGTGGAAGCTGGAGGAGTTGGTGGGGCTGACGAGGGACTTGTCGGCGGTGAAGGGGATGCCAAACGGGGTGGTTTTCAGTGAGAGGAGTCGGAGGGGAGCTCGGTGGGATTTTAGGAGAAAAAGAAAGTGAGAGAGTTAGAGATTGAGATTGAGACTAAGAGAAGGTGGGAGAGAGAGAAGTTAAGGGAAGAGAGGAGTCCATCGAGGAGATCTTGTGGGGACAGTTAGGGCTCGGTTGTGATGGGAGTGCAGGTCACGAGGGGGACATTGCGAGGAAGGAGGAGGCGCGGGTGAGGGGCTCGGTGAAAAATGAGAAAGAAAAAAAAGAAGATTAAAGAAAAGAGGATAGGGAAGTTGGACCGGGCTCTCTTATGCTTGAGTTGGGGAAGAGGAGGAAAAAGAGAGAGGGGTATGATATAATAATTAGGAGATTGGAAGGAAAAGTTTGGAAAATATATATATATAAAAGATATATGGAAAAATATGGAATAGTTTATTTATTCAAAAGACGGAAATGTTACATAAGAACTGGGTATTACAGTGCAATTTTTAAGAATTGTTTAATTTGCAAGACCATAATTTTAAAAAAAGTTTAAGATAGTTTATTTTTTAATTACTGGTTAGCGTAATCTATCTAAAATATTAGATTAGGAAGGGTATTAATATTAATAATCAGACGAGGGTTTGGCCGCATACTATAAAATAAGAGGGTTGAGCATCTCAGGGTCCTTTTAGTGCAGATCAGGTATTCTTCTCTCTCTCTCTCTCTCTCTCTCTCTCTCTCTCTCTCGATCTCGATATATATATATATATATATATATATATATATATATTGGAGTGATCCATTGCAAATCGATCCACCTTTTTAAAAAATGGAAGCTCCCGATCTACGACATATTTTAACGATCTGATCCGTTCAAATTGATCACCCAACCTTTAAATATATATGTATGAAAAATCAAAAGATTTGAAGACCTCTAGCCTATGCATTGGATGATGTTTATGTTGCATTATCGAAAGATGTCCTTTTTTGCACACATCGATGCATAGACCAGACGTCTTCAAATTCTTTGATTTTTCATACACATATATTTAAGGATAGGATGATCAACTTGAACAGATCGGATTATTAAAATATGGTGTAGATCGGAAGTTCCCGTTCTAAGAAAATGTGGACAGGTTTGCAATAGAGCAATATATATATATATATATATATATATATATATATATATATAAAGAGAGAGGAGGGAGACCCTATGAGACTTTTTCGTCAGGTGGCTTCAAAAAACTACACCCTCCACCGTTTTATTCGACAATCGGCACCCATCATCTTCCTCTTTATCATTTAAGATGAGGATACACCGAATTTCATGTGATTTTACCACTTTTCATCGTTGAGTTAGCAATGTAAAAAGTTCTATTGTCGGTAAACCGTTAATTTTGCACCCACTAATTCAACGGTGAAAAATTGTAACATCACATGAAATTCGGTGTATCCAAATTTTAGGTGATAAAGATGAGGATGATGAGTGCCAATCATCAAATAAAACTTTGGAGGGTGTAGTTTTTTGACGCCACCTAACGAAAAAGCCTTTTAGGGCCTATTTTCCTCTATTATTCTCATATATATATATATATATATATATATATATATATATATATATATATAGGAAACGGGTTATCACCTAACTAGCTGATATTAAACCGTCAGCTAGCTTATTATAGCCCAATCTGACCTTCAATTCGACGATCCGCTCCAGCCAAGTTGTTTTACACATAGAGTGATCTATGGATATAAAATTTTAATCACTTTGACACCGTCTCTGTCTTCGATCAAGTGTTCTAAAAATATGACATTTTTATTGTGTTTAACAGCAATCCATTTTTTAAACGCTTGAGCCATCACCTATAATGCATCATATCGATCAAAATTTTTACTCAATGTGTAGAGCAAGGTGGTCGGAGCGGATCGTCGATTTGATGGTCGGATTGGGCTATGTGATAGGCTAGCTGAATGTTATATATTAACTAGCTAGCAGACAACCCGTTTCCTTATATATATATATATATATATATATATATATATATATATATATAGAGAGAGAGAGAGAGACGATCTTATGAGGTCCGGCCTCATTTCTTATTTTGAGGCCAACTTTTCAAACACCCAACCCTCATGTTTTACATCGATCCAAATCGATCATCTTAATCTACATGTTATAATTAGCTTATGATTCAAATTTCAAGTGATTTAGAGTCGTTTAGCATGTCCATCAAGTGATCATATTTTTCATGCAACAAAGAACCAATAATTTTTTACTCCACTTGATGAATGAGTTAGAAGTTTCGAAATCCTATGAAATTTGATACGTATCTATACCATGAAAATCAAGATGGGCAGGTTTGGATCCATGTAAAACATGAGAGGTTAGCTGTTTGAAAAGTTGACCTCAAAATAAGAAATGAGGCCGAACCTCATAGGATCAACTCTCTCTCTCTCTCCCTCTATATATATATATATATAGAGAGAGAGAGAGAGAAAGAGAGAGAGAATAATATAGGAAAGAGGCCCTAGAAGGCTTTTTCGTCAGGTGGCGGCAAATAACTATACCTCCACTATTTTATTCGACGATCGGCACCAGTCATCTTGATCTACATCATCTATTATGCCAATACACCAAATTTCACATTATTCTAACATTTTTTCACCGTTGATTTAGTGGGTGCAAAATTAACGGTTTACCGATAACAAAACTTTTAACATTACTAAATCAACGATGAAAAGGTGTTAGAATAAAATGAAATTTGGTGTATCGACATATTATACTATGAAAATCAAGATGGCCGGTGCTGATCGTCAAATAAAATGATGGAGGGTGTGGTTATTTGCCGCCGCCTAACGAAAAAGCCTCCTGTGGCATCTTTTCTCCATTATTCTCACACACACACACACACATATATGTCTTCTGGTTAAGACAACAGAGATAAGTTGATGGCCCTCTCATGGTCGTGGTTCCCACCTGAGATTTTCTTCGAGATCTTTGATAGATTGTCGACTATTGATCATATCCGTTGTTTTTGTTGTATGGATACGGTCGACTGTTGGCAAGCTATCGAAGAGCTCGGAGAAAATCTCAGGTGGAAACCACGACCATGAGAGGACCATCGTTTTTATCTCTACTATCTTAACCGAAAGAGGAGGGGAACTACGAAATTGGCGAGAAAAACACATACACATACATGTGTATGTATATACATACATGTGTGTATATTAGAGATGAGTTATGTTAACAGGTTTTAAAATATTTATAAAGCTTACCCATTGGATTTTTTAAAAAATTGTGATCTTGTAAATTAAATCGATGTTAAAATTGTACCCTAATTTCTTTTCTAAAAGTAACTTTCAATCGTAATATTCCTTTTTATCACTCTTAAATCTCAAAGTTTCTTTAATATCGGTTCAAATCTTAAAATTTATATATTTCACCTTTAATTATCAAGCAACGATATTGCGAAACCTTAAATTGATAAATCCATATCAAAAATTGTAAATGGACAAAATTACTCCAACTACAAAATCAACTGATTATACTATTGGTTTAATTTACTAAAATACCCCCATTGATATTCTCTCAACAAGTGATGAGTTAATAAATTAAAAATATTTCTGTTGTAACACCCCACGCCCCAGTACAGATGATATTTTCGCTCTGGCCGAAACCGCACGGTTTTGTATTTTGGAGAGAACCAGACTTGAGAAGGGACAACTCCCGATCAATGGTAATATTACTTTTTATCACTCTTAAATCTCAAAGTTTCTTTAATATCGGTTCAAATCTTAAAATTTAGATATTTCACCTTTAATTATCGATTCGCGATATTGCGAGATTTTGAATTGATAAATCCACATCAAAAATTGTAAATGGACAAAATTACCCTAACTACACAATCATTTGATTATACTGTTGGTTTAATTTACTAAAATACCCGATGAATTAATAAATTAAAAAATATTTCTGTTGTAACACAACACGGATGGTATTGTCTGCTCTAGCTGAAAGCATACGATTTTGTCCTTTGGAACGAACCGGACTCGAGAAGGGACCATTTCCCAGAAGGTCACCCATCCTGGGATTTCCTTAGCCCGAGCATGCTTAACTACGGTTCATCCAAAAGACGTCTCCATAATTAAGGGTGGTATCGTTATATTTATAATGCAGCTCGACCCTCTTTTGGAATGTGCTTCACGGACGCGATCCTATTGTTCTGAAGTGTCTCTCTCACTCAGATCACCAAGATGTCCGTAACAGACCGTACCGAGTGTGGACATGGCAGATCGCCATGATTTCTGAAGATCGCACTGTTGTTGGGTATTACTTCTGTTTACCACACTGATGAATTAATATCAAAAAAACCTTGTCCTCCCCCTGCAATTGCGATCCCTCACCATCGCGAAGTTGCCTCGTCCAATTTAGATTACTCTTTTATGAAATTTTGACTTGTTAGAGACATTGATTTGTAATAGTATGTTAATGAACATTTGGACACGCTAAAAACCATTCAATTTTTAAGAGTGAATATATATCAACGAACAGGCAATGATTTGATATATATCAACGAACATGCAATGATTTGTAATAGTTGGTAAAATTAGCAAAATTGATTTGTAGAACAAAGGTATATTAACAAAGGCCTGTTATATATCAATTTTTTTGTTGCAGTTTGTTACCTATTCTGCCAAGTTTTTGGAGTTAAAGTCGTATCACTTGGATATATTCTGTTATGTTAAAGTAGTATGTTAAAACCATTTTATAAAAAAATCTAACTCTATATTTTGGAAAGTAGTGGTACCGATGGATATTAGAGCAAAATATTCCCGGCAAAACATTATGATCAAAAATATTCCTAGCATTTGAAAAAAATTGCAATTTGTGATTAGTAAAAAAATAAATTAATTATCCAGAAAAAAATGTAGCAATATGTCATTGCTGGATGCCAGAGGGAAGTATTTTTTAAGTTACCAATGAGGAATTTTAGTAAATTAAACCAACAACATAATTAAAGGCTGTTGTAGTTAGGTAATTTTGTTCATACACAATTTTTAGTGTGGATTTGTCGATTTAAGATTTGGCAATATCGCTATCCTAATTATCGTTGTATTTACAAAAACACCATTAAATATCTATACCACTTCAAACTGTTTCTAATTAATTTCAAACTTAGATTTTAGCTATATACTAGTATTTTGCAAGTGTGATGCACGTTACATATTAAATGCGATTTATTAAAAAGAGATTTGTGAAGTCGGTTACTTGAAGAAAGGTATGGGGTTAGTTGCGGTTACAATTTCGGCTTTGATTATATATATATATATATATATATATATATATATATAATGGAGAAAAGAGGCCATAGGAGATGGCGTCGAAAAAATACAGCATCCATCATTTTTTCCGACGATCGGCATCCATCATCATCATCGTTCTCATCTAAGATATGCAAACACCAAATTTCATACAATTCCACACCTTTTTCACCGTTGAATTAGCAATGTAAAAAGTTCTATTGTCGGTAAACCATTAATTTTGCACCAACTAAATAAACGGTGAAAAAATGGTATAATCATATGAAATTTGGTGTATCCACACTACTAAAATAGGGGGTTGCCCCTACGGATATTGAAATCCGTAGGGGCAGATTTATGTTGGCCCTACGGATTAATCCGTAGGGCTATAAGGTTTCCCCTACGGGCCAAGACGTTCAAGAATAAAAATATTAATTCTTAATTTGGTGTTTTCCCCTACGGAGCCGCAAACCAAGGACCTACGGACAAATCCGTAGGGGCAACTAATTAGCGATTTAATAAAGGGCACAGATCGATCGCCTACGCCCGTTATCTCTTTCTCCCTCTCTCGATCGCGCGCGAAACAAAATTCCCAAATCATTCCCGCCATTCTCGTCGTCGCCACCGCCGTTCTCGTCGTCGCCGCCGTTCTCGTCATCACCACCGCCGTTCAGGTTAGTAAATCTTCAACTAAATTAAAGAAATTTTTGATTATTTAGAGCTAGGGTTCATGGCTGGGGCTGGGGTTGCGGTTGGATCAGTTGGGGTTCGGTAGGGGTTGCGGTCGGGGTCGGGGTTGGGGTTGGGGTTGGGGTTGGGGTTGCGGTTCGGCTGCGGCTGGGGCTGGGGCTAGGGCTGGGGTTAGGGTTTGGCTTAGGGTTGGGCTTGGGGTTTAGCTAGGGCTGGGGTTAGGGTTAGGTTGGGGCGGGGCTGAGCTGGGGCTGGTGTAGGGCTGGCCTAGCACCTCGTCAAGAGTTCGGTAGCATCACACATGCCATAATCAAAAATTTAGAGGTGTTAAGTTAACCCGACAAGAATCGAAACTAGAAGTTTTAGGGATTATACAACTAAACATCACATGCAATTGTAAAACTATCACTAAGAGGAAAGATTACAACCTTTGTAGATCTCCCTCGGTGACTCCTTGGCACTATGAGAGTTTGGAACGGATCGATGGTAGCCTTCCTTGTCCACGATGATCCACCCGAAGTCCCTTTGCCCAAAGCTCCTTACCTTACTTGTTTCGCAAACGAAGTAGAGTAAACACCCTACAAAAATCGGCTAGAGGTGTGTAGTATGATGATGTGGTTTATGTTCTTCAATTGAAATCCTTTCTTTTGTCAATCTTCACTCAAGAGAAAAATCTAGAGAGGAAGAAGAAGATAATGGTGGCTTGAGCTTTCTATCATATCACATATGATAACTTGTATTCTTCACACCCTTGCACTCAATTTTTTTCCTTGTTGTGTGCTTCTTGTTTCATATCACATATGAAGCTATTTATAGTGTTAAGAAAGGAATAATCACCATTATTCCATTACCACCATAATTATGAGTGGAAATTCTTTTCCTAAAGAATTAAGCATGGGTGGAAATTCTTTTCATTAAGTTAATTAAAGTTTACCCACTAAATAATAAAGGAGAATTAGTGGATATTCTTTATATTAACTTAAAATGATAAATACAAATTAAAAGCTTCAATATAAGTCTTATATTGCCATCATTCTTGTATCATCAACCATGATACTATGTATGCATGTATGTGTCCATGCACATCATCATGTGCATACATGCATGCATACAAAAGGATTTACTTAAAGGATTAATCTAAATGTAATTAGTTAAATCAACGCTTGATTTTACCAAACCGGTCATATCTCATACGATCGGACAAATAGAAAATGCCCGATTAATATACGTTATCACATAACCGTATTTAATCGGGTCCCGCGCATATCTCATATGCACACCACATCGTTTTGCCTGAGCCAGAAAACTTCATTGTGGGACTCTAAGACTCGTCAATACGCCAGCAGTAGATGATGATCATATCAAACATCCACAAGCCGCAAGAGGTCAGCTAAACATAACGGCCACCCGGGTATTGAAACGATCAGAAGAAAACCAGCGAAGCTGTAAAAACTCCCGTCGAGCCAACTGGCAACACTTACCGTACTGTCCGGTCTCTTCGTCAGATATGCTGCATATCAAGTCTAGGGATGGTATCGTCGACCCCAGTAACTCAATAAGTCATGCTGGTGTATGGCTCATAACAGATCGAGAAACTACTGATAACTTTTATCAGTAAATCTCAGCAGCCCTGGCCAGGGACTTCATGTTATAGCCAATCGAGCATAGCACAACATCAACCCCCAATACCGGGAGAGACGAAACCCCTCCTATCGCTCATTGCCTCCATGCGCCTCGGGACTGTACCCAAAGACCACCTGTTTGCATGACTCAGTAGAGCCGTGGTAGGGTGGAGATCAAAGTATAGTGGGAGGACACACAAGACTCTATGACGATCTCGGGTCTACAGACTAACCTGTACCAGTGTTCCTGAGAACTGCTATCCGACGATAGATATAATACCACATAGGAGTTCTCTGTGAGTCCGTTCAGTGTACCCAGTCTCCACTGAGCACCCGCATACAATCTTTGGTGTCTCCTCACCAGATGGATATGGGATCATCCATCGCCCATCATATGGGACAAGAATAGTATACGCTAGTCTACTCTGGAATATCGATGCCCTGTCTCGATACACCCTCGACTAGGAACAGTTTAAGGATATGCTTATAGACTACATGTGCCCCACTAGTATGATCCGTATCATAATCACAATAGTCAAGCATATAACCTTTGGGCTTTATCAACATGTGTAAATGATTAAATCTACATGTACAGATAAAGTAAACCAGATAGCGTACTATCATTTTGAGCAAGAAATTCATCTATCTCCATAGATAATATGTCCAAGTTTCCACTATCCATATAATGGCCTTTAGGGCATACAAATTACTAACAATCTCCCACTTGCACTAAGGCCAGTTATTGGCGTATCTCATACCCAACATTTCAAACAGTCGCTCATGCTGCGGCTGTGGAAGTGCCTTGGTGAATGGATCCGCTGTGTTATCCTTTGTATCTACTCTCCGAATCTCGATCTCCTGGCGATCCACTATCTCCCGGATCAGATGATATCTCCTTAGGATGTGTCTAGATTTCTGATGGGACCTTGGTTCTTTAGCTAATGCTATAGCTCCATTATTATCGCAATATAATGGTATTGGATCAACAATGGTTGGAACTACTCCTAGTTCCGCAATGAACTTCTTCATCCAGACGGCTTCCTTAACAGCATCACTTGCAGCAATATACTCAGCTTCCATCGTGGAGTCTGCAACGGTGTCCTGTTTGGAACTCTTCCAACTAACCGCTCCTCCATTTAGGGTAAATACAAACCCTGAGATTGATTTACTGTCATCCTTGTCACTTTGGAAGCTTGAATCGGTAAAGGCTTCCATCTGGAGATCGCCATTACCATACACCAAGAACAATTCTTTAGTCCTTCGCAAGTACTTAAGAATGTTCTTCACTGCTATCCAATGTTTCTCCCCTGGGTTGGATTGATACCTGCTTACTACAGCCAGTGCATAAGCTACATCAGGGCGAGTACACAACATCGCATACATTATAGATCCCACGGCTGAAGCGTAGGGTATAACGCTCATGCGAGCTCTCTCTTCATCAGTCTTCGGACAGAAGTCCTTAGAGAGAGTGATTCCATGACTAGCAGGCAAGGCACCACGCTTGGAATCTTCCATACTAAACCTCTTTAGAATGGTGTCTATGTACTTTGATTGGGACAGTCCCAATAACCTCTTGGATCTATCTCTATAGATCCTAATGCCCAAAATGCGCGAGGCATCACCCAGGTCCTTCATGGAGAACCTTTGTGATAAGAATAGTTTGACCGATTGTAGCATAGGAACATCATTTCCTATCAGGAGAATGTCATCTACGTACAATACGAGGAATGTGACAGTACTCCCTACAATCTTCTTATAAATACATGGTTCATCTTCATTTCTGACAAAATCAAACTCTTTGATTGTATCATCAAAGCAGATGTTCCAGCTCCTTGAGGCCTGCTTTAATCCATAGATGGATTTAAGCAATCTACATGCTTTCCCGCTGCTCCCACTATCAATGAAGCCCTCTGGCTGATCCATAAAAACGCATTCTTCTAAATCACCATTTAGAAATGCAGTTTTCACGTCCATCTGCCATATTTCATAATCATAGTGAGCAGCAATAGCAAGTAGGATCCTAATGGATTTAAGCATTGCTACCGGAGAGAAAGTTTCATCATAGTCCAAGCCTAGTCTTTGACGAAAACCTTTCGCTACAAGCCTTGCTTTATAGGTCTCCACCTGTCCATCTACACCAATCTTTCTCTTAAAGATCCATTTGCACCCAACGGGTTTTATCCCAGGAGGCGCAACGTCCAATGTCCATACTTTGTTGGTGTACATTGACTCCATTTCAGATCTCATTGCTTCCAGCCATTTCACTGAGTCACCACTCGTGATAGCTTGCTGAAAACTAGTAGGGTCATCATCATCCATGATGCAATCTTCTCTATCACCATCTATGAGAAACCCATAGTATCTCTCTGGTGGGTGAGAAGTTCTACTAGACCTCCTGAGCGGCTGAGGTTCTTGAAGTTCTACAGCAACATCAGTTTCAACCAATTCCTCTTGAGTAATTTGTGTCTCTAGAACCTCTTCTAGTTCTACCACATTGCCATTAGTACTTTCCGTAAAGAACTCATTTTCCAAAAATGTGGCATGCTGAGCAACAAACACCTTTTGTTCCTCTTTGTGGTAGAATAGATATCCATACGAATGTTTTGGATACCCCACAAATTTACACATGACCGATCGTATCTCGAGTTTGTCTGGATTCTGCTTTTTAACAAAAGCCGGACAACCCCAAATCCTAAACCTTTTAAGAGATGGTCTCTTTCCATTCCACATCTCATATGGAGTGGTAGACACGGTCTTGGTTGGCACCCTGTTCAATAGATACATTGCTGTCTCCAATGCATGTCCCCAAAAGGAAAGCGGTAACTCAGCATCATACATCATGGATCGTACCATATCCAATAGGGTACGATTCCTCCGTTCTGACACACCATTGTGCTGCGGTGTGTAAGGAGGAGTGAGCTGAGAGAGAATCCCATTCTCTTTTAAGAAGTCTAGAAACTCTGTACTTAAATACTCTCCACCTCGATCCGATCGAAGTTTCTTGATGCTCAAGCCTGTTTGCTTCTCTACTTCAAGTTTATACTCCTTGAATTTCTCAAAAGCTTCAGATTTGTGCTTTATCAAAAACACGTGTCCGAATCTTGAGAAATCATCAGTAAAAGTGATGAAGTATGAAAAACCACCTCTTGCAAGTGTAGACATTGGTCCGCATACATCACTATGTATGAGGCTTAAGAGTTCACCAGCTCTCTCTCCATGTCCACTAAACGGAGTTTTGGTCATTTTACCTTTGATACAAGACTGGCAAGTCGCATAAGATTTATATTCAAACAGATTCAAATATCCATCTTTGTGTAGCTTGTTTAGTCTTGTTTCGTTAATATGACCAAGTCTACAATGCCAAAGAAAAGCTTCAGTTATATCTGAAAACTTTCTTTTACTAGTATGTTGTATATTGAAAACTGTGTGTTGGTTCAGGATGTAAATACCGTTATTTAATGTACCAAACCCAATCAACTCTTGATTCAGGTTAATGTTCATAACATTATTTTGCAACATAAAATGATATCCTTCATTGTCCAACAAAGAAACGGATATAATGTTACACAGCATACTTGGTACAAAATAACACGGATTCAAAACCATAATACTTCCTGAAGGCAACCCTAGATGATACTCTGCCACGGATACAGCATGTATATTGGAACCATTTCCAACCCGCAGAGTATGATCTCCAACTTTTAAAACTCTACTATTTCTCAATCCCTGCATACAATTGCAGATGTGAGAACCAGAACCGGTATCCAATACCCAGGATGCAGAGTTTAAAGAAAAACAGTTTTCAGTTACAAACACACCTGAAGTGGAAGCATCAGCATGCTTCTTCTTCTTGAGATCAGCAAGATATTCAGCACAGTTGCGTTTCCAATGTCCTGACTTTTTACAGTAAAAACATTCTCCTTTTCCACTTCCCATAGCCCCCACTTTGTCTTTCCCCTTCGCCTTTCTAACTCCACCTTTCTGTTTGATGGACTTCTTCTTCTTCTTTCCCTTGGCCTTAGCTTTTGGGAATGAAGAGGAAGATGGCCCAGCAACCAGAGCGGGAGTCCTTGCCGTTTTCAATGTGTTCTCTGCACTTCTCAACATATTGAGAAGTTCAGGCAATGATTTCTCCAAACCATTCATATTGAAATTTACTATGAACGGAGCAAAGGCAGGGGGGAGAGACTGAAGAACAATATCCGTATATTGCTCATTATCCATAGTCCATCCCAGTCCCTCAAGTTCTTCAATAAGACCAATCATTTTCAAAACATGGTCTCCAACTGATGCACCAGCGACCATTCGCATCTGAAACAGCTTTCTAGATGCCTCGTATCTCAAAGTACGAGTTTGCTCTTCATACAACTCCTTTGTGTGAAGAAAGATGGATTGCACATCCATATTCTCGTGTTGCTTCTGATGGATATTGTCCATAGAAGCAAGCGCGAGGCACTTGGCCGTGTTGCAGTCAATTTCCCAAGTTTTCCGGATCTCCCTATCCGCGACAGATGATTCAGGTCCTGGGACGGGTGGGGCTTCAGTATTGAGAACATATGATACCTTATCATATGAGAGTGCAATGTTCAAGTTCCTCAACCATTCTTTATAATTTGGTCCTGTCAGTTTATTTTTCTCAAGTAGAAGCTTAAGTCCTGACATCTGTAATTGTCATTCGGAGAGAGAAAAAGATACACTTAGCGAATTGCTCTTTCAAAGAATTAGATTGGTTATTATTTTATCTAATCAATGTCTCCCACTGCTTTTAATCAAATTTTCTTTCAAAACCTGAAAAGAAAACTAGCCAGGAAAGTTTTCCTGGAAGTAACACTTACTTACAGTGAGATCGAGATCCAACTATCATATAGATGGTATGCAATCTCATTGCAAATTTCAACTCTTGAAATTCCCGATATGGTTTTTACCCCTAGTCACTTATGACCTTGGCTATGGTCAACATATCATAAGTACTAGTCAAATTCTACCCGTCATTTCGTGATTAACTAGACCCACCCATATGACCCTTGACTATGATCAACATAATCACATGAATGTCCTAACCAATCGCATCATATGCTTTGTAGGAAGACATCACTTAGCTACCGTACACTACGCCTTGACTATAATCAACATACGCAGCACGAATACTAAGTACTCTACTTCCTAAAATGACGGAGGGTTGCGGATGGTTTTTAAGAAAACCTTTAACGCTTTGAATTTGATCTCGTTGTAGAATCAAACGGTTAAGAAAAGGAGTGGCTTAAGCTCCGCATCCTTTTGAAACTTGCATTTTTCATAAAAAGCCGAGTTTGTTTCAGATCTGATTCTACAACATCATTAGGTTTCTTTTCTTTACATTAATCTCATTAATGTGATCCCATCATTTAAGTTCCTAAGCCATCACAGAATAGAACGTATACTTATACCATCCGCATTCGCCACAGTGTCCCGTTATACACCGTTAGGTTACTTAACTAACGGCATAGCGGGGCGGGACTAGCGCGGGTGTAAAATATAAGCAACGTTTATTATATATCATATATATAATAATAATCCATTCGTCTCAGATACTAAGTAATCACATTACAGAATATCAACAGCAGAAGCATATAAAAGGATATCTAGGATGTCCGTATTTTGTATCGAGCCAACAATAGAAAATACGGATTCCACGGTCGTGATGAATAGCCAATCCCACACCCTTAGACCCCTACGAGAGCGGCAAGTGATCCTGCCAATTCTAGAGTTTAGGAGACCCGGTCTCGACTCCTCGAGATGGCCTCCCACTGAACCCTAGAACCCGATCACTTGTGCTCCCCTCCATGGGTCTATCCTAATGCGGAAAAGTAAATAATATACAATTGATTTTACATGAATGAAAAATAAAACTCTCATCTCACATAAAAACCCCCGGCTATTCAGTCACGACAATCCTGCTCATCATATCTCAGCAACACATAATATCTCATATCATCAATGTAAGTAAGTATGCGTATCCTGATTGTCGTTGACGTATAGCAACGAAAACGGCGATACACCACATACTACACTTACGGTCACAGAAAATAAAATGAAAAACTACAACATTTGGAATCCACAATCACCTTAGACATCATAAATTCGAAATATCACATACTTCGTATTTCATGCCTAACTATATGAATTCCACATATTGTATCACATTTCAGATAAATAGACAATGTTAAACTTTTCGATCGAATATACAAACACCTTAGATTTCCCAAACTGCACAACACTTGAGCCGAGTTCAAAAGTTTCTAGAACATGCCACAGCACCTTATGGACCAACCGTAGAAGGGCCAAACCAACGCCTCACATGTGGCAACGCTAAACTACCACAAACCCTAAGGTTCAGTTATAGTTTTGACGGTCACATAATCGAGTTATGGTTATGTTCTTCTAGAGTGTCCACAAATACGCTTGCATGTTTTTCGAAGATTTTGAACTAGGGAAAAATCCAACATTTGGAATTTTTCCAATACGGGAAAAACTGTGTTTCTAATATTCGTTCAAACATTTCAACACGTTCTAAAATCTGAAAATCTGAACGAAGTTAAACCTTTTCCAATCGAATCACCAAAACCAATATTTCTCCAGAACACTCAACACTTGAGTGAGTTTTAAATATCTCAGAGGCATGCTTATAATAAATCAGGTCTACTGTAGAAAACACTGTTCCTAATTCCCCAAAAGGGCCGTGGAAGGGCCGCACAAAGCATGGTTATGCGGCGGATCCGCGGCGCTTTAGTGAGATCACTGAAAAAATTTTATATGGTAATTCTTAGATTTGCCTGCTGATTTTTTTAGGACCTTCAAATTTGGAAAAATCCAATATTTTAAAAAATTTCCAGAGAGCTGTCAAAATTGGTGTTTCGTGGTTCGATCGGACTTTTAATTTCGCCTGCGCATCGCCTAAAGCTCTAGCTTGGCTCTGATACCACTGTAGGGCTGGCCTAGCACCTCGTCAAGAGTTCGGTAGCATCACACATGCCATAATCAAAAATTTAGAGGTGTTAAGTTAACCCGACAAGAATCGAAACTAGAAGTTTTAGGGATTATACAACTAAACATCACATGCAATTGTAAAACTATCACTAAGAGGAAAGATTACAACCTTTGTAGATCTCCCTCGGTGACTCCTTGGCACTATGAGAGTTTGGAACGGATCGATGGTAGCCTTCCTTGTCCACGATGATCCACCCGAAGTCCCTTTGCCCAAAGCTCCTTACCTTACTTGTTTCGCAAACGAAGTAGAGTAAACACCCTACACAAATCGGCTAGAGGTGTGTAGTATGATGATGTGGTTTATGTTCTTCAATTGAAATCCTTTCTTTTGTCAATCTTCACTCAAGAGAAAAATCTAGAGAGGAAGAAGAAGATAATGGTGGCTTGAGCTTTCTATCATATCACATATGATAACTTGTATTCTTCACACCCTTGCACTCAATTTTTTTCCTTGTTGTGTGCTTCTTGTTTCATATCACATATGAAGCTATTTATAGTGTTAAGAAAGGAATAATCACCATTATTCCATTACCACCATAATTATGAGTGGAAATTCTTTTCCTAAAGAATTAAGCATGGGTGGAAATTCTTTTCATTAAGTTAATTAAAGTTTACCCACTAAATAATAAAGTAGAATTAGTGGATATTCTTTATATTAACTTAAAATGATAAATACAAATTAAAAGCTTCAATATAAGTCTTATATTGCCATCATTCTTGTATCATCAACCATGATACTATGTATGCATGTATGTGTCCATGCACATCATCATGTGCATACATGCATGCATACAAAAGGATTTACTTAAAGGATTAATCTAAATGTAATTAGTTAAATCAACACTTGATTTTACCAAACCGGTCATATCTCATACGATCGGACAAATAGAAAATGCCCGATTAATATACGTTATCATATAACCGTATTTAATCGGGTCCCGCGCATATCTCATATGCACACCACATCGTTTTGCCTGAGCCAGGAAACTTCATTGTGGGACTCTAAGACTCGTCAATACGCCAGCAGTAGATGATGATCATATCAAACATCCACAAGCCGTAAGAGGTCAGCTAAACATAACGGCCACCCGGGTATTGAAACGATCAGAAGAAAACCAGCGAAGCTGTAAAAACTCCCGTCGAGCCAACTGGCAACACTTACCGTACAGTCCGGTCTCTTCGTCAGATATGCTGCATATCAAGTCTAGGGATGGTATCGTCAACCCCAGTAACTCAATAAGTCATGCTGGTGTATGGCTCATAACAGATCGAGAAACTACTGATAACTTTTATCAGTAAATCTCAGCAGCCCTGGCCAGGGACTTCATGTTATAGCCAATCGAGCATAGCACAACATCAACCCCCAATACCGGGAGAGACGAAACCCCTCCTATCGCTCATTGCCTCCATGCGCCTCGGGACTGTACCCAAAGACCACCTGTTTGCACGACTCAGTAGAGCCGTGGTAGGGTGGAGATCAAAGTATAGTGGGAGGACACACAAGACTCTATGACGATCTCGGGTCTACAGACTAACCTGTACCAGTGTTCCTGAGAACTGCTATCCGACGATAGATATAATACCACATAGGAGTTCTCTGTGAGTCCGTTCAGTGTACCCAGTCTCCACTGAGCACCCGCATACAATCTTTGGTGTCTCCTCACCAGATGGATATGGGATCATCCATCGCCCATCATATGGGACAAGAATAGTATACGCTAGTCTACTCTGGAATATCGATGCCCTGTCTCGATACACCCTCGACTAGGAACAGTTCAAGGATATGCTTATAGACTACATGTGCCCCACTAGTATGATCCGTATCATAATCACAGTAGTCAAGCATATATCCTTTGGGCTTTATCAACATGTGTAAATGATTAAATCTACATGTACAGATAAAGTAAACCAGATAGCGTACTATCATTTTGAGCAAGAAATTCATCTATCTCCATAGATAATATGTCCAAGTTTCCACTATCCATATAATGGCCTTTAGGGCATACAAATTACTAACAGCTGGGGCTGGGCTGGGGCTGGGGCTTAGGTTAGGTTGGGGTTGGGGTGGGGCTGGGCTGGGTCTGGGTCTGGGTCTGGGGTTAGGGTTTGGCTTAGGGTTAGGGTTAGGGTTTAGCTGGGGTTAGGGTTAGGTTGGGGCGGGGCTGGGCTGGGGCTGGGGCTGGGCTGGGGCTAAGGTTAGGTTGGGGTTGGGGTTGGGGTAGGGCTGGGCTGGGGCTGGGGCTGGGGTTAGGGTTAGGTTGTGGTTGGGGTTTGCTGAATTTGGCAAACCTGAGAGGAATTTCCTGCAATTTTAGCCTAGTTTGATTACTAAAATTATTGTTGATCGAGAAAATCTTGGGTCCTTCTAATCAAACATTGTTTGTTACTATATGTCAACGAGTACTGATAAAAGAAAAAACCGATTTCAAGTGGAAATTAGGTATGTACAATGTTCTAATATAATTTTTATTTCTTGCCATCATCAAACATATAAAAGTACTAATATGAAATGGAAAATAAATAATCAAAGCTTTGGCATGTATGTAAAATCCCTTGTTACTTTTTCTTGGTTGCCCAACTTTGAAAATTCTATCTATTAAATTAGACATACTCTAAAAAGAATGATATTGCAAGAATTTGACTTGGTGGAGACTTGCATCATTAATAGAAATATGAAAAGCCACCTTTGTTAGTCGAGAGTCATGGTAATAGACTTGTCATTATAGATCATAGTCAATTGTTTTTTCTATCATTTTCTTGATTCAGATGCTAATCAACTTGTTAATTAGTTACAATTTTTATAACGTATTTGTCTATATTTGTTGACGGTGGCCTTTCTTTTGGATGAACATGTTTTTTTATGCATGTTTCAGTCATGTGAATTCATATGTTGCGTATAACGCTTTATGATATCAGTATCCTACATTTGTAGTTTTAA
This sequence comes from Agapanthus africanus, assembly GCA_030015575.1. Classification (NCBI taxonomy): domain Eukaryota; kingdom Viridiplantae; phylum Streptophyta; class Magnoliopsida; order Asparagales; family Amaryllidaceae; genus Agapanthus; species Agapanthus africanus. Next base: position 543,900,001 of record CM057337.1, read on the forward strand.
TTGTTGATTGTTATAGATGAATGCCATTGCAATAATATTTTTTGGTTGATGAATGCTATTGCTATGTAGGATGATCAGTTCTATCAATCTTGATCTCAATGGTTTAAAATCATGTTACACATACAACACGAATGCACAACAAACGCATAATTAGAGAGCGATTCGAGATGTTCAGGTTAAAACCAATATATGATACTCGATGATAATATGAAACCTTCGTATTCTCATCGACACTCATATATGAAACTAAAAGCGCCACTTAGTCCCCGTCTATCGGTTAACATACGTGCGATGCTCGTCGTGACGAAGAGGGGTCGCCCTACTTACACAGGTGGCTCGAAGAACATTACTCGAGCCATGGAGTTATCGGAAAATTACAATAGACTGACCTTTGTGATATTCTGCAATATTAAGAGTTATTTTCTAATATTTCTAATATTAAGAGTTATTTTCTAATATTGCAGACAACTCGGACCGTGGCGTCAGGTGGTACACCGAGCGTGCGGTCCGCATATCTTGCCATCCACGGCACCTCGACAGATCCCGCCACGGGCGAGTTTCGATATCCCGACGTCGCTACCCAGGAGTATTGCCTAAGTGTTAATATTTTTTCTACCCAAATTTGAAATTTTAGTTTTGGAAGGTTTAAGTTTAAATTTTATACTTATATTTTACTGCTTAATGTGGGTGTAGGAGCGGGTGGTTGAGCAGTCCGAGGCCTCGGGGATCGATTTTACCGGACAGAGCGATCCGAGGCTGCTGACCTCAGTTCTGGACGCCGCACACGGAAGGCACCACGGAGGTTGGGAGAGAGGCCGAGGACTGGGCCCTAGCAGGGCCCATATGAGGTTGGACTCCACCCCGGCGGTTACTTCCTCCGTCTCCAGTGACCGACGTGTCCATCAGGAACTGGAGAGCTTGAGGGCCACCGTTCAGGAGTTGAAGGAGATGCTGGTATGTGTACTACTTTATAGTAAAATATCATGTCATATTATATAGATATCAACATATCCATAATTAGTACGTAGCTTGAGCTTATTTGGTTTTAGACTTAAGTTTGATTAATCATACATACATATGTAATTAAAATAAACAACGGTTTTCCAAACTAGATATCCAAACGGGGTTTCGAAATAACTTAATAATGATACGAATTCGAATAATACACAGTTCTTACACGCTTCTTACACACGTTAGGTCCAGACGCGACAGGGTACATCGACCGAGCCTCCACATGCATCTCCTTCGGCTGCGGCTCCGTAAGCTACTACATCGGCTGCGGTTCCGCAGACAGCTCCTATAGCTCCACCGCCGGCTCAGACTCTCGCAGCCGCGGCTCCGCAAGCGACTACCTCGATGGCGGCTGCGCAGACCACATCACCAGCTCCACAGGCCGCTCAGAATCCCGCTCGCGCCGAATTGCAAAGTTTATTGACCGAGGAGCAGGCGCGTGTTATTCTATCGTTATTCAGAGGTGGAGCTGGACCGAGCTAGGATAGCTTTTTGGTTCTTATTTTTTGAAACATGTATTTATTTATATCATACACATTGTACTACATTTTGAAACGATATTGATATTGGTTTATATTTATATCATATTCAGTTTTTGGGTTTCTTTTGTATATTATATGCGTGAGATGCGATTATGAATACTGCGATATATGTTGTGTGATAATTAATTTTATATTTTATTGTTATATATATTATTATGCACAGGGCGGGAAAAAATCATGCAGCCCCTTTTAAAAAAATACAGATAATATGTACCTACGGATTAATCCGTAGGTACACATGTTGCCCCTACGGCTATATCCGTAGGGGCAAAATATCAGCAGAAACTGATATTTCCCTCCTGATCTCAGTACCGGAGGGTTGGGAGTGCCCCTACGGACATATCCATAGGGGCCATTGCTTCGCCCCTACGGACTTATCTGTAGGGGCAAAATATCAGGATTTCTAATATTTTGCCCCTACGGAGAAGTACCTATGTAGGTATCCGTAGGGGATAGTACGTGGCCCTACGGCTATATCCATAGATACAGTTAATATATTTAAAAAAACCGTAAATAATATAACTTTTTTACCCTACGGCCTACTCCGTAGGTGAAACAGGACCTACACAGAAATCCGTAGGGGCAAGATTTTGCCCGTAGGGACAAGTTCAGGGCTTCAACTTGCACCTGCGGCCTTTGCACCTACGGGGTCTTTTTTCGCCGCTACGCACATCTCCGTAGGGGCAGTAGGTTGCCCCTACCGATAAATCCGTAGGGGCAACCTTTATTTGTAGTAGTGTAAAATCCAAACATTTTTTCAAATATCATCTCAAATATAAAAATTTATATATTTTACCTTTAATTCTCTTTGAATTTACAAAAACACAATTAAATCTCTACTACACCAAACTTTCCTTTTAAGTAAGAGCTTTTTACTAAAAATCACATTCATAGTACTTCATATTACGTACTTAAAAGGTTTTTTTAACTAAAACCCCCTCATAATTCGTTAATTACTAAAAAAACCTCCTCTATACTCGCATACATCTAAATTGCTCTAAAAAAATTCCCTAACAGCCCAAAAGGATAATCCTTTTAACATCTTTTATTATTCCATTTGGTGGCTAACAGTGAATATCGGGTTTGACTTCTAAAACCTTCACAAGCCCTTTTCTTTTCCCAAAATTCCTAAATTTTCCATCAATTAGCTTTAGGATTAGGGTTTCAATCAATGATCTCTTAAATTATTTATGGAAACCGGCTCATCTTTCTCAACCTTCTCCAACAATGATATTGTCGTGTATCGTTCTCCTTTCAATTACAAGTTTCGAGTTCATGGACAACCTTGTTTGAAAGAAAAATGATTCTTTAGTCGCACTAAACTTAAATCTTCAAGTGAGTGAGAACGTGGGTTCTTTTAAAGTAAGATCTGCTTAAATACCTAGAAAATAAGAGAACGTCTCAAATACAAGTTCCAGCTGCATCTGAACGGGACGCTGGCTTTTGATGGAAACTAACGAGAGGGATTTTTAATGCAATTTAAATGTATTGGGTTCTTTTCAGTAAATACGAAATATGGAGGAGCTTTTTAGTAATTGATGAGGAATGAAGGGGTTGTTTAGTAAAAAGCTCTAACTTGAAAGACCCTTCACCTACTTAAATTGCACTAAAAAGACCTTAATAAACCAGAAAAGGGAATCTTTTGGGTATCTTACATTACTCCATTAAAGGGTTAACAATGAGTATCAGGATAGGGTCTCAAAACCCCAGACCTCTTTTCTTCTCCCAAAATTCATTATCTTTCCCCTAAATTAGCGTTAGGTTGGATTTTCAATCAAAAATCTCTTAAATTGATAATGAAAACCGGCTCGTCTTCTTCCGTATTCTCCAACAACGAGATTGTCAACTGCCGTTGTCCCATTAATTTCAAGTTTCAAGTTAGTAGACAAACTCGTTCGAAATGAGAGTAGTTCAAGTTCAACCTACCTAAATACATAGCAGATAAGAGAGCAGTTTGAGAGAGAGAGAGAGTAGATAGAAATCATGTCAAGACTCCATGATCATCACCAGATTCCAGCATACACTGTGTGTCGAAAGTAAAAGGTAACTAGCAAAGGCTAATAAAGCAGATGCAATCCACAGAATTCAGGATTATTTCTAATAAGATTATGACTGCTCGCCATGTAATAGAGTAAAACTTGAAATTTTTTCTGTATCTTCACAGTTTATAAAACAGGATGTATCTTCACAGTTTATAAAACCAGAAAAGGGATTGGGGTCGGATGGACCTGCAATGGCTATCCGATTAGGTCTTCTGGAAGCTGGATTCACATAAGCAGAACGGCCTGCTGGATTAGTTTGTTCTGCAGATATTACGCCTGCAATACCAAAAAGAAAGGAAAAAAACAAGTGCATCTCAAAGAAAAGTCGAGGATGAAGATATTTTAAAGCCCTGCAGAACAGATAATCTGAGATCAATCTCATTTTTTGTTTGTGTGTTTAGCTTGAACAAACAGAAAATAGATAATCTGAGTTCAAGTAGTGACACATATGATGACCGGAAAAAGGTTGAACAAACATCTATGTTTTCAAGGCCAGAAAAAAATACATTGATATACGACAAAAGTCACACCTTGGGTAGGAATGAAAGTACTTTGGAAGCTTGGATTCGCAATTCTAGCATTAGCTGCAGTGAGTGGTGGAACTGAATTTAGGGCAATGTTGTTGGCGTAGGATGGACCTGCATTGGCTACACCAATGCTGCCTGCTTGAGCAGCTTGTTTGCAAGTGTGGCTGGAACCAGCTATGTGGGATCCAATGGGTCTTCTGGTAGCAATTTCTGAAGCTGGGTTCACTGGCGCTGCATTGCCTGTAACATCAGTAAACATGGATGAATCCCAAAGGGAGGTCATGGCTTGTAGAGAATAGAAGCATATAATATAAATCATTTACTCCACTTTCGGCTAAATTGAACTTGGGTAAGAAAAAGAAGAATGTTTTCTAATGGATGTCCATACATAACTGTTTCTCCTGCCACAAAAAAATTAACGTTTTCTAAATGTTAATTTGTTATTCACCGTGCAAGTCCCAGCGCATTGTTTTTAGTACATTGCTTTAACAGTCAGATTCTTGCAGACAAGGAATCTTATAAGCCTCACAAACAATGGCATGCAATTTGTATCCAACGTTTTGTTAGTCCGTTAGTAATTGAAGCATTTATTGGATAGGCTGCACATGTCAGTAATTAAAATGATCAAAATCCATAAAGAGAAGCCTCCATAGATCCCCAAATGCATCCAACACAGAGATAAAGACAGGAAAAGAACATATACACATTGTCTCAAAACTTGGCTCTGCAGTTTTTTCAATATGCAAACAGGGCATACCTTCAAGGTTGAGAAAACCGGTCATCCCTGCTGCCAAGAGGATAACAATTTATAGGAGGCAGCATCTGTTGGAAAAACTGAAATAGATCTTGAGGCACCGTGTAGGCCTGAAATCAGTAAAGATCATCAATGCAAGTAATTTTAGGGAGCTGCAGTCGCAGATTTCAACAGATGACAAACTAGATATGGGTCAATAACAGACCTTGTGCTTTAAAGTTTGGAGCAGCACTTGTGATTGGGAATGTCGGTAGCTCCTCGTGTTCGCAAGAACTTTTGAGCGTTAAATCAAGAAAGGAAGTGCTTTCAGAATTATGAGATTCAGAGTTAACATCAGTTGAGCCTTCCTCAGGAAAAACACAGCTGCTACCAGCCAAAGTTACTCTAGATTGGTTCATGGGATGATGAGTATCGGCTACTTGATATTGCGCGCTGGTGAATAGTAGCCACATCAGAAGTATCAACTTGGGCACCAGGGTCCCCACCTGCAGCAACAGTTAACTTCAGAAATCATGGAAGACCCGCATAAAAAAACACACGGTGACCGTTCACGAAAAGGTAAATAGTTTGTTTTGAATCAGATAAGAGTATCTGATAAATTTATGCTCCCTATTATTATATGATTAACATGGTTGAAACTTTTTTGTGGGAGCAATACCTCAAGGCTTCACATCTATAATAAGTTTTAGCGGAGTTCCATTGTTGAATAATAATGATATAATAATATCACTCTAAACAACGAGGTAGAAATTTCGTCACGGCATTTAACCAACATAAGGGTGACTAAGGAGACAAGACCAATCCTATCAATAAATATGAAAGGGTGCGGACCCCACATTCCTGCAATTTCAGAAAATATGAATCAATTCTTTAGTATTCTCTTGAAAAAGACATTGGTTATGAATTAATCAAGAACCTAGGAGAACAACTATCTATGAAAATACATACAGTATAGTCCGTTGACTTGACACTGTCGCTTCGCCTAGAGTGTGTTCCCACTGTTCTTAGATCACTACCCTACCACGGCTCAAATGAGTCGTGCAAACAGGTAATAGTTGGGTGCAGTCCCGAAGCACTTGGAGGCAGTGACGGTTAGATAGGATTCGTCTCCCGGTATTGGGGGTTGATATCGCGCTGTGTCTAGGAGAGCCATTACACATAGTCATCCCTGGCCAGGGCAAACGAGAATTACCGGTAGTGTTTCCAGTAGTTTCTCAGGGTGTTCTGGGCTACACTCCGGCACGACTTGTACCGCTATTAGGGAACTGACATTTACCGTCCCCTAGGCCCGACATGCGATACTCTCAAACGAGCAGACCAGACTGTATGGAGATTGTCACATTCAGGCTCAGTAGGAGTTCGGATGGGTTCACCTTATCAGTCTTCTTATCGGCATCTACCTGGGGACCGTTACGTACAGGTAGTACTGCTTACGGCCTGTGGTTAAACCCAGTGCCAGCGTAGTGTCGAGTTTTTAGAGTCCCACACAGAAGGCTATTCGTCTTTGGGCAAAACAGAGTAGAGGTCGCATGGTTTTGCTGCAGGGTTCGTTCATATCCGCGCACTTGTGCACGTTTGGTGTCCGGGCAGTTATTACTAACGGGCTTTGGTTTAAGCCAGATCATAGTATATGTTTTGGGATTGGTTTTATCTCATTGTATTCATGTTTCTCGGAACACGGATGCGGGTGTGTATGCACAGTTGACAGAGGCAGAGGCAGAGGATTCTCATTAGGGTTGTTGACCGTTGACTTTTTCTAAACCCTAATGAGAATATGAAATATGATTAATAATATTAATTAAGGATTATTGTGTCATGGCTGAGTTGAACATTTGGCTTTTGTTGGCTTGTTGACTTTGTTGACCGGTTGACCATTGTGGACTTGTTGATCATCATCATTTCATTTCAATGATGCTTCTTGTTCTTTGCAAAATGCATTAAATGCATGAAATGATAATGGTCATTGAAACTAACCATCACAATTCTTAATTATTATTATTATCATCATTATTCTTATTTTTGTGAGCATGGTTGTAAATTATCATCTCATTCTCACTTGCTCACTCTCTCTCATCAAAAGCTCATCCTCTTCCTTTCTTTCAAAGCTCTCATGTCTCATGTGTTGAGAAGCATGAGCTATTGAGGTAAAACCACTAAAACTCTTATCTACTCACTCTAGAATTCTAGGTTTAGCAAGCCAAGCACTTTAGTTGCTTCTCGGTTGAGGTAGGAGCTCAAGGTAGGAGCTTTCGGGTGGATCCTTCTTCGATAAAGAGGAGACTACGAGGTGGAGCCGTTCAAACCATCCCAAGGAGCAAGAAGAGAAGGAGTTCAAGATCTAGGTATAACCCTCTAACATAGTAGTTAAACTTGTAGTTAGTTTGCTAGGTTTTGTTTAGCAAAGATCCACTTTTCTAGTCCATGTTGTCTTGTCACAAAAATCGTTTTTTACCGTTTCCGCCTCCCCGTAAGGACCGGGGTAGGCAACGTGGACTTACAGTGGTATCAGAGCCTAGCTAAACAACAACTAGCATGTTAGCAAAGTATTTAGAATTTCGGTCCGAGAAAAATTCGCAAAACATGTTCGGAAACTGAACTTTCTGCCGATTTTTAAACTGCTCCAAAAATAATTACACATACATTAAAAATCGGCTCAGGGATTTTTAAGAACAGTCAGCAAAAACGAGCCACTGACTCGGTCAACGCGTCGCGGAACCACGGCGAGAACATGCTTCTTGCCGCGGATCCGTGGCCGAGTTGACTCGACCGTGACTCGTCTTTGCTGCATGTTTACCCCAATCAGAGCAAAGCTCTGTTCAAATTCCAGGGTGGGAAACGAAGCAACGCTTCTGTTTCCCCCAATCAGAGCAAAGCTATGCTTTGAAATTAAACTAAAAATTAAAGTTAAAATAAATGAAGCAACGCTTCAGCTGACCTGCGTTTTGCGCTGCGCAACAGTTGCGCTAGCGCAGTCGCGCTGCGCTCTGCGCTGCGCGACACGTGGCAGCGCAGTTGCGCTAGCGCAGTCGCACTGCGCTCTGCGCTGCGTGACACGTGTCAAGCGCAGATGCATTTGCGCCAATGCTAGCGCCAAACAGAATTAAAATTCTTAAAGATCTTTCTGATCTTGTTAAAAACAAGAAGATTGCCTTCTGTAAAACAGAAGCTCTTGGATCAAAGATCCAATGGTAAGGAAAAATCCCTAAATCACTCAGAGAAAGATCTATTTAACTAATTTAACAAATCTATTGGCACTATAAAAAGGCCCCTAGACCCCAAGTCTAAATGACATTAAAAACACAGATCAACACAGAGAGAAAAACAGAGAATTCCTCTAAAGAATTTTGAGAAGAACTCAAAGAAAGAAAAAGGTAAAAACCTTTGAATAAAAGAAGAGTTTCTTCTAAAAAGATCATTGATCTAAGAACAAGATCAAAGATCTTCAATAAAAAAAATATAATAATAACAAAGGCATTGCCTTTTGATGAACCACTAGTTCTGGAATCTTAAAAGATTCTTTTCTTGAATCCAAAATTGGATCAAGATAATAAAACAGTGCCCTGCACTTGTAAATCTGCACTGTTGCACTCTTGGGTTGGCGCAAGCCACCAGAGAGCGCCACGTGTCATCTCCAGAACAACTTGCGCTGTGCGCTTTTAAAATAGACCATTGCTCTCTGAAATTGGCGCAACTCACCAGAGCACGCCACGTGTCAGCAGCGCAACAGCGCAGCGCACTGCGCTAACTGCGGTTGAGCTCACCAGAGCGTGACACGTGTCACCTCCACATGCGCTTGCGCCTTGCGCACATCAATTGGCGCAAAGCGCCTGACAGGCCACGTGGCACACTGTCAGAAGAGCTAATGCTCTGCATTACTCAAAAGGGAACAGAGCCCAATTTAAAAGGCCTAACAGGCCAGAATAAAATGCAGTGCATTATTAAACAGGGGCAGAGCCCTAATAAAGGCCTAATAGGCCAAATGCAAATAAAACTGTTGGACATTTTCAACTGGACTTAGCCCAATTTCGGCCAAAAGTCCTCAAATTAAATTGACTGAGCACGACTGCTCTCTTAAATCAATTTACATCCGGTTCAAGGGTACATCTCCGAACTTCTCTGATATTTGTCGTTGTGGTCCTTCAACGTCGTCAGAGAGGTGACGGGTCCCGACAACCACACATCAATATGGACTTAAGCGTCCTTAAACCAACTCATGGACTTAAGCGTCCTTAAACCAACCTATGGACTTAAGCGTCCTTAAACCAACCTATGGACTTAGCGTCCTTAAACCAACCTATGGACTTAAGCGTTCTTAAACCAACCTATGGACTTAAGCATTCTTAAACCAACCTATGGACTTAAGCGCCCTTAAACTAACTTAAGGACTTAAGCATCCTTAAACCAGTGGACCCCCATGTCCCTAAACTGGAACATGGACCACTATGTCCTTAAACTGGAATAATAGAGCCCTCAAATGCTCTTTTGTCTGATCTAAACGATCCCGTTTAAGTTGATCTTAGCCTCAATATGGATAACGTATCCTTAAACCTTCAAACAGACTTTAGTCCCAAATTGGACTATAGATCCCCCTATCAACTTTGGTCCCAGGGTACATCTCTGAACTCCTCTGACACCTGTCGTTGTAATCCTTTAACGTCTCCAGAGAGGTGATGGGTCCCGACAGCCATACATGCAATGGACCAATATGTCCCTAAACTGGAATAAGAGAGCTTCCAAATCCTCTTTTGTCGGATCTAAATGATCCCGTTAAGTTGATCTTAGTCTCAAACTGGACTAACATATTCTTAACGAACGTTTAAGTTGATCTTATCCTCAAATACGGCTAATGTATCCTTAAACCAAAACCCCCAAAACCAAATCTAAGAAAACACGGATTTGGACTAATCCACGTCCTACGGGCGACGACATAAATTAGTCTCCGTATACAATCCACGGGAAACCATAAACAAAACAAACACCCACGACACGAAGTGAAATTCTGAAGAAGGAGAAAGTTGTTACCGCGATGCGGTAGCGTAATTAACTGCAGGGGTTTGTGCCTGCAGGGAAGAGCGTCCCCACAATCAAAAACCTCTCAAGCGAGGGGGAATCTGACGAAGTCTGCTACATCGGCCGCATCCGTCTAAACCTCCGATACACGGTGCCATAAATCAACTTGGTATCTTCGGAGAGGTGGACGGATAAAACCAAATATCATTTGCCCCAAATCACAGGCAAGACGTCTCTTAGTCGTCGCGCCGTCTTTCAGAGGGGAACAGATTCTGGCACGACCGATGGGACCTTTTCCTCTTTCCACTCCACACTTCGTGTGTTGTGTTTTTCCCGCGATCAAATAATCGAGGTGTGTATGTTTTTGATTGCCCTTAGGGGAGTGGATATTGAAGCCGGCATTTCGTCTCTATGAAGAATGGTATTTGCTCCCACCCTAGCAACTTAGGCTCTGTTATATCCGGCGGAGTCAAGTATGGGTCACTTGCAGCCTCAAATCTCTGCAATCCGACTCTTTAAGAAATCAATGGGCTTCTTTTTGGGTCGATGCTCCTACCTCCCACCCTCGGTGCCTCAACGCCGATGGAGGAAGCCCAGAGGATGTCTGTCGTCCACAGGCAGGCTCCCCAAGCAGCAGCCTTGTCGACGGAATCGGTCCTCAAACAACTGGCACATGCCAAAGACCAAGGTCGACGCAGGGGGCAGAATATTCAAGCTCTTCAAGAAATCAATGGTTTCAAACTGCACTAACTGCAACAGCAACTCTCGCTCTGTCCCATCTGGAGGAGTAACCTACGGGCCCCAAGCGGCCTCCCTTTTCACTATGCCAGTGGAGCAGGTAACTCAAGCCACCACTGGGCTATTCTTCGGGACCATGCTCCCGCCAACGAGCTTCAGCGCTCCTGTACCATCGCAAGAAGCTCCCAAGAAGTCGTTTTTCAGCGCTCATGTGCTTATTTACGACTTACTTTGCATTATACTATATATAAGCACACACAAAAATTGTGATAATAAAAGAGTAGAAAGTGAAAAATTATATTTAAAAGATAGGAATAGTTTAAAAAAAACAAGAAAGTTAGATGTTTTCTTAAATGAAACTAGTAATAAGTAGTTATGAGCTGTTGTCCCAAGGGTTAGTAAGATGAAGGAAATTACTAATCTGAGGATAAAAATAAGCCTGAAAAATAGTTCCTAATCTGGAAGCCAAACATTCGAACGTTGATACCCTACTATACGCACTGACACATATCTTGAAACTCGGAATAGTAGAGGATACCTTGAAATACTCTTGTCTAGAAGCCAAAGTATGAAGAAAATGAAAGTAGAGAATAAAAGATAAAATGGTGAAAAGAAAAATGAACACTGGTTTTGTTATCACCGAGGCAACAATAAAAAAATATAGCGAGGGTGCTTTATCACCTAGTACCTTAGACCAACTGGTTTGGGAGCCACTGCTAAGCCTTAGGTGTTGCAAGACGAGGAAAAATACCTAATTAGCAAGCACATGAGTAATCGGTCGGTTAGTACCTCAAGAAGTATTAACGGTCGCATGAAGAATGTATGAGCAAATTCCATCTAAATATCTATTAAAAAGTACTAAGGTAGATGGACAAGAGTATGATTGCTTGAATTGAATTCTCTGAATGTAGGGATGTCCAGTTCACACACGTAGGGGTATATGATCAATATTTGGAAGAAATGTAGGAATGAAAACTAAAGGCGATGTTTTATTGAGGGATAATGTGATTTCTAACATTTTTTCATGACCATTAAGATATGGCTCATAGCAACTGAAAAGCTGGTATAGTTGAAAACTCTTATTTTCAAGTTCTTTCTTTTATAGTTTTTATCTTTATATAACTTTCACCATCTCTCTTTTATTATAGAATTTTGTGGGTGTAATCCGCTGAAGACCCTCAGGAGACAACACTCCTCCTACTAGGGATATACCACTGGCGCCGAGTAAGGAAGGCTAGGGGCAACTCTCCTTTTGGATTGACTCCGCCGGCTCCAACAGTGGAAATCAATGCTGCTGTTCCGACCGGGAATAGCCTTGAACCGCTAAGAAGGGTACGCAAAAACTCACCAACTGCCGTATTAAAAAGATCTCCTCCACCTATGGAGAGCGCTACAAGGGTGTAGCCGGAACAGCCCCTCAACGGCTGTCCTCTAAAATCTACAAGGTCGGGCGTCAAGTCCAAGACTCGGTAATTGATCAAGATTATCCCTGGCGACAAAAAAAGGGTAAAATTTTAGCGGGAAGAGGACCGTCCTATCAAACCACAAAAGGCGATAGCTACTCGGGTGCCCACTGCAACGGCCCCCTCAACTTCGACCGCTCACAAGAGGAGAAGGCTGGAGAAAATCCCTGGGTCTGCGACGAACTGCAAGACCACTAAACCCAGACATCCCAAGTCTGGGGGCATGATGGTACATATCGTCTATATGGCATCCGGAAGAGAGGATAGCCATGTCTTCATAGGTCATAGACCGCTTACGCGATTAGTGACTAAGGCTCAGGAGCAGCAATAACAAAAGCTCCAAAAAAGAATGCTGACAGCCATGGCCGCACTTACGGGACCGAAAGCAAGCCCGGAGACGTCCTCGGAGCAACGCCGTGAGCAGGAAACTGATGCCGAATTTCTTCAGAGAATCCTTGAAATAAGAAGGACTGGCACGAGAGACTGCAATAAGCTCTCGGGGCGTATCGAACTACGTTCAAGATGACCACGAACACGACGCCTTACGCGTTGACCTTCGGTGCAGAAGCAGTACTCCCCCTCGAGATAGAGTTACCCTCTCTACGAGTGTCAGTCCACTACGAGCTGACGGATGAAGAAAATGCTCACTTTCGGCTTGAGGAGCTTGATGCCCTTGATGAAACCCGGCTCATAGCACAAAAAAAGTCTGGAGGCTTATAAAGCAAAGATGACGCGCTCATATGAAAGATTGACCAGGCCGAGGACATTCCGCCAAGGCGAACTTGTGCTAGTGGTCAAAAGACCTATAATCCCCAGTCACGCCAAGCGGGGAAAATTTGAGCCGAACTATGAAGTCTCGTACATCATAGACAAGGTGTACCAAGGTGGAGCCTATCTACTTATGGATATGCACGGTGAAAGGCCTTTCAGGCCAATAAACGGTCGCTTCCTAAAGAAATACTACACTTAATGAGTCACAGCCTAGGTCAATGATAGATGACGACGACTATGTCCGCTCGCTATCTTCCTAAGCTTAAAACTTTATAAGTGGTAGCTGGCCTTCTTCAATGATGGACCACTACATCTTAAAACTAGCTGACGGACCGAAACGTCCTTAAACTACTACCGCAGCATCCTCAGCCTGACGAGATAAAAAAAAGAAAAAGAATAAAAAAACAATAATAATAAAAAATAATAATAAAGACGGTATGTCCATAAGCGAAATGGGCACGGATGAAAACCCGAAAGGGCTCCGTGAGTAAAAACAGCAGGGCTACCGGCGAGTGTTCGTGAAAACCCGAAAGGGCGCGACCTCGTTAAAAAAAAGAATAAAAAGAATAAAAAAGGAGACGGTATGTCCATAAGCAAAATGGGCACGGATGAAAACCCGAAAGGGCCCCGTGAGTAAAAACAGCAGGGCTATCGGCGAGTATTTGTGAAAACCCGAAAGGGCGCAACCTCGTTAAAAGACACTTACAAGATCCTCTCGACTTTGTAAGGAGAAACCACCTACGTGAGATCCTTACGACTCACAGGGAAGCAACACACTTAGGGATCCTCACGATTCCTAAGGAGAAATTACACTTGCGAGATCCTCACAACTCATAAGGAGAACTCTCTTATGGGACCCTCACGGCTCATAAGATTTGAAAGTCTTAAGTTACACAAACCTTAACCTGTTCTTAAGCACCCCACAAAACCTCCGATACTGCCCTACAAGCGGCTCGATACTGACCCTTGTATACAATCCACGGGCACGAATAAACATTTCCCTAACCAAGTCCCACCCGTGACTAGGGATATGTCCATACGGTGAACAACCCTTGTAAGTCCTCTCGACTTATAAGAAGAAAACCCTTTTGTAAGATCCTTACGACTTACAGGGGAACATACGCTTAGGAATCCTCACGATCCGTAAGGAGAAAACACACCTATGAGATCCTCACGACTTGTAGGGAGAAATACCTTTGTGAGACCCTTACGGCTCATGAAGTCAAAAGCCTTAGTCGACAGGACCCTAACCCTGTTCGCTAAGCCATCTTTGTTCGACATCGACAGAGGAAAATGATGATTCGCTCCTGGCAATATCCCAGTTGTACCGATACTGATGCCTAAACAGGTATCAAATTCCAAGCCCTTTCATGGCAAATGATGATTCGCTCCTGGTAATATTCCAGTTGTAGCGATGCTGATGCTGAAATTAGCACCAGATTCCAAGTTCCACACTCGCGAAAAAAAAACAGCGAGCCATACATGCATACGAAATAGCCGAAATGATAGGGCAACTTGCAATAAAAATCAGCAAGTAAAAATACATGCATACGAAATAGCCGAAATAATGCGGCAACTTGCAATAAAAATCAGCAAGTAAAAATGTATGCATGCAAAATAGCCGAAATGATTGGGCAACTCGCAATAAAAAGCAGCGAGTAAAAATAAATAGCCGAAATGATTGGGCAGCTCGTAATAAAAAGCAGCGAGTAAAAACAAAATAAATAGCCGAAATGATTGGGTACCGCAAAAAATAGCCGAAATGATGGGGCAATCGCGACCTTCGCGATATAAAAGCTGAAATGATAGAGCATCGCGGAAAGAAAATAATAAAAAAAATGAATGAAACTTCTGCCCTACATGTGAGATCACATCGATCCCTGATTGTTCGTAAAATTCGAGACTGTGTAAGTAAATCAACTCAAATAATCCCTGATAACGGTTTCATTTGATTGTAATAAAATTTCTTGTTTGTGTAAATCGAATAAAGCGAATAAGTTTCTTTGTGTCGGTAATTAGGAAATTGAATAAAATTCACAATCAAAGAATTATATTTGACCACAATCAATTACGGTGTCGATTGTAGATCGTAAGCGAGTGCGGATCGTCCATAGGGATTGTACGATTCTTTATTTAATTTGTTTGAATTGAAAAGTTAATCGAAAAGAAAAGAAAACATGATTCAAGATTTTATCGATTGATTCAGGTGTCACTAATCTAATCAAGAATCAAGAAACTGATAAACAATCGAGAATCGGGTTTCGATGATATTTCCAACCAAATGTCAAGAATCTAAATGAGGCTCGTAGGAATCGATCGGATCTATAGACGTGATGTAATCTCAAGATATCGTGTTCTTGTCCTTCGAATGATTGATACTAGATCGATGATGATCGACGAGAGTTAGGGCTTTCTTGTGAAACTAGGGTTTCATCGTTTAACCCTTGTTCTTTCATCGATATCATTCACATTCTAGCCTCTAGCAATTTCAAGAAACGATCGTAACTCCTCAATTTCGAGCGATATCAATCAAGAAAGTATCGCAACGAATTGGGTCGTCGATTCTTGAACTTGCTAGGGTTTACAAAACTCGTAGGACTCAAGAATCGATTTAAGATATATTACATCATCATTCTATTGATCGTCTCGACTCCTCGACGAGCGGAGTATTACTCAAACATCACAACAAGAATTACAACTAGAAATTTAGATTGAATCATGATGCAAGAATTTAAAGAAAACAAGATAAAAGAATATCACCTTTTATTTATATCAACAATTTGATTACAGTCGCTCAAGAACTACAAGAGGAAGAACTAAATTGTCGAATTGGCTTTGCTCGGCTCTGTGAGTCGCGGGTCGGCTTGGACCACTTGCTCTGTTGAAGATCGGCTCCGCTCATAAAAGGTTGCAAAGCTTCTTGCTTGATGGGGTATTCGGGGTCTTGGCTTTTGATTGGAATTAGGGTTAGGGTTTCACACAAGTCTTCTCACTAGACTTGTGGAAGAAGATGAAGAAAGAGAGGGAATCTAGATTGATACTAGAATTGGGGGATTCAAGTCTCCTTTTTACAAGTGAGCCTAGGGTCTTATTTATAGATCTCGCAAACCCTAGGCCTTGAGAAGTTCCCTCCAAAAGTTTGTTGAAAGACTTCTAGAAGTAGTTAGTTAGGCTTAGCTTAGGGTTTAAGCTAGGGTTTAGGGAGAAGTTTCTAGAATACAAGGCTAGTTTAGTGTTGATCCCAAAACTTGCTGATCTGGAAGAAGGTTCTGGGGTCTTCTGGAAAATGTAGTACATTTATGAACTGTAGCCACTGAGAGAGGAGTTTTGCACCAAAAATGAGAAGCTAACTCCTTGGACCCACCGCAGATCCGCGGCGCAAGCAGGCTCCTGCCGCGGATCCGCGGCTCTTTATGGGGCTTGGGCCTTGGGCTTTCTGGTGTGGTCTTGGGACAACATTTGGAGCTTAATCTGATGTGTTGATTTGTATTTTCCCCTTTGTATTGATACCAGAACTGAAATCATTGAGTTGGCGTCATGTTTGATCGGTACCATGTAAATTTTGGCCTTTCTTCTGGATTTTCCTGCACATATCTTAAAACAAGTGTTGCGCAATATAGAGATGATGCGATGCCATGAAATGCAGTCAATTTCCTTTATAATGCCGGTTTTAGAGTCTAACACATGTAATCTGATATTCTGCGACTGTTTTGCTAGTATGTGAAATATGAATACCGTACACTTCTAATTGAATGCAAATGATAGGGAAATTGCTGGTTAAAAGATGCAATATTTTCGACTAATCAAATTCCCCCAAACTTAATTTCGATCGTCTCGAGCGAACTTTTTATTAAAAAGAGAAGGAGAAAATAAAGAAAGAAAAAAACTAACTAGCACACTTTCGTAGGCAACACGATTGCACTGAGCACGTGCAACAAGCCTTTACACCTCTAGATGTCCCTAGTAGGAGGAGTGCTGTCTCCTGAGGGTTTTCAGCGGATTACACCCACAAAATCCAATAATAAAAGAAAGATCATGAATATTACATTTAAAGAAAAGAATTGTAAAAGAAAAGCCTTGAAAATTAGGGTATCCAGCTAAGCTAGCTTTTCGGTTGTCATGAGCCCTATCTTAATGGTCATGAAAAGATGTTAGAAATCACGTCCTCCCTCAATAAAACATCGTCTTATTCTTCATTCCTATCTTTCTTCCAAACATCGATCATATAACCCTGCGTGTGTGTAAAGGACATCCCTACACCCGGAAAATTCAATTCAAGCTATCATACTCTTGCCCATCAGCCTCAGTAATTTTAATTAATGAATATTTAGACGGAGTTGCTCACACACTTTCATGCGACCGTTAATACTTCTTGAGGTACTAACCGACCGATTACTCATGTGCTTGCTTACTTGGCGTATTTTCCTCGTCTTGCACCACCTTAGGTATAGCAATGACTCCCAGACCAGTTGGCCTTAGGGCACTAGGTGAAGAGGCACCCTCGCTATATATTTTTTATTGCCCTTGGTGATAACAAAACCAGTGTCCATTTTCTCACCACGTTATATTTTCTTTATTCACCCTTTTTTTTCCTTCATACTTTTGGTTTTAAGACAAGAGCATTTCAAGGTATCCTCTACTATTCCAGACTTTAAGACGTGTGTAAGTGCGAATAGCAGGCTATCAACGTTCAAAATGTTTGACTTCCAGAATAGAAACTATTTTTCAGACTTATTTTTATCCTCAGATTAGTGACGTCCTTCATCTTACTAACCCTTGGGACAATGGCTCATAACTACTTATTACTAGTTCGTATAAGAAAACTTCTAATTTTCTTAGTTTTCTTAAATTTTTCTAATCTCATGGATGTAATTGTTCACTATCTAAACTTTTATTATCTTATTTATATACAAAAAGTGTTTAAATATTAAAATTATTTTTATACTTGAAATTTTTTTAATTTTTATGGGTTTTGAAAAAATTTTAAATTTTTATGGATTTTAAAAGAAATGTTTTGTGCTTATGCAAATGATATGCAAATGATACAAAAATAAGCACAAACCTCCCCCAAACTTGTTTTCAACAGTGTCCTCACTGTTGCCATCCGCTAAATCTCGAAAAACCTGTAAGTCTGGGAGGAATTATTAGTGGGGGGAAAATATATAAGTGAAGAACTTCTCCCAAACTTATTCTTTTCACTCACCTTCATTCAAAAAATGATGCAATGATATACAGGATATGAAGGTGAGACGGAGGAATTTTAATCCAAATAAACTGGCTCTTGTAAGAACAAGAGCTCCTCCGCGGGGTCAGTGGAAAAATACGGCTTTAGTCTATGTCCATTCACTTTGAAAAAGGTGCCAATTTTAACATTTTCTACTTCTACTGCCCCATGCGGATATACAGACCGCACAACAAAAGGTCCCTTCCATCGAGATCGGAGCTTACCCGCGTGAAGATGTAATCGTGAATCATAAAGAAGGACTTGTTGACCAGGTGAAAATGTTTTCCTCAAAATGTTTTTATCGTGAAAACCTTAGTCCTATTCTTTGTGATTACAGCGTTATCATAAGCTTCATCGCGGAGTTCGCTTAGCTCATTAAGTTGCAGCTTCTGAAAGTTGCAAGCAAGGTTTAGATCAAAATTTATTTCCTTAATAGCCCACAATGCTTTATGCTCTATCTCGACGGGTAAGTAACATGCTTTTCCAAACACTATCCTATAAGGAGACATCCCTAGGTTGGTCTTATATGCAGTTCGGAATGCCCAAAGAGTATCCGTCAGTTTGGTCGACCAGTCTTTTCTATTTTTAGCAACAGTTTTCTCCAGGATAAGTTTGATTTGTCTGTTTGAGATTTCAGCCTGCTCGCTTGTTTGAAGATGATAAGATGTAGAAAGTTGGTGGTTGATTGAGTATTTCCGCATCAGAGTCTCGAAAGACCTGTTGCAGAAATGTGTCCCATTATCGCTAATAATAGCGCGTGGTTGTCCAAATCACGAGAAGATATTCTCTTTCAAGAACTTAATGACAACTTTCCTGTCATTAGTGCGACATGGAATGGCTTCTACCCACTTTGAGACATAATCAACCGCCAGCAGTATGTACAAATTCCCAAAGGAGTTGGGAAAGGGACCCATAAAATCAATGCCCCAAACATCGAATATTTCAACAACCAGAATAGGTTGCTGAGGCATTTCATTCCTCTGGGAGATTCTACCCGTGTACTGATATTGTGTACAGGTTTTGCAATGGTCAAATGCGTGCTTGAATAAGGTCGGCCAATAAAATCCACATTGCAAAACCTTTTCCGCCGTCTTTTTAGGACCAAAGTGACCCCCACATGCCTGATCATGACAAAAAGAAAAAACACTCTTGAACTCTTCTTTCGGGACACACCGTCGAATGATCTGATTAGGACAATACTTAAACAAGTATAGATCGTCCCAGTAAAAGTGTTTTACTTGGGATAGAAAGCGGTATTTGTCCTGTTTTGACCAATTGTTGGGTATAAGTCCCGTGACAAGATAGTTCACAATATCCCTGAACCATGGTTCATTGGATACGCTCAAGAGCTGTTCGTCAGGGAACGAGTCATCGATCGGTAGGGTCACAGGGGAAGAGATGCGTGAAAGATGGTCGGCTACTACATTTTCATATCCTTTCTTATCTTTGATAACAAGATCAAATTCTTGTAACAGAAGGATCCAACGTATTAGTCGACCTTTTGCATCTTTCTTCGCCAGAAGATGTTTTAAGGCGGAATGGTCAGTATACACAACTATAGATGAGCCAATTAAGTAAGGCCTGAATTTTTCTAATGCAAATACAACCGCTAAAAGTTCCTTTTCGGTGGTTGTATAATTGATTTGCGCATCATTCAGGGTCTTACTTGCATAGTATATTACGTGTGGCATCTTTTCGATGTGCTGTCCTAAGACTGCACCTACTGCAAAATCAGATGCGTCACACATCAGCTCAAAGGGGTAGTCCCAGTTTGGTGATGATAGCATGGGGGCTGAAGTGAGTGAGTGTTTAAGTGAGTCGAAAGCTGTCTCGCAGTCCGAGTCAAAATGGAAGGTCGAATCCTTGTCCAGGAGAAGTGTTAAAGGTCTAGCAATTTTGCTAAATACCTTAATGAATCTCCTATAAAAGCCCGCATGGCCAAGGAAAGATCGAATATCTTTGACGCTTTTGGGATGAGGGAGGTTTTGAATGACATCTATCTTAGCTCTGTTAACCTCAATGCCTTTCTGTGAAATAACATGTCCAAGAACAATTCCTTCTTGGACCATAAAATGGCATTTTTCCTAGTTCAATGTTAAGTTCTTCTCTTTGCAATGAGTAAGAACAGCGTCCAGATTCGATAGGCAATCGGAAAAAGAGTCCAAAAAATCGAAAATCGTCCATAAAGATCTCCAGGAAATTCTCTACCATATCAGAGAATATCCCCATCATACAACGCTGAAAGGTAGCGGGAGCATTGCATAGCCCAAAGGGCATGCGACTGTAAGCAAAGGTACCAAAAGGACAAGTAAAAGTGGTTTTATCTTGATCCTTTTTGGCGATGGGGACCTGATTATAGCCTGAGTATCCGTCCATAAAACAATAATACTCTCGTCCCGCTAAGCGTTCCAGCATTTGATCAATGAATGGTAGAGGAAAGTGGTCTTTCCTCATGGCAGCATTGAGTTTTCTATAATCGATACATACACGCCACCCAGTTTGGACGCATGTCTGAATCAACTCATTTGCTTCATTGGTTATAACAGTGATGCCGGATTTCTTAGGAACGACATGTATAGGACTTACCCATTGGCTATCGGAGATGGGGTATATAATTCCATTATCTAGGCATTTGACGATCTCTTTCATGACCGCTTCCTTCATGAAGGGATTCAACCGTCTCTGTGGTTCTCGGGTTGGTCTGGCATCATCAATCACATGTATATGATGTTCAACTATCAAGGGACTAATCCCTTTGATGTCCGCCATACTCCAACCGAACGCCTCTTTGTTAGATCTTAATACCGATAAAAATGCATTCTCTTGCTCTAATGCTAGAGAAGCGGATATTATAACCGGTAAAGACTCCTTTTCACCTAAATAAGCATATTTCAGATGAGCCGGTAAAATTTTGAGATCTAATTCAAGTGGAGAAATGATAGAAGGAAGGATCATTGAGTGATTTTTGGATTTACAAAGAAGCTCAGAGCCTGTGAAAGATACAGACTCGGGTGGAGAAAAGTCAGAAGTGCAGGACTCAAGTATAGGTAAAGTGTCCTCACTAAGATCTTGTGTGAAATCAAACAGAGATGTGGCAATGTCATCGAGATCAGTAAAGTAAAGTTCCTCAGCTCCACAACTATCGGGAGCGATCTCATGGACAGAGCACACATCTAAAATATGAGCAGAGGGTTCTAATGGCTGACTTCCAACTTTGTAGATGTTTAGTTCAATGGTCATATTTCCAAATTGTTAGTTATGTATATGCCCTAGAGGCCATTGTTGTGCATATGATGTATATTATAATGGATGCTTGGATATATATAGAGATGACTTTCTTGCTCGTCATGATAGTATGCTATTTGGTTTCACTTTATCTTAACATGTTGACTTGTATTGGTTTACTGTTTTACTCTCACATGTTGATAAAGCCCTTAGGATCTGTACTCGACTACTGGGATTATGATGAGATCATACTTGTGGGGCCGCGTTAGTCGATGAGTACATCCTATAACTGTTCCTAGTCGAGGGTATATCGAGACAGGGCATCGATACACCACAGTAGACTAGCGTATACGCATCTTGACCCATATGATGGGCGATGGATGATCCCATATCCATCGGTGTTTTGACATCAGAGATGGTGTACGGGTGCTCAGTGGAGACTGGGTACACTGGACGGACAAGCCGAGAACTCCCAGATGGTGATATACTACACGTCAGATGGTAGTCTGTAGACCCGAGATCGTCATGGAGTCTTGTGTGATTCCCACTGTTCTTTGATTTCCACCTTACCACGTCCAAGAGGGCGTGCAAAACGGTGGCTTTTCGGTACAGTCCCGAATCACATGGAGGCAATGAGCGATAGGAGGGGATTCGTCTCTCCCGGTATAGGGAGTTAATGTTGTGCTGTGTTCGATTGGCTATAACTGGAAGTCCCTGGCCAGGGCTGATATAGAGATTTACTGGTAAGTGTTACTAGTAGTTTCTCGACCCGTTATGAGCCACACATCGACACGACTTATCGGTTACTGGGGTCTGACGTATACCACCCCTAGACTTGATATGCGACATATCAGACGAACAGACCGGACTGTACGGGAGTGTTACTGATTGGATTCACAGGAGAACGCACAGGCTAGCTTGTTGATCTTCTGATCACTCGAAACCTGGGTGGCTGTTACGTTTAGCTGACCGCTTACAGCTTGTGGGTGTTTGATATGATCATCACCTGCTACCGGCGTATTGACGATTCTTTAGAGTCCTACACAGAGGTTTCTTGGCTCAGGCGAAACGGAGTAGAGGCACATATGTGATATGTGCAGGACCGAGAATAATGCGATATGGGATACCGTATTATATTCTCGCGATGTTTAGATATGAACCGGGTTATCGGATCAAGTGCTGATTCGATGAATCGGTACATGATATATTAGTCGGTAATATTCGATATAGCCGGATCGTCGGATCAAGTGTTGATTCGATGATTTAATGTATAATAATATATATGATATATTATTACATTATCTAATATTGGCTCGCTTTATTATTTCATTTTCTCATTGGATGATACATTGATATATATGCGATATATGTTAATTGTATTATTTTCTTTTGTTGCAAATATATAATATATATGTGATATATATTATTGTGACATGATATGATTAATTGTTAAACATGTTTAAGGATGATTAATTGAGGTTAGGGTTTGATTAGGGTTAGATGCTTCATGCAACTTCTAGAAGCTTTTTTCTTTTGTCATTGTAAAGATATTTTTGGATGACACTTTTTTTAACCCAACCAAACCCTAACTCTAGTTTATTCTCTACTAAATATTAGCCACTCATCCTTGACCATGGTTAATATATCAATCATATAGTTTTCTTTTCTATTCATCACAGAAGAAAGTATTCATTATCTTTTCCATTATCATCTTCTTCTCTCTTGAAAAAGCTTACTTGATTTTCTTAAGGTGATGAATAAATATGAGAAAATGATTTAAAAAGAAAGCAAAAAATACTACTCTCTCATCCTCATCTCATCTAGCCCATGAGATTAGTGAGTTCATCTCTTTAGAGTGAGAAAGCTTGAGTCTTTGCAACTTCGACGTAGATCATCGGAGATTTAGAACACTTCAAGCTAGCATGGATCGTTCGAGTCGTGGAGCCTCTCATGAGTCCGGGAGATCGTGGATCGCGGCAAAGGGACATCTACTCGGAGCTTGTGAAGTGAAGGAGCGAACTACAAAGGTTGTAATCCCTCACACTTAGATAAAAGTTATCATCTTGCATGTTAAACCCTAATAATCTAGCAAAGATCCCGGCTTTGGGTTGTTCGGCACGTCTAAATTTTTATCCGTGCATGTTTGATGCCTTATGAACCTTCACAAGAGTGCCTAGGAACCCTACAGTGGTATCAGAGCCTAGCTAGAGCATTAGGCGATGTGTTTACGAAGTTAAAACTCCGATCGAACCCGAACCGACGGAAAAAGCCCCCTCTCTGGAAATTTTTCAAAATTTGGGATTTTTCTGAATTAAAAATATGTAAAAAAATCAGCAGGGAATTCTAAGAATTACCATAAAACCCGGGCCCCCAATTCGTCCAAACGGCGGCGGAACCGCGGCGCAAGCATGCTTGCGCGGCGGTTCCGCGGCGGATTCATGGATTGGCGACACGTGGCTTTTATGGTAATATCCATAGGTGCTTGTTGATGCTTCTGGATATTTTTAAAAGTGATTCCAGTGTTGTTTAAATCTGGGGTTTATTTTGTAATCGTAGATTCGATCGGAATATTTAAATTCGTATTTCTTTCCGGATATTTAGAAACTGTTAAACTAGTTGAACGGATATCATTAACCCACTTTATCCCGGCACGGAAAACTTTCAAGCGTTGAATTTTTATCGGGTTTAAATCTTTCGGAAAAATTATACAAGTTAAGCGGTGGACCCTCTAGAAGACAACAAACCTTAACTCGATTATGTGACCGTCTTGAACTGCCTTTTGAACCTTCGGGTTTGGGGCAGTACGGCGTGCCACATGTGAGGCGTTGGCTTGACCCTTCTACGGCTGGATCACTGGTACTTTGACATATTCTGGGATTATTTGAACTCCGCTCAAGAGTTGAGCACTTTGGGAAATTTTGGGTATTTGATTATCTGTTCGGAAAGTTTAATACTGTCTATTTATCTGGAATGTGATACAATATGTGGAATTCATAGAGTTAGGCATGAAATGCGAAGTATGTGATATTTCGGATTTACGATGTCTAAAGTGATTGTGGATTCCAAATGTTGTAGTTTTACACTTCCTTTTCTGTGACCGTAAGTGTAATATGTGATATCGCCGGTTTCGTTGCTATATGTCAACGACAATTGGGATGTGCATATTTACTTACGTTGATGATATGTGATATTATGTGATGTTGTGATATGTTATATTGGATCGTCGCGTTCTGAATAGCGGGGGGTTTTATGTGAGATGAGGGTTTCTATTTTCATTCATGTAAAATTCATTTGTAATATAATATTCTTTTATTTGGGGCACTTCCAGGTTGCGGTTGCTGTCACCAGTGTATATTATTTACTTTTCCGCATTAGGTAGACCCAAGGTGGGGAGCACAAGTAACCGGGTTCTAGGGTCCAGTGGGAGGCCATCTCGAGGAGTCAAGACCGGGTCTCCTAACCCTAGAATTGGCAGTGTTACTTGCTGCTCTCGTGGGGGTCTTGGGATGTGGGTTTGGCTATTCGTCGCGACCGTGGAATCCGTGTTTTATACAGGCTCGTATTGAAAACACGGACGTCCTAGTATATCCAATATTTCATATATGTTCTTCTGCTGCAATGTTCTGTGATGAGATCATATTACTGCCTGAGACGAATGCTTATACTATATATATATGCTGATATATAAATATTACTGCTTTCGTTTCTTCTGTGATGCTTAGGAAGCATAAGCTGATGGGATATTTATTAATGAGATTAATAAAAAGAAAAGAAACCTAAAGATGTTGTAGAATCAAAACTTTATAAAAGGGGGTAGCTACAGTTTTGCTTTGCACAGTGATATATATGATATATCCTGCACCTTATTCGATGGGGAAAGAGTCGACGATCCCTTCACCGGGAGTGACCTCTTTAGCGAAACTGGCAGATGCTACAAAACGCGGTGTGTCTTTTGAATGCTTTTAGTGTTTTGCTTTGCACAGCGGTATATATGATATATCCTGCACCTTATTCGATGAGGAAAGGGCCGACGATCCCTTCACCGGGAGTGACCCCTTTAGCGAAACTAAGAAAAAGCCTAAAAAACACTCCTTTTCAAAAACTTCACTCGATTCTCTGACGATATCAAGTTCATTACGCTCAGGGTATTCTGAAAAACTTGCGTAGCCCTCCGTCATTTCAGATAGAGACTAGTTAGTATTCGTGCTGCGTTTGTTGACCTTAGCCAAGGCGTGGTGTACGGTAGCTAATTAGTATTTATCTGCTAAAACATGAGATGTGATTGAGTTAGGGTAGTCGTGCGACTTTGTTGACCTTAGCCAAGGGTCGTACGGGTGGGTTTAATTCAATCAGGAAATGACGGGTTGAACTTGACTAGCGCTTATGATTTGTTGACCTTAGCCAAGGTCATAACTTGCTAGGGGTAAAAGTATTATCGGGAATTTCAAGTGTTGAAATTTGCAAAGAGATTGCATACCTCCTATGAGATAGTTGGATCCTGATACCCACTGTGAGTAAGTGTTACTCCTGGGAGAGTTTTACACAGAACAATTAGTCATTCAAGTAGGTGTCTAGAAAAGTGTTAACGGGGTTACGCCTCTGGGAAAACGAGGTTTACTTTAATTAGGTCCGTGCGAAAGCACGGGGAACCTCTCTCAAAGTACCGACACTGATCTGGCTGAAAGATTGACGAAATTGTAGGGTGTAATTAATCCCGGCTAATCTTACCTTTTAGGGTTTTAAGGTAGATTTGATAAAAACAGTGGGAGACATCCTGATTAGATAAAATAATAACCAATCTAATCTTGCAAGAGCATACGCTAAAGTGTTTTCTTCTCTCTCTCTCCAGGTAGCGACCATGTCAGGCCATAATCAAGATAATAATATGGATGTATTGACTGAACCCAATTATTGTACTGAGCTAGGGAATGTTGGACCCGTCCTTTCTTATAAGAGTTATAAGACTGAACAGGAAACAGGAGAATATCTAGATTCTCACGCCGCCCAAAAGAACATGCATGTTGATGCATCTTCTTCGGGTATGTTAGTTATTGAGAACTGTTTCTCAGTTCACCCTACGTCCTGGGTATTAGATACAGGATCAGGATCCCACATATGTAAACAGTTACATAGGCTACGAAAAGGTAGAGAACTAGGAAAAGGTGATCACTCCGTTCAAGTAGGGAACGGTGCAAGTATTGTGGCAAAAGCAGTTGGCGAATATCACCTTGTATTGCCAAGTCGTAATACACTGATTCTAAATGAGTGCTATTATATAGCGAACATGATGTGCAACATTATATCAGTTTCTTTATTAAGTAAAGAAGGATATAATTTTGTAGTAAAGGATAATGTTATGAACATATTCATAGATCAAAAGTTGATTGCATCAGGCTCGTTACATAATGGCATATTCATTTTAAATCAGAATACAGTCCTGAATATACAAAACACACACAAGAGGAAAAGTTCAGATATGAACGAATCCTTCTTGTGGCATTGTAGACTTGGTCATATCAATGCAACACGACTGGCTAAGTTACATAAGGATGGTTATTTGAGTCCGTTCAAATTATCATCTTATGATACTTGCCATTCATGTCTCAAAGGAAAAATGACCAAAGCTCCGTTTAGTGGACACGGAGAAAGAGTTAATGAACTCTTAGGATTAATACATAGTGATGCATGCGGTCCCATGTCTATACATGCCAGGAACGGTTCTTCCTACATCATTACATTCACTAACGATCTCTCTAGATTCGGACATGTGTTCCTGATGAAACACAAGTCTGAAGCTTTTGAGAAATTCAGAGAATATAAGCACGAAGTAGAGAATCAAACGGGCAAAAGTATTAAGATTCTTCGATCTGATCGAGGAGGTGAATATTTAAGCGGTGAGTTCCTAGATTATCTAAAAGAGAATGGGATTCTCTCACAGCTTACTCCTCCTTATACACCACAGCAGAACGGTGTATCGGAGCGGAGGAATCGCACCCTATTAGATATGGTGCGCTCTATGATGAGTACAGCTGAATTACCTATTTCCTTTTGGGGGTATGCGCTGGAGACAGCCATATACCTATTGAATAGAGTTCCAACTAAATCAGTGCCTACCACTCCATATGAGATATGGAATGGGAAGAGACCATCTCTTAAAAGAGTTAAGATATGGGGTTGTCCGGCCTATGTTAAAAAGCAAAATCCGAACAAACTCGAGGCACGATCAATTCTTTGTAAGTTTGTAGGATATCCAAGCAATTCATATGGATATCTATTTTACCACAGTGAACAACAAAAAGTGTTTGTTGCTCAACATGCCACCTTTTTAGAAAAGGAATTTCTTGCAAAAGAAATTAGTGGCAAAGAGGCAGAGCTGGAAGAGGTTCCAGCAACACAAACTGCAACTGAAGATTTAGTGGAACCAGAGGATTTAGTAGTACCCGACGAACCCCAGCCTCTCCGCCGATCTAGTAGGGTTTCTCGTCCACCTGAGAAATACTACGGTTTTCTCATTGATGGTGGAAGCGAGGATTGCATCATGGATGATGATGACCCAACTAGTTTCGAGCAGGCCATCACAAGTGGTGACTCTGTGAAATGGCTGGATGCAATGCGATCTGAGATGGAATCCATGTACACCAATAAAGTATGGATTTTGGAAAATGCTCCTGAAGGGGTAAAACCCATTGGGAGCAAGTGGATTTTTAAAAAGAAATTTGGTGTAGATGGAAAAGTTGAGACTTTCAAAGCGAGACTTGTAGCAAAGGGTTTTCTTCAACGACCAGGTGTGGATTATGACGAAACCTTTTCTCCAGTGGCTATGCTTAGGTCCATCCGGATCTTACTTGCCATTGCTGCATACCATGACTACGAAATCTGGCAAATGGATGTTAAGACCGCCTTTCTAAACGGTGATTTAGAAGAGAGCATGTACATGACTCAGCCAGAGGGCTTCGTAGATAGTGGGAGCAGCGGAAAGGTGTGCAAACTGCTTAAATCCATTTATGGGTTAAAGCAAGCATCGCGGAGTTGGAACATCTGTTTTGATGTTGTAGTCAAAGAGTTTGACTTCATCAAAAATATAGATGAACCTTGTATCTATAAGAAGGTAGCAGAGGGTAAAATTGTCTTCCTCGTATTGTACGTGGATGACATGCTCTTGATAGGAAATGATATTCCTATGCTGCAATCAGTCAAGCTCTTCTTATCACAGAGATTCTCAATGAAAGATCTAGGTGATGCCTCCTGCGTATTGGGAATCATGATCTATAGAGATAGATCTAAACGGATACTGGGATTGTCCCAATCCAGGTACATTGACACCATACTAAAGAGGTTTAGTATGGAAGAATCCAAGCGTGGGAACCAACCCACGATCTCTGGACTCACTCTCTCCAAAGAGATGTCTCCCAAGACTGATTTGGAGAGAGCTCGCATGCAAGGGATACCCTATGCTTCGGCAGTAGGCTCTATCATGTATGCGATGCTATGTACCAGACCCGATGTAGCATACTCACTAAGTGTAGTGAGTCGGTATCAAGCAGATCCTGGAGAGAGTCACTGGACAGCTGTGAAGAACATTCTCAAGTACTTGCGAAGGACTAAGGAGATGTTCTTGGTGTATGGTAACGGAGAACTCCAGGTGGAGTCCTTTACCGATTCCAGCTTCCAAAGTGATAAGGATGACTCTAAGTCACATTCAGGTTTTGTCTTTACCCTCAATGGAGGGGC
Organism: Agapanthus africanus; assembly: GCA_030015575.1. Classification (NCBI taxonomy): domain Eukaryota; kingdom Viridiplantae; phylum Streptophyta; class Magnoliopsida; order Asparagales; family Amaryllidaceae; genus Agapanthus; species Agapanthus africanus. Next base: position 543,929,039 of record CM057337.1, read on the forward strand.
GGTATGTTGGAAGAGTTCCAAACAGGATACCGTTGCAGACTCAACGATGGAGGCTGAATACATCGCTGCCAACGATGCTGCCAAAGAGGCTGTCTGGATCAAGAAGTTCATTAGTGAACTTGGTGTGGTTCCATCCATTGAGCATCCAATACCTCTGTATTGCGATAATAATGGAGCTGTGGCTTTGGCCAAGGAACCCAGATCCCATCAAAAGTCCAGACATATTCTGAGGCGATATCACCTGATCAGGGAGATAGTTGATCGCCGGGAGATCGAGGTCAGGAGAGTAGATACGAAGGACAACACTGCGGATCCATTCACAAAGGCTATTCCCCAGATACAGTTTGAGAGATTATTCGGGATGCTAGGTATGAGATACTACAGCAGCTGGCCTTAGTGCAAGTGGGAGATTGTTAGTTATGTATATGCCCTAGAGGCCATTGTTGTGCATATGATGTATATTATAATGGATGCTTGGATATATATAGAGATGACTTTCTTTCTCGTCATGATAGTATGCTATTTGGTTTCACTTTATCATAACATGTTGACTTGTATTGGTTTACTGTTTTACTCTCACATGTAGATAAAGCCCTTAGGATCTATACTCGACTACTGGGACTATGATGAGATCATACTAGTGGGGCCGCGGTAGTCGATGAGTACATCCTATAACTGTTCCTAATCGAGGGTATATCGAGACAGGGCATCGATACACCAGAGTAGACTAGCGTATACGCATCTTGACCCATATGATGGGCGATGGATGATCCCATATCCATCGGTGTTTTGACATCAGAGATGGTGTACGGGTGCTCAGTGGAGACTGGGTACACTGGACGGACTCGCCGAGAACTCCCAGATGGTGATATACCACACATCAGATGGCAGTTCTCCGGTGACACTGGTACAGGGTAGTCTGTAGACCCGAGATCGTCATGGAGTCTTGTGTGATTCCCACTGTGCTTTGATTTCCACCTTACCACGTCCAAGAGGGCGTGCAAAACGGTGGCTTTTAGGTACAGTCCCGAATCACATGGAGGCAATGAGCGATAGGAGGGGATTCATCTCTCCCGGTATAGGGAGTTGATGTTGTGCTGTGTTCGATTGGCTATAACTGGAAGTCCCTGGCCAGGGCTGATATAGAGATTTACTGGTAAGTGTTAATAGTAGTTTCTCGACCCGTTATGAGCCACACATCGACACGACTTATCGGTTACTGGGGTCTGATGTATACCACCCCTAGACTTGATATGCGACATATCAGACGAACAGACCGGACTGTAAGGGAGTGTTACTGATTAGATTCACAGGAGAACGCACAGGCTAGCTTGTTGATCTTCTGATCACTCAATACCTGGGTGGCTGTTACGTTTAGCTGACCGCTTGCAGCTTGTGGGTGTTTAATATGATCATCACCTGCTACCGGCGTATTGACGATTCTTTAGAGTCCTACACAGAGGTTTCTTGGCTCAGGCGAAACGGAGTAGAGGCACATATGTGATATGTGCAGGACCGAGAATAATGCGATATGGGATACCGTATTATATTCTCGCGATGTTTAGATATGAATCGGGTCATCGGATCAAGTGCTGATTCGATGAATCGATACATGATATATTAGTCGGTAATATTCAATATAGCCGGATCGTCGGATCAAGTGTTGATTCGATGATTTAATGTATAATATTATATATGATATATTATTACATTATCTAATATTGGCTCACTTTATTATTTCATTTTCTCATTGGATGATACATTGATATATATGCGATATATGTTAATTGTATTATTTTCTTTTGTTGCAAATATATAATATATATGTGATATATATTATTGTGACATGATATGATTAATTGTTAAACATGTTTAAGGATGATTAATTGAGGTTAGGGTTTGATTAGGGTTAGATGCTTCATGCACCTTCTAGAAGCTTTTTTCTTTTGTCATTGTAAAGATATTTCTGGATGACACTTTTTTTAACCCAACCAAACCCTAACTCTAGTTTATTCTCTACTAAATCTTAGCCACTCATCCTTGACCATGGTTGATATATCAATCATATAGTTTTCTTTTCTATTCATCACAAAAGAAAGTATTCATTATCTTTTCCATTATCATCTTCTTCTCTCTTGAAAAAGCTTACTTGATTTTCTTAAGGTGATGAATAAATATGAGAAAATGATTTAAAAAGAAAGAAAAAAATACTACTCTCTCATCCTCATCTCATCTAGCCCATGAGATTAGTGTGTTCATCTCTTTAGAGTGAGAAAGCTTGAGTCTTTACAACTTTGACGTAGATCATCGGAGATTTGGAACACTTCAAGCTAGCATGGATCGTTCGAGTCGTGGAGCCTCTCATGAGTCCGGGAGATCGTGGATTGCGGCAAAGGGACTTCTACTCGGAGCTTATGAAGCGAAGGAGCGGACTACAAAGGTTGTAATCGCTCACACTTAGATAAAAGTTATCATCTTGCATGTTAAACCCTAATAATCTAGCAAAGATCCCGGCTTTGGGTTGTTCGGCACGTCTAAATTTTTATCCGTGCATGTTTGATGCCTTATGAACCTTCACAAGAGTGCCTAGGAACCCTACACAAATGATAAGTTCATTGAACCGTTTCTACAGTTTATAACAGCGTTGGAAGTGGCAAGGAAGGGACGACCCAGAATCACCGGAATTTGGCCCCAGGAGTTTGCTACAGGCTGTGTGTCAAGTACAATGAAGTCTACAGGGAAAACAAATTCCCCGAACTTTATCAACAAATCCTCTAATTCACCCCTTGGTTTGGTGATTGAACGGTCTGCCATCTGGAGAGTGCAGTGAGCAGGTTTCAGCTCTCCAATCCCTAGTTGCTCATATACAGAATATGGAAGTAGGTTAACACTTGCGCCAAGGTCTAAAAGAGTACGATTTATGTTTTTACCCCCAATAGAAATCGATATTGTAGGACAACTTAGGTCCTTTCGTTTCTTTGGTAGCTGGGGGATAAAAGCAGTGCTGATATTATTAGCCATGAAGACCTTCTTCGGCACTTGAGTCTTCCTCTTCCTAGTGCACAAGTCCTTAAGAATTTTCGCATATGCGGGAACTTGTTGAATTGGATTTAGGAGAGGGATATTGATGTTAACATGTTTGAACATTTTCATAATTTTCTCCATATGAGGACTCGTTCTGTTACCCCTTAACCGATTCGGGTAAAGAGCTTTCGCAATAAGTGTCGGGTCCATCATAGGAGAAGGAAGAGGGGGTAGACGAGGTCCCAAAAGAGGTGTGGGGACCGTCTGTGGAGAACTATAAGGATTGGGTTCAGGTGTTGAGCCTAGTGGGAAATGGAGAATAGGCTCGCGAGAAGGTGGTGTGGTAGAAGAAGAAGGATCAGAAGGAGAAGTGTGTGTGTGTGGAAAGGTATCAGCCGGGGTGTTGATATGATTTTCAATATCATCAATACCTTCCCCGACATGATTATTCAGCACTCTTCCCGATCTCAACGTTGTGACGGCATTTACATTGTAATGCCCAGGATTCTGTAGGGGTTGAGAGGGAAGTTTCCCTTTTTCTCTCGCACTCATTTCGGCTTTAAGGCGTGGGATTTCAGCTTCCATCGATCTGATACTCTCAGCTTGAGATGCTGAGTTTTTCTTTATCTCACTGACGGAAGATCTAACCTCAGTCAAAATCTTTATGAAATTTGATAAAAGTGATTTCATGGTTTGAGTGAATTGAGAGAATTCGTCAGAACAGGTCATCGGATTAGACTGTGTAGGAGTGTTGACCTGATTTTGGAAATTTTGTGACTGATAGGGGTGCTGAGTGAGTTTAAGGGGTTGCTGTTGTGGTGGAGGAAAAGCCCTTTGAAATTGATTCGTGTTTGGAACCGTGTTTTGAGATTGGTTTTGGTTCCAAGTAAAATTCGGGTGATTCCTCCAACCCTGATTGTACGTGGAAGAATATAGATCGTTTTTAGGTCGTTGAAATGCGGCATTTGTATGCTCGTGACCTTGAAACGCAGAGTTTAATGGACATTCTTCCGTTAAATGAGACGGATCAGAACAGCACCCACAAACAGTTTTGGGGAGCGACATTGGGTTTAGGGAGGCTGCAGAAAATTTGTGTTCCATAACGTCGAGCTTCTTTTGCATTACTGCCATCTCAGCTCGAACACCTATGGACACATCTGTTTGGTGTATGCCACCCCTATTCAATGGTTGCGTTCCACTCTCCCACTGTAGTGATTTTTCAGCGAACTCTTCTAAATACTTCCATGCTTCCCCATCATCCTTAGTCATAAAAGTACCTTGACACATGTTTTCAAGGCTCTGTTTAGTGTTTGGGTTAATGCCCTCATAAATGATTCGGCATAATTCCCATCTCGGGATGCCGTGATGAGGACACTGAACCAAAAGATCCTTGAAACGTTCAAAGCATTTAGAGAATGGTTCAGTAGGGAGCTGGGCAAATTGATTCAGTTCGCTACGGATTCGAGCTGTCTTTTGTATTGGGTAAAATTTCTTAAGGAATGCAGCGACGAATTCTTCCCAATTCGTAATAGAGTGTGCGGTAGTGTTATATAGCCACTTCTCGGCTATATCGCACAATGTAAATGGAAGAAGTCGTAGACGCATAGCATTCACTGAAAGTTGTGACGTACCCATCATTGCGCATACGTTTTCAAATTTGGTAATGAAAACGTAAGCGTCCTCAGTCTCGAGTCCGTGGAATTTGGGTAAAAGGTTGATGTATTGGGGTTTAATCTCAAAGTTATCCCCATTGGCTGGTGGTGTGGATAAGCAGGTCGAAAGAGGACCTCGAAGTGGATAGCACCTTTCCTGGAGAGAGATGCGGGGTGGATTCTGCGCACCAACGGACGGCGGCAGATTAGGGTTAAAGAAGTTTGATGGAGTTGGATCCATCGGTGTGGGTGTGGTAGTGGGTAAAGAAGAAGTAAATGGAGAAATATCGACTTCGGAGTCGATAAAGGGTACGCGGACTAAACGGGCACTAGAATCCCATGTCCAGGCTATCTTGTACTAAAAAGGGTTAGTACAAGTGGCAGCGTTGACTTATAATTAGGGGTATGAATGAATGCAGTGTTTGCTTTGAAAAAGGGACGGATTTTTGAAAAAATGATGCGACACAACAAATGCAGCACACAAACCCTAGAATCTAGTGGTCACCTAGGTCTGGCTCTAGACCGCTCCTAACTGCCAAAAGACAAGTCGCAGGATAGAATCGTCCACTGCCTCTTTGTCCCCCTATGGCCAGGTAAGTGCCAGGTAAGTGGGAAGGTACTCCACTACGTAAGTAGTGGGCCTAATTAATAACCACTAGCCTTTGACACACTTGCCTAGGCACCACAAGAAAACGCGGATAAGCAATGAATTACCCACGGCCTTCTTCTGTCCTAAGTGAGCGCGACGGTCCTTAGAGTCATCTCTAGATTTCTTTTAGTTAATGTGGGTCAATGCGGATGCAAGTTTTGCGATTTTCGGGGCCTAGGAAGGGTAATGAACTCCCCACCTAATTTGGATTTGGCTGTGCCCCTTAATATCCGTATTTAGAATGCAAACAACCAAGAAACAAAATCACGCACAAATTTAATTTTGCAATTTGCGAGCTGCGATTATTTGCAAAGAATCCTGCACAAACTGTTAGTTGGAGCTAAAAAAAGGAGAGAGGAGAAGGTAAGAAATTACCTGAAGCCAAATTTTCATAGAGAACCCTCAAGAATGCCGCGGTTCCGCTGCATATGGGTACATAGACCGCGCTTCCGAGGTTGTTTGTTCTGATCACTTCGCCAAAATTCAACAGAAGCTTCATGTTGATAACTCCGGCCCTCTGGAATTTTCAAAAAAATTTCTTCAATTGCCAAACAGCTCCAGATTTCCTTGCAATGAACCACAACAAATCGTTTAGGTTTTGCATGAATTTTGATCTCAAAAATTATAATGGAATAAATCTTCAATTCAAACTTTAATATGAAACGAATTAGCGCGTAATCCCCGGCAACGGTGCCATTTGATTGTTCGTAAAATTCGAGACTGTGTAAGTAAATTGTTAGTTATATGTATGCCCTAGTGGCCATTACTGTACATTGGATGTATATTGTAGTGGATGCTGGGACATATATAGGGAGGACTTTCTTGCTCGACATGATAGTATGCTATCTGGTTACTCTTTACCTTAACGTGTACACAGATTGTCTCTCTATTACATGTTGGTAAAGCCCTTAGGATGTGTACTTGACTACCTGGACTATGATGCGGATCATACTAGTGGGGATAGGGTAGTCCATAAGTACATCCTTCAAAGTCCCTAGTCGTGGGTGTATCGAGACGGGGCATCGATATACCAGAGTAGACTAGCGTATACCTTCTCGACCCATACAGATAGGCGATGGATGATCCCATATCCATTAGTGTTTAACATCAGAGATGATGTACGGGTGCTCAGTAGAGACTGGGTACACTGGACGGAATCGCCGAGAACTCCCAGATGGTATTATACCTCACGTCAGATGGTAGTTCTCTGGTGACACTGGTACAGAGTAGTCTGTAGACCCGAGATCGTCATAGAGTCTTGTGTGGTTCCCACTGTGCTTTGATTTCCATCTTACCACGTCCAAGAGGGCGTGCAAAACGGTGGTTTTTGGGTACAGTCCCGAATCACATGGAGGCAATGAGCGATAGGAGGGGATTCGTCTCTCCCGGTATAGGGGGTTGATGTTGCGCTGTGTTCGATTGGCTATAACAGGAAATCCCTGGCCAGGGTTGCTGAGATTTACTGGTAAGTGTTACCAGTAGTTTCTCGAATTGTTATAGACCTCATATCGACACGACTTATCGAGCTATTGGGGTCTGACGTTTACCACCCCTAGGCGAGATATGCGACATATCAGACGATCAGACCGGACTGTACGGTAGTGTTACTGGTTGGATTCACAGGAGTGTGAGCGGGCTTGCTCGTCGATCTTCTGATCGCTCAATACCCGGATGGCCGTTACGTTTAGCAGACTGCTTGCGGCTTGTGGGTGTTTGATATGATCATCACCTGCTGCCGGCGTATTGACGAGTCTTTAGAGTCCAACACAGAGGTTTCCTGGCTCAAGCGAAACGAAATAGGAGCGCATATGAGATATGTGCGGGACCGAGAATAATACGAGTATATGATACTGTATTCGATTCTCGCGATGTGACATTGATCGGTTATATGCGAAATAGCCGGGTTATCGGATCAAGTGTTGATTCGATAAGTTGTTACTAATGATACCAGTCGGTTATGTGCGACATGACCGGATCGTTAAATCAAGTGTTGATTTAATTATTTAATGTAAAATTATATATTTGATATATTACTTTGCATTAACTAGTATCGGTTTACTGAAGATGGATTTTCTCACTCGCCTGTGCACATTGTATATTCGATATAGTTTTGTGCACTTAGATGTATCATGTTTGATGATGCATATTTACTTGAGTATGTGTAAAGTTTAAACCATGGTTGTTTAAATGGTTAGGGTTTTGGTTTCAATATCTATTTATTTATTTATATATATTATGGAATTGATAAAGAAGAAAAAGGTGGCTTTCTTTGTATGTTCATGAAGTTTCATGAAGACTTTGACCTAAAGTGACCTTTTTGTTTTTATCTTCAAAGCCCTAACCACTCACTAACCTTGGTTAACTCTCTACACTTAACTATGGTCATAATTATGATAAGAATGAATATTCTATTCTATTTTTATTATTCTTATCATATTCATTATCATCTTCTTCTTCTTCTTCTTCAAGAAGAAAGCAAGCTCCATCAATGGTGATTGATGGAAATGAGTAAGAAATCCAATTCTAAAGTCTACCCACTTCCTATTTCTTCATCCTCTACCTCTTGCCAAGTAGTAGAGTGTGTTTCCTTCACAAGTTTTCATGACTTGGTGAAAGTGGAGCTTGATTTAGCGATGCCTCGACGTAGATCATCTTCAGCATGGACATCAACGACCTAGCTCGCCATTTCTCCGACGAAGCCGACGCTAGAGCCCGGGAATTTATTTGGACAGCAAAGGGACTTCGTTGCGGAGCTATGGAGGTGGAGCACCGGATCTACAAAGGTTGTATATCCGTATTATCATAGTTAAGTGTTAACTAGTTAGCTTTTTCGCCTAGATTTCTAGCCAACGATCCGTAGTCGGGTTTCTCGGCACCTATAATTTTCGAAATTGGCATGGTTGATGCCTTGTGAGACCTCATTAGGGTGTCTAGGAACCCTACAGTGGTATCAGAGCCTAGCTAGAGCCTTAGGCGAAGTCCAGACGGAATTTGAAGTCCTAACGAACCCGAAACCCGATCACAATCATGCTCTCTGGACATTTTGTAAAATCGTGGATTTTTCCAAATTAAAAAGTGCTAAAAAATGCAGCAGGGAAATCTATGAATTACGGCGCAAAATTAGACCCATGATTCATCCAAACCGCGGCCGAAGCCCAGCTTCTGCGGCGGTTCCGCGGCTAGGTGATGACGTCACCTTCCTATTGTTGCACAGTAATTCATATTTTAATATGCTGGGTTTTCTGGAATTTTTTAAATTTTATTCAAGAGTTGAATTTTCTGGAGTTGTTTTGGGGATTCGGTGTTTCGATCGGGGTATCAAATTTTGTTTATTTGGCTTTCCGGATAAATTTTAGAATATGTTAAAATGTTCGACCGGATATAAATACCCAATTTTTCCCCTGTCGGGAAATTTCCAAGTGTTGGACTTTTCCGTAGTTTAACGACGTTCTAAGTAGTGCAAGTAACGCGATAGACCCTCTAGAAGACAACAAACCTTAACTCGATTTTGTGACCGTCTTGAACTGCCCTTTGAACCTTCAGGTTTGGGGCAGTACGGCGTGCCATATGTGAGGCGTTGGCTTGACCCTTCTACGGCTGGACCGTTGGTACTGAGGCACGAACTGAATGTTGTTAGACTTATTTCATGTGTTGATCTGCTTCGGGAAAACTTGGGTGTTCGATTGTTCGATCGGAAAGTTTGAATTTTCTATTTATCCGGAATGGGATACAATAATTGGAATTCACAAGAAGTTATGAGATAACTGAATGAATGTTATAAACATAGCAGTTTAGTCTCACTTGATCGGTTGCCACGGAATTTTGATGTGATCAAAAGTCCGTCGCAATCACGTAGCGTACGCGGATACTTGCCGGGTAAACTTAATAGACAGCCTCACTCCATAGCCCCGACCAAGTGACTGTAGGAGAACCCCGTCGCCGAAAGCATCCGTCCGGGTGCTCGCGGCAGCGGTGTTCCGCCTTAGTGCACTTCGTCGACGGTATCAGGGGTGCGGCCGTCTACTGAAGTTTGCGAAGAGCATTCGATCAGGATGTCGGGAATCCTGTTGAATTGCCCGACTTGATATTGAAAAGTGTTTTCGATTTTGAGACTAAAATACGGGGTTTATAATTGTTAGGCATACGATGTCTAAAGAATTCATTTGGTCAGGCATGCGATGTCTGAGGTGGTTGCGGATTCCAACTGTTTTAGTTTTACACTTTCTTTTCTGTGACCGTAAGTGTAATATGTGATATCGCCGGTTTCGTTGCTATATGTCAACGACAATTGGGATGGACATATTTACTTACGTTGATGACATGTGATGTTATGTGTTGCTGGATATGTTATATTGGATCGTCGTGTACGAATAGCCGGGGGTTTTTATGTGAGATGAGTGTTTTTCATTTTCATTCATGTAAAAACTTGTATGTAATATTCTTTTATTGGGGCACTTCCAGGTAGCGGAAGTTGTCATCTTTTGTATATTATTTACTTTTCCGCACTAGGACAGACCCAAGGAGGGGAGCACAAGTAACCGGGTTCTGGAGTCCAGTGGGAGACCAACTCGAGGAGTCGAGTCCGGGTCTCCTAACTCCAGAATTGGTAGGGTTGCTTGCCGCTCTCGTAGGGGTCTTGGGGTGTGGGTTTGGCTATTCATCACGACCGTGGAATCAGTGTTTTATACTGGCTCGTATTGAAAACACGGACGTCCTAGTATATCCAATATTTCATATGATTCTTCTGCTGCGATATCTGTGATGTGATCATGTGATGTTCTATGATAGATACAGTATATAGTATATATGATATATTATATAGACATTACTTATGTTTTACACCCGCGCTAGCCCTGCCCCGCTCTGCCGTTAGTTACCTAACCTAACGGTGCACGAGGGGACATCGAGGCGAATGCGGATGGCATAAGTGTACGTCGTATTTATCTGTGATGTTTAGGTACTTAAATGATGGGACTTCATTAATGTGATTAATGAAATAAAAGAAACCTAAGATGTTGTAGAATCTAATTTAAAAATAAAACAGGTAGCTACAGTTCTTGCTTTGCACAGCGGTATATGCGATATATCCTGCACCTTATTCGATGAGGAAAGGACCGAGTTCCCTTCACCGGGAGTGACTCCTTTAGCAATAACTGGCAGATGCTACACACTCGGTTTGTCTTTTGATTGCTTTTAAGTGTTTTTGCTTTGCACAGTGATATATATGATATATCCCGCACCTTATTCGACGAGGAAAGGACCGACGATCCCTTCACCGGGAGTGACTCCTTTAGCAAAAACTAGAAAAGCCTCAGAAACACTCCATTTTAAAATCATTCGATCCTACAACGATTTCAAGTTCATTACGCAATAGGTTTTCAGAAAAACCTGTCGTAGCCCTCCGTCATTTCAGATAAGTACTAGTTAGTATTCGTGCTGCGGTTGTTTGGCATGCGTCAAGGCGTAGTGTACGGTAGCTAACTAGTGCTTATCTGCTAGCATACGATGCGATTGGATTAGGGTATTCGTACGGCGTTGTTTGGCATGCGTCAAGGGTCGTGCGGGTGGGTCTAATTCAATCAAGAAATGTACGGGTTGAACTTGACTAGCGGACTATGGGTTGTTTGGCATGCGTCAAGGTCATAGCACGCTAGGGGCAAAATATTATCGGGAATTTCAAGTGTTGAAATTTGCAATGAGATTGCATACCTTCTATGAGATAGTTGGATCCCGATACCCGCTGCGAGTAAGAGTTACTCCTGGGAGAGTTTTACACATTACAATTAGCCGATCAAGTAGGTGTCTAGAAAGGTGTCAACGGGGTTACGCCTCTGGGAAAACGAGGTTTACATTAATTAGGTCCGTGCGAAAGCACGGGGCACCTCCCTCAAAGTACCGACACTGGCCTGGCTGAAAGATTGGCGAACTTGTAGTGTGTAATTAATCCCGGCTAGTCTTTCCTTTTAGGGTTTGAAGGAAGATTTGATAAAAAGCAGTGGGAGCCATCCTGATTAGATAAAACAAAACCAATCTATTCTTGCAAGAGCGCACGCTGAGTGTTTTCTTCTCTCTCTCCAGGTAGCGACCATATCATGCCTTAATCAAGATAATAATACGGATTATTGACCGAACCCGTTTGTTATACTGAGCTGGGGAACGTTGGTCCCGGTCCAACTTATAAATGTTATAAGATAGAGCGGGTAATTGGGGAATACCAGATTTCCCGTGCCACCCAATCGAAGAAAGTGCATACGATGCATCATCTTCGGGTGTGTTCGTTACACAGAGCTGTTTCTCAGTATCCTCTGAATCATGAGTATATGATACCGGATCAGGATCCCAGGGCTACAAAAGGGTAGAAAAACTGAGAACGGGTGATAAGTTTCATGAGGCAGAAAACGGGGCAAGTGTTGCAGCCAAGTCTGTTGGTCACTGTCACCCTGTATTACCAATACATTGATTTGAACGAATGTTATTAGATACCGAACCTGATATACAAAATCATATCAGTCTCTTTATTAATAAAGAAATGATAAAATTTTGTATAGTTGGATAATGTTTTGAACATTTCCTATATCAAAAGTTGATCGGTTCAGGCACGTTATCTAAAAGCATTAATATTCTAAATCAAACTATAGTTCTTATTATATGGAACACACACAAGAGGAAGAGTTCAGAAATGAACGAATCCTTCTTGAGGTCTTGTAGACTAGGTCAGATCAATGTGACCCGACTAGCTAGAGTTACATAAAGATGCATATTTAAATTAGTTTGAATTTACATCTTGTGAAACTCGCCAGTCATGTCACAAAGATAAGATGACCATAGCTCCGTTTACTTGAAACAGAGAAAGAGTTAGTGAACTCTTGGGATGATACATGTTGATATATGTAGGTCCCCTGTCTACACATACCAAGACCGGTTCTTTGTACTTCATTACATTCTCTGATAATCTCTCAAGATTCAGACATATGTTCCTGTTGAAACACAAGTCTGAACCTTTTGAGATATTCACAGAATATAAGTTAGAAGTAGAGAACCAAAATACGGGTATAAGTATTATGTCCTATGATGAGATCAGGGAGGAGAATACTTGTGCATGGAATTCCTGGACTATTCTAAAGGAGAAAAAGATTCTCTCTCAGCATTACTCCTCCGTATACACAATAGCACGATGGTATATCGGGGCGGAGCAATCGCACCCTATATGATAAGGTGTGCTCTATGATGAGTACTACTGAGTTACCTATTTCCTTTTGGGAGTTATGCGCTTGAGAAGCTGCATACCTATTGAATAGGGTCCCGATCAAATCAGTAGCCTACCACTTCATATGTGATATGGAAAGGGAAGAGCCCATCTCTTAAGTCAGTTAAGATTTGGGGTTGTCCGGCCACTGTCCAAAAGCAAAATCCGGACAAGCTCGAGGCAAAGTCTGTTATGTACAACTGGAAATGTTCCGGCTATACAAACTGCAGCTGATGATTTGACAGAACCAAAGGATTCAGTAGATTCCAACGAACCTCAGCCTCTCCGCCGATCTAGTAGGGTTCCTCACCCACCTGAGAGATACTTCGGTTTCTCTATGACAGTGGGAGCGAGGATTGCATCATGAGATGATGAACCAACTAGTTTCGAACTGTCCATCATGAGTGGGACTCTGTAAGAATGGCTGGATGCTTAGCGATTTGAGATGGAATCCTTATACACCAACAAAGTATGGACTTTAGTTGCTATATCTGAAGGGTTAAATCCCCATCAGGAGCAAGTATATCTTGAGAAGATTACTTGGTGTACATGGAAAAGTTGAGACTTTCAAAGCTAGACTTGTTAAAGGTTTTCATCGTTGACCAGGTATGGATTATGTTGAAACCTTTTCTAAGGATCTATGCTTAAGTCCATCCAGATCCTACTTGCCACGGCTACATACCATGACTACAATATCTGGTGGTAGGGTGTCATGACTACTTTTCTAAATGATGTTTTAGAAGAGTGCGTCTATAAGTACACAGCCAGAGGGCTTCGTAGATAGTGGGAGCAGCGGAAACGTGTGCAAGATGTTTTATATGATAAAGCAGGCATCGCGGAGTTGGAACGTCTGTTTTGATGTAGTAGTCAAACAGTTTGACATCATCAAAATGGTAGATGAACCTTGTATAAATAAAAAGGTAGTAGGGAGTATGGTGGAGATCCTCGCAGAGTACGTGGATGACATACTCTTGATAGGGAAGGAGTTTCCTGTGCTATGATCGGTCAATCTCCGCTTATCACAAGGATTCTCCAGATAGGATCAAAGTGATACCTCCACCATCCTGAGCTTTCATCTATGAGATAGATGTTATTTGGGTGTTAGCATACTCACTAGCTGTAGTGAAATGGTATCAATTGGTCCCGGGGAGAATCACTGGAAGGGTTCCAGGGTGATAAAGACGACTGAGTGTCAGTCGCAGGCATTGTCTTTACCTTCAGTAAAGGGACGGTATGTTGGAAGAGTTCCAAGCTAGATACCGTGACATACTAGACGATAAAGGCAGGATACATCGCTACTTAAGATGCTACCAAAGAGATTGTTTGGGTGTATATTGGTTCATGAGATGAACCTAGTTCCTCCCATTGTGTGACAATGGAGTTGTGGCTTATGCCAAGGAACACCCGTCCCATCAGTGATCCAGACATATTCTAAGGCAGTATCACCTGATCATGGAGATGGTTGATCTCCAAGGAGATCGACGTTAGGAGAGTAGACTCAGAGGACAACACGGCGGATCCACTCATGAAGGCCTATTCCCAGAGAGAGACTTTTATGGGATGGTTGAGTATGAGATACTTCAACCACTGCTATAAGATGGCCCTAGTGCAAGTGGGAGATTGTTAGTTATATGTATGCCCTAGAGGCCATTACTGTACATTGGATGTATATTGTAGTGGATGCTGGGACATATATAGGGAGGACTTTCTTGCTCGACATGATAGTATGCTATCTGGTTACTCTTTACCTTAACGTGTACACAGATTGTCTCTCTATTACATGTTGGTAAAACCCTTAGGATGTGTACTTGACTACCTGGACTATGATGCGGATCATACTAGTGGGGACAAGGTAGTCCATAAGTACATCCTTCAAAGTCCCTAGTCGTGGGTGTATCGAGACGGGGCATCGATATACCAGAGTAGACTAGCGTATACCTTCTCGACCCATACAGATGGGCGATGGATGATCCCATATCCATTGGTGTTTGACATCAGAGATGATGTACGGGTGCTCAGTAGAGACTGGGTACACTGGACGGACTCGCCGAGAACTCCCAGATGGTATTATACCTCACGTCAGATGGCAGTTCTCTGGTGACACTGGTACAGAGTAGTCTGTAGACCCGAGATCGTCATAGAGTCTTGTGTGGTTCCCACTGTGCTTTGATTTCCATCTTACCACGTCCAAGAGGGCGTGCAAAACGGTGGTTTTTGGGTACAGTCCCGAATCACATGGAGGCAATGAGAGATAGGAGGGGATTCGTCTCTCCCGGTATAGGGGGTTGATGTTGCGCTGTGTTCGATTGGCTATAACAGGAAATCCCTGGCCAGGGTTGCTGAGATTTACTGGTAAGTGTTACCAGTAGTTTCTCGAATTGTTATAGACCTCATATCGACACGACTTATCGAGCTATTGGGGTCTGACGTTTACCACCCCTAGGCGAGATATGCGACATATCAGACGATCAGACCGGACTGTACGGTAGTGTTACTGGTTGGATTCACAGGAGTGTGAGCGGGCTTGCTCGTCGATCTTCTGATCGCTCAATACCCGGGTGGCCGTTACGTTTAGCAGACCGCTTGCGGCTTGTGGGTGTTTGATATGATCATCACCTGCTGCCGGCGTATTGACGAGTCTTTAGAGTCCTACACAGAGGTTTCCTGGCTCAAGCGAAACGAAATAGGAGCGCATATGAGATATGTGCGGGACCGAGAATAATACGAGTATATGATACTGTATTCGATTCTCGCGATGTGACATTGATTGGTTATATGCGAAATAGCCGGGTTATCGGATCAAGTGTTGATTCAATAAGTTGTTACTAATGATACCAGTCGGTTATGTGCGACATGACCAGATCGTTAAATCAAGTGTTGATTTAATGATTTAATGTAAAATTATATATTTGATATATTACTTTGCATTAACTAGTATCGGTTTACTTAAGATGGATTTTCTCACTCGCCTGTGTACATTGTATATTCGATATAGTTTTGTGCACTTAGATGTATCATGTTTGATGATGCATGTTTACTTGAGTATGTGTAAAGTTTAAACCATGGTTGTTTAAATGGTTAGGGTTTTGGTTTCAATATCTATTTATTTATTTATATATATTATGGAATTGATAAAGAAGAAAAAGGTGGCTTTCTTTGTATGTTCATGAAGTTTCATGAAGACTTTGACCTAAAGTGACCTTTTTGTTTTTATCTTCAAAGCCCTAACCACTCACTACCCTTGGTTAACTCTCTACACTTAACTATGGTCATAATTATGATAAGAATGAATATTCTATTCTATTTTTATTATTCTTATCATATTCATTATCATCTTCTTCTTCTTCTTCTTCAAGAAGAAAGCAAGCTCCATCAATGGTGATTGATGGAAATGAGTGAGAAATCTAATTCTAAAGTCTACCCACTTCCTATTTCTTCATCCTCTACCTCTTGCCAAGTAGTAGAGTGTGTTTCCTTCACAAGTTTTCATGACTTGGTGAAGGTGGAGCTTGATTTAGCGATACCTCGACGTAGATCATCTTCGGCATGGACATCGACGACCTAGCTCGCCATTTCTCCGACGAAGCCGACGCTAGAGCCCGGGAATTTATTTGGACAGCAAAGGGACTTCGTTGCGGAGCTATGGAGGTGGAGCACCGGATCTACAAAGGTTGTATATCCGTATTCTCATAGTTAAGTGTTAACTAGTAAGCTTTTTCGCCTAGATTTCTAGCCAACGATCCGTAGTCGGGTTTCTCGGCACCTATAATTTTTGAAATTGACATGGTTGATGCCTTGTGAGACCTCATTAGGGTGCCTAGGAACCCTACAATCAACTCAAAAAATCCCTGATAACGGTTTCATTTGATTGTAATAAAATTTCTTGTTTGTGTAAATCGAATAAAGCGAACAAGTTTCTTTGTGTCGGTAATTAGGAAATTGAATAAAATTCACAATCAAAGAATTATATTTGACCGCAATCAATTACGGTGTCGATTGTAGATCGTAAGCGAGTGCGGATCGTCCACAGGGATTGTGCAATTCGTTTTTATATTTAATTTGTTTGAATTGAAAAGTTAATCGAAAAGAAAAGAAAACATGATTCAAGATTTTATCGATTGATTCAGGTGTCACTAATCTAATCAAAAATCAAGAAACTGATAAACAATCGAGAATCGGGTTTCGATGATATTTCCAACCAAATGTCAAGAATCTAAATGAGGCTCGTAGGAATCGATCGGAACTATAGACGTGATATAATCTTAAGATATCGTGTTCTTGTCCTCCAAAGGATTGATACTAGATCGATGATGATCGACGAGAGTTAGGGCTTTCTTGTGAAACTAGGGTTTCATCGTTTAACCCTTTTCTTTCGTCGATATCATTCACATTCTAGCCTCTAGCAATTTCAAGAAACGATCGTAACTCCCCAATTTTGAGCGATATCAATCAAGTGTAGGGTTCCTAGGCACGCTAATGAGGTCTCACAAGGCATCAACCATGCCAATTTCAAATTTTACGGGTGCCGAGAAACCCTAATACGGATCGTTAACTAGAAAATTAGGCGACAAAAAGAAGCTAGTTAACTACTTAACTAAAAGAACGGAAATACAACCTTTGTAGATCCGGTCCTCCACCTCCACGGCTCCGTGATGAAGTTCCCTCGCTGTCCAAATGGAATCCCGGGCTCTAGCGTCGGCTTCATCGGAGAAATGGGCGGGCAAGGTCGTCGGCTTCGTGCCGAAGATGATCTACGTCGAGGCATCACAAGATCAAGCTCCCACTTCACCAAGTCATGAAACTTGTGAAGAAAACACACTCTACTTCTTGACAAGAGGTAGAGGATGAAGAAATGGGAAGTGGGTTCACTTTAGAATTGGATTTCTCACTCATTTCATCAAGTCACCATTGATGGAATCAAGCTTCTTCTTGAAGAAGAAGAAGAAGAAGATGGAATATATTATGATAAGTTAATTAAAAAGGAAATGAAAAAGAATACTTATCATAATAATAACCATGGTCAAGTGTAGAGACTAAACTAAGGTTAAATGGAGTGGTTAGGGTTAAGCATGAGACAAAATGGTCACTTTGGTCAAAGGTTCAAGAAACTTCAACTAGAAAACAAATTAAGCCACCATTTTCCCTTTATGCTTATCATTTTCAAAATGAATAACTAAATAAGATAAATCAAAAAGAAAACAAAACCCTAACCATTCTTATAACCATGGTCTAGTCTTTATACAAACCCAAGTTAGCATGCATCATCAAACATGATACAAACTTGTGTACAAAAGTATATCACATATACAATGTGCACAATCCAAGTGAGAAAATCCATTTAAAGTGAACCAACACTAGTTAATGCAAATTAATATATCAAATATATAATTATGCATTAAATCATTAAATCAACACTTGATTTAACGATCCGGTCATATCGCATATAACCGACTAATATTCAATGTATCGGCTTATCGAATCAACCCTCGATTCCATAACTAGGTTATATCGCATATAACCATTCGATACATTCATCGCGAGAATAGAATACGGTATCACATACATGCATTATTATCGGTCCCGCACATATCTCATATGCGCTCCTATTTCGTTTCGCTTGAGCCAGGAAACCTCTGTGTAGGGCTCTAAAGACTCGTCAATACGCCGGTAGCAGGTGATGATCATATCAAACACGCACAAGCCGCAAGCGGTCTGCTAAACGTAACGGCCACCCGGGTATTGAGCGATGAGAAGATCGACGAGCAAGCCCGCTCACACTCCTGTGAATCCAACCAGTAACACTTACCGTACAGTCCGGTCTGATCGTCTGATATGTCGCATATCTCGCCTAGGGGTGGTAAACGTCAGACCCCAATAGCTCGATAAGTCGTGTCGATATGAGCTCTATAACAATTCGAGAAACTACTGGTAACACTTACCAATAAATCTCAGCAACCCTGGCCAGGGATTTTCGGTTATAGCCAATCGAACACAGCGCAACATCAACTCCCTATACCGGGAGAGACGAATCCCCTCCTATCGCTCATTGCCTCCATGTGACTTGGGACTGTACCCAAAAAACACCGTTTTGCACGCCCTCTTGGACATGGTAAGGTGGAAATCAAAGCACAGTGGGAACCACACAAGACTCTATGACGATCTCGGGTCAACAGACTACTCTGTACCAGTGTCACCAGAGAACTGCCATCTGACGTAAGGTATAATACCATCTGGGAGTTCTCGGCGAGTCCGTCCAGTGTACCCAGTCTCTACTGAGCACCCGTATATCATCTCTGATGTCAAACACCGATGGATATGGGATCATCCATCGCCCATCTGTATGGTTCGAGAAGGTACACGCTAGTCTACTCTGGTATATCGATGCCCCGTCTCGATACACCCACGACTAGGGACTTTGAAGGATGTACTTATGGACTACCATGTCCCCACTAGTATGATCCGCATCATAGTCCAGGTAGTCAAGTATACATCCTAAGGGCTTTACCAACATGTAACAGAGAGACAATCAGTATACACGTTAAGGTAACAGAGAGACAAACAGCCTCTTTGGTAGCATCTTAAGTAGCGATGTATCCAGCCTTTATCATCTAGTATGCCACGGTATTCAGCTTGGAACTCTTCCAACATACCGTCCCTTTACTGAGGGTAAAGACAATGCCTGTGACTGACATTCAGTCGTCTTTATCACCCTGGAACCCTTCCAGTGATTCTCCCCAGGATCAACTGATACCATCTCACTACAACTAGTGAGTGTCCTAATATCCATTTAGATCTATCTCATAGATCCAAAACCCAGGATTTAGTAGGTATCACTTAGATCCTATGTGGAGAATCATTGTGATAAGCGGAGATTGATCGAGCGTAGCATAGGAAACTCTTTCCCTATCAAGAGTATGTCATCCACGTACTCTACGAGAATCGCCACCATACTCCCTACTACCTTTTTGTTTATACAAGGTTCATCTACCATTTTGATGATGTCAAACTCTTTGACTAAACCATCAAAACAGATGTTCCAATTCCGTGATGCCTGCTTTATCCTATAAAGCATCTTCCACACGTTTCCGCTGCTCCCACTGTCTGCGAGGCCCTCTGGCTGTGTACTTATAGACGCACTCTTCTAAAACATCATTTATAAAAGCAGTCACGACACTCAACCGCCAGATATCGTAGTCATGGTATGTAGCCGTGGCAAGTAGTATCTGGATGGACTTAAGCATAGATCCTTAGAAAAGGTTTCATCATGATCCAAGTCTGGTCAATGATGCAAACGTTTAACAAGTCTAGCTTTGAAAGTCTCAACTTTTCCATGTACACCAAGTAATCTTCTCAAGATATACTTGCTCCTGATGGGGATTTAACCCTTCAAATATAGCAACCAAAGTCCATACTTTGTTGGTGTATAAGGATTCCATCTCAGATCGCTAAGCATCCAGCCATTCTTACAGAGTCCCACTCCTGATGGCCAGTTCGAAACTAGTTGGGTCATCATCTCATGATGCAATCCTCGCTCCCACTGTCATAGAGAAACCAAAGTATCTCTCAGGTGGGTGAGAAACCCTACTAGATCGGCGGAGAGGCTGAGGTTCATTGGTATCTACTGAATCCTTTGGTTGTACCAAATCATCTGTTGTAGTTTGCATAGCTGGAACCTTTCCAGTTCTACATTACAGACCTTGCCTCGAGCTTGTCCGGATTTTGTTTTTAGACATAGGCCGGTCAACCCCAAATCTTAACTAGCTTAAGACACGGGCTCTTCCCTTTCCATATCACATATGAAGTGGTAGGTAACTGATTTGATTCGAACCTATTCAATAGGTATGTAGCTTCTCAAGTGCATAACCCCCTAAAAGGAAACAGGTAACTTAGTAGTACTCATCATAGAGCACACCATATCAAATAGGGTGTATCTGCTCCGCCCCGATATACCATCGTGCAATGGTGTATACGGAGGAGTAATGCTGAGAGAGAATCTCATTCTCCTTTAGAATAATCCAGGAATTCCGTGCTCAAGTATTCTCCTCCCGGATCTCATCAAAGGACATAATACTTATACCCGTATTGGTTCTCTACTTCTAGCTTATATTCTGTGAATATCTCAAAAGGTTCGGACTTGTGTTTCAACAGGAACATATGTCTGAATCTTGAGAGATCATCAGAGAATGTAATGAAGTAAAAAGAACCAGTCTTGGCATGTGTAGACAGGGGACCTTGCATACATCAACAAGTATCATCCCAAGAGTTTACTAACTCTTTCTCTGTTTTCAGTAAACAAAGCTATGGTCATCGTATCTTTGTGACATGACTGGCAAGTTTCATAAGATGTAAATTCAAACTGATTTAAATATGCATCTATATGTAACTCTAGCCAGTCGGGTCGCATTGATATGACCTAGTCTACAATGCCTCAAGAAGGATTCGTTCATTTCTGAACTCTTCCTCTTGTGTGTGTTCCGTATACTAAGAACTGTAGTTTGATTTAGAACATCAATGCTTTTAGATAACGTGCCTGAACCGATCAACTATTGATATAGGAAATGTTCAAAACATTATCCAACAATACAAAATTGTATCCTTTCTTTACTAATAAAGAGACTGATATGATTTTGTATATCAGGTTCGGTATCTAATAGCATTTGTTCAGAATCAATGTATTGGTAATACAGGGTGACAGTGACCAACAGACTTGGCTGCAACTCTTGCCCCGTTTTCTGTCTCATGAAACTTATCACCCGTTCTCAGTTTTTCTACCTTTTTGTAGCCCTATGTAACAGATTACATATCTGGGATCCTGATCCGGTATCATAAACCCAGGATGTGGAGGATACTGAGAAACAGTTCTGTATAATGAACACACTCGAAGATAATGCATCAACATGCACTCTCTTCGTTTGGGCGACACAGGAATTCTGGTATTCCCTAATTTCCTGCTCTGTCTTATAACAATTATAAGTTGGAGCGGGACCAACATTCCCCAGCTCAGTATAACAAGCGGGTTCGGTCAATAATCCGTATTATTATCTTGATTAAGGCGTGATATGGTCACTACCAGGAGAGAGAGAGAAGAAAACACTCGGCGTGCGCTCTTGCAAGATCAGATTGGTTATTATTTTATCTAATCAGGATGGCTCCCACTGTTTTTTATCAAATCTTCCTTCAAACCCTAAAAGGAAAGACTAGCCGGGATTAATTACACACTACAAGTTCGCCAATCTTTCAGCCAAGCTAGTGTCGGTACTTTGAGGGAGGTCCCCCGTGCTTTCGCACGAACCTAATTAATGTAAACCTCGTTTTCCCAGAGGCGTAACCCCGTTGACACCTTTCTAGAAACCAACTTGATCGGCTAATTGTAATGTATAAAAGTCTCCCAGGAGTAACTCTTACTCGCAGCGGGTATCGGGATCCAACTATCTCATAGAAAGTATGCAATCTCATTGCAAATTTCAACACTTGAAATTCCCGATAATATTTTGCCCCTAACCTCCTATGACCTTGACAAAGGCCAACAAACCATAGGATGCTAGTCAAGTTCAACCCGTCATTTCCTGATTGAATTAAACCCACCCGCACGGCCCTTGACAAAGGCCAACAAGGTCGCACGACTACCCTAACCCAATCTGCATCATATGCATAAGCAGATAAGCACCAGTTAGCTACCGCACACTGCGCCTTGACAAAGGCCAACAAACGCAGCAAGAATACTAACTACTACTTATCTGAAATGACGGAGGGCTACGACAGGTTTTTCTGAAAACTTATTGCGTAATGAACTTGATATCGTTGTAGAATCAAATGAATTTTGAAATGGAGTGTCTTTGAGGCTTTTCTAGTTTTGCTAAAGGAGTCACTCCCGGTGAAGGGATCGTCGGTCCTTTTCTCGTCGAGTGAGGTGCGGGATATATCATATATATCACTGTGCAAAGCAAAAACACTTAAAAGCAATCAAAAGACAAACCGAGTGTGTAGCATCTGCCATTTATTGCTAAAGGAGTCACTCCCGGTGAAAGGATCTCAGTCCTTTCCTCATCGAATAAGGTGCAGGATATATCATATATACCGCTGTGCAAAGCAAGAACTGTAGCTACCTGTTTTATTTTTGAAATTCGATTCTACAACATCTTAGGTTTCTTTTATTTCATTAATCTCATTAATGAAGTCCCATCATTTAAGTTACCTAAACATTACAGATAAATACGACGTACACTTATGCCATCTGCATTCGCCTCGATGTCCCCTCATGCACCGTTAGGTTAGGTAACTAACGGCAGAGCGGGGTAGGGCTAGCACGGGTGTAAAACATAAGTAACGCCTATATAATATATCATATATACTATATACAGTATCTATCACAGAACATCATATGATCACATCACAGATATCGCAGCAGAAGAAACATATGAAATATTGGATATACTAGGACGTCCGTGTTTTCAATACGAGCCAGTATAAAACACGGATTCCACGGTCGTGATGAATAGCCAATCCCACATCCCTAGACCCCTACGAGAGCGGCAAGCAACCCTACCAATTCTAGGGTTAGGAGACCCAGACTCGACTCCTCGAGTTGGTCTCCCACTGGACCCCAGAACCCGGTTACTTGTGCCCTCCTCCTTGGGTCTATCCTAGTGCGGAAAAGTAAATAATATACAAAGGGTGACATCTTCCGCAACCTGGAAGCGCCCCAATAAAAGAATATTACATACAAGTTTTTACATGAATGAAAATGAAAAACACCCATCTCACATAAACCCCCCCCCCGGCTATTCAAACACGACGATCCAATATAACATATCCAGCAACACATAACATCACATGTCATCAACGTAAGTAAATATGCGCATCCCAATTGTCATTGACATATAGCAACGAAATCGGAAATATCACATATTACACTTACGGTCACAGAAAAGAAAGTGTAAAACTACAACAGTTGGAATCCGCAACCACCTCAGACATCGCATGCCTGACCAAATGAATTACTTAGACATCGCATGCCTAACAATTATAAACCCCGCATTTTAGTCTCAAAATCGAAAACTCTTTTCAATACCAAGTCGGGCAATTCAACAAGATTCCCGACATCCTGATCGAATGCTCGTCGCAAACATCAGTAGACGGCTGCACCCCCGATGCCGTCGACAAAGCGCACCAAGGCGGAACACCGCTGCCACGAGCACCCGAACGGGTGCTTTCGGCGATGGGGTTCTCCTACAGTCACTTGGTCGAGGCTATGGAGTGAAGCTGTCTATTAAGTTTACCCGGCGAGTATCCGCGTACGCTACGTGATTGCGACGGAATTTTGATCACATCAAAATTCCGTGGCAACCGATTAAGTGAGACTAAACCGCTAGATTTATAACATTCATTCAGTTATCTCATAACTGCTTGTGAATTCCAATTATTGTATCACATTCCGGATAAATAGAAAACGCTAAACTTTTCGATCGAATAATCGAACACCCAAGTTTTCCCGATACAACTCAACACATGAAATAAGTCTAACAACATTCAGTTCGTGCCTCAGTACCAACGGTCCAGCCGTAGAAGGGTCAAGCCAACGCCTCACATGTGGCACGCCTACAGCCCCAAACCCGAAGGTTCAAAGGGCAGTTCAAGACGGTCACATAATCGAGTTAAGGTTTGTTGTCTTCTAGAGGGTCCATCGCGTTACTTGCACTACTTAGAACATCGTTAAACTACAGAAAAATCCAACACTTGGAAATTTCCTGACAGGGGAAAAATTGGGTATTTATATCCGGTCGAACTTTTTAACATATTCAAAAATTATCCAGAAAGCCAAATAGACAAAGTCTGATAATCCGATCGAATCATTAAACCCCAAAACAACCCCAAAAAACTCAACTGTTGAGTGCAGATTAAAACTTCCCAGAGAACATAGGAAACAGATACGGGCATTACTGTATCAAAACGACACCCTAATCTTTACATACCACCGCGGAACCGCCGCAATAGGAGGCTAATGCCGCGGTTCCGCGGCGCTTTAGTAGAGTTAGGGGCTCGTTTTCTACAGTAACTCTTAGAATGTCCTGCTCTATTTTCTGAGAATTTTTAATTCACAAAAAGCCCTATTTTTGAAAAAAGTCCAGAGAGCATGTAAAATCGGGGTTTCTAACATCGTCTACTCTTCTCCTAAGGCTCTAGCTAGGCTCTGATACCACTGTAGGGTTCCTAGGAACGCTAATGAGGTCTCACAAGGCATCAACCATGCCAATTTCAAATTTTACGGGTGCCGAGAAACCCTAATACGGATCGTTAACTAGAAATTTAGGCGACAAAAAGAAGCTAGTTAACTACTTAACTAAAAGAACGGAAATACAACCTTTGTAGATCCGGTCCTCCACCTCCACGGCTCTGTGATGAAGTCCCCTCGCTGTCCAAATGGAATCCCGGGCTCTAGCGTCGGCTTCATCGGAGAAATGGGCGGGCAAGGTCGTCGGCTTCGTGCCGAAGATGATCTACGTCGAGGCATCACAAGATCAAGCTCCCACTTCACCAAGTCATGAAACTTGTGAAGAAAACACACTCTACTACTTGGCAAGAGGTAGAGGATGAAGAAATAGGAAGTGGGTTCACTTTAGAATTGGATTTCTCACTCATTTCATCAAGTCACCATTGATGGAATCAAGCTTCTTCTTGAAGAAGAAGAAGAAGAAGATGGAATATATTATGATAAGTTAATTAAAAAGGAAATGAAAAAGAATACTTATCATAATAATAACCATGGTCAAGTGTAGAGACTAAACTAAGGTTAAATGGAGTGGTTAGGGTTAAGCATGAGACAAAATGGTCACTTTGGTCAAAGGTTCAAGAAGCTTCAACTAGAAAACAAATTAAGCCACCATTTTCCCTTTATGCTTATCATTTTCAAAATGAATAACTAAATAAGATAAATCAAAAATAAAACAAAACCCTAACCATTCATATAACCATGGTTTAGTCTTTACACAAACCCAAGTTAGCATGCATCATCAAACATGATACAAACTTGTGTACAAAAGTATATCACATATACAATGTGCACAATCCAAGTGAGAAAATCCATTTAAAGTGAACCAACACTAGTTAATGCAAAGTAATATATCAAATATATAATTATGCATTAAATCATTAAATCAACACTTGATTTAACGATCCGGTCATATCGCATATAACCGACTAATATTCAATGTATCGGCTTATCGAATCAACCCTCGATTCGATAACTAGGTTATATCGCATTTAACCATTCGATACATTCATCGCGAGAATAGAATACGGTATCACATACACGCATTATTCTCGGTCCCGCACATATCTCATATGCGCTCCTATTTCGTTTCGCTTGAGCCAGGAAACCTCTGTGTAGGACTCTAAAGATTCGTCAATACGCCGGCAGCAGGTGATGATCATATCAAACACCCACAAGCCGCAAGCGGTCTGCTAAACGTAACGGCCACCTGGGTATTGAGCGATGAAAAGATCGACGAGCAAGCCCACTCACACTCCTGTGAATCCAACCAGTAACACTTATCGTACAGTCCGGTCTGATCGTCTGATATGTCGCATATCTCGCCTAGGGGTAGTAAACGTCAGACCCCAATAGCTCGATAAGTCGTGTCGATATGAGGTCTATAACAATTCGAGAAACTACTGGTAACACTTACCAATAAATCTCAGCAACCCTGGCCAGGGATTTCCGGTTATAGCCAATCGAACACAGCGCAACATCAACTCCCTATACCGGGAGAGACGAATCCTCTCCTATCGCTCATTGCCTCCATGTGACTCGGGACTGTACCCAAAAACCACCGTTTTGCATGCCCTCTTGGACATGGTAAGGTAGAAATCAAAGCACAGTGAGAACCACACAAGACTCTATGACGATCTCGGGTCAACAGACTACTCTGTACCAGTGTCACCAGAGAACTGCCATCTGACGTAAGGTATAATACCATCTGGGAGTTCTCGGCGAGTCCGTCCAGTGTACCCAGTCTCTACTGAGCACCCGTATATCATCTCTGATGTCAAACATTAATGGATATGGGATCATTCATCGCCCATCTGTATGGGTCGAGAAGGTATACGCTAGTCTACACTGGTATATCGATGCCCCGTCTCGATACACCCACGACTAGGGACTTTGAAGGATGTACTTATGGACTACCATGTCCCCACTAGTATGATCCGCATCATAGTCCAGGTAGTCAAGTACACATCCTAATGGCTTTACCAACATGTAACAGAGAGACAATCAATGTACACGTTAAGGCAAAGAGTAACCAGATAGCATACTATCATGTCGAGCAAGAAAGTCCTCCCTATATATGTCCCAGCATCCACTACAATATACATCCAATGTACAGTAATGGCCTCTAGGGCATACATATAACTAACATCAAGAAACATCGCAACGAATTGGGTCGTCGATTCATGAACTTGCTAGGGTTTACAAAACTCGTAGGACTCAAGAATCGATTTAAGATATATTACATTATCATTCTATTGATTGTCTCGACTCCTCGACGAGCGGAGTATTACTCAAACATCAAAACAAGAATTACAACTAGAAATTTAGATTGAATCATGTTGCAAGAATTTAAAGAAAACAAGATAAAAGAATATCACCTTTTATTTATATCAACAATTTGATTACAGTCGCTCAAGAACTACAAGAGGAAGAACTAAATTGTCGAATTGGCTTTGCTCGGCTCCTTGAGTCGCTGGTCGGCTTGGATCACTTGCTCTGTTGAAGATCGGCTCCACTCATAAAAGGTTGCAAGGCTTCTTGCTTGATAGGGTACTCGGGATCTTGGCTTTTGATTGGAATTAGGGTTAGGGTTTCACACAAGTCTTCTCACTAGACTTGTGGAAGAAGATGAAGAAAGAGAGTGGATCTATATTGATACTAGAATTGGGGGATTCAAGTCTCCTTTTCACAAGTGAGCCTAGGGTCTTATTTATAGATCTCCCAAACCTTAGGCCTTGAGAAGTTCCCTCCAAAAGTTTGTTGAAAGACTTCTAGAAGTAGTTAGTTAGGCTTAGCTTAGGGTTTAAGCTAGGGTTTAGGGAGAAGTTTCTAGAATACAAGGCTAGTTTAGTGTTGATCACAAAGCTTGCTGATCTGGCAGAAGGTTCTGGGGGCTTCTGGAAAATGTAGTACATTTATGAACTGTAGCCACTGAGAGAGGAGTTTTGCACCAAAAATGAGAAGCTAACTCTTTGGACCCACCGCGGATTCGCGGCGCAAGCAGGATCCTGCCGCGGATCCGCGGCTCATTGTGGGGCTTGGGCCTTGGGCTTTCTGGTGTGGTCTTGGGACAACATTTGGAGCTTAATCTGATGTGTTGATTTGTATTTTCCCCTTTGTATTGATACCAGAACTAAAATCATTGAGTTGGCGTCATGTTTGATCGGTACCATGTAAATTTTGGCCTTTCTTCTGGATTTTCCTGCACAGATCTTAAAACAAGTGTTGCGCAATATAGAGATGATGCGATGCCATGAAATGCAGTCAATTTCCTTTATAATGCCGGTTTTAGAGTCTAACACATGTAATCTGATATTCTGCGACTGTTTTGCTAATATGTGAAATATGAATACCGTACACTTCTAATTGAATGCAAATGATAGGGAAATTGCTGGTTAAAAGATGCAATATTTTCGACTAATCAAATTCCCCCATACTTAATTTCGATCGTCTCGAGCGAACTTTTTATTAAAAAGAGAAGGAGAAAATAAAGAAAGAGAAAAACTAACTAGCACACTTTCGTAGGCAACACTATTGCACTGAGCACGTGCAACAAGCCTTTAAACCTCTAGGTGTCCCTAGTAGAAGGAGTGCTGTCTCCTGAGGGTTTTCAGAGGATTACACCCACAAAATCCAATAATAAAAGAAAGATCATGAATATTACATTTAAAGAAAAGAATTGTAAAAGAAAAGCCTCGAAAATTAGGGTATCCAACTAAGCTAGCTTTTCGGTTGTCATGAGCCCTATCTTAATGGTCATGAAAAGATGTTAGAAATCACGTCCTCCCTCAATAAAACATCGTCTTATTCTTCATACCTATCTTTCTTCCAAACATCGATCATATAACCCTGCGTGTGTGTAAAGGACATCCCTACACCCGGAGAATTCAATTCAAGCTATCATACTCTTGCCCATCAGCCTCAGTACTTTTTAATTAATGAATATTTAGACGGAGTTGCTCACACACTTTCATGCGACCGTTAATACTTCTTGAGGTACTAACCGACCGATTACTCATGTGCTTGCTTACTTGGCGTATTTTCCTCGTCTTGCACCACCTTAGGCATAGCAATGACTCCCAGACCAGTTGGCCTTAGGGCACTAGGTGAAGAGGCACCCTCGCTATACATTTTTTATTGCCCTTGGTGATAACAAAACCAGTGTCCATTTTTCTCACCACTTTATATTTTCTTTATTCACCCTTTTTTTTCTTTATACTTTTGGTTTTAAGACAAGAGCATTTCAAGGTATCGTCTACTATCCCAGGCTTTAAGACGTGTGTAAGTGCGAATAGCAGGGTATCAACGTTCAAAATGTTTGGATTCCAGAATAGAAACTATTTTTCAGACTTATTTTTATCCTCAGATTAGTGACGTCCTTCATCTTACTAGCCCTTAGGACAACGGCTCATAACTACTTATTACTAGTTCGTATAAGAAAACTTCTAATTTTCTTAGTTTTCTTAAATTTTTCTAATCTCATGGATGTAATTGTTCACTATCTAAACTTTATTATCTTATTTATATACAAAAAGTGTTTAAATATTAAAATTATTTTTATACTTGAAATTTTTTAAATTTTTATGGGTTTTGAAAATTTTTTAAATTTTTATGGATTTTAAAAGAAATGTTTTGTGCTTATGCAAATGATATGCAAATGATATGTACATGATGCAAAAATAAGCACAAACCTCCCCCAAACTTGTTTTCAACAATGTCCTCACTGTTGCCATCCGCTAAATCTCGAAAAACCTGTAAGTCTGGGAGGAATTATTAGTGGGGGAAAAATATATAAGTGAAGAACTTCTTCCAAACTTATTCTTTTCACTCACCTTCATTCAAAAATTGATGCAACGATATACAGGATATGAAGGTGAGACGGAGGAATTTTAATCCAAATAAACTGGCTCTTGTAAGAACAAGAGCTCCTCCGTGGGGTCAGTGGAAAAATACGGCTTTAGTCTATGTCCATTCACTTTGAAAAAGGTGCCGTTTTTAACATTTTCTACTTCTACTACCCCGTGCGGATATACAGACCGCACAACAAAAGGTCCCTTCCATCGAGATCGGAGCTTACCCGCGTGAAGGTGTAATCGTGAATCATAAAGAAGGACTTGTTGACCAGGTGAAAATATTTTCCTCAAAATGTTTTTATCGTGAAAAACCTTAGTCCTATTCTTTGTGATTACAGCGTTATCATAAGCTTCATCGTGGAGTTCACTTAGCTCATTAAGTTGCAGCTTCCGAAAGTTGCAAGTAAGGTTTAGATCAAAATTTATTTCCTTAATAGCCCACAATGCTTTATGCTCTATCTCGACGGGTAAGTGACATGCTTTTCCAAACACTATCCTATATGGAGACATCCCTAGGTTGGTCTTATATGCAGTTCGGAATGCCCAAAGAGCATCCGTCAGTTTGGTCAACCAGTCTTTTCTATTTTTAGCAACAGTTTTCTCCAGGATAAGTTTGATTTGTCTGTTTGAGATTTCAGCATGCCCGCTTGTTTAAGGATGATAGGGTGTAGAAAGTCGATGGTTGATTGAGTATTTCCGCATCAGAGTCTCGAAAGACCTGTTGCAGAAATGTGTCCCATTATCGCTAATAATAGCGCGTGGGTGTCCAAATCGCGAGAAGATATTCTCTTTCAAGAACTTAATGACAACTTTCCTATCATTAGTGCGACATGGAATGGCTTCTACCCACTTTGAGACATAATCAACCGCCAGCAGTATGTACAAATTCCCAAAGGAGTTGGGAAAGGGACCCATAAAATCAATGCCCCAAACATCGAATATTTCAACAACCAGAATAGGTTGCTGAGGCATTTCATTCCTCTGGGAGATTCTACCCGTGTACTGACATTGTGTACAGGTTTTGCAATGGTCAAATGCGTCCTTGAATAAGGTCGGCCAATAAAATCCACATTGCAAAACCTTCTCCGCCGTCTTTTTAGGACCAAAGTGACCCCCACAGGCATGATCATGACAAAAAGAAAGAACACTCTTGAACTCTTCTTTCGGGACACACCGTCGAATGATCTGATCAGGACAATACTTAAACAAGTATGGATCGTCCCAGTAAAAGTGTTTTACTTGGGATAAAAAGCGGTATTTGTCCTGTTTTGACCAATCGCTGGGTATAAGTCCCGTGACAAGATAGTTCACAATATCCCTGAACCATGGTTCATTGGATACGCTCAAGAGCTGTTCGTCAGGGAATGAGTCATCGATCGGCAGGGTCACAGGGGAAGAGATGCGTGAAAGATGGTCGGCTACTACATTTTCACATCCTTTCTTATCTTTGATAACAAGATCAAATTCTTGTAACAGAAGGATCCAACGTATTAGTCGACCTTTTGCATCTTTCTTCGCCAGAAGATGTTTTAAGGCGGAATGGTCAGTATACACAACTATAGGTGAGCCAATTAAGTAAGGCCTGAATTTTCTAGTGCAAATACAACCGCTAAAAGTTCCTTTTCGGTGGTTGTATAATTGATTTGCGCATCATTCAGGGTCTTACTTGCATAGTATATTACGTGTGGCATTTTTTCAATGTGTTGTCCTAAGACTGCACCTACTGCGAAATCAGATGCGTCACACATCAGCTCAAAGGGGTAGTCCCAGTTTGGTGATGATAGCACGGGGGCTGAAGTGAGTGAGTGTTTAAGTGAGTCGAAAGCTGTCTCGCAGTCCGAGTCAAAATAGAAGGTCGAATCCTTAGCCAGGAGAAGAGTTAAAGGTCTAGCAATTTTGCTAAAGTCCTTAATGAATCTCCTATAAAAGCCCGCATGGCCAAGAAAAGATCGAATATCTTTGACGCTTTTGGGATGAGGGAGGTTTTGAATGACATCTATCTTAGCTCTGTCAACCTCAATGCCTTTCTGTGAAATAACATGTCCAAGAACAATTCCTTCTTGGACCATAAAATGGCATTTTTCCCAGTTCAATGTTAAGTTCTTCTCTTTGCAACGAGTAAGAACAGCGTCCAGATTCGATAAGCAATCGGAAAAAGAGTCTCCAAAAATCGAGAAATCATCCATAAAGATCTCCAGGAAATTCTCTACCATATCAGAGAATATCCCCATCATACACCGCTGAAAGGTAGCGGGAGCATTGCATAGCCCAAAGGGCATGCGACTATAAGCAAAGGTACCAAAAGGACAAGTAAAAGTGGTTTTATCTTGATCCTTTTTGGCGATGGGGACCTGATTATAGCCTGAGTATCCGTCCATAAAACAATAATACTCTCGTCCCGCTAAGCGTTCTAGCATTTGATCAATGAATGGTAAAGGAAAGTGGTTTTTCCTCGTGGTAGCATTGAGTTTTCTATAATCGATACATACACGCCACCCAGTTTGGGCGCGTGTCTGAATCAACTCATTTGCTTCATTGGTTATAACAGTGATGCCGGATTTCTTAGGAACGACATGTATAGGACTTACCCATTGGCTATCGGAGATGGGGTATATAATACCATTATCTAGGCATTTGACGATCTCTTTCATGACCGCTTCCTTCATGAAGGGATTCAACCGTCTCTGTGGTTCTTGGGTTGGTCTGGCATCATCCATCACATGTATATGATGTTCAACTATCAAGGGACTAATCCCTTTGATGTCCGCCATATTCCAACCAAACGCCTCTTTATTAGATCTCAATACCGATAAAAGTGCATTCTCTTGCTCTAATGCTAGAGAAGCGGATATTATAACCGGTAAAGACTCCTTCTCACCTAAATAAGCATATTTCAGATGAGCCGGTAAAATTTTGAGATCTAATTCAGGCGGAGAAATGATAGAAAGAGGGATCATTGAGTGATTTTTGGATTTACAAAGAAACTCAGAGCCTGTGAAAGATACAGACTCGGGTGGAGAAAAGTCAGAAGTGCAGGACTCAAGTGTAGGTAAAGTGACCTCACTAAGATCTTGTGTGAAATCAAACAGAGATGTGGTAATGTCATCGAGATCAGTAAAGCAAAGTTCTTCAGCTCCACAACTATCGGGAGCGATCTCATGGACAGAGCACACATCTAAAATATGAGCAGAGGGTTCTGATGGCTGACTTCCAACTTTGTAGATGTTTAGTTCAATGGTCATATTTCCAAATGATAAGTTCATTGAACCGTTTCTACAGTTTATAACAGCGTTGGATGTGGCAAGGAAAGGACGACCCAGAATAACCGGAATTTGGCCCCAGGGGTTTGCTACAGGCTGTGTGTCAAGTACAATGAAGTCTACAGGGAAAACAAATTCCCCGACCTTTATCAACACATCCTCTAATTCACCCCTTGGTTTGGTGATTGAACGGTCTGCCATCTGGAGAGTGCAGTGAGCAGGTTTCAGCTCTCCAATCCCTAGTTGCTCATATACAGAATATGGAAGTAGGTTAACACTTGCGCCAAGGTCTAAAAGAGCACGATTTATGTTTTTACCCCCAATAGAAATCGATATTGTAGGACATCCTAGGTCCTTTCGTTTCTTTGGTAGCTGGGAGATAAAAGCAGTGCTGATATTATTAGCCATGAAGACCTTCTTCGGCACTTGAGTCTTCCTCTTCCTAGTGCATATGTCCTTAAGAATTTTCGCATATGCGGGGACTTGTTGAATTGCATTTAGGAGAGGGATATTGATGTTAACCTGTTTGAACATTTCCATAATTTTCTCCATATGAGGACTCGTTCTATTACCCCTTAACCGATTCGGGCAAGGAGCTTTCGCAATAAGTGACGGGTCCATCATAGGAGAAGGAAGAGGGGGTAGACAAGGTTCCAAAAGAGGTGTGGGGACCGTCTGTGGGGAACTATAAGGCTTGGGTTCAGGTGTTGAGCCTAGTGGGAAATGGAGAATAGGCTCGCGAGAAGGTGGTGTGGTAGAAGAAGAAGGATCAGAAAGAGAAGTGTGTGTGTGTGGAAAGGTCTCAGCCGGGGTGTTGATATGATTTTCAATATCATCAATACCTTCCCCGACATGATTATTCAGCACTCTCCCCGATCTCAACGTTGTGACGGCATTTACATTGTAATGCCCAGGATTCTGTAGGGGTTGAGAGGGAAGTTTCCATTTTTCTCTCGCACTCATTTCGGCTTTAAGGCGTGCGATTTCAGCTTCCATCGATCTGATACTCTCAGCTTGAGACGCTGAGTTTTTCTTTATCTCACTGACGGAAGATCTAACCTCAGTCGAAACCTCTATGAAATTTGATAAAAGTGATTTCATGGTTTGAGTGAATTGAGATAATTCGTCAGAACAGGTTATCGGATTAGACTGTGTAGGAGTGTTGACCTGATTTTGGAAATTTTGTGACAGATGGAGGTGCTGAGTGAGTTGAAGGGGTTGCTGTTGTGGTGGAGGAAGAGCCCTTTAAAATTTATTCGTGTTTGGAACCGTGTTTTGAGATTGGTTTTGGTTCCAAGCGAAATTCGGATGATTCCTCCAACCCTGATTGTACGTGGAAGAATATGGATCGTTTCTAGGTCGTTGAAATGCGGCATTTGTATGCTCGTGACCTTGAAACGCAGAGTTTAATGGACATTCTTCCGTTAAATGAGACGGATAGAACAGCACCCACAAACAGTTTTGGGGAGCGACATTGGGTTTAGGGAGGCTGCAGAAAATTTGTGTTCCATAACGTCGAGCTTCTTTTGCATTGCTGCCATCTCAGCTCGAACACCTATGGACACATCTATTTGGTGTATGCCACCCTTATTCAATGGTTGGATTCCACTCTCCCACTGTAGTGATTTTTCAGCGAACTCTTCTAAATACTTGCATGCTTCCCCATCATCCTTAGTCATAAAAGTACCTTGACACATGTTTTCAAGGCTCTGTTTAGTGTTTGGGTTAATGCCCTCATAAATGAATCGGCATAATTCCCATCTCGGGATGCCGTGATGAGGATACTGAACCAAAAGATC
Source organism: Agapanthus africanus (assembly GCA_030015575.1). Lineage (NCBI taxonomy): Eukaryota > Viridiplantae > Streptophyta > Magnoliopsida > Asparagales > Amaryllidaceae > Agapanthus > Agapanthus africanus. The sequence goes on from CM057337.1 coordinate 543,963,790, forward strand.
CTTGAAACGTTCAAAGCATTTAGAGAATGGTTTAGTAGGGAGCTGGGCAAATTGATTCAGTTCGCTACGGATTCGAGCTGTCTTTTATATTGGGTAAAATTTCTTAAGGAATGCAGCGACGAATTCTTCCCAATTCATAATAGAGTGTGTGGTAGTGTTATATAGCCACTTCTCGGCTATATCGCACAATGTAAATGGAAGAAGTCGTAGACGAATAGCATCCACTGAAAGTTGTGACGTACCCATCATTGCGCATACGTTTTCAAATTTGGTAATGAAAACGTAAGCGTCCTCAGTCTCGAGTCCGTGGAATTTGGGTAAAAGGTTGATGTATTGGGGTTTAATCTCAAAGTTATCCCCATTGGCTGGTGGTGTGGATAAGCAGGTCGAAAGAGGACCTCGAAGTGGATAGCACCTTTCCTGGAGAGAGATGCGGGGTGGATTCTGCACACCAACGGACGGCGGCAGATTAGGGTTAAAGAAGTTTGATGGAGTCGGATCCATCGGTGTGGGTGTGGTAGTGGGTAAAGAAGAAGTAAATGGAGAAATATCGACTTCGGAGTCGATAAAGGGTACGCGGACTAAACGGGCACTAGAATCCCGTGTCCAGCCTATCTTGTACTAAAAAGAGATAGTACAAGTGGCAGCATTGACTTATAATTAGGGGTATGAATGAATGCGGTGTTTGCTTTGAAAAAGGGACGGATTTTTGAAAAAATTATGTGACACAACAAATGCAGCACACAAACCCTAGAATCTAGTGGTCACCTAGGTCCGGCTCTAGACCGCTCCTAACTGCTAAAAGACAAGTTGCAGGATAGAATCCTCAAATGCCACTTTATCCCCCTGTGGCCAGGTAAGTGCCAGGTAAGTGGGAAGGTACTCCACTACGTAAGTAGTGGGCCTAATTAATAACCACTAGCCTTTGACACACTTGTCCAGGCACCACAAGAAAACGCGGATAAGCAATGAATTACCCACGGCCTTCTTCTGTCGTAAGTGAGCGCGACGGTCCTTAGAGTCATCTCTAGATTTCTTTTAGTTAATGTGGGTCAATGCGGATGCAAGTTTTGCGATTTTCGGGGCCTAGGAAGGGTAATGAACTCCCCACCTAATTTGGATTTGGCCGTGCCCCTTAATATCCGTATTTAGAATGCAAACAACCAAGAAACAAAATCACGCACAAATTTAATTTTGCAATTTGTGAGCTGGAATTATTTGCAAAGAATCCTGCACAAACTGTTAGTTGGAGCTAAAAAGAGGAGAGAGGAGAAGGTAAGAAATTACCTGAAGCAAAATTTTCACAGAGAACCCTCAAGAATGCCGCGGTTCCGCCGCATATGGGTACTTAAACCGCGCTTCCGCGGTTGTTTGTGCTGATCACTTCGCCAAAATTCAACAGAAGCTTCCTGTTGATAACTCCAGCTCTCTGGAATTTTCAAAAAAATTTCTTCAATTGCCAAACAGCTCCAGATTTCCTTGCAATTAACCACAACAAATCATTTAGGGTTTGCACGAATTTTGATCTCAAAAATTATAATGGAATAAATCTTCAATTCAAACTTTAATATGAAACGAATTACCGCATAATCCCCGGCAACGGCGCCATTTGATTGTTCGTAAAATTCGAGACTGTGTAAGTAAATCAACTCAAATGATCCCTGATAACGGTTTCATTTGATTATAATAAAATTTCTTGTTTGTGTAAATCGAATAAAGCGAATAAGTTTCTTTGTGTCGGTAATTAGGAAATTGAATAAAATTCACAATCAAAGAATTATATTTGACCGCAATCAATTACGGTGTCGATTGTAGATCGTAAGCGAGTGCGGATCGTCCATAGGGATTGTGCGATTAGTTTTTATATTTAATTTGTTTGAATTGAAAAGTTAAACGAAAAGAAAAGAAAACATGATTCAAGATTTTACCGATTGATTCAGGTGTCACTAATCTAATCAAGAATCAAGAAACTGATAAACAATCGAGAATCGAGTTTTGATGATATTTCCAACCAAATGTCAAGAATCTAAATGAGGCTCGTAGGAATCGATCGGATCTATAGACGTGATATAATCACAAGATATCGTGTTCTTGTCCTTCGAAGAATTGATACAAGATCGATGATGATCGACGAGAGTTAGGGCTTTCTTGTGAAACTAGGGTTTCATCGTTTAACCCTTGTTCTTTCGTCGATATCATTCACATTCTAGCCTCTAGCAATTTCAAGAAACGATCGTAACTCCCCAATTTCGAGCGATATCAATCAAGAAAGCATCGTAACGAATTGGGTCGTCGATTCTTGAACTTGCTAGGGTTTACAAAACTCGTAGGACTCAAGAATCGATTTAAGATATATTACATCATCATTCTATTGATCGTCTCGACTCCTCGACGAGCGGAGTATTACTCAAACATCACAACAAGAATTACAACTAGAAATTTAGATTGAATCATGATGCAAGAATTTAAAGAAAACAAGATAAAAGAATATCACCTTTTATTTATATCAACAATTTGATTACAGTCGCTCAAGAACTACATGAGGAAGAACTAAATTGTCGAATTGGCTTTGCTCGGCTCCGTGAGTCGCGGGTCGGCTTGGACCACTTGCTCTGTTGAAGATCGGCTCTGCTCATAAAATGTTGCAAGGCTTCTTGCTTGATGGGGTACTCGGGATCTTGGCTTTTGATTGGAATTAGGGTTAGGGTTTCACACAAGTCTTCTCACTAGACTTGTGGAAGAAGATGGAGAAAGAGAGTGGATCTAGATTGATACTAGAATTGGGGGATTCAAGTCTCCTTTTTACAAGTGAGCCTAGGGTCTTATTTATAGATCTCCCAAACCCTAGGCCTTGAGAAGTTCCCTCCAAAAGTTTGTTGAAAGACTTCTAGAAGTAGTTAGTTAGGCTTAGCTTAGGGTTTAAGCTAGGGTTTAGGGAGAAGTTTCTAGAATACAAGGCTAGTTTAGTGTTGATCCCAAAGCTTGCTGATCTGGCAGAAGGTTCTGGGGTCTTCTGGAAAATGTAGTACATTTATGAACTGTAGCCACTGAGAGAGGAGTTTTGCACCAAAAATGAGAAGCTAACTCCTTGGACCCACCGCGGATCCGCGGCGCAAGAAGGCTCCTGCCGCGGATCCACGGCTCTTTGTGGGGCTTGGGCCTTGTGCTTTCTGGTGTGGTTTTGGGACAACATTTGGAGCTTAATCTGATGTGTTGATTTGTATTTTCCCCTTTGTATTGATACCAGAACTGAAATCATTGAGTTGGCGTCATGTTTGATCGGTACCATGTAAATTTTGGCCTTTCTTCTGGATTTTCCTGCACAGATCTTAAAACAAGTGTTGCGCAATATAGAGATGATGCGATGCCATGAAATGCAGTCAATTTCCTTTATAATGCCGGTTTTAGAGTCTAACACATGTAATCTTATATTCTGCGACTGTTTTTCTAATATGTGAAATATGAATACCGTACACTTCTAATTGAATGCAAATGATAGGGAAATTGCTGGTTAAAAGATGCAATATTTTCGACTAATCAATCGCTATATACAATCCAGGGGCACAAACAAAGAGGGAACCATACCTTCCCAATAGGCTCCACCAAAAAGCGAAGCCGAGTCTCGACGGTTCACTGACAACTTAGAGACCACTTCAACATTCGTCTCGATACAGCAGGCGAGAAGTCACAACAATGTCCTTCCTCCAACAGGATTTGGACGTGACAAAGCAAACGAAGCGAAGGCCAAATTCCTAGCTTCAAGGTCTTAACGGCAAGTCATATAAAGCCTGAAAGATAACCAGAGATCATCTCACACCAGTGCGAAATGGTCACCACCTCGACGTTCGTCTCGACACAGTAGACGCAACATCATCAAACAGCGGAGCCACGGCAAAGTCCCTAGTTCCAAACCTCGACGGTTCACCAACAACCTAGAGACAACCGCAACATTCGTTTCGATATAGAGGTCGTAATGCCAGCAAACGAAGCGAAGGCCAAATTCCTAGCTTCAAGGTCTTAACGGCAAGTCATATAAAGCCTGAAAGACAACCGGAGATCATCTCACACCAGTGTGGAATGGTCACCACCTCGACGTTCGTCTCGACACAGCAGACACAACATCATCAAACAATGGAGCCACGACAAAGTCCCTAGTTCCAAACCTCGACGATTCACCAACAGCCTAGAGACAACTGCGACATTCGTCTCGATATAGAGGACGCAATGTCAGGAAACGAAGCAAAGGCCAAATTCCTAGTTTCAGGGTCTTGACGGCAAGTCATATAAAGCCTGAAAGACTATCGGGGATCATCCCACACCAGCGCGGAGTGGTTATGACTCATCGGGGCTCTCCAAAATGAGCCAACCTCAAGTAAAAAGTGGCATGGAATATCCCTACGCTTGCTCTTTCGACGGTAAGATTACCTGGAAGATTACTTAAAGACGTCTTGTCCAGCCCCCGAAGGGATCAGAGACACGACAATAGCAAGGCTACTCGAACAGCAAGATTGCATATCGAGGAACATATCAGCCAACGCGACGGTACGACGGCCAAAACCCTAAGTACCACAGACCCTAACGGACCTCTGTCGTAAAGAGCAGAGGTTAACTGTGACGTTAGGGTATCCTTGCGAGAAATGCTCGATTCATTTCGGCTCGTGAGGCAAAGCCTTAGGCGGCGGGGATTAAAAAAACCCTGCTTCCTAAGCACTGGGACCCTGCAAGTCGGTCCAAAACGGACTCTTGCATACTATTCACGGGTCACACTCTCCGAAGTCAAATCTTGATAAGGAGGGAAACAACCGCTTACGGGTCCTCTCGACTCTTAAGAGGGAAAAATTCTCTTATAGGATCCTTACGACTTATAAGAAAAAATACACTTAGGAATCCTCACATTCCTAAGGAGAAAATACACCTACGAGATCTTCTCGATCCGTAGGGAGAAAAATCTCTATGAGACCCTCACGGCTCATGGAGTTGAAAAGTCTTAGGCAGCAGATTTGAACCTGCGGCCTAAGCCATTCGTACGTCTTGAAGAAACCAAGACAGGATGCTCGCTCTATCATCTGTCGACCATGTTTGCTGAAGTAACATCCTGAGAATAAAAGAAAGAAGAAAGCGACAGAAAAAACATCCGATGTGCATTTGATCAAGCGTTCGAGACACACTCATTCATGCATGGGCAAAAGACTCAGAATGAGAAATAAGACAAGCTGAAATAAAAAATTTCCATTCATATTGCCAAAAATTCTTACAATCATGAAAGCAGTAAACGAAAAACATCATCAAATGTTTACAATGGCAAAACCTCAGATCCAGGGCATGGATTAAGGAATTCGAAAGTAAGGCCATCTAGAGTTCTTATGGCATTCCTGATTATTCTTGTGCGCAGCCTCTCGCTCTCACGTGTGTCAAGATCTTCGGCAAGGCCCCCCATTCTTCGATAAGCAGCGATTATCGTCATCTGCTGAAAAATTTGACGCAGATTGTCGATGAGGATATCCCGCCGTTTCTTCGAGATTAGCCCCGATAGATACACTGAATGCACCTTGTCTTCGGCATCATCCAGCGCGTTAAGCGGCATGGCCTCGTGAAATCCCGGGAGTGCTCTCCAAATGGCTCCCAGCACGACTTTCAAGAGAGCAGAACGGCGAGGTAGCATCCAACCAACGCGTGCGTTCAGACGGCCCATAACCTCCGCACACCGGGCATCTGTAAACTCCTGGTTCTGGTGACGGCCCTGTACGCAGATATCCTCGTAGGTGATGAATTTGTGCAGACTGTATAGATGAACAGCCATAATGCCTGAAGGAAACATCATTGGAAGATTAGCAATGAGGAAAAAGACACGGGGAGTTAAACTCCTCGAGTGCAATGCTCTGCAGACAGGAGTGACACCCGTCAAAATCAGTTATGAGGAGAATTTGAAGAAAATCTCCCAGGAACATGAAGAGCTCTGCTCTAAAAAGATGATATAATTCATCAAAAAAAATTCCATTTAAAAACCTCCAAGTTCCATGAAATAGCATCTTAAAAGTTCATTTATATGATTTGGAAGGAGCAAAGCTCCATTAATGAAATGAGAAAATACAAGGAAAATCTTTTAGAGAGCAGAGCTCTATTAATGGAACCCTAATAGGGTTCTCCTTAGTTCTCTTTAGACCCCTTTAGAGCAAAGCTTTGCTAAGTGAAACCCTAAATGGATCTTCTTTAAATCAGGGATCTATTGAGAGCAAGGCTCTTAAAATTGATTTAATTTAATCCAAAATTAATTGTTACCTAAAATTCTCTGGAGTTTGAACTTTTAAAAGTGCTTAAACAAAAGAGCAGGGCTCTGAACAAAATTCTTATGAAGAAATGAAAATCATCTAAGGGACCAAAGTTCCTATTTATAGGTATTGAAGAGCCGTTTCAACATCCAAGGGATGGCACGACGGTTGGAATTCTGCCACCGCTGCGCTCACGTTTGGAGGCCATGTAAGCGCACCGGTGGGGGCATTTTTTCCCCAATCCGAGCAAAGCTCTGTTCAAATTCTAGGACGGGAAACGAAGCAACGCTTCTATTTCCCCCGATCAGAGCAAAGCTCTGCTTTGAAATTAAACTAAAAATTAAAGTTAAAATAAATGAAGCAACGCTTCGGCTGACCTGCGCTCTGCGCTACGCGACACGTGGCAGCGCAGTTGCGTTAGCGCAGTCGCGCTGCACTCTGCGCTGCACGACATGTGGTAAGCGCAGATGCATTTGCGCCAATGCCAGCGCCAAACAAAATTAAAATTCTGAAAGATCTTTCTGATCTTGTTAAAAACAAGAAAATTGCCTTCTGTAAAACAGAAGCCCATGGATCAAAGATCCAATGGTAGGGAAAAATCCCTAAATCACTCAGAGAAAGATCTCTTTAACTAATTTAACAAATCTATTGGCACTATAAAAAGGCCCCTAGACCCCAAGTCTAAATGACATTAAAAACACAGATCAACACAGAGAGAAAAACAGAGAATTCCTCTAAAGAATTTTGAGAAGAACTCAAAGAAAGAAAAAGGTAAAAACCTTTGAATAAAAGAAGAGTTTCTTCTAAAAAGATCATTGATCTAAGAACAAGATCAAAAATCTTCAATAAAAAAATATATAATAATAACAAAGGCATTGCCTTTTGATGAACCACTGGTTCTGGAATCTTAAAAGATTCTTTTCTTGAATCCAAAATTGAATCAAGATAATAAAACAGTGCCCTGCACTTGTAAATCTGCACTGTTGCGCTCTTAGGTTGGCGCAAGCCACCAGAGAGAGCCACGTGTCAGCTCCAGAACAACTTGCGCTATGCGCTTTTAAAATAGAGCATTGCTCTCTGAAATTGGCGCAACTCACCAGAGCACGCCACGTGTCAGCAGCGCAACAGCGCAGCGCACTGCGCTAACTGCGCTTGTGCTCACCAGAGCGCGACACGTGTCACCTCCACATGCGCTTGCGCCTTGCGCTCATCAATTGGCGCAAAACGCCTGACAGGCCACGTGGCACACTGTCAAAAGAGCAAATGCTCTGCATTACTCAAAAGGGAACAGAGTCCAATTTAAAAAGCCTAACAGGCCAGAATAAAATGCAGTGCATTATTAAACAGGGGCAGAGCCCCAATAAAGGCCTAATAGGCCAAATGCAAATAAAACTTTTGAACATTCTCAACCGGACTTAGCCCAATTCCGGCCATAAGTCCTCAAATTAAATTGACTGAGCACGACTGCTCTCTTAAATCAATTTACACCCGGTTCAAGGGTACATCTCCGAACTCCTCTGACATTTGTCGTTGTAATCCTTCAACGTCGTCAGAAAGGTGACCGGTCCCAACAACCACATATCAATATGGACTTAAGCGTCCTTAAACCAACTCATGGACTTAAGCATCCTTAAACCAACCTATGGACTTAAGCGTTCTTAAACCAACCTATGGACTAAAGCGTCCTTAAACCAACCTATGGACTTAAGCGTCCTTAAACCAACTCACGGACTTAAGCGTCCTTAAACCAATGGACCCTCATATCCCTAAACTGGAACATGGACCACTATGTCCCTAAACTAGAACAATAGAGCCCCCAAATGCTCTTTTGTCGAATCTAAACGATCCCGTTTAAGTTGATCTTAGCCTCAATATGGCTAACGTATCCTTAAACCTTCAAACAGACTTTAGTCCCAAATTAGACTATAGATCCCCCAATCAACTTTGGTCCCAGGGTATATCTCTGAACTCCTCTGACACCTGTCGTGGTAATCCTTCAACGTCACCAGAGAGGTGATGGGTCCCGACGGCCATACATGCAATGGACCACTATGTCCCTAAACTGGAACAAGAGAGCCTCCAAATCCTCTTTTGTCGGATCTAAATGATCCCGTTAAATTGATCTTAGTCTCAAACTGGACTAACGTATCCTTAACGAACTTTTAAGTTGATCTTAGCCTCAAATACGGCTAACGTATCCTTAAACCAAAACCCCAAAATCAAATCTAAGAAAACACGGATTTGGACTAATCCACGTCCTACGGGCGACGACATAAATTAGTCTCCGTATACAATCCACGGGCAACCATAAACAAAACAAACACCCACGACACGAAGTGAAATTCTGGAGAAGGAGAAAGTTGTTACCGCGATGCGGTAGCGTAATTAACTGCTGGGGCTTGTGCCTGCAGGGAAGAGCGTCCCTACAATCAAAACCCCCTCAAGCGAGGGGAATCTGACGAAGTCTGCTACATCGGCCGCATCCGTCTAAACCTCCGATACACGGTGCCATAAATCAACTTGGCATCTTCGGAGAGGTGAACGGATAAAACCAAATAGCATCTGCCCTGAATCACAGGCAAGACGTCTTCACACCGTCTTTCGGAGGGGAACACTGCAGTTTTCTCAGTGTTCTGTTTTGTGATTTTTAGGATATTTTGTTTCTGCCCAGAATTTCCAGAGAACAAAGTTGTGTTTGGGGTAGTTACAAATCCGTATTTTTTTATCGAAGTTCTGTAGACTTTGGCTAATGGGTTATATCTATGATATGATATATGCACTGAACGTCAACTAATTACTATACGTCGATTAGTGGGGGTTGTGCATATCTGTGATCTGTAATGTTGATGGATTGTGTATATGAACTCGTTGGATTGTCGCGGATGAATAGCCGGGGGTTGTGAGATGAGAGTTTTCGTTATCTTTCATTTGATATAATATGTAAATTGATGTAATATTATTTCTATGGCCGCACATCCGGGATGAGGTTGTAGCCGCCATTGTATATTATTTCTTTTACTGTTTTTGCTCCTAGGATAGACCCAAGGTAGGGTGCACAAACTATCGGGTACCTCAAAGTGCCGAGTGGCCTACTCACGTTGTTGAGGGAGGTTGCTTCACTTCGGGTACTTGGCGGGTAGTTTGCCGCACCCGTAGGGGTCTAGGATGGGTTTTGGCTATTCATCGCGACCGTGTAATCCGTTTTTCGTTGCAGGCTCGAACGAAACGCGGATTCCTAGTATATCCAATGTGTTCATCTGTGATCTGGAATGGATATCATTGCATCTGACGAATGTATATATCTATATATGATATCTAGTAGGCATTGCTTATATTTTGCATCCGCGCTAGTCCAGCCCCCGCTCTGTCGTTAGTTAAGTAACTTAACGGGTAATGACGGCGCCCCGTGGCGAATGCGGATGGCATAAGCGTACGTCATATTTTCGTTGTTTTCTGCAATGGTAGGATTAAATGATAGGACGCATTAAATTAATGCAAGAAAATAAACCAAAGTAAAAGTCGTTGGAACAATTTCAAAACCACTCGGTTTCTTTTCAAAACAACTTTTAAACGCGAAGCTTAAACCACTCCTTTTAAAAGCTATCACGTTCCATCGATTATATCAAGTTCACTACGTTCACGGTTTCGCCAAAACCATTCGTAGCCCTCTATTATTTCAGTTAAATATTTGGTAGTATTCAAGCTATGTATTTTGACATACGCAAAGGCATAGTGATTGGTTGCTGCCGGATATTTATCTGTTGCATTGATAGATGCGTTGGTTTGAGACAGTCGTACTGCCATTTTGGCCTACATCAAGGGTATGTACAGGTGGGTTCAAATTAACCTGGTAAATGATGGGTAGAACTTGACATGTGACTTATGATATTTTGGCCTACGTCAAGGTCATAAGAGCATGGGGCAAAAATCCACATCGGGAGTTTCTAAAGAAACTGAAACTTGCTAGTGATGCATACCATTTGGAGTGTGATAATTCTGGTAGGATTCCTTCAGTTTATCACACGATGATATTTGGATCTCGATCCTACTGTGAGTATATGCTACTCTTCGGGAACATTCTCACTTAACGATCAATGCTATAAACCAAGTAGCTGTCTAGAAAGGTGTTAGCGGGGCTACGCCCACAGAGAAAAGAGGTTATTTAATTAAGGAACTTCGCGAAAGCGTTGGAAAACCTCCCTCGAAATACCAACACTGGCCTGGCTGAACGGTTAAGCAAGTATTATACGGTGAGATTGATCCCGACTAATTCTTCCTTTTTGGTTTGAGGAAGGATTCGAGAAACAGTGGGAGCCATCCTGTTTAGACAAACTAAAAACCACTCTAAACTTGCAAGAGCATCATGCTAAAGTGTTTCTTCTCTCTCCTAATTGCAGCGACCAAACATCATGACCGGACTTAAGTTACTACTAGAAAAAAATATACTGACTGGGCCAAACTACAAAGATTGGCTCAGGAATGTCAAAATGGCAATCACTTATGACAAGTTGGGGTATCTTCTTACCACCAAAGCTCCCCCTGTCCCAGGACCTCAATCCAGCATCGCGGATAAGGAAATCCGTAAGACCTGGAAGATTGATTGCGCGAGGGCTAAGTGCATCGAGCTTGCCTCTATGGACAATGAACATCAGAGGAGGCACGAGGATATGGACCTAGAATCCATATTTCTTCATACAAAAGATCTATATGGAGAGCAATCCCGTATCGCCAGATACGAAGTCTCGAAAAAGTTATTTTCGGCGAGATTGGCCGTCGGATCATCTGTAGCGGAACACGTGCTTCAGATGATTGGCTACATTGAAGAGCTCGCGGACCTTGGGACCACGTTAGAGAACGAGCTCTACACTGACTTGATTCTCCAGTCCCTTCATTCCACTTACGCCCAGTTTATCCTGAACTTCAACATGCAAGGAAAGGAAGTTGAACTTCCGGAACTCCTTAACATGTTGAGGAGTGCAGAGGGCACCCTAAAGAAAGTAAGGGAAACACCCACTTTGTCTGTTGGAGAACCTTCTTCTTCTTGGTCCAAGGCGAAAGCCAAAGGAAAGAAGAAGAAAGCCCCCACCAAACCAAGGGGCGGTGTTAGTAAAGTGGAAGCCAAGGGAAACGCAAAAATGGCAAAGGTAGCGGGACAGCTTGTGGGGAAAGAAGAGTGCTTTTATTGTCATAAGAAAGGACACTGGAAGAAAGATTGCAGGGCTTGGAAGGCCAAGATCCAGGACCCGAAGCAAGTTGTGGCTTCGGCTTCAGGTGTGTATGTTATTGAAAATGTCTATCAGTAAACTCTACTTCCTGGGTATTGGATACCAGATCAAGATCTTATATCTATAATTCTTTGCAGGCACTGAGAAAGCGTAGGGTTTTGAAGGCAGGTGATATGACCCTCAGAGTTGCAAACGGAGCTGGCATGGATACTGAGTCCATGTGGGACTATCACTTGGGGTTGTCAAATGGACATGTTTTGGTTTTGCGTGATTGTTATTTTTTACCCAGTGCGACTTGTAATATCATATCTGTATCTTTAATGTCTAAAGAAGGTTATGATTTTGCATTTGTAAGTAATGTTGTAAACATTCACCTTAATCATGTTCTGATTGGGTCGGGTACATTAAGCAACGGTATATACGTATTGAACCAACCACAGATTTTCAATGTCCAGAATACACACAAAAGAAAGTTTCCAGAAATAAATCATGCTTTCTTATGGCATTGTAGATTGGGTCACATCAACGAGAGAAGGTTGACTAAGTTACATAAAGAAGGATATTTGGATCCGTTCGAATATCAATCATATGCAACTTGTCAATCATGTCTCAAAGAAAAGATGACAAAGACTCCGTTTACTGGACATGGAGTAAGAGCGAGCGAGCTCTTAGGACTCGTACACAGCAATGTATGAGGTCCAATGTTTACACATGCGCGAAGTGGTTATTCTTACTTCATTACTTTTACGGATGATTTTTCAAAGTTCGGGAATGTCTTCTTAATGAAGCATAAATCTGAAGCCTTTGAAAAATTCCAGAAATACAAGAATGAAGTAGAAAAACAAACAGGCAAAAGTATCAAGACACTAAAATCTGATCGAGGTGGTGAATACTTGAGTGCCGAGTTCCTAGGTTACCTAAAAGAGAATGGAATTCTCTCTCAAGTTACTCCTCCATACACCCCCACGACATAATGGTGTATCGGAGAGACGGAACCGAACCCTATTGGATATGGTACGTTCCATGATGAGTAATGCTGAGTTGCCGTGATCTTTCTAGGGATATGCACTAGAATCAGCTGCATATCTTTTGAACCGAGTTCCAACTAAGACTGTGCCTACTATACTATATCAGATGTGGAGTGGGAAGAAACCCTATATTCAATATCTGAAGATTTGGGGATGTCCAGCTTTTATCAAAAAGCAGCATGCGGACAAACTCGAGGCACGCTCAGTACAGTGCAAGTTTGTGAGATACCCAAAGAACTCTATGGGGTATCTTTTCTATTACGCAGAAGAACAAAAGGTTTTTGTCTCTCGTCATGCCCACTTTCTGGAACATCAGTTCTTAGAAAAAGAAACAAGTGGGAGCGCAATAGAACTGGAAGAAATTCCAGAACCACAAGCCATTACTGAAAGCTTAGTAGAACCAGAAGGTTCGAAAGAAAAGGACATTCCTGCGCCGCTCCGCAGGAGTAGTAGACAGTCTCATCCGCCCGAGAGATACTACGGTTTTCTCATAGACGGGGATAGAGAGGATTGCATCATTGATAATGATGAGCCGACTAGCTTCCAGCAGGCCATTCAGAGCGCTGACTCAGTAAAATGGCTGGATACAATGCGGACCGAAATGGAGTCCATATACACTAACAAAGTATGGACTTTGGACATTGCTCCAGAAGGGGTAAAACCCATAGGCTGCAAATAGATCTTCAAAAGGAAGATTGGTGTAGATGGACAGGTTGAGACCTATAAGACTAGACTTGTTGCAAAGAATTTTCGTCAAAGACCTGGTTTGGACTATGACGAAACCTTTTCTCCAGTGGCTATTCTCAAATCCATTCGGATCCTTCTTGCCATTGCTGCCTTCCACAATTATGAGATTTGGCAGATGGACGTAAAGACCGCTTTTCTAAATGGAAATTTAGAGGAGTGTGTCTATATGGACCAGGCAGAGGGTTTCATTCAGAGTGGGAGCAGCGAGAAAGTGTGCAAGTTGCTTACGTCCATTTATGGACTGAAGCAGGCATCGCGGAGTTGGAACATCTATTTTGATGAAAAGGTCAAAAAATTTGGCTTTATCAAAAATCCAGATGAACCATGCATCTATAGTAAAATTGTAGCACGAATTGTCGTATTCCTCCTTTTATACGTGGATGACATTCTCTTGATAGGAAATGACATTCCTATGCTACAATCTGTCAAAGGTTTCTTGTCACACATGGTCTCCATGAATGACCTGGGTGATGCCTGTTACATTCTAGAGATCCGGATCCATCGTGATAGGTCCAAGAGGATATTAGGACTTTCGCAGTCCAGGTACATCGACACCATACTGAAAAGATTCAGTATGGAAGATTCCAAGCGCGGTAATTTACCGGCTTGTCACGGGATCACCCTCTCCAAAGAGATGTCTCCCAAGACTGATTTGGAAAGGGATCGCATGTCTATTATACCCTACGCTTCTGCGGTAGGCTCTATATTGTATGCGATGTTGTGTACCAGACCAGATGTAGCTTATGCACCGAGTGTGGTAAGCCGGTATCAGTCAAACCCTGGGGAGAAGCACTGGATAGCAGTAAAGAACATTCTGAAGTACCTGAGAAGGACTAAGGACATGTTTTTGGTTTACGGCGGAAAAGACCTCCAGATGGAGGCCTTTGCTGACTCCAGCTTCCAGAGTGACAAGGATGACTCTAAATCCATGTCGGGTTATGTCTTTACCCTCAATGGAGGGGCGGTGTGTTGGAAGAGTTCCAAACAGGAAACCGTTGCTGACTCGACGATGGAAGCGGAATATATCGCTGCATCTGATGCCGCAAAAGAAGTTGTCTGGATGAGGAAGTTCTTGACAGAACTTCAAGTGGTTCCGTCCATTATTGATCCAATACCTTTGTATTGTGGCAACAACGGGGCTATAGCTTTAGCGAAGGAATCCAGGTCCCATCAGAAGTCCAGACACATCTTGAGGCGGTATCACTTGATCAAGGAGATCGTGGATCGCCGGGAGATCGAGGTTCGGAGGGTTACTACAGAAGATAACACTGCAGATCCATTCACGAAGGCCATACCCCAGACTCAATTTAAGCGGCTGATCGAGATGATAAGTCTTCGATCCGCCAGTATATGGCCTTAGTGCAAGTGGGAGATTGTTAGTGTATATGCCCTAGAGGTCATTACTGTATCATACTAGTTTGTATATTACTTGACGAAAGCTTGGGATATTCACAGTTGTATGGACAATCTTGCTCGAAATGGTAGTATGCTACTTGGTTTGTTTCTACTTTAATGTGTGCATGTGTTTCTTTTAGCATATCGCCTATACACATTAGTGGAGCCCTTAGGATCTTTGCTTGATTACCAGCGTTGTGATGGCAGTCATACTAGTGGGGACTGGGTAATCTACAAGCATATCCTTATACAGGTCCCTAGTCGTAGGATTATCGAGACAGGGCATCGATACTCCAGAGTAGATTAGTGTATACGCTTCTCATCCCAGGAGGGGAGATGGTCTGTTCCACAGCCATTAGTACGTCGTACTGGAGATAGTATGCATGTGCTCGTTAGGTTACGAGTACACTGGACAGGACTTGATGGGAACTGTTGGTTTGGTATTATACCTATCGTCGGTTATCAGTTCCCAGGTGACATGAGTACAGCATAGTCCGTTGACTTGACACTATCACTTTGCCTCGAGTGTGTTCCCACTGTTCTTAGATCACTACCCTACCACGGCTCAAATGAGTCGTGCAAACAGGTAATAGTTGGGTGCAGTCCCGAAGCACTTAGAGGCAGTAACGGTTAGACAGGATTCGTCTCTCCCGGTATTGGGGGTTGATATCGCGCTGTGTCTAGGAGAGCCATTACACATAGTCGTCCCTGGCCAGGGCAAGCGAGAATTACTGGTAGTGTTTCCAGTAGTTTCTCAGCGTGTTCTGGGCTACACTCTGGCACGACTTGTACCGCTATTAAGGGACTAACGTTTACCACCCCCCTAGGCCCGACATGCGATACTCTCAGACGAACAGACCGGATTGTATGGAGATTGTCATATTCAGGCTCAGTAGGAGTTCGGATGGGTTCACCTCATCAGTCTTCTTATCGGCATCTACCTGGGGACAGTTACGTACAGCTAGTACCGCTTGCGGCCTGTGGTTAAACCCACTTCCAGCGTAGTGTCGAGATTTTAGAGTCCCATACAGAAGGCTATTCGCTTTTGGGCAAAACAGAGTAGAGGTCGCATGGTTTTGCGACAGGGTTCGTTCACATCCGCGCACTTGTGCACGTTTGGTGTCCGGGCAGTTATTACTAGCGGGCTTTGGTTTAAGACAGATCCTAGTATATGTTTTGGGATTGGTTTTATCTCATTGTATTCGTGTTCCTCGGAACACGGATGCGGGTATGTATGCACAGTTGACAGAGGCAGAGGCGAGGATTCTCATTAGGGTTGTTGACCGTTGACTTTTTCTAAACCCTAATGAGAATATGAAATATGATTAATAATATTACCTAAGGATTATTGTGCCATGGTTGAGTTGAATATTTTACTTTTGTTGGCTTGTTGACTTTGTTGACCGGTTGACCATTGTGGACTTGTTGACCATCATCATTTCATTTCAATGATGCTTCTTGTTCTTTGCAAAATGCATTAAATGCATGAAATGATAATGGTCATTGAAATTAACCATCACAATTCTTAATTATTATTATCATCATCATCATCATTCTTACTTTTGTGAGCATGGTTGTAAATTATCATCTCATTCTCACTTGCTCACTCTCTCTCGTCAAAAGCGCATCCTCTTCCTCTCTCTCAAAGCTCTCATGTCTCATGTGTTGAGAAGCATGAGCTATTGAGGTAAAACCACTAAAACTCTTCTTTACTCACTCTAGAGTTCTAGGTTTAGCAAGCCAAGCACTTTAGTTGCCTCTCGGTTGAGGTAAGAGCTCAAGGTAGAAGCTTTCGGATGGATCCTTCATCGACAAAGAAGAGACTACGAGGTGGAACCGTTCAAACCATCCCAAGGAGCAAGAAGAGAAAGAGTTCAAGACCTAGGTATAACCGTATAACATAGTAGTTAAACTTGTAGTTAGTTTGCTAGGTTTTGTTTAGCAAAGATCCTCTTTTCTAGTCCATGTTGCCTTGTCACAAAAATCGTTTTCACCGTTTCCGTTTCCCCGTAAGGACCGGGTGGGCAATGTGGACTTACATCCCCATGTCCCCGAAGTCGAGGAGGGATCGCTCAGACTTATATAAACCTGGCGTTTCTTGGGGAGTGCTTCAGATCCGCTGCATTTGATGGGCAGTAGGCTGCCCGCTGCAAATGCGCCGATCAGAAGGAAGCTCGGTGGCCTCACTTTGAGGGCTTCAAATCCTCTGCGTATGGTGGGCAGGAGGATGCCCGCTGGGGATGCGCCGAGCAGGGTAGCTTCTCGGCTGCCTCTTGGCGGGGCTTTGAATCATGGCGTCTTGGGTAAGGAGCTACCAGAAAGGGATGACCGAGCAGGGAAGCCACTCGGTTGCCTCTTGGCGAGGCCTTTGATCCCTGGCGCCCCAGGTAGGGAGCTACCAGACGAGGATGACCGAGCAGGGAAGCCGCTCGGCTGCCTCTTGGTGAGGGCTTTGATCCTTGGCGTCCTGGGTAGGGAGCTACCAGCCGAGGATGACCGAGCAGGGTAGCCGCTCAGTTGCCTCTTGGCGAGGGCTTTGATCCCTGTCTCACGGGTAGGCAACTACCAGCCGGGGATGACCGAGCGGGGAAGCCGCTCGGTTGCCTCTTGGCGAAGGCTTTGATCCCTGGCGTCATGGGTAGGAAGATACCAGCCGGGGATGACCAAGCAGGGTAGCCGCTCGGCTGCCTCTTGGCAAGGGCTTTGATTCCTGGAATCGTGGGTAGGCAACTACCAGCCGGGGATGACCGAGCAGGGAAGCCACTCGGATGCCTCTTAGCGAGGGCTTTGATCCCTGGCGTCATGGGTAGGAAGCTATCAGCCGAGGATGACCGAACAAGGGCGGGTCCGGTTGCCTCTTGGCGAGGGCTTTGATCCCTGTCGATTGTGGTAGGAAGCTACCAGCCGGGGATAGCCGAGCAAGGATCGGGCTCGACTGCCTCTAAGGGGGACTTGATCCTTAGCGCGGGAGGGGCTGTAAGAAGCCTACTACGGACGGGGGCCGAGCAGGGTTACTGCCCGGTGCCTCTTGGCGAGGGCTTTGAGCCCTGTCGGTCATGGTAGGAAGCTACCAGTCGGGGATAGCCGAGCAAGGGTCGGGCTCGACTGCCTCTAAGGAGGACTTTGATCCTTAGAGCTGGAGGGGCCGTAGGAGGCCTGCTAAGGATAACCGGGCAGTGAAGCTGCGCGGTTGCCTCTTGGCGAGGGCTTTGATCCCTGGCATTGCGTGTAGGGAAGCTACCAGCCAGGGATAGCCGAGCGGGGTAGCCGCTCGGCTGCCTCTAGGCGAGGGCTTTGAACCTTAGCTTTGGAGGGGCTGTAAGAGGCCTGCTAAGGATAACCTGGCAGTGGAGCTGTGCGGTGGCCTCTTGGCGAGGGCTCTGACCCCTGGCGTTGTGTGTAGGGAAGCTACCGGCCAGGGATAGCCGAGTAGGGTAGCCGTTCGGCTGCCTCTAGGCGAGAACTTTGATCCCTGGCGTTGCGTGTAGGGAAGCTACCGGCCAGGGATAGCTGAGCAGGGTAGCCGCTCGGCTGTCTCTAGACGAGGGCTTTGATCCTTAGTGTTAGAGGGGCCGTAGGAGGCCTGCTAAGGATAACCGGGCAGTGAAACTGCGCGGTTACCTCTTGGTGAGGGTTTTGATCCCTGGCGTTGCGTGTAGGGAACCTACCGGCCATGGATAACCGAGCAGGGTAGCCGCTCGGCTGCCTTTAGGCAAGGGCTTTGATCCCTGGCGTTGTGTGTAGAGAAGCTACTGGCCAGGTTATCCTTAGCAGTATAACGGTTTTAGCCGTGACCATATTGGTTTTTGGTCATAGTTAAACCCGTTACCAAATCCCTTCCCAGTAGCAGTGACTATAGAATTTTCATATTATTCATGTGATAATTTAATAAATATAATAAATAAAAAGATTTGTCAATTCTATGATTTAAATATCTATCTCTATTTTTATCTCTCCCTCTACTATTACAACCACAACTCATAGGGTCCCAGTTTTGATTTCAATTTGATGGTTTACTACAGCCTCTGATAGAGGCATATCAACAAAAAAAAGAAAAAAATGTACATCCTTCTCAAATCTTTGTCCATTTCGCATGTCCAAAATACTAGTATGTTTAATCAAAATAAAAATAAAAATTAAAGGCTTCAAAAACTATTAATTTAGTTTCAACAAATTTAAAATGAGAAGAGTCATGTATTTGAGGTATTCATAGTTAATTACCATACATTAGTATAAAGTATTATTTTGCATGGGATATACTACAACTACAACAACAAACCAAAGAGCCTTTATACCAAGCATATGTGGTAGGCTATGTGAAACTAACATAAGAATCATGCCGGATGGAGCACAAGGATTCTACACCTCCACTCATATCGAACAATATATTTTCATTAAGGCTTTCATAAAATTATAGATAGATCATAAACTATAGGTACATATGGATAATAAGTGTCTATTTAAACTAAAACTAAAGGTAAGCATAACATGAGGAATTGGGGGGAACTTGAATTTCCGTATAGGAGTACTACACCAACTCATATAAATAATAATAATTAAAAAGAACAATCCAACTGAAGCATTTGACTCTGAATGGAAAAATAAACAAAACAGCAAAAGAAATATTCATTGAAGGAATCTATACTTAACTAACTAGCATGCAATAGAAATTGATCCACTTTCTTCAAAGCAAATTTGGTGTGAGCCAAACTCGTGGTGGCCAATTTAATCTTGGAATATCTTGAGGATAACATGGTGCTATGGTACCATCTTCTAAGTTGCAAACACCGATATCACGATCTCTATCTTTAAAGTATGGAGTTTCTTCCCAATTGTCATCGACAAAGTAGATGCAATTTCTTTTCAAGTTAGAAAAGTTTTGAGTGGGCAAAGATATGGTGGAGCCATTCCCGATGAATAATGCGTTTTGATCCTCCAGAGATTGCATCCTCAGACAGCGAAACTTGTCACCGTCATCGATTAACTGGTACACTTCAAAAGAAACTATCCTAAACACATCCTCGCCCTCGCCTTTATATCGCTCCCTTCGAACAAGCAAAATTCGAGATGAGGATACAACCAAGTATGAACATAAGAAACGATCATAATCAGGTTCCAGAACGAGTTGAATGGTACGAATAGCACATGGGCGTTGAGAAGTGTTGGTTGTGAGATCCCAGACTTCGACTTGTTCATAATTATCCAACGTGTAGAAAACGCCTTCATGAAAAAGAAGACCTCTATAGAATTTTCCCTCCATTGTGGTCCAGACATCATCTTCACTTGTAGCATAAGCCAATCTTGAAAAGGCATGAATAAGAGAATCACAAGCCATGAATTTTGCGACCATGAAACCACAGATCTACCATGAGTAGAGAAAAGATAGCGTTTAGTTTCTTCCATGCTAAACTCAAACGCCTCATCCTCTACAAAAGATTCGGAATCATAACAATAGAGGTATTTGATAAGGTGTCCTTCGGGGTCGCGCTTCGCTCCAATTGAAGGAAGGGAGAGGATGGAAGGGAGGGGGATTTGGACACGTGTGATTGGATTTAGGAGGTGCAAATCTGATCGCTCGTCGGCTGTGATCAACCATCCTTCTGATGATCCGATCCATACGCGCTTGCGGATATCAGGCTCAAGCAACTTATTCATATGATACATCTCATTCTCTGCTATATTGTAAAATTGGCAACCCTTGAAAGGATTGGAAAACATCAACCATGGTGATTCCAGAATAGGTGCATGATTATTTTGAGTTTCGGCAGCACGTCTCCAGTATCTGCACACGCACCGGCAACGGATACGGTTGACCGTCGACAATCTATCAAAGATCTCGGAGAAAATCTCAGGTGGAAACCAGGACCATTGATTTGCCTCTACTATTTTAAGTGGAAAAGAAAGCGGTTTACTGATCGACGACGAAAGAAAGATATAGAAAACAATAAGAGAGAATGAAGAATACCAGATCAAATCTGCACCGATTGAGAGAACTCTATGATGCTCCAAGCCTCTTATTTTTGCCGTCTTCTCGCTGTTCTCTCTCTCTCTCTCAATCTCCTAAGATAGCCACAATACAAATTTAAGGATGGTTATGCCAAAACCTAATTTGATTCTTAATTCTGATAGCCTTTCTAATACAATATTACTAGCACATGCGATGCACGTATGAACAACTGAATTCTTAATAACCAATTGGTTAGATTTTTTTATCTTTTATATATATTACTGTTAGTTTTAGAGATAAATGTAGTTGCCCAGAAAGATGGAGATAATTTTTATCATGGAAAATTTAGATATAAGGTATTTTCTCTTTTTTACCTTAACAATTGACATGGTAGGTAAATATTTTGAAACATCTGCAAAATCTATATCGCATGAAATTGGATTTCAAGGCAAATTTTAAACGCTCTTCCTTAGGCATTATACACGTAGAGATAAAAACGAATTACGATCACATGTCTTTAAATAGTTAAAAAGCTTCCCCTTTTTAAACAAAAAAACTATGATCTGATGAATTAAACCAGTTTTAAAATTGCACTCTGATTTCTTTTCTTAAAACAGCTTTCAATCTTAGTATTTCTATTTATTTATTTATTTTTGCAGCGATAGTATTTCTGTTTATTACTCTAACACTACTAAAATAGGAGGTTGTCCCTACGGATATTGAAATCCGTAGGGGCAGATTTATGTTGGCCCTACGAATTAAGCCGTAGGGCCAAAAGGTTGCCCCTACGGTCCAAGATTTTCAAGAGTAAAAATATTAAATCTTAATTTGGTGTTTGTCCCTACGAAGCCGCAAACCAAGGACCTACGGATAAATCCGTAGGGGCATCTAAATATGGATTTAATAGAAAAGGCACATAATTTCCCTATGCGCCGATTATCCTCTCTCCTCGCTCGTGCCCGCGAAATCTCCCAAATCCCCTTTTCTCGTCGCCGCGTCGCCGATCTCGCCAATCTCGTCGCTAATCTCACCGATCTCGTCGCCGTTCTCTCTCTCTCTCTCGTTCCCGATCTTGTTCCCGTTCTCGTCGCCGTTATTCCTCGTCGTCGATTGTCGATTGTCTCCTCCACCGAACAGGTAAGTAATTAAATTTTCAATTAAAGTAATTTTTGATTATTTTAGGGGTTGGGGTTGGGGTTGCAGTTGGGGTTTAGCTAGGGTTGCGGTTGGGGTTGGGTTCGGCTAGGGTTGCGGTTGGGGTTGGGTTCGGCTAGGGTTGCGGTTGGGGTTGGGGCTGGGGTTGGGGTTAGGGTTCACACAATATAAATCCTCAATGAATATTTTTTATTTATGTTGTTTGCAATGTAGATTGCGGGCATCCATACGCCTCTAGGAAAAATCCAATTTCTGCTGAAGTATTTAGAGTGCCTTGGGAGTAATTTTTTTGGGGTTCCAGTTCTTGCAGTCAGATGTAAACTGCTGTTGCTAATTTTGCAGAGATGCAATCAATTGTAACTATGAGAAACATGAATGGTTTCTGAGTAGTACTGGTTATTTTTGTTCTTATGAAAAAAGTTGTTTTGTTGTTATGTTGAAAATTCCGTGGGTACTTTGCATGAATTTTAGTGTACTGTTTTGAATTTTTTTTAAAGTGGATGCTTTGAAAGAATGATGAAGAAAACATGCTGGGAAGTAGAAGAAGAGAAAAATGTGAAAAGAGAACATGGTGTGTGTGTGTGTTGGTTTGGGGTGCTGGTTTTTGTTTTTTCATGTGTGTGTGTGTGGTGGGGGGGCACACACTTCCATTTTTCTCTCGTCTTGGCGTATGCAACCAGTGATGGGAATAATTTCCGGTGGGGTGGGGTTAGGTTTTGGAAGTGGTAGAAGAGGAAGTTGAAATTGATGGTTCAGTTGTAATTTCCGGACTAGTAACTGTGATAATCAGTCAGGCATCAGTTGTATTTAGGACCTGTTTGGATAATTGCGAGTATGAGATGCTCTTTAAAAAACTTCATAAAAACATTTATGGAAGTAATTTTGGAAGTTACTTTATGTGTTTGTTTATGTAATGTTGAAAAAAGAAAAAATTCCTAAGAAGTTACATCATTTACTCTTCCATTAACAAAATGAGTTTGGAAAATTGTTTGGTAGACATGATTTTTACCATTTTTTGAAAGTAAGAAATCTAGCATAGGTTTTTGACATAGCCCAAAAACAAAAGAAGCGATGTTGGAAAGCTATAACTGAGCGAGCTAGACACTGTTAAGAAGTTGAAGTTTCAAGAATTATAAAATATATTTGTGGAGCTTAATGTATGTATATGCTACCTGCCTTTATCTTAGCATATCTTACATGCTGTTTTTCCATCGTTAATTGTAAGAATTGAATTAGGAATCTAGAATGATGCAACTTAAGTTGCTTTATCTACTTTTATCATATGATTTTGGAAATAAATTTGAACATAGGATTATGACATTCTTTCTTTTTCTTTTCGTTATAACCTTTAACTGATTTTAGCAAAAAAATGTCCTTTAAACAAGAGAAGCCAGTGTCTTGTCAAGAAATTTGACTTTCTTAATTGTTTTAAGCTTATCTATTGATGTATGCTTGGTATTGTAGGCAGAACTTTACAGGGTAAGGAAAGCATTTGATAAAGCTGAGCCATTATATTTAGAAGCCATAACTATTCTGGAGGAAGTGTTTGGTTCTGATGACGTACCTTGTGTATATTATTTCAGTTGAAATTTATTTTATTTTCTAACCTTGTAGACATGTATGCTTAGTAATTAACTAATGTTAAATCTAATAATTTGTATAAATAGTTATTAATGAAGTTCAGTGAAGGGTCTTTAAGCCTTTTTGACTTTTTTTTAATGATATATACTTACATTATATGTGTAGAACAGATATAGTAATTCTGTTTTTTAATATATGATTTTATGTATTTTTACATTTTTAGTTACCTAAATTGGATGATGGACACATTTGTCATTCTTTAAGGTTTCTTGCTTTTGCAGAGTAGGGGCTGCTTTACACAACCTAGGACAATTTTTCCTTGTCCAGCGAAAACTTGAGCAGGCTCAGAAGTGCTATGAGGTATAAGTTCTTTCGAAGCACTTTTTTCTTTATGAATTTTTCTATTTTAATAATATTTTTTCTATGAACCATGATACTTGATATGATAGTTGTTAGTAATAAAGCATAAATTTCAAGGCAAGGTTCTCAGAACTCTAATGTTGCATTTTGATAGATTTATATCTAAGTTTTAAGGCAATCAAGTTTCATCTTTTATGGGCTATTTCTCATCTCCTTCCCCCAAAAGAAAATCCCTCTACTTCTATGTCTTCTCATCCATTTCATATTTCCAGGTTCTCCCAAAAGAAATTATAATAACATGTCACATCTTCTTTAAGCAGCATAAGTTAATTGTTTATTTATCTATCAATTCCTATGTGATAATCTGTTCTATTGTCTTTCTGTTTCTTTTGGCAGCATGCTCTAAAGGTATGAAACATTGCTTGAATTCTCTGTCTTTCATCTCCGATATGGTGGTTCTTTTCCTTTTATTGCTATATGTTGTTTATGTTTTGCGTAGATAGAAGGACATGTTCTGAGCTATGGTGTGCTTATACAATGTATTATCTTAAGAAGGGTAATACCGTGTTTTTCTAATATGGATAATTTGTCATTGTTAATCCATCTTCCAGAAAACGGTTTATACGGAGGAAGTATATTTCATGGTACTTGAGAAAAATATATGTTGAAGTCAAAAGTTATCAAGATTTAAATGCTCCGCTTATAGTCTTTCAAGATATTTTATATTCCAAGGCAAGGTGAAATAATTGCATGCTTGTGCACGATTTGGTATGTAGATTCAAGGTTATGCATGGCTACGACCCTTTCTTATGGTTTCTTATCATAATTTTCTGTACACTTGTAGTTTATAAAGGCAGTTAGATCATATCACTATACGAAATATTGTATTGTGTTCTATTATGTATGGTGGATCACACACTAGAAACCAAGACATTGCATGTCTGTGCACGTTTTGGTATATTCCTCGATACGTGAAACAAATTTGATTTAATAAGGGAAAACTTAAAATAACAACCTTTATACTAAAAAAATTATATATGCTATTACTTAGTAGTTTATGGTTTTCAGATGCAAAATCCATTTGAGAAATATTTTTCCTACCCACTATTAATCAATATTCTCAATATAGTTATCATAACCTACAATTTATATGATACAGTCTAACATGGCTCATGAGTACGTCAGGGTTAAGGACTAGATGTATGTGAATTGGCAACAACGTATGCAATCTAAGTTTGTTACTGGAGTTTCTTCTTTCATTGAATTTACACGCGCACATAATAAGAAGGAGAAGACAGTAATGTGGCAGAAGAAGAAGGAGAAGACAGTAATGTGGCAGAAGAAGAAGAAAATGACATTCCTTGTTCTCTGTTTCTGCATCAATCTTCTGATATGAACTAATGATGACTTTCACATTGGCTTTTCCTTTTAGAGACTTCTTAGTGTCCAATGGAAAGTATACATCAAATTTGTGCAGGTCAGGTTCTTCTATGACTTTCAAGAGTTTCAACCGATTCTGTAAATTACACCCTTGTTGGGTGATACTTTTACCACTTCTCACTGCAGGTGCGTTCTCTAATATCCATTTTTGAATGTAATATTATAGATATTCATGCATGTTTATATCAAAATTACTTATATTGTCAATGTTTGATTGTCTAGTTGTTGGTGATGCGTCCATATCAGGGACAGAGGCCACTCCCGCTCCTCCAGATATGTTTATATATCATATAGTGCATGTATATTGATTTAGAATGCTATATCATAAATATACACACATTCCTTTTGCTCTTACTTAGATAGTAATTTTTATTATTGTCTAGCTGTAGGTGGTGACAGTAGTTGACAATAAAATTTGTCATCCTAGAAACTGTGATTTTTATATGTGCTCGCATGCGGGAATGATTGTAAGTCGTGGACCTGTACAATAAATTCTTATTTGGTATTTGTTTGAAATCAAATTGAATACTATATAATTGATAAGTTTGTTATATTTGTATTTAGTTTGGAATTAACACAATATTTATTCACGCAGCATGCACTTATGAGAAATAGGGCACCACGCGTCCAACTCATTATCATGTGTTGCTTGATGAGATTAGATTTGCGCCTGATGATCTACAAGAGCTTGTTCACTCCCTGCCTTATATGTAAGCAGCGCTATATGAGAGTTTATCTTGTTAATATGTATGTATTGAAATTAATTAATATTATTCAAATTTTGATACATGCAGATACCAGAGGAGCACATCTGCTATCTCTGTAGGTAAGGCTTTGAATTTGTTGATTTTGGTATTTCTTGTCAATTTTATAGACCAGTATGTGCTAAATATAATGTTCTGACAGTTGCCGGGGGGAAGGCAGCATTCCCTCTCTTTTTACCCTTGATTATCGCTATACCGGTCCTCATGCCGAGAGGTTCGGCCGGTATATGGGGATGAGAGCCGGCTCATGAAGAACTATGCACTTCACGTTGAGTGGGGCGAGCAGCACCGGCACTCATTCGCCCTCTTCTTTGATCAGGCTCGGGTATTAATATATATTTTCATTTGTGATATAATGCAATATTAAGAGTTATTTTCTAATATATCTAATATTAAGAGTTATTTTCTAATATTGCAGACAGCTCAGACCCTGGCGCAAGGTGGTACACCGAGCGTGCTGTCCGCACATCTTGCCGTCCACGGCACCTCGACAGATCCCGCCACGGACGAGCTTCGATATCCCGACGTCGCTACCCAGGAGTATTGCGTAAGTGTTAATATTTATTCAACCCATATTTGAAATTTTAGTTTTGGAAGGTTCAAATTTAAATTTTATACTTATACTTTACTGCTTAATGTGGGTGTAGGAGCGAGTGGTTGAGCAGGCCGAGGCCTCGGGGATGGGTTTTAACGGACAGAGCGATCCGAGGCTGCTAACCACAGTCCTGGATGCCGTACACGGACGGCACCATGGAGGTTGGGAGAGAGGCCGAGGACTGGGCCCTAGCAGGGCCCATATGAGGTTGGACTCCACCCCGACGGTTACTTCCTCCGTCTCTAGTGAGCGACGTGTCCAGCAGGAACTGGAGAGCTTGAAGGCTACCGTTCAGGAGTTGAAGGTGATGCTGGTATGTATACTATTTAATAGTAAAATATCATGTCATATTATAGATATCAACATATCCAATATTAGTACGTAGCCTGAGCTTATTTGGTTGTAGACTTAGGTTTGATTAATCATACATACATATCTAATTAAAATAAACTACAGTTTTCCAAACTAAATATCCAAATGGGGTTTCGAAATAACTTTATAATGATAAGAATTCGAATAATACACAGTTCTTACACGCTTATTACACACGTTAGGTCCAGACACGACGGGGTATATCGGTCGAGTCTCCACATGCATCTCCTTCGGCTGCGGCTCCGCAAGCCACTACATCGGCTACAGTTCCGCAGACAGCTCCTATAGCTCCACCGCACGCTCAGACTCCCGCAGCCGTGGCTCCGCAAGCCACTACCTAGACGGCGGCTGCGTAGACCACATCGCCAGCTCCACAGGCCGCTCAGACTCCCGCACGCGCCGAATTGCAGGGTTTATTGACCGAGGAGCAGGCGCGCTTGATTCTATCGTTTATCAGGGGTGGAGCTGGACTGAGCTAGGGTAGCTTCTTGATTCATATTTTTTGAAACATATATTTATTTATATCATACATATTGTACTACATTTTGAAATGATATTGATGTTGGTTTATATTTATATCATATTCAGTTTTTGGGTTTCTTTTGTATATTATATGCGTGAGATGTGATTATGAATACTGCGATATATGTTGTGTGATAATTAATTTTATATTTTATTGTTATATATATTATTGTGCACAAGACGGGAAAAAATCAGGCAATCCTTTTTTATAAAAAAAATACAGATAATGTGTACCTACGGATTAATCCGTAGGTACACATATTGCCCCTACGGATATATCCGTAGGGGCAAAATATCAGCAGTAATTGATATTTCCCCCTGATCTCAGTACCAGGAGGATGGGAGTGCCCCTACGGACATATCCGTAGGGGCCATTGCTTCGCCCCTACGGAGTTATCTGTAGGGACAACATATCAGAAATCCTGATATTTTGCCCTACGGATAAGTACCTACGTTGGTGTCCGTAGGGGATAGTACATGGTCCTACGGATATATCCGTAGGCACAGTTAATATATTTTAAAAAACCCGTAAATAATATAACTTTTTTACCCTATGGCCTACTCCGTGGGTGAAACATGACCTACACAGAAATCTGTAGGGGCAAGATTTTGCTCGTAGGGGCAAGTTCAGGGCTTCAACTTGCACCTACGGGGTCTTTTTTCGCCGCTACGTACATCTCCGTAGGGGCAGTGGGTTGCCCCTACCGATAAATCCATAGGGGCAACCCTTATTTGTAGTAGTGTAAAATCCAAACATTTTTTCAAATATCATCTCAAATATAAAAATTTATATATTTTACCTTTAATTCTCGTTGAATTTACAAAAACACAATTAAATCTCTACTACACCAAACTTTCCTTTTAAGTAAGAGCTTTTTACTAAAAATCACATTCATAGTACTTCATATTACGTACTTAAAGGTTTTTTTTACTAAAACCCCCTCATAATTCGTTAATTACTAAAAAAACCTCCTCTATACTCGCATACATCTAAATTGCTCTAAAAAAATCCCTAACAGCCCAAAAGGATAATCCTTTTAACATCTTTTATTATTCCATTTGGTGGCTAACAGTGAATATCGGGTTAGACTTCTAAAACCTTCACAGCCCCTTTTCTTTTCCCAAAATTCCTAAATTTTCCATCAATTAGCTTTAGGATTAGGGTTTCAATCAATGATCTCTTAAATTATTTATGGAAACCGGCTCATCTTTCTCAACCTTCTCCAACAATGATATTGTCGTGTATCGTTCTCCTTTCAATTACAAGTTTCGAGTTCATGGACAACCTTGTTTGAAAGAAAAATGATTCTTTAGTCGCACTAAACTTAAATCTTCAAGTGAGTGAGAACGTGGGTTCTTTTAAAGTAAGATCTGCTTAAATACCTAGAAAGTAAGAGAAAGTCTCAAATACAAGTTCCAGCTGCATCTGAACGGGAGGCTGGCTTTTGATGGAAACTAACGAGAGGGATTTTTAATGCAATTTAAATGTATGGGGTTCTTTTCAGTAAATACGAAATATGGAGGAGCTTTTTAGTAATTGATGAGGAATGAAGGGCTGTTTAGTAAAAAGCTCTAACTTGAAAGACCCTTCACCTACTTAAATTGCACTAAAAAGACCCTAATAAACTAGAAAAGGGAATCTTTTGGGTATCTTACATTACTCCATTAAAGGGTTAACAATGAGTATCAGGATAGGGTCTCAAAACCCCCTACCTCTTTTCTTCTCCTAAAATTCATTATCTTTCCCCTAAATTAGCTTTAGGTTGGATTTTCAATCAAAAATCTCTTAAATTGATAATGAAAACAGGCTCGTCTTCTTCCGTATTCTCCAACAACGAGATTGTCAACTGCCGTTGTCCCATTAATTTCAAGTTTCAAGTTAGTAGACAAACTCGTTCGAAACGAGAGTAGTTCAAGTTCAAGTTCAACCTACCTAAATACATAGCAGATAAGAGAGCAGTTTGAGAGAGAGAGAGAGAGAGTATAGATAGAAATCATGTCAAGACTCCATGATCATCACCAGATTCCAGCATACACTGTGTGTCGAAAGTAAAAGGTAACTAGCAAAGACTAATAAAGCAGATGCAATCCACAGAATTCAGGATTATTTCTAATAAGATTATGACTGCTCGCCATGTAATAGAGTAAAACTTGAAATTTTTTCTGTATCTTCACAGTTTATAAAACAGGATGTATCTTCACAGTTTATAAAACCAGAAAAGGGATTGGGGTCGGATGGACCTGCAATGGCTATCCGATTAGGTCTTCTGGAAGCCGGATTCACATAAGCAGAACGGCCTGCTGGATTAGTTTGTTCTGCAGATATTACGCCTGCAATACCAAAAAGAAAGGATAAAAACAAGTGCATCTCAAAGAAAAGTCGAGGATGAAGATATTTTAAAGCCCTGCAGAACAGATAATCTGAGATCAATCTCATTTTTTGTTTGTGTGTTTAGCTTGAACAAACAGAAAATAGATAATCTGAGTTCAAGTAGTGACACATATGATGACCGGAAAAAGGTTGAACAAACATCTATGTTTTCAAGGCCAGAAAAAAATACATTGATATACGACAAAAGTCACACCTTGGGTAGGAATGAAAGTACTTTGGAAGCTTGGATTCGCAATTCTAGCATTAGCTGCAGTGAGTGGTGGAACTGAATTTAGGGCAATGTTGTTGGCGTAGGATGGACCTGCATTGGCTACACCAATGCTGCCTGCTTGAGCAGCTTGTTTGCATGTGTGGCTGGAACCAGCTATGTGGGATCCAATGGGTCTTCTGGTAGCAATTTCTGAAGCTGGGTTCACTGGCGCTGCATTGCCTGTAACATCAGTAAACATGGATGAATCCCAAAGGGAGGTCATGGCTTGTAGAGAATAGAAGCATATAATATAAATCATTTACTCCACTTTCGGCTAAATTGAACTTGGGTAAGAAAAAGAAGAATGTTTTTTGTTATTCACCGTGCAAGTCCCAGTGCATTGTTTTTAGTACATTGCTTTAACAGTCAGATTCTTGCAGACAAGGAATCTTATAAGCCTCACAAACAATGGCATGCAATTTGTATCCAACGTTTTGTTAGTCCGTTAGTAATTGAAGCATTTATTGGATAGGCTGCACATGTCAGTAATTAAAATGATCAAAATCCATAAACAGAAGCCTCCATAGATCCCCAAATGCATCCAACACAGAGATAAAGACAGGAAAAGAACATATACACATTGTCTCAAAACTTGGCTCTGCAGTTTTTTCAATATGCAAACAGGGCATACCTTCAAGGTTGAGAAAACCGGTCATCCCTGCTGCCAAGAGAATAACAATTTATAGGAGGCAGCATCTGTTGGAAAAACTGAAAAAGATCTTGAGGCACCGTGTAGGCCTGAAATCAGTAAAGATCATCAATGCAAGTAATTTTAGGGAGCTGCAGTCGCAGATTTCAACAGATGACAAACTAGATATGGGTCAATAACAGACCTTGTGCTTTAAAGTTTGGAGCAGCACTTGTGATTAATTGGGAAAGTCGGTAGCTCCTCGTGTTCGCAAGAACTTTTGAGCGTTAAATCAAGAAAGGAAGTGCTTTCAGAATTATGAGATTCAGAGTTAACATCAGTTGAGCCTTCCTCAGGAAAAACACAGCTGCTACGTACCAGCCAAAGTTACTCTAGATTGGTTCATGGGATGATGAGTATCGGCTACTTGATATTGCGCGCTGGTGAATAGTAGCCACATCACAAGTATCAACTTGGGCACCAGGGTCCCCACCTGCAGCAACAGTTAACTTCAGAAATCATGGAAGACCCGCATAAAAAAACACACGGTGACCGTTCACGAAAAGGTAAATAGTTTGTTTTGAATCAGATAGAGTATCTGATAAATTTATGCTCCCCATTATTATATGATTAACATGGTTGAAACTTTTTTGTGGGAGCAATACCTCAAGGCTTCACATCTATAATAAGTTTTAGCGGAGTTCCATTGTTGAATAATAATGATATAATAATATCACTCTAAACAACGAGGTAGAAATTTCGTCACGGCATTTAACCAACATAAGGGTGACTAAGGAGACAAGACCAATCCTATCAATAAATATGAAAGGGTGCGGACCCCACATTACCTGCAATTTCAGAAAATATGAATCAATTCTTTAGTATTTGTAGGGTTGCTAGGCACACGCACAAGGGTTTACGAGGCATCAACCGTGCCCGATAAAAATTTAGCCGTGCCAAACAACCCAAAACCGGATCTTTAAACTAGGGTTTAGGTGAAAACTAGCATGTTAAACAGTTTAACACTAAGTGAGAGGGATTATAACCTTTGTAGATCCGGTCCTTCACTTCTTAAGCTCCGTGTTGAAGTCCCTTTGCTGCGATCATCGTGTTCCGAACTCTCGAGAGGCTCCGCGAAGAGAATGATGCAAACTTGCTTCCGATCTTCGATAACATAGATGATCCACCTTGAAGTTTCATTAACACAAGCTAACACTCACTAAATGAAGTGAACACGCTCATCTAAATGGCAAGGGTAGATGAGGAAGATGAAGTGGGATTTTTGCTTTCTTTTATTTTCTTATTCTCACTCATTTTCATCACTTTGAAAAAAGCTAGAAAGCTTTTTCAATGAAAGAAAGAAGAAGGAAGAAGAAGAAGAATATCATAATCCTTTTGTGATGAATAATGAATTATTGTAGTGGTTACAAATCTAACCAAGGGTTAAGCATGAAGGAGTTAACCCTTGTAGAGAATTAACTAGAGTTAATGGTTTGGATTAGGTTAACATAATATCTTCACAAAATATCAAGCAAAACACAAAGTCAAAGCTTCATGAAGCTTCATGCAAAAGCTAACCCTAATCCAAACCCTAACCAAGTTTAAACCCTAAACCATTGTTAAATTTGTAACCCTAATATGTTACAATATTATATATCACATATACAATATATTTTGTAACAATAGAAAATAATACAATTAACATATATTGCATATATATCAATATATTATCCCGTGAGAAAATGAATCTTTTAGTGAGCTAATATTAGTTAATGTAATTTAATATATCATATATATTATTATACATTAAATTATCGAATTAACACTTGATCCGACAATCCGGCTATATCGCATATAACCGACTAATACGATGACCCGGCAATATCATATATACCCGGCCGATCTCTCATATCGCGAGAATCCAATACAGTATCACATACCGCATTATTCTCGGTCCCACACATATCACATATGTGTTCCTACTCCATTTTTCCTGAGTCAAGAAACCTCTGTGTAGGACTCTAAAGAATCGTCAATACACCGGCAGTAGGTGATGATCATATCAAACACCCATAAGCTGCAAGCGATCAGCTAAACATAACAGCCACCCAGGTATTGAGCGCTCAGAAGATCAAAAAGCAAGCCTGTACATTCTCCCGTGAATCCAATCAGTAACACTCCCGTAAAGTCCGGTCTCGTCGTCTGATATGTCGCATATCTCGCCTAGGGGTGGTAAACGTCAGACCCCAGTAGCTCGATAAGTCGTGTCGATATGAGGTCTATAACAGTTCGAGGAACTACTGATAACATTTACCAGTAAATCTCAGCAACCCTGGCCAGGGATTTTCGGTTATAGCCAATCGAACACAGCGCAACATCAACTCCCTATACCGGGAGAGACGAATCCCCTCATATCTCTCATTGCCTCCATGTGATTCGGGACTGTACCCAAAAGCCACCTTTTTACACGCCCTCTTGGACGTGGTATGATGGAAATCAAAGCACAGTGGGAATCACACAAGACTCTATGACGATCTCGGGTCAACAGACTACTCTGTACCAGTGTCACCGGAGAAC
The DNA here is from genome assembly GCA_030015575.1 of Agapanthus africanus. Classification (NCBI taxonomy): domain Eukaryota; kingdom Viridiplantae; phylum Streptophyta; class Magnoliopsida; order Asparagales; family Amaryllidaceae; genus Agapanthus; species Agapanthus africanus. The sequence continues at coordinate 543,997,037 of CM057337.1, forward strand.
TGCTATCTGACGTGAGGTATAATACCATCTGGGAGTTCTCGACGAGTCCGTCCAGTATACCCAGTCTCTACTGAGCACCCGTACACCATCCTTGATATCAAACACCGATGGATATGGGATCATCCATCACCCATCACATGGGTCAAGATGCGTATACGCTAGTCTACTCTGGTGCATCGATGCCCTGTCTCGATACACTCTCGACTAGGAACAGTTATAGGATGTACTCGTCGACTACCGTGGCCCCACTAGTATGATCTCATCATAGTCCCAGTAGTCGAGTACGTATCCTAAGGGCTTTATCAACATGTAATATAGAGACAATCACAGTACATGTTAAGATAAAGTACAACCAGATAGCATACTATCATGTCGAGCAAGAAAGTCCTCCCTATATATGTCCAAGCATCCATTACAATATACATCGTATGTACAGTAATGGCCTCTAGGGCATACATATAACTAGAATTCTTCCACTTGCACTAAGGCCATCTGTTGTGGTATCACATACCCAACAATTAGCTGTGGTCGAAGTATCTTATACTCAACCTTCCCATAAAAGTCTCTACTGGGAAAAAGGCCTTTGTGAGTGGATCCGCGCTGTTGTCCTCTGTGTCTACTCTCCTAACCTCGATCTCCCTGGAGATCAACCATCTCCATAATCAAGTGATACTGCCTAAGAATTATATCTGGATTTCTGATGGGACGGGGGTTCCTTGGCATAAGCCACAACTCCATTGTCACACAATGGTAGGAATGAAGTTCATCTCATGAACTTATATATCCAGACTGCCTCTTTGGTAGCATCCTTGGTAACGATGTATCTTACCTTTAATCGTCTAGTATGTCACGGTATCTAGCTTGGAACTCTTCCAACATACCGTCCCTCCACTGAAGGTAAAGACAATGCCTGCGACTGACATTCAGTCATCCTTACCACCCTGTAACCATTCCAGTGATTCTCCCCAGGATCGATTGATACCATCTCACTACAACTAGTGAGTATCCTAACATCCAACTAGATCTATCTTATAGATCCAAAACCCAGGATATAGGAGGTATCACCTTGATCCTATACGGAGAATCCTTGTGATAAGCGGTGATTGACCGATTGTAGCATAGGAAACTCCTTCCCTATCAAGAGTATGTCATCCACGTACTTTACGAGGATCACCACCATACTCCCTACTACCTTTTTGTATATACAAGGTTCATCTACCATTTTGATGAAGTCAAACTCTTTGACTACCACATCAAAACAGATGTTCCAACTCCGCAAAGCCTGTTTTATCACATAAAACATCTTGCACACGTTTCCGCTGCTCCCACTGTCTACGAAGCCCTCTGGCTGTGTACTTATAGACGCTCTCTTTTAAAACATCATTTAGAAAAGCAGTCATGACACCCAACCACCAGATATCGTAGTCATGGTATGTAGCCGTGGCAAGTAGGATCTGGATAGACTTAAGCATAGCTTTGAAAGTCTCAACTTTTCCATGTACACCAAGTAATCTTCTCAAGATATACTTGCTCCTGATGGGGATTTAGCCCTTCAGATAAAGCAACCAAAGTCCATACTTTGTTGGTGTATAAGGATTCCATCTCAGATCGATAAGCATCCAGCCATTCTTACAGAGTCTCACTCCTGATGGCCTGCTCGAAACTAGTTGGGTCATCATCTCATGATGCAATCCTCACTCCCACTGTCATAGAGAAACCGAAGTATCTCTCAGATGGGTGAGGAACCCTATTAGATCGGCGGAGAGGCCGAGGTTCGTTGGTTACTATTGAATCCTTTGGTTCAGCCAAATCATCTACTGTAGTTTTTATAGCTGGAACTTCTTCCAGTTCTACCTCATGACCACTAATTTCTTCATAAGAAATTCCTTTTCACAAAGGTGGCATGTTGAGAAATAAAACACTTTTGTTTCTCGGTTTGGTAGAAGATATTCCCTTGCGAATGCTTGGGATATCCAACAAACTTCCACAGATCTGACTTTACCTCGAGCTTGTCCGGATTTTGCTTTTCAGATATAGACCGGACAACCCCAAATCTTAACATACTTAAGATATGGGCTCTTCCCATTCCATATCACATATGAAGTGGTAGGCAACTGATTTGATTTGAACCCTATTCAATAGGTATGCATCTTCTCAAGTGCATAACTCCCAAAAGGAAATAGGAAACTCAGTAGTACTCATCATAGAGCACACCATATCACATAGGGTGCTATTGCTCCGCCCCGATACACCGACGTGCTGTGGGGTATACGGAGGAGTAATGCTGAGAGAGAATCTCATTCTCCTTTAGAATAGTCCAGGAATTCCGTGCTCAACTATTCTCCTCCTTGATCATATCAAAGGACATAATACTTATACCCATTTTTGGTTCTCTACTTCTAACTCATATTCATTGAATTTCTCAAAAGATTCAGACTTGTGTTTTAATAGGAACATATGTCTGAATCTTGAGAGATCATCAGAGAATGTAATGAAGTACAAAGAACAGGTCCTGGCATATGTAGACAGGGGACTTTCATACATCAACATGTATCAATCCCAAGAGTTCACTAACTCTTTCTCTGTTTCCAATAAACAGAGCTGTGGTCATCTTATCTTTGTGACATGACCGGCAAGTTTCACAAGATGTAAATTCAAACAAATTTAAATATGCATCTAAATGTAACTTTGCTAGTCGGGTCGTATTGATATGACCTAGTCTACAATGCCTAAAGAAGGATCCGTTCATTTCTGAATTCTTCCTCTTGTGTATGTTCTATATACTAAGAACTGTAGTTTGATTTAGAACGTCTATGCTTTTAGATAACGTGCCTGAACCGATCAACTCTTGATATTGGAAATGTTCAAAACATTATCCAACAATACAAAATTATATCCTTTCTTTACTAATAAAGAGACTGATATGATGTTATATATCAGGTTCGGTATCTAATAACATTCGTTCAGAATCAATGTATTCTGGTAATACAGGATGATAGTGACCAACAGACTTGGCTGCAACACTTGCACCATTTCCATCTTATGAAACTTATCACCCGTTCTCAGTTCTCTATCTATTTGTAGCCCATGTAACAGATTACATATGCGGGATCCTGATCCGGTATCTCATACCCAGGACATAAAGGATACTGAGAAACGGTTCTATGTAATGAACACACCCGAAGATGATGCATCAGCATGCACTTTCTTCGTTTGGACGGCACGAGAATTCTGGTGATCCCCAATTTCCTGCTCTGTCTTATAACAATTATAAGTTGGAGCGGGACCAACGTTCCCCAGCGCAGTATAACAAGCGGGTTCGGTCAATACATCCGTATTATTATCTTGATTAAGGCATGATATGGTCGCTACTAGGAAAGAGAGAAGAAAACACTCAGCTTATGCTCTTGCAAGATTAGATTGGTTATCTAATACATCTAATCAGGATGTCTCCCACTGTTTTAATCAAATCTCCCTTCAAACCCTAAAAGGAAAGACTAGCTGGGATTAATTACACGCTACAAGTTCGCCAATCTTTCAGCCAGGCCAGTGTCTGTACTTTGAGGGAGGTTCCCCGTGCTTTCGCACGAACCTAATTAAAGTAAACCTCGTTTTCCTAGAGGCCTAACCCCGTTAACACCTTTCTAGACACCTACTTGATCGGCTAATTGTAATATGTAAAACTCTCCCAGGAGTAACTCTTACTCGCAGCGGGTATCGGGATCCAACTATCTCATAAAAGGTATGCAATCTCATTGCAAATTTCAACACTTGAAATTCCCAATAATATTTTGCCCCAAGCGATCTATGACCTTGACAAGGTCAACAAACCATAGACCGCAAGTCAAGTTCAACCCGTCATTTCCTGATTGAATTAAACCCACCCGCACGACCCTTGACAAGGTCAACAAAGTCGCACGACTACCCTAATCCAATCGCATCATATGCTTATGCAGATAAGCATAAATAGCTACCGCACACTATGCCTTGACAAGGTCAACAAACGCAGCACGAATACTATGAAGTACTTATCTGAAATGACAGAGGGCTACGACGGGTTTTTCAGAAAACCCTTTGCGTAATGAACTTGATATCGTTGTAGAATCGAGTGGTTTTAAATGGAGTGTTTTTTAGGCTTTTCTAGTTTTGCTAAAGAGGCCACTCCCGGTGAAGGGATCGTCGGCTCTTTCCTTATCGAATAAGGTACAGGATATTTCAAAAATATCACTATGCAAAGCAAGAACTATAGGAGCAATCAAAAGACAAACCGAGTTTGTAGCATCTGCTAGTTTCACTAAAGAGGTCACTCCCGGTGAAGGGATCTCGGCTCTTTCCTTATCGAATAAGGTGCTGGATGTTCTACAAGGAACACCGCTATGCAAAGCAAAAACTAGAGCTGCCTGTTTTTGAGACAAGTTTCTACAACATCTTTAGGCTTCTTTTAGTTTCATTAATCTCATTAATGAAGTCCCATTTTAATATGCTTCATAAGCATCACATTTGAAGCGAAATCTGCAATATAACATATATCTCATATATATAATATAAACATTCGTCTCAGGCAGTAATATGATCTCATCACAGAACATTGCAGCAGAAGAAACATATATGAAATATTTGATATACTAGGAAGTCCGTGTTTTCAATACGAGCCTATATAAAACACGGATTCCACGGTCGCGATGAATAGCCAAACCCATATCCTTAGACCCCTATGAGAGCGGCAAGCAACACTGCCAATTCTAGGGTTAGGAGACCCGGTCTCGACTCCTCGAGATGGTCTCCCACTAGACCCTAGAACCCGGTTACTTGTGCTCCCCGCCTTGGGTCTACCTAATGCGGAAAAGTAAATAATATACAATGGTGACATCATCCTCAGCCCGAAAGTGCCCCAATAAAAGAATATTACATACATATGAATTTTACATGAATGAAAAAGAAAAACTCTCATCTCACATAAAACCCCCGGTTATTCAAAAAGCGACGATCCAATATAACATATCACAGCAACACATAATATCTCATATCATCAACGTAAGCAAGTATGCGTATCCCGATTGTCGTTGATGTATAGCAACGAAGCCGTCGATACACCACATACTACGCTTACGGTCACAGAAAAAAAAGTGTAAAACTACAACAGTTGGAATCCGCAACCTCTTTAGACATCACATGCCTAACCAAATGAATTCCTTATACATCGCATGCCTAACAATTATAAACCCCGCATTTTAGTCTCATTATCGAAAACTCTTTTCAATATCAAGTCGGGCAATTCAACAAGATTCCCAACAACCTGATCGAATACTCGTCGCAAACTTTAGTAGACTGCCGCACCCCCGGATGCCGTCGACGAAGTGCACTAAGGAGGAACACCGCTGCCGCGAGCACCCAAACGGATGCTTTTGGTGACACGGTTCTCCTACAGTCACTTGGTCGGGGCTATGGGGCGTGGCTGTCTATTAAGTTTACCCGGCGAGTATTCGCGTACGCTACGTGATTGCGACGGACTTTTGATGAAATCAAAATTCCGTGGCAACCGATCATCTGAGACTAAACTTCTATGTTTATAACATTCAAATTAGTTATCTCATAACTACTTATGGATTCCAAATATTGTATTACATTCCAGATAAATAGACAATGTTAAACTTTCCGATCGAATAATCAAACACCCAAGATTTCCCCAATATATCTCAACACTTGAAATCAATTTAAAAATATCCATCACATGCCACAGTACCAATGGTCCAGCCGTAGAAGGGTCTAGCCAACGCCTCACATGTGGCACGCCGTACTGCCCCAAACCCTAAGGTTTAGAGGCAGTTCAAGACGGTCACATAATTGAATTAAGGTTTGTTTTCTTCTAGAGGGTCCACCGTATTACTTGCACGACTTAGAAAGTTTCAAACTCGAGAAAAGATCCAACTTTTGAAAAAATTTCCGACTGGGGAAAAAGTGAGTTATTGATATCCGTTCAAACTTTTTAACAGTTTCTAAAATTATCCAGGAAAAATTAAACGAAGTTAAATTATCCGATCGAATCAACGAGTCCCCAATACAAGCCTAGAAAGCTCAACACTTGAGTGGAATTAAATCCAGAAAAAAAAAGACAAGAAAGGACCTAAGAACAAATATAAGAAGTTCCAGGGACTAATTCACAATTTTGGCCGCGGAACCGCCGCCAAGCCCTTGGTTTGGCCGCGGTTCCGCGGTAAGGGTTTGGCGGCGGTTCCGCGGTCATGTGAGCGAATTAGTTGGCCGTACTTCACAGTAATTCTTAGTTTTTCCTGCTTATTTTTCTGAGCATTTATAATTCATAAAAAAATCACATTTTTGGAAAATGTCCAGAGAAGGGTTCGTGTCGGGGTTTCCGGGTTCGATCGGACTTTAAACTTCGCTCAGACTTCGCCTAAAGCTCTAGCTTGGCTCTGATACCACTGTAGGGTTGCTAGGCACACGCACAAGGGTCTACGAGGTATCAACCATGCCCGATTAAAAATTTAGTCGTGCCGAACAACCCAAAGCCGGATCTTTAAACTAGGGTTTAGGTGAAAACTAGCATGTTAAACAGTTTAACACTAAGTGAGAGGGATTACAACATTTGTAGATCCGGTCCTTCACTTCTTAAGCTCCGTGTTGAAGTCCCTTCGCTGCGATCATCGTGTTCCGAACTCTCGAGAGGCTCCGCGAAGAGAATGATGCAAACTTGCTTCCGATCTTCGATAACATAGATGATCTACCTTCATTAACACAAGCTAACACTCACTAAATGAAGTGAACACTCTCATCTAAATGGCAAGGGTAGATGAGGATGATGAAGTGGGATTTTTGCTGTCTTTTATTTTCTTATCCTCACTCATTTTCATCACTTTGAAAAAAGCTAGAAAGCTTTTTCAATGAAATAAAGAAGAAGGAAGAAGAAGAAGAATATCATAATCCTTTTGTGATGAATAATGAATTATTGTAGTGGTTACAAATCTAACCAAGGGTTAAGCATGAAGGAGTTAACCCTTGTAAAGAATTAACTAAAGTTAATGGTTTGGATTGGGTTAACATAATATCTTCACAAAATATCAAGCAAAACACAAAGTCAAAGCTTCATGAAGCTTCATGGAAGCTTCATGCAAAAGCTAACCCAAATCCAAACCCTAACCAATTTTAAACCCTAAACCATTGTTAAATTTGTAACCCTGACATGTTACAATATTATATATCACATATACAATATATTTTGTAACAATAGAAAATAATACAATTAACATATATCGCATATATATCAATGTATTATCCCGTGAGAAAATGAATCTTTTAGTGAGCTAATATTAGTTAATGTAATTTAATATATCATATATATTATTATACATTAAATTATCGAATCAACACTTGATCCGACAATCCGGCTATATCGCATATAACCGACTAATACGATGACCCGGCTATATCATATATACCAGGCCGATATCTCATATCGCGAGAATCCAATACGGTTTCACATACCGCATTATCCTCGGTCCCGCACATATCACATATGTGCTCCTACTCCATTTTGCCTGGGTCAAGAAACCTCTGTGTAGGACTCTAAAGAATCGCCAATACGCCGGCAGTAGGTGATGATCATATCAAACACCCACAAGCTGCAAGCGGTCAGCTAAACGTAACAGCCACCCAGGTATTGAGCGCTCAGAAGATCAACAAGCAAGCCTGTACATTCTCCCGTGAATCCAATCAGTAACACTCCCGTACAGTCCGGTCTCGTCGTCCGATATGTCGCATATCTCGCTTAGGGGTGGTAAACGTCAGACCCCAGTAGCTCGATAAGTCGTGTCGATATGAGGTCTATAACAGTTCGAGAAATTACTGATAACACTGTTAGTTATATGTATGCCCTAGAGGCCATTACTGTACATAGGATGTATATTGTAGTGGATGCTGGGACATATATAGGGAGGACTTTCTTGCTAGACATGATAGTATGCCATCTGGTTACTCTTTACCTTAACGTGTACTCAAATTATCTTTCTATTACATGTTGGTAAAGCCCTTAGGATGTGTACTTGACTACCTGGACTATGATGCGGATCATACTAGTGGGGACATGGTAGTCCATAAGTACATCCTTGAAAGTCCCTAGTCGTGGGTGTATCGAGATGGGGCATCGATATACCAGAGTAGACTAGCGTGTACCTTCTCGACCCATACAGATGGGCGATGGATGATCCCATATCCATCGGTGTTTGACATCAGGGGAGATATACGGGTGCTCAGTAGAGACTGGGTACACTGGACGGACTCGCCGAGAACTCCCAGATGGTATTATACCTTACGTTAGATGGCAGTTCTCAGGTGACACTGGTACAGAGTAGTCTGTTGACCCGAGATCGTCATTGAGTCTTGTGTGGTTCCCACTGTGTTTTGATTTCCATCTTACCACGTCCAAGAGGGCGTGCAAAACGGTGGTTTTTGGGTACAGTCCCGAGTCACATGGAGGCAATGAGCGATAGGAGGGGATTCGTCTCTCCCAGTATAGGGGGTTGATGTTGCGCTGTGTTCGATTGGCTATAACAGGAAATCCCTGGCCAGGGTTGCTGAGATTTACTGGTAAGTGTTACCAGTAGTTTCTCGAATTGTTATAGACCTCATATCGACACGACTTATCGAGCTATTGGGGTCTGACGTTTACCACCCCTAGGTGAGATATGCGACATATCAGACGATCAGACCGGACTGTACGGTAGTCTTACTGGTTGGATTCACTGAAGTGTGAGCGGGCTTGCTCGTCGATCTTCTGATCGCTCAATACCCGGGCGGCCGTTACGTTTAGCAGACCGCTTGCGGCTTGTGGGTGCTTGATATGATCATCATCTGCTGCCGGCGTATTGACGAGTCTTTAGAGTCCTACACAGCGGTTTCCTGGCTCAAGCGAAACGAAATAGGAGCGCATATGAGATATGTGCGGGACCGAGAATAATGCGCGTATGTGATACCGTATTCCATTCTCGCGATGAATGTATCGAATGGTTATATGCGATATAACCTAGTTATCGAATCGAGGGTTGATTCGATAAGCCGATACATTGGATACTAGTCGGTTATATGCGATATGACCGGATCATTAAATCAAGTGTTGATTTAATGATTTAATGCATAATAATATATTTGATATATTACTTTGCATTAACTAGTATCGGTTCACTTTAAATGGATTTTCTCACTTGATGTGCAAGTTGTATATGTGATATACTTTTGTGCACATGTTTGTATCATGTTTGATGATACTTTCTCATTTGGTTAAGTGTATAGAATTATACCATGGTTAAGTTGATGTTTAGGGTTTTGCTTTTTCATTTATTTATTTATTTGTTTATTTATTTATTTGGAAAAGAAAAAGATGAGAATGGTGGCTTTCTTTGTTTCTTATTGAAATTTCATGAAGCTTTGACTTAGTCCACCATTCTTATCTCATCCTTAACCCTAACCATTCCAACTAACCCTAGTTTATTCTCTACACTTGACCATGGTTGTATTATGATAAAGATTGATTTTCTTTTCTTTTTCATAACACTTATCTCATTATTCTTCATCTTCTTCACTTAAAGAAAACCTTTCTTCATCAATGGTGATTGATGAAAATGAGTGAGAAATCCAATTCTAAAGTGAACCCACTTCCTATTTCTTCATCCTCTACCTCTTGCCAAGTAGTAGAGTGTGTTTTCTTCACAAGTTTCATCACTTGGTGAAGTGGGAGTTTGATCTAGTGATGCCTCGACGTAGATCATCTTCGGCATCGTCGTCGATGACCTAGCCCGCTTCTTCTCCGATGAAGTCGACGCTAGAGCCCGGGATTGCATTTGGACAGCGGAGAAGACTTCATCACGGAGCCGTGGAGGTGGAGAAATGGATCTACAAAGGTTGTATTTCCGTATTCTAGTAGTTAAGTGTTAACTAGTTTGCTTTGTCGCCTAAATTTCTAGCCAACGATCTTGGTAGGGTTTCTCGGCACCGTTAAAATTTGAAATTGGCATGGTTGATGCCTTGTGAGACCTCCTTCGGGTGCCTAGGAACCTTTCACTGGTATCAGAGCCTAGCTAGAGCCTTAGGCGATGCGTAGACGCAATTTAAAGCCCGAACGAACCCGAAACCCTAACCTAAACATGCTCTCTGGACTTTTTCTAAAATCTGGGATTTTTCCTCATTAAAAATATGCAGAAAAATCAGCAGAGAATTGTAAGAATTACTGTGAAGCCCGTACCCATGAATCCACTAAAGTGCGGCAGAACCACGGCAGAAGCCTGGCTTCTGCGGCGGTTCCGCGGCCATATGGTGACATCATCAATTCCTGTTTGCATAGTTATTCCTCTTTTCTGGTGTTGGATTTTCTGGGAATTTTTAATATTTATTCAAGAGTTGAATTTTCTGGGTTGTTTTGGGGATTCGAATGTTCGATCGGATTATCAAATTTGTCTGTGTGGCTTTCCGGATAATTTTTAGAATATGTTAAAAAGTTCGACCGGATATTAATACCCAATTTTTCCCCTGTCGGGAAATTTCCAAGTGTTGGATTTTTCCGTAGTTTAACGACGTTCTAAGTAGTGCAAGTAACGCGATGGACCCTCTAGAAGACAACAAACCTTAGCTCGATTATGTGACCGTCTTGAACTGCCCTTTGAACCTTCGGGTTTGGGGCAGTACGACGTGCCACATGTGAGGCGTTGGCTTGGCCTTTCTACGGCTGGACCGTTGGTACTGAGGCACGAACTGAATGTTTTTAGACTTGTTTCATGTGTTGATCTGTTTCGGGAAAACTTGGGTGTTCGATTGTTCGATCGGAAAGTTTAACATTTTCTATTTATCCGGAATGTGATACAATAATTGGAATTCACAAGTAGTTATGAGATAACTGAATGAATGTTATAAACATAGCAGTTTAGTCTCACTTGATCGGTTGCCACAGAATTTTGATGTGATCAAAAGTCCGTCGCAATCACGTAGCGTACGCGAATGCTCGTCGGGTAAACTTAATAGACAGCCTCACCCCATATCCCCGACCAAGTGACTGTAGGAGAACCTCGTCGCCGAAAGCATCCGTTTGGGTGCTCGCGGTAGCGGTGTTCCGCCTTGGTGCACTTCGTCGACGGCGTCGGGGGTGCGGCCGCCTACTAAAGTTTGCGACGAGCATTCGATCAGTATTTCGGGAATCTTGTTGAATTGCCCGACTTGATATTGAAAAGAGTGTTCGATTTTGAGACTAAAATGCGGGGTTTATAATTGTTAGGCATATGATGTCTAAGGAATTCATTTGGTCAGGCATGCGATGTCTGAGGAGGTTGCGGATTCCAACTGTTGTAGTTTTACACTTTCTTTTCTGTGACCGTAAGTGTAATATGTGATATCGCCGGTTTCGTTGCTATATGTCAACGACAATTGGGATGCGCATATTTACTTACGTTGATGACATGTGATGTTATGTATTGCTGGATATATTATATTGGATCGTCGTGTTTGAATAGCCGGAGGTTTTTATGTGAGATGAGTGTTTTTCATTTTCATTCATGTAAAAACTTGTATGTAATATTCTTTTATTGGGGCACTTCCAGGTTGCGGAAGTTGTCACCGTTGATGTATATTATTTACTTTTCTGCACTAGCATAGACCCAAGGAGGGGAGCACAAGTAACCGGGTTCTGGAGTCCAGTGGGAGACCAACTCGAGGGGTCGAGTCCGGGTCTCCTAACTCTAGAATTGGTAGGGTTGCTTGCCGCTCTCGTTGGGGTCTAGGGGTGTGGGTTTGGCTATTCATCGCGACCGTGGAATCCGTGTTTTGTACTGGCTCGTATTGAAAACACGGACGTCCTAGTATATCCAATATTTCATATGATTCTTCTGCTGCGATATCTGTGATGTGATCATGTGATGTTCTATGATTGATACAGTATATAGTATATATGATATATTATATAGGCGTTACTTCTGTTTTACACCCGCGCTAGCCCTGCCCCGCTCTGCCGTTAGTTACCTAACCTAACGGTGCACGAGGGGACATCGAGGCGAATGCGGATGGCATTAGTGTACGTCGTATTTATCTGTGATGTTTAGGTAACTTAAATGATGGGACTTCATTAATGAGATTAATGAAATAAAAGAAACCTAAGATGTTGTAGAATCGAATTTCAAAATAAAACAGGTAGCTACAGTTCTTGCTTTGCACAGCGGTATATATGATATATCCTGCACCTTATTCGATAAGGAAAGGACCGAGATCCCTTCACCGGGAGTGACTCCTTTAGCAATAACTGGCAGATGCTACACACTCGGTTTGTCTTTTGATTCCTTTTAAGTGTTTTTGCTTTGCACAGTGATATATATGATATATCCCGCACCTCATTCGACGAGGAAAGGACCGACGATCCCTTCACCGGGAGTGACTCCTTTAGCAAAACTAGGAAAGCCTCAAAAGCACTCCATTTTAAAAATCATTTGATTCTACGACGATATCAAGTTCATTACGCAATAGGTTTTCAGAAAAAACCTGTCGTAGCCCTCCGTCATTTCAGATAAGTTGTATATAGTATTCGTGCTGCATTTGTTGGCTTTCGTCAAGGTGCAGTGTGCGGTAGCTATATGCTGCTTATCTGCTAGCATACGATGCGATTGGATTAGGGTAGTCGTGCGGCTTTGTTGGCTTTCGTCAAGGGTCGTGTGGGTGGGTTTAATTCGATCAAGAAATGTACGGGTTGAACTTGACTAGCGGGCTATGGTTTGTTGGCTTTCGTCAAGGTCATAGCACGCTAGGGGCAAAATATTATCGGGAATTTCAAGTGTTGAAATTTGCAATGAGATTGCATACCTTCTATGTGATAGTTGGATCCCGATACCCGCTGCAAGTAAGAGTTACTCCTGGGAGAGTTTTACACATTACAATTAGCCGATCAAGTAGGTGTCTAGAAAGGTGTCAACGGGGTTACGCCTCTGGGAAAACGAGGTTTACATTAATTAGGTTCGTGCGAAAGCACGGGGGACCTCCCTCAAAGTACCGACACTGGCCTAGCTGAAAGATTGGCGAACTTGTAGTGTGTAATTAATCCCGGCTAGTCTTTCCTTTTAGGGTTTGAAGGAAGATTTGATAAAAAGCAGTGGGAGCCATCCTGATTAGATAAAATAATAACCAATCTATTCTTGTAAGAGCGCACGCTGAGTGTTTTCTTCTCTCTCTCTCCTGGTAGCGACCATATCAAGCCTTAATCAGGATAATAAAACAGATTATTGACCGAACCCGCTTGTTATACTGAACTGGGGAACGTTGGTCCCGCTCCAACTTATAATTGTTATAAGACAGAGCAGGAAATTGGGGAATACCAGATTTCCCGTGCCGCCCAAATGAAGAAAGTACATGCTGATGCATCATCTTCGGGTGTGTTCATTACAAAGAACTGTTTCTCTGTATCCTCTACGTCCTGGGTATGTGATACCAGATCAGGATCCCCGATATGTAATCTGTTACATAGGGCTACAGAAAGGTAGAGAACTGAGAACGGGTGATAAGTTTCATGAGGCAGAAAACGGGGCAAGTGTTGCATCCAAGTCTGTTGGTCACTGTCACCCTGTATTACCAATACATTGATTCTGAACGAATGTTATTAGATACCGAACCTGATATACAAAATCATATCAGTCTCTTTATTAGTAAAGAAATGATAAAATTTTGTATTGTTGGATAATGTTTTTAAACATTTCCTATATCAAAAGTTGATCGGATCAGGCACGTTATCTAAAAGCGTTAATGTTCTAAATCAAACTACAGTTCTTAGTATATGGAACACACACAAGAGGAAGAGTTCAGAAATGAACGGATCCTTCTTGAGGTATTGTAGACTAGGTCATATCAATGCGACCCGACTAGCTGAAGTTACATAAAGATGCATATTTAAATCAGTTTGAATTTACATCTTATGAAACTTGCCAGTCATGTCACAATGATAAAATGACCATAGCTCTGTTTATTGGAAATAGAGAAAGAGTTAGTGAACTCTTGGGATTGATACATGTTGATGTATGTAAGGTCCCCTGTCTACACATACCAAGACCGGTTCTTTGTACTTCATTACGTTCTCTGATAATCTCTCAAGATTCAGACATATGTTCCTGTTGAAACACAAGTCCGAACCTTTTGAGATATTCACAGAATATAAGTTAGAAGTAGAGAACCAAAATACGGGTATAAGTATTATGTCCTTTGATGAGATCAGGGAGGAGAATACTTGAGCACGGAAATCCTGGACTATTCTAAAGGAGAATGAGATTCTCTCTCAGCATTACTCCTCCATATACACCATAGCACGATGGTATATTGGGACGGAGCAATCACACCCTATATGATAAGGTGTGCTCTATGATGAGTACTACTGAGTTACCTGTTTCCTTTTGGGAGTTATGCACTTGAGAAGCTACATACCTATTGAATTGGGTTCCAAGCAAATCAGTTGCCTACCACTTCATATGTGATATGGAAAGGGAAGAGCCCATATCTTAAGTTAGTTAAGATTTGGGACTGTCCGGCCTATGTCTAAAAGTAAAATCCGGACAAGCTCGAGGCAAGGTCTGTAATGTAGAACTGGAAAGGTTCCAGCTATGCAAACTACAGCAGATGATTTGGTACAACCAAAGGATTCAATAGAAACCAACGAACCTCAGCCTCTCCGCCGATCTAGTAGGGTTCCTCACCCACCTGAGAGACACTTCGGTTTCTCGATGACAGTGGGAGCGAGGATTGCATCATCAGATGATGACCCAACTAGGTTCGAGCTGGCCATCAGGAGTAAGACTCTGTAAGAATGGCTGGATGCTTAGCGATCTGAGATGGAATCCATGTACACCAACAAAGTATGGACTTTGGTTGCTATATCTGAAGGGTTAAATCCCCATCAGGAGCAAGTATATCTTGAGAAGATTACTTGGTGCAGATAGAAAAGTTGAGACTTTCAAAGCTAGACTTGTTAAAAGTTTGCATCATTGACCAGGTGTGGATAATGATGAAACCTTTTCAAGTAGCTATGCTTAAGTCCATCCAGATCCTACTTGTCACGGCTACATACCATGACTACGATATCTGGTGGTTGGGTATCATGACTGCTTTTCTAAATGATGTTTTAGAAGAGCGCGTCTATAAGTACACAGCCAGAGGGCTTCATAGACAGTGGGAGCAGCGGAAACGTGTGCGAGATGCTTTATAGGATTAAAGCAGGCATCGCGGAGTTGGAACGTCTGTTTTGATGAATTAGTCGAAGAGTTTGACATCATCAAAATGGTAGATGAACCTTGTATAAACAAAAAGGTAGTAGGGAGTATGGTGACGATCCTCGTAGAGTACGTGGATGACATACTCTTGATAGGGAAGGAGTTTCCTATGCTACGCTCGATCAATCTCCGCTTATCACAATGATTCTCCACATAGGATCAAAGTGATACCTACTAAATCCTGGGTTTTGGATCTATGAGATAGATCTAAATGGATGTTAGGACACTCACTAGCTGTAGTGAGATGGTATCAGTTGATCCCGGGGAAAATCACTGAAAGTGTTCCAGAGTGATAAAGACGACTGAATGTCAGTCGCAGGCCTTGTCTTTACCCTCAGTAAAGGGATGGTATGTTGGAAGAGTTCCAAGATAGATACCGTGGCATACTAGACGATAAAGGCTGGATACATCGCTACTTAAGATGCTACCAAAGAGGCTGTTTGGATGTATATTAGTTTATGAGATGAACTTAGTTCCTACCATTGTGTGACAATGGAGTTGTGGCTTATGCCAAGGAACGCCCATCCCATCAGTGATCCAGACATATTCTAAGGTAGTATCACCTGATCATGGAGATAGTTGATCTCCAGGCTAATCGAGGTTAGGAGAGTAGAATCAGAGGACGACACGGCGGATCCACTCACGAAGGCCTATTCCCAGAGAGAGACTTTTATGGGATGGTTGAGTATGAGATACTACAACCACTGCTACAGATGGCCCTAGTGTAAGTGGGAGATTGTTAGTTATATGTATGCCCTAGAGGCCATTACTGTACATAGGATGTATATTGTAGTGGATGTTGGGACATATATAGGGAGGACTTTCTTGCTCGACATGATAGTATGCTATCTGGTTACTCTTTACCTTAACGTGTACTCAGATTGTCTCTCTATTACATGTTGGTAAAGCCCTTAGGATGTGTAATTGACTACCTGGACTATGATGCGGATCATACTAGTGGGGACATGGTAGTCCATAAGTACATCCTTGAAAGTCCCTAGTCGTGAGTGTATCGAGATGGGGCATCGATATACCAGAGTAGACTAGCGTGTACCTTCTCGACCCATACAGATGGGCGATGGATGATCCCATATCCATCGGTGTTTGACATCAGGGGAGATATACGGGTGCTCAGTAGAGACTGGTTACACTGGACGGACTCGCCGAGAACTCCCAGATGGTATTATACCTTACGTCAGATGGCAGTTCTCAGGTGACACTGGTACAGAGTAGTCTGTTGACCCGAGATCGTCATAGAGTCTTGTGTGGTTCCCACTGTGCTTTGATTTCCATCTTACCACGTCCAAGAGGGCGAGCAAAACGGTGGTTTTTGGGTACAGTCCCGAGTCACATGGAGGCAATGAGCGATAGGAGGAGATTCGTCTCTCCCGGTATAGGGGGTTGATGTTGCGCTGTGTTCGATTGGCTATAACAGGAAATCCCTGGCCAGGGTTGCTGAGATTTACTGGTAAGTGTTACCAGTAGTTTCTCGAATTGTTATAGACCTCATATCGACACGACTTATCGAGCTATTGGGGTCTGACGTTTACCACCCTTAGGTGAGATATGCGACATATCAAACGATCAGACCGGACTGTACGGTAGTGTTACTGGTTGGATTCACTGGAGTGTGAGCGGGCTTGCTCGTCGATCTTCTGATCGCTCAATACCCGGGTGGCCGTTACGTTTAGCAGACCGCTTGCGGCTTGTGGGTGCTTGATATGATCATCATCTGCTGCCGGCGTATTGACGAGTCTTTAGAGTCCTACACAGAGGTTTCCTGGCTCAAGCGAAACAAAATAGGAGCGCATATGAGATATGTGCGGGACCGAGAATAATGCGTGTATGTGATACCGTATTCCATTCTCACGATGAATGTATCGAATGGTTATATGCGATATAACCTAGTTATCGAATCGAGGGTTGATTCGATAAGCCGATACATTGGATACTAGTCGGTTATATGCGATATGACCGGATCGTTAAATCAAGTGTTGATTTAATGATTTAATGCATAATAATATATTTGATATATTACTTTGCATTAACTAGTATCGGTTCACTTTAAATGGATTTTCTCACTTGATGTGCAAGTTGTATATGTGATATACTTTTGTGCACATGTTTGTATCATGTTTGATGATACTTTCTCATTTGGTTAAGTGTATAGAATTATACCATGGTTAAGTTGATGTTTAGGGTTTTACTTTTTCATTTATTTATTTATTTGTTTATTTATTTATTTGGAAAAGAAAAAGATGAGAATGGTGGCTTTCTTTGTTTCTTATTGAAATTTCATGAAGCTTTGACTTAGTCCACCATTCTTATCTCATCCTTAACCCTAACCATTCCAACTAACCCTAGTTTATTCTCTACACTTGACCATGGTTGTCTTATGATAAAGATTGATTTTCTTTTCTTTTTCATAACACTTATCTCATTATTCTTCATCTTCTTCACTTGAAGAAAACCTTTCTTCATCAATGGTAATTGATGAAAATGAGTGAGAAATCCAATTCTAAAGTGAACCCACTTCCTATTTCTTCATTCTCTACCTCTTCCCAAGTAGTAGAGTGTGTTTTCTTCATAAGTTTCATCACTTGGTGAAGTGGGAGCTTGATCTAGTGATGCCTCGACGTAGATCATCTTCGGCATCGTCGTCGATGACCTAGCCCGCTTCTTCTCCGATGAAGTCGACGCTGGAGCCCGGGATTGCATTTGGAAAGCGGAGAGGACTTCATCACGGAGCCATGGAGGTGGAGAAACGGATCTACAAAGGTTGTATTTCCGTATTCTAGTA
The DNA here is from genome assembly GCA_030015575.1 of Agapanthus africanus. Classification (NCBI taxonomy): domain Eukaryota; kingdom Viridiplantae; phylum Streptophyta; class Magnoliopsida; order Asparagales; family Amaryllidaceae; genus Agapanthus; species Agapanthus africanus. The sequence continues at coordinate 544,015,130 of CM057337.1, forward strand.
GTTAAGTGTTAACTACTTTGCTTTGTCGCCTAAATTTCTAGCCAACGATCTTGTTATGGTTTCTCGGCACCGTTAAAATTTGAAATTGGCATGGTTGATGCCTTGTAAGACCTCCTTGGGGTGCCTAGGAACCTTTCAAACACTTACCAGTAAATCTCTGCAACCCTGGCCAGGGATTTCCGGTTATAGCCAATCGAACACAGCGCAACATCAACTCCCTATACCGGGAGAGACAAATCCCCTCCTATCGCTCATTGCCTCCATGTGATTCGGGACTGCACCCAAAAGTCATCTTTTTCCACGCCCTCTTGGACGTGGTATGATGGAAATCAAAGCACAGTGGGAATCACACAAGACTCTATGACGATCTCGGGTCAACAGACTACTCTGTACCAGTGTCACCGGAGAACTGCCATCTGACGTGAGGTATAATACCATCTGGGAGTTCTCGGCGAGTCCGTCCAGTGTACCCAGTCTCTACTGAGCACCCGTACACCATCCTTGATGTCAAACACCAATGGATATAGGATCATCCATCACCCATCATATGGGTCAAGATGCGTATACGCTAGTCTACTCTGGTGCATCGATGCCCTGTCTCGATACACCCTCGACTAGGAACAGTTATAGGATGTACTCGTCGACTACCGTGGCCCCATTAGTATGATCTCATCATAGTCCCAGTAGTCGAGTACGTATCCTAAGGGCTTTATCAACATGTAACATAGAGACAATCAGAGTACATGTTAAGATAAAGTACAACCAGATAGCATACTATCATGTCGAGTAAGAAAGTCCTCCCTATATATGTCCAAGCATCCATTACAATATACATCGTATGTACAGTAATGGCCTCTAGGGCATACATATAACTAGCAGTATTCTCTTGAAAAAGACATTGTTTATGAATTAATCAAGAACCTAGGAGAACAACTATCTATGAAAATACAGAATTTTCAAAAAGGACCAACATTTTAACTGCGTCTAATAAGAATTCAATTTTATACAAGAGCTAGCACAACAATATTACCCATCCAGCAAGCAAAACCCCTTTCTCTAAAAGGGGTTGTAAATCATCTAATTACCAAAAAAATCCTACCTTTGATTTCAAGAATATAATTAAACAACATCGATTGCAAACATAAATTACTATTCTGCTGAAAATATATGATTAACGAAAAAGAAACAACATTTTAAAGGTATTTCATTCCCTCATTAACCAAGAATCTGAACTTTTTAAGAAAGCCAAAACCCTGGCTGGCCTCTATATGTTAATCGATCGGTGATCATGTCATCAATCAAAAAGCTAATGTGACGGAGGGCTCTTTTTACCTCCTTCCGATGTTTTCTTCCGTCGATCTGCTGATGGCTGGGATTGGATCTGGTGGATCTGGAGAGTGGTCTCCTCTTGCATGTGGATCTCAATGGGTTTTGAGGAGTTTGCGCCGTGTACCTGCAAAAAAGTCCCGGGGTGGTTTGGTACCACCGAGGACCCTCCAACGATCAAGTTAATGACAAGATCCGAGCAGAGTAACGGCTAAGTGGGTTAGAAATTGCTTCCTTGAACCGTCTTCAAGAGGGGTTTAAATAGCGGCGGCAGCATGCAGGGGTAGGCGCGAGGATCACGCCGGCAGTTACGCTCCCAACGTCACACCCGCGTGAAGAGCGGGATCACCCGTTAATGGGGATAGTAATGGCGTTGAACGTAGGATGTTGCCGGCGGAGATCTCGCGCATGACGAGATTCACGGAGCGGCGGTTACGCCTGCGAGCGGTGCCGTCGGTCGGTCAATGAGACCGAGGAAGATGGCCTCGGCGGGAGAGCTCGGGGACGAGCGGGAGAGCCGAGGCATCTTGTCATGTGCGGTAGCCCGAGGTGAGCTGGGAGGCCGAGGAGGCCAATTTGTGCAGGGGCTCTGAGGAGAGCCAACGCCTGCCCGGGGATGGGCACGGGGGTGCCTGGTCGGCCTCTGTAGGTCCTTTCTTCTGAGATCTGGGATACATCATCTGCCACATGTCATGATCTGGGGGATCGCTGATATAGAGACTCATCATTATCCCCCCACTCTCTTCCCGACTAGTTGACGGGTCGGGTCGAGAGTGGACTGCCGGGCCACCCAGGGTGAGCTCCCTTCGAAGATATCGTCGGGACGTGTCCCCGGGCAATCAGTTGTCTTTTCTGTCAGAGAATTAGGGGCGAGATCTCTGCATTTAAGGAAAGTGCGCCGGATCAAGCGTTCTGTCACTGAAGCGACGGTCCACTTGTCAAGCGTCGGTTGGCCGACACGATGTGTGCAGACCTGCGGGCGTCTGATGGGATGCGGCTCAATGCTGGAGAGACAGGTGGAGCAATCGGGGTCGTCGAACGCGAGGAGGCGTTTCGTTGGATGAGGGCGATGGCAGCAATAAATAGGGATGGGATCCACACCAGGGCCCATATCTCTCCATATTTTTCTCGCTTTAAGTCTTGATTGCTCGGCGCTCTTCTTCCTTCTTCTACTTTTGTCTCCCGAGGATCCCCCTTTGCCAGGTTAGATGTCTTCCTTTGTAGAGTCTGTAGATGTGGTAGAAGTATATTTTAAGGGCCCTTTAGTTGAGCCTGAGTCTTCCCGGGGAGCAGGGGTCAGATCCTCTTCCCAGGATCGTGCGGTGGGAGCAGCCCATAGGAAGGTGGCGGTGGACTTTGCTCCCGGCGCGCCATGTTGGGTGAAGCACGAGGATGAGCTCGCCAACGCTCAGGCTCGCTTCCATATCCCTTCTGGCTATACACTTCGTTTAGCCGAGAAGGAGAGAGGGCAGACCAAGTATGGGGTAAGGAGATCGCCCTGTACCTGGAAGCTTTTTGGGGCGGAATGCGCCTGCCTTTCTATCCCGAGGTCATCGGAGCGCTGAACTTCTTTGGGCAAGCCCCGGGCCAACTGGTGCCGAACTCATGGAGGAGCCTTCTCGGGTTCTTGGTCTGCCTGAAGCTAGAGACGGTCCCTTTCAGTCTATCCATCCTTGATTCCTCTCTTCTTTATAAAAATCACCCTGGGGGTCGAGCGGGCGACCCGATTTGGGTTTATCTCTCCTTTAAGAAGCGATTGGGGCGCGCCGCCGGGTCAGGAGTTGTAGTCCTGCTTTCTTCCATCCACGACGGGAAGAAGAAGTTCTTCTTTGTCGCGCCGCCCGAGGGTGAGGACTGGCCCGTGCCCACCAAGTGGTCAAGGGAAAAATGTTTGTCGGGAAATCAGTCCAATGACCCCGCCGCGGTGAGAGTGGCGTCATGGGAGCCCATTCCCCGACCTGACGTGCTGCTATCTGAGAGGGTCTTGAGTTGGGCCGGGCTCAGCCCCGTCGAGTTCGTCGGTAAGTTAGGCTTGCGTTTTTCTTTTATTTTGTATGTGTCGCTGACCCCACTGTATCTTGTCTTGTGTAGAACCCATAGATATGAACGAACTCCGAGCCTCCATGCGGCAGCCGAAGAAGGTCACGAAGGCTGGAGGCGCCAGCTCTTCCTGCTCGAAACCTGTCCCAGTTCCTCCGGCCCCCGTCCCGGTGCCTCCAGTGGCCCTACCTCTTCAGCACCCGGGGACGGTCCTCGCCCCGAAGCCCGGCAAAGAGCCGAGCCGGAAGCGGGCTCGAGTACAGGAGGACCCGGCCTCGGAGACGGAGACCGGCTCTCTATTGGCACCTCTCAAGAGAGGCCCCCGAAAGGTTCCTCGAGACCCGGCCTCCCCGATCATTGTGGAGGAGGAGGGCTTCCGGTTTGTAGTGCCCTCAGGGCTCTCCGTTGCCGACAGCCTGCTGTTTGATATCGAGAAGTCGGAGGGGGTAGGGTCCCTAGTGGGACCCTCAGAGACCGGATGGCGTCCATCGCCCAGGAGGTCATGCAGGTAAGTGCTCGGTTGTTCGTGAGATTTGGTGCCTCCTTTGTCGTTCTGACCTCTCTGACTATTTCAGGTCCTCCAACACGTCGCCCTCGCCGTCCGTATGGGGGACAAGGTGATATCCCCGGCGATGAAGGCCGCGGGCCAGCTTACCTTGCTGGAGGAGAGCTCCAAGCGGGAGCTGGAGGCGGCGATGGCGAAGGTCGCCGACCTGGAGGGCGTGGTGGCTGCCGGGAAGCAGGAGGCTTCCAGGCACAGCGAGGCCACCTTGGCCGCCGAGGTCAAGCTTGAGGAAGCTAAGGTGCTCGTCAGTACCATGAAGAAGACGGTGAAGACCCTCCGAAAGGAGTTGGAGGCGGCGGCCAAGGGGATGGAGCGAACCAACCTCGGGGGAGGGGGGCGAATGCGGTGGAGAACTATAAGTCAAAATACTACTACTCCGACCTAGCCGTGGCCACTACCAACATCTGGCATAAGGCCCTCGATGCCGTCAAGGCTCAGATGCCTGGATTTGCTGATGAAGAGCTCCGGGCCGAATACCCCCTCGCGGGTGCCGACGAGCAGGGGGACGACCTCGAGGATGCGGCCGGGGAAGAGATTCCCGACGAAGAGGTGGCCGAGGACCCTGCTCGACTCGTGGTAGATATTGAGGCTCCCGAGGTCGCGCCTGGCCCCGAGGCCTAAAGCCCCTCGTCTTCCTGCTTCTTTTTTTGTAAACGTCCGGGCATTTTGTAAGGCTGGGGAGCCCCCAATACCCTTGTGAAGATATTGATTTTGGTAATAAAACTTTGCTGTTTCATTGCTTGCATATTGTCCTTTGTTTGTGAAGAATATTCGTATAATATCCATACTTGCACTATTGAGCTTCCATGTCAGGTCAGTTCTTCGTCTGGCGATCGCGTGTCGAGTTGATTTTGATCACTTGCTAAGTGTGCAAAAGTCGCTGGGAAGAAGGTATCCCCATGGCCCCGAAGTCGAGAAGGGATCGCTCAGACTTATATAGACCTGGCGTTTCTTGGGGAGTGCTTCAGATCCGCTGCATTTGATGGGCAGTAGGCTGCCCGCTGCAGATGCACCGATCAGAAGGAAGCTCGGTGGCCTCACTTTGAGGGCCTCAAATCCTCAGCGTATGGTGGGCAGGAGGATGCCCGCTGGGGATGCGCCGAGCAGGGTAGCTTCTCGGGTGCCTCTTGGCGAGGGCTTTGAATCATGGCGTCTTGGGTAAGGAGCTACCAGAAGGGGATGACCGAGCAGGGAAGCCGCTCGGTTGCCTCTTGGCAAGGGTTGTGATCCCTGGCGTCCTAGGTATGTCACGCCCCGCTTCGTAGAGTACGCTAAGATGGGCACGTGACATAGCCAACCATGCTACCTGTGGGTAGGAAGTATCCATCCACAGTCACATTACGGCTGTAGAGATATCAAGAACAAAATAAAACTATCTAGCATATGTCCATAAGCCCAAAATAAAATGAGTCAAGAATAAATAATGCGGAAGCAAGAGATCCAATACAAGAATAACTGGAATGTATGTCCCATAATGCGGGCTCACATCAGAAATAAAATGCTGAAAAGTAAAAGAACTAACTACTACTGAGTCCTCACTGCTCAGCCTGCTAGCTGAAGTACTCCTGCTCGAACTGCAGCAAAGGTACGGAATCTGGGCCATGCAAAACCCAGACGTCAGCGCGTCATGTCATCAAGCAATAAAATATAAACATGGTAACAAGACATGCAAGTATAATCATAAATGGTAAAGCAGGTGTAATAGCAATATAAATCAGAGCAGTGAAGGGTAGTGTGCAGTGAGTTAGGCTAAACTGGTCTTTTGGTTATCTACTCTCAAGTCTTTGAAATCAATTTGATGAATCATCGATGTAACTCAATAGTATCCCGTGCGTGCCCGGGACCACGGTCAAGATTCTCGACCTGAATCCGAGACGTGCCGCTAGGCAGTAAAAGGTAGCATGTAAAGATGAGTGATGTCAGCATCATCACCCCGGGGCTGGCCTAGCCCGTAAGACTGATCAGAATAGGTGTCGAACTGTCGAGTTACAAGTCAGGTTTCATCATTGATTTCCCCATACCCCCAAGTTATATGTTTTCAAGTCAGGTATTAAGTAATCAAGAACTAATTTCAACTCAGGATCAGGTAGGTGCAGGTTTGTCTGGATAGACAACAGGAACGGTCCGTAAGGACTACTGGTTATGTTTGTTGGCATTAGACACAAGATCAGGTAACAGGTAAAGCCATCGTACATCAGGTCAAATCAAGTAGTGTATTTTTGTGTCATGTCAAGTAGGAAGTGCAACAGGTCATGTCAGGAAGCACAAATGTTATGTGGGTGCTCATAAAATAAACTAACATAAATATGGTTATAAGTAATCAAGCACGGGTACTGTCAGAAGAATAACTGGACATGTAATATAATATGCAAATAGATACAGGTTAAATTATATCGATGCATGGTTAACATTTAGAGTTCGGTTTATGGTTTCAACATTAAATATCATACACTTAAACAAATATGGATTGTTAAAAATCATGTTAATGTGTACTAAATAATCTAAAGATGCAATTGAATATAAATCAGGTTAGTTGTATGCAAACGGTCGTCTGACAGGGTATAAAATATAAAAGGGTATTGTGGGTCATGCAAATAATTGTTACAAGATTTAAATATGAATGCGGGTACTATGTATAACAGAACTAAAAGCAAACTGGTATGTTTCGAGACATGATTCTAAAATGATATATTGGGACGTCGACATGTTAAAATGGAATTCTAGTATTAAATGGAACTACAGATCTAACGTGCACTATAATAGGTACATAGCAATTTAAATAGCATATGTAGTAGTTTAAATAGCATGTAGCAAGTTTCACTTGCTTCGACAGATTCAAGAAACGATGTACAGAACGTCTCACGTCGGTGAGAAAAGTCGCGACGCGCGCACGGTACACGGAAAGAGTCCAAACAACGCACGATGGGATCACACGGATCAGAGATGCCTGCTGGGTCGTCGTGATCGTCGCCGGCACGGTCGGATCCCGGCAATCAAGAAACACAGTGAACCTTTTGATTGAAAGAGAATGCATGGAAGAGGAAACAAGAAGAATGAAAGAGAACAGAGGAGATTGATGAAAGAAACTTACTCACTGGATTGCAGAGGGGTGACAGCGTCATCGGTGAGGCGTCGACGGAGCTCCGACGATCTACAAAGGTACCCTTTTTTTAAAAAAATAGAAAAGAAAAATTTAAAATAAAGAAGAATAGGAAGAAGAAGAAGAGAAGGATGAGAGAGAGAAGAGTTGCTCACTGGGGTTGGGAGACGGCTAGGATGTGGTTGCAAAGGTGGGAAGTCGTCGGCAAGGGATCGCCGGCGAGATCAACGGCAAGTCAGCAAGGTCCAAGGTTGCAGGGTATGGCTCGGGTGTTAGGGTTTCTGCTAGGGTTTGTTTTGATGTGGGTTCTGGTGCTCAGGAACGGCAGAGGAGAGGAAGAGAGGGGAGGAAGGAGATGACAATGAGATGAGGGAGTCGGCGGCGATGAGGTGGCGGTGCTGGGTTAAAGGCTGCAGTGGGTTTTCTGGGTTCAGTGGGTTCGTTTGAGGGAGGAAGAAGGAGAAGAGATGACAGAGGGTGATGAGGGGACGCAGAGGGTGTCGACGAGAAAAGAGGGGATGAGGGAAAAGTTAGGGTTTAACTTTGGTGGGTTTCTCGTAGCGGAGGATGCATGGGCTGTTAAGAAAAGAAGAAGAAGAAGAAATGCAGAGGGAGGTGACGGGATCCACGCAGGGGTGATGAGAATCGAGGAATGCACAGTGATCGCGAGATCTGAGAGAGAGAGAGCGAGAGGAGAGAGAAAATGAAGAGAGAGAGAAGCTTCGCAGCAGAAAGAGAAAGAGAAAGAGAAAGAGAAAGGGAAAGAGATCGTGGGGCCCAGCGAAGAAGAGAGGAGGGTTCTGATTGGTTGGGAAAAATTAAGAGAAAAGATAGAGGAGAGAGAGATCGGTGGTGGGGCCAGGTGCACCCAAAGAAGGGGCTCTGATTGGCTGGGGAGAATAAGAATTGGTTTGGAAAATTTTTTACAAAAGATTTAATATTTTAAAGATTCATTTCATTGGCTGAGAAAGTAAAAGATTTCTAATTTAAACATTTTCTTATGCTGATAAAATATTTTTAAAACAGATTACAGAATTTTGAAAATAAATAGGATTTGGCGGAATACAAAATATTTCAGAATTGCGCCCGGGTCGGGTCCAAAAATTTGGATTTGAAATATGAAAATTATTAGCAAGTTCCAAAAATTAAAATGGAGGATTTTGTAACAGAAATGCATACCCTAAAGAACGGACGCACGTACGTGCGCATAGCCGTCCAAACACGTCCGTTTCACTGAACGGGACGAGAACACGATGTAAGGACGCTACCACAAGGTTAGGGGTATCAAGCAGGCCATGACATGCATTTTTAAATTATTTTAAGTGACCTAAATTGTTATATGCAAAATATATAATGTCGGGGTAATCTAAAAACTAGGAAACAACAGGCTCGGTAAACGGGTCGAATATAAAGTGACCTACCATTTGCAACCAATGGGGTAAAAAAAATAAACACCACAAACAGCACATACGGTAACCGAAATTGGTATAACTGGACTCGGTTGTTACAGGGTAGGGAGCTACCAGACGGGGATGACCGAGCAGGGAAGCCGCTCGGTTGCCTCTTGGCAAGGGCTTTAATCCTTGGCGTCCTGGGTAGGGAGCTGTTTCTCCCAATCAGAGCAAAGCTCTGTTGAAATTCAAAATTCAAAATTTTGAAGCAACGCTTCAAATCTCGGGCGCAACGCACCACATGTCAGGCGCTGATACGTCAGCGCAGCGCCCAAGAAGGCGCGCCCAAGAAGGCGCGCCCAATCAGAGCAAAGCTCTATTTTAAGCAAAATTAAAGGAAGCAACGCTTCAGTTGCGCAAACACTGCGCTGCGTGACATGTGTCAGCGCGGATGCGCTAGCGCAGTTGCGCTGCGCTTTGCGCTGCGCGACACGTGTCAGCGTGGATGCGCTAGCGCAGTTGCGCTGCGCTGTGCGCTGCGTGACACGTGTCACGCGCTGGGGCATTTGCGCCAAACAGAATTAAGATTTTAAAGAAATCTTTCTGTTCTTGTTAAAACAAGAAGATTTTCTTCTGTAAAACAGAAGCCCTTGGATCAAAGATCCAACGGTGGGGAAAATTCCCCAAATCACTCAGAGAAAGATCTCTTTAACTAATTTATGAGCACTATAAAAAGGACCCCAAATCTCAATTCAAAGGCATCAATATCTTTCTAAAAAAAAGAGAAGAGGACTCTCGAGAACTCCTCAAGAACAACAGAAGGTAAAAACCTTTGAAAGAAGAGAAAATTCTCTTATGAACAGATCAGTGATTTAAAAACAAGATCATTGATCTTTAAACATAACTGAATAAATAAAATAAAAATAGTGCTTTGCACTTTTTCATGAACCTTTGGTTCTTTAAGATAAGAAAAAACTTATCTTTTTTTTTTATCTAAATTAGATCAAGAAATCTAACAGTGCTTTGCACTTCTGTTCTTGAATCTAAAAGATTCTTAGTGCTTTACACTTTCAAACTGCGCTGTTGCGCTCTTGGTAAAGTGCCACGTGTCAGCATCTGAATCACTTGCGCTATGAGCGTTGAGATAGAGCTCTGCTCTCTGTGATTGGCGCAACTCACCAAGGTGCGCCACGTGTCAGCAGCGCAAGCGCAGCGCACTGCGCTTGCATGACACGTGTCGTCATCACAAGCGCTTGCGCTCTCTGATTGGCGCAAAGCGCCTGAAAATGCAATGCATTTCCTGAAGGGCCAGGCCCAATTAAAAGACCAAACAGGCTTAATTAAATTGATGCTCTGCATCATTTATAAATGGGCAAAGCCCAAACAAAATAATAAAAATGCTATGCAGATGCCTTGCAGTGCCCAAAATAAATTGATGCTTTGCATCTGTTATGGGCAGAGCCCAAACAAAAAAATAGAAAATAATGTAATGCATTATTTAAAAATGGGCCAAGCCCTAACACAGGTCTAACAGACCAAAAACAAATAAAAGGCGTTGAATACTTTTCAACTGGACTTAGCCCAATTCTGGTCGTAAGTCCTTAAGTTAAATTTAACTGAGCGCAAATGCTCTCTTAAATCAATTTACCTCCGGTTCGAGGGTACATCTCTGAACTCCTCTGACTCTTCTCGTTGTAATCCTTCAACGACGTCAAAGAGGCGACGGGTCCCAACGACCACAAATGGATACGGACTGCGGGGTCCTTAAACTCGTGGACCGAAACGTCCCTAAACTAATATTGGACCGAGACGTCCTTAAACTAAAATTGGACCGAAACGTCCCTAAACTAATGTTGGACCGAAATGTCCCTAAACTAATATCGGACCCCCACGTCCCTAAACTGGAACATGGACCACCACGTCCCTAAACTGGAACAATAGAGCTTCAAATGCTCTTTTACCGGATCTAAACGATCCCGTTTAAGTTGATCTTAGCCCCAAATACGGCTAACGTATCCTTAAGCATTTAAATGAACGATAAAACTTCAAATCGACTTTGGTTCAAGGGTACATCTCTGAATTCCTCCGACACCTATCGTTGTAATCCTTCAACGACGTCAGAGAGATGATGAGTCCTGACGACCATATCTATTAAATCGATCATCACGTCAAGTCGATCTTAGTCCAAAACAGGACTAACGTATCCTTGACGAACGTTTAAGTTGATCTTAGCCGCAACGCGACTAATGCATCCTTAAATTAAAAACACCAAACCCAAATCTAGGTAAATACGGATTTGGACTAATCCACGTCCTACGAGCGACGGCATTACTCAGTCTCCGTATACAATCCACGGGCAACCACAAACAAAACAAACACACACGACACGAAGTGAAATTCTGGAGAAGGAGAAAGTGGTTACCGTGATGCGGTAGCGTAATTAACTGCAGGGGCTTGCGCCTGCAGGGAAGAGCGTCCCCACAATCAAAAACCCCTCAATCGAGGGGGAATCTGACGAAGTCTGCTACATCGGCCGCATCCGTGTAAACCTCCGATACACAGTGCCATAAATCAACTTGGCATCTTCGGAGAGGTAGATGAATAAAACCAAATAGCATCTACCCCGAATCTCAGGTGAGACCCAAAGTCTCGGCCGTCTTTCGGAGGGGAACAGATTCTGGCATGCCTGGTGGGACCTTTTCCTCTTTCCACTCCACACTTCGCGTGTCGTCTTCGCGAACCAATCGTGGTTTGTTAAATGGTTGCCTTCGGATTTCAAGTTACTAAGATTTGGTCTTTTGCCTGGTGCAGAGCTTAAGCATCAATGGACTTTAACTGCACCAACTGCTCGAAGTGCCACTGCAACGGACGCTCTACTTCACCGGGAGGTGTAGCATATGGGCCCCAAGCGGCTTCCTTCCTCGCTTTGCCAGTAGACCAAGTGACCCAAGCCACCACTGGCCTGTTCTTCGGGACCATGATCCCACCTAAAAGCTTCTCTGAGCTACTATCCGCACCGGAAGTGAACAAGAAGTCGGTCTTCGATCGGCTCACTGCTATAACGGCCCCTGTCAACGGGCCGTCCACTACCAAGCCGACAACCTCTGTCTATGCGAGGCTGGATCAAAACTCTGAAGGGCCCGCTAAGAAGCCCAGGAACTTCAAAATGGCTGTCCCAAAGAGGGCAACGGCCACTACTCCGGAAGTCGTTAAGGCGGCTTCCCCTGTCAAAGAGTCAGTCTTTTCAAGGCTGACGAGTCCTGTTCCTGCCCCTGCTCGAGGATCCGTCTTCGACAGGTTGAATATCACCCCTCAAAAGAAAACTTCAGTCTTTAAGAGGTTAACACCAGCGGCATCTCATTCAGACAGGGGGCAAAAAGAAGATGTCTCAATCTCCAAGCCAGTCCCAACAGCTCGTCATGCTCGACGTCGCCATTGGCAATGAGTGAGGAAGGCAGGGGGCAACTCCCCCTCAGGGCTGACTCCACCGGCTCCAGTGGTGGAGGTCAACGCTGTTGTTCCAACTGGGAACAGCTTCGAATTGCTGAGGAGGGTGAGAAAGAACTCTCCAACCGCTACATTGAAAAGATCCCCTCCACCTATGGAGAGAGATCCGGAAACAAAGCAAGAACAGCCCCCTCAACGGCTGTCTTCAAAAATTTATAAAGTTTGGCGGAGGGTTCAAGACTCCGTGATTGACCCAGGTCACTCTCGTCGCCAAAAAAAGGCGAAGGTGGAAAAAGACAAGGACCGTCCCATTAAACAGCAGGGGACAGCAGCTGCTAGGATGCCCACTTCAACGGTTCCTTCAACCTCAACGGCCCACAAAAGAAGGAGGCCAGAGAAAACTCCCGCGTCAGTGGCAAAAGTTAAAAATGGTGAACCTAAATGCCCTAAGTCAGAGGGCATAACAGTTCATACGGTTTACATGGCATCGGGAAAAGAAGACAGCCGTGCATCCACGGGTCATAAACCGCTTACACGGTCAGTGACCAAGGCTCAGGAGCAACAGCAAAAGCTTCAAGAAATGATGAATGCTATGGCTGCACTTACAGGGCCAAAAGAAAATCCTGAAACGTCCTCGGATGAACGCCAAGAGGAAGAAACCGACGCCGAATTCCTTTGTCGGATATTGGAGAAGAAGGACAAAGAGGCTGCTGAACAAGCAGCCAACATACAACGTATGGGCCTCCTCTTCCAAGACATGATAGGGATGATGATACAACAAGATCCTCCGGCTGAAGAGCCCCCGATCGTCCTTGGAGACGATAGGGGAGAAACATCAAATCCTCCACCAGCTCTGTCGACGGCTAAAGAGGATACAATCTCCAAAGCTGATTTGGATGAGTACATCGCCCAACAAATACGGGTTCATCATGCGACCGAAGCATCCGGTCAGGTCGTAAAAACGGGACGGCCATATCCGAGTTGGTACGATCAAATCAAGTACCCGCCAGGTTATACAATTCCCAAGGTCCATGTCTACAAGGGGACGGGCAATCCTCATCAGCATGTTGCCCAGTTCAGGGCACTCTGCGGTAACACCGGCGGTGATGACAAGCTGTTGCTTCGCCAGTTTTTTGGAAGCTTATCAGATACGGCGTTCGAGTGGTACTCTGAGCTCCCGAACGACTCTATTGAAACCTTCGCGGAGATGGAGCTGCTGTTTACTCAACGTTTTGCAAGTGCCAGTGAACGTACCCCGATGACGGCACTGATTAACGCTAGAGTAAAACCCGGCGAGACGTAGGTTCAGTACGCTATACGATGGTGGAACTTATGGTCGGAGTGCGAGCAGCGCATTGAAGAAGCTCCCGCAGTGGGTATGTTTGTAGGAACCCTCGATCCACAAGCAACCATCTCACAGTTTATGATGTTTTTCAAGCCGACTACCTTCCAAGCCTTGATTGACAAACTAGCACAGATGGATCAGATGGGCCATAAACCTCCTCTTCCAAGGCCGGACTCCCGAAATGACAAAGGGAAGGGAAAAGCGATCGTCGTCGCTAATGCTCAACAACAACCGAGCGACTCGAAGCCGGTTGCTCGTCAAAATAATATGTGCCCGTACGTACCCCTTAAGGATAGGATGGGACGTCCTTATTCCTTTCCCCGTGATAAAACGAGAAGGTTATTCGAGCTGGCGTTGCGCAACAGACTCATAAATCTGCCGGATCCAAAACGTCTGTTGCAACCAAGTGACGTCAACGAGCCCAACTACTGTCCTTATCATCGAGTACTAGGCCATCCGATCGAAGATTGCTACGTTTTCAAGAATTGGCTTGAAAACCAGTACCGACAGGGTAAGTTCGCGTTATCTGACAAATGGAAGGTGAATCCCCCGCAGCCCCACACCTCTAAGGGGACGAGTACGCCGGGGGCAACATGCTCCGTCATTGAAGAAGTTCTTTGGGAGGTTGTATTATCAGCCAAGACAAAGAGGATGCTAAACGATCTTCAGACATGTCCAGTGATCAAGTGGAAGAACCCGTTGGAGCCGCAGGTCATTGAGGGGATGTTGAAGCCACGTACAACTCCAAAGATTGATGGAAGTGGCCGAAACATTCATAACCAGCCGTCGAAATCTTCAAAGAAGAAGAAGAAGTCGAAGAAGCACGTGAAGCCTGGCGACAAGCGCACAAACTTGCAAAAACAAATTGACGCGCTGGAGGAATACAACCAGAAGGCACGGACTCCCATTACATTCCAAGAGTTCCTCAACCACGTCTTTCAAGAGGAAGATGAGGGAGGTAGTTCGTCGGATGAATCCGAAGAATATGTGACAAGTTGCCATGTGATTTCCCATTCATTCATAGACGATGAGGAGACTTCTCGTGCTGGAAAGCTGGGGGCAAATCCTGAACCAAAAATTCCGGAGCCGTCGGATGAAGTGATTGATGCATTCCTCAATGAAGCGTTCTTAAAAAGCAAAGCTGATCGGGAGCGCGAAGCGGTTATATTTGAAAAGTCCAAACGCCAGCGCCTTGACGAAAGAATTGCGATACTCCCGCTGGAACAAAGTACACCCACCGCAGATAAAAGCAAGTTCAAGATAAGGAAGAGGTTTGCTAAAGCCGTGTCAATGGGTATAAAGCTACCATCCTCTCAGGAAAGCATTACTGGTGAAATGGAAAGCCACCCCTCCTATTGCTTGTATCATCGGAAGGTGTCGCACCCCACTGAAGAGTGCAAAGCTTTCGATAGATGGTGGAAAGGATATGTTGCTCACCGGCAACAGTTTAAGTGGGAAAAGCGCAAGACCCGCCGAGAGCAGAACGGAACGATCGTAAGGCTTAACAGAACTACCGGGGGTTGTTGCATGGTTGACACCGGAGGATCACGAGTGCTCACATTCGGGAGCGATTCTGATGAAGAGCTGGAGCTTGGCCCTTTCTTCAAAGAGTCTACTTCGGGAAAAGAAGAGGGACCGAAGGTTTGCGAGAATATTCAGCTGCGCAATCAGACGTTACCTGAAAAGAATCTCGGACCCTCAAACAAGAGAGTTAAAGGGAAAGAGAAGGTCTCTGAAGATATCGCCTTGGATGACCGAGTTGCGGAAGAGTTAAACGCCAAGAACCCGCCGAAGAGAAATAAGGTGGATTACAATGTCTTGGCGCATCTGAGGAAGCTACCCTCACAACTCAGCATTCTTGATGCCCTGCTACTATCAAAAGAGGTGAGAGATTCTTTGATTAAGGCCCTACAAGATCGGGACCAGTTCCAAGCCTTCCTGGCCGAGGAAAAGATGAAGGATGAATTGGAAGAGGTGCACACGGCCGACGTTGCTTTTGGCGATAAAGACCTTCTCTTCGGGACGTGCGAACACAATCGTCCCCTTTATGTCTCAGGATACTGCCATGATATTAAGATAGGCAAAATCCTGATCGACAATGGATCCTCCGTTAATCTCCTCAACGTGCGGGTGTTGAAGGAAATCTGCATGAGCGTTCAGCACCTTGATCGGGACAAGATCACCATCTCCGGGTTCGACTCCCAATCGTCAAAGACTCTTGGATCTGTGATACTGACGCTACACTTTGAGCTACTCATCACGGACATTAAGTTCCACGTCATAGACGCCAAGACATGCTACAACGCTTTGCTCGGCCGACCATGGTTACACGAACACAACATCATCCCTTCTACACAACATCAGTGTATGAAGTATTTTAAGGATGGTTTCGAGTATACCGTGATGGGAGAACTGAACCCATTCTCTGTGAACGAAGTCCGCAAATATAAAGACACCAAATACTTTTTACCGGATTTCGAAGACACAGAAAGGTGTCACAAGCCGGAGAATAAAGCTAATGCCACCATCCCTGTTTTCGGCAGTGATACCGAGGAGGAAGAAGAGATAGTGTATTCGGGTCCACCCCAACACAACAAGCCAGGACCGTCCGCTCCTACGTTGGTCTTTGGTAGTGATTCGGAGGATGAGGTACATGTCGTATTCTCTGCTCGACCTTCAATACAAGCCTCCGCTGACAAAGAGCAAAGTCTGCAAGTCGCCATGGTGCCGCTTAAACACCATAAAGAACTGGATGCACTTAATATTTACAACGTAGAAGAGCTACAAACATTCTACATCCCTCCCAGGCGAGAGAGCGAGAAAGCAATTCTGTTTTACCGCTCTGAAGAAGCCAAGGTGAAAAAAGAAATCTGGCATGGCGCGGATCCTACGCTCGACAGGCTTCAGCCTATCCGTCTTCCCAGACATTATACAAAGGGTTTGAAGAAGCTGCTGAAACGCCAGGGGATATCCTTCAAGCAGACCGTTCGGAAAGCCAAGTTCTATGACAGGGTCTGGAACGTCCCCGGGACTCAACGCAAACTGCCTAATGGGAAAATAGAGACAAAAGGACTTGGATATATCCAGTCAAAGAAACGAGAGCTACTAAACAGCTGCTATGTTATGTATGAATTCGATGAAGAAGCGGATGCTCAATGGGAGGACGCTAATCCTGAGAAAGTGAAAGTTCCAGATGCAAAAGAGTCCAGTCCGTCGTTCGAAGAACAAATGGACAAGCTTATAAGGAAAGCTGGTCAAAAAGTACGGGATGATCACAACCGTGAGACGGCCATCTACGAGAAAGCCAAGATGCAACGCCTTCTCCAACAGGCCGTGAAGGATGAAAATGCCGCTCCTTGTCAACCTGTTATAAAGAAGGCTCGGCGCAAAAGCAGAAATAAGTCGAAAGGCCAAAAAGACGCTCAACAACAACAAAGCAGGGCAAAGAAGCCACGCAAACGGGAGTCGAGCGTTATTTATCTATCCCTCATGAAGAAAATGGTCGAGCGTACTCGTTTCCTTGGGACAAGACGAAGAAGATACTTGACCTCGCTCTAAAACATCAGATGCTTACATTGCCGGAGTCCAAACACCCCGAACAAGCAAGCAAAGTCTCTGGCCCAAACTATTGCTCTTACCATCGAGTAATAGGGCACCCGCTCAAAGACTGCTTCACCTTTAAGAATTGGGTCGAAGATCAGTACCAGCTCGGCAAGTTCGCTCTGTCTGACAACTGGAAGGTAACGCCGCCACAGAAGCACGAGCCCGAGGTTACGAAAGAAGAACCGGTTCCACATTGGGATTGGAAGCGAATTCGCACCTGTCACATGATTACAATATTAAAAGAAGAGGCCGTGGACATGGATGACCTTCCCTGGTGCTTCGAAAACAGCAATGACGAGGCAATCTCAGAATTTCCGCCAGCTCCGAAAGAACTGGAGGATGGAATACATACCACTGCAGATAACCTCAAGAAAATTGAGTTGGGGACAGTAAACGACCCGCGACCGACATTTGTCAACGAGCTACTATCTGAAGAAAAGGTGGCTGCGTTAAAAGACGTCCTTGTACAGCATAAAGATTGCTTCGCATGGAACTATTCCGAGATGCCGGGACTAAATCCAGAAGTTGCTGTACATAAATTGGCGATATCCCCGGACATCAAGCCAGTCAAACAAGCGCCGAGAAGAATACGGCTCGAACTCGAGATGAGCATCAACGCTGAGGTCAAGAAGCTGATAGACTCTGGCTTTATCCAGGAGGTTCAATACCCTGAATGGATTGCTAACATCGTCCCGGTGATGAAGAAAAATGGGACGGTGAGCATATGTGTGGACTTTCGGGATCTCAACAAAGCCTTCCCGAAGGATGACTTCCCGGTGCCAGTCACCGAGTTAATGATAGACAATACGTCCACGCATGAGATTTTCTCCTTCATGGACGGCTCATCAGGGTATAATCAAATAAAAATGTATCCTGAAGACCAGAAACATACAGCTTTCCGGACTCCTTTGGGAATATTTTGTTACAAGGTAATGCCCTTCGGTCTAAAGAACGCTGGTGCCACCTATCAAAGGGCTATGACGAAGATTTTCGACGACCTTATACATGAAATCGTCGAGTGATATATCGATGACCTCGTGGTTAAGAGCAAATCATACGAGGAACATCTCGAACATCTGAAGACTGTATTTCGACGCCTTCGACAATACAATTTGAAGATGAACCCACTTAAGTGTGCATTCGGAGTTTCCTCGGGCAAATTCCTGGGATTCATCGTCCGACGCCGGTGTATCGAAATAAATCCGTCAAAGATCAAGGTGATCATGGAAATGCCTTCGCCAAGGACTCTCAAACAGCTGCGGTCTCTCCAGGGGAAGCTCGCGTATATAAGGCGATTTATAGCCAACCTTTCAGGAAAGTGCCGTCCTTACAGTCACCTGATGAAGAAAGGGACTCCATTCATCTGGGATCATAAATGCCAAGGCGCACTGGATGAGATCAAGCAGTACCTGCAGAACCCGCCAGTATTGGATGCTCCAGTTAAGGGAAAGCCTCTTATTCTTTATACAACCGCCCTCGAAGGTTCTTTAGGTGCATTGTGGGTGCAAGAAAATGACCAGGGAAAAGAAAGAGCGCTCTACTACTTAAATCGAGTCCTTCTAGGGGCAGAAAGCAACTATTCTCCCATTGAAAAGCACTGCCTGGCATTGATCTTTGCAATAACAAAGCTCAGGCACTATGCGTTAGCACACGAATTCCGTCTCATTTCGAAGGTTGACCCTCTCAAATATCTAATGTCAAAGGCCATATTGACAGGTCGACTCGCTAAATGGGCTTTGCTCTTGATGGAGTTCTCAATAACCTATCAGCCTCTCAAAGCAGTGAAAGGCCAGGTGATTGTTATATTTTTCTTGATTGGATGTAAAAGTATCAATTCAAATGATCCCCGGCAACGGCGCCATTTTGGTTGATCGTTTTTGGCGTTGTGTAGTATATAGAGAAATTTGTAAAGAACTTCACAATCAAAAACTTATATTGACCGCAATCAAACTACGGTGTCGGATGTAGTTAATGAATGAGTGCGGATCGTCCACAGGGATTGCACGATTCAATTGTATCTTAATATGTTTGAAATGAAATGTTAAGCAACAATAAACGAAAACGATTCAAGAATTATTTGTGTTCGAGTGTCACTATTCTCAATTAAAGAATCAAGAAACGATAAACAATCAAGAATCGGGTTTCGATGGTATTTTCCAATCAACAATCAAGAATAAGAGATAGGCTCGTAGGAATCGATCGGATCTTTAGATGTGATGTAGTCTACAAGATTTCATATTCTTGTCCTTCGAAGAATTGATACTAGATTAATGGTGATCGACGAGAGTTAGGGCTTTCTTGATGAAATTAGGGTTTCATCTCGTAACCCTTGTTCTTTCGAGGATACCATTTATATTCTAGCCTCTAGCAATTTCAAGAAGCGATCGGCTCTCCCCAATCTCGAGCGATGTCGATCAAGAAAGCATCGCAACGAATTGGGTCGTCGATTCTTGAACTTGCTAGGGTTTACAAACTCGTGGGATTCAAGAATCGATTACAACTTTGCTACATCATCATACTAAAGATCGTTTCGACTCCTTAACGAGCGGAGTTTTATTCACACATCACCACAAAGACAATATTCAAGAATAGTAATGATAACATGATGCGGAATTTAAAGAAAACAAGATAGAAGAAATATCACCTTTTATTTAATCAACAATTTCAATACATTCTTTCAAGAATCTACAAGAAGAAGAAATCGATCGTTGACTCGGCTTCGCTCGTCTCCGTGGGTCGTGGATCTATTTTGATCTCTTGCCCGATTGAAGATCGGCTCGGCTCATAAAAGGGTTGAAGGCATCTTGCTTGGCTTGCACTCAAGATCTTGAATTGTGGTTGGATTTAGGGTTAGGGTTTCCTACAAGCTCTCTCACTAAACTTGAGGAAGAGGGGATGAAGAAAGAGATTGATTTTCTAAACTTCAATAATTTTTCACAATGAGCCTAGGGTCTTATTTATAGAACTCCCAAACCCTAGGTTTAGGTTTGAATTAGAACTTTCCCTCCCAAAGTTTGTTGAAGAGTTTCTAGAAGGAGTTTGTTAGGAGTTAGCTTAGGGTTTAAGCTAGGGTTTAGGGAAAGTTCTAGAAAGATTAGGCTAGTTTGGGTGTTTGCTGATCTGGTGGAAGTATCTGGAATCTTCTGGATGTTTGTGTGCATTATTGAGCTGTATCCACTGAAACAGGAGTTTTGGTGAAATTTGAGAGTCTGAACCCTTGGAACCGCCGCGCAACCGCCGCGTTTACCCTACATATGCCGCGCTTCCGCCGCTCATTGATGAGCTTGGGATCTGAGTCTTCTGCAGTGGTCTTTTACTGCTGTTTGTAGCTTTCTTTGATGTTTAGATTTGTACTTCCTCTTCTGTGTTGATACCAGATTTGAGTTAAGTGAGTTTACGAGCAATTGTAATGGTCGAGCATTGTAATGATCGAGCAAGCTTCTCTTTTCCTGCACAGACTTCGAAACAGGGGTTGCAAGATATGGAAAATATGCTATGTAATGCAATGCAGTCAATTTCCCTAGAAATGCCGGTTTTAAAGTCGAATACATGTAATTTGATATTTTGCGACCGATTAGCTAATATGTGAATTATGAATACCGTACACTTCTATATGTATGCAGATGATAAGGAAATTGCCGGTTAAAATATGCAATATTTTCGACTGATCAAATACCCCCAAACTTAATTTCGATCGTCTCGAGCGAATGTTTTATTAAAAAGAGAAGGAGAAAATAAAGAAAGAGAAAAACTAACTAGCACACTTTCGTAGGCAACACGATTGCACTGAGCACGTGCAATAAGCCTTTAAACCTCTAGGTGTCCCTAGTAGGAGGAGTGTTGTCTCCTGAGGGTTTTCAGCGGATTGCACCCACAAAATCCAATAATAAAAGCAAGATCATGAATATTACATTTAAAGAAAAGAATCGTAAAAGAAAAGCTTTGAAAATTAGGGTTCCCAACTAAGCTAGCTTTTCGGTTGTCATGAGCCCTATCTTAATGGTCATGAAAAGATGTCAGAAATCACGTCCTCCCTCAATAAAACATCGTCTTATTCTTTATTCCTATCTTTCTTCCAAACATCGATCATATCACCCTGCGTGTGTGTAAAGACATCCCTACACCCGGAGAATTCAATTCAAGCTATCATACTCTTGCCCATCGACCTCAGTACTACTTGGCAAACGAGATTGCTTACACACTTTCATGCGACCGTTAATACTTCTTGAGGTACTAACCGACCGATTACTAATGTGCATGCTAACTTGGTGTATTTTCCTAGTCTTGCACCACCTCAGGCATAGCAGTGACTCCCAGACCAGTTGACCTTGGGGCACTAGGTGAAGAAGCACCCTTTTGCTATATATTTTTATTACCCTTGGTGATAACAAAACCAGTGTCCATTTTTCTCACCACTTTAAAACACATTTTTTTTGTTTTTCATACTTTTGGCTTTAAGATAAGAGCATTTCAAGGTATCCTCTACTATCCCAGGCTTCAAGACGTGTGTAAGTGCGAATAGCAGGGTAGCAACGTTCAAAATGTTTGGCTTCCAGAATAGAAACTATTTTTCAGACTTATTTTTATCCTCAGATTAGTGACGTCCTTCATCTTACTAACCCTTGGGACAACGGCTCATAACTACTTATTACTAGTTCGTATAAGAAAACTTCTAATTTTCTTAGTTTTCTAAAATTTTTCCAATCTCATGGATGTAATTGTTCACTATCTAAACTTTCATTATCTTATTTATGTACAAAAAAGTGTAAATATTAAAATTATTTTTATATTTGAAAATTTTTAAATTTTTATGGGTTTTGAAAATTTTTCAATTTTTATTAGAATTTTTTTTAAAAGAAAAGTTTTTGTGCTTATGCAAATGATATGCATATGATGCGAAAATAAGCACAAACCTCCCCCAAACTTGTTTTCAACAGTGTCCTCACTGTTGCCGACAGCTATACCTACAAAAATCTGTAAGACTGGGGGGAATTATTAGTGGGGGCAAAATATATAAGTGAAGAACTTCCCCCAGACTTGTTTTATTTACTCACCTTCATTCAAAAGATGATACAATGATATACTGGATATGAAAGTGAGACGGAGGAATTTTAATCCAAATAAACTGGCTCTTGTAAGAACAAGAGCTCCTCCGTGGGGTTAGTGGAATAATACGGCTTTAATCTATGTCCATTTACTTTGAAAACAGTGCCGTTTTTAACATTTTCAACCTCTACTGCCCCGTGCGGGTATACAGACCGCACAACAAAAGGTCCCTTCCAACGAGATCGGAGCTTACCCGCATGAAGGTGTAATCGTGAATCATAAAGAAGGACTTGTTGACCAGGTAAAAATGTTTTCCTTAAAATGCTTTTATCGTGAAAAACCTTAGTCCTATTCTTTGTGATTACAGCATTATCATAAGCTTCATCGCGGAGTTCGCTTAGCTCGTTAAGTTGCAGCTTCCGAAAGTTGCAAGCAAGGTTTAAATCAAAATTTATTTCTTTTATAGCCCACAATGCTTTATGTTCTATCTCAACAGGTAGATGACATGCTTTTCCAAACACTGTCCTATATGGAGACATTCCTAGGTCGGTCTTATATGCAGTCCTGAATGCCCAAAGAGCATCCGTCAATTTGGTCGACCAGTCTTTTCTATTTTTAGCAACAGTTTTCTCCAGGATAAGTTTGATTTGTCTGTTTGAGATCTCAGCCTGCCCGCTTGTTTGTGGGTGATAGGGTGTAGAAAGGCGGTGGTTGATTGAGTATTTTCGCATCAGAATCTCGAAAGATCTGTTGCAGAAGTGTGTCCCATTATCGCTAATAATAGCGCGTGGGTGTCCAAATCGCGAGAAGATATTCTCTTTCAAGAACTTAATGACAACTTTCTTGTCATTAGTGCGACTTGGAATGGCTTCTACCCACTTGGAGACATAATCAACCGCCAACAATATGTACAAATTCCCAAAGGAGTTGGGAAAAGGACCCATAAAATCTATGCCCCAAACATCAAACATTTCAACAACCAGAATGGGTTGCTGAGGCATTTCATTCCTTTGGGATATTCTACCCGTATACTGACATTGTGTACAGGTTTTGCAATATTCAAATGCGTCCTTGAATAAGGTCGGCCAGTAAAATCCACATTGCAAAACCTTTTCCGCTGTTTTTCTAGGACCAAAGTGACCCCCACAGGCCTGATCATGACAAAAAGAAAGAACACTCTTGAACTCTTCATTCGGGACACACCGGCGAATGATCTGATCAGGACAATATTTAAACAAATAGGGCTCGTCCCAGTAATAGTGTTTTACTTGGGAAAGAAAGCGGTATTTGTCCTGTTTTGACCAATCGCTGGGTATCAGTCCCGTGGCATGATAGTTCACGATATCCCTGAACCATGGTTCAGCGGATACGCTCAAGAGTTGTTCATCAGGGAATGAATCATTGATCGGCAGGGTCATAGGAGAAGAAACGATGCGTGAAAGGTGGTCAGCTACTACGTTTTCACATCCTTTCTTATCTTTGATAACAAGATCGAATTCTTGTAAAAGAAGGATCCAACGTATTAGTCGACCTTTGGCATCTTTCTTCGCCAACAAATGTTTTAAAGCGGAGTGGTCAGTATATACAACTATAGGTGAGCCGATTAAGTAAGGCCTGAATTTCTCTAATGCGAATACAACCGCTAAAAGTTCTTTCTCTGTGGTTGTATAATTGATTTGCGCATCATTCAGGGTCTTACTAGCATAGTAAATCACGTGTGGCATCTTATCAATGTGCTGTCCTAAGACTGCACCTACTGCAAAATCAGATGCGTCACACATCAGCTCAAAGGGGTAGTCCCAATTTGGTGATGATAAAACGGGGGCTGAAGTGAGTGAGTGTTTAAGTGAGTCGAAAGCTGTCTCGCAATCCGAGTCAAAGTGGAAGGTCGTATCCTTGGCCAGGAGTAGTGTTAAAGGTCTAGCAATTTTGCTAAAGTCCTTTATGAATCTCCTATAAAAGCCCGCATGGCCAAGGAAAGAACGAATATCTTTGACGCTTTTGGGATGAGGGAGGTTTTGAATGACATCTACTTTAGCTCTGTCAACCTCAATGCCCTTCTGTGAAATGACATGTCCAAGGACTATTCCTTCTTGGACCATAAAGTGGCATTTTTCCCAGTTTAAAGTCAAGTTCTTCTCTTTGCATCGAGTAAGAACAGCGTCAAGATTCGCTAGGCAATCAGAAAAAGAATCACCAAAAATCGAAAAGTCGTCCATAAAGATCTCCAGGAAATTCTCTACCATATCAGAGAATATCCCCATCATACACCGCTGAAAGGTAGCGGGAGCATTGCATAGCCCGAAGGGCATGCGACTGTAAGCAAAGGTACCAAAAGGACAAGTAAACGTGGTTTTATCTTGATCCTTTTTGGCGATGGGGACCTGATTGTAGCCTGAGTAACCGTCCATGAAACAATAGTATTGTCGTCCCGCTAAGCGTTCCAGCATTTGATCAATAAATGGTAGAGGAAAATGATCTTTTCTCGTAGCAGCGTTGAGTTTTCTATAATCGATGCATACACGCCACCCAGTTTGGGCGCGTGTCTGAATCAACTCATTCGCTTCATTTGTGATCACAGTGATGCCGGATTTCTTAGGAACGACGTGTATAGGACTTACCCACTGGCTATCGGAGATCGGGTATATAATACCACTATCTAAGCATTTGACGATCTCTTTCATGACAGCTTCCTTCATGACGGGATTTAACCGTCTCTGTGGTTCTCGGGTCGGTCTGGCATCATCCATCACATGTATATGATGTTCAACTATCAAGGGACTAATCCCTTTGATGTCCGCCATACTCCAACCGAACGCCTCTTTGTTAGATCTTAATACCGATAAAAGTGCATTCTCTTGCTCTGATGCAAGAAAAGCAGAAATTATAACCGGTAAAGTCTCCTTCTCACCAAGATATGCATATTTTAGGTGAGAGGGTAAAACCTTGAGATCTAACTCAGGCGGAGAAATGATAGAAGGAAGGGTCATAGATTGATTTTTGGGTCTACAAAGAAGCTCAGAGCCTGTGAAAGATACAGACTCGGGTGGAGAAAAGTCAGAAGTGCAGGACTCATGTGCAGGTAAAGTGTCCTCACTAAGATCAAGTGTAAGATCAAGCAGAGATGTGCTAATGTCATCGAGATCAGTAAAGCAAAGTTCCTCGGCTCCACAACTATCGGGAGCGATCTCATGGACAGAGCACACATCTAAAATATGAGCACTAGGTTCTGATGGCTGACTTCCAACTCTATAGATGTTTAGTTCAATGGTCATATTTCCAAATGATAAGTTCATTGAACCATTTCTACAGTTTATAACAGCGTTGGAAGTGGCAAGGAAAGGACGACCTAGAATCACCGGAATTTGGCCCCGGGGGTTTGCTACAGGATGTGTGTCAAGCACAATGAAGTCTACAGGGAAAACAAATTCCCCGACTTTTATTAACACATCCTCTAATTCACCCCTTGGTTTGGTGATAGATCGGTCTGCCATCTGGAGAGTACAATGAGCAGGTTTCAGCTCTCCAATTCCTAGTTGCTCATAGACAGAATAAGGTAACAGGTTAACACTCGCGCCAAGGTCTAAAAGAGCACGATTTATGTTTTTACCCCCAATCGAAATCGATATTGTAGGACAACCTGGGTCCTTTCTTTTCTTTGGAAGCTGGGGAATAAAAGCAGTGCTGATATTATTAGACATAAAGACCTTCTTCGGCACTTGAGTCTTCCTCTTCCTAGTGCACAAGTCCTTAAGAATTTTCGCATAAGCGGGGACTTGCTGAATTGCATCTAGGAGAGGGATATTGATGTTAACCTGTTTGAACATCTCTAAAATTTTCTCCATATGAGGACTCGTTCTATTTGCCCTTAGCCGATTCGGGTAAGGTGCTTTCGCAATAAGCGCAGGGTCCATCACAGGAGAAGGAAAGGGGGGTAGACGAGGTCCCAAAGGAGGTGTGGGGACCGTCTGTGGAGAACTATAAGGGTTGGGTGAAGGTGTTGAGCCTAAAGGGAAATGGAGAATAGGCTCGTGCGAAGGTGGTTTGGTAGAAGAAGAAGGATCAGAAGGAGAAGTGTGTGTATGTGGAAAGGTCTCAGCTGGGGTGTTGATATGATTTTCAGTATTATCAATATCTTCCCCGACATTATTTTTCAGCACTCTTCCCGATCTCAACGTAGTAATGGCATTTACATTGTAATGCCCAGGATTCTGTAGGGGTTAAGAGGGAAGTTTCCCTTTTTCTCTCGCACTCATTTCGGCTTTGAGGCGTGCGATTTCAGCTTCCATCGTTTTAATACTCTCAGCTTGTGACGCTGAGTTTTTCTTTATTTCACTGACGGAAGATCTAACCTCAGTTGAAACCTCCATGAAATTAGATAAAAGTGATTTCATGGTTTGAGTGAATTGAGAAAACTCGTCAGAACAGGACTGCATAGGATTAGACTGTGCAGGAGTGTTGCCCTGATTTTGGAAATTTTGTGACTGGTAGGGGTGCTGAGTGAGTTGAAGGGGTTGCTGTTGTGGTGGAGGAATAGCCCGTTGAAAATTATTCGTGTTTGGAACCGTGTTTTGAGATTGGTTTTGGTTCCAAGCAAAATTCGGGTGGTTCCTCCAACCCTGATTGTACGTGGAAGAATATGGATCGTTTCGAGGTCTTTGAAATGCGGCATTAGAATGCTCGTGACCTTGAAACGCCGAGTTTAAAGGACATTCTTCCGTTAAATGTGACGGATCAGAACAGCACCCACAAACAGTTTTGGGGAGGGACATTGGGTTTAGGGAGGCTGCTGCAAATTTGTGTTCCATAGCGTCGAGCTTCTTTTGCATTGCAGCCATTTCTGCTCGAACACCTATGGACACATCTATTTGGTGTACGCCACCCCTATTCAATGGTTGGGTTCCACTCTCCCAAATTAGTGACTTATCAGCGAACTATTCTAAGTATCGCCAAACTTCCCCATCATCTTTGGTCATAAATGTACCTTGACACATGTTTTCAAGGCTCTGTTTAGTGCTAGGGTTACTGCCCTCATATATGATTCGGCAAAGCTCCCATCTCGGGATGCCGTGATGAGGACATTGAACCAAGAGATCCTTGAATCGTTCAAAGTATTTAGAGAATGGTTCGGTAGGGAGCTGGGCAAATTGGTTCAGTTCGCTACGGATTCGAGCCGTCTTTTGGACTGGGTAAAATTTCTTAAGGAATGCGGCGACGAATTCTTCCCAATTCGTAATAGAGTGTGCGGTGGTGTTGTATAGCCACTTCTCGGCTATATCGCACAATGTAAATGGAAGAAGTCGTAGACGCATCGCATCCACTGAAAGTTGAGACGTACCCATCATTGCGCAAACGTTTTCAAATTTGGTAATGAAAACGTAAGCGTCTTCGGTCTCGAGTCCGTGGTATTTAGGTAAAAGGTTGATATACTGGGGCTTGATTTCGAAATTATCCCCGTTGGCTGGTGGTGTGGATAAGCAGGTCGAAAGAGGACCTCTGTGTGGATAGCATCTTTCCTGGAGAGAAATGTGGGGAGGATTCTGCGCACCAACGGACGGTGGCAGATTAGGGTTAAAGAAGTTTGATGGATTCGGATCCATCGGTGTGGGTGTGGTAGTAGGTAAAGAAAAGGTAAATGGAGAATTATCGACTTCGGAGTCGATAAAGGGTACGCGGACTAAACGGGCACTAGAATCCCGTGTCCAGCCTATCTTGTACTAAAAAGGGTTAGTACAAGTGGCAGCGTTGACTTATAATTAGGGGTAAAATGAATGCGGTGTTTGCTTTTGAAAAAGGGACGGATTTTGAAAAAAAATGATGCGACAACCAAATGCAGCACACAAACCCTAGAATCTAATGGTCACCTAGGTCCGGCTCTAGACCGCTCCTAACTGCCAAAAGACAAGTCGCAGGATAGAATCCTTCACTGCCTCCTTGTTCCCCTGTGGCCGGATAAGTGCCAGGTAAATGGGAAGGAACCACCACTACAGTGGACCTAATTAATAACCACTAGCCTTAGACACACTCGCCTTAGGCACCACAGAAAAACGCAGATAAACAATGAATTACCCACGGCCTTCTCTTGTCCTATTGAGCGCGACAGTCCTTAGAGTCTTCTCTAGATTTTTTTTTAGTTAATGGGGGTAATGCGGATGCAAGTTTGGCGATTTTCGGGGCCTAGGAAGGGTAATGAAATCCCCACCTAATTTGGATTTGGCCGTGCCCCTTAAATTCCGTATTTAATATGCAAAACAACCAAGAAAACAAAAACACGCACAATTTTAATTTTGCTTTTGCGGCGCAACGATTATTTGCAAAGAATCCTGCAGAAAGGATTAGTTGGAGCTAAAAAGGGAGAGGGGAGAGATCAAGAAATCACCTGAAGAAAGATGGTACAGAGATCACCCAAGACTGCGGCGCTTCCGCCGCAAAATGCATGTATATGCCGCCCTTCCGCGGCTTGGTGTTGGGAACAGTGTACAATTTTTCTTCAGCAAACTCCTGTTGCCTCACTCAACTCTCTGGTATATCCCAAATAATTTTTCACAGCACAGAATGCTCCAGATCACCTTGCAATCAAATCACAACACACGTGTAAGAGTTTGTACGAATTTTGATTTCAAGAAGTAAAACGTAATAATTCTTTCACTTCAAACTATAAATGCAAATGAATTAGCGCGTAATCCCCGGCAACGGCGCCATTTTGATTGTTATATTTTTCTTGATTGGATGTAAAAGTATCAATTCAAATGATCCCCGGCAACGGCGCCATTTTGGTTGATCGTTTTTGGCGTTGTGTAGTATATAGAGAAATTTGTAAAGAACTTCACAATCAAAAACTTATATTGACCGCAATCAAACTACGGTGTCGGATGTAGTTAATGAATGAGTGCGGATCGTCCACAGGGATTGCACGATTCAATTGTATCTTAATATGTTTGAAATGAAATGTTAAGCAACAATAAACGAAAACGATTCAAGAATTATTTGTGTTCGAGTGTCACTATTCTCAATTAAAGAATCAAGAAACGATAAACAATCAAGAATCGGGTTTCGATGGTATTTTCCAATCAACAATCAAGAATAAGAGATAGGCTCGTAGGAATCGATCGGATCTTTAGATGTGATGTAGTCTACAAGATTTCATATTCTTGTCCTTCGAAGAATTGATACTAGATTAATGGTGATCGACGAGAGTTAGGGCTTTCTTGATGAAATTAGGGTTTCATCTCGTAACCCTTGTTCTTTCGAGGATACCATTTATATTCTAGCCTCTAGCAATTTCAAGAAGCGATCGGCTCTCCCCAATCTCGAGCGATGTCGATCAAGAAAGCATCGCAACGAATTGGGTCGTCGATTCTTGAACTTGCTAGGGTTTACAAACTCGTGGGATTCAAGAATCGATTACAACTTTGCTACATCATCATACTAAAGATCGTTTCGACTCCTTAACGAGCGGAGTTTTATTCACACATCACCACAAAGACAATATTCAAGAATAGTAATGATAACATGATGCGGAATTTAAAGAAAACAAGATAGAAGAAATATCACCTTTTATTTAATCAACAATTTCAATACATTCTTTCAAGAATCTACAAGAAGAAGAAATCGATCGTTGACTCGGCTTCGCTCGTCTCCGTGGGTCGTGGATCTATTTTGATCTCTTGCCCGATTGAAGATCGGCTCGGCTCATAAAAGGGTTGAAGGCATCTTGCTTGGCTTGCACTCAAGATCTTGAATTGTGGTTGGATTTAGGGTTAGGGTTTCCTACAAGCTCTCTCACTAAACTTGAGGAAGAGGGGATGAAGAAAGAGATTGATTTTCTAAACTTCAATAATTTTTCACAATGAGCCTAGGGTCTTATTTATAGAACTCCCAAACCCTAGGTTTAGGTTTGAATTAGAACTTTCCCTCCCAAAGTTTGTTGAAGAGTTTCTAGAAGGAGTTTGTTAGGAGTTAGCTTAGGGTTTAAGCTAGGGTTTAGGGAAAGTTCTAGAAAGATTAGGCTAGTTTGGGTGTTTGCTGATCTGGTGGAAGTATCTGGAATCTTCTGGAAGTTTGTGTGCATTATTGAGCTGTATCCACTGAAACAGGAGTTTTGGTGAAATTTGAGAGTCTGAACCCTTGGAACCGCCGCGCAACCGCCGCGTTTACCCTACATATGCCGCGCTTCCGCCGCTCATTGATGAGCTTGGGATCTGAGTCTTCTGCAGTGGTCTTTTACTGCTGTTTGTAGCTTTCTTTGATGTTTAGATTTGTACTTCCTCTTCTGTGTTGATACCAGATTTGAGTTAAGTGAGTTTACGAGCAATTGTAATGGTCGAGCATTGTAATGATCGAGCAAGCTTCTCTTTTCCTGCACAGACTTCGAAACAGGGGTTGCAAGATATGGAAAATATGCTATGTAATGCAATGCAGTCAATTTCCCTAGAAATGCCGGTTTTAAAGTCGAATACATGTAATTTGATATTTTGCGACCGATTAGCTAATATGTGAATTATGAATACCGTACACTTCTATATGTATGCAGATGATAAGGAAATTGCCGGTTAAAATATGCAATATTTTCGACTGATCACCAGGCCATCGCCGACTTCCTCGCTGAACACCCTATACCTGCCGATTCTCCTTTGAATTGCGATCTGCCAGACGAACATGCGTTTGACACAATCGACAGTGGTGATACCCGATGGGAGCTTTACTTCGATGGAGCATCATCCATGAAAAAGCGCAAACAAAGTACCCCTATAATCAAATCGGGGGTAGGCCTTATCTTCGTGACCCCGCAAGGAGGAATAATGCGCTTCGCTTTCTCCTTAACAGAGCCGAGGATGAACAATGAAGCCGAATACGAAGCTTTGATAGCAGGCCTCGAGATCGCCATTGACATGGGAATTGAAAACCTCCTCATATACGGAGATTCTCAACTGGTCGTTAGTCAAGTAAACGGCGACTACCAAACGTGCAAACCGGAGTTGGTGATGTACGGTGAAAAGGCGCAACAACTGTTGACCCAAATTCCCTCCTACACTTTGGAAAGCATACCGCATGCAGAAAACAGCAAAGCGGATGCGTTGGCCAAACTTGCTAAAGAATTGGCTGATGAGAACCTCGATGATGTTAGAATCGTGGTACAAAGTCGTCGGGTGCTTGCCCCAGCAGAAATACCTCCGGAATCACCCGAAGAAAAAGGAACGACTGAGCAGTCGACCTTACAAATAAAAGACCATGAAAAGGTTGAGGATTGGAGGGAAGTCTTTATAGACTACTTCAAGTCCCACCAAATGCCCGAAGAAGAGTCCACAAGACATCAGCTCATGAAACGAGCTCTATCTTTTGCCTTCGTCAATGATACTCTATACAAGAGGTCATTTGATTCTCTGTGGCTGAGATACCTAGGACCTGACGAAGCGAGAAGGGTCGTCCAGGAAGTTCATGACGGACTCCGCGGTTCTCACCAAGCAGGCCCAAAGATGAAGTTGAAGATCAAACGCATGGGCTACCACTGGCCCATGATGATTCAGGACTGTTTCGAATATGCAAAGCAATGCCACTCATGCCAAATCCATGGGGACTTCATCCATCAGCATCCAAATCCATTACATCCAACGGTGGCTAGCTGGCCATTCGAAATGTGGGGGACTGATATAGTCGGCCCCATCGAACCAGCATCGTTTAGAGGACATCGTTTCATCCTAGCGACGACTGACTACTTCTCTAAATGGGCAGAGGCAATACCCCTGAGAGAAGTTAAGACGGAGAATATCCTCCATTTCTTCAAGACGCATGTCCTATATCGGTTTGGAACTCCACGACGGATCATCTCCGATAACGGGCCAGCTTACAGAAGCCACAAGATCATTCGCTTCGCGCAGCAGCACAATATAGACTGGAGATATTCTTCAGTTTACAATCCGCGAGCTAATGGTCTAGCTGAAGCCTTCAACAAGACCCTGACGAAAATCATGAAAAAGACGGTGTCCCGAAATAAAAGAGACTGGCACGAGAGACTGCAAGAGACCCTTTAGGTGTATCGAACTACGTTCAAGACAGCCATGAACACAACGCCGTATGTGTTGGTATTTGAGACGGAAGCAGTACTCCCCCTCGAGATAGAGTTACCCTCTCTATGAGTGGCAGTCTACTACGAGCTGACGAACGAAGAAAATGCTAACCTTCGGCTTGAGGAGCTTGACGCCCTTGAAGAAACACGGCTCATAGCGCAACAAAATCTGAAAGCTTATAAAGCAAAGATGACGCGCTCATACGAAAGATTGACCCGATCGAGGACATTCTGCTAAGGAGAACTTGTGCTAGTGGTCAAAAGGCCTATGATTCCCTATCACGCCAAGCGAGGAAAATTCGAGCCAAACTATGAAGGCCCATACATCATAGATAAGGTCTACCAGGATAGGGCCTATCTACTCATGGACATGCACGGTGAAAGGCATTTCAGGCCAATAAACGGTCGCTTCCTAAAGAAATACTATGCTTAATGAGCCACAGCCTAGGTCAATGGTAGATGACGACGACTATGTTCGTTCGCTATCTTCCTAAGCTCAAACTCCATCAGCAGTAGCCAGCCTTCTCAAACGTCGGAGCGAAATGTCCATAAACTAATAGCAGACCGAAACGTCTTTAAACTACTACCGCAGCATCTTTAGGCTGACGATATATATAAAAAAAACACATGTAAAAATAGAATAAAAAAACGGTATGTCCATAAGCAAAAAGGGCACGGATGAAAACCCGAAAGGGCTCCGTGAGTAAAAACAGCAGGGCTACCGGCGAGTGTTCGTGAAAACCCAAAAGGGCGCGGCCTCGTAAAAAAAAATAATAATATAAAAAAAGAGAGAATAAAAAGAACGGTATGTCCATAAGCAAAATGGGCACGAATGAAAACCCGAAAGGGCTCCGTGAGTAAAAACAGCAGGGCTACCGGCGAGTGTTTGTGAAAACCTGAAAGGGCGCAACCTCGTTAAAAGACACTTATAGGGTCCTCTCGACCTTGTAAGGAGAAACCACCCACGTGAGATCCTTACAACTCACAAGGAAGCAGCACACTTAGGGATCCCCACGATTCCTAAGGAGAAAATACACTTGCGAGATCCTTACGACTCGTAGGGAGAACTCTCTTATGGGACCCTCACGGCTCATAAGATTTGGAAGTCTTAAGTTACAGGAATCTAAACCTGTGCTTAAGCAACCCCCACAACTTCCGATATTGCCCTACAAGTGGCTCAATACTGACCCTTGTATACAATCAACAGGCGCGAATAGACATTTCCCTAACCAAGATCCATCCGTGACTGGGGATATGTTCGCACGACCCTTGTAAATCCTCTCGATTTACAAGGAGAAAACCCTCCTGTAGGATCCTTACGACTTACAGAGGAACATGCACTTAGGAATCCTCACGATTCCTAAGGAGAAAATACACTTGCGAGATCCTCACGACTCGTAGGGAGAAATACCTCTGTGAGACCCTTACGGCTCATGAAGTCAAAAGCCTTAGTCGACAGGACCTTAACCATGGTCGCTAAGCTACCTTTGTTCGACATTGACAGAGGCAGATGATGATTCGCTTCTGGAAATATCCCAGTTGTAGCGGTGCTGATGCCGAAATCGGTGTCTAATTTCAGGTTTACGGCGAAAGGCCAGTAAGCCGCACATGCATACGAAATAGCCGAAATGATTGGGCACCGCGAAAAATAGCCGAAAAGATTGGGCACCACGAAAAATAGCCAAAATGATTGGGCAATCGCGACCTTCGCGTTATAAAAGCTGAAATGATAGAGCATCGCGGAAATAAAACAAAAAAACGATGATAAAACTTTGGCCCTACAGTTAAGATCACATCGATCCCTGTATACAATACAAGGGCGTAAACAAAGAGGGAACCATACTTTCCCAACAGGCTCCGCCAGAAGACGAAGCCAAATCTCAACGGTTCAGTCCAACTCCGAAGAAACCAGTATTTTCAGCAAATTCCTCGACTCATGGATACAAACACTCCTTGACGAGAGCCTCCTGATCCGCGTCGACTCGCAGAGCCACCAGTGCCTCCGTGGGAAATCCTCGATTCGTTTCAAACCCTAAGGAACAAATAATCCTTGGCGCTTGGGAAACAAATAATCCCTAGCAAACTCCCCGACTCACGGATACAAACACTCCTTGACGAGAGCCTCCTGATCCGCGTCGACTCACAGAGCCACCAGTGTCTCCGTGGGAAATTCTCGACTCGTTTCAAACCCCAAGGAAACAAATAATCCTTGGCGCTTGGGAAACAAATAATCCCTAGCAAACTCCTTGACTCACGGATACAAACACTCCTTGACGAGAGCCTCCTGATCCGCGTCGACTCGTAGAGCCACCAGTGCCTCCGTGGGAAATCCTCGACTCGTTTCAAACCCCAAGGAAACAAATAATCCTTGGCGCTTGGGAAACAAATAATCCCTAGCAAACTCCTCGACTCACGGATACAAACACTCCTTGACGAGAGCCTCCTGATCCGCGTCGACTCGCAGAGCCACCAGTGCCTCCGTGGGAAATCCTCGACTCGTTTCAAACCCCAAGGAAACAAATAATCCTAGGCGCTTGGGAAACAAATAATCCCTAGCAAACTCCTCGACTCACGGATACAAACACTCCTTGACGAGAGCCTCCTGATCCGCGTCGACTCGCAGAGCCACCAGTGCCTCCGTGGAAAATTCTCGACTCGTTTCAAACCCCAAGGAAACAAATAATCCTTGGCGCTTGGGAAACAAATAATCCTTGGCAAACTCCTTGACTCGTTTCAAAGTTCGCAGCAGAAGTAGGGGTCTCAACGTTGAGCTCTTCAATGTAGTCGCTCAACATACGCAAGCTGTTCGCGGCGCTTTTCGAAGATGGACATCTCAGGAAAGGACCTACCGACATTATGATACGAGACTCGAAGGGCGCCGAGACCGGAACGACCGCTGAAAAGAAACAAGATGTGATCAGATAACAGTTCAGGAAGTAAAAAAAAGGGGAGTTATTAATGTGTTAGTCGCTATACCAGCTGAGGCAGGTGGCAAGGCCGGAAGGGCCGGTGGCGCAGCCGATCTTTTATCCCCTCCTTCAATCTGTAGCGCTGCAGTTGAGATGAGAAAAAAGAGGGTTATAAGTAATTCCGTCAATAAAAAAAGAAGGATATCAAAGGAAATCATGCTCACCAACGCCACCAGAGGAAGAGGCGAATTCAGATGGGAAGGAGAAGTGTGGGAGCAACACTTGATAGAGATGGTCAAAAAGCATTCCTGAAAGACACAACGGTGTGACTTTAGTACACAAATTATGCGTCTGGAAGATAAGATTAATAAATTGCAAACCCATACCTTCCAACATCTTCGAGGGTATGAGAGAGGGTTGAGAGGTGACCACCGCCAAGGCAGTCGTTGAAGGCGCTCCCTCAAGCAGTGGGGCATCGGCGCTGACTGCACCTGCGTTACAAGAAAGGTGAACTTGTCAGAAAGGATTGTAAAATAAAGAAAAACAGTAACCTAGGGTTTACCTGAGGAGCTCCCGGCCGAAACAGAGGCGACTCCCTCCTCTATCGACATGAGGCCACCGCCCGCAGCCTCATCACCCGACTCGATGGGGACCGTCGTCGTGCTCGCGCGGCCAGGAGACGGCGGAAGATCGTAGACGGGGAGGGCAATGATCGGAGCATTACCAGACTCTTGGGAGAGAGCGGCTGACTCCTTCTCGAGAGTCGTGCTCATCTCACCCGCTACTTCTTCGAGCTCCGCGATCTCCATCGGCTCATCCGCCGTCACCATGAGGTCGCCGGCCTCAAGCGCCTCGTCCGCCACTACCCTGGGCTCAGTTATGACGATCATCTCATCTGCCGCAGCTTCAGGCTCGGCATCAATGACCTTCTCGGCTGTAGACCCCTCCACCTCCATCTCAGGCTCCGAAGCCTCAGCGACGTTGCCCACCGTCGGCTCAGGTTCGGCAGGTGCCGCCCCCTCTGTTTCTTTGGGTCCAACGGTCTCTGCCTCCCCCTCGGTCGGACTTGGCCCTGCAAGATAGAATATATAAGAATCGACAGCTTTATGAGTCTAGTAACGAAATTCTGAAGGAAGTATTACCTGAGGTAGGCTTGTCGTTAGCCTCTCTATTGGCGCGGATCGCCTGTCTATGAGCTGTAGAAAGGGCGACCGGGGCCTCTTCGGATGGAGTATCAGCACGAGGGGCAGTGCTGGGGCCTGCTCCCATAGCCAAGGCAGCCCTGTGCGCCTTCGCCTCACGCCTCGGCTGCTTCCTTTCCTCCCGGGCTGTCACGATGGACCTCTTTGACGCTTCCTCTATCGAAGCATCGTCGACCTCATTTAAAGATGCCTCCAGAGCCTTTAAGGCGTCTCTCATCGGCTCTTCAAGACGAACCTCCTGCAGTAACCCTGAGGAAGCAGGAACATCGGCAACTGGTAGAACATCTGCGTCACTTGGAGGGAGCGGCATTGAGGTTTCTGTGATTAAAAGGGAAAGGTTAGATTGACCATAACACAAGGGAAATGAAAACTTGATGAATCGAAACTTACTAAGGCCCATGGATGCTCTAAGACGTTCCTCCTCCTGGAAAGTCTTCAAAGAAGCGACAATGGCTTCTTCATCAGTGATGCCTGTTGAAAGAAAAGAAAGAAAAGCGTTAGTCGAAGTCAATGAAGAGGATATGTTGCAATAAAGAAAAGGCGACTAGTAGTTACCTGATCGCGCAAGCTTAGCTAGCTACGCGTCACGCCTCGCCAACCACGCTGAAGCTTCGAGAGCAGCTTCCAAGTCTGTATCGTCCGGCGGCGGCATCACTAAACCTTCGTTAGTACCGTATTCGATCAGGCCCTCGGCATAGAGAGCATGGGGTTCCTGACCGAACATGACGTCCGCAGCGAAGAGCGACTTCTTTTTCTTCTGCCTTCCGACCCGAGGTGCACGTGGGATCGACTTCCGTTTAGCAGCCACCTTGGGACGGCGGGTCCCGATGTCCGCACCCACGCCAGACTCCGGTGAGGCTATAACCACTGTCTCCACTGGAGCACAGGGCGCTGGTGGTGCATCTGCAATATCAGGGAGCGGCAATCCATGCGGAGGACTCTGCGCACGCGAGGGTCCGGCTTTGGCATCTTTTAAAGGGGGGATTACCGGGGTCCTTGGTACCAGAGGAGCTTTGCGATCGCTACCTGGAGGTGCACCCTTACGGTCGATCAGCAACCGCCTTTCCTCCTTTATGACCGCTCCCGTCGAATGACTGTACCATTCTGTATATACCCTAAGAAGTCGTGGGGCGCAAGCCGGCTCACTGATAAAGAAGTGAGACCCGTGTTTAGACGCATGAAGTAATGCAGCGCTCTCTCCATCCCTTCTTCAGTCGCTGCAGGTTCCGATAAAAAAGCCTCCAGCGGTACCCCTTGATTATAGCTCAACTGTTGGGCGAAACGATGCGGGTTATATCTCATGAAGATCTCTGCCCCGTCCTGCCTAAACACCAAGAAGCCCGGTCTGATGGAATATAAGTGAAGGGTCTCCCGGGCCGTTAAAACTGAAGCTCCATCCTTGAAAGTGTCTTGCAATGGCCGCACTGCAGTGGTGGACGTTTTTCCAATAGTCAACACCTTGTCAATGAAAGACACACCGGCTCCAACGGTGTGGGAGCGAAGGAGTAAACCCCTGGCATTTCGTGGCGATGGATTTACAATTGATGCGCCGATCAACTGTAGAATACGAGGAAAACTGCACCCTTCGTAGAACGAGGGCCTTTTATGCATGCCGAAGACACCCGCCATATGTAGCTCGAACCACGACATAAAGTAGTGCATCGGGAAGACCACGTGCAGTACCCCAGGCCCGTTAGCATCCGCTGCTAGGCCGAGGCCATGATATAAGTGTGCCAAGCCGGCGATCCCAACTGCCACCTTTACCCTGATAGTCATTCGGTGGGCTGGGTAAAAAACAGAGGGCCGCATGCGGTGAGAGTGCATTGGGAGCGCAAACCAACTCAGCCAAAGCCCAAGAAATCCTAAAAAGAAGGCCTCCTCGTCCATCTCGGGGGCTGCGACTTCTGCAAAAGACATGGTTGGGGAGTTAGGAAGAAAAAATTCCTTTTGGTCTATGTCCTTTGCCGGCAGGTTATCCAAACCTAAACCGAAAGGGTCCTCAAGGGTGGCAAACTTGGCAGCTTCTGTCGAGAGGACGTTTGGGTGAAGGAACCGAGCAATGAAATCCTCAAAATTAACTCCGCGGCTCCCACGCTCAATGAAAAGGGCCTCGTAGATGTTCAACACCTTGATCAGAGTTGGAAATTGGTGTTGAACAGCGTTCTCCGGCGTGAGCCCCCTTATCACCGGCTTAGCACCAAAGATGTACTCATCCATCGGGAGCAACTCCTCATAATGTTCCCCCATGACCGATAGACCGGATACCTCCGTAAACTCTTCCAAAGAGATTGACACTTCCCGATCCATAGGGAGGAAAGTGTGGGTAGGAATGTTCCACTGCTCTAGGAAGGCCTTGAACCACCAGGTGGGAAGCATGGGATACTGGAAGAGGGAGACGTAGACTGCGGTATACAATCCTAATCTTATCAACTGCGACTTCTTTGTCGACAGGATATACCGGGCCCACGGCAGATAGCCGATTGGGTGGTGGGGGATCAAACCGATATTATATGATTGCCCCCAAGGTCGCGCCTCGCCTTGACAGATGCGGCATCCCAGGATATCCAAAACCATGGGACGCTGAACCGGAATCGCATCTATGGCGGGATGTAGAAAGCCCTTCGATGTCCAATCAACCATCTCCACGGCGTACTGCATCGGGGGTGGGCTGGCGTAATGAATCGCCGTTATGGGTTCTGACGGCACCGCGCATGTGAAGCTCCGTCGGCCCATGATGATCTGATTGTACCACGACCCCCAAAGGTGGAGACTCTTATATTCCGGGTCGTACTCCTTAATCATGGCCAGGACTTCACGGTCCAAGGGCGCCTTGGGAAAGCCCTCCTCCGAGCGGACGAACGGGAATGAAGTGTTTAGAGACATGATCGCTGCAAAAGAACAATTTAGTCGTTAGTGTTGTAATTCCAACGCATGGCATTTTAAAAAAATGCATTGATTAAATTAAAATTAATTAATTACACCACACAGCAGTGCAGTGGGTAGAAGACCGAAGGGGGACCCATAAAATCTGGATGACAATACGTCAGTTAATAAGACAACCTCATCATTGGATGAGATTGTCAGTTGGTCCCCAGGAAAACATTCCCATTAAAAAAAAGGGGAAGAATCCCTAGAGACAAGGAGAAAATCTCCTCTTTCAGAGCAAAGCTCTGTCACAGAGTGACACTTGTCAAACTCTGGTCTCAGAGAAATAAGGTTCCTTAAAAAGAGCATAGCTCTATGGTAATAATGGAAATGTCCATCAGAAAATGTTACACCTAGAAGAATTAAAATTTTTGGAATCTTTAAAAAAAAATCCATGAAAAATTTATGAAATTTTTTTCAGATCTAAAAGATCTACAGATGATTCAAAGAGCAAAGCTCTGTTCATAGGTTAGAACCCATGAACAAGATCTCTACAGATCTATAAGTTCTTGAGAGCAAAGCTCTGTTTATGAAACCCCAATGGGGATCACTTTAGATCAAAAGATCTGTAAGAGCAAAGCTCTTTGGTTAAGATTAAGTTAAATTAAGTTTAATTAATTTTACCTAAAGTTTTTGACTTTAGAAATGAGCAAAGCTCTGAAAGTTCTTGAATGAGAGCAAAGCTCTGGAAAATAAAAATCTTGAAACGGTGAGATTTTTCTAAGGGCCAGAGGTCCTATTTATAAGGCGCTTGCGCCCCTTGAGCTCACCCCTTGATCCAACGATCAGGAGTTTGCCACCGCTGCACTCACGTATGCGCCACGTGAGCGCAACGGTGGGGAGCATTTGTTTCGCCCAATCAGAGCAAAGCTCTGTTGAAATTCAAAATTCAAAATTTTGAAGCAACGATTCAAATCTCGGGCACAACGCGCCACATGTCAGATGCTGATACGTCAGCGCATCGCCCAAGAAGGCGTGCCCAATCAGAGCAAAGCTTTATTTTAAGCAAAATTAAAGGAAGCAACGCTTCAGTTGCGCTGCACTTTGCGCTGCGCGACACGTGTCAGCGCAGATGCGCTAGCGCAGATGTGCTGCGCTGCGCGACACGTGTCACAAGCTGGAACATTTACGCCAAACAGAATTAAGATTTTAAAGAAATCTTTCTGTTCTTGTTAAAACAAGAAGATTTTCTTCTGTAAAACAGAAGCCCTTGGATCAAAGATCCAACGGTGGGGAAAATTCCCCAAATCACTCAGAGAAAGATCTCTTTAACAAATTTAACTAATTTATGGGCACTATAAAAAGGACCCCAGACCTCAATTCAAAGGCATCAACATCTTTCTAAAAAAAAAAGAAGAGGACTCTCGAGAACTCCTCAAGAACAACAGAAGATAAAAACCTTTGAAAGAAGAGAAAATTCTCTTATGAACAGATCAGTAATCTAAAAACAAGATCATTGATCTTTAAACATAACTAAATAAATGAATAAATAAAATAAAAATAGTGCTTTGCACTTTTTCATGAACCTTTGGTTCTTTAAGATAAGAAAAAACTTATCTTTTTCTTTGATCTAAATTAGATCAAGAAATCTAACAGTGCTTTGCACTTCTGTTCTTGAATCTAAAAGATTCTTAGTGCTTTGCACTTCCAAACTGCGCTGTTGCGCTCTTGGGAAAGCGCCACGTGTCAGCATCTGAATCACTTGCGCTATGAGCGTTGAGATAGAGCTCTGCTCTCTGGCGCAACTCACCAAGGTGCGCCACGTGTCAGCAGCGCAAGCGCAGCGCACTGCGCTTGCATGACACGTGTCGTCATCACAAGCGCTTACGCTCTCTGATTGGCGCAAAGCGCCTGAAAATGCAATGCATTTCCTGAAGGGCCAGGCCCAATTAAAAGACCAAACAGGCCTAATTAAATTGATGCTCTGCATCATTTATAAATGGGCAAAGCCCAAACAAAATAATAAAAATGCTATGCAGATGCCTTGCAGTGCCCAAAATAAATTGATGCTCTGCATCTGTTATGGGCAGAGCCCAAACAAAAAAATAGAAAATAATGCAATGCATTATTTTAAAATGGGCCAAGCCCTAACACAGGTCTAACAGACCAAAAAACAAATAAAAGGCGTTGAATACTTTTCAACCGGACTTAGCCCAATTCTGGCCGTAAGTCCTTAAGTTAAATTGAACTGAGCGCAAATGCTCTCTTAAATCAATTTACCTCCGGTTCGAGGGTACATCTCCGAACTCCTCTGACACTTCTCGTTGTAATCCTTCAACGACGTCAGAGAGGCGACGGGTCCCAACGACCACACATGGATACGGACTGCGGGGTCCTTAAACTCGTGGACCGAAACGTCCCTAAACTAATATTGGACCGAAACGTTCCTAAACTGATATCGGACCACCACGTCCCTAAACTGGAACAATAGAGCTTCAAATACTCTTTTACCGGATCTAAACGATCCCGTTTAAGTTAATCTTAGCCCCAAATACGGCTAACGTATCCTTAAGCATTTAAATGAACAATAAAACTTTAAATCGACTTTGGTTCAAGGGTACATCTCTGAATTCCTCCGACACCTATCGTTGTAATCCTTCAACGACGTTAGAGAGATGATGAGTCCTGACGACCATATCTATTAAATCGATCATCACGTCAAGTCGATCTTAGTCCAAAACAGGACTAACGTATCATTGACGAACGTTTAAGTTGATCTTAGCCGCAATGTGACTAATGCATCCTTAAATTAAAAACACCAAACCCAAATCTAAGTAAATACGGATTTGGACTAATCCACGTCCTACGGGCGACGGCATTACTCAGTCTCCGTATACAATCCACGGGCAACCACAAACAAAATAAACACACACGACACGAAGTGAAATTCTGGAGAAGGAGAAAGTGGTTACCGTGATGCGGTAGCGTAATTAACTACAGGGGCTTGCGCCTGCAGGGAAGAGCGTCCCCACAATCAAAAACCCCTCAATCGAGGGGGAATCTGACGAAGTCTACTACATCGGCCGCATCCGTCTAAACCTCCGATACACAGTGCCATAAATCAACTTGGCATCTTCGGAGAGGTAGACGGATAAAACCAAATAGCATCTGTCCCGAATCTCAGGTGAGACCTAAAGTCTCGGCCGTCTCTCGGAGGGGAACAGGAGCTACCAGCCGAGGATGGCCGAGCAGGGTAGCCGCTCAGTTGCCTCTTGGCGAGGGCTTTGATCCCTGTCTCGCGGGTAGGCAACTACCAGCCGGGGATGACCGAGCGGGGAAGCCGCTCGGTTTCCTCTTGGCGAAGGCTTTGATCCCTGGCGTCGTGGGTAGGAAGGTACCAGCCGGGGATGACCGAGCAGGGTAGCTGCTCGGCTGTCTCTTGGCGAGGACTTTGATTCCTGCCATCGTGGGTAGGCAACTACCAGCCGGGGATGACCAAGCGGGGAAGCCACTCGGATGCCTCTTGGCGAGGGTTTTGATCCCTAGCGTCGTGGGTAGGAAGCTACCAGCCGGGGATGACCGAACAAGGGCGGGTCCGGTTACCTCTTGGCGAGGGCTTTGATCCTTCAGGACAGGGGCCGAGCAGGGTTACTTCCTGGTGCCTCTTGGAGAGGGCTTTGAT
Organism: Agapanthus africanus; assembly: GCA_030015575.1. Taxonomy (NCBI): domain Eukaryota; kingdom Viridiplantae; phylum Streptophyta; class Magnoliopsida; order Asparagales; family Amaryllidaceae; genus Agapanthus; species Agapanthus africanus. Next base: position 544,057,717 of record CM057337.1, read on the forward strand.
CCCTGTCGATTGTGGTAGGAAGCTACCAGCCGGGGATAGCCGAGCAAGGATCGGGCTCGACTGCCTCTAAGGAGGACTTGATACTTAGCGCGGGAGGGGCTGTAAGAAGCCTACTAAGGACGGGGGCCGAACAGGGTTACTGCCCGGTGCCTCTTGGCGAATGCTTTGATCCCTGTCGGTCGTGGTAGGAAGCTACCAGTCGGGGATAGCCGAGCAAGGGTCGGGCTCGACTGCCTCTAAGGAGGACATCGATCTTTAGCGCTGGAGGGGCCGTAGGAGGCCTGCTAAGGATAACCGGGCAGTGAAGCTGCGTGGTTGCTTCTTGGCGAGGGCTTTGATTGCTGGCATTGCGTGTAGGGAAGCTACCGGCCAGGGATAGCCGAGCGGGATATCCGCTCGGCTTGTTATAGGCGAGGGCTTTGAACCTTAGCGTTGGAGGGGCTGTAAGAGGCCTGCTAAGGATAACCGGGAAGTGGAGTTATGTGGTGGCCTCTTGGCGAGGGCTTTGACCCCTGGCGTTGCATGTAGGGAAGCTACCGGTCAGGGATAGCTGAGCAGGGTAGCCGCTCGGCTGCCTCTAGGCGAGGACTTTGATCCCGGGCGTTGCGTGTAGGGAAGCTACCGGCCAAGAATAGCCGAGCAGGGTAGCCGCTCGGTGGCCTCTAGACGAGGGCTTTGATCCTTAGTGTTAGAAGGGTCATAGGAGGCCTGCTAAGGATAACCGGGCAGTGAAGCTGCGCGGTTACCTCTTGGTGAGGGTTTTGATCCCTGGCGTTGCGTGCAGGGAAGCTACCGGCCAGGGATAACTAAGCAGGGTAGCCGCTCGGCTGCCTCTCACTGCTACAAATAAGGGTTGCCCCTACGGATTTATCCGTAGGGGCAAACCACTGCCCCTACGGATATAGCCGTAGGGACAATAAAATACCCTGTAGGTACAAACGCCGTTGGTGCAAGTTGAAGCCCTGAACTTGCCCCTACGGACAAAAACTTGCCCCTACGGAGTTCTGTGTAGGTCTCTTTTCCCCTACGGAGTAGACCGTAGGGGAAAAAAATTATTTTATTTACGGTTTTTTTAAATATATTACTTGTACCTATGGATGAATCCGTAGGGCAAAGAAATAGCCCCTACGGATACATGCGTAGGTACGTATCCGTAGGGGCAAAATATCAGAAATCCTGATATTTTGCCCCTACGGATACGTCCGTAGGGGCTTTTGTTTGCCCCTACGGATATATCCGTAGGGGCACTCCCAACCCCCTGATACTGAGATCAGGGGGAAAATATCAGTTATTCTGATATTTTGCCCATACGGTTTAATCCGTAGGGGCAACATGTGTACCTACGGATTAATCCGTAGGTACATATTATCTTTTTTTTTAAAAAAGGGCTGCCTGATTTTTTCTCGCCCTGTGCACAATAATATATACATCAATCAAATATAAAATTAATCATCACACAACATATATCGCAGTATTCATAATCACATCTCACGCATATAATATACAAAAGAAACCAAAAAACTGAATATGATATAAATATAAACCAATATCAATATCGTCCAAAATGTTTCAAAATGTAGTACAATATGTATCATATAAATAAATACATGTTTCAAAAAATAAGAATCAAAAAGCTACCCTAGCTCGGTCCAGCTCCACCTCTGATAAATGCTAGAATCTGGTGCGCCTGCTCCTCGGTCAATAAACCATGCAATTCGGTGCGTGCGGGAGTCTGAGCGAGCTGTGGAGCTGGCGATGTGGTCTGCGCAACCGCCGTCGAGGTAGTGGCTTGCGGAGCCACGGCTGCAGGAGTCTGAGCGGGCGGTGGAGCTATAGGAGCTGTTTGCGGAACCACAGCCAATGTAGTGGCTTGTGGGGCCGCAGCCGAAGGAGATGCATATGGAGGCTCGGCCGATATACCCTGTCGCGTCTGGACCTAACGTGTGTAATAAGCGTGTAAGAACTGTGTATTATTCGAATTCGTATCATTATCAAGTTATTTCGAAACCCCATTTGGATATCTAGTTTGGAAAACCGTAGTTTATTTTAATTAGATATGTATGTATGATTAATCAAACCTAAGTCTACAACCAAATAAGTTCAGGTTACGTACTAATTATGGATATGTTGATATCTATAATATGACATGATATTTTACTATAAAGTAGTATACATACCAGCATCACCTTCAACTCCTGAATGGTGGCCTTCAAGCTCTCCAGTTCCTGCTGGACACGTCGCTCACTGGAGACGGAGGAAGTAACCGCCGGGGTGGAGTCCAACCTCATATGGGCCCTACTAGGGCCCAGTCCCCGGCCTCTCTCCCAACCTCCGTGGTGCCCTCCGTGTGCGGTGTCCAGGACTGGGGTCAGCAGCCTCGGATCACTCTGTCCGGTAAAATCGATCCCCGAGGCCTCGGCTTGCTCAACCACCCGCTCCTACACCCACATTAAGCAGTAAAGTTTAAGTATAAAATTTAAATTTGAACCTTCCAAAACTAAAATTTCAAATATGGGTAGAATAAATATGAACACTTACGCAATACTCCTGGGTAGCGACGTCGGGATATCGAAGGTCGCCCGTGGCGGGATCTGTCGAGGTGCCATGGACGGCAAGATATGCGGACAGCACGCTCGGTGTACCACCTTGCGCCACGGTTTGAGCTGTCTGCAATATTAGAAAATAACTCTTAATATTAGATATATTAGAAAATAACTCTTAATATTGCAGAATATCACAAAGGTCGTTCTATTGTAATTTACCGATAACTCCATGGCTCGAGTAATATTCCTCGAGCCACCTGTGTAAGTGGGGCGACCCCTCTTCGCCGACTTCCTGTTCTCTATATTCTGAGCGGCATGTTTCTGCACAACGCATTAACATTTAGTTTTCTAATTAAGGAACACAAAAATATAAATTATACCCTAAACAATGAATTACATTTAAAATGCATGCATGTTTGCATTGAGAGTCGAAATATTCGCACAATAGAGGCCATGTCTCTGCGTCGACTCTCGCAAACGCCGGAGTAGATAGGAGGGCCGCTCTCTCTGCCTCGGGGGTCGCCATCCACAGGGGGTAGCAGTCGGCCTTTAGCTCATTCCGGTTGTATCGGACCTTGGTCTGCATGTTCTTCATCAGGCCATTGTACAGAGCATGAAGGTCGAGCACCCTCCCAGGGTGATCAGGGTCGGGTACGGGCTGAAAATCGTAATCCAACTGAAAATACAAAAAAAAACATTGTTATTAGATTGCAAGTGTTAATAATAAATATATTGGATAAATCAGATGAAAATATATATTATTACATACCCGAGCCTGATCAAAGAAGAGGGCGAATGAGCGCCGGTGCCGCTCGCCCCACTCAACGTGAAGTGGATAGTTCTTCACGAGCCGGCTCTCGTCCCCCATATACCGGCCGAACCTCTCGGCATAAGGACCGGTATAGCGATAGTCAAGGGTAAAAAAGAGGGGGAATGCTGCCTCCCCCTAGCTCTATCAGGCCTCAGCCTATGGGACTGATTCGGGCCTCGAGTCCCCCTCTGGGGATGGAGAGGCCCTGCGTCTGCAAGAAATATCAAGACAATCAATATTAAGACAAAGTTATATTAAGAAATCAAGGTTAAACGAAAATTTAAGTGTGATATATACCTCCGGTGACTAAAGCATGAGCCTGGGCCCGGGCAGCAGCACGAGCGGGACGATAGTTCCTCCGGTGAGGAACAGCCGGGGTCCCGGATGCGGACGCATCCCCTCCAACTAGAAAATAAACATTGACGCTAAATTTCCATGAAGTTCATATTTATTCTATAGAGAATATGTAAAATGAATAAATATTTTATATTTATTCATACTAACCTGCAGACGATGCGGAGGGTATGGAAGTGGCAGGAGTGGCCCCTGCGTCAGATGTGGACACACCACCTATAATTAGATGATTAAAAATAGATTATATAAGTAATTGCAAAAAGAATGTGTAGATCAATAATATAACGTTCTAAATCAATATGCATGCACTATAGGATATATAAACATACCCGCAGGTGCGGTGGTGTTACCACCTACAGCTAGACAATAATAAAAATTGCTAAGTAAGAGCAAAAGGAATGTGTGTATATTTATGATATAGCATTCTAAATCAATATACATGCACTATATGACATATAAACATACCTGGAGGAGCGGGAGTGGCCTCTGTCCCAGATGTGGACGCATCACCAACAACTAGACAATCAAACATTGACAATATAAGTAATTTTGACATAAACATGCATGAATATCTGTAATATTACATTCAAAATGGATATGCGTGCAGTATACCTGGAGGTGTGGCAAAATCCACACGGAAGGAGGCATCCAAAGGGGTCTCCGATCCGGGTGCAAGACCGGCCCTCTGAAGCTCCCTACGGAGCTCTCCGGGCGGCAGAACTGCTCTGCCTCTGCCTCTGCCTCTGCCTCTGCCTCTGCCGCGGCTAGAGCTCCTACCGCCCCTCGCTGCTCCCGACTTCATCATCAAATCTAGATAAACGGTTCGTGGACGCATTAGACAATCATTAAAAGTATTGACTATATATGTATAGATCATAAAATGTGAAGTAATAATATAACATTACTGATAACCTTTTCCGTTTCGTGGGCGCATTATACATATCTACTTGGATTTCATCGTCGATGTCATTTCTAACCCACGTAACTTCATGATCGGCCGAAGACAACCCGTCCTTCGAAACAGACGGTCGGAGCACTTTAAGCCTTCTCTCTTCTTCATCCTCATCGCTGTCCTCGAATTCTGGGACATCGTAGACATCTCTGGGTTTCCATCGGCATATAACACTCCATCCCGGATGCTTCAAACTGTCACGCCCCGCTTCCCAGAGTACGCTAAAATGGGCTCGTGACATAGCCAACCATACTACCTGTGGGTAGGAAGTATCCATCCGCAGTCACATTACGGCTGTAGAGATATCAAGAACAGGAAAGTAAACTAACTAAACATGTCCATAAACCAAGATAAATCATGAGTCAAGAATAATAAAATGCGGAAGCGAAAGATCCAATACAAGCAACTGGAATGTATGTCCCATAATGTGGGCTCACATCAGGAATAAAATGCATAAAAGAAAAACTAACTACTGCTGAACTCACAGCTCGGCCTGTTGGCTGAAGTACTCCTGCTCGGGCTGCGACAGCGGTACAGAATCTGGGCCATGCAAAACCCAGACGTCAGCGCGTCAAGTCAGCAAATAATAACATAATAAACAGGCAATGCGAGTATAAACATGAATAAAGCAAGGGTGACAATAATATGAATCAGAGCAGTGCAGGGTAATGTGCAGTAGGTAAACTGGACTATTCTATCAGGTTCTCTGTTCTAAAGTCTTTGAAATCAAATTGATGAATCATCGATGTAACTCAATAGTATCCCGTGCATGCCTGGAACTACGGTTTAAGACTCTCGGGCTGAAATCGAGACGTGCCACTAGGCACTAACAGGGAAAGGATAAAGACCAACGATGTCAGCAGCATCGTCACGAGGCGGGCCTGGCCTCTAAAACTGATCAGTATAAGTAGTGAACTGTTGAGTTACAAGTCCGGTTTCACCTTTGATTTCCCCATACCCCCAAGTTATATGTGCAAGTAAAGTCAGGTATCCCTAAATCAAGAAACTAATGCCAACACAGGATCAGGTAAACAGGTTTGTCTGGATAGACAACAGGAACGGTCCATGAGGACTACATGTCAGGTTTATTAGCATTAGACACAAGATCAGGTAACGGATCAGGTCATGGTACATCAGGTCAAGTCAAGAAGTATATGGTACCATGTCGGGTAGTTCAATATATATGTAGCAAGTCAGGTCAAGATGCAAACAATATCATGGGTGTGCTCACAATCAGTTATACAATCAAGCATGGTTATCATCAAGATGATATAAACAATGAATTAAGCAATAGGCAGATTTACTTAATTTGCAGTACAGTTATCAATTGTGTCACAGAGATGATTTCAATGTTATGCGAATGCAGTATGACAATTTTGGCCTTTTAATCATGTTAACAAGTTTAAGAACTTGAGAGGTGCAATGATTTATATAAAGGTTCAATACAGCTATTACAGGTTAAAATGCACACGAGTGTCCAAATGGAATAAAACTATAGAGATAAATGCCATAACCTACGTCAATATAAAAATGTGATTAAACGGTAAATGTGATTATTAGGTTCAATTACAAACTGTAGGTTCCAAGTTTAAAGATAAAATGATATATAACAATATTGTACATGAAAATGAAAAATGATCGTACCAAAGTTAAATTTACAGGTTTAGGGTGTCATAATATATATGTAAATATTGTATAGCATGTAGCAAGGGGTACTTGCCTCGACGGGTCGCGAACCGGGAGAAACGAGACGTAAAACGTCGGCGGGGAAACTCGCGACGGGCGCACGGTTCACGGAATGAACCCAAACAACGAACAATGGAACCACACGGGTCGGGGTACCTCGCTGGAACGTCGGGTCACGTCGTCGGCATCGTCGGATTCCAGCCGAGGAATGAACAGTGGACAAAAATCAAGGCATGCAACAAGAAAGAAAAGAAATACAAAGAAGGAGGGAAGGAGGATCTGAGAAGGGGTGCTCACGATGAACTAAGAAGGGGTGCTCACGATCGTCGGTTGCGACGGCGGTGCTCCGGCGGTGAACAGTAGCACCCTTCAAGAACCAATAACAGTAAATAGCAAGTACAGAAGAAAAGGGAGAATGAGATGGAGAAAGCACTTACAGGGCATTCAAGGGTGGTCTGGTGATCGTCGGCGATGACCAGGGGCGGCGCAGACGCGTGCAGGGGGTGCTCAGATGGCCGCGGTTGCAGGTGCAGGGGTGTGCAGGCGCTCGGGAGGAACGATGAAGGAGGATTCGGATGAGACGAGGTTGAGGAGGCGAGGAGGTCGGTGGTAGTGGCGTCGGCGTTGGGGCTGCGGCGGCGACAGGGTGCGCGGCTAGGGTTCGCGTGGGTTTAGGGTTGCTGAAGGAGAAAGAAAGGGAAGAAGAGAAATATATATAGATGAGAGAGAGAGAGAAAGATAGAGAGAGAGAGAGATGGGGAGAGAGAGGAGAGAGAGAGAGATAAAGAAACGGGGGGAGAGAGAGGAGAGAGATAGAGAGAGGTAAGGGCCCACGTGGTTTAAGAGTTCGTTGGTTGGTCGGGATTGAATTTGTTTGTTAGGAAAAAATTTTAAATTAAAGATTTATTAGATTATAAAAATTTAGATGGTTAAAAATATATAAGTATACGGCGGTTTTAAAAATATTAAAATTTAGGATTTTGGTGCAAATTAAAACATTTCCAAATCGCGCCCGGGGCGGGTCCAAAAATTTGAAATTGAAATAATAGAATTTTAAGCGGGATCCAAAAGTGAAAATGAATTATTTTATGATCAAAAAGCATACTCCCAAAACGGACACACGTACGTGCACGTAGCCATCCCAAACTCGCCCGTTTCATTGAACGGGACGAGAACATGATGCACGGACGCTACAGCAGGGTTAGGGGTGTCAAGTAGGCCAAGATGAATATTTTTAATTTTATTTTATATGCCAAAAATTGTTATATGCAGAAATGAATTTGCCGGGTAAAATTTTACAGTAAGTAACAATCAAGCAAGATAAATGAAATAAGTGTCACACTACGTTCAAACGGTAACTGAAATTAGTAGCATTGGGCTCGGGTGTTACATTATACCCAACTACAAAATAATTTCGTCCTTAAAATTCCAAGAATACAAAGATAGAAAACTACAAGAAAATGTGAGGAAACTTCTGCCGGATTTCATCTTCTCGTTTCCAAGTGGACTCTCTATGCGAGCGATTACCCCAAGAAACAAGTACAAGAGGGATCACCTTGTTCTTAAGAACCTTTTCCCTTCGATCCATAATTTCAATCGGTCGTTCCTCAAAAGTTAAGTCTTCTCGTACAGTTAGCTCCGAATGATCCAATACGTGCGTTTCATCTCGAACATACCTTCATAGTTGAGATACATGAAACACATCGTGCACATTAGCTAAGGACTGCGGTAACGCCAAACGATACACTACCTTACCAACACGCTCCAAGATCTCAAAGAGTCCAACGAATCGAGGACTAAGCTTTCCTCGACTTCCAAAATGAATCACCCCTCTAGTCGGTGATATCTTCAAGAACACCAAATCACCCACGGCGAACTCTAGAGGTCTTCTTGACGTGTCTGCCCAACTCTTCTGTCGGTCTTGTGCTGCCTTCATATGATTCCTGATAGTGTTAACCTTCTCAACTGTCTGCACAACCAAATCTAGTCCCAACAATCTTCGTTCACCGACATCGTCCCAGCAAACAGGTGAACGGCACTTACGACCATACAAAGCTTCAAATGGAGCCATCTGGATAGTTGCCTGAAAACTGTTGTTGTAAGAAAACTCCACCAAATGCAGATGATCCTCCCAAGAACCCTTGAAGTCCAACATGCATGCTCTCAACATGTCTTCTAGAGTTTGGATCGTTCTCTCTGAGTGACCATCAGTTTGAGGATGATAAGCTATGTTAAACTTCAATCGAGCCCCCAAACTTTCCTGTAGACTCCGCCAAAAGTGTGATAAGAACCGAGTGTCCCGATCGGACACGATGCTCACCGGTACTCAATACAATCTTACAATCTCTTGCATGTACCGCTCCGCCAAAGTCTCTGTTGATTGACCAACCCGGAAAGGAATAAAGTGAGCTGCCTTGGTCAATCGATCCATAATTACCCATACTGCATTGTTGTCTTTTGGACTCCGCGGTAAAGCCGTCACAAAATCCATGGTTATATGTTCCCACTTCCACTGAGGAATCGGAAGTGGTTGCAATAAACCAGCAACCCTTTGATGTTCAGCCTTAACTTGTTGACACATCAAGCACTTCACCACAAAGCGAGCAATCTCCCGTTTCATGCCTTCCCACTAGAAATGCTGTCGAATATCTCGGTACATCTTTGTGCCTCCTGGATGTACAGAATAAGCTGAACTGTGTGCCTCCTTCATAAGCTCTTCACGAATATCCCCCTTTGGCACACACAAACGGATACCATACCTCAACGAACCATCTTCGTGGATCAATAAATCTGTTCGTAGTCCGTCTTCAACCTGCTCTCGAAACTTTTGCAGTCTAGGGTCCTGCGATTGTGCTGCTTTAATATTCTCGATCAACGATGACTGTACTTGTAGCTGCATCAATTGTCCCGAAGAATGCGGTAGCACAACCTCCAAGTCAAATCTTCGAAAATCTGCAACGATCTCCTTCTGCATAGTTAACACCTAAATTGCTGGTAACCGACTAAGTGCATCCGGCATGACGTTAACCTTCCCCGGATGGTACTTAAAATCAAGATCGTAGTCAGCCATCAGCTCCAACCATCTATGTTGTCTCATATTAAGCTTCTTCTGTATGAACACATACTTCAAGCTCTTATGATCAGTAAAAACTTCGACCCTTTCGCCCAAAAGGTAGTGTCTCCAAATCTTCAAAGCGAAAATCACAGCTGCAAGTTCCAAGTCATGAGTTGGGTAATTCTTCTCATGGGTCTTCAATTGTCTTGATGCGTACGCTACAACCTTTCCATGCTGCATCAAAACACATCCCAAACCTTTCCCAGATGCGTCGCTGTGAATCACCAATCCTCCGGATTTGTCTGGCACGGTCAGAATAGGGACGGTTATCAACTTCTGCTTCAACGTCTCGAAAGCTAACGCACACTTATCCGTCCATACGAAAGGTACCTCTTTACGTGTAAGCTTGGTCAACGGCTCTGCCAGACAAGCAAAGTTCTCCACAAATCTCCTGTAATATCCGGCGAGTCCAAGAAAGCTTCTTATCTCCGCAACATTCTTTGGAATCGGCCAATCTCGAACTGCTGCAATCTTTTCGGGATCGACGGCAATTCCATCGCCCGACACAACATGCCCTAAAAAATTCACTTTCTCCAGCCAAAACTCGCACTTACTCATCTTCGCGTATAACTTCTCTTGTCTCAATGTCTGCAGTGCGATCTTCAAATGCTCAGCATGCTCCTCAAAACTCTTCGAGTAAACCAGAATATCGTCGATGAATACCATAATAAACTGATCCAAGAATGGTGAAAAGATTCGGTTCATCAAGTCCATGAATACTGCCGGCGCATTCGTTACTCCGAAGGGCATCACTAAGTACTCGTAATGTCCGTACCGAGTTAAGAACACCGTCTTGCAAATATCTTCTGTTTTCACTCGGACCTGATGATATCCGGATCGCAAATCCAGCTTCGAGAATACCCTCGCGCCACTAAGCTGCTCAAAAAGTTCTCCAATGCAAGGGATAGGGTACTTGTTCTTAATAGTCACCCGGTTTAATTCTCGATAGTCGATGCACATCCTTCTTGTGCCATCCTTCTTCTTTACTAGAAGAACTGGAGCTCCCCAAGGCGAGTTGCTGCTTCGAATCCAACCTTTCTCGAGCAATTCAGCAACCTGTTTCTTGACTTCTTCCAACTCTACTGGTGCCATTGGATAATACGCTTTAGATACTGGCACTGCACCAGGAATAAGATCAATTGTGAACTCCACATCTCGCTTCGGCGGTAAACCCGATATATCTTCAAACACGTCCATAAAATCGTGAACAACAGCCGGCACTTTACTTTCATCAACTTCCATTGCTGCAAGAATATCATTTGTCGACCTAGCCCTAAACTCGACTGGCTCGACAGAACTGCTTCCTCCAGTGAAGGTAAACTCGGGATGTCCGGGAATCTGGAAAATCACTTTCTTTGCCCTACAATCAATGTGAGCATGGAAAGTGCCAAGAAAATCCATTCCCAAGACGACTTCATAGCTTCCCGTATCAATCACCAAGAAATCTGCAAAAAGCTCCCGTCCGCACACAACAACTGTACAATCTTTACATTCCCTACTAGCTATGATTTTCCCATTCCCAGTGTGTATGTTCCAGAAACTAGACAGGGTCGTGTAGTCAATCGAGTGTGTAGTTAAAAACTTGGATGACATAAAACAATGGGATGCACCAGAATCAAATAACGCCAATGCGGGAAAACCATGAACGAGTAAAGTACCTGAAACAACTTCTCCTGACGCCTTAGCTTCCTCAGCTGTCAAGGTAAAAGCTTAAGCCTGATTAGGTCCTTGAGTCAGCTGCTTCTGTCCCTGAAATTGTCTATGCGGAGGCTTCTGAATATCATCCTTTGTACGAAGCTTCGACGGACACGAGTTAATCGTGTGATCTGCCGCTCCACAAACTAAACAGAGTCCTTGCATTCTGCGACACTCCCTTTGCAAATGTCCAGGTAAGTGGCAATAGCTACAGACCACGCGCTTCCTCTGATCAACGACAGTAGGCTTCTTCATCGGTGTTACGCCTCGACGGTCCACTGGAATACCTCTGTGACCATGAGCTCGGTTGGGTACAAATGCCGGCTTCCTTACCGCAACTGCTGTCTGCTGTGAACTCCCAGTTTTTCCCGATAGGCTCTACTGTTCTCGAGCTGCCATAGGAACCTGTGAGAAAGTGGTCAAACCCAGGGAGACAATTTGCCTCTGGATGTACACGTCCAAACTGCGGATGAACCTCCGCGCCCTGTCTGCATCGTTGGCAACTAAAGGTCCAGCGAATCTGCTGAGTCTTGTCCATTCTGCTGCATGCACATCTACGGGTGCTCCATTCTGCTTTAGCCCGATGAATTTCTCTTCCATTTCCTCCCGTGCAGTCCGTGGGAAGAACTTCTCCAGGAAACTCTTTGAAAAATCCGCCCACTTGATCGGCTTGGGCAAACGGTTCTCCTCCACAAGCCACCATTCTCGGGCGTAGTCCACTAACTGAATAAGTACCACATCCACTCTTTTCTCATCTGGAATCTGTGCTGCAACAAGAAAATTCTCTGTGTCAACTAGCCACTGCTCCGTTGGCAACGGCTCCTCCAAACCAGTAAATGTAGACGGACCCAAAGATCTAAAATCTGCTACGGTCCCTACTCGGTCGACTGGTTTAGTCCCAACATTGTTCACAGACTGCTGAACGATCTGCAAACCTTCCTGAAACGAGTCCGCTTGTTGCTGGATCAACTCAGTCTGTCTCTTTTGATTCTCCAGCATTCCTCTTATCACTCCAAGCATGGAGGCTTCGTCCACACGCCTTTGGTATGTCTTCAAATTCTTACCTGCCATATTCCTGAAATCAAAAACACCCAACATTAGCATGGTGATAGATTCAAAATATAGATCAAGGCTAGAACTCCAAGATACTTAAATAGAGTGCCGCATTATAACTATGTCGCGGTATCATAGCCACAATTACATAACTCCACCCAAGTCGCCTAAGTCCTAGAGATAACAAGGAATCAGGTTTCGAGTCGATATGCAAAGGAAGTTTGCACATCGTAAAAGATATAATCAGGAAGAATGTGATTCAAGAATGGTAAAACGGCAAGGTGGCAGGACATGGTTCCTAAACACTGGTATTCTGATTCGTGTATTGGGTACAATACCCAACTACAAAAGAATCAACCCGACTAACCTATCGCTCTGATACCAAAAGAACCATGTCACGCCCCACTTCCCAGAGTACACTAAAATGGGCTCGTGACATAGCCAACCATGTTACCTGTGGGTAGGAAGTATCCATCCACAGTCACATTACGGCTATAGAGATATCAAGAACAGGAAAGTAAACGAACTAAACATGTCCATAAACCAAGATAAATCATGAGTCAAGAATAAAAAAATGTGGAAGCGAAAGATCCAATACAAGCAACTGGAATGTATGTCCCATAATGCGGGGTCACATCAGGAATAAAATGCATAAAAGAAAAACTAACTACTGCTGAACTCACAGCTCGGCCTGTTGGCTGAAGTACTCCTGCTCGGGCTGCGACAGCGGTACAGAATCTGGGCCATGCAAAACCCAGACGTCAGCGCGTCAAGTCATCAAATAATAACATAATAAACAGGAAATGCGAGTATAAACATGAATAAAGCAAGGGTGACAATAATATGAATCAGAGCAGTGCAGGGTAATGTGCAGTAGGTAAACTGGACTATTCTATCATGTTCTCTGTTCTAAAGTCTTTGAAATCAAATTGATGAATCATCGATGTAACTCAATAGTATCCCCTGCATGCCCGGGACGACGGTCTAAGACTCTCGGGCTGAAACCGAGACGTGCCGCTAGGCACTAACAGGGAAAGGATAAAGACCAACGATGTCAGCAGCATCGTCGCGAGGCGGGCCTGGCCTCTAAAACTGATCAGTACAAGTAGTGAACTGTTGAGTTACAAGTCCGGTTTCACCTTTGATTTCCCCATACCCCCAAGTTATATGTGCAAGTCAAGTCAGGTATCCCGAAATCAAGAAACTAATGCCAACACAGGATCAGGTAAACAGGTTTGTCTAGATAGACAACATGAACGGTCCATGAGGACTACATGTCAGGTTTGTTGGCATTAGACACAAGATCAGGTAACGGATCAGGTCATGGTACATCAGGTCAGGTCAAGCAGTATACGGTAGCATGTCGGGTAGTTCAATATATATGTAGCAAGTCAGGTCAAGATGCAAACAATATCATGGGTGTGCTCACAATCAGTTATACAATCAAGCATGGTTATCATCAAGATGATATAAACAATGAATTAACCAATAGGCAGATTTACTAAATTTGCAGTACAGTTATCAGTTGTGTCACAGAGATGATTTCAATATTATGCGAATGCAGTATGACAATTTTGGCCTTTTAATCATGTTAACAAGTTTAAGAACTTGAGAGGTGCAATGATTTTTATAAAGGTTCAATACAGCTATTATAGGTTAAAATGCACACGAGTGTCCAAATGGAACAAAACTATAGAGATAAATGCCATAAGCTACGTCAATATAAAAATGTGATTAAACGGTAAATGTGGTTATTAGGTTCAATTGCAAACTGTAGGTTCCAAGTTTAAAGATAAAATGATATATAACAATATTGTACATGAAAATGAGAAATGATCGTACCAAAGTTAAATTTACAGGTTTAGGGTGTCATAATATATATGTAAATATTGTATAGCATGTAGCAAGGGGTACTTGCCTCGACGGGTCGCGAACCGGGAGAAACGGGACGTAAAACGTCGGCAGGGAATCTCGCGACGGGCGCACGGTTCACGGAATGAACCCAAACGACGAACAATGGAACCACACGGGTCGGGGTACCTCGCTGGAACGTCGGGTCACGTCGTTGGCATCGTCGGATTCCGGCCGAGGAATGAACAGTGGACAAAAATCAAGGCATGCAACAAGAAAGAAAAGAAATACAAAGAAGGAGGGAAGGAGGATCTGAGAAGGGGTGCTCACGATGATCAGTAAAGGGGTCGAGATCGTCGGTTGCGACGGCGGTGCTCTGGCGGTGAACAGTAGCACCCTTCAAGAACCCATAACAGTAAATAGCAAGTACAGAAGAAAAAGGGAGAATGAGATGGAGAAAGCCCTTACAGGGCGTTCAAGGGTGGTCTGGTGATCGTCGGCGACGACTAGAGGCGGCGCAGACGCGTGCAGGGGGTGCTCAGGTGGCCGCGGTTGCAGGTGCAGGGGTGCGCAGGCGCTCGGGAAGAACGGTGAAGGAGGATTCGGATGAGACGAGGTTGAGGAGGCGAGGAGGTCGGTGGTAGTGGCTTCGGCGTTGGGGCTGCGGCGGCGATGGGGTGCGCGGCTAGGGTTCGCATGGGTTTAGGGTTGCTGAAGCAGAAAGAAAGGGAAGAAGAGAAATATATATAGATGAGAGAGAGAGAGAGAAAGATAGAGAGAGGAGAGAGAGAGATAAAGAAACGGGGAGAGTGAGAGAGAGGAGAGAGATAAAGAGAGGTAAGGGCCCACGTGGTTTAAGAGTTCGTTGATTGGTCGGGATTGAATTTGTTTGTTAGGAAAAAATTTTAAATTAAAGATTTATTAGATTTTAAAAATTTAGATGGTTAAAAATATATAAGTATACGGCGGTTTTAAAAATATTAAATTTGGGATTTTGGCGCAAATTGAAACATTTTCAAATCGCGCCCGGGACGGGTCCAAAAATTTGAAATTGAAATAATAGAATTTTAAGCGGGATCCAAAAGTGAAAATGAAGTATTTTATGATCAAAAAGCATACCCCCAAAACGGACACACGTACGTGCACGTAGCCATCCCAAACTCGTCCGTTTCACTAAGCGGGACGAGAACACGATACACGGACGCTACAGCAGAGTTAGGGGTGTCAAGTAGGCCAAGATGAATATTTTTAATTTTATTTTATATGCCAAAAATTGTTATATGCATAAATGAATTTGTCGGGAAAAATTTTACAGTAAGTAACAATCAAGCAAGATAAATGAAATAAGTGTCACACTACGTTCAAACAGTAACTGAAATTAGTTGTAGGGTTCCTAGGCACACTAATGAAGTCTCACAAGGCATCAACCATGCCAATTTCAAATTTTATGAGTGCCGAGAAACTCTAATACGGATCGTTAACTAGAATTTTAGGCGAAAAAGGAAACTAGTTAACATCTTAACTAAAAGTGAGATGCTACAACCTTTGTAGATCCGGTTATCCACTTCCTTAGCTCCACGTAGTTGTCCCCTCGCTGTCCATCATGAATCTTGGACTCTCGCATCGGCTTCATCGGAGAAATGAGCGGAACAGTCGTCGGCTACGATGCCGAAGATGATCTACGTCGAAGCTACACAAGTTCAAGCTCCAACTTCACCAAGTTGTGAAACTTGTGAAGAAAACACCCTATACTACTTGGAAAGAGGTAGAGGGTGAAGAAATAGGAGGTGGGTTCACTTTAGAATTGGATTTAACACACTTTTGCTCAAGATGCCATTGATGAAGACAAGCTTTCCTTCTTGATGAAGATGATGAAGAAGAAGAAAAGATATGATAAGTGTTGCTTTTTAAATGAAAATAAAATCAATACTTATCATATGCTAACCATGGTAAAGTGTAGAGAATAGATCATGGTTAGTTAGAATGGTTAGGGTTAAGGATGAAGACAAAATGGTAACAAAATCAAACCTTCATGAAGCTTCAACTAAATACAAAGAAAGCCACCATTTTTCTTCATTATCCTTTCCAAAATCAATAAATAAATAAATGAGTAATAAAAAGGAAACCCTAACCATTACACAACCATGGTTTAATCTTTACACAAAACACAAGTTAGCATGCAACATCAAACATGATACAATCAAGTGCACACAAAATATATCACATATACAATGTGCTTTTCAAGTGAGAAAATCCCTTTAAAGTGAACCAATACTAGTTAATGCAAAGTAATATATCAAATATATAATTATACATTAAATCATTAAATCAACACTTGATTCAATGATCCGGTCATGTCGCACATAACCGACTAGTATCCAATGTATCGACTTATCGAATCAATCTTTGATTCGATAACTAGGTTATATCACATACAACCAATCGAAACATTCATCGTGAGAATGAAATGCGATATCACATACATGCATCATTCTCGGTCCCGCACATATCTCATATGCGCCCCTATTTCGTTTCGCTTGAGCCAGGAAACCTCTGTGTAGGACTCTAAAGACTCGTCAATACGCCGGTAGCAGATGATGATCATATCAAGCACCCACAAGCCGCAAGCGGTCTGCTAAACGTAATGGCCACCCGGGTATTGAGCGATCAGAAGATCGACGAGCTAGCCCGCTCACACTCCTGTGAATCCAACCAGTAACACTTACCGTACAGTCCGGTCTGTTCGTCTGATATGTCGCATATCAAGTCTAGGGGTGGTAAACGTCAGACCCCAATAACCGATAAGTCGTGCCGATGTGAAGCTCATAACGGGTCGAGAAACTACTGGTAACACTTACCAGCAAATCTCTGATCAGCCCTGGCCGGGGACTTCCCTGTTACGGCCAATCGAGCACAGCGCAACATCAACCCCCAATACCGGGAGAGACGAAACCCCTCCTATCGCTCATTGCCTCCATGTGACTCGGGACTGTACCCAAAACCACCGTTTTGCATGCCCTCATAGACGTGGTAAGGTGGAGATCAAAGCACAGTGGGAATCACATAAGACTCTATGACGATCTCGGGTCTACAGACTAACCTGTACAAGTGTCACCTGAGAACTGCCATCCGACGTGAGGTATAATACCATCTGGGAGTTCTCGGAGAGTCCGTCCAGTGTACCCAGTCTCCACTGAGCACCCGTATACCATCTCTGATGTCAAACACCAATGGATATGGGATCATCCATCGCCCATCTCATGGGTCGAGAAGCGTATACGCTAGTCTACACTGGTATATCGATGCCCCGTCTCGATACACCCACGACTAAGGACCTTGAAGGATGTACTTATGGACTACCATGTCCCCACTAGTATGATCTGCATCATAGTCCAGGCAGTCAAGTACACATCCTAAGGGCTTTACCAACATGTAACTATAAGACAGTTTAAAGAGACTAGTATACATGTTAAGATAAAGAGTAACCAGATAGCATACTATCATATCGAGCAAGAAAGTCATCTCTATATATGTCCAAGCATCCAATATAATATACATCATCTGTACAATACTGGCCTCTAGGGCATACATACAACTAACAATCTCCCACTTGCACTAGGGCCAGCTGCTGTAGTATCGCATACCGAGCATCCCGAAGAGTCTCTCAAACTGTATCTGGGGAATGGCCTTCGTGAGTGGATCCGCCGTGTTGTTCTTCGTGTCAACCCTCCTAACCTCGATCTCCCGGCGATCAACTATCTCCCGGATCAGGTGATACCGCCTCAGAATATGCCTGGATCGCTGATGGGACCTAGGTTCCTTGGCCAAAGCCACCGCTCCATTGTTATCGCAATACAAAGGTATTGGATGCTCAATGGATGGAACCACTCCAAGTTCAGTAATGAACTTCTTGATCCAGACAGCCTCTTTAGCAGCATCGTTGGCAGCGATGTATTCAGCCTCCATCGTCGAGTCTGCCACGGTTTCCTGCTTGGAACTCTTCCAGCTAACCGCCCCTACGTAAAGGGTAAAGACAAATCCCGACTGCGACTTAGAGTCGTCCTTATCACTCTGGAAGCTCGAATCGGTAAAGGACTCCACTTGGAGTTCTCCGTTACCATACACCAAGAGCTTCTCTTTAGTCCTTCGCAAGTACTTGAGAATGCTCTTCACAGCTGTCCAGTGACTCTCTCCAGGATCAGCTTGATACCTGCTCATTACACTTAGTGAGTATGCTACATCGGGTCTGGTACATAGCATCGCATACATGATAGAGCCTACAGCCGAAGCATAGGGTATCCCTTGCATGCGAGCTCTCTCCAAATCAGTCTTGGGAGACATCTCTTTGGAGAGAGTGACTCCAGAGATCGTGGGCAAGTTCCCACTCTTGGATTCTTCCATACTAAACCTCTTTAGTATGGTGTCAATGTACTTGGATTGGGACAATCCCAATATCCGTTTGGATCTATCTCTATAGATCCTAATCCCCAATATGCAGGAGGCATCACCAAGATCTTTCATTGAGAATCTTTGTGATAAGAAGAGCTTGACCGATTGCAGCATAGGAATATCATTTCCTATCAAGAGTATGCCGTCCACGTACAATACGAGGAAGACAATCTTACTCTCTGCCACCTTCTTGTAGATACAAGGTTCATCTGGATTTTTGACGAAATCAAACTCTTTGATAACGACGTCAAAGCAGATGTTCCAACTCCGCGATGCTTGCTTTAATCCATAAATGGATTTAAGCAGCTTGCACACCTTCCCGCTGCTCCCACTGTCTACGAAGCCCTCTGGCTGAGTCATATACACGCACTCTTCTAAATCACCATTTAGAAAGGCGGTCTTAACATCCATTTGCCAGATTTCGTAATCATGATATGCAGCGATGGCAAGCATGATCCGGATGGATTTAAGCATAGCCACTGGAGAAAAGGTTTCGTCATAGTCCACACCTGGTCTTTGACGAAAACCCTTTGCAACAAGTCTAGCTTTGAAAGTCTCCACTTTCCCATCTACACCAAGTTTTTTCTTGAAGATCCACTTGCTCCCAATGGGTTTTACCCCTTCAGGAGAAACATCCAAAGTCCATACTTTGTTGGTGTACATGGATTCCATCTCGGACCGCATAGCATCCAGCCATTTCACTGAGTCCTTACTCATGATGGCCTGCTCGAAGCTAGTTGGGTCATCATCCTCCATGATGCAATCCTCGCTGCCACCATCCATGAGAAAACCGTAGTATCTTTCAGGTTGGCGAGGAACCCTACTAGATCGGCGGAGAGGCTGAGGTTCGTCGGGAGCTACTGAATCCTCTGGTTCCACTAAATCTTCAGTTTGAGTTTGTGTAGCCGGAATTTCTTCCAGTTCTACCTTATCGCCACTAATTTCTTTTGCAAGAAATTCCTTTTCCAAAAAGGTGTCATGTCGAGAAACAAACACTTTTTGTTCCTCTGTATGGTAGAAAAAATATCCATGTGAATGTTTGGGATATCCCACAAACTTGCATAGAACTGACCGTGCCTCGAGTTTTTCCGGATTTTGCCTTTTGACATAGGCCGGGCAACCCCATATCTTAACTCGTTTAAGACATGGTCTCTTCCCACTCCATATCTCATATGGTGTGGTACGTACAGATTTAGATGGAACTTGATTCAATAGGTATGCTGCTGTCTCCAGCGCATAACCCCAGAAAGAAATAGGTAACTCAGCTGTGCTCATCATAGAGCGCACCATATCTAATAGGGTGCGGTTCCTCCGTTCTGATACACCGTTGTGCTGTGGTGTATATGGAGGAGTCAGCTGAGAGAGAATCCCATTCTCTTTTAGGAAGTCCAGGAATTCATTACTTAAGTATTCTCCCCCTCGATCATATCGAAGGATCTTAATACTTTTTCCGGTTTGGTTCTCAACTTCCTTTTTATATTCTCTAAATTTCTTAAAAGCTTCTGATTTGTGTTTCATCAGGAACACATATCCGAATCTAGAGAGATCGTCAGTGAATGTAATGAAGTACGAAGAACCATCCCTGGCATGTATAGACATAGGACCGCATACATCACTATGTATAAGTCCCAAGAGTTCGGTAACTCTTTCTCCGTGTCCCGTAAACGGAGTTTTGGTCATCTTGCCTTTGAGACATGACTGGCAAGTGTCATAAGATGAAAATTCAAACGGATTTAAATATCCATCCTTATGCAACTTAGCTAGTCGTGTCGCATTGATGTGACCCACTCTACAATGCCACAAGAAGGATTCGTTCAATTCAGAACTTTTCCTCTTGTGTGTGTTTGTTAGGCTCAGAACTGTTGATTGATTTAGAACATAAATGCCATTGCACAACGTGCCTGATCCAACCAACTTTTGGTTACGGAAAATGTTCATAACATTGTCCTGTAATACAAAATTATATCCCTCTTTACTCAACAAAGAAACCGATATAATGTT
Source organism: Agapanthus africanus (assembly GCA_030015575.1). Taxonomy (NCBI): domain Eukaryota; kingdom Viridiplantae; phylum Streptophyta; class Magnoliopsida; order Asparagales; family Amaryllidaceae; genus Agapanthus; species Agapanthus africanus. The sequence continues at coordinate 544,078,227 of CM057337.1, forward strand.
GCATATCAGGTTCAGCATGTAATAGCATTCGTTCAGAACCAATGTATTACCAGTTGGTAATACAAGGTGATATTCCCCGACAGTCTTAGCTGCAACAATTGCACCATTTCCAACTCTAATGTCTTTATCACCTTCTCCAAGTTCTCTACCTTTCCTAAGCCCATGTAACTGATTACATATATGGGATCCTGACCCGGTATCTAATACCCAGGACGTAGGGCAAATGGAGAAACAGTTCTCTGTAACAAACATACCCGAAGAAAATGCATCAACATGTACTTTCTTCAATCGGGTGGCATGGGAATCCTGGTATTCCCCTATATCCTGTTCAGTCCTATAACTCTTATAAGAAAGAACGGAACCAACGTTCCCCAGCACAGTATAACATGCGGGTTCAGTCAATACATCCATATTATTATCTTGATTATGGCCTGACATGGTCGCTACCTGGAGAGAGAGAGAAGAAAACACTTTAGCGTATGCTCTTGCAAGATCAGATTGGTTATTATCTTATCTAATCAGGATGGCTCCCACAGGTTTTTATCAAATCTTCCTTCAAACCCTAAAAGGAAAAACTAGCCGGGATTAATTACACCCTACAACTTCGTCGATCTTTCAGCCAGGCCAGTGTCAGTACTTTGAGGGAGGTCCCCCGTGCTTTCGCACGAACCTAATTAATGTAAACCTCGTTTTCCCAGAGGCGTAACCTCGTTAACACCTTTCTTTACACCTACTTAATCGGCTAATTGTAATGTGTAAAACTCTCCCAGGAGTAACTCTTACTCGCAGTGGGTATCGGGATCCAACTATCTCATAGAAGGTATGCAATCTCATTGCAAATTTCAACACTTGAAATTCCCGATAATATTTTGCCCCTAGTGTCCTATGACCTTGATAAAGGCCAACAAATCACAGGATGCTAGTCAAGTTCAACCCGTCATTTCTTGATTGAATCAAACCCACCCGCACGACCCTTGACAAAGGCCAACAAGGTCGTACGACTACCCTGAAACAATCTGCATCATATACATAAGCAGATAAGCACTATTCAGCTACCGCACACTACGCCTTGACAAAGGCCAACAAACGTAGCACGAATACTAAACAGTTCTTATCTGAAATGACGGAGGGCTACGACAGGTTTTTCTGAAAACTTATTGCGTAATGAACTTGATATCGTTGTAGAATCAAATGAATTTTGAAATGGAGTGTTTTTTAGGCTTTTCTAGTTTTGCTAAAGGAGTTACTCCCGGTGAAGGGATCGTCGGTCCTTTCCTCGTCGAATGAGGTGCGGGATATATCATATATATCACCGTGCAAAGCAAAAACTCTTAAAAGGAATCAAAAGACAAACCGAGTGTGTAGCATCTGCCAGTTATTGCTAAAGGAGTCACTCCCGGTGAAGGGATCTCGGTCCTTTCCTTGTCGAATGAGGTGCGGGATATATCATATATATCGCTGTGCAAAGCAAGAACTGTAGCTACCTGTTTTATTTTGAAATTCGATTCCACAACATCTTAGGTTTCTTTTCTTTCATTAATCACATTAATGAAGTCCCATCATTTATATACCTAAACATCACAGATAAATACGACGTACACTTATGCCATCCGCATTCGCCTCGATGTCCCCTCGTGCACCGTTAGGTTAGGTAACTAACGGCAGAGCGGGGCAGGGCTAGCGCGGGTGTAAAACATAAGTAACGTCTATATAATATATCATATATACTATATACAGTATCTATCACAGAACATCACATGATCGCATCACAGATGTCGCAGCAGAAGAAACATATGAAACATTGGATATACTAGGACATCCGTGTTTTCAATACGAGCCAGTATAAAACACGGATTCCACGGTCGTGATGAACAGCCAATCCCACACCCCTAGACCCCTACGAGAACGGCAAGCAACCCTACCAATTCTAGGGTTAGGAGACCTGGACTCGACTCCTCGAGTTGGTCTCCCACTGGACCCCAGAACCCGGTTACTTGTGCTCCCCTCCTTGGGTCTATCCTAATGCGGGAAAGTAAATAATATACAAAAGGTGACAACTTCCGCAACCTGGAAGTGCCCCAAATAAAAGAATAATACATACAAGTTTTTACATGAATGAAAATGAAAAACACTCATCTCACATAAAAACCCTCCGGCTATTCAAACACGACAATCCAATATAACATATCCAGCAACACATAACATCACATGTCATCAACGTAAGTAAGTATGCATACCCCAATTGTCATTGACGTATAGCAACGAAACCGGCGATATCAACATACTACACTTACGGTCACAGAAAAGAAAGTGTAAAACTACAACAGTTGGAATTCGCAACCTCTTTAGACATCGCATGCCTAAACAAATGAAATACTTAGACATCACATGCCTAACAATTATAAACCCCGCATTTTAGTCTCATTACCGAAAACTCTTTTCAATATCAAGTGAGACTAAACCGCTAGATTTATAACATTCATTCAGTTATCTCATAACTGTTTGTGAATTCCAATTATTGTATCCCATTCCGGATAAATAGAAAATATTAAACTTTCCGATCGAACATTCGAACACCCAAGTTTTCCCGAAACCGTTCATCACATGAAATAGGTTCAAAGACATTCACTTCATGCCTCAGTACCAACGGTCCAGCCGTAGAAGGGTCAAGCCAACGCCTCACATGTGGCACGCCGTACTGCCCCAAACCCTAAGGTTCAATGGGCAGTTCAAGACGGTCACATAATCGAGTTAAGGTTTGTTGTCTTCTAGAGGGACCATCGCGTTACTTGCACTACTTAGAACGTCTTTAAACAACGGAAAAGTCTAACAATTGGAAATTTTCCGGCAGGGGAAATATTGGGTATTTACATCCGGTCGAACTTTTTAACATTTTCTAAAATTATCCGGAAAACCAAACAACAACAACAACAACAACAACAACTGAGCCTTTTATCCCAAGCATATGGGGTAGGCTACATGAACCAACATGAGAATCACGCCGGGTCCAGCACATGATCCTCTGTCTCCACTCACTTCTATCGAACAATATACTTTCATTGAGTCCTTTGGCAACCATATCGTTTCGTATCACCTCCATCCATGTTTTCTTCGGTCTCCCTTTTGCCCTTTTGCCATTACCCATATCGAGAGTATCTATTCGTCGAACCGGTGCTTCCATAGGTCTGCGTCACACATGACCAAACCATCTAAGCCGGTTTTCCCGCATCTTCTCCTCCACGGGTGCTACACCAACTTTTGCACGAATATCCTCATTTCGCACCTTGTTTTTTCTAGTGTTACCGCACATCCAACGAAACATGCGCATCTCCGCTACGTGCATCTTCTGTGTATGATGCTTCTTAGGAGCCCAGCATTCTGTACCATATAATAAGGCAGGCCGAATAGCGCTCCGATAAAACTTCCCTTTCAATTTTAACGGAAAGTTACGATCACACAAAATCCCTGTTGCACTCCTCCATTTCAACCAACCAGCTTGGATCCTTTGATTAACATCACTATCGATCTCTCCATTCCTTTGGATGATGGAACCTAGATATCTAAACTGGTCGCTCGGTGATATCTCTTGCCCTTCCAATGTTATACCAATATGGTTTTGACTTCTCTGGCTACTAAATTTGCAGTGCATATATGCTGTCTTGGACCTGCTCAATCTGAATCCCCGAGATTCCAATGTTTGTCTCCATAAGTCCAATTTGGTATTAAACCCTGCTTTCATCTCATTTACTAGAACAATATCATCAGCGAATAGCATACACCAAGGGACCTCATCTTGGATAGTTCTAGTAAGCTCATCCATCACGATGGTAAACAGGAAAGGACTTAATGCAGATCCTTGATGTAAACCAATAGTAATCGGAAAATCACTTGTTAAGCCACCGCAAGTTCTGACATTTGCCACTACTCCGTCGTACATATCCTTGATTATGTCAATATACTTGACGGGGACCCCCTTTTTCATCATTGTCCCCCATAATACCTCTCTAGGTACCTTGTCGTACGCTTTTTCTAAATCAATAAATATCATATGCAAATCTCTTCTCCTCTCTCGAAAGCGCTCGACAAGTTGACGAAGCAGATGAATCGCCTCTGTCGTCGATCGTCCAGGCATGAACCCAAATTGGTTCTCTGTTATCTTAATATCCTTCCTTAGCCTGTGTTCAATCACTCTCTCCCAAAGTTTCATGGTGTGACACGTTAGTTTTATTCCACGGTAGTTTGAGCAACTTTGAATGTCACCCTTATTCTTGTAGATAGGTACAAAGATACTTTTCCTCCATTCATTTGGCATCTTTTTTGTCTGCCAAATCTTATTAAACAGATCTGTCAGCCATTTAACGCCTATTTCTCCTAAGCATCTCCAAATCTCGATAGGAATCCCGTCAGGACCAACCGCTTTTCTTAAACCCATTCTGTTCAAAGCCTCTTTAACCTCAGTAAGTCTTATTTTACGCATGAAATCACGATTTATATCTTGAGATTGAATGACGAGTCCATCCAAATTCTTAGTAAAGCTCTCATTGAACAATTTGTCAAAATAATCTCTCCATCTTTCCTTGATATCCTCATCTCGAACTAAAACCTTCTGATTTTCATTTTTGACACACTTCACTGCACATAAGTCTCTAGTCTTCCTTTCCCGCATTCGAGCAATCCGGTATATATCATTTGCATCCTCTTTAGTGTCTAATTTCTCGTACACCTCCTTGTAGACCTTAGATTTAGCTTCCCGAACAGCTTTCTTAACTTCCTTTTTAGCCATTTTGTACTTCTCAAATCTCTCCACATCTCTACTTTTCTTCAAATCTTTATAAGAATCCCTTTTAATTTTAATAGCAGCCTTTACATCTTCATTCCACCATGATATGTCCTTAGATGGTGGAGCACCACCTCTCGACTCACCAAGTAGATCTCTAGCTACTTTCTTGATACAACTAGCCATTTTGTTCCATGTTTTGTCTGTATCATCTTCCGACTGCCAATCCGCATCTTGTACTACACGATCTATAAAAGCCTTTTGATTACCTTCTTTCAATCGCCACCATTTAATTTTAGGCTCTACCTTACGTCTAATCTTCCTAGGTTCTCTTCTAAATCGAAAATCTAGAACTAAAAGTCTATGTTGAGTAGTTACACTCTCACCTGGCACTACCTTACAGTCGATACAACAACCTCTATCTATTCTTCTCGTCAGAAAAAAGTCTATTTGACTAGCATTTGATCCGCTCCTAAAAGTGATAAGGTGGGACTCTCTTTTCCTAAACCAGGTGTTTGCTAAGATCAAGTCATAAGATAAAGCAAAATCTAGAATCGAGTCACCTACTTCATTCCTTTGTCCGAAACCAAAACCTCCATGGATAGTATCAAACCCACTACGACTAGTACCTACATGTCCATTAAGATCACCACCAATAAATAACTTCTCTCCACTAGGTATACTTTGCACCAACTCGTCTAAATCCTCCCAGAATAGACGCTTACTAGCGTCATCAAGACCTATCTGTGGTGCATAAGCACTAATAACATTAAAGATCTCTCCACCTAGAATAAGCTTAACCAGTAAAATTCTATCACCTTTTCTCCTAATCTCATCCGGAAAACCACACATACAAAATTTGATAATCCGATCGAATCTTCGAACTCCCAATACACCCCAGAAAATTCAACACTTGAATAAATTTTAAAAATTCCCAGAAAATCCAACACCTGAAGAAATCAGTTACTGTGCAAAAATTATATGATAATTCATTAAATTGGCCGCGGAACCGCCGCAGAAGCAAGGCTTCTGCCGCGGTTCCGCCGCACTGTAGACACTTCATTAATTAATTTTTGCACCGTAATTCATAGATTTCCCTGCTGAATTTTTTAGCAATTTTGAATCTGGAAAAATCCCAGTTTTTGAAAAAAGTCCAGAGAGCATGGAAAAATTAGGGTTTCGGGTTCGATTGGGTTTCAAACGTCGTCTACACTTCGCCTAGGGCTCTAGCTAGGCTCTGATACCACTGTAGGGTTCCTAGGCACACTAATAAAGTCTCACAAGGCATCAACCATGCCAATTCAAATTTTATGAGTGCCGAGAAACTCTAATACGGATTGTTAACTAGAATTTTAGGCGAAAAAAGAAACTAGTTAATATCTTAACTAAAAGTGAGATGCTACAACCTTTGTAGATCCGGTTATCCACTTCCATAGCTCCACGTAGTTATCCCCTCGCTGTCCATCATGAACCTTGGACTCTCGCATCGGCTTCATCGGAGAAATGAGCGGAACAGTCGTCGGCTACGATGCCGAAGATGATCTACGTCGAGGCTACATAAATTCAAGCTCCAACTTCACCAAGTTGTGAAACTTGTGAAGACAACACCCTATACTACTTGGCAAGAGGTAGAGGGTGAAGAAATAGGAGGTGGGTTCACTTTAGAATTGGATTTAACACACTTTTGCTCAAGATGCCATTGATGAAGACAAGCTTTCCTTCTTGATGAAGATGATGATGAAGAAGAAAAGATATGATAAGTGTTGCTTTTAAAATGAAAATAAAATCAATACTTATCATATGCTAACCATGGTAAAGTGTAGAGAATAGATCATGGTTAGTTAGAATGGTTAGGGTTAAGGATGAAGACAAAATGGTAACAAAATCAAACCTTCATGAAGCTTCAACTAAATACATAGAAAGCCACCATTTTTCTTCATTATCCTTTCCAAAATCAATAAATAAATAAATGAGTAGTAAAAAGGAAACCCTAACCATTACACAACCATGGTTTAATCTTTACACAAAACACAAGTTACCATGCAACATCAAACATGATACAATCAAGTGCACACAAAATATATCATATATACAATGTGCTTTTCAAGTGAGAAAATCCCTTTAAAGTGAACCAATACTAGTTAATGCAAAGTAATATATTAAATATATAATTATACATTAAATCATTAAATCAACACTTGATTCAATGATCTGGTCATGTCGCACATAACCGACTAGTATCCAATGTATCGACTTATTGAATCAATCTTTGATTCGATAACTAGGTTATATCACATACAACCAATCGAAACATTCATCGCGAGAATGAAATGCGGTATCACATACACGCATCATTCTCGGTCCCGCACATATCTCATATGCGCCCCTATTTCGTTTCGCTTGAGCCAGGAAACCTCTGTGTAGGACTCTAAAGACTCGTCAATACGCCGGTAGCAGATGATGATCATATCAAGCACCCACAAGCCGCAAGCGGTCTGCTAAACGTAACGGCCACCAGGGTATTGAGCGAACAGAAGATCGACGAGCTAGCCCGCTCACACTCCTGTGAATCCAACCAGTAACACTTACCGTACAGTCCGGTCTGTTCGTCTGATATGTCGAATATCAAGTCTAGGGGTGGTAAACGTCAGACCCCAATAACCGATAAGTCGTGCCGATGTGAGGCTCATAACGGGTCGAGAAACTACTGGTAACACTTACCAGCAAATCTCTGATCAGCCCTGGACAGGGACTTCCCTGTTACGGCCAATCGAGCACAGCACAACATCAACCCCCAATACCGGGAGAGACGAAACCCCTCCTATCGCTCATTGCCTCCATGTGACTCGGGATTGTACCCAAAAACCACCGTTTTGCACGCCCTCATGGACGTGGTAAGGTGGAGATCAAAGCACAGTGGGAATCACACAAGACTCTATGACGATCTCGGGTCTACAAACTAACCTGCACAAGTGTCACCTGAGAACTGCCATCTGACGTGAGGTATAATACCATCTGGGAGTTCTCGGCGAGTCTGTCCAGTGTACCCAGTCTCCACTGAGCACCCGTATACCATCTCTGATGTCAAACACCAATGGATATGGGATCATCCATCGTCCATCTCATGGGTCGAGAAGCGTATACGCTAGTCTACACTGGTAAATCGATGCCCCGTCTCGATACACCCACGACTAGGGACCTTGAAGGATGTACTTATGGACTACCATGTCCCCACTAGTATGATCTGCATCATAGTCCAGGCAGTCAAGTACACATCCTAAGGGCTTTACCAACATGTAACTATAAGACAGTTTAAAGAGATTAGTATACATGTTAAGATAAAGAGTAACCAGATAGCATACTATCATATCGAGCAAGAAAGTCATCTCTATATATGTCCAAGCATCCAATATAATATACATCATCTATACAATACTGGCCTCTAGGGCATACATACAACTAACATTAGTAGCATTGGGCTCGGGTGTTATACAAACACTGTGAGTAGTATACTTGGAACGCTTGGTTCGGAAAGATAAACGGATCTTCCTGACCGTAAAATCGAAGTGTGTTCACACTGGTCAATCCATATTCATCTTTCCAAGTCCCAAGATTGCTTCTCCACTTATCCGTATCGGTTCGCGTATCGTACCAAGCACACTGGAATATATAAAAGGGTTCTGATCGTCCGGGATAGTGGATGCCGAGTATACAATTTAAGTACCCATAATAAATCACACCGTCCGATCCTACCGTCGTAATCCCACTATTCTGAGTGGTTCTAGATGTTTTATGTCCTTAACTTCGAATTTGTATCCAAGGACACCAAATCCTTTGTAATATGCAACCTCCATACTAGGAAATTGAGCTAAACATCTTGAATCACTCTCAAATGATGCAGACAAGTTCGGATCGTGGATCTAACAAAACAAATTTTACGAAAAATACATAACGATACAAGTTTAGATTAAAACTGATAGAAATAAAATGTTATTCGAATAACTTATATGATCTGTGACCCAATCACAAAAATTATCCTGATGATATTTTTCCAATTGTTCTTCGTTCCAATCAGGATGCCCCTCACATACCTCGTTAAAATGAATTCTGTTTTCGACAAATAATGGTGACATTAATATTATATCATTTCATACACACACAAACACAGATATAACAATTAATCCAAAAAAAACTTACTCTCTAATTTGTTCAAGACATGCGCAATTAAGTGTAACACCCGAGCCCAATAATACTATTTCTGTTACTAGTTGAGTGTTATACATTGCTCATTTCAATTATCCTGATTGTTTGGTGCTTATTGCTAAATTTTAGCCGGTTAGGTCATTTTTGGCACATAACAAATTTTAACACCTAAAATGAAAATAAAAATATCCATGTTGGCCTACTCGTCGCCACTAGTCGCGTGGTAGCGTCCGCGTGTCGAGATTTCATCCCGTTCGGCGAAAACGGGCAAGTTTGGACGGCTACGCGCGCGTGCAAGTGTCCGACTTGGGGGCATGCATTTTAATCATTAAACACCTCTTTTCAAAATTTGGAACTCGCTTAAAATCCTATAATTTGAATTTGAAACATTTGGGCGCAACCCGGGCGCGATTTGGAAATGTTTCATTTAGCGCCGAAATACCCATTTTAATTTAATATTATTAAACCATAATATATTCTATTAACGTTCAAATCTTTTATTTAAATCTTTCTTTTAAATTTTCCTTTTCCCCTCAGCCAATCGCGAGCACCCATTTCTTCGTGGGCCCCGCCAACCTATCTCTCTCTCTCTCCGTCTCTCTCTATCTCTCTCTAATCTCCTTCTCTCTCTCTCTCTAACAATTTCTCTCTCTCTCTCCCCTAAAATCTCTATCCCTCTCTCTTTATTTATCACGCACTGTTCCTCAAACTTCACCACGAGAAACCTCGCGAACCCCGAACCCTAACCCTAGCCATCTCCTGCCGTCGCCGTCGACCTCCCCGCGACCTCGCCGTCACCGTCCTCACCTCCACAGCCCAACCGCACCCCTACCTCCTCTCCTCCCTCCTTCCCGAGCCTGCAACCCAACCCCCGACGCCACACCAGCACGCAGTGCTCGCCGCCGCCGCCGCCTCTCATCGCCGCCGACACCAGAATCTTCCTCCCTTCACCCTCGTCTCGACCTCCTCATCTTCTTCCTCCTTCCCTCGCCGGCCACGACAGAACCCGAGTCTAACCCATCACCTAACCCTTTGGTTCGCCGGAAAAAGGACACCGTCGACCCCGCCGTCGTTGCCAGAGCCACCGCCGATTACCTCATTCTTCCCCTGAACACCAGAGCCAGCCAGCACCCTCCTCTACTCACCGCATCATCCGATTCCAGCAACTTCAGCCTTCGCTGCCGCCGTCGCTGCCTCGCCGGCGACCCATCGCCGTCAAACCCGTCGTGGTTGATCCCTGGTTCTTCCCTGTAAGCATACCTCTACCTTTCCATTCGTGTTAAAACCCCCCTCGCTGATCTTTAGTGTTTGTGTATCGTATGTTGCTAATTTAGTCGCCGTTTTGACTTTTCGCCGGATTCCGGCCGTGCCGTCGTCTGGACCCGACTCTCCAGCGAAGTACTCTGGTCCGTGTGGTCCCGCTGTTCGTTGTTTGGACTCGATCCGTGGCTCGTGCAACCGTCGCGTGTTTTCCGCCGACTTTGCATTCGTGTTTTCCGGTTTGCGAAACCATCGAGGCAAGTATCTGAATACTTGCTCTAACTTGCTAGCACACAAGATCAAGTCTTGCTATACATTTAATTATCATATTATTTTGTATAACCACACAGTTGATGTTAATATCGATATTTTAGTATAACTTAGAATTGACGGTTGTAAGTATCTTTAACACTGAATCATTATAGTGGTTTCTCGTAATTAATCGGTCTGCTATCAATCCATACTTTAACTAACTAAACCAATTAGATCGTCCTTACTTTATTCGTTAAATCATCCATGAGACAATTATTTATGCTTTAGTTTTAAATTCATGTAGCTTCATTACTTTATGTTGTTGATATTGTTTCACCTTGTGACTATTGCACCCCAAGGGTGCTTGAACCTGTTAATAATGATAATACAAAGCACCATTGTGATTAAGTAACTATTATTGCTGTTTACTTTAAATCCTTGCTGCTGTTCATTGTTCGATTGTGTACCTGTTGTGAGCACGTACTCGATTGCACTACATGTTGACCCGACCCTGCTACACATGACATATACATACATACCGACTCATTCTGTTGTACCATGACATGACTTGTTACCCGATCTCATGCCTAATGCCAACAAACCTGACTTGGGGTCCTCATGGACCATTCCTGTTGTCTATCCAGACAAACCTGACCTGTTACCTGATCCTGTGTTGGCATTAGTCCTTGATTACTGAATACCGGACCTGACATACATAACTTGGGGGTATGGGGAAATCAAAGGTGAAACCGACTTGTAACTCAACAGTTCGATACCTGTTCTGATCAGTCTTACGGGCTTGGCCAGCCCCGGAGTGATGATGCTGACATCACTCGCCCATCCTGCTACCTATTACTGCCTAGCGGCACGTCTCGGATTCAGCCCCGAGGATCTTGACCGTGGTCCCGGGCACGCACGGGATACTATTAAGTTACATCGACGAGTCACCGATTGATTTCAAAGACTTTAGAGTAGAAACCTGATAGGACAGTTTAGTTACCACTGCACATTACCCTGCACTGTTATTTCATAGTACTGCTTTATTCATGTTCATTCCTGCATTGCTTATTACCATGTTTATATTATATTATTGGTTGACATGACGCGCTGACGTCTGGGTTTTGCATGGCCCAGATTCCTTACCACCGTCGACGACCGAGCAGGAGTACTTCAGCCAGCAGGCTGAACTGTGAGTTCCTTAGTGATTAGTTTATTTATTTCATTTCATTTCCAGATGTGAGCCCGTATTATGGGACGTACTGGTTATTTATTGTATTGGATCATTTGCTTCCGCACTTATTGTTTATTGACTCTTGTTATTATGGATTTGGACATGTGTTAGATTAGTTTATTTATATTGTTCTTGATATCTCTACAACCGTAATGTGACTGTGGATGGATACTTCCTACCCACAGGTAGCATGGTTGGCTATATTACGTGCCCAATCTTGCGTACTCTGGGAAGCGGGGCGTGACATGGTTCTTTTGGTATCAGAGCCATAGGTTAGTTGGGTTGATTCTTTTGTAGTTGGGTATTGTACCCGATACACGAATCAGAATACCCGTGATTAGGAAACATGTCCTGCCACCTTGACCGTTTTACCATCCTTGAATCATTCTTCCGGATCATGTCGACATGCAGACTTACTTTGCATTTGTCAACTCGAAAACCTAATTCCTTGTTATCTCTAGGACTTAGGCGACTTGGGTGGAGTTAAGTAATTGCGGCTATGATACCGCGGCATAGATACAATGCAGTACTCTATTTAAGTATCTTGGAGTTCTAGCCTTGATTTATATATTGAATCTATCATCATGCTAATGTTGTTTGTTTTGATTTCAGGACCATGGCAGATAAGAATTTCAAGACGTATCAGAGGCGTGTGGATGAAGCCACCATGTTAGGAGTGATACGTGGGATGTTAGAGAATCAGAAAAGGCAAACTGAGCTGATCCAGCAACAAGCAGATTCATTTCAGGAGGGTTTGCAGGACATTCGGCAGTCTGTAAACACCGCTGTAGCGAAGCCAGTTGACCGAGTAGGGACCGTGGCAGATTTCAGACGGTTAGGTCCTACTACTTTCGCTGGTCTGGAGGAGCCGTTGCCAGCCGAGCAGTGGCTAGTGGACACGGAGAATTTACTGATTGCGGCACAGATCCCAGAAGACAAGAGAGTTGATGTGGTGCGTATTCAGCTGGTGGATTACGCCCGAGAGTGGTGGCTTATGGAGGAGACCCGCTTGCCCAAGCCAATCAGTTGGGCGGATTTCTCTAAAAGTTTCCTGGAGAAGTTCTTCCCGCCGACTGCACGGGAGGAAATGGAAGAGAAATTTATTGGGCTGAGACAAAATGGAGCAGCTGTGGATGTACATGCAGCGGAATGGACGAGACTCAGCCGCTTCGCTGGACCCTTAGTCGCCAAGGAGGCAGACAGGGCGCGAAGGTTCTTGCGCAGTTTGGATGTGGACATCCAGAGGAAGATTGTCTCCCTGGGTTTGACCACTTTCTCGCAGGTTCTTACGGCAGCCAGAGAGCAGCAGAGTTTATCAGGATCGAAAGGAAACCTACAGCAGACAGCAGTTGCGGCCAGAAAGCCCGCATTTGTACCTAATCGAGATCATGGGCACAGAGGTATTCCAGTGGACCGTCGAGGCGTGGCACCCATGAAGAAGCCTGTGATCGTTGACCGAAGGAAGAGCGTGATTTGTGACTACTGCCGTTTACCTGGGCACGTGCAAAAGGATTGTCGAAGGAGACTGGGACTTTGCCTGGTTTGTGGAGCGGCCGATCACGCAGTTGGTGCTTGTCCGTCGAAGCTTCGCACGAGAGATGATATACAGAAGCCTCCGCAGAGACCGTTCCAAGGGCAGAAACAGCTGACTCAATGACCAAATCAGGCTCGAGCTTTCACGTTGACAGCTGAGGAAGCTAAGGCATCGGGAGAAGTGGTTTCAGGTACTTTACTCGTTCATGGTTTTCCCGCATTGGCATTATTTGATTCCGGAACATCCCACTGTTTTATGTCATCCAAATTTATAACTACACACTCGATTACCTGCACGACCCTGTCTAGTTTTTGGGACATACACACTGGGAATGGGAAAATCATAGCTAGTAAGGAATGTAGAGATTGTACAGTTGTTGTTTGCGGACGGGAGCTTTTTGCAGATTTCTTGGTGATAGATACGGACAGCTATGAGGTTGTCTTGGGGATGGATTTTCTTGGCACTTTCCACGCCCATATTGACTGTAGGGCAAGGAAGGTAATTTTCCAGATTCCCGGACATCCTGAGTTTACCTTCACTGGGGGAAGCAGCTCTGTCGGGCCAGTTGAGTTTAGGGCTAGGCCGACGAACAGTGTTCTTGCGACTATGGTAGTGGATAGTAATGAAGAGCCGGCAGTTGTTCGCGACTTTATGGATGTATTTGAAGATATATCGGGCTTACCGCCGAAGCGAGATGTGGAGTTCGCGATTGACCTTATTCCTGGTGCAGCGCCAGTATCAAAATCTTATTATCCGATGGCGCCAGTGGAATTGGAAGAAGTTAAGAAACAAGTTGGTGAATTACTCGAGAAAGGTTGGATTCGAAGCAGCAACTCGCCTTGGGGAGCTCCAGTTCTTTTAGTAAAGAAGAAGGATGGCACGAGAAGGATGTGCATTGATTATCGGGAATTGAACCGGGTGACTATTAAGAACAAGTACCCGATCCCTCGCATTGGAGAACTTTTTGAGCAGCTTAGTGGCGCGAGGGTATTCTCGAAGCTGGATTTGCGATCAGGATATCATCAGGTCCGAGTGAAAGCAGAAGACATTTGCAAGACGGCGTTTCGAACTCGATATGGACATTTCGAGAATCTAGTGATGCCCTTCGGAGTGACGAATGCGCCGGCAATATTCATGGATTTGATGAACAGGGTCTTTTCAACATTCTTGGACCAGTTTATTGTGGTATTCATTGACGATATTCTGGTGTACTCGAAGAGTCCGGAAGAACATGCTGAGCATTTGATGATCGCACTGCAGACGCTGAGACAGGAGAAATTGTATGCGAAGATGAGTAAGTGCGAATTCTGGCTGGAAGAAGTGAAATTTCTGGGACATGTCGTGTCGGGCAATGGAATCGTCGTTGATCCCGAGAAGATTGCAGCAGTTCGAGATTGGCCTATTCCAAGAAATGTTGCGGAGATAAGAAGTTTTCTTGGACTCGCCGGATACTACAGGAGATTTGTGGAGAACTTCGCTCGTTTGGCAGAGCCGTTAACCAAGCTTACGCGCAAGGAGGTACCGTTTGTTTGGACGGATGGATGTGCATTGGCCTTCGAGACGTTGAAGCAGAAGTTGATAACCGCCCCTATCCTGACTGTACCAAATAATTCAGGAGGACTGGTGATTCACAGTGACGCATCTGGAAAAGGATTGGGATGTGTTTTGATGCAGAATGGGATGGTCGTCGCTTACGCATCGAGACAACTGAAGACTCATGAGAAGAATTATCCGACTCATGACTTGGAGCTTGCAGCCGTGATCTTCGCCCTGAAGATCTGGAGACACTACCTTTTGGGCGAGAGAGTCGAAGTCTTTACAGATCACAAGAGTTTGAAGTATGTGTTCACTCAGAAGGAGTTGAACATGAGGCAACGCAGATGGTTGGAGCTGATGGCCGACTACGACCTTGATCTTAAGTACCATCCGGGAAAAGTTAACGTTGTGTCGGATGCGTTTAGTCGGTTACCAGCGATTCAGGTATTGACTGCACAGAGGGAGATCATTGCGGATTTTCGGAAATTTGATTTGGAGGTTGTGCTACCACATGCTACGGGACAGCTGATGCAATTGCAGGTACAGTCGTCCTTAGTTGAGAAGATTAAAGCGGCACAATCGCAGGATCCTAGACTGCAAAAGTTTCGAGAGCAGGTTGAAGCCGGACTGCGAACCGATTTACTGATCCATGAAGATGGTTCGTTGAGGTATGGTAGCCGTGTGTGTGTGTGCCAAAAGGAGATGTGCGTGAAGAGCTTATGAGGGAGGCACACAGTTCAGCTTACTCTGTACATCCAGGAGGGACAAAGATGTACCGAGATATTCGACAGCACTTCTGGTGGGAAGGTATGAAACGGGAAATTGCTCGCTTCGTGGCTAAGTGCTTGGTGTGTCAGCAAGTCAAGGCTGAACACCAAAGGGTTGCTGGTTTGTTGCAACCACTTCCGATTCCTCAGTGGAAGTGGGAACATATAACCATGGATTTCGTGACGGATTTACCGCGGAGTCCAAAGGGCAACAATGCAGTATGGGTGATTGTCGATCGGTTGACCAAGGCAGCTCACTTTATTCCTTTTCGGGTTGGTCAATCGACGGAGACCTTGGCAGAGCGGTACATGCAGGAGATTGTAAGATTGCATGGAGTACCGGTAAGCATCGTGTCCGATCGGGACACTCGGTTCTTGTCGCACTTTTGGAGGAGTTTACAAGAAAGTTTGGGGACTCGATTGAAGTTTAGCACAGCTTATCATCCTCAGACTGATGGACAATCGGAGAGAATGATCCAGACCCTTGAAGATATGTTGAGGGCTTGCATGTTGGACTTCAAAGGTTCTTGGGAGGATCATCTACACCTGGTGGAGTTTTCGTACAACAATAGCTTCCAAGCGACTATTCAGATGGCTCCGTTTGAAGCGTTGTATGGTCGTAAGTGCCGTTCACCTGTTTGCTGGGATGATGTTGGTGAACGAAGGTTACTAGGACCAGATTTGGTGGTACAGACAGTCGAGAAGGTGAATACAATCAGGAAGCATATGAAGGCAGCTCACGACAGACAGAAAAGTTGGGCTGACACGTCAAGAAGACCTCTAGAGTTCGCCGTGGGTGATCTGGTATTCCTGAAGATATCACCGACTAGAGGAGTGATTCGCTTTGGGAGTCGGGGAAAGCTTAGTCCTCGATTCGTTGGACCCTTCGAGATATTGGAGCGTGTTGGAGAGGTAGCGTACCGTTTGGCGTTACCACAGTCATTAGCAGGAGTGCACGATGTGTTTCATGTATCTCAACTATGGAGGTATGTTCGCGATGAAACTCACGTCTTGGATCATTCGGAGTTGACCGTACGGGAAGACCTAACTTTTGAGGAGCGACCGGTTGAAATCAAGGATCGAAGAGAAATGGTTCTTAAGAATAAGGTTATCCCCCTTGTGCTAGTTTCTTGGGGTAACCGATCGCATGGAGAATCCACTTGGGAGCGAGAAGACGAGATCCGGCAGAAGTTTCCTCACCTTTTTCTGTAGCTATCTATCTTGTATTCTTGGAATTTCGAGGACGAAATTCTTTTTGTAGTTGGGTATGATGTAACACCCGAGCCCAATAATACTATTTCTGTTACTAGTTGAGTGTTATACATTGCTCATTTCAATTATCCTGATTGTTTGGTGCTTATTGCTAAATTTTAACCGGTTAGGTCATTTTTGGCACATAACAAATTTTAACACCTAAAATGAAATTAAAAATATCCATGTTGGCCTATTTGTCGCCACTAGTAGCGTGGTAGTGTCCGCGTGTCGAGATTTCATCCCGTTCGGCGAAAACGGGCAAGTTTGGACGGCTACGCGCGCGTGCAAGTGTCCGACTTGGGGGTATGCATTTTAATCATTAAACACCTCTTTTCAAAATTTGGAACTCGCTTAAAATCCTATAATTTGAATTTGAAACATTTGGGCGCAACCCGGGCGCGATTTGGAAATGTTTCATTTAGCGCCGAAATACCCATTTTAATTTAATATTATTAAACCATAATATATTCTGTTAACGTTCAAATCTTTTATTTAAATCTTTCTTTTAAATTTTCCTTTTCCCCTCAGCCAATAGCGAGCACCCATTTCTTCGTGGGCCCCGCCAACCCATCTCTCTCTCTCTCCGTCTCTCTCTATCTCTCTCTAATCTCCTTCTCTCTCTCTCTCTAACAATTTCTCTCTCTCTCCCCTAAAATCTCTCTCCCTCTCTCTTTATTTATCACGCACTGTTCCTCAAACTTCACCACGAGAAATCTCGCGAACCCCGAACCCTAACCCTAGCCATCTCCTGCCGTCGTCGTCGACCTCCCCGCGACCTCGCCGTCACCGTCCTCACCTCCACAGCCCAACCGCACCCCTACCTCCTCTCCTCCCTCCTTCCCGAGCCTGCAACCCAACCCCCGACGCCACACCAGCACGCAGTGCTCGCCGTCGCCGCCGCCTCTCATCGCCGCCGACACCAGAATCTTCCTCCCTTCACCCTCGTCCCGACCTCCTCATCTTCTTCCTCCTTCCCTCGCCGGCCACGACAGAACCCGAGTCTAACCCATCACCTAACCCTCTGGTTTGCCGGAAAAAGGACACCGTCGACCCCGCCGTCGTTGCCAGAGCCACCGCCGATTACCTCATTCTTCCCCTGAACACCAGAGCCAGCCAGCACCCTCCTCTACTCACCACATCATCCGATTCCAGCAACTTCAGCCTTCGTTGCCGCCGTCGCTGCCTCGCCGGCGACCCATCGCCGTCAAACCCGTCGTGGTTGATCCCTAGTTCTTCCCTGTAAGCATACCTCTACCTTTCCATTCGTGTTAAACCCCCCCTCACTGATCTTTAGTGTTTGTGTATCGTATGTTGCTAATTTAGTCGCCGTTTTGACTTTTCGCCGGATTCCGGCCGTGCCGTCGTCTGGACCCGACTCTCCAGCGAAGTACTCTGGTCCGTGTGGTCCCGCTGTTCGTTGTTTGGACTCGATCCGTGGCTCGTGCAACCGTCGCGTGTTTTCCGCCGACTTTGCATTCGTGTTTTCCGGTTTGCGAAACCGTCGAGGCAAGTATCCGAATACTTGCTCTAACATGCTAGCACACAAGATCAAGTCTTGCTATATATTTAATTATCATATTATTTTGTATAACCACACAGTTGATGTTAATATCGATATTTTAGTATAACTTAGAATTGACGGTTGCAAGTATCTTTAACACTGAATCATTATAGTGGTTTCTCGTAATTAATCGGTCTGCTATCAATCCATACTTTAACTAACTAAACCAATTAGATTGTCCTTGCTTTATTCGTTAAATCATCCATGAGACAATTATTTATGCTTTAGTTTTAAATTCATGTAGCTTCATTACTTTATGTTGTTGATATTGTTTCACCTTGTGACTATTGCACCCCAAGGGTGCTTGAACCTGTTAATAATGATAATACAAAGCACCATTGTGATTAAGTGACTATTATTGCTGTTTACTTTAAATTCTTGCTGCTGTTCATTGTTCGATTGTGTACCTGTTGTGAGCACGTACTCGATTGCACTACATGTTGACCCGACCCTGTTACACATGACATATACATACATACCGACTCATTCTGTTGTACCATGACATGACTTGTTACCCGATCTCATGCCTAATGCCAACAAACCTGACTTGGGGTCCTCATGGACCATTTCTGTTGTCTATCCAGACAAACCTGACCTGTTACCTGATCCTGTGTTGGCATTAGTCCTTGATTACTGAATACCTGACCTGACATACATAACTTGCGGGTATGGGGAAATCAAAGGTGAAACCGACTTGTAACTCAACAGTTCGATACCTGTTCTGATCAGTCTTACGGGCTTGGCCAGTCCCGGAGTGATGATGCTGACATCACTCGCCCATCCTGCTACCTATTACTGCCTAGCGGCACGTCTCGGATTCAGCCCCGAGGATCTTGACCGTGGTCCCGGGCACGCACGGGATACTATTGAGTTACATCGACGAGTCACCGATTGATTTCAAAGACTTTAGAGTAGAAACCTGATAGGACAGTTTAGTTACCACTGCACATTACCCTGCACTGTTATTTCATAGTACTGCTTTATTCATGTTCATCCCTGCATTGCTTATTACCATGTTTATATTATATTATTGGTTGACATGACGCGCTGACGTCTGGGTTTTGCATGGCCCAGATTCCTTACCACCGTCGACGACCGAGCAGGAGTACTTCAGCCAGCAGGCTGAACTGTGAGTTCCTTAGTGATTAGTTTATTTATTTCATTTCATTTCCAGATGTGAGCCCGTATTATGGGACGTACTGGTTATTTATTGTATTGGATCATTTGCTTCCGCACTTATTGTTTATTGACTCTTGTTATTATGGATTTGGACATGTGTTAGATTAGTTTATTTATATTGTTCTTGATATCTCTACAACCGTAATGTGACTGTGGATGGATACTTCCTACCCACAGGTAGCATGGTTGGCTATGTTACGTGCCTAATCTTGCGTACTCTGGGAAGCGGGGCGTGACATTAAGCAAGA
Source organism: Agapanthus africanus (assembly GCA_030015575.1). Lineage (NCBI taxonomy): Eukaryota > Viridiplantae > Streptophyta > Magnoliopsida > Asparagales > Amaryllidaceae > Agapanthus > Agapanthus africanus. Next base: position 544,098,029 of record CM057337.1, read on the forward strand.
TAAACAGGTATGTCTTGTTGATAAACATAGTGTCTACCCTCTTATACTCGGCTTTACCATATGGCCCGTCTTGAATTCTTCGAGGCCGGTTAAGTCTTGTCTCAATGTTCTCATCCAGATAGTGGGAACAAAATATGGTTGCTTCATCAAGAAGATAACCTTGCATGATAGAACCCTCTGATCGATTTTTATTGCGTATATACTTTTTAAGAGTGTAGAGGTACCTAATGAAAATATGTTGAATAAATAAATACGGGCATACATGACAACAATAAATTTATAAAATACGCGAAACGAAAAATTACACGTACCTCTCGATGGGATACATCCATCGATATTGTATCGGTCCGGCTAACTTAACCTTAGTTGCAAGATGAACAGTCAAGTGTATTATGATATCGAAGAATGACGGTGGGAAAATACGCTCAAACTTGCAAAGTATCAACGCAATAGAATTTTCTAGTTTATCCAGTGTCACAATCTCCAGTGTTTTAGCACACAACTCTCTGAAAAAACAACATAGGTCATTGATTACCAGACCAACCGATTCGGGGAGAGAAGTCCTGAGGGCTAATGGAAGAAGGTTCTCCACGATAACATAGTGATCATGACTTTTCAGCCCATCGATCTTGCCCTTCACAATTTTTATTTTTTTGCTGAATGATCTTGAGAAACCTGTGGGAACTTTCAAATCATGCAACACCTACAGGAATCTTTTCTTCTCCAGTTATAACATATGATAAGCGGCAATGGGAAGTACAAACTTGCCCGGTTTACCCGCTACCGGTCTAGAGTGCAATTCACTTCTTATTCCCCACTCTTGTAGATCCATCCAAGCATTCCGGTTGTCTTTCGATTTCCCGTCTTTACAAAGAAGCAAGTTAAGTATGTGCCCTAATACTCCCTTCTCTATATGCATGACGTCCAGACAATGACGCACTAAATTTGTTGACCAGTACGGAAGCTCGAAGAAAATGCTTAACTTGTTCCAAAATGGTGGTTTGACATGTTTCGTCGGATCCATCCCGAAGGTCACATTATTGTAGCCATCCCATTTAGCAGTCACGTTCTCTCCGGACAATGGGGATGGAGGTCCAAGAAGCTCCTGATGACCATCAAAGTGAACCGTGTCTAACCTATAAGGGTAGTCTGGAGGCAGGAAACGTCGATGGCCGCAATAACAAACCTTCCTGCTAAAATTCAAGAATTTCGATGTTGTATGTTCATGGCAATGAGGACATACTTTGTGATCATGTACGGACCAACCTGATAGCATTCCATACGCAAGAAAGTCATTAATTGTCCACATTAAAGCCGCACGCAGTATGAAGGTTGTATTTGTGTTTGCATCATATGTCTCTATACCATCAATGAATAAAGATTTCAACTCCTCGATCAGAGGTCGGAGATAGACGTCGATATTGTTCCCCGGTGAGTTTGGTCCGTCGATAAGAAGAGGCATCATAAAGTATGATTGGTCCATAGCCATCCAAGACGACAGATTATAAATTATCATTACAACGGGCCATGTGCTGTGATGGGAAAATAATATTTAGAGATAATCAGCGTAGGGATCGATCTGCCTTTTTACGTAAATCCCTATTTAGATGCCCCTACGGATAAGTCCGTAGGTTCTTGGTTTGCGGCTCCGTAGGGGCAAACAACAATTTAAGATTTAATAATTTTTAAATAAATATGTAAGGACCGTAGGGCCAACCGTTTGGCCCTACGGATTAATCCGTAGGACCAAACTAAATCTGCCTCTACGGATGTCGTTATCCGTAGGGGCAACCCCTTATTTTAGTAGTACCACATCTTAGATGATAAACATGGAGATGATATATGCCGATCGTCGAATTAGATATAATGAATTTCTTTTGCAAATTAGATAACGAAAACCTTCAAATCAATTCCAAAATTGTCCTTTTGCACTATAATATAGATTTTGTAATTTCTGGTCCTTTCATATTGAAATAAATGTGACAATCTTGACTTTTCGAGGATATCTCTCAAGAAGTAACTAAATTAGGGTTTTTCGAATATAGTAGAAATTAAAGCTAATATCAATAAATCCTAAATTGGTGTAATTTGAGAATACTTAGTAAATGGTTTGCTTTTTTAGAAATTAAAAAAAGTTTGGGTTTGTTATAAGAAAAAAAGAAAGCAAGAAAACCTAAAATGAAAATTTGCATCTAAGTACCTAACATACATTGTTTCTTCTTAAATTGGAATAAAGAAGCAATCAAATCTTCTTTTTTTATTATAATCACGTCAAATTAGGAGTTTAACCATATAAAAATATGTTTTTTAATAAAATAACATTAAATATAATTTTTTTGCGTGTGTCAGGACCTGGAAAATTGGTAAATATTTTATGCGTAAATTTCAACTTGATATCATGGCTTTTAGCCGCTTTCCTTCAAACCTGCCACAAACTTCTAAAATGATACTGAACTACCACAAGCTTTCCTTTGTTCTACAAAACTCCCTAATAAGGTTAATATAAGTTTAAAAAATGTTTTTTTAAATTATAGCCCTTACAAAATATAACAAATTACTTTCTACTCTCAAAACTTGATATTTACTTTTTACCCCCCAAAACTAATAAGATACATCATTTTATCGCCTTTACTATTTCCGTCAACTTTTAACGGCATAACATTTGGTTTTTCCTTAAAATATCTCAACCTCTCATCTACTTTGGAAATACTCAATTTCTTTTCTCAGTTGATATTAGGGTGTACGCTACTGCTGCACCTTTTTCAAAAGCAGCCATAAGATCAGAAGCATTTTCAACACACTTTTCTACCTATGAAGAACTTGAATGCTTCTACGGTCTTATTTGTTGTCTTCGGATAAATAGTAAATCTAAAATCTATGGAGAAAATTTAGAACTAAAATTAACGGGGTTTTTTCTAACGGAAATCGTAAAAGGGAGTAAAATGATGTATCGTATTAGTTTTGGGAAGGAGGGAGGTTTTAAAAACTAAATATCAAGTTTTGGGAGATTAGAAAGGAATTTGCTATGTTTTGTGGGTGCTACAAGTAAAATACCCTAAGAAGAACATGTATGTTAGGTACTTAGATGCAAATTTTCATTTTAGGTTTTCTTTCTTTCTTTTTTTTCATATAACAACCCAAAACTTATTTTTTAATTTCTGAAAAGCAAACCATTAATTACTATGTATTCTCAAATTACATCAGTTTAGGATTTATTCATATAACACATGTACACCCCAAATTCTTTTTTCATTTATTTTTAAATTTCATCTTTAATTTCTATTATATTCGAAAACTCCTAATTTAGTTATTTCAAGAGAGATATCTTCGAAAAGTCAAGATATAGATATAGACGCATTTATTTCAATATGAAATGATCAGGAATTGCAAAATATATGTAGTTAAAATCGAAGTTTGAAATTAATTAGAACAGAAAGTTTGAACTAGTTTAGATATTTAATTGCGTGTTTTGTAAATACAACGATAACTAAAGGTGAAATATATAATTTTAAAGATTTGAAATGATATTAATGAAACTTTAAGATTTAAGAGTGATAAATAGAAATATTACAATTGAAAGTTGTTTTAAGAAAACAAATTAGGGTACAATTTTAACATCGATTTAATTTACAAGATCACGATTTTTTTTAAAAAACAATGGATAAGCTTTATAAATATTTTAAGACATGTTAACATAATTCATCTCTAATATTATAGCTCCTCTTCTCGTTAAGAAAACAAATATAATTTGATGGCCCTCTCATGGTCGTGGTTTGAGATTTTCTCAGAGATCTTTGATAAATTGTCGACGGTCAACCGTTGTCGGTGCGTATGTAGATACTGGAGATAAATTGTCGACGGTCGACCGTATCCGTTATCCGTTGTCAGTGCGCATGTAAAAATAATGTGTTTCAGTAGTACTTCTAGAAATAAACTAAAAAACTGGTATAAACTAAATTTCCTTATCATAAGAAATTCAAATAAACGATTTAAATAACAAATCTAAATTAAAAAAATCTCTATAAGTTATACAATTATTTTTGTAAAACACACAACATTATTTTAATATCAAATCAATAATGTGCAAACAAATAAGTAAGAATCCCAAGGACTATATAAAGATATACACTGTTTTACATTTTTAATCATGGAAAATAAAAAATTGTTCATTTTTCTAAATAATAAAATTTCCTTAAATTTTAACTTGATACCATAAATTTTATCCACGTTCCCCCAAAACTACCACGAATTTATTAAATTATGCAAAACTACCACAAACTTCCCATGTCCGGCAAAACTCAAAGACGGAATAACATGGGGTTAGCTAAAAGTATAAAATGACCGAAATACCCAACATATATAAATTAATTTGGGTAAATTTTCAAAGAAACCCAATTAAGCATTCTTTTCGAGGACTCTCCGACGATCAAGTTAGAGAGGAAATCCGAGCAGAGCAACGGCTTAGTGGAGTAAAAATGGCTTACTTGAACCGTCTGAAGGAAGGGTTTATATAGTGGTGGCAGCAGGCAGGCAGGCGTGAGAATCACGCCGGCTGTTACGCTCCCGATGTCACGCCCGCATGATCGGCGGGATCCCGCATTAATGGCGAGATAGGCTCGTTAATGGGGGATCCTGATGGAGTAGAACGTGGGATGTGGCTGGCGGATATCTCGCGCATGGCGAGATTCGCGGGATGGCGGTTGCGCCTGTGAGTGGTGCCGTTGGTCGGTCGATGAGACTGAGGAAGATGACTTCGGCGGGAGAGCTCGGGGACGAGCGGGAGGCCGGGGTATCTTGGTTTTGTGATAGCTCGGAGGCAAGCCGGATGGCCGAGAAAGCTCGGGCATGCGATAGCTCGGAGTAGAGCAAAGGGACAGTTGGCTTGGCTGCTGAAGTGCTCGGGGGAAAGGAGTGGAGTGCAACCTCGGAGACATGGTTTGAGGGAAGCCCCCACTGTAGCACGCTGGTTCCCCCTCCATGGCCCTCGGGGGCCTAATTGGCTTACACATATGACACGTCGTCCGCCACGTGTCATGATATAAGGGATTATCGTTATTGAGCATCATCATTAGCCCCCACTCTCGTTCCGATCTACTTGTGGGTCGGGTCGAGAGTGGATTGCTTGGTTCTTTCTGTGCGGCTTGGCGCCGGTAATTCCTTATGGTGGATTGTTCGGGGACGACACAGCGTTCTTGTTGTCACGCATCGAGTATAAGTCGAATGAAGGATGAGTGCGGGAAGGTCGATATCCTCCCTTTGCCGAAGTTGAGGCGCTGATCGCGCATTGAGTATGAGTTTATTCGGCGGGTCTTAGATCCGTGTCTTTGTAGGGTAGGAAGCTATCCGCTGCGGATGCGCCCAGCAGTAAGATACTCAGCGACCTCGCGATGAGGGCTTCAGGTCCTCAGGGTCTAATGGGAAGGAAGCTGCACGCTGGGGATGCGCCGAGCAGGAAGAAACTCGGCAGCCTCGTGAGGAGGGCTTCAGATCCTCAGCATCTGATAGGCAGGAGGCTGCCCGCTGGGGATGTGCCGAGCAGGAAGAAACTCGGCGGCCTCGCGATGAGGGCTTCAGATCCTCAGCGTCTGATGGGCAGGAGGCTGCCCGCTGAGGATGCGCCGAGCAGGAAGAAACTCGACGGCCTCACGAGGAGGGCTTTAGATCCTCAACGTCGGTGGGTAAAATGTTACCCGCTAAGGATGACCGAGCAGGGTAGCTGCTCGGTTGCCTCTTGGCGAGGGCTTCGATCTCTAGCATCATGGGGTAGTGAACTACCAGCCAGGGATAACCGAGCAAAGGCGGGCCCGGTTGCCTCTTGGTGATGGCTTAGATCCTTAGCACGGGAGGGGCCGTAAGAGGCCTACTAAGGACGGGCCGAGCAGGATTGCTGCTCGGTGCCTCTTAGCGAGGGCTTTGATACTTAAGGACGGGCCGAGCATGGTTGCTGCCCGGTGCCTCTTGGCGAGGGCTTAGATCACTGGCGTCGTGGGGTAGTGAACTACCATCCAGAGATAGTCGAGCATGGTAGCTGCTGGGCTGCCTCTTGGTGAGGGCTTAGAACCCTGGCATTGTGGGGTAGTGAACTACCAGCCAGAGATAGCCGAGCAGGGTAGCTGCTGGGCTGCCTCTTGGTGAGGGCTTAGATCCCTGGCGTCGTGGGGTAATGAACTACCAGCCAGAGATAACCGAGCAAGGGTGGGCCCGGTTGCCTCTTGGCGAGGGCTTTTGATCCTTAGCGTAGGAGGGGCCTTAAGATGCCTACTAAGGACGGGCCGAGCAGGGTTGCTGCCCGGTACCTCTTGGCGAAGGCTTTGATCCTTATGGACGGGCCGAGCAGGGTTGCTGCCCAGTGCCTCTTTGCGAGGGCTTAGATCCCTGGCGTTGTGGGGTCGGGAGATACCAGCCAGGGATAACCGAGCAAGGATGAGCCCGGTTGCCTCTTGGCGAGGGCTTTTGATCCTTAGCATGGGAGGGGCCGTAAGAGGCCTACTAAGGACGGGCCGAGCAGGGTTGTTGCCCGGTGCCTCTTGGCGAGGGCTTAGATCCCTGACGTCGTGGGGGTAGTGAACTACCAGCCAGGGATAGCCGAGCAAGGTAGCTGCTGGGCTGCCTCTTGGTGAGGGCTTAGATCCTTGACGTCGTGGGGTAGTGAACAACCAGCCAGAGATAACCGAGCAAGGGCGGGCCCGGTTGCCTCTTGGCGAGGGCTTTTGATCCTTAGCGCGGGAGGGGCCGTAAGAGGCCTACTAAAGACGGGCCGAGCAGGGTTGTTGCCCGGTGCCTCTTGGCGAGGGCTTTAATCCTTAAGGATGGGCCAAGCAGGGTTGCTGCCCGGTGCCTCTTGGCGATGGCTTAGATCCCTGGCGTTGTGGGGTATGGAGCTACTAGCCAGGGATAACTGAGCAAGGGCGGGCCCGGTTGCCTCTTGGCAAGGGCTTTTGATCTTTAGCACGGGAGGGGCTGTAAGAGGCCTACTAAGGACGGGCCGAGCAGGGTTGCTGCCCGGTGCCTCTTGGTAAGGGTTTTGATCCTTAAGGACGGGCTAAACAAGGTTGCTGCCCGGTGCCTCTTGGCGAGAGCTTCGATCCCTGGCGTCATGGGGTAGTGAACTACCAGCCAGGGATAGCCGAGCAAGGTAGCTTCCGGGCTGCCTCTTGGTAAGAGCTTCGATCCCTGGCATTGCGAGGTATGGAACTACCAGCCAGGGATAGCCGAGCAGGGTAGCTGCTGGGCTGCCTCTTGGTGAGGGCTTAGATCCCTGGCGTCGCGGGGTATGGAATTACCAGGAAGGGTAGCTGCTGGGCTGCCCCTTGGTGAGGGCTTCGATCTCTGGTGTTGCGGGGTATAGAACTACCAGCAATGGATAGCCGAGCAGGGTAGCTGCTGGGCTGCCTCTTGGTGAGGGCTTCGATCCCTAGCGTTGCGGGGTATGGAACTACCAGCCAGGGATAACCGAGTAAGGGCGGGCCCGGTTGCCTCTTGGCGAGGGCTTTGATCCTTAGCATGGGTGGGGCCATGCGAGGCCTGCTAAGGATGGACCGAGCAGGGTAGCTGCTCGGTTGCCTCTTGGCGAGGGCTTAGATCCCTAGCGTCGTAGGGCAGGGAACTACCAGCCGGGGATAACCGAGCAGGGTAGCTACTGGGCTGTCTCTTGGTGAGGGCTTAGATCCCTGACGTCGTGGGGTAGTGAACTACCATCCAGGGATAGCCGAGCAGGGCAGTCGCTCGGCTGCCTCTTGGTGAGGGCTTTGATCCTTAGCGTTGGAGGGGCCGTAGGAGGCCTGCTAAGGACTGGCCGAGCAGGGTTGCTGCCCAGTTGATTCGTGAGGTTCTGTCTGATCTTCCCGGTGTGAGTATCAGGAAGAGGGACAGCCGAGGGTGACATGTGTCATGAATGCGTGGGGGAGGTGAAGCGCCGGAGCCGCGTCATTTCTATTTCGCCGAGAAAGGCTCAATGTATGCCGCGCGGCAGTATAGTTGTGTGTGAAATAAGCAGCGAGGTAGTTGGAGACTTCGGCACATTCTGATATTTGGCCTCTGTTGTTGGAGACTTGTGCCTGACCGCGGCCCCGCTTCCTTTCGATGAGGTTCCTCAGGTCCCCTGGCGAGGTAGTCTTCGAGCTGCCGTGACGAGTCCCGTCCGTGCGACCCCATTGAGGGAAGGGGTGTTGGTCATGCCTGGAAGCAGGCAAGCTGACCGATATCTCCTCGGGAGGGGCAGGGGAGCGAAGGGGCTCGGGGCGAGGCGCTCTGGCGATGGACCTCGGTGGTGAACTGTGGGGGGCCCAGCGGGTCATGGAATGTGTTGGCCCGGGAGATCTGCGGCCATGGAAGGTAGCGAGGCGGTGGTCGGCAGTGCCGATACGAGCATAGTCTTCTCTTCCTCTGTAGGGGTCCCGGTTCCGAGGCGGGGGAGCGGCGAACTGGGGAGCTTTCCCTGCCGTTTGGACTCGGACAAGCGCATCCACGATGGACGCGAGTCGATCTATCCGGACGACTAGGGCATTGATGGCGTTCGGGGGAGGAGATTCGTCCGTGCATCCGTTGTGGGGGAGGCGGCGGCTAGTGCTTGGATCGTCGTAGTGATCGCTCGCCATTGGGTTGAGATCGAAAGATGATCTTTTGTTTTGGTGGAATCAAGAAGCTTCCCACAGACGGCGCCAGTTGACGGATGTCGGATCACGTCAAGATGTTACCTTCCGTAGATCCTCTGGGAGCGACGATGGACGGCTGAGATTGGAGTTGGAGGCTGGCTCCTGAAGCGTGTGGATCTCAATGGGTTTGAGATTGTTGTTGCCGAGCTACCTGCAAGGAAGTTCCGGGGTGGTTATACCACCGAGGACCCTCTGACGATCAAGTTAGAGAGGAAATCCGAGCAGAGTAGTGGCTTAGTGGAGAGAAAATGACTTACTTGAACCGTCTAAAGGAGGGGTTCATATAGTGGTGACACCAGCCAGGCAGGCGCGAGAATCATGCTGGCCGTTACGCTCCCGACGTCACGCCCGCATGATGGACGGGATCCCGCATTAGTGGCGAGACAGGCTCGTTAATGTAGGATCGTGATGGCGTGAAACGTGGGATGTGACCGGCGGATATCTCGCACATGGCGAGATTCGCGGGATAGCGGTTGCGCCTGTGAATGGTGCCGTTGATCGGTCGATGAAACTGAGGAATATGACTTCGGCGGGAGAGCTCGGGGATGAGCGGGAGGCCGAGGTATCTTGGTTCTATGATAGCTCGGAGGCGAGCCGGATGGCCAAAGAAGCTCGGGCCTGCGATAGCTCGGAGTAGAGCAAAGTGACAGTTGGCTTGTCTCCTGAAATGCTCGGGGGTAAGGAGTGGGGTGCAACCTCAGAGACAGGGTTTGAGGGAAGCACCCACTGTAGCATGCCGGTTCCCCCTCCGTGGCCATCAGAGGCCTAACTGGTTTACGCATGTGACACGTCGTCCGCCACGTGTCATGATATAAGGGATTACCGTTATTGAGAATCTCAATGATAGTTTTGCGGGAAAGTGGCTAAAACTCATGGAATCAAGTTGAAATTTAGGTATTAAATGTTTATCAATTTTCCCTGTGTGTGTGTGTATGAGACACACAAAAGATTATATTTAACATCATTTTATTAGAAAACTTAATTTATATAGTTAAACTCCTAATTTGACGTGATTATAATACAAGAACAAGATTTGATTACACCTTTATTCCAATTTAAGAAGAAAAATGTATGTTAGGTACTTGATGCAAAATTTCATGTTAGGTTTTATTCCTTTCTTTCTTTTCTTTCCTATATAACAACCCAGTACTTTTTTATTTCCTGAAATGTAAACCATGCATATACTTAGAATTCTCAAATTACACACCAAATTGTTTTATCATTTATTTTTAAATTTCAGCTTTAATTTGTATTATATTCGAAAACTCCTAATTTAGTTATTTCAAGCGAGATATCTTCTAAAAGTTAAGATATAGACGCATTTATTTCAATATGAAAGGACCAGGAATTGCAAAATATATGTAGTTAAAATCTAAGCTTGAGATTAATTAGAACAGAAAGTTTGAAGTAGTTTAGATATTTAATGGTGCGTTTTGTAAATTTAACGATAATTAAAGGTGAAATATATAATTTTAAAGATTTGAAATGATATTAAAGAAACTTTGAGATTCAAGAGTGGTAAATAGAAATATTACGATTGAAAGTTGTTTTTAGAAAAGAGATTAGGTACGATTTTAACATCGATTTATTTTACAAGATCACGATTCGTAGAAAAAGAACAATAGGTGAGCTTTATAAATATTTCATGACCTGTTAACATAATTCATCTCTAATATTATAGCTCCTCTTCTTCTGGTTAAGCCAACAGAGAGATAATTTGATGGCCCTCTCATGGTCGTGGTTTCCATCTGAGATTTTCTCCAAGATCTTTGATATATTGTCGACGGTCGACCGTATCCGCTGTCGATGCGTGTGTAGAGACTGGAGATGTGCTGCCGAAACGCAAAATTTCCATACGCCTGTTCCAGAATCACCATGGTTGATGTTCTCCGATCCCCTCAAGGACTGCAAACTTTACAATATAGCCGGGAACGAGGAGTATCATATGGATAATTTGTCTGAGCCGGATATCTGTAAGCGCGTATGGATCGGTTCATCAGAAGGATGGTTGATCACAGCTGACGAGCGATCAGATTTGCATCTCCTAAATCCAATCACACGTGTTCAGATCCCCCTCCCTTCCATCCTCTCCCTTCCTTCAATTGGAGCGAAGCGCGACCCCCAAGGACACCTTATCAAATACCTCTATTGTTTTGATTCCGAATCTTTTGTAGAGGATGAGGCATCTGAGTTCAGCATGGAAGAAACTAAACGCCATCTTTTATCTACTCATGGTAGATCTGTGGTTTCATGGTCGCAAAATTCATGGCTTATGATTCTCTTATTCATGCCTTTTCAAAGATTGGCTATTGCTACAAGTGAAGATGATGTTTGGACCACAATGGAGGGAAAATTCTATAGAAGTCTTCTTTTTCATGAAGGCTTTTTCTACACGTTGGATAATTATGAACAAGTCAAAGTCTCGGATCTCACAACCAACACTTCTCAACGCCCATATTGGTTGTGAGATCCGAGACTTTGACTTGTTCATAATTATCCAACGTGTAGAAAAAGCCTTCATGAAAAAGAAGACTTCTATAGAATTTTCCCTCCATTGTGGTCCAAACATCATCTTCACTTGTAGCAATAGCCAATCTTTGAAAAGGCATGAATAAGAGAATCATAAGCCATGAATTTTGCGACCATGAAACCACAGATCTACCATGAGTAGATAAAAGATGGCGTTTAGTTTCTTCCATGCTGAACTCAGATGCCTCATCCTCTACAAAAGATTCGGAATCAAAACAATAGAGGTATTTGATAAGGTGTCCTTGGGGGTCGCGCTTCGCTCCAATTGAAGGAAGGGAAAGGATGGAAGGGAGGGGGATCTGAACACGTGTGATTGGATTTAGGAGATGCAAATCTGATCGCTCGTCAGCTGTGATCAACCATCCTTCTGATGAACCGATCCATACTAGTAAAATAGGGGGTTGCCCCTACGGATGGGATTATCCGTTGGGGCAGATTTTACTTGGCCCTACGGATTAATCCGTAGGGCTAAAGGGTTGCCCCTACGGGCACTGACTTTCAAGAATAAAAAATTTAATTCTTAATTTGGTGTTTGCCCCTACGGTGGCGCAAACAAAGGACCTACGGACATATCCGTAGGGGCAAGTAAATATCGATTTAAAACAAATCCAGATCGAAAAGCCTACGCTCATTTTCTCTCTCTCCCTCAAACGCGCGCGAAAAACCCTAAATCGCCACCGTCGCGTCGCCACCGTCGCCGGCCGTCGTCGCCACCGTCGTCGCCACCGCCGATTTCGTCGCCATCCTCGTCGCCACCGCCAGTTTCGTCGCCACCGTCGTCGCCACCGCCGGTTTCTTCGCCAATTCGACGCCGTCGTCGCCACCGCCCGTTCAGGTATAAATCTCGAGGTAAATTAAAGCATTTTTGGATTATTCATGGCTGGGTCTGGGTTGCGCGCGCGAGAGTTGGGTTTGGGCAGGGGCGCGGTGGCGGTCGGGGTCGGGGTCGGGGTCGGGGTCGGGGTAGGGTTAGGGTTGGGGTTCGGCTGCTGCTGTGGTGGGGCTGGGGTTAGGGTTACGGTGGGGCTGGGGTTAGGGTTACTGTGGGGCTGGGGTAGGGTTACGATGGGCTGGGGTTAGGGTTGGGGCTAGGGTTAGGGTTACTGTGGGGCTGGGGTAGGGTTACGGTGGGCTGGGGTTAGGGTTGGGGCTAGGGTTAAGGTTACTGTGGGGCTGGGGTTAGGGTTATGAGAGGCATGTCAGCATATTTATGTGTAATAATTGAGAGGATCAAGCTAAGTTCTATGCAAGCAGTCCCTCAGAATACATAGAAAGCTAGCCTTACATTTTAAATTAACATATTCCATAGTTGTCTTAATCGTAAGGAAGATACCCATATTGTGTAAGAGCTGACATTAATACAACCATAGGGAGCTGACTGATTACATCTCATGTGGCATTAAAATCTATAAATGGACATACGAGATAATGCAAAGAAAGAGCAATAGATCAAGACTCAATCAACTTTCCTATGCTTTATGATTTCAGCGGATAGCTCAACTTTAGTTTCAACTTTATATTCTTATTTTTCTCTCTTTTTTCTTTAGTGCTTCTTCCTCCATTTCTTTGAAGAGTCTCTCACAGCGAAATACACTCCATTTTTTCTTAATGGGATAGAATCCTACCCCCGACAGCCGGAACACATACATACAAACGCATAATTAGAGAGCGACTCGAGATGTTCGGGTTAAAACCAATATATGATACTCGATGATGATATGAAACTTTCATATTCCCATCGATACCCGTATATGAAACTAAAACGCCACTTAGTCCCCGTCTATCGGTTAACATACGTGCGATGCTCGTCGTGACCTAGAACTATACGAAGGTTGTTAAATATCGGACAGTATAGCTCGATACTAACAACCGTCGTATAGTCTGCGCGACAAGAAAATTCAATCGTATGGTAACCCATAGATTTGTCCCGTGTGGACAAGTTAAGAATGTATAAAGCAAACGCTTTCATTCACTTGTGTTTTCATCCGTTTCAAGATATTTCGTCGGTACCTTTCCGCTGGTTCTCCGTGTACAAAGATAGATTAGATGTTCATTTCAACGTTGTTTCACAGCTTTGAAATGATTATCTATTCTATTACAGTGTACTCGGAGAACAGCGGGGAGGTGCTGCCGAAATTTACTCGAAACGGTTGAAAGCACAAGTGATGGGCGTTCGCTCTATACATTCTTAATGGGATAGAAGCCTACCCCCGACAGCCGGAACACATACATACAAACGCATAATCAGAGAGCGACTCGAGATGTTCGGGTTAAAACCAATATATGATAATATGAAACCTTCATATTCCCATCGATACCCGTATATGAAACTAAAGCGCCACTTAGTCCCCGTCTATCGGTTAACATACGTGCGATGCTCGTCGTGACCTAGAACTATACGAAGGTTGTTAAATATCGGACAGTATAGCTCGATACTAACAACCGTCGTATAGTCTGCGCGACGAGAAAATTCAATCGTATGGTAACCCATAGATTTGTCCCGTGTGGACAAGTTAAGAATGTATAAAGCAAACGCCTTCATTCACTTGTGTTTTCATCCGTTTCGAGATATTTCGTCGGTACCTTTCCGCTGGTTCTCCGTGTACAAAGATAGATTAGATGTTCATTTCAACGTTGTTTCACAGCTTTGAAATGATTATCTATTCTATTACAGTGTACTCGGAGAACAGCGGGGAGGTGCTGCCGAAATTTACTCGAAACGGTTGAAAGCACAAGTGATGGGCGTTCGCTCTATACATTCTTAATGGGATAGAAGCCTACCCCCGACAGCCGGAACACATACATACAAACGCATAATCAGAGAGCGACTCGAGATGTTCGGGTTAAAACCAATATATGATAATATGAAACCTTCATATTCCCATCGATACCCATATATGAAACTAATTAAAAGCGCCACTTAGTCCCCGTCTATCGGTCAACATAACGTGCGATAATTTATTCTTTTCAACGACAAACGCACACACAAAGCATCTACATGGATTTTCTCCTTTGTCAGTAACTATCCCGTTCTTATATTTCTCAATATAGTCAGCATAACCTACAATTTATATGTTATTCAGTCTAACATGGCCCATGAGTACGTCAGAGTTAAGGACTGGATGTATGTGGATTAGAAACAACGTATGCAACCTACGTTTGTCGCAGGGGTTGCTGCTTTCCTTGAATTTGCACGAGCACATAATAAGATCATATTAGAGAAGATTCTCTGTCCGTGCGATAGATGTGGCAATAAGTACTGGCAGAAGGTAGAATTGGCAGAGCTTCATATTGTAAAACATGGGTTTACTAGACTTTATTCAATTTGGAAATATCACGGGGAAGGAGAAGAATGCAGTACTGCGGTAGAAGAAGGAGAACACGATAATGCGGCAGGAGAAGAAGAAGAATTCGGTAATACGGCAGGATACGGAAATTTATTTCCATCAGAAGAAATGGAGGATATGGTAGAGGCTGCCCTAGGTGAATCTATTCGTACCGAAGATGACATTCCTTCCGGTCAAGGACCGCGTGCGGATAAATATGAAAATTTCATGAATGATGCTAGGAAACCAGTTTATGAGAATGCGAAGTATTCCACCCTCTCATGGTTCGTCCAACTTTTCCAAATTAAGTGCCTAAATGGATGGAGCAACAAGTCATTCACAATGCTTCTTTCGTTCTTGAAAGATTCTATGCCTCCGGGAAATAATGTGCCCGAAAGCTGGTACGAAGCCCAGAAAATGATGTCTGATTTGGGTCTAAAGTGCGAGAAGATTCAAGCATGTCCTAAAAATTGCGTGTTGTACCGGAAAGAGAATTCAGATTTGAAAGAGTGTCCAACATGCGGAGAGGCCAGGTATAAGCCGAAAGATTCTGATAAGAAGCCTGATATACCTGTGAAGATAGCACGATATTTTCCCATAACACAGAGGCTACAGAGGCTATTCAGGTGCAAGAAAACAGCCGAGGCAATGATTTGGCATCATCGTGCTCCTCCAAGCGAAAATGGAAAAATGAGCCATCCAAGAGATTCACCGGCATGGAAGGATTTCGATAGGAGGCACACAATATTCAGTAGCGATCCCCGCAATGTCCGGCTCGGACTGGCTGCCGATGGCTTCTGCCCATTCAACTATATGGCTGGAAGTCACAGTACATGGCCCGTTGTAATGATAATTTATAATCTGTCGCCTTGGTTGGCTATGGACCAATCATACTTTATGATGCCTCTTCTTATCGACGGACCAAACTCACCGGGGAACAATATCGACGTCTATCTCCGACCTCTGATTGAGGAGCTGAAAACTTTGTTTATTGATGGTGTAGAGACATATGATTCAAACACAAATACAACCTTCATACTGCGTGCGGCTTTAATGTGGACAATTAATGACTTTCCTGCATATGGAATGCTTTCAGGTTGGTCCGTACATGGTCACAAAGCATGTCCTCATTGCCATGAACACACAACATCAAAATTTTTGAATTTTAGCAGGAAGGTTTGTTATTGCGGCCATCGACGTTTTCTGCCTCCAGACCACCCCTACAGGTTAGACACGGTTCACTTTGATGGTCATCAGGAGCTTCTTGGGCCTCCATCCCCATTGTCCGGAGAGGACGTGACTGCTAAATGGGATGGTTACAATAACGTGACCTTCGGGATGGATCCGACGAGACAGGTCAAACCACAATATTGGAACAAGTTAAGCATTTTCTTCGAGCTTCCGTACTGGTCTACAAATTCAGTGCGTCATTGTCTGGACGTCATGCATATAGAGAAGGGAGTATCAGAGCACATACTTAACTTGCTTCTGTGTAAAGACGGGAAATCGAAAGACAACATGAATGCCCGGATGGATCTACAAGAGTGGGGAATAAGAAGTGAACTGCACCCTAAACCGGTAGCGGGTAAACCGGGCAAGTTTGTACTTCCCAATGCCGCTTATCATATGTCACAACCGGAGAAGAAAAGATTCCTGCAGGTGTTGCATGATTTGAAAGTCCCCACAGGTTTCTCAGGATCATTCAGCAAGAAAATAAAAATTGTGAAGGGCAAGATCGATGGGCTGAAAAGTCATGACCACCATGTTATCGTGGAGCACCTTCTTCCATTAGCCCTCAGGACTTCTCTCCCCGACTCGGTTGGTCTAGTAATCAACGACCTATGTTGTTTTTTCAGGGAGTTGTGTGCTAAAACGCTGGAGGTTGCGACGCTGGATAAACTACAAAATTATATTGCGTTGATACTTTGCAAGTTTGAGCGTATTTTCCCACCGTCATTCTTCGATATCATAATACACTTGACGGTTCATCTTGCAACTGAGGCGAAGTTAGCCGGACCGGTACAATATCGATGGATGTATCCCGTCGAGAGGTACGTGTAATTTTTCGTTTCGCGCAATTTATAAATTTATTTTTGTCATGTATGCCCGTGTTTATTTATTCAACATATTCTCATTAGGTACCTTTACACTCTTAAGAAGTATATACGCAATAAAAATCGACCAGAGGGTTCTATCATGCAAGGTTATCTTCTTGATGAAGCAACCACATTTTGCTCCCGCTATCTGGACGAGAACATTGAGACAAGGCTTAACCGACCTCGAAGAATTCAAGACGGGCCATATGGTAAAGCCGAGTATAAGAGGGTAGACACTATGTTTATCAACAAGATATACCGGTTTATCTTGCTTAATTGCGAATGTCTTGAACAAATTAGAGAGTAAGTTCTTTTGGATTAATTGTTATATCTGTGTTTGTGTGTGTATGAAATGACATAATATTAATGTCACAATTATTTGTCGAAAACAGAACTCATTTTAACGAGGTACGTGAGGGGTATCCTGATTGGAACGAAGAGCGTTTGGAAAAATACCATCAGGATAATTTTTGTGATTGGGTCACAGAGCATGTAAGTTATTCGAATTACATTTTATTGCTATCAGTTTTAATCTAAACTTGTATCGTTATGTATTTATCGTAAAATTTGTTTTGTTAGATCCACGATCCGAACTTGTCTGCATCATTTGAGAGTGATTCAAGATGTTTAGCTCAATTTCCTAGTATGGAGGTTGCACATTACAAAGGATTTGGTGTCCTTGGATACAAATTCGAAATTAAGGACATAGAAACATCTAGAATCACTCAGAATAGTGGTATTGCGACGGTAGGATCGGACGGTGTGATTTACTATGGGTACTTAAATTGTATACTCGGCATCCACTATCCCGGACGATCAGAACCCTTTTATATATTCCACTGTACTTGGTACGATCCGCGAACCGATACAGACAGGTGGAGAAGCAGTCTTGGGACTTGGAAAGATGAATATGGATTGACCAGTGTGAACACACTTCGATTTTACGGTCAAGACGATCCGTTTATCTTTCCGAACCAAGCGTTCCAAGTATACTACTCACAGTGTTTGAAGCATCCGGGGTGGAGTGTTGTATGCCGATGGAAACCTAGAGATGTCTACGATGTCCCAGAATACGAGGACAGCGATGAGGACGAAGAAGAGAGAAGTCTTAAAGTGCTCCGACCGTCTGTTTCGAAGGACGGGTTGTCTTCGACCGATCATGAAGTTACGTGGGTTAGAAATGACATCGACGATGAAATCCAAGTAGATATGTATGATGCGCCCACGAAACGAAAAAGGTTATCAGTAATGTTATATTATTACTTCACATTTTACGCTCTAGAGCATATATAGTCAATACTTTTAATGATTGTCTAATGCGTTCACGAACCGTTTATCTAGATTGGATGACGATGTCGGGAGCAGCGAGGGGCGGCAGGAGCTCCAGCCGCGGCAGAGGCAGAGGCAGAGGCAGAGGCAGAGCGGTTCTGCCGCCCGGAGAGCTCCGTAGGGAGCTTCAGAGGGCCGGTCTTGCACCCAGATCGGAGACCCCTTCGGATGCCTCCTTCCGTGTGGATTTTGCCACACCTCCAGGTATACTGCACGCATATCCATTTTCAATTTAATATTACAGATATTCATGCCTGTTTATGTCAAAATTACTTATATTGTCAATGTTTGATTGTCTAGTTGTTGGTCCTGCGTCCACATCTGGGACAGAGGCCACCCCCGCTCCTCCAGGTATGTTTATATATCATATAGTGCATGCATATTGATTTAGAACGTTATATTATTGATCTACACATTCTTTTTGCAATTACTTATCAAATCTATTTTTAATTGTCTAGTTGTTGGTCCTGCGTCCACATCTGGGACAGAGGCCACCCCCGCTCCTCCAGGTATGTTCATATATCATATAGTGTATGTATATTGATTTAGAATGCTATATCATAAATACACATTCCTTTTGCTCTTACTTAGCAATTTTTATTATTGTCTAGCTGTAGGTGGTGACACCACCGCACCTGCGGGTATGTTTATATGTCCTATAGTTCATGCATATTGATTTAGAACGTTATATTATTGATCTACACATTCTTTTTGCAATTACTTATAAAATCTATTTTTAATTGTCTAATTATAGGTGGTGCGTCCACACCTTCCACATGGGCCACTCCTGCCGCTTCCGTACCCTCCGCATCGTCTGCAGGTTAGTATGAATAAATTTAAAATATTTATTTATTTTACATATGCTCTATAGCATAAATATGAACTTCATGGAGATTTAGCGTCGATGTTTATTTTATAGTTGGAGGGGATGCGTCCGGGTCCGGGACCCCGGTTGTTCCTCACCGGAGGAACTATCGTCCCGCTCGTGCTGCTGCTCGGGCCCAGGCTCGTGCGTTATTCACCGGAGGTATATATCACACTTGAATTTTTGTTTAACCTTGATTTCTTAATACAACTTTGTATTATTATTGATTGTCTTGATATTTCGTGCAGACGCAGGGCCTCTCCATCCCCAGAGGGGGACTCGAGGCCCGAATCAGTCCCATAGGCTGAGGCCTAATAGAGCTAGGGGGGAGGCAGCATTCCCCCTATTTTTTACCCTTGACTATCGCTATACCGGTCCTCATGCCGAGAGGTTCGGCCGGTATTTGGGGGACGAGAGCCGGATCGTGAAGAACTATCCACTTCACGTTGAGTGGGGCGAGCAGCACCAGCGCTCATTCGCCCTCTTCTTTGAACAGGCTCAGGTATGTATTAATATATATTTTCATTTGATCTATCCAATATATTTATTATTAACACTTGCAATCTAATAACAATGTTTTTTTTTGTATTTTCAGTTGGATTACGATTTTCAGCCTGTAGCCGACCCTGATCACTCGGGGAGGGTGCTCGACCTTCATGCTCTGTACAATGGCCTGATGAAGAACATGCAGGCCAAGGTCCGATACAACAGGAATGAGCTGAAGGCCGACTGCTACTCCCTATGGATAGCGACCCCCGAGGCAGAGAGAGCGGCCCTCCTATCTACTCCGGCGTTTGCGAGAGTCGACGTAGAGACATGGCCTCTATTGTGCGCTTATTTCGACTCCGAACGCAAACAAGTAGGTATTTTAAATTTAATTCATTATTTATGATATAATTTATTTCTTTGTGTTTCTTAATTAGAAAACTAAATGTTAATGCGTTGTGCAGAAACAGGCCGCTCAGAATACGGAGAACAGGAAGTCGGCGAAGAGGGGTCGCCCCACTTACACAGGTGGCTCGAGGAACATTACTCGAGCCATGGAGTTATCGGTAAATTAAGTGTTATTCTCTAATATTCTGCAATATTAAGAGTTATTCTCTAATATTTCTAATATTAAGAGTTACTTTCTAATATTGCAGACATCTCGGACCGTGGCGTCAGGTGGTACACCGAGCGTGCTGTCCGCATATCTTGCCGTCCACGGCACCTCGACAGATCCCGCCACGGGCGAGCTTCGATGTCCCGACGTCGCTACCCAGGAGTACTGCGTAAGTGTTAATATTTTTTCTACCCAAATTTGAAATTTTAGTTTTGGAAGGTTCAAGTTTAAATTTTATACTTATACTTTACTGCTTAATGTGGGTGTAGGAGCGGGTGGTTGAGCAGGCCCAGGCCTCGGGGATCGATTTTACCGGACAGAACGATCCGAGGCTGCTGACCCCAGTTCTGGACGCCGCACACGGAGGGCACCACGGAGGTTGGGAGAGAGGCCGGGGATTGGGCCCTAGCAGGGCCCATATGAGGTTGGACTCCACCCCGGCGGTTACTTCCTCCGTCTCCAGTGGCCGGCATGTCCATCAGGAACTGGATAGCTTGAGGGCCACCGTTCAGGAGTTGAAGGAGATGCTGGTATGTATACTACTTTATAGTAAAATATCATTTCATATTATATACATATCAACACAACCCTTATTAGTACGTAAGTCTGATTAATCATACATACATATGTAATTAAAATAAACAACGCTTTTCCAAACTAGATATCCAAACAGGGTTTCGAAATAACTTAATAATGAAACGAATTCGAATAATACACAGTTCTTAGACGCTTCTTACACACGTTATGTCCAGACGCGACAGGGTAGATCGGCCGAGCCTCCACATGCATCTCCTTCGGCTGCGGCTCCGCAAGCCACTACATCGGCTGCGGTTCCGCAGACAGCTCCTGTAGCTCCACCGCCCACTCAGACTCCCGCAGCCGCGGCTCCGCAAGCGACTACCTCGACGGCGGCTGCGCAGACCACGACGCCAGCTCCACATGCCGCTCAGACTCCTTTATTTGCAGTATTGGATAGTGTATTTACCGAGGAGCAGGCGCGCGTTATTCGAACGTTACTCGGAGGTGGAGCTGGACCGAACTAGGGTAGCTTTTTGGTTCTTATTTTTTGAAACATGTATTTATTTATATCACATTGTACTACATTTTGAAACGATATTGATATTGGTTTGAATTTATATCATATTCAGTTTTTGGGTTTCTTTTGTATATTATATATATGCGTGGGATGTGATTATGAATACTGCAATATATGATTTGATTGATGTATATAGTATTGTGCACAGGGCGGGAAAAAATCTAGCAGCCCTTTTTTAAAAAAAAATACAGAAAACATGTACCTACGGATTACTCCGTAGGTAAATATATTGCCCCTACGGAGTTATCCGTAGGGGCAAACTATCAGGAAACCTGATATTTTCCCAACTGATATCAGTGCAGGGTGTTGGAGGTGCCCCTACGGATATATACGTAGGGGCCAATATACATCCCCTACGTATATATCCGTAGGGGCAAAATATCAGTTTCCCTGATATTTTCCCCCCGCGATCTCAGTGCATTGTGTTGGGAGTGGCCCCTACGGAAACACCCGTAGGGGCTACTTTATATCCCCTACGGCTGTATCCGTAGGGGACTAAATAGGACCTACGGATACATCCGTAGGTATATACAATATATTCAAAAAAAAAATTAAATATATGATTTTATTACCCCTACGGGGTACTCCGTAGGGGATATAGCACCTACTGAGTTATCCGTAGGGGCATATATTTATCCGTAGGGCCAAGTTCAGGACCTCAACTTGCACCTGCGGCCTTTGCACCTACGAGAAAATTCAATCGTATGGTAACCCATAGATTTGTCCCGTGTGGACAAGCACTACTACAAATAAGGGTTGCCCCTACGGATTTATCGGTAGGGGCAACCTACCGATAAATCCGTAGGGGCAACCCTTATTTGTAGTAGTGCTTGTCCACACGGGACAAATCTATCGGTAGGGGCAACCTACTGCCCCTACGGATATATACGTAGGGGCGAAAAAACACCCCGTAGGTGCAAAGGCCGCAGGTGCAAGTTGAGGTCCTGAACTTGGCCCTACGGATAAATATATGCCCCTACGGATAACTCAGTAGGTGCTATATCCCCTACGGAGTACCCCGTAGGGGTAATAAAATCATATATTTAATTTTTTTTTTGAATATATTGTATATACCTACGGATGTATCCGTAGGTCCTATTTAGTCCCCTACGGATACAGCCGTAGGGGATATAAAGTAGCCCCTACGGGTGTTTCCGTAGGGGCCACTCCCAACACAATGCACTGAGATCGCGGGGGGAAAATATCAGGGAAACTGATATTTTGCCCCTACGGATATATACGTAGGGGATGTATATTGGCCCCTACGTATATATCCGTAGGGGCACCTCCAACACCCTGCACTGATATCAGTTGGGAAAATATCAGGTTTCCTGATAGTTTGCCCCTACGGATAACTCCGTAGGGGCAATATATTTACCTACGGAGTAATCCGTAGGTACATGTTTTCTGTATTTTTTTTTAAAAAAGGGCTGCTAGATTTTTTCCCGCCCTGTGCACAATACTATATACATCAATCAAATCATATATTGCAGTATTCATAATCACATCCCACGCATATATATAATATACAAAAGAAACCCAAAAACTGAATATGATATAAATTCAAACCAATATCAATATCGTTTCAAAATGTAGTACAATGTGATATAAATAAATACATGTTTCAAAAAATAAGAACCAAAAAGCTACCCTAGTTCGGTCCAGCTCCACCTCCGAGTAACGTTCGAATAACGCGCGCCTGCTCCTCGGTAAATACACTATCCAATACTGCAAATAAAGGAGTCTGAGCGGCATGTGGAGCTGGCGTCGTGGTCTGCGCAGCCGCCGTCGAGGTAGTCGCTTGCGGAGCCGCGGCTGCGGGAGTCTGAGTGGGCGGTGGAGCTACAGGAGCTGTCTGCGGAACCGCAGCCGATGTAGTGGCTTGCGGAGCCGCAGCCGAAGGAGATGCATGTGGAGGCTCGGCCGATCTACCCTGTCGCGTCTGGACATAACGTGTGTAAGAAGCGTCTAAGAACTGTGTATTATTCGAATTCGTTTCATTATTAAGTTATTTCGAAACCCTGTTTGGATATCTAGTTTGGAAAAGCGTTGTTTATTTTAATTACATATGTATGTATGATTAATCAGACTTACGTACTAATAAGGGTTGTGTTGATATGTATATAATATGAAATGATATTTTACTATAAAGTAGTATACATACCAGCATCTCCTTCAACTCCTGAACGGTGGCCCTCAAGCTATCCAGTTCCTGATGGACATGCCGGCCACTGGAGACGGAGGAAGTAACCGCCGGGGTGGAGTCCAACCTCATATGGGCCCTGCTAGGGCCCAATCCCCGGCCTCTCTCCCAACCTCCGTGGTGCCCTCCGTGTGCGGCGTCCAGAACTGGGGTCAGCAGCCTCGGATCGTTCTGTCCGGTAAAATCGATCCCCGAGGCCTGGGCCTGCTCAACCACCCGCTCCTACACCCACATTAAGCAGTAAAGTATAAGTATAAAATTTAAACTTGAACCTTCCAAAACTAAAATTTCAAATTTGGGTAGAAAAAATATTAACACTTACGCAGTACTCCTGGGTAGCGACGTCGGGACATCGAAGCTCGCCCGTGGCGGGATCTGTCGAGGTGCCGTGGACGGCAAGATATGCGGACAGCACGCTCGGTGTACCACCTGACGCCACGGTCCGAGATGTCTGCAATATTAGAAAGTAACTCTTAATATTAGAAATATTAGAGAATAACTCTTAATATTGCAGAATATTAGAGAATAACACTTAATTTACCGATAACTCCATGGCTCGAGTAATGTTCCTCGAGCCACCTGTGTAAGTGGGGCGACCCCTCTTCGCCGACTTCCTGTTCTCCGTATTCTGAGCGGCCTGTTTCTGCACAACGCATTAACATTTAGTTTTCTAATTAAGAAACACAAAGAAATAAATTATATCATAAATAATGAATTAAATTTAAAATACCTACTTGTTTGCGTTCGGAGTCGAAATAAGCGCACAATAGAGGCCATGTCTCTACGTCGACTCTCGCAAACGCCGGAGTAGATAGGAGGGCCGCTCTCTCTGCCTCGGGGGTCGCTATCCATAGGGAGTAGCAGTCGGCCTTCAGCTCATTCCTGTTGTATCGGACCTTGGCCTGCATGTTCTTCATCAGGCCATTGTACAGAGCATGAAGGTCGAGCACCCTCCCCGAGTGATCAGGGTCGGCTACAGGCTGAAAATCGTAATCCAACTGAAAATACAAAAAAAAACATTGTTATTAGATTGCAAGTGTTAATAATAAATATATTGGATAGATCAAATGAAAATATATATTAATACATACCTGAGCCTGTTCAAAGAAGAGGGCGAATGAGCGCTGGTGCTGCTCGCCCCACTCAACGTGAAGTGGATAGTTCTTCACGATCCGGCTCTCGTCCCCCAAATACCGGCCGAACCTCTCGGCATGAGGACCGGTATAGCGATAGTCAAGGGTAAAAAATAGGGGGAATGCTGCCTCCCCCCTAGCTCTATTAGGCCTCAGCCTATGGGACTGATTCGGGCCTCGAGTCCCCCTCTGGGGATGGAGAGGCCCTGCGTCTGCACGAAATATCAAGACAATCAATAATAATACAAAGTTGTATTAAGAAATCAAGGTTAAACAAAAATTCAAGTGTGATATATACCTCCGGTGAATAACGCACGAGCCTGGGCCCGAGCAGCAGCACGAGCGGGACGATAGTTCCTCCGGTGAGGAACAACCGGGGTCCCGGACCCGGACGCATCCCCTCCAACTATAAAATAAACATCGACGCTAAATCTCCATGAAGTTCATATTTATGCTATAGAGCATATGTAAAATAAATAAATATTTTAAATTTATTCATACTAACCTGCAGACGATGCGGAGGGTACGGAAGCGGCAGGAGTGGCCCCTGTGGAAGGTGTGGACGCACCACCTATAATTAGACAATTAAAAATAGATTTTATAAGTAATTGCAAAAAGAATGTGTAGATCAATAATATAACGTTCTAAATCAATATGCATGAACTATAGGACATATAAACATACCCGCAGGTGCGGTGGTGTCACCACCTACAGCTAGACAATAATAAAAATTGCTAAGTAAGAGCAAAAGGAATGTGTATTTATGATATAGCATTCTAAATCAATATACATACACTATATGATATATGAACATACCTGGAGGAGCGGGGGTGGCCTCTGTCCCAGATGTGGACGCAGGACCAACAACTAGACAATTAAAAATAGATTTGATAAGTAATTGCAAAAAGAATGTGTAGATCAATAATATAACGTTCTAAATCAATATGCATGCACTATATGATATATAAACATACCTGGAGGAGCGGGGGTGGCCTCTGTCCCAGATGTGGACGCAGGACCAACAACTAGACAATCAAACATTGACAATATAAGTAATTTTGACATAAACAGGCATGAATATCTGTAATATTAAATTGAAAATGGATATGCGTGCAGTATACCTGGAGGTGTGGCAAAATCCACACGGAAGGAGGCATCCGAAGGGGTCTCCGATCTGGGTGCAAGACCGGCCCTCTGAAGCTCCCTACGGAGCTCTCCGGGCGGCAGAACCGCTCTGCCTCTGCCTCTGCCTCTGCCTCTGCTGCGGCTGGAGCTCCTGCCGCCCCTCGCTGCTCCCGACATCGTCATCCAATCTAGATAAACGGTTCGTGAACGCATTAGACAATCATTAAAAGTATTGACTATATATGCTCTAGAGCGTAAAATGTGAAGTAATAATATAACATTACTGATAACCTTTTTCGTTTCGTGGGCGCATCATACATATCTACTTGGATTTCATCGTCGATGTCATTTCTAACCCACGTAACTTCATGATCGGTCGAAGACAACCCGTCCTTCGAAACAGACGGTCGGAGCACTTTAAGACTTCTCTCTTCTTCGTCCTCATCGCTGTCCTCGTATTCTGGGACATCGTAGACATCTCTAGGTTTCCATCGGCATACAACACTCCACCCCGGATGCTTCAAACACTGTGAGTAGTATACTTGGAACGCTTGGTTCGGAAAGATAAACGGATCGTCTTGACCGTAAAATCGAAGTGTGTTCACACTGGTCAATCCATATTCATCTTTCCAAGTCCCAAGACTGCTTCTCCACCTGTCTGTATCGGTTCGCGGATCGTACCAAGTACAGTGGAATATATAAAAGGGTTCTGATCGTCCGGGATAGTGGATGCCGAGTATACAATTTAAGTACCCATAGTAAATCACACCGTCCGATCCTACCGTCGCAATACCACTATTCTGAGTGATTCTAGATGTTTCTATGTCCTTAATTTCGAATTTGTATCCAAGGACACCAAATCCTTTGTAATGTGCAACCTCCATACTAGGAAATTGAGCTAAACATCTTGAATCACTCTCAAATGATGCAGACAAGTTCGGATCGTGGATCTAACAAAACAAATTTTACGATAAATACATAACGATACAAGTTTAGATTAAAACTGATAGCAATAAAATGTAATTCGAATAACTTACATGCTCTGTGACCCAATCACAAAAATTATCCTGATGGTATTTTTCCAAACGCTCTTCGTTCCAATCAGGATACCCCTCACGTACCTCGTTAAAATGAGTTCTGTTTTCGACAAATAATTGTGACATTAATATTATGTCATTTCATACACACACAAACACAGATATAACAATTAATCCAAAAGAACTTACTCTCTAATTTGTTCAAGACATTCGCAATTAAGCAAGATAAACCGGTATATCTTGTTGATAAACATAGTGTCTACCCTCTTATACTCGGCTTTACCATATGGCCCGTCTTGAATTCTTCGAGGTCGGTTAAGCCTTGTCTCAATGTTCTCGTCCAGATAGCGGGAGCAAAATGTGGTTGCTTCATCAAGAAGATAACCTTGCATGATAGAACCCTCTGGTCGAATTTTATTGCGTATATACTTCTTAAGAGTGTAAAGGTACCTAATGAGAATATGTTGAATAAATAAACACGGGCATACATGACAAAAATAAATTTATAAATTGCGCGAAACGAAAAATTACACGTACCTCTCGACGGGATACATCCATCGATATTGTACCGGTCCGGCTAACTTCGCCTCAGTTGCAAGATGAACCGTCAAGTGTATTATGATATCGAAGAATGACGGTGGGAAAATACGCTCAAACTTGCAAAGTATCAACGCAATATAATTTTGTAGTTTATCCAGCGTCGCAACCTCCAGCGTTTTAGCACACAACTCCCTGAAAAAACAACATAGGTCGTTGATTACTAGACCAACCGAGTCGGGGAGAGAAGTCCTGAGGGCTAATGGAAGAAGGTGCTCCACGATAACATGGTGGTCATGACTTTTCAGCCCATCGATCTTGCCCTTCACAATTTTTATTTTCTTGCTGAATGATCCTGAGAAACCTGTGGGGACTTTCAAATCATGCAACACCTGCAGGAATCTTTTCTTCTCCGGTTGTGACATATGATAAGCGGCATTGGGAAATACAAACTTGCCCGGTTTACCCGCTACCGGTTTAGGGTGCAGTTCACTTCTTATTCCCCACTCTTGTAGATCCATCCGGGCATTCATGTTGTCTTTCGATTTCCCGTCTTTACACAGAAGCAAGTTAAGTATGTGCTCTGATACTCCCTTCTCTATATGCATGACGTCCAGACAATGACGCACTGAATTTGTAGACCAGTACGGAAGCTCGAAGAAAATGCTTAACTTGTTCCAATATTGTGGTTTGACCTGTCTCGTCGGATCCATCCCGAAGGTCACGTTATTGTAACCATCCCATTTAGCAGTCACGTCCTCTCCGGACAATGGGAATGGAGGCCCAAGAAGCTCCTGATGACCATCAAAGTGAACCGTGTCTAACCTGTAGGGGTGGTCTGGAGGCAGAAAACGTCGATGGCCGCAATAACAAACCTTCCTGCTAAAATTCAAAAATTTTGATGTTGTGTGTTCATGGCAATGAGGACATGCTTTGTGACCATGTACGGACCAACCTGAAAGCATTCCATATGCAGGAAAGTCATTAATTGTCCACATTAAAGCCGCACGCAGTATGAAGGTTGTATTTGTGTTTGAATCATATGTCTCTACACCATCAATAAACAAAGTTTTCAGCTCCTCAATCAGAGGTCGGAGATAGACGTCGATATTGTTCCCCGGTGAGTTTGGTCCGTCGATAAGAAGAGGCATCATAAAGTATGATTGGTCCATAGCCAACCAAGGCGACAGATTATAAATTATCATTACAACGGGCCATGTACTGTGACTTCCAGCCATATAGTTGAATGGGCAGAAGCCATCGGCAGCCAGTCCGAGCCGGACATTGCGGGGATCGCTACTGAATATTGTGTGCCTCCTATCGAAATCCTTCCATGCCGGTGAATCTCTTGGATGGCTCATTTTTCCATTTTCGCTTGGAGGAGCACGATGATGCCAAATCATTGCCGTCGGCTGTTTTCTTGCACCTGAATAGCCTCTGTAGCCTCTGTGTTATGGGAAAATATCGTGCTATCTTCACAGGTATATCAGGCTTCTTATCAGAATCTTTCGGCTTATACCTGGCCTCTCCGCATGTTGGACACTCTTTCAAATCTGAATTCTCTTTCCGGTACAACACGCAATTTTTAGGACATGCTTGAATCTTCTCGCACTTTAGACCCAAATCAGACATCATTTTCTGGGCTTCGTACCAGCTTTCGGACACATTATTTCCCGGAGGCATAGAATCTTTCAAGAACGAAAGAAGCATTGTGAATGACTTGTTGCTCCATCCATTTAGGCACTTAATTTGGAAAAGTTGGACGAACCATGAGAGGGTGGAATACTTCGCATTCTCATAAACTGGTTTCCTAGCATCATTCATGAAATTTTCATATTTATCCGCACGCGGTCCTGACCGGAAGGAATGTCATCTTCGGTACGAATAGATTCACCTAGGGCAGCCTCTACCATATCCTCCATTTCTTCTGATGGAAATAAATTTCCGTATCCTGCCGTATTACCGAATTCTTCTTCTTCTCCTGCCGCATTATCGTGTTCTCCTTCTTCTACCGTAGTACTGCATTCTTCTCCTTCCCCGTGATATTTCCAAATTGAATAAAGTCTAGTAAACCCATGTTTTACAATATGAAGCTCTGCCAATTCTACCTTCTGCCAGTACTTATTGCCACATCTATCGCACGGACAGAGAATCTTCTCTAATATGATCTTATTATGTGCTCGTGCAAATTCAAGGAAAGCAGCAACCCCTGCGACAAACGTAGGTTGCATACGTTGTTTCCAATCCACATACATCCAGTCCTTAACTCTGACGTACTCATGGGCCATGTTAGACTGAATAACATATAAATTGTAGGTTATGCTGACTATATTGAGAAATATAAGAACGGGATAGTTACTGACAAAGGAGAAAATCCATGTAGATGCTTTGTGTGTGCGTTTGTCGTTGAAAAGAATAAATTATCGCACGTTATGTTGACCGATAGACGGGGACTAAGTGGCGCTTTTAATTAGTTTCATATATGGGTATCGATGGGAATATGAAGGTTTCATATTATCATATATTGGTTTTAACCCGAACATCTCGAGTCGCTCTCTGATTATGCGTTTGTATGTATGTGTTCCGGCTGTCGGGGGTAGGCTTCTATCCCATTAAGAATGTATAGAGCGAACGCCCATCACTTGTGCTTTCAACCGTTTCGAGTAAATTTCGGCAGCACCTCCCCGCTGTTCTCCGAGTACACTGTAATAGAATAGATAATCATTTCAAAGCTGTGAAACAACGTTGAAATGAACATCTAATCTATCTTTGTACACGGAGAACCAGCGGAAAGGTACCGACGAAATATCTCGAAACGGATGAAAACACAAGTGAATGAAGGCGTTTGCTTTATACATTCTTAACTTGTCCACACGGGACAAATCTATGGGTTACCATACGATTGAATTTTCTCGTCGCGCAGACTATACGACGGTTGTTAGTATCGAGCTATACTGTCCGATATTTAACAACCTTCGTATAGTTCTAGGTCACGACGAGCATCGCACGTATGTTAACCGATAGACGGGGACTAAGTGGCGCTTTAGTTTCATATACGGGTATCGATGGGAATATGAAGGTTTCATATTATCATATATTGGTTTTAACCCGAACATCTCGAGTCGCTCTCTGATTATGCGTTTGTATGTATGTGTTCCGGCTGTCGGGGGTAGGCTTCTATCCCATTAAGAATGTATAGAGCGAACGCCCATCACTTGTGCTTTCAACCGTTTCGAGTAAATTTCGGCAGCACCTCCCCGCTGTTCTCCGAGTACACTGTAATAGAATAGATAATCATTTCAAAGCTGTGAAACAACGTTGAAATGAACATCTAATCTATCTTTGTACACGGAGAACCAGCGGAAAGGTACCGACGAAATATCTCGAAACGGATGAAAACACAAGTGAATGAAAGCGTTTGCTTTATACATTCTTAACTTGTCCACACGGGACAAATCTATGGGTTACCATACGATTGAATTTTCTTGTCGCGCAGACTATACGACGGTTGTTAGTATCGAGCTATACTGTCCGATATTTAACAACCTTCGTATAGTTCTAGGTCACGACGAGCATCGCACGTATGTTAACCGATAGACGGGGACTAAGTGGCGTTTTAGTTTCATATACGGGTATCGATGGGAATATGAAAGTTTCATATCATCATCGAGTATCATATATTGGTTTTAACCCGAACATCTCGAGTCGCTCTCTAATTATGCGTTTGTATGTATGTGTTCCGGCTGTCGGGGGTAGGATTCTATCCCATTAAGAAAAAATGGAGTGTATTTCGCTGTGAGAGACTCTTCAAAGAAATGGAGGAAGAAGCACTAAAGAAAAAAGAGAGAAAAATAAGAATATAAAGTTGAAACTAAAGTTGAGCTATCCGCTGAAATCATAAAGCATAGGAAAGTTGATTGAGTCTTGATCTATTGCTCTTTCTTTGCATTATCTCGTATGTCCATTTATAGATTTTAATGCCACATGAGATGTAATCAGTCAGCTCCCTATGGTTGTATTAATGTCAGCTCTTACACAATATGGGTATCTGCCTTACGATTAAGACAACTATGGAATATGTTAATTTAAAATGTAAGGCTAGCTTTCTATGTATTCTGAGGGACTGCTTGCATAGAACTTAGCTTGATCCTCTCAATTATTACACATAAATATGCTGACATGCCTCTCATAACCCTAACCCCAGCCCCACAGTAACCCTAACCCTAGCCCCAACCCTAACCCCAGCCCACCGTAACCCTACCCCAGCCCCACAGTAACCCTAACCCTAGCCCCAACCCTAACCCCAGCCCATCGTAACCCTACCCCAGCCCCACAGTAACCCTAACCCCAGCCCCACCGTAACCCTAACCCCAGCCCCACCACAGCAGCAGCCGAACCCCAACCCTAACCCTACCCCGACCCCGACCCCAACCCCGACCCCGACCGCCACCGCGCCCCTGCCCAAACCCAACTCTCGCGCGCGCAACCCAGACCCAGCCATGAATAATCCAAAAATGCTTTAATTTACCTCGAGATTTATACCTGAACGGGCGGTGGCGACGACGGCGTCGAATTGGCGAAGAAACCGGCGGTGGCGACGACGGTGGTGACGAAACTGGCGGTGGCGACGAGGATGGCGACGAAATCGGCGGTGGCG
The DNA here is from genome assembly GCA_030015575.1 of Agapanthus africanus. Lineage (NCBI taxonomy): Eukaryota > Viridiplantae > Streptophyta > Magnoliopsida > Asparagales > Amaryllidaceae > Agapanthus > Agapanthus africanus. The sequence goes on from CM057337.1 coordinate 544,129,718, forward strand.
ACGATGGTGGCGACGACGGCCGGCGACGGTGGCGACGCGACGGTGGCGATTTAGGGTTTTTCGCGCGCGTTTGAGGGAGAGAGAGAAAATGAGCGTAGGCTTTTCGATCTGGATTTGTTTTAAATCGATATTTACTTGCCCCTACGGATATGTCCGTAGGTCCTTTGTTTGCGCCACCGTAGGGGCAAACACCAAATTAAGAATTAAATTTTTTATTCTTGAAAGTCAGTGCCCGTAGGGGCAACCCTTTAGCCCTACGGATTAATCCGTAGGGCCAAGTAAAATCTGCCCCAACGGATAATCCCATCCGTAGGGGCAACCCCCTATTTTACTAGTATGGATCGGTTCATCAGAAGGATGGTTGATCACAGCTGACGAGCGATCAGATTTGCATCTCCTAAATCCAATCACACGTGTTCAGATCCCCCTCCCTTCCATCCTCTCCCTTCCTTCAATTGGAGCGAAGCGCGACCCCCAAGGACACCTTATCAAATACCTCTATTGTTTTGATTCCGAATCTTTTGTAGAGGATGAGGCATCTGAGTTCAGCATGGAAGAAACTAAACGCCATCTTTTATCTACTCATGGTAGATCTGTGGTTTCATGGTCGCAAAATTCATGGCTTATGATTCTCTTATTCATGCCTTTTCAAAGATTGGCTATTGCTACAAGTGAAGATGATGTTTGGACCACAATGGAGGGAAAATTCTATAGAAGTCTTCTTTTTCATGAAGGCTTTTTCTACACGTTGGATAATTATGAACAAGTCAAAGTCTCGGATCTCACAACCAACACTTCTCAACGCCCATGTGCTATTCGTACTATTCAACTCGATCTGGAACCCGATTATGATCGTTTCTTATATTCATACTTGGTTGTATTCTATGATCGTTTCTTATATTCATACTTGGTTGTATCCTCATCTCGAATTTTGCTTGTTCGAAGGGAACGAGATAGATGCGAGGGCGAGGATGTGTTTAGGACCGTTTCTTATACAATAGTCTTTTGATCTTTGAAGTTCAATTAAAACCTTCATATCTCCGTTAACTTCCCTCTTCAATATATATATATATATATATATATATATATATATGTATATATATATATATATATATATAATGGAGGAAAGATGTCATAGGAGGGGATATCCTCCTATGGCGTCGGAAAAATACACCTTCCCTCATTTTTTCTGCCGATCGACACCCACTATCTTCATCATTATCATCTAAGATGTGGGTACACCAAATTTCATGTGATTCTATAATCATTTCACTGTTGATTTAGTAATGTAAAAAGTTCTAATATAGTAATGTAAAAAGTTCTAATAACGGTAAACCATTAATTTTGAGCCCACTAAATCAACAAGGAAAAAGTTTTAGAATCACATGAAATTTGATGTACCCACATCCTAGATGATAACGATGAAGTTGATGGGTTCCGATTGTCAGAAATACGATGGAGGGTGTATTTTTTCGATGCCATAGGAGGAAAACATTTTCACCGTTGATTTAGTGGGTTCAAAATTAACGGTTTACCGACATTAGAACTTTTTCATTGCTAAATCAACAGTGAAATGATTATAAAATCACATGAAATTTGGTGTACTCACATCTTAGATGATAATGATGAAGATAGTAGGTGCCGATCGGCAGAAAAAATGAGGGAAGGTGTGTTTTTTCGACGCCATAAGAGGAAATCCCCTCCATGACATTTTTCCTCCATTATTCTTATATATATATATATATATATATATATATATATATATATATTGAAGAGGGAAGTTAATGGAGATATGAAGGTTTTAATTGAACTTCAAAGATCAAAAGACTATTGCATAAGCACGAAGGTGTGTAAAAACGAAAATCGGTGAAAGACGGATGATTTATTTATCACCAAATAAAGATGAATATTATATGGTAGCAGCGGGAAATTCTTTGGCCTTGAATCAGGGTATTCAAGAAGAACAGGTTGTTCCGGCTCGATACCGTCAAGAATTCTTAACTATTGGATACCACTCTGGAAGAGCTAGAATTCTAATCTTGTGTCAGGACCTACGGGCCAAGGGACAGTCTTAGGTAGACAGTTTCTATGGGGCGTAGGCCTCCCAAAAGGTAACGGAGGCGTGCAAAGGTTTCCTCGGGCCGGACGGAGATTGGCCCTCGAGTGCAAAGGCATAAGGGAGCTTGACTGCAGAGTGAAAAATATGACTCGATATTCAATTAAAAATGATAGAAATCCTAGATTAAAGAATAAACTTTAAAATTAAAACTTGAGAAGCTTAGGACTTTACAAACTTTCGAAATACTTATGGAGTTCCCCATAATCTTCATTTTCTTGTTTCTTTTCTTTTATTTATGAATTTTGTGGGTGTAATTCGGTGAAAACCCTCAGAAGAAAACATTCCTCCTAATAGAGATATTTAGAGGTTTAACGGCTTGTTATACATTCTAAGTGCAATCGCAATGTCTGGGAACGTGAGCTAGGATTTATCTAGTTTTTTTTTTCTTTTTTGGATTTTCTTTTTTAGTTTTACTCGAGAACGAGCAAAAGACATGTGTGGGGGTATTTGATCAGCACATTTATTGCACAATATTTACTAGCTTTTACATATCTTTTGTTAATTAATAAATACCATTAATTATAATTTAAGAACATTTATGGACTTATCTGTCAAAAATACAATTATATGTATCTTAAATAATAATGAATGGATAATTGTGATTTAAAACGTTCAAATATTTTCCTAAATAGACACTAGTAAAATAAGGGGTTGCCCCTACGGATAACAACATCCGTAGGGGCAGTTAAAGTTTGGCCCTACGGATTACTCCGTAGGGCAAAGTGGTTGCCCCTACGGTCGTTCAATATTTATTTAAAATATATTAAATTTTAAAGTGTTTTTTGCCCCTACGGTGGCGCAAACCAAGCACCTACGGGTAAATCCGTAGGGGCATATAAATAGGGATTTAAGAGATCGATCCCTACGCCGATTATTTCTTATTCTCTTTCTTTCGCTCGCGCGAAACCAAATTCCCAAATCGAGATCGTCGTCGCCGCCGCGCTGCAGTGATCTCGTCGTCGCCGAATCCAAGCCGAATCGTCGTCGCCACGCCTGCAGTGATCTCGTGGTCGCCACCGTGCTCCGTTCTCGTTGTCGCCACCGCCCTCGTCGTCGCCGATTACCTCTCCGTCGTCGCCTACAGGTAATTAGTTAAACATTATTATAATGATGTTAGGGTAGCGATCGATGAGGGTTAGGATTAGGTATCGGTTGTGGTTAGGGTTAGGATTAGGGTTAGGGTATGGGTTCGATCGGCGGTTGGGGTTCGACTGGTGTTGGGGTTAGGGTTAGGGTTAGGGTTAGGGTTCGGTTGGGGTTTGGTGTTGGGGTTAGGGTTCGGCTGGGGCTGGGTTGGGGTTAGGGTTAGGCCGGGTTAGGGTTTGGTGTTGGGTTGGGGTTCGGCTGGGGCTGGGTTGGGGTTAGGGTTAGGCCGGGTTAGGGTTTGGTGTTGGGTTGGGGTTCGGCTGGGGCTGGGTTGGGGTTAGGGTTAGGCCGGGTTAGGGTTTGGTGTTGGGTTGGGGTTCGGCTGGGGCTGGGTTGGGGTTAGGGTTAGGCCGGGTTAGGGTTTGGTGTTGGGTTGGGGTTCGGCTGGGGCTGGGTTGGGGTTAGGGTTAGGCCGGGTTAGGGTTTGGTGTTGGGTTGGGGTTCGGCTGGGGCTGGGTTAGGGTTAGGGTTAGGGGTGATATTGGAATCGAGAATATGGAATTTGAACACCCAAACTAGAATGAACAAATGTAACAAATCTACTCAATTTTGTGATCTTTGCAATACCTAGCTATAGTTTGATTCTCATGACTGCATATAACTGAAAAGGTTTGTGGTTTTGCAGGATGCTTCTATTATCAAGAATTTACATTGTGTAATTATCCTCATATATGATTTACAACTCTGTATGTGTCTGTGTGCATGTGCATGCGTGTGTGTGGAGGGGTTATTTGCCAGTGCATTTCAACTTGGCTCCTAGGCTTATGCCGTACCTCAGGAATGGGACACAATTCCCTATTGCAAAACTCTTTTTATCTCCCCCCTCATCAAGATGCTTTCCTGAGCTATGAGAGTATTTGGGGGACTGTACCTTTCTTTGCACTAGCTTAAACTGCATTATCCTTTCCTCTTTGTTGACTGGTTTGCTGGGGGTTCATCCTTTTTGTCCATAGTTTCCTTCACCAGGATGTGGGTAGGCTGGATACAGGTTCACTGTTAGTGATAAAATTTTGACAAAATTTCTAGCGATCCTTAATTTTTCTGTATGTAGTTTGATGTCGTTCCCAATAGACGGCTCTATTTTGACTACAAAATTTTTAATCCGTAGGGGCAGATTTAACTTGGCCCTACGGATTAATCCGTAGGGGTAACCCTATAGGGTTACCCCTACGGGCACAGACGTTCAAGAATTAAAATATTAATTCTTAATTTGGTGTTTGCCTTAGGGTTAGGGTTGGGGTTCGGCTGCTGCTGGGGTGGGGCTGGGGTTAGGGTTTGCCTTAGGGTTGGTGTTGGGGTTTAGCTGGCCACGCTGGGGTTAGGGTTGGGCTGGGGCTGGGGCTGGGGGCTGGGGCTGGGCCATGCGGGGTTTTGGGATCTTTGTAATTTGCTTGCTCTGTTTGGGGTTTCAGTTGATCCTCATTAAAAAATTGGTGATTGATCTTTTCAATCATATTATTATCTGTATTTAAAATTTTTGTGAAGCCTTCAGAGTTTGGGAAAATTACTGGGGGAATTTTTCCTAAAATGTCTTGAGAGGGGGTTCAAGTGATGGGATAATTTCATTTGGTAATCTTTTACTTATTTTACATCTCTTATTTTTTCATGCAAAAATCTGAATAGGTTTCTTGCAATTTTGCCTATCGATCAATTATTATATTTATTTCTATTTTTTGTGGATGATTTGGCTTCAATTGAATGGAGGCGATGATGGCTTGCCCTCAAGCTTCCACTTTTATGAGCTTTATAGTTATGAGATTGGCGAGGCAAGCTGGTTTGTAGCCATCTTATTTCTTTTCCTAAATTCAAATCCAAATATAAACTGTCTGATTGAGAGAGAGAGAGTATGGGAGATTATGTATTATTCAATGTGTTTGGAAGCTGGCATGTTCTGAGCGTCATCTCTGCATGAAAGCTATGGTTTTGCAAAGGGTTTGCCCTAACTATTTTCTGTGGGGAAGCTGAAGGCCTGAAGCTTCATCAAACTCAGGATTGGATTCTGGTCGGGTATTGTAAATTCTTGTGAAAGTTCCGTTCAAGATTTGTTCAGAGCTTGCATAACATCCAATATATGATACTCGATGATAATATGAAACCTTCATATTCCCATCGATACTCATATATGAAACTAAAAGCGCCACTTTGTCCCTACGGTGCCCGACATTTTAATTTAAAAATATTATATCTTAATTTGTTGTTTGGCCCTACGGGCATCTAAATGGGAATTTAATTAAAAAAGGCACAGAAATGCCCTACGCCTCGATATCTTTCCCTCTCGTTCCCAAAATTTTCTCTCGTTCCCGCGTCTCCAATTTTCCCTTTAGAGACTTCTTAGTGTCCAATGGAAAGCATACATCAGATTTGTGCAGGTCGGGTTCTTCTATGACTTTTAAGAGTCTCAACTGATTCTGTAAATTACACCCTAGTTGGGTGATACTTTTGCCACTTCTCACTGCAGGTGCGCCCTCTAATATCCATTTTGAATGTAATATTATAGATATCCATGCCTGTTTATGTCAAAATTACTTATATTGTCAATGTTTGATTGTCTAGTTGTTGGTGATGCGTCCATATCAGGGACAGAGGCCACTCCCGTTCCTCCAGGTATGTTTATATATTATATAGGGCATGTATATTGATTTAGAATGCTATATCATAAATATACACACATTTCTTTTGCTCTTAGTCGTCCAACTCATTATCATGGGCTGCTTGATGAGATTAGATTTGCGCCTGATGATCTACAAGAGCTTGTTCACTCCCTGTCATATGTGTAAGCAGCGCTATATGCGAGTTTACCTAGTTAGTATGTATGTACTGAAATTAATTAATATTATTCAAATTTTGATACATGCAGATACCAGAGGAGCACATCTTCTATCTCTGTAGGTAAGGCTTTGAATTTGTTGATTTTGGTGTTTCTTGTCAATTTTATAGACCAGTATATGCTAAATATAATGTTCTGACAGTTGCTAGGGGAAGGCAACATTCGAGGCTGCTGACCCCAGTCCTGGACGCCGCACACGGACGGCACCACGGAGGTTGGGAGAGAGGCCGAGGACTAGGCTCTAGCAGGGCCCATATGAGGTTGGACTCCACCCCGGTGGTTACTTCCTCCGTCTCCAGTGAGCGACGTATCCATCATGAACTGGATAGCTTGAGGGCCAGCATTCAGGAGTTGAAGGAGATGCTGGTATGTATACTACTTTATAGTAAAATATCATTTCATATTATATACATATCAACATATCCATAATTAGTACGTAGCTTGAGCTTATTTGGTTTTAGACTTAAGTTTGATTAATCATACATACATATGTAATTGAAATAAACAACGCTTTTCCAAACTAGATATCCAAACAGGGTTTCGAAATAACTTAATAATGATACGAATTCGAATAATAAACAGTTCTTACACGCTTGTTACACACGTTATATCCAGACGCGACAGGGTAGATCGGCCGAGCCTCCACACGCAACTCCTTCGGCTGCGGCTCCGCAAGCCACTACATCGGCTGCGGTTCCGCAGACAGCTCATGTAGCTCCACCACCCACTCAGACTCCCGCAGCCGCGGCTCCGCAAGCGACTACCTCGACGGCGGCTGCGCAGACCACATGCCGCTCAGACTCCCGCTCGCGACAAATTGCATAGTTTATTGACCGAGGAGCAGGCGCGCGTTATTCTATCGTTATTCAGAGGTGGAGCTGGACCGAGCTAGGGTAGATTTTTGGTTCTTTTTTTTTGAAACATGTATTTATTTATATCATACACATTGTACTACATTTTGAAACGATATTGATATTGGTTTGTATTTATATCATATTCAGTTTTTGGGTTTCTTTTGTATATTATATATATGCGTGAGATGTGATTATGAATACTGCAATATATGATTTGATTGATGTATATATTATTGTGCACAGGGCGGGAAAAATCAAACAGCCCCTTTTTAAAAAAAAATTTCAGATAATATGTACCTACGGATTAATCCGTAGGCAAACATGTTACCCCTACGGATATCGCCGTAGGGGCAAAATATCAGCAGTAACTGATATTTCCCCCAGATCTCAGTACCAGGGGGTTGGGAAAGCCCCTACGGATATATCCGTAGGGGCCACTGACTATCCCCTACGGCTTTATCCGTAGGGGCTACATATCAGGAATCCTGAATTTATGCCCCTACGGAAACGTACCTACGCATATATCCGTAGGGGGTAGTACATGCCCCGACGGGTATATCCGTAGGGCAAAGTAATTTATTAAAATAAACCGTAAATAATATAAAATCTTATACCCTACGGATTAAGCCGTAGGGGCAACAGGACCTACACAGATATCCGTCGGGGCAAGAATTTGCCCGTAGGGGCAAGTTCAGGGCCTCAACTTGCACCTGCGGCCTTTGCACCTACGGGGTATTTTTTCGCCCCTACGTATATATCCGTAGGGGCAACCCCTATTTGTAGTAGTGAGAATAGATACTATTAAATATTTGTTTAAGATATTTTGCAGATTAAAATACAGCCAAATCAAGAAGCAAAATCAAATCAAGAAACCAAAATCAAATAATGATCAACGATCCTATCAGCCTAATTTAATAATAAATTGAGAATCCATCGTAACTCCACAGATACGACAATATACTCAAGATTTTATGTGATTAAAACTATTCAAATTAAGCCAGAAGATTGTAGTAAAAGATTCAGCCCAAACGGACGTGAAATGACTGTGATTAAGCGTCCAGTTACATGTAAATGGTGGCGGTCCAGCGGCCAAATGTCAATATCCGCCGTTGGATTTTTGTGAGAGGTTTCGATTTGTTTAGATTTAGGGTTTTTCGTCGTAAGTCAATATTATAGATGGTCTCGAGGATTACAGAAAGCGTCTTCTACCTTACATTTAGTTTTTAGTCACCAAAAGAAATGTAATTCTTTTCTTATCATGCATGGTGGAGTAGAAGATCAAGTCCTCAAGTTTGTATTTTTATGCTTTATTGCAATTTATTATTTCTTGTTTTTCTTTTACTTGCATTTATTTTCAATCATATTTTTCTCTTTTAATTCATGCAAATTTTGTGTTTTTAATTTTAGTATGAGTAGCTAAATATTACCATGCCTAGGGTAGGATGAACCTAGATTAGTAAAAGGGTTAATCATATAAATCATTATTGTAAAAATAATCCCTTAAAAGATAAATGTAGGTTAAACATATATTGATTTTTCTAGATCGCTTTCATAGGTTATTTAGCATCACTCATAACCTATACTTTGGATCAGTAAGATCATATTTAAGTTTAAATTGCATTAGAATATTAAAAATTATATTTTTATAAACTTACGAACTAGATAGCTTGATAAGTTATATAGGATTAGAGTTCATATAATCTACACTTTCAAACTAGGTCATAGGTTGTAAAAATACGAACTTTAAGATTATGATTTATGCAGATTTTTTTATAACTAGTTTAGGGGATTCAACACCCTAGGTATGGCCTTTTATCATTAAATTTAATTATTCTTATTTTCTATTTTAATTTTAAAGTGGTAAAAATCATCTTTTTAAATTTTAAGTATAAAAATTAGATTTTTATTTTTAATCTGATTGAGCAAATAATTAATTAATAGCCTTCCATGTGGGATCGACTCGTAGTTACGCGCTTGCTACAAACGAGTCATGCACTTGCAGTATTTTAATTTTATCAATAGAGGCTGATGATATCTTGATTTTATTATGGATGCGTTAAGACTATTGACATTTTGTGAAGTATCGTTCTTTCCTAAAGAACACTTCGTTTTCAACCCATCTTAACAACAAAAATAAATGAAGAAAGAGAAGAAAAGCCTATGGCCCCAACCACATCTTTCAAAATTATAAAATTTAAATTTTTGTTAAAATGATTGGAAGACGGTTTAAGATTTCTAGAAGCGGAATAGATAGGATAGTTGAATCTTAATTCACATCTCTATTACGAAATCTCTCACTTGAAATTTGTCAGATTTTATTAATGAGTGCAACATGTGTCTTTATTCCTGAACTACGCCATGCACATCACAATCATACAACAAACAATCTAACAAATTTCACTTTTTATTAAACTACTCTATTTAATATTTTTCGTTTTTTAGGGTTTTCCGTTTCCTATGAAATTTAACACATGCTACAGGCACTCCCACTGAAACAACTTCTCATTAAATGTCTAAGATTTTAGGTGAGAATAATTTCTTTTTGAAACTTTTGATGTGTAAAATTTTTTCTAATAAAAAATAACTCCCCGAGTTAATGACAAAGATCCTCAAATTAACCCAAAACTTGATCAGTAGGAATTTCAAAAAAAGCAAGAAAACTCAAAACATAATTTTTCTTAACTTTTAAGAGTTGTTCTGGAATTTCCTAAAATTTTCAGAAAATATTCTGGAATTAAAAAAATGTTTTTTAAATTATTATTTTTTAGCCTAGCCAAGCCAAGTTTGGGTGTCCGAGCACGGCTCGAGTGCATCTTATTTTTTTTTTCTTTTAAAAAATGCCTGCAGACCGAGCCCAGATCCAGCAAACCCAGCTTGCTGGCCTCGGTCTGCACCCGCAGGCCCAGCATGCGGACAGGCCCTAGCCTAGGCCTGGACGAAGAAGGCCCAACCTACGGCGCCCAGTGTCTGGCGGGCCTTGCCCGCTCTGAAAAAAACCTAGATTTAAAACTATTCTTTATTTTTCAGATTAGAAAAAATATTAAAATCCAAAAAAAATCCAAAAAAATATTATCTTGATTTTAAATTTATTTTTCTTTCAAAAAAATATTTAGCCTTGCCAAATCAAAAAACAATCCTAGAAAATTTCCTTTCATCCAGAAAAACATATTTTTGTTAAAAAAATATGTGATCCCTACCAAAATCCAAATAAATCCCACAAATTTATAAAAAAATTGGAATTAGGGGGTTTTAAAAATTTGCGACCTAGCCGCCATAAAATTTTCAACAAAAGAACTAAAAAATTTTACACAAAAAAAACAAGATCCAATCTTTTTGAAAATTTTATTCTTACAATTTGTTTCATGACCAATTTCACATCACGAAACAAATTATCATATAGCAAAACGTCAACGAAAATTATATCTAATCTAGTATGACTTGTGATGCAATAAAAATTGATAGATCTATAAAGATCCATCACAAACATTAAACCTAATAATCATAGATCTGTCAAATCAATAAAAAATAAGATTTTGATCTAACTTAGACAAAAGACACAACTTTCGAGTTGCAAAACACAGGTCTAAGATCTATGAACATGGACATACACGGTTTTGATACCAATGTAGCAAGAAGGTGCATAGATACATAAACATGACACAACCATGGCAGCGGAAACAATCAAGTATCTATTCAAGGGTTTTACAGATATGCATGTTTCGATGGTGGGATCGTTTTCCTCGCCCATGTCACATTTTAGATCCAAGTTCTCTCACCTGCACGCAACGTCCGGCAGGAAACCACGCTTTGATCAAGAGAGAATCCTCTACGTAATCATCCCGCTAGCCAACCGAAGTAGATCGAGATTGAAGGAAGAAGACGACGGCTTTAACCCTAGATCTCTCCAGATCCCTCAAGCTTATCCATAATTAATCTCTTGATTAATTAACCCCGTCAGATCTTTATTAACCCTTGCCCCATATATCATATCTATATATAGAGACCACCCGAAGAGACGGATATTGAGCGGTTGAAGCCCAATATCCAACAATTAATATCAGATGAGGTTTTGGCTGCCATCTAAGAAAATTGAGAGAGAAAGAAAAGCAAGAAGCTAGCCAAAACTAAGAGGGTTGAAGCATCTTGGAGTTCTTTTTAGTCCAGAGATTTTGATCAGGACTTCTTCATTTTCCCTTATTGTAATCTATATATAACTTTTTATATTTTTCGCCAATTTCGTAGATCCTTCCTCTTCTGGTTAAGATAGTAGAGATAAATCGATGGTCCTCTCATTGTTGTGGTTTCCGCCTGAGATTTTCTCCGAGATCTTTCGATAGATTGCCGACGGTTGACCGTATCCATTGCCGGTGCATGTGTAGGTATTGGAGATATGTTGCCGCAACTCAAAATTTACATGGGCCTGTTCCATAATCACCACGGTTGATGTTCTCCGATCCTCTCAAGGGTTGCAAACTTTACAATATAGCCGAGAATGAGGTGTGGATAACATGCCTGAGCCGGATATCCGCAAGCGCGTATGCATTGGATTTTCAGAAGGATGGTTGATCACTGCCGATGAGCGATCGGAGTTGCATATCCTAAATCCAATTACACGTTTTAAGATTCTCCTCCTTTCCATCCCCTCCCTCCCTTCCAATACAGGAGGTCACAACCATGAAGGGAACCTCATCAAGTACCTCTACTGTGTCGATTCCCTCTCTTTCAAAGAGGACGATGCGCTCGAGTTTAGCATGGAAGAAACCAGCCGCTATCTTTTCTATAACCATGGTAGATCTACAGTTTCATGGTCGAAAAACTCATGGGTAGTGATACCATGGTTCATGCTTCGTCAAAGATTGGCATACGCTAGAAGTGGAGACGATCGATGGTTGGACCGTGATGGATGGAACACACTATAAGGGTATTCTTTTTCATAAAGGACTTCTCTACGCTATAGATGATAATTTTACTCGTGTCAAAGTCTGGGATCTCATAACCAATGTTTTTCAATGCTCCTCTCTTATTCGAAATATCCAACTTGATTTTAAACCAGATTACATGATCATTTAATATATAAATACTTGATTGTATTCTCATCTCAAATGTTGTTTGTTCTATAAGGGATGGAGATATGGATGAGGATGGAGATATATGGAGATCAGTCTCTTTTGAGGTCTAGTAATTAGTCGTCGATGGCGACAAGATTAGTTGTTTGAAGATGCAATCTCCTGAGGATCAAAACATGCTATTCTTCATCAGGAATGGCTCCAGCATATCTTTGTCCGCTTGAAACTTTTCTAACCTGAAAGGGAATCGCATCTATTTTGTCGATGACAATTGGGAAGAAATTACGATACTAAATACACAAATAGTGATATTGGAGTTTCCTCAAGATATGCCCAAATTAAATTGGCCTCCACCAGTATCGATCACGCCAAATTTTCTTTAAAAGGATCAAATTCTATTACATGCCATGCATTTAATGGTAATTAGTTGAATACAAATTCTGCCATTGTATTCTTTTCCTTCTTCTTCCATGAATATATATTTTTAATTATTATTTCCTTATTATTTTATTCAGAGTAAATGTCTTATACTTGGTAGTTGTTTCTTCTTCCGTTTTCCTGAAAACGAGGGTAGTTGTTTCTTCTTTTATTTTAAAATTCAAAATCAAACCCTATTTTTGCAAATAGTTTATTTAAATATAAAATGAATTAGTTAAAAAATTTAATTAGTATTTTAATTATAAATTATATTAAAAAAAAGTAACCAAAGATTTAAGAACATTTATTTTAGGAAGATGTTTGTTTTATAAAAATGAATTGATCTAAAATTTATTTATATTTTCCTAGCTGCATTTTGTAGTTTTTAATTAAATTTTGGATTTCAAAAAAGAAATGGTAAATGCATATATGTATAGAGCTGTTAAACGAGTCAAACTAGTTGACCTTTTGATTGTTCAGCTTGGCTCGTTCATTTAAACGATTTCAAAAAATTGTTCAAAGCTTGGCTCTTTTTTAGCCAAACAAGAGCTTTTACTGAGCCCAAGCCGAGGCTCGAGCTTTATCAAGCTTGTTTAAAAACTAGAAAATAATAGCTGAAAATAATTACAAAAATATGTAAAAAAACAAAAAAAAACATATAGATGTTCAATATTATTTTTGGCAACCTGAGTAGCGATCTGAATTTCGAGTTAATATCGACGAGCCAATATATATTAAATGAATTTAAGAATAAGTTATTACAACTAAATACTAATTTAGCTATATACTATTTGAGCCTACATCACCTTAAACATAAATTAGTCCCACTACTATAATGAAGGGTTGTCCCTACGGATAGAATAACTCGCAGGGACAACTTTTTATTGACCTTACGGTTTACTCTGTAGGGGCATTGTTTGCCCCTACGGCTAAATCCGTAAGAGCATAAATAAATTAAAAAATATTAAAATGCAATGTATTTATTTGGCCCTACGGTGCCGCAAAAGAGAGACTTACGGATTAATCCTTAGGAGAAAAAAGAGGTTATTTTAAAAAAATAAAGCTAAGAATTTTCCCACCGTCCCCAAAATTTCCCACCAACCCGTGCCCTCGCCCATTGTCGCCACCCCACTCTCATCATCGCCTTCCTTGTCCATCGCCGTCGATCGAGCTCTTCGTGGAGTTCCTCGTCGCCGCCAATCGTCCTCGTCGCCGCCTCCACCCCTTCTAGCTCTATCTTCCCGGTCTCTTCCAGCTCGTCGAAGCCTTGTTCTCCACCTTCTCGAGGAACTTTACTTGTTGGCAGAGGTGAGTTAATTTTGATTTTAATTTATAATTTTGTTGTTTTAAATTGGTGTTGTTGTTGTTGTTGTTGTTGATGATTTTAGGGTTAGGGTTAAGGTTAACAGGCCGGGATAAATGGAGGTTAATTTGGGTTAGGGTTAGGTTTTGGGTGATGATTAGGGTTAGGGTTATGGTTAATTAGGTAAAATAGGGTTAGGATTATAGGGCCGGATTAATTGGGGGTTAATTTGGGTTAGGGTTAGGTTTTAGGTGATGATTATGGTTAGGGTTAATTAGGTAAAATAGGGCTAGGGTTAGGGTTTGGATGATGATTAGAGTTAGGGTTAATTAGGTTAAATAGAGTTGGTGATGATTAGGGTTATGGCTAATTAGATTAATTAGGGTTAATTTTGGTTTGGGCTAGGGTTAATTTGGGTTAGGGTTTAGGTGATGATTAGGGTTAGGGTTAATTAGGTAAAATAGAGTTAATTTGGGTTTGGGTGATAATTTGGGTTAATTAGGTAAAATATGGTTAATTTGGGTTAGTGTGCTGATTAGGGTTAATTTGGTTTCATTAGCTTAATTTTGGATTAATTAGAGATAATTTAAGTTATGGTGATGATTAAGGTTAATTTGGGTTAATTAAGGTTAGGGTTAGGGTGCACTAGTTTCTTCAGTACAATACTCGATAATAATGTAAACGTACAATTTTACCGTAAACGTAAGAAAACTTTACCCTAAACTAAAAACTTCAAATCTTTAAAAACGAAATGTAAAAGTAAAACATATTCAAGTTAAATGTTCAACTTAAAACTAATATATGATACTCGATGATAATATGAAACTTTCATATTCTCATTGATACTCATATGTGAAAATGAATGTGCGACTTAGTCCCCGTCTATCTGTTAACATTCGTTCGATGTTCGTCGTAATATAGAACTATACGAAGGTTGTTAAATATCGGACGGTATAGTTCGGTGCTAACATCCGTCATGTAGTCTATGTGACGAGAAAATTCAATCGTATGATAACCGATAGATTTGTCCAGTGTAGACAGGTTAGAAATGTATAAAGCAAACACCTGCATTCACTTTTGTTTTCATTCGTTTCGAGTTATTTCGTCGGTACTTTTCCGCTGGTTCTCCGTGTACAAAGATAAATTAGACGTTCATTTCAACGTTGTTTCACAGCATTTAAATGATTATCTATTCTATTACAGCGTACTCGGAGAACAGCGGGAAGGTGCTGCCAAAATTTACTCGAAACGGATGAAAGCACAACTGAATGGGTATCTGCTCTATACATTCTTAATGGAATAGAAGGCTTACCCCCGACAGCCGATGTAACAACTTTAATTTCACTGTACGAAAATTTTTAAAGTTAATGTACAGAATAGAGTTTGCAAACTTGAGTACAAGTTATAAATTAAATCTGTTTAATAACGGCAAGAAAATACTTATAGCTCATTGGTAAAATCTTGCATTACTGTGACTTAACCCTTGTGTTCGAATCTCATCAGCCACATATTATTTTTTTCTGATTTTTAATTTAAACATTTAAGAAGCCCAAAAAGTTTACACGTGCAATACACGTAAAAATGAAGAGTCGGAGAAATCAAACATGTGCAATATGGAGTTAACACCAGATAGTACACGTGGCCAAAATCCAGAGCACCAAAGCCCTAGCACTACCGGCGAGATCGCCCTTTTGGCCGGCGCCGACGGTCCGCCCGTAGGCAATAAGCCCCGGACTTTGCACACATGTCCCTTGGCCTACCCCCATTACCCATGTTTTGTTTATTTTCTCTGCAATTTCACAGAGAAGTAAATTTCATTCTTTAATCTAATTTTTAATGCTCTTTAATTCTTTCTTCAATTCCAAAACCCTAATTTCATCCTATAAATTGTCGCGCCCCGCTTTCCAGTGTACGGAAAGAGGACGTGGCAAGATCCGCTACGTATTTACTCAGAAGTAAGCACGCTAAGCATATTTAAGCAATATAAAGTAAAGTACACAAGAGACATGAATGTAAATGAACAGCAACTTTATTTATTAAACATTTTTTTACATGTACAACTGAAATGTAAATACATGAGAAGAAAGTGATGCATAAACAATGGCATAACTGAAATAAAATAATTATGTACAAGTGTCTAAAGCTCCGGGTCAAAAACAAACTGCTCCAAATCCTCAGTGCTGGGCTCGTTCTCTAATGCGTCCGAAACACCTGACAACATTCCAAAGAAAGAAGAAAAGGAATGTCGTCGGCGAACAATCGCTCGGTAAGTTCTAAAGATGAGTAGAGATAGAATAGACAAAAAAATATATATATCTTATAGTGTTTGATTATATTGTTAACGCTGTTGTTTGTAGCTTGGTACAGAAAATACCGGTGTATACGAGAAGAGTCCCACTATTCCGGAAACTAAGGTATACGGAGCACAAGGAACCGTTCATCTACAGTACAACGTCAATGGATATTCGGGTTAGGTGTATTATGGTTACAGTCTCGTGCCACTTCTAACGCCTTCCGTACCAATCTACCCCTTATAAACCCCGCGATGTCTTTTGTATTGATTGTATTGTTTTTATATAGATGAACAACTTGCCGAAACCATGATATCAGTAAACATAATGGATATAAATGGAGAGTCATGTAGACGGAGTATATCCATGGTTTGGTTCGGTCAATACATATTGATATAGATTGAATAGACGGATTCATGTTGGATTGTAGTTTATACTTGAATTACATTCAATTCAGATTGATTAGATTGAGATTCAGTTTGAATCAGACACTTTGAAGAGAACTTGAAATTTTGAATTAGTTTTGATGTTATCGGTAACTGCTGCATATGAACGGCAAGATTTGTGTGTTTTTTCAAGACAATTACCGTGTTGATAACACCGTTTGTTAGATTGTCTACCTTAAATAGGCAAGCACCCATATTCTCCGGCTCCCTGAGGCTCAAGAGACCGGTTCCGCTTAAACCTATATTTACTAGGGTCCTTATTGTAATTTAATATAACTTGAGTGATTTTTATGTAAAAATAGTTTTGGTATATTTTCAAAATACACCTCAAGCATTTAGTTATCGTCTTTAGGGTTTTCATAGAAGTATATTTTATAAAAGTGAAATTTTCTAGTGAGTAGAACCTAATTTCATAATATATGGTATTTTATTGAAATATTGGAATTGTTTTGTATTTGGATGATATTTTCATATAAAAGTGATTCCTTTGATTTAGAAAACTTGGAATATTTATATAATATAATTAAAATAGATATTTTTATAATAGTTATATATTTAATAAAAATAAATTTTATTTATTTTTGTAGAAATCTCATTTTCTAAAGAAAAATGCAATAAAAATTCCATCGAGATTGAATACTCCTTTCGGAGGTCTGCATCTCGTTCTAGTGGACCCGAATACGTGCGATAACCTGTACCAACCCGATCGGGGTCCCCAAAATGTGTTGTAGAGGCACAATTGCAAGGAATTGATTGATACACCTTTTAAATAGAAATGGTTTTGTAAGTTGATGGTATTTATTTGTAAAGTCGTGTTATCCCATGAATATATTCCCAAAACTTCATCGTGCTATATCAAAGATGTAAGCTGTGATGAGGTAGGTCATTACCTTATGAGTTATCTAAAAGTAATACAAGTTTTATGTTGTTTTATGTCGGAAATGTAGTATGTGGTGTTTTACCGTAAAAATACAATAAAAATTGCATAAAAGAATATTTTGATATGAAACTTGTTTTAAAGTGTTTGTTAATATTTGTTAAACATTATGTGACAGTATGGAATTTTATTGATTAATAAAAGTAGAGTTTTATAGAAAAAACCGAATCGGAAGTCGGATTATTTCCGCTTCCGTCGGGTAAATAGAACTTTTTATACTAGGAGAAGAGAGGACTTACAAGCTATAGAACAAGAGAAGAGGGAATGGAAACTAAGGAAGGCTTCGGGGCATCGTTTCGTCGCCGGAATCTTCTTGGAACGTCGCCGGAACTTCACTCTTCGCTAACTCCACTTGCACACTAAAGGGCTTGAGAATTTTTGAGAGTTTTGACAGGGAATTTCTAAGTGAGGAGGGATGAAATGTGGTGTGGTATTTATAGAGAAAATTAGGGTATAGAGGGTGAAAGAATGCATTAAAATTTGTATTAAATGGGGTTTTATTGTTCTCTGGATGAATGCAGAGAAAATAAACAATGTGAGAGAAGTGGGGCAGCTGAAGAGGTGTTCGGGTGAAAATATGGGGGCATTGCCCACGGGGGGCCCGGCGGTGCCGGCAATATCGACGGTTTCGTCGGTCGGAAACCGGTGGTGGAGCTCTCGATTTGCGCCACGTGTCCCTCACGATTCATGTACCATCGTGCACATGTTTATTTAATCTGTAACCTATCATTCTTCGTGTAGTGCATGTGCAAACCCTTGGGCTTCTAAAAAAGAAATTTAAATGAAAAGATAATGTAGTTGGGGAATTCGATCATAGGGGCTACGGCACAGCAGTGTAAGGCTTTACCAATGCGCTACAAGTATTTTCTTATTGTTCTAAATTAAAACAAATACTTATCGTATACACAGGATTGCAAATAGCCCAATTGTACATTAACTTTTAAACAATTTTCTGTACATTGAAATTGGAGTTGTTACAGTCTACCCTTCTTACAAAAATTCCGTTCTCGAAATTTACAATTTATTTTAAGAACTAGTTTACAAATAAATAAGGATATCTTGCACACGTCTCATCGTCCCTTTCCCATGTTGATTCTCCTGGTGTGTCCTTTCTCCACATCACTCGAACCAGGTTAGCTTCCTTGTTCCGAAGTGATTTCACCTTTCTATCCAAGATCTCAACAGGTTGTTGCTCACAGGATAAGTCTGTCTGTACAGTGAGCTCGGAATGATCAAGAATATAGCTGAGGTCATTCACATACTTTCTGAGTTGGAATATGTGGAAAACATTGTGCACTCCTTCCAATGAAGGTGGAAGTGCCAATCGATAAGCCACTTCACCGATTTTTGCGAAGAAAGATGAATTTTTACGCAAAACTATATCAAAAGAAATTTCCCACATTTAATTCGATAAAAGATATTTTAGAAGTGCTATAAACGGATAGTTGTAATATTGAATAAATGAAGAGGGCACTTTCTTAACAAAATATATAAAATTAAGAGTGTTTTGGGAATAAATTATAAATGAGAGGGTAAAGTGTTGGTTTTAGAAAGTAAGAGGTATTTTCTAGGATTTAGCGTTTTAGTTTTTATAGTGACTCGGGCCACATGGTTTAATGTGTTTTAGATTTTTTCTCGACGAATTAATATCCTAATGTATTTTTGGTTAATACTTTGCTGCCTTATCTATTTCATTTTTACCATGATGTACATTTTGTATTGGTTTATTTAATAATTTCTACAATTTCTTGTCTACTTGATTCAAGAATCAAACCAACAAAAAATAGATACGATGATGAAGGTAGGAAAGTGGTTATCATGAGATATAATAGGGCATTAATGTGTTACAGAAAATATTATAAAGTATCAAAATACACAAGTGGTAAAACAGAGATCATTAGGCAATTTACCATAATAAATTTTGCAATGATTATGATACGTAGATGAAGAATATTTGATAATAATCACGCTCAAATTTATAAGAAAATGAGGGTGCCGTTTTATAACAGCTGGTTCAATTTACAAGACCATAATTATTTTTTTAAGCTTACTTTGGCAACACGGTTACGATTTGCGAACCCGCGGTTTCATTGGGTTTCCAAATTAAACTCCAAAATTTGTAACCGATACCCATTTGGCAATCAAATGGAGTTTTTCAAATCACGGTTTCTGAAGTTTTAAAGGCTCAAAACCTCATTTTTCTTACTCCAAAAATTGCAAAATTGCTAAGTTTCGGAAAGTTTGATACCGTGGTCTTTATTCTCTTTCTCTCAGATCTGTAAAAATAAGTTAAATTTAAGGTTTTTTCCATATGTCACCCCCCAAAACTTAGGTATCTCCATATTTCTCCTCGAAAAGTTTGAAATATCAAATTTCAACTCCAAAAGTACTTTGTTAACTAAAAGTACCCATATTAAATCTAGTTATAATTTTTTCACTGGAGTTGAGTGGTAAAAAGTTGGGACTTGTGTTATTGTCCATTCAAACAACTTATTCTTTTATAAAATATTTGTCATGGCTTCATCTTCCTCGTCTTATTAACCCTTCTTAAACTTTATTGGGCAAACCCTTTGAAATTTTTGCAATCCCGTTTGCTAGAAAGTTCCAGAATTCCATCGATTCACGGGGACAAGGGTTGGATAGAAAAGATTTGCTCTAATTTTAGCTTTCAATAAAACCCTTGATTTTGGAAGTGCGATAAAAGCTTAATCCTTGCTAGCTGCAGCTTATGAAGTTAAAAGAGAAGACTTCTGGAGGGTATATCCATCATTTACTAACCAAGCATGCCTCTAATAAATGCTGAGTAAAAGAATGAAAGAAAGTTTTTTGGATAAGTTAAAACTTTTAGGGAAGAATTTTGAAATTTCTTAATTTTAGGGGTGAAACATAAAATTAACTATGCTATGAGAAAAAAAAACCTAAATTAGAAAGGAACAATTGGTTTGATAAAATGTGTTCCCAGATGATCCTAGACGTTACAAAACTCCAATTTAATGCAACTAAGTTTGCACACATGCAAACCATGATTTCATTTTAACTTAATCTAAACCATGGTTCGAAAACCTTGTTGCTAAACCAAGCCTTAAAACGAACGGGGTAAGATGATTTAATTTTTGAAAAATGGTTAAGCCTAATCGATTTAGAATATTAGATTAGGAAGGCTATGAAGATTAGTCTAGATTTCATTAAACCTCATTATATTTTGAGCCCGGCCCATACCTTTTAAAATGATATATGTTGGGTTAGCCTAGCACCTCATGAAGGGTTTGGAAGCATCACATGTACCAAAGATAGAATTTTTAGGGTGCTAAGTTAACAAGCATCGGATCGATACTAGAAAAATTAGGGTTTCTAAATATTTCACATCACCATATGAAAGAAAGGCTAGGGTTTTGAGAGTACAACCTTTGTAGCTCCCTACGCTAGACTCCTCGGCTACTTTGGGTTTGAAAGAGCTCCGCTTGAACTCCTCGAGGTCACCGATGATCCACCCGGAGTCCGCTTTGTCCAAGCTTGCAACTTTATCCGATCAAGTGAACGAAATGAAGCTAACACTCTAAACAAGTTGGCTAAACTTGTGTAGAATGATGTTGTGGTTCTTATTCTCACTTCAAAATCCAATCTTGATGAGTATATTGCTCACTACAAAAAACTAGAGAGCAAAATGAGAGAGGAAGAAGAAGATGATGGCAATTTGAGAAGAAGATAAGAATAACTCATGAAAGAAAGTAGAAAATATATCAATATATATTTTCCTCTTCTCATATCAAACCATGGTTAGGATATTATTGAACTTGAGTTAAAAACACAAAAGGAAAAGTAACCCATGGTCAAATGGTGGGTGAGAATGGTTAGGTCAAGAAGGATGTAGAAACTAGTCATGAATTATCTTTTCCTTTTTCCATTTTGTTTTAACCAAAAATCAAATAATAATCCAAATGAAAACCCATGGTGTGAGTCTTATATTGCCACCATTTTCTTTGTATAAGCAACCATAATGGATGATGTATGTATGTATGTATGTATGTATGCACATCCATATGTGCATGAATCTATAAAGAAAGTATACATGCATGCATACATCCATCATACTCAAGAAAGGATTTCAAGTGAGAAGCTAATGGTTAAATGATAAATCAACACTTGATTTATCAATCCGGCCATATCACATAAGACCCCTACCAAAAACAAGCCGCCCGATCAATATACAGTATCCTATACGCGCATTTTAATCGGGTCTATGCGCATATCGCATACGCGCACCACAACGTTTCGCCTGGACTAGAAAACTCCATTGTGGGACTCTGAGACTCGTCAATACGCCGGCAGTGGGTGATGATCATATCAAGCACCCCCAAGCTGCAAGCGGTCAGCTAAACGTAACGGCCACCCGGGTATTGAGTGATCAGAAGAGAACAAGCAAACCTGCTACAACTCCCGTCGAGCCAATCGGCAACACTTCCCGTACAGTCCGGTCTCCTCGTCTGATATGTCGCATATCAAGTCTAGGGGTGGTAAACGTCAGACCCCAATAACTGATAAGTCGTGCCGATGTGAGGCTTATAACGGGTCGAGAAACTACTGGTAACACTTACCAGCAAATCTCTGAATCAGCCCTGGCCAGGGACTTCCCTGTTACGACCAATTGAGCACAGCGCAACATCAACCCCCAATACCGGGAGAGATGAAACCCCTCTTATCGCTCATTGCCTCCATGTGACTCGGGATTGTACCCAAAAACCACCGTTTTGCACGCCCTCATGGACGTGGTAAGGTGGATATCAAAGCACAGTGGGAATCACACAAGACACTATGACGATCTCGGGTCTACAGACTAACCTGCACAAGTGTCATCTGAGAACTGCCATCTGACGTGAGGTATAATACCAACTGGGAGTTCTCGGCGAGTCCGTCCAGTGTACCCAGTCTCCACTGAGCACCCGTATACCATCTCTGATGTCAAACACCAATGGATATGGGATCATCCATCGCCCATCTCATGGGTCGAGAAACGTATACGCTAGTCTACACTGGTATATCGATGCCCCATCTCGATACACCTACGACTAGGGACCTTGAAGGATGTACTTATGGACTACCATGTCCCCACTAGTATGATCTGCATCATAGTCCAGGTAGTCAAGTACACATCCTAAGGGCTTTACCAACATATAACTATAAGACAGTATAAAGAGACTAGTATACATGTTAAGATAAAGAGCAACCAGATAACATACTATCATATCGAGCAAGAAAGTCATCTCTATATATGTCCAAGCATCCAATATAATATACATCATCTGTACAATACTGGCCTCTAGGGCATACATACAACTAACAATATATGCTACCCCTATATTTTTCTAAACCTTTAAAACTACTAACGGTATTAGCAGAGAATGATGAAAAGACAAATTAGCCATATATTCTTTTCTGTATCCACCATTTCTTTTCCATAATTTAATCACATCCCATTTTCTCTGTTTTTTGTTAGGCCTTTGATATATTCATTTTCTACTTTCTTTTTTATTTCTCCTTTTTCCCTCAAAATAAATATAATTTCCTTTTTGGTTTTATATACAAGTGCAAATAGGACTGTTGATTTCAAATAAGGGCGACAGAAATTGAAGGAGGAAAAATAAATGAATAAAAGTTAGATAGAGAAAATAAACGATTTTCGCCATGAAAAAAGCGAAGGAAAGATTTCTAAACAAAACAAAAAAAAGATATTTAAATAAATACTAAAACTTAATTTTTTTTCTTAAGGGCTAATTTGTCTTTCCAAACTTCTCTACTAACAGGTTTTAATAGTTTAGAAAAGTATGGGGGGTATTTTATATAGGCTCAAAATATAAAGGGGTTTAGTAAAATTTAGCCTAAAGATTCAGAAACAGATTAGGGTTCCGTTTATACTTACTTTAAAATAAAAGGCAGAGCCAAGCTTAATTAATATAATTGTCGAGCAGCCATCTAGGAAATTGAGAGAGATCAGAAAAGGGAGAAGCTAGCTTGACAAAAATAAGAGGGTTGAAGCATCTCGGACTTCTTTTAGTGCAGAGATTTTGATCAGGTATTCTTCAGTCTCGATCTCTTATTTTTATCTATATATATCATCTTATATTTTTCACCAATTTCGTAAATCCCCTCTCTTCCGCTAACGATAATAGAGATAAAACAACGGTCCTCTCATGGTCCTGGTTTCCGCCTGAGATTTTCTCCGAGATCTTCGATAGATTGCCGACGGTCGACCGTATCCGTTGCCGGTGCGTGTGTAGATACTGGAGATGTGCTGCCGAAACTCAAAATTTACATGGACCTATTCCAGAATCACCATGGTTGATGTTCTCTGATCCTCTCAAGGGTTGCAAATTTTACAATACAGCCGAGAATGAGGTGTATCATATGGATAACATGCCTGAGCTGGATATCCGCAAGCGCGTATGGATTGGATCTTCAGAAGGATGGTTGATCACTGCGGATGAATGATCGGAGTTGCATCTCTTAAATCTAATTACACGTGTTCAGATCCGCCTCCCTTCCATCCTCTCTCTTCCTTCCATTAGAGGAGTGCACGACCACGATGGGAACCTCATCAAGTATCTCTTCTGTACTGCCGGTTCCCTTTCTTTCAAAGAGGACGAGGCGCTCGAGTTTAGCCTGGAAGAAACTAAACGTTACCTTTTCTGTAGCCATGGTAGGTCTACAGTTTCATGGTCAAAAAACTCATGGGTTGTGATACTGTTGTTCATGCCTCATCAAAGACTGGCATACGCCAGAAGTGGAGACGATGTTTGGACCACGATGGATGGAACACAATACAAGGGTATTCATTTTCATGAAGGACTTCTCTACGCTATAGATAATTTTACTCGTGTCAAAGTCTGGGATCTCACAACCAATGCTTGTCAATGCCCTTCTCTTATTCGAAATATCCAACTTGATTTTAACCCGGATTACGACCGTTTATTGTATAAATACTTGGTTGTATCCTCATCTCGAATGTTGTTTGTTCTAAGGGAACGAGACATGGATGAAGATGGAGATATATGGAGAACAGTCAATTTTGAGGTCTATCAATTGGTCGACGATGGCAAAAAGCTTAATTGTTTGAGGATGCAATCTCTGGAGGAGGATCAAAACGCATTATTCCTCGGGAACGGCTTCAGCATATCTTTGCCAGCTCGAAACTTTTCTAACCTGAAAGGGAATCATATCTACTTTGTCGATGATAATTGGGAAGAAATTACGTATATTAAAGATAGAAATCGTGATATTGGAGTTTTCAATTTAAAAGACGGCACCATACCACCATGCTATCCTCAAGACATGCCCAGATTAAATTGGCCTCCACCAGTTTGGATCACGCCAAATTTGCTTTAAGAAATGGGATCATAACTCTATTTTTTCCTTCTTCTTTCATGAATAGTTTTTATTATTACTTGTTTATTATTTTATTTAGAGTCAAATGTCTTAATTGGTGGTTTTTTCATTTTCCGTTTTCTAGAAGACAGGAGGTAGATATCCATAATCTATCTATATATAACCATCCTAAAAGTAAATTGAAGTTTGATATTTCTTCATTCATATCTCAGCTAATTTACTAACATAATTAGATTTTAGTTTTAAAAGAAAAATTTGCAGGCCATTATAAAAATAATATCTAGCTATCATATCAACCTTTTTATTTTAAGATTTAAAACCAAACGCTATTTTAACAAATAGTTTATTTAAATATAAAATGAGGTAGTTAAAAATTTTAATTAGTGTTTTTATTATAAATAATATATAAAAGATAACCATAGATTTAATAACATTATTTTACAAGATAATTGTTTGAAAAAAATGAATTGACCTTATTTATGTTTTCTTAGATGCATTATGCAGTTTTTAATTAAATTTTGGAATTCAAAAGATGGTATATGCATATATGTAGAGCTATTAAATGAGCCAAACGAGTTGAGCTTTAATTTGGTTGTTCCGCTTGGCTGGTTTATTTAATCAATTTTAGAAAATCGTTCAATCTCAGTTCGTTTCTTTGCCAAACAAGCCCATGTTAGCTTTTACCAAGCCCAAGCCAAGTCTCAAGCTTTATCAAGCTTGTTTAAAATCTAGAAAATAGCTAAAACTAATTACAAAAATATGTTAAAAAACACATATAGATGTTTAATATCATTTTTGACAGTCTGAGCGGTGAGAAATATTTTTGTTACTAATAAATAACGAGCTAATTCGTTGAAATCTAGCTTCCTGGATATTATTGTTTAACAAGACTTGATTAAATATTTATGAAGATTTGAATTTCGAGTTAATACCGGCGAGTTAATATATATCATTTGAAGTTAAGAATAAGCAACAATTTATCATTACAGCTAAATATTAATTAAGCCATGAACTTTTTGACCCAACACAAGCCTTGAACAAAAATTAAGCCATAAAATAAATTCCTTGTGTGTGGATATCAGCTTTTTTGCTTTGTTTAGGATTTTGTTGGAGCTTTGAATATCTGTTAAGGGTAAGTAACAGATGACGATTAGGATTCCCTTTCCGTTCCTCACTTCTATCTTATATATGGAATCCAACACAATCCGTTTTGGACAGTGAATTCCATTTTGTATTTACTTTATGTATAGTTTTTTTTTTTTATCTTTAATATATTTTTTGAGTAGGGACTTGGTTACTTTTTATTATAAAAAAAATCATAATTAACAGATCCTACTTTTTTTTAACAGTGGCAAGAGTATATTTATAGTTTTATTCTTTTCTTATCAAAGATAAATTTTCATGAAAACTTTCATTTATTTTATGTTTATATTTAAAATTTATACTTATTATATAAGTATTTCCGTAGTACTTTTAAAACTAAACTAAAAATTTGGTATACACTAAATTTCCTAATCAGAAGAAATTCAAATTAATAAAAGATTTAAATAACAAGTCTAAATCTAAAAAAATCAACATAAGTTATACAATTATTTTTGTAAAACACAAAACGTTATTTTTATATCAAATAAATAATGTGCAAACAAGTAAGTATGAATCCCACTAAAGTTGTCTTAGAGGAGGGTGAATAGGATAAGATTACCGATATGCTCAAATAGTAAATTATATAAACTGTACTTGTCAATCAATCACAATTGCAAAGCTTAAACAAAAGATATACCGGTAAAGATAAGAGACTAAGCAATCTACAATTGTGAACACATGAAAATATAGCAAGCAATAGATATAACAATCAAGTAAGTAAAGAGCATATAGAGCAAAATGTGTTAAACATACAATTTCTATCTAAGCAATTGAAATCTAAATCGAGAGAGAAGTAGCAAACACAAACACGAGTCGTTTAGAGAGATTCGGAAGATCCCATAGTCCCCTTTTTTTAAACGCACGAGCCCGTTCCACAAAAACACGTCTCCACCGAGACAACACGTTGCGCACCTACAACTTCTTACACCACGTCTCCACCGAGACGTGGAGACCACAAGTTCTCATTCCTTACAAAGGCACCCTTACACTCAAGGATTCTCACATGAAGAAAGAAAAACTTCTCTCACTCTTCTCTCTTACAAAGGACTCTTTTCCATTCAAGATATTCTCACATAAAGAAAAGATGAAAAGGAGTTTATCTTAAAACTTACAACTAATGCTTCAATGAGTATGGAATAATTAAATTAAGCTTTTTGATCTTTTTTAATGTGTGAGAGAAAAGATAATCAAAATCAAGAATTTGCTCTCACATGAGATGAGAAAAAGGTTTTGGAATATTTCAGAATAATTTTGCAAGTTTTGTCTATTCAACACCCAAAGCAAATCTCAATAAATACCACTCAAGAAAAACTAGCCGTTACAAATCAAATCAGTCAAAAAAAAGCCGTTATCAGACATTTGAAGTTCAACTAGACAGAAATTTGAAGAAGGATCAGCAACGATTATAAAATAGCTTCAAACATTTGTTTAATAAAGTTTCAGACGTTTCCCGATAGTTTTTACAAGAAGGCAAGTAAGCACAGAAGGCAAACAGATGTCTGAAGAAAGACGCACTAAGTATGAAAAAGAAATGTTTTCAAATGATTTTGAGCTTCAGACGTTTGTCGTGGTTTTCAAAACATGACCAATGAAGGTACAGAGAACAAACAGACGTTTGAAGAACAAGCGACGCACGTCTGAAGAAAAAAGATTTTCAAAGTTTTAAATCTTCAGACGTTTGTACTAAATAGGTTCAGATGTTTGTTTTCACAAAAAGTTTTAATGCCATGAAAATACAGAGAACAACCAGACGTCTGAAGAAATTTGGACATATGTTTGTTCTGTAAAAAGTTTTAGGCCAATAAAAAACCAGAGAACAAACAGACGTATGAAGAAGTAACGACAGACATTTGTTCTGTAAAAAGTTTAAGGCCAATGAAAATGCAGAGAACAAACAGACGTATGAAGAAGTTTTAACAAACGTCTGTTCTGTCAAAAGTTTTAAACAATGAAATCTCAAAGAACATCTAGACGTTTGTTCTGGTAAGGTTCAAACTTTTGTTCTAAAGAAAAACTTGATATTTTAAAATTTGTACATGTTTTGGAAAATAGAACTGACGTGTGAAACACAATAGTATAGACGCCTGAAGAAGGATTTTTTAGACAAAGTCGAACTTAGTTTTTGAAAAGATTTTAAACGAAAACCAACGCAAGTTTTTCACAAATCATACGAAAAGTGTGTGCAAGAGTTTAATATGATGGTTTCCATAAACATGAGTACCCACACTGATTTCCTATATCGATGTTGTTTTTTTGCCAAATCTTGAATCTTTCGATATCTCGACATTAGCTTTTGAATTTTCGATTTCTTGAATTCTTTTGAATTTGGACTTTTGGTTCCTTAGCTTCTTGAGCTTGAATGTGATCATTGAGGAGCTCTAGTCTATTGACGCCCAACCTTCAATAGATTTTCCATTTTAGCTCAATTTTCTTTATCCTCCATCCAAAACTTGTCGCGATCTATTCCTGTAAATCCAATCTCACACGAACAAGCTCATATACAGTGTTATATAAAATAAGCAAAACAAAGAATAAACAGATGTATAAAGATATCATTAATATTCATAACATCATCAAAACTAAACAATTGAATTATGAAAATCCATAAGTCATCAATCTCCTCCTTTTTAATGATGTCAAAATATTAATGGAAGGTATATGTATATTGAAAATAAAACGTTTGAATAATCTTCAATAATCGAGAAAAAGACCAATATACTAAAATTAAACGTTTGAATAATTTCAATATATTGATACGATCCTATTACTCTCCCCCTTTTTGACATAATAAAAAAGGGTGTCCTAAAATGTAAAACGTTTGAATTACTCTCCCTAAACACATGCGTATACCAAAGGTAAGTTAAATGTTTAAATAACTCCCCTTAAATGTATGCATAAAAGACTAATAGGAGTTTATATGAGTAAGAGTTAAAGTTAAACGTTTGAATAAATTTGAAAAATAAGCATTTGGCTCATATCAACAAGCATGTATAAAGTATACGCAAAAGTAAGTGATACATACAAGATAACCATATGCAAAATATAAACAAGTTCTAATATCATATAGTTGCAAAGATGAGATAGAGATATAACAAAATAGGGTTTTCTAATCTTTAGTGTCGGTAAGCCCATGAAGGCCCAAAACACACTCCACTAGATGTTAGGATATATTACAAACAACAAATCAATAAATGGGTTCCCCTAACAAGGGTTGCGGAGGCCATATTGACAAGATGATACTTATGACAATATAGAATCTATTAGAACTCATAAGCAATCTATCATATAAGCCACAAGAATATCAATGAAGAAATTAGATATATCAATCTTGGGCAATGTTTTCTCCAAAACTTGTGTTTGACGTCATCTTGTGTGTAGCTTTCTACAACTCATATAATCAAAGATATAATACCTATTAGACACAAGAGTATGAATTAGAGGGATAAAATATCTCACAACACATATCGAATAAAGTTTGCATAAAATACCATCAATCACTTGATCCTGAGCATAGCAAAATGAAATAAAAAATTTGATCTACTCAATGATCCATTAGTCGCAAAAAAAACCAATAAAATAAACTAAAGATACAATTCACAGAATAAAAACCATAAAAAAATAGAACTAAGTAGTTCCATACACTACCCACAAAATCATCGGTTCATAATCAATATCTTTCTAGAACCGGCATCTCTTAAAACAAGAGGAAATTAAAAACAAACCAAAACAAGTTCACTTTTTCAACCAAACCAACTCTAAAAACAAAACAAAACAAAAACACCAAAGAAAAGATCTCATCTCTCATCTCCTTACTAATCTCATCACCATCATCATTGTCACTCCTCATTGTATCCCAACTGACATTGTCACCATTGCCCCCTTTGGAACTCTTGCCTCTTGAACTCCCGCCTTTTCCACTTTGAAAATCTTCAAACCTAGCGTAGATGTTTCCAAACCGCTCTCCCAGATATGTCATCATATACTCATGGGGGACTCACGGGTCTCTCTTCTCATAGCATCCACGTTCTCGGCCAATGTTTCTTGATGCGCCCTTACATGCCTCAATTCTCAATCCAAGATATCTAAACGATCATAGATGTCGGTGAAGTTGGGATAATATTGCGGTTGATCCATACCCCCTGTAGCAGCTTCTCTTTCTTTACTTTCTCCTTCTACTTCTTCTTCAGCTACACCCTGTTTTGCCGCACGCTGGGACGCGGTTATCCTTAGATTGATGATTCTCACATCCAATGGGGCATCCACCGATCCCAATTTTTGATCTTCCAATAGTACTTTGAAGTACTTGAAGATACGGGTGAAGATCATAGCATATGGTAAAGTTTTGGTGGGGCTAGTTTGCGGCTGAAACGATAACTTCCAAGATGAGATTTGGGAGATTCACCTTGATCTTATGCATAATAAGAAAGGTCACTAACTTGTGGCACCCCCTAAAAGCCCTTTGATCACTAGGTTTGCAAAGAAGAACTTTCCCAAGTGCGTTGCTTATGACTTTTGTAACAACCCTAACTTTTTGCACGAATTTTTTTCAAAATACAGAAAGGCACACCTAAATCTGAACACGAGTTATAAGTTTGTTTTGCTTTAAAACTGTAAGAAGGAGCTTGTAGCTCATTGGTAAGACTTTGCACTGCTGAGTCAAAGCACTAGAGTTCAAATCCCATCAGCCACATTATCTTTTTATTTTATTTTCTTTTAATCTTTTATAAGCTCAAGAGTCTACACGTGCACAACACGTAAAACCAAGAGTCCCACTTAAAATAAACAGGAGCAAATTATTATTCAGACCGACTTGGACACATGGCGAGAATCCGAGCCCCCACCTCCATGATCGGACCGGCGAGATTGTCCCATAGCCCGGTGCTGCCGGTTTTCCTTGGCCCAAACCCAATTTTATTTGTAAACCCTAGAACCTTGGACTCCACTCATAACTCCAGTATTGTTTATTTTCTGCACATTTATAGAGAATAATAAAACCCCTTTAAATCCCATTTTAATGCAAATTTAAATGCATTTTTTCATCACCCCCTAAACCCTAATTTTTCCTATAAATACCCACTCCATTTTACATCCTTTCACACTGAAAATTCTATACGAAAACTATACAAAATTCTCAAGCACTTTGGTGTACAAGTGGAGTTAGTAAAGGGCGAAACTCCGACGAACTTCCGAGCAGATTCCGGCGATGAAACGGCGCCCCGAAGCTTTCTTTAGGAACCCCTCTCTCTCCTCTTGATTCCAAGCCAGTAAGTCCCATTTCCCCTTCTCATCTTATTCTTTAAAAAGTTCTATTTCTAAAACCCGACGGAAGCGGAGTTAGTTCGACTTTCGATTCGGTTTTCTTTAAAAACTATATTTTTCTTAATCAAGATAACTTCATATTCTCACATATTGCTTAACAAACATTAAAAAAACTCAACAAAACAAGTTTCACATCAAGCTAATCATTTTTGTGACAATTATCGCATTTTTACATAAAAATACCACATACTATTCATTTCGACATTAAAATCTTTATACCTTGCTATACCGTTAGATAAGTTTACGAGTTAATGACCTACCTCATTACAACACACGTCTATATCATAGCACTATTGGTTTTGGGACAATAGAATACGGGAAATACGACTTTACAAATAAACCCCTTTAACTTATAAAACCGTTTTCTTTAAAAGATGTATTAAAACATTTCCATGCAATTGTGCCCCTACAACCCATTTTGGGGACCCCGTTCGGGATGGTGCGGATTATCTCACATCCTCGGGCTTAGTAGAGCGAGATGCAGACCTCCGCAAGGAGCATTCGATCTCGATGGAATTTTTATACATTTTTTCTTTAGAAAATGAGATTTTTACAAGAAAATAAATAAATTTATTTTCGTTAAATATATGTATATATAAATATTACCAAAATACTTATTTTAAATATATATATTATTCCATGTTTCAAAAACTCAAGAAAAGAATTCAAGTATCACGTGAAACTACTATGATAATTCAAAACAATATTCATATTATAAATAAATACCATATATTATGAAATTAGGTTTTGTTCACTAGAAATGTCACATTTATAAAATATATATCAATGAAAGCCCTAAAGACTATAATTAAATACTTGAGGTGTAGTTTGAAATTATATCAAAACTATTTTTACATAAAACCCCTCAAGTTATACTAAATTACAATAAGGACCCTAGTAAACATAGGTTTAAGCAGGACCAGTCTCTTGAGCCTCAGAGAGCCGGAGATATGGGTGCTTGCCTATTTAAGGTAGACAACTTAACAAACGGTGTTATCAACACGGTAATTGTCTTGGAAAAAGACACAAATCTTGGCGTCCATGTGTAGCAGTTACCGATAGCACCAAAACAATCAAGATTTCAAGTTCTTTTAAAAGTGTCTGACACAAACCAAGTCTCAACCTAATCAATCTGACTTGAATGTGATTAAAGTACAAACTACAATACAACAAGATTCAATATGAATCCATCTATTCAATCTATATCAATCTATATTAACCGAACCGAACCATGGATATATTCCATCTACATGTTCTTCCATTATATCCGTTCTGTTACTGATATCATGGTTTCGGCAAGTCATCCATCTTTACAATTTACAATACAAGACAATACAATCAGTACAATCAATACAATCAAGACATTACGGGGTTATAAAGGGATAGACAGGTACGGAATATATTAAAGGTGGCACGAGGTGGTCACTTAAGACGTAATTACATCCATACCGTTGTTCCATGGTATTATCAACGGAGCCTTGTACTACGGGTTATAAAAGTCCACGGTGTAAGTTGGACTCCTCTCGTATACACTGGCATCTTCTGTACTAAACTACAAACAACAACGTTAACAATATAATACAACTTTAAAAGTTACATTCTTTATATGTCTATTATTTCTCTACCTATTCCTTGGAACTTACCGAGCGATTGTTCGCTGACGACATTCCTATTTTTTTTCTTTGGAATGTTGTCAGGAGGACCCGACGCTGAGGACTACGAGACCAGTCAGGAGCATTTGGAGCAGGCCTATGAGAAGTACACCGAAGACCCAGAGATGTAGCTATTTGTACTTATTCCATTTTCATTTCTGTTATGCCACTGTTTAGGCATTGCTTTCATTTCATGTATTTACTTTTCATTGCTTTGTAAAAAGAATGTTAATAAATAAAGTTGTTGTTCATTTACATCATGTCTCTCGTGTACATTTTATTTTATATTGCTAAGATACGCTTAGCGTGTTTATTTCTGAGTAAATACGTAGCGGGCCTCATCACGTTCTCTTTCCGTACACTGGGAAGCGGAGTGTGACAACTTTTGCCTCGAATTTCAAAGTGGCTGTGGAGTGGTCATGGAAGGAAACATTCCGGATATAGAGGAAATTTGAAGCACTCACCGCATTCCATCCATCAGTGTGATCGGGGAAAATCTCAAAAGTGTAGGGATGGATAATAGCACCACTAGCCAGAACATCGAGGAGTTTGCTAAGTAAACCCTCATCCACAACCATTTTCTTTCCGAGTACGAACGAATTAAGCACAAGTCTATTGTTCCTTGAAATGGTGAGGTTGGTGAAAAAATATCTCACAAGATTTGGATAAAACGTCTCATCAATCATATCATAGTTATTCCATCCTTGAAAATTAAACAACTCAGGAAGATGATATTGACTATTATCAGAGAGACGAATTCCAAAACCATAGATTACCATTTGAGCTCAATTTCTATGGAATATCGCTTCACCAGATGCACTTAGAAAGAGTCGTTGATCAAAACTTGTATTTTGGGACGATCTTTCCTCCCTATGTCTCTTCTTTCCAATATCTCCTCGGGTAGCAAGCTTGGGAGCCATTGATGGAGGGTAAGGCTTTGAGAGAAAGAGAGATGAAATTAGGGCTTTGATTGGAAATGCAAAATTTCGATTTTGATGGGAAATATCCTTGGGAAATCGATGGAGGATGGAGAGGAACTTGGTTAGGTTTTAGAGAGGAGACGCGAATGATGAAAAAGAGAGAGAAAATCCCAAAAACAAACCACATATATAAACCCATAAAATTTCAGGTCAGATATTTGTCTATCACACGTTCAGACGTTTGTCTAACTCACGTTCAGATGTTTGTCGAAGGCGTACGTCTGAACAAGACTCGACCAAACGTCTGGAAAAGTTTAAATCAATCCAGAAAATTTGTTTTTGAAAATTTTTTTGTTTTCGAACTTGATTCAAACAGAAGCTAATGTTCTAAAAAAACACATCAAAACTCATAAAAGAAACTGAACATAGGTAAGGAAGAAAACAAGAGTAGAGAAGATAATAAAGAAGGAAACAAATATCTTGAAAGCCCAAAACAAAAAAGAACTAATCTGGTTTATGAACCAAAACAAGAGACACAAACAAAATATGTGACGAAAATTCATAAATGCAAAATAGACAAGCAATGATAAGCAATTAAAATATAAACATATGATTGTTACCCCATAAAATGATGAGCCAAGCAAGTTTCTCCTTTTGTTGTTCTCTTACTCATCCCTACGTTGATTTTCTAAGTCAAAGTCTTTTCCACACCTACAAAACAAGGTATGGAAGCGGATTTTGGTATCCAAGTCTTGTTGGATTCAATAGGGTTAGTTTTTGGAACCCACATCATATTTGTGTTGGATAAATTAATTCCTCTTAAGGAACACGAATAGATAAAGTGATCAAAACCAGCACAATAGTGACATAAGTGAATATATGTGTGCAATGTGCTTGATGGATCATCACAAGCATGAGAAGAAGTAAGAGCATGAGTAAGATTTTCAAAAGATTTACCCTAGCTAAAACGATATAGATATGCATGAGTGCTGCGATTAGCATAAGAAGACTTTTTCGAAGGGCGGGTAGAGTTTTTTTCGAAAGTGTGTCTCTTTAAAAATCATATCGTCTTTATTCAAACTCATTTTTTGTATGCTAAGTTTTAAATCAACAAACTCCTTTTGTTTAAACATCTTAGCATTAAACTCACTTAAGCAACTGAAATCTAAGTCAAGAGATAAAAGTGTTTAGCATGCAATTTCTATTTAGGCAATTGAAATCTAAGTCAAGAGAGAGAAATAATAAACGCAAACACGTTGCGCACCTGCAACTTCTTACACCACGTCTCCACCGAGACCATAAGTTCTCCTTCCTTACAAAGGCATCCTTACACTCAAGAATTCCCACACAAAGAAAGAAAAACTTCTCTCTTACAAAGGACTCTCTTGCAATCAAGATATTCTCACACAAAGAAAAGAAGAAGGTTACAACGCAGCACAATACTTTCAAAAGAGTTTCTCTTAAATCTCACAACTAATATTTCAATGAGTATAGAATAATTAAATTAAGCTCTTTGATCTTTTTGAGTGTGTGACAGAAAAGATAATCAAAATAATTTGCTTTCATAAGAGATGGGAGAAAGGCTTTAGAATATTTTAGAATAATTTGCATGTCTTGGCTATTCAAAACCCAAAGCAAATTTCAATAAATACCACTCAAGAAAAACTAGCCATTATCAGACGACTGAAGTTCAACCAGACAGACGTCTGAAGAAGGATCAACAACGGCTATAAAATAGCTTCAGACGTTTGTTTGATAAATCTTCAGACGTTTGCCGATAGTTTTTACAAGAAGGCAAGTAGGCACATAAGACAAACAGATATCTGAAGAAAGAGACACTAACGTCTGAAAAAGAAATGTTTTCAAATGATTTTGAGCATCAGAAGTTTTTCTAAGACACTTTCAGATGTTTGCCGTGGTTTTCAAAACATGGCCAATGAAAGTACAGAGAACAAACAGACGTTTGAAGAACAAGCGACACATGTCTGAAGAAGAAATGATTTTCAAAGTTTTAAACCTTCAGACGTTTGTACTAAAGAGGTTCCGATGTTTGTTTTCACAAAAAAGTTTTAATGCCATGAAAACACAGAGAATAGCCAGATGTCTGAAGAAATTTGGACATATGTTTGTTCTGTAAAAAGTTTTAGGTCAATAAAAAACTAGAGAACAAACAGACGTATGAAGAAGTAACGACAGGCGTCTATTCAGTAAAAAGTTTAAGCCAATGAAAATGTAGAGAACAAACAGACGTATGGAGAAGTTTTAACAAACGTATGTTCTGTCAAAAGTTTTAAACAATGAAAGCTCAGAGAACATCTAGATGTTTGTTCCGGTAAGTTTCAAACGTTTGTTCTGAAGCAAAAATTGATATTTTAAAACTTGTGCATGTTTTGGAAAACAGAACCGACGTGTGAAGCACAATAGTATAAACGCCTGAAGAATTATTTTTCAGACAAATTTGAACTTGGTTTTTGAAAAGATTTTAAACGAAAACCAACGCAATTTTTTCATAAATCATACGAAGAGTGTGTGCAAGAGTTTATTGTGATGTTTTCCATAAACATGAGTACCCACATTGATTTTCTATATCAATGTCGTTCTTTTGCCAAATCATGAATCTTCCGATATCTCAAAATAAGCTCTTGAATTTTCGATTTCTTAAATTCTTTTGAATTTGGACTTTTGGCTACTTAGCTTCTTGGGCTTGAATATGATTATTGAGGAGTTCTATTCCATTAACCTCCAACCTCCAATAGATTTGCCGTTTTAGCTCAATTTTCTTCATCCTCCATCCAAACCTTGTCGTGATCTATTTCTGCAAATCCAATCTCAAACGAACAAGCTCATATACAGTATTATATAAAATACGCAAAACAAAAAATAAACACATGTATAAAGATATCTATTAATATTCATAACATCATCAGAACCAAACAATTGGATTATGAAAATCCACACGTCATCATCCCAAGGACCATATAAAGATATAGATTTCTTATATTCTTAATCATGGCGGATAATGATCGATTTTTCTAAATAATAAAATTTGCGTAAATTTCAACTTGATACCATGAACTTTAGTCATTTTCTTTCGAAACTACCAAGTACTTATAAAATTATGCAAAACCACCATGAACTTTCCTTATAGGGAAAAACTCCCAAACGGGATTAACATGAGTTAGTTGAAAATATAAAATAACCGAAATACTCAACGTATATTAATTTAAAAAAGAACATTTCGAAAGGAAAATAATTTTTTAAGCATGAAAACAATATGAACCAATGGAATTTGGTGGTGTAAGATGTACAATAATTTTTTAAAAACAATATTTAGTTTTTTAAGCTAATATTTATCGGGTGTTTCACTCATTTTTTAAAAAAAAAAACTTATGTTAAGCTCGTTAGGGAGTTTTATAGTACTTAGGAAAGATTTTGGTAGTTCTGCGTCATTTTAGAAGTTTGTGGTGGTTTTGAGGGTGGCTAAACTCATTGTATCAAGTAGAAATTTAAGCATAAAATATTTATCAATTTTCCACGTCTATGACACGCAAAAAACTATATTTAACGTTATTTTATTTGAAAACATATTTTTATATAGTTAAACTCCTATTTAACGTGATTATAATACAAGAAGAAGATTTGATTACACCTTTATTCCAATTTAAGAAGAAACGTGTATGTTAGGTACTTAGATGCAAAATTTCATGTTAGGTTTTATTTCTTTCTCTCTTTTTTCCTATATAACAACCCAAAACCTTTTTATTTCCTGAAATGTAAACCATATACTAAGAATTCTCAAATTATACCAATTTAGGATTTATTGATATCACACACCAAATTGTTTTATCATTTATTTTTAAATTTCAGCTTTAATTTGTATCATATTCGAAAACTCCTAATTTAGTTATTTCAAGCGAGATATCTTCTAAAAGTCAAGATATAGACACATTTATTTCAATATGAAAGGACCAGGAATTGCAAAATATATGTAGTTAGAATCTAAGTTTGAGAATAATTAGAACAGAAAGTTTGAAGTAGTTTGGATATTTAATGGTGGGTTTTGTAAATATAACGATAATTAAAGGTGAAATATATAATTTTAAAGATTTGAAATGATATTAAAGAAACTTTGAGAAATATTATGATTGAAAGTTGTTTTTAGAAAAGAGATTAGGTACGATTTTAACATCGATTTATTTTACAAGATCGCGATTCTGAAAAGAAGAACAATGGGTGAGCTTTATAAATATTTCAAGCCCTGTTAACATAATTCATCTCTAATATTATAGCTCCTCTTCTGGTTAAGCCGACAGAGATAATTTGATGGCCCTCTCATGGTCGTGGTTTCCAGCTGAGATTTTCTCCAAGATCTTTGATAGATTGTCGACGGTCGACCGTATCCGCTGTCAATGCGTGTGTAGAGACTGGAGACGTGCTGCCGAAACGCAAAATTTCCATACGCCTGTTCCAGAATCACCATGGTTGATGTTCTTCGATCCCCTCAAGGGTTGCAAACTTTACAATATAGCCGGGAACGAGGAGTATCATATGGATAATTTGTCTGAGCCGGATATCCGTAAGCGCGTATGGATCGGTTCAT
Source organism: Agapanthus africanus (assembly GCA_030015575.1). Classification (NCBI taxonomy): domain Eukaryota; kingdom Viridiplantae; phylum Streptophyta; class Magnoliopsida; order Asparagales; family Amaryllidaceae; genus Agapanthus; species Agapanthus africanus. The sequence continues at coordinate 544,168,138 of CM057337.1, forward strand.
CAGAAGGATGGTTGATCACAGCTGACGAGCGATCAGATTTGCATCTCCTAAATCCAATCACACGTGTTCAGATCCCCCTCCCTTCCATCCTCTCCCTTCCTTCAATTGGAGCGAAGCGCGACCCCGAAGGACACCTTATCAAATACCTCTATTGTTATGATTCCGAATCTTTTGTAGAGGATGAGGCGTTTGAGTTTAGCATGGAAGAAACTAAACGCTATCTTTTCTCTACTCATGGTAGATCTGTGGTTTCATGGTCGCAAAATTCATGGCTTGTGATTCTCTTATTCATGCCTTTTCAAAGATTGGCTTATGCTACAGGCGAAGATGATGTCTGGACCACAATGGAGGGAAAATTCTATAGAGGTCTTCTTTTTCATGAAGGCGTTTTCTACACGTTGGATAATTATGAACAAGTCAAAGTCTGGGATCTCACAACCAACACTTCTCAACGCCCATGTGCTATTCGTACCATTCAACTCGATCTGGAACCCGATTATGATCGTTTCTTATGTTCATACTTGGTTGTATCCTCATCTCGAATTTTACTTGTTCGAAGGGAGCGATATAAAGGCGAGGGCGAGGATGTGTCTAGGACAGTTTCTTTTGAAGTGTACCAGTTAATCGATGACGGCGACAAGTTTCGCTGTCTGAGGATGCAATCTCTGGAGGATCAAAACGCATTATTTATCGGGAATGGCTCCAGCATATCTTTGCCCACTCAAAACTTTTCTAACTTGAAAAGAAATTGCATCTACTTTGTCGATGACAATTGGGAAGAAACTCCATACTTTAAAGATAGAGATCGTGATATCGGTGTTTGCAGCTTGGAAGATGGTACCATAGCACCATGTTATCCTCAAGATATTCCAAGATTAAATTGGCCACCACCAGTTTGGCTCACACCGAGTCTGCTTTGAAGAAAGTGGATCAATTTCTATTACATGCTATTCATGTATATCCTAATTAGCTAAGTATAGATTCCTTCAATGAGTATTTCTTTTGCTGTTCTGTTTATTTTTCCATTCAAAGTCAAATGCTTCAGTTGGATTGTTCTTTTTAATTATTATTATTTATATGAGTTGGTATAGTACTCCTATAAGCAACTTCAAGTTTCCCCCCTATTCCTCATGTTATGGTTGCCTTTAGTTTTAGTTTAAATAGACTCTTACCTATTATCCATATGTGTGTACCTATAGTTTATGATCTATCTATAATTTTAGGAAGGTCTTAAGTGGTGGAGATGGAGAATCCATGTGCTTGACCCGACATGATTCTTATGTTAGTTTCATGTAGCCTACAATATATGCTTGGTATAAAGGCTTAGCTGTTGTTATTGTTGTTTATCCCATACAAACCAATTTTTGTTTCATTTTATTATTTAAAAGTATAATACTTTATTATACCGTATGATAACTAATTATGTATACCTCAAATATATTTGTATGACTCTTCTCATTTTAAATTTGTTGAAACTAAAATTAATATTTTTTGAAGCCTTTAATTTTTATTTTTATTTTGATTAAACATACAAGTATTTTGGACATGCGATATATAAACGTTTTTTATATTTTGACACCGTGGACAAAGATATGAGAAGGATTTTATAAAAAAGTAATAGCTAAAATAATACAAGGAAGGAGAACATAAGAGAGGTGTGGGGGGTAAGGTTGAGTGGATCCCCACCCCATGGATGGTCTCCACCCGCTCCCCCTCACTTGTTGTAAGGTAACCCCACACCTCTATCTTGTTCTAAGGTAAATGGCTCTCCGAACATTCTTATGGTCATTTTGTTCTTAATTAGAGCCATTTACCTCAAATGATATAGGCTTTAATTGTTTCTAGTCGGACCTTTTTTTAAAAAACTTTAATAAGTTAGCTGGTTTAAATCTCTTTTAAAAATCTTTAGTATCTTAACTAAAATTATTTAATATGTTTCTGAAACAAAAATTTAAGTTGATCTAAACTAAAGAACAAAGAAATATGATCTATTTTTTTGTATCTTACTAATTTAGATGATTATATATAGTTATAAATAATAAATTTCGTGATTGTATTAATTTATTACAAAAAAATCTACATTTATTTCTTTTACTTGTTGAGATGCCTCTATCAGAGGCCGCCGTAGACCATCAAATTGAAATCAAATTTGGACCCTATGAGTTGTGGTTGTAATAGTAGGGATAGAGATGGAAATAGAGATAGATATTTAAATCAAATCGCTTTATTTATTATATTTATTAAATTAATCACATAGATAGTACGAAAAACCTATGATGTGCCGGCTATATATGCTCAATCGTGAAAGAGAAAGAAATATGAATATGGACACCACCAAGTTTCCCTAAGGTTGCTCGAAATTTTTCATCTGTTTCTTTCTTTTTCTTAGATGTATTCCGAGAAAGAGCGTGAGGTTCGATCCTTAGGAGGGACAATTAATTTAATCCTTTTGGAGAAAACACATATATGGATCCTTTGAACGTGTGTGTGTTGTGTACGCAGGGTAGGCTTACGTGCCAATTCCAAAAAAAATAAATAAAAATTAAGCCATAAAATAAGTTCCTTGTAGGTGGATATCAGCTTCTCTTCTTTTAAGGAAAAAGCAGAGTAAGACATGGACATCTGCTTTTGTTTTGTTTTAGATTTTGTTGGAGCTTTGAATATCCGTATGGATAACGATCGATTAGGGTCCCCTCCTCATTCTTCACTTCTACCTTATATCCCGATGCCAATGCAATCCTTTTTGGATGCTGAATTCCAATTTGTATATACTTTATGTACGGTTTTTTAAATCTTTAATATATTTTTTGAGTAGGCACTTCCTTACTTTGTATTGTCAAGGAAAAAAAAAAGTCATAATTAACAGATCCTACTTTATTTACAGTGGCTACACTATATTTATCCTTTTATTCTTTTGTTTTTATCAAAGATCAATTTTCATGAAAACTTTCATTTACTTTATTTTTATGTCTAAAATTTATACTTATTATAAGTATTTCAATAGTTCTTTTAGAAATAAACTAAAAAACCCGTACTCCTAATCATAAGAAATTCAAATAAAAAATTTAAATAACAAATCTAAATTTAAAAAATCTCTATAAGTTATACAATTATTTTTGTAAAACACAAAACATTATTTTAATATCAAATCAATAATGTGCAAACAAATAAGTAAGAATCCCAAGGACCATATAAAGATGTACACTCTTTTACATTTTTAGTCATGGCAAATAAAAAATTATAGATTTTTCTAAATAATAAAATTTGCATAAATTTCAACTTGATACAATAAATTTTATCCACGTTCTTCCAAAACTACAACGAACTTATAAAATTATGCAAAGCTACCAAGAACTTCCTTTGTCTGTGAAAACTCACAAACGGGATTAAAATGGGGTTAGCTAAAAGTATAAAATGACCGAAATACCCAACATATATAAATTTGGTCAAATTGTCAGAAAAACCCAAGCACACTTTTCCGTTGTCAAAAACCCTCTGACCTCAAACGGTAGTCAAAACCCCCTGGAAATATTTCATGTGGTAGCTACATAGTAACCTGCTATATCTAACCAATTAATACAAACTATTTAGATATCATAGACAATTGCTTAGATATCTCAAGCTCTCAAGCTACTGCGCGCTTAGACATCGCAGGAAACTAGATTTAGCAGAAAACTACTAGATATCACAAGTAAGGGGTTTTCACAATTTATCCTATAAATTTTAAAAGAGAAAACGGAATCTGAGATCCCACAGGAGGAAGTTTCCTCCTATTGTGTTCGAAAAAAACCAACACTCCGATTTTTTTCGATGATCGGCATCTACCATCTTCATCTTTATCATGCAAGATGTGGATATACAAAATTTGATTTGAATCCAACATCTTTTCACCGTTAATTTTTTGATGTAAAAATACTAAAAATATTAGACTATCAAGAAACCGTTAATTTTGCACCCACTACATCAACGGTGACATATTGGATTCTCATTAAATCTGGTGTATCCGCATCTTGCATGATGAAAATGAAATGATGGATGTCTGTTGTCGAAGAAGTTTGTGGAATGTTGCCTTTTTTCGACGCCGTAAGTGGAACCTTTTTCCTGTGACAACTGAGATTCTGTTTTCTCATTTTAAAAAAGAACATTTAGAAATGGAAATAATTTTTTGCTCATGAAAACAATATGAACCGATGGAATTTGGTGGTGTAAGGTGTACAATAATTTATTAAAAACAATAATTAGTTTTTAAAACTAATATTTATTAGGTATTTCAGTCATTTTATCATTTTTTTTAAAACTTGGTTAACCTCGTTAGGGAGTTTTATGGTACAAAAGAAAGTTTGTGATAGTTCTGCATCATTTTAGAAGTTTGTGGTAGTTTTGAGGGAAAGCGACTAAAACTCATGGTACCAAGTTGAAATTTAGGCATAAAATATTTATCAATTTTTCTTGTGTATGACACATGCAGAAGATTATATTTAACATCATTTTATTAGAAAAAGTAATTTATATAATTAAACTTCTAAAAAAAGAAGATTTGATTAAACCTTTATGCCAATTTAAGAACATTTAGTTTGGATCATGCCAAATTTGCTTTAAAAGGATAAAATTCTATTACATGCATTTAATGGTAATTAGTTAAATACAAATTCCGCCATTATATTTTTTTCTACTTCTTTCATGAATAGTTTTTATTATTATTTGTTTATTATTTTATTCAAATGTCTTAATTGGTATTTTTTTCTTCTTTTGTTTACCAGAATAGGCGGGTAGATATCCATAATATATCTATCTATAACAACCCTAAAAGTAAATTGATGTTCGATATTTCTTCTGTCATGTCTCAGCTAATTTACTAACCTAATTAAATTTTAGTTTTAAAAGAAAACTTTGCAGTCCATTATAAAAATAATATCTAGCTATCATATCAACTTTTTTATTTTAAAATTCATTACCAAACCCTATTTGAACAAATAGTTTATTTAAATATAAAATGAGTTAGTTAAAAAATTTAATTGGTGTTCTTATTATAAATAATATATAAAAAGTAACCAAAGATTTAATAACATTTATTTTAGGAAGACATTTGTTTCAAAAAAATGAATTGATCTTATTTATGTTTCCTTAGATGCATTATGCAATTTTAATTAAAATTTGGAATTCAAAAAATGGTATATGCATATATGTCGAGCTGTTAAATGAGCCAAACGAGTTAAGCTTTTGGTTGTTCGGATTGGCTCGTTTATTTAAAAAATTTCAGAAAATTGTTCAAGCTTGGCTCGTTTCTTTGCCAAACAAGCCTGAGTGAGCTTTTACCGAGCCTAAGCCAAGCCTCGAGTTATATCAAGCTTGTTTAAAATCTAGAAACACTAATAAAATAGGGGGTTGCCTCTACGGATATTGAAATCCGTAGGGGTAGATTTATGTTGGCCCTACGGATTAAGCCGTAGGGCCAGAAGCTTGCCCCTACGGTCCAAGACGTTCAAGAGTAAAAATATTAAATCTTAATTTGGTGTTTGCCCCTACGGAGCCGCAAACCAAAAACCTACAGACAAATCCGTAGGGGCATCTAAATAGGGATTTAATAGAAAAGGCACAGATTGCCTACGCTGATTATCTCTTTCTTTCTCTCTCGATCGCGCGCGAACCCAAAATCCCCAAATCTCTCCTGCCGTTCTCGCCACCGCAGTTCTCGTTGTCGCCATCGCCGTTCTCGTCACCGTTTTTCCTCATCGCCGTTTTCGTCGTCGCCTCCATTTCGTCGTCGCCACCGATCGACCGTCTCCTCCACCGCACAGGTTAGTAAATCTTCAATTAAACAAATTTTTGATTATTTTAGGGCTAGGGTTCATGGCTAGGGCTGGGGTTGCGGTTAGGGTTGGGTTTCGGCAGGGGTTGCGGTTGGGGTTGGGGTTGGGGTTAGGGCTGGGGCTGGGGCTGGGGTTGGGGTTGGGGTTTAGCTGGGGCTGGGGCTGGGGCTAGGGTTAGGTTGGGGCTGGGGCTGGGGCTGGGGCTGAGGCTGGGGTTAGGGTTAGGTTGGGGTTGGGGTGGGGCTGGGGTTAGGGTTAGGTTGGGGTTTGCTGTATTTGGAAAACCTGAGAGGAATTTCCAGCAATTTTAGCCTAGTTTGATTACTAAAATTATTGTTGATCAAGAAAATCTTGGGTCCTTCTAATCAAACAATGTTTGTTACTGTATGTCAACGAGTACTGATAAAAGAAAAAACCGATTTCAAGTGGAAATTAGGTATGTACAATGTTCTAATATAATTTGTATTTCTTGCCATCATCAAACATATAAAATTACTAATATGAAATGGAAAATAAATAAATAAATAATCAAAGCTCTGGCATGTATATAAAATCCCTTGTTACTTTTTCTTGGTTGCCCAACTTTGAAAATTCTATCTATTAAATTAGACATACTCTAAAAAGAATGATATTGCAAGAATTTGACTTGGTGGAGACTTGCATCATTAATAGAAATATGAAAGTGTAAGGACGTTCTTTACCTTCGATAGGGTTCGGTTGGGGTGGGGCTGGGGCTAGCTAGGGCTTGGGCTTCATCACCTGATATAGCGAAATATAAAGCGTACTTCAGTACACCCGACCTCATTGAGTTTCCTATTGAAGTTCCCGGTCAAACGGTATATGCATATTTTTATTCGCCATGAAATCCCAATTATCAAGCTACCGAGGACGAAAAACCACCTTTGTTAGTCGAGAGTCGTGGTAATAGACTTGTCATTATAGATCATAGTCAATTGTTTTTCCTATCATTTTCTTGATCCAGATGCTAATCAACTTGTTAATTAGTTACTGTTTTTATGACGTATTTGTCTATATTTGTTGACAGTGGCCTTTCTTTTGGATGAACATGTTTTTTTGATGCATGGTTCAGTCATGTGAATTCATATGTTGCGTATAACGCTTTATGATATCAGTATCCTACATTTGTAGTTTTAATAGTTGATTGTTATAGATGAATGCCATTGCAATAATAGTTTTTGGTAGATGAATGCCATTGCAATGTAGAATGATCAATTCTATCAATCTTGATCTCAATGGTTTAAAATCATGTTACACATACAACACGAATGCACAACAAACGCATAATTAGAGAGTGATTCAAGATGTTCAAGTTAAAACCAATATATGATACTCGATGATAATATGAAACCTTCATATTCTCATCGATACTCATATATGAAACTAAAAGCGCCGCTTAGTCCCCGTCTATCAGTTAACATACGTGCGATGTTCGTCGTGACATAGAACTATACGAAGCTTGTTAAATATCGGACGATATAGCTCGATACTAACAACCGTCGTATAGTCTATATGACGAGAAGATTCAATCGTATGGTAACCGATAGATTTGTCCCGTGTGGACAAGTTAGGAATGTATAAAGCAAACACCTTCATTCACTTGTGTTTTCATCCGTTTCGAGATATTTCGTCGGTACCTTTCCGCTGGTTCTCCGTGTACAAAGATAGATTAGATATTCATTTCAACGTTGTTTCACAGCTTTGAAATGATTATCTATTCTATTACAGTGTACTCGGAGAACAGCGGGGAGGTGCTGCCGAAATTTACTCGAAACAGTTGAAAGCACAAGTGATGGGTGTTCACTCTATACATTCTTAATGGGATAGAAACCTTACCCCCGACAGCCGGAACACACACATACAACACGAATGCACAACAAACGCATAATTAGAGAGTGGTTCAAGATGTTCAAGTTAAAACCAATATATGATACTCGATGATAATATGAAACCTTCATATTCTCATCGATACTCATATATGAAACTAAAAGTGCCACTTAGTCCCCGTTTATCGGTTAACATACGTGTGATGTTCGTCGTGACATAGAACTATACGAAGGTTGTTAAAAATCGGACGGTATAGCTCGATACTAACAACCGTCGTATAGTCTATACGACGAGAAGATTCAATCGTATGGTAACCGATAGATTTGTCCCGTGTGGACAAGTTAGGAATGTATAAAGCAAACACCTTCATTCACTTGTGTTTTCATCCATTTCGAGCTATTTCGTCGGTACCTTTCCGCTGGTTCTCCGTGTACAAAGATAGATTAGATGTTCATTTCAACGTTTTTTCACAGCTTTGAAATGATTATCTATTCTATTACAGTGTACTCGGAGAACAGCGGGGAGGTGCTGCCGAAATTTACTCGAAACGGTTGAAAGCACAAGTGATGGGTGTTCGCTCTATACATTCTTAATGGGATAGAAGCCTTACCCCCGACAGCTGGAACACACACATACAACACGAATGCACAACAAACGCATAATTAGATAGTGATTCGAGATGTTCAAGTTAAAACCAATATATGATACTCGATGATAATATGAAACCTCATATTCTCATCGATACTCATATATGAAACTAAAAGCGCCACTTAGTCTCCGTCTATCGGTTAATATACGTTCGATAATTTATTCTTTTCAACGATAAACGCACACACAAAGCATATACAGGATTTTCTCCTTTGTCAGTAACTATCCCGTTCTTATAGTTCTCAATATAGTCACCATAACCTACAATTTATTTGTTATACAGTCTAACATAGCCCATGAGTACGTCAGAGTTAAGGACTGGATGCATGTGGATTGGCAACAACGTATGCAACCTAAGTTTGTCGCAGGAGTTGCTGCTTTCATTGAATTTGCACGCGCACATAATAAGATCATAATAGAGAAGATTCTCTGTTCATGCGATAGATGTGGAGTACTGGCAGAAGGTAGAATTGGCAGAGCTTCATATTGTAAAATATGGGTTTACTAGACTTTATACAACTTGGAAATATCACGGGGAAGGAGAAGAATGCAGTACTGCGGCAGAAGAAGAAGGAGAACACGATAATGCGGAAGGAGAAGAAGAAGAATTCGGTAATGCGGCAGAAGGAGAAGATGGTAATTTATTTCCATCAGAAGAAATGGCGGATATGGTAGAGGCTGCCCTAGATGAATCTATTCGTACCGAAGATGACATTCCTTCCGGTCAAGGACCGCGTACGGATAAATATGAAAATTTCATGAATGATGCTAGAAAACCAATTTATGAGAATGCGAAGTATTCCACCCTCTCATGGTTCGTCCAACTTTTCCAAATTAAGTGCCTAAATGGATGGAGCAACAAGTCATTGACAATGCTTCTTTCGTTCTTAAAAGATTCTATGCCCCTGGGAAATAACGTGCCCGAGAGCTGGTACGGAGCCCAGAAGATGATGTCTGATTTGGGTCTAAAGTGCGAGAAGATTCAAGCATGTCCTAAAAATTGCGTGTTGTACCGGAAAGAGAATTCAGATTTGAAAGAGTGTCCAACATGCGGAGAGGCCAGGTATAAGCCGAAAGATTCTGATAAGAAGCCTGATATACCTGTCAAGATAGCACGATACTTTCCCATAACACAGAGGCTACAGAGGCTATTCAGGTGCAAGAAAACAGCCGAGGCAATGATTTGGCATCATCATGCTCTTTCAAGTGAAGATGGAAAAATGAGCCATCCAAGAGATTCACCGGCATGGAAGGATTTTGATAGGAGGCACGCAATATTTAGTAGCGATCCTCGCAATGACCGGCTCGGACTGTCTACTGATGGCTTCTGCCCATTCAACTATATGGCTGGAAGTCACAGCATATGGCCCGTTGTAATGATAATTTATAATCTGTGCCTTGGTTGGCTATGGACCAATCATACTTTATGATGTCTCTTCTTATCGACGGACCAAACTCACTAGGGAACAATATCGACGTCTATCTCCAACCTCTGATCGAGGAGTTGAAATCATTGTTCATTAATGGTGTAGGGACATATGATGCTGTTAGTGTATATGCCCTAGAGGCCATTACTGTATCATACTAGTTTGTATATTACTTAATGGAAGCTTGGGATATTCACCTTGTATAAACAATCTTGCTCAATATAGTAGTATGCTACTTGGTTTGTTTCTACTTCAATGTGTACATGTGTTTATTTTAGTATATCACCTATACGCATTAGTGGAGCCCTTAGGATCTTTGCTTGATTACCAGCGTTGTGATGGCAGTCACACTAGTGGGGGCTGGGTAATCTATAAGCACATCCTTATACAGGTCCCTAGTCGCAGGACTATCGAGACAGGGTATCGATACTCCGGAGTAGACTAGCGTATGCGCTTCTCATCCCAGTGTGGGAGATGGTCTGTCCCACAGCCATCAGTACGTCGTACTGGAGATAGTATACGGGTGCTCGTTGGGTTACGAGTACACTGGACAAGACTCGTCGGGAACTGACAAGTTGGTATTATACCTATCGTCAGCTATCAGTTCCCAGGTGACATGAGTACAGCTTAGTCCGCTGACTTGACACTGGCACTTCGCCTCGAGTGTGTTCCCACTGCACTTTGATCACTACCCTACCACGGCTCAAAGGAGTCGTGCAAACAGGTAATGGTTGGGTGCAGTCCCGAAGCACTTGGAGGCAGTGACGGTTAGACAGGATTCGTCTCTCCCGGTATTGGGGGTTGACATCGCGCTGTATCTAGGAGAGCCATTACACGAGTAGTCCCTGGCCAGGGCAAGCGAGATATACTGGTAGGCTTCCAGTGTTATCTCAGGGTGTTTTGGGCTTCACTCCGACACGACTTGTACCGCTATTAAGGGACTGACGTTTGCCACCCCCTAGGCCCGACATGTGATGTATCAGATGAACAGACCGGACTGTATGGAGACTGTCACATTCAGACTCAGTGGGAGTTCAGATGGGGTTCACCTCATCAGTCTTCTTATCGACATCTACCTGGGGATCGTTACGCACAGCTAGTGCCGCTTGCGGTCTGTGGTTAAACCCACTGCCAGCATAGTGTCGAGTCTTTAGAGTCCCACACAGAGGGCTATTCGTCTCTGGGCAAAACAGAGTAGAGGTCGCATGGTTTTGCGACAGGGTTCGTTCTCATCCGCGCACTTGTGAACGTTTGGAGTCCGGACAGATATTACTAGTAGGCTCTGGTTTGAGCCAGATACTGGTATATGTTTTGGGGTTGATTTTATCTCTTGGTATTCATGTTCCTCAGAACAAGAATGCGGGTGTGTATGCACAGTTGTTTGAGGCGGAGGAAGAGGATTTTCATTAGGGTTTCGGAACGGGTGCGTATGCACATTTGACAGTCGTCTTTTTCCAAACCCTAATGGAATTATGATATATCAATTAATAATATTAATTAAATGAAATTGTGTCATGGTTGGATTTTTGTTGACTTGTTGACCATGGTTGACTTGTTGACCATGGTTGAAGGTTTGACCATCATCATTACATATCAAAGATGCTTTTTGATTCTAGCAAAACCATTTAAAGAATGTAATGATAATGGTCATTCCAAACCATCCATCAACTATTTCATTTTTATTATTATTGTTAATTTGATAATTGCTTTTCTTTTTGTTATGGTTGTAAAAAGAAAAGAGAGCTCATTCTATCATAACTCTTCTCTCTCCTCACTTCTTCTTCTTCCTCCTCTAGTTCAAGGAGAATCCTTCTCATGTGTTGAGAATCCCTCTCCTTGAGACAAAAACACCCAAAGACACTCTCTACTCACTCTAGGGTTAGAGGTTTAGCAAGCCGAAGATTCTAGTTCACTCAAAGTTCGAGAAAGAGCCCGAAGGTTGAACCCTCAGGTGGATCCATCTTTGACGGAAGAAGGCAACGAGGAAAGCACCATCAACCCCTACAAAGGTTTCAAGAAGAAGGAGTTCAAGTTAGGTATAACCTTTTATCCGAGTAGCTAACTCTCTTTAGCATGATAGCTAGTTTAGTTTAGAAAAGATCCCGACTTTGTTAGTCCATGTTGCCCCATGCGCTAAAAATTTGATTTTTATACCGTTTCCCCCTCCCCGCAAGAACCGGAGGTCGCAACGTGGACTTACAGTGGTATCAGAGCCTAACTAAACTTAAACTAGCTTAGTAGTAAAGTGTATGGAAGTTCGATCGGAAAAATCGCAAAAACCGGAAAAACAAAAATCCTAACTTTCTGTTGAAATTTTTTGTGCTCTAAAGTGAAAAAGTTTTACTCCTAAAATCGGCTCAGGGTTTTGTGAGAACACCCACGAAAAACAATCCCCTGATTCCCTCAAACCGCCGCGGTTCCGCGGCAATAGGTATGCATTTGCCGCGGAACCGCCGCCGTTTAGGCTCCTCTCGTGATCTGGTTTTGTGCAGTGTTCTTCTGGTAGGGTTTTGGGATTTTTCAGATAGGTTATTTGTGTCCAGATTTTCCAGAGAAGAAATTTGTTTTTAGGGGCCTATAAATCCGTATTTTTATCGAACTTCACTACACTTTGACTATATTGGTTATATCTGTGATGTTTGTGTGTATTGAACGTCGGCTAATCGCTATATGTCGATTAGTCGGGGTTATACATATCTGTGATCTGTGTTTGTTGATGGTATGTGTATATGAATGGATTGGATTGTCGCGGGTGAATAGCCGGGATGGATGTGAGATGAGTGTTGTTTTTCTTTCATTCATTTGTAATATGTAAATTGATGTAATATTATTATTTGTATGGCCGCACAACCGGGTCGGGGTTGTAGCCGTCATTGTATAATTCTTTTTACTGTTTTTTGCTCCTAGGATAGACCCATGGAGGGGTACACAAACTACCGGGTACTTGGCGGGTAGTTTGCCGCACCCGTAGGGGTCTTGGGTGGGGTATTGGCTATTCATCGCGACCGTGTAATCCGCTTTTCGTTGCAGACTCGAACGGATTGCGGATTCCTAGTATATCCAATGTATTCATCTGTGATCTGTAATGTCTATCATTGCTATATATTTATAACTATTTAGGCGTTGCTTATGTTTTACAGCCGCGCTAGCCCAGCCCCCGCTCTGTCGTTAGTTAAGTAACCTAACGGGTAATGACGGGGCCCCGTGGCGAATGCGAATGGCAAAAGCGTACGTCATATTTTGGTTGTTTTCTGCAATGATAGGATTAAATGATGGGACGCATTAAAAGAACTAATGCAAGAATATCACGCATTAAAAGAACTAATGCAAGATAATAAACCAAGCTAAAGTCGTTGGAACACTTTTGAAAAACCACTCGGTTCTTTTCAAAACTAACTTTTAAATGCGGAGCTTGAGCCACTCCTTTTAAAAGCTATCTCGTTCCATCGATTATATCAAGTTCATTACGTTCACGGTTTCGCCAAAACCATTCGTAGCCCTCCGTCGTTTCGTATGAATATTCAATAGTATTCAAGCTATGTTTGTTGACCTTCGTCAAGACATAGAGATTGGTAGCTGTTGGGTGTTCATATGTAGCATAGATAGATGCGTTGGTTTGGGACAGTCGTATTGCCTTGTTGACCTTCGTCAAGGGTATATACGGGCGGGTTCAAATTAACCTGGAAAATGACGGGCAGAACTTGATATGTGACTTATGATTTGTTGACCTTCGTCAAGGTCATAAGAGCATGGGACAAAAATCCACATCGGGAGTTTCATAAGTACTGAAACTTGCTAGATTTGCATACCATTTGGAGTGTGGTGATTCTGGTAGGATTCCTTCAGTTTCGTCACGCGATGATATTTGGATCCCGATCCTACTGTGAGTATATGCTACTCCTCGGGAAATTTCTCACTAAATAATCAATGCTATAAACCAAGTAGGTGTTTAGAAAGGTGTTAGCGGGGCTACGCCCCCAGGGAAAAGAGGTATTTAATTAAGGAACTTCGCGAAAGCGTTGGAAAACCTCCCTCGAAGTACCAACACTGGCCTGGCTGAACGGTTAAGCAAGTATTATGCGGTGGGATTGATCCCGACTAATTCTTCCTTTATGGTTTGAGGAGGGATTCGAGAGACAGTAGGAGCCATCCTGTTTAGACAAATTAAAAACCATTCTAAACTTGCAAGAGCATCGTGCTGAGTGTTTCTTCTTCTCTCTCCTAATTGCAACGACCAATCGACATGACTGGACTTAAGTTACTTCTAGATAAAAGCATACTGACAGGGCCAAACTACAAAGATTGGCTCAGGAATGTCAAAATGGCAATCACTTACGACAAGCTGGGGTATCTTCTTACCACCAAAGCTCCCCCCGTCCCAGGTCCCACCTCCAGCGTCGCGGATAAGGAAATCCGTAAGACTTGGGAGATTGATTGCGCGAAGGCCAAGTGCCTCGTGCTTGCCTCTATGGACAACGAACACCAGAGGAGGCACGAGAATATGGACCTGGAATCCATATTTCTTCATACAAAAGAACTGTATGGAGAGCAGTCTCGTATCGCAAGATACGAAGTGTCGAAGAAGTTATTTTCGGCAAAATTGGCCGTCGGATCATCGGTAGCGGACCACGTGCTTAAGATGATTGGCTACATTGAGGAGCTCGCGGAACTTGGGACCACGTTGGAAAGTGAACTCTATACGGATTTAATTCTCCAGTCCCTTCCATCCACTTACGCCCAGTTTATACTGAACTTCAACTTACAAGAAAAAGAAGTTGAACTTTCAGAACTCCTCAACATGCTGAGGAGCGCAGAGGGCACCCTACAGAAAGGTAGGGAAACACCCGCTTTGTTTGTAGGAGGATCTTCTTCTTCTAGGTCCAAGGCGAAAGCCAAGGGAAAGAGGAAGAAAGCCCCCGCCAAACCAAGGGGCGGTGTTAGTAAAGTGGGTACGAAGGGAAAAGAAAAGGCAACAATGATAGCGGGGAAGCTTGTGGGTAAAGAAGAATGCTTCTATTGTCATAAAAGTGGACACTGGAAGAAAGATTGCAGGGCTTGGAAAGCTAGAACACAGGAACTGAAGCAGGTTGCGGCTTCAGCTTCAGGTGTGTATGTTATTGAAAACTGTCTTTCGATAAACTCTACTTCCTGGGTATTGGATACCGGATCAGGATCTCATATCTGTAATTCTTTGCAGGCGTTGAGAAACCGTAGGTTTTTGAAGGCAGGTGACATGACCCTCAGAGTTGCGAACGGAGCTAGCATGGATGCTAAAGCCGTGGGGGACTATCACCTGGGAATGTCAGATGGGCATGTTTTGGTTTTGCGTAATTGCTTTTTTGTACCCAACGCAACTTGTAATATCATTTCTGTATCTTTGGTTTCTAAAGAAGGTTATGAATTTGCGTTTGTAAGTAATGTTGTAAACATTCACCTTAATCAAGTTCTGATTGGGTCAGGTACGTTGAGCAATGGTATATACGTGTTAAACCAACCACAGATTTTCAATGTCCAGAATACACACAAAAGAAAGTCTCCAGATATCAATCAGGCTTTCTTATGGCATTGTAGACTGGGTCACATCAATGAGACACGGTTGACTAAGTTACATAAAGAAGGATACTTGGATCCGTTCGAGTATCGGTCTTATGCCACTTGTGAATCTTGTCTCATGGGAAAGATGACAAAGACTCCGTTCACTGGACACGGAGAAAGAGCGAGCGAGCTCTTGGAACTCATACATAGTGACGTGTGTGGTCCAATGTCTACACATGCGCGAAGCGGTTATTCATACTTCATTACTTTCACAGATGATTTTTCTAGGTATGGACATGTCTTCTTAATGAAGCACAAATCCGAGGCCTTTGAGAAATTTCGGGATTACAAGAATGAAGTTGAAAAACAAACAGGCAAAAGTATTAAGATTCTAAAATCGGATCGAGGTGGTGAATACTTGAGTGCCGAGTTCCTGGACTATTTAAAAGAGAATGGAATTCTCACTCAGCGTACTCCTCCATACACTCCGCAACATAACGGTGTATCGGAAAGGAGGAATCGAACCTTATTGGATATGGTTCGTTCCATGATGAGTAAGGCTGAGTTACCGCGATCTTTCTGGGGCTATGCACTAGAAGCAGCTGCATATCTCTTGAACAAGGCTCCCACCAAGACTGTGCCTACCACTCCATATCAGATGTGGAGTGGGAAGAAACCCTGTCTTAAGTACCTTAAGATATGGGGATGTCCAGCTTTTGTAAAAAAGCAGCATGCGGACAAGCTCGAGGCACGTTCAGTACAGTGTAAGTTTGTGGGATACCCAAAGAACTCCAGGGGGTATCTGTTCTATTCTGCTGAGGAACAAAAAGTTTTTGTTTCTCAACATGCCCGCTTCTTGGAAACTGAGTTTTTGGAAACCCAGATAAGTGGGAGCGCAATAGAACTGGAAGAAATTCCAGAACCATAAGTTATTACTGAAAGCTTGGAAGAGCCAGTAAGTTCAAAAGAACAGGACATTCCTACGCCGCTCCGCAGGAGTAGTAGGCAGTCTCATCCGCCCGAGAGATACTACGGTTTTCTCATAGACGGGGATAGAGAGGATTGCATCATAGATTATGATGAGCCTACTAGCTTCCAGCAGGCCGTTCAAAGCGTGGACTCGGTAAAATGGCTGGATGCAATGCAGACCGAAACAGAGTCCATGTACACCAACAAAGTATGGACGTTGGACATTGCTCCAGACGGGGTAAAACCCGTAGGATGCAAGTGGATCTTCAAAAGGAAGATTGGTGTAGATGGACAGGTTGAGACCTATAAAGCTAGACTTGTAGCAAAGGGTTTCCGTCAAAGACCTGGTTTGGACTATGATGAAACCTTTTCTCCAGTGGCTATGCTGAAATCCATTCGGATCCTTCTTGCCATTGCTGCCTTCCACGATTATGAGATTTGGCAAATGGACGTAAAAACCGCTTTTCTAAATAGAAATTTAGAGGAGTGTGTCTATATGGACCAGCCAGAGGGTTTCATTCAGAGTGGGAGCAGCGGAAAGGTGTGCAAGTTGCTTAAGTCCATCTATGGACTAAAGCAGACATCGCAGAGTTGGAACATCTGCTTTGATGAGACGGTCAAAGAATTTGGCTTTATCAAAAATCCAGATGAACCATGCATCTATAGTAGATTTGTAGCGAGAACTGTAGTATTCCTCGTTTTATACGTGGATGACATTCTCTTAATAGGAAATGACATTCCTATGCTACAATCTGTCAAGGGGTTCTTGTCACACAGGTTCTCCATGAAAGACCTGAGTGATGCCTCATACATCCTGGGGATCCGGATCTATCGTGATAGATCCAAGAGGATATTAGGACTTTCTCAGTCCAGGTACATCGACACCATACTGAAAAGATTCAGTATGGAAGATTCCAAGCGCGGTAACCTACCGGCTTGTCACGGGATCACCCTCTCTAAAGAGATGTCCCCCAAGACTGATTTGGAGAGGGATCGCATGTCTATTATACCCTACGCTTCTGCGGTAGGCTCTATAATGTATGCGATGTTGTGTACCAGACCGGATGTAGCTTATGCACTGAGTGTGGTAAGCCGGTATCAGTCAAACCCTGGGGAGAAACACTGGATAGCGGTAAAGAACATTCTCAAGTACCTGAGAAGGACTAAGGAGATGTTCTTGGTGTATGGCGGAAAAGACCTCCAGATCGAGGCCTTTGCTGACTCCAGCTTACAGAGTGACAAGGATGATTCCAAGTCCATGTCGGGTTTTGTCTTTACCCTCAATGGAGGGGCGGTGTGTTGGAAGAGTTCCAAACAGGAAACCGTTGCAGACTCGACGATGGAAGCGGAATACATCGCTGCATCTGATGCCGCAAAAGAAGCTGTCTGGATGAGGAAGTTCTTGAAACAACTTCAGGTGGTTCCTTCCATTGTTGACCCAATACCTCTGTATTGCGACAACAACGGGGCTATAGCTTTAGCGAAGGAACCCAGGTCCCATCAGAGATCCAGACACATCTTGAGGCGGTATCACCTGATCAGGGAGATCGTGGATCGCAAGGAGATCGAGGTTCGGAGGGTTGCTTCAGAAGAAAACACTGCAGATCCATTCACCAAGGCCCTGCCCCAGACTCAGTTCGAGCGGCTGATCGAGATGATAGGTCTTCGATACGCCAGTACATGGCCTTAGTGCAAGTGGGAGATTGTTAGTGTATATGCCCTAGAGGCCATTACTGTATCATACTAGTTTGTATATTACTTAATAGAAGATTGGGATATTCACCTTGTATAAATAATCTTGCTCAATATAGTAGTATGCTACTTGGTTTGTTTCTACTTCAATGTGTACATGTGTTTATTTTAGTATATCACCTATACGCATTAGTGGAGCCCTTAGGATCTTTTCTTGATTACCAGCGTTGTGATGGCAGTCACACTAGTGGGGGCTGGGTAATCTATAAGCACATCCTTATACAGGTCCCTAGTCGCAGGACTATCGAGACAGGGCATCGATACTCCGGAGTAGACTAGCGTATGCGCTTCTCATCCCAGTGTGGGAGATGGTCTGTCCCACAGCCATCAGTACGTTGTACTGGAGATAGTATACGGGTGCTCGTTGGGTTACGAGTACACTGGACAGGACTC
This sequence comes from Agapanthus africanus, assembly GCA_030015575.1. NCBI lineage: Eukaryota > Viridiplantae > Streptophyta > Magnoliopsida > Asparagales > Amaryllidaceae > Agapanthus > Agapanthus africanus. Next base: position 544,186,517 of record CM057337.1, read on the forward strand.
GTCGGGAACTGACAAGTTGGTATTATACCTATCGTCAGTTATCAGTTCCCAGGTGACATTAGTACAGCTTAGTCCGCTGACTTGACACTGGCACTTCGCCTCGAGTGTGTTCCCACTGCACTTTGATCACTACCCTACCACGGCTCAAAGGAGTCGTGCAAATAGGTAATGGTTGGGTGCAGTCCCGAAGCACTTGGAGACAGTGACGGTTAGACAGGATTCGTCTCTCCCGGTATTTGGGGTTGACATCACGCTGTGTCTAGGAGAGCCATTACACGAGTAGTCCCTGGCCAGGGCAAGCGAGATATACTGGTAGGCTTCCAGTGTTATCTCAGGGTGTTTTGGGCTTCACTCCGACACGACTTGTACCGCTATTAGGGGATTGACGTTTGCCGTCCCCTAGGCCCGACATGCGATGTATCAGACGAACAGACCGGACTGTACGGAGACTGTCACATTCAGACTCAGTGGGAGTTCAGATGGGGTTCACCTCATCAGTCTTCTTATCGACATCTACCTGGGGATCGTTACGCACAGCTAGTGCTGCTTGCGGTCTGTGGTTAAACCCACTGCCAGCGTAGTGTCAAGTCTTTTGAGTCCCACACCGAGGGCTATTCGCCTCTGGGCAAAACAGAGTAGAGGTCGCATGGTTTTGCGACAGGGTTCGTTCTCATCCGCGCACTTGTGCACGTTTGGAGTCCGGACAGATATTATTAGTAGGCTCTGGTTTGAGCCAGATACTGGTATATGTTTTGGGGTTGATTTTATCTCTTGGTATTCATGTTCCTCGGAACAAGAATGCGGGTGTGTATGCACAGTTGTTTGAGGCGGAGGAAGAGGATTTTCATTAGGGTTTCGGAACGGGTGCGTATGCACATTTGACAGTCGTCTTTTTCCAAACCCTAATGGAATTATGATATATCAATTAATAATATTAATTAAATGAAATTGTGTCATGGTTGGGTTTTTGTTGACTTGTTGACTATGGTTGATTTGTTGACTATGGTCGATTTGTTGACCATGGTTGAAGGTTTGACCATTATCATTACATATCAAAGATGCTTTTTGATTCTAGCAAAACCATTTAAAGAATGTAATGATAATGGTCATTCCAAACCATCCATCAACTATTTCATTTTTATTATTATTGTTAATTTGATAATTGCTTTTCTTTTTGTTATGGTTGTAAAAAGAAAAGAGAGCTCATTCTATCATAACTCTTCTCTCTCCTCACTTCTTCTTCTTCCTCCTCTAGTTCAAGGAGAATCCTTCTCATGTGTTGAGAATCCCTCTCCTTGAGACAAAAACACCCCAAAGACACTCTCTACTCACGCTAGGGTTAGAGGTTTAGCAAGCCGAAGATCCTAGTTCACTCAAAGTTCGAGAAAGAGCCCGAAGGTTGAACCCTCAGGTGGATCCATCTTTGACGGAAGAAGGCAACGAGGAAAGCACCATCAACCCCTACAAAGGTTTCAAGAAGAAGGAGTTCAAGTTAGGTATAACCTTTTATCCGAGTAGCTAACTCTCTTTAGCATGATAGCTAGTTTAGTTTAGAAAAGATCCCGACTTTGTTAGTCCATATTGCCCCATGCGCTAAAAATTTGATTTTTATACCGTTTCCCCCTCCCCGCAAGAACCGGGGGTCGCAACGTGGACTTACAGATGCAAACACAAATACAACCTTCATACTGCGTGCGGCTTTAATGTGGACAATTAATGACTTTCCTGCGTATGGAATGCTATCAGGTTGGTCCGTACATGGTCACAAAGTATGTCTTCATTGCCATGAACACACAACATTGAAATTCTTGAATTTTAGCAGGAAGGTTTGTTATTGCGGCCATCGACGTTTCCTGCCTCCAGAACACCCCTATAGGTTAGACACGGTTCACTTTGATGGTCATCAGGAGCTTCTTGGACCTCCATCCCCATTGTCCAGAGAGGACGTGACTGCTCAATGGGATGGTTACAATAATGTGACCTTCGGGATAGATCCGACGAAACAGGTCAAACCACCATTTTGGAACAAGTTAAGCATTTTCTTCGAGCTTCTGTACTGGTCAACAAATTTAGTGCGTCATTGTCTGGACATCATGCATATAGAGAAGGGAGTATCAGAGCACATACTTAACTTGTTTCTTTGTAAGGACGGGAAATCGAAAGACAACTTGAATGCTCGGATGGATCTACAGGAGTGGAGAATAAGGAGTGAATTGCACCCTAGACAGGTAGCGGGTAAACCGGGCAAGTTTGTACTTCCCAATGCCGCTTATCATATGTCACAACCGGAGAAGAAAAGATTCCTGCAGGTGTTGCATGATTTGAAAGTTCCTACAGGTTTCTCAGGATCATTCAGCAAGAAAATAAAAATTGTGAAAGGAAAGATCGATGGGCTGAAAAGTCATGATCACCATGTTATCATGGAGCACCTTCTTCCATTAGCCCTCAGGACTTCTCTCCCCAAAAAATATTGGTCTAGTAATCAACGACCTATGTTGTTTTTCCAGAGAGTTGTGTGCTAAAACACTGGAGGTTGTGATACTGGATAAACTAGAAAATTCTATTGCGTTGATACTTTGCAAGTTTGAGCGTATTTTCCCACCATCATTCTTCGATATCATAATACATTTGACGGTTCATCTTGCAACTGAGGCTAAGTTAGCCGGACCGGTACAATATCGATGGATGTATTCCGTCGAGAGGTACGTGTAATTTTTCGTTTCACGCAATTTATAAATTTATTGTTGTCCTGTATGCCCATATTTATTTATTCAACATATTTTCATTAGGTACCTCTACACTCTTAAAAAGTATATACGCAATAAAAATCGATCGGAGGGTTCTATCATGTAAGGTTATCTTCTTGATGAAGCAACCATATTTTGTTCCCGCTATCTAGACGAGAACATTGAGACAAGACTTAACCGGCCTCGAAGAATTCAAGACGGGCCATATGGTAAAGCCGAGTATAAGAGGGTAGACACTATGTTTATCAACAAGATATACCGGTTTATCTTGCTTAATTGCGCATGTCTTGAACAAATTAGAGAGTAAGTTTTTTGGATTAATTGTTATATTTGTGTTTGTGTGTGTATGAAATAATATAATATTAATGTCACCATTATTTGTCAAAAACAGAATTCATTTTAACGAGGTACGTGAGGGGCATCCTGATTAGAACGAAGAACGATTGGAAAAATATCATCAGGATAATTTTTGTGATTGGGTCACAGATCATATAAGTTATTCGAATAACATTTTATTGCTATCAGTTTTAATCTAAACTTGTATCGTTATGTATTTTTCGTAAAATTTGTTTTATTAGATCCACGATCCGAACTTGTCTGCATCATTTGAGAGTGATTCAAGATGTTTAGCTCAATTTCCTAGTATGGAGGTTGCATATTACAAAGGATTTGGTGTCCTTAGATACAAATTCGAAGTTAAGGATATAGAAATATCTAGAACCACTCAGAATAGTGGGATTGCGATGGTAGGATCGGACGGTGTGATTTATTATGGGTACTTAAATTGTATACTCGGCATCCACTATCCCGGACGATCAGAACCCTTTTATATATTCAATGTACTTGGTACGATACGCGAACCGATGCGGACAAGTGGAGAAGCAATCTTGGGACTTGGAAAGATGAATATGGATTGACCAGTGTGAACACACTTCGATTTTACGGTCAGGAAGATCCGTTTATCTTTCCAAACCAAGCGTTCCAAGTATACTACTCACAGTGTTTGAAGCATCCGGGATGGAGTGTTGTATGCCGATGGAAACCCAGAGATGTCTACGATGTCCCAAAATTCGAGGACAGCGATGAGGATGAAGAAGAGAGAAGGCTTAGAGTGCTCCGACCGTCTGTTTCAAAGGACGGGTTGTCTTCGGCCGATCATGAAGTTACGTGGGTTAGAAATAACACCGACGATGAAATCCAAGTAGATATTATAATGCGCCCACGAAATGAAAAAGGTTATCAGTAATGTTATATTATTACTTCACATTTTATGATCTATACATATCTAGTCAATACTTTTAATGATTGTCTAATGCGTCCACGAACTGTTTATCTAGATTTGATGACGATGTCAGGAGCAGCGAGGGGCGGCAGGAGCTCCAGCCGCGGCAGAGGCAGAGCGGTTCTGTCGCCCGGAGAGCTGCGTAGGGAGCTTCAGAGGGCCGGTCTTGCACCCAGATCGGAGACCCCTTCGGATGCCTCCTTCCGTGTGGATTTTGCCACACCTCTAGGTATATTGCACGCATATCCATTTTGAATGTAATATTATAGATATTCATGCATGTTTATGTCAAGATTACTTATATTGTCAATATTTGATTGTCTAGTTGTTGGTGATGCATCCATATCAGGGACAGAGGTCACTCCCGCTCCTCCAGGTATGTTTATATATCATATAGTGGATGTATATTGATTTAGAATACTATATCATAAATATACACACATTCCTTTTGCTCTTATTTAGATAGTAATTTTTATTATTGTCTAGCTGTAGGTGGTGACACCACCGCACCTGCGGGTATGTTTATATATCCTATAGTGTATGAATATTGATTTAGAACGTTGTATTATTGATCTACACATTCTTTTTGCAATTACTTATATAATCTATTTTTAATTGTCTAATTATAGGTGGTGCGTCCACATCTGACGCAGGGGCCACTCCTGCCACTTCCGTACCCTCCGTATCGTCTGTAGATTAGTATGAATAAATATAAAATATTTATTCATTTTACGTATGCTCTATAGAATAAATATGAACTTTATGGAAATTTAGCGTTAATGTTTATTTTCTAGTTGGAGGGGATGCGTCCGCATCCGGGACACCGGCTGTTCCTCACCGGAGGAACTATCGTCCGGCTCGTGCTGCTGCTCGGGCCCAGGCTCGTGCTTTAGTCACCGGAGGTATATATCACACTTCAATTTTCGTTTAACCTTGATTTCTTAATACAACTTTTTCTTAATATTGATTGTCTTGATATTTCTTGCAGACGCAGGGCCTCCCCATCCCAAGAAGGGGACTCAAGGCCCGAATCAGTCCTATAGGCTGAGGCCTGACAGAGCTAGGGGAAGGCAGCATTCCCCCTCTTTTTTTACCCTTGACTATCGCTATACCGGTCCTCATGCCGAGAGGTTCGGCCGGTATATGGGGGATGAAAGCCGGCTCGTGAAGAACTATCCACTTCACGTTGAGTGGGACGAGCAGCACCGGCGCTCATTCGCCTGCTTCTTTGATCAGGCTCGGGTATTAATATATATTTTCATTTGATTTATCCAATATATTTATTATTAACACTTGCAATCTAATAACAATGTTTTTTTTTGTATTTTCAGTTGGATTACGATTTTCAGCCTGTAGCCGACCATGATCACCCTGGGAGGGTGCTCGACCTTCATGCTCTGTACAATGGCCTGATGAAGAACATGCAGACCAAGGTCCGATACAACAGGAATGAGCTGAAGGCCGACTGCTATTCCCTGTGGATGGCGACCCCCGAGGCAGAGAGAGCGGCCATCCTATCTACTCCGGCGTTTGCGAGAGTCGACATAGAGACATGGCCTCTATTGCGAATATTTCGACTCTCAACGCAAACAGGTATGTATTTTAAATGTAATTCATTGTTTAGGATATAATTTATTTTTTTGTGTTCCTTAATTAGAAAACTAAATGTGAATGCATTGTGCAGAAACAGGCCGCTCAAAATATAGAGAATAGGAAATCGGCGAAGAGGGGTCGCCCTACTTACACAGGTGGCTCGAGGAATATTACTTGAGCCATGGAGTTATCGGTAAATTACAATAGACCGGCCTTTGTGATATAATGCAATATTAAGAGTTATTTTCTAATATATCTAATATTAAGAGTTATTTTCTAATATTAGAGACAGCTCAGACCCTGGCGCAAGGTGGTACACCGAGCGTGCCGTCTGCATATCTTGCCGTCCACGGCACCTCGACAGATCCCGCTACGGGCGAGCTTCGATATCTCGACGTCGCTACCTAGGAGTATTGTGTAAGTGTTAATATTTATTCAACCCATATTTGAAATTTTAGTTTTGGAAGGTTCAAATTTAAATTTTATACTTATACTTTACTGCTTAATGTGGGTGTAGGAGCGGGTGGTTGAGCAGGCCGAGGTCTCGGGGATCGATTTTACCGGACAGAGCGATCCGAGGCTGCTGACCCCAGTCCTGGACGCCGCACACGGAGGGCACCACGGAGGTTGGGAGAGAGGCCGGGGACTGGGCCCTAGCGGGACCCATATGAGGTTGGACTCCACCCCGGCGGTTACTTCCTCCGTCTCCAGTGAGCGACGTGTCCAGTAGGAACTGGAGAGCTTGATGGCCACCGTTCAGGAGTTGAAGGAGATGCTGGTATGTATACTACTTAATAGTAAAAAATCATGTCATATTATAGATATCAACATATCCAATATTAGTACGTAGCCTGAGCTTATTTGGTTGTAGACTTAGGTTTGATTAATCATACATACATATCTAATTAAAATAAACTACGGTTTTCCAAACTAGATATCCAAATGGGGTTTCGAAATAACTTGATAATGATACGAATTCGAATAATACACAGTTCTTACACGCTTATTACACATGTTAGGTCCAGACGCGACAGGGTACATCGGCCGAGCCTCCACACGCATCTCCTTCGGCTGCGGCTCCGCAAGCCACTACATCGGCCCCGCAAGCCACTACATCGGCCTCGGTTCCGCAGAAACTTCCTATAGCTCCACCGCCCGCTCAGACTCCCGCAGCCGCGGCTCCGCAAGCCACTACCTCGACGGCGGCTGCGCAGACCACATCGGCAGCTCCACAGTCCGTTCAGACTCCCGCACGCGCCGAATTGCATGATTTATTGACCGAGGAGCAGGCGCGCCAGATTCTAGCGTTTATCAGAGGTGGAGCTGGACCGAGTTAGGGTAGCTTTTTGATTCTTATTTTTTGAAACATGTATTTATTTATATGATACATATTGTACTATATTTTGGACTATATTGATATTGGTGGTCCTACGGTGTTTATATTTATATCATATTCTGTTTTTTGGTTTCTTTTGTATATTATATGCGTGAGATGTGATTATGAATACTGCGATATATGTTGTGTGATGATTAATTTTATATTTGATTGATGTATATATTATTGTGCACAGGGCAAGAAAAAATCAGGCAGCCCTTTTTATAAAAAAAACTGATAATATGTATCTATGGATTAATCCGTAGGTACACATGTTGCCCCTACGGAATAAACCGTAGGGGAAAAATATCAGGATAACTGATATTTTCCACTGTGATCTCAGTATCAGATGCCCATACGGAGTTATCCGTAGGGGCAAAATATCAGGATTTCTGATATTTTTCCCCTACGGATATGTACCTACGCATGTATCCATATAGGTTAGTACTTGACCCTACGGATTCATCCGTAGGTACAAGTAATCTATTTTAAAAAGCCGTAAATAAAATAATTTTTTTCCCCTACGACCTACTCCGTAGGGTAAACGGGACCTACACAGAACTCCGTAGAGGCAAGTTCAAGGCCTCAACTTGCACCTGCGGCGTTTGTACCTACAGGGTATTTTCTTGTCCCTACGGATATATCCGTAGGGGCAACCCTTATTTGTAGTAGTGAAAATAGCTAAAACTAATTACAAAAATATGTAAAAATAAAAAATAAAAAAAATAGATGTTTGATATTATTTTTGACGGCATGAGTGGTGAGAAATATTGTTGTTATTAATAAATAACCAGCTAATTCTTGTTTAAAACCTTGTTGAAATCTAGCTTCTTGGATATTATTGTATAACAACACTTGATTTAATATTTATGAAGATTTGAATTTCGAGCTAATATCGATGAGTTAATATATATCATCCAAATTTAAGAATAAGTGACTATTTATCAGTACAAATGATTGATTCAATTTATTGCATATTTTTCTAACCATATTTATCTTAATTTTGCATATTTTACGCCGTTCCGTATATGTTTTGTGAATCATTACAGGTTACAGGACTTAAACGCAAAACACTGCATACATGCATGGACGGAGACTTAATTGGAGCCTAATAAAAAATAGCGAATCAATTATCAAATTGGAAACAAACTTTGAAGATCTCGAGATCATCAAGACACAAATTATGGAAAAAGCCAAATATGCATCTGCTATAAAATTTCGGTCAAGTTTCCAATTTTTGAGATTTCGGCTGAAGTTTATTAGAGTTGGGTCTTGAGCTTTTTGGGAAACATAGATATTATCTGTATCTTTTAAAAAGTTTGTTTCAATTCTCTAGAGACCCTATAAATATCTTTGTATGATTCAATATGGTTTCATCTTTCCCTAGGCTTTAAAATTAGGATTTTTAATTTGGAGATATTAAGTTTTGTAATTCCTTAATCATTATGAAGTTTAATTCTATGATGCTTTCTTTTATGATAATGATGAGTATCTAATTATTCTTCTAGGGTTAGAATAATTCTTTCTATCATGATTGTGATATTTTAATATCTTTATTTCTTTTCTTTGTTTTTTTTCATGATGAATTTTTCTTGATCTAAAGTCTTCTCATTTTGTTTTTCATCTAAACAACTAAACTACATGATGATAGTTGATGCCTTGAATAGGTTTAGGAAAATGTGATAATACCAAGAAACTAGTTAGATTAATGATAGCGTGACGAACTAGAAATCTAATCAGGAAAGGTAAGAGACGATTTTTAATCAAGAAAATTCAATTTAGATTACGCCGATAAATATAATTAAACTTGTAAATTGACAACTTAGGAGTTATCTTATAGAAAGGGTCCTATGTTACTTGTGATTAATTAGAATTGTTGGTTTTAATTGTTTTCTAGATGATTTTATATACTTGATAGTGTAGATCTTATCTTATGAAGTATGCTTATATCATAGTTTGATATTTAATTGTCATATTATTTTACCCTATACTTTTATATAATTAATGGTTAATCAATTAAAACGTTGAAGTTAGAAAAGAATAGAATCATATAAACCAACCATGATAGTAAAGATAATTCGACACTCTATGTTTGCTTTATTATTTAAACCCACTTTTTAAATTACTTGTATTTTAATATTTAGTTTAACATCAACTACTTTCGTACTTGTTTTAAAATTAATTAGAATTCTCAACGCCTCCCTATGGATCGATCCGTAAGTACTATTGTGAAAAAATGTATAATTGCGGTTAAATTTATGACATCAGTAAAATCTCAATCAATTTTTTAGCGCCATTGTCGAGGAGGCGTTTGAAATTTTAATTACTTTTAATTCAAGTTAATTTAGTTTAGTTTTGTTTTATTTTATTCTACAAATATTTTATTTTTATTTCAGAAAACGAGATATACATCTAGGGAGCTTGGATCGAGGAAGGAGCAACTTTTAGCAAGACATAATTCAATAAAGTTTCGGCCGAAATTTCCCATATAGCTTTCAGCCGAAATTTTTAAGGTTTCTGATCTCGAGCTTGTTGCAGTCTGTTTTAGATTACTTCTACTTTCCATAACTTTGTTCCAATTTTAATGAAGTGTCAGGAGTGTAACAGAAACGAGGCTAATCCACAACGCTTCCATCTCCCTTTATGTAGGTAAGTTTCCTTTCTTCTCTAGCCCCTCTCTCTCTGTAATACCTAGTTCCACTATAAATATCTTCCGTATTTTAAATAAATACTTTCCCCAAAATTTTTCTATTTCTAATTTGTTTATAATTATTAGTTCCTAAATTTTCTAAATTTAATTACAAATTTTAATTTTCTAACCCTAGCTATTAAAACCCTAACCCTTTTCCTACACCAAGCCCAGCCCGCATACCCTCCCCTCACTCCCCTCTCTTCTTCTTCTCCTTCGTGTTCCCTTCTTTCCCGCTCTTTTCCTCACTTCCCCACGACCCGTGCCCACTTCCCCAACGACCCGTGCTCGCCCCACGACCCCTCCTCCTTCGCCAACCACCGTGACGACCGCTCATGGATGGTCTCTACCCACTCCCCCTCTCTTGTTCTAAGGTAACCCCACAGCTCTCTCTTGTTCCAAGGTAAATGGCTCTGGGAACATTCTTATGGTCATTTTGTTCTTAGAGCCATTTACCTTGATTAATTGATAATCCAAGCCTTACAAATATCTTAACCTTGATTGATATTGCAGTTATCATGATTTGTAATAATAAAAAACAAATTTATGTATCTTATCAAAAGCTTAAAAGAATAATTCTTTCCAAATTACAGATCATGTTATCTTTCCCCCTAGATTATAAATCAAAACTTCAGTTTGGGATGTGTTTGTATATTAAAAATTGTCTAGTTGGTTGATTCCTTTAGAACTTTGAGTTTAATTCCTAAAACCTTTGTGCACTCGAAAGTGCGTGCACATTAACAACTCACAGATATTTGGTACAAACTCAAAAAAAGTTAAAATATTTCATTACTCAATTATATGAAAGAATTGCTAATGTCCTTCTAAACAAATATTCCTTAATACAGTATTAATCTAGCACCCCCAACAAAAAAAAGGAAAAAGAAAAAAAGAAACTACGGTAATCTAGCATCGAAAGGCCCCGGCATGGGTCTAGCCATGGGAATAACAGACAAATAACCATAGTAACAAGGCTCATAAGGAGCGTAGCACATGCTGGTAGGAGACATCATAGGACGAACTGGATAGTTTAACCGAGTCTCAACATTATTCTTGGCGTACTCCTCTTGCCGTCTATGTTGTTGAATGTCGTAAAATGTTTCGGTATAAGCAGCTTCATGGAAAGGCGGTGTAGCCATAGGGACAGCAGGATGGTAACCATAATAATGAGGGTCAACAATAGGATAGAAATATGGCATCAATGCAGATCTCTCGAACCACAATGGTTCAGGGACAGCAGCACTATAGGGCATCATAGGAGCAAGAGAGTAGTAGTGGCGCATCTCAGTAGAATTCTTCAGGTGCTGCTCTCGTCGTCCATGTCCCTTGACACTATATAACTGCCCCACATGAGCGTCTTCATGAAAATTTTCATACCTTCGCTTCAACTCCTAAAACACCATCGCTGTCAACAGACTGTCATGACCAGCTTGGCGGTGTCTCCCTGTCCAATTCTGAATTCCAAGTATTTCAAACAGCCTAACAAGGCATGGTTCACCATAGGTATTCCCAATGTAAGCTCTGGCCATGCATTTGATACCGTACACTTTTCCAAACGGTTCCGAGACCACCCACAGAAAATCCGGCAAGGTGTTTTGCAGCGGCATCCAATTCACCAATTTGACCAGATATGCAAAGTCATACAACCCGTGAAAGGAAATCCACTTCGTCCCCTCACACCGTTTGATCAATTTCTCCAATATTACTGTCGAAAGAAGGCCAGTATCCACTCCATCCATGATGTTGTGGTCGAAATCTACACCGCTTTGCGTCAACAAATCGATCGAGGTTTGGGAACAGCGATCAACACGATGATCAAATTCTTTGAAATTAAATTGCCACAAATAGCACGAATTGCCTCCATCTGACACCGTAATTCCCAACTAAACAAGCTTCAAGTCGTTGTCATTGTTCTTCACGACTCTATAATACTCCTCTTCAGAAACGCTTCAAGGAGTTGGGGTTGTTAGAAATTAAACTTGTTTTCGGTTACAAAGAATTGAAGAGACATCGGTTATAAAAGGAAGGGATACCAATTCATGAATAGGTTTAATAAAAGGATATGTAACGGTTATTGTAATCAATTGGTATTATGAAGAGTCATAATGAAGGGGCATGTAAACTCCTATATAAGGAGATGTTTTGTAAAGTTTTAAAAGTGTAAGGAAAATATAAGAATAGTTTATTGATACTTTCTCCATTCTCTATCCATTCTCTCCTCCAAACACATTCGGCTACATCATAGACCGAACATAAAGTTGTGAAGATCCTAACAAAGTGGTATCAGAGCAAGGTTCGAAGAAAATGTCGAAGACAACACTCTCGTACAACGCCCCACGCCTCACCAAAGATAACTATGAAAATTGTAGCATCAAAATGAAGACTTTTTTGGGAGCAGTAGGCACTTGGGATGTGGTGGTCCGAGGCTATGATCGGCCTCAAGATGTAGCTGCACTGACGGCAGCTTAGAGAACGACCCACGAAAAATTATTCGAGAAAGATTGTACCGCAAGATACTTTATCGAGCAAGGTGTCGATGATTCGACTTTCGAGAAGATTTCGGCTGCCACTAATACAAAGCAACAGTGGGAGATACTTGAGAAAACCTTCCAAGGAGTCGAGAAGGTTAAAAAGATACGCTTACAATCACTAAGGAGGGAGTTTGAATTGTTAAAAATGGAGGAGAATGAATCGGTGACTGACTATAATGCCCGAGTGCTTACGGTGGTCAACCAAATGAAGAGGAACGGAGAAAAAAATGGAGGATGTAAGGGTGATAGAGAAAATTCTTCGGTCACTACCACCGAAGTTTGACTTCATTGTGTGTTCAATTGAAGAGTCAAAGAATCTTGAAGAAATGACGATAGATGAGTTGATGGGTTCACTAAAAGCCCACGAAGAACGGTTCGTGAAAAAGCAAGAACCGATTGAAAAATTACTACAAACACAAGTTAATTTGAAAGGTTATTCGGTTGAAAATGGTCAAAATGACCGAAATCGAGGAAATACACGCGGCCGAGGAAGAGGCCGTGGCCGAGGTCAATTCGGTCGAGGACAAGGTGGTCGAGGAGGTCAAAACAATGACGATAGAAGCCAAAGCCAAAATTTCGGCCGAGGTCGAGGCCGAGGACGATCGACTGGTGGAAGAGGGAGACCGAATGTTCAATGCTATAATTACAAGAAATTCGGTCACTACGCAGCAGACTGTTGGGGAAAAACAGTCGAGGAAAAATCAAACTTTGTGGAGAAAGAAGATTACAATGACGATGTACTTCTGCTGGCTTTTAAAGGTGACGAAGAAAGTGCCGACACTTGGTATCTCGATACTGGTGCAAGTAATCATATGTGTGGCAAGCGAAACATGTTCGTAGACTTGGACGAATCGGTGAGTGGCCAAGTCACATTCGGTGACTGTTCGAAGGTACCAGTAAAAGGCAAAGGTAAAATTTTAATTCGACTGAAAGATGGATCACAAAAATATATCGAAAATGTGTATTATGTGCCGAATATGAAAAACAACATCTTGAGTTTGGGACAACTCTTAGAAAAGAATTTCGATATTCATTTAAAGGATCGAACTCTTTTCTTAAGAGATAACCGAATGAAGTTGATAGCAAAAGTGCAGATGACGAAGAATCGGCTATTTCTATTGGATATCAAATATGGTGAAGCAAAGTGTCTAAAATCATCGGTGAAAGATTCGGCTCGGTTATGGCATATGAGGTATGGACATCTCAATTTCGGCGGACTAAACTTGTTGGCGAGGAAGAACATGGTCAAAGGTTTGCCGATTATGAATGAACCGAAAGAGTTATGTGAAGGGTGTTTACTTGGTAAACATCACCGAGCAAGTTTTCCAAAAGAAGCCGAGTTTAAAGCCAAGGAGCTATTACAACTTGTCCACACCGATGTATGTGGACCAATTACTCCAAATTCATTTGGTGGAAAAAGGTACATTCTAACATTTATTGATGATTTCACAAGGAAAACATGGGTATATTTTCTAAAAAATAAATCGGAAGTTTTTGAAAATTTTAAAAGATTCAAAATGAATGTGGAAAAAGAAAGTGGGTTTTATTTGAAATCGGTCAGGTCAGACAGAGGTGGAGAATTCACTTCAAATGAGTTTGAAAATTTTTGCAAAGAAAATGGGATTCGGCATTTCTTAACGGCCTCCTATTCACCACAACAAAATGGAGTGGCCGAACGAAAAAATAGAACCATATTAGACATGGTGAGATGTATGTTGAGTAGTAAAAATATGCCGAAGGAATTTTGGGCAGAAGCGGTTGCATGTGCTGTGTACATTCTAAACCGATGCCCAACCCAGAGTCTACAAAATGTAACACCGCAGGAGATGTGGCATGGTTATAAGCCGAATGTAAGTCACTTTAAAATTTTCGGGAGCATAGCATATGCTCATGTCCCCGAACAAAAGAGAGTAAAACTTGATGACCGAAGTTCTCGGTTGATTTTTATCGGTTATGATCTAAGAACCAAAGGCTACAAGCTGTTTGATCCAGTCAATAAGAAGGTCATTGTTAGCCGAGATGTCGAATTTGATGAAGAAAGCTTATGGAGTTGGAGCGATGAAGCCGAAAGCAGCAGACCGAATGAAGTACTCGGTCAAGAAGAAAAGAAAAGAAATGAAGTCGAAGTTGATGTTCCATCGCCTGCAACAACACCTCGGTTCAATTCGCCTCAAGTCGGTTCTCCACAAACCGAAGCGTCGTCAAGTTCAACTCCACCAAGAAATCCAAGGACGGGTACTATGACCGAGTTATATGAGGTAACCGAAATGCAAAATAATCTAACATTATTTTGTTTGTTTGCCGAATGCGAGCCAATGAATTTTGAAGAAGCGGTCAAAGACCGAAGGTGGAAAGAAGCAATGGACGAAGAAATCAGTGCTATTGAGAGAAATGGAACTTGGGAGATCACCGAACTTCCCAAAGGCAAGAAACCCATAGGAGTGAAATGGGTGTACAAGGAGAAAAAGAACGCTAAGGGAGAAATCGAGCGATATAAGGCAAGGTTAGTGGTCAAAGGCTACAAACAACAAGCTGGCATTGATTATGATGAAGTTTTCTCACCAGTAGCGCGACTCGAGACAATTCGACTGATCATTGCTATGGCGGCTCAATTCAGTTGGAAGATATATCAATTTGATGTTAAATCGGCATTCCTCAATGGATATCTTGAAGAAGAAGTCTACATCGAGCAACCACTCGGTTATGAGAAGAAAGGACATGAGTCGAAAGTACTGAAGCTAAAGAAGGCTTTATATGGCCTGAAGCAGGCACCGAGAGCATGGAATAGTCGAATCGACATATACTTCCAAGCACACGGTTTCATGAAGTGTCCTTATGAGCATGCATTATACATAAAGAAGTCCGAAAAAGGTGATATTTTTATAGTATGTTTATATGTGGATGATCTCATCTTCATAGGAAACAATCCACGTATGTTCGATGACTTCAAAAGCTCGATGGTTAAAGAATTTGAAATGACCGACATCGGTCAGATGGCATATTATTTGGGAATAGAGGTAAAGCAAAGACCGAATGGAATTTTCTTATCCCAAGAAGGATATGCTCGGTCGATTTTGAGAAAGTTCAATATGGAGCAAAGCAATTCGGTCAATACCCCAGTAGACTGCGGAACAAAATTATCAAAGTTCGATGAAGGGAGCAATGTGGACTCGACGCATTTTAAAAGCTTGGTAGGCAGTCTTCGGTATCTTACATGCACAAGACCGGATATTCTATATGGAGTCGGCTTGATCAGCCGATACATGGAAGAACCGAAATTGACACATTTATCAGCGGCGAAAAGGATATTGAGATATATCAAAGGTACACCAAATTTCGGTTTGTTCTATTCGAAATCTAACAATTTTGAATTATATGCATATACCGATAGCGATTGGGGAGGAGATATAGATGACCGGAAAAGTACGACAGGGTATATTTTCTTCATCGGTGAATCAATATTTACTTGGTGTTCCAAGAAGCAACCGATAGTGACACTATCAACTTATGAAACCGAATACGTTGCTATATCGGCTGGAGTTTGCCATGCTATATGGCTAAGAAATCTGCTGAAAGATCTAAAGGTTGAACAGGAAGGACCTACGAAGATGTATGTGGACAACCAATCTGCTATAGCACCGGCGAAGAATCCAGTGTTTCATGAACGAAGCAAGCACATTGATACTCGGTATCACTCTATCAGAGAACATGTGAGGAAGAAAGAGGTCGAACTCGTTCATGTCAAATCACAAGATCAACTGGCCGACATTTTTACAAAGCCCCTAAAATTTGAAGTGTTCGCAAAATTGCGAGGAAAGATCGGCATGGTAAAACAAGTTTAAGGGAGCATGTTAGAAATTAAACTTGTTTTCGGTTACAAAGAATTGAAGAGACATCGGTTATAAAAGGAAGGGATACCAATTCATGAATAGGTTTAATGAAAGGATATGTAACGGTTATTGTAATCAATTGGTATTATGAAGAGTCATAATGAAGGGGCATGTAAACTCCTATATAAGGAGATGTTTTGTAAAGTTTTAAAAGTGTAAGGAAAATATAAGAATAGTTTATTGATACTTTCTCCATTCTCTATCCATTCTCTCTTCCAAACACATTCGGCTACATCATAGACCGAACATAAAGTTGTGAAGATCCTAACAGGGGTTGGCTCAAGGAATTCCCGGAACTCTGTATCGATGAATACGTGGCGGAAAAAGGGGCGCATGTTGGATAGCCCATCCAACTCATGGATGAAGTTTTCAGCCCAGACATCCTTCACGGTTTTCTCACGGATGATGGACATGATGGCTTCTCTTCCTCTTCATAGTTTTTGGTTAATAATTTTTTTTATTTGGAACTTTAAGAAAACATGGTCTATATTTATAGAGCAAACCAAGATTGAACAAAATCTTAAATAAAAATAAAAGATTAAATAGAATTCACTGTGTTTAAACTTGATGATTATCTCTTTATATCAGTACCGATTTAAACAATTATCTATTTACATCAGAAAAACATTAGAAATATTTACTGTAATCTTGATGGCCCAACTAATTTTTTCCTTAAATTATAACTGGCCTTTTACATGTGAAGATATATCAAAAATAAAACTGTTATTGCTGGATTTTATAAAAAGAAAAATTGAATTATTTTTCAAATATTAGAGTGCTTATTTAAACTATCCTATTTTAGGCTATGCAATTTTATATTTTACAAAATATAGATAACATGAATTATCTAAGAATAACCAAATTTTTATATTTGATTTTATTCTAGTTTACTTAGAGAGAAAGCACTTTCTTCTGAATCTTCTTATCTTTGATCTCTCTTTCTTCTCTCTCTCTGGCTTTTGTATTTATATTCCCTTCCAAATAAATACTCAAACCAATGGTTTTTTATCAAACAGTCCAAAGATTAAAAGAACAAAAGATCATAAATGTTGTAATATTTTCTTTTACACATAAGCCATAAATACTCAACTACTGAGACTTTACAAATCATGTAATGTTTGTATATATAGTTATAAATAATAAATTTCGTGTTTGTATTAATTTGTTACAGAAAAATCTACATTTATTTCTTTTACTTGTTGACATGCCTCTATTATAGAGTCAGTAGTAGACCATCAAAATGAAATCAAAATTGGGACCCTATGAGTTGTGGTTGTAATAGTAGAGATAGAGATAGAGATAGAGGTAGATATTTAAATCATAAAATTGACAAATCGCTTTATTTATTATATTTATTAAATTCATCACATGAATAGTACAAAAATTCCATGGTGTGTTGGCCATATATGCTTGATCATGAAACAGAAAAAAAATATGAATATGGACTCCACCAAGTTTCTCTAAGCACTAGTAAAATAGGGGGTTGCCCTTACGGATGGAAATATCTGTAGGGGCAGATTTTACTTGGCCCAACGGATTAATCCGTAGGGCTAAAAGGTTGCCCCTACGGGCACAGACGTCCAAGAATAAAAATATTAATTCTTAATTTGGTGTTTGCCCCTACGGAGCCGCAAAAAAAGGACCTACGGGTATATCCGTAGGGGCAAGTAAATATCTATTTAACAAAACCCCAGATCGATCGCCTACGCTCACTTTCTCTCTCTCTCTCTCTCAATCGCGTGCGAGAAAAAACCCCAAATCGGCACGCCGTCGTTGCCACCGTCGCCTCCGTCGTCGCCACCGCCGTTTCGTCGCCACCGTCGTCGCCACCGCCTGTTCGGTCGCCACCGTCGTCGCCACCGCCGATTTCGTCGCCAAATCGCCACCGTCGTCGCTCCAACCCACCAGCAGCCGTTCAGGTATAAATCTCGAGGTAAATTAAAGCATTTTTGGATTATTTTGGGCTTAGGGTTCATGGCTAGGTCTGGGTTGCGTGCGCGAGAGTTGGGGTTGGGCAGGGGTCGCGGTGGCGGTCGGGGTCGGGGTCGGGGTAGGGTTAGGGTTGGGGTTCGGCTGCTGCTGGGGTGGGGCTGGGGTTAGGGTTACGGTGGGGCTGGGGTTAGGGTTACGGTAGTGGGGCTTGGGTTAGGGTTACGGTGGGGCTGGTTGAATGGCTCTTCTGATTAGTTGACAAATACAATGTTAATCATAATTTACTCGACACAGATGGTAGAAAATCAGAAAAAGATCAAGAAAAAATAATCGATTTTGATTTTAACATGCAGGGTGTTGATACAAGATGTAATATCTAGTAGCAGATGCTAGGTATATAAACTAAAGAATAGTTGTAAATGAACCGCTAGCAAGAAAATCCTATAATTATACACATCGCTTGACGCATGAAGCCTGAAGCTCTTTCTTTTGGGGATAAAACTAGTTATATTCCTGCATTGCCTAGAAATAGCAGTGAGTTGGTTAAAACTTTTCAAACACAACCCCCCACCCCAAAAAAAAAGAAAGAAAGAAAGGGCAAGGAAAAAAAAAGAATAGCAACATGCAATACAAGCTAGCAACCGTAAATAACTGAGATTATGTCTACCTTGGCAATTTGAACAATGATGGTCTTGTCTGGATTGTTAAGATCCACTTTATGGGGGTGAGGAACATATTTTGCAACTGTATTTATAATTTTTCATTCTGTCAAGTGTTGAAATAAAAATCAACACTTGACAATCAATCCAAGATGCTCAATAACTTGCTTCAAAACCATAATCTAATCTTGATGATGCTCATTATTAGTGATTTCCATGATCACGACACGTGGCAGATGACGTGTCTCGTAACGCTTTATGATATCAGTATCCTATATTTGT
Source organism: Agapanthus africanus (assembly GCA_030015575.1). Taxonomy (NCBI): domain Eukaryota; kingdom Viridiplantae; phylum Streptophyta; class Magnoliopsida; order Asparagales; family Amaryllidaceae; genus Agapanthus; species Agapanthus africanus. The sequence goes on from CM057337.1 coordinate 544,205,497, forward strand.
AGTTTTAATTGTTGATTGTTATAGATGTATACCATTGCAATAATAGTTTTTGGTTGATGAATGCTATTGCAATGTAGGATGATCAGTTCTATCAATCTTGATCTCAATGGTTTAAAATCATGTTACACATACAACACGAATGCACAACAAACGCATAATTAGAGAGCGACTCGAGATATTCAGGTTAAAACCAATATATGATACTCGATGATAATATGAAACCTTCATATTCCCATCGATACCCATATATGAAACTAAAAGCGCCACTTAGTCCCCGTCTATCGATTAACATACGTGCGATGCTCGTCGTGACCTAGAACTATACGAAGGTTGTTAAATATCGGACAGTATAGCTCGATACTAACAACCGTCGTATAGTCTACGCGACGAGAAAATTCAATCGTATGGTAATCCATAGATTTGTCCCGTGTGGACAAGTTAAGAATGTATAAAGCAAACGCCTTCATTCACTTGTGTTTTCATCCGTTTCGAGATATTTCGTCGATATCTTTCCGATGGTTCTCCGTGTACAAAGATAGATTAGATGTTCATTTCAACGTTGTTTCACAGCTTTGAAATGATTATCTATTCTATTACAGTGTACTCGGAGAATAGCGGGGAGGTGCTGCCGAAATTTACTCGAAACGGTTGAAAGCACAAGTGATGGGCGTTCGCTCTATACATTCTTAATGGGATAGAAGCCTACCCCCGACAGCCGGAACACATACATACAAACGGATAATTAGAGAGCGATTCGAGATGTTCGGGTTAAAATCAATATATGATACTCGATGATAATATGAAACCTTCATATTCCCATCGATACCCATATATGAAACTAAAAGCGCCACTTAGTCCCCGTCTATCGGTTAACATACGTGCGATGCTCGTCGTGACCTAGAACTATACGGAGGTTGTTAAATATCGGACAGTATAGCTCGATACTAACAACCGCCGTATAGTCTAAGCGACGAGAAAATTCAATCGTATGGTAACCCATAGATTTGTCCCGTGTGGACAAGCACTACTACAAATAAGGGTTGCCCCTACGGATTTATCGGTAGGGGCAACCCACTGCCCCTACGGATATGTACGTAGGGGCGAAAAAAGACCCCGTAGGTGCAAAGGCCGCAGGTGCAAGTTGAGGCCCTGAACTTGCCCCTACGGGCAAATTAGAGCCCCTACGGATATATCGGTAGGTGTTATAGCCCCTACGGAGTACCCCGTAGGGGTAATCAAATCATATATATAATTTTTTTTTGAATATATTGTATATAACTACGGATAACTCCGTAGGTCCTTGTTCTACCCCTACGGATATCTCCGTAGGGGATAGAAAGTGGCCCCTACGGATAGGTCCGTAGGAGCCTTCCCAACACCCTGCACTGAGATCAAGGGGGAAAATATCAGGAAACCTGATATTTTGCCCCTACGGATAAATTCGTAGGGGATAAACAGTTGCCCCTACGGACATATCCGTAGGGGCATTCCCAACACCCTACACTGATATCAGGTGGGAAAATATCAGGTTTCCTGATAGTTTGCCCCTACGGATATGCCCGTAGGGGCAACATATATACCTACGGCTTAATCCGTAGGTACATATTGTCTATATTTTTTTTTAAAAAATGGGCTGCTCGATTTTTTCCCGCCCTGTGCACAATACTATATACATCAATCAAATCATATATTGCAGTATTCATAATCACATCTCACGCATATATATAATATACAAAAGAAACCCAAAAACTGAATATGATATAAATACAAACCAATATCAATATCGTTTCAAAATGTAGTACAATGGGATATAAATACATGTTTCAAAAAATAAGAACCAAAAAGCTACCCTAGTTCGGTCCAGCTCCACCTCCGAATAACGTTAGAATAACGCGCGCCTGCTCCTCGGTCAATACACTCTGCAATGCTACATATAAGGGAGTCTGAGCGGCATGTGGAGCTGGCGATGTGGTCTGCGCAGCCGCCGTCGAGGTAGTCGCTTGCGGAGCCGCGGCTGCGGGAGTCTGAGTGGGCGGTGGAGCTACAGGAGCTGTCTGCGGAACCGCAACCGATGTAGTGGCTTGCGGAGCCGCAGCCGAAGGAGATGCATGTGGAGGCTCGACCGATCTACCCTGTCGCGTCTGGACATAACGTGTGTAAGAAGCGTGTAAGAACTGTGTATTATTCGAATTTGTTTCATTATTAAGTTATTTCGAAACCCTGTTTGGATATCTAGTTTGGAAAAGCGTTGTTTATTTTAATTACATATGTATGTATGATTAATCAGACTTAAGTCTAAAACCAAATAAGCTCAAGCTAGGTACTAATTATGGATATGTTGATATGTATATAATATGAAATGATATTTTAATATAAAGTAGTATACATACCAGCATCTCCTTCAACTCCTGAACGGTGTCCCTCAAGCTATCCAGTTCCTGATGGACATGCCGGTCACTGGAGACGGAGGAAGTAACCGCCGGGGTGGGGTCCAACCTCATATGGGCCCTGCTAGGGCCCAATCCCCGGCCTCTCTCCCAACCTCCGTGGTGCCCTCCGTGTGCGGCGTCCAGAACTGGGGTCAGCAGCTTCGGATCGTTCTGTCCGGTAAAATCGATCCCCGAGGCCTGGGCCTGCTCAACCACCCGCTCCTACACCCACATTAAGCAGTAAAGTATAAGTATAAAATTTAAACTTGAACCTTCCAAAACTAAAATTTCAAATTTGGGTAGAAAAAATATTAACACTTACGCAGTACTCCTGGGTAGCGATGTCGGGACATCGAAGCTTACCCGTGGTAGGATCTGTCGAGGTGCCGTGGACGGCAAGATATGCGGACAGCACGCTCGGTGTACCACCTGACGCTACGGTCCGAGATGTCTGCAATATTAGAAAGTAACTCTTAATATTAGAAATATTAGAGAATAACTCTTAATATTGCAGAATATTAGAGAATAACTCTTAATTTACCGATAACTCCATGGCTCGAGTAATGTTCCTTGAGCCACCTGTGTAAGTGGGGCGACCCCTCTTCGCCGACTTCCTGTTCTCCGTATTCTGAGCGGCCTGTTTCTGCACAACGCATTAACATTTAGCTTTCTAATTAAGAAACACAAAGAAATAAATTATATCATAAATAATGAATTAAATTTAAAATACATACTTGTTTGCGTTCGGAGTCGAAATAAGCGCACAATAGAGACCATGTCTCTACGTCGACTCTCGCAAACGCCGGAGTAGATAGGAGGGCCGCTCTTTCTGCCTCGGGGGTCGCTATCCACAGGGAGTAGCAGTCGGCCTTCAGCTCATTCCTGTTGTATCGGACCTTGGCCTGCATGTTCTTCATCAGGCCATTGTACAGAGCATGAAGGTCGAGCACCCTCCCCGGGTGATCAGGGTCGGCTACAGGCTGAAAATCGTAATCCAACTGAAAATACAAAAAAAAAACATTGTTATTAGATTGCAAGTGTTAATAATAAATATATTGGATAGATCAAATGAAAATATATATTAATACATACCCGAGCCTGTTCAAAGAAGAGGGCGAATGAGCGCTGGTGCTGCTCGCCCCACTCAACGTGAAGTGGATAGTTCTTCACGATCCGTCTCTCGTCCCCCAAATACCGGCCGAACCTCTCGGCATGAGGACCGGTATAGCGATAGTCAAGGGTAAAAATAGGAGGAATGCTGCCTCCCCCCTAGCTCTATCAGGCCTCAGCCTATGGGACTGATTCGGGCCTCGAGTCCCCCTCTGGGGATGGAGAGGCCCTACGCCTGCACGAAATATCAAGACAATCAATAATAAGACAAAGTTGTATTAAGAAATCAAGGTTAAACAAAAATTCAAGTGTGATATATACCTCCGGTGAATAGCGCACGAGCCTGGGCCCGAGCAACAGCATGAGCGGGACGATAGTTCCTCCGGTGAGGAACAACCGGGGTCCCGGACCCGGACGCATCCCCTCCAACTATAAAATAAACATCGACGCTAAATCTCCATGAAGTTCATATTTATTCTATAGAGCATATGTAAAATAAATAAATATTTTAAATTTATTCATACTAACCTGCAGACGATGCGGAGGGTATGGAAGCGGCAGGAGTGGCCCCAGTGGAAGGTGTGGACGCACCACCTATAATTAGACAATTAAAAATAGATTTTATAAGTAATTGCAAAAAGAATGTGTAGATCAATAATATAACGTTCTAAATCAATATGCATGCACTATAGGACATATAAACATACCCGCAGGTGCGGTGGTGTCACCACCTACAGCTAGACAATAATAAAAATTGCTAAGTAAGAGCAAAAGGAATGTGTATATTTATGATATAGCATTCTAAATCAATATATATACACTATATGATATATAATCATACCTGGAGGAGCGGGGGTGGCCTCTGTCCCAGATGTGGATGCAGGACCAACAACTAGACAATCAAACATTGACAATATAAGTAATTTTGACATAAACATGCATGAATATCTGTAATATTACATTGAAAATGGATATGCGTGCAGTATACCTGGAGGTGTGGCAAAATCCATACGGAAGGAGGCATCCGAAGGGGTCTCCGATCTGGGTGCAAGACCGGCCCTCTGAAGCTCCCTACGGAGCTCTCCGGGCGGCAGAACCGCTCTGCTTCTGCCTCTGCCTCTGCCGCGGCTGGAGCTCCTGCCGCCCCTCGCTGCTCCCGACATCGTCATCAAATCTAGATAAACGGTTCGTGGACGCATTAGACAATCATTAAAAGTATTGACTATATATGATCTAGAGCGTAAAATGTGAAGTAATAATATAACATTACTGATAACCTTTTTCGTTTCGTGGGCGCATCATACATATCTACTTGGATTTCATCGTCGATGTCATTTCTAACCCACGTAACTTCATGATCGGTCGAAGACAACCCGTCCTTCGAAACAGACGGTCGGAGCACTTTAAGCCTTCTCTCTTCTTCGTCCTCATCGCTGTCCTCGTATTCTGGGACATCGTAGACATCTCTAGGTTTCCATCGGCATACAACACTCCATCCCGGATGCTTCAAACACTGTGAGTAGTATACTTGGAACGCTTGGTTCGGAAAGATTAACGGATCGTCCTGACCGTAAAATCGAAGTGTGTTCACACTGGTCAATCCATATTCATCTTTCCAAGTCCCAAGACTGCTTCTCCACCTGTTTGTATCGGTTCGCGGATCGTACCAAGTACAGTGGAATATATAAAAGGGTTCTGATCGTCCGGGATAGTGGATGCCGAGTATACAATTTAAGTACCCATAGTAAATCACACCGTCCGATCCTACCGTCGCAATCCCACTATTCTGAGTGATTCTAGATGTTTCTATGTCCTTAACTTTGAATTTGTATCCAAGGACACCAAATCCTTTGTAATATGCAACCTCCATACTAGGAAATTGAGCTAAACATCTTGAATCACTCTCAAATGATGCAGACAAGTTCGGATCGTGGATCTAACAAAACAAATTTTACGATAAGTACATAACGATACAAGTTTAGATTAAAACTGATAGCAATAAAATGTAATTCGAATAACTTACATGCTCTGTGACCCAATCACAAAAATTATCCTGATGGTATTTTTCCAAACGCTCTTCGTTCCAATCAGGATGCCCCTCACGTACCTCGTTAAAATGAGTTCTGTTTTCGACAAATAATTGTGACATTAATATTATGTCATTTCATACACACACAAACACAGATATAACAATTAATCCAAAAGAACTTACTCTCTAATTTGTTCAAGACATGCACAATTAAGCAAGATAAACCGGTATATCTTGTTGATAAACATAGTGTTTACCCTCTTATACTCGGCTTTACCATATGGCCCGTCTTGAATTCTTCGTGGTCGGTTAAGCCTTGTCTCAATGTTCTCGTCCAGATAGCGGGAACAAAATGTGGTTGCTTCATCAAGAAGATAACCTTGCATGATAGAACCCTCTGGTCGATTTTTATTGCGTATATACTTCTTAAGAGTGTAAAGGTACCTAATGAGAATATGTTGAATAAATAAACACGGGCATACAGGACAAAAATAAATTTATAAATTGCGCGAAACGAAAAATTACACGTACCTCTCGACGGGATACATCCATCGATATTGTACCAGTCCGGCTAACTTCGCCTCAGTTGCAAGATGAACCGTCAAGTGTATTATGATATCGAAGAATGACGGTGGGAAAATACGCTCAAACTTGCAAAGTATCAACGCAATAGAATTTTCTAGTTTATCCAGCGTCGCAACCTCCAGTGTTTTAGCACACAACTCCCTGAAAAAACAACATAGGTCGTTGATTACTAGACCAACCGAGTCGGGGAGAGAAGTCCTGAGGGCTAATGGAAGAAGGTGCTCCACGATAACATGGTGATCATGACTTTTCAGCCCATCGATCTTGCCCTTCACAATTTTTATTTTCTTGCTGAATGATCCTGAGAAACCTGTGGGGACTTTCAAATCATGCAACACCTGCATGAATCTTTTCTTCTCCGGTTGTGACATATGATAAGCGGCATTGGGAAGTACAAACTTGCCCGGTTTACCCACTACCGGTTTAGGGTGCAGTTCACTTCTTATTCCCTACTCTTGTAGATCCATCCGGGCATTCATGTTGTCTTTCGATTTCCCGTCTTTACACAGAAGCAAGTTAAGTATGTGCTCTGATACTCGCTTCTCTATATGCATGACGTCCAGACAATGACGCACTGAATTTGCAGACCAGTACGGAAGCTTTAAGAAAATGCTTAACTTGTTCCAATATTGTGGTTTGACCTGTCTCGTCGGATCCATCCCGAAGGTCACGTTATTGTAACCATCCCATTTAGCAGTCACGTCCTCTTCGGACAATGGGGATGGAGGCCCAAGAAGCTCCTGATGACCATCAAAGTGAACCGTGTCTAACCTATAGGGGTGGTCTGGAGGCAGAAAACGTCGATGGCCGCAATAATAAACCTTCCTGGTAAAATTCAAAAAATTTAATGTTGTGTGTTCATGGCAATGAGGACATGCTTTGTGACCATGTACAGACCAACCTGATAGCATTCCATACACAGGAAAGTCATTAATTGTCCACATTAAAGCCGCACGCAGTATGAAGGTTGTATTTGTGTTTAAATCATATGTCTCTACACCATCAATGAACAAAATTTTCAGCTCCTCGATCAGAGGTCGGAGATAGACGTCGATATTGTTCCCCGGTGAGTTTGGTCCGTCGATAAGAAGAGGCATCATAAAGTATGATTGGTCCATAGCCAACCAAGGCGACAGATTATAAATTATCATTACAACGGGCCATGTACTGTGACTTCCAGCCATATAGTTGAATGGGCAGAAGCCATCGGCAGCCAGTCCGAGCCGGACATTGCGAGGATCGCTACTGAATATTGCGTGCCTCCTATCGAAATCCTTCCATGCCGGTGAATCTCTTGGATGGCTCATTTTTCCATTTTCGCTTGGAGGAGCACGGTGATGCCAAATCATTGCCTCGGCTGTTTTCTTGCACCTGAATAGCCTCTGTAGCCTCTGTGTTATGGGAAAATATTATGCTATCTTCACAGGTATATCAGGCTTCTTATCAGAATCTTTCGGCTTATACCTGGCCTCTCCGCATGTTGGACACTCTTTCAAATCTGAATTCTCTTTCCGGTACAACAGGCAATTTTTAGGACATGCTTGAATCTTCTCGCACTTTAGACCCAAATCAGACATCATTTTCTGGGCTTCGTACCAGCTTTCGGGCACATTATTTGCCGGAGGCATAGAATCTTTCAAGAACGAAAGAAGCATTGTGAATGACTTGTTGCTCCATCCATTTAGGCACTTAATTTGGAAAAGTTGGACGAACCATGAGAGGGTGGAATACTTCGCATTCTCATAAATTGGTTTCCTAGCATCATTCATGAAATTTTCATATTTATCCGCACGCGGTCCTTGACCGGAAGGAATGTCATCTTCGGTACGAATAGATTCACCTAGGGCAGCCTCTACCATATCCTCCATTTCTTCTGATGGAAATAAATTTCCGTATCCTGCCGTATTACCGAATTCTTCTTCTTCTCCTGCCGCATTATCGTGTTCTCCTTCTTCTTCTACCGCAGTACTGCATTCTTCTCCTTCCCCGTGATATTTCCAAGTTGAATAAAGTCTAGTAAACCCATGTTTTACAATATGAAGCTCTGCCAATTCTACCTTCTGAAAGTACTTATTGCCACATCTATCGCACGGACAGAGAATCTTCTCTATTATGATCTTATTATGTGCTCGTGCAAATTCAAGGAAAGCAGCAACTCCTGCGACAAACTTAGGTTGCATACGTTGTTTCCAATCCACATACATCCAGTCCTTAACTCTGACGTACTCATGGGCCATGCTAGACTGAATAACATATAAATTGTAGGTTATGCTGACTATATTGAGAAATATAAGAACGGGATAGTTACTGACAAAGGAGAAAATCCGTGTATATGCTTTGTGTGTGCGTTTGTCGTTAAAAAGAATAAATTATCGCACGTTATGTTGACCGATAGACGGGGACTAAGTGGCGCTTTTAGTTTCATATATGGGTATCGATGGGAATATGAAGGTTTCATATTATCATATATTGGTTTTAACCCGAACATCTCGAATCGCTCTCTGATTATGCGTTTGTATGTATGTGTTCCGGCTGTCGGGGGTAGGCTTCTATCCCATTAAGAATGTATAGAGCGAACGCCCATCACTTGTGCTTTCAACCGTTTCGAGTAAATTTCGGCAGCACCTCCCCGCTGTTCTCCGAGTACACTGTAATAGAATAGATAATCATTTCAAAGCTGTGAAACAACGTTGAAATGAACATCTAATCTATCTTTGTACACGGAGAACCAGCGGAAAGATACCGACGAAATATCTCGAAACGGATGAAAACACAAGTGAATGAAGGCGTTTGCTTTATACATTCTTAACTTGTCCACACGGGACAAATCTATGGGTTACCATACGATTGAATTTTCTCGTCGCGTAGACTATACGACGGTTGTTAGTATCGAGCTATACTGTCCGATATTTAACAACCTTCGTATAGTTCTAGGTCACGACGAGCATCGCACGTATGTTAACCGATAGACGGGGACTAAGTGGCGCTTTTAGTTTCATATATGGGTATCGATGGGAATATGAAGGTTTCATATTATCATCGAGTATCATATATTGGTTTTAACCCGAACATCTCGAATCGCTCTCTAATTATGCGTTTGTATGTATGTGTTTCGGCTGTCGGGGGTAGGCTTCTATCCCATTAAGAATGTATAGAGCGAACGCCCATCACTTGTGCTTTCAACCGTTTCGAGTAAATTTCGGCAGCACCTCCCCGCTGTTCTCAGAGTACACTGTAATAGAATAGATAATCATTTCAAAGCTGTGAAACAACGTTGAAATGAACATCTAATCTATCTTTGTACATGGAGAACCAGCGGAAAGATACCGACGAAATATCTCGAAACGGATGAAAACACAAGTGAATGAAGGCTTTTGCTTTATACATTCTTAACTTGTCCACATGGGACAAATCTATGGGTTACTATACGATTGAATTTTCTCGTCGCGTAGACTATACGACGGTTGTTAATATCGAGCTATACTGTCCGATATTTAACAACCTTCGTATAGTTCTAGGTCACGACGAGTATCGCACGTATGTTAACCGATAGACGGGGACTAAGTGGCGCTTTTAGTTTCAGATATGGGTATCGATGGGAATATGAAGGTTTCATATTATCATCGAGTATCATATATTGGTTTTAACCTGAATATCTCGAGTCGCTCTCTAATTATGCGTTTGTTGTGCATTCGTGTTGTATGTGTAACATGATTTTAAACCATTGAGATCAAGATTGATAGAACTGATCATCCTACATTGCAATAGCATTCATCAACCAAAAACTATTATTGCAATGGTATACATCTATAACAATCAACAATTAAAACTACAAATATAGGATACTGATATCATAAAGCGTTATGAGACACGTCATCTGCCACGTGTCGTGATCATGGAAATCGCTAATATTGAGCATCATCAAGATTAGATTATGGTTTTGAACCAAGTTATTGAGCATCTTGGATTGATTGTCAAGTGTTGATTTTTATTTCAACACTTGACAGAATGAAAATCATAAATACAGTTGCAAAATGTGTTCCTCACCCCCATAAAGTGGATCTTAACAATCCAGACAAGACCATCATTGTTCAAATTGCCAAGGTAGACATAATCTCAGCAGTTATTTACTGTTGCTAGCTTGTATTGCTTGTTGCTATTCTTTTTTTTTCCTTGTCCTTTCTTTCTTTCTTTTTTTTAGGGGGTGGGGGGTTGTGTTTGAAAAGTTTTAACCAACTCACTGCTATTTCTAGGCAATGCAGGAATATAACTAGTTTTATCCCCCAAAAGAAAGAGCTTCAGGCTTCATGAGTCAAGCGATGTGTACGTATAGTTATAGGATTTTCTTGCTAGCGGTTCATTTACAATTATTCTTTAGTCTATATACCTAGCATCTGCTGCTAGATATTACATCTTGCATCAACACCCTGCATGTTAAAATCAAAATCGATTATTTTTTTCTTGATCTTTTTCTGATTTTCTACCATCTGTGTCGAGTAAATTATGATTAACATTATATTTGTCAACTAATCAGAATAGCCATTCAACCAGCCCCACCGTAACCCTAACCCCAGCCCCACTACCGTAACCCTAACCCCAGCCCCACCGTAACCCTAACCCCAGCCCCACCCAGCAGCAGCCGAACCCCAACCCTAACCCTACCCCGACCCCGACCCCGACCGCCACCGCGACCCCTGCCCAACCCCAACTCTCGCGCGCGCAACCCAGACCCAGCCATGAACCCTAAGCCCAAAATAATCCAAAAATGCTTTAATTTACCTCGAGATTTATACCTGAACGGCTGCTGGTGGGCTGGAGCGACGACGGTGGCGATTTGGCGACGAAACCGGCGGTAGCGACGACGGTGGCGACGACGGTGGCGACGAAACAGGCGCTGGCGATGACGGTGGCAACGAAACCGGTGGTGGCGACGGTGGCGACGACGGAGGCGATTTGGGGTTTTTTCTCGCGCGCGATTGAGAGAGAGAGAGAAAGTGAGCGTAGGCGATCGATCTGGGGTTTTGGTAAATAGATATTTACTTGCCCCTACGGATATACCCGTAGGTCCTTTGTTTGCGGCTCCGTAGGGGCAAACACCAAATTAAGAATTAATATTTTTATTCTTGGACGTCTGTGCCCGTAGGGGCAACCTTTTAGCCCTACGAATTAATCCGTAGGGCCAAGTAAAATCTGCCCCAACGGATATGTTCATCCGTAGGGGCAACCCCCTATTTTACTAGTGAAGTTAAGAATGTATAAAGCAAACGCCTTCATTCACTTGTGTTTTCATCAGTTTCGAGATATTTCGTCGGTATCTTTCCGCTGGTTCTCCGTGTACAAAGATAGATTAGATGTTCATTTCAACGTTGTTTCACAGCTTTGAAATGATTATCTATTCTATTACAGTGTACTCGGAGAACAGCGGGGAGGTGCTGCCGAAATTTACTCGAAACGGTTGAGAGCACAAGTGATGGGCGTTCGCTCTATACATTCTTAATGGGATAGAAGCCTACCCCCGACAGCCGTAACACATACATACAAACGCATAATCAGAGAGCGATTCGAGATGTTCGGGTTAAAACCAATATATGATAATATGAAACCTTCATATTCCCATCGATACCCATATATGAAACTAAAAGCGCCACTTAGTCCCCGTCTATCGGTTAACATAACGTGCGATAATTTATTCTTTTCAACGACAAACGCACACACAAAGTATATACACGGATTTTCTCCTTTGTCAGTAACTATCCCGTTCTTATATTTCTCAATATAGTCAGCATAACCTACAATTTATATGTTATTCAGTCTAACATGGCCCATGAGTACGTCAGAGTTAAGGACTGGATGTATGTGGATTGGAAACAACGTATGCAACCTAAGTTTGTCGCAGGAGTTGCTGCTTTCCTTGAATTTGCACGAGCACATAATAAGATCATAATAGAGAAGATTCTCTGTCCGTGCGATAGATGTGGCAATAAGTACTGGCAGAAGATAGAATTGACAGAGCTTCATATTGTAAAACATGGATGGTGCGTCCACACCTTCCACAGGGGCCACTCCTGCCGCTTCCATACCCTCCGCATCGTCTGCAGGTTAGTATGAATAAATTTAAAATATTTATTTATTTTACATATGCTCTATAGAATAAATATGAACTTCATGGAAATTTAGCGTCGATGTTTATTTTATAGTTGGAGGGGATGCGTCCGGGTCCGGGACCCCGGTTGTTCCTCACCGGAGGAACTATCGTCCCGCTCGTGCTGCTGCTCGGGCCCAGGCTCGTGCGCTAGTCACCGGAGGTATATATCACACTTGAATTTTTGTTTAACCTTGATTTCTTAATACAACTTTGTCTTATTATTGATTGTCTTGATATTTCGTGCAGACGCAGGGCCTCTCCATCCCCAGAGGGGGACTCGAGGCCCGAATCAGTCCCATAGGCTAAGGCCTGATAGAGCTAGGGGGGAGGCAGCATTCCCCCTATTTTTTACCCTTGACTATCGCTATACCGGTCCTCATGCCGAGAGGTTCGGCCGGTATTTGGGGGACAAGAGCCGGATCGTGAAGAACTATCCACTTCACGTTGAGTGGGGCAAGCAGCACCAGCGCTCATTCGCTCTCTTCTTTGATCAGGCTCGGGTATGTATTAATATATATTTTCATTTGATCTACCCAATATATTTATTATTAACACTTGCAATCTAATAACAATGTTTTTTTTTTTTGTATTTTCAGTTGGATTACGATTTTCAGCCTGTAGCCGACCCTGATCACCCGGGGAGGGTGCTCGACCTTCATGCTCTGTACAATGGCCTGATGAAGAACATGCAGGCCAAGGTCCGATACAACAGGAATGAGCTGAAGGCTGACTGCTACTCCCTGTGGATAGCGACCCCCGAGGTAGAGAGAGCGGCCCTCCTATCTACTCCGGCGTTTGCGAGAGTCGACGTAGAGACACGGCCTCTATTGTGCGCTTATTTCGACTCCGAACGCAAACAAGTATGTATTTTAAATTTAATTCATTATTTATGATATAATTTATTTCTTTGTGTTTCTTAATTAGAAAACTAAATGTTAATGCGTTGTGCAGAAACAGGCCGCTCAGAATACGGAGAACAGGAAGTCGGCGAAGAGGGGTCGCCCCACTTACACAGGTGGCTCGAGGAACATTACTCGAGCCATGGAGTTATCGGTAAATTAAGAGTTATTCTCTAATATTCTGCAATATTAAGAGTTATTCTCTAATATTTCTAATATTAAGAGTTACTTTCTAATATTGCAGACATCTCGGACCGTGGCGTCAGGTGGTACACCGAGCGTGTTGTCCGCATATCTTGCCGTCCACGGTACCTCGACAGATCCCGCCACGGGCGAGCTTCGATGTCTCGATGTCGCTACCCAGGAGTACTGCGTAAGTGCTAATATTTTTTCTACCCAAATTTGAAATTTTAGTTTTGGAAGGTTCAAGTTTAAATTTTATACGTATACTTTACTGCTTAATGTGGGTGTAGGAGCGGGTGGTTGAGCAGGCCCAGGCCTCGGGGATCGATTTTACCGGACAGAACGATCCGAGGCTGCTGACCCCAGTTCTGGACGCCGCACACGGAGGGCACCACAGAGGTTGGGAGAGAGGCCGGGGATTGGGCCCTAGCAGGGCCCATATGAGGTTGGACTCCACCCCGGCGGTTACTTCCTCCGTCTCCAGTGACCGGCATGTCCATCAGGAACTGGATAGCTTGAGGGCCACCGTTCAGGAGTTGAAGGAGATGCTGGTATGTATACTACTTTATAGTAAAATATCATTTCATATTATATACATATCAACATATCCATAATTAGTACGTAGCTTGAGCTTATTTGGTTTTAGATTTAAGTTTGATTAATCATACATACATATGTAATTAAAATAAACAACGCTTTTCCAAACTAGATATCCAAACAAGGTTTCGAAATAACTTAATAATGAAACGAATTCGAATAATACACAGTTCTTACACGCTTCTTACACACGTTATGTCCAGACGCGACAGGGTAGATCGGCCAAGCCTCCACATGCATCTCCTTCGGCTGCGGCTCCGCAAGCCACTACATCGGCTGCGGTTCCGCAGACAGCTCCTGTAGCTCCACCGCCCACTCAGACTCCCGCAGCCGCGGCTCCGCAAGCGACTACCTCGACGGCGGCTGCGCAGACCATATCGCCATCTCCACATGCCGCTCAGACTCCCTTATATGTAGCATTGCAGAGTGTATTGACCGAGGAGCAGGCGCGCGTTATTCTAACGTTATTCATAGGTGGAGCTGGACCGAACTAGGGTAGCTTTTTGGTTCTTATTTTTTGAAACATGTATTTATATCACATTGTACTACATTTTGAAACGATATTGATATTGGTTTGTATTTATATCATATTCAGTTTTTGGGTTTCTTTTGTATATTATATATATGCGTGAGATGTGATTATGAATACTGCAATATATGATTTGATTGATGTATATAGTATTGTGCACAGGGCGGGAAAAAATCTAGCAGCCCATTTTTATAAAAAAAATACAGACAATATATACCTACAGATTAAGCCGTAGGTATATATGTTGCCCCTACGGGCATATCCGTAAGGGCAAACTATCAGGAAACCTGATATTTTCCCACCTGATCTCAGTGCAGGGTGTTGGGAGTGCCCCTACGGATATGTCCGTAGGGGCCACTGTTTATCCCCTACGGATTTATCCGTAGGGGCAAAATATCAGGTTTCCTGATATTTCCCCCCCCCCCCGATCTCAGTGCAGGGTGTTGGGAGTGCCCCTACAGACATATCCGTAGGGGCCACTTTCTATCCCCTACGGAGTTATCCGTAGTGGTAGAACAAGGACCTACGGATTTATCCATAGGTATATACAATATATTCAAAAAAAAAAAATACATATATGATTTGATTACCCCTACGGAGTACTCCGTAAGGGCTATAACACCTGCAGCTATATCCGTAGGGGCAAGTTCAGGGCCTCAACTTGCACCTGCGGCCTTTGCACCTACGGGGTATTTTTCGCCCCTACGCAGATATCCGTAGGGGCAGTGGGTTGTCCCTACGGATAAATCCGTAGGGGCAACCCTTATTCGTAGTAGTGAAGGTTGCTCGAATTTTTTTTTTTTATCTATTTCTTTCTTTTGCTCGGATGTATTTCTAAGGAGAGCGCGGGGTTTGATTCTTAGAAGGGATAGTGATCACAGTTTAATCCCTTCGGGGCATATATATATATATATATATATATATATATATATATATATATATATATATATATATAGAGAGAGAGAGAGAGAGAGAGAGAGAGAATAATGGAGGAAAGAGGCCATAGAAGGTAATTTCCTTCTATAGCGTCGAAAAAGTACGTTCTCTATCGTATCTTTCGATGATCGGTATCCATCATTTTCATCGTTATCATTTAAGATGTGGGTATGCCAAATTTCGTGTGATTCTACAACCTTTTCACCGTTGATTTAGCAATGTAAAAAGTTCTATTGCCGGTAAACCGTTAATTTTGAACCCACTAATTCAACGGTGAAAAGTTCTAGAATCACATGAAATTTGGTGTACCCATATCTTAGATGATAACGATGGGTGCCGATCGTCGGAAAACACGATGGAGGGCGTATTTTTTCGACGCCATAGAAAGAAATTCCCTTCTATGGCATCTTTCCTTCACTATTCTTATATATATATATATATATATATATATATATATATATATATATATGCGCGTGTGTGTTGTTTGCGTTTGGCTTAAGCGACAGTTGCAAAAAAAAAATTAGACCAAGGGATGATGATTTTTATATAACTGCCTTTTAGATTTTACCAAAGCTGATCTGATATTAATTTCCCATGCATAAATATCAGAAACCATCGATTTAGGAGTCCACATGATTCATTGATTCTTTATCTACCAAAAATATGCCTAGTTCATAATTATTCGCAGCTATTATAATATAGAAGAATGTTTGATTATAAAAACATAGTCAAATTTATAAGAATCTTTTTTTGGCACTAGAAAAATATGTGTTAGATGACAATATTTCATTTTAGGGTTCTTTTTCTATATAACACCCCAAAATCATCTTTATTTATGAAAATTAACCCATATCCTCAATATTTCAAACTCACCAATCTTGAAATCATTGTGATATATCGCACCCCAGACTCTTTTATATTTTCAACAGCACCCTTTAATCTCTAGTTGTCTTCAAATTTCACCTTAAATTTTTATTTTATTTGAAAAAAACCTTATTTTAATTATCTGCAGAGAAATATTTTGGAAAAGTCGAGAAAGACGCATCCATTTTAATATGAATCCATTTTACTATGAATTCAATGTCATAGCCCCATTTTTAAATTATGGTCTTGTAAATTAAACGAGAATTCTCTAAGTAATTACCCGCTAACCGCTAACCAATCGTAGTAGATCGAGGATGAAGGAAGAAGACGACGGCTCTAACCCTAGATCTCTCTAGAACCCTCTAGCTTATCCTTAATTAATCTCTTGATTAATTAACCCTCTAGGATCATCATTAAACATAGCCCCATTTATCATATCAATAAATATAGAGACCACTAGAAGGAGAGGCTATTGGGCCAGATGAAGCCCAATAGCCAACATACTCCAACATGCACCTTCGGGTGGGCGCTATCCACAGCTCCTTGAGGCGGTTCCCTAAACTGTTGACTCCCTGAGTCAATTGTCTCCTTGAGAATCTTCTTTTCCGTCCTTATTCATACCCATAAATGATGGTGCGGCGTCGACCATTGAGAACCTGTAAGCGTCCAGAGCCGTTAGGATCGACAAAGGATCTCCCTAAAAGAAAAACAACATAAACCGGAATGTTAGGCTCGCAAAATCTCATACCCTAGATCTGATCAGACATGTCTGCCCAAATACCTCCGATCCCTCTCAGAAGCGTACTTAAGCACCTAGGTCTTCTCTCGATTCATCGCACTCTTAAACCTCGCCCTCGGTGTTAATAAAAGTTGGCCATGCGATACAATCAGGAGACATTCCAATCGATCTTCTTCCGGCTCTGAATAGTTGGTCTGCTATTCACCGGCTTTCCTGACACTGCCTCGTATGTGTGGTATATTGTCATCGCAACAGAAAATAACAGCCAAAGTATCAAATGCTCATAACATGCCTATCCAGAAAGCCCATTGTCGCTAAGGGTATATTGACTGCCCGTCTTTCTATGAAGGAGGTCGTCATAAAGGCTCACACAGTAAGGAAGATGGGATAGTATTTGAGCCGTCTCAACCTGTATGTGACCTGATATTGTCCTAGCTTGTTCCTGGCTCGTTTGTCAATGTTATGGGTTTGATCCAAATCATTTTATTGGTAAATTTATTGGGTTTAAGATGGTTCATATATTGATATGTATGGTTTAATATTGAACTATATGTTTACCTTATCTCTAATTAATATGAGATTATTGATATCCGGCCCATGACTTAAACTATTCTATATAAACCCATTTAATCCTTATGCATCTCAAGAAAACCCTAACATCCATATCCATATCCATCTCGCACATTTGAACCCTAACCATAGCCAAGCACCTTCGTCATTTCGTGGTTTTCTTCATCGATCAGTATTGTCATCTTCATCTCGTGGGGATCGCCATCATCATTGGCTCCACTTCTTTTCTTGTTCGGCTGAAGCATCCAAACCGAGGGTTCCATGTGGATTGCTAGCATCATCGTCATCATCTTGTTCGTGAGATCGTATCGAGATAAGTACTTGGTACTTATGACATGCTAACAAGATTAGTTCTTGTTTATTATATATAATGAATATATATTGATTTATGCTTGAAATAAATATACAAGATATCGACTTTATTCAATTCTTGTGATTATTGCCATGTTATACATGATTGAAATATTGTTAGATGTCGTTATAATTTTGCATGCTTGATACGGATTGTTTGACCTAAAGTTCTAACCTAATCAACGATATATCAAGATCTGAATTGCGATATATCGGCAACTTGATCTAGTTAATATACATAATGTTGAATCCTAAAGATATCACTTTTGTATTGTTAATTGATTGCATAGAACGTAGGGAAATCGAATTAATAATTGTTGTTATTATAGGCTTGAAGTATAGAGTGAAAACCTTAATTAAAATATCATATTGTATCAGTTTTTAGGCCATGAGCCGGCTCAAGATAACCCTAAACCGTCTCATTCTAACAGAGAACAAATAATCATTCCAAGCCACTTATGAGCCGGCTCAAATATTGCCTAAGCCGTCTCAAGTTCACTGGACAAAACTATTACCGTAAAACCACTATAACTTGTTGCTCGTTGATCCGATTTCGATGTTCTTGGATTCGTTGGAAAGATCTCTTCGAGATCTACAATTTTCATGTTTACCATATTTTCTAATACTGAATTTATGACCTCAAAAAAAAAGGTCTCCAAAGTCGAGAGTCTCAACATTACATGAGCCGTCTCTAACACACTTGAGTCGTCTCAAGCTGAACCGAATCTGATATTGAACCTGAAATAACACTGAACACTTTATATTGTTTGACGAATGCACGATACATTGACTGACCACGTAATTGACCGGTATTGTGATATTTATATATATTGAATGCTTTGCTATTCATATTTATGAGTATAAACTTGATCATGAAAGTGTTATGGTTATGATATTTCTAATTACCATGTTACTGATTGTTTACTTGGAATCGTGATTGATTAACCATTGTTACCATGTTACCATACTTGAAATGTGTTTACCTACATGCCAATAACCTATTGTTATCGATTGATAAAACCTGTACATGTATTGATTGTTATTGCGTTGGCATTAGGAGCACACTATATTGATATTGACACAAATTGAAACTTGGAAAAATAGGAAATCAAGAATGTAACTAAATCATAACTTAAGAGGATATTGACATTTTACCGTGATTTCATAGGGAAAGAACGGAATAACCATTGTTAATTGTATTGTGGTCCTGTAGGGAAAGAACGTGATATATTGTACCGTGGTCCCGTGGAGAAAGAACGAGATATATACTGTTGAGTTTCAAGTAAAAATTATATTAATTGGTTTCAAATACCTGTAGATTAGATAACTTAGAGACATGGACTCATAGGAGCCATACAACATGATTGTATTGATTATATCCGGATTGTTCATCACTTGATTTTGATATTGTTCATTGTTCACTCATATGATACATTTCCATGGTATATTACTTGCTCATTTAACATTGTTTCCGGAGATATTTCTTATAATATTATCTATGATGCATTGACGTCTGGGTTTTGCATAACCTAAATATTTTGTCTTTAGCACAGGAAGACAAATTGTACTTTGAGATGATTGCTGAGCAGTAAAGGATATTATTGTGGATCTATGTATTATGCCTTAGGTATATTTATCTTAGCGGACTATTTTATTTGGATTCCTATTGTGATCCCATAAGGGACAAGTATTGGTTATTTCTCTTACTTTCCTTGGATCCTTGATACTTGATCTTTTCTTTAATTGCTTCCACTATTGACTATTGATTTTTATTAACTCTTGATTATTGGATATCGTTATTGTTTTGTGGTATAATAGACATGTGATGGTTAGTTATATATTATATTATTCTTGATTAATAATTGACAGTCATACTATGATTATGGAAGGATGTTTTCTTACCGTAGATAGCATGGTTGCTTTGTTGCGTCTCTGTGTTCGTGTATTTTGGAAAGCGGAGCGTGAAAAGATTTTGGTTGTATCAGAGAATATGTTATAGGTTAGATGGGCTTGGTTCTTTTGTAGTTGGGTATTATACTCAATACATTGACTTTAAACGTTCGAATTATAGGAACATGTCATGCCACATTTATTGCCTTGTTATCCTTGAATCCCTTATTTATTGAATCCTTGTCTACTATCGAATCTTGTTTCCGTTATCGATCTTCGTCATTCGTGTTTGACTACAGAGCTATGGCCAGAAATAGTACACTTGCTCCATTGGCCGATAATGCAACAATTCTTGGAGTGATACGTGGCATACTGGAGAACCAGCAACGTCAGGCTGAGGATTTCATGAGGATTTGAGAACGGGCCAACAGACTGCTACCATGGCAGTTGAGAAGATGTCAGTTCCTAGGTATGTGCAGCTTGAGGGTACTGTTGTGGATTTTAGGAGGCTTAATCCGGCAACTTTTATGGGATTGGAGGAACCTCTTCAGGTAGAGCAGTGGCTTGTAGATACGGTGTACTTGTTGATTGCTGGTCAGATTCTTGATGAAAAGAAGGTGGATATGGTGTGCATCTAGATGGTTGACGATGCTAGAGAGTGGTGGCTAGTGGAGGAGACTCGTTTAATGAAGTCGATTAGCTGGACGGCTTTTACTCATAGTTTTCTGGAGAAGTTCTTCCCACGGTCTGCAAGGGAAGAAATGAAAGAGAATTTCTGTCACGACCCGAAATTTAGCACGTGACGGCCCTTAAACTACGCAACGTCTACAGGCGTAACGCAATTTAGTAAGCCGAAAACCCAGTAATCTAAACCATCAAAAGTAGTAAGTGATAAGAACATTGTTAAAACTTTTGAAAATCTCGAGTACAAATTTTTTAAAGTCCAATTTTAGTTTCTTAAAAATTTTGGCAGCACCTCCTTTGTAAAAACCAACCCCAAAAATGGGTACAACATAAATATAAATAAAGCATCCCCAACGGGAGCAAAATCCACGCTCAAAAGCTGAAACAACTACCACAATAGATATACGACGCCGTAGTCAAGAAATAAAAGGCGATATAAATAAAACTGCATAAAAGATAATCTGAGTCACCAAAAATATACAATATCGTTCTCACAACTCGTCTCTAAGTCAAGACATGAAAGTGGTAGATGGAGAGTACATGGTACAAAGATAAACAATGAGCAACATCGGATAACCGCGAAACCCACCTATAGCAAACTGCACGCAGTCAACTGTAGCGATACCCGCTGCAAAAGATGATATGATAGGTAGAAGCCCTGCCTCGACTACTCTGAGGAACAACCTGCAAACCCTGTGGCACAACGGGGGTGAGTTGCCAACTCATGAATAGTAAATAACATATACAGTTAATCGCAAGTATGCACGTACTGCGCGAATCTAACAGATGCAAGCTGATAGCAATAAATGGCAATATGTATGCAACAGTCATGAAAGGTACCCTATCAGTACAACTAATACATGAAGCAATGCATATAAAATAAATGCGGGGTATGGGATAAAACATGTCATCCTCACGGAATCCTGACTTCGTGGCAGGACCCAAGTCTATCAAGACAATCTAAATCCCAAATTTTCTCAAATCGGCCCCAAAATTGGCCCTTATATCCTGTAAGTCTCATATATCTTGAGTGTCCAATATCAAGTAAATCTCATGTAATGAATAAGTATATTTGCAAGATTATTATGATGATGTATATAAAATAGATATGTATACATATATATTAGTGTCCCATTCCACTAATATATATATATATATATATATATATATATATATAACAACGTCCTATTCCATATATATATATATATATATATATATATATATATATATAACAACGTCCTATTCCACTGTTATATATACTTAGGAGTAAAAATACCATGAAAACAAGTGTCTAGAATCGACACATAAATACTCATATCCATACGTTTCTCGAATCGTAAGTGTCCGGTATCGACACCCGTGATCCACATATCGATCTTTCTCATATTCATACGTTTCTCGAATCGTAAGTGTCCGGTATCGACACCCGTGATCCACGTATCGATTTTCTGATATCTATACGTTTCTCAAAACCCAAGTGTCTCACCTCGACACTTGTGTTCCATGTATCAGTATATACGTCCTCCGAATCTTAAGTGCCCCAACATCGACACTTTCGATCCCGTATCGGTTTAAAACAAATCTCTGAGTGGATGCATCCAAATATCAAGTAAAGAATAAGAATACTTGCATAATTCCATGAAACCAGCAAGGTCCTCAAATCCAGAAAACATCATGTGAAATCCATATCTCAATACGAAAATCCATGAATATAACATATGCAATATAAAATAGTAATGTGAGCATATGAAGGAAAAACCGCTATCTAACTGCAAAAAGTTATTATATATCATGCGGTTTCTAATTTCTCCAAGTCCATACAATATCAAATAAAGGTGAACATGTAGCTATAGCCAGGTATACGTAACCATGTCGGCATAGCAAGATATGTGTATCTACCTATCAATAATGATGTAATACCCTCCAGGTATATGTACAAGTATATGCATGATGTACACGTAGCTATGTCTCATATGTGTATATACCTATCACTAATGGTACAATACCATATAGGTATATAGGTAACTAGCATGTAGACATGTCAAGGCATATGTGTAAGCATGTAGGTATACATGTATGCTATATGTCATATGCACAACAAAAATAAGGATTTTGTTTCAAGTTCCTAGCCAATACAATATCACGTATGTATAGGTGTTGTGCATGTCATGGCAATTATTGACGGTGTGAGTGGCATACAATCGATACTCGTGCAACATGAACCGTCAATAATAGTGCACTGTCCAAGGGTACAAGTCTAAGCACAACAAGTAATAATATGCAATGAAGTTTTATGCACATTCTCTATATGTGCAATATAAACATGCAGCTAATATCATATCATATCTAGCCCTGATGCATAACGCCATGCGGGCGATTCCCTTGTCCAAGGGTACAAGTGCAAGATTATTATGATGATGTATATAAAATAGATATGTATACATATATATTAGTGTCCCATTCCACTAATATATATATATATATATATATATATATATATATATATATAACAACGTCCTATTCCATATATATATATATATATATATATATATATATAACAACGTCCTATTCCACTGTTATATATACTTAGGAGTAAAAATACCATGAAAACAAGTGTCTAGAATCGACACATAAATACTCATATCCATACGTTCCTCGAATCGTAAGTGTCCGGTATCGACACCCGTGATCCACATATCTATCTTTCTCATATTCATACGTTTCTCGAATCGTAAGTGTCCGGTATCGACACCCGTGATCCACGTATCGATTTTCTGATATCTATACGTTTCTCAAAACCCAAGTGTCTCACCTCGACACTTGTGTTCCATGTATCAGTATATACGTCCTCCGAATCTTAAGTGCCCCAACATCGACACTTTCGATCCCGTATCGGTTTAAAACAAATCTCTGAGTGGATGCATCCAAATATCAAGTAAAGAATAAGAATACTTGCATAATTCCATGAAACCAGCAAGGTCCTCAAATCCAGAAAACATCATGTGAAATCCATATCTCAATACGAAAATCCATGAATATAACATATGCAATATAAAATAGTAATGTGAGCATATGAAGGAAAAACCGCTATCTAACTGCAAAAAGTTATTATATATCATGCGGTTTCTAATTTCTCCAAGTCCATACAATATCAAATAAAGGTGAACATGTAGCTATAGCCAGGTATACGTAACCATGTCGGCATAGCAAGATATGTGTATCTACCTATCAATAATGATGTAATACCCTCCAGGTATATGTACAAGTATATGCATGATGTACACGTAGCTATGTCTCATATGTGTATATACCTATCACTAATGGTACAATACCATATAGGTATATAGGTAACTAGCATGTAGACATGTCAAGGCATATGTGTAAGCATGTAGGTATACATGTATGCTATATGTCATATGCACAACAAAAATAAGGATTTTGTTTCAAGTTCCTAGCCAATACAATATCACGTATGTATAGGTGTTGTGCATGTCATGGCAATTATTGACGGTGTGAGTGGCATACAATCGATGCTCGTGCAACATGAACCGTCAATAATAGTGCACTGTCCAAGGGTACAAGTCTAAGCACAACAAGTAATAATATGCAATGAAGTTTTATGCACATTCTCTATATGTGCAATATAAACATGCAGCTAATATCATATCATATCTAGCCCTGATGCATAACGCCTTGCGGGCGATTCCCTTGTAGATGTTAAATCTACTCATTAACGCTCCTGGCTAAATAAAGCCAACCACCTGCTTTCCTTTCTTCACAGCCTGCGACCAGGGAACACAGCCTGCTCCTGGTCGAACTGCATTTTCTCAAGTTCTCACGGCAGCCAGGGAACAACAGAAGTTATTAGAGAGAGTGAAGGGTACATCTCAGCAAGATATTCCATCACGGAAGACAGTTCATGCACCGACCATGACTTAAGGAAAAAGGGGCATGTGTTGGATAGCCCATCCAACTCTTGCATGAAGTTTTCGGTCCAGACATCCTTCACGGTTTCCTCATGGATGATGGACATGATGGCTTCTCTTCTCCTTCACAGTTTTTGGTTAATAAAATTTTGTTTATTTGGAACTTTAAAAAAACATGGTCTATATTTATAGAGCAAACCAATATTGAAAAAAATCTTGAATAAAAATAAAAGATTAAATAGAATTCACTATGCTTAAACTTGATGAATATCTCTTTATATCAGTACCGATTTAAACAATTATCTATTTACATGAGAAAAACATTAGAAATATTTACTGTAATCTTGATGGCCCAACTAATTTTTTCCTTAAATTATAACTAGCCTTTTATATGTGAAGATATATCAAAATTGTTGATAGTATAAAACTGTTATTGCTGATTTTTTTTTTTTAAAAAAAAATTGAATTATTTTTCAAATATTAGGGTGGTTATTTAAATTATCCTATTTTAGGCTATGCGATATTATATTTTACAAAATCAAGATAACATGAATTATGTAAGAATGCGATATTATCTAAGAATAACGAAATTTTTATATTTGATTTTATTTTAGTTTACTTCGAGAGAAAGCTCTTTCTTCTGAATTTTCTTGTCTTCGATCTCTCTTTCTTCTCTCTTTTTTGTATTTATATTTCCTTCCAAATAAATACTCAAACCAATGTTTTTTTATCAAACAGTCCAAAGATTAAAAGAACAAAAGATCATAAATGTTGTAATATTTTCTTTTACACATAAACCATAAATACTTAACTACTGAGACTTTACAAATCATGTAATGTTTGTACATATAGTTATAAATAATAAGTTTCGTTTTGTTGTTACAGAAAAATCTACATTTATTTCTTTTACTTGTTGACATGCCTCTCTATTAGAGGCCGTAGTAGACCATCAAGGTGAAATCAAAATTGGGGTTGTGGTTTTAATAGTAGAGATAGAGATGGAGATAGAGGTATATATTTAGCTCGAAATTTTTTATCAGTTTCTTTCTTTTGCTTGGATGTATAGTGATCACAGTTTAATCCCTATATATATATATATATATATATATATATATATATATATAATTCTTAGGAGGGACAGTAATCACAGTTTAATCCCTATATCCTTTGGATGCACGTGTGTGTATAGGTTAGGCTTACTTGCCAATTCAAAAAAAAAAATAGAGTAAAGGGATGATGATTTTTATATAACTGCCTTATAGATTTTTACCTATTCAGGGTTCCAGCCAAATCAGGTGCCTACCACTCCATATGTGATATGGTTTGGGAAGAGCCCATCTCTTAAGTAAGTTAAGATTTGGGGTTGTCCGGTCTATATCAAAAAGAAAAATTCAGATAAGCTAGAGGCAAGGTCAGATCTGTAGAAGTTTGTTGGATATCCCAAGCATTCGCAAGGGAATATCTTCTATCACACCAAGGAACAAAAGATGTTTTTATTTCTCGGCATGCCACCTTTTTAGAAAAGGAATTTATTTTGGAAACAAATTTGTGGTCATGAGGTAGAACTGGAAGGAGTTCCAACTATACAAACTACAGCTGACGATTTGGTAGAACTGGAGGATTCAATAGCTCCCGACGAATCTCAGCCTCTCCGCCGATCTGGTAGGGTTTCTCATCTGCCTAAGAGATATTTCGGTTTTCTCTATGACAGTGGGAGCGAGGATTGCATCATGAGATGATGACTCAACTAGTTTCGAGCAGGTCATCAAGAGTGGGGACTCTGTAAGAATGGCTGGATGTTCTGTAATCTGAGATGGAATCTATGTACACCAACGAAGTATGGATTTTGGTTGCTTTAACACCCCAATATCCTCTTTATTTATGAAAATTAACCCATATCCTCAATATTTCAAACTCACCAATCTTGAAATCATTGTGATATATCGCACCCCCAAACTCTTTTATATTTTCAACAGCACCCTTTATTCTAGTTGTCTTCAAATTTCACCTTAAAATTTTATTTTATTTGAAAACAACCTTATTTTAATTATCTGCAGAGAAATATTTTGGAAAAGTAGAGAAAGACGCATCCATTTTACTATGAATCCATTTTACTATGAATTCAATGACAAAATATGTCATAAAAGTCTAAGTTTGAGATTATTTAGAACGAAAAGTTTGAAGTAGCTGGGGGGGGGGGTGAGGGTGTTATTGGTTTTAGATTTTTCTATTGGATTTGGACTTTCAATTGGGTTGAATTTTAGAGATTTAATGTTTTTTCTTTTACTAACGAAGATATTTCAAAATCAACTATATAATTTTAAGATTTGAGGCGACTTTTAAGGAAATTTATAGATTCAAAGAGAGCAAAGTAAAAATGCTAAGATTTAATTTAAAATAATGGTTTAATTTACAAGACCATAATTTAAAAAAGGGGTTTTTACTTAAACCACCAAAAAATGGCAAAATAGTTTATTTTTAAAAAACCGGTTTGCATAATCTATCTAAAATATTAGATTAGGGAAGATTATTAAGATTAATGTAGCAAGAAGGTGCATAGATACATAAACATGACACAATCATTGCAGCGGAAACAATCAAGTATCTATGTAAGGGTTTTACATATATACTTTTTCCGATGGGGGGGATCGTTATCTTCGTCCACGTCTAGATCCAACTTCTCTCGCCTTCATACAACGATCGGAAGGAAACTACACTATGATCAAGCAAGAATTCTCCAAGTAATCACCCGCTTGCCAACCGTAGTAGATCGAGGATGAAAGAAGAAGACGACGGCTCTAACCCTAGATCTCTCTAGAACCCTCTGGCTTATCCTTAATTAATCTCTTGATTAATTAACCCTCTCAGATCATCATTAAACATAGCCCCATTTATCATATCTATATATTGAGACCACTAGAAGTGGCGGATATTGGGCCGGATGAAGCCCAATAGCCAACATACTCCTACTCGCACCTTCGAGTGGCGCCGTCTATAACTCCTTAAGGCAGTTCCCTGAACTGTTGACTCCCTTAGTCAATTGTCTTCTTGAGAATCTTCTTTTCCATCCCTGATCATACCCATAAATGTTGGTGCGGCGTCGACCATTAAGAACCTGCAAGCGTCCAGATCCGTCAGGACTAACACAAGGATCTCCCTAAAAGAAAAACAACATAAACCAGGATGTTAGGCTCGTGAAATCTCATACCCCAGATCCCATCAGACATGTCTGCCTAAGTACCTTCGATGTCACGTCCCGCTTCCCGGTGTACGTGGAAGGGGACACAGCGAGACCGCTGCATATTTACTCAGAAGTAAACACGCTAAGCGTATCTAAGCAATATAAATAAAATGCATAAGAGACAGTGACAAAAGATATAATTGAACAGTAACTTTATTTATTAACATTCCTTTTACAATACATTTGAAAGTAAATACATGGAAATGGAAAGCAATGCCTAAACAGTGGCATAACAGAAATGGAAAGTACTGAAATGAAATGTACAAGTAACTTGAGCTCCGGGTCGAAGGCAAGCTGGTCCAAGTCTTCGGAAGTGGGCTCGATCTCTTTAAGGTCGGAATCACCCGACGACATTCGAAAGAAAAGAAGAAAGAGAATGTCGTCAGCGAACAAATCGCTCGGTAAGTCCCGTAAATAGACAAGAATAGAATAGACAGAGTATAGAGTATATTGATTTAATATTCTAATTAGAATTAACGCGGTTATTTGTAGCTTGGTACAGAAGAGGCCAGTGTATACGAGAGGAGTCTCAGTAGACCAGAGACTAAAGTGAATGGAATGCAAGGAACCGTTAAGCCACGGTACAGCGATAATTGAATTCAGGTTAGGTGTCTTAAATGGTTGCAGTCTCGTTTCACTTCTAACACCTTCCGTACCAATCCACCCTTTATAAATCCCGCGATGTCTTGATTGTATTGTTTATATTATATTGTCTTGTATATTGTAAATAGATGGATGACTTATCGAAACCATGATATCAGTAAATGGATATAACTGGAGAATCATGTAGATGGATGTATATCCATGGTTCGGTTCGGTCAATATAGTTTGAATAAATTGAACAGATTGATTATATGGATTCATGTTAAATTGTAGTTTGATACTTAAATCATATTCAAGTCAGATTGTATATATTGAGATTTAGTCTGAGTCAGACAAATAGAAAAGAAATTGAAATCCTGAATTATGTTTTGGTGCTATCGGTAACTGCTGCACATGGATGGTAGGATTTGTGTCTTTTTCCAAGACAATTATCATGTTGATAACACCGTTTGTTATATTGTCTACCTTAAATATGCAAGCACCCACTTCTCTGGCTCTCTGAGGCTCAAGAAATTGGTCCCGCTTTAACCTATATTTACTAGGGTCCTTATTGTAATTTAATATAACTTGAGGGGGTGTTATGTAAAAATAATTTTGTATAATTTTTAAAATACATCTCAAGTATTTTATTATCGTCTTTAGAGTTTTCATTGATGTATAATTTATCAATATGTCAATTCTAGTAAATAAAACCTAATTTCATAATATATGGTATTTAATTGTAAAGTATATTGAACTTGTATGGATCAATTTGCATGGTATTTCATGTAGAGTGATTTTTTTGATTTAGAAAAGTTAAAATATTTATATTATAACAAAAATTAGATATTTTGATGAAACATATATATATATAATAATTTTAATTATTATTTTTTTTCTAGAAATCTCCTTTTTTAAAGAAAATTGTATTAAAAATCTTTCGAGACCGTATGCTCTGTGAGGAGGCCTGCATCTCGCTCTACTAGGCCCGTGGATGTGCGATAATCCACACCATACCGATCAGGGTCTCCAATAATGGATTGTAGAGGCGCAATTGCAAAGATTATTAAAATACATTTCTTGTAGAAAAAGGTTTTTAATAGTAAATGGTATTTATATGTAAAATTGTATTTTCCCGTATTCTGTATTCCCGAAAGTCATCGCGCTATGTTTGATATGTGTGTTGTGAGGAGGTAGGTCATTACCTCATGAATTTTCTAATGTAATACGGTTTAAAAAGTTCAATCATGTCGAAATGAAACATAAGAGTATTTTAATGTAAAAGTGGAATAAAACTTGCTACGGTTACAATTTTGATGCCAAACTTGTTCTATTATCTTTGTTAATGTTTAATGGTCATGACATGATAGTTTGGTATTGTTGTGTTAAGCAAAATGGAACTTTTAAAAGAAAACCGAATCGGAAGTCGGATTAACTCCGCTTCCGTCGGGTTTTAGAAATATGAGTTTTTAGAATAGTAAAGTGAAGGGGGAGGAGGGACTTACTTGATTTTGGTTTAGAGAAGAGGAAGAGGGAGGGGTAGGAGGTTTCGGTGCGTCGTTTCGTCACCGGGAACTCCTCGGATCGTCGTCAGAAGTTCGTCGGAGCTTCGCCCTTCGCTAACTCCACTTGTATACAAAAGTTCTTGGGATTTTTCTTGAGAGTTTGGGCAGAGATTTGTGAGTGAGGGGGGCGATTTGAGGTGTGGTATTTATAGGGAAAACTTAGGGTTAGGGTGTGATAAAAATGCATTAAAATGAGGTTAAATGGGTGATTTAATCCTCTCTGGTTGAATACAGAATAAACAAACAATATGGGGTTAGTGGGGTAGCTGAAGAGGTGCAGGGGGTGAATTTTGGAGGCATTTGGAACGGTTTGACCCGAGCTCGCCGGAATATTTGCATGTGTCGCCGGTTCTGTACCGTCGGGTGGGGCAAGGGTTTTGGCCACGTGTCGGGGTCGCTTCATTTTCCATCGTGTGTATGTTTGTTTATTCTGTAACTTACCCTATTACGTGTAGTGCATGTGTAGACTCTTGGGCTTCTAAAAGATTAAAAGAAAAATAATTAAAAAGGTAATGTGGCTGATGGGATTTGAACTCTAGTGCTATGGTTCAGCAATGCAAGGTTTTACCAGTGAGCTACAAGCTCTTTCTTGCTGTTAAAAAGAAAAACAAATTTATAACTTGTGCTCAGGCTCAAGTACCTCTTTCTGTATTTATGAAAAAAAATATTTGTACAGAAAGTTTAGGGTTGTTACATTCTACTCTTCTTATAAAAATTTCGTGCTCGAAATTTGTAAAAGGAAAGTGTAACGGATTCGAGAAAAGTTTGGTGATAGAACTATTGGTAGGGTATGAAAAATAACAATGTGATACAAGGGTTTCAAAAAAAATGTGGAAGAGACTTACTAGTGTTACCTTGGTTTACGGCCTCTGCTTCTTCGGCCGCTAAAAAGAAAGCCTGACGCCGTGGTACATTCCTCCTAACTAGAGGCACATTCCTCTGTCCTTGGGGTATGTCCCTCAGTGCTTGTTGGAATTGGCGAGTACGCTGTGCAGGTGGTGAAGCTGTAAGTGCAAGACGAGATGCAGGAACCTGGATAGCTGGCCGCTGTGGGTAGTTGGTGGGTGTGTGAGTTGAGTTGCGTCTGTAGGGATATGTTCTAATTCCATGATCGGATGCGCCACAAACTAGGCACAGGCCTTTTGCGTTCCTACAGTCCTTCCACAAGTGTCCAGCCCTCTTGCAGTAGAAACAAAAACCTGGACTTGACCGGTTAATTGTTTCTTTCTGTCTCTTGGGTTTAGAAGGTTGTGTAGGATGGGCTCCTCCTGCCATCTGGGTGGCAGAACGCTTTATACCGGTTGCTTCTGCTTCTAGACGGTTCAATAATATAGCAGTTTGCTACTGCAGTCTTTCCAGGAGGCTTCGGATTTCCTCGAGCAAAACCGTCTGCTCGTTGATTGGAGCAGTTACGGTAGGTGTAAGCAGTTGGGGAGGAGGTGTGTTTTTGAAGTTGGTTCTGGTGTTGTTCGGGGAATTCATAACCTTGAATAAAAAAATAGGGTTAGGATAGATTCAAAGGATATGAAATTGTAAGATTCAAGAAATGTGAGTTGTAAGAATGTTTTTAGTTGCTGTTTCTTGTATTATATTACTTAGGTTGTTCATGCAGAATAGAACTGCATTTCCATACAGCTCTGACCTGCATGGGCCGCCAACAAAACCTGTCACGCCCCGCTTCCCGGTGTACGTGGAAGGGGACGCGGCGAGGCCGTTACGTATTTACTCAGAAGTAAACACGCTAAGCGTATCTAAGCAATATAAATAAAATGCACAAGAGACAGTGACAAAAGATATAATTAAACAACAACTTTATTTATTAACATTCTTTTTACAATACATCTGAAAAGTAAATACATGGAAATGGAAAGCAATGCCTAAACAGTGGCATAACAGAAATGGAAAGTAATAAAATGAAATGTAGAGCTCCAGGTCGAAGGCTAGCTGGTCCAAGTCCTCGGAAGTGGGCTCGATCTCCTGAAGGTCCGAATCACCTGACAACATTCCAAAGAAAAGAAGAAAGAGAATGTCGTCAGCGAACAAATCGCTCGGTAAGTCCCGTAAATAGACAAGAATAGAATAGACAAAGTATAGAGTATATTGATTTAATGTTGTAATTAGAATTAACGCTGTTATTTGTAACTTGGTATAGAAGAGGCTAGTGTATACAAGAGGAGTCTCAGTAGACCAGAGACTAAGGTGAACGGAATGCAAGGAACCGTTAAGCCACGGTACAACGGCAATTGAATTCAGGTTAGGTGTCTTAAATGGTTGCAGTCTCGTGCCACTTCTAACACCTTCCGTACAAATCTACCCCTTATAAACCCCGCGATGTCTTGATTGTATTGTTTGTATTATATTGTCTTATATATTGTAAATAGATGGATGAATTGCTGAAACCATGATATCAGTAAATGGATGTAACTGGAGAATCATGTAGATGGATGTATATCCATGCTTCGGTTCAGTCAGTATAATTTGAATAAATTGAACAGATTGATTATATGCATTCATATTGAATTGTAGATTGATACTTGAATTATATTCAAGTCAGATTGTATATATTGAGACTCATTATGAGTCAGACAAATAGAAAAGAAATTGAAGTCCTGAATTATGTTTTGGTGCTATCGGTAACTGCTGCACATGGACAACAGGATTTGTGTCTTTTTCCAAGACAATTACCGTGTTGATAACACCGTTTGTTATATTGTCTATCTTAAATAGGCAAGCACCCACTTCTAGGGCTCCCTGAGGCTCAAGAGACTGGTTCCGCTTAAACCTATATTTACTAGCGTTCTTATTGTAATTTAATATAACTTGAGGGTTTTTTTTGTAAAAATAATTTTGTATAATTTTCAAAATACACCTCAAGTATTTTATTATCGTATTTAGAGTTTTTATTGATGTATAATTTATCAATGTGTCAATTCTAGTGAATAAAACCTAATTTCATAATATATGGTATTTAATTATAAAGTATTGAACTTGGATGCAATTTGCATGGTATTTTCATGTAAAGCGATTCTTTTGATTTAGAAAAGTTGGAATATTTATATTATAACAAAAATTAGATATTTTAATGATACATACATACATACATACATACATACATATATATATATATTTATATAAAATAATTTTAATTTATTTTTTTCTAGAAATCTCATTTTCTAAAGAAAATTGTATTAAAAATCTTTCGAGACCGTATGCTCCGTGAAGAGGTCTGCATCTCGCTCTACTAGGCCCGTGAATGTGCGATAATCCGCACCATACCGATCGGGGTCCTCAATAATGGGTTGTAGAGGCGCAATTGCAAAGATTATTAAAATACATTTCTTGTAGAAAAATGTTTTTAAAAGTAAATGGTATTTATATGTAAAATTGTATTTTCCCGTATTCTGTATCCTCGAAAGAAATCGTGCTATATTTGATATGTGTTGTGAGGAGGTAGGTCATTACCTCATGAATTTTCTAATGTAATACAGTTTAAAAAGTTCAATCATGTCGAAATGAAACATAAGAGTATTTTAATGTAAAAGTGGAATAAAACTTGCTACGGTTATAATTTTGATGCCAAACTTGTTCTATTATCTTTGTTAATGTTTAATGGTCATGACATGATAGTTTGGTATTGTTGTATTAAGCAAAATGGAACTTTTAAAAGAAAATCGAATCGGAAGTTGGATTAACTCCGCTTCCGTCTGGTTTTAGAAATACGAGTTTTTAGAATAG
Source organism: Agapanthus africanus (assembly GCA_030015575.1). Lineage (NCBI taxonomy): Eukaryota > Viridiplantae > Streptophyta > Magnoliopsida > Asparagales > Amaryllidaceae > Agapanthus > Agapanthus africanus. The sequence goes on from CM057337.1 coordinate 544,239,086, forward strand.
CAAAGTGAAGGGGAAGGAAGGACTTACTTGATTTTGGTTTAGAAAAGAGGAAGAGGGAGGGGTAGGAGGTTCCGGTGCGTCGTTTCGTCGCCGGGAGCTTCTCGGATCGTCGTCGGAAGTTCGTCGGAGCTTCGCCCTTCGCTAACTCCACTTGTACACAAAAGTTCTTGGGATTTTTCTTGAGAGTTTGGGCAGAGATTTGTGAGTGAGTGGGGTGATTTGAGGTGTGGTATTTATAGGTAGAACTTAGGGTTAGGGTGTGATAAAAATGCATTAAAAATATGCATTAAAATGAGGTTAAATGGGTGATTTAATCCTCTCTAGTTGAATACAGAATAAACAAACAATATGGGGTTAGTACGGTAGCTGAAGAGGTGCAGGGGGTGAAGTTTGGATGTGTTTGGAACGGTTTGACCCGAGCTCGCCAGAATATTTGCATGTGTCACCGGTTCCGTACCGTCGGGTGGGGCTAGGGTTTTGGCCACATGTCGGGGTCGCTTCATTTTCTCTCGTGTGTATGTTTGTTTATTCTGTAACTTACCCTATTACGTGTAGTGCATGTGTAGACTCTTGGGCTTCTAAAAGATTAAAAGAAAAATAATTAAAAAGATAATGTGGCTGATGGGATTTGAACTCTAGTGCTATGGTTCAGCAGTGCAAGGTCTTACCAGTAAGCTACAAAGTCTTTCTTGCTGTTAAAAAGAAAAACAAATTTATAACTTGTGCTCAGCCTCAAGTACCCCTTTTTGTATTTTTGAAAAAAAATATTTGTACAGAAAGTTTAGGGTTGTTACATTCTACCCTCCTTATAAAAATTTCGTGCTCGAAATTTGTAAAAGGAAAGTGTAACAGATTCGAGGAAAGTTTGGTGATAGAACTATTGGTAGGGTATGAAAAATAACAATGCGATACAAGGGTTTCAAAAAAAATGTGGAAGATACTTACTAGTGTTACCTTGGTTTACGGCCTCTGCTTCTCCGGCCGCTAAAAAGAAAGCCTAACGCCGTGGTACATTCCTCCTAACTAGATGCACATTCTTCTGTCCTTGGGGCATGTTCCTCAGTGCCTGTTGGAATTGGCGAGTACGCTGTGCAGGTGGTGAAGCTGTAAGTGCAAGACGAGATGCAGGAGCCTGGATAGCTGGCCGCTGCGGGTAGTTGGTGGGTGTGTGAGTTGAGTTGCGTCTATAGGGATATGTTCTAATTCCATGATCGGATGAGCCACAAACTAGGCACAAGCCTTTTCCGCGCCTACAGTCCTTCTACAAGTGTCCAGCCCTCTTGCAGTAGAAACAAAAACCTGGATTTGACCGGTTAATTGTTTCTTTCTGTTTCTTGGGTTTAGAAGGTTGTGTAGGATGGGCTCCTCCTGCCATCTGGGTGGCAGAGCGCTTTATACCGGTTGCTTCCGCTTCTAGGCGATTCAATAATATAGCAGTCTGCTGCTGCAGTACTTCCAGGAGGCTTCGGATTTCCTCGAGAAAAACCGTCTGCTCGTTGATTGGAGCAGTTACGGTAGGTGTAAATGTTCATATTAATCATGAAAACAGACAAAATCTTTCAATGAAAGATTTATTAAACAAATTAATTCTTTTCCTTCTCCTATAAATATGATCCAAGAGGATAGGAAGGGGATATATAGAATTTTGGAATCTTGAAATTTCAGAGAGAAAAGAAAGGAGAATTTAATTCTCAACAAAGAAAACCCTAGGTGAGAAAAAAGAAAGGGGATCGAAACTTCAAAAAAGAGAATTTAATTCTCAAAAATCTAAGAGTTTAACTCTTTTGCAAAGAATTTAGTTCTTTCTCTAGTTCAAGATCTGCAGAAGCAAATCTCCCTATAGGTTGAGAATTTAATTCTCACCTGGTTGAGATTTTGCCATGTAGATACAAGACTTAGAGGGAGAATTGAGTTCAGAGAATTTATTTCTCCCAATTTATAGGAATTTAAATCCTTCATGACAAAATTAGGGTTTAACCCTATATGAGAATTTAATTCTCCCACAATTATATGAATTTAATTCCTTCAAGATGGATAAAAACCAGGGTTTAACCCTAATTGAGAATTTAATTCTCTAAAATTCATAGGAATTTAATTCCTCCAAGACAGAACTAGGGTTTCACCCTATACAAGAATTTAATTCTTTGACATATATGGGAATTTAATTCCTCTAAAGAAAATTAGGGTTTAACCCTACATAAGAATTTAATTCTTTCAAAATAGGAATTTAATTCCTACAGAATCATAATCATGGTTTAACCTTACAGAGAATTTAATTCTTAAAGATAAAGAGAATTAAAGCATGCAAAGAACCAAAGTCACGCGTCCCCACGTGACCCCTGAAAAGATCCCAGAAATGAGAAGGAGAAAGTTCTGAGGCAACGCCTCACGTGTTCCCACGTGACCTCCAAAACATGGAAGAAAAAGCAAAGGAAATATAAGCTCTGGGCGCTCTCACGTGTCCCCACGTGACCCCTTAGCAAATGCTTTAACAATCAGTGCATAAATGTCCATCACGTGCCAGCACGTGATGCTCAAAATAAAATATAAAAAAGTGTTTAACACTTAATTGCAGAGCAAAGTAAAAAGGGATCTGGTCCCACCTTTGGGCACCCTCACGTGTCCACACGTGACCCCTTTTTTCTTTAGTGTTTAACACTAATTCGAGAGCTTTATTTCCAGTGTTTAACACTGATTATCTTTTAGTGTTTAACACTAATTCGAAAACCTTATTTCCAGTGTTGAACACTGTTATGTTCTAGTGTTTAACACTAATTTGGGTGTTTAACACTGATTGTCTTTTAGTGTTTAACACTAATTTGAGAATTCTGTCTCCAGTGTTTAACACTGTTGCTCTTTAGTGTTTAACACTACTTTTAGCCAAATTGGCTAATTTTCCAGAGGCAAAAGTCCCTCCTCCAAATGAATATCAAAATTGAGGAAATCAAAGATAAAAATGTTGCCAAAGCCCTCAAACTCTCGTTTAGCGTTGCTAAATAATATGGGCTGGAACCCAGACAAATGTCTAAGGGTCCAACAGAGGGCCAACACTTCAAACTTAATTGGACTTAGCTCAAGTAGGCCATAAGTCCTCAATTCAGACTCAACTGAGACAATGTGCTCATAATATAATTAATTGATCTTAGTTCCAAATTGGACTACAGATCACTTAGTCCACCCTGGTTCAAGGGTACATCTCATCACTCCTTTGATATTTGTCGTTGTAATTCCTCAACGTCTTCGAAGAGGTGACGGGTCCCGACAACCACACATTTCATGGACTGTGGGGTCCTTAAACTCATGGACTATGATGTCCTTAACCTCGACCGTTATGTATTTAAACTAACATTGGACTGTGGGGTCCTTAAGCCCATGGACTATGATGTCCTTAATCTCGACTGTGATGTCTTTAAACTAACATTGGACTGGACTGCGGGGTCCTTAAGCCCATGGACTATGATGTCCTTAACCTCGACCATGATGTCTTTAAACTAACATCGGACTGTGGGGTCCTTAAACCCATGGACTATGATGTCCTTAACCTCGACCGTGATGTCTTAAAACTAACAACAGACTGTGAGGTCCTTAAACTCATGGACTATGATGTCCTTAACCTCGACCGTGATGTCTTAAAACTAACAACGGACTGTGGAGTCCTTAAATCCATGGACTATGATGTCCTTAACCTCGACCGCGATGTCTTAAAACTAACATTGGACCGAGTTGTCCTTAAACTAACAATGGACCGTAATGTCCTTAAACTAATTATCGACCGCAATATCACTAAACTAAACAACAGAGCCCAATTGCTCTCTTTTCAGATCTAAACGATCCCGTTAAGTTGATCTTAGTCTAAAATTAGACTAACATATCCTTAACAAACGTTTAAGTTGATCTTAGTCTCAAATGAGGCTAATGTATCCTTAAACCCAAACCCCCCAAACCCAAATCTAAGAAAGATACGGATTTGGACTAATCCACGCCCTACGGGCGACATCATAACTTAGTCTCCATATACAATCCACAGGAAATCAAACACAAAACAAACACCCACGACACGAAGTGACTATATGGAGAAGGAAAAAGTTGTTACCGCGATGCGGTAGCATAATTAACTGCAGGGGCTTGCGCCTGCAGGGAAGAGCGTCCCCACAATCAAAAACCCCTCAAACGAGGGGGAATCTGACGAAGTCTGCTACATCGGCCGCATCCGTTTAAACCTTCGATGCACGGTGCCATAAATCAACTTGGCATCTTCGGAGAGGTGGATGGATAGCACCAATTAGCATCTGCCCCGAAATTCAGGCTAGATGTACATTGCGTCTCCGCCGCGTCTTTCGGCGGGGAACAGATTCTGGCACGCCCGGTGGGACCTTTTCCACTTTCCACTCCACACTTCGTGTGTCGTGTTCGTGAACGAATCGCGGTTTGCTAATGGTTGCCCTTGGGTTCGAGGTACTAAGATTTGGCGTCTTGCTTGGTGCAGAAAGTGAAGGATCAATGGCGTCCACTTGCACGAAGTGTTCCAGCTGCAACTACAACTCACGTCCGCCTCATCTGGAGGTATAACTTATGGGCCCCATGCGACCTCCCTGTTCACAATGCCGATAGAACAGGTGACGCAGGCTACCACCGGTTTGTTCTTCGGGACCATGCTCCCACCAGTGAACATCAATATCCCGCTGCCGCAAGAAGAGCAAAAGAAGTCGGTTTTTGATCGGCTCACTAATACCATGACCCTTCTCAACGGGTAGTCCGATGTCAAGCCAACAGCATCAGTCTTCGACAGGCTGAGCCTAAACTCCAATGGGCCTATCAAGAAGCCCGCGATACTTGAAGCGGACATCCCGAAACGGATATCCATTTCGGCTCTCGAGGTCACTAAAGAAGCTTCCCCCGTCAAAGGATTAGTCTTTATGATTCTGGCACGCCTGGCTCCCGTCCCTGCTCAAAGGTCTGTCTTCGACAGATTGGATACTGCTGCTCGACGGATGTCGGTCTTCAAGAGGCTGGTACAGGCCGCGCCTCACCAGAACAGGGGGCATGACGAAGTCACCCCTAAAGCTGAAACAATCCTAACGGCTCGACACGCTCGACGTCGCCACTGGCGCTGAGTAAGGAAAGCTGGGGGCAGATCCCCCTCTGGGCTAACTCCACCAGCCCCAACGGTGGAAGTCAATACTGCTGTTCCAACCGAGAACAACTTTGAATTGCTGAACAAGGTGCGCAGGAACTCTCCTACTGCCGTACTGAAAAGATCTCCTCCACCCGTGGAGAATGCCTCGAAGGCGAAGCCGGAGCAGCCCCCTCAGCGGCTGTCCTCCAAAATCTATAAAGTCTGGCGACAGGTTCAGGACTCAGTAATTGATCAAGATTACCCTCGCCGACAGAAAAAGGTGAAGGTTCAACAAGAAGAGAACCATCTTGCCAAGCCACAAAGGGCAACAGCTACCTGGGTGCCCGTTGCAACGGCCCCTTCAACGTCAATTGCTCAAAAGAGAAGGAGGCCGGAGAAAGCCCCTGTGACTGCGGCAAACCGCAAAGATGCTGAGCCCAAACGCCCTAAGTCTGGGGGCATAATGGTCCATACCGTTTATATGGCTTCCGGAAAAGAGGAAAGCCGCGCTTCTACGGGTCACCGACCGCTCACCCGATCCGTGACAAAAGCCCAGGAGCAGCAACATAAGCTTTAGGAAATGCTAACGCAAATGGCCGCACTCACCGGGCCAAAAGAAAGCCCGGAGGCGTCATCAGAGCAGCGTCATGAATAAGAAACAGATGTTGACTTCCTCCGCAGAGTCCTCGAAAAGAAGGACAGAGAAGCAGTAGAACAAGCGGCTAATATAAAACGAATGGCACTTCTCTTCCAAGACATGGTCGGGATGATGTTACAGCCAGAACCTCCAGCCGAAGACCCTCCGATCATCATTGAAGACGATAGAGGGGAGACATCGAACCCTCCTCCAACTCTTTCAGCAGCCAAAGAGGAAACCATTTCTAAGGCCGCTCTGGATAACTACATTGCTCAGCAAATACGAGCTCACCAGGCGAATGAAGCGGCTGGCCAAATGGTTAAAACTGGGCAACCATATCCAGGCTGGTATGACCAAATAAAGTACCCGCCGGGATATACGATCCCTAAATTTCATATATATAATGGGATGGGAAATCCGCACCAGCATGTCGCCCAGTTCAGGGCTCTATGTGGTAACACCGGAGGCGATGATAAACTGCTACTTCGCCAGTTCATCGGCAGCTTGACAGAGACGGCATTCGAATGGTATTCTGAACTTCCAAACGACTCCGTCAAGACATTCGCGGAGATGGAACTGCTGTTTACACAGAGATTTGTGAGCGCTAGCGAGCATACCCCGATCACCGCATTAATTAACGCGGTGAAGCCAGGCGAAACTTGGGTACAATACGTAATATGGTGGTGAAATTTATGGTCAAAATACGAGCAGCGCATCGAAGAAGCGCCGGCAGTGGGCATGTTCGTGGGCACTCTCGACCCTCAAGCGACCATCTCGCAATTCATGATGTTCTTCAAGCCAACTACTTTCCAGGCCTTGATTGACAAGCTGGCCCAAATGGACCAGATGGTTCATAGACCGTCTCCTCCAAAGCCAGACTCTCGAAATGAAAAAGGGAAAGGAAAAGTAACTTTCGTCGCCAATACTCAACAACAGCCGAGCAACTTAAAGCCGGTTGTTCGCCAAAACAATATGCGTCCATGCCCATCCCTCGAGGAGAGACTAGGATGCCCTTATTCGTTTCCCCAGGATAAAACGAGGAGACTGTTCGAGCTGGCAGTGCGCAACAGGCTCATAAATTTGCCGGATCCAAAACGTCCGTTGCAGCCAGGTGATGTCAACAATCCTAATTACTGCCCTTACCACCAAGCAGTAAGCCATCCAATCGAAGATTGATTCATCTTCAAAGGCTGGATTGAAGACCAATACCAACAAGGCAAGTTCGCATTATCCGAAAACTGTAAGGTGAACCCGCCACAACCTCACACCCCTAAAAAAGTGGAGATGCCGGGGGCATCGTGCTCATTCATAGAGAAATCCCCTTGGACCAAAAAGTTCGTAAACTAGAGACTCGCCTCAAATATGGCAACAACGGACTGAAACGTCCTTATACTAGCAATGGACCACTATGTCCTAAAACTGGCTAAAGACCGAAACATCGTTAAACTAATAATAGACCACTATGTCCTGAAATTGGATATTGACCAAGACGTCGATAAACTGCTACAGACCGCAGCATCCCAAGGCTGATACAAAAAAGAGACAATAAAAAAAAGGGAGAAAAAAGAAAACGGTAAGTCCATAAGTAAAATGGGCACGGATGAAAACCCGAAAGGGCTCCGTGAGTAAAAACAGCAGGGCTACCGGCGAGTCTTGTGATAACCCGAACGGCGCAACCTCGTTAGAATAAAAAAAAAGAAAAAAAAGAAAAAGGTAAGTCCATAAGCAAAATGGGCATGGATGAAAACCCGAAAGGGCTCCGTGAGTAAAAACAGCAGCTACCGGCGAGTTTTTTAAAAACCCGAAAGGGTGCAATCTCGTTAAAAGACACTTGCAAGGTTCTCTCGACCTTGTGAGGAGAAACCACCTGCGTGAGATCTTCACGACTCACAAGGGAGCAACATACTTAGGGGTCATCACGATTCCTAAGAAGAAATTACACTTGCGAGATCCTCACGACTCGTAAGGAGAACCCTCTTATGGGACCCTCATGGCTCATAAGATTTGAAAATCTTAAGCTACAGGGATATAAACCTGTTCTTAAGCGGCCACCACAACCTCCAACACTGCCCTACAAGCAGCTCAACACCGACTTTTGTATACAATCCATGGGCGCGAATAAACATTTCCATACCAAAGTCCCATCCGTGACTAGGGATATGTCTATATGGTGAACAACCCTTGTAAGTCATCTCGACTTAAAAAGAGAAAATACTCTTGTATGATTCTTACGACTTACGAGAAGCCATACACTTAGGAGCCCTCATGATTCCTAAGGAGAAAACGCACCTGCGAGATCCTTACGACTCGCAGGAAGAAATACCTTTATGAGACCCTTACGGCTCATGAAGTTTTATCTTGGTCGACAGGATCCTTACCCTGTTCGCTAAGCCACCTTTGTTCGACATCGACAGAGGCAAATGATGATTCTCTCCTGGCAATATCCCAGTTGTAGTGGCGCTGATGCCGAAATCGGTGTCTAATTCCAAGCTTGCAGCGAAAAGACAGCAAACCACACATGCATACGAAATAGCCGAAATGATGGGGTAACTTGCAAACAAAATCAGCAAGTAAAAATGTATGCATGCAAAATAGAAGAAATAATTGGGCAACTCGCAATAAAAAATCAGCGAGTAAAAATAAAACAAATAGCTGAAATGATTGGGCACCGCGAAGAATAGCCGAAATGATTGGGCAATCGCGACCTTCGCGATGTAAAAACTGAAATGATAGAGCATCGTGAAAAAAAATGAATGAAACTTTTGCCTTACATGTGATATCATATTAATCCCTGTATACAATCCAGGGGCACAAACAAAGAGAGAATCACACCTTTCCTCCCCAGGCTCCATCAGAAGAAGAGGCCAAATCTTAATGGTTCTCAGACAGCCTGGAGATCGTCTCAGCATTCGTCTTGTTAAAGCAGACACAACGTCAACAATGTCGTTCCTTCGTAGTCCAGCAGGATGCAGATGCAACGTCAATGAAAGACCTTACGATCGAAACGAAGCGGAGTGATGGAAAAATCCCAGCTCCACCTCAGCATCCGTCTTGTTACAGTATACGCAATGTCACCCTAGGGTCAAAACAACGGAGCCATGGCAAAGTCCTTAGTTACAAATCTCGACGGTTCACCAACAACCTAGAGACCACCTCGACGCCCGTCTCGATACAGTAGACGTGATGTCATCTCAGCGTTCTTCCTCCAACAAGATGTAGATATGACACCAGCAACGGAGCCACGGCAAAGTCCCTAGTTCCAGGCCTTGACGGTTCACACGCAACCTAGAGACAACCGCGACGTTCGTCTCGATACAGCAGAAGCAATACCAGCAAACGAAGCGAATGCCAAATTCCTAGCTTTAGGGTCTTGACGGTAACTCATATAAAACCTGAAAGACTACCGGAGATCATCCCACATGGAGTGGTCACCGCCTCAACGTTCGTCTCGATACAGCAGACAAAATGTCACTACAGCGTCCTTCCTCCAACATGATTCGGACATGCAAAAGAAAATGAAGTGAAGGCTAAATTCCTACCTTCAGGGTCTTGATGGTAACTCATATAAAACCTGAAAGACTACCGGGGATCATCCCACATAGAATTGTCACCACCTCGATGTTCGTCTCGATACAGAAGACGAGATATCACCACAGCGCTCTTCTTCCGGCAGGACTCAGACGCGACAATCAAACAACGGAGCCACGACAAAATCCCTAGTTCCAAACCTCGACGGTTCATAAACAACCTAGAGACAACCGCGACATTCGTCTCGATACAGCAGGCGCAATGCCAGCAAACGAAGCAAAGGCCAAATTCTTAGCTTCAGGGTCTTAACGGCAACTCATATAAAACCTGAAAGACTATCGGAGATCATCCCATACCAGCGCGGAGTGGTTATGACTCATCAGGGCTCCCCAAACTGAGCCTAACCTCAAGTAAAAAGCGGCATGACAAAATTCCTAACGCTTGCTCTTCCGACGGTCAAAATGCCTAGGAAGATTGCTTGAAGACGTCTTGTCCAGCCCCCGAAGGGATCAAAGACACGACAATCGCAAGGCTACTCGAACAACAAGATTGCCTGTCGAGGGATACATCAGCCAACTATTAGTTATATGTATGCCCTAGAGGCCATTACTGTACATTGGATGTATATTGTAGTGGATGCTGGGACATATATAGGGAGGACTTTCTTGCTCGACATGATAGTATGCTATCTGGTTGCTCTTTACCTTAACGTGTACACAGATTGTCTCTCTATTACATGTTGGTAAAGCCCTTAGGATGTGTACTTGACTACATGGACTATGATGCGGATCATACTAGTGGGGACATGGTAGTCCATAAGTACATCCTTCAAAGTCCCTAGTCGTGGGTGTATCAAGATGGGGCATCGATATACCAGAGTAGACTAGCGTATACCTTCTCGACCCATACAGATGGGCGATGGATGATCCCATATCCATCGGTGTTTGACATCAGATATGATATACGGGTGCTCAGTAGAGACTGGGTACACTGGACGGACTCGCCGAGAAGTCCCAGATGGTATTATACCTTACGTCAGATGGCAGTTCTCTGGTGACACTGGTACAGAGTAGTCTGTTGACCCGAGATCGTCATAGAGTCTTGTGTGGTTCCCACTGTGCTTTGATTTCCACCTTACCACGTCCAAGAGGGCGTGCAAAACGGTGGTTTTTGGGTACAGTCCCGAGTCACATGGAGGCAATGAGCGATAGGAGGGGATTCGTCTCTCCCGGTATAGGGGGTTGATATTGCGCTGTGTTCGATTGGCTATAACAGGAAATCCCTGGCCAGGGTTGCTGAGATTTACTGGTAAGTGTTACCAGTAGTTTCTCGAATTGTTATAGACCTCATATCGACACGACTTATCGAGCTATTGGGGTCTGACGTTTACCACCCCTGGGCGAGATATGCGACATATCAGACGATCAGACCGGACTGTACGGTAAGTGTTACTGGTTGGATTCACAGGAGTGTGAGCGGGCTTGCTCGTCGATCTTCTGATCGCTCAATACCCGGGTGGCCGTTACGTTTAGCAGACCGCTTGCGGCTTATGGATGTTTGATATGATCATCATCCGCTGCCGGCGTATTGACGAGTCTTTAGAGTCCTACACAGAGGTTTCCTGGCTCAAGCGAAACGAAATAGGAGCGCATATGAGATATGTGCGGGACCGAGAATAATGCGTGTATGTGATACCGTATTTCATTCTCGCGATGAATGTGTCGAATGGATGTATGCGATATAACCTAGTTATCGAATCAAGGATTGATTCGATAAGCCGATGCGTTGGATACTAGCCGGTTATATGCGATATGACCGGATCATTGAATCAAGTGTTGATTTAATGATTTAATGTATAATTATATATTTGATATATTACTTTGCATTAACTAGTATTGGTTCACTTTAAATGGATTTACTCACTTAGTTTGTGCACATTGTATATGCGATATATTTTGTGCACATGATTGTATCATGTTTGATGATACATGCAAGCTAGGGTTAGTGTAAAGAATTAGACCATGGTTAAGTTTATGATTAGGGTTTTCTTTTTAATTACTTATTCATTTATTTATTCTTTTTGTTTATTTTGGAAAAAGGAAATGATAATGAAAATGGAATGGTGGCTTGATTTGTTTGTAGTTGAAGTTTCTTGAAACTTTGACTAAGTCACCATTCTTGTCTCATCCTTAACCCTAACCATTCAAGTTAACCATGGTCCATTCTCTACAACTAACCAAGGGTTAGTAAATGATAAGTATTGATTTATTTATCATTTACATAACACTTATCATATTCTTTTCCATCTTCTTCTTCTTCTTCACTTGAAGAAAACCTTTCTTCATCAATGGTGATTGATGAAAATGAGTGAGAAATCCAATTCTAAAGTGAACCCACTTCCTATTTCTTCATCCTCTACCTCTTGCCAAGTAGTAGAGTGTGTTTTCTTCACAAGTTTCTTGACTTGGTGAAGTTGGAGCTCGATCTAGTGATGCCTCGACGTAGATCATCTTCGGCATCGACGTCGACGACCTAGCCCGTCCATTCTCCGATGAAGCCGACGCTAGAGCCCGGGGTTCGACTTGGACAGCAAGGAGACTTCATTGCGGAGCTATGGAGGTGGAGGACCGGATCTACAAAGGTTGTATTTCCGTATTCTAGTAGTTAAGTGTTAACTAGTTCGTTTTGTCGCCTAAATTTCTAGCCAACGATCTTGTTAGGGTTTCTCGGCACCGTTAAAATTTGAAATTGGCATGGTTGATGCCTTGTGAAACCTCCTTTGGGTGCCTAGGAACCTTTCACTGGTATCAGAGCCTAGCTAGAGCCTTAGGCGATGCGTAGATGCAATTTGAAGCCCGAACGAACCCGAAACCCTAAACCAAACATGCTCTCTGGACTTTTTCGAAAATCTGGGATTTTACCACATTAAAAATATGCATAAAAATCAGCAGAGAATTGTAAGAATTACTGTGAAGCCCGTACCCATGAATCCACCAAAGTGCGGCGGAACCGCGGCAGAAGCCTGGCTTCTGCGGCGGTTCCGCGGCCATATGATGACATCATCAATTCCTGTTTGCACAGTAATTCCTCTTTTCTGGTGTTGGATTTTCTGGGAATTTTTAATAATTATTCAAGAGTTGAATTTTCTGGGTTGTTTTGGGGATTCGAATGTTCGATCGGATTATCAAGTTTTGTCTATGTGGCTTTCCGGATAAATTTTAGAATATGTTAAAAGGTTCGACCGGATATAAATACCCAACTTTTCCCCTGTCGGGAAATTTCCAAGTGTTGGATTTTTCCGTAGTTTAACGACGTTCTAAGTAGTGCAAGTAACGCGATGGACCCTGTAGAAGACAACAAACCTTAACTCGATTATGTGACCATCTTGAACTGCCCTTTGAACCTTCGAGTTTGGGGCAGTACGGCGTGCCACATGTGAGGCGTTGGCTTGACCCTTCTACGGCTGGACCGTTGGTACTGAGGCACGAACTGAATGTTGTTAGACTTGTTTCATGTGTTGATCTGTATCGGGAAAACTTGGGTGTTCGATTGTTCGATCGGAAAGTTTGACATTTTCTATTTATCTGGAATGTGATACAATAATTAGAATTCACAAGATGTTATGAGATAACGGAATGAATATTATAAACATAGCAGTTTAGTCTCACTTGATCGGTTGCCACGGAATTTTGATGTGATCAAAAGTCCGTCGCAATCACGTAGCATACGCGGATACTCGCCGGATAAACTTAATAGACAGCTGCATCCCTTAGCCCCGACCAAGTGACTGTAGGAGAACCCCGTCGCCGAAAGCATCCGTTTGGGAGCTCGCGGTAGCGGTGTTCCGTCTTGGTGCACTTCATCGACGGTATCAGGGGTGCAGCCGCCTACTGAAGTTTGCGACGAGCATTCGATCAGGATGTCGGGAATCCTGTTGAATTACCCGACTTGGTATTGAAAAGAGTTTTCGATTTTGAGACTAAAATGCGGGGTTTATAATTGTTAGGCATGCGATGTCTAAGTAATTCATTTGGTCAGGCATGCGATGTCTGAGGTGGTTGCGGATTCCAACTGTTGTAGTTTTACACTTTCTTTTCTGTGACCGTAAGTGTAATATGTGATATCGCCGGTTTCGTTGCTATATGTCAACGACAATTGGGATGCGCATATTTACTTACGTTGATGACATGTGATGTTATGTGTTGCTGGATATGTTATATTGGATCGTCGTGTTTGAATAGCCGGGGGTTTTATGTGAGATGAGTGTTTTTCATTTTCATTCATGTAAAAAACTTGTATGTAATATTCTTTTATTTGGGGCACTTCCAGGTAGCGGAAGCTGTCCACTTTTGTATATTATTTACTTTTCCGCATTAGGATAGACCCAAGGAGGGGAGCACAAGTAACCGGGTTCTGGGGTCCAGTGGGAGACCAACTCGAGGAGTCGAGTCCGGGTCTCCTAACCCTAGAATTGGCAGGGTTGCTTGCCGCTCTCGTAGGGGTCTAGGGGTGTGGGATTGGCTATTCATCACGACCGTGGAATCCGTGTTTTATACTGGCTCGTATTGAAAACACGGACGTCCTAGTATATCCAATATTTCATATGATTCTTCTGCTGCGATATCTGTGATGTGATCATGTGATGTTCTGTGATAGATACAGTATATAGTATATATGATATATTATATAGCCGTTACTTATGTTTTACACCCATACTAGCCCTGCCCCGCTCTGCCGTTAGTTACCTAACCTAACGGTGCACGAGGGGACATCGAGGCGAATGCGGATGGCATAAGTGTACGTCGTATTTATTTGTGATGTTTAGGTACTTAAATGATGGGACATCATTAATATGATTAATGAAATAAAAGAAACCTAAGATGTTGTAGAATCGAATTTCAAAAATAAAATAAGTAGCTACAGTTCTTGCTTTGTACAGCGGTATATACGATATATCCTGCACCTTATTCGATAAGGAAAGGACCGAGATCCCTTCACCAGGAGTGACTCCTTTAGCAATAACTGGCAGATGCTACACACTCGGTTTGTCTTTTGATTGCTTTTAAGAGTTTTGCTTTGCACAGTGATGTATATGATATATCCCGCACCTCATTCGACGAGGAAAGGACCGACGATCCCTTCACCGGGAGTGACTCCTTTAGCAAAACTAGAAAAGCCTCAAAAACACTCCATTTCAAAATTCATTCGATCCTACAACGATATAAAGTTCATTACGCAATAGGTTTTCAGAAAAACCTGTCGTAGCCCTCCGTCATTTCAGAGAAGTCCTATTTAGTATTCGTGCTACGTTTGTTGACCTCCGTCAAGGCGTAGTGTGCGGTAGCTAACTAGTATTTATCTGCTTATGCATATGATGCAGATTGGATTAGGGTAGTCGTGCGGCCTTGTTGACCTCCGTCAAGGGTCGTGCGGGTGGGTTTAATTCGATCAAGAAATGACGGGTTGAACTTGACTAGTAGCCTATGGTTTGTTGACCTCCGTCAAGGTCATAGGGTGCTAGGGGCAAAATTATCGGGAATTTCAAGTGTTGAAATTTGCAATGAGATTGCATACCTTCTATGAGATAGTTGGATCCCGATACCCGCTGCGAGTAAGAGTTACTCCTGGGAGAGTTTTACACATTACAATTAGCCGATCAAGTAGGTGTCTAGAAAGGTGTTAACGAGGTTACGCCTATGGGAAAACGAGGTTTACATTAATTAGGTTCGTGCGAAAGCACAGGGGACCTCCCTCAAAGTACCGGCACTGGCCTGGCTGAAAAATTGGCGAACTTGTAGTGTGTAATTAATCCCGGCTAGTCTTTCCTTTTAGGGTTTGAAGGAAGATTTGATAAAAAGCAGTGGGAGCCATCCTGATTAGATAAAATAATAACCAATCTATTCTTGCAAGAGCGCACGCTGAGTGTTTTCTTCTCTCTCTCTCCAGGTAGCGACCATGTCACGCCTTAATCAAGATAATAATACGGATTATTGACCGAACCCGCTTGTTTTACTAAGCTGGGGAACGTTGGTCCCGCTCCAACTTGTAATTGTTATAAGACAGAGCAGGAAATTGGGGAATACCAGATTTCCCGTGCCGCCCAAACGAAGAGAGTGCATGCTGATGCATCATCTTCGGGTGTGTTCATTATACAGAACTGTTTCTCAGTATCCTCCGCATCCTGGGTATATGATACCGGATCAGGATCCCAGATATGTAATCTGTTACATAGGGCTACAAAAGGGTAGAAAAACTGAGAACGGGTGATAAGTTTCATGAGGTAGAAAATGGGGCAAGTGTTGCAGCCAAGTCTGTTGGTCACTGTCACCCTGTATTACCAATACATTGATTCTGAACGAATGTTATTAGATACCAAACTTGATATACAAAATCATATCAGTCTCTTTATTAGTAAAGAAATGATAAAATTTTGTATTGTTGGATAATGTTTTGAACATTTCCTATATCAAAAGTTGATCAGTTCAGGCACGTTATCTAAAAGCATTGACGTTCTAAATCAAACTACAGTTCCTAGTATACAGAACACATACAAGAGAAAGAGTTCAGAAATGAACGAATTCTTCTTGAGGCATTGTAGAATAGGTCATATCAATGCGACCCGACTGGCTAAAGTTACTTTTAGATGCATATTTAAATCAGTTTGAATTTACATCTTATGAAACTTGCCAGTCATGTCACAGAGATAAGATGACCATAGCCCTGTTTATTGGAAACAGAGAAAGAGTTAATGAACTCTTGGGATTGATACATGTTGATGTATGTAAGGTCTCCTATATACACATGCCAGGACTGGTTCTTTATACTTCATTACGTTCTCTGATGATCTCTTTAGATTCAGACATATGTTCATGTTGAAACACAAGTCCGAACCTTTTGAGATATTCACAGAATATAAGTTAGAAGTAGAGAACCAAAATACGGGTATAAGTATTATGTCCTATGATGAGATCAAGGAGGAGAATACTTGAGCACGGAAATCCCGGACTATTCTAAAAGAGAATGAGATTCTCTCTCGGCATTACTCCTCCGAATACACCATAGCACAATGGTATATCGGGGCGGAGCAATCACACCGTATATGATATGGTGTGCTCTATGATGAGTATTACTGAGTTTCCTATTTCCTTTTGGGAGTTATGCACTTGAGAAGCTGCATACCTATTGAATAGGGTTCCAATCAAATCAGTTTCCTACCGTTTCATATGTAATATGGAATGGGAAGAGCCCATGTCTTAAGTTGGTTAAGATTTGGGGTTGTCCGGCCTATGTCTAAAAGCAAAATCCGGACACGCTCGAGGCAAGGTCTGTTAAGTAGAACTGGAAAGGTTCCAGCTATACAAACTACAGCAGATGATTTGGTAGAACCAAAGGATTCAGTAGATACCAACGAACCTCAGCCTCTCCGCCGATCCAGTAGGGTTCCTCACCCACCTGAGAGATACTTCGGTTTCTCTATGACAGTGGGAGCGAGGATTGCATCATGAGATGATGACCCAACTAGTTTCGAGCTGGCCATCAGGAGTAAGACTCTGTAAGAATGGCTGGATGCTTAGCGATCTGAGATGGAATCCTTATACACCAACAAAGTATGGACTTTGGTTGCTACATCTGAAGGGTTAAATCCCCATCAGGAGCAAGTATATCTTGAGAAGATTACTTGGTGTACATGGAAAAGTTGAGACTTTCAAAACTAGACTTGGTAAAGGTTTGCATCATTGACCAGGTGTGGATCATGATGAAACTTTTTCTAAAGTTCTATGCTTAAGTCCATCCAGATCCTACTTGCCACGGCTACATACCATGACTACGATATCTGGTGGTTGGGTGTCATGACTGCTTTTCTAAATGATGTTTTGGAAGAGAGCGTCTATAAGTACACAGCCAGAGGGCTTCGTAGACAGTGGGAGCAGCGGAAACGTGTGCAAGATGCTTTATAGGATAAAGCAGGTATCGCGGAGTTGGAACGTCTATTTTGATGTGTTAGTCAAAAAGTTTGACATCATCAAAATGATAGATGAACCTTGTATAAACAAAAAGGTAGGAGGGAGTATGGTAACGATCCTCGTAGAGTACGTGGATGACATACTCTTGATAGGGAAGAAGTTTCCTTTGCTACGCTCGATTAATCTTCGATTATCACAAAGATTCTCCATATAGGATCAAGATGATACCTACTAAATCTTGGATTTGGATCTATGAGATAGATCTAATTGGATGTTAGGAATCTCACTAGTAGTAGTGAGATGGTATCAATCGATCCTGGGGAGAATCACTGGAAGTGTTCCAGGGTGATAAAGACGACTGAATGTCAGTCACAGGCATTGTCTTAATCCTCAGTAGAGGGACGGTATGTTGGAAGAGTTCCAAGCTAGATACCGTGACATACTAGACGATAAAGGCTGGATACATCGCTACATAAGATGCTACCAAAGAGGATGTTTGGGTGTATATTGGTTCATGAGATGAACTACGTTCCTACCATTGTGAGACAATGGAGTTGTGGCTTATGCCAAGGAACGCCGGTCCCATCAGTGATCCAGACATATTCTAAGGTAGTATCACCTGATCATGGAGATAGTTGATCTCCAGGGTGATCGAGGTTTGGAGAGTAGACTCAGAGGACAACACGGTGAATCCACTAACGAAGGCCTATTCCCAGAGAGAGACTTTTATGGGATGGTTGAGTATGAGATACTACAACCACTGCTACAGATGGCCCTAGTGCAAGTGGGAGATTGTTAGTTATATGTATGCCCTAGAGGCCATTACTGTACATTGGATGTATATTGTAGTGGATGCTGGGACATATATAGGGAGGACTTTCTTGCTCGACATGATAGTATGCTATCTGGTTGCTCTTTACCTTAACGTGTACACAGATTGTTTCTCTATTACATGTTGGTAAAGCCCTTAGGATGTGTACTTGACTACATGGACTATGATGCGGATCATACTAGTGGGGACATGGTAGTCCATAAGTACATCCTTCAAAGTCCCTAGTCGTGGGTGTATCGAGATGGGGCATCGATATACCAGAGTAGACTAGCGTATACCTTCTCGACCCATACAGATGGGCGATGGATGATCCCATATCCATCGGTGTTTGACATCAGATATGATATACGGGTGCTCAGTAGAGACTGGGTACACTGGACGGACTCGCCGAGAACTTCCAGATGGTATTATACTTTACGTCAGATGGCATTTCTCTGGTGACACTGGTACAGAGTAGTTTGTTGACTCGAGATCGTCATAGAGTCTTGTGTGGTTCCCACTGTGCTTTGATTTCCACCTTACCACGTCCAAGAGGGCGTGAAAAACGGTGGTTTTTGGGTACAGTCCCGAGTCACATGGAGGCAATGAGCGATAGGAGGGGATTCGTCTCTCCCGGTATAGGGGGTTGATGTTGCGCTGTGTTCGATTGGCTATAACAGGAAATCCCTGGCCAGGGTTGCTGAGATTTACTGGTAAGTGTTACCAGTAGTTTCTCGAATTGTTATAGACCTCATATCGACACGACTTATCGAGCTATTGGGGTCTGACGTTTACCACCCCTAGGCAAGATATGCGACATATCAGACGATCAGACCGGACTGTACGGTAAGTGTTACTGGTTGGATTCACAGGAGTGTGAGCGGGCTTGCTCGTCGATCTTCTGATCGCTCAATACCCGGGTGGCCGTTACGTTTAGCAGACCGCTTGCGGCTTATGGATGTTTGATATGATCATCATCTGCTGCCGGCGTATTGACGAGTCTTTAGAGTCCTACACAGAGGTTTCCTGGCTCAAGCGAAACGAAATAGGAGCGCATATGAGATATGTGCGGGACCGAGAATAATGCGTGTATGTGATACCGTATTTCATTCTCGCGATGAATGTGTCGAATGGATGTATGCGATATAACCTAGTTATCGAATCAAGGATTGATTCGATAAGCCGATGCGTTGGATACTAGCCGATTATATGCGATATGACCGGATCATTGAATCAAGTGTTGATTTAATGATTTAATGTATAATTATATATTTGATATATTACTTTGCATTAACTAGTATTGGTTCACTTTAAATGGATTTACTCACTTAGTTTGTGCACATTGTATATGCGATATATTTTGTGCACATGATTGTATCATGTTTGATGATACATGCAAGCTAGGGTTAGTGTAAAGAATTAGACCATGGTTAAGTTTATGATTAGGGTTTTCTTTTTAATTACTTATTCATTTATTTATTCTTTTTGTTTATTTTGGAAAAAGGAAATGATAATGAAAATGGAATGGTGGCTTGATTTGTTTGTAGTTGAAGTTTCTTGAAACTTTGACTAAGTCACCATTCTTGTCTCATCCTTAACCCTAACCATTCAAGTTAACCATGGTCCATTCTCTACAACTAACCAAGGGTTAGTAAATGATAAGTATTGATTTATTTATCATTTACATAACACTTATCATATTCTTTTCCATCTTCTTCTTCTTCTTCACTTGAAGAAAACCTTTCTTCATCAATGGTGATTGATGAAAATGAGTGAGAAATCCAATTCTAAAGTGAACCCACTTCCTATTTCTTCATCCTCTACCTCTTGCCAAGTAGTAGAGTGTGTTTTCTTCACAAGTTTCTTGACTTGGTGAAGTTGGAGCTCGATCTAGTGATGCCTCGACGTAGATCATCTTCGGCATCGACGTTGACGACTTAGCCCGTCCATTCTCCGATGAAGCCGACGCTAGAGCCCGGGGTTCGACTTGGACAGCGAGGAGACTTCATTGCGGAGCTATGGAGGTGGAGGACCGGATCTACAAAGGTTGTATTTCCGTATTCTAGTAGTTAAGTGTTAACTAGTTCGTTTTGTCGCCTAAATTTCTAGCCAACGATCTTGTTAGGGTTTCTCGGCACCGTTAAAATTTGAAATTGGCATGGTTGATGCCTTGTGAGACCTCCTTAGGGTGCCTAGGAACCTTTCACCAACGCGACGGTACGACGGGCAAATCCCTAGTACCACAGACCCTAACGAACCTCTATCGTAAAGAGCAAAGGTTAACTGTAACGTTAGGACATTCTTGCAAGAACTCCTTGATTCGTCTCAACCTTAGGGAGATCAGTGTCCTGACGAGAGCATCTCAATTCGTGTCGACCCGCAGAGAAATCAGTGTCTCTGCAGGAATGTACGACGTCAGCAAAACGGAGCCATACCAAAGCCCATGTTCCAAATCTAGACGGTTCACAGATAGCCTGGAGATCAACTCAACATTCGTTTCATTACAACGGACACAACATCAAGCAAAGCGGAACAGCGGCAACCCCCAGTTCCATGAGTCGGCGGTGCACAGATGACCGAGAGTCAAACTCCCGACTCCGTGAAATACGGATAAATTCAACCCTTCCTGGTTACGTGGAACACGGCTTATGTCAATCCTGACCCCGTGGGAAACATCCAGAGCGGATCCTGGTCTTCGCAGAGCACGGCAATGACCCAGTGTGAAGCGTCCAGAGCGGAGCCTGGTCCTCGCCGAACACGGCAGTGAACCCGTGGGAAGCATCCAGAGCAAAATTCCTGGCTACATGGAATGCGGCTTATGTCAATCCTGACCCCGTGGGAAACGTTCAGAGCACATCCTGGTGCTCGCAGAGCACGGCAATGACCCCGTGTAAAGCATCCAGAGTGGAGCCTGGTCCTCGCCGAACACGGCAGTGAACCCATGGGAAGCATCCAGAGCAAAAATCCTGGCTACGTGGAACGCGTCTTATGTCAATCCTGACCCCGTAGGAAACGTCTAGAGCGGATCCTGCTCCTCGTAGAGCATGGCAATGACCCCGTGTGAAGCATCCAGAGCAGAGCCTGGTCCTCGCCGAACACGGCAGTGAACTCGTGGGAAGCATCCAGTGCAAAATTCCTGGCTACGTGGAACGCGGATAATGTCAACTCTTACCCCGTGGGAAACGTCCTGACCGGAGCCTGGTCCTCGCAGAACACGGTAATGAACCCGTGAGAAGCATCCAGAGCAACCCCTGACTCCGTGAAATGCGGATAAAGGCAACTTCACCCATCACTTGCGAGTCCTCATGACTCGTAAGGGAGCAAATTCTCTTGTGAGATCCTTACGACTTGCAAAAGGAAAAACACACTTAGGAATCCTCACGATTTTTAAGGATAAATTACACCTATGGGACCCTCTCGACCGGTAGGGAGAAAATTCTTTATGAGACCCTCACGGCTCATAAAGTTGAAAAGTCTTAGGATGCGGATCTTAACCCTGAATCCTAAGCCATCGTTGTCCAGCAAAGAGATCGAGATAAACTATCCACAGAATACATTCAATAAAAAGGGACACATCATTGAGAAGAAAAATATGTCCTTTATTCATGAACCAAAATGAATAAAAAGTACAATTTGTGAAAGAAACAAAAAAATATACTCTTATTCAGGAGTATGTACAAAGAAAAAAATATATCTACAAGTCTTCAAGTCAGCGGGCGATTTAGCAGATTGGTCAGCTCATCTCTCTTTCGCCGGACCTCGCTTTCGTGATTCAATATCGCCAAAAGACGGGCCTCCACCTGAGCTTTCTAGGCCTGATATGAGGCAAGCCGGCCTTCGAGCTCTTTCTTGGTAGCTTTGTGAGCCTCAACCCATTCACGAGTGAACACGGCGGCTTTGTCGATGGCCACCACCTCCTTGATGGCCTCTTGATGCACTCGCCAGAGTTCATATGCTTTGTTGGTTTTGGCCGTAAGGTTGGCTTGGAGCCCGTTCAGCGCTTTAGAAGCCAGCTCCCTCTTTGAAAATTTGCGGCCGAGCCTTTTCTCGCACGACACCATGTTCGCCGCGCACCGCTCTATCAGACCCCGCAAGCCCGCCTTCGCAGCCACAACCTCCGAAGAAAGGCGGGTACATTCAAGCACGTGCAAGTAAGCCTCCACCTGCCGGCAAAACTCAACCCAGACTTGCACCACTGCTTCGCTATGATTGGTGGCAAGAAAGGGAAGAGAGCCGTTAGCTTCGGCAGCAAATGCTTCGGTCGTAATTACGTTGCCGGTACGAAGCTCCTCGATCAAAGATGACAGAGGGGCGAGGCTTAGCTTGGCCATCCGTTCCGAGGCTCTCAGAGCATAGGGGCCGGGTGGCATGGCGATGCGTGACTCCAGCGTGGTGAGAACCAGCAGAACTGTTCAGATTTATAAACAGTCAGCGAAACTTGTAAGCAAAGAACAAATGGAACGACTTCGGGATTCTACTTATGTAACATTTTGAAAATTGTTTCGGTGAAATTTCGGAAAATCGGCAAAATAAGGGGGTTTTCTGTAAAATGTCAAAATACAAACATCTTTATTATAAAATTAAATATACATATTCTAGCTATGTAATTGCTGTTAATTGGTGTTTATTGAGCCACTGGTGAAATTTCAAATTTTCTGAAAATTTTTCCGAAATTAATTATTTTAATATTATTTAAGCCGTCACTAATACATTTAATTAGGGAAAATTACAAATTGAAATGAGTTGAAACAAATTTTGTGCATCATAACACATTAAATAAAAATTTATCATATGGTTTTTGAAATGAAATGGTTTGCCAAAACGGTTTAGAAAAATATCGAAGAAAAAAAGGCTTTTCGGTGAAATTAGTGTTAATGGGAATTGGGGTAATACATTTATCTTTTTCCCTAACCCACACACCCACACCTCACCCTCTCTCCCTCTCTCCAATCATCTCTTTTTTCAAAAGAAAAGAAAAGGAAAGAATAGAAAATGAAAGAAACAAAAGTGGACTTTGACTAGATGTTACTTTCTCCACCTCACTCTCTCTCCTCTCTCACCCATTCCCTCTTCCCCTTGGCTGAAACCTGCAGCAACAACAACCCTCTCATTTCTTCTTCTCTTTTCTCTTCAAAATTCCATCAAAAAATCATCCAAAATGCTTCAAAAATTCCACAAAATCAAAATCTAATCCCTACCCATTTTTACTTGACCATTCTAATATGGATCTAGAGAACAAGATGGAAATTTGGGGGGCTAGATTTCAAGTTGGATCAATGAGTTATGAGGTATAAAAATTTTGACCTTTTTGTTGAATTGTTGATTAATGCTTGTGTTAGCTTAATTAAGTGTTAATTAGGTTTTATATGGGTTCAAATTGCATGATTGGAAAATTCAAGAATATGGTTTGAAGCTAATTTGGGTTTAACCATCACTATTAGGATAATCAAGTGTAGATTATCATCTTGTGGAATTGTAAAACCCAACCTAATTGTTAGTTTGCAAATGGTTAGGTTGATATTGTTATAATTAAGCTATATTGCTAACTAGGTTTTAGAAATTTAATTAAAATATGGGATTAAAAATCTAATTAGGTTTTTCATGACTTCATTAACATTATTAAGTGTAGTTTAACACTTTAGTTTATGGAAATCCAACCTAAATTGTGGTTTGCGCATTTTGCTATAAATTTGTTAAAATTTTGGTATTTTGTAAACTAGAATTTTAGGGTTTTTGGAATTTAACGAGATTAAATTATGGGAGTTGTTTTTATGACTTATTTAAGATATTTAGTGAATATTGTGGCCGCTAGATTCGTTTATACATCGAGTTTTGTACTAAAACGGTGATTTGTGCTTGTTAGATTTTCGGAAAAAATGACTTTTTAAGTGAAATTGGGGTTTTTTGTGAATTTTAAGCTATTTTATATTATAATTAGTGCTTGTAATTGTACAAATGAGTGTGTTGGGAGTTTTCTCGATGGTTTGGCGTTTGTACGCCGACGTCGAGGGTTTTTTGGTCGATTTGTGAAAGCAACCATAGGTTTTGACCTATGTGGGATTCATGTGTCGTTTTGGTCATGAGTTGAATTTTAATGTGATATGGTGCGTTATGATATGTAGGTACCCCATGTGGACTTCGAGACGACAAGCAAGCGCATGGCGACGTTGGCATCGGCGAGCGAGGACCAGGTGAGCAGATTCATATCTACGGGGAGAAGTCGGGTGGATGGCGTATAGCACTCCCGCAGTCGTGGTGATGTATACGAATACGTATACAAACATTTATTGATTATATTTTGTTGAGTTTATTGATGATAAATATGGATGGTTTAGTATCGCGAAACCCTAGAGTAATGGTCGCACCATACATGCACACACCCACCCATACTTGCATACATTCTTCTTCCATTTGTGTTTACGGGAATATATATAGTTATGTGTTCACATGGGTATGGGACTATGTGTTCACATACGGATTTGAGGATGATACTTGGGATTGAGATGAGTCGATGAGATTTGTGTTGAGGTTGTGATATCGGTGATATGGCAGGATTCATACTTGAGGTACGTCCTGGTGTTATAGCGGATATTGGGGCGGCGATACGGGTGAATAGTGTTATAAATAAAATGGTCGACATATGATCGTGATATGAGGCATGATATGCTAGGATATTGATATTAGGCCGTATCGGGCGATGTATACCCCTTGATGATGATATATGCTGACGATATCGGTTTGTACGAGATTGTCGATCAGTAGTCAGATCATGAGTATATTGAGGATATTAGTATTGTACTAGACATATGTCAGTACCCTAGACTATGATCTTGGATAAACAGGATACTAGAGGAATAGTGTGAGGAATATGATATTGACCCGTACCCAGATTTGGGGATGCCGTACGATGGATTTACGTACGAGCTATATCTTGATGATTGATCCGCACTCTTGACTTGGGATGTCTGATTATAGATATGGTATCGGATATGATATTATTGAGGCGGGATCACCGACTAATATATATACAGGTATGTATATGTATCGACTCAGATGTTAGGCGGTTTCCTTACCTGTAGTCTAGCTAGTAGGTTAGCCCTTTAGTTTAGTTAGTCGTTAGATTAGATTCGGTTCCTACCTATTTCAAAGCTTACGAATCGTGCGTATTTTAAAAGACAAGTCAAGGGATTCTACGGATATTTCAAAAAAAAAACGTATCTTTTCTTAAAAACACCGTAGCCCCTATTTTCAAAACCCCACGATTCGTGTTATTTCAAAAGGCACCATTGTAGGACTTATATTAGGTTAATGCAGATTAGTTATCGTTGCATCTAGTATTCAGCTCCCGCTCATTATTGTTGTTCGCTCCGCATCGCATGCTTATATTATGCTTCATATTCTACAGTTGATATTTTGTGGTTAGGACACCAGCACCATTACCGATGATGCGTATGTACCACGTACACTTACTTGCCGGCTCACACACATCTTCATCGGTAATTGCCATGTCACGCACACCTTAGAAAATATTATTGCTTGACATAGCCTGTTAGCTAATAGTTTAGACATGATATTAGTGTACTTGCCTTATATGTTAGTTTAGACATTGTAGTTATTACCTGCCACTTCATGCATACTGTTATTCATTGTTATGCCGCATTCATGGATTCTCATGCATATATTCACTTTTTACGTGCTATTGAGGTTTTGGATTCGGATTTTCATGAGATTTTCTGGATTTGGGGAAAACCGCAAAACATATACAAACTTCTTCTTTCTCTTTTTAAATGAAAAGCGCGGTTTTTCCCTTCATGTATGAGTCGTCCACCATGAGTTTTCTGATGGATTTCGAGACCCGATTCGAGGAGTTGGATGAACCGTTTCGGGTACATGGTGGACCCGGAAAGGTACCCCGGGGCAAGAAGCTCGTGGTGATGACAATGAGCCTGGCAGGGGAAGACTACCTACCGGTGATTTTACCCGACGCGTCGGATATCCGGAGGATACCGTCGTGGTCTTGAGATGGATGGTAGAGGCCGGTCTGGACTGACGGCGCCCTAGATATTGAGATTGTTACATTGAGATTTCGAGATAGTGAGGTACTGAGATTCGATGATACATGCCAGTCCGGATAGCCGGAGCCTGAGATTTTGAGACATTGAGATTTATGTTTTGTGTCGATGCTAGACACTGTTGATACTGATTTCATTTATGATACCTCATTTTAAAAATACAAAGGAAATCTCACTAATTTATGAAAACAGTTTCTTCATTTACATGTATTCTGTTTTCATGCATTCATACCTCATTCATATGATATATTGCTACCTGAGGCACTGACACGGGCACATGAGACCACACTCGGGTTAGATATTACCCTAGCCATTGTTATAGGCTGCATGTTATTCATATTTGAGGATATATTATGATCATTACCTAGGTTGCGTTATTTATGCGATTTCTGTGCGTAGATGTTTTTCTATTCACGAGTTGGCAACTCACCCCCGTTGTGCCCCAGTTTCTTGCAGGTTTACCGTACAGGTTTCATTACGGCTTGCGGGCATAGTTTCCTTCGGGTGATTTGCTAGTAGATGGGTTTACCTGTATCGTACCCCCATTATATATCTTGTATATTATTATTCTGTTGTATCTAGAAGTTCCATCAACCAAACATGTTTTTATTTTGAGATAGAGACCAGTGATGTTATTCTTTCGACCTTAGAGTCGCGCGTTATATTTCTGTGGTTTTCTTGTGGTTTTGAGTTCCCTTTTGAATTTTGATCCTCGCCCTTGGCGTTGTATATTTTTTTTGCTTGTGTGGTTGTGACCGTCAATTGACGAAGAGTTAGCTTCCGCTTGGGGATGCCTTTTTATTGATTTCGTATACTATTCATATTGTTTCCCGTTTGGGGGCCAGTATTTACAAAGGAGACTCTGCCGAAATTTTCGGGAAATATCTGATGTTTTTTTTTAAAACCGCATAATTCGGCTTATGCTATTAAAACTACTTGTTTTAAATCGGTTTTCCTTCACTCTACTACTTTTCTTGGTTTGGATTTCTGGGTTTTCGGCACACTTAGATTACGTACGCTTCGAGATGTTCGTAGTTTAAGTGCCGGTCATGTTCCGTACTTTCGGGGCGTGACAACTTACCCACAGTCATGCAAGAAGGATTTGAAGGCTCCCCAGGCTTTTTAAGAATCTCGACCTCGTCGTCGGCCTCCATAACTGTAAAAGACGTTAATGTCATTTTATGAAAAAGCAACAACGCTGTGAAAAGATGGTAAACAAGACTAACCTTGCCCAGACGAGAGAACGATGCGCTGAGGAGATATCGCTTGCGGAGCGGCCATCTCCAGCAGACGCTGAAAGGACTGCCGGGGAGACAGATCGGCAATAGAGGCCGCCAGTCCGCGCAACTCTGAAAGGACAGAAGGGTTCAGATAATGGAAAGATTACTAATTTAAAATTTAGAAGGTTACCTTCGACGCTCCTCCCATTCTGTGCTGGAGGGATAGCATCTTCAACGGCCTCCGCCGCGACCTCGGGCACAATATCGGAGACGCGGGCCAGTGCAGCGGCTTCGGAATGAGGAGCAGAGGCTGCCGCTGCAGGCTCCAACGAAAGGAGGGTAGCCTCGATTACCTCCATCCTAGCCTCTGGGCCGCCTTCAGGGAGATTCGTTGGGACGGCGACCACCAAAGGTGCCTCCCCCGAGGGAGGAAGTGCTTTGGGAGCAGGAACCACCGCAGGAGGCTCTATTGCAAGAGGGACAACTTCATCGGCCAGAATACGGCGTAGAGCCTTCGCCATCGCCGAAGTCTCTGCACAGTTCACACAAGGATAAGAATACATATATATGCGTGCAGACAATATGAAGTATTATAAAGAAATACAAGAACATACCGATGCGCAAGGAAGCTTGCTGTATGGCTTGCTCAAGCCGACGCTCCTTCTCAAGGAGGTGTGCTCGTCGAGGTTCGAGGGTGGACTTATGGCCGCCGGTCCACAGTGAAAGCACGTCTGCGGTGTCCTCCGAAGCAGCCTGTTTAAGGGCCCGTTCACCCCATTCCTCTAGAGGGCCGATGAATCGTCGCCGGATCCACGGAGGGTCTTCATAAAAGAAGACGGCGGATAAGGCTTCTTCGGAATTCTTACGTTTTCCGACTCATCTTGCGAACGTCTTATAGCCTCAGCCAATTGTGCGGCTTCCTCGGCAGTTGAACTCGGAAAGAGTAGGCCAGCATCCGACTCTTGCATAGCCAATGGTTCATCCTGAAGAATGGGCTCAGACTCTACTAAAGAGTCGAGCAGATTGGTAGCCGTTTTCCTTCGCCGTTTGGATCCAAAACCGACCGCCGAGGACGACCGTTTTCTCCCTCATGGAGCCTTAGCACGACGCCGACCCACCTCACCTTCAACACCCTCACTCCCAACGCCCTCGCTTGGCGCTGCGACTGAGGACGACACGGCCATCGTCGATGTCGTGGGCGGTGGTACTGCTACTGGCGCCTTCTTACCCCTCGACTGAGCCCGGATATCCAATGGCATACCAATTGTGGGAGTGAGGTCCACCTCCGACTCCCCCGGAATGAGCGCAACACTGGTGTCCCTCAGGGGAAAGCAGACCGGTGCACGCGGTCGCAACAGAACTCCCGTGGACTGAACCAGGGCAAGAGTGCCATATCCAAGAAGAATCCTCTTCTCCTCGGCAATAATCGGGCTGACCCGATGAAGGTACCGGCCTGTGAAGGACCCCACACATCGGGGAATATGGTCGGCTTCAGGAATCATGAAGCGGGAACCAGTATTCAGCCTCACGAAGTGATGAGCAGCATCATGAACGGCTTTGGGTGAAGGGGCGGGCGTGACTGTAAAAGCCTCGAAGGGAACGCCCTGATCATATCCAAGCTGCCGGGCGAAGCGATGCGGATTGTACCGCATAAAGAGGGCCGCACTGTTCTGACGGAATACCAGATAACCTGGTCTGATCGTGTACAAGTACGTGGCCTCCCCGGGCTTCAGAGAAAGCACCTCATCTTTCGACTGGTCGCAGAGTTGTTGAATTGGACCTGAAGGAGAAGATAGGGCCCGGTCAATGAACACCAGTCCGCCTGAGCTAGCGTAAGGAGCAATCAATACACGAATGGCCCCGGACTGAGTTGGGTCAGGAGAAGAAGAACCCACCAGCCGCATCAATCGCGGAAAAGTATAGGCATCGTAAAATTTGGGTCTTTGGTGTGCAGCAAAGGCCCCAACACGTGCATCTCAATCCAAAATGTGAAGTAATGAAGAGAAAAGTTTACCACATCCACATCTGGAGTTGAGGTATTAGCCACGGCGCCTAACCCATGATAAAGATGTGACAGCGCTGGGATGCCTACGGCCAACCGTGTTCCCCCAGCAATACGATGAGCCGGGTAGATAACCGAGACTCTCATGAAGCGGCGATGCATGGGGATTACAAACCAGCTGAGCCAGACGCTAATGAAGCCTACAAAGAATGTCTCCTCATCCATGCCGGGAGCTGCAATCGATTCGAAAGATACCGATGACATAATAGGAATGTAATATTGCGGTAAATCCTCTTCCTTAGTCGGCCGCCTGTCCAAACCAAACCCAAAGGGGTCATTGATGTTCGCAAACTTCGGATCCATCTTTGATAAGACACCCTCGCGAAGGAAGCAAGCAATGAAGCTCTTAAAGGTGACACCCTGCTCTTCTGATTCTGTGAACAGTTTGTCAAAGATGCCCAAGGCCTTGATCAAACTCGGGCGTTTATGGCGGACGACGTTCTCGGTAGACATGCCGTCAATCATTGCGGGCTCGGTCTCAAAAACGTACTTGTCGGGAGGCAGCAGCTCTTCATAAAATGTCCCCCTGATTGGCAGCCCCGAGATCTCATGAAATTCTTCTAAAGAAATCGAAACTTCGCGGTCTCTTAGGAGAAAAGTGTTGGTAGGGAGATTCCACTGGTTCAAGAAAGCCTTAACCCACCAGACGTGAGGGGATTGGTAGTGGAAGAGCGATGCATATATTGCCTGATAAAGTCTGACCCTCTGCAGTCGTGCGCGATGGACGGATAGGATGTAGCGAGCCCAAAGAAGATAGCCCGTGGGGTGTCGAGGGGTGAGCCCTATCTTGTAGATCTGCCCCCATGGTTGGGCCTCGCCCTGGCAAATGCGGCGTCCCAAAATATCTATGGCCGGGATAGGATGGTTCTGGATACTAGTCGTCGAAGGCTCGAGCGTCCCATCGGGGTCCAATTCGGCATCTCCACGGCAAAGACCGTCCTTGGAGGATCCATCGGCAGGAACGGAAAGGTGGGCTCCGTCGGTACTTCGCAAAGGAAACTCCGGCGCCCCCGGATGATGTGACTATACCAGGTCCCCCACAAAAGTAAGTTGGTGCTAGGTCCCCCACAAAAGTAAGTTGGTGCGATTTGGGTCGTGAGCCCTGATCATCACCATCACTTCCTCGTCAGATGGTGACTGGGGAAAAGCGGCTTCCGAGCGAGTGAAGGGAAAGTACGGAACGGAAGTCATTGTACCTGAAATGAAATGAGTGGAGACTGTTGAAGCAAAGCCAACAACATATATATATATATATATATATATATGATTATAAATATATGTAAAGACCATGGAAGAAAACGACAGCAGACTCATTTTATGGGACCATTGGTTACAAAACACATGGGTCCCATAAAATCAAGATGGCGGTTGGCTAATGATGAGGCAAAGCAATTATAATGAGACAAAAGAAAGATTCTCATTAAATAAACAAGTGGATTTCAAATGACCCTACACATTCCCCTAAGAGAAATCCATCTGGGACTCTGTAACAAATCAAACAGAATCAAAGGAATTAAATTCCCAGAAAAGAACCTCTGCGAGCCTCTTCTTCTTGGTTACAGAGAGACAACTCAGGGAAAAAAAACCCAATGAGTTCTATGGGAAGAACTGAGTTCTTCATAGGAATTAAATTCCTTGTTAAAAAAAGGGGAATTAAATTCCCAGAGACATTTTTCAGAGCCAAAGTTTTTTTTTGAGATGGAATTAAATTCCATGGAAAAGACAACCGCCACCATTAGCCCCCTGAAGATTAGAGAAACCTTAAAGGGTCAGTTGATTAAAGATTGAATGGTTTTCTCTTTATTTTAAAGAACTTAAAAATGGGTTCTTGTTAAAAGGGAAAACCCTTGGTGTGGATTTGAAATCCAGTGGTGATTTCTGTGAAAGTTCTTCGTTCGTTCAAGATTATTACCTGAGGAAAAGGAATCTGTCAACAGAGTTAAACTCTGGAAAATTCTTGAAGCAGAGAATTAAGCTCTGGAAAGGAGAATTAAATTCTTAGAAAGGAAAAAGTTACAAGGAAGAAGATAAGCAAGAGTGGAGGCGCTTCTGAAGAGACCCCTATATTTATAGGATGTGACATAAACGCTTCATCTCCCCGATTCCCTAGATGGATCCAACGGTCACAAAAGTGACAGCGTTACACTCACGTGCAGATACGTGAGAGCAACGTTGTGGAGGCATTTGTTCCCTGATTAAAAATCAAGAAATAACTCAGTAAGGCATCGCGTGCTCACACGTAACTAATGGTCACGTGTTGACACGTGATTGTTAAAGCTGAAGCGTAAATAAGCGCTGAGAAAAGAACTCAATTTGGGGTCACGTGCTCACACGTGACCATCAGCACGTGGCTAGCCTTGAAAGCCTTACAGTTTAATAGAATTAAATTCTAAAAGTTTCTAAATCTTTCCAAATGGAAAAGGTTAGAGGGAACCGTTGGATTAAAAATCCAAGGGTGGTTAAAAATCACCAATTTATGGAAAAATCCTAAACAAGGAAAGATCTCCCCAAATCTCACCGAAATAACAAACAGAATATCTCTGGATTGAAAATCCAACGGTGAATAAAATTCACTGAATGATCTAAAGGATCATATTAATCATGAAAACAGAAAAAATCTTTCAATAAAAGATTTATTAAACAAATTGATTCTTTTCCTTCTCCTATAAATAGGAGGCAAGAGGAGAGGAAGGGGATATATAGAATTTTGGAATCTTGAAATTTCAGAGAGAAAAGAAAGGATAATTTAATTCTCAACAAAGAAAACCCTAGGTGAGAAAAAAGAAAGGGGAACAAAACTTCAAAAAAGAGAATTTAATTCTAAAAAATCTAAGAGTTTAACTCTTTTGCAAAGAACTTAGTTCTTTCTCTAGTTGAAGATCTGCAGAAGCAAATCTCCCCATAGGTTGAGAATTTAATTCTCATTGGGTTGAGATTTTGCCATGTAGATCCAAAACTTAGAGGGAGAATTGAGTCCAGAGAATTTAATTCTCCCAATTTATAGGAATTTAATTCCTTCATGACAAAATTAGGGTTTAACCCTATATGAGAATTTAATTCTCCCACAATTATAGGAATTTAATTCCTTCAAGATGGATAAAAACCAAGGTTTAACCCTAATTGAGAATTTAATTCTCTAAAATTCATAGGAATTTAATTCCTCCAAGACAGAACTAGGGTTTCACCATATACAAGAATTTAATTCTTTGACATATATGGGAATTTAATTCCTCTAAAGAAAATTAGGGTTTAACCCTACATAAGAATTTAATTCTTTCAAAATAGGAATTTAATTCCTACAGAATCATAATTAGGGTTCAACCTTACAGAGAATTTAATTCTTAAAGACAAAGAGAATTAAAGCATGGAAAGAACCAAGGTCACGTGTCCTCACGTGACCCCTGAAAAGATCCCCAGAAATGAGAAGGAGAAAGCTCTGAGGCAACGCCTCACGTGCTCCCACGTACCTCCGAAACACGGAAGAAAAAGTGAAGGAAATATAAGCTCTGTGCGCTCTCACGTAGCCCCATGTGACCCCTTAGCAAATGCTTTAACAATCAGTGCATAAATGTCCATCACGTGCCAGCACGTGATGCTCAAAGTAAAATATAAAAAAGTGTTTAACACTTAATTGCAGAGCGAAGTAAAAAGGGATCTAGTCCCACCTTTGGGCGCCCTCACGTGTCCACACGTGGCCCCTTTTTTCTTTAGTGTTTAACACTAATTCGAGAGCTTTATTCCCAGTGTTTAACACTGATTATCTTTTAGTGTTTAACACTAATTCGAAAATCTTATTTCCAGTGTTTAACACTGTTATGTTCTAGTGTTTAACACTAATTTGGGTGTTTAACACTGATTGTCTTTTAGTGTTTAACACTAATTTGAGAGTTCTGTCTCCAGTGTTTAACACTGTTGCTCTTTAGTGTTTAACACTACTTTTAGCCAAATTGGCTAATTTTCCAAAGGCAAAAGTCCCTCCTCCAAATGAATCTCAAAATTGAGGAAATCAAAGAAAAAAATGTTGCCAAAGCCCTCAAACTCTCGTTTAGCATTGCTAAATAATATGGGCTCGAACCCAAACAAATGTATAATGGTCCAACAGAGGGCCAACACTTCAAACTTAATTGGACTTAGCCCAAGTAGGCCATAAGTCCTCAATTCAGACTCAACTGAGCCAATGCGCTTATAATATAATTAATTGATCTTAGTTCCAAATTAGACTACAAATCACTTAATCCACCCTGGTTCAAGGGTACATCTCTTCACTCCTTTGATATTTGTCGTTGTAATTCCTCAACGTCTTCGAAGAGGTGACGGGTCCCGACAACCACACATTTCATGGACTGTGGGGTCCTTAAACTCATGGACTATGATGTCCTTAATCTCGACCGTGATGTCTTTAAACTAACATTGGACTGTGGGGTCCTTAAGCCCATGGACTATGATGTCCTTAACCTCAACCGTGATGTCATTAAACTAACATTGGACTGTGGGGTCCTTAAACTCATGGACTATGATGTCCTTAACCTCGACCGTGATGTCTTAAAACTAACAACGGACTGTGAGGTCCTTAAACTCATGGTCTATGATGTCCTTAACCTCGACCGTGATGTCTTAAAACTAACAACGGACTGTGGAGTCCTTAAATCCACGGACTATGATGTCCTTAACCTCGACCGCGATGACTTAAAACTAACATTGGACCGAGATGTCCTTAAACTAACAATGGACCGTAATGTCCTTAAACTAATTATCGACCGCAATGTCACTAAACTAAACAACAGAGCCCAATTGCTCTCTTGTCGGATCTAAACGATCTCGTTAAGTTGATCTTAGTCTAAAATTAGACTAACGTATCCTTAACAAACGTTTAAGTTGATCTTAGTCTCAAATGAGGCTAACGTATCCTTAAACCCAAACCCCCCAAACCCAAATCTAAGAAAGATACGGATTTGGACTAGTCCACATCCTACGGGCGACAACATAACTTAGTCTCCGTATACAATCCACGGGCAACCAAAAACAAAACAAACACCCACGACATGAAGTGACCATATGGAGAAGGAGAAAGTTGTTACCGCGATGCGATAGCGTAATTAATTGTAGGGGCTTGCGCCTGCAGGGAAGAGCGTCCCCACAATCAAAAGCCCCTCAAACGAGGGGGAATCTGACGAAGTCTGCTACATCAGCCGCATCCGTTTAAACCTTCGATGCACGGTGCCATAAATCAACTTGGCATCTTCGGAGAGGTGGACGGATAGCACCAATTAGCACCTGCCCCGAAATTCAGGCTAGACGTACATCGCGTCTCCGTCGCGTCTTTCAGTGGGGAACACGTATCTAAGAAATATAAATAAAATGCACAAGTGACAGCGACAAAAGATATAATTAAACAACAACTTTATTTATTAACATTCTTTTTACAATACATCTAAAAAGTAAGTACATGGAAATGGAAAGCAATGCCTAAACAGTGGCATAACAGAAATGGAAAGTAATGAAATGAATTGTACAAGTAACTAGAGCTCTGGGTCGAAGGCTAGCTGGTCCAAGTCCTCGGAAGTGGGCTCGATCTCCTGAAGGTCCGAATCACCTGACAACATTCCAAAGAAAAGAAGAAAAAGAATGTCGTCAGTGAACAAATCGCTCGGTAAGTCCCTTAAATAGACAAGAATAAAATAGACAGAGTATAGAGTATATTGATTTAATGTTGTAATTAGAATTAACGCTGTTATTTGTAGCTTGGTACAGAAGATGCCAGTGTATACAAGAGGAGTCTCAGTAGACCAGAGACTAAGGTGAACGGAATGTAAGGAACCGTTAAGCCACAGTACAACGGCAATTGAATTCAGGTTAGGTGTCTTAAATGGTTGCAGTCTCATGCCACTTCTAACACCTTCCGTACAAATCTACCCCTTATAAACCCCGCGATGTCTTGATTGTATTGTTTGTATTATATTGTCTTATTTATTGTAAATAGATGGATGACTTACCGAAACTATGATATCAGTAAATGGATGTAACTGGAGAGTCATGTAGATGGCTGTATATCCATGGTTCGGTTCAGTCAATATAGTTTGAATAAATTGAACAGATTGATTATATGCATTCATATTGAATTGTAGATTGATACTTGAATCATATTCAAGTCAGATTGTATATATTGAGACTCAGTATGAGTCATACAAATAGAAAAGAAATTGAAGTCCTGAATTATGTTTTGGTGCTATCGATAACTGCTGCACATGGACAGCAGGATTTGTGTCTTTTTCCAAGACAATTACCGTGTTGATAACACCGTTTGTTATATTGTCTACCTTAAATAGGCAAGCACCCACTTCTATGGCTCCCTGAGACTCAAGAGATTGGTTCCGCTTAAATCTATGTTTACTAGCGTTCTTATTGTAATTTAATATAACTTGAGGGGGTTTTATGTAAAATTAATTTTGTATAATTTTCAAAATACACCTCAAGTATTTTATTATCGTACTTAGAGTTTTCATTGATGTATAATTTATCAATGTGTCAATTCTAGTGAATAAAACCTAATTTCATAATATATGATATTTAATTATAAAGTATTGAACTTGGATGGAATTTGCATGGTATTTTCATGTAAAATGATTCTTTTGATTTAGAAAAATTGGAATATTTATATTATAACAAAAATTAGATATTTTGATGATACATACATACATACATACATACATACATATATATATAAAATAATTTTAATTTATTTTTTTCTAGAAATCTCATTTTCTAAAGAAAATTGTATTAAAAATCTTTCGAGATCGTATGCTCCGTGAGGCGGTCTGCATCTCACTCTACTAGGTCCGTGAATGTGCGATAATCCGCACCATACCGTACGGGGTCCCCAATAATGGGTTGTAGAGGCGCAATTGCAAAGATTATTAAAATACATTTATGTTAGAAAAAGGTTTATAGAAGAATATTTGCATGTGTTACCGGTTTCGTACCGTCGGGTGGGGCTAGGGTTTTGGCCACGTGTCTGGGTCGCTTCATTTTCCCTTGTGTGTATGTTTGTTTATTCTGTAACTTACCCTATTACGTTAGTGCACTTGTAGACTCTTGGGCTTCTAAAATATTAAAAGAAAAATAATTAAAAAGATAATGTGGCTGATAGGATTTGAACTCTGGTGTTATGGTTCAGCAGTGCAAGGTCTTACCAGTGAGCTACAAGCTCTTCTTGCTGTTAAAATGAAAAAAAAAATTATAACTTGTGCTCAGGCCCAAGTACCCCTTTCTGTATTTTTAAAAAAAAAATTTTACAGAAAGTTTAGGGTTGTTACATTCTACCCAACTTATAAAAATTTCGTCCTCGAAATTTGTAAAAGGAAAGTGTAACGGATTCTAGGAAAGTTTAGTGATAGAAATATTGGTAGTGTATGAAAAATAACAAAGTGATACAAGGGTTTCAAAAAAAATGTGGAAGAGACTTACTAGTGTTACCTTGGTTTACGACCTCTGCTTTTTCGGCCGCTAAAAGGAAAGCCTGACACCGTAGTACATTCCTCCTAACTGGAGGCACATTCCTCTGTCCTTGGGCATGTCCCTCAGTGCCTGTTGGAATTGGCGAGTAGGCTGTGCAGGTGGTGTAGCTGGAAGTGCAAGACGTGGTGCAGGAGCCTGAATAGCTGGCCGCTGTAGGTAGTTGGTGGGTGTGTGAGTTAAGTTGCGTCTATAGGGATAGGTTCCAATTCCATGATCGGATGCGCCACAAACTAGGCACAAACCTGTTGCGTGCCTACAGTCCTTCCACAAGTGTCCAACCCTCTTGCAGTAGAAATAAAAATCTGGACTTGACCGGTTAATTGTTTCTTTCTGTCTCTTGGGTTTAGAAGGTTGTGTAAGATGGGCTCCTCCTGCCATCTGGGTGGTAAAGTGCTTTATACCGGTTGCTTCTGCTTCTGGACGGTTCAATAATATAGCAGTCTGCTGCTGCAGTCCTTCCAGGAGGCTTTGGATTTCCTCGAGCAAAACCGTCTGCTCGTTGATTGGAGTAGTTACGGTAGGCGTAAGCGGTAGGGGAGGAGTTGTGTTGTTGAAGTTGGTGCTGGTGTTGTTCGGGGAATCCATAACCTTGAATGAAAAAATAGGGTTAGGATAGATTCAAATGATATGATTCAAAGAATATGAAATTGTAAGATTCAAGCAATATGAGTTGTAAGAATGTTTTTAGTTGCTGGTTCTTGTGTTATATTGCTTAGGTTGTTCACGCAGAACAGAACTACATATTATGGTTCCATACAGCTCTGACATGCATGGGCCGTCAACAAAACTTGTCACGCCCTTATTTCCTGATTAAAAAATCAGGAATTATCTCAATGAGGTATCACGTGTTCACACGTGACCAATGGTTACGTGATGAAACGTGATGGTTAAAACTTCATCAAACAGAAACGAAAACAAACTGCTGAAAAATGACTCAATTGGGGGTCACGTGCTCACACGTGACCAAGGGTCACGTGCCAGCATGTGACAGGCTTTGAGAGCCTTACAGTTTAATAGAATTTAATTATAAAAATCAGAAAATACCTCAACGAGGTGTCACGTGCTCACACGTGACCAATGGTCATGTGTTGACACGTGATGGTTAAAACAGCAACATAAACAAGCGGTTGTTAAAAGGCTCAATTGGGGGTCACGTGCTCACACGTGACCAAGGGTCACGTGCCAGCACGTAACAGGATTTGAAAGCCTTACAGCTTAATAGAATTTAATTCTAAAAATCAGAAAATACCTCAACGAGGGTCACGTGC
This sequence comes from Agapanthus africanus, assembly GCA_030015575.1. Taxonomy (NCBI): domain Eukaryota; kingdom Viridiplantae; phylum Streptophyta; class Magnoliopsida; order Asparagales; family Amaryllidaceae; genus Agapanthus; species Agapanthus africanus. The sequence goes on from CM057337.1 coordinate 544,277,279, forward strand.
TCACACGTGACCAAGGGTCACGTGCCAGCGCGTGACAGGCTTTGAAAGCCTTACAGTTTAATAGAATTAAAATTCTGAATTTCTTTAAAATCTTTCCAAATAGGAAAGGAGTAAGGAGAACCGTTGGATTAAAAATCTAGGGGTGATTAAATATCACCAATTTATGGAAAAATCTTAGACAAAGAAAGATTTCCCCTAAATCTCACCAGAAATAACAAACATAATATCTTTGGATTGAAAATCCAAAGGTTATTAAAATTCACTTAATGATCTAAAGGCTCATATTAACTATGAAAACAAACAAAATCTTTCAATGAAAGATTTGCTAAACAAATTGATTCTTTTCCTTCTCCTATAAATAGGAGCCAAGAGAAAGAATTAAATATATAGAATTTTGAGGAGAGAGAGCTTCGGAATCTTGAAATTTCAGAGAGAAAAGAAAGGAGAATTTAATTCTCTGCAAAGAAAAACCCTAGGTGAGAAAAGAAAGGGGATCAAAACTTCAAACAGAGAATTTAATTCTCAAATCCAAGAGTTTAACTCTTCTGCACAAAAGAACTTAGTTCTTCCTCTAGTTGAAGATCAGCAAAGGGCACATCTCCCCAAAAGTTGAGAATTTAATTCTCATCAGGTTGAAATCCTACCATGCAGATCTAAAACTCAGAGGGGGAATTGAGTTTAGAGAATTTAATTCTCCCAAGATAAAGTTAGGGTGTAATCCTATATGAGAATTTAATTCTCCCAAAATTATAGGAATTTAATTCTTCCAAGATAAAGTTAGGGTTTAACCCTATATGAGAATTTAATTCTCCCAAAGTTACAGGAATTTAATTCCCTCAAGATGGACAGAACTAGGGTTTAACCCTAATTGAGAATTTAATTCTCTCAAACTCACAGGAATTTAATTCCTCTTAAAATAAAATTAGGGTTTCACCCTATATAAGAATTTAATTCTTTTACATATATGGGAATTTAATTCCTCTAAAAGAAATTAGGGTTTAACCCTGCATAAGAATTTAATTCTTCCACATACATAGGAATTTAAATCCTCCAAAATCATAATTAGGGCTTTAACCCTACAGAGAATTTAATTCTCAAAATAAAATAAGGAGACTTAAAAGATCTCTGTAAAGACTAAGGTTACGTGCCCCACGTGACCCGTGAAAAGTTCCCCACAAATGAGAAGGATTTAGCCCTGAGGCAATACCTCACGTGCTCCCACGTGACCCTTATTATATATAATAAAAGCAAAGGCAAAATATGACTTGGGCGCTCTCACGTGTTACCACATGACCCCTAATGAATGTTCTAATAAAATCGGGGCATGAGTATACATCACGTGCCCACACGTGATGGCTATGAAAAATAAAAAAGTGTTTAACACTTGTTTACAGAACAAAATAAAGAGGATCTGGCCCCACTTTTTGATGCCATCACGTTGTCTCACGTGATCCCTTCCTCTTCTAGTGTTTAACACTAATCTGACAATTTGGTTTCCAGTGTTTAACACTGTTATCTGTTAGTGTTTAACACTAATTTGAGAATCACATTTTTAGTGTTTAACACTAATTTAATAATCTTATTTCCAGTGTTTAACACTTTTGTTCTCTAGTGTTTAATACTAGCTTTAGTCCAATTGGCTAATTTTCTAGAGGCTAAGCCTCCCCTTAAATTGAATATCAAAATTGAGTGGAAACTCAGAGGTATAATGTTTAATCCTCAGCCAAAGACCCAAATGTTATCAAAGCCCTCAAACTCTTGTTTAGCATTGCTAAACAATATGGGCTTGAACCCAGACAAATGTCTAATGGACCAACAGAGGGCCAATATTCCAAACTTAATTGGACTTTGCCCAAGAAGGCCATAAGTCCTCAATTCAGACTTAACTGAGCCAATGTGCTCATAATATAATTAATTGGTCTTAGTTCCAAACTGGGCTATAGATCATTTAATCCACCTTTGTTTAAGGGTATCTCTCTTCACTCCTTTGATATTTGTCGTTGTAATTTCTCAACGTCTTCAAAGAGGTGACGGGTCCCGACAACCATACATTTCATGGACTGTGGGGTCCTTAAACTCATGGACTATAATGTCCTTAACCTTGACCGTGATGTCTTTAAACTAACAACGGACTGTGGGGTCCTTAAACTCATGGACTATGATGTCCTTAACCTCGACCGTGATGTCTTAAAACTTACATCGGACTGTGGGGTCCTTAAGCCCATGGACTATGATGTCCTTAACCTTGACCGCAATGTCTTAAAACTAACAACGGACTGTGGAGTCCTTAAATCCACGGACTATGATGTCCTTAACCTCGACCGCGATGTCTTTAAACTAACATTGGACCGTAATGTACTTAAACTAATTATCGACCGCAATGTCACTAAACAAAACAATAGAGCCCGATTGCTCTCTTGTTGGATCTAAACGATCCTGTTAAATTGATCTTAGTATAAAATGTGACTAACGTATCCTTAACTAACGTTTAAGTTGATCTTAGTCTCAAAAGAGGCTAACATATCCTTAAACCCAACCCCCAAAACCAAATCTAAGAAAGATACGGATTTGGACTAGTCCACGCCCTACGTACGACAACATAAATTAGTCTCCGTATACAATCCACGGGCAACCACAAACAAAACAAACACCCACGACACGAAGTGACTATCTGGAGAAGGAGAAAGTGGTTGCCGCGATGCGGTAGCGTAATTAACTGCAGGGGTTTGCGCCTGCAGGGAAGTGTGTCCCCACAATCAAAAACCCCTCAAGCGAGGGGGAATCTGACGAAATCTGCTACATTGGTCGCATCCGTTTAAACCTTCGATATATGGTGCCGTAAATCAACTTGGCATCTTCGGAGAGGTGGACGGATAGCACCAATTAGCATCTGCCCCGAATTTCAGGCAAGACGAACCTACGCGGTCGCGTCTCCGTTATTCGGAGGGGAACAGATTCTGGCACGCCCGGTGGGACCTTTTCCTCTTTCCACTCCACACTTTGTGTGTCGTGTTCGCGAACGAATCGCTGTTTGCTAATGGTTTCCCTTGGGTTTCAAGATACTAAGATTTGGCGTTTTGCTTGGTGCAGAAAGCAAAGGATCAATGGCGTTCACCTGCTCAAAGTGTTCCACATGCAACTGCAACCTATGGCCTGCCTCAACTGGGGGCATATCTTACGGGCCCAGGCGGCTTCCCTGTTCATGATGCTGGTGGAACAGGTCACCCAAGCCACACAGGATTGTTTTTCGGGACTATGCTCCCACCAATGAGCTTCATCACTCCTGTACCAACACCGGAAGCTCCCAAGAAGTCGGTCTTCGATCGGCTTACAGCTACTGCGGCCCCTCTCAACGGGTAGTCCAGCACTAACACCTCGGTCTTCGCCAGATTGGGCAAAATTCCATGTGGGCTCATGATGAAGCATGCACCTAAAGAAAAGGTTATTCCGAAAGGAGTGACCAACCCTGCTCCTGAAGTCGTCAAGGCGGCTTCTCCAACTAAAAGGGTCAGTTTTACAAGACTGACTGTTCCGGCTCCCGCTACGGTTCCTGTCCCTGCTCAGAAGACTGTTTTCAACCGATTGGATACTGCTTCTCAAAGGACATCAGTCTTCAATAGGCTGACGCCAGCAGCAGCCCCTTACCTAGACAGGGGGAAAGAAAAGCCATCGCTGAACCAAACCCAACAACTAGACACGCTCGACGTCGCCACTGGCGCCGAGTAAGGAAGGCCGGGGGCAACTCCCCTTCTGGGCTAACTCCACCAGTTCCAACGGTAGAAATTAATGCTGCTGTCCCAACCGGGAACAGTTTTGAGCTGCTAAACAAAGTACGCAGGAATTCGCCTACTACCGTACTGAAAAGACCTCTGCCACTGGTGGAGACTGTCATTTAAATAAAGCCGAAGCAGTCCCCTCAACGGCTGTCTTCCAAAGTTTACAAAATCTGGCGACAAGTCCGAGAATCAATCGTGGATCAAGACTATCCCCGCCGGCAGAAGAAGCTGAAGGTCTTACGGGAAGAGAACCGTCCTGTTAAGCCACAGAAGGTGACAACCACCTGGGTGCCAGCTGCAGCGGCCCCCTCAACGTCGATCACTCAGAAAAGAGGGAGGCCGGATAAAATCCCCATGCCTGCGACAAATGTCAAAGGCACTGAGCCTAAATGCCCTAAGTCTGGGGGCATGGTGGTGCATACCATTTATATGGCATCCGGGAAAGAGGATAGCCGTGCTTCTACGGGCCACCGACCACTCACCTGATCCCTCACCAGAGCACAGGAACAACAGCAGCAAAAGCTTCAGGAGATGCTGACTGCGATGGCCGCACTCACCGGACCAAAAGAAAGCCCGGAAACATCCACGGAGCAGCGCCATGAACAAGAAACTGATGATGACTTCCTTCGCAGAGTCCTCGAAAAGAAGGACAAAGAAGCCGCAGAGAAAGCGGCCAACATAAAACGAATGGCACTTCTCTTCCAAGACATGGTCGGGATGATGTTACAGCCGGATCCTCCATCCGAAGACCCTCCGATCATTATTGAAGAAAACAAAGGGGAAACGTCGAATCCTCCTCCGGCTCTTTTAGCAGCCAAAGAGGAAACTATCTCCAAGGCCACCCTGGATGATTATATTGCCCAGCAAATAAGATTTCACCAGGAAAATGAAGTGGCCGGCCAAGTTGTCAAAACGGGGCGACCGTATCCAGGCTGGTATGATCAGATAAAGTACCCGCCGGTTTACACGATCCCCAAATTCCATGTATACAAAGGGACAGGTAATCCGCACCAACATGTAGCCTAGTTCAGGGCTTTATGTGGTAATACCGGTGGTGATGATAAGCTTTTGCTCCGTCAATTCGTCGGCAGCTTATCGGAAACAGTGTTTGAGTGGTACTCCGAGCTTCCAAACGACTCCGTCAAAACTTTCGCAGAGATGGAGTTGTTATTCACCCAGCGATTCACGAGTGCCAGCGAACTCACCCCAATAACGGCGTTGATCAATGCAAGGGTGAAGCCGGGCGAAACTTGGGTTCAATACGCAATCCGATGGCGAAATTTGTGGTCGATGTGCGAACAGCGCATCGAAGAAGCACCAGCGGTGGGCATGTTCGTGGGCACCTTAGACCCTCATGCAACTATTTCACAGTTCATGATGTTCTTCAAACCGACCACATTCCAGGCCTTAATCGACAGCTAGCCCAGATGGATCAGATGGGTCATAGACCGTCTCCTCCAAAACTGGAACCGCGGAACGAAAAGGGTAAAGGGAAGGCGACCTTCGTTGCAAACACCCAACAGCAGCCCAGTGCTCCGAAGCTAACAGATCAACTGGAAGAGAGATGGTGCTATTATAATGAGAAAATGAAGTGCCCTTACTCTTTCCCATGAGACAAAACGAGGAGACTATTCGAGCTGGCGATGCGCAATAGGCTTATCAATTTGCCGAATCCAAAGCGACCACTACAACCCGGCGAAGCGAATAATCCCAATTATTGTCCTTACCACCAAACGGTAAGCCATCCAATTGAAGATTGCTTCGTCTTTAAGGGATGGATCAAGGATCAGTACCAACAGGGCAATTTTGCGTTGTCTGAGAAGTGGAAAGTAAGCCCACCACAACTGCACTCTCCTAAGAAGATGGACACACCGGGGGCAACGTGCTCTTTTGTTGAAGAAGCTCCATGGGAGGTGGCTCTTGTAGGGTTCCTAGGCACACTCATGAGGTTCTACAAGGCATCAACCATGCCAAAATCAAATTTTTTTTATATGTGCCGAACAACCCTAATCAAGATCGTTTACTAGAGGTAAGGCGAAAGCAAGCAAGCAAACTACTTTACTACTAAGTGAAAGGGATTACAACCTTTGTAAATCCGGTCCTTCACTTCTAAAGCTCCGTGTTGATGTCCCTTCGCTGCGATCATCGGGATCCCGGACCCTAGCGATGGTTTCTTCGGAGAAATGAGCGGGCTAGGTCGTTGACTTCGAGGCCGAAGATGATCTACGTCGAGGAGACTCAAGCTCAAGCTCCATCTTCACTTGGTCATGAACTTTGTGAAGAGAACACCCTATACTACATGGAAAGTGGTAGAGGATGAAGAAATAGGAAGTGGGTTCACTTTGGATTTGGATTTCTCACTCTTTTTCTTCACTTGAAAATTTTCTAGCAAGGTTTTTCTTCACTTGAAGAAGATGATGAAGAAGAAAAGAATAATGAATAATCAATTAACTAAATGAATAATCAAGTGAAGTCTATCATAATGCAACCATGGGTGAGTTAACCATTGTAGAGACTAAACTAGAGTTTAAAGTTAATGGTCAGGTTAATGAAAATATCATGCAAAACAAAATGGTTAGACTTTGTCAAAGATGCTTGAAAGCTTCATGAAGCTTCAAGCATAAGACAAAGAAAACCACCATTTTGCTTTTGCCAAAATAAATAAAATAAATGAAACCCCAACCATTAACCTAAACATGGTGTAAGACATACACACACCAAAGTTTGCATGTATCATCAATCATGATACAAACTAGCGCACAAACATATATCATATATACAACTTGTGCACATCAAGTGAGAAAATTAATCTTAAGTGAACAAATACTAGTTAATGTAAAGTAATATATCAAATATATAATTATACATTAAATCATTAAATCAATACTTGATTTAATGATCCGGTCATATCGCATATAACCGACTAATATCTAGTGTATCAATATATCGAATCAACACTTGATTCGGTAACCCGGCTATATCACATATAACCGTCCGATGATACAAATCGCGAGAATAGAACACAGTATCACATACTGGTATTATTCTCGGTCCCGCACATATCTCATATGCGCTCCTATTTCGTTTCGCTTGAGCCAGGAAACCTCTGTGTAGGACTCTAAAGACTCGTCAATACGCCGGCAGTAGGTGGTGATCATATCAATCACCCACAAGCCGCAAGCGGTCTGCTAAACGTAACGGCCACCCGGGTATTGAGCGATCAGAAGATCAACGAGCAAGCCTGCTCACACTCCTGTGAATCCAATCAGTAACACTTACCACACAGTCCGGTCTGTTCGTCTGATATGTCGCATATCTCGCCTAGGGGTGGTAAACGTCAGACCCCAGTAGCTTGATAAGTCATGCCGATATAAGGTCCATAACAAGCATGAAACTACTGATAACACTTACAAGTAAATCAGTGCAACCCTGTCTAGGGATTTCCAGTTATGGCCAGTCGAGCATTGCGCAACATCAACCCCCAATACTGGGAGAGACGAATCCCCTCCTATTGCTCATTGCCTCCCTATGAATCGGGACTGTACCCAAAAACCACCTGTTTGCACGCCTCAGTAGAGCCGTGGTAGGGTGGAAATCAAAGCACAGTGGGAGACACACAAGACTCTATGATGATCTCAGGTCAATAGACTAAGCTGTACCAGTGTCACCAGAGAACTGCCATCTGAGGTAAGGTATAATACTATTTGGGAGTTCTCGGCGAGTTCGTTCAGTGTACCCAGTCTCCACTGAGCACCCGCATACCATCTCTGATGTCAAACACCAATGGATATAGGATCATCCATCGCCCATCACATGGGTCGAGAAGATATATGCTAGTCTACTCTGGAATATCGATGCCCCGTCTCGATATTCCCACAACTAGGAACATTGAAGGATGTACTCATGGACTACCCAGGCCCCACTAGTATGATCTTCATCATAGTCCTGGAATTCGAGTACACATCCTGAGGGCTTTATTAACATATAACAGAGAGACAATAAGTATACATGTTAAGATAAAGAGCAACCAGATAGCGTACTATCATGTCGAGCAAGAAAGTCCTACCTATATATGTCCCAGCATCCACTAAAATATACATCTCATGTACAGTAATGGCCTCTAGGGCATACATATAACTAACAATCTCCCACTTGCACTAGGGCCATCTGTAGCAGTGGTTGTAGTATCTTATACTAAACCATCCCATAAAAGTCTCTCTCTGGGAAAAGGCCTTTGTGAGTGGATCCGCCGTGTTGTCTTCCGAGTCTACTCTCCTAACCTCGATCACGCTGGAGATCAACTATCTCCATGATCAGGTGATGCTGCCTCAGAATATGTCTGGGTCACTGATAGGACCGGGGTTCCTGGGCCAAAGCCATACTTCCTTTGTCACACAATGGTAGGAACCTAGTTCATCTCATGAACCAATATACACCCAAACTGCCTCTTTGGTAGTATCTTTGATAGCGATGTTGTCAGCCTTTATCGTCTAGTTTGCCAAAGTATCTAGCTTGGAACTCTTCCAACATACCATCTCTCCACTGAGGGTGAAGACAATGCCTGTGACTGACATTCAGTCGTCCTTATCACCCAGGAACCTTTCCAGTGATTCTCCCCAGGATCAATTGATACCATTTTACTACACCTAGTGAGAATCCTAACATCCATTTAGATCTATCTCATAGATCCAAAACCCAGGATTTAGGAGGTATCACTTTGATCCTATATGGAGAATCCATGTGATAAGAGGAGATTGACCGAGCGTAGCATATGAAACTCTTTTCCTATTAAGAGTATGTTGTCCACATACAATACGAGGATGACCACCTTTCTCTCTACTACCTTTTTGTATATACAAGGTTCATCTACTATTTTGATGAAGTCAAACTTTTTGACTACCACATCAAAACAGACGTTCCAACTCCGCGATGCCTGCTTTATCCTGTAAAGCAACTTGCACACGTTTTCACTTCTCCCACTGTCTACGAAGCCCCGTGGCTGTGAACTTATAGACGCTCTCTTCTAAATCAATATTTAGAAAAGCAGTCATGACACCCAACCGCCAGATATCGTAGTCATGGTATGTAGCAATGTTAAGTAGGATCCGGATGGACTTAAGTATAGCCACTGGAAAAGGTTTCATCATTATCCATACCTGGTCGATGACGAAAACCATTAACAAGTCTAGCTTTGAGAGTCTCAACTTTTCCATCTACACCAAGTAATCTTCTCAAGATATACTTGCTCCTGATGGGGATTTAACCCTTCAGATATAGCATCCAAAGTCCATACTTTGTTGGTGTACAGGGATTCCATCTCAGATCGCTAAGCATCCAGCCATTTTTACAGAGTCCCCACTCTTGATGGCCTGCTCGAAACTAGTTGGGTCATCATCTCATAATGCATTCCTCGCTCCCACTGTCATCGAGAAACCGGAGTATCTTTCAGGCGGATGAGGAACCCTGCTAGATCGGCGGAGAGGCTGAGGTTCGTCGGAATCTATTGAATCCTTTAGTTCTATCAAATCATCAGCCGTAGTTTGTATAGCTGGAAATCCTTCCAGTTCTACAGAACTGACCTTGCCTCGATCTTATCCGGATTTTGCTTTTGAAATAGGCCGGACAACCCCAAATCTTAATTTACTTAAGAGATGGGCTCTTCCCATACCATACCTCATATGGAGTGGTTGGCATTGATTTGATTGGAATCTAATTCAATAGGTATGCATCTTCTCAAGTGCAGAACCCCCAAAAGGAAATAGGTAACTCAGTAGTACTTATAATAGTGCGCACCATATCTCATAGGGTGCGATTGCTCCGGCCCGATACACCGACGTGCTGTGGTGTATACGGAGGAGTAATGCTGAAAGAGAATTTCATTTTTCTTTAGAATAGTCCAAGAATTCCATGCACAAGTATTCTCCTCCCTGATCTTATCATAGGACATAATACTTATACCTTTATTGGTTCTCTACTTCTATATTATTATCTTGATTAAGGCGTGACATGGTCGCTACCTGGAGAGAGAGAGAAGAAAACACTCTGCGTGCGCTCTTGCAAGATTAGATTGGTAATATATTTTATCTAATCAGGATGGCTCCCACTGTTTTTATCAAATCTTCCTTCAAACCCTAAAAGGAAAGACTAGCCGGGATTAATTACACTCTACAATTTCGCCAATCTTTCAGCCAGGCCAGTGCCGGTACTTTGAGGGAGGTTCCCCGTGCTTTCGCACGGACCTAATTAAAGTAAACCTCGTTTTCCCAGGGGCGTAATCCCGTTGACAACTTTCTAAACACCTACTTGATCGGCTAATTGTAAAGTGCAAAACTCTCCCAGGAGTAACAATTACTCACAGTAGGTATCGAGATCCAACTATCATATAGAAGGTAGGCAATCTTATTGCAAATTTCAACACTTGAAACTCCCGATAAAGGTTTTTACTCCTAGCACTTATGACCTTAACTATGGTCAACAAATCATAAGCACTAGTCAAGTTCTACCCGTCATTTCGTGATTAATTAGACCCACCCACATGACCCTTAACTAAGGTCAACAAAGTCACGCGACTGTCCTAACTAATTGCATCATATGCGGTGTAGGAAGACATCACTTAGCTACCGTACACTGTGCCTTGACTATGGTCAACAAACACAGCACGAATACTAAGTACTCTACTTCCTAAAATGACGGAGGGTTGCGGATGGTTTTTAAGAAAACCTTTAACGCTTTGAACTTGATCTCGTTGCGGAATCAAATGGTTTTTAAATGGAGTGTTTTTGAGGCTTTTACTAGTTTCACTAAAGAGGTCACTCCCGGTGAAGGGATCTCGGCTCTTTCCTCGTCGAATGAGGTGCAGGATATTCACAATACCACTATGCAAAGCAAGAACTAGAAAAGCAGTCAAAAGACAAACCGAAGGTTGTAGCATTTGCTAGTTATTGCTAAAGAGGTCACTCCCGGTGAAGGGATCTCGGCTCTTTCCTTATCGAATAAGGTGCTGGATGTTCTACAAGGAACACCGCTATGCAAAGCAACAACTAGAGCTACCTGATTTTTGAAATTCGATTCCACAACATCTTTTAGGTTTATTTTCTTTCATTAATCTCATTAATGAATGTCCCATCATTTAAGTCCACCTAAACATCACAGATAAATACAACGTGCACTTATGCCATCCGCATTCGCCTCGATGTCCCGTCTGCACCGTTAGGTTAGGTAACTAACGGCAGAGTGGGGCAGGGCTAGCGCGGGTGTAAAACATAAGCAACGTCTATATAATATATCATATATACTATATACAATATCTATCTGAACAAATCACATGATCATATCACAGATAACGCAGCAGAAAATATCATATGAAATATTGGATATACTAGGACGTCCGTGTTTTATTTTGAGCCTGTATAATACACGGATTCCACGCTCGTGATGAATAGCCAATCCCACACCCTTAGACCCCAACGAGAGCGGCAAGTAACCCTACCAATTCTAGAGTTAGGAAACCCGGACTCGACTCCTCGAGATGGTCTCCCACTGGACCCTAGAACCCGATTACTTGTGCTCCCCTCCTTGGGTCTATCCTAATACGGAAAAATAAATTATATACAATGGTGACATCATCCTCATCCCGGAAGGGCCCCAATAAAAGAATATTACATACAAGTTTTTTTACATGAATGAAAATGAAAAACACTCATCTCACATAAAAAAAACCCCTGGCTATTCAAACACGACGATCCAATATAACATATCCAGCAACACATAACATCACATATCATCAACGTAAGTAAATATGCCCATCCCAATTGTCGTTGACATATAGCAACGAAACCGGTGATATCACATATTACACTTACGGTCGCAGAAAAGAAAGTGTAAAACTACAACAGTTGGAATCCGCAACCTGCATAGACATCGCATGCCTAACCAAATGAATTCCTTAGACATCGCATGCCTAACAATTATAAACCCCGCATTTCAGTCTCAAAATCGAAAACTGTTTTCAACATCAAGTCGGGCAATTCAACAAGGTTCCCGACATTCTGATCGAATGCTCGTCGTAAACTTTAGTAGACGGCCGCACCCCCGGATGCCGTCGACGAAGTGCACTAAGGCGGAACACCGCTACCGCGAGCACCCGAACGGATGCTTTCGGTGATGGGGTTCTCCTACAGTCACTTGGTCGGGGCTATGGGGCGTGGCTGTCTATTAAGTTTACCCGGCGTGTATCCGCGTACGCTACGTGATTGCGACGGACTTTTGATCACATCAAAATTCCGTGGCAACCGATCAAATGAGACTAAAGTGTTAGATTTATAACATTCAGATCAGTTATCTCATAACTACTTGTGGATTCCAAATATTGTATCACATTCCAGATAAATAGACAATGTTAAATTTTCCTATCGAATAATCAAACACCAAAGTTTTCCCAAATAGCTCAACACTTGAGGGGAGTTTAAAAACATCCATTTCATGGCACAGTACCAACGGTCCAGCCGTAGAAGGGTCAAGCCAACTGTTCATATCAGATTTTTGCATTTTCATACCGCCCAATTTTTATCACATTGCATATCGGTAGATACTCTTGAGCCGTGTTTGCTAGTCAATTGCAGGATACAGGTTCTCAGTTCTAAAACGGTGAAATTCATGGAAAACACAACAAAATCCGGGTTCCTGCCAACCACTGAGAAAACACGGTCTCCGCTCTTCATCCGTATGTTGCCAGATACCAGTTTAGGAAGACAAAATGTCAAATCAATGTCATTCTCATGCACAAGGCTCAATGGTAGCACAAAATCCAAGAGATTTACGCGGAGCTCGAGGCAATCATGACAAAATCTTGACAAAAAGTCCACCTTTCCCTCAATAGAAATTCTGGAAAAATCGTGGAGCCAAATTGAGAAAATACATGTAGCAGAATGATGTACACTGAAGAACAGGGAAGCACAAAAAATAGCAGGGCCCAACTCCTCTAAAGGGCCGCGGATCCGCGACCAATAGGGGGTCTAGGCCGCGGATCCGCAGCCAAATAATGGCGGCACTTGATCATTTTTGGGGGGTATTTTGGTCATTCTGTTTGGGTTCTGTGGTTGCCCTAGGGTTTCATTTTCTGGCCTATAAATAGCCCAGAACTTTGTGAAGGAAAGGGTCCATTCTTGTATTTTCTTTTTGCTAGGTTTTAGTTTACATGTTCTTCTTCTTCTCATCTCTTCTCCATTAAACTTGTAGTGAGCTTTGTGAGTGAGAAATGGTGCATAAAGAAGATCATTTTCTTATCATGCTTGTCTTACTTTTGCTATAATTGTTGTAACTTTAATTCGTTAAGTAGTTGTTGTTATTTTCTTGTTGTTTCTTTCTTCTCTCTTTTTCTTTATCCTTACATACGACAATGATGCTTGCGCTCGATCCTCGCCAAGGTGAGGTCGCAAATAGCTAGTCGTATTCTTCTAATCTCCTTTTTTCTATCTTCCTCTTTTGTGTTGTTTTATTTTTCTGTATTATGATGTGTGAGTAGTTCATTCTTGTTAGGGTAGGATAAGGGAAGTTTGAGAGAAGGAAATCTCTCTCACTCTTTCCTTGCCCAACAGCTTAAATCGACTCCCGTTAATTGAACCACAATCCGCTCCTTACGGCACCCTATCCTACATGATAGCGGTGATTCCGTAGTGAGACCGGTTGTGGTTGAATTAACCGGAGGTTATGGCTAAGAGCCAAGAACGGACGGACAAGCACCAAAAGGAAGGACTTATGCGTTGGAAAGCCTAGCTTATACTCGCAAGTTCCTTCCTAGTCGTGCTAATCCCCGTTGTTGCCGATTACCGTAACACCGATATTAAGAGGGGCAACGAAAGATGTGGAGACTCCTAACTCAAACTAACCTAATCCTAACCCTAACAAGCTCGCTTTAAATATCAACTCAACACTTCGATAATCACAAACAAAATCTGAACAACCGGACTTAACTCGTTAAAACACATTGAAAAAGACTCCCATCTCCCTACGGATGACCCGTACTCAACCGGCTAGCTACTAGCGAAACCGTCTTGATTGCGGTATTTAAACTAGAACTTGAACACGCACGTATTCTGACAATCAAATGACCCCGTTGCCGGGGAGACGGTAGTTTATTTCCTTGTGTAATTTCGGGTTAATTTGTAAGTATAAATATAACCAAAAAACCAAAAAAAATATACATACTTTGTAAAAAAACCATCTTGTTGTTTTTGATTAGCTTTTGTGCAAGTGTGCAGGAAAATACGATGTTCAAGATCGACGCCAAAGACGTCGGATAATACGGAGTTCAAGTACAGTGCCAAAGACATGGGAAGATAGACCCACATTTCGCGGCTACACTGCGACGGACAAAACGAAGCATCCGGTCTACTGTAAAAATCTGGAGCAGATACAGTGAGCAAATCAAGATTCAGCACATCCAGACAAGTAGGGGACAACCACAGAAGCACACCCAGAAAATTTGGAAGCTCAATACCTCCACATAGCCGCGGATCCGCGGCCATTGCATGCGTTTGGCCGCGGAAACGCGGCCTTCTGTTGGCTTCAGAGCCCCAAATTCTCTCTGTAAGTCCCTCTGCCTCTCCCCTCTCCTCTGAACTCCACTGAATTGTGTTTTCTGCAGCCTTCTTTGCGCAAACTCTTCTCCCCCTTCCAATAAACTGTTCTTGTGCAGGATTCTTTGCGCCGCAAATAAAAAAATTGTTTGCAGTTGATTTGTTACTGTTTTGCATTCTTTAATACGGACTTAAGGGGCTTGAAACCAATCCAGATTGGGTGGGGATTTCATCACCCTTCCCAGGACCCCAAAAATCACTAAAGCATATGCCTTGTCCTTTGTAAATTAAAAAAAAATACTAGACTTCAGCCCTAAGGACTTCGCGCTCATTAGGAGAAGATAAACCGTGTTTAGAACCTCGCTTAACCGTATATTGTTTACGGTGTGTCTAGGAAAGTGTTAAAGGCGCAACCGCCGAAAGAGAAAGGGTTATTTAATTAAGGAACTTCGCGAAAGCGTTGGACAACCTCCCCTTATCTCTGCACTTACCTGGCCTCGTGATCAGTGTATTTTTAAGCCTGTTTCTCGACACTGTTTAACTTCGACAATCAAGTTCAGGAGCAGGTCTAGTAGACCTAGGTTACCCTAGATCTAGGTGTGATTGTGCATATATTGTTTGTGATTGCTTAAGCCGTATTTCCGTACATATTTCTGTAAATCTCTTTCTAAAAAAAAAAAATCAAAAACTTTTATAAAAACTTGCCCTTTTGTCGCCAAATCCATTTTCACTCACCACCCATCGCCTTTCTCCATTGACGTTTTCTTCCCCTCACCTTCTTCGCTTTGACTATACTAAACTCGTTTAGTGTATGTCCGCTTGGACTCGGGACACTAGCGCCCGTCTAGTCCGCGTTACGTTAGTCGCGACCGACTACGCGATCGACTCCGAAGTCGATACTCCGTCCACTCCTCTTTCACCCCTTCCTTTGCCGGCCAACTCCGACGTTGACCGGAATTCTGTTCATACATCATCACCTTCACCTTCACCAACCTCTTCTTCCGCGATGTCGGGATTTAATCCGAACATCTCTTTGACCACCGCTGGATTGGCTCCACCTCCTACGGAGACCAATATCCCACCACCTCCGCCTGTTGTAGCGCCGCAGCGAATCGCGCTCCAGGATCGTTTCTACCCCACCCGTTCTGCACTTCCCACCTGCCTTTCTCTTCCTCCGGCCAATGGGGACAACTTTGAAATTAAGCCCCATTTCATCAACATGCTTCCACGTTTTCATGGGCTTGAATCTGAAGATGCCTATATCTTCATCAACAAATTTCAAAACGTCTGTGCCATGATGAAAACCACCCAGCTGTCGGACGATGCTATACGTCTACGGGTCATTCCGTTCACTCTATGCGATCTCGCTGAAAAATGGCTGTATAGCACCGCGTCCCACTCAATCACCAGCTGGGACGAGTTTGTTAAAGCGTTTCTGAAAAAATTCTATCCGAATCATAAGACCGCAAGGATTCGAAATGAAATCAACCAATTCTCCCAGCTTCCTTCTGAACCCTTCTGGAAGTGCTTTGACCGGTACAAAGACCTTCTTGTTCAGTGTCCTCACCACGGTATAGAGAAATGGCAACTCTGCCAAACCTTATACGAGGGACTGAACCCAGCAACGAAGCAGTTGTTGGAAACCATCTGTCAGGGCCACTTCCTATCGAAATCTGACGAGGAAGCGTGGCAGTTCTTTGACGACCTTGCGGAGCAAACGCTACAGTAGGAGAGCACCAGACCGACTTCTTCTTCTTCTACCTCCACTTCTACCGGTCAGTCTAGGGTAGGAATCCACCAACTTGACGTCTCTATTGCGATGAAAGCTGAAATGGCTGCTATAACAAAAAAACTCGAAGCGATAGAAAGCAAATTCTCTGCTCCTGCCCCCACCCCTGTTCTCCCCCTTCGTACCATCTGTGCTTGTTGTTCCGATCCTTCCCACTTGACCGAAGAGTGTCCTTACAATCCACCCTCGCAAGGACAGGATCAGGTTAATGCTGCCTTCCAGCAAAGACCGAGGAATGATCCATACTCTTCCACCTACAATCCCGGTTGGAGGAACCACCCCAATTTCGCCTGGAATCAGAATCAGAATCAATTCCAAGGCAACAATTTCCAAAGGGCCCCTCCACCACAACAACAAGCGCCACAATAAACTCAACATCAATATCAGCAGCCCTTCCAACCCCAACCTTTCCAAAACCAGACGAACAACTTTGCACCCAACAACTCTTTTCCACCAAACAACTTTGTTCCTCAAACAACGATAAGGTTTCCTCGCTCGAGCGAAGTCTGGAGGCGTTTGTTAAACAATCGACTCAATCCACCGCCAACATCCAGTCTTCGATTCAATCTTTAGTGCAACACACTGCCGCACACGGGCAAAGCATCAAGACCATCGAGGCCTAGATTGCACAGCTGAACGCGGCCTTAAGCGATCGAGAGAAGGGGAAGCTCCCGTCCCAGCCACTTCCAAATCCCAGTCACCCACATAATGCATATGTTGCTCTTGAACAACAAAACCATAATGTGAGTGCCGTGACTACACTGAGATCGGGGAGGATGCTGCAAAACAACATTGGCAAACGGATCAACGATGACACCCCGGCCGCCGCTTCTTCTTCTTCTTCTTCTTCTTCATCCTCTGAGCCTATTCTCCGTTCTTCACAAGGCTCCCCTCCCTCTTCTTCTGCTCTGAACGGACCCACTTCTCACTCCATGAAAACACCTATTCTGGGATCCGTTCCAACTCCACAATCTCCTCATCCAGCATTAGACTCAACCAATTTTCAAAATGTTCCATTTCCAAACCGGTTGAGATCTAATAAACAAAATCCTCAAATGGAGAAGATTCTGGAGTTATTTAAGCAAGTTAACATTAACATTCCTCTTTTAGATGCTGTCCAACAAGTCCCGTCTTACGCGAAAATCTTAAAGGACTTGTGCACGAAAAAGAGGAAGTCTCAGGTACCCAAGAAAGTTTTCTTGGCTAGTGCTGTGAGTGATGCCCATACCCAATCTTTACCACAAAAACGGAAGGACCCTGGCTGTCCTACGATTTCAATTACCATTGGGGATAAGAACATCAACCGCGCACTATTAGATCTTGGTGCCAGTGTTAACTTGCTTCCGTATTCAGTATACGAGCAATTAGACGCCGGAGAGCTGAAACCCACGAACTGCACTCTCCAAATGGCCGACCGATCGATCACCCATCCTAGGGGTGAGCTAGAGGATGTGTTGATAAGAGTCGGGGACTTCATATTCCCTGTTGACTTCATTGTCTTAGATACACAGCCTGTAGCTAACCCCCGGAATCAAATTCCGGTGATACTCGGTCGCCCATTTCTCGCAACCTCAAATGCTGTGATCAATTGTCGCAATGGTTCGATGAACCTCTCTTTTGGAAATATGACGATTGAACTCAACATTTTTAGGTTGGGGAATCAGCCCGCCGAACCTAATGCTCATATATTGGACGTCTGCTCGATCCAGGAGATCACCCCGGAAGAGTGTGAATTCGAGGAGTTTCTGTTTGAACACGACAATCTTGACGCCACTAGTGCGTTTCTCTTCGAACCTGCTGCTGTTTCTGCGCCCGACAACGACTACGAGTGTTTCACATTTTCGAACGATCTTAGCTGCGCACAACCCGAGTTTGAATCCTTCGACTTTCCGGATGAGTTACCTGAACCATCCAACTCGGTTGCCTACACTCGCTTTGAACCTTTGCTGGAGTCCTTTGAGTTCGAGACCTTTGCACCAGTCTTGCCTTCCATCATTTCACCTCCAACGCTCGAACTCAAGCCGTTGCCGTCTCACCTTAAGTATGCTTACTTAGGTGAGAACGAGACCCTCCCTGTCATCATCTCGGCTTCTCTAGTTCCCGAGCAAGAGAAAGCCCTTCTCGCGGTCTTGCACAGCAACAGGCAAGCTTTTGGCTGGTCCATGGCGGACATCAAGGGGATTAGTCCCCTGATCGTTGAGCATCACATTCATCTGATGGATGATGCCAAACCAGCCCGGGATCCACAAAGACGTCTTAATCCAGTCATGAAGGAGGCTGTGAAGAAGGAGATCATCAAATGTCTAGATAGTGGTATCATTTACCCTATCTCTGATAGCCAGTGGGTTAGCCCCATTCATGTTGTCCCCAAGAAGTCGGGCATCACGGTCATAACCAATGAGGCGAATGAGTTAATCTCTACTCGCACCCAAACTGGGTGGCGAGTTTGCATTGATTACAGAAAACTCAATGCCGCAACGCGGAAAGACCACTTTCCGCTACCCTTCATTGACCAGATGCTTGAACGATTGGCCGGGCACGAGTACTACTGCTTTCTTGATGGCTACTCCGGCTATAATCAAATTCCCATCGCCGAAAAAGACCAGGACAAGACCACTTTCACTTGTCCTTTCGGCACGTTTGCATATCGTCGCATGCCCTTTGGGTTATGCAATGCGCCCGCTACCTTCCAGCGGTGTATGATGGGAATTTTCTCTGACATGGTGGAAAAATTTCTGGAGATTTTCATGGATGACTTCTCCATCTTCGGCGACTCCTTTGATGAGTGTTTGCTGCATCTTGACGCTGTCCTTACCCGATGTAAGGACAAGAATCTCACTTTGAACTGGGAGAAATGCCACTTCATGGTGCGCGAAGGTATTGTCTTAGGACATATCATCTCGCAAAATGGCATAGAGGTTGACAAAGCAAAAATTGAGGTCATTTCCAATCTGCCTCCTCCCCAATGCGTCAGAGATATCCGAGCCTTCCTTGGCCATGCCGGTTTCTATAGACGGTTTATCAAGGACTTTAGCAAGATTGCTAGGCCCTTGACGCTTTTGCTGGCCAAGGACACGCCTTTCGACTTCAACTCGAGCTGTGTGACTGCATTCGAGTCACTGAAACGCTCACTCACTTCTGCTCCCGTTCTTTCTTCACCTGACTGGACGCACCCATTCGAGATTATGTGCGATGCATCCGACTTTGCCATCGGTGCTGTCCTTGGACAGCACATCAACAAGATGCCGTACGTAATCTATTACGCGAGCCGAACCCTGAACGACGCCCAACTCAATTATACAACAACTGAGAAGGAATTCTTGGCTGTTGTATTTGCTTTAGAAAAGTTCAGGCCCTACCTCATCGGCTCTCCAGTCATTGTCTACACTGACCATTCTGCTCTGCGCCATCTTTTTGCGAAGAAAGATGCCAAGTCTCGGTTAATACGTTGGATCCTCTTGCTTCAAGAGTTTGACCTTGTCATTAAGGACAAACGAGGATGTGAAAACGTAGTTGCCGACCATCTCTCACGACTTCCTTCTTCGCCTTCGCTTCCAATTCCGATCAACGACGTTTTTCCGGATGAACAACTCTTAACAGTATCGTGCGAACCCTGGTTCGCAGATATTGTGAACTATTTGGCCACGGGATTACTACCGACTGAATGGTCGAGTCAGGACAGACTTCGCTTCTTATCCCAGGTAAAACACTTTTACTGGGACGAACCCTACTTGTTCAAGTACTGTCCCGACCAAATTATTCGTCGGTGTGTCCCTGATGAGGAATTCAAGAGTGTGCTGTCATTTTGCCACGATCAAGCGTGTGGCGGGCATTTTGGGCCCAGAAAGACAGCTGAGTAGATCTTGCAATGTGGTTTCTACTGGCCACAACTTTTCAAAGACGCTCACGACTATTGCAAGACTTGCTCCCGGTGCCAACATATGGGCCGGATATCCCGGAGGAACGAGATGCCGCTCCAACCGATCTTGGTTGTGGAGATTTTCGATGTTTGGGGGATAGACTTCATGGGGCCGTTTCCCAGCTCTTTTGGGAACTTGTACATTCTTCTAGCTGTTGATTACGTCTCTAAATGGGTCGAGGCTGTGCCCAGCCGGACTAATGACAACAAGGTTGTCGTTAGGTTCCTTAAAGAAAACATTTTCTCACGGTTTGGGCACCCCCGAGCGATCATTAGCGACAATGGAAGTCATTTCTGCAATAGGACTTTCGAGGCCTTGATGCGGAAATACTCCATTAATCATAAGCTTTCTACGCCCTACCACCCCCAAACCTGCGGGCAGGCCGAAGTTTCAAATCGGTAAATCAAGCAGATACTGGAGAAGACGGTTTCCAAGAACCGTAGGGATTGGTCTCTGAAACTCACTAATGCCCTTTGGGCATTTAGAACCGCTTATAAGACCGACCTTGGCATGTCTCCCTATCGGCTTGTGTACGGAAAAGCCTGCCACCTTCCTGTCGAAATAGAGCATCGCGCATTTTGGGCGATAAAGGAGCTAAATCTGTCTCTTGAAGATGCGGGCAGCCATCGGAAGCTGCAGCTAAACGAACTATGCGAGCTTAGGGATGAGGCTTACGATAACGCGGTTGTCGTTAAGAATCGAACGAAGGTGTTTCACGATAAACACCTTTTGCGCAAAACCTTCGTACCTGGTCAGCAGGTACTGCTTTACGACACCCGACTTCACTTCCATCCTGGAAAGCTCAGATCTCGCTGGAAAGGGCCGTATTTTGTGCGGAATGTGTATCCGCAAGGCGCTGTGGATTTGGAGAATCCAAAGGACGGTTCACTTTTCAAAGTAAACGGACACCGATGCAAACCGTACCTTAGCGCCGAACCAACAGAGGAGCTCCTGTTCTTACAGGAGCCGGTTTACCCTACATGATCTTCCTCTGCCTACCTCCAAACTTCGGTTATCCAGCCAAGAACAGCGGACACTGTTCCAAATAAGTTTGGGGGTATGTACAAACCATTTTGTATATATTTGTGTATATTCTTTTTCTTTTTCTCTAAAACACAAAAACAAATAAAAATTTGTGTATCGCTAACCGACAATTTTGACCTTCCAACTGCTCTCTTCATGCTACGACAGTGAGGACACTGTCCAGTTTAAGTTTGGGGGTACGCTCGGTACGCATTTCTTACCTTCGCATTCATATGTATATTTTGCATCTGCATATTAATATCCATAAAATCCATAAAAATTTGAAAATTTTCTAAAAAAATATAAAAACTTTTTTGTCAAGTTAGCTTGTGGAAGAACTCTGATTCAACATTCGACGGTTTTTGTTTGAAAAAAATAGGAATAACTAAATCTTATGTTTGGATTTTGAAAACCTAAAAGATAACTCTCCTTTGAAGTTAACTATAGCTGATATACGTCTTTACATAACACTACACGTGTCGTAAGATTTTGGGAATTAGATGACAAGTCTTTCATGTTTAAACTTTTAAACAGATAAATGATTTTCTGAGGATCAAATAGGTTTGTTCTGAAATAAGTAATGTCAAGAATAGTTTATGAAGTAAAGCGAATATGAAGGAATGTTATTGATGCCGTAATTGGAGCTAAGTCTGAAAAATAACCCATCTGAAACTTGATTGGAATGATTACACACCAAACCCACTAAACACGTCTTTTATCCAAAAAAAAAAAAATAATTGAACTGCCGGTTATATCTCCGTTCGTATTAAATCATCTGATTTTCACGCCAAACTGTCTTTTGTTTTTGGACCTAGGTAACTTGAGTAATTAAGTCCGCTGGGGTGTTTCTACACCTAATGCCCTAAAATCAACTGGTTTGGGTGCATTGGCCCAAAGCTCGCTAAAAAGCCTAGAAAGTCCAGTTTAAAACAAAGTCAAGCAAGTGTTTACTCCGAGTTAAAATTCCTAGCGGTTCTTTGTGTGAGAATAATCTTGATAAAAGACAGGCTTTTATAAAAATTTTAACGGAGATATGAAGGTTTTATTCTATGATAAAGACTATTGCACGTTCACAGAGGTGTGTATGAAATGAAAACAAGAAAAAGGTGGAGTGAAAAATACGACTTAGTTTCCTATTAGGGAAGATAGAAATTCTGAAGTTGAAACCTTACTGGAAAACGAAACTTGAAAAATGCTTAACTCTTTATAAAACTTATGTGATCCTTTTAAAATTGTTATCTGGGCTTTATTGTGCGACATGATGACTTTATTCGACCTTTCGGGAACTTAACGACACTATTTGCACTGCACGTAAAGACATATAAAATCTATAGTTAAATAAGAAGCGAGGTGTGAAAAATAAAGGTTCGATGGTCTAGACTTAGGATTATAGAATTGTTATTTTCTAAAACAAGACTTTAGGGTTTGAAGCTTAGTTATTTTACAAAACCAACTTGACCGGATTTTGTGGGTAGTATCCGCTGAAAACCCTCAGGAGACAACACTCCTCCTACTAGGGACACCTAGAGGTTTAACGGCTTGTTGCACATGCTCAGTGCAATCGCGTTCCCTGCGAAAGTGAGGTTAGGAAATTTTTTGTGAATAAATGGGCTTTGCTCGGGACGAGCAAATGATAAGTTTGGGGGTATTTGTTCATATCAGATTTTTGCATTTTCATACCGCCCAATTTTTATCACATTGCATATCGGTAGATACTCTTGAGCCGTGTTTGCTAGTCAATTGCAGGATACAGGTTCTCGGTTCTAAAACGGTGAAATTCATGGAAAACACAACAAAATCCGGGTTCCTGCTAACCACTGAGAAAACACGGTCTCCGCTCTTCATCCGTATGTTGCCAGATACCAGTTGTAACCCTTCGAAAATCGTTTAGGCAGTTTTTCGGTAATCGGCTAATTTTTCGGCTTTTTCCGTAAAAAGTCAAAAGTGATATTTTTCATTGTAGACCTAATTATACAAAATTTAAATATGATATTACTATAATTTTGTCACTAAAATGTCACTTATAATTATCTAGTTAAATAAAAAAAATTTCGTAATTAATTGTTTTTTTATTATTTTAAGCCTTTTTAAATACATTTAATTAGGGATAAATACAAATTTAATTAGGTAAATTTCTTAATTATGAGTCTTTATAAGCTAAAATATGGTGTTAATAAAATTATATCATGTCTTGCAAACTTTTAGATTTTTGGTGGGAAAATTATGAAAAAATGGCTTAAAAAGGGGTTTTTTTGGAAAAAGGTTGATATGAAAGCATGATATGATATCATATGATGTTGTAATTAGCTAGAAACTTCCCCAAAATTCCCTCATCTCCCCTCCTTGCTGCAGCCGACCCCAATCCTGCAGGTTTCCCCCTCTTCCCACTTCATTCTTGCTTCTTTTTCTTGCTAGAAATCAATAAAAATTCACATTTTTCCATCTCCATTCAAAGCCTAACCCTAATCCCTTCTCTCTTCAACCCAAATTTGTTCAAAAACATGATGAAAGGAGGCTTCTTGGAGACTTGATCAAGCTAGGGTTCAAGCTTGAGAGGTGAAAATTTTAATCCTTTTGTTAACTTGTGGTTTAATTATGCTAGAATTGAAATTCTAAGTATTAATTTAGTGTAAATCCTTGTTCATGAAAACTCAAGAGAAGGTTTTGATTTTTAAAAATTAGGGTTTTTAGCATAATGGTTGGATTATGTTAGGGATGGTTATCTAATTGATTAGAATGGTTAATGGTGAAATTATATGCTTGCTAAATCGACAAATTTCAATGTTTGTATCAAATCGGCTAGAACTTCGCTTACTAGATTTTTGTAGAAAATAGAATGCGGTCAATTTACGTTAGGTTAGCAATATTATTAGCTTCGTATAGGATTATTAGAATGCGCGAACGCGGGGTTTCCTCTAGTTGGGTGGTAGTTTGTCGATTTCCCCGAAATGACGATTTTTGTTAAAGGATTGCGATTTTCGTGCGTTTTTCCGCACACCGAGTGCATGCTATGATTAATTTGTGAGCGTCGATATTTGTATAATGTGACTTGCATCGTTTAGGGTTATGTAATCTTATACTTGGTGTTGTGCAAATTTAGGATCGGTCGGAGAAACATCGGACACGGCGCGTAAAGGCAAAGCGGTGGCCGGATCAGATTAGCGGGGATTTCTGGTGAGTAGATATATTCATCTATAGGGGAATCGTCTGGATGGCGCGAGGCGCCCCACCCCCAAGTTAGGATTACCCTACTTTTTGCAAGATTATATTGTTAGCTAGCTTATCCCTTCATGTACACTGCATACCCTTATAGTTAATAATATGCTAGTTTGCATGGATATTCATATGCACATATGCGATAACACTTCGTAGGGCACGAACACCATTACCATTGGCATCTGTTGCATGCGCACTATTCATGTGACACACACGCCTTTGGTAATTGACATGCCACGTGCACGATAGAACCTGTTTATCTTAATATCGTCACCTGCATTCATACTTGAAATATGAAACTGCATCGCATGCATATATCTTGCATCATCGTCATATTTAGATAGAACTCTAGACAAAATTCACATCATATACATTGATATCATAGACATTTATCATATATAACATGTCGACACTATGATTTTCTTGATGATTTCAGTTTTTTCTGCGATTTCTGGATTTTTGGGGAAAACCGCAAGAATTTAACAAAACCTTATATTTATCATTTTCAAAACAAAGTTGCGGTTTTCTCATGATGTATGTGTCGTCCACCATGAGTTTTCATGTTTTCTGTTGGATTTCGAGACCCGATTCGAGGAGTGGATGAACCGTCTCGGGTACATGGTGGGCCCGGTATGGTACCCCGGGGCAAGAAGATCGAGATGTAGACGATGGGCCTGGCAGGGGAAGACTACCTACCGGTGATGTCTGGCGCGGCGGATATCCGGAGGATACCGACCGTTGTCGTGAGATTTATGACATGGGCCGATCCGGACTGACGGAGCCCGATATTGAGACATATATGATTCCTTTTTGGTGTCGATGCTTGACACGGGTTTTCAGATGATTTCTTGATGATATTTAGCTATTATACATATATTCATGTTCTAAAGTTAAGAATTCAATAACCTTAGCAGTTAAAACACTTAAAGACTTAATAATGACATTGCATACCTGTGCATGCATACTAAAGATATCATAGCACATATGGACATGCATGTTGTGGTGCATTGCGTGCATTCTTACGATTGCCTTATTAGATGTTATATTTACTCACGAGCTGACAACTCACCCCCGTTGTGCTACAGTGTCTTGCAGGTCGGACCCGTCAGTCTTGTAGCGGCGGGCTATCTTGCCATCAGTTCCTTTTGCTCAGACTCGCGACATCGCCCGTAGGTGGGTTGCGAGTATACTCTATTTCTTTTTGCTTTATCATTGTATCTAGTATTCTCCATCTACCACTTGTTTTGTATATGCGACCTAGTGATGAGACTGAGAGACTTGTATATTTGTGGTTCTTTCGGGTCGAGCTCACTTGAGCCGACGTGTGTTTTTCTGGTATTTTGCGTTTCTTTATGTTCTTCTCTTGATATTACTATTATATTGCATGTGGTTGTGATCCGCCTTGGGCGAAGAGCTAGCTCCCGCTTGGGGATGCCATTTTTATGATTACAGGTTTATTATCTTGTTGTACCCATTTTGGGGGATAGAAAATACAGGGGAGACTCTGCCGAAATTTTCGGGAATTTTTGATGTTTTTAAAAAGGGATTCTATGCAACTAAATTGATTTAAAAACTGTTTTCATTTAAGGTTTTCGTTCACTCTCTTTTGATTTTGGGTTAGATTTCTGGGCTTTGGCTGACTTAGGCTACGGTACGCCTTTAGACGTCTCGTAATCTAAGTGCCAGTCACGTTCCGTACTTTCGGGTCGTGACACCAGTTTAGGAAGACAAAAAGTCAAATCAATGTCATTCTCATGCACAAGGCTCAATGGTAGCACAAAATCCAAGAGATCTATGCGGAGCTCGAGGCAATCATGACAAAATCTTAACAAAAAGTCCACCTTTCCCTCAACAGAAATTCTGGAAAAATCGTGGAGCCAAATTGAGAAAATACATGTACCAGAATGATGTACACTGAAGAACAGGGAAGCACAAAAAATAGCAGGGCCCAACTCCTCTAAAGGGCCGCGGATCCGCGGCCAATAGGGGGTCTAGGCCGCGGATCCGCGGCCAAATGATGGCGGCAGTTGATCATTTTTGGGGGGTATTTTGGTCATTCTGTTTGGGTTCTGGTGGTTGCCCTAGGGTTTCATTTTCTGGCCTATAAATAGCCCAGAACTTTGTGAAGGAAAGGGTCCATTCTTGTATTTTCTTTTTGCTAGGTTTTAGTTTACATGTTCTTCTTCTTCTCATTTCTTCTCCATTAAACTTGTAGTGAGCTTTGTGAGTGAGAAATGGTGAATAAAGAAGATCATTTTCTTATCATGCTTGTCTTACTTTTGCTATAATTGTTGTAACTTTAATTCGTTACGTAGTTGTTGTTATTTTCTTGTTGTTTCTTTCTTCTCTCTTTTTCTTTATCCTTACATACGACATTGATGCTTGCGCTCGATCCTCGCCAAGATGAGGTCGCAAATAGCTAGTCGTATTCTTCTAATCTCCTTCTTTCTATCTTCCTCTTTTGTGTTGTTTTATTTTTCTGTATTATGATGTGTGAGTAGTTCATTCTTGTTAGGGTAGGATAAGGGAAGTTTGAGAGAAGGAAATCTCTCTCACTCTTTCCTTGCCCAACAGCTTAAATCGACTCTCGTTAATTGAACCACAATCCGCTCCTTACGACACCCTATCCTACATGATAGCGGTGATTCCGTAGTGAGACCGGTTGTGGTTGAATTAACCGGAGGTTATGGCTAAGAGCCAAGAACGGACGGACAAGCACCAAAAGGAAGGACTTATGCGTTGGAAAGCCTAGCTTATACTCGCAAGTTCCTTCCTAGTCGTGCTAATCCCCGTTGTTGGCGATTACCCTAACACCGATATTAAGAGGGGCAACGAAAGATGTGGAGACTCCTAACTCAAACTAACCTAATCCTAACCCTAACAAGCTCGCTTTAAATATCAACTCAACACTTAGATAATCATACACAAAATCTGAACAACCGGATTTAACTCGTTAAAACACATTGAAAAAGACTCCCATCTCCCTGCGGACGACCCGTACTCAACCGGCTAGATACTAGCGAAACCGTCTTGATTGCGGTATTTAAACTTGAACTTGAACACGTACGTATTCTAACAATCACCAACGCCTCACATGTGGCACGCCGTACTGCCCCAAACCCTAAGGTTCAAAAGGCAGTTCAAGACGGTCACATAATTGAGTTAAGGTTTGTTGTCTTCTAGAGGGTCCATCGCGTTACTTGTATGATTTAGACGTTCTTATACAACGGAAAAATCCAACACTTGGAAATTTTCCGGCAGGGGAAAAAGTGAGTTATTGATATCCGGTCGAACTTTTTAACACTTTCTAAATTACCCGGAAAAACACAGACAAAGTTAAACTTTTCGATCGAATCAACGAACTCCCAATACAACCCAAAAAACTCAACAATTGAGTATAAATTAAAAATTCCCAAAAAACACAAGAACTGTACAAGAATATTACTGTGCAAACAGTGTAGCATAAAGCTACAGAATGGCCGCAGAACCGCCGCGCCACCTAGGGTACGGCCGCGGTTCCGCGATGCCTTGATTGAATTGGGGTCACGTGCTGCACAGTAATTCCTAGAAAACCCTGCTGAATTTTTTGAGTATTTTTAATTAGGAAAAATCCATAGTTTTAAAAAATGTACAGAGAAGGGTTTTGATTAGGGTTTCGGGGTTCGATCGGGTTTCTAACTTCATTTACACTTCGCCTAAAGTTCTAGCTAGGCTGTGATACCACTGTAGGGTTCCTAGGCACACTCATGAGGTTCTATAAGACATCAACCATGCCAAAATCAATTTTTTTAATATGTGCCGAACAACCCTAATCAAGATCGTTTACTAGAGGTAAGGCGAAAGCAAGCAAGTAAACTACTTTACTACTAAGTGAAAGGGATTACAAGCTTTGTAGATCCGGTCCTTCACTTCTAAAGCTCCGTGTTGACGTCCCTTCACTGCGATCATCGGGTTCCCGGACCCTAGCGATGGTTTCTTCGAAGAAATGAGCGGGCTAGGTCGTTGACTTCGAGGCCGAAGATGATCTACGTCGAGGAGACTCAAGCTCAAGCTCCATCTTCACTTGATCATGAATTTTGTGAAGAGAACACCCTATACTACATGGAAAGTGGTAGAGGATGAAGAAATAGGAAGTGGGTTCACTTTGGATTTGGATTTCTCACTCTTTTTCTTCACTTGAAAATTTTCTAGCAAGGTTTTTCTTCACTTGAAGAAGATGAAGAAGAAGAAAATAATAATGAATAATCAATTAACTAAATGAATAATCAAGTGAAGTCTATCATAATGCAACCATGGGTGAGTTAACCATTGTAGAGACTAAACTAGAGTTTAAAGTTAATGGTTAGGTTAATGAAAATATCATGCAAAACAAAATGGTTAGACTTTGTCAAAGATGCTTGAAAGCTTCATGAAGCTTCAAGCATAAGACAAAGAAAACCACCATTTTGCTTTTGCCAAAATAAATAAAATAAATAAAACCCCAACCATTAACCTAAACATGGTGTAAGACATACACACATCCAAGTTTGCATGTATCATCAATCATGATACAAACTAGTGCACAAACATATATCATATATACAACTTGTGCACATCAAGTGAGAAAATCAATCTTAAGTGAACAAATACTAGTTAATGTAAAGTAATATATCAAATATATAATTATACATTAAATCATTAATCAATACTTAATTTAATGATCCGGTCATATCGTATATAACCGACCAATATCTAGTGTATCAATATATCGAATCAACACTTGATTCGGTAACCCGGCTATATCACATATAACCGTCCGATGATACAAATCGCGAGAATAGAACACAGTATCACATACTGGTATTATTCTCGGTCCCGCACATATCTTATATGTGCTCTTATTTCATTTCTCTTGAGCCAGGAAACCTCTGTGTAGGACTTTAAAGACTCGTCAATATGCCGGCAGTAGGTGGTGATCATATCAATCACCCACAAGCCGCAAGCGGTCTGCTAAACGTAACGGCCACCCGGGTATTGAGCGATCAGAAGATCAATGAGCAAGCCTGCTCACACTCCTGTGAATCCAATCAGTAACACTTACCGCACAGTCCGGTCTGTTCGTCTGATATGTCGCATATCTCGCCTAGGGGTGGTAAACGTCAGACCCCAGTAGCTTGATAAGTCATGCCGATGTAAGGTACATAACAAGCATGAAACTACTGATAACACTTACAAGTAAATCAGTGCAACCCTGGCCAGGGATTTCCAGTTATGGCCAGTCGAGCATTGCGCAACATCAATCCCCAATACCGGGAGAGACGAATCCCCTCCTATCGCTCATTTCCTCCATGCGAATCGGGACTGTACCCAAAAACCACCTGTTTGCACAACTCAGTAGAGCCGTGGTAGGGTGGAAATCAAAGCACAGTGGGAGACACACAAGACTCTATGACGATCTCGGGTCAACAGACTAAGCTGTACCAGTGTCACCAGAGAACTGCCATCTGACGTAAGGTATAATACCATCTGGGAGTTCTCGGCGAGTCCGTTCAGTGTACCCAGTCTCCACTGAGCACCCGCATACCATCTCTGATGTCAAACACCAATGGATATGGGATCATCCATCGCCCATCACATGGGTCGAGAAGATATACGCTAGTCTACTCTGGAATATCGATGCCCCGTCTCGATATTCCCACGACTAGGAACATTGAAGGATGTACTCATGAACTACCCAGGCCCCACTAGTATGATCTTCATCATAGTCTTGGAAGTCGAGTACACATCCTAAGGGCTTTATCAACATGTAACAGAGAGAGACAATAAGTATACATGTTAAGATAAAGAGCAACCAGATAGCGTACTATCATGTCGAGCAAGAAATTCCTACCTATATATGTTCCAGCATCCACTACAATATACATCTCATGTACAGTAATGGCCTCTAGGGCATACATATTACTAACAGCTCTTTCGGCCAAAACTAAGAGGATGCTGAGTGATCTCCAGACATGCCCGGCGATCAGGTGGAAGAATCCGCTAGAACCCCAGATCATCGAAGGAATGCTGAAGCCACGACCAACTCCAAAGAATGGTGGTGATAGCCAAAGTGTTCACATCCAGCCGTCGAAATCTTCAAAGACGAAGAAGAAATACAAAAAGCCCGTGAGGCCTGGCGACAAGCGCACGGACTTACAAAAATAGATTGACGCGCTGGAAGAGTATAACCAGAAGGCGCGGACTCCAATCACGCTCCAAGAGTTCCTCAGCCACGTCCTTGAGGACGAAAATGATGGAGAAGACTCATCAGATGAATCTAAGGACTACGTAGCAAGTTGTCATGTGATCTCTCACTCATTGATAGATGATGAAGAGGATCCTTGCACCGAGAGACTGGGGGTAGGTCCCGAGCCGGAACTTCTATGGCCGTCAGACGAAATAATCGACGCCTTCCTGAGTGAAATTCATCTGAAAAGTAAAGCCGATCGGGAGCGTGAGATGGCCATATTTGAAAAAGCCAAACGCCGGCGACTAGACGAAAGAGTCGAGATACTCCTGCCAAATCAAAGGACATTTGTTGCAAATAAAAATAAGATCAAGACGAGGAAAAGGTTTGCAAAAGCCATATCAGTGGGAATGAAGCTACCACCCACCGAAGGAAGTACTCTTTGTGAAGCCGAAATGTGTCCGAGCTATTGTTTATATCATCAGAATATTGCGCACCCCACTGAGGAATGCAATGCTTTTAAAAGATGGTGGCAGGGATATGTTGCTCACCGGCAACATTTTCAGTGGATAAAACGCAAAACTCGTCGGGAGCAGAGAAGTGCGACTGAGGAGCATAAAAGAATTACCGGCAACTGTTGCATGGTCAACGCCGGGGGATCGCAGGTTCTCACCTTCGGGAGCGACTCCGACGAGGAGATGGCTCTTGGCCCTCTCTTTAAAGAACCCACCTTGGGGAAAGAAGAGGAACCGAATGCCTGTGAAAATATCCAGCTGCGTAACCGTACGCTTCCAGAAAAGAATCTCGGACCCACGAACAGAAAAGATAAGGGAAAAGAAAATGTCTCTGAGGATATCGCCCTAGATGACCAAATCATGAAAGAGCTGACTACCAAGGACTCGCCATGGAAAAGTAAGGTGGACTACAATGTTCTGGCGCACATGAGGAAGTTACCTTCGCAGCTCAGCATTCTCGACGCCCTTTTACTATCCAAAGAAGCGAGAGATTCATTGATCAAGGCACTACAAGAGCCAGAGCAATTCCAAGCTTTTCTCGCCGAAGAAAAGATGAAGGACGAGCTGAAGGAAGTATACACAGCCGATATCACCTTCGGCGACGAAGACCACCTCCTTGGGACGTGCGAGCACAACCGTCCTCTCTGTGTCTCAGGGTACTGCCACGATATAAAGATAGGCAAAATCCTGGTCGACAATGGGTCTTCCGTCAATCTCCTCAATGTGCGAGTGTTGAAGGAAATCTGAATAAGCGTCCAGCATCTCGCTCGTGATAAAATCACCATCTCCGGTTTTGACTCCCAGTCATCGCGGACTCTCGGGTCTGTGATATTGACATTACGATTCGGGCTACTTGTCACGGATATTAAATTTCACGTCATTGACGTCAAGACTTGCTACAACGCTTTGCTCGGCCGGCCTTGGTTACACGAGTACAACATCATCCCTTCTACGCAACACCAGTGTATGAAGTACTTCAAGGATGGTCTCGAGTATACTGTGGCAGGGGAGTTGAACCCTTTCTCCGTGAACGAAGTCCGAAAATACGAAAATGCAAAATACTTTTTGCCAGATTTTGAGGATACGGAAAGATGTCACCAACCGAAGAACAAAGCTATCACCACTATTCCAGTCTTCGGGAGTGATACCGAGGAAGAAGAAAATATAGTTTATTCAGGGCCGCCTCGATGCAAAAACCCGGGACCTTCCGCCCCCATGTTGATCTTCGGTAGCGACTCGGAAGACGAGGTCAATGCTATATTCTCCGCTCGACCGTCAATACAAGCTTTCACCGGCGATAATCAGAGTCTACAAATTATCATGGTTCCACGGGAGCATTACAAAGAGCTCGATGCACTTAAAGCTTATAATGTATAAGAACTGCAGACATTTTACATCCCTCCCAGGCGAGAAGGTGAACATGCAATCCTATTCTACCGATTTGGAGAAACCAAAGTGGAGAAAGAAATTTGGCATGGCGCCGATTCTACGCTCGACAGGCTCCAGCCCATCCGTCTGCCTAGATATTACTCGGAAGGCTTGAGAAGGCTCTTGAAGCGCCAAAGGGTACCTTTCAAACAGACCATTCGACAAGCGCGGTTCTACAACAGGATTTGGGATGTCCCTGGAACTCAGCGCAAGTTGCCCAATGAGAATATGGAAACGCTCGGGCTTGGATATGTGAAATCCGGGAAATGGGAGTGAGTCCATGGTAGCTATGTCATATATGACTTCGATGAAGAAGAGGACGCCCTGTCAGAAAACGCTGATCCCGAACCAAAACGAGATCCTGTGATCAAAATGCCGAGTCCGTCATTTGAAGAACGAATGGACAAGCTTATCAGGGAAGATAGTCAAAAGATCCGGGATGACCATAACCGTGAAATGGCTGTTCATATCAGAAAATTGCATTCTAATACCGCTCATTTATTATCTAATTGTTGTATTTATCGGTATTATTGACCAGTGTCTGCTCAGCATTACAGATTACAGGTATCCATGACAAAATACTGGAAATGCATCCAACAACACGGATATATCACTCGAGGGAAGACACTGCGACCAGAAACGCTAACCGACCGATACTTCAGGAGTTCCTTTACGCAACAAGTTGTGTACACATTTTTTTTCTAAATGGTCCAACACAACAAGTGTGTACAAAAGACTTTTAAGCACATATGGATATGATTTTATATGCAATCAAGGATATGATTCTATATGCAATCAAGGATATGATTCTATATGCAATCATCAAGGATATGATTTTATATGCAATCAAGGATATGATTCTATATGCAATCAAGGATATGATTTTATATGCAATCATCAAGGATATGATTTTATATGCAATCAAGGATATGATTTTATATGCATATGATATTATATGCATTCAAGACTAAAAAGCATGTGTTCAAATCAAAGGCAACCAAACAAATCAGCATGAGCCATAATGGGACAGATATGAATATTTCTTTCCGAGCCTATAAATAGAGACCAGAGGCAAGACGAAAGGGTAGCTTTTTCTTTAGTTCTATCTTAGAATTCTTGTAATTTTTCTTTTCATTCTTGAGCTCTTGCCCCTTTGTCTTGACCTTGCAACTTCTCATTTAGAACTTGCAAGGTTAAGGCTTAGGTTCTTGACTTCAAGATCTCTTGTAACAAGTTTGTTCTTCAATAAAAGTTCGTATTTTTATTACATGTCTTGTTCCACTTTACATGATTTCAATTGTGAAATTCATGCTTTTCTTTGATCTTACAATCTCTTAAGTGAGCTTGCAACCTTAAAGCTTGGTATTTGGATCTCACACGTTGCCGGGGATTGAACACTGGGAGATAAAACGCTTGAACTCATCGGTTCTCTTTTCCTCTTTATTTCATTGCATGTTTTTATGTATCTTCTCTTTTCTTTCTTGTTAATTTGTAAATATGTGTGAGTAATCTTTTCACTTGTTAAGGGTGTAATATGTTAGATCGTATTCGAAGATTTTCTTTGTCCAAACTTTAAAACCTAAAACTTGCCTATTGAAACTTCGTGCAAATCACCCGCAACTCCACTCACTAGGCATCCTATCCTACCCCGATAGTGATGATTCCTAATCATGACCGGATTGCCCGTGGTTTGCCGAAGGCTAAAATCAAGAGATAACAACGGAAGGACAAGGGACAAGGAAAACGGATTTAGCGAAATACCGCAAATACCGTATTTCAAGTTCCCTAATCCGCGTTGTTACCTATTTCTTTAGTATCAATACCAAGTCGGGGCTATAAGCAATTGGCAAACATCACCTTCATACAATCTAACTTATTACGACCCTTAACAAGTCCTTTTTATTCATATCTTTGTTACGACAATTAGTTAACCAACAAATCAAAACACGGTATTAACTCGTTAAAACAAGCAATAAGAAACTTACCATCTCCCTGCGGACGACCCGTATTCATCGCGGCTCGCTACAAGCGACACCGTTTTGATTGCAGTAATTTCAGAATTCTTTTTAAACACGACACAGTTAGATCGTGACAAATCAAATGGCGCCGTTGCCGGGGAGACGGTAACGCTTTTTATACTTGTATTCTCGGGTTAAATTTGTGCATATTCTCTATAAAACTAACTTCTAACACATTCAAACAAATAACCATTCTTTTTGAAACCAACCACAAACATAAATAAAATTCTTTTCTTCTCTGGATTTGAATTCTGCTAACACTCTGATGCTAAAGAAATAAATCAAGTTATAAAATTGGAATGACATTTCTTCATTGAGACAACACACAAAATTTGAGCCAATTTCCTCACACAAAAACCGGCGACATACCCTAAAAAACCGAGCTCGCCGGCCTTAGTGTGGCCTTTTCACTTTTGTTTTTCTGTGTTGCTTCCAGTGTTGTGATATAAATTCCATTTTTATTATTTGATTTTCTTAATTATTTGTGTTCAGAATTTTGGTTGTTAATATTGCTTTTTGGCTTAAATATCCGTATTTTTCCAATATATGCAGATTTGACGGATTTTGAGCAGCGATCATACGGAACAAAGGGGCATTTTCAAGTGCAAAGGAGGGTGAACACTCAGTGCCAAAGATCCGGGTAGTTAGACCCGCGCAAGCGAACCATTCGACCACTCGGAGGCAATATCGACACGAGTTTCTGAAATTCGATACTTTTTGGTACGTATTTTTCTAAACTTCTCCTCTCAAACCCGACGCTCCGATATTCTTGTCTTTGCAGGATTCTTAGCAAAAATCGCCGCAAAAAGCCAAAAAAACTAACCGTATTTGTTGCAGCGCCGCATTAAAAGTAAAAAACGATAACTGATTGCTTGAAAACAAAACTTGGTTGAATTTTGCGCATTGCATCATTTAATACGGACTTAAGGGGCTCTAACACCAATCCATATTGGGTGGGGATTTCATCACCCTTCCTAAGACCCCGGAAATCACTAATTGCATAAGTGTCATCTCAAGTTTAATAAAAAATATTTAGACTCGGCCCACTAAGGACTTGTCGCGCTCAATAGGACAAAGGAAGATTGTGGGCATTCAATCGTTTATCTAAACATGACTCTTGTGTGCCTAGGCAAGACAAGTGAGGAGGTAACTTTAAAAGGCCCGTCTCATGGTGATTCGTGAGCGGATCCCTCCATACCTCACTTATGCTTACCTGGCCACAACTGGCTGTGAAGAGGCGATCTGAGGGTTATCTCACATTTTGTCGCTTTGGAACAGTTAGGAGCAGGTCTAGTAGATTTAGAGGACCCTAGTCTAGGTATTGATTGTGCATTTGTGACTGTGCATTTGTGATTGTGTTTGTTGAACAATCGTTTCATTTTCCCATTCTTTTGAAACAAACACAAAAATTGTCATTTTTACCCATACCACCCAATTTTTCTCCACTTTCGTTTTCTTACCCTCACATTCTACGCTTTGACTACATTAAACTCGTTTAGTGTATGTCCGCTTGGACTAGGGACCCTAGTTCCCATTTAGTCCGCGTTTCGTTAGTCCCTACGGACTACGCGATCGACTCCAACGCCGAAAATCCCTCCACCCTTTTATCACCTTTACCTTTGCCGGTCAACTCCGACGTTGACCGAGATTCTGTTCATACATCTGCACCTTCTTTATCACTAAATTCTTCTTCTGAGATGTCAGGATTTAATCCTAACATCCCTCCACCTGCCCAGGGACTGACTCCACCTAATCTGGGTGCGAATAACCCGAATCAACCGCCTGTTGAAGCGCCCACACGAGTCGCGCTCCAGGATCTCTTCTACCCTGTCCGCACCTCTTTACCTACCTGTCTTTCACCCCCACCGGCAAATGGGGACAATTTTGAAATAAAACCCCACTTCATCAATATGCTGCCAAAATTTCATGGATTGGAATCAGAAGATGCGTATATTTTTATCAATAAATTCCAAAATGTTTGCGCTATGATGAAAACAACCCAATTAAGTGATGACGCTATAAGGCTAAGGGTCATTCTTTTCACCTTATGTGACCTAGCCGAGAAGTGGTTATACTGCACCGCATCACATTCAATTAGAAATTGGGACGAGTTTGTGAAAGCTTTTCTTAAAAAGTTCTATCCTCATCACAAAACTGCTAGAATCCGTAATGAGATTATACAATTTTCACAGCTTCCTTCCGAACCATTTTGGAAGTGTTTTGAAAGATTCAAAGACCTACTCGTTCAATGCCCTCACCATGGGATCGAAAGTTGGCAACTTTGCCAAACATTATACGATGGATTGAACCCGGAAAAGAAGCAGTTGCTAGAAACCATTTGTCAAGGTCACTTTCTATCCAAATCTAGTGAGGAAGCGTGGCAGTTCCTTGAGGACCTTAGTGAACAAACAATTCAGTGGGAGAGCACCAAGACCACATCATCTTCTTCTAGTGGTCAGTCTAGGGCAGGCATACATCAATTAGAGATGTCGATTGCTATGAAGGCTGAGATGGCCGCTCTTACGAAAAAGCTAGAAGCGATTGAGGCCAAAATCTCATCGCCATCTCCTGCCCCTGTTGTGCCTCCACGAACTATTTGTGCTTGCTGTTCGGATCCATCATATCTCACCGAAGAGTGTCCTTACAATGCATCTATTCAAGGACAGGATCAAGTCAATGCTGCCTTTCAGCAACGACAAAGAAACGATCCATACTCTTCTACATACAATCCGGGTTGAAGGAGTCACCCAAATTTCGCTTGGAACCAAAATCAACAATTCCAAGGAAATAACAATTTTCAAGGGCCTCCTCCTCCACAACAACAAGCACCTCCACAAACTCAATTTCAACAACCTTTCCAACAGCAACCTTACCCTAATCAAGTGAACAATTTTGTGCCTAACACTGCTTACCCGCCAAACAATTTTGTTCAACCTAATAATGACAAGGTTAGCTCGCTCGAAAGAAGTCTTGATGCGTTCCTAAAGCAATCTACACAATCTACAGCAAAATTAGAGACTTCTATTCAATCTTTGGTGCAAAACAGTGCCTCACACGATCAAAGCATCAAATCTATTGAGGCACAAATTGCACAACTCAATGCAGCATTGAGCGAGCGAGAAAAAGGAAAGCTCCCATCTCAACCATTGCCCAATTCTGGTCACGCACATGCTCCATATCAATAGCAAACTCATAACGTAAACGCTGTGACCACGTTGAGATCGGGAAAAATGTTGCAAAACAATGTGGGTATTCACGATGACACCCCTGCCGGTGGTTCTTCTTCACCTTCTTCTTCTTCGTTAGAGCCTGTTCTCCATCATTCACAAGGCTCTACTCCTTCTAGCTCAAGCGGACCCACTTCTCACAACACGAACACATCTGCACGGGGTTCCGTTCCAACTCAACAATCTGATCCGCAAAAATTGGACTCAACAACATTTCAAAATGCTCCTTTTCCAAACCGGTTGAGATCCAATAAACCAACCCCACAAATGGAGAAGATTGTTGAGCTGTTCAAACATGTTAGCATAAATATCCCTCTTTTGGATGCAATCCAATAAGTTCCTTCATATGCAAAAATCTTAAAGGACTTATGCACCAAAAAGAGGAAGTCACAAGTACCAAAGAAAGTTTTGTGGCGTGCTATTAGCGATGCTCTTGTCAATTCTTTACCCCAAAAGCAAAAGGACCTCGGTTTTCCTACTATTTCGATAACAATTGGGGACAAGAACATCAATAGAGCACTACTATATCTTGGTGCTAGTGTCAATTTGCTACCTTATTCTGTGTACGAGCAATTAGGCATTGGAGAGCTTAAGCCCACTCACTGTACTCTCCAAATGGTTGATCGATCAATCACCCATCCAAGGGGTGAGCTAGTGGATGTGTTGATCAAAGTTGGGGAGTTCATATTCCCAGTTGATTTTATTGTTATGGACACACAACCTGTTGCTAACTCACGGAACCAAATTCCGGTGATCCTCGGTCGACCATTTTTGGCCACTTCCAATGCCGTAATAAACTGTCGCAATGGCTCCATGACTCTATCCTTCGGGAAGACGTCTAGTGAGTTCAATATTTACAAGTTAGGAAGTCTGCCCCCCCGTGCCTAATACTAGTACACGAGAAGTTTGCTCTATTCACGAAATCACGTAGGAGGACTGCGAGTTTGAAAGATTCTTGTTTGATGAGAACAGTTTTGACGCCACTAGTGCGTCCCTCCTTGAGCCTACCACCGTTGACACAACCGATATGGATTATGAATGTTTCACTTTTTCGGATGACGACGACTCACAACCCGAATATGAGTCTTTTGAATTTTTGGATGACTTAGTTGAACCATCCGAATCGGTTGTTTGTAGTGATTTCGAACCTGTGTTGGAGTCCTTTGAGTTCGAGGTAGATTCCCCAATTTTGCCTATTATTCTTTTGCCTCCGAAACTCGAACTCATGCCCTTGCCGTCTCACATTAAATATGCTTACATAGGTGAGAATGAGACCTTTCCCGTTATCATATCGGCTTCTCTAGCCCTCGAGCAAGAGAACGCCCTTTTAATGCTCTTACAAGATAGGCGGCAAGCTCTCGGCTGGAATATGGCGGACATCGAGGAGATTAGTTCCCTCATAATTGAATATCATATGCATATGATGGATGATGCCAAGTCGATGAAGGATCCACAGAGATATCTTGGGGATAGTGTGGTTAGTCAACCTTCTCCTTTGGAAGTTGAACCACCCCTATTTCTTTTAATAAGTTACGAGAATGCCAATACTCCACTGATTGCTGATCATTCGCATTCTCGTTTTGATTCATCACCACCTCCTGTCTATTCACTTCCACACTTTCCATACCACCTCTTCTATCTTCCCCAATTCTTTTTGGATTGGTACAACATATTCTTCCACCAACCGATACTCTTTACAGATAAATTTTTCAACTGGTTGATGTTGACATTTGGTCTATGCAAAGTTTGGCAGTAATGTCTAACATTGTTTAAATGAAGTTTGGGGAGGGGCTTTCTGTATATATTTTTGTTTTAACAATAAAATAAAAAAAATAAATAAATAAACAGGGAAGTGCCGGCATTTTAACCTTCTTGGTATAGCATGACAGTGAGGACACTGTCAAGTTTAAGTTTGGGGGTATACTCGGTACGTCTTCTTCATTCGCATTCATTTGTACATATTTTTGCATTTGCATACTTATTTTAAATACTCATAAAAATTGAAAATTTTCAAAAATTATAAAAATTATTGTATTCAATTTTGGTCATATTTAACTTGAGTTTGACAAATAGGTTAACTGGCTACGAACAACTAGATCTTAGACTTAGTAAATTAAAAACCCTAAAAATAACCTTCCTTAAAGTTTATCGGTAGAAAGTATATGTCTTTGTAGTTTATTTAGAAATAGGCAAATTTTTGGTTCACTTCTTGGGCTAAGTTGAAATAAAGGAAAAAGTATTGATTATTATTAGAGTATAAGTTTGAAAAATAATTCCTGGCTTAAGTATAGATTCTGAAAATGTATACCCTACAAAATTGCACAATCACGCACCTTGAAGCTTGGAATAGTAGAGGAGACCTTGAAATGCTCTTGTCTAAAAGTCCTTAGTACGAAGAAAATGAAAAATACAAAAGTGAATAAAAAAAATGAACACTGGTTTTGTGATTACTTAAGGCTAAAAATAGAAAAATATTTAGCGAGGGTGCTTCATCACCTAGTGCCTTAGACCAACTGGTTTGGGAGACACTGATAAAAGCCTTGGGTGTTACAAGACTAGGAAGTACGCTTTAAAAGTGCAAACGCATCTTGTAATCGGTCGTTGGTACCTCAAGAAGTATTAACGGTCGCATGAAGGATGTGTAAGCAAAACTCACCAATTAATAAGTGCTTTGGACAACGGACAAGGGTATGATTGCTTGATTTGAATTTCCAAGTGTAGGGGTGATTTATACACACACGTGGGGATATGTGATTAGAGTTTAGATAAGAGAAAGGAATGAAGAATAGAACTTGTATCTTTAGTAGAGTTGATAAAAAATCCTAAGTGGAGATGGAACCTTTGAAGGAAAACTTAAGAAATGCCAAAAGCTAAGTAAGTCTATAGAACATATATAATCTTAAGTTAAATGATGAGGAAGCGTGAAGAATGTGGGTAGATAATTTACAAGTAAAAGATAATAGAGTTCCTTGTTTGAAAACCTAATTGGAGAATAAAAGTCGATAGGCCAAATTGATGGGATTTTGTGGGTAGTATCCGCTGAAAACCCTCAGGAAACAACACTCCTCCTACTAGGGACACCTAGAGGTTAAACGGCTTGTTGCACATGCTCAGTGCAATCGCGTTCCCTGCGAAAGTGCGGTTAGGATTTTCGTTTGTGAATAAATGGTTTTGCTCGGGACGAGCAATAGATAACTTTGGGGGTATTTGTTCATATCAGAAAATCGCATTCTAATACCGCTCATTCATTATCTAATTGTTGTATTTATCGGTATTATTGACCAGTGTCTGCTCAGCATTACAGATTACAGGTATCCATGACAAAATACTGGAAATGCATCCAACAACACGGATATATCACTCGAGGGAAGACACTGCGACCAGAAACGCTAACCGACCGATACTTCAGGAGTTCCTTTACGCAACAAGTTGTGTACACATTTTTTTTCTAAATGGTCCAACACAACAAGTGTGTACACAAGACTTTTAAGCACATGTGGATATGATTTTATATGCAATCAAGGATATGATTCTATATGCAATCATCAAGGATATGATTTTATATGCAATCAAGGATATGATTCTATATGCAATCAAGGATATGATTTTATATGCAATCATCAAGGATATGATTTTATATGCAATCAAGGATATGA
Organism: Agapanthus africanus; assembly: GCA_030015575.1. Lineage (NCBI taxonomy): Eukaryota > Viridiplantae > Streptophyta > Magnoliopsida > Asparagales > Amaryllidaceae > Agapanthus > Agapanthus africanus. Next base: position 544,318,629 of record CM057337.1, read on the forward strand.
TTTTATATGCATATGATATTATATGCATTCAAGACTAAAAAGCATGTGTTCAATTCAAAGGCAATCAAACAAATCAGCATGAGCCATAATGGGACAGATATGAATATTTCTTTCTGAGCCTATAAATAGAGACCGGAGGCAAGAGGAAAGGGTAGCTTTTTCTTTAGTTCTATCTTAGAATTCTTGTAATTTTTCTTTTCATTCTTGAGCTCTTGCCCCTTTGTCTTGACCTTGCAACTTCTCATTTAGAACTTGCAAGCTTAAGGCTTAGGTTCTTGACTTCAAGATCTCTTGTAACAAGTTTGTTCTTCAATAAAAGTTCGTATTTTTATTACATGTCTTGTTCCACTTTACATGATTTCAATTGTGAAATTCATGCTTTGCTTTGATCTTACAACCTCTTAAGTGAGCTTGCAACCTTAAAGCTTGGTATTTGGATCTCACACGTTGCCGGGGATTGAACACTGGGAGATAAAACGCTTGAACTCATCGGTTCTCTTTTCCTCTTTATTTCATTGCATGTTTTTATGTATCTTCTCTTTTCTTTCTTGTTAATTTGTAAATATGTGTGAGTAATCTTTTCACTTGTTAAGGGTGTAATATGTTAGATCGTATTCGAAGATTTTCTTTGTCCAAACTTTAAAACCTAAAACTTGCCTATTGAAACTTCGTGCAAATCACCCGCAACTCCACTCACTAGGCATCCTATCCTACCCCGATAGTGATGATTCCTAATCATGACCGGATTGCCCGTGGTTTGCCGAAGGCTAAAATCAAGAGATAACAACGGAAGGACAAGGGACAAGGAAAACGGATTTAGCGAAATACCGCAAATACCGTATTTCAAGTTCCCTAATCCGCGTTGTTACCTATTGCTTTAGTATCAATACCAAGTCGGGGCTATAAGCAATTGGCAAACATCACCTTCATACAATCTAACTTATTACTACCCTTAACAAGTCCTTTTTATTCATATCTTTGTTACGACAATTAGTTAACCAACAAATCAAAACACGGTATTAACTCGTTAAAACAAGCAATAAGAAACTTACCATCTCCCTGCGGACGACCCGTATTCATCGCGGCTCGCTACAAGCGACACCGTTTTGATTGCGGTAATTTCAGAATTCTTTTTAAACATGACACAGTTAGATCGTGACCAATCAATGGCCATTTACGAGAAAGCCAGGACGCAGCGTCTCCTTCAACAGGTCACGGAAAATGACAATGCTCTTCTTTATCAACCCGTCATACAAAAGGCCCGACGCAGAGGCAAAAATAAATTAAAGAGCGGGAGAGGCGCTCGACAGCAACAAAGCGGGACTAAGAAGCTACGCGATCGGGAATCGAGCAATCCGGACTCGTCTCTTATAAAAAAGATGAGTCAAGCATACTCTTTTCCTCAGAGCAAAACACGGAAGATACTTGATCTCACCATAAGACATCAGATGATTACACTTCCGAAGTCCAAACACCACGAGAAAGCAGGCGAAGTCTCTCATCCGGACTATTGCTCCTATCATAGGGCAATAGGACATCCTATTGAAGACTGCTTCACCTTCAAGAACTGGGTCGAAGATCAATATCAGCAAGGAAGGTTTGCTCTATCCAGTAGTTGGAAGATAAAACCGCCACAGAAGCAGGAACTAAAAGCCGCGCATACAGCAAGAGTAGAACCGGATCAATATCGGTCGTGGAAGCGAGCTCGTACTTATCATATGATAACACTATCAAGAGAAGAGCCTGAGGATAGGGGTGACCTCCCCTGGTGCTTCGAAAACAACGATGACGAGGTGATCTAACAGTTTCCACCGGCGCCAAAAGAGCTGGAAGATGGAATACATACCACTGCGGATAACCTCAAGAATATTGATTTGGGGACGGAAGACGACCCGCGACTGACATTCGTCACATAGCTGCTATCTGAAGAAAGGGTGGCTGCGCTAAAAGACGTGCTTATGCATCATAGAGACTTCTTCGTATGGAACTATTCCGAAATGCCAGGATTAGATCCAGAGATTGCTGTCCATAAACTGGACATATCCCCGGACGTCAAGCCAATCAAACAAGCACCGAGAGGAATGCGGCTCGAGCTTGAGATGAGCATCAACGCCGAGGTCAAGAAGTTGATTGACTCTGGCTTCATCCAAGAGGTTCAGTATCCTGACTGGATCGCCAACATCATCCCGGTGATGAAGAAAAATGGGACAATGCGCATATATGTGGACTTTCGGGATCTCAATAAAGCCTGCCCGAAAGACGACTTCTCAGTACCGGTCACCGAGCTGATGATAGACAATACGTCCACTCACGAAGTTTTCTCCTTCATGGACGGCTCATCATGATATAATCAGATAAAGATGCATCCCGAGGACCAGAAACACACCGCTTTCCGGACCCCTTTAGGTATATTCTGCTACAAAGTGATACCTTTCGGTCTAAAGAACGCCGGTACCACCTATCAGAGGGCCATGCCGAAGATCTTTGATGACCTCATACATGAAATCGTCGAATGCTATATCGACGACCTCGTGGTGAAAAGCAAATCATATGAGGAACATCTTGAGCATCTGAAGATCGTATTTCAACGCCTTCGGCAATACAACTTGAAGATGAACCCTCTCAAATGCGCGTTCGGGGTGTTCTCAGGTAAATTCCTAGGATTCATCGTCCGACACCGAGGTATCGAGATAGATCCGTCGAAGATCAAGGCGATCATGAAAATGCCGCCGCCAAGGACTCTTAAGCAATTGCGGTCTCTCCAAGGGAAGCTCGCGTATATCCGGCGATTTATAGCCAATCTTTCAGGGAAACGCCGCCCTTACAGTCACCTGATGAAGATGGGAACTCTTTTCGTCTGGGATCAAAAATGCCAAAGCGCACTGGACGAAATCAAGCAATACCTGCAGAATTCGCCGGTGCTGGCTGCTCCGGTCAAGGGAAAGCCTCTCATTCTGTATAAAACCGCCCTTGAAGATTCCTTAGGAGCATTATGGGCACTAGAGAACGACCAAGGGAAGGAGAGAGCCCTCTACTATTTGAGTCGAGTTTTACTGGGGGCAGAAAGCAATTATTCTCCCATCGAAAAACACTGCCTGATGCTGATCTTCGCGATAACAAAGCTCAGGCACTATGCGTTGGGGCATGAAGTCCGTCTCATATCGAAGGTGGATCCCCTCAAATATCTGATGTCAAAGGCCATACTGACGGGGCGACTCGCTAAATGGGCCTTGCTCTTAATGGAGTTCTCAATAACTTATAAGCCTCTTAAGGCAGTGAAAGGCCAGGCCATCGCCGACTTCCTCGCCGAGCATTCGATACCGGCCGATTCCCCTTTGAATTGCGAACTACCAGACGAACATGAGTTTGACACGATCGATGGAAGTGGTACCCGGTGGGAACTTTATTTCGATGGAGCATCCTCCATGAAGAAGCGCAGACAAAACACGCCCATAATCAAATCAGGGGTAGGTCTCATCTTCGTAACTCCACAAGGAGGGATAATGCGCTTTGCCTTTTCCTTGACAGAGCCAAGGACAAATAATGAAGTCGAGTATGAAGCTTTGATAGCAGGTCTTGAGATCTCCATCGCCATGGGGATTGAGAACCTCCTCATATACGGAGATTCCAATTGGTCGTTAATCAAGTAAACGGCGACTATCAAACGTGCAAACCGGAACTGGTGAAGTACGGCGAGAAAGTACAGCAACTACTGACTCAAATTCCTTACTACATCTTGGAAAGCATACCGCGTGCGGAAAATAGCAAGGTGGATGCATTAGCCAAGCTTGCTAAAGAATTGGCCAATGAGAACCTTGATGACGTAAGAATCGTGGTACAAAGCCGTCGAGTCCCCGCACCGGCAGAAATATCTCCGGAATCATCTGAGGAAAAGGAAGCGACCAAGCAGACGGCCCTGCAAATAAAAGACCAAGAAACGGTTGAGGATTGGAGAGAAGTCTTTATAGACTACTTCAGATCCCATCGAACGCCCGAAGATGCGTCCTCAAAACATTAGCTCATGATGCGAGCCCTAACTTTTGCCTTCGTCAACGATACTCTGTAAAAGAGGCCATTTGATTCTCTGTGGTTGAGATGCCCGGGACCTGAAGAGGCGAAGAGAGTCGTTCAAGAAACTCATGACGGACTCTGCGGTTCTCACCAAGCCGGGCCGATGATGAAGCTGAAGATCAAGCGGATGGGTTATTATTGGCCCACGATGATCCAGGACTGCCTCGAGTATGTGAAGCAATGCCACTCATGCTAGATCCATGGAGACTTTATTCATCAGCACCCAAATCCATTACACCCGACAGTGGATAGCTGGCCATTCGAAATGTGGGAGACTGATATAATTGGCCCCATCGAACCAGCATCGTCCAGAGGACATCGATTCATTTTGGCGACAACTGATTACTTCTCCAAATAGGCAGAAACAGTACCGCTGAGGAAAGTGAAGACGGAGAATATCCTCCATTTCTTTAAGACACACGTCATTTATCGGTTTGGAACTCCGATACGGATCATATCCGATAACGGGCCAGCCTACAGAAGCCACAAAATCAGCCGCTTCGCACAATAACATAACATAGACTGGAGATACTCCTCAGTTTATAATCCCCGAGCTAACGGTCTAGCTGAGGCTTTCAACAAGACCTTGACGAAGATCGTGAAGAAGACGGTGTCCCGAAATAAGAAGGACTGGCACGAGAGACTACATGAATATCTCTGGGCGTATCGAACTATGTTCAAAATGGCTACGAACACAACTCTATACACATTGGTATTCGGTACAGAAGTGGTACTCCCCCTCGAGATAGAACTACCTTCTTTACGAGTGGCAGTCCATTACGAGCTGACGGACGAAGAGAACGCTCACCTTCTGCTTGAGGAGCTCGATGCCCTTGATGAAACCCGGCTCGTAGCGCAACAAAATCTGGAGGCTTATAAAGCAAAGATGATGCGCTCATACGAAATATTGACTAAGCCGAGGACATTCCGCCAAGGTGAACTCGTGCTAGTAGTCAGAAGACCTATGATCCCTAATCGCGCTAAGCGGAGGAAATTCGAGCCGAACTATGAAGGCCCATATATCATAGACAAGGTCTACCATGGTCGACCCTATCTACTCATGGACATGCATGGCGAAAGACCTTTCAGACCAATAAACGGTTGCTTCTTCAAAAAGTACTACGTTTGACAAGTCATGGCCTAGGTCAATGATAGATGACAACGACTATGTGCGCTCGCTATCTTCCTACGTCTAAACTCTGTAAGTAGTAACAAGCCTTCTTCAACAACGGACCGAAATGTCCCTAAACTAACGATGGACCGAAACGTCCTTAAACTAACAATGGACCGAAACGTCCCTAAACGAACGACGGACCGAAACGTCCTTAAAACTAACAACGGACCACTATGTCCTAAAACTAGCTGTTGACCGAGATGTCGATAAACTATGGTGGATTGCAGCATCCCAAAGCTGATACAAAAAAGTAAAAAAGAATAAAAAAAGAAAACGGTATGTCCATAAGTAAAATGGGCACGGATGAAAATCCGAAAGGGCTCCGTGAGTAAAAACAACAGGGCTACCAGCGAGTCTTGTGAAAACCTGAAAGAGCGCAGCCTCGTTTGAATAAAAAAAAAGAGAAAAACAAAAAAAAGGGAAAAACTGTATGTCCATAAGCAAAATGAGCACGGATGAAAACTCAAAAGGGCTCCGTGAGTAAAAACAGCAGGGCTACCGGCGAGTGTTTGTGAAAACCCGAAAGGGCACAACCTCGTTAAAAGACACTTGCAGGGTCCTCTTGACCTTGTGAGGAGAAATCACCCGCGTGAGATCCTTACGACTCACAAGGGAGCAACACACTTAGGGATCCCCACGATCCCTATGGAGAAATTACACTTGCGAGATCCTCACGACTCGTAAGGAGAACTCTCTTATGCGACCCTCACGGCTCATAAGATTCAAAAGTCTTAAGTTACAGAGATCTGAACCCGTTCTTAAGCAGCCTCCACAACCTCCAATACTGCCCTACAAGCGGCTCAATACTGACCCTTATATACAATCCACGGGAGCGAATAAACATTTCCCTAACAAAGTCCCATCCGTGACTAGGGATATGTCTACACGTTGAACAACCCTTGTAAGTCCTCTCGACTTACAAGGAGAAAGCACTCTTGTAAGATCCTTATGACTTATAAGAGACCATGCACTTAGGAATCCTTATGACTCCTAAGGAGCAAACGTGCCTATGAGATCCTCACGACTCGTATGGAAAAATACCTTTATGAGACCCTTACGGCTCATGAAGTCAAAAGCCTTAGCCGACAGGATCCTAACCCTGTAAGCTAAGCCACCTTTGTTCGATGTCGGCAGAGGCAAATGATGATTCGCTCCTGGCAATATCCCAGTTGTAGCGATAATGATGCCGAAATTGGTGTCTAATCCCAAGCTTGCAGCGAAAGCCAGCAAGCCACACATGCATACGAAATAGCCGAAATGATGGGGCAAATTGCAACAAAATAAGCGAGTAAAAAAAATATATGCATGCGAAATAGCCGAAATGATTGGGCAACTCGCAATAAAAAGCAGCGAGTAAAAATAAAATAAATAGCCGAAATGATTGGGCACCGCGAAAAATAGCCGAAATGATGGGGCAATCACGACCTTCGCGATATAAAAAGCTGAAATGATGGAGCATCGCGGAAAGAAATAAAAAAAATATCTATAAAATGAAATTTATGCCCTACAGGTGATATCACAGCAATCCCTGTATACAATCCAGGGGTGCAAACAAAGAACGAACCACACCCTGCTTCCCCAGGTTTCATCAGAAGAAGAAGCCAAATCTTGATGGTTCACAGACAGCCTAGAGATCATCTCAACATTCGTTTCATTACAACAGACACAACATCACAGCAAAGCGAAACAACGGCAACCCTCAGTTCCATGACTCGGCGGTGCACAGATAACCAAGAGTTAAACCCCGACTCCATGAAATGCGGATAAAGTCAAAATTCATGGTCACGTGGAACGCGGATAATGTTAACTCTAACCCAGCGGGAAACGTCCAGAGCGGATCCTAGTCCTCGCAGAGCACGGCAGTGAACCCGAAGCATCCAGAGCGGAGCCTAGTCCTCATCGAACACGGCAGTGAACCCGTGGGAAGCATCTAGAGCAAAATTCCTGGTTACGTGGAATGCGGTAATGATCCTGTAGGAAACGTCCAGACCAGATCCTGGTCCTCGCAGAGCGCGGCAGTGAACCCGTGTGAAGTATCCAGAGCGGAGCTTAGTCCTCGCCGAACACGGCAGTGAACCCGTGGGAAGCATCTAGAGAAAAATTCCTGGTTACGTGGAACGCGGCAATGACCCCATGGGAAATGTCTAGAGCGGATCCTGGTCCTCGCAGAGCATGGAAGTGAACCTGTGTGAAGCATCCAGAGCCAATCCTGGTCCTCACAGAGCACGGCAGTGAACCCATGTGAAGCATCCAGAGCGGAGCCTAGTCCTTGCCGAATACGGCAGTGAACCCGTGGGAAGCATCTAGAGCAAAATTCCTGGTTACGCGGAACGCGGCAATGACCCTGTGGGAAATGTCCAAATCGGATCCTGGTCCTCGCAGAGCACGGCAATGAGCCTGTTTGAAGCATCCAGAGCGGAGCCTGGTCCTCGCCGAACACGGCAGTGAACCCGTGAGAAGCATCCAGAGCAAAAATTGGACTGTGGAGTCTTTAAATCCACGGACTATGATGTCTTTAACCTTGATTGTGATGTCTTAAAACTAACAACGGACGGTGGAGTCCTTAAATCCACGGACTATGATGTCCTTAACCTCGACCGTAATGTCTTAAAACTAACAACGGACTGTGGAGTCCTTAAATCCACGGACTATGATGTCCTTAACCTCGACCGTAATGTCTTAAAACTAGCAACGGACTGTGGAGTCCTTAAATCCATGGACTATGATGTCCTTAACCTCGACCGTGATGTCTTTAAACTACGGTACCCTGGAGAACATCCAGAGCGGAGCCTGGTCCTTGCCAAACACGGCAGTGAACCCGTGGGAAGCATCCAGAGCAACCCCTGACCCCGTGAAATACGGATAAGGGAAACTTCACCCATCACTTGCGGGTCTTCACGACTCGTAAGGGAGCAAATTCTCTTGTGAGATCCTTACGACTTTTAAGACAAAACACGCTTAGGAATCCTCACGATTCTTAAAGAGAAATTACACCTATGGGATCCCCTCGACCTGTAGGGAGAAAAACTCTTTATGAGACCCTCACGGATTATAAAGTTGAAAAGTCTTAGGAGGCAGATATTAACCCTGAATCCTAAGCCATCGTTGTCCTGCAAAGAGATCAAGATAGACTATCCGCAGAATACATTCAATAAAAAGGGACACACCATTCAGAAGAAAAATATGTCCTTTATTCATGAACCAAAATGGATACAAAGTACAATTCGTGAAAGAACAAAAATATACTCTTATTCAGGAGTGTGTACAAAAGAAGAAAAAAAGAAGAAGATATACAAGTCTTCAGGACGGCGGGCGATTTAGCAGCTTGGTCAGCTCATCCCTCTTTCGCTGGGCCACGCCTTCGTGATTCAGTATCGCCAGAAGACGGGCCTCCGCCTGAGCCTACTGGGCCTGATATGAGGCAAGCTGACCTTTGAGCTCTTTCTCGGTAGCTTTGTGAGCCTCGACCCTTTCGCGAGTGAACACGATGGATTTGTTGATGGCCACCACCTCCTTGATGGCCTCTTGAAGCACTCGCCAGAGTTCATACGTTTTGTTGGCTTTGGTTGTAAGGTTGGCTTGGAGCTCATTCAGCGCTTTCGAAGCCAGCTCCCTCTCCGAGAATTTATGGCCGAGCCTCTTCTCGCACGGCACCATGTTCGCTGCTCACCGCTCAATCAGACCCCGAAAGCCCGCTTTCACAGCCACAGCCTCCGAAGAAAGGCGGGTACACTCGAGCACGTGCAGACAAGCCTCCACCTGACGGCAAAACTCAACCCAGACTTGCACCACGGCCTCGTTATGATTGGTAGCAAGAAAGGGAAGAGAACCATTAGCTTCAGCAGCAAACGCTTCGGCTGTGATTACACTGCCCGTGTGAAGCTCCTCGATCAGGGATGACAGGGAGTCGAGGCTTAATTTTGCCAGACGGTCTGAGGCTCGCAAAGCATAAGGGCCGGGCGGCATGGCGATGCGCGACTCCAGCGCCGTGAGAACTGACAGGGCTGTTCAGATTTATAAAAGATTAGTGAAACTTTTAAGCAAAAGAACACGTAGGACAATATTGAGACTTCACTTACCCACAGTCATGCAAGAAGGAGCCGAAGCCTCCCCTGGCCCTTCGAGAACCTCAACCTCATCGTCGGCCTCTAGAACTGTAAAAATCATCGGTGTCATTTTGCGAAATAACAACAATTCTATGATAAAATGGTAAAAAAGAATAGCCTTGCCCAGACGAGAGGACGATGCGTTGAGGAGATATCGCTTGTAGAGCAGCCATCTCCAACAGGCGCTGAAAAGACTGCCTGGGAGACAAGTCGGCAATCGAAGCCGCCAATCCCCGCAACTCTGAAAACACAGGAAAGTTCAGATAATGGAAAGGATACTAATTCAAAATGTAGAAGGTTACCTTCGATGCTTCTCCCATTCTGAATAGGAGGGATAGCAGCTTCAACGGCCTCCGTCGCGACCTCGGGCTCCAACTGTAAGTCCACGTTGCCCATCCCGGTGCTTGCGGGGAGGCGGAAAACGGAATAAAAATCGGATTTTTACTACTCTAGGCAACATGGACTAGACAAAGTCGGGATCTTTACTAAACAAAACTAACTAAAAGCTAACTAGAAAGTAGCTACAAGAAAGAATGGTTATACCTAGGGTTTTATGTCCTTCTCTCCTTGCTCCTTAGAGTGTAATAAAGAGATTGCCTTGTCGCCTTCTCGAGTCGAAGAAGGATCCACCCGAAAGCCTCAACCTTTGGCTTCAACTTCAAGCCAGAAGTAACTAAGGTGCTAGAAGTGCTAATCCTAGAACCCTAGATGAGAGTAGAGATTACTATGGAGTGGTTTTTCTCAAGCTCAAGTGTTTCTCAACACATGAGAGGGGAGAGCTTGAGGAAGAGGAAGAGCAAGAGAGAGAAAGTATACGATAGAATGAGAGAATAATGAAGCATTCTCACATATATGTGTGAATTATTGTAAATTGAAAATTAGTGAGATAATTGTCATGGCTTAATCAAGACATGACCATTATCATTTCATTTTTAATGCAAATTGCAAGGATCAAAGAGCATCTTCCAAATGAAATGATGATGGTCAAAGTGTCAACCTAGGTCAACAAGTCAAGAATGTCAAATGGTCAACAACCATAACCATGCACAATTATATTAAACTAATATCAATTAACCATAATACACACATAAGCATTAGGGTTAATAAAATGACAATGGTCATTAACCCTAATCAAAGTCCTTTCCCTCTGTCTCAATCAACTGTGCATACGCACCCGTATTCGTGATCCGAGGAACACGAACACAATGAGATAAAACCAATCCCAAATCATATACTAGGATCCGGCTTAAACTAAAGCCCGCTAGTATAAGCTGTCCGGACAGCAAACGTGCACAAGTGCGCGGATGTGAACGAACCCTGTCGCAAAACCATGCGACCTCTATTCATTTTACCTAAAGGCGAATAGCTCTCTGTATGGGACTCTAAAGACTCGACACTACGCTGGCAGTGGGTTTAACCACAGACCGCAAGCGGCACTAGCTGTACGTAACGGTCCTCAGGTAGATGCCGATAAGAAGACTGACGAGGTAACCCCATCTGAACTCCTACTGAGCCTGTATGTGACAGTCTCCGTACAGTCCGGTCTGTTCGTCTGATACATCGCATGGCGGGCCTAGGGGGCGGTGAACGTCAGTCCCCTAATAGCGGTACAAGTCGTGTCGGAGTGTAGCCCAGAACACCCTGAGATAACACTGGAAACCTACCAGTATATCTCGCTTGCCCTGGCCAGGGACTACTTGTGTAATGGCTCTCCTGGACACAGCGCGATGTCAACCCCCAATACCGGGAGAGACGAATCCTGTCTAACCGTCACTGCCTCCAAGTGCTTCGGGACTGCACCCAAAAACTACCTGTTTGCACGACTCCTTTGAGCCGTGGTAGGGTAGTAATCAAAGTGCAGTGGGAACACACTCGAGGCGAAGTGACAGTGTCAAGTCGGCGGACTAAGCTGTACTCATGTCACCTGGGAACTAATAACCGACGATAGGTATAATACCAACCAACAGTTCCCGACGAGTCCTCTCCAGTGTACTCGTAACCTAACGAGCACCCGCATACTATCTCAAGTACGACGTACTGACGGCTATGGGATAGACCGTCTCCCACACTGGGATGAGAAGTGCATACGCTAGTCTACTCCGGAGTATCGATGCCCTGTCTCGATAGTCCAACGACCAGGGACCTGTATAAGGATGTGCTTATGGATTACCCAGCCCCCACGAGTGTGAGCGCCATCACAACGCTGGTAATCAAGCAAAGATCCTAAGGGCTCTACTAATATGTATATAAGCGATATGCTAAAAGAAACACATGCATATATTGAAGTAGAGACAAACCAAGTAGCATACTACCATTTCGAGCAAGATTGTATATACAACTGTGAATATCCCAAGCTTCCATCAAGTAATATACAAACTAGTATGATACAGTAATGGCCTCTAGGGCATATACACTAACAATCTCCCACTTGCACTAAGGCCATGTACTGGCGTATCGAAGACCTATCATCTCGATCAGCCGCTCGAACCGAGTCTGGGGCAAGGCCTTGGTGAATGGATCTGCAGTGCTATCTTCTGAAGCAACCCTCCGAACCTCGATCTCCTGGCGATCCACGATCTCCCTGATCAGGTGATACTGCCTCAAGATGTGTCTGGGTTTCTGATGGGACCTGGGTTCCTTCGCTAAAGCTATAGCCATGTTGTTGTCGCAATTCAGAGGTATTGGGTCAACAATGGACGGAACCACCTGAAGTTCTTTCAAGAACTTCCTCATCCAGACAGCTTCTTTTACGGCATCAGATGCAGCGATGTATTCCGCTTCCATAGTTGAGTCAGCAACGGTTTCCTGTTTGGAGCTCTTCCAACACACCGCCCCTCTATTGAGGGTAAAGACAAAACCCGACAAGTACTTGGAATCATCCTTGTCACTCTGGAAGCTGGAGTCAGCAAAGGCCTCAATCTGGAGGTCTTTTCCGCCATACACCAAGAACATCTCTTTAGTCCTTCTCAGGTACTTAAGAATGTTCTTTACTGCTATCCAATGTTTCTCCCCTGGGTTTGACTGATACCTGCTTACCACACTCAGTGCATAAGCCACATCTGGTCTGGTACACAACATCGCATACATTATAGAGCCTACCGCAGAAGCGTAGGGTATAATAGACATGCGATTCCTCTCCAAATCAGTCTTGGGAGACATCTCTTTGGAGAGGGTGATCCCGTGACAAGACGGTAGATTACCGCGCTTAGAATCTTCCATACTGAATCTTTTCAGTATGGTGTCGATGTACCTGGACTGTGAAAGTCCTAAAATCCTCTTGGATCTGTCATGGTGGATCCGGATCCCCAGAATGTATGAGGCATCACCCAGGTCTTTCATGGAGAACCTGTGTGATAAGAACCCCTTGACAGATTGTAGCATAGGAATGTCATTTCCTATTAAGAGAATGTCATCCACGTATAAAACGAGGAATACTACAGTTCTCGCTACAAATCTACAATAGATGGATGGTTCATCTGGATTTTTGATAAAGCCAAATTCCTTGACCGTCTCATCAAAACAGATGTTCCAACTCCGTGATGCCTTCTTTAGTCCATAAATGGACTTAAGCAACTTGCACACCTTTCCGCTGCTCCCACTCTGAATGAAACCCTCTGGCTGGTCCATATAGACACACTCCTCTAAATGTCCATTTAGAAAAGCGGTCTTTGCGTCCATCTGCCAAATCTCATAATCGTGGAAGGCAGCAATGGCAAGAAGGATCCGAATGGATTTCAGCATAGCTAGTGGAGAAAAAGTTTCGTCATAGTCCAAACCAGGTCGCTGACGAAAACCCTTTGCAACCAGTTTAGCTTTATAGGTCTCAACCTGTCCATCTACACCAATCTTCCTTTTGAAGATCCACTTGCATCCCACGGGTTTTACCCCATCTGGAGCAATGTCCAACGTCCATACTTTGTTGGTGTACATGGACTCCATTTCGGCCCGCATTGCATCCAGCCATTTTACCGAGTCGACGCTCTGAATGACTTGCTGGAAGCTAATAGGCTCATCACAATCTATGATGCAATCCTCTCTATCCCCGTGAATGAGAAAACCGTAGTATCTCTTGGGCGGATGAGACTGCCTACTACTCCTGCGGAGTGGCGTGGGAATGTCCTGATCTTTCGAACCCTCTGGTTCTACTAAGCTTTCAGTAATAGCTCGTGGTTCTGGAATTTCTTCCAGTTCTATTGCGCTCCCACTTATATCTTTTTCTATGAATTGGTGTTCTAGAAAGTGGGCATGGCGAGAAACAAAAACCTTTTGTTCCTCTTCGCAATAAAAGAAATATCCCTTGGAGTTCTTTGGATATCCCACAAACTTGCACTGTACTGAGCATGCATCGAGCTTGTCCGCATGCTGCTTTTTTACAAAAGCTGGACATCCCTATGTCTTAATGTAATTAAGGTAGGGTCTCTTCCCACACCACATCTGATATATGGTGTAGTAGGCACAGTCTTAGTTGGAACTCGGTTCAAAAGGTATGCAGCTGATTCTAGCGCATATCCCCAGAACGATCACGGCAACTCAGCGTTACTCATCATGGACCATACCATATCCAATAGGGTTCGGTTCCGTCTCTCCGATACACCGTTATGTTGCGGAGTGTATGGAGGAGTAAGCTGAGAGAGAATTCCATTCTCTTTTAAGTAACCCAGGAACCCGGCACTTAAGTATTCACCACCTCGATCAGATCTCAGTGCCTTGATACTTTTTCCTGTTTGTTTTTCTACTTCATTCTTATATTCCTGGAATTTTTCAAAAGCCTCGGATTTATGTTTCATTAAGAAGACATAACCGTACCTTGAAAAGTCATCCGTAAAAGTAATGAAGTAAGAATAACCGCTTCACGCATGTGTAGACATTGGACCGCACACGTCGCTGTGTACGAGTCCCAAGAGCTCGCTCGCTCTTACTCCATGTCCAGTGAACGGAGTCTTTGTCATCTTTCCTTTGAGACAGGATTGACAAGTTGCATATGACAGATATACGAACGGATCCAAATATCCTTCTGTATGTAACTTAGTCAACCTTCTCTCATTGATGTGACCCAGTTTACAATGCTATAAGAAATTTTTATTGATTTCTGGAGACTTTCTTTTGTGTGTATTCTGGACATTGAAAATTTGTGGTTGGTTCAATACGTATATACCGTTGTTTAATGTACCTGACCCAATCAAAACTTGATTAAGGTGAATGATCACTACATTACTTACAAATGCAAATTCATAACCTTCTTTAGATAATAAAGATACAGAAATGATATTACAGGTTGCATTTGGTACATAATAACAACTACGCAAAACCAAAAAGTGTCCATCCGACAGTCCCATGTGATAGTCCCCCACGGCCTTAGCATCCATGCTAGCACCATTTGCAATTCTGAGGGTTATGTCACCTGCCTTCAAAACTCTACGCTTTCTCAACGCCTGCAAAGAATTACAGATATGAGATCCTGATCCGGTATCCAATACCCAGGATATAGAGTTTATTGATAGACAGTTTTCAATAACATACACACCTGAAACTGAAACCGCAACTCGCTTCAAATCCTGGGTTCTGGCCTTCCAAGCCTTGCAATCCTGTTTTCAGTGACCACTTTTGTGACAGTAGAAGCATTCTTCCTTCCCCACTAGTTTTCCCGCTACCTTTGTTGCCTTTCCTTTTCCCTTCGTATCCACTTTACTGACACCGCCTCTTGGTTTGGCGGGGGCTTTCTTCTTCGTACCCTTGGCTTTCGCCCTGGATCTAGAAGAGGAAGATCCTCCTACAAACAAAGTGGATGTCTCCTTACCTTTTTGTAGGGTGCCCTCAGCACTCCTCAACCTGTTCAGAAGTTCAGAAAGTTCAACCTCCTTTCCTTGCATGTTGAAGTTAAACTGGGCGTAAGTGGAAGGAAGGGACTGGAGAATCAAATCAGTATAGAGTTCATTCTCCAACGTGGTCCTAAGGTCCGCGAGCTCCTCTATGTAGCCAATCATCTTAAGCACGTGTTCCGCTACCGATGATCCGACGGCCAATCTTGCCGAAAATAGCTTCTTCGACACTTCGTATCTTGCGATACGAGACTGCTCTCCATACAGTTCTTTTGTATGGAGAAATATGGACTCCAGGTCCATATTCTCATGCCTCCTCTGATGTTCGTTGTCCATCGAGGCAAGCACGAGGCATTTGGCCTTCGCGCAATCGATCTCCCATGTCTTACGGATTTCTTTATCCGCGACGGTGGAGGTGGGACCTAGGACAGGGGGAGCTTTGGTGGTAAGGACATACCCCAACTTGTCGTAAGTGATTGCCATCTTGACATTCCTGAGCCAATCTTTGTAGTTTGGCCCTGTCAGTATGTTTTTATCTAGTAATAACTTAAGTCCGGTCATGTTGAATGGTCGTTGCAATTAGGAGAGAGAAAAGAAACACTTTAGCATGATACTCTTGCAAGTTTAGAGAGGTTTTTAGTTTGTCTAAACTGGATGGCTCCCACTGTCTCTCGAATCCCTTCTCAAACCGTAAAGAAAGGATTAGTCGGGATCAATCTCACCGTACAATACTTGCTTAACCGTTCAGCCAGGCCAGTGTCGGTACTTCGAGGGAGGTTTTTCAACGCTTTCGCGAAGTTCCTTAATTAAGTAACCTCTTTTCCCTATGGGCGTAGCCCCGCTAACACCTTTCTAGACACCTACTAGGTTTATAACATTGATCGTTAAGTGAGAGTTTTCCCGAGGAGTAGCATATACTCACAGTAGGATCGGGATCCAAATATCATCGCGTGATAAAACCGAAGGAATCCTACCAGAATCATCACACTCCAAATGGTATGCAGCGCTAGCAAGTTTCAGTACTTATAAAACTCCCGATGTGGATTTTTGCCCCATGCTCTTATGACCTTGACTTTGGCCAAATTATCATAAGTCACATGTCAAGTTCTACCCGTCATTCTCCTGGTTAATTTGGACCCACCCGTACCTACCCTTGACTTTGGCCAAAATGGCAGCACGACTGTCCCAAACCAACGCATCTATCTATGCTGCACATGAATACCCAATAGCTACCAATCACTATGCCTTGACTTTGGCCAAAATACATAGCTTGAATACTTTTTGACCATTCATGTGGAATGACGGAGGGCTACGAATGGTTTTGGCGAAACCGTGAACGTAGTGAACTTGATATAATCGATGGAACGAGATAGCTTTTAAAAGGAGTGGTTCAAGCTCCGCGTTTAAAAGTTTAGTTTTGAAAAGAACCGAGTGGTTTTCAAAGTGTTCCAATTGACTTTTACTTGGTTTATTTTCTTGCATTAGTTCTTTTAATGCGTCCCATTATTTAATCCTACCATTGCAGAAAACAACAAAAATATGACGTACGCTTACGCCATTCGCATTCGCCACGGGGCCCCGTCATCACCCGTTAGGTTACTTAACTAACGACAGAGCGGGGGCTGGGCTAGCGCGGCTGTAAAACATAAGCAACGCCTAAATAGTTATAGTATATAAATATATAGCAATGATAGACATTACAGATCACAGATGAATACATTGGATATACTAGGAATCCGCAATCCGTTCGAGCCTGCAACGAAAAGCGGATTATACGGTCGCGGTGAATAGCCAAATACCCCACCCAAGACCCCTACGGATGCAGCAAACTACCCGCCAAGTACCCGAAGCGAAGCAACCTCCCTCAACACCGTGAGTAGGCCACTCGGCACTTCAAGATACCCAGTAGTTTGTGCACCCCCTCCATGGGTCTATCCTAGGAGCAAAAACAGTAAAAAGAATTATACAATGACGGCTACAACCCCGACCCAGTTGTGCGGCCATACAAATAATAATACATCAATTTACAAATTACAATGAATGAAAGAAAAAGAAACACTCATCTCGCATCCACCCCGGCTATTCACCCGTGACAATCCAACGCATTCATATACACATACCATCATCAAACACAGATCACAGATATGTATAACCCCCACTAATCGACTTATAGCGATTAGCAGACGTTCAATACATATAAACATCACAAATATAACCCATTAGTCAAAGTGTAGTGAAGTTCGATAAAAAAATACGGATTTATAGGCCCCCAAAAACAAATTTCTTTTCTGGAAAACCTGGGCACAAATAAACCATCTTAAAAATCCCAAAACCAAGTCAGAAGAACAATGCACCAAACTCGACCCAGAACCGAGTCAAAACGGCCGCGGTTCCATGGCAATA
This sequence comes from Agapanthus africanus, assembly GCA_030015575.1. NCBI lineage: Eukaryota > Viridiplantae > Streptophyta > Magnoliopsida > Asparagales > Amaryllidaceae > Agapanthus > Agapanthus africanus. The sequence goes on from CM057337.1 coordinate 544,336,202, forward strand.
GACATGCTTTTGCCGCGGAACCGCCGCGCTTTGAGCGATTCACTGGATCGTTTTTGGTGGTTTTCTTCACAAAACCCTGAGATGATTTTTGACGTAAGATTTATTTTATTTTGAGCAGAAAAAATTTCAACTGAAAGTTAGGGTTTTGCGTTTTTAGATTTGTGATTTTTTCCGATTGAACTTCCATACACTTTACTACCTAGCTAGTTTATGTTTAGTTAGGCTCTGATACCACTGTAAGTCCACGTTGCCCACCCCGGTGCTTGCGGGGAGGCGGAAAACGGAATAAAAATCGGATTTTTACTACTCTAGGCAACATGGACTAGACAAAGTCGGGATCTTTACTAAACAAAACTAACTAAAAGCTAACTAGAAAGTAGCTACAAGGAAGAATGGTTATACCTAGGGCTTTATGTCCTTCTCTCCTTGCTCCTTGGAGTGTAAGAAAGAGATTGCCTTGTCGCCTTCTCGAGTCGAAGAAGGATCCACCCGAAAGCCTCAACCTTTGGCTTCAACTTCAAGCTAGAAGCAACTAAGGTGCTAGAAGTGCTAATCCTAGAACCCTAGATGAGAGTAGAGATTACTATGGAGTGGTTTTTCTCAAGCTCAACTGTTTTTCAACACATGAGAGGGGAAAGCTTGAGGAAGAGGAAGAGCAAGAGAGAGAAAGTATATGATAGAATGAGAGAATAATGAAGCATTCTCACGTATATGTGTGAATTATTGTAAATTGAAAATTAGTGAGATAATTGTCATGGCTTAATCAAGACATGACCATTATCATTTCATTTTTAATGCAAATTGCAAGGATCAAAGTGCATCTTCCAAATGAAATGATGATGGTCAAAGTGTCAACCTAGGTCAACAAGTCAAGAATGTCAAATGGTCAACAACCATAACCATGCACAATTATATTAAACTAATATCAATTAACCATAATACACACATAAGCATTAGGGTTAATAAAATGACAATGGTCATTAACCCTAATCAAAATCCTCTCCCTCTGTCTCAATCAACTGTGCATACGCACCCGTATTCATGATCCGAGGAACACAAACACAATGAGATAAAACCAATCCCAAATCATATACTAGGATCCGGCTTAAACCAAAGCCCGCTAGTATAAGCTGTCCGGACAGCAAACGTGTACAAGTGCGCGGATGTGAACGAACCCTGTCGTAAAACCATGCAACCTCTACTCATTTTGCCTAAAGGCGAATAGCTCTCTGTTTGGGACTCTAAAGACTCGACACTACGCTGGCAGTGGGTTTAACCACAGACCGCAAGCGGCACTAGCTGTACGTAACGGTCCCCAGGTAGATGCCGATAAGAAGACTGACGAGGTAACCCTATCTGAACTCCTACTGAGCCTGTATGTGACAGTCTCCGTACAGTCCGGTCTGTTCGTCTGATACATCGCATGGCGGGCCTAGGGGGCGATGAATGTCAGTCCCCTAATAGCGGTACAAGTCGTGTCGGAGTGTAGCCCAGAACACCCTGAGATAACACTGGAAACCTACCAGTATATCTCGCTTGCCCTGGCCAGGGACTACTTGTGTAATGGCTCTCCTGGACACAGCGCGATGTCAACCCCCAATACCGGGAGAGACGAATCCTGTCTAACTGTCACTGCCTCCAAGTGCTTCAGGACTGCACCCAAAAACTACCTGTTTGCACGACTCCTTTGAGCCGTGGTAGGGTAGTAATCAAAGTGCAGTGGGAACACACTCGAGGCGAAGTGACAGTGTCAAGTCGGCGGACTAAGCTGTACTCATGTCACCTGGGAACTGATAACTGACGATAGGTATAATACCAACCAACAGTTCCCGACGAGTCCTATCCAGTGTACTTTTAACCTAACGAGCACCCGCATACTATCTCAAGTACGACGTACTGACGGCTGTGGGACAGACCGTCTCCCACGCTGGGATGAGAAGCGCATACGCTAGTCTACTCCGGAGTATCGATGCCCTGTCTCGATAGTCCAATGACCAGGGACCTGTATAAGGATGTGCTTATGGATTACCCAGCCCCCACGATTGTGAGCGCCATCACAACGCTGGTAATCAAGCAAAGATCCTAAGGGCTCTACTAATATGTATATAAGCGATATGCTAAAAGAAACACATGCACATATTGAAGTAGAGACAAACCAAGTAGCATACTACCATTTCGAGCAAGATTGTATATAAAACTGTGAATATCCCAAGCTTCCATCAAGTAATATATAAACTAGTATGATACAGTAATGGCCTCTAGGGCATATACACTAACACCAACAAAGAGGGGTAGCCTCGACTGCCTCCATCCTAGCCTCCGGGCCGCCCCTAGGGAGATCCGTTGGGGCGGTGACCACCAAGGGTGCCTCTCCCGAAGGAGCGAGTGCTTCGGGAGCAAGAACCATCACAGGAGGCTCTATCGCTAGAGGGACAGTGTCGTCAACCCCTACACATTGAGCAGTGTTTCATTAGGGGTGTCAACAGGCTCTACCGTCAGTAAGCCCATGGGAATCTCCCCCATCGCCGAAGTCTCTGCAAAATTCACACAAGAATAAGAATACATATATACAAGTGCAGGAAATTTGAAGTATTACAAAGAAATACAGGAACATACCGATGAGTAAGGAAGCTTTCAATATGGCTTGTTCAAGCTGATGCTCCATCTCGAGGAGGTGTGCTCGCCGAGATTCAAGGGTAGACTCATGGCCGCCAGTCCACAATGAAAGCGTATCCGCAGCATCCTTTGAAGCAGCCTGTTTAAGGGCCCTTTCGCCCCATTCCTCCAAAGGGCCGATAAACCGCCGCCAGATCCACGAAGGGTCTTCGTAAAAGATTACGGCAGGATAGGGCTTCTTTGGAACCCTTACGTTCTGAGACTCATTTTTAGAACGTCTTATAGCCTCAGCCAATTCTGTGGCTTCTTCGACAGCTGAACTCGGAAAAAGTAAGCCAGCATTCGACTCTTGCATGGCCAACGGTTCATCCTGAAGAATGGGCTGAGACTCTACCAAAGAGTCGAGCAGGTTGGTAGCCACCTTCCTCCGCCGCTTGGATCCAGAAACAACCGCCGAAGGCGACCGTTTCCTCCCCCGTGGAGCCTTGACACGATGCCGACCCACCTCACCTTCAACACCCTCATTTCCAGCACCCTCGCTTGGCGGTGCTGCCGAGGACGACACGGCAATTGTCGACGCCACCGGCGGTGGTACTGCTACTGGCACCCTTTTACCCCTTGACTGAGTACGGGTATCCAATGGCATACCAACTGTGGGAGTAAGGTCCACCTCTGACTCCCCCGGAATAAGCGCAACACTGGTGTCCTTCAAGGGGAAGCAGACCAATGCGCGCGGCCGCGGCGGAAATCCCGTGGCCTGAACCGGAGTAGGAGAGCCATAGCCAAGAAGCAACCTCTTCTCCACCGCAATAATTGGGCTGACCCGATGAAGATACCAGCCCGTAAAGGACCCCATGCATCGGGGAATATGATTGGCTTCAGAGATCATGAAGTAAGAACCAGTGTTCAGCCTCACGAATTGATGAGCAGCATCACGAACAGCTTCGGGTGAAGGGACCAGCGCAACTGTAAAAGCCTCGAAGGGAACGCCCTGATCATATCCAAGCTGCTAGACAAAGCGATGCGAATTGTACCACATAAAAAGAGCCGCACTGTTCTGATGGAATACCAGATAACTTGGTCTGATCGCGTACAAGTGCGTGGCCTCCCGGGGCTTCAGATAAGGCACTTCACCTTTCGACTGGTCATGGAGTTGTTGAATCAGACCTGAAGGAGCAGACAAAACCCGATCAACAAATGCCAGTCCGTCCGTGCTAGCGTAGGGAGCAATCAACATGCGAATAGCCCCGAACTGAGTCGGGTCGGAAACAGCAGCGTCCACCAGCCGCATAAGTCACGGAAAAGTGTAGGCGCCATAAAATGCGGGTCTCTGATGCCCAGCAAAAGCCCCTAGCACGTGCATCTAAATCCAAGATGTAAAGTAATGAAGGGAGAAGTTTACTACATCCACACCGGGAGTTGAGGTGTTAGTGGCGGCGCCCAATCCATGATAGAGTTGCGCTAGCGCCGGGATGCCTACGGCCAGCCGTGCCTGTTAGTTATATGTATGCCCTAGAGGCCAGTACTGTACATAGGATGTATATTGTAGTGGATGCTGGGACATATATAGGGAGGACTTTCTTGCTCGACATGATAGTATGCTATCTGGTTACTCTTTACCTTAACGTGTACACTGATTGTCTCTCTGTTACATGTTGGTAAAGCCCTTAGGATGTGTACTTGACTACCTGGACTATGATGCAGATCATACTAGTAGGGACATGGTAGTCCATAAGTACATCCTTCAAGGTCCCTAGTCGTGGGTGTATCGAGACGGGGCATCGATATACCAGAGTAGACTAGCGTATACCTTCTCGACCCATACAGATGGGCGATGGATGATCCCATATCCATTGGTGTTTGACATCAGAAATGATATACGGGTGCTCAGTGGAGACTGGGTATACTGGACGGACTCGCCGAGAACTCCCAGATGGTATTATACCTTACGTCAGATGGCAGTTCTCTGGTGACACTGGTACAGAGTAGTCTGTTGACCCGAGATCGTCATAGAGTCTTGTGTGGTTCCCACTGTGCTTTGATTTCCACCTTACCACGTCTAAGAGGGCGTGCAAAATGGTGGTTTTTGGGTACATTCCCGAATCACATGGAGGCAATGAGCGATAGGAGGGGATTCGTCTCTCCCGGTATAGGGAGTTGATGTTGCACTGTGTTCGATTGGCTATAACCGGAAATCCCTGGCCAGGGTTGCTGAGATTTACTGGTAAGTGTTACCAGTAGTTTCTCAAACTGTTATAGACCTCATATCGACACGACTTATCGAGCTATTGGGGTCTGACGTTTACCACCCCTAGGCGAGATATGCGACATATCAGACGACGAGACCGGACTGTACGGTAAGTGTTACTGGTTGGATTCACAGGAGTGTGAGCGGGCTTGCTCCTCGATCTTCTGATCGCTCAATACCCGGGTGGCCGTTACGTTTAGCAGACCGCTTGCGGCTTGTGGGTGTTTGATATGATCATCACCTGCTGCCGGCGTATTGACAAGTCTTTAGAGTCCTACACAGAGGTTTCCTGGCTCAAGCGATAGGAGCGCATATGAGATATGTGCGGGACCAAGAATAATGCGTGTATGTGATACCGTGTTCTATTCTCGCGATGAATGTATCGATTGGTTGTATGCGATAAAACCTAGTTATCGAATCAAGGATTGATTCGATAAATCGATACATTGGATATTAGTCGGTCATATGCGATATGACCGGATCATTGAATCAAGTGTTGATTTAATGATTTAATGTATAATTATATATTTGATATATTACTTTGCATTAACTAGTATTGGTTCACTTTAAAAGGATTTTCTCACTTGATGTGCACATTGTATATGTGATATATTTTTGTGTGCACTTGATTGTATCATGTTTGATGATACATGCTAACTTGAGTTTGTGTAAAGATTAAACCATGGTTATATGAATGGTTAGGGTTTTGTTTACTTATTCATTTATTAATTTTGATTATTTATTTTGGAAAAGAAAATGGAAATGGTGTCTTTCTTTGTTTCTTTCATGAAGCTTCATGAAGAGTTGAAAGCTTGACCATTTTTGTTTTATTCCCTTAACCTAACCATTCACCTAACCCTAGTTTACTCTCTACACTTGACCATGGTTAGTATATGATAAGTATTCATATTATTTTCATTTTTAAAGTGATACTTATCATATTATTATGATCTTCTTCTTCTTCTTCAAGAAGAGAGCTTGCCACCATCAATGGCAACTTGAGAAAAAGAGTGAGAAATCCAATTCTAAAGTGAACCCACTTCCTATTTCTTCATCCTCTACCTCTTGCCAAGTAGTATAGGGTGTTTTCTTCACAAGTTTCATGACTTGGTGAAGTGGGAGCTTGATCTTGTGATGCCTCGACATAGATCATCTTCGGCACCGAAGTCGACGACCTAGCCCGCCCATTTCTTCGATGAAGCCGATGCTAGAGTCCTGGATCCGATTTGGACAGCGGAGGGACATCATCACGGAGACTTGGAGGTGGAGGACCGGATCTACAAAGGTTGGAGCTTCTTTCCTTTAAGTTAAAGTTGTTTTCTTTCATCGCATCACCTATAAATCTAGTTAACGATCCGTATTAGGGTTTCTCGGCACTTCTAAAATTTGAAATTGGCATGGTTGATGCCTTGTGAGACCTTATTAGTATGCCTAGGAACCCTTCAGTGTCCCTTCAACGATACGATGAGCCAGATAGATAACTGAGACTCTCATGAAGCGGCGATGCATAGGGATGACGAACCAGCTAAGCCAGACACTGATAAAACCCACAAAGAATGTCTCCTCGTCCATGCCGGGAGCTGCAATCGATTCGAAAGATACCGGCGACATGATAGGAATATAATACTGCGATAAATCCGATTCCTTAGTCGGCCGCCTGTTCAAACCAAACCCAAAGGGGTCGTTGATGTTTGCAAACTTGGGAGCCGTCTTCGACAAGACATCCTTGCGAAGGAAGCAGACGATGAAGCTCTTGAAAGTGACACCCTGCTCTTCAGATTCTGTGAACAGTTTGTCGAAGATGCCCAGCGCCTTAATCAAACTCGGACGTTTGGGGCGGACGGCGTTCTCGGTAGACAAGCCGTCGAGCGTTGCGGGCTCGGTCTCAAAGGCGTACTCATCAGAAGGCAGAAATTCCTCATAAAGTGTCCCTCTGATTGGCAGCCCGAGATCTCGCGAAATTCTTCCAAAGAAATTGAAACTTCATGGTCCCCCAGGAGGAAAGTGTTGGTGGGGAGATTCCACTGGTTCAGGAAGGCCTTAACCTACCAGACGTGAGGAGATGGGTAATGGAAGAGGGACGCATAGATCGCCTGATAAAGCACAACCTTCTGCAGTCGCGCGCAGTGGGCGGATAAGATGTAGTGAGCCTAAAGAAGGTAGCTCGTGGGGTGTCGAGAGGTAAGCCCTATCTTATAAATCTGCCCCATGGCTGGGCTTCACCCTGGCAAATGCGGCGCCCCAAAATATCTATAGCCGGTATCGGATGGTTTGGGATGCCAGTCGTCGAAGGCTCAAGTCGTCCCATCGGGGTCTAATTCGGCATCTCCACAGCGAAGACAGTCTTTGGAGGATCCATCGGCAGGAATGGATAGGTAGGCTCCGTCGGTGTCTCACAAAGAAAATTGCGGCGGCCGCGGATGATGTGACCGTACCAGGTCCCCCACAAAAGCAAGTTGGTGCATTTCGGGTCATGAGCCCTGATCATCGTCATCACTTCTTCGTCAGATGGCGACTGAGGAAAAGCGGCCTCCGAGCGAGTGAAAGGAAAGTCCGGAACGGAAGTCATAGTACCTGAAATAAAATAAGGGGAAACCGTTAAAGCGAAGCCAACAGTGTATATATATATATGATTGTAAATATATATATAAAAAGACAATGGAAGACAGCGACAACGGACTCATTTTATTGGACTATTGGTTACAAAACACATGGGTCCCACAAAATCAAGATGACGGCTTGCTAATAATGAGGCCAAGCAATCATAATGAGATAAAAGGAAGATTCTCATTAAATAAACAGTGGATTTCAAATGACCTTACACATTCCCGTAAGAGAAATCCATCTTGGACTCTATAACAAATCAAACAGAATCAAGGGAATTAAATTCCCAGAGAGCACCAATACAAGATTATTCTTCTTGGTTACAGAGAGACAACTCAGGGCAAGAAAACCCCAAGAAGCTCTCTGGGAAGAACTGAGTTCTTCTGAGGAATTGAATTCCTTTTGGAAAAGGGGAATTAAATTCCCAGAGATATTTTTGAGATGGAATTAAATTCCATGGAAAAGGGAAAACATCACCACTGACCTTTGAAGACTAGAGAAACCTTAGCAAGATCTGTTGTTTAAGGATTGAAGGGTTATCTTTTTAAAGAACTTAAAATAAAAAATGTGTGTTCTTGTTAAAAGGAAAAACCCTTGATCTGGATTTAAAATCCAACGAACATTTCTGCAAAAGTTCTTCATTCGTTCAAGATTATTACCTGAAGAAAAGGAAGCCTTTCAACAGAGTTAAACTCTGGAAAATTTGCAAGACGGAGAACTAAGCTCTGAAGAAAGAGAATTAAATTCTCAAAAAGGAAAAAGTTAGCAAAGGAAGGAGATGAAAGAGTGGAGGCGCTTCTGAAGAGACCCCTGCATTTATAGGATGTGATGGAAAACGTTTCATTTTCCCGATTCCCTAGATGGATCCAACGGTCACAAAAGTGACAGCGTTGCACTCACGTGCAGACACGTGCGAGCAACGCTGTGGGGGCATTTGTTTCCTGATTAAAAAATCAGGAATTACCTCAATGAGGTATCACGTGTTCACACGTGACCAATTGTCACATGATGACACGTGATGGTTAAAACTTCATCAAACAGAAACGAAAACAAACTGCTGAAAAATAACTCAATTGGGGGTCACGTGCTCACACGTGACCAAGGGTCACGTGCCAGCATGTGACAGGCTTTGAGAGCCTTACAGCTTAATAGAATTTAATTCTAAAAATCATAAAATACCTCAATGAGGTGTCACGTGCTCACACGTGACCGATGGTCACGTGTTAACACGTGATGGTTAAAACAGCAACATAAACAAGCGGTTGTTAAAAGGCTCAATTGGGGGTCACGTGCTCACACGTGACCAAGGGTCACGTGCCAGCACGTGACAGGCTTTGAAAGCCTTACAGCTTAATAGAATTTAATTCTAAAAATCAGAAAATACCTCAACGAGGGTCATGTGCCAGCACGTGACAGGCTTTGAAAGCCTTACAGTTTAATAGAATTAAAATTCTGAATTTCTCTAAAATCTTTCCAAATGGGAAAGGAGTAAGGAGAACAGTTGGATTAAAAATCCAGGGGTGATTAAATATCACCAATTTATGGAAAAATTTTAGACAAGGAAAGATTTCCCCTAAATCTCACCAGAAATAACAAACAGAATATCTTTGGATTGAAAATCCAACGGTGAATAAAATTCACTTAATGATTTAAAGGCTCATATTAACTATGAAAACAAACAAAATCTTTCACTGAAAGATTTGCTAAACAAATTGATTCTTTTCCTTCTCCTATAAATAGGAGCTAAGATGAAGAATTAAATATATAGAATTTTGAGGAGAGAGAGCTTCGGAATCTTGAAATTTCAGAGAGAAAAGAATGGAGAATTTAATTCTCTGCAAAGAAAAACCCTAGGTGGGAAAAGAAAGGGGATCAAAACTTCAAACAGAGAATTTAATTCTCAAATCTAAGAGTTTAACTCTTCTGCACAAAAGAACTTAGTTCTTCCTCTAGTTGAAGATCTGCAAAAAGCACTTCTCCACATAAGTTGAAAATTTAATTCTCATCGGGTTGAGATCCTGCCATGCAGATCCAAAACTCAGAGGGGGAATTGAGTTTAGAGAATTTAATTCTCCCAAGATAAAGTTAGGGTTTAACCCTATATAAGAATTTAATTCTCCCAAAATTATAGGAATTTAATTCCTCCAAGATAAAGTTAGGGTTTAACCCTATATGAGAATTTAATTCTCCCAAAATTACAGGAATTTAATTCCATCATGATGGACAGAACTAGGGTTTAACCCTAATTGAGAATTTAATTCTCTCAAACTCACAGGAATTTAATTCCTCTTAAAATGAAATTAGGGTTTCACGCGATACAAGAATTTAATTCTTTTACATATATGGGAATTTAATTCCTCTAAAAGAAATTAGGGTTTAACCCTGCATAAGAATTGAATTCTTCCACATACATAGAAATTTAATTCCTCCAAAATCATAATTAGGGCTTTAACCCTACAGAGAATTTAATTCTCAAAATAAAATATGGAGACTTAAAAGATCTTTGTAAAGACTAAGGTCACGTGCCCCATGTGACCCCTGAAAAGATCCCCACAAATGAGAAGGATTTTGCCCTGAGGCAATACCTCACGTGCTCCCACGTGACCCTCATTATATATAATAAAAGCAAAGGCAAAATCTGACTTGGGCGCTCTCACGTGTTACCACGTGACCCCTAATGAATGTTCTAATAAAATCGGGGCATGAGTATACATCACGTGCCCACACGTGATGGCTATGAAAAATAAAAAGGTGTTTAACACTTGTTTACAGAACAAAATAAAGAGGATCTGGCCCCACTTTTTGATACCATCACGTGCTCCCACGTGATCCCTTCCTCTTCTAGTGTTTAACACTAATCTGACAATTTGGTTTCCAGTGTTTAACACTGTTATCTGTTAGTGTTTAACACTAATTTAAGAATCACATTTTTAGTGTTTAACACTAATTTAATAATCGTATTTCCAGTATTTAACACTGTTGTTCTCTAGTGTTTAACACTAGCTTTAGCCCAATTGGCTAATTTTCTAGAGGCTAAACCTCCCCTTCAATTGAATCTCAAAATTGAGTGGAAACTTAGAGGTATAATGTTTAATCCTCAGCCAAAGACACAAATGTTATCAAAGCCTTCAAACTCTTGTTTTGCATTGGTAAACAATGTGGGCTTGAACCCAGACAAATGTCTAATGGACCAACAGAGGGTCAATATTCCAAACTTAATTGGACTTAGCCCAAGAAGGCTATAAGTTCTCAATTCAAACTTAACAGAGCCAATGTGCTCATAATATAATTAATTGGTCTTAGTTCCAAACTGGGCTATAGATCATTTAATCCATCTTGGTTAAAGGGTACACCTCTTCACTCCTTTAATATTTATCGTTGTAATTCCTCAACGTCTTCAAAGAGCGGGTCTTGACAACCATACATTTCATGGACTGTGGGTCCTTAAACTCATGGACTATGATGTCCTTAATCTCGACCGTGATGTCTTTAAACTAACAATGGACTATGGGGTCCTTAAACTCATGGACTATGATGTCCTTAATCTCGACCGTGATGTCTTAAAACTAACATCGGACTGTGGAGTCCTTAAGCCCATGGACTATGATGTTTTTAACCTCGACCGTGATGTCTTAAAACTAACAACGGACAGTGGAGTCCTAAAATCCACAGACTATGATGTCCTTAACCTCGACCGCGATGTCTTTAAACTAACATTGGACCGCAATGTCCTTAAACTAATTATCGACCGCAATGTCACTAAACTAAACAATAGAGCCTAATTGCTCTCTTGTTGGATCTAAACAATCCTGTTAAGTTGATATTAGTCTAAAATGTGTCTAACGTATCCTTAACTAACGTTTAAGTTGATCTTAGTCTCAAATGAGGCTAACGTATCCTTAAACCCAACCCCCCAAAACCAAATCTAAGAAAGATACGGATTTGGACTAGTCCACGCCGTACGGGCGACAATATAAATTAGTCTCCGTATACAATCCACGGGCAACCACAAACAAAACTAACACCCACGACACGAAGTGACTATCAGTAGAAGAAGAAAGTAGTTACCGTGATGCGGTAGCGTAATTAACTGCAGGGGCTTGCGCCTACAGGGAAGAGCATCCCCACAATCAAAAACCCCTCAAGCGAGGGGGAATCTGACGAAGTCTGCTACATCGGCCGCATCCATTTAAACCTTCAATATATGGTTCCATAAATCAACTTGGCATCTTCGGAGAGGTGGACGGATAGCACCAATTAGCATTTGTCCCGAATTTCAGGCAAGATGAACCTACGTGGTCGCGTCTCCGTTATTCGGAGGGGAACATCCCTGCTTCCCGGTGTACGTAGAAGGGGACGCGGTGGGGTGTTCATATCATAATATTGCATTATTATATTCCTCATTCTTATTCTTTTCATTAATAAACAGGTGCTTTTGATGCATGTCTGCTACATATTACAGGTAACAGGTTCTTGGACAGAAAACAGTGAAAATGATGAAAAGACGATGCAAAAGTGGACTTTGACCAACAAACAGAAGACTCTTGATCAAGCCTATATCAAAGATAAAATTCACAAAGTACAAGGCAATGCATGGTCCAAGATTACAAAGCGAACGGTTAAAAGCCCACCGCAATTATTCACTGGAGATCTGGAAGAAATATAGAAGCTATTTTAATAAATAACCAAATAATAAGGAAGCCCAAAGATCCAAGGCCCAATACTTTCTTTTAAAGAGACATAAAATTTTACCAAAGCTTGAAGTCTACTTTGACTAGGTCTTCCTAAGGATATTTTGGTAAATGTAGACATGCAAATCAATTGTAACCTAGGGTTTCTATCTCCTATAAATAGAAGCCTAAATCATTGTATTCTTTTCATGCCTCCCTATGCATCCTTTTAATAATAAATTTTAGAATTCTTTTGGAGAATATCGGTGTTTCTTTTCAATTCATGAATTCAGATCTGACAACCCTGTGTTGATGATTGGAGAGATGCATCTGTAAGTAGATTTAATTCCTTGCTCTAGTTTAGATTTCAATTCTTGCCCTAGGTAATTTTTATTCTCTGCCCTAGATAAATGTTCTTCAATTCCCTAATGAGTGAGTAGTTTCCTTGCTTGTTAGGGTTAGGAATAGGGAAGGATTTGAGAGACGAAGATTTCTCATCTCTTTTCTTTGCCAATCTTTTATTAAATTAGAACTCCATGCATACCTTCTTATTCCGCTCCCTACGGCACTCTACCCTCGAGGTAACGGTGATTCCGTAGTCTAAAGGCCCGGATTTTAAGGTTTTCCATGGAGGTTAGGGTAAAGATTAAGAAAGGAAGGACAAGGATCTAGAGGAAGAATCAATCTTCCCAATCATCCTAATCCTCTTTGTTAAGATTTACCATAACACTAATATGATATCTTTAATTAAAGGCAATGGAAAGAGATATAGATCTTTGTTTACCAAATTTTCCCTAAACCTAATCCTACCAAGTTTCTAATCCTAGTATCATACAACTTCAATTTTTAGATTTAATAATTAATCCGAACACCCTTCGGAATTAACTCATTAGCGCGACTAGGAAATTCACAACATCCCTGTGGACCGACCCGTACTCACCGGCTAGCTGCAAAGCGACGCCGTTCTTGATTGCGGTTACAAATATTTTTGATCTATTTTTTAGAAAGCGCAAGCACGCTAAATCATATCAATCAAATGGCGCCGTTGCCGGGGATGGCGTAGAACTTTCCTTTTCGCAATTTCGGGTTAATCAAAATTAAAAAAAAAATTCATAAAAATCTAAAAAAAATCCAAAAAAAAATATAAAAAATATATAATCTGTTATTTTTGGAAGGGAAACTTTGTTGTTTGAATTTTGCAGGATTTGCACACATTCAGATCTGGAAATTTATAGAAGGCGAATCAGAAAAGGATACATCAAAACAAAGAGGGATTGCAAGTATAGAGCTACAGAATTTTTTCAGAGGCCTGATCTCTCCATTCCGCCGCTAAACCGCGGCCTAAGCGCGCTCCCGCGGCTCTTCCGCGGCCCTTTTGTGACATCAGCGCGTGAAATTTTGTCGGTTTGTTCCTCTTTCTCCCCTATGCAAATTCCTATATATCTTTTTGTCAAATCTTCTGCAGAATTCTTCGCGCTAAAAATCTTTTCCCTTCCAACTAACAAGTCTTGTGCAGGATTTTTGCGCCTCGCTTAACATAGAAATTGATTGCAAGTAATCTTTTTTGTTGCATATCTTTTCTCGAAAATCTTTTTGCAACAAAATTTTTCCAAATAAAGAGAAAGAAAAAAATCAATGAAAAATGAAAATAAAAATGACAAATATTTTATAGAACTTGCAAAATTTTTTAGCCCCAAATAAATCCTTGCACCACCCAACCTTCCTTCTTGTCACCTTTCTTCTTCTAACATGGGTACCCCACCCAATAAATCATTAGCCGAACTTTGGTATCCCGAACCTAATTTTGCGTCATATGTCAATGTGTTCGGTCAATTTAAAGACGATCCTTCCATGCCTAAAAAATCTTTGAAAGATCACATAGAGGAGTCTAGGAGAAACAGTTTGACTTTTCAACCCACTTTGTGTCAACCAAGTCAACCTTCACCACTTCCATATGTTGATACCACTCTTTCGAGTCCTTCTGACACTCCTAGGCCGATGTCCATTGCTGAGCACATTGCTCAATCTCGCAGCCGATCTTTCACCCCTCTCCACACATCTAGTTATAGGGATCCACAAGATTATTCACATTTTTATCCACATGTAGACCCTACCCCTGTCCTACCACCCACTTCCTACCAGTCCTACCCGACCTTACCACCTTCACTAGACATTGATTCTACACGGCCTGTTGGGAGTTTTGCATATCCACACAATTTCGAATCTTTTCCCGAAACCCCCTTACCACCAAAGTCTAGTCTGGAAGAGGCGTTGGAGGCGTATATCGCAGCAAAAAACAAAATGGTTAGGAATGTGGAAGCGTCCGTGGCCGCCCTTATGCAACCTGCTGAACCGATAGCTAGTTTCCCGCTAGCACCAAATTTTTCAATGTATGAGGAGGTGGTTGGACAGAATGAGAATGAGAGAGGATTTCCAAATCACACCTACCCTTACCCAATTGAAGCCCACAACTCCAGTTTTCCATCGATTGCCCTAAATAGTTCACCTATTGAAAATAAAAATGAGTTGTGCGATTTTGTAGTGTTTGATTTGCCAGATTGTGAGGAACCCCTTTCGAGTGAAACCGCACCTAATCCTTTCGATCTTTACACCTCCACTCTAGAACCTAAATCAATAGATATCCATGCTTTTGATGAGGTGTCTAAAGAAATTGATTTTCACTTGATTGAGAATATAGACGCCAGGAATATTTCGGATGATGCACCTGTCGATTTGCTTGAAATTTTATGTTCAAATCATCATCCTGAGTTATTAAATGTTTCTCCCGAATCTCATATGCGTCTAGACATTGATGATAATGGCATGGATGAGTTGAATATTGAGGATAGTATTGAGGAGAGTCTTGAGGATAATATTGAGGTTGAATCATTTTTGTTTGATGTGTCTGATTTTCCAATTCATCCTCCTGAACCTTTGACTGTTATATTACCCTCCCTCCTTCCCATCGTTCCGACCCCGCTTGAAGACTGTGAGCTTGAAACCTTTTCCTTTCAATCTGACACAGATCTCACAGATGATAACACTTACGAGTGTTTCACTTTTTCGGACGATGTTGATGACTCACCGCCCGAGTTTGAGTCTTTTACATTTTCAGATGAGCCATCAGACTCGGTTGATTATAGTAGTTTCGAACTATTAATGGAATCTTTTAGGTTTGAAACAGTTTACTACGGTGAGAAATATACTATCCCTAATTCACTCCCTTTCGTCTTTCCCATTGTTCCGACTGAGCAAATGACCGTTACGCTTTCATCACCTATACCAAGTTTGGCGTACCCATGTTTTCTTGCGAATCTTGAGGGATTTGACCCCATTTCTCGACGGGTTGATAGGTTAGTGCAATCGCTTTTAACACATCGGACATCACAAATTGCGCTAATTTATTCACTCGATTTACACCCTCAAGTTCACGTGATACTTCTTTCTTCTTTCCGCCATTCTCCTCCACCGAGACCATATTCTACCATTCTTCTTTCCACACGGTCTCGCGTGCTTCTCATTTTCTTGCACCAACTATACCATTTCCACGATAAGATTTTTGAATGGTTGGTGCTAACTTTTGGCTTGTGCAAGGCTAAGCTTAAATTTGGGGGAATCTTTGTATATATGTATATATTTTTTGGTTTTCTTTTCTATAAGAAAAAAATTAAAAAAAAATTCAAAACATTAAAAATATAAAAAAAACTTTATTATAAATAAATAAACAGGGGAGTACCGGCATTTTGACCCTCTTGGTTTAGCATGACAGTGAGGACACTGTCAAGTTCAAGTTTGGGGGTATGCTCGGTACGTCTTCTTCCTTCGCATTCATTTGTACATATTTTTGCATTTACATATTTATTTGAAAAACCCATAAAAATTGAAAAATTTCAAAAATTATAAAAATTATTGTATTCAATTTTGGCTATAATTGACTTGAGTTTGACAAATAGGTTAACTGGCTAGGAACAACTAGATCTTAGACTTAGTGAATTAAAGACCCTAAAGATAACATTCCTTAAAGTTTAACGATAGAAATTATATGCCTTGTAGTTTATTTAGAAATAGGCAAATTTTGGGTTCACTTCTTGGGCTAAGTCAAAATGAGGGAAGAGTATTGATGTTCTTATTAGAGTATAAGTTTGAAAAATAGTTCCTAGCTTAAGTCTAGATTCTGAAAATGTATACCCTACAACTTGCACAATCACGCACCTTGAAACTTGGAATAGTAGAGGAGACCTTGAAATGCTCTTGTCTAAAGTCCTTAGTATGATGAAAATAAAAAAAAATGTGAATGAAGAATAAAAAAATGGACACTTGTTTTTGTGATTACTTAAGGCTGCAAAAATAGAAAAATATTTAGCGAGGGTGCTTCATCACCTAGTGCCTTAGACCAACTGGTTTGGGAGTCACTGCTAAAGCCTTGGGTGTTGCAAAACTAGGAAGTACGCTTTAAAGTGCTAACGCATCTAGTAATCGGTTGTTGGTACCTCAATAAGTATTAACGGTCGCATGAAGGATGTGTAAGCAAAATTCAATTAAAAATTCACCTACTAATAAGTACTTTGGACAACGGACAAGAGTATGATTGCTTGATTTGAATTTCCAAGTGTAGGGGTGATATTTACACACACGTAGGGATATGTGATTGGAGTTTAGATGAGAGAAAGGAATGAAGAATAGAACTTGTATCTTTAGTAGAGTTGATAAAAATTCCTAAGTGGAGATGGAACCCTAGAAGGAAAACTTAAGAGATGCCGAAAGCTAAGTAGGTCTGCAGAACATATATAATCTTAAGTTAGATGATGAGGAAGTGTGAAGAATGTGGGTGGATAATTTACAAGTAGAAAATAATAGAATTCCTTGTTGGAAAACTTAATTGGAGAACAAAAGTCAATGGGCCGAGTTGATAGGATTTTGTGGGTAGTATCCGCTGAAAACCCTCAGGAGACAACACTCCTCCTACTAGGGACACCTAGAGGTTTAACGGCTTATTGCACGCGCTCAGTGCAATCGCGTTTCCCTGCGAAAGTACGGTTAGGATTTTAGTGAATAAAAAATAAGTTTGCTCGAGGACGAGCAAAAGATAAGTTTGGGTATATTTGTTCATATCATAATATTGCATTATTATATTCCTCATTCTTATTCTTTTCATAAATAAACAGGTGCTTTTGATGCATGTCTACTACATATTACAGGTTACAGGTTCTTGGACAGAAAACAGTGAAAATGATGAAAAGACGATGCAAAAGTGGACTTTGACCAACAAACAGAAGACTCTTGATCAAGCCTATATCAAAGATAAAATTCATAAAGTACAAGGCAATGCAAGGTCCAAGATTACAAAGCGAACGGTTAAAAGCCCACCGCAATTATTCACTGGAGATCTGGAAGAAACATAGAAGCTATTTTAATAAATAACCAAATAATAAGGAAGCCCAAAGATCCAAGGCCCAATACTTTCTTTTAAAGAGACATAAAATTTTACCAAAGCTTGAAGTCTACTTTGACTAGGTCTTCCTAAGGATATTTTGGTAAATGTAGACATGCAAATCAATTGTAACCTAGGGTTTCTATCTCCTATAAATAGAAGCCCAAATCATTGTATTCTTTTCATGCCTCCCTATGCTTCCTTTTAATAATAAATTTTAGAATTCTTTTGGAGAGCATCGGTGTTTCTTTTCAATTCATGAATTCAGATCTGACAACCCTGTGTTGATGATTGGAGAGATGCATCTGTAAGTAGATTTAATTCCTTGCTCTAGTTTAGATTTCAATTCTTGCCCTAGGTAATTTTTATTCTCTGCCCTAGATAAATGTTCTTCAATTCCCTAATGAGTGAGTAGTTTCCTCGCTTGTTAGGGTTAGGAATGGGGAAGGATTTGAGAGACGAAGATTTCTCATCTCTTTTCTTTGCCAATCTTTTATTAAATTAGAACTCCATGCATACCTTCTTATTCCGCTCCCTACGGCACTCTACCCTCGAGGTAACGGTGATTCCGTAGTCTAAAGGCCCGGATTTTAAGGTTTTCCATGGAGGTTAGGGTAAAGATTAAGAAAGGAAGGACAAGGATCTAGAGGAAGAATCAATCTTCCCAATCATCCTAATCCCCTTTGTTAAGATTTACCATAACACTAATATGATATCTTTAATTAAAGGCAATGGAAAGAGATGTAGATCTTTGTTTACCAAATTTTCCCTAAACCTAATCCTACCAAGTTTCTAATCCTAGTATCATACAACTTCAATTTTTAGATTTAATAATTAATCCGAACACCCTTCGGAATTAACTCGTTAGCGCGACTAGGAAATTCACAACATCCCTGTGGACTGACCCGTACTCACCGGCTAGCTGCAAAGCGACGCCGTTCTTGATTGCGGTTACAAATATTTTTGATCTATCTTTTAGAAAGCGCAAGCACGCTAAATCATATCAATCATGGGGCTGCTACGTATTTACTCAGAAGTAAACACGCTAAGCGTATCTAAGCAATATAAATAAAATACACAAGAGACAGTGACAAAAGATATAATTGAACAACAACTTTATTTATTAATATTGTTTTTACAATAATCTGAAAAGTAAATACATGGAAATGGAAAACAATGCCTAAACAGTAGCATAATAGAAATGGAAAGTACTGAAATGAAATGTACAAGTAACTAGAGCTCCGGGTCGAAGGCTAGCTGGTCCAAGTCCTCGGAAGTGGGCTCGATCTTCTGAATGTCCGAATCACCTGACGACATTCCAAAGAAAAGAAGAAAGAGAATGTCGTCAGTGAAAAAATCGCTCGGTAAGTCCCGTAAATAAACAAGAATAGAATAGACAGAGTATAGAGTATATTGATTTAATGTTGTAATTAGAATTAATGCTGTTATTTATAGCTTGGTACAGAAGAGGCCAGTGTATACGAGTGGAGTCTCAATAGACCAGAGACTAAGGTGAACGGAATGCAAGGAACCGTTAAGGCACTGTACAACGGCAATTGAATTCAGGTTAGGTGTCTTAAATGGTTGCAGTCTCGTGCCACTTCTAATACCTTCCGTACCAATCTACCCCTTATAAACCCTGCGATGTCTTGATTGTATTGTTTGTATTATATTGTCTTGTATATTGTAAATAGATGGATGACTTGCCGAAACCATGATATAAGTAAATTGATATAACTGGAGAATCATGTAGATAGATGTATATCCTTGGTTCGGTTCAGTCAATATAGTTTGAATAAATTGAACAGATTGATTATATGGATTCATGTTGAATTGTAGTTTGATACTTGAATCATATTCAAGTCAGATTGTATATATTGAGACTCAGTATGAATCAGACAAACAGAAAAGAAATTGAAGTCCCGAATTATGTTTTAGTGTTATCGGTAACCGCTGCACATGTACGACATGATTTGTGTCTTTTTCCAAGACAATTACCATGTTGATAACACCGTTTGTTATATTGTCTACCATAAATAGGCAAGCACCCACTTCTCCAGCTCCCTGAGACTCAAGAGATTGGTCCCGCTTAAACCTATGTTTACTAGGGTCGTTATTGTAATTTAATATAACTTGAGGGGGTTTTATGTAAAAATAATTTTGTATAATTTTCAAAATACATCTCAAGTATTTTATTATCGTCTTTAGAGTTTTCATTGATGTATAATTTATCAATGTGTCAATTCTAGTGAATAAAACCTAATTTCATAATATATGGTATTTAATTGTAGTATTGAACTTGTATGTAATTTGCATTGTATTTTCATATAGAGTGATTTTTTTGATTTAGAAAAGTTAGAATATTTATATTATAATAAAAATTAGATATTTTGATGATACATATATATATATATATATATATATAATAATTTTAATTTATTATTTTTTCTAGAAATCTCTTTTTCTAAAGAAAATTGTATTAAAAATCTTTCGAGACTGTATTCTCCGTGAGGAGGTCTGCATCTCGCTCTACTAGGCCCGTGGATGTGTGATAATCCGCACCATAATGATTGGGGTCCCCAATAATGGGTTGTAGAGGCGCAATTGCAAAGATTATTAAAATACATTTCTTGTAGAAAAACGTTTTTAATAGTAAATGGTATTTATATGTAAAATTGTATTTTCCCGTATTCTGTATTCCCGAAAGACATCGTGCTATGTTTGATATGTGTTTTGTGAGGAGGTAGGTCATTACCTCGTGAATTCTCTAAGTTAATACGGTTTAAAAAGTTCAAGCATGTCGAAATGAAACATAAGGGTATTTTAATGTAAAAGCGGAATAAAACTTGCTACGGTTACAATTTTTGTGCCAAACTTGTTCTATTATCTTTGTTAATATTTAATGGTCATGACATGATAGTTTGGTATTATTGTGTTAAGAAAAATGGAACTTTTTAAAGAAAACCGAATCGGAAGTCGGATTAACTCCGTTTCCGTCGGATTTTAGAAATACGAGTTTTTAGAATAGCAAAGTGAAGGGGGAGGAGGGACTTACTTGATTTTAGTTTATAGAAGAGGAAGAGGGAGGGATAGGAAGTTCCGGTGCGTCGTTTCGTCGCCGGAAGCTTCTCGGATCGTCGTTGGAAGTTCGTCGGAGCTTCGCCCTTTGCTAACTCAACTTGTACACAAAAGTTCTTAGGATTTTTCTTGAGAGTTTGGGCAGAGATTTGTGAGTGAGGGGGGGGTGATTTGAGGTGTGGTATTTATAGGTAAAACTTAGGGTTAGGGTGTGATAAAAATGCATTAAAAATATGCATTAAAATGATGTTAAATGGGTGATTTAATCCTCTCTGGTTGAATATAGAATAAACAAACAATATGGGGTTAATGGAGTAAGCTGAAGAGGTGCAGGGGTGAAGTTTGGAGGAATTTGGAACGGTTTGACCTGAGCTCGCCGGAATATTTGCATGTGTCAGCGGTTTTGTACCGTCGGGTGGGGCTAGGGTTTTGGCCACGTGTCCGGGTCGCTTCATTTTCCATCGTGTGTATGTTTATTCTGTAACTTATCTTATTACGTGTAGTGCACGTGTAGACTCTTGGGCTTCTAAAAGATTAAAAGAAAAATGATTAATGTGGCTGATGGGATTTGAACTCAGGTGCTATAGTTTAGCAGTGCAAGGTCTTACCAGTGAGCTACAAGCTCTTTCTTGCTGTTAAAAAGCAAACAAATTTATAACTTGTGCTCAGGCTCAAGTACCCCTTTCTGTATTTTTGAAAAAAAATATTTGTACAAAAAGTTTAGGGCTGTTACATTCGATCCCTCTCAGAAGCGTACTTTAACACCTAGGTCTTCTCTCGATTCATCACATTCTTAAACCTAGCCCACGGCATTAATAAAAGTTGGCCATGCGATGCAATCACGAAACATTCTAATCGATCTTCCTCCGTGTCATGCCCTGCTTCCTGAAAATATGGAATACGGGGGGTGATTAGACCAGCCATGCTCCTATGGTCAGGGTATTATCCCACCGTAGTCACACTTCGGCTTCTAGCATTATATGGTAGTCAGTAAACAGTACTAGAGTAATGGAAATCACAGTTCACAACTTTATTACATTGCAATATAAAGAGTTCGAAATACACTATTTTGTGGAATAAAAACTAACCGACGAAATACAAAGTGCTGAAAGCAAAAGAGATGGCGCTGATGAAGTAGTCTAGATCTCCGCGATCTCGAATGGCAGGTCCTGCTCCTGGGCTGGATCCACTTCGTTTTCTGAGTATTCCACTTAGGTCGTCTGGGCGACACATATAGTAATATATATATATATATATATATATATATATATATATGATGGGTATGCAATATTATTAAACATGAGAAATGCAACAAAATGCAGAACATGAGTATAATAAATATCAATTGAATATAAATAGTGCAATATAGATATCATGTCACGCCCCGCTTCCCGGTGTACGGCGAAGGGGACGCGACGAGGTCCGCTACGTATATACTCAAAAGTACATTTGCTAAGCGTATCTAAGCAATATAAAAGTAAATCACAAGAGACAAGAGATATGAAATAACAGCAACTTTATTAATAACATTCTTTTGTACAATGCATGAAAAGTAAATACAACTGGAATGAAAAACGATGCCTAAACAATGGCATAATAGGAAATGAAACTACTAATTAAAACAAGGTACAATGTCTAGAGCTCGGGGTCTTCGTGAAACTGCTCCAAGTCTTCACCGGTGGGCTCGATCTCTGTTCGGTCCAAAGCACCTGACGACATTCAAAGAAGAAAGAAATAGAATGTCGTCAGCGAACATGTCGCTCGGTAAGTCCCAAAGATAAGGGAGAAATAGACAGAAAGTAAGAGAGAGAGAGAGCGCTTTTAATGTTGTATTATAATATTGTAATATTGTATTAACGCTGTTGTTTGTAGCTTGGTACAGAAGATGTGAGTATATACAAGGGGAGTCCCACTTACACCGGGGATCTTGGTAACCTGTAGTACAAGGCTCCGTCAATAATACCACGGAACAATGGCATGGATGTAATTACGTCTTAAGTGACCATCTCGTGCCACCTTTAATATATTCCATACCAGTCTACCCCTTAAACCCCGTAGTGTTTTGATTGTATTGTAGTATTGTATTGTGTAAGTTGGATGACCGACCAAAACTATGATATCAGTAAACAGATTGTAACTACATAATCAGGTAAATGGAATAACAGAATAATGGATGTATATCCATGGTTTGATTCAGTTAAGTTGTATAGATTGTTAACGGGATTCTAGGATTCATGTGTTCATATTGAGTTGGAATATTAAAAAATATAGATTGACTTGAATTATATTCAAGTCAGAAATAATCAGACTCAAACCCGATTCAGACCAAAAGAAATGTAAGTCAAAGTTCTATATTTGTTAGGGTCATTATTGTAATTTATAAAACTTGAGGGGGTTTTATGTAAAAATACTTTTGTATAGTTTTCAAGTTACACCTCAAGTATTTATTATTTGTCTTTATGGTTATAATGAGTGTGATTTTATTTTGTCTTATTTCTAGTGAAAATATCCTAATTACATAAATAAAGGTATTAATTTGTAATATTGATTTATTTGAAATTCATGGTATTTTAATGTAACTTTTAATCTTGTAATTTTTAGGAAAAGGTGGAAACTTTATCTTATAATAAAATAGGTGTTTAAATGATAAATATACATATGTTTATACAAGAATAATTTTTAATAAATATTTTATTTTCCAAAAATCTCATTTTTCTTAAATGTCGTATTTTAAACCTTTCGAGACTGAATGCTCCTTGTGGAGGTCTGAATCTCGCACTACTAAGCCCGAGGGTGCACGATAAACCGTACTATCCCTAACGAGTTCCCCAAAGGTGGGTGATAGTGGCGCTTTGCAAAGATTTAATAAATACTAATCATTTAGAAAACGGTTTTATAAAGATAAGGTATTTATTTGAAAAATGGTGTAAATTTCCGTATTTTAGATTCTAGGGTTTCCTAAGCCAACTAACCTTTTTCTAAATGGTCTAAACGATAAATCATAGAAGCCTCAAATCTCCTCTTCACCGCCAATTGCGGTCAGGTAAGTGCCAGGTGAGTGGGAGGCTCTCCACTACAAGTAGTGGTCCTAATTAAGTAACC
The DNA here is from genome assembly GCA_030015575.1 of Agapanthus africanus. Classification (NCBI taxonomy): domain Eukaryota; kingdom Viridiplantae; phylum Streptophyta; class Magnoliopsida; order Asparagales; family Amaryllidaceae; genus Agapanthus; species Agapanthus africanus. Next base: position 544,359,951 of record CM057337.1, read on the forward strand.
ACCGCCTTAGTCACACTTTCCTAGACACCACAAAGTTAGGTTTAGATAAACGATCGATGTCCACGACATATCGTATTTTCCTTTTAAAAGATATTGTTTTAAAACTGTATATAACTTAGAACTTTTAGAAAAGGTTTTATAAGAAAATGGTATTTAAATGTAAAATCTTGTATTATCGTATTCTAAGTTTTGATGATATCATTTAGGGTTGTATTTGCATGTGTATGGAGGTAGGTCATTACCTCGTGATCTACTTTAAGGTATAGCAATTGTTAAGGGTTAAATGTGATAACTAAACATGGTGGTATTTAAGTGCAAAAATACGGTATATTACAAAAGCTATCATTTCATGTGTGAAAACTTGTTCAAATTAATTTTTAAGTGATTAGTAGTCGACATGAATCTGTTTAAGCATTATAGAATTAGTGGTAAGTGAGTTTTGATAGAAAACCGAATCGGAAATCGGTTTGTTCCGATTTTCATCGGATTTGAAAAGTCGTATTTTATGAAAGAATAGAAAATTAGAAAAGAGGGACTTACGGGTTTGGACAACGCTAGAGAGTGAGAGGGAGGTAGAGGGTTTGCCGGTGCGTCGAAACGTCGTGAAGAGGTCCTAGCACGATCACCGGAATTTCGCCGTTGATTTCGTCAGCGCTTCGCCTTTCGCTCGTTTTCTCACGTACCAAGTTCTCTTGAAATTTTTAGAGAGTGGACTTAGGAATGTAGGGTGAGAAGGTAGAGGGTATGGGTGTTTATATAGGGTTAGGCTAGGGTTTTTAATAAAAAAAATATTAAAAATATATAAAAATCATTAAAAATCATTAAACCTAGGATTAAAAGGGATTTATTGGACAATTGGTAACCGATCCAAGCATTTAGAGTATGCAGGAGGGTGGACCGGGTCAAGAGACAACTTTTCTCAGTTGGTGACTCGGTCGTCCGGCCAAGTCCGGCCGGCGGCGCCGAGTCGGGCCGAGTCAGGGCTCCAATGGCTGGGGATTCTTCGGGGGTACAATTTGGTATATTTACCTTTTGTTGTCCAGTACATATTTTGGGAGTTATGGCCTTTTGACCGTTGACTTCCAAAAGAAATTAAAACAAAATAAATATAAAAATAATGTGAGGCATGCGATTTGAACTATGGTGGCTTGGTTCAGCAGTGCATGGTATTACCAATGAGCTACAAGCTCCTTCTTGTAATTATTGTGGGAAAATAACTATTTAAAGTGGTAACAGCAACACTAAATACCCCAAGTATTACTTTAATTTTAAAACAATTTTATGTACACTAAAAATGGAGTTATTTAAAAACAAATTAATTACTTATATATATATTGTGCTCAGGTTAAAATACTCCTTTATGGATTTTTAAAAATTTTAAAAAAAAATTGTATAGAAAAGTGTATAGGAAAATTAGGGTTGTTACATTCTACCTTTCTTATAAAAATTTCGTCCTTGAAATTTGTAAAAAGAAAGTGTAACAAATCCAATAAAAGTTTGGTGCTAGTGTACTGACAGGGTTTTAAAAATGTAAAGATTGTGTGAAGGAATGAAAGAATGCGAAGGTTTTGGTAAAATTGTAAAAGAGGTGAGGGAAATTTCTGTTAGGATAGATTCAAAGTACATGAAATGATAAGATTCAAGAAATAGAAATTTGTAACATTCAAGAAACATGAATTGTAAAGAATGTTTTAGTTGCTGGTTCTTGTGTTATATTGCTTAGGTTGTTCACGCAGACCAGAACAGTATGATAGGGATTCATACAGCTCTGACTTGCATGGGCCACCAAAAAAACCTGTCACGCCCCGCTTCCCGGTGTATGGAGAAGGGGACGCGACGAGGTCCGCTACGTATATACTCAGAAGCACATACGCTAAGCGTATCTAAGCAATATAAAAGTAAATCACAAGAGACAAGAGATATGAAATAACAACAACATTATTAATAACATTCTTTTGTACAATGCATGAAAAGTAAATACAACTCGAATGAAAAACGATGCCTAAACAATGGCATAACAGGAAATGAAACTACTGATTAAAACAAGGTACAATGTCTAGAGCTCGGGGTCTTCGTGAAACTGCTCCAAGTCTTCACCGGTGGGCTTGATCTCTGCTGGGTCCAAAGCACCTGACGACATTCAAAGAAGAAAGAAATAGAATGTCGTCAGCGAACAGGTCGCTCGGTAAGTCCCAAAGATAAGGGAGAAATAGACAGAAAGTAAGAGAGAGAGAGAGAGATTTTAATGTTGTATTATAATATTGTAATATTATATTAACGCTGCTGTTTGTAGCCTGGTACAGAAGATGCGAGTGTATACGAGGGGAGTCCCACTTACACCGGGGACCTTGGTAACCTGTAGTACAAGGCTCCGTCGATAATACCACGGAACAACGGCATGGATGTAATTACGTCTTAAGTGACCACCTCGTGCCACCTTTAACATATTCCGTACCAGTCTACCCCTTAAACCCCGTAGTGTTTTGATTGTATTGTAGTATTGTATTGTGTAAGTTGGATGACCGACCAAAACCATGATATCAGTAAACAGATTGTAACTGCATAATCAGGTAAATAGAATAACGGAATAATGGATGTATATCCATAGTTTGATTCAGTCAAGTTGTATAGATTGTTAACTGGATTCTAGGATTCATGCGTTCATATTGAGTTGGAATATTAAAGAATATAGATTGACTTGAATCATATTCAAGTCAGAAATAATCAGACTCAAACCCGAGTCAGACCAAGAGAAATGTAAGTCGAATTTCTATATTTGTTAGGGTAATTATTGTAATTTATAAAACTTGAGGGGTTTTTATGTAAAAATACTTTTGTATAGTTTTCAAGTTACACCTCAAGTATTTATTATTCTTCTTTATGGTTATAATGAGTGTGATTTTATTTTGTCTTATTTCTAGTGAAAATATCCTAATTACATAAATAAAGGTATTAATTTGTAATATTGATTTATTTGAAATTCATGGTATTTTAATGTAACTTTTAATCTTGTAATTTTTAGGAAAAGGTGGAAATTTTATCTTATAATCAAATATGTGTTTAAATGATAAATATACATATGTTTATACAAGAATAATTTTTAATAAATATTTTATTTTCCAAAAATCTCATTTTTCTTAAATTTCGTATTTTAAACCTTTCGAGACCGAATGCTCCTTGCGGAGGTCTGAATCTCGCACTACTAAGCCCGAGGGTGCACGATAAACTGTACTATCCCTAACGAGTGCCCCAAAGATGGGTTGTAGTGGCGTTTTGCAAAGATTTAATAAATACTAATCATTTAGAAAACGGTTTTATAAAGATAAGGTATTTATTTGAAAAAGGGTGTAAATTTCCGTATTTTAGATTCTAGGGTTTCCTAAGCCAACTAACCTATTTCTAAATGGTCTAAACGATAAATCATAGAAGCCTCAAATCGCCTATTCACCACCAATTGCGGCCAGGTAAGTGCCAAGTGAGTGGAAGGCTCTCCACTACAAGTAGTGGTCCTAATTAAGTAACCACTCGCCTTAGTCCCACTTGCCTAGACACCACAAAGTCAGGTTTAGATAAACGATCGATGTCCTCGACATATCGTATTTTTCTTTTAAAAGATATTGTTTTAAAATTGTATATAACTTAGAAATTTTAGAAAAGGTTTTATAAGAAAATGGTATTTAAATGTAAAATCTTGTATTATCATATTCTAAGTTTTGATGATATCATTTAGGGTTGTATTTGCGTGTGTGTAGAGGTAGGTCATTACCTCGTGATATATTTTAAGGTATAGCAATTGTTAAGGGTTAAATGTGATAACTAAACATGGTGGTATTTAAGTGCAAAAATACGGTATATTACAAAAGCTATCATTTCTTGTGTGAAAACTTGTTCAAATTAATTTTTAAGTGATTAGTAGTCGACATGAATCTGTTTAAGCATTATAGAATTGGTGATAAGTGAGTTTTGATAGAAAACCGAATCGGAAATCGGTTTGTTCCGATTTCCGTCGGTTTTGAAAAGTCGTATTTTATGAAAGAATAGAAAGGTAGATGTAACATTTGGAATATTTAGAAATAAATAAAAATTAATTAAATTAATAATAATTTGATAAATCACAAAACTGTTAAAATAAAATATGTCAATCTTCATAAGTTATATGTAGTACAAATTAAATTAGAATTTTTGAATGCAAATTAAATAAGTTATAAGGGTTTTAGTGACAAATTTAGCTTCATTTTAACAAAATGTGTGTTTTATAATAAGTTAGGTTGTGAGGGGTTTATATGTAAAATTTTAAAGTGTTATGCAAATATAAGATAGTTAAGGTTTTAATTGAAAGTGGTGGAAAAGTCAAATTAGTTCAGAATTTTATTTAGATTAAAAAGAAAAATGTGATGATAAAGCTTAACCACCTCATGCTTGCATGCACACCTTCAACCTCCACCTCCTCCTTGCATGAAACACACACACTTCAACACTTGACACCACCTCCTTAACCCTATCCCTTCCTCCATTCATTTAAAAAGCTCATTCTCAGTTCAAAACTGAGAATAAACTCAAAGAAATTTAAAAAGAAAAGGAAATTTAAAAGAGAACAAGAAAGAACAAGAGGAAGAAGAAGAAGAATGGATCTATGTTCTATGAGTTGATCATCATCAAGCTAGGTGGGACTTAGCAATTTGGAGGGTTATTCCTACAGCAATATAGGAGAGTAAAACTCTTAAACACAGTAGGGAGTAAATTCTGTAGCTTAGTTAGTTTAGAGTTAATCAAGTCACATAATATCGTATTTTAGTTAACATTAAGCTCTGTTAAAATCTGCTAATATTTAGAAGATAATTAATTGAACTAAACAGAGTTAAAATGATATAGGTAACAACTAGAGTAAACCACAAGACCACGACACCAGGGGTCCGGTTTTTGGCCGGCGGCCATAAGGGAAAATCCGGCTTCGCCGGCCATGTTAGGAGCTAGGTGGGTTTGCTCTGTTGGGTATGCTCCAGTGTGTTATCTTGGTTATTTTGGTACTGTTTAATTAAACTAGTTTCACTATAAAGAGAATCTGGAAACATATATCGGAAGGGTAATTCAAAACACTATATACGATACGTCTAAAACACGTCGCGTTTTATATTCTGTAACAGTACAGATTAAGGTTAAAATTCAGCAAGATTAAGTGTTTAATAACTTGATATAATTAAATAGTATGTAACTTGTATGTGGGAAAGGGTGTTTTTCATTTCCGTCATATCGGAATAGCCAATTTTCTTATATAAGTTAAATTGTAAATTTAGATACGGATACAAGAATTTCCGAAGCGGCGAGGAAAGGGAACGGATTAGCAATTCCGGAGTAGATTCGACCTTTCCGGTGAGTAGACTAAACATCTACCGGGGAATTTTGTAAAGATGGCGTGTTTCGCCCATAATTTTATTTAACTTAATGTTATATATTGTTATGCCCAATTGATGAATTACATTCATTACATACATATATAAATTGCATAGTTGTTAGAACACTTCACAATTATCGACGAGTCATGCCACGTGCACATTTTATATGCTACACACACCTCGTCGATATTGCTATGTCACTTTACACTTAAACATCATACTTGTTAACATGAATTTATATCGTATTTCACATATCAATAATAGTAGTAAATTGCATTGTTTACGTCATGTTACCATATGCGTATTTCTGTGTTATATATGAGGTAATTGCAGAATTGAGGATTTATGGTTTTGAGTTTTGAATACTATTACATAAATCCTGTGTTTTCATGATTGATGTGTCATGTCCACCATGAGATGATTTCTGTTTTGGTTTTATTCCGGACCGAGTGGGGGAGATATACGGTCGCGGATTATACGTTATCCATACTGAGTGGGGGAGATATACAGTTGGATACATGGTGGACCCGGTCGAGACCGAGGGGCAGGATAGCCGTATTGAGACGGGGGAGCCTAGCGAGGTTACTCGATACCGGAGTTAGTGATAAATATACGGCGTGTATCTCGATGATAACGACCGGTATTGTTGATTCACGATCATTCGGGGAATGATGCCTATATGAAATGGAAGTTTTGTGTCGTTGATGGACACTGAGAAATGATTTTATTGAGTTAAGATTTCCCTAGTATCAGGAGATTTATTGTTGACTTTCACATATACTCATACCTCATTTTGATTCATATTTCCGTAGTATGATTGTCATATTTACTTTATTCACCGTTATATGTTAGTTATATTCACTGAGTTGGCAACTCACCCCCGTTGTGCCACAGTTCCTTGCAGGGATAGAGTGGACGGGTAGCTGCGAGGCGGAGTTACTTTCACAGTTGCATTTCTTCTTTTGTTAGGTAGGTTACATGTGTAGTAACCTTCCTTTTTGATTTTGTATTTTGTATCTAGAAGGTCTCCATCAAACCTGTATTTTGACTTAGAATGAGAGATTATATATATATATGGACAGTTGAAATCATTTGGTCAGTATATCATAGTTTCTTTCTTTATGAGATTCATAGTGATGTTCTATATGTTTATATTCATGTTCATTGTTAATATTGTTGATTCCAACTAGGAATACAACTAAACTTAACCTTTATTATTTGTTTAATAAATTAACCTCATGAATTGGGATTTTTACTTAAAAAACTAAATTTTTATAAATAATTCCGCATTAAGGTATTATGATCTTGGTTTTCGGCTTACTTGGACTTGTGCATATCTTTAGATATGATATAATCTAAGTGCCGGTCACATCCAAACTTGGGTCGTGACAAAGTTGGTATCAGAGCTTAGGAGTAACCTTACGGAATTCAGTAAGGGATTTCAATAGGTTGATGTAAGTCCGAGAGTTAGGATGACCTTTGGTTTGATGGAGTAGGTGAATTAGGATGAATGCAGTACCGTACGTATGTTCCGCGGCATATTTACGTTATCGTATTCAGCCTAACTAACCTTAGGATGTTTATCTTGATCTATTCTTCCGTTGATTCCCCGTTATTGATTGCTTCTGTTCCTACATCTTATCAACTCTCGTTTCTTGTTCCAGTTGCTATGGCTACGCGGGCTAGGCAAGCCGCAGCCAGAGATGCAGCTAGGGCGAGTCCACCTGTGACTACGACTAGTACACCGGACGTTCCGGCAGTGTAGGAGCATGTTGATCCTCCTCCTCCAGATCGCATGACTAGGATTGAGGAGGGTATGTTGGGATTACAGCGAGTGGTATGACAGTTAGCTGAGGCCACTCGAGTGCTGAGACCGGATCCAGCACCGACCGTAGCAGAGTCCGAGGTACAGCCTACACAGACGGTGGCGCTAGTAGATACGAGAGTGATGGAGGTATCACTTGCAGAGTTTATGAGATTGAGACCCCAGGTATTTACAGGGACCGATGTGGCGGAAGATCCTCAGTCTTTTCTTGATAGGATGGCGAGGATTGGTAGATCATTGCGATGTTCTGATGCGAGGTCAGTTGAGCTGACTAGCTTTCGTTTGGAGAGACTTGCACAGGAGTGGTGTGAGTCGATGGAGAGAGGACGAGCTACGAATCTTCCTTTGATGACGTGGACCGAGTTTTCTACAGTCTTTCTTGCCAGATTTCTTCCCCAGAGTGTGAGGGACGCTAGAGCTAGCAGTTTTGAAGCGTTGAGGAAATCAGCAAGTATGTTAGTAGCAGATTATGACTTACGATTCACCTAGCTGTCACGATATGCCCCGTACTTAGTACCTACGGAGGAGCTTCGGGTGAAGAGGTTCCTAAGGAGTTTGGACACGCAGTTGTATCTGGCGATAGGCTCCCAGCATTTTGATACATATGCACAGGCCATGGATGCAGCGATTCGAGTAGAGGAGCGGTTGAGCGAGTCAGTAGTCGTTCCGGAGCCAAAGAGGAGTAGACCGGTTGTGCCGATGAATAGACAGTTTGGCAGAGGTAGAGGGTCATATCCAGGCAGATATACTCCAGGCCGCAGTGTCGGACGAGGTGGGACACATGGCCAGATGTTCAGTTCTTATCCTGATGATCAGAGACCACCATCTACCTGTTTTAGTTGTGGACTTCCCGGACACTTTGCACGGGATTGTAGATCTCAGGGAGGGACCGTTGCTCCACAGGTTGCCTTACCCCTTCCACCTCCTACACCGATGGCTTTACTTCCTCCCCCAGTTGGCGCTACACGCCAGGCAGTTGCACCACGAGGTCGAGGCTTTGCAGGACGTGCTCAGAGAGGTCGAGGAGATCGAGGTAGAGGACGACAGGATGCGGGCAGGGGCCAGGCACGAGTATTTGCGCTGACTCCACAGGATGCCCAGGCATCAAATGCAGTCGTGACAGGTACTCTTACAGTATGCTCATTAGAGGCACATGTTTTATTTGATCCCGGTTCTACACATTCTTATGTATCTTCACGATTCGCACTTTTGTTGGGGAAAGAGTCGTCATTTTTAGAGTTACCATTGGTAGTGATTACCCCGGTTGAAGATTCTTTTATAGCTCGGCACGTATTCAGATCGTGTTCGGTGCGTATTGGTGATAGAGATTCGCTAGTTGATCTGATCCTCCTTGACATGTTAGATTTTGACATACTTCTTGGTATGGATTGGTTAGCCGCTTGTCATGCCTATGTAGATTGTCGAGGAAAAGCGGTTAGATTTTATTTTCCAGGTGAACCAGTGTTTGTTGTGCAGGGGGATTGCAAGTTAACCCCTGTCAATATGATTTCTGCTCTTTGTGCAGGGCGGCTCTTGAAGAAGGGTTGTCATGGGTTCTTGGCTTTCGTTCAGGACTTAGGGGTCGCTGAAGTTCCATTGGATCAAATTCCGATCATATGAGAATTTCCTGAGGTATTTCCTGCTGAGTTACCAGGATTGCCACCTGATCGAGATATCGAATTTTGCATCGACTTGATTCCGGGTGCAGGGCCTATTTCCATACCACCCTATCGAATGGCACCGACGGAATTAAAGGAACTCAAAAGCCAGTTACAAGAGTTGTTAGATAGAGGACTTGTTCATCCCAGTGTTTCACCATGGGGAGCTCATGTCTTATTTGTTAAAAAGAAGGACGGTAGTATGAGAATGTGCATTGACTACCGACAGCTGAATCGCGTCACTGTACGAAACAGGTATCCATTACCACGTATAGATGACTTGTTCGATCAGTTGCAAGGAGCTGGGTTTTTCTCGAAGATCGACTTGAGGTCAGGGTATCATCAGTTGAGGGTTCGGAAGGACGATATTCCGAAGACGGCGTTTCGTACGAGATATGGGCATTATGAATTCCTGGTGATGTCGTTCGGACTCACCAACGCTCCAGCAGCTTTTATGGATATGATGAACCGTATCTTTAGACCATTTATCGATCGGTTTATTATAGTATTCATAGATGATATTCTTGTATATTCTCGGAGTCAGACGGAGCACGAGCAGCATTTACGTATCACATTGCAGACCTTGAAGGAGCATCAACTGTATGCAAAATTCTCTAAGTGTGCTTTTTGGCTCGATAGTGTGGAGTTCTTGGATCACATAGCTACGAGAGAAGGTATATGTGTGGACCCAAAGAAAATTGGAGCGGTACAACACTGGCCCAGGCCTATGTCAGTTATGGAGGTTCGGAGTTTCTTAGGTCTGGCAGGTTATTACAGACGCTTCGTACAGGATTTCTCACGGATAGAGGCACCTTTGACAGGATTAACTAGGAAGGAAGTTCCATTTCAGTGGACAGATGCGTGTGAGCAGAGTTTCCAACAGTTAAAGACGCGGTTGACGACTGCACCTGTATTATCTTTACCTTCCGGGTCAAGGGGTTTCGTCGTGTATTGCGATGCTTCTAGAGTGGGTTTAGGCTGTGTGTTAATGCAACACGGCAGAGTTATAGCCTATGCTTCTCGACAGTTGAAGAGGCATGAACAAAACTACCCCACTCATGATCTAGAGATGGCTGCTGTAGTATTCGCATTGAAGATTTGGAGACATTACTTGTATAGAGAATCATGTCAAATCTTCACAGATCATAAAAGCTTAAGGTATATCTTTCAGCAGAGAGATCTGAACCTCAGGCAGCATAGGTGGATGGAACTGGTGAAGGATTACGATTGTGAGATCTTGTACCATCCAGGCAAGGCGAATGTTGTAGCAGATGCCTTGAGTCGGAGGCCTGGAAGTAATTTATCTCATTTAAGCATTTTGCTGAAACGGTCTTCTACAGACTGGCAGATCTTATGTGATAGTCGTATACAGTTTGAGTTCTCGCCAACAGGAGGCCAGCTACCACATGTTCGCACCAGACCTCAGTTATTAGATCGCATTCGAGAGGCGCAGCCTACAGATACTTGTATGATGGAGATTATAGATCAGGTTAGCCAGGGCAGGGAGACGGAGTTCGTGATTGATGATCATGGAGTATTACGTTTTAGGACTCGTCTCTGTGTGCCAAATTCTAAGGGATTGAGGCGTGAGATTTTGGAGGATGCCCACAGATCAGTATACAGTATTCATCCTAGTTCCACCAAGATGTATCGTGATTTGAAGGATGGTTACTGGTGGGAAGGAATGAAGAGGGACATAGCAGAATATGTTTCATGATGCTTGACTTGTCAACAAGTCAAAGCAGAACACCAGAGGCCAGCCGGGGAGCTGCAACCCTTACCCATTCCAGAGTGGAAATGGGAACAGATTTCCATGGATTTCGTGATGGGTCTGCCCAGGACTAGCAGAGGGTATGATTCTATTTGGGTGATTGTAGATAGATTGACAAAGGCCGCTCATTTTCTTCCAGTGAAGACGACGTATGGATTTGCTCAGTATGCACAGGTTTATATCGATGGGATTGTACGTCTACATGGAGTGCCGACATGCATAGTATCAGATCGAGGTACCCAGTTCACTAGCAGGCTATGGCAGAAACTTCAGGACGCTCTTGGTACACGACTGAGTTTTAGTACAGCTTTCCACCCACAGACAGACGGTTAGTCGGAGCGGACCATTCAGATACTTGAGGATATGCTTCGGGCTTGTAGCCTAGATTTCAGTGGTAGTTGGGATCGTCATCTACCTTTGATAGAATTCTCGTACAACAACAGTTTTCAGGAGACGATCCAGATGGCACCCTTTGAAGCTTTGTATGGGAGGAAATGTCGATCACCCGTTTGCTGGACGGAACTTAGCGAGAGTGGTATATTGGGACCGCAAATAGTATAGGAAACTACAGAGAAGATTCAATTGATACGAGAAAGAATGAAATCGGCTCAATGTAGATAGAAGTCATACGCAGATCGACGACGACGTAAACTCGAGTTTGATGTGGGAGATCATGTGTTCCTTCGAGTATCTCCAATGAAAGGTGTGATGCGCTTCGGGAAGAAAGGCAAGCTCAGCCCCAGATATGTTGGACCTTACGAGATTTTAGAGAGGGTGGGCGCTGTAGCTTATCGGTTAGCACTTCCACCTAATTTTCCCGACGTACATCCGGGGTTTCACGTTTCGATGCTTCACAGATATCTTCACGATCCATCTCATGCGATCCAGCATCAGATCTTCCAGCTTGAGCCAGATTTATCCTATACAGTGCAGCCCGTCGCTATTCTGGACAGACAGGCAAAGTAACTACGATCAAGGATACTTCCATCTGTAAAGGTTCTCTGGTAAGGAAAGAATCGCGAGGAGGTTACTTGGGAGACGGAGGACGCAATGCGAAAGAAATTTCCACATCTTTTCGTAGGCATGTCTAGTAATTATTTTAAATTCGGGGACCGAATTTTCTTAAGAGGGGAATATTGTAACATTTGGAATATTTAGAAATAAATAAAAATTAATTAAATTAATAATAATTTGATAAATCATAAAACTGTTAAAATAAAATATGTCAATCTTCATAAGTTATATGTAGTACAAATTAAATTAGAATTTTTGAATGCAAATTAAATAAGTTATAAAGGTTTTAGTGAAAATTTAGCTTTATTTTAACAAAATGTGTGTTTTATAATAAGTTAGGTTGTGAGGGGTTTATATGTAAAAATTTAAAGTGTTATGCAAATATAAGACAGTTAAGGTTTTAATTGAAAGTGGTGGAAAAGTCAAATTAGTTCAGAATTTTATTTAGATTAAAAAGAAAAATGTGATGATAAAGCTTAACCACCTCATGCTTGCATGCACACCTTCAACATCCACCTCCTCCTTGCATGAAACACACACACTTCAACACTTGACACCACCTCCTTAACCCTATCCCTTCCTCCATTCATTTAAAAAGCTCATTCTCAGTTCAAAACTGAGAATAAAACTCAAAGAAATTTAAAAAGAAAAGGAAATTTAAAAGAGAACAAGAAAGAACAAGAGGAAGAAGAAGAAGAATGGAGCTATGTTCTATGAGTTGATCATCATCAAGCTAGGAGGGAGTTAGCAATTTAGAGGGTTATTCCTACAGCAATATAGGAGAGTAAAACTCTTAAACACAGTAGGGAGTAAATTCTGTAGCTTAGTTAGTTTAGAGTTAATCAAGTCACATAATATCGTATTTTAGTTAACATTAAGCTCTGTTAAAATCTGCTAATATTTAGAAGATAATTAATTGAACTAAACAGAGTTAAAATGATATAGGTAACAACTAGAGTAAACCACAAGACCACGACACCAAGGGGCCGGTTTTTGGCCGGCGGCCATAAGGGAAAATCCGGCATCGCCGGCCATGTTAGGAGCTAGGTGGGTTTGCTCTGTTGGGTATGCTCCAGTGTGTTATCTTGGTTATTTTGGTACTGTTTAATTAAACTAGTTTCACTATAAAGAGAATCTGGAAACATATATCGGAAGGGTAATTCAAAACACTATATACGATATGTCTAAAACACGTCGCGTTTTATATTCTGTTACAGTACATATTAAGGTTAAAATTCAGCAAGATTAAGTGTTTAATAACTTGATATAATTAAATAGTATGTAACTTGTATGTAGGAAAGGGTGTTTTTCATTTCCGTCATATCGGAATAGCCAATTTTCTTATATAAGTTAAATTGTAAATTTAGATACGGATACAAGAATTTCGGAAGCGGCGAGGAAATGGAAAGGATTAGCAATTCCGGAGTAGATTCGACCTTTCCGGTGAGTAGACTAAACATCTACCGGGATATTTTGTAAAGATGGTGTGTTTCGCCCGTAATTTTATTTAACTTAATGTTATATATTGTTATGCCCAATTGATGAATTACATTCATTAAATACACATATAAATTGCATAGTTGTTAGAACACTTCACAATTATCGACGAGTTATGCCACGTGCATATCTTATATGCTACACACACCTCGTCGATATTGCTATGTCACTTTACACTTAAACATCATACTTGTTAACATGAATTTTTATCGTATTTCATATATCAATAATAGTAGTAAATTGCATTGTTTACGTCATGTTACCATATGCGTATTTCTGTGTTATATATGAGGTAATTTCAGAATTGAGGATTTATGGTTTTGAGTTTTGAATACTATTACATAAATCCAGTGTTTTCATGATTGATGTGTCATGTCCACCATGAGATGATTTCTGTTTTGGTTTTATTCCGGACCGAGTGGGGGAGTTATACGGTCGCGGATTATACGTTATCCATACTGAGTGGGGGAGATATACAATTGGATACATGGTGGACCCGGTCGAGACCGAGGGGCAGGATAGCCGTATTGAGACGGGGGAGCCCAGCGAGGTTACTCGATATCGGAGTTAGTGATAAATATACGGCGTGTATCTAGATGATAACGACCGGTATTGTTGATTCAGGATCATTCGGGGAATGATGCCTATATGAAATGGAAGTTTTGTGTCGTTGATGGACACTGAGAAATGATTTTATTGAGTTGAGATTTCCCTAGTATCAGGAGATTTATTGTTGAATTTCACATATACTCATACCTCATTTTGATTCATATTTCCGTAGTATGATTGTCATATTTACTTTATTCACCGTTATATGTTAGTTATATTCACTGAGTTGGCAACTCACCCCTGTTGTGCCATAGTTCCTTGCAGGGATAGAGTGGACGGGTAGCTGCGAGGCGGAGTTACTTTCACAGTTGTATTTCATCTTTTGTTAGGTAGGTTACATGTGTAGTAACCTTCCTTTTTGATTTTGTATTTTGTATCTAGAAGCTCTCCATCAAACCTGTATTTTGACTTCGAATGAGAGATTATATATATATATGGACAGTTGAAATCATTTGGTCAGTATATCATAGTTTCTTTCTTTATGAGATTCATAGTGATGTTCTATATGTTTATATTCATGTTCATTGTTAATATTGTTGATTCCAACTAGGAATACAACTAAACTTAACCTTTATTATTTGTTTAATAAATTAACCTCATGAATTGGGATTTTTACTTAAAAAACAAAATTTTTATAAATAATTCCGCATTAAGGTATTATGATCTTGGTTTTCGGCTTACTTGGACTTGTGCATATCTTTAGATATGATATAATCTAAGTGCTGGTCACATCCAAACTTGGGTCGTGACAGTAGAAAAGAGGGACTTTCGGGTTTGGACAACGCTAGAGAGTGAGAGGGAGGTAGAGGGTTTGCCGGTGCGTCGAAACGTCGTGAAGAGGTCCTAGCACGATCACCGGAATTTCGCCGTCGATTTCGTCAGAGCTTCGCCTTTCGCTCGTTTTCTCACGTACCAAGTTCTCTTGAAATTTTTAGAGAGTGGACTTAGTAATGTAGGGTGAGAGGGTAGAGGGTATGGGGGTTTATATAGGCTTAGGCTAGGATTAGGGTTTTTAATAAAATAAATATAAAAAATATATAAAATTCATTAAAAATCATTAAACCTAGGATTAAAAGGGATTTATTGGGCAATTGGTAACCGATCCAAGCATTTAGAGTATGTAGGAGGGTGGACCGGGTCAAGAGACAACTTTTCTCAGTTGGTGACTCGGCCGTCCGGCCAAGTCCGGCCGGCGGCGCCGGACCGAGTCGGCCGAGTCGCTTGCCGGCGGCGCCGAGTCGGGCCGAGTCAGGGCTCCAATGGCTGGGGATTCTTCGGGGGTACAATTTGGTATATTTACTTTTTGTTGTCCAGTACATATTTTGGGAGTTATGGTCTTTTGACCGTTGACTTCCAAAAGAAATTAAAACAAAATAAATACAAAAATAATGTGAGGCATGCGATTTGAACTATGGTGGCTTGGTTCAGCAGTGCATGGTATTACCAATGAGCTACAAGCTCCTTCTTGTAATTATTGTGGGAAAATAACTATTTAAAGTGGTAACAGCAACACTAAATACCCCAAGTATTACTTTAATTTTAAAACAATTTTATGTACACTAAAAATGGAGTTATTTAAAAACAAATTAATTACTTATATATATTGTGCTCAGGTTAAAATACTCCTTTATGGATTTTTAAAAATTTTTAAAAAAATTTGTATAGAAAAGTGTATAGGAAAATTAGGGTTGTTACATATCATGTCAGTAAACTGGGCAATATGTATGTCACTACTCATCGGTCACTAAGTCAATGAAATCAAATGGTGGAAAGAATGCTCGTTTTTAATAAGGGTCTCGTGCATGTCCGAGACTACGGTCCGCTGTGCCCGGGACATAACCCTGTCAGCCGTGCCGCTAGGCCCACAACCTAATATATGTATATGTATATATATCACTAATAGAGAATGATCATCCTCTAAATCACTGTAACTTGCTAAATACGAGTTCAATTCCACCTTGATTTACCCATTTCCCAGGTTATAGTATGTATTCAGGTATTAGATAGGTTGTGAACAAATGCGTATCGCTGTTATTTTCAATCACTTTTCCACTTATCAATATCACTGTCGTATTTGCCAAAAACCCAATAACTAACACTAATATATCGACAATGCAAAACAGTCGCTAGGTCTCAGTGTGAACGATCACTATGAAGCAGGTATAAAGCAAGCACGAAAATAGGCAGAAATGCACTGAACAGATATTCACTATTTTATGACGACCAATACCATATAACCTGCAAAATTTACGATAAATCACACGCAAAAAAATAGACCAAAATAATATAAAATACATACGAAGCACACTTGATCATCTAAACAGTAAAATTAATGTCATGTCAATCGGAATTCAGGTTAGGGAATTATCGTCATTTTAAGGTAGCGATCGATTGCTGGAATTCCAGTTTCAGAACTGGAAGCCCAACTTCACGCGCGTTTTACCAGTGATTATGTTCAGATTCAGATGTTTCCCCAGTTGAATAAAATATATTTCTGTCTATTAAGTTTCCAACGCATCAAACGGATTATCAATAGCATTTTTTTATTAGAATTTATGTCCTGTTTAGTGTAGTTGTGTAAGAGAGGTCACTGCAGAAACTGCAGAACACATCGGTACGCTAAAATGCAAATTAAATATCAAACGACAGTGAAACGAAAAGGGACCAGATTCAGGTGTTAGCTAATTAAATTATCTATGTATTCATATATGGCTCCACGCATTTTCATTCTAAAGCGGGGATGCACAGGTGTTCAAAGTCTGGTATCCAAAACGAAACGCTGCCCCGGACTGCAGTCCAGTGCCGCGTTCGCAACCAAGTATCGTTACAGTGATCTAAAATTGTCGAGAAACAAACTATGGAAGGTTTTAGGTTATTAAGTCGTCTTCGATATGAGACGTTGAACGTTACATTCCAAATTTTATTTAATTCACAACAATTTTAACGAGGTAACATGCACTGCAAAAATTCAGATTTAGTGTCGCCTTTAGGGGGCGACGATACATGCTTATAAACACGATATTTTGCATCCAAATTCCGACACGGTATTCATAATCAATAAAAAGATCTAATTATCATAGGTTCCTCCATAACAAGATATGTTTTGGTTTAGGAATTTGTATCGAGTATTTAACTAGTGTACGGTTATTAAACGAGGGGTGCGCTTAATCTACTTAATAAAAATAAGAGGTATCCCATGTTCACGTTCTGACCACTATAGACATTATTGATGGTTATAAGTTCAAAATGCGGCTATTATGACGATGTAGATACGTATGCAATAATATCATTACGATGAAAACCGATCGATCCATTTAAAATAATACTAGCATGTAAAGCAAGTGATCGGGTTTTCATTTGCCTTCGGTCACTGATATAGGAGCGACACCGCTTGCGGAGTTCGTCTCGACACACGAGACAATACGATGCTGGATATGGCGCGTGGCACGAGAGTGGCACGGCACGACACGGTACCGAACACGATGCTGGTACGGGAGTGGGCACGATGCGTGCACTGGATCGAGGTATGGAGTGACACGGGGCTGGCACGACACGGCATGGGGGATAGCACCGCGTGGCACGATGTGTGTGGCGCGGAGAGTGGGTATGGGACGTGACACGTCTGGGTACGCTGTGGTGCAGCCATGGCATGGTGGCAGTGCGGAGGCGGGCATGGATGCTGTAGCACGGAGGCGTCGAGTGTAGAGGTCTTCCGGCGGTGAGCTCAGGCAGCTCTGGGGCTAGGAGCTTGGAGCTCGGAGAATCGGGGAGCTTCGAAGATCGTGGACGCTGGGGTCGCGCTCGGGTGAAGTAGGAGGAGCCGGGGTCGGCTTGGGACCCCGAGGGCATCGGTTGTCACCTGGTGGAGAGTCAGCGGTGGAGGAGAGGAGGTGATGGAGATGAGTTGACGGTGGAAGTGATGAAGGGGTCGATGATAATAAGGTGGTCGGGGCTCGTCGGCGAGGTGTAGGGGTTCAGTGGGTAGTTGGTCGTGGGTTCGAGTGCAGTGGCTTAGGCTCGGGCGTTGTGGCGACGAGAGGGGAGGTTCATGCGATGGTCGGTGGTTCGGTTGGTTTCCGGAGATGATGACGAGGAAGGGGTGGGAATGAGAGAGAGAGAGAGAGAGTTAGAGAAAGACGAGGGACGGAGAGTGAAGTAGAGAGAGATGAGTGAGAGAATGAAGTAGAGGGAGATGAGCGAGGGATCGAGGTCGTCGTGGACGTTGGGGAAGTGGGCACCGCGGGGCGTCGGCACGAGCGAGAAGGGAGAGAGTATTTAGGGGATGCGAGGAAACATGGGTGGCTGGGTCATCCCGCGTGCGAGTCAGGCGGAGGTTGTTGGCGGGGACATGGTCATCACGGAGGTGGGCGCAAGAAGCGGGCGTGGGCGCGAGGAGTGGGGAGAGACGTTGTGTAACACTTTGAATTCCCGTTTGATGGTTTTGGTGATAATTAGTAGTCGGGTATGTTATATTTATTTATGGGTTCTTAAGACTTCTAATTATAGTTCTTATGGGTAGTGTTAGTTTTTTTTAAAAATTTTCCCCTTTGTAGGGTGCACCTTGCATACTTAGGCATTTTGTGACTTGTTAACCATTTTCTTGTGTGCATGGTTGCAAATTATCTTTTCCCCACCATTTTATTCATATCTTAACCCTTTTAATAAATTCAAATCCAAATAAAACAAGAGGGCATGGTGTTAGGTGAAACATTTGACTTTTCTTGACCTTTTCTTCTCTCTTCTCTCTCTCTTCCAATCATTTCTGCACCTCCTGCAGAAATTCACCAGAAACCACACTTCTTTCTTCCTCTTTTCTCCTCTTTTCATTTCCTCTTGAACCCTACACCAAAAACCCTACACCATCAATGCTTTTTCCTTCACTAAACCATGAAAACTTGAGGTTTTTGAGGTGTTCTTGGGCAAACCTGCACAACTGAGAGAAGAGCTGGAACCCTTGGTGTTTTAAGGTCAATTAAAGGTATAAAATCTTAATCCTAGCACCCAATTTCCATAACTTGCATGTTTAGTTTAGAAATATCACATTTTTGTACCATTTTAGTGCTTTTGGAGGGGGTTTAGTGTATCATGTTAAAACTTATGTTGTTGTGGCTTGATTAGCTTATTAACAAGTTATTGGTGAGTGATTAGACCTAGGTTTGTTTCAGATTTCATCAAAATACCATAAAGTTCCATTTTTGTGCAAAATGTGTGTTTTGAACTGATTTTTAGACACTGTAGGAATCTGCTACTATCCGAGACTTTTCAGAACAAAACTAGTGATTGCTGTAGCATGTATGTATGGTATGGAGTGCACTGACCAAACCTGGGGACCCAATTCCCAAGTCTGGCCGCTAAAAATGGCATTCTGGCCGCAAATTGCGGCCAGACTGGGGAGATTTGGGTTGGGGTCTGGGGTGTGGGTCTCTGCTTATATGTAGGTTATTTTGGTATTTATATTTTTGCATTTTCTTTCCTGTATCAAAATCTGGAGCTGAATACCTATTTTCCCGTATTTTCAACCTTTCGCGACACGCGTGTTACGTGTGTGTGGGTTTTGGGTTTTTGCGTATCGCGACGCGTCGGAGTGATTTCAGACGCGTAACCACACGTTTTAGCGTATCGCGCACACGCGCGCTGGGTTCGCGACACGAGTTATTAGTTCGGCTTTATTGTCGCGTTTGTGTGATTTCGAGCTTACATATGATATATTGTGTAATTCTAGGTTCGCAGGCGAGTACGGCGGACGCAGTGAAGAAAGGGAAGCAGGTTGTTGGCTACACCTAGCGAGAGACTACGGTGAGTAGATTTCACATCTACGGGGATATCGCCCGCATGGCGTTCTACGTCAGGGCAGATAGGACCTTATAGTGTTCCATATATATATATTGCATGTTCATGGTTACTAGCTAGTGCATTGCATACCTTCTACACACCTCACATCGGATCATTGCATTCTAGTTCATCTATTTGTGACATGACCATATATTCATACTTGATGCCTATATCACATCGGATCATAGCATTCTAGTTCATCTATTTGTGACATGACCATATATTCATACTTGATGCCTATATCACATCGGATCATAGCATTCTAGTTCATTTATTTGTGACATGACCATATATTCATACTTGATGCCTATATCACATCGGATCATAGCATTCTAGTTCATCTATTTGTGACATGACCATATATTCATACTTGATGCCTATATCACATCGGATCATTGCATTCTAGTTCATCTATTTGTGACATGACCATATATTCATACTTGATGCCTATATCACATCGGATCATAGCATTCTAGTTCATCTATTTGTGACATGACCATATATTCATACCTGCTACACATATCACATCGGATCATCATATTGTAGTTCATTATATATGACATGATTGATATTCATACCTGCTACACATATCACATCGGATCATCATATTGTAGTTCATTATATATGACATGATTGATATTCATACCTGCTACACATATCACATCGGATCATCATATAGTAGTTCATTATATATGACATGATTGATATTCATACCTGCTACACATATCACATCGGATCATCATATTGTAGTTCATTATATATGACATGATTGGTATTCATACCTGCTACACATATCACATCGGATCATCATATTGTAGTTCATTATATATGACATGATTGATATTCATACCTGCTACACATATCACATCGGATCATCATATTGTAGTTTATTATATATGACATGACTTGATATTCATACCTGCTACACATATCACATCGGATCATTGCATTGTAGCACATTATATGTGACATGATTTGATATTCATACCTGATGCATATGTCACATCGGATTATTATCTTGTAACTTATCTATATGTAACTTGACCGGATATTTACATTTGACGCACATATCATATCGGATCATTGACTTGTATTTGTTTGGATTATATGTGATTTCTGGATTTGGGAACCGTGGCTATTTCAAATATGTAATCATTTAAAAACCCGGTTCCCTTGATATGATATTTCGGTGCGTCCACCATGTGTTTTCTCGGTGCTAGAGTGATATATGGAAACCCGAATCGAGGAGGCGGTTGAGGCCGATTACGGGTACATGGTGGACCCGGTATGGTACCCCGAGGCGAGAACGGTTTCGCTGTGCAGTAGACGGTGAGCCTGGCAGAGGGACCACTACCTACCGGTGATTGGTTGGACCTGACAGTTATCCGGAGTATACTGATCAGAGTCTATAGATGGATGTGGGTGACCCGGACTGACGGGGGCCGATGGATGAGGATTTGCGTGTCGATGCTGGACACGAGTATTTATGATATTTGGATGCCGATGTTGGGCACTCGGGACTCTCAGAGGTGTACAGGATTCGAGGGCCGATGGGGGTGCCGGCGCCTGAGCTATTTGGGGGATCTGGGTGCATTGATGACACCGATATACATACATCCCACGTTGACATTCCGTGTAGATACCATATTTCCCCTGCTCAGCATTTATTATTTGTACCTCATCCTGTAGTTACATTACCTGATAAAGCATTTGTACCTCATCCTGTAGTTACATTACCTGATAGAGCATTTGTACCTCACCCAGTAGTACAGTACCTGATAGAGAACTTGCATGATTATTGCACATACTGCGTATCACATATTGATATCATCTGTTGGCATATGATAGAGTAGCGTAGTACGTGCATGCTCGCGATTACCTTTATATGTTATCTCTATTCACGAGTTGGCAACTCACCCCCGTTGTGCCACAGTGTTTGCAGGTTGCCCTTCGGGGTAGTCGCGGCAGGCTGCGGTTGCATCTTTTGACACAGATACCCCCATAGTTGGTGTACTAGCTCTTTTGCTGATAGGTGGGTTTTGTGCGGTATCTGTTTATCTTTCTGTCTGTACATTGTTGTATCTAGTATTCTCCATCTACCATGTATGTATTTGACTTAGAGACAATGTGAGGACGATGTCGTACTTTATTTGTGTTCTGGTGTCGTGCTCGTTGTGAGCCGACTTTTCTTATACAGTTTTTATGCTATCTGTGATGTTCCCACTTGTGGATCTTGAGCTTCGCTACGGCGTCGTATATTGTTATCTTGGGATTGTATACTTAGATTTCTTATCATGTTAGTTGGTGTTTTTCATTTAATTCTTATCACACTCTATACTTTCACTGGTTTGTTTTCTGGGTTTCCGGTTCCCTTAGTCACGTTACGCCTGTAGACGTTACGTGGTTAAGTGCCGGTCACGGGCCAAACTTTGGGTCATGACAAAGTTGGTATCAGAGCGTAGGTTTTACCTTTCGGAGTGTAGGATGACCCTGGTATGATGGAGTAGGTAGCTGCGGCAGGGTAGCGTAGCGTGTGTATGTTCCGCGGCATACTCACGACACGGTACACCGCCTACGCGACCTTAGGACTTGTTTATATAAATTTCCTTCTTGAGTATATACATTCTCGTGATTCGATTTCCGTATCCTTATCGAATCCTATTGTTCCTTTCAGCCAATATGCCGCCAAAGACTACGAGGGCTCAGAGAGCGGCCGCGAGGGCCGAGATTCGAGTTGACTCGTCCGAGACGAGGACTGATCCGGGCAGTGCACCCGTTGTACCTGAGCAGACTGTTCCTCCTTTGACAGATCAGATCGCCACGCTAGGGGCTGGTGTGCAGGAGATGCGCCAGACGGTGGGATCTAGCATGCAGGAGATGCGTGAGATGATAGGATCGCTAGTTGAGACGCTTCAAGCACAGCGACCAGAGGTAGCTCCACCTGTTCCAGCGACCGCGATGGTACCTACCACACAGCCAGTTGCCCCTGCAGCCACAGAGGTGATTACGGTATCGCTGTCAGACTTCATGAGGCTAAAACCTCCGGCTTTCACAGGCACCGACACAGCCGAGGACCCCCAGTCCTTCCTTGATAAGATGGCCCGTATATGTCGTTCACTTAGATGCGCGGATGCGAGATGGGTCGAGTTAGCGAGCTTTCGCCTAGAGGGTCTTGCACAGAAGTGGTGTGATTCAGTTGAGAAGGGCAGAGCAGCGGGTCTTCCTCCTATGACCTGGACCGAGTTTGTAGCGCTATTCCTTGCCCGTTTTCTTCCTCAGAGTGTTAGGGATGCCCGAGCACGCAGATTTGAGTCCTTGCGCCAGACACCAGGGATGTCAGTGGCAGAGTACGACGTGCTGTTCACAGAGCTAGCTATCTATGCCCCGTACCTAGTGGCTACTGAGGAGTTGCGAGTTAAGAGATTTGTCCGAGGTTTGCTCACACCATTATTCCTTGCTATCAGCGCGCAGCATTACGAGACTTACTCAGCAGCAGTTGATGCGGCATTATTAGTAGAGGAGTGCCTTACTGAGACTTCGGCAGTTCCAGGGCCGAAGAGAGTTCGTGCAGATACGTCAGTGCAGAGACGGCCATTCCAGCGTCGTGACAGGCACCTTGCAGGTGGCAGAGATTCGAGACGAGGCCGATTGTTTAGCTCCTATTCCCAGGAGGGCCAGAGACCGTCATCAGGATGTTACCGTTGCGGGAGTTCTTATCATCGTGTGCGAGATTGTCCCGAGGTATCCCGGAGTGGGGCGGCAGCACCGCATGTTACATTACCACCTTCACCACCCCAGACGGCGTTGCCGATAGTACCTGCTGTTACTCCGCATCAGACGCATGCACGGAGAGGTCGTGGTCGTGGAGGATTTGTTCATAGAGGACGAGGTGGCCGAGGTAGAGGACAGCCAGCGGCCGGCAGGGGACAGTCAGTTGGAGGTGGAGGACAGGCACGAGTTTTTGCTTTGACGCATCAGGACGCGCAGGCGTCCAATGCGGTGGTCTCAGGTATCCTTTCTGTATGTTCGGTTGATGCACACGTGTTGTTTGATCCCGGATCCACGCACTCGTACGTATCCACACACTTTGTGCCGAGTTTGGGTAGAGAGTCCGGTTTGCTTGGCCAGCCGCTTGTTGTGACTACTCCTGTGGGAGAGTCGTTTGTTGCTAGGCACGTGTTCCAATCCTGTACCGTCCGTATTGGCGAGAGAGAGTTGCCGGTCGACTTGATCCTTCTTGAGATGTTGGACTTCGACGTTCTGTTGGGCATGGATTGGTTAGCCACGTGCTATGCTTCTGTTGACTGCCGCGAGAAGACAGTTCGATTTTGTTTTCCCGGCGAGTCGGTTGTTGTTGTGTTGGGGGACCGTAGTGCCACCCCTCACTGTGTGATTTCTTCTGTTCGCGCTGGACAGCTTTTGCGGAAGGGATGTCAGGGATTTCTCGCATATGTTTGCGATACTAGAGCTACAGAGGTTTCTCTGGATCAGGTTCCGGTGGTTAGCGAGTTCCCTGATGTGTTCCCTGACAAGCTTCCTGGGCTACCGCCCGAGCGTGACATTTCTTTCTGCATTGATTTGGTTCCTGGCACGGGGCCTATTTCAGTACCGCCTTATCGGATGGCCCCGGCGGAACTTAGAGAGTTGAAGGGTCAGTTGCAGGACTTGCTGGATAAGGGACTTATTCGACCCAGTGTTTCTCCTTGGGGTGCTCCAGTCTTGTTCGTCAAGAAGAAGGACGGCAGCATGCGTTTGTGTATTGACTACCGCCAGCTGAACAAGGTGACAGTGCGAAATCGATATCCTTTGCCACGCATCGACGATTTGTTCGACCAGCTTCAGGGGGCAGGATACTTTTCGAGGATCGATTTGCGATCAGGCTACCATCAGCTGCGGGTTCGACAGGAGGACATTCCTAGGACGGCTTTCCGCACACGTTACGGCCATTATGAGTTTTTGGTGATGTCGTTCGGACTCACCAACGCGCCAGCAGCATTTATGGACATGATGAACCGTATTTTCCGGCCGTATCTTGACCTGTTCATTATAGTGTTTATCGACGATATCTTGGTGTATTCTCGGAATAGAGAGGAGCACGAGCAGCACCTGCGGATTTCACTACAGACCTTGAGGGAGCATCAGCTTTTCGCCAAATTCTCCAAGTGTGCCTTCTGGCTAGACAGCGTAGACTTCTTGGGGAACGTGATTACACGAGATGGTATATGTGTCGACCCGAGGAAGATAGAGGCAGTTCGGAGTTAGCCTGGACCCACGTCAGTGACGGAGGTTCGCAGCTTTCTAGGGCTGGCAGGTTATTACAGGCGATTTGTGCAGGACTTCTCTCGCATTGCTACACCATTGACCGGGTTGACCCGGAAGGGAGTTCACTTTGATTGGACAGAGGAGTGTGAGCACAGTTTCCAGCGGTTACGGGCTCTACTGACCACGACACCAGTGCTATCTTTGCCTTCAGGATCAGGCGGATTTGCGGTCTACTTCGATGCTTCACGAGTGGGGCTGGGATGCGTTTTGATGCAGCACGACAGGGTGATTGCGTATGCTTCACGGCAATTAAAGAAACATGAACAGAATTACCCAACTCATGATCTGGAGATGGCTGCGGTGGTCTTTGCACTCAAGATCTGGCGACATTATCTGTATGGAGAGTCGTGCCAGATATTCACCGACCACAAGAGCTTAAAATATATATTTCAGCAGCGAGACCTGAACCTTAGACAGCGCCGATGGATGGAGTTAGTGAAGGACTACGATTGTGAGATCTTATATCATCCGGGCAAGGCGAATGTAGTGGCAGATGCGTTGAGCAGGAGGCCCGGGGGTAGTCTATCTTGTGTGAGCGCAGTGCAGAGGCAGTCATCGGCAGATTGGCAGATCTTATGTGACAGCCGGGTACAGTTTGAGTTTACGCCGAGCGGGGGATAGATGGCGCATGTTCGTGCACGCCCGCAGTTGCTTGACCGTATATACGAGGCACAACACAGTGATGACCGCTGTTCAGAGATCAGGACACAGATGGGACAGGGCAGATTTTCCGAATTCGTGATCGACGATCAGGGGATACTACGATTTGGGGCTAGACTGTGCGTACCGGATGCTGAGGGATTGCGGCGCGAGATTCTTGAGGATGCACATCGATCGGTATATAGTGTTCATCCCGGTTCCACCAAGATGTACCACGATCTGAGAGATGTTTACTGGTGGGACGGTATGAAGAGGGATATTGCAGATTTTGTGTCGAGATGCCTGACTTGTCAGCAAGTCGGCTGAGCACCAGAGGCCCGCGGGAGAGCTACAGCCATTACCCATTCCGGAGTGGAAATGGGAACAGATATCTATGGACTTCATTGTGGGTCTACCCAGGACTAGTCGAGGGTATGACTCCATCTGGGTGATCGTGGATCGTTTGACGAAAGCGGCTCACTTCCTACCGGTGAAGACGACTTTCGGATTTACTCAGTATGCCCAGGTCTACATTGATCATATTGTGCGACTGCACGGAGTTCCGACATGCATCGTGTCCGATAGAGGCACCCAGTTTACCAGCCGGCTATGGCAGAGGCTTCAGGAGGCTCTGGGCACTCGCTTGAGTTTCAGCACAGCATTCCATCCGCAGACCGACGGACAGTCAGAGCGGACTATTCAGACTCTCGAGGACATGCTCAGAGCATGCGTATTAGACTTCGGAGGTAGCTGGGATCATCATTTGCCCTTAGTAGAGTTCTCCTACAACAACAGCTACCAGGAGACCATTCAGATGGCACCGTTTGAGGCTCTTTATGGGAGGAAATGCAGGTCGCCTACTTGTTGGACAGAGCTCAGTGAGAGCAGTATTTTAGGGCCACAGATCGTTGAAGAGACGACAGCGAAGATCCAGTTGATTCGCGATAGGATGAGAGCAGCCCAGAGTAGGCAGAAATCTTATGCGGACCGTCGTCGACGCAGACATGAGTTTTCTGTTGGTGATCATATTTTCTTGAGGGTCTCCCCAATGAAGGGCGTGATGAGATTTGGGAGGAAGGGGAAGCTTAGTCCCAGATACGTAGGCCCCTTCGAGATCCTTGAACGTATTGGTGCAGTTGCGTATCGATTAGCCCTTCCGCCCAGTTTTCCAGACGTGCACCCCGTATTTCACGTTTCGATGCTCCGACGATATCTTCATGATCCTTCGCATGCGATTCAGCACCCGACGATCCATCTTGAGCGCGATCTTTCCTATGCAGAGCAGCCAGTGATGATCTTGGATCGACAAGTGAAGAAATTGAGGTCGAAAGAGTTACCGTCCGTCAAGGTACTTTGGCATGGACAGAGCAGGGAGGAGGTCACTTGGGAGACCGAGAGCGAGATGAGGAAGAAGTATCCCCATCTTTTTGAAGGTGCGTATGGGTAGATTTTTAAATTCGGGGACCGAATTTCCTTAAGGGGGGTAGATTGTAACACTTTGAATTCCCGTTTGATGGTTTTGGTGATAATTAGTAGTCGGGTATGTTATATTTATTTATGGGTTCTTAAGACTTCTAATTATAGTTCTTATGGGTAGTGTTAGTTTTTTTAAAAATTTTCCCCTTTGTAGGGTGCACCTTGCATACTTAGGCATTTTGTGACTTGTTAACCATTTTCTTGTGTGCATGGTTGCAAATTATCTTTTCCCCGCCATTTTATTCATATCTTAACCCTTTTAATAAATTCAAATCCAAATAAAACAAGAGGGCATGGTGTTAGGTGAAACATTTGACTTTTCTTGACCTTTTCTTCTCTCTTCTCTCTCTCTTCCAATCATTTCTGCACCTCCTGCAGAAATTCACCAGAAACCACACTTCTTTCTTCCTCTTTTCTCCTCTTTTCATTTCCTCTTGAACCCTACACCAAAAACCCTACACCATCAATGCTTTTTCCTTCACTAAACCATGAAAACTTGAGGTTTTTGAGGTGTTCTTGGGCAAACCTGCACAACTGAGAGAAGAGCTGGAACCCTTGGTGTTTTAAGGTCAATTAAAGGTATAAAATCTTAATCCTAGCACCCAATTTCCATAACTTGCATGTTTAGTTTAGAAATATCACATTTTTGTACCATTTTAGTGCTTTTGGACGGGGTTTAGTGTATCATGTTAAAACTTATGTTGTTGTGGCTTGATTAGCTTATTAACAAGTTATTGGTGAGTGATTAGACCTAGGTTTGTTTCAGATTTCATCAAAATACCATAAAGTTTCATTTTTGTGCAAAATGTGTGTTTTGAACTGATTTTTAGACACTGTAGGAATCTGCTGCTATCCGAGACTTTTCAGAACAAAACTAGTGATTGCTGTAGCATGTATGTATGGTATGGAGTGCACCGACCAAACCTGGGGACCCAATTCCCAAGTCTGGCCGCCAAAAATGGCATTCTGGCCGCAAATTGCGGCCAGACTGGGGAGATTTGGGTTGGGGTTTGGGGTGTGGGTCTCTGCTTATATGTAGGTTATTTTGGTATTTATATTTTTGCATTTTCTTTCCTGTATCAAAATCTGGAGCTGAATACCTATTTTCCCGTATTTTCAACCTTTCGCGACACGCGTGTTACGTGTGTGTGGGTTTTGGGTTTTTGCGTATCGCGACGCGTCGGAGTGATTTCAGACGCGTAACCAAACGTTTTAGCGTATCGCGCACACGCGCGCTGGGTTCGCGACACGAGTTATTAGTTCGGCTTTATTGTCGCGTTTGTGTGATTTCGAGCTTACATATGATATATTGTGTAATTCTAGGTTCGCAGGCGAGTACGGCGGACGCAGTGAAGAAAGGGAAGCAGGTTGTTGGCTACACCTAGCGAGAGACTACGGTGAGTAGATTTCACATCTACGGGGATATCGCCCGCATGGCGTTCTACGTCAGGGCAGATAGGACCTTATAGTGTTCCATATATATATATTGCATGTTCATGGTTACTAGCTAGTGCATTGCATACCTTCTACACACCTCACATCGGATCATTGCATTCTAGTTCATCTATTTGTGACATGACCATATATTCATACTTGATGCCTATATCACATCGGATCATAGCATTCTAGTTCATCTATTTGTGACATGACCATATATTCATACTTGATGCCTATATCATATCGGATCATAGCATTCTAGTTCATCTATTTGTGACATGACCATATATTCATACTTGATGCCTATATCACATCGGATCATAGCATTCTAGTTCATCTATTTGTGACATGACCATATATCCATACTTGATGCCTATATCACATCGGATCATTGCATTCTAGTTCATCTATTTGTGACATGACCATATATTCATACTTGATGCCTATATCACATCGGATCATAGCATTCTAGTTCATCTATTTGTGACATGACCATATATTCATACCTGCTACACATATCACATCGGATCATCATATTGTAGTTCATTATATATGACATGATTGATATTCATACCAGCTACACATATCACATCGGATCATCATATTGTAGTTCATTATATATGACATGATTGATATTCATACCTGCTACACATATCACATCAGATCATCATATTGTAGTTCATTATATATGACATGATTGATATTCATACCTGCTACACATATCACATCGGATCTTCATATTGTAGTTCATTATATATGACATGATTGGTATTCATACCTGCTACACATATCACATCGGATCATCATATTGTAGTTCATTATATATGACATGATTGATATTCATACCTGCTACACATATCACATCGGATCATCATATTGTAGTTTATTATATATGACATGACTTGATATTCATACCTGCTACACATATCACATCGGATCATTGCATTGTAGCACATTATATGTGACATGATTTGATATTCATACCTGATGCATATGTCACATCGGATTATTATCTTGTAACTTATCTATATGTAACTTGACCGGATATTTACATTTGACGCACATATCATATCGAATCATGTACTTGTATTTGTTTGGATTATATGTGATTTCTGGATTTGGGAACCGTGGCTATTTCAAATATGTAATCATTTAAAAACCCGGTTCCCTTGATATGATATTTCGGTGCGTCCACCATGTGTTTTCTCGGTGCTAGAGTGATATATGGAAACCCGAATCGAGGAGGCGGTTGAGGCCGATTACGGGTACATGGTGGACCCGGTATGGTACCCCGGGGCGAGAACGGTTTCGCTGTGCAGTAGACGGTGAGCCTGGCAGAGGGACCACTACCTACCGGTGATTGGTTGGACCTGACAGTTATCCGGAGTATACTGATCAGAGTCTATAGATGGATGTGGGTGACCCGGACTGACGGGGCCCGATGGATGAGGATTTGCGTGTCGATGCTGGACACGAGTATTTATGATATTTGGGTGCCGATGTTGGGCACTCGGGACTCTCAGAGGTGTACAGGATTCGAGGGCCGATGGGGGTGCCGGCGCCTGAGCTATTTGGGGGATCTGGGTGCATTGATGACACCGATATACATACTTCCCACGTTGACATTCCGTGTAGATACCATATTTCCCCTGCTCAGCATTTATTATTTGTACCTCATCCTGTAGTTACATTACCTGATAAAGCATTTGTACCTCATCCTGTAGTTACATTACCTGATAGAGCATTTGTACCTCACCCAGTAGTACAATACCTGATAGAGAACTTGCATGATTATTGCACATACTGCGTATCACATATTGATATCATCTGTTGGCATATAATAGAGTAGCGTAGTACGTGCATGCTCGCGATTACCTTTATATGTTATCTCTATTCACGAGTTGGCAACTCACCCCCGTTGTGCCACAGTGTTTGCAGGTTGCCCTTCGGGGTAGTCGCGGCAGGCTGCGGTTGCATCTTTTGACACAGATACCCCCATAGTTGGTGTACTAGCTCTTTTGCTGATAGGTGGGTTTTGTGCGGTATCTGTTTATCTTTCTGTCTGTACATTGTTGTATCTAGTATTCTCCATCTACCATGTATGTATTTGACTTAGAGACAATGTGAGGACGATGTCGTACTTTATTTGTGTTCTGGTGTCGTGCTCGTTGTGAGCCGACTTTTCTTATACAGTTTTTATGCTATCTGTGATGTTCCCACTTGTGGATCTTGAGCTTCGCTACGGCGTCGTATATTGTTATCTTGGGATTGTATACTTAGATTTCTTATCATGTTAGTTGGTGTTTTTCATTTAATTCTTATCACACTCTATACTTTCACTGGTTTGTTTTCTGGGCCGGTTCCCTTAGTCACGTTACGCCTGTAGACGTTACGTGGTTAAGTGCCGGTCACGGGCCAAACTTTGGGTCGTGACACGTTGGGAATAAAAGGCGGGAAAAGAAGCGAGAACGAGGGAGAAGAAGTAGGGTGTGAGCGGGTCAGGTCAGATCGGGTGAGTCGAGTCGGGTAGGTTAGGGTTTAGAATTTAGGATTTGTTTTACAGTTTAGGTAATAATTTAATAAATAAAATAATAAAAAATCTTTTTTAAAATGTGTAAAAATTCTAGGAAAAATCTGGAAAAAAAATACGGGAAATAAATATACGGAAACTAGGGATTTACATCATACTCTCCATACAAAAATTTCGTCCTTGAAATTAAAATGAAAACAACGGAATGACATTACTACATAAACAGATGTGAAAAACATGCACGGATGTCCTTCTCACGTTCCCAGGTAGACTCTCCTGGAGAACGACCACCCCAAAAAACTCGAACTAAGGGAATGACTTTATTCTCCAGCACTTTTCCCGACAATCGAGAATGGTGGTAGGCTGCTCCTCGTAGGACAGATCAATGCCCAAAGTTAACTCCGAATGGTCCAGGATATGGCTGTCATCCCGAACGTAGTGCCTCAACTGAGAAACATGGAAAGTATTATGCATACCAGCTAGCGATAGAGGTAAGGCTAGTCGATAGGCCACCTCTCCTACTCGCTCTAGCACCTCAAAAGGTCTGATGAATCGGGGACTGAGTTTCCCGCGACTACCAAACCCGATCACTCTCTGAGTGGGAGATATCTTCAGAAACACGTGGTCACCGAGATATCTTCAGAAACACGTGGTCACCAATACCAAACTCCAACGATCTTCTGCTGGCATCTGCCTAACTCTTCTGTCAATTCTGAGCCGCCTTGATTTGTTGCCTGATCATCTGAACTTTGCTCACTTTTTGCACTATTAGCTCAGGGCCCGACAACCTTCGTTCACCTAGGTCATCCCAACACAGAGGGAATCGACACTTCTGTCCATACAGAGCCTCGAACGGTGCCATCTGGATGCTAGCTTGGTAGCTGTTGTTATACGAAAACTCTACCAGATGGAGGTGATCCTCCCAAGAACCCTGAAAGTCAAGAATGCATGCCCTCAGCATATCCTCGAGCGTCTGGATGGTATGCTCGGATTGTCCATTCGTCTATGGATGATAGGCCGTGCTGAACTTGAGACGCATGCCAAAACTCCCCTTCAGGCTCTTCTAGAAATGGGAGATGAACCTGGTGTCTCGATCAGACACGATAGTAATGGGCATCCCATGCAGTCTCACAATCTCCTGCATATATTTTTCCGTGAGCGACTCCGTCGTTTGTCCGACTCAGAAGGGTAAGAAATGTGCTGCCTTCGTAAAACGATCGATAATAACCCAGACGACATTATTACGCCTTGGACTTCCAGGTAGTGCCATCATAAAATCCATGGTGAAGTGCTCCCATTTCCACTCTGGTACTGAAAGCGGCTATAGCAACCCCGCTATTCTCTGATTTTCGGCTTTCACCTGTTGGCATACTAGACATTTAGAGACAAAGCAAGCAATCTCCCTCTTCATTCCGTTCCACCCAAAGTGCTGCCTCAGGTCTCTGTACATCTTGGTGCCACCTGGATGTACCGATTAAGTGGAACAATGTACTTCGGCTAGGACTTCATCTCGAATACCCCCCTTTGGAACACACAGCCGGCTACCAAATCTCAGAGAACCATCTTCTTGAATCTACAAATCTGTCCTCAACCCAGCCTCAACTAACCCTCTGAATTTCTGCAACTGAGGGTCTCCAGCCTGTGCAGCTTTGATGCGATCTATAAGCGATGATTGAACTTGCAACTGCCAGATCTATCCGGGCACACCCGGAGTAATTAACTCCAACTTGAGTCTCTGAAGGTCATCGAGAATCCCTTTCTGACAAGTTAGCAACGCAGCTGACGGCCTGCGACTGAGAGCGTCAGGAACGACGTTCACCTTCCCCGGGTGATACTGCAGATCAATGTCGTAGTCTGCCATCAACTCCAACCATCTATGCTTCCTCATTTTCAGCTCTTTCTGAGTGAACCCGTATTTCAGACTTTTGTGATCCGTGTACACCTCCACTCTTTCACCTAGTAAGTAATGCCTCCAAATCTTTAAGACGAACACAACAACCGCTAACTCCAGGTCATGCATGGGGTAGTTCTTCTCATATGTTTTCAACTGATGAGAGGCGTAAGCCACCACTCGACCATGCTGCATCAATACGCAACCCAAACCTTTTCCCGATGCATCA
This sequence comes from Agapanthus africanus, assembly GCA_030015575.1. Classification (NCBI taxonomy): domain Eukaryota; kingdom Viridiplantae; phylum Streptophyta; class Magnoliopsida; order Asparagales; family Amaryllidaceae; genus Agapanthus; species Agapanthus africanus. The sequence goes on from CM057337.1 coordinate 544,393,074, forward strand.
CTGTGAACAACCAAGCCACCTGAGCTATCTGGCATGGTCAGGATTGGGGCCATAGTCAACTCAATGTCAACAGCTCGAATGTCTACGTGCATTCCTCCGACCAAGCATACGACACCTCCTTCCGTGCGAGCTTCGTCAAGGGTTCCGCTACTCTGGCAAAATCTTGGACAAACCGTCGATAATATCCAGCCAATCCCAAGAAGCTTCTTATCTCAGCAACTGATTTTGGTGTCGGTCAGTCTTTGATATATTCGATCTTCGTCGGATCCACTGAAATGCCTCGAAACAACATGCCCCAGAAATTGCACCTTGCCGAGCCAAAACTCGCACTTAGCTTAGCATAGAGATTCTCCTCCCGTAGAACCTGCAATACAATACGTAGATGCTCGGGGTCCTCCTCTCGACTTCTGGAATAGACTAGAATGTCATCGATGTATACGACGACAAACTGATCTAAGTACTTGGAGAAAACCCTGTTCATCAAGTCCATAAATATGGCCGGTGCATTGGTAACACAGAATGGCATCACAAGAAACTCGTAGTGGCCATACCGGGTTCGAAAATCCGTCTTGCATACATCCTCTGCCTGACCCTGATTTGGTGGTACCCTGACCGAAGGTCTAATTTAGAAAATACTTGAGCACCACCAAGCTGGTCAAACAAGTCGTTGATGGAGGGAATGGGATACTTGTTCTTCATGTTCACTCGGTTCAACTCCGTGTAATCGATGCACATGCGCAAGGAACCGTCTTTCTTCTTCACCAATAGCACGACAACACCCCACGGGGAAACACTTGGACGGATAAATCCCTTTGCTCAAAAGATCTTCTATCTGCTTCTTTAATTCTGCCAATTTAACCGGCGCCATCTGTTCCCCTCCGAAAGACGCCTGAGATTCGGGGCAGATGCTATTTGGTTTTATTCGTCCACCTCTCCGAAAATGCCAAGTTGATTTATGGCACCGTGTATCGGAGGTTTAGACGGATGCGGCCGATGTAGCAGACTTCGTTAGATTCCCCCTCGTTAGAGGGGTTTTTGATTGTGGGGACGCTCTTCCCTGCAGGTGCAAGCCCCTGCAGTTATTTACGCTACCGCACCGCGGTAACAACTTTCTCCTTCTCCAGAATTTCACTTCGTGTCGTGGGTGTTTGTTTTGTTTGTGGTTGCCCGTGGATTGTATGCGGAGACTAATTTATGTCGTCGCCCGTAGGACGTGGATTAGTCCAAATCCGTATTTTCTTAGATTTGGTTTTGGGGGTTTTGGTTTAAGGATACGTTAGCCATTTTTGAGGCTAAGATCAACTTAAACGTTTGTTAAGAATACGTTAGTCCAATTTAAGACTAAGATCAACTTAACAGGATTGTTTAGATCCGACAAAAGAGCATTTGGGGGCTCTATTGTTCCAGTTTAGGGACATAGTGGTCCATTGCCAGTTTAGGGACGTGGTGGTCTATTGTTCCTATTTGGGGGACAGATATTGGTTTAAGGACGCATTAGTCCATGAGTTTAAGGACCCCACAATCCGTATTACCATTTTAGGGACATAGTGGTCCAACATTCCCGTATTGAGGATGAATACTGGTTTAAGGACGCATTAGTCCATGAGTTTAAGGACCCCACAGTCCGTATTCCTATTTTGGGGACGAATGTTGGTTTAGGGATGCATTAGTCCATGAGTTTAAGGACCCCACAGTCCGTATTACCAGTTTAGGGACATGGTGGTCCATCATTCCCATTTTGGGGACGAATGTTGGTTTAAGAACGCATTAGTCCATGAGTTTAAGGACCCTACAGTCCATATTGATGTGTGGCTGTCGGGACCCGTCACCTCTCTAACGACGTTGAAGGATTACAACGACAAATATCAGAGGAGTTCGGAGATGTACCCTTGAACCGGATGTAAATTGATTTGAGAGAGCAGTCGTGCTCAGTCAATTTAATTTGAGGACTTACGGCCAGAATTGGGCTAAGTCCATTTGAAAATGTTCAACATTTTATTTGTGTTTGGCCTGTCAGGGCTTTATTTAGGCTCTGCCCTTTTAATAATGCAGTGCATTTTTTCTGGCCTGTTAGGCCTTTTTAATTAAGCTCTGTCCCTTTTTTTATAATGCAGAGCATTAGCCCTCTCAATTAAATGCATAGCATTTATCTTGGCCTGTTAGGCCTTTTTAATTGGGCTCCGCCCTTTTTAAATAATGCACTGCATTTTGTTTGGTCTGATAGACCTTTTTATTGGGCTCTGCCCTTTTTAAATAATGCAGAGCATTTACTCTTCTGACAGTGTGCCACGTGGCCTGTCAGGCGCTTTGCGCCAATTGAGGAGCGCAAGGCGTAAACTGATTGGAGGCGACACGTGTCACGCTGTGGTGAGCGCAAGCGCAGTGCGCTATGCTATTGCGTTACTGATTCATGGCGCGCTCTGGAGCAGTGCGCCAATTCATGAGTGCAATGCTCATTTTTTAAAGCGCAAGGCGCAGATTATTCTGGGGTTGACACGTGGCGTGTTCTGGTGACTTGCGCCAACCCAAGAGCGCAGAGGCTCATTTCAGAAGTGCAAGGCACTGTTCAAAAGCGCAGAGCGCATCTTGATCTATTTTAGATTAAAGAACAGAATCTCTTTAATTCTAAAGAGGTTCTGTCTCAAGTTTTAAAAACCAGTGGTTCATCAAAAGGCAATGCCTTTATATAGATCAAAAGATCTAGTAAAGAAGTAAATTACTTCTCTTTTTTTATTAATATTATCATTTTTTATTGAAGATCTTTGATTTTGTTCTTAGATAATTAATCTTTTTAGAAGAACTTCTTCTTCCTTTTTCTCTCTCAAAGGTTTACCTTTTTTTTTCTTCGAGTTCTTCTCAAAGTTTTAGAGGAGTTCTTTTTCTTTTTCTCTGTGTGTTTTAGACTTAGAGTCTCGGGGTCTTTATATAGTGCCAATTGATTTGTTAAATCAGTTAAAGAGATCTTTCTCTGAGTGATTTATGGATTTTTCCCCACCGTTGGATCTTTAATCCTAGGGCTTCTGTTTTACAGAAGATAATTTTCTTATTTTCAACAAGATTGGAAAGTTCTTTCCAGAATTTTATTGTTATTTAGTGCTGGCACAGTTAGCACAAGCGCACCTGCGCTTGACACGTGTCGCGCAGCGCAACTGCGCTGACACGTGTTGCGCAGCGTAACTGCGCTGACACGTGTCGCGTAGCGCAGAGCGCAAGTTGCCTGAAGCGTTGCTTCCTTTATTTAAATAGAGCCTTGCTCTGATTGGGTGCGCTGTCTTGGGCGCAACGCTGGTGTGTCGGCTTTTGACATGTGGCTCACTGTGCGCAGTGCAAGGAATCTGAAGCGTTGCTTCAAATTTTGAATTTTTGAAATTCAATCAGAGTTTTGCTCTGATTGGGGAAACAACACTATTTGGTTGATCAACACGCGCGGTGGCCTAGCTCTAGCATCTCTTAGCGGAAGAACGACCGGGATCCTTGGCCTCAGGGGAGCTTTGCGGTCGCTGCCAGGGGGTGCACCCTTGCGGTCGACCAACATACGCTTCTCTTCTCGGATGACGGCACCCATCGCATACACGTACCAAGCCACGTACGCGTGGAGGACCCGGGGGACGCAGCTCGGCTCGCTGATAAAGAAATGGGAGCTCGTATTCAACCGCATAAAATGGTGCATCGCGCTCCGTATCCCCTCCATGGTAGCCGCGGGCTCTTCTAAAAACGCTTCCAGTGGGACCCCCTGATTATAGCTTGATTGTTGGACGAACCGGTGGGGGTTATACCTCATGAAGAGCGCCATGTTGTTTTGCCTGAACACAAGGAAGCCCGGCCGGATGGAGTATAGGTGAAGAATCTCCCGGGCTTTCAGTACGGAGGCCCCGTCCTTGAAGCCATCACGCAGCGCCAACACCTCCTTAGAGGTCTCCGAGCCGATAGTCACGACTTTGTCCATGAAAGAAATCCTCGCTCCGACCAGGTGTGGACGAAGGAGCAACCCCCTAGCCTCCCGCGGAGGCGGATTCACAATCGAGGCGCCGATCAGCCGCATGACTCTTGGGAGTCTGAACCTCTCGAAAAACGAAGGGCACTTATGAATGCCGAATACCCCGTGCATATGCATTTCCATTCATGAAGTGAAGTAGTGCATCGGGAAATTGGCAGGTTGCACCCCAGGTTCATTAGCGTCCGCCGCCATGCTGAGTCCATTGTGTAGGTGAGCCAGCCCGGCGATTCTGATCGAAAATTATAGTCCAGCCACCATCCGATGCGCTGGGTAGAAAATGGACGGTGTCATGTAGCGTGGGTGCATGGGGAGCGCGAACCAGCACAGCCACAATCCCAGAAACCCTAAGAAGAAGGTCTCCTCATCAATGCCCGGGGCGGCGATTTCTGATAAGGGCATGATGGCGACATCGGGGAGATAGAAATCCTTTTGATCATCTTCCAATGCTGGTCGACAATCTAAGCCGAAGCCGAAGGGGTCGTCAAGCTTGGCGAACTTTTCACTCCGCTGCGATAGAACCTCCGGTCGAAGAAAGCGGGCAATGAAATCTGCAAAACTGACTCCCCGGACTCCCGATTCCAAATAGAGACCTTCATATATGTTCAGCACCTTCACCAGACTCGGAAACTGGTGCTGAATAGCATTCTCGGGTGTTAGGCCCATCACCAATGGCTTGGTGGCGAAGACATACTCGTCAGGAGGAAGCAGCTCCTCATAATGCTCCCCCTCACCGGCAAACCTGAGATCTCAGCGAACTCTTCCATGGAGATGGAGACTTCCCTGTCCGATAGAAGGAAGGTATGGGCGGTGATGTTCCATTGTTCTATGAATGCCTTAACCCACCATGTCAGAGGAACAGGATACTCGAACAATGAGATGTAGACTGTAGAGTATAGACCAATCTTCATCAGATGCGTCCTCTTCTCTGATAGGATATACCTGGCCCACTGCAAATATCCGGCCGGTTGTCGAGGGGTCAATCCAATATTATAAGCCTATCCCCAAGGGCGTGCCTCACCCTGACATATGAGTCGCCCCAGAATATCCACGGCCGGCGGCGGCTGCACGGGAATGGCAGCGATCGAAGGCTAGAGAAGATCCTCCGAATTCCAGTTCACGACCTCCATGGCATACTTCACCGGGGGTTCATCCGCATAGGGGATCGACGAGATAGGCTCAGACGGCGTCGCGCAACCGAAGCTTCGGCGACCCTTGATGATTTCATTATACCACCCACCCCACAGGTGAAGGTTCTTGTGCTCGGGGTCATGATCTTTAATGAGAGCGAGCACCTCCCGGTCCACCGGCGCCTCGGGAAATCCTTCCTCTGAGCGAACAAATGGGAAAGATAGATCAGCAGACATGATTGCCTACAAAGAAAAACAAGATTCAGCCGTCAGTGTCATAATTTAATTTTGAAAGCCTGACGCTTGATACTACACTGCAATGCAGTGTAGGGGGACCAAAGGGGGACCCACAAAATCTAGATAACAATGCATCGGTTAATAAGACAGCCCCATCATTGGATGAGACTGTCAATTATTGAGGATATCCCCAAAAGAATATTCTTATTAATAAGAAATCCCTATAGACAAGGAGAAAATCTCCCCTTTCAGAGCAAAGCTCTTTCACAGAGTGACACTTGTCAAACTCTGGTCTCAAGGGAATAAAATTCCTTAAAAGATTAAAAGAGTCTAGCTCTGTGATAATGATGGAAAAATCCATCAAAGGAAAATTAATTCTTAAAAATTAAAAATTTTGGGATCTTAAAGATTCATGAAAACTCTTAAGAGTTCTTCATTTTTAGATCAAAAAGATCTATATTTTGTCCATGAGCAAAGCTCTGTTCATGGGTTAAAAACCCTGAAACAAGATCTCTTTAGATCTATGGATTCTTGAGAGCAAGGCTCTGTTGGTGAAACCCCAAAGAGGTTTTCTTTGGATCAGAAGATCTATGAGAGCAAGGCTATGTTAGGTAAGATTAATTAAAATTAATTTTATTTAAGATTAATTTTACCTAAAGTTTTTCTAAAAGTTCTAACTTTGGAAATGAGAGCAATGTTCTGGAGTTCTTGAAAACAAGAGCAAGGCTCTGAAAATCAAAATTCTTGAAAATGATTATCATCTGTGAAGGACCAAGGGTCCTATTTATAGGCGTCTAAGTGCCCCTTCAATTCCTGAGTTGATCTGACGGTTGGGATCTTGCCACCGCTGCACTCAAGTGTGCGCCACGTGAGCACAACGGTGGGTGGGGCATTTGTTTCCCCAATCAGAGCAAAGCTCGGTTTGAATTTCAAAAATTCAAAAATTGAAGCAACGCTTCAGATTCCTTACGCTGCGCGCAGTGCGCTGCGCGCCACGTGTCAAAAGCTGACACGCCAGCGCTGTGCCCAAGACAGCGCACCCAATCAGAGTAAGGCTCTATTTAAATAAAGGAAGCAACGCTTCAGGCAACTTGCGCTCTACGCTGCGCGACATGTGTCAGTGCAGTTGCGCTGCGCGACACGTGTCAGCGCAGTTGCGCTGTGCTATGCACTGCGCTTGCGCTCACCAGAGCGTGACACGTGTCGCCTCCACATCAGTTTATGCCTTGCGCTCCTCAATTGGCGCAAAGCGCCTGACAGGCCACGTGGCACACTGTCAGAAGAGTAAATGCTCTGCATTATTTAAAAAGGGCAGAGCCCAATAAAAAGGTCTATCAGACCAAACAAAATGCAGTGCATTATTTAAAAAGGGCAGAGCCCAATTAAAAAGGCCTAACATGCCAAGATAAATGCTATGCATTTAATTGAGAGGCCTAATGCTCTGCATTATAAAAAAAGGGACAGAGCCCAATTAAAAAGGTCTAACAGGCCAGAAAAAATGCACTGCATTATTAAAAGGGCAGAGCCCAAATAAAGCCCTGACAGGCCAAACACAAAATAAAATGTTGAACATTTTCAACTGGACTTAGCCCAATTCTGGCCGTAAGTCCTCAAATTAAATTGACTGAGCACGACTGCTCTCTCAAATCAATTTACATCCGGCCCGCCCTGTGGGACGACGAGCGACCCGCGACCAACATTCATCAGCGAGCTACTATCTCAAGAGAGGGTGGCTGCGCTAAAAGACGTGCTTATATAGCATAGAGATTGCTTCGCATGGAACTATTTCGAAATGCCGGGACTAGATCCTGAAATTGTTGTGCATAAATTGGCGATATCCCCGGACGTCAAGCCAGTCAAACAAGTGCCGAGAAGAATGTGGATCGAGCTTGAGATGAGCATCAACGCCGAGGTCAAGAAACTAATCGACTCTGGCTTTATCCAGGAAGTTCAGTATCCCGATTGGATCGCCAACATCGTCCCGGTGATGAAGAAAAATAGGACGGTGCGCATATGTGTAGACTTTCGGGATCTCAATAAAGCCTGCCCGATGGACGATTTCCCAGTGCCAGTCACCGAGCTGATGATAGATAATATGTCCACTTATGAGGTTTTCTCCTTCATGGACGGCTCATCAAGATATAATCAGATAAAGATGCATCCCGAAGACCAGAAGCAAACCGCTTTCTGGACCCCTCTGGGAATATTCTGCTACAAGGTGATGCCCTTCGGTTTAAAGAACGCCGGAGCCACCTATCAGAGGGCCATGAAGAAGATCTTCGATGACCTTATACATGAAATCGTCGAATGTTATATCGATGACTTCGTGGTTAAAAGAAAATCATACGAGGAACATTTCGAGCATCTTAAGACCGTATTTCAACGCCTTCGACAATACAACTTGAAGATGAACCCTCTCAAGTGCGCATTCGGAGTTTCCTCAGGCAAATTCCTAGGATTCATCTTCCGACACCGGGGTATCGAAATAGATCCGTCAAAGATCAAGGCGATCATGGAAATGCCTCCGCCAAGAACTCTCAAGCAATTGCGGTCTCTCTAAGGGAAGCTCGCGTACACACGGCGATTTATAGCCAACCTTTCAGGCAAGTGCCGCCCTTACAGTCACCTGATGAAGAAAGGAACCCCTTTCGTTTAGGATCACAAATGCCAGAGCGCGCTGGACGAAATCAAGCAATACCTGCATAATCCGCCAGTATTGGCTGCTCCGGTCAAGGGAAAGCCTCTTATTCTTTATACAACCGCCCTCGAAGGTTCCTTTGGCGCATTATGGGCACAAGAGAACGACCAAGGGAAAGAAAGAGCTCTCTATTACTTAAGTCGAGTTCTTCTGGGGGCAGAAAGCAACTACTCCCCCATCGAAAAATACTGCCTGGCGTTGATCTTCGCGATAACAAAGCTCAGGCACTATGGTTGGCGCATGAAGTCCGTCTCATTTCGAAAGTGGACCTCCTTAAATATTTAATGTCGAAGGCCATATTGACAGGGAGGCTCGCTAAATGGGCCCTGCTCTTGATGGAGTTTTCGATAACTTATCAACCTCTTAAGGCAGTGAAAGGCCAAGCCATCACCGACTTCCTCGCTGAGCATCCGATACCTGCTGATTCTCCTCTGAATTGCGAGCTGCCAGACGAACACACATTTGATGCGATCGATGGTAGTGATACTTGATGGGAACTCTATTTTGATGGAGCGTCTTCCGTGAAGAAGCACAAACAAAGCATCCCTATAATCAAATCGGGGGTGGGCCTCATCTTCGTAACTCCACAAGGAGGAATGATGCGCTTTGCTTTCTCCTTAACGGAGCCGAGGACGAACATTGAAGCCGAATACGAAGCTTTGATAGCAGGTCTCGAGATCGCCATCGACATAGGAATTGAAAACCTCCTCATATATGGAGATTCTCAACTGGTCGTCAGTCAAGTAAATGGAGACTACCAGATGTGCAAACCCGAACTGGTAAAGTATGGCGAGAGAGTACAACAATTGCTGACTCAAATCCCCTCCTATATGCTGGAAAGCATACCGCGTGCAGAAAATAGCAAAGCGGATCCATTAGCTAAGCTCGCTAAAGAACTGGCCGACGAGAACCTCGATGACGTAAGAATTGTGGTACAAAGCCTTCGGGTGCTTGCCCTAGCAGAAATATCTCTGGAGTCGTCCGAAGAAAAAGGAGTGACTGAGCAAATGGCTATGCAAATAAAAGACCAGGAAAAGGCTGAGGATTGGAGAGAAGTTTTTATATACTACTTCAAATCATGTCAGACGCCTAAAGATGCGTCCTCAAGACATCAACTTATAAAGCGAGCTCTGTCTTTTGCCTTCGTCAATGATACTCTGTACAAGAGGTCATTTGATTCTATGAGGTTGAGATGTCTGGGACCTGAAGAGGCGAAAAGAGTCGTTCAGGAAGTTCACGACGGACTCTGCGGTTCTCACCAAGCAGGTCCAAAGATGAAGTTGAAGATTAAACGGATGGGCTATTATTGGCCCACGATGATCCAAGACTGCCTCGAGTATGCGAAGCGATGTCACTCATGCCAGATCCATGGATACTTTATCCATCAGCATCCAAATCCACTACATCCAACGGTGGCTAGCTAGCCATTCAAAATGTGGGGGATTGACGTAATCGGCCCTATCGAACCAGCTTCGTCCAGGGGACATCGATTCATCTTGGCGACGATTGACTACTTCTCCAAATGGGCAGAAGCAGTACCACTGAGGGAAGTGAAGACGGAGAATATTCTTCATTTCTTCAAGACGCACGTCATTTATCGGTTTGGAACTCCGCGACGGATCATCTCCGATAACGGGCCAGCCTACAGAAGCCACAAGATCAGTCGCTTCGCGGAACAACATAATATAAACTGGAGATATTCCTCAGTTTATAATCCCCGAGCTAATGGTCTAGCCGAGGCTTTCAACAAGACCTTGATGAAGATCATGAAGAAGACGGTGTCCCGAAATAAGAAGGACTGGCACGAGAGACTGCAAGAAGATTTCTGGGCATATCAAATTACGTTCAAAACGACCACGAACACAACGCCGTACGCGTTGGTATTCCTCACAGAAGCAGTACTCCCCCTCGAAATAGAATTACCTTCTCTACGGGTGGCAGTCTACTACGAGCTGACGGACGGATAAAACCAAATAGCATCTGCCCCGAATCTCAGGCAAGACGTCTTCACGTCGTGCCGTCTTTCGGAGGGAACAGATTCTGGCACGTCCGGTGCGATGTGAAGACGTCTTGCCTGAGATTCGGGGTAGATGCTATTTGGTTTTATCCGTCCACCTCTCCGAAGATGCTAAGTTGATTTATGGCACCGTGTATCGGAGGTTTAGACGGATGCGGCCGATGTAGCAGACTTCGTCAGATTCCCGCTTATTAGAGGGGTTTTTGATTGTGGGGAAGCTCTTCCGTGCAGGCGCAAGCCCCTGCAGCTAATTACGCTACCGCATCGCGGTAACAACTTCTCCTTCTCCAGAATTTCACTTCATGTCGTGGGTGTTTGTTTTGTTTGTGGTTGCCCGTGGATTGTATACGGAGACTAATTTATGTCGTCGCTCGTAGGACATGGATTAGTCCAAATCCGTGTTTTCTTAGATTTGGTTTTGGGGGTTTTGGTTTAAGGATACGTTAGCCATTTTTTAGGCTAAGATCAACTTAAACGTTTGTTAAGGATACGTTAGTCCAATTTAAGACTAAGATCAACTTAACAGGATTATTTAGATCCGACAAAAGAGCATTTGGGGGCTCTATTGTTCCAGTTTAGGGACATAGTGGTCCATTGCCAGCTTCGGGACGTGGTGGTCCAATGTTCCCATTTGGGGGACGGATATTGGTTTAAGGACGCATTAGTCCAAGAGTTTAAGGACCCTACAATCCATATTACCAGTTGTCACGACCCGAAAGTACGGAACGTGACCGGCACTTAGATTACGAAACATCTAGAGGCGCAACGTAACCTAAGTAAACCGAAGCCCAGAAATCTAAACCATAAAAGAAGAAGAAGAATAAGAAGAAAACATGTAGAATACAAGTTTAAAAGCAACATCAAATTTTTCCAAAAATTTCGGCAGAGTCTCCTCTGTAAAAACTGGCCCCCAAATGGGCTACAACAGGTATAATATGCATAAACAATAAAAAGCATCCCCAAACGGGAGCTAGCTCAACGCCAACAGGCGAAAACAACCACAACAAGCACAATAATATACAACGCCAAAGGGCGTGGCTCAAAACTCAAAAGAAAACAAATCCACCAAATCAGAATAATACATGCGCGACTCTAAGGTCGAAATAAAAGACTGGTCCAATAAACTTATCAATTAATACAAGTATGGTTGATGGAGCTTTCTAGATACAAATGAAATAATACAGATACAATGGTGGTTCAGATACAAGTGAACCAACCTACCGTGCAAATCACTCGGAAGGAAATCATGTGCCAGCAATCTGCCAAGAAAACCTGTACATCGAACCTGTAATAAAATTTGGCACGACGGGGGTGAGTTGCCAACTCGTGAGTAGAAGACATCTACGAAAAGAAATCGAATGCACGACGCTATCCTAGGTCATAGTAATATACCACTAAGTCCCAATCACCTAGTAATAGCAGGGTAATACTACGTGTAAAAGCAATTACTCCGTGCTCGTGTCAGTGCCTCATATAGTACTATGTCATATGAATGGATATGCATGCACCATGAATGTAAAATAACCAAATCCTGAAATCCAGATATGTCTGTATAAGAAATCTTTTAGCTGTTATCACAGTAAAATGTGTATAAGAATCTGAAATCTCAACAATGAAATCCATAGAAATCCGTGTCAAGCATCGACACAAACATGTAAATCTCAAGTCTCACAGTCTCAATATCTCGGGCTCCGTCAGTCCGGATCGGCCCATATCATCAAATCTCACGACAACGGTCGGTATCCTCCGGATATCCGCCGCGCCAGACATCACCGGTAGGTAGCCTTCCCCTGCCAGGCTCATCGTCTACAACTCGATCTTCTTGCCCCGGGGTACCATACCGGGCCCACCATGTACCCGAGACGGTTCATCCACTCCTCGAATCGGGTCTCGAAATCCATCAGAAAACACGAAATCTCATGGTGGAAGACACATACATCACGAGAAAACCGCATCTTATTTTTAAAAAGAGAGGAGGACAGAGAGAGAAGTTTTTATATATATTCTTGCGGTTTTCCCCAAAAATCCAGAAATCCCACAGAAATCCAAATCTCAAAACCATGAGTAGTATATGATAAATGTCGGCATATGCTCATAATACTGTGCGATAACATGAAAATATGAATGCAGGAATGTCTAAGTAATGAATATCATGTCTATACTAACATCAGAGAGGTCACAATATTATATCGGTTTAGTTGTTAACTGATTTTATCAATAAAAGATAATATGATCTAAAGTGTACGTGACATAACAATTACCGATGATGATGTGTGTGAGCCGGAAAATAAGTGTGCGTGGAATATGCGCATCATCGGTAATGGTGCTGGTGTCCTAACAGGTAAGGTTTATACTGTTTATAGCAACATATGTATGAACAAGCAATATTATGATACAATGCGAAAGTAAATACGAATGTATATTACCTACTCATTTAATATACTAATACTACTACCACTATATGACTCGAACCTAACCTAGTGTCCATCTAACCTCCTAAGGAAAACTAAACCTAAGAACTAGTCAATAGAAATAAGAGTCTACCTAAGGTCTGAATCATTATCCCTAATAGTCGGCGATCCAGCCTCAATAGCGTCACATACGTAGTACGGCTTCCTCGAATCAAGAGTGCAGATCAATCATCATATCCATGCCTCGTACGGTAAAATCCATCGCACGGCATCCCAATATCGGGGTACGGGTCAAGTATCTCCTAGGTGCCTCATCATTCGTATAATGTCATCATCAACACATCTCATGATCAAGGTGCTAAACTGTAATCCCATACATCAATCATATATCATTGCCATCGTAATATGCATCATTAGTTTATCCTCAGAAATATTATGTCACATGTTTCATATTGTGATTAAGTCATACGGAAATCATGTCGTCATCAAGTTACACCTATATAATGTCGTAATCAGGTTGTACATATATCATATCGTGATCAGTCACAAGTTGCAGTCCGGGTACTATTTTAGAGTCCCATGTATCTCAATATTATCACTACCCATTACAATTTATATATACCTGTTCATCATCTCATTCTCTAATGATCCGTTAACACTTAATACGACTGTATAGTCAAGAATCACGGCATCAAGCCCAGTTATACTGTTTTATCATACCTCAGATATCATATCGCATCAATGAATCCCATGCATGTGTTGTATATATATATACCTATACCTAGTTCTATATATATATACACATGCACGTATACACCATGACGTGTTCCAGTGTGTGCGTGTGTGTTTCTATCTGAAACCTACGAACCTCCTCCAAGGTTTCATCCTCTGGTATGCTTTTCCTAAATCGGTCTAGTCCAGCCTAGGGTCATTACTAGGGTCCTACTCATTAAGAATCTAGGGTCACATCTGGTTTCCTAATGTCAATAAGTACTATTCCTATTCTATGTTGCGGGGGTGCTAAACGCCATCCACCCGACTTCCCCCCGTAGATATACATCTACTCACCTGGTCCATGTCTGCCGACGACGGTGTCGCGATCCTCCTCTTCATCGCCCGTAGTCCACTTGAAGGGTACCTAAACGCAAACATATAAATAACATCGTAAACCGAATCACATACAAAAGTCAAACGATATATGGAACAAGCATAGGTTAAAACCTATGTCCCGTCCACGCAAAAGAACCAAATACCGCTCGATATCGGCGTACAAACTCCGATGGATCGAGATAAACATCAAAAAACAACTTATAGTTTTAAAACACATTAATTATACTATAAAACATGATTAAATCCATCGAAACCCTAAAATCTATCAAACCGTCCAATTTCGTAAAACCCGAAAATGCCAGTTTACCGTTTTTCATCAAAACTTGACATTTAAATGAAACCAATGGTTATAAAACTCATTAAATAGCATAACTAGACTATACAAACTATTACTATATTTTTATTACACATATTTATATAGATTTGAAATTTCTAGTTTGCACCCTTTAACAATTTTCAACATTTTTCAAGCAAAACACAGCAATTCCACCACAAAACATGATTTTGCATAAATTAGTGACTTAAACCACAATTCATGATGATAATGATATAATGAAACCATAATTATATTTTTAATCTCATTTATTTAGGAATTTCTAAAATCTAGTTTACAAAAATAACAATTTTTATCACAATTTATCAATTATCCATAGAAACTAGCAATCAATTTAAGTTTTCCATTCCACCAACAAGTTAAAACTCTTATTAAGACCAAAATATAGTATTACAAATATTAATTGAGATTTATTTCACCAATAATTAGGTTTTATAGAAACCTAGTTAGCAAAAATTCCTAATTTAAACAATTTTCAATGAAAAATTTACAATTCAACAACCACGCAATATTTTCCAATTCTAAAAGTGTTAAACTAACTATTATAACCCTAAATAATTAACAAAAATCATAACTTGAATTTACAAACCCTAACTTGAATTTTAAAAAAAAACATAGAATTAATTCATTAAATCTAATTAAGCTTAATTGAACATCTAATAACAATAAATCAAAAGAAAGAAATTATACCTCCAAAAATATGAAATCCAAACAAGAAATGAGCCTCCAAAATGTATGCTATCCCACTCCAAAATCCATGTAAATATGAGCAAGAATAGAAGGGTAGAAAAATATATAGGATTTTGTGGAATTTTAATTGAATTTTTGATGTATTTTTGATGAATTTTGAATAAAAATGAGGTGGAAAATGGGGGGGGGGGCAGCCATGGTGATGGGGAGGCCGGCCACAATAAGGGGAAGAGGGAGAAACACATGAGAAATGGTGTAGAAACTTCTCCAAAATGTCATCATCTTAATGTCTTTTCATGCTTTATTCATTTTCTTTTAATTCTTTTCTAAAATAACTTAAGAAAGATCTATAAACAAGGAAAAATTTGCAAATAAATTTTGCATGATACACACTAAATTCTAATATGCCATGGTTCATTTTTACAAATTAAAACCATTTAAATTTGTAATTTACACTAATTTAGTGTAAAATAAAGCTTATGTTAATATTTAAAATAATTAATTTAGGAAAAATATTTTATTAAACAAAAAATTTAAAAGTGGCTAAATAAACACCATTTACTAGTAATTTCATAATTAAAATAGATATTTTTAAAATTATAATGAAAAACAATCCCGGTTTGGTTTTACGAAAATTACATTTTACTTTACCGAAAATCCTAAAATTCACTTAAAGACTTTTATTCATTTAATTATTTATTTAATTACTTTTAAAACGTTACAATCTTCCCCCCTTTAAGAAATTCGGTCCCCGAATTTAAATTAAAACTCCCCCTCCAAACACTAAAACGTTTAGCAAACACTCAAATCGTCGGGGCTCCGAAATTATCAATACATAACAAAAATCAACTCCGTCAAGCATAATGCAATCATCGGAGTTATGGCGAGAATAAAATATCAAAACCCAATATGAAAACCATCTTAATATACCTCAATCTATAACTTATATATAGTGCGCATCATAGTAAAGCCGTTCAAATATCTGAATAAGGAAATATGCAAAATCCCCTTTTTGAAAATCGTCGTGTGATGCACGTGTCACGGCATAAGTAGCGGACGTTTATTTTAAAAAAATTGCTATATATATATATCCTTTATTTAATATACACGTCCCGCCTGGTTACTAAATCAAATAGTAATGGTTATGAAAACATACTGCTCAAACTGAAATCAATCCTAATCACATCGTAAAAATATCATGTGCGTCCGATGCGCACTGAAATCGAAACCAAATACAAATACCACGAATACTCATAATACAAAACTAAGTGCAACAGGTGTGCACCAAAAACATCTGTCATGGGCAACGGGCGTGCACGACTCAATATCAGGTGCATCTAATCTGCACAAATCCCCGATTTAGTGCATCTGGTGTGCACAAAATCGTATCAAGTGCGCCAAGTATGCGCAAGAATCCTAATCAGGTGCACATGGTGCACGAAAACATACATCGAACATCAAAATCGAAATCACAGTACAAAAATGCACGAAAACTAGGTCAAAACATATGTCAAAATCATGTGTAACCCCTATACACGAAATCAACTCAAAATCTCAAAATATGTAAAACAAAATCAAGTGTACTGGGTGTGTACTCAACAACATCAATACAACTGATATATGAAACACAAATAGAATGAAGGTACACACATGAAATACCAATTGTAGCACAAAATCCTCAAAATACTAAAATCCAATCAATGAAAATATGAAATTCAAATCACTAAATCACAATCGTAAACACTATCGTCAATGCGCGCCCCTTTCCTCTGATATCGATTGCTTCGAACTCGTCTCTTCGTAGCTATGCAGACTGCGCTACCAACGGCAACGCTAATATCTAGAGTCTCCCATGTAATCGATCCCTTCACCTGATATCCGGACTACATTAAACTTTTTGATCGATCCATCAAAATCCCATAATTCCCCGAGAGCTCAACGCTCAAGTACAGCTTAAAAATATCCGGTACAAACCCCAGCATCGATGATCCAGCCGTAGAGGGGCAAACCCAAGTCTCACTAATGGCACCGCGGAACTGCCGTAAACCTTAAGGTTCAAGGGCGTTCTCGTGGTCATTATGTCGAGTTAGGGTTTCATTCTTCTAGAGGGTCCATCGAAATACCTGCATGTTCTTCCGAATACTTTAAACTTGGGAAAATGGTTTCCTGATAATCGTTCGAACCTTTTAACTTCATCCGGACGGCATGTGAATACCCTTCGTCCGCACGCTAAACAATGCTTCAATACTCAAGGATAACCAATACCCTAATGGTTATCACATTCGAGCCGTAGCTCCCTCTGCCAGTGCGCCCGTGGTAACAAAAAACCTCCCTCCGACATCGACGAAGATAGATCAACGGAACGAATGAAATACGGTGCAAACAAATGTACATCCTAAGGCTCCTTAAGCAGAGTAGCGTATCGTAAGTATGCCGCGGACCATACCCACGGTACGTTACTCTACCTAAATCGCCTACTCCATCAACCAAGGGTCACTTAGACTTATACAAGGTTAAACCTAGCGCTCTGATTCCAACTTTGTCACGACCCGAAAGTACGGAACGTGACCGGCACTTAGATTACGAAACGTCTAGAGGCGCAACGTAACCTAAGTAAACCGAAGGCCAGAAATCTAAATCATAAAAGAAGAAGAAGAAGAAGAAGAAAACATGTAGAATACAAGTTTAAAAGCAACATCAAATTTTTCCAAAAATTTCGGCAGAGTCTCCTCTGTAAAAACTGGCCACCAAACGGGCTACAACAGGTATAATATGCATAAACAATAAAAAGCATCCCCAAACGGGAGCTAGCTCAACGCCAACAGGCGGAAACAACCACAACAAACACAATAATATACAACGCCAAAGGGCGTGGCTCAAAACTCAAAAGAAAACAAATCCACCAAATCAGAATAATACATGCGCGACTCTAAGGTCGAAATAAAAGACTGGTCCAATAAACTTATCAATTAATACAAGTATGGTTGATGGAGCTTTCTAGATACAAATGAAATAATACAGATACAATGGTGGTTCAGATACAAGTGAACCAACCTACCGTGCAAATCACTCGGAAGGAAATCATGTGCCAGCAATCTGCCAAGAAAACCTGTACATCGAACCTGTAATAAAATTTGGCACGACGGGGGTGAGTTGCCAACTCGTGAGTAGAAGACATCTACGAAAAGAAATCGAATGCACGACGCTATCTTAGGTCATAGTAATACACCACTAAGTCCCAATCACCTAGTAATAGCAGGGTAATACTACGTGTAAAAGCAATTACTCCGTGCTCGTGTCAGTGCCTCATATAGTACTATGTCATATGAATGGATATGCATGCACCATGAATGTAAAATAACCAAATCCTGAAATCCAGATATGTCTGTATAAGAAATCTTTTAGCTGTTATCACAGTAAAATGTGTATAAGAATCTGAAATCTCAACAATGAAATCCATAGAAATCCGTGTCAAGCATCGACACAAACATGTAAATCTCAAGTCTCATAGTCTCAATATCTCGGGCTCCGTCAGTCCGGATCGGCCCATATCATCAAATCTCACGACAACGGTCGGTATCCTCCGGATATCCGCCGCGCCAGACATCACCGGTAGGTAGCCTTCCCCTGCCAGGCTCATCGTCTACAACTCGATCTTCTTGCCCCGGGGTACCATACCGGGCCCACCATGTACCCGAGACGGTTCATCCACTCCTCGAATCGGGTCTCGAAATCCATCAGAAAACACGAAATCTCATGGTGGACGACACATACATCACGAGAAAACCGCATCTTATTTTTAAAAAGAGAGGAGGAGAGAGAGAGAAGTTTTTATATATATTCTTGCGGTTTTCCCCAAAAATCCAGAAATCCCACAGAAATCCAAATCTCAAAACCATGAGTAGAATATGATAAATGTCGGCATATGCTCATAATACTGTGCGATAACATGAAAATATGAATGCAGGAATGTCTAAGTAATGAATATCATGTCTATACTAACATCAGAGAGTAATCACAATATTATATCGGTTTAGTTGTTAACTGATTTTATCAATAAAAGATAATATGATCTAAAGTGTACGTGACATAGAAATTACCGATGATGATGTGTGTGAGCCGGCAAATAAGTGTGCGTGGAATATGCGCATCATCGGTAATGGTGCTGGTGTCCTAACAGGTAATGTTTATACTGTTTATAGCAACATATGTATGAACATGCAACATTATGATACAATGCGAAAGTAAATACGAATGTATATTACCTACTCATTTAATATACTAATACTACCACCACTATATTACTCGAACCTAACCTAGTGTCCATCTAACCTCCTAAGGATAACTAAACCTAAGAACTAGTCAATAGAAATAAGAGTCTACCTAAGATCTGAATCAATATCCCTAATAGTCGGCGATCCAGCCTCAATAGCGTCACATACGTAGTACGGCTTCCTCGAATCAAGAGTGCAGATCAATCATCATATCCATGCCTCGTACGGTAAAATCCATCGCACGGCATCCCAATATCGGGGTACGGGTCAAGTATCTCCTAGGTGCCTCATCATTCGTATAATGTCATCATCAATACATCTCATGATCAAGGTGCTAAACTGTAATCCCATACATCAATCATATATCATTGTCATCGTAATATGCATCATTAGTTTATCCTCAGAAATATTATGTCACATGTTTCATATTGTGATTAAGTCATACTGAAATCATGTCGTCATCAAGTCACACCTATATAATGTCGTAATCAGGTTGTACATATATCATATCGTGATCAGTCACAAGTTGCAGTCCGGGTACTATTTTAGAGTCCCATGTATCTCAATATTATCACTACCCATTACAATTTATATATACCTGTTCATCATCTCATTCTCTAATGATCCGGTAACACTTAATACGACTGTATAGTCAAGAATCACAGCATCAAGCCCAGCTATACTGTTTTATCATACCTCAGATATCATATCGCATCAATGAATCCCATGTATGTGTTGTATATATATATACCTATACCTAGTTCTATATATATATACACATGCACGTATACACCATGACGTGTTCCAGTGTGTGCGTGTGTGTTTCTATCTGAAACCTACGAACCTCCTCCAAGGTATTCATCCTCTGGTATACTTTTCCTAAATCGGTCTAGTCCAACCTAGGGTCATTACTAGGGTCCTACTCATTAAGAATCTAGGGTCACATCTGGTTTCCTAATGTCAATAAGTACTATTCCTATTCTATGTTGCGGGGGTAAACGCCATCCACCCGACTTCCCCACGTTGATATACATCTACTCACCTGGTCCATGTCTGCCGACGACGGTGTCGCGATAATCCTCTTCATCGCCCGTAGTCCACTTGAAGGGTAGCTAAACGCAAACATATAAATAACATCGTAAACCGAATCACATACAAAAGTCAAACGATACCAGGAACAAGCATAGGTTAAAACCTATGTCCCGTTCACGCAAAAGAACCAAATACCGCTCGATATCGGTGTACAAACTCCGATGGATCGAGATAAACATCAACAAACAACTTGTAGTTTTAAAACACATTACTTATACTATAAAACATGATTAAATCCATCGAAACCCTAAATCTATCAAACCGTCCAATTTCGTAAAACCCGAAAATGCCAGTTTACCGTTTTTCATCAAAACTTGACATTTAAATGAAACCAATGGTCATAAAACTCATTAAATAGCATAACTAGACTACAAACTATTACTATATTTTTATTACACAAATTTATATAGATTTGAAATTTCTAGTTTGCACCCTTTAACAATTTTCAACATTTTTCAAGCAAAACAAAACAATTCCACCACAAAACATGATTTTGCATAAATTAGTGACTTAAACCACAATTCATGATGATAATGATATAATTAAACCATAATTATATTTTTAATCTCATTTATTTAGGAATTTCTAAAATCTAATTTACAAAAATAACAATTTTTATCACAATTTATCAATTATCCATAGAAACTAGCAATCAATTTAAGTTTTCCATTCCACCAACAAGTTAAAACTCTTATTAAGACCAAAATATAGTATTACAAATATTAATTGAGATTTATTTCACCAATAATTAGGTTTTATAGAAACCTAGTTAGCAAAAATTCCTAATTTAAACAATTTTCAATGAAAAATTTACAATTCAACAACCATGCAATATTTTCCAATTCTAAAAGTGTTAAACTAACTATTATAACACTAAATAATTAACAAAAATCATAACTTGAATTTACAAACCCTAACTTGAATTTTAAAAAAAAAACGTAGAATTAATTCATTAAATCTAATTAAGCTTAATTGAACATCTAATAACAATAAATCAAAAGAAAGAAATTATACCTCCAAAAATATGAAATCCAAACAAGAAATGAGCCTCCAAAATGTATGCTATCCCACTCCAAAATCCATGTAAATATGAGCAAGAATAGAAGGGTAGAAAAATATATAGGATTTTGTGGAATTTTAATTGAATTTTTGATGTATTTTTGATGATTTTTGAATAAAAATGAGGTGGAAAATGGGGGGGGGGGCAGCCATGGTGATGGGGAGGCCGGCCACAATAAGGGGAAGAGGGAGAAACACATGAGAAATGGTGTAGAAACTTCTCCAAAATGTCATCATCTTAATGTCTTTTCATGCTTTATTCATTTTCTTTTAATTCTTTTCTAAAATAACTCAAGAAAGATCTAGAAACAAGGAAAAATTTGCAAATAAATTTTGCATGGTACACACTAAATTCTAATATGCCATGGTTCATTTTTACAAATTAAAACCATTTAAATTTGTAATTTACACTAATTTAGTGTAAAAATAAAGCTTATGTTAATATTTAAAATAATTAATTTAGGAAAAATATTTTATTAAACTAAAAATTTATAAGTGGCTAAATAAACACCATTTACTAGTAATTTCATAATTAAAATAGATATTTTTAAAATTATAATGAAAAACAATCCCGGTTTGGTCTTACGAAAATTACATTTTATTTTACCGAAAATCCTAAAATTCACTTAAACACTTTTATTCATTTAATTATTTATTTAATTACTTTTAAAACGTTACAATCTTCCCCCCTTTAAGAAATTCAGTCCCCGAATTTAAATTAAAACTCCCCCTCCAAACACTAAAACGTTTAGCAAACACTCAAATCGTCGGGGCTCCGAAATTATCAATACATAACAAAAATCAACTCCGTCAAGTATAATGCAATCATCGGAGTTATGGCGAGAATAAAATATCAAAACCCAATATGAAAACCATCTTAATATACCTCAATCTATAACTTATATATAGTGCGCATCATAGTAAAGCCGTTCAAATATCTGAATAAGGAAATATGCAAAAACCCCTTTTTGAAAATCGCCGTGTGATGCACGTGTCACGGCATAAGTAGCGGACGTTTATTTTAAAAAAATAGCTATATATATATATATATCCTTTATTTAACATACACGTCCCGCTTGGTTACTAAATCAAATAGTAATGGTTATGAAAACATACTGCTCAAACTGAAATCAATCCTAATCACATCGTAAAAATATCATGTGCGTCTGATGCGCACTGAAATCGAAACCAAATACAAATACCACGAATACTCATAAAACAAAACTAAGTGCAACAGGTGTGCACCAAAAACATCTGTCATGTGCAACGGGCGTGCACAACTCAATATCAGGTGCATCTAATCTGCACGAAACCCCGATTTAGTGCATCTGGTATGCACAAAATCGTATCAAGTGCGCCAAGTATGCGCAAGAATCCTAATCAGGTGCACATGGTGCACGAAAACATACATCGAACATCAAAATCGAAATCACAGTACAAAAATGCACGTAAACTAGGTCAAAACATATGTCAAAATCTTGTGTAACCCCTATACACGAAATCAACTCAAAATCTCAAAATATGTAAAACAAAATCAAGTGTACTGGGTGTGTACTCAACAATATCAATACAACTGATATATGAAACACAAATAGAATGAAGGTACACACATGAAATACCAATCGTAGCACAAAATCCTCAAAATACTAAAATCCAATCAATGAAAATATGAAATTCAAATCACTAAATCACAATCGTAAACACTATCGTCAATGCGCGCCCCTTTCCTCTTATGTCGATTGCTTCGAACTCGTCTCTTCGTAGCTATGCAGACTGCGCTACCAACGGCAACGCTCATATCTAGAGTCTCCCATGTAATCGATCCTTTCACCTGATATCCGTACTACATTAAACTTTTCGATCGATCCATCAAAATCCCATAATTCCCCGAGAGCTCAACGCTCAAGTACAGCTTAAAAATATCCGGTACAAACCCCAGCATCGATGATCCAGCCGTAGAAGGGCAAACCCAAGTCTCACTAATGGCACCGCGGAACTGCCGTAAACCCTAAGGTTCAAGGGCGTTCTCGTGGTCATTATGTAGAGTTAGGGTTTCATTCTTCTAGAGGGTCCATCGAAATACCTGCATGTTCTTCCGAATACTTTAAACTTGGGAAAATGGTTTCCTGATAATCGTTCGAACCTTTTAACTTCATCCGGACGGCATGTGAATACCCTTCGTCCGCACGCTAAACAATGCTTCAATACTCAAGGATAACCAATACCCTAATGGTTATCACATTCGAGCCGTAGCTCCCTCTGCCAGTGCGCCCGTGGTAACAAAAAACCTCCCTCCGACATCGACGAAGATAGATCAACGGAACGAATGAAATACGGTGCAAACAAATGTACATCCTAAGGCTCCTTAAGCAGAGTAGCGTATCGTAAGTATGCCGCGGACCATACCCACGGTACGTTACTCTACCTAAATCGCCTACTCCATCAACCAAGGGTCACCTAGACTTATACAAGGTTAAACCTAGCGCTCTGATACCAATTTTGTCACGACCCGAAAGTACGGAACGTGACCGGCACTTAGATTACGAAACGTCTAAAGGCGCAACGTAACCTAAGTAAACCGAAGCCCCGAAATCTAAACCATAAAAGAAGAAGAAGAAGAAGAAGAAGAAAACATGTAGAATACAAGTTTAAAAGCAACATCAAATTTTTCCAAAAATTTCGGCAGAGTCTCCTCTGTAAAAACTGGCCCCCAAACGGGCTACAACAGGTATAATATGCATAAACAATAAAAAGTATCCCCAAACGGGAGCTAGCTCAACGCCAACAGGCGGAAACAACCACAACAAGCACAATAATATACAACGCCAAAGGGCGTGGCTCAAAACTCAAAAGAAAACAAATCCACCAAATCAGAATAATACATGCGCGACTCTAAGGTCGAAATAAAAGACTGGTCCAATAAACTTATCAATTAATACAAGTATGGTTGATGGACCTTTCTAGATACAAATGAAATAACACAGATACAATGGTGGTTCAGATACAAGTGAACCAACCTACCATGCAAATCACTCGGAAGGAAATCATGTGCCAGCAATCTGCCAAGAAAACCTGTTCATCGAACCTGTAATAAAATTTGGCACAACGGGGGTGAGTTGCCAACTCGTGAGTAGAAGACATCTACGAAAAGAAATCGAATGCACGACGTTATCCTAGGTCATAGTAATACACCACTAAGTCCCAATCACCTAGTAATAGCAGGGTAATACTACGTGTAAAAGCAAATACTCCGTGCTCGTGTCAGTGCCTCATATAGTACTATGTCATATGAATGGATATGCATGCACCATGAATGTAAAATAACCAAATCCTGAAATCCAGATATGTCTGTATAAGAAATCTTTTAGCTGTTATCACAGTAAAATGTGTATAAGAATCTGAAATCTCAACAATGAAATCCATAGAAATCCGTGTCAAGCATCGACACAAACATGTAAATCTCAAGTCTCACAGTCTCAATATCTCGGGCTCCGTCAGTCCGGATCGGCCCATATCATCAAATCTCACGACAACGGTCGGTATCCTCCGGATATCCGCCGCGCCAGACATCACCGGTAGGTAGCCTTCCCCTGCCAGGCTCATCGTCTACAACTCGATCTTCTTGCCCCGGGGTACCATACCGGGCCCACCATGTACCCGAGACGGTTCATCCACTCCTCGAATCGGGTCTCGAAATCCATCAGAAAACACGAAATCTCATGGTGGACGACACATACATCACGAGAAAACCGCATCTTATTTTTAAAAAGAGAGGAGGAGAGAGAGAGAAGTTTTTATATATATTCTTGCGGTTTTCCCCAAAAATCCAGAAATCCCACAGAAATCCAAATCTCAAAACCATGAGTAGTATATGATAAATGTCGGCATATGCTCATAATACTGTGCGATAACATGAAAATATGAATGCAGGAATGTCTAAGTAATGAATATCATGTCTATACTAACATCAGAGAGTAATCACAATATTATATCGGTTTAGTTGTTAACTGATTTTATCAATAAAAGATAATATGATCTAAAGTGTACGTGACATAGAAATTACCGATGATGATGTGTGTGAGCCGGCAAATAAGTGTGCGTGGAATATGCGCATCATCGGTAATGGTGCTGGTGTCCTAACAGGTAAGGTTTATACTGTTTATAGCAACATATGTATGAACATGCAACATTATGATACAATGCGAAAGTAAATACGAATGTATATTACCTACTTATTAAATATACTAATACTACTACCACTATATGACTCGAACCTAACCTAGTGTCCATCTAACCTCCTAAGGAAAACTAAACCTAAGAACTAGTCAATAGAAATAAGAGTCTACCTAAGGTCTGAATCAATATCCCTAATAGTCGGCGATCCAGCCTCAATATCGTCACATACGTAGTACGGCTTCCTCGAATCAAGAGTGCGGATCAATCATCATATCCATGCCTCGTACGGTAAAATCCATCGCACGGCATCCCAATATCGGGGTACGGGTCAAGTATCTCCTAGGTGCCTCATCATTCGTATAATGTCATCATCAACACATCTCATGATCAAGGTGCTAAACTGTAATCCCATACATCAATCATATATCATTGCCATCGTAATATGCATCATTAGTTTATCCTCAGAAATATTATGTCACATGTTTCATATTGTGATTAAGTCATACTGAAATCATGTCGTCATCAAGTCACACCTATATAATGTCGTAATCAGGTTGTACATATATCATATCGTGATCAGTCACAAGTTGCAGTCCGGGTACTATTTTAGAGTCCCATGTATCTCAATATTATCACTACCCATTACAATTTATATATACCTGTTCATCATCTCATTCTCTAATGATCCGCTAACACTTAATACGACTGTATAGTCAAGAATCACGGCATCAAGCCCAGTTATACTGTTTTATCATACCTCAGATATCATATCGCATCAATGAATCCCATGCATGTGTTGTATATATATACCTATACCTAGTTCTATATATATATACACATGCATGTATACACCATGACGTGTTCCAGTGTGTGCGTGTGTGTTTCTATCTGAAACCTACGAACCTCCTCCAAGGTATTCATCCTCTGGTATGCTTTTCCTAAATCGGTCTATTCCAGCCTAGGGTCATTACTAGGGTCCTACTCATTAAGAATCTAGGGTCACATCTGGTTTCCTAATGTCAATAAGTACTATTCCTATTCTATGTTGCGGGGGTGCTAAACGCCATCCACCCGACTTCCCCCCGTAGATATACATCTACTCACCTGGTCCATGTCTGCCGACGACGGTGTCGCGATCCTCCTCTTCATCGCCCGTAGTCCACTTGAAGGGTACCTAAACGCAAACATATAAATAACATCGTAAACCGAATCACATACAAAAGTCAAACGATACAAGGAACAAGCATAGGTTAAAACCTATGTCCCGTCCACGCAAAAGAACCAAATACCGCTCGATATCGGCGTACAAACTCCGATGGATCGAGATAAACATCAACAAACAACTTGTAGTTTTAAAACACATTACTTATACTATAAAACATGATTAAATCCATCGAAACCCTAAAATCTATCAAACCGTCCAATTTCGTAAAACCCGAAAATGCCAGTTTACCATTTTTCATCAAAACTTGACATTTAAATGAAACCAATGGTCATAAAACTCATTAAATAGCATAACTAGACTATACAAACTATTACTATATTTTTATTACACAAATTTATATAGATTTGAAATTTCTAGTTTGCACCCTTTAACAATTTTCAATATTTTTCAAGCAAAACACAACAATTCCACCACAAAACATGATTTTGCATAAATTAGTGACTTAAACCACAATTCATGATGATAATGATATAATGAAACCATAATTATATTTTTAATCTCATTTATTTAGGAATTTCTAAAATCTAGTTTACAAAAATAACAATTTTTATCACAATTTATCAATTATCCATAGAAACTAGCAATCAATTTAAGTTTTCCATTCCACCAACAAGTTAAAACTCTTATTAAGACCAAAATATAGTATTACAAATATTAATTGAGATTTATTTCACCAATAATTAGGTTTTATAGAAACCTAGTTAGCAAAAATTCCTAATTTAAACAATTTTCAATGAAAAATTTACAATTCAACAACCATGCAATATTTTCCAATTCTAAAAGTGTTAAACTAACTATTATAACCCTAAATAATTAACAAAAATCATAACTTGAATTTACAAACCCTAACTTGAATTTTAAAAAAAAACATAGAATTAATTCATTAAATCTAATTAAGCTTAATTGAACATCTAATAACAATAAATCAAAAGAAAGAAATTATACCTCCAAAAATATGAAATCCAAACAAGAAATGAGCCTCCAAAATGTATTCTATCCCACTCTAAAATCCATGTAAATATGAGCAAGAATAGAAGGGTAGAAAAATATATAGGATTTTGTGGAATTTTAATTGAATTTTTGATGTATTTTTGATGATTTTTGAATAAAAATGAGGTGGAAAATTGGGGGGGGGGGCAGCCATGGTGATGGGGAGGCCGGCCACAGTAAGGGGAAGAGGGAGAAACACATGAAATGTCATCATCTTAATGTCTTTTCATGCTTTATTCATTTTCTTTTAATTCTTTTCTAAAATAACTCAAGAAAGATCTAGAAACAAGGAAAAATTTGCAAATAAATTTTGCATGATACACACTAAATTCTAATATGCCATGGTTCATTTTTACAAATTAAAACCATTTAAATTTGTAATTTACACTAATTTAGTGTAAAAATAAAGCTTATGTTAATATTTAAAATAATTAATTTAGGAAAAATATTTTATTAAACTAAAAATTTATAAGTGGCTAAATAAACACCATTTACTAGTAATTTCATAATTAAAATAGATATTTTTAAAATTATAATGAAAAACAATCCCGGTTTGGTTTTACGAAAATTACATTTTACTTTACCGAAAATCTTAAAATTCACTTAAACACTTTTAGTCATTTAATTATTTATTTAATTACTTTTAAAACGTTACACCAGTTTAGGGACATAGTGGTCCAACATTCCCGTTTTGGGGACGAATGTTGATTTAAGGACGCATTATGTAACACCTGAGTCTGTGTTTAGTAGTAATTGCGTGTTAATGTTGGGTCTTTTGGTAAAAAGTTTACCAAAACAGGTTCTAGTGATCTATCTAGTTTTATGGTTATCTTGTAGGATGTTATCTCGACCACACACCAGCATATAGCCACCAAAACAGCACATTTCAACCCCACATATCAGCCCATTTCAACAACATCACATCAGCCAAAGACAAATCAGCCACATATCATCATTTCAGCCACCAAAAGTCCATTTCACCAACACCTATAACGCCTAGCTCAGCTGTAACTACATCAAAAGCAGCACCAACATCACATCAGCCCCAAATTCTACCCAATTTCAGCCTTAAGGTCAGCAATTGCTGTTGCAACAGCCACCGAACCCCATGAAAAAACAGCAGCAGCATCACATCATACCAGCCCATAGTTCAACACACAACACCACACTCCACCACAAATACTTCAACATCTTCTCCACCTGCTGCTACTGCTTCAAAACAGCAACACTAGCAAAAGAACAGCATCAGCTAGCAGCATCAGCAATAACAAGATCAACAGCAACAATTCAGCTCTGTTCCAACCAAGTTTTGCAACACCAGGAGCTTTAGCAACAGCACACACTCTCTCCTTCTCCTTGTTTGTGAGATTCCTAGGGGGTATATTTCCTAAACTCTGTCCATGTTGCTAGAATATGAGTTGTTAGCTAATTAGTGTTAGAATTGTGTGGTGATATTAGGATCTGCTATTAAAAGGTACTTGTTCTAGATTAGCAAACAAGACTAAATTAGTATGCAGGGTTTTCTGGAGTTTTGTGTGGGACCCGAACCCCTCTGACCGGAGGATGGCCGGCGGCCTCCTCTTCCCTGACCGGCGACGCCGACCACCTGTGTGAGAGAGTGTGTGTGTTTGTGTGTAGGGGTGTCTATGGGTATTTTTCCTGAGGTTGGCATTGTTTACTTGTTAAGTTTCCACCAGAGACCAAATCTGGAGTTGTGTAGCCATATTATTATGATTTTGGTGGACTT
The DNA here is from genome assembly GCA_030015575.1 of Agapanthus africanus. Taxonomy (NCBI): domain Eukaryota; kingdom Viridiplantae; phylum Streptophyta; class Magnoliopsida; order Asparagales; family Amaryllidaceae; genus Agapanthus; species Agapanthus africanus. Next base: position 544,422,258 of record CM057337.1, read on the forward strand.
TGATGCTAACTTGGGTGACTTTGTGGAGAACAGGGAATTTCAGGGTGTTTAAAGTTAAGATAACCCTAGGTATGCTGTTGGTATCACTTGTTTCCTATTTAACCTACCTAGTTCCTTAAAATACACCCTTTGTGCACACTTGCTGCTTTAACTAGCCTTCTTGGATATTTAAAATCTGCTATACTTAGGGTGATATTTTAAATAAGCAAACATATACATTAGGATATAAACTGTACTAGGACCATAGGGTAGCAACCTGGACCCTTTCCACCGGATTTGGGCCGGCCTGACCCCCCTTGCCACCGGCCCAATAGGGTAGGATTGCCCTGGTTTTTGGCTATGTAGTGTCTGTAGGTTGGGTTATGTGTTTGGTATTGTTTATTTCCCTTGTTTTTGTCCCAGAAGAAATCTGGAGCTAATAACGTGTTTCCGATGTTTTAAGTCTCGTGCGACACGCGCGTGATACGTGTGGTTCTGTGGCGCGCTGCGCGACACAGCGCGTCAGCATAGGTTCTGGTGGGTTTGTGCGCGTCGCGTCGTGTCGTGTGCACGCGCGTTTAGTTTCGCGCACGTGTATCCTTTTTATAGATATATCGTGTTTTGCAGGATTTTTCCTTATATGGTGACTTTTGTAAATTCTAGGTTCGCAGGCAGGGACTTCGAGCGCAGCGGAGAAAGGAAAGCAGGTGGTCGGACATACCTAGCGTGGGATCACGGGTGAGTAGATTTAACATCTACGGGGGACGATCGTTTGGATGGCGCAAGTCGCCCGATAGATTTCGTAAACTGGAAAATAGTAAACTGGATAATCACTTGTGACATTAGAATAATAATACTGGCATGATAATTGCTGCAATTAGATCAATATATGATACCCATATACAAAAACTCATTTGTAGGACATTTGCACCATTACCAGGTTTTTATATGCAGCACAAGCGCTATTCATGTTGACACACACCCAGGTAATTGCCATGTCACAACACTAAATAACTGCAAATCTGAAACATGTAATTGCTTAGAATTGTGCTATTGCAATAAATATTTAAAATGAAATCATAAGAATTGTTATTCTCGTGCAAATGCATTAATTCACTTGCTCATGCTTGGTATAAATCATACATTGCAAATTGACACCTTATGCATTCATTTGTAAGTGCACGGCGGCGCCCCGGCCGTCAATCCGACGGCCAAATGCGGAAGCGGTGATAAACTTTAATTTTGCGAACTTAGCAAACCGGCACCACCGCGCACTAAACACCCGGATCAGACCATTAAACTAGTTCTAGCTAACTACAAGATGGGTTAGAGATATACCGAGTGATCCGAGTCCTCCGGTCTTCTCGTCGTCGTCCTGATTTCCTGTGGAAACTCCGGTCGTTGCCTCCTTGCCGGAAGGGCACCACATCGCCTGCATCTTTTACGGGCTCCCACCTCAATACCGAGGCAACTTGGGCGCGAAGTTGGCTGGCCGACGCGTCCAAGATTTGCTGTAGAAAGTGTAGTGTAGAGGCTATGTCTCATATGGGGTTTTGTTGCAATTTGAAGATGATGGAGGAAACAAGATAAGGAAAAATGGTGCTTGCATTTTTCCTAGCATGAAATGAGATCAAGAAAAATCCCACAAGCTCAAAATGAAACTCTCTCTTCTTCTTCTCTCAAGTGTGTCCAACCTTATCATATTAGAATGGTGGAGGAAAGAACATGAATCCATAATAAGAAGGGAGGTGAGTGTAGTAAAAGCAAGGGGGTGACCACAACCCTAAAGAAATGATAACCATCTCAAATCAATATCAAATCCACTCTAATCAACTCTAATCATCTAAAAGCAAGTGATGATGATAGAAAAGAATGGTATCAAAAGATGCTTTCATAATTAATCCATATGCAAGAAGCCCCTTCCACAATTGTTATTTGCAAACTTGCAAATAACCCTCTCCATCGGAAATGTCCGGCCGGGAAAGAACAAAGGAAAACCGGCCGGAACGGAATGCAAACTCGCAACTCCAGAAAACTGGTCCCGTAATAAATCACAGGAAAACCCCAATACTGTGCATACACACCCGCATCTGTATTCCGACCGGATACAAATGCAATGAGAAAAAATCTACACTGTACTATACTAGGATCCGGCTTAAACCAAAGCTGGCTAGTAATATCCGTTCGATCCTGATCCGTGCAATACCGCACGTATCCGATCGAACCTTGCCATATATCTATACGTCCTCTAGTACGAACTGTCCGATCCTGATCCGTGCAATACTGCACGTATCTGATCGGACCCTGCCATATCTCCATGCGGCCTCTACAGCGTTTCGCCCGAAAGCTTGAGTAACTGAAAGTGCGGTGGACTCTAAAGACTCATCAATACTATGGCTGTGGATTTAACCACTAGCACGTCAGAGGTATAAACCAATACGTGACGGGCCACCAGCTATTGACCAAAAGGGACGTCGATGAGCGAACTCATCCTGACACCCTACTGAGCCTGTCAGTGACAATATCCGTACAGTCCGGTCCGTTCGTCTATGAGCATCGCATGTCGGGCCTAGGGGGTTGGTAAAAGTCAGACCCCCAAAAGCGGTATAAGTCGTGTCGGAGTGTAGCCCAGAACACCCTGAGATACTACTGGAATACCTACCAGTAAATCTCCTGCCTTGGCCAAGGACTTCGTGTAATGGCTCTCCTAGACACAGCGCGACCTCACCCCTAATACCGGGAGAGACGAACCCCTGAAGATCCGCTCACTGCCTCCATGTGGCTCGGGACTGTACCCAACTAAAACCTGTTTGCACGACTCCTTTGAGCCGTGGTAGGGTAGTAATCAAAGCACAGTGGGAACTCACACGAGACAAATGACGATCCCCAGGTCGATGAACTAACCTGTACACATGTCACCTGGTAACTGATATCTGACGTCAGGTATAAGACCAACTAGCATGTTCCCGGCGAGTCCTGTCCGGTGTACTCATAACCCAATGAGCACCTGTATACATCTTAGGTGAACCAACTGACACCAGTGGCTTGTGAGACCGGCCATCGCCCCTCGTCGGGGTCTCGACTGTATATACTAGTCTACTCTGGAGAATCGATGCCCTGTCTCGAAACTCCCACGACTAGGGACCTTTTAAGGATGTGCTTATAGACTCCAGCTCTCACTTATATGATCGCCCTCATACTGCTGGCAGTCAAGCAAGAATCCTAGGGGCTCTATCAACGTGCAATAGCGACCTGTCAGGTCACCTGAAGCAGTACACGATGATAAAGGTAAACCAGATAGCATACTATCATCTCGAGTAAGATTGTCCTACCGGGATAGGTCCTCCCTCAATCATTGCAATCACGTGCCTGTGATCCAATAATTGACTCTGAGGGCACTATCTCCAACAATCTCCCACTTGCACTCAAGGCTAATTATTGCGATGTCGCATACTCACAGCCCGTGTGATACCGAACACCCAACTCCTCTACTAGTCAGTCTCACAAATCCCGTTTGTGAAACTATTGCGGTCGAGGAATAGCCTCAGTGAGTGGATCCGCCTAGATGTTTCTTTCTATGTCTCTCTATGTCTCAAGTTCGCGGAGAAAGCCATCTCCCGAAATGAGCAATACCTGTCTTAGAATGTCTGGATGTCTGATGGGACTTAGCTCATAAATGAACTCCAAATCCAAACTTCTTAGACTGTATCGTCAACTGAACTTAATCAGTATCCTGCGCCATGCCACCCTCAGTATTGCCTTGGACCACCTGTCCAAAATACTGCCCCTCGTCAGAAGGAAAAATATAACTCTGACAACCTCCTTGTCGTCCATGTGACCTTGGAAGCTTGGAATGATAACTGTTTCCCAAATGAGGCTGTCGTTATCATATCCCTAGAACATCCACTTATGTTTTAAAACTGCTTCCGACTGTTTCTCCAGGATTGGATCAATGTCAACTTATTGCATCTGGTGCAAGAACAACATCTGGTGTGGTACTTGACATCTCATGATTGACTCAATTGCTTGAGCAAGTGATCTGCCAATCATGCACATCCCTCTCCCCTTTAGTCTGTAAGACACCTTTAGAGAGGGTGACTCCATTACCTGCAGGCACACTACCATGCCAGGAGTCATCCATTCTAAATACTCTTAGAATGCTGCCTAAGTACCCAGATTGGGAAACCACCCAAATCTAGATCTAAAACTATAGATCTAGTAACCAGTATGTCTGATATAATGTCCAAGTCCTTTGTGGAGAAACCACTGTGTGACGACCAGAGTATAACCGATCGTAGTATAGGAATGTCACTTCCTACTTTGTGTATGTCATCCAAAACCCGGATATAACACCCTACTATCTTCTCAACAGATCCATCCCCTATTCTGATGACGTCAAACCCATAACTGTCACATCAGAAATAGATGATCTATCTCCGCTATATCTGCTTTAGTCTATAAGTAGACATAAGCTACCTGTCCACCAATGCTTCCGCTGCTCCCACTGACTACGACAACCCTCTGGCAGAGTCATATAGACGTGCACTTCTAAAGCTAGTTTAGAACGACGCTATACTCATCCTCCTGCCGGGTCTCGCAGCCTGGAACAACAACAATGGCAAGTGTGGGTAAACAAGAACTTCCCTGTCACCGTCCTTGAGGCTACCGGAGTACCTCTCGGGTGCCTGAAGTTACCCACCTTATCTGCGGAGTGGCCAATGGAATGTCAAATCAGATTGAATCTTTAGGTTCCTTATCAAATCTTCAGTAATCGTTTGCGGTTCTGGAATCACTTCCAGTTCTACCATACTCCCACTACTGTTTTAGAAAAAATCCATTTTTATTAAAACTGTGTCGAGTCTAGAGCAATATTACTATTGATCTCCCAGATGGTAGAAAGTCAACCCTCGTCATAGCCTGGGTCAACCCACAAACAGCCATTACAGAAACGTGCCTTGAGTTATCCAGAGTCTGGTTTTAATCATAAGCCGGACAACTCCCCGTACCTTAACAATATTAAGATATGAACTGTACTATATCCAATATAGAACCAGAGGCACTGATTTAATTGAACCAGATTCAAATCATGCAGCTATCTTCAGTGCATGTCAACTAAATGGAAGGAGGTCGATCAGCGTTACTCAACTTAGGAATGCTTCCAATTATGAGTAACCTGAAAGAGAAGCAATTTCTCTTTATCATTACTATCAACTGAATACCATACACAAGTATCTACATCTTCGATCACTTTGAAGAATCCCGATACTTGCCACACCTGGTTCTCTACTCTATTCAAATACCTATAACTCCTCAAAACTTAGACCCTGTGTTTCTAGAAAACACATGTCTAAGAACTAGAGAAGTTAAAAGTAAACAGAATATAGTATGAGGACCAACCCCTCTGTCATAATGGACACTGGACAACATACAATACTCTGTATAAGTCCGCTGAGTCTGATAACTCATTCACTGTGTGTCGTAGGTTGAAAACTGTACTATGGTTATGAAGAATTACACCGCTGTTTAATGCTCCCTACCTAACCATCCACTGATATAGGTAAATATCGTAGACATAATTTCAGAAAGGTATATCTCACTCTATGAAAATAGACGTACAGATATATCAATTTGAAATTGGTGCATAAAAGCGGATATTCAAAACCAAATATTTGCCGACCGGCAAACAGCCCAGGTGATCTCCTCAAATATCACCGATTACAACGAATCCCGATATAATGAGGATGATCACCCAATTTCCAATAACTTACTCCCACTCATCATCTGTAAAACCATACAGATGTGAGAATCAAACCTGGTAAATACATACCCTGGAGCAAGTGTCTAATCGGGAAATCAGTTTTCTTTTAACAGTACACGGTTGAACTGAAACATTGAAATGTTTCGATGGGGTATCCTGGTATTCCTAGTAATGCCTCTACCATTATCCAGATTCATAACTATAACCGTATAATTCTTTGCCACCTCTCCAAATCCCTTTATATGTCTTTAGTCATTACCTTCTGCACACCCCTTAGGCCAAATGGTTTTCTTCCTTCCCTACCGTTCGGCACCAGCCTATGGTTTGGAAGAAGACTATCCAATAAGCATAATGGGTGTACTGTCCTAGTCCTAGGAGCACTCGCAATGCGAGAGAAGGTGAAGATAAAAGACAACCGAATAAACCTTATTCCTATTTCTCCTGAATCAGAATCCATCCCCGAACTGGAACAAGTTCCTTTCGAGTTCGTATATAACCATACGATGGAGTATCCAATAAACTGTGGATCTTCGTAGTGATACGGAGTGTCCTAGAGAAATACAAAGGTGATTTAGGATTGGCGAAGAAATACTTGGTTTGGTCGTGAATATCAGTCGCAATTTACTTTGCCCTTTTACTAATCCCTTGCTTTGTCTTAATCTTAATACCTTCTGCACACCGTTTAGGTTAATTGGTTTTCTTCATTCCCCACCGTTCGGCACCAGCCTAAGGTTTGGAAGAAGACTATCCAATTTGCGTAATAGGTGTACTATCTCCTAAACTAAGGAGTACTCGTAACTTGAGAGAAGGCAAAAAGGAAAAGACAACTGAATAATCCTATCCGTTTTCTCCAGAACCGGAAACCATCCTCGAATAAATTCCTTCGAGTTCGTATCTAACCATACGATGGTTTTGTCCAATGGAAGTGGACGTTCGTAGCAATACGGGGTGTCCTGGAGAAAAGGGTAAAAGTAGGAGTGGCAATGAGGTCTGCAACTCTGACAATCCAAAAGTCAGTGTTTAAGAAGGTTCGGTCAACTTGGTCACTGAGTCATAGTCTAGGGTCGGGTCAATGGTCGCTGCCAGAGAGAGAGAGAAAAGAAACACTCAGCATGCACTCTAACCTAGATCAGAATGGTTATCACTTTATCTAATCAGGAAACCTCCCACTGTACCTCAAATTCTCCTCCAAACCTGAAAGAAGAATTAGTCGGGGTCACCCGAGGAGTAAACCAACTCATCAGTGGGAATCGGGATCCAACTATCATTGCATGATAACGTGACGGAATCCGCTCACACTATCACACTCCAGAAGGTATGCGCATATCTGGCAAGTTTCAGTTCTTTTGAAACTCCCGATGTGATTTTTACCCCATGCTCTTATGACCTTGACTTTGGCCAACAAATCATAAGTCGCATGTCAAGTTCTGCCCGCCATTCTCCAGGTTAATTTGAGCCCACCCGTACAAGCCCTTGACTTTGTCCAACAAGGCTATACGACTGCCCCAAACCAACACATCTATCTATGCTGCATATGAATAACCAACAGCTACCAAACACTGTGCCTTGACTTTGGCCAACAAACACAGCTTGAATACTATTGACTACCCATATGAAACGACGGAGGGCTACGAATTGTTTCTGGCGAAAACCTTTAACGTAATGAACTTGATATCGTTGAAGGAACTGATAGCTTTTTAGAAAATATAGTGACGAAAACCTTTACTAAAGAGGTCACTCCTGGTGAAGGGATCTCGGCTCTTTCCCCGTAGAATGGGGTGCAGGATATTCCAAATGAATACCACGATGCAAAGCAAAAGTAATCGGCTATAGTGAAGTTAATGCCCTGACGCAAACTTCTGTCCAAGGGGTCACTCCCGGTGAAGGGATCTCGGCCCTTGCCTCGTCGACTGAGGAGCAGGATATTCCAAATGAATACCACGATGCAAAACAAAAGTGAACGTCCTTGCAATAACAACTTTTTGAAAAGTGTTCCAACAACATCAGAATAGGTTTGTTTTAACTTGCATTGATCCGAATCAACGCAGTCCCATCAATTGATCACACCACAAAGAACGAAAATATACTGATGTACGTATATGCCATCCGCATTCGCCACTGGGTCCCGTCATTACCAGTTAGGTTAGCTAACTAACGACAGAGCGGGGACTGGACTAGCGCGGATGTAAAACATATACAACATCTAGTAATATATATACCAATATATTATATTCGCTCAAGGCGTGATAAAAATGCAACATCACAGAAATGTACAGCATCACAGAACAATACAGATATCTGGGATCCCCGGGTTTCACAGAGCCAGTACTGAAACCCGACGTTCCCCTGGTCATGTGGATAGCCTGTGCAATGAAATCCTAGACCCCTACGGGCGCGGCAAGTTACCCGCCAAAACCTGAAGCGAGGCAGCCCCCTTCAGCACCGTGAATGGACCACCCAGCACTTCACGGAATCCGATAACTTGGGCACCCCTCCTGGGTCAACCTGTACCCCCTACGAGTGCGGCGAATAGCCCGCCAATTCTAGAGTGAAGCCCCCTCCGTCCTAATGCCATGAGATGCGGGCTTGTTTCCCTCCAGAACCCGGCTATCCGTGCACCCCACCGCGGGGTAATCCTAGTACAGAAAGTAAAATATACATACAACGGGTACATCGACCGCAACCTGGCCGTGCCCCAAAAAAATAATACAAACAGGCAGTGACGACAGCCCACACGTCGGACGCTCGCCCCGCAATATCAAATGTACATAATACAACAGAAACTGTACTAGTATTGCATCCAGGCTATCCTCCACGACCGATCCGCAACATCACAGCAAAATCACAGAACATCAACGTGAAAGTCACGTTCGCAAATCCGTCTAACCGGGCTATAGCAGTTAGACTGGATTTACCGGTCAAGTGACATTCACGGTCGCAGATATAATGTAAATACTGTGAAATAATGTGTTTAAAATATCCGATCGATCAAATTTTAATTAGTGGGCCCCCAAGCATTACTGTAGCTGATCAAGAAATTCTGGGCCCAATATTATTATTCCAAAACCCCTATTTTTAGCCCCTAAGCCCACTGCAAAGAAATGATGACATGAACCCACATTCCTGCGGCGGAACCGCGGCCAATGAGGGGTTATGGCCGCGGTTCCGCGGTCGTACGGAGGGATCGTGTCATCAAATTTTTCCAGTGTTCTTAGAACTCCCTGCACATCATTCTGAGACAACCTGAAAAATTTTTGGACTCCAAAAAATTCCGACAGAAACTGATAGTGCTTGAAAACGCGGTTTTGGGATTTTTTTCGATCGGAAACATAAAACACATTAAACCAAGCTAGACTATGTTAATGGCGAGGCTCTGATACCAATGTAAGTGCACGGCGGCGCCCCGGCCGTCAATCCGACGGCCAAATGCGGAAGCGGTGATAAACTTTAATTTTGCGAACTTAGCAAACCGGCACCACCGCGCACTAAACACTCGGATCGGACCATTAAACTAGTTCTAGCTAACTACAAGACGGGTTAGAGATATACCGAGTGATCCGAGTCCTCCGGTCTTCTCGTCGTCGTCCTGATCTCCTGCGGAAACTCCGGTCGTCGCCTCATTGCCGGAAGGGCACCACATCGCCTGCATCTTTTACGGGCTCTCACCTCAATACCGAGGCAACTTGGGCGCGAAGTTGGCTGGCCGACGCGTCCAAGATTTGCTGTAGAAAGTGTAGTGTAGAGGCTATGTCTCATTTGGGGTTTTGTTGCCATTTGAAGATGATGGAGGAAACAAGATAAGGAAAAATGGTGCTTGCATTTTTCCTAGCATGAAATGAGATCAAGAAAAATCCCACAAGCTCAAAATGAAACTCTCCCTTCTTCTTCTCTCAAGTGTGGCCAACCTTATCATATTAGAATGGTGGAGGAAAGAACATGAATCCATAATAAGAAGGGAGGTGAGTGTAGTAAAAGCAAGGGGGTGACCACAACCCTAAAGAAATGATAACCATCTCAAATCAATATCAAATCCACTCTAATCAACTCTAATCACCAAAAAGCAAGTGATGATAATAGAAAAGAATGGTATCAAAAGATGCTTTCATAATTAATCCATATGCAAGAAGCCCCTTCCACAATTGTTATTTGCAAACTTGCAAATAACCCCCTCCATCGGAAAAGTCCGGCCGGGAAAGAACAAAGGAAAACCGGCCGGAACGGAATGCAAACTGGCAACTCCAGAAAACTGGTCCCGTAATAAATCACAGGAAAACCCCAATACTGTGCATACACACCCGCATCTGTATTCCGACCGGATACAAATGCAATGAGAAAAAATCTACACTGTACTATACTAGGATCCGGCTTAAACCAAAGCCGGCTAGTAATATCCGTTCGATCCTGATCCGTGCAATACCGCACGTATCCGATCGAACCTTGCCATATATCTATACGTCCTCTAGTACGAACTGTCCGATCCTGATCCGTGTAATACCGCACGTATCTGATCGGACCCTGCCATATCTCCATGCGGCCTCTACAGCGTTTCGCCCGAAAGCTTGAGTAACTGAAAGTGTGGTGGACTCTAAAGACTCGTCAATACTATGGCTGTGGATTTAACCACTAGCACGTCAAAGGTATAAGCCAATACGTGACGGGCCACCAGCTATTGACCAAAAGGGACGTCGATGAGCGAACTCATCCTGACACCCTACTGAGCCTGTCAGTGACAATATTCGTACAGTCCGGTCCGTTCGTCTATGAGCATCGCATGTCGGGCCTAGGGGGTTGGTAAAAGTCAGACCCCCAAAAGCGGTACAAGTCGTGTCGGAGTGTAGCCCAGAACACCCTAAGATACTACTGGAATACCTACCAGTAAATCTCCTGCCTTGGCCAAGGACTTCGTGTAATGGCTCTCCTAGACACAGCGCGACCTCACCCCCAATACCGGGAGAGACGAACCCCTGAAGATCCGCTCACTGCCTCTATGTAGCTCGGGACTGTACCCAACTAATACCTGTTTGCTCGACTCCTTTGAGCCGTGGTAGGGTAGTAATCAAAGCACAGTGGGAACTCATACGAGACAAATGACGATCCCCAGGTCGATGAACTAACCTCTACACATGTCACCTGGGAACTGCTATCTGTCGTCAGGTATAAGACCAACTAGCATGTTCCCGGCGAGTCCTGTCCGGTGTACTCATAACCCAATGAGCACCTGTATACATCTTAGGTGAACCAACTGACACCAGTGGCTTGTGAGACCGGCCACCGCCCCTCGTCAGGGTCTCGACTGTATACACTAGTCTACTCTGGAGAATCGATGCCCTGTCTCGAAACTCCCACGACTAGGGACCTTTTAAGGATGTGCTTATAGACTCCAGCTCTCACTTATATGATCGCCCTCATACTGCTGGCAGTCAAGCAAGAATCCTAGGGGCTCTATCAACGTGCAATAGCGACCTGTCAGGTCACCTGAAGCAGTACACGATGATAAAGGTAAACCAGATAGCATACTATCATCTCGAGTAAGACTGTCCTATCGGGATAGGTCCTCCCTCAATCATTGCAATCACGTGCCTGTGATCCAATAATTGACTCTGAGGGCACTATCTTACACATCATTATCATTGGCATGTGCACCCATGATGATTTCATGAGATTTATGATATTTTTGGATTTCGGGGAAAGCCGCAAGATTTTCAAACTTACGATCTTTTAAATATAAAAGTTGCGGTTTTCTAGTGATGTAAAGTGTCGTCCACCATGAGTTTGCTGTGGTTTTCAAGATCCGTGTCGAGGAGTGGAGGAACCGTCATGGGTACATGGTGGGCCCGGTACGGTACCCCGGGGAAAGAAGATCGCAGGAGATGGCGTTGAGCCTAGCAGGGGACGGATTACCTACCGGTGATTTCATTTGGCACGGCGGATATCCAGAGGATACCGATCGTGGCCGCTAGATTGAGATATAGATATTTGATATGGATCAGCCAGATGGCTGAGTCCAGAGATGCTTGTGTTAGTCCATGCTACATCTCTCGATACTTTCGGGAATGCGGAATTTGGTAAAAAACAATTTTTACGGAGGTGGTAACATGGAACTATAACCCGGATCTTGGTTAAACATCTATCTAACAACCTAACTTGAGTTTCTAGCTACTCGGTTAGGGGGTTATACCTTGCTTGTCTTGAACTCCTTCGTCTTCAAAGCTCCGATGGCGGTCCGATGGCTTCTTCTCGTCGTCACCGTACGCCGAAGATAGATCCACCTGAAAGCTCCAACCTTTAGCTCCTTCTTCGTTCTTTGAAGAAACTAGTTCACTTGGTTTGCTAAACCTAGTGAACTAGAATGAGTAGAGAAGAAATAGAATGGGATTTTATCTATGGTTCTTGATTCTCAACTTATGAGAGATATGAACCATAGATTAAAGAGAGGGAGCAAGAGCAAGAGGGTGAGAGCAAAATGGAGAGCTCATGAACAAGAGAGAGAATGAGCAAGAAAGAATGAGGCTCTCTTTTTACTTTCACCCTCTCATAATCCAAAACAATCATAACTCATCATACTAACAAAAGTCTTATGTGATGGTTGAAGCAACCATAACCATATCATTTCATGCACTCATTTTACACAAATGAGCAAGTAAACAAAAGTCTTTGCCATGAAATGATGGCTATGGTTATCATGATGGTCAACTAGTCAAGCCTAGTCAACCGGTCAACAAAGTCAACAAGTCAACAAAAGTCAACAAGTCAACAAAGTCAACAAAAGTCAACAACCATGTCACCATAATACTTTAATTAATATAATAGTTAATCACATATCATATTCTCATTAGGGTTGAGCAAAAAGTCAAATAGTCAACGGTCAACTGTCAACAACCCTAATGAGAATCCGCTGCCTCTGCCTCCCTGTCAACTGTGCATACACACCCGCATCCGCGTTCCGAGGAACACGAATGCAAACCGGATAAATCCAATCCCATAAGGTACACTAGGATCTGGCTTAAACCAAAGCCCGCTAGTGTAAACTGTCCGGACATTGTACGTGCACAATTACACGGATATGACCGAACCCTGTCGCAAAACCATGCGACCTGTCGCAATACCATGCGACCTCTACTCTTTTGCCTAAAGGCGAAAAGCTTTCTGTGTGGGACTCTAAAGACTCGACACTACGCTGGCAGTGGGTTTAACCACAGACCGCATGCGGCACTAGCTGTGCGTAACGGTCCCCAGGTAATGCCGACAAGAAGACCGACGAGGCGAAACTCATCTGAACTCCTACTGAGCCTGAGTGTGACATTCTCCGTACAGTCCGGTCTGTTCGTCTGATACATCGCATGGCGGGCCTAGGGGGTGGTAAACGTCAGTCCCCCAATAGCGGTACAAGTCGTGCCGGAGCGAAGCCCAAAACACCCTGAGATAACACTGGAAACCTACCAGTATATCTCGTTTGCCCTGGCCAGGGACTACTCGTGTAATGGCTCTCCTAGACACAGCGCGATGTCAACCCCCAATACCGGGAGAGACGAATCCTGTCTAACCGTCACTGCCTCCAAGTGCTTCGGGACTGCACCCAACCACTACCTGTTTGCATGACTCCTTTGAGCCGTGGTAGGGTAGTGATCAAAGTACAGTGGGAACACACTCGAGGCGAAGTGACAGTGTCAAGTCAGCGGACTAAGCTGTACTCATGTCACCTGGGAACTGATAACTGACGATAGGTATAATACCAACTAGTCAGTTCCCGACGAGTCCTGTCCAGTGTACCCGTAACCTAACGAGCACCCGCATACTATCTCAAGTACGACGTACTGACGGCTGTGGGACAGACCGTCTCCCACACTGGGATGAGAAGCGCATGCGCTGGTCTACTCCGGAGTATCGATGCCCTGTCTCGATAGTCCTGCGACCAGGGACCTGCATAAGGATGTGCTTATAGATTACCCAGCCCCACTAGTGTGACGGCCATCACATCGCTGGTAATCAAGCAAAGATCCTAAGGGCTCCACTAATGTGTATAGGCGATATACAAAATATAAACACATGTACACATTGAAGCAGAAACAAACCAAGTAGCATACTACTATTTTGAGCAAGATTGTATATACAAGGTGAATATCCCAAGCATCCATTAAGTAATATACAAACTAGTATGATACAGTAATGGCCTCTAGGGCATATACACTAACAATCTCCCACTTGCACTAAGGCCATGTACTGGCGTATCGAAGACCTATCATCTCGATCAGCCGCTCGAACTGAGTCTGGGGCAGGGCCTTGGTGAATGGATCTGCAGTGTTGTCTTCTGAAGCCACTCTCCGAACCTCGATCTCCTGGCGATCTACGATCTCCCTGATCAGGTGATACCGCCTCAAGATGTGCCTGGATTTCTGATGGGACCTGGGTTCCTTCGCTAAAGCTATAGCCCCGTTGTTGTCGCAATACAGAGGTATTGGATCAACAATGGACGGAACCACCTGAAGTTCTTTCAAGAACTTCCTCATCCAAACAGCTTCTTTTGCGGCATCAGATGCAGCGATGTATTCCGCTTCCATCGTCGAGTCTGCAACGGTTTCCTGTTTGGAACTCTTCCAACACACCGCCCCTCCATTGAGGGTGAAGACAAAACCCGACATGGACTTGGAATCATCCTTGTCACTCTGGAAGCTGGAGTCAGCAAAGGCCTCGATCTGGAGGTCTTTTCCGCCATACACCAAGAACATCTCCTTAGTCCTTCTCAGGTACTTGAGAATGTTCTTTACCGCTATCCAGTGTTTCTCCCCAGGGTTTGACTGATACCGGCTTACCACACTCAGTGCATAAGCTACATCCAGTCTTGTACACAACATCGCATACATTATAGAGCCTACCGCAGAAGCGTAGGGTATAATAGACATGCGATCCCTCTCCAAATCAGTCTTGGGAGACATCTCTTTAGAGAGGGTGATCCCGTGACAAGCCGGTAGGTTACCGCGCTTGGAATCTTCCATACTGAATCTCTTCAGTATAGTGTCGATGTACCTGGACTGTGAAAGTCCTAATATCCTCTTGGATCTGTCACGGTAGATCCGGATACCCAGAATGTACGAGGCATCACCCAGGTCTTTCATGGAGAACCTGTGTGACAAGAACCCCTTGACAGATTGTAGCATAGGAATGTCATTTCCTATTAAGAGAATGTCATCCACGTATAAAACGAGGAATACTACAGTTCTCGCTACAAATCTACTATAGATGCATGGTTCATCTGGATTTTTGATAAAGCCAAATTCTTTGACCGTCTCATCAAAGCAGATGTTCCAACTCCGCGATGCCTGCTTTAGTCCATAGATGGACTTAAGCAACTTGCACACCTTTCCGCTGCTCCCACTCTGAATGAAACCCTCTGGTTGGTCCATATAGACACACTCCTCTAAATTTCCATTTAGAAAAGCTGTCTTTACGTCCATCTGCCAGATCTCATAATCGTGGAAGGCAGCAATGGCAAGAAGGATCCGAATGGATTTCAGCATGGCTACTGGAGAAAAGGTTTCGTCATAGTCTAAGCCAGGTCTTTGACGAAAACCCTTTGCTACTAGCCTAGCTTTATAGGTCTCAACCTGTCCATCTACACCAATCTTCCTTTTGAAGATCCACTTGCATCCTACGGGTTTTACCCCGTCTGGAGCAATGTCCAACGTCCATACCTTGTTGGTGTACATGGACTCCATTTCGGTCCGCATTGCATCCAGCCATTTCACCGAGTCAACGCTCTGAACGGCCTGCTGGAAGCTAGTAGGCTCATCATAATCTATGATGCAATCCTCTCTATCCCCGTCTATGAGAAAACCGTAGTATCTCTCGGGCGGATGAGACTGCCTACTACTTCTGCGGAGCGGCGTAGGAATGTCCTGTTCTTCCGAACCCTCTGGTTCCACTAAACTTTCAGTAATAGTCCGTGGTTCTGGAATTTCTTCCAGTTCTACTGCGCTCCCACTAATTTCCTTTTCTAAGAACTGGTGTTCTAGAAAGTGGGCATTACGAGAAACAAGGACTTTTTGTTCCTCTGCGTAGTAGAAAAGATACCCCCTGGTGTTCTTTGGGTATCCCACAAACTTGCACAGTACTGAGCGTGCCTCGAGTTTGTCCGCATGCTGCTTTTTGACAAAAGCTGGACATCCCCAGATCTTCAGATATTGAAGATAGGGTTTCTTCCCACTCCACATTTCATATGGTGTGGTAGGCACAGTCTTAGTCGGAACTCGGTTCAAAAGGTACGCAGCTGATTCTAGCGCATACCCCCAGAATGATCGCGGCAACTCAGCGTTACTCATCATGGACCGCACCATATCCAATAGGGTGCGGTTCCGTCTCTCCGATACACCGTTATGTTGCGGGGTGTATGGAGGAGTAAGCTGAGAGAGAATTCCGTTCTCTTTTAAATAGTCCAGGAACTCGGCACTTAAGTATTCTCCACCTCGATCCGATCTTAGAATCTTAATACTTTTGCCGGTCTGTTTCTCTACTTCATTCTTATACTCCTGGAATTTTCCAAAGGCCTCGGACTTATGTTTCATTAAGAAGACATAACCGTACCTTGAGAAGTCATCCGTAAAAGTAATGAAGTAAGAATGTCCGCTTCGGGCATGTGTAGACATTGGACCGCACACGTCACTGTGTACGAGTCCCAAGAGCTCGCTCGCTCTTACTCCATGTCCAGTAAACGGAGTCTTTGTCATCTTTCCTTTGAGACAGGATTGACAAGTGGCATACGACTGATATTCGAACGCATTCAAATACCCTTCTGTATGTAACTTCGTCAACCTTCTCTCATTGATGTGACCCAATCTACAATGCCATAAGAAAGTCTGATTTATTTCTGGAGACTTTCTTTTGTGTGTATTCTGGACATTAAAAATCTGTGGTTGGTTTAACACGTATATACCATTACTCAATGTACCTGACCCAATCAAAACTTGATTAAGGTGAATGTTTACAACATTACTTACAAACACAAATTCATAACCTTCTTTAGAAACTAAAGATACAGAAATGATATTACAAGTTGCGTTGGGTACAAAAAAGCAATTACGCAAAACCAAAACATGTCCATCTGACATTCCCAGGTGATAGTCCCCCACGGCTTTAGCATCCATGCTAGCTCCGTTCGCAACTCTGAGGGTCATGTCACCTGCCTTCAAAACCCTACGGTTTCTCAACGCCTGCAAAGAATTACAGATATGAGATCCTGATCCGGTATCCAATACCCAGGAAGTAGAGTTTATTGAAAGACAGTTTTCAATAACATACACACCTGAAGCTGAAGCTGCAACCTGCTTCAATTCCTGTGTTCTGGCCTTCCAGGCCCTGCAATCATTCTTCCAGTGTCCTTTCTTATGACAATAGAAGCATTCTTCCTTATCCACAATCTTCCCCGCTATCTTTGTTGCTTTACCTTTTCCCTTCGTATCCACTTTACTAACACCGCCCCTTGGTTTGGCGGGGGCCTTCTTCTTCTTTCCCTTGGCTTTCGCCTTGGACCTAGAAGAAGATGATCCTCCTACAAACAAAGTGGATGTATCCCTACCTTTCTGTAGGGTGCCCTCTGCGCTCCTCAGCATGTTGAGGAGCTCTGAAAGTTCAACCTCTTTTTCTTGTAAGTTGAAGTTCAGTATAAACTGGGCGTAAGTGGAAGGAAGGGACTGGAGAACTATATCCGTATATAGCTCACTCTCCAATGTGATCCCTAGGTCAGCGAGCTCCTCAATATAGCCGATCATCTTTAGCACGTGCTCGGCTACTGATGATCCGACGGCCATTCTTGTCGAAAACAACTTTTTCGACGCTTCGTATCTTGCGATACGAGATTGCTCTCCATACAGTTCTTTTGTATGAAGCAATATGGAATCCATGTCCATATTCTCGTGCCTCCTCTGATGTTCGTTGTCCATCGAGGCAAGCAGGAGGCATTTGGCCTTCGCGCTATCAATCTCCCAAGTCTTGCGGATTTCCTTATCCGCGACGCTGGAAGTTGGACCAGGGACAGGGGGAGCTTTGGTGGTAAGAAGATACCCCAGCTTGTCGTAAGTGATTGCTATCTTGACATTCCTGAGCCAATCTTTGTAGTTTGGCCCTGTCAGTTTGTTTTTATCTAGGAGTAACTTAAGTCCAGTCATGTTGATTGGTCGCTGCAATTAGGAGAGAGAAGAAGAAACACTCAGCATGATGCTCTTGCAAGTTTAGAGTGGTTTTTAGTTTGTCTAAACAGGATGGCTCCCACTGTTTCTCGAATCCCTCCTCAAACCATAAAGGAAGAATTAGTCAGGATCAATCCCACCGTACAATACTTGCTTAACCGTTCAGCCAGGCCGGAGTCGGTACTTCGAGGGAGGTTTTCCAACGCTTTCGCGAAGTTCCTTAATTATAGAACCTCTTTTCCCTGGGGGCGTAGCCCCGCTAACACCTTTCTAGGCACCTACTAGGTTTATAGCATTGATCGTTAAGTGAGAAATTTCCCGAGGAGTAGCATATACTCACAGTAGGATCGGGATCCAAATATCATCGCGTGACGAAACTGAAGGAGTCCTACCAGAATCATCACACTCCAAATGGTATGCAAATCTAGCAAGTTTCAGTACTTATGAAACTCCCGATGTGGATTTTTGCCCCATGCTCTTATGACCTTGGCGTGAGGTCAAAATGTCATAAGTCACATGTCAAGTTCGTCCCATCATTATCCAGGTTAATTTGAACCCACCCGTACATACCCTTGACGTAGGCCAAAATG
This sequence comes from Agapanthus africanus, assembly GCA_030015575.1. Classification (NCBI taxonomy): domain Eukaryota; kingdom Viridiplantae; phylum Streptophyta; class Magnoliopsida; order Asparagales; family Amaryllidaceae; genus Agapanthus; species Agapanthus africanus. Next base: position 544,440,764 of record CM057337.1, read on the forward strand.
GCAGTACGACTGTCTCAAACCAACGCATTCTATCTATGCAACAGATAAATATCCGGCAGCTACCAATCATTATGCCTTGGCGTGAGGTCAAAATACATAGCTTGAATACTACCGAATATTTAACTGAAATGATGGAAGGCTACAGATGGTTTTGGCAAAACCGTGAACGTAGTGAACTTGATTTAGTCGATGGAACAAGATAGCTTTTAAATGGAGTGGCTCAAACTCCGTATTTTAAAAGTTTATTTTGAAAAGAACCGAGTGGTTTTTCGAAAGTGTTCCAACGACTTTAACTTGGTTTATTATCTTGCATTAGTTCTTTTAATGCGTGATATTCTTGCATTAGTTCTTTTAATACGTCCCATCATTTAATCCTACCATTGCAGAAAACAACCAAAATATGACGTACGCTTATGCCATTCGCATTCGCCACTGGGCCCCGTCATTACCCGTTAGGTTACTTAACTAACGACAGAGCGGGGGCTGGGCTAGCGCGTCTGTAAAACATAAGCAACGCCTAAATAATATCATATATAGATATACTGCAATGATAAACATTTCAGATCACAGATGAATACATTGGATATACTAGGAATCTGTAATTCGTACAAGCCTGTAACGAAAGACAGATTACACGGTCGCGGTGAATAGCCAATACCCCACCCAAGACCCCTACGGGTGCGGCAAACTACCCGCCAAGTACCCGAAGCGCAGCAACCTCCCTCATCTCCATGAGTAGGCCACTCGACACTTCGGCATACCCGGTAGTTTGTGCACCCCCTCCATGGGTCTATCCTAGGAGCAAAAACAGTAAAAAGAAATTTTACAATGACGGCTACAACCCTGACCCGGTTGTGCGGCCATACAAATAATTATTACATCAATTTACAAATTTACAAGAATTGAAAGAAAAGAAAACTCTCGTCTCACAACCCCGGCTATTCACCCGCGACAATCCAACATATTCATATACACATTCCAGCACATTACAGATCACAGATTTGTATAACCCCCACTAATCGACATATAGCGATTAGTAGACGTTCAATACAAATATCATATTACAGAAAAACCCGTTAGCTTAAGTCTTTTAGAAGTTCGATCAAAAATACGGATTTTCGGGACCCCAAAATAAAATTTTCGTTCTGGAAAATCTGGGTTGAAAATATATATTCCAAAAATCCCAAAATACCCCAATGAGTAAACTGCAAAAAAGAAAACCCTTGACCGAGTCAACTCGGCCGCGTTTCCGCGGCGGGAGCGTGCTCCCGCCGCGGAACCGCAGCGCTTTGATCGAGTCAGGGGCCCAAAATTTTGCAGTTTCTTTAAAAAAGCCTGAGTCGATTTTAGGTGTATTTTAAAAAACTTTTCCAGCACTTTTAAAATCGACAGAAAGTTTAAAATTCCGGGGTTCGTTTCGGGACTTTTCCGTTGATCGATCTTCTAGTTACTTGCTAACATGCTAGATAGAGTTTAACTAGGCTCCGATACCACTGTTAGTCCATGCTACCTCTCCCGGTACTTTCGGGAATGCGGAATTTGGTAAAAAACAATTTTTACGGAGGTGGTAACATGGACCTATAACCCGGATCTTGGTTAAACATCTATCTAACAACCTAACTTGAGTTTCTAGCTACTCGGTTAGGGGGTTATACCTTGCTTGTCTTGAACTCCTTCGTCTTCAAAGCTCCGATGGCGGTCCGATGGCTTCTTCTCTTCGTCTCCGTACGCCGAAGATAGATCCACCTGAAAGCTCCAAGCTTTAGCTCCTTCTTCGTTCTTTGAAGAAACTAGTTCACTTGGTTTGCTAAACCTAGTGAACTAGAATGAGTAGAGAAGAAATAGAATGGGATTTTATCTATGGTTCTTGATTCTCAACTCATGAGAGATATGAACCATAGATTAAAGAGAGGGAGCAAGAGCAAGAGGGTGAGAGCAAAATGGAGAGCTCATGAACAAGAGAGAGAATGAGCAAGAAAGAATGAGGCTCTCTTTTTACTTTCACCCTCTCGTAATCCAAAGCAATCATAACTCATCATACTAACAAAAGTCTTATGTGATGGTTGAAGTAACCATAACCATATCATTTCATGCACTCATTTTACACAAATGAGCAAGTAAACAAAAGTCTTTGCCATGAAATGATGGCTATGGTTATCATGATGGTCAACTAGTCAAGCCTAGTCAACCGGTCAACAAAGTCAACAAAAGTCAACAAGTCAACAAAGTCAACAAAAGTCAAAAACCATGTCACCATAATACTTTAATTAATATAATAGTTAATCACATATCATATTCTCATTAGGGTTGAGCAAAAAGTCAAATAGTCAACGGTCAACTGTCAACAACCCTAATGAGAATCCGCTGCCTCTGCCTCCCTGTCAACTGTGCATACACACCCACATCCGCGTTCCGAGGAACATGAATGCAAACCGGATAAATCCAATCCCATAAGGTACACTAGGATCTGGCTTAAACCAAAGCCCGCTAGTGTAAACTGTCCGGACATTGTACGTGCACAATTACACGGATATGACCGAACCCTGTCGCAAAACCATGCGACCTGTCGCAATACCATGTGACCTCTACTCTTTTGCCTAAAGGCGAAAAGCTTTCTGTGTGGGACTCTAAAGACTCGACACTACGCTGGCAGTGGGTTTAACCATAGACCGCAAGCGGCACTAGCTGTGCGTAACGGTCCCCAGGTAATGCCGACAAGAAGACCGACGAGGCGAAACTCATCTGAACTCCTACTGAGCCTGAGTGTGACATTCTCCGTACAGTCCGGTCTGTTCGTCTGATACATCGCATGGCGGGCCTAGGGGGTGGTAAACGTCAGTCCCCCAATAGCGGTACAAGTCGTGCCGGAGCGAAGCCCAAAACACCCTGAGATAACACTGGAAACCTACCAGTATATCTCGTTTGCCCTGGCCAGGGACTACTCGTGTAATGGCTCTCCTAGACACAGCGCGATGTTAACCCCCAATACCGGGAGAGACGAATCCTGTCTAACCGTCACTGCCTCCAAGTGCTTCGGGACTGCACCCAACCACTACCTGTTTGCACGACTCCTTTGAGCCGTGGTAGGGTAGTGATCAAAGTACAGTGGGAACACACTCGAGGCAAAGTGACAGTGTCAAGTCAGCGGACTAAGCTGTACTCATGTCACCTGGGAACTGATAATTAACGATAGGTATAATACCAACTAGTCAGTTCCCGACGAGTCCTGTCCAGTGTACCCGTAACCTAACGAGCACCCGCATACTATCTTAAGTACGACGTACTGACGGCTGTGGGACAGACCGTCTCCCACACTGGGATGAGAAGCGCATGCGCTGGTCTACTCCGGAGTATCGATGCCCTGTCTCGATAGTCCTGCGACCAGGGACCTGCATAAGGATGTGCTTATAGATTACCCAGCCCTACTAGTGTGACGGCCATCACATTGCTGGTAATCAAGCAAAGATCCTAAGGGCTCCACTAATGTGTATAGGCGATATACAAAATATAAACACATGTACACATTGAAGCAGAAACAAACCAAGTAGCATACTACTATTTTGAGCAAGATTGTATATACAAGGTGAATATCCCAAGCATCCATTAAGTAATATACAAACTAGTATGATACAGTAATGGCCTCTAGGGCATATACACTAACAACTTGATATGGATATATGAGATTTAGAAAGATTTGAGGTGTCGTTGCTGGACACGGATTTTATTGATTTCATAGATATTATGCTGATGTTTAAAAGAAGTTTTCAAAACAAATGAAGGAAACAATTTTTATACCTTCATGACGAGATCTTGAGTTGACTCATGTGGCATACATACCTGTTATTGCATCCATGTGACATACTGGTTAGAACCCTGATGATGCATACATACCTGCTAGTACATATAGCCATACCTGTTTTAGAGATGCTAGGATACTTGTGTGCATGCATACGATAGCCTTAGTAAATGTTATTTATTACTCACGAGCTGGAAACTCACCCCCGTTGTGCCCCAGCTTTTCTACAGGTCAGTTCCGTCAGCACTGTAGCGGCGGACACTTTTGCTCACTTTGCCCTTTTTCTTGGACTCGAGGCTTTTGCTCATAGGTGGGTTGTTATCATTTTGTACCACCTTATATATGCTCATTGTATCTAGAGTACTCCATCTACTGCTACTACTACTGCTGCTGCTGCCACCACTACTACTAATTCAGCTGTATCAGTTATTTGGATTATTGTATATTGACCTAGAGACGAGGTTGTGAGACTTGGGGTTTTATGCTATGTTATTTGGGGTCGAGCTCACTTGAGTCGACATGTTATTTTACCCATGCTTCATACTTATTTATGCATATTGTTGTTTTACATTGCGTGGGATTTGTGACCGCCTTGAGGCGAAGAGCTAGCTCCCGCTTGGGGATGCCATATTCATGTTATTTATTTATATTCGGTTTTGCGCCCGTTTGAGGCCTGATTTATAAAGGAAATTCAGCAGAAATTTTGGAAAGAGGAAGGATATTTTAAAAATGGACTTGATGTGGATTAATGGTGAAAACTGTTTTAAATAAATTGGTTTTCCTTCACTCAAATTCTTAATTGGGTTTTGTATTCTGGGCTTCGGCTTACTTATTTTACGGACGCCTTGAGACGTTTCGTAACTTAAGTGCCGGTCGCGTTCCGTACCTTGCGGGTCGTGACAAAGTTGGTATCAGAGCGATAGGTTTCACCTTTCCGAGTGTAGGATGACCCTTAGTAGATGGAGTAAGTGACTTAAGCAGGGTAGCGTACCGTACGTATGTCCGCGGCATACTTGCGATGCGGTACTCCGCCTAGGTGACTTTAGGATATACTTTCTTGAAATTCCTTCTTCAATTCCGTGTATCCTACGATCTTATTACACCGATCTTATTTTCCTGTTCCTGTACCAGCTACTATGCCGCCAAAGACTACCAGAGCGCAGAGGGCTGCCGCCCGAGATGAGATTCGAGCTGGCTCGTCCGAGACTAGGACTGAGCAGGGTAGTATGCCTACACCGCAGGGACAAACTGATCTGCCTTCCCCAGGCCGTGTGGATAGGCTGGAGACTGGTATGGAGGAGCTGCGACAAATGATGGGGAGTATGCAGGAGCTACGTCAGATGGTGGGATCCTTCGTTGCGGCCAGTCATGCACCGAGGACGGAGGACGTACCCACTGCATCCCAGACTACTATGATACCTGCTCCTACTACTACCACCGTGACCATTCCGGTTTCGCTACAGGAGTTCATGAGGCTGAGACCTCCAGTCTTCACGGGTACCGATGTAGCCGAAGACCCGCAGACGTTCCTTGACAGTTTGGCCAGAATCTGCCGCTCGTTGAGGTGTTCTGATGACAGATGGATAGAGCTGGCGAGTTTCCGACTAGAGGGCCTCGCACAGATATGGTGGGAGTTGGTTCTGAGAGGTCGAGCTGCAGGTCAACCGTCCATGACCTGGACCGAGTTCACAGCAGTTTTTCTAGCCCGTTTCCTTCTGGAAAGCGTTCGTGATGCCAGAGCTCGTAGTTTTGAGACCTTGATCAAGACACCAGGGATGACGGTGTCTGAGTATGACGTCCAGTTTACACAGTTGTCCCGATATGCTCCGTATCTGGTGGATACCGAAGCGAAGAGGGTGAAGAGGTTCATACAGGGACTTGATGCCCAACTATATCTTGCCATTGGCGCCCAGCAATTCGATACTTATTCAGCGGCTATGGATACGGCATTGCGAATGGAGGCACGTATTTCAGCAACTTCGGCTGTTACCGGGCCGAAGAGGATTCGTACTGGCATGCCAGATCAGAGACAGCATGCCAGATTCCTTCCGAGAGATAGGGCCGGCAGAGGGTTTGGACGTGGTCAGCTGTATGGATCATACACACAGGGACAGCAGTCATCGCCAGGATGTTATGGGTGCGGAAGTCTGCACCATAGTGTTAGAGATTGTCCAACGAGACAACAGGGAGCAGCGACAGTTCCGCATGTGACCCTACCACCATCACCGCCCCCTCCTCAGAGAGCTTTACTTCCTGCCACAAGCAATGCTCCATGCCAGCTAGGTGCAACCATAGGCCGTGGACACGGTAGACCGATCCAGAGAGGACGAGGAGGCAGAGGTCGAGGCCAAGGACAGCCCGCTATCGGTGGAGGACAAGCCCGAGTGTTCGCTTTGACACAGCAGGATGCGCAGGCATCCAACGCCATTGTGACAGGTACCTTGCCAGTTTGTTCTTTCGATGCACGGGTATTATTCGACCCAGGTTCCACACATTCGTATGTCTCTTCACACTTTGCACCGATGATGGGTCGTGAGTCGTCGTTGTTAGATCAGCCGCTTGTTGTGACCACTCCTGTGGGAGAGTCATTTGTTGCTTGGTACGTGTTCCGATCCTGTACCGTCCGTATTGGCGAGCGAAAGCTGCCTGTCGACTTGATCCTTCTTAAGATGTTGGACTTCGATGTCTTTTTGGGCATGGATTGGTTAGCCACGTGCTATGCGTCTGTGGACTGCCGCGAGAAGATAGTTACATTTTATTTTCTCGGCGAGTCGGTTTTTGTTGTGAAGGGGGACCATGGTGCCACCCCTCACATGTTGATTTCTTCTCTTCGCGCTGTTCAGCTGTTGAGGAAGGGATGTCAGGGATTCTTGGCTTATGTCAGTGATACTAGAGCAACAGATGTTCCGTTGGACCAGGTCCCGGTTGTTTGTGAGTTCCCTGATGTTTTCCCTGATGAGCTTCCTGGACTGCCGCCTGAACGTGATGTCGAGTTCTGTATTGATTTGATTCCCGGCTCGGGGCCTATTTCTATACCGCCTTATCGGATGGCCCCGGCGGAACTTAGTGAATTGAAGGTTCAGCTACAAGATTTGTTAGATAAGGGCTTTATTCGACCTAGCGTTTCTCCATGGGGTGCTCCGGTCCTGTTTGTCAAGAAGAAGGACGGAAGTTTACGCTTATGTATCGACTACTGCCAGCTGAACAAGGTTACCGTATGGAACAGATATCCGTTGCCACGCATTGATGATATGTTCGACCAGCTTCAGGGTGCGGGTTATTTTTCTAGGATCGACTTGCGATCGGGATACCATCAGCTGCGAGTCCGACAGGAGGATGTACCGAAGACAGCCTTCCGTACACGCTATGGCCACTATGAATTTCTGGTGATGTCGTTCGGACTCACCAACGCCCCAGCTGCATTCATGGATTTGATGAACCGTACATTCAGGCCGTATCTTGACTTGTTCATCATCGTGTTCATCGACGATATTTTGGTGTATTCCCTGAGCCGAGAGGAGCACGAGCAGCATTTGCGGATGACTTTGCAGACCTTGAGGGAGCACCAGCTCTTCGCAAAATTTTCCAAGTGTGCATTCTGGTTGGACAGTGTCGGATTCTTGGGTCATGTGATTACGAGAGACGGCATATGTGTAGACCCGAAGAAGATCGAGGCCGTCTAGCAGTGGCCCAGACCGACATCGGTTGCGGAGATCCGTAGTTTTCTAGGCCTTGCAGGCTACTACAGGTGATTTGTACAGGATTTCTCCCGTATTGCTGCACCTTTGACCGGTTTGACCCAGAACGGAGTTCCTTTCGTTTGGACGGAGGAGTGCGAGCACAGTTTTCAGCAGCTACGGACCTGTTTGACTACGGCACCTGTATTATCATTGCCTTCAGGATCAAGCGGATTCATGGTTTATTGTGACGCTTCGCGGGTGGGGCTAGGATGTGTATTGATGCAACATGACAGGGTCATCGCGTATGCTTCGCGGCAACTGAAGAAACATGAGCAGAACTATCCCACTCACGATTTGGAGATGGCTGCAGTGGTCTTTGCACTTAAGATCTGGCGACATTACCTATACGGCGAGTCGTGCTAGATATTCACTGACCATAAGAGCTTAAAATATATATTTCAGTAGCGAGACCTGAATCTGAGACAGCATCGTTGGATGGAACTGGTAAAAGATATGACTGTGAGATCTTATACCACCCGGGCAAGGCAAATGTAGTAGCGGATGCTCTGAGCAGGAGGCCCGGGGGTAATCTATCTTATATGTGCGCAGTGCAGAAGCAGTCGTCAGCAGATTGGCAGATTTTATGCGACAGCCGAGTTAAATTCGAGTTCACTCCGACAGGAGGACAGCTTGCGCACATTCGTGAACGTCCGCAGTTACTTGACCGTATTCGAGAGGCACAACCCAGTGATGGCCGACTCTTAAAGATTATGGAACAAATTAGACAGGGCAGAGATTCCGAGTTCATGATCGATGATCAGGGAGTACTACGATTTGGGACTCGATTGTGTATACCAGATTCCGAGGGGCTTGGGCGTGAGATTCTTGACGAAGCGCATAGATCCACATACAACGTTCATCCAGGTTCCACCAAGATGTACCGTGATTTGAGAGATGTCTATTGGTGGGACGGGATGAAAAGGGATGTCACCGACTTCGTATCAAGATGCCTGACTTGTCAGCAAGTCAAGGCCGAGCACCAGAGGCCAGCAGGAGAGTTGCAACCTTTGCCCATTCCAGAGTGGAAATGGGAGCAGATTTCGATGGACTTTGTTCTAGGTCTACCCAGGACCAGTCGAGGGTATGACTCCATTTGGATGATCGTGGATCGATTGACGAAAGCGGCTCACTTCCTACCAGCGAAGACCACTTTCAGCTTCGCTCAGTATGCCCAGCTTTACATCGACGAGATCGTACGATTGCATGGCGTACCGACTTGTATCGTGTCAGATCGAGGCACCCAGTTTACCAGTCAGCTATGGCAGAGACTTCAGGAGGCATTGGGCACTCGTTTGAGTTTCAGCACAGCATTTCATCCGCAGACCGACGGACAATCAGAGCGGACCATTCAGACTCTCGAGGACATGCTTCGAGCGTAAGTTTTAGACTTCGGAGGTAGCTGAGATCGTCATTTACCTTTAGTGGAGTTCTCCTACAACAACAGCTTCCAGGATACTATTCAGATGGCACCTTTCGAGGCATTGTATGGAAGGAGATGCAGATCGCCCGTCTGTTGGACTGAGCTGAGCGAGAGCAGTATTTTTGGGCCACAGGTCGTGCAGGAGACGACCGAGAAAGTGCAGCTGATTCGAGATCGGATGAGAGAAGCTCAGAGCAGGCAGCAATCATATGCAGATAGGCGCCGTCGCAGATTAGAGTTCGCGGTTGGCGATCATGTCTTTCTGAGGGTCTCTCCAATGAAGGGCGTGATGCGATTGGGGAAAAAGGGAAAGTGTAGCCCTAGATTCGTAGGTCCCTTCGAGATTCTTGAGCGCATCGGCGCAGTTGCATATCGTTTGGCGCTTCCACCGAGCTTTTCAGATGTTCACCCCGTCTTCCACGTGTCAATGCTACGCAGATATCTTCATGACCCTTCCCATACAATTCAGCATCAGACCGTTCAGCTTGAGCCCGACCTTTCGTTCACCGTGCAGCCAGTTGAGATATTAGATCGGCAGGTGAAGAAACTTCGATCAAAAGTCCTGCCGTCGGTAAGGGTTCTTTGGCGCAGCCCGAATGGTGAGGAGATCACTTGGGAGGCCGAGGGAGAGATGTAGAAGAAATTCCCTCATCTTTTTTTTGAAGGTCAGCGTAGTTGCATATTTTAAAATTCGGGGATGAATTTTCTTAAGGGGGGAAGACTGTAACACCTGAGTCTGTGTTTAGTAGTAATTGCGTGTTAATGTGGGGTCTTTTGGTAAAAAGTTTACCAAAACAGGTTCTAGTGATCTATCTAGTGTTATGGTTATCTTGTAGGATGTTATCTCGACCACACACCAGCATATAGCCACCAAAACAGCACATTTCAACCCTACATATCAGCCCATTTCAACAACATCACATCAGCCAAAGACAAATCAGCCACATATCATCATTTCAGCCACCAAAAGTCCATTTCACCAACACCTATAACCCCTAGCTCAGCCGTAACTACATCAAAAGCAGCACCAACATCACATCAGCCCCAAATTCTGCCCAATTTCAGCCTTAAGGTCAGCAATTGCTGCTGCAACAGCCACCTAACCCCATGAAAAAACAGCAGCAACATCACATCATACCAGCCCATAGTTCAACACACAACACCACACTCCACCACAAATACTTCAACATCTTCTCCACCTGCTGCTACTGCTTCAAAACAACAACACTAGCAAAAGAACAGCATCAGCTAGCAGCATCAGCAACAACAAGATCAACAGCAACAATTCAGCTTTGTTCCAGCCAAGTTTTGCAACACCAGGAGCTTTAGCAACAGCACACACTCCTTCCTTCTCCTCCTTCTCCTTGTTTGTGAGATTCCTAGGGGGTATATTTCCTAAACTCTGTCCATGTTGCTAGAATATGAGTTGTTAGCTAATTAGTGTTAGAATTGTGTGGTGATATTAGGATCTGCTATTAAAAGGTACTTGTTCTAGATTAGCAAACAAGACTAGATTAGTATGCAGGGTTTTCTGGAGTTTTGTGTGGGACCCGAACCCCTATGACCGGAGGATGGCCCACGGCCTCCTCTTCCCTGACCGGCGACGCCGGCCACCTGTGTGAGAGAGTGTGTGTGTTTGTGTGTAGGGGTGTCTGTGGGTATTTTTCCTGAGGTTGGCATTGCTTACTTGTTAAGTTTCCACCTGAGACCAAATCTGGAGTTGTGTAGCCATATTATTGTGATTTTGGTGGACTTTGATGCTAACTTGGGTGACTTTGTGGAGAACAGGGAATTTCAGGGTGTTTAAAGTTAAGATAACCCTAGGTATGCTGTTGGTATCACTTGTTTCCTGTTTAACCTACCTAGTTCCTTAAAATACCCCTTTTGTGCACACTTGGTGCTTTAACTAGCCTTCTTGGATATTTAAAATCTGCTATACTTAGGGTGATATTTTAAATAAGCAAACATATACATTAGGATATAAACTGTACTAGGACCATAGGGTAGCAACCTGGACCCTTTTCGCCGGATTTGGGCCGTCCTGACCCCCCTTGCCACCGGCCCAATAGGGTAGGATTGCCCTGGTTTTTGGGTATGTAGTGTCTGTAGGTTGGGTTATGTGTTTGGTATTGTTTATTTCCCTTGTTTTTGTCCCAGAAGAAATCTGGAGCTAATAACGTGTTTCCGATGTTTTAAGTCTCGTGCGACACGCGCATGATACGTGTGGTTCTGTGGCGCGCTGCGCGACACAGCGCGTCAGCATAGGTTTTGGTGGGTTTGTGCGCGTCGCATCGTGTCATGTGCACGCGTGTTTAGTTTCACGCACGCGTATCCTTTTTATAGATATATCGTGTTTTGCAGGATTTTTCCTTATATGGTGACTTTTGTAAATTCTAGGTTCGCAGGCAGGGACTTCGAGCGCAGCGAAGAAAGGGAAGCAGGTGGTCGGACATACCTAGCGCGGGATCACGGGTGAGTAGATTTAACATCTACGGGGGACGATCGTTTGGATGGCGCAAGTCGCCCGATCGATTTCGTAAACTAGAAAATAGTAAACTGGATAATCACCTGTGACATTAGAATAATAATACTGGCATGATAATTGCTGCAATTAGATCAATATGTGATACCCATATACGCAAACTCATTTGTAGGACACATGCACCATTACCAGGTTTTTATATGCAGCACGAGCGCTATTCATGTTGACACACACCCTGGTAATTACCATGTCACAACACTAAATAACTGCAAATCTGAAACATGTAATTGCTTAGAATTGTGCTATTGCAATAAATATTTAAAATGAAATCATAAGAATTGTTATTCTCGTGCAAAGTCATTAATTCACTTGCTCATACTTTGTATAAATCATACATTGCAAATTGACACCTTATGCATTCATTATCATTGGCACGTGCACCCATGATGATTTCATGAGATTTATGACATTTCTGGATTTCGGGGAAAGCCGCAAGATTTTCAAACTTACGATCTTTTAAATATAAAAGTTGCGGTTTTCTAGTGATGTAAAGTGTCGTCCACCATGAGTTTGCTGTGGTTTTCGAGGTCCGTGTCGAGGAGTGGAGGAACCGTCACGGGTATATGGTGGGCCCGGTACGGTACCCCGGGGCAAGAAGATCGCAGGAGATGGCGTTGAGCCTGGCAGGGGACGGATTACCTACCGGTGATTTCATTTGGCACGGCGGATATCCAGAGGATACCGACCGTGGCCGCCAGATTGAGATATGGATATTTAACATGGATCAGCCGGATGGCAGAGTCCAGAGATGCTTGACATGGATATATGAGATTTAGACAGATTTGAGGTGTCGTTACTGGACACGGATTTTATTGATTTCATGGATATTATGCTGATGTTTAAAAGAAGTTTTCAAAACAAATGAAGGAAACAATTTTTATACCTTCATGACGAGATCTTGAGTTGACTCATGTGGCATACATACCTGTTATTGCATCCATGTGACATACTGGTTAGAACTCTGATGATGCATACATACCTGCTAGTACATATAGCCATACCTGTTTTAGAGATGCTAGGATACTTGTGTGCATGCATACAATAGCTTTAGTAAATGTTATTTATTATTCACGAGCTGGCAACTCACCCCCGTTGTGCCCAAGCTTTTCTGCAGGTCCGTTCCGTTAGCACTGTAGCGGCGGACACTTTTGCTCACTTTGCCCTTTTTGCTTGGACTCGAGGCTTTTGCTCATAGGTGGGTTGTTATCATTTTGTACCACCTTATATATGCTCATTGTATCTAGAGTACTCCATCTACTGCTACTACTAATGCTGCTGCTGCCACCACTACTACTATTTCAGCTGTACCAGTTATTTGGATTACTGTATATTGACCTAGAGATGAGGTTGTGAGACTTGGGGTTTTATGCTATGTTATTTGGGGTCGAGCTCACTTGAGTCGACATGTTATTTTACCCATGCTTCATACTTATTTATGCATATTGTTGTTTTACATTGCGTGGGATTTGTGACCGCCTTGAGGCGAAGAGCTAGCTCCCGCTTGGGGATGCCATATTCATGTTATTTATTTATATTCGGTTTTGTGCCCGTTTGAGGCCTGATTTATAAAGGAAATTCAGCAGAAATTTTGGAAAGAGGAAGGATATTTTAAAAAAGGACTTGATGTGGATTAATGGTGAAAACTGTTTTAAATAAATTGGTTTTCCTTCACTCAAATTCTTAATTGGGTTTGGTATTCTAGGCTTCGGCTTACTTATTTTATGGACGCCTTGAGACGTTTCGTAACTTAAGTGCCGGTCGCGTTCCGTACCTTGCGGGTCGTGACACATTAGTCCATGAGTTTAAGAACCCCGCAGTCCGTATTCCAATTTTGGGGACGAATGTTGGTTTAAGGACGCATTAGTCCATGAGTTTAAGGACCCCACAGTCCGTATTACCAGTTTAGGGACATGGTGGTCCATCATTTCCATTTTAGGGACGGATGTTGGTTTAAGGACGCATTAGTCCATGAGTTTAAGGACCCCACAGTCTGTATTGATGTGTGGCTGTCGGGACCCGTCACCTCTCTGACGACATTGAAGGATTACAACGACAAATATCAGAGGAGTTCGGAGATGTACCCTTGAACCGGATGTAAATTGATTTGAGAGAGCAGTCGTGCTCAGTCAATTTATTTTGAGGACTTACGGCCAGAATTGGGCTAAGTCCAGTTGAAAATGTTCAACATTTTATTTGTGTTTGGCCTGTCAGGGCTTTATTTGGGCTATGCCCTTTTTAATAATGCAGTGCATTTTTTCTGGCCTGTTAGGCCTTTTTAATTGGGCCCTGTCCCTTTTTTTATAATGCAGAGCATTAGGCCTCTCAATTAAATGCATAGCATTTATCTTGGCCTGTTAGGCCTTTTTAATTGGGCTCTGCCCTTTTTAAATAATGCACTGCATTTTGTTTGGTCTGATAGACCGTTTTATTGGGCTCTGCCCTTTTTAAATAATGCAGAGCATTTACTCTTCTGACAGTGTGCCACGTGGCCTGTCAGGCACTTTGCGCCAATTGAGGAGCGCAAGGCGCAAACTGATGTGGATGCGACACGTGTCACGCTCTGGTGAGCGCAGGTGCAGTGCACTGCGCCAGTGCGCTGCGCTATTGCGCTGCTGACATGTGGCGCGCTCTGGTGTAATGTGCTAATTCACGAGCGCAGTGCTCATTTTTTAAAGCGCAAGGCACAGATTATAGAAGGGTTGACACGTGGCGTGTTCTGGTGACTTGCACCAACCTAAGAGCGTAGATGCTCATTTCAGAAGTGCAAGGCACTGTTCAAAAGTGCAGAGCGCATCTGGATCTATTTTAGATCAAAGAACAGAATCTCTTTAATTCTAAAGAGGTTCTGTCTCAAGTTTTAAGAACCAGTGGTTCATCAAAAGGCAATGCCTTTATATAGATCAAAAGATCTAGTAAAGAAGTAAATTACTTCTCTTTTTTTATTAATATTATCATTTTTTATTGAAGATCTTTGATCTTGTTCTTAGATCATTGATCTTTTTAGAAGAACTTCTTCTTCCTTTTATTTTCAAAGGTTTACCTTTTCTTTTCTTAGAGTTCTTCTCGAAGTTTTAGAGGAGTTCTTTATCCTTTTCTCTGTGTGTTTTAGACTTGGAGTCTAGGGGCCTTTATATAGTGCCAATTGATTTGTTAAATCAGTTAAAGAGATCTTTCTCTGAGTGATTTAGGGGTTTTTCCCCACCGTTGGATCTTTGATCCTAGGGCTTCTGTTTTACAGAAGATAATCTTCTTGTTTTAAACAAGATTGGAAAGATCTTTCCAGAATTTTATTGTTATTTAGTGTTGGCACAGTTAGCGCAAGCGCACCTGCGCTTGACTCGTGTCGCGCAGTGCAGAGCGCTGCGCAACTGCGCTGACACGTGTCACGCAGCGCAGAGCGCAAGTTGCCTGAAGCATTGCTTCCTTTATTTAAATAGAGCCTTGCTCTGATTGGGTGCGCTGTCTTGGGCGCAGCGCTGGTGTGTCAGCTTTTGACACGTGGCGTACTGCGCGCAGCGCAAGGAATCTGAAGCGTTGCTTCAATTTTTGAATTTTTGAAATTCAAACAGAGCTTTGCTCTGATTGGGAAAACAAATGCCCCCCCACCGTTGCGCTCACGTGGCGCACACGTGAGTGCAGTGGTGGCAAGATCACAACCGTCAGATCAACTCAGGAGTTGAAGGGGCGCTTAGACGCCTATAAATAGGACCCTTGGTCCTTCACAGATGATCATCATTTTCAAGAATTTTGATTTTCAGAGCCTTGCTCTTGTTTTCAAGAACTCTAGAGCCTTGCTCTCATTTCCAAAGTTAGAACTTTTAGAAAAACTTTAGGTAAAATTAATCTTAAATTAAATTAATTTTAATTAATCTTAACCAACGGAGCCTTGCCCTCATAGATCTTCTGATCTAAAGAAAACCCCTTTGGGGTTTCACCAACAGAGCCTTGCTCTCAAGAATCCATAGATCTAAAGGGATCTTGTTTCAGGGTTTTTAACCCATGAACAGAGCTTTGCTCATGGACAAAATATAGATATTTTTGATCTAAAATGAAGAACTCTTAAGAGTTTTCATGGATCTTTAAGATCCCAAATTTTTTAATTTTTATGAATTAATTTTCCTTTGATGGATTTTTCCATCATTTCACAGAGCTAGGCTCTTTTAATCTTTTAAGGAATTTTATTCCCTTGAGACCAGAGTTTGACAAGTGTTACTCTGTGACAGAGCTTTGCTCTGAAAGGGGAGATTTTCTCCTTGTCTCTAGGGATTTCTCATTAATGAGAATATTCTTTTGGGGATCTCCTCATTAATTGACAGTCTCATCCAATGATGGGGCTATCTTATTAACTGATGCATTGTCATCTAGATTTTGTGGGTCCCCCTTTAGTCCCCCTACACTGCATTGCAGTGTAGTATCAAGCGTCAGGCTTTTAAAATTAAATTATGACACTGACGGCTGATTCTCGTTTTTCTTTACAGGCAATCATGTCTGCTGATCTATCTTTCCCATTTGTTCACTCAGAGGAAGGATTTCCCGAGGCGTCGGTGGACCGAGAAGTGCTCGCTCTCATTAAGGATCATGACCCTGAGCACAAGAACCTTCACCTGTAGGGTAGGTGGTATAATGAAATCATCAAGGGTCGCCGAATCTTCGGTTGCGCGACGCCGTCTGAGCCTATCTCGTCGATCCCCTATGCGGATGAACCCCCGGTGAAGTATGCCGTGGAGGCCGTGAACTGGAATTCGGAGGATCTTCTCCAGCTTTCGATCGCTGCCATTCCCGTGCAGCCGCCGCCGGCCGTGGACATTCTGGGGCGACGCATATGTCACTGTGAGGCACGCCCTTGGAGACAGGCTTATAATATTGGATTGACCCCTTGACAACCGGCCGGATATTTGCAGTGGGCCAGGTATATCCTATTAGCGAAGAGGACGCATCTGATGAAGATCGGTCTGTATTCCGCAGTCTACGTCTCATTGTTCGAGTATCCTGTTCCTCGGATGTGGTAGGTTAAGGCATTCATAGAACAATGGAACATCCCCACCCATACCTTCCTTCTATCGGAAATGGAAGTCTCTATCTCCCTGGAAGAGTTCGCTGAGATCTCAGGTTTGTCGGTGAAGGGGGAGCATTATGAGTAGCTGCTTCCTCCTGACGAGTATGTCTTCGCCACCAAGCCGTTGGTGATGGGCCTAACACCCGAGAATACTATTCAGCACCAGTTTTCGAGTCTGTTGTGGGTGTTGAACATATATGAAGGTCTCTATTTGGAATCGGGAGTCCGGGGAGTCAGTTTTGCAGATTTCATCGCCCTCTTTCTTCGACCGGAGGTTCTATCGCAGCGGAGTGAAAAGTTCGCCAAGCTTGACGACCCCTTTGTCTTCTTCTTAGATCGTCGACCAGCATTGGAAGACGATCAAAAGGATTTCTATCTCCCTGATGCCGCCATCATGCCCTTATCAGAAATCGCCGCCCCGGGCATTGATGATGAGACCTTCTTATTAGGGTTTCTGGGATTGTGGCTGTGCTAGTTCGCGCCCCTATGCACCTGCGCTACATGAGGCCGTTCGTTTTCTATCCAGCGCATTGGATGGTGGCTGGCCCACAATTGTTGATCGGAATCGCCGGGCTGGCTCACCTATATAATGGAATCAGCGTGGCGGCAGACGCTAATGAACCTGGGGTGCAACCTGCCAATTTCCCGATGCACTACTTCACTTCGTGGATGGAAATGCATATGCTCGGGGTATTCGGCATTCATAAGAGCCCTTCGTTTTTCGAGAGGTTCAAACTCCCAAGAGTCATGCGGCTGATCGGCGCCTCGATTGTGAATCCGCCTCCGCGGGAGGCTAGGGGGTTGCTCCTTCGTCCACACCTGGTCGGAGCGAGGATTTCTTTCATGGACAAAGTCGTGACTATCGGCTCGGAGACCTCTAAGGCGGTGTTGGCGCTGCGTGATGGCTTCAAGGACGAGGCCTCCGTACCGAAAGCCCGGGAGATTCTTCACCTATACTCCATCCGGCCGAGCTTCCTGGTGTTCAGGCAAAACGACATGGCGCTCTTCATGAGGTATAACCCCCACCGGTTCGCCCAACAATCAAGCTATAACCAGGGGGTTCCACTGGAGGTGTTTTTAGAAGAGCCCGCGGCCACCATGGAGGGGATACGGAGCGCGATGCACCATTTTATGCGGCTGAATACGGGCTCCCACTTCTTTATCAGCAGGCCGAGTTGCGTCCCCCGGGTCCTCCACGTGTACGTGGCTTAGTACGCGCACGCGTTAGGTGCCGTCATCCGAGAAGAGAAGCGTATGTTGGTCGACCGCAAGGGTGGCGCCCTGGCAGCAACCGCAAAGCTCCCTTGAGGCCAAGGATCCCGGTCGTTCCTCCGCTGAGAGATGCTAGAGCTGGGCCACTGCGCGTGTTGAGCCCTCCGCGTGGATTGTCTCGTGATACCGTAGACATTCCCTAAGCGCCCCGTGCTCCAGTGGAGACGGTAATGTGATCTCGCCGGAGTCCGGCGTGGGCGAGGACATCGGGACCCGCCGCCCTAAGGTGCCTGCAAAGCGCAAGTTGATCTTGGGTGGACCCGGGGCTCACGTGCAGAAGAGGAAGAAGAAGTTGCTCCTCTCTCTCGATGCTATCCTCGGCTTAGAGCCTCTGGCCCCTCTCACCGAAGGCTTAAGCGAGTACGGAAGCAACCAGAGTTTCTCGGTAGAACCGGAAGACACCGATCTGGCGGCCGCCATCGCGGCTTCTGAGCGATCGGCCAGACTCGAAGCGTGGTTGGCTAAGCTCGCTCAATCAGGTAATCATTAGTTGTATTCTTCGTCATTTCATCATACTTTTATCATTATCTTTGACTAATGCTTCTTCCCCTTTTTAACAGGCATCACCACTGAAGAAGATATCGCTGCTTCCCTCAAAACTTTCCAGGAGGAGGAAAGGAAACGCGCTCTGTCTGGCGTTGGTATGTCTCGGCTCGCTGAGTCTTTATTCTCTTTTTTATAGCCAATCCAATCTTCTCTCTGTCTTTTTGCAGGGTCCATGGGATCTTCTGCACAAGCCGATGCGGAGACTCTTCCCGAGCCAGCTACTGAAGTCCTGGCCTCTTCGGGGTTGCCGCGAGAGACCCGACTCAAAAAGCCGATGAGGGATGCCTTGAAGGCTCTGGAGGCAACTCTAAATGCGGACGATGATGCCTTGATGGAGGAAGCTTCGAAGAGGTCCGTCATGACGGCCCGGGAAGAGAGGAAGCGCTTGAGGCGCGAGGCGAAGGAGCGCAGAGCTGCTTTGGCTGTAGGAGAGCAGAGCTGCTTTGGCTGTAGGAGCAGGCCCAAGCACCATTATTCCCGCTGCTTCTCCTTCCGAGGAGCCCCCGGTCACCTTGTCTACAGCTCATAGACAGGCGGCGCGTGCATTTCGGGAGGCCAACAATCGATCCACCTCAGGTAATGTGTCTTTTGAGACTTTGTTGTAAGAATTGTACAACTATCGGTTCTCATACATCTTTTCCTGCAGGGCCAAGTCCAACTGAAGGAGCGGCGGAAACCATCGAGCCTAAGGGAATAGTGGAGGATGTACTGGCTGAACCCAAGCCAACGGTGGGCGACGTAGCCTGGGTTGCTGGACCCGAAGTAGCAGCTGATGAAACAGTCAAGCCTACTGCGCCCGAGATAGCTACCACTGCTGAGTGCGAGGTAGCGGCAAATGAGACGGCTGCTATAACCGAGCCTGGGGCAGCAGCGGATGGAGTGCCTGATACCGATGACCCAATGGCAACGGTAGACAAGACAGCCGCGACCGCTGAGCCCGAAGGAGTAGCGGGTGAGACGGGTAAGATTTCCTCGGACAAGACGGCCGCTCTTTCTCAAGAGTCTGGCAATGCTCCGATCATTGCTCTCCCTGCTTATGGTCCTCCGCCATCTCCTGGCCTCACGAGCACGACGATGGCTTCCGTAGAGTCTGGTGATGAGGCTACGGGAGGTGGACTCATGTCGATGGAGGAGGGAGACGCCGCCGCTTCGGGTGGTGACTCATCAGGTAAATTTTGGGTTACTGTCCCCTTTTTCTATTTTGCAATCCTCCCTGACAGGGCTTATCTTGTTTCTAACGCAGGTGCGGCCTGTGTTGATGCCCCATTGCTCAAGAGAGCTCCGTCAGCTACTGCCTTGACGGTGGCTACCTCTCTACCTTCTCTTGCACCGTCGCAAATGTTGGAAGGTATGGATTTGTAACCCATTAGTTTTATCTTTCGGCCGCATAATTTATGTACTAATGTCGTATTATTGCGTCTTTGCAGGAGTGCTTTTTGATCACCTCTACCAGATGCTGCACCCACACTTCTCCTTCCTGTCGGAACTCGCTTCCTCCAGTGGCGCTGGTGAGTATAGTTTTCCACTAATACTCTTTATTTTTCCAATAATGAACTTGTTTCTGACTTTTCCTTGCCCTGATTGCAGTGCTGCAGATCAAAGGGGGAGATGAAAGATCAGTTGCGCCACCGGTCCTCCCGGCTTTGCCACCTGCTACAGCCGGTATGGTAGAATTTACTGCTTACAGGTCTCCTGTGTTTTAGGTCTGTCATCTGATCGTGACTTGTTTTGCAGCTATCGTTCCGGTCCCTTTCGAGTCTCATGTCATTATGCTGGTCGGACCCTTTTCCAGACGCCCGTCCTCGAAAGGCGCCGTGAATAGTCTGCGCATGGTGAGCGACTATATTGAGGAGCTTGACGTGGAGACTCCTACACCTGCTGCAGATTTTGCTGCGGAGGTTAACCTAATGCTGGCGACACTTGTAAACTTCTATAACGAAGGCATCATCGCGTCTTGGGTTAACCACTACAGGGAGATTGAGGCTCGTCTGCATCAACTGGAGCTTATGCGTCCTGCCCCCGAGGTTTTGGCCACGAGTAGTCAACGAGCGGCATGGATCGAGCAAAGCGCTTCATACTTCTGCTATCTGGAACAAGAAGCGGCTTTAAGGCGGAAGGAGTGCCAAGATACCTCAAACGAGTCTGCTCGATTGCGTACTGAGGTCGACGCGAACGCTGCCCGGGTGAAGGCTATCTTTGAGGGTCTTCTGCAAAGTATTTCTGACGGGCTAGCCTTGAAGCGGAAGCTCGATACCGTCGAGCGTGATGCCCAAGGTCGTGAAGCAGCTCAGCAAGCAGTTGAGGAGGAGCTTTCATCCTACATGCAGCAGCAGGCCCAGGTGGAGGCGGAGTTGGCTGCGGCAGCCGATCATGAGTGGGCGGTGAAGGAAGTGCGAGAGCAGCTTGCAGATTTGTTGAAGACGCTTCCTTCTCCGTGAACATTTTGTATCATTTGTAATTGTAAATAAAATGTATTAGTTTCTTTTATTCTTTACCACAATGTATCTTGTACTCAATCGAATTTATGAATAAAAGATATACATTCTTCAAAATGTCCTGTGTCATTTCTTTGCCTTCTCCCTTCTTTTATTATCAGCATGTTACCTTAGTAAGCATGGTCGACAGATGATATAGTGAGCATCTTGTATTGGCTTCTTCAGGAGGTAGTTATGGCTTAGGCCGCAGGTTCAGATCTGCTGCCTAAGACTTTTCAACTCTATGAGCCGTGAGGGTCTCATAGAGACTTTTCTCCCTACGGATCGAGAGGATCTCGTCGGTGTATTTTCTCTTTAGGAACCGTGAGAATTCCTAAGTGCTTTTTCTCTTATAAGTTGTAAGGATCTTATAAAAGAATTTTCCCTCTTATGAGTCGAGAGGATTCGTAAGCGGTTGTTTCCCTCCTTGTCGAGATTCGACTTTGGAGAGTGTGACCCTTGAATAGTATGCAAGAGTCCATTTTAGACCGACTTGCAGGGTCCCAGTGCTTAGGAAACAGGTTTTTTAATCCCTGTCGCCTAAGGCTTTTCCTCACGAGTCGAAACATATCGAGTAGTTCTCGGAAAGACACTAATTTCCTCACGAGTCGAGACGAATCGAGAATTTCTCGCAAGAATATCCTAACGTCACAGTTAACCTCTGCTCTTTACGACAAAGGTCCGTTAGGGTCTGTGGTACTTAGGGTTTTGTCCGTCGTACCATCGCGTTGGCTGATGTATTCCTCGATAGGCAATCTTGCTGTTCGAGTAGCCTTGCGATTGTCGTGTCTCTGATCCCTTCGGGGGCTGGACAAGACGTCTTCAAGTAATCTTCCAGGTAATATTACCGTCGAAAGAGCAAGCGTAGGGATATACCATGTCAATTTTTACTTGAGGTTAGGCTTATTTTGAAGAGCCCCGATGAGTCATAACCACTCCGCGCTGGCGTGGGATGATCTCCGATAGTCTTTCAGGCTTTATATGACTTGCCGTTAAGACCTTGAAGCTAAGAATTTGGCCTTTGCTTCGTTTGCTGACATTGCGTCCTCTATATCGAGACGAATGTCGCGGTTGTCTCTAGGTTGCTGGTGAACCGTCGAGGTTTGGAACTAGGGATTTTGCCGTGGCTCCGTTTGATGATGTTGCGTCTGCTGTGTCGAGACAAACGTCAAGGTGGTGACCACTCCGCACTGGTGTGAGATGATCTCCAATTGTCTTTCAGACTTTATATGACTTGCCGTTAAGACCCAAAGCTAGGAATTTGGCATTCGCTTCATTTGCTGGCATTGCGTCTACTGTATTGAGACGGATGTCGCGGTTGTCTCTAGGTTGTTGGTGAACCATTGAGGTTTGGAACTAGGGATTTTGCCGTGGCTCCGTTGTTTGATTGTCGCGTCTGAGTCCTGTTGGACGAAGAACGTTGTTGTTGACATCTCGTCTGCTGTATCGAGACGATCGTCGAGGTGGTGACCACTCCGCGTTGGTGCGAGATAATCTCTGATTGTCTTTCAGGCTTTATATGACTTGCCATTAAGACCGTGAAGCTAGGAATTTAGCCTTCGCTTCGTTTGCTGGCATTGCGTCTGCTTTATTGAGACGAATGTCGCGGTTGCTGGTGAACCGTCGAGATTTGGCTTCGCTTTCTGGTGGAGCCTGTTGGGAAGGTATGGTTCCCTCTTTGTTTTTGTCCCTGGATTGTATACAGAGATCGACGTGACCTCTCCTGTAGGGAAAAAGTTTCATTCATTTTTTTATATTATTATTTTATTCCCGCGATGCTCTATCATTTCAGCTTTTACATCGCGAAGGTCGCGATTGCACAATTATTTCGGCTATTTCTCGCGTTGCCCAATCATTTCGGCTGTTTATTTTATTTTTACTCGCTGCTTTTTATTGTGAGTTGCCCAATCATTTCGGCTATTTTTCATGTATGCATTTTTACTTGCTGATTTTATTTGCAAGTTGCCCCATCATTTCGGCTATTTCATATGCACGTGTGGCTTACTGTCCTTTTGCCGCAAGCTTGGGATTAGACACCGATTTCGGCATCAGCACCGCTACGACTGGGATGTTGCCAGGAGTGAATCATCATTTGCCTCTGTCGATGTTGAACAAAGGTGGCTTAGTAAACATGGTTAGGATCCTGTCGACTAAGGCTTTTGACTTCATGAGCCGTAAGGTTCTCATAAAGGTATTTCTCCCTACAAGTCGTAAGGATCTTGTAGGTGTGTTTTCTCCTTAGGAATCGTGAGGATTCCTAAGTGCATGTTCCTCTGTAAGTCGTAAGGATCCTACAAGAGGGTTTTCTCCTTGTAAGTCGAGAGGACTTACAAGGATTGTTCACCATATGGACATATCCATAGTCACGGGTGGGACTTTGTTAGGGAAATGTTTATTCGCGCCCGTGGATTGTATACAAGGGTCAGTACTGAGCCACTTGTAGGGCAATATCGAAGGTTGTGGAGGTTGCTTAAGCACAGGTTTAGGTCTCTGTAACTTAAGACTTTCAAATCTTATGAGCCGTGAGGGTCCCATAAGAGAGTTCTCCTTACGAGTCGTGAAGATCTCGTAAGTGTAATTTCTCATTAGGAATCGTGAGGATCCCCAGGTGTGTTGCTCCCTTGTGAGTCGTAAGGATCTCACTCGGGTGGTTTCTCCTTACAAGGTCGAGAGGACCCTGTAAGTGTCCTTTAACGAGGTTGCGCCCTTTCGGGTTTTCACAAACACTCGCCGGTAGTCCTGCTGTTTTTACTCACGGGGCCCTTTCGGGTTATCATCCGTGCCCCTTTTGCTTATGGACATACCTTTTTTTTTATATTCTTTTCTTTTTCTTCTTTTTTTTCTAACAAGGTTGCGTCCTTTTCGGGTTTTCACAAACACTCGCCGGTAGCCCTGCTGTTTTTACTCACGGAACCCTTTCGGGTTTTCATCCGTGCCCATTTTGCTTATGGACATACCGTTTTTATTGTTTTTTTATATATCTTTTTTTTATTCTTTTTTTATTCTCTCTTTTTTTGTATTGGGTTTGTGATGTTGCAATCCACCGTAGTTTATCGACATCTCGGTCAACAGCTAATTTTAGGACGTAGTGGTCCGTCATTAGTTTAAGGACGTTTCGGTCCCCTGTTAGTTTAAGGATGTATCGGTCCATTATTAAAGAAGGCCAGTTACTACTTGTAGAGTTCGGGCTTAGGAAGATAGCGAGCGGACATGATCGTCGTCATTTATCGTTGACCTAGGCCTCGACTCGTCACGCGTAGTATTTCTTCAGGAAGCGGCCGTTTATCGGTCTGAAAGGTCTTTCGCCATGCATATCCCTGAGTAGATAGGCTCCACCTTGGTAGACCTTGTCTATAATGTATGGGCCTTCATAGTTCGGCTCGAATTTTCCCTGCTTGGCGCTATTGGGGATCATAGGTCTTTAGACCACTAGCATGAGTTCGCCTTGGCGAAATGTCCTCGGCCTGGTCAATCTTTCATATGAGCGCGTCATCTTTGCTTTATAAGCCTCCAGATTTTGTTGCGCTATGAGCCGGGTTTCATCAAGGGCATCACGCCCCTCAAGACGAAGGTGAGCATTTTCTTCGTCCTTCAGCTCATAGTAGACTGCCACCCGTAGAGAAGGTAATTCTATTTCGAGGGGGAGTACTGCTTCTGTGCCGAATACCAACGCGTAGGCGTTGTGTTCATGGCCATTTTGAACGTAGTTCGATACGCCCAGAGAGCTTCTTGCAGTCTCTCGTGCCAGTCCTTCTCATTTCGGGACACCGTCTTCTTCATGATCTTCGTCAAGGTCTTGTTGAAAGCCTCGGCTAGACCGTTATCTTGGGGATTATAAACTGAAGAATATCTCCAGTCTATATTATGTTATTGCGCGAAGCGGCTGATCATGTGGCTTCTGTAGGCTGGCCCGTTATCGGAGATGATCCGTCACGGAGTTCCAAACCGATAAATGACGTGTGTCTTGAAGAAATGAAGGATATTCTCCGTCTTCACTTCCCTCAGGTACTGCTTCTGCCCATTTAGAGAAGTAGTCAGTCGTCGCCAAGATGAATCGATGTCCTCTGGATGATGCTGGTTCTATGGGGCCAATTACGTCAGTCCCCCACATTTCGAATGGTCAGCTAGCCACAGTTGGATGTAGTGGATTTGGATGCTGATGGATAAAGTCTCCATGGATCTGGCACGAGTGACATCGTATCGCGTACTCGAGGCAGTCTTGGATCATCGTGGGCCAATAATAGCCCATCCGTTTAATCTTCAACTTCATCTTTGGGCCTGCTTGGTGAGAACCGCAGAGTCCGTCGTGAACTTCCTGAATGACTCTTTTTGCCTCTTTAGGTCCCAAACATCTCAACCATAGAGAATCAAATGACCTCTTGTACAGAGTATCATTGACGAAGGCAAAAGACAGAGCTCACTTTATAAGTTGATGTCTTGAGGACGCATCTTCAGGCGTTCGACGGGATTTGAAGTAGTCTATAAAGACTTCTCTCCAATCCTCAGCCTTTTCATGGTCTTTTATTTGCATAGCCATTTGCTCAGTCGCTCCTTTTTCTTCGGACGACTCCAGAGATATTTCTGCTGGGGCAAGCACCCGACGACTTTGTACCACAATTCTTACGTCATCGAGGTTCTCGTTGGCCAGTTCTTTAGCGAGCTTAGCTAATGCATCCACTTTGCTATTTTCTGTACGCGGTATGCTTTCCAGCATATAGGAGGGGATTTGAGTCAGCAATTGCTATACTCTCTCGCCATACTTTACCAGCTCGGGTTTGCACATCTGGTAGTTGCCATTTACTTGACTAACGACGAGTTGAGAATCTCCATATATGAGGAGGTTTTCAATTCCTATGTCGATGGAGATCTCGAGACCTGCTATCAAAGCTTCGTATTCGACTTCATTGTTCGTCCTCGGCTCCGTTAAGGAGAAAGCAAAGCGCATTATTCCTCCTTATGGAGTTACGAAAATGAGGCCTACCCCCGATTTGATTATAAGGGTGCTTTGCTTGCGCTTCTTCACGGAAGACGCTCCATCAAAATAGAGTTCCCATCGAGTATCACTACCATCGATCGCATCAAACGCGTGTTCGTCTGGCAGCTAACAATTCAGAAGAGAATCAGCAGGTATCGGATGCTCAGCGAGGAAGTCGGCGATGGCCTGGCCTTTCACTGCCTTAAAAGGTTGATAAGTTATCAAAAACTCCATCAAGAGCAGGACCCATTTAGCGAGCCTCCCTATCAATATGGCCTTCGACATTAAATATTTAAGGGGGTCCACCTTCGAAATGAGTCGGACTTCATGCGCCAATGCATAGTGCCTGAGCTTTGTTATCGCGAAGATCAACGCCAAGCAGTGTTTTTCGATGGGGGGGTAGTTGCTTTCTGCCCCCAGAAGAACTCGACTGAAGTAATAGAGAGCTCTTTCTTTTCCTTGGTCGTTCTCTTGTGCCCATAATGCGCCTAAGGAACCTTCGAGGGTGGTTGTATAAAGAATAAGAGGCTTTCCCTTGACCGGAGCAGCCAATACTGGCGGATTATGCATGTATTGCTTGATTTCGTCTAGCGCGCTCTGGCATTTGTGATCCCAAACGAAAGGGGTTCCCTTCTTCATCAGGTGACTGTAAGGGCGGCACTTTCCTGAAAGGTTGGCTATAAATCGCTGTATGTACGCGAGCTTCCCTTGGAGAGACCGCAATTGCTTGAGAGTTCTTGGAGGAGGAATTTCCATGATCGCCTTGATCTTTGACGGATCTATTTCGATACCCCGGTGTTGGACGATGAATCCTAGGAATTTGCCCGAGGAAACTCCGAATGCGCACTTGAGAGGGTTCATCTTCAAGTTGTATTATCGAAAGCATTGAAATACGGTCTTCAGATGCTCGAGATGTTCCTCGTTTGATTTGCTTTTAACCACGAGGTCGTCGATATAACATTCGACAATTTCATGTATAAGGTCATCAAAGATCGTCGTCATGGCCCTCTGATAGGTGGCGCCGGCGTTCTTTAAACCGAAGGGCATCACCTTATAGCAGAATATTCCCAGAAGGGTCCGGAAAGCGGTGTGCTTCTGGTCTTCGGGATGCATCTTTATCTGATTATATCCTGATGAGCTGTCCATGAAGGAGAAAACCTCGTGAGTGGACGTGTTATCTATCATCAGCTCGGTGACTGACACTGGGAAATCGTCCTTCGGACAGGCTTTATTGAGATCCCGAAAGTCTACACATATGCGCACCGTCCTATTTTTCTTCATCACTGGGACGATGTTGGCGATCCAATCGGTATACTGAACTTCCTGGATAAAGCCAGAGTCGATTAGTTTCTTGACCTCGGCGTTGATGATCATCTCAAGCTCGAGCCGCATTCTTCTCGGTGCATGTTTGACTGGCTTGACGTCTGGGGATATCGCCAATTTATGCACAGCAATTTCTGGATCTAGTCCCGGCATTTCAGAATAGTTCCATGCGAAGCAATCTCTATGCTGCATAAGCTTAGCGCAGCCATCCTCTCTTCAGATAGTAGCTCGCTGACGAATGTTGGTCGCGGGTCGTTCGCCGTCCCCAACTCAATTTTCTTGAGGTTATCGGCAGTGGTGTGTATTCCATCTTCCAACTCTTTCGGCGCTGGTGGAAATTCTAAGATCACCTCTTCATCGTTGTTTTCGAAGCACCAGGGAAGGTCATCCATATTCTCGGGCTCTTCTTTTGATATTGTTATCATATGACAAGTACGAGCTCGCTTCCAAGACCGATGTGGATCTGGTTCTGCTCTCGTGGCTTTGGGTTCATGCTTCTATGGTGGCGTTACCCTCCAGCTGTCAGATAGAGCGAACTTGCCGAGCTGATACTGATCTTCGATCCAATTCTTGAAGGTGAAGCAATCTTCAAGAGGGTGTCCTATTACTCTGTGATAAGAGCAATAGTTCGGGTGTGAGACTTCGCCTGCTTGTTCGGGGTGTTTAGACTCCGGCAGTGTAATCATCTGATGTCTTATGGCAAGATCAAGTATCTTCTTTGTTTTGTCCTGAGGAAAAGAGTATGCTCGACTCATCTTCTTCACAAAGGACAAATCTGGACTGCTCGATTCCTTCTCGCGTGGCTTCTTAGTCCCGCTTTATTGCTGTCGAGCGCCTTTTTCGCTTTTTGATTTGTTTCTGCCTCGGCGTCGGGCCTTTTTTACAACAGGTTGACAGGGAGGGGCCATTTCATCTTTCGCGGCCTGTTGGAGGAGGCGTTGCGTCCTGGCTTTCTCGTAGATGGCCGTTTCGCGGTTGTGGTCGTCTTGGACTTTTTGACCAGCTTCCTGTTAGTTATATGTATGCCCTAGAGGCCATTACTGTACATTGGATGTATATTGTAGTGGATGCTGGGACATATATAGGGAGGACTTTCTTGCTCGACATGATAGTATGCTATCTGGTTACTCTTTACCTTAACGTGTACATTGATTGTCTCTCTGTTACATGTTGGTAAAGCCCTTAGGATGTGTACTTGACTACCTGGACTATGATGCAGATCATGCTAGTGGGGACGTGGTAGTCCATAAGTACATCCTTCAAAGTCCCTATTCGTGGGGTGTATCGAGACGGGGCATCGATATACCAGAGTAGACTAGCGTATACCTTCTCGACCCATACAGATGGGCGATGGATGATCTCATATCCATTGGTGTTTGACATCGGAGATGATATATGGGTGCTCAGTGGAGACTGGGTACACTGGACGGACTCGCCGAGAACTCCCAGATGGTATTATACCTTACGTCAGATGGCAGTTCTCTGGTGACACTGGTACAGTGTAGTCTGTTGACCCGAGATCGTCATAGAGTCATGTGTGGTTCCCACTGTGCTTTGATTTCCACCTTACCACGTCCAAGAGGGCGTGCAAAACGGTGGTTTTTGGGTACAGTCCCGAATCACATGGAGGCAATGAGCGATAGGAGGGGATTCGTCTCTCCCGGTATAGGGAGTTGATGTTGCGCTGTGTTCGATTCGCTATAACCGGAAATCCCTTGCCAGGGTTGCTGAGATTTACTGGTAAGTGTTACCAGTAGTTTCTCGAATTGTTATAGACCTCATATTGACACGACTTATCGAGCTATTGGGGTCTGACGTTTACCACCCCTAGGCGAGATATGCGACATATCAGACGACGAGACCGGACTGTACGGTAAGTGTTACTGGTTGGATTCACAGGAGTGTGAGCGGGCTTGCTCATCTATCTTCTCATCGCTCAATACCCGGGTGGCTGTTACGTTTAGCAGACCGCTTGCGGCTTGTGGGTGTTTGATATGATCATCACCTGCTGCCGGCGTATTGACGAGTCTTTAGAGTCCTACACAGAGGTTTCCTGGCTCAAGCGAAACGAAATAGGAGCGCATATGAGATATGTGTGGGACCGAGAATAATGCGTGTATGTGATACCGTATTTCATTCTCGCGATTTGTAACATTGATCGGTTATATGCGATATAGCCGGGTTATCGGATCAAGTGTTGATTCGATAAGATGTTACTGTTGATACTAGTCGGTTATGTGCGACATGACTGGATCGTTAAATCAAGTGTTGATTTAATGATTTAATGTATAATTATATATTTGATATATTAATTTGCATTAACTAGTATCGGTTCACTTTAAATGGATTTTCTCACTTGGAATGTGCACATTGTATATGTGATATACTTTTGTACACAAGTTTGTATCATGTTTGATGATACATGCTCACTAGGATTTGTGTAAAGATTAAACCATGGTTGTGTAATGGTTAGAGTTTTCATTTTCTTATTCATTTATTTATTTATTTCATTTATTTTATTTTGGAAAAGAAAAAGGGAAAATGGTGGCTTTCTTTGTTTGTATTTTAAAGCTTCATGAATCTTTGACTAAGTCACCATTTTGTCTCATGCTTAACCCTAACCATTCCACTTAACCCTAGTCTATTCTCTACACTTGACCATGGTTACATTATGATAAGTATTCATTTTATTTCCTTTTTTGTAATAATACTTATCGTAATATTATCATCTTCTTCTTCTTCTTCACTTGAAGAAAAGCTTGCCTCCATCAATGGCAACTCATGAAAATGAGTGAGAAATCCAATTCTAAAGTGAACCCACCTCCTATTTCTTCATCCTCTACCTCTTGCCAAGTAGTAGAGTGTGTTTTCTTCACAAGTTTCATGACTTGGTGAAGTGGGAGCTTGATCTTGTGATGCCTCGACGTAGATCATCTTCGGCACGAAGCCGACGACCTTATCCGCCCATTTCTCCGATGAAGCCGACGCTAGAGCCCGGGTTTCTATTTGGACAGCGAGGAGACTTCATTGCGGAGCTATGGAGGTGGAGGACCGGATCTACAAAGGTTGCATTTCCGTTCTTTATTAGTAAAGTTGTTTACTAGTTATTGTTTTCGCCTAAACTTCTTGCCAACGATCCGTATTAGGGTTTCTCGGCACCGTAATTTTTGAAATTGGCATGGTTGATGCCTTGTGAGACCTCCTTAGAGTGCCTAGGAACCCTACAGTGGTATCAGAGCCTAGCTAGAGCCTTAGGCGATGCGTAGACGGAGTTAGAAATCCGAACGAACCCGAAACCCTAATACAATATGCTCTCTGGACTTTTTTCAAAAACTGGGCTTTTTCCAGATTAAAAATATACAGAAAAATCAGCAGGTATTTCTAAGAATTACTGTGAAGTTCGAGCACCTAATTCGACTATAGTGCGGCGGAACCGCGGCAAAAGCTTGGCTATTGCGGCGGTTCCGCGGCCAAATTATCTCCTTGTTCAAATAATTTTACACAGTAATTCTTACTGAACAGTGCTGGTTTTTCTGGGAATTTTTAATATTTATTCAAGAGTTGAATTTTCTGGGTTGTATTGGGGACTCGGTGCTTCGATCGGATTGTCTAATTTTGTCTGTGGGCTTTCCGGATAATTTTTGAATATGTTAAAAAGTTCGACCGGATATAAATACCCACCATTTCCCCTGTCGGGAAATTTCCAAGTGTTAGATCTTTCCGTAGTTTAACGACGTTCTAAGTAGTGCAAGTAACACGATGGTCCCTCTAGAAGACAACAAACCTTAACTCGATTATGTGACCGTCTTGAACTGCCCTTTGAACCTTCGGGTTTGGGGCAGTACGGCGTGCCACATGTGAGGCATTGGCTTGACCCTTCTACGGCTGGACCGTTGGTACTGAGGCACGAACTGAATGTTTTTAGACTTGTTTCATGTGTTGATCTGTATCGGGAAAACTTGGGTGTTTGAATGTTCGATCGGAAAGTTTAACATTTTCTAATTATCTGGAATGTGATACAATAATTAGAATTCACAAGTAGTTATGAGATAACTGAATGAATGTTATAAACATAGAAGTTTAGTCTCACTTGATCGGTTGCCATGGAATTTTGATATGATCAAAAGTCCGTCGCAATCACGTAGCGTACGCGGATACTCGCTGGGTAAACTTAATAGACAGCCTCACCCCATAGCCCCGACCAAGTGACTATAGGAGAACCCCGTCGCCGAAAGCATCCGTTCGGGTGCTCCCGGTAGCGGTGTTCCGCCTTGGTACACTTCATCGACGGTATCGGGGGTGCGACCGTCTACTAAAGTTTGCGACGAGCATTCGATCAAAATGTCGGGAATCTTGTTGAATTGCCCGACTTGATATTGAAAAGAGTTTTCGATTTTTGAGACTAAAATGCGGGGTTTATAATTGTTAGGCATGCGATGTCTAAAGAATTCATTTGGTCAGGCATGCGATGTCTGAGGAGGTTGCGGATTCCAACTGTTGTAGTTTTACACTTTCTTTTCTGTGACCGTAAGTGTAATATGTGATATCGCTGGTTTCGTGGCTATATGTCAACGACAATTGGGATGCGCATATTTACTTACGTTGATGACATGTGATGTTATGTGTTGCTAGATATGTTATATTGGATCGTCGTGTTTGAATAGCCGGGGGGTTTTTATGTGAGATGAGTTTTTTTTCATTTTCATTCATGTAAAAACTTGTATGTAATATTCTTTTATTGGGGCACTTCCAGGTAGCGGAAGTTGTCACCGTTGTTGTATATTATTTACTTTTCCGCACTAGGATAGACCTAAGGAGGGGAGCACAAGTAACCGGGTTCTGGAGTCCAGTGGGAGACCAACTCGAGGAGTCGAGTCCGGGTCTCCTAACTCTAGAATTGGTAGGGTTGCTTGCCGCTCTCGTAGGGGTCTAGGGGTGTGGGTTTGGCTATTCATCGCGACCGTGGAATCCGTGTTTTATACTGGCTCGTATTGAAAACACGGACGTCCTAGTATATCCAATATTTCATATGTTTCTTCTGCTGCGATATCCGTGATGTGATCATGTGATGTTTTGTGATAAATACTATATATAGTATATATGATATATAATATAGACGTTACTTATGTTTTACACCCGCGCTAGCCCTGCCCTGCTCTGCCGTTAGTTACCTAACCTAACGGTGCACGAGGGGACATCGAGGCGAATGCGGATGGCATAAGTGTACATCGTATTTATCTGTGATGTTTAGGTACTTAAATGATAGGACTTCATTAATGAGATTAATGAAATAAAAGAAACCTAAGATGTTGTAGAATCGAATTTCAAAAAAAAAATAAATAAAAATAAAACAGGTAGCTACAGTTCTTGCTTTGCATAGCGGTATATATGATATATCCTGCACCTTATTCGATAAGGAAAGGACCGAGATCCCTTCACCGGGAGTGACTCCTTTAGCGATAACTGGCAGATGCTACACACTCGGTTTGTCTTTTGATTGCTTTTAAGAGTTTTTGCTTTGCACAGTGATATATATGATATATCCCACACCTCATTCGACGAGGAAAGGACCTACGATCCCTTCACCGGGAGTGACTCCTTTAGCAAAACTAGAAAAGCCTCAAAAGCACTCCATTTTAAAATCATTTGATTCTACAACGATATCAAGTTCATTACGCAATAGGTTTTTAGAAAAACCTGTCATAGCCCTCCGTCATTTCAGGTAAGTACTAGTTATTATTCGTGCTGCGGTTGTTTGGCATGCATCAAGGCGTAGTGTACGGTAGCTAACTAGTGCTTATCTGCCAGCATACGATGCGATTGGATTAGGGTAGTCGTGCGACCTTGTTGGCCTTTGTCAAGGGCCGTGCGGGTGGGTTTAATTTAATCAGGAAATGACGGGTTGAACTTGACTAGCATCCTATGGTTTGTTGGCCTTTGTCAAGGTCATAGGAGGTTAGGGGAAAATATTATCGGGAATTTCAAGTGTTGAAATTTGCAATAAGATTGCATACCTTCTATGAGATAGTTGGATCTCGATACCCGCTGTGAGTAAGAGTTACTCCTGGGAGAGTTTTACACATTACAATTAGCCGATCAAGTAGGTGTCTAGAAAGGTGTCAACGGGGTTACGCCTCTGGGAAAACGAGGTTTACATTAATTAGGTTCGTGCGAAAGCACGGGGGACCTCCCTCAAAGTACCGACATTGGCCTGGCTGAAAGATTGGCGAACTTGTAGTGTGTAATTAATCCCGGCTGGTCTTTCCTTTTAGGGTTTGAAGGAAGATTTCATAAAAAGCAGTGGGAGCCATCCTGATTAGATAAAATAATAACCAATCTGATCTTGCAAGAGCATACGCTGAGTGTTTTCTTCTCTCTCTCTCCAGGTAGCGACCATACATGCCTTAATCAAGATAAAAATACGGATATATTGACCGAACCCGCTTGTTATACTGAGCTGGGGAACGTTGGTCCCGCTCCAATTTATAATTGTTATAAGACAGAGCAGGAAATTGGGGAATACCAGAATTCCCGTACCGCCCAAACGAAGAGAGTGCATGCTGATGCATCATCTTCGGGTGTGTTCAATACAAAGAACTGTTTCTCTGTATCCTCTACGTTCTGAGTATATGATACCGGATCAGGATCCCAGATATGTAATCTGTTACATAGGGCTACAGATAGGTAGAGAACTGAGAACGGGTGATAAGTTTCATGAGGCAGAAAACGGGGCAAGTGTTGCAGCCAAGTCTGTTGGTCACTGTCACCCTGTGTTACCAATACATTGATTCTGAACGAATGTTATTAGATACCGAACCTGATATACAAAATCATATCAGTCTCTTTATGAGTAAAGAAATGATAAAATTTTGTATTGTTGGATAATGTTTTGAACATTTCCTATATCAAAAGTTGATCGGTTCAGGCACGTTATCTAAAAGCATTGACGTTCTAAATCAAACTACAGTTCTGAGTATACGGATCACACACAAGAGGAAGAGTTCAGAATTGAACGATTCCTTCTTGAGGTATTGTAGACTAGGTCAGATCGATGTGACCCGACTAGCTAGAGTTACATAAAGATGCATATTTAAATTAGTTTGAATTTACATCTTGTGAAACTCGCCAGTCATGTCATAAAGATAAGATGACCATAGCCCTGTTTATTGGAAACAGAGAAAGAGTTAATGAACTCTTGGGACTGATACATGATGATGTATGTAAGGTCTCCTGTCTACACATGCCAAGACCGGTTCTTTGTACTTCATTACATTCTCTGATAATCTCTCAAGATTCAGTCATATGTTCCTGTTGAAACACAAGTCCGAACCTTTTAAGATATTCACAAAATATAAGTTAGAAGTAGAAAACCAAAATAGGGTACAAGTATTATGTCCTTTGATGAGATCGAGGAGGAGAATACTTGAGTACGGAAATCCTGGACTATTCTAAAGGAGAATGAGATTCTCTCTCAGCATTACTCCTCCGTATACACCATAGCATGATGGTATATCGGGGCGGAGCAATCACACCCTATATGATAAGGTGTGCTCTATGATGAGTACTACTGAGTTACCTATTTCCTTTTTGGGGGTAATGCACTTGAGAAGCTGCATACCTATTGAATTAGGTTCAAATCAAATCAGTTGCCTACCACTTCATATGTGATATGGAAAGGGAAGAGCCCATATCTTAAGTTAGTTAAGATTTGGGGTTGTCCGGCCTATGTCTCAAAACAAAATCCGGACAAGCTCGAGGCATGGTCTGTAATGTAGAACTGGAAAGGTTCCAGCCATACAAACTGCAGCTAATGATTTGAAAGAACCAAAGGATTCAGTAGATTCCAACGAACCTCAGCCTCTCCGCCAATCTAGTAAGGTTCCTCACCCACCTGAGAGATACTTTGGTTTCTCTATGACAGTGGGAGCGAGGATTGCATCATGAGATGATGACCCAACTAGTTTCGAGTTGGCCATCGAGAGTAGGGACTCTGTAAGAATGGCTGGATGCTTAGCGATCTGAGATGGAATCCTTATACACCAACAAATTATGGACTTTGGTTGCTATATCTGAAGGGTTAAATCCCCATCAGGAGCAAGTATATCTTGAAAAGATTACTTGGTGTAGATGGAAAGGTTGAGACTTTCAAAGCTAGACTTGTTAAAGGTTTTCGTCATCGACCAGGCGTGGATAATGATGAAACCTTTTCCAGTACCTATGCTTAAGTCCATCCAGATACTACTTGCCACGGCTACATACCATGACTACGATATCTGGCGGTTGGGTGTCATGACTGCTTTTCTAAATGATGTTTTAGAAGAGTGTGTCTATAAGTACACAGCCAGAGGGCCTCGTAGACAGTGGGAGCAGCGGAAACGTGTACAAGATGCTTTATAAGATAAAGCAGGCATCGCGGAGTTGGAACGTCTGTTTTGATGAAGTAGTCAAAGAAGTTGACATCATCAAAATGGTAGATGAACCTTGTATAAACAAAAAGGTAGTAAGGAGTATGGAGGTGATCCTCGTAGAGTACGTGGATAACATACTCTTGATAGGGAAGGTGTTTCCTATGCTACGCTCGAGCAATCTCCGCTTATCACAAAAATTCTCCATATAGGATCAAAGTGATACCTCCTAAATCCTGGTGTTTGGATCTATGAGATAGATCTAACTGGATGTTAGCATACTCACTAGTTGTAGTGAGATGGTATCAATTGATCCTGGGGAGAATCGCTGGAAAGGTTCCAGGTTGATAAAGACGACTGAAAGTCAGTCACAGGCATTGTCTTTACCCTCAGTGGAGGGACGGTATGTTGGAAGAGTTCCAAGCTAGATACCGTGGCTAACTAGACGATAAAGGCTGGATACATCGCTACTTAAGATGCTACCAAAGAGGC
Organism: Agapanthus africanus; assembly: GCA_030015575.1. Lineage (NCBI taxonomy): Eukaryota > Viridiplantae > Streptophyta > Magnoliopsida > Asparagales > Amaryllidaceae > Agapanthus > Agapanthus africanus. The sequence goes on from CM057337.1 coordinate 544,476,805, forward strand.
TGTTTGGGTGTATATTAGTTCATGAGATGAACTACGTTCCTACCATTGTGTGACAATGGAAGTGAGGGTTTGGCCCGGGAACCCCGATCCCATCAGTGACCCAGACATAATCTAAGGCAGTATCACCTGATCATGGAGATAGTTGATCTCCAGGGTGATCGAGGGAAGGAGAGCAGACTCAGAGGATAACACGGCGGATCCACTTACGAAGGCCTTTTCCCAGAGAGAGACTTTTATGGGATGGTTGAGTATGAGATACTACAACCACTTCTATCAGATGGCCCTAGTGCAAGTGGGAGATTGTTAGTTATATGTATGCCCTAGAGGCTATTATTGTACATTGGATGTATATTGTAGTAGATGCTGGGACATATATAGGGAGGAATTTCTTGCTCGACATGATAGTATGCTATCTGGTCACTCTTTATCTTAACGTGTACATTGATTGTCTCTCTGTTACATGTTGGTAAAGCCCTTAGGATGTGTACTTGACTACCTGGACTATGATGCAGATCATACTAGTGGGGACGTGGTAGTCCATAAGTACATCCTTCAAAGTCCCTAGTCATGGGTGTATCGAGACGGGGCATCGATATACCAAAGTAGACTAGCGTATACCTTCTCGACCCATACAGATGGGCGATGGATGATCCCATATCCATTGGTGTTTGACATCGGAGATGATATACGGGTGCTCAGTGGAGACTGGGTACACTGGACGGACTCGCCGAGAACTCCCAGATGGTATTATACCTTACGTCAGATGGCAGTTCTCTGGTGACACTGGTACAGTGTAGTCTGTTGACCCGAGATCGTCATAGAGTCTTGTGTGGTTCCCACTGTGCTTTGATTTCCACCTTACCACGTCCAAGAGGGCATGCAAAACGGTGGTTTTTGGGTACAGTCCCGAATCACATGGAGGCAATGAGCGATAGGAGGGGATTCGTTTCTCCCGGTATAGGGAGTTGATGTTGCGCTGTGTTCGATTGGCTATAACCGGAAATCCCTGGCCAGGGTTGCTGAGATTTACTGGTAAGTGTTACCAGTAGTTTCTCGAATTGTTATAGACCTCATATCGACACGACTTATCGAGCTATTGGGGTCTGACGTTTACCACCCCTAGGCGAGATATGCGACATATCAGACGACGAGACCGGACTGTACGGTAAGTGTTACTGGTTGGATTCACAGGAGTGTGAGCGGGCTGCTCGTCGATCTTCTCATCGCTCAATACCCGGGTGGCCATTACGTTTAGCAGACCGCTTGCGGTTTGTGGGTGTTTGATATGATCATCACCTGCTGCCGGCGTATTGACGAGTCTTTAGAGTCCTACACAAAGGTTTCCTGGCTCAAGCGAAACGAAATAGGAGCGCATATGAGATATGTGCGGGACCGAGAATAATGCGTGTATGTGATACCGTATTTCATTCTCACGATTTGTAACATTGATCGGTTATATGCGATATAGCCGGGTTATCGGATCAAGTGTTGATTCGATAAGATGTTACTGTTGATACTAGTCAGTTATGTGCGACATGACCGGATCGTTAAATCAAGTGTTGATTTAATGATTTAATGTATAATTATATATTTGATATATTACTTTGCATTAACTAGTATCGGTTCACTTTAAATGGATTTTCTCACTTGGAATGTGCACATTGTATATGTGATATACTTTTGTACACAAGTTTGTATCATGTTTGATGATACATGCTCACTAGGGTTTGTGTAAAGATTAAACCGTGGTTGTGTAATGGTTAGGGTTTTCATTTTCTTATTCATTTATTTATTTATTTCATTTTGGAAAATAAAAAGGGAAAATGGTGGCTTTCTTTGTTTGTATTTTGAAGCTTCATGAATCTTTGACTAAGTCACCATTTTGTCTCATGCTTAACCCTAACCATTCCACTTAACCCTAGTCTATTCTCTACACTTGACCATGGTTACATTATGATAAGTATTCATTTTATTTCCTTTTTTGTAATAATACTTATCATAATATTATCATCTTCTTCTCCTTCTTCACTTGAAGAAAAGCTTGCCTCCATCAATGGCAACTCATGAAAATGAGTGAGAAATCCAATTCTAAAGTGAACCCACCTCCTATTTCTTCATCCTCTACCTCTTGCCAAGTAGTAGAGTGTGTTTTCTTCACAAGTTTCATGACTTGGTGAAGTGGGAGCTTGATCTTGTGATGCCTCGACGTAGATCATCTTCGGCACGAAACCGACGACCTTGCCCGCCCATTTCTCCGATGAAGCCGACGCTAGAGCCCGGGTTTCCATTTGGACAGCGAGAAGACTTCATTGCGGAGCTATGGAGGTGGAGGACCGGATCTACAAAGGTTGCATTTCCGTTCTTTATTAGTAAAGTTGTTTACTAGTTATTGTTTTCGCCTAAACTTCTAGCCAAAGATCCGTATTAGGGTTTCTCGGCACCGTAATTTTTGAAATTGGCATGGTTGATGCCTTGTGAGACCTCCTTAGAGTGCCTAGGAACCCTACAGTTCCCTTATAAGCTTGTCCATTTGTTCTTCGAACGACGGACTGGGCACATTTGCATCAGGAACTTTTTCTGGTTCAGGATTATCGTCCTCCCATTGAGCATCCCCTTCTTCATTGAAGTCATGTACGACGTAATAGTCGCGGAGTAGCTCTCGTTTCTTGGACTGAATGTATCCAAGCCCGATTGTTTCCATCCTCCCACTAGGCAACTTGTGCTGAGTTCCGAGGACGTTCCAGACCCTGTCATAGAACTTAGCTTTTCGAGCGGTCTGTTTGAAGGATATCCCCTGGCGCTTCAACAGCCTTTTCAAGCCTTCTGTATAATATCAAGGTAGACGGATGGGCTGAAGCCTGTCAAGCGTAGGATCCGCACCGTGCCAGATTTCTTTCTCCACTTTGGTTTCTTCAGAGCGGTAGAATAGAATTGCCTTTTCGCCTTCTCGCCTGGGAGGGACATAAAACGTTCGCAGCTCCTCTACACCGTAGGAATCGAGCGCATCCAGTTCTTTATGGTGTTTAAGTGGAACCATAGCGACTTGCAGACTTTGCTCTTCGTCAGTGGATGTTTGTATTGAAGGCCGAGCAGAGAATATAGCATGGACCTCATCTTCCGAGTCACTACCAAAGATCAACGTAGGAGCGGAGGGTCCTGGCTTGTTGTGTTGGGATGGACCTGAATAAACTATCTCCTCTTCCTCCTCGGTATCACTCCCGAAGACAGGGATGGTAGCGATAGCTTTGTTCTCCGGTTTGTGACATCTCTCTATGTCTTCGAAATCTGATAAGAATTATTTTGCATCTTCATATTTGCAGACTTCGTTCATGGAGAATAGGTTCAGCTCTCCCGTTACGGTATACTCGAGACCATCCTTGAAGTATTTCATACACTGATGCTGTGTAGAAGGGATGATGTTGTACTCGTGTAACCAGGGTCGACCGAGCAAAGCATTATAGCATGTCTTGGCGTCTATGACGTAGAATTTAATATTCATGACAAGCAGCCCAAAGCGTAGCGTCAGTATCACAGACCAGAGAGTCTGTGATGATTGAAAGTCGAACCCGGAAATGGTGATCTTATCCCGAGCGAGATGCTGGACGCTCATGCAGATTTCCTTTAACACCCGCACGTTAAGGAGATTAACGGAAGATCCATTATCGACCAGGATTTTGCCTATCTTTATATCGTGGCAATACCCTGAGACATAGAGGGGGCGATTGTGTTCGCACGTCCCAAGGAGAAGGTCTTCATCACCGAAGGTGACATCGCCTGTGTATACTTCCTCCAGCTCGTCCTTCATCTTTTCTTCGGCGAGAAAAGCTTGGAATCGCTATGGCTCCTGTAGTGCTTTGATCAATGAATCCCTTGCTTCTTTTGACAGTAAGAGGGCGTCAAGAATGCTGAGCTGAGAGGGTAGCTTCCTCAGGTGCGCTAGAACGTTGTAATCCACCTTATTTTTTTTTGGCGGGTCCTTGGCGGTTAGCTCTTCCATGACTTGGTCATCTAGCGCGATATCTTCAGAGACCTTTTCTTTCCCCTTATCTTTTTTATTTGGGGGTCCGAGATTCTTTTCAAGTAGCGTACGATTACGCAGCCGGATATTTTCGCAGGCCTTCGGCTCTTCCTCTTTTCCTAAGGTGGACTCTTTAAAGAGAGGGCTAAGAGCCATTTCCTCGTCAGAGTCGCTCCAGAATGTGAGAACTTGCGCTTTCCCGGCGTTAATCATGCGACAATCGCCAGTGGTTCTTCTAAGCTCCTCAGTCGCACTTTTCTTCTCCCGATGAGTTTTGCGCTTCTCCCGCTTAAAATGTTGCCGGTGAATAACATACCCCTGCCACCATTTATTGAAAGCTTTGCACTCTTCGGTGGGGTACGAAATCTTTCGATGAGACAAGCAGTAGGAAGGGTGCATTTCTGCTCTGCCGGCAGTGTTTCCATTTAGAGGATGGTAGCTTCATACCCATTGACATGGATTTAGCAAACCTTTTTCTCGTCTTGAATTTGCTTTTATCTGCGGTGGTTGTACTTTGATCCGGCGGGAGTGTCTCAACTCTTTCGTCTAGTCGCCGGCGCTTGGCCCTTTCAAATATGACCATCTCGCGTTCCCGATCAGCTTTACTTTTCAAAAGGGCTTCGTTGAGGAATGCATCAATTGTTTCATCCGATGGCCCCAGAAGTTGCAGTTTAGGATCTTCCCCCATCTTCTCAGTGCAAGGAGTTTTCTCATCGTCCGTGAATGAGTGGGAGATCATATGACAACTCACTACGTAAACCTCAGATTCGTCTGACGAGCTTTCTCTATCATCTTCCTCCTGAAAGACGTGGCTGGGGAACTCTTGAAGCGTGATGGGAGTCCGTGCCTTTTGGTTGTACTCCTCCAGCGCGTCAATCTGTTTTTGTAAGTCCGTGCGCTTGTCGCCAGGCTTCATGGGCTTCTTGGATTTCTTCTTCTTCTTCTTTGAAGATTTCGATGGCTGGGTATGAGTGCTTGGGCCATCACCACCGACCTTTGGAGTTGGACGCGGTTTCAGCATCCCTTCGATGACCTGGGGTTCCAACGGGTTGTTCCACCTGATCACCGGGCATGTCTTGAGATCATTCAGCATCCTTTTGGTTAGCACGACCTCCCACGGAGCTTCTTCAACAAGGGAGCACGTTGCCCCCAGCATATTCACCTTTTTAGGGATATGAGGTTGCGGCGGGTTCACCTTCCATCTTTCGGACAACGCGAACTTGCCTTGTTGGTATTGGTCTTCAATCCAGTTTTTGAAGACGTAGCAATCTTCGATCGGATGACCCAATACTCGATGGTAAGGGCAGTAATTGGGATCATTGACGTTGTTTGGCTGCAACGGACGTCTTGAATCCGGCAAATTGATGAGTCTGTTGCGCAATGCTAGCTCGAACAGTCTTCTCATTTTATCTTGAGGAAACGGGTAAGGACGTCCTAGCCTCTCTTCAAGGGATACGCGTGGACGCATATTGTTTTGACGGACAACCGGCTTCAAGTTGCTCGGCTGTTGTTGAGCATTGGCAACGACGATCGCTTTTCCTTTCCCTTTCTCATTTCGAGAGTCCGGCTTTGGAGGGGACGGTCTATGGCCCATCTGGTCCATTTGAGCTAGCTTTTCAATCAGGGCTTGGAACGTGGTTGGTTTAAAGAACATCATGAACTGTGAAATAGTCGCATGAGGATCTAAGGTGCCCACGAACATGCCCACCGCCGGCGCTTCTTCAATGCGTTGTTCGCATTTTGACCACAAGTTCCGCTATCAGATTGCATATTGGACCCACGTCTAGCCTGGCTTCACCCTGGCATTTATTAATGCTGTTATCGGAGTACGCTCGCTGGCGCTTGCGAATCTTTGTGTAAACAGCGGCTCCATCTCCGCAAATGTTTTGACGGAGTCATTCGGGAGTTCAGAATACCATTCGAACGCTGTCTCTGACAAGCTGTCGACGAACTGGTGAAGCAACAGTTTGTCGTCGCCTCCAGTGTTGCCGCATAAGGCCCTAAACTGGGCAACATGTTGATGGGGATTGCCTGTCTCCTTATAGATATGAAATTTTGGGATCGTGTAGCCCGGCGGGTACTTTATCCGATCGTACCAGCTCGGATATGGTCGTCCCGTTTTAACGACTTGACCGGCTGCCTCAGTTGCCCGGTGGACTCATATCTGCTGGGCTATATATTCATCCAGGGCAGCTTTAGAAATTGTCTCCTCCTTGGCTGTTGACAGAGCCGGCGGTGGATTCAACATTTCTCCTCAGTCATCTTCAAGGATAATTGGAGGATCCTCGGCTGGGGGATCCTGCTGGATCATCATACCCACCATGTCCTGGAACAGAAGGGCCTTTCGTTTCATATTGGCTGCTTGTTCCGCAGCCTCTCTATCTTTCTCTTCAAGCATCCTGCGAAGGAATTCGGCATCGGTTTCTTGTTCTTACCGCTGATCTGAGGATGCTTCTGGGCTTTCTTTTGGCCCAGTGAGTGCGGCCATCGCAGTCATCATTTCTTGGAGCTTCTGCTGCTGCTCCTGAACTTTAGTCACCGATCGCGTAAGCGGTCGGTGACCCATGGATATACGGCTGTCCTTTTTTCCGGACGCCATGTAGACGGTGTGTACCACAATGCCCCCGGACTTAGGGCGTTTGGGCTCATTGCCTTTGACATTTTCCGTAGGCGTGGGGACTTTCTCCGGCCTTCTTCTCTTGTGGACCATCGAAATTGAGGGGGCTGTTGCAGCGGGCACCCAGGTAGTTGTCGTCCTTTGCTGTTTGACTGAACAGTTCTTTTCTTCCTGAACTTTCACCCTCTTCTGCCGGCGAGAGTGATCTTGATTGATTACTGAGTCCTGAACCCGTCGCCAGACCATGTAAATTTTGGAGGACAGCCGTTGAGGGGGCTGCTCCAGCTTTGTTTCTGCAACATTCTCCGCGGGTAGAGGAGATCTTTTCAGCGTGGCAGTCGGAGAGTTCTTGCGTACCCTCCTTAGCGGTTCAAAGTGTTGGGTTCCGGCAGCGCCCCGGCCGTCGAAACGCGGCCAAAATGCGGAACAAAAATTTCTAAAACCGGTGGTACCGCGACCCGTTTTCCGGATCAACCTTAAACCCTAAACTAGCCAATTAAACTAAGAGTTAGAATTGTTATACCGAGATGATCCAAGTCCTTCGGTATTCATTCCAAGCTCCTAGCGGTTCTTTGACGAAGTTTGGTTGCCGGTCTTCCTCCATCTCCGATGATCTACCCGAAGGAAACGGCGCAAGCTCCAGCTCGACGAACGAGGCTACCGGCTCTCCAAAGTTTCTAACGATGGAGAGTCGAGGTGTAGGAAAGTGTCACTATATTTTCTCTCATCCCTTGAGCTCAAGAGAGCATCCATGGAAGATGAATGAAGGTGGTGATGAAAACTTTTCATGAACAAAGAAAAAAGGTTAAGTTTCTTTGAAGCATGAGAATGAGAGAGTGAGACTCAATGTAATAATGTGATCCTTAGTGGCCGGCCCCTCTCTCCCTCTCCCATCAAAAAATTCAATTTTCTTTTTTACAAAGTCAAATTACAATAAACAAAACAAACCATGCCCAAATTCCATGTCATGCCATGCTTGAAGTCACATCACCATTTCCACCTCATTAATAAAAAACAAATGAATTTCCATAAATGAAAATCATATAAATGAGGTGGCATCTTCTAGAAGCTATTCCGTATAAAATACGGAATACTTCCCGGTACATGTATCGAAATACATATACACGTATTCGTACAAAAATACGAATATCCTAGAGAGAAAATAAATAGCGAACAATAATACTAGAATACATATATATAAATACATATGTAAATTATTAAATCAAAACCTGATTTAATAATCTGGCTTAATCCTAAGCCGCTAGTATTATCAACCGTCCGATTAAAGTCTGCGCAGCAAACACATATTTAATCGGACACCTGTATGTATCAACATACACCATGTACACCATATCGCTTGAACTGTGAAAACCCTCTGTGTGGAACTCTAAAGACTCGTCAATACACTGACAGTGGGTTTAACCACAAGCACGTCAGCGGCACTAGCTGTACGTAACGGCTACCCAGGTATTGAGCGAAAGGGAGGACGATGAGCAAACTCATCCTGAACCCCTACTGAGCCTGTCAGTGACAATATCCGTACAGTCCGGTCTGTTCGTCTAAGAGTATCGCATATCGAGTCTAGGGAGGTGGATAAAGTCAGACCCCCAACAACGCGATATTTAGTGTCGGCATGTAACCCATTACCACCTAAGGAACTATCGATCCTGGATCGGTAATTCTCGTTCACCATGGCCATGGATTTCTGGTGATGTCCACCCATACACAACGCGACATCAACCCCCAATACCGGGAGAGACGAATCCCCGATGATCCGATCACTGCCTCCATGTGGCTCGGGACTGTACCCAACTAAAACCTGTTTCCACGACTCCTTTAAGCCGTGGTAGGGTAGTAATCAAAGCACAGTGGGAACTCACACGAGACAAATGACGATCTCAGATCGACAGACTAACCTGTACACATGTCACCTGGGAACTGCTTTCTGACAATGGGTATAATACCAACTAGCAAGTTCCCGGCGAGTCCGTCCAGTGTACTCATAACCCAATGAGCACCTGTATACTATCTTAGGTGAACAAACTAACACCAGTGGCTTGTGAGACCTGGCCACCGCCCCTCGTCGGGGTCTCGATCAGTATACACTAGTCTACACTGGAGTATCGATGCCTGGTCTCGATACTCCTACGACTAGGGACATTTAAGGATGCGCTTATAGACCCCAGCTCCCACAAATATGATCGCCATCATACTGCTGGAAGTCAAGCAAGAATTCTATGGGCTCTATCAACACGTACATGATGATAAAGACAAGCCAGATAGCATACTATCATCTTGAGTAAGACTGTTTCATCGGTATAGGTCCTGCCTCAATCATCATAATCATAAGTCCGTGACTATGATAATTTCCTTGAGGGCACTATAGCCAACAATCTTCCACTTGCACTTAAGGCCAATTATTGCGATGTCGTATACTCACAGCCCGTGTGATACCGAACACCCAACTTCTCTACTAATTAGTTTTGCAAATCCCGTTTGCGAAAATGATTGCGTTCGAGAAATAGCCTCAGTGAGTGGATCCGCTCCAATGTTTCTTTCTGTATCTCTCTTAATCTCAACTTCGCGGAGAAAGCTATCTCCCGAAATGAGCAATACTTGTCTTAGAATTTGTCTGGATGTCTGATGGGACCCAGTTCATAAATGAACTCCAAATTCAGCAAACTACTTAGACCGTATCGTCCACTGAATTTAATCATTATCCCGCGCCTTGCCTTTCTTCAGTATCCGCTTGGACCACCTGTCCAACATACTGTCCCTCAGAAGAGGGAAAAACTATAACTCTGACAGTCACTCTGTCATCTAGGTCACCTTGGAAGCCTGATATGATAACCGTCTCCCGAAGGAGGCTGCCGTAATCATTTCCTTAGAACATTCACTTATGTTCAATAACTGCTTCCCAATGTTTCTCTAGGATTGGATTAATATATCTGCTTATTGCATCTAGTGCAAAAGTAATATCTGGCGTGGTACTTGACATTTCATGATTAACTCAATTGCCTAAGCAAATGATATGCTAATCATGCAGATCCCTCTCCCCTTTACTCTGTAAGACACGTTTACAGAGGGTGACTCCATCACCTGCAGGTACACCACCATGTCAGGAGTCGTCCATTCTAAAATATCTTTAGAATAATGTCAAAGTACCCAAATTGGGATACATCCCAAATCTAGATCTAAAACCATAGATCTAGTAACCAGAAAACTTGATATTATTTCTATATCCTATGTGGAGAAACAACTGTGTGACAACCAAGTATAACCGATCGTAGTATAGGAATATCCCATCCTATCAAGTGCATGTCATCCCAATACCTTGACATCACTCTCTACTAAAATATTTCCAGTATCCATCTCCTATTCTGATGAGGTCAAAGCCTATGACTGTCACATCAAAATTAGATGATCTATTTCCGCTATACCTTCTTTAGTCTATAAATAGACATAAGCTACTTGCCCACTATGCTTCCGCTGCTCCCAATGACTACAACGACCCTATGGCAGAGTCATATACACGTGCACTTCTAAAACTAGTTTAGAACGACGCTATACTCATCCTCCTGCCGGGTCTTATAATCTAGAACAGTAGCAATGGCAAGTCTGGGTAAACAAGAACCTCCCTGTCACCGTCTCTGAGAAGACCGAAGTACTTCTCGGGTGGCTGAGGTTACCCTCCAAATCTGCGGAGTGGCTAATGGAACATCAAATCCAACTGAATCCTTAGGTTTTATTAAATTTTCAGTAATCGTTTGTGGTTCTGGAATAAATTCCAGTTCTACCATACTCTCACTTCTGTTTTCTGAAAAAATCCATTTTATTAAAACTGTGGCGAGTCAAGAACAATATAAATATTGATCTTCCTGATGGTAGAAAGTTAACCCTCGTCAAAGCCCGGGATAACCCACAAACAGCCATTACTGAAATGTGCCTTGAGTTTATCCAGATTCTGGTTTTAAGCATTAGCCGGACAACTCCCTATACCTTAACATCGTCAAGATATAAATTGATTCTATATATATCCAATATAGAAATAAAAGCACTAATTTAATTTAAACCAGATTCAAAAACATGCAGCTGTCTCCAGTGCATATCATCCAAATGGAAAAAGGTCAATCAGCATTACTCATCTAGAAGTGCATCCATATATGAGTGACCTGAAAGAGAAACAAGTTCTCAAAACCATTACTATTAATGGAATACCAAACACAAGTATCTACATCTTCGACTTCCTCGAAGAATCCTGATACTTACAACAAATGGATCTCTACTTTATTCTTATACCTATAACTTCTGAATATCTGGACCTTGCATTTCAACGAAATACATGTCAAGAACTGGAGAAGTCATAAGTAAACACAATATAGTATGAGTACCAACCCCTTTGTCCTAATGGACACTGTACAACATACAATACTTTGTATAAGTCCCTTGAGTTCAACAACTCAAACCCTGTGCGTCGTAGGTTGAAAAACTGTAGTATGGTTAAGAAGAATTACACCGCTGTTGAATGCACCTTACCTAATCACTAACCGATATAGGTAAATCTCACAGATATAATATCAAAAAGATATATCTCACTTTATAAAAATAAACATACAGATACATCAGTTTGAAATTGGTGCATAACAACGGATATTCAAATCCATATATTTGCCATCCAGCAAAATCCAGATGATTTCCTCAAATATCACCAATTACAATGAATTCCGATATAATGAGAATCTAATCACCCAATTCCCAATATCTTACTCCCACTCACCATCTGTAATAACATGCTGATGTGAGAAACTGATCTGGTAAATACATACCCTGGAGTTAGATTCTAGCTGGGAAAACAGTTATCAATTAACATCGCATAGTGAAACTGAAACATGAAAATGTTTCGAAGGGGTTTACTGGTATTCCTACTAATGCCTCTTCCACTATCCTGATTCACAACAGTAACCATACACTATACCTGCCCTCACTGCAATCCCTTTATTATGTCTTTACTTATTACCTTCTGTACACCTTTTTTACGCTAATTGGTTTTCTTCATTCCCTACCCTTCGACACCAGCCTAAGGTTTGGAAGAAGACTATCCAAAAAGCGTAATAGGTGTGCTCTCATAATCCTAGGAGCCCTCGCAACCTGAGAGAAGGAAATGGGAAAAGACATCTGAATAATCCTATCCTTTCACTCCAGAACCAGAATCCATCCTCGAAAAGGTTCCTTCGAGTTCGTATATAACCATACGATGGATTTATCCAATGGAAGTGGATATTCGTAGTGATACGGAGTGTCCTAGAGAAAAGCAAAGTGGGTGTAGGAGTGGCAGGGGTATACATGGTCTTTTTCGTGAATGATGGTGATCGCAATTTCTTTTGCCATTATTCTAAACCCTTTATATGTCTTTACTTATTACCTTCTGTACACCATAGTTAAGCTTGTCGATTTTCTTCCTTCCCTACCGTTCGGCACCTGCCTATGGTTTAGAAGAAGACTATCCAATAAGCTCAATAGGTGTACCCTCTCCTAATCCTAGGAGCCCTCACAACCTGAGAGAAGGTAAAGAGAAAAGACAACCGAATAATCCTATTCAATCTCTCCAGAACCGGAATCCATCCTCAAAAAAGTTCTTTCGAGTTCGTATATAACCATACGATGGATTTATCCAATGGAAGTGGATATTCGTAATAATACGGGGTGTTCTAGAGAAATGCAAAGGTGATATAGAAGTGGCAATGATGTATGCGACACCGTGACATTCCAAAAGCCAAAGTGTTTTAAGAAGGTTCGGTCAACTTGGTTTCATGAGTTTTAGTCAAAGGTCGGGTCAAAATCGCAGCCAGAGAGAGAGAGAAGAAACACTCAGCGTGCACTCTAACCTAGATTAGAATGATTAATCATTTTATCTAATCCGGATGGCTCCTACTGTTTCCTCAAATTCTCCTCCAAACCCAAAAGGAGAATTAGTCGGAATCACCCGAGGAGTAATCCTACTCATCAGTGGGAATCGGGATCCAACTATCATCGCATGATAACTTGATGGAAGCTACTCAAGTCACCACACTCCAGAAGGTATGCGCAAGCCTGGCAAGTTTCCTGTATGTTTGAAACTCCCGATGTGATTTTTACCCCTAATGACTTCATGGCCCTTATAGAGACCAACGTGCCATAAGTCGCTAGTCAAGTTCAACCCGTCATTATCCAAGATTGATCTAAACCCACCCGCACAAGCCCTTGATAGAGACCAACATGACTATGCGGCTGTCCTAGATAATCGCATATCCATGCTACAGAAGCTACCGTACACTATGCCTTGATAGAGACCAACGTACATAGCACGAATACTACGAGATACCTATCTGAAATGACGGAGGGCTACGGCTGGTTTTTGGCGAAAAACCATAACGTAATGAACTTGATATCATTGAAGGAATCCAAATGGTTTTTATAAATATATAGTAGCGAAAACTCTTGCTAAAGAGGCCACTCCCGTTGAAGGGATCTCGGCTCTTTCCCCGTAGAATGAGGTGCAGGATATCCCAAATGAATACCATGATGCAAAGCAAAAGGAAACGACAATAGTAAAGTTATTACGTTGACGCAAACTTTTACCCAAGGGGTCACTCCCGATGAAGGGATCTCGGCCCTTGCCTCGTCGAATGAGGTGCTGGATATTCATAACCGAATACCACTGTGCAAAGCAAAAGAGAACGTCTGTAATGTCGGTTTTTTTTTAAAACTTGGTTCCAACAACATCATATATAGGTTTGTTTTATCCTTGCATTGATAAGAATCTATGCAGTCCCATCAATTAATCACACCAGAAAAGAACGAAAATAAAATGTACGTATATGCCATTCGCATTCGCCACTGGGTCTCGTCATCACCCGTTAGGTTACTTAACTAATGACAGAGCGGGGACTGGGCTAGCACGGGTGAAAAACATATACAACATCTACTAGTATATATAAATATATATATAAGATTCGTCCCAGGCATGATATAAAGCAACATCACAGAAACATCACAGAAGCAACCCAGAATGGTGGATAATCTGGAGCCCCGGGTTTCACTTGAGCCGCAAGTGAGACCCGACGTTCCCTATCGTGTGGATAGCCTGTGAAATGAAACCTAGACCCCTACGAGCATGGCAAGTTACCCGCCAAAACCAGAAGCGAGGCAGCCCCCTTCAGCAACGTGAATGGACCACCCAGCACTTCACGGAATCCGGTAACTTGATCACCCCTCCTGGGTCAACCTATACCCCCTACGAGTGCGGCGAATAGCCCGCCAATTCTAGAGTAAGGTCCCCTCCGTCTGAATGCTTTGAGATGCAGACCAGTTGCCCTCTAGAACCCGGCTATTCGTGCACTCCACCTCGGGGTAATCCTAGTACAGAAAATAAAATAATATGCAAGGGTGACATCGACCTCAGCCCGGTCGTGCCCCAAAAGAATAATATACAAACTGGTAGTGACGGCAGTCCACATGTCGGACGCTCGCCCCGCAATATCAAATGTACAAATGAAAATAAATTGTTCTAACATTGCACCATAGCTATCCACCACGACGATCCAACCAACATCACAGCACAACACAGGGCATCAACGTGAATATCACGTTCGCAAACCCGTCTAAAAGAACATATAGCAGTTAGAAGGGTTTACCGATCAAATGACATTCACGGTCGTAGATTATAATGTATGTACTGTTAAACCCACACTTAAAATATCGATCGACTAAGTTCCAAATTGGCCCCAATAGCAAAAACAATACTGCACAGAAACCTGGGACAAAACAGGACATCACAAAAATCACAATTTCACATGAGGGAGCTACAGGAAAAAATTTGAAGCCCGTCGCCATTAAATGGCCGCGAAACCGCCGCCAATAGAGGGTAAGTGCGGCAGTTCCGCGGCGCTTTGGTGGCTTCAAGAGCCCAAATTTTTCCAGTATCCTTAAAATTGCCTGCACGGATTTTTAAGCTACTCCAAATAATTTTTTGAACACTTTTGAAAAACGACAGTGTTTTCCCCAATCAGAGCAAAGCTCTGTTTGAATTTTGAAAATTCAAAAATTGAAGCAACGCTTCAGATGATTTGCGCTCAGCGCTGCTGCGTTTGCGCCAAACAGAATTAAAATTCCAGTAAGATCTTTCTGATCTTATTAAAACAAGAAGATTGTCTTCTGTAAAACAGAAGCCCTTGGATCAAAGATCCAACGGTAGGAAAAAATCCTTAAATCACTCAGAGAAAGATATCTTTAACTAATTTAACAAACTAATTGGCACTATATAAAGGCCCCTAGACCGCAAGTCTAAAACACACATCAACATAGAAAACAGAGAGAGAATTCAGAGAACTCCTAAGAAAGAAAGTTTGAGAAGAATTCACGAAAGAAAAAAGAAAGGTAAACCTTTGAAAAGAAGAATTTCTTCTGAAAAGATCAATGATCTAAGAATAAGATCAAGATCTTAAAATAAAATGAAAAGATCAAATAATAACAAAAAATAATAAGAAGTAATATACTTCTTTAGATCATTTGATCTACAGAAAGGCATTGCCTTTTGATGAACCACTGGTTCTGGAATCTTAAAAGATTCTTTTCTTAAATCCAAAATTGGATCAAGATATTAAAACAGTGCCTTGCATTTGTAAATCTGCACTGTTGCGCTCTTGGGTTGGCGCAAGCCACCAGAGAGCGCCACATGTCAGCTCCAGAATAACTTGCGCTATGCGCTTTAAAAAACAGAGCACTGCCCTCTTAAATTTGGCGCAAGTCACCAAAGCGCTCCACGTGTCAGCAGCGCAACAGCGCAGCGCACTGCGCTTGCGCTCACCAGAGCGCGACACGTGTCACCTCCACATGCGTTTATACCTTGCGCTGGCGCAAAGCGCCTGACAAGCCACGTGACGCTTTGTCAGGCTAATTAATGCACTGCATTATTAAAAAAAGGGGACAGAGCCCAACTAAAAAGGCCTAACAGGCCTAATAAAAAATGCAATGCATTATTAAAAATAGGCAAAGCCCAAACAAAGATCTGTCAAACCAAAACAGATGCTCTGCATCATTTAAAAAAAGGGGGCAGAGCCCAAATAAAGGTCTAATAGACCAAGCAAAAATGCCATGCATTATTAAACAGGGGCAGAGCCCTAGTAAAGGCCTAACAGGCCAAATGCAAATAAATGTTGAATATTCTCAACTGGACTTTGCCCAATTCTGGCCGTAAGTCCTCAAATCAAAATTGACTGAGCACGACTGCTCTCTTAAATCAATTTACACCCGGTTCAAGGGTACATCTCTGAACTCCTCTGATATTTGTCTTTGTAATTCTTCAACGTCGTCAGAGAGGTGACGGGTCCCGACAACCACATATTGATATGGACTGCGGGGTCTTTAAACTCGTGGACCGAAACGTCCTTAAACTAATATTCGTCCCAAAATAGGAACGTTGGACCGAAATGTCCTTAAACTAATGTTCGTCCCCAAATTGGAATGATGGACCACCATGTCCCTAAACTGGCAATGGACCACTATGTCCCTAAACTGGCAATGGACCACTATGTCCCTAAACTAGAACAATAGAGCCCCCAAATGCTCTTTTGTCGGATATAAATGATCTTGTTAAGTTGATCTTAGTCTCAAATTGGACTAACGTATCCTTAACAAACGTTTGAGTTGATCTTAGCCCCAGATATGGCTAACGTATCCTTAAACCAAAACCTTCAAACAGACTTTAGTCCTAAATTGGACTATAGATCTCCCAACCAACTTTGGTCTAAGGGTACATCTCTGAACTCCTCTGATATCTGTCGTCGTAATCCTTCAACGTCGTCAGAAAGGTGACGGGTCCCGACGGCCATACGTTCAATGGACCACCACGTCCCTAAACTTGCAATGGACCACCATGTCTTTAAACTGGCAATGGACCACTATGTCCCTAAACTGGAACAATAGAGCCCCCAAATGCTCTTTTGTCGGATCTAAACGATCCCGTTAAGTTGATATTTGTCTCAAATTAAACTAACGTATCCTTAACAAATATTTAAGTTGATCTTAGCCTCAAATATGGCTAACGTATGCTTAAACCAAAACCCAAACCCAAATCTAAGAAAATACGGATTTAGACTAATCCACGTCTTATGGGCGATGACATAAATTAGTCTCCGTATACAATCCACGGGCAACCACAAACAAAACAAACACCCACGACACGAAGTGAAATTCTGAAGAAGGAGAAAGTTGTTACCGCGATGCGGTAGCGTAATTAACTGCAGGGGCTTGCGCCTGCAGGGAAGAGCGTCCCCACAATCAAAAAACCCTCAAGCAAGGGGGAATCTGACGAAGTCTGCTACATCGTTCACATCCGTCTAAACCTCCGATACACGGTGCCATAAATCAACTTGGCATCTTCGGAGAGGTGGACGGATAAAACCAATTAGCATCTGCCCCGAATCCCAGACAAGACGTCTCCATGTCTTGGCCGCCGTTCGGAGGGGAACAGATTCTGGCACGCCCGGTGGGACCTTTTCCTCTTTCCACTCCACACTTCATGTGTCGTCTTCGCGAACGAATCGCCGTTTGTTAATGGTTGCCCTGGGGTTTCAAGTTACTAAGATTTGGTCTTTTTCTTGGCCCAGAAATCAAGCATCAATGGCATCCAACTGCTCGAGCTGCTCCAAATGCAAATGCAACCGACGCTCCGCCTCACCTGGATGTGTAGCCTATGGGCCTCAAGCGGCCTCTATCCTTGCTATGCCGGTGGAACAAGTGACTCAGGCCACCACAGGTCTGTTTTTCGGGACCATGCTCCCGCCAACAAGCTTCACCATTCCAGTACCCGCACCGGAAGCGCAAAAGAAGTCGGTCTTCAATCGGCTCACTACTACTACGACCCATCTCAACGGGTCGTCCAATGTTAAGCCGGCAACCTCAGTTTTTACCAGGATGAACCTGAACTCTGATGGGCCTGCCAAGAAGCTCATGACCCCTGACATGGCCATCGCAAAGAAGACAGCCATCTCTATTCCTGAAGTCGTCAAGACGGCTTCTCCTGCTAAAGAGTCGGTTTTTTTTTTTGCAAGGCTGACTATTCCGGCTCCCGTTCCTGCTCGAAGGTCTGTCTTTGATAGATTGGATACCTTTACTGAAAGGACAACATCAGTCTTTAAGAGGCTGGCACCAGCGGCGCCTCATCCGGACAGGGGGCAATACGAAACTATCCCTATCGCCGAGCCAGCCCCAACAGCTCATCACGCTCGACGTCGCCACTGGCGCCGAATAAGGAAGGCCCGGGGCAACTCCCCTTCTGGGTTAACTCCACCGGCTCCAATGGTGGAAGTCAATGTTGATGTTCCGATTGGGAACAGCTTTGAACCGTTAAGGACGGTACGTAAGAACTCCCCAACTGCCACGCTGAAAAGATCTCCTCCACCTGCGGAGAGTGCTGCGGGATCAAAGCCGGAGCAGCCCCCTCAACGGCTGTCCTCCAAGATTTATAGGGTCTGGCAACAGGTCCAGGACTCAGTAATCGACCAAGATCACTCTCGCCGGCAGAAGGGGGTGAAGGCTCAGGAAGAAAAGAACCGTCCTGTCAAACAACAAAGGACGACAACTATTTGGTTGCCCGCGGCAACGACCCCCTCAACTCCTATGGCCCACAAAAGAAGAAGGCCGGAGAAAACCCCCACGCCTGCGGCAAATGTCAAAGGCGGTGAGCCCAAACGCCCTAAGTCCGGGGGCACTGTGGTCCATACCGTCTATATGGCGTCCGGGAAAGAGGACAGCCGTACATCTACAGGTCATAGACCGCTTACGCGATCGGTGACTAAAGCTCAGGAGCAGCAGCAGAAGCTCCAAGAAATGATGAATGCGATGGCCGCACTCACTGGGCTAAAAGAAAGCCCCGAAGCGTCCTCGGATCAACGCCAGGAGCAAGAAACTGACGCTGAATTCCTTCGCAGGATACTGGAAAAGAAGGATAAAGATTCTACGGAACAAGCAGCCAATATAAAATGAATAGCCCTTCTGTTCCAAGACATGGTGGGTATGATGATCCAACAAGATTCTCCTGCTAAAGATCCTCCGATCGTCCTTGAAGATGACAGGGGAGAAACGTCAAATCCTCCACCGGCTGTGTCAACAGCTAAGGAGGAGACAATCTCCAAAGCTGACTTGGACGAATATATAGCTGAGCAGATATGGGTTCATCAGGCGACTGAGGCAGCCGGTCAAGTTGTCAGAACAGGGCGACCATATCCGAGCTGGTATGATCAGATCAAGTACCCGCCGGGCTATACAATACTGAAATTCCATGTCTATAATAGGACTGGCAATCCCCATCAATATGTTGCCCAGTTCAGGGCTCTTTGTGGCAATACCAGCGGTGATGATAAGTTATTGCTTCGCCAGTTCGTCGGTAGCTTGTCGGAGACGGCATTTGAGTGGTACTCTGAGCTCCCAAACGACTCTATTAAGACATTTGCTGAAATGGAGTTGTTGTTTACCAAGTGCTTCGTAAGTGCCAGCGAACGCACCCCGATAACAGCATTGATTAATACCAAGGTGAAGCCGGGCGAGACGTGGGTCCAATACGCGATACGGTGGTCGAACCTATGGTCGAAATGCGAACAACGCATTGAAGAAGCGCCGGCAGTGGACATGTTCATGGGCACCTTAGATCCTCATGCAACTATTTCACAGTTCATGATGTTCTTTAAACCAACCACGTTCCAGGCCCTAACCGACAAGCTAGCCCAGATGGACCAGATGGGTCACAGACCGTCTCCTCCAAAGCCGGACTCTCGAAATGAGAAGGGGAAAGAGAAAGCGATCGTCATCGCCAATGCTCAACAACAGCCGAGCAACTTGAAGCCGGTTGTTCGTCAAAACAATATGCGTCCACACCTATCCCTCGAGGAGAGGCTGGGACGCCCTTACTCGTTTTCTCAAAATAAAATGAGAAGACTGTTTGAACTGGCATTGCGTAACAGACTCATTAGTCTGCCAGAGTCAAGACGTCCGTCACAGCCAAGCGACGTCAATGATCCCAATTACTGTCCCTATCACCGAGTATTGGGGCATCCGATTGAAGATTGCCACGTCTTCAAAAACTGGATTGAAGATCAATATCAGCAAGGCAAGTTTGCGTTATCCAAAAGATGGAAGGTGAACCCGCCGCAACCTCATACCTCTAAAAAGGTGAATGCGCCGGGGGAAACATGCTCCCCCGTTGAAGAAGCTCCATGGGAGATTGTGCTATCGGCCAAAACCAAAAGGATGCTGAATGATCTCAAGACATGCCCGACAGTCAAGTGGAAGAACCCGCTAGAACCCCAGATCATTGAAGGGATGCTGAAGCCGTGCCCAACACCGAAGATCGGTGGTGATGGCCCGAGCACTCACAACCAGCCGTCAAAATCTTCAAAGAAGAAGAAGAAGAAATCCAAGAAGCCCGTGAAGCCTGGAGACAAGCGCACAGACTTACAGAAACAAATTGATGTGCTGGAGGAATACAATCAAAAGGCACGGACTCCCATCACACTCCAGGAGTTCCTCAACCACGTCTTTCAAGACGAAGATGAGGGAGAGAGCTCGTCAGATGAATCCGAGCAATACGTGGCGAGCTGCCATGTGATCTCTCACTCGTTTATGGATGATGAGAGAACTCCTTGCACTGAGAAGCTGGGGGAAGATCCTGAATCGAAACTTCTGGGGCCATCAGATGAAACCATTGATGCATTCCTCAATGAAGCTCTGTTGAAAAGTAAGGCTGATCGGGAACGCGAGGCAGTCCTATTTGAAAAGGCCAAGCGCCGGCGATTAGACGAAAGGATTGAGGCACTCCTGTCAAATCAAAATACATCCATTGCGGACAAAATCAAATTCAAGACGAGGAAAAGGTTTGCTAAAGCCGTATCACTGGGGATGAAGCTACCACCTTCTCAAGAAAACAGTACCGGCAAAGCAGAAATGCACCCCTCCTATTGCTTATATCATCGAAATGTTTCGCACCCCACCGAAGAGTGCAAAGCTTTCAATAAATGGTGGCAGGGGTATGTCGCTCACCGGCAACATCTTAAACGGGAGAAGCGCAAAACTCGTCGGGAACGGAAAAGTACGACCGAGGAGCCTAGAAGAACTACCAGCGATTGTCGCATGGTTAACGCCGGGAAAGCGAAAGTTCTCACATTCGGAAGCGACTCTGACGAGGAAATGGAGCTTATCCCTCTCTTTAAAGAGTCCACCATGGGAAAAGAGGAAGAGCTAAAAGCCTGCGAAAATATCCGGCTGCGTAGTCGTACGCTACCCGAAAAGAATATCAGACCCTCAAACAAAAAAGATAAGGGAAAAGAGAAGGTCTCTGAGGATATCGCCGTAGATGACCAAGTTGTGGAAGAGTTAACCGCCAAGGACCCGCCAAAGAAAAATAAGGTGGACTATAACGTTCTGGCACATTTGAGGAAGTTACCCTCGCAACTCAGCATTCTTGACACCCTTTTACTATCAAAAGAAGCGAGGGATTCACTGATCAAAGCGCTACAGGACCCAGAGCAATTCCAAGCTTTTGTCGCCGAAGAAAAGATGAAGGACGAGCTGGAAGAAGTGCACACAGCTGATGTCACTTTCGGTGATGAAGATCTCCTTCTTGGGACGTACGAACACAATCCTCCCCTTTATGTCTCAGGATACTGCCACGATATAAAGATAGGCAAAATCCTGGTTGATAATGGGTCCTCCGTCAATCTTCTCAATGTACGGGTGTTGAAAGAAATATGCATGAGCGTCCGCACCTCGCTCGGGATAAGATCACCATCTCCGGATTCGACTCTCAATCATCAAGAACTCTCGGGTCTGTGATACTGACGTTACGCTTTGGGCTGCTCGTCACGGACATTAAATTCCACGTCATAGACGCCAAGACATGCTACAATGCTCTGCTCGGCCGACCATGGTTACACGAATACAACACCATCCCTTCTACACAACATCAGTGTATGAAATATTTTAAGGATGGTCTCGAGTATACCGTAACGGGAGAACTGAACCCGTTCTCCGTGAACGAAGTCCGCAAATATGAAGATGCCAAATACTTCTTACCGGATTTCGAAGATACGGAGAGGTGTCACAAGCCAAAGAATAAAGCTAACGCTACCATCCCCATCTTCGGGAGTGATACCGAGGAAGAAGAGGAGATAGTTTATTCAGGCCCGCCCCAATACAACAAGCCAGGACCATCCGCTCCTACGTTGATCTTTGGTAGTGATTCGGAAGATGAGGCCCATGCTATATTCTCTGCTCGGCCTTCAATACGAACATCGGCTGACGAAGAGAAAAGTCTGCAAGTCGCCATGGTTCCACTTAAACATCATAAAGAACTGGATGCACTCGATACCTACAGCATAGAGGAGCTGCAAACGTTCTATGTCCCTCCCAGGCGAGAAGGAGAAAAGGCAATTTTATTCTATCGCTCTGAAGAAACCAAAGTGGAGAAAGAAATCTGGCACGGTATGGATCCTATGCTTGACAGGCTCCAGCCTATCCGTTTACCCAGATACTACACGGACGGATTAAAGAAACTTTTGAAGCACCAAGGGATACCCTTTAAGCAGACCGCTCGAAAAAACAAATTCTATGACAGGGTCTGGAACGTCCCCGGAATTCAGCACAAATTGCCTAGTGGTAGGATGGAAACAATCGGGCTTGGGTACATTCGATCCAAGAAACGAGAGCTACTCCGCGATTGCTACGTCGTGCATGACTTCAATGAAGATTGGGATGCTCAATGGGAGGAAGCTGATCCTAAACCAGAAAAAGTTCCTCATGCAAAGGTGCCCAGTCCGTCATTCGAAGAACAAATGAACAGGCTTATAAGGGAAGCTGGTAAAAAAGTCCGAGATGACCACAACCGCGAAATGGTCATCTACGAGAAAGCCAAAATGCAACGCCTCCTACAACAGGCCGCGAGAGATGAAAGTGTCGCTCCTTGTCAACCTGTGGTAAAAAAGGCTCGGCGCAAAGGCAAAAACAAGTCGAAAAGCGAAAAAGGCGCTTCACAGCAACAAAGCGGGACTAAAAGCCACACAAACGGGAATCGAGCGGTTCCGATCTGTCCCTTGTAAAGAAGATGAGTCGTGCGTACTCTTTTCCTCGAGACAAGACAAAGAGGATACTTGACCTCGCTCTAAAACATCAGATGCTTACATTTCCGGAGTCTAAACACCCCGAACAAGCAGGCGAAGTCCCACACCCAAATTATTGCTCTTATCACCGAGTGATAGGGCATCCTCTCGAAGACTGCTTCACCTTCAAGAACTAGGTTGAAGATCAGTATCTGCTCGGCAAGTTCGCTCTGTCTGACAGCTGGAGGGTAACGCCGCCACAGAAGCATAAACCCAAAGCTACGAGAGCAGAACCAGATCCACATTGGTCCTGGAAGCGAGCTCATACTTGTCACATGATAACAATATCAAAAGAAGGGTTCGAGAACGTGGAAGACCTTCCTTGGTGCTTCGAAAACAGCAACGACGAAGTGATCTCAGAATGTCCACCAGCACCGAAAGAGCTGGAGAATGGAATACATACTACTGCAGACAACCTCAAGAAAATTGAGTTAGGGACGGCGAACGACCCGCGACCGACATTCGTCAGCGAGCTGCTATCTAAAGAAAGGGTGGCTACGTTAAAAGACGTGCTTATGCAGTATAGAGATTGCTTCGCGTGGAACTATTCCGAAATGTCAGGACTAAATCCAGAAATCGCTGTGCATAAATTGGCGATATCCCCGAACGTCAAGCCAGTCAAACAAGCGCCGAGAAGAATGCGGCTCGAGCTCGAGATGAGTATCAATGCCAAGGTCAAGAAGTTAATCGACTCTGGCTTCATCCAAGAAGTTCAATATCCCGACTGGATCGCCAACATTGTCCCGGTAATGAAGAAAAATGGGACGGTGCGTATATGTGTAGACTTTCGGGATCTCAATAAAGCCTGCCCGAAGGACGATTTTCCAGTGCCAGTCACCGAGCTGATGATAGACAATACGTCCACTCACGAGGTTTTCTCCTTCATGGACGGTTCATCAGGGTATAATCAGATAAAGATTCATCCCGAAGACCAGAAGCACACCGCTTTCCGGACCCCTCTGGGTATATTCTGCTACAAGGTGATGCCCTTCGGTTTAAAGAACGCCGGTGTCACCTATCAGAGGGCCATGACGAAGATCTTCGATGACCTTATACATGAAATCGTCGAATGCTATATCGACGAACTCGTGGTTAAGAACAAATCATACGAGGAACATCTTGAGCATCTGAAAACCGTATTTCAACGCCTTCGACAATACAACTTGAAGATGAACCCTCTCAAGTGTGCATTCGGAGTTTCCTCGGGCAAATTCCTAGGATTCATTGTCCGACACCGGGGTATCGAAATAGATCCGTCAAAGATCAAGGCAATCATGGAGATGCCTCCGCCAAGGTCTCTCAAGCAATTGCGGTCTCTTCAAGGGAAGCTCGCGTACATACGGCGATTTATAGCCAATCTTTCAGGCAAGTGTCGTCCTTATAGCCACTTGATGAAAAAGGGAACCCCGTTCGTTTGGGATCAAAAATGCCAAAGCGCGCTGGACGAAATCAAGCAGTATCTGCAGAATCCACCAGTGCTGGCTGCTCCAGTTAAGGAAAAGCCTTTCATTCTTTATACAACTGCCCTCGAAGGTTCCTTAGGCGCATTATGGGCACAAGAGAATGACCAATGGAAAGAAAGAGCATTCTACTATTTAAGTCGAGTTCTCCTGAGGGCAGAAAGCAACTATTCCCCATTGAAAAACACTGCCTGGCATTGATCTTTGCGATAACAAAGCTCAGGCACTATGCGTTGGCGCATGAAGTCCGTCTCATTTCGAAGGTGGATCCCCTTAAATATTTAATGTCGAAGGCCATATTGACAGGAAGACTCGCTAAATGGGCCTTGCTCTTAATGAATTTTTTGATAACCTACCGGCCTCTCAAGGCAGTGAAAGGCCAGGCTATCGCTGACTTCCTCGCTGAGCTTCTGATACCGGCCGACTCCCCTCTGAATTGTGAACTACCGGACGAACATGCGTTTGACGCGATCAACGGTGGTGATACCCGATGGGAACTCTATTTCGATGGAGCGTCCTCCATGAAGAAGCGCAAACAAAGTACCCCTATAATCAAATCGGGGGTAGGCCTCATCTTCATAACTCCACAAGGAGGAATAATGCGCTTTGCTTTCTCTTTAACAGAGCCGAGGACGAATAATGAAGCCGAATATGAAGCTTTGATAGCAGGCCTCGAGACTGCCATCGACATGGGAATTGAAAACCTCCTCATATACGGAGACTCCCAACTGGTCGTCCGTCAAGTAAATGGCGACTACCAGACGTGCAAACCAGAGTTGGTGAAGTAAGGCGAAAAGGTGCAACAGCCGTTGACCCAAATTCCTTCCTACACTTTGGAAAACATACCACGTGCGTAAAATAGAAAAGTGGACGCGTTAGCCAAGCTCGCTAAAGAACTGGCTGACGAAAACCTCGATGACGTAAGAATCGTGGTACAAAGCCGTCGAGTCCTCACACCGGCAGAAATATCTCCGGAATCATCTGAGGGAAAGGAAGCAACCGAGCAAATGGCTATGTAAATAAAGTACCAAGAAAGGGCTGAAGATTGGAGAGAAGTCTTCGTAGACTACTTCAAATCCCGTCGAATGCCTGAAGATGCGTCCTCAAGACATCAGCTTGAGAAACGAGCTTTGTCCTTCGCCTTCGTCAATAATACTCTGTACAAGAGGTAATTTGACTCTCTGTGGTTGAGATGCCTGGGACCTGACGAAGCGAAAAGAGTCGTTCAGAAAGTTCACGACGGACTCTACGGTTCTCACCAAGCAGGTTCGAAGATGAAGTTGAAGATTAAACGGATGGGTTACTACTGGCCCACGATGATCCAGGACTGCCTCGAATATGCGAAGCAATGCCACTCATGCCAAATACATAGGGACTTCATCCACCAGAATCCAAATCCACTACATCCGACAGTGGCTAGCTGGCCGTTCGAGATATGGGGAA
Source organism: Agapanthus africanus (assembly GCA_030015575.1). NCBI lineage: Eukaryota > Viridiplantae > Streptophyta > Magnoliopsida > Asparagales > Amaryllidaceae > Agapanthus > Agapanthus africanus. The sequence continues at coordinate 544,502,530 of CM057337.1, forward strand.
CTGACATAGTCGGCCCCATCGAACCAGCATCGTCCAGGGGACATTATTTCATCCTGGCGACGACTGATTACTTCTCCAAATGGGCAGAAGCAGTACCGCTGAGGGAAGTGAAGACGGAGAATATCCTCCATTTCTTCAAGACGCACGTTATTTATCGGTTTGGAACTCCGCGACGGATCATCTCCGATAACGGGCCAGCCTACAGAAGCCACAAGATCAGTCGCTTCGCACAACAGCATAATATAGACTGGAGATATTCCTAAGTTTATAATCCGCGAGCTAACGGTCTAGCGGAGGCCTTCAACAAGACCTTGACAAAGATCGTGAAGAAGACGGTGTCCCGAAATAAGAAGAACTGGCACGTGAGACTACAAGAAGCTCTCTGGGCATATCGAACTACGTTCAAGACGGCCACGAACACAACGTCGTACGCGTTGGTATTCGGTACAAAAGCATTACTCCCCCTCGAGATAGAGTTACCCTCTCTGCGAGTGGCAGTCCACTACGAGCTGACGGACGAAGAAAATGCTCACCTTTGGCTTGAGGAGCTTGATGCCCTTGATGAAACACGCCTCATAGCGCAACAAAATCTGGAGGCTTATAAAGCAAAGATGACATGCTCTTATGAAAGATTGACCCGGCCGAGGGCATTCCGCCAAGGCGAACTCGTGCTAGTGGTCAAAAGACCTATGATCCCCAATCGCGCCAAGCGGGGAAAATTCGAGCCGAACTATGAAGGCCCGTATGTCATAGACAAGGTCTACCAGGGTGGAGTTTATCTACTCATGGATATGCACGGTGAAAGGCCTTTCAGGCCAATAAACGGTCGCTTCCTAAAGAAATACTATGCTTAATAAGTCGCAGCCTAGGTCAATGATAGACGACGACGACTATGTCCGCTCGCTATCTTCCTAAGATCAAACTCTATAAGCAGTAGTCAGTCTTCTCCTGAATGGACCGAAACGTCCTTAAACTAACGACGGACCACTATGTCCTAAAACTAGTCGTTGACCGAGATGTCGATAAACTACGGTGGGTTGCAACATTTCAAAACCGATACAAAAAAAATAAAAAAAATATAACAAAAATAAAAACGGTATGTCCATAAGCAAATTGGGCACGGATGAAAACCCGAAAGGGCTCCGTGAGTAAAACAGCAGGGCTACCGGCGAGTGTTCGTGAAAACCCGAAAGGGCGCGACCTCGTAAAGAAAAGAATTAAAAGAATTAAAAAAACGGTACGTCCATAAGCAAAATGGGCACGGATGAAAACCCGAAAGGGATCCGTGAGTAAAAACAGCAGGACTATCGGCGAGTGTTTGTGAAAACCCGAAAGGGAGCAACCTCGTTAAAGGACACTTATAGGGTCCTCTCGACCTTGTAAGGAGAAACCACCCGCGTGAGATCCTTACGACTCACAAGGGAGCAACACACTTAGGGATCCCCACGGTTCCTAAGGAGAAAATACACTTGCGAGATCCTCACGACTCGTAAAGAGAAATCTCTTATGGGACCCTCACGGCGCATAAGATTTGAAAGTCTTAAGTTACAGAGACCTAAACCTGTGCTTAAGCAACCCCCACAACCTTCGATATTGCCCTATAAGTGGCTCAGCACTGACCCTTGTATACAATCCACGGGCGCGAATAAACATTTCCCTAACAAAGTCCCATCCATAATTGGGGATATGTCTATGTGGTGAACAACCTTTGTAAGTTCTCTCGACTTACAAGGAGAAAACCCTCTTGTAGGATCCTTACGACTTACAGAGGGACATGCACTTAGGAATCTTCACGATTCCTAAGGAGAAAATACACCTACAAGATCCTCATGACTTGTAGGGAGAAATACCTTTGTGAGACCCTTACAGCTCATGAAGTCAAAAGCCTTAGTCGACAGGACCCTAACCCTGTTCGCTAAGCCACCTTTGTTCGACATCGACAGAGGTAAATGATGATTCGCTCCTAGAAACATCCCAGTTGTAGCAGTGCTGATGCCGAAATCGGTGTCCAATTCCAGGTTTACGGCGAAAAGCCAGCAAGCCGCGCATGCATACGAAATAGCCGAAATGATGGGGCAGCTTGCAATAAAAACAGCAAGTAAAAACGTATGCACACAAAATAGCTGAAATGATTCGGCAACTCACAATAAAAAGCAGCGAGTAAAAATAAAATAAACCGCCGAAATGATTGGGCACCGCAAAAAATAGCCGAAATGATGGGGCAATCGCGACTTTCGCGATATAAAGCTGAAATGATAGAGCATCGCGGAAATAAAACAATAATAAAAAAAATGAATGAATGAAACTTCTGCCCTACAGGCGATATCACAGTAATCCCTGTATACAATCCAGGGGCGCAAACAAAGAAGGAAACATATCTTTCCTTCCCATGCTCCGTCAGAAAACGGAGCCAAGTCTTGACGGTAACTCATATAAAACCCGAAAGACACAATACCTCAATTCAGGGAAACTAGCGTCCTTAATGAGAGCTTCTTAATTCGCGTCGACCCGCAGAGAAACCAGTGTCTTTACAGGAATACTCCGATTCGTTTCAACCTCGAGGAAACCAGTGTCCTCGGCAAAATACTTCGACTTAGGGAAACCAGTGTCCTTGACGAGAACATATTGATTCGCGTCGACCCGCAGAGAAACTAGCGTCTTTGCAGGAATACCCCGATTCGTTTCAACTCCAGGGAAATCAGTGTCCTTGGTAGCATCCTCGATTCAGGGAAACCAGTGTCCTTGACGAGACCGCCTCGATTCGCGTAGGCCCGCAGAGAAACCAGTGTCTTTGCAGGAATACCTCGACTCGTCTCAACCCCAGGGAAATCAGTGTCCTTGGCAGCATTATCGATTCAGGGAAACCAGAGTCCTTGACGAGACCGCCTCGATTCGCGTCGGCCCGCAGAGAAACCAGTGTCTTTGCAGGAATACCTCGACTCGTCTCAACCCCAGGGAAATCAGTGTCCTTGGCCGCATCCTCGATTCAGGGAAACCAGTGTCCTTGACGAGACCGCCTCGATTCGCGTCGGCCCGCAGAGAAACTAGCGTCTTTGCAGGAATACCCCGATTCGTTTCAACCCCAGGGAAATCAGTGTCCTTGGCAAATACCTCAATTCAGGGAAACTAGCGTCCTTGATGAGAGCTTCTTGATTCGCGTCGACCCGCAGAGAAACCAGTGTCTTTGCAGGAATACTTCGATTCGTTTCAACCTCAAGGAAACCAGTGTCCTCGGCAAAATACTTCGACTCAGGGAAACCAGTGTCCATGACGAGAACATCTTGATTCGCGTCGGCCCGCAGAGAAACTAGCGTCTTTGCAGGAATACTCCGATTCGTTTCAACTCCAGGGAAATCAGTGTCCTTGGCAACCTCCTTAACTCAGGGAAACTAGCGTCCTTGATGAGAGCTTCTTGATTCGCGTCGACCCACAGAGAAACCAGTGTCTTTGCAGGAGCACTTCGATTTGTTTCAACCTCGAGGAAACCAGTGTCCTCGGCAAAATACTTCAACTCAGGGAAATTAGTGTCCTTGACGAGAGCTGCTCGATTCGTCTCGACTCATGAGGAAATTAGTGTCTTCGCGAGGACTTCCCGATTCGTCTCGACTTGAAAGATAAAGGCTTAGGCAGCAGGGATTAAAAAAACTTGTTTCCTAAGCACCGGGACCCTACAAGTCGGTCTAAAACGGTCTCTTGCATACTATCCACGGGTCTCACTCTCCAAAGTTGAATCTCGACAAGGAGGGAAACAACCGCTTACGAGTCCTCTCGACTCGTAGGAGGGAAGATTCTCTTATAAGATCCTTACGACTTATAAGAGAAAACGTACTTAGGAATCCTCACGATTCCTAAGGAGAAAATACACCTACGAGATCCTCTCGATCCGTAGGGAGAAAAGTCTTTATGAGACCCTCACGGCTCATAAAGTTGAAGAGTCTTAGACAGCAGATCTAAACCTGCGGCCTAAGCCATCGCTACCTCTTGAAGAAGCCAAGACAAGAGGCTCGCTTTATCATCTGGCAACCATGTTTACTAAGGCAGCGTACTGATAATAAAAGAAGGAAGAAGGAGCAAAGATGACACAAGACATTGCAAAAGGAAATGTGTATATCTTTATTCATGAATTCAATTAAGTAAAAGGCGAATCGTATAAAAGAATAAAGAATGTGTACATTTTATTTAAAAACAAATTATTACAAGTATATGATTGGTACAAAGGAAGTTACTGGGAAGGAAGCGTCTTAAATAGCCCTATCAACTGCCCGCGCACCTCCTTCCATGCCTTCTCCTGATCGGCTGCCACCGCCAGTTCTGCTTCCACTTGAGCCCGCTGCTGCAAGAAGGATGAAAGCTGCCCCTCAACTGCCTGCTGAGATGCTTCGCGGCCTTGGGCATCACGCTCGGTGGCATCAAGCTTCTGCTTCAGTGCTAGCCCATCAGGAAGACTTTGCAGAAGGCCCTCGAAGATAGCCTTCACCCGAGCAGCATTCGCGTCATCTTCAGCATGCAGGCGAGCAGTCTCGCTTGAAGACTCTTAACATTCCCTCAGCCTTAAAGCTGCCTCTTGTTCCAAATGGCGGAAGTAAGAAGCGCTTTGCTCGATCCATACTGCCCGTTGAGTGCTCGCGGCCAAGGTCTCAGGGGCAAGACGTGTAAGCTCCAGCTGATGCAGGCGGGCCTCGATTTCCCTGCAGTGATTAACCCAAGACTCGACGACGCCTTCAATATGAAATTTACAAGCGCCGCCAGAATCGGGTGAACCTCCGCAGCGAAATCTGCAGCACATGGGGGAGCGTCTGCCTCAAGCTCTTCGACGTATCCGCTCAGCATGCCCAAGCTCATTGCGGCATCCTTTGAAGATGGACGTCTCAAGAAGGGGCCGGCCGGCATTATGACGCGAGACTCAAAAGGCGCCGGAATCGGAACGACAGCTGTAAAAACAAAATAGGATCAGATGACGGTTCAAGAAATATGAAAAAGTCATCGTTGGGATAGTTTACTATACCAACTGCAACAGGCGGCAAAGCCGGGAGGGCCGGTGGCTCGACCGATCTTTCATCTCTTCCTTCGATTTGTAGCACTGCAATCAGGACAAGGAAGAGTTAGAAATAATCCCATTACTGGAAAAAAGAAAGGCATCAATTGGAAACCATACTCACCGGCGCCACTGGAGGAAGCACGCTCCGACGGGAAGGAGAAGTGTGGGTGCAGCATCTGGTAAAGGTGATGAAAAAGCACTCCTGCAAAGATACAGTGGTACAACATCAGTATATGAATTATGCAGCCTAAAGATGAAACTGATGGGTTACAAGTTCATACCTTCCAGCATTTGCGATGGTGCGAGAGAAGGTAGAGAGGTGGCCACCGTCAAGGCAGCAGCTGACGGCGCTCCCTCGAGCAACGGGGCATCAACACTGGCCGCGCCTACATTAGAAACAAAATAAGCGTTGTCAGAAAAGTTACACAATAAAGAAAAAGGATGGTAACCCAAAATTTACCTGATGAGTCGCCAGCTGAGACGGCGGCGTCTCCCTCCTCCATTGACACGGGTCCACCTCCCGTTGCCTCATCACCGGACTCTACGGGAGCCGTCGTCATGCTCGCAAGGCCAGGAGACGGCAGAGGACCGTAGGCGGGGAGAGCAATGATCGGAGCATTGCCAGACTCTTGAGAAAAAGCGGCCGACTCTTCCTCGGGAATCATACCCGTCTCACCCACTACCCCCTCGGGCTCGGCGGTCGCGGCTGTCTCGTTCGCCGCTGCTATAGGGTCTTCAGTCTTAGCCGCTCCCTCCGCAGCTCCCCCAGACTCGATCGTAGCAGCTGTCTCGTCCACCGCTACCTCGAGCTCGGCATCGGCAACCTTCTCTGGCATAGTGGGCGTGACTATCTCGTCAGCCACTAGCTCAGGCCCGGCGACCGCGGCTGCACCGCCTACCGTCGCCTCCGGATCAGCTGCCATCTTGTCCATCGTCCCCTCAGGCCCGACGGTTTCCGCCGCTCCCTCAGTTGGACTTGGCCCTGCAAGGCAAGATGTATCAGAAACGATAGTTTTACAACTCTTACAATAAAGCCTCGAAAAACACGTTGCCTGAGGTGGATTGATCGTTGGCTCCCCGAGCTGCACGCAACGCCCGCCTATGAGCAGTGGACAAGGAGACCGGAGACTCTTCCGGAGGAGTATCAGCACGAGGGACGGTGCTTGGGCCCGCTCCCACGGCCAAAGTAGCTCTGCGTGCCTTCGCCTCGTGCCTCGACCACTTTCTCTCCTCCCGAGCTGTCAAGATGGACCTCTTCGAAGCTTCCTTCATTGAGGCGTCATCGTCCACATACAGAGATGCTTCCAAAGCCTTCAAGGAATCCTTCACCGACTCTTCGAGTAGAGACTCTCGCGGCAGCCCTGATGAGGCCGGAACTTCAGTAGCTGGCCCGGGGAGTCCCCGCATCGGCTGGCGCAGCCCCTGCAAAGAGATAAAGAAAGAAGGTTAGGTTGGCCATAAGAAAAGAGAATGAAGACTTAATGAGACAAGACGTACCAACGCCCAATAAAGCGCGCTTCCTTTCCTCCTCCTGGAAGGTTTTTAGAAAGGCAGCGATGGCTTCTTCAATAATGACACCTGTTAAAAAGGGGAAAAGCATTAGTCAAAGATAATGATAAAATGCGATGAAATGACGAAGAGTGCAGCTAATGATTACCTGACTGAGTGAGTTTAGTCAGCATCGCTTCGAGCCTAGCTGATCGCTTAGAAGCCTCAATGGCGGTCGCCAAGTCGGTGTCTACTGGATCTACCGAGAAGCCCTCATTGCTGTCGTACTCGCTTATACCTTCGGTAAGAGGGGCATGAGGCTCTAAACCGAGGATAGCATCGAGAGAGAGGAGTGACTTCTTCTTCCTATTCTGCCCGCCAGCCCTGGGTGCACCCGAGATCGACTTGCGCTTTGCAGGCACCTTAGGGCGGCAGGTCCCGATATCTGCGCCCACGCCGGACTCCGGTGAAACCATATTTACCGTCTCCACTGGAGCACGGTGCGCTGGTGGTGCATCTACGGTATCATGAAGCGGCAATCCGCGCGGAGGGCTCAGCACACGCGGTGGCTCAGCTCTGGCATCTTTCAGCAGAGGAACGACCGGGGTCTTTGGCTTCAGGGGAGCCTTGCGGTCGCCGCCGGGAAGCGTACCCTTGCGATCAACCAACATGCGCTTCTCTATTTGGATGACTGCACCCATTGCGTGCGTGTACCAAGCCACGTACACGTTGAGGACCCGGGGAACGCTGCTTGGCTCACTGATGAAGAAGTAGGAGCCCGTATTCAGCCGCATGAAATGGTGCATCGCGCTCCGTATCCCCTCCCTGCTGGCCACGGGCTCGTCCAAAAACGCTTCCAGCGGGATCCCCTGGTTATAGCTTGATTGTTGGGCGAACCGGTGGGGGTTTTACCTCATGAAAAGCTCCATCTCGTTCTTCCTGAACACCAGGTAGCCATGCCGGATGAAGTAGAGGTGAAGGATCTCCCGGGCTTTCAGTACGGAGGCCCCGTCCTTGAAGTCGTCATGCAGCGAGACCACCGACTTGGAGGTTTCTGAGCCGATAGTTATGACTTTATCCATAAAAGAAATCTTCGCTCCGACCAGGTGTGGACGAAGGAGCAACCCCCTAGCCTCCCGCGGAGGCGCAGTCACGATTGAGGCGCCGATCAGCCGCATGACTCTTGGGAGTCTGCACCTCTCAAAAAACGAAGGGCTCTTATGGACGCCGAACACCCCGTGTACATGCATTTCCATCCACGAGGTGAAGTAATGCATCGGGAAATTAGCAGGCTGCACCCTAGGTTCATTAGCGTCTGCCGCCACGCTAAGTCCATTGTATAGGTGAGCCAACCCGGCGATTCCTACTGACAACTGCAGGACAGCCACCATCCGATGCGCTGGGTAGAAAACGGACGGCCGCATGTAACGCGGGTGAATAGGGAGCGCGAAGCTGCACAGCCACAATCCCAGGAACCCCAAAAAGAAGGTCTCCTCATCCATTCCCGGGATGGAGATTTCTGACAAGGACATGATGGCGGCGCCGGGGAGATAAAAATCCTTTTGGTCGTCTTCCGATAATGGTCGACGGTCCAAGCCGAAGCCGAAAGGGTCATCGAGCTTGGCGAACTTCTCGCTCCGCTCCGATAGGAACTCCGGTCGAAGGAATCGGGCGATAAAATCTGCGAAACTGACTCCCCGGACTCTTGATTCCAGATAGAGCTCTTCGTATATGGTCAGCACCTTCACCAAGCCCGGAAACTGGTGCTGAATAGCATTCTCCGGCGTCAAGTCAAACACCAGCGGCTTGGTGGCGAAGACGTACTCGTCAGGAAGAAGCAGCTCCTTGTAATGCTCCCCCCTCACCGGCAAACCCGAGATCTCAGCGAACTCTTCCAGGGAGATGGAGACTTCCCTGTCCGTCATAAGGAAGGTGTGGGTGGGGATATTCCATTGTTCGATGAAAGCCTTAATCCACCACGTTGGAGGAGAGGGATACTCAAAAAGCAAGACGTAAATTGCCGAGTACAAACCAATCTTCATCAGATGATTCCTCTTCGCCGATAGGATGTACCTAGCCCACTGCAAATATCCGGCCGGTTGTCGCGGGGTCAATCCAATGTTATAAGCCTGTCCCCAAGGGCGTGCTTCACCCTGACATATTCGCCTCCCCAAATGTCCACGGCCGGCGGAAGCTGCACGGGAATGGCACCAATCGCGGGCTGGAGAAGATCCTCTGAATTCCAATTCTTGACCTCCACGGCATACTTCACCGGGGTTCATCCGCATAGGGAATCGATGAGATGGGCTCAGACGGCATCGCGGAACCGAAGCTTCGGCAACCCTTGATGATATCGATATACCGCCTACCCCATAGGTGAAGGTTCTTGTGCTCGGGGTCATGATCCTTGATGAGAGCGAGCACCTCTCGATCCACTGGTGCCGACGGAAATCCTTCCTCCGAGCGAACAAACGGGAATGACAGGTCAGCAGACATGTTTCCTGCGGAGGGACAAAAATCAGCCGTCAGTGTTGTAATTCCAACGCTTGGCATTTTAAAAATTTTACCACACTGCAATGCAGTGGGTAGGGGACCAAATGGGGACCCACAAAATCTGGATGACAGTGCATCAGTTAATAAGACAGCCTCATCATTGGATGAGACTGTCAATTAATGAAAAGATCCCTAAAAAAATATTATCATTAATGAGAAATCCCTAGAGACAAGGAGAAAATTTTCTCTTTCAGAGCAAAGCTCTGTCACAGAGTGACACCTGTCAAACTCTGGTCTCAAAGGGATAAAATTCCCTAAAAGAGCCTAGCTCTGTTATAATGATGGTAAAATCCATCAAAAGAAAAATCTAACTCTTGAAAAATTAAAAATTCTGGGATCTTAAAGATCCATGAAAACTCTTAAGAGTTCTTCATTTTTAGATCAAAAAGATCTACATTTGGTCCATGAGCAAAGCTCTGTTCATGGGTTAAAAACCCTGAAACAAGATCTCTTTAGATTTATGGATCCTTGAGAGCAAGGCTCTGTTGGTGAAACCCCAAAGGGGTTTTCTTTAGATCAAAGATCTATGAGAGCAAGGCTCTGTTGATTAAAATTAATTTAATTTAAGTTAAGTTAAATTTTACCTAAGATGATTCTAGAGTTTGAACTCTGAAGTTCTTGAAAAAACGAGAGCAAGGCTCTAAAGTTCTTAAAAGCAAGAGCAGGGCTCTGAAAACAAAAGTTCTGAAAATGGTAATCATCTACTGAGGGCCAAGGGTCCTATTTATAGGTTCTTGCGCCCCTTCAACTCCTCAGTTGATCCAACGGCCAGGATCTTGCCACCGCTGCACTCACGTGTGCACCACGTGAGCGCAGCGGTGGGGGGCATTTGTTTCTCCCAATCAGAGCAAAGCTCTGTTTGAATTTTGAAAATTCAAAAATTGAAGCAACGCTTCAGATGATTTTCACTCAGCGCTGCGTGACACGTGTGAGCGCTGCGCTCTGCGCTGCGCGACACGTGTGAGCACTGCGCTCTGCGCTGCGCGACACGTGTCAAGCGCAGGTGCTTTTACACCAAATAGAATTAAAATTCCAATAAGATCTTTCTGATCTTGTTAAAACAAGAAAATTGTCTTCTGTAAAACAGAAGCCCTTGGATCAAAGATCCAACGGTAGGGAAAAATCCCTAAATCGCTCAGAGAAAAATCTCTTTAACTAATTTAACAAACTAATTGGCACTATATAAAGGCCCCTAGACCCTAAGTCTAAAACACACATCAACACAGAAAACAGAGAGAGAATTCAGAGAACTCCTAAGAAAGAAAGTTTGAGAAGAATTCAAGAAAGAAAAAAGAAAGGTAAACCTTTGAAAAGAAGAATTTCTTCTGAAAAGATCAATGGTCTAAGAATAAGATCAAGATCTTAAAATAAAAAGAAAAGATCAAATAATAACAAAAAATAATAAGAAGTAATATACTTCTTTAGATCATTTGATCTACAGAAAGGCATTGCCTTTTGATGAACCACAAGTTCTGGAATCTTAAAAGATTCTTTTCTTGAATCCAAAATTGGATCAAGATATTAAAACAGTGCCTTGCACTTGTAAATCTGCACTGTCGCGCTCTTGGGTTGGCGCAAGCCACTAGAGAGCGCCACGTGTCAGCTCCAGAACAACTTGCGCTATGCGCTTTAAAAAACAGAGCACTGCCCTCTTAAATTTGGCGCAAGTCACCAAAGCGCGCCACGTGTCAGCAGCGCAACATCGCAGCGCACTGCGCTTGCGCTCACCAGAGCGCGACACGTGTTACCTCCACATGCGTTTGCGCCTTGCGCTGGCGCAAAGCGCCTGACAAGCCACGTGGCGCTTTGTCAGGCTAATTAATGCACTACATTATTAAAAAAAGGGACAGAGCCCAAATAAAAAGGCCTAACAGGCCTAATAAAAAATGCAATGCATTATTAAAAATAGGCAAAGCCCAAACAAAAGTCTGTCAGACCAAAACAGATGTTGTGCATCATTTAAAAACAAGAGGCAGAGCCTAAATAAAGGTCTAATAGACCAAGCAAAAATGCCATGCATTATTAAACAGGGGCAGAGCCCTACTAAAAGCCTAACAGGCCAAATGCAAATAAATGTTGAATATTCTCAACTGGACTTTGCCCAATTCTGGCCGTAAGTCCTCAAATCAAAATTGACTGAGCACGACTGTTCTCTTAAATCAATTTACACCCGGTTCAAGGGTACATCTCTGAACTCCTCTGATATTTGTCGTTGCAATCCTTCAACGTCGTCAGAGAGGTGACGGGTCCCGACAACCACATATTGAAACGGACTGCGGGGTCTTTAAACTCGTGGACCGAAACGTCCTTAAACTAATATTCGTCCCAAAATAGGAACATTGGACCGAAATGTCCTTAAACTAATGTTCGTCCCCAAATTGGAATGATGGACCACCATGTCCCTAAACTGGCAATAGACCACCACGTCCCTAAACTGGCAATGGACCACTATGTCCCTAAACTAGAACAATAGAGCCCCCAAATGCTCTTTTGTCGGATCTAAATGATCTTGTTAAGTTGATCTTAGTCTCAAATTGGACTAACTTATCCTTAACAAACGTTTGAGTTGATCTTAGCCCCAGATATGGCTATCCTTAAACCAAAACCTTCAAACAGACTTTAGTCCTAAATTGGACTATAGATCTCCCAACCAACTTTGGTCTAAGGGTACATCTCTGAACTCCTCTGATATCTGTCGTTGTAATCCTTCAACGTCGTCAGAGAGGTGACGGGTCCCGACGGCCATACGTTCAATGGACCACCACGTCCCTAAACTGGCAATGGACCACCATATCTTTAAACTGGAAATGGACCACTATGTCCCTAAACTGGAACAATATAGCCCCCAAATGCTCTTTTGTCGGATCTAAACGATCTCGTTAAGTTGATATTAGTCTCAAATTAGACTAACGTATCCTTAACAAATGTTTAAGTTGATATTATCCTCAAATATGGCTAACGTATCCTTAAACCAAAACCCCAAACCCAAATCTAAGAAAATACGGATTTGGACTAATCCACGTCCAACGGGCGACGACATAAATTAGTCTTCGTATACAATCCACGGGCAACCACAAACAAAACAAACACCCACGACACGAAGTGAAATTCTGAAGAAGGAGAAAGTTGTTACCGCGATGTGGTAGCGTAATTAACTGTAGGGGCTTGCGCCTGCAGGCAAGAGCGTCCTCATAATCAAAAGCCCCTCAAGTGAGGGGGAATTTGACGAAGTCTGCTACATCGGCCGCATCCGTCTAAACCTCCGATACACGGTGCCATAAATCAACTTGGCATCTTCGGAGAGGTGGACGGATAAAACCAATTAGCATCTGTCCCGAATCCCAGGCAAGACGTCTCCATGTCTTGGCCGCCGTTCGTAGGGAAACCGACAGCAAACCCAAAACTGAAATCGTGTTTTTTGTAAATTCCGTCGATCGATCTTTTAAGCACGTTTAAACAAGCTAGTAAGGGGTTTAAAGGGTGTCTCTAATACCATTGTTGGGTCCCGACAGCGCCCCGGCCGTCGAAACGTGGCCAAAATGCGGAACAAAAATTTCTAAAACCGGCGCTACCGCGACCCGATTTCCGGATCAACCTTAAACCCTAAACTAGCAAATTAAACTAAGAGTTAGAATTGTTATACTGAGATGATCCAAGTCCTTCGGTATTCATTCCAAGCTCCTAGTGGTTTTTTAACGAAGTTTGGTTTCCGGTCTTCCTCCATCTCCGATGATCCACCCGAGGGAAACGGCGCAAGCTCCAGCTCGACGAACGAGGCTACCGGCTCTCCAAAGTTGCTAACGATGGAGAGTCGAGGTGTAGGAAAGTGTCACTATATGTTCTCTCATCTCTTGAGCTCAAGAGAGCATCCATGGAAGATGAATGAAGGTGGTGATGAAAACTTGGCATGAACAAAGAAAAAGGTTAAGTTTCTTTGAAGCATGAGAATGAGAGAGTGAGAGAGAGCTCAATGTAATAATGTGATCCTCAGTGGCCGGCCCCTCTCTCCCTCTCCCATCAAAAAATTCAATTTTTTTGTTTACAAAGTCAAATTACAATAAACAAAACAAACCATACCTAAATTCCATGTTCATGCCATGCTTGAAGTCACATCACCATTTCCACCTCATTAATAAAAAACAAATGAATTTCCATAAATGAAAATCATATAAATGAGGTGACATCTTTTAGAAGCTATTCCGTATAAAATACGGAATACTTCCCGGTACATGTATCGAAATACATATACACGTATTCGTACAAAAATACGAATAGCCTAGAGAGAAAATAAATAGCGAACAATAATACTAGAATACATATATATAAATACATATGCAAATTATTAAATCAAAACCTGATTTAATAATCTGGCTTAATCCTAAGCCGTTAGTATTATCAACCGTCCGATTAAAGTCTGCGCAGCATGCACATATTTAATCGGACACCTGTATGTATCAACATACACCATGTACACCATATCGCCTGAACCATGAAAACCCTTTGTGTGGGACTCTAAATACTCATCAATATGCTGGCAGTGGGTTTAACCACAAGCACATCAGCGGCACTAGCTGTACGTAACCGCTACCCAGGTATTGAGTGAAAGGGAGGCCGACGAGAAAACTCATCTTGAACCCCTACTGAGCCTGTCAGTGAAAATATCCGTACAGTCCAGTCTGTTCGTCTAAGAGTATCGCATATCGAGTCTAGGGAGGTGGATAAAGTCAGACCCCCAACAACGCGATATTTAGTGTCAGCATGTAACCTATCACCACCTGAGAAACTATCGATCCTGGATCGGTAATTCTCGTTCACCATGGCCATAGATTTCTGGTGATGGCCACCCGTACACAATGCGACATCAACCCCCAATACCGGGAGAGACGAATCCCCGACGATCCGATCACTGCCTCTATATGGCTCGGGACTGTACCCAACTAAAACCTGTTTGCACGACTCCTTTGAGCCGTGGTAGGGTAGTAATCAAAGCACAGTGGGAACTCACACGAGACAAATGATGATCTCAGGTCGACAAACTAACTTGTACACATGTCACCTGGGAACTGCTATTTGACAATAGGTATAATACCAACTAGCAGGTTCCCGGTGAGTCCGTCCAGTGTACTCATAACCCAATGAGCACCTGTATACTATCTTAGGTGAACAAACTAACACCAGTGGCTTGTGAGACCTGGCCACCGCCCCTCGTCGGGGTCTCAATCAGTATACACTAGTCTACACTGGAGTATCGATGCCCGGTCTCGATACTCCTACGACTAGGGACATTTAAGGATGCACTTATAGACCCCAGCTCCCACAAATATGATCACCATCATACTGCTGGCAGTCAAGCAAGAATTTTATGGGCTCTATCAACACGTACATGTTGATAAAGACAAACCAGATAGCATACTATCATCTTGAGTAAGACTGTTTCATCGGTATAGGTCCTGCCTCAATCATCATAATCACAAGTCCGCGACTATGATAATTGCCTTAAGGGCACTATAGCCAACACAAAGCTGTTCCCAGTCGAAACAGCAGCATTGACTTCCACCATTGGAGCTGGTGGAGTTAACCCAGAGGGGGAGTTGCCCCCGGCCTTCCTTACCCGGCGCCAGTGGCGACGTCAAGCATGTCAAGCTGTTGGGGCTGGTTCGGCGATGGGGATGGTTTCGTCTTGCCCCCTGTCTAGATGAGGCGCCGCTGATGCCAGCCTCTTGAAGACTGATTTCTTTTGAGTAGCGGTGTCCAATCTGTCAAAGGCAGACCTTCAAGCAGGAACGAGAGCCGGAATAGTCAGCCTTGTAAAGACCGACTCTTTAGCGGGAGAAGCCATCTTGACGACTTCAAGAGTAGAGATAGATGTCTTCCTTTGGATGGCCACGTCAGGGGTCACGGGCTTCTTGGAAAGCCCATCGGAGTTTAGGCTCAGTCTGGTGAAGATCGAGGCTGCCAGCTTGACATTGGACGACCCATTGAAAGGGGCCGTGGTAGTAGCAAGTCGATCGAAGATCGACTTCTTTGAAGCTTCCTGAGGTATCGGGACATTAACGTTCACTGGCAGGAGCATGGTCCCGAAGAACAGACCAGTGGTGGGCTGGGTCACTTGTTCCACAGGCATAGTGAACAGGGAAGCAGCCTGCAGTCCATAGGCTACACCTCTAGGTAAGGCGGAGCGTGGGTTGCATTTGCATTTGGAGTAGTTCGAGCAGTTGAAAGCCATTGATGCTTGTTTTTTTGCGCCAAGCAAGAGACCAAATCTTAGTAACTTGAAACCCGAAGGCAACCATTAACAAACTACGATTGGTTCGCGAAAGTCGACACACAAAGTGTGGGGTGGAAAGAGGAAAAGGTCCCACCGGGCGTGCCAGAATTTGTTCTCCTCCGAAAGAAAGCGCGACGTGAAGACGTCTTGCCTGAGATTCGGGGCAGATGCTATTTGGTTTTATCCGTCCACCTCTCCGAAGATGCCAAGTTGATTTATGGCACCGTGTATCGGAGGTTTAGACGGATGCGGCCAATGTAGCAGACTTCGTCAGATTCCCCCTCGTTAGAGGGGGTTTTTATTGTGGGGACGCTCTTCCCTGTAGACGCAAGCCCCTACAGTTAATTACTCTACCGCATCGCGGTAACAACTTTCTTCTTCTCCAGAATTTCACTTCGTGTCGTGGGTGTTTGTTTTGTTTGTGGTTGCCCGTGGATTGTATACGGAGACTAATTTATGTCTTCGCCCGTAGAACGTAGATTAGTCCAAATCCGTATTTTCTTAGATTTGGTTTTGGGGGTTTTGGTTTAAGGATACGTTAGCCATTTTTTAGGCTAAGATCAACTTAAACGTTTGTTAAGGATACGTTAGTCCAATTTAAGACTAAGATCAACTTAACAGGATTGTTTAGATCCGACAAAAGAGCATTTGGGGGCTCTATTGTTCCAGTTTAGGGATATAGTGGTCCATTGCCAGTTTAGGGACGTGGTGGTCCATTGTTCCCATTTGGGGGACGGATATTGGTTTAAGGACGCATTAGTCCATGAGTTTAAGGACCCCACAATCCGTATTACCAGTTTAGGGACATAGTGGTCCAACATTCCCGTTTTGGGGACGAATGTTGGTTTAAGGACACATTAATCCATGAGTTTAAGGACCCCACAGTCGGTATTCCCATTTTGGGGATGAATGTTGGTTTAAGGACGCATTAGTCTATGAGTTTAAGGACCCCACAGTCCGTATTACCAGTTTAGGGACATGGTGGTCCATCATTCCCATTTTGGGGATGAATGTTAGTTTAAGGACGCATTAGTCCATGAGTTTAAGGACCCCACAATCCGTATTGATGTGTGGCTGTCGAGACCCGTCACCTCTCTGATGACGTTGAAGGATTACAACGACAAATGTCAGAGGGGTTCGGAGATGTACTCTTGAACCGGATGTAAATTGATTTGAGAGAGCAGTCGTGCTCAGTCAATTTAATTTGAGGACTTACGGCCAGAATTGGGCTAAGTCCAGTTGAAAATGTTCAACATTTTATTTGTGTTTAGCCTGTCAGGGCTTTATTTGGGCTCTGCCCTTTTTAATAATGCAGTGCATTTTTTCAGGCCTGTTAGGCCTTTTTAATTGGGCTCTGTCCCTTTTTTTATAATGCAGAGCATTAGGCATTTCAATTAAATGCATAGCATTTATCATAGCCTGTTAGGCCTTTTTAATTAGGCTCTGCCCTTTTTAAATAATGCACTGCATTTTGTTTGGTCTGATAGACCTTTTTATTGGGCTCTGCCCTTTTTAAATAATGCAGAGCATTTACTCTTCTGACAGTGTGCCACGTGGCCTGTCAGGAACTTTGCGCCAATTGAGGAGCGCAAGGCGCAAACTGATGTGGAGGCGACATGTGTCACGCTCTGGTGAGCGCAAGCGCAGTGCGCTGCGCTATTGCGCTGCTGACACGTGGCGCGCTCTGGTGCAGTGCGCCAATTCACGAGCGCAATGCTCATTTTTTAAAGCGCAAGGCGCAGATTATTCTGGGGTTGGCACGTGGGGTGTTCTGGTGACTTGCGCCAACCCAAGAGCGCAGAGGCTCATTTCAAAAGTGCAAGGCACTGTTCAAAAGCGCAGAGCGCATCTTGATCTATTTTAGATCAAAGAACAGAATCTCTTTAATTCTAAAGTGGTTATGTCTCAAGTTTTAAGAACCAGTGGTTCATCAAAAGGCAATGCCTTTATATAGATCAAAAGATCTAGTAAAGAAGTAAATTACTTCTCTTTTTTTTTATTAATATTATCATTTTTTATTGAAGATCTTTGATCTTGTTCTTAGATCATTGATCTTTTTAGAAGAACTTCTTCTTCTTCTTTTTTCAAAGGTTTACCTTTTCTTTTCTTCGAGTTCTTCTCAAAGTTTTAGAGGAGTTCTTTTTCTTTTTCTCTGTGTGTTTTAGACTTGGAGTCTAGGGGCCTTTATATAGTGCCAATTGATTTGTTAAATCAGTTAAACAGATCTTTTTCTGAGTGATTTAGGGATTTTTCCCCACCGTTGGATCTTTGATCCTAGGGCTTCTGTTTTACAGAAGATAATTTTCTTGTTTTTAACAAGATTGGAAAGTTCTTTCCAGAATTTTATTGTTATTTAGTGCTGGCACAGTTAGCGCAAGCGCACCTGCACTGACACATGTCCCGCAGCGCAGAGCGCAACGCAACTGCGCGAGCGCAACTGCGCTGACACGTGTCGCACAGCACAGAGCGCAACGCAACTGCACTAGCGCAACTACGCTGACACGTGTCGCGCAGCGCAGAGAGAAAGTTTCCTGAAGCGTTGCTTCCTTTATTTAAATAGAGCCTTGCTCTGATTGGGTGTGCTGTCTTGGGCGCAGTGCTGGCATGTCAGCTTTTGACACATGGCGCACTGTGCGCAGCCAAGGAATCTGAAGCGTTGCTTCAATTTTTGAATTTTTGAAATTCAAACAGAGCTTTGCTCTGATTGGGGAAACACCATCCTGTAAGGAGCTTTCGAAACTGGCGCCATCCCTGGAATCAGGTCAATAGAGAATTCCAAGACGCGGGGAGGTGCTAGACCTGGTAAATTTTCAAGGAACACATCAAGAAAATCCCGAACGATCTCTGGGACTAGACTTTCATCAATCTCCATAACCGTCAACGCTTTTGGCTTGGCTCTAAACTCGATCAATCTCCATAGCCATCAATCATCAATCCCAAGACTCGATTCCGCCTTCGAAAACAAACTCTGGATGATTGAGAATGCGGAAAGTCACCTTCCTAAAGATTTAGACAAAACTAAA
The DNA here is from genome assembly GCA_030015575.1 of Agapanthus africanus. Lineage (NCBI taxonomy): Eukaryota > Viridiplantae > Streptophyta > Magnoliopsida > Asparagales > Amaryllidaceae > Agapanthus > Agapanthus africanus. The sequence goes on from CM057337.1 coordinate 544,520,900, forward strand.
TGTAAATAACTTTACATCTAAAGTGTTTGCGGAATACAACTTTTGTAGACCGGTCCTTTGCTTCTAAAGCTCCGAGTTGAAGTCCCTTCGCTGTGATCCAAGTCCCGGACTCTTGAGAGGCTCCACATGGTGAATTATCCATTCTTTCTTGAAGTCTCCCAAATCCAAGATGATCTACTTCGAGGAAACACAAAACCCAAGCTATCTCTTCACTTGTGTGAAACTGGTGAAACTAACACCCTAAACTATATGGCTAGTATAGAGGAGGATAATGAAATAGGAAGTTTGCTCACTTTAGAATTTGGTTTCTCACTATTTTTCTCACCTTGTCAAAAACCTAGAAAGCTTCTCACTTGTGCTCAAGCTTGAAGAAGATGAAGCAAAAGAAAAATGAAGTAAGAGTGAGGTTAGAAATGCAACCATGGTGAGTATATGCATACTTAACTCATGTAGAGAATAGACCATAGTTAAAGGTAATGGTTAGGTTTAAAAATATCTAAAGAAAAACAAAAATGGTGGACTAGTCAATGTTTATCCAAAGAAACCATGGAAAAATCCACATTTTTGAATTTCCTAAATAAATAAAAACCATTATTATCTTTTATATGGTGTGATTCTCATACACCCATGTTGCATATATAACCTAGCATGATACAATATAATATATATCACATATATATTATTTATGTAACAAAAGAAAATAATACAATAAACATATATCATATATATGTTAAATGTATCAAAAATGAGAAATATAAATACTTAAGTGAGCAAATATTAGTTAATGTAATTTAATATATCAAATATATTATTTATACATTAAATTATCGAATCAACACTTGATCCGATAATCCGGCCATATCACATATAACCGACTAATATAAAATGTATCATTTCATCGAATCAACACTTGATCCGATGACCCAGCTATATCACATATAACCGGACGATATCATATATCGCGAGAATGGAATACGGTATCACATACTTATATTATTCCCGGTCCCGCACATATCACATATGTGCTCCTACTCCGTTTTTCCTGAGCTAGGAAACCTCTGTGTATGACTCTAAGACTTGTCAATACGCCGGCAGTAGGTGATGATCATATCAAACACTCACAAGCTGCAAGCGGTCGGCTAAACGTTGTAGGGTGTTTTTCATCACCCTATTGAGATGGGAATACGCGTGCGCTTGTCAGACGCATTACAGATTCCCCCTGCCTAGGGTAGGCCGGGGTTTAATGATTGTGGGGATCCGAATCTCCGGCAGCCGCGGACTAAGCCGCCGTTAATTACCACTCGCATTTAGAGCGAGGGACCTCCGATTGACGGGTTAAACTGGTCATGCGAACTCAATGTGCAGTGTTGTGTTTTGAAGGGGTTTTGGATAAATCGGGGGCCCCGGAGAGTTTTTACGGGGGTCCCGCTGTTAATGTATATGCCCTAGAGGCCATTAATGTATCATATAGTTTGTATATTACTTAAATGGAAGCTTGGGATATTCACCTTGTATATACAATCTTGCTCAAAATAGTAGTATGCTGCTTGGTTTGTTTCTGCTTCAATGTGTACTTGTGTTTATTTTAGTATATCACCTATACACATTAGTGGAGCCCTTAGGATCTTTGCTTGATTACCAGCGTTGTGATGGCAGTCACACTAGTGGGGGCTGGGTAATCTATAAGCACATCCTTATACAGGTCCCTAGTCGCAGGACTATCGAGACAGGGCATCGATACTCCGGAGTAGACTAGCGCATGCGCTTCTCATCCCAGAGTGGGAGATGGTCTGTCCCACAGCCATCAGTACGTCGTACTGGAGATAGTATGCGGGTGCTCGTTGGGTTACGAGTATACTGGACAGGACTCGTCGGGAACTGACCGGTTGGTATTATACCTATCGTCAGTTATCAGTTCCCAGGTGACATGAGTACAGCTTAGTCCGCTGACTTGACACTATCACTTCGCCTCGAGTGTGTTCCCACTGTACTTTGATTACTACCCTACCACGGCTCAAAGGAGTCGTGCAAACAGGTAGTAGTTGGGTGCAGTCCCGAAGAACTTGGAGGCAGTGACGGTTAGACAGGATTCGTCTCTCCCGGTATTGGGGGTTGACATCGCGTTGTGTCTAGGAGAGCCATTACACGAGTAGTCCCTGTCCAGGGCAAGCGAGATATACTGGTAGGCTTCCAGTGTTATCTCAGGGTGTATTGGGCTTCACTCCGACATGACTTGTACCGCTATTAGGGGACTGACGTTTACCGCCCCCTAGGCCCGCCATGCGATGTATCAGACGAACAGACCGGACTGTACGGAGATTGTCACATTCAGGCTCAGTAGGAGTTCAGATGGGTTTCACCTCGTCAGTCTTCTTGTCGGCATCTACCTGGGGACCGTTACGCACAGCTAGTGCCGCTTGCGGTCTGTGGTTAAACCCACTGCCAGCATAGTGTCGAGTCTTTAGAGTCCCACACAGAAAGCTATTCGCCTTTAGGCAAAAGAGTAGAGGTCGCATGGTTTTGCGACAGGTCGCATGGTTTTGCGACAGGGTTCAGTCACATCCGTGCACTTGAGCACGTTTAGTGACCGGACAGTTTACACTAGCGGGCTTTGGTTTAAGCCAGATCCTAGTGTACGTATTGGGATTGGTTTTATCCAGTTTGTATTCGTGTTCCTCGGAACGCGGATGCGGGTGTGTATGCACAGTTGGCGGAGAGACAGAGGCAGAGGATTCTCATTAGGGTTGTTGACCGTTGACTGTTGACTATTGACTTTTTGCTCAACCCTGATGAGAATATGATATATGATTAACAATAATATTAATTAAGTATTGTGGTGACATGGTTGTTGAGGGGTTGACTTTGTTGACTTGTTGACTTTGTTGACCGGTTGACTAGGTTGGACTAGTTGACCATCATGATGACAATGGCTATCATTTCATGGCAAAGACTTTTTACTTGCTTGTTTCTCTTGTGAGAAATGAGTGCATGAAATGATATGGCTATTGTAGCTTAAACCATTTACACAATACTTGATTACTATTTTGTGATGATGGTTTTGGATTATGAGAGCCAAGAGAGAAAAGTCTTCTATCATTCTATGATTCTCATTCTCTCTCTTGTTCTTGAGCTCTCATCTCCTTCCTCTTGCTCTCCCTCTCTTTTGTCTATGGTTCACTTGTCTCATGTGTTGAGAAACAAGAACCATGGAGTAATATCCCAACACACTCTTCTCTACTCATTCTAGTTCATAAGGTTTAGCAAACCAAGTGAACTAGTTTCTTCAAAGACCGAAGAAGAAGCCAAAGATAGAAGCTTTCAGGTGGATCTATCTTCGGCGCAAGGAGACGACGGAGTGAAGCCGATCCGGACAACCATCGAGGCTTGAAGACGAAGGAGTTCAAGAAAGAAAGGTATAACCCCCTAACCGAGTAGTTAACAACTCCTAGTTAGGTTGTTAGTTAGATGTTTAACAAAGATCCGGTTTTGAGTCCATGTTACCACCTCTAGAAAATTGTTTTTCGTCAAATTCCGCATGCCCGAAAGTACCGTGAGAGGTGGTATGGACTTACAGTGGTATCAGAGCCTAGTTAAACTCTATCTAACATGTTAGCAAAGTAAGTAGAAGATCGATCAAAGAAAAAGTCACGAAACGAACCCGAGTTGTCAAGTTTCTGCCGATTTTTATTCTGTTCAAAAGTTGATAATTTTCATCTTAAAAATCGGCTCCGGCTTTTGTTTGAATAACCACCAAATTTGGTCCCACGAACCGTTCAAAGAGCCGCGGAAACGCGGCGGGAGCACGCTCCAGCCGCGGTTCCGCGGCCGAGTTGACTCGGCCGAGGTCCAAATTTGGTGCAGTGTATTTCTGGGGTTGTTTTGGGATTTTTGGAATATGTATTTTCTGCCCAGATTTTCCAGAACGAAAATTTTGTATTTGGGGCCTATAAATCCGTATTTTTTATCGAACTTCTAAAAGACTTAAGCTGACGGGTTTTTCTGTAATGTGATATTTGTATTGAACGTCTACTAATCGCTATATGTCGATTAGTGGGGGTTATACAAATCTGTGATCTGTGATCTGTAATGTTATTGGAATGTGTATATGAATTCATTGGATTGTCGCGGGTGAATAGCCGGGGGTTGTGAGACGAGAGTTTTCATTTCTTTCAATTCATGTAAATTTGTAAATTGATGTAATAATTATTTGTATGGCCACACAACCGGGTCGGGGTTGTATCCGTCATTGTATAATTTCTTTTTACTGTTTTTGCTCCTAGGATAGACCCATAGAGGGGGTGCACAAACTACCGGGTATGCCGAAGTGCCGAGTGGTCTACTCACGGAGATGACGGAGGTTGCTTCGCTTCGGGTACTTGGCGGCTAGTTTGCCGCACCCGTAGGGGTCTTGGGTGGGGTTTTGGCTATTCACCGCGACCGTGTAATCTGCTTTTCGTTACAGGCTCGTACGAATTGCGGGTTCCTAGTATATCCAATGTGTTCATCTGTGATCTGAAATGGCTATCATTGCCATATATCTATATATGATATTATTTAGGCGTTGCTTATGTTTTACAGCCGCGCTAGCCCAGCCCCCGCTCTGTCGTTAGTTAAGTAACCTAACGGGTAATGACGGGGCCCCGTGGCGAATGCGAATGGCATAAGCGTACGTCATATTTTGGTTGTTTTCTGCAATGGTAGGGTTAAATGATGGGACGCATTAAAAGAACTAATGCAAGAATATCACGCATTAAAAGAACTAATGCAAGAAAATAAACCAAGTAAAAGTCGTTGGAACACTTTCGAAAAACCACTCGGTTCTTTTCAAAACCAACTTTTAAATGCGGAGCTTGAGCCACTCCTTTTAAAAGCTATCTCGTTCCATCGATCATATCAAGTTCACTACGTTCACGGTTTTGCCAAAACCATCCGTAGCCCTCCATCATTTCAGTTAAATATTCGGTAGTATTCAAGCTATGTATTTTGACCTCACGCCAAGGCATAGTGATTGGTAGCTGCCGGATATTTATCTGTTGCATAGATAGAATGCGTTGGTTTGAGACAGTCGTACTGCCATTTTGGCCTACCTCAAGGGTATGTACGGGTGGGTTCAAATTAACCTGGATAATGATGGGAAGAACTTGATATGTGACTTATGACATTTTGACCTCACGCCAAGGTCATAAGAGCATGGGGCAAAAATCCATATCGGGGGTTTCAAAAGAACTGAAACTTGCTAGTGTTGCATACCATTTGGAGTGTGATGATTCTAGTAGGATTCCTTCAGTTTCGTCACGCGATGATATTTGGATCCCGATCCTACTGTGAGTATATGCTACTCCTCGGGAAATTTCTCACTTAACGATCAATGCTATAAACCAAGTAGGTGTCTAGAAAGGTGTTAGCGGGGCTACGCCCCCAGGGAAAAGAGGTTATTTAATTAAGGAACTTCGCGAAAGCATTGGAAAACCTCCCTCGAAGTACCGACACTGGCCTGGCTGAACGGTTAAGCAAGTATTGTACAGTGAGATTGATCCTGACTAATTCTTCCTTTTTGGTTTGAGGAGGGATTCGAGAAACAGTGGGAGCCATCCTGTTTAGACAAACTAAAAACCATTCTAAAGTTGCAAGAGCATCATGCTGAGTGTTTCTTCTCTCTCCTAATTGCAGCGACCAATCGACATGATTGGACTTAAGTTACTTCTAGATAAAAACATACTGACAGGGCCAAACTACAAAGATTGGCTCAGGAATGTCAAGATGGCAATCACTTACGACAAGCTGGGGTATCTTCTTACCACCAAAGCTCCCCCTGTCCCAGGTCTCAAAACCAGCGTCGCGGATAAGGAAATCCGTAAGACCTGGGAACTAGATTGCGCGAAGGCCAAGTGCCTCGTGCTTACCTCTATGGACAACGAACATCAGTGGAGGCACGAGAATATGGACCTCGAAGCCATATTTCTCCATACAAAAGAACTGTATGGAGAGCAGTCTCGTATCGCAAGATACGAAGTGTCGAAGAAGTTATTTTCGGCAACGTTGGCCGTCGGATCATCGGTAGAGGAACACGTGCTTAAGATGATTGGCTACATAGAAGAGCTCGCGGACCTTGGGACCACGTTGGAGAATGAGCTCTATACGGACTTAATTCTCCAGTCCCTTCCTTCCGCTTACGCCCAGTTTATCCTGAACTTCAACTTACAAGAAAAGGAAGTTGAACTTTCGGAACTCCTCAACATACTGAGGAGCGCAGAGGGCACCCTACAGAAAGGTAGGGAAACATCCACTTTGTTTGTAGGAGGATCTTCCTCTTCTAGGTCCAAGGCGAAAGCCAAGGGAAAGAAGAAGAAAGCCCCCGCCAAACCAAGAGGCGGTGTTAGTAAAGTGGATACGAAGGGAAAGGCAAAAGCAACAAAGAAAGTGGGAAAGCTTGTAGATAAGGAAGAATGCTTCTATTGTCATAAGAAGGGACACTGGAAAAATGATTGCAGGGCTTGGAAGGCCAGAACACAGGATCTGAAGCAGGTTGTGGCTTTAGCTTCAGGTGTGTATGTTATTGAAAACTGTCTTTCAATAAACTCTACTTCCTGGGTATTGGATACCGGATCAGGATCTCATATCTGTAATTCTTTGCAGGCGTTGAGAAACTGTAGGATTTTGAAGGCAGGTGACATGACCCTCAAAGTTGCAAACGGAGCTAGCATTGATGCTAAAGCCGTGGGGGACTATCACCTGGGGTTGTCAGATGGACACGTTTTGGTTTTGCGTAATTGCTATTTTGTACCCAACGCAACTTGTAATATCATTTCTGTATCTTTGACTTCTAAAGAAGGTTATGAATTTTCGTTTGTAAGTAATGTTGTAAACATTCACCTTAATCAAGTTCTGATTGGGTCAGGTACATTAAGCAATGGTATATACGTAGTAAACCAACCACAGATTTTCAATGTCCAGAATACACACAAAAGAAAGTCTCCGGAAATCAATCAGACTTTCTTATGGCATTGTAGACTGGGTCACATCAATGAGAGAAGGTTGACGAAGTTACATACAGAAGGATATTTGAATCCGTTCGAATATCAATCGTATGCCACTTGTCAATCATGTCTTAAAGGAAAGATGACAAAGACTCCATTCACAGGACACGGAGTAAGAGCGAGCGAGCTCTTGGGACTCGTACACAGCGACGTGTGCGGTCCAATGTCTACACATGCGCGAAGCGGTTATTCTTACTTCATTACTTTTACGAATGACTTTTCAAGGTACGGTTATGTCTTCTTAATGAAACATAAGTCCGAAGCCTTTGGAAAATTCCAGGAATATATGAATGAAGTAGAAAAACAAACCGGCAAAAGTATCAAGATTCTAAGATCGGATCGAGGTGGTGAATACTTGAGTGCCGAGTTCCTGGACTATTTAAAAGAGAACGGAATTCTCTCTCAGCTTACTCCTCCATACACTCCGCAACATAACGGTGTATCGGAAAGACGGAACCGAACCCTATTGGATATGGTACGGTCCATGATGAGTAACACTGAGTTACCGCGGTCATTCTGGGGGTATGCGCTAGAATCAGCCGCATACCTTTTGAACCGAGTTCCGACTAAGACTGTGCCCACCACTCCATATGAAATATGGAGTGGGAAGAAACCCTATCTTCAATATCTGAAGATCTGGGGATGTCCGGCTTTTGTCAAAAAGCAGAATGCGGACAAGCTCGAGGCACGGTCAGTATTGTGCAAGTTTGTGGGATACCCAAAGAACACCAGGGGGTATCTTTTCTACCACACAGAGGAACAAAAAGTCCTTGTTTCTCGTAATGCCCACTTTCTAGAACACCATTTCTTGGAAAAGGAAATTAGTGGGAGCGCAGTAGAACTGGAAGAAATTCCAGAACCACAGACTATTACTGAAAGCTTAGTAGAACCAGAGGGTTCAAAAGAACAGGACATTCCTACGCCGCTCCGCAGGAGTAGTAGGCAGTCTCATCCGCCCAAGAGATACTACGGTTTTCTCATAGACGAGGATAGAGAGGATTGCATCATAGATTATGATGAGCCTACTAGCTTCCGACAAGCCGTTCAGAGCGTCGACTCGGTAAAATGGATGGATGCAATGCGGACCGAAATGGAGTCCATGTACACCAACAAGGTATGGACGTTGGACATTGCTCCAGACGGGGTAAAACCCGTAGGATGCAAGTGGATCTTCAAAAGGAAGATTGGTGTAGATGGACAGGTTGAGACCTATAAAGCTAGACTTGTTGCAAAGGGTTTCCGTCAATGACCTGGCTTGGACTATGACGAAACCTTTTCTCCAGTGGCTATGCTGAAATCCATTCGGATCCTTCTTGCCATTGCTACCTTCCATGATTATGAGATCTGGTAAATGGACGTAAAGACCGCTTATCTAAATGGAAATTTAGAGGAGTGTGTCTATATGGACCAGCCAGAGGGTTTCATTCAGAGTGGGAGCAGCGGAAAGGTGTGCAAGTTGCTTAAGTCCATCTATGGACTAAAGCAGGCATCGCGGAGTTGGAACATCTATTTTGATGAGACGGTCAAGGAATTTGGCTTTATCAAAAATCCAGATGAACCATGCGTCTATAGTAGATTTGTAGCGAGAACTGTAGTATTCCTCGTTTTATACGTGGATGACATTCTCTTAATAGGAAATGACATTCCTATGCTACAATCTGTCAAGGGGTTCTTGTCACATAGGTTCTCCATGAAAGACCTAGGTGATGCCTCGTACATCCTGGGGATCTGGATCCATCGTGATAGATCCAAGAGGATATTAGGACTTTCACAGTCCAGGTACATCGACACCATACTGAAAAGATTCAGTATGGAAGATTCCAAGCGCGGTAACCTACCGGCTTGTCACGGGATCACCCTCTCTAAAGAGATGTCTCCCAAGACTGATTTGGAGAGGGATCGCATGTCTATTATACCCTACGCTTCTGCGGTAGGCTCTATAATGTATGCGATGTTGTGTACCAGACCGGATGTAGCTTATGCACTGAGTGTGGTAAGCCGGTATCAGTCAAACCCTGGGAAGAAACACTGGATAGCGGTAAAGAACATTCTCAAATACCTGAAAAGGACTAAGGAGATGTTCTTGGTGTATGGCGAAAAAGACCTCCAGATCGAGACCTTTGCTAACTCCAGCTTCCAGAGTGACAAGGATGATTCCAAGTCCATGTCGGGTTTTGTCTTTACCCTCAATGGAGGGGCGGTGTGTTGGAAGAGTTCTAAACAGGAAACCGTTGCAGACTCGACAATGGAAGCGGAATACATCGCTGCATCTGATGCCGCAAAAGAAGCTGTCTGGATGAGGAAGTTCTTGAAAGAACTTCAGGTGGTTCCGTCCATTGTTGATCCAATACCTCTGTATTGCGACAACAACGGGGCTATTGCTTTAGCGAAGGAACCCAGGTCCCATCAGAGATCCAGACACATCTTGAAGCGGTATCACCTGATCAGGGAGATCGTGGATCGCCAGGAGATCGAGGTTCAGAGGGTCGCTTCAGAAGATAACACTGCAGATCCATTCACCAAGGCCTTGCCCCAGACTCGGTTCGAGCAGCTGATCGAGATGATAGGTCTTCGATACGCCAGTACATGGCCTTAGTGCAAGTGGGAGATTGTTAGTGTATATGCCCTAGAGGCCATTAATGTATCATACTTGCTTGTATATTACTTAAATGGAAGCTTGGGATATTCACCTTGTATATACAATTTTGCTCAAAATAGTAGTATGCTACTTGGTTTGTTTCTGCTTCAATGTGTACTTGTGTTTATTTTAGTATATCACCTATATACATTAGTGGAGCCCTTAGGATCTTTGCTTGATTACCAGCGTTGTGATGGCAGTCACACTAGTGGGGGCTGGGTAATCTATAAGCACATCCTTATGCAGGTCCCTAGTCGCAGGACTATCGAGACAGGGCATCGATACTCCGTAGTAGACTAGCGCATGCGCTTCTAATCCCAGAGTGGGAGATGGTCTGTCCCACAACCATCAGCACGTCGTACTGGAGATAGTATGCGGGTGCTCGTTGGGTTACGAGTACACTGGACAGGACTCATCGGGAACTGACCGGTTGGTATTATACCTATCGTCAGTTATCAGTTCCCAGGTGACATGAGTACAGCTTAGTCCGCTGACTTGACACTATCACTTCGCCTCGAGTGTGTTCCCACTGTACTTTGATTACTACCCTACCACGGCTCAATGGAGTCGTGCAAACAGGTAGTAGTTGGGTGCAGTCCCGAAGCACTTGGAGGCAGTGACGGTTAGACAGGATTCGTCTCTCCCGGTATTGGGGATTGACATCTGTTAGTTATATGTATGCCCTAGAGGCCATTACTGTACATACGATGTATATTGTAGTGGATGCTAGGACATATATAAGGAGGACTTTCTTGCTCGACATGATAGTATGCTATCTGGTTATACTTTATCTAAACATGTACTCTGATTGTCTCTATATTACATGTTGATAAAGCCCTTAGGATATGTACTCGACTACTGGGACTATGATGAGATCATACTAGTGGGGCCACGGTAGTCAACGAGTACATCCTATAACTGTTCCTAGTCGAGGGTGTATCGAGACAGGGCATCGATGCACCGGAGTAGACTAGCGTATACGCATCTTGACCCATATGATGGGCGATGGATGATCCCATATCCATCGGTGTTTGACATCAAGGATGGTGTACGGGTGCTCAGTGGAGACTGGGTACACTGGACGGACTCGCCGAGAACTCCCAGATGGTATTATACCTCACGTCAGATGGCAGTTCTCCGGTGACACTGGTACAGAGTAGTCTGTTGACCCGAGATCGTCATAGAGTCTTGTGTGATTCCCACTGTGCTTTGATTTCCATCATACCACGTCCAAGAGGGCGTGCAAAAAGGTGGCTTTTGGGTACAGTCTCGGATCACATGGAGGCAATGAGCGATAGGAGGGGATTCGTCTCTCCCGGTATAGGGAGTTGATGTTGTGCTGTGTTCGATTGGCTATAACCGGAAATCCGTGGCCAGGGTTGCTGAGATTTACTGGTAAGTGTTATCAGTAGTTTCTCGAACTGTTATAGACCTCATATCGACACGACTTATCGAGCTACTGGGGTCTGACGTTTACCACCCCTAGGCGAGATATGCAACATATCAGACGACGAGACCGGACTGTACGGGAGTGTTACTATTTGGATTCACAGGAGAATGTACAGGCTTGCTTGTTGATCTTCTGAGTGCTCAATACCTGGGTAGCTGTTACGTTTAGCTGACCGCTTGCAGCTTGTGGGTGTTTGATATGATCATCACCTACTGCCGGCGTATTGACGATTCTTTAGAGTCCTACACAGAGGTTTCTTTACTCAGGAAAAACGGAGTAGGAGCACATATGTGATATGTGCGGGACCGAGGATAATGCGATATGTGATACCGTATTCTATTCTCGCGATATTTGATATCAGCCGGGTCATCGGATCAAGTGTTGATTCGATGAATCGGTACGGATAAATATTAGTCGGTTATATGCGATATAGCCGGATTGTCGGATCAAGTGTTGATTCGATAATTTAATGTATAATAATATATATGATATATTAAATTACATTAACTAATATTTGCTCACTAAAAGATTCTTTTTCTCACTCGGGTAATACATTGATATATATGCGATATATGTTAAATGTATTATTTTATTTGGTTACAATAAATATTATATATGTGATATATAATATTGTAACATGATATGATAAATAATGCAACTTGTTTAGTAGAGATTAAACATGGTTAGGGTTTGATTAGGGTTAAGGCTTTCTAGAAGTTTCTAGAAGTTTTCTTTCTTTGTCTTTGTTAAGATATTATGCTAGATATTTCCTTAACCCTAACCAAACCTTTAACCTTAGTTAATTCTCTACAAAGGTTTACTTTACCATGGTTACATTATTCATCATATCATTTCATTTCCTATTCATCACAAAAGAATTAACATTATTGTTCATTCATCTTCTTCCTCCTTCATTCTTTCATGAAAAAGCTTACTATTTTTTCAAAAGGTGATGAATAAATATGAGAAAAAGATAAATAAAGAGAGCAAAAATCCTACTTCATCATCCTCATCTTCCCTTGCCATTTAGATGAGAGTGTTCACATCATTTCATGAGTGTTAGCTTGTGTTAAAGAAACTTCAAGGTAGATCATCTTAGTATCGAAGATCGGAAGCAAAGGTTGCGTCTTTCTCTTCGTGGAACCTCTCGAGAGTCCGGATCCCGATGATCGCAGCGAAGGGACCACAACCCGGAGCATATGAAGTGAAGGACCGGATCTACAAAGGTTGTAATCCCTCTCACTTAGTGTTAAAGTGTTTAGCATGTTGTTTTTCGCCTAATCTCTAGTTTAAAGTTCCGTATTCGGGTTGTTCGGCACGGCTAAATTTTAAATCGGGCATGGTTGATGCCTCGTAGACCCTTGTGCGCGTGCCTAGCAACCCTACAGTGGTATCAGAGCCAAGCTAGAGCTTTAGGTGAAGTCTAGACGACGTTTGAAGTCCGATCGAACCCGGAAAACCCGAACAAACCCCTTCTCTGGAAATTTTCTGAAAATTTGGATTTTTGTGAATTAAAAATTGCCAAAAAATTCAGCAGGGAATTTGATGAATTAATGTGAAGCACGTGCAATTGATTCCACAGAAGAGCCGCGGAACCGCGGCGCCACCCTGGCTTGTGCGGCGGTTCCTCGGCCAAAGTGCTGAATCACTGCACGTGCTTTGCACAGTAATTAGTAACTTTATATGCTGAGTCTTCTGGAAATTTTTATTTTTACTCAACAGTTGAGTTTTTCAGGGGTTGTTTTGGGGATTCGATTATTCGATCGGATTGTCTAATTTTGTCTATGTGTTTTGTCCGGATAACTTTTAGAAACTGTTAAAAAGTTCGAACGGATACAATAACTCACTTTTTCCCCTGTCGGAAAATTTTTGAAAAGTTGGATTTTTTCTCGTGTTTAAGAATGTTCTAAGTCATGCAAGTAACTCGGTGGACCCTCTAGAAGACAACAAACCTTAACTCGATTATGTGACCGTCTTGAACTGCCCTTTGAACCTTAGGGTTTGGGGCAGTACGGCGTGCCACATGTGAGGCGTTGGCTTGACCCTTCTACGGCTGGACCATTGGTACTGTGGCATGTGATGGACGTTTTTAAACTAATTTCAAGTGTTGAGATATATTGGGGAAATCTTGGGTGCTTGATGATTCGATCGGAAAGTTTAACTTTTTCTATTTATCTGGAATGTGATACAATAATTGGAATCCATAGATAGTTATGAGATAACTAATTTGAATATTATAAACATAGCAGTTTAGTCTCAGATGATCGGTTGCCACGGAATTTTGATGTGATCAAAAGTCCGTCGCAATCACGTAGCGTACGCGGATACTCGCCGGGTAAACTTAATAGACAGCTACACCTCTTAGCCCCGACCAAGTGACTGTAGGAGAACCCCATCGCCGAAAGCATCCGTTCGGGTGCTCGCGGCAGCGGTGTTCCTACTTGGTGCACTTCGTCGACGGTATCGGGGGTGCGGCCGTCTACTAAAGTTTGCGATGAGCATTCGATCAGGACGCCGGGAATCTTGTTGAATTGCCCGACTTGATATTGAAAAGAGTTTTCGATAATGTGACCAAAATGCGGGGTTTATAATTGTTAGGCATGTGATGTCTAAGGAATTCTTTTGGTTAGGCATGCGATGTCTAAAGAAGTTGTGGATTCCAACTGTTGTAGTTTTACACTTTCTTTTCTGTGACCGTAAGCGTAGTATGTGGTGTATCGTCGGCTTCGTTGCTATACATCAACGACAATCGGGATACGCATACTTACTTACGTTGATGATATGAAATATTATGTGTTGCTGTGATATGTTGTATTGGATCGTCGCTTTTGAATAGCCGGGGGTTTTATGTGAGATGAGAGTTTTTTCTTTTTCATTCATGTAAAATTCATTTGTATGTAATATTCTTTTATTGGGGCACTTCCAGGTAGTGGAAGATGTCACCGTTGTATATTATTTACTTTTCTGCATTAGGTAGACCCAAGGCGGGGAGCACAAGTAACCTGGTTCTAGGGTCCAGTGGGAGACCATCTCGAGGAGTCGAGACCGGGTCTCCTAACCCTAGAATTAGCAGTGTTACTTGCCGCTCTCGTAGGGGTCTAGGGATGTGGGTTTGGCTATTCATCGCGACCGTGGAATCCGTGTTTTATACAGGCTCGTATTGAAAACACGGACGTCCTAGTTATCCAATATTTCATATATGTTCTTCTGCTGCAATGTTCTGTGATGAGATCATATTACTGCCTGAGACGAATGTTTATATTATATATATATATATGAGATATATGTTATATTGCAGATTTCGTTTCAAATGTGATGCTTATGAAGCATAATAAAATGGGACTTCATTAATGAGATTAATGAAATAAAAGAAACCTAAGATGTTGTAGAAACTTGTTTAAAAACTGGTAGCTCTAGTTCTTGCTTTGCATAGCGGTGTTCCTTGTAGAACATCCAACACCTTATTCGATAAGGAAAGGACCGAGATCCCTTCACCGGGAGTGACTCCTTTAGCGATAACTGGCAGATGCTACAAACTCGGTTTGTCTTTTGATTGCTTCTATAGTTTCTGCTTTGCACAGTGATATATATAATATATCCCGCACCTCATTCGACGAGGAAAGAGCCGACGATCCCTTCACTGGGAGTGACCCCTTTAGCAAAACCAGAAAAGCCTCAAAAACACTCCATTTAAAAATCACTCGATTCTACAACGATATCAAGTTCATTACGCAAAGGGTTTTCATAAAAACCTGTCGTAGCCCTCCGTCATTTCAGATAAGTCCTACTTAGTATTCGTGCTACGTTTGTTGGCCTGCGTCAAGGCGTAGTGTGCGGTAGCTAACTAGTATTTATCTGTTTATGCATATGATGCAAATTGGATTAGGGTAGTCGTGCGACTTTGTTGGCCTGCGTCAAGGGTCGTGCGGGTGGGTTTAATTCAATCAAGAAATGACGGGTTGAACTTGACTAGCGCACTGTGGTTTGTTGGCCTGCGTCAAGGTCATGGGACGCTAGGGGTAAAATATTATTGGGAATTTCAAGTGTTGAAATTTGCAATGAGATTGCATACCTTCTATGAGATAGTTGGATCCCGATACCCGCTGCGAGTAAGAGTTACTCCTGGGAGAGTTTTACACACTACAATTAGTCGATCAAGTAGGTGTCTAGAAAGGTGTCAATGGGGTTACGCCTCTGGGAAAACGAGGTTTACTTTAATTAGGTTCGTGCGAAAGCACGGGGGACCTCCCTCAAAGTACCGACACTGGCCTGGCTGAAAGATTGGCGAACTTGTAGCGTGTAATTAATCCCGGCTAGTCTTTCCTTTTAGGGTTTGAAGGAAGATTTGACTAAAACAGTGGGAGACATCCTGA
The DNA here is from genome assembly GCA_030015575.1 of Agapanthus africanus. Lineage (NCBI taxonomy): Eukaryota > Viridiplantae > Streptophyta > Magnoliopsida > Asparagales > Amaryllidaceae > Agapanthus > Agapanthus africanus. The sequence goes on from CM057337.1 coordinate 544,536,398, forward strand.
TTAGATATATTATATAACCAATCTAATCTTGCAAGAGCATACGCTGAGTGTTTTCTTTTCTCTCTCTCCAGATAGCGACCATATCACGCCTTAATCAAGATAATAAAACGGATATATTGACCGAACCCGCTTGTTATACTGAGCTGGGGAATGTTGGTCCCGCTCCAACTTATAATTGTTATAAGACAGAGCAGGAAATTGGGGAATACCAGATTTTCCGTGCCGCCCAAACGAAGAAAGTGCATGTTGATGCTTCATCTTCGGGTGTGTTCATTACACAGAACTGTTTCTCAGTATCCTTTACGTCCTGGGTATGTGATACCGGATCAGGATCCCGCATATGTAATCTGTTACATAGGCTACAGAAAGGTAGAGAACTGAGAACGGGTGAAAAGTTTCATGAGACAGAAAACGGTGCAAGTGTTGCAGCCAAGTTTGTTGGTCACTATCACCCTGTATTACCTGAATACATTGATTCTGAACAAATGTTATTAGATACCGAACCTGATATACAAAATCATATCAGTCTCTTTATTAGTAAATAAAGGATATAATTTTGTATTGTTGGATAATGTTTTGAACATTTCCTATATCAAGAGTTGATCGGTTCAGGCACGTTATCTAAAAGCATTGACATTCTAAATCAAATTACAGTTCTTAGTATACGGAACACACACAAGAGGAAGAGTTCAGAAATGAACAAATCCTTCTTGAGGTATTGTAGACTAGGTCATGTCAATGCGACCCGACTAGCTAAGTTACATTGAGATGCACATTTAAATCAGTTTGAATTTACATCTTGTGTAAACTTGCCAGTCATGTCACAAAGATAAGATGATCATAGCTCTGTTTATTGGAAACAGAGAAAGAGTTAGTGAACTCTTGGGATTAATACATGCTGATGTATGAAGGTCCCCTGTCTACACATGCCAAGACCGGTTCTTTGTACTTCATTACATTCTCTGATAATCTCTTAAGATTCAGACATGTGTTCCTGTTGAAATATAAGTCCGAAGCTTTTGAGATATTCACAGAATATAAGTTAGAAGTAGAGAACCAAAATACGGGTAAAAGTATTATGTCCTTTGATGTGATCAAGGAGGAGAATACTTGAGCACGGAATTCCTGGACTATTCTGAAGGAGAATGAGATTCTCTCTCGGCATTACTCCTCCGTATACACCACATCACGTCGGTGTATCGGGGCGGAGCAATCACACCCTATGTGATATGGTGTGCTCTATGATGAGTACTACTGAGTTTCCTATTTCTTTTAGGGAGTTATGCACTTGTGAAGTTGCATACCTATTGAATAGGGTTTAAATCAAATCAGTTGCCTACCACTTCATATATGATATGGAAAGGGAAGAGCCCATATCTTAAGTTTGTTAAGATTTGGGGTTGTCCGGCTTGTGTCTAAAAGCAAAATCCGGACAAGCTCGAGGCAAGGTCTGTAATGTAGAACTGGAAATGTTCCAGCTATACAAACTACAGCTGATGATTTGGTAGAACCAAAGGATTCAATAGTTTCCAACGAACCTCAGCCTCTCCGCCGATCTAGTAGGGTTCCTCACCCACCTGAGAGATACTTCAGTTTCTCTATGACAGTGGGAGCGAGGATTGCATCATGAGATGATGACCCAACTAGTTTCGAGCTGGCCATCAGGAGTAGGACTCTGTAAGAATGGCTGGGTGCTTATCGATCTGAGATGGAATCCTTATACACCAACAAAGTATGGACTTTGGTTGCTTTATCTGAAGGGTTAAATCCCCATCAGGAGCAAGTATATCTTGAGAAGATTACTTGGTGTACATTGAAAAGTTGAGACTTTCAAAGCTAGACTTGTTAAAGGTTTGCATCATAAGACCAGGTATGGATTATGTTGAAACCTTTTTCTAAGGATCTATGCTTAAGTCCATCCAGATCTTACTTGCCACGGCTACATACCATGACTATGATATCTGGTGGTTGGGTGTCATGACTGCTTTTCTAAATGATGTTTTAGAAAAGAGCATCTATAAGTACACAGCCAGAGGGCTTCGTAGACAGTGGGAGCAGCGGAAACGTGTGCAAGATGTTTTATATGATAAAACAGGCATCGCGGAGTTGGAACATCTGTTTTGATGTGGTAGTCAAAGAGTTTGACTTCATCAAAATGGTAGATGAACCTTGTATATACGAAAAGGTAGTAGAGAGTATGGTGGTGATCTTCGTAGAGTACGTGGATGACATACTCTTGATAGGGAAGGAGTTTCCTATGCTACGCTCGGTCAATCTCCGCTTATCACAAGGATTCTCCATATAGGATCAAAGTGATACCTACTAAATCCTAGGTTTTGGATCTATGAGATAGATCTAATTGGATGTTAGGACACTCACTAGTTGTAGTGAGATGGTATCAATCGATCCTGGGGAGAATCACTGGAAAGGTTCCAGGGTGATAAGGACGACTGAATGTCAGTCGCAGGCTTGTCTATACCCTCAGTGAAGGGACGGTATGTTGGAAGAGTTCCAAGCTAGATACCGTGACATACTAGACGATTAAAGGCAAGATACATCGTTACCAAGGATGCTACCAAAGAGGCAGTCTGGATATATATGAGTTCATAAGATGAACTTCGTTCCTACCATTGTGTGACAATGGAGTTGTGGCTTTAGCCAAGGAACTCCCATCCCATCAGAAATCCAGATATAATTCTTAGGCAGTATCACCTGATCATGGAGATGGTTGATCTCCAGGGAGATCGAGGTTAGGAGAGTAGACACAGAGGACAACAGCGCGGATCCACTCACAAAGGCCTTTTTCCCAGTAGAGACTTTTATGGGATGGTTGAGTATGAGATACTTCAACCGCAGCTAATTGTTGGGTATACGATACCACAACAGATGACCCTAGTGCAAGTGGGAGATTGTTAGTTACATATATGCCCTAGAGGCCATTACTGTACATACGATGTATATTGTAGTGGATGCTAGGACATATATAAGGAGGACTTTCTTGCTCGACATGATAGTATGCTATCTGGTTGTACTTTATCTAAACATGTACTCTGATTGTCTCTATATTACATGTTGATAAAGCCCTTAGGATATGTACTCGACTACTGGGACTATGATGAGATCATACTAGTGGGGCCACGGTAGTCGACGAGTACATCCTATAACTGTTCCTAGTCGAGGGTGTATCGAGACAGGGCATCGATGCACCGGAGTAGACTAGCGTATACGCATCTTGATCCATATGATGGGCGATGGATGATCCCATATCCATCGGTGTTTGACATCAAGGATGGTGTACGGGTGCTCAGTGGAGACTGGGTACACTGGACGGACTCGCCGAGAACTCCCAGATGGTATTATACCTCACGTCAGATGGCAGTTCTCCGGTGACACTGGTACAGAGTAGTCTGTTGACCCGAGATCGTCATAGAGTCTTGTGTGATTCCCACTGTGCTTTGATTTCCATCATACCACGTCCTAGAGGGCGTGCAAAAAGGTGGCTTTTAGGTACAGTCCCGAATCACATGGAGGCAATGAGCGATAGGAGGGGATTCGTCTCTCCCGGTATAGGGAGTTGATGTTGTGCTGTTTTCGATTGGCTATAACCGGAAATCCGTGGCCAGGGTTGCTGAGATTTACTGGTAAGTGTTAACAGTAGTTTCTCGAACTATTATAGACCTCATATCGACACGACTTATCGAGCTACTGGGGTCTGACGTTTACCACCCCTAGGCGAGATATGCAACATATCAGACGACGAGACCGGACTGTACGGGAGTGTTACTGTTTGGATTCACAGGAGAATGTACAGGCTTGCTTGTTGATCTTCTGAGCGCTCAATACCTGGGTAGCTGTTACGTTTAGCTGACTGCTTGCAGCTTGTGGGTGTTTGATATGATCATCACCTACTGCCGGCGTATTGACGATTCTTTAGAGTCCTACACAGAGGTTTCTTGACTCAGGCAAAACGGAGTAGGAGCACATATGTGATATGTGCGGGACCGAGGATAATGCGATATGTGATACCGTATTCTATTCTCGCGATATTTGATATCAGCCGGGTCATCGGATCAAGTGTTGATTCGATGAATCAGTACGGATAAATATTAGTCGGTTATATGCGATATAGCCGGATTGTCGGATCAAGTGTTGATTCGATAATTTAATGTATAATAATACATATGATATATTAAATTACATTAATTAATATTTGCTCACTAAAAGATTCTTTTTCTCACTCGGGTAATACATTGATATATATGCGATATATGTTAAATGTATTATTTTATTTGGTTACAATAAATATTATATATGTGATATATAATATTGTAACATGATATGATAAATAATGCAACTTGTTTAGTAGAGATTAAACATGGTTAGGGTTTGATTAGGGTTAAGGCTTTCTAGAAGTTTCTAGAAGTTTTCTTTCTTTGTCTTTGTTAAGATATTATGCTAGATATTTCCTTAACCCTAACCAAACCTTTAACCTTAGTTAATTCTCTACAAAGGTTTACTTGACCATGGTTACATTATTCATCATATCATTTCATTTCCTATTCATCACAAAAGAATTAACATTATTGTTCATTCATCTTCTTCCTCCTTCATTCTTTCATGAAAAAGCTTACTAGTTTTTCAAAAGGTGATGAATAAATATGAGAAAAAGATAAATAAAGAGAGCAAAAATCCTACTTCATCATCCTCATCTTCCCTTGCCATTTAGATGAGGGTGTTCACATCATTTCATAAGTGTTAGCTTGTGTTAAAGAAACTTCAAGGTAGATCATCTTAGTATCGAAGATCGGAAGCAAAGGTTGCGTCTTTCTCTTCGTGGAACCTCTCGATAGTCCGGATCCCGATGATCGCAGCGAAGGGACTACAACACGGAGCATATGAAGTGAAGGACCGGATCTACAAAGGTTGTAATCCCTCTCACTTAGTGTTAAAGTGTTTAGCATGTTGTTTTTCTCCTAATCTCTAGTTTAAAGTTCCGTATTCGGGTTGTTCGGCACGGCTAAATTTTAAATCGGGCATGGTTGATGCCTCGTAGACCCTTGTGCGCGTGCCTAGCAACCCTACAACATCGCGCTGTGTCTAGGAGATCCATTACACGAGTAGTCCCTGGCCAGGGCAAGCGATATATACTGGTAGGCTTCCAGTGTTATCTCAGGGTGTATTGGGCTTCACTCCGACACGAATTGTACCGCTATTAGGGGACTGACGTTTACCGCCCCCTAGACCCGCCATGCGATGTATCAGACGAACAGACCGGACTGTACGGAGATTGTCACATTCAGGCTCAGTAGGAGTTCAGATGGGTTTCACCTCGTCAGTCTTCTTGTCGGCATCTACCTGGGGACCGTTACGCACAGCTAGTGCCGCTTGCGGTCTGTGGTTAAACCCACTGCCAGCGTAGTGTCGAGTCTTTAGAGTCCCACACAGAAAGCTATTCGCCTTTAGGCAAAAGAGTAGAGGTCGCATGGTTTTGCGACAGGTCGCATGGTTTTGCGACAGGGTTCAGTCACATCCGTGCACTTGTGCACGTTTAGTGTCCGGACAGTTTACACTAGCGGGCTTTGGTTTAAGCCAGATCCTAGTGTACATATTGGGATTGGTTTTATCCAGTTTGTATTCGTGTTCCTCGTAACGCGGATGCGGGTGTGTATGCACAGTTGGCGGAGAGACAGAGGCAGAGGATTCTTATTAGGGTTGTTGACCGTTGACTGTTGACTGTTGACTTTTTGCTCAACCCTAATGAGAATATGATATATGATTAACAATAATATTAATTAAGTATTGTGGTGACATGGTTGTTGAGGGGTTGACTTTGTTGACTTGTTGACTTTGTTGACCGGTTGACTAGGTTGGACTAGTTGACCATCATGATGACAATGGCTATCATTTCATGGCAAAGACTTTTTACTTGCTTGTTTCTCTTGTGAGAAATGAGTGCATGAAATGATATGGCTATTGTAGCTTAAACCATTTACACAATACTTAATTACTATTTTGTGATGATGGTTTTGGATTATGAGAGCCAAGAGAGAAAAGTCTTCTATCATTCTATGATTCTCATTCTCTCTCTTGTTCTTGAGCTCTCATCTCCTTCCTCTTGCTCTCCCTCTCTTTTGTCTATGGTTCACTTGTCTCATGTGTTGAGAAACAAGAACCATAGAGTAATATCCCAACACACTCTTCTCTACTCATTCTAGTTCATAAGGTTTAGCAAACCAAGTGAACTAGTTTCTTCAAAGACCGAAGAAGAAGCCAAAGGTAGAAGCTTTCAGGTGGATCTATCTTCGGCGCAAGGAGACGACGGAGTGAAGCCGATCCGGATAACCATCGAGGCTTGAAGACGAAGGAGTTCAAGAAAGAAAGGTATAACCCCCTAACCGAGTAGTTAACAACTCCTAGTTAGGTTGTTAGTTAGATGTTTAACAAAGATCCGGTTTTGAGTCCATGTTACCACCTCTAGAAAATTGTTTTTCGTCAAATTCCGCATGCCCGAAAGTACCGGGAGAGGTAGTATGGACTTACACCGAGGGGTATCTCCGATTGACGGGTTAAACTGGTCATGCGAACTCAACGTTGTATCGTGAGGACATGTGAGCGGGTCTTCTCAATGGAGCATAATTCCAAAGGCGGAGACCAGCTACGTAACTGGTGATTAGGTGGGGCATGAAGGTGATGAGAATTATTTAAGCACATGGATTGTATACGGTAGTCAATTTGGGGACTAACCGCAGGGCTGGGAGAATTTTGAAAAATTGGATTTTGGTTGGCGTCTACATCGCTACACTGGAATATGGTACCAGGAGCGACTCATCATTCGCCGTTGTTTTGTTTGATTTTTGTTTTTGTTTTACCGCGATTGCTCTATCATTTCACCTTTTCTTATCGCGAAAGTCGCGATTGCCCTATCATTTCGGCTATTTATTCGCGGTTGCCCCATCATTTCGGATTTATTTTCATTTTCATTTTTACTCGCTGATTTTTATTACGAGTTTCCCTATCAGTTCGGCTTTTCTTTATTTTTCTTTTATTTACACATTTTTTTTTATATACACACTTTTTTTTATTTATTATTTTTTTTTACAGTTTAACGACTTAGAGGTCAACTGTTCCCAGTTTAATGACGTGGTGGTTGATTGTTTTCAGTGAAAGGCAGATGTCTGAGAGAATCAGTTTCACAAAGATCTTCGGTCTCCGTTTGTGTAAAATTGGCGGTTGCGACTTGACTGTTTATTCACACGCCTTTGGACAGTTTTATCTCTCCTGCCTTGTATTGCTTTTCTACCCAATCTTTGAAGACGAAGCAGTCCTCAATGGCATGACCTATCACTCTGTGATAGGGGCAGTATTTGGGGTCGTCGGTCATATTCGCTTCCTGCGGTCTTTTTGACTCTGGCAGTTGTAGACCGTTCCTCAGGGCGTCTTTGAATATTTTACGAATTTTGTCCCTTCTGAAGGAATAGACCTTGTCCAGCTTCTCTTACAGTGGAGATTCTCCTCCCTCTCCGAACACTGGCTTCCGAGGCTGGTTGGCACTAGGCCCGCTTATCCCTCGATTATTTCGGTTAGCCGAAGTGTTGAAAGACTCAGAATCGTCGAGATTTCCGCCTTTGCGATTATCGTCCTTTCGGTTTCTACAGGACCTATTGTCATTTTGGGAATCCGAGGAGGACTCCTGCTTTAAACGATCCAGCATCTGAACTTTCCTGGTTAGCTCTTGGAATGTTTTGAGACCCGTGGTGCATAGAAACGGGGCCATCCAATTGTTGAGATTTCCGACGAGGAGACTGACAGATTGGTCCTGCTCTATCGGCGGTTCACATTTGACGGAGAGATTGCGCCATCGGGTTATAAAATCCATGTTGCTTTCATTGTTCTTGGGCTTGGTCCTTACGAGCTCGGCAATGGTGATCTTATCGCTGACGCTCATGAACCTTTGTCGAAACAAAGATTCCATTTGGACGAAAGTAGTAACGGAGCCATCCGGTATGCTCGCGTACCAGTCGAAAGTAACATCGGTCAAGCTATTAACGAACTGGCGGAGGAGAAGCGCATCGTTGACCCTAGTGTTCCCATTTGAGGCTTTGAAGTGGGCGATGTGCTGATTCACATTTCCCGTCCCGTCGAATCTTCCAAATTTGGGGATGACATAGCCGCTAGGAAATTCTACCAGATCATACTGAGCAGGATATGGTCTCCCACTACTGCTGATATCTTTTTGCGCTTCGGCTTCGGCCACCAATGTTTTGACTTTGCCGACAACTAAATCCATGATTAGACCTTGAGTTAGTGGGCTACCGTCATCGGTAGCCAAGACATCTCCCTAGATAGGATGCGACTGATTTTCATGCGGTTCGCCCACTTTTGGATTTGAGGGAATAGGCGTCGGCTAGTTTGGGGCACCATTTCCCGTTCATAAGCAGAGCCTTGCGCTTGATTGGGCAGCTAAGAGGCAAGTTGGGCTGTGAGCTGTAAGACGACGTTTGTCAAGTCATCAATTTTTGAGTAAAGCTTGGCCATCTCCTTGTCTTTGTTTCTAAGCTACTTTCGGAGCTCTTGGAGAAGTCGCTGCTCTACGTTCATGGGACGGAAGATTGGCTCATCTTCGCTTTCCGAGCCCGACTCTTCATGAACTGAGAGCTCTCTCTTCTTATCAGCCTCACTGGGAGGGTCTTCATTACCTTCCAGAGGAGGCTGGCCTTAGAATATGGCAGCCATATTCACGCCAGATTGGATTTGGGATGTGGTGGCCTCGTCCTTGCTCATGCTGCGCGTGCCCACCATGTAGACAGTATGAATAACACATTCAGCCATCCCCTCATCTTTGGTGGGGTAACCCTGTTCCACGAACCTCATGAGGTCCAGCCTAGCAGGAGCCCTAGCCCTTTTGTTGGCTCTGTATCTGAGCCTTTTCTGCCTTAGCTTCTCAATTTTAAGGGCTTGGCGGGCATCTGTTTCCTGGGAAGCCACCGTGAGTCGATTAGCGGGGAGCTTAGAGAAGACACCCGATCGAGCAGTTGTCAAGGGCACCGCCGGAGCTTGCTCGGGATGCCTTGTTGCTTTGCTGGTGTTGATGGTCTTGCCCCCAGCTGGGTCCAAGGAAAGTCATTCAAACACCGACTTGCGTTTGAGTTGGGGCATCTTCGAGACCACCACATTTAGCCTCTTGCCTTTCGAGACCAGCTTGTCTGTCACCGGGCCTTGAGGTGCAGGGATGGCATTAGCCGAGACAAACAGGATAGAGTCGAATGGTAGTGGCGGCTCTTCTCATTGTCGCCCGAGACTGGCCGGAAGGACCGTCCTGGCGTCCATCTTCATCGTGTAGAAGATGGGAGCTGAGTTCATCTTCGGAGACATTGTTGAAAGGTGATTTCTTGAAAATCCTGCATGAAAGAGCATTATTTTAGTATAAATATAGATATGTATATTGATTGAGTTCGCATGAACATTTAACCCGAAATATGGGAGGAGAGATTGGTCCCACCGGGCGTGCCAGAATCTGTAGGGTGTTTTTCGTCACCCCATTGAGATGGGAATACGCGCGCGCTTGTCAGGCGCATTACAGATTCCCCCTGCCTAGGGTAGTCCGGGGTTTAATGATTGTGGGGATCCGAATCTCCGGCAGCCGCGGACTAAGCTGCCGTTAATTACCCCTCGCATTTGGAGCGAGGGAACCTCCGATTGACGGGTTAAACTGGTCATGCAAACTCAATGTACAGTGTTGTGTTTTGAAGGGGTTTTGGATATATCGGGGACCCCGCAGAGTTTTTACGGGGGTCTAGCTACCCGGATAGCGGGTCGGGGGTTAAGGGGGTTAGCGGCCCCCTTACGGGGTACGGGGCAGCGCCCCGTTAGAAATTTATTTCTAACAGGGACAGTGTCATGGAGTATGTGTGTGTACACATATGTATATATATATATGTATATATATAAAAAAAAACAAAGGGGGGGAGGCATCCAAAGGATGCGTGGGACCAGCGCCAGTGCTTTGAGCGCAAGAGCGCCAGCGCTCACGTATCAGCACGTGGGCCCGTGGGCGCTAGCGCACTAAGCGCTCGGGCGCTAGCGCACTGAGCGCTAGCGCGCCACGTGGGCGCTCGGGCGCTAGCGCTTTGGGTGCTAGCGCTCTGAGCGCAAGAGCGCTAGCGCACTGAGCGCTAGCGCGCCACGTGTCAGCACGTGGGCGCTCGGGCGCTAGCGCTTTGAGCACAAGAGCACTAGCGCGCTACGTGTCAACACGTGGGCACTCGGGTGCTAGCGCTTTGGGCGCTAGCGCTCTGAGTGCAAGCGCGCTAGCGCTATGAGCACTAGCACGCCACGTGTCAGCACGTGGGCGCTCGAGCGCTAGCGCTCTGGGCGCAGGAGCGCTAGCGCACCATGTGTCAGCAGGTGGGCACTCGAGCAGCAAAAGGGACTTGGTCCCTGCAATGGGAGTTGTACTCCCAGAATGGAGCACTTATCATTCTGTGTATATATATATGTATATATATATATATGTATATATGAGGAGTTAAACTCCTAAAATGTTTTGAAGCTGATGAAGGGCTTCTCCCATTGACCCCTAGTTCTTCCCTAAAGTGGGGTTTCTGGAGATGGGTCTCCTTCTTCTTTCTTTGTTGGTCAGATCTTGAAGATCAAGAAATATGAGATTCTAAAAATCTCTCCTTTCTGAGATCTGATGGCAGATCTGAGTTCCCCTTTGTTGGTTTTGTTAGTGTATATGCCCTAGAGGCCATTACTGTATCATACTAGTTTGTATATTACTTAATGGAAGCTTGGGATATTCACCTTGTATATACAATCTTGCTCAAAATAGTAGTATGCTACTTGGTTTGTTTCTACTTCAATGTGTACTTGTGTTTATTTTAGTATATCACCTATACACATTAGTGGAGCCCTTAGGATCTTTGCTTGATTACCAGCGTTGTGATGGCAGTCACACTAGTGGGGGCTGGGTAATCTATAAGCACATCCTTATGCAGGTCCCTAGTCGCAGGACGATCGAGACAGGGCATCGATACTCCGGAGTAGACTAGCGCATGCGCTTCTCATCCCAGTGTGGGAAATGGTCTGTCCCACGGCCGTTAGTACGTCGTACTGGAGATAGTATGCGGGTGCTCGTTAAGTTACGAGTACACTGGACAGGACTCGTCGGGAACTGACCGGTTGGTATTATACCTATCGTCAGTTATCAGTTCCCAGGTGACATGAGTACAGCTTAGTCCGCTGACTTGACACTATCACTTCGCCTCGAGTGTGTTCCCACTGTATTTTGATTACTACCCTACCACGGCTCAAAGGAGTCATGCAAACAGGTAGTAGTTGGGTGCAGTCCCGAAGCACTTGGAGGCAGTGATGGTTAGACGGGATTCGTCTCTCCCGGTATGGGGGTTGACATCGCGCTGTGTCTAGGAGAGCCATTACACGAGTAGTCCCTGGCCAGGGCAAGCGAGATATACTGGTAGGCTTCCGGTGTTATCTCAGGGTGTGTTGGGCTTCACTCCGACACGACTTGTACCGCTATTAGGGGACTGACGTTTTACCGCCCCCTAGGCCCGCCATGCGATGTATCAGACGAACAGACCGGACTGTACGGAGATTGTCACATTCAGGCTCAGTAGGAATTCAGATGGGTTTCACCTCGTCAGTCTTCTTGTCGGCATCTATCTGGGGACCGTTACGCACAGCTAGTGCCGCTTTCGGTCTGTGGTTAAACCCACTGCCAGCGTAGTGTCGAGTCTTTAGAGTCCCACACAGAAATCTATTCGCCTTTAGGCAAAAGAGTAGAGGTCGCATGGTTTTGCGACAGGTCGCATGGTTTTGCGACAGGGTTCAGTCACATCCGTGCACTTGTGCACGTTTAGTGTCCGGACAATTTACACTAGCGGGCTTTGGTTTAAGCCAGATCCTAGTGTACGTATTGGGATTGGTTTTATCCAGTTTGTATTCGTGTTCCTCGGAACGCGGATGCGGGTGTGTATGCACAGTTGGCGGAGAGACAGAGGCAGAGGATTCTCATTAGGGTTGTTGACCGTTGACCGTTGACCGTTGACTATTGACTTTTTGCTCAACCCTAATGAGAATATGATATATGATTAACAATAATATTAATTAAGTATTGTGGTGACATGGTTGTTGAGGGGTTGACTTTGTTGACTTGTTGACCGGTTGACTAGGTTGGACTAGTTGACCATCATGATGACAATGGCTATCATTTCATGGCAAAGACTTTTCACTTGCTTGTTCTCTTGTGCAATATGAGTGCATGAAATGATATAGCCATTTTGACTTAAACCATTTACACAATACTTGATTACTATTTTTGTGATGATGGTTTTGGATTATGAGAGCCAAGAGAGAAAAGTCTTTCTCATTCTATCATTTTGATTCTCTCTCTTATTCTTGAGCTCTCATCTTCTTCATCTTGCTCTCCCTCTCTTTGTCTATGGTTCACTTGTCTCATGTGTTGAGAACCGAGAACCATAGAGAAAATTCCAACACACTCTTCTCTACTCACTCTAGTTCATAAGGTTTAGCAAACCAAGTGAACTAGTTTCTTCAAAGACCGAAGAAGAAGCCAAAGGTAGAAGCTTTCAGGTGGATCGATCTTGGGCGCAAGGAGACGATGGGGTGAAGCCGATCCGGACAACCATCGAGGCTTGAAGACGAAGGAGTTCAAGAAAGAAAGGTATAACCCCCTAACCGAGTAGTTAACAACTCCTAGTTAGGTTGTTAGTTAGATGTTTAACCAAGTCCGATTTTGAGTCCATGTTACCGCCTCTAGAAAATTGTTTTTCACCAAATCCGCATGCCCGAAAGTACCGGGAGAGGTAGTATGGACTTACAGTGGTATCAGAGCCTAGTTAAACACTACCTAACATGTTAGCATAGTAACTAGAAATTCGATCGGAGAAAAAGTCGCGAAATACACCCGGATTTCAAACTTTCTGTCGATTTTCAAAGTGCTGCAAAAATTATTTGAGATATACCAAAAATCGACTCAGGGTTTTTAGAAGAAACTGCAAAAATTCGACCCACTGAATCGATCAACGCGCCGCGTTTCCGCGGCGGGACTCCCGCCGCGGAACCGCGGCCGAGTTGACTCGGTCGTGGGGTTTTATTTTTGTAGTTTGTTCATACGGGTATTTTGGGATTTTTGGAATATGTATTTTCTGCCCAGATTTTCCAGAACGAAAATTTTGTGTTTTGGGCCTGAAAATCCGTATTTTTGATCGAACTTCTAAAAGACTTAAACTGACGGGTTTTTCTGTGATGTGATATTTGTATTAAATGTCTGCTAATCGCTATATGTCGATTAGTGGGGGTTATACAAATCTGTGATATGTAATGTTATTGGAATGTGTATATGAATTCATTGGATTGTCGCGGGTGAATAGCCGGGGGTTGTGAGACGAGAGTTTTCTTTTCTTTCATTTCATGTAAATTTGTAAATTGATGTAATAATTATTTATATGGCCGCACAACCGGGTCGGGATTGTAGCCGTCATTGTATAATTTCTTTTTACTGTTTTTTCTCCTATGATAGACCTATGGAGGGGGTGCACAAACTACCGGGTATGCCGAAGTGCCGAGTGGCCTACTCATGGAGTTCAGGGAGGTTGCTTCGCTTCGGGTACTTGGCGGGTAGTTTGCCGCACCCGTAGGGGTCTTGGGTAGGGTATTGGCTATTCACCGCGACCGTGTAATCTGCTTTTCGTTACAGGCTCGTACGAATTGCGGGTTCCTAGTATATCCAATGTGTTCATCTGTGATCTGAAATGGCTATCATTGCAATATATCTATATATGATATTAGTTAGACGTTGCTTATGTTTTACAGCCGCGCTAGCCCAGCCCCTGCTCTGTCTTTAGTTAAGTAACCTAACGGGTAATGACGGGGCCCCGTGGCGAATGCGAATGGCATAAGCGTACGTCCTGCAATGGTAGGATTAAATGATGGGACGCATTAAAAGAACTAATGCAAGAATATCATGCATTAAAAGAACTGATGCAAGAAAAATAAACCAAGTAAAAGTGGTTGGAACACTTTCGAAAAACCACTCGGTTCTTTTCAAAACTAACTTTTAAATGCGGAGCTTGAGCCACTCCTTTTAAAAGCTATCTCATTCCATCGATTATATCAAGTTCACTAGGTTCACGGTTTAGCCAAAACCATTCGTAGCCCTCCATCGTTTCACATGAATAGTCAATAGTATTCAAGCTGTGTATGTTGGCTAAAGTCAAGGCATAGTGATTGGTAGCTATTGGGTATTCATGTGTAGCATAGATAGATGCGTTGGTTTGGGACAGTCGTACTGCCATTTTGGCCAAAGTCAAGGGTAGGTATGGATGGATCCAAATTAACCTGGAGAATGACGGGTAGAACTTGACATGTGACTTATGATATTTTGGCCAAAGTCAAGGTCATAAGAGCATGGGGCAAAAATCCACATCGGGAGTTTCAAAAGAACTGAAACTTGCTAGTGTTGCATACCATTTGGAGTGTGATGATTCTGGTAGGATTCCTTCAGTTTTGTCACGCGATGATATTTGGATCCCGATCCTACTGTGAGTATATGCTACTCCTCGGGAAATTTCTCACTTAACGATCAATACTATAAACCAAGTAGGTGTCTAGAAAGGTGTTAGCGGGGCTACGCCCCGAGGGAAAAGAGGTTATTTAATTAAGGAATTCGCGAAAGCGTCGGAAAACCTCCCTCGAAGTACCGACACTGGCCTGGGTGAACGGTTAAGCAAGTATTGTACGGTGAGATTGATCCTGACTAATTCTTCCTTTTTGGTTTGAGGAGAGATTCGAGAAACAGTGGGAGCCATCCTGTTTAGACAAACTAAAAACCATTCTAAACTTGCAAGAGCATCATGCTGAGTGTTTCTTCTCTCTCCTAATTGCAGTGACCAATCGACATGACTGGACTTAAGTTACTTCTAGATAAAAACATACTGACAGGGCCAAACTACAAAGATTGGCTCAGGAATGTCAAGATGGCAATCACTTACGACAAGCTGGGGTATCTTCTTACCACCAAAGCTCCCCCTGTCCCATGTCCCAAAACCAGCGTCGCGGATAAGGAAATCCGTAAGACCTGGGAACTAGATTGCGCGAAGGCCTAGTGCCTCGTGCTTGCCTCTATGGACAACGAACATCAGAGGAAGCACGAGAATATGGACCTCGAATCCATATTTCTCCATACAAAAGAACTGTATGGAGAGCAGTCTCGTATCGCAAGATACGAAGTGTCGAAGAAGTTATTTTCGGCAAGGTTGGCCGTCGGATCATCGGTAGCGGAACACGTGCTTAAGATGATTGGCTACATAGAAGAGCTCGCGGACCTTGGACCACGTTGGAGAATGAGCTCTATACGGACTTGATTCTCCAGTCCCTTCCTTCTACTTACGCCCAGTTTATCCTGAACTTCAACTTACAAGAAAAGGAAGTTGAACTTTCAGAACTCCTCAACATGCTGAGGAGTACAGAGGGCACCCTACAGAAAGGTAGGGAAACATCCACTTTGTTTGTAGGAGGATCTTCCTCTTCTAGGTCCAAGGCGAAAGCCAAGGGAAAGAAGAAGAAAGCCCCCGCCAAACCAACGGGCGGTGTTAGTAAAGTGGATACAAAGGGAAAGGCAAAAGCAACAAAGAAAGTGGGAAAGCTTGTGGATAAGGAAGAATGCTTCTATTGTCATAAGAAGGGACACTGGAAAAATGATTGCAGGGCTTGGAAGGCCAGAACATAGGATCTGAAGCAGGTTGCGGCTTCAGCTTCAGGTGTTTATGTTATTGAAAACTGTCTTTCAATAAACTCTACTTCCTAGGTATTGGATACCGGATCAGGATCTCATATCTGTAATTCGTTGCAGGCGTTGAGAAACCGTAGGGGTTTGAAGGCAGGTGACTTAACCCTCAAAGTTGCAAACGGAGCTAGCATGGATGCTAAGGCTGTGGGGGACTATCACCTGGGGTTGTCAGATGGACACGTTTTGGTTTTGCGTAATTGCTATTTTGTACCCAACGCAACTTGTAATATCATTTCTGTATCTTTGACTTCTAAAGAAGGTTATGAATTTGCGTTTGTAAGTAATGTTGTAAACATTCACCTTAATCAAGTTCTGATTGGGTCAGGTACATTAAGCAATGGTATGTACGTATTAAACCATCCACAAATTTTCAATGTCCAGAATACAGACAAACGAAAGTCTCCGGAAATCAATCAGACTTTCTTATGGCATTGTAGACTGGGTCACATCAATGAGAGAAGGTTGACGAAGTTACATACAGAAGGATATTTGAATCCGTTTGAATATCATTCGTATGCCACTTGTCAATCCTGTCTCAAAGGAAATATGACAATGAATCCGTTTACTGGACACGGTGTAAGGGCGAGTGAGCTCTTGGGACTCGTACACAGCGACGTGTGCGGTCCAATGTCTACACATGCGCGAAGCGGTTATTCTTACTTCATTACTTTTACGGATGACTTTTCAAGGTACGGTTATGTCTTCTTAATGAAACATAAGTCCGAAGCCTTTGGAAAATTCCAGGAATATAAGAATGAAGTAGAAAAACAAACCGACAAAAGTATCAAGATTCTAAGATCGGATCGAGGTGGAGAATACTTATGTGCCGAGTTCCTGGACTATTTAAAAGAGAACGGAATTCTCTCTCAGCTTACTCCTCCATACACTCCGCAACATAACGGTGTATCGGAGAGACGGAACCGAACCCTATTGGATATGGTACGGTCCATGATGAGTAACGCTGAGTTACCGCGATCATTCTGGGGGTATGCGCTAGAATCAGCTGCATACCTTTTGAACCGAGTTCCCATTAAGACTGTGCCTACTACACCATATGAGATGTGGTGTGGGAAGAGACCCTATCTTAATCACATTAAGACATGGGGAAGTCCAGCTTTTGTCAAAAAGCAGCATGCGGACAAGCTCGAGGCACGCTCAGTACAGTGCAAGTTCGTGGGATATCCAAAGAACTCCAAAGGATATTTCTTTTACTGCGAAGAGGAATAAAAGGTTTTTGTTTCTTGTCATGCCCACTTTCTAGAACACCAGTTCTTAGAAAAGGAAATTAGTGGGAGCGCAGTAGAACTGGAAGAAATTCCAGAACCGCAGACTATTACTGAAAGCTTAGTGGAACCAGAGGGTTCAAAAGAACAGGACATTCCTACGCCGCTCCGCAGGAGTAGTAGGCAGTCTCATCCGCCCGAGAGATACTACGGTTTTCTCATAGACGGGGAAAGAGAGGATTGCATCATAGATTATGATGAGCCTACTAGCTTCCAGCAGGCCGTTCAGAGCGTTGACTCGGTAAAATGGCTGGATGCAATACGGACCGAAATGGAGTCCATGTACACCAACAAAGTATGGACGTTGGACATTGCTCCAGACGGGGTAAAACCCATAGGATGCAAGTGGATCTTCAAAAGGAAGATTGGTGTAGATGGACAGGTTGAGACCTATAAAGCTAGACTTGTTGCAAAGGGTTTCCGTCAAAGACCTGGCTTGGACTATGACGAAACCTTTTCTCCAGTGGCTATGCTGAAATCCATTCGGATCCTTCTTGCCATTGCCGCCTTCCACGATTATGAGATCTGGCAAATGAACGTAAAGACCGCTTTTCTAAATGGAATTTAGAAGAGTGTGTCTATATGGACCAACCAAAGGGTTTCATTCAGAGTGGGAGCAGCGGAAAGGTGTGCAAGTTGCTTAAATCCATCTATGGACTAAAGCAGGCATCGCGGAGTTGGAACATCTGTTTTGATGAGACGGTCAAGGAATTTGGCTTTATCAAAAATCCAGATGAACCATGCATCTATAGTAGATTTGTAGCGAGAACTATAGTATTCCTCGTTTTATACGTGGATGACATTCTCTTAATAGGAAATGACATTCCTATGCTACAATCTGTCTAAGGGTTCTTGTCACACAGGTTCTCCATAAAAGACCTGGGTGATGCCTTATACATCCTGGGGATCCGGATCCATCGTGATAGATCCAAGAGGACATTAGGACTTTCACAGTCCAGGTACATCGACACCATACTGAAAAGATTCTATATGGAAGATTCCAAGCGCGGTAACCTACCGGCTTGTCACGGGATTACCCTCTCTAAAGAGATGTCTCCTAAGACTGATTTGGAGAGGGATCACATGTCTATTATACCCTATGCTTCTGCGGTAGGCTCTATAATGTATGTGATATTGTGTACCAGACCGGAGGTAGCTTATGCACTGAGTGTGGTAAGCCGGTATCAGTCAAACCCTGGGGAGAAACACTGGATAGCGGTAAAGAGCATTCTCAAGTACCTAAAAAGGACTAAGGAGATGTTCTTGGTGTATTGCGGAAAAGACCTCCAGATCGAGGCCTTTGCTGACTCCAGCTTCCAGAGTGACAAGGATGATTCCAAGTCCATGTCGGGTTTTGTCTTTACCCTCAATGGAGGGGCGGTGTGTTGGAAGAGTTCCAAACAGGAAACCGTTGTAGACTCGACGATGGAAGCGGAATACATCGCTGCATCTGATGCCGCAAAAGAAGTTGTCTGGATGAGGAAGTTCTTGAAAGAACTTCAGGTGGTTTCATCCATTATTGATCCAATACCTCTGTATTGCGACAACAGCAGGGCTATAGCTTTAGCGAAGGAACCCAGGTCCCATCAGAGATCCAGACACATCTTGTGGCGGTATCACCTGATCAGGGAGATCGTGGATCGCCTGGAGATCGAGGTTCAGAGGGTTGCTTCAGAAGATAACACTGCAGATCCATTAACCAAGGCCTTACCCCAGACTCAGTTCGAGCGGCTGATCGAGATGATAGGTCTTCGATACGCCAGTACATGGCCTTAGTGCAAGTGGGAGATTGTTAGTGTATATGGCCTAGAGGCCATTACTGTATCATACTAGTTTGTATATTACTTAATGGAAGCTTGGGATATTCACCTTGTATATACAATCTTGCTCAAAATAGTAGTATGCTACTTGTTTTGTTTCTACTTCAATGTGTACTTGTGTTTATTTTAGTATATCACCTACACACATTAGTGGAGCCCTTAGGATCTTTGCCTGATTACCAGCGTTGTGATGGCAGTCACACTAGTGGGGGCTGGATAATCTATAAGCACATCCTTATGCAGGTCCCTAGTCGCAGGACTATCGAGACAGGGTATCGATACTCCAGAATAGACTAGCGCATGCGCTTCTCATCCCAGAGTGGGAGACGATCTGTCCCACAGCCGTTAGTACGTCGTACTGGAGATAGTATGCGGGTGCTCGTTAAGTTACGAGTACACTGGACAGGACTCGTCGGGAACTGACCGGTTGGTATTATACCTATCGTCAGTTATCAGTTCCCAGGTGACATGAGTACAGCTTAGTCCGCTGACTTGACACTATCACTTCGCCTCGAGTGTGTTCCCACTGTATTTTGATTACTACCCTACCACGGCTCAAAGGAGTCATGCAAACAGGTAGTAGTTGGGTGCAGTCCCGAAGCACTTGGAGGCAGTGACGGTTAGACGGGATTCGTCTCTCCCAGTATTGGGGGTTGACATCGCGCTGTGTCTAGGAGAGCCATTACACGAGTAGTCCCTGTCCAGGGCAAGCGAGATATACTGGTAGGCTTCGAGTGTTATCTCAGGTTGTGTTGGGCTTCACTCCAAGACGACTTGTACCGCTATTAGGGGACTGACGTTTTACCGCCCCCTAGGCCCTCCATGCGATGTATCAGATGAACAGACCGGACTGTACGAAGATTGTCACATTCAGGCTCAGTAGGAGTTCAGATGGGTTTCACCTCGTCAGTCTTCTTGTCGGCATCTACTTGGGGACCGTTACGCACAGCTAGTGCCGCTTGCAGTCTGTGGTTAAACCCACTGCCAGCGTAGTGTCGAGTCTTTAGAGTCCCATACAGAAAGCTATTCGCCTTTAGGCAAAAGAGTAGAGGTCGCATGGTTTTGCGACAGGTCGCATGGTTTTGCGACAGGGTTCAGTCACATCCGTGCACTTGTGCACGTTTAGTGTCCGGACAGTTTACACTAGCGGGCTTTGGTTTAAGCCAGATCCTAGTGTACGTATTGGGATTGGTTTTATCCAGTTTGTATTCGTGTTCCTCGGAACACGGATGCGGGTGTGTATGCACAGTTGGCGGAGAGACAGAGGCAGAGGATTCTCATTAGGGTTGTTGACCGTTGACCGTTGACTATTGACTTTTTGCTCAACCCTAATGAGAATATGATATATGATTAACAATAATATTAATTAAGTATTGTGGTGACATGGTTGTTGAGGGGTTGACTTTGTTGACTTGTTGACTTTGTTGACCGGTTGACTAGGTTGGACTAGTTGACCATCATGATGACAATGGCTATCATTTCATGGCAAAGACTTTTCACTTGCTTGTTCTCTTGTGCAATATGAGTGCATGAAATGATATAGCCATTTTGACTTAAACCATTTACACAATACTTGATTACTATTTTTGTGATGATGGTTTTGGATTATGAGAGCCAAGAGAGAAAAGTCTTTCTCATTCTATCATTTTGATTCTCTCTCTTGTTCTTGAGCTCTCATCTTCTTCCTCTTGCTCTCCCTCTCTTTGTCTATGGTTCACTTGTCTCATGTGTTGAGAACCAAGAACCATAGAGAAAATCCCAACACACTCTTCTCTACTCACTCTAGTTCATAAGGTTTAGCAAACCAAGTGAACTAGTTTCTTCAAAGACCGAAGAAGAAGCCAAAGGTAGAAGCTTTCAGGCGGATCGATCTTCGGCGCAAGGAGACGACGGGGTGAAGCCGATCCGGATAACCATCGAGGCTTGAAGACGAAGGAGTTCAAGAAAGAATGGTATAACCCCCTAACCGAGTAGTTAACAATTCCTAGTTAGGTTGTTAGTTAGATGTTTAACCAAGATCCGGTTTTGAGTCCATGTTACCGCCTCTAGAAAATTGTTTTTCACCAAATCTACATGCCCGAAAGTACCGGGAGAGGTAGTATGGACTTACAGGTTTTGTGGTGAAAAACTATTTAGTTTTGGAAAAGGAAGAGTAAAACTTTTGATTTAATTAAAAAAAAGATGAAGGTTTAGAACCTTGAGGAAGGAGAAGATCACAGATCTAGATTTTTCTTTGGAGAGAGAAAAAGTTCTTGAGATATTTTCATTATCCTTGCCTTTATAGGCTATACACTTTACATATAGCCCCTTGAGCTTTACAAAAATGGCATTTTAGCCATCCCATGGCTCATGTGCCATTTCTTTTTGCACATAAGCCATGGGCTTACAAAAATCTGGCTTTATGCTCATTTCGCATACATTCATGCATAAAAAATTACATAAAAAATCATTTATTACATGATCTATATTTTGGCATGGAAAAGGCTGGCCGCGGGCTTGACTTGGGCATGGGCCCGCTTGACCTGGGCTTGGGCCCACCTGGCTTGGGGGTTGACCTTGACTTTGGCTCGGTCAACCAGTGTGCAAATTTTTACCCCAACAAATTGCCCCCCATCAATAAATGCACACAGCATATTTGAGTTGTGTGCATGAAATTGATGGATCTTGAAGCCGAACTTTGAGGTGGAACATCATTCCGGGGGCGGAGCATCATCCCGGGGAGCATGATTCCCGGGGATCGGAGCATCATTCTGATTCACGGATCATAATTCCAGGGTCGGAGTATGCCTCGGGGAGCATGATTCTCGGGAATCGGAGTATCATTCCGATGATCGGAGCATGATTCCAGGGATCGGAGCATCATTTCGATGAGCGGAGCATGAATCTAAGGATCGGAGCATCATTCCGATGAGCGGAGCATGATTTCAGGGATCGGAGCATCATTCCGAAGAGCGGAGCATGATTCCAGGGGATCGGAGCATCATTCCGATGAGCGGAGCATGATTCCACGGGATCGGAGCATCATTCCGATGAGCGGAGCATGATTCCAGGGTTTGGAGCATCATTCCGAAGAGCGGAGCATGATTCCAGGGATCGAAGCATCATTCCGATGAGCGGAGCATGATTCCAAGGATCGGAGCATCATTCCGAAGAGCAGAGCATGATTCCAAGGGATCGAAGCATCATTCCGATGAGCGGAGCATGATTCCAAGGGATCGGAGCATCATTCCGATGAGCGGAGCATGATTCCAGGGTTCGGAGCATCATTCCGAAGAGTGGAGCATGATTCCAGGATTCGGAGCATCATTCCGAAGAGCGGAGCATGATTCCAGGATTTGAAGCATTATTCCGAAGAGCGGAGCATGATTCCAGGATTCGGAGCATCATTCCGAAGAGCGGAGCATGATTCCAGGATTCGGAGCATCATTCCGAAGGGTGGAGCATGATTCTAGGATTCGGAGCATCATTCCGAAAAGCGGCAGACATTTTGACCAAAGCATAATTTCAATGCAGAGGTTGATTCCCAGGAGAAGTATAATTCCGACAGGGAAGGCAGGTACTCCGAGGCAAAGTATGATTCCGATACGGGGTACATTCTGAGACGACGCATGATTTCGACGCAGAGCTTGCTGGTTTGATTTGATTCGGGTTGACATCAATATCGCTATACTGGAATATGGTACCAGAAGCGAATCATCATTTGGCATGAGAGGATTTGAGAATTGGTTTTGGTTTGGCAATTGTATTGCTACACTGGAATAATGCCAGGAGCAACTCATCATTTGCCCCTGGAGGATTTGGGAATTGGTTTCTGCTTGGCATCAGTATCGCTATATCGGAATATGGTACCAGGGGCCAATCATCTGTTAGTTATATGTATGCCCTAGAGGCCATTACTGTACATTGGATGTATATTGTAGTGGATGTTGGGACATATATAGGTAGGACTTTCTTGCTCGACATGATAGTACGCTATCTGGTTGCTCTTTATCTTAACATGTATACTTTCTGTCACTCTGATTACATGTTGATAAAGCCCTTAGGATGTGTGCTCGACTTCCAGGACTATGATGTAGATCATACTAGTGGGGCCTGGGTAGTCCATGAGTACATCCTTCAATGTTCCTAGTCGTGGGAATATCGAGACGGGGCATCGATAATCCAGAGTAGACTAGCGCATATCTTCTCGACCCATGTGATGAGCGATGGATGATCCCATATCCATTGGTGTTTGACATCAGAGATGGTATGCGGGTGCTCAGTGGAGACTGGGTACACTGAACGGACTCGCCGAGAACTCCCAGATGGTATTATACCTTACGTCAGATGGCAGTTCTCTGGTGACACTGGTACAGCTTAGTCTGTTGACCCGAGATCGTCATAGAGTCTTGTGTGTCTCCCACTGTGCTTTGATTTCCACCCTACCATGGCTCTACTGAGTCGTGCAAACAGGTGGTTTTTGGGGACAGTCCCGATTCACATGGAGGCAATGAGCGATAGGAGGGGATTCGTCTCTCCCGGTATTGGGGGTTGATGTTGCGCTATGCACGACTGGCCATAACTGGAAATCCCTGGCCATGGTTGCAGTGATCTACTGGTAAGGGTTATCAGTAGTTTCACACATGTTATGGACCTTATATCGGCATGACTTATCAAGCTATTGGGGTCTGACGTTTACCATCCCTAGGAGAGATATGCGACATATCAGACGAACAGACCGGATTGTGCGGTAAGTGTTACTGGCTGGATTCACAGGAGTGTGAGCGGGCTTGCTCATCGATCTTTTGATCGCTCAATACCCGGGTGGCCGTTACGTTTAGCAGACCGCTTGTGGCTTGTGGGTGTTTGATATGATCATCACCTGCTGCCGGCGTATTGACGAGTCTTTAGAGTCCAACACAGAGGTTTCCTGGCTCAAGCGAAACGAAATAGGAGCGCATATGAGATATGTGCGGGACCGAGAATAATGTGTGTATGTGATACAGTATTCTATTCTCGCGATGAATGTATCGAATGGTTGTATGTGATATAACCTAGTTATCGAATCGAGGATTGATTCGATAAGTCGATACATTGGATATTAGTCGGTCATATGCGATATGACCGGATCGTTAAATCAAATGTTGATTTAATGATTTAATGTATAATTATATATTTGATATATTACTTTGCATTAACTAATATTTGTTCACTTCAGATGGATTTTCTCACTTGAAGTGCACATTGTATATATGATATAGTTTTGTGCACTAGTTTGTATCATGTTTGATGATACATGCAAACTTGGGTATGTGTATGCTTTAAACCTTGTTTAGGTTAATAGTTAGGGTTTTGTAACCTTTACTTATTTATTTATTCTTTTATTCATTTATTTTGGCAAGAATAAAATGGTGGCTAACTTTGTTTCTTTCTTGAAACTTCATGAAGCTTTGACCATTATGTTTCTTAGCCTTAACCTAACCATTAAACCTAACCCTAGTTTATTCTCTACACTTAACCATGGTTGCTATATGATAAGAATGAATTTATTTTTTATTTTTAATATACTTATCATATTCTTTTTCTTCTTCTTCTTCTTCATCTTCTTCAAGAAGAAAGAAACTTGCTAGCTTCAATGGTGAAATGAGAAAAAGAGTGAGAAATCCAATTCTAAAGTGAACCCACTTCCTATTTCTTCATCCTCTACCACTTGCCATATAGTATAGGGTGTTTTCTTCACAAGTTTCATGACTTGGTGAAGTTGGAGCTTGATCTTGAGTTGCTTCGACGTAGATCATCTTCGGCATCGAAGTCGACGACCTAGCCCGATCTTTTCTCCGATGAAACCACCGCGAGAGTCTAGGATTCCGATGGGTACAGTGGAGGGACGTCATCATGGAGCTATGGAGGTGGAGGACCGGATCTACAAAGGTTGTAGTCACTTTCCTTTAGCATTAAAGTTGTTTACTTGCTTGTTTCGCCCTTACCTCTAGTTATCGATCTTGCATAGGGATTCTTTGGCACATGAAAATTTAGAATTGGCCATGTTTGATCACTTGTAGAACCTCATGGGTGTGCCTAGGAACCCTACAGTGGTATCAGAGCCAAGCTAGAGCCTTGGACGATGCGTAGACGGAGTTAGAAACCCGATCGAACCCGAAACCCTAATCCATGACCCCTCTCTGTACATTTTTGAAAATTGTGCTTTTTTCAAATTAAAAATTCTCAAAAATATCAGCAGGAAAATACAAGGGTTACTGTGAAGCACGTGACTGTGATACGGCTAAAGCGCCGTGGAACCGCGGCCTTAACATGGTATTGGCGGCGGTTCCGCGGCCGTTTGTACTGATCAGGGAATTCTTTTTGCACAGTAACCTCAGTTGGTGTTCGCTGATTCTTCTGGGAATTTTTATGTTTCACTCAAGAGTTGAGTTTTCTGGGGTGTATTGGGGACTCGATAATTCAATCGGATTATTTAACTTGGTTTATTAAGTGTATTGGGGACTCGATAATTCAATCGGATTATTTAACTTGGTTTATTAAGTTTTTCCGGATAATTTTAGAACATGTTAAAAAGTTCGACTGGATATAAATACCCAGTTTTTCCCCTGCCGGGAAATTTCCAATTGTTGGATTTTTCCGTAGTTTAATCACGTTCTAAGTAGTGCAAGTAACGCGATGGTCCCTCTAGAAGACAACAAAACTTAACTCGATTATATGACCGTCTTGAACTACCCTTTGAACCTTAGGGTTTGGGGTAGTACGGCGTGCCACATGTGAGGCGTTGGCTTGACCCTTCTACGGCTGGACCGTTGGTACTGAGGCATGAAGTAAATGTTTTTAAACTTATTTCATGTGTTGAGCTGTTTCGGGAAAACATGGGTGTTCAATTGTTCGATCGGAAGTTTAACATTTTCTATTTTATCTGGAATGTGATACAATATTTGGAATCCACAAGTAGTTATGAGATAACTGAATGAATGTTATAAACATAGCAGTTTAGTCTCACTTGATCGGTTGGCACGGAATTTTGATGTGATCAAAAGTACGTCGCAATCACGTAGCGTACGCGGATACTCGCCGGGTAAACTTAATAGACAGCTACACCCCATAGCCCCGACCAAGTGACTGTAGGAGAACCTCGTCGCCGAAAGCATCTGTTCAGGTGCTCGCGGCAGCGGTGTTCCGCCTTGGTGCACTTCGTCGACGGCATCGGGGGTGCGGTCGTCTACTAAAGTTTGCGACGAGCATTCGATCTGAATACCGGGAATCCTGTTGAATTGCCCGACTGGATATTGAAAAGAGTTTTCGATAATGAGACTATAATGCGGGGTTTATAATTGTTAGGCATGCGATGTCTAAGTATTTCATTTGATTAGGCATGCGATGTCTAAAGAGGTTGCGAATTCCAACTGTTGTAGTTTTACACTTTCTTTTCTGTGACCTTAAGTGTAATATGTGATATCGCCGGTTTCGTTGCTATATGTCAATGACAATTAGGATGCGCATATTTACTTACATTGATGACATGTGATGTTATGTGTTGCTGGATATGTTATATTGGATCATCGTGTTTGAATAGCCGGGGGTTTTTATGTGAGATGAGTGTTTTTCTTTTTCATTCGTGTAAAAACTTGTATGTAATATTCTTTTATTGGGGCACTTCCAGGTTGCGGAAGATGTCACCGTTGATGTATATTATTTACTTTTCCGCATTAGGATAGACCCAAGGAGGGGAGCACAAGTAACCGGGTTCTGGGGTCCAGTGGGAGGCCATCTCAAGGAGTCGAGTCCGGGTCTCCTAACCCTAGAATTGGTAGGGTTGCTTGCCGCTCTCGTAGGGGTCTAAGGGTGTGGGATTGGCTATTCATCACGACCGTGGAATCCGTGTTTTATACTGGCTCGTATTAAAAACACGGACGTCCTAGTATATCCAATATTTCATATGATATTTTCTGCTGCGATATCTGTGATGTGATCATGTGATTTTTTCAGATAGATATAGTATATAGTATATATGATATATTATATAGACATTGCTTATGTTTTACACCCGCGCTAGCCCTGCCTCGCTCTGCCGTTAGTTACCTAACCTAACGGTGCAGACGGGACATCGAGGCGAATGCGGATGGCATAAGCGTACGTTATATTTATCTGTGATGTTTAGGTGGACTTAAATGATGGGATATTCATTAATGAGATTAATGAAAGAAAATAAACCTAAAAGATGTTGTGGAATCGAATTTAAAAATAAAATAGGTAGCTACAGTTCTTGCTTTGCATCGCGGTGTTCCTTGTAGAACATCCTGCACCTTATTCGATAAGGAAAGGACCGAGATCCCTTCACCGGGAGTGACTCCTTTAGCAATAACTGGCAGATGCTACAACTCTCGATTTGTTTTTTGATTGCTTCTATAGTTTCTGCTTTGCACAGTGATATATATGATATATCCCGCACCTCATTCAACGAGGAAAGGGCCGACGATCCCTTCACCGGGAGTGACCCCTTTAGCAAAACTGGAAAAGCCTCAAAAACGTTCCATTTAAAAACCATTTGATTCCGCAACGAGATCAAGTTCAAAGCGTTAAAGGTTTTCTTAAAAACCAGCCGCAACCCTCCGTCATTTTAGGAAGTAGAGTACTTAGTATTCGTGCTGTGTTTGTTGACCATAGTCAAGGCACGGTGTACGGTAGCTAAGTGATGTCTTCCTACACCGCATATGATGCGATTAGTTAGGACAGTCATGTGTCTTTGTTGACCTTAGCCAAGGGTCATGTGGGTGGGTCTAATTAATCACGAAATGACGGGTAGAACTTGACTAGTGCTTATGATTTGTTGACCTTAGTCAAGGTCATAGGTGCTAGGGGTGAAAACCATTATCGGGAGTTTCAAGTGTTGAAACTTGCAATGAGATTACATACCTTCTATGTGATAGTAGGATCCCGATACCCACTACGAGTAATTGTTACTCCTGGGAGATTTTTGCACTTTACAATTAGCCGATCAAGTAGGTGTCTAGAAAGGTGTCAATTGGGTTACGCCTCTGGGAAAACGAGGTTTACTGTAATTAGGTCCGTGCGAAAGCATGGGGAACCTCCCTCAAAGTACCGACACTAGCCTGGCTGAAAGATTGGCGAACTTGTAGAGTGTAATTAATCCCGGCTAGTCTTTCCTGTTAAGGTTTGAAGGAAGATTTGATAAAAACAGTGGGAGCCATCCTGATTAGATAAAATAAATAACCAATCTAATCTTGCAAGAGCGCACGCAGAGTGTTTTCTTCTCTCTCTCTCCAGGTAGCGACCATATCACGCCTTAATCAAGATAATAATATGGATGTATTGACCGAACCCGCTTGTTATACTGAGCTGGGGAACATTGGTCCCGCTCCAACTTATAATTGTTATAAGACAGAGTAGGAAATAGGGGAATACCAGAATTCCCATGCCGCCCAAACGAAGAAAGTGCATATGATGCATCTCCTTCGGGTGTGTTCATTATAAAGAACTGTTTCTCAGTATCCTCTGCGTCCTGGGTATTAGATACCGGATCAGGATCCCGCAAATGTAATCTGTTACATAGGGCTAAAGAAAGGTAGAGAACTAAGTACGGGTGATAAGTTTCATGAGACAGAAAACGGGGCAAGTGTTGCAGCCAAGTCTGTTGGTCACTGTCACCCTGTATTACCAGTACATTGATTCTGAACGAATGTTATTAGATACCGAACCTGATATACAAAATCATATCAGTCTCTTTACAAGTAAAGAAATGATAAAATTTTGTATTGCTGGATATTGTTTTGAACATTTCCTATATCTAAAGTTGATCGGTTCAGGCACGTTATCTAAAAGCATTGACGTTCTAAATCAAACTACAGTTCCTGGTATACAAAACACACACAAGAGGAAGAGTTCAGAAATGAACGAATCCTTCTTGAGGTATTGTAGACTAGGTCATATCAATGCGACCCGACTGGCTGAAGTTATATTTTAGATGCATATTTAAATCAGTTTGAATTTACATCTTGTGAAACTTGCCAGTCATGTCACAAAGATTAGATGACCATAGCTCTGTTTATTAGAAACAGAGAAAGAGTTAGTAAACTCTTGGGACTGATACATGATGATGTATGTAAGGTCCCCTGTCTACACATGCCAGGACCGATTCTTTGTACTTCACTACATTCTCTGATGATCTCTCAAGATTCAGTCATATGTTCCTGTTGAAACATAAGTCCGAAGCTTTTGAGGTATTCACAGAATATAAGTTGGAAGTAGAGAACCAAAATACGGGTATAAGTATTATGTCCTATGATAAGATCAGGGAGGAGAATACTTGTGCATGGAACTCTGGGACTATTCTAAAGGAGAATGAGATTCTCTCTCCATATTACTCCTCTAAATATACCACAGCACAACGGTGTATCGGAGCGGAGCAATCACACCACATTAGATATGGTGTGCTCTATGATGAGTATTACTGAGTTACCTGTTTCTTTTAAGGGGGCTATGCACTTATGAAGTTGCATACCTATTGAATAGGGTTCGATTCAAATCAGTGCCTACCACTCCATATAAGATATGGTATGGGAAGAACCCATCTCTTAAGCAAGTTAAGATTTGGGATTGTCCGACCTGTGTCAAAAGTAAAATCCGGAAAAGATCGAGGCAAGGTCAGTTCTGTAGAACTGGAAAGGTTCCAGCTATACAAAACTGCAGCTAATGATTTGACAGAACCAAAGGATTCAATAGTCCCCGACGAACCTCAGCCTCTCCGCCGATCTAGTAGGGTTCCTCACCTGCGTGAGAGATACTTCGGTTTCTCGATGACAGTGGGAGAGAGGATTGCATCATGAGATGATGACCCAACTAGTTTCGAGCAGGCCATCGAGAGTAGGGTCTCTGTAAGAATGGCTGGATGCTTAGCGATCTGAGATGGAATCCATATACACCAACAAAGTATGGACTTTGGTTGCGATATCTGAAGGGTTAAATCCCCATCAGGAGCAAGTATATCTTGAGAAGATTACTTGGTATAGGTGGAAAAGTTGAGACTTTCAAAGATAGACTTGTTAAAGGTTTTCGTCATCAACCAAGCGTGGATAATGATGAAACCTTTTCCAGGGACTATGCTTAAGTCCATCCAGATCCTACTTACCATTGCTACATACCATGACTACGATATCTGGTGGTTGGGTACCATGACTACTTTTCTAAATAATGATTTAGAAGAGAACGTCTATAAGAACACAGCCAGAGGGCTTCGTAAACAGTGGGAGCAGCGGAAACGTGTGCAAGTTGCTTTACAGGATAAAGCAGGCATCGCGGAGTTGGAACATCTGTTTTGATGTGGTAGTCAAAGAGTTTGACTTCATCAAAATGGTAGATGAACCATGTATGTACAAAAGGGTAGTATGGAGTATAGTAATGATCCTTGTAGAGTACGTGGATGACATACTCTTGATAGGAAAGGAGTTTCCTATGCAACGATCGGCCGATCTCCTCTTATCACATGGATTCTCCATATAGGATAAAGTGATACCTCCTAAATCCTGGGATTTGGATCTATGAGATAGATCTAAATGGATATCAGGCTTTTCACTAAGTTTAGTGAGATGGCATCAATCGATCCTGGGAAGAATCACTGGAAAGGTTCTAGGGTGATAAGGACGACTGAATATCAGTCGCAGGCATTGTCTTTACCCTCAGTGAAAGGACGGTGTGTTGGAAGAGTTCCAAGCTATATACCATGGCAGACTAGACGATTAAGGCTGGTGACATCGCTATTAATGATACTACCAAAGAGGCAGTTTGGGTGTATATTGGTTCATGAGATGAATTAGGTTCCTATCATTGTGTGACAATAGAAGTGTGGCTATGGCCCAGGAACCCCGGTCCCGTCAGTGACCCAGACATCTTCTGAGGCAGCATCACCTGATCATGGAGATAGTTGATCTCCAGAGTGATCGAGGTTAGGAGAGTAGACTCAGAGGATAACACGGCGGATCCACTCACAAAGGCCTTTTCCCAGAGAGAGACTTATAAGGGATGGTTGAGTATGTGATACTGCAACCACTGCTACAGATGGCCCTAGTGCAAATGGGAGATTGTTAGTTATATGTATTCCCTAGAGGCCATTACTGTACATTGGATGTATATTGTAGTGGATGCTGGGACATATATAGGTAGGACTTTCTTGCTCGACATGATAGTACGCTATCTGGTTACTCTTTACCTTAACATGTATACTTTCTGTCTCTCTGATTTCATGTTGATAAAGCCCTTAGGATGTGTGCTCGACTTCCTGGACTATGATGTAGATCATACTAGTGGGGCCTGGGTAGTCCATGAATACATCCTTCAATGTTCCTAGTCGTGGGAATATCGAGATGGGGCATCGATATTTCAGAGTAAACTAGCGCATATCTTGTCGACCCATGTGATGAGCGATGGATGATCCCATATCCATTGGTGTTTGACATCAGAGATGGTATGCGGGTGCTCAGTGGAGACTGGGTATACTGAACGGACTCGCCGAGAACTCCCAGATGGTATTATACCTTACGTCAGATGGCAGTTCTCTGGTGACACTGGTACAGCTTAGTCTGTTGACCCGAGATCGTCATAGAGTCTTGTGTGTCTCCCACTGTGCTTTGATTTCCACCCTACCATGGCTCTACTGAGTCGTGCAAACAGGTGGTTTTTGGGGACAGTCCCGATTCACATGGAGGCAATGAGCGATAGGAGGGGATTCGTCTCTCCCGGTATTGGGGGTTGATGTTGCGCTATGCACGACTGGCCATAACTGGAAATCCCTGGCCATGGTTGCAGTGATCTACTGGTAAGGGTTATCAGTAGTTTCACACATGTTATGGACCTTATATCGGCATGACTTATCAAGCTATTGGGGTCTGACGTTTACCATCCCTAGGAGAGATATGCGACATATCAGACGAACAGACCGGATTGTGCGGTAAGTGTTACTGGCTGGATTCACAGGAGTGTGAGCGGGCTTGCTCATCGATCTTTTGATCGCTCAATACCCGGGTGGCCGTTACGTTTAGCAGACCGCTTGTGGCTTGTGGGTGTTTGATATGATCATCACCTGCTGCCGGCGTATTGACGAGTCTTTAGAGTCCAACACAGAGGTTTCCTGGCTCAAGCGAAACGAAATAGGAGCGCATATGAGATATGTGCGGGACCGAGAATAATGTGTGTATGTGATACAGTATTCTATTCTCGCGATGAATGTATCGAATGGTTGTATGTGATATAACCTAGTTATCGAATCGAGGATTGATTCGATAAGTCGATACATTGGATATTAGTCGGTCATATGCGATATGACCGGATCGTTAAATCAAATGTTGATTTAATGATTTAATGTATAATTATATATTTGATATATTACTTTGCATTAACTAATATTTGTTCACTTCAGATGGATTTTCTCACTTGAAGTGCACATTGTATATATGATATAGTTTTGTGCACTAGTTTGTATCATGTTTGATGATACATGCAAACTTGGGTATGTGTATGCTTTAAACCTTGTTTAGGTTAATGGTTAGGGTTTTGTAACCTTTACTTATTTATTTATTCTTTTATTCATTTATTTTGGCAAGAATAAAATGGTGGCTAACTTTGTTTCTTTCTTGAAACTTCATGAAGCTTTGACCATTATGTTTCTTAGCCTTAACCTAACCATTAAACCTAACCCTAGTTTATTCTCTACACTTAACCATGGTTGCTATATGATAAGAATGGCTTTATTTTCTATTTTTAATATACTTATCATATTCTTTTTCTTCTTCTTCTTCTTCTTCAAGAATAAAGAAGCTTGCTAGCTTCAATGGTGAAATGAGAAAAAAGAGTGAGAAATCCAATTCTAAAGTGAACCAACTTCCTATTTCTTCATCCTCTACTACTTGCCATGTAGTATAGGGTGTTTTCTTCACAAGTTTCATGACATGGTGAAGTTGGAGCTTGATCTTGAGTTGCCTCGACGTAGATCATCTTCGGCATCGAAGTCGACGACCTAGCCCGATCTTTTCTCCGATGAAACCACCGCGAGAGTCTAGGATTCCGATGGGTACAGCGGAGGGACGTCGTCACGGAGCTATGGAGGTGGAGGACCGGATCTACAAAGGTTGTAGTCACTTTCCTTTAGCATTAAAGTTGTTTACTTGCTTGTTTCGCCTTTACCTCTAGTTATCGATCTTGCATAGGGTTTCTTTGGCACACGAAAATTTAGAATTGGCCATGTTTGATCACTTGTAGAACCTCATGGGTGTGCCTAGGAACCCTACATCATCATTTGCGCTTGTTTATCTGGAAGCGATGGCTTAGGAGACAGGTTTTAGGTCCCTATCACCTAAGACTGTTCAATTTTGTGAGCCGTAAGGGTCTCACAAAGCATTTTCTCCCTACGAGTCGTAAGGATCTCGTAGGTGTATTTTCTCCTTAGGAGTCGTGGGGACTCCTAAGTGTGTTGCTCCTTTGTGAGTCGTAAGGATCTCACGCGGGGATTTTCTCCTCAAAAAGTCGAGAGGACTTTGCGAGTGCATTTCATCTCTTTTTTACGAGTTTGCGCCCTTTCAGGTTTTCACAAACTCGCCGGCAGTCCTGCTGTTTTTACTCACGGAACCCTTTCGAGTTTTCATCCGTGCCCATTTTGCTTGTGGACATACCTTCCTTTTTTCCATCTCTTTTTTTTTCTTTTTTCTTTTTTTTTTTGAACCTTCCCTGCCGGTGGGACTTTGAATGTGGTCTCGCCGGTAGGACTTGGGAGAGATTGGGATCGTTTTACGCCCGTGGATTGTATACGGTTTTGCAGGATGTATGATCCAGACCGTAGGGCCATAAAAATTTCGGGACTTTGTTGGCGTCTGCATCGTTGCACTGGAATATGGTACCAGGAGCGACTCATCATTCGCCACTTAGGGATTTGGATTTGGAATTTGGCTGGCGTCTACATCGCTGCACTGGAATATGGTATCAGGAGCGACTCATCATTCACCATTGGGATATGGGATTTGGAATTTGGTTGGCGTCTGCATCGTTACGCTGGAATATGGTACCAGGAGAGACTCATCATTCGCCACTTGGGGGTTGGGGAGAGATGGCTTAGGAGACAGGTTTAGATCCCTACCACCTAAGGCTTTTCAATTTTATGGGTCGTGAGGGTCCCATAAAAGCATTTTCTCCCTGCGAGTTGTAAGGATCTCGCAGGTGCATTTTCTCCTTAGGAGTCGTGGGGACTCCTAAGTGTGTTTTTCCTTCGCATTTCGTAAGGATCCCACAAAGGTTTGTTCTCCTCATGTATCGTGAGGACATATGAGTGGGTTTTCTCAATGGAGCATAATTCCAAAGGCGGAGACCAGCCACGTAACTGGTGATTAGGTGGGGCATGAGGGTGATGAGAATTATTTAAGCCCATGGATTGTATACGGTAGTCAATTTGGGGACTAACCGTAGGGCTGGGAGAATTTTGAAAAATTGGATTTTGGTTGGCATCTACATCGCTACACTGGAATATGGTACCAGGAGCGACTCATCATTCGCCGATGTTTTGTTTGTTTTTTTGTTTTCTTTTTGTTTTACCGCGATTGCTCTATCATTTCAACTTTTCTTATCGCGAAGGTCGCGATTGCCCTATCATTTCGGCTATTTATTCGCGGTTGCCCCATCATTTCGGCTTTATTTTCATTTTCATTTTTACTCGGTGATTTTTATTGCGAGTTTCCCTATCAGTTCGGCTTTTCTTTATTTTTCTTTTATTTACACATTTTTTTGTTTATATACACACTTTTTTTATTTATTAATTTTTTTTTACAGTTTAACGACTTAGAGGTCGACTGTTCCCAGTTTAATGACATGGTCGTTGATTGTTTTCAGTGAAAGGCAGATGTCTGAGAGAATCAGTTTCATGAAGATCTTCGGTCTCCGTTTGTGTAAAATTGGCGGTTGCGACTTGACTGTTTATTAACACGCCTTTGGACAGTTCTATCTCTCCTTCCTTGTATTACTTTTCGACCCAATCTTTGAAGACGAAACAGTCCTCAATGGCATGACCTATCACTCTGTGATAGGGGCAGTATTTGGGGTCGTCAGTCATATTCGCTTCCTGCGGTCTTTTTGACTCTGGCAGTTGTAGACCGTTCCTCAGGGCTTCTTTGAATATTTTACGAATTTTGTCCCTTCTGAAGGAATAGACCTTGTCCAGCTTCTCTTTCAGTGGAGATTCTCCTCCCTCTCCGAACACTGGCTTCCGAAGCTGGTTGGCACTAGGCCCGCTTATCCCTCGATTATTTCGGATAGCCGAAGTGTTGAAAGACTTAGAATCGTCGGGATTTCCACCTTTGCAATTATCGTCCTTTCGGTTTCTACAGGACCTATTGTCATTTTGGGAATCCGAGGAGGACTCATGCTTTAAACGATCCAGCATCTGAACTTTCCTGGTCAGCTCTTGGAATGTTTTGAGACCCGCAGTGCATAGAAACGGGGCCATCCAATTGTTGAGATTTCCGACGAGGAGACTGACAGATTGGTCCTGCTCTATCGGCGGTTCACATTTGACAGAGAGATTGCGCCATCGGGTTATAAAATCCATGCTGCTTTCATTGTTCTTGGGCTTGGTCCTTACGAGCTCGGCAGTGGTGATCTTATCGCTGACGCTCATGAACCTTTGTCGAAACAAAGATTCCATTTGGACGAAAGTAGTAACGGAGCCATCCGGTATGCTCGCGTACCATTCGAAAGCAATATCGGTCAAGCTATTAACGAACTGGCGGAGGAGAAGCGCGTCGTTGCCCCTAGTGTTCCCGCATGAGGCTTTGAAGTGGGCGATGTGCTGATTCGCATTTCCCGTCTCGTCGAATCTTCCGAATTTGGGGATGACATAGCCGCTAGGAAATTCTACCAGATTATACTGAGCAGGATATGGTCTCCCACTACTGCTAATATCTTTTTGAGCTTCGGCTTCGGCCACCAATGTTTTGACTTTACCGACAACCAAATCCATGATTTGACCTTGAGTTAGCGGGCTACCGTCATCGGTAGCCAAGACATCTCCCTAGATAGGATGCGACTGATTTTCATGCGGTTCGCCCACTTTTGGATTTGAGGGAATAGGCGTCGGCTGCTTTGGGGCACCATTTCCTGGTTCACAAGCAGATCCCTACGCTTGATTGGGCGGCTGAGAGGCAAGTTGGGCTGTGAGCTGTAAGACTGTTAGTGTTTATGCCCTAGAAGGCCATTACTGTATCATACTAGTTTGTATATTACTTAATGGAAGCTTGGGATATTCTCATGTATATAACAGTCTTGCTAAACATGGTAGTATGCTACTTGGTTTTTCTATCTTAATATGTGAGTAAACGTATTGATAGAGCTCTTAGGATCTTGCTTGACTACCAGCGTTGTGATGGCAGTCACACTAGTGGGGGCTGGGTAGTCTACAAGCACATCCTTATTCAGGTCCCTAGTCGTTCGATTATTGAGACAGGGCATCGATACTCCGGAGTAGACTAGTGTATACGCTTCTCATCCCAGTTGGGGAGATGGTCTGTCCCACAGCCGTCAGTACGTCGTACTGGAGATAGTATGCAGGTGCTCGTTAGGTTACGGGTACACCGGACAGGACTCACAGGGAACTGTTGGTTGGTTTTATACCAGTCGTCAGTGAACAGTTCCCAGGTGACATGAGTACAGCATAGTCCGCAGACTTGACACTGCTACTTCGCCTCGAGTGTGTCCCACTGTTCTTAGATTGCTACCCTACCACGGCTCAAAGGAGTCGTGCAAACAGGTAGCAGTTGGGTGCAGTCCCGAGCACTTGGAGGCAGTGGCGGTTAGACAGGATTCGTCTCTCCCGGTATTGGGGGTTGATATCGCGCTGTGTCAGAGAGCCATTACGCAAAGTCCCTGGCCAGGGCAAGCGAGATTTTCTGGTAGGTTCCAGTAGTTTCTCAAGGTGTAATGGGCTTCGCTCCGACACGACTTATACCGCTATTAGGGGACTGACGCTTGCCGCCCCCTAGGCCCGATATGCGATAGTCTTAGACGAACGGACCAGACTATATGGAGATTGTCACATCAGACTCGGTAGGAGTTCAGATGGGTTTCCTCATCGGCCTTCTTATCGAAATCTACCTGGGGACCGTTACGAACAGCTAGTGCCGCTTGCGGTCTGTAGTTAAACCCACTGCCAGCGTAGTAGTCAAGTCTCTAGAGTCCCACACAGAGAGTTTCCCTACTCCAGGCAAAACGATATAGAGGTCATATGGTTTTACGACAAGGGTTCGGACGCATACGTGTGTTTACGCACGTACGACATCCGGACAGTTTTTACTAGCCGGTTTTGGTTTAAGCCAGTTTCTAGTATCCGGTTATTGGATTTATACAGTCTAAAGTTTTTCCTTGTTTTCACGGATAGGATGGGCGTTCTCGTAATTGCGCGAGAAGCTTCTAGAAGATGGTGACTAAGGAGGTTAAGGTGGCATATACATTGAATGAGATTAGTGAGTCATATGAGTGATTCATCCATGTTATTAATGCATCATAAATGCTTATGACTCATGGAGATGAATCACCATTAGATATTTATGAAGCATGATTATTCATCATTTTATTTTCTTTTTTTGATAAATCTTAATGCTTCATATATATTATGATAACTCATTTTCTCATATCAATCATCATTCTCACTTTCTCTCTCCTCAAGCTCTCCCTCTTCAAACCCTAATCCTCCGCTCTCATGTGTTGAGTACAAGGATTAGATTAGACTACTTAATTCTTAATCATTCTCTATATCTCCTAGGTTACTTGGATTAGCACTTCAAGAAACCTAGTTACCTCTAGTTTGAGGTGAAGCTTGTAGTAAAGCTCTCGGGTGGATCTTCTACTACTTAGAGAAGGCCGGAGAGGACGTGGAGAACGACAAGAAGAAGGACTCGGTTCTATAGGTATAATCACTTAACATAGTAGTTAACACTTCTATGGTTTCTTGTTAGTTATTGTTTATGCAAAGATTCTCGGTTAGTCGATGTTTACGCCTAAAACAAGATTGTTTTTCATTATTCCGCCTCCCCGCAAGTCGTGGGGTGTTGTACATCGACTTACAGTGGTATCAGAGCCTCGCTAAATAATAAATAACTCATTAGCAAAGTCGTAAGAATTTCGAACGCAAAAAAGAACCGGAAACATCGTCGATTATCACACTTGCTGTCGAATTTTAAACTGGCTCTAAAAATTTTTCAGGGTGCTTCAGAATAACAAGCAGGAAAAACTAGGGATACTGAAGAAATTTGGACTCCTAACTCGGCCATCTCACCGTGGAACCGCGGCGGATCCATGCGATCCGCCGCGGATCCGCGGCCGAGTTGGGGCCGAGTCGGCCCAAATTTATTCAGTAACTCCTAGCTGTTAACAGTGATGTTTCTGGGATGTTTTATTTTCTGCTAAGATCTCAGGTTCACAGAGAAGTATTGGAGTAGAATCTAAAAGCATTTGTTCGATCAAAATTTTACGATGTTTGCTAATATGATTATTTATGTGTTTGTATAATGTGTTCGTAAACCTCCCTTAACCGCTAGTATGTCGGCTGGAAGGGGGTTGCACATTTTTGTAATGGTTTTTACTGTTTGTGGATGTGAACTGTATTGGACTGTTGTGATGATTAGCCGGGGTTTGTGATGGGTTATTATTTTAATTCATTCGATGTAATTGTAATATGTTGTAATATTATTTTGCGGGGCATATCCAGGTTGCGGTTGTAGCCACCGTTGTATTATTTCATTTTACTGTTTTTGCTCCTAGGATAGACCCAAGGTGGGGTGCATAAACTACCGGGTACTTTGAAGTGTTTAGTGGCCTACTCACTTTGTTGAGGGAGACCGCTTCACTACGGGTATTTCGCGGGTAGTTTGCAGTACCCGTAGGGGTCTAGGGTGGGGTAAAGGCTATTCATCACAACTGTGTAATCCGTCTTTTGTTGCAGGCTCTAAACAAACACGGATTGCTTGCAAATCCAAAAAGGTTCATATGAGATCTGGAATGCCTATTATTGCGTCTGACGAATGTATAATATCTATATATGATAGCTATTTAGACATTACTTATGTTTTACACTCGCGCTAGCCCAGCCCCCGCTCTGCCGTTAGTTAAGTAACCTAACGGGTGATGACGGGACCCCGTGGCGAATGCGGATGGCATAAGAGGACGTTGTATTTTCGTTGTTTTCTGCAATGATAGGTTAAATGATGGGACGCATTATTTTAATGCAAAGAAAATAAACCAAAGTTGAATCGTTGGAACAGTTTAAAAGAAACCACTTGGTTATTTTTAAAACAGATGATATTTTTAAATTGCGGAGCTTTAACCACTCCTTTTAAAAAGCTATCAGGTTCCTTCGGTTATATCAAGTTCACTACGTTCACGGTTTCGCCAAAACTAGTCGTAGCCCTCCGTCAGTTCTTATGGATGGTCAGTAGTATTCAAGCTATGTTTGTTTGGCCCTTAGTCAAGACATAGTGATTGGTAGCTGCTGGGGTATTCATTTGTTGCATAGATAGATGAGTTGGTTTGGGACAGTCGTATTACTTTGTTTGGCCCTTAGTCAAGAGTATATACGGATGGGTTCAAATCAACAGGATAATGATGGGCAAAACTTGACATGTGACTTATGATTTGTTGGCCCTTAGTCAAGGTCATAAGAACATGGGGCAAAAATCTATATCGGGAATTTCTAAAGAAACTGAAATTTGCAAAGAGATGCATACCATTTGGAGTTTGATGAATATTGGTAGGATTCCTTCAACATTATCATACGATGATATTTGGATCCCGATCCTACTGTGAGTATATGCTACTTATCAGGAGATTCGTCACTTAACGATCAATGCTATAAACCAAGTAAGTGCCGAGAAAGGTGTCAGCGGGGCTACACCCCCAGAGAAAAGAGGTTATTTAATTAAGGAACTTCACGAAAGCGTTGGAAAACCTCCCTCGAAGTACCGACACTAGCCTGGCTGAACCGTTAAGCAAGTATTGTACAGTGAGAATGGTCCTGGCTAATTCTTCTTTTATGGTTTGAGGAAGGATTCAAGAAACAGTGGGAGCCATCCAGTTTAGATAAATTAAAAACCAATCTAAACTTGCAAGAGCATCATGCTAAAGTATTTTCTTCTCTCTCTCTCATTGCAGCGACCTTGTGACCATGACTAGGTTACATCTAGATAACAAGTTGACTGAATCTAACTTATATGACTGGCAAAGGTACGTCCAGATGACCATTGCCTATGACAAGATGGACCACCCTATTACTACTTAAGATCCCGCCGTCCCAGGTCCAGTTTCCACCGTCGTGGATATGGATATCCGTCAGACAAAGGAAAAGGATAAAGCGAAAGCCAAGTGCCTCGTGTTGGCTTCAGTTGATGGTATATACCAGAAGCAGCACGAGAAGATGGACTCTGTTTCCATCTTTTTCCATAACAAAGATTTATATGAAGAGCAATCTCATATCGCAAGATATGAGGCCTCGAACGAATTAATTCAAGCGAGGTCGGCTAACGGGTCATCTGTAAAGGACGACGTCCTTACGATGACTAGCTATATTGATGAGCTCAAGGACCTGGAGACCACGTTGGGAAACAGGTCATATGCTGACTTATTTCCACAGTCCATACCCTCTACTTACACCCTGAAAGAAACCAGGAAGACACAAGCTCTGCTTAATAGGAAACCTTCTTCTTCTTCATCCAAGGCGAAAGCAAAGGGTGAAAAGAAGAAGACCTCTACAAAGCCGATATACGGTGTCAGTAAAGTAGGAGGAAAGGGAAGAGAAAAAGTTTCGGGACTTGGTGTAGGTAAGGAGGGATATTCCTATTGTTATGGGAACGGGCATTGGCAGATGGATTGCAGGGCTTTGGAAGCCAGTAGCCAGGATACGAAGCATATTGTGGCTTCAGCCTCAAGTGTGTTTGTAATTGAGAACTGTTTGTCAATTAACTCTACTTCCTGGGTACTAGATACCGGAGCAGGATCTCATATCTGTAATTCATTACATGCTTTGAGAAACCGTAAAGTTATAAGGGTAGGTGATTTGTCTCTCAGAGTTACAAACGGAATGAGCGTGGACGCTAAATCCGTGGGAGAATATCGCCTAGGTTTGACAAGTGGGCAGATATTGATTCTACGTAACTGTCTGTATGTACCTAGTTTGACTTGTAATATCATATCAGTTTCCTCACTTTTGAGAGAGGGATATGACTTTACATTCATAAGCGATGTGGTTCACATCCACCTAAATCAAGTTCTGATTGGGTCCGGTACATTAGATGATGGTATATACGTATTG
Source organism: Agapanthus africanus (assembly GCA_030015575.1). Lineage (NCBI taxonomy): Eukaryota > Viridiplantae > Streptophyta > Magnoliopsida > Asparagales > Amaryllidaceae > Agapanthus > Agapanthus africanus. The sequence goes on from CM057337.1 coordinate 544,577,666, forward strand.
AATTAAGCTCAGGTTTTCAATGTCCAGAACACACTTAAAAGAAAGTCTCCAGAAATAAATCAGGCTTTCTTATGGCATTGTAGACTAGGTCACATCAATGAAACACGATTAACAAAGTTGCATAGAGAAGGATATTTGAATCCGTTCGAATATCAATCTTATGCTACTTGTGAATCTTTTCTCATGGGAAAGATGACAAAGACTCCGTTTACTAGACACGGAGAAAGAGCGAGCGAGCTCTTAGGACTCGTACACAGTGACATGTGCGGTCCAATGTCTACACATGCGCGAGGTGGTTATTCCTACTTCATTACTTTTACGGATGATTTCTCTAGGTATGGATATATCTTCTTAATGAAGCATAAATCCGAGACCTTTGAGAAATTCCGAGAATACAAGAATGAAGTGGAAAAACAGACAGGCAAAAGTATAAAGACACTGAGATCTGATCGAGGTGGTGAATACTTAAGTTCCGAATTCCTGGGTTACTTAAAAGAGAATGGAATTCTCTCTCAGCTTACTCCTCCATACACACCACAACACAATGGTGTATCGGAAAGGAGGAATCGAACCCTATTGGATATGGTTCGTTCCATGATGAGTAAGGCTGAGTTACCGCGATCTTTCTGGGGTTATGCACTAGAATCAGCTGCATATCTTTTGAACCAGGTTCCAACCAAGACTGTGCCTACCACACCATATCAGATGTGGAGTGGGAAGAAACCCTGTCTAAAACATTTTAGGACATGGGGGTGTCCAGCTTTTGTAAAAAAGCAGCATCCGGACAAGCTCGAGGCATGCTCAGTACAGTGTAAGCTTGTGGGATATCCAAAGAACTCCAAGGGATATTATTTCTATTACGCAGAGGAACAAAAGGTTTTTGTTTCTCGTCATGCCTACTTCTTAGAAACTGAATTTTTAGAAAATCAGAAAAGTGGGAGCGCAGTAGAACTGGAAGAAATTCCAAAACCACAAGCTGTTACTGAAAGTTTGGTAGAACAAGAAGTTTCAGAAGAAAGAGACATACCAGCGTCTATCCGCAGAAGTAGTAGGCAGTCTCATCCGCCCGAGAGATACTACGGTTTTCTTATAGACGGAGATAGAGAAGATTGCGTCATTGATAATGACGACCCTACTAGCTTCCAGCAAGCCATTCAGAGCTGGGACTCGGTAAAATGGCTGGATGCAATGCGGACCGAAATGGAGTCCATGTACACTAACAAAGTGTGGACTTTGGACGCTGCTCCAGATGGGGTAAAACCCGTAGGATGCAAGTGGATCTTCAAAAAGAAGATTGGTGTAGATGGACAGGTTGAAACCTATAAGGCTAGACTTCTTGCAAAGGGTTTCCGTCAAAGACCTGGTTTGGACTATGACGAAACCTTTTCTCCAGTGGCTATGCTGAAATCCATTCGGGTCCTTCTTGCTATTGCTGCCTTCCACGATTATGAGATCTGGCAGATGGACGTAAAGACGGCCTTTCTAAATGGAAATTTAGAAGAGAGAGTCTATATGGATCAGCCAGAGGGATTCATTCAGAGTGGGAGCAGCGGTAAAGTATGCAAGCTGCTTAAGTCCATTTATGGACTAAAGCAGGCATCGCGGAGTTGGAACATCTGTTTTGATGATACTGTCAAAGAATTCGACTTTATCAAAAATCCAGATGAACCATTCATATACAGTAAGATTGTAGGGAGAGTTTTTGTATTCCTCGTCTTGTACATGGATGACATTCTCCTAATAGGAAATGATATTCCTATGCTACAGTCAGTCAAAAGATTCTTGTCACAGAAATTCTCCATGAAGGACCTGGGTGATGCCACCTACATTCTGGGGATCCAGATCTATCGTGATAGATCAAAGAGGATGTTGGGACTTTCACAGTCCAGGTACATAGACACCATATTGAAAAGATTCAGTATAGAAGATCCTAAGCGCGGTAACCTACCGGCTTGTCACGGAATCACCTTCTCCAAAGAGATGTCTCCCAAGACTGATTTAGAAATGGAACGCATGTCGATTATACCCTACACTTCTGCGGTAGGCTCTATAATGTATGCGATGTTATGTACCAGACCAGATATAGCATACGCATTGAGCGTTGTAAGCCGGTATCAGGCAAACCCAGGGGAGAGTCACTGGATAGCAGTAAAGAACATTCTCAAGTACCTGAGGAGAACTAAGGAGATGTTCTTGGTTTACGGCAGAAAAGACCTCAGGATGGAGGCCTATGCTGATTCCGGCTTCCAGAGTGACAAGGATGACTCCAAGTCCATGTCAGGTTATGTCTTTACCCTCAATGGAGGGGTGGTCTGTTGGAAGAGTTCCAAGCAGGACACCGTTGCTGACTCAACGATGGAAGCGGAGTACATAGCTGCTTGCGATGCCGCAAAAAAAGCTGTCTGGATGAAGAAGTTCCTCACAGAACTTCAGGTGGTTCCTACCAGTGTTGGTCCAATACCTCTGTACTGCGACAACAACGGCGCTATAGCTTTAGCGAAGGAACCCAGGTCCCATCAGAAGTCCAGACACATCTTAAGGCGGTATCACCTGATCAGGGAGATCGTAGATCGCTGGAAGATCGAGGTAAAGAGAGTAAATACAAAGGATAACATTGCTGATCCATTCACTAAGGCCCTACCTCAGATTCAGTTCGAGAGGCTGCTCGAGATCATCAGTCTTCGATACGCCAATACATGGCCCTAGTGCAAGTGGAAGATTGTTAGTGTTTATGCCCTAGAAGGCCATTACTGTATCGTACTAGTTTGTATATTACTTAATGGAAGCTTGGGATATTCACATGTATATAACAGTCTTGCTAAACATGGTAGTATGCTACTTGGTTTTTCTATCTTAATATGTGAGTAAACGTATTGATAGAGCTCTTAGGATCTTGCTTGACTACCAGTGTTGTGATGGCAGTCACACTAGTGGGGGCTGGGTAGTCTACAAGCACATCCTTATTCAGGTCCCTAGTCGTTCGATTATTGAGACAGGGCATCGATACTCCGGAGTAGACTAGTGTATACGCTTCTCATCCCAGTTGGGGAGATGGTCTGTCCCACAGCCGTCAGTACGTCGTACTGGAGATAGTATGCAGGTGCTCGTTAGGTTACAGGTACACCGGACAGGACTCACAGGGAACTGTTGGTTGGTTTTATACCAGTCGTCAGTGAACAGTTCCCAGGTGACATGAGTACAGCATAGTCCGCAGACTTGACACTGCTACTTCGCCTCGAGTGTGTCCCACTGTTCTTAGATTGCTACCCTACCACAGCTCAAAGGAGTCGTGCAAACAGGTAGCAGTTGGGTGCAGTCCCGAGCACTTGGAGGCAGTGGCGGTTAGACAGGATTCGTCTCTCCCGGTATTGGGGGTTGATATCGCGCTGTGTCAGAGAGCCATTACGCAAAGTCCCTGGCCATGGCAAGCGAGATTTGCTGGTAGGTTCCAGTAGTTTCTCAGGGTGTAATAGGCTTCGCTCCGACACGACTTATACCGCTATTAGGGGACTGACGCTTGCCGCCCTCTAGGCCCGATATGCGATAGTCTTAGACGAACGGACCAGACTGTATAGAGATTGTCACATCAGACTCAGTAGGAGTTCGGATGGGTTTCCTCATCGGCCTTCTTATCGACATCTACCTGGGGACCGTTACGTACAGCTAGTGCCGCTTGCGGTCTGTGGTTAAACCCACTGCCGGCGTAGTAGTCAAGTCTCTAGAGTCCCACAAAGAGAGTTTCCCTACTCCGGGCGAAGCGATATAGAGGTCGTATGGTTTTACGACAAGGGTTCGGACGCATATATGTTTACGCACGTACGACATCCGGACAGTTTTTACTAGCCGGCTTTGGTTTAAGCCAGTTTCTAGTATCCGGTTATTGGATTTATACAGTCTAAAGTTTTTCCGTGTTTTCACGGATAGGAGGGACGTTCTCGTAATTGCGCGAGAAGCTTCTAGAAGATGGTGACTAAGGAGATTAAGGTGGCATATACATTGAATGAGATTAGTGAGTCATATGAGTGATTCATCCATGTCATTAATGTATCATAAATGCCTAATGACTCATGGAGATGAATCACCATTAGATATTTATGAAGCATGATTATTCATCATTTTATTTTCTTTTATTGATAAACTTTAATGCTTCATATATATTATGATAACTCATTTTCTCATATCAATCATCAATCTCACTTTCTCTCTCCTCAAGCTCTCCCTCTTCAAACCCTAATCCTCCGCTCTCATGTGTTGAGTACAAGGATTATATTAGACTACTTAATCCTCAACCATTCTCTATATCACCTAGGTTACTTAGATTAGCACTTCAAGAAACATAGTTACCTCTAGTTTGAGGTGAAGTTTGTAGTAAAACTCTCGGGTGGATCTTCTACTACTTAGAGAAGGCCGGAGAGGACGTGGAGAACGACAAGACGAAGGACTCGGTTCTATAGGTATAATCACTTAACATAGTAGTTAACACTTCTATGGTTTCTTGTTAGTTATTATTTATGCAAAGATTCTCGGTTAGTCGATGTTTACGCCTAAAACAAGATCGTTTTTCATTATTCCGCCTCCCCGCAAGTTGTGGGGTGTTGTACATCGACTTACAAAGACGACGTTTGTCAAGTCGTCAATTTTTTAGTAAAGCTTGCCCATCTCCTTGTCTTTGTTTCTAAGCTACTTTCGGAGCTCTTGGAGAAGTCGCTGCTCTGCGTTCATGGGACGGAAGATTGGCTCATCTTCGCTTTCCGAGCCTGACTCTTCATGAACTGAGAGCTCTCTCTGCTTACCAGCCTCACTAGGAAAGTCTTCATTACCTTCCAGAGGAGGCTGGCCTTGGAATATGGCAGCCATATTCATGCCAGATTGGATTTGGGATATGGTGGCCTCGTCCTTGCTCTTGCTGCGCGTGCCCACCATATAGACAGTGTGAATAACACATTCAGCCATCCCCTCATCTTTGGCGGGTAACCCTATTCCTCGAACCTTATGAGGTTCAGTCTAGCAGGAGCCCTAGCCCTTTTGTTGGCTTTGTATCTGAGCCTTTTATGCCTTAGCGTCTCAATTTTAAGGGCTTGGCGGGCATCTGTTTCCTGGGAAGCCACCGTGAGTCGATTAGCGGGGAGCTTAGAGAAGTCATCCGATCGACCAGTTGTCAAGGGCACCGCCGGAACTTGCTCAGGATGCCTTGTTACTTTGCTGGTGTTGATGGCCTTGCCCCCAGCTGGGGCTAAGGAAAGTCGTTCAAACACCGACTTGCGTTTGAGTTGGGGCATCTTCGAGACCACCACATTTGGCCTCTTGCCTTTCGAGACCAGCTTGTCTGTGACCGGGCCTTGAGGTGCAGGGATGGCATTAGCTGAGACAAACAGGATAGAGCTAAATGGTAGTGGCGGCTCTTCCCATTGTCGCCCGAGACTGGTCGGAAGGATCGTCCTGGCGTCCATCTTCATCGTGTAGAAGATGGGAGCTGAGTTCATCTTCGGAGACATTGTTGAAAGGTGATTGCTTAAAAATCCTGCATGAAAGAGCATTATTTTAGTATAAATATAGATATGTATATTGATTGAGTTCGCATGAACGTTTAACCCGAAATATGGGAGGAGAGATTGGTCCCACCGGGCGTGCCAGAATCTGTAGGGTGTTTTTCGTCACCACAATGAGATGGGAATACACGCGTGCTTGTCAGGCGCATTACAGATTCCCCCTACCTAGGGTAGGCCGGGGTTTAATGATTATGGAGATCCGAATCTCCGGCAGCCGTGGACTAAGCTGCCGTTAATTACCCCTCGCATTTGGAGCGAGGGAACCTCTGATTGACGGATTAAACTGGTCATGCAAACTCAATGTGCAGTGTTGTGTTTTGAAGGGGTTTTGGATATATCGGGGGCCCCGCAGAATTTTTACGGGGGTCTCGCTACCCGGATAGCGGGCCGGGGGTCAAGGGGGCTAGCAGCCCCCTTATGGGTGCGGGGCAGCGCCCCGTTAGAAATTTTTTCTAACAGGGACAGTGTCATGGAGTATGTGTGTGTGTACATATGTATACATATGTATATATATATATATATATGTATATATATAAAAGGGAGGAAGGCATCCAAAGGATGCGTGGGGCCAGCGCCAGTGCTTTGAGCGCAAGAGCGCTAGCACATTGAGCGCTAGCGCTTTGAGCGCTAGCGCACCACGTGTCAGCACGTGAGCGCTCGGACGCTAGCGTACTGAGCGCTAGCGCGCCATGTGTCAGCACGTAGACGCTCGGGCGCTAGCGCATTGGGCGCTTGTGCTCTGAGCGTAAGAGCGCTAGCGCTCTGAGCGCAAGAGAGCTAGCGCTTTGAGCGCAAGCGCGCCACATGTCAACACGTGGGCGCTCGGGCGCTAGCGCTCTGAGCGCAAGCGCGCTAGCGTGCCACGTGTCAACACGGGGGCACTCGAGCGCTAGCTCTCTTGGCGTAGGAGCGCTAGCGCACCACGTGTCAACACGTGGGCGCTCGAGCAGCAAAAGGGACATGGTCCCTGCAATGGGAGTTGTACTCCCAGAATGGAGCACTTATTATTTTGTGTGTATGTGTGTGTGTGTATATGAGGAGTTAAACTCCTAAGATGTTTTGAAGCTGATGAAGGGCTTCTCTCCTTGAGCCCTAGTTCTTCCCCAAAGTGGGGTTTCTGGAGATGGGTCTCCTTCTTCTTCCTTTGTTGGCCGGATCTTGAAGATCAAGAAATATGAGATTCTAAAAATCTCTCCTTTCTGAGATCTGATGGCAGATCTGAGTTCCCCTTTGTAAGTTTTGTGGTGAAAAACTATTTAGTTTTGGAAAAGGAAAAGTAAAACTCTTGATTTAATTAAAAAAAGATGAAAGTTTAGAACCTTGAGGAAGGAGAAGATCACAGATCTAGATTTTTCTTTGGAGAGAGAAAAAGTTCTTGGGATATTTTTATTATCCTTGTCTTTATAGGCTATACACTTTACATATAGCCCCTTGGGCTTTACAAAAATGGCATTTTAGCCATCCCATGACTCATGTGCCATTTCTTTTTGCACATAAGCCATGGGCTTACAAAAATTTGGCTTTATGCCCATTTCGCATACATTCATGCATAAAAAATTACATAAAAAATCATTTATTACATGATCTATATTTTGGCATGGAGGAGGCTGGCCACGGGCTCGACTTAGGCATGGGCCCGCTTGACCTGGGCTTGGGCCCACCTGGCTTGGGGGTTGACCTTGACTTTGACTCGGCCAACCGGTGTGCAAATTTTTACCCCAACAAACGTAACAGCCACCCGGGTATTGAGCGATCAGAAGATCAACAAGCAAGCCTATATACACTCCTGCAAAGCCTGTCAGTAACACTACCGTACAGTCCGGTCTCTTCGTCTGATATGTCGCATATCCAGTCTAGGGGTGGTATACGTCAGACCCCAGTAACCGATAAGTTGTGCCGATTTAAATCTCATAACAGGTCGAGAAACTACTGATAACACTTACCAGTAGATCTCCATAGCAGCCCTGGCTAGGGACTTCCAGTTATAGTCTATCGAGCACAGCGCAACATCAACCCACAATACTGGGAGAGACGAAACCCCTCCTATCGCTCATTGCCTCCATGTGATTCGGGACAGTACACAAAGGCCCCAGTTTTGCAAGTTCTCTTAAACGTGGTAAGGTGGAAATCAAAGCACAGTAGGAATCACACAAGACTCTATGACGATCTCGGGTTTACAGACTAACATGTACCAGTGTCACCGGAGAACTGCTATCTGACGATAAGTATAGTACCAACTAGGAGTTCTCGGCGAGTCCGTTCAGTGTACCCAGTCTCCACTGAGCACACGTATACCTCCTTTGATGTCAAACACCAATGGATATGGGATTATCCATCGCCCATCATATGGGTCAAGAAGCGTATACGCTAGTCTACTCTGGAGTGTCGATGCCCTGTCTCGATACACCCTCGACTAGGAACTTTTATAGGATGTACTTGTGGAGTATCCTGGCCCTACTAGTATGATCTACATCATAGTCCTGGTAATCAAGTACATATCCTAAGGGCTTCATCAACATGTGAGAGCAAAACAGTATCACAATACAAGTCAACATGTTAAGACAAAGAGCAACCAGACAGCATACTATCATGTCGAACAAGAAAGTCATCTCTATATATGTCCAAGAATCCACTATAATATATATCATATGTACAATAATGGCCTCTATGACATACACATAACTAACAGTACGGTGCGAAGCGACTAAGCCGGTTGAACTCTGCGGCGTAGACATCCACTGAGCGTCCATTCTGCTTCAACATAATGAATTTCTCCTCCATCTCGGCATTGGCAGTAGCCGGAAAATAGTGATCTAGGAAGCATGCGGAGAATGTGTCCCATCCAATAGGTTTCTCGAGCCAGCTTTCCTCCACGGACCACCATGTGCGGGCCTCGTCTTCCAGCTGGATCTTCACTACGTTCACTCTATCATCGTCAGGAACTCGAGCGGCTGTCAGGAGGTTCTCTATGTTGATGAGCCATTGCTCGGCTTCAATCGGATTTGCTGATTCCGTGAACACCGCTGGATGAAGCCTCCTGAAGTCCGAAACAGTACCAAACCTAGCTGGGTAGTCGGTACGAGGGTGCCCTCGGGGGCAGCGGGAACAGCCGTAGATCTTTCCAGGGCGGTAATCGTGGTCTCCTGTACCGCCTTCAATCCCTCGGCCAGGAGATCGGTCTTCCTCTCTTGAGCCTGGGCAAGGGTCGTCAGTGTGCTGAGGATCTTCTCGGTATGATCATTGGAACCGGCACCTGAGGAGTTTCCCGGAGGAGTCTGTATTTCTGAAAAAGATCAAAAGAAATTAGATTCAAACAAGGATTTCATGATGATTCAACGAGTATTAGAAAGTGAACAAAAATGTAGTACAGCACACATCAAGGGTGTAACTCAATCTAGGGATCCCTCGACGGAACTGTAATTTCATTCAAAAACCCGACGCTCTGATACCAACAAAACCATGTCACGTTCATCTTCCCAAAAATATGGAATACGAAGGGTGACACTAGGCCAGCCATGCTCCTACAGTCAGGAAATAATCCCACTGTAGTCATACTTCGGCTTGTAGCATTACATGGTAGTCAGTAAACAGTACTAGAGTAAAGGAAAATCACAGTTCACAACTTTATTACGTTACAATATAAAAAGTTCGAAATGCTCAGACTGTAATACTCTTTTCTGTATAGTAACAGAAGAATTTCCGTATAGAGATTTCAGAATCGTTACAGAGATGGAGAGGGTGGCGGCTGGAGGAGTTGGTGGGGCTGACGAGGGACTTGTCGGCGGTGAAGGGGATGCCAAACGGGGTGGTTTTCGGTGAGAGGAGTCGGAGGGGAGCTCGGTGGGATTTTAGGAGAAAGAGAAAGTGAGAGAGTTAGAGATTGAGATTGAGACTAAGAGAAGGTGGGAGAGAGAGACGTTAAGGGAAGAGAGGAGTCCGTCGAGGAGATCTTGGGGAGAAAGTTAGGGCTCGGTTGTGATGGGAGTGCAGGTCACGAGGGGGACATTGCGAGGAAGGAGGAGGCGCGGGTGAGGGGCTCGGTGAAAAATGAGAAAGAAAAAAAAGAAAATTAAAGAAAAGGGGATAGGGAAGTTGGACCGGGCTCTCTTATGCTTGAGTTGGGGAAGAGGAGGAAAAAAAGAGAGGGGTATGATATAATAATTAGGAGATTGGAAGGAAAAGTTTGGAAAATATATATATAGAAAAGATATATGGAAAAATATGGAATAGTTTATTTATTCAAAAGACGGAAATGTTACATAAGAACTGGGTATTACAGTGCAATTTTTAAGAATTGTTTAATTTGCAAGACCATAATTTTAAAAAAAGTTTAAGATAGTTTATTTTTTAATTACTGGTTAGCGTAATCTATCTAAAATATTAGATTAGGAAGGGTATTAATATTAATAATCAGACGAGGGTTTGGCCGCATACTATAAAATAAGAGGGTTGAGCATCTCAGGGTCCTTTTAGTGCAGATCAGGTATTCTTCTCTCTATCTCTCTCTCTCTCTCGATCTCGATATATATATATATATATATATATATATTGGAGTGATCCATTGCAAATCGATCCACCTTTTTAAAAAATGGGAGCTCCCGATCTACGACAAATTTTAACGATCTGATCCGTTCAAATTGATCACCCAACCTTTAAATATATATGTATGAAAAATCAAAAAATTTGAAGACCTCTAGCCTATGCATTGGATGATGTTTATGTTGTATTATCAAAAGATGTCCTTTTTTGCACACATCGATGCATAGACCAGACGTCTTCAAATTCTTTGATTTTTCATACACATATATTTAAGGATAGGATGATCAACTTGAACAGATCGGATCGTTAAAATATGGTGTAGATCGGAAGTTCCCGTTCTAAGAAAATGTGGACAGGTTTGCAATAGAGCAATATATATATATATATATATATATATATATATATATATATATATATAAAGAGAGAGGAGGGAGACCCTATGAGACTTTTTCGTCAGGTGGCTTCAAAAAACTACACCCTCCACCGTTTTATTCGACAATCGGCACCCATCATCTTCCTCTTTATCATTTAAGATGAGGATACACCGAATTTCATGTGATTTTACCACTTTTCATCGTTGAGTTAGCAATGTAAAAAGTTCTATTGTCGGTAAACCGTTAATTTTGCACCCACTAATTCAACGGTGAAAAATGGTAACATCACATGAAATTCGGTGTATCCAAATTTTAGGTGATAAAGATGAGGATGATGGGTGCCAATCATCAAATAAAACTTTGGAGGGTGTAGTTTTTTGACGCCACCTAATGAAAAAGCCTTTTAGGGCCTATTTTCCTCTATTATTCTCATATATATATATATATATATATATATATATATATATATATAGGAAACGGGTTATCACCTAACTAGCTGATATTAAACCGTCAGCTAGCTTATTATAGCCCAATCTGACCTTCAAATCGACGATCCGCTCCGGCCAAGTTGTTTTACACATAGAGTGATCTATGGATATAAAATTTTAATCACTTTGACACCGTCTCTGTCTTCGATCAAGTGTCCTAAAAATATGACATTTTTATTGTGTTTAACAGCAATCCATTTTTTAAACGCTTGAGCCATCACCTATAATGCATCATATCGATCAAAATTTTTACTCAATGTGTAGAGCAAGGTGGTCGAAGCGGATCGTCGATTTGATGGTCGGATTGGGCTATGTGATAGGCTAGCTGAATATTATATATTAACTAGCTAGCTGACAACCCGTTTCCTTATATATATATATATATAGAGAGAGAGAGAGAGAGACGATCTTATGAGGTCCGGCCTCATTTCTTATTTTGAGGCCAACTTTTCAAACACCCAACCCTCATGTTTTACATCGATCCAAATCGATCATCTTAATCTACATGTTATAATTAGCTTATGATTCAAATTTCAAGTGATTTAGAGGCGTTTAGCATGTCCATCAAGTGATCATATTTTTCATGCAACAAAGAACCAATAATTTTTTACTCCACTTGATGAATGAGTTAGAAGTTTCGAAATCCTATGAAATTTGATACGTATCTATACCATGAAAATCAAGATGGACAGGTTTGGATACATGTAAAACATGAGAGGTTAGGTGTTTGAAAAGTTGACCTCAAAATAAGAAATGAGGCCGAACCTCATAGGATCAACTCTCTCTCTCTCTCTCTCTATATATATATATATATATATATATAGAAAGAGAGAGAGAGAGAGAGAATAATATAGGAAAGAGGCCCTAGAAGGCTTTTTCGTCAGGTGGCGGCAAATAACTATACCTCCACTATTTTATTCGACGATCGGCACCGGTCATCTTGATCTACATCATCTATTATGCCGATACACCAAATTTCACATTATTCTAACATTTTTTCACCGTTGATTTAGTGGGTGCAAAATTAACGGTTTACCGATAACAAAACTTTTAACATTACTAAATCAACGATGAAAAGGTGTTAGAATAAAATGAAATTTGGTGTATCGACATATTATACTATGAAAATCAAGATGGCCGGTGTTGATCGTCAAATAAAATGATGGAGGGTGTGGTTATTTGCCGCCACCTAACGAAAAAGCCTCTTGTGGCATCTTTTCTCCATTATTCTCACATACACACACACACATATATGTCTTCTGGTTAAGACAACGGAGATAAGTTGATGGCCCTCTCATGGTCGTGATTCCCACCTGAGATTTTCTTCGAGATCTTTGATAAATTGTCGACTATTGATCATATCCGTTGTTTTTGTTGTATGGATACGGTCGACTGTTGGCAAGCTATCGAAGATCTCGGAGAAAATCTCAGGTGGAAACCACGACCATGAGAGGACCATCGTTTTTATCTCTACTATCTTAACCGAAAGAGGAGGGGAACTACGAAATTGGCGAGAAAAACACACACACATACACATGTATGTATATACATACATGTGTGTGTATTAGAGATGAGTTATGTTAACAGGTTTTAAAATATTTATAAAGCTTACCCATTGGATTTTTAAAAAAAGTGTGATCTTGAAAATTAAATCGATGTTAAAATTGTGCCCTAATTTCTTTTCTAAAAGTAACTTTCAATCGTAATATTCCTTTTTATCACTCTTAAATCTCAAAGTTTCTTTAATATTGGTTCAAATCTTAAAATTTATATATTTCACCTTTAATTATCGAGCAACGATATTGCGAAACCTTAAATTGATAAATCCATATCAAAAATTGTAAATGGACAAAATTACTCCAACTACAAAATCAACTGATTATACTATTGATTTAATTTACTAAAATACCCCCATTGATATTCTCTCAACAAGTGATGAGTTAATAAATTAAAAATATTTCTGTTGTAACACCCCACGCCCCAGTACAGATGATATTTTCGCTCTGGCCGAAACCGCACGGTTTTGTATTTTGGAGAGAACCAGACTTGAGAAGGGACAGCTCCCGATCAATGGTAATATTACTTTTTATCACTCTTAAATCTCAAAGTTTCTTTAATATCGGTTCAAATCTTAAAATTTAGATATTTCACCTTTAATTATCGATTAGCGATATTGCGAGATTTTGAATTGATAAATCCACATCAAAAATTGTAAATGGACAAAATTACCCTAACTACACAATCATTTGATTATACTGTTGGTTTAATTTACTAAAATACCCGATGAATTAATAAATTATAAAATATTTCTGTTGTAACACAACACAGATGGTATTGTCCGCTCTAGCTGAAATCATACGATTTTGTCCTTTGGAACGAACCGGACTCGAGAAGGGACCATTTCCCAGAAGGTCACCCATCCTAGGATTTCCTTAGCCCGAGCATGCTTAACTACGGTTCATCCAAAAGATGTCTCCATAATTAAGGGTGGTATCGTTATATTTATAATGAAGCTCGACCCTCTTTCGGAATGTGCTTCACGGACGCGATCCCATTGTTCTGAAGTGTCTCTCTCACTCAGATCACCAAGATGTCCGTAACAGACCGTACCGAGTGTGGACATGGCAGATCGCCATGATTTCTGAAGATCACACTGTTGTTGGGTATTACTTCTGTTTACCACACTGATGAATTAATATCAAAAAACCTTGTCCTCCCCCTGCAATTGCGATCCCTCACCATCGTGAAGTCGCCTCGTCCAATTTAGATTACTCTTTTATGAAATTTTGACTTGTTAGAGACATTGATTTGTAATAGTATGTTAATGAACATTTGGACACGCTAAAAACCATTCAATTTTTAAGAGTGAATATATATCAACGAACAGGCAATGATTTGATATATATCAACGAACATGCAATGATTTGTAATAGTTGGTAAAATTAGCAAAATTGATTTGTAGAACAAAGGTATATTAACAATGGCCTGTTATATATCAATTTTTTTTGTAGCAGTTTGTTACCTATTCTGCCAAGTTTTTGGAGTTAAAGTTGCATCACTTGGATATATTCTGTTATGTTAAAGTAGTATGTTAAAACCATTTTATAAATAAATCTAACTCTATATTTTGGAAAGTAGTGGTACCCTTGGATATTAGAGCAAAATATTTCTTGCAAAACATTATGATCAAAAATATTCCTAGCATTTGAAAAAAATTGCAATTTGTGATTAGTAAAAAAATAAATTAATTATCCAGAAAAAATGTAGCAATATGTCATTGCTGGATGCCAGAGGGAAGTTTTTTTTAAGTTACCAATGAGGAATTTTAGTAAATTAAACCAACAACATAATTAAAGGCTGTTGTGGTTAGGTAATTTTGTTCATACACAATTTTTAGTATGGATTTATCGATTTAAGATTTGGCAATATCGCTATCCTAATTATCGTTGTATTTACAAAAACACCATTAAATATCTATACCACTTCAAACTGTTTCTAATTAATTTCAAACTTAGATTTTAGCTATATACTAGTATTTTGCAAGTGTGATGCACGTTACATATTAAGTGCGATTTATTAAAAAGAGATTTGTGAAGTCGGTTACTTGAAGAAAGGTATGGGGTTAGTTGCGGTTACAATTTCGGCTTTGATTATATATATATATATATATATATATATATATATATATATATATATAATAATAATAATAATAATAATAATAATGGTGGAGAAAAGAGGCCATAGGAGATGGCGTCGAAAAAATACAGCATCCATCGTTTTTTCCGACGATCGGCATCCATCATCATCATCGTTCTCATCTAAGATATGCAAACACCAAATTTCATATAATTCCACACCTTTTTCACCGTTGAATTAGCAATGTAAAAAGTTTTATTGTCGGTAAACCATTAATTTTGCACCAACTAAATAAACGGTGAAAAAATGGTATAATCATATGAAATTTGGTGTATCCACACTACTAAAATAGGGGGTTGCCCCTACGGATATTGAAATCCGTAGGGGCAGATTTATGTTGGCCCTACGGATTAATCCGTAGGGCTATAAGGTTGCCCCTACGGGCCAAGACGTTCAAGAATAAAAATATTAATTCTTAATTTGGTGTTTGCCCCTACGGAGCCGCAAACCAAGGACCTACGGACAAATCCGTAGGGGCAACTAAATAGAGATTTAATAAAGGGCACAGATCGATTGCCTACGCCCGTTTTCTCTTTCTCCCTCTCTCGATCGCGCGCGAAACAAAATCCCCAAATCATTCCCGCCGTTCTCGTCGTCGCCACCGCCGTTCTCGTCGTCGCCGCCGTTCTCGTCGTCGCCACCGCCGTTCAGGTTAGTAAATCTTCAACTAAATTAAAGAAATTTTTGATTATTTAGAGCTAGGGTTCATGGCTGGGGCTGGGGCTGGGGTTGCGGTTGGATCAGTTAGGGTTCGGCAGGGGTTGCGGTCGGGGTCGGGGTTAGGGTTGGGGTTGGGGTTAGGGTTGGGGTTCGACTGCGGCTGGGGCTGGGGCTGGGGTTAGGGTTTGGCTTAGGGTTGGGCTTGGGGTTTAGCTGGGGCTAGGGTTAGGGGGCGGGGCTGGGCTGGGGCTGGGGCTAAGGTTAAGTTGGGTTGGGGTAGGGCTGGGCTGGGTCTGGGTCTAGGGTTAGGGTTTGGCTTAGGGTTGGGGTTAGGGTTTAGCTGGGGCTGGGGTTAGGGTTTGGTTGGGGTGGGGCTAGGCTGGGGCTAGGGCTGGGCTGGGGCTAGGGTTAGGTTGGGGTTGGGGTGGGGCTGGGGTGGGGCTGGGTCTGGGGTTAGGGTTAGGTTGGGGTTGGGGTTTGCTGAATTTGGCAAACCTGAGAGGAATTTCCAGCAATTTTAGCCTAGTTTGATTACTAAAATTATTGTTGATCGAGAAAATCTTGGGTCCTTCTAATCAAACATTGTTTGTTACTATATGTCAAAGAGTACTGATAAAAGAAAAAACCGATTTCAAGTGGAAATTAGGTATGTACAATGTTCTAATATAATTTGTATTTCTTGCCATCATCAAACATATAAAAGTACTAATATGAAATGGAAAATAAATAATCAAAGCTTTGGCATGTATGTAAAATCCCTTGTTACTTTTTATTGGTTGCCCAACTTTGAAAATTCTATCTATTAAATTAGACATACTCTAAAAAGAATGATATTGCAAGAATTTGACTTGGTGGAGACTTGCATCATTAATAGAAATATGAAAAGCCACCTTTGTTAGTCAAGAGTCATGGTAATAGACTTGTCATTATAGATTATAGTCAATTGTTTTTTCTATCATTTTCTTGATCCAGATGCTAATCAACTTGTTAATTAGTTACTGTTTTTATAACGTATTTGTCAATATTTGTTGACAGCGGCCTTTCTTTTGGATGAACATGTTTTTTTGATGCATGTTTCAGTCATGTGAATTCATATGTTGCGTATAACGCTTTATGATATCAGTATCCTACATTTGTAGTTTTAATTGTTGATTGTTATAGATGAATGCCATTGCAATAATATTTTTTGGTTGATGAATGCTATTGCAATGTAGGATGATCAGTTCTATCAATCTTGATCTCAATGGTTTAAAATCATGTTACACATACAACACGAATGCACAACAAACGCATAATTAGAGAGCGATTCGAGATGTTCAGGTTAAAACCAATATATGATACTCGATGATAATATGAAACCTTCGTACTCTCATCGACACTCATATATGAAACTAAAAGCGCCACTTAGTCCCCGTCTATCGGTTAACATACGTGCGATGCTCGTCGTGACATAGAACTATACGAAGGTTGTTAAATATCGGACGGTATAGCTCGATACTAACAACCATCGTATAGTCTACGCGACGAGAAAATTCAATCGTATGGTAACCCATAAATTTGTCCCGTGTGGACAAGTTAAGAATATATAAAGCAAACGCCTTCATTCACTTGTGTTTTCATCCGTTTCGAGATATTTCGTCGGTACCTTTCCGCTGGTTCTCCGTGTACAAAGATAGATTAGATGTTCATTTCAACGTTGTTTCACAGCTTTGAAATGATTATCTATTCTATTACAGTGTACTCGGAGAACAGCGGGGAGGTGCTGCCGAAATATACTCGAAACGGTTGAAAGCACAAGTGATGGGTGTTCGCTCTATACATTCTTAATGGGAAAGAAGCCTACCCCCGACAGCCGGAACACACACATACAACAAGAATACACAATAAACGCATAATTAGAGAGCGATTCGAGATGTTCGGGTTAAAACCACTATATGATAATATGAAACCTTCATATTCCCATCGATACTCATATATGAAACTAAAAGCGCCACTTAGTCCCCGTCTATCGGTTAACATACGTGCGATGCTCGTCGTGACCTAGAACTATACGAAGGTTGTTAAATATCGGACGGTATAGATCGATACTAACAACCGTCGTATAGTCTACGCGACGAGAAAATTCAATCGTATGGTAACCCATAGATTTGTCCCGTGTGGACAAGATAAGAATGTATAAAGCAAACGCCTTCATTCACTTGTGTTTTTATCCGTTTCGAGATATTTTGTCGGTACCTTTCCGCTGGTTCTCCGTGTACAAAGATAGATTAGATGTTCATTTCAACATTGTTTTATAGCTTTGAAATAATTATCTATTCTATTACAGTGTACTCGGAGAACAGCGAGGAGGTGCTGCTGAAATTTACTCGAAACGGTTGAAAGCACAAGTGATGGATGCTCGCTCTATACATTCTTAATGGGATAGAAACCCACCCTCGACAGCCGAAACACACACATACAATAAGAATACACAACAAACGCATAATTAGAGAGCGATTCGAGATGTTCGGGTTAAAACCAATATATGATAATATGAAACCTTCATATTCCCATCGATACTCATATATGAAACTAAAAGCGCCACTTAGTCCCCGTCTATCGGTTAACATACGTGCGATGCTCATCGTGACCTAGAACTATACGATGGTTGTTAAATATCGGACAGTATAGCTCGATACTAACAACCGTCATATAGTCTACGCGACGAGAAAATTCAATCATATGGTAACCCATAGATTTGTCCCGTGTGGACAAATTAAGAATGTATAAAGCAAACGCCTTTATTCACTTGTGTTTTCATCCGTTTCGAGATATTTCGTCGGTACCTTTCCGCCGGTTCTCCGTGTACAAAGATAGATTAGATGTTCATTTCAATGTTGTTTCACAGCTTTGAAATGATTATCTATTCTATTACAGTGTACTCGGAGAACAGCGGGGAGGTGCTGCCGAAATTTACTCGAAACGGTTGAAAGCACAAGTGATGGGTGTTCGCTCTATATATTTTTAATGGGATAGAAGCCTGACAGAGCTAGGGGGAGGCAGCATTCCCCCTTTTTTTACCCTTGACTATCGCTATACCGGTCCTTATGCCGAGATGTTCGGCCGGTATATGGGGGACGAGAGCCGGCTCGTGAAGAACTATCCACTTCAAGTTGAGTAGGGCGAGCCGCACCAGCGCTCATTCGCCCTCTTCTTTGATCAGGCTCGGGTACGTATTAATATATATTTTCAGTTGATCTATCGACTTATCATATTTATTATTAACACTTGCAATCTAATAACAATGTTTTTTTTTTGTATTTTCAGTTGGATTACAATTTTCAGCCTGTAGCCGACCCTGATCATCCGGGGAGGGTGCTCGACCTTCATGCTCTGTACAATGGCCTGATGAAGAACATGAAGGCCAAGGTTCGATACAACAGGAATGAGCTGAAGGCCGACTGCTACTTCCTATGGATGACGACCCCCGAGGCAGAAAGAGTGGCCCTCCTATCTACTCCGACGTTTGTGAGAGTCGACGTAGAGACATGGCCTTTATTGTGCGAATATTTCGACTCCCAGCGCAAACAGGTATGTATTTTAAATGTAATTCATTGTTTATGATATAATTTATTTTTTGTGTTCCTTAATTAGAAAACTAAATGTTAATGCGTTGTGCAGAAACAGTCCGCTCAGAATACAGAGAACAGGAAGTCGGCGAAGAGGGGTCGCCCTACTTACACAGGTGGCTCGAGGAACATTACTCGAGCTATGGAGTTATCGGAAAATTACAATAGATCGACCTTTGTGATATTCTGCAATATTAAGAATTATTTTCTAATATTTCTAATATTAAGAGTTATTTTCTAATATTGCAGACAACTCGGACCGTGGCGTCAGGTGGTACACCGAGCGTGCTGTCCGCATATCTTGCCGTCCACGACACCTCGACAGATCCCGCCACGGGCGAGCTTCGATATCCCGACGTCGCTACCCAGGAGTATTGCCTAAGTGTTAATAATTTTTCTACCCAAATTTGAAATTTTAGTTTTGGAAGGTTCAAGTTTAAATTTTATACTTATATTTTACTGCTTAATGTGGGTGTAGGAGCGGGTGGTTGAGCAGTCCGAGGCCTCGGGGATCGATTTTACCGGACAGAGCGATCCGAGGCTGCTGACCCCAGTTCTGGACGCCGCACACGGAAGGCACCACGGAGGTTGGGAGAGAGGCCGGGGACTGGGCCCTAGTAGGGCCCATATGAGGTTGGACTCCACCCTGGCGGTTACTTCCTCCGTCTCCAGTGACCGACGTGTCCATCAGGAACTGGAGAGCTTGAGGTCCACCGTTCAGGAGTTGAAGGAGATGCTGGTATGTGTACTACTTTATAGTAAAATATCATGTCATATTATATAGATATCAACATATCCATAATTAGTATGTAGCTTGAGCTTATTTGGTTTTAGACTTAAGTTTGATTAATCATACATACATATGTAATTAAAATAAACAACAGTTTTCCAAACTAGATATCCAAACGGGGTTTCGAAATAACTTAATAATGATACGAATTCGAATAATACACAGTTCTTACACGCTTCTTACACACGTTAGGTCCAGACGCGACAGGGTACATCGACCGAGCCTCCACATGCATCTCCTTCGGCTGCGGCTCCACAAGCTACTACATCGGCTGCGGTTCCGCAGACAGCTCCTATAGCTCCACCGCCCGCTCAGACTCTCGCAGCCGCGGCTCCGCAAGCGACTACCTCGACGGCGGCTGCGCAGACCACATCACCAGCTCCACAGGCCGTTCAGACTCCCGCTCGCGCCGAATTGCAGAGTTTATTGACCGAGGAGCAGGCGCGCGTTATTCTATCGTTATTCAGAGGTGGAGCTGGACCGAGCTAGGATAGCTTTTTGGTTTTTATTTTTTGAAACATGTATTTATTTATATCATACACATTGTACTACATTTTGAAACGATATTGATATTGGTTTATATTTATATCATATTCAGTTTTTGGGTTTCTTTTGTATATTATATGCATGAGATGTGATTATGAATACTGCGATATATGTTGTGTGATGATTAATTTTATATTTTATTGTTATATATATTATTGTGCCCAGGGCGGGGAAAAATCAGGCAGCCCCTTTTTAAAAAAAATACAGATAATTTGTACCTACGGATTAATCTGTAGGTACACATGTTGCCCCTACGGCTATATCCGTAGGGGCAAAATATCAGCAAATATGTTAAATAATTTTGTATCATATTTCTTTGTTCTTTAGTTTAGATCAATTTAAAATTTTGTTTCAGAAATATGTTAAATAATTTTAGTTAAGATAATAAAAAAATTAAAAGATATTTAAACTAGTTAACTTATTTAATTTTTTTTTTAAAAAGTCCGACCAAAACCAATTAAAACCTGTATTATTTAAGGTTAATATCTCTAAGAACAAAATGACCATAAGTATGTTCTGAAAGCCATTTACCTTGGAACAAGAGAGATGTATGGGGTTACCATAGAACAAGAGAGATGTGTGGAGACCATCCATGGGGTGGGGATCCATTCACCCCTACCCTCCACACACCTCTCTTTTGTTCTCAGGAAAATGGCTCCGAGAACACTCTTAGGCCATTTTCCTTGTATTATTTTGGCTGATTGTTTTTTTTTTAAATCCTTCTCAAATCTTTGTCCATTTCGCATGTCCAAAATACTAGTATGTTTAATCAAAATAAAAATAAAAATTAAAGGCTTCAAAAACTATTAATTTAGTTTCAACAAATTTAAAATGAGAAGAGTCATGTATTTGAGGTATTCATAGTTAATTACCATACATTAGTATAAAGTATTATTTTGCATGGGATCGATATACTACAACTACAACAACAAACCAAAGAGCCTTTATACCAAGCATATGTGGTAGGCTATGTGAAACTAACATAAGAATCATGCCGGGTGGAGCACAAGGATTCTACACCTCCACTCATATCGAACAATATATTTTCATTAAGGCTTTCATAAAATTATAGAGAGATCATAAACTATAGGTACATATGGATAATAAGTGTCTATTTAAACTAAAACTAAAGGTAAGCATAACATGAGGAATTGGGGGGAACTTGAATTTCCGTATAGGAGTACTACACCAACTCATATAAATAATAATAATTAAAAAGAACAATCCAACTGAAGCATTTGACTCTGAATGGAAAAATAAACAAAACAGCAAAAGAAATATTCATTGAAGGAATCTGTACTTAACTAACTAGCATGCAATAGAAATTGATCCACTTTCTTCAAAGCAAATTTGGTGTGAGCCAAACTGGTGGTGGCCAATTTAATCTTGGAATATCTTGAGGATAACATGGTGCTATGGTACCATCTTCTAAGTTGCAAACACCGATATCACGATCTCTATCTTTAAAGTATGGAGTTTCTTCCCAATTGTCATCGACAAAGTAGATGCAATTTCTTTTCAAGTTAGAAAAGTTTTGAGTGGGCAAAGATATGCTGGAGCCATTCCCGATGAATAATGCGTTTTGATCCTCCAGAGATTGCATCCTCAGACAGCGAAACTTGTCGCCGTCATCGATTAACTGGTACACTTCAAAAGAAACTGTCCTAAACACATCCTCGCCCTCGCCTTTATATCGCTCCCTTCGAACAAGCAAAATTCGAGATGAGGATACAACCAAGTATGAACATAAGAAACGATCATAATCAGGTTCCAGATCGAGTTGAATGGTACGAATAGCACATGGGCGTTGAGAAGTGTTGGTTGTGAGATCCCAGACTTTGACTTGTTCATAATTATCCAACGTGTAGAAAACGCTCTAACTTGATGAGGAATGAAGGGGTTTAAATGAAATATGGAGGAGCTTTTTAGTAATTGATGAGGAATGAAGGGGTTGTTTAGTAAAAAGCTCTAACTTGAAAGACCCTTCACCTACTTAAATTGCACTAAAAAGACCCTAATAAACCAGAAAAGGGAATCTTTTGGGTATCTTACATTACTCCATTAAAGGGTTAACAATGAGTATCAGGATAGGGTCTCAAAACCCCCGACCTCTTTTCTTCTCCCAAAATTCATTATCTTTCCCCTAAATTAGCTTTAGGTTGGATTTTCAATCAAAAATCTCTTAAATTGATAATGAAAACCGGCTCGTCTTCTTCCGTATTCTCCAACAACGAGATTGTCAACTGCCGTTGTCCCATTAATTTCAAGTTTCAAGTTAGTAGACAAACTCGTTCGAAACAAGAGTAGTTCAAGTTCAACCTACCTAAATACATAGCAGATAAGAGAGCAGTTTGAGAGAGAGAGAGAGAGTATAGATAGAAATCATGTCAAGACTCCTGATCATCACCAGATTCCAGCATACACTGTGTGTCGAAAGTAAAAGGTAACTAGCAAAGGCTAATAAAGCAGATGCAATCCACAGAATTCAGGATTATTTCTAATAAGATTATGACTGCAAGCCATGTAATAGAGTAAAACTTGAAATTTTTTCTGTATCTTCACAGTTTATAAAACAGGATGTATCTTCACAGTTTATAAAACCAGAAAAGGGATTGGGGTCGGATGGACCTGCAATGGCTATCCGATTAGGTCTTCTGGAAGCTGGATTCACATAAGCAGAACGACCTGCTGGATTAGTTTGTTCTGCAGATATTACGCCTGCAATACCAAAAAGAAAGGAAACAAACAAGTGCATCTCAAAGAAAAGTCGAGGATGAAGATATTTTAAAGCCCTGCAGAACAGATAATCTGAGATCAATCTCATTTTTTGTTTGTGTGTTTAGCTTGAACAAACAGAAAATAGATAATCTGAGTTCAAGTAGTGACACATATGATGACCGGAAAAAGGTTGAACAAACATCTATGTTTTCAAGGCCAGAAAAAAATACATTGATATACGACAAAAGTCACACCTTGGGTAGGAATGAAAGTACTTTGGAAGCTTGGATTCGCAATTCTAGCATTAGCTGCAGTGAGTGGTGGAACTGAATTTAGGGCAATGTTGTTGGCGTAGGATGGACCTGCATTGGCTACACCAATGCTGCCTGCTTGAGCAGCTTGTTTGCAAGTGTGGCTGGAACCAGCTATGTGGGATCCAATGGGTCTTCTGGTAGCAATTTCTGAAGCTGGGTTCACTGGCGCTGCATTGCCTGTAACATCAGTAAACATGGATGAATCCCAAAGGGAGGTCATGGCTTGTAGAGAATAGAAGCATATAATATAAATCATTTACTCCACTTTCGGCTAAATTGAACTTGGGTAAGAAAAAGAAGAATGTTTTCTAATGGATGTCCATACATAACTGTTTCTCCTGCCACAAAAAAATTAACGTTTTCTAAATGTTAATTTGTTATTCACCGTGCAAGTCCCAGTGCATTGTTTTTAGTACATTGCTTTAACAGTCAGATTCTTGCAGACAAGGAATCTTATAAGCCTCACAAACAATGGCATGCAATTTGTATCCAACGTTTTGTTAGTCCGTTAGTAATTGAAGCATTTATTGGATAGGCTGCACATGTCAGTAATTAAAATGATCAAAATCCATAAAGAGAAGCCTCCATAGATCCCCAAATGCATCCAACACAGAGATAAAGACAGGAAAAGAACATATACACATTGTCTCAAAACTTGGCTCCGCAGTTTTTTCAATATGCAAACAGGGCATACCTTCAAGGTTGAGAAAACCGGTCATCCCTGCTGCCAAGAGGATAACAAGTTATAGGAGGCAGCTAGCATCTGTTGGAAAAACTGAAATAGATCTTGAGGCACCGTGTAGGCCTGAAATCAGTAAAGATCATCAATGCAAGTAATTTTAGGGAGCTGCAGTCGCAGATTTCAACAGATGACAAACTAGATATGGGTCAATAACAGACCTTGTGCTTTAAAGTTTGGAGCAGCACTTGTGATTGGGAAAGTCGGTAGCTCCTCGTGTTCGCAAGAACTTTTGAGCGTTAAATCAAGAAAGGAAGTGCTTTCAGAATTATGAGATTCAGAGTTAACATCAGTTGAGCCTTCCTCAGGAAAAACACAGCTGCTACCAGCCAAAGTTACTCTAGATTGGTTCATGGGATGATGAGTATCGGCTATTTGATATTGCGCGCTGGTGAATAGTAGCCACATCAGAAGTATCAACTTGGGCACCAGGGTCCCCACCTGCAGCAACAGTTAACTTCAGAAATCATGGAAGACCCGCATAAAAAAACACACGGTGATCGTTCACGAAAAGGTAAATAGTTTGTTTTGAATCAGATAGAGTATCTGATAAATTTATGCTCCCCATTATTATATGATTAACATGGTTGAAACTTTTTTGTGGGAGCAATACCTCAAGGCTTCACATCTATAATAAGTTTTAGCGGAGTTCCATTGTTAAATAATAATGATATAATAATATCACTCTAAACAACGAGGTAGAAATTTCGTCACGGCATTTAACCAACATAAGGGTGACTAAGGAGACAAGACCAATCCTATCAATAAATATGAAAGGGTGCGGACCCCACATTACCTGCAATTTCAGAAAATATGAATCAATTCTTTAGTATTCTCTTGAAAAAGACATTGGTTATGAATTAATCAAGAACCTAGGAGAACAACTATCTGTGAAAATACAGAATTTTCAAAAAGGACCAACATTTTAACTGCGTCTAATAAGAATTCAATTTTATACAAGAGCTAGCACAACAATATTACCCATCCAGCAAGCAAGACCCCTATCTCTAAAAGGGGTTGTAAATCATCTATGTACCAAAAAAACCTACCTTTGATTTCAAGAATATAATTAAACAGCATCGATTGCAAACATAAATTACTATTCTGCTGAAAATATATGATTAACGAAAAAGAAACAACATTTTAATGGTATTTCATTCCCTCATTAACCAAGAATCTGAACTTTTTAAGAAAGCCAAAACCCTGGCTAGCCTCTATATGTTAATCGATCGGTGATCATGTCATCAATCAAAAAGCTAATGTGACGGAGGGCTCTTTTTACCTCCTTCCGATGTTGTCTTCCGTTGATCTGCCAATGGCTGTGATTGATAGCTGGGATTGGATCTGGTGGATCTGGAGAGTGGTCTCCTCTTGCGTGTGGATCTCAATGGGTTTTGAGGAGTTTGCGTCGAGTACCTGCAAAAAAGTCCCGGGGTGGTTTGGTACCACCGAGCACCCTCCAACGATCAAGTTAGTGACAAGATCCGAGCAGAGTAACGGCTAAGTGGGTTAGAAATTGCTTACTTGAACCGTCTTCAAGAGGGGTTTAAATAGCGGTGGCAGCATGCAGGGATATGCGCGAGGATCACGCCGGCAGTTACACTCCTGACGTCATGCCCGCGTGAAGAGCGGGATCACCGGTTAATGGGGATTGGCGTGGAACGTGGGATGTTGCCGGCGGAGATCTCGCGCATGGCGAGATTCGCGGAGCGGCGGTTACGCCTGCGAGCGGTGCCGTTGGTCGGTCGATGAGAGCGAGGAAAATGGCCTCGGCGGGAGAGCTCGGGGACGAGCTGGAGAGCCGAGGCATCTTGTCTTGTGCGGTAGCCCGAGGTGAGCTAGGAGGCCGAGGAGGCCAATTTGTGCAGGGGCTTTGAGGAGAGCCAGCGCCTGCCCGGGGATGGGCACGGGGGTGCCTGGTCGGCCTCTGTAGGTCCTTTCTTCTAAGCTCTGGGATACGTCATCTGTCACATGTCATGATCTGGGAGATCGTTGATATAGAGCATCATCATTAGCCCCTCATTCTCGTCCTGACCAGTTGACGGGTCGGGTCGAGAGTGGACTGCCGGGCCACCAGGGGTGAGCTCCCTTTGAAGATATCGTCGGGACGTGTCCCCGGGCAATCGGTTGTCTTTTCTGCCTGAGAATCAAGGGCGAGATCTCTGCATTTAAGAAAAGTGCGCCGGATCAAGCGTTCTGTCACTGAAATGACGGTCCACGTGTCAAGCGTCGGTTGGCCGACACGACGTGTGCAGACCTGCGGCGTCTGATGGGATGCGGCTCAATGCTGGAGCGACAGGTGGAGCAATCGGGGTCGTCGAACGCGAGGAGGCGTTTTGACGAGAAACGAATGTCGCCGTTGGATGAGGGCGATGGCAGCAATAAATAGGGATGGGGTCCACTCCAGGGCCCATATCTCTCCATATTTTTCTCGCTTTAAGTCTTGATTGCTCGGCGCTCTTCTTCCTTCGTCTGCTTTTGTCTCCCGAGGATCCCCTTTTGCCTGGCTAGATGTCTTCCTTTATAGAGTCTGTAGATGTGGTAGGAGTAGATTTTAGGGGCCCTTTAGTTGAGCCTGAGTCTTCCTGGGGAGCAGGGGTCAGATCCACTTCCCGGGATCGTGCGGCGGGGGCAGCCCATAGGGAGGTGGCGGTGGACGTTGCTCCCGGCGCGCCGTGTTGGGTGAAGCACGAGGATGAGCTCGCCAATGCTCGGGCTCGCTTCCATATCCTTTCTGGCTATACGCTTCGTTTGGCCGAGAAAGGAGAGAGGGCAGACCAAGTACGGGGTAAGAATATCGCCCTGTACCTGGAAGCTTTTTGGGGCGGAATGCGCCTGCCTTTCTATCCCAAGGTCATCGGAGCGCTGAACTTCTTTGGGCTAGCCCCGGGCCAACTGGTGCCGAACTCATGGAGGATTCTCCTCGGGTTCTTGGTCCTCCTGAAGCTAGAGATGGTCTCTTTCAGTCTATCCATCCTTGATTCCTCTCTTCTTTATAAAAATCACCCTGGGGGACAAGCGGGCGACCCGAATTGGGTTTATCTCTCCTTTAGGAAGCGATTAGGGGGCGCCGCCGGGTCAGGAGTTGTAGTCCTACTTTTTTTCCATCCATGACTGGAAGAAGTTCTTCTTTGTCGCGCTGCCCAAGGATGAGGACTGGCCTGTGCCCACTAAGTGGTCAAGGGAAAATTGCTTGCCGGGAAATCAGTCCAATGACCCCGCCGCGGTGAGAGTGGCGTCGTGGGAGCCCATTCCCCGACCTGACGTGCTGCTATCTGAGAGGGTCTTGAGTTGGGTCGGCTCAGCCCCGTCGAATTTGTCTGTAAGTTAGGCTTGCGTTTTTCTTTTATTTTTGTGTCGCTGACCCCACTGTATCTTGTCTTGTGCAGAACCCATAGATATGAACGAACTCCGAGCCTCCATGCGGCAGCCGAAGAAGGCCACGAAGGCTGGAGGCGCCAGCTCTTCCTGCTCGAAACCTGTCCCAGTTCCTCCGTCCCCCATCCCGGTGCCTCCGGTGGCCCTACCTCTTCAGCGCCCAGGGACGGTCCTCGCCCCGGAGCCCGGCAAAGCGCCGAGCCGGAAGTGGGCTCGACTACAGGAGGACCCGGCCTCGGAAACAGAGACCGGCTCTCCATCGGCACCTCTCAAGAGGGGCCCCCGAAAGGTTCCTCGGGACCCGGCCTCCCCGATCATTGTGGAGGAGGAGGACTTCCGGTTTGCAGTGCCCTCAGGGCTCTCCGTTGCCGACATCCTGCTGTTTGATATCGAGAAGTCGGCAGGGGGTAGGGTCCCTGGTGGAACCCTCAGAGGCCAAATGGCGTCCATCGCCCAGGAGGTCGTGCAGGTAAGTGCTCGGTTGTTCGTGAGATTTTGTGCCTCCTTTGTCGTTCTGAACTCTCTGACTATTTCAGGTCCTCCAACACGTCGCCCTCACCGTCCGTATGGGGGACAAGGTGATATCCCGGTGATGAAGGCCGCGGGCCAGCTTACCTTACTGGAGGAGAGCTCCAAGCGGAAGCTGGAGGCGGCGATGGCGAGGGTCGCCGGCCTGGAGGGCGAGGTGGCTGTCGGGAAGTAGGAGGCTGCCCGGCACCGCGAGGCCACCTTGGCCGCCGAGGTCAAGCTTGAGGATGCCAAGGTGCTCGTCTGTACCATGAAGACGACGGTGAAGACCCTCCGAAAGGAGTTGGAGGTGGCGGCCAAGAGGATGGAGCGAGCCAACCTCGGGGCGGCGAATGCGGTGGAGAACTATAAGAAATCGAAAGACTACTACTCCGACCTAGCCGTGGCCACTACCAACATCTGGCATGAGGCCCTCGACGCCGTTAAGGCTCAGATGCCTGGGTTTGCTAATGAAGAGCTCCGGGCCAAATACCCCCTCACGGGTGCCGACGAGCAGGGGGACGACCTCGAGGATGCGGCCGGGGAAGAGATTCCCGATGAAGAGGTGGACGAGGACCCTCCTCGACTCGTGGTAGATATTGAGGCTCCCGAGGTCGCGCCTGGCCCCGAGGCCTAAAGACCCTCGTCTTCCTGCTTCTTTTTTTGTAAGCCTCCGGGCATTTTGTAAGGCTGGGGAGCCCCCAATACCCTTGTAAAGATCTTGATTTTGGTAATAAAACTTTGCTATTTCATTGCTTGCATATTGTCCTTTGTTTGTGAAGAATATTCGTAGAATATCCGTACTTGCACTGTTGAGCTTCCTTGTCAGGTCAGTTCTTCGTCTGGCGATCGCGTGTCGAGTTGATTTCGATCACTTGCTAAGTGTGCAAAAGTCGCTGGGAAGAAGGTATCCCCATGGCCCCGAAGTCAAGAAGGGATCGCTCAGACTTATATAGACCTGGCGTTTCTTAGGGAGTGCTTCAGATCCGCTGCATTTGATGGCCAGTAGGCTGCCTGCTGCAGATGCGCCGATCAGAAGGAAGCTCCGTGGCCTCACTTTGAGGGCTTCAAATCCTCAGCGTATGGTGGGAAGGAGGATGCCCGCTGGGGATGCGTCGAGCAGGGTAGCTTCTCGGCTGCCTCTTAGCGAGGGCTTTGAATTATGGCGTCTTGGGTAGGGAGCTACCAGAAGGGGATGACCGAGCAGGGAAGCCGCTCGGTTGCCTCTTGGCGAGGCCTTTGATCCCTAACGTCCTGGGTAGGGAGCTACCAGACGGGGATGACCGAGCAGGGAAGCTGCTCGGTTGCCTCTTGGTGAGGGCTTTGATCCTTGGCGTCCTGGGTAGGGAGCTACCAACCAAAGATGACCGAGCAGGGTAGCCGCTCAGTTGCCTCTTGACGAGGGCTTTGATCCCTGTCTCGCGGGTAGGCAACTACCAGCCGGGGATGACCGAGCAGGGAAGCCGCTTGGTTGCCTCTTGGCGAAAGCTTTGATCCCTGGCGTCGTAGGTAGGAAGGTACCAGCCGGGGATGATCGAGCAGGGTAGCCGCTCGGCTGCCACTTGGCAAGGGCTTTGATTCCTGGCATCGTGGGTAGGCAACTACCAGCCGGGGATGACCGAGTGGGGAAGTCACTCGGATGCCTCTTGGCGAGGGCTTTGATCCCTGGCGTCGTGGGTAGGAAGCTACCAGCCGGGGATGACCGAACAAGGGCGGGTCCGATTGCCGCTTGGCGAGGGCTTTGATCCCTGGCGTCGTGGGTAGGAAGCTACCAGCCGGGGATGACCGAATAAGGGCGGGTCCGATTGCCGCTTGGCGAGGGCTTTGATCCTTTAGGACAGGGGCCGCGCAGGGTTACTTCCCGGTGCCTCTTATCGAGGGTTTTGATCCCTGTCGGTTGTGGTAAGAAGCTACTAGCCGGGGATAGCCGAGTAAGGATCCGGCTTGACTGCCTCTAAGGAGGACTTGATCCTTAGCGTGGGAGGGGCTGTAAGAAGCTTACTAAGGATGGGGGCCGAGCAGGGTTACTGCCCGGTGCCTCTTGGCGAGGGCTTTGATCCATGTCGGTCGTGGTAGGAAGCTACCAGCCGGGGATAGCCGAGCAAGGGTCGGGCTCGACTGCCTCTAAGGAGGACTTCGATCCTTAGCGCTAGAGGTGATGTAGGAGGCCTGCTAAGGATAACCGGGCAGTGAAGCTGCGCGGTTGCCTCTTGGCGAGGGCTTTGATCCCTGGCATTGTGTGTAGGGAAGCTACCGGCCTGGGATAGCCGAGTGGGGTAGCCGCTCGGCTGCCTCTAGGTGAGGGCTTTGAACCTTAGCATTGGAGGGGCTGTAAGAGGCCTGCTAAGGCTAACCGGGCAGTGGGGCTGTGCGGTGGCCTCTTGGCGAGGGATTTGACCCCTGGCGTTGCGTGTAGGGAAGCTACCGGTCAGGGATAGCCGAGCAGGGTAACCGCTCGGCTGCCTCTAGGCGAGGACTTTAATCCCTGGCGTTGCGTGTAGGGAAGCTACCGGCCAGGGATAGCCGAGCAGGGTAGCCGCTCGGCTGCCTCTAGACGAGGGATTTGATCCTTAGTGTTAGAGGGGCCGTAGAAGGCCTGCTAAGGATAACTGGGCAGTGAAGCTGCGCGGTTGCCTCTTGGTGAGGGTTTTGATCCCCGGCGTTGCGTGTAGAGAAGCTACCGGCCAGGGATAACCAAGCAGGGTAGCCGCTCGGCTGCCTCTAGGCGAGGGCTTTGATTCCTGGCGTTGTGTGTAGGGAAGCTACCGGCCAGATTATCCTTAGCAGTATAACGGTTTTAGCCGTGACCATATTGGTTTTTGGTCACAGTTAAACCCGTTACCAAATCCCTTCCCAGTAGCAGTGACCATAGAATTTTCATACTATTCATGTGATAATTTAATAAATATAATAAATAAAAAGATTTGTCAATTCTATGATTTAAATATCTATCCCTATTTTTATCTCTCCCTCTACTATTACAACCACAGCTCATAGGGTCCCAGTTTTGATTTCAATTTGATGGTCTACTACAGCCTCTGATAGAGGCATATCACTACTACAATATGGAGTTTCCCCTACGGACTCAGGAATCCGTAGGGACAAATATTTCTTACCCCTACGGATTTATCCGTAGGGCCACATCGTTGTGCCTACGGTGCCTTACGTTCTAATTTTTTGTTTGGCTCTACGGAGCCGTAAACGGTGGACCTACGGTTATGTCCGTAGGGGCATATAAATAGGTTATTAATTAAAAAAAGAATAGAAAAGTTATTCATCGTTCCCAAAATTTCTCTCTCTCACTCCCGTGCCTCTCATCGCCTATTTCCGCGCCTCGTCGCCACCGCGCTCCGCGCCTCGTCACCACCTTCATCGGTCGTTCCCACACCTTCGTCGACTTCCCGCGCCTCGTCGCCACCATCGCCGATCGTTGTCGACCACCGATTTCTGTCGTCTCCTCCACCACGTGCCCGGTTAGTAATTAAATCTCAAATTATTTTTAATTTTGATGATGTTAGGTCTAGGGTTCAGGCCAGGTTCGGGTAGGGGTGAGGGTTTGGCATTGGCATCGGCATCGGCATCGGGTTCGGTTAGGGTTAGGGTTAGGTTCAGGGGTTCGGTTGCGGTTGGGGTTAGGGTTGGGGCTGGGCTGGGGCTAGGGCTGGGCTGGGGCTGGGGCTGGGCTGGGGCTGGGGCTCGGTTTCGGTTGGGGTTGGGGCTGGGATGGGGCTGGGGTTAGGGTTCGGTTGGGGTGGGGCTGGGCTCGGGCTGGGGCTAAGGTTCGGTTGGGGTTGGGGCTGGACTGGGGCCGGGGGATCGCAGCCGCGGTAGATGGTGGAGGAGCTGGGGCCAATCTTATGCAGGTCCACAATGTAGTCTCTGACGATGTTGCCCCAATTTCCATTGAGACATGAGGAGACATGGGAAGAATTCGTGTCTTTCGTGTTGTAGTTTTTGGTGTCTTTAACCAAAAATAAATAATGATAATCAGAAATTACTGCTCAACAATTACTACATACAGATATTATCTTCAGACCGCACAGCTATTATATTAATTATGAAAATTGTATTGCAATGTAGGATGTTGTAATAACTCTTTTGTATCCCTCATGCATGAAGTCAGCAAGTTGACACATTGAGTCACAATTATCTCTTCTCATAAATTCAGCACAAATTTTAGTTGTACAATAAAAAATAGCTCAATATAATCCCTTATATCTCTTTGTAGATAAGTTGCTGCAACTATAGTGCCATCAATCAACAGGAGTAACAATCTTCTAGTAATTGAATTCTTAATTGAATCTATAAATTCTAAATTTTTGCAATAATTTAACCCGAAATCTCAACCCCAACTCAAACCAAATCGAAACCTGTAGGAATTGTCAAATTTGAAAACAATGAAACGAAATTCGAAAAAATTTCTTAGAAAGCCGATAGGTTTTCGTGAACATTGAAAGTGTAAGGACATTCTTTACCTTCGATAGGGTTCGGTTGGGGTGAGGCTGGGGCTAGCTAGGGCTTGGGCTTCATCACCTGATATAGCGAAATACAAAGCGTACTTCAGTACACCCGACCTCATTGAGTTTCCTATTGAAGTTCCCGGTCAAACGGCATATGCATATTTTTATTCGCCATGAAATCCCAATTATCAAGCTACCGAGGACGAAAAGCCACCTTTGTTAGTCGAGAGTTATGGTAATAGACTTGTCATTATAGATCATAGTCAATTATTTTTCTTGATCCAGATGCTAATCAACTTGTTAATTAGTTACTGTTTTTATGGTATGTTTGTTTATATTTGTTGACAGTGGCCTTTCTTTTGGATGAACATGTTTTTTTAATGCATGTTTCAGTCATGTGAATTCATATGTTGTGTATAACGCTTTATGATATCGGTATCCTACATTTATAGTTTTAATTGTTGATTGTTATAGATGAATGCCGTTGCAATAATAGTCTTTGGTAAATGAATGCCATTGCAATGTAGGATGATCAGTTCTATCAATCTTGATCTCAATGGTTTAAAATCATGTTACACATACAACACGAATACACAACAAACGCATCATTAGAGAGTGATTCAAGATGTTCAAATTAAAACCAATATATGATACTCGATGATAATATGAAACCTTCATATTCTCATCGATACTCATATATGAAACTAAAAGCGCCACTTAATCCCCGTCTATCGGTTAGCATACATGCGATGTTCATCGTGACATAGAACTATACGAAGGTTGTTAAATATCGGACGGTATAGCTCGATACTAACAACCATCGATAGTTTATGCTACGAGAAGATTCAATCATATAGTAACCGATAGATTTGTCCCGTGTGGACAAGTTAGGAATGTATAAAGAAAACACTTTCATTCACTTGTGTTTTCATTCGTTTCGAGATATTTCGTCGGTACCTTTCCGCTGGTCTCCATGTACAAAGATAGATTAGATGTTCATTTCAACGTTGTTTCATAGCTTTGAAATGATTATCTATTCTATTACAGTGTACTCGGAGAACAGCGGGGAGGTGCTGCCGAAATTTACTCGAAACGGTTGAAAGCACAAGTGATGGGTGTTCGCTCTATACATTCTTAATGGGATAGAAGCCCTGCCCCCGATAGCCGAACACACACATACAACAAGAATACACAACAAACGCATAATTAGATAGTGATTCGAGATGTTCAAGTTAAAACCAATATATGATACTCGATAATAATATGAAAGCTTCATATTCTCATCGATACTCATATATGAAACTAAAAGCGCCACTTAGTCCCCGTCTATCGGTTAATATACGTGCGATATTCGTCGTGACATAGAACTATACGAAGGTTGTTAAATATCGGACGGTATAGCTCAATACTAACAACCGTCGTATAGTCTATGCGACGAGAAGATTCAATCGTATGAAACCGATAGATTTGTCCCGTGTGGACAAGTTAGGAATGTATAAAGCAAACACCTTCATTCACTTGTGTTTTCATCCGTTTCGAGATATTTCGTCGGTACCTTTCCGCTGGTTCTCCGTGTACAAAGATAGATTAGATGTTCATTTCAATGCTGTTCCACAGCTTTGAAATGATTATCTATTCTATTACACTGTACTCGGAGAACAGCGGGGAGGTGCTGCCGAAATTTACTCGAAACGGTTGAAAGCACAAGTGATGGGTGTTCGCTCTATACATTCTTAATGGGATAGAAGCCTTACCCCCGACAGCCGGAACACACACATATAATAAGAATACACAACAAATACATAATTAGAGAGTGATTCGAGATGTTCAAGTTAAAACCAATATATGATACTCGATAATAATATGAAACCTTCATATTCTTATCGATACTCATATATGAAACTAAAAGCGCCACTTAGTCCCCGTCTATCGGTTAACATACGTGCGATGTTCGTCGTGACATAGAACTATACGAAGGTTGTTAATTATCGGACGGTATAGCTCGATACTAACAACTGTCGTATAGTCTATGCGACGAGAAGATTCAATCGTATGGTAATCGATATATTTGTCCCGTGTGGACAAGTTAGGAATGTATAAAGCAAACACCTTCATTCACTTGTCTTTTCATCCGTTTCGAGATATTTCATCGGTACGTTTCCGCTGGTTCTCCGTGTACAAATATAGATGTTCATTTCAAAGTTGTTTCACAGCTTTGAAATGATTATCTATTCTATTACAGTGTACTCAGAGAACAGCGGGGAGATGCTGCCGAAATTTACTCGAAACGGTTGAAACCACAAGTGATGGGTGTTCGCTCTATATGTTTTTAATGGGATAGAAACCTTACCCCCCGACAGCCGGAACACACACATACAACAAGAATACACAACAAACACATAATTAGAGAGTGATTCGAGATGTTCAAGTTAAAACCAATATATGATACTCGATGATAATATGAAACCTTCATATTCTCATCGATACTCATATATGAAAATAAAAGCGCCACTTAGTCGCCGTCTATCGGTTAACATACGTGCGATGTTCGTCGTAACATAGAACTATACGAAGATTGTTAAATATCGGACGGTATAGCTCGATACTAACAACCGTCATATAGTCTATGCGACGAGAAGATTCAATCGTATGGTAACCGATAGATTTGTCCCGTGTGGACAAGTTAGGAATGTATAAATCAAACACCTTCATTCACTTGTGTTTTCATCCGTTTCGAGATATTTCATCGGTACCTTTCCGCTGGTTCTCCGTGTACAAAGATAAATTAGATGTTCATTTCAATGTTGTTTCACAGCTTTGAAATGATTATCTATTCTATTACAGTGTACTCGGAGAACAGCGGGGAGGTGCTGCCGAAATTTACTCGAAACGGTTGAAAGCACAAGTGATGGGTGTTCGCTCTATACATTCTTAATGAGATAGAAGCCTTACCCCCGACAGCCGGAACACACACATATAATAAGAATACACAACAAACGCATAATTAGAGAGTGATTCGAGATGTTCAAGTTAAAACCAATATATGATACTCGATAATAATATGAAACCTTCATATTCTCATCGATACTCATATATGAAACTAAAAGCGCCACTTAGTCCCCGTCTATCGGTTAACATATGTGCGATATTCGTCGTGACATAGAACTATACGAAGGTTGTTAAATATCGGACGGTATAGCTCGATACTAACAACCATTGTATAGTCTATGCGATGAGAAGATTCAATCGTATGGTAACCGATAAATTTGTCCCGTGTGGACAAGTTAGGAATGTATAAAACAAACACCTTCATTCACTTGTGTTTTCATCCGTTTCGAGATATTTCGTCGGTACCTTTCCGCTGGTTCTCCGTGTACAAAGATAGATTAGATATTCATTTCAACGTTGTTTCACAGCTTTGAAATGATTATCTATTCTATTACAATGTACTCAGAGAACAGCGGGGAGGTGCTGCCGAAATTTACTCGAAACGGTTGAAAGCACAAGTGATGGGTGTTTGCTCTATACATTTTTAATGGGATAGAAGCCTTACCCCCGATAGCCGGAACACACACATACAACAAGAATACACAACAAACACATAATTAGAGAGTGATTCGAGATGTTTAAGTTAAAACCAATATATGATACCCGATGATAATATAAAACCTTCATATTCTCATCGATATTCATATATGAAAATAAAAGCGCCACTTAGTCCCCGTCTATCGGTTAACATACGTGCGATGTTCGTCGTAACATAGAACTATACGAAGGTTGTTAAATATCGGACGGTATAGCTCGATACTAACAACTGTCGTATAGTCTATGCGATGAGAAGATTCAATCGTATGGTAACCGATAGATTTGTCCCGTGTGGACAAGTTAGGAATGTATAAAGCAAACACCTTCATTTACTTGTGTTTTCATCCGTTTCGAGATATTTCGTCGGTACCTTTTCGCTGGTTCTCCGTGTACAAAGATAGATTAGATGTTCATTTCAACGTTGTTTCACAGCTTTGAAATGATTATCTATTCTATTACAGTGTACTCGGAGAACAGCGGGGAGGTGCTGCCGAAATTTACTCAAAACGGTTGAAAGCATAAGCGAATGGGTTTTCGCTCTATACATTCTAAATGGGATAGAAGCCTTACCCCCGACAGCCGGAACACACACATACAACAAGAATACACAATAAACGCATAATTAGAGAGTGATTCGAGATGTTCAAGTTAAAACCAATATATGATACTCGATGATAATATGAAACCTTCATATTCTCATCGATACTCATATATGAAACTAAAAGCGCTACTTAGTCCCCATCTATCGGTTAACATACGTTCGATAATTTATTCTTTTCAACGACAAACGCACACACAAAGCATATACACGGATTTTCTCCTTTGTCAGTAACTATCACGTTCTTATATTTCTCAATATAGTCACCATAACCTACAATTTATATGTTATACAGTCTAACATGGCCCATGAGTACATCAGAGTTTAGGACTGGATGTATGTGGATTGGCAACAACGTATGCAACCTAAGTTTGTCGCAAGAGTTGCTGCTTTCATTGAATTTGCACGCGCACATAATAAGATCATAATAGAGAAGATTCTCTGTCCGTGCGATAGATGTGGCAATAAATACAGGCAGAAGGTAGAATTGGCAGAGCTTCATATTGTAAAATATGGGTTTACTAGACTTTATAAAACTTGGAAATATCACGGGGAAGGAAAAGAATGTAGTAATGCGGCAGAAGAAGAAGGAGAACACGATAATGCTGCAGGAGAAGAAGGAGAATTCAGTAATGCGGTAGAAGGAGAAGACGGTAATTTATTTCCATCAGAAGAAATGGAGGATATGGTAGAGGCTGCCCTAGGTGAATCTATTCGTACCGAAGATTACATTCCTTCCGGTAAAGGGCCGCGTGCGGATAAATATGAAAATTTCACGAATGATGCTAGAAAACCAATTTATGAGAATGCGAAGTATTCCACCCTCTCATGGTTCATCCAACTTTTCCAGATTAAGTGCCTAAATGGATGGAGCAACAAGTCATTTACAATGCTTCTTTCGTTCTTGAAAGATTCTATGCCCCCGGGAAATAACGTGCCCGACAGCTGGTACGGAGTCCAGAAGATGATGTCTGATTTGGGTCTAAAGTGCGAGAAGATTCAAGCATGTCCTAAAAATTACGTGTTGTACCGAAAAGAGAATTCAGATTTGAAAGAGTGTCCAACATGCGGAGAGGCCAGGTATAAGCCGAAAGATTCTGATAAGAAGCCTGATATACCTGTCAAGATAGCATGATACTTTCCCATAACACAGAGGCTACAGAGGATATTCAGGTGCAAGAAAACAGCCGAGTAAATGATTTGGCATCACCGTGCTCCTCCAAGTGAAGATGGAAAAATGAGCCATTCAAGAGATTCACCGGCATAGAAGGATTTCGATAGGAGGCACGCAATATTCAGTAGCGATCCTCGCAATGTCCGGCTCGGACTGGCTAGTGATGGATTCTGCCCATTCAACTATATGGCTGGAAGTCACAGCACATGGCCCGTTGTAATGATAATTTATAATCTGTCGCCTTGGTTGGCTATGGACTAATCATACTTTATGATGCCTCTTCTTATCGACGGACCAAACTCACCGGGAAACAATATCGACGTCTATCTCCGACCTCTGATCGAGGAGTTGAAATCTTTGTTCATTGATGGTGTAGAGACATACGATGCAAACACAAATACAACTTTCATACTGCGTGCGGTTTTAATGTGGACAATTAATGACTTTCCTGCGTATAGAATGCTATCAGGTTGGTCCGTACATGGTCACAAAGCATGTCCTCATTTCCATGAACACACAACATCGAAATTCTTGAATTTTAGCAGGAAGGTTTGTTATTGCGGCCATCGACGTTTCCTGCCTCCAGACCACCCTTATAGGTTAGACACGGTTCACTTTGATGGTCATTCGGAGCTTCTTGGACCTCCATCCCCATTGTCCGGAGAGGACGTGACTGCTCAATGGGATGGTTACAATAATGTGACCTTCGGGATGGATCCGACAAAACAGGTCAAACCACCATTTTGGAACAAGTTAAGTATTTTCTTTGAGCTTCCGTACTGGTCAACAAATTTAGTGTGTCATTGTCTGGACGTCATGTATATAGAGAAGGGAGTATCAGAGCACATACTCAACTTGCTTCTTTGTAAAGACGGGAAATCGAAAGACAACCTGAATGCTCGGATGGATTTACAGGAGTGGGGAATAAGAAGTGAATTGCACCCTAGACCGGTAGCGGGTAAACCGGGCAAGTTTGTACTTCTCAATGCCGCTTATCATATGTCACAACTGGAGAAGAAAGGATTCCTGCAAGTGTTGCATGATTTGAAAGTTCCCACAGATTTCTCAGGATCATTCAGCAAGAAAATAAAAATTGTGAAAGCATGATCGATGGGCTGAAAAGTCATGATCACCATGTTATCATGGAGCACCTTCTTCCATTAGCCCTTAGGACTTCTCTTCCCGAATTGGTTGGTCTAGTAATCAACGACCTATGTTATTTTTTCAGAGAGTTGTGTGCTAAAACAGTGGAGGTTGTGACGCTGGATAAACTAGAAAATTCTATTGCGTTGATCTTTGCAAGTTTGAGCGTATTTTCCCACCGTCATTCTTCGATATAATAATACACTTGACGGTTCATCTTGCAACTGAGGCTAAGTTAGCCGGACCGGTACAATATCGATGGATGTATCCCGTCGAGAGGTACATGTAATTTTTCGTTTCGCGCAATTTATAAATTTATTGTTGTCCTGAATGCCCGTATTTATTTATACATATTTTCATTAGGTACCTCTACACTCTTAAAAAGTATATACGCAATAAAAATCGACCAGAGGGTTCTATCATGCAAGGTTATCATCTTGATGAAGCAACCACATTTTGTTCCCGCTATCTGGACGAGAACATTGAGACAAGACTTAACCGGCCTCGAAGAATTCAAGACGGGCCATACGGTAAAACCGAGTATAAGAGGGTAGACACTATGTTTATCAACAAGATATACTGGTTTATCTTGCTTAATTGCGCATGTCTTGAACAAATTAGAGAGTAAGTTTTTTTGGATTAATTGTTATATTTGTGTTTGTGTGTGTATGAAATGATATAGTATTAATGTCCCCATTATTTGTCGAAAACAGAATTCATTTTAACTAGGTACGTGAGGGGCATCCTGATTGGAACGAAGAACGATTGGAAAAATATCATCAGGATAATTTTTGTGATTGGGTCACAGATCATGTAAGTTATTCGAATAATATTTTATTGCTATCATTTTTAATCTAAACTTGTATCGTTATGTATTTTTCGTAAAATTTGTTTTGTTAGATCCACGATCCGAACTTGTCTGCATCATTTGAGAGTGATTCAAAATGTTTAGCTCAATTTCCTAGTATGGAGGTTACATATTACAAAGGATTTGGTGTCCTTGGATACAAATTCGAAGTTAAGGACATAGAAACATCTAGAACCACTCAGAATAGTGGGATTGCGACGGTAGGATCGGACGGTGTGATTTATTATAGGTACTTAAATTGTATACTCGGCATCCACTAACCCGGACGATCAGAACCTTTTTATATATTCCAGTGTACTTGGTATAATACGCGAACCGATACGGATAAATGGAGAAGCAATCTTGGGACTTGGAAAGATGAATATGGATTGACCAGTGTGAACACACTTCGATTTTACGGTCAGGAAGATCCGTTTATATTTCCAAACCAAGCGTTCCAACTATAATACTCACAGTGTTTGAAGCATCCGAGATGGAGTGTTGTATACCGATGGAAACCCAGGGATGTCTACGATGTCCCAGAATTCGAGGACAACTATGAGGATGAAGAAGAGAGAAGGCTTAGAGTGCTCCGACCGTCTGTTTCGAAGGACGGGTTGTCTTTGGGCGATCATGAAGTTATGTGGGTTAGAAATGACATCGACGATGAAATCCAAGTAGATATGTATAATGCGCCCACGAAATGAAAAAGGTTATCAGTAATGTTATATTATTACTTCACATTTTACGATCTATACATATATAGTCAATACTTTTAATGATTGTCTAATGCGTCCATGAACCGTTTATCTAGATTTGATGACGATGACGGGAACAGCGAGGGACGGCAGGAGCTCCAACCGCGGCACCGGCAGAGGCAGAGCGGTTCTGCCGTCCGGAGAGCTGCGTAGGGAGCTTCAGAGGGCCGATCTTGCACCCAGATCGGAGATCCCTTCGGATGCCTCCTTCCGTGTGGATTTTGCCACACCTCCAGGTATATTGCACGCATATCCATTTTGAATGTAATATTATAGATATTCATGCATGTTTATGTCAAAATTACTTATATTGCCAATGTTTGATTGTCTAGTTGTTGGTGATGCGTCCACATCAGGGACAGATGCCACTCCCGCTCCTCCAGATATGTTTATATATCATATAGTGCATGTATATTGATTTAGAATGCTATATCATAAATATACACACATTCCTTTTGCTCTTACTTAGATAGTAATTTTTATTATTGTCTAGCCGTAGGTGGTGACACCACCGCATTTTCGGGTATGTTTATATATCATATAGTGCATGCATATTGATTTAGAACGTTATATTATTGATCTACACATTCTTTTTGCAATTACTTATATAATCTATTTTTAATTGTCTAAT
Source organism: Agapanthus africanus (assembly GCA_030015575.1). NCBI lineage: Eukaryota > Viridiplantae > Streptophyta > Magnoliopsida > Asparagales > Amaryllidaceae > Agapanthus > Agapanthus africanus. The sequence goes on from CM057337.1 coordinate 544,618,768, forward strand.
TATAGGTGGTGCGTCCACATCTAACGCAGGGGCCACTCCTGCCACTTCCGTACCCTCCGCATCGTCTGTAGGTTAGTATGAATAAATATAAAATATTTATTCATTTTACATATGCTCTATAGAATAAATATGAACTTCATGGAAATTTAGCGTCAATGTTTATTTTCTAGTTGGAGGGGATGCGTCCGCATCCGGGACACCGGCTGTTCCTCACCGGAGGAACTACCATCCCGCTCGTGCTGCTGCCCGGGCCCAGGCTCGTGCTTTAGTCACCGGAGGTATATATCACACTTCAATTTTCGTTTAACCTTGATTTCTTAATACAACTTTGCCTTAATATTGATTGTCTTGATATTTCTTGCAGACGCAGGGCCTCCCATTCCCGGAAGGGGACTCGAGGCCCGAATCAGTCCCATAGGCTGAGGCCTGACAGAGTTAGGGGGAGGCAGCATTCCCCCTCTTTTTTACCCTTGACTATCGATATACCGGTCCTCATGCCGAGAGGTTCGGCTGGTATATGGGGGATGAGAGCCGGCTCGTGAAGAACTATCCACTTCACGTTGAGTGGGGCGAGCAGCACCGGCGCTCATTCGCCTTTTTCTTGTATTTTCAGTTGGATTACGATTTTCAGCCTGTACCCGACCCTGATCACCCTGAAAGGGTGCTCGAACTTCATGCTCTGTACAATGGCTTGATGAAAAACATACAGACCAAGGTCCGATACAACAAGAATGAGCTGAAGGCCGACTGCTACTCCCTATGGATGGCGACCCCCGAGGCAGAGAGAGCGGCCCTCCTATCTACTCCGGCCTTTGCGAGAGTTGACATAGAGACATGGCCTCTATTGTGCGAATATTTCGACTCTCAACGCAAACAGGTATGTATTTCAAATGTAATTCATTGTTTAGGATATAATTTATTTTTTTGTGTTCCTTAATTAGAAAACTAAATGTGAATACGTTGTGCAGAAACAGGCTGCTCAAAATATAGAGAATAGGAAGTCGGCGAAGAGGGGTCGCCCTACTTACACAGGTGGCTCGAGGAATATTACTCGAGCCATAGAGTTATTGGTAAATTACAATAGACCGGCCTTTGTGATATAATGCAATATTAAGAGTTATTTTCTAATATATCTAATATTAAGAGTTATTTTCTAATATTGCAGACAGCGAGCTTCTTATTTGATGGGATCCGACGCATGTGACCCTGGCGTAAGGTGGTACACCGAGCGTGCTGTCCGCATATTTTGCCGTCCACGGCACCTCGACAGATCCCGCCACGGGCGAGCGTCGATATCCCGAGGTCGCTACCTAGGAATATTGCGTAAGTGTTAATATTTATTCAACCCCTATTTGAAATTTTAGTTTTGTAAGGTTCAAATTTAAATTTTATACTTATACTTTACTGCTTAATGTGGGTGTAGGAGCGGGTGGTTAAGCAGGCCGAGGCATCGGGGATTGATTTTACCGGACAGAGCGATCCGAGCCTGCTGACCCCAGTCCTGGACGCCGCACACAGAGGGCACCACGGAGGTTGGGAGAGAGGCCAAGGACTGGGCCCTAGCAGGGCCCATATGAGGTTGGACTCCACCCCGGCGATTACTTCCTCCGTCTCCAGTGCGCGACGTGTCCAGCAGAAACTGGAGAGCTTGAAGGCCACCGTTCAGGAGTTGAAGGAGATGCTGGTATGTATACTACTTAATAGTAAAATATCATGTCAAATTATAGATATCAACATATCCAATATTAGTACGTAGCCTGAGCTTATTTGGTTGTAGACTTAGCTTTGATTAATCATACATACATATCTAATTAAAATAAACTACAGTTTTCCAAACTAGATATCCAAATAGGGTTTCGAAATAACTTGATAATGATATGAATTCGAATAATACACAGTTCTTACATGCTTATTACACATGTTAGGTCCAGACGCGACAGGGTACATCGGCCGAGCCTCCACATGCATCTCCTTCGACCGCGGCTCCGCAAGCCACTACATCGGCTGCGGTTCCGCAGACAGCTCCTATAGCTCCACCGCCAGCTCAGACTCTCACAGCCGCGGCTCCGCAAGCCACTACCTCGACGGCGGCTGCGCAGACCACATCGCCAGCTCCACAGCCCGCTCAGACTCCCGCACGCTCCGCATTGCAAGATTTATTAACCGAGGAGCAGGCGCGCCAGATTCTAGCGTTTATCAAAGGTGGAGCTGGACCAAGCTAGGGCAGCTTTTTAATTCTTATTTTTTGAAACATGTATTTATTTATATGATACATATTGTACTACATTTTGGACGATATTGATATTGGTGGTCCTACGGTGTTTATATTTATATCATATTCTGTTTTTTGGTTTCTTTTGTATATTATATACGTGAGATGTGATTTTGAATACTGCGATATATGTTGTGTGATGATTAATTTTATATTTGATCGATATATATATTATTGTGCACAGAGCGAGAAAAAAAATAGGCAGCCCTTTAAAAAAAACTGATAATATGTACCTACGGATTAATCCGTAGGTACCAACGTTGCCCCTTCGGATTAAATCATAGGGCAAAATATCAGAATAACTGATATTTTGCCCTTTGATCTCAGTATCAGGAGGTTGAGCTTGCCCCTACGGATATATCCGTAGGGGCAAGCAAATGCCCCTACCCACATATCCGTAGGGGCAAAATATTAGGATTCCTGATATTTTGCCCCTACGGATATGTACCTACGCATATATCCGTAGGGGCTATTACTTGGCCATACAGATTCATCCGTAGGTACACGTAAACTATTTTAAAAAACCGTAAATAAAATAAATTTTTTGCCCCTACGGCCGATTCCGTAGGGCAAACGGAACCTACACAAAACTCCGTAGGGGCAAATATTTGTCCGTAGGGGCAAGTTCAAGACTTCGACTTGCACCTACGACGTTTGTATCTACAGGGTATTTTCTTGTCCCTACGGATATATCCGTAGGGGCAGTGGTTTGCTCCTACAGATAAATCCGTAGGGGAAACCCTTATTTATGGTAGTGTATCAACAAAAGAAAGAAATAAATGTAGATTTTTCTCTAAGAAATTAATACAATCACGAAATTTATTGTTTATAACTATATATAATCATCTAATTTAGTAAGATATAAAAGAAAAATAGATCAGATTTCTTTGTTCTTTAGTTTAGATCAATTTAAAATTTTGTTTCAGAAATATGTTAAATAATTTTAGTTAAGATAATAAAAAAAAAATTAAAAGATATTTAAACTAGCTAACTTATGTTTATAACTATATATAATCATCTAATCTACCCACATATCTCTTTCGGCTGCGGCTCCGCAAGCTACTACATCGGCTGCGGTTCCGCAGACAACTCCTATAGCTCCACCGCCCGCTTAGACTCCCGCAGCCGCGGCTCAGCAAGCGACTACCTCGACGGCGGTTGCGCAGACCACATCGCCAGCTCCACAGGCCGGTCAGACTCCCGCTCGCGCCGAATTGCAGAGTTTATTAACCGAGGAGCAGGCACGCGTTATTCTATCGTTATTCAGAGCTGGAGCTGGACCGAGCTAGGGTAGCTTTTTGGTGCTTATTTTTTGAAACATGTATTTATTTATATCATACACATTGTACTACATTTTGAAACAATATTGATATTGGTTTATATTTATATCATATTCAGTTTTTGGGTTTCTTTTGTATATTATATGCATGAGATGTGATTATGAATACTGCGATATATGTTGTGTGATGATTAATTTTATATTTTATTGTTATATATATTATTGTGCACAGGGCGGGGAAAAATCAGGCAGCCCCTTTTTAAAAAAAATACAGATAATTTGTACCTACGGATTAATCTTAGGTACACATGTTGCCCCTACGGCTATATCCGTAGGGGCAAAATATCAGCAAATATGTTAAATAATTTTGTATCATATTTCTTTGTTCTTTAGTTTAGATCAATTTAAAATTTTGTTTCAGAAATATGTTAAATAATTTTAGTTAAGATAATAAAAAAAATTAAAAGATATTTAAACTAGCTAACTTATTAATTTTTTTTTTTAAAAGTCCGACCAAAACCAATTAAAACCTGTATTATTTAAGGTTAATATCTCTAAGAACAAAATGACCATAAGTATGTTCTGAAAGCCATTTACCTTGGAACAAGAGAGATGTGTGGGGTTACCATAGAACAAGAGAGATGTGTGGAGACCATCCATGGGGTGGGGATCCATTCACCCCTACCCTCCACACACCTCTCTTATGTTCTCAGGAAAATGGCTCCGAGAACACTCTTAGGCCATTTTCCTTGTATTATTTTGGCTGATTGTTTTTTTTTTAAATCCTTCTCAAATCTTTGTCCATTTCGCATGTCCAAAATACTAGTATGTTTAATCAAAATAAAAATAAAAATTAAAGGCTTCAAAAACTATTAATTTAGTTTCAACAAATTTAAAATGAGAAGAGTCATGTATTTGAGGTATTCATAGTTAATTACCATACATTAGTATAAAGTATTATTTTGCATGGGATATACTACAACTACAGCAACAACAACAAACCAAAGAGCCTTTATACCAAGCATATGTGGTAGGCTATGTGAAACTAACATAAGAACCATGCCGGGTGGAGCACAAGGATTCTACACGTCCACTCATATCGAACAATATATTTTCATTAAGGCTTTCATAAAATTATAGATAGATCATAAACTATAGGTACATATGGATAATAAGAGTCTATTTAAACTAAAACTAAAGGTAAGCATAACATGAGGAATCGACAAAAGAAAGATATAGAAAACAATAAGAGAGAATGAAGAATACCAGATCAAATCTGCACCAATTGAGAGAACTCTATGATGCTCCAAGCCTCTTATTTTTGCTGTCTTCTCGCTGTTCTCTCTCTCTCTCTCTCTCAATCTCCTAAGATAGCCGCAATACAAATTTAAGGATGGTTATGCCAAAACCTAATTTGATTCTTAATTCTAATAGCCTTTCTAATACAATATTACTAGCACATGCGATGCACGTATAAACAACTGAATTCTTAATAACCAATTGGTTAGATTTTTTTATTTTTTATATATATTACTGTTAGTTTTAGTGATAAATGTAGTTGCCCAGAAAGATGGAGATAATTTTTATCATGGAAAATTTAGATATAAGGTATTTTCTCTTTTTTACCTTAACAATTGACATGGTAGGTAAATATTTTGAAACATCTGCAAAATCTATATCGCATGAAATTGGATTTCAAGGCAAATTTTAAACGCTCTTCCTTAGGCATTATACGCGTAGAGATAAAAACGAATTATGATCACATGTCTTTAAATAGTTAAAAAGCTTCCCCTTTTTAAACAAAAAAACTATGATCTGATGAATTAAACCAGTTTTAAAATTGCACTCTGATTTCTTTTCTTAAAACAGCTTTCAATCTTAGTATTTCTATTTATTTATTTATTTTTGCAGCGATAGTATTTCTGTTTATTACTCTAAAATCCAAACATTTCTTCAAATATCATCTCAAATATAAAAATTTATATATTTTACCTTCAATTCTCGTTGAATTTACAAAAACACAATTAAATCTCTACTACACCAAACTTTCCTTTTAAGTAAGAGCTTTTTACTAAAAATCACATTCATAATTCTTTAATTACTAAAAAGTCCCATATACTTCATATTACTTCAAGGTTTTTTTACTAAAAACCCCTCATAATTCGTTAATTACTAAAAAAACCTCCTCTATACTCGCATACATCTAAATTGCTCTAAAAACCCCTAACAGCCCAAAAGGATAATCTTTTTAACATCTTTCATTATTCCATTCGGTGGCTATTAGCTTCTAAAACCTTCACAACCCCTCTTCTTTTTCCAAAATTCCTAAATTTTCCATCAATTAGCTTTAGGATTAGGGTTTCAATCAATCAATGATGTCTCAAATTAATTATGGAAACCGGCTCATCTTTCTCAACCTTCTCCAACAATGATATTGTTGTGTATCGTTCTCCCTTCAATTACAAGTTTCGAGTTCATGAACAATCTCATTTGAAAGAAAAATGATTCTTTAGTTGCACTAAACTTAAATCTTCAAGTGAGTGAGAATGTGGGTTCTTTTAAAGTAAGATCTGCTTAAATACCTAGAAAGTAAGAAAACGTCTCAAATACAAGTTCCAGCTCCATCTAAACGGGACGCTGGCTTTTGATGGGAACTAACGAGAGGGATTTTTAATGCAATTTAAATGTATGGGGATCTTTTCAGTAAATACGAAATATGGAGGAGCTTTTTAGCAACTGATGAAGTATGAAGAGGCTGTTTAGTAAAAAGCTCTAACTTAAAAGACCCTTCATATACTTAAATTGCACTAAAAACCCCCTAATAAACTAAAAAAGGGAATCTTTTTGGTATTTTACATTACTCCAGTAGAGGGTTAATAATGAGTATCAAGATAGGGTCTCAAAACCCCCAGCCTCTTTTCTTCTCCCAGAATTCATAATCTTTCTCCTAAATTGGCTTTAGATTGGAATTTTGATCAAAGATCTCTCAAATTGATAATGAAAACCGGCTTGTCTTCTTCCATGTTCTCCAATAACGAGATTGTCAATTGCCGTTGTCCCATTAATTTCAAGTTTCAAGTTAGCAGACAAACTCATTCGAAACGAGAGTAGTTCAAGTTCAACCTACCTAAATGCATAGCAGGTAAGAGAGCAGTTCAAGTTCAACCTCCAGCTCCATCTTCCTAACGGGATGTATAAGAAGGCTTTTTAGTATAAAAAAATCCCCTAATGTAAAAGGTCGGATATTAAATCGGATACGGATACGGAAGGGATATATGCATTACCATATCCATATCCGATTATCATTGGCACTTACAAATACTAATATGGATTGTCACCGGTAAGGAAAATCAATAACCGTATTTGATAAAAATCGGATACAGATACATTCGGATTATCCATGTCTGTTTACATCCATAATATTCAAACAGGGGCCTTGAGGTTTAACAAGTCTGTTGTGCTTCATTTTTCATTTACCATCTTACCAAACATATTAAGAGTTCACCGTTAAGCACTAGGGCCATACCTGTACCCTTTCAGCATGGACCAAATTCCCACTTGGCACTCGGTACCGAATATTAACATATCAGCACCATGAACTCATGAAGCTTATGTATCACCCTACATAAATCGAATCTAATCCTTCTATATTTTCAGTACATGCATGCAGATAGGAAATGATGGAGGTCCTTTTCGGGTCTCCGTCAGATGTCGTCTTCCGTTGATCTCCCGGTGGATTTTGGTGGTGATCTTCTGTTGCGTATGGATCTCAATGGGTTTTGAGGAGATTGGTGGTTTGAGGAGTTTAGCGCCGAGTACCTGCAAAGAAGTCCCGAGGTGGTTTGGTACCACCGAGGACCCTCCGACGATCAAGTTAGTGCTAGAACCGAGCAGAGTAACGGCTAAGTGGAATAAAAATGGCTTACTTGACCTCTCTGTGATGGGGGTTTATATAGCGGCGGCAGCACGCAGCAGCAGGCGCGAGAATCTCGCCGGCAGTTACGCTCTCGACGTCACGCCCGCGTAAAGAGCGGATCGTTCATTAATGGGGATCGTGATGGCGTGGAACGTGGGACGTTGCTGGCGGAGAATCTGCGCGTGGCGAGATTTGCGGAGCGGCGGTTACGCCTGTGAGCGGTGGAGTTGGTCGGTCGGAAGGGCCGAGGAAGACGGCCTCGGCTGGGGAGCTCGGAACCGAGCAAGAGAGCCGAGGAGTCTTGGTCCTGTCGCAGCTCGGGGCGAGCTGAGGGGCCGAGGAGGCAAATTTGCAGGGGGCCCCGAGGAGGGCCAGCTTGTGCTTGCAGGTCGGGTATAGGGTTGGCCTGACCGACCCCTGTGGGCCTTTCCTTCTGATTTCTTGGACACGTCATCTGTCACGTGTCTTGAACATGGAGATCGCCAATATTGGGCATCATCATTAGCCCCCCACTCTTGTCCCGACCAGCTAGCGGGTCGGGTCAGGAGTGGACTGCTAGGCCTCCCGAGGTGAGCTCCTTCCTAAGGCTTCGTCGGGACGAGTCCTCGGGCTGTCAGTTGTCTTTTCTGCTAGCGAATCTGGGCGAGATCACTGCATTTAAGGAAGGTGCGCCGGTTCGTACATTCTGCCACTGAAGCGACGGTCCACGTGTCAAGCGTCGACTGGCCGACGCGGCGTATGCAGGCCTGCGGCGTCTGATGGGATGCGGTCTAGCGCAGGATCGACACGTGGAGCGATCGGAGCCGCTGGACGCGAGGAGTCGTTTTGGCGGGAGATGACGGGCGTCGTTGGATGAGGTCGCTCGCAGCAATAAACAGGGGTGGGGCCTGTCCTTGGGCCTCTATTCCTTCATATTTCCCTCTTCTAAGTCCTGGTTGCTCGGTGCTCGTCTTCTTTCTCTCGCTTTCGGTTCCCGAGGATTCTCTTTTTCAAGGTTAGATGTCTTCCTTTGTTGAGTCAATAGATGTTGTAGGAGTAGATTCTAGGGACCCTTTAGTTGTGTCTGAGTCCTCCCGGGGAGCAGGGGTCAGATCCTCTCTCCGGGATCGTGTGGCGGGGGCAGCCCCCAGGGACGAGGCGGTAGATGCGGCCCCCGGCACCACGTGTTGGGTGAGGCATGAGGACGAGCTCGCCAATGCTCGGGCTCGCTTCCACATCCCCTCCTTTTACAAGCTCCGACTGGCCAAGGAGGGAGAGAGGACGGATCAAGTACGAGGCAGGGAGATCGCCTTGTATTTGGAAGCTTTTTGGGACGGCATGCGCCTGCCCTTCTCTCCCGAGATCGTCGCAGCACTGAATTTTTTCGGTTTAGCCCCCGGTCAGTTAGTGCCGAACTCGTGGAGGATCCTCCTCGGGTTCTTGATCCGCCTGAACTTACAGGCGGTTCCCTTCAGCCTCTCCCTTCTCAATTCTTCTCTCGTCTTCAAAAATCACCCTGGTGGTCGAGCACGCGACCCGAGATGGGTCTATCTCTCTTTGAGAAAGCGGCTGGAGGGCGCTGCCGGGACCGGGGTCATGGCCTTGCCCTTTTCTATTCATGATTGGAAGAAGAAATTTTTCTTCGTTCCCCCTCCCGAGGGTGAGGAATGGCCCGTGCCTACTAAGTGGTCGAGGGAGAAATGTTTGCCGGGGAACCAGTCCAATGACCCCACCGCGGTGAAAGTGGCGTCGTGGGAGCCCATCCCCTGACCTGACGTGCTGCTATCTGAGAAGGTCCTGAGTTGGGCCGGGCTCAGCCTCGTTGAGTTCGTCGGTAAGTTAGGCTTGCTTTTTGGCTTGTGTTTTGCTCGTGTCGCTGACTTGTTGGGTATTTGTTTTCTGCAGGATCCATGAACTTCGACTCGCTCAAAGCCTCTATGCGCCAGCCTAGGAAGGTTACGAAGGCTGGGAGTGCCAGCTCTTCTCAGGTGAAGCCCGCCCCAGATCCTACTGCTCCGGTGGTGGTGTCCCATGAGAGTCCGGGGGCGGATCCCGCCTCGGGTCCCAGCAGAGTGTCGGGACGGAGCGGGCCCTGGTTCTGGAGGATCCGGGGTCGGAAGAGGAGATCGGCTCTCCCTCGGAGCCGCTCAAGTGGAGCTCCCAGAGACCTTCCCGGGGCCGGTCCTCGCTGATCATGGTGGAGGAAGGGGGCCTCCGGTTCGCGGTGCCATCAGGGCTATCCGTTGCGGATAGCCTTCTGCATGAGATAGAGGCCTCAGCCGGGGGTAGAGTTCTCAGGGGGACCTTCAGGGCTCAGCTGGCGTTCGTTACCCAGGAGTTCGTGCAGGTAAGTGTTTGGTTCATTGTGAGATTCGATGCCTCCTTCACCTTTCTGACCTCTTTTGTATCTCCCAGGTTCTCCAGCATGTTGCCCTCGCCTTACGTATGGAAGCCGAGGTGGTAGTCCTGGCACTGGAAACTGCGGGCCGGCTCGCCTCGCTGGAAGAGAGCTCCAGGTGGGAGCTGGAGGCGGTGACAGCGAGTGTTGCCGCCTTAGAAAGCAAGGTGGAGGCCGGGAGACAGGAGGTAGGCCGGTACCGCGAGGCTGCCGTGACTGCTGAGGTCAAGCTCGGGGATGCTCAGGTGCTTGCCGACAATCTGAAGAGGACGGTGAAGACCCTCCGGAAGAAGCTTGGGGCGGCGGCTGAGGCGGCCAAGTCGGTCGACCTGAAAGCGACGAAGGCTGTTGAGAGCTATAAGAAGTCGAAGGACTTCTATGATGACCTGGACATGGCTACGACCCGCATCTGGCACGAGGCCCTCGATGCCGTTAAGGACCGGATGCCGGAGTTTGCCGACGGAGATCTCTGGGCCGAATTCCCCCTCGCGGACGACGATGAGCAGGGGGAAGAGGTTCCTGATGAGGAAACCGCCGAGAACCCCGTGCGTCACGTGGTGGATGTCGAGGACCCCGAGGTCACACCTGGCCCCAAGGTTTAGAGCCCCCATTTTCCTCCTTTTATTTCTTTGTTTTTGGAATTTTGTAAGGCTGGGGAGCCCAAAAAATACCCTTTGTAAAGCCTTTGTCTTTGGAAGTAATAAAAAAAAATTTGGTTTCATCGAATCGCGCTCTATCATCTGTTTGTGAAGAATGCTCGTAAGATATCTCCGCTTGCACCGTTATGTTTTAATGTCAGGTTGGCCATCTGCCTAGCGATCGTCCGTTGAGTTGATTTCGATCACTTGCCGACGAGCGTGCCAAGCGCTGCCGAGGAGATATCCCTATGGGCCCCGAAATCGAGGAGGGATCGTTTAGACCTGGATAGACTTGACGCCCCTCATCGGGGTCTCGAATCCTCTGCGGGTGATGGGCAGAGCGCTGTTCGCCGTATTTATGCCGAGCGTGAGTGGGAAGCTGCTCGGTCGCCCCATGGGGGGTGCCATCTTTTGACTTCTGTCAATTCGAGCATTGACCACCGGCCGGGGATGGTCGAGCCAGGGTCAGGCTCGATTGTTTCTGGGAGGATTTTGGGCCCTTAGTGATAGAGGGGCTGTAAGAAGCCCGCTAAGGAAGACCGTGCAGTGAAGCTGCGCGATCGTCATAAGTAGGCAACTACCAGTCTGGGATCACTGAGCGGGGCAGCCGCTCAGATGCCCCTTACGAGGGCTTTGACCCTTAGTGTTTGGAAGGGCTGCAAGAAGCCCACTAAGGATGACCAGGCAGTGAAGCCGCGCGATCGCCTCTTGGCGAGGGCTTGGACCTCTGGTGTCATGGGTAGGGGCTACTAGCCGAAGATGACCGAGTAGGGAAGCTGCTCGGTTGCCACTTGCGAGGGCTTTGATCCTTCAGGACGGGGACCGAGCGGGGTTACTGCCCAGTGCCTCTTAGCGAGGACTTTGATCCTTGTCGGTTGTGGTAGGAAGCTACCAGCCGGGGATAGCCGAGCAAGGACTCGACTGCCTCTGGGAGGACTTTGGTCCTTAGCGCGGGAGGGGCTGTAAGAAGCCTGCCAAGGACCCTTGGCCGGGCAGGGTTTCTGCCCGGTGCCACTTGGCGAGGGCTTTTGTCCTGACGGATACCCGAGCGAGGGATCCTCCGGCTCGACTGCCTCTGGGAGGGATTTCTGATCCCTGGCGTTGCGGTAGGAAAGCTATCCGGCAGGGATAGCTGAGCAGGGAAGCTGCTGAACTGCCTCTAAGGAGGGCTTTCTGGACCCTAGCGTTGCGGTAGGGAGGCTACCCACCAGAGATGACTGAGCAGGGTAGCTGCTCGGCTGCCTCTTGCGAGAGCTTTGATCCTTCAGGACGAGGACCGAGTAGGGTTACTGCCCAGTGCCTCTTGGCGAGGACTTTGATCCCTGTCGGTTGTGGTAGGAAGCTGCCAGCCGGGGATAGCCGAGTAAGGACTCGACTGCCTCTGGGAGGACTTTGGTCCTTAGCGCGGGAGGGGCTGTAAGAAGCCTGCCAAGGACCCTTGGCCGGCCAGGGTTTCTACCCGTTGCCTCTTGGCGAGGGCTTTTGTCCTGAAGGATAGCCGAGCGAGGAATCCTCAGGCTCGACTGCCTCTGGGAGGGCTTTCTGATTCCTGGCGTTGAGGTAGGGAAGCTACCCGCCGGGGATAGCCGAGCAGGGAAGCTGCTGAGCCGCCTCTAAGGAGGACTTTTTGGTCCCTGGCGTTGCGGTAGGGCAGCTACCCGCCAGGGGTAACCAAGCAGGGTAGCCGCTGGGATGATTCCACACGAGGTCTTGTCCGACCATTTAGTTGCAGGTACCGGGAACGGTCGCGGCGAGAAGGCTCGGCGGTCTCTGCGTGGCAGCGACTTTTTAGGCGAAAGCGGGCGACTGTCCCTTTCGAATAAACGAGATTTTCCTTCTTTTTTTGCAATGTTCCATTGATCTTTATTAAATAGACAACAGACCCTAGGAAGAGTTTGCATTACCTTAAAAGAACAGTACATGCTCGAAAGAGTTGACAATGGAAAATAGTGCTTGGTTTTTTTTGACGATTTACCCAAATTTATATATGTTGGGTATTTCGATCATTTTATACTTTTAGCTAGCCCCATGTTAATCCCGTCTGTGAGTTTTACCGGACAAGGAAAGTTCGTAGTAGCTTTGCATAATTTTATAAGTTTATGGTAGTTTTGGAGGAAGGTGGACAAAATTCATGGTATCAAGTTGAAATTTACCCAAATTTTATTATTTAGAAAAATCAATAATTTTTTATTTGCCATGATTGAAAATGTAAAGCAGTGTATATCTTTATATAGTCCTTGGGATTCTTACATATTTGTTTGCACATTATTTATTTGATATTAAAATAATGTTTTGTGTCCTACAAAAATATTTGTATAACTTATAGATTTTTTTTAAATTTAGATTTGTTATTTAAATCTTTTATTTGAATTTCTAATGATTAGGAAATTTAGTTTATACCAGTTTTTTAGTTAAATTCTATAAGTACTACTGAAATACTTGTAATAAGTATAAATTTTAGATATAAATATAAAATAAATTAAAGTTTTCATGAAAGTTTATCTTTGATAAAAACAAAAGAATAAAAGATAAACATAGTCTAGCTACTGTAAATAACGCAGGATCTGTTAATTGTGGGTTTTTTTCTAGACAATAAAAAGCAAGAAAGTTCCTCACTACGTACTACAAATAGGGGTTGCCCCTACGGATATATCCGTAAGAGCAAACCACTGCCCCTAAGGCTATATTTGAAGGGACACAAAAATACACCGTAGGTGTACACGCCGCAGGTGTAAGTCTTAGTCTTGAACATGCCCCTACAGAGTAATAATTGCCCCTACGGTTTAATGCATAGGTCCATATGTCCATACGGATTACACCGTAGAGACAAAATATTTATTTAATTTATCGGTTTATAAAATAAAATAGTTGCCCCTCCGGATAACTCCATAGGGACAAATACATGCCCCTACAGCTTAATGCGTAGATCCAGATATATTCCTCCGTAGGTCCATATTTATGCCCCTATGAATAAATGTGTAGGGATAAATGTGTAGGGGCAAAATATCATGTATTCTGATATTTTGTCCTTACAGATAAATGTGTAGGGGTAAAGCTTATGCCCATACGGATTACTCCGTAGGGACAAATCTAACACCTGTTACTGAGCCCATAGGGGCAAAATATCAGGTATCCTGATATTTTGTCCTTACGGATAAATTTGTAGGGGCAAAGTTGGACCCTACGGATTAAATTGTAGGTGCAACATTTGTCCCTACGGATTAATCCGTAGGGACAGATTATCAGGTTTTTTTTAAAAAAAAGGGCTGTCTGTTTTTTCCTCGCCCTATGCACAATAATATATACATCATATATGAAAGTAATCAACAAGCAGAATATATACCGCAGTTTTCATAATCAACATCTCGCGCATAATATATAAAAGAAATCAACAAGCAGAATACAATATCAATCTAAATCAATATGAACACGCAAACACCACCAATATCGTCCAAAATATATACAATATGTATCATATAAGTATATAAATGTTTAAAATATAAAAATCAAAAAGCTTCCCTAGCTCGGTCCAGCTCCACCTTTGATAATCGCCGTAATCTGGCGTATCTGCTCCTCGGATAAACCCTGAGTCAACAACTCGACAAATGCAGGCTGTGCGGGAGTCTGAGCGGGCTATGGAGCTGTAGGAGTGGTCCGCGCAACCACAGCCGAGGTATCAGCTTACGGAGCCGCAGCCGAAGGACATGCATGTGGAGCCTCAGCCGAAGTACCCTGTAGCGTCTGTTCAGTTTTGTGTGTAATAAACGAGTAAGAACTGTGTATTATTCGAATTCGTATCATTATCAGGTTATTGCGAAACCCCAATTTATGAATACTTAGGGACTTAGGCCTCGTTTAGATATCTAGTTTGGAAAACTGTAGTTTATTTTAATTAGACAATTCTATGTATGTATGATTAATCAAAGCTAAGTCTACAACCAAATAAACTCAGGATACGTACTAATATTGGATATGTTGCTATCTATAATATAATATAATATTTTACTATTAAGTAGTATACATACTATCATCTCCTTCAACTCCTGGATGATGGCCTTCAAGGTGGCAGGATCTTGCTCTGGACGTCGCTCATGTGAGATAAAGGAAGTAACCGCCGGAGTGGAGTCTAATCTTATATGGGCCCTGCTAGGACCCAGTCCCCGGCCTCTCTCCCAAACTCCGTGGTGCCCTCGGTGTGCGGCGTCTAAGACTGGGGTTAGCAGCATCGGATCATTTTGTCCAGTAAAATCGATCCCCGATGCCTCTGCCTACTCAACCACCCGCTCCAACACCCACATTAACCAATAAAATATAAGTATATCATTTAAATTTGAATTTTTCAAAACAAAAATTTCGAATAGGGGTTGAATAAATATTAACACTCACGCAATACTCCTGAGTAGGGGTGTCGGGGTATCGAAGCTCGCCCGTAGCGGGATCTGTTGAGGTGCCGTGGACGGCAAGATATGCGGTCAACACGCTCGGTATACCACCCTGCGCCAGGGTCTGAGCTCTCTGCAATTCGCAAAAAAATTACATATGTTATAAAATAACTCTTAATATTACATTATATCACAGTAGATCTATTGTAATTTATCGATACCTCCATGGCACGAGTAATATTCCTCGAGCCACATGTATAAGTGGGGCGACCCCTCTTCGCCGACTTCCTATTCTCTTTATTTTGATCCGCCTGTTTCTGCACAACACATTCTGTCACGCCCCGCTTCCCAGTGTACGGCGAAGTGGACGCGACGAGGCCCGCTACGTATCTAATCAGAAGCACATACGCTAAACGTAACTAACCAATATAAAGTAAATCACAAGAGACGAATGATATAGAAATAACAGCAACTTTTATTAATAACATTCTTTGTACAATGCATGAAAAGAAAATACAACTGAAACGAAAAGCGATGTCTAAACAGTGGCATAACAGGAACTAAAAAATACTGGAAAGAACAAGGTACAATATCTAGAGCTCGGGATCTTCGTGGAACTGCTCCAAATCTTCACCGGTAGGCTCGATCTCAGCTTGGTCCAACGCACCTGACGACATTCAAAGAAGAAAGAAATAGAATGTCGTCAGCGAACAGGTCGCTCGGTAAGTCCCAAGATAAAGAAGAATTAGGAAGACAGTGTAAAAGTATTTTCTAAAGTATTATATTGTTGAATATTATGGAATATTGAGTTAACGCTGTTGTTTGTAGCTTGGTACAGAAGGATGCCAGTGTATACGAGGGGGATCTCTATATGCTAGAGATCAGGGCAAAAGGAAAGTACAAGGAACCGTTATGCCACGGTACAACAGCAATAGAATTCAGGTTAGGTGTCTTAATCTGACCACCTTGTGCCACCTTTAACACCTTCCGTACCAATCTACCCCTTAAAACCCGTAGTGTTTTAACAGTATTGTTATATTGTATTGTGTAAGTTGGGTGACTGACCAAAACTATGATATCAGTAAACATGTTGTAACTGTATGATCAGGTAAATGGAATATCAGGATAATGGATGAATATTCATGGCTTGATTCAGTCAAAACGAATAGGTTGTTAACTGGATTCTGGGATTCATGTTGAGTTGAAATATAAGGAATATAGATTGACTTGAATCATATTCAAGTCAGAAATAGTCAGACTCTAACCCGAGTCAGACTAAAAGAAAGATAATTTGAAGTTCTATATTTGTTAGGGGCCTTATTGTAATTTATAAAACTTGAGGGAGTTTTATGTAAAAAGTATTATTGTATAGTTTTCAAAATACCTCAAGTATTTATTATTCGTCTTTATAGTTATAATGAGTGTGAATTTTATTTGTGTTATTCTAGTGAATATATCCTAAATAAAGTATTAATTGTTTTACTCGAAACTCATGGTATTTTAATGTAACTTTTAGTCTTGTAATTTTAGAAAAATGTGGAAACCTTATCTTATGATAAAATAGGTGTTTAAATGATAATTATATATATATTAATACAAGAATAATTTTAAATAAATATTTTATTTTCCAAAATCTCATTTTTTCTTAAATGTCGTATTTTAAACCTTTCGAGACCGAATGCTCCTTGCGGAGGTCTGAATCTCGCACTACTATCCCGCGGGTGCACGATGAACCGTACTATCCCTAACGGTTTCCCTAAAAGTGGGTTGTAGTGGCGCTTTGCTTAGGTTTAATAAATACTATTCATTTAGAAAAACGGCTTTATAAATATAAGGTATTTATTCGTAAAAAGATATAGTTTTCCGTATTTTAGTTTCTAGGGTTTTCCTAAGCCAACTAGCCTATTTCTAAGGTCTAAACGATAAGTCATTAGAAGCCTCAAATCGCCTCTTCAGCGTCAATTGCGGCCAGGTAAGTGCCGGGTAAGTGGGAAGGAACCACAGTAGCGAGCCTAATTAAAAACCACTAGCCTTAGACACACTTGCCGAGACACCACAAGACAGTTTAGATAAACGATCGATGTCCATGACCTATCGTGCTTTCATTTTAAAATATTTTATTTAGAATTGAATACAACTTAAAACTTTCAAGAAAAGTTTATAAAGAATATGGTATTTTAGTGAAAGGTCCTGTATTTTCGTATTTTATGTTATGACGTTTATCAATTAGGGTTATATTTGTGTGTGTGTACAGGTAGGTCATTACCTCGTGACTTATTTTAAGTTTTAATGAAGTTTAGAGGTTAAACATGATGTATTAAACTTGAAGGTATTAAAGAGCACGAATACGGTATTTGAAAACGTTATCATTTCATGTGTGAAAATTCATTCAAATTGATTTCTACAAGTTTATTTATCAAGATAAACATGTTTAGGAATGAGGGAATTAATTAAACGAAGAAAAAATAAACTTCATGGTATTTTTTATGAAAAGAATACGGTTTTACAAGGAAGCTATCATTTCATGTGAGAAACTTTATTTAAATTGGTTTCTAGGTGATTAATAGTCATCATAGATAGGTTTAGGTATTATGTATTAGGTGACAAGTGGAAATTTGTAGAAAAACCGAATCGGAAATCGGTTTGTTCCGATTTCCGTCGGGTTCCAAAATGTCGTATTTTTTTATTAAAAGAAAAGAGAGATAGAAGAGATGGGACTTACGGGTTTGGACAAACTAAGGAGGCTAAGGAAGTGATGGTTGTCGGTGCGTCGAAAACGTCGCGAAGGTTCTACTACGATCGCCGGAATTTGTCGTTGATTTCGGCAGCGCTTCGCTTCTCGCTCTTTGTACCGAGTTCTCGAGAATTTGGGAGAGTGGACTTAGAGTTGTGAGGTGAAATAGTATAGGGTAGGGGTGTTTATATAGGGCTAGGCTAGGGTTATGGTTAGGATTAAAAAAAATATTAAAAAATATAAAAATTCATTAAAATTTCATTAAATTTAGGATTAAAAGAGGTGTAATGGGAATTTGGTAACAGTTCTGGGAATTTAGAGTATGCAGGGGTATTGACCAAGTCAACACGAATTTTTTTCGTGTTGACGACTCGGCCGACCGGCCGAGTCCGGCCAGCGCGCCGTCCGGTCGAGTCGGGGCCGAGTCGGGTCTCGTTGGGTGTGGTTTCGCCTGGGGGGAATTTTGGTGTACTTCATTTTTTATATACCGCATTAATTTCGTGTGTTATGGCTGTTTGACCGTTCGACTTCCCAAAAAATTTAAAACAAAAAGATATAAAAAATATGTGGGGCATGGGATTCGAACACTGGTGGCTTGGTTCAGCAGTGCAAGGTACTACCAATGAGCAACAAGCTCCTTCTTGTAATTATTGTAGGAAAGTAGATACATAAAATGTTATCAGCAACATCAATACTCCAAGTATACTTCAAATTTAATTCAAATTTAGGTATACAAAAATTGGAGTTGTTACACATTCAGATTTAGTTTTCTAATTAAGCAACACAAAAAGTAATTATATACTAAATAATGAATTACATTTAAAATACAAACCTGTTTGCGCTGAGAGTCGAAACATTGGCACAAGAGAGGCCATGTATCTACGTCGACTCTCACAAAGGCTGGAGTATGTAGGAGAGCCGCTCTCTCTGCCTCGGGGGTCGCTATCCACAGGGAATAGCATTCGATCTTCTCGTTCCTATTGTATCGGACCTTTGATTGCATGTTCTTTATCAGGCCATGATACAGAGCGTGAAGATCGAGCACTCTTCCAGGGTGATCAGGGTCGGGTAAATGCTAAAAATCGTAATCCAACTGCAAATACAAAAAAAAAACAATGTTATTAAATTGCAAGTGTTAATAATAAATATATTGGATAAATCAAATGAAAATATATATTAATACCCGAGCCTGATCCCAAAAGAGGGCGAATGAGCGCCAGTACTGGTCGCCCCACGCAACGTGAAGTGGATACTTCTTCACGAGGGGGCTCTCATCCCCCAAATACCGGCCGAACCTTTCGGCATAATCGCCGGTATAGCGATAATCAGGAGTAAAGAAGAGGGGGAATGCTGCCTCCCCCTAGCTCTGTCGGGCCTCAGCCTGTGGGATTGATTCAGGCCTCAAGTCCCCGTATCGGGATGGGGATGCCCTACGTCTATAAGAAATATCAAGACAATAAATATTAAGACAAAGTGGTATTAAAAAATAAAGGTTTAACGAAAATTGAAGTACGATATATACCTCCGGTGACAGAAGCACGAGCCTGGGCCCGGGCGGCAGCATGAGCGGGACGATAGTTCATCCGGTGAGGAACAGCTGGTGACCCGGACATGGACGCATCTCCAACTAGAAAATAAACATCGATAAAATTACATGAAGTTCATGTTTATTATTAAAGGATATGTAAAATGAATAAATATTTTATATTTATTCATACAAACCTGTATACTGAGCGGAGGGTATGGAAGTGACGGGAGTGGCCCCTGCACCAGACGTGGACGCACCACCTATAATTAGACAATCAAACATTGACTATATAAGTAATTGCAAAAAGAATGTGTATATCAATAATATAACATTCTAAATCAACATGTATACACTATAGGATATATAAACATACCCGCAGGTGCGGTGGTGGGCTCTGCCGGAAATGTGGAGGCACCACCTACAGCCCGAGATGTAAGTACGTAAGAGAAAAAAGAATATATGTATATTTATGATATAGCATTCTAAATCAATATACATGCACTATATGATATATAAACATACCTGGAGGTGCGGGAGTGGCCTATGTCCCTAATGTGGACGCATCACCAACAGCTAGACAATCAAACATTGACAATGTAAGTAATTTTGACATGAATATGCATGTATATCTATAATATTATATACAAAATGAATATGCATGCAATATACCTGGAGGTATGGCAAAGTCCACACGGAAGGAGGCATCCGAAGGGGTCTCCGATCGGGGTGCAAGACTGGGCCTCTGAAGCTCCCTACACAGCTCTCTGGGCGGCAGAACCGCTCTGCCTCTGCCTCTGCCATTGCCGCGGATGGAACTCCTGCCGCCCCTCGCTAATCCCGTCATTATCATCAAATCTAAATAAAACGGTTCGTGGATGCATTAGACAATCATTACAAACATTGACTATATATGTATAGATCGTAAAATGTGAAGTAATAATATAACATTACTGATAACCTTTTTCGTTTCGTGGACGCATTAGACATATCTACTTGGATTTCATCATCGATATCATTTCTAACCCACGTAACTTCATGATCAGCCGAAGATAACCCGTCTTTTGAAACAGACAGTCGAAGCATTCTAAGTATTCTCTCTTCTTCATCCTCATCACTGTCCTCGAATTCCGGGATATCGTAGACATCCCTGGGTTTTCAATGGCATACGACACTCCATCCCGGATGCTTCAAACACTGTGAGTAGTATACTTGGAACGCTTGGTTCGGAAAGATAAACGGATCGTCCTGACCATAAAATTGAAGTGTGTTCACACTGGTCAATCCATATTCATCTTTCCAAGTCCCGAGATTATTTCTCCACTTATTCGTATCGGTTCGTGTATCATACCAAGTACACTAAAATATATAAAACGGTTCTGATCGTCCGGGATATTGGATGCCAAGTATACAATTTAAGTATCCATAATAAATCACACCATCTGATCCTACCGTCGCAATCCCACTATTCTGAATGGTTCTAGATGTTTCTATGTCCTTAACTTCGAATTTGTATCCAAGGATACCGAATCCTTTATAATATGCAATCTCCATATTAGGAAACTGAGCTAAATATCTTGAATCACTTTTTAATGATGCAGACAAGTTTGGATCGTGGATCTAACAAAACAAATTTTACGACAAATACATAATAATATAAGTTTAGATTAAAACCGATAGAAATAACATGTTATTTGAATAACTTACATGATCTGCAACCCAATTGCAAAAATTATCCTGATGATATTTTTCCAATCATTCATCGTTCCAATCAGGATGCCCCTCACGTACCTCGTTAAAATGAATTCTGTTCTCGACAATAAATTATGACATTAATATTATATCATTTTATACACACACAAACACAAATATAACAATTAATCCAAAAAAACTTACTCTCTAATTTTTTCAAGACATGCGCTATTGAGAAGGATAAACCGGTATATCTTGTTGATAAATATAGTATCTACGCTCTTAAAATCGGCTTTACCATATGGCCCGTCCTGAATTCTTCGAGGCCGGTTAAGTCTCGTCTTAATGTTCTTGTCCAGATAGCGGGAACAAAATGTGCTTGCTTCATGCAGAAGATAACCTTGCATGATAGAACCCTCTAGTCGATTTCTATTGCGTATATACTTTTTAAGAGTGTAGAGGTACCTA
The DNA here is from genome assembly GCA_030015575.1 of Agapanthus africanus. NCBI lineage: Eukaryota > Viridiplantae > Streptophyta > Magnoliopsida > Asparagales > Amaryllidaceae > Agapanthus > Agapanthus africanus. Next base: position 544,640,051 of record CM057337.1, read on the forward strand.
AAGAAAAATATGTTAAATAAATAAATACGAGCATACAGGACAACAATAATTTTACAAATTGCGCGAAACGAAAAATTCAACGTACCTCTCGACGAGATACATCCATCGATATTGTACCGGTCCGGCTAACTTAGCCTCAGTTGCAAGATGAACCGTCAGGTGTATTATGATATCGAAGAATGACGGTGGGAAAATACGCTCAAACTTGCAAAGTATCAACGAAATAGAATTTTCTAGTTTCTCTACCGTCACAACATCCAGTGTTTTAGCACATAATTCTCTGAAAAACAACATAGGTCATTGATTACTAGACCAACCGATTCGGGAAAGGAAGTCCTGAGGGCTAATGGGATAAGGTGCTCCATAATAACATGGTGATCATGAATTTTCAGCCCATCGATCTTTCCTTTCACAATTTATATCTTCTTGCTGAATGATCCTGAGAAACCTGTGGGAACTTTTAAATCATGCAACACCTGCAAGAATCTTTTCTTCTCCGGTTGTGACATATGATACGCGGTATTGGGAAGAACAAACTTGTCCGGTTTACCCGCTACCGGTTTAGGATGCAATTCACTTCTAATTTCCCAGTCCTGTAGATCCATCCGAGCATTGAGGTTGTCTTTCGATTTCCCGTCTTTACAAAGAAGCAAGTTGAGTATGTGTTCGGATACTCCCTTCTCTATGTGCATGACGTCCAAACAATGACGCACTAAATTTGTTGACCCGTATGGAAACTCGAAGAAAATACTTAACTTGTTCCAGAATGGTGGTTTGACCTGTTTTGTCGGATCCATCCCGAAGATCACATTATTGTAACCATCCCACTGAGCAGTCACGTCCTCTCCGGACAATAGGGCTGGTGGTCTAAGAAGCTCCTGATGACCATCAAAGTGAACAGAGTCTAACCTGTAGGGGTGGTCTAGAGGCAGGAAACGTCGATGGACGCAATAACAAACCTTCCCACTAAAATTCAAGAATTTCGATGTTGTATGTTGATGGCAATAAGGACATACTTTGTGACCATGTACGGACCAACCTGATAGCATTCCATACGTAGGAAAGTCATTAATTATCCACATTAAAGTCGTACACAGTATGAAGGTTGTATTCGTGTTTGCATCGTAAGTCTCTACACCATCAATGAATAAAGATTTTAACTCCTCGATCAGAGGTCGGTGATAGACGTCGATATTGTTTCCCGGTGAGTTTGGTCCGTCAATAAGAAGAGGCATCATATGATTAGTCCATAGCCAACCAAGGCGGCAGATTATAAACTATTATTACAACGGGCCATGTGTTGTGGCTTCCAGCGATATAGTTGAATAGGCAGAATCCATCACTAGCGAGTCCGAGCTTGACATTGCGAGGATCGCTACTGAACATTTCGTGCCTCCAATCGAAACCCTTCCATGCCGGTGAATCTCTTGGATGACTCATTTTTCCATCTTCACTTGGAGGAGCACGGTGATGCCAAATCATTGTCTCGGCTGTTTTCTTGGACCTGAATAGCCTCTGCAGCCTCTGTGTTATGGGAAAGTATCGTGCTATCTTGACAGGTATATCGGGCTTCTTATCAGAATCTTTCAGCTTATACCTGACCTCTCCGTATGTTGGACACTCTTTCAAATCTGAATTCTCTTTCCGGTACAACACGCAATTTTTAGGACATGCTTGAATCTTCTCACACTTCATGCCCAAATCAGACATTTTCTTCTGAGCTCCGTACCAGCTGTCGGTCACATTATTTCCCGGGGGCATAGAATCTTTCAAGAATGAAAGAAACATTGTGAATGACTTGTTACTCCATCCATTTAGGCACTTAATCTGGAAAAGTTGGACGAACCATGAGAGGGTGGAATACTTTGCATTCTCATAAATTGGTTTTCTAGCATTATTCATGAAATTTTTATACTTATCCGCACGCGGTCCTTGATCGGAAGGAATGTCATCTTCGGTACGAATAGATTCACCTAGGGCAGCCTCTACCATATCCTTCATTTCTTGTCCTGAAAAGAAATTACCGTCTTCTTCTTCTTCGGCATTACCGTCTTCTCCTTCTTCTTCTGCCGCATTACCGTCTCCTCCTTCTTCTGCCGCATTACTATGTTCTCCTTCCCCGTCATATATCCAAGTTGTATAAAGTCTAGTAAAACCATGTTTAACGATATGAAGCTCTGCAAATTCTACCTTTTGTCAGTACTTATTCCCACATCTATCGCACGGGCAGAGAATCTTCCCTATCACGATCTTATTATGTGCGCGTGCAAATTCAATAAAAGCAACAACTCCTGCGACAAACTTAGGTTGCATATGTTGTTGCCAATCCACATACATCCAATCCTTAACTCTGATGTACTCATGGGCCATGTTAAACTGTATAACATATAAATTGTAGGTTATGATAACTATACTGAGAAATCTAAGAACGGGATAGTTACTGACAAAGGAGAAAATCCGTGTATATGCTTTGTGTGTGCGTTTGTCGTTGAAAATAATAAATTATCAATAATCAAAATTAAATTTGAGAATACCCATGTATGAGTTGTATTCTATACGCGTGTGTTTCAATTTATGATTTTGCTTAAGTGTAGGGTTGTTAGTGTGTATGTGTTGTGTGTGCGTTTGTTGTGTATTCGTGTTGTATGTGTTTGTTTCGGCTGTCGGAGGTAAGGCTTCTATCCCATTAAAAATGTATAGAGCAAACACCCATTTGCTTGTGCTTTCAACCGTTTCGAGTAAATTTCGGCAGCACCTCCCCGCCGTTCTCCGAGTACACTGTAATAGAATAGATAATCGTTTCAAAGCTGTGAAATAACGTTGAAATGAACATCTAATCTATCTTTGTATACGGAGAACCAACGGATAAGTACCGACAAAATAACTCGAAACGGATGAAAACACAAGTGAATGCAGGTGTTTGCTTTATACATTCCTAACTTGTCCACACTGGACAAATCTATTGGTTATCATACTCTTCCCGCCAAAAAAAATTCTGCGCAAAAGAGCCCAAGGTATCAAATGGCAGCGATACGTTTAAGAAAATGTGAACCAGTATTTTCTGGGCTGTATTTTGACAAACTCCCAAATGAGAAATGGCTAAATTCTGATGGAATCGAAAGGGTCTCAAAAAACCTTTCGATTTGATATATTATGGGCCTCATAATTCATCCTGTATCAAAAGATATGAGGCACCGTGTGCCCACATGTGACCGAGCATCACATGCCCACACGTGACCATTTACAGGCAAAGCCTGTAGGCACTGAATAAAATAAATAATTAAATGGGGTCACGTACCATCACGTGATAGACCTTTGAAAACCCACTGAAGAAAATTAAAAGTGCGATCAGGAATACCCTAATGGGGGATCACGTGTCCACACGTGACCAAAGGTCATGTGGAAACACGTGATGGGTTCTTAGGCTCTTTAACTAATAAAATTAAATTCTAATCAACAGGAGTCACGTGACATCACGTGATGGGCTCTTAAACCCTCTGAAATAATAAGAATTAAATTCTAAACAATAGGGTCACGTGCCAACACGTGATAGGCCTCTAAACTCATTAAATAGAGTTAAAAAGTATAATAAAACAATAGGAAAAATCCCAATGGGGCATCACGTGCCCACACGTGACCAAGGGTCACGTGCTGACACGTGATAATTCCTGAGTCCTTTGAAACAACAGAATTAAATTCTGGTTAAATCCTTTATCGAGGGGGTCACGTGTCAACACGTGATGGGATCCTAAAATCTCTAAAATAATAGAATTAAATTCTAATTAAGGGAAATCAAAAACCCTAACTGGAAAAATATTTCTTTAAATCTTTCCAAACAAAAAAGATGGTGCTCTGTAAAATGGAGCACCGTTGGATTAAAAATCCAATGGTGATTAAAAATCACCAATTTATGGAAAGATTTTATACAAGGAAAGATTTCCCTGAAATTCACCAAAAATAACAAACAGAATATCTTTTAGATTAAAAATCCAATGGTGAATAAAATTCACTGAGTGATCTAAAAGATCATGTTGGTTAGAAAAACAAACAAAATGTTTCAATGAAAAATTCACTAAACAAATTGATTCTTTTCCTTCTCCTATAAATAGGAGCCAAGAAAAGGAGAAGAGACAGAATTTTAGGATCTTGAAATTTTCTAAAGGAAAATAGCAGAGAGAAAAGAAAGGAGAATTTAATTCTCAAGAAAGAAAACCCTATGTGAGAAAAAGGAAAAGGATCAAAGCTTCATAAAACAAAAAAAGAGAATTTAATTCTCAATCTGAGAGTTTAACTCTTCTGCGAAAAGAACTTAGTTCTTCCTCTAGTTGAAGATCTGCAGAAGCAAATCTTCCCATAGGTTGAGAATTTAATTCTCATCGGGTTGAGATTCTGCCATGTAGATCCAAAACTTAGAGTGAGAATTGAGTTTAGAGAATTTAATTCTCCTAAAGATAAAACTAAGGTTTAACCCTATATGAGAATTTAATTCTCCCAAATTCATAGGAATTTAATTCCTCCAAAACAGAACTAGGGTTTAACCCTATTTGAGAATTTAATTCTTCCATATACATAGGAATTTAATTCCTCCAAAACAGAATTAGGGTTTAACCCTAAAGAGAATTTAATTCTTAAAACAAGAGACTTAAATCTCTCCATACACGTAAAGATATTGGTCACGTGGTGACACGTGACCCCCATCCCTAATGAACAGAAAAGAAAGAACGAGACTGGGTCACGTGCTCCCACATGACTCGTAGAACAGATCCCTCAAAAATAAGAAAGAAAAACTTGGAGACAATGCCCCATGTGCTCCCACGTGACCCTCGAAACAAAAGAGAACAAAGCCAAAGGCAGAGCAGATTATGGGCACCCTCACGTGTCCCCACGTGACCCCTAACAAATACTTTAATATCCAATGCATGGATACCCATCACGTGCCCACACGTGATGGCCGCAAAGATCAAGTGTTTAACACTTATTTAAAAGGGAACCCTTAAAAACAATAAAGGCAGTTCCTCTTTTGGGGTATATCACGTGCTTCCACATGATCCTTAAAAAGCTCTTCAAAATAAGGGGGAATAGAGCCAGGACAGTTTCTCTTTTGGGGTATCACGTGCTCCCATATGACCCCTAATAAACACTTCAATATCCAAATCATGGATACCCATCACGTGCCCACACGTGATGGTCATAAAGGCCAAGTGTTTAATACTTATATTCTGGGAATAAAATAACAGAGGCAAGGCCTAATCATCAGGCACCTCACGTGACCCTACGTGACCCCTTCCTTTCTAGTGTTTAACACTACTTTGAGCATTTTGTCTCCCGTGTTTAACACTGTTTTAAATACATTACGTGAGGACACGTGACCGCCAGATGTCCTCTGGTGTTTAACACTATTTTCAAATCATCTTAGCCAAATTGGCTAAGTTTCCAGAGGCAAAAGACTCCCCTTCAACTGAATCTCAAAATTGAGTAAAATTTAGAGCTATAATGTTCCATGCTCAGTCAAAGATAAAAATGTTATCAAAGCCCTCAAACTCTTGTTTAGCATTGCTAAATAATGTGGGCTTGAACCCAGACAAGTGTTAATGGTCCAACAAAGGGCCAACTCTTCAAATTTGATTGGACTTAGCCCAAGTTGGCCATAAGTCCTCAATTCAGACTTAACTGAGCCAATGTGCTCATAATTTAATTAATTGATCTTAGTTCCAAATTGGACTACAGATCATTTAATCCACTTTGGTTTGAGGGTACATCTCTTCACTCCTCTGATATTTGTTGCTGTCATCCTTCAACGTCTTCAGAGAGGTGACTGGTCCTGACAACCACACATTTCATAGATTATGACGTCTCTAAACTACGGACTGTGGGGTCCTTAAACCCATGGACTATGATGTCCTTAACCTCGACCGTTATGTCTTTAAACTAACATTGGACTGTGGGGTCCTTAAACTCACGGACTATGATGTCTTTAACCTCGACCGTGATGTCTTTAAACTAACATTGGACTGTGGGGTCCTTAAACTCATGGACTATGATGTCCTTAACCTCGACCGTGATGTCTTTAAACTAACATTGGAATGTGGGGTCCTTAAATTCACGGACTATGATGTCCTTAACGTCGACCGTGATGTCTTTAAACTAACAATGGACTGTGGGGTCCTTAAACTCACGGACTATGATGTCTTTAACCTCGACCGTGATGTCTTTAAACTAACATTGGACCGAGATGTCCTTAAACTAACAATGGACCATAGTGTCCTTAAACTAATTGACCGCAAAGTCCCTAAACTAGAACAATAGAGCCCAAATGCTCTTTTGTTGGATCTAAATGATCCTGTTAAGTTGATCTTAGTCTAAAATTAGACTAATGTATCCTTAACAAACGTTTAAGTTGATCTTAGTCTCAAATGAGACTAACGTATCCTTAAACCAACCCCCAAACCCAAATCTAAGAAAATACGGATTTGGACTAATCCACGCCCTACGAGCGACAACATAAATTAGTATCCGTATACAATCCACGAGTAACCAAAAACAAAACAAACACCCACGACACGAAGTGACCATTTAGAGAAGGAGAAAGTTGTTATCGCGATACGGTAGCGTAATTAACTGCAGGGGCTTGCGCCTGCAGGGAAGAGCGTCCCCATAATCAAAAACCCCTCAAATGAGGAGAAATATGACGAAGTCTGCTACATCGGCCGCATCCGTTTAAACGTTCGATACATGGTGTCATAAATCAACTTGGCATCTTCGGAGAGGTGGACGGATAGCACCTATTAGCATCTGCCCCCAAATTCAGGCTAGACGCACGTCTTCTCGGTTTCCGGCGGTGAACAGATTCTGGCACGCCTGGTGGGACCTTTTCCTCTTTCCATTCCACACTTCATGTGTCGTGTTTGCGAACGAATCGCGGTTTGCTATGGTTGCCTGTGGATTCGAGATACTAAGATTTGGTGTCTTGCTCCGTGCAGAAAATAGAAGATCAATGGCTTCAAACTGCACTAACTTCAACTGCAACTCTCGCTCCGTCCCGTCCGGAGGAGTTACTTATGGTTCCCAAGCGGCCTCTATCTTCGCTATGCCGGTGGAACAGGTGACTCAGGCCACCACTGGATTGTTCTTCAGGACCATGATTCCGCCAACAAGTTTCAACGCTCCTGTACCATCACAAGAAGCTCCGAAGAAGTCGGTTTTTGATCGGCTTACCACTACTGCAGCCTCTCTTAAAGGGTCACCCAAACCAAGCGTCTCAGTTTTCAGCAGACTGGGCCAAAGCTCCAACGGACCCGTGAAGAATCCCGCAATTCCTGAAGAGGTCATCCCAAAACGGATAGCCATTCTTACTCCTGAAGTCCCCAAGGCGGCTTCTCTTGCTAAGGGGTCGGTCTTCACAAGACTGGCCGTTTCAGCTCCGACTCCACGTGAAGTCATGAGGGTTGTTTCCCCTGTTCGAAAGTTGGCCTTCACAAGAATGACTACCCCCTCTCAGCAAGCATCTGTCTATGAAAGGCTGGTGCCAACAATAGACTCTCATCAGAACAGGGGGCATAGAAAAGCTGATCCAACAACGGAGGTAATCCTGGCCGCACGACATGCTCGACTTCGCCACTGGTACCGAGTAAGAAAAGCTGGGGGCAATTCCCCTTCTGGACTGACTCCGCCAGCTCCAACGGTGGAAATCGATACTGCTGTTCCAACTGGGAACAGGTTTGAACCGCTAAGGAGAGTGCACAAAAACTCTCCGACTACCGTGCTGAAGAGATCTCCTCCACCCGTGGAGAACGCTAGTAAGGTGAAGCTAGAGCAGCCTCCTCAGCGTCTGTCCTATAAATTTACAAGGTCTGGCGTCAAGTCCAAGACTCGGTAATTGATCAAGATTACTCTCGTCAATCAAAGAAGATTCAAGCTCAACGAGAAGAGAACCATCCTGTCAAGCCACAAAAGGCGACAGCTATTTGGGTGCCCACTGCAACGGCTCCCTCAACTTCGACCGCCCACAAGAGGAGAAGGCCGGAGAAAATCCCTGAGTCTGCGATGAATCGCAAGACCACTGAACCCAAACGCCCCAAGTCTGGGGGCATAGTGGTCCACACTATTTATATGGCATCCGGGAAAGAGGATATCCATATCTCTACGGGTCATCGACCGGTTACGCGATCCGTGACAAAAGCCCAGGAGCAACAACAAAAGATCCAAGAAATGCTAACAGCTATGGCTGCACTCATGGGACCGAAAGCAAGCCCGGAGACATCCTCGGAGCAGCGTCGTGAGCAAGAAACTGATGCTGAATTCCTTCGGAGAATGCTTGAGAAGAAAGAAAAAGAGGCCGCAGAACAAGCGGCCAATATAAAACAAATGGCCCTTCTATTCCAAGACATGGTCAGGATGATGTTACAGCCGGATCCTCCAGCTGAAGACCCTCCGATTATCCTTGAAGACGATAGGGAAGAGACATCGAACCCTCTTCCGGCTTGTTCAGCAGCCAAGGAAGAGACCATCTCCAAGGCCGCTCTGGATGATTATATCACTCAGTAGATACGAGTTCACCAGGCGAATGAAGCGGCCAGGCAAATTATTAAAACTGGACGACCCTATCTGGGTTGGTATGACCAAATAAAGTACCCACCGGGATACACGATCCCCAAATTCCACATATATAAGGGAACGGGAAATCCGCATCAGCACGTCGCTCAATTCAGAGCCTTGTGCGGCAACACCGGAGGTGATGATAAACTACTGCTCCGCCAGTTTGTTGGCAGCCTGTCTGAGACGGCATTCGAGTAGTATTCGGAACTCCTGAATGACTCTGTTAAAACGTTCGCAGAAATGGAGTTACTCTTTACACAGAGGTTCGCAAGCGCTAGTGAACGCACCCCAATCACGGAATCGATTAATGCCATGGTAAAACCTGGAGAAACATGGGTTCAGTATGCGATACGGCGGCACAACCTATGGTCGAAGTGCGAACATCGCATAGAAGAAGCTCCTGCAGTAGGCATGTTTGTGGGAACCCTTGATCCGCAGGCGACCATATCCCAATTCATGATGTTCTTCAAGCCGACCACCTTCCAAGCCTTGATTGACAAGCTGGCCCAAATGGACCAGATGGGCTATAGGCCTTCCTCTTCAAAATTGGAGCCTCGGAATGAAAAGGGCAAAGGGAAAGCAACCTTCTTCGCCAACGCTCAACAACAACCGAGTGGCCCGAGATCGGTTGTTCGCCAAAGCAACAAGTGGCAATCCCTCGATGAGAAGTTGAGACGTCCTTACTCGTTTCCTCGGGATAAAATAAGGAAACTGTTTGAACTGGCAGTGCGCAATGGGCTCATCAATTTACCGGAGTCGAGACACCCAACACGACCGAATGACGTCAACAATCCTAATTACTGCCCCTACCACCGAGTATTGGGCCATCCGATCGAAGACTGCTACGTCTTCAAAATTTAGGTTGAAGACCAATACCAACAGGGCAAGTTCGCGCTATCCGAAAACTGGAAGGTGAATCCGCCACAACAGCACACTCCTAAAAGGGTGGACATACCGAGGGCATCATGCCATTTTATAAAAGAAGCTCTATGGGAGGTCGCTCTTTCAGCCAAAGCGAAAAGAATGCTGAAAGATCTTCAAACATATCCGACGATCAGGTGGAAAAGTCCGCAAGAGCCGGAGATCATCGACGGGATGCTGAAACCATGCCGAACATCGGGAATTAATAGCAATGGGCAAAGCACCCAGGAACAGCCGTCACAGTCTTCAAAGAAAAAGAAGAAGACCAAAAAGCCCGCACAGTCTAACGACAAGCGCACGGATCTACAAAAGCATATTGACGCGCTGAAAGAATAAAACTAGAGGGCGCGAACCCCAGTCACGCTTCAAGAGTTCCTTAATCACATCCTTGAGAATGAAGATAACGACAATGATGAGGGAGATGAATCGTCAAAAGAATCTGAAGATTATGTGGCAAGTTGCCACATGATCGCTCATTTTTCGCTAGGTAACAAAGCAGCTCACTCGGCGTTATGAGATAACGTAGAGGAGCTGGGGGCAGGAGCAGTGCCAAAACCCTTGGATTATGTGACAAGGTCTATCAAGTAGAAACCTACTTGTTCATAAAGCATCCGACGAAACTTCGCCTCAAAGCTACAGCGGACCGAAATGTCCCTAAACTAACGATGGACCGCAATGTCCTAAAACTTGCAACTGACCGAGACGTTTATAAACTACTACGGACCGTGGCATCCCCAGGATAACGTGGTGTGTAAAAAAAGGGGTATGTCCATAAGCAAAATGGGCACGGATGAAAACCCGAAAGGGCGTCGTGAGTAAAAACAGCAGGACTACCGGCGATGTTTGTGAAAACCCGAAAGGGCGCAGACTCGTAAAAAAAAACGGTACGTCCACAAGTAAGATGGGCACGGATGAAAACCCGAAAGGGCTCCGTGAGTAAAAACAGCAGGGCTATCGGCGAGTTTTGTGAAAACCCGAAAGGGCGCAATCTCGTTAAAAGACACTTGCAAGGTCCTCTCGGCCTTGTAAGGAGAAAATACCTGCGTGAGATCCTTACGACTCACAAGGGAGTGACACACTTAGGGATCCCCACGATTCCTAAGGAGAAATTACACCTACGAGATCCTCATGACTCGTAAGGAGAACCCTCTTATGAGACCCTCACGGCTCATAAGATTCAAAAGCCTTAAGTTATAGGGATCTAAACCTGTTCTTAAGCCATCACAATCTCCAATACTGCCCTACAAGATGTTCAATATTGACCCTTGTATACAATCCATGGGCACAAATGAACATTTCCCTAACAGAGTCCCACCAGCGACTAGGGATATGCTCACACCGTGAACAAACCTTTGTAAGTCCTCTCGACTTACAAGGAGAAAACCCTCTTGTAAAATCCTTACGACTTATAGGAGAATAAGCACTTAGGAATCCTCACGATTCCTAAGGAGAAAAAGCACCTACGAGATCGTCACGACTCGTAGGGAGAAACACCTTTATGAGACCCTTACGGCTCATGAAGTCAAAAGCCTTAGTCGATGGGATCCTAACCCTGTCTACTAAGCCACCTTTGCTCGACATCGACGAAGACAAATGATGATTCGCTCCTGGCAATATCCCAGTTGTAGCAGTGTTGATGCCGAAATCAGTGTCTAATTCCAAGCTTGCAGCGAAAATCCAGCAAGTCACACATGCATACGAAATAGCCGAAATGATGGGGCAACTTGTAAACAAAATCAGCAAGTAAAAACATATGCATGAAAAATAGCCGAAATGGTTGGGCAACTCGCAATAAAAAGCAGCGAGTAAAAAGAAAAATATCCGAAATGATTGGGAACCGTGAAAAATAGCCGAAATGATTGGGCAATCGTGATTTTCGCGATGTAAAAAGCTGAAATAATAGAGTATCGCGGAAAGAATTATAAAAAAAATGAAAGAATGAAACTTTTTACTCTACAGGTGAGGTCACATTGACCCCTGTATACAATCCATGGGCACAAACAAGAAGGGAACCATATCGTCCCACCAGGCTTCGTCGAAGTGAAGCCAAGTCTCGACGGTTCAAAAACAACCTAGAGAAAATCTCGACATTCATCGCAATATTGTAGACATAGTGTCAACAAACGAAGCGCAGGAAGATCCTTAGCTTCAGGGTCTCGACGTCAACATCGACAACCTAGAGATCACCAACGGCGTTTCTCCTTACTCCAGCAGGATGCAGATGCGACGTCAACAAACGACCCCAGGGTCAAAACAATGGAACCATGGCAAAGTACCCTAGTTCCAAATCTCGACGGATCACAAACATCCTAGAGATCACCAATGGTGTTTTTCCTTACTCCGGCAGGATGCAGATGCGGTGTCAATAAATGACCCCAGGGTCAAAACAACGGAACCATGGCAAAGTCCCCTAGTTCCAAATCTCGACGGTTCATAGACAGCCTAGAGATCACCAACGGCTTTTCTCCTCACTCCAACTAGATGCAGACGTGACGTCAACAACCGACCTCAGAGTCGCAATGAAGCGGAGCCATGACAAAGTCCTTAGTTCCAAATCTCAATGGCCACATCTATGGCCTGGAGACCAACAACAGTGTGCCTCCTCATTCCAACAGGACATGGATGTTACACCATCAAACAGAGCCATGGCATAGTCCCTAGTTCCAAATCTCGACGGTTCATAGACAACCTAGAGACCATCTCAGCATTCGTCTCGTTACAACAGACGCAATGTCAATAACCCCGTTCCTTCGCGGTCCAGCAGGATGCAGATGCAACGTTAACAAAAGACCCCATGGTCGAAACAAAGCAGAGTGACGGCAAAATCCCAGCTCCACCTCAGTATTCGTCTCGTTACAGCAGACGCAACGCCAAAGCAAATGAAGCAAAGGCTAAATTCCTAGCTTCAGGGTCTTGACGGTAACTCATATAAAACCTGAAAGACTATCGGAGATCATTCCACACCAGTGCAGAGTGGTCACCACCTCGACGTTCGTCTCGATACAACAGACGAGATGTCACCACAGAGTTCTTCTTCCAGCAAGATTCAGACACGACAATCAAACAACGGAGCCACGGAAAAATCCCTAGTTCCAAACCTCGACGGTTCACCAACAACTTAGTGGTCACCACCTCGACATTCGTCTCGATACAGCAGACGAAATGTCACTACAACATCCTTCCTCCAACAGGATTCGGACACACCAAAGCAAACGAAGCGGAGGCCAAATTCCAAGCTTCAGTGTCTTGACAGCAACTCATATAAAACCTAAAAGACTATTGGAGATTATCCCACACCAGTGCGGAGTAGTTATGACTCATCAGGGCTCCCCAAACTGAGCATAACCTCAAGTAAAAAGCGGCATGGCAAATTCCTAACGCTTGCTCTTCCGACGGTCAGACTGCCTAGGAAGATTGCTTGAAGACGTCTTGTACATCCCCCGAATGGATCAGAGACACGACAGTCACAAGGCTACTCGAACAGCAAGATTGCTTATCGAGGAAGACATCGGCCAACGTGACGGTACGACAGGAAAAACCCTAGTACCACAGACCCTAACGGACTTCTGTCGTAAAGAGCAGAGGTTAACTGTGACGTTAGGACATTCTTACGAGAATCTCTCGATTCGTCTCAACCCCAGGGAAATCAGTGTTCTTGGAAACCTCCTCGATTCAGGGAAATCAGTGTCCTTGACGAGAGCATCTCGATTCGCGTCGACCCGCAGAGAAATCAGTGTCTTTACAAGAATCTCTCGATTCGTCTCAACCCCAGGGAAATCAGTGTCCTTGGCTACCTCCTCGATTCAGGGAAATCAGCCTTGACGAGAGCATCTCGATTCGCGCCGACCCGCAAAGAAATCAGCGTCTTTGCAGGAATACCTCGATTCATCTCAACTCCGAGGAAATCGGTGTCCTTAGCAACCTCTTCGATTCAGGGAAATCAGCGTCCTTCACGAGAGCATCTCTATTCGCATCAACCCGCAGAGAAATCAGCGTCTTTGCAGGAATACCTCAATTCGTATCAACTTCGAGGAAATCAGCGTCCTTGGCAAAATATCGATTCAGGAAAATCGGCGTTCTTGGCGAGGGCATCTCGATTCGCGTCGACCCGCAAGGAAATCAGTGTCTTTGCAGGAATACCTCGATTCGTCTCAACTCCGAGGAAATCAGTGTCCTTGGCAAATACCTCGATTCAGGGAAATCAGTGTCCTTGACGGGAACATCTCGATTCGCGCCGACCCGCAGAGAAATCAGTGTCTCTGTAGGAATATACAACGTCAGCAAAGCGGAGCCGCGGCAAAGTTTCCAGTTCCATGACTCGGCGGTGCACAGACAACCCAAAGTCAACCCTTGACCTCCCTGTTGAAGCAATGCTTTGACTCGGGAGTAGGTCAACTCATCAATCACTTACAAGTCCTCTCGACTTGTAAGGAAGAAAATTCTCTTGTGAGATCCTTATGAATCTCAAGAGAAAACACACTTAGGAATTCTCACGATTCCTAAGGAGAAAATACACCTATAAGAACCTCTCGACTCGTAGGGAGAAAAAATCTTTATGAGACCCTCACGGCTCATAAAGTTGAAAAGTCTTAGGCGGCAGATCTGAACCTATTTCCTAAGCCATCGCTTCTTATCTCGATTCAGGGAAATCAGCGTCCTTGGCGAGAACCTCTCGATTCATTTTTACCCGCAAGGAAATCAGTGTCTTTGCCAGAATCTCTCGATTCGTCTCAACTTGCAGGGAAATTAGTGTCCCTAAGAATAAAGAAAATTCTCTTGTGGGATCCTTACGATTCTCAAGAGAAAACGCACTTAGGAGTCCTCACGACTCCTAAGGAGAAATTACACCTACGGGATCCTCTCGACCCGTAGGGAGAAAATTCTTTATGAGACCCTCACGGCTCATAAAATTGGAAAGTCTTAGGCAACGGATCCTAACCCTGTTTCCTAAGCCATCGCTACCTTATAAAGAGTTCAAGATGAACTGTTATCTACCATCTATGGGCCGCACTTGCCAAAGCTACATGCCACTGAAATGGAGAAGTTACTCATGAAGCATATAAACTACTTAATGCCAGAGTAAGACATAAGGAAACAGAACGGTGCGGCTCATAGAGCTGAGGGTTTGGAACTATATCTCTTAAGAGTCGAGATTTGAGTCAATGATAAATGACGACGCTTGTGTCCGCTAATTATCTTCTCAGATCAAGATCCTGAAGATTATATACCAGCCCAAAAATGGTCATAAGCTATGAATTACTCTGCACTACTTTACCCATGTATATACTTACGTGGGCAAAGTAGTGGGGGCATTTGTTCCCGCCAAAAAAATTTCTGCGCAAAAGAGCCCAAGGTATCGAATGGCCGCGATACGTTTAAGAAAATATGAACTAGTATTTTCCGGGCAGTATTTTGACAAACTCCCGAATAAGAAACAGCTAAATTCTAATGGAATCGAAAGCGTCTCGAAAAATCCTTCGATTTGATATATTACGGCCTCATAATTCATCCGGGATCAAAAGCTATGAGGCATCACGTGCCGACATGTGACCGGGCATCACGTGACCATTTACAGGCAAAGCCTGTGGCACTGAATAAAATAAATAATTAAATGGGGTCGGGTGCCATCATGTGATAGGCCTTTGAAAACCCACTAAAGAAAATTAAAAGTGCAATCAGGAATACCCCAATGTGGGATCACGTTTCCACACGTGACCAAAGGTCACGTGCAGACACGTGATGGGTTCTTAGACAATTTAACTAATAAAATTAAATTCTAATCAACAGGAGTCACGTGCCATCACGTGATGGGCTCTTAAACCCTCTGAAATAATAAGAATTAAATTCTAAACAATGGGGTCACGTACCAACACGTGATAGGCCTCTAAACTCATTAAATAGAGTTAAAAAGTATAATAAAATAACAGGAAAAATCCCAATGGGGCATCACGTGCCCACACGTGACCAAGGGTCACGTGCTGACACGTGATAATTCCTGAGTCCTTTGAAACAACAGAATTAAATTCTGGTTAAATCCTTTATCGAGGGGGTCACGTGTCAACACGTGATGGGATACTAAAATCTCTGAAATAATAGAATTAAATTCTAATTAAGAGAAATCAAAAACCCTAACTGGAAAAATATTTCTTTAAATCTTTCCAAACAAAAAAGATGGTGCTCTGTAAAATGGAGCACCGTTGGATTAAAAATCCAATGGTGATTAAAAATCACCAATTTATGGAAAGATTTTATACAAGGAAAGATTTCCCTAAAATTCACCAAAATAAACAAACAGAATATCTTTTAGATTAAAAATCCAATGGTGAATAAAATTCACTGAGTGATCTAAAAGATCATGTTGGTTACAAAAACAAACAAAATTTTTCAATGAAAGATTCACTAAACAAATTGATTCTTTTCCTTCTCCTATAAATAGGAGCCAAGAAGAGGAGAAGAGATAGAATTTTAGGATCTTGAAATTTTCTAAAGGAAAATAGCAGAGAGAAAAGAAAGGAGAATTTAATTCTCAAGAAAGAAAACCCTAGGTGAGAAAAGGGAAAGGGATCAAAGCTTCATAAAACAAAAAAAGAGAATTTAATTCTCAATCTAAGAGTTTAACTCTTCTGCAAAAAGAACTTAGTTCTTCCTCTAGTTGAAGATCTGCAGAAGCAAATCTCCCCATAGGTTAAGAATTTAATTCTCATCGGGTTGAGATTCTGCCATGTAGATCCAAAACTTAGAGGGAGAATTGAGTTTAGAGAATTTAATTCTCCCAAAGATAAAACTATGGTTTAACCCTATATGAGAATTTAATTCTCCCCAATTCATAGGAATTTAATTCCTCCAAAACAGAGCTAGGGTTTAACCCTATTTGAGAATTAAATTCTTCCATATACATAGGAATTTAATTCCTCCAAAACAGAGTTAGGGTTTAACCCTAAAGAGAATTTAATTCTTAAAACAAGAGACTTAAAGTTCTCCATGCACATAAAGAAATTGGTCATGTGGTGACATGTGACTCCCATCCCTAATGAACAAAAAAGAAAGAACGATACTGGGTCACATGCTCCCACGTGACCCCTAGAACAGATCCCTCCAAAATAAGAAAGAAAAACTTGGAGGCAATGCCCCATATGCTCCCACGTGACCCTCGAAACAAAAGAGAACAAAGCCAAAGGCAGAGCAGATTATGGGTGCCCTCACATGTCCCTACGTGACCCCTAACAAATACTTTAGTAGCCAATGCATGGATACCCATCACGTACCCACACGTGATGGCCGCAAAGATCAAGTGTTTAACACTTATTTAAAAGGGAACCCTTAAAAACAATAAAGACAGTTCCTCTTTTGGGGTATATCGCGTGCTTCCACGTGATCCTTAAAATGCTCTTCAAAATAAGGGGGAATAGAGCCAGGACAGTTTCTCTTTTGGGGTATCACGTGCTCCCACGTGACCCGTAATAAACACTTCAATATCCAAATCATGGATACCCATCGCGTGCCCACACGTGATGGTCATAAAGGTCAAGTGTTTAACACTTATATTCTGGGAATAAAATAACAGAGGCAAGGCCTAATCATCAGGCGCCTCACGTGACCCTACGTGACCCCTTCCTTTCTAGTGTTTAACACTACTTTGAGCATTTTGTCTCCGGTGTTTAACACTGTTTTAAATACATCACGTGAGGACACGTGACCGCCAGATGTTCTCTAATGTTTAACACTATTTTCAAATCATCTTAGCCAAATTGGCTAAGTTTCCAAAGGCAAAAGAGTCCCCTTCAACTGAATCTCAAAATTGAGTAAAATTCAGAGCTATAATGTTCCATGCTCAGTTAAAGATAAAAATGTTATCAAAGCCCTCAAACTCTTGTTTAGCATTGCTAAATAATGTGCGCTTGAACCCAGACAAGTGTTAAAGGTCTAACAAATGGCCAACTCTTCAAATTTGATTGGACTTCGCCCAAGTTGGCCATAAGTCCTCAATTCAGACTTAACTGAGCCAATGTGCTCATAATTTAATTAATTGATCTTAGTTCCAAATTGGACTACAGATCACTTAATCCACTTTGGTTTGAGGGTACATCTCTTCACTCCTCTGATATTTGTCGTTGTAATCCTTCAACGTCTTCAGAGAGGTGATGGGTCCTGACAACCACACATTTCACAGACTATGATGTCTCTAAACTACGGAATGTGGGGTCCTTAAACCTATGGACTATGTGTTAGTTATGTATATGCCCTAGAGGCCATTGTTGTACATATGATGTATATTATAATGGATGCTTGGATATATATAGAGATGACTTTCTTGCTCGTCATGATAGTATGCTATTTGGTTTCACTTTATCTTAACATGTTGACTTGTATTGGTTTACTGTTTTTCTCTCACATGTTGATAAAGCCCTTAGGATCTGTACTCGACTACTGGGACTATGATGAGATCATACTAGTGGGGCCACGGTAGTCGATGAGTACATCCTATAACTGTTCCTAGTCGTGGGTATATCGAGACAGGGCATCGATACACCAGAGTAGACTAGCGTATACGCATCTTGACCCATATGATGGGCGATGGATGATCCCATATCCATCGGTGTTTGACATCAGAGATGGTGTACGGGTGCTCAGTGGAGACTGAGTACACTGAACGGACTCGCCGAGAACTCCCAGATGGTGATATACCACACGTCAGATGGCAGTTCTCCGGTGACACTGGTACAGGGTAGTCTGTAGACCCGAGATCGTCATGGAGTCTTGTGTGATTCCCACTGTGCTTTGATTTCCACCTTACCACGTCCAAGAGGGCGTGCAAAACGGTGGCTTTTGGGTACAGTCCCGAATCTCATGGAGGCAATGAGCGATAGGAGGGGATTCGTCTCTCCCGGTATAGGGAGTTGATGTTGTGCTGTGTTCGATTGGCTATAACTGGAAGTCCCTGGCCAGGGCTGATATAGAGATTTACTGGTAAGTGTTACTAGTAGTTTCTCGACCCGTTATGAGCCACACATCGACACGACTTATCGGTTACTGGGGTCTGACGTATACCACCCCTAGACTTGATATGCGACATATCAGACGAACAGACCGGACTGTACGGGAGTGTTACTGATTGGATTCATAGGAGAACGCACAGGATAGCTTGTTGATCTTCTGATCGCTCAATACCTGGGTGGCTGTTACGTTTAGCTGACCGCTTGCAGCTTATGGGTGTTTGATATGATCATCACCTGCTACCGGCGTATTGACGATTCTTTAGAGTCCTACACAGAGGTTTCTTGGCTCAGGCGAAACGGAGTAGAGGCACATATGTGATATGTGCAGGACCGAGAATAATGCGATATGAGATACCGTATTATATTCTCGCGATATTCAGATATGAACCAGGTCATCGGATCAAGTGTTGATTCGATGAATCGGTACATGATATATTAGTCGGTAATATTCGATATAGCCGGATCGTCGGATCAAGTGTTGATTCGATGATTTAACGTATAATAATATATATGATATATTATTACATTATCTAATATTGGCTTACTTTATTATTTCATTTTCTCACTGGATGATACATTGATATATATGCGATATATGTTAATTGTATTATTTTCTTTTGTTGCAAATATATAATATATATGTGATATATATTATTGTGACATGATATGATTTATTATTAAACATGTTTAAGGATGATTAAAAGGGATTAGGGTTTGATTAGGGTTAGCTTCTTCTTGCACCTTCTAGAAGCTTTGTTTTTGTCATGCTTAAGATATTATGGTTGATATTTTTGCATGACTCATAACTTAACCTAACCAAACCCTAACTCTAGTTTATTCTCTACAAACTCTTAGCCACTCATCCTTAACCATGGTTGATATATCAATCATATAGTTTTCTTTTCTATTCATCACAAAAGGAATAATCATTATCTTTTCCATTATCATCTTCTTCTCTCTTGAAAAAGCTCACTTGAAATTCTTTATGTGATGAATAAATATGAGAAAATGATTTAAAAAGAAAGCAAAAATACTACTCTCTCATCCTCATCTCATCTAGCCCATGAGATTAGTGTGTTCATCTCTTTAGAGTGAGATAGCTTGAGTCTTTGCAATTTCGACGTAGATCATCGGAGATTTGGAACACTTCAAGCTAGCATGGACGTTCGAGTCGTGGATCCTTTCATGAGTCCGGGAGATCGTGGATCGCGGCAAAGGGACTTCTACTCGGAGCTTGTGAAGCGAAGGCGCGGACTACAAAGGTTGTAATCCCTCACACTTAGATAAAAGTTATCATCTTGCATGTTTAACCCTAATAATCTAGCAAAGATTCCGGCTTTGGGTTGTTCGGCACGTCTAAATTTTTATCCGGGCATGTTTGATACCTTATGAACCTTCACAAGAGTGCCTAGGAACCTTTCAGTGGTATCAGAGCCTAGCTAGAGTATTAGGCGATGTGTTTACGAAGTTAAAACTCCGATCGAACCCGAACCGACAAAATATACCCCCTCTCTGGAAATTTTTTAAAATTTGGGATTTTTCTGAATTAAAAATACGTAAAAAAATCAGCAGGGAATTCTAAGAATTACCATGAAACACGGGCCCACAATTCGTCTAAACGGCGGCGGAACCGCGGTGCAAGCATGCTTGCGCAGCGGTTCCGCGGCGGAATTATGGATTGGTGACATGTGTTTTTCATGGTAATATCCGTAGGTGCTTGTTGATGCTTCTGGGTATTTTTAATCTGTTTCAAGTGTTGAATATTCTGGGGTTTGTTTTGTAATAGTAGACTCGATCGGAAATTTTAAATTCGTATTTCTTTCCGTATATTTAGAAACTGTTAAACTAGTTGAACGGATATCATTAACCCACTTTTTCCCGGCACGTAAAACTTTCAAGTGTTGAATTTTTATCGGGTTTAAATTTTTCGGAAAAATTGTACAAGTTAAGCGGTGGACCCTCTAGAAGACAACAAACCTTAACTCGATTATGTGATCGTCTTGAACTGCCTTTTGAACCTTCGGGTTTGGGGCAGTACGGCGTGCCACATGTGAGGCGTTGGCTTGACCCTTCTACGGCTGGATCACCGGTACTGTGACATATTCTGGGATTATTTGAACTCCGCTCAAGTGTTGAGCACTTTAGGAAATTTTGGGTATTTGATTATCTGTTCGAAAAGTTTAATACTGTCTATTTATCTGGAATGTGATACAATATGTGGAATTCATAGAGTTAGGCATGAAATGCGAAGTATGTGATATTTCGGATTTACGATGTCTAAAGTGATTGTGGATTCCAAATGTTGTAGTTTTACACTTTCTTTTCTGTGACCGTAAGTGTAATATGTGATATCGCCGGTTTCGTTGCTATATGTCAACGACAATTGGGATGCGCATATTTACTTACGTTGATGATATGAGATATTATGTGTTGCTGTGATATGTTATATTGGATCGTCGCGTTCAGAATAGCCGGGGGTTTTATGTGAGATGAGGGTTTTTATTTTCATTCATGTAAAATTCATCTGTAATGTAATATTCTTTTATTTGGGGCACTTCCAGGTTGAGGTTGCTGTCACCAGTGTATATTATTTACTTTTCCGCATTAGGTAGACCCAAGGAGGGGAGCACAAGTAACCGGGTTCTAGGGTCCAGTGGGAGGCCATCTCGAGGAGTCGAGACCGGGTCTCCTAACCCTAGAATTGGCAGTGTTACTTGCCGCTCTCGTAGGGGTCTTGGGATGTGGGTTTGGCTATTCGTCGCGACCGTGGAATCCGTGTTTTATACAGGCTCGTATTGAAAACACGGACGTCCTAGTATATCCAATATTTCATATATGTTCTTCTGCTGCAATGTTCTATGATGAGATCATATTACTGCCTGAGACGAATGCTTATACTATATATATATGTTGATATATAAATATTACTTCTTTCGTTTCTTCTGTGATACTTAGGAAGCATAAGCTGATGGGATTTTTATTAATGAGATTAATAAAAGGAAAAGAAATCTAAAGATGTTGTAGAATCAAAAACTTTATAAAAAGGGTAGCTACAGTTTTGCTTTGCACAGTGATATATATGATATATCCTGCACCTTATTCGATGGGGAAAGAGCCGACGATCCCTTCACCGGGAGTGACCTCTTTAGCGAAACTGGCAGATGCTACAAAACTCGGTTTGTCTTTTGATTGCTTTTAAAGTTTTGCTTTGCACAACGGTATATATGATATATCCTGCACCTTATTCGATGAGGGAAGGGCCGACGATCCCTTCACCGGGAGTGACCCCTTTAGCGAAACTAAGAAAAGCCTAAAAAACACTCCTTTTCAAAACTTCACTCGATTCTACGACGATATCAAGTTCATTACGCTCAGGGTTTTCTGAAAAACCTGCGTAGCCCTCCGTTATTTCAGATAGATATTATTTAGTATTCGTGCTATGTTTGTTGACTTAGTTAAGGTATAGTGTACGGTAGCTAAGTAATGTTTATCTGCTAAAACATGAGATGTGATTGGATTAGGGTATTCGTACGGCCTTGTTGACTGAGTTAAGGGTCGTACGGGTGGGTTTAATTCAATCGGGAAATGTACGGGTTGAACTTGACTTGCGATTTATGGTTTGTTGACTTAGTTAAGGTCATAGATCGCTAGGGGAAAAATATTATCAGGAATTTCAAGTGTTGAAATTTGCAATGAGATTGCATACCTTCTATGAAATAGTTGGATCCCGATACCCACAGCCAGTAAGAGTTACTCCTGGAAGAGTTTTACACAGGACAATTAGCTGATCAAGTAGGTGTCTAGAAAAGTGTTAACGGAGTTACGCCTCTGAGAAAACGAGGTTTACTTTAATTAGGTCCGTGCGAAAGCACGGGGAACCTCCCTCAAAGTACCGACACTGATCTGGCTGAAAGATTGACGAAATTGTAATGTGTAATTAATCCTGGCTAATCTTACCTTTTAGGGTTTTAAGGTAGATTTGATAAAACTAGTGGGAGACATCCTGATTAGATAAGATAATAACCAATCTAATCTTGCAAGAGCGTACGCTAAAGTGTTTTCTTCTCTCTCTCTCCGGGTAGCGACCATGTCAGGCCATAATCAAGATAATAATATAGATGTATTGACTGAACCCGATTATTGTACTGAGCAAGGGAACGTTGGACCCATTCTTTCTTATAAGAGTTATAAGACTGAACAGGAAACAGGAGAATATCTGGATTCTCACGCCGCCCAAAAGAACATGCATGTTGATGCATCTTCTTCGGGTGTGTTAGTTATTGAGAACTGTTTCTCACCCTACGTCCTGGGTATTAGATACCGGATCAGGATCCCACATATGTAAACAGTTACATGGGCTGCGTAAAGGTAGAGAACTGGGAAAGGGTGATCATTCCGTTCAAGTAGGGAACGGTGCAAATGTTGCAGCCAAAGCAGTTGGCGAATATCACCTAGTATTACCAAGTAGTGATACACTGATTCTAAATGAGTGCTATTATATACCGAACATGATGTGCAACATTATATCAGTTTCTTTATTAAGTAAAGAAGGATATAATTTTGTAGTAAAGGATAATGTTATGAACATATTCCTAGATCAAAAGTTGATTGCATCAGGCTCGTTACATAATGGCATATTCATTCTTAATCAAAATACAGACCTGAATATACAAAACACACACAAGAGGAAAAGTTCAGATATGAACGAATCCTACTTGTGGCATTGTAGACTTGGTCATATCAATACGACACGACTGGCTAAGTTACATAAGGATGGTTATTTGAATCTGTTCAAATTATCATCTTATGATACTTGCCATTCATGTCTCAAAGGAAAAATGACCAAAGCTCCGTTTAGTGGACACGGAGAAAGTTACTGAACTCTTAGGACTAATACATAGTGATGTATGCGGTCCCATGTCTACGCATGCCAGGAACGGTTCTTCCTACTTCATTACATTCACTGACGATCTCTCTAGATTCGGACATGTGTTCCTGATGAAACACAAGTCTGAAACTTTTGAGAAATTCAGAGAATATAAGCACGAAGTAGAGAATCAAACGGGCAAAAGTATTAAGATTCTTCGATCTGATCGAGAAGGTGAATACTTAAGCGGTGAGTTTTTAGATTATCTAAAAGAGAATGGGATTCTCTCTCAGCTTACTCCTCCTTATACACCACAGCACAACGGTGTATCGGAGCGAAGGAATCGCACCCTATTAGATATGGTGCGCTCTATGATGAGTACAACTGAGTTACCTATTTCCTTCTAGGGGTATGCACTTGAGACAGCGGCATACATACTGAATAAAGTTCTTACCAAATCTGTGCCTACCACCCCATATGAGATATGGGAAGGGAAGAGACCATATCTTAATTTTGTTAAGATATGGGGTTGCCCGGCTTATGTCAAAAGACGAAACCCGGACAAACTCGAGGCAAGATCTGTTTTATGTAAGTTTATTGGATATCCCAAGCATTCACGAGGGTATATTTTCTACCACAGTGAGGAACAAAGGGTGTTTGTTGCTCAACACGCCACCTTTTTAGAAAAGGAATTTCTTGCAAAAGAGATTAGTGGCTCTGAGGTAGAACTAGAAGAAGTTCCAGCAGAACAAACTACAACAGATGATTTAGTGGAACTAGAGGATTCAGTAGTACCCGACGAACCCCAGCCTCTCCGCCGATCTAGTAGGGTTTCTCATCCACCTGAGAGATACTACGGTTTTCTCATTGATGGTGGAAGCGAGGACTGCATCATGGATGATGATGAACCGACTAGTTTCGAGCAGGCCATCACGAGTGGTGACTCTGTGAAATGGCTGGATGCAATGCGATCTGAGATGGAATCCATGTACACCAATAAAGTATGGATTTTGGAAAATGCTCCTGAAAGGGTAAAACCCATTGGGAGCAAGTGGATTTTTAAAAAGAAATTTGGTGTAGATGGAAAAGTTGAGACTTTCAAAGCTAGACTTGTAGCAAAGGGTTTTCGTCAACGATCAGGTGTGGATTATGACGAAACCTTTTCTCCAGTGGCAATGCTTAAGTCCATCCGGATCTTACTTGCCATTGCTGCATACCATGACTACGAAATCTGGCAAATGGATGTTAAAACCGCCTTTCTAAACGGTGATTTAGAAGAGAGCGTGTACATGACTCAGCCAGAGGGCTTCGTAGATAGTGGGAGAAGCGGAAAGGTGTGCAAGCTGCTTAAATCCATTTATGGGTTAAACCAAGCATCGCGGAGTTGGAACATCTGTTTTGATGTTGTAGTCAAAGAGTTTGACTTCATCAAAAATATAGATGAACCTTGTATTTATAAGAAGGTAGCAGAGGGTAAGGTTGTCTTCCTCGTATTGTACGTGGATGACATACTCTTGATAGGAAATGATATTCCTATACTGCAATCAGTCAAGCTCTTCTTATCACAGAGATTCTCAATGAAAGATCTAGGTGATGCCTCCTGCATATTGGGAATCATGATCTATAGAGATAGATCTAAACGGATACTGGGATTGTCCCAATCCAGGTACATTGACACCATACTAAAGAGGTTTAGTATGGAAGAATCCAAGTGTGGGAACCAACCCACGATCTCTGGACTCACTCTCTCCAAAGAGATGTCTCCCAAGACTGATTTGGAGAGAGCTCGCATGCAAGGGATACCCTATGCTTCGACAGTAGGCTCTATCATGTATGCGATGCTATGTACTAGACCCGATGTAGCATACTCACTAAGTGTAGTGAGTCGGTATCAAGCAGATCCTGGAGAGAGTCATTGGACAGCTGTGAAGAACATTCTCAAGTACTTACGAAGGACTAAGGAGAAGTTCTTGGTGTATGGTAACGGAGAACTCCAGGTGGAGTCCTTTACCGATTCCAGCTTCCAAAGTGATAAGGACGAGTCTAAGTCGCATTCGGGTTTTGTCTTTACCCTCAATGGAGGGGCGGTATGTTGGAAAAGTTCCAAACAGGATACCGTTGCAGACTCGACGATGGAGGCTGAATACATCGCTGCCAACGATGCTGCCAAGGAGGCTGTCTGGATAAAGAAGTTCATCAGTGAACTTGGTGTGGTTCCATCCATTGAGCATCCAATACCTCTGTATTGAGATAACAATGGAGCTGTAGCTTTAGCCAAGGAACCCAGATCCCATCAGAAGTCCAGACATATTCTGAGGCGGTATCACCTGATCAGGGAGATAGTTGATCGCCGGGAGATCGAGGTCAGGAGAGTATATACGAAGGACAACACTGCGGATCCATTCACGAAGGCTATTCCCCAGATACAGTTTGAGAGATTATTCGGGATGCTAGGTATGAGATACTACAGCAGCTGGCCTTAGTGCAAGTGGGAGATTGTTAGTTATGTATATGCCCTAGAGGCCATTGTTGTACATATGATGTATATTATAATGGATGCTTGGATATATATAGAGATGACTTTCTTGCTCGTCATGATAGTATGCTATTTGGTTTCACTTTATCTTAACATGTTGACTTGTATTGGTTTACTGTTTTTCTCTCACATGTTGATAAAGCCCTTAGGATCTGTACTCGACTACTGGGACTATGATGAGATCATACTAGTGGGGCCACGTTAGTCGATGAGTACATCCTATAACTGTTCCTAGTCGTGGGTATATCGAGACAGGGCATCGATACACCAGAGTAGACTAGCGTATACGCATCTTGACCCATATGATGGGCGATGGATGATCCCATATCCATCGGTGTTTGACAACAGAGATGGTGTACGGGTGCTCAGTGGAGACTGAGTACACTGAACGGACTCGCCGAGAACTCCCAGATGGTGATATACCACACGTCAGATGGCAGTTCTCCGGTGACACTGGTACAGGGTAGTCTGTAGACCCGAGATCGTCATGGAGTCTTGTGTGATTCCCACTGTGCTTTGATTTCCACCTTACCACGTCTAAGAGGGCGTGCAAAACGGTGGCTTTTGGATACAGTCCCGAATCACATGGAGGCAATGAGCGATAGGAGGGGATTCGTCTCTCCCGGTATAGGGAGTTGATGTTGTGCTGTGTTCGATTGGCTATAATTGGAAGTCCCTGGCCAGGGCTGATATAGAGATTTACTGGTAAGTGTTACTAGTAGTTTCTCGACCCGTTATGAGCCACACATCGACACGACTTATCGGTTATTGGGGTCTGACGTATACCACCCCTAGACTTGATATGCGACATATCAGACGAACAGACCGGACTGTACGGGAGTGTTACTGATTGGATTCATAGGAGAACGCACAGGCTAGCTTGTTGATCTTCTGATCGCTCAATACCTGGGTGGCTATTACGTTTAGCTGACCGCTTGCAGCTTGTGGGTGTTTGATATGATCATCACCTGCTACCGGCGTATTGACGATTCTTTAGAGTCCTACACAGAGGTTTCTTGGCTCAGGCAAAACGGAGTAGAGGCACATATATGATATGTGCAGGACCGAGAATAATGCGATATGAGATACCGTATTATATTCTCGCGATATTTAGATATGAACCGGGTCATCGGATCAAGTGTTGATTCGATGAATCGGTACATGATATATTAGTCGGTAATATTCAATATAGCCGGTTAGTCGGATCAAGTGTTGATTCGATGATTTAACGTATAATAATATATATGATATATTATTACATTATCTAATATTGGCTTACTTTATTATTTCATTTTTTCACTGGATGATACATTGATATATATGCGATATATGTTAGTTGTATTATTTTCTTTTGTTGCAAATATATAATATATATGTGATATATATTATTGTGACATGATATGATTTATTATTAAACATGTTTAAGGATGATTAAAAGGGATTAGGGTTTGATTAGGGTTATCTTCTTCTTACACCTTCTAGAAGCTTTGTTTTTGTCATGCTTAAGATATTATGGTTGATATTTTTGCATGACTCATAACTTAACCTAACCAAACCCTAACTCTAGTTTATTCTCTACAAACTCTTAGCCACTCATCCTTGACCATGGTTGATATATCAATCATATAGTTTTCTTTTCTATTCATCACAAAAGGAATAATCATTATCTTTTCCATTATCATCTTCTTCTCTCTTGAAAAAGCTCACTTGAAATTCTTTATGTGATGAATAAATATGAGAAAATGATTTAAAAAGAAAGCAAAAATACTACTCTCTCGTCCTCATCTCATCTAGCCCATGAGATTAGTGTGTTCATCTCTTTAGAGTGAGATAGCTTGAGTCTTTGCAACTTCGACGTAGATCATCGGAGATTTGGAACACTTCAAGCTAGCATGGATCGTTCGAGTCGTGGAGCCTCTCATGAGTCCGGGAGATCGTGGATCGCGGCAAAGGTACTTCTACTCGGAGCTTATGAAGCGAAGGAGCGGACTACAAAGGTTGTAATTCCTCACACTTAGATAAAAGTTATCATCTTGCATGTTTAACCCTAATAATCTAGCAAAGATTCCGGCTTTGGGTTGTTCGGCACGTCTAAATTTTTATCCGGGCATGTTTGATGCCTTATGAACCTTCACAAGAGTGCCTAGGAACCTTTCACTATGATGTCCTTAACCTCGACCGTGATGTCTTTAAACTAACATTGGACTGTGGGGTTCTTAAACTCACGGACTATGATGTCATTAACCTCGACCGTGATGTCTTTAAACTAACATTGGACTGTGGGGTCCTTAAACTCACGGACTATGATGTCTTTAACATCGACCGTGATGTCTTTAAACTAACAATGGACTGTGGGGTTCTTAAACTCACGGAATATGATGTCCTTAACCTCGACCGTGATGTCTTTAAATTAACATTGGACCGAGATGTTCTTAAACTAACAATGGACCGTAATGTCCTTAAACTAATTGACCGCAAAGTCCCTAAACTGGAACAATAGAGCCCAAATGCTCTTTTGTTGGATCTAAATGATCCTGTTAAGTTGATCTTAATCTAAAATTAGACTAACGTATCCTTAAAAAACATTTAAGTTGATCTTAGTCTCAAATGAGACTAACCTGTCTTTAAACCCAACCCCCAAACCCAAATCTAAGAAAATATGGATTTGGACTAATCCACGCCCTACGGGCGACAACATAAATTAGTCTCCGTATACAATCCATGGGAAACCAAAAACAAAACAAACACCCACGACACGAAGTGACCGTCTGGAGAAGGAGAAAGTTGTTACCGCGATACGGTAGCATAATTAACTGCAGGGGCTTGCACCTGCAGGTAAGAGCGTCCCCACAATCAAAAACCCTTCAAATGAGGGGGAATCTGACGAAGTCTGCTACATCGGCCGCATCCGTTTAAACCTTCGATACATGGTGTCATAAATCAACTTGGCATTTTCGGAGAGGTGGACGGATAGCACCTATTAGCATCTGCCCCCAAATTCAGGCTAGACGCACGTCTTCCCGGTTTCCGGCGGTGAACACATACGATTGAATCTTCTCGTTACATAGACTGCATGACGGTTGTTAGTATCGAACTATACAGTCCGATATTTAACAACCTTCGTATAGTTCTATATCACGACGAACATCGAACGTATGTTAACCGATAGACGGGGACTAAGTCGCGCTTTGATTTTCATATATGAGTATCGATGAGAATATGAAAGTTTCATATTATCATCGAGTAGGTTTTAACTTGAACATTTAATTTGAATAGGTTTTACGTTTACGTTTACGTTTACGTTTACGTTTCGTTAACTTGAACATTTAACTTGTCCACACTGGACTAAGTGGCGCTTTATTTATATTGGTTTACGTTTCGTCAAGAAAACATAATGAAACACATAAATTAGATTACAAGACTAGTTTGTAGGACTATATACACACAAATTTATACAGTAAATCATCAATAGAAGCACTCTAGCTATGTGAGAATTAAATTAACTCGATTATTTTCATCCTAAGAAAAGTTGCCCTGAAGGGAGATCAAAGGAAACCTTTTCCTAAAGCAATCGACATGATCACATCAGCCCGAGAATCCACAAATAAATATGCGAAGAAAAGAAGATTAAAAAAGTCCAAATGGCATCAAAACTAATAACTTAATTGCTTGGATTTTCTATAGCAAGAACCCACCAAGCTCAAATTAAACCATATATATCATTAAACTCAAGGATTGTTCCATGGAATCCCAGCTCAAATTCTTAGCAGAGGAGCGCAGCCCCATAAATTCTGAAACCAAATTGTCTGTAGAACACCCTATCGATGTCCCAAGGTCTGGTAACTCAAAATTTTCGGATGAACTCTAACACTAACCCTAACCCTAACCCTATCCACAACCCTAACCCTAACCACAACTAATTAACCCTAACCCTTACCCTATAACTGACCCGAAACCTAACCCTAACAGTAACTGAACCCTAACACTAACCCTAACCCTCACCCTAATCAACAAAAACAGTTTCAACCGAATAATTAGAAGTAAAAATAATAATTTTACTAACCTGTAGCGAAGACGAGGCGATGGCGACGAGGCGCAATCGGCGATGAGGCGCGGGCGGTGGCGAAGAGGAAGTCGACGGTGATGTCGGGGACTAAGAGGCACGGGCGGTGGCGATGAGGCGCGGGCGGTGGCGACAAGAGGCGTGCGCGGGAGAGAGATGATCGAGGGTAATTTTTTTGGGAACGGGGACTTTTCTGTGCTTTATTTTTTATTAATAACACTTTAATCTGCTCCTACGGATTACACCGTAGGTACTTCTTTTACGGCTCCGTAGGGCCAAATAACAAATTACGTTTTCTGTGCTTTATTTTTTATTAATAACCCATATATACGCTTCTACGAATTAAGCTGTAGGTTCTTCTTTTGCGGCTCCGTAGGGCCAAATAACAAATTACGGTTTAATATTTTTAAATTAATTCGTATAGCACCGTAGGGACAATTATATGGACCTACAGAGTAATCCGTAGGGGAAACATTTTCTTGCTCCTACGGATAACATTTTCCGTAGGGGAAACCACTTATTGTAGTAGTGCCTACTCAAAAAATATATTAAAAATTGAAGGGGAAAAAACTGTACATAAAGTAAATACAAAATTGAATTCGATATCCAAAAAGGATTGTGTTGGATTCCGGATATAAGATAGGCGTGAAGAACAAGGAGTGGACCCTAATCGTTATCCGTACAGATATTCAAAGCTCAAACAAAATCCTAATTAAACAAAACCAAAGCTGATATCCATGTCTTGCTCTGCTTTTTCCTTAAAAACGAAAAGAGAAGCTGATATCCCCGTACAAGGAACTTATTGTATGGACTAATTTATGTTTAAGGTGGAGTTGGTTCAAATAGTTTATGGCTAAATTAGTATTTAGTTGTAATAATAAATAGTTACTTATTCTTAAATTCATATGATATATATTAGCTCGTCGATATTAACTCGAAATTCAGATCACTACTCAGGTTGCCAAAAATAATATTGAACATCTATACGTTTTTTTTAACATATTTTTGTGATTATTTTCAGCTATTATTTTCTAGTTTTTAAACAAACTTGATAAAGCTCGAGCCTCGGTTTGGGCTCGGTAAAAGCTCCCTCAGGCTTGTTTGGCTAAAAAAGAGCTGTTCATATCAGAATATTGCATTTTATACCGCCCATTCTTACGCTCGTGTGTTTATAGGTAGGTGCTTTTAATCCGTGTTTGTTACATGTTTACAGATTACAGGTTTCCAGTCCAAATATTGTAAATCAAGACAAAATCTCCACAGTTACGTCAAAATACAGAACATCTGTCACAACAGATAAAAGCCGGGTTCCGGTCATCCATATCCGTCCAGTGCCGAGTACCGGTTCCAGATACAAGACATGTGACAGTGGTCATTCGTGTCTGGGACAAGCACAGAGCACGAGGGAGGCTGCACAAGAATCAATGGGTGCGTGGAGCTCGAGGGAGAGAGAAGTCAAAAGTGAAAAAGATAATGCAATCTTGAACTAGGAATCTGAAGATATTCTGGAAGCAATTATCAGAAAATATGTGTACCAGACAACAGGGGACAGAAGACCAGGGATGTACACAGAAGACCACACCCTAACACCACTATAGGAGCGCGGATCAGCGGCCATAGGGGGGCATAGGCGGCGGATCCGCTGCTAGGTGGGGCCCTCTCTGCATCAACTTTTGGGGGTATTTTGGGTGTTTCATTTTATGTCTGCTGGTTGCCCTAGAACTCCATTCTCCTGCCTATAAATACAGCAGATCTGAGCCAAACCAAAGGGGCTTTTCTTTAGCCTCTTTTTTGTGTAGTTTTGTTCTTTTCTTCTTCTTCTTCTTCATTCTTTCTCCATTAAAATTGTAGTGAGAGCTTTTTGAGTGGAAAATTAATGAAGATGAGGGTTTTTTTTTATCTTTCTTGTTAGTTTGCTCCCCCTTGAGATTCTTGCTTTCTCTTGATCATTCAACCTCTTCATTGAGCTTGAATGGTTAAGGGTTAGTTATTGATCTCAAGGGTCGTATTTTCTCACGGGACTAGCACTTCATTTCACATGCGTTCTCTACCCTTCCCTTGATCTTGCAACCTCTTCATTGAGCTTGCAAGTTTAAGGGTTGGCTATTGATCACATGCTTGTCTTGAGTCCTAGTTTCGTATTCTTTTTATCGCTTTTTCTTACTTGCAATTTATTACCTTGTCTTTAATTACTTGCAATTTAATTCATGCACTTTCTTTCTTGTAATCTTTTCTTTTCTTTGTTCTTTTCTTTTTGTTCTCTTTTGTTCATTTTTGTGAATGATGTAATTATTATTGTTAAGAAGAAATACGGTATTATAAGTTAACATTTCTTTGCCAATTCCTTTTCCCGTTATTTTCCATTTGAACTTCGCCCAAACCATACGCAAGCGCTCCGTTAGGCACCCTACCCTGACAAGGTAACGGTGATTCCTAACCGCGACCGGTTGCGTTCGGTTTGGCCGGAGGCGAAAGCAAGAGACAAGAACGGAAGGACAAGGGTAAATAAGCCGGATTCCACAAATACCGCGCTTAAATCCCCTAATCCACGTTGTTGCCGATTGCTCTAGCTTCAATTGGTCAAGACTCGGCTCAAAGGTTTTGAGTACGGATTTCTTAGCTTACAATCTCGTATCTTTTCTTAACAACTTTATACTTGCAAATAAACACATAGGTTAGACCGAACAAACATACAGATTCTTTATTGACTCGTCTAAGACAAGAAGGTAAGATACCACCATCTCCCTGTGGACCGACCCGTGCTCAACCGGCTAGCTGCAAAGCGACACCGTCCTGATCGCGGTTACACTTTAATTCTTTGAACATCCGACACGTCAAAAGCGTGCGATCAAAGGGCGCCGTTGCCGGGGAGACGGTAGCGTATTTTCTTTCTTGTTATTCGGGTTAATATTCTTTTTGTATATATTTAAAAAAAAAACAAAAAAAAAATCTTTTTGTTTTTTTTTGATAATTTTTGTGGGCAAGTGTGCAGATTTTTGCGTATTTGCAAACTACGATTGTGGGGAGCAAAGTGTACATTCAAGACTAAGGTGTTTGCAAAGTACAGTGCCAAAGATCCGGGTAGTTTGACCCGTGCAAGCGAACTTTTCAAGCTCACCGGATTTGATTCAACGGGGGTTTCCTAACCCAAAACTTAACGGTACGTATTTTACTAACACCTTCTTCTCAAATCCGACGCTTCCATTATACTATTCTTTTGCAGGATTCTTTGCAAGTTCGCTAGCAAACGCTAAAAATTGACTAACCCGTATTTGTTGCAGCGCCGCGCTTAAACTAAAAAACGATTGTTTGATTCTTTATAGAATTTTTTTGAATTGCGCATTGCATACATTAATACGGACTTAAGGGCAAGCGAACCCCACAATATACGGTAAAGGATTTCATCACCTTTTCCGTGGCCCACAAATCACGAACTTGAGCATAACGTTTACCCGCACAAATTTAAAAGAAACTAGACTTTAAGCCTTAAGGACTTCGCGCTCACTAGGAGAAGTTAATTGTGTTTAGAACCTTGCTTAACGGTATATTGTTTACGGGGTGTCTAGGAAAGTGTTAACGGCGAAACCGCCAAAAGAGAAAGGGTTATTTAATTAAGGAACTTCGCGAAAGCGTTGGAAAACCTCCCCTTATCTCTGCACTTACCTGGCCTCGTGATCAGTGTATCTTGAGCCTGTTTCTCGACACAGTTTTACTTCGACAATCAAGTTCTGGAGCAGGTCTAGTTGACCTAGGTGAACCCTAGAACGATTAGGTGTGTGGTATTTTTATGTCGTGATTGTTTTTGTCCATATTCTTTTTGTGTATACTTCGTTCTTTTGTTAATATAAAAACAAAATCACATTCTTTTTCCCCTCCTTTTCTCTGCCTTTCTTTCTTTATATCATGGGTACCCCACCTCGAAAAACTCTTGCCGAACTTTGGTACCCACAACCAGACATTACATCTTACGGTTCTTGCTTTGGCCGAACTTCGAACGACCCCTCCATGCCCAAAATTTCGTTGAGAGATCGGATAGACGCGTCTAGGACAAACAATTTGACTCCGCAATCCACTTCGTATCAACCATTTCATACATTCACCCCTTCTTACGTTGATACCCCTTCTTCGAGTCATGTTGCAATTCCAAGACCTATGTCTATTGCAGAACGTATTGAACAATCTCGTAGCCGATCTTTCACTCCTTTCACCACTTCAAATTCTTGAGATCAACAATGCCATTCACCTTCATATCCAAATGTTGATCCTGCTCCTGTCCAGCCATTCAACTCCTACCAATCCTACCCTACTTTTGCACCTTCCCTAGAGATTGCATCAGAACAGCCATTTGGGAGTTTTCAGTATCCAAGCAACTTTGAATCTTTTACTGAAACCCCTTCACAACCAATGTCTAGTCTAGAACAGTCCTTGGAAGACTTTAGGGTAGCGTCAAGCCAACTGATGATGGAATTGAATGCGTCCATGGCCGCTCTCATGCAACCAACTGACCCGGTAGCTAGTTTCCAGCTAGCTCCAAATTTTCCAATGTATGATGAGGCGGTAGGACAGGCTGTGAATTTGAGTGGAGAGAGTGAGTTGTATACCCTTCCAAATCAAACCTACCCGTCTCAAATTGAATCCCACAACTCCTATGTTGAAAGTCTATCAAGTGTCCTAAATGAATTATCAGTTGAAGATAGAATGTTTAATGAGTTGTGCGACTTCGTAGTGTTTGATTTGCCCGATTGTGAAGGGTCTCTTCCAAGTGAAACCGATCCCAAACCTTCTGACCTCTACACCTCCACTCTAGAACCTGAATTGATTGAAATCCATACTTTTGATGAGGTGTCTGAGAATATTGATTTTCACTTGATCGAGAATATTGACGCTGGGAACATTTCGGATGATGAACCAGTAGATTTGGCTAAGGTTGTCTCTTCAAATCATCATCCCGAGTCTTTAACTGTTTTTCCCGAACTTCATATGCGTCTTGATATTAATGATAAAGGCATGGATGAGATAAATTTTGAGGAGAATATTGAGGATAGTTTTGAGGATGAAACAGTTTTAATTGATGAGTCGGATTTTCCAATTCATCCTGTTCCTTTCATTGACTGTGTGCACCCTCCCGAAACCCTAACCGATGCCCCTCCTTGATCACTTCCCTCCATCCTTTCCATCGTTCCGACCTTGCAAGAACCCGTCTCACTTACATTTCATATGTCTGGTTTACCAAGTTCGGCGTACCCATGGTTTCTTACGAATCTTGAGGGATTCGACCCAATTTCTCGACGAGTAAATATATTAGCACAATCACTTTTCACACATCGCTCATCACAAATTGTGCTAATCTATTTACTTCATTTGCACCCTCAAGTTCGTATTCCACTTCTTTTTCCCTTCCGCCATTCTTCTTCCTCTCATATACCGAGACCATATCCCGCTTCTCTCCGCATATGGTCTCGCGTATTCTCCATCTCTTTTCTCTACGCCTTCTTCCACCAACCGGTACATTATAGCGATAAAATCTTTGAATGGTTGGTGTTAACTTTTGGCCTGTGTAAGGCCTTGTATAGATGGATACTGTTCTCTTTCCCCCCTAATCCTGAATTTCAACGCTTAACAGTGGAAACACTGTTTTACTTAAGTTTGGGGGGGACACCTTTTTTGTATATATTTTTTGTTTTCTTTGTTGTATATAATTTGTTTTTAGGGAGCGCCGGCAATTTTGACCCTCTTGGTATAGCCTGACAGTGAGGGCACTGTCAAGTTTAAGTTTGGGGGTGTGCTCGGTAAGCTCTCTTCCTTCGCATTCATTTGTATATTTTGCATTTGCATACCTTATTAAAAACCCACAAAAATCGAAAAATTTCCAAAAATTATAAAAACTTTTTGTCAAGTTAGATTGTGGAAGAACTCTGATTCAACATTCGACGGTTTTTGTTTGAAAAAATAGGAATAACTAAATCTTATGTTTAGATTTTGAAAACCTGAAAGATAACTCTCCTTTGAAGTTAACTATGGCTGATATACGTCTTTACATCACACTACACGTGTCGTGAATTGTGGGAATTAGATGACAAGTCTTTCATGTTTAAACTTTTAAACAGATAAATGATTTTTTGAGGATCAAATAGGTTTGTCCTGAAATAAGTAATGTCAAGAATAGTTTATGAAGTAAAGCGAATATGAAGGAATGTTATTGATGCCGTAATTGGAGCTAAGTCTGAAAAATAACCCATCTAAAACTTGATTGGAATGATTACACACCAAACCCACTAAACACGTCTTTTATCCAAAAAAAATATTTGAACTGCCGGTTATATCTCCGTTCGTATTAAATCATCTGATTTTCACGACAAACTGTCTTTTGTTTTTGGACCTATGTAACTTGAGTAATTAAGTCCGCTGGGGTGTTTTCTACACCTAATGCCCTAAAACCAACTGGTTTGGGTGCATTGGCCCAAAGCTCGCTAAGAAGCCTAGAAAGTCCAGTTTTAAAACAAAGTCAAGCAAGTGTTCTCTCCGAGTTAAAATTCCTAACAGTTCTTTGTGTGAGAATAATCTTGATAAAAGACAGGCTTTTATAAAAATTTTAACGGAGATATGAAGGTTTTATTCTATGATAAAGACTATTGCACGTTCACAGAGGTGTGTATGAAATGAAAACAAGAAAAAGGTGGAGTGAAAAATACGACTTAGTTTCCGTTAAGGAAGATAGAAATTCTGAAGTTGAAACCTTTCTGGAAAACGAAACTTGAAAAATGCTTAACTCTTTATAAAACTTATGTGATCCTTTTAAAATTGTTATCTGGGCTTTATTGTGCGACATGATGACTTTAATCGACCTTTCTGGAACTTAACGGCACTATTTGCACTACACGTAAAGACATATAAAACCTGTAGTTAAATAAGAAGCGAGGTGTGAAAACTAAAGGTTCGATAGTCTAGACTTAGGATAAAAGATTTGTTATTTTCTGAAACAAAACTTTAGGGTTTGAATCATAGTTATTTTGCAAAACTAGCTTGACCGGATTTTGTGGGTGTAATCCGCTGAAAACCCTCAGGAGACAACACTCCTCCTACTAGGGACACCTAGAGGTTTAACGGCTTGTTGCACACGCTCAGTGCAATCGCGTTCCCTGCGAAAGTGCGGTTATCATTTTATTTTTGTGAATAATTGGTTTTGCTCGGGACGAGCAAAGGTTAAGTTTGGGGGTATTTGTTCATATCAGAATATTGCATTTTATACCGCCCATTCTTACGCTCGTGTGTTTATAGGTAGGTGCTTTTAATCCGTGTTTGTTACATGTTTACAGATTACAGGTTTCCAGTCCAAATATTGTAAATCAAGACAAAATCTCCACAGTTACGTCAAAATACAGAACATCTGTCACAACAGATAAAAGCCGGGTTCCGGTCATCCATATCCGTCCAGTGCCGAGTACCGGTTCCAGATACAAGACATGTGACAGTGGTCATTCGTGTCTGGGACAAGCACAGAGCACGAGGGAGGCTGCACAAGAATCAATGGGTGCGCGGAGCTCGAGGGAGAGAGAAGTCAAAAGTGAAAAAGATAATGCAATCTTGAACTAGGAATCTGAAGATATTCTGGAAGCAATTATCAGAAAATATGTGTACCAGACAACAGGGGACAGAAGACCAGGGATGTACACAGAAGACCACACCCTAACACCACTATAGGAGCGCGGATCCGCGGCCATAGGGGGGCATAGGCGGCGGATCCGCTGCTAGGTGGGGCCCTCTCTGCATCAACTTTTGGGGGTATTTTGGGTGTTTCATTTTATGTCTGCTGGTTGCCCTAGAACTCCATTCTCCTGCCTATAAATACAGCAGATCTGAGCCAAACCAAAGGGGCTTTTCTTTAGCCTCTTTTTTGTGTAGTTTTGTTCTTTTCTTCTTCTTCTTCATTCTTTCTCCATTAAAATTGTAGTGAGAGCTTTTTGAGTGGAAAATTAATGAAGATGAGGGTTTTTTTTTATCTTTCTTGTTAGTTTGCTCCCCCTTGAGATTCTTGCTTTCTCTTGATCATTCAACCTCTTCATTGAGCTTGAATGGTTAAGGGTTAGTTATTGATCTGAAGGGTCGTATTTTCTCACGGGACTAGCACTTCATTTCACATACGTTCTCTACCCTTCCCTTGATCTTGCAACCTCTTCATTGAGCTTGCAAGTTTAAGGGTTGGCTATTGATCACATGCTTGTCTTGAGTCCTAGTTTCGTATTCTTTTTATCGCTTTTTCTTACTTGCAATTTATTACCTTGTCTTTAATTACTTGCAATTTAATTCATGCACTTTCTTTCTTGTAATCTTTTCTTTTCTTTGTTCTTTTCTTTTTGTTCTCTTTTGTTCATTTTTGTGAATGATGTAATTATTATTGTTAAGAAGAAATACGGTATTATAAGTTAACATTTCTTTGCCAATTCCTTTTCCCGTTATTTTCCATTTGAACTTCGCCCAAACCATACGCAAGCGCTCCGTTAGGCACCCTACCCTGACAAGGTAACGGTGATTCCTAACCGCGACCGGTTGCGTTCGGTTTGGCCGGAGGCGAAAGCAAGAGACAAGAACGGAAGGACAAGGGTAAATAAGCCGGATTCCACGAATACCGCGCTTAAATCCCCAAATCCACGTTGTTGCCGATTGCTCTAGCTTCAATTAGTCAAGACTCGGCTCAAAGGTTTTGAGTACGGATTTCTTAGCTTACAATCTCGTATCTTTTCTTAACAACTTTATACTTGCAAATAAACACATAGGTTAGACCGAACAAACATACAGATTCTTTATTGACTCGTCTAAGACAAGAAGGTAAGATACCACCATCTCCCTGTGGACCGACCCGTGCTCAACCGGCTAGCTGCAAAGCGACACCGTCCTGATCGCGGTTACACTTTAATTCTTTGAACATCCGACACGCCAAAAGCGTGCGATCAAGAGCCAAGAACAATTTTTTGAAATCGTTTAGATGAACGAGCCAAGCTGAACAACCAAAAGTTCAACTAGTTTGGCTCATTTAAGGGCTCTTTACATATATGCATATACCATTTTTTTTGAATTCCAAAATTTAATTAAAAACTACAAAATGCAGCTAAGAAAATATAAATAAATTTTAAAGAGATCAATTCATTTTTATAAAACAAACATCTTCCTAAAATAAATGTTCTTAAATCTTTGGTTACTTTTTTTTTTATATAATTTATAATTAAAATACTAATTAAATTTTTTAACTAATTCATTTTATATTTAAATAAACTATTTGCAAAATAGGGTTTGATTTTGAATTTTAAAATAAAAGAAGAAACAACTACCCTCGTTTTCAGGAAAACAGAAGAAGAAACAACTACCAAGTATAAGACATTTACTCTGAATAAAATAATAAGGAAATAATAATTAAAAATATATATTCATGGAAGAAGAAGGAAAAGAATACAATGGCAGAATTTGTATTCAACTAATTACCATTAAATGCATGGCATGTAATAGA
The DNA here is from genome assembly GCA_030015575.1 of Agapanthus africanus. Lineage (NCBI taxonomy): Eukaryota > Viridiplantae > Streptophyta > Magnoliopsida > Asparagales > Amaryllidaceae > Agapanthus > Agapanthus africanus. The sequence goes on from CM057337.1 coordinate 544,679,531, forward strand.
ATTTGATCCTTTTAAAGAAAATTTGGCGTGATCGATACTGGTGGAGGCCAATTTAATTTGGGCATATCTTGAGGAAACTCCAATATCACTATTTGTGTATTTAGTATCGTAATTTCTTTCCAATTGTCATCGACAAAGTAGATGCGATTCCCTTTCAGGTTAGAAAAGTTTCAAGCGGACAAAGATATGCTGGAGCCATTCCTGATGAAGAATAGCATGTTTTGATCCTCCTCAGGAGATTGCATCTTCAAACAACTAATCTTGTCGCCATCGACGACTAATTACTAGACCTCAAAAGAGACTGATCTCCATATATCTCCATCCTCATCCATATCTCCATCCCTTATAGAACAAACAACATTTGAGATGAGAATACAATCAAGTATTTATATATTAAATGATCATGTAATCTGGTTTAAAATCAAGTTGGATATTTCGAATAAGAGAGGAGCATTGAAAAACATTGGTTATGAGATCCCAGACTTTGACACGAGTAAAATTATCATCTATAGCGTAGAGAAGTCCTTTATGAAAAAGAATACCCTTATAGTGTGTTCCATCCATCACGGTCCAACCATCGATCATCTCCACTTCTGGCGTATGCCAATCTTTGACGAAGCATGAACCACGGTATCACTACCCATGAGTTTTTCGACCATGAAACTGTAGATCTACCATGGTTATAGAAAAGATAGCGGCTGGTTTCTTCCATGCTAAACTCGAGCGCATCGTCCTCTTTGAAAGAGAGGGAATCGGCACAGTAGAGGTACTTGATGAGGTTCCCTTCATGGTTGTGACCTCCTGTATTGGAAGGGAGGGAGGGGATGGAAAGGAGGAGAATCTTAAAACGTGTAATTGGATTTAGGATATGCAACTCCGATCGCTCATCGGCAGTGATCAACCATCCTTCTGAAAATCCAATCCATACGCGCTTGCGGATATCCGGCTCAGGCATGTTATCCACACCTCATTCTAGGCTATATTGTAAATTTTGCAACCCTTGAGAGGATCGGAGAACATCAACCGTGGTGATTATGGAACAGGCCCATGTAAATTTTGAGTTGCGGCAACATATCTCCAATACCTACACATGCACCGGCAATGGATACGGTCAACCGTCGGCAATCTATCGAAAGATCTCGGAGAAAATCTCAGGCGGAAACCACAACAATGAGAGGACCATCGATTTATCTCTACTATCTTAACCAGAAGAGGAAGGATCTACGAAATTGGCGAAAAATATAAAAAGTTATATATAGATTACAATAAGGGAAAATGAAGAAGTCCTGATCAAAATCTCTGGACTAAAAAGAACTCCAAGATGCTTCAACCCTCTTAGTTTAGGCTAGCTTCTTGCTTTTCTTTCTCTCTCAATTTTCTTAGATGGCAGCCAAAACCTCATCTGATATTAATTGTTGGATATTGGGCTTCAACCACTCAATATCCGTCTCCTCGGGTGGTCTCTATATATAGATATGATATATGGGGCAAGGGTTAATAAAGATCTGACGGGGTTAATTAATCAAGAGATTAATTATGGATAAGCTTGAGGGATCTGGAGAGATCTAGGGTTAAAGCCATCGTCTTCTTCCTTCAATCTCGATCTACTTCGGTTGGCTAGCGGGATGATTACGTAGAGGATTCTCTCTTGATCAAAGCGTGGTTTCCTGCCGGACGTTGCGTGCAGGTGAGAGAACTTGGATCTAAAATGTGACATGGGCAAGGAAAACGATCCCACCATCGAAACATGCATATCTGTAAAACCCTTGAATAGATACTTGATTGTTTCCGCTGCCATGGTTGTGTCATGTTTATGTATCTATGCACCTTCTTGCTACATTGGTATCAAAACCGTGTATGTCCATGTTCATAGATCTTAGACCTGTGTTTTGCAACTCGAAAGTTGTGTCTTTTGTCTAAGTTAGATCAAAATTTTATTTTTTATTGATTTGACAGATCTATGATTATTAGGTTTAATGTTTGTGATGGATCTTTATAGATCTATCAATTTTTATTGCATCACAAGTCATACTAGATTAGATATAATTTTCGTTGACGTTTTGCTATATGATAATTTGTTTCGTGATGTGAAATTGGTCATGAAACAAATTGTAAGAATAAAATTTTCAAAAAGATTGGATCTTGTTTTTCTTGTGTAAAATTTTTTAGTTCTTTTGTTGAAAATTTTATGGCGGCTAGGTCGCAAATTTTTAAAACCCCCTAATTCCAATTTTTTAATAAATTTGTGGGATTTATTTGGATTTTGGTAGGGATCACATATTTTTTTAACTAAAATATGTTTTTCTGGATGAAAGGAAATTTTCTAGGATTGTTTTTTGATTTGGCAAGGCTAAATATTTTTTTGAAAGAAAAATAAATTTAAAATCAAGATAATATTTTTTTGAATTTTTTTTGGATTTTAATATTTTTTCTAATCTGAAAAATAAAGAATAGTTTTAAATCTAGGTTTTTTTCAGAGCGGGCAAGGCCCGCCAGACACTGGGCGCCGTAGGTTGGGCCTTCTTCGTCCAGGCCTAGGCTAGGGCCTGTCCGCATGCTGGGCCTGCGGGTGCAGACCGAGGCCAGCAAGCTGGGTTTGCTGGATCTGGGCTCGGTCTGCAGGCATTTTTTAAAAGAAAAAAAAAAATAAGATGCACTTGAGCCGTGCTCGGACACCCAAACTTGGCTTGGCTAGGCTCAAAAATAATAATTTAAAAAACATTTTTTTAATTCCAGAATATTTTCTGAAAATTTTAGGAAATTCCAGAACAACTCTTAAAAGTTAAGAAAAATTATGTTTTGAGTTTTCTTGCTTTTTTTGAAATTCCTACTGATCAAGTTTTGGGTTAATTTGAGTATCTTTGCAATTAACTCGCGGAGTTATTTTTTATTAGAAAAAATTTTAAACATCAAAAGTTTCAAAAAGAAATTATTCTCACCTAAAATCTTACACATTTAATGAGAAGTTGTTCCGGTGGGAGCTCCTGTGGCATGTGTTAAATTTCATAGGAAACGGAAACCCTAAAAAATGGAAAAGATTAAATAGAGTAGTTTAATAAAAAGTGAAATTTATTAGATTGTTTGTTGTATGATTGTGATGCGCATGGCGTACTTTAGGAATAAAGACGCATGTTGCACTCATTAATAAAATCTGACAAATTTCAAGTGAGAGATTTCGTAATAGAGATGTGAATTAAGATTCAACTATCCTATCTATTCCGCTTCTAGAAATCTTAAACCGTCTTCCAATCATTTTAACAAAATTTTAAATTTTATAATTTTGAAAGATGTGGTTGGGGCCATAGGCTTTTCTTCTCTTTCTTCGTGGTATAGCTTTATTTTTGTTTTTAAGATGGGTTGAAAACGAAATGTTCTTTAGGAAAGAACGATACTTCACAAAATGTCAATAGTCTTAACGCATCCATAATAAAATCAAGATATCATCAGCCTCTATTGATAAAATTAAAATACTGCAAGTGCATGACTCGTTTGTAGCATGCACATAACTACGAGTCGATCCCACATGGAAGGCTATTAATTAATTATTTGCTCAATCAGATTAAAAATAAAAATCTAATTTTTATACTTAAAATTTAAAAAGATGATTTTTACCACTTTAAAATTAAAATAGCAAATAAGAATAATTAAATTTAATGATAAAAGGCCATACCTAGGGTGTTGAATCCCCTAAACTAGTTATAAAAAAATCTGCATAAATCATAATTTTAAAGTTCGTATTTTTACAACCTATGACCTAGTTTGAAAGTGTAGATTATATGAACTCTAATCCTATATAACTTATCAAGCTATCTAGTTCATAAGTTTATAAAAATATAATTTTTAATATTTTAATGCAATTTAAACTTAAATATGATCTTACTAATCCAAAGTACAGGCTATGAGTGATGCTAAATAACCTATGTAAGCGATCAAGAAAAATCAATATATGTTTCACCAACATTTATCTTTTAAGGGCTTCTTTTTTACAATAATGATTTATATGATTAACCCTTTTACTAATCTAGGTTCATCCTACCCTAGGCATGGTAATATTTAGCTACTCATACTAAAATTAAAAACACAAAATTTTCATGAATTAAAAGAGAAAAATATGATTGAAAATAAATGCAAGTAAAAGAAAAACAAGAAATAATAAATTGCAATAAAGCATAAAAATACAAACTTGAGGACTTGATCTTCTACTCCACCATGCATGATAAGAAAAGAATTACATTTCTTTTAATGACTAAAAACTAAATGTAAGGTAGAAGACGCTTTCTGTAATCCTTGAGACCATCTATAATATTGACTTACGACGAAAAACCCTAAATCTAAACAAATCGAAACCTCTCACAAAAATTCAAAGGCGGATATTGACACTTGGCCGCTGGACCGCCACCATTTACATGTAACTGGATGCTTAATCGCAGTCATTTCACGTCCGTTTGGGCTGAATCTTTTACTACAATCTTCTGGCTTAATTTGAATAGTTTTAACCACATAAAAGCTTGAGTATATTGTCGTATCTGTGGAGTTACGATGGAGTCTCAATTTATTATTAAATTAGGCTGATAGGATTGTTGATCATTATTTGATTTTGGTTTCTTGATTTGATTTTGCTTCTTGATTTGGCTGTATTTAAATCTGCAAAATATCTTAAACAAATATTTAATAGTATCTAATCTATTTAGGAAAATATTTGAACGTTTTAAATCACAATTATCCATTCATTATTATTTAAGATACATATAATTGTATTTTTGACAGATAAGTCCATAAATGTTCTTAAATTATAATTAATGGTATTTATTAATTAGCAAAAGATATGTAAAAGCTAGTAAATATTGTGCAATAAATGTGTTGATCAAATACCCTCACATCTGTCTTTTGCTCGTTCTCGAGTAAAACTAAAAAAGAAATCCAAAAAAGAAAAAAAAAACTAAATAAATCCTAGCTCACGTTCGCAGACATTGCGATTGCACTTAGAATGTATAACAAGCCGTTAAAACTCTAAGTATCTCTATTAGGAGGAATGTTTTCTTCTGAGGGTTTTCAGCGAATTACACCCACAAAATTCATAAATAAAAGAAAAGAAACAAGAAAATGAAGATTAGGAGGAACGCCATAAGTATTTCGAAAGTTTGTAAAGTCCTAAGCTTCTCAAGTTTTAATTTTAAAGTTTATTCTCTAATCTAGGATTTCTATCATTTTTAATTGAATACCGAGTCATATTTTTCACTCAATCTTTCACCGATTTTCGTTTTTACACACCTTCGTGCTTATGCAATAGTCTTTTGATCTTTGAAGTTCAATTAAAACCTTCATATCTCCGTTAACTTCCCTCTTCAATATATATATATATATATATATATATATATATATATATGAGAATAATGGAGGAAAGAGGCCCTATGAGCCTTTTTGCCTTAGGCGGCACCACAAATCACGTCCTCCACCATTTTATTCGACGATAGGCACCGGCCATCTTGATCTTCATTATGTAATATGAGAATATTGGAGGAAGGTGTATTTTTTCGACGCCATAAGAGGAAATCCCCTCATATGACATCTTTCTTCCATTATATATATATATATATTGAAGAGGGAAGTTAACGGAGATATGAAGGTTTTAATTGAACTTCAAAGATCAAAAGACTATTGCATAAGAAACGGTCCTAAACACATCCTCGCCCTCCTCTATCTCGTTCCCTTTGAACAAGCAAAATTCGAGATGAGGATACAACCAAGTATGAATAAAAGAAACGATCATAATCAGGTTCCAGATCCAGTTGAGTAGTACGAATAGCACATGGGCGTTGAGAAGTGTTGGTTGTGAGATCCCAGACTTTGACTTGTTCATAATTATCCAACGTGTAGAAAAAGCCTTCTTGAAAAAGAAGACTTCTATAGAATTTTCCCTCCATTGTGGTCCAAACATCATCTTCACTTGTAGCAATAGCCAATCTTTGAAAAAGCATGAATAAGAGAATCACAAGCCATGAATTTTGCGACCATGAAACCACAGATCTACCATGAATAAAGAAAAGATAGCGTTTAGTTTCCTCCATGCTAAACTCAGACGCCTCATCCTCTACAAAAGATTCGGAATCATAACAATAGAGGTATTTGATAAGGTGTCCTTCGGGGTCGCGCTTCGCTTCAATTGAAGGAAGGGAGAGGATGGAAGGGAGGGGGATCTGAACACGTGTGATTGGATTTAGGAGATGCAAATCTGATCGCTCGTCAGCTGTGATCTACCATCCTTCCGATGAACCGATCCATACGCGCTTACGGATATCCGGCTCAGACAAGTTATCCATATGATACTCCTCGTTCCCGGCTATATTGTAAAGTTTGCAGTCCTTGAGGGGATCGGAGAACATCAACCATGGTGATTCTGGAACAGGTGTATGGAAATTTTGCGTTTCGGCAGCACATCTCCAGTCTCTACACACGCATCGACAGCGGATACGGTCAACCGTCGACAATATATCAAAGATCTTGGAGAAAATCCCAGGTGGAAACCACGACCATGAGAGGGCCATCAAATTAGAGATGAATTATGTTAACAGGTCTTGAAATATTTATAAAGCCCACCCATTGTTCTTTTTCTAAGAATCGTGATCTTGTCAAATAAATCGATGTTAAAATCATACCTAATCTCTTTTCTAAAAACAACTCTCAAAGATGAAATTTAAAAATAAATGATAAAACAATTTGGTGTGTAATTTGAGAATTCTAAGTATATGCATGGTTTACATTTCAGGAAATAAAAAAGTATTGGGTTGTTATATAGGAAAGAAAAGAAAGAAAGGAATAAAACCTAACATGAAATTTTGCATCAAGTACCTAACATACATTTTTCTTCTTAAATTGGAATAAAGGTGTAATCAAATCTTGTTCTTGTATTATAATCACGTCAAATTAGGAGTTTAATTATATAAATTAAGTTTTCTAATAAAATGATGTTAAATATAATCTTTTGTGTGTCTCATACACACACACATACACATACATACACACACACGGGGAAAATTGATAAACATTTAATACCTAAATTTCAACTTGATTCCATGAGTTTTAGCCACTTTCCCTCAAAACTATCACTGATGATTCTTAATAACGGTAATCCCTTATAACATGACACGTGGCGGACGACGTGTCACATGCATAAACCAGTTAAGCCTCTGATGGCCACGGAGGGGGAACCAGCATGCTACAGTGGGGGCTTCCCTCAAACCTTGTCTCTGAGGTTGCACCCCACTCCTTACCCCCGAGCACTTCAGCAGACAAGCCAACTGTCCCTTTGCTCTACTCCGAGCTATCGCAGGCCCGAGCTTCTTCGGCCATCCGGCTCGCCTCCGAGCTATCACAGAACCAAGATACCTCGGCCTCCCGCTCGTCCCCGAGCTCTCCCGCCGAAGTCATATTCCTCAATCTCATCGACCGACCAACGGCACCACTCACAGGCGCAACCGCCATCCCGCGAATCTCGCTATGCGCGAGATATCCGCTGTCCACATCCCATGTTTCACGCCATCATGATCCCCCATTAACGAGCCTATCTCGCCATTAATGCGGGATCCCGTCCATCATGCGGGCGTGACGTCGGGAGCGTAACGGCCAGCGTGATTTTCGCGCCTGCCTGGCTGGTGTCACCACTATATAAACCCCTCCTTCAGACGGTTCAAGTCAGTCATTTTCTCTCCACTAAGCCGTTACTCTGCTCGGATTTCCTCTCTAACTTGATCGTCGGAGGGTCCTCGGTGGTATAACCACCCCGGGACTTCCATACAGGTAGCTCGGCAACAACAACCTCAAACCCATTGAGATCCACACGCTTCAGGAGCCAGCCTCCAACTCCAATCTCAGCCGTCCATCATCGCTCCTAGAGGATCTACGGAAGGTAACATCTTGACGTGATCCGACATCCGTCAGCTAGCGCCGTCTGTGGGACGCTTCTTGATTCCACCAAAACAAAAGTTCATCTTTCGATCTCAACCCAATAGAGAGCAATCACTACGACGATCCAAGCACTAGCCGCCGCCTCCCCCACAACGGAGGCGCGGACGAATCTCCTCCCCCGAACGCCATCAATGCCCTAGTCGTCCGGATAGATCGACTCGCATCCATTGTAGATGCGCTCGTCCGAGTCCAAACAGCAGGGCAAGCTCCCCAGGTCGCCGCTCCCCCGCCTCGGAACCGGGACCCCTATAGAGGAAGAGAAGACTATGCTCGCATCGGCATTGCCGACCACCGCCTCGCTGCCTTCCACGGCCGCAGATCTCTCGGGCAAACACATTCCATGACCCGCTGGGCGCCCCACAGTTCACAACCGAGGTCCATCGCCAGAGCGTCTTGCCCCGAGCCCTTTCGCGCCCCTGCCCCTCCCGAGAAGATGTCGGTCAGCTTGCCTACTTCTAGGCATGACCAACACCCCTTCCCTCGATGGGGTCGCGCGGACGGGACTCGTCACGGCAGCTCGAAGACTACCTCGCCAGGGGACCTGAGGAACCTCATCGAAAGGAAGCGGGGCCGCGGTCAGGCACAAGTCTCCAACAACAGAGGCCAAAGATCAGAATGTGCCGAAGTCTCCAACTACCTCACCGCTTGTTTCACACACAACTATACTGCCACGCGGCATACATTGAGCCTTTCTCGGCGAAATAGAAATGATGCGGCTCCTGCGCTTCACCTCCCCTACGCATTCATGACACATGTCACCCGCGTCTGTCCCTCTTCCTGATATTCACACCGGGAAGGTCGGACAGAACCTCACGAATCAACCGGGCAGCAACCCTGCTCGGCCAGTCCTTAGCAGGCCTCCTACGGCCCCTCCAACGCTAAGGATCAAAGTCCTCACCAAGAGGCAGCCGAACGACTGCCCTGCTCGGCTATCCCTGGATGGTAGTTCACTACCCCACGACGTCAGGGATCTAAGCCCTCACCAAGAGGAAGCCCAGTAGCTACCCCGCTCGGTTATCCCCAGCTGGTAGTTCCCTGCCCTACGACGCCATGGATCTAAGTCCTTGCCAAGAGGCAACCGAGCAGCTACCTTGCTCGGTCCATCCTTAGCAGGCCTCGAACGGCCCTACCCGTGCTAAGGATCAATGCCCTTGCCAATAGGCAATCGGGCCCGCCCTTGCTCAGTTATCCCTGGCTGGTAGTTCCATATCCCGCAACGCTAGAGATCGAAGCCCTCACCAAGAGGCAGCCCAGCAGCTACCCTGCTCGGCTATCCATTGCTGGTAGTTCCATACCCCGCAACGCCAGAGATCGAAGCCCTCACCAAAGGGCAGCCCAGCAGCTACCCTGCTCGGCTATCCCTGCCTGGTAATTCCATACCCCGCGACGCCAGGGATCTAAGCCCTCACTAAGAGGCAGCCCAGCAGCTACCCTGCTTGGCTATCCCTGGCTGGTAGTTCCATACCTCGCAACACCAGGAATCGAAGCCCTCACCAAGAGGCAGCCCGGCAGCTACCCTGCTCGGCTATCCCTGGCTGGTAGTTCACTACCCCACGACGCCAGGGATCGAAGCTCTCGCCAAGAGGCACTGGGTAGCAACCCTGCTTGGCCTGTTCTTAAGGATCAAAACCCTCGCCAAGAGGCATCGGGCAGCAACCCTGCTCGGCCCGTACTTAGTAGGCCTCTTACGACCTTTCCCGCGCTAAAGATCAAAAACCCTCGCCAAGAGGAAACCGGGCTCGCCATTGCTCGGTTATCCCTGGCTGGTAGCTCCATACCCCACAACGCCAGGGATCTAAACCATCGCCAAGAGGCACCGGGCAGCAACCCTGCTCGGCCCGTCTTTAGTAGGCCTCATACGACCCCTCCCGCGCTAAGGATCAAAAGCCCTCGCCAAGAGGCAACCGGGTCTGCCCTTGCTTGGTTATCTCTGGCTGGTAATTCACTACCCCACGACACCAAGGATCTAAGCCCTCACCAAGAGGCAGCCCAGCAGCTACCTTGCTTGGCTATCCCTGGCTGGTAGTTCACTACCCCCACGACGTCAGGGATATAAGCCCTCGCCAAGAGGCACCGCGCAGCAACCCTGCTCGGCCCGTCCTTAAGGATCAAAGCCCTCGCCAAGAGGCACCAGGCAGCAAACCTGCTCGGCCCATCCTCAGTAGGCCTCTTACGGCCCCTCCCGTGCTAAGGATCAAAAGCCCTCGCCAAGAGACAATCGGGCCCATCCTTGCTCGGTTATCCCTGGCTGGTAGCTCCCGACCCCACAACGCCAGGGATCTAAGCCCTCGCTAAGAGGCACTGAGCAACAACCCTGCTCGGCCCGTCCATAAGGATCAAAGCCCTCGCCAAGAGGTACCGGGCAGCAACCCTGCTCAGCCCGTCCTTAGTAGGCCTCTTACGGCCCCGCCCACGCTAAGGATCAAAAGCCCTCGCTAAGAGGAAACTGGGCCCACCCTTGCTCGGTTATCTCTGGCCGGTAGTTCACTACCCCACGACGCCAGGGATCTAAGCCCTCACCAAGAGGCAGCCCAGCAGCTACCCTGCTCGGCTATCTCTGGCTGGTAGTTCACTACCCCACAATGTCAGGGATCTAAGCCCTCACCAAGAGGCAGCCCAGCAGCTACCCTGCTCGACTATCTCTGGCTGTTAGTTCACTACCCCACGACGCCAGGGATCTAAGCCCTCGCCAAGAGGCACCGGGCAGCAACCCTTCTCGGCCCGTCCTTAAGTATTAAAGCCCTCGCCAAGAGGCACCGAGCAACAATCCTGCTCGCCCCGTCCTTATTAGGCCTCTTACGACCCCTCCCGTGCTAAGGATCTAAGCTATCACCAAGAGGCAACCGGGCCCGCCTTTGCTCGGTTATCCCTGGCTGGTAGTTCACTACCCCATGATGCCAAAGATCGAAGACCTCACCAAGAGGCAACCGAGCAGCTACCCTGCTCGGTCATCCTTAGCAGGTAACATCTTACTCACCGACGTTGAGGATCTGAAGCCCTCCTCGCGAGGCCGCCTAGTTTTTTTCCTGCTCGGCGCATCCCCAGCGGGCAGCCTCCTGCCCATCAGACTCTGAGGATCTGAAGCCCTCATCGTGAGGTCGCCGAGTTTCTTCCTTCTCGGTGCATCCCCAGCGGGTAGCCTCCTGACCATCAGACGCTGAGGATCTGAAGCCCTCATCGCGAGGCCGCCGAGTTTCTTCTTGCTCGGCGCATCCCCAGCGGGCAGCCTCCTGCCCATCAGATGCTGAGGACCTGAAGCCCTCATCGCGAGGTCACTGAGTAGCTTACTGCTGGGCGCATCCGCAGAGGACAACTTCCTACCCTACAAAGACATGGATCCAAGACCCACCGAATAAACTCATACTCAACGCACGATCAGCGCCTCAACTCCGGCAAAGGGAAGCTATCGACCTTCCCGCACTCGTTCTTCATTCGACTCATACTCGATGCGTGACAACAAGAACGCTGTGTCGTCCCCGAACAATCCACCATAAGGAATTACAAGCGCCAAGCCGCACAGAAAGAACCAAGCAGCCCACTCTCGACCTGACCCACAAGTAGATCGGTATGAGAGTGGGGGACTAATGATGATGCTCAATAACGGTAATCCCTTATATCATGACACGTGGCGGACGACGTGTCATATGTGTAAGCCAATTAGGCCCCCGAGGGCCACGGAGGGGGAACCGGTGTGCTACAGTGGGGGCTTCCCTCAAACCATGTCTCCGAGGTTGCACCCTGTAGGGTTACTAGGTACTCTAAGAAGGTTCTACAAGGCATCAACCATGCCCGATTAAAATTTTAGCCATGCCGAATAACTCTAAACAAGATCTTTGCTAGATAACTAGGGTAACACATGCTAGTAAATAACAATTACCACTAAGTGAATACGAAATACAACCTTTGTAGATCGGTCCTTCACTTCTAAAGCTCCTTGTTGTAGTCCCTTCGCTGCGATCATCGAACTCCCGGACTCTCGGACGGCTCCATGAGAAAGTTGCAACGATATTGCTTGAAGTCTTCGAGGCCGAAGATGATCTACGTCGAGGGAATACGAACTCAAGCTTCTACTTCACTAACTAGAGAATTAGTGAAGCAAACACCCTAAACTAAAGTGCTAGTCTTATCGCAAGAATAGAATACGGTATCACATACTCGCATTATTTTCGGTCCCGCACATATCACATATGAGCTCCTATTTTGTTTTGCCTGAGCCAGTAAAACCTCTATATAGGACTCTAAAGACTCGTCAATACGCCGGCAGTAGGTGATGATCATATCAAGCACCCACAAGCCGTCAGCGGTACTAGCTGGACGTAACGGCTACCCGGGTATTGAGCGATCAGAAGATCAGCAAGCAAGCCCGCTCCAACTCCTGCAAAAAGCCTGACAGTGACACTACCCAGTCCAGTCTCCTCGTCTGATATGTCGCATATCAAGTCTAGGGGTGGTAAACGTCAGACCCCAATAACCGATAAGTCATGCCGATATGAGGCTCATAACGGGTCGAGAAACTACTGGTAACACTTACCAGTAAATCTCTAAACCAGCCCTGGCCAGGGACTTCCCTGTTATGGTCAATCGAGCATAGCGCAACATCAAATTCCAATACTGGTAGAGACGAAACCCCTCCTATCGCTCATTGCCTCCATGTGACTCGGGACTGTACCAAAAAACCACCATTTTGCACGCCCTCTTGGACGTGGTAAGGTGTGGACGTGGTAAGGTGGAAATCAAAGCACAGTGGGAATCACATAAGACTCTATAACGATCTCGGGTCTACAGACTAACCTGTACCAGTGTCACCAGAGAACTGCCATCTGACGTAAGGTATAATACCATCTGGGAGTTCTCGGCGAGTCCGTCCAGTGTACCCAGTCTCCACTAAGCACCCGTATATCATCTCTGATGTCAAACACCAATGGATATGGGATCATCCTGAAGGGTTAGCCTAGCACCTCATCAAGGGTTTGGTAGCATCACATATGCCATAATCAAAATTTTAGAGGTGCTAAGTTAACTCGACAAGAATCGAAACTAGAAGTTTAGGGATTCATACAACTAAGCATCACATGCAAATGTAAAACTATCACTAAGAGTAGAGATTACAACCTTTGTAGATCTCCCTCGGTGACTCCTTGACACTATGAGAGTTTGGAACGGATCGATGGAAGCCTTCCTTGTCCACGATGATCCACCCGAAGTCCCTTTGCCCAAAGCTCCTTGCCTTACTTGTTTCGCAAACGAAGTAGAGCAAACACCCTACACAAATCGGCTAGATGTGTGTAGTATGATGATGTGGTTTATATTCAACAATTAAAACCCTTTCTTTTATCAACTTCACTCAAGAGAAAAATCAAGAGAGGAAGAAGAAGATAATGGTGGCTAAGCTTGACCTTTCTATCATATCACATATGATAACTTGTTTTCACACCCTTGTTCACAATTTTTTTCCTTGTTGTTTCATTGTTAATTGTACTCCTTGTTTCATATCACATATGAAGCCTTATATAGTGATGAGAAGGAATAATCATCATTATTCCATCCCCACTATAATTATGGGTGGAAATTCTTTTCATAAAGAATTAAGCATGGGTGGAAATTCTTTTCATTAAGTTAAATAAAGCTTACCCACTAAAGAATAAAGGAGCATGAGTGGGTTTTCTTTACATTAACTTAAAATGATAAATATAAATAAAAGCTTCAATATAAGTCTTGCATTGCCACCATTCTTGTATCATCAACCATGATACTATGTATGCATGTATGTGTCCATGCACATCATCATGTGCATACATGCATGCATACAAAAGGATTTAATTAAAGAATTAATCTAAATGTAATTTGTTAAATCAACACTTGATTTAGCAAACCGGTCATATCACATACGACCCGATCAGTAGAAAATGCCCGATTAATATACGTTATCACATAACTGTATTTAATCGGGTCCCGCGCATATCTCATATGCACACCACATCTTTTTGCCTGAGCCAGGAAACTTCATTGTGGGACTCTAAGACTCGTCAATACGCCGGCAGTAGATGATGATCATATCAAACATCTATAAGCCGCAAGAGGTCAGCTAAACGTAACGGCCACCCGGGTATTGAAACGATCAGAAGAAAACCAGCGAAGCTGTAAAAACTCCCGTCGAGCCAACTGGCAACACTTACCGTACAGTCCGGTCTCTTCGTCAGATATGCTGCATATCGAGTCCAGGGATGGAATCGTCGACCCCAGTAACTCAATAAGTCATGCTGGTGTATGGCTCATAACAGATTGAGAAACTACTGATAACTCTTATCAGTAAATCTCAGCAGCCCTGGTCAGGGATTTCATGTTATAGCCAATCGAGTATAGCACAACATCAACCCCCAATACCGGGAGAGACGAAACCCCTCCTATCGCTCATTTCCTCCATACGCCTCGAGACTGTACCCAAAGACCACCTGTTTGCACGACTCAGTAGAGCCGTGGTAGGGTGGAGATCAAAGTATAGTGGGAGGACATACAAGACTCTATGACGATCTCGGGTCTACAGACTAACCTGTACCAGTGTTCCCTGAGAACTGCTATCCGACGATAGATATAATACCACATAGGAGTTCTCGGCGAGTCCGTTCAGTGTACCCAGTCTCCACTGAGCACCCGCATACAATCTTTGGTGTCTCCTCACCAGATGGATATGGGATCATCCATCACCCATCATATGGGACAAGAATGGTATACGCTAGTCTACTCTGGAATATCGATGCCCTGTCTCGATACACCCTCGACTAGGAACAGTTCAAGGATATGCTAATATACTATACGTGCCCCACTAGTATGATCCGCATCATAATCACAGTAGTCAATCAAATATCCTTTGGGCTTTATCAACATGTGTAAATGATTAAATCTACATGTCCAGATAAAGTAAACCAGATAGCATACTATATATGTGTAACACCCGAGCCCAATACTACTATTTTCTATTATTGGTTGAGCATTAGATATTACTCATTCCATTTATCTTGCTTGTTTGGGGTCTTACTGTAAAAATTTATCTGGCTAAGTCATTCTGCATATAACAAATTTTAGCACCTAAAATAAAATTGAAAATATTCATCTTGGCCTACTTGACACCCTTAGCCTCGTGGTAGCGTTCGTGCATTGTGTTCTCGTCCCGTTCAGTGAAACGGGCGAGTTTGGATGGCTACGTGCACGTGCGTGTGTCCGTTTTGGGAGTATGCTTTTTAATCATAAAACATTTCATTTTAAAATTTGGAACCCGCTTAAAATCCTATTATTTGAATTTCGAATTTTTGGACCCAACCCGAACGCAATTTAGAAATGTTTCATTTGGCGCCAAAATCCCAAATTTTTAATATTATTAAAACCATCGCATATATTTTTCTAACTAACCTGATATCTTACTGTTCATTACCTATCTTTTAAATCTTTAAGTTAACCATATAATATTTTTTACAATCTTTTATATCCTTCTCAATTTATTCTCTCAGCCAATCGCAACCTCCCCTTTAACCCTGTGGGCCCCACTTTTTCTCTCTCTCTCTCTCCACTTTTTCCTCTCTCTCCCTCTCCCTCATATATTCTCTCGTACTTCTCTTTATCATTCTTTCTCTTCTTCCTTCATGTCTCGTTTCTCATTTTTTTTGAACTGTTCTTTTGTTGCCGGAATTCCGTCGTGCCGGTGACGCTTCTCGACGTTCCAGCGAGGTACCCCGACCCGTGTGGTTCCTTTGTTCATCGTTTGGGTTCATTCCGTGAACCGTGCACCCATCGCGAGTTTTCCCCGCCGATGGTTAACGTTCCGTTTTCCCGATTCGCGACCCATCGAGGCAAGTTAATCTTGCTACATGCTATATAATTCATTTTATACCTATTTAAATAAATACCATATCATTTAAAATATATATCATCGTAATATTTATTATTATTATCTTTAATTAGTTTATAATCTTCATTTTATAATGTTATACATTTGAAAATCTTATAGTTTACACATGAAACGTCGTTGAAAAATCGGATATGACAAATCTGAAATTTACTGTACACCTTATCTTATAAAATTCATTATAAATCATAGAAAAATCATTAGTATACGTTCTTTAGTTCGTTACGAAGCTAACTCAGAATACTATAAATGTATGAAATATTTACTTGCAAAATAAATTGTTTAAATAACGTAAAATGCAAATAAAAATGTCTCCAAACTGCTGTCCACGGGAATTCCAGCAGCAAACTTTCAACTTCGAATATTCATAACTTTTTGTAGGGACAACCTGAGATGCTTATACTTATAAAACTGAAAACCTCATTGAATTATCTTTGTTTTGGTATAAGACACGTCCCTTTTGGAGAACGTTTGTTATTTTTAAGCTATTTTACAAATTAGGGTGACGCTGAATTTCTGAACGGAACCTTCTTGTGCATGGTTAATCAATACCATTTTTATAGTTATTAATTGCTTTGAATATGCTATCCATATTAATATAATTATATCAATATTTATATCACATATTGCTTAGTTGTACATCCCACATTACCATTTTATAGTTTTATAACTTTTCGGATACCCGGTTGCATCCATCGCATTTAGGATACATATAATTGCATCCATAGATCACATTACTACATAATAATGTGATATTAACACTCCATGTTTAATAAATTGCATCCTAATTAATATTGGAACTATAAATGTAACCCTAATCGATAACTGTGCATCCATATCCTTGAAATTATATCTATTTGCATATCATATTACATGTTCCAGTTTATTGTTGTGATAGTACTCATGCTTGTTTATTTATACACATGTTTATGTTAGTTTGATTATGAGTACCCACATGACATCTTGTGCTTCCTGACATGACCTGTTACACTTCCTACTTGACATGACATGGTACCGTACACTCTTGACATGACATGACACCTTTATACATTACCTGGCTTGACCTGATGTACCATGGCTTTACCTGTTACCTGATCTTGTGTCTAATGCTAACAAACCTAACATGTTGTCCTCATGGACCATTCCTGTTGTCTATCCAGACAAAACCTGCTTTTACCTGATCCTGTGTTGGCATTAGTTCTTGATTACTGAATACCTGACTCGACATACATAACTTGGGGGTATGGGGAAATCAAAGGTGAAACCGACTTGTAACTCAACAGTTCGATACCTGTTCTGATCAGTCTTACGGGCTTGGCCAGTCCGGGAGTGATGATGCTGACATCACTCGTCCATCCTGCTACCTATTACTGCCTAGCGGCACGTCTCGCATTCAGCCCCGAGGGTCTTGACCGTGGTCCCGGGCATGCACGAGATACTATTGAGTTATATCGACGAGTCATCAATTGATTTCAAAGACTTTAGAATAGAAAACCTTATAGAACAGTTTAGTTACCCACTGCACACTACCCTGCACTGCTTGATTCACATTATTTGCTACTCTCGTTTTATTCATGTTTATTTTGCATTGCCTGTTACAATGTTCATATTATATTACTTGATGACATGACGCGCTGACGTCTGGGTTTTGCATGGCCCAGATTCTTTACCACTGTCGCTGTCCGAGCAGGAGTACTTCAGCCAGCAGGCTGAGCTGTGAGTTCAGTAGTAGTTAGTTTTTTTTCCCTGCATTTATTTCCTGATGTGAGCCCGCATTATGGGACACACTTTTCAGTTATTTGTATTGGATCATTTGCTTCCGCATTTATTTATTATTGACTCCTGTTATTCTGGATTATGGACATGTGTTAGATAGTTTTATCTTGTTCTTGATATCTCTACAGCCGTAATGTGACTGTGGATGGATACTTCCTACCCACAGGTAACATGGTTGGCTATGTCACTTGCCCAATCTTGCCAACTCTGGGAAGCGGGGCGTGACATGGTTCTTTTGGTATCAGAGCCATAGGTTAGTTGGGTTGATTCTTTTGTAGTTGGGTATTGTACCTAATACACGAATCAGAACACCCGTGTTTAGGAAACATGTCCTACCACCTTGACCGTTTTACCATTCTTGAATCACATTCTTCCTGATTATATCGATGTGCGAACTTACTTTGCATGTCGACTCAAAATCCTGATTTCTTGTTATCCCTAGGACTTAGGCGACTTGGGTGGAGTTAAGTAATTGTGGCTATGATACCGCGGCATAGTTATAATGCGGTACTCTATTTAAGTATCTTGGAGTTCTAGCCTTGATCCATATTCAGAATCTATCACATGCTAATGTTGGGTGTTTTGAGTTTAGGATTATGGCAGATAAGAATTTGAAGACGTACCAGAAGCGCGAGGATGAAGCCGCCATGTTGGGAGTAATACGAGGAATGCTGGAAAATCAGAAGAGGCATACTGAGCTGATCCAGCAGCAAGCAGATTCGTTTCAGGAGGGTTTGCAGATCGTTCGGCAGTCTATAAACAGCGCTGGAGCTAAACCAGTTGACCGGGTAGGGACCGTGGCAGATTTCAGACGTTTGGGTCCGACTACATTCACTGGTTTGGAGGAGCCGTTGCCAGCCGAGCAGTGGCTAGTTGACACGGAGAATTTGCTGATTGCGGCATAGATCCCAGAGGACAAAAGAGTTGAGGTGGTCCGCATTCAGCTAGTGGATTACGCCCGAGAGTGGTGGCTTGTGGAAGAGACCCGCTTTCCCAAGCCGATCAGTTGGGCGGAGTTTTCTAAGAGTTTCGTGGAGAAGTTCTTCCCGCGGACTACACGGGAGGAAATGGAAGAGAAATTTATTGGGCTGAGGCAGAATGGAGCACCCGTAGACGTGCATGCAGCAGAGTGGATGAGACTCAGCAGTTTCGCTGGACCTTTAGTCGCCAACGATGCAGACAGGGCACGAAGGTCCATGCGCAGCTTGGATGTGGACATCCAAAGGCAGACCGTCTCCCTGGGTTTGACCACTTTCTCACAGGTTCTTACGGAAGCTCGAGAACAGCAGAGCATATCAGGAAAATTGGGAGTTCACAGCAGACAACAGTTGCGGTAAGGAAGCAGTTCTGTTGGGCCAGTCGAGTTTAGGGCTAGGCCGACAAACAATATTCTTGCAGCAATGGAAGTTGATAGTAGTGAAGAGCCGGCGGTTGTTCGCGATTCTATGGACGTATTTGAAGATATATCGGGCTTACCGCTGAAGCGAGACGTGGAGTTCGCGATTGACCTTATTCCTGGTGCAGCGCCAGTATCTAAAGCGTATTATCCAATGGCACCAGTAGAATTGGAAGAAGTTAAGAAGCAAGTTGCTGAATTTCTTGAAAAGGGTTGGATTCGAAGCAGTAACTCGCCTTGGGGAGCTCCAGTTCTTCTAGTAAAGAAGAAGGATGGCACAAGAAGGATGTGCATCGACTATCGAGAATTAAACCGGCTGGCTATCAAGAACAAGTACCCGATCTCTCGTACTGGAGAACTTTTGAGCAGCTTAGTGGCGCGAGGGTATTCTCGAAACTGGATTTGCGATCCGGATATCATCAGGTCCGAGTGAAAGCAGAAGATATTTGCAAGACGGCGTTTCTAACTCGGTATAGACATTACGAGTACTTAGTGATGCCCTTCGGAGTAACGAATGCGCCGGCAGTATTCATGGACTTGATGAACCGAATCTTTTCACCGTTCTTGGACCAGTTTATTATGGTATTCTTTGACGATATTCTGGTTTACTCGAAGAGTTCGAAGGAGCATGCTGAGCATTTGAGGATCGCACTGCAGACTTTGAGACAGGAGAAATTGTATGCGAAGATGAGTAAGTGTGAATTCTGGCTGGAAGAAGTGAAATTTCTGGGGCATGTTGTGTCGGGCGATGGAATCGCCGTCGATCCCGAGAAGATTACAGCAGTTCGAGATTGGCCTATTCCAAGAAATGTGGCTGAGATAAGAAGTTTCCTTGGTTTGGCCGGATACTACAAGAGATTTGTGGAGAACTTCGCTCGTTTGGCAGAACCGTTGACCAAGCTTACGCGCAAGGAAGTACCTTTTATTTGGACGGATGGATGTGCATTGGCCTTTGAGACGTTGAAGCAGAAGTTGATAATCGCCCCTATCCTGACCGTACCAGACAATTCCAGAGGACTGGTGATTCATAGCGACGCATCTGGGAAAGGATTGGGATGTGTTTTGATGCAGCATGGGAAGGTCGTAGCATACGCATCAAGACAACTGAAGACCCATGAGAAGAATTATCCAACTCATGACTTGGAGCTTGCGGCTATAATTTTCGCTTTGAAGATTTGGAGACACTACCTTTTGGACGAAATAGTCGAAGTTTTTATAGATCATAAGAGCTTGAAGTATGTGTTCACACAGAAGGAGCTTAACATGAGGCAGCGTAGATGGTTGGAGCTGATGGCCGACTAAGATCTTGATCTTAAGTACCATCCGGGGAAGGTTAATGTTGTGCTGGATGCGCTCAGTCGGTTACCAGCAATTCAGGTGTTAACTACGCAGAGGGAGATCATTGCAGATTTTCGAAGATTCGACTTGGAGGTTGTGCTACCACATCCTACGGGACAGTTGATGCAGTTGCAAGTACAGTCGTCCTTGGTTGAGAAGATTAAAGCGGCACAATCGCAGGATCCTAGACTGCAGAAGTTTCGAGAGCAGGTTGAGGCTGGACTACGAAGAGATTTACTGGTCCACGAAGATGGTTCGTTGAGGTATGGTAGCCGTTTGTGTGTGCCAAAGGGTGATGTTCGTAAAGAGCTTATGAAGGAGGCACACGGTTCAGCTTATTCTGTACATCCGGGAGGCACAAAGATATACCAAGATATTCGACAGAATTTCTGGTGGGAAGGCATGAAGCGGGAGATTGCGCGCTTTGTGGCGAAGTGCTTGGTGTGTCAGCAAGTTAAGGCTGAACATCAAAGGGTTGCTGGTTTATTGCAACCACTTCCGATTTCTCAGTGGAAGTGGGAACATATAACCATGGATTTCATGACGGCTTTACCGCGGAGTCCAAAAGGCAACAATGTAGTAGGGGTGATTGTCGACCGATTGACCAAGGAAGCTCACTTTATTCCTTTTTGGGTTGGTCAATCGACGGAGACTTTGGCAGAGCGGTACATGCAGGAGATTGTAAGATTGCATGGAGTACCGGTGAGCATCGTGTCCGATCGGGACACTCGGTTCTTGTCGCACTTCTGGAGGAGTTTACAAGAAAGTTTGGGGACTCGATTGAAGTTTAGCACAGCTTATCATCCTCAAACTGATGGGCAGTCGGAGAGAACGATCCAGACTCTTGAAGATATGTTGAGAGCTTGCATGTTGGACTTCAAGGGTTCTTGGGAGGATCACCTACACTTGGTGGAGTTTTCTTACAACAATAATTTCCAAGCAACTATCCAGATGGCTCCGTTTGAAGCTTTATGGTCGTAAGTGCTATTCACCTGTTTGTTGGGATGATGTTGGTGAACGAAGGTTACTGGGACCAGATTTGGTAGTACAGACAGTCGAGAAGGTGAATACAATCAGGAATCATATGAAGGCAGCACAGGACCGACAGAAAAGTTGGGCTGACACGTCAAGAAGACCTCCAGAGTTCGCCGTGGGTGATTTGGTATTCTTGAAAATATCACCGACTAGAGGGGTGATTCGTTTTGGGAGTCGAGGGAAGCTTAGTCCTCGATTCGTTGGACCCTTCGAGATATTGGAGCGCGTTGGAGAGGTAGCGTACCGTTTGGCGTTACCGCAGTCCTTGGCGGGTGTGCATGACGTGTTTCACGTATCTCAACTACGAAGGTATGTTCGAGATGAAACACACGTCTTGGATCATTCGGAGTTAACAGTACGGGAAGACCTAACTTTTGAGGAGCGACAGGTTGAAATCATGGATCGTAGGGGAAAAGGTTCTTAAGAACAAGGTTATCCCCCTTGTGCTCGTTTCTTGGGGTAATCGATCGCATGGAGAGTCCACGTGGGAGCGAGAAGACGAGATCCGACAGAAGTATCCTCACCTTTTCCTGTAGTTTTCTATCTTGTATTCTTGGAATTTCGAGGACGAAATTCTTTTGTAGTTGGGTATAATGTAACACCCGAGCCCAATACTACTATTTTCTATTATTGGTTGAGCATTAGATATTACTCATTTCATTTATCTTGCTTGTTTGGGGTCTTACTGTAAAAATTTATCTGGCTAAG
Source organism: Agapanthus africanus (assembly GCA_030015575.1). NCBI lineage: Eukaryota > Viridiplantae > Streptophyta > Magnoliopsida > Asparagales > Amaryllidaceae > Agapanthus > Agapanthus africanus. The sequence goes on from CM057337.1 coordinate 544,701,649, forward strand.
TCATTCTGCATATAACAAATTTTAGCACCTAAAATAAAATTGAAAATATTCATCTTGGCCTACTTGACACCCTTAGCCTTGTGGTAGCGTCCGTGCATTGTGTTCTCGTCCCGTTCAGTGAAACGGGCGAGTTTGGATGGCTACGTGCACGTGCGTGTGTCCGTTTTGGGAGTATGCTTTTTAATCATAAAACATTTCATTTTAAAATTTGGAACCCGCTTAAAATCCTATTATTTGAATTTCGAATTTTTGGACCTAACCCGGGCGCAATTTAGAAATGTTTCATTTGGCGCCAAAATCCCAAATTTTTAATATTATTAAAACCATCGCATATATTTTTCTAACTAACCTGATATCTTACTGTTCATTACCTATCTTTTAAATCTTTAAATTAACCATATAATATTTTTTACAATCTTTTATATCCTTCTCAATTTATTCTCTCAGCCAATCGCAACCTCCCCTTTAACCCTGTGGGCCCCACTTTTTTTCTCTCTCTCTCTCCACTTTTTCCTCTCTCTCCCTCTCCCTCATATATTCTCTCGTACTTCTCTTTATCATTCTTTTTCTTCTTCCTTCATGTCTCGTTTCTCATTTTTTTTGAACTGTTCTTTTGTTGCCGGAATTCCGTCGTGCCGGTGACGCTTCTCGACGTTCCAGCGAGGTACCCCGACCCGTGTGGTTCCTTTGTTCATCGTTTGGGTTCATTCCGTGAACCGTGCGCCCATCGCGAGTTTTCCCCACCGATGGTTAACGTTCCGTTTTCCCGATTCGCGACCCATCGAGGCAAGTTAATCTTGCTACATGCTATATAATTCATTTTATACCTATTTAAATAAATACCATATCATTTAAAATATATATCATCGTAATATTTATTATTATTATCTTTAATTAGTTTATAATCTTCATTTTATAATGTTATACATTTGAAAATCTTATAGTTTACACATGAAACGTCGTTGAAAAATCGGATATGACAAATCTGAAATTTACTGTACACCTTATCTTATAAAATTCATTATAAATCATAGAAAAATCATTAGTATACGTTCTTTAGTTCGTTACGAAGCTAACTCAGAATACTATAAATGTATGAAATATTTACTTGCAAAATAAATTGTTTAAATAACGTAAAATGCAAATAAAAATGTCTCCAAACTGCTGTCCAGGGGAATTCCAGCAGCAAACTTTCAACTTCGAATATTCATAACTTTTTGTAGGGACAACCTGAGATGCTTATACTTATAAAAATGAAAACCTCATTGAATTATCTTTGTTTTGGTATAAGACACGTCCCTTTTGGAGAACGTTTGTTATTTTTAAGCTATTTTACAAATTAGGGTGACGCTGAATTTCTGAACGGAACCTTCTTGTGCATGGTTAATCAATACCACTTTTATAGTTATTAATCGCTTTGAATATGCTATCCATATTAATATAATTATATCAATATTTATATCACATATTGCTTAGTTGTACATCCCACATTACCATTTTATAGTTTTATAACTTTTCGGATACCCGGTTGCATCCATCGCATTTAGGATACATATAATTGCATCCATAGATCACATTACTACATAATAATGTGATATTAACACTCCATGTTTAATAAATTGCATCCTAATTAATATTGGAACTATAAATGTAACCCTAATCGATAACTGTGCATCCATATCCTTGAAATTATATCTATTTGCATATCATATTACATGTTCCAGTTTATTGTTCTGATAGTACTCATGCTTGTTTATTTATACACATGTTTATGTTAGTTTGATTATGAGTACCCACATGACATCTTGTGCTTCCTGACATGATCTGTTACACTTCCTACTTGACATGACATGGTACCGTACACTCTTGACATGACATGACACCTTTATACATTACCTGGCTTGACCTGATGTACCATGGCTTTACCTGTTACCTGATCTTGTGTCTAATGCTAACAAACCTAACATGTTGTCCTCATGGACCATTCCTGTTGTCTATCCAGACAAAACCTGCTTTTACCTGATCCTGTGTTGGCATTAGTTCTTGATTACTGAATACCTGACTCGACATACATAACTTGGGGGTATGGGGAAATCAAAGGTGAAACCGACTTGTAACTCAACAGTTCGATACCTGTTCTGATCAGTCTTACGGGCTTGGCCAGTCCGGGAGTGATGATGCTGACATCACTCGTCCATCCTGCTACCTATTACTGCATAGCGGCACGTCTCGGATTCAGCCCCAAGGGTCTTGACCGTGGTCCCGGGCATGCACGGGATACTATTGAGTTACATCGATGAGTCATCAATTGATTTCAAAGACTTTAGAATAGAAAACCTTATAGAACAGTTTAGTTACCCACTGCACACTACCCTGCACTGCTTGATTCACATTATTTGCTACTCTCGTATTATTCATGTTTATTTTGCATTGCCTGTTACAATGTTCATATTATATTACTTGATGACATGACGCACTGACGTCTGGGTTTTGCATGGCCAAGATTCTTTACCACTGTCGCTGTCCGAGCAGGAGTACTTCAGCCAGTAGGCTGAGCTGTGAGTTCAGTAGTAGTTAGTTTTTTTTTCCTGCATTTATTTCCTGATGTGAGCCCGCATTATGGGACACACTTTTCAGTTATTTGTATTGGATCATTTGCTTCCGCATTTATTTATTATTGACTCCCGTTATTCTGGATTATGGACATGTGTTAGATCGTTTTATCTTGTTCTTGATATCTCTACAGCCGTAATGTGACTGTGGATGGATACTTCCTACCCACAGGTAACATGGTTGGCTATGTCACGTGCCCAATCTTGCGTACTCTAGGAAGCGGGGCGTGACAATATGTTTGAGCAAGAAAGTCATCTATCTCCATAGATTATATGTCCAAGTTTCCACTATCCATATAATGGCCTTTAGGGCATACATATTACTAACACATCCATCGCCCATCTACATGGGTCGAGAAGGTATACGCTAGTCTACACTGGTATATCGATACCCCGTCTCGATACACCCACGACTAGGGACCTTGAAGGATTTTCTTATGGACTACCATGTCCCCACTAGTATGATCCGCATCATAGTCCAGGTAGTCAAGTACACATCCTAAGGGCTTTACCAACATGTAACAGAGAGACAATCAGTATACACGTTAAGATAAAGTGTAACCAGATAGCATACTATCATGTCGAGCAAGAAAGTCCTCCCTATATATGTCCAAGTATCCACTACAATATACATCTCATGTATAATAATGGCCTCTAGGGCATACATATAACTAACAATCTCCCACTTGCACTAGGGCCATCTGATAACAATGGTTGTAGTATCTCATACTCAACCATCCCATAATAGTCTCTCTCTGGGAAAAGGCCTTTGTGAGTGGATCCGCCGTGTTGTCCTCTGAGTCTACTCTCCTAACCTCGATCCCCTGGAGATCAACCATCTCCATGATCAGGTGACACTGCCTTAGAATATGTCTGGATAACTGATGGGATGGGCGTTCCTAGGCATAAGCCAAAACTCCATTGTCACATAATGGAAGGAACGAAGTTCATCTCATGAACTAATATACACCCAGACTGCCTCTTTGGTAGCATTTTTGGTAGCGATGTATCTAGCCTTTATCGTCTAGTATGCCACGGTATCTATCTTGGAACTCTTCGAACATACCGTCCCTTTACTGAGGGTAAAGACAATGCCTGTGACTGACATTCAGTCGTCCTTATCACCCTGGAACCCTTCCAGTGATTCTCCCCAGGATCAATTGATACCATCTCACTACAGCTAGTGAGTATCCTAACATCCAATTAGATCTATCTCATAGATCCAAAACCCAGGATTTAGTAGGTATCACTTTGATCCTATGTGGAGAATCATTGTGATAAGCGGAGATTGATCGAGCGCAGCATAGGAAACTCCTTCCCTATCAAGAGTATGTCATCCACGTACTATACGAGTATCTCCACCATACTCTCTACTACCTTTTTGTTTATACAAGGTTCATCTACCATTTTGATGATGTCAAACTCTTTGACTAATACATTAAAACAGACGTTCCAACTCCGCGATGCCTGCTTTATCACATAAAACATCTTGCACACATTTCCGCTGCTCCCACTGTCTACGAAGCCCTCTGACTGTATACTTATAGACCCTCTCTTCTAAATCACTATTTAGAACAGCAGTCATGACACCCAACCGCCAGATATCGTAGTCATGGTATGTAGCCGTGGCAAGTAGGATCTGGATGGACTTAAGCATAGCTACTTAGAAAAGGTTTCATCATAATCCATACCTGGTCAATGATGCAAACCTTTAACAAGTCTAGCTTTGAAAGTCTCAACTTTTCCATGTACACCAAGTAATCTTCTCAAGATATACTTGCTCCTGATGGGGATTTAACCCTTCAGATAAAGCCACCAAAGTCCATACTTTGTTGGTGTATAAGGATTCCATTTCAGATCGTTAAGCATCCAACCATTCTTACAGAGTCCCTACTCCTGATGGCCTGCTCGAAACCGAAGTATCTCTCAGGTGGGCGAGGAACCCTACTAGATCGGCGGAGAGGCTGAGGTTCGTTGGTTACTATTGAATCCTTTTGTTCTACCAAATCATCAACTGCAGTTTGTATAGCTGGAACTCTTTCCAGTTCTACCTTATGACCATTAATTTCTTCACAAGAAATTCCCTTTCACAAAGGTGGCATGCTGAGAAACAAAACATCTTTTGTTCCTCGGTTAGGTAGAAGATATTCTCTCGCGAATGCTTGGAATATCCAACAAACTTCTACAGAACTGACTTTGCCTCGAGCTTGTCCGGATTATGCTTTTAGACATAGGCTAGACAACCCCAAATCTTAACAAACTTAAGATATGGGTTCTTCCCTTTCCATATCTCATATGAAGTGGTAGGCAACTGATTTGATCGGAACCCTATTCAATAGGTATGCAACTTCTCCAGTGCATAACTCCCAAAAGGAAATAGGTAACTCAGTAGTACTCATCATAGAGCACACCTTATCACATAGGGTGTGATTGCTCCGCCCCGATACACCGACATCTAATAAAGAGACTGATATGATGTTGTATATCAGGTTCGGTATCTAATGACATTCGTTCAGAATCAATGTATTCTGGTAATACAAAGTGATAACTACCAACAGCCTTGGCTGCAACACTTGCACCGTTTCTATCTCATGAAACTTATCACCCGTTCTCAGCTCTCTACCTTTCTGGAGCCCATGTAACAAATTACATATGTGGGATCCTGATCCGGTATCTCATACCCAGGACGTAAAGGATACTGAGAAACAGTTCTCTGTAATGAACACACCCGAAGATGATGCATCAGCATGCACTTTCTTCGTTTGGGCGGCACAGGAATTCTGGTAATCCCCTATTTCCTGCTCTGTCTTATAACAATTATAAGTTGGAGCGGGACCAACGTTCCCCTAGCTCAGTATAACAAGCGGGTTCGGTCAATACATCCGTATTATTATCTTGATTAAGACATGATATGGTCGCTACCTGGAGAGAGAGAGAGAAGAAAACACTCTGCGTGCGCTCTTGCAAGATCAGATTGGTTATTATTTTATCTAATCAGGATGGCTCCCACCGTTTTTATCAAATCTACCTTCAAACTCTAAAAGGAAAGACTAGCCGGGATTAATTACACTCTACAATTTCGCCAATCTTTCAGCCAGGCCAGTATCGGTACTTTGAGGGAGGTTCCCCGTGCTTTCACACAGACCTAATTAAAGTAAACCTCGTTTTCCCAGAGGCGTAACCCCGTTGACACCTTTCTAGACACCTACTTGATGGGCTAATTGTAATGTGTAAAACTCTCCCACGAGTAACAATTACTCGCAGTGGGTATCAGGATCCAACTATCTCATAGAAGGTATGCAATCTCATTGCAAATTTCAACACTTGAAATTCCCGATAATTTTGCCCCTAACCTCCTATGACCTTGACAAAGGCCAACAAACCATATGATGCTAGTCAAGTTCAACCCGTCATTTCTTGATTGAATTAAACCCACCCGCACGACCCTTGATAAAGGCCAACAAGGTCGTACGACTACCCTAACCCAATCTGCATCATATACATAAGCAGATAAGCACTAGTCAGCTACCGCACACTACGCCTTGACAAAGGCCAACAAACGCAGCACGAATACTAACTACTACTTATCTGAAATGACGGAGGGCTACGACAGGTTTTTCTGAAAACCTATTGCGTAATGAACTTGATATCGTTGTAGAATCAAATGATTTTAAAATGGAGTGTTTTTGAGGCTTTTACTAGTTTCGCTAAAGAGGTCACTCCCGGTGAAAGGATCTCGGCTCTTTCCTCGTCGAATGAGATGCAGGACATATCATATATATCACTGTGCAAAGTAAGAACTATAAAAGCAATCAAAAGACAAAACCGAGGGGTGTAGCATCTGCCAGTCATTGCTAAAGGGGTCATTCCTGGTGAAGGGATCTCGGCCCTTTCCTTATCGAAGTAGGTGCAGGATGTTCTACAAGGAACACCGCGATGCAAAACAAGAACTGTAGCTACCTATTTTTGAAAATTCGATTCCACGACATCTTTTAGGTTTCTTTTCTTTTATTAATCATATTAATGAAGTCCCATCATTTAAACACCTAAACATCACAGATAAATACGACGTACACTTATGCCATCCGCATTCGCCTCGATGTCCCCTCATGCACCGTTAGGTTAGGTAACTAACGGCAGAGCGGGGAAGGGCTAGCGCGGGTGTAAAACATAAGTAGCGTCTATATAATATATCATATATACTATATACAGTATCTATCACAACATATCAAATGATCACATCACAGATATCGCAGCAGAAGAAACATATGAAACATTGGATATACTAGGACGTCCGTGTTTTATTTTGAGCCTCTATAAAACACGGATTCCACGGTCGCGATGAATAACCAAACCCACACCCCTACGAGAGCGGTAAGCAACCCTACCAATTCTAGAGTTAGGAGACCCGGACTCGACTCCTCGAGTTGGTCTCCCACTGGACTCTAGAACCCGGTTACTTGTGCTCTCCTCCTTGGGTCTATCCTAGTGCGGAAAAAGTAAATAATATACAAATGGTGACATCAACCTCATCCCGGAAATGCCGCAATAAAAGAATATTACATACAATGAATTTGACATGAATGAAAATAAAAACCCTCATCTCACATAAAACCCCCGGCTATTCAAAATGCGACGATCCAATATAACATATCCAGCAACACATAACATCACATGTCATCAACGTAAGTAAATATGCGCATCCCAATTGTCGTTGACATATAGCAACGAAACCGGCGATATCACATATTACACTTACGGTCGCAGAAAAGAAAGTGTAAAACTACAACAGTTGGAATCCGCAACCTCCTTAGACATCGCATGCCTAACAATTATAAACCCCGCATTTTAGTCTCTATATCGAAAACACTTTTCAATATCTAGTCGGGCAATTCAACAAGATTCCCGATATTTTGATCGAATGCTCGTCGCAAACTTTAGTAGACGACCACACCCCGGATGCCGTCGACGAAGTGCACTAAGGCGGAACACCGCTGCCGCGAGCACCCGAACGGATGCTTTAAGCGACGGGATTCTCCTACAGTCACTTGGTCAGGGCTATGGGGCATGGCTGTCTATTAAGTTTACCCAGCGAGTATCTGCGTATGCTACGTGATTGCGACGGACTTTTGATCACATCAAAATTCCGTGGCAATCGATCATTTAGGACTAAACTGCTATGTTTATAACATCCAAATTAGTTATCTCATAACTACTTGTGGATTCCAAATATTGGATCACATTCCAGATAAATAAACAATGTTAAACTTTCCGATAGAATAATCAAATACCCAAGATTTCCCAAATAGTTCTCAACACTTGAGGGGAGTTTAAAAACATCCATCACATGCTACAGTACCAATGGTCCAGCCGTAGAAGGGTCAATCCAACGCCTCACATGTTGCAACGCCGTACTGCCACAAACCCTAAGGTTCAAAAGGCAGTTCAAGGCGGTCACATAATCGAGTTAAGGTTTGTTGTCTTCTAGAGGGTCCATTGCGTAACTTGCACGATTTAGACGTTCTTAAACAACGGAAAAATCCAACACTTGGAAATTTTCCGGGTCGGGAAAAAGTGAGTTATTGATATCCGTTCGAAATTTTTAATACTTTCTAAATTATCCGGAAAAAGCACATAGACGAAGTTAAACTTTCCGACCGAATCAATGAGCTCCCAATACAACCCAGAAAACTCAACACTTGAGTATAAATTAAAAATACTCAGAAACATCAGGAAATTAAATAGGAACATTACTGTGCAAAAAGATAAGCGTGACGTCACCTTATGGCCGCGGAACCGCCGCGGGAGCCTGCTAGTGACGCGGTTCCGCGGCGCTTTGGGCGCTAAACGTTGTCGTTTTGCACAGTTTCCCTTATAATTGCCTGCTGATTTTTTTAAGCACTTTTAATCCAGAAAAAACCAACATTTTCAAAAATGTCCAGAGAGGGGTAAAATCGGGGGATTCGGAGTTCGTTCGGAGTTTTAACTTCGTATACACGTCGCCTAATGCTCTAGCTAGGCTCTGATACCACTGTAGGGTTACTAGGTACTCTAAGAAGGTTCAACATGGCATCAACCATACCCGATTAAAATTTTAGCCGTGCCGAATAACTCTAAACAAGATCTTTGCTAGATAATTAGGGTAACACATGCTAGTAAATAACAATTACCACTAAGTGAATACGAAATACAACCTTTGTAGATCCGTCCTTCACTTCTAAAGCTCCTTGTTGTAGTCCCTTTGCTGCGATCATCGAACTCCCGGACTCTCGGACGTCTCCATGAGAAAGTTGCAACGGTATTGCTTGAAGTCTTCGAGGCCGAAGATGATCTACGTCGAGAGAATACGAACTCAAGCTTCTACTTCACTAACTAGAGAATTAGTGAAGCAAACACCCTAAACTAAAGTGCTAGTCTAGTAGAGGATGATGAAATAGAAAATGGGTACACTTTAGAATTTCTTTTCTCACTTTCATTATCTCACTTTTTCAAACCCTAGGAAGAAATTGAAGGAGGAAGAAGATGAGCTCAAAATAAGAATGAAGACTAATCAAGAGAGAGAGTTAGCTAACCATGGGTGAGTGTGTATCATATACTAACTCATGTAGAGACATAACCATGGCTAATTATAGTGGTTAGGTTTATAAAAATCCTAAGTAAAAACAAAACTAGTGGACTTTGGTCAATGCATTCATAAGCTTCATGAAGATTCATGCACTTGAACAATTATCCACTAATTTTGTATTTACTTTGTATATTAAAACCCCACCAATATAATTACAATGGTGTATGTCTCATACACCCATGTAGTGTGTATCAACAACCATGATACAAAATGTACACAAATAAATATATATATGTTGGATATATGTATGCCCTAGAGACCATTATATGATAGTGGATGTATCTGTACATGTATATATATATATATTCAATGTACATTCTTGCTCGACATGATAGTATGCTATCTGGTTCTGCTTTATCTGACATGTTGATTTGATCATGCTTTTATTCATTCATACATGCTGATAAAGCCCTGAGGATATCGGCTTGACTACAGTGATTATGATAGAGATCATACTAGTGGGACATCTGTAGTTTATAAGCATATCTTGAAATGTCCCTAGTTAGAGGTGTATCGAGATGGGACATCGATATACCAGGGTAGACTAGCGTATATGATACTAGACCCATGTTATGGGCGATGGATGTTCCCACATTCATCGATGTTTGACATCAAGATCATATACGGGTGCTCAGTGGTGACTGGGTACACTGGACGGACTCACCGAGAACTCCTATATGGAAATATATCTATCGTCGGATAGCAGTTCTCAGGTAACACTGGTACAGGTTAGTCTGTAGACCCGAGATCGTCATAGAGTCTTGTGTGCTCTCCTACTATATTTTGATTACCACCCTACCACGGCTCTACTGAGTCATGCAAACAGGTGGCTGTTGGGTACAGTCCCGAGACACACGAAGGCGATGAGCGATAGGAGGGGTTTCGTCTCTCCCGGTATTGGGAGTTGATGCTGTGCTGTGCTCGACTGGTTATATCAGTAAGTCCCTGGCCAGGGCTGCTGAGATTTACTGATAAGTGTTATCAGTAGTTTCTCGATCTGTTATAGACCATTCACCGACACGACTTATTGAGTTATTTGGGTCGACGTGACCATCCCTAGACTCGATATGCAGCATATCTGACGAAGAGACGGGACTGTACGGTAGTGTTGCCGGTTGGCTCGACGGGAGTTGTAGCAGGTTCGCTTGTTTTCTTCTGATCGCTCAATACCCGGGTGGCTGTTATGTTTAGCTGACCGCTTGCGGCTTGGGGGTGCTTGATATGATCATCACCCACTGTCGGCGTATTGACGAGTCTTAGAATCCCACAAAGGAGTTGCCTAGTCCAGGCGAAACGTTGTGGTGCGCGTATGCGATATGCGCATGGACCCGGTTAAAATGCGCGTATGAGATACCGTATATTAATTGGGCGGCTTGCTTTTGGTCGGGTCGTATGTGATATGACCGGGTTGATAAATCAAGTGTTGATTTATCATTTAACCATTAGCTTCTCACTAGAAATCCTATCTTGTTTCTTTTGGATGTATGCATACATGTATGCATTCATTCTTGTTCATGCACATATGGATGTGCATGCACACATGCATACATACACCATTCTATCATGGTTGCATATACATTGAAAATGGTGGCAATATAAGACTCACACCATGGGTTTTTATATGGATTATTATTGCATTTTTGTTAAAACAAAAAGGAAAAGAAAAAGGGTTAATTCATGGATTGTTTCTACACTCTTCTTCATCTTACCATGCTCACCTACTTATTAACCCTTGGTTAATTTTTCTTTGGTGTTTTAAACTCAAATACAATATATCTTTATAATTAACCATGGTTTGAGATGAGAAGTGGAAAATATATATACTTATATTTTTCATTTTCTCATTAGAGTTTATCTTCTCTTCTTCTCAAAAAGGCCATCATCTTCTTGAACCTTGATCTTTTGCTCTCTAGAATTTTCAAGTGAGCAAAATACTCAACAAGATAGGATTTTGAAGTGAGAAAGAGAACCACAACACCATTCTACACAAGTCTTGCACACTTGTTAAGAGTGTTAGCTTCATTCCTTTCTCTTGTTAAAGTGAAGTTGCTAGCTTGGACAAAGGAGCTTCGGGTGGATCGTCGTGGACACTAGAAGACTTCAAGCTAACCATTCTCCAACCCTCAAGTGGCCAAGGAGTCAAGAATAGGGAGCTAGAAAGGTTGTACTCTCAAAACCCTAGCCTTTGTTACATGTATTGTTATGAAACCCTAATTTTTCTAGGATAGATCCTTTGTATGCTTACTTAGCACCATAAAAATCTAATCTTTGGTACATGTGATGCTTCCAAACCTTTCATAGGATGCTAGGTAAACCCAACATTAGTATCAGAGCCGACCTAGAACATTAGGCGATACATTAGCGAAGTATAAACTCCGATCGAACCGAAATACGGAATTACGGGACACTCTCTGGTCATTTTTTGAAAACTGATATTTTTCAGAATTAAAAATATGCAAAAAAATTCAGCAGGTAAATATAAGAAACACTGTTAAAAATGATGTAGTGAACAGTCCTTCTTGCCGCGGAAACGCCGCCAAAGCTTGCTTGGGCCACGGTTTCGCGGCCGTACACATGTATCAGTGCATGATTTTTATACAGTAATGCTTATGTCTTCTTGTATATTTTTTGGGGTATTTTTAATCTGAATTTAGTACTGTTAGTTCTGGAGATTGTTTTGAATTCATTGATTCGCTCGGAATTTTAACTTCATGTTTTTCCGGATAATTAGAAAGTATTGAATTTTTCGAACGAGTGTCGTTTGCTCACTTTTCACGGGGTTTAAATCTTTCGGAGATACGTGCAAGTTCTGTGGTGGACCCTCTAGAAGACAACAAACCTTAACTCGAATATGTGACCGTCTTGAACTGCCCTTTGAACTTTAGGGTTTGGGGTAGTATGGCGTGCCACATGTGAGGCGTTGGCTTGACCCTTCTACGGCCGGACCGCTACTACTGTGACACACTCCGGATTTTTTGAACTCCGCTCAAGTGTTGAGCTTTAGGGAATTTTGGGTATTTGATCATTCGGTCGAAAACTTTAATACTGTCTATTTATCTAGAATGTGATACAATATGTGGAATTCATATAGTTTAGGCATGAAATACGAAGTATGTGATATTTCGCATTTATGATGTCTAAAGAGAATATGGATTCCAAATATTATAGTTTTACACTTTCTTTTCTGTGACCGTAAGTGTAATATGTTCGATATCGCCGGTTTTGTTGCTATACATCAACGACAATTGGGGTACGCATACTTACTTACGTTGATGATATATGATATTATGTGTTGCTGAGATATGATGTGCAGGATTGTCGCGATCGAATAGCTGGGTTTTTTTTATGTGAGATGAGAGTTTTATATTTTTATTCATGTAAATTCAAATATAATGTAATATTCTTTTATTTGGGGCACTTCCGGGTTGAGGTTGATGTCACCAGTGTTGTATATTATTTACTTTTCCGCATTAGGATAGACCCAAGGAGGGGAGCACAAGTGACCGGGTTCTAGGGTTCAGTGGGAGGCCATCTCGAGGAGTCGAGACCGGGTCTCCTAAACTCCAGGATTGGTAGGGTCGCTTGCCGCTCTCGTAAGGGTCTAGGCGTGTGGGCTTGGCTATTCATCGCGACTGTGGAATCCGTATTTTCTATTATTGGCTAAATACTAAATACTGACGTCCTAGTATATCCCACATTATATACATGTTTCTGCTGCTCGTGTTCTGTGATATCTGAGACGAATGAAATATTATATATGAGATATATAGTAGACGTTGCTTATGTTTTACACACGCGCTAGTCCCGTCCCAGTGTGCTGTTAGTTAAGTAACATAATGGTGCATAACGGAACATTGCGGCGAATGCGGATGGCATAAGCGTACGTGTTATTTTCATTTCTTTTTCTGTGATTGGCTTAAGGACTTAAATGATGGGATTACATTAATATGATTAATGTAAAGAAAATAAACCTAAATAGATGTTGTAGAATCAGATTTGAAAACCACTCGGCTCTTTATGAAAAAGCTATATTTCAAAACTGCGGAGGATAAGCCACTCCTTTTGAAAACCATTTGATTCTACGACGATATCAAGTTCAAAGCGTTAAAGATTTTCTTAAAAATCATCTGCAACCCTCCGTCATTTTAGAAAGTAGAGTACTTAGTATTCATGCTACGTTTGTTGACTTTAGTTAAGGCGTAGTGTACGGTAGCTAAGTGATGTCTTCCTACACTGCATATGATGCAGATTAATTAGGACATTCATGCGACTTTGTTGACCATAGTTAAGGGTCATATGGGTGGGTCTAATTGATCAAGAAATGACGGGTAGAACTTGACTGGTACTTATGATTTGTTGACCATAGTTAAGGTCATAAGTACTAGGGGTAAAAATCACATCGGGAATTTCAAGTGTTGAGATTTGTAATGAGATTGCATCCCTTCCATTTGATGGTTGGATCCCGATCCCACTGTGGGCAATAGTTACTCTTAGGAGAGTTTTGCAGTTTACAATTAGCTAACTCATTAGGTGTCTAGAAAGGTGTTAACGGGGCTACGCCTCTGGGAAAATGAGGTTTACTTTAATTAGGTCCGTGCGAAAGCACGGGGAACCTCCCTCAAGTACCGACACTGGCCTGGCTGAACGGTTAGCGAAGTTGTAGACTGTAATTAATCCTGGCTAGTTTTCTTTTTAAGGTTTGAAAGAAAAACTTGATTAAAGCAGTGGGAGACATCGATTAGACAAGATAATAACCAATCTGATCTATGCAAGAGCTTTCGCTGAGTGTATTCTTTTCTCTCTCTTAATGGCAGATACCAATGACTGGACTTAAGCTTTTACTAGATAAAAAGAAACTGAATAGGACCAATTATAAAGACTGGCTGAGGAATCTGAAAATAGCCTTGACTTATGAAAAAGTATCATATGTCCTCACGGCTTCAGCCCCGCCCACCCCAGGTCCAAAATCCTCAGTTGCGGACATTGAAGTCTGCAAGACATGGGGCGCTGACTATGCCACGGCCAAATGCCTCGCGCTTGCATTGATGGACAATACACATCAAAAGCAGCACGAGAATATGGACATTCAAACCATATTCCTCCATACAAAGGAGTTGTATGGAGAGCAATCCCGCGTATTACGATACGAAGCATCAAAGAAATTGTTTCAGATGCGCATGGCTCCTGGCACACCGGTAGGAGACCATGTTCTGAAGATGATAGCTCTTATAGAAGAGCTTGAGGACCTAGGACGGACAATGGACAATGAACAATATACGGATATTATTCTGTAGTCCCTCCCCTCCACCTTTGCTCAATTCATAGTTAACTTCAACATGCACGGCATGGAGAAGGAACTACCTGAACTCCTTAATATGTTAAGGAGTGCAGAGAGCACTATGAAATCAATGAAAACTCCCGTTATGACTATTGGGCAATCTTCTTCTTCTCGCCCAAAGGCTAAGGCCAAAAGAAAGAAAAAGAAGAAGTCCACCAATCCTAAGGGTGGAGTTAAAAAGGTGAAGGGAAAGGAAAAGTCCAAAGTTGGAGACTCGGAGAAAGGTGAATGTTTTCATTGCCACAAGACAGGACATTGGAAGCGCAACTGTACGGAGTACTTGAACCTCAAGAAGAAGCATGAGGATGCTTCCTCTTCAGGTGTGTTTGTGACAGAAAACTGTTTTTCAATAAACTCTGCTTCCTGGGTATTAGATACCGGTTCAGGTTCTCACATTTGCAATTCTATGCAGGGACTAAGAAATAGCAAAGTTTTGAAGACAGGTGACCATACTCTCCCCGTTGGAAATGGTTCCAATGTACATACAGTCGCAGTGGGAGAGTATCACTTGGGGTTTCCATCTGGGTGTATATTGGTTTTGAACCCATGTTATTTTGTACCAAGTATGCTATGTAATATAATATCTGTTTCTTTGTTAGACAATGAAGGATATAATTTTGTATTGCAGAACAATGTTATGAACATTCACCTAAATCAAATGTTGGTTGGGTATGGTACACTTAATAACGGGATATACGTCCTAAATCAACACACAGTTTTCAATATACAACACACTAAGAAAAGAAAACTTTTAGAAATAAATGAAGCTTTTCTTTGGCACTATAGACTTGGTCATATTAACGAAGCAAGACTAAACAAGTTACACAAAGATGGATATTTAAACTCTTTTGAATATAAATCTTATGCGACTTGCCAGTCTTGTATCAAGGGTAAAATGACCAAAACTCCGTTTACCGGACACGGAGAAAGAGCTACTGAGCTCCTAGGCCTCATACATAGTGATGTATGCGGGCCAATGTCTACACAGGCTAGAGGCGGTTTTTCATACTTCATTACGTTCACTGACGATTTCTCAACATTCGGTCATGTATTTTTATTAAAGCACAAGTCCGAAGCTTTCGAGAAATTCATTGAATATAAACAAGAAGTAGAAAAACAAACCGGCTTGAGTATCAAGATGCTTCGATCAGATCGAGGTGGGGAATACCTTAGTACAGAATTTGCAAACTTCCTAAAAGAGAATGGGATTCTCTCTCAGCTCACTCCTCCTAACACACCACAGCACAACGGTGTGTCTGAACGACGGAATAGGACCCTATTAGATATGGTCCGATCCATGATGAGTTGCTGAGTTACCCGTCTCATTTTGGGGGCATGCATTGGAGACTGCAGCGTTTCTACTGAATAGGGTTCCAACCAAAACCGTGTTGCGCCACGGCAGCGCCCCGGCCGTCTATCCGAGGCCAAAATGCGGAATCAAAAATTTTCCTTACTTGGAAACTGGCGCTACCGCGGACAATGAAAACCCGGATCGTAACCATTAACCTAATGCTAGCTAACAAGAGATGGGAAGAGAAGTATACCGAGTGATCCGAGTCCTCCGGTCTTCTCGTCATCGTCCCAATCTCCCGCGGAAAGTATAGTCTCCATATCGTCGCCTCCTCGCCGGAAGGGCACCACATCGCCTGCGTCTTTTACGGGCTCCCGCCTCAATACCGAGGCAACTCGGGCATGAAGCCGGCAAGTCGACATGCCCAAGATGTGCTGTAGAATGTAGTGTAGATGATGCTTGTCTCTTTGGGGTTATGTTGCCTTGATGAAGGAAACTAGATAAGGAAAAATGGTGCTTGCATTTTTCCTAGCATGAAATGAGATCAAGAAAAAATCCCTCAAGCTTAAAATGAAACTCTCTCTTCTTCTTCTCTCAAGTGTAGCTTCTTTCATCTAGTGAGAAAATGGTGGAGGAAAAACCAACATAAGCAAGAGGGAGGTGAGTGTAGGAAAAGGAGAAGATGTGACCACATCCAAACCTCATCATCACAATCTCACTTCAAACACAAATCAATCCTAATCACCTTTTACAAGAAATGATGATAGAAAAGAAAGGAATAAAAAAGATGCTTTCATAATCAAACTATTTGCATGAAAACCCTCCACAATGTGTTATTTGCAAACTTGCAAATAACACCCTCCATCAAAAGGTTCGGCCGGGAAAAGAACAAAGGAAAACCGGCCGGAACAGAATGCAAACTAGCAACTCCAGAAAACTGGTCCCGTAATAAATTACAGGAAAACCCCGACACTGTGCATACACACCCGCATCTGTATTCCGACCGGATACAAATGCAATGAGACAAAATCTACACTGTACTAAACTAGGACCGGCTTAAACCAAAGCCGGCTAGTTAAATCCGTTCGATCCTGATCCGTGCAATACCGCACGTATCTAATCGAACCCTGCCATATATCCATACGGCCACTAGTACAAACCGTCCGATCCCGATCCGTGCAATACCGCACGTATCTGATCGGACCCTGCCATATCTCCATACGGCCTCTACAGCGTTTCGCCCGAAAGCTTGAGTAACTGTAAGTGTGGTGGACTCTAAAGACTCGTCAATACTATGGCTGTGGATTTAACCACTAGCACGTCAGAGGTATTAGCCAATACGTCACGGGTCACCAGCTATTGACCAAAAGGGACGTCGATGAGCGAACTCATCTTGACACCCTACTGAGCCTGTCAGTGACAATATCCGTACAGTCTGGTCCGTTCGTATATGAGTATCGCATGTCGGGCCTAGGGGGTTGGTAAAAGTCAGACCCCCAAAAGCGGTACAAGTCGTGTCGGAGTGTAGCCCAGAACGCCCTGAGATACTACTGGAATACCTACCAGTAAATCTCCTGCCTCGGCCGAGGGCTTTGCGTAATGGCTCTCCTAGACACAGCGCGACCTCACCCCCAATACCGGGAGAGACGAACCCCTGAAGATCCGCTCACTGCCTCCATGTGGCTCGGGACTGTACCCAACTAAAACCTGTTTGCACGACTCCTTTGAGCCGTGGTAGGGTAGTAATCAAAGTACAGTGGGAACTCACACGAGAAAAATGACGATCCCCAGGTCGATGAACTAACCTGTACACATGTCACCAGGGAGCTGCTATCTGACGTCAGGTATAAGACCAACTAGCATGTTCCCGGCGAGTCCTGTCCGGTGTACTCATAACCCAATGAGCACCTGTATACATCTTAGGTGAACCAACTGACACCAGTGGCTTGTGAGACCGGCCACCGCCCCTCGTCGGGGTCTCGACTGTATACACTAGTCTACTCTGGAGAATCGATGCCCTGTCTCGAAACTCCCACGACTAGGGACCTTTTAAGGATGTGCTTATAGACCACCAGCTCTCACGTATATGATCGCCATCATACTGCCGGCAGTCAAGCAAGAATCCTAGGGGCTCTATCAGCGTGTAATAGCGACCTGTAAGGTCACCTGAAGCAGTACACGATTATAAAGGTAAACCAGATAGCATACTATCATCTCGAGTAAGACTGTCCTACCGGGATAGGTCCTCCCTCAATCATTGCAATCACGTGCCTGTGATCCAATAATTGACTCTGAGGGCACTATCTCCAACAATCTCCCACTTGCACTCAAGGCTAATTATTGCGATGCCGCATACTCACAGCCCGTGTGATACCGAACACCCAACTCCTCTACTAGTCAATCTCACAAAGCTCGTTTGCTAAACTATTGCGTTCAAGGAATAGCCTCGGTGAGTGGATCCGCTGTGATGTTTCTTTCTATGTCTCTCTATATCTTAAGTTCGCAGAGAAAGCCATCTCCCGAAATGAGCAATACCTGTCTTAGAGTATGTCTGGATATCTGATGGGACCTAGCTCATAAATGAACTCCAAATCCAAACTTCTTAGACTGTATCGATAACTGAACTTAATCAGTACCCAGCGCCAAGCCTCCCTCAGTATTGCCTTGGACCACCTGTCCAAAATACTGCCCCTCGTCAGAAGAAGAAACTAAAACTCTGACAGCCACTCTGCCATCCATGTCACCTTGGAAGCCTGGAGTGATAACCGTCTCCTAAAAGAGGCTGTCGTTATCACATCCCTAGAACATGCACTTATGTCCTAAAACTGCTTCCGATTGTTTCTCCAGGATTGGATTAATATCAACTTATTGCATCTACTGCAAGAACAACATCTGGTGTGGTACTTGACATCTCATGATTGACTCAATTGCTTAAGCAAGTGATCTGTCAACCATGCGTATCCCTCTCCCCTTTAGTCTGTAAGACACCTTTAGAGAGGGTGACTCCATCACCTGCAGGTACACTACCGTGCCAGGAGTCATCCATTCTAAATACTCATAGAATGCTGTCAAGGTACCCAGATTGGGAAACTACCCAAATCTAGATCTAAAACCATAGATCTAGTAACTAGAATGTCTGATATAATATCCAAGTCCTGTGTGGAGAAACTACTGTGTGACAACCAAAGTATAACCGATCGTAGTATATGAATATCACTTCCTACTCTGTGTATGTCATCCAAATACCATGACATCATACCCTACTACCTTCTCAACAGATCCATCCCCTATTCTGATGAAGTCAAACCTATGACTGTCACATCAGAAATAGATGATCTATCTCCGCTATATCTGCTTTAGTCTATAAATAGACATAAGCTACCTGTCCACCAATGCTTCCGCTGCTCCCACTGACTACGACAACCCTCTGGCAGAGTCATATACACGTACACTTCTGAAGCTAGTTCAGAACGACGCTATACTCATCCTCCTGCCGGGTCTCGCAGCCTGGAACAACAGCAATGGCAAGTGTGGGTAAACAAGAACTTCCCTGTCACCGTCCTTGAGGCTACCGAAGTACCTCTCGGGTGCCTGAAGTTACCCACCTTATCTGCGGAGTGGCTAATGGAATGTCAAGCCAGATTGAATCTTCAGGTTCTTATCAAATTTTCAGTAATCGTTTGCGGTTCTGGAATCACTTCCAGTTCTACCATACTCCCACTACTGTTTTCTGAAAAAATCCATTTTTATTAAAACTGTGGCGAGTCAAGAACAATATCACTATTGATCTTCCAGATAGTAGAAAGTCAACCCTCGTCATAGCCTGGGTCAACCCACAAACAGCCATTACAGAAACGTGCCTTGAGTTGTCCAGTGTCTGGTTTTAAGCATAAGCCGGACAACTCCCCGTACCTTAACAATGTCAAGATATGAACTGTTCTATATCCAATATAGAAACAGAGGCACTGATTTAATTGAACCAGATTCAAATCATGCAGCTGTCTCCAGTGCATGTCAACTAAATGGAAGGAGGTCGATCAGCGTTACTCAATTTAGGAATGTATCCAATTATGAGCAACCTGAAAGAGAAGCTAGTTCTCTTAATCATTACTATCAACTGAACACCATACACAAGTATCTACATCTTCAATCACTTCGAGGAATCTCGATACTTGCTACACCTGGTTCTCTACTCTATTCAAATACCTATAACTCCTCAAAACTTAGACCCTGTGTTCCTACGAAACACGTGTCTAAGAACTAGAGAAGTTAAAAGTAAACAGAATATAGTATGAGGACCAACCCCTCTGTCCTAATGGGCACTGGACAACATACAATACTCTGTATAAGTCCGCTGAGTCTAACAACTCTTTCACTATGCGTCGTAGGTTGAAAACTGTACTTATGGTTAAGAAGAATTACACCGCTGTTTAATGCTCCTTACCTAACCATCCATTGATATAGGTAAATGTCATCGACATAATATCAAAAGGTATATCTCACTCTATGAAAAATAGACGTACAGATATATCAATTTGAAATTGGTGCACAACAGCGGATATTCAAAACCAAATATTTGCCGACCGGCAAACAACCCAGGTGGCCTCCTCAAATATCACCAATTACAACGAATCCCGATATAATGAGGATGGTCACCTAATTCCCAATAACTTACTCCTACTCAGCATCTGTAAAACCATACAGATGTGAGAATCCAACCTGGTAAATACATACCCTGGAGCAAGTGTCTAATCGGGAAATCAGTTTTCTTTTAACAGTACACAGTTGAACTGAAACATTGAAATGTTTCGATGGGGTATCCTGGTATTCCTAGTAATGCCTCTACCATTATCCAGATCCACAACTATAACCGTATAATTCTTTGCCACCTCTCCAAATCCCTTTATATGTCTTTAGTCATTACCTTCTGCACACCCCTTAGGCCAAATGGTTTTCTTCCTTCCCTACGGTTCGGCACCAGCCTATGGTTTGGAAGAAGACTATCCAATAAGCATAATGGGTGTACTGTCCTAGTCCTAGGAGCACTCGCAATGCGAGAGAAGGTGAAGATAAAAGACAACCGAATAAACTGTATTCCTATTTCTCCTGGACCAGAATCCATCCCCGAACTGGAACAAGTTCCTTTCGAGTTCGTATATAACCATACGATGGAGTATCCAATAAACTGTGGATCTTCGTAGTGATACGGAGTGTCCTGGAGAAATACAAAGGTGATTTAGGATTGGCGAAGAAATACTTGGTTTGATCGTGAATAGCAGTCACAATTTACTTTGCCCTCTTACTAATCCCTTGCTTTGTCTTAACTTAATACCTTCTGCACACCATCGTTATGCTAATTGGTTTTCTTCATTCCCTACCGGTCGGCACCAGCCTAAGGTTTGGAAGAAGACTATCCAATTTGCGTAATAGGTGTACTATCTCCTAAACCAAGGAGTACTCATAATGAGAGAAGGTGAAAAGAAAAGACAACTGAATAATCCTATTCGTTTTCTCCAGAACCAGAAACCATCCTCGAAGTCCTTCGAGTTCGTATATAACCATATGATAGTTTTGTCCAATGGAAGTGGACGTTCGTAGTAATACGGGGTGTCCTGGAGAAAAGGGTAAAAGCAGGAGTGGCAATGAGGTTTGCAACTCTGACAATCCAAAAACCGGTGTTAAGAAAGTTCGGTCAACTTGGTCACTGAGTCATAGTCCAGGGTCGGGTCAATGGTCGCTGCCAAAGAGAGAGAGAAAAAAACACTCAGCGTGCACTCTAACCTAGATCAGAATGGTTATCACTTTATCTAATCAGGAAACCTCCCACTGTACCTCAAATTCTCCTCCAAACCTGAAAGAAGAATTAGTCGGGGTCACCCGAGGAGTAAACTAACTCATCAGTGGGAATCGGGATCCAACTATCATCGCATGATAACTTGACGGAATCCACTCAAGTCACCACACTCCAGAAGGTATGCGCATGCCTGGCAAGTTTCAGTTCTTTTGAAACTCCCGATGTGATTTTTACCCCTAGGACCCAAGTGACCTTGACGAATAATCAACAAATCAAAAGGTCCTAGTCAAGTTCAACCCGTCATTATCTTGATTGCGTTAAACCCACCCGCACGACCCTTGACGAATAATCAACAAAGTCGTACGACTGTCCTAACCAATCCACATATCCATACGACAGAAAGCATTACAGAGCTACCGCACACTACGCCTCGGCGAATGGCAACGACAAACGTAGCGCGAATACTAAGCAATACTGATCTGAAATGACGGAGGGCTATGGCTGGTTTTTGGCGAAAAACCTTTAACGTAATGAACTTGATATCGTTGAAGGAACCGGATAACTTTTTATAAAAATATAGTGACGAAAACCTTTGCTAAAGAGGTCACTCCCGGTGAAGGGATCTCGGCTCTTTCCCCGTAGAATGAGGTGCAGGATATTCCAACTGAATACCACGATGCAAAGCAAAAGTAATCGGCTATAGTGAAGTTAATGCCCTGACGCAAATTTCTGTCCTAGGGGTCACTCCCGATGAAGGGATCTCGGCCATTGCCTCATCGACTGAGGAGCAGGATATTCCAAATGAATACCACGATGCAAAACAAAAGTGAACGTCCTTGCAATAACAGTTTTTTGAAAAATATTCCAACAACATCAGAATAGGTTTGTTTATCTTGCATTGATCCGAATCAACGCAGTCCCATCAATTGATCACACCACAAAGAACGAAAATATACTGATGTACGTATATGCCATCCGCATTCGCCACTGGGTCCCGTCATCACCCGTTAGGTTACTTAACTAACGACAGAGCGGGAACTGGACTAGCGCGGATGCAAAACATATACAACATCTACTAATATATATACCAATATATTATATTCGCTCAAGGCGTGATAAGAATGCAACATCACAGAAATGTACAGCATCACAAAACAATACAGATATCTGGGATCCCCGGGTTTCACAGAGCCGCTGCTGAAACCCGACGTTCCCCTGGTCGTGTGGATAGCCTGTGCAATGAAATCCTAGACCCCTACGGGCGCGGCAAGTCACCCGCCAAGACCTGAAGCGAGGCAGCCCCCGTCAGCACCGTGAATGGACCACCCAGCACTTCATGGAATCCGGTAACTTGGGCACCCCTCCTGGGTCAACCTGTACCCCCTACGAGTGCGGCGAATAGCCCGCCAATCCTAGAGTGAAGCCCCCTCCGTCTCAATGCCATGAGATGCGGGCCCGTTGCCCTCTAGAACCCGGCTATCCGTGCACCCCTCCGCGGGGTAATCCTAATACAGAAAGTAAAATATACATACACCGGGTACATCGATCGCAACCAGGCCGTGCCCCAAAAGAATAATACAATCAGGCAGTGATGGCAGTCCACATGTCGGACGCTCGCCCCGCAATATCAAATGTACATATAAAACAAAACTGTACTAACATTGCATCCAGGCTATCCCCCATGACCGATCCGCAAAATCACAGCAATACAAAGAACATTAACGTGAAAGTCACGTTCGCAAATCCGTCTAACCGGGCTATAGCAGTTAGACAGGATTTACCGATCAAGTGACATTCACGGTCGCAGATATAATGTAAATACTGTGAAATAATGTGTTTAAAATATCCGATCGATCAAATAATTAACAAGTGGGCCCCCAAGCAATACTGTAGCACTCACAGAAATTCTGGGCCCAAATATAATATTCCAAAACCCCCAAAATTAGCCCACAAGCCCACTGGAAAAATTGGACACAGTGAGGACACCAAAGTGCGGCGGAACCGCGGCCCAAGGGGGGGTTTGGCCGCGGTTCCGCGCTTCAGTGATCGACCGACTGCGTCGAATTTTTACAGAAGTCTTAGAATTTCCAGTACATTAGTTTTGTACAACCTGAAAAATTTTTAGACACCAAAAATTTTCAACAGAAAACTGATGTGAACTAAAATGTAGATTTTGGAATTTTGGTCGATCGGAAATGCAAAACACATCAAACAAAGCTAGACGAAGTTAATGGCGTGGCTCTGATACCATGTTGCGCCACGGCAGCGCCCCGGCCGTCTATCCGAGGGCAAAATGCGGAATCAAAATTTTTCCTTACTTGGAAACTGGCGCTACCGCGGACAATGAAAACCCGGATCGTAACCATTAACCTAATGCTAGCTAACAAGAGATGGGAAGAGAAGTATACCGAGTGATCCGAGTCCTCCGGTCTTCTCGTCATCGTCCCAATCTCTCGCGGAAAGTCTAATCTCCATATCGTCGCCTCCTCGCCGGAAGGGCACCACATCGCCTGCGTCTTTTACGGGCTCCCGCCTCAATACCGAGGCAACTCGGGCATGAAGCCGGCAAGTCGACATGCCCAAGATGTGCTGTAGAATGTAGTGTAGATGATGCTTGTCTCTTTGGGGTTATGTTGCCTTGATGGAGGAAACTAGATAAGGAAAAATGGTGCTTGCATTTTTCCTAGCATGAAATGAGATCAAGAAAAAATCCCTCAAGCTCAAAATGAAACTCTCTCTTCTTCTTCTCTCAAGTGTAGCTTCTTTCATCTAGTGAGAAAATGGTGGAGGAAAACCCAACATAAGCAAAAGGGAGGTGAGTGTAGGAAAAGGAGAAGAGGTGACCACATCCAAACCTCATCATCACAATCTCACTTCAAACACAAATCAATCCTAATCACCTTTTACAAGAAATGATGATAGAAAAGAAAGGAATAAAAAAGATGCTTTCATAATCAAACTATTTGCATGAAAACCCTCCACAATGTGTTATTTGCAAACTTGCAAATAACACCCTCCATCAAAAGGTTCGGCCGGGAAAAGAACAAAGGAAAACCGGCCGGAACGGAATGCAAACTGGCAACTCCAGAAAACTGGTCCCGTAATAAATTACAGGAAAACCCCGACACTGTGTATACACACCCGCATCTGTATTCCGACCGGATACAAATGCAATGAGACAAAATCTACACTGTACTAAACTAGGACCGGCTTAAACCAAAGCCGGCTAGTTAAATCCGTTCGATCCTGATCCGTGCAATACCGCACGTATCTGATCGAACCCTGCCATATATCCATACGGCCACTAGTACAAACCGTCCGATCCCGATCCGTGCAATACCGCACGTATCTGATCGGACCCTGCCATATCTCCATACGGCCTCTACAGCGTTTCGCCCGAAAGCTTGAGTAACTGTAAGTGTGGTGGACTCTAAAGACTCGTCAATACTATGGCTGTGGATTTAACCACTAGCACGTCAGAGGTATTAGCCAATACGTGACGGGCCACCAGCTATTGACCAAAAGGGACGTCGATGAGCGAACTCATCCCGACACCCTATTGAGCCTGTCAGTGACAATATCCATACAGTCCGGTCCGTTCGTCTATGAGTATCGCATGTCGGGCCTAGGGGGTTGGTAAAAGTCAGACCCCCAAAAGCGGTACAAGTCGTGTCGGAGTGTAGCCCAGAACGCCCTGAGATACTACTGGAATACCTACCAGTAAATCTCCTGCCTCGGCCGAGGGCTTTGCGTAATGGCTCTCCTAGACACAGCGCGACCTCACCCCCAATACCGGGAGAGACGAACCCCTGAAGATCCGCTCACTGCCTCCATGTGGCTCGGGACTGTACCCAACTAAAACCTGTTTGCACGACTCCTTTGAGCCATGGTAGGGTAGTAATCAAAGTACAGTGGGAACTCACACGAGACAAATGACGATCCCCAGGTCGATGAACTAACCTGTACACATGTCACCAGGGAACTTCTATCTGACGTCAGGTATAAGACCAACTAGCATGTTCCCGGCGAGTCCTGTCCGGTGTACTCATAACCCAATGAGCACCTGTATACATCTTAGGTGAACCAACTGACACCAGTGGCTTGTGAGACCGGCCACCGCCCCTCGTCGGGGTCTCGACTGTATACACTAGTCTACTCTGGAGAATCGATGCCCTGTCTCGAAACTCCCACGACTAGGGACCTTTTAAGGATGTGCTTATAGACCACCAGCTCTCACGTATATGATCGCCATCATACTGCCGGCAGTCAAGCAAGAATCCTAGGGGCTCTATCAGCGTGTAATAGCGACCTGTAAGGTCACCTGAAGCAGTACACGATGATAAAGGTAAACCAGATAGCATACTATCATCTCGAGTAAGACTGTCCTACCGGGATAGGTCCTCCCTCAATCATTGCAATCACGTGCCTGTGATCCAATAATTGACTCTGAGGGCACTATCTCCAACAAACCGTGTCTACCACGCCATATGAGATATAGCATGGGAAGAGACCATCTCTTAAGAGAATTAAGATTTGGGGTTGCCCGGCTTATGTTAAAAAGCAGAATCCGGACAAACTCGAGACACGGTCAGTCATGTGTAGTTTTGTGGGGTATCCAAAGAATTCTTTTGGATATCTATTCTACCACAAAGAGGAACAAAAGGTGTTTGTTTCTCAGTATGCCACATTCTTAGAAAAAGAGTTTTTTACAGATAAAGATGATGGCAAGGTGGTGGATGTAGAAGAGGTTCTAGAGACACAAACTACAAATGACGATTTGGTTGAACCGGCTGTTGCAATAGAAACTCAGGAACCTCGGCCACTCCGTAGGTCTGGTAGGACTTCTCGCCCACCGGCGAGGTACTACGGTTTCCTCTTTGATGGTGACGGAGAAGACTGCATCATGGATGATGATGATCCTACCAGTTTTCAGCAAGTTATCACGAGTGGAGACTCTGTGAAGTGGCCGGATGCCATGAGATCCGAAATGGAGTCTATGTACACCAACAAAGTATCGACTTTGGACGTTGTACCTCCTGGGGTAAAACCTGTGGGATGCAAATGGATCTTTAAAAGAAAGATTGGTGTAGATGGGCAGGTAGAGACCTATAAGGCAAGACTTGTGGCGAAGGGTTTTCGTCAAAGACCAGGTTTGGACTATGACGAAACTTTTTCGCCCGTAGCCATGCTTAAATCCATTTGGATCCTACTTGCTATTGCTGCTCACTACGACTATGAAATCTGGCAGATGGACGTTAAAACAGCATTTCTAAATGGAGATTTAGAAGAATGCGTTTATATGGATCAGCCAGAGGGCTTCATTGACAGTAGGAGCAGCGGGAAAGCATGTAGATTGCTTAAATCCATATATGGGTTAAAGCAGGCATCTCGGAGTTGGAACATCTGTTTCGATGATGTTATCAAAGAGTTTGATTTCATCAAAAATCCAGATGAACCTTGTGTTTATAAGAAGGCTGTAGGAAGAGCTGTCACATTCCTCGTATTGTACGTGGATGACATTCTTCTGATAGGAAATGATATTCCTATGCTACAGTCGGTCAAATCTTTCTTATCACTGAGGTTCTCCATAAAGGACCTGGGTGATGCCACATACATCCTGGCCATAAGGATCTATAGGGATAGATCCAAAAAGTTATTGGGATTGTCCCAAACCAGGTACATCAACACCATCCTAAAAAGATTTAGTATGGAAGACTCCAAGTGGGGTGCCTTACCCGCTTGCCATGGGGTCACTCTCTCCAAGGACTCTTGCCCAAAGACCGATGAAGAGAGAGCTCGCATGAGCATTATACCCTATGCTTCGGCAGTAGGATCTATAATGTATGCGATATTATGTACACGCCCAGATGTAGCTTATGCACTTAGTGTTGTAAGCAGGTATCAATCCAACCCAGGGGAGAACCACTGGAAAGATGTGAAGAACATTCTTAAGTACTTACGAAGGACTAAAGAATTGTTCTTAGTGTATGGTAATAGAGATCTCTAAATGGAGGCCTTTACCGATTCGAGCTTCCAGAGTGATAAGGACGGCAGCAAATCTATCTCAGGGTTTGTATTTATCCTCAATAGAGGGGAGGTAAGTTGGAAGAGTTCCAAACAGGATACCGTTGCAGACTCTACGATGGAGGCTGAGTACATTGATGCAAATGATGCCGCCAAGGAAGCCGTCTGGATGAAGAAGTTCGTCTCGGAGCTAGGAGTAGTTCCAACCATTATTGATCCAATACCATTGTATTTTGATAATAATGGAGCTATGGCGTTAGCCAAGGAGCCCAGGTCCCATCAGCGGTCCAGACACATTCTGAGGCGCTTTCATTTGATCCGGGAGATTGTAGATCGCCGTGAGATCGAGATTAAGAGAGTAGACACAAAGAATAACGCCGCGGATCCACTCACCAAGGCCCTCCCTCAGCCGCAGCATGAGCGACTTTTTGAGATGTTGGGTATGAGATACGCAAATAACCGGCCTTAGTGCAAGTGGGAGATTGTTGGATATATGTATGCCCTAGAGGCTATTATATGATAGTGGATGTATCTGTACATGTGTGTGTGTGTGTGTATATATATATATATTCAGTGTACATTCTTGCTCGACATGATAGTATTCTATCTGGTTCTACTTTATCTGACATGTTGATTTGATCATGCTTTTATTCATTCATACATGCTCATAAAGCCCTGAGGATATCGGCTTGACTACAGTGATTATGATAGAGATCATACTAGTGGGACATCTGTAGTTTATAAGCATATCCTGAAATGTCTCTAGTCAGAGGTGTATCGAGACGGGGCATCGATATACCAGGGTAGACTAGCGTATATGATACTAGACCCATGTGATGGGCAATAGATGTTCCCACATTCATCGATGTTTGACATCAAGATCATATACGGGTGCTCAGTGGTGACTGGGTACACTGGACGGACTCACCGAGAACTCCTATATGGAATTATATCTATCGTCGGATAGCAGTTCTCAGGTGACACTGGTACAGGTTAGTCTGTATACCCGAGATCGTCATAGAGTCTTGTGTGCTCTCTCACAGTATTTTGATTACCACCCTACCACGGCTCTACTGAGTCGTGCAAACAGGTGGCCGTTGGGTACAGTCCCGAGGCACACGAAGGCGATGAGCGATAGGAGGGGTTTCGTCTCTCCCGGTATTGGGAGTTGATGTTGTGCTGTGCTTAACTGGTTATATCAGTAAGTCCCTGGCCAGGGCTGCTGAGATTTACTGATAAGTGTTATCAGTAGTTTCTCGATCTGTTATAGACCATTCACCGGCACAACTTATTGAGTTCTTGGGGTCGACGTGACCATCCCTAGACTCGATATGCAGCATATCTGACGAAGAGACCGGACTGTACGGTAGTGTTGCCGATTGGCTCGACGGGAGTTGTAGCAGGTTCACTTGTTTTCTTCTGATCGCTCAATACCCGGGTGGCCGTTACGTTTAGCTGACCGCTTGCGGCTTGGGGGTGCTTGATATGATCATCACCCACTGCCGGCGTATTGACGAGTCTTAGAGTCCCACAAAGGAGTTGCCTAGTCTAGGCGAAACGTTGTGGTGCGCGTATGCGATATGCGTATGGACCCGGTTAAAATGCGCGTATGAGATACCGTATATTAATTGGGCGGCTTGCTTTTGGTCGGGTCGTATATGATATGACCGGGTTGATAAATCAAGTGTTGATTTATCATTTAACCATTACCTTCTCACTAGAAATCCTATCTTGTTTCTTTTGGATGTATGCATGCATGTATGCATTCATTCTTGTTCATGCACATATGGATGTGCATGCACACATGCATACATACATCATTCTATCATGGTTGCATATACATTGAAAATGGTGGCAATATAAGACTCACACCATGGGTTTTTATATGGATTATTATTGCATTTGTGTTAAAACAAAAAGGAAAAGAAAAAGGGTTAATTCATGGATTGTTTTTACACTCTTCTTCATCTTACCATGCTCACCTACTTATTAACCCTTGGTTAATTTTTCTTTGGTGTTTTAAACTCAAATACAATAATATCTTTATAATTAACCATGGTTTGAAATGAGAAGTGGAAAATATATATACTTATATTTTTCATTTTCTCATAGAGTTTATCTTCTCTTCTTCTCAAAAAGGCCATCATCTTCTTCAACCTTGATCTTTTGCTCTCTAGAATTTTCAAGTGAGCAAAATACTCAACAAGATAGGATTTTGAAGTGAGAAAGAGAACCACAACACCATTCTATACAAGTCTTGCCCACTTGTTTAGAGTGTTAGCTTCATTCCTTTCTCTTGTAAAAGTGAAGTTGCTAGCTTGGACAAAGGAGCTTCGGGTGGATCGTCGTGGACACTAGAAGACTTCAAGCTAACCGTTCTCCAACCCTCAAGTGGCCAAGGAGTCAAGAATAGGGAGCTAGAAAGGTTGTACTCTCAAAACCCTAGCCTTTGTTACATGTATTGTTATGGAACCCTAATTTTTCTAGGATAGATCCTTTGTATGCTTACTTAGCACCATAAAAATCTAATCTTTGATACATGTGATGCTTCCAAACCTTTCATAGGGTGCTAGGTAAACCCAACAATATCACATATATATTAAGTTGTGCACAAGTGAGAAAAATAAATGCTTAAGT
This sequence comes from Agapanthus africanus, assembly GCA_030015575.1. Taxonomy (NCBI): domain Eukaryota; kingdom Viridiplantae; phylum Streptophyta; class Magnoliopsida; order Asparagales; family Amaryllidaceae; genus Agapanthus; species Agapanthus africanus. Next base: position 544,731,970 of record CM057337.1, read on the forward strand.
GAACCAATGTTAGTTAATGTAAATTAGTATATCACATATACAATTATACACTAAATTATTAGATCAACACTTGACTTAATAATCCGGTTATATCACATATAGCCGACTAACATCCAATGTATCGACTTATCGAATCAACCCTTGATTCGATAACTTGGTTATATCGCATATAACCGATCGACACAAACATCGCGAGAATAGAATACGGTATCACATACTCGCATTATTCTCGGTCCCGCACATATCACATATGCGCTCCTATTTCGTTTTGCCTGAGCCAGTAAAACCTCTATGTAGGACTCTAAAGACTCGTCAATACGCCGGGAGTAGGTGATGATCATATCAAGCACCCACAAGCCGTCAGCGGTACTAGCTGGATGTAACGGGTACCCGGGTATTGAGCGATCAGAAGATCAGCAAGCAAGCCCGCTCCAACTCCTGCAAAAAATCCTGACAGTGACACTACCGTACAGTCCGGTCTCCTCGTCTGATATGTCGCATATCAAGTCTAGGGGTGGTAAACGTCAAACCCCAATAACCGATAAGTCATGCCGATATGAGGCTTATAACAGGTCAAGAAACTACTGGTAACACTTACCAGTAAATCTCTAAACCAGCCCTGGCCAGGGACTTCCCTGTTATGGCCAATCGAGCATAGCACAACATCAACCCCCAATACCGGGAGAGATGAAACCCCTCCTATCGCTCATTGCCTCCATGTGACTCGGGAATGTACCCAAAAACCACCGTTTTGCATGCCCTCTTGGACATGGTAAGGTGAAAATCAAAGCACAGTGGGAATCACATAAGACTCTATGACAATCTCGGGTCTACAGACTAACCTGTACCAGTGTCACCAGAGAACTGCCATCTGACGTAAGGTATAATACCATCTGGGAGTTCTCGGCGAGTCTGTCCAGTGTACCCAGTCTCCACTGAGCACCCGTATATCATCTCTGATGTCAAACACCAATGGATATGGGATCATCCATCGCCCATCTACATGGGTCGAGAAGGTATATGCTAGTCTACACTGGTATATCGATACCCCGTCTCGATACACCCACGACTAGGGACCTTGAAGGATTTTCTTATGGACTACCATGTCCCCACTAGTATGAACCGCGTCATAGTCCAGGTAGTCAAGTACACATCCTAAGGGCTTTACCAACATGTAACAGAGAGACAATCAGTATACATGTTAAGGTAAAGTGTAACCAGATAGCATACTATCATGTCGAGCAAGAAAGTCCTCCCTATATATGTCCAAGCATCCACTACAATATACATCTCATGTATAGTAATGGCATCTAGGGCATACATATAACTAACACACCCCACTCCTTTCCCCCGAGTACTTCAGCAGCCAAGCCAACTGTCCATTTGCTCTGCTCCGAGCTATCGCATGCCCGATCTTTCTCGGCCATCCGACTTGCCTCCGAGCTATCACAGAACCAAGATACCCCGGCCTCCCGCTCATCCTCGAGGTTTCCCACCCATCCCAGAGCTCTCCCGCCGAAGTCATCTTCCTCAGTCTTATCGACTGACCAACGGTACCACTCACAGGCGCAACCGCCATCCCGCGAATCTCGCCATGCGCGAGATATCCGCCGGCCACATCCCACGTTCGACACCATCACGATCCCCCATTAACGAGCCTGTCTCGCTATTAATGCGGGATCCCGCCCATCACGCGGGCGTGACATCGGGAGCGTAACAGCCGACGTGATTCTCACGCCTGCCTGCCTGCTGCCACCACTATATAAACCCTTCCTTCAGACGGTTCAAGTAAGCCATTTTTACTCCACTAAGCCATTGCTCTGCTCGGATTTCCTCTTTAACTTGATTATCGGAGGGTCCTCGATGGTATAACCACCCCGGGACTTCCTTGCAGGTAGCTCAACAACAACCACCTCAAACCCATTGAGATCCACACGCTTCAGGAGCCAGCCTACAACTCCAATCTCAGCCGTCCATCGTCGCTCCCAGAGGATCTATGGAAGGTAACATCTTGACGTGATCCGACATCTGTCAACTACAAACTTCTAAAATGATGCAGAACTACCACAAACTTTCCCTTATACCATAAAACTCCCTAACGAGGTTAATATAAGTTTAAAAAAAGATAAAATGACCGAAATGCCCAATAAATATTAGTTTTAAAATTAACGGGGAAAAAATGTTGGATCCCCATCAAATTTAGTATATCCACATCTTACACAATGAAGATGACGATGGTGGATACCAATTGTCGAAAAAATTGAAGTGTTGGATTTTTCGACGCAATAAGAGGAAACTTCCTCCTGGCCTGAAAACTGTAGTAACATTTTCACCGTAAATTTAAAGGATAAATTATCAAAATCCACGAGGACTTTTATCCATTGTTAAAACCGAATGGCATAGAAACTGTAGTCAAAACCCCTTAAAAGAGTTTTTAGTTGTCAAAAAACCCTTACCTATGATATCTAGTAGTTTCCTAGTATATCTAGTTTCCTACGATATCCAAGCAGCAGCTTGCGATATCCAAGCAGTTTTCTATGATATCTGATTTTTTTCCTGCGATATTTAAATAACTTGTATTAATTGATTAGATATAGCAGGCTACTATGTAGATAAGAAATTTCCAGGACGGTTTTGACTACCGTATTTGGGATAGAGGGTTTTTGAAAATGGAAAAGAGTGCTTAATTGGGTTTCTTTGAAAATTTACCCAAATTAATTTATATATATTGGGTATTTCGGTCATTTTATACTTTCAGCTAACCCCATGTTATTCCGTCTTTGAGTTTTGCCGGACATGGGAAGTTCATGGTAGTTTTACATAATTTAATAAATTCGTGGTAGTTTTGGTGGAACGTGGATAAAATTTATGGTCTCAAGTTAAAATTTAAGGAAATTTTATTATTTAGAAAAATGAACAATTTTTTATTTTCCATGATTAAAAATGTAAAACAGTGTATATCTTTATATAGTCCTTGGGATTCTTACTTATTTGTTTGCACATTATTGATTTGATATTAAAATAATGTTTTGTGTTTTACAAAAATAATTGTATAACTTATAGAGAATTTTTTAATTTAGATTTGTTATTTAAATCGTTTATTTGAATTTCTTATGATAAGGAAATTTAGTTTATACCAGTTTTTTAGTTTATTTCTAGCAGTACTACTGAAACACATTATTTTTACATACGCACTGACAACGGATAACGGATACGGTCGACCGTCGACAATTTATCTCCAGTATCTACATACGCACCGACAACGGATACGGTTGACCGTCGACAATTTATCAAAGATCTCTGAGAAAATCTCAAACCACGACCATGAGAGGCCCATCAAATTATATTTGTTGTCTTAACGAGAAGAGGAGCTATAATATTAGAGATGAATTATGTTAACAGGTCTTAAAATATTTATAAAGCTTATCCATTGTTTTTTTTAAAAAATCGTGATCTTGTAAATTAAATCGATGTTAAAATTGTACCCTAATTTCTTTTCTTAAAACAACTTTCAATTGTAATATTTCTATTTATCACTCTTAAATCTTAAAGTTTCATTAATATCATTTCAAATCTTTAAAATTATATATTTCACCTTTAGTTATCGTTGTATTTACAAAACACGTAATTAAATATCTAAACTAGTTCAAACTTTCTGTTCTAATTAATTTCAAACTTCGATTTTAACTACATATATTTTGCAATTCCTGATCATTTCATATTGAAATAAATGCGTCTATATCTATATCTTGACTTTTCGAAGATATCTCTCTTGAAATAACTAAATTAGGAGTTTTCGAATATAATAGAAATTAAAGATGAAATTTAAAAATAAATGATAAAAGAATTTGGGGTGTGTTATATCAATAAATCCTAAACTGATGTAATTTGAGAATACTTAGTAATTAATGGTTTGCTTTTCAGAAATTAAAAAAAAAATTTTGGGTTGTTATATGAAAAAAAAGAAAGAAAGAAAACCTAAAATGAAAATTTGCATCTAAGTACCTAACATACATGTTCTTCTTAGGGTTTTTTACTTGTAGCACCCACAAAATGTAGCAAATTCCTTTCTAATCTTCCAAAACTTGATATTTAGTTTTTAAAAACCCCCTCCTTCCCAAAACTAATATGATACATCATTTTACTTCCTTTTACGATTTCCGTTAGAAAAAACCCCGTTAATTTTAGTTTTAAATTTTCTCCATAGATTTTAGATTTACTATTTATCCGAAGACAACAAATAAGACCACCGAAGCATTCAAGTTCTTCATAGGTAGAAAAGTGTGTTGAAAATGCTTCTGATCTTATGGCTGCTTTTGAAAAAGGTGCAGCAGTAGCGTACACCCTAATATCAACTGAGAAAAGAAATTGAGTATTTCCAAAGTAGATGAGAGGTTGGGATATTTTAAGGAAAAACCAAATGTTATGCCGTTAAAAGTTGACGGAAATAGTAAAGACGATAAAATGATGTATCTTATTAGTTTTGGGGGGTAAAAAGTAAATATCAAGTTTTTGAGAGTAGAAAGTAATTTGTTATATTTTGTAAGGGCTATAATTTAAAAAAACATTTTTTAAACTTATATTAACCTTATTAGGGAGTTTTGTAGAACAAAGGAAAGCTTGTGGCAGTTCAGTATCATTTTAGAAGTTTGTAGCAGGTTTGAAGGAAAGCGGCTAAAAGCCATGATATCAAGTTGAAATTTAGGCATAAAATATTTACCAATTTTCCAGGTCCTGACACACGCAAAAAAATTATATTTAATGTTATTTTATTAAAAAACATATTTTTATATGGTTAAACTCCTAATTTGACGTGGTTATAATAAAAAAAGAAGATTTGATTGCTTCTTTATTCCAATTTAAGAAGAAACAATGTATGTTAGGTACTTAGATGCAAATTTTCATTTTAGGTTTTCTTGCTTTCTTTTTTTCTTATAACAAACCCAAACTTTTTTTAATTTCTAAAAAAGCAAACCATTTACTAAGTATTCTCAAATTACACCAATTTAGGATTTATTGATATTAGCTTTAATTTCTACTATATTCGAAAAACCCTAATTTAGTTACTTCTTGAGAGAGATCCTCGAAAAATCAAGATTGTCACATTTATTTCAATATGAAAGGACCAGAAATTACAAAATCTATATTATAGTGCAAAAGGACAATTTTGGAATTGATTTGAAGGTTTCGCTATCTAATTTGCAAAAGAAATTCATTATATCTAATTCGACGATCGGCATATATCATCTCCATGTTTATCATCTAAGATGTGGATACACCAAATTTCATATGATTATACCATTTTTTCACCGTTTATTTAGTTGGTGCAAAATTAATGGTTTACCGACAATAGAACTTTTTACATTGCTAATTCAACGGTGAAAAAGGTGTGGAATTATATGAAATTTGGTGTATGCATATCTTAGATGAGAACGATGATGATGATGGATGCCGATCTTCGGAAAAAATGATGGATGCTGTATTTTTTGGACGCCATCTCCTATGGCCTCTTTTCTCCATTATTATTATTATTATTATTATTGTTATAATCAAAGCTGAAATTGTAACCGCAACTAACTCCATACCTTTCTTCAAGTAACGACTTCACAAATCTCTTTTTAATAAATCGCACTTAATATGTAACGTGCATCACACTTGCATAATACTAGTATATAGCTAAAATCTAAGTTTGAAATTAGTTAGAAACAGTTTGAAGTGGTATAGATATTTAATGGTGTTTTTGTAAATACAAGGAAAATTAGGATAGCGATATTGCCAAATCTTAAATTGACAAATCCATACTAAAAATTGTGTATGAACAAAATTACCTAACCAAAACAGTCTTTAATTATGTTGTTGGTTTAATTTACTAAAATACCTCATTGGTAACTTAAAAAATACTTCCCTCTGGCATCCAGCAATGACATATTGCTACATTTTTTTCTGGATAATTAATTTATTTTTTTACTAATCGCAAATTGCAATTTTTTTCAAATGCTAGGAATATTTTTGATCATAATGTTTTGCCGGGAATATTTTGCTCTAATATCCATCGGTACCACTACTTTCCAAAATATAGAGTTAGATTTTTTTATAAAATGGTTTTAACATACTACTTTAACATAACAGAATATATCCAAGTGATGCAATTTTAACTCCAAAAACTTGGTAGAATAGGTAACAAACTGCTACAAAAAAATTTGATATATAACAGGCCTTTGTTAATATACCTTTGTTCTACAAATCAATTTTTCTAATTTTACCAACTATTACAAATCATTGCATGTTGGTTGATATATATCAAATCATTGCCTGTTCGTTGATATATATTCACTCTTAAAATTTGAATGGTTTTTAGCGTGTCCAAATGTTCATTAACATACTGTTACAAATCAATGTCTCTAACAAGTCAAAATTTCATAAAAGACTAATCTAAATTGGATGAGGCGACTTCGCGATGGTGAGGGATCGCAATTGCAGGGGGAGGACAACGAGAAGGTTTTTTGATATTAATTCATCAGTGTGGTAAACAGAAGTAATACCCAACAACAGTGCGATCTTCACAAATCATGGCGATCTGCCATGTCCACACTCGGTACGGTCTGTTATGGACATCTTGGTGATCTGAGTGAGAGAGACACTTCAGAACAATGGGATCGCGTCCGTGAAGCACATTCCGAAAGAGGGTCGAGCTGCATTATAAATATAACGATACCACCCTTAATTATGGAGACGTCTTTTGGATGAACCGTAGTTAAGCATGCTCGGGCTAAGGAAATCCCAGGATGGGTGACCTTCTGGGAAATGGTCCCTTCTCGAGTCCGGTTCGTTCCAAAAGACAAAATCGTATGATTTCAGCTAGAGCGGACAATACCATCCGTGTTGTGTTACAACAGAAATATTTTTTAATTTATTAATTCATCGGGTATTTTAGTAAATTAAACCAACAGTATAATCAAATGATTGTGTAGTTGGGGTAATTTTGTCCATTTACAATTTTTGATGTGGATTTATCAATTCAAGATCTCGCAATATCGCTAATCGATAATTAAAGGTGAAATATATAAATTTTAAGATTTGAACCGATATTAAAGAAACTTTGAGATTTAAGAGTGATAAAAAGTAATATTACCATTGATCGGGAGTTGTCCCTTCTCAAGTCTGGTTCTCTCCAAAATACAAAACCGTGCGGTTTCGGCTAGAGCGAAAATATCATCTGTACTGGGACGTGGGGTGTTACAACAGAAATATTTTTTTAATTTATTAACTCATCACTTGTTGAGAGAATATCAATGGGGGTATTTTAGTAAATTAAACCAATAATATAATCAGTTGATTTTGTAGTTGGAGTAATTTTGTCCATTTACAATTTTTGATATGGATTTATCAATTTAAGGTTTCGCAATATCGTTGCTCGATAATTAAAGGTGAAATATATAAATTTTAAGATTTGAACCGATATTAAAGAAACTTTGAGATTTAAGAGTGATAAAAAGGAATATTACGATTGAAAGTTACTTTTAGAAAAGAAATTAGGGCACAATTTTAACATCGATTTAATTTACAAGATCACAATGTTTTAAAAAATCCAATGGGTAAGCTTTATAAATATTTTAAAACATGTTAACATAACTCATCTCTAATACACACACATGTATGTATATACATACTCATGTATGTGTGTGTGTTTTTCTCGCCAATTTCGTAGTTCCCCTCCTCTTTCGGTTAAGATAGTAGAGATAAAAACGATGGTCCTCTCATGGTCGTGGTTTCCACCTGAGATTTTCTCCGAGATCTTTGATAGCTTGCCAACAGTCGACCGTATCCATACAACAAAAACAACGGATATGATCAATAGTCGACAATCTATCAAAGATCTCGAAGAAAATCTCAGGTGGGAACCACGCACATGAGAGGGCCATCAACTTATCTCTGTTGTCTTAACCGGAAGACATATATGTGTGTGTGTATGTGAGAATAATGGAGAAAAGATGCCACAGGAGGCTTTTTCGTTAGGTGGCGGCAAATAACCAGACCCTCCATCATTTTATTTGACAATCAGCACCGGCCATCTTGATTTTCATAGTATAATATGTCGATACACCAAATTTCATTTTATTCTAACACCTTTTCATCGTTGATTTAGTAATGTTAAAAGTTTTGTTATCGGTAAACCGTTAATTTTGCACCCACTAAATCAACGGTGAAAAAATGTTAGAATAATGTGAAATTTGGTGTATCGGCATAATAGATGATGTAGATCAAGATGACCGGTGCCGATCGTCGAATAAAATAGTGGAGGTATAGTTATTTGCCGCCACCTGACGAAAAAGCCTTCTAGGACCTCTTTCCTACATTATTCTCTCTCTCTCTCTCTCTCTCGCTATATATATATATATATATATAGCGAGAGAGAGAGAGAGAGAGAGTTGATCCTATGAGGTTTGGCCTCATTTCTTATTTTGAGGTCAACTTTTCAAACACCTATTCTCTCATGTTTTACATGGATCCAAACCTGCCCATCTTGATTTTCATGGTATAGATACGTATCAAATTTCATAGGATTTCGAAACTTCTAACTCATTCATCAAGTGGAGTAAAAAATTATTGGTTCTTTGTTGCATGAAAAATATAATCGCTTGATGGACATGCTAAAGGATTCTAAATCACTTGAAATTTGAATCATAAGCTAATTATAACATGTAGATTAAGATGATCGATTTGGATCGATGTAAAACATGAGGGTTGGGTGTTTGAAAAGTTGGCCTCAAAATAAGAAATGAGGCCGGACCTCATAAGATCAGCTCTCTCTCTCTCTCTCTATATATATATATATATATATATATATATATATATATATATATATATATATGAGGAAACGGGTTGTCAGCTAGCTAGTTAATATATAACATTCAGCTAGCCTATCACATAGCCCAATCCGACCATCAAATCGACGATCCGCTCCGACCACCTTGCTCTACACATTGAGTAAAAATTTTGATCGATATGATGCATTATAGGTAATGGCTCAAGCATTTAAAAAATGGATTGCTGTTAAACACAATAAAAATGTCATATATTTAGGACACTTGATCAAAGACAGAGACGGTGTCAAAGTGATTAAAATTTTATATCCATAGATCACTCTATGTGTAAAACAACTTGGCCGGAGCGGATCGTCGCTTTGAAGGTCAGATTGGGCTATAATAAGCTAGCTGACGGTTTACACTACTACAAATAAGGGTTGCCCCTACGGATTTATCGGTAGGGGCAACCCACTGCCCCTACGGAGATGTGCGTAAGGGCGAAAAAAGGCCCCGTAGGTGCAAAGGCCGCAGGTGCAAGTTGAAGCCCTGAACTTGTCCCTACGGGCTAAATCTTGCCTCTACGGATTTCTGTGTAGGTCCTGTTGCACCTACGGAGTAGGCCGTAGGGTAAAAAAAATTTATATTATTTATGGTTTTTTTAAATATATTAACTGTACCTACGGAGATAGCCGTAGGGCCACGTACTATCCCCTACGGATACCTACGTAGGTACTTATCCGTAGGGGTAACATATCAGGATTCCTGATATTTTGCCCCTACGGATAACTCCGTAGGGGCGAAGTAATGGCCCCTACGGACATATCCGTAGGGGCACTCCCAACCCCCCTGATACTGAGATCAGGGGGGAAATATTAGTTACTGCTGATATTTTGCCCCTACGGATATAGCCGTAGGGGCAACATGTGTACCTACGGATTAATCCGTAGGTACACATTATCTGTATTTTTTAAAAAAAAGGGCTGCCTGATTTTTTCCCGCCCTGTGCACAATAATATATAAAACAATAAAATATAAAATTAATCATCACACAACATATATCGCAGTATTCATAATCACATCTCACGCATATAATATACAAAAGAAACCCAAAAACTGAATATGATATAAATATAAACCAATATCAATATCGTTTCAAAATGTAGTACAATATGTATGATATAAATATATACATGTTTCAAAAAATAAGAACCAAAAAGCTACCCTAGCTCGGTCCAGCTCCACCTCTGAATAACGATAGAATAACGCACGCCTGCTCCTCGGTCAATAAACTCTGCAATTCGGCGCGAGCGGGAGTCTGAGCGGCCTGTGGAGCTGGCGATGTGGTCTGCGCAGCCGTCGTCGAGGTAGTCGCTTGCGGAGCCGCGGCTGCGGGAGTCTGAGCGGGTTGTGGAGCTATAGGAGCTGTCTGCGGAATCACAGTCGATGTAGTGGCTTGCGGAGCCGAAGGAGATGCATGTGGAGGCTCGGCCGATGTACCCTGTCGCGTCTGGACCTAACGTGTATAATAAGCATGTAAGAACTGTGTATTATTCGAATTCTTATCATTATCAAGTTATTTCGAAACCCCGTTTGGATATCTAGTTTGGAAAACCGTAGTTTATTTTAATTAGATATGTATGTATGATTAATCAAACCTAAGTCTATAACCAAATAAGCTCAGGCTACGTACTACTATTGGATATGTTGATATCTATAATATGACATGATATTTTACTATTAAGTAGTATACATACCAGCATCTCCTTCAACTCCTGAACGGTAGGCTTTAAGCTCTCCAGTTCCTGCTGACACGTCGCTCACTGGAGACGGAGGAAGTAACCGCCGGGTTGGAGTCCAACCTCATATGGGTCCTGCTAGGGCCCAGTCCTCGGCCTCTCTCCCAATCTCCATGGTGCCGTCCGTGTGCGGCATCTAGGACTGGGGTTAGCAGCCTCGGATCGCTCTGTCCGTTAAAACCGATCCCCGAGGCCTCGGCCTACTCAACCACTCGCTCCTACACCCACATTAAGCAGTAAAGTATAAGTATAAAATTTAAATTTGAACCTTCCAAAACTAAATTTTAATATGGGTTGAATAAATATTAACACTTACGCAATACTCCTAGGTAGCGACGTCGGGATATCGAAGCTCGCCCGTGGCGGGATCTGTCGAGGTGCCGTGGACGGCAAGATGTGCGGACAACACGCTCGATGTACCACCTTGCGCCAGGGTCTGAGTTGTCTGCAATATTAGAAAATAACTCTTAATATTAGATATATTAGAAAATAACTCTTAATATTGCATTATATCACAAATGAAAATATATATTAATACCCGAGCCTGATCAAAGAAGAGGGCGAATGAGTGCCGGTGCTGCTCGTGTTAGTGTATATGCCCTAGGGGCCATTATTGTATCATACTAGTTTGTATATTACTTAATGGAAGCTTGGGATATTCACATGTATATAACAGTCTTGCTAAACATGGTAGTATGCTACTTGGTTTTTCTATCTTAATATGTGAGTATACGTATTGATAGAGCTCTTAGGATCTTGCTTGACTACCAGCATTGTGATGGCAGTCACACTAGTGGGGGCTGGGTAGTCTACAAGCACATCCTTATTCAGGTCCCTAGTCGTTGGATTATCGAGACAGGGCATCGATACTCCGGAGTAGACTAGTGTGTACGCTTCTCATCCCAGTTGGGGTGATGGTCTGTTCCACAGCCGTCAGTACGTCGTACTGGAGATAGTATGCAGGTGCTCGTTAGGTTACGGGTACACCGGACAGGACTCACAGGGAACTGTTGGTTGGTTTTATACCAGTCGTCAATGAACAGTTCCCAGGTGACATGAGTACAGCATAGTCCGCAGACTTGACACTGCTACTTCGCCTCGAGTGTGTCCCACTGTTCTTAGATTGCTACCCTACCACGGCTCAAAGGAGTCGTGCAAACAGGTAGCAGTTGGGTGCAGTCCCGAGCACTTGGAGGCAGTGGCGGTTAGACAGGATTCGTCTCTCCCGGTATTGGGGGTTGATGTCGCGCTGTGTTAGAGAGCCATTATGCAAAGTCCCTGGCCAGGGCAAGCGAGATTTGCTGGTAGGTTCCAGTAGTTTCTCAGGGTGTAATGGGCTTCGCTCCGACACGACTTATACCGCTATTAGGGGAGTGACGCTTGCCCACCCCTAGGCCCAATATGCGATAGTCTTAGACGAACAGACCGGACTGTATGGAGATTGTCACATCAGACTCAGTAGGAGTTCGGATGGGTTTCCTCATCGGCCTTCTTATCGACATCTACCTGGGGACCGTTACGTACAGCTAGTGCCGCTTGCGGTCTGTGGTTAAACCCTCTACCAGCGTAGTAGTCGAGTCTCTAGAGTCCCACGCAGAGAGTTTTCCTACTCCAGGCGAAACGATATAGAGGTCGTATGGTTTTACGACAAGAGTTCGGACGCATACGTGTGTTTACGCACGTACGACTTTCGGACAGTTTTTACTAGTCGGCTTTGGTTTAAGCCAGTTACTAGTATCCGGTTATTGGATTTATACAGTCTAAAGTTTTTCCGTGTTTTCACGGATAGGAGGGGCGTTCTCTTAATTGCGCGAGAAGCTTCTAGAAGATGGTGACTAAGGAGGTTTAGGTGGCATATACATTGAATGAGATTAGTGAGTCATATGGATGATTCATCCATGTCATTAATGCTTCATAATTGCTTAATGACTCATGGAGATGAATCACCATAAGATATTTATCAAGCATGGTTGTAAATCATTTTATTTTCTTTTCTTGATAAAATAAAATGCTTGATATATATTATAATAACTCATTTTCTCTTCTCATGATTATGTTCATCTTCTCTCTCCTCAAGCCCTCTCTCTTCAAACCCTAATCCTTCCCTCTCATGTGTTGAGTACAAGGATTAGTTAGATTACTTAATCCATAACCATACTCTATTTCATCTAGGTACTTTGATTAGCACTTAAAGATACCTAGTTGCCTCAAGTTTAGAGGCAAAGCTTGGAGTTTAGCTCTCGTGGTGGATCGTCTACTACTTGGAGAAGGCCGAGGAGGAGGGGGAGTTCGTAAAGACGAAGGACACGGTTCTTTAGGTATAATCCCTTTACATAGTAGTTGTTAACTTCTATGTTTGATGTTAGTTATCGTTTAGCTTCGATTCATGCGGTTAGTCGATGTTTAGCAAAAAACAAGATCGTTTTTCATATTTCCGCCTCCCCGCAAGTTGTGGGGTGTTGTACATCGACTTACAGTGGTATCAGAGCCTCGCTAAACAATAAATAACTCACTTGCAAAATTCTATGAATTTCGAACGGAAAAAACAAAACCGGAAAACCCCGATATCATGAGTTTCTGTCGTTTTTTAAATGAAGTCCAAAAATTTTTTAGGCAGGTTCAGAAAGCCCTAAATGATAGTATTAGAACACCCAAGAAAACTGGGCTCATGATTCGGCTAAAGCGCCGCGGAACCGCGGCGAATCCCCCCGATCCGCCGCGATTCCGCCGCCGAGTTGCCGATTCATCTGCCCTATTTTCCTGTGTTGGTTCTCTGTGATATTTGGAATTTTCTGGAAGTTTTTAATTTTTGCTCAGGTTTCAGATTTACAGAGAAGTATTGGAGCAAAATTAAATGTGTTTAATCGATCGAAATTATACGGTATTTGCTTGTTGGATTATATCTGTGTTTGTATAATGTGTTTGTAAACCTCCCCTAACTGGTAGTATGTCGGTTGGCAGGGGGTTGCACATTTCTGTAATGGTTTTTACTGTTTGTGGATATGAACTGTGTTGGACTGTTGTGATGTATAGCCGGGGTTATGTGATGGGTTATTATTTAATTCATTTGATGTAAATGTAATTTGTTGTAATATTATTTTGCGGGGCACATCCAGGTTGCGGTTGTAGCAACCGTTGTATTATTTCATTTTACTGTTTATGCTCCTAGAACAGACCCAAGGTGGGGTGCACAAACTGCCGGGCGGGTAGTTTGCCGTACCCGTTAGGGTCTTAGGTGGGGTAATGGCTATTCATCACAACTGTGTAATCCGTCTTTTGTTGCAGGCTCAAAACAAACACGAATTGCTTATAAATCCAATAAAGTTCATCTGTGATATGGAATGCCTATTATTGCGTCTGACGAATGTACAATATCTATATATGATAGCTATTTAGACGTCACTTATGTTTTACACCCGCGCTAGCCCAGCCCCCGCTCTGTCGTTAGTTAAGTAACCTAACGGGTGATGACGGGACCCCGTGGGATGACGGGACCCCGTGGCGAATGCGGATGGCATAAGAGGACGTTGTATTTTGGTTGTTTTCTGCAATGATAGGTTAATGATGGGACACATTATTTATAATGCAAAGAAAATAAACCAAAAGTTTAATCGTTGGAACAATTTAAAAGAAACCACTCGGTTAATTTTAAAAACAAATATTTTTAAATGCGGAGCTTTAACCACTCCTTTTAAAAACTATCAGGTTCCTTCGGTTATAGCAAGTTCACTACGTTCACGGTTTCGCCAAAACCATTCGTAGCCCTCTGTCATTTCATTTGGGTATTCAGTATTATTCAAGCTATGCATTTTGGCCAAAGTCAAGGCATAGTGTTTGGTAGCTGCTGGGTTTTCATTTGTTGCATAAGATAGATGAGTTGGTTTGGGACAGTCGTATTATCATTTGACCAAAATCAGGGGTATATACGGATGGGTTCAAATTGACAAGATAATGACGGGTAGAACTTGACACGTGACTTATGACATTTTGACCAAAGCCAAGGTCATAAGAGCATGGGGCAAAAACTTATATCGGGAATTTCTAAAGAAACTGAAATTTGCAAAGAGTGTTGGAGATAGTGCCCTCATAGTCAATTATTGGATCGCAGGTACGTGATTGCAATGATTGCGGAGGACCTATCCCGGTAGCACAGTCTTACTCGAGATGATAGTATGCTATCTGGTTTGCTTTTATCAGTTGTGTACATGTTCAGGTGACTGATTGCATGTTACACTTTGATAGAGCCCTTAGGATCTTGCTTTATTACCAACAGTATGATGGCGATCATATACGTGAGAGTTGGGTAGTTTATATGCATATCCTTAATTGTGGTCCCTAGTCGTGGGAGTTTCGAGACAGGGCATCGAAACTACGGAGTAGACTAGTGTATACAGTCGAGACCCCGACGAGGGGCGATGGCCGGTCTCACAAGCCACTGGTGTCAGTTGGATCACCTAAGATGTATACAGGTGCTCATTGGGTTATGAGTACACCGGACAGGACTCGCCGGGAATCTGCTAGTTAGTATTATATCTGTCGTCAGATAGCAGTTCCCTGGTGACATGTGTACAGGTTAGTTCATCGACCTGAGGCCGTCATTTGTCTCGTGTGAGTTCCCACTGTGCTTTGATTTCTACCCTACCACGGCTCAAAGGAGTCGTGCAAACAGGTAGCTTTTGGGTACAGTCCCGAGCCATATGGAGGCACGTGAGCGGATCGGCAGGGGATTCGTCTCTCCCGGTATTGGGGGCGAGATCGTGCTGTGTTTAGGAGAGCCATTACACAAAGCCCACGGCCGTGGCAGGAGATTTACTGGTAGGTACTCCAGTAGTATCTCAGGGTGTTATTGGGCTTCACTCCGACACGACTTATACTGCTTTTGGGGGTCTGACGTTACTAGCCCCCTAGGCGGATATGCGATACTCATTGACGAACGGACCGGACTGTATATACATTGTCACTGTTAGGCTCAGTAGGGTTTCTGGATGAGTTCGCTCATCGGCCTCCCTTGAGTGTGCTCATCGGTCTCCCTTGAGGTCAGTCCGTGGGCAACCGTTACGCATTGCTAGTGCCGCTGACGGTTTGTGGTTAAACCCACTGCCAGGGTGCTGACGAGTCATTAGAGTCCCCCACAGACAGTTTCCCAAGTTCGGGCGAAACGTTGTAGAGGCCGTATGGTTTTATGGCAAGGTTCGGAAAATGCACGTGCGTTTACGCACGTGTTATTTTTCGGGCAGATAATACTGGTCGGCTTTGGTTTAAGCCGGATCCGAGTATTATATTGAGTAGGTATAATATCTTTGTCTCAGTTGCATTTGTATTCGGTCGTAATACAAATGCGGGTATATTTATACAGTTTCGGGGTTATCCTGAAAGTTGTTTCAGGATCACTTTTGGAAGTTGCCAGTTTCCAGTTTTCTATCAGCCGTCTTTTAACATTTTGTTAAAGACGGATTTATCTTTTCTTTGATATGGGTGAGTCATCATTCTAGAAGCTTCTAGAAGTGATGATGAGGCTTGGTGAGTCATTTAGGATAAGGTGACTAGGTTTAATCTAATTGGTTCAATTAGATGAGTCATGATGCTATTTTGTTTTCCTTAGGATATTTCCATATGATATTTAGGGCTATGGTCACCTCCCTCCTCCTACGGTCACCTCCCTCCTTCAATAAATATGGCCGGCCCTCTCTCTCCTCCCTCACTTGATTCATTTGGAAAATTATGGTTGTAAAAAGAAAAGAGTATAGTTTTGGATGCATGGAAATTTCATAGTTCATTTCTTGTTCCATTTCATTTCCATCGGCAACTTCATTTACCGATCGTCCACGGACTTGGACGAAGTGAGACAAAGTCATCTACTCATTCTCTACATCATTCTTGGTCATCTCTTTTAGCAAACTTGACGATCGAGTTGCCTCGAGTCAGAGGCGGGAGCCCGTTTAAAGAACCGATCATGTGGTGCCACCTCGACGAGGAGATCGGAGCAGCCGCAACGGAGCGTGGGATGATGGTTGAAGAACGAAGGACTCGGATCGTTCGGTACAATCTTCCTACACTCTTTACAGTTTGTTAGTTTAGCAATAATGGCAGATCCGGGTTAAAGTATACGATAGCGCCAGTTTAAAAGTTTTTGTTCCGCATTTGGCGTCTGTAGACGGCCGGGGCGCTAGGGTAGACTTACAGTGGTATCAGAGCCTAACCATTTTGCTATACTAACTTGTGCTAACGTGTTCAAAACTTCGATCGAACCGAAAAACCAAAATTGCAAAATTTCAACCCGACAGTTTCTGTTAATTTTAAATGGCTTCAAAAATTATTTCTGGATGTCTTAAAAATCCGTGCAGGCTTTTTTAAGAGCCACGACGAAATTTGGACTCGTGATTCCTCCAAGCTGCCATGGAAACGCGGCCAAACCCATGGTTTGGCCGCGCATCCGCGGCCACGTGGGAAGCACGTGCTTCCAAATTTTTCCAGAGGGTTCTTCTTTGGATTTTGGGGTTTTTGGTAAATATCGTTTTGGCCCAGGTTTTGTTACTGTTCACCAGTAAGCAGTGGGGCCCACTTTTTGATATTTCGTCGATCGAAATTTAAACACGTTAGTTTACAGTGCTTACATTATATCTCCGACCGGGAATGTCATTTGATCGGTAAACCGCGTCCGATTGCTATAGTTCTTTTAGACGGGTTTGCGAACGTGACATTCGCGTTGATGTTCTGTGTTGTGCTGTGATGTTGCGGATTTGTCGTGGTGGATAGCAGTGTGCAATGGTAGTACAGTTTGAGTTTATTTGTACATTTGATATTGCGGGGCGAGCGTCCAACTTGTGGACTGCCGTCACTGCCTGTTGTATAATATTCTTTTGGGGCACGACCAGGTTGCGGTCGATGTACCTATTGTATTATTTTTCATTACTGTACTAGGTTTTGCCCCGAGACGGAGTGCACGGATAGCCGGGTTCTGGAGGGCAACGGGTCCGCATCTCATGGCTTTGGGAGGTAGAGGGGCCCCACTCTAAAATTGGCAGACTATTCGCCGCACTCGTAGGGGGTACAGGCTGACCCAAGGAGGGGTGCTCAATTTACCGGATTCCGTGAAGTGCCGAGTGTTCCATTCACTATGCTGGTGGGGACTGCCTCGCTTCAGGTTTTGGCGGGTAACTTGCCGCACCCGTAGGGGTCTAGGTTTCATTGCACAGGCTATCCACACGACAGGGGAACGTCGAGTTTCAGCAGCGGCTCTGTGAAACTCGGGGATCCCAGATTATCTGTATTGTTCTGTGATGCTTATTGCTTTTCTGTAATGTTGCATATTATCACGCCTGGAGCGATTATGTATATTGGTTTATATACTATTAGATGTTGTATATGTTTTACACCCGCGCTAGTCCAGTCCCCGCTCTGTCGTTAGTTAAGTAACCTAACGGGTGATGACGGGACCCAGTGACGAATGCGGATGGCATATACGTACATTTTATTTTCGTTCTTTTCTGGTGTGATCGATTGATGGGACTGCATTGATTCTGATCAATGCAAAGTAAAACAAACCTGTTTGAGTTGTTGGAACAAATTTAAAAAGTGTTATTGCAAAGACGTTTCCTTTTGTTATGCATAGCGGTATTCAGTGGAATATCCTGCACCTCATTCGACGGGGCAAAGGCCGATATCCCTTCACCGGGAAAGACCCCTTGGACAGAAGTTTGCGTCAGGGTAATAACTTTACTATAGTCGATTACAAGTTGCTTTGCATAGCGGTATTCAGTGGAATATCCTGCACCTCATTCCACGAGGAAAGAGCCGAGATCCCTTTGCCGGGAGTGACCTCTTTAGCAAAAGGTTTTCGCCACTATATTTTAGAAAGCTATCAGGTTCCTTCAGCGATATCAAGTTCACTACGCTAAAGGTTTTTCGCCAAAAACCAGCCGTAGCCCTCCGTCACTTCTTTTGGGTATTTAGTAGTATTCAAGCTATGCATTTTAGCCAAAGTTAAGGCATAGTGTTTGGTAGCTGCTGGGTATTCAATTGTTGCATAGATAGATGAGTTAGTTTGGGACAGTCGTTCTGCCGATTGGCCAAAGTCAGGGGCATGTGCGGGTGGGTTCAAATTGACAAGATAGTGATGGGTAGAACTTGGCATGTGACTTATGACATTTTGACCAAAGCCAAGGTTATAAGAGCATGGGGCAAAAATCAGATCGGGAGTTTCTAAAGAAACTGAAACTTGCCAAGTATGCGCATACCTTCTGGAGTATGAGTAACGTGGATGCATTCCATCACGTTATCATGCGATGAGAGTTGGATCTCGATTCCCACTGATGAGTTGGTTTACTCTTCGGGTGATCCCGATTGATTCTTCTTTAGGTTTGGAGGAGAATTTGACAGGACAGTGGGAGGTTTCCGGATTAGATAAATTGATGACCATTCTGATCTAGGTTAGAGTGCACGCAGAGTGTTTCTTTTCTCTCTCTCTTTGGCAGCGACCTTTGACCGACCCTAGATTATGACTCAGTGACCAAGTTGACCGAACCTTCTTAAAATACTGGCTTTTGGATTGTCTGAGTTGCATAAGTCATTGCCACTCCTTCTTTTACCCTTTGAATTTCTCAGAACACCCGTATTACTACGGATATCCACTTCCATTGGATAGATCCATCGTATGGTTATATACGAACTCGAAGGGACTTCTTCGAGGATGGATCCAGGTTCAGGAGAAATAGAATTGGTTTATTCAGTTGTCTTTTATTATCACCTTCTCTCAGGTTGCGAGAGCTCCTTGGTTTAGGAGGGTACACCTATTACGCTTATTGGATAGTCTTATTCCAAACCATAGGCTGGTGCCGAAAGGTAGGGAATGAAGAAAACCAATTAGCCTAATTAGGGTGTGCAGAAGGTAATATGTAAAGACAAAATAAAGGGATTAGAAAGAGGGCAAAGTAAATTGCGACTGATATCATTCACGACCAAACCCGCGTACTTCATCGCCACTCCTATTTCACCTTTAAAAGAATAAGGTATTATTCAGTTGTCTTTTATCATCACCTTCTCTCGAGATGCGAGTACTCCTTAGTTTAGGAGGGTACACCTATTATGCTTACTGGATAGTCTTCTTCCAAACCATAGGCTGGTGCCGAACGGTAGGGAAGGAAGAAAACCATTTAGCCTAACGATGGTGTACAGAAGGTAACGACTAAAGACAAATAAAGGGGATTTGGAGAGATGGCAATAAAATATACGGTTGAAGTCATGAATTGGATTATGGAAGAGGCATTACTATGAATACCAGTATACCCCTACGAAACATATTAATGTTTCAGTGCATTGTTAAAGAAAAACTGTTTTCCCGATTAGACACTTACTCCAAGGGTATGTATTTACCAGGTTTCATTCTCATATCTGTATGGTTTTACAGATGATGAGTGGGAGTAAGATATTGGGAATTAGGTGATCATCCTCATTATATCGGAATTCGTTGTAATTGGTGATATTTGAGGAAATCGCCAGGGTACAGTTTTCCACCGACAACGCACAAGTTTTGAGTTGTTTAACTCGGCGGACTTATACAGAGTATTGTATGTTTTCCAAGTGTCCATCAGGACAAAAGGGTAGGTCCTCGTACTATGTTCTGTTTACTTATAACTTCTCTAGTATTTAGACGAGTGTTTTGTAGAAATACAAGGTCTAAGTTTTGAGAAGTTGTGGGTATAAGAATAAAGTAGAGAACCAGGTATCACAAGTATCGGGATTCTTCAAAGAGATCGAAGATGTAGATTCTTGTGATTGGTATTCAGATGATAGTAATGGTTTTGAGAAACGAGTTTTCTTTTTCAGGTTACTCATAATTGGATGGATTCCTAAGTTGAGTAATGCTGATTAGCCTCTTTTCATTAAAGTTGATATGCACTGGAGACAGCTGCATGATTTGAATATGGTTCCAATTAAATAAGTGCCAAAGTTTCTGTATTGGATATAGAATGGATCGTACCTTAAAAGAAATTAAGGTATGGGGAGTTGTCCAGCTTATGATTAAAACCAGACTCTGGATAACTCAGGGCACGGTTCTGTAATGGCTGTTTGTGGGTTGACCCTGGCTATGACGAGGGTTGCTATTCTACCATTTGGAAGATCAATAGTGATATTGTTCTTGACTCGCCACAGTTTTAGTAAAAATGGATCTTTTTCAGAAAACAGTAGTGGGAGTATGGTAGAACTGGAAGTGATTCCAGAACCGCGAACGATTACGGAAAATTTAATAGGACCTATACATTCAAACAGGTTTGACATTCCAATAGCCACTCCGCAGATATGGTAGGTAACCTCAGACACCCGAGAGGTACTTCGGTAGGCTCAAGGACGGTGACAGGGAGGTTCTTATCTACCCAGACTTGACACTACTGTTGTTCCAGGCTATGAGACCCGGTAGGAGGGTTATCGTAGTCAGTGGGAGCAGCGGAAGCATAGTGGGCAAGATGCTTATATCTATTTATAGACTTGAGCAGTTATAGCGGAGATAGATCATCTAATTTTGATATGACAGTCATGGTTTTGACTTCAATCAGAATAAGGGATGGATCAGTTAAGAAGGTAGTAGGGTGTGATGTCATGGTATCTGGATGACATACACAGAGTAGGAAGTAAAATTCCTATACTACGATCGGTTGTACTGTGGTCGTCACACAGTTGTTTCTCCAGACAGGATATGGATATAATATTTGACATTCTGGTTTCTAGATCTATGGTTTTAGATCTGGATTTGGGTAGTTTCCCAATGTGGGTACTTTGACAGATATTCTAATGGTTTTTGGAATAGTTGACTCCTAGCATGGTGGTGTACCTTCAGGTGATGGAGTCACCCTCTCTAAAGGTGTCTTACAGACTAAAGGGGAGAGGGATGTGCATGATTGGCAGATCACTTGCTTAGGCAATTGAGTCAATCATGAGATGTCAAGTACCACACCAAATGTTAGTTTTGCACTAGATGCAATAAGTTTGTATTAATCCAATCCTGGAGAAACATAAGGAAGCAGTTTTAGAACATTGGTACATGTTCTATGGATTTGATAACGGCAGCCTCTTTCGGGAGACAGTTATCATTCCAGGCTTCAAAGGTGACATGAATGACAGAGTGATTGTCAGAGTTTTTAGTTTTCCCTCTGACGAGGGACAGTATTATGGACAGGTGGTTCAAGAGGATACTGTGGGTGGCATGGTGCCGGATACTGATTAGGTTCAGTGATCCATACAGTCTAAGAAGTTTGGATATGGAGTTCATTTATGAACTAAGGTCCCATCAGATATCCAGACATATTCTAAGACAGGTACTACTCAATTCGGGAGATGGCTTTCTCCGCGAACTTGAGATTAAGAGAGATACAGAAAGAAACTTCTAGGCGGATCCACTCACCGAGGCTATTTCTCGAACACAATAGTTTTACAAACGGGCTTTGTGAAACTGATTAGTAGAGGAGTTGGATGTTCGGTTTCACACGGGCTGTGAGTAGTCGGCATCGCAATATTAGCCTTGAGTGCAAGTGGGAGATTGTTGGAGATAGTGCCCTCATAGTCAATTATTGGATCGCAGGTACGTGATTGCAATGATTGCGGAGGACCTATCCCGGTAGCACAGTCTTACTCGAGATGATAGTATGCTATCTGGTTTGCCTCTATCAGTCGTGTACATGTTCAGGTGACTGATTGCATGTTACACTTTGATAGAGCCCTTAGGATCTTGCTTTACTACCATAAGTATGATGGCGATCATATACGTGAGAGTTGGGTAGTTTATATGCATATCCTTAATTGTGGTCCCTAGTCATGGGAGTTTCGAGACAGGGCATCGATACTCCGGAGTAGACTAGTGTATACAGTCGAGACCCCGACGAGGGGCGGTGGCCGGTCTCACAAGCCACTGGTGTCAGTTGGATCACCTAAGATGTATACAGGTGCTCATTGGGTTATGAGTACACTGGACAGGACTCGCCGGGAATCTGCTAGTTAGTATTATATCTGTCTTCAGATAGCAGTTCCCTGGTGACATGTGTACAGGTTAGTTCATCGACCTGAGGTCGTCATTTGTCTCGTGTGAGTTCCCACTGTGCTTTGATTTTTACCCTACCACGGCTCAAAGGAGTCGTGCAAACAGGTAGCTTTTGGGTACAATCCCAAGCCATATGGAGGCACGTGAGCGGATCGGTAGGGGATTCGTCTCTCCCGGTATTGGGGGCGAGATCGTGCTGTGTTTAGGAGAGCCATTACACAAAGCCCACGGCCGTGGCAGGAGATTTACTGGTAGGTACTCCAGTAGTATCTCAGGGTGTTATTGGGCTTCACTCCGACACGACTTATACTGCTTTTGGGGGTCTGATGTTACTAGCCCCCTAGGCGGATATGCGATACTCATTGACGAACGGACCGAACTGTATATACATTGTCACTGTTAGGCTCAGTAGGGTTTCTGGATGAGTTCGCTCATCGGCCTCCCTTGAGTGTGCTCATCAGTCTCCCTTGAGGTCAGTCCGTGGGCAACCGTTACGCATTGCTAGTGCCGCTGACGGTTTGTGGTTAAACCCACTGCCAGGGTGCTGACGAGTCATTAGAGTCCCCCACAGACAGTTTCCCAAGTTCGGGCGAAATGTTGTAGAGGCCGTATGGTTTTATGGCAAGGTTCGGAAAATGCACGTGCGTTTACGCACGTGTTATTTTTCGGGCAGATAATACTGGTCGGCTTTGGTTTAAGCCGGATCCGAGTATTATATTGAGTAGGTATAATATCTTTGTCTCAGTTGCATTTGTATTCGGTCGTAATACAAATGCGGGTATATTTATACAGTTTCGGGGTTATCCTGAAAGTTGTTTCAGGATCACTTTTGGAAGTTGCCAGTTTCCAGTTTTCTATCAGCCGTCTTTTAACATTTTGTTAAAGACGGTTTTATCTTTTCTTTGATATGGGTGAGTCATCATTCTAGAAGCTTCTAGAAGTGATGATGAGGCTTGGTGAGTCATTTAGGATAAGGTGACTAGGTTTAATCTAATTGGTTCAATTAGATGAGTCATGATGCTATTTTGTTTTCCTTAGGATATTTCCATATGATATTTAGGGCTATGGTCACCTCCCTCCTCCTACGGTCACCTCCCTCCTTCAATAAATATGGCCGGCTCTCTCTCTCCTCCCTCACTTGATTCATTTGGAAAATTATGGTTGTAAAAAGAAAAGAGTATAGTTTTGGATGCATGGAAATTTCATAGTTCATTTCTTGTTCCATTTCATTTCCATCGGCAACTTCATTTACCGATCGTCCACGGACTTGGACGAAGTGAGACAAAGTCATCTACTCATTCTCTACATCATTCTTGGTCGTCTCTTTTAGCAAACTTGATGATCGAGTTGCCTCGAGTCAGAGGCGGGAGCCCGTTTAAAGAACCGATCATGTGGTGCCACCTCGACGAGGAGATCGGAGATCGACGAGATCGGAGCAGCCGCAACGGAGCGTGGGATGATGGTTGAAGAATGAAGGACTCGGATCGTTCGGTACAATCTTCCTACACTCTTTACAGTTTGTTAGTTTAGCAATAATGGCAGATCCGGGTTAAAGTATACGATAGCGCCAGTTTAAAAGTTTTTGTTCCGCATTTGGCGTCTGTAGACGGCCGGGGCGCTAGCGTAGACTTACAAAGAGATGCATACCATTTGTAGTTTGATGAATGTTGGTAGCATTCCTTCAACATTATCATACGATGATATTTGGATCCCGATCCTACTGTGAGTATATGCTACTTATCAGGATATTCGTCACTTAACGATCAATGCTATAAACCAAGTAGGTGTCAAGAAAAGTGTCAGCGGGGTTACGCCCCCACAGAAAAGAGGTTCTTTAATTAAGGAACTTCGCGAAAGCATTGGAAAACCTCCCTCGAAGTATCGACACTAGCCTGGCTGAACGGTTAAGCAAGAATTGTACAGTGAGAATAGTCCTGGCTAATTCTTCTTTTATGGTTTGAGGAAGGATTCGAGAAACAGTGGGAGCCATCCAGTTTAGATAAACTAAAAACCACTCTAAACTTGCAAGAGCATCATGCTAAAGAGTTTTCTTCTCTCTCTCCTAATTGCAGCGACCCTGAAAATGACTGGACTTAAGTTACTTTTAGAGAAAAATATACTGACAGGGCCAAACTATAAAGATTGGTTGCGGAATGTCAAAATGGCTTTGACCTATGACAAATTGGGGTACGTCCTCACCGCTATAGCACCTGCTGTCCCTGGTCCCAAATCCAGTAATGCGGATAAGGAAATCCGCAAAACCTGGGATTTCGATTGCGCGAAAGCCAAGTGCATCGTGCTTGTCTCGATGAACAATGAATATCAGAGGAGGCACGAGGATATGGAACTAGATGCCATATTTCTCCATACAAAGGAACTTTATGGAGAGCAATCTCGTATAGCAAGATACGAGACCTCTAAGAACTTCTTTCGAGCGAGGTTGGCTGTCGGGTCATCAGTAGGAGAACATGTCCTAAAGATGATCGGCTATATAGAAGAGCTCGCAGACCTTGGGACGACTTTGGATAATGAGCTCTATACAGACCTTATTCACCAGTCCCTTCCTTCCACCTACGCCCAGTTTATCCTGAACTTCAACATTCAAAGAAAAGAAGTTGAACTTCCGGAACTCTTGAACATATTAAGGAGTGTAGAGGGCACCTTGCAGAAAGCAAGGGAAACACCCGCTATGTTTGTTAGCGGTGCATCTTCTTCTGGGTCCAAGGCTAAGGCCAAAGGAAGGAAGAAGAAGGCCGCCACCAAACCTAGAGGAGGTGTTAGTAAGGTGGGAGGGAAGGGAAAGAAAAAGTTTGCGGTACCGGTAGTGGGCCAGGATGAGTGCTTCCATTGTCACAGGAAAGGGCACCGAAAGAAAGATTGCAAGGCGTGGAATGCTAAGAACCAGGAACCGAAGCAAGCTGTGGCTTCGACTTCAGGTGTGTTTGTACTTGAGAATTGTCTGTCAATTAACTCTACTTCCGGGGTATTGGATACCGGATCAGGATCTCATATTTGCAATTCATTGCAGGTACTGAGAAACCGTAGAGTGCTGAAGGAATGTGATATGACCCTAAAGGTTGCTAACGGAGCTAGCGTGAGAGCTACGTCCGTCGGGGATTATCACCTGGGATTGACGAGTGGACACATTTTGGTTTTACATAACTGTTTTTTTGTACCAAGCTTAACGTGTAATATCATATCGGTTTCCTTGTTATCAAATAAAGGTTATGATTTCACGTTTGTAAGAGATATTGTTAACATCCACCTTAATCATGGTTTGATTGGGTCCGGTACACTAAATAACGGTATATATGTTTTAAACCAACTCCAAATTTTCAATGTCCAGAACATACTAAAAAGAAAGTCTCCAGATTTAAATAAAACTTTCTTATGGCATTGTAAACTGGGTCACATCAATGAGAGAAGGTTGACTAAGTTGCATAGAGAAGGATGTTTGGACTCGTTCGAATATCAAACTTATGACACTTGTCAATCTTGTCTCAAAGGAAAGATGACAAAGACTCCATTTACTGGACATGGAGTAAGAGCGAGCGAGCTCTTAGGACTCATACACAGGATGTATGTGGTCCACTGTCTATGCATGCAAGAGGTGGTTTTTCCTATTTCATTACTTTCACGGATGATTACTCAAGATACGGATTCATTTATCTGATGAAACATAAATCCGAGACTTTTGAGAAATTCCAAGAGTATAAGAATGAAGTAGAAAAACAAACCGGCAAAAGTATCAAGACACTTAGATCTGATCGAGGTGGTGAATACTTGAGTGCTGAGTTCCTAGGTTACCTAAAAGAGAAAGGAATTCTCTCTCAGCTTACTCCTCCATACACTCCACAGCATAACGGTGTATCGGAGAGACGGAATCGAACCCTATTGGATATGGTACGATCCATGATGAGTAATGCTGAGTTACCGCGATCTTTTTGGGGTTATACGCTAGAATCAGTAGCATATCTTCTGAACAGGGCTCCTACCAAGACTGTGCCTACCACTCCATATCAGATGTGGACTGGGAAGAAACCCCATCTTCAGCATATGAAGATTTGGGGATGTCCAGCTTTTGTTAAAAAGCAGCATGTGGACAAGCTCGAGGCACGATCAGTAAAATGTAAGTTTGTGGGATATCCAAAGAACTCCAAGGGATATTATTTCTATTACGCAGAGGAACAAAAGGTCTTTGTTTCTCGTAATGCCCATTTTCTGGAACATCAGTTTTTAGAAAAGGAAATAAGCGGGAGCGAAATAGAACTGGAAGAAATTCCAGAACCACAAACTGCTACTGAAAGTTTGGTAGAACCGGTAGTTCAAGAAGAACAGGACATTTCCGCACCCCTCCGCAGGAGTAGTAGGCCGTCTCATCCGCCTGAGAGATACTACGGTTTTCTCATAGATGGGGATAGAGAGGATTGCATCATAGATGATGATGAACCTACTGACTTCTAGCAGGCCATCCGGAGCGGCGACTCGGTACGATGGCTAGATGCAATGCGGACCGAAATGGAGTCCATATACACCAACAAAGTATGGACTTTGGACTTTGCTCCAGATGGGGTAAAACCCATAGGATGCAAATGGATCTTAAAGAAAAAGATTGGTGTAGATGGACAGGTCGAAACCTATAAGGCTAGACTTGTTGCAAAGGGTTTTCGTCAAAGACCTGGTTTGGACTATGACGAAACTTTTTCTCCAGTGGCTATGCTCAAATCCATTCGGGTCCTTCTTGCTATTGCTGCCTTCCATGATTATGCAATCTGGCAGATGGACGTAAAGACGGCTTTTCTGAATGGAAATTTAGAGGAGTGCGTCTATATGGATCAGCCAGAGGGATTCAATCAGAGTGGGAGCAGCGGGAAAGTATGCAAGTTGCTTAAATCCATTTATGGATTAAAGCAAGTATCGCGGAGTTGGAACATCTGTTTTGATGAAACAGTCAAAGAATATGACTTTATCAAAAATCCAGATGAACCGTGCATATATAGTAAAGTTGTAACCAGAAGTGTCGTATTCCTCGTCTTGTACGTGGATGACATTCTATTGATAGAAAATGACATTCCTATGCTACAATCTGTCAAAGGATTCTTGTCACACAGGTTCTCCATGAAAGACCTGGGTGATGCCTCTTACATTCTGGGGATCCGGATCTATCGTGATAGATCCAAGAGGATGTTGGGACTTTCGCAGTCCAGGTATATCGACACTGTACTGAAAAGATTCAGTATGGAAGATTCTAAGCGCGGTAATCTACGGCTTGTCACGGAATCACCCTCTCTAAAGAGATATCTCCCAAGACTGATTTGGAAAGGGAACGCATGTCTATTATACCCTACGCTTCTGCGGTAGGCTCTATAATGTATGCGATGTTGTGCACCAGACTAGATGTAGCTTACGCACTAAGCGTGGTAAGCCGGTATCAGTCAGACCCAGGGGAGAAGCACTGGATAGCAGTAAAGAACATTCTCAAGTACCTGAGAAGGACTAAGGAGATGTTCTTGGTTTACGGCGGAAAAGACCTCAGGTTGGAGGCCTTTGCTGATTCCAGCTTCTAGAGTGATAAGGACGATTCCAAGTCCATGTCGGGTTATGTCTTTACCCTCAATGGAGGGGCGGTGTGCTGGAAGAGCTCCAAGCAGGACACCGTTGCTGACTCGACGATGGAAGCGGAGTATATAGCTGCTTGCGATGCCGCAAAAGAAATAGTCTGGATGAAGAAGTTCCTAACAGAACTTCAGGTGGTTCCTACCATAGTTGATCCAATACCTCTGTATTGCGACAACAACGGAGCTATAGCTTTAGCGAAGGAACCAAGGTCCCATCAGAAGTCCAGACACATCTTAAGGCGGTATCACCTGATCAGGGAGATCATTGATCGTCGGGAGATCGAGGTTCGGAGAGTTGCTTCTGAAGAGAACATTGCTGATCCATTCACGAAGGTCCTACCTCAGATTCAGTTCAAGAGGCTACTCGAGATCATCGGTCTTCGATATGCCAGTACATGGCCCTAGTGCAAGTGGGAGATTGTTAGTGTATATGCCCTAGGGGCCATTATTGTATCATACTAGTTTGTATATTACTTAATGGAAGCTTGGGATATTCACATGTATATAACAGTCTTGCTAAATATGGTAGTATGCTACTTGGTTTTTCTATCTTAATATGTGAGTATACGTATTGATAGAGCTCTTAGGATCTTACTTGACTACCAGCGTTGTGATGGCAGTCACACTAGTGGGGGCTGGGTAGTCTACAAGCACATCCTTATTCAGGTCCCTAGTCGTTGGATTATCGAGATAGGGCATCGATACTCCGGAGTAGACTAGTGTGTACGCTTCTTATCCCAGTTGGGGAGATGGTCTGTCCTACAGCCGTCAGTACGTCGTCCTGGAGATAGTATACAGGTGCTCGTTAGGTTACGGGTACATCGGACAGGACTCACAGGGAACTGTTGGTTGGTTTTATACCAGGCGTCAGTGAACAATTCCCAGGTGACATGAGTACAGCATAGTCTGCAGACTTGACACTGCTACTTCGCCTTGAGTGTGTCCCATTGTTCTTAGATTGCTACCCTACCATGGCTCAAAGGAGTCGTGCAAACAGGTAGCAGTTGGGTGCAGTCCCGAGCACTTGGAGGCAGTGGCGGTTAGACAGGATTCGTCTCTCCCGGTATTGGGGGTTGATATCGCGCTGTGTCAGAGAGCCATTACGCAAAGTCCCTGGCCAAGGCAAGCGAGATTTGCTGGTAGGTTCCAGTAGTTTCTCAGGGTGTAATGGGCTTCGCTCCGACATGACTTATACCGCTATTAGGGGACTGACGCTTGCCGCCCCTAGGCCCGATATGCGATAGTATTAGACGAACAGACCGGACTATACGGAGATTGTCACATCAGACTCAGTAGGAGTTCGGATGGGTTTCCTCATCGGCCTTCTTATCGACATCTACCTGGGGACCGTTACGTACAGCTAGTGCCGCTTGCGGTCTGTGGTTAAACCCACTGCCAGCGTAGTAGTCGAGTCTCTAGAGTCCCACGCAGAGAGTTTCCTTACTCCAGGAGAAACGCTATAGAGGTCGTATGGTTTTACGACAAGGGTTCGGACGCATACGTGTGTTTACGCACGTACGACTTTCGGACAGTTTTTACTAGTCGATTTTGGTTTAAGCCAGTTACTAGTATCCGGTTATTGGATTTATACAGTCTAAAGTTTTTCCGTGTTTTCACGGATAGGAGGGGCGTTCTCGTAATTGCGTGAGAAGCTTCTAGAAGATGGTGACTAAGGAGGTTTAGGTGGCATATACATTGAATGAGATTAGTGAGTCATATGGATGATTCATCCATGTCATTAATGCTTCATAATTGCTTAATGACTCATGGAGATGAATCACCATAAGATATTTATCAAGCATGGTTGTAAATCATTTTTTTTCTTTTCTTGATAAAATAAAATGCTTGATATATATTATGATAACTCATTTTCTCTTCTCATGATTATGTTCATCTTCTCTCTCCTCAAGCTCTCTCTCTTCAAACCCTAATCCTCCCCTCTCATGTGTTGAGTACAAGAATTAGTTAGACTACTTAATCCATAACCATACTCTATTTCATCTAGGTACTTTGATTAGCACTTAAAGATACCTAGTTGCCTCAAGTTTAGAGGTAAAGCTTGGAGTTTAGCTCTCGTGGTGGATCGTCTACTTCTTGGAGAAGGCCGAGGAGGAGGTGGAGTTCGTAAAGATGAAGGACACGGTTCTTTAGGTATAATCCCTTTACATAGTAGTTGTTAACTTCTATGTTTGATGTTAGTTATCGTTTAGCTTCGATTCATGCGGTTAGTCGATGTTTAGCAAAAAACAAGATCGTTTTTCATATTTCCGCCTCCCCGCAAGTCGTGGGATGTTGTACATCGACTTACAGCTCGCCCCACTCAACGTGAAGTGCATATTTCTTCACGAGCCGGCTCTCATCCCCCATATACCGGCCGAACCTCTCGGCATGAGGACCGGTATAGCGATAATCAAGGGTAAAAAAGAGGGGGAATGCTGCCTTCCCCCTAGCAACTGTCAGAACATTATATTTAGCACATACTGGTCTATAAAATTGACAAGAAATACCAAAATCAACAAATTCAAAGCCTTACCTACAGAGATAGCAGATGTGCTCCTCTGGTATCTGCATGTATCAAAATTTGAATAATATTAATTAATTTCAGTACATACATATTAACATGATAAACTCTCATATAGCGCTGCTTACACATACGACAGGAAGTGAACAAGCTCTTGTAGATCATCAGGCGCAAATCTAATCTCATCAAGCAACACATGATAATGAGTTGGACGCGTGGTGCCCTATTTCTCATAAGTGCATGCTGCGTGAATAAATATTGTGTTAATTCCAAACTAAATACAAATATAACAAACTTATCAATTATATAGTATTCAATTTGATTTCAAACAAATACCAAATAAGAATTTATTGTATAGGTCCACGACTTACAATCATTCCCGCATGCGAGCACATATAAAAATCATAGTTTCTAGGATGACAAATTTTATTGTCAACTACTGTCACCACCTACAGCTAGACAATAATAAAAATTACTATCTAAGCAAGAGCAAAAGGAATGTGTGTATATTTATGATATACCATTCTAAATCAATATACATGCACTATATGATATATAAACATACTTGGAGGAGCGGGAGTGGCCTCTGTCCCTGATATGGACGCATCACCAACAACTAGACAATCAAACATTGACAATATAAGTAATTTTGACAAAAACATGCATGAATATCTATAATATTACATTCAAAATAGATATTAGAGAACGCATCTGCAGTGAGAAGTGGTAAAAGTATTACCCAACAAGGGTGTAATTTACAGAATCAGTTGAAACTCTTGAAAGTCAGAGAAGAACCTGACCTGCACAAATCTGATGTATACTTTCCATTGGACACTAAGAAGTCTCTAAAAGGAAAAGCCAATGTGAAAGTCATTATTAGTTCATATCAGAAGATTGATGCTGAAACAGAGAACAAGGAATGTCATTTTCTTCTTCTTCTGCCACATTACTGTCTTCTCCTTCTTCTTCTGCCACATTACTGTCTTCTCCTTCTTATTATGTGCGTGTGTAAATTCAATGAAAGCAGAAACTCCAGTGACAAACTTACGTTGCATACGTTGTTGCCAATTCACATACATCCAGTTCTTAACCCTGACGTACTCATGAGCCATGTTAGACTGTATCATATAAATTGTAGGTTATGATGACTATATTGAGAATATGGATTAATAGTGGGTAGGAAAAGTATTTCTCAAATGGAATTTGCATCTGAAAACCATAAACTACTAAGTAATAGCATATATAATTTTTTAATATAAAGGTTGTTATGTTAAGTTTTCCCTTATTAAATCAAATTTGTTTCACGTATCGAGGAATATACCAAAACGTGCATAGGCATGCAATGTCTTGGTTTCTAGTGTGTGATCCACCATACACAATAGAACACAATACAATATTTCGTATAGTGATATGATCTAATTGTCTTTATAAACTACAAGTGTACAGAAAAATATGATAAGAAACCATAAGAAAGGGTCGTAGCCATGCATAACCTTGAATCTACATACCAAATCGTGCACAGGCATGCAATTATTGTCACCTTGCCTTGGAATATAAAATATCTTGGAAGACTATAAGTGGAGCATTTAAATCTTGATAACTTTTGACTTCAACATATATTTTTCTCAAGTACCATGAAATATACTTCCTCCGTATAAACCGTTTTCAGGAAGATGGATTAACAATGACAAATTATCCATATTAGAAAAACACGGTATTATCCTTCATAAGATAATACATTGTATAAGCACACCATAGCCCAGAACATGTCCTTCTATCTACGCAAAACATAAACAGTATATAGCAATAAAAGGAAAAGAACCACCATATCGGAGATGAAAGACAGAGAATTCAAGCATTGTTTCATACCTTTAGAGCACGCTGCCAAAAGAAACAGAAAGACAATAGAACAGATTATCACATAGGAATTGATAGATAAATAAACAATTAACTTATGCTGCTTAAAGAAGATGTGACATGTTATTATAATTTCTTTTGGGAGAACCTGGAAATATGAAATGGAGGGGAAGACATAGAAGTAGAGGGGTTTTCTTTTGGGGGAAGAAGATGAGAAATAGCCCATAAAAGATGAAAGTTGATTACCTTAAAACTTAGATATAAATCTATCAAAATACAACATTAGAGTTCTGAGAATCTTGCCTTGAAATTTATGCTTTATTACTAACAACTATCATATCAAGTATCATGGTTCATGGAAAAAATATTATTAAAATAGAAAAATTCATAAAGAAAAAAGTGTTTCGAAAGAACTTATACCTCATAGCACTTCTGAGCCTGCTCAAGTTTTCGCTGGACAAGGTAAAATTGCCCTAGGTTGTGTAAAGCAGCCCCTACTCTGCAAAAGCAAGAAACCTTAAAGAATGACAAATGTGTCCATCATCCAATTTAGGTGACTAAAAAGGTAAAAATACATAAAATCATATATTAAAAAACAGAATTACTATATCTGTTCTACACATATAATGTAAGTATATATCATTAAAAAAAAAGTCAAAAAGGCTTAAAGACCCTTCACTGAACTTCATTAATAACTATTTATACAAATTATTAGATTTAACATTAGTTACTTACTAAGCATACATGTCTACAAGGTTAGAAAATAAAATAAATTTCAACTGAATAATATACACACCGTACGTCATCAGAACCAAACACTTCCTCCAGAATAGTTATGGCTTTTAAATATAATGGCTCAGCTTTATCAATTGCTTTCCTTACCCTGTAAAGTTCTGCCTACAATACCAAGCATACATCAATAGATAAGCTTAAAACAATTAAGAAAGGCAAGTTTCTTGACAAGACACTGGCTTCTCTTGTTTAAAGGACATTTTTTGCTAAAATAAGTTAAAGGTTATAACGAAAAGAAAAAGAAAGAATGTCATAATCCTATGTTCAAATTTATTTCCAAAATCATATGATAAAAGTAGATAAAGCAACTTAAGTTGCATCATCCTAGATTCCTAATTCAATTCTTACAATTAACGACGGAAAAACAGCATGTAAGATATGCTAAGATAAAGGCAGGTAGCATATACATACATTAAACTCCACAAATATATTTTATAATTCTTGAAACTTCAACTTCTTAACAGTGTCTAGCTCGCTCAGTTATAGCTTTCCAACATCCCTTCTTTTGTTTTTGGGCTATGTCAAAAACCTATGCTAGATTTCTTACTTTCAAAAAATGGTAAAATTCATGTTTACCAAACAATTTTCCAAACTCATTTTGTTAATGGAAGAGTAAATGATGTAACTTCTTAGGTATTTTTTCTTCTTTCAACATTACATAAACAAACACATAAAGTAACTTCTAAAATTACTTCCATAAATGTTTTTATGAAGTTTTTTTTAAGAGCATCTCATACTCGCAATTATCCAAACAGGTCCTAAATACAACTGATGCCTGACTGATTATCACAGTTACTAGTCATGAAATTACAACTGAACAATCAATTTCAACTTCCTCTTCTACCACTTCCAAAACCTAACCCCACCCCACCGGAAATTATTCCCAACGCTGGTTGCATACGCCAAGACGAGAGAGAAATGGAAGTGTGTGCCCCCCCCACCACACACACACACATACATGAAAAAACAAAAACCAGCACCCCAAACCAACACAGACACACCCCATGTTCTCTTTTCACATTTTTCTCTTCTTCTACTTCCCAGCATGTTTTCTTCATCATTCTTTCAAAGCATCCACTTTAAAAAAAATTCAAAACAGTACACTAAAATTCATGCAAAGTACCCACGGAATTTTCAACATAACAACAAAACAACTTTTTTCATAAGAACAAAAATAACCAGTACTACTCAGAAACCATTCATGTTTCTCATAGTTATAATTGATTGCATCTCTGCAAAATTAGCAACAACAGTTTACATCTGACTGCAAGAACTGGAACCCAAAAAAAATTACTCCCAAGGCACTTTAAATACTTCAGCGGAAATTGGATTTTCCCTAGAGGCGTATGGATGCCCGCAATCTACATTGCAAACAACATAAATAAAAAATATTCATTGAGGATTTATGTTGTGTGAACCCTAACCCCAACCCCAGCCCCAGCCCCAGCCCCAGCCCCAACCCCAACCCCAACCGCAACCCTAGCCGAACCTAACCCCAACCGCAACCCTAGCTGAACCCCAACCGCAACCCCAACCCCAACCCCTAAAATAATCAAAAATTACTTTAATTGAAGATTTAATTACTTACCTGTTCGGTGGAGAAGACAATCGACAATCGACGACGAGGAATAACGGCGATGAGAACGGGAACGAGAGAGAGAGAACGGCGACGAGATCGGTGAGATTGGCGACGAGATTGGCGAGATCGGCGACGCGGCGACGAGAAAAGGGGATTTGGGAGGTTTCGCGGGTACGAGCGAGGAGAGAGGATAATCGGCGCGTAGGGAAATTATGTGCCTTTTCTATTAAATCCATATTTAGATGCCCCTACGGATTTGTCCGTAGGTCCTTGGTTTGCGGCTCCGTAGGGACAAACACCAAATTAAGATTTAATATTTTTACTCTTGAAAGTCTTGGACCGTAGGGGCAACCTTCTGGCCCTACGGCTTAATCCGTAGGGCCAACATAAATCTGTCCCTTCAGATTTCAATATCCGTAGGGGTAACCCCCTATTTTAGTAGTGTTAATATCAGCTAGTTAGGTGATAACCCGTTTCCTATATATATATATATATGTGAGAATAATAGAGGAAAAAAGGCCCTAAAAGGCTTTTTCGTTAGGTGGCGTCAAAAAACTATACCCTCCAAAGTTTTATTTGACGATTGGCTCCCATCATCCTCATCTTTATTATCTAAAATGTGGATATACCAAATTTCATGTGATGTTACCATCTTTCACCGTTGAATTAGTGGGTGCAAAATTATCGGTTTACCGACAATAGAACTTTTTACATTGCTAACTCAACGATGAAAAGTGGTAAAATCACATGAAATTCGGTGTATCCATATCTTAAATGATAAAGAGGAAGATGATGGGTGTCGATCGTTGAATAAAACGGTGGAGGGTGTAGTTTTTTGACGCCACCTGACGAAAAAGTCTCATAAGGTCTCCCCCTCTTTATATATATATATATATAGTGCTCTATTGCAAACCAGTCTACATTTTCTTTGAACGGGAACTTTCGATCTACACCATATTTTAACGATCCAATCTGTTCAAGTTGATCATCCTATCCTTAAATATATGTGTATGAAAAATCAAAGAATTTGAAGACGTCTGGTCTATGCATCGATGTGTGCAAAAAAGGACATCTTTCGATAATGCAACATAAATATCATCCAATGCATAGGCTAGAGGTCTTCAAATCTTTTGATTTTTCATACATATATATTTAAAGGTTGGGTGATCAATTTGAACGGATCAGATCGTTAAAATATGTCGTAGATCGGGAGCTCCCATTTTTTTAAAAAGGTGGATCGATTTGCAATGGATCACTCCAATATATATATATATATATATATATATATATATATATATATATATATATCGAGATCGAGATCGAGATCGAGATCGAGAGAGAAGAATACCTGATCAAAATCTCTGCACTAAAGGACCCTAAGATGCTCAACCCTTTTATTTTATAGTATGCGGCCATACCCTCATCTGATTATTAATATTAATACCCTTCCTAATCTAATATTTTAGATAGATTACGCTAACCAGTAATTAAAAAATAAACTATCTTAAAGTTTTTTTTAAATTATGGTCTTGCAAATTAAACAATTCTTAAAAATTGCACTGTAATACCCAGTTCTTATGTAACATTTCCGTCTTTTGAATAAATAAACTATTCCATATTTTTCCATATATCTTTTCTATATATATATTTTCCAAACTTTTCCTTCCAATCTCCTAATTATTATATCATACCCCCTCTCTTTTTCCTCCTCTTCCCCAACTCAAGCACAAGAGAGCCCGGTCCAACTTCCCTATCCCCTTTTCTTTCATCTTCTTTTTTTTCTTTCTCATTTTTCACCGAGCCCCTCACCTGCGCCTCCTCCTTCCTCGCAATGTCCCCCTTGTGACCTGCACTCCCATCACAACCGAGCCCTAACTGTCTCCCCAAGATCTCCTCGATGGACTCCTCTCTTCCCTTAACGTCTCTCTCTCCCACCCTCTCTTAGTCTCAATCTCTATCTCTAACTCTCTCACTTTCTCTTTCTCCTAAAATCCCACCGAGCTCCCCTTTGACTCCTCTCACCGAAAACCACCCCGTTTGGCATCCCCTTCACCGCCGACAAGTCCCTCGTCAGCCCCACCAACTGCTCCAGCCGCCACCCTCTCCATTTCTGTAACGATTCTGAAATCTCTATACGGAAATTCTTCTGTTACTATACAGAAAAGAGTATTACAGTCTGAGCATTTCGAACTCTTTATATTGTAATGTAATAAAGTTGTGAACTATGATTTTCCTTTACTCTAGTACTGTTTACTGACCACCATGTAATGCTACAAGCCGAAGTATGACTACAGTGAGATTATTTCCTGACCGTAAGAGCATGGATGGCCTAGTGTCACCCTTCGTATTCCATATTTTTGGGAAGATGGACGTGACATGGTTTTGTTGGTATCAGAGCGTCGGGTTTTTGGATGAAATTACAGTTCCGTCGAGGGATCCCTAGATTGAGTTACACCCTTGACGTGTGTTGTACTACATTTTTGTTCACTTTCTAATACTCGTCGAATCATCATGAAATCCTTGTTTGAATCTAATTTCTTTTGATCTTTTTCAGAAATACGGACTCCTCGGGGCAACTCCTCAGGTGCCGGTTCCAATGATCATACCAAGAAGATCTTCAGCACACTGACGACCCTTGCCCAGGCTCAAGAGAGGAAGACCGATCTCCTGGCCGAGGGATTGAAGGCGGTATAGGAGACCACGATTACCGCCCTGGAAAGATCTACGGCTGTTCCCACTGCCCTCGAGGGCACCCTCGTACCGACTACCCAGCTAGGTTTGGTACTGTTTCGGACTTCAGGAGGCTTCATCCAGCGGTGTTCACGGGATCAACAAATCCGCTTGAAGCCGAGCAATGACTCATCAACATAGAGAACCTCCTGACAGCCGCTCAAGTTCCTGACGATGATAGAGTGAACGTAGTGAAGATCCAGCTGGAAGACGAGGCCCGCACGTGGTGGTCCGTGGAGGAAAGCCGACTCGAGAAACCTATTGGATGGGACACGTTCTCCGCATGCTTCCTAGATCACTATTTTCCGACTACTGCCAATGCCGAGATGGAGGAGAAATTCATTATGTTGAAGCAGAATGGACGCTCAGTGGATGTCTACGCCGCAGAGTTCAACCGGCTGAGTCGCTTCGCACCGTACTGTTAGTTATGTGTATGTCATAGAGGCCATTATTGTACATATGATGTGTATTATAGTGGATGCTTGGACATATATAAGGATGACTTTCTTGCTCGACATGATAGTATGCTATCTGGTTGCTCTTTGTCTTAACATGTTGACTTGTATTGTGATACTGTTTTGCTCCCACATGTTGATGAAGCCCTTATGATATGTACTTGATTACCAGGACTATGATGTAGATCATACTAGTAGGGCCAGGGTAGTCCATAAGTACATTCTATAAAAGTTCCTAGTCGAGGGTGTATCGAGACAGGGCATCGATACTCCAGAGTAGACTAGCATATACGCTTCTTGACCCATATGATGGGCGATGGATGATCCCACATCCATTGGTGTTTGATATCAAAGGAGGTATACTGGTGCTCAGTGGAGACTGGGTACACTGAACGGACTCGCCGAGAACTCCTAGTTGGTACTATACTTATCATCAGATAGCAGTTCTCCGGTGACACTGGTACATGTTAGTCTGTAAACCCAAGATCGTCATAGAGTCTTGTGTGATTCCCACTGTGCTTTGATTTCCACATTACCACGTTCAAGAGAACGTGCAAAACGGTGGCCTTTGGGTACAGTCCCGAATCACATGGAGGAAATGAGCGATAGGAGGGGTTTCGTCTCTCCTAGTATTGGGGGTTGATGTTGCGCTGTGCTCGATAGACTATAACTGGAAGTCCCTAGCCAGGGCTGCTATGAAGATCTACTGGTAAGTGTTATCAGTAGTTTCTCGACCTGTTATGAGACTTAAATCGGCACGACTTATCGGTTACTGGGGTCTGACGTATACCACCCCTAGACTGGATATGCGACATATCAGACGAAGAGACCGGACTGTATGGTAGTGTTACTGACAGGCTTTGCAGGAGTGTATACAGGCTTGCTTGTTGATCTTCTGATCACTCAATACCCGGGTGGCTGTTACGTTTGTTGGGGTAAAAATTTGCATACCGGTTGGCCGAGTCAAAGTCAAGGTCAACCCCCAAGCCAGATGGGCCCAAGCCCAGGTCAAGCGGGCCCATGCCCAAGTCGAGCCCGCGGCCAGCCTCCTCCATGCCAAAATATAGATCATGTAATAAATGATTTTTTATGTAATTTTTTATGCATGAATGTATGCAAAATGGGCATAAAGCCAAATTTTTGTAAGCCCATGGCTTATGTGCAAAAAGAAATGGCACATGAGCCATGGGGTGGCTAAAATGCCATTTTTGTAAAGACCAAGGGGCTATATGTAAAGTGTATAGCCTATAAAGGCAAGGATAATGAAAATATCCCAAGAACTTTTTCTCTCTCCAAAGAAAAATCTAGATCTGTGATCTTCTCCTTCCTCAAGGTTCTAAACCTTCCTCTTTTTTTAATTAAATCAAGAGTTTTACTCTTTTTTTTTCCAAATCTAAATAGTTTTTCACCACAAAACTCACAAAGGGGAACTCATATCTGCCATCAGATCTCAGAAAGGAGAGATTTTTAGAATCTCATATTTCTTGATCTTCAAGATCCGGCCAACAAAGGAAGAAGAAGGAGACCCATCTCCACAAACCCCACTTTGGGGAAGAACTAGGACTCAAGGGGAGAAGCCCTTCATCAGCTTCAAAACAACTTAGGAGTTTAACTCCTCATACACACACACACACAAAATAATAAGTGCTCCATTCTGGGAGTACAACTCCCATTGCAGGGACCAAGTCCCTTTTGCTGCTCGAGCGCCCACATGCTGACACGTGGTGCGCTAGCACTCGAGCGCCCACGTGCTGACACGTGGCGCGCTGGCCCGCTTGCGCTCAGAGCGCTAGCGCCCGAGCGCCCACGTGCTGACACGTGGCGCGCTGGCCCGCTTATGCTCAGAGCGCTAGCGCCCGAGCGCCCACGTGCTGACATGTGGCGCGCTAGCGCTCAATGCGTTAGCGCTTTTACGCTCAGAACGCTAGCGCCCAATGCGCTAGCGCCCGAGCACCCACGTACTGACACGTGGCGCGCTAGCGCTCAGTGCGCTAGCGCCTGAGCGCCTACGTGCTGACACGTGGTGCGCTAGCGCTCAAAGCGCTAGCGCTCTTGTGCTCAAAGCGCTGGCGCTGGCCCTGCGCATCCTTTGGATGCCTTCCTCCCTTATATATATATACATATATATACATATGTATACATATGCACACACACATACTCCATGACACTGTCCCGTTAGAAAAAAATTTCTAATGGGGCGGTGCCCCGCATCCCGTAAGGGGGCTGCTAGCTCCCTTGACCCCGGCCCGCTATCCGGGTAGCGAGACCCCCGTAAAAATTCTGTAGGGCCCCCGATATATCCAAAACCCCTTCAAAACACAATACTGCACATTGAGTTCGCATGACCAGTTTAACCCGTCAATCGGAGGTCCCCTCGCTCCAAATGTGAGGGGTAATTAACGGCAGCTTAGTCCGCGGCTG
Source organism: Agapanthus africanus (assembly GCA_030015575.1). Lineage (NCBI taxonomy): Eukaryota > Viridiplantae > Streptophyta > Magnoliopsida > Asparagales > Amaryllidaceae > Agapanthus > Agapanthus africanus. The sequence goes on from CM057337.1 coordinate 544,772,577, forward strand.
CCGGAGATTCGGATCTCCACAATTATTAAACCCCGGCCTACCCTAGGCAGGGGGAATCTGTAATGCGCCTGACAAGCGCGCGCGTATTCCCATCTCAATGGGGTGAGGAAAAACACTCTACAGATTCTGGCACGCCCGGTGGGACCAATCTCTCCTCCCATATTTCGGGTTAAACGTTCATGCGAACTCAATCAATATACTTATCTATATTTATACTAAAATAATGCTCTTTCATGCAGGATTTTTAAGCAATCACCTTTCAACAATGTCTCCGAATATGAATTCAGCTCCCATCTTCTACACGATGAAGATGGACGCCAGGACGATCCTTCCGGCCAGTCTCGGGCGACAATGGGAAGAGTTGCCACTACCATTCGGCTCTATCCTGTTTGTCTCAGCTAATGCCATCCCTGCACCTCAAGGCCCGGTGACAGACAAGCCGGTCTCGAAAGGCAAGAGGCCAAATGTGGTGGTTTCGAAGATGCCCCAACTTAAACGCAAGTCGGTGTTTGAACGACTTTCCTTGGCCCCAGCTGGGGGCAAGGCCATCAACACCAGCAAAGCAACAAGGCATCCCGAGCAAGCTCCGGCGGTGCCCTTGACAACTGGTCGATCGGGTGTCTTCTCTAAGCTCCCCGCTAATCGACTCACGGTGGCTTCCCAGGAAACAGATGCCCGCCAAGCCCTTAAAATTGAGACGCTAAGGCAGAAAAGGCTCAGATACAAAGCCAACAAAAGGGCTAGGGATCCTGCTAGGCTGAACCTCATGAGGTTCGAGGAACAGGGTTACCCGCCAAAGATGAGGGGATGGCTGAATGTGTTATTCACACTGTCTACATGGTGGGCACGCGCAGCAAGAGCAAGGATGAGGCCACCACATCCCAAATCCAATCTGGCGTGAATATGGCTGCCATATTCCAAGGCTAGCCTCCTCTGGAAGGTAATGAAGACCCTCCCAGTGAGGCTGATAAGCAGAGAGAGCTCTCAGTTCATAAAGAGTTGGGCTCGGAAATCGAAGATGAGCCAATCTTACGTCCCATGAACGCAGAGCAGCGACTTCTCCATGAGCTCCGAAAGTAGCTTAGAAACAAAGACAAGGAGATGGCCAAGCTTTACTAAAAAATTGACGACTTGACAAACGTCGTCTTAGAGCTCACAGCCCAACTTGCCTCTCAGCCGCCCAATCAAGCGCAGGGCTCTGCTTGTGAACCGGGAAATGGTGCCCCAAAGAAGCCGACGCCTATTCCCTCAAATCCAAAAGTAGGCGAACCGCATGAAAATCAGTCGCATCCTATCTAGGGAGATGTCTTGGCTACCGATGACGGTAGCCCGCTAACTCAAGATCAAATCACGGATTTGGTTGTCGGCAAAGTCAAAACATTGGTGGCCGAAGCCGAAGCGCAAAAAGATATCAGCAGTAGTGGGAGACCATATCCTGCTCAGTATGATCTGGTAGAATTTCCTAGCGGCTATGTCATCCCCAAATTCGGAAGATACGGTGGGACGGGAAATGCGAATCAGCACATCGCCCACTTCAAAGCCTCATGCGGGAACACTGGGGGAAACGATGCGCTTCTCCTCCGCCAGTTCATTAATTGCTTGACCGATGTTGCTTTCGACTGGTACGTGAGCATACCGGATGGTTCCGTTACTACTTTCGTCCAAATGGAATCTTTGTTTCGACAAAGGTTCATGAGCGTCAGCGATAAGATCACCTTTGCCGAGCTCGTAAGGACCAAGCTCAAGAACAACGAAAGCAACACGGATTTTATAACCCGATGGCGCAATCTCTCCGTCAAATGTGAACCGCCGATAGAGCAGGACCAATCTGTCAGTCTCCTCGTCGAAAATCTCAACAATTGGATGGCCTCATTTCTATGCACCGCGGGTCTCAAAACATTCCAAGAGCTGACCAGGAAAGTTCAGATGCTGGAGCGCTCAAAGCAGGAGTTCTCCTCGGATTCCCAAAATGACAATAGGTCCTGGAGAAACCGAAAGGACGATAATCGCAAGGGCGAAAATCCCGACGATTCTGAGTCTTTCAACACTTCGTCTAACCGAAATAAGCGAGGGATAAGTGGGCCTAGTGCCAACCAGCCTCGGAAGCCAATGTTTGGAGAGGGAGGAGAATCTCCACTGAAAGAGAAGCTGGACAAGATCTATTCCTTCAGAAGGGACAAAATCTGTACAAATTTTCAAAGATGCCCTGAGGAACGGTCTACAACTGCCAGAGTCAAAAAAACCGCAGGAAGCGAATATGACCGACGACCCCAAATACTGCTCCTATCACAGAGTGATAGGTTATGCCATTGAGGACTGCTTCGTCTTCAAAGATTGGGTCGAAAAGCAATACAAGGCAGGAGAGATAGAACTGTCCAAAGGCGTGTTAATAAACAGTCAAGTCGCAACCGCCAATTCTACACAAACGGAGACCGAAGATCTTCGTGAAACTGATTCTCTCAGTCATCTGCCTTTCACTGAAAACAATCAACCACTACGTCATTAAACTGGGAACAGTCGACCTCTAAGTCGTTAAACTGTAAAAAAAATTAATAAATAAAAAAAAGTGTGTATATAAACAAAAAAATGTGTAAATAAAAGAAAAATAAAGAAAAGCCAAACTGATAGGGCAACTCGCAATAAAAATCAGCGAGTAAAAATGAAAATGAAAATAAAGCCGAAATGATGGGGCAATCGCGAATAAATAGCCGAAATGATAGGGTAATCGCGACCTTCGCGATAAGAAATGCTGAAATGATAGAGCAATCGCGGTAAAACAAAAACAAAACAAAAAACAAACAAAACAACGGCGAATGATGAGTCGCTCCTGGTACCATATTCTAGTGTAGCGATGCAGACGCCAACCAAAATCCAATTTTTCAAAATTCTCCCAGCCTTACGGTTAGTCCCCAAATTGACTACCGTATACAATCCACAGGCTCAAATAATTCTCATCACCCTCATGCCCCACCTAATCACCAGTTACGCATCCGTTCTCCGCCTTTGGAATTATGCTCCATTGAGAAAACCCACTCATGTGTCCTCACGATACATGAGGAGAACAAACCTTTATGGGATCCTTACGACTCGCGAAGGAAAAACACACTTAGGAGTCCCCACGACTCCTAAGGAGAAAATGCACCTGCGAGATCCTTACAACTCGCAGGGAGAAAATGCTTTTATGGGACCCCCACGACCTATAAAATTGAAAAGTCTTAGGTGGTAGGGATCTAAACCTATCTCCTAAGCCATTGCTCCCCAACCCCCAAGTGGCGAATGATGAGTCGCTCCTGGTACCATATTCCAGTGTAGCGATGCAGACGCCAACCAAATTCCAAATCCCATATCCTAATGGCGAATGATGAGTCGCTCCTGATACCATATTCCAGTGCAGCGATGCAGACGCCAGCCAAATTCAAAATCCAAATCACTAAGTGGCAAATGATGAGTCGCTCCTGGTACCATATTCCAGTGCAGCGATGCAGACGCCAACAAAGTCCCGAAATTTTTATGGCCCTACGGTCTGGATCATACATCCTGCAAAACCGTATACAATGCATAGGCGTAAAACGATCCCAATCTCTCCCAAGTCCTACCGGCGAGACCACATTCAAAGTCCTACCGGCAGGGAAGGTTCAAAAAAAAAGAAAAAAGAAAAAAAAAGAGAAGAAAAAAAAGGAAGGTATGTCCACAAGCAAAATGGGCACGGATGAAAACCCGAAAGGGTTCCGTGAGTAAAAACAGCAGGACTGCCGGCGAGTTTGTGAAAACCCGAAAGGTCGCAAACTCGTGAAAAAGAGATGAAATGCACTCGCAAATTCCTCTCGACTTTGTGAGGAGAAAATTCCCGCGTGAGATCCTTACGACTCACAAAGGAGCAATACACTTAGGAGTCCCCACGACTCCTAAGGAGAAAATACACCTATGGGATCCTTACAACTCGTAGGGAGAAAATGCTTTGTGAGACCCTTACGGCTCACAAAATTGAAAAGTCTTAGGTGATAGGGACCTAAAACCTGTCTCCTAAGCCATCGCTTCCTGATAAACAAGCTCAAATGATGATTGGCCCCCGGTACCATATTCCGATATAGGGATACTGATGCCAAGCAAAAACCAATTCCCAAATCCTCCCGGGGAAAATGATGAGTTTCTCCTGGCATTATTCCAATGTAGCAATACAGATGCCAAACCAAAACCAATTCTCAAATCCTCTCATGCCAAATGATGAATCGCTTCTGGTACCATATTCCAGTATAGCGATGCTGATGTCAACCCGAATCAAATCAAACCAGCAAGCTCTGCGTTGAAATCATGCATCGTCTCAGAATGTACCCCGTATCGGAATCATACTTTGCCTCGGAGTACCTGCCTTCCCTGTCGGAATTATACTTCGCCTGGGAATCAACCTCTGCATCGAAATTATGCTTCGGTCAGAATGTCTGCCGCTTTTCGGAATGATGCTCCGAATCCTGGAATCATGCTCCGCTCTTCGGAATGATGCTCCGAATCCTGGAATCATGCTCCGCTCTTCGGAATGATGCTCCGAACCCTGGAATCATGCTCCGCTCATCAGAATGATGCTCCGATCCCCTGGAATCATGCTCCGCTCATCGGAATGATGCTTCGATCCCTTGGAATCATGCTCCGCTCTTCGGAATGATGCTCCGATCCTTGGAATCATGCTCCGCTCATCGGAATGATGCTCCGATCCCTGGAATCATTCTCCGCTCTTCAGAATGATGCTCCGAACCCTAGAATCATGCTCCGCTCATCGGAATGATGCTCCGATCCCGTGGAATCATGCTCCGCTCATCGGAATGATGCTTCGATCCCCTGGAATCATGCTCTGCTCTTCGGAATGATGCTCTGATCCCTGAAATCATGCTCCGCTCATCGGAATGATGCTCCGATCCCTAGAATCATGCTCCGCTCATCGAAATGATGCTCCGATCCCTGGAATCATGCTCCTCTCATCGGAATGATACTCCGATCCCCAGGAATCATGCTCCCCGAGGCATACTCCGACCCTGGAATTATGATCCGCGAATCAGAATGATGCTCTGATCCCCGGGAATCATGCTCCCCGGGATGATGCTCCGCCCCTGGAATGATGTTCCACCTCGAAGTTCGGCTTCAAGATCCACCAATTTCATGCACACAACTCAAATATGCTGTGTGCATTTATTGATGGGGGGCAATTTGTTGGGGTAAAAATCTGCACACCGGTTCACCGAGTCAAAGTCAAGGTCAACCCCCAAGCCAGGTGGGCCCAAGCCCAGGTCAAGCGGGCCCATGCCCAAGTCGAGCCCGCGGCCAGCCACTTCCATGCCAAAATATAGATCATGTAATAAATGATTTTTTATGCATGAATATATGCGAAATGGGCATAAAGCCAGATTTTTGTAAGCCCATGGCTTATGTGCAAAAAGAAATGGCACATGAGCCATAAGATGACTAAAATGCCATTTTTGTAAAGCTCAAGGGGCTATATGTAAAGTGTATAGCCTATAAAGGCAAGGATAATGAAAATATCTCAAGAACTTTTTCTCTCTCCAAAGAAAAATCTAGATCTGTGATCTTCTCGTTCCTCAAGGTTCTAAACCTTCATCTTTTTTATGATTAAATCAAGAGTTTTACTCTTGCTTTTCCAAAACTAAACAGTTTTTCACCACAAAACCCACAAAGGGGAACTCAGATCTGCCATCAGATCTCAGAAAGGAGAGATTTTTAGAATCTCATATTTCTTGATCTTCAAGATCCGGCCAACAAAGGAAGAAGAAGGAGACCCATCACCAGAAACCCCACTTTGGGGAAGAACAAAGGGTCAAGGGGAGAAGCCCTTCATCAACTTCAAAACATCTTAGGAGTTTTACTCCTCATATATACATATATATATATATATATACATATATACACACAGAATAATAAGTGCTCCATTCTGGGAGTATAACTCCCATTGCAGGGACCAAGTCCCTTTTGCTGCTCGAGCGCCCACGTGCTGACACGTGGTGCGCTAGCGCTCCTGCGCCCAGAGCGCTAGCGCTCGAACGCCCACGTGTTGACACGTGGCGCGCTAGTGCTCATAGCGCTAGCGCGCTTGCACTTAGAGCGCTAGCACCCAAAGCGCTAGCATCCGAGCGCCCACGTGCTGACACGTGGTGCACTAGCGCTCTTGCGCTCAAAGCGCTAGCGCCCGAGCGTCCACGTGCTGACACGTGGCGCGCTAGCGCTCAGTGCACTAGCGCCCAAAGCGCTAGCGCCCGAGCGCCCACGTACAGACACGTGGTGGCTAGCGCTCAGTGCGCTAGCGCCCGAGCGCTCACGTGCTGACACGTGGTGCGCTAGCGCTCTTGCGCTCAAAGCACTGGCGCTGGCCCCACGCATCCTTTGGATGCCTTCCCCCCTTTTTTATATACATATACATATATATATGTATACATATGTGTATACACACATACTCCATGACACTGTCCCTGTTAGAAAAAAATTTCTAATGGGACGCTGTCCCTCACCCCGTAAGGGGGCTGCTAGCCCCTTTGACCCCCGGCCCGCTATCCGGGTAGCGAGACCCCCATAAAAACTCTGCGGGGCCCCCAATATATCCAAAACCCGTTCAAAACACAACACTGCACATTGAGTTCGCATGACCAGTTTAACCCGTCAATCGGAGGTTCCCTCGCTCCAAATGCGAGGGGTAATTAACGGCAGCTTAGTCCGCGGCTGCCGGGGATTCAGATCCCCACAATCATTAAACCCCGGCATACCCTAGGTAGGGGGAATCTGTAATGCGCCTGAAAAGCGCGCGCGTATTCTCATCTCAATGGGGTGACGAAAAACACCCTACAGATTCTGGCACGCCCGGTAGGACCAATCTCTCCTCCCATATTTCGGGTTAAACGTTCATGCGAACTCAATCAATATACATATCTATATTTATACTAAAATAATACTCTTTCATGCAGGATTTTCAAGCAATCACCTTTCAACAATGTCTCCGAAGATGAACTCAGCTCCCATCTTCTACACGATGAAGATGGACGCTAGGACGGTCCTTCCGGCCAGTCTTGGGCGACAATGGGAAGAGCCGCCACTACCATTCGGCTCTATCCTGTTTTTCTCGGCTAATGCCATCCCTGCACCTCAAGGCCCGGTGACAGACAAGCCGGTCTCGAAAGGCAAGCGGCCAAATGTGGTGGTCTCGAAGATGCCCCAACTCAAACGCAAGTCGGTGTTTGAATGACTTTCCTTGGCCCCAGCTGGGGGCAAGGCCATCAACACCAGCAAAGCAACAAGGCATCCCGAGCAAGCTCCGGCGGTGCCCTTGACAACTGCTCGATCGGGTGTCTTCTCTAAGCTCCCCGCTAATCGACTCACGGTGGCTTCCCAGGAAACAGATGCCCGCCAAGCCCTTAAAATTGAGAAGCTAAGGCAGAAAAGGCTCAGATACAGAGCCAACAAAAGGGATAGGGCTCCTGCTAGGCTGAACCTCATGAGGTTCGAGGAATAGGGTTACCCCGCCAAAAATGAGGGGATGGCTGAATGTGTTATTCACACTGTCTACATGGTGGGCATGCGCAGCAAGAGCAAAGACGAGGCCACCACATCCCAAATCCAATCTGGCATGAATATGACTGCCATATTATAAGGCCAGCCTCCTCTGGAAGGTAATGAAGACCCTCCCAGTGAGGCTGATAAGCAGAGAGAGCTCTCAGTTCATGAGGAGTCGGGCTCGGAAAGTGAAGATGAGCTAATCTTCCGTCCCATGAACGCAGAGCTGCGACTTCTCCAAGAGCTCTGAAAGCAGCTTAGAAACAAAGACAAGGAGATAGCCAAGCTTTACTAAAAAATTGACGACTTGACAAACGTCGTCTTACAGCTCACAGCCCAACTTGCCTCTCAGCCGCCCAATCAAGCGCAGGGCTCTGCTCGTGAACCCGGAAATGATGCCCCAAAGCAGCCGGCGCTTATTCCCTCAAATCCAAAAGTGGGCGAACCGTATGAAAATCATTCGCATCCTATCTCGGGAGATGTCTTGGCTACCGATGACGGTAGCCCGCTAACTCAAGATCAAATCATGGATTTGGTTGTCGGCAAAGTCAAAACATTGGTGGCCGAAGCCGAAGCGCAAAAAGATATCAGCAGTAGTGGGAGACCATATCCTGCTCAGTATGATCTGGTAGAATTTCCTAGCGGCTATGTCATCCCCAAATTCGGAAGATTCGACGGGACGGGAAATGCGAATCAGCACATCGCCCACTTCAAAGCCTCATGCGGGAATACTAGGGGCAATGATGCGCTTCTCCTCCGCCAGTTCGTTAATAGCTTGACCGATGTTGCTTTCGACTGGTATGCGAGCATACCGGATGGCTCCGTTACTGCTTTCGTCCAAATGGAATCTTTGTTTCGACAAAGGTTCATGAGCGTCAGCGATAAGATCACCATTGCCGAGCTCGTAAGGACCAAGCCCAAGAACAATGAAAGCAGCATGGATTTTATAACCCGATGGCGCAATCTCTCCGTCAAATGTGAACCGCCGATAGAGCAGGACCAATCTGTCAGTCTCCTCGTCGGAAATCTCAACAATTGGATGGCCTCGTTTCTATGCACCGCGGGTCTCAAAACATTCCAAGAGCTGACCAGGAAAGTTCAGATGCTGGAGCGCTCAAAGCAGGAGTCCTCCTCGGATTCCCAAAATGACAATAGGTCCTGGAGAAACCGAAAGGACGATAATCGCAAAGGCAGAAATCCCGATGATTCTGAGTCTTTCAACACTTCGGCTAACCGAAATAAGCGAGGGATAAGCGGGCCTAGTGCTAACCAGCCTCGGAAGCCAGTGTTCGGAGAGGGAGGAGAATCTCCTCTGAAAGAGAAGCTGGACAAGGTCTATTCCTTCAGAAGGGACAAAATTCGTAAAATATTCAAAGACGCCCTGAGGAACGGTCTACAACTGCCAGAGTCAAAAAGATCGCAGGAAGCGAATATGACAGACGACCCCAAATACTGCCGCTATCACAGAGTGATAGGTCATGCCATTGAGGACTGCTTCGTCTTCAAAGATTGGGTCGAAAAGCAATACAAGGCAGGAGAGATAGAACTGTCCAAAAGCGTGTTAATAAACAGCCAAGTCGCAACCGCCAATTTTACACAAACGGAAACTGAAGATCTTCGTGAAACTGATTCTCTCAGACATCTGCCTTTCACTGAAAACAATCAACCACCACGTCATTAAACTGGGAACAATTGACCTCTAAGTCATTAAACTGTAAAAAAAAAGTGTGTATATAAACAAAAAAATGTGTAAATAAAAGATAAATAAAGAAAAGCCGAACTGATAGGGAAACTCGCAATAAAAATCAGCGAGTAAAAATGAAAATGAAAATAAATCCGAAATGATGGGGCAACCGCGAATAAATAGCCGAAATGATAGGGCAATCGCGACCTTCGCGATAAGAAAAGCTGAAATGATAGAGCAATCGCGGTAAAACAAAAACAAAAACAAAAAACAAACAAAACAACGGCGAATGATGAGTCGCTCCTGGTACCATATTCCAGTGTAGCGATGTAGACGCCAACCAAAATCCAATTTCTCAAAATTCTCCCAGCCCTACGGTTAGTCCCCAAATTGACTACCGTATACAATCCACAGGCTCAAATAATTCTCATCACCTTCATGCCCCACCTAATCACCAGTTACGCGGCTGGTCTCCACCTTTGGAATTATGCTCCATTGAGAAGACCCACTCATATGTCCTCACGATACAACGTTGAGTTCGCATGACCAGTTTAACCCGTCAATCGGAGATACCCCTTGCGGGACCCCCGTAAAAACTCTGCGGGCCCTCCGATTTATCCAAAACCCCTTCAAAACACAACACTGCACATTGAGTCCGCATGACCAGTTTAACCCGTCAATCGGAGGTTCCCTCGCTCCAAATGCGAGTGGTAATTAACGGCAGCTTAGTCCGCGGCTTCCAGAGATTCGGATTCCCACAATCATTAAACCCCGGCCTACCCTAGGCAGGGGGAATCTGTAATGCGTCTGACAAGCGTGCACGTATTCCCATCTCAATGGGGTGACGAAAAACATCCTACAACATTTATCCGAACGCTTGCAGCTTGTGAGTGTTTGATATGATCATCACCTACTGCCGGCGTATTGACAAGTCTTAGAGTCCTACACAGAGGTTTCCTAGCTCAGGAAAAACGGAGCAGGAGCACATATGTGATATGTGCGGGACCGGGAATAATATAAGTATGTGATACTGTATTCCATTCTCGCGATATATGATATCGTCCGGTTATATGTGATATTGCTGGGTCATCGGATCAAGTGTTGATTCGATGAAATGATACATTTTATATTAGTCGGTTATATGTGATATGGCCGGATTATCGGATCAAGTGTTGATTTGATAATTAAATGTATAAATAATATATTTGATATATTAAATTACATTAACTAATATTTTCTCACTTAAGTATTTATATTTCTCATTTTTGATACATTTAACATATATATGATATATGTTTATTGTATTATTTTCTTTTGTTACATAAATAATATATATGTGATATATATTATATTGTATCATGCTAGGTTATATATGCAACATGGGTGTATGAGAATCACACCATATAAAAGATAATAATGGTTTTTATTTATTTAGGAAATTCAAAAATGTGGATTTTTCCATGGTTGCTTTGGATAAACATTGACTAGTCCACCATTTTTGTTTTTCTTTACATATTTTTAAACCTAACCATTACCTTTAACTATGGTCTATTCTCTACATGAGTTAAGTATGCATATACTCACCATGGTTGCATTTCTAACCTCACTCTTACTTCATTTTTCTTTTGCTTCATCTTCTTCAAGCTTGAGCTCAAGTGAGAAGCTTTCTAGGTTTTTGACAAAGTGAGAAAAATAGTGAGAAACCAAATTCTAAAGTGAGCAAACTTCCTACTTCATTATCCTCCTCTATACTAGCCATATAGTTTAGGGTGTTAGTTTCACCAGTTTCACACAAGTGAAGAGATAGCTTGGGTTTTGTGTTTCCTCGAAGTAGATCATCTTGGATTTGGAAGACTTCAAGCAAGAATGGATAATTCACCATGTGGAGCCTCTCAGGGACTTGGATCACAGCGAAAGGACTTCAACTCGGAGCTTTAGAAGCAAATGACCGGTCTACAAAAGTTGTATTCCGCAAACACTTTAGATGTAAAGTTATTTACATTTAGTTTTGTCTAAATCTTTAGTTAAGATTCTAGGGTTAGGGTTAACAAGCATAGAAATTTTTTGAAAATGGCATGGACGATGCCCCCCGAAACCTTGTTGTTGTGCTTAGTAACCCTATACGTACATGGTAGCCACCGAAGCCGTTATGGAAAGATGGTTCCAGCAGGGGCTCGATATTGAACTGCAGCAACTTATCGCGTCTCTCGATCTACAAACTTTTGCCCAAGTGTTGAACGCTGCCCAAGTATAGAAAAGATTGGTGGAGAAGGCAAAGGGCCAACGATCGATGGACAGGAGACCCCACGTGGTCCCAGCACGACCTACCATCTTCCCCATGGAGCGATCCCAAGTCACAGGTCGGGTATCACACAGATGAAGCACACTTTTTCACCTCAGCAGCCGCAATAGAGGGCCCTGTTTTGCAATTATTGCCAGAGGCCAGGACACATGCAGAGAGATTGTCGCCGGGCTAAGGGGCAGTGTCTGATTTGCGGATCAAGCGAGCACAGGGTCAGCGGGTGTCCCCAGAGATCTGAGCAGCAGCAACCATCATACCCAGGGTCAGCGACAGGGAGGGTTTGAGCAACAACAACCGTCGTATGGCACTTCAGCTCAGAGGGGTCCACCTCGGGTACCCCAGCAGCGGTCTTTCGATCAGAGGCAGACTGGTACAGGTCGGAATCAGGGACGGGCTTTCACCCTATCCGCCGAGCAGGCTGAGGCTTCGGTAGAAGTGGTTACAGGTACCATCCTTGTTTATTTTGTACCAGCTAGAGTTCTTTTTGATTCGGGTGCTTCGCATTGTTTCATTTCTACGCGGTTTATTGACACACACTCTATACCTCACGAGCCGTTGACCACGGGTTGGGAGATACATATGGGTAATGGTATTATTATGTCCAACCAAGAGTGTAGGTTATGTCCGGTGGTTGTTTGTGGCAGGGAATTCTATATGAATTTCCTTTTAATCGGGATGGGCAGCTAGGAATGTGACTTTCCACGCGATTATCGATTTCTCGAGATGGATTAGATGAGTACCTTCCACGCGATCATCGATTTCCGATCTAGGAATGTGGCTTTCCGCATTCCTAATCATCCTGAGTTTGTTTTCGAAGGCGGAATCGAGTCTTGGGATTGATGATTGATGGCTATGGAGATTGATCGAGTTTAGAGCCAAGCCAAAAGCGTTGACGGCTATAGAGATTGATGAGAGTCCAGTCCCAGAGATCGTTCAGGATTTTCTTGATGTGTTCCCTGAAAATTTACCAGGTCTACCACCTCCCCGCGTCTTGGAATTCTCTATTGACCCGATTCTAGGGATGGCGCCAGTTTCCAAAGCTCCTTACAGGATGGTGTTTCCCCAATCAGAGCAAAGCTCTGTTTGAATTTAAAAAATTCAAAAATTGAAACAACGCTTCAGATTTCTTGCGCTGCGCGCAGTGCGCTATATGTCAAAAGCTGACACGCCAGCGCTGCGTCCAAGACAGCGCACCCAATCAGACCAAGGCTCTATTTAAATAAAGGAAGCAACGCTTCAGGCAACTTGCGCTCTGCGCTGCGCGACACGTGTCAGCGTAGTTGCGCTAGCGCAGTTGCGCTGCGCTCTGCGCTGCGCGATACATGTCAGCGCTGTTGCGCTCGTGCAGTTGCGCTCGCGCTCTGCGCTGCGCGACACGTGTCAGTGCAGGTACGCTTGTGCTAACTGTGCCAGCACTAAATAACAATAAAATTCTGGAAAGATCTTTCCAATCTTGTTAAAAACAAGAAAATTATCTTCTGTAAAACAGAAACCCTAGGATCAAAGATCCAACGGTGGGGAAAAATCCCTAAATCACTCAGAGAAAGATCTCTTTAACTGATTTAACAAATCAATTGGCACTATATAAAGGCCCCTAGACTCCAAGTCTAAAACACACAGAGGAAAAGAAAAAGAAATCTTCTATAACTTTGAGAAGAACTCGAAGAAAAGAAAAGGTAAACCTTTGAAAAAAGAAGAAGAAGAAGTTCTTCTAAAAAGATCAATGATCTAAGAATAAGATCAAAGATCTTCAATAAAAAATGATAATATTAATAAAAAAAGAGAAGTAATTTACTTCTTTACTAGATCTTTTGATCTATATAAAGGCATTGCCTTTTGATGAACCACTGGTTCTTAAAACTTGAGACATAACCTCTTTAGAATTAAAGAGATTCTGTTCTTTGATCTAAAATAGATCAAGATGCGCTCTGCGCTTTTGAATAGTGCCTTGCACTTCTGAAATGAGCCTCTGCGCTCTTGGGTTGGCGCAAGTCACCAGAACACGCCACGTATCAACCCCAGAATAATCTGCGCCTTGCGCTTTAAAAAATGACCATTGCGCTCGTGAATTGGCGCACTGCACCAGAGTGCTCCACGTGTCAGCAGCGCAATAGCGCAGCGCACTGCGCTTGCGCTCACCAGAGCGTGACACGTGTCGCCTCCACATCAGTTTGCTCCTTGCGCTCCTCAATTGGCGCAAAGCGCCTGACAGGCCTCGTGGCACACTGTCAGAAGAGTAAATGCTCTGCATTATTTAAAAAGGGCAGAACCCAATAAAAAGGTCTATCAGACCAAACAAAATGCAGTGCATTATTTAAAAAGGGCAGAGCCTAATTAAAAAGGCCTAACAGGCCAAGATAAATGCTATGCATTTAATTGAAAGGCCTAATGCTCTGCATTATAAAAAAGGGACAGAGCCCAATTAAAAAGGCCTAACAGGCCAGAAAAAATGCACTGCATTATTAAAAAGAGCAGAGCCCAAATAAAGCCCTGACAGGCCAAACACAAATAAAATGTTGAACACTTTCAACTGGACTTAGCCCAATTCTGGCCATAAGTCCTCAAATTAAATTGACTGAGCACGACTGCTCTCTCAAATCAATTTACATCCGGTTCAAGGGTACATCTCCGAACTCCTCTGATATTTGTCATTGTAATCCTTCAACGTCGTCAGAGAGGTGACGGGTCTCGACAGCCATACATAAATACGGACTGTGGGGTCCTTAAACTCATGGACTAATGCGTCCTTAAACTAACATTCATCCCCAAAATGGGAATAATGGACCACCATGTCCCTAAACTGGTAATACGGACTGTGGGGTCCTTAAACTCATGGACTAATGCATCCTTAAACCAGCATTTGTCCCCAAAATGGGAATACAGACTGTGGGGTCCTTAAACTCATGGACTAATGTGTCCTTAAACCAACATTCATCCCCAAAACGGGAATGCTGGACCACTATGTCCCTAAACTGGTAATACGGATTGTAGGGTTCTTAAACTCATGGACTAATGCGTCCTTAAACTAATATCTGTCCCCCAAATGGGAACAATGGACCACCACGTCCCTAAACTGGCAATGGACCACTATGTCCCTAAACTGGAACAATAGAGCCCCCAAATGCTCTTTTGTCGGATATAAACAATCCTGTTAAGTTGATCTTAGTCTTAAATTGGACTAACGTATCCTTAACAAACGTTTAAGTTGATCTTAGCCTAAAAATGGCTAACGTATCCTTAAACCAAAACTCCCAAAACCAAATCTAAGAAAATACGGATTTGGACTAATCTACGTTCTACGGGTGACGACATAAATTAGTCTCTGTATACAATCCACGGGCAACCACAAACAAAACAAACACCCACGACACGAAGTGAAATTCTGGAGAAGGAGAAAGTTGTTACCGCGATGAGGTAGCGTAATTAACTGCAGGGGCTTGCGCCTGCAGGGAAGAGCATCCCCACAATCAAAAACCCCTCTAACGAGGGGGAATCTGACGAAGTCTGCTACATCGGCCGCATCCGTCTAAACCTCCGATACACGGTGCCATAAATCAACTTATCATCTTCGGAGAGGTGGACGGATAAAACCAAATAGCATCTGCCCCGAATCTCAGGCAAGACGTCTTCACGTCGCGCTTTCTTTCGGAGGGGAACAGATTCTGGCACGCCCGGTGGGACCTTTTCCTCTTTCCACCCCACACTTCGTGTGTCGTCTTTCGCGAACCAATCGTGGTTTGGTAATGGTTACCATCGGGTTTCAAGTTACTAAGATTTGGTCTCTTGCTTGGCGCAGAAAACAAGCATCAATGGCTTTCAACTGCTCGAACTGTTCCAAATGCAAATGCAACCGACGCTCCACCTCACCTGGAGGTGTAGCCTATGGACCACAGGCTGCTTCCCTGTTCATTATGCCAGTGGAACAAGTGACCCTGGCTACCACAGGTCTGTTCTTCGGGACCATGCTCCCGCCAGTGAACGTTAATGTCCCACTACCTCAGGAAGCTTCAAAGAAGTCGATCTTCGATCGACTTGCTACTACCACGGACCTTCTCAATGGGTCGTCCAATGTCAAGCCGGCAGCCTCGGTCTTCACCAGACTGAGCCTGAACTCCGATGGGCTTGCCAAGAAGCCCATGACCCCTGACGTGGCCATCCAAAGGAAGACATCTATCTCTACTCCTGAAGTCGTCAAGATGGCTTCTCCCGCTAAAGAGTCGGTCTTTACAAGGCTGACTATTCCGGCTCTCGTTCCTGCTCGAAGGTCTGTCTTTGACAGATTGGACACCGCTACTCAAAATACATCAGTCTTCAAGAGGCTGGCACCAGCGGCGCCTCATCTAGACAGGGGGCAAGACGAAACCATCCCCATCGCCGAACCAGCCCCAACAGCTCGACACGCACGACGTCACCACTGGCGCCGGGTAAGGAAGGCCGGGGGCAACTCTCCCTCTGGGTTAACTCCACCAGCTCCAATGGTGGAAGTCAATGCTGCTGTTCCGACTGGGAACAGGTTTGTGTTGGCTATAGTGCCCTCAAGGCAATTATCATAGTCGCGGACTTGTGATTATGATGATTGAGGCAGGACCTATACCGATGAAACAGTCTTACTCAAGATGATAGTATACTATCTGGTTTGTCTTTATCATCATGTACTTGTTGATAGAGCCCATAGAATTCTTGCTTGACTGCCAGCAGTATGATGGCGATCATATTTGTGGGAGCTGGGGTCTATAAGCGCATCCTTAAATGTCCCTAGTCGTAGGAGTATCGAGACCGGGCATCGATACTCCAGTGTAGACTAGTGTATACTGATCGAGACCCCGACGTGGGGCGGTGGCCAGGTCTCACAAGCCACTGGTGTTAGTTTGTTCACCTAAGATAGTATACAGGTGCTCATTGGGTTATGAGTACACTGGACAGACTCGCCGGGAACCTGCTAGTTGGTATTATACCTATTGTCAGATAGCAGTTCCCATGTGACATATGTACAGATTAGTCTGTCGACCTGAGATCGTCATTTGTCTCGTGTGAGTTCCCACTGTGCTTTGATTACTACCCTACCACGGCTCAAAGGAGTTGTGCAAACAGGTTTTAGTTGGGTACAGTCCCGAGCCACATGGAAGCAGTGATCGGATCGTCGGGGATTCGTCTCTCCCGGTATTGGGGGTTGATGTCGCGTTGTGTACGGGTGGCCATCACAAGAAATCCATGGCCATAGTGAATGAGAATTACTGATCCAGGATCGATAGTTTCTCAGGTGGTGATGGGTTACATGCCGACACTAAATATCACATTGTTGGGGGTCTGACTTTATCCACCTCCCTAGACTCGATATGTGATACTCTTAGACGAACAGACCGGACTGTACGGATATTGTCACTAGCAGGCTCAGTAGGGGTTCACGATGAGTTTGCTCATCGGCCTCTCTTTCGCTCAATACCTGGGTAGCCGTTACTTACAGCTAGTGCCGCTGATGTGCTTGTAGTTAATCCCACTGCCAGCGTATTGACGAGTCTTTATAGTCCCACACAGAGGGTTTTCATGGTTCAGGCGATATGGTGTATATGGTGTATGTTGATACATACAGGTGTCCGATTAAATATGTGTATGCTGCACAGACTTTAATCGGACGGTTGATAATACTAGCGGCTTAGGATTAAGCCAGATTATTAAATCAGGTTTTGATTTAATAATTTACATATGTATTTATATATATGTATTCTAGTATTATTGTTCGCTATTTATTTTCTCTCTAGGCTATTCGTATTTTTGTACGAATACGCGTATATGTATTTCGATACATGTACCGGGAAGTATTCCGTATTTTATACAGAATAGCTTCTAGAAGATGCCACCTCATTTATATGATTTTCATTTATGGAAATTCATTTTTTTATTAATGAGGTGGAAATGGTGATGTGACTTCAAGCATGGCAATGAACATGGAATTTGGGTATGGTTTGTTTTGTTTATTGTAATTTGACTTTGTAAAAAAGAAAATTGAATTTTTTGATGGGAGAGGGAGAGAGGGGCCGGCCACTAAGGATCATATTATTACATTGAGCTCTCTCTCACTCTCTCATTCTCATGCTTCAAAGAAACTTAACCTTTTTCTTTGTTCATGCCAAGTTTTCATCACCACCTTCATTCATCTTCCATGGATGCTCTCTTGAGCTCAAGGGATGAGAGAAAATATAGTGACACTTTCCTACACCTTGACTCTCCATCGTTAGCAACTTTGGAGAGCCGGTAGCCTCGTTCGTCGAGCTGGACCTTGCGCCGTTTTTCTCGGGTGGATCATCGGAGATGGAAGAAGACCGGAAACTAAACTTCGTCAAAGAACCGCTAGGAGCTTGGAATGAATACTGAAGGACTTGGATCATCTCGGTATAACAATTCTAACTCTTAGCTTAATTTGCTAGTTTAGGGTTTAAGGTTGATCCGGAAATCGGGTCGCGGTAGCGCCGGTTTTAGAAAATTTTGTTCCGTATTTTGGCCGCGTTTCGACGGCCGGGGCGCTGCCGGGACCCAACAATGGTATTAGAGACACCCTTTAAACCCCTTACTAGTTTGTTTAAATGTTCTTAAAAGATCGATCGACGGAATTTACAAAAAACACGATTTCAGTTTTGGGTTTGCTGTCTGTTCCCCTTCAAACGACGGCCAAGACATGGAGACGTCTTGTCTGGGATTCGGGGCAGATGCTAATTGGTTTTATCCATCCACCTCTCCGAAGATGCCAAGTTGATTTATGGCACCGTATATCGGAGGTTTAGACGGATGCGGCCGATGTAGCAGACTTCGTCAAATTCCCCCTCGGTTGAGGGGTTTTTGATTGTGGGGACGCTCTTCCCTGCAGGCGCAAGCCCCTGCAGTTAATCACGCTACCGCATCGCGGAAACAACATTCTCCTTCTTCAGAATTTCACTTCGTGTCGTGGGTGTTTGTTTTGTTTGTGGTTGCCCGTGGATTGTATACGGAGACTAATTTATGTCGTCGCCCGTAGGATGTGGATTAGTCCAAATCCGTATTTTCTTAGATTTGATTTTGGGGTTTTGGTTTAAGGATACGTTAGCCATATTTGAGGCTAAGATCAACTTAAACGTTTGTTAAGAATACGTTAGTCTAATTTGAGACTAATATCAACTTAACGGGATCGTTTAGATCCGACAAAAGAGCATTTGGGAGCTTTATTGTTCCAGTTTAGGGATATAGTGGTCCATTGCCAGTTTAAAGACATGGTGGTCCATTGCCAGTTTAGGGACGTGGTGGTCCATTGAACGTATAGCCGTCGGGACCCGTCACCTCTCTAACGACGTTGAAAGATTACAACGACAGATAACAGAGGATTTCAGAGATGTACCCTTGGACCAAAGTTGGTTGGGAGATCTATAGTCCAATTTGGGACTAAAGTCTGTTTGAAGGTTTTGGTTTAAGGATACGTTAGCCATATCTGGGGCTAAGATCAACTTAAACGTTTGTTAAGGATACGTTAGTCCAATTTGAGACTAAGATCAACTTAACAGGATCATTTAGATCCGACAAAAGAGCATTTGGGGGCTCTATTGTTCTAGTTTAGGGACATGGTGGTCCATTGCCAGTTTAGGGACATGGTGGTCCATTGCCAGTTTAGGGACATGGTGGTCCATTATTCCCATTTGGGGACGAACATTAGTTTAAGGACATTTCAGTCCAACGTTCCCATTTTGGGACGAATATTAGTTTAAGGACGTTTCGGTCCACGAGTTTAAAGACCCTGCAGTTCGTATCAATATGTGGTTGTCGGGACCCGTCATCTCTCTGACGACGTTGAAGGATTACAACGACAAATATCAGAGGAGTTCAGAGATGTACCCTTGAACCGGGTGTAAATTGATTTAAGAGAGCATTCGTTCTTAGTCAATTTTGATTTGAGGACTTACGGCTAGAATTGGGCTAAGTCCAGTTGAGAATATTCAACATTTATTTGCATTTAGCCTGTTAGGCCTTTACTAGGGCTATGCCTATGTTTAATAATGCATGGCATTTTTGCTTGGTTTATTAGACCTTTATTTGGGCTGCGCCCCTTTTTTTTAAATGATGCACAGCATCTGTTTTGGTCTAACAGACCTTTGTTTGGGCTTTGCCTATTTTTAATAATGCATTGCATTTTTTATTAGGCCTGTTAGGACTTTTTAGTTGGGCTCTGTCCCTTTTTTTTAATAATGTAGTGCATTAATTAGCCTAAAAAAGCGCCACGTGGCTTGTCAGGCGCTTTGTGCCAGCGCAAGGCGCAAACGCATATGGAGGTGACACGTGTCGCGCTCTGGTGAGTGCAAGTACAGTGCGCTGCGCTGTTGCGCTGCTGACACGTGGCGCGCTTTGGTGACTTGCGCCAAATTTAAGAGGGCAGTGCTCTGTTTTTAAAAGCGCATAGCGCAAGTTGTTCTGGAGCTGACACGTGGCGCTCTCTGGTGGCTTGCGCCAACCCAAGAGCGCAACAGTGCAGATTTACAAGTGCAAGACACTGTTTTAATATCTTGATCCAATTTTCGATTCAAGAAAAGAATCTTTTAAGATTCCAGAACCAGTGGTTCATCAAAAGGCAATGCTTTTCTGTAGATCAAATGATCTAAAGAAGTATATTACTTCTTATTATTTTTTGTTATTATTTGATCTTTTCTTTTTATTTTAAGATCTTGATCTTATTCTTAGATCATTGATCTTTTCAGAAGAAATTCTTCTTTTCAAAGGTTTACCTTTCTTTTTTCTTTCTTGAATTCTTCTCAAACTTTCTTTATTAGGAGTTCTCTGAATTCTCTCTCTATTTTCTGTGTTGATATGTGTTTTAGACTTGGGGTCTAGGGGCCTTTATATAGTGCCAATTAGTTTGTTAAATTAGTTAAAGAGATCTTTCTCTGAGTGATTTAGGGATTTTTCCCTACCGTTGGATCTTTGATCCAAGGGCTTCTGTTTTACAGAAGACAATCTTCTTGTTTTAATAAGATTAGAAAGATCTTACTGGAATTTTAATTCTGTTTGGCGTAAACGCACCTGCGCTTGACACGTGTCGCGCAGCGCAGAGCGCAGCGCAACTGCGCTGACACGTGTCGCCCAGCGCTTAGCGCAAATCATTTGAAGCGTTGCTTCAATTTTTGAATTTTCAAAATTCAAACAGAGCTTTGCTTTGATTGGAGGAAACAAATGCCCCCATCATTGCGCTCACGTGGCGCACACGTGAGTGCAGCGGTGGCAAGATCCTGGCCGTTGGATCAACTGAGGAGTTGAAGGGGCGCAAGCGCCTATAAATAGGACCCTTGGCCTTCAGTAGATGATTACCATCTTCAGAACTTTTGTTTTCAAAGCCCTGCTCTTGCTTTTAAGAACTTTAGACTCTTGCTCTCGTTTTTTCAAGAACTTCAGATTTCAAACTCTAGAATCATCTTAGGTAAAATTTAACTTAACTTAAATTAAATTAATTTTAATCAACAGAGCCTTACTCTCATAGATCTTTGATCTAAAGAAAACCCCTTTGGGGTTTCACCAACAGAGCCTTGCTCTCAAGGATCCATAGATCTAAAGAGATCTTGTTTCAGGGTTTTTAACCCATGAACAAAGCTTTGCTCATGGACCAAATGTAGATCTTTTTGATCTAAAAATGAAGAACTCTTAAGAGTTTTCATGGATCTTTAAGATCCTAGAATTTTTAATTTTTCAAGAGTTAGATCTTTCTTTTGATGGATTTT
Organism: Agapanthus africanus; assembly: GCA_030015575.1. Taxonomy (NCBI): domain Eukaryota; kingdom Viridiplantae; phylum Streptophyta; class Magnoliopsida; order Asparagales; family Amaryllidaceae; genus Agapanthus; species Agapanthus africanus. The sequence goes on from CM057337.1 coordinate 544,793,839, forward strand.
TCCATCATTATAACATAGCTAGGCTCTTTTAGGGAATTTTATCCCTTTGAGACCAGAGTTTGACAGGTGTCACTCTGTGACAGAGCTTTGCTCTGAAAGAGGAGATTTTCTCCTTGTCTCTAGGGCTTTCTCATTAATGATAATATTCTTTTGGGGATCTTTTCATTAATTGACAGTCTCATCCAATGATAAGGCTGTCTTATTAACTGATGCACTGTCATCCAGATTTTGTGGGTCCCCCTTTGGTCCCCTACCCACTACATTGCAGTGTGGTAAAAATTTTAAAATACCAAGCGTTGGAATTACAACACTGACGGCTGATTTTGTCCCTCCGCAGGAAACATGTCTGCTGACCTGTCATTCCCGTTTGTTTGCTCGGAGGAAGGATTTCTGGTGGCACCAGTGGATCGAGAGGTGCTCGCTCTCATCAAGGATCATGACCCCGGGCACAAGAGCCTTCACCTATGGGGTAGGCGGTATATCGATATCATCAAGGGTCGCTGAAGCTTCGGTTCCGCGACGCCGTCTGATCCCATCTCATCGATCCCCTATGCGGATGAACCCCCGGTGAAGTATGTCGTGGAGGTCAAGAATTGGAATTCGGAGGATCTTCTCCAGCCCGCGATTGGTGCCATTCCCATGCAGCCGTCGCCGGCCGTGGACATTTTGGGGAGGCGAATATGTCAGGGTGAAGCACGCCCTTGGGGACAGGCTTATAACATTGGATTGACCCCACGACAACCGGCCGGATATTTGCAGTGGGCCAGGTATATCCTATCGGTGAAGAGGACTCATCTGATGAAAATTGGTTTGTACTCGGCAATTTACATCTCGCTTTTTGAGTACCCCGCTCCTCCAACGGGGTGGATTAAGGCTTTCATCGAACAATGGAATATCCCCACCCACACCTTCCTTATGACGGACAGGGAAGTCTCCATCTCCCTGGAAGAGTTCGCTGAAATCTCGGGTTTGCCGGTGAGGGGGGAGCATTACGAGGATCTGCTTCCTCCTGACGAGTACGTCTTCGCCACCAAGCCGCTGGTGTTTTACTTGACACCGGAGAATGCTATTCAGCACCAGTTTCCGGGCTTGGTGAAGGTGCTGACCATATACGAAGGGCTCTATCTGGAATCAGGAGTCCGGGGAGTCAGTTTCGCAGATTTTATCGCCCGCTTCCTTCGACCGGAGTTCCTATCGGAGCGGAGCGAGAAGTTCACCAAGCTCGATGACCCTTTCGGCTTCGGCTTAGACAGTCGACCATTATCGGAAGACGAGCAAAAGGATTTTTATCTCCCCGGCGCCGCCATGGTGCCCTTGTCAGAAATTACTGTCCCGGGCATGGATGAGGAGACCTTCTTTTTGGGGTTCCGTGGATTGTGGCTGTGCAGCTTCGCGCTCCCTATACACCCGTGTTACATGTGGCCGTCCATTTTCTACCTAGCATATCGGATGGTGGATGGCCAGCAGTTGTCAGTAGGAATCGCCGGGTTGGCTCACCTATACAATGGACATAGCGTGGCGGCGGACGCTAATGAACCTGGGGTGCAGCCTGCTAATTTCCCGATGCATTACTTCACCTCGTGCATGGAAATGCATGTACACGGGGTGTTCGGCGTCCATAAGAGCCGTTCGTTTTTTGAGAGGTGCAGACTCCCAAGAGTCATGCGGCCGATCGGCGCCTCGATCGTGACTGCGCCTCCGCGGGAGGCTAGGGGGTTGCTCCTTCATCCACACCTGGTCGGAGCGAAGATTTCTTTTGTGGATAAAGTCATAACTATCGGCTCAGAAACCTCCAAGTCGGTGGTCTCGCTGCGTGACAACTTCAAGGACGGGGCCTCCATACTGAAAGCCCGGGAGATCCTTCACCTTTACTCCATCCGACCGGGCTACCTGGTATTCAGGAAGAACGAGATGGCGCTTTTCATGAGGTACAACCCCCACCGGTTCGCCCAACAATCAAGCTATAACCAGGGGATCCCGCTGGAAGCGTATTTGGAAGAGCCCGCGGCAAGCAGGGAGGGGATACGGAGCGCGATGCACCATTTCATGAGGCTGAATACGGGCTCCTACTTCTTCATCAGCGAGCCAAGAAGCGTTCCCCGGGTCCTCAACGTGTACGTGGCTTGGTACACGCACGCAATGGGTGCAGTCATCCAAATGGAGAAGCGCATGTTAGTTGACCGCAAGGGTGCGCCTCCCGGCATTGACCGCAAGGCTCCCTTGAAGCCAAGGACCCCGGTCGTTCCTCCGCTGAAAGATGCCGGAGCTGGGCCACCGCGTATGCTGAGCCCTCCACGTTGATTGCCACTCCGTGATACTGTATATGTGCCACCAGCGCCCCATGCTCCAGTGGAGATAGTAAATATGGTTTCGCCGGAGTCCGGTGTGGGCGCGGATATCGGGACCCGCCGCCCTAAGGTGCCTGCAAAGCGCAAGTCGATCTCGGGTGCACCCAGGGCTGGCGGGCAGAAGAGGAAGAAGAAGTCGCTCCTCTCTCTCGATGCTATCCTCGGTTTAGAGCCTCAGGCCCCTCTTACCGAAGGTATAAGCGAGTACGGCAGCAATGAGGGCTTCTCGGTAGATCCAGCAGACACCGACTTGGCGGCCGCCATTGAGGCTTCTCAGTGATCAGCCAGGCTCGAAGCGATGCTGACTAAACTCACTCAGTCAGGTAATCATTAGCTGCACTCTTCGTCATTTCATCGCATTTTATCATTATCTTTGACTAATGCTTTTCCCCTTTTTAACAGGTGTCACTATTGAAGAAGCCATCGCTGCTTCTCTAAAAACCTTCCATGAGGAGGAAAGGAAGCGCGCTTTATTGGGCGTCGGTACGTCTTGTCTCATTAAGTCTTCATTCTCTTTTCTTATGGCCAACCTAACCTTCTTCCTTTATCTCTTTGCAGGGGCTGCGCCAGCCGATGCGGGGACTCTCCCCGGGCCAGCTACTGAAGTTCCGGCCTCATCAGGGCTGCCGCGAGAGTCTCGACTCGAAGAGTCAGTGAAGGATGCCTTGAAGGCTTTGGAGGCATCTCTGTATGTGGACGATGACGCCTGATTTTTCTCAAAAACTATTTCTAAACCGCAATCAAGAACGGCGTCGCTTGATAGCTAGCCGGTGAGTACGGGTCGGTCCACAGGGATGTTGTGAATCTCCTAGTCGCACTAACGAGTTAATTCCGAAGGGTGTTCGGCTTGATTATTAAATCTAAAAACCTAAATTATTCTATACTACGATTATCTAGATCTAGTCTTGCTAGGGTTAGGTTTAGGGATGGTTTGGAAATGCAGGTAAATCTCAATGCTTTCTATACCCGAATGAAGATCTATGAGGAGTTATGGTAATTATCAATAAAAGGGATTAGATCCATTCGGGAAGGTGTTCGTTCCTCTAGGTTCTTATCCTTCCTTTAGAGATCCTTACCCTAACCTCCATGGAAAACACACGCAACCGGGCTTTTATACTACGGTGTCACTGTTACCTCGAGGGATAGGGTGCCGTAGGGCGCGGTGTGTGAGTGTATGCATGGAGTCCTATTGAAAATATATTATGGGTAAGAAAGGGATGAGAGATCTCATCTCTCAAAATCCTTCCCCAAAGCTAACTTTAAACAATTTATCTACGGCAAGAAATTAAATCTACCTAGGGCAAAGAATTGAAATCTAAACTAGAGCAAGGAATTAAATCTACTTACAGATGCATCTCTCCAATCATCAATGCAGATTTTTCAGATCTGAATTCATGAATTGAAAAGAAACACCGATGCTCTCCATAAAGAATTCTGAATTTATTATTAAAAGGAGGCATAAGAAATTACAATGATTAGAGTTCCTATTTATAGAGAATAGGAAATCCTAGATTACATTTGATTCGCATATCTGCATTTACAAAAATAGCCTTCTATAAAAAAGACCTATTTAACGCTACACGCACCGCCACCAAAATCCACCAATAAGGGCATATAATGGCCGTGGAACCGCGGCATGGGTTGGCTTGGGCCGCGGTTCCGCGGCCCATTGGTCGGCTTAAATGCTGAATCTTTCAGGTATTGTTTTGGGCTTTCTGGGCTTTAATATTCTGTGGTTCTTTTATCAATTGGGCTTCTACATTGGTTCCAAATCTTCAGTGAACAATTTGCAATGGATTTTTAACCGTTCGCTTTGTAATTTTGGACCTTGAGTTGCCTTATTAATTGTGAACTGTCCTTCGATGTAGGCTTGACTAAGATGCTCCTATTTGTTGGTCAAAATCCACTTTTTCATCGTCTTTACATTGTTTTCACTGTTTTCTGTCCGAGAACCTGTAACCTGTAATATGTAGTAGACATGCGTCAAAAGCACCTGTTTATTTATAAAAAGAATAAGAATGGGGAATATAACAATACAATATTATGGTGTGAACAAATACCCCCAAACTTATCTTTTGCTCGTCCTCGAGCAAACTTATTTTTTATTCACTACAAAATCCTAACCGCACTTTCGCAGGGAAACGCGATTGCACTTAGCTCGTGCAACAAGCCGTTAAACCTCTAGGTGTCCCTAGTAGGAGGAGTGTTGTCTCATGAGGGTTTTCAGCGGATACTACCCACAAAATCCTATCAATTCGGCCCATTAGTTTTAATTCTCCAATTAGGTTTTCTAACTAAGAATTCTATTATCATCGACCCGCAAATTATCCACCCATATTCTTCACACTTCCTCATTATTTAACTTAAGATTATATATGCTCTATAGACTTACTTAGCTTTCGGCATCTCTTAAGCTTTCCTTCTAGGGTTCCATCTCCACTTAGGGATTTCTATCAACTCTACTAAAGATACAAGTTCTATTCTTCACTCCTTTCTCTTATCTAAACTCCAATCATATATCCCCACGTGTGTGTATAAATCACCCCTACACTTGGAAATTCAAATCAATCAATCATACCCTTGTCCGTTGTCCAAAGTACTTATTAATAGGTGAATTTTTAATTGAATTTTGCTTACACATCCTTCATGCGACCGTTAATACTTCTTGAGGTACCAACGAACAATTACAAAATGCGTTTGCACTTTAAAGCGTACTTCCTAGTCTTGTAAAACCCAAGGCTTTTTAGCAGTGACTCCCAAACTAGTTGGTCTAAGGCACTAGGTGATGAAGCACCCTCGCTAAATATTTTCCTATATTTTTTTTGCAGCCTTAAGTAATCACAAAAACCAGTGTTCATTTTTTTTATCCACACTTGTATTTTTTTTTATTTCATTTTCTTCGAACTAAGGACTTCAGACAAGAGCATTTCAAGGTCTCCTCTACTATTCCAAGTTTCAAGATGCGTGATTGTGCAAATTGTAGGGTATACATTTTCAGAATCTAGACTTAAGTTAGGAATTATTTTTTAAACTTATACTCTAATAAAAATATCTATACTTTTCCTTTGTTTCGACTTAGCCTAAGAAGTGAACCCAAAATTTGCTTATTTCTAAATAAACTACAAAGATATATACTTTCTACCGTTAAACTTTTAAGGAAGGTTATTTTTAGGGTTTTTAATTTACTAAGTCTAAGATCAAGTTGTTCCTAGCCAGTTAACCTATTTGTCAAACTCAAGTCAAATAAGGCCAAAATTGAATACAATAATTTTTATAAATTTTGAAATTTTTAAATTTTTTATGGGTTTTTAAATAAACATGCAAATGCAAAAATATACACATGAATGCGAAGGAAGAAAACGTACCGAGCATACCCCCAAACTTAAACTTCACAGTGTCCTCACTGTCATGCCACACCAAGAGGGTCAAAATGCCGGCACTCCCCTGTTTATTTATTTATAATTTTTTTATTTTATTGTTTTGAATTTTTTTTGTTATTATTTTATAGAAAAAGAAAACAAAAAATATATGTACATATATACAACAAGATTCCCCCTAAACTTAAGCTTGGCCTTACACAAGCCAAATGTTAGCACCAACCATTCAAAAATCTTATCGTGGTAATGGTCGAGTCGGTGAAAGAATGGAGTAGAAAGAAAAGAAATGATAAACACATGAGACCGTGTGGAAAGAAGAATGGTAGAATATGGTCTCGGTGGGGAGTAGAATGGCGGAAAGGAGAAAGAAGGGTTGCGCGATCTTGAGGGTGTAAATCGAGTGAATAAATTAGCGCAATTTGTGATGACCGATGTGTTAAAAGCGATTTTGCTAACCTATCAACTCGTCGAGAAATGGGATCAAATCCCTCAAGATCCGCAAGAAAACATGGGTATGCCGAACTTGGTATTTGAGATGAAAGCGTAATGGTCACTTGCACGATCGGAACAATAGGAAGGACGAAAGGAAGTGAAGTAGGGATAGTCTCATTCTCACCGTAGTAAACTGTCTCGAACTTAAAAGATTCCATCAATGGTTCGAAACTACTGTAAGCAATCGAGTCTGATTGTTCAACTAACTCATCTGAAAATGTAAAGGACTTAAACTCGGACGGTGAGTCATCAATATCGTCCGAAAAAGTGAAACACTCGTAAGTGTTATCATCTGTGAGAAGTGTGTCAGATTCAAAAGGAAATTTTCCAAGCTTACAGTCTTCAAGCGTGGTCGGAACGATGGAAAGGAGGGAGGGTAATTTAGTTAAACGTTCAAGAGGATGAATTGGAAAATCCGACACATCAAAGAAAAATGGTTCAACCTCAATATGATCCTCAAAACTCTCCTCAATACTATCCTTATAATTCTCCTTGAAATTCAACTCATCCATGCTATTATCATCAAAATCAAGACACATATGAAGTTCGGGAGAAACATCTAATGACTCGGGATGATGAGTTGAACATAAAATTTCAATCAAATCGACAGGTTCATCATCCGAAATATTCCCGGCGTCTATATCCTCAATCAAGTGAAAATCAATATTTTTTGACACCTCATCAAAAGCATGAATATTTATCGATTTAGGTTCTAGAGTGGAGGTGTAAAGATCGAAAGGATTAAGTGTGGTTTCACTCGAAAGGGGTTCTTCACAATTTGGAAAATCAAACACTACAAAATCACACAACTCGTTTTTATTTTCAACCGGTGAACTATTTTGGACAATCGATGGAAAACCGGAGTTGTGGGCTGGAATTGGGTATGGGTAGGTTTGATTTGGAAATCCTCTCAAATTCTCACTCTGTCCAACCGCCTCCTCATACATTGGAAAATTTGGAGCTAGTTGGAAACTCGCTACCGGTTCATTAGGTTGCATAAGGGCGGCCACGGACGCTTCCACATTCTTAACCATTTTGTTTGTTGCTAAAACATAAGCTTGCAACGACTGTTCCAAACTAGATATGGGTGGTGAAGGGGTTTCGGTAAAAGATTCGAAATTGTTTGGATACGTGAAACTCCCAAATGGTTTTGTAGAAACAGGGTCTAGTGAAGGTGGGAAAGTCGGGAAGGACTGGTAGGAATTGGATGGTTGGACAGGAGTAGGGTCAACAAGTGGATAAAAAGGTGAATGGACTTGTTGATCCCTAGAACTAGATGTATGGAGAGAGGTGAAAGATCGGCTACGAGATTGAGCAATATGCTCAGCAATGGACATCGGTTTAGGAGTTACAGCTGGACTCGAAAAAGTGGTATCAACATATGAAGGTAGTAAAGGTTGACTTGGTTGACACAAAGTGGATTGTAAAGTAAAACTGTTTCTCCTAGAAGCTTCTATTTAATCTTTCAAAGAAATTTTGGGCATGGAGGGATCTGCTTTAAATCGACCGAAACAATTGACGTACGAAGCAAAGTTAGGTTCGGGATACCAAAGTTCAGCAAGAGATTTGTGATGTGGGGTACCCATGATGTCAGAACGAGAAAAGAAAGAAGGTGGGTGTAAGCGGGGTGCAAGGATTTCTTAGCGACAAAATTTTGCAAGTTTTTATAAAAAAATTTCCTTTTTCTTTTTTTTTGTTTGGACTTTTTGCAAAAAAGATTTTCGATAAAGGGCTAAGACACACTTTTGATCAACCAAAAATGCACAATCAGGCCTAGATCTATGGTCACCTAGGTCAGCTAGACAGCTCCTAACTGTTCCAAAGGGCTAGAAATAGGACCTCAAACCACCTCTTCACCGCCAATTGCGGCCAGGTAAGTGCCAGGTAAGTGGGAGGCTCCCCGCTACAAGTAGCGGTCCTAATTAAGTAACCACTTACCTTGACACACTTGCCTAGACACCGCAAAGTCAGGTTAGGATAAACGGCTGATGCCTATAATTAGTCCTCTGTCCTATTAACCTCGAAGTCCTTAGGGATGAGTCTAGTATTTTTTAATTAATAGATGGTCAATGCATATGCCTTATGTGATTTCTGGGGTCCTGGGAAGGGTGATGAAATCCCCACCCAATCTGAATTGGTCAAAAGCCCCTTAAAGTCAGTTTTAAAGATATGCAAAACAGAAAAATCACTTGCAATGAAATCTTTTTTATTTTTTATTTTTAGCGCGGTGCAAAGAATCCTGCATAAGATTGTTATTTCGAAGTCCGGTTCACAACCCTACATCCGGAGCAAAGAATCCTGCAGGAGATTTTTCAGAAGATATATCAGAGATTTGCAGAGGAGGAGAGAGAAAACTCACAGAGATTTGCAGTAGCGGAACTGTTTTTTTTATAACCGCGCTTCAGCCTTTTTTGGGGAACTGATCCCTCACCTCTACCGCGGAACCGCCGTGAGTTGCCTCTCCGACCGCGGTTCCGCCGCCAGTTGACAGCTTCGGCGTTTTTTTTATGCTCTCCAGATCTCCGCGGTTCTTCTTATTGACTCGGTCCTCCAAATTTCTTCTGTTGTTCTGTTGGATTAATCCCCTGCTGTTCAGATCAGATGTTTTCTGTTTCGCCTTCTGAATATTTCCAGATCCGAATTTGTTCCTGCAAGATTCACACAACAGAGTACCCTTTCCAAAAAATAACAATTGATATATTTTTATAATTTTTGGATTTTTTAGATTTTTATGATTTTTTAATTTAAGATTAACCCGAAATTGGAAAAAGGAAATTACACGCCATCCCCGGCAACGGCGCCATTTGATTTTTCTCAAAAACTATTTCTAAACCGCAATCAAGAACGGCGTCGCTTGATAGCTAGCCGGTGAGTACGGGTCGGTCCACAGGGATGTTGTGAATCTCCTAGTCGCGCTAACGAGTTAATTCCGAAGGGTGTTCGGCTTGATTATTAAATCTAAAAACCTAAATTATTCTATACTACGATTATCTAGATCTAGTCTTGCCAGGGTTAGGTTTAGGGATGGTTTGGAAATGCAGGTAAATCTCAACGCTTTTTATACCCGAATGAAGATCTATGAGGAGTTATGGTAATTATCAATAAAGGGGATTAGATCCAATCGGGAAGGTGTTCGTTCCTCTAGGTTCTTGTCCTTCCTTTAGAGATCCTTACCCTAACCTCCATGGAAAACGCACGCAACCGGGCTTTTATACTACGGTGTCACTGCTACCTCGAGGGATAGGGTGCCGTAGGGCGCGGTGTGTGAGTGTATGCATGGAGTCCTATTGAAAATATATTATGGGTAAGAAAAGGATGAGAGATCTCATCTCTCAAAATCCTTCCCCAAAGCTAACTCTAAACAATTTATCTACGGCAAGAAATTAAATCTACCTAGGGCAAAGAATTGAAATCTAAACTAGAGCAAGGAATTAAATCTACTTGCAGATGCATCTCTCCAATCATCAACGCAGGCTTGTCAGATCTGAATTCATGAATTGAAAAGAAACACCGATGCTCTCCATAAAGAATTCTGAATTTATTATTAAAAGGAGGCATAAGAAATTACAATGATTAGAGTTCCTATTTATAGAGAATAGGAAACCCTAGGTTACATTTGATTCGCATATCTGCATTTACAAAAATAGCCCTCTATAAAAAAGATCTATTTAACGCTACACGCACCGCCACCAAAATCCACCAATAAGGGCATATAACGGCCGCGGAACCGCGGCATGGGTTGGCTTGGGCCGCGGTTCCATGGCCCATTGGTCGGCTTAAATGCTGAATCTTTCAGGTATTGTTTTGGGCTTTCTGGGCTTTAATATTCTATGGTTCTTTTATCAATTGAGCTTCTACATTGGTTCCAGATCTTCAGTGAACAATTTGCAATGGATTTTTAACCGTTCGCTTTGTAATTTTGGACCTTGAGTTGTCTTGTTAATTGTGAACTGTCTTTCGATATAGGCTTGACTAAGATCCTCCTATTTGTTGGTCATAATCCACTTTTTCATCGTCTTTACATTGTTTTCACTATTTTCTGTCCGAGAACCTGTAACCTGTAATATGTAGTAGACATGCGTCAAAAGCACCTGTTTATTTATAAAAAGAATAAGAATGGGGAATATAACAATAAAATATTATGGTGTGAACAACGCCTCAATGAAGGAAGCTTCGAAGAGGTCCGTCTTGACGGCTCGGGAGGAGAGAAAGCGGTTGAGGCGCGAGGCGAAGGCACGCAGAGCTGCTTTGGCCGTGGGAGCGGGCCCAAGCACCGTCCCTCGTGCTGATACTCCTCCGGAAGAGTCTCCGGTCGCCTTGTCCACTGCTCATAGGCGGGCGTTGCGTGCAGCTCGGGGAGCCAACGATCAATCCACCTCAGGTAACGTGTTTTTCGAGGCTTTATTGTAAGTGTTGTAAAACTATCATTTCTGATACATCTTGCTTTGCAGGGCCAAGTCCAATTGAGGGAGCGGCGGAAACCGTCGGGCCTGAGGGGACGGTGGAGAAGATAGCAGCTGATCCGGAGGCGACGGTAGGCGGTGCAGCCGCGGTCGCCGGGCTTGAGCTAGTGGCTGACGAGATAGTCACGCCCATTATGCCAGAGAAGGTCGCCGATGCCGAGCCCGAGGTAGCGGCGGACGAGACGGCTGCTACGGCCGAGTCTGGGGGGGGGCAGCGGAGGGAGCGGCTAAGACTAACGACCCTATAGCAGCGGCGAACGAGACAGCCGCGACCGCCAAGCCCGAGGGGGTAGCGGGTGAGACTGGTATGATTCCCGAGGAAGAGCCGGCCGCTCTTTCTCAAGAGTCTGGCAATGCTTCGATCATTGCTCTCCCCGCCTACGGTCCTCTGCCGTCTCCTAGCCTTGCAAGCACGACGACGGCTCCCGTAGAGTCCGGTGATGAGGCAACGGGAGGTGGACCCATGTCAATGGAGGAGGGAGACGCCGCCGTCTCGCTGGCGACTCATCAGGTAAATTTTGGGTTACCATCCTTTTTCTTTACTGTGTAACTTTTCTGACAACGCTTATCTTGTTTCTAACGCAGGCGCGACCGGTGTTGATTCCCCGTTGCTCAAGGGAGCGCCGTCAGCTGCTGCCTTGACGGTGGCCACCTCTCTACCTTCTCTCACACCATCGCAAATGCTGGAAGGTATGAACTTGTGACCCATCAGTTTTTTCTTTAGGCTGCATAATTCATGTACTGATGTTGTACCACTGTATCTTTGCAGGAGTGCTTTTTGATCACCTTTACCAGGTGTTGCACCCACACTTCTCCTTCCCGTCGGAGCGTGCTTCCTCCAGTAGCGCCGGTGAGTATGGTTTCCAATTGATGCCTTTCTTTTTTCCAGTAATGGGATTATTTCTGACTCTTCCTTGTCCTGACTGCAGTGCTACAAATCGAAGGAGGAGATGAAAGATCGGTCGAGCCACCGGCCCTCCCGGCTTTGCCGCCTGTTGCAGCTGGTATAGTAAACTATCCCATCGATGACTTTTTCATATTTTTTGAACCGTCATCTGATCGTATTTTGTTTTCTCAGCTGTTGTTCCGATTCCGGCGCCTTTTGAGTCTCGCGTCATAATGCCGGCCGGCCCCTTCTTGAGACGTCCATCATCAAAGGGTGTCGCAATGAGCTTGGGCATGCTGAGCGGACATGTCGAAGAGCTTGACGCAGATGCTCCCCCATGTGCTGCAGATTTCACTGCGGAGGTTAACCCGATGCTGGCGGCGCTTGTAAATTTTCATATTGAATGCGTCGTCGAGTCTTGGGTTAATCACTGCAGGGAAATCGAGGCCCGCCTGCATCAGCTGGAGCTTACGCGTCCTGCCCCTGAGACCTTGGCCACGAGCACTCAACGGGCAGCATGGATCGAGAAAAGCGCTTCTTACTTCTGCCATTTAGAACAAGAGGCAGCTTTAAGGCTGAGGGAATGTCAAGAGTCTTCAAGCGAGACTGCTCGCCTGCGTGCTGAAGTTGACGCGAATGCTGCTCGGGTGAAGGCTATCTTCGAGGGCCTTCTGCAAAGTCTTTCTGATGGGCTAGCACTGAAGCAGAAGCTTGATGCCACCGAGCGTGATGCCCAAGGCCGCGAAGCAGCTCGGCAGGAAGTTGAGGGGCGGCTTTCATCCTTCTTACAGCAGCGGGCTCAAGTGGAAGCAGAATAGGCGGTGGCAGCCGATCAGGAGAAGGCATGGAAGGAAGTGCATGGGCAGTTGAGAGGGCTATTTAAGATGCTTCCTTCCTAGTAGCTGCCTTTGTACCAATCATACACTTGTAATAATTTTTTTTTTGAATAAAATGTACACACTCTTTATTCTTTTATACGATTCGCCTTGTACTTAATTGAATTCATGAATAAAGATATACACATTTCCTTTTGCAATGTCTTGTGTCATCTCTGCTCCTTCTTCCTTCTTTTATTATCAGTACGCTTCCTTAGTAAACATGGTTGCCAGATGATAGAGCGAGCCTCTTGTCTTGGCTTCTTCAAGTGGTAGCGATGGCTTAGGCCGCAGGTTCAGATCTGCTGTCTAAGACTCTTCAACTTTATGAGCCGTGAGGGTCTCATAAAGACTTTTCTCCGTATGGATCGAGAGGATCTCGTAGGTGTATTTTCTCCTTAGGAATCGTGAGGATTCCTAAGTACGTTTTCTCTTATAAGTTGTAAGGATCTTATAAAAGAATCTTCCCTCCTACGAGTCGAGAGGACTCGTAAGCGGTTGTTTCCCTCCTTGTCGAGATTCGACTTTGGAGAGTGAGACCCGTGGATAGTATGCAAGAGACCGTTTAAGATCGACTTACAGGGTCCCGGTGCTTAGGAAACAAGTTTTTTAATCCCTGCTGCCTAAGGCTTTATCTTGCAAGTCGAGACGAATCGGGAAGTCCTTGCGAAGACACTAATTTCCTCACGAGTCGAGATGAATCGAGCAGCTCTCGTCAAGGACACTAATTTCCCTGAGTTGAAGTATTTTGCCGAGGACACTAGTTTCCTCGAGGTTGAAACGAATCGAAGTGCTCCTGCAAAGACACTAGTTTCTCTGCGGGATGACGTGAATCAAGAAGCTCTCATCAAGGACGCTAGTTTCCCTGAGTTGAGGAGATTGCCAAGGACACTGATTTCCCTGGAGTTGAAACGAATCAGGGTATTCCTGTAAAGACGCTAGTTTCTCTGCGGGCCGACGCGAATCAAGATGTTCTCGTCAAGGACACTGTTTTTCCTGAGTCGAAGTATTTTTCCGAGGACACTGGTTTCCTCGAGGTTGAAACGAATCGGAGTATTCCTGCAAAGTCACTGGTTTCTCTGCAGGTCGACGGGAATCAAGAAGCTCGCATCAAGGACGCTAGTTTCCCTGAATTGAGGTATTTGCCAAGGACACTAATTTCCCTGGGGTTGAAACGAATCGGGGTATTCCTGCAAAGACGCTAGTTTCTCTGCGGGCCGACATGAATCGAGGCGGTCTCGTCAAGGACACTGGTTTCCCTGAATCGAGGATGCTGTTAAGGACACTGATTTCCCTGGGGTTGAGACGAGTCGAGGTATTCCTGCAAAGACACTGGTTTCTCTGCCGGTCGACGCGAATCGAGGCGGTCTCGTCAAGGACACTGGTTTCCCTGAATCGAGGATGCTGCCAAGGACACTGATTTCCCTGGGGTTGAGACGAGTCGAGGTATTCCTGCAAAGACACTGGTTTCTCTGCGGGCCGACGCGAATCGAGGCGGTCTCGTCAAGGACACTGGTTTCCCTGAATTGAGGATGCTGCCAAGGATACTGATTTCCCTAGAGTTGAAACGAATCGGGGTATTCCCGCAAAGACGCTAGTTTCTCTGCGGGCCGACGCGAATCAAGATGTTCTCGTCAAGGACACTGGTTTCCCTGAGTCGAAGTATTTTGCCGAGGATACTGGTTTCCTCGAGGTTGAAAGGAATCGGAGTATTCTTGTAAAGACACTGGTTTCTCTGCGGGTCGACGCGAATCAAGAAGCTCTCATCAAGGACGCTAGTTTCCCTGAATTGAGGTATTGTGTCTTTCGGGTTTTATATGAGTTACCGTCAAGACTTGGCTCCGTTTTCTGACGGAGCATGGGAAGGAAAGATGTGTTTCCTTCTTTGTTTGCGCCCCTAGATTGTATACAGGGATTACTGTGATATCACCTGTAGGGCAGAAGTTTCATTCATTCATTTTTTTTATTATTGTTTTATTTCCGCGATGCTCTATCATTTCATCTTTATATCGCGAAAGTCGCGATTGCCCCATCATTTCGGCTATTTTTCATGGTGCCCAATCATTTCGGCTGTTTATTTTATTTTTACTCGCTGCTTTTATTGCGAGTTGCCCAATCATTTCGGCTATTTTGTGTACACACGTTTTTACTTGCTGCTTTTTATTGCAAGTCGCCCCATCATTTCGGCTATTTCGTATGCATGCGCGGCTTGCTGGCTTTTCGCCGTAAACCTGGAATCGTACACCGATTTCGGCATTAGCACCGCTACAACTAGGATGTTTCCAGGAGCGAATCATCATTTGCCTCTGTCGATGTCGAACAAAGGTGGCTTAGCGAACAGGGTTAGGGTCCTGTCGACTAAGGCTTTTGACTTCATGAGCCGTAAAGGTCTCACAAAGGTATTTCTCCCTACAAGTAGTGAGGATCTTATAGGTGTATTTTCCCCTTAGGAATCGTGAGGATTCAAAAGTGCATGTCCCTCTGTAAGTCGTAAGGATCCTACAGGAGGGTTTTCTCCTTGTAAGTCGAGAGAACTTATAAGGGTTGTTCACCACATGGACATATCCCCAACCATGGATGGGACTTTGTTAGGGAAATGTTTATTCGCACCCGTGGATTGTATACAAGGGTCAGTGCTGAGCCACTTGTAGGGCAATATCGAAGGTTGTGGGGGTTGCTTAAGCACAGGTTTAGGTCTCTGTAACTTAAGACTTTCAAATCTTATGAGCCGTGAGGGTCCCATAAGAGAGTTCTCCTTACGAGTCGTGAGGATCTCGCAAGTATATTTTCTCCTTAGGAATCATGGGGATCCCTAAGTGTGTTGCTCCCTTGTGAGTCGTAAGGATCTCACGCGGGTGGCTTCTCCTTACAAGGTCGAGAGGACCCTGTAAGTGTCCTTTAACGAGGTTGCTCCCTTTCGGGTTTTCACAAACACTCGCCGATAGTCCTGCTGTTTTTACTCACGGAGCCCTTTTGAGTTTTCATCCGTACCCATTTTGCTTATGGACGTACCGTTTTTTTAATTCTTTTAATTCTTTTTTTTACGAGGTTGCGCCCTTTCGGGTTTTCACGAACACTCGTCGGTAGCCCTGCTGTTTTTATTCACGGAGCTCTTTCGGGTTTTCATCCGTGCCCATTTTGCTTATGGACATACCGTTTTTATTTTTATTATATTTTTTATTACTTTTTTTGTATCGGTTTTGAAATGTTGCAACCCACCGTAGTTTATCGACATCTCGGTCAACGACTAGTTTTAGGACATAGTGGTCCGTCGTTAGTTTAAGGACGTTTCGGTCCATTCAGGAGAAGGCTGGCTACTGCTTATAGAGTTTGAGCTTAGGAATATAGCGAGCGGACATAGTCATCGTCATCTATCATTGACCTAGGCTGCGACTCATTAAGCGTAGTATTTCTTTAGGAAGCGACCGTTTATCGACCTGAAAGGCCTTTCACCGTGCATATCCATGAGTAGATAGGCTCCACCCTGGTAGACCTTGTCTATGACGTACGGTCCTTCATAGTTCGGCTCGAATTTTCTCCGCTTGGCGCGATTGGGGATCATAGGTCTTTTGACCACTAGCACGAGTTCGCCTTGGCGGAATGCCCTCGGCCGGGTCAATCTTTCATAAGAGCGCGTCATCTTTGCTTATAAGCCTCCAGATTTTGTTGCGCTATGAGCCGTGTTTCATTAAGGACATCAAGCTCCCCAAGCCGAAGGCGAGCATTTTCTTCGTCCGTCAGCTCGTTCTGGACTGCCACTCGCAGAGAGGGTAACTCTATCTCGAGGGGGAGTACTGCTTCTGTACCGAATACCAACATGTACGGCGTTGTGTTCGTAGCCCTCTTGAACGTAGTTCGATATTCCCAGAGAGCTTCTTGTAGTCTCATGTGCCAGTCCTTTTTATTTCGGGACACCGTCTTCTTCACGATCTTTGTCAAGGTCTTGTTGAAGGCCTCTGCTAGACCGTTAGCTCGCGGATTATAAACTGAGGAATATCTCCAGTCTATATTATGCTGTTGCGCGAAGCGACTGATCTTGTGGCTTCTGTAGGCTGGCCCGTTATCGGAGATGATCCGTCGTGGAGTTCCAAACCGATAAATAACGTGCGTCTTGAAGAAATGGAGGATATTCTCCGTCTTCACTTCCCTCAGCGGTATTGCTTCTGCCCATTTGGAGAAGTAATCAGTCGTCGCCAGGATAAAACGATGTCCCCTGGATGATGCTGGTTCGATGGGGCCGACTATGTCAGTTCCCCACATCTCGAACGGCCAACTAGCCACTGTCGGATGTAGTGGATTTGGATGCTGGTGGATGAAGTCCCCATGCATTTGGCGTGAGTGGCATTGCTTCGCATATTCGAGGCAGTCCTGGATCATCGTGGGCCAGTAGTAACCCATCCGTTTAATCTTTAACTTCATCTTCGGGCCTGCTTGGTGAGAACCGCAGAGTCCGTCGTGAACTTCCTGAACGACTCTTTTCGCTTCGTCAGGTCTCAGGCATCTCAACCACGGAGAGTCAAATGACCTCTTGTACAGAGTATTATTGACGAAGGTGAAGGACAGAGCTCGTTTCACAAGCTTATGTCTTGAGGACGCATCTTCAGGCGTTCGACGGGATTTGAAGTAGTCTACGAAGACTTCTCTCCAATCTTCAGCCCTTTCTTGGTCCTTTATTTGCATAGCCATTTGCTCGGTTGCTTCCTTTCCCTCAGATGATTCCGGAGATATTTCTGCCGGTGTGAGGACCCGACGGCTTTGTACCACGATTCTTACGTCATCGAGGTTTTCGTCAGCCAGTTTTTTAGCGAGCTTGGCTAACGCGTCCGCTTTGCTGTTTTCCGCACGCGGTATGTTTTCCAAAGTGTAGGAAGGAATTTGGGTTAACAGTTGTTGCACCTTTTCGCCGTACTTCACCAACTCTGGTTTGCACGTCTGGTAGTCACCATTTACATGACTGACGACCAGTTGGGAGTCTCCGTATATGAGGAGGTTTTCAATTCCCATGTCGATGGCGATCTCGAGGCCTGCTATCAAAGCTTCATATTCAGCTTCATTATTCGTCATCGGCTCTGTTTGTAGGGTTGCTAAGCACGCGCACAAGGGTCTACGAGGCATCAACCATGCCCAATTAAAAATTTAGCCGTGCCGAACAACCCGAATACGGATCTTTAAACTAGAGATTAGGCGAAAACTAACATGTTACCAACTTTAACACTAAGTGAGAGGGATTACAACCTTTGTAGATCTGGTCCTTCACTTCATATGCTCCGTGTTGTGGTCCCTTCGCTGCGATCATCGGGATCCGGACTCTCGAGAGGTTCCACGAAGAGAAAGATGCAACCTTTGCTTCCGATCTTCGATACTAAGATGATCTACCTTGAAGTTCCGTTAACACAAGCTAACACTCATGAAATGATGTGAACGCCCTCATCTAAATAGCAAGGGAAGATGAGGATGATGAAGTAGGATTTTTTTTTGCTCTCTTTAGTTTTCTTTTTCTCACTCATTTATCATCACAAAATCAAAATCAAGAAAGCTTTTCCATGAAAAGAGAAAATGAAGAAGAAGATGGAATCCTTTTGTGATGAATAATGAATAACTCATTAGTGAGGTTAGAATTGCAACCATAGTTAAGAATGAATCCTTTACCCTTGTAGAGAAACAACCATGGTCAAGGGTTTGGGTTTGGTTAAGCAAATATCTTCACAAAATATCTTACACAAAACAAAACATAAACCTTCTAGAAACTTCTAGAAGAGCTTAACCCTAATCAAACCCTAACCATGTTTAATCTCCACTAATCATGTTGCATTAATAACCATATCATGTTACAATATTATATATCATATATATAATATTTATTGTACCAAAATAAAATAATACAATTAACATATATCGCATATATATCAATGTATTTCCCGAGCGGGAAAAAGAATCTTTTAGTGAGCAAATATTAGTTAATGTAATTTAATATATCATATATATTATTATACATTAAATTATCGAATCAACCCTTGATCCGGCAATCCGGCTATATCGTATATAACCGACTAATATTTATCCGTACCGATTCATCGAATCAACACTTGATCCGATGACCCGGCTGATATCAAATATCGCGAGAACATAACACGATATCACATATCGCATTATCCTCGGTCCCGCACATATCACATATGTGCTCCTACTCCGTTTTGCCTGAGCCAAGAAACCTCTGTGTAGGACTCTAAAGAATCGTCAATACGCCGGCAGTAGGTGATGATCATATCAAACACCCACAAGCTGCAAGCGGTCAGCTAAACGTAACATCTACCCAGGTATTGAGCGCTCAGAAGATCAACAAGCAAGCCTGTAACTTCTCCTGTGAATCCAAACAGTAACACTCCCGTACAGTCCGGTCTCGTCGTCTGATATGTCGCATATCTCGCCTAGGGGTGGTAAACGTCAGACCCCAGTAGCTCGATAAGTCGTGTCGATATGAGGTCTATAACAGTTCGAGAAACTACTGATAACACTTACCAGTAAATCTCAGCAACCCTGGCCAGGGATTTCCGGTTATAGCCAATCGAACACAGCACAACATCAACTCCCTATACCGGGAGAGACGAATCCCCTCCTATCGCTCATTGCCTCCATGTGATTCGGGACTGCACCCAAAAGCCACCTTTTTACACGCCTTCTTAGACGTGGTATGATGGAAATCAAAGCACAGCGGGAATCACACA
Source organism: Agapanthus africanus (assembly GCA_030015575.1). Lineage (NCBI taxonomy): Eukaryota > Viridiplantae > Streptophyta > Magnoliopsida > Asparagales > Amaryllidaceae > Agapanthus > Agapanthus africanus. The sequence goes on from CM057337.1 coordinate 544,813,005, forward strand.
AGACTCTATGACGATCTCGGGTCAACAGACTACTCTGTACCAGTGTCACCGGAGAACTGCCATCTGACGTATGGTATAATACCATCTGGGAGTTCTCGGCGAGTCCGTCCAGTGTACCCAGTCTCCACTGAGCACCCGTACACCATCCTTGATGTCAAACACCGATGGATATGGGATCATCCATCGCCCATCATATGGGTCAAGATGCGTATACGCTAGTCTACTCTGGTGCATCGATGCCATGTCTCGATACACCTACGACTAGGAACAATTATAGGATGTACTCGTCGACTACCGTGGCCCCACTAGTATGATCTCATCATAGTCCTAATAGTCGAGTATATATCCTAAGGGCTTTATCAACATGTATATATAGAGACAATCAGAGTACATGTTTAGATAAAGTACAACCAGATAGCATACTATCATGTTGAGCAAGAAAGTCCTCCCTATATATGTCCTAGCATCCACTACAATATACATCGTATGTACAGTAATGGCCTCTAGGGTATACATATAACTAACAATCTCTCACTTGCACTAGGGCCATCTGTTGTGGTATCGCATACCCAACAATTTGCTGCGGTTGAAGTATCTCATACTCAACCATCCCATAAAAGTCTCTACTGGGAAAAAGGCCTTTGTGAGTGGATCCGCGCTGTTGTCCTCTGTGTCTACTGTCCTAACCTCGATCTCCCTGGAGATCTACCATCTCCATGATCAGGTGATACTGCCTAAGAATTATATCTGGATTTCTGATGGGACGGTAGTTCCTTGGCTAAAGCCACAACTCCATTGTCACACAATGGTAAGAACGAAGTTCATCTCATGAACTAATTAATATCCAGACTGCCTCTTTGGTAGCATCCTTGGTAACGATGTATCTTGCCTTTAATCTTCTAGTATGTCACGGTATCTAGCTTGGAACTCTTCCAACATACCGTCCCTCCACTGAGGGTGTAGCCAATGCCTGCGACTGACATTCAGTTGTCCTTATCAGCCTGGAACCTTTCCAGTGATTCTCCCCAGGATCGATTGATACCATCTCACTACAACTAGTGAGTATCCTAACATCCAATTAGATCTATATCATAGATCCAAAACCTACGATTTAGGAGGTATCACCTTGATCCTATATGGAGAATCCTTGTGATAAGCGGAGATTAACCGAGCGTAGCATAGGAAACTCCTTCCCTATCATGAGTATGTCATCCACATACTCTACGAGGATCACCACCATACTCTCTACTACCTTTTCGTATATACAAGGTTCATCTACCATTTTGATGAAGTCAAACTCTTTGACTACCACATCAAAACAGATGTTCCAACTCCGCGATGCCTGTTTTATTACATAAAACATCTTGAACACGTTTCCGCTACTCCCACTGTCTACGAAGCCCTCTGGCTGTGTACTTATAGACGCTATCTTCTAAAACATCATTTAGAAAAGCAGTCTTGACACCCAACCACCAGATATCGTAGTCATGGTGTGTAGCCGTGGAAAGTAGGATCTGGATGGACTTAAGCATAGATCCTTAGAAAAGGTTTCAACATAATCCATACCTGGTCTATGATGCAAACCTTTAACAAGTCTAGCTTTGAAAGTCTCAAATTTTCCATGTACACCAAGTAATCTTCTCAAGATATACTTGCTCCTGATGGGGATTTAACCCTTCAGATAAAGCAACCAAAGTCCATACTTTGTTGGTGTATAAGGATTCCATCTCAGATCGATAAGCACCCAGCCATAGAGAAACTAAAGTATCTCTCAGGTGGGTGAGGAACCCTACTAGATCGGCGGAGAGGCTGAGCTTCGTTGGAAACTATTGAATCCTTTGGTTCTACCAAATCATCAGCTGCATTTTGTATAGCTGGAACATTTCCAGTTCTACATAACAGACCTTGCCTCGAGCTTGTCCGGATTTTGCTTTTAGACATAGGCCGGACAACCCTAAATCTTAACAAGCTTAAGATATAGGCTCTTCCCTTTCCATATCACATATGAAGTGGTAGGCAACTGATTTGATTTGAACCCTATTCAATAGGTATGCAGCTTCTCAAGTGCATAACTCCCAAAAGGAAATAGGAAACTCAGTAGTACTCATCATAGAGCACACCATATCAAATAGGGTGCTATTGCTCCGCCCCGATATACCATCGTGCTATGGTGTATACGGAGGAGTAATGCTGAGAGAGAATCTCATTCTCCTTTAGAATAGTCCAGGAATTCCGTGCTCAAGTATTCTCCTCCTTGATCTTATCAAAGGACATAATACTTATACCCGTATTTTGGTTCTCTACTTCTAACTTATATTGTGTGAATATCTCAAAAGCTTCGGACTTGTGTTTCAACACATGTTTGAATCTTGGGAGATTATCAGAGAATGTAATGAAGTACAAAGAACCAGTCTTGGCATATGTAGACAGGAGACTTTCATACATCAGCATGTATCTATTCCCAAGAGTTCACTAACTCTTTCTCTGTTTCCAATAAACAGAGCTGTGGTCATTTTATCTTTGTGACATGACTGGCAAGTTTCATAAGATGTAAATTCAAACTAATTTAAATATGCATCTATATGTAACTTTGCTAGTCGGGTCGCATTGATATGACCTAGTCTACAATGCCTCAAGAAGGATTCGTTCATTTCTGAACTCTTCCTCTTGTGTGTGTTCTGTACGTTAAGAACTGTGGTTTGATTTAGAACGTCAATGCTTTTAGATAACGTGCCTGAACCGATCAACTCTTGATATAGGAAATGTTCAAAACATTATCCAACAATACAAAATTATATCCTTTCTTTACTAATAAAGAGACTGATATGATTTTGTATATCAGGTTCGGTATTTGTTGAGAATCAATGTATTCTGGTAATACAAGGTGATAGTGACCAACAGACTTGGCTGTAACACTTGCACCATTTTCTGTCTCATGAAACTTATCACCCGTTCTCAGTTCTCTACCTATCTGTAGCCCATGTAACAGATTATATATACGGGATCCTGATCCGGTATCACATACCCAGGAAGTAAAGGATACTGAGAAACAGTTCTGTGTAATGAACACACCCGAAGATGATGCATCAACATGCACTTTCTTCGTTTGGGCGGCACGGGAAATCTGGTATTCCCCAATTTCCTGCTCTGTCTTATAACAATTATAAGTTGGAGCGGGACCAACGTTCTCCAGCTCAGTATAACAAGCGGGTTCGGTCAATATATCCATTTTTTTTATCTTGATTAAGGCGTGATATGGTCGCTATCTGGAGAGAGAAAGAAGAAAACACTCAGCGTATGCTCTTGCAAGATTAGATTGGTTATCTAATATATCTAATCAGGATGTCTCCTACTGTTTTAGTCAAATCTTCCTTCAAACCCTAAAAAGAAAGACTAGCCGGGATTAATTACACGCTACAAGTTCGCCAATCTTTCAGCCAGGCCAGTGTCGGTACTTTGAGGGACGTCCCCCGTGCTTTCGCACGAACCTAATTAAAGTAAATCTCGTTTTCCCAGAGGCGTAACCCCGTTAACACCTTTCTAGACACCTACTTGATCGGCTAATTGTAATGTGTAAAACTCTCCCAGGAGTAACTCTTACTCGCAGCGGGTATCGGGATCTAACTATCTCATAGAAGGTATGCAATCTCATTGCAAATTTCAACACTTGAAATTCCCGATAATATTTTGCCCCAAGCGATCTATGACCTTGACAAGGTCAACAAACCATAGACCGCAAGTCAAGTTCAACCCGTCATTTCCTGATTGAATTAAACCCACCCGCACAACCCTTGACAAGGTCAACAAAGTCGCATGACTACCCTAATCCAATCGCATCATATGCTTATGCAGATAAGCATAAATAGCTACCGCACACTACGCCTTGACAAGGTCAACAAACGCAGCACGAATACTATGAAGTACTTATCTGAAATGACGGAGGGCTACGATGGGTGTTTCAGAAAACCCTTTGCGTAATGAACTTGATATCGTTGTAGAATCGAGTGATTTTAAATGGAGTGTTTTTGAGGCTTTTCTAGTTTTGCTAAAGGGGTCACTCCCGGTGAAGGGATCGTCGGCCCTTTCCTCATCGAATAAGGTGCAGGATATTTCACAAATATCACTATGCAAAGCAAGAACTATAGAAGCAATCAAAAGACAAACCGAGTTTGTAGCATCTGCCAGTTATTGCTAAAGGAGTCACTCTCGGTTAAGGGATCTCGGTCCTTTCTTTATCGAATAAGGTGCTGGATGTTCTACAAGGAACACCGCTATGCAAAGCAAGAACTAGAGCTACCAGTTTTTATAAACAAGTTTCTACAACATCTTAGGTTTCTTTTATTTCATTAATCTCATTAATAAAGTCCTATTTTATTATGCTTCACAAGCATCTCTTTTGAAAACGAAATCTGCAATATAACATATATCTCATATATATAAAATATAAACATTCGTCTCAGGCTGTAATATGATCTCATCACAGAACATTGCAGCAGAAGAACATGTATAAAACACGGATTCCACGGTCGCGATGAATAGCCAAACCCACATCCCTAGACCCCTACGAGAGCGGCAATTAACACTGCCAATCCTAGGGTTAGGAGACCCAGTCCCGACTCCTCGAGATGGTCTCCCACTGGACCCTAGAACCCGGTTACTTGTGCTCCCCGCCTTGGGTCTACCTAATGCGGAAAAGTAAATAATATATAACGGTGACATCTTTCGCTACCTGGAAGTGTCCCAATAAAAGAATATTACATACAAATGAATTTTGCATGAATGAAAAAGAAAAAACTCTCATCTCACATAAAACCCCCGAGTATTCAAACGCGACGATCCAATACAACATATCACAGCAACACATAATATCTCATATCATCAACGTAAGCAAGTATGCGTATTCCGATTGTCGTTGATGTATAGCAACGAAGCCGGCGATACACCACATACTACGCTTACGGCCACAGAAAAGAAAGTGTAAAACTACAACAGTTGGAATCCGCAACTTCTTTAGACATCGCATGCCTAACCAAATGAATTCCTTAGACATCGTATGCCTAAGAATTATAAATCCCGCATTTTAGTCTCATTTATCGAAAACTCTTTTCAATATCAAGTCGGGCAATTCAACAAGATTCCCGACAAACTGATCGAATGCTCGTCGCAAACTTTAGTAGACGGCCGCACCCCCGACGCCGTCGACGAAATGCACCAAGGCAGAACACCGCTGCCGCGAGCACCCGAACGGATGCTTTCGGTGACGGGGTTCTCCTACAGTCACTTGGTCGGGGCTTTGGGGCGTAGCTGTCTATTAAGTTTACCCGGCGAGTATCCACGTACGCTACGTGATTGCGACGGACTTTTGATCATATCAAAATTCCGTGGCAACCGATCATCTAAGACTAAACTTCTATGTTTATAATATTTAAATTAGTTATCTCATAACTACCTGTCGATTCCAAATATTGTATCACATTCCAGATAAATAGACAAAGTTAAACTTTCCGATCGAATCATCAAACACCCAAGATTTCCCCAATATATCTCAACACTTGAAATCAGTTTAAAAAACATCCATCACATGCCACAGTACCAATGGTCCAGCCGTAGAAGGGTCAAGCCAACGCCTCACATGTGGCACGCCGTACTGCCCCAAACCCTAAGGTTCAAAAGGCAGTTCAAGACGGTCATATAATCAAGTTAAGGTTTGTTGTCTTCTAGAGGGTCCACCGCGTTACTTGCACGACTTAGAACGTTCTTAAACACGAGGAAAAATCCAACTTTTGAAAAAATTTCCGACAGGGGAAAAAGTGAGTTATTGATATCCGTTCGAACTTTTTAATAGTTTCTAAAAGTTATCTGGACAAAACACAAAAGACGCAGTTAAAGTTCCCGATCGAATCATCGAATCCCCAATACAACCCAGAAAATTCAACAGTTGAATAAATTTTTAAAAATACCCGGGAAAACCAGCACTGCAACATATGAATTACTGTGCCAAAACCAATGCAAGATACGACAAAATGGCCGCGGAACCGCCGCACAAGCCATGCTTGTGCCGCGGTTCCGCCGCGTTATAGTGGAATCATGGACACGTGTTGCACAGTAATTCATAGGATTCCCTGCTGATTTTTCTGCATATTTTTAATTTGGAAAAAAGCACAGTTTTAAAATTTTTTCCAGAAACTAGGGTATATTGGGTTTTCCGGGTTCGATCGGACTTTAAACTTTGTCTAGACTTCGCTTAAAGCTCTAGCTTTGCTCTGATACCACTGTAGGGTTGCTAGGCACGCGCACAAGGGTCTACGAGGCATTAACCATGCCCGATTAAAAATTTAGCCGTGCCGAACAACCCGAATACGGATCTTTAAACTAGAGATTAGGCGAAAACTAACATGTTAACAACTTTAACACTAAGTGAGAGGGATTACAACCTTTGTAGATCCGGTCCTTCACTTCATATGCTCCGTGTTGTGGTCCCTTCGCTGCGATCATCGGGATCCGGACTCTCGAGAGGTTCCACGAAGAGAAAGATGCAACCTTTGCTTCCGATCTTCGATACTAAGATGATCTACCTTGAAGTTCCGTTAACACAAGCTAACACTCATGAAATGATGTGAACACCCTCATCTAAATGGCAAGGGAAGATGATGATGATGAAGTAGGATTTTTTTTTGCTCTCTTTATTTTTCTTTTTCTCACTCATTTATCATCACAAAATCAAAATTAAGAAAGCTTTTCCATGAAAAGAGAAAATGAAGAAGAAGATGGAATCCTTTTGTGATGAATAATGAATAACTCATTAGTGAGGTTAGAATTGCAACCATAGTTAAGAATGAATCCTTAACCCTTGTAGAGAAACAACCATGGTCAAGGGTTTGGGTTTGGTTAAGTAAATATCTTCACAAAATATCTTACACAAAACAAAACATAAACCTTCTAGAAACTTCTAGAAGAGCTTAACCCTAATCAAACCCTAACCATATTTAATCTCCACTAATCATGTTGCATTAATAACCATATCATGTTACAATATTATATATCATATATATAATATTTATTGTAACAAAATAAAATAATACAATTAACATATATCGCATATATATCAATGTATTACCCGAGCGAGAAAAAGAATCTTTTAGTGAGCAAATATTAGTTAATGTAATTTAATATATCATATATATTATTATACATTAAATTATCGAATCAACCCTTGATCCGGCAATCCGGCTATATCGCATATAACCGACTAATATTTATCCGTACCGATTCATCGAATCAACACTTGATCCGATGACCCGGCTGATATCAAATATCGCGAGAACATAACACGATATCACATATCGCATTATCCTCGGTCCCGCACATATCACATATGTGCTCCTACTCCGTTTTGCCTGAGCCAAGAAACCTCTGTGTAGGACTCTAAAGAATCGTCAATACGCCGGCAGTAGGTGATGATCATATCAAACACCCACAAGCTGCAAGCGGTCAGCTAAACGTAACATCTACCCTGGTATTGAGCGCTCAGAAGATCAACAAGCAAGCCTGTAACTTCTCCTGTGAATCCAAACAGTAACACTCCCGTACAGTCCGGTCTCGTCGTCTGATATGTCGCATATCTCGCCTAGGGGTGGTAAACGTCAGACCCCGGTAGCTCGATAAGTCGTGTCGATATGAGGTCTATAAGAGTTCGAGAAACTACTGATAACACTTACCAGTAAATCTCAGCAACACTGGCCAGGGATTTCCGGTTATAGCCAATCGAACACAGCACAACATTAACTCCCTATACTGGGAGAGACGAATCCCCTCCTATCGCTCATTGCCTCCATGTGATTCGGGACTGTACCCAAAAGCCACCTTTTTGCATGCCCTCTTGGACGTGGTATGATGGAAATCAAAGCACAGTGGGAATCACACAAGACTCTATGACGATCTCGGGTGAACAGACTACTCTGTACCAGTGTCACCGGAGAACTGCCATCTGGCGTATGGTATAATACCATCTGGGAGTTCTCGGCGAGTCCGTCCAGTGTACCCAGTCTCCACTGAGCACCCGTACACCATCCTTGATGTCAAACACCGATGGATATGGGATCATCCATCGCCCATCATATGGGTCAAGATGCGTATACACTAGTCTACTCTGGTGCATCGATGCCCTGTCTCGATACACCCACGAGTAGGAACAATTATAGGATGTACTTGTCGACTACCGTGGCCCCACTAGTATGATCTCATCATAGTCCCAGTAGTCGAGTACATATCCTAAGGGCTTTATCAACATGTATATATAGAGACAATCAGAGCACATGTTTAGATAAAGTACAACCAGATAGCATACTATCATGTCGAGCAAGAAAGTCCTCCCTATATATGTCCTAGCATCCACTACAATATACATCGTATGTACAGTAATGGCCTCTAGGGCATACATATAACTAACACTGTTAAGGAGAAAGAAAAGCGCATTATCTCTCCTTGTGGAGTTATGAAGATGAGGCCTACCCCCGATTTGATTATAGGGGTACTTTGTTTGCGCTTCTTCATGGAGGACGCTCTATCGAAATAGAGTTCCCATCGGGTATCACCACCGTCGATCGCGTCAAACGCATGTTCGTCTGGTAGTTCACAATTCAGAGGGGAGTCGGCCGGTATCGGATGCTCAGAGAGGAAGTCAGCGATGGCCTGGCCTTTCACTGCCTTGAGAGGCCGGTAGGTTATCGAAAACTCCATTAAGAGCAATGCCCATTTAGCGAGTCTTCCTGTCAATATGGCCTTCGACATTAAATATTTAAGGGGATCCACCTTCGAAATGAGATGGACTTCATGCGCCAACGCATAGTGCCTGAGCTATGTTATCGCAAAGATCAATGCCAGGCAGTGTTTTTCAATGGGGGAATAGTTGCTTTCTGCCCCCAGGAGAACTCGACTTAAATAGTAGAATGCTCTTTCTTTCCCTTGGTCGTTCTCTTGTGCCCATAATGCGCCTGAGGAACCTTCGAGGGCAGTTGTATAAAGAATGAGAGGCTTTCCCTTAACCTGGAGCAGCCAGCACTGGTGGATTCTGCAGATACTGCTTGATTTCGTCCAGCGCGCTTTGGCATTTTTGATCCCAAACGAACGGGGTTCCCTTTTTCATCAAGTGGCTATAAGGATGACACTTGCCTGAAAGATTGGCTATAAATCGCCGTATGTACACGAGCTTCCCTTGAAGAGACCGCAATTTCTTGAGAGTCCTTGGCGGAGGCATCTCCATTATCGTCTTGATCTTTGACGGATCTATTTCGATATCCCGGTGTCGGACGATGAATCCTAGGAATTTGCCCGAGGAAACTCCGAATGCACACTTGAGAGGGTTCATCTTCAAGTTGTATTGTCGAAGGCGTTGAAATACGGTCTTCAGATGCTCGAGATGTTCCTCGTATGATTTGCTCTTAACCACGAGGTCATCGATATAGCATTCGACAATTTCATGTATAAGGTCATCGAAGATCTTCGTCATGGCCCTCTGATAGGTGGCACCGGCGTTCTTTAAACCGAAGGGCATCACCTTGTAGCAGAATATACCCAGAGGGGTACGGAAAGCGGTGTGCTTCTGGTCTTCGGGATGCATCTTTATCCGATTATACCCTAATGAGCTGTCCATGAAGGAGAAAACCTCGTGAGTGGACGTATTGTCTATCATCAGCTCGGTGACTGGCACTAGGAAATCGTCCTTCGGGCAGGCTTTATTGAGATCCCGAAAGTTTACACATATACGCACCGTCCCATTTTTCTTCATCACCGGGACGATGTTGGCGATCCAGTCGGGATATTGATCTTCTTGGATGAAGCCAGAGTCGATTAATTTCTTGACCTCGGCATTGATACTCATCTCGAGCTCGAGTCGCATTCTTCTCGGCGCCTGTTTGACTGGCTTGACGTTCGGGGATATTACCAATTTATGCACAGTGATTTCTGGATCTAGTTCTGGCATTTCGGAATAGTTCCACGTGAAGAAATCTCTATACTGCATAAGCATATCTTTTAACGTAGCCACCCTTTCTTCAGATAGCAGCTTGCTGACGAATGTCGGTGGCGGGTCATTCGCCGTCCCCAACTCAATTTTCTTGAGGTTGTCTGCAGTAGTATTTATTCCATTCTCCAGCTCTTTCGGTGTTGGTGGACATTCTGAGATCACCTCGTCGTTGCTGTTTTCGAAGCACCAGGGAAGGTCATCCACGTTCTCGGACCCTTCTTTTGATATTGTTATCATGTGACAAGTACGAGCTTGCTTCCAGGACCGATGTGGATCTGGTTCTGCTCTCGTAGCTTTGGGTTCATGCTTCTGTGGCGGCGTTACCCTCCAGCTGTCAGACAGAGCGAACTTGCCGAGCTGATACTGATCTTCAACCCAGTTCTTGAAGGTAAAGCAGTCTTCGAGAGGATGCCCTATTACTCGGTGATAAGAGCAATAATTTGGGTGCGAGACTTTGCCTGCTTGTTCGGGGTGTTTAGTCTCCGGCAATGTAAGTATCTGATGTTTTAGAGCGAGGTCAAGTATCCTCTTTGTCTTGTCTCGAGGAAAAGAGTACGCTCGACTCATCTTCTTTACAAGGGACAGATCGGAACCGCTCGATTCCCGTTTGCGTAGGTTTTTAGTCCCGCTTTGTTGCTGTCGAGCGCTTTTTTCGCTTTTCGACTTGTTTTTGCCTCTGCTCCGAGCCTTTTTTACCACAGGTTGACAAGGAGCGGCACTTTCATCTTTCACGGCCTGTTGGAGGAGGCGCTGCGTTTTGGCTTTCTCGTAGATGGCCATTTCGCGGTTGTGGTCGTCTCGGACTTTTTGACCAACTTCCCTTATAAGCCTGTTCATTTGTTCTTCGAATGAAGGACTGGGTACCTTTGCATCAGGAACTTTTTCTGGTTTAGGATCAGCGTCCTCCTATTGAGCATCCCCTTCTTCATTGATGTCATGCACGATGTAGCAATCGCAGAGTAGCTCTCGTTTCTTGGATCAAATGTACCCAAGCCCGATTGTTTCCACCCTCCCACTAGGCAATTTGTGCTGAGTTCCGGGGACGTTCCAGACCCTTTCATAGAATTTGGCTTTTCTAGCGGTCTGTTTAAAGGGTATCCCTTGGCGCTTCAAAAGTTTCTTTAGTCCGTCCGTGTAGTATCTGGGTAAACGGATGGGCTGGATCCTGTCAAGCGTAGGATCCGTACCGTGCTAGATTTCTTTCTCCACTTTGGTTTTTTCAGAGCGGTAGAATAGAATTGCCTTTTTGCCTTCTCGGCTGGGAGGGAATTAGAACGTTCGCAGCTCCTCTACGCTGTAGGTATCGAGTGCATCCAGTTCTTTATGATGTTTAAGTGGAACCATGGTGACTTGCAGACTTTGCTCTTCGTCAGCGGATGTTCGTATTGAAGGCCGAGCACAGAATACAGCATGGGCCTCATCTTCCGAGTTACTACCAAAGATCAACGTAGGAGTAGATGGTCCTGGCTTGTTGTATTGGGGCGGGCCTGAATAAACTATCTCCTTTTCCTCCTTGGTATCACTCCCGAAGACGGGGATGGTAGCGTTAGCTTTATTCTCTGGCTTGTGACACCTCTCCGTGTCTTCGAAATCCGGTAAGAAGTATTTGGCATCTTCATATTTGCGGACTTCGTTCACGGAGAACGGGTTCAGTTCTCCTGTTACGGTATACTCGAGACCATCCTTAAAATATTTCATACACTGATGCTGTGTAGAAGGGATGATGTTGTACTCGTGTAACCATGGTCGGCCGAGCAGAGCATTGTAGCATGTCTTGGCGTCTATGACGTGGAATTTAATGTCCGTGACGAGCAGCCTAAAGCGTAACGTCAGTATCACAGACCCGAGAGTTCTTGATGATTGAGAGTCGAATCCGGAGATGGTGATCTTATCCCGAGCGAGGTGCTGGACGCTCATGCATATTTCTTTCAACACCCGTACATTGAGGAGATCGACGGAGGACCCATTATCAACCAGGATTTTGCTTATCTTTATATCGTGGCAGTATCCTGAGACCTAAAGGGGACGATTGTGTTCGCACGTCCCAAGAAGGAGGTCTTCATCACCGAAAGTGACATCAGCTGTGTGCACTTCTTCCAGCTCGTCCTTCATCTTTTCTTCGGCGAGAAAAGCTTAGAATTGCTCTAGGTCCTATAGCGCTTTGATCAGTGAATCCCTCATTTCTTTTAATAGTAAAAGGGCGTCAAGAATGCTGAGTTGCGAGGGTAACTTCCTCAAATGTGCCAGAATGTTATAGTCCACCTTATTTTTCTTTGGCGGGTCCTTGGCGGTTAACTCTTCCACAACTTGGTCATCTAAGGCGATATCCTCAGAGACCTTCTCTTTTCCCTTATCTTTTTTGTTTGAGGGTCCGAGATTCTTTATGGGTAGAGTACGACTACGCAGCCGGATATTTTCGCAGGCTTTTAGCTCTTCCTATTTTCCCGAGGTGGACTCTTTAAAGAGAGGGCTAAGCTCCATTTCCTCGTCAGAGTCGCTTCCGAATGTGAGAACTTGCCCTTTCCCGGCGTTAACCATGCGACAATCGCCGGTAGTTCTTCTAGGCTCCTCGGTCATACTTTTCCGTTCCCGACGAGTTTTGCGCTTCTCCCGTTTAAGATGTTGCCAGTGAACGACATACCCCTGCCACCATTTATTGAAAGCTTTGCACTCTTCGGTGGGGTGCGAAACCTTTCGATGATATAAGCAATAGGAGGGGTGCATTTCTGCTTTGCCGGTACTGTTTTCTTGAGAAGGTGGTAGCTTCATCCCCAGTGATACGGCTTTAGAAAACCTTTTCCTCGTCTTGAATTTGATTTTGTACGCAATGGATGTATTTTTATTTGACAGGAGTGCCTCAATCCTTTCGTCTAATCGCCGGCGCTTGGCCTTTTCAAATAGGACCGTTTCGCGTTCCCGATCAGCCTTACTTTTCAACAGAGCTTCATTGAGGAATGCATCAATGGTTTCATCTGATGGCCCCAGAAGTTTCGGTTCAGGATCTACCCCCAGCTTCTCAGTGCAAGGAGTTCTCTCATCGTCCGTAAACGAGTGAGAGATCACATGGCAGCTTGTCACGTATTCCTCGGATTCATCTGACGAGCTCTCTCCCTCATCTTCGTCTTGAAAGACGTGGTTGAGAAACTCCTGGAGTGTGATGGGAGTCCATGCCTTTTGATTGTATTCCTCCAGCGTGTCAATTTGTTTCTGTAAGTCCGTGCGCTTGTCGCCAGGCTTCACGGGCTTCTTGGATTTCTTCTTCTTCTTCTTTGAAGATTTTGACTGCTGGTTGTGAGTGCTCGGGCCATCACCACCGATCTTCGGAGTTGGGCGCGGCTTCAGCATCCCTTCAATGATCTGGGGTTCTATCGGGTTCTTCCACTTGACCACCGGGCATGTCTTGAGATCATTCAGCATCCCATGGAGCTTCTTCAATGAGGGAGCACGTTACCCCCGGCGTATTCATCTTTTTAGAGGTATGAGGTTGCGGCGGGTTCACCTTCCATCTTTCGGATAACGCAAACTTGCCTTGCTGATATTGATCTTCAATCCAGTTTTTGAAGACGTAGCAATCTTCAATCGAATGCCCCAATACTCGGTGATAGGGACAGTAATTGGGATCATTGACATCGCTTGGCTGCGACGGACGTCTTGACTCCGGCAGACTAATGAGTTTGTTACGCAATGCCAGTTCAAACAGTCTTCTCGTTTTATTTTGAGGAAACGGATAAGAACGTCCCAGCCTCTCCTCGAGGGATAGGTGTGGACGCATATTGTTTTGATGAATAACAGGCTTCAAGTTGCTCGGCTGTTGTTGAGCATTGGCGACGACGACCGCATTCCCTTTCCCCTTCTCATTTCGAGAGTCCGGCTTTGGAGGAGACGGTCTGTGACCCATCTGGTCCATCTGGGCTAGCATGTCAATTAGGGCCTAGAACGTGGTTGGTTTAAAGAACATCATGAACTGTGAAATAGTTGCATGAGGATCTAAGGTGCCCACGAACATGCCCACTGCCGGCGCTTCTTCAATGCGTTGTTCGCATTTTGACCATAGGTTCCTCCACCGTATCGCGTATTCGACCCACGTCTCGCCCGGCTTTACCTTGGCATTAATCAATGCTGTTATCGGGGTGCGTTCGCTGGCACTTGCGAAGCGCTGGGTAAACAACAACTCTACTTCAGCAAATGTCTTAATAGAGTCGTTTGGGAGCTTGAAGTACCACTCAAATGCCGTCTCCGACAAGCTACCGACGAGCTGGCGAAGCAACAACTTATCATCACCGCCGGTATTGCCACAAAGAGCCCTGAACTGGGCAACATGTTGATGGGGATTGCCAGTCCCCTTATAGACATAGAATTTCGGTATTGTATAGCCCGGCGGGTACTTGATCTGATCATACCAGCTCGGATATGGCCGCCCTGTTCTGACAACTTGACCGGGTGCCTCAGTCGCCTGATGAACCCGACCCGTATCTGCTGAGCTATATATTCGTCCAAGTCAGCTTTGGAGATTGTCTCCTCCTTAGCTGTTGACAGAGCCGGTGGAGGATTTGACGTTTCTCCCCTGTTATCTTCAAGGACGATCGGAGGATCTTCAGCAGGAGGATCTTGCTGGATCATCATACCCACCATGTCCTGGAACAGAAGGGCCATTCGTTTGATATTGGCTGCTTGTTCCGCAGCCTCTTTATCCTTCTTTTCCAGTATCCTGCGAAGGAATTCAGCGTCAGTTTCTTGCTCCTGGCGTTGATCCGAGGACGCTTCGGGGCTTTCTTTTGGCCCAGTGAGTGCGGCCATCGCATTCATCATTTCTTGGAGCTTCTGCTGCTGCTCCTGAACTTTAGTCACCGATCGCGTAAGCGGTCTATGACCTGTAGATGTACGGCTGTTCTCTTTCCCGGACGACATGTAGACGGTATGGACCACAATGCCCCCGGACTTAGGGCGTTTGGGCTCACCGCCTTTGACATTTGCCGCAGGCGTGGGGGTTTTCTCCGGCCTTCTTCTTTTGTGGGCCGTCGAAGTTGAGGGGGTCGTTTCCGCGGGCACCCAAGTAGTTGTCGTCCTTTGCTGTTTGACAGGACGGTTCTTTTCTTCCTGAGCCTTCACCCTCTTCTGCCGGCGAGAGTGATCTTGGTCGATTACTGAGCCCGGGACCCGTCGCCAGACCCTGTAAATCTTGGAGGACATCCGTTGAGGGGGCTGCTCCGGCTTTGTTCCCACAGCACTCTCCGCAGATGGAGGAGATCTTTTCAGCGTGGCAGTTAGGGAGTTCTTGCGTACCCTCCTTAACGGTTCAAAGTTGTTCCCAGTCGGAACAGCAGCATTGACTTCCACCATTGGAGCCGATGGAGTTAACCCAGAGGGGGAGTTGCCCCCGGCCTTCCTTACTCGGCGCCAGTGGCGACGTCGAGCGTGACGAGCTGTTGGGGCTGGCTCGGCGATAGGGATAGTTTTGTCTTACCCCCTGTCCGGATGAGGCGCCGCTGGTGCCAGCCTCTTAAAGACTGATGTTGTCCTTTCAGTAGCGGTATCCAATCTATCAAAGACAGACCTTCGAGCAGGAACGGGAGCCGGAATAGTCAGCCTTGAAAAGATCGAATCTTTAGCAGGAGAAGCCATATTGACAACTTCAGGAATAGAGATGGCTGTCTTCTTTGCGATGGCCATGTCAGGGGTCATGGGCTTCTTAGCAGGACCATCAGAGTTCAGGTTCAGCCTGGTAAAAACTGAGGTTGCCGGCTTAACATTGGACGACCCGTTGAGAGGGGCCGTAGTAGTAGTGAGCCGATCGAAGACCGACTTCTTTTGCGCTTCCGGTGCGGGCACTGGAATGGTGAAGCTTGCTGGTGGGAGCATGGTCCCGAAAAACAGACCGGTGGTGGCCTGAGTCACTTGTTCCACCGGCATAGCAAGGATAGAGGCCGCTTGAGGCCCATAGGCTACACCTCCAGGTGAGGGGGAGCGTCGGTTGCATTTGCATTTGGAGCAGCTCGAGCAGTTGGATGCCATTGATGCTTGATTTCTGCACCAAGCAAAAGACCAAATCTAGTAACTTGAAACCCTAGGGAAACCATTAACAAACCGTGATTCGTTCGCGAAGAAGACACATGAAGTGTGGAGTGGAAAGAGGAAAAGGTCCCACCGGGCGTGCCAGAATCTGTTCCCCTCCGAACGGCGGCCAAGACATGGAGACGACTTGCCTGGGATTCGGGATAGATGCTAATTGGTTTTATCCGTCCACCTCTCCGAAGATGCCAAGTTGATTTATGGCACCGTGTATCAGAGGTTTAGACGGATGCGGCCGATGTAGCAGACTTCAACAGATTCCCCCTCGCTTGAGGGGTTTTTGATTGTGGGGACGCTCTTCCCTGCAGGCGCAAGCCCCTGCAGTTAATTACGCAACCGCATCGCGGTAACAACTTTCTCCTTCTCCAGAATTTCACTTCGTGTCGTGGGTGTTTGTTTTTTTTGTGGTTGCCCGTGGATTGTATACGGAGACTAATTTATGTCGTTGCCCGTAGGACGTGGATTAGTCCAAATCCGTATTTTCTTAGATTTAGGTTTGGGGTTTTGGTTTAAGGATACGTTAGCCATATTTGAGGCTAAGATCAACTTAAACATTTTTTAAGGATACGTTAGTCTAATTTGAGACTAATATCAACTTAACGGGATCGCTTAGATCCGACAAAAGAGCATTTGGGGGCTCTATTGTTCCAGTTTAGGGACATAGTGGTCCATTGCCAGTTTAAAGACATGGTGGTCCATTGCCAGTTTAGGGACGTGGTGGTCCATTGAACGTATGTTCGTCGGGACCCGTCACCTCTCTGACGACGTTGAAGGATTACAACGACAGATATCAGAGGAGTTCAGAGATGTACCCTTGGACCAAAGTTGGTTGGGAGATCTATAGTCCAATTTGGGACTAAATTCTGTTTGAAGGTTTTGGTTTAAGGATACGTTAGCCATATCTGGGGCTAAGATCAACTCAAACGTTTGTTAAGGATACATTAGTCCAATTTGAGACTAAAATCAACTTAACAGGATCATCTAGATCCGACAAAAGAGCATTTGGGGGCTCTATTGTTCTAGTTTAGGGACATAGTGGTCCATTGCCAGTTTAGGGACATGGCGGTCCATTGCCAGTTTAAGAACGTGGTGGTCCATTGCCAGTTTAGGGACATGGTGGTCCATCATTCCCATTTGGGGACGAACATTAGTTTAAGGACATTTCGGTCCAACGTTCCC
This sequence comes from Agapanthus africanus, assembly GCA_030015575.1. NCBI lineage: Eukaryota > Viridiplantae > Streptophyta > Magnoliopsida > Asparagales > Amaryllidaceae > Agapanthus > Agapanthus africanus. The sequence goes on from CM057337.1 coordinate 544,830,277, forward strand.
ATTTTGGGACGAATATTAGTTTAAGGACATTTCGGTCCACGAGTTGAAAGATCCCGCAGTCCGTATCAATATGTGGTTGTCGGGACCCGTCACCTCTCTGACGACGTTGAAGGATTACAACGACAAATATCAGAGGAGTTCAGAGATGTACCCTTGAACCGGGTGTAAATTGATTTAAGAGAGCAGTCGTGCTCAGTCAATTTTGATTTGAGGACTTACGGCCAGAATTGGGCTATGTCCAGTTGAGAATATTCAACATTTATTTGAATTTGGCCTGTTAGGCCTTTACTAGGGCTCTGCCCCTGTTTAATAATGCATGGCATTTTTGCTTGGTCTATTAGACCTTTATTTGGGCTCTGCCCCCTTTTTTTAAATGATACACAGCATCTGTTTTGGTCTCACAGACCTTTGTTTGGGCTTTGCCTATTTTTAATAATGCATTGCATTTTTTATTAGGCCTGTTAGGCCTTTTTAGTTGGGCTCTGTCCCTTTTTTTTAATAATGCAGTGCATTAATTAGCCCGACAAAGCGCCATGTGGCTTGTCAGACGCTTTGCACCAGCACAAGGCACAAACGCATGTGGAGATGACACGTGTCGCGCTCTGGTGAGCGCAAGCGCAGTGCGCTGCGCTGTTGCGCTGCTGACACGTGGCGCGCTTTGGTGACTTGCGCCAAATTTAAGAGGGCAGTGCTATGTTTTTTAAAGCGCATAGCGCAAGTTGTTCTGGAGCTGACACGTGGCACTCTCTGGTGGCTTGTGTTGCGCCACGACAGCGCCCCGGCCGTCTATCCGAGGCCAAAATGCGGAATCAAAATTTTTCCTTACTTGGAAACCGGTGCTACCGCGGACAATGAAAACCCGGATCGTTAACCATTAACCTATACTAGCTATCAAGAGATGGGAAGAGAAGTATACCGAGCGATCCGTGTCCTTCGGTCTTCGTCTCCACTCCGATCTTCTGCGGAATCTCCGTCACCTCCTCGCTCGTCGGAAAGGGCACCACGTAGCCGGAATCTTTTACGGGCTCCCGCCTCTTTACCGAGGCAACTCGGGTGCGAAGTTGGCTAGCCGACGCGTCCAAGGCTTGCTATAGAATAGTGTAGAAAGCTTGTCTCTTTTGGGTATGTGAAGTTGCCATGGAAGATGTGGAGGAAAGGAGAATAAGCTATGGAGTGATGTGTGTAATCCTTTTTCAAGCAAGCATAAAAATTAGATGATTTCTTTCCACCACTCACAAAAATGATCCTCTCACTCTCAATGAAGTGGCCGGCCCTCCCTCTAAAGAATGGGATTGGAGAGAGAAAAAAAGAAAGAAAGAATATATCAACCATATAGAAAATGGTCACTCTCATTTCATATCTCATAAATACAAAAGAATGATGCAAAAAGAATCTCATGATGATGGTCAAATCATAATCCACACTTATGCAAGAAAGCTCCTCACTTCTAAGTTAATTGCAAACTTGCAATTAACCCCCTCCAACGAAAAGTCCGGCCGCGAAGGAATAAAAGAAAAACGGCCGGAACGGAATGCAAACTGGCAACTTCAGAAAACTGATCCCGTAATAAATTACAGGAAAACCCCGCTACTGCAAATACATGCCCGCATTTGTATTCCCACTGAACACAAATGCAAAGAGACAAAACTACACTATCAAATACTAGAATCCGGCTTAAGCCAAAGCCAGCTAGTAAAAACTGTCCGATCACGATCCGTGAAATACCGCACGTATCTGATCGAACCCTGCCATATCTCCATACGGCCTCTACAGCGTTTCGCCCGAAAGCTTGAGTAACTGAAAGTGTGGTGGACTCTAAAGACTCGTCAATACTATGGCTGTGGATTTAACCACTAGCACGTCAGAGGTATTAGCCAATACATGACGGGCCACCAGCTAATGACCAAAAGGGACGTCGATGAGCGAACTCATCCTGATACCCTACTGAGCCTGTTAGTGACAATATCCGTACAGTCCGGTCCGTTCGTCAATGAGCATCGCATGGCGGGCCTAGGGGGTTGGTAAAAGTCAGACCCCCAAAAGTGGTACAAGTCGTGTCGGAGTGTAGCCCAGAACACCCTGAGATACTACTGGAATACCTACCAGCAAATCTCCTGCCTCGGCCGAGGGCTTTGTGTAATGGCTCTCCTAGACACAGCGCGACCTCACCCCCAATACCGGGAGAGACGAACCCCTGCAGATCCGCTCACTGCCTCTATGTGGCTCGGGACTGTACCCAACTAAAACCTGTTTGCACGACTCCTTTGAGCCGTGGTAGGGTAGTAATCAAAGCACAGTGGGAACTCACACGAGAAAAATGACGATCTCAGGTCGATGAACTAACCTGTACACATGTCACCAGGGAACTGCTATCTGACGTCTGGTATAATCCTAACTAGCAGGTTCCCGGCGAGTCCTGTCCGGTGTACTCATAACCCAATGAGCACCTGTATACATCTTAGGTGAACCAACTGACACCAGTGGCTTGTGAGACCGGCAATCGCCCCTCGTCGGGGTCTCGACTGTATACACTAGTCTACTAATGGAGTATCGATGCCCTGTCTCGAAACTCCTACGACTAGGGACCTTTTAAGGATGTGCTTATAGACTACCAGCTCCCATGTATATGATCGCCATCATACTGCTGGTAGTCAAGCAAGAATCCTAGGGGCTCTATCAACGTGTAATAGCGACATGTCAGGTCACCTAAAGCAGTACACGATGATAAAGGTAAACCAGATAGCATACTATCATCTCGAGTAAGACTGTCCCACCGGGATAGTTCCTCCCTCAATCATTGCAATCACGTGCCTGTGATCCAATAATTGACTCTGAGGGCACTATCTCCAACAATCTCCCACTTGCACTCAAGGCTAATTATTGCGATGCCGCATACTCACAGCCCGTGTGATACCGAACACCCAACTCCTCTACTAGTCAGTCTCACAAAGCTCGTTTGCGAAACTATTGCGTTCGAGGAATAGCCTCAGTGAGTGGATCCGCTGTGATGTTTCTTTCTATGTCTCTCTATATCTCAAGTTCGCGGAGAAAGCCATCTCCCGAAATGAGCAATACCTGTCTTAGAATGTCTGGATGTCTGATGGGACCTAGCTCATAAATGAACTCCAAATCCAAACTTCTTAGACTGTATCGTCAACTGAACTTAATCAGTATCCTGCGCCATGCCACCATCGGTATTGCCTTGGACCATCTGTTCAAAATATTGCCCCTCGTCAGAAGGAAAACTATAACTCTGACAACCTCCTTGTCGTCCATGTCACCTTGGAAGCCTGGAATGATAATTGTCTCCCAAATGAGGCTGTCGTTATCATATCCCTAGAGCATTCACTTATGTTCTAAAACTGCTTCCGACTGTTTCTCCAGGATTGGATCAATATCAACTTATTGCACCTACTGCAAGAACAATATCTGGTGTGGTACTTGACATCTCATGATTGACTCAATTGCCTGAGCAAGTGATCTGCCAATCATGCACATCCCTCTCCCCTTTAGTCTGTAAGACACCTTTAGAGAGGGTGACTCCATTACCTGCAGGTACACTACCATGCCAGGAGTCGTCCATTCTAAATACTCTTAGAATGCTGTCAAAGTACCCTGATTGGGAAACCACCCAAATCTAGATCTAAAACCATAGATCTAGTAACCAGTATGTCTGATATAATGTCCAAGTCCTTTGTGGAGAAACCACTGTGTGACGACCATAGTATAACCGATCGTAGTATAGGAATATCACTTCCCACTTTGTGTATGTCATCCAAAACCCGGATATCACACCCTACTACCTTCTCAACAGATCCATCCCCTATTCTGATGACGTCAAACCCATGACTGTCACATCAGAAATAGATGATCTATCTCCGCTATATCTGCTTTGGTCTATAAATAGAAATAAGCCTGATGTCCACCAATGCTTCCGCTGCTCCCACTGACTACGACAACCCTCTGGCAGAGTCATATAGACGTGCACTTCTAAAGCTAGTTTAGAACGACGCTATACTCATCCTCCTGCCGGGTCTCGCAGTCTGGAACAACAACAATAGCAAGTGTGGGTAAACAAGAACTTCCCTGTCACCGTCCTTAAGGTTACCGGAGTACCTCTCGGGTGCCTGAAGTTACCCACCTTATCTGCGGAGTGGCCAATGGAATGTCAAATCAGATTGAATCTTTAGGTTCCTTATCAAATCTTCAGTAATCGTTTGCGGTTCTGGAATCACTTCCAGTTCTACCATACTCCCACTACTGTTTTTGAAAAAAAATCCGTTTCTTTTAAAAATGTGGCGAGTCAAGAACAATATCTCTATTGATCTTCCAGATGGTAGAAAGTCAACTCTCGTCATAGCCTGGGTCAACCCGCAAACAGCCATTACAGAAACGTGCCTTGAGTTGTCCAGTGTCTGGTTTTAAGCATAAGCCGGACAACTCCCCGTACCTTAACATCGTTAAGATATGAACTGTTCTATATCCAATATAGAACCAGAGGCACTGATTCAATTGAACCAGATTCAAATCATGCAGCTATCTCCAGTGCATGTAAACTAAATGGAAGGAGGCCGATCAGCGTTACTCAACTTAGGAATGCTTCCAATTATGAGTAACCTGAAAGAGAAGCAATTTCTCTTAATCATTACTATCAACTGAACACCATACACAAGTATCTACATCTTCGATCACTTTGAAGAATCTCGATACTTGCTACACCTGGTTCTCTACTCTATTCAAATACCTATAACTCCTCAAAACTTAGACCCTGTGTTCCTACGAAACACATGTCTAAGAACTAGAGAAGTTAAAAGTAAACAGAATATAGTATGAGGACCAACCCCTCTGTCCTAATGGACACTGGACAACATACAATACTCTGTATAAGTCCGCTGAGTCTAACAACTCTTTCACTGTGCGTCGTAGGTTGAAAACTGTACATATGGTTAAGAAGAATTACACCGCTGTTTAATGCTCCTTACCTAACCATCCACTGATATAGGTAAATGTCATCGACATAATATCAAAAGGTATATCTCACTCTATGAAAATAGACGTACAGATATATCAATTTGAAATTGGTGCACAACAGCGGATATTCAAAACCAAAAATTTGCCGACCGGCAAACAGCCCAGATGATCTCCTCAAATATCACTGATTACAACGAATCCCGATATAATGAGGATGATTACCCTATTCCCAATAACTTACTCACACTCATCATCTGTAAAACCATACAGATGTGAGAATCATACCTGGTAAATACATACCCTGGAGCAAATGTCCAATCGGGAAATCGGTTTTCTTTTAACAGTACACAGCTGAACTGAAACATTGAAATGTTTCGATGGGGTATCCTGGTATTCCTACTAACGCCTCTACCATTATCCAGATTCACAACTATAACCGTATAATTCTTTGCCACCTCTCCAAATCCCTTTATATGTCTTTAGTCATTACCTTCTGCACACCCCTTAGGCCAAATGGTTTTCTTCCTTCCCTACCGTTCGGCACCAGCCTATGGTTTGGAAGAAGACTATCCAATAAGCATAAAAGGTGTACTGTCCTAATCCTAGGAGCACTCGCAAAGCGAGAGAAGGTGAAGATAAAAGACAACCGAATAAACTGTATTCCTATTTCTCCTGGACCAGAATCCATCCCCGAACTGGAACAAGTTCCTTTCGAGTTCGTATATAACCATACGATGGAGTATCCAAATAAACTGTGGATCTTCGTAGTGATACGGAGTGTCCTGGAGAAATACAAAGGTGATTTAGGATTGGCGAAGAAATACTTGGTTCGGTCGTGAATAGCAGTCGCAATTTACTTTGCCCTCTTACTAATCCCTTGCTTTGTCTTAACTTAATACCTTCTGTACACCGTTTAGGCTAATTGGTTTTCTTCATTCCCTACCGGTCGGCACCAACCTAAGGTTTGGAAGAAGACTATCCAATTTGCGTAATAGGTGTGCTATCTCCTAAACCAAGGAGTACTCACAACTTGAGAGAAGGTAAAAGGGAAAAGACAACTGAATAATCCTATCCGTTTTCTCCAGAACCGGAAACCATCCTCGAATTCCTTCGAGTTCGTATCTAACCATACGATGGTTTTGTCCAATGGAAGTGGACGTTCGCAGTAATGCGGGGTGTCCTGGAGAAAAGGGTAAAAGTAGGAGTGGCAATGAAGTCTGCAACTCTGACAATCCAAAAGCCAGTGTTAAGAAGGTTCGGTCAACTTGGTCACTGAGTCATAGTCCAGGGTCGGGTCAATGGTCGCTGCCAAAGAGAGAGAGAAAAGAAACACTCAGCGTGCACTCTAACCTAGATCAGAATGGTTATCACTTTATCTAATCTGGAAACCTCCCACTGTACCTCAAATTCTCCTTCAAACCTGAAAGAAGAATTAGTCGGGTCACCCGAGGAGTAAACTAACTCATCAGTGGGAATCGGGATCCAACTATCATAGCATTATAACTTGACGGAATCCACTCAAGTCACCACACTCCAGAAGGTATGCGCATGCCTGGCAAGTTTCAGTTCTTTTGAAACTCCCGATGTGATTTTTACCCCAAGCGGTTTATGACCTTGACTAGGTCAACAAGCCATAAACCGCCAGTCAAGTTCAACCCGTCATTATTCTGGATTGCATTAAACCCACCCGTAGGTGCCCTTGACTAGGTCAACAAGGCCGCACGACTGTCTTAACCAATCCCACTTATGCAACAAACAAGTACCACGTAGCTACCGAACACTACGTCTTGACTAGGTCAACAAACGCAGCACGAATACTAAATAATACCTGTAGGAAATGATGGAGGGCTACGGCTGGTTTTTGGCGAAAAACCTTTAACGTAATGAACTTGATATCGTTGAAGGAACTGCATAGTTTTTTATAAAAATATAGTGACGAAAACCTTTACTAAAGAGGTCACTCCCGGTGAAGGGATCTCGGCTCTTTCCCCGTAGAATGAGGTGCAGGATATTCCAACTGAATATCACGATGCAAAGCAAAAGTAATTGGCTATAGTGAAGTTAATGCCCTGACGCAAACTTCTGTCCAAGGGGTCACTCCCGGTGAAGGGATCTCGGCCCTTGCCTCATCGACTGAGGAGCAGGATATTCCAAATGAATACCACTATGCAAAACAAAAGTGAACGTCCTTGCAATAACAGCTTTTTGAAAAATGTTCCAACAACATCAGAATAGGTTTGTTTATCTTGCATTGATCCGAATCAACGCAGTCCCATCAATTGATCACACCACAAAGAACGAAAATATACTGATGTACGTATATGCCATCCGCATTCGCCACTGGGTCCCGTCATCACCCGTTAGGTTACTTAACTAACGACAGAGCGGGGACTGGACTAGCGCGGATGCAAAACATATACAACATCTACTAATATATATACCAATATATTATATTCGCTCAAGGCGTGATAAAAAGCAACATCACAGAAATGTACAGATATCTGGAAGCCCCGGGTTTCACAGAGCTGCAGCTGAAACCCGACGTTCCCCTGGTCGTGTGGATAGCCTGTGCAATGAAATCTTAGACCCCTACGGGCGCGGTAAGTCACCCGCCAAAACCTGAAGCGAGGCAGCCCCCTTCAGCTCCGTGAATGGACCACCCAGCACTTCATGGAATCCGGTAACTTGGGCACCCCTCCTGGGTCAACCTGTACCCCCTACGAGTGCGGCGAATAGCCCGCCAATCCTAGAGTGAAGCCCCCTCCGTCTCAATGCCATGAGATGCGGGCCCGTTGCCCTCTAGAACCCGGCTATCCGTGCACCCCTCCGCGGGGTAATCCTAGTACAGAAAGTAAAATATACATACAACGGGTACATCGACCGCAACCAGGTCGTGTCCCAAAAGAATAATACAAACAGGCAGTGACGGCAGTCCACATGTCGGACGCTCGCCCCGCAATATCAAATGTACATAATACAACCACAACAGTACTAGCATTGCATCCAGGCTATCCCCCACGACCGATCCGCAACAACACAGCATAAACATAGAATATCAACGTGAAAGTCACGTTCGCAAATCCGTCTAACCGGGCTATAGCAGTTAGACGGGATTTACCGATCAAGTGACATTCACGGTCGCAGATAATGTAAATACTGTGAAATAATGTGTTTAAAAATATCCGATCGATCAAACAATTAACAAGTGAGCCTCCAAGTAATACTGTAGCAGTCACAGAAGATCTGGGCCCAAATTTAATATCCCAAAACACCCAAAATCAGCCCACATGGCCACTGAAAAAATTGGACAAAGTGACATCATTAAAGTGCGGCGGAACCGCGGCCCAAGGGGGGGTTTGGCCGCGGTTCCGCGCTTCACTAATCGACTGATTGTGTCGAATTTTCACAGAAGTCTTAGAATATCTTGTACATCAGTTTTCTACAACCTGAAAAATTTTTTGAGCAAGGAAAAATTCAACAGAAAACTGATGCATGCAAAAACGCGGTTTTTGGAATTTTGGTCGATCAGAAATGCAAAACACATTAGAACAAGCTAGGTAAGGTTAATGGCGTGGCTCTGATACCATGTTGCGCCACGGCAGCGCCCCGGCCGTCATCCGAGGCCAAAATGCGGAATCAAAATTTTTCCTTACTTGGAAACCGGCGCTACCGCGGACAATGAAAACCCGGATCGTTAACCATTAACCTATACTAGCTATCAAGAGATGGGAAGAGAAGTATACCGAGCGATCCGTGTCCTTCGGACTTCGTCTCCACTCCGATCTTCTGCGGAATCTCCGTTACCTCCTCGCTCGTCGGAAAGGGCACCACGTAGCCGGAATCTTTTATGGGCTCCCGCCTCTTTACCGAGGCAACTCGGGCGTGAAGTTGGCTAGCCGACGCGTCCAAGGCTTGCTATAGAATAGTGTAGAAAGCTTGTCTCTTTTGGGTATGTGAAGTTGCCATGGAAGATGTGGAGGAAAGGAGAATAAGCTATGGAGTGATGTGTGTAATCCTTTTTCAAGCAAGCATAAAAATGAGATGATTTCTTTCCACCACTCACAAAAATGATCCTCTCACTCTCAATGAAGTGGCCGGCCCTCCTTCTAAAGAATGGGATTGGAGAGAGAAAAAAAGCAAGAAAGAATATATCAACCATATAGAAAATGGTCACTCTCATTTCATATCTCATAAATACAAAAGAATGATGCAAAAAGAATCTAATGATGATGGTCAAATCATAATCCACACTTATGCAAGAAAGCTCCTCACTTCTAAGTTAATTGCAAACTTGCAATTAACCCCCTCCAACGAAAAGTCCGGCCGCGAAGAAATAAAAGAAAAACGGCCGGAACGGAATGCAAACTGGCAACTTCAGAAAACTGATCCCGTAATAAATTACAGGAAAACCCCGCTACTGCAAATACATGCCCGCATTTGTATTCCCACTGAACACAAATGCAAAGAGACAAAACTACACTATCAAATACTAGAATCCGGCTTAAGCCAAAGCCAGCTAGTAAAAACTGTCCGATCATGATCCGTGCAATACCGCACGTATCTGATCGAACCCTGCCATATCTCCATACGGCCTCTACAGCGTTTCGCCCGAAAGCTTGAGTAACTGAAAGTGTGGTGGACTCTAAAGACTCGTCAATACTATGGCTGTGGATTTAACCACTAGCACGTCAGAGGTATTAGCCAATACGTGACGGGCCACCAGCTAATGACCAAAAGGGACGTCGATGAGCGAACTCATCCTGATACCCTACTGAGCCTGTCAGTGACAATATCCGTACAGTCCGGTCCGTTCGTCTATGAGCATCGCATGGCGGGCCTAGAGGGTTGGTAAAAGTCAGACCCCCAAAAGCGGTACAAGTCATGTCGGAGTGTAGCCCAGAACACCCTAAGATACTACTGGAATACCTACCAGCAAATCTCCTGCCTCGGCCGAGCGCTTTGTGTAATGGCTCTCCTAGACACAGCGCGACCTCACCCCCAATACCGGGAGAGACGAACCCCTGCAGATCCGCTCACTGCCTCCATGTGGCTCGGGACTGTACCCAACTAAAACCTGTTTGCACGACTCCTTTGAGCCGTGGTAGGGTAGTAATCAAAGCACAGTGGGAACTCACACGAGACAAATGACGATCTCAGGTCGATGAACTAACCTGTACACATGTCACCAGGGAACTGCTATCTGACGTCTGGTATAATCCTAACTAGCAGGTTCCCGGCGAGTCCTGTCCAGTGTACTCATAACCCAATGAGCACCTGTATACATCTTAGGTGAACCAACTGACACCAGTGGCTTGTGAGACCGGCCACCGCCCCTCGTCGGGGTCTCGACTGTATACACTAGTCTACTAATGGAGTATCGATGCCCTGTCTCGAAACTCCTACGACTAGGGACCTTTTAAGGATGTGCTTATAGACTACCAGCTCCCACGTATATGATCGCCATCATACTGCTGGTAGTCAAGCAAGAATCCTAGGGGCTCTATCAACGTGTAATAGCGACATGTCAGGTCACCTAAAGCAGTACACGATGATAAAGGTAAACCAGATAGCATACTATCATCTCGAGTAAGACTGTCCTACCGGGATAGTTCCTCCCTCAATCATTGCAATCACGTTCCTGTGATCCAATAATTGACTCTGAGGGCACTATCTCCAACAGCTTGCGCCAACCCAAGAGCGCAACAGTGCAGATTTACAAGTGCAAGGCACTGTTTTAATATCTTGATCCAATTTTGGATTCAAGAAAAGAATCTTTTAAGATTCTAGAACCAGTGGTTCATCAAAAAGCAATGCCTTTCTGTAGATCAAATGATCTAAAGAAGTATATTACTTCTTATTATTTTTTGTTATTATTTTATCTTTCCTTTTTATTTTAAGATCTTGATCTTATTCTTAGATCATTGATCTTTTCAGAAGAAATTCTTCTTTTCTAAGGTTTACCTTTCTTTTTTCTTTCTTGAATTCTTCTCAAACTTTCTTTTTTAGGAGTTCTCTGAATTCTCTCTCTGTTTTTTGTGTTGATGTGTGTTTTAGACTTGGGGTCTAGGGGCCTTTATATAGTGCCAATTAGTTCGTTAAATTAGTTAAAGAGATCTTTCTCTGAGTGATTTAGGGATTTTTCCCTACCGTTGGATCTTTGATCCAAGGGCTTCTGTTTTACATAAGACAATCTTCTTGTTTTAATAAGATCAGAAAGATCGTACTGGAATTTTAATTCTGTTTGGCGCAAACGCACCAGCGCTGAGTGCAAATAATCTGAAGCGTTGCTTCAATTTTTGAATTTTCAAAATTGAAACAGAGCTTTGCTCTGATTAGGGGAAACACTGTCGTTTTTCAAAAGTGTTCAAACAATTATTTAGAGTAGCTTAAAAATCTGTGCAGGCAAATCTATGGATACTGGAAAAATTTGGGCTCCTGAAGCCACCAAAGAGCCGCGGAACCGCCGCACTTACCCCTTATTGGCGGCGGTTCCACGGCCATTTAGTGGCGACGGGCTTCAAATTTTTTTCTGTAGCCCCCTTATGTGAAATTGTGATTTTTGTGATGTCCTGTTTTGGCCCAGGTTTCTGTGCAGTATTGTTTTTGCTATTGGGGCTAATTTAGAACTTAGTCGATCGATATTTGAAGTGTGGGTTTAACAGTACATACATTATAATCTTCGACTGTGAATGTCATTTGATCGGTAAACCCTTCTAACTGCTATATGTTCTTTTAGATGGGTTTGCGAACGTGACATTCATGTTGATGCCCTGTGTTGTGCTGTGATGTTGGTTGGATCGTCGTGGTGGATAGCTATAGTGCAATGTTAGTACAGTTTATTTTCATTTGTACATTTGATATTGCGGGGCGAGCGTCCGACATGTGGACTGCCGTCACTGCCAGTTTGTATATTATTCTTTTGGGGCACGACCGGGCTGAGGTCGATGTCACCCTTGTATATTATTTTATTTTCTGTACTAGGATTACCCCGAGGTGGAGTGCACGAATAGTTCTAGAGGGCAACTGGTCCACATCTCAAAGCATTCAGACGGAGGGGACCTTACTCTAGAATTGGCGGGCTATTCGCCGCACTCGTAGGGGGTATAGGTTGACCTAGGAGGGGTGCTCAAGTTACCGGATTCCGTGAAGTGCTGGGTGGTCCATTCACGTTGCTGAAGGGGGCTGCCTCGCTTCTGGTTTTGATGGGTAACTTGCCGTGCTCGTAGGGGTCTAGGTTTCATTGCACAGGCTATCCACACGACAGGGAATGTCGGGTCTCACTTGCGGCTCAAGTGAAACCCAGGGCTCCAGATTATCCACCATTCTTTGTTGCTTCTGTGATGTTTCTGTGATGTTGCTTTATATCATGCTTGGGACGAATGTTATATATATATTTATATATACTAGTAGATGTTGTATATGTTTTGCACCCGTGCTAGCCCAGTCCCCGCTCTGTCGTTAGTTAAGTAACCTAACGGGTGATGACGAGACCCAGTGGCGAATGCGAATGACATATATGTACATTTTATTTTCGTTCTTTTCTAGTGTGATTAATTGATGGGACTGCATAGATTCTTATCAGTGCAAGGATAAAACAAACCTATATATGATGTTGTTGGAACCAAGTTTTTAAAAAAAAATTACATTACAGACGTTCTCTTTTGCTTTGCATAGTGGTATTCGGTTATGAATATCCAGCACCTCATTCGACGAGGCAAGGGCCGAGATCCCTTCATCGGGAGTGACCCCTTGGGTAAAAGTTTGCGTCAACGTAATAACTTTACTATAGTCATTTCCTTTTGCTTTGTATCATGGTATTTATTTGGGATATCATGCACCACATTCTACGGGGAAAGAGCCGAGATCCCTTCACCGGGAGTGACCTCTTTAGAAAGAGTTTTCACCACTATATATTTATAAAAACCACTTGGATTCCTTCAACGATATCAAGTTCATTACGTTATGGTTTTTCGAAAAAAACCAGCCGTAGCCCTCCGTCATTTCAAATAGGTATCTCGTAGTATTCGTGCTATGTACGTTGGTCTCTATCAAGGCATAGTGTACGGTAGCTGCGTGATACGTGTCTGTAGCATGGATATGTGATTATCTAGGACAGCCGCATAGTCACGTTGGTCTCTATCAAGGGCTTGTGCGGGTGGGTTTAGATCAATCTTGGATAATGACGGGTTGAACTTGACTAGCGACTTATGGCACGTTGGTCTCTATCAAGGCCATGAAGTCGTTAGGGGTAAAAATCACATCGGGAGTTTCAAACATACAGGAAACTTGCCAAGCTTGCGCATACCTTCTGGAGTGTAGTGACTTGAGTGGCATCCATCAAGTTATCATGTGATGATAGTTGGATCCCGATTCCCACTGATGAGTAGGATTACTCCTCAGGTGATTCCGACTAATTCTCCTTTTGGGTTTGGAGGAGAATTTGAGGAAACGGTGGGAGCCATCCGGATTAGATAAAATGATTAACCATTCTGATCTAGGTTAGAGTGCACCATGAGTGTTTCTTCTCTCTCTCTCTCTCTGGCTGCGACTTTGACCCGACCTTTGACTAGAACTCATGAAACCAAGTTGACCGAACCTTCTTAAAACACTTTGGCTTTTGGAATGTCACGGTGTCGCATACATCATTGCCACTTTTATATCACCTTTGTATTTCTCCAGAACACCCCGTATTATTACGAATATCCACTTCCATTGGATAAATCCATCGTATGGTTATATACGAACTCGAAAGAACTTTTTTGAGGATGGATTCCGGTTCTGGAGAGATTGAATAGGATTATTCGGTTGTCTTTTTTCTTTACCTTCTCTCAGGTTGTGAGGGCTCCTAGGATTAGGAGAGGGTACACCTATTGAGCTTATTGGATAGTCTTCTTCCAAACCATAGGCAGGTGCCGAACGGTAGGGAAGGAAGAAAACCAACAAGCTTAACTATGGTGTACAGAAGGTAATAAGTAAAGACATATAAAGGGTTTAGAATAATGGCAAAGGAAATTGCGATCACCATCATTCACGACAAAGACCATGTATACCCCTGCCACTCCTACATCCACTTTGCTTTTCTCTAGGACACTCCGTATCACTACGGATATCCACTTCCATTGGATAAATCTATCGCATGGTTATATATGAACTCGAAGGAACCTTTTCGAGGATGGATTCTGGTTCTGGAGAGAAAGGATAGGATTATTCAGATGTCTTTTCCTATTACCTTCTCTCAGGTTGCGAGGGCTCCTAGGATTAGGAGAGTACACCTATTACGCTTATTGGATAGTCTTCTTCCAAACCTTAGGCTGGTGTCGAAGGGCAGGGAATGAAGAAAACCAATTAGCGTAAAAGAGGTGTACAGAAGGTAATAAGTAAAGACATAATAAAGGGATTGCAATGAGGGCAGGTATAGTGTATGGTTACTGTCGTGAATCAGGATCGTGGAAGAGGCGTTAGTAGGAATACCAGTAAACTCCTTCAAAACATTTTCATGTTTCAGTTTCACTGTGCGATGTTAATTGATAACTGTTTTCCTAGCTAGATTCTAACTCCACGGTATGTATTTACCAGATCAGTTTCTCACATTTGCATGTTATTACAGATGGTGAGTGGGAGTACAATATTGGGAATTGGGTGATTAGATTCTCATTATATCGGAATTCGTTGTAATTGGTGATATTTGAGGAAATCATCTGGATTTTGCCGGATGGCAAATATATGGATTTGAATATCCGTTGTTATGCACCAATTTCAAACTGATGTATCTGTACGTTTATTTTTATAAAGTGAAATATATCCTTTTGATATTATGTCTGTGACATTTACCTATATTGGTTAGTAATTAAGTAAGGTGCATTCAACAGCGGTGTAATTCTTCTTAACCATACTACAGTTTTTCAACCTACGACGCACAGGGTTTGAGTTGTTGAACTCAAGAGATTTATACAAAGTATTGTATGTTGTCCAGTGTCCATTAGGACAAAGGTGTTGGTACTCATACTATATTGTGTTTACTTATGACTTCTCCAGTTCTGGACAAGTATTTCGTTGAAATGCAAGGTCCAGATATTCAGAAGTTATAGGTATAAGAATAAAGTAGAGATCCATTTGTTGTAAGTATCAGGATTCTTCGAGGAAGTCGAAGATGTAGATACTTGTGTTTGGTATTCCATTAATAGTAATGGTTTTGAGAACTTGTTTCTCTTTCAGGTCACTCATATATGGATGCACTCCTAGATGAGTAATGCTGATTGACCTTTTTCCATTTGGATGATATGCACGGGAGACAGCTGCATGTTTTTGAATCTGGTTTAAATTAAATTAGTGCTTTTGTTTCTATATTGGATATATATAGAATCAATTTATATCTTGACGATGTTAAGGTATAGGGAGTTGTCCGGCTGATGCTTAAAACCAGAATCCGGATAAACTCAAGGCACGTTTCAGTAATGGTTGTTTATGGGTTATCCTGGGCTTTGACGAGGGTTAACTTTCTACCATCTGGAAGATCAATATTTATATTGTTCTTGACTCGCCACAGTTTTAATAAAATGGATTTTTTCAGAAAACAGAAGTGGGAGTATGGTAGAACTGGAAGTTATTCCAGAACCACAAACGATTCCTGGAAATTTAATAAAACCTAAGGATTCAGTTGGATTTGATGTTCCATTAGCCACTCCGCAGATTTGGAGGGTAACCTCATCCACCCGAGAAGTACTTCGGTCTTCTCAGAGACGGTGACAGGGAGGTTCTTGTTTACCCACACTTGCCATTGCTGTTGTTCTAGACTATAAGACCCGGCAGGAGGATGAGTATAGCATCGTTCTAAACTAGTTTTAGAAGTGCACGTGTATATGACTCTGCCATAGGGTCGTTGTAGTCAGTGGGAGCAGCGGAAGCATAGTGGGCAGGTAGCTTATGTCTATTTATAGACTAAAGCAGGTATAGCGGAAATAGATCATCTAATTTTGATGTGACAGTCATAGGCTTTGACCTCATCAGAATAGGAGATGGATCTGGTAAGAAGGTAGTAAAGAGTGATGTCCAGGTATTGGAATGACATGCACTTGATAGGAAGGGATATTCTTATACTACGATCGGTTATACTTTGGTTGTCACACAGTTGTTTCTCCACATAGGATATAGAAATAATATCAAGTTTTCTGGTTACTAGATCTATGGTTTTAGATCTAGATTTGGGATGTATCCCAATTTGGGTACTTTGACATCATTATAAAGATATTTTAGAATGGACGACTTCTGGCATGGTGGTGTACCTGCAGGTGATGGAGTCACCCTCTCTAAAGGTGTCTTACAGACTAAAGGGGAGAGGGATCTGCATGATTAGCATATCACTTGCTTAGGCAATTGAGTTAATCATGAAATGTCAAGTACCACACCATATATTACTTTTGCACTAGATGCAATAAGCAGATATATTAATCCAATCCTGGAGAAACATTGGGAAGCAGTTATTGAACATAAGTGAATGTTCTAGGGAAATGATTACGGCAGCCTCCTTCGGGAGACGGTTATCATATCAGGCTTCCAAGGTGACCTAGATGACATAGTGACGGTCAGAGTTATAGTTTTTCCCTCTTCTGAGGGACAGTATGTTGGACAGGTGGTCCAAGCGGATACTGAGGAAAGGCAAGGCGCAGGATACTGATTAAATTCAGTGGACGATACGGTCTAAGTAGTTTGCTGGATTTAGAGTTCATTTATGAACTGGGTCCCATCAGACATCCATACACATTCTAAGACAAGTATTGCTCATTTCGGAAGATAGCTTTCTCCGCAAAGTTGAGATTAAGAGAGATACAGAAAGAAACATTGGAGTGGATACACTCACTGAGGCTATTTCTCGAACGCAATCATTTTCGCAAACGGGATTTGCGGAACTGATTAGTAGAGAAGTTGGGTGTTCGGTATCACACGGGCTGTGAGTATACGACATCGCAATAATTGGCCTTAAGTGCAAGTGGGAGATTGTTGGCTATAGTTCCCTCAAGGCAATTATCATAGTCGCGGACTTGTGATTATGATGATTGAGGCAGGACCTATACCGATGAAATAGTCTTACTCACGATGATAGTATGCTATCTGGTTTGTCTTTATCATTATGTACGTGTTGATAGAGCCTATAGAATTCTTGCTTGACTGCCAACAGTATGATGGCGATCATATTTGTGGGAGCTGGGGTCTATAAGCGCATCCTTAAATGTCCCTAGTCGTAGGAGTATCGAGACCGGGCATCGATACTCCAGTGTAGACTAGTGTATACTGATTGAGACCCCGACGAGGGGTGGTGGCCAGGTCTCATAAGCCACTGGTGTTAGTTTGTTCACCTAAGATAGTATACAGGTGCTCATTGGGTTATGAGTACACTGGACGGACTCACCGGGAACCTGCTAGTTGGTATTATACCTATTGTCAGATAGCAGTTCCCAAGTGACATGTGTATAGGTTAGTCTGTCGACCTGAGATTGTCATTTGTCTCTTGTGAGTTCCCAGTGTGCTTTGATTACTACCCTACCACGGCTCAAAGGAGTCGTGCAAACAGGTTTTAGTTGGGTACAGTCCCGAGCCATATGGATGCAGTGATCGGATCGTCGGGGATTCGTCTCTCCCAGTATTAGGGGTTGATGTCGCGTTGTGTACGGGTGGCTATCACCAGAAATCCATGGACATGGTGAACGAGAATTACCGATCCAGGATCGATAGTTTCTCAGGTGGTGATGGGTTACATGCCGACACTAAATATCGCGTTGTTGGGGGTCTGAATTTATCCACCTCCCTAGACTCGATATGCGATACTCTTAGACGAACAGACCGGACTGTACGGATATTGTCACTGACAGGCTCAGTAGGGGTTCAGGATGAGTTTGCTCATCGGCCTCCCTTTCGCTCAATACCTGGGTAGCCGTTACGTACAGCTAGTGTCGCTGACGTGCTTGTGGTTAAACCCACTGCCAGCGTATTGACGAGTCTTTAGAGTCCCATACAGTGGGTTTTCATGGCTCAGGCGATATGGTGTACAGGTGTATGTTGATACATACAAGTGTCCGATTAAATATGTGCATGCTGCGCAGACTTTAATCAGACGGTTGATAATACTAGCAGCTTAGGATTAAGCCAGATTATTAAATCAGGTTTTGATTTAATAATTTACATATGTATTTATATATATATATATATATATATACATTCTAGTATTATTGTTCGCGATTTATTTTCTCTCCAGGCTATTCGTATTTTTGTACGAATACGCGTATATGTATTTCGATACATGTACCGGGAAGTATTCCGTATTTTATACGGAATAGCTTCTAGAAGATGCCACCTCATTTATATGATTTTCATTTATGGAAATTCATTTGTTTTTTATTAATGAGGTCGAAATGGTGATGTGACTTCAAGCATGGAATGAACATGGAATTTGGGTATGGTTTGTTTTGTTTTGTAATTTGACTTTGTAAAAAAGAAAATTGAATTTTTTGATGGGAGAGGGAGAGAGGGGCCGGCCACTAAGGATCACATTATTACATTGAGCTCTCTCTCACTCTCTCATTCTCATGCTTCAAAGAAACTTAACCTTTTTTCTTTCTTCATGCCAAGTTTTCATCACCACCTTCATTCATCTTCCATGGATGCTCTCTTGAGCTCAAAGGATGAGAGAAAATATAGTGACACTTTCCTACACCTCGACTCTCCATCGTTAGCAACTTTGGAGAGCCGGTAGCCTCGTTCGTCAAGCTGGAGCTTGCGCCGTTTCCCTCGGGTGGATCATCGGAGATGGAGGAAGACCGACAACCAAACATCGTCAAAGAACCGCTAGGAGCTTGGAATGAGTACCGAAGGACTTGGATCATCTCGGTATAACAATTCTAACTCTTAGTTTAATTTGCTAGTTTAGGGTTTAAGGTTGATCCGGAAATCGGGTCGCGGTAGCGCCGGTTTTAGAAATTTTTGTTCCACATTTTGGCCGTGTTTCGACGGCCGGGGTGCTGCCGGGACCCAACACTTTGAACCGCTAAGGAGGGTACGCAAGAACTCTCTGACTGCCACGCTGAAAAGATCTTCTCCACCCGCGGAGAAAGTTGCAGAAACAAAGCTAGAGCAGCCCCCTCAACGGCTGTCCTCCAAAATTTACAAGGTCTGGCGACGGGTTCAGGACTCAGTAATCGATCGAGATCACTCTCGCCGGCAGAAGAGGGTGAAAGTTCAGGAAGAAAAGAACCATCCTGTCAAACAACAAAGGAAGAAAACTACCTGGGTGCCCGCTGCAACAGCCCCCTCAACTTCGATGGTCTACAAGAGAAGAAGACCGGAGAAAGTCCCCACGCCTACGGCAAATGTCAAAGGCAATGAGCCCAAACGCCCTGAGTCCGGGGGCATTATGGTACACACCGTCTACATGGCGTCCGGGAAAGAGGACAGCCGTATATCCACGGGTCATAGACTGCTTACGCGATCGGTGACTAAAGCTCAGGAGCAGCAGCAAAAGCTCCAAGAAATGATGACTGCAATGGCCGCACTCACTGGGCCAAAAGAAAGCCTAGAAGCATCCTCGGATCAGCGGCAGGAACAAGAAACCGATGCCGAATTCCTTCGCAGGATGTTTGAAGAGAAAGACAGAGAGGCTGCGGAACTAGCAGTCAATATGAAACGAATGGCCCTTCTGTTCCAGGACATGGTGGGTATGATGATCCAGCAGGACCCCCCAGCCGAGGATCCTCCAATTATCCTTGAAGATGACCGAGGAGAAATATCGAATCCACCGCCGGCTCTGTCAACAGCCAAGGAGGAGACAATTTCTAAAGCTGCCCTGGATGAATATATAACCCAGTAGATACGAGTCCATCAGGAAACTGAGGCAGCCGGTCAAGTCGTTAAAACGGGACGACCATATCTGAGCTGGTACGATCAGATAAAGTACCTGCCGGGCTACACGATCCCAAAATTTCATGTCTACAAGGAGACAGGCAATCCCCATCAACATGTTGCCCAGTTCAGGGCTTTATGCGGCAACACTGGAGGCGACGACAAACTGTTGCTTCGCCAGTTCGTCGGCAGTTTGTCAGAGACAGCGTTCGAATGGTATTCTGAACTCCCGAACGACTCCATCAAAACATTTGCGGAGATGGAGCTGCTGTTTACACAAAGATTCGCAAGCGCCAGCAAGCGTACTCCGATAATAGCATTGATCAATGCTAGGGTGAAGCTAGGCGAGACGTGGGTCCAATATGCAATCTGATGGCGGAACTTGTGGTCAAAATGCGAACAACGCATTGAAGAAGCACCGGCGGTGGGCATGTTCGTGGGCACCTTTGATCCTCATGCGACTATTTCACAGTTCATGATGTTCTTTAAACCAACCACGTTCCAGGACCTAATTGACAAGCTAGCTCAAATGGACCAGATGGGCCATAGACCGTCCCTTCCATAGCCGGACTCTCGAAATGAGAAGGGGAAAGGAAAAGCGATCGTCGCCGCCAATGCTCAACAACAGCCGAGCAACTTGAAGCCGGTTGTCCGTCAAAACAATATGCGTCCACGCGTATCCCTTGAGGAGAGGCTAGGACGTCCTTACTCGTTTCCTCAAGATAAAACGAGAAGACTGTTCGAGCTAGCATTGCGCAACAGACTCATCAATTTGCCGGATTCAAGACGTCTGTTGCAGCCAAACGACGTCAATGATCCCAATTACTGCCCCTACCATCGAGTATTGGGTCATCCGATCGAAGATTTCTACGTCTTCAAAAACTGGATTGAAGACCAATACCAACAAGGCAAGTTCGCGTTGTCCGAAAGATGGAAGGTGAACCCGCCGCAACCTCATATCCCTAAAAAGGTGAATACGCAGGGGGCAACGTGCTCCCTTGTTGAAGAAGCTCCGTGGGAGTTCGTGCTAACCAAAAGGATGCCGAATGATCTCAAGACATGCCCGGCGACCACGTGGAAGAACCTGTTGGAACCCCAGGTCATCGAAGGGATGTTGAAGCCGTGTCCAACTCCAAAGGTCGGTGGTGATGGCCCAAGCACTCATACCCAGCCGTCGAAATCTTAAAAGAAGAAGAAGAAGAAATCCAAGAATCCCGTGAAGCCCGGCGACAAGCGCACGGACTTACAAAAACATATTGACGTGCTAGAGGAGTACAACCAAAAGGCACGGACTCCCATCACGCTTCAAGAGTTCCTCAGCCACGTCTTTCAGGAGGAAGATGATGGAGAAAGCTCGTCAGACGAATCTGAGGGTTACGCGGCGAGTTGTCACATGATCTCCCACTCGTTCACGGACGATGAGAAAACTCGTTGCACTGAGAAGATGGGGGCAGATCCTAAACTGCAACTTCTGGGGCCATCGGATGAAACAATTGACGCATTCCTCAACGAAGCTCTTTTGAAAAGTAAAGCTGATCGGGAACGCGAGACGGTCATATTTGAATGGGCCAAGCGCCGGCGACTAGACGAAAGAGTTGAGACACTTCCGCCGGATCAAAGTACATCCACCGCAGATAAAGGCAAATTCAAGACGAGAAAAAGGTTTGGTAAAGCCATGTCAATGGGTACGAAGCTACCATCCTCTGAATGGAAACACTGCTGGCAAAGCAGAAATGCACCCTTCTTACTGCTTGAATCATCGAAAGATTTCGCACCCCACCGAAGAGTGCAAAGCTTTCAATAAATGGTGGCGGGGTATGTTGTTCACCGGCAACATTTTAAGCGGGAGAAGCGCAAACCTCGTCGGGAGCAGAAAAGTGCGACTGAGGAGCTTAGAAGAACCACCGGCGATTGTCGCATGATTAACGCCAGGAAAGCGCAAGTTCTCACATTCAGGAGCGACTCTGACGAGGAAATGGCTCTTAACCCTCTCTTTAAAGAGTCCACCAGGGGAAAAGAGGAAGAGCTGAAGGCCTGTGAAAATATCCGGCTGCGTAATCGTACGCTACCTGAAAAGAATCTCGGACCCCCAAATAAAAAAGATAAGGGGAAAGAAAAGGTCTCTGAGGATATCGCCCTAGATGACCATGTCATGGAAGAGCTAACCGCCAAGGACCCGCCAAAGAAAAATAAGGTGGATTACAACGTTCTAGCGCACCTGAGAAAGCTACCCTCTCAGCTCAGCATTCTTGATGCCCTCTTACTGTCAAAAGAAGCAAGGGATTCATTGATCAAAGCACTACAGGAGCCAGAGCAATTCCAAGCTTTTCTCGCTGAAGAAAAGATGAAGGACAAGCTGGAGGAAGTACACACAGCCGATGTCACCTTCGGTGATGAAGACCTTCTCCTTGGGACGTGCGAACTCAATCACCCCCTCTATGTCTCAGGGTATTACCATGATATAAAGATAGGCAAAATCCTGGTCGATAATGGATCTTCCGTTAATCTCCTTAACGTGCGGGTGTTATAGGAAATCTGCATGAGCGTCCAGCACCTCGCTCGGGATAAGATCACCATCTCCGGGTTCGACTCTCAATCATCACGGACTCTCAGGTCTGTGATACTGACGCTACGCTTTAGGCTGCTCATCATGAACATTAAATTCCACGTCATAGACGCCAAGACATGCTATAATTCTTTGCTCGGTCGACCCTGGTTACACGAGTACAACATCATCCCTTCTATACAGCATCAGTGTATGAAATACTTCAAGGATGGTCTCGAGTATACCGTAACGGGAGAGCTGAACCCATTCTCCGTGAACGAAGTCCGCAAATATGAAGATGCAAAATACTTCTTACCGGATTTCGATGACATAGAGAGATGTCACAAACCGGAGAACAAAGCTATCGCTATCATCCCTGTCTTCGGGAGTGATACCGAGGAGGAAGAGGAGATAGTTTATTCAGGTCCACCCCAACACAACAAGCCAGGACCCTCCGCTACTACGTTGATCTTTGGTAGTGACTCGGAAGATGAGGTCCATGCTATATTCTCTGCTCGGCCTTCAATACAAACATCCGTTGACGAAGAGCAAAGTCTGCAAGTCGCCATGGTTCCACTTAAACACCATAAAGAACTGGATGCGCTCGATACCTACGGTGTAGAGGAGCGGCGGACGTTCTATGTCCCTCCCAGGAGAGAAAGCGAAAAGGCAATTCTATTCTACCGCTCTGAAGAAACCAAAGTGGAGAAAGAAATCTGGCACGGTGCGGATCCTACGCTTGACAGGCTTCAGCCCATCCCTCTACCTAGATATTATACAGAAGGCTTGAAAAGGCTGTTGAAGCGCCAGGGGATATCCTTCAAATAGACCGCTCGAAAAGCTAAGTTCTATGACAGGGTCTAGAACGTCCCCGGAACTCAGCACAAGTTGCCTAGTAGGAGGATGGAAACAATCGGGCTTGGATACATTCGGTCCAAGAAACAAGAGCTACTCCGCGATTGTTACGTCGTACATGACTTCAATGAAGAAGGGGATGCTCAATGGGAGGACGCTAATCCTGAACCAGAAAAAGTTCCTGATGCAAAAGTGCCCAGTCCGTCGTTCAAAGAACAAATGGACAAGCTTATAAGGGAAGCTGGTCAAAAAGTCCGAGACGACCACAACCGCGAAATGGCCATCTACGAGAAAGCCAGGACGCAACGCCTCCTCCAACAGGCCGCGAAAGATGAAAAGGCCCCTCCCTGTCAACCTGTTGTAAAAAAGGCCCGACGCCGAGGCAGAAACAAATAAAAAAGCGAAAAAGGCGCTCGACAGCAACAAAGCGGGACTAAGAAGCCACGCGAGCGGGAATCGAGCAGTCCAGATTTGTCTTTTGTGAAGAAGATGAGTCGAGCAAACTCTTTTCCTCAGGACAAAACAAAGAAGATACTTGATCTTGCCATAATGCATCAGATGATTACACTGCCGGAGTCTAAACACCCCGAACAAGCAGGCGAAGTCTCACACCCGAACTATTGCTCTTATCACAGAGTAATAGGAAACCCTCTTGAAGATTGCTTCACCTTCAAGAATTGGGTCGAAGATCGGTATCAGCTCGGCAAGTTCGCTCTATCTGACAGCTGGAGGGTAACGCCACCATAGAAGCATGAACCCAAAGCCACGGGAGCAGAACCAGATCCACATCGGTCTTGGAAGCGAGCTCGTACTTGTCATATAATAAAAATATCAAAAGAAGAGCCCGAGAATATGGATGACCTTCCTTGGTGCTTCGAAAACAGCGATGACGAGGTGATCTCAGAATTTCCACCAGCGCCGAAAGAGTTGGAAGATGGAATACACAGCACTGCAGATAACCTCAAGAAAATTGAGTTGGGGACGGCGAACGACCCGCGACCAACATTCGTCAGCGAGCTACTATCTGAAGAGAGGATGGTTGCGCTAAAAGACGTGCTTATGCAGCATAGAGATTGCTTCGCAAGGAATTATTTCGAAATGCAGGGACTAGATCCAGAAATTGCTGTGCATAAATTGGCGATATCCCCGGACGTCAAGCCAGTCAAACAGGAGCCGAGAAGAATGCGGCTCGATCTTGAGATGAGCATCAACGCCGAGGTCCAGAAACTAATCGACTCTGGCTTTATCCAGGAAGTTCAGTATCCCGATTGGATCGCCAACATCGTCCCGGTGATGAAGAAAAATGGGACGGTGCGCATATGTGTAGACTTTCGGGATCTCAATAAAGCCTGCCTGAAGGATGATTTCCCAGTGCCAGTCACCGAGATGATGATAGATAACACGTCCACTCACGAGATTTTCTCCTTCATGGACGGCTCATCAGGATATAATCATATAAAGATGCATCCCGAAGACCAAAAGCATACCGCTTTCCGGACCCCTCTGGGAATATTCTGCTACAAGGTGATGCCCTTCGGTTTAAAGAACGCCGGCGCCACCTATCAGAGGGCCATGACGAAGATCTTTGATGACCTTATACATGAAATCGTCGAATGTTATATCGACGACCTCGTGGTTAAAAGCAAATCATACGAGGAACATCTCGAGCATCTGAAGACCGTATTTCAACGCCTTCGACAATAAAACTTGAAGATGAACCCTCTCAAGTGCGTATTCGGAGTTTCCTCGGGCAAATTCCTAGGATTCATCGTCAGACACCGGGGTATCGAAATAGATCCGTCAAAGATCAAGGCGATCATGGAAATGCCTCTGCCAAGAACTCTCAAGCAATTGCGGTCTTTCCAAAGGAAGCTCGCGTACATACGGCGATTTATAGCCAACCTTTCAGGCAAGTGCCGCCCTTACAGTCACCTGATGAAGAAGGGAACCCCATTCGTTTAGGATCATAAATGCCAGAGCGCGCTGGACGAAATCAAGTAATACATGCATAATCCTCCAGTATTCGCTACTCCGGTCAAGGGAAAGCCTCTTATTCTTTATGCAACCACCCTCGAAGTTTCCTTAGGCGCATTATGGGCACAAGAGAACGACCAAGGAAAAGAAAGAGCTCTCTATTACTTAAGTCAGTTCTTCTGGGGGCAGAAAGCAACTACTCCCCCATCGAAAAACACTGCCAGGCATTGATCTTCGCGATAACAAAGCTCAGGCACTATGCGTTGGCGCATGAAGTCCGTCTCATTTCAAAGGTGGACCCTCTTAAATATTTAATGTCGAAGGCCATATTGACAGGGAGGCTTGCTAAATGGGCCCTGCTCTTGATGAAGTTTTTGATAACTTATCAACCTCTTAAGGCAGTGAAAGGCCAGGCCATCGCCGACTTCCTCGCTGAGCATCCGATACTTGCTGATTCTCCTCTGAATTGCGAGCTGCCAGACGAACAAGCGTTTGATGCGATCGATGGTAGTGATACTCGATAGGAATTCTATTTTGATGGAGAGTCTTCCATGAAGAAGCGCAAGAAAAGCACCCCTATAATCAAATCGGGGGTAGTCCTCATTTTCGTAACTCCACAAGGAGGAATAATGCGCTTTGCTTTCTTCTTAACGGAGCCGAGGACGAACAATGAAGCCGAATACGAAGTTTTGATAGCAGGTCTCGAGATCGCCATCGACATAGGAATTGAAAACCTCCTCATATATGGAGATTCTCAACTGGTCGTCAGTCAAGTAAATGGCGACTACCAAATGTGCAAACCCGAACTGGTAAAGTATGGCGAGAGAGTACAGTAATTGCTGACTCAAATCCCCTCCTATATGCTGGAAAGCATACCGCGTGCAGAAAATAGCAAAGCGGATGCATTAGCTAAGCTCGCTAGAGAACTGGCCAACGAGAACCTCGATGACGTAAGAATTGTGGTACAAAGCCGTCGGGTGGTTGCCCCAGCAGAAATATCTCTGGAGTCGTCCGAAGAAAAATGAGCGACTGAGAAAATGGCTATGCAAATAAAAGACCAGGAAAAGGTTGAGGATTGGAGTGAAGTCTTTATAGACTACTTCAAATTCCGTCGAACGCCTGAAGATGCATCCTCAAGACATCAACTTATAAAGTGAGCTCTGTCTTTTTCCTTCGTCAATGATACTCTGTACAAGAGGTCATTTGATTTTCTGTGGTTGAGATGTCTGGGACCTGAAGAGGCGAAAAGAGTCCTTCAGGAAGTTCACGACGGACTCTGCGGTTCTCACCAAGCAGGCCTAAAGATGAAGTTGAAGATTAAACGGATGGGCTATTATTGGCCCACGATGATCCAAGACTGCTTCGAGTACGCGAAGCGATGTCACTCGTGCCAGATCCATGGAGACTTTATCTATCAGCATCCAAATCTACTACATCCAACGATGGCTAGCTGGCCATTCGAAATGTGGGGGACTGACGTAATCGGCCCCATCGAACCAGTATCGTCCAGGGGACATCGATTATCTTGGCGACGACTGACTACTTCTCCAAATGGGCAGAAGCAGTACCGCTGAGGGAAGTGAAGATGGAGAATAATCTTCATTTCTTCAAGACGCACGTCATTTATCAGTTTGGAACTCCGTGACGGATCATCTCCGATAATGGGCCAGCCTACAGAAGCCACAAGATCAGCCGCTTCGCGCAACAACACAATATAGACTGGAGATATTCCTCAGTTTATAATCCCCGAGCTAACGGTCTATCCGAGGCTTTCAACAAGACCTTGATGAAGATTATGAAGAAGACGGTGTCCCGAAATAAGAAGGACTGGCACGAGAGACTGCAAGAAGCTCTCTGGGCGTATCGAACTACGTTCAAAATGGCCACGAACACAATGCCGTACGTGTTGGTATTCAGCACAGAAGCAGTACTCCCCCTCGAAATAGAATTACCTTCTCTACGGGTGGCAGTCCACTACGAGCTGAAGGACGAAGAAAATGCTCACCTTCGGCTTGAGGAGCTTGATGCCCTTGATGAAACCCGGCTCATAGCGCAACAAAATTTGGAGGCTTATAAAGCAAAGATGACGCGCTCATATGAAATATTGACCAGGCCGAGGACATTCCGCCAAGGCGAACTCGTGCTAGTAGTCAAAAGACCCATGATCCCTAACCGCGCCAAGCAAGGAAAATTCGAGCCGAACTATGAAGGCCCATACATTATAGACAAGTTCTACCAAGGTGGAGCCTATTTACTCATGGATATGCATGGCGAAAGACCTTTCAGACCGATAAACGGCCGCTTCCTGAAGAAATATTACGCTTGACGGGTCGAGGCCTAGGTCAACGATAGATGACGACGACCATGTCCGCTCGCTATCTTCCTAAGCCCGAACTCTACACATAGTAACCGGCCTTCTTTAACAACGGACCGATACATCCTTAAACTAACAGGGGACCGAAACGTCCTTAAACTAATGACGGACCACTACGTCCTAAAACTAGCTGTTGACCGAGATGTCAATAAACTACGGTGGATTGCAACATCACAAAGCCGATACAAAAAAAAGAGAGAATAAAAAAAAGAATAAATAAAAGATAAATAAAAAAACAATAAAAACGGTATGTCCATAAGCAAAATGGGCACGGATGAAAACCCGAAAGGGCTCCGTGAGTAAAAATAGCAGGGCTACCGGTGAATGTTTGTGAAAACCCGAAAAGGGCGCAACCTCGTTAGAAAAAAAATGAAGAAAAAGAAAAGAATATAAAAAAAACGGTATGTCCATAAGCAAAAGGGGCACGGATGAAAACCCGAAAGGGCCCCGTGAGTAAAAACAGCAGGACTACCGGCGAGTGTTTGTGAAAACCCGAAAGGGCGCAACCTCGTTAAAGGACACTTACAGGGTCCTCTCGACCTTGTAAGGAGAAACCACCCGAGTGAGATCTTTACGACTCACAAGGGAGCAACACACTTAGGGATCCTCATGATTCCTAAGGAGAAATTACACTTGCGAGATCCTCACGACTCGTAAGGAGAACTCTCTTATGGGACCCTCACGGCTCATAAGATTTGAAAGTCTTAAGTTACAGAGACCTAAACCTGTGCTTAAGAAACCTCCACAACCTTCGATATTTCCCTACAAGTGGCTCAGTACTGAACCTTGTATACAATCCATGGGCGCGAATAAACATTTCCCTAACAAAGTCCCACCCGTGACTAGGGATATGTCTATATGGTGAACAACCCTTGTAAGTCCTCTCGACTTACAAGGAGAAAACCCTCTTGTAGGATCCTTACGACTTACAGAGGAACATGCACTTAGGAATCCTCATGATTCCTAAGGAGAAAACACATCTACAAGATCCTCACGACTTGTAGGGAGAAATACCTTTATGAGACCCTTATGGCTCATGAAGTCAAAAGCCTTAGTCGACAGGATCCTAACCCTGTTTACTAAGCCACCTTTGTTCAACATCGACAGAGGCAAATGATGATTCACTCCTGGCAACATCCCAGTCGTAGCGGTGCTGATGCCGAAATCGGTGTCTAATCCAAAGCTTGTGGCAAAAAGGACAGCAAGCCACACGTGCATACGAAATAGCCGAAATGATGGGGCAACTTGCAAATAAAATCAGCAAGTAAAAATGCATGCATGCAAAATAGCCGAAATGATTGGGCAACTCGCAATAAAAAGCAGCAAGTTAAAATAAAATAAACAGCTGAAATGATTGGGCACCGCGAGAAATAGCCGAAATAATTGGGCAATCGCGACCTTCACGATGTAAAAGCTGAAATGATAGAGCGTCGCGGGAATAAAATAATAATAAAAAAAATGAATGAAACTTTTTCCCTACAGGAGAGGTCACGTCGATCCCTGTATACAATCCAGGGACACAAACAAAGAGGGAACCATACCTTCCCAACAGGCTCCACCAGAAAGCGAAGCCAAATCTCGACGGTTCACCAGCAACCGCGACATTCGTCTCAATAAAGCAGACGCAATGCCAGCAAACGAAGAGAAGGCCAAATTCCTAGCTTCACGGTCTTAACGGCAAGTCATATAAAGCCTGAAAGACAATCAGAGATCATCTCGCACCAACGCGGAGTGGTCACCACCTCGCCGATCGTCTCGATACAACAGACGAGATATCAACAACAACGTTCTTCCTCCAACAGGACTCAGACGCGACAATCAAACAACGGAGCCACGGAAAAATCCCTAGTTCCAAACCTCGACGGTTCACCAGCAACCTAGAGACAACCGCGACATTCGTCTCAATACAGCAAACGCAATGCCAGCAAACGAAGCGAAGGCCAAATTCCTAGCTTCGGGGTCTTAACGGCAAGTTATATAAAGCCTGAAAGACAATTGGAGATCATCTCACACCAGTGTGGAGTGGTCACCACCTTGACGTTCATCTCGACACAACAGACACAACATCATCAAAAGGAGCCACGGCAAAATCCCTAGTTCCAAATCTCGACGGTTCACCAGCAACCTAGAGACAACCGCGACATTCGTTTCGATATAGAGGACGCAATGTCAGCAAACGAAGCAAAGGCCAAATTCCTAACTTCAGGGTCTTAACGGCAAGTCATATAAAGCCTGAAAGACTATCGGAGATCATCCCACGCCAGCGCAGAGTGGTTATGACTCATCGGGGCTCTTCAAAATGAGCCTAACCTCAAGTAAAAAGTGACGTGGAATATCCCTATGCTTGCTCTTTCGATGGTAATATTACCTGGAAGATTACATGAAGGCATCTTGTCCAGCCCCCGAAGGGATTAGAGACACGATAATCGCAAGGCTACTCGAACTGCAAGATTGCCTATCGAGGAATACATCAGCCAACGCGATGGTACGACGGACAAAACCCTAAGTACCACAGACCCTAACGGACCTCTGTCGTAAAGAGCAGAGGTTAACCGTGACGTTAGGATATTCTTGGGAGAAATGCTCGATTCGTCTCGACTCGTGAGGAAATTAGTGTCTTTGTGAGAACTACTCGATATGTTTCGACTCGTGAGGAAAAGCCTTAGGCGGAAGGGATTAAAAAACCTGTTTCCTAAGCACTAGGACCCTGCAAGTCGGTCTAAAATGGACTCTTGCATACTATTCACGGGTCACACTCTCTAAAGTCGAATCTCGACAAGGAGGGAAACAACCGCTTACGAATCCTCTCGACTCGTAAGAGGGAAAATTCTTTTATAAGATCCTTACGATTTATAAGAGAAAACGCACTTAGGAATCCTCACGATTCCTAAGGAGAAAATACACCTATGAGATCCTCTCGATCCGTAGGGAGAAAAGTCTCTATGAGACCCTCACGGCTCATAGAGTTGAAAAGTCTTAGGCAGCAGATCTGAACCTGCGGCCTAAGCCATCACTACCTCCTGAAGAAGCCAATACAAGATGCTCGCTATATCATCTGTCGACCATCCTTACTAAGGTAACATGCTGATAATAAAAGAATGGAGAAGGTAAAGAAATGACACAGGACATATTGAAGAATGTATATCTTTTATTCATAAATTTGATTGAGTACAAGATACATTGTGGTAAAGAATAAAAGAAACAAATACATTTTATTTACAATTACAAATGATACAAAATGTTCACGGAGAAGGAAGCGTCTTCAACAAATCTGCAAGCTGCTCTCGCACTTCCTTCACCGCCCTCTCCTGATCGGCTGCCGCAGCCAACTCCGCCTCCACCGGGGCCCGCTGCTGCATGTAGGATGAAAGCTCCTCCTCAACTGCTTGCTGAGCTGCTTCACGACCTTGGGCATCATGCTCGACGGTATCGAGCTTCCGCTTCAGGGCTAGCCCGCCAGAAATACTTTGCAGAAGACCCTCAAAGATAGCCTTCACCCGGGCAGCGTTTGCGTCGACCTCAGCACGCAATCGAGCAGACTCGTTTGAGATCTCTTGGCACTCCTTCCGCCTTAAAGCCGCTTCTTGTTCCAGATAGTGGAAGTAAGAAGCACTTTGCTCGATCCATGCCGCCCGTTGAGTACTCGTGGCCAAAACCTTGGGGGCAGGACACATAAGCTCCAGTTGATGCAGGAGAGCCTCAATCTCCTTACAGTGGTTAACCCAAGATGCGACGATGCCTTCGTTATGGAAGTTTACAAGTGTCGCCAGCATTAGGTTAACCTCCGCAGCAGGTATAGGAGTCTCCACGTCAAGCTTCTCAATATAGTCGCTCACCATGCGCAGACTATTCGCGGCGTCTTTCGAGGACGGGCGTCTGGAAAAGGGTCCGACCAGCATGATGACACGAGACTTGAAAGGGACCGGAACCGGAACGATAGCTGCAAAACAAGTCACGATCAGATGACAGACCTAAAATACAGGAGACCCATAAGCAGTAAAGTCTACCATACCGGCTGCAGCAGGTGGCAAAGCCAGGAGGACCGGTGGCGCAACTGATCTTTCATCTCCCCCTTTGATCTGCAGCACTGCAATCAGGGCAAGGAAAAGTCAGAAACAAGTTCATTATTGGAAAAAGAAAGAGTATTAGTGGAAAACTATTCTCACCAGCGCCACTGGAGGAAGCAAGCTCCGACGGGAAGGAGAAGTGTGGGTCCAGCACCTGGTAGAGGTGATCAAAAAGCACTCCTGCAAAGACGTAATAGTGCGACATTAGTACATAAATTATGCGGACGGAAGATAAAACTAATGGGTTACAAATCCATACCCTCCAACATTTGCGACGGCGCAAGAGAAGGTAGAGAGGTAGCCACCGTCAAGGCAGTAGCTGACGGAGCTCTCTCGAGCAATGGGTGCATCAACACTGGCCGCACCTACGTTAGAAACAAGATAAGCCCTGTCAAGGAGGATTGCAAAATAAAAAAAAAGGGGACAGTAACCCAAAATTTACCTGATGAGTCACCACCCGAAGCGGCGCCGTCTCCCTCCTCCTTCGACATGAGTCCACCTCCTGTAGCCTCATCACCAGACTCTATAGGAGCCGTCATCGTGCTCGCAAGGCCAGGAGACGGCGGAGGACCGTAGGCAGGGAGAGCAATGATCGGAGGATTTTCAGACTCTTGAGAAAGAGCGCCCGGCTTATCCTCGGGAATCATACCCGTCTCACCCGCTACTCCTTCGGGCTCAGCGGTCGCGGCTGTCTCGTCTACCGTTGCCATAGGGTCGTCAGTCTCAGGCTCTCCATCCGCTGCTGTCCCAGGCTCGGTTATAGCAACCGTCTTATTTGCCGCTACCTCGCGCTCGGCAGTGGTGGCCGTCTCGGGCGCAGTAGGCGTGAGCTGCTACCTCGGGTCGAGCAACCCCGGCTATGTCGCCTATCGTTAGCTCGGGTTCAGCCAGTACCTCCTCTACTGTTCTGTTAGGCTTGACGGTTTCTGTCGTTCCTTCAGTTGGACTTGTCCCTGTAGGAAAAGATGTATGAGAACCGATAGTTGTACAATTCTTACAACAAAGTCTCGAAAGACACATTACCTGAGGTGGCGATCGTTGGCCTCCGGAACTGCACGCGCCGCCTGTCTATGAGCGGTAGACAAGGCGACTGGGGGCTCCTCAGAAGGAGAAGCAGCGGGAATAATAGTGCTTGGGCCCGCTCCTACAGCCAAAGCAGCTCTGCGCTCCTTCGCCTCGCGCCTCAAGCGCTTCCTCTCTTCCCGGGCCATCACGACGGACCTCTTCGAAGCTTCCTCCATCAAGGCGACATCATCCGCATTTAGAGTTGCCTCCAGAGCCTTCAAGGCATCCCTCATCGGCTTTTTGAGTCGGGTCTCTCGCGGCAGCCCCGAAGAGGCCGGGACTTCAGTAGCTAGCTCGGGAAGAGTCTCTGTATAGGCTTGTGCAGAAGATCCCACGGACCCTGCAAAAAGACAGAGAGAAGATTAGATTGGCTATAAAAAAAGAAAATAAAGACTCAGCGAGCCGAGACATACCAACGCCCGACAGAGCGCGTTTCCTTTCCTCCTCCTGGAAAGTTTTGAGGGAAGCAGCGATAGCTTCTTCAGTGGTGACGCCTGTTAAAAAAGGGGAAGAAGCATTAGTCAAATATAATGATAAAAGTATGATGAAATGACGAAGAATGCAACTAATGATTACCTGATTGAGCAAGTTTAGCCAACCACGCTTCGAGTCTGGCCGATCGCTCAGAAGCCGCGATGGCGGCTGCCAGATCGGTGTCTTCTGGTTCTACCGAGAAACCCTGGTTGCTTCCGTACTCGCTTAAGCCTTCGGTGAGAGGGACCTGAGGCTCTAAGCCGAGGATAGCATCGAGAGAGAGGAGCGACTTCTTCTTCCTCTTCTGCATGCGAGCCCCGGGTGCATCCAAGATCAACTTGTGCTTTGCAGGCACCTTAGGGCGGCGGGTCCTGATGTCCTCGCCCACGCCGGACTCCGGCAAGATCACATTCACCGTCTCCACTGGAGCACGGGGCGCTTGGGGCATGTCCACGGTATCACGAGGCAATCCGCGCGGAGGGCTCAACACGTGCGGTGGCCCAGCTCTAGCATCTCTCAGCGGAGGAACGACCGGGATCCTTGGCCTCAAGGGAGCTTTGCGGTCGCTGCCAGGGGGCGCACCCTTGCGGTCGACCAACATACGCTTCTCTTCTCAGATGACGGCACCCATCGCGTGCGCGTACTAAGCCACGTAAGCATGGAGGACCCGGGGGACACAGCTCGGCTCGCTGATAAAGATGTGGGAGCCCGTATTCACCCGCATAAAATGGTGCATCGCGCTCCGTATCCCCTCCATGGTGGCCGCGGGCTCTTCTAAAAACGCCTCCACTGGAACCCCCTGGTTATAGCTTGATTGTTGGGCGAACCGGTGGGGGTTATACCTTATGAAGAGCGCCATGTCGTTTTGCCTGAACACCAGGAAGCTCGGCCGGATGGAGTATAGGTGAAGAATCTCCCGGGCTTTCAGTACGGAGGCCCCGTCCTTGAAGCCATCACGCAGCGCCAACACAGCCTTAGAGGTCTCCGAGCTGATAGTCACGACTTTGTCCATGAAAGAAATCCTCGCTCTGACCAGGTGCGGATGAAGGAGCAACCCCCTAGCCTCCCGCGGAGGCGGATTCACAATCGAGGCGCCGATCAGCCGCATGACTCTTGGGAGTTTGCACCTCTCGAAAAACGAAGGGCTCTTATGAATGCCGAATACCCCAGGCACATGCATTTCCATCCACGAAGTGAAGTAGTGCATCGGGAAATTGGCAGGTTGCACCCCACGTTCATTAGCGTCTGCCGCCATGCTGATTCCATTGTATAGGTGAGCCAGCCCGGCGATTCCGATCGACAATTGTAGGCCAGCCGCCATCCGATGCGCTGGGTAGAAAACGGACGGTCTCATGTAGCGCGGGTGCATGGGGAGCGCGAACCAGCACAGCCACAATCCCAGAAACCCTAAAAAGAAGGTTTCCTCATCAATGCCCGGGGCTGCGATTTCTGATAAGGGCATGATGGCGGCATCGGGGAGATAGAAATCCTTTTGATCGTCTTCCAATGCTGTTCGACGATCTAAGTCGAAGACGAAGGGGTCGTCAAGCTTGGCGAACTTTTCACTCCGCTGCGATAGAACCTCCGGTCGAAGAAAGTGGGCGATGAAATCGGAAAAACTGACTCCCCGGACTCCCGATTCCAAATAGAGACCTTCATATATGTTCAGCACCTTCACCAGACTCGGAAACTGGTGCTGAATAGCATTCTCGGGTGTTAGGTCCATCACCAACGGCTTGGTGGCGAAGACATACTCGTTAGGAGGAAGCAGCTCCTCATAATGCTCCCCCCCACCGGCAAACCTGAGATCTCAGTGAACTCTTCCAGGGAGATGGAGACTTCCCTGTCCGATAGAAGGAAGGTATGGGTGGGGATGTTCTATTGTTCTATGAATGCCTTAACCTACCACATTGGAGGAACAGGATACTCGAACAATGAGACGTAGACTGCGGAGTACAGACCAATCTTCATCAGATGCGTCATCTTCGCTAATAGGATATACGTGGCCCACTGCAAATATCAGGCCGGTTGTTGAGGGGTCAATCCAATATTATAAGCCTGTCCCCAAGGGCGTGCCTCATCCTGACATATGCGTCGCCCCAGAATGTCCACGGCCGGCGGCGGCTACACGGGAATGGCAGCGATCGAAGGCTGGATAAGATCCTCCGAATTCCAGTTCACGACCTCCACGGCATACTTCACCACGGGTTCATCCGCATAGGGGATCGACGAGATAGGCTCAGACGGCGTCGCGCAACCGAAGCTTCGGCGACCCTTCATGATTTCATTATACCACCTACCCTACAGGTGAAGGTTCTTATGCTCGGGGTCATGATCCTTAATGAGAGGGAGCACCTCCCGGTCCACCGGCGCCTCGGGAAATCCTTCCTCTAAGTGAACCAATGGGAAAGATAGATCAGCAAACATGATTTCCTGCAAAGAAAAACGAGATTTAGCCGTCAGTGTCATAATTTAATTTTAAAAGCCTGACGCTTGATACTACACTTCAATGCAGTGTAGGGGGGACTAAAGGGGGACCCACAAAATCTAGATGACAATGCATCAGTTAATAAGACAGCCCCATTATTGGATGAGACTGTCAATTAATGAGAAGATCCCCAAAAGAATATTGTCATTAATGAGAAATCCCTAGAGACAAGGAGAAAATCTCCCCTTTCATAGCAAAGCTCTGTCACAGAGTGACACTTGTCAAACTCTGGTCTCAAGGGAATAAAATTCCTTAAAAGATTAAAAGAGCCTAGCTCTGTGATAATGATGGAAAAATCCACCAAAGAAAAATTAATTCTTAAAAATTAAAAATTTTGGGATCTTAAAGATCCATGAAAACTCTTAAGAGTTC
This sequence comes from Agapanthus africanus, assembly GCA_030015575.1. Lineage (NCBI taxonomy): Eukaryota > Viridiplantae > Streptophyta > Magnoliopsida > Asparagales > Amaryllidaceae > Agapanthus > Agapanthus africanus. Next base: position 544,866,351 of record CM057337.1, read on the forward strand.
TTCATTTTTAGATAAAAAATATCTATATTTTGTCCATGAGCAAAGCTCTGTTCATGGGTTAAAAATCCTGAAACAAGATCCCTTTAGATCTGGATTCTTGGGAGCAAGGCTCTGTTGGTGAAACCCCAAAGGTGTTTTCTTTAGATCAAAAGATCTATGAGAGCAAGACTCTGTTGGTTAAAATTAATTAAAATTAATTTAATTTAAGATTAATTTTACCTAAAGTTTTTCTAAAAGTTCTAACTTTGGAAATGAGAGCAAGGCTCTGGAGTTCTTGAAAACAAAAGCAAGGCTCTGAAAATCAAAATTCTTGAAAATGATGATCATCTGTGAAGGACCAAGGGTCCTATTTATAGGCGTCTAAGCGCCCCTTCAACTCCTGAGTTGATCTGACGTTTGGGATCTTGCCACCGCTGCACTCACGTGTGCGCCACGTGAGCGCAACAGTGGGGGGGGGCATTTGTTTCCCCAATCAGAGCAAAACTCTGTTTGAATTTCAAAAATTGAAGCAACGCTTTTGATTCCTTGCGCTGCGCACAGTGCGCTGCACGCAGTACACCACGTGTCAAAAGCTGACACGCCAGCGCTGCGTCCAAGACAGCGCACCCAATCAGATCAAGGCTCTATTTAAATAACGAAAGCAACGCTTCAGGCAACTTGCGCTCTGCGCTGCGCGACACGTGTCAGCGCAGTTGCGCTGCGCTCTGCGCTGCACGACACGTGTCAAGCGCAGGTGTGCTTCCGCTAACTGTGCCAGCACTAAATAACAATAAAATTCTGGAAAGATCTTTCCAATCTTGTTAAAAATAAGAAAATTATCTTCTGTAAAACAGAAGCCCTAGGATCAAAGATCCAATGGTGGGGAAAAACCCCTAAATCACTCAGAGAAAGATCTCTTTAACTGATTTAACAAATCAATTGGCACTATATAAAGGCCCCTAGACTCCAAGTCTAAAACACACAGAGTAAAGGAAAAAGAACTCCTTTAAAACTTCGAGAAGAACTCGAAGAAAAGAAAAGGTAAACCTTTGAAAAAAAAAGGAAGAAGAAGTTCTTCTAAAAAGATCAATGATCTAAGAACAAGATCAAAGATCTTCAATAAAAAATGATAATATTAATAAAAAAAGAGAAGTAATTTACTTCTTTACTAGATCTTTTGATCTATATAAAGGCATTTCCTTTTGATGAACCATTGGTTCTTAAAACTTGAGACAGAACCTCTTTAGAATTAAAGAGATTCTGTTCTTTGATCTAAAATAGATCCAAACGCGCTCTGCGCTTTCGAACAGTGCCTTGCACTTCTGAAATGAGCCTCTGCGCTCTTAGGTTGGTGCAAGTCACCAGAACACGCCACGTGTCAACCCCAGAATAATCTGCGCCTTGCGCTTTAAAAAATGAGCATTGCGCTCGTGAATTGGTGCATTGCACCAGAGAGTGCCACGTGTCAGCAGCACAATTGCACAGCGCATTGGCGCAGCGCACTGTGCTTGCGCTCACCAGAGCGTAACACGTGTCGCCTCCACATTTTTTTTCGCCTTGTGCTCCTCAATTGGTGCAAAGCGCCTGACAGGCCATGTGGCACACTATTAGAAGAGTAAATACTCTGCATTATTTAAAAAGGGCAGAGCCCAATAAAAAGGTCTATCAGACCAAACAAAATGCAATGCATTATTTAAAAAGGGCAGAGCCCAATTAAAAAGGCCCAACAGGACAAGATAAATGCTATGCATTTAATTGAAAGGCCTAATGCTCTGCATTATAAAAAAGGGACAGAGCCCAATTAAAAAGGCCTAACATGCCAGAAAAAATGCACTGCATTATTAAAAAGGGCAGAGCCCAAATAAAGCCCTGACAGGCCAAACACAAATAAAATGTTGAACATTTTCAACTGGACTTAGCCCAATTCTGGCCGTAAGTCCTCAAATTAAATCGACTGAGCATGACTGCTCTATCAAATCAATTTACATCCGGTTCAAGGGTACATCTCCGAACTCCTCTGATATTTGTCGTTGTAATCCTTCAACGTCGTCAGAGAGGTGATGGGTCTCGACAGCCACACATCAATACGGACTGTGGGGTCCTTAAGCTCATGGACTAATGCGTCCTTAAACCAACATTCGTCCCCAAAATGGGAATGATGGACCACCATGTCCCTAAACTGGTAATACGGACCGTAGGGTCCTTAAACTCATGGACTGATGCGCCCTTAAACTAACATTCGTCCCCAAAATGGGAATACGGACTGTGGGGTCCTTAAACTCTTGGACTAATGCGTCCTTAAACCAACATTCGTCTCCAAAATGGGAATGTTGGACCACTATGTCCCTAAACTGGTAATAAAGATTGTGGGGTCCTTAAACTCATGGACTAATGCGTCCTTACACCAATATCCGTCCCCCAAATGGGAACAATGGACCGCCACGTACCTAAACTGGCAATGGACCACTATGTCCCTAAACTGGAACAATAGAGCCCCCAAATGCTCTTTTGTCGGAGCAAAACAATCCTGGTAAGTTGATCTTAGTCTTAAATTGGACTAACGTATCCTTAACAAACGTTTAAGTTGATCTTAGCCAAAAAAATGGCTAACGTATCCTTAAACCAAAACCCCCAAAACCAAATCTAAGAAAATACGGATTTGGACTAATCCACGTCCTACGGGCGATGACATAAATTAGTCTCCGTATATAATCCATGGGCAACCACAAACAAAACAAACACCCACGACACGAAGTGCAATTCTGTTGGAGGAGAAAGTTGTTACCGCGAAGCGGTAGCGTAATTAACTGCAGGCGCTTGCGCCTGCAGGGAAGAGCGTCCCCACAATCAAAAACCCCTCTAACGAGGGGAAATCTGACGAAGTCTGCTACATCGGCCGCATCCGTCTAAACCTCCGATACACGGTGCCAAAAATCAACTTGGCATCTTCGGAGAGGTGGACGGATAAAACTAAATAGCATCTGCACCGAATCTCAGGCAAGACTTCTTGACATCGCACTGGGCGTGCCAGAATCTGTTCCCCTCCGAAAGACGGCGCGACGTGAAGACGTCTTGCCTGAGATTCGGGGCAGATGCTATTTGGTTTTATCCGTCCGTCAGCTCGTAGTGGACTACCACCCGTTGAGAAGGTAATTCTATTTCGAGGGGGAGTACTTCTTCTGGGCTGAATACCAAGGCGTACGGCGTTGTGTTCGTGGTCGTTTTGAACGTAGTTCGATACGACCAGAGAGCTTCTTGCAGTCTCTCGTGTCAGTCCTTCTTATTTCGGGACACCGTGTTCTTCGTGATCTTCATCAAGGTCTTATTGAAAGGCTCGGCTAGACCGTTATCTCAGGGATTATAAACTGAACAATATCTCCAGTCTATATTGTGTTGTTGCGCGAAGCGGCTCATCTTGTGGCTTCTGTAGGCTGGTCTGTTATCGGAGATGATCCGTCACGGAGTTCCAAACCGATAAATGACGTGCGTCTTAAAGAAATGAAGAATATTCTCCGTCTTCACTTCCCTCAGTGGTACTGCTTCTGCCCATTTGGAGAAGTAGTCAGTCGTCGCCAAGATGAATCGATGTCCCCTGGACGATGCTGGTTCGATGGGGCCGATTACGTCAGTCCCCCACATTTCGAATGGTTAGCTAGCCACCGTTGGATGTAGTGGATTTGGATGCTGATGGATAAAGTCTCCATGGATCTGGCATGAGTGACATCGCTTCGCGTACTCGAGGTAGTCTTGGATCATCGTGGGCCAATAATAGCCCATCCGTTTAATCTTCAACTTCATCTTTGGGCCTGCTTGGTGAGAACTGCAGAGTCCGTCGTGAACATCCTGAACGACTCTTTTTGCCTCTTCAGGTCCCAGACATCTCAACCACAGAGAATCAAATGACTTCTTGTATAGTGTATCATTGACGAAGGCAAAAGACAGAGCTCGCTTTATAAGTTGATGTCTTGAGGACGCATCTTCAGGCTTTTGACGGGATTTGAAGTAGTCTATAAAGACTTCTCTCCAATCCTCAGCCTTTTCCTGGTCTTTTATTTGCATAGCCATTTGCTCAGTCGCTCCTTTTTCTTCGGAGACTCCAGAGATATTTCTGCTGGGGCAAGCACCCGACGGCTTTGTACCACAATTCTTACGTCATCGAGGTTCTCGTCGGCCAGTTCTTTAGTGAGCTTAGCTAATGCATCCGCTTTGCTATTTTCTGCACGCGGTATGCTTTCTAGCATATAAGAGGGGATTTGAGTCAACAATTGTTGTACTCTCTCGCCATACTTTACCAGTTCGGGTTTGCACATCTGGTAGTCGCCATTTACTTGACTGACGACCAGTTGAGAATCTCCATATATGAGGAGGTTTTCAATTCCTATGTCGATGGCGATCTCGAGACCTGCTATCAAAGCTTCGTATTCGGCTTCATTGTTCGTCCTCGGCTCCGTTAAGGAGAAAGCAAAGCGTATTATTCCTCCTTGTGGAGTTACGAAGATGAGGCCTACCCCCGATTTGATTATAGGGTTGCTTTGTTTGCGCTTCTTCACGGAAGATGCTCCATCAAAATAGAGTTCATATCGAGTATCACTGCCATCGATCGCATCAAACGTGTGTTCGTATGGCAGCTCACAATTCAGAGGAGAATCAGCAGGTATCGGATGCTCAGCGAGGAAGTCGGCGATGGAATGGCCTTTCACTGCCTTAAGAGGTTGATAAGTTATCGAAAACTCCATCAAGAGCATGGCCCATTTAGCGAGCCTCCCTGTCAATATGGCCTTCGACATTAAATATTTTAGGGGGTCCACCTTCGAAATGAGACGGACTTCATGCGCCAACGCATAGTGCCTGAGCTTTGTTATCACGAAGATCAATGCCAGGCAGTGTTTTTCGATGGGGGAGTAGTTGCTTTCTGCCCCCGGAAGAACTCGACTTAAGTAATAGAGAGCTCTTTCTTTCCCTTGGTCGTTCTCTTATACCCATAATGCGCCTAAGGAACCTTCGAGGGCGGTTGTATAAAGAATAAGAGGCTTTCCCTTGACCGGAGCAGCCAATACTGGAGGATTATGCAGGTATTGCTTGATTTCGTCCAGCGCGCTCTGGCATTTGTGATCCCAAACGAAAGGGGTTCCTTTCTTCATCAGGTGACTGTAAGGGCGGAACTTGCCTGAAAGGTTGGCTATAAATCGCCGTATGTACGTGAGCTTCCCTTGGAGAGACCGCAATTGCTTGAGAGTTCTTGGCGGAGGCATTTCCATGATCGCCTTGATCTTTGACGGATCTATTTCGATACCCCGGTGTCGGACGATGAATCCTAGGAATTTGCCCGAGGAAACTTCGAATGCGCGCTTGAGAGGGTTCATCTTCAAGTTGTATTGTCGAAGGCGTTGAAATACGGTCTTCAGATGCTCGAGATGTTCCTCGTATGATTTGCTTTTAACCACGAAGTCATCGATATAACATTCGACGATTTCATGTATAAGGCATCGAAGATCTTCGTCATGGCCCTCTGATAGGTGGCGCCGGCGTTCTTTAATCCGAAGGGCATCACCTTGTAGCAGAATATTCCCAGAGGGGTCCGGAAAGTGGTGTGCTTTTGGTCTTCGGGATGCATCTTTATCTGATTATATCCTGATGAGCCGTCCATGAAGGAGAAAACCTCGTGAGTGGACGTGTTATCTATCATCAGCTCGGTGACTGGCACTGGGAAATCGTCCATCGGGCAGGCTTTATTGAGATCCCGAAAGTCTACACATATGCGCACCGTCCTATTTTTCTACATCACCGGGACGATGTTGGCGATCCAATCGGGTACTGAACTTCCTGGATAAAGCCAGAGTCGATTAGTTTCTTGACCTCGGCGTTGATGCTCATCTCAAGCTCGAGCCGCATTCTTCTCGACGCCTGTTTGACTGGCTTGACGTCCGGGGCTATCGCCAATTTATGCACAGCAATTTCTGGATCTAGTCCCGGCATTTCGGAATAGTTCCATGCGAAGCAATCTCTATGCTGCATAAACACGTCTTTTAGCGCAGCCACCCTCTCTTCAGATAGTAGCTCACTGACGAATGTTGGTCGCGGGTCGTTCGCCGTCCCACCGGGCGTGCCAGAATCTGTTCCCCTCCGAAAGACGGCGCGATGTGAAGACGTCTTTCCTGAGATTCGGGGAAGATGCTATTTGGTTTTATCCGTCCACCTCTCCGAAGATGCCAAGTAGATTTATGGCACCGTGTATCGGAGGTTTAGAGTGATGCGGCCGATGTAGAAGACTTCGTCAGATTCCCCCTCGTTAGAAGGGTTTTTGATTGTGGGGACGCTCTTCCCTGCAGGCGCAAGCCCCTGCAGTTAATTACGCTACCGCATCGCGGTAACAACTTTCTCCTACTCCAGAATTTCACTTCGTGTCGTGGGTGTTTGTTTTGTTTGTTGTTGCCTGTGGATTGTATACAGAGACTAATTTATGTCGTCGCCTGTAGGACGTGGATTAGTCCAAATCCGTATTTTCTTAGATTTGGTTTTGGGGGTTTTTGTTTAAGGATACGTTAGCCATTTTTAAGGCTAAGATCAACTTAAACGTTTGTTAAGGATACATTAGTCCAATTTAAGACTAAGATCAACTTAACAGGATTGTTTAGATCCGACAAAAGAGCATTTGGGGGATCTATTGTTCCAGTTTAGGGACATAGTGGTCCATTGCCAGTTTAGGGACGTGGTGGTCCATTGTTCCCATTTGGGGGATGGATATTAGTTTAAGGACGCATTAGTCCATGAGTTTAAGGACCCTATAATCCGTATTACCAGTTTTGGGACATAGTGGTCCAACATTCTCATTTTGAGGATGAATGTTAGTTTAAGGACGCATTAGTCCATGAGTTTAAGGACCCCACAGTCCGTATTCCCATTTTGGGGACAAATGTTGGTTTAAGGACGTATTAGTCCATGATTTTAAGGACCCCACAGTCCGTATTACCAGTTTAGGGACATGGTGGTCCATCATTCCCATTTTGGGGACGAATGTTGGTTTAAGGATGCATTAGTCCATGAGTTTAAGGACCCCACAGTCCGTATTGATGTGTGGCTGTCGGGACCCGTCACATCTCTGACGACGTTGAAGGATTACAACGACAAATATCAGAGGAGTTCGGAGATGTACCCTTGAACCAGATGTAAATTGATTTGAGAGAGCAGTCGTGCTCAGTCAATTTAATTTGAGGACTTACGGCCAGAATTGGGCTAAGTCTAGTTGAAAATGTTCAACATTTTATTTTTGTTTGGCCTGTCAGGGATTTATTTGGGCTCTGCCCTTTTTAATAATGCAGTGCATTTTTCTGGCCTGTTAGGCCTTTTTAATTAAGCTCTGTCCTTTTTTTATAATGCAGAGCATTAGGCCTTTCAATTAAATGCATAGCATTTATCTTGGCCTGTTAGGCCTTTTTAATTGGGCTCTACCCTTTTTAAATAATGCACTACATTTTATTTGGTCTGATTGACCTTTTTATTGGGCTCTGCCCTTTTTAAATAATGCAGAGCATTTACTCTTCTGACAGTGTGCCACGTGGCCTGTCAGGCGCTTTACGCCAATTGAGGAGCGCAAGGCGGAAACTGATGCAGAGGCGACACGTGTCACGCTCTGGTGAGCGCAAGCGCAGTGCGCTGCGCTATTGCGCTGCTGACACATAGCGCGCTCTGGTGCAGTGCGCCAATTCACGAGCGCAATGCTCATTTTTAAAGCGCAAGGTGCAGATTATTCTGGGGTTGACACATGGCGTGTTCTGGTGACTTGCGCCAACCCAAGAGCGCAGAGGCTCATTTCAGAAGTGCAAGGCACTGTTCAAAAGCGCAGAACGCATTTGGATCTATTTTAGATCAAAGAATAGAATTTCTTTAATTCTAAAGAGGTCCTGTCTCAAATTTTAAGAACCAGTGGTTCATCAAAAGGCAATGCCTTTATATAGATCAAAAGATCTAGCAAAGAAGTAAATTACTTCACTTTTTTTTATTAATATCATCATTTTTTATTGAAGATCTTTGATCTTGTTCAAAGATCATTGATCTTTTTAGAAGAACTTCTTCTTCCTTTTTTTTCAAAGGTTTATCTCTTCTTTTCTTCGAGTTCTTCTCGAAGTTTTAGAGGAGTTCTTTTTCCTTTTCTTTGTGTGTTTTAGACTTGGAGTCTAGGGGCCTTTATATAGTGCCAATTGATTTGTTAAATCAGTTAAAGAGATCTTTCTCTGAGTAATTTAGGGATTTTTCACCACTGTTGGATCTTTGATCTTAGAGCTTCTGTTTTACAGAAAATAATCTTCATGTTTTTAACAAGATTGGAAAGATCTTTCCAGAATTTTATTGTTATTTAGTGCTGGCACGGTTAGTGCAAGCGCACCTGCGCTTGACACGTGTCGCGCAGCGCAGAACGCAGCGCAACTGCGCTGACACGTGTCGCGCAGCGCAACTGCGCTAACACGTGCCGCGCATCGCAGAGTGCAAGTTGCCTGAAGCGTTGCTTCCTTTATTTAAATAGAGCCTTGCTCTGATTGGGTGCGCTGTCTTGGGTGCAGCGCTGGCGTGTCAGCTTTTGACACGTGGCGCACTGCGCGTAGCGCAAGGAATCTGAAGCGTTGCTTCAATTTTTGAATTTTTGAAATTCAAACAGAGTTTTGCTCTGATTGGGGAAACAAATGCCCCCCCAACGTTGCGGTCACGTGGCTCACACGTGAGTGCAGCGGTGACAAGATCCCAACCGTCAAATCAACTCAGGAGTTGAAGGGGCACTTAGATGCCTATAAATAGGACCCTTGGTCCTTCGCAGATGATCATCATTTTCAAGAATTTTGATTTTCAGAGCCTTACTCTTGTTTTCAAGAACTCCAGAGCCTTGCTCTCATTTCCAAAGTTAGAACTTTTAGAAAAACTTTAGGTAAAATTAATCTTAAATTAAATTAATTTTAATTATTCTTAACCAACAGAGCCTTGCTCTCATAGATATTCTGATCTAAAGAAAACCCCTTTGGGGTTTCACCAACAGAGCCTTGCTCTCAAGAATCCATAGATCTAAAGGGATCTTATTTCAGGGTTTTTAACCCATGAACAGAGCTTTTCTCATGGACAAAATATAGATCTTTTTGATCTAAAAATGAAGAACTCTTAAGAGTTTTCATGGATCTTTAAGATCCCAAATTTTTAATTTTTAAGAATTAATTTTCCTTTGATGGATTTTTCCATCATTATCACAGAGCTAGGCTCTTTTAATCTTTTAAGGAATTTTATTCCCTTGAGACCAGAGTTTGACAAGTGTCACTCTGTGACAGAGCTTTGCTCTGAAATGGGAGATTTTCTCCTTGTCTCTAGGGATTTCTCATTAATGAGAATATTCTTTTAAGGATCTCCTCATTAATTGACAGTCTCATCCAATGATGGGGCTGTCTTATTAACTGATGCATTGTTATCTAGATTTTGTGGGTCCCCCTTTGGTCCCCCTACACTGCATTGCAGTGTAGTATCAAGCGTCAGGCTTTTAAAATTAAATTATGACACTGACGGCTGAATCTCATTTTTCTGTGCAGGAAATCATGTATGCTGATCTATCTTTCCCATTTATTTGCTCAGAGGAAGGATTTCTCGAGGCGCCGGTGGACCGGGAGGTGCTCGCTCTCATTAAGGATCATGACCCCCTTCACCTGTGGGGTAGGTGGTATAATGAAATCATCAAGGGTCGCCGAAGCTTCGGTTGCGCGACGCCGTCTGAGCCTATCTCGTCGATCCCCTATGCGGATAATCCCCCGGTGAAGTATGCCGTAGAGGTCGTGAACTGGAATTCGGAGGATCTTCTCCAGCCTTCGATCGCTGCCATTCCCGTGCAGCCGCCGGCCATGAACATTCTTGGGCGACACATATATCAGGGTGAGGCACGCCCTTGGGGACATGCTTATAATATTGGATTGACCCCTCGACAACCGGCCGGATATTTGCAATGTGCCGGGTATATCCTATCAGCGAAGAGGACGCATCTGATGAAGATTGGTCTGTACTCTGCATTCTATGTCTCATTGTTCGAGTATCCTGTTCCTCCGACATGGTGGGTTAAGGCATTCATAGAACAATGGAACATCCCCACCCATACCTTCCTTCTATCGGATAGGGAAGTCTCCATCTCCCTGGAAGGGTTCGCTGAGATCTCAGGTTTGTCGGTGAGGGGGGAGCATTATGAGGAGCTGCTTCCTCCTGACGAGTATGTCTTCGCCACCAAGCCGTTGGTGATGGGCCTAACACCCGAGAATGCTATTCAGCACCAGTTTCCGAGTCTGGTGAAGGTGCTGAATATATATGAAGGTCTCTATTTAGAATCGGGAGTCCGGGGAGTCAGTTTTGCAGATTTCATCGCCCGCTTTCTTCGACCGGAGGTTCTATCGCAGCGAAGTGAAAAGTTCGCCAAGCTTGACGACCCCTTCGGCTTCGGCTTTGATTGTCGACCAGCATTAGAAGACGATCAAAAGGATTTCTATCTCCCCGATGCCGCCATCATGCCGTTATCAGAAATCGCCGCCCCGGGCATTGATGAGGAGACCTTCTTTTTAGGGTTTCTGGGATTGTGGCTGTGCTGGTTCGCGCTCCCTATGCACCCGCGCTACATGAGGCCGTCCGTTTTCTACCCAGCGCATCGGATGGTGGATGGCCTACAATTGTCGATCGGAATCGCAGGGCTGGCTCACCTATACAATGGACTCAGCGTGGTGGCGGACGCTAATGAACCTGGGGTGCAACCTGCCAATTTCCCGATGCACTACTTCACTTCGTGGATGGAAATGCATGTGCTCGGGGTATTCGGCATTCATAAGAGCCCTTCGTTTTTCGAGAGGTGCAGACTCCCAAGAGTTATGCGGCTGATCGGCGCCTCGATTGTGAATCCGCCTCCGCGGGAGGCTAGGGGGTTGCTCCTTCGTCCGCATCTGGTCGGAGCGAGGATTTCTTTCATGGACAAAGTCATGACTATCGGCTCGGAGACCTCTAAGGCGGTGTTGGCGCTGCGTGATGGCTTCAAGGACGGGGCCTCCGTACTGAAAGCTCGGGAGATTCTTCACCTATAGTACATCCGGCTGGGCTTCCTAGTGTTCAGGAAAAACGACATGGCGCTCTTCATGAGGTATAACCCCCACCGGTTCGCCCAACAATCAAGCTATAACCAGGGGGTCCCACTAGAGGCGTTTTTAGAAGAGCCCGCGGCCACCATGGAGGGGATACGGAGCGCGATGCACCATTTTATGCGGTTGAATACGGGCTCCCATTTCTTTATCAGCGAGCAGAGCTGCGTCCCCCGGGTCCTCCATGCATACGTTGCTTGATACGCGCACACGATGGGTGCCGTCATCCGAGAAGAGAAACGTATGTTGGTCGACCGCAAGGGTACGCCCCCTGGCAGCGACAGCAAAGCGCCCCTGAGGCCAAGGATCCCGGTCGTTCCTCCGCTGAGAGATGCTAGAGCTGGGCCACCGCACGTGTTGATCGACCAAATAGCATTGTTTCCCCAATCAGAGCAAAACTCTGTTTGAATTTCAAAAATTGAAGCAATGCTACAGATTCCTTACGCTGGGCACAGTGCGCCACGTGTCAAAAGTGGACACGCCAGTGCTGCGCCCAAGACAGCGCACCCAATCAGAACAAGGCTCTATTTAAATAAAGGAAGCAACGCTTCAGGCAACTTGCACTCTGCGCTGCGCGACACGTGTCAGCGCAGTTGCGCTGCGCGACACGTGTCAGCGCAGTTGCGCTGCGCGACACGTGTCAAGCGCAGGTGCGCTTGCGCTAACTGTGCCAGCACTAAATAACAATAAAATTCTGGAAAGATCTTTCCAATCTTGTTAAAAACAAGAAGATTATCTTCTGTAAAACAGAAGACCTAGGATCAAAGATCCAACGGTGGGGAAAAATTCCAAAATCACTCAGAGAAAGATCTCTTTAACTGATTTAACAAATCAATTGACACTATATAAAGGCCCCTAGACTCCAAGTCTAAAACACACAGAGAAAAAGAAAAAGAACTCCTCTAAAACTTTGAGAAGAACTCGAAGAAAAGAAAAGGTAAACCTTAGAGAAAAAAAAGGAAGAAGAAGTTCTTCTAAAAAGATCAATGATCTAAGAACAAAATCAAAGATCTTCAATAAAAAATGATAATATTAATAAAAAAAAAGAGAAGTAATTTACTTCTTTACTAGATCTTTTGATCTATATAAAGGCATTGCCTTTTGATGAACCACTGGGTCTTAAAACTTGAAACAGAACCTCTTTAGAATTAAAGAGATTATGTTCTTTGATCTAAAATAGATCAAGATGCGCTCTGCGCTTTTGAACAGTGCCTTGCACTTCTGAAATGAGCCTCTGCGCTCTTGGGGTGGCGCAAGTCACCGGAATACGCCACGTGTCAACCCCAAAATAATCTGCGCCTTGCGCTTTAAAAAATGAGCATTGCGCTCGTGAATTGGCACACTGCACCAGAGCGCGCTACGTGTCAGCAGCGCAATAGCGCAGCATACTGCGCTTGCGCTCACCAGAGCGTGACACGTGTCGCCTCCACATCAGTTTGCGCCTTGCGCTCCTTAATTGGCGCAAAGCGCCTGACAGGCCACGTGGCACACTATTAGAAGAGTAAATGCTCTGCAATATTTAAAAAGGGCAGAGCCCAATAAAAAGGTCTACCAGACCAAACAAAATGCAGTGCATTATTTAAAAAGGGCAGAGCCCAATTAAGAAGGCCTAACTAGCCAAGATAAATGCTATGCATTTAATTGAAAGGCCCAATGCTCTGCATTATAAAAAAAAAGTGACAAAGCCCAATAAAAAAGGCCTAACAGGCCAGAAAAAATGCACTGCATTATTAAAAGGGCAGAGCCCAAATAAAGCCCTGACAGGCCAAACACAAATAAAATGTTGAACATTTTCAACTGGACTTAGCCCAATTCTGGCCGTAAGTCCTCAAATTAAATTGACTGAGCACGACTGCTCTCTCAAATCAATTTACATCCGGTTCAAGGGTACATCTCCGAACTCCTCTGATATTTGTCGTTGTAATCCTTCAACGTCGTCAGAGAGGTGACGGGTCTCGACAGCCACATATCAATACGGACTGTGGGGTCCTTAAACTCATGGACTAATGCGTCCTTAAACCAACATTCGTCCCCAAAATGGGAATGATGGACCACCATGTCCCTAAACTGGTAATATGGACTGTGGGGTCCTTAAACTTATGGACTAATACATCCTTAAACCAACATTCGTCCCCAAAATGGGAATACGGACTGTGGGGTCCTTAAACTCATGGACTAATGCGTCCTTAAACCAACATTCATCCTCAAAACGAGAATGTTGGACCACTATGTCCCTAAACTGGTAATACGGATTGTGGGGTCCTTAAACTCATGGACTAATGCGTCCTTAAACCAATATCCGTCCCCCAAATGGGAACAATAGACCACTACATCCCTAAACTGGCAATGGACCACTATGTCCCTAAACTGGAACAATAGAGCCCCCAAATGCTCTTTTGTCGGATCTAAACAATCCTGTTAAGTTGATCTTAGTTTTAAATTGGACTAACGTATCCTTAACAAACGTTTAAGTTGATCTTAGCCTCAAAAATGGCTAACGTACCCTTAAACCAAAACCCCAAAACCAAATCTAAGAAAATACGGATTTGGACTAATCCACGTCCTACGGGCGACGATATAAATTAGTCTCCGTATACAATCCACGGGCAACCACAAACAAAACAAATACCCACGACACGAAGTGAAATTCTGGAGAAGGAGAAAGTTGTTACCGCGATGCGGTGGCGTAATTAACTGCAAGGGCTTGCACCTGCAGGGAAGAGCGTCCCCACAATCAAAAACCCTTCTAACGAGGGGGAATCTGACGAAGTCTGCTAGATCGGCCGCATCCGTCTAAACCTCTGATACACGGTGCCATAAATCAACTTGGCATCTTCGGAGAGGTGGCCGGATAAAACCAAATAGCATCTTCCCCGAATCTCAGGAAAGACGTCTTCACGTCGCGCCGTCTTTTGGAGGGGAACAGATGGCGCCAGTTAAATTGGCAGAATTAAAGAAGTAGATAGAAGATCTTTTGAGCAAGGGATTTATCCATCCAAGTGTTCCCCGTGGGGTGCTGCCATGCTATTGGTAAAGAAGAAAGACGGTTCCTTGCGCATGTGCATCGATTACAGGGAGTTGAACTGAGTGACCGTGAAGAACAAGTATCCCATTCCCCGCATCAACGACTTGTTTGACCAGCTTGGTGGTGCTTAAGAATTTTCTAAATTAGACCTTCGGTCAGGGTACCACCAAATCAAGGTCAAGGAAATGGATGTATGCAAGACGGCTTTTCGAACCCGGTATGGCCACTATGAGTTTCTTGTGATGCCATTCGGTGTTACCAATGCACCGGCCATTTTTATGGACTTGATGAACAGGGTTTTCTCCAAGTACTTGGATCAGTTTGTCGTCGTATTCATCGATGAAATTCTAGTTTATTCCAGAAGGCGAGAGGAGGACCCCGAGCATCTACGTATTGTATTGCAGGTTCTACGGGAGGAGAAGCTCTATGCTAAGCTAAGTGCGAGTTTTGGCTCGACAAGGTGCAATTTCTGGGGCATGTTGTTTCGAGGCATTTCAGTAGATCCGATGAAGATCGAATCTATCAAAGACTGACCGACACCGAAATCAGTTGCTGAGATAAGAAGCTTCTTAGGATTGGCCGGATATTATCGACGGTTTGTCCAAGATTTTTCCAGAGTAGCGGAACCCTTGACGAAGCTCGCACGGAAGGATGTGTCGTATGTTTGGTCGGAGGAATGCACCGAGACATTCGAGCTGTTGACATTGAAGTTGACCATGGCCCCAATCCTGACCATGCCAGACAGCTCCGGTGGCTTGGTTGTTCACAGTGATGCATCGGGAAAAGGTTTGGGTTGCGTATTGATGCAGTATGGTCGAGTGGTGGCTTACGCCTCTCATCAGTTGAAAACATATGAGAAGAACTACCCCATGCATGACCTGGAGTTAGCGGTTGTTTTGTTCGTCTTAAAGATTTGGAGGCATTACTTACTAGGTGAAAGAGTGGAGGTGTACACGGATCACAAAATTCCGAAATACGGGTTCACTCAGAAAGAGCTGAATATGAGGAAGCATAGATGGTTGGAGTTGATGGCAGACTATGACATTGATCTGCAGTATCACCCGGGGAAGGTGAACGTCATTCCTGACGCTCTCAGTCGTAGGCCGTCAGCTGCGTTGCTAACTTGTCAGAAAGGGATTCTCGATAACCTTCAGAGACTCGAGTTGGAGGTAATTACTCCGGGTGTGCCCGGATAGCTCTGGCAGTTGCAAGTTCAATCATCGCTTATAGATCGCATCAAAGCTGCACAAGCTGGAGACCCTTAGTTGCAGAAATTCAGAGGGTTAGTTGAGGCTGGGTTGAAGACAGATTTGTAGATTCAAGAAGATGGTTCTCTGAGATTTGGCAGCCGGCTGTGTGTTCCAAAGGGGGGTATTCGAGATGAAGTCCTAGCCGAAGTACATTGTTCCACTTAATCGGTACATCCAGGTGGCACCAAGATGTACAGAGACTTGAGGCAGCACTTCAGGTGGAACGAAATGAAGAGGGAGATTGCTTGCTTTGTCTCTAAATGTCTAGTATGCCAACAGGTGAAAGCCGAAAATCAGAGAATAGTGGGGTTGTTATAGCCGCTTTCAGTACCAGAGTGGAAATGGGAGCACATCACCATGGATTTTATGACGGCACTAGCTGGAAGTCCAAGGGGTAATAATGTCGTCTGGGTTATTGTCGATCGTCTTATGAAGGAAGCACATTTCTTACCCTTCTGAGTCGGACAAACGACGGAGTCGCTCGCGGAAAAATATATGCAGGAGATTGTGAGACTGCATGGGATGCCCGTTACTATCGTGTCTGATCGAGACACCAGGTTCATCTCCCATTTCTAAAAGAGCCTGAAGTGGAGTTTGGGCACGCGTCTCAAGTTCAGCACGGCCTATCATCCACAGACGAATGGACAATCCGAGCGTACCATCCAGACGCTCGAGGATATGCTGAGGGCATGCATTCTTGACTTTCAGGGTTCTTGGGAGGATCACCTCCATCTGGTAGAGTTTTCGTATAACAACAGCTACAAAGCTAGCATACAGATGGCACCGTTCGAGGCTCTGAATGGACGGAAGTGTCGATTCCTTCTGTGTTGGGATGACATAGGTGAACGAAGGTTGTCGGGCCCTGAGCTAATAGTGCAGACAGTAAGCAAAGTTCAGATGATCAGGCAACAAATCAAGGCGGCTCAGGATTGATAGAAGAGTTGGGCAGATGCCGGCAGAAGATCGTTGGAGTTTGGTATTGGTGACCACGTGTTTCTGAAGATATCTCCCACTCAGAGAGTGATCAGGTTTGGTCGTCGCGGGAAACTCAATCCCCGATTTATCGGACCTTTTGAGGTGCTAGAGCGAGTAGGAGAGGTGGCCTACCGACTAGCCTTGCCTCCATCGCTAGCTGGTGTGCACAATACTTTCCATGTTTCTCAGTTGAGGCACTACGTTCGGGATGACAGCCATATCCTGGACCATTCAGAGTTAACTTTGGGCACTGATCTGTCCTACGAGGAGCAGCCTACCACCATTCTCGATTGTCGGGAAAAAGTGCTGGAGAATAAAGTCATTCCCTTAGTTCGAGTTTTTTGGGGTGGTCATTCTCCAGGAGAGTCTACCTGGGAACGTGAGAAGGACATCCGTGCATGTTTTTCATATCTGTTTATGTAGTGTTGTCGTTCCGTTGTTTTCATTTTAATTTCGAGGACGAAATTTTTGTATGGAGAGTATGATGTAAATCCCAAGTTTCCGTATATTTATTTCCCGTAATTTTTTTCCAGATTTTTCCTAGAATTTTTACACATTTAAAAAAAGATTTTTTATTATTTTATTTATTAAATTATTACCTAAACTCTAAAACAAATCCTAAATTCTAAACCCTAACCTACCCAACTCGACTCACCCGATCTGATCCGACCCGCTCACACCCCACTTCTTCTCCCTCATTCTCGCTTCTTTTCCCGCCTTTTATTCCTAACGTCTCTCTCCACTCCTCGCGCCCACGCCCGCTTCTTACGCCCACCTCCGTGACGACCATGTCCCCGCCAACAACCTCCGCCTGACTCGCGCGCAGGATGACCCAGCCACCCACGTTTCCTCGCATCCCCTAAAGACTCTCTCCCTTCTCGCTCGCGCCGACGCCCCGCGGTGCCCGCTTCCCCAACGTCCATGACGACCTCGATCCCTTGCTCATCTCCCTCTACTTCACTCTCTCACTCATTTCTCTCTACTTCACTCTCCGTCCCTCATCTTTCTCTAACTCTCTCTCTCTCTCTCATTCTCACCCCTTCCTCGTCATCGTCTCCGGCAACCAACCGAACCACCGACCGTCGCCTGAACCTCCCCTCTTGTCGCCACAACGCCCGAGCCTAAGCCACTGCACCCGAACCCACGACCAACTACCCACTGAACCCCTACACCTCGCCGACGAGCCCCGACCACCTTACTATCATCGACCCCCTCATCACTTCCACCATCAACTCATCTTCATCACCTCCTCTCCTCCACCGCCGACTCTCCACCAGGCGACAAACGATGCCCTCGGGGTCCCAAACCGACCCCAGCTCCTCCTCCTTCACCCGAGCGTGACCCCAGCATCCACGATCTTCGGAGCTCCCCGATTCTCCGAGCTCCAAGCTCCTAGCCCCAGAGCTGCCTGAGCTCACCGCCGGCAGACCCTCTGCACCCGATGCCTCCATGCCACAGCATCCGTACCCGCCTCCGCACTGCCACCGTTCCATGGCTGCACCACAGCGTACCCAGACGTGTCACGTCCCATACCCACTCTCCGCACCACACACATCATGCCACGCCGTGCCATCCCCCATGCCGTGTCGTGCCAGCCCCGTATCACTCCATACTTCGATCCAGTACACGCATCGTGCCCACTCCCGTACCAGCATCGTGTTCGGTACCGTGTTGTGCCATGCCACTCTCGTGCCACGCGCCATGTCCAGCATCATATTGTCTCGTGTGTCGAGACGAAGTCCGCAAGCGGTGTCGCTCCTATATCAGCGACCGAAGGCAAATGAAAACCCGATCACTTGCTTTACATGCTAGTATTATTTTAAATGGATCGATAGGTTTTAATTGTAATGATATTATTGCATACGTATGTACATCGTCATAATAGCCGCATTTTGAACTTATAACTATCGATAATGTCTATAGTGGTCAGAACGTGAACATGGGATACCTCTTATTTTAATTGAGTAGATTAAGCACACCCCTCGTTTAATAACCGTACACTAGTTAAATACTCGACACAAATTCCTAAACCAAAACATATCTTTTTATGGAGGAACCTGCGATAATTAGATCCTTTTACTGATTACGAATACCGTGTCAGAATTTGAATGCAAAATATCGTGTTTATAAGCATGTATCGTCGCCCCCTAAAGGCGACACTAAATCTGAATTTTTACAGCGCACGTTACCTCGTTAAAATTGTTGTGAATTAAATAAAATTTGGAACGTAATGTTCAACGGCTCATATCGAAGCCGACTCGATAACCTAAAACCATCCATAGTTTGTTTCTCGACAATTTTAGATCACTGTAACGATACTTGGTTGCGAACGCGGCACAGGACTACAGTCCGGGGCAGCATTTCGTTTTGGATACCAGACTTTGAACACCTGTGCATCCCCGCTTTAGACTGAAAATGCATGGAGCTACATATGAATACATAGATAATTAATTAGCTAACACCTGAATCTAGTCCCTTTCCGTTTCACTGTCGTTTGATATTTAATTTGCATTTTAGCATACCGATGTGTTCTGCAGTTTCTGCGGTGACCTCTCTTACACAACTACACTAAACAGGACATAACTTCTAATAAACAAATGCTATTGATAATCCGTTTGATGCGTTGGAAACTTAATAGACATGAATATATTTTATTCAACTGGGGCAACACCTAAATCTGAACATAATCACTGGTAAAACGCGCGTGAAGTTGGGCTTCCAGTTCTGAAACTGGAATTCCAGCAATCGATCGCTACCTTAAAATGACGATAATTCCCTAACCTGAATTCCGATTGACATGAAATTAATTTTACTGTTTAGATGATCAAGTGTGCTTCGTACGTATTTTATATTATTTTGGTCTATTCTATGCATGTGATTTATCGTAAATTTTGCAGGTTATATGGTATTGATCGTCATAAAATAGTGAATATCTGATCAGTGCATTTCTGCCTTTTTTCGTGCTTGCTTTATACCTGCTTCATAGTGATCGTTCATACTGAGACCTAGCGACTGTTTTGCATTATCGGTATATTAGTGTTAGTTATTGGGTTTTGGCAAATACGACAGTGATATTGATAAGTGGAAAAGTGATTGAAAGTTACAGCGATACGTATTTGTTCACAACCTATCTAATACCTGAATGCATAGTATAACCTGGGGAATGGGGAAATCAAGGTGGAATTGAACTCGTATTTAGCAAGTTACAGTGATTTAGAGGATGATCATTCTCTATTAGTGATATATATACATATACATATATTAGGTTGTAGGCCTAGCGGCACGGCTGACAGGGTTATGTTTCGGGCACGCCGTAGTCTCGGACATGCACGAGACCCTTGTTAAACACGAGCATTCTTTCCACCATTTGATTTCATTGACTTAGTGACCGATGAGTAGTGACGTACACATTGCCCAGTTTACTGACATGATATCTATATTGCACTACTTATATTCAGTTGATATTTATTATACTCATGTTCTGCATTTTGTTGCACTTCTCATGTTTAATAATATTGCATATCCATCATATATATATTTATTACTATATGTGTCGTCCAGACGACCTAAGTGGAATACTCAGAGGACGAAGTGGATCCAGCCTAGGAGCAGGACCTGCCATTCGAGATCGCGGAGATATAGACCACTTCATCAGCGCCATCTCTTTTGCTTTCAGCACTTTGTATTTCGTCGGTTAGTTTTTATTCCACAAAATAGTGTATTTCGAACTCTGTATATTGCATTGTAATAAAATTGTGAACTGTGATTTTCCTTTACTCTAGTACTGTTTACTGACTACCATATAATACTAGAAGCCGAAGTTGTAAGTGCACGGCAGCGCCCCGGCCGTCAATCCGACGCCGGAATGCGGAAACGAAACTTTTCTTAAACTTGTAAACCGGCACTACCGCGCACTATAAACCCGGATTGGGCAATTATCCTAATCCTAGCAAACTAGAGAATGGGTAGAAAGCTATACCGAGCGATCCGTGTCCTTCGGTCTTCGGCCTCCATCCTGATCTCCTCGCGGAATCTCCGTTCTTCATCTCCTCGTCGGAAAGGGCACCACATCGCCGATTCTTTTTACGGGCTCCCATCTCTGGACCGAGACAACTCGGACACGAAGTTGGCAAGCCGACGTGTCCAAGAATGCCGTAAGTGAAGTGTAGAATGGATTGTCTCGATGCAGGTATGAAGTTGGCATATATGATGGAGGAATGATTAATGAACTTTGGAAAGGGGTTAAGAATTTCTGTAGCAAGCCAAAATGAGATGAAGAAATTCCCACCACACAAAATGAATCCTCTCTACCTCTCATAATGTGGCCGGCCATGCAAAGAAAATGGGAGTGGGAAAAAATGCAAGGGAGATGAGCACAAGAAAAGGCAAGGGTGAGGCTTAGGAAAAAGTGATGATAATGAGGAATTAATGTCATACCAAAGCCAAATCATTTCTCATCTCATTAAAGCAAAACCATTATGAAGAATAAAGCAAAGATGCTATATCTATCATAATCCCTCATTTACAAATAAACCCTCCACAATTGCTAATTTGCAAATATGCAAATTAGCCCCTCCATCAAATATCAGCCAACGAAAGAAAGGAAGGAAAACCGGCTGAAACGGAATGCAAACTGGCAACTTAAAAAAAAACTGATCCCGTAATAAATTACAGGAAAACCCCGCGACTGTATATACATACCCGCATTTGTATTCCGACCGAATATAAATGCAATGAGACAAAATCCACACTTTACAATATTAGGATTCGGCTTAAACCAAAGCCCGCTAGTATTATCCGTCCGATCATAATCCGTACAATACCGCACGCATAAGATCGAACCCTGCCATATCTCCATACGGCCTCTACAGCGTTTCGCCCGAAACTAGAGAAACTGTCTGTGGGGGACTCTAAAGACTCGTCAATACTTTGGCTGTGGATCTAACACGTCAGAGGTATAAGCCATACGTAACGGGCTACCAGGTATTGACCAAAAGGGACGTCGATGAGCGAACTCATCCTGACACCCTACTGAGCCTGTCAGTGACAATATCCGTACAGTCCGGTCCATTCGTCTATGAGCATCGCATGGCGAGCGGAGCAAGCCGTGTCGGAGTATAGCCCAGAACACCCTGAGATACTACTGGAATACCTACCAGTAAATCTCCTGCCTTGGCCAAGGACTTCGTGTAACAGTTCTCCTAGACACAGCGCGACCTCACCCCCAATTCCGGGAGAGACGAACCCTGCAGATCCGCTCAATGCCTCCATGTGGCTCGGGACTGGACCCAACTAAAATCTGTTTGCACGTCTCCTTTGAGCGTGGTAGGGTAGTAATCAAAGTACAGTGGGAACTCACACGAGGCAAATGACGATATCAAGTCGATGAACTAACCTGTACACATGTCACCAGGGAACTGCTATCTGACGTCAGGTATAATACCAACAAGCATGTTCTCGGCGAGTCATGTCCGGTGTACTCATAACCCAATGAGCACATGTATACATCTTAGGTGAACCAACTGACACCAGTGGCTAGTGAGACCGGCCACCGCCCCTCGTCGGGGTCTAGACTGTATACACTAGTCTACTCTGGAGTATCGATGCCCTGTCTCGAAAACTCCCACGACTAGGGACCTTTTAAGGATGTGCTTATAGTCCCCAGCTCCCACGTATATGATCGCCATCATACTGCTGGCCGTCAAGCAACAATCCTAAGAGCTCTATCAACACACAATAATGACCTGTAAGGTCACCTAAAGCAGTACACGATGATAAAGATAAACTAGATAGCATACTATCATCTTGAGTAAGACTGTCCTACCGGCATAGGTCCTCCATCAATCATTGCAATCACGTGCCTGTGATCCAATAATTGACTCTGAGGGCACTATCTCCAACAATCTCCCACTTGCACTCAAGGCTAATTATTGCGATGTCGCATACTCACAGCCCGTGTGATACCGAACACCCAACTCCTCTACTAATCAGTCTCACAAAACCCGTTTGCGAAACTAATGCGTTCAAGTAATAGCCTCAGTGAGTGGATCCGCTCTGATGTTTCTTTCTATGTCTCTCTTAATCTCAAGTTCGCGGAGAAACCCATCTCCCGAAATGAGCAATACCTGTCTTAGAATGTGTCTGGATATCTGATGGGACCTAGTTCATAAATGAACTCCAAATCCAAACTTCTTAGACTGTATCGTCAACTGAACTTAATCAGTATCCTGCGCCATGTCTCCCTCAGTATCCTCCTGGACCACCTGTCCATAGTACTGCCCCTCTTCAGAGGGAAAACTATAACTCTAACAGTCACTCTGCCATCCAGGTCACCTTGGAAGCCTAGAATGATAACTGTCTCCCAAAGGCAGCTGCCGTTGTTTCTCCCTAGAACATCAACTTATGTTCTAAAACTGCTTCCGATCGTTTCTTCAGGATTGGATTAATATCAACTTACCGCATCTCGTGCAAAAACAACATCTGGTGTAGTACTTGACATCTCATGATTGACTCAATTGCTTAAGCAAGTGATCTGCCAATCATGCATATCCCTCTCCCCTTTAGTCTGCAAGACACCTTTAGAGAGGGTGACTCCATCACCTGCAGGTACATCACCATGCTAGGAGTCGTCCATTCTAAATACCTTTAGAATGTTGTCTAAGTACCCAGATTGGGAAACCACCCAAATCTAGATCTAAAACCATAGATCTAGTAACCAGAATGTGTAATATTATATCCAAGCCCTATGTGGAGAAACCACTGTGTGACAACCAACGTATAACCGATCGTAGTATAGGAATTTCACTTCCTACTCTGTGTATGTCATCCAAATACAAGGACATCACACCCTACTACCTTCTTAACAGATCCATCCCTTATTCTGATGAAGTCAAACCTATGACTATCACATCAGAAATAGATGATCTATCTCCGCTATATCTACTTTAGTCCATAAATAGAGATAAGTTACTTGTCCACTATGCTTCCGCTGCTCCCACTGACCACGACAACCCTCGGGCAGAGTCATATACACGTGCACTTCTAAAGCCAGCTCAGAACGACGCTATACTCATCCTCCTGCCGGGTCTCACAGTCTGGAACAACAGCAATGGCAAGTCTGGGTAAACAAGAACCTCCCTGCCACCGTCCTTGAGCATACCGAAGTACCTCTTGGGTGCTTGAGGTTACCCACCTTATCTGCGAAGTGGCCAATGGAATGTCAAACCAGATTGAATCTTTAGGTTCTTATCAAATCTTCAGTAATCGTTTACGGTTCTAGAATCACTTCCAGTTCTACCATACTCCCACTACTGTTTTCTGAAAAAAATCCATTTTTATTAAAACTGTGGCGAGTCAAGAACAATATCACTATTGATCTTCCAGATGGTAGAAATTCAACCCTCGTCATAGCCTGGGTCAACCCACAAACAGCCATTACAGAAACGTGCCTTGAGTTATCCAGAGTCTGGTTTTAAGCATATGCCGGACAACTCCCCGTACCTTAACATCGTTAAGATATGAACCGTTCTATATCCAATATAGAAACAGAGGCACTGATGTAATTGAACTAGATTCAAATCATGCAGCTGTCTCCAGTGCATGTCAACTAAATGGAAGGAGTCCTATCAGCGTTACTCAACTTAGGAATACTTCCAATTATGAGCAACCTGAAAGAGAAGCAAGTTCTATTAATCATTACTATCAACTGAATACCATTCACAAGAATCTACATCTTCGATCATCTTGAAGAATCCCGATATTTGCAATACCTGGTTCTCTACTTTATTCATATACCGATAACTTCTCAAAACTTAGACCTTGTGTTTCTACGAAACACTTGTCTAAAAACTAGAGAAGTCATAAGTAAACAGAATATAGTACGAGGACCAACCCCTCTGTTCTAATGGACACTGGATAATATACAATACTCTGTATAAGTCCCTTGAGACTAATAACTCATTCTCTGTGTGTCGTAGGTTGAAAACTGTACTTATGGTTAAGAAGAATTACACCGTTGTTTTAATGCTCCTTACCTAACCATCCACCGATATAGGTAAATACCATCGACATAATTTCAAAAATTTATATCTCACTTTATGAAAATAAACGTGCAGATATATCAATTTGAAATTGGTGCATTATAACGAATATTCAAAACCAAATATTTGCCGTCCGGCAAACAACCCAGGTGACTTCCTCAAATATCACCAATTACAACGAATTCCGATATAATGAGGATGATCACCTAATTCCCAATAACTTACTCCCACTCATCATCTGTAAAACCATACAGATGTGATAATCATACCTGGTAAATACATACCCTGGAGCAAGTGTCTAATTGGAAAATCAGTTTTCTTTTAACAGTACACAGTGAAACTGAAACATTGAAATGTTTCGTAGGGGTATCCGGGTATTCCTAGTAATGCCTTTTCCATTATCAAATTCACAACTGTAACCGTATAATTCTTTGTCATCTCTCCAAATCCCTTTATATGTCTTTAGTCATTACCTCCTGTACACCCCTTTAGACTAAATAGTTTTCTTCCTTCCCTACAGTTCGGCACCAGCCTATAGTTTAGAAGAAGACTATCCAATAAGCATAATGGGTGTACTGTCCTAATCCTAGTAGCACTCGCAATGCGAGAGAAGGTAAAGATAAAAGACAACTGAATGAAACCTCATTCCTATTTCTCCTGAACCAGAATCCATCCCCGAACTGGAACAAGTTCCTTTCGAGTTCGTATATAACTATACGATGGAGTATCCAATAAACTGTGGATCTTCGTAGTGATACGGAGTGTTCTGGAGAAATACAAAGGTGAAGTGGGAGTGGTAATGAAATACTTGGTTTGGTCGTAAATAGCAGTCGCAATTTACTTTCCCACCTTCTAATCCCTTTATTTGTCTTTACTTAATACCTTCTGTACACCTTAGTTAGGCTAATTGGTTTTCTTCATTCCCTACCGTTCGACACCAGCCTATGGTTTGGAAGAAGACTATCCAATTTGCGTAATAGGTGTACTGTCCTAATCCAAGGAGCACTCGCAACCTGAGAGAAGGTAAAAGGAAAAGACAACTGAATAGTCCTATTCGTTTTCTCCAAAACCGGAAACCATCCTCGAATAAATTCCTTCGAGTTCGTATATAACCATACGATGGTTTTATCCAATGGAAGTGGACGTTCGTACTAATACGGGGTGTCCTGGAGAAAAAGGGTAAAAGTAGGAGTGGCAATGAGGTATGCAACTCTGACAATCCAAAAGTCAGTGTTTAAGAAGGTTCGGTCAACTTGGTCACTGAGTCATAGTCAAGGGTCGGGTCTGTTAGTTATATATATGCCCTAGAGGCCATTACTGTACATACGATGTATATTGTAATGGATGCTTGGACATATATAAGGAGGACTTTCTTGCTCGACATGATAGTACGCTATCTGGTTGTATTTTATCTTAACATGTACTCTGATCGTCTCTATATTACATGTTGATAAAGCCCTTAGGATATGTACTCGACTACTGGGACTATGATGAGATCATACTAGTGGGGCCACGGTAGTCGACGAGTACATCCTATAACTGTTCCTAGTCGAGGGTGTATCGAGACAGGGCATGGATACACCAGAGTAGACTAGCGTATACGCATCTTGACCCATATGATGGGTGATGGATGATCCCATATCCATCGGTGTTTGACATCAAGGATGGTGTACGGGTGCTCAGTAGAGACTGGGTACACTGGACGGACTCGCCGAGAACTCCCAGATGGTATTGTACCTCACGTCAGATGGCAGTTCTCCGGTGACACTGGTACAGAGTAGTCTGTTGACCCGAGATCGTCATAGAGTCTTGTGTGATTCCCACTGTGCTTTGATTTCCATCATACCACATCCAAGAGGGCGTGCAAAAAGGTGGCTTTTGGGTACAGTCCCGAATCATATGGAGGCAATGAGCGATAGGAGGGGATTCGTCTCTTCCGGTATAGGGAGTTGATGTTGTGCCGTGTTCGATTGGCTATAACCGGAAATCCCTGGCCAGTGTTGCTGAGATTTACTGGTATGTGTTATCAGTAGTTTCTCGACACTACTACAAATAAGGGTTGCCCCTACGGATTTATCGGTAGGGGCAACCTACTGCCCCTACGGATATATACGTAGGGGCGAAAAAACACCCCGTAGGTGCAAAGGCCGCAGGTGCAAGTTGAGGTCCTGAACTTGGCCCTACGGATAAATATATGCCCCTACGGATAACTCAGTAGGTGCTATAGCCCCTACGGAGTACCCCGTAGGGGTAATAAAATCATATATTTAATTTTTTTTTTTAATATATTGTATATACCTACGGATGTATCCGTAGGTCCTATTTAGTCCCCTACGGATACAGCCGTAGGGGATATAAAGTAGCCCCTACGGGTGTTTCCGTAGGGGCCACTCCCAACACAATGCACTGAGATCGCGGGGGGAAAATATCAGGGAAACTGATATTTTGCCCCTACGGATATATACGTAGGGGATGTATATTGGCCCCTACGTATATATCCGTAGGTACATGTTTTCTGTATTTTTTTTTAAAAAAGGGCTGCTAGATTTTTTCCCGCCCTGTGCACAATACTATATACATCAATCAAATCATATATTGCAGTATTCATAATCACATCCCACGCATATATATAATATACAAAAGAAACCCAAAAACTGAATATGATATAAATTCAAACCAATATCAATATCGTTTCAAAATGTAGTACAATGTGATATAAATAAATACATGTTTCAAAAAATAAGAACCAAAAAGCTACCCTAGTTCGGTCCAGCTCCACCTCCGAGTAACGTTCGAATAACGCGCGCCTGCTCCTCGGTAAATACACTATCCAATACTGCAAATAAAGGAGTCTGAGCGGCATGTGGAGCTGGCGTCGTGGTCTGCGCAGCCGCCGTCGAGGTAGTCGCTTGCGGAGCCGCGGCTGCGGGAGTCTGAGTGGGCGGTGGAGCTACAGGAGCTGTCTGCGGAACCGCAGCCGATGTAGTGGCTTGCGGAGCCGCAGCCGAAGGAGATGCATGTCGAGGCTCGGCCGATCTACCCTGTCGCGTCTGGGCATAACGTGTGTAAGAAGCGTCTAAGAACTGTGTATTATTCGAATTCGTTTCATTATTAAGTTATTTCGAAACCCTGTTTGGATATCTAGTTTGGAAAAGCGTTGTTTATTTTAATTACATATGTATGTATGATTAATCAGACTTACGTACTAATAAGGGTTGTGTTGATATGTATATAATATGAAATGATATTTTACTATAAAGTAGTATACATACCAGCATCTCCTTCAACTCCTGAACGGTGGCCCTCAAGCTATCCAGTTCCTGATGGACATGCCGGCCACTGGAGACGGAGGAAGTAACCGCCGGGGTGGAGTCCAACCTCATATGGGCCCTGCTAGGGCCCAATCCCCGGCCTCTCTCCCAACCTCCGTGGTGCCCTCCGTGTGCGGCGTCCAGAACTGGGGTCAGCAGCCTCGGATCGTTCTGTCCGGTAAAATCGATCCCCGAGGCCTGGGCCTGCTCAACCACCCGCTCCTACACCCACATTAAGCAGTAAAGTATAAGTATAAAATTTAAACTTGAACCTTCCAAAACTAAAATTTCAAATTTGGGTAGAAAAAATATTAACACTTACGCAGTACTCCTGGGTAGCGACGTCGGGACATCGAAGCTCGCCCGTGGCGGGATCTGTCGAGGTGCCGTGGACGGCAAGATATGCGGACAGCACGCTCGGTGTACCACCTGACGCCACGGTCCGAGATGTCTGCAATATTAGAAAGTAACTCTTAATATTAGAAATATTAGAGAATAACTCTTAATATTGCAGAATATTAGAGAATAACACTTAATTTACCGATAACTCCATGGCTCGAGTAATGTTCCTCGAGCCACCTGTGTAAGTGGGGCGACCCCTCTTCGCCGACTTCCTGTTCTCCGTATTCTGAGCGGCCTGTTTCTGCACAACGCATTAACATTTAGTTTTCTAATTAAGAAACACAAAGAAATAAATTATATCATAAATAATGAATTAAATTTAAAATACCTACTTGTTTGCGTTCGGAGTCGAAATAAGCGCACAATAGAGGCCATGTCTCTACGTCGACTCTCGCAAACGCCGGAGTAGATAGGAGGGCCGCTCTCTCTGCCTCGGGGGTCGCTATCCATAGGGAGTAGCAGTCGGCCTTCAGCTCATTCCTGTTGTATCGGACCTTGGCCTGCATGTTCTTCATCAGGCCATTGTACAGAGCATGAAGGTCGAGCACCCTCCCCGAGTGATCAGGGTCGGCTACAGGCTGAAAATCGTAATCCAACTGAAAATACAAAAAAAAACATTGTTATTAGATTGCAAGTGTTAATAATAAATATATTGGATAGATCAAATGAAAATATATATTAATACATACCTGAGCCTGTTCAAAGAAGAGGGCGAATGAGCGCTGGTGCTGCTCGCCCCACTCAACGTGAAGTGGATAGTTCTTCACGATCCGGCTCTCGTCCCCCAAATACCGGCCGAACCTCTCGGCATGAGGACCGGTATAGCGATAGTCAAGGGTAAAAAATAGGGGGAATGCTGCCTCCCCCCTAGCTCTATTAGGCCTCAGCCTATGGGACTGATTCGGGCCTCGAGTCCCTCTCTGGGGATGGAGAGGCCCTGCGTCTGCACGAAATATCAAGACAATCAATAATAATACAAAGTTGTATTAAGAAATCAAGGTTAAACAAAAATTCAAGTGTGATATATACCTCCGGTGAATAACGCACGAGCCTGGGCCCGAGCAGCAGCACGAGCGGGACGATAGTTCCTCCGGTGAGGAACAACCGGGGTCCCGGACCCGGACGCATCCCCTCCAACTATAAAATAAACATCGACGCTAAATCTCCATGAAGTTCATATTTATGCTATAGAGCATATGTAAAATAAATAAATATTTTAAATTTATTCATACTAACCTGCAGACGATGCGGAGGGTACGGAAGCGGCAGGAGTGGCCCCTGTGGAAGGTGTGGACGCACCACCTATAATTAGACAATTAAAAATAGATTTTATAAGTAATTGCAAAAAGAATGTGTAGATCAATAATATAACGTTCTAAATCAATATGCATGAACTATAGGACATATAAACATACCCGCAGGTGCGGTGGTGTCACCACCTACAGCTAGACAATAATAAAAATTGCTAAGTAAGAGCAAAAGGAATGTGTATTTATGATATAGCATTCTAAATCAATATACATACACTATATGATATATGAACTTACCTGGAGGAGCGGGGGTGGCCTCTGTCCCAGATGTGGACGCAGGACCAACAACTAGACAATTAAAAATAGATTTGATAAGTAATTGCAAAAAGAATGTGTAGATCAATAATATAACGTTCTAAATCAATATGCATGCACTATATGATATATAAACATACCTGGAGGAGCGGGGGTGGCCTCTGTCCCAGATGTGGACGCAGGACCAACAACTAGACAATCAAACATTGACAATATAAGTAATTTTGACATAAACAGGCATGAATATCTGTAATATTAAATTGAAAATGGATATGCGTGCAGTATACCTGGAGGTGTGGCAAAATCCACACGGAAGGAGGCATCCGAAGGGGTCTCCGATCTGGGTGCAAGACCGGCCCTCTGAAGCTCCCTACGGAGCTCTCCGGGCGGCAGAACCGCTCTGCCTCTGCCTCTGCCTCTGCCTCTGCCGCGGCTGGAGCTCCTGCCGCCCCTCGCTGCTCCCGACATCGTCATCCAATCTAGATAAACGGTTCGTGAACGCATTAGACAATCATTAAAAGTATTGACTATATATGCTCTAGAGCGTAAAATGTGAAGTAATAATATAACATTACTGATAACCTTTTTCGTTTCGTGGGCGCATCATACATATCTACTTGGATTTCATCGTCGATGTCATTTCTAACCCACGTAACTTCATGATCGGTCGAAGACAACCCGTCCTTCGAAACAGACGGTCGGAGCACTTTAAGACTTCTCTCTTCTTCGTCCTCATCGCTGTCCTCGTATTCTGGGACATCGTAGACATCTCTAGGTTTCCATCGGCATACAACACTCCACCCCGGATGCTTCAAACACTGTGAGTAGTATACTTGGAACGCTTGGTTCGGAAAGATAAACGGATCGTCTTGACCGTAAAATCGAAGTGTGTTCACACTGGTCAATCCATATTCATCTTTCCAAGTCCCAAGACTGCTTCTCCACCTGTCTGTATCGGTTCGCGGATCGTACCAAGTACAGTGGAATATATAAAAGGGTTCTGATCGTCCGGGATAGTGGATGCCGAGTATACAATTTAAGTACCCATAGTAAATCACACCGTCCGATCCTACCGTCGCAATACCACTATTCTGAGTGATTCTAGATGTTTCTATGTCCTTAATTTCGAATTTGTATCCAAGGACACCAAATCCTTTGTAATGTGCAACCTCCATACTAGGAAATTGAGCTAAACATCTTGAATCACTCTCAAATGATGCAGACAAGTTCGGATCGTGGATCTAACAAAACAAATTTTACGATAAATACATAACGATACAAGTTTAGATTAAAACTGATAGCAATAAAATGTAATTCGAATAACTTACATGCTCTGTGACCCAATCACAAAAATTATCCTGATGGTATTTTTCCAAACGCTCTTCGTTCCAATCAGGATACCCCTCACGTACCTCGTTAAAATGAGTTCTGTTTTCGACAAATAATTGTGACATTAATATTATGTCATTTCACACACACACAAACACAGATATAACAATTAATCCAAAAGAACTTACTCTCTAATTTGTTCAAGACATTCGCAATTAAGCAAGATAAACCGGTATATCTTGTTGATAAACATAGTGTCTACCCTCTTATACTCGGCTTTACCATATGGCCCGTCTTGAATTCTTCGAGGTCGGTTAAGCCTTGTCTCAATGTTCTCGTCCAGATAGCGGGAGCAAAATGTGGTTGCTTCATCAAGAAGATAACCTTGCATGATAGAACCCTCTGGTCGATTTTTATTGCGTATATACTTCTTAAGAGTGTAAAGGTACCTAAATCTCTTCCTATCGAAATCCTTCCATGCCGGTGAATCTCTTGGATGGCTCATTTTTCCATTTTCGCTTGGAGGAGCACGATGATGCCAAATCATTGCCTCGGCTGTTTTCTTGCACCTGAATAGCCTCTGTAGCCTCTGTGTTATGGGAAAATATCGTGCTATCTTCACAGGTATATCAGGCTTCTTATCAGAATCTTTCGGCTTATACCTGGCCTCTCCGCATGTTGGACACTCTTTCAAATCTGAATTCTCTTTCCGGTACAACACGCAATTTTTAGGACATGCTTGAATCTTCTCGCACTTTAGACCCAAATCAGACATCATTTTCTGGGCTTCGTACCAGCTTTCGGGCACATTATTTCCCGGAGGCATAGAATCTTTCAAGAACGAAAGAAGCATTGTGAATGACTTGTTGCTCCATCCATTTAGGCACTTAATTTGGAAAAGTTGGACGAACCATGAGAGGGTGGAATACTTCGCATTCTCATAAACTGGTTTCCTAGCATCATTCATGAAATTTTCATATTTATCCGCACGCGGTCCTTGACCGGAAGGAATGTCATCTTCGGTACGAATAGATTCACCTAGGGCAGCCTCTACCATATCCTCCATTTCTTCTGATGGAAATAAATTTCCGTATCCTGCCGTATTACCGAATTCTTCTTCTTCTCCTGCCGCATTATCGTGTTCTCCTTCTTCTACCGCAGTACTGCATTCTTCTCCTTCCCCGTGATATTTCCAAATTGAATAAAGTCTAGTAAACCCATGTTTTACAATATGAAGCTCTGCCAATTCTACCTTCTGCCAGTACTTATTGCCACATCTATCGCACGGACAGAGAATCTTCTCTAATATGATCTTATTATGTGCTCGTGCAAATTCAAGGAAAGCAGCAACCCCTGCGACAAACGTAGGTTGCATACGTTGTTTCCAATCCACATACATCCAGTCCTTAACTCTGACGTACTCATGGGCCATGTTAGACTGAATAACATATAAATTGTAGGTTATGCTGACTATATTGAGAAATATAAGAACGGGATAGTTACTGACAAAGGAGAAAATCCATGTAGATGCTTTGTGTGTGCGTTTGTCGTTGAAAAGAATAAATTATCGCACGTTATGTTGACCGATAGACGGGGACTAAGTGGCGCTTTTAATTAGTTTCATATATGGGTATCGATGGGAATATGAAGGTTTCATATTATCATATATTGGTTTTAACCCGAACATCTCGAGTCGCTCTCTGATTATGCGTTTGTATGTATGTGTTCCGGCTGTCGGGGGTAGGCTTCTATCCCATTAAGAATGTATAGAGCGAACGCCCATCACTTGTGCTTTCAACCGTTTCGAGTAAATTTCGGCAGCACCTCCCCGCTGTTCTCCGAGTACACTGTAATAGAATAGATAATCATTTCAAAGCTGTGAAACAACGTTGAAATGAACATCTAATCTATCTTTGTACACGGAGAACCAGCGGAAAGGTACCGACGAAATATCTCGAAACGGATGAAAACACAAGTGAATGAAGGCGTTTGCTTTATACATTCTTAACTTGTCCACACGGGACAAATCTATGGGTTACCATACGATTGAATTTTCTCGTCGCGCAGACTATACGACGGTTGTTAGTATCGAGCTATACTGTCCGATATTTAACAACCTTCGTATAGTTCTAGGTCACGACGAGCATCGCACGTATGTTAACCGATAGACGGGGACTAAGTGGCGCTTTAGTTTCATATACGGGTATCGATGGGAATATGAAGGTTTCATATTATCATATATTGGTTTTAACCCGAACATCTCGAGTCGCTCTCTGATTATGCGTTTGTATGTATGTGTTCCGGCTGTCGGGGGTAGGCTTCTATCCCATTAAGATTGTATAGAGCGAACGCCCATCACTTGTGCTTTCAACCGTTTCGAGTAAATTTCGGCAGCACCTCCCCGCTGTTCTCCGAGTACACTGTAATAGAATAGATAATCATTTCAAAGCTGTGAAACAACGTTGAAATGAACATCTAATCTATCTTTGTACATGGAGAACCAGCGGAAAGGTACCGACGAAATATCTCGAAACGGATGAAAACACAAGTGAATGAAAGCGTTTGCTTTATACATTCTTAACTTGTCCACACGGGACAAATCTATGGGTTACCATACGATTGAATTTTCTTGTCGCGCAGACTATACGACGGTTGTTAGTATCGAGCTATACTGTCCGATATTTAACAACCTTCGTATAGTTCTAGGTCACGACGAGCATCGCACGTATGTTAACCGATAGACGGGGACTAAGTGGCGTTTTAGTTTCATATACGGGTATCGATGGGAATATGAAAGTTTCATATCATCATCGAGTATCATATATTGGTTTTAACCCGAACATCTCGAGTCGCTCTCTAATTATGCGTTTGTATGTATGTGTTCCGGCTGTCGGGGGTAGGATTCTATCCCATTAAGAAAAAATGGAGTGTATTTCGCTGTGAGAGACTCTTCAAAGAAATGGAGGAAGAAGCACTAAAGAAAAAAGAGAGAAAAATAAGAATATAAAGTTGAAACTAAAGTTGAGCTATCCGCTGAAATCATAAAGCATAGGAAAGTTGATTGAGTCTTGATCTATTGCTCTTTCTTTGCATTATCTCGTATGTCCATTTATAGATTTTAATGCCACATGAGATGTAATCAGTCAGCTCCCTATGGTTGTATTAATGTCAGCTCTTACACAATATGGGTATCTGCCTTACGATTAAGACAACTATGGAATATGTTAATTTAAAATGTAAGGCTAGCTTTCTATGTATTCTGAGGGACTGCTTGCATAGAACTTAGCTTGATCCTCTCAATTATTACACATAAATATGCTGACATGCCTCTCATAACCCTAACCCCAGCCCCACAGTAACCCTAACCCTAGCCCCAACCCTAATCCCAGCCCACCGTAACCCTACCCCAGCCCCACAGTAACCCTAACCCTAGCCCCAACCCTAACCCCAGCCCATCGTAACCCTACCCCAGCCCCACAGTAACCCTAACCCCAGCCCCACCGTAACCCTAACCCCAGCCCCACCACAGCAGCAGCCGAACCCCAACCCTAACCCTACCCCGACCCCGACCCCGACCCCGACCCCGACCGCCACCGCGCCCCTGCCCAAACCCAACTCTCGCGCGCGCAACCCAGACCCAGCCATGAATAATCCAAAAATGCTTTAATTTACCTCGAGATTTATACCTGAACGGGCGGTGGCGACGACGGCGTCGAATTGGCGAAGAAACTGGCGGTGGCGACGACGGTGGCGACGAAACTGGCGGTGGCGACGAGGATGGCGACGAAATCGGCGGTGGCGACGACGGTGGCGACGACGGCCGGCGACGGTGGCGACGCGACGGTGGCGATTTAGGGTTTTTCGCGCGCGTTTGAGGGAGAGAGAGAAAATGAGCGTAGGCTTTTCGATCTGGATTTGTTTTAAATCGATATTTACTTGCCCCTACGGATATGTCCGTAGGTCCTTTGTTTGCGCCACCGTAGGGGCAAACACCAAATTAAGAATTAAATTTTTTATTCTTGAAAGTCAGTGCCCGTAGGGGCAACCCTTTAGCCCTACGGATTAATCCGTAGGGCCAAGTAAAATCTTCCCCAACGGATAATCCCATCCGTAGGGGCAACCCCCTATTTTACTAGTGCGAACTGTTATAGACCTCATATCGACACGACTTATCGAGCTACTGGGGTCTGGCGTTTACCACCCCTAGGCGAGATATGCGACATATCAGACGACGAGATCGGACTGTACAGGAGTCTTACTGTTTGGATTCACAGGAGAAGTTACAGGCTTGCTTGTTGATCTTCTGAGCGCTCAATACCTGGGTGGCTGTTACGTTTAGCTGACCGCTTGCAGCTTGTGGGTGTTTGATATGATCATCACCTACTGCCGGCGTATTGACGATTCTTTAGAGTCCTACACAGAGCTTTCTTGACTCAGGCAAAACGGAGTAGGGGCACGTATGTGATATGTGCGGGACCGAGGATAATGCGATATGATATACCGTATTCTATTCTCGCGATATTTGATATCAGCCGGGTCAACTGATCAAGTGTTGATTCGATGAATCGGTACGGATAAATATTAGTCGGTTATATGCGATATAGCCGGATTGTCGGATCAAGTGTAGATTCGATAATTTAATGTATAATAATATATATGATATATTTGTTGGAGTTAGTGCCCTCAGAGTCAATTATTGGATCACAGGCACGTGATTGCAATGATTGAGGGAGGACCTATCCCGGTAGGACAGTCTTACTCGAGATGATAGTATGCTATCTGGTTTATCTTTATCATCGTGTACTGCTTTAGGTGACCTGACATGTCGCTATTACACGTTGATAGAGCCCCTAGGATTCTTGCTTGACTACCAGCAGTATGATGGCGATCATATACGTGGGAGCTGGTGGTCTATAAGCACATCCTTAAAAGGTCCCTAGTCGTAGGAGTTTCGAGACAGGGCATCGATACTCCGTTAGTAGACTAGTGTATACAGTCGAGACCCCGACGAGGGGCGGTGGCCGGTCTCACAAGCCACTGGTGTCAGTTGGTTCACCTAAGATGTATACAGGTGCTCATTGGGTTATGAGTACACCGGACAGGACTCGCCGGGAACCTGCTAGTTGGTCTTATACCAGATGTCAGATAGCAGTTCCCTGGTGACATGTGTACAGGTTAGTTCATCGACCTGAGATCGTCATTTGTCTCGTGTGAGTTCCCACTGTACTTTGATTACTACCCTACCACGGCTCAAAGGAGTCGTGCAAACAGGTTTTAGTTGGGTACAGTCCCGAGCCACATGGAGGCAGTGAGCGGATCTGCAGGGGTTCGTCTCTCCCGGTATTGGGGGTGAGGTCGCGCTGTGTCTAGGAGAGCCATTACGCAAAGCCCTCGGCCGAGGCAGGAGATTTACTGGTAGGTATTCCAGTAGTATCTCAGGGCGTTCTGGGCTACGCTCCGACACGACTTGTACCGCTTTTGGGGGTCTGACTTTTACCAACCCCCTAGGCCCGCCATGCGATACTCATAGACGAACGGACCGGACTGTACGGATATTGTCACTGACAGGCTCAGTTGGGTGTCGGGGTGAGCTTCCTCATCGACGTCCCATTTGGTCAATACCTGGTGGCCCGTCACGTATTGGCTTATACCTCTGACGTGCTAGTGGTTAAATCCACAGCCAAGGTATTGACGAGTCTTTAGAGTCCACCACACTCAGTTACAGTTACTCAAGTTTCGGGCGAAACGCTGTAGAGGCCGTATGGAGATATGGCAGGGTCCGATCAGATACGTGCGGTATTGCACGGATCAGGATTGGACAGTTTTGTACTAGTTGCCGTATAGTTATATGGCAGGGTTCGATCTGATACGTGCGGTATTGCACGGATCAGGATCGAACGGATTTTACTAGCCGGCTTTGGCTTAAGCCGGTCCTAGTCTAGTACAGTGTAGTTTTGTCTCTTTGCATTTGTGTTCAGTGGGAATAAAAATGCGGGCATGTATTTGCAGTAGCGGGGTTTTCCTGTAATTTATTACGGGATCGGTTTTCTGAAGTTGCCAGTTTGCATTCCGTTCCGGCCGGTTTTCCTTCATTCCTTCTCGGTCGGACTTTCTTGGTGGAGGGTGTTAATTGCAAGTTCGCAATTAACATTTAGTGGAGGGTTTTCTTGCAAGTTTGCATTATGATGAGACTTGTTTCATCATGAGATGCCTTTCTAG
Source organism: Agapanthus africanus (assembly GCA_030015575.1). NCBI lineage: Eukaryota > Viridiplantae > Streptophyta > Magnoliopsida > Asparagales > Amaryllidaceae > Agapanthus > Agapanthus africanus. Next base: position 544,903,583 of record CM057337.1, read on the forward strand.
TCTTTCACTTGCTTTTCATTTGATGGTTTGTAAAGGTGAAATGAATGTGACCATATTGATAAATGTTTATTCATTTCTTTTTCCTTATATGAGATATGTTTTTCTTTTCTCTCTCCAATCTAATTTGATGGAGAGGGGGCCGGCCACATTTAGAGAAGAAGAGAGAGGTTGATTGGTGATATATATATTCTTCATCTCATTTCATGCTTTTATGCTTGCAATAATCCCAAGCTTCATTCATTCATTTTTCTCCTCCTCAAATCCCTCCATCATGGCAACTTCAAGAACCCTAAAGAGACAAGTTCACTACACTATTCTATAGCAAGCCTTGGACGCGTCGGCTAGCCAACTTCGCGCCCGAGTTGCCTCGGTCAAGAGGCGGGAGCCCGTAAAAGATTCCGGCTACGTGGTGCCCTTTCCGACGAGCGAGGAGGTGACGGAGATTCCGCGGGAGATCGGAGTGGAGACGAAGACCGAAGGACACGGATCGCTTGGTATATCTCTCACCCCATCTCTCTAGATAGCTAGCTAGGTTAATGGTTTCGATCCGGGTAATTGTCCGCGGTAGCGCCGGTTTCCGAGCAAGGGAAAAAATTTTTATTCCGCATTTTGGCCTCGAGAAAGAGGCCGGGGCGCTGCCGTGGCGCAACATGGTATCAGAGCCACGCCATTAACCTAACCTAGCTTGCTCTAGCGCGTTTAGAACCCGATCGAACAAAATCCCCAAAATCCGTATTTTCCATGCATGTGTTCTCTGTTGAAATTTTTTGAGCTCCTAAAATTTTTCTGGTGATTTCAGAGACATGTACACATAATTATAAGACATCTGAGAAAATTCGACAACTTCAGTCGACTACTAGAGCGCGGAAGCGCGGCCAAACCCACCCTTGGGCCGCGCTTCCGCCGCACTCTGGAGTCTTCACAGTGTCAAATTTTTTCAGTGGGCTTGTGGGATTATTTCAGGGCTTTTGGGATATTTTATTTGGGCCCAGTTTTTCTGTAAGTGCTACAGTAGTTTTTGGGGCCCACTTTGATATATTTGTTCGATCGGATATTTTAAACATGCCAGTTCACAGTTTTTACATTATATCTGCGACCGTGAATGTCACTCGATCGGTAAATCCGGTCTAACTGCTATAGCCCGGTTAGACGGATTTGCGAGCGTGACTTTCACGTTGATGTTTTATGTTTATGCTGTGATGTTGCGGATCGGTCGTGGGGGATAGCCTGGATGCAATGCTAGTGCAGTTTTGTTGTATTATGTACATTTGATATTGCGGGGCGAGCGTCCGACATGTGGACTGCCGTCACTGCCTGTTTGTATTATTCTTTTGGGGCACGACCTGGTTGCGGTCGATGTACCCGGTGTATGTATATTTTACTTTCTGTACTAGGATTACCCCGCGGAGGGGTGCACGGATAGCCGGGTTCTGGAGGGCAACGGGCCCGCATCTCATGGCATTGAGACGGAGGGGGCTTCACTCTAGGATTGGCGGGCTATTCGCCGCACTCGTAGGGGGTACAGGTTGACCCAGGAGGGGTGCCCAAGTTACCGGATTCCGTGAAGTGCTGGGTGGTCCATTCACGGTGCTGAAGGGGGCTGCCTCGCTTCAGGTTTTGGCGGGTGACTTGCCGCGCCCGTAGGGGTCTAGGATTCTCATTGCACAGGCTATCCACACGACCAGGGGAACGTCGGGTTTCAGCAGCGGCTCTGTGAAACCCGGGGTTTCCAGATATCTGTATTGTTCTATGTTGTACATTTCTGTGCTGTACATTTCTTTTCACGCCTTGAGCGAAATATAATATATTGGTATATATATTAGTAGATGTTGTATATGTTTTTCATCCGCGCTAGTCCAGTCCCCGCTCTGTCGTTAGTAAGCTAACCTAACGAGTGATGACGGGACCCAGTGGCGAATGCGGATGGCATATACGTACGTCAGTATATTTTCGTTCTTTGTGGTGTGATTAATTGATGGGACTGCGTTGATTCGGATCAATGCAAGATAAACAAACCTATTCTGATGTTGTTGGAACATTTTTCAAAAAGCTGTTATTGCAAGGACGTTCACTTTTGTTTTGCATCGTGGTATTCAGTTGGAATATCCTGCTCCTCAGTCGACGAGGCAAGGGCCGAGATCCCTTCACCGGGAGTGACCCCTTGGACAGAAGTTTGCGTCAGGGCAATAACTTCACTATAGCCGATTACTTTTGCTTTGCACCGTGGTATTCAGTTGGAATATCCTGCACCTCATTCCACGGGGAAAGAGCCGAGATCCCTTCACCGGGAGTGACCTCTTTAGTAAAGGTTTTCGTCACTATATTTTATAAAAGGCTATGCAGTTCCTTCAACGATATCAAGTTCATTACGTTAAAGGTTTTTCGCCAAAAACCATTCGTAGCCCTCCGTCATTTCTTATGGGTATTGTTTAGTATTCGTGCTGCGTTTGTTGACTCCGTCAAGGCGTAGTGTACGGTAGCTAAGTGGTACTTGTTTGTCGCATAAGTGGGATTGGTTAGGACAGTCATGCGGCCTTGTTGACTCCGTCAAGGGCACGTACGGGTGGGTTTAATGCAATCCAGATAATGACGGGTTGAACTTGACTAGGACTTTTTGATTTGTTGACTCCGTCAAGGTCACTTGAGTCCTAGGGGTAAAAATCACATCGGGAGTTTCAAAAGAACTGAAACTTGCCAGGCATGCGCATACCTTCTGGAGTGTGGTGACGTGAGTGGATTCCGTCACGTTATCATGCGATGATAGTTGGATCCCGATTCCCACTGATGAGTTGGTTTACTCCTCGGGTGATCCCGACTAATTCTTCTTTCAGGTTTGGAGGAGAATTTGAGGTACAGTGGGAGGTTTCCAGATTAGACAAAGTGATAACCATTCTGATCTAGGTTAGAGTGCACGCTGAGTGTTTCTTTTCTCTCTCTCTCTGGCAGCGACCATTGACCCGACCCTGGATTTTGACTCAGTGACCAAGTTGACCGAACCTTCTTAACACTGGCTTTTGGATTGTCAGAGTTGCAGACCTCATTGCCACTCCTACTTTTACCCTTTTCTCCAGGACACCCCGTATTACTACGTACGTCCACTTCCATTGGACAAAACCATCGTATGGTTATATACGAACTCGAAGGACTTCGAGGATGGTTTCTGGTTCTGGAGAAAACGGATAGGATTATTCAGTTGTCTTTTCTTTTCACCTTCTCTCAGGTTGCGAGTACTCCTTGGTTTAGGAGTAGTACACCTATTACGCAAATTGGATAGTCTTCTTCCAAACCATAGGCTGGTGCCGACCGGTAGGGAATGAAGAAAACCAGTTAGCCTAAAAAAGGTGTACAGAAGGTATTAAGTTAAGACAAAGCAAGGGATTAGTAAGAGGGCAAAGTAAGTTGCGACTGCTATTCACGACCAAACCAAGTATTTCTTCGCCAATCCTAAATCACCTTTGTTTTTCTCCAGGACACTCCGTATCACTACGAAGATCCCATTTTATTGGATAATCCATCGTATGGTTATATACGAACTCGAAAGGAACTTGTTCCAGTTCGGGGATGGATCCTGGTTCAGGAGAAATAGGAATAAAGTACATTCAGGTGTCTTTTATCTTCACCTTCTCTCGCATTGCGAGTGCTCCTAGGATTAGGACAGTACACCCTTTATGCTTTTTGGATAGTCTTCTTCCAAACCATAGGCTGGTGCCGAACGGTAGGGAAGGAAGAAAACCATTTGGCCTAAAGGGGTGTACAGAAGGTAATGACTAAAGACACATAAAGGGATTTGGAGAGGTGGCAAAGAATTATACGGTTACAGTTGTGAATCTGGATAATGGAAGAGGCATTACTAGGAATACCACGATACCCCAACGAAACATTTCAATGTTTCAGTTTCACTGTGTACTGTTAATGGAAAACTGATTTCCCAGTTAGACACTTGCTCCAGGGTATGTATTTACCAGGTTGGATTCTCACATCTGTATGGTTTTACAGATGCTGAGTGGGAGTAAGTTATTGGGAATTGGGTGATCATCCTCATTATATCGGGATTCGTAGTAATCGGTGATATTTGAGGAAGTCACCTGGGTTGTTTGCCGGTCGGCAAATATTTGGTTTTGAATATCCGCTGTTGTGCACCAATTTCAAATTGATATATCTGTACGTCTATTTTCATAGAGTGAGATATGCCTTTTGATATTATGTCGATGACATTTACCTATATCAGTGGATGGTTAGGTAAGGAGCATTAAACAGCGGTGTAATTCTTCTTAACCATAAGTACAGTTTTCAACCTACGACGCACAGTGAAAGAGTTGTAAGACTCAGCGGACTTATACAGAGTATTGTATATTGTCCAGTGTCCATCAGGACAGAGGGGTTGGTCCTCGTACTATATTCGGTTTACTTATGACTTCTCTAGATTTTAGACAGCTGTCTCGTGGAAACACAGGGTCTAAGTTTTGAGGAGTTATAGGTATTTGAATAAAGTAGAGAACCAGGTGTAGCAAGTATCGGGATTCTTCAAAGAGATCGAAGATGTAGATACTTGTGTATGGTATTCAGTTAATAGTAATGATGAAGACAGATAGCTTCTCTTTCAGGTTACTCATAATTGGAAGCATTCCTGAGTTGAGTAACGCTGATCGGCCTCCTTCCATTTAGTTTACATGCACTGGAAATAGCTGCATGATTTGAATCTGGTTCAATTGAATCAGTGCCTCTGGTTCTATATTGGATATAGAACAGTTCATATCTTAACGATGTTAAGGTACGGGGAGTTGTCCGGCTTATGCTTAAAACCAGACACTGGACAACTCAAGGCACGTTTCTGTAATGGCTGTTTGTGGGTTGACCCAGGCTATGACGAGGGTTGATTTTCTACCATCTGGATGAACAAAAGCAATATTGTTCTAGACTCGCCACAGTTTTATTAAAAATGGATTTTTTCAAAACCAGCAGTGGGAGTATGGTAGAACTGGAAGTGATCCCAGAACCGCAAACGATTACTGAAGATTTAATAAGGAACCTAAAGATTCAATCTGATTTGACATTCCATTGGCCACTCCGCAGATAAGGTGGGTAACTTCAGGCACCCGAGAGGTACTCCGGTAGCCTCAAGGACGGTGACAGGGAAGTTCTTGTTTACCCACACTTGCCATTGTTGTTGTTCCAGGCTGCGAGACCCGGCAGGAGGATGAGTATAGCGTCGTTCTAAACTAGCTTTAGAAGTGCGCGTCTATATGACTCTGGCAGAAGGTTGTCATAGTCAGTAGGAGCAGCAGAAGCAATGGTGGACATCTGGCTTATGTCTATTTATAGACTAAAGCAGATATAGCGGAGTTAGATCATCTGTTTCTGATGTGACAGTCATGGGTTTGACGTCACCAGAATAGGGGATGGATCTGTTGAGAAGGTAGTAGGAAGTGATATTCCTATACTACGATCGGTTATACTTTGGTCGTCACACAGTGTTTTCTCCACATGGGACTTGGACATTATATCAGACATATTGGTTACTAGATCTATGGTTTTAGATCTAGATTTGGGTGGTTTCCCAATCAGGGTACTTTGACAGCATTCTAAGAGTATTTAGAATGGACGACTCCTGGCATGGTAGTGTACCTGCAGGTAATGGAGTCACCCTCTCTAAAGGTGTCTTACAGACTAAAGGGGAGAGGGATACGCATGATTGACAGATCACTTGCTTAGGCAATTGAGTCAATCATGAGATGTCAAGTACCACACCAGATGTTGTTCTTGCAGTAGGTGCAATAAGTTGATATTAATCCAATCCTGGAAAAACAGTCGGAAGCAGTTTTAGAACATAAGTGAATGTTCTAGGGATATGATAACGGCTGCCTCCTTTAGGAGACGGTTATCACTCCAGGCTTCCAAGGTGACATGGACGACAAGGAGGTTGTCAGAGTTATAGTTCTCCCTCTGACGAGGGGTAGTATTTTGGACAGGTGGTCCAAGGCAATACTGAGGGCGGCATGGCGCAGGATACTGATTAAGTTCAGTTGATGATACAGTCTAAGAAGTTTGGATTTGGAGTTCATTTATGACCTAGGTCCCATCAGACATCCAGACATTCTAAGACAGGTATTGCTCATTTCGGGAGATGGCTTTCTCCGCGAACTTGAGATATAGAGAGACATAGAAAGAAACATCGCAGCGGATCCACTCACTGAGGCTATTCCTCGAACGCAATAGTTTCGCAAACGGGTTTTGTGAGACTGACTAGTAGAGGAGTTGGGTGTTCGGTATCACACGGGCTGTGAGTATGCGACATCGCAATAATTAGCCTTGAGTGCAAGTGGGAGATTGTTGGAGTTAGTGCCCTCAGAGTCAATTATTGGATCACAGGCACGTGATTGCAATGATTGAGGGATGACCTATCCCGGTAGGACAGTCTTACTCGAGATGATAGTATGCTATCTGGTTTATCTTTATCATCGTGTACTGCTTTAGGTGACCTGACATGTCGCTATTACACGTTGATAGAGCCCCTAGGATTCTTGCTTGACTACCAGCAGTATGATGGCGATCATATACGTGGGAGCTGGTGGTCTATAAGCACATCCTTAAAAGGTCCCTAGTCGTAGGAGTTTCGAGACAGGGCATCGATACTCCGTTAGTAGACTAGTGTATACAGTCGAGACCCCGACGAGGGGCGGTGGCCGGTCTCACAAGCCACTGGTGTCAGTTGGTTCACCTAAGATGTATACAGGTGCTCATTGGGTTATGAGTACACCGGACAGGACTCGCCGGGAACCTGCTAGTTGGTCTTATACCAGATGTCAGATAGCAGTTCCCTGGTGACATGTGTACAGGTTAGTTCATCGACCTGAGATCGTCATTTGTCTCGTGTGAGTTCCCACTGTACTTTGATTACTACCCTACCACGGCTCAAAGGAGTCGTGCAAACAGGTTTTAGTTGGGTACAGTCCCGAGCCACATGGAGGCAGTGAGCGGATCTGCAGGGGTTCGTCTCTCCCGGTATTGGGGGTGAGGTCGCGCTGTGTCTAGGAGAGCCATTACGCAAAGCCCTCGGCCGAGGCAGGAGATTTACTGGTAGGTATTCCAGTAGTATCTCAGGGCGTTCTGGGCTACGCTCCGACACGACTTGTACCGCTTTTGGGGGTCTGACTTTTACCAACCCCCTAGGCCCGCCATGCGATACTCATAGACGAACGGACCGGACTGTACGGATATTGTCACTGACAGGCTCAGTTGGGTGTCGGGGTGAGCTTCCTCATCGACGTCCCATTTGGTCAATACCTGGTGGCCCGTCACGTATTGGCTTATACCTCTGACGTGCTAGTGGTTAAATCCACAGCCAAGGTATTGACGAGTCTTTAGAGTCCACCACACTCAGTTACAGTTACTCAAGTTTCGGGCGAAACGCTGTAGAGGCCGTATGGAGATATGGCAGGGTCCGATCAGATACGTGCGGTATTGCACGGATCAGGATTGGACAGTTTTGTACTAGTTGCCGTATAGTTATATGGCAGGGTTCGATCTGATACGTGCGGTATTGCACGGATCAGGATCGAACGGATTTTACTAGCCGGCTTTGGCTTAAGCCGGTCCTAGTCTAGTACAGTGTAGTTTTGTCTCTTTGCATTTGTGTTCAGTGGGAATACAAATGCGGGCATGTATTTGCAGTAGCGGGGTTTTCCTGTAATTTATTACGGGATCGGTTTTCTGAAGTTGCCAGTTTGCATTCCGTTCCGGCCGGTTTTCCTTCATTCCTTCTCGGTCGGACTTTCTTGGTGGAGGGTGTTAATTGCAAGTTCGCAATTAACATTTAGTGGAGGGTTTTCTTGCAAGTTTGCATTATGATGAGACTTGTTTCATCATGAGATGCCTTTCTAGTCTTTCACTTGCTTTTCATTTGATGGTTTGTAAAGGTGAAATGAATGTGACCATATTGATAAATGTTTATTCATTTCTTTTTCCTTATATGAGATATGTTTTTCTTTTCTCTCTCCAATCTAATTTGATGGAGAGGGGGCCGGCCACATTTAGAGAAGAAGAGAGAGGTTGATTGGTGATATATATATTCTTCATCTCATTTCATGCTTTTATGCTTGCAATAATCCCAAGCTTCATTCATTCATTTTTCTCCTCCTCAAATCCCTCCATCATGGCAACTTCAAGAACCCTAAAGAGACAAGTTCACTACACTATTCTATAGCAAGCCTTGGACGCGTCGGCTAGCCAACTTCGCGCCCGAGTTGCCTCGGTCAAGAGGCGGGAGCCCGTAAAAGATTCCGGCTACGTGGTGCCCTTTCCGACGAGCGAGGAGGTGACGGAGATTCCGCGGGAGATCGGAGTGGAGACGAAGACCGAAGGACACGGATCGCTTGGTATATCTCTCACCCCATCTCTCTAGATAGCTAGCTAGGTTAATGGTTTCGATCCGGGTAATTGTCCGCGGTAGCGCCGGTTTCCGAGCAAGGGAAAAAATTTTTATTCCGCATTTTGGCCTCGAGAAAGAGGCCGGGGCGCTGCCGTGGCGCAACAATATTAAATGACATTAACTAATATTAGCTCACTAAAAGATTCTTTTTCTCACTCGGATAAACATTGATATATATGCGATATATGTTAATTGTATTATTTTATTTTGTTACGATAAATATTATATATGTGATATATAATATTGTAACATGATATGATAACTAATGCAATATGTTTAGTGGAGTTTAAAAATGATTAGGGTTTGGATTAGGGTTAACACTTCTAGTTGATTCTAGAAGCTTTTCTTTTGTCATGATAAAGATATTTGTGTAGATTTTTATCAATGACTCATACTTAACCCAACCCAAACCCTAGCCCTTGGTTAATTCTCTACAATGGTTAAGTCAACCATGGTTGCATTATTTATCATATTAATCCTTTCATTATTCATCACAAATGAAATGGATCTCTATTCTTCTTCTTCCTTGAGTTCTTCATGCAAAGCTTTCTTGTTTTGATATTTGTGATGAAAATATGTGAGAAAAAGATAAATAAAGAGAGCAAAAATCCTACTTCATCATCCTCATCTTCCCTTGCCCTTTAGATGAGAGTGTTCACTCAATTTTAGTGAGTGTTAGCTTGTGTTAATGAAACTTCAAGGTAGATCATCTTTGTATCGAAGATCGGAAGCAAGACTGCACCTTTCTCTTCGTGAAGCCTCTCGAGTGTCACGACCCGAAAGAGCACGCGACTGGCCCTTGAACCATATGAAGTCGATAGGACTCCATCTGATCCAAGTAAGCCAAAACCCCAGAAATCTAAAACCATTTTTAGGAATAAGCACCACATTCCTCTTGCCCCGGGGTACCGCACCAGGTCCACCATGTACCCGAAACGGTTCATCCGTCTCCTCGAATCGGGTTTCCAAATCCATCAGCAAACTCATGGTGGACGACTCATACATCATGGGAAAACCGCACTTTTTATTTTAAAAGAGAGAATATGATTATTTGTGTCTTTGCGGTTTTCCTCCAAATCCAGAAAATCTCATAGAAATACAAATCCAAACCTCAATAGCACGTAAAATAGTGAATATATGCATGAGAATCCATGAATGCGGCATAACAATGAATAACAGTATGCATGAAGTAGCAGGTAATAACTACAATGTCTAAACTATTAGCTAATAGGCTATGTCAAGCAATAATATTTTCTAAGGTGTACGTGACATGGCAAATACTGATGAAGATGTGTGTGAGCCGGCAAGTAAGTGTACGTGGTACATACGCATCATCGGTAATGGTGCTGGTGTCCTAACAGCATGATATCAATAATGGAGTATGAAACATAATATAAGCATGCGATGCGAAGCGAATCACAAAAAGGAGCGGGAGCTGAATACTAGACGCAACTATAACTAATCTGCATAAACCTAACATAAGTCCTCCAAATGGTGCCTTTTGAAAGAACACGAATCATGGGGTTTTGAAAATAGGGGCTACGGTGTTTTTATGAAAAGATACGCCTTTTAAATAACCGTAGATCCCTTGACCTGTTTTTTAAAATACCCACGACCCGCTAGTTTTGAAATAGGTAGGAGTCTAATCTAATCTAACAACTACACTAAACTAAACGGCTGAACTAACAAGCTGAGCTACAGGTAAGGAAACCGCCTAACATCTGAGTCGATATATAGATATAATAGTCGGTGATTCCGCCTCAATAGTATCGCGTACGATACAGTATATCATATGACATCCTCAAGTCATGAGTGCGGATCTATCATCAATGTAAAGCTCATACGGTAAATCGTCGTACGGCATCCCAATAGCTGGGTAAGGGTCAATATCACACTATCTCATCACATTTCGGGTATCACTTATCATCATATCATATAATCTGGGGTACTGATCTAGGTCTAGCACAACTGATACCATCTACAAAGTATGAATGCGGGGGTAAACACACATCCAAGCCCGCAAGAATCACATGTCATATCCTAAATATGCATCATATCGAATCACCTATCTTGCGGCACAAGGCCCAATATAATCGACTCATCACCAATGTCGTCCAATATCATCAACGAAGTGCAAGTATAAGAAACACACAAGTGTATGCGCGTGGGTGCAAATCTATCCTATGGTTCGCAACTAGGAACTATGCTAGTTATTTCTACCCCAAACTAACCATAACACCTTACAACTATCACAAATAAACTACATAGTATTCTATCTACGGACTGCGGGGGTGCTGTACGCCATCTACCCGACTTCCCCCTGTAGATATAATCTACTCACCCGCATCATCATTTGCGGACGTCACCACGCATTTGCTGGTCATCCCGAAGTCTTCATGGGTACCTACATATCAAAATATCGTATATGCGCATTAAAACCAATTCAAAGCTAAAACGGCACACGAAACCCAAACGATACGATAAGGGGGCCTATAGGTGAGAACCTATGGCATGCATTCAAAACCATCAATAAATCCTCTATATCGTCGTATAAACGCCAAATAGTCGAGGCAAAACACAATCCACAATTTCAGAATCAAAAATACGGAATACGGAAACACGAATCCAAAATAGCAACTTAGGATATATGTCCCAGATTTTACCCTAGATAGAATCTGTCAAAACTAGAAGTACCCTGGGTCAATACTAGAGGAAATAGGGCCATGCACGCAAAACGAGGAAATTCCTCACTGGTCTGGCAACAAATTGCGGCCAGAAAGGGAAAACCGGCGGCCTCGAAGTGGAGTGGGGAGCTAGGGTTTGGGGTGATGGTTCAATGGTGCCTGCACATGTCACTGTCCACTCAATATTATTTTCAGGTGTCTCGTATGATAGCAGATTCAAGTTAACCTTCACAGATTTCACATTTTCCCCGATATGGTTTCTAAAATCCGTATTCTGGTTTTAGCTTCAGGTTTTGGGTTCCAATTCATACACTAAGGTGTTGGTATAACCTTAACTGAGTTTAATTTCCCAATACAATACAAGTTTCTCTCAAACCCTAACTAGGTTTTCATCAAGTCCATAATATCACACAATATCGATTAAAACTAAACATGGGGTAAAGGGAATGCTATAACTAAGCTAATGGTTCAGAAAAATACCTCATTTGGCAACTCAAGAATTTTCTTGAGTTGCCCCTAGTGGCCAAAATCCTTGCTTCTTTAGCTCCATGTGTAGATCTAGGGATTGTGCACATTTTTAATAAAATGGACATGTGGTTTTGGGGTTGTTTTAGAGATGAGGTGGGGAGTTGAAGAGGGGAGGAAGATGGAGGAAGAAGCAGCAGCAGCAAGGTAGAGTGAGAGAGGAATGAGTGTTGAAAAAAAAATGGAGGAGAAATGGCTAAGTGTTCAAGTCAAAGTCCTCACCTACCCTCTCTTCTCACCATACCCTTTTTTCTCATTTTCTTTTCCTTTTCCTTTTTCTTTTCCTCCAAAACCCTTCTCACAAGAATAGTAGCTCCAAATAACATGAAAGAAAATGCGCAAGTGTAATAAAAGATGATATGTGCAAGTTTTGCACAAAAGCCAAAAAAAATCCGATTAGCGATTTTTAATCGCGATTAGCACTAAATTAATGTCAAACTAATCACAAAAACTTTAAAATGTCAAAATTCTCTGATTTACCCTATTTTAGAATTTTCCATAATTTTTCTAACATTTTTCCTATTTATTTGCATTTAATTATAAATTTAATTTTAAAATAATCAATAAAATAATATTAAATTAAAAAAATTCCCAAAAATAATATTTTATCTTTTTTTGAAGTGTTACAATCTACCCCCCTTAAGGAAATTCGGTCCCCGAATTTAAATTTAAACCCCCAATACTAAAGCAATTTCAGTAATAATCCAATTTGTCGGGGCTCCGAAAACATCAACACATAGAGAATATCATAAAAATGTACTGCTCTACTAGAAATCAACCCCCAAAATGCATATATAAGAATATCCTATGTGTCTGGTGCGCAAGGAATCAAAATCCATATATGTGTCAAACAGGTGTACAAAACAACATCTAGGTGCAACTGGTGTGCACGAAACATCTGTCGTAGGCAACGTGTGTGCCTGACAGAAAAATCAGGTGCATGTGACATGCACGAAGAATCCCGATTTAGTGCATCTGGCGTGCACCAAAATCGTATATCAAAACACTAAAGGTGCATGAAAACTATGGTGGAAGTGTAAATCAAATCACTGTATAAGATAGGCATGAAATCACAATCAATACCTCGAATGTAATAACTATGCGCAAAATATATAAATATCCAGTGGGTGCATGAAACAAATATCATGAAACTCAGTCATCAAAACCAAATCATGCAAACAGAACGCCCAAAATACCGAATCCAAAACGACGGATACGTGATAATCGAATCACAAAATCACAAATCATAAATACCGTCGTCGGTAGTTCCTCCTTCAAGGTCGAGAAGGAATCGGTGCATCCACTGCTAGCAGCGCGGGATATCTACTTGTCTCTTGCTCACGGTCTGGCGTCCTCTGACTCTGGGTCCTTATCTTCTTTGCGGATTTCCTATCTCGCAGTCAATCGTCTCATCGGCCCTGTCGGTGTGCTAACGGGGACGATTCCGTTCTGGCACTTCTCTGGTCATCTCTCGGTCAACCTCACGACCACTCGTAAGGAAGCATATCACTGGCGTCGGCCTCTGGCTCTCTGAAAGCACGTCACACATCTGATCCTGGGTGAAAACATCATTGCAGCAATGTCCTGGAAGGAATCCTGCTCAAGGTCTCTTCCGATCTCGCCTATGCCGAACCATACAGAGGCTGGCTCTCCTGCATAACCTCTTCTTGCTCAAAAGACATCTGTGTCCTCAGCACAATATTTTCTCGGAAACTGGTCACATCCCAACGTCTCTATAAGCATATCAGGTCTCTAGTCTCGACGGGAAGTAATGACAGCTCGTCAGCGTCTCGCTCGAACCTCTGGTTCCACCTGTCTCTATCGTCGTCCACTAAGACGTCACGCCAAGCTACTATGCACTACACTGTTCTCAGCCACGGCCAATCTGAAGTCTCTCGCACGGACTCGAAATCGCGTATTCTGTAGCTTCATCATTCTGTAGAAGATGTCAGGCCGAACAGGTCCTCGGGAACACGTCCCAACCATCGGAGGAATACTCATCACTCGACCGTCCTTGATCAATTAGCAACGCATCTGGGTAAGTTCCTTTATCCGAACCTGGTCAACTACCTCGTCGACGATGCCGAACTCTAGCCTGCTGGTGTGCGCAACATGACCACCCATGGGTCTAGGTCTTCTCGTATCGTATTCCGGAAAGGTCCTGTCGATGTTTCTTTCTCAAATCTCATTTCCTGCCGTATTTCCCGGAAGTCATCATCCATTGCTGAAGCTAATTCTTATTCCGGAATGGCTGCATACTTATCGCGCCTCCTTCTGGAAGATATATCCATATGCAACGCCTCTGGGTGCGTATCACATCTCTGATATCAGCGGAGTGGAACGTCATCTCGTCGAAATATCTTGCGAACTCTTTTCTTCACTCGGCTTCCATGTCGACTGATTCGAACTCGTCTCATCATGGCTGCATGGACTGTGCTCCAACGGCTATCCTCGTATCTGGAGTCTCCCATGCAATGAACCCCATCACACGATATCCGAATGATGTCGAATCATCCGATCGACTCGTCAGAACCTCATAATCCCCCAAGAGATCAACATCATGGGTACAGTTTAATAGTATCGAGTACATGCCACAACGTCGGTGGTCCAGCCGTAGAAGGGCAAACCCAAGCCTCACTAATGGCGCCGTGGAACTGCCGCAAACCCTAAGGTTCAAAGGCTTTCACACGGTCATTAAGTCGAGTTAGGGTTTCATTCTTCTAGAGGGTCCATAGAATCACCTGCATGTCTTTCCGTATACTTTAAACTCGGAAAATAGGCTCCTGACATTCGATCGTCTCTATCGACTCTCAACGAATCTGCGTGAAGTCGTCTTTAGCTGGAAACAATCTATCTGATGACCTCACATCGGTAACCGAACGAACCACATGTCCTAGTCATTAGTCCTCAGGTGACTAGCGACCGTCCATCATATCTCTAGGTATAAGCTCGTGCTGCAGTAGTTCCAACCATCTGGGTGATATCTCGTCATTGCCGCAACAACTGGCTCATTGACCTGTACGCCGAACAACACCTCAATCCTCCAGGAAAGGCAATACATTGGCGGTCATCTCTGAATCGGTCTGCTCTAGATCTGAGTAAGACTCTCCTCACTGGAAATCTTCAACTCAACTGGGCCTGCTCCGGCGCATAAATCGGACGAATCACCTTCGTCTCTCAAATCGAGTAGACTAGCTATCATCTGTCTTATATCTGCCTGGAAGCTCCGACAATCTCAGCTCGTAAGCTTCGGAAGCGACATCCTGTCAATCTCAGCAACAGCTGGTCCATCTGTCTGCACGGTAGGCGACATCATAATCTCTGAGGTATGCTGTACATCAACAGTCCTCTCTCAACTGGCAGCTCTAACAATGGGCCGATTATCCAGTGCAAAACCAAGCACTCGCCTCCACTAGAGGTCACAATCACCAAAACTAACTTGAGACGTTCCCATGTCACCAGAAAACACAATGGTCGGCCCTCGTACCAGACGAGCTCGCACCGGCCGTAACCCTAGCAGCAGCCCAAACTGCGCTCAAACATGGCGACATGAACCTCAATCGAGTATCGAAGAGAGCAGATCAATGGCAAGAAAGGAAACAACAGATCCAGAGTAGATACATGATCATAGGAAGGAACAGCATCAATAAGGGTATGATCATGAAACTAATAGAATCGGGGAGTTCAAATGGACGCATAATCCTGGATATAAAGAGAATCACTGATCTCGAAAATATATACATCCTAAGGTTCCTTAAGCGGAGTGGCGTGTCGTAAGTATGCCGCGGAACATACCAACGGTACGTCACTCTACTTTAGTCACCTATTCCATCAACCAAGGGTCATCCTACGCGACGAAAGTTCGGGTCTAATACCCCCTCGACCAAGTCTAAGTTCCGTAAGGTCAAGCTAAGTTCCGTATATATACAACGCCCTAGGCTCCACATAGTCAAACTTAGACTCGAACCAAGGTCAACCTAGCGCTCTGATACCAACTTTGTCACGACCCGAAAGAGCACGCGACTGGCCCTTGAACCATATGAAGTCTATAGGACTCCATCTGATCCAAGTAAGCCAAAAGCCCAGAAATCTAAAACCATTTTTAGGAATAAGTAAAGAAACTGGTTTAAAGAAGTGAAGAACTACATGTTTGAAATCAAGGTTTTTAAATAACTAAGCCGAATATGCATTTTAAAACAGTACAGTCTTTTCTAAAAATTTCGGCAGAGTTTCTTTTATAAAACTAGCCCCGAATGGGGTACAACAAGGATAACAATATATGCAATAATAAGGCATCCCCAAGCGGGAGCTAGCACTTCGTCAAAAGACGGCCACAACCACACAAGCAATAAGAATATACAACGCCAAGTGGCGAGGATCAAATCCAAAAGAAAGCTCAAAAGCAACAAGAAAAACCGCAATACGACTAAGCGCGACTCTAAGGTCGAATAATACATCACCTAAGTCTGAGTCTGAAACAATATACAAGTTTTGGTTGATGGAAATTCTAGATACAAGGAATAATATAAGTATAATGATGGTTCTTGATGCAAAAGAAACCACCTACCAAATGCAATTCACCCTCAAGGAAGCAATGTGCCAGAAATGCCGCAAGGGAACCTGTACGGCAAAACCTGCAAGAACTGTGGCACAACGGGGGTGAGTTGCCAATTCGTGAATAGAGAATAACTACAAGCAGAAACCGAACGCAAGACATAATCCTAGGTCAAAACGATCAGTACAAAATCCTCAATATAAAACGTGCAGCCTATAACAAGGCTAGGGTAAATATCTAACCCGAGTGTAATCTCATGTGCCTGTGTCAGTGCCTCAGGTAGCAATATAACATAAGAATGAGGTATGAATGCATGAGAACATAATACATGTAAATGAAGAAACTGTTTTCATACTTTGGTGAGAATTCCTTTGTCTTTTAAAATGAGGTATCGTAATGAAATCAGCATAAAACAGTGCCTAACATCGGCACAAAACGTAATCCAAATATCCAGATATCTCTGTATCCCAATCACAAAATCGAGGGCGCCGTCAGTCCAGACCGGCCCCTACCATCAATCTCAAGACCACGACGGTATCCTCCGGATATCCGACGCGTCAGGTAAAATCACCGGTCGGTAGTGCTCCCCTGCCAGGCTCAACGTCATCACCACATTCCTCTTGCCCCGGGGTACCGCACCGGGTCCACCATGTACCCGAAACGGTTCATCCGTCTCCTCGAATCGGGTTTCCAAATCCATCAGCAAACTCATGGTGGACGACTCATACATCATGGGAAAACCGCACTTTTTATTTTAAAAGAGAGAATATGATTATTTGTGTCTTTGCGGTTTTCCTCCAAATCCAGAAAATCTCATAGAAATCCAAATCCAAACCTCAATAGCACGTAAAATAGTGAATATATGCATGAGAATCCATGAATGCGGCATAACAATGAATAGCAGTATGCATGAAGTAGCAGGTAATAACTACAATGTCTAAACTATTAGCTAATAGGCTATGTCAAGCAATAATATTTTCTAAGGTGTACGTGACATGGCAATTACCGATGAAGATGTGTGTGAGCCGGCAAGTAAGTGTACGTGGTACATACGCATCATCGGTAATGGTGCTGGTGTCCTAACAACATGATATCAATAATGGAGTATGAAACATAATATAAGCATGCGATGCGAAGCGAACCACAAAAAGGAGCGGGAGCTGAATACTAGACGCAACTATAACTAATCTGCATAAACCTAACATAAGTCCTGCAAATGGTGCCTTTTGAAAGAACACGAATCATGGGGTTTTGAAAATAGGGGCTACGGTGTTTTTATGAAAAGATACGCCTTTCTAAATATCCGTAGATCCCTTGACCTGTCTTTTAAAATACCCACGACCCTCTAGTTTTGAAATAGGTAGGAGTCTAATCTAATCTAACAACTACACTAAACTAAACGGCTGAACTAACAAGCTGAGCTACAGGTAAGGAAACCGCCTAACATCTGAGTCGATATATAGATATAATAGTCGGTGATTCCGCCTCAATAGTATCGCGTACGATACAGTATATCATATGACATCCTCAAGTCATGAGTGCGGATCTATCATCAATGTAAAGCTCATACGGTCAATCGTCGTACGGCATCCCAATAGCTGGGTAAGGGTCAATATCACACTATATCATCACATTTCGGGTATCACTTATCATCATATCATATAATCTGGGGTACTGATCTAGGTCTAGCACAACTGATACCATCTACAAAGTATGAATGCGGGGGTAAACACACATCCCAAGCCCGCAAGAATCACATGTCATATCCTAAATATGCATCATATCGAATCACCTATCTTGCGGCACAAGGCCCAATATAATCGACTCATCACCAATGTCGTCCAATATCATCAACGAAGTGCAAGTATAAGAAACACACAAGTGTATGCGTGTGGGTGCAAATCTATCCTATGGTTCGCAACTAGGAACTATGCTAGTTATTTCTACCCCTAACTAACCATAACACCCTACAACTATCACAAATAAACTACATAGTATTCTATCTACGGACTGCGGGGGTGCTGTACGCCATCCACCCGACTTCCCCCTGTAGATATAATCTACTCACCCGCATCATCATTTGCGGACGTCACCACGCATTTGCTGGTCGTCCCGAAGTCTTCATGGGTACCTACATATCAAAATATCGTATATGCGCATTAAAACCAATTCAAAGCTAAAACGGCACACGAAACCCAAACGATACGATAAGGGGGCCTATAGGTGAGAACCTATGGCACGCATTCAAAACCATCAATAAATCCTCTATATCGTCGTATAAACGCCAAATAGTCGAGGCAAAACACAATCCACAATTTCAGAATCAAAAATACGGAATACGGAAACACGAATCCAAAATAGCAACTTAGGATATATGTCCCAGATTTTACCCTAGATAGAATCTGTCAAAACTAGAAGTACCATGGGTCAATACTAGAGGAAATAGGGCCATGCACGCAAAACGAGGAAATTCCTCACTGGTCTGGCCGCAAATTGCGGCCAGAAAGGGAAAACCGGCGGCCTCGAAGTGGAGTGGGGAGCTAGGGTTTGGGGTGATGGTTCAATGGTGCCTGCACATGTCACTGTCCACTCAATATTATTTTCAGGTGTCTCGTATGATAGCAGATTCAAGTTAACCTTCACAGATTTCACATTTTCCCCGATATCGGTTTCTAAAATCCGTATTCTGGTTTTAGCTTCAGTTTTTGGGTTCCAATTCATACACTAAGGTGTTGGTATAACCTTAACTGAGCTTAATTTCCCAATACAACACAAGTTTCTCTCAAACCCTAACTAGGTTTTCATCAAGTCCATAATATCACACAATATCGATTAAAACTAAACATGGGGTAAAGGGAATGCTATAACTAAGCTAATGGTTCAGAAAAATACCTCATTTGGCAACTCAAGAATTTTCTTGAGTTGCCCCTAGTGGCCAAAATCCTTACTTCTTTAGCTCCATGTGTAGATCTAGGGATTGTGCACATTTTTAATGAAATGGACATATGGTTTTGGGGTTGTTTTAGAGATGAGGTGGGGAGTTGAAGAGGGGAGGAAGATGGAGGAAGAAGCAGCAGCAGCAAGGGAGAGTGAGAGAGGAATGAGTGTTGAAAAAAAAAATGGAGGAGAAATGGCTAAGTGTTCAAGTCAAAGTCCTCACCTACCCTCTCTTCTCACCATACCCTTTTTTCTCATTTTCTTTTCCTTTTCCTTTTTCTTTTCCTCCAAAACCCTTCTCACAAGAATAGTAGCTCCAAATAACATGAAAGAAAATGCGCAAGTGTAATAAAAGATGATATGTGCAAATTTTGCACAAAAGCCAAAAAAAATCCGATTAGCGATTTTTAATCGCGATTAGCACTAAATTAATGTCAAACTAATCACAAAAACTTTAAAATGTCAAAATTCTCTGATTTACCCTATTTTAGAATTTTCCATAATTTTTCTAACATTTTTCCTATTTATTTGCATTTAATTATAAATTTAATATTAAAATAATCAATAAAATAATATTAAATTATAAAAATTCCCAAAAATAATATTTTATCTTTTTTTGAAGTGTTACATCGAGAGTCCAGAGCACGATGATCGCAGCGAAGGGACCTCAACACGGAGCATATGAAGTGAAGGACCGAATCTACAAAAGTTGTAATCCCTCTCACTTAGTGTTAAAGTGTTTAGCATGTTAGTTTTCGCCTAAACTCTAGTTTAAAGATCCGTATTCGGGTTGTTCGGCACGGCTAAAATTTTAATTGGGCATGGTTGATGCCTCATAGACCCTTGTGCGCGTGCCTAGCAACCCTACAGTGGTATCAGAGCCAAGCTAGAGCTTTAGGCAAAGTCTAGACGAAGTTTAAAGTCCGATCGAACGCCGAAACCCCGACACGGAATCCTCTTTGTACATTTTTCAAAAATGTGGTTTTTTCTGAATTAAAAATTCTCAGAAAATTAAGCAGGAAAAACTAAAATTACTGTGAAGTACGGATCTCTAACTCGAAAATTTGACATCGGAACCGCGGCGAAACCATGGGTTTTTCAGCGGTTCCACGGCCAAAATTTGGACTTTGTCCCTGAAATTTCATGTAATTATTTTTAGGCCCTTTCTTGTTAATTTTTTCTGGGAATATTTTAATTCCACTCAAGTGTTGATTTTTCAAGGGTTGTATTGGGGAATCGTTGATTCGATCGGATAATTTAACTTTGTTTGGTTTGTCCGGATAATTTTTAGAAACTGTTAAAAAGTTCGAACGGATATCAATAACTCACTTTTTCCCCTGTCGGAAAATTTTTCAAAAGTTGGATTTTTTCTCGTGTTTAAGAATGTTCCAAGTCGTGCAAGTAACGCGGTGGACCCTCTAGAAGACAATAAACCTTAACTCGATTATGTGACCGTCTTGAACTGCTTCTGAACCTTAGGGTTTGTGGCAGTACGGCGTGCCACATGTGAGGCATTGGCTTGACCCTTCTACGGCTGGACCATCGATACTGTGGCATGTGATGGATGTTTTTAAACTGATTTCAAGTGTTGAGATAAATTGGGGAAATCTTGGGTGTTTGATTATTCGATCGGAAAGTTTAACATTGTCTATTTATCTGGATTGTGATAAAATATTTGGAATCCACATGTAGTTATGAGATAACTAATTTGAATATTATAAACATAGCAGTTTAGTCTCAAATGATCGGTTGCCACAGAATTTTGATGTGATCAAAAGTCCGTCGCAATCACGTAGCATACGCGGATACTCGCCGGGTAAACTTAATAGACAGCTACGCCCCATAGCCCCGACCAAGTGACTGTAGGAGAACCCCATCGCCAAAAGCATCCGTTCGGGTTCTTGCGGCAGCGGTGTTCCGCCTTAGTGCACTTCGTCGACGGCATCCGGGGGTGCGGCCGTCTACTAAAGTTTGCGACGAGCATTCGATCAGAATGTCGGGAATCCTGTTGAATTGCCCGACTTGATATTAAAAGGAGTTTTCAATAATGAGACTAAAATGCGGGGTTTATAATTGTTAGGCATGCGATGTCTAAGGAATTCATTTGGTTAGGCATGCGATGTCTAAAGAGGTTGCGGATTCCAACTGTTGTAGTTTTACACTTTTTTTTCTGTGACCGTAAGCGTAGTATGTGGTGTATCGCCGGCTTCGTTGCTATACATCAACGACAATCGGGATACGCATACTTGCTTACGTTGATGATATGAGATATTATGTGTTGCTGTGATATGTTGTATTGGATCGTCGCGTTTGAATAGCCGGGGGTTTTATGCGAGATGAGAGTTTTTCCTTTTTCATTCATGTAAAATTCATTTGTATGTAATATTCTTTTATTGGGGCACTTCCAGGTTGCGGAAGATGTCACCGTTGTATATTATTTACTTTTCCGCATTAGGTAGACCCAAGGAGGGGAGCACAAGTAACCGGGTTCTAAGGTCCAGTGGGAGACCATCTCGAGGAGTCGAGACCGGGTCTCCTAGCCCTAGAATTGGCAGTGTTACTTGCCGCTCTCGTAGGGGTCTAGGGATGTGGGTTTGGCTATTCATCGCGACCGTGGAATCCGTGTTTTATACAGGCTCGTATTGAAAATACGGACGTCCTAGTATATCCAATATTTCATATATGTTCTTCTGCTGCAATGTTCTGTGATGAGATCATATTACTGCCTGAGACGAATGTTTATATTATATATATGAGTTATATGTTATATTGCAGATTTCGTTTCAAAAGAGATGCTTGTGAAGCATATTAAAATGGGACTTCATTAATGAGATTAATGAAATAAAAGAAACCTAAGATGTTGTAGAAACTTGTTTAATAAAAACTGGTAGCTCTAGTTCTTGCTTTGCATAGCGTTGTTCCTTGTAGAACATCCAGCACCTTATTCGATAAGGAAAGGACCGAGATCCCTTTACCGGGAGTGACTCCTTTAGCAATAACTGGCAGATGCTACAAACTCGGTTTGTCTTTTGATTGCTTCTATAGTTCTTGCTTTGCACAGCGGTATATGTGATATATCCTGCACCTTATTCGATGAGGAAAGTGCCGACGATCCCTTCACCGGGAGTGACCCCTTTAGCAAAACTAGGAAAGCCTCAAAAACACTCCATTTAAAAATCACTCGATTCTACAACGATATCAAGTTCATTACGCAAAGGGTTTTCTTAAAAACCTGTTGTAGCCCTCCGTCATTTTAGGAAGTAGAGTACTTAGTATTCGTGCTGCGTATGTCGACTTTAGTTGAGGCGTAGTGTACGGTACCTAAGTGATGTCTTCCTACACTGCATATGATGCGATTAGTTTGGACATTCATGTGATTATGTCGACCATAGTTGAGGGTCATGTAGGGTGGGTCTGATTAATCATGAAATGACGGGTAGAACTTGACTAGTACTTATGATATGTTGACCTTAGTTAAGGTCATAAGTACTAAGGGTAATATATTATTGGGAATTTCAAGTGTTGAAATTTGCAATGAGATTGCACACCTTCTATGAGATTGTTGGATCCCGATACCCGCTGCGAGTAAGAGTTACTCCTGGGAGAGTTTTACACATTACAATTAGCCGATCAAGTAGGTGTCTAGAAAGGTGTTAACGGGGTTACGCCTCTGGGAAAACGAGGTTTACTTAATTAGGTTCGTGCGAAAGCATGGGGGACCTCCCTCAAAGTACCGACACTGGCCTGGCTGAAAGATTGGCGAACTTGTAGCGTGCAATTAATCCCGGCTAGTATTTCCTTTTAGGGTTTGAAGGAAGATTTGATTAAAACAGTGGGAGACATCCTGATTAGATATATTAAATAACCAATCTAATCTTGCAAGAGCATACGCTGAGTGTTTTCTTCTCTCTCTCTCCAGGTAGCGACCATATCACGCCTTAATCAATATAATAAAACGGATATATTGACCGAACCCGCTTGTTATACTGAGCTGGGGAATGTTGGTCCCGCTCTAACTTATAATTGTTATAAGACAGAGCAAGAAATTGGGGATTACCAGAATTCCCGTGCCGCCCAAACGAAGAAAGTGCATGCTGATGCATCTTCTTCGGGTGTTTTCATTACACAGAACTGTTTCTCAGTATCCTTTACGTCCTGGGTATTTGATACCGGATCAGGATCCCACATATGTAATTTGTTACATGGGCTACAGAAAGGTAGAGAACTGAGATCGGGTGATAAGTTTCATGAGATAGAAAACAGTGCAAGTGTTGCAGCCAAGTCTATTGGTCACTATCATCCTGTATTACCAGAATACATTGATTCTGAACGAATGCTATTAGATACCGAACCTGATATACAAAATCATATTAGTCTCTTTATTAGTAAAGAAGTGGTATAATTTTATATTGTTGGATAATGTTTTGAACATTTCCTATATCAAGAGTTGATCGGTTCAGGCACGTTATCTAAAAGCATTGACGTTCTAAATCAAACTACAGTTCTTAGTATATAGAACACACACAAGAGGAAGAGTTCAGAAATGAACGAATCCTTCTTGAGGCATTGTAGACTAGGTCATATCAATGCGACCCGGCTAGCTAAGTTACATTTAGATGCATATTTAAATCTGTTTGAATTTACATCTTGTGAAACTTGCCAGTCATGTCACAAAGATAAGATGACTATAGCTCTGTTTATTGGAAACAGAGAAAGAGTTAGTGAACTCTTGGGATTGATACATGCTGATGTATGAAGGTCCCCTGTCTATACATGCCAAGACCGGTTCTTTGTACTTTATTACATTCTCTGATAATCTCTCGAGATTCAGACATATGTTCCTGTTGAAACATAAGTCTGAACCTTTTGAGATATTCACAGAATATAAGTTACAAGTAGAGAACCAAAATACGGGTATAAGTATTATGTCCTTTGATGAGATCAAGGAGGAGAATACTTGAGCATGGAATTCCAGGATTATTCTAAAGGAGAATGAGATTCTCTCTCGGCATTACTCCTCCGTATACACCATAGCACGATGGTATATCGGGGCGGAGCAATAACACCATATGTGATATGGTGTGCTCTATGATGAGTACTGCTGAGTTTCTTATTTCCTTTTGGGAGTTATGCACTTGAGAAGCTGCATACCTATTGAATAGGGTTCAAATCAAATCAGTTGCCTACCACTTCATATGTGATATGGAAAGGGAGGAGCCCATATCTTATGTTTGTTAAGATTTGGGGTTGTCCGGCCTATGTCTAAAAGCAAAATCCGGACAAGCTCGAGGCAAGGTCTGTTATGTAGAACTGGAAATGTTCTAGCTACACAAACTACATCAGATGATTTGATAGAACCAAAGGATTCAATAGTTACCAACGAACCTCAGCCTCTCCGCCGATCTAGTAGGGTTCCTCACCCACCTGAGAGATACTTCGGTTCCTCTATGACAGTGGGAGCGAGGATTGCATCATGAGATGATGACCCAACTAGTTTCAAGTTGGCCATCAGGAGTGGGACTCTGTAAGAATGGCTGGATGCTTATCGATCTGAGATGGAATCCTTATACACCAACAAAGTATGGACTTTGGTTGCTTTATCTGAAGGGTTAAAACCCCATCAGGAGCGAGTATATCTTGAGAAGATTACTTGGTGTACATGGAAAAGTTGAGACTTTCAAAGCTATGCTTAAGTCCATCCAGATCCTACTTGCCACGGCTACATACCATGACTACGATATCTGGTGGTTGGGTGTCATGACTGCTTTTCTAAATGATGTTTTAGAAAAGAGCATCTATAAGTACACAGCCAGAGGGCTTCATAGACAGTGGGAGCAGCGGAAACGTTTACAAGATGTTTTATATGATAAAATAGGCATCGCGGAGTTGGAACATCTATTTTGATGTGGTAGTCAAAGAGTTTGACTTCATGGTAGATGAACCTTGTATATACAAAAAGGTAGTAAGGAGTATGGTGGTGATCCTCGTAGAGTACGTGGATGACATACTCTTGATAGGGAAGGAGTTTCCTATGCTACGCTCGGTCAATCTCCGCTTATCACAACGATTCTCCATATAGGATCAAAGTGATACCTCCTAAATCCTGGGTTTTGGATCTATGAGATAGATCTAATTGGATGTTAGGATACTCACTAGTTGTAGTGAGATGGTATTGTAGGGTTCCTAGGCACTCTAGTGAAGTCTCACAAGTGATCAAACACACTAATTTCTAAAAATTACGGTGCCGAGAAAACCTAGAACGGATCGTTAACTAGATATTTAGGCAAAGCAAGCAAGTAAATGGAAATGTATCTAAAGGAAAGGGGCTACAACCTTTGTAGATCCGGTCCACCACTTCCTAAGCTCCACGATGATCTCCCTCTGCTGTCCAAATCGAACTCACGACTCTAGTATTGGCATCATCGAAGAATGGGCGGGCTTGATCGTCGGTTCGATGCCGAAGATGATCTACGTCGAAGCATCACAAGAACAAGCTCCAACTTCACCAAGCTTTGAAAACTTGTGAAGTAAACACCCTATACAACTTGGCAAGAGGTAGAGGATGAAGAAATAGGAAGTGGGTAGACTTTATATTTGGATTTCTCACTCAATTTCACTAGTTTCCATTGATGGCCACTAGCTTTCTTCATGTTGAAGAAGATGAAGAAGAAGAAGAAGAAGATATGATAAGTCTTTTTTTTAATTAGATAAATAATTCAATACTTATCATACTTTCAACTATAGTTAAGTGTAGAGAATTAACATGGGTTAGTTAAATGGTTAGGGTTAAGCGAAACAACAAAAGAGTGACTTAGTCAAAGTTTCAAGAAACTTCAACTAAAAACAAAACATACAACCATTCATTTATCTTTTTCTTTTTCCAAAATGAATAAATAAGAAAGATAAATGAATAAATAATCAAAACCCTAATCATTAACTTAAACCATGGTTTGATTCTTTACACTTAACCAAGTAAGCATGTATCATCAAACATGATACAAACATGTGCACAAAACTATATCGCATATACAATGTGTACAATTCAAGTGAGAAAATCCTTTTAAAGTGAACCAATACTAGTTAACGCAAAGTAATATATCAAATATATAAATATGCACTAAATCATTAAATCAACACTTGATTTAACGATCCGGTCATATCGGATATAACCGACTAGTATCATATGTATCAGCTTATCGAATCAATCCTTGATTCGATAACTAGGTTATATCGCATATAACCATTCGATACATTCATCGCGAGAATAGAATACGGTATCACATACACGCATTATTCTCGATCCCGCCCATATCTCATATGCGCTCCTATTTCGTTTCGCTTGAGCCAGGAAACCTCTGTGTAGGACTCTAAAGACTCGTCAATACGCCGGCAGCGGATGATGATCATATCAAACACCCATAAGCCGCAAGCGGTCTGCTAAACGTAACGGCCACCCGGATATTGAGCGATCAGAAGATAGACGAGCAAGCCCGCTCACACTCCTGTGAATCCAACCAGTAACACTTACCGTACAGTCCAGTCTGTTCGTCTGATATGTCGTATATCTCGCCTAGGGGTGGTAAACGTCAGACCCCAATAGCTCGATAAGTCATGCCGATGTAAGGTCCATAACATTCGTGAAACTACTAATAACTCTTACCAGTATATCACTGCAACCCTGGCCAGGGATTTCCTGTCATGGCCAGTCGAGCATAGCACCATATCAACCCCCAATACCGGGAGAGACGAATCCCCTCCTATCTCTCATTGCCTCCATGTGAATCGGGACTGTACCCAAAAACCACCTGTTTGCACAACTCAGTAGAGCCGTGGTAGGGTGGAAATCAAAGCACAGTGGGAGATACACAAGACTCTATGACGATCTCGGGTCAACAGACTAAGCTGTACCAGTGTCACCAGAGAACTGCCATCTGACGTGAGGTATAATACCATCTGGGAGTTCTCGGCGAGTCCGCTCAGTGTACCCAGTCTCCACTGAGCACCCACGTACCATCTTCGATGTCAAACACCAATGGATATGGGATCATCCATCGCCCATCGCATGGGTCGAGAAGATATGCGCTAGTCTTCTCTGAAATATCGATGCCCCGTCTCGATATTCCCTCGACTAGGAACAATGAAGGATGTACTCATTGACTACCCAGGCCCCACTAGTATGATCTTCATCATAGTCCTGGAAGTCGAGTACACATCCTAAGGGCTTTATCAACATGTAATCAGAGAGACAGAAAGTATACACGTTAAGATAAAGAGTAACCAGATAGCGTACTATCATGTCGAGCAAGAAAGTCCTACCTATATATGTCCCAGCATCCACTACAATATACATCCAATGTACAGTAATGGCCTCTAGGGCATACATATAACTAACAATCTCCCACTTGCACTAGGGCCATCTGTAGCAGTGGTTGCAGTATCTAATACTCAACCATCCTATATGAGTCTCTCTCTGGGATAAGGACTTCGTGAGTGAATCCGCCGTGTTGTCCTCTGAGTCTACTCTCCTAACCTCGATCATCCCAGAGATCAACTATCTCCATGATCAGGTGATGCTTCCTCAGAATATGTCTGGGTCACTGATGGGACCAGGGTTCCAGGGCCTAAGCCACACTTCCATTATCATACAATGGCAGGAACCTAGTTCATCTTATGAACCAATATACACCCAAACTTCCTCTTTGGTAGTATCTTCAATAGCGATGTTACCAGCCTTTATCGTCTAGTTTGCCACGGTATCTAGCTTGGAACTCTTCCAACATACCGTCCCTTTACTGAGGGTAAAGACAATGCCCGTGACTGACATTCAGTCGTCTTTATCACCCTGGAACGTTTCCAGTGATTCTCCCCAGGATCGATTGATACCATCTCACTACATCTATTGAGAATCCTAGCATCCAATT
Source organism: Agapanthus africanus (assembly GCA_030015575.1). Classification (NCBI taxonomy): domain Eukaryota; kingdom Viridiplantae; phylum Streptophyta; class Magnoliopsida; order Asparagales; family Amaryllidaceae; genus Agapanthus; species Agapanthus africanus. Next base: position 544,931,633 of record CM057337.1, read on the forward strand.
ACATATATCTCATAGATGAAAACTCAGGATTTAGGAGGTATCACTTTGATCCTATTTGGTGAATCCTAGTGATAATAGGAGATTGACCGATCATATTATAGGAAACTCTTTTCCTATCAAGAGTATGTTGTCTACGTACAATACGAAGATCATCACCATACTCCATACTACCCTTTTGTATATACAAGGTTCGTCTACCATTTTGATGAAGTCAAACACTTTGACTATCACATCAAAACAGACGTTCCAACTCCTCGATGCCTGCATCATTATGTAAAGCAACTTGCACACGTTTCCGCTGCTTCCACTGTTTACGAAGACCTCTGGCTGTGTTCTTATATACGTTCTCTTCTAAATCAGTATTTAGAAAAGCAGTCAGGGCACCCAACCACCAGATATCGCAGTCATTGTATGTAGCCGTGGCAAGTAGGATCAGGATGGACTTAAGCCTAGTCACTTGGAAAAGGTTTCATCATTATCCATGCCTGGTTGCTGACTAAAACCTTTAATAAGCCTAGCTTTGAATGTCTCAACTTTTCCATCTACACCAAGTAATCTTCTCAAGATATACTTGCTCCTGATGGGATTTAACCCTTCAGATATAGCAACCAAAGTCCATACTTTGCTGGTGTATATGGATTCCATCTCAGATCGCTAAGCATCCAGCCATTCTTACAGAGTCCCTACTCTCGATGGCCTGCTCGAAACTAGTTGGGTCATCATCTTATGATGAAATCCTTGCTCCCACTGTCATCGAGAAACTGAGGTATCTCTCAGGCGGATGAGGAACCCTACTAGATCGGCGGAGAGGCTGAGGTTCGTCGGGAACTATAGAATCCTTTGGTTCTGTCAAATCATCAACTACGGTTTTGTATAGCTGGAACCTTTCCAGTTCTACAGAACTGATCCTGCCTCGATCTTGTCCGGATTTTGCTTTAAACATAGGCCGGACAACCCCAAATCTTAACTCGCTTAAGAGATGGGATCTCCCCACACCATATCTTATATGGAGTGGTAGGAAGTGATTTGATTCAAACCTAATTCAATAAGTATGCAGCTTCTCAAGTGCATAACCCCAAAAGGAAATAGGTAACTCAGTAATACTCATCATAGAGCACACCATATCTAATATTGTGCAATTGCTCTGCCCTGATACACCGTTGTGCTGTGGTGTATTCAGAGGAGTAACACTGAGAGAGAATCTCATTCTCCTTTAGAATAGTCCAGGAATTCTATGCACAAGTATTCTCCTCCCTGATCTTATCATAGGACATAATACTTATACCCGTATTTTGGTTCTCTACTTCTAACTTATATTCTGTGAATATCTCAAAAGGTTCGGACTTATGTTTCAACAGGAACATATGACTGAATCTTAAGAGATTATCAGAGAATATAATGAAGTATAAAGAACCAGTCCTGGCATGTGTAGACAGGAGACTTTACATACATCATCATGTATTAGTCCCAAGAGTTTACTAACTGTTTCTCTGTTTCTAATAAACAGAGCTATGGTCATCTAATCTTTGTGACATAACTGGCAAGTTTCACAAGATGTAAATTCAAACTGATTTAAATATGCATCTAAAATGTAACTTCAGCCAGTCGGGTCGCATTGATGTGACCTAGTCTACAATGCCTCAGGAAGGATTCGTTCATTTCTGAACTCTTCCTCTTGTGTGTGTTCAATATACAAGGAACTGTAGTTTGATTTAGAACGTCAATACTTTTAGATAACGCGCCTGAACCGATCAACTTTTGATATAGGAAATGTTCAAAACATTATCCAACAATACAAAATTATATCATTTCTTTACTAATAAAGAGACTGATATGATTTTGTATATCAGGTTCGGTATCTAATAGCATTAGTTCAGAATCAATGTATTGGTAATACAGGGTGACAGTGACCAACAGACTTGGCTGCAACACTTGCCCCTGTTTCTGTCTCATAAAACTTATCACCCGTTCTCAGTTTTTCTACCTTTTTGTAGCCCTATGCAACAAATTACATATCTGGGATCCTGATCCTGTATCATATACCTAGGATGCAGAGGATACTGAGAAACAGTTCTTTGTAATGAACACACCCGAAGGAGATGCATCTCATGTACTTTCTTCGTTTGGGCGGCATGGGAATCCTGGCATTCCCCTATTTCCTGCTCTGTCTTATAACAATTATAAGTTGGAGCGGGATCAACGTTCCCCAGCTCAGTATAACAAGCGGGTTCGGTCAATTATCCGTATTATTATCTTGATTAAGGCATGATATGGTCGCTACCAGGAGAGAGAGAGAAGAAAACACTCTGCGTGCGCTCTTGCAAGATCAGATTGGTTATATATTTTATCTAATCAGGATGGCTCCCACTGTTTTTATCAAATCTTCCTTCAAACCCTAAAAGGAAAGATTAGCCGGGTTTAATTACACTCTACAAGTTCGCCAATCTTTCAGCCAGGCCAGTGTCGGTACTTTGAGGGAGGTTCCCCGTGCTTTCGCACGGACCTAATTACTGTAAAGCTCGTTTTCCCAGAGGCGTAACCCCGTTGACACCTTTCTAGACACCTACTTGATCAGCTAATTGCAAAGTGCAAAACTCTCCCAGGAGTAACAATTACTCGCAGTGGATATCGGGATCCAACTATCATATAGAAGGTATGCAATCTCATTGCAAGTTTCAACACTTGAAACTCCCGATAAAAGGTTTTTACCCCTAGCACCTATGACCTTAACTATGGTCAACAAATCATAAGTACTAGTCAAGTTCTACCCGTCATTTCGTGATTAATTAGACCCACCCACATGACCCTTAACTAAGGTCAACAAAGTCACGCGACTGTCCTAACTAATCGCATCATATGCGGTGTAGGAAGACATCACTTAGCTACCGTACACTGTGCCTTGACTATGGTCAACAAACACAGCACGAATACTAAGTACTCTACTTCCTAAAATGACGGAGGGTTGCGGCTGGTTTTTGTGAAAACCTTTAACGCTTTGAACTTGATCTCGTTGCGGAATCAAATGGTTTTAAATGGAATGTTTTAGAGGCTTTTCTAGTTTTGCTAAAGGGGTCACTCCCGGTGAAGGGATCGTCGGCCCTTTCCTCGTCGAATGAGGTGCGGGATATATCATATATATCACTGTGCAAAGCGGAAACTATAGAAGTTATCAAAAAACAAACCGAGTGATGTAGCATCTGCCAGTTATTGCTAAAGGAGTCACTCCCGGTGAAGGGATCTCGGTCCTTTCCCTATCGAATAAGGTGCAGGATGTTCTACAAGGAACACCGCGATGCAAAGCAAGAACTGTAGCTACCTGTTTTATTTTGAAATTCGATTCCACAACATCAATTAGGTTTATTTTCTTTCATTAATCACATTAATGAAAATCCCATCATTTAAATTACCTAAACATCACAGATAAATATGACGTACGCTTATGCCATCCGCATTCGCCTCGATGTCCCCTTGTGCACCGTTAGGTTAGGTAACTAACGGCAGAGCAGGGCAGGGCTAGCGCGGGTGTAAAACATAAGCAACGTCTATATAATATATCATATATACTATATAGTATATCTATCACAGAACATCACATGATCACATCACAGATAAAGCAGCAGAAAGAATCATATGAAATATTGGATATACTAGGACGTCCGTGTTTTCAATACGAGCCAGTATAAAACACGGATTCCACGGTCGTGATGAATAGCCAATCCCACACCCCTAGACCCCTACGAGAGCGGCAAGCAACCCTACCAATTCTAGGGTTAGGAGACCCGAACTCGACTCCTCGAGTTGGTTTCCCACTGGACCCCAGAACCCGGTTACTTGTGCTCCCCTCCTTGGGTCTATCCTAGTGCAGAAAAGTAAATAATATACAATGGGTGACAACTTCCGCAACCTGGAAGTGCCCCAATAAAAGAATATTACATACAAGTTTTTACATGAATGAAAATGAAAAAACACTCATCTCACATAAAAAAAACCCGGCTATTCTAACACGACGATCCAATATAACATATCCAGCAACATATAACATCACATGTCATCAACGTAAGTAAATATGTCCATCCCAATTGTCGTTGACATATAGCAACGAAACCGGCGATGTCACATATTACACTTACGGTCACAGAAAAGAAAGTGTAAAACTACAACAGTTGGAATCCGCAACCACCTCAGACATCGCATGCCTGACCAAATGAATTCTTTAGACATCGCATGCCTAACAATTATAAACCCCGCATTTTAGTCTCATTATTGAAAACTCTTTTCAATATCAAGTCGGGCAATTCAACAGGATTCCCGACATTCTGATCGAATGCTCGTCGCAAACTTCAGTAGACGGCCGCACCCCCGACGCCGTCGACAAAGTGCACCAAGGCGGAACACCGCTACTACTAGCACCCGAACGGATGCTTTCGGCGACGGGGTTCTCCTACAGTCACTTGGTCGGGGCCATGGAGTGAGGCTGTCTATTAAGTTTACCCGGCGAGTATCCGCGTACGCTACGTGATTGCGACGGACTTTTGATCACATCAAAATTCCGTGGCAACCGATCAAGTGAGACTAAAGTGATATGTTTATAATATTCATTCAGTTATCACATAACTTTTGTGAATTCCAATTGTTGTATCACATTCCGGATAAACAGAAAATGCTAAACTTTTTGATCGAACAATCGAACACCCAAGTTTTCCCGATACAGCTCAACACATGAAATAAGTCTAACAGCATTCAGTTCGTGCCTCAGTACCAACGGTCCAGCCGTATAAGGGTCAAGCCAACGCCTCACATGTGGCATGCCGTACTGCCCCAAACCTGAAGGTTCAAAGGGCAGTTCAAGACGGTCACATAATCGAGTTAAGGTTTGTTGTCTTCTAGAGGGTCCATCGCGTTACTTGCACTACTTAGAACGTCGTTAAACTACGGAAAAATCCAACAATTGGAAATTTCCCGGCAGGGGAAAAAGTGGGTATTTATATCCGGTCGAACTTTTTAATATATTCTAAAATTACCCGGAAAGCCACACCGACAAAATTAGACAGTCCGATCGAATATACAGAGTTCCCAATACAAGCCAGAAAATAAAACTCTGGAATAAATATTAAAATATTCCCACGAAAACCAACACCAGAAACTAGGAGTTACTGTGCAAACAGTATTGGGCATTGTGACTATACTGCCGCGGAACCGCCGCAGAAGCCACGCTTCTGCTGCGGTTCCGCCGCACTCTTGTCGAATCATGGACACGTGTTTCACAGTAATTCTTAGGATTCCCTGCTGATTTTTCTGGATATTTTTAATTTCGAAAAATCCACATTTTACAGAAAAGTCCAGAGAGCATTTTTCAAGTCGGGTTTTGGGTCGATCGGACTTCTGATTCCGTCGGGACTTCGCCTAAGGCTCTAGCTAGGCTCTGATACCACTGTAGGGTTCCTAGGCACTCTAGTGAAGTCTCACAAGTGATCAAACACGCTAATTTCTAAAAATTACGGTGCCGAGAAAACCTAGAACGGATCGTTAACTAGATATTTAGGCAAAGCAAGCAAGTAAATGGAAATGTATCTAAAAGAAAGGGGCTACAACCTTTGTAGATCCGGTCCACCACTTCCTAAGCTCCATGATGATCTCCCTCTGCTGTCCAAATCGAACTCACGACTCTAGCATTGGCATCATCGAAGAATGGGCGGGCTTGATCGTCGGTTCGATGCCGAAGATGATCTACGTCGAAGCATGACAAGAACAAGCTCCAACTTCACCAAGCTTTGAAAACTTGTGAAGTAAACACCCTATACAACTTGGCAAGAGGTAGAGGATGAAGAAATAGGAAGTGGGTAGACTTTATATTTGGATTTCTCACTCAATTTCACTAGTTGCCATTGATGGCCACTAGCTTTCTTCATGTTGAAGAAGATGAAGAAGAAGAAGAAGATATGATAAGTCTTTTTTTTTAATTAGATAAATAATTCAATACTTATCATACTTTCAACTATAGTTAAGTGTAGAGAATTAACATGGGTTAGTTAAATGGTTAGGGTTAAGCAAAACAACAAAAGAGTGACTTAGTCAAAGTTTCAAGAAACTTCAACTAAAAACAAAACATACAACCATTCATTTATCTTTTTCTTTTTCCAAAATGAATAAATAAGAAAGATAAATGAATAAATAATCAAAACCCTAATCATTAACTTAAACCATGGTTTGATTCTTTACACTTAACCAAGTAAGCATGTATCATCAAACATGATACAAACATGTGCACAAAACTATATCGCATATACAATGTGTACAATTCAAGTGAGAAAATCCTTTTAAAGTGAACCAATACTAGTTAACGCAAAGTAATATATCAAATATATAAATATGCACTAAATCATTAAATCAACACTTGATTTAACGATCCGGTCATATCGGATATAACCGACTAGTATCATATGTATCGGCTTATCGAATCAATCCTTGATTCGATAACTAGGTTATATCGCATATAACCATTCGATACATTCATCGCGAGAATAGAATACAGTATCACATACACGCATTATTCTCGGTCTCGCCCATATCTCATATGCGCTCCTATTTTGTTTCGCTTGAGCCAGGAAACCTCTGTGTAGGACTCTAAAGACTCGTCAATACGTCGGCAGCGGATGATGATCATATCAAACACCCACAAGCCGCAAGCGGTCTGCTAAACGTAACGGCCACCCGGGTATTGAGCGATCAGAAGATAGACGAGCAAGCCCGCTCACACTCCTGTGAATCCAACCAGTAACACTTACCGTACAGTCCGGTCTGTTCGTCTGATATGTCGCATATCTCGCCTAGGGGTGGTAAACGTCAGACCCCAATAGCTCGATAAGTCATGCTGACGTAAGGTCCATAACATTCGTGAAACTACTGATAACTCTTACCAGTATATCACTGCAACCCTGGCAAGGGATTTCCTGTCATGGCCAGTCGAGCATAGCACAACATCAACCCCCAATACCGGGAGAGACGAATCCCCTCCTATCGCTCATTGCCTCCATGTGAATTGGGACTGTACCCAAAAACCACCTGTTTGCACAACTCAGTAGAGCCGTGGTAGGGTGGAAATCAAAGCACAGTGGGAGACACACAAGACTCTATGACGATCTCGAGTCAACAGGCTAAACTGTACCAGTGTCACCAGAGAACTGCCATCTGACGTGAGGTATAATACCATCTGGGAGTTCTCGGCGAGTCCGTTCAGTGTACCCAGTCTCCACTGAGCACCCGCATACCATCTTCGATGTCAAACACCAATGGATATGGGATCATCCATCGCCCATCGCATGGGTCGAGAAGATATGCGCTAGTCTACTCTGGAATATCGATGCCCCATCTCGATATTCCCTCGACTAGGAACAATGAAGGATGTACTCATTGACTACCCAGGCCCCACTAGTATGATCTTCATCATAGTCCTGGAAGTCGAGTACACATCCTAAGGGATTTATCAACATGTAATCAGAGAGACAGAAAGTATACACGTTAAGATAAAGAGCAATCAGATAGCGTACTATCATGTCGAGCAAGAAAGTCCTACCTATATATGTCCCAGCATCCACTACAATATACATCCAATGTACAGTAATGGCCTCTAGGGCATACATATAACTAACAGGTATCAATCGATCCTGGGAAGAATCACTAGAAAGGTTCCATGGTGATAAGAACGACTGAATGTCAGTCGCAGGCATTGTCTATACCCTCAGTGGAGGGACGGTATGTTGGATGAGTTCCAAGCAAGATACCGTGACATACTAGACGATTAAAGGCAAGATACATCGTTACCAAGGATACTACCAAAGAGGCAGTCTGGATATTTATAAGTTCATGAGATGAACTTCGTTCCTACCATTGTGTGACAATGGAGTTGTGGCTTTAGCCAAGGAACTATCATCCCATCAGAAATCCAGATATAATTCTTAAGAAGTATCACCTGATCATGGAGATGGTTGATCTCCAGGGAGATCGAGGTTAGGAGAGTAGGCACAGAGGACGACAGCGTGGATCCACTCACAAAGGCCTTTTTCCCAGTAGAGACTTTTATGGGATGGTTGAGTATGAGATACTTCAACCGCAGCTAATTGTTGGGTATGTGATACCACAACAGATGGCCCTAGTGCAAGTGGGAGATTGTTAGTTATATGTATGCCATAGAGGCCATTACTGTACATACGATGTATATTGTAATGGATGCTTGGACATATATAAGGAGGACTTTCTTGCTCGACATGATAGTACGCTATCTGGTTGTATTTTATCTTAACATGTACTCTGATTGTATCTATATTACATGTTGATAAAGCCCTTAGGATATGTACTCGACTACTAGGACTATGATGAGATCATACTAGTGGGGCCGCGGTAGTCGACGAGTACATCCTATAACTGTTCCTAGTCGAGGGTGTATCGAGACAGGGCATGGATACACCAGAGTAGACTAGCGTATACGCATCTTGACCCATATGATGGGCGATGGATGATCCCATATCCATCGGTGTTTGACATCAAGGATGGTGTATGGGTGCTCAGTAGAGACTGGATACACTGAACGGACTCGCCGAGAACTCCCAGATGGTATTATACCTCACGTCAGATGGCAGTTCTCCAGTGACACTGGTACAGAGTAGTCTGTTGACCCGAGATCGTCATAGAGTCTTGTGTGATTCCCACTGTGCTTTGATTTCCATCATACCACGTCCAAGAGGGCGTGCAAAAATGTGGCTTTTGGGTACAGTCCCGAATCACATGGAGGCAATGAGCGATAGGAGGGGATTCGTCTCTCCCGGTATAGGGAGTTGATGTTGTGCTGTGTTCGATTGGCTATAACCGGAAATCCCTGGCCAGGGTTGCTGAGATTTACTGGTAAGTGTTATCAGTAGTTTCTCGAACTGTTATAGACCTCATATCGACACGACTTATCGAGCTACTGGGGTCTGACGTTTACCACCCCTAGGCGAGATATGCGACATATCAGACGACGAGACAGGACTGTACGGGACTGTTACTGTTTGGATTCACAGGAGAAGTTACAGGCTTGCTTGTTGATCTTCTGAGCGCTCAATACCTGGGTGGCTGTTACGTTTAGCTGACCGCTTGCAGCTTGTGGGTGTTTGATATGATCATCACCTACTGCCGGCGTATTGACGATTCTTTAAAGTCCTACACAGAGGTTTCTTGACTCAGGCAAAACGGAGTAGGGGCACGTATGTGATATGTGCAGGACCGAGGATAATGCGATATGAGATACCGTATTCTATTCTCGCGATATTTGATATCAGCCGGGTCATCGGATCAAGTGTTGATTCGATGAATCGGTACGGATAAATATTAGTCGGTTATATGCGATATAGCCGGATTGTCGGATCAAGTGTTGATTCGATAATTTAATGTATAATAATATATATGATATATTAAATGACATTAACTAATATTAGCTCACTAAAAGATTCTTTTTCTCACTCGGATAATACATTGATATATATGCGATATATGTTAATTGTATTATTTTATTTTGTTACGATAAATATTATATATGTGATATATAATATTGTAACATGATATGATAACTAATGCAACATGTTTAGTGGAGTTTAAACATGATTAGGGTTTGGATTAGGGTTAACACTTCTAGTTGATTCTAGAAGCTTTTCTTTTGTCATGATAAAGATATTTGTGTAGATTTTTATCAATGACTCATACTTAACCCAACCCAAACCCTAGCCCTTGGTTAATTCTCTACAATGGTTAAGTCAACCATGGTTGCATTATTTATCATATTAATCCTTTCATTATTCATCACAAATGAAATGGATCACTATTCTTCTTCTTCCTTGAGTTCTTCATGCAAAGCTTTCTTGTTTTGATATTTGTGATGAAAATATGTGAGAAAAAGATAAATAAAGAGAGCAAAAATCCTACTTCATCATCCTCATCTTCCCTTGCCTTTTAGATGAGAGTGTTCACTCAATTTTAGTGAGTGTTAGCTTGTGTTAATGAAACTTCAAGGTAGATCATCTTTGTATCGAAGATCGGAAGCAAGACTGCACCTTTCTCTTCGTGAAGCCTCTCGAGAGTCCAGAGCATGATGATCGCAGCGAAGGGACCTCAACACGGAGCATATGAAGTGAAGGACCGGATCTACAAAGGTTGTAATCCCTCTCACTTAGTGTTAAAGTGTTTAGCATGTTAGTTTTCGCCTAAACTCTAGTTTAAAGATCCGTATTCGGGTTGTTCGGCACGGCTAAAATTTTAATTGGGCATGGTTGATGCCTCATAGACCCTTGTGCGCGTGCCTAGCAACCCTACATGGTCATGGTCGCTGCCAAAGAGGGAAAGAAAAGAAACACTCAGCGTGCACTCTAACCTAGATCAGAATGGTTACCAATTTATCTAATCTGGAAACCTCCCACTGTAACGTCAAATTCTTCTCCAAACCTGAAAGAAGAATTAGTCGGGATCACCCGAGGAGTAAACCAACTCATCAGTGGGAATCGAGATCCAACTATCATCGCATGATAACGTGACGGAATCCGCTCACGTTATCACACTCCAGAAGGTATGCGCATATCTGGCAAGTTTCAGTTCCTTTAGAAACTCCCGATGTGATTTTTACCCTATGCTCTTATGACCTTGACTTTGGCCAACAAATCATAAGTCACATGTCAAGTTCTACTCGTCATTGTCCAGGTTAATTTGAACCCACCCATACCTACCCTTGACTTTGGCCAACAAGGCAGTACGACTGTCCCAAACCAACGCATCTATCTATGCTGCATATGAATATCCAACAGCTACCAATCACTGTGCCTTGACTTTGGCCAACAAACACAGCTTGAATACTATTGACTATCCATATGAAACGAAGGAGGGCTACGAATGGTTTTTGGCGAAAAACCTTTAACTTAATGAACTTGATATCGTTGAAGGAACTGGATAGCTTTTTATAAAATATAGTTACGAAAACCTTTGCTAAAGAGGTCACTCCCGGTGAAGGGATCTCGGCTCTTTCCCCGTAGAATGAGGTGCAGGATATTCCAACTGAATACCACAATGCAAAGCAAAAGGCAATCGGCTATAGTGAAGTTATTACCCTGACACAAACTTCTATCCAAGGGGTCACTCCCGGTGAAGGGATCTCGGCCCTTGCCTCGTCGACTGAGGTGCAGGATATTCCAACTAAATACCACTGTGCAAAACAAAAGAGAATGTCCTTGCAATAACAGTTTTTTTTTAAAATGTTCCAACAACATCAGAATAGGTTTGTTTAGCTTGCATTAATCCGAATCAATGTAGTCCCATCAATTGATCACACCAATAAAGAATGAAAATATGATGTACGTATATGCCACCCGCATTCGCCACTGGGTCCCGTCATCACCCGTTAGGTTACTTAACTAACGACAGAGCGGGGACTGGACTAGCGTAGGTGCAAAACATATATAACATCTACTAGTATATATATCAATATATAATATTCGCTCAAGGCGTGATAAAATACAACATCACAGAAATGTAATAAGTATCACAGAACAATACAGATATCTGGGATCCCCGGGCTTCATAGAGCCGCTACTGAAACCCGGCGTTCCCCTGGTCGTGTGGATAGCCTGTGCAATGAAATACTAGACCCCTATGGGCACGGCAAGTTACCCGCCAAAACCTGAAGCGAGGCAGCCCCCTTCAGCAACATGAATGGACCACCCAGCACTTCACGAAATCCGGTAACTTGGGCACCCCTCCTTGGGCAAACCTGTACCCCCTACGAGTGCGGCGAATAGCCCGCCAATTCTAGAGTAAAGCCCCCTTCATCTCAAAGCCATGAGATGCTGGCTCGTTGCCCTCTAGAACCCGGCTATCCGTGCACCCCACCTTGGGGTAATCCTAGTACAGAAAGTAAAATATACAATGGGTACATCGATCTCAGCCCGGTCGTGCCCCAAAAGAATAATATACAAACAGGCAGTAACGGCAGTCCACATGTCGGACGCTCTCCCCACAATATCAAATGTACATATATAACCAAACTGTACTACCATTGCATCCAGGCTATCCACCATGACAAATCCGCAACATCACAGCACAACACAGAACATCAATGTGAATGTCACGTTCGCAAATCCGTCTAAAAGGGCTATAGCAGTTAGACATGAATTACCGATCGAGTGACATTCACGGTGGCAGATATAATGTAAATACTGTGAACTAACATGTTTAAAATTTTCAATCGACTAAATTTACCGAAGTAGGCCCCAAGCACAACTGTAGCACTCAAAGAAATTCTGGGCCCAAACAGAACATACCAATACCCCTATTTTCATGTCAGAAGCTCACTGTAAAAATTTAGTGCAGTTTGGACACAAACCGGCGGCGGATCCGTGGCCCAAACATGGTTTTTGCACTCTAACCTAGATCAGAATGGTTACCAATTTATCTAATCTGGAAACCTCCCACTGTAACGTCAAATTCTTCTCCAAACCTGAAAGAAGAATTAGTCGGGATCACCCGAGGAGTAAACCAACTCATCAGTGGGAATCGAGATCCAACTATCATCGCATGATAACGTGACGGAATCCGCTCACGTTATCACACTCCAGAAGGTATGCGCATATCTGGCAAGTTTCAGTTCCTTTAGAAACTCCCGATGTGATTTTTACCCTATGCTCTTATGACCTTGACTTTGGCCAACAAATCATAAGTCACATGTCAAGTTCTACTCGTCATTGTCCAGGTTAATTTGAACCCACCCATACCTACCCTTGACTTTGGCCAACAAGGCAGTACGACTGTCCCAAACCAACGCATCTATCTATGCTGCATATGAATATCCAACAGCTACCAATCACTGTGCCTTGACTTTGGCCAACAAACACAGCTTGAATACTATTGACTATCCATATGAAACGAAGGAGGGCTACGAATGGTTTTTGGCGAAAAACCTTTAACTTAATGAACTTGATATCGTTGAAGGAACTGGATAGCTTTTTATAAAATATAGTTACGAAAACCTTTGCTAAAGAGGTCACTCCCGGTGAAGGGATCTCGGCTCTTTCCCCGTAGAATGAGGTGCATGATATTCCAACTGAATACCACAATGCAAAGCAAAAGGCAATCGGCTATAGTGAAGTTATTACCCTGACACAAACTTCTATCCAAGGGGTCACTCCCGGTGAAGGGATCTCGGCCCTTGCCTCGTCGACTGAGGTGCAGGATATTCCAACTAAATACCACTGTGCAAAACAAAAGAGAATGTCCTTGCAATAACAGTTTTTTTTTAAAATGTTCCAACAACATCAGAATAGGTTTGTTTAGCTTGCATTAATCCGAATCAATGTAGTCCCATCAATTGATCACACCAATAAAGAATGAAAATATGATGTACGTATATGCCACCCGCATTCGCCACTGGGTCCCGTCATCACCCGTTAGGTTACTTAACTAACGACAGAGCGGGGACTGGACTAGCGTAGGTGCAAAACATATATAACATCTACTAGTATATATATCAATATATAATATTCGCTCAAGGCGTGATAAAATACAACATCACAGAAATGTAATAAGTATCACAGAACAATACAGATATCTGGGATCCCCGGGCTTCATAGAGCCGCTACTGAAACCCGGCGTTCCCCTGGTCGTGTGGATAGCCTGTGCAATGAAATACTAGACCCCTATGGGCACGGCAAGTTACCCGCCAAAACCTGAAGCGAGGCAGCCCCCTTCAGCAACGTGAATGGACCACCCAGCACTTCACGAAATCCGGTAACTTGGGCACCCCTCCTTGGGCAAACCTGTACCCCCTACGAGTGCGGCGAATAGCCCGCCAATTCTAGAGTAAAGCCCCCTTCATCTCAAAGCCATGAGATGCTGGCTCGTTGCCCTCTAGAACCCGGCTATCCGTGCACCCCACCTTGGGGTAATCCTAGTACAGAAAGTAAAATATACAATGGGTACATCGATCTCAGCCCGGTCGTGCCCCAAAAGAATAATATACAAACAGGCAGTAACGGCAGTCCACATGTCGGACGCTCTCCCCACAATATCAAATGTACATATATAACCAAACTGTACTACCATTGCATCCAGGCTATCCACCACGACAAATCCGCAACATCACAGCACAACACAGAACATCAATGTGAATGTCACGTTCGCAAATCCGTCTAAAAGGGCTATAGCAGTTAGACATGAATTACCGATCGAGTGACATTCACGGTGGCAGATATAATGTAAATACTGTGAACTAACATGTTTAAAATTTTCGATCGACTAAATTTACCGAAGTAGGCCCCAAGCACAACTGTAGCACTCAAAGAAATTCTGGGCCCAAACAGAACATACCAAAACCCCTATTTTCATGTCAGAAGCTCACTGTAAAAATTTGGTGCAGTTTGGACACAAACCGGCGGCGGATCCGTGGCCCAAACATGGTTTTTGCCATTGATCCGCCGCGCTACAGTACTATCAGCCGACCAAATTTTCACAGAATGCATAAAAAACCCTGCTCGTATTTTTACAATGTACCAAATAATTTTTTGACCACTGCAAAAATTCGACAGAAACTGATGCTTGAAAATACGGTTTTTGGAAAATTCGATCGATCGAACTTGTAAACACGCTAGAGCAAGCTAGACTAGGTTAATGGCATGGCTTTGATACCAATGTAAGTGCACGGCAGCGCCCCGGCCGTCAATCCGACGCCGGAATGCGGAAACGAAACTTTTCTTAAACTTGTAAACCGGCACTACCGCGCACTATAAACCCGGATCGGGCCATTAACCTAATCCTAGCAAACTAGAGAATGGGTAGAAAGCTATACCGAGCGATCCGTGTCCTTTGGTCTTCGGCCTCCATCCCTATCTCTTCGCGGAATCTCCGTTCTTCATCTCCTCGTCGTAAAGGGCACCACATCACCTATTCTTTTTACGGGCTCCCATCTCTGGACCGAGACAACTCGGACACGAAGTTGGCAAGCCGACGTGTCCAAGAATGCTGTAGGTGAAACGTAGAATGGATTGTCTCGATGCGAATATGAAGTTGCCATATATGATGGAGGAATGAATAATGAACTTTGGAGAGGGGTTAAGAATTTTTGTAGCAAGCCAAAATGAGATGAAGAAATTCCCACCACACAAAATGAATCCTCTCTCCCTCTCATAATGTGGCCGGCCATGCAAAGAAAATGGGAGTGGGAAAAAATGCAAGGGAGGTGAGCACAAGAAAAGGCAAGGGTGAGGCTAAGGAAAAAGTGATGATAATGAGGAATTAATGTCACAACAAAGCCAAATCATTTCTCATCTCATTAAAGAAAAACCATTATGAAGAATAAAGCAAAGATGCTATATCTATCATAATCCCTCATTTACAAATAAACCCTCCACAATTGCTAATTTGCAAATATGCAAATTAGCCCCTCCATCAAATATCAGCCAACGAAAGGAAGGAAGGAAAACTGGCTGAAACGGAATGAAAACTGGCAACTTAAAAAAAACTGATCCCGTAATAAATTACAGAAAAACCCCGCGACTGTATATACATAGCCGCATTTGTATTCCGACCGAATACAAATGCAATGAGACAAAATCCACACTTTACAATACTAGGATCCAGCTTAAACCAAAGCCAGCTAGTATTATCCGTCCGATCATGATCCGTGCAATACCGCACGCATAAGATCGAACCCTGCCATATCTCCATACGGCCTCTACAGCGTTTCGCCCGAAACTTGAGAAACTGTCTTTGGGGGACTCTAAAGACTCATCAATACTTTGGCTATGGATTTAACCACTAGCACGTCAGAGCTATTAGCCATACGTAACGGGTTACCAGGTATTGACCAAAAGGGACGTCGATGAGCGAACTCATCATGACACCCTACTGAGCCTGTTAGTGACAATATCCGTACAGTCCGGTCCGTTCTTCTATGAGCATCGCATGGCGGGCCTAGGGGGTTGGTAAAAGTCGGACCCCCAAAAGTGGTACATGTCGTGTCGGAGTATAGCCCAGAACATCCTGAGATACTACTGTAATACCTACCAGTAAATCTCCTGCCTTGGCCAAGAACTTCGTGTAATGCTTCTCCTAGACATAGCGCAACCTCACCCCCAATACCAGGAGAGACGAACCCCTGCAGATACGCTCACTGCCTCCATGTGGCTCAGGACTGTACCCAACTAAAACCTGTTTGCACGTCTCCTTTGAGCGTGGTAGGGTAGTAATCAAAGTACAGTGGGAACTCACACGAGACAAATGACGATCTCAGGTCGATGAACTAACCTGTACACATGTCACCAGGGAACTGCTATCTGACGTCAGGTATAATACCAACTAGCATGTTCCCGGCGAGTCCTGTCCGGTGTACTCATAACCCAATAAGCACCTGTATATATCTTAGGTGAACCAACTGACACCAGTGGCTTGTGAGACCGGCCACCGCCCCTCGTCGGGGTCTCGACTGTATACACTAGTCTACTCTGGAGTATTGATGCCCTGTCTCGAAAACTCCCACGACTAGGGACCTTTTAAGGATGTGCTTATAGACCCCAGCTCCCACATATATGATCGCCATCATACTGCTGGCCGTCAAGCAAGAATCCTAAGGGCTCTATCAACGCGCAATAGTGACCTGTAAGGTCACCTAAAGCAGTACACGATGATAAAGATAAACCAAATAGCATACTATCATCTTGAGTAAGACTGTCCTACCGGCACAGGTCCTCCATCAATCATTGCAATCACGTGCATGTGATCCAATAATTGATTCTGAGGGCATTATCTCCAACAGAAGTGTAACTACGGTGGGATAATTCCCTGACCATAGGAGCATGGCTGGTCTAATCACCCCCCGTATTCCATATTTTCAGGAAGCAGGGCATGACACGGAGGAAGATCGATTAGAATGTCTCTTGATTGCATCGCATGGCCAACTTTTATTAACGCCGTGGGCTAGGTTTAAGAACGTGATGAATCGAGAGAAGACCTAGGTGTTAAAATACGCTTCTGAGAGGGATCGAATGTAACATCCCTAAACCTTTTATACAAATATTTTTTTTCAAAAATACAGAAAGGGGTACTTGAGCCTGAGCACAAGTTATAAATTTGTTTTCTTTTTAACAGCAGGAAAGAGTTTGTAGCTCACTGGTAAGACCTTGCACTGCTAAACTATAGCACCAGAGTTCAAATCCCATCAGCCACATTATCTTTTTAATTATTTTTCTTTTAATCTTTTAGAAGCCCAAGAGTCTACACGTGCACTACACGTAATAAGATAAGTTACAGAATAAACAAACATACACAGGATGGAAAATGAAGCGACCCCGACACGTGGCCAAAACCCTAGCCCCACCCGACGTTACAAAACTGGTGACACATGTAAATATTCCGTTGAGCTCTGGTCAAACCGTTCCAAATTCCTCCAAACTTCACCCCTGCACCTCTTCAGCTACTCCATTACCTATTGTTTGTTTATTCTGTATTCAACCAGAGAGGATTAAATCACCCATTTAACCTCATTTTAATGCATTTTTATCACACTCTAACCCTAAGTTTTACCTATAAATACCACATCTCAAATCACCCCCCTCACTCATAAATCTCTGCCCAAACTCTCAAGAAAAATCCCAAGAACTTTTGTGTACAAGTGGAGTTAGCGAAGGGCGAAGCTCCGACGAACTTCCAACGACGATCCGAGAAGCTCCCGGTGACGAAACGACGCACCGTCACCTCCTATCCCTCCCTCTTCCTCTTCTATAAACTAAAATCAAGTAAGTCCCTCCTCCCCCTTCACTTTGCTATTCTAAAAACTCGTATTTCTAAAATCCGACGGAAGCGGAGTTAATCCGACTTCCGATTCGGTTTTCTTTAAAAAGTTCCATTTTGCTTAACACAATAATACCAAACTATCATGTCATGACCATTAAATATTAACAAAGATAATAGAACAAGTTTGGCACAAAAATTGTAACCGTAGCAAGTTATATTCCACTTTTACATTAAAATACCCTTATGTTTCATTTCGACATGCTTGAACTTTTTAAACCGTATTAACTTAGAAAATTCACGAGGTAATGACCTACCTCCTCACAAAACACATATCAAACATAGCACGATGTCTTTCGGGAATACAGAATACGGGAAAATACAATTTTACATATAAATACCATTTACTATTAAAAACTTTTTTCTACAAGAAATGTATTTTAATAATCTTTGCAATTGCGCCTTTACAACCCATTATTGAGGACCCCAATCATTATAGTGCGGATTATCACATATCCACGGGCCTAGTAGAGCGAGATGCAGACCTCCTCACGGAGAATACGGTCTCGAAAGATTTTTAATACAATTTTCTTTAGAAAAGGAGATTTCTAGAAAAAATAATAAATTAAAATTATTATATATATATATGTGTGTCATCAAAATATCTAATTTTTATTATAATATAAATATTCTAACTTTTCTAAATCAAAAGAATCACTCTATATGAAAATACCATGCAAATTCCATACAAGTTCAATACTACAATTAAATACCATATATTATGAAATTAGGTTTTATTCACTAGAATTGACACATTGATAAATTATACATCAATGAAAACTCTAAAGACGATAATAAAATACTTGAGGTGTATTTTGAAAATTATGCAAAATTATTTTTATATAAAACCCCATCAAGTTATATTAAATTACAATAAGGACTCTAGTAAACATAGGTTTAAGCGGGACCAATCTCTTGAGCCTTAGGGAGCCGGAGAAGTAGGTGCTTGCCTATTTATGGTAGACAATATAACAAATGGTGTTATCAACACGGTAATTGTCTTGGAAAAAGACACAAATCCTGTCGTCCATGTGCAGCAGTTACCGATAGCACTAAAACATAATTCGGGACTTCAATTTCTTTTCTGTTTGTCTGATTCATACTGAGTCTCAATATATACAATCTGACTTGAATATGATTCAAGTATCAAATTACAATTCAACATGAATCCATATAATCAATCTGTTCAATTATTCAAACTATATTGACCGAACCGAACCAATGATATACATCCATCTACATGATTCTCCAGTTATATCAATTTACTTATGTCATAGTTTCGACAAGTCATCCATCTATTTACAATATACAAGACAATATAATACAAACAATACAATCAAGACATCACGTGGTTTATAAGGGGTAGATTGGTACGGAAGGTGTTAGAAGTGGCACGAGACTGCAACCATTTAAGACACCTAACCTGAATTCAATTGCCGGTATACCGTGCCTTAACGGTTCTTTGCATTCCGTTCACTTTAGTCTCTGGTCTATTGAGACTCCTCTCGTATACACTGGCCTCTTCTTGTCACGACCCGAAAGTACGGAACATGACCGGCACTTAGACTACGAACGTCCCGAGGCGTACGTACTCTAAGTAAGCCGAATCCAGAAATCTAAACCAAGAAAAAAAGTAGAGAGTAGGAAGAACCATATCAAATCAACCTGTATGCAACATAATATACAGCGCCTAAAGGCGAGGATCATAACAGAAAGGAAACTCCAACAACAAGAAATCCACATAAATATAACGTGCGACTCTAAGGTCGAAAGAATAAACATCACTGGTCTCTATCTCAAATAAGTACATATTTGGTTGATGGAACTTCTAGATACAACTGAATATAATATACAATGTATAATGATGGGTACGATATAATAACCCACCTACTAGCAAGTCACCCGAAAGGAACAGTCCCGCAAAGTCGTAATGGAACCTGTACGGCAATACCTGCAAGAAACTGGGGCACAACGGGGGTGAGTTGCCAACTCGTGAGTAGAAAAAGATCTACGAACAGAAAATCGCATGTATGACGCAATCCTAAGTCATATGATTATAATATATAATCCTTAAATATATAACCAGCAATCTCTAACCATGTCTAGGGTAAATATCTAACCCAAGTGTAAACCCATGTGCCTGTGTCAGTGCATCAGGTGGCAATATATCATATAAATGATGTATGAATGCATGAAACAGAATGCATGTACTGAAGAAAACTGCTTTCATAAATTTGTAAGATTTCTGTATTTTAAAATGAGGTATCATAATGAAATCAGCATAAAACAGTGCCTAGCATCGGCATAAAACATAAATCTCAATATCCCGATATCTCTGTATCACAATTTCTGTACCTCAATATCTCAAATCTCAATGTCTCAATTATAATATCCAGGGCGCCGTCAGTCCAGATCGGCCCCTACCATCCATCTCATGACTACGACGGTATCCTCCGGATATCCAACGTGTCGGGTAATATCACCGGTCGGTCGTGCTCCCCTGCCAGGCTCAACACCATCTCCTGCGATCTTCTTGCCCCGGGGAACCGCACCGGGCCCACCATGTACCCGAAACGGTTCCTCCACTCCTCGAATCGGGTCTCGAAATCCATCAGCAAACTCATGGTGGACGACTCATACATCATGGGAAAACCGCATTTTTATTAAAAAGAGAAAGCAGTTTATATATATGTTTTGCGTTTTCCTCCAAATCCAGAAAATCTCATGGAAACCCGAATCCAAATCATCAATAGCATGTGAAATCATGAATATAAGCATGAGAATCCATGAATGCAGCATATAATGAATAACAATATGCATGAAGTGACAAGTGATAGCTACAATGTCAAGCTAACATATAAAGCAAGCATACTAATATCATGTCACTACTAGCTAGCAAGCTAAATCAAGCAATAATATTTTCTAAGTGTTCGTGACATGGAAATTACCGATGAAGATGTGTGTGAGCCGGCAAATAAGTGTACGTGGTACATACGCATCATCGGTAATGGTGTTGGTGTCCTAACAGCAGGATATCAATAATGAAATATGAATCATAACAGTATGCGATGTAGAGCAACAATAATAATATGCGGGAGCTGAAATACTGAACACCATGATCGCTAAACTGCATCTAAGTTCATAAAAGTCATATAGCTACACCACTACAAGGCTGAGCTAAAGCTAACAGTAGGTAAGAGAAACCGCCTAACCTCTGAGTCGATATATGTATAAGTATATATAGTCGGTGATCCGCCTCAATAATATTGTTAGTTATATATATGCCCTAGAGGGCATTACTGTACATTGGATGTATATTGTAGTGGATGCTGGGACATATATAGGGAGGACTTTCTTGCTCGACATGATAGTATGCTATCTGGTTACTCTTTACCTTAACGTGTACATTGATTGTCTCTCTGTTACATGTTGGTAAAGCCCTTAGGATGTGTACTTGACTACCTGGACTATGATGCGGATCATACTAGTGGGGACATGGTAGTCCCTAAGTACATCCTTCAAGGTCCCTAGTGTAAGTCTACGCTAGCGCCCCGGCAGTCTACAGACGCCAAAATGCGGAACAAAACTTTTTAACTGGCGCTATCGTATACTTTAACCCGGATCTGCCATTATTGCTAAACTAACAAACAGTAAAGAGTGTAGAAAGGTTGTACCGAACGATCCGAGTCCTTCGTTCTTCAACCATCATCCCACGCTCCGTTGCGGCTGCTCCGATCTCGTCGAACTCCGATATCCTCGTCGAGGTGGCACCACATGATCGGTTCTTTAAACGGGCTCCCGCCTCTGACTCGAGGCAACTCAATCGTCAAGTTTGCTAAAAGAGACGACCAAGAATGATGTAGAGAATGAGTAGATGACTTTGTCTCACTTCGTCCAAGTCCGTGGACGATCGGTTAATGAAGTTGCCATTTTAATCGGGTGATGGAAATGAAAGAAGCAATGAAATTTCCATGCACACAAAACCATAATCTTTTCTCTCCCAAAAATGAAAATCAATCCCTCTCTCACTCAAATAGTGGCCGGCCATATATAAATCATGAGGGAGGTGATGGTAGGAGGAGGGAGGTGACCATAACAAATAATATCATGTGAAAAGATCTTAAGCAAAACAAAAGGCTTTAATGAAAATGATGACTCAAATCCTTAGTCATCATTTCATTAAAAGCAACCAATAAGAACACAACACCAAATAGCCTAGTCACCTCATCTAGAATCTTCTAGAACACTGACTCACCTCATCTGAAAAAAAGATAAATCCGTCTTTAACAGAATGTTAAAAGACGGCTGATAGAAAACTGGAAACTGGCAACTTCTAAAAGTGATCCTGAAACAACTTTCAGGATAACCCCGAAACTGTATAAATATACCCGCATTTGTATTACGACCGAATACAAATGCAACCGAGAAAAAGATATTATACCTACTCAATATAATACTCGGATCCGGCTTAAACCAAAGCCGACGAGTATCATCTGCCCGAAAAATAACACATGCGTAAACGCACGTGCATTTTCCGAACCCTGCCATAAAACCATACGGCCTCTACAACGTTTCGCTCGAACTTGGGAAACTGTCTGTGGGGGACTCTAATGACTCGTCAGTACCCTGGCAGTGGGTTTAACCACAAACCGTCAGCGGCACTAGCAATGCGTAACGGCTGCCCACGGACTGACCTCAAGGGAGACCGATGAGCGCACTCAAGGGAGGCCGATGAGCGAACTCATCCAGAAACCCTACTGAGCCTAACAGTGACAATGTATATACAGTCCGGTCCGTTCGTCAATGAGTATCGCATATCTGCCTAGGGGGCTAGCAACGTCAGACCCCCAATAGCAGTATAAGTCATGTCGGAGTGAAGCCCAATAACACCCTGAGATACTACTGGAGTACCTACCAGTAAATCTCCTGCCACAGCCGTGGGCTTTGTGTAATGGCTCTCCTAGACACAGCACGACCTCGCCCCCAATACCGGGAGAGACGAATCCCCTGCCGATCCGCTCACGTGCCTCCATATGGCTCGGGACTGTACCCAAAAGCTACCTGTTTGCACGACTCCTTTGAGCTGTGGTAGGGTAGAAATCAAAGCACAGTGGGAACTCACACGAGACAAATGACGACCTCAGGTCGATGAACTAACCTGTACACATGTCACCTGGGAACTGCTATCTGACGATAGATATAATACTAACTAGCAGATTCCCGGCGAGTCCTGTCCGGTGTACTCATAACCCAATGAGCACCTGTATACATCTTAGGTGATCCAACTGACACCAGTGTCTTGTGAGACCGGCCACCGCCCCTCGTCGGGGTCTCGACTGTACACACTAGTCTACTCCGGAGTATCGATGCCCTATCTCGAAACTCCCACGACTAGGGACCAAAATCAAGGATATGCATATAAACCACCCAACTCTCACGTATATGATCGCCATCAGACTGTTGGTGGTAAAGCAAGATCCTAAGGGCTCTATCAAAGTGTAACATGCAATCAGTCACCTGAACATGTATACGACTGATAAAGGCAAACCAGATAGCATACTATCATCTTGAGTAAGACTGTTCTACCGGTATAGGTCCTCCGCAATCATTGCAATCACGTACCTGCGATCCAATAATTGACTATGAGGGCACTATCTCCAACAATCTCCCACTTGCACTCAAGGCTAATATTGCGATGTCGACTACTCACTGCCCGTGTGAAACCGAACATCCAACTCCTCTACTAATCAGTTCACAAAGCCCGTTTGTAAAACTATTGTGTTCGAGAAATAGCCTCGGTGAGTGGATCCGCCTAGAAGTTTCTTTCTGTATCTCTCTTAATCTCAAATTCGTGGAGAAAGCCATCTCCCGAATTGAGTAATACCTTTCTTAGAATATGTCTGGATATCTGATGGGACCTTAGTTCATAAATGAACTCCATATCCAAACTTCTTAGACTGTATGGATCACTGAACCTAATCAGTATCCGGCACCATGCCACCCACAGTATCCTCTTGGACCACCTGTCCATAATACTGTCCCCTTCGTCAGAGGGAAAACTATAACTCTGACAATCACTCTGTCATCCATGTCACCTTTGAAGCTTGGAATGATAACCGTCTCCCGAAGGAGGCTGCCGTCATCAAATCCGTAGAACATGTACTTATGTTCTAAAACTGCTTCCTTATGTTTCTCCAGGATTGGATTAATACAAACTTATTGCATCTAGTGCAAAACCAACATTTGGTGTGGTACTTGACATCTCATGATTGACTCAATTGCCTAAGCAAGTGATCTGCCAATCATGCACATCCTTCTCCCCTTTAGTCTATATGACACCTTTAGAGAGGGTGACTCCATCACCTGCAGGTACACTACCATGCTAGGAGTCAACTATTCTAAAAACCATTAGAATATCTGTCAAAGTACCTACATTAGGAAACTACCCAAATCCAGATCTAAAACCATAGATCTAGAAACCAGAATGTCAAATATTATATCCGTATCCTGTCTGGAGAAACAACTGTGTGACGACCACAGTACAACCGATCGTAGTATAGGAATTTTACTTCCTACTTTGTGTCTGTCATCCAGATACCATGACATCACACCCTACTACCTTCTTAACAGATCCATCCCTTATCCTGATTGAAGTCAAACCCATGACTGTCACATCAAAATCAGATGATCTATCTCCGCTAAAACTGCTCTAGTCTATAAATAGACATAAGCTACTTGCCCACCATGCTTCCGTTGCTCCCACTGACTACGACAACCCTCCTACCGGGTCTCATAATCTGGAACAACAGTAGTGTCAAGTCTGGGTAGATAAGAACCTCCCTGTCACAGTCCTTGAGCCTACCGAAGTACCTCTCGGGTGTCTGAGGTTACCCACCAAATCTGCGGAGTGGCTATTGGAATGTCAAACCTGATTGAATATATAGGTCCTATTAAATTTTCCGTAATCGTTCGCGGTTCTGGAATCACTTCCAGTTCTACCATACTCCTACTGCTGTTTTCTGAAAAAGATCCATTTTACTAAAACTGTGGCGAGTCAAGAACAATATCACTATTGATCTTCCAAATGGTAGAATATCAACCCTCGTCATAGCCAGGGTCAACCCACAAACAGCCATTACAGAAACGTGCCCTGAGTTATCCAGAGTCTGGTTTTAAGCAAAAGCTGGACAACTCCCCGTACCTTAATATCTTTTAAGGTACGAACTATTCTATATCAAATATAGAAACTTTGGCACTAATTTAATTGGAACCATATTCAAATCATGCAGCTGTCTCCAGTGCATATCAACTTAATGGAAAGAGGCTAATCAGCATTACTCAACTTAGGAATCCATCCAATTAAGAGTAACCTGAAAGAGAAACACGTTTCTCAAAACCATCACTATCATCTGAATACCAATCACAAGAATCTACATCTTCGATCTCTTTGAAGAATCCCGATACTTGTGACACCTGGTTCTCTACTTTATTCTTATACCCACAACTTCTCAAAACCTAGACCTTGTATTTCTACGAAACACTCGTCTAAATACTAGAGAAGTTATAAGTAAACAGAACATAGTACGAGGACCTACCCCTTTGTCCTGATGGACACTAGACAACATACAATACTCTGTATAAGTCTGCTGAGTTAAACAACTCATAACCTGTGCGTTGTAGGTGGAAAACTGTACCCTGGCGATTTCCTCAAATATCACCAATTACAACGAAATCCGATATAATGAGGATGATCACCTAATTCCCAATAACTTCCTCCCACTCATCATCTGTAAAACCATACAGATATGAGAATGAAACCTGCTAAATACATACCCTTGGAGTAAGTGTCTAATCGGGAAAACAGGTTTTCTTTTAACGATGCACTGAACATGAAAATGTTTCGTAGGGGTATCCTGGTATTCATAGCAATGCCTCTTCCATAATCCAATTCATGACTTCAACCGTATATTTTATTGCCGTCTCTCCAAATCCCTTTATTTGTCTTTAGTCGTTACCTTCTGTACACCATCGTTAGGCTAAATGGTTTTCTTCCTTCCCTACCGTTCGGCACCAGCCTATGGTTTGGAAGAAGACTATCCAGTAAGCATAATAGGTGTACCCTCCTAAACCAAGGAGTACTCGCAACTGAGAGAAGGTGATGATAAAAGACAACTGAATAATACCTTATTCTTTTAAAGGTGAAATAGGAGTGGCGATGAAGTACGCGGTTTTGGTCGTGAATGATATCAGTCGCAATTTACTTTGCCCTCTTTCTAATCCCTTTATTTTGTCTTTACATATTACCTTCTGCACACCCTACTTAGGCTAATTGGTTTTCTTCATTCCCTACCTTTCGGCACCAGCCTATGATTTGGAATAAGACTATCCAATAAGCGTAATAGGTGTACTCTCCTAAACCAAGGAGCTCTCGCAACCTGAGAGAAGGTGATAATAAAAGACAACTGAATAAACCAATTCTATTTCTCCTAAACCTGGATCCATCCTCGTAGAAGTCCCTTTGAGTTCGTATATAACCATACGATGGATCTATCCAATGGAAGTGGATATCTGTAGTAATACGGGTGTTCTGAGAAATGCAAAGGGTAAAAGAAGGAGTGGCAATGACTTATGCAACTCAGACAATCCAAATGCCAGTATTTTAAGAAGGTTCGGTCAACCTGGTCACTGAGTCATAGTCTAAGGTCAGTCAAAGGTCGCTGCCAAAGAGAGAGAGAGAAAAGAAACACTCTGCGTGCACTCTAACCTAGATCAGAATGGTCATCACTTTATCTAATCCGGAAACCTCCCACTGTCCTGTCAAATTCTCCTCCAAACCTAAAGAAGAATCAATCGGGATCACCCGAAGAGTAAACCAACTCATCAGTGGGAATCGGGATCCAACTCTCATCGCATGATAACGTGATGGAATGCATCCACGTTACTCATACTCCAGAAGGTATGCGCATACTTGGCAAGTTTCAGTTTCTTTAGAAACTCCCGATATCATTTTTGCCCCATGCTCTTATAACCTTGGCGTTGGTCAAAATGTCATAAGTCACATGCCAAGTTCTACCCGTCACTATCTTGTCAATTTGAACCCACCCGCACATGCCCTTGACGTTGGCCAAAATGGCAGAACGACTGTCCCAAACTAACTCATCTATCTATGCAACAATTGAATACCCAGCAGCTACCAAACACTATGCCTTGGCGTTGGTCAAAATACATAGCTTCAATACTACTGAATACCCAAAAGAAGTGACGGAGGGCTACGACTGGTTTTTGGCGAAAAACCTTTAGCGTAGTGAACTTGATATCGCTGAAGGAACCTGATAGCTTTTTAAAATATAGTGGCGAAAACCTTTTGCTAAAGAGGTCACTCCCGGTAAAGGGATCTCGGCTCTTTCCTCGTGGAATGAGGTGCAGGATATTCCACTGAATACTGCTATGCAAAGCAACTTGTAATCGACTATAGTGAAGTTATTACGCTGATGCAAACTTCTGCCCAAGGGGTCAGTCCCGGTGAAGGGATATCGGCCCTTGCCCCGTCGAATGAGGTGCAGGATATTCCACTGAATACCGCTATGCAAAACAAAAGGAAACGTCTTTGCAATAACACTTTTTAAATTTGTTCCAACAGCTAAAACAGGTTTGTTTTACTTTGCATTGATCAGAATCAACGCAGTCCCATCAATCAATCACACCAGAAAAGAACGAAAATAAAATGTACGTATATGCCATCCGCATTCGTCACTGGGTCCCGTCATCACCCGTTAGGTTACTTAACTAACGACAGAGCGGGGACTGGACTAGCGCGGGTGTAAAACATATACAACATCTAATAGTATATAAACCAATATACAATAATCGCTCCAGGCGTGATAATATGCAACATTACAGAAAAGTAATAAGCATCACAGAACAATACAGATATCTGGGATCCCCGAGTTTCACAGAGCCGCTGCTGAAACTCGACGTTCCCCTGTCGTGTGGATAGCCTGTGCAATGAAACCTAGACCCCTACGGGTGCGGCAAGTTACCTGCCAAAACCTGAAGCGAGGTAGTCCCCACAGCATAGTGAATGGAACACCCGGCACTCCACGGAATCCGGTAATCTTGGGCACCCCTCCTTGGGTCAACCTGTACCCCCTACGAGTGCGGCGAATAGTCTGCCAATTTTAGAGTGGGGCCCCTCTGCCTCCCAAAGCCATGAGATGCGGACCCGTTGCTCCTCCAGAACCCGGCTATCCGTGCACTCCGTCGCGGGGCAAAACCTAGTACAGTAATGAAAAATAGTACAATAGGTATATCGACCGCAACCTGGTCGTGCCCCAAAAAGAATATTATACAACAGGCAGTGACGGCAGTCCACAAGTTGGACGCTCGCCCAGCAATATCAAATGTACAAATAAACTCAAACTGTACTACCATTGCACACTGCTATCCACCACGACAAATCCGCAACATCACAGCACAACACAGAACATCAACGCGAATGTCACGTTCGCAAACCCGTCTAAAAGAACTATAGCAATCAGACGCGGTTTACCGATCAAATGACATTCCCGGTCAGAGATATAATGTAAGCACTATAAACTAACGTGTTTAAATTTCGATCGACCAAAGACCAAATATCAAAAAGTGGGCCCCACAGCTTACTGGTGAACAGTAACAAAACCTGGGCCAAAACGATATATACCAAAAATCCAAATTTGTAATAGAGAATGCACTGTAGAAATTTCGCAGAGTGATTTGACTTTCCTGCGGCGCTTCCGCGGCCAAACCCATGCTTGGGCCGCGGATGCGAGGCGGAACAGTAAGATTACTTCGTCGAATTTCTGCAGTATTCCTAAAAAAGCCTGCTTGTTTTTCTGGTATGGTCAAAATGACATTTGGACGAGTTTTGAAATTAACAGAAACTGTCAAGCTAAAAATTGCGATTTTTGATTTTCGTTTCGATCGATGTTTTAAACGCGTTAGCACAAGTTAGTATAGCAAAATGGTGAGGCTCTGATACCACTTTAAGTCTACGCTAGCGCCCCGGCAGTCTACAGACGCCAAAATGTGGAACAAAACTTTTTAACTGGCGCTATCGTATACTTTAACCCGGATCTGCCATTATTGCTAAACTAACAAACAGTAAAGAGTGTAGAAAGGTTGTACCGAACGATCCGAGTCCTTCGTTCTTCAACCATCATCCCACGCTCCGTTGCGGCTGCTCCGATCTCGTCGAACTCTGATATCCTCGTCGAGGTGGCACCACATGATCGGTTCTTTAAACGGGCTCCCGCCTCTGACTCGAGGCAACTCAATCGTCAAGTTTGCTAAAAGAGACAACCAAGAATGATGTAGAGAATGAGTAGATGACTTTGTCTCACTTCGTCCAAGTCCGTGGACGATCGGTTAATGAAGTTGCCATTTTAATCGGGTGATGGAAATGAAAGAAGCAATGAAATTTCCATGCACACAAAACCATAATCTTTTCTCTCCCAAAAATGAAAATCAATCCCTCTCTCACTCAAATAGTGGCCGGCCATATATAAATCATGAGGGAGGTGATGGTAGGAGGAGGGAGGTGACCATAACAAATAATATCATGTGAAAAGATCTTAAGCAAAACAAAAAGCTTTAATGAAAATGATGACTCAAATCCTTAGTCATCATTTCATTAAAAGCAACCAATAAGAACACAACACCAAATAGCCTAGTCACCTCATTTAGAATCTTCTAGAACACTGACTCACCTCATCTGAAGAAAAGATAAATCCGTCTTTAACAGAATGTTAAAAGACGGCTGATAGAAAACTTGAAACTGGCAACTTCCAAAAGTGATCCTGAAACAACTTTCAGGATAACCCCGAAACTGTATAAATATACCCGCATTTGTATTACGACCGAATACAAATGCAACTGAGACAAAGATATTATACCTACTCAATATAATACTCGGATCCGGCTTAAACCAAAGCCGACGAGTATCATCTGCCCGAAAAATAACACGTGCGTAAACGCACGTGCATTTTCCGAACCCTGCCATAAAACCATACGGCCTCTACAACGTTTCGCCCGAACTTGGGAAACTGTCTGTTGGGGACTCTAATGACTCGTCAGTACCCTGGCAGTGGGTTTAACCACAAACCGTCAGCGGCACTAGCAATGCGTAACGGCTGCCCACGGACTGACCTCAAGGGAGACCGATGAGCGCACTCAAGGGAGGCCGATGTGCGAACTCATCCAGAAACCCTACTGAGCCTAACAGTGACAATGTATATACAGTCCGGTCCGTTCGTCAATGAGTATCGCATATCTGCCTAGGGGGCTAGCAACGTCAGACCCCCAATAGCAGTATAAGTCATGTCGGAGTGAAGCCCAATAACACCCTGAGATACTACTGGAGTACCTACCAGTAAATCTCCTGCCACGGCCGTGGGCTTTGTGTAATGGCTCTCCTAGACACAGCACGACCTCGCCCCCAATACCGGGAGAGACGAATCCCCTGCCGATCCGCTCACGTGCCTCCATATGGCTCGGGACTGTACCCAAAAGCTACCTGTTTGCACGACTCCTTTGAGCCGTGGTAGGGTAGAAATCAAAGCACAGTGGGAACTCACACGAGACAAATGACGACCTCAGGTCGATGAACTAACCTGTACACATGTCACCTGGGAACTGCTATCTGACGATAGATATAATACTAACTAGCAGATTCCCGGCGAGTCCTTTCCGGTGTACTCATAACCCAATGAGCACCTGTATACATCTTAGGTGATCCAACTGACACCAGTGGCTTGTGAGACCGGCCACCGCCCCTCGTCGGGGTCTCGACTGTACACACTAGTCTACTCCGGAGTATCGATGCCCTGTCTCGAAACTCCCACGACTAGGGACCAAAATCAAGGATATGCATATAAACCACCCAACTCTCACGTATATGATCGCCATCATACTGTTGGTGGTAAAGCAAGATCCTAAGGGCTCTATCAAAGTGTAACATGCAATCAGTCACCTGAACATGTACACGACTGATAAAGGCAAACAGATAGCATACTATCATCTTGAGTAAGACTGTTCTACCGGTATAGGTCCTCCGCAATCATTGCAATCACGTACCTGCGATCCAATAATTGACTATGAGGGCACTATCTCCAACACCTAGTCGTGGGTGTATCGAGACGGGGCATCGATATACCAGAGTAGGCTAGCGTATACCTTCTCGACCCATACAGATAGGCGATGGATGATCCCATATCCTTTGGTGTTTGACATCAGAGATGATATACGGGTGCTCAGTGGAGACTGGGTACACTGGACGGACTCGCCGAGAACTCCCAGATGGTATTATACCTTACGTCAGATGGCAGTTCTCTGGTAACACTGGTACAGAGTAATCTGTTTACCCGAGTTCGTCATAGAGTCTTATGTGGTTCCCACTGTGCTTTGATTTCCATCTTACCACGTCCAAGAGGGCATGCAAAACGGTGGTTTTTGGGTACAGTCCCGAATCACATAGAGACAATGAGCGATAGGAGGGGATTCGTCTCTCCCGGTATAGGGAGTAGATGTTGCGCTGTGTTCGATTGGCTATAACCGGAAATCCCTGGCCAGGGTTGCTGAGATTTACTGGTAAGTGTTACCAGTAGTTTCTCGAACTGTTATAGACCTCATATCGACACGACTTATCGAGCTATTGGGGTCTGACGTTTACCACCCCTAGGCGAGATATCCGACATATCAGACGACGAGACCGGACTGTACGGTAAGTGTTACTGGTTGGATTCACAGGAGTGTGAGCGGGCTTGCTCGTCGATCTTCTGATCGCTCAATACCCGGGTGGCCGTTACGTTTAGCAGACCGCTTGTGGCTAGTGGGTGCTTGATATGATCATCATCTGCTACCGGCGTATTGACGGGTCTTTAGAGTCCTACACAGAGGTTTCCTGGCTCAAGCGAAACGAAATAGGAGCGCATATGAGATATGTGCGGGACCAAGAATAATGCGTGTATGTGATACCGTATTTCATTCTCGCGATGAATGTGTCGAATGGTTGTATGCGATATAACCTAGTTATTGAATCAAGGATTGATTCGATAAATCGATACATTGTATACTAGTCGGTTGTGTGCGACATGACTGGATCATTGAATCAAGTGTTGATTTAATGATTTAATACATAATTATATATTTGATATATTACTTTGCATTAACTAGTATTGGTTCACTTTAAATGGATTTTCTCACTTGGATTGTGCACATTGTATATGTGATATACTTTTGTACACAAGTTAGTATCATGTTTGATGATACATGCTCACTTGGGTTTGTGTAAAGATTAAACCATGGTTATATGAATGGTTAGGGTTTTGTTTTCTTTTTCATTTATCTTATTTAGTTATTCATTTTGAAAAATGATAAGCATAAATAGAAAATGGTGGCTTGATTTGTATTCTAGTTGAAGCTTCATGAAGCTTTGACCAAAGTGACCATTTTGTCTCATGCTTAACCCTAACCACTCCTTTTAACCCTAGTTAATTCTCTACACCTAACCATGGTTGTATTATGATAAGTATTGTTTTTCTTTTCTTTTTGAGATATACTTATCATAATATATTCATCATCTTCTTCTTCTTCAAAGATGAAGAAAGCTTGCTTCATCAATGGCAACTTGAGCAATAGAGTGAGAAATCCAATTCTAAAGTGAACCCACCTCCTATTTCTTCATCCTCTACCTCTTGCCAAGTAGTAGAGTGTGTTTTCTTCACAAGTTTCATGACTTGGTGAAGTGGGAGCTTGATCTTGTGATGCCTCGACGTAGATCATCTTCGGCACGAAGCCGACGACCTTGGTCGCCCATTTCTCCGATGAAGCCGACGCTAGAGCCCGGGAATCCATTTGGACAGCGAGGAGACTTCATTGCGGAGCTATGGAGGTGGAGGACCAGATCTACAAAGGTTGTATTTCCGTTTTCTCTTTAGCTAAGTTGTTATCCAGTTTCTAGTTTCGCCTAAAATCTAGTTAACGATCTAGTCTATGGTTTCTCGGCACCGTAAAATTTGAAATTCGCATGGTTGATACCTTGTAAGACCTCATTAGAGTGCTTAGGAACCCTACAGTGGTATCAGAGCCTAGCTAGAGCCTTAGGCGATGCGTAGACGATGTTAGAAACCCGATCGAACCCGAAACCCCAATTTTACATGCTCTCTGGACTTTTTTCAAAGACAGGGTTTTTTAAGAATTAAAAATTCACAGAAAATAGTGCAGGAAATTATAAGGATTACGGCAGAAAATGAAACCCTAATTCCACTGTAGCGCCGCGGAACCGCGGCAATAGACTCCTTTTGCGGCGGTTCCGCGGCCGTTTGTACTGATTAGGGATTTGTTTTCATACAGTAATGCCCGTATCTGTTTCCTCTGTTCTCTGGGAAGTTTTAATCTGCACTCAAGAGTTGGGTTTTCTGGGGTTGTATTGGGATTTCGGTGATTCGATCCGATAGTCTAATCTTGTCTGTGTATTCCGGATAATTTTTGAATATGTTAAAATGTCCGACCGGATATAAATACCCACCTTTTCCCCTGTCGGGAAATTTCGAAGTATTGGATTTTCCCGTGGTTTAAAGACGTTCTAAGTAGTGCAAGTAACGCGATGGTCCCTTTAGAAGACAACAAACCTTAACTCGATTATGTGACCGTCTTGAACTGCCCTTTAAACCTTAGGGTTTGGGGCAGTACGGCGTGCCACATGTGAGGCGTTGGCTTGACCCTTCTACGGCTGGACCGTTGGTACTGAGGCACGAACTGAATGTTTTTAGACTTGTTTCATGTGTTGATCTGTATCGGGAAAACTTGGGTGTTTGAATGTTCGATCGGAAAGTTTAACATTTTCTAATTATCTGGAATATGATACAATAATTGGAATTCACAAATAGTTATGAGATAACTGAATGAATGTTATAAACATAGCAGTTTAGTCTCACTTGATCGGTTACCACGGAATTTTGATGCGATCAAAAGTCCTTCGCAATCACGTAGCGTACGCGGATACTCGCCGGGTAAACTTAATAGACAGCCTTGCTCCATAGCCCCGACCAAGTGACTGTAGGAGAACCCCATCGCCGAAAGCATCCGTTCGGGTGCTCACGGCAGCGGTGTTCCGCCTTGGTGCACTTCGTCGACGGTACCGGGGGTGTGGCCGTCTACTAAAGTTTGCGACGAGCATTCGATCAGGATGTCGGGAATCTTGTTGAATTGCCCGACTTGATATTGAAAAGTGTTTTCGATTTTGAGACTAAAATGCGTGGTTTATAAATGTTAGGCATGCGATGTCTAAGGAATTCATTTGATTAGGCATGCGATGTCTAAAGAGGTTGCGGATTCCAACTGTTGTAGTTTTACACTTTCTTTTCTGTGACCGTAAGTGTAATATGTGATATCACCGGTTTCGTTGCTATATGTCAACGACAATTGGGATGCGCATATTTACTTACGTTGATGACATGTGATGTTATGTGTTGCTGGATATGTTATATTGGATCGTCCTGTTTGAATAGCCGGGGGTTTTTATGTGAGATGAGTGTTTTTTCATTTTCATTCATGTAAAAACTTGTTTGTAATATTCTTTTATTGGGGCGCTTCCAGGTTACGGAAGATGTCACCCTTTGTATATTATTTACTTTTCCGCACTAGGATAGACCCAAGGAGGAGGGCACAAGTAACCGGGTTCTGGAGTCCAGTGGGAGACCAACTCGAGGAGTCGAGTCCGGGTCTCCTAACTCTAGAATTGGTAGGGTTGCTTGCCGCTCTCGTAGGGGTCTAGGGGTGTGGGTTTGGCTATTCATCACGACCGTGGAATCCGTGTTTTATACTGGCTCGTATTGAAAACACGGACGTCTTAGTATATCCAATATTTCATATGATTCTTCTGCTGCGATATCTGTGATGTGATCATGTGATGTTCTGTGATAGATACTGTATATAGTATATATGATATATTATATAGATGTTACTTATGTTTTACACCCGCGCTAGCCCTGCCCCGCTCTGCCGTTAGTTACCTAACCTAACGGTGCACGAGGGGACATTGAGGCGAATGCGGATGGCATAAGTGTATGTCGTATTTATCTGTGATGTTTAGGGACTTAAATGATGGGACTTCATTAATGTGATTAATGAAATAAAAGAAACCTAAGATGTTGTAGAATCGAATTTCAAAATAAAACAGGTAGCTACAGTTCTTGCTTTGCACAGCGGTATATATGATATATCCTGCACCTTAATCGATGAGGAAAGGACCGAGATCCCTTCATCGGGAGTGACTCCTTTAGCAACAACTGGCAGATGCTACACACTCGGTTTGGTTTTTGATTGCTTTTAAGTGTTTTTGCTTTGCACAGTGATATATATGATATATCCCGCACCTCATTCGACGAGGAAAGGACCGACAATCCCTTCACCGGGAGTGACTCCTTTAGCAAAACTAGAAAAGCCTCAAAAGCACTCCATTTTAAAATCATTTGATTCTACAACGATATCAAGTTCATTACGCAATAGGCTTTCTTAAAAGCCTGTCGTAGCCCTCCGTCATTTCAGATAAGTCATGTTTAGTATTCGTGCTGCGTTTGTTGACCTTGTCAAGGCGCAGTGTGCGGTAGCTAACCAGTATTTATCTGCTTATGCATATGATGCAGATTGGGTTAAGGTAGTCGTGCGGCCTTGTTGACCTTGTCAAGGTTCGTGCGGGTGGGTTTGATTCAATCAAGAAATGACGGGTTGAACTTGACTTGCGGTCTATGGTTTGTTGACCTTGTCAAGGTCATAGATCGTTCGGGGCAAAATTATCGGGAATCTCAAGTGTTGAAATTTGCAATGAGATTGCATACCTCCTATGAGATAGTTGGATCCCGATACCCGCTGCGAGTAAGAGTTACTCCTGGGAGAGTTTTGCACATTACAATTAGCCGATCAAGTAGGTGTCTAGAAAGGTGTTAACGAGGTTAAGCCTATGGGAAAATGAGGTTTACATTAATTAGGTTCGTGCGAAAGCACGGGGGACCTCCCTCAAAGTACCGACACTGGCCTGGCTGAAAGATTGGCGAACTTGTAGTGTGTAATTAATCCCGGCTAGTCTTTCCTTTTAGGGTTTGAAGGAAGATTTGATAAAAAGCAGTGGGAGCCATCCTGATTAGATAAAATAATAACTAATCTATTCTTGCAAGAGCGCACGCTGAGTGTTTTCTTCTCTCTCTCTCTCTCCTGGTAGCGACCATGTCACGCCTTAATCAAGATAATAATACGGATTATTGACCGAACCCACTTGTTATACTGAGCTGGGGGACGTTGGTCCCGCTCCAACTTGTAATTGTTATAAGACAGAGCAGGAAATTGGGGAATACCAGGATTCCCATGCCACCCAAACGAAGAGAGTGCATGCTGATGCATCATCTACGGGTGTGTTCATTACAAAGAACTGTTTCTCTGTATCCTCTACGTCCTGGGTATGTGATACCAAATCAGGATTCCAGATATGTAATCTGTTACATAGAGCTACAGAAAGGTAGAGAACTGAGAACGGGTGATAAGTTTCATGAGGCAGAAAACGGGGCAAGAGTTGCAGCCAAGTCTGTCGGTCACTGTCACCCTGTATTACCAATACAATGATTCTGAACGAATGTTATTAGATACCGAACCTGATATACAAAATCATATCACTCTCTTTATTAGTAAAGAAATGTTAAAATTTTGTATTGTTGGATAATGTTTTGAACATTTCCTATATCAAAAGTTGATCGGTTCAGGCACGTTATCTAAAAGCATTGATGTTCTAAATCAAACTACAGTTCTTAGTATATGGAACACACACAAGAGGAAGAGTTCAGAAATGAACGAATCCTTTTTGAGGCATTGTAGACTAGGTCATACGACCCGACTGGCTAGAGTTACATAAAGATGCATATTTAAATTAGTTTGAATTTACATCATGTGAAACTCGCCAGTCATGTCACAAAGATAAGATGATCATAGCCCCGTTTACTGGAAACAGAGAAAGAGTTAATGAACTCTTGGGACTGATACATGTTGATGTATGTAAGGTCCCCTGTCTACACATACCAAGACTGGTTCTTTATACTTCATTACGTTCTCTGATGATCTCTCAAGATTCTGATATATGTTCCTGTTGAAACACAAGTCCAAACCTTTTGAAATATTCATAGAATATAAGCTAAGAGTAGAGAACCAATATGGGTATAAGTATTATGTCCTTTGATGAGATCAAGGAGGAGAATACTTGAGCACAGAATTCCTGGATGTTTCTAAAGGAGAATGAGATTCTCTCTCGGCATTACTCCTCCGTATACACCATAGCACGATGGTATATCGGGGCGGAGCAGATACACCCTATTTGATATGGTGTGCTCTATGATGAGTACTACTGAGTTACCTATTTCCTTTTGGGAGTTATGCGCTTGAGAAGCTGCATACCTATTAAATCGGGTTCGAATCAAATCAGTGCCTACCACTTCATATGTGATATGGAAAGGGAAGAGCCCATGTCTTAAGCTTGTTAAGATTTGGGGTTGTCCGGCCTATGTCTAAAAGCAAAATCCGGACAAGCTCGAGGCAAGGTCAGTTATGTAAAACTAGAAATGTTCTAGCCATACAAACTGCAGCTGATGATTTGGTAGAACCGAAGGATTCAATAGTAACCAACGAACCTCAGCCTCTTCGCCGATCTAGTAGGGTTCCTCACCCACCTAAGAGATACTTTGGTTTCTCTATGACAGTGGGAGAGAGGATTGCATCATGAGATGATGACCCAACTAGTTTCGAGCTGGCCATCGGAGTGAGACTCTGTAAGAATGGCTGGATGTTTAGCGATCTGAGATGGAATCCTTATACACCAACAAAGTATGGACTTTGGTTGCTATATCTGAAGGGTAAAATCCCCATCAGGAGCAAGTATATCTTGAGAAGATTACTTGGTGTAGATGGAAAAGTTGAGACTTTCAAAAGCTAGACTTGTTAAAGGTTTTCGTCATCGACCAGGCATGGACAATGATGAAACCTTTTCAAGTGGCTATGCTTAAGTCCATCCGGATCCTACTTGCCACGGCTACATACCATGACTACGATATCTGGTGGTTGAGTGTCATGACAGCTTTTCTAAATGATGTTTTAGAAGAGAGCGTCTATAAGTACACAGCCAGAGGGCCTCGTAGACAGTGGGAGCAGCGGAAACGTGTGCAAGATGTTTTATAGGATAAAACAGGCATCGCGGAGTTGGAACGTCTGTTTTGATGTGTTAGTCAAAGAGTTTGACATCAACAAAATGGTAGATGAACCTTGTATAAACGAAAAGGTAGTAGGAGTATGACGGTGATCCTCATAGAGTACGTGGATGACATACTCTTGATAGGGAAAGAGTTTCATATGCTACGCTCGATCAATCTCCGCTTATCACAATGATTCTCCACATAGGATCAAAGTGATACCTAATAAATCGTGGGTTTTGGATCTATGAGATAGATCTAAATGGATGTTAGAATACTCACTAGCTGTAGTGAGATGGTATCAATCGATCCTGGGGAAAATCACTGGAAGTGTTCCAGGGTGATAAAGACGACTGAGTGTCAGTCACAGGCATTGTCTTTACCCTCAATCGAGGAACGGTATGTTGGAAGAGTTCCAAGCTAGATACCGTGGCATACTAGACGATAAAGGCTAGATACATCGCTACTTAAGATGCTACCAAAGAGGCTGTTTGGGTGTATATTGGTTCATGAGATGAACTACGTTCCTACCATTGTGAGACAATGGAGTTGTGGCTTATGCCAAGGAACGTCGGTCCCATCAGTGATCCAGACATATTCTAAGGCAGTATCACCTGATCATGGAGATGGTTGATCTCTAAGGGATCGAGGTTAGGAGAGTAGACTCAGAGGACGACACGGCGGATCCACTCACGAAGGCCTATTCCCAGAGAGAGACTTTTATGGGATGATTGAGTATGAGATACTACAATCACTGCTATCAGATGGCCCTAGTGCAAGTGGGAGATTGTTAGTTATATGTATGCCCTAGAGGCCATTACTATACATTGGATGTATATTGTAGTGGATGCTGGGACATATATAGGGAGGACTTTCTTGCTCGACATGATAGTATGCTATCTGGTTACTCTTTACCTTAACGTGTACATTGATTGTCTCTCTGTTACATGTTGGTAAAGCCCTTAGGATGTGTACTTGACTACCTGGACTATGATGCGGATCATACTAGTGGGGACATGGTAGTCCCTAAGTACATCCTTCAAGGTTCCTAGTCGTGGGTGTATCGAGACGGGGCATCGATATACCAGAGTAGGCTAGCGTATACCTTCTCGACCCATACAGATGGGCGATAGATGATCCCATATCCATTGGTGTTATCAGAGATGATATACGGGTGCTCAGTGGAGACTGGGTACACTGGACGGACTCGCCGAGATCTCCCAGATGGTATTATACCTTACGTCAGATGGCAGTTCTCTGGTGACACTGGTACAGAGTAGTCTGTTGACCCGAGATCGTCATAGAGTCTTGTGTGGTTCCCACTGTGCTTTGATTTCCATCTTACCACGTCCAAGAGGGCATGCAAAACGGTGTTATTTGGGTAAAGTCCCGAATCACATGGAGACAATCAGCGATAGGAGGGGATTCGTCTCTCCCGGTATAGGGAGTAGATGTTGCGCTGTGTTCGATTGGCTATAACCTGAAATCCCTGGCCAGGGTTGCTGAGATTTACTGGTAAGTGTTACAAGTAGTTTCTCGAACTGTTATAGACCTCATATCGACACGACTTATCGAGCTATTGGGGTCTGACGTTTACCATCCCTAGGCGAGATATGCGACATATCAGACGACGAGACCGGACTGTACGGTAAGTGTTACTGGTTGGATTCACAGGAGTGTGAGCGGGCTTGCTCGTCGATCTTCTGATCGCTCAATACCCGGGTGGCCGTTACGTTTAGCAGACCGCTTGCGGCTTGTGGGTGCTTGATACGATCATCATCTGCTACCAGCGTATTGACGAGTCTTTAGAGTCCTACACAGAGGTTTCCTGGCTCAAGCGAAACGAAATAGGAGCGCATATGAGATATGTGCGGGACCGAGAATAATGCCTGTATGTGATACCATATTTCATTCTCGCGATGAATGTGTCGAATGGTTGTATGCGATATAACCTAGTTATCGAATCAAGGATTGATTCGATAAATCGTTACATTGTATACTAGTCGGTTGTGTGCGACATGACCGGATCATTGAATCAAGTGTTGATTAAATGATTTAATACATAATTATATATTTGATATATTACTTTGCATTAACTAGTATTGGTTCACTTTAAATGGATTTTCTCACTTGGATTGTGCACATTGTATATGTGATATACTTTTGTACACAAGTTAGTATCATGTTTGATGATACATGCTCACTTGGGTTTGTGTAAAGATTAAACCATGGTTATATGAATGGTTAGGGTTTTGTTTTCTTTTTCATTTATCTTATTTAGTTATTCATTTTGAAAAATGATAAGCATAAATAGAAAATGGTGGCTTGATTTGTATTCTAGTTGAAGCTTCATGAAGCTTTGACCAAAGTGACCATTTTGTCTCATGCTTAACCCTAACCACTCCTTTTAACCCTAGTTCATTCTCTACACCTAACCATGGTTGTATTATGATAAGTATTGTTTTTTTTTTTTTTTGAGATATACTTATCATAATATATTCATCATCTTCTTCTTCTTCAAAGATGAAGAAAGCTTGCTTCATCAATGGCAACTTGAGCAATAGAGTGAGAAATCCAATTATAAAGTGAACCCACCTCCTATTTCTTCATCCTCTACCTCTTGCCAAGTAGTAGAGTGTGTTTTCTTCACAAGTTTCATGACTTGGTGAAGTGGGAGCTTGATCTTGTGATGCCTCGACGTAGATCATCTTCGGCACGAAGCCGACGACCTTGCTCGCCCATTTCTCCGATGAAGCCGACGC
This sequence comes from Agapanthus africanus, assembly GCA_030015575.1. Classification (NCBI taxonomy): domain Eukaryota; kingdom Viridiplantae; phylum Streptophyta; class Magnoliopsida; order Asparagales; family Amaryllidaceae; genus Agapanthus; species Agapanthus africanus. The sequence continues at coordinate 544,972,509 of CM057337.1, forward strand.
TAGAGCCCGGGATTCCATTTGGACAGCGAGGAGACTTCATTGCGGAGCTATGGAGGTGGAGGACCGGATCTACAAAGGTTGTATTTCCGTTTTCTCTTTAGCTAAGTTGTTATCCAGTTTCTAGTTTCGCCTAAAATCTAGTTAACGATCTAGTCTAGGGTTTCTCGGCACCGTAAAATTTGAAATTCGCATGGTTGATGCCTTGTAAGACCTCATTAGAGTGCCTAGGAACCCTACAAATATCACATCCGATAACATATCTCTATAATCAGTTATTCCCAAATCAAGAGTGCGGATCAAACATCAATTTATAGCTCGTACGTAATCCGTCGTACGGCATCCCCAAATCTGGGTACGGGTCAATGTCACATTCGCCATATCATTCATCTGGTATTCTCTTTATCAAATATCATTATCTGGGTACTGACCTATGTCTAGTACAATGCCAACATCATCACTACAATGAAGATCTGATTACTGATCGGCAGTCTAGTATAAATTGACATTATCATCATAAATCATCAATAATCATAATCCAGCTTCTGATTTACAGCCTCTAGCAAAAACGATATCATCAGCCCAAATCATCTCAAGGGGGGTAAACAACGCCCAAGGCGGCCTATCACAAATATCCTGTCATAACATATCATATCACATCCTATCTCGTATCATAATCACATGTCAATCATCTAAAATATATGTATCACTATGTATAGGGCATCATCATCAAGACCCGCTATCATATCAGGATGTATATCAAGTACGAATCCTGCTAATCACCGACATCATAATCTCAGATCAACTCTCATCGACTCATCTCAATCCCAAGTATCATCCTCAAATCTGTATGTGAACACGTAGTCCTATACCTTTGTGAACACATATCTATATAGAATCCCAAAACCACATATGAACCAGGATGTATGCAAGTATGCATGTGTGTATATGTATGTGTAGTGCACCCACTACCCTAGGGTTCGTAACCTAAATCATCCAAGTCCATCAATTATCCATCCTACACATCAAATAATTCCCAAACAACATATAATAAATTGTAGGTGTGTACACGCATCCGTATACATCACCTCGGACTGCGGGGGTGCTATACGCCATCCACCCGACTTCTCCCCGTAGATATAAATCTACTCACCTTGTTCATGTGTGACGGTGCCGATGTCTCCATTTGCATCTCCAACGCCTCGACGCCACGTGGGGTACCTACAAAGATATCACACGCTAAAACACATGAAAATCACATCGGAAACCAAAATGGTGCACGCTACGCCTATAAGTAAAAACCTATAGTCTCGCGTGAAAACACAGCCAAAGCTCACTGGTCGTTGGCGTTCGAACGCCACCCGACAGACACGAATCACTAAATACCCAAAATCCATATGAAAACAGATCGTAAATCATACGCCAACTCATGAAAAACAACCCAGATTTTACCCTAACTGGAAACAGTCAAAACTAGACATACAGAGGGTCAAGTTTACATGAAATAGGGCTGTGCACGCAAAACGAGGCGATTTCACCTAGGTCTGGCCGCAAATTGTGGCCAGGGGGATTAAATTTGCGGCCTGAAAAATGAGGTGGGGGCTAGGGTTTTGGGTGATGGTTTCAGGGTGCCTGCACAGCCTACTGCCAAGTCAATTTTATTTTTGGAGGTCCGGGTTGATAACAGTTTCTAGAAAGGTCCAAAGTCGGCAAAATCGCTAAATTACGCCAAGTATAACAAATATGGTATTTAACTGGAAATTTAGGGTATTCTGGGTTAAACTAGTCTCAAATACACCTGATGGGGTTATACCAATCATCAAAACCAACACTTGGTCAAGTCTCACTCAAATTCACTAAAACTGGCACTATATTACAAAACTAATACTGAACTTCAGATAATATCAGAACTTGGCAACTTAGGAGTTGGGTTGTAAGATTATACCTCAAGAGAAGTCCTAGGGTGAAGGAGAAGAGAAGGAGAAGTGGGTTAGTGCTGAAGTGGCTGAGCTGAAGTTGGATCTGTAGCTACTGCAGCTGATGTTTTGGCTTGGTGCTGCTGTTGCTGCTTGCAATTTTCTTCTTTCCCTTTTGCTGAGCAGCAGCTACTGCTGTTGTTGTTTATGTGTTATTGGGGTTGTGGTTGAGTGGTATGATGGTGTAGAGTTGTTGTTGTATGATGCTAGGGGTTGTTTCTGATGTTGTTGCAGGATTGGGGCTGATGGGGTTATCAGCTGATGTAATATCCATTGGGCTGAACTTTTGGGTTTCTTTTGGGGGCTGAAGCATACATCAGCTGCTGCAGTTGAGGCTGATGTAGTATGGCTGATGTAGGGTGTAGGGTTGTAGGATCTGATGTTGCATATGAACCAGGATGTATGCAAGTATGCATGTGTGTATATGTATGTGTAGTGCACCCACTACCCTAGGGTTCGTAACCTAAATCATCCAAGTCCATCAATTATCCATCCTACACATCAAATAATTCCCAAACAACATATAATAAATTGTAGGTGTGTACACGCATCCATATACATCACCTCGGACTGCGGGGGTGCTATACGCCATCCACCCGACTTCTCCCCGTAGATATAAATCTACTCACCTTGTTCATGTGTGACGGTGCCGATGTCTCCATTTGCATCTCCAACGCCTCGACGCCACGTGGGGTACCTACAAAGATATCACACGCTAAAACACATGAAAATCACATCGGAAACCAAAATGGTGCACGCTACGCCTATAAGTAAAAACCTATAGTCTCGCGTGAAAACACAGCCAAAGCTCTCTGGTCGTTAGCGTTCGAACGCCACCCGACAGACACGAATCACTAAATACCCAAAATCCATATGAAAACAGATCGTAAATCATACGCCAACTCATGAAAAACAACCCAGATTTTACTCTAACTGGAAACAGTCAAAACTAGACATACAGAGGGTCAAGTTTACATGAAATAGGGCTGTGCACGCAAAACGAGGCGATTTCACCTAGGTCTGGCCGCAAATTGTGGCCAGGGGGATTAAATTTGCGGCCTGAAAAATGAGGTGGGGGCTAGGGTTTTGGGTGATGGTTCCAGGGTGCCTGCACAGCCTACTGCCAAGTCAATTTTATTTTTGGAGGTCCGGGTTGATAACAGTTTCTAGAAAGGTCCAAAGTCGGCAAAATCGCTAAATTACGCCAAGTATAACAAATATGGTATTTAACTGGAAATTTAGGGTATTCTGGGTTAAACTAGTCTCAAATACACCTGATGGGGTTATACCAATCATCAAAACCAACACTTGGTCAAGTCTCACTCAAATTCACTAAAACTGGCACTATATTACAAAACTAATACTGAACTTCAGATAATATCAGAACTTGGCAACTTAGGAGTTGGGTTGCAAGATTATACCTCAAGAGAAGTCCTAGGGTGAAGGAGAAGAGAAGGAGAAGTGGGTTAGTGCTGAAGTGGCTGAGCTGAAGTTGGATCTGTAGCTACTGCAGCTGATGTTTTGGCTTGGTGCTGCTGTTGCTGCTTGCAATTTTCTTCTTTCCCTTTTGCTGAGCAGCAGCTACTGCTGTTGTTGTTTATGTGTTATTGGGGTTGTGGTTGAGTGGTATGATGGTGTAGAGTTGTTGTTGTATGATGCTAGGGGTTGTTTCTGATGTTGTTGCAGGATTGGGGCTGATGGGGTTATCAGCTGATGTAATATCCATTGGGCTGAACTTTTGGGTTTCTTTTGGGGGCTGAAGCATACATCAGCTGCTGCAGTTGAGGCTGATGTAGTATGGCTGATGTAGGGTGTAGGGTTGTAGGATCTGATGTTGATAGGGAGTTGGGGATGAAGTGTTGATAATGTGGCTGATGTGCTGATGTAGCTGCTGATGTGAGGGATTTGGGGTATAGGTTTTGGGCTATGGTGCTAGGGTGGCTGCAGCTGATGGAGTGGAGCTGATGTGGTGTTTGTGTGGCTGTTGCAGCTGAAGTAGTTGTTTGTATGGAGCTAGGGTGGCTGTAGCAGCAGCCAGTGCTGATATTGTGGCTGAATTCTAGCAGAAATTGGGCTGATGCAAATGATGGTGTTGCTGCTGATGTCGCTACTGCTGCTGGGTTAAGGAGCTGATGCTATGGGCTTGTTTCAAATGATGATACTGATGTTGTATTGGGTGGTTTAGCAGCTGCTGATGCGGCCTTAGCTGATGTAGGGTGTGTAGGTGTTGGCTGAAGTGTTAGGGGCTGGTGTAGGGTTGGCTGAAGCTTTGTTTCAGCTGCTGATTTAGGGGCTGTTTTGTGGCTGAAGTCAGTTATTGGGGGCTGAAAAGTCTTAGGGGTTGGAGTAATATGTGAGAGTGAGAGGTAGTATGCAAGAGCACAAGGGATAATGAAGGTTGAGAGGGATCATGCACACTCTAGCCACCTCTCTCTCCCTCTCCCCTACACAAGGTCAATTCCCATCCTAATCACCATTAACAAGCTAAAACCCTAAATTAAGCTAATTAACATAACCAAAAGTTTTAAGAAACCATGGTCACCTAAGCATGGTCCAACCTTAGGCCACCATGAGTCCAAAACATGAAACAAGTGTAACAAGTGTAGAAAATGTCATGTGCACATTTTTGCACAAAAAGCCAAAAAATCCACTTAGCGATTTTTAATCGCGATCAACACCAAAATAGCATTTACGTAACCACAAAAGCTTAAAAATGACATTTTTCCACAAAATACCCTATTTTAGAATTTTCCAAACTTTTCTCCGGAATTTTCACCATTTATCGGTATTTAATTATACCGACTATTAAAATATTCATTAAAAATTAATATTAAATTATGAAAATTCCCAAAAATAATATTTTATTTTTTGAAATGTTACACTTCTGTACCAAGCTATAAATAACATCATTAATTCTAATTACAACATTAAATCAATATACTCTATACTTTGTCTATTCTATTCTTGTCTATTTACGGGACTTACCGAGCAATTTGTTCGCTGACGACATTCTCTTTCTTCTTTTCATTAGAATGTCGTCAGGTGATTCAGACATTCAGAAGATCGAGCCTAGATCCGAGGACTTGGACCAGCTAGCCTTCGACCCGGAGCACTAGTTACTTGTACATTTCATTTCAGTACTTTCCATTCTGTTATGCCACTGTTTAGGTATTGTTTTCCATTTCCATGTATTTACTTTTCAGATGTATTGTAAAATATCAACGTGGATTAAATGATAGCCCAGTTTGGAACTAAGACCAATTAATTGTATTATGAGCACATTGGCTCTGTTAAGTTTGAATTGAGAACTTATAGCCTTCTTAGACTAAGTCCAATTAAGTTTGGAATATTGGCCCTCTGTTGGTCCATTAGACATTTGTCTGGGTTCAAGCCCACATTGTTTAGCAATGCAAAACAAGAGTTTTGATAACATTTGGGTCTTTGGCTGAGGATTAAATATTATACCTCTAAGTTTCCACTCAATTTTGAGATTCAATTGAAGAGGAGGCTTAGCCTCTAGAAAATTAGCCAATTGGGCTAAAGCTAGTGTTAAACACTAGAGAACAACAGTGTTAAACACTGGAAATAAGATTATTAAATTAGTGCTAAACACTAAAAATGTGATTCTCAAATTAGTGTTAAACACTAACAGATAACAGTGTTAAACACTGGAAACCAAATTGTCAGATTAGTGTTAAACACTAGAAGAGGAAGGGATCACGTGGGAGCACGTGATGGCATCAAAAAGTGGGGCCAGATCCTCTTTATTTTTTTTTGTAAACAAGTGTTAAACACTTTTTTATTTTTCATAGCCATCACGTGTGGGCACGTGATGTATACTCATGCCCCGATTTTATTAGAACATTCATTAGGGGTCACGTGGTAACACGTGAGAGCGCCTAAGTCAGATTTTGCCTTTGCTTTTATTATATATAATGAGGGTCACGTGGGAGCACGTGAGGAATTGCCTCAGGGAAAAATCCTTCTCATTTGTGGGGATCTTTTCAGGGGTCACATGGGGCACGTGACCTTAATCTTTACAGAGATCTTTTAAGTCTCCTTATTTTATTTTGAGAATTAAATTCTCTGTAGGGTTAAAGACCTAATTATGATTTTGGAGGAATTAAATTCCTATGTATGTGGAAGAATTAAATTCTTATGCAGGGTTAAACCCTAATTTCTTTTAGAAGAATTAAATTCCTATATATGTAGAAGAATTAAATTCCTATATAAATTCTTGTATCGGGTGAAACCCTAATTTCATTTTAAGAGGAATTAAATTCCTGTGAGTTTGAGAGAATTAAATTCTCAATTAGGGTTAAACCTTCTGTCCATCTTGAGGGAATTAAATTTCTGTAATTTTGGGAGAATTAAATTCTCATATAGGGTTAAACCCTAACTTTATCTTGGAGGAATTAAATTCCTATAATTTTGGGAGAATTAAATTCTCATATAGGGTTAAACCCTAACTTTATCTTGGGAGAATTAAATTCTCTAAACTCAATTCCCCCTCTGAGTTTTGGGTCTGCATGACAGGATCTCCACCCGATGAGAATTAAATTCTCAACTTATGGGAAGATGTGCTCTTTGCAGATCTTCAACTAAAGGAAGAACTAAGTTCTTTTGTGCAGAAGAGTTAAACTCTTAGATTTGAGAATTAAATTCTCTATTTGAAGTTTTGATCCCCTTTCTTTTCTCACCTAGGGTTTTTCTTTGCAGAGAATTAAATTCTCCATTCTTTTCTCTCTGAAATTTCAAGATTCCGAAGCTCTCTCTCCTCAAAATTCTATATATTTAATTCTTCATCTTAGCTCCTATTTATAGGAGAAGGAAAAGAATCAATTTGTTTAGCAAATCTTTCATTGAAAGATTTTGTTTGTTTTCATAGTTAATATGAGCCTTTAGATCATTAAGTGAATTTTATTCACCGTTGGATTTTCAATCCAAAGATATTCTGTTTGTTATTTCTGGTGAGATTTAGGGAAAATCTTTCCTTGTCTAAATTTTTTCCATAAATTGGTGATATTTAATCACCCCTGGATTTTTAATCCAACGGTTCCCCTTACTCCTTTTCCATTTGGAAAGATTTTAGAGAAATTCAGAATTTTGATTCTATTAAACTGTAAGGCTTTTAAAGCCTGTCACGTGCTGGCACGTGACCCTTGGTCACGTGTTAGCACGTGACCCTCGTTGAGGTATTTTCTGATTTTTAGAATTAAATTCTATTAAGCTGTAAGGCTTTCAAAGCATGTCACGTGCTGGCACGTGACCCTTGGTCACGTGTGAGTACGTGACCCCCAATTAAGCCTTTTAACAACCGCTTGTTTATGTTGTTGTTTTAACCATCACGTGTCAACACGTGACCATTGGTCACGTGTGAGCATGTGACACCTCCTTGATGTATTTTTTGATTTTTAGAATTAAATTCTATTATGCTGTAAGGCTCTCAAAGCCTGTCATGTGCTGGCACGTGACCCTTGGTCACGTGTGAGCACATGACCCCCAATTGAGTCATTTTTCAGCAATTTGTTTTCATTTCTGTTTGATGAAGTTTTAACCATCACGTGACCATTGGTCACGTGTGAACACGTGATATCTCATTGAGGTAATTCCTGATTTTTTAATCAGGAAACAAATACCCCCACAGCGTTGCTCTCACGTGTCTGGACGTGAGTGCAACGCTGTCACTTTTGTGACCGTTGGATCCATCTAGGGAATCGAGGAGATGAAACGTTTTCCATCACATCCTATAAATGCAGGGGTCTCTTCAGAAGCGCCTCCACTCTTTCATCTCCTTCCTTTGCTAACTTTTTCCTTTTTGAGAATTTAATTCTCTTTCTTCAGAGCTTAGTTCTCCGTCTTGCAAATTTTCCAGAGTTTAACTCTGTTGAAAGGTTTCCTTTTCTTCAGGTAATGATCTTGAACGAATGAAGAACTTTTGCAGAAATCTTCGTTGGATTTTAAATCCAGATCAAGGGTTTTTCCTTTTAACAAGAACACACATTTTTTATTTTAAGTTCTTTAAAAAGATAACCCTTCAATCCTTAAACAACAGATCTTGCTAAGGTTTCTTTGGTCTTCAGAGGTCAATGGTGATGTTTGCCCTTTTCCATGGAATTTAATTTCATCTCAAAAATGTCTCTGGAAATTTAATTCCCCCTTTTCAAAAGGAATTTAATTCCTCAGAAGAACTCAGTTCTTCCCAGAGAGCTTCTTGGGGTTTTCTTGCCCTGAGTTGTCTCTCTGTAACCAAGAAGAAGAATCTTGTATTGGTGCTCTCTGGGAATTTAATTCCCTTGATTCTGTTTGATTTGTTAAAGAGTCCAAGATGGATTTCTCTTACGGGAATGTGTAAGGTCATTTGAAATCCACTGTTTATTTAATGAGAATCTTCCTTTTATCTCATTATGATTGCTTGGCCTCATTATTAGCATGCCGTCATCTTGATTTTATAGGACCCATGTGTTTTGTAACCAATAGTCCCATAAAATGAGTCCGCTGTCGCTGTCTTCCATTGTCTTTTTATATATATATTTACAATCATATATATATACACTGTTGGCTTCGCTTTAACGGTTTCCCCTTATTTTATTTCAGGTACTATGACTTCCGTTCCGTACTTTCCTTTCACTCGCTCGGAGGCCGCTTTTCCTCAGTCGCCATCTGACGAGGAAGTGATGACGATGATCAGGGCTCATGACCCGAACTGCACCAACTTGCTTTTGTGGGGGACCTGGTACGATCACATCATACACGGCCGCCGCAGTTTTCTTTGTGAGACACCGACGGAGCCTACCTATCTATTCCTGCCGATGGATCCTCCAAGGACTGTCTTCGCTGTGGAGATGTCGAATTGGACCCCAATGGGACGGCTTGAGCCTTCGACGACTGGCATCCCAAACCATCTGATACTAGCTATAGATATTTTGGGGTGCCGCATTTGCCAGGGTGAAGCCCAGCCATAGGGCAGATTTATAAGATAGGGCATACCTCTCGACACCCCACGGGCTACCTTCTTTAGGCTCGCTACATCTTATCCGCCCACCGCGCGCGACTGAAGAAGGTTGGGCTTTATCAGGCGATCTATGTGTCCCTCTTCCACTACCCGTCTCCTTACGTCTGGTGGGTTAAGGCCTTCCTGAACCAGTGGAATCTTCCTACCAACACTTTCCTCCTGGGGGACCGTGAAGTTTCAATTTCTTTGGAAGAATTTCGCGAGATCTCTGGGCTGCCAATCAGAGGGACACTTTATGAGGAATTGCTGCCTTTTGACAAGTACGCTTTTGAGACCGAGCCCGCAACGCTCGACGGCTTGTCTACCGAGAACGTCGTCCGCCCCAAACGTCCGAGTTTGATTAAGGCGTTGGGCATCTTCGACAAACTGTTCACAGAATCTGAAGAGCAGGGTGTCACTTTCAAGAGCGTCATCGCCTGCTTCCTTCGCGAGGATGTCCTATCGAAGACGGCTCCCAAGTTTGCAAACATCAACGACCCCTTTGGGTTTGGTTTGAACAGGCGGCCGACTAAGGAATCGGATTTACCGCAGTATTATATTCCTATCATGTCGCCGGTATCTTTCGAATCGATTGCATCTCCCGGCATGGACGAGGAGACATTCTTTGTGGGTTTTATCAATGTCTGGCTTAGCTGGTTCGTCATCCCTATGCATCGCCACTTCATGAGAGTCTCAGTTATTTATCCGGCTCATCGTATCGTTGAGGGGACACGGTTGGCCGTAGGCATCCCGGCGCTAGCGCATCTCTATCATGGATTCGGCGCCGCCGCTAACACCTCAACTCCTGGTGTGGAAGTAGTAAACTTCTCCCTTCATTACTTTACATCTTGGATTGAGATGCATGTGCTGGGGGCTTTTGCTGCGCATCAAAGACCCGCATTTTATGACGCCTACACTTTTCCGCGACTCATGCGGCTGGTGGACGCTGCTGCTCCCGACCCGACTCAGTTCGGGGCTATTCGTGTGTTGATTGCTCCCTACGCTAGCACGGGCGGACTGGCATTTGTTGATCGGGTTATGTCTGCTCCTTCAGGTCCGATTCAACAACTCCACGACCAGCCGAAAGGTGAGGTGCCTTATCTGAATCCCCGGGAGGCCACGCACTTGTACGCGATCAGACCAGGTTATCTGGTATTCCGTTAGAACAGTGCGGCTCTTTTTATGTGGTACAATCCGCATCGCTTCACCCAGCAGCTTGGATATGATCAGGGCATTCCCTTCGAGGCTTTTACAGTTGCGCCGGTCCCTTTACCCGAAGCTGTTCGTGATGCTTCTCATCACTTCATGAGGCTTAACACTGGTTCTTACTTCATGATCTCTGAAGCCGATCATATTCCCCGATGCGTGGGGTCCTTTATGGGCCGGTATCTTCATCGGGTCAGCCCAATTATTGCTGAGGAGAAGAGGTTGCTTCTTGGCTATGGCGCTCCTACTCCGGTTCAGGCCACGGGAGTTCCGCTGCGGCCGCGCGAACCGGTCCGCTTCCCCTTGAGGGACACCAGTATTGCGCTTATTCCGGGGGAGTCAGAGGTGGACCTTACTCCCTCAGTTGGTATGCCATTAGATACCCGTGCTCAGTCAAGGGGTAAAAGGGCGCCAGTAGCTGTACCACCGGCGGCGGTGTCGACAATGGTCGTGTCATCCTCGGCAGCACCGCCAAGCGAGGGTGCTGGAAATGAGGGTGTTGAAGGTGAGGTGGGTCGGCGTCGTGTCAAGGCTCCACAGGGGAGGAAACGGTCGTCTTCGGCGGTCGGTTCTGGATCCAAGCGGCGGAAGAAGGTGGCTACCAACCTGCTCGACTCTTTAGTAGAGTCTGAGCCCATTCTTCAGGATGAACCATTGGCCATGCAAGAGTCGGATGCTGACTTGCTTTTTCCGAGTTCAGCTGCCGAAGAAGCCGCACAATTGGCTGAGGCTATAAGACGTTCTAAAAATGAGTCTCAGAATGTAAGGGTTCCCAAGAAGCCCTATCCTGCCGTAATCTTTTACGAAGACCCTTCGTGGATCCGGCGGCGGTTCATCGGCCCTTTGGAGGAATGGGGTGAAAGGGCCCTTAAACAGGCTGCTTCGAAGGATGCTGCGGATACGCTTTCATTGTGGACTGGCAGCCACGAGTCTACCCTTGAACCTCGGTGAGCACACCTCGAGATGGAGCATCGGCTTGAACAATCCATATTGAAAGCTTCCTTACACATCGGTATGTTTCTGTATTTCTTTGTAATACTTCATATTTCCTGCACTTGTATATATGTATTCTTATTCTTGTGTGAATTTTGCAGAGACTTCGGCGATGGGGGATATTCTCACGGGCTTACTGACGGTAGAGCCTGTTGACACCCCTAATGAAACACTGCTCAATGTGTAGGGGGTTGACGACACTGTCCCTCTAGCGATAGAGCCTCCTGCGGTGGTTCTTGCTCTCGAACCACTCGCTCCTTCGGGAGAGGCACCCTTGGTGGTCGCTGCCCCAACGGATCTCCCTAGGGGCGGCCTGGAGGCTAGGATGGAGGTAGTCGAGGCTACCCCCCTTTGTTGGAGCCCGAGGTCGTGACGGAGGCCCTTGAAGCTGTTATCCCTCCTATTCAGAATGGGAGAAGCATCGAAGGTAACCTTCTACATTTTGAATTAGTATCCTTTCCGTTATCTGAACTTTCCAGTCTTTTCAGAGTTGCGGGGATTGGCGGCTTCGATTGTCGACTTGTCTCCCAAGCAGTCTTTTCAGCGCCTGTTGGAGATGGCTGCTCTGAAAGGTTCCTAGGCACCCTATAGAGGTCTCACAAGGCATCAAACATGCCAATTTAAAATATTATGGGTACCAAGAAACCCTAATATGGATCTTAGACTAGAATTCTAGGCGAAATATAAATCTAGTTAACAACTTAACTAAAGTTAAGATGCTACAACCTTTGTAGATCCGGATATCCACTTCCTTAGCTCCACGTGGTCATCCTCTCGCTGTCCATCTCGAATCTCGGACTCTCGCGACGGCTTCATCGGAGAAGTGAGCGGAATAGGTCGTCGGCTTCGTGCCGAAGATGATCTACGTCGAGGTTGCACAAGTTCAAGCTCCAACTTCACCAAGTGGTGAGACTTGTGAAGAAAACACCCAAAACAACTTGGCAAGAGGTAGAGGGTGAAGAAATAGGAGGTGGGTTTACTTTAGAATTAGATCTCTCACTTTGGATCTCAAGTTGCCATTGATGGCATCAAGGTTTCTTTCTTGAAGAAGAAGGTCAAGAAGAAGAAAGAATATGATATGTGTTGTGAAAAAGAATAATAAAATCCAATACTTATCATGTTCTAACCTAGGTTAAGTGTAGAGAATAAACCATGGTTACTTGGATGGGTTAGGGTTAAACATGAAGACAAAATGGTCTCTTTGGTCAAAGCTTCATGAAGCTTCAACAAGCTTCATGACAAAAACAAACCATTTTATTTTCATTTATCCAATGAAATAAATAAAGAAATGAATAAATAAATGATAACGCAAAACCCTAATTATCATTTAACCATGGTTTAATTCTTCACACTTAACCAAATGATCAAGTATCATCAAACATGATACAAATATGTGCACAAAAGTATATCACATATACAACTTGCACATCAAGTGAGAAAATCCATATAAAGTGAACCAATACTAGTTAATGCAAAGTAATATATCAAATATATAATTATACATTAAATCATTAAATCAACATTTGATTCAATGATCCGGTCATGTCGCACATAACTGACTAGTATTCAATGTATCGATTTATCGAATCAATGATTCGATAACTAGGTCATATCTAGTATAACCAATCGAAACATTTATCGTGAGAATGAAATGCGGTATCACATACGCGCATTATTCTCGGTCCCGCACATATCTCATATGCGCTCCTATTTCGTTTCGCTTGAGCCAGGAAACCTCTGTGTAGGACTCTAAAGACTCGTCAATACACCAGTAGCAGATGATGATCATATCAAGCACCCACAAGCCGCAAGCGGTCTGCTAAATGTAACGGCCATCCGGGTATTGAGCGATCAGAAGATCGACGAGCTAGCCCGCTCACACTCCTGTGAATCCAACCAGTAACACTTACCGTACAGTCCGGTCTGTTCGTCTGATACGTCTCATATCAAGTCTAGGGGTGGTAGACGTCAGACCCCAATAACCGATAAGTCGTGCCGATGTGAGGCACATAACGGGTCGAGAAACTACTGGTAACACTTACCAGCAAATCTCTGATCATCCCTGGCCAGGGACTTCCCTGTTACGGCCAATCGAGCACAGCGCAACATCAACCCCCAATACCGGGAGAGACGAAACCCCTCCTATCGCTCATTGCCTCCATGTGACTCGGGACTGTACCCAAATACCACCGTTTTGCACGCCCTCATGGACGTGGTAAGGTGGAGATCAAAGCACAGTGGGAATCACACAAGACTCTATGACGATCTCTGGTCTACAGACTAACCTGCACAAGTGTCACCTGAGAACTGCCATCTGACGTGAGGTATAATACCATCTGGGAGTTCTCTGCGAGTCCGTCCAATGTACCCAGTCTCCACTGAGCACCCGTACACCATCTCTGATGTCAAACACCAATGGATATGGGATCATCCATCGCCCATCTCATGGGTCGAGAAGCGTATACGCTAGTCTACTCTGGTATATCGATGCCCTGTCTCGATACACCCATGACTAGGGACCTTGAAGGATGTACTTATGGACTACCATGTCCCCACTAGTATGATCTGCATCATAGTCCAGGTAGTCAAGTACACATCCTAAGGGTTTTACCAACATGTAACCATAAGACAGTTTAAAGAGACTAGTGTACATGTTAAGATAAAGTGTAACCAGATAGCATACTATCATATCGAGCAAGAAAGTCATCTCTATATATGTCCAAGCATCCAATATAATATACATCATGTGTATAATACTGGCCTCTAGGGCATACATACAACTAACAATCTCCCACTTGCACTAGGGCCAGCTGCTGTAGTATCGCATACCGAGCATCCCGAAGAGTCTCTCAAACTGTATCTGGGGAATGGCCTTCGTGAGTGGATCCGCCGTGTTGTTCTTCGTGTCAACCCTCCTGACCTCGATCTCCCGGCGATCAACTATCTCCCGGATCAGGTGATACCGCCTCAGAATATGTCTGGATCGCTGATGGGACCTGGGTTCCTTGGCCAAAGCCACCGCTCCATTGTTATCGCAATACAAAGGTATTGGATGCTCAATGGATGGAACCACTCCAAGTTCAGTAATGAACTTCTTGATCCAGACAGCCTCTTTTGCCACGGTTTCCTGCTTGGAACTCTTCCATCTAACCGCCCCTCCGTAAAGGGTAAAGACAAAGCCCGACTGCGACTTAGAGTCGTCCTTATCACTCTGGAAGCTCGAATCGGTAAAGGATTCCACTTGGAGCTCCCCGTTACCATACACCAAGAACATATCTCTAGTCCTTCGTAAGTACTTGAGAATGCTCTTCACAGCTGTCCAGTGACTCTCTCCAGGATCATCTTGATACCTGCTCACTATACTTAGTGAGTATGCTACATCGGGTCGGGTACATAGCATCGCATACATGATAGAGCCTACTGCCGAAGCATAGGGTATCCCTTGCATGCGAGCTCTCTCCAAATCAGTCTTGGAAGACATCTCTTTGGAGAGAGTGACTCCAGAGATCGTGGGCATGTTCCCACGCTTGGACTCTTCCATACTAAACCTCTTTAGTATGGTGTCAATGTACCTGGATTGGGACAATCCCAAAATCCGTTTGGATCTATCTCTATAGATCCTGATTCCCAATATGCAGGAGGCATCACCAAGATCTTTGATTGAGAATCTTTGTGATAAGAAGAGCTTGACCGATTGCAGCATAAGAATATCATTTCCTATCAAGAGTATGTCGTCCACGTACAATACGAGGAAGACAACTTTACTCTCTGCCACCTTCTTGTAGATACAAGGTTCATCTGGATTTTTGACGAAATCAAACTCTTTGATAACGACGTCAAAGCAGATGTTCCAACTCTGCGATGCTTGCTTTAATCCATAAATGGATTTAAGCAGCTTGCACACCTTCCCGCTGCTCCCACTGTCTACGAAGCCCTCTGGCTGAGTCATGTACACGCACTCTTCTAAATCACCATTTAGAAAGGCGGTCTTAACATCCATTTGCCAGATTTCGTAATCATGATAAGCAGCGATGGCAAGCATGATCCGGATGGATTTAAGCATAGCCACTGGAGAAAAGGTCTCGTCATAGTCCACACCTGGTCTTTGACGAAAACCCTTTGCTACAAGTCTAGCTTTGAAAGTCTCCACTTTCCCATCTACACCAAGTTTCTTCTTGAAGATCCACTTGCTCCCAATGGGTTTTACCCCTTCAGGAGCAACGTCCAAAGTCCATACTTTGTTGGTGTACATGGATTCCATCTCGGACCGCATAGCATCCAGCCATTTCACTGAGTCCCCACTCGTGATGGCCTGCTCGAAGCTAGTTGGGTCATCATCCTCCATGATGCAATCCTCGCTCCCACCATCCATGAGAAAACCGTAGTATCTCTCAGGTTGGCGAGGAACCCTACTAGATCGGCGGAGAGGCTGAGGTTCATTGGGAGCTACTGAATCTTCTGGTTCTACTAAATCTTTAGTTACGGTTTGTGTAACTGGAACCTCTTCCAGCTCTACCACTTTGCCACCAATTTCTTTTTCAAGGAATTCCTTTTCTAAAAAGGTGGCATGTTGAGCAACAAACACTTTTTGTTCCTCACTGAGGTAGAAAAAATACCCATATGAATTCTTTAGATATCCCACAAACTTGCAGAGAACTGACCGTGCCTCTAGCTTGTCCGGATTTTTCCTTTTGACATAGGCCGGACAACCCCATATCTTAACTCGTTTAAAATATGGTCTCTTCCCACTCCATATCTCATATGGTGTGGTAGGTACAGATTTAGATGGAACTTGATTCAATAGGTATGTTGCTGTTTCCAGCGCATAACCCCAGAAGGAAATAGGTAACTCAGCTGTGCTCATCATAGAGCGCACCATATCTATAAGGGTGCGGTTCCTCCGTTCTGATACACCGTTGTGCTGTGGTGTATATGGAGGAGTCAGCTGAGAGAGAATCCCATTCTTTTTTAGGAAGTCCAGGAATTCATTGCTTAAGTATTCTCCTCCTCGATCAGATCGTAGGATTTTAATACTTTTTCCGGTTTGGTTCTCAACTTCTTGTTTATATTCCCTAAATTTCTCAAAAGCTTCTGATTTGTGTTTCATCAGGAACACATACCCGAACCTAGAGAGATCGTCAGTGAATGTAATGAAGTATGAAGAACCATCCCTGGCATGTGTAGACATGGGACCGCATACATCACTATGTATAAGTCCCAAGAGTTCGGTAACTCTTTCTCCGTGTACCGTAAACGGAGTTTTGGTCATCTTGCCTTTGAGACATGACTGGCAAGTGTCATAAGATGAAAATTCAAACGGATTTAAATATCTATCTTTATGCAACTTAGCTAGTCGTGTCGCATTGATGTGACCCAGTCTACAATGCCACAAGAAGGATTCGTTGAGTTCAGAACTCTTCCTCTTGTGTGAGTTTGTTATGCTCAGAACTGTTGATTGATTTAGAACATAAATGCCATTGCATAACGTGTCTGATCCAACCAACTTTTGGTTACGGAAAATGTTCATAACATTGTCCTCTAATACAAAATTATATCCCTCTTTACTCAATAAAGAAACTGATATAATGTTGCATATCAGGTTCGGCATGTAATAGCATTCGTTCAGAACCAATGTATTACCAGTTGGTAATAAAAGGTGATATTCCCCGACAGTCTTAGCTGCAACAATTGCACCATTTCCAACTCTAATGTCTTTATCACCTTCTCCAAGTTCTCTACCTTTCCTAAGACCATGTAACTGATTACATATATAGGATCCTGACCCGGTATCTAATACCCAGGACGTAGAGAAAATGGAGAAACAGTTCTCAGCAACGAACACACCCGAAGAAAATGCATCAACATGTACTTTCTTCATTCGGGTGGCATGGGAATCCTGGTATTCCCCTATATCCTGTTCATTCCTATAACTCTTATAAGAAAGAACGGAACCAATGTTCCCCAGCACAGTATAACATGCGGGTTCGGTCAATACATCCATATTATTATCTTCATTAGGGCATGAAATGGTCGCTACCTGGAGAGAGAGAGAAGAAAACACTTTAGCGTATGCTCGTGCAAGATCAGATTGGTTATTATCTTATCTAATCAGGATGGCACCCACTGCTTCTTATCAAATCTTCCTCCAAATCCTAAAAGGAAAGACTAGCCGGGATTAATTACACACTACAAGTTCGCCAATCTTTCAGCCAGGCCAGTGTCGGTACTTTGAGGGAGGTCCCCCGTGCTTTCGCACGAACCTAATTAATGTAAACCTCGTTTTCCCAGAGGCGTAACCTCGTTGACACCTTTCTAGACACCTACTTGATCAGCTAATTGCAATGTGTAAAACTCTCCCAGGAGTAACTCTTACTCGCAGTGGGTATCGGGATCCAACTATCTCATAGAAGGTATGTAATCTCATTGCAAATTTCAACACTTGAAATTCCCGATAATGCTTTTGCCCCGAACGATCTATGACCTTGACAAGGTCAACAAACCATAGACCGCAAGTCAAGTTCAACCCGTCATTTCTTGATAGAATCAAACCCACTCGCACGACCCTTGACAAGGTCAACAAGGCCGTACGACTACCCTAACCCAATCTGCATCATATGCATAAGCAGATAAATACTGGTTAGCTACCGCACACTGCGCCTTGACAAGGTCAACAAACGCAGTACGAATACTAAACAGGACTTATCTGAAATGACGGAGGGCTACGACAGGTTTTTCTGAAAACCTATTGCGTAATGAACTTGATATCGTTGTAGAATCAGATGAAGTTTTTTTTAAAAAAAGGAATGACTTTGAGGCTTTTCTAGTTTTGCCAAAGGGGTCACTCCCGGTGAAGGGATCGTCGGCCCTTTCCTCGTCGAATGAGGTGCGGGATATATCATATATATCGCTGTGCAAAGCAAAAACCCAAAAGCAGTCAAAAGTAAACCGAGTGTGTAGCATCTGCCAGTTATTGCTAAAGGAGTCACTCCCGGTGAAGGGATCTCGGTCCTTTCCTCATCGAATAAGGTGCAGGGTATATCATATATACCGCTGTGCAAAGAAAGAACTGTAGCTACCTGTTTGATTTTAAAATTCGATTCCACAACATCTTAGGTTTCTTATCTTTCATTAATCACATTAATGAAGTCCCATCATTTAAATACCTAAACATCACAGATAGATATGACGTACACTTATGCCATCCGCATTCGCCTCGATGTCCCCTCGTGCACCGTTAGGTTAGGTAACTAACGACAGAGCAGGGCAGGGCTAGCGCGGGTGTAAAACATAAGTAACGTCTATATAATATATCATATATACTATATACTATATCCATCACAGAATCACATCACAGATATCGCAGCAGAAGAAACATATGAAATATTGGATATACTAGGACGTCCGTGTTTTCAATACGAGCCTGTATAAAACACAGATTCCACGGTCGTGATGAATAGCCAATCCCACACCCCTAGACCCCTACGAGAGCGGCAAGCAACCCTGCCAATTCTAGGGTTAGGAGACCCGGACTCGACTCCTCGAGTTGGTCTCCCACTAGACCCCAAAACCCGGTTACTTGTGCTCCCTTCCTTGGGTCTATCCTAATGCGGAAAAGTAAATAATATACAAAAGGTGACATCTTCCGCTACCTGGAAGTGCCCCAAATAAAAGAATATTACATACAAGTTTTTACATGAATTAAAATGAAAAACACTCATCTCACATAAAAACCCCCGGCTATTCGAACACGACGATCCAATATAACATATCCAGCAACACATAACATCACATGTCATCAACGTAAGTAAGTATGCATACCCCAATTGTCGTTGACTTATAGCAACGAAACCGGCGATATGAACATACTACACTTACGGTCACAGAAAAGAAAGTGTAAAACTACAACAGTTGGAATCCGCAACCTCTTTAGACATCACATGCCTAACAGATATAAATCCCGCATTTTAGTCTCATTATCGAAAACTCTTTTCAATATCATGTGGGACTAAAGTGCTAGATTTATAACATGCATTCAGTTATCTCATAACTGTTTTTGAATTCCAATTATTGTATCACATTCCAGATAAACAGAAAATGTTAAACTTTCCGATCGAACAGTCGAATACCCAAGTTTTCCCGATACAGCTCAACACATGAAATAAGTCTAACAACATTCAGTTCGTGCCTCAGTACCGACGGTCCAGCCGTAGAAGGGTTAAGCCAACGCCTCACATGTGGCACGCCGTACTGCCCCAAACCCGAAGGTTCAAAGGGCAGTTCAAGACGGTCACATAATCGAGTTAAGGTTTGTTGTCTTCTAGAGGGTCCATCGCGTTACTTGCACTACTTAGAACGTCGTTAAACTACGGAAAAATCCAACTCTTGGAAATTTCCCGACAGGGGAAAAATTGGGTATTTATATCCGGTCGAACTTTTTAACATATTCTAAAAATTATCCGGAAATACACAAAGTCGAAATTTGATAATCCGATCGAACTTTAGAAGCTCCAAAACAACCCCAGAAAATGCAACTCTTGATTAAATTTTAAAAATTCCCAGGAAAACCAGCACTGGAAAATAAAAATTACTGTGCAGAATTCTTTGTTTAATGAGGCCGTACGGCCGCGGAACCGCCGCATGAGCCATGCTCATGCCGCGGAACCGCGGCGGCTTGGTGGATTTGGGCTGTCGAATTTCACAGTAACTCTTAGAATCTCCTGCTTGTTTTTCTGCATATTTTTAATTTGGAAAAATCTCAGATTTTAGAAAATGTACAGAGAGCATTTTGTGAGTTAGGGTTTCGGTTCGTTCGGACTTCAAACTCCGTCTGGACTTCGCCTAAGGCTCTAGCTAGGCTCTGATACCGGTGAAAGGTTCCTAGGCACCCTATAGAGGTCTCACAAGGCATCGAACATGCCAATTTAAAATTTTATGGGTACCAAGAAACCCTAATACGGATCGTAGACTAGAATTCTAGGCGAAATATAAATCTAGTTAACAACTTAACTAAAGTTAAGATGCTACAACCTTTATAGATCCGGATATCCACTTCCTTAGCTCCACGTGGTCGTCCTCTCGCTGTCCATCTCGAATCTCGGACTCTCGCGACAGCTTCATCGGAGAAGTGAGCGGAATAGGTCGTCGGCTTCGTGCCGAAGATGATCTACGTCGAGGTTGCACAAGTTCAAGCTCCAACTTCACCAAGTGGTGAGACTTGTGAAGAAAACACCCAAAACAACTTGGCAAGAGGTAGAGGGTGAAGAAATAGGAGGTGGATTTACTTTAGAATTGGATTTCTCACTTTGGATCTTAAGTTGCCATTGATGGCATCAAGGTTTCTTTCTTAAAGAAGAAGGTCAAGAAGAAGAAAGAATATGATATGTGTTGTGAAAAAGAATAATAAAATCCAATACTTATCATGTTCTAACCTAGGTTAAGTGTAGAGAATAAACCATGGTTACTTGGATGGGTTAGGGTTAAACATGAAGACAAAATAGTCTCTTTGGTCAAAGCTTCATGAAGCTTCAACAAGCTTCATGAAGCTTCAACAAGCTTCATGACAAAAACAAACCATTTTATTTTCATTTATCCAATGAAATAAATAAAGAAATGAATAAATAAATGATAAGGCAAAACCCTAATTATCATTTAACCATGGTTTAATTCTTCACACTTAACCAAATGATCAAGTATCATCAAACATGATACAAATATGTGCACAAAAGTATATCACATATAAAACTTGCACATCAAGTGAGAAAATACATATAAAGTGAACCAATACTAGTTAATGCAAAGTAATATATCAAATATATAATTATACATTAAATCATTAAATCAACATTTGATTCAATGATCCGGTCATGTCGCACATAACCGACTAGTATTCAATGTATCGATTTATCGAATCAATGATTCGATAACTAGGTCATATCTAGTATAACCAATCGAAACATT
This sequence comes from Agapanthus africanus, assembly GCA_030015575.1. Lineage (NCBI taxonomy): Eukaryota > Viridiplantae > Streptophyta > Magnoliopsida > Asparagales > Amaryllidaceae > Agapanthus > Agapanthus africanus. The sequence continues at coordinate 544,993,632 of CM057337.1, forward strand.
TATCGCGAGAATGAAATGCGGTATCACATACGCGCATTATTCTCGGTCCCGCACATATCTCATATGCGCTCCTATTTCGTTTCGCTTGAGCCAGGAAATCTCTGTGTAGGACTCTAAAGACTCGTCAATACGCCGGTAGCAAATGATGATCATATCAAGCACCCACAAACCGCAAGCGGTCTGCTAAACGTAATGGCCATCCGGGTATTGAGCGATCAGAAGATCGACGAGCTATCCCGCTCACACTCCTGTGAATCCAACCAGTAACACTTACCGTACAGTCCGGTCTGTTCGTCTGATACGTCGCATATCAAGTCTAGGGGTGGTAGACGTCAGACCCCAATAACCGATAAGTCGTAACGATGTGAGGCTCATAACGGGTCGAGAAACTACTGGTAACACTTACCAGCAAATCTCTGATCATCCCTGGCCAGGGACTTCCCTGTTACGGCCAATCAAGCACAGCGCAACATCAACCCCCAATACCAGGAGAGACGAAACCCCTCCTATCGCTCATTGCCTCCATGTGACTCGGGACTGTACCCAAAGACCACCGTTTTGCACGCCCTCATGGACGTGGTAAGGTGGAGATCAAAGCACAGTGGGAATCACACAAGACTCTATGACGATTTCAGGTCTACAGACTAACCTGCACAAGTGTCACCTGAGAACTGCCATCTGACGTGAGGTATAATACCATCTGGGAGTTCTCTGCGAGTCCGTCCAGAGTACCCAGTCTCCACTGAGCACCCGTACACCATCTCTGATGTCAAACACCAATGGATATGGGATCATCCATCGCCCATCTCATGGGTCGAGAAGCGTATACGCTAGTCTACTCTGGTATATCGATGCCCTGTCTCGATACACCCACGACTAGGGACCTTGAAGGATGTACTTATGGACTACCATGTCCCCACTAGTATGATCTGCATCATAGTCCAGGTAGTCAAGTACACATCCTAAGGGCTTTACCAACATGTAACCGTAAGACAGTTTAAAGAGACTAGTGTACATGTTAAGATAAAGTGTAACCAGATAGCATACTATCATATCGAGCAAGAAAGTCATCTCTATATATGTCCAAGCATCCAATATAATATACATCATGTGTACAATACTAGCCTCTAGGGCATACATACAACTAACATGCTCCATAAGCGATATCTCCTCAACGCATCATCCTCTCGTCTGGGCAAGGTTAGTGTTGTTTACCATTTTATCATAGCATTGTTGTTATTTCGCAAAATGACACCGATGATTTTTACAGTTCTGGAGGCCGACGACGAGGTTGAGGTTCTCGAAGGGCCAGGGGAGGCTTCGGCTCCTTCTTGCATGAATGTGGGTAAGTGAAGTCTCAATATTGTCCTACTTCTTCTTTTGCTTAAAAGTTTCACTGATCTTTTATAAATCTGAACAGCCCTACCAGTTCTTACGGCGCTGGAGTCACGCATCGCCATGCCGCCCGACCCTTATGCTTTGCGAGCCTCAGACCGTCTGGCAAAATTAAGCCTCGACTCCCTGTCATCCCTGATCGAGGAGCTTCACGCGGGCAGTGTAATCACAGCCGAAGCGTTTGCTGCTGAAGCTAACGGTTCTCTTCCCTTTCTTGCTACCTATCATAGCGAGGCCGTGGTGCAAGTCTGGGTTGAGTTTTGCCGTCAGGTGGAGGCTTGTCTGCACGTGCTTGAGTGTACCCGCCTTTCTTCGGAGGCTGTGGCTGCGAAAGCGGGCTTTCGGGGTCTGATTGAGCGGTGCGCGGCGAACATGGTGTCGTGCGAGAAGAGGCTCGGCCGCAAATTCTCGGAGAGGGAGCTGGCTTCGAAAGTGCTGAATGAGCTCCATGCCAACCTTACAGCCAAGGCCAACAAAGCGTATGAACTCTGGCGAGTGCTTCAAGAGGCCATCAAGGAGGTGGTTTCCATCGACAAAGCCGCCGTGTTCACTCGCGAAAGGGTCGAGGCTCACAAAGCTACCGAGAAAGAGCTCGAAGGTCGGCTTGCCTCATATCAGGCCCAGTAAGCTCAGGCGGAGGCCCGTCTTCTGGCGATACTGAATCACGAAGGCGTGGCCCAGTGAAAGAGGGATGAGCTGACCAAGCTGCTAAATCGCCCGCCGGCCTGAAGACTTGTATATCTTCTTCTTCTTTTCTTCTTTTGTACACACTCCTGAATAAGAGTATATTTTTGTTCTTTCACGAATTGTACTTTGTATCCATTTTGTTCATGAATAAAAGACATATTTTTCTTCTCAATGGTGTGTCCCTTTTTATTGAATGTATTATGCGGATAGTCTATCTTGATCTCTTTGCAGGACAACGATGGCTTAGGATTCAAGGTTAAGATCTTCCTCCTAATACTTTTCAACTTTATGAGCCGTGAGGGTCTCATAAAGAGTTTTTCTCCCTACAGGTCGAGGGGATCCCATAGGTGTAATTTCTCCTTAAGAATCATGAGGATTCCTAAGCGTGTTTTCTCTTGAAAGTCGTAAGGATCTCATAAGAGAATTTGCTCCCTTACGAGTCGTGAGGACCCGCAAGTGATGGGTGAATTTTCCCTTATCTGTATTTCACGGGGTCAGGGGTTGCTCTGGATGCTTCCCACGGGTTCACTGCCGTGTTTGGCGAGGACCAGGCTCCGCTCTGGATGTTCTCCGGGATACCGTAGTTTAAAGACATCGCGGTCGAGGTTAAGGACATCATAGTCCGTGGATTTAAGGACTCCACAGTCCGTTGCTAGTTTTAAGACATTACGGTCGAGGTTAAGGACATCAGAGTCCGTGGATTTAAGGACTCCAAAGTCCGTTGTTAGTTTTAAGACATACGGTCAAGGTTAAGGACATTATAGTCCGTGGATTTAAGGACTCCACCGTCCATTGTTAGTTTTAAGACATCACGGTCAAGATTAAGGACATCATAGTCCGTGGATTTAAAGACTCCACAGTCCAATTTTTGCTATGGATGCTTCCCACGGGTTCAATGCCGTGTTCGGTGAGGACCAGGCTCCGCTCTGGATGCTTCACACAGGCTCATTGCCGTGCTCTGCGAGGACCAGGATCTGCTCTGGACATTTCCCACGTGGTCATTGCCGCGTTCCACGTAATCAGGAATTTTGCTCTAGATACTTCCTGATCGCACGCTTTTGGCGTGTCGGATGTTCAAAGAATTTAAGTATAACCGCGATCAGGACGGTGTCGCTATGCAGCTAGCCGGTTGAGCACGGGTCGGTCCACAGGGAATTGAGTATTAGGTATCGTTGTTTAAGGTTAACAAATCAATGATTGGGTGGTTGTCACAAATATATATAAAAGAATGAAAACAAGAAAAACACGAAAACCAGTATAAGGAAAGAATGGTTGTGGCTTGGTTCGGAAGCTTGAATCGCGGCGTTTACCTCTACACTCCCTTGGTTATGAGTTGCCCGGCCTTACCTTGATTCCGGCTTGAAGCACGACTTGTCAACGCGGTTGCGGAGCACAAACCGTCAAAGACCGACATTCGCCGCAAGGCACGAAACGAGTCTCTTTTGGTCACTTACCGTTTGTATGTCCGAGCTTGGGGTATCAACGCTAAACACGGGGTTTCGCAACCATACCGCAACAATGAAAACATAAAGAGGTTAGTGAGAGAAAATGGTATTGGTGTTGAGTTTGCTAAGTATTTGTGAAGGTATATAGCATATGAAACAAAGAGTTTGTCAAGCTCTTTATCACAAAATACCATATCCTATCTTAGCAAACTTAACACCAAAATGGATTTTAACTTAAACATTGAAAATGGGGAGAGGGAATGAATACGGCATATGAGGAGGTTACAAATAACCATGTATCAAAATACCGTATCATATCAATACATAAACAATATTTAGGTTAGAATCATAAGTTAAGCACATGAAACATAAACAAGAGGTAGGAGGCAAAGCCTTCCATCTTACTTCCTCACCGTCACCGCAACCAAAACAATTATTAGTTACACATGATAAAAAGAAAGCAAGTAAATAAAAGAAACAACAATTTATTAATCACCTAGAACAAGATACAAGATTTGGTAACTTGTTCAACCTCCTTAATGAAGCTCTCCAAAGAGAGCTTCAAGAGGGAAGAAGAAGAAAGAAACCAAACTAACCTAAAGAGTATAAGAATTTACATATGAAACTAACTATCTCTCTCTTGGTTCTGCTCCGGGCTATTTATAGGCTGAGATTTGCAAATACCATGTGCCAACTACCCCCAGAAAACCATGTGCCAACTACCCTGAAAATTCCACCAATTGCGGAGCTTGAATGGGCGCGGATCCGCGGCCAATACCCCCTATTGGCCGCGGATCCGCGGCCATGTGGTGGGGTTGGTGTGTCGTGTTTCTCTGGTGGCTTTGTGTTTGCATGTACTTCTGGTAAATATGTACAGACTTGCAGAATTCTTCTATAATTGCTTCAGGTTTCAATGGTCAACAATGTTGGCTACTTCTTTCAACACTTTTGAAATTCAACTCCCTCGGGTCCCACACATCTTTGAATATCTTCAGTGGGCCCAACGCATCTTTGAATATCTTCAGTGGGCCCCACGCTTGACCAGAAATGACGACTGTTTTCGTCCTACCCTTTTGAACTGGTAAGCGGTGCTAGACGGATGCGGATGACAGAAACCCGGCTTTTATCTGTCTGTGACAGTTGTTCTGGATTTTGGCGTAACTGTGGAGTTTTAGTGTTGATTTGCAATATTCGTACCGGAAACCTGTAACCTGTAAATATGTAGCAAACACGGATTAAAAGTACCTACCTATAAACAAACGAGCATAAGAATGGGTGGTATAAAATGCAATATTCTGGTATGAACAAATACCCCCAAACTTAACTTTTGCTCGTCCCGAGCAAAACCAATTATTCACAAAAATAAAATGATAACCGCACTTTCGCAGGGAACGCGATTGCACTGAGCGCATGCAACAAGCCGTTAAACCTCTAGGTGTCCCTAGTAGGAGGAGTGTTGTCTCCTGAGGGTTTTCAGCGGATTACACCCACAAAATCCCGTCAAGCTAGTGTCATAAGTTAACAATGATTCTACTCCTACAGTTTAATATTTACATTAGAAACTCTATCATCCTAAGTTAGAAATATCCAGCCCTTATTTTTCACACCTCCTATCTCTTTAACATTGGATCTCCTGAGTTTTCCTTCTAAAGCGCGGCCTTAAATCAGGGATTTTTATCAACTTTTCAGAAAACACAAGTCTTATTCTTTATTTCTATCTTTTATCCAAACATCGATTGTATACCCCTACGTGTGTGTATATTTTTACCCCTACACTTGAGAATTCAATTCAAGCTATAGTACCCTTGCCCTAATACCTAATACCACTTCTTTTCATTAAGGATGGACGGATTTGCTCACACACCTTTCATGCGACTATTAATGCTTCTTGAGGCACTAACGACCGATTACTGAATGTGTGAACTTTAAAGCGTAAATAGCAGTTTCCAGGTCTTGACTTTATTCTATTTTTCTTTTTCTTTTTCTTTTTCTTTTTCAAGACCGGATATATTTTTCAATATGCTCTTTTGGTGTTTAGCTTTAAATACCGTTTTTTTTCTTTCATACTAGGTTTTCAGGCAAGAGTATTTCTAGGTATCCTCTACTATCCCAAGTTTCAAGGTACGTATAGGTGCAGTTTGTAGGGTATATACTCTCTAAATCTGAACTCAAGAAAAGAAACTATTTTTCAGACTTATCCTCCAGTAAAGCTTCAATACTTTCCCCTCATCTTGACTTAACTCAAGAACTGAACTCAAAAATTGTAAGAACGTATACTTGCCAAAGTTAGACAGAATGAGGGTTATTTTTAGGGTTTTCAATTCCTAAGCCTAGAATTTAGTTATTTCTAATATATCAACTAAACTTTCAGAATAAAAATCTAAGTTACCCTATTAGCTAACTTGACGACAAAGTTTTTTTTTATTTTTCGGAAATTTTTTCAATTTTTATGGTTTTTTTTTATATGTATGCAATGCAGAATATACACATGATGCAGCGCTCACCCCCAAACCTGAGTTTTACGATGTCCTCATCGTTGCCCCCGTCTCCGGTAGCTAGACTTAGACATCAGGGTGATCATTTTATTAAGACAAAAAGAAAGAACCTAAGATTAATTACAACATATACAAGTTAAAAGACTGGGTTAGTGCAGAAATTAGTACCAGCCACATAAAGATTTTGTCTATATAGTGCCATGGCTGGCAAAAGAATAGGTATAATAAAAAGAAAAGGAGAATATACAAAAAATGGTTAGATGTTAGTAAAGGGCATGGGCGTGTAAAAGTAGGGAGCAAAAAATGTTGAAGGTGGAAATGAAGTTTTGAAGCGGTCAAAGTATTGTTTTCTGAATGAATTGAATTTTCAATAAGTATATGTTGAGATTCGAAGTCAGGTTCGTGTAAGAACTGGAGTTCATCCGCAAAAAGTTCTGAAAAAGAAAGGTCCAAAGGATGATCCCAAAATGATCTTGATCCAAACTCACCAAGAATATCAAGTTCATCAGAAAAAATTTCCTCAAAACTCTGTATAAAAGAATAATTTTCAACACCGTCTTCCTCCCTATTACTTTTCACAATCCTACTCTCATTATTTACACTCTCTCCCAAAAAGATTTTTTCCTTTTCACATTCATAACTGGGTAGGTTCATATCATCTAAAAAAGTAGGTTCCCACACTAACGTTTCTTCCGAAACAATATCAAAAGGTGATACAAAAATTGTGGGCTCCTGATCATTGATTTCTTCTAATCTATCCCAACCATACCCGTTAAATTCACAAGCCCCCTCATCTAAAATTGGAAAGCAAAAATCAGTCGGTTCAAGAATTTCCTCATCAAGTATTATTTCATTTAAATCAATCTCTAAATCACAAGTGACAAGAGGCTCAGTGGATACCTGAAGGCTAGTGGTGGACTGACTTAGAGGGTTTTCTTGTATGTCCTGGTAGCACTCAGTCAAATCATTAGTATCATCATCTAAGAAATCATCAAAATTCGCTTGATCAATTATCTCACTCGGATGACTCCCTAGATGACAGACATCAACATTATCGGGTTCTGATTGACTGTGCTCACTCCCTAGAATCCTCTCAGCTAAATGTTTCACTTGTTCATCTATGTTAGCCAAAGATTGTGCCTGAGCAAGAAACAATTGCTCAGACTGCTGTATGAATAGGGCTAACGTAGAAGCTGATTGATTCTCGACTGCAGTTATCACTTCAATACCTAACTCTAAAGCGGTCAACCTAGCATCCATCTCACTATCACTCCCTAAAGATGGTTCAATTGTTTCGGGTTGAAGGGCTTGTGATGGTGGTGATGCTAGAGCAGTCATTCTGTCGACCTCTCTCTCTAAATCTTCAATCATCTGGTCAAGGTTTGAAGTGGGACTGAGTTCAAGAGTGTTAGGTGGGTGACTGTTATCAAAAATTTGGGACGGTTGGCCACCCCTCAGAAAAGGACAATTATCATGAACGTGGGAAGAATAGTGACAATTTAAACAAATTGATGGGGACTGAGTATAAACAAAAGAATAAGAATCGTGAAAAAATGAATTGTATTGTGTATCGCCCATATTAACAAGATGCACAAGAAGAAAAGAATTTGTGTTATGTTAGCATTTTTGTTTTTTTTTTAATACAAATAATTGAGTTAGAAAGTTAGTTTTGTTAGTAGAACCAGAAATAACAACACCTAATAACTACAACTCCCCGGCAACGGCGCCATTTGATCGCACGCTTTTGGCGTGTCGGATGTTCAAAGAATTTAAGTGTAACCGCGATCAGGACGGTGTCGCTATGCAGCTAGCCGGTTGAGCACGGGTCGGTCCACAGGGAATTGAGTATTAGGTATCGTTGTTTAAGGTTAACAAATCAATGATTGGGTGGTTGTCACAAATATATATAAAAGAATGAAAACACGAAAAACACGAAAACCAGTATAAGGAAAGAATGGTTGTGGCTTGGTTCGGAAGCTTGAATCGCGGCGTTTACCTCTACACTCCCTTGGTTATGAGTTGCCCGGCCTTACCTTGATTCCGGCTTGAAGCACGACTTGTCAACGCGGTTGCGGAGCACAAACCGTCAAAGACCGACATTCGCCGCAAGGCACAAAACGAGTCCCTTTTGGTCACTTACCGTTTGTATGTCCGAGCTTGGGGTATCAACGCTAAACACGGGGTTTCGCAAGCATACCGCAACAATGAAAACACAAAGAGGTTAGTGAGAGCAAATGGTATTGGTGTTGAGTTTGCTAAGTATTTGTGAAGGTATATAGCATATGAAACAAAGAGTTTGTCAAGCTCTTTATCACAAAATACCATATCCTATCTTAGCAAACTTAACACCAAAATGGATTTTAACTTAAACATTGAAAATGGGGAGAGGGAATGAATACGGCATATGAGGAGGTTACAAATAACCATGTATCAAAATACCGTATCATATCAATACATAAACAATATTTAGGTTAGAATCATAAGTTAAGCACATGAAACATAAACAAGAGGTAGGAGGCAAAGCCTTCCATCTTACTTCCTCACCGTCACCGCAACCAAAACAATTATTAGTTACACATGATAAAAAGAAAGCAAGTAAATAAAAGAAACAACAATTTATTAATCACCTAGAACAAGATACAAGATTTGGTAACTTGTTCAACCTCCTTAATGAAGCTCTCCAAAGAGAGCTTCAAGAGGGAAGAAGAAGAAAGAAACCAAACTACACTAAAGAGTATAAGAATTTACATATGAAACTAACTATCTCTCTCTTGGTTCTGCTCCGGGCTATTTATAGGCTGAGATTTGCAAATACCATGTGCCAACTACCCCCAGAAAACCATGTGCCAACTACCCTGAAAATTCCACCAATTGCGGAGCTTGAATGGGCGCGGATCCGCGGCCAATACCCCCTATTGGCCGCGGATCCGCGGCCATGTGGTGGGGTTGGTGTGTCGTGTTTCTCTGGTGGCTTTGTGTTTGCATGTACTTCTGGTAAATATGTACAGACTTGCAGAATTCTTCTATAATTGCTTCAGGTTTCAATGGTCAACAATGTTGGCTACTTCTTTCAACACTTTTGAAATTCAACTCCCTCGGGTCCCACACATCTTTGAATATCTTCAGTGGGCCCCACGCATCTTTGAATATCTTCAGTGGGCCCCACGCTTGACCAGAAATGACGACTGTTTTCGTCCTGCCCTTTTGAACTGGTAAGCGGTGCTAGACGGATGCGGATGACAGAAACCCGGCTTTTATCTGTCTGTGACAGTTGTTCTGGATTTTGGCGTAACTGTGGAGTTTTAGTGTTGATTTGCAATATTCGTACCGGAAACCTGTAACCTGTAAATATGTAGCAAACACGGATTAAAAGTACCTACCTATAAACAAACGAGCATAAGAATGGGTGGTATAAAATGCAATATTCTGGTATGAACACTTCCCACGGGTTCACTACCGTGTTCGGCAAGGACTAGGCTCCGCTCTGGATGCTTCACACGGGTTCACTGCCGTGCTCTGTGAGGACCAGGATCTGCTCTGGATGCTTCACACGGGTTCACTGCTGTGCTCTACGAGGACCAGGGTCCTCTCTGGATGTTTCCCACGGGGTCATTGCCGCGTTCCATGTAACCAAGAATTTTGCTCTAGATGCTTCCCACGGGTTCACTACCGTTTTCGGCGAGGACTAGTGTCACGACCCGAAAGAGCACGTGACTGGCACTTGAACCATATGAAGTCTATAGGACTCCATCCGATCCAAGTAAGCCAAAAGCCCAGAAATCTAAAACCATTTAAGGAGTAATTAGGGAAAACTAGTTTAAGAAGTGAAGGAAACATGTTTTAAAAATCAAGGTTTTTAAATAACTAAGCCGAATATGCATTTTTAAAATGTGTAACCTTTCCTGAAAATTTCGGCAGAGTTTCCTTTGTAAAAACTGGCCCCGAACGGGGTACAAGATGAATAATATATATAACATGATAAAACGCATCCCCAAGCGGGAGCTAGCTCTTCGTCAATCGACGGTCACAACCACGCAAGCAATAAGAATATACAACGCCAAAGGGCGAGGATCAAACTCAAAACCGTATTACTACTAGCGCGACTCTAAGGTCAAAATAATACAACACTGTCTCTAAGTCTGAACAATATACAAGTTTTTGGTTGATGGAAATTCTAGATACAATAGATAAGAACAATGGTGGTTCTGATACAAAAGAACCCACCTACCAACGCAAGTCACCCATATGGAAGCAGTGTGCCAGAAATGCCGCTATAGAATCTGTACGGCAAAACCTGCAAGAACTGGGGCACAACGGGGGTGAGTTGCCAACTCGTGAATAGAAAGATATCTACAAGCAGAGATCGAATGCATGACCCATCCTAGGTCAATACGATCAGATATAAATAAACCTCAATATGAATAAAGCTGAAGCATGCTAAACTGGCAATGTAATCTCTATACATGAGTGTAGTGCCAAGTGCTCGTACTAGTGCCTCAGGTAATAGCATGTCATGAATATGAGGTATGATCAATGTAATCAAATCTGCACATACGTGGATCCCGTCCACTCGTCACCCAATGACAATAACCATCATGCAAGTAAATATCATAAAACCTGTGCATGGAAATATGAGGATATAATCCACCCGTGTCCCTCGCGACACATCAATATCATGGAACCGGAGTGCCCAGCATCGGCACTCGAAAACATCATGAAAACTGTGCCCAGCATCGGCACAAAACATAAGTCTCAGTATCTCGATACCTCGGTATCACAATCTCGAAATCTCAATGTCTCAATCACCAAATCTAGGGCGCCGTCAGTCCAGATCGGCCCCTACCATCCATCTCATGACTACGACGGTATCCTCCGGATATCCGACGTGTCGGGTAATATCACCGGTAGGTAGTGCTCCCCTGCACAGGCTCAACCCATCATCTGCGATCTTCTTGCCCCGGGGTACCGCACCGGGTCCACCATGTACCCGCAATCGGTCTCATCCGCCTCCTCGATTCGGGTTTCACATGTCGCTCTCAGCACCGAGAAAACACATGGTGGACGCACTGAAATATCATATCAAGGGTAACCGGGTTTTTAAAGAAATGACATATCTTCTTTTGAAACACCCTCGGTTCCCAAATCCAGAAATATCATAGAAACAACATATCTCAATGCGTATAATCAAAAGCATGAAGTATGCGACATGTAAAGGAAGGTATGCACATCATCATGTCATGCAAGGATCATATACTGAATGAAATAGTACTACAGTGTAGTGGCATGGCAATTATCGATGATGAGTGTGTGAGCCGGCAACAAGTGTATGTGGAACATATACATCATCGATAATGGTGCTGGTGTCCTAGCAGCATGACTGAAATATAACCACAGTACAAGCGATGCAATGCAGATAGCATGAATATGCGGAATCGAATAATCAACGCAAAAGTACAGAATCTACACCAATATGTATGTCATGCAATGGTGCCATTTGAAATAAGACGAATCGGGTTTTTTGTAAAACAAGGGCTACGGTATTTTAGGAAAAGATGCATCATTTGGAAATATCCATATAACCCTTCTGCCTATCTTAAAAATATCCCCGATTCGTTAGTTTTGAAATAGGTATATCTCGGCTCAGTCTAAGGTCTACTAAGTAATCTAGACAGGAAGGATATGAAACCACCTACATCTGAGTCCATATATATAGATATAATAGTCGGTGATCCCGCCTCAATAACATATCGTAAGATATCCTCGAGTCATGAGTGCGGATCTATCATCAATATCGGCTCGTACGGTAAATCGTCGTACGGCATCCCAATAGCTGGGTAGGGGTCAATATCACACTATCTCATCACATATCAGGTATCACTATCATCAGATCGCATAATCTGGGGTACTACTCCAAGTCTAGTATAAAACGATACCATCTATAAGAATATGAATGCGGGTAAAGCACATGTCCAAAGGCCCGCTAAAACTATCATATCGCACCTCAAAGACAAGCTATGTCACATTGCCGATCTCACGGCCTCACATCAAATATCATCTCAAACCCACGTATCATCCTCAAATCCCGTATATAAACACATAGTACCAAACCCATGTGTAGATATACGCATCATCATATGTACATAAACAAATGAAAGAATGTATGCAAGTATGTGTGTAAGTGTATGTGTGGGTGCAACCACTACTCTAGGGTTCGCACTATACTAAACCGATACATTCCGATCATCAATAATACCATTATTACCATCACTAATCTAAACCACATATAATAAATATACGTGTGTATACGTATTCGTATACAACACCACGGACTGCGGAGGTGCTATATGCCATCCACCCGACTTCTCCCCGTAGATATAAATCTACTCACCTGTATCCTGCGTGTCGGTGTCGATATCACCGTCATCTTCTGCATCGCCTCGGATCGTCGCGGGGTACCTACACATATCACACGTATCGCATCGCATCAAAACCAATTCAAAACTTGAAACGACACACTAAAACCAATACGATACGCTAAAACCAACATGATACGCAAAAAGGCTTATGGGTTAGAACCTACGGTTAGCCTTCGCAAAACAACCCGAAATCACTCGATGCAGTCGTACAAACGTCACACGATCGAGATAACGTACAAACACCAAATTATGGAAATCAAAATATGTAACACCAAACACTGGAAGTAAGGCAGCAACCCATGAAAACGATCCCAGATTTCGTCTCAGGTCAAATCAGGTCAAATAAACAACTCTAGGGTGCTGTGCAGGGTGTATATGAGCTACTGGACCAACCCCGAAGCATTCCACCTTCACTTGGCCGGCCACAAGTCTCCCAAAACCGGCCTCGCCGGCCCCCCTATGCCCGATGGGGTCCGTTTGGTCAGGGTGGCCTCCTATGGTCTCAATTTGGTCCCTGGTATTGTTGAATTTGCCTGAAACAGTCCCAGTACATTCCAGATTTCCCTGCACGCTCCAGGTTATCACAAACCGACATGAAAGTCTCGTAATTCCGTATTTTTGGGTTTCAGGTTGTGTCAGGTCAGGGGCTTGGTCAAAATAGGGTCTAAGGTTACCATTAGAGTCTAATTGCACAGCCACATCTCAACTTTTCCCTAACCCTCTCTAGTTTTGTCCAAAGTGCACAAAATCACACGATATCGATATGAAACATGAATTAAAGCCTAAGCACAAGATTTACATCACTTAATGTGAAGAAAATACCTCAATAAACTCTCATGAATCCTTAACAGCGCCAAAACGCCATCTTTCTTGGTCCATTGCGTAGATCTCAAGCTTGTGCATGTTTTTAATGAAATGGGCATGTGGTTTTGGGGTTGTTTTTGAGATGATTTGAGGGATTGAAGGTGGAGGAAGGGGGGAAAATGAATGGCAGGAGCAGCAGCAGCAAATGGTGGGAGAGGGAGAGAAATGAGGAGAAGAATGAAGAGAAAGTCTAAGTTTTATGTCAAAGTCCTCACCTACCCTCTCTTCTCACCATACCTATTTCTTACCCCTTTCTCTTTTATTTTTCTTTTACCTTAATCCACATTCTTCTTACACCAATAGTAAACCCAAAGTAACATGGTAGAACATGCACAAGTGTAGGAAAAATGATATGTGCAAGTTTTGCCCAAAAAGCCAAAAAATCCGATTAGCGATTTTTAATCGCGATTAGCACTAAATTAGCATATAATTGATCACAAACACTTAAAAATGGCATAATTACAATAAATATCCCATTTTAGAATTTTCCATAATTTTTCATAATTTATTTGCATTTAATTATAAATTTAATATTAAAATAATCAATAAAATAATATTAAATTATAAAAATTTCCGAAAATAATATTTTATTATTTTGGAAATGTTACAATCTACCCCCCTTAAAGAAATTCGGTCCCCGAATTTAAATTTAAAATCCCCAAGTACTAAAACATTTCAATACAAATTTCCAAGTTGTCGGGGCTCCGAAATCATCAACACATAGAACGTCACAGCACAATGCATGCGCGGAAGTAATGAGAAGATAACTCAAAAGCAACACTCCATCAAGCATCCCGCAATCATCGGAGTCAGGGTAAAGACACGAACGTCAAATCCAATATAAAACCAATATGATATGGATTAGAACTACACATGTAGACATCCAATCTATACATGTAAATAGCTGTTGTAAAAGCATGCCAAATCTTTTTAAGTCGTTGTGCGATGCACGTAACACTGCACAGTGGCGGACGTTTTTCATAAGAAAATAACTGTATACGTATACATATATCCTTTGTTTAATAGGTACGTCCCGCCGTGTTAAAAGCAATTTAGAAGGGTTTCCTTGTTGTTAAAACATTTCGTGTCATATCGGACACGTAAGTATATATATATCGAGACTATAGCTCGCTCCTTGGAAATCCCTTCAAACTATCAATGCATGCAAAATATATCCAGGTACTGTCCTCTGACTAGTCCTGCTCAGTATGAAAACAAATATCCAATATCATAAAATGTACTGCTCCAAGAGGAATAAATCCCAAAAATACACATAACACCATCCTGTGCGTCTGGTGCGCACGGAAATCAAAAATCCATATATGCGCTAAACATGTGCACAAAACAACAACTAGGTGCAAGGGTGTGCACGAAGCATCTGTCATAGGCAACGTGTATGCCTGACGGCCACAAATCCGGTGCACCTGACATGCACGAAAATCTCGATTTAGTGCATCGGGTGTGCACCAAAATCGTATCTCAAAACACATGCGCCCAACATGCGCAAAAATCCAAATCGGTGCATCCATCGTGCACGAATGAAAATCTAAACCCTGCGCACTCAACATGCACGGAATCACGAAATCCAATAGCAAACGCCGAACATGCGTAAGTCAAACCCCAAAGCACGGAGTGCAAGAATCAATCACCAATGTCAGGGTCAAAATCAACAATATACTGCGGCTCAATCAAAATCAAGTGTACCGCAAAGGAAATCTCACAACCGTGTGCATCAGTGTGCACAAAACAAATTAAAACCCTAAAGTGCATGAAAACTACGCTGGAAGCGTAAACCAAATCACCGGCATGCAATAGGCATGAAATCACAATCAATACCTCAAGAATAACAACTATGCACAAGGTATAAATATCCAATAAGTGCAACCATGGTGCACGAAAACAGAAATCATAGAACTCAGTCATCAACACCAATCATGCAAATGGATTGCCAAAATACCGAAATCCCAACTGACAGATACGTGATAATCGAATCACAAAATCACAATCATAAATACTGTCATCGGTATATCCTCCCTCGATGTCGAGAAGGAGTCGGTGCATCCACTGCTAGCAGCGCAGGATATCTACGTGCCTCTTGCTCACGGTCTGGCGTCCTCTGACTCTCTGGGTCCTTATCTTCTCTGTGGGTTACCAATCTCACAGTCAATCGGCTCATCGGCCCTGTCAGATGTGCTAACGGGGACGATTCCGTTCTGGCACTTCTTTGTCAGCTCTCGGTCAATCCTCACGACCGCTCGTAAAGCCATATGTCACTGGCATCGGCCTCTGGCTCTCTGAATGCACGTCACAGATCTGATCCTGGGTGCAAACATCATTGCAGCAATGTCCTGGAAGGAATCCTGCTCAAGGTCCCTTCCAATCATGCCTATGTCGATCTGTACAGAGGCTGGCTCTCTTACATAACCTCTTTACACTGGAGAGACATCTGTGTCCTCAACACAATATTTTCTCAGAAACTGGTCACATCCCAACGTTTCTGTAAGCATATCAGGTCTCTAGTCTCGACGGGAAGCAATGACAGCCCGTCAGTGTCTCACACGAACCTCTTGTTCCACTTGTCTCTATCGTCGTCCACTATGACGTCACGCCAAGCTACTATGCACTGCACTGTTCTCGGCCATGGCCAATCTGAAGTCTCTCGCACGGACTCGAAATCGTGTACTCTGTAGCTTCATCATTCTGTAGCAGATGTCAGGCCGAACTGGTCCTCGGGAACACGTCCCAACCATCGGAGGAATACTCATCACTCGTCCTTCCTTGATCAATTCGCAACGCATCTGGGTAATTTCCTTTATCCGAACCTGGTCAACTACCTCGTCGACAATGCTGAACTCTGTCTTGCTGGGTGCGCGCAATATGACCACTCCTGGGTCTAGGTCTTCTCGTATCGTTTTCCAGAAGGGTCCTGTCGAGGTTCCTTTCTCAAATCTCAATCCTGCCGAATTGCCCGGAAGGCGTCATCCAATGCTGAAGCTAAAGCTTATTCCGGAACGGCTGCATACTTATCGCGCTTCTTTCTGGAAGATATATCCATATACCACGCCTCGGGGTGCATATCACATCTCTAATGTCAGCGGAGTGGAACGTCATCTCGTTGAAATCTCATGCGAACTCTTTACTCCACCTTGCTCCGATCTCGACTGATTCGAACTCATCTCATCATGGCTGCATGGACTGTGCTCCAACGGCTATGCTCGTATCAGGAGTCTTCCAAGCAGTGTCCCATCACAATATCCGAAAGATGTCAAACCATCCGATCGACTCGTCCGAACCTCATAATTCCCCAAGAGCTCAACAACCCGGGTATAGTTTAATAGTATCAAGTACATACCACAGCATCGGTGGTCCAGCCGTAGAAGGCAAACCCAAGCCTCACTAATGGCATCGTGGAACCGCCGCAAACCCTAAGGTTCAAAGGCTTTCACACGGTCATTAAGTCGAGTTAGGGTTTCATTCTTCTAGAGGGTCCATAGAATCACCTGCATGTCTTTCCGAATACTTTAAACTTGGAAAATAGGCTCCTGACATTCGATCGTCCCAATCGACTCTCAACGAATCTGCGTGAAGTCGCCTCTAGCTGGGATCAATCCGCCTGATGACCTCACATCGGGGTAAGCGAACGAACCACATGTCCTAGTCATTACTCCTCGGTGACTAGCGACTCGTTATCATATCTCTATGAATATGCTCATGCTGCAGTAGCTACAATCATCTGGGCGATATCTCAACATTCGCAGCAACAACTGGCTCATTCGTCGGTACGCTAAGCAGCGCCTCAACCATCATGAATAAGCGATATATCAACAGTCATCACATCCTGGATGGCCTCCATCAGTGGCTCAATCCTCTGGTGCCGATCAGCACAACCGGAAAATCTCGCAACAGCGATCTGTCGAACGCTCAAAGTGCGGAAACACAAAATACAAGCCTCAAAGCAACCGTATGTCTCGGGAATCATGCCCTGGTCAGTCCTCGTACACGACGAGCTCATGCTGACAACTCGAGTCGTAGCTCACCCTGCCCGTGCAATCGCGGCAGCAAAACCATAACCAGTATCGATGAGGATAGATCATAGGAAGGAATATGACATAATGCAAGGAAATGTACAACCTAAGGTTTCTTAAGCGGAGTGGCGTGTCGTAAATATGCCGCGGAACATACCAACGGTACATCACTCTACTTTAGTCACCTTTTCCATCAACCAAGGGTCATCCTATGCGACGAAAGTTCGGGTCTAATACCCCCTCGACCAAGTCTAAGTTCCGTAAGGTCAAGCCTAAGTTCCGTATATAGATAACGCCCTAGGCTCCACATAGTCAAACTCAGACTCGAACCAAGGTCAACCTAGCGCTCTGATACCAACTTTGTCACGACCCGAAAGAGCACGTGACTGGCACTTGAACCATATGAAGTCTATAGGACTCCATCCGATCCAAGTAAGCCAAAAGCCCAGAAATCTAAAACCATTTAAGGAGTAATTAGGGAAAACTAGTTTAAGAAGTGAAGGAAACATGTTTTAAAAATCAAGGTTTTTAAATAACTAAGCCGAATATGCATTTTTAAAATGTGTAACCTTTCCTGAAAATTTCGGCAGAGTTTCCTTTGTAAAAACTGGCCCCGAACGGGGTACAACATGAATAATATATATAACATGATAAAACGCATCCCCAAGCGGGAGCTAGCTCTTCGTCAATCGACGGTCACAACCACGCAAGCAATAAGAATATACAACGCCAAAGGGCGAGGATCAAACTCAAAACCGTATTATTACTAGCGCGACTCTAAGGTCAAAATAATACAACACTGTCTCTAAGTCTGAACAATATACAAGTTTTTGGTTGATGGAAATTCTAGATACAATAGATAATACATGAACAATGGTGGTTCTGATACAAAAGAACCCACCTACCAACGCAAGTCACCCATATGGAAGCAGTGTGCCAGAAATGTCACTATGGAATCTGTACGGCAAAACCTGCAAGAACTGGGGCACAACGGGGGTGAGTTGCCAACTCGTGAATAGAAAGATATCTACAAGCAGAGATCGAATGCATGACCCATCCTAGGTCAATACGATCAGATATAAATAAACCTTAATATGAATAAAGCTGAAGCATGCTAAACTGGCAATGTAATCTCTATACATGAGTGTAGTGCCAAGTGCTCGTACTAGTGCCTCAGGTAATAGCATGTCATGAATATGAGGTATGATCAATGTAATCAAATCTGCACATACGTGGATCCCGTCCACTCGTCACCCAATGACAATAACCATCATGCAAGTAAATATCATAAAACCTGTGCATGGAAATATGAGGATATAATCCACCCGTGTCCCTCGCGACACATCAATATCATGGAACCGGAGTGCCCAGCATCGGCACTCGAAAACATCATGAAAACTGTGCCCAGCATCGGCACAAAACATAAGTCTCAGTATCTCGATACCTCGGTATCACAATCTCGAAATCTCAATGTCTCAATCACCAAATCTAGGGCGCCGTCAGTCCAGATCGGCCCATACCATCCATCTCATGACTACGACGGTATCCTCCGGATATCCGACGTGTCGGGTAATATCACCGGTAGGTAGTGCTCCCCTGCACAGGCTCAACGCCATCATCTGCGATCTTCTTGCCCCGGGATACCGCACCGGGTCCACCGTGTACCCGCAATCGGTCTCATCCGCCTCCTCGATTCGGGTTTCACATGTCGCTCTCAGCACCGAGAAAACACATGGTGGACGCACTGAAATATCATATCAAGGGTAACCGGGTTTTTAAAGAAATGACATATCTTCTTTTGAAACACCCTCGGTTCCCAAATCCAGAAATATCATAGAAACAACATATCTCAATGCGTATAATCAAAAGCATGAAGTATGCGACATGTAAAGGAAGGTATGCACATCATCATGTCATGCAAGGATCATATACTGAATGAAATAGTACTACAGTGTAGTGGCATGGCAATTATCGATGATGAGTGTGTGAGCCGGCAACAAGTGTATGTGGAACATATAAATCATCGATAATGGTGCTGGTGTCCTAGCAGCATGACTGAAATATAACCACAGTACAAGCGATGCAATGCAGATAGCATGAATATGCGGAATCGAATAATCAACGCAAAAGTACAGAATCTACACCAATATGTATGTCATGCAATGGTGCCATTTGAAATAAGACGAATCGGGTTTTTTGTAAAACAAGGGCTACGGTATTTTAGGAAAAGATGCATCATTTGGAAATATCCATATAACCCTTCTGCCTATCTTAAAAATATCCCCGATTCGTTAGTTTTGAAATAGGTATATCTCGGCTCAGTCTAAGGTCTACTAAGTAATCTAGACAGGAAGGATATGAAACCACCTACATCTGAGTCCATATATATAGATATAATAGTCGGTGATCCCGCCTCAATAACATATCGTAAGATATCCTCGAGTTATGAGTGCGGATCTATCATCAATATCGGCTCGTACGGTAAATCGTCGTACGGCATCCCAATAGCTGGGTAGGGGTCAATATCACACTATCTCATCACATATCAGGTATCACTATCATCAGATCGCATAATCTGGGGTACTACTCCAAGTCTAGTATAAAACGATACCATCTATAAGAATATGAATGCGGGTAAAGCACATGTCCAAAGGCCGGCTAAAACTATCATATCGCACCTCAAAGACAAGCTATGTCACATTGCCGATCTCACGGCCTCACATCAAATATCATCTCAAACCCACGTATCATCCTCAAATCCCGTATATAAACACATATTCCCAAACCCATGTGTAGATATACGCATCATCATATGTACATAAACAAATGAAAGAATGTATGCAAGTATGTGTGTAAGTGTATGTGTGGGTGCAACCACTACTCTAGGGTTCGCACTATACTAAACCAATACATTCCGATCATCAATAATACCATTATTACCATAACTAATCTAAACCACACATAATAAATATACGTGTGTATACGTATTCGTATACAACACCACGGACTGCGGGGGTGCTATACGCCATCCACCCGACTTCTCCCCGTAGATATAAATCTACTCACCTGTATCCTGCGTGTCGGTGTCGATATCACCGTCATCTTCTGCATCGACTCGGATCGTCGCGGGGTACCTACACATATCACACGTATCGCATCGCATCAAAACCAATTCAAAACTTGAAACAACACGCTAAAACCGATACGATACGCTAAAACCAACACGATACGCAAAAAGTCTTATAGGTTAGAACCTACGGTTAGCCTTCGCAAAACAACCCGAAATCACTCGATGCAGTCGTACAAACGTCACACGATCGAGATAACGTACAAACACCAAATTATGGAAATCAAAATATGTAACACCAAACACTGGAAGTAAGGCAGCAACCCATGAAAACGATCCCAGATTTCGTCTCAGGTCAAATAAACAACTCTAGGGTGCTGTGCAGGGTGTATATGAGCTACTGGACCAACCCCGAAGCATTCCACCTTCACTTGGCCGGCCACAAGTCTCCCAAAACCGGCCTCGCCGGCCCCCCTATGCCCAATGGGGTCCGTTTGGTCAGGGTGGCCTCCTATGGTCTCAATTTGGTCCCTGGTATTGTTGAATTTGCCTGAAACAGTCCCAGTACATTCCAGATTTCCCTGCACGCTCCAGGTTATCACAAACCGACATGAAAGTCCCGTAATTCCGTATTTTTAGGTTTCAGGTTGTGTCAGGTCAGGGGCTTGGTCAAAATAGGGTCTAAGGTTACCATTAGAGTCTAATTGCACAGCCACATCTCAACTTTTCCCTAACCCTCTCTAGTTTTGTCCAAAGTGCACAAAATCACACGATATCGATATGAAACTTGAATTAAAGCCTAAGCACAAGATTTACATCACTTAATGTGAAGAAAATACCTCAATAAACTCTCATGAATCCTTAACAGCGCCAAAACACCATCTTTCTTGGTCCATTGCGTAGATCTCAAGCTTGTGCATGTTTTTAATGAAATGGGCATGTGGTTTTGGGGTTGTTTTTGAGATGATTTGAGGGATTGAAGGTGGAGGAAGGGGGGAAAATGAATGGCAGGAGCAGCAGCAGCAAATGGTGGGAGAGGGAGAGAAATGAGGAGAAGAATGAAGAGAAAGTCTAAGTTTTATGTCAAAGTCCTCACCTACCCTCTCTTCTCACCATACCTATTTCTTACCCCTTTCTCTTTTCTTTTTCTTTTACCTTAATCAACATTCTTCTTATACCAATAGTAAACCCAAAGTAACATGGTAGAACATGCACAAGTGTAGGAAAAATGATATGTGCAAGTTTTGCCCAAAAAGCCAAAAAATCCGATTAGCGATTTTTAATCGCGATTAGCACTAAATTAGCATATAATTGATCACAAACACTTAAAAATGGCATAATTACAATAAATATCCCATTTTAGAATTTCCCATAATTTTTCATAATTTATTTGCATTTAATTATAAATTTAATATTAAAATAATCAATAAAATAATATTAAATTATAAAAATTCCCGAAAATAATATTTTATTATTTTGGAAATGTTACAACTAGGCTCCGCTCTGGATGCTTCACATGGGTTCACTGCCGTACTCTGCGAGGACCAGGATCTGCTCTGGACGTTTCCCACGGGGTTATTGCCGCGTTCCACGTAACCAGGAATTTTGCTCTAGATGCTTCCCACGGGTTCACTGCCGTGTTCGTTGAGGACTAGGCTCCGCTCTGGATACTTCACACGGGTTCACTGCCGTGCTCTGCGAGGACCAGGATCCGCTCTGGATGTTTCCCACTGGGTTAGAGTTGACATTATCCGCGTTCCACGTGACCAGGAATTTTGACTTTATCCGCATTTCACGGAGTCGGGGTTTGACTCTTGGTTATCCGTGCACCGCCGAGTCATGGAACTGGGGGTTGCCGCTGTTTCGCTTTGCTGTGATGTTGTGTCTGTTGTAATGCAACGAATGTTGAGATGATCTCCAGGCTGTCTGTAAACCATCGAGATTTGGCTTCTTCTTCTGATGAAACCTGGGGAAGAAGGGTGTGGTTCCTTCTTTGTTTGTGCCACTAGATTGTATACAGGGATTGTTGTGATATCACCTGTAGGGCATAAATTTTATTTTATAGATATTTTTTTTATTTCTTTCCGCGATGCTCTATCATTTCAGCTTTTTATATCGTGAAGGTCGCGATTGCCCCATCATTTCGGCTATTTTTCGCGGTGCCCAATAATTTCGGCTATTTATTTTATTTTTACTCGCTGCTTTTTATTGTGAGTTGCCCAATCATTTTGGCTATTTCGCATGCATATATTTTTTTACTTGCTTATTTTGTTGCAAGTTGCCCCATCATTTCGGTTATTTCGTATGCATGTGTGGCTTGCTGGCTTTTCGCTGCAAGCTTGGGATTAGACACCGATTTCGGCATCAGTATCGCTACAACTGGGATATTGCCAGGAGCGAATCATCATTTGCCTCTGCCAATATCGAACAAAGGTGGCTTAGCGAACAGGGTTAGGATCCTGTCGACTGAGGCTTTTGACTTCATGAGCCGTAAGGGTCTCATAAAGGTATTTTTCCCTACGAGTCGTGAGGATCTCGTAGGCACATTTTCTCCTTAGGAGTCGTAAGGATTCCTAAGTGCGTGGTCTCTTATAAGTCGTAAGGATCTTACAAGAGTGCTTTCTCCTTATAAGTCGAGAGGACTTACAAGGGTTGTTCACCGTATAGACATATCCCTAGTCATGGATGGGACTTTGTTAGGGAAATGTTTATTCGCGCCCGTGGATTGTATATAAGGGTCAGCATTGAGCCGCTTGTAGGGCAGTATTGGAGGTTGTGGGGGCTGCTTAAGAACAGGTTCAGATCTCTGTAACTTAAGACTTTTGAATCTTATGAGCCGTGAAGGTCCCATAAGAGAGTTCTCCTTACGAGTCGTGAGGATCTCGCAAGTGTAATTTCTCCATAGGGATCATGGGGATCCCTAAGTGTGTTGCTCCCTTGTGAGTCGTAAGGATCTCACGCGGGTGATTTCTCCTCACAAGGTCGAGAAGACCCTGCAAGTATCTTTTAACGAGGTTGCGCCCTTTCGGGTTTTCACAAACACTCGTCGGTAGCCCTGCTGTTTTTACTCACGGAGCCCTTTCGGGTTTTCATCCGTGCCCATTTTGCTTATGGACATACCGTTTTTCCCTTTTTTTTGTTTCTCTCTCTCTCTCTATTATTCGAACGAGGTTGCGCTCTTTCGGGTTTTCACAAGACTCGCTGGTAGCTCTGCTGTTTTTACTCACGGAGCCCTTTCGGGTTTTCACCCATGCCCATTTTGCTTATGGACATACCATTTTCTTTTTTTATTCTTTTTTCTTTTTTGTATCATCTTTAGGATGCTGCAATCCACCGTAGTTTATCGACATCTCGGTCAACAGCTAGTTTTAGGACATAGTGGTCCGTTGTTAGTTTTAAGGACGTTTCGGTCCGTCGTTAGTTTAGAGACGTTTCGGTCCGTTGTTAGTTTAAGGACGTTTCGGTCAATCATTAGTTTATGGACGTTTCGGTCCGTTGTTGAAGAAGGCTTGTTACTACTTACAGAGTTTAGGCTTAGGAAGATAGCGAGCGCACATAGTCGTCGTCATCTATCACTGACCTAGGCCATGACTTGTCAAGCGTAGTACTTTTTTAAGAAACGACCGTTTATTGGTCTGAAAGGTCTTTCGCCATGCATGTCCATGAGTAGATAGGGTCCACCCTGGTAGACATTGTCTATAATATATGGGCCTTCATAGTTCGGCTCGAATTTCCCCCGCTTAGCGCGATTAGGGATCATAGGTCTTCTAACTACTAGCACGAGTTCACCTTGGCGGAATGTCCTTGGCCTAGTCAATCTTTCGTATGAGCGCATCATCTTTGCTTTATAAGCCTCTAGATTTTGTTGCGCTACGAGCCGGGTTTCATCAAGGGCATCAAGCTCCTCAAGTCGAAAGTGAGCGTTCTCTTCGTCCGTCAGCTCGTAATGGACTGCCACTCGTAAAGAAGGTAGCTCTCTCTCGAGGAGGAGTACCGCTTCT
This sequence comes from Agapanthus africanus, assembly GCA_030015575.1. Taxonomy (NCBI): domain Eukaryota; kingdom Viridiplantae; phylum Streptophyta; class Magnoliopsida; order Asparagales; family Amaryllidaceae; genus Agapanthus; species Agapanthus africanus. The sequence goes on from CM057337.1 coordinate 545,018,027, forward strand.
GTACCGAATACCAATGTGTATGGAGTTGTGTTCGTGGCCGTTTTGAACGTAGTTCGATACGCCCAGAGAGCTTCATGTAGTCTCTCGTGCCAGTCCTTCTTATTTCGGGACACCGTCTTCTTCACGATCTTCGTCAAGGTCTTGTTGAAAGCCTCAGCTAGACCGTTAGCTCGGGGATTATAAACTGAGGAGTATCTCCAGTCTATGTTATGTTGTTGTGCGAAGCGGCTGATTTTGTGGCTTCTGTAGGCTGGCCCGTTATCGGATATGATCCGTCTCGGAGTTCCAAACCGATAAATGACGTGTGTCTTAAAGAAATGGAGGATATTCCCCGTCTTCACTTTCCTCAGCGGTACTGCTTCTGCCCATTTGGAGAAGTAATCAGTTGTCGCCAAAATGAATCGATGTCCTATGGACGATGCTGGTTCGATGGGGCCAATTATGTCAGTCTCCCACATTTCGAATGGCCAGCTAGCCACTGTCGGGTGTAATGGATTTGGGTGCTGATGGATAAAGTCTCCGTGGATCTGGCATGAGTGGCATTGCTTCGCATACTCGAGGCAGTCCTGGATCATCGTGGGCCAATAATAACCCATCCGCTTGATCTTCAGCTTCATCTTCGGCCCGGCTTGGTAAGAACCGCAGAGTCCGTCATGAGTTTCTTGAATGACTCTCTTCGCCTCTTCAGGTCCCAGGCATCTTAACCACAGAGAATCAAATGACCTCTTATACAGAGTATCGTTGACGAAGGCAAAAGATATGGCTCGCTTCATGAGCTGATGTTTTGAGGACGCATTTTCGAGCGTTCGATGGGATATGAAGTAGTCTATAAAGACTTCTCTCCAATCCTCAACCGTTTATTGGTCTTTTATTTGCAGGGCCGTCTGCTTGGTCTCTTCCTTTTCCTCGGATGATTCCGGAGATATTTCTGCCGGTGCGAGGACCCGACGGCTTTGTACCACGATTCTTACGTCATCGAGGTTCTCATCGGCCAATTCTTTAGCAAGCTTGGCTAATGCATCTGCCTTGCTATTTTCCGTGCGCGGTATGCTTTCCAAGATGTAGGAAGGAATTTGAGTCAGTAGTTGCTGTACTTTCTCGTCGTACTTCACCAGTTCCGGTTTGCACGTTTGATAGTCGCCGTTACTTGACTAACGACCAATTGGAGTATCCGTATATGAGGAGGTTCTCAATCCCCATGTCGATGGCGATCTCGAGACCTGTTATCAAAGCTTCATACTCGGCTTCATTGTTTGTCCTTGGCTCTGTCAAGGAAAAGGCAAAGCGCATTATCCCTCCTTGTGGAGTTACGAAGATGAGACCTACCCCTGATTTGATTATGGGTGTGTTTTGTCTGCGCTTATTCATGGAGGATGCTCCATCGAAATAAAGTTCACACCGGGTACCACATCCGTCGATCGTGCATGTTCGTCTGGCAGTTCGCAATTCAAAGGGGAATCGGGCGGTATCGGATGCTCAGCAAGGAAGTGGGCGATGGCCTGGCCTTTCACTGCCTTAAGAGGATGATAAGTTATTGAGAACTCCATCAAGAGTAAGGCCCATTTAGCGAGCCGCCCTGTCAGTATGGCCTTTGACATTCAGATATTTGAGGGGATCCACCTTCGATATGAGACGGACTTCAAGCGCCAACGCATAGTGCCTGAGCTTTGTTATCGCGAAAATCAGCGTCAGGCAGTGTTTTTCGATGGGAGAATAATTGCTTTCTGCCCCCAGTAAAACTCGACTCAAATAGTAGAGGGCACTCTCCTTCCCGTGGTCATTCTCTTATGCCCATAATGCTCCTAAGGAACCTTCAAAGGCGGTTGTATACAGAATGAGAGGCTTTCCCTTGACTGGAGCAGCCAGCACCGGCGGATTCTGCAGATATTGCTTGATTTCGTCCAGTGCGCTTTAGCATTTTTGATCCCAGACGAAAAGAGTTCCCTTCTTCATCAGGTGACTGTAAGGGCGGCATTTCCCTGAAAGATTGGCTATAAATCGCCGGATATACGCGAGCTTCCCTTGGAGAGACCGCAATTGCTTAAGAGTCCTTGGCGGGGGAATTTCCATGATCGCCTTGATCTTTGACGGATCTATCTCGATACCTCGGTGTCGGATGATGAATCCTAGGAATTTACCTGAGAACACCCCGAACGCGCATTTGAGAGGGTTCATCTTCAAGTTGTATTGCCGAAGGCGTTGAAATAAGATCTTCAGATGCTCAAGATGTTCCTCATATGATTTGCTTTTCACCACGAGGTCGTTGATATACCATTCGACGATTTCATGTATGAGGTCATCAAAGATCTTCGTCATGACCCTCTGATAGGTGGCACCGGCGTTCTTTAGACCGAAAGGTATCACTTTATAGCAGAATATACCTAAAGGGGTCTGGAAAGCGGTGTGTTTCCGGTCCTCGGGATACATCTTTATCTGATTATATCCTGTTGAGCCGTCCATGAAGGAGAAAACTTCGTGAGTGGACGTATTGTCTATCATCAGCTCGGTGACCGGTACTGAGAAGTCGTCTTTCGGGCAGGCTTTATTGAGATCCCAAAAGTCCACACATATGCGCATTGTCCCATTTTTCTTCATCATCGGGACGATGTTGGCGATCCAGTCAGGATACTGAACCTCTTGGATGAAGCCAGAGTCAATCAGCTTCTTGACCCCGGCGTTGATGCTCATCTCAAGTTTAAGCCGCATTCTTCTCGATGCTTGTTTGATTGGCTTGACGTCCGGGGATATGGCCAGTTTGTGGACAGTAATCTCTGGATCTAATCCTGGAATTTCGGAATAGTTCCATGCGAAGCAGTCTCTATGCTGCATAAGCACGTCTTTTAGCGCAGCCACCCTTTCTTCAGATAGCAGCTCAGTGACGAATGTCAGTCGCGGGTCGTCTTCCGTCCCTAAATCAATATTCTTGAGGTTATCCGTAGTGGTATGTATTCCATCTTCCAGCTCTTTTAGCTCCGGTGGAAACTCTGGGATCACCTCGTCATCGTTGTTTTCGAAGCACCAGGGGAGGTCACCCCTATACTCAGGCTCTTCTCTTGATAGTGTTATCATATGACAAGTACGAGCTCGCTTCCATGACCGATATTGATCTGGTTCTACTCTTGCTGTATGCGCGGCTTGGTTCCTGCTTCTGTGGCGGATTTATCTTCCAACTACTGGATAGAGCAAACCTGCCTTGCTGATATTGATCTGCGACCCAGTTCTTGAAGGTGAAGCAGTCTTCAATAGGATGTCCTATTGCCCTATGATAGGAGCAATAGTCGGGGTGAGAGACATCGCCTGCTTGCTCGGGGTGTTTGGACTCCGGAAGTATAATCATCTGATGTCTTATGGCGAGATCAAGTATCTTCCGTGTTTTGCTCTGAAGAAAAGAGTATTCTTGACTCATCTTTTTTATAAGAGACGAGTCCGGATTGCTCGATTCCCGATCGCGTGGCTTCTTGGTCCCGCTTTGTTGCTGTCGAACGCCTCTCCCGCTTTTTGATTTATTTTTGCCTCTGTGTCAGGCCTTTTGTATGACGGGTTGATAAGGAAGAGCATTGCCATTTTCCGTGACCTGTTGAAGGAGACGCTGCGTCCTGACTTTCTCGTAAATGGCCATTTCACGGTTATGGTCATCCCGGATCTTTTGACTATCTTCCTTGATAAGCTTGTCCATTCGTTCTTCAAATGATGGACTCGGCATTTTGATTGCAGGATCTCGTTTTGGTTTGGGGTCAGCGTTTTCTGACAGGGCGTCCTTTTCTTCATCGAAGTCATATATGATGTAGCTACCATGGACTTGTTCCCATTTTCCGGATTTCACATATCCAAGCCCGAGCGTTTTCATTCTCCCGTTGGGCAACTTGCGCTGAGTTCCAGGGACATCCCAAATCCTGTTATAGAACCGCGCTTGTCGAATGGTCTGTTTGAAAGGTACCCTTTGGCGCTTCAAGAGCCTTCTCAAGCCTTCCGAGAAATATCTAGGCAGACGGATGGGCTGGAGCCTGTCGAGCGTAGAATCGGCGCCATGCCAAATTTCTTTCTCCACTTTGGTTTCTCCAGATCGGTAGAATAGGATTGCCTGTTCACCTTCTCGCCTGGGAGGGACGTAAAATGTCTGCAGTTCCTGTACATTATAAGCTTTAAGTGCATCGAGCTCTTTGTAATGCTCCCGTGGAACCATGATAATTTATAGACTCTGATTATCACCAGCGAAAGCTTGTATTGACGGTCGAGCGGAGAATATAGCATTGACCTCATCTTCCGAGTCACTACCGAAGATCAACATGGGGGCGGAAGGTCCCGGGTTTTTGCATCGAGGTGGCCCTGAATAAACTATATTTTCTTCTTCCTCGGTATCACTCCCGAAGACTGGAATAGTGGTGATAGCTTTGTTCTTCGGTTGGTGACATCTTTCCGTATCCTCAAAATCTGGCAAAAAGTATTTTGCATTTTCGTATTTTCGGACTTCGTTCACAGAGAAAGGGTTCAACTCCCCTATCACAGTATACTCGAGACCATCCTTGAAGTACTTTATACACTGGTGTTGCGTAGAAGGGATGATGTTTTACTCGTGTAACCAAGGCCGGCCGAGCAAAGCGTTGTAGCAAGTCTTGGCGTCAATGACGTGAAATTTAATATCCGTGACAAGTAGCCCGAATCGTAATATCGATATCACAGACCCGAGAGTCCGCGATGATTGGGAGTCAAAACCGCAGATGGTGATTTTATTACGAGCGAGATGCTGGACACTCATGCAAATTTCCTTCAACACTCACACGTTCAGGAGATTGACGGAAGACCCATTGTCGACCAGGATTTTGCCTATCTTTATATTGTGGCAGTACCCTGAGACATAGAGGGGACGGTTGTGCTCGCACGTCCCAAGGAGGAGGTCTTCATCGCCGAAGGTGATATCGGCTGTGTGTACTTCCTCCAGCTCGTCCTTCATCTTTTCTTCGGCGAGAAAAGCTTGGAATTGCTCTGGCTCTTGTAGCGCCTTGATCAAAGAATCTCTTGGTTCTTTGGATAGTAAAAGGGCGTCGAGAATGCTGAGCTGTGAGGGTAACTTCCTCATGTGCGCCAGAACATTATAGTCCACCTTACTTTTCCTTGGCGAGTCCTTGGTAGTCAGCTCTTTCATGACTTGGTCATCTAGGGCGATATCCTCAGAGACCTTTTCTTTTCCCTTATCTTTTCTGTTCGTGGGTCCGAGATTCTTTTCTGAAAGCGTACGTTTGCGCAGCTGGATATTTTCACAGGCATTCGATTCCTCTTCTTTCCCCAAGGTGGGTTCTTTAAAGAGAGCGCCAAGAGCCATCTCCTCGTCGGAGTCGCTCCTGAAGGTGAGAACCTGCGATCCCCCGGCGTTGACCATGCAACAGTTGCCGGTAATTCTTTTATGCTCCTCGGTCGCACTTCTCTGCTCCCGACGAGTTTTGCGTTTTATCCGCTTAAAATGTTGCCGGTGAGCAACATATCCCTGCCACCATCTTCTAAAAGTATTGCATTCCTCAGTGGGGTGCGCAATCTTCTGATGATATAAACAATATCTCGGACACATTTCGGCTTCACCAAGAGTACTTCCTTCGGAGGGTGGTAGCTTCATTCCCACTGATATGGCTTTCGCAAACCTTTTCCTCGTCTTGATCTTGTTTTTATTTGCAACCGATGTCCTTTGATTTGGCAGGAGTATCTCGACTCTTTCGTCCAGTCGCCGGCGTTTGGCTTTTTCAAATATGGCCATCTCACGCTCTCGATCGGCTTTACTTTTCAGATGAATTTCACTCAGGAAGGTGTTGCGCCACGGCAGCGCCCAGGCCGCCTATCCGAGACCAAATTGCGGAATCAAAATTTTTCCTTACTTGGAAACCGGCGCTACCGCGGACAATGAAAACCCGGATCGTTAACCATTAACCTATACTAACTATCAAGAGATGGGAAGAGAAGTATACCGAGTGATCCGAGTCCTCCGGTCTTCTCGTCATCGTCCCGATCTCCCGCGGAAAGTCTTGCCTCCACATCGTCGCCTCCTCGCCGGAAGGGCACCACATCGCCTGCGTCTTTTACGGGCTCCCGCCTCAATACCGAGGCAACTCGGGCATGAAGCCGGCAACTCGACATGCTCAAGATATGCTGTAGAATGTGTAGTGTAGAGGCTATGTCTCATTTGGGGTTTGTTGCCTTTGAAGATAATGGAGGAATCAAGACTAGAAAAATGGTGCTTGCATTTTTCTAGCATGAAAATGAGATCAAGAAAACTGAAACTCTCAAGAATGAAAACTCTCATCTTTTTTCTTCTTCTCAACCATGAAAAACTTATCATCTTAGAAATGGTGGAGGAAAGAATATGAAGCATGAAGGGAGGTGATGGTAGGAGCACAAGTGGTGACCACAACCAAACAACATCATAACAAACTCAAATCAACCTCTAATCACCTCAAATCACCAAAAAGCAAGTGATGATGAAAGATAAGAATGGTATCAAAAAGATGCTATCATAATTAATCATCTTACAAATAAAACCTCCACAATATGTTATTTGCAAACATGCAAATAACACCCTCCATCCTAAAAGTCCGGCCGGGAAAGAACAAAGGAAAACCGGCCGGAACGGAATACAAACTGGCAACTCCAGAAAACTGGTCCCGTAATAAATTACAGGAAAACCCCGATACTGTGCATACACACCCGCATCTGTATTCCGACCGGATACAAATGCAATGAGACAAAATCTACACTGTACTAAACTAGGACCGGCTTAAGCCAAAGCCGGCTAGTAATATCCGTTCGATCCTGATCAGTGCAATACCGCACGTATCAGATCGAACCCTGCCATATAACTATATGGCCACTAGTACAAACTGTCCAATCCTGATCCGTGCAATACCGCACGTATCTGATCGGACCCTGCCATATCTCCATACGGTCTCTACAGCGTTTCGCCCGAAAGCTTGAGTAACTGTAAGTGTGGTGGACTCTAAAGACTCGTCAATACTATGGCTGTGGATTTAACCACTAGCACGTCAGAGGTATTAGCCAATACGTGACGGGCCACCAGCTATTGACCAAAAGGGACGTCGATGAGCGAACTCATCCTGACACCCTACTGAGCCTGTCAGTGACAATATCCGTACAGTCCGTTCCGTTCGTCTATGAGCATCGCATGTCGGGCCTAGGGGGTTGGTAAAAGTCAGACCCCCAAAAGCGGTACAAGTCGTGTCGGAGTGTAGCCCAGAACGCCCTGAGATACTACTAGAATACCTACCAGTAAATCTCCTGCCTCGGCCGAGGGCTTTGCGTAATGGCTCTCCTAGACACAGCGCGACCTCACCCCCAATACCGGGAGAGACGAACCCCTGAAGATCCGCTCACTGCCTCCATGTGGCTCGGGACTGTACCCAACTAAAACCTGTTTGCACGACTCCTTTGAGCCGTGGTAGGGTAGTAATCAAAGTACAGTGGGAACTCACACGAGACAAATGACGATCCCCAGGTCAATGAACTAACCTGTACACATGTCACCAGGGAACTGCTATCTGACGTCTGGTATAATCCCAACTGGCAGGTTCCCGGCGAGTCCTGTCCGGTGTACTCATAACCTAATGAGCACCTGTATACATCTTAGGTGAACCAACTGACACCAGTGGCTTGTGAGACCGGCCACCGCCCCTCGTCGGGGTCTCGACTGTATACACTAGTCTACTCTGGAGAATCGATGCCCTGTCTCGAAACTCCTACAACTAGGGACCTTTTAAGGATGTTCTTATAGACTACCAGCTCTCACGTATATGATCGCCATCATACTGCCGGCAGTCAAGCAAGAATCCTAGGGGCTCTATCAACGTGTAATAGCGACATGTCAGGTCACCTAAAGCAGTACACGATGATAAAGATAAACCAGATAGCATACTATCATCTCGAGTAAGACTGTCCTACCGGGATAGGTCCTCCCTCAATCATTGCAATCACGTGCATGTGATCCAATAATTGACTCTGAGGGCACAATCTCCAACAATCTCCCACTTGCACTCAAGGCTAATTATTGCGATGCCGCATACTCACAGCCCGTGTGATACCGAACACCCAACTCCTCTACTAGTCAGTCTCACAAAGCTCGTTTGCGAAACTATTGCGTTCGAGGAATAGCCTCAGTGAGTGGATCCGCTGTGATGTTTCTTTCTATGTCTCTATATATCTCAAGTTTGCGGAGAAAACCATCTCCCGAAATGAGCAATACCTGTCTTAGAATGTTTGGATGTCTGATGGGACCTAGCTCATAAATGAACTCCAAATCCAAACTTCTTAGACTGTATCGTCAACTGAACTTAATCAGTATCCTGCGCCATGCCACCCTCAGTATTGCCTTGGACCACCTGTCCAAAATACTGCCCCTCGTCAGAAGGAAAACTATAACTCTGACAACCTCCTTGTCGTCCAGGTCACCTTGGAAGCCTGGAATGATATCCGTCTCCTAAAGGAGGCTGCCATTATCATATCCCTAGAACATCAACTTATGTTCTAAAACTGCTTCCGACTGTTTCTCCAGGATTGGATCAATATCAACTTATTGCATCTACTGCAAGAACAACATCTGGTGTGGTACTTGACATCTCATGATTGACTCAATTGCCTAAGCAAGTGATCTGCCAATCATGAGTATCCCTCTCCCCTTTAGTCTGTAAGACACCTTTAGAGAGGGTGACTCCATCAACTGCAGGTACACTACCGTGCCATGAGTCGTCCATTCTAAATACTCATAGAATGCTGTCAAGGTACCCAGATTGGGAAACCACCCAAATCTAGATCTAAAACCATAGATCTAGTAACCAGAATGTACGATATAATATCCAAGTCCTATATGGAGAAACCACTGTGTGACGACCAAAGTACAACCGATCGTAGTATAGGAGTATCTTTTCCTATTCTGTGTATGTCATCCAAATACCAGGACATCATACTCTACTACCTTCTCAACAGATCCATCCCCTATTCTGATGAAGTCAAACCTATGACTGTCAGGTCAGAAATAGATGATCTATCTCCGCTACATCTGCTTTAGTCTATAAATAGACATAAGCCTGATGACCACCAATGCTTCCGCTGCTCCCACTGACTACGACAACCCTCTGCCAGAGTCATATAGACGTGCACTTCTAAAGCTAGTTTAGAACGACGCTATACTCATCCTCCTGCCGGGTCTCACAGTCTGGAACAACAGCAATGGTAAGTCTGGGTAAACAAGAACCTCCCTGCCACCGTCCTTGAGCATACCGAAGTACCTCTCGAGTGCCTGAGGTTACCCACCTTATCTGCGGAGTGGCCAATGGAATGTCAAATCAGATTGAATCTTTAGGTTCCTTATCAAATCTTCAGTAATCGTTTGCGGTTCTGGAATCACTTCCAGTTCTACCATACTCCCACTATTTTTTTCTGAAAAAATCCACTTTTTAATAAAACTGTGGCGAGTCTAGAACAATATTGCTATTGTTCATCCAGATGGTAGAAAGTCAACCCTCGTCATAGCCTGGGTCAACCCACAAACAGCCATTACAGAAACGTGCCTTGAGTTGTCCAGTGTCTGGTTTTAATCATAAGCCGGACAACTCCCCGTACCTTAACAATGTCAAGATATGAACTGTTCTATATCCAATATAGAAACAGAGGCACTGATTTAATTGAACCAGATTCAAATCATGCAGCTGTCTCCAGTGCATGTCAACTAAATGGAAGGAGGCCGATCAGCGTTACTCAACTTAGGAATATTTCCAATTATGAGTAACCTGAAAGAGAAGCTAGTTCTCTTTATCATTACTATCAACTGAATACCATACACAAGTATCTACATCTTCGATCACTTTGAAGAATCCCGATACTTGCTATACCTGGTTCTCTACTCTATTCAAATACCTATAACTCCTCAAAACTTAGACCCTGTGTTTCCACGAAACACATGTCTAAGAACTAGAGAAGTTAAAAGTAAACAGAATATAGTATGAGGACCAACCCCTCTGTCCTAATGGACACTGGACAACATACAATACTCTGTATAAGTCCGCTGAGTCTAACAACTCTTTCACTCTGTGTCGTAGGTTGAAAACTGTACTTATGGTTAAGAAGAATTACACCGCTGTTTAATGCTCCTTACCTAACCATCCACTGATATAGGTAAATGTCATCGACATAATATCAAAAGGTATATCTCACTCTATGAAAATAGACGTACAGATATATCAATTTGAAATTGGTGCACAACAGCGGATATTCAAAACCAACTATTTGCCGACCGGCAAACAGCCCAGATGATCTCCTCAAATATCACCGATTACAACGAATCCCGATATAATGAGGATGATTACCCTATTCCCAATAACTTACTCCCACTCATCATCTGTAAAACCATACAGATGTGAGAATCATACCTGGTAAATACATACCCTGGAGTAAGTATCTAATCGGGAAATCAGTTTTCTTTTAACATCACACAGTGAAACTGAAACATTGAAATGTTTCGTCGGGGTATCCTGGTATTCCTAGTAATGCCTCTTCCATTATCCAGATTCACAACTGTAACCGTATAATTCTTTGCCATCTTTCTAAATCCCTTTCTATGTCTTTAGTCATTACCTTCTGTACACCCCTTTAGGCCAAATGGTTTTCTTCCTTCCCTACCGTTCGGCACCAGCCTATGGTTTGGAAGAAGACTATCCAAAAAGCATACAGGGTGTACTGTCCTAATCCTAGGAACACTCGCAATGCGAGAGAAGGTGAAGATAAAATACACCTGAATGTACTTTATTCCTATTTCTCCTGAACCAGAATCCATCCCCGAACTGGAACAAGTTCCTTTCGAGTTCGTATATAACCATACGATGGAGTATCCAATAAACTGTGGATCTTCGTAGTGATACGGAGTGTCCTGGAGAAATACAAAGGTGATTTAGGATTGGCGAAGAAACACTTGGTTCGGTCGTGAATAGCAGTCGCAATTTACTTTGCCCTCTTACTAATCCCTTGCTTTGTCTTAACTTAATACCTTCTGCACACCATCGTTATGCTAATTGGTTTTCTTCAATCCCCACCGTTCGGCACCAGCCTAAGGTTTGGAAGAAGACTATCCAATTTGCGTAATAGGTGTACTATCTCCTAAACCAAGGAGTACTCGCAATGAGAGAAGGTGAAAAGAAAAGACAACTGAATAATCCTATTCGTTTTCTCCAGAACCAGAAACTATCCTCGAAGTCCTTCGAGTTCGTATATAACCATACGATGGTTTTGTCCAATGGAAGTGGACGTTCGTAGTAATACGGGGTGTCCTGGAGAAAAGGGTAAAAGTAGGAGTGGCAATGAGGTCTGCAACTCTGACAATCCAAAAGCCAGTGTTAAGAAGGTTCGGTCAACTTGGTCACTGAGTCATAGTCCAGGGTCGGGTCAATGGTCGCTGCCAAAGAGAGAGAGAAAAGAAACACTCAGCGTGCACTCTAACCTAGATCAGAATGGTTATCACTTTGTCTAATCAGGAAACCTCCCACTGTACCTCAAAATTCTCCTCCAAACCTGAAAGAAGAATTAGTCGGGGTCACCCGAGGAGTAAAATAACTCATCAGTGGGAATCGGGATCCAACTATCATCGCATGATAACTTGACGGAATCCACTCAAGTCACCACACTCCAGAAGGTATGCGCATGCCTGGCAAGTTTCAGTTCTTTTGAAACTCCCGATGAAAGTTTTACCCCTAGGACCCAAGTGACCTTGACACAGTCAACAAATCAAAGAGTCCTAGCCAAGTTCAACCCGTCATTATTCTGGATTGCATTAAACCCACCCGTACGAGCCCTTGACACAGTCAACAAGGCCGCACGACTGCCCTAACCAATCCTATTAATATGCTGCAAACAAACACTACTTAGCTACCGCACACTACGCCTTGACACAGTCAACAAACGCAGCACGAATACTAAGTAATACTTGTAAGAAATGACGGAGGGCTACGTCTAGTTTTTGGCGAAAAACTCTTAACGTGATGAACTTGATATCGTTGAAGGAACTGCATAGCCTTTTATAAAAATATAGTGACGAAAACCTTTACTAAAGAGGTCACTCCCGGTGAAGGGATCTCGGCTCTTTCCCCGTAGAATGAGGTGCAGGATATTCCAACTGAATACCACGATGCAAAGCAAAAGTAATCGGCTATAGTGAAGTTATTGCCCTGACGCAAACTTCTGTCCAAGGGGTCACTCCCGGTGAAGGGATCTCGGCCCTTGCCTCGTCGACTGAGGAGCAGGATATTCCAAATGAATACCACGATGCAAAACAAAAGTGAACGTCCTTGCAATAACAGCTTTTTGAAAAATTGTTCCAACAACATCAGAATAGTTTTGTTTAGCTTGCATTGATCCGAATCAACTCAGTTCCATCAAAAGATCACACCAATAAAGAACGAAAATAATGATGTACGTATATGCCATCCGCATTCGCCACTGGGTCCCGTCATCACCCGTTAGGTTACTTAACTAACGACAGAGCGGGAACTGGACTAGCGCGGATGTAAAACATATACAACATCTACTAATATATATACCAATATATTATATTCGCTCAAGGCGTGATAAAAATGCAACATCACAGAAATGTACAGCATCACAGAACAAAACAGATATCTGGAAGCCCCGGGTTTCACAGAGCCGCTGCTGAAACCCGACATACCCCTAGTCGTGTGGATAGCCTGTGCAATGAAATCCTAGACCCCTACGGGCGCGACAAGTCACCCGCCAAAACCTGAAGCGAGGCAGCCCCCTCCAGCACCGTGAATGGACCACCCAGCACTTCACGGAATCCGGTAACTTGGGCACCCCTCCTGGGTCAACCTGTACCCCCTACGAGTGCGGCGAATAGCCCGCCAATCCTAGAGTGAAGCCCCCTCCGTCTCAATGCCATGAGATGCGGGCCCGTTGCCCTCTAGAACCCGGCTATCTGTGCACTCCTCCGCGGGGTAATCCTAGTACAGAAAGTAAAAATATACATACAACGGGTACATCGACCGCAACCAGGTCGTGCCCCAAAAGAATAATACAAACAGGCAGTGACGGCAGTCCACATTTCGGACGCTCGCCCCGCAATATCAAATGTACATAATACAAAAAAACTGTACTAGCATTGCATCCAGGCTATCCCCCACGACCGATCCGCAACAACACAGCATAAACATAGAACATCAACGTGAAAATCACGTTCGCAAATCCGTCTAACCGGGCTATAGCAGTTAGACGGGATTTACCGATCAAGTGACATTCACGGTCGCAGATATAATGTAAATACTGTGAAATAATGTGTTTAAAAATATCCGATCGATCAAACAATTAACAAGTGGGCCCCCAAGAAATACTGTAGCACTCACAGAGAAACTGGGCCCAAATTTAATATCCCAAAACCCCTAAAATAAGCCCACAAGGCCACTGTATAAATTGGACAAAGTGAGGACAGTAGAGTGCGGCGGAACCGCGGCCCAAGGGGGGTTTGGCCGCGGTTCCGCGCTCCACTAATCGACTGACACTGTCGAATTTTTACAGAAGTCTTAAAATTTCTTGTACAGCAGTTTTCTACAACCTGAAAAAAAAATTTGAGCAAGGAAAAATTCAACAGAAAACTGATGCAAGCAAAATGTGGTTTTTGGGATTTTGGTCGATCGGATAAGTAAAACACATTAGAACAAGCTAGGTAAGGTTAATGGCGTGGCTCTGATACCATGTTGCGCCACAGCAGCGCCCCGGCCGCCTATCCGAGGCCAAATTGCGGAATCAAAATTTTTCCTTACTTGGAAACCGGCGCTACCGCGGACAATGAAAACCCGGATCGTTAACCATTAACCTATACTAACTATCAAGAGATGGGAAGAGAAGTATACCGAGTGATCCGAGTCCTCCGGTCTTCTCGTCATCGTCCCGATCTCCCGCGGAAAGTCTTGCCTCCACATCGTCGCCTCCTCGCCGGAAGGGCACCACATCGCCTGCGTCTTTTACGGGCTCCCGCCTCAATACCGAGGCAACTCGGGCATGAAGCCGGCAACTCGACATGCTCAAGATATGCTGTAGAATGTGTAGTGTAGAGGCTATATCTCATTTGGGGTTTGTTGCCTTTGAAGATGATGGAGGAATCAAGACTAGAAAAATAGTGCTTGCATTTTTCTAGCATGAAAATGAGATCAAGAAAAATGAAACTCTCAAGAATGAAAACTCTCATCTTTTTTCTTCTTCTCAACCATGAAAAACTTATCATCTTAGAAATGGTGGAGGAAAGAATATGAAGCATGAAGGGAGGTGATGGTAGGAGCACAAGTGGTGACCACAACCAAACAACATCATAACAAACTCAAATCAACCTCTAATCACCTCAAATCACCAAAAAGCAAGTGATGATGAAAGATAAGAATGGTATCAAAAAGATGCTATCATAATTAATCATCTTACAAATAAAACCTCCACAATATGTTATTTGCAAACTTGCAAATAACACCCTCCATCCTAAAAGTCCAGCCGGGAAAGAACAAAGGAAAACCGGCCGGAACGGAATGCAAACTGGCAACTCCAGAAAACTGGTCCCGTAATAAATTACAGGAAAACCCCGATACTGTGCATACACACCCGCATCTGTATTCCGACCGGATACAAATGCAATGAGACAAAATCTACACTGTACTAAACTAGGACCGGCTTAAGCCAAAGCCGGCTAGTAATATCCGTTCGATCTTGATCCGTGCAATACCGCACATTTCAGATCGAACCCTGCCATATAACTATACGGCCACTAGTACAAACTGTCCGATCCTGATCCGTGCAATACCGCACGTATCTGATCGGACCCTGCCATATCTCCATACGGTCTCTACAGCGTTTCGCCCGAAAGCTTGAGTAACTGTAAGTGTGGTGGACTCTAAAGACTCGTCAATACTATGGCTGTGGATTTAACCACTAGCACGTCAGAGGTATTAGCCAATACGTGACGGGCCACCAGCTATTGACCAAAAGGGACGTCGATGAGCGAACTCATCCTGACACCCTACTGAGCCTGTCAGTGACAATATCCGTACAGTCCGGTCCGTTCGTCTATGAGCATCGCATGTCGGGCCTAGGGGGTTGGTAAAAGTCAGACCCCCAAAAGCGGTACAAGTCGTGTCGGAGTGTAGCCCAGAACGCCCTGAGATACTACTGGAATACCTACCAGTAAATCTCCTGCCTCGGCCGAGGGCTTTGCGTAATGGCTCTCCTAGACACAGCACGACCTCACCCCCAATACCGGGAGAGACGAACCCCTGAAGATCCGCTCACTGCCTCCATGTGGCTCGGGATTGTACCCAACTAAAACCTGTTTGCACGACTCCTTTGAGCCGTGGTAGGGTAGTAATCAAAGTACAGTGGGAACTCACACGAGACAAATGACGATCCCCAGGTCAATGAACTAACATGTACACATGTCACCAGGGAACTGCTATCTGACGTCTGGTATAATCCCAACTGGCAGGTTCCCGGCGAGTCCTGTCCGGTGTACTCATAACCCAATGAGCATCTGTATACATCTTAGGTGAACCAACTGACACCAGTGGCTTGTGAGACCGGCCACCGCCCCTCGTCGGGGTCTCGACTGTATACACTAGTCTACTCTGGAGAATCGATGCCCTGTCTCGAAACTCCTACGACTAGGGATCTTTTAAGGATGTGCTTATACACTACCAGCTCTCACGTATATGATCGCCATCATACTGCCGGCAGTCAAGCAAGAATCCTAGGGGCTCTATCAACGTGTAATAGCGACATGTCAGGTCACCTAAAGCAGTACACGATGATAAAGATAAACCAGATAGCATACTATCATCTCGAGTAAGACTGTCCTACCGGGATAGGTCCTCCCTCAATCATTGCAATCACGTGCCTGTGATCCAATAATTGATTCTGAGGGCACAATCTCCAACAGAAGGCGTCCATCATTTCGTCTGACAGCCATAGAAGTTCCGGCTCGGGACCTGCCCCTAGTCTCTCGGTGCAAGGAGCCTCTTCATCATCTATCAATGAGTGAGAGATCACATGACAACTTGCTATGTAGTCCTCAGATTCATCTGATGAGACTTCTCCATCATTTTCGTCTTCAAAGACGTGGCTGAGGAACTCTTGGAGCATGATTGGAGTCCGCGCCTTCTGGTTATACTCTTCCAGCGCGTCAATATGTTTTTGTAAGTCTGTGCGCTTGTCGCTAGGCCTCACGGGCTTTTTGTATTTCTTCTTCTTCTTTGAATATTTCGACGGCTGGATGTGAACACTTTTGCTATCACCACCATTCTTTGGAGTTGGGCGTGGCCTCAACATTCCTTCGATGATCTGGGGTTCAAGCGGATTCTTCCACCTGATCGTCGGGCATGTCTGGAGATCACTCAGCATCCTCTTGGTTTTGGCCGAAAGAGCCACCTCCCATGGAGCTTCTTCAACAAAAGAGCATGTTGCCCCCGGTGTGTCCATCTTCTTAGGAGAGTGCGGTTGTGGTGGGCTTACTTTCCACTTCTCAGACAACGCAAACTGTCACAACCCGAAATTGGCACGTGACGGCCCTAATACTGCGCAACGTCTACAGGCGTAACGCAGTAAAAGAAAACCAAAACCCAAAAATCTAAACCATTAAAAGACAAGAAAAGATAAGAAACATTGTTTAAAAGTCTTTGAAATCACAACCCAAATTCTTTAAAAGTCCAATTTTATTTCCTTTAAAATTTTGGCAGCACCTCCTTTGTAAAAGCTAGCCCCAAAAATAGGTACAACATAAATATAAAGTGAAGCATCCCCAAACGGGAGCAAATACACGCCCAAAGGCGGAAAACAATCACCACCACAAATATACGACGCCGTAGCGAAGAAATAAAGACAATAGAGAGAAAGCTGTATAAAAGACAACAAATCCACAATTTATACAATATCGTCCTCACCATGTCTCTAAGTCAACGACATAATAGTAGATGGAGAGTACAAGATACAACGAATATACAATACAAATACAGATAACCACCAAAACCCACCTGAACAAAACAGCACACTGTGAGCCGATGCGGTATCTGTAACAAAAGATGATAGATGAATAGCCAGCCTCGACTACTCTGGGGAACACTCTGTAACACCTGTGGCACAACGGGGGTGAGTTGCCAACTCGTGAATTGTAAATAATATATGCAGGTAATCGCAAGTATGCATGTAAAGCGTGAATCTAAGATATGCAATTAACAGTAATAACATGTCATATGAATGCAGAATAATGGAAAGTACACTAGCAGGTACAACCAATATATATAAAGCAATAATGATATGACGACAGTATGCAATAATCATGCGATAGGGATATGAGAATGTAAATGTGCAATAATCATGAAAGGTACACTAACAGGTACTACTAGTACACGAAGCAGTGCACAAACAGATAAGGTGAGGTATGGAGTGAAGTATGTCATTTCCACGGAATCCTGACATCGTGGTAGGATCACAATCCAGCAAGACAATTTAAATCCCAATTCCTCAAATCAGCCCCCAAATTGGCTCTCATATTATCTAAGTATCATATCTCCTCAATTGCACAATATCAAGTATATCTCATATATCCCGAATGTACAACCTCAAGTATATCTCGCATATATCGAATGTACAATCATCAAGTATATCTCGTATATATCGAATGTACAAAATCAAGTGGATCTCACATATCTCGTATGTACAATATCAAGTATATCTCGCATATCTCGAATGTACAACGGTAAGTAGATCTCATATATCTCGAATGTACAATATCAAGTAGATCTCACATATCTCATATGCACAATATCAAGTATATCTCACATATCTCGAATGTACAACAGTAAGTAGATCTCACATATCTATCCAGTATCCAATCTCAATTGAATCTCTTATATCCCGAGTCAAATCTCCAGAAATATTCTAACATCCTAAATATAATGGCGTAAATAAATATGATGAGGTCAATACACATATATTAGCGTCACATTCCACTAATATTGGTGTAAGGGTATATATAACAGCGGCTCAATCCCCTGTTATATATACAAAGGAGTAATTAGAAATATCAAGAAACCAATGTACCAAGTATCGACACAGAAATGCTGATCCATCAGGTGCTGTCTCCATGACTGGCCCCCTGATAGGTACGTATCATACGCTATCCTGAAAGCTCGAGTGCCTAGCTCTGACCCTCGCCTCTCGACGTATCTATACGTACATGACTCCCGTTGGTATCCACATGATAGCCGCTGAGTCATTGGTCCTATCACCGGAAAGTATGGTTCCCCCACTAACTCATCTCCTCACTGAGATTCTTGCCCCGGGGTACCTCCGGGCCCCACCATGTACACGTACACGGATCCCTCCTTTCCTCGCGTAGGGTATACACATCGTAAACGACAAATCTCATGGTGGCTGCTAAAATATCATATCAAGGAAACTGGGTTTTTCAAATAATGCATAATTTCTTGAACTCCCGCGGTTCCCAAATCCAGAAAATATCATGAAAAATCCATATAACAATGCGAAAATCCATGAATATAATATGTACGCCATATCTGAAATGCAAGCATATAAAAGAAAAACCGCTAATTAACTGCATCAAGTTAATACAAATATCATGTGGTTTCTATTTATCCACTTCTAAATAACATCAAGTGAAGGTAAACGTGTAGCTAAAACCAGATATATGTGAAATCAATAAGGTATAGCAAGATAATGTGTTTACCTATAAGCAATGATATAGTATACTCCGTGGGTATAAGAATAGTATGTGCAAGGTATACCTATATGTCTGGGAGTGTATATGTACCTATCACTAATGTTACAATACTCTATAGGAATACAGGTATGCTAAATGCCATATATGATAAGTAGTATGAATCAATGTCATAATGTCCCTAACCAAGCAATATAACATCTATAAGTGGTTTGTGTGTGACATGGCAATTATTGACGGTGTGTGTAGCATACAATCAGTGCTCGTGCAATATGAATCGTCAATAATATGTGCAGTGTCCTACTATTACTAGTCCAGGCACAACTACATCTAAGTAACAGGGTAAAGGCGCAATTCTAACAATAACGTAGAATATGTGACAAGTAATAAAATTTCTAGCCCTGACGCATAACGCCATGCGGGCGATTCCCCTGTAGATGTTAAATCTACTCACCAACGCTCCGAGCTAGGTGAAGCCTATCATCTATTTTCCCCTTGTCGTAGCGTTCGAAGTCCCCGCTTGCGAACCTAAAATTTCACAACACATCACATAAGAAAAAACCTTACAATGACGAAAAGACAACGAAACGCGAAGAAAACGCCCGGAAAATTACACTGCGTGCATAGCGCATCTATCGCGCACGATACCGGCCAAAAACCTTAATTGGGGTCGCTAAACTACAAAACACCAAGTCTGTTGCGCGATCGTCCCGATCGCGCAACACAACACAAGAATTACGAGGAATACAATAGATATAACCTCGCAACGACCAATCGAACGCACGTCGGAAAAACCACGAAATCTGGTAAGTAACCTATCGCAATATTTCGCACTAGTTTCTAGCTAATGCATATCTAGCGATTAAAAATACCTTAAAATAGTTTAACTAAGCTATATAAACCATTCCTATATTTTTCACACTCGCTAATTATGTTTTAGCAAAAACCTAGTAAGCTTATTGCATAATTAAACAAAGTGTTCATTAGCAAAAATTAACATTTCCTACTAGGTTAATCATCTCCAAAACAAAAATTAACACTTCAAATGAACACTAAACACTTAACAAAATTTAACCCTAACATGAATTTCTTAAACCAAATATAAATGAATTAATCATAATTTAAAAACTAAACCAAACGCATAATTAGCTAACTAAATTAGCTAGATTTAAGATTAAAGCAAGTATAAAAGGATTAAGGTAAGAATTATACCTCCCCAAGAACACCAAAATGAAGCTTAATCCATTATCTTAGCATCAAAACCCATGCTTGTTGAAGAACCAAGAAGGATTAGTGAAGGAAAAGATGGTTTTATTTTTATTTAGGATTTTTGTGGATTTATTTTGGAATTTTTCTTGAAGAATTTTGAAGAAATCATGAAGAAATGAGCTTGGGAAATATTTTGGATAGAAATTGGATATAAGGGTCGGCCATGGGGAGGTTGGGGATATTTTTGTGAATATTTTGTGAAGAAATAGCTAGGAAAGAGAGTAATAAATGCTAATTAAAGCAATTTTGCCACCTTTCACTCTTTTCTTTTCTTTTTTAATCCAAATGCTTTTGCACAAAGAAAAATCTAGATATTTGAAAAGAAGCTTCTAAAATAATTTTAGTGACAAAAAAATAAATTTATTCACAAGAGAAAAAATTTCCGATTTACATGCACAAAATACCGCTTAAAATAATATTTTATTTGGGAAAAAATCTATATGAACCAAAACCTCCCAAATACCCCTAAAGTTTGTGCACAAGCTTTATTTTAGCTAAACTAGGTGCCGGCAAGTTTATACGGAAGTTTCATCGAAATCGGGATAAAACGGGAAAAACCGACAATTTTGCCCTAAAACGGAAAAATTCGCAAAACGATTTCTGAAACGTTACAATCTCCCCTTTTATAAAAATTCGTCCCCGAATTTAAAATTTTCACTAAGCGTACCTTCAAAAAGAAGAGTTCAAAACTTCCAATTCTCGCTCACAGCCTCCCGAGTGATCATCTCACTATACGGCTACATCCAAGAAAACTCTCCACAGATAGCAAGACCCTTGACCGAAGTTTCTCCACCTGCCGGGCCATTAACACCAATGTCTGCCGGTGAGCGAAAAGATCGCGTCAAAGCAAATGGTCTAATGCTGAATCATGTGAAAAAAAAGTCATGATGGTAATTGCAAAGTATCAACACAAAGAATGCGGGGTGAAAACTCAATAATCTGGGCGGAAGTGCCAAATTAAAGGCAACGAACTAACACGCTTAAAGGATCTCAAAAGGACTTAAAATCCTGGGATAAGATTCCCAAAACCCCACATGTCATTTATCGGAAAATCTATAGGAATACATGATCTCCCACTGCGAACTCAAGCCTACGACCAACATGGTCGACATAAGACCTCTGTCTGCACTGGGCTACTCATCCTGACCTGAACCAACTGGATCATCTCCGAAGTTTCTAGACTAGCTGAGGTCCAAAATCCTACTACGCAGAGTCAGAAAACAGACTGGTGATCGACACGACCTGTCTAAACCTAGAGGTTGCCAATTGGAGTGTCTCCTGATAACAACTATCGAAGGAGAACCCTAACAATGGCGAGTGACGATCCCAACTGCCGACAACAATAACACGAACGTAAAAACATATTCTCCAGAGTCGGTATAGCTCGCTCTCACAAACCCATCATCCTGCGGATGGAAAGATGGAGCCAAAGCTTAACCAGTACCGAAGGCTTCCTGAAGTTTCTGCCCAAGACGGCAAGCGAACAGGGTGCCTTCATTGGATACGACCCTCGAAGGAACTCCATGCAACGCACAAATTAACAAAGAACAACTGAGCAAACCGAGTAAAACCGGACAACAAGCATCCGAATAGAGTCGCACCCTGACTAAACCTGGGTAGACCCATAATGAAATTCGTGGAAATCTGCCCCCATTCCCACTTCGGAACGGTTAAAGGTTGCAACTCTCCAGCCGGTCTCAGATGCTCAACCCAAAACACACAACAAGACAAACACCTTGAAACGAAACCTGAAATTTCTCTTTACATTCCTGCCCACCCGTAACTATCTCACAAGTCATATCAATGTTGGTGGAACTTGAATGAATACTTAAAATTGACAGATGTGCCAGCTCTAGGATTTCACGTCTCTACCCGATAATATCAGGTACACAAACGCATTCCTAACTTAGCACACCCTTGTCACAAATCCAGGACTCTGAATCATTACCCAGCCGAGTATGCTCAAGTATTTCTGATGAACGAGCATCGGCGGGCAGTGTCTCGCGAAAGCGATTAAGGAAAAGTGGTCGGGCGCGGACATGAGTAAGCTGTCCCCTCAGTAGAGGCGAAATTAAGCTATACTCAACGATCACGCAAGAACTGTGAATCTGCAGAAGACTATCTCAACAATCAAAATCCGCTGTAGGAAGATGTACTTTAAGCTCTGGTAGTCCGTAAAAATCTGACGCGACTCTTGAAGAAGTAGTGTCTCCAAATCTCCAACGCAAGACCACCGCGGCCATCTCTAGATCGTGAGTGGAATATCCTGCTAGTACTTCCTCCAAATATAGGGAAGCAAAAGCGATAACTCTATAGTGCTACCTCAGCAAACAATCGAGCCCACTCAAGAAACATTACAGTTAAACCACAAAGTCGCCCGAACCAAAAGCAAAGAAAGAACTGATGCAATTGTTAACCGAATCTTCGACTGCCGAAAACTCCGCACACATGCCTCAGTCCAAAGAAAGAAACCTCCACTCCGGTCAATTCAGTCGACGGTGCAGCACTACACTAACAATCCTGCATGAAATGGTGGTAGAAACCTGCTAAGCCCAAAATCTGCGGACCTCCTTCCTGCACACAAGTCTGGGCCTAAGCTGTATGGCCACGATCTTCCTCGGAACCATACAAAACCGTCTCCCGTGACTACAAGACCTAGGAGTCAACACAAATAAGCCTGACGGAACACTCCGAGAATCTAACAAACAGCTGTCACTCTCCCAATGTCTGCAAAACAAATCCTCAAGTGTTGCTCCTGTTCCTCAAGACACATTAGAATAGACCAAAATGTTGTCAATATCACAACAAAAACTGGTCGAGGAACGGCCTGAAGAAATCTGGTGTATCATGTCTATGAATGCTGCTAGGGCATTGGCGAGTCCAAAGACACCACAAAAACACACAAAGCCATAGCATGCACAAGGCAGCCTTCGGAATGCCATCACTCCGAACCCGCAACAATGATGACCAGATCCCAACAACTTAGAAAAAGTCTCGCACTTAGGAGCCGATCGAAGAAATCGTCAATGCGAGGTAAATGATACCTATCCACACCGTAAGCCGGTTCAATTGATGATCTATCAATACACAACCTCAACTGCCGTCCTTCTCCTTGACGAACAGAAAGAGGAGCCCCTCAAGGCGAAACACTCAGACGCATAAACCTCCCAACAACAACTCTGCAGCTGATCCTTAAGCTCCCTAAGCTTCGCCGGCTCATCTAGAACAACGTCGGAAAACTCTCACACTATAAGTACCCGGTCTAACAAACCAACTGTGGCTCCGGTATCTCGAATGAACGCCAAGAATCCTCGACATCTTCTCTAAAAGCTGAATAGCGAAAAGGCTGAATTCAAGCTGTGAGAAGCGGTACAACTATCCACCTGCACAACAAGAACTGACTCGCCCGGAAAACGATTCCTAACTGTTTCCTCACGGTAGTCCATAGACGCCTAACACATAGCTAACCAATACATGCCCAGGAGAACGTCAAATCCAACATCTCTAGAAGGATCCAATGACGAAAGAATTTCCTCACCGATTGGCATACGACTAAAATACGTGTCGCGCAACAAAAGAATTGCTGACAGAAGTTAACACAACAAACGGCTGATCTAGCTAACACGATACTCGTCCCAACCACGGCACAAAGTGTGAAAAAATCCAACAAGTACAACAAAAGAACGAATTAAGGATACCTGAAAACTCTGCATTGAACGCCCGTGCGTCCCGATGAGTAGAAGCAAACTCCTGTGTCTGCCCCCTAGCCGCAGCTGACTGTACTTCTCCTCTGCTAGACTGACCCCTCTGAGCGAACCTTCCACGTCCACGGCCTCTCTGAATACGACCCTGACGCGGCGCTAAGGAACAACCCCTGATGAGGTGATGAAGGGTAACTTTTAATTAATCGTCCATAACTATTAAATCCTAACGAACCCTACAAGCCCTCTTATTTTATTAATTACATCTTTAAAATAATCTAGATCTATATTTTACATTCTTGTTTAACGTAGATCTAGAAATCTTTCTATAAAATTCTTTATCCATCCACTCTTTCTCAACACATCTAAAGTAAAAGTAAAAGGTTTCACGTTTCCCAGAGGACGACCCATACTCACCTCGGTCTAGCTACGCGCGACACCATTCTGATTGTGGTTAACTACAAAAACACTCTTTCGCATCAATCAAATGGCGCCGTTGCCGGGGAAACGTGCGTAATTTTTTATTCTTGCTATTTGTGTTGAATTCTTAGACGAGTCATATCATTATTAAAACAAAACTGCAAATTGAATATTTAACGATTATTGTGTGAATTTTTGCGAGGAAATCTGGAGTCACGGACTTGAGGAAACAGGAGATCTAGGGTTCACACTTCTCTGGTAAGATTCTAACTCCCTTCTCTCTCCTCTAAAATCCAATAAAATCTATTTTCTGCAGGATTCTTTGCAAAATATCACCGCTCAAAAATCTTTTTGCAAAGTTTTGTTTTTCGGTTTGTTTTTGCATATTTTAATACGGATCTTTAAGGGGCAAGGACCAAATCAAGATTAGGTGGGGATTTCATCACCCTTCCTAAGCCCCACAAATCACAAACCAAGCATATAGATCAACCCTTCATTAATTTAAAAAATATCTAGACCAGACTCTAACGACTGTCGCGCTCAATAAGGACAGCGGAAGGTCGTGGGTAATCTATCGTTTATCCGCATTATTTTTGTAGTGCCTAGGCAAGTGTATCGAAGGCTAGTGGTTTTTAATTAGGCCCACAACGTGGTTCCTTCCCACTTACTTGGCACTTACCTGGATACAAGGGTAGTACGGAGGCGGCAGAGGATTTATCCTGCGGCTTGTCCTTTGGAAGTCTAGGAGCGGTCTAGAGACTGGACCTAGGTAACCATAGCTCTAGGGTTGTGCATTTTTGTGATTTGTCTAAATCCGTCTTTTTTTTTAAAACAAACCAATTACTTTCTCTCCTTTTTACCCCTTCCCCCTTCTTCTCTTCTTATAATGGGTGACCTAAACAGAAGAACACTTGCCGAGCTTTGCTGTCCACAACCAGATATCTCTTGTTTTCGAAATCCCTTCGGTATACCGTCCGGCTCTTCCAAGTCCTTAAGAGGTCATATAGAACAAGCAGGAAGAAACAGTTTGCCACCTCAGTCTAGGTCTTATCAACCGTATCCTAATCCTACACCTGTTTCAGTTCATACCTAAAGTGAGGAAGCCCTAGACGAATGTCCATTGCTGAGCACATAGCTAGGTCTAGAGGCCAAAGTTTCAACCCGGACCAATATCAACCATCACCACCACTGTTCGGAGAAGAGTTTGATATGCGGTTTGTATATAGCCAACCAACCAACCCATATCAATATTCTTCTTATCATAATATTGATCCTACTCCTACCCAAGTTCAGCAACCATTCTGTTCCTATCAATCCAATCCGACTTTTCCACCCACTCTAGACAGTTCTTCTAATCAGTCATTTGGGAGTTTTAATTATCCACAGGAATTTAAATCTTATACCGAAACCCCATATCAACCCAAGACTAGTCTGGAGCAGACATTAGAAAAATATATGGAACTGACGTATCAAATTATGAAGGATTTGCGTAGTAGGACAGAACTGTATACCCTTCCTAATCAAACCTCCCCTTTCCAAACTGAAATCCACAACTCCAGTTTCATAGATTCATCAAGTACACCAAATAGAATGACTGATAAGTTGTGTGACTTTGTAGTGTTTGATTTACCCGACTGTGAAGGGTACATTTCAAGTGAAACCATACCCAACCCTTGTGATCTCTACACCTCCACTCTTGAACCAAAACTGATTGAAAACTACACTTTTGATGAGGTGTTTGAGAATTTTAACCTTCACTTGAATGAAGTAATTGACATTGGGGATATATTGATGGATGAACCCGAAATTTTGGATGATTTTGTCCCACCAATTCATCAAATCCTTTCACTTCCTTGTGGTCATCATCTTGAGCCTTTAATTCTTCCCGAACCCCAAATATGTCTTGAAGTTGATGATAATGGTATACCCGAAGATCAGACCGTAATACAGCCTCAATCTTCCATATCTGGTTCAGCAACACTCAACACACCAATTTGTTTACCCATTTCACCTTCTACTTTCTCCGGCTCTTCTTCTGTTTCTATAGTTTCAGTGAGTTTTGATGAATCACAATCCGTTAATTCAAGTTCAATAATACCAGAAATTCAACTTGATATTTTTGAAAATGAGGTAGATGAGTTTTTCGAGTCCTCTACCTCAATAATTTTTGAATCAAGTAGGATAAATTCTGGCACAAAACTCTTTGACAGCAAAATGTTCAATCACACCATTGATAAAAGTTTTGAAGAACTTTTTGCTGACGAACTTGAATTTTTAAACAATACGGATTTTGTGATTGATCAATCTCCGCTTATAGAGGTTGAACCGTCACCATTCCTTCTTCCTAATCATTCACATTCATCCTCATTCTTTCTTTTCTCTAAATTCAAACCCTTTCCTGACCACCTCTTATCCCTTCCCCACTTTTTCTTGCCTCGATACAACACATTCTTCCACCAACCTATACGATATACTGATAAAATATTTGAATGGTTGGTGTTAACTTTTGGTCTTTGTAAAGTTTTATTTTGATCAAAAGACTTACCCCCTCTAAAATACTTCGTATTGTCTAACTCATGTTTGAGGGGGGGTATATTTTTGGCTCTTGAACATAACTTTTGTCGTCAAATTTGTGAGCCAAAAATAAGTTTGGGGGGGGGGATTTTCACTGTCACGGCCCAAGTTTGGATGTGACCGGCACTTAGATTTGTATCATATCTAAAGATATGCACAAGTCCAAGTAAGCTGAAAACCAAGATCAAAATACCTTATTGCGGAATTATTTATGAAAATTTAGTTTTTAAGTAAAAATCTCAATTTATGAAGTTAATTTATTAAACAAATATTAAAGGTTAAGTTTGGTTGTATTCCTAGTTGGAATCAACGACATCAAAATGAACATGAATATAAGCATATGTAACATCACTGAAACTCATAATGAAATAAGCTATGAAACTGATCAACCGATCTCAACTGTACATATACATATCATCTCCCACTTCTAAGTCAAAATACAAGTCTGATGGAGTCTTTCTACATACAAAAGTACAAAATGGAAGGTTACTACACATGTAACCTACCTAGCAAAAGATGGAATACAACCGCAAAAGTGATCCTGCCCCGTAGCTAACCGTCCACTCTATCCCTACAAGGAACAGTGGCACAACGGGGATGAGTTGCCAACTCAGTGAATACGACTAACATATAACGGCGAATAAAGTAAATATGCCGATTTATAGTTAATATCAACAATGATGAACATGATGCATACTAACATGTAGAAGCATAAATCTGTAATGTTCCATATATAAATCCAAAACTGAAATCTCATCAATTGTTTTCCAAATATGATTCATTTTCTTTCCGTGTCCATCATCGACACAAATCTTCGGTATTTCATCAGGCATCATTCCCCGAATGATCCTGTCAATCCATAACACCGGTCGGTATCTCTCATATATCCGCCGTGTTTACCACTGACTCCGGTATCGGGTATCCTCGCTAGGCTCACCGCCTACACTGCGGCCCCTGCCCCTCGGCCCCGACCGGGTCCACCATGATCCGGCTGTATAGCTACCCCACCCAGCTCGGATATACGTAATAAATTCCGCAACCGTATAGCTACCCCACCCGGTTCGGAATAAAACCAAATCAAAAAACGACATTCATGGTGGACTTGTCACAATCATCATAAAAATCCTGGATTTATGTAATAGTATTCAAAACTCAAAACCATAAATCCTCAATTCTACATTTATTTCATATATAACACCAAAATACGCATAAAGTAACAGGATGTCAATGATGAAATCTACCATTATATTAGATATGTGAAATACGATATAATCCATTTTAACAAGTATAATATTTAAGTGTAAGTGACATGGCAATATCGACGAGGTGTGTGTAGCATATAAGATGTGCACGTGGCATGACTCGTCGATAATTGTGAAGTGTTCTAACAACTAAGCAATTTATAGTTATTTATAGTGAATGCAATTTAACATTTAAGCATAATGATATAAACATTAATTCTAATAAAACCACGGGCGAAATACGCCATCTTTACAAAATTCCCCGGTAGATGTTTAGTCTACTCACCGGAAAAGTCGAATCTACTCCGGAATCGCTAATCCTTTCCCTTTCCTCGCGGCTTCCGTATTTCTCGTATCCGTGTCTAAATATGCAAAGTTACGTGTATAAGAAAAACGACTATTCCGATATAACGGAAATAGAAACACGTTATCCCTCTTATACGTTACCTATTATCTGATTATATCAAGTTATAAAACACTTATTCTTGCTGGATTTCAGCTTCAATCTGTACTGTTGCAGAATTTAAAACGCGACATGATTTAGTCGTGACGTTTTTAACGTTTTATGATTCCTTTTCCGATATAACATCCCAGATTTTAACTACAGAAAAACTAAGTTAAATCAACAGTACCAAAACATCCTAAATTGCATACTGTAGACTACCCAATTGACCAAACCCCCAAAGCCATCAACATGGCCGGCGACGCTGGCCAAATCCCCTCTGTCGCCGGCCCAAAACCGGCCCCCTCCTGTCGTTTTCTTGTGGTGTGTTCTAGTTGATTCCTACATCATTTTGACCCTGTTTAATTTATTTAATTATGTTCCAGATTACAGCAGATTCTAACAGACACTAATTTTACCTAAAATACGATATTATGTGACTTGATTAATTCTAAACTAATTAAGCTACAGAATCTAATCCCTACTGAGTTTAAGAGTTTTACCTTCCTATTTGTTGTAGGAATAACCCTCCTTGATCATTCAACTCCTCTTAGCTTGATGATGAACCAAACTCAAGAACAAGTTCCCTCTTCTTCTTCTTCCTCTTGTTCTTCTTTTCTCTTTTATTTTTCCTTTCCTTTTTGATTTTCTTTTTAAGTTTTGATCTGAGTTTAAACTGAAATTATGTTTTATATGTGAGAGGAGGAAGGGATAAGGGAAGGTGGAGGTGTCAAGGCCAAGGGTGTGCATGTTTCATGCAAGGAGGAGGTGGAAATGAGAGGTTGTATGAAAGCATGAGGTGGTTTAGTGATAATCTCCCATTTTCCTTTTAATTTAAATAAAAATTCTGAACTAATATAATTCCCACTTATATCCCCAACAATCTTCTAATTGCATAAAGCCTAAACTTTAAAATTTAACCCCTTACAACTATACTTATTATAAAACACCTATTTTGTTAAAATGAAGCTAAAAATATCATTAAAACCCTTATAACTTATTTATATTACATTCAAAAATTCTAATTTAATTTGTGTTACATATAACTTATGAAGATTGACATATTTGATTTTAACCATTTTATGATTTATTACCTTATTCTTAATTTAATTACATTTATTTATTTCTAGCTTTTTCCTAATTGTTACATTCACTTTCATATATTCTTGGCCCCATTAATAATTTCCTCCGAAGTCTACAGGTTTTTGAGCTTAACGGATGACATCAGTGAGGACACTGCTGTAAACAGGTTTGGGGGAGGTTTGTGCTTATTTACACATCAATTTGCATTATACTTTGCATAAGCACAACATTTTCAAAAATTTAAAAAAAAATTTATAACAAAAGAATAGAAAGTGAAAAATTACATCCAAAAGATAGGAATAGTTTAAGAAAACCAGGAAAATTAGAAGTTTTCTTAAACGAACTAGTAATAAGTAGTTATGAGCTGTTGTCCCAAGGGTTAGTAAGATGGAGGAAGTCACTAATCTGAAGATAAAAATAAGTCTGAAAAATAGCTTCTATTCTGGAAGCCAAACATTTGAATGTTGATACCCTACTACATGCACTTACACACGTCTTGAAACTCGAGATAGTAAAAGATACCTTAAAATGCTCTTGTCTAAAAGCCAAAGTATGAAGGAAATGAAAAAAAATGAATGAAGAAAATATAAAAATGGTGAAAAGAAAAAAATGAACACTGGTTTTGTTATCGCCAAGGCAGCAATAAAAAAATATAGCGGGGGTGCCTCTTCACCTAGTGCCCTAAGGCCAACTGGTCTGGGAGTCACTGCTAAGCCTTAGGTGGTGCAAGACGAGGAAAATATTATCACCGAATCTGCAAGCACATAAGTAATCGGTCGGTTAGTATCTCAAGAAGTATTAACGGTCGCATGAAAATGTGTGAGCAAATCCATAAAATATTCATCAAGTTAAAAAGTACTGAGGTAGATGGACAAGAGTATGATAGCTTGAATTGAATTCTCCGAGTGTAGGGATGTCCTTTACACACACGTAGGGGTATATGATCAATGTTTGGACGAAAGGTAGGACTGAAGAATAAAGACGATGTTTTATTGAGGGATAATATGATTTCTAACATCTTTTCATGACTATTAAGATAGGGCTCATGACAACTGAAAAGCTAGCATAGTTGGAAACTCTTCTTTTCAAAGTATTTCTTTTATGGTTCTTGTCTTTATATGTAAATTTCACTATCTTTCTTTTGTTATAGGATTTTGTGGGCGTAATCCGCTGAAAACCTTCAGGAGACAACACTCCTCCTACTAGGGACACCTAGAGGTTTAACGGCTTGTTGCACGTGCTCAGTGCAATCGTGTCTGCCTATGAAAGTGTGTTTAGTTTTCTCCTTTCTTTTTCTCCTCTTAAATAAACTAGTTTGCTTGGGACGATCAAAGATAAGTTTGGGGGTATTTGTTCAGTTGATAAAACTGCACATTTGTATTACATTTTTCCTACCATTTTCATATTAAAAAAGGACTTTATTATGATATATTATACATATGAGAGTTTATGTGTAAAAACACCATTTTCCATGTGTTAATATATTTTAATTAGCATTTGGTAGAAAAATGTATGCAAATAAATTCATTGACCAAATCCTAGTAGAACTAAGTCTACTAAATATTATTTAAGATTATTGTGCAGAATTTTCCAAGTTGTTATGCAGAATTTAACAAACAAATCAAGTTATTGAAGAAAACTTGCCTAATTAAGAAGCAAAACATGGAGACCAAGTCTAGAAGCAACCGAGAGAAGATTTCTGAAATCTGAAGGTGCCTAGGATTGCCAAATGTCACAAAGACAGAAACCCCAAAATTTGATGAAGAGTTGTGATCAAATGGCCGCGGATCCGCGGCCATACCCCCCCTTTGGCCGCGGATCCGCGGTAATCTGGAGAGATCTTTTGCTACAATTTTGGGAGATCAATCACTGCTGAATTTAACCAAGTTTCCAACCTAATGATTCTGGCTTTGCACTATAAAAAGGCACCAAGAGCCTCTTGGAAAAGCTATCAAGCCGACGCGATCACGAAGCCCCAGACGCTCACGTATCCAGGCTGATCATCAACTGTTCGTCTACCTCCTTGGAAGAGATCGAGAAGCAAACGAGTCTTTGTAATCATTTTCTAAGGAATCAAAGTGTAGATTGTTCAAGTTGATTAATAAAGGTAGTTGTTTTATTTAATTCTTTTCCATTTTACATTATGTTTTCCCACTCTGTCTTTTCATCTTCTTTTCCCAACATGCGCGAGTAATTCTCCGCTTGTTAGGGTTCATAGGATTAGGGTAGGCTAATGGACGATGAAGATCCCTAAACCCTTTTTAAGTCCTATAAAGTTTATGAACTTTATCAAAAGAATCATTAACATCCTAATCGGGCGTGCTAACAATTCTTTATTAGTCCCGACCGCGATTAGAGATTAGATTAATAATTGTTTTGGTAAAGGCTAGATATGAACGGAGTTCCGTGTCGAGATAAGGGTTAAGAGTGGGATTCCTTTTCCCTCCAGAAACCCTAATCTACACGCATCACCGTCGTTCTAGTTTTAAATCTATTAATGGAAAAAAGGGTAACTTTTAATTAATTGTCCATAACTAGTAAATCCTAACGAACCCTACAAGCCCTCTTATTATATTAATTAATTCTTTAAAATAATCTAGATCTATATTTTACATTCTTGTTTAACGTAGATCTAGAAATCTTTCTATAAAATTCTTTATCCCTCCTCTCTTTCTCAACACATCTAAAGTAAAAGTAAAAGTTCCACGTTTTCCAGAGGACGACCCGTACTCACCTCGATCTTGCTACGCGCGACACCGTTCTGATTGCGGTTAACTACAAAAACACTCTTTCGCATCAATCAAACGGCGCCGTTGCCGGGGAAACGTGCGTAATTTTTTATTCTTGCTATTTGTGTTGAATTCTTAGACGAGTCATATCATTATTAAAACAAAACTGCAAATTGTATATTTAACGATTATTGTGTGAATTTTTGCGAGGAAATCTGGAGTCACGGACTTGAGGAAACAGGAGATCTAGGGTTCACACTTCTCTGGTAAGATTCTAACTCCCTTCTCTCTCCTCTAAAATCCAATAAAATATATTTTCTGCAGGATTCTTTGCAAAATATCACCGCTCAAAAATCTTTTTGCAAAGTTTTATTTTTCGGTTTGTTTTTGCATATTTTAATACGGATCTTTAAGGGGCAAGGACCAAATCAAGATTAGGTGGGGATTTCATCACCCTTCCTAAGCCCCACAAATCACAAACCAAGCATATAGATCAACCCTTCATTAATTTAAAAAATATCTAGACCAGACTCTAACGACTGTCGCGTTCAATAAGGACAGAGAAAGGTCGTGGATAATCTATAGTTTATCCGCATTATTTTTGTAGTGCCTAGGCAAGTGTATCGAAGGCTAGTGGTTTTTAATTAGGCCTACGACGTGGTTCCTTCCCACTTACCTGGCACTTACCTGGCTACAAGGGCAGTACGGAGGCGGTAGAGGATTTATCCTGTGGCTTGTCCTTTGGAAGTCTAGGAGCGGTCTAGAGACTGGACCTAGGTAACCATAGTTCTAGGGTTGTGCATTTTTGTGATTTGTCTAAATCCGTCTTTTTTTTTAAAACAAACCAATTACTTTCTTTCCTTTTTACCCCTTCCCCCTTCTTCTCTTCTTATAATGGGTGACCTAAGCAGAAGAACACTTGCCGAGCTTTGCTGTCCACAACCAGATATCTCTTGTTTTCGAAATCCCTTCGGTATACCGTCCGGCTCTTCCATGTCCTTAAGAGGTCATATAGAACAAGCAGGAAGAAACAGTTGGCCACCTCAGTCTAGGTCTTATCAACCGTATCCTAATCCTACACCTATTTCAGTCCATACCCAGAGTGAGGAAGCCCTAGACGAATGTCCATTGCTGAGCACATAGCTAGGTCTAGAAGCCAAAGTTTCAACCCGGACCAATATCAACCATCACCACCACTGTCCGGAGAAGAGTTTGATATGCGGTTTGTATATAGCCAACCAACCAACCCATATCAATATTCTTCTTATCATAATATTGATCCTACTCCTACCTAAGTTCAGCAACCATTATGTTCCTATCAATCCAATCCGACCTTTCCACCCACTCTAGACAGTTCTTCTAATCAGTCATTTGGGAGTTTTAATTATCCACAGGAATTTCAATCTTATACTGAAACCCCTTATCAACCCAAGACTAGTCTGGAGCAGACGTTAGAAAAATATATGGAACTGACGAATCAAATTATGAAGGATTTGCGTAGTAGGACAGAACTGTACACCCTTCATAATCAAATCTCCCCTTTCCAAACTGAAATCCACAACTCCAGTTTCATAGATTCATCAAGTACACCAAATAGAATGACTGATAAGTTGTGTGACTTTGTAGTGTTTGATTTACCCGACTGTGAAGGGTCCATTTCAAGTGAAACCATACCCAACCCTTGTGATCTCTACACCTCCACTCTTGAACCAAAACTGATTGAAAACCATACTTTTGATGAGGTGTTTGAGAATTTTAACCTTCACTTGAATGAAGTGATTGACATTGGGGATATATTGATAGATGAACCCGAAATTTTGGATGATTTTGTCCCACCAATTCATCAAATCCTTTCACTTCCTTGTGGTCATCATCTTGAGCCTTTAATTCTTCCCGAACCCCAAATATGTCTTGAAGTTGATGAGAATGGTATACCCGAAGATCAGACCGAAATACAGCCTCCATCTTCCACATCTGGTTCAGCAACACTCGACACACCAATTTGTTTATCCATTTCACTTCTACTTTCTCAGGCTCTTTTTCTGTTTCTATAGTTTCAGTGAGTTTTGATGAATCACAATCCGTTAATTCAAGTTCAATAATACCAGAAATTCAACTTGATATTTTTAAAAATGAGGTAGATGAGTTTTTCGAGTCCTCTACCTCAATAATTTTTGAATCAAGTAGGATAAATTCTGGCACAAAACTCTTTGACAGCAAAATGTTCAATCACACCATTGATAAAAGTTTTGAAGAACTTTTTGCTGACGAACTCGAATTTTTAAACAATACGGATTTTGTGATTGATCAATCTCCACTTATAGAGGTTGAACCGTCACCATTCCTTCTTTCTAATCATTCACATTCATCCTCATTCTTTCTTTTCTCTAAATTCAAACCCTTTCCTGACCACCTCTTATCCCTTCCCCATTTTTTCTTGCCTCGATACAACACATTCTTCCACCAACCTATACGATATACTGATAAAATATTTGAATGGTTGGTGTTAACTTTTGGTCTTTGTAAAGTTTTATTTTGATCAAAAGACTCACCCCCTCTTAAAATACTTCGTATTGTCTAACTCATGTTTGAGGGGGGGTATATTTTTGGCTCTTGAACATAACTTTTGTCCTCAAATTTGTGAGCCAAAAATAAGTTTGGGGGAGGATTTTCACTTTCATATATTCTTGCCCCCATTAATAATTTCCTACCAAATCTACAGGATTTTGAGCTTAACGGATGACATCAGTGAGAACACTGCTGTAAATAGGTTAGGGGGGTTTGTGCTTATTTACAAATCAATTTGCATCATACTTTGCATAAGCACAACATTTTCAAAAATTTTAAAAAAAAATTATAACAGAAAAGTAGAAAGTGAAAAATTACATCCAAAAGATAGGAATAGTTTAAGAAAACCAAGAAAATTAGAAGTTTTCTTAAACGAACTAGTAATAAGTAGTTATGAGCTGTTGTCCCAAGGGTTAGTAAGATGGAGGAAGTCACTAATCTGAAGATAAAAATAAGTCTGAAAAATAGCTTCTATTCTGGAAGCCAAACATTTGAATATTGATACCCTACTACATGCACTTACACACGTCTTGAAACTCGGGATAGTAGAAGATACCTTGAAATGCTCTTGTCTAAAAGCCAAAGTATGAAGGAAATGAAAAAAAAATGAATGAAGAAAATATAAAAATGGTGAAAATAAAAAAATGAACACTGGTTTTGTTATCGCCAAGGCAGCAATAAAAAAATATAGCGAGGGTGCCTCTTCACCTAGTGCCCTAAGGCCAACTAGTCTGGGAGTCACTGCTAAGCCTTAGGTGGTGCAAGACGAGGAAAATATTATCACCGAATCTGCAAGCACATAAGTAATCGGTCGGTTAATACCTCAAGAAGTATTAACGGTCGCATGAAAATGTGTGAGCAAATCCATAAAATATTCATCAAGTTAAAAAGTACTGAGGTATATGGACAAGAGTATGATAGCTTGAATTGAATTCTCCGAGTGTAGGGATGTCCTTTACACACACGTAGGGGTATATGATCAATTTTTGGACGAAAGGTAAGACTGAAGAGTAAAGACGATGTTTTATTGAGGGATAATATGATTTCTAACATCTTTTCATGACTATTAAGATAGGGCTCATGACAACTAAAAAGCTAGCATAGTTGGAAACTCTTCTTTTCAAAGTATTTCTTTTATGGTTCTTGTCTTTATATGTAAATTTCACCATCTTTCTTTTGTTATAGGATTTTGTGGGTGTAATCCGCTGAAAACCTTCAGGAGACAACACTCCTCCTACTAGGGATACCTAGAGGTTTAACGGCTTGTTGCACGTGCTCAGTGCAATCGTGTCTGCCTACGAAAGTGTGCTTAGTTTTCTCCTTTCTTTTTCTCCTCTTAAATAAACTAGTTTGCTCGGGATGATCAAAGATAAGTTTGGGGGTATTTGTTCAGTTGATAAAACTGCACATTTGTATTACATTTTTCCTACCATTTTCATATTAAAAAAGGACTTTATTATGATATATTATACATATGAGAGTTTATGTGTAAAAACACCATTTTCCATGTGTTAATTTATTTTAATTAGCATTTGGTAGAAAAATGTATGCAAATAAATTCATTGACCAAATCCTAGTAGAACTAAGTCTACTAAATATTATTTAAGATTATTGTGCAGAATTTTCCAAGTTGTTATGCAGAATTTAACAAACAAATCAAGTTGTTGAAGAAAACTTGCCTAATTAAGAAGCAAAACTTGGAGACCAAGTGTGGAAGCAACTGAAAGAAGATTTCTGAAATCTGAAGGTGCCTAGGATTGCCAAATGTCACAAAGACAGAAACCCCAAAATTTGATGAAGAGTTGTGATCAAATGGCCGCGGATCCGCGGCCATACCCCCCCTTTGGCCGCGGATCCGCGGCAATCTGCAGAGATCTTTTGCTACAATTTTGGGAGATCAATCACTGCTGAATTTTACCAAGTTTCCAACCTAAAGATTCTGGCTTTGCACTATAAAAAGGCACCGAGAGCCTCTTGGAAAAGCTATCAAGCCGACGCGATCACGAAGCCCCAGACGCTCACATATCTAGGCTGATCATCAACTGTTCGTCTACCTCCTTGGAAGAGATCGAGAAGCAAATTAGTCTTTGTAATCATTTTCTAAGGAATCAAAGTGTAGATTGTTCAAGTTGATTAATAAAGGTAGTTGTTTTATTTAATTCTTTTGCATTTTACATTATGTTTTCCCACTCTGTCTTTTCATCTTCTTTTCCTAACATGCGCGAGTAATTATCCGCTTGTTAGGGTTCGAAGGATTAGGGTAGGCTAATGGACGATGAAGATCCCAAAACCCTTTTTAAGTCCTATAAAGTTTATGAACTTTATCAAAAGAATCATTAACATCCTAATCGGGCGCGCTAACAATTCTTTGTTAGTCCCGACCGCGATTAGAGATTAGGTTAATAATTATTTTGGTAAAGGCTAGATATGAACGGAGTTCCGTGTCGAGATAAGGGTTAAGAGTGGGATTCCTTTTCCCTCCAGAAACCCTAATCTACACGTATCACCGTCGTTCTAGTTTTAAATCTATTAATGGATAAAAAGGGTAACTTTTAATTAATCGTCCATAACTACTAAATCCTAACGAACCCTACAAGCCCTCTTATTATATTAACTCCATCTCTAAAATAATCTAGATCTATATTTTTCCATTCTTGCTTAACGTAGATCTAGAAACTTTTCACAAATTCTTATTTCCTCCTCTCTTTTTCAACACATCTAAAGTAAGAGTAAAAGATTCAATGTTTCGCTGAGGATGAACCGTACTCATCTCGGTCTAGCTACACGCGACACCGTTATTGATTGCGGTTAACTACAAACACTTTTTCGAACCAATCAAATATGCATCAAGTATAAATATCATGTCAAGTCACATAAAGATGAGCTACAACATAACGATCCGATGTGATATATGCATCAAGTATGAATATCATGTCAAGTCACATAAAGATGAGCTACAACATAACGATCTGATGTGATATATGCATCAAGTATGAATATCATGTCAAGTCACATAAAGATGAGCTACAACATAACGATCCGATGTGATA
This sequence comes from Agapanthus africanus, assembly GCA_030015575.1. NCBI lineage: Eukaryota > Viridiplantae > Streptophyta > Magnoliopsida > Asparagales > Amaryllidaceae > Agapanthus > Agapanthus africanus. The sequence goes on from CM057337.1 coordinate 545,055,867, forward strand.
TATGCATCACGTATGAATATCATATCAAGTCACATATAGATGAGCTACAACATAATGATCCGAAGGAAATTTTACGGTGTGAGTGTCATGGCAATTACTAACGGTGTGTGTGTAACATGCAGGATAGTGCTCGTGCAACATGGAGCGTTAGTAATGGTGCGGTGTTCTATCAATTCTAGTTTATATCCATATAGCAGGGAATGCAGTATGCACTAAATAGTAGCCATGAACAGTCAATGTATGTAAATGTAGCTATAAGGTCCTATCAGCCCCGACGTAGAACGCCATGCGGGCGATATCCCCGTAGATGTTAAATCTAGTCACCGTAGTCTCTCGCTAGGTATAGCCAACAACTTATTTTCCCTTCTGCATGGCGTCCTCCGTACTTGCCTGCGAACCTAGAATTACACAATATATCATACATAAGCTCAAAGTCACACAACCACGACATTAAAGCCGAACTATTAACTCGTGTCGTGAACCAAGCGCGCGTGTGCGCGATACGCTAAAACGTGTGATTACGCGCCTGAAGCCACTCCGACGCGTCGCGATACGCAGAAACCCAAAACCCATACACACGTATCACGCATGTCGTGAAGATTAAAATACGGGAAAATAGGTATTCACCTCCAGATTTTGATACAGAAATGATATTATAAAACTATATATACCAAAATAACCCACATAGCAGCAGACTCCAGTGGCCCAAACCCCAAATCCCAACTCACCCATCTGGTCGCAAATTGCGGCCAGAATGAATATTCCGGCGGCCTGGGTAGGGGGGTGGGCTCCCAGGTTTGGTGTGTGCACTCTATACCCCCATACATGCTACAGTAATATCTAGTTTTTCTCTGAAACATCTCGGGTAGTAGCAGATCCTACAGAGCCTTAAATCAAGTTAAAATCCACACTTTCTGCACTATAATGGAACTTTATGGTATTTCTGTGCATACTGAAACAAACCTGGCCTAAAATAGCTCTAATAACACATAATAGAGCTAACTCAACTAACAAAACCCTAATCTAACATGTGAATCACAAATATCCCTTAATATCACTAAAAATGCACAAAAATGAGATTTTTGCTAAAGAATACTACAAGTTTAAGGAAAAGGAGTGCTAACATGAGTTAATACCTTCTAAAAACCTTATAAAATACCAAAAGTTTCAGCTCTCTCCTCAGGTAAGCAGATTTGCCTTCAAACACCCCAAAAAGCCCCTTTTTCCAAGGTTTTTTTAAGGAGAAGTGTTGATTTGTGTAGGTTTTGTTTGGGGATCAAAGGGAAATGAAAAGAAGAAGAAGTGATGAAGAAAATGAGGGGGGTTTTCTGCTAGAAGCTGCAGAATTCAGTAGTGAGGAGAAGAGAGAGAGAGAAGGTCAACAAAAGTCCAATTCCTACCTAACACCCATACCTCATTTTTTTTATTAGGATTTTGAATTATAAAAAGGGTTTTGTTTTGATTAAAGGGTGGGGAATTAAAATGAACCATGCAACAAAAGAATGGTTAACATGTTATACCAAAGACCCTAAGTCAAAAAAATGGCTAAGTGTACAAGTGTACACTACAAAGGAAAATTTTCCAATTTGCTAACACGACTAAATATAATTAATAATCCTATGCACACATATATAATAACACGTATAATTACTAATTATCACGAAAAACATTCTAACGGAAATTCAAAGTGTTACAATCTACCCCCCTTAAAGAAATTCGGTCCCCGAATTTAAAAATCTAACTATACGCACATTCAAAAAGATGGGGATACCTCTTCCTCATCTCGCTCTCGGTCTCCCAAGTGACCTCCTCGCTGCTCTGGCCACGCAAAAGTACCTTGACGGACGGTATCTCTTTCGACCTCAATTTCTTCACTTGTCGATCTAAGATCATCACCGGCTGCTCTGCATAGAAAAGGTCACGCTCAAGCTGGATCGTCGGGTGCTGAATCGCATGCGAAGGATCATAAAGATATCTGCGGAGCATCAAAACGTGAAATACGGGATGCACGTCTGGAAAATTGGACGGAAGGGCTAATCGATACTCAACCGCACCAACACGCTCGAGGATCTCGAAGGGGCCCATATATCTGGGACTAAGCTTCCCCTTCTTCCCAAATCTCATCACGCCTTTCATTAGGGAGACCCCCAAGAAAACATGATCACCAACAGAAAACTCAAGTCTGCGCCGACGACGGTCCGCATAAGATCTCTGCATACTCTGGGATGCTCTCATCCTATCGCGAATCAACTGGATCTTCGCGGTCGTCTCCTCCACAATCTGCGGCCCTAAGATACTTCTCTCACTGAGCTCCGTCCAACAGGTGGGCGATCTGCATCTCCTCCCATAAAGAGCCTCAAACGGTGCCATCTAAATGGTCTCCTGGTAGCTGTTTTTGTAGGAGAACTCTACTAAGGGCAAATGATGATCCCAGCTACCTTCGAAGTCTAATACGCATGCTCTGAGTATGTCCTCGAGAGTCTGAATAGTCTGCTCTGACTGTCCGTCGGTCTGCGGATGGAATGCTGTGCTGAAACTCAAGTGAGTGCCCAAAGCCTCCTGAAGCCTCTACCATAGCCGGCTGGTAAACTGGGTGCCTCTATCGGACACGATACATGTCGGAACTCCGTGCAGTCGTACAATCTCGTCAATGTAAATCTGGGCATACTGAGCAAATCCGAAAGTCGTTTTCACTGGTAGGAAGTGAGCCGTTTTCGTCAAACGATCCACGATCACCCAGATGGAGTCATACCCTCGACTAGGCCTAGGTAGACCCACAATGAAGTCCATAGATATCTGTTCCCATTTCCACTCCGGAATGGGTAACGGCTAGCTCTCCCGCGGGCCTCTGGTGCTTAGCCTTGACTTGCTGACAAGTCAGGCATCTCGACACAAAATCTGCGATGTCTCTCTTCATTCCGTCCCACCAGTAAACACCTCTCAAGTCATGGTAGCTCTTGGTGGAACCGGGATGAACACTATATACCGATCAATGTGCCTCCTCAAGAATCTCGCGCCGCAATCCCTCAGCAGCTGGTACGCACAGTCTAGCTCCAAATCGTAGTATCCCCTGACCATCGATCACGAACTCGGAAAATCTGCCATGTTCCATCTGTGTCCTGATCTCTGAACAGCGGTCATCACTGTGATGTGCCTCATGTATACGGTCAAGCAACTGTGGGCATGCATGAACATACGCAATCTGTCCTCCGATCGGTGTAAACTCGAACTGTACCAGGCTGTCGCATAAGATCTACCAATCTGCCGACGACTGTCTCTGCACCGCGCTCAAACAAGATAGACTACCCCCGGGCCTCCTGCTCAAAGCATCCGCCATTACATTTGCCCTGCCCGGGTGATACAAGATCTCACAATCGTAGTCCTTTACTAACTCTATCCATCGGCGCTGTCTATGGTTCAGGTCTCGCTGCTGGAATATATACTTTAAGCTCTTGTGGTCAGTGAATATCTGGCACGACTCTCCATACAGATAATGTCGCCAGATCTTAAGTGCAAAGACCACTGCAGCCATCTCCAGATCATGAGTGGGGTAATTCTGTTCATGTTTCTTTAATTGCCGCGAAGCATACGCGATCACCCTGTCATGATGCATCAAAACGCACCCTAGCTCCACTCGTAAAGCGTCACAGTAGATCACAAATCCGCCTGATCCTGAAGGCAATGATAGCACTGGTGTCGTAGTCAGTGGAGCCCGTAGCTGCTGGAAACTGTGCTCACACTCCTCCGTCCAATCGAAACAAACTCCCTTCCGGGTTAACCCGGTCAAAGGTGTAGCAATGCGAGAGAAGTCCTGCACGAATCTCCTGTAATAGCCTGCCAGCCCTAGAAAGCTGTGAACCTCCGTCACTGACATGGGTCTAGGCCAACTCCGAACTGCCTCGATCTTCCTCGGGTCTACACATATACCATATCGTGTAATCACGTGCCCCAAGAAGTCTACGCTGTCTATCCAGAAAGCACACTTGGAGAATTTGGCGAAAAGCTGATGCTCCCTCAAGGTCTGCAGTGTAATCCGCAGGTGCTGCTCGTGCTCCTCTCTACTCTGAGAATACACCAAGATATCGTCAATGAACACTATGATGAATAGATCAAGATACGGCCGGAAAATACGGTTCATCAAGTCCATAAATGCTGCTGGCGCGTTGGTGAGTCCGAACGACATCACCAAAAACTCATAATGGCCATAGCGCGTGCGGAAAGCTGTCCTAGAAATGTCATCCTGTCGAACCCGCAGCTGATGGTAGCCTGATCGCAAATCGATCCTCGAAAAGTATCCTACCCCCTGAATCTGGTCGAACAAATCGTCGATGCGTGGCAAAGGATACCTGTTCCGCACTGTCACCCTGTTCAGCTGGCGGTAGTCGATACACAAACGCATACTGCCGTCCTTCTTCTTGACGAACAGGACTGGAGCACCTTAAGGAGAAATACTGGGTCGAATAAGTCCCTTATCCAGCAAATCTTGCAACTTACCCTTCAATTCTCTAAGTTCCGCCAGGGCCATCCGATAAGACGGTACAGAAATAGGCCCTGCGCTAGGAACCAAATCAATACAGAAGGAAATATCATGCTCGGGCGGTAGCCCAGGAAGCTCGTCAGGGAACACATCAGGGAACTCACTAACAACCGGAACCTGATCCATCGGAACCTCTGTAGCTCTAGTATCGAAAACATAGGCGAGAAATCCCTGACATCCCTTCCGCAAAAGCTATCCAGCGCGAAAAGAAGAAATCACACTGTGAGGGGTGGCACCACGGTCCCCCAACACAACAACAACCGACTCGTCGGGAAAAAAAATTGAACTGTCTTCTCGCGGCAGTCAACAAAAGCATAGCACGTGGCTAACCAATCCATGCCCAAAAGAACGTCGAAGTCCAACATCTCAAGAAGGATCAAATCGACAGCCAACTCTCTCTCGCCAATACGGACGGTACAGGATCGGAACACGTGCCTAGCAACAAACGACTCTCCCACAGGAGTAGTCACAAAAAGCGGCTGGTCAAGCAAACCGGACTCTCTACCCAAAGTCGACACAAAGTGTGGATACGTACGAGTGTGTGGATCCGGGATTGAATAACACGTGTGCATCAACCGAACATACAGGAAAGATACCTGAGACCACCGCATTGGACGCCTGCGCGTCCTGATGCGTCAAAGCAAAAACTCGCGCCTGTCCTCCACCTGCAACTAACTGTCCCCTGCCGGCCGCTGGCTGCCCTCTACCTCGGTCACCTCGTCCTCTATGAACAAATCCTCCACGACCATGAACTCTCTGTGCATGCGTCTGACGCGGAGTAAAAGTAGGTACTATCGGCAATGCTGTCTGGGGTGGTGAAGGTGGTAATGTAACATGCGGTGTTGCCGCCTCACTCCGGGGTACCTCCGGACAATCTCGCACACGATGATAAGATCTCCCGCAACGGTAACATCCTGATGATGGTCGCTGACCCTCCTGGGGATAGGAGCTGAACAATCGGCCTCGCATCGAATCCCTGCCACCTGCAAGGTTCCTGCCAGGACGCCAAAAAGGCCGTCTCTGCACTGACCTATCTGCACAAACTCTCTTCGGCTCTAGGACTGCCGAAGTCTCAGCAAGGCGCTCCTCAACCAATAATGCTGCATCTATTGTCGCTGCGTAGGTCTCGTAATGCTGTGCGCTGATCATAAGGAACAGTGGTGTGAGCAAGCCTCGGACAAATCTCTTAACTCGCATCTCCTCGGTAGCCACTAAGTACGGAGCATAAACTGATAGCTCGGTGAACAGGACATCATACTCTGCCACTGACATCTTCGGAGTCTGACGTAAGGACTCGAACCTGCGTGCTCGGGCATCTCTGACACTCAGGGGAAGAAAACGGGCAAGGAATAGCGCCACGAACTCTGTCCAGGTCATAGGAGGAAGACCTGCTGCTCTACCCTTCTCGACTGATTCACACCATTTCTGCGCAAGATCTTCTAGGCGAAAGCTTGCGAACTCAACCCATCTCGCATCTACGCATCTGAGTGAACGACATATCCGCGCCATTCTATCAATGAAAGACTGTGGGTCCTCGGCCACATCGGTGCCTGTGAAGACCGGAGGCTTCAGCCTCATAAACTCTGACAGCGATACTGTAATAACCTCTGTAGTCGCAGGTGCAACTGCCTGCACTGTGGGTACCACCGCGGTCTTGGCAACGGGTGGAACTACCTCTGGTCGCTGCGCTCGAAGTGTCTCAACTAGAGATCCCATCATCTGGCGCATCTCCTGCATACTGGATCCCATCGTCTGGCGTATCTCCTGCACACCAGCCCCTAACATAACAATCTGATCTGTCACGGCAGGAACAGCCTGCTTGGGCACAACCGGTGTACTACCCGGATCAGTCCTTCTCTCGGACGAGTCAACTCGAATCTCGGCCCTCGCGGCCGCTCTCTGGGCCCTCGTAGTCTTTGGCGGCATAATGGCTGAAAGGAACAATAGGATTCGATAAGGATACGGAAATCGAATCGCAAGAATGTATATACTCAAGAAGGAATTTAAATCAACAAGTCCTAAGGTCGCGTAGGCAGAGTACCGTGTCGTGAGTATGCCACGGAACATACACAAAATACGCTACCCTGCTGCAGCAACCTACTCCATCATACCAGGGTCATCCTACACTCCGAAAGGTAAAACCTACGCTTTGATACCAACTTTGTCACGTCCCAAAGTTTGGCCCGTGACCGGTACTTAACCACGTGACGTCTACAGGCGTAACGCGACTAAGTGAACCGAAAACCCAGAAATCAAACCAGTAAAAGTATAGAGTGTTATAAGTTTAAAATGAAGCACTTACTAACATGTTAAGAAATCTAAGTAAACAATCACCAAGATAGCAATATACGACGTCGTAGCGAAGATCAAGATCCACAGGTGGGAACATCACAGATAGAATAAACTGCAAGTACAGTCGGCTCACAACGAGCTCGACACCAGAATACAAATAATATACATCACCGTCCTCACACTGTCTCTAAGTCAAATACATATATGGTAGATGGAGAATACTAGATACAACAATGTACATAACTAAAAGATAAACAGATACCGCACAAAACCCACCTATCTGCAAAAGAGCTAGTACACCAACTATAGGGGTATCTGTGTCAAAAGATGTAAAACGCAGCCTGCCGCAACTACTCCGAAAGGCAACCTGCAAACACTGTGGCACAACGGGGGTGAGTTGCCAACTCGTGAATAGAGATAACATATAAAAGTAATCGCGAGCATGCACGTACTGCGCTACTCAATCATATGCCAACAGATGATATCAATATGTGATAAGCAGTATGTGCAATAATCATGCAAGTGCTCTTTCAGGTAATATAACTACAGGATGAGGTACAATAATAAATGCTGAGCATGGGCAATATAATATCTACATGGAATGTCAACGTGGAATATATAATCGGTGTCCATCAATGCACCCAGATCCCCCAAATAGCTCAGGCGCCGGCACTCTCATCGGCCCTCTAATCCTGTAAATCTCTGAGAATCACGAGTGCCCAACATCGGCACCCAAATATCATAAATACTCGTGTCCAGCATCGACACGCAAATCCTTATCCATCGGGCCCCGTCAGTCCGGGTCAGCCCACGGGCTCCGTCTGCGGTATCGGCCCTCGGCCCTGGCAGCACGGATCACCCCGCATCCATCTATCGACTCTGATCAGTATCCCCTGGATAACTGTCAGGTCCAACCAGTCACCGGTAGGTAGTAGTCCCTCTGCCAGGCTCACCGTCTACTACACAGCGAAACCGTTCTCGCCACGGGGTACCATACCGGGTCCACCATGTACCCGTAATCGGCCTCAACCAGCTCCTCGATTCGGGTTCACATATATCACTCTAGCACCGAGGAAACACATGGTGGACGCACCGAAATATCATATCAAGGGAACCGGGTTTTTAAATGATTACATATTTGAAATAGCCACGGTTCCCAAATCCAGAAATCACATGTAATCCAAACCAATATGAAAGTCAATGATCCGATATGATATGTGCATCAAGTATGAATATCATGTCAAGTCACATAAAGATGAGCTACAACATAACGATCCGATGTGATATATGCATCAAGTATGAATATCATGTCAAGTCACATAAAGATGAGCTATAACATAACGATCCGATGTGATATATGCATCAAGTATGAATATCATGTCAAGTCATATAAAGATGAGCTACAACATAACGATCCGATGTGATATATGCATCAAGTATGAATATCATGTCAAGTCACATAAAGATGAGCTACAACATAACGATCCGATGTGATATATGCATCAAATATGAATATCATGTCAAGTCACATATAGATGATCTACAACATAATGATCCGAAGGAAATTCTACAGTGTGAGTGTCATGGCAATTACTAACGGTGTGTGTGTAACATGCAGGATAGTGCTCGTGCAACATGGACCGTTAGTAATGGTGCGGTGTTCTATCAATTCTAGTTTATATCCATATAGCAGGGAATGCAGTATGCACTAAATAATAGCTATGAACAGTCAATGTATGTAAATGTAGCTATAAGGTCCTATCAGCCCCGACGTAGAACGCCATGCGGGCAATATCCCCATAGATTTTAAATCTACTCACCGTAGTCTCTCGCTAGGTATAGCCAACAACTTGTTTTCCCTTCTGCGCGGCGTCCGCCGTACTCGCCTGCGAACCTAGAATTACACAATATATCATACATAAGCTCAAAGTCACACAACCACGACATTAAAGCCGAACTAGTAACTCGTGTCGTGAACCAAGCGCGCGTGTGCGCAATACGCTAAAACGTGTGATTACACGCCTGAAGCCACTCCGACGCGTCGTGATACGTAGAAACCCAAAACCGATACACACGTATCACGCGTGTCGCGAAGATTAAAATACGGGAAAATAGGTATTCACCTCCAGATTTTGATACAGAAATGATATTATAAAACTATATATACCAAAATAACCCACATAGCAGCAGACTCAAGTGGCCCAAACCCCAAATCCCAACTCACCCATCTGGCCGCAAATTGCGGCCAGAATGAATATTCCGGCGGCCTGGGTAGGGGGGTGGGCTCCCAGGTTTGGTGTGTGCACTCTATACCCCCCATACATGCTACAGTAATATCTAGTTTTTCTCTGAAACATCTCGGGTAGTAGCAGATCCTACAGAGCCTTAAATCAAGTTAAAATCCACATTTTTTGCACTAAAATGGAACTTTATGGTATTTCTGTGCAAACTGAAACAAACCTGGCCTAAAATAACTCTAATAACACATAATAGAGCTAACTCAACTAACAAAACCCTAATCTAACATGTGAATCACAAATATCCCTTAATATCACTAAAAATGCACAAAAATGAGATTTTTGCTAAAGAATACTACAAGTTTAAGTAAAAGGAGTGCTAACATGAGTTAATACCTTCTAAAAACCTTATAAAACACCAAAAGTTTCAGCTCTCTCCTCAGGTAAGCAGATTTTCCTTCAAACACCCCAAAAAGCCCCTTTTTCCAAGGTTTTGTGAACGAAAAGTGTTGATTTGTGTAGGTTTTGTTTGGGGATCAAAGGGAAATGAAAAGAAGAAGAAGAGATGAAGAAAATGAGGGGGGGTTTTCTGCTGGAAGCTGCAGAATTCAGTAGTGAGGAGAAGAGAGAGAGAGAAGGTCAACAAAAGTCCAATTTCTACCTAACACCCATACCTCATTTTTTTTATTAGGATTTTGAATTATAAAAAGGGTTTTGTTTTGATTAAAGGGTGGGGAATTAAAATGAACCATGCAACAAAAGAATGGTTAACATGTTATACCAAAGACCCTGAGTCACAAAAATGTCTAAGTGTACAAGTGTACACTACAAAGGAAAATTTTCCAATTTGCTAACACGGCTAAATATAATTAATAATCCTATGCACACATATATAATAACACGTATAATTACTAATTATCAAGAAAAACATTCTAACGGAAATTCAAAGTGTTACACTGCTGCATGCTGATCCCAAGGAACAATTGAGTAATAGGGGTGACAACCTCCTGTCGCTGCGCTCGAACGGCATCAACCAATGATCTCATCGTCCGGCGCAAGTCCTGCATCTCTGCCACAAGCCTAGCAAGCTGCTCTGTCGAAGGATGATCCATCTGCACCTGTGCAACTAGCGTGCCATCCTGGTCAGTGCTCATCTCACCCGAGCCAACTCTAACCTCGGCCCTCGCTGCATCATTCTGAGTCCCCATAGTCATCGGCGGCAAGGTTATAAATGGAGATGAGATTTGATAAGGACACAGAAATCGAATCACAAGGATATGAATCATCAAGGAAGGAATTTCAAGCAATTTTTACTTAGGTCACTTTAGGCGAAGTACCGCATCGTAAGCATGCTGCAGACATACACACACTAGGTTACTCTGCTTAAACTACCTACTCCATCATACCAAGGTCATCCTACTCTCCGAAAGGTAAAACCTAGCGCTCTGATACCAACTTTGTCACGACCCGAAATTGGCACGTGACGGCCCTAATACTGCGCAATGTCTACAGGCGTAACGCAGTAAAAGAAAGCCAAAACCCAGAAATCAAAACCATTAAAAGACAAGAAAAGATAAGAAACATTGTTTAAAAGTCTTTGAAATCATAACCCAAATTCTTTAAAAGTCCAATTTTATTTCCTTTAAAATTTTGGCAGCACCTCCTTTGTAAAAGCTAGCCCCAAAAATGGGTACAACATAAATATAAAGTGAAGCATCCCCAAACTGGAGCAAATACACGCCCAAAGGCGGAAAACAATCACCAACACAAATATACGACGTCGTAGCGAAGAAACAAAGACACTAGAGAGAAAGCTGTATAAAAGACAACAAATCCACAATTTATACAATATCGTCCTCACCAAGTCTCTAAGTCAACAACGTAATAGTAGATGGAGAGTACAAAATACAACGAATATACAATAAAAATACAGATAAGCACCAAAACCCACCTGAACAAAACAGCACACTGTGAGCCGATGCGGTATCTGTAGCAAAAGATGATAGATGAATAGCCAGCCTCGACTACTCTGGGGAACACTCTGTAACACCTGTGGCACAACGAGGGTGAGTTGCCAACTCGTGAATAGTAAATAACATATGCAGGTAAACGCAAGTATGCACGTAAAGCGTGAATCTAAGATATGCAATTAACAGTAATAACATGTCATATGAATGCAGGATAATGGAAAGTATACTAGCAGGTACAACCAATATATATAAAGCAATAATGATATGACGACAGTATGCAATAATCATGCGATAGGGATATGAGAATGTAAATGTGCAACAATCATGAAAGGTACACTAACAGGTACTACTAGTACACGAAGCAGTGCACAAACAAATAAGGTGAGGTATGGAGTGAAGTATGTCATTTCCACGGAATCCTGACATCGTGGTAGGATCACAATCCAGCAAGACAATTTAAATCCCAATTCCTCAAATCAGCCCCCAAATTGGCTCTCATATTATCTAAGTATCACATCTCCTCAATTGCACAATATCAAGTATATCTCATATATCCCGAATGTACAACCTCAAGTATATCTCACATATATCGAATGTACAATCATCAAGTATATCTCGTATATATCGAATGTACAAAATAAAGTGGATCTCACATATCTCGTATGTACAATATCAAGTATATCTCACATATCTCGAATGTACAACAGCAAGTAGATCTCATATATCTCGAATGTACAATATCAAGTAGATCTCATATATCTCATATGTACAATATTAAGTATATCTCACATATCTCGAATGTACAACAGTAAGTAGATTTCACATATCTATCCAGTATCCAATCTCAAATGAATCTCTTATATCCCGAGTCAAATCTTCAGCAAAATTCTAACATCCTAAATATAATGGCGTAAATAAATATGATGAGGTCAATACACATATATTAGCGTCCTATTCCACTAATATTGGTGTAAGGGTATATATAACAGCGGCTCAATCCCCTGTTATATATACAAAGGAGTTATTAGAAATATCATGAAACCAATGTACCAAGCATCGACACAGAAATGCTGATCCATCAGGTGCTGTCTCCATGACTGGCCCCGTGATAGGTACGTATCATACGCTATCCCGAAAGCTCGAGTGCCTAGCTCTGACCCTCGCCTCTCGACGTATCCATACGTACATGACTCCCGTCGGTATCCACATGATAACCGCTGAGTCATTGGTCCTGTCACCGGAAAGTATGGTTCCCCCACTAATTTATCTCCTCACTGAGATTCTTGCCCCGGGGTACCTCCGTGCCCCACCATGTACACGTACACGGATCCCTCCTTTCCTCGCGTAAGGTATACACATCGTAAACGACAAATCTCATGGTGGCTGCTAAAATATCATATCAAGGAAACCGGGTTTTTCAAATAATGCATAATTTCTTGAACTCTCACGGTTCCTAAATCCAGAAAATATCATGAAAAATCCATATAACAATGCGAAAATCCATGAATATAATATGTACGCCATATCTGAAATACAAGCATATAAAGGAAAAACCGCTAATTAACTGCATCAAGTTAACACAAATATCATGCGGTTTCTATTTATCCACTTCTAAATAACATCAAGTGAAGGTAAACATGTAGCTAAAACCAGATATATGTGAAATCAATAAGGTATAGCAAGATAATGTGTTTACCTATAAGCAATGATATAGTATACCCCCTGGGTATAAGAATAGTATGTGCAAGGTATACTTGTAGCTATGTCAGGGAGTGTATATGTACCTATCACTAATGTTATAATACTCTATAGGAATACAGGTATGCTAAATGCCATATATGATAAGCAGTATGAATCAATGTCGCAATGTCCCTAACCAAGCAATATAACATCTATAAGTGGTTTGTGTGTGACATGGCAATTATTGACGGTGTGTGTACCATACAATCAGTGCTCGTGCAATATGAATCGTCAATAATATGTGCAGTGTCCTACTACTACTAGTCCAGGCACAACTACATCTAAGTAATTGGGTAAAGACGCAATTCTAACAATAACGTAGAATATGCGACAAGTAATAAAATCTCTAGCCCTGACGCATAACGCCATGCGGGTGATTCCCCTGTAGATGTTAAATCTACTCATCAACGCTCCAAGCTAGGTGAAGCCTACCACCAGTTTTCCCCTTGTCGTAGCGTCTGAAGTCCCCACTTGCGAACCAAAAATTTCACAACACATCACATAAGAAAAAATCCTACAATGACGAAAATACAACGAAACGCGAAGAAAACGCCCGGAAAATTACACTGCGCGCTTAGCGCATCTATCGCGCACGATACCAGCCAAAAACCCTAATTGGGGTCGCTAAACTACAAAACACTAAGTCTGGACCCCGATCGTCCCGATCGCGCAACACAACACAAGAATTACGAGGAATATAATAGATATAATCTCGCAATGACCAATAGAACGCACGTCGGAAAAACCACGAAATCTAGTAAGTAACATATCGCAATATTTCGCACTAGTTTCAAGCTAAAGCATATCTAACGATTACAAACACCTTAAAATAGCTTAACTAAGCTATCTAAACCATTCCTATATTTTTAACACTCGCTAATTATGTTTTAGCAAAAACCTAGTAAGCTAATTGCATAATTAAACAAAGTGTTCATTAGCAAAAATTAACACTTCCTACTAGGTTAATCATCTCCAAAACACAAATTAATACTTCAAATGAACACTAAACACTTAACAAAATTTAACCCTAACATGAATTTCTTAAACCAAATATAAATGAATTAATCATAATTTAAAAACTAAACTAAATACATAATTAGCTAACTAAATTAGCTAGATTTAAAATTAAAGCAAGTATAAAAGGATTAAGGTAAGAATTATACCTCCCCAAGAACACCAAAATGAAGCTTAATCCATCATTTTAGCATCAAAACCCATGCTTGTTGAAGAACCAAGAAGGATTAGTGAAGGAAAAGATGGTTTTATTTTTATTTAGGATTTTTGTGGATTTATTTTGGAATTTTTCTTGAAGAATTTTGAAGAAATCATGAAGAAATGAGCTTGGGAAATATTTTGGACAGAAATTGGAGATGAGGGTCGGCCATGGGGAGGTTGGGGGTATTTTTGTGAATATTTTGTGAAGAAATAGCTAGGAAAGAGAGTAATAAATGCTAATTAAAGCAATTTTGCCACCTTTCACTCTTTTCTTTTCTTTTCTAATCCAAATCCTTTTGCACAAAGAAAATCTAGATATTTAAAAAGAAGCTTCTAAAATAATTTTAGTGACAAAAAAATAAATTTATTCGCAAGAGAAAATTTTTCCAATTTACGTGCACAAAATACCGCTTAAAATAATATTTTATTTGGAAAAAAATCTATCTGAACCAAAACCACCCAAATACCCCTAAAGTTTGTGCACAAGCTCTATTTTAGCTAAACTAGGTGCCGGCAAGCTTATACGGACGTTTCATCGAAATCGGGATAAAACGGGAAAAACCGACAATTTTGCCCTAAAACGGAAAAATTCGCAAAACGATTTCTGAAACGTTACACAAACTTGCCCTGTTGGTGCTGATCCTCGATACATCCCTTAAAGACGAAGCAATTTTCAATTGGATGGCTTACCGTTTGGTGGTAAGGACAATAATTGGGATTATTCGCTTCGCCGGGTTGTAGTGGTCGCTTTGGATTCGGCAAATTGATAAGCCTGTTGCGCATCGCCAGCTCGAATAGTCTCCACGTTTTGTCTCATGGGAAAGAGTAAGGGCACTTCATTTTCTCATTATAATAGCACCGTCTCTCTTCCAGTTGATCCGTTAGCTTCAGAGCACTGGGCTGTTGTTGGGTGTTTGCAACGAAGGCCGCCTTCCCTTTACCCTTTTCGTTCCGCGGTTCCGGTTTCGGAGGAGACGGTCTATGACCCATCTGATCCATCTGGGCTAGCTTGTCGATTAAAGCCTGAAATGTTGTCGGTTTGAAGAACATCATGAACTGTGAAATAGTTGCATAAGGGTCTAAGGTGCCCACGAACATGCCTACCGCTGGTGCTTCTTCGATGCGTTGTTCGCACTTCAACCACAAATTTTGCCATCGGATTGCGTATTGAACCCAAGTTTTGCCCGGCTTCACCCTTGCATTGATCAACGCCGTTATTAGGGTGCGTTCGCTGGCACTCGCGAATCGCTGGGTGAATAACAACTCCATCTCTGCGAAAGTTTTGACGGAGTCGTTTGGAAGCTCGGAGTACCACTCAAACACTGTTTCCGATAAGCTACCGACGAATTGACGGAGCAAAAGCTTATCATCACCACCGGTATTACCACATAAAGCCCTGAACTGGGCTACATGTTGGTGCGGATTGCCTGTCCCTTTGTATACATGGAATTTGGGGATCGTGTAGCCCGGCGGGTACTTTATCTGATCATACCAGCCTGGATACGGTTGCCCCGTTTTGACAATTTGGCCGGCCGCTTCATTTGCCTGGTGAAATCTTATTTGCTGGGCAATATAATCATCCAGGGTGGCCTTGGAGATAGTTTCCTCTTTGGCTGCTGATTGATGATAAAATTCAAGACTGTGTAAATCGAATAAAACGAATAAGTTTCTTTGTGTCGGTATTTAGAAAATTGAATAAAATTCACAATCAAAGAATTATATTTGACTGCAATCAACTATAGTGTCAGTTGTAGATCGTAAGCGAGTGCGGATCGTCCACAGGGATTGTGCGATTAGTTTTTATGTTTGATTTGTTTGAATTGAAAAGTTAATCGAAAAGAAAAGAAAACATGATTCAAGATTTTATCGATTGCTTCAGGTGTCACTAGTCTAATCAAGAATCAAGAAAATGATAAACAATCGAGAATTGGGTTTCGATGATATTTCCAACCAAATGTCAAGAATCTAAATGAGGCTCGCAGGAATCGATCGGATCTATAGACGTGATGTAATCTCAAGATATCGTATTCTTGTCCTTCGAAGAATTGATACTAGATCGATGATGATCGACGAGAGTTAGGGCTTTCTCGTGAAACTAGGGTTTCATCATTTAACCCTTGTTCTTTCATCGATATCATTCACATTCTAGCCTCTAGCAATTTCAAGAAACGATCGTAACTTCCCAATTTCGAGCGATATCATTCAAGAAAGCATCGCAACGAAACTGGGTCGTCGGTTCTTGAACTTGCTAGGGTTTACAAAACTCGTAGGACTCAAGAATCGATTTAAGATATGTTACATCATCATTCTATTGATCGTTTCGACTCCTCGACGAGCGGAGTATTACTCAAACATCATGACAAGAACTACAACTAGAAATTGAGATTGAATCATGATGCAAGAATTTAAAGAAAACAAGATAAAAGAATATCACCTTTTATTTATATCAACAATTTGATTACAGTCGCTCAAGAACTACAAAAGGAAGAACTAAATTGTCGATCTGGCTTTGCTTTTTCTCCGTGAGTCGTGGATCGGCTTGGACCACTTGCTCTGTTGAAGATCGGCTCCGCTCATAAAAGGTTGAAGGGCTTCTTGCTTGATGTGGTACTCGGGATCTTGGCTTTTGATTGGAATTAGGGTTAGGGTTTCACACAAGTCTTGTCACTAGACTTGTGGAAGAAGAAGATGAAGAAAGAGGTAGGGATTTTTCTAAGTATCTAAGTATTGGATTTTAGATCATAGAATGCCTCCATTCACCCTAGATCTAGGCTTCTATTTATAGACTTCCCAAACCCTAGGTCTAGGTTTGAAATTACAATTCCCTCCAAAAGTTTGTTGAGGAGTTTCTAGAAAGAGTTTGTTAGGAGCTAGCTTAGGCTTTAAGCTAGGATTAATTAAGCATTAGAAACCCTAGTTTGCTGATCTGGCAGAAGTTTCTGGAGTCTTCTGGAACTTGAAGTGTCTTGAAGAGCTTCTGGAAGTGAGGTAGGAGTTATGCACTGAATTTGAGGTGATGATGTGTCAAGGCTGCCACGGAACCGCGGCTCAAGCCGGCTCCGGCCGCGGTTCCGCGGCCATGTTGGCTCTTTGTGGCTTGGTTCTTCTGGTGTGGTCTTGGGATGATATTTGGAGCTTTATCTGATGTGTTGATTTGTATTTGTCCCTTTGGATTGATACCAGAACTGAAATCATTGAGTTGGCGTAATGTTTGATCAGTACCATGTAAATTTTTGGCTTTTCTTCTAAGTTTTCCTGCATAGATCTCAAAACAAGTGTTGCGCATTATAGGGATGATGCGATGCCATGAAATGCCGTCAATTTCCTTTATAGTGCCGGTTTTAGGGTCTAACACATGCAATCTGATATTTAACAACTGATTTGCTAATATGTGAAATATGAATACCGTACACTTCTAAATGAATGCAAATGATAAGGAAATTGCCGGTTAAAAGATGCAGTATTTTTGACTGATCAGCTGCTAAAAGAGCCGGAGGAGGATTCGATGTTTCCCCTTTGTCGTCTTCAATAATGATCGGAGGGTCTTCGGATGGAGGATCCGGCTGTAACATCATCCCGACCATGTCTTGGAAGAGAAGTTCCATTCGCTTTATGTTGGTCTCTTTCTCTGCGGCTTCTTTGTCCTTCTTTTCGAGGACTCTGGGAAGGAAGTCAGCATCAGTTTCTTGTTCGTGGCGCTGCTCCGTGGATGTTTCCGGGCTTTCTTTTGGTCCGGTGAGTGCGGCCATCGCAGTCAGCATCTCCTGAAGCTTCTGCTGCTGTTGTTCCTGTGCTCTGGTGAGGGATCGGATGAGTGGTCGGTGGCCCGTAGAAACACGGCTATCCTCTTTCCTGGATGCCATATAAATGGTATGCACCACCATGCCCCCAGACTTAGGGCGTTTGGGCTCAGTGCCTTTGACATTTGTCGCAGGCATTGGGATTTTATCCGGCCTCCCTCTTTTCTGAGTGATCGACGTTGAAGGGGGCCGTTGCATCTGGCACCCAGGTGGTTGTCGCCTTCTGTGGCTTAACAGGACGGTTCTCTTCCCGTAAGACCTTCAGCTTCTTCTGCCGGCGGGGATAGTCTTGATCCATGATTGATTCTCGGACTTGTCGCCAGATTTTGTAAACTTTGGAAGACAGCCGTTGAGGGGAATGCTTCGGCTTTATTTCCGTGACAGTCTCCACCAGTGGCAGAGGTCTTTTCAGTACGGCAGTAGGCGAATTCCTGCGTACTTTGTTCAGCAGCTCAAAACTGTTCCCGGTTGGGACAGCAGCATTAATTTCCACCGTTGGAGCTGGTGGAGTTAGCCCAGAAGGGGAGTTGCCTCCGACCTTCCTTACTCGGCGCCAGTGGCGACGTCGAGCGTGTCGAGTTGTTGGGTTTGGTTCAGCGATGGCTTTTCTTGCCCTCTGTCTATGTAACAGGCTGCTGCTGGCATCATCCTGTTGAAGACTGATGTCCTTTGAGAAGCAGTATCCAATCGGTTGAAAACAGTCTTCTGAGCAGGGACAGGAACCGTAGCGGGAGCCGGAACAGTCAGTCTTGTAAAAACTGACCCTTTGGTTGGAGAAGCCGCTTTGACGACTTCGGGAGCATGGTTGGTCACTCCTTTCGGAATAACCTTTTCTTTAGGTGAAGGCTTCATCATGAGCCCACATGGACTTTTGCCCAATCTGGCGAAGACCGAGGTGTTAGTGTTGGACTACCCGTTGAGAGGGGCCGCAGTAGCTATAAGCCGATCGAAGACCGACTTCTTGGGAGCTTCTGGTGTTGGTACAGGACCGATGAAGCTCGTTGGCGGGAGTATAGTCCCGAAAAACAATCCTGTGGTGGCTTGGGTGACCTGTTCCACCAGCATCGTGAACACGGAAGCCACCTGGGGCCCGTAAGTTATGCCCCCAGTTGAGGCAGGCCATGGGTTGCAGTTGCATGTGGAACACTTTGAGCAGGTGAACGCTATTGATCCTTTGCTTTATGCACCAAGCAAAACGCCAAATCTTAGTATCTTGAAACCCAAAGGCAACCATTAGCAAACCGCGATTCGTTCGCGAACACGACATACAAAGTGTGGAATGGAAAGAGGAAAAGGTCCCACCGGGCGTGCCAGAATCTGTTCCCCTCCGAATAACGGAGACGCGACCGCGTAGGTTCGTCTTGCCTGAAATTCGGGGTACATGCTAATTGGTGCTATCCGTCCACCTCTCCGAAGATGCCAAGTTGATTTATGGCACCATATATCGAAAGTTTAAATGGATGTGGCTGATGTAGCAGACTTCGTCAGATTCTCCCAAGCTTGAGGGGTTTTTGATTGTGGGGACGCTCTTCCCTGCAGGCGCAAACCCCTGCAGTTAATTACGCTACCGCATCGCGGTAACCACTTTCTCCTTCTCCAGATAGTCACTTCGTGTCGTGGGTGTTTGTTTTGTTTGTGGTTGCCCGTAGATTGTATACGGAGACTAATTTATGTTGTCGCCCGTAGGGCGTGGACAGGTCCAAATCCGTATCTTTCTTAGATTTGGTTTTGGGGGGTTGGGTTTAAGGATATGTTAGCCTCTTTTGAGACTAAGATCAACTTAAACGTTAGTTAAGGATACGTTAGTCACATTTTAGACTAAGATCAATTTGACATGATCGTTTAGATCCAACAAGAGAGCAATCGGGCTCTATTGTTTAGTTTAGTGACATTGCGGTCGATAATTAGTTTAAGGACATTACGGTCTAATGTTAGTTTAAAGACATCGCGGTCGAGGTTAAAGACATCATAGTCCGTTGATTTAAGTACTCCACGGTCCGTTGTTAGTTTTAAGACATTGCGGTCGAGGTTAAGGACATCATAGTCCATGGGCTTAAGGACCCCACAGTCTGATGTTAGTTTTAAGACATCACGGTCGAGGTTAAGGACTCATAGTCCATGAGTTTAAGGATCCCACAGTCCGTTGTTAGTTTAAAGACATCACGTTCAAGGTTAAGGACATTATAGTCCATGATTTTAAGGACAACACAGTCCATGAAATGTATGGTTGTCGAGACCCGTCACCTCTTTGAAGACGTTGAGAAATTACAACGACAAATATCAAAGGAGTGAAGAGATATACCCTTAAACCAAGGTGGATTAAATGATATATAGCCCAGTTTGGAACTAAGACCAATTAATTATATTATGAACACATTGGCTTAGTTAAGTCTGAATTGAGGACTTATGGCCTTCTTGGGCAAAGTCCAATTAAGTTTGGAATATTGGCCCTTTGTTGGTCCATTAGACATTTTTCTGGGTTCAAGCCCATATTGTTTAGCAATGCTAAACAAGAGTTTGAGGGCTTTGATAATATTTGGGTCTTTGGCTAAGGATTAAACATTATACCTCTGAGTTTCCACTCAATTTTGATATTCAATTGAATGGGAGGCTTAGCCTCTAGAAAATTAGCCAATTGGGCTAAAGCTAGTGTTAAACACTAGAGAACAACAGTGTTAAACACTGGAAATAAGATTTTTAAATTAGTGTTAAACACTAAAAATGTGATTCTCAAATTAGTGTTAAACACTAACAGATAACAGTGTTAAACACTGGAAACCAAATTGTCAGATTAGTGTTAAACACTAGAAGAGGAAGGGATCACGTGAGAGCACGTGATGGCATCAAAAAGTGGGGCCAGATCCTCTTTATTTTGTTCTGTAAACAAGTGTTAAACACTTTTTTTATTTTTCATAGCCATCATGTGTGGGCACGTGATGTATACTCATGCCCCGATTTTATTAGAACATTCCTTAGGGGTCACGTGGTAACACGTAAGAGCGCCCAAGTCAGATTTTGCCTTTGCTTTTATTATATATAACAAGGGTCACGTGGGAGCACGTGAGGTATTGCCTCAGGGCTAAATCCTTCTCATTTGTGGGGATCTTTTCAGGGGTCACGTGGGGCAAGTGACCTTAGTCTTTACAGAGATCTTTTAAGTCTCCTTATTTTATTTTGAGAATTAAATTCTCTGTAGGGTTAAAGCCCTAATTATGATTTTGGAGGAATTAAATTCCTATGTATGTGGAAGAATTAAATTCTTATGCAGGGTTAAACCCTAATTTCTTTTAGAGGAATTAAATTCCCATATATGTAAAAGAATTAAATTCTTGTATAGGGTGAAACCGTAATTTCATTTTAAGAGGAATTAAATTCCTGTGAGTTTGAGAGAATTAAATTCTCAATTAGGGTTAAACCCTAGTTCTTTTCATCTTGAGGGAATTAAATTTCTGTAACTTTGGGAGAATTAAATTCTCATATATGGTTAAACCCTAACTTTATCTTGGAGGAATTAAATTCCTATAACTTTGGGAGAATTAAATTCTCATATAGGGTTAAACCCTAACTTTATCTTGGGAGAATTAAATTCTCTAAACTCAATTCCCACTCTGAGTTTTAGATCCGCATGGTAGGATTTCAATCCGATGAGAATTAAATTCTCAACTTATGGGGAGATGTGCTCTTTTCAGATCTTCAACTAGAGGAAGAACTAAGTTCTTTTGTGTAGAAGAGTTAAACTCTTAGATTTGAGAATTAAATTCTCTGTTTGAAGTTTTGATCCCCTTTCTTTTCTCACCTAGGGTTTTTCTTTGCACAGAATTAAATTCTCCTTTCTTTTCTCTCTGAAATTTCAAGATTCTAAAGCTCTCTCTCCTCAAAATTCTATATATTTAATTCTTCATCTTAGCTCCTATTTATAGGAGAAGGAAAAGAATCAATTTGTTTAGTAAATCTTTCATTGAAAGATTTTGTTTGTTTTCATAGTTAATATAAGCCTTTAGATCATTAAGTGAATTTTATTCACCATTGGATTTTCAATCCAAAGATATTCTGTTTGTTATTTCTGGTGAGATTTAGGGGAAATCTTTCCTTGTCTAAGATTTTTCCATAAATTGGTGATATTTAATCACCCCTGGATTTTTAATCCAACAGTTCTCCTTACTCCTTTCTTATTTGGAAAGATTTTAGAGAAATTTAGAATTTTAATTCTATTAAACTGTAAGGCTTTCAAATCCTGTCACGTGCTGGCACGTGACCCTTGGTCACGTGTGAGCACGTGACCCTCGTTGAGGTATTTTCTGATTTTTAGAATTAAATTCTATTAAGCTGTAAGGCTTTCAAAGCCTGTTACGTGCTGGCACGTGACCCTTGGTCACGTGTGAGCACGTGACCCCCAATTGAGCCTTTTAACAACCGCTTGTTTATGTTGTTGTTTTAACCATCACGTGTCAACACGTGACCATTGGTCACGTGTGAGCACGTGACACCTTATTGAGGTATTTTCTGATTTTTATAATTAAATTCTATTTAACTGTAAGGCTCTCAAAGCGTGGCCCGTGACCCTTGGTCACGTGTGAGCACGTGACCCCCAAATGAGTCATTTTTCAGCAGTTTGTTTTCGTTTCTGTTTGATGAAGTTTTAACCATCACGTGTCATCACGTGACCATTGGTCACGTGTGAACACGTGATACCTCCTTGAGATAATTCCTGATTTTTTAATCAGGAAACAAGGGCGTGACAGGTTTTGTTGACGGCCCATGCATGTCAGAGCTGTATGGAACCATACTATGCAGTTCTGTTCTGCGTGAACAACCTAAGCAATATAACACAAGAACCAGCAACTAAAAACATTCTTACAACTCATATTGCTTAAATCTTACAATTTCATATTCTTTGAATCATATCATTTGAATCTATCCTAACCCTATTTTTTCATTCAAGGTTATGGATTCCCCGAACAACACCAGTACCAACTTCAACAACACAACTCCTCCCCTACCTCTTACGCCTACCGTAACTACTCCAATCAACGAGCAGACGGTTTTGCTCGAGGAAATCCAAAGCCTCCTGGAAGGACTGCAACAGCAGACTGCTATATTATTGAACCGTCTCGAAGCAGAAGCAACCGGTATAAACGCTTTACCACCCAGATGGTAGGAGGAGCCCATCTTACACAACCTTCTAAACCCAAGAGACAGAAAGAAAAAATTAACCGGTCAAGTCCAGGTTTTTATTTCTACTGCAAGAGGGTTGGACACTTGTGGAAAGACTGTAGGAACGCAACAGGCTTGTGCCTAGTTTGTGGCGCATCCGATCATGGAATTGGAACCTATCCCTATAGACACAACTCAACTCACGCATCCACCAACTACCTACAGCGGCCAGCTATTCGGGCTCCTGCACCTCGTCTTGCACTTCCATCTACACCACCTGCACAGCCTACTCGCCAATTCCAACAGGCATTGAGGGACATGCCTAAGGACAGAGGAATGTGCCTCCAGTTTGGAAGAATGTACCACGGCATCAGGCTTTCCTTTTAGCGGCCGAAAAAGCAAAGGTCATAAACCAAGGTAACACTAGTAAGTCTCTTCCACATTTTTTTTGAAACCCTTGTATCACTTTGTTATTTTTCATACACTACCAATATTTCTATCACCAAACTTTCCTAGAATCCGTTACACTTTCCTTTTATAAATTTCGAGGACGAAATTTTTATAAGTTGGGTAGAATGTAATAACCCTAAACTTTTTGTACAATTTTTTTTTCAAAAATATAGAAAGGGGTACTTGAGCCTGAGCACAAGTTATAAAAATTTTTTTCATTTTAACAGCAAGAAGAGCTTGTAGCTCACTGGTAAGACATTGCACTGCTGAACCATAACACCAGAGTTCAAATCCTATCAGCCACATTATCTTTTTAATTATTTTTCTTTTAATATTTTAGAAGCTCAAGAGTCTACACGTGCACTACACGTAATAGGGTAAGTTACAGAATAAACAAACATACACACGAGGGAAAATGAAGCGACCCCGACACGTGGCCAAAACCTTAGCCCCACCCGACGGTACGAAACCGGTAACACATGCAAATATTCTGGCGAGCTCGGGTAAAACCATTCCAAATGCCTCCAAACTTCAGCCCCTGCACCTCTTCAGCTACCCCACTAACCCCATATTGTTTGTTTATTCTGTATTCAACCAGAGAGGATTAAATCACCCATTTAACCTCATTTTAATGCATATTTTTAATGCATTTGTATCACACCCTAACCCTAAGTTTTACCTATAAATACCACACCTCAAATCACCCCCCCTCACTCACAAATCTCTGCCCAAACTCTCAAGAAAATTCCCAAGAACTTTTGTGTACAAGTGGAGTTAGAGAAGGGCGAAGCTCCGACGAACTTCCGACAACGATCCGAGGAGCTCCTGGCGACGAAACGACGCATCGGCACCTCCTATCCCTCTCTCTTCCTCTTCTCTAAACCAAAATCAACTAAGTCCCTCCCCCCTTCAGTTTTCTATTCTAAAAACTTGTATTTATAAAACCCGACGGAAGCGGAGTTAATCTGACTTCCGATTCAGTTTTCTTTAAAAAGTTCCATTTTGCTTAACCACAAAAATACCAAACTATCATGTCATGACCATTAAACATTAACAAAGATAATAAAATAAGTTTGGCATCAAAATTGTAACCGTAGCAAGTTTTATTCCACTTTTACATTAAAATACCTTTATGTTTCATTTCGACATGCTTGAACTTTTTAAACTGTATTACCTTAGAAAATTCACGAGGTAATGACCTACCTCCTCACAACACACATATCAAACATAGCATGATTTCTTTTGGGGATACAGAATACGGGAAAATACAATTTTACATATAAATACCGTTTACTACTAAAAACCTTTTTCTAACAGAAATGTATTTTAATAATCTTTGCAATTGCGCCTCTACAACCCATTATTGGGGACCCCGATCGGTATGGTGCGGATTATCCCACATTCACGGGCCTAGTAGAGTGAGATGTAGACCTCCTCACGGAGCATACGGTCTCGAAAGATTTTTAATACAATTTTCTTTAGAAAATGAGATTTCTAGAAAAAAAATTAAAATTATTTTATATAAATATATATATATATATATACATATGTATGTATGTATGTATCATCAAAATATCTAATTTTTGTTATAATATAAATATTCCAACTTTTCTAAATCAAAAGAATCATTTTACATGAAAATACCATGCAAATTCCATCCAAGTTCAATACTTTATAATTAAATACCATATATTATGAAATTAGGTTTTATTCACTAGAATTGACACATACATAAATTATATATCAATGAAAACTCTAAGTACAATAATAAAATACTTGAGGTGTATTTTGAAAATTATACAAAATTATTTTTACATAAAACCCCCTCAAGTTATATTAAATTACAATAAGAACGCTAGTAAACATAGGTTTAAGCAGAACCAATCTCTTGAGCCTTAGAGAGCCGTAGAAGTGGGTACTTGCCTATTTAAGGTAGACAATATAACAAACGGTGTTATCAACACGGTAATTGTCTTGGAAAAAGACACAAATCTTGCTTTCCATGTGCAGCAGTTACCGATAGCACCAAAACATAATTCAGGACTTCAATTTCTTTTCTATTTATCTGACTCATACTGAGTCTCAATATATACAATCTGACTTGAATATGATTCAAGTATCAATCTACAATTCAATATGAATGCATATAATCAATCTGTTCAACTTATTCAAACTATATTGACTGAACCGAACCATGGATATACAGCCATCTATATGACTCTCCAGTTACATCCATTTACTGATATCATAGTTTCGGCAAGTCATCCATCTATTTACAATATACAAGACAATATAATACAAACAATACAATCAAGACATCGCGGGGTTTATAAGGGGTAGATTTGTACGGAAGGTGTTAGAAGTGGCACGAGACTGCAACCATTTAAGACACCTAACCTGAATTCAATTGCCATTGTACTGTAGCTTAACGGTTCCTTGCATTCCGTTCACCTTAGTCTCTGGTCTACTGAGACTCCTCTTGTATACACTGGCCTCTTCTGTACCAAGCTACAAATAACAGCGTTAATTCTAATTACAACATTAAATCAATATACTCTATACTTTGTCTATTCTATTCTTGTCTATTTACGGGACTTACCGAGCGATTTGTTCGCTGACGACATTCTCTTTCTTCTTTTCTTTGGAATGTTGTCAGGTGATTCGGACCTTCAGGAGATCGAGCCCACTTCCGAGGACTTGGACCAGCTAGACTTCGACCCAGAGCTCTAGTTACTTGTACAATTCATTTCATTACTTTCCATTTCTGTTATGCCACTGTTTTGGCATTGCTTTCCATTTCCATGTACTTACTTTTTAGATGTATTGTAAAAAGAATGTTAATAAATAAAGTTGTTGTTTAATTATATCTTTTGTCACTGTCACTTGTGCATTTTATTTATATTTCTTAGATACGTGTTCCCCACTGAAAGACGCGGCGGAGACGCGATGTACGTCTAGCCTGAATTTCGGGGCAGATGCTAATTGGTGCTATCCGTCCACCTCTCCGAAGATGCCAAGTTGATTTATGGCACCGTGCATCGAAGGTTTAAACGGATGCGTCCGATGTAGCAGACTTCGTCAGATTCCCCCTCGTTTGAGAGGTTTTTGATTGTGGGGACGCTCTTCCCTGTAGGCGCAAGCCCCTGCAGTTAATTAGGCTACCGCATCGCGGTAACAACTTTCTCCTTCTCCATATGGTCACTTCGTGTCGTGGGTGTTTGTTTTGTGTTTGGTTGCCCGTGGATTGTATACGGAGACTAAGTTATGTTGTCGCCCGTAGGGTGTGGACTTGTGCAAATCCGTATCTTTCTTAGATTTGGTTTTGGGGGGTTTGGGTTTAAGGATACATTAGCCTCATTTGAGACTAAGATCAACTTAAACATTTATTAAGGATACGTTAGTCTAATTTTAGACTAAGATCAACTTGACGGGATCGTTTAGATCCGACAAGAGAACAATTGGGCTCTATTGTTTAGTTTAGTGACATTGCGGTCGATAATTAGTTTAAAGACATTACGGTCCATTGTTAGTTTAAGGACATCTCGGCCCAGTGTTACTTTTAAGACATCGCGGTCGAGGTTAAAGACATCATAGTCCGTGGATTTAAGGACTCCACAGTCCGTTGTTAGTTTTAAGACATCACGGTCGAGGTTAAGGACATCATAGACCATGAGTTTAAGGACCTCGCAGTCCGTTGTTAGTTTTAAGACATCACGGTCGAGGTTAAGGACATCATAGTCAATGGGTTTAAGGACCCCACAGTCTGATGTTAGTTTAAAGACATCACGGTCGAGGTTAAGGACATCATAGTCCATGGGCTTAAGGACCCCACAGTCCAATGTTAGTTTAAAGACATCATGGTCGAGGTTAAGGACATCATAGTCCATGGGCTTAAGGACCCTACAGTCCAATATTAGTTTAAAGACATCACGGTCGAGATTAAGGACATCATAGTCCATGAGTTTAAGGACCCCACAGTCCATGAAATGTGTGGTTGTCGGGACCCGTCACCTCTTCGAAGACGTTGAGGAATTACAACGACAAATATCAAAGGAGTGAAGAGATGTACCCTTGAACCAGGGTGGATTAAGTGATTTGTAGTCCAATTTGGAACTAAGATCAATTAATTATATTATGAGCACATTGGCTCAGTTGAGTCTGAATTGAGAACTTATGTCCTACTTGGGCTAAGTCCAATTAAGTTTGAAGTGTTGGCCCTTTGTTGGACCATTAGACATTTGTCTGGGTTCGAGCCCATATTATTTAGCAACGCTAAACAAGAGTTTGAGGGCTTTGGCAACATTTTTATCTTTGATTTCCTCAATTTTGAGATTCATTTGGAGGAGGGTCTTTTGCCTCTGGAAAATTAGCCAATTTGGCTAAAAGTAGTGTTAAACACTAAAGAGCAACAGTGTTAAACACTGGAGATAGAACTCTCAAATTTGTGTTAAACACTATTAGACAATCAGTGTTAAACACCCAAATTAGTGTTAAACACTAGAACATAACAGTGTTCAACACTGGAAATAAGGTTTTCGAATTAGTGTTAAAAACTAAAAGATAATCAGTGTTAAACACTGGGAATAAAGCTCTCGAATTAGTATTAAACACTAAAGAAAAAAGGGGCCACGTGTGGACACGTGAGGGCGCCCAAAAGTGGGACCAGATCCCTTTTTACTTCGCTCTGCAATTAAGTGTTAAACACTTTTTTATATTTTACTTTGAGCATCACGTGCTGGCACGTGATGGACATTTATGCACTGATTGTTAAAGCATTTGCTAAGGGGTCACATGAGGCCACGTGAGAGCGCACAGAGCTTATATTTCCTTCGCTTTTTCTTCCGTGTTTTGGAAGTCACGTGGGAGCACGTGAGGCGTTGCCTCAGAGCTTTCCCCTTCTCATTTCTGAGGATCTTTTCAGAGGTCACGTGGGGACACGTGACCTTGGTTCTTTCCATGCTTTAATTCTCTTTATCTTTAAGAATTGAATTCTCTGTAGGGTTGAACCCTGATTATGATTTTGTAGGAATTAAATTCCTATTTTGAAAGAATTAAATTCTTATGTAGGATTAAACCCTAATTTTCTTTAGAGGAATTAAATTTCCATATATGTCAAAGAATTAAATTCTTGTATAGGGTGAAACCCCAGTTCTGTCTTGGAGGAATTAAATTCCTATGAATTTTAGAGAATTAAATTCTCAATTAGGGTTAAACCCTGGTTTTTATCCATCTTGAAGGAATTAAATTCCTATAATTGTGGGAAAATTAAATTCTCATATAGGGTTAAACCCTAATTTTGTCATGAAGAAATTAAATTCCTATAAATTGGGAGAATTAAATTCTCTGAACTTAATTCTCCCTCTAAGTCTTGAATCTGCATGGCAAAATCTCAACCCGATGAGAATAAAATTCTCAACCTATGGGGAGATTTGCTTCTGCAGATCTTCAACTAGAGAAAGAACTAAGTTCTTTGCAAAAGAGTTAAACTCTTAGATTTTTTAGAATTAAATTCTCTTTTTTGAAGTTTTGATCCCCTTTCTTTTTTCTCACCTAGGGTTTTCTTTGTTGAGAATTAAATTATCCTTTCTTTTCTCTCTGAAATTTCAAAATTCCAAAATTCTATATATCCCCTTCCTCTCCTGTTGCCTCCTATTTATAAGAGAAGGAAAAAAATCAATTTGTTTAATAAATCTTTAATTGAAAGATTTTGTCTGTTTTCATGATTAATATGATCCTTTAGATCATTCAGTGAATTTTATTCACCGTTGGATTTTCAATCCAGAGATATTCTGTTTGTTATTTCGGTGAGATTTGGGAAGATCTTTCCTTGTTTAGGATTTTTCCATAAATTGGTGATTTTTAACCACCTTTGGATTTTTAATCCAACGGTTCCCTCTAACCTTTTCCATTTGGAAAGATTTAGAAACTTTTAGAATTTAATTCTATTAAACTGTAAGGCTTTCAAGGCCAGCCACGTGCTGACACGTGACCCTTGATCACGTGTGAGCACGTGACCCCAAATTGAGTTCTTTTCTTAGCGCTTATTTACGCTTCAGCTTTAGCCATTACGTGTCAACACGTGACCATTAGTCACGTGTGAGCACACGATACCTTACTGAGTTATTTCTTGATTTTTAATCAGGGAACAAATGCCTCCATAGCATTGCTCTCACGTGTCTGCACGTGAGTGCAACGCTGGCACTTTTGTGACCGTTGGATCCATCTAGGGAATCGGGGAGATGAAGCGTTTATGTCACATCCTATAAATATAGAGGTCTCTTAAGAAGCATCTCCACTTTTGCTTATCTTCTTCCTTGTAACTTTTTCCGTTCTGAGAATTTAATTCTCCTTTCCAGAACTTAGTTCTCTGCTTCAAGAATTTTCCAGAGTTTAACTCTGTTGACAGATTCCTTTTCTTCAGGTAATAATCTTGAACGAACGAAGAACTTTCACAGAAATCACCACTGGATTTCAAATCCACACCAAGGGTTTTCCCTTTTAACAAGAACCTATTTTTAAGTTCTTTAAAATAAAGAGAAAACCATTCAATCTTTAATCAACAGACTCTTTAGAGTTTCTCTGATCTTCAGGGGGCTAATGGTGGCGGTTGTCTTTTCCATGGAATTTAATTCCATCTCAAAAAAAACTTTGGCTCTGAAAAATGTCTCTGGGAATTTAATTCCCCTTTTTTTAACAAGGAATTTAATTCCTATGAAGAACATAGTTCTTCCCATAGAACTCCTTGGGTTTTTTTTCCCTGAGTTGTCTCTCTGTAACCAAGAAGAAGAGGCTCGCAATGGTGCTTTTCTGGGAATTTAATTCCCTTGATTCTGTTTGATTTGTTACAAAGTCCCAGATGGATTTCTCTTAGGGGAATGTGTAGGGTCATTTGAAATCCACTTGTTTATTTAATGAGAATCTTTCTTTTGTCTCATTATAATTGCTTTGCCTCATCATTAGCCAACCGCCATCTTGATTTTATGGGACCCATGTGTTTTGTAACCAATGGTCCCATAAAATGAGTCCGCTGTCATTTTCTTCCATGGTCTTTACATATATTTATAATCATATATATATATATATATATATATATATATATATATATATGCACTGTTGGCTTTGCTTCAACAGTCTCCCCTCATTTCATTTCAGGTATAATGACTTCCGTTCCGTACTTTCCCTTCACTCGCTCGGAAGCCGCTTTTCCCCAGTCGCCATCTGACGAGGAAGTGATGGTGATGATCAGGGCTCACGACCCAAATCGCACCAACTTACTTTTGTGGGGGACCTGGTATAGTCACATCATCCGGGGGCGCCGGAGTTTCCATTGCGAAGTACCGACGGAGCCCACCTTTCCGTTCCTGCCGATGGATCCTCCAAGGACAGTCTTTGCCGTGGAGAGGCCGAATTGGACCCCGATAGGACGCTCGAGCCTTCGACGACTGGTATCCAGAACCATCCTATCCCGGCCATAGATATTTTGGGACGCCGCATTTGCCAGGGCGAGGCCCAACCATGTGGGCAGATCTACAAGATAGGGCTCACCCCTCGACACCCCATGAGCTATCTTCTTTGGGCTCGCTATATTCTATCCTTCTATCGCGCAGGACTGTAGAGGGTCGGACTTTATCAGGAAATATATGCCTCGCTCTTCCACTACCAATCCCCTCACGTCTGGTGGGTTAAGGCTTTCTTGAACCAGTGGAATCTCCCTACCAACACTTTTCTCCTACGGGACCACGAAGTTTCGATTTCTTTGGAAGAATTTCGCGAGATCTTGGGGCTGCCAATCAGGGGGACATTTTATGAAGAGCTGCTGCCTCCCGACGAGTACGTTTTTGAGACCGAGCCCGCAATGATTGATGGCCTGTCTACCGAGAACGTCGTTCGCCACAAACGCCCGAGTTTGATCAAGGCCTTGGGCATCTTTGACAAACTGTTCAATGAATCAGAAGAGCAGGGCGTCACCTTTAAGAGATTCATTGCTTGCTTCCTTCGTGAGGGTGTCTTATCAAAGATGGCTCCAAAGTTTGCGAACATCAATGACCCCTTTGGGTTTGGTTTGGACAGGCGGCTGACTAAGGAAGAGGATTTACCGCAATATTACATTTCTATTATGTCGCCGGTATCTTTCGAATCGATGCAGCTCCCGGCATGGATGAGGAGACATTCTTTGTAAGCTTCATTAGCGTCTGGCTCAGCTTGTTTGTCATCCCCATGCATCGCTGCTTCATGAGAGTCTCGCTTATCTACCCGGCTCATCGTATTGCTGGGGGAACACGGTTGGCCGTAGGCATCCCAGCGCTGTCACATCTTTATCATGGGTTAGGCGTCGCGGCTAATATCTCAACTCCAGGTGTGGATGTGGTAAACTTTTCTCTTCATTACTTCACATCTTGGATTGAGATACACATGTTAGGGGCCTTTGCTGCACACCAGACCCAAATTTTACGACGCCTATACTTTTCCGCGATTGATGCGGCTGGTGAGTGCTTCTGCTCCTGACCCAACTCAGTCCGGGGCCATTCGAGTATTGATTGCTCCTTACGCTAGCTCAGGAGGACTGGTGTTCATTGACCGGGCCCTATCTTCTCCTTCAGGTCCAATTCAACAACTCTGCGACCAGTCGAAAGATGAGGTGCTTTCTTTGAAGCCCCGGGAGGCCACGCACTTGTACACGATCAGACCAGGTTATCTGGTATTCCGTCAGAACAGTGCGGCCCTCTTTATGCGGTATAATCCGCATCGCTTCGCCCGGCAGCTTGGATATGATTAGAGTGTTCCCTTCGAGGCTTTTACAGTCACGCCCGTCCCTTCACCCAAAGCCGTTCATGATGCTGCTCATCACTTCGTGAGGCTGAATACTAGTTCCCGCTTCATGATTCCTGAAGCCGACCATATTCCCCGATGTGTGGGGTCCTTCACGGGCCGGTACCTTCATCGGGTCAGCCCGATTATTGCCTAGGAGAAGAGGGTTCTTCTTGGATATGGCGCTCTTGCTCCGGTTCAGGCCACGGGAGTTCCGTTGCGACCACGTGCACCGGTCCGCTTTCCCCTGAGGGACACCAGTGTTGCACTCATTCCGGGGGAGTCAGAAGTGGAACTCACTCCCATAATTGGTATGCCATTAGATACTCGGGCTCAGTCGAGGGGTAAAAGGGTGCCAGTAGCAGTACCACCGCCCATGGCATCGACGATGGCCGTGTCGTCCTCAGTCGCAGCGCCAAGCGAGGGCATCGGGAGTGAGGGCATTGAAGGTGAGGTGGGTCGGCGTCGTGCTAAGGCTCCATGAGCGAGAAAACGGTCGTCCTCAGCGGTCGGTTCTGGATCCAAACGGCGAAGAAAAACGGCAACCAATCTGCTCGACTCTTTAGTAGAGCATGAGCCTATTCTTCAGGACGAACCATTGGCTATGCAAGAGTCGGATGCTGGCCAACTCTTTCCGAGTTCAACTGTCGAGGAAGCCGCACAATTGGCTGAGGCTATAAGATGTTCGCAAGATGAGTCGGAAAACGTAAGAATTCCGAAGAAGCCTTATCCCGCCGTCATCTTTTATGAAGACCCTCCGTGGATCCGGCGACGATTCATCGGCCCTCTGGAGGAATGGGGTGAACGGGCCCTTAAACAGACTGCTTCGGAGGATGCCGCAGACACGCTTTCACTGTGGACCGGCGGCCACAAGTCCACCCTCAAACCTCGATGAGCACACCTCCTTGAGAAGGACCGTCGGCTTGAGCAAGCCATGCTGCAAGCTTCCTTGCGCATCGGTATGTTCCTGTATTTCTTTATAATACTTCATATTGTCTGCACGCATATATATGTATTCTTATCCTTGTATGAACTGTGCAGAGACTTCAGCGATGGCGAAGGCTCTAGGCCGTATTCTGGCCGATGAAGCTGTCCCTCTTGCGATAGAGCCTCCTGCGGTGGTTCCTTCTCCCGAAGCACTTCCTCCCTCGGGGGAGGCACCTTTGGTGGTCTCTATCCCAACGAATCTCCCTGAGGGCGGCCCAGAGGCTAGGATGGAGGTAATCGAAGCTACCCTCCTTTCGTTGGAGCCTGCAGCGGCAGCCGCTGCTCCTCATTCCGAAGCCGCTGCACTGGCCCGCGTCTCCGATATTATGCCCAAGGTCGTGACGGAGGCCGTTGAAGCTGCTATCCCTCCAGCTCAGAATGGGAGGAGCGTCGAAGGTAACCTTCTACATTTTAAATTAGTAATCATTCCATTATTTGAACCCTTCTGTCCTTTTAGATTTGCATGGAATGGCGGCCTCTATTGCCGATCTGTCTCCCCGGCAGTCCTTTCAGCGTCTGCTGGAGATGGCCGCTCCGCAAGCGATATCTCCTCAGCGCATCGTTCTCTCGTCTGGGCAAGGTTAGTCTTGTTTACCATCTTTTCACAGCGATGTTACTTTTTCATAAAATGACATTAACGTCTTTTACAGTTATGGAGGCCGACGACGAGGTTGAGATTCTTGAAGGGCCTGGGGAGCCTTCAAATCCTTCTTGCATGACTGTGGGTAAGTAGAATCCCGAAGTCGTTCCATTTGTTTTTTGCTCACAAGTTTCGCTGACTGTTTATGAATCTGAACAGTCCTGCCAGTTCTCACCACGTTGGAGTCACGCATCGCCATGCCACCCTGCCCCTATGCTCTGAGAGCCTCGGAACGGATGGCCAAGCTAAGCCTCGCCCCTCTGTCATCTTTGATCGAGGAGCTTCGTGCTGGCAACATAATTATAGCTGAAGCATTTGCTGCTGAAGCTAACGGCTCTCTTCCCTTTCTTTCCACCTATCATAGCGAAGCAGTGGTGCAAGTCTGGGTTGAGTTTTGCCTGCAGGTGGAGGCTTGCTTGCACGTGCTTGAATGTACCCGCCTTTCTTCGGAGGTTGTGGCTGCGAAGGCAGGCTTGCGGGGTCTGATAGAGCGGTGCGCGGCGAACATGGTGTCGTGCGAGAAGAGGCTCGGCCGCAAATTTTCAGAGAGGGAGTTGGCTTCTAAAGCACTGAACGGGCTCCAAGCCAACCTTACGGCCAAAGCCAACAAACCATATAAACTCTGGCGAGTGCATCAAGAGGCCATCAAGGAGGTGGTGGCCATCGACAAAGCCGCCGTGTTCACTCGTGAATGGGTTGAGGCTCACAAAGCTACCGAGAAAGAGCTCGAAGGCCGGCTTGACTCATATCAGGCCCAACAAGCTCAGGCGGAGGCCCGTCTTTTGGCGATATTGAATCACGAAGGCGAGGTCCAGCGAAAGAGAGATGAGCTGACCAATCTGCTAAATCGCCCGCCGACTTGAAGACTTGTAGATATATTTTTTTCTTTGTACATACTCCTGAATAAGAGTATATTTTTTTGTTTCTTTCACGAATTGAACTTTTTATTCATTTTGGTTCATGAATAAAGGACATATTTTTCTTCTCAATGATGTGTCCCTTTTTATTGAATGTATTCTGTGGATAGTTTATCTCGATCTCTTTGCTGGACAACGATGGCTTAGGATTCAGGGTTAAGATCTGCATCCTAAGACTTTTCAACTTTATAAGCCGTGTGGGTCTCATAAAGAATTTTCTCCCTACCGGTCGAGAGGATCCCATAGGTGTAATTTCTCCTTAAAAATCATGAGGATTCCTAAGTGTGTTTTTCCTTTTGCAAGTCGTAAGGATCTCACAAGAGAATTTGCTCCCTTACGAGTCGTGAGGACTCGCAAGTGATGGGTGAAGTTGCCCTTATCCGCATTTCATGGAGTCAGGGGTTGCTCTGGATGCTTCTCACGGGTTCATTACCATGTTCTGCGAGAACCAGGCTCCGCTCTGGACGTTTCCCACGGGGTAAGAGTTGACATTATCCGCGTTCCACGTAGCCAGGAATTTTGCACTGGATGCTTCCCACGGGTTCACTGCCGTGTTCGGTGAGGACCAGGCTCCGCTCTGGATGCTTCACACGGGGTCATTGCCATGCTCTGCGAGGACCAGGATCTGCTCTGGACGTTTCCCACGGGGTCAGGATTGACATAAGCCGTGTTCCACATAACCGGGAATTTTGCTCTGGATGCTTCCCACGGGTTCACTGCCGTGTTCGGCGAGGACCAGGCTCCACTCTGGATGCTTTACATGGGGTCATTGCCATGCTCTACGAGGACCAGGATCCGCTATAGACGTTTCCCACAGGGTCAGGATTGACATAAGCCGCATTCCACGTAACCAGGAATTTTGCACTAGATGCTTCCCACAGGTTCACTGCCGTGTTCGGCGAGGACCAGGCTCTACTCTGGATGCTTCACACGGGTCATTGTCGTGCTCTGCGAGGACCAGGATCCGCTCTGGTCATTTCCCATGGGGTCAGGATTGACATAAGCCGCGTTCCACGTACCCAGGAATTTTGCTCTGGATGCTTCCCACGGGTTCACTGCCGTGTTCGGCGAGGACCAGGCTCCACTCTGGATGCTTCACACGGGGTCATTGCTGTGCTCTGCGAGCACCAAGATGCGCTCTGGACGTTTCCTATAGGGTCAGGATTGACATAAGCCGCATTCCATGTAGCCAGGAATTTTGCTCTGGATGCTTCCCACGGGTTCACTGCCGTGTTCGGCGAGGACCAGGGTCCGCTCTGAACGCTTTACACTGGGTCATTGCCGTGCTCTGCGAAGACCAGGATCCGCTCTGGATGTTTCCCACGGGGTCAGGATTGAGATAAGCCGCGTTCCACGTAACCAGGAAGGGTTGAATTTATCCGTATTTCACGGAGTCGGGAGTTTGACTCTCGGTCATCTGTGCACCGCCGACTCATGGAACTGGGGGTTGTCGCTGTTCTGCTTTGCTTGATGTTGTGTCCCTTGTAATGAGATGAATGTTGAGTTGATCTCCAGGCTATCTGTGAACCGTCTAGATTTGGAACATGGACTTTGCTATGGCTCCGTTTTGCTGACGTCGTACATTCCTGCAGAGACACTGATTTCTCTGCGGGTCGACACGAATTGAGATGCTCTCGTCAAGGACGCTGATCTCCCTGAGGTTGAGACGAATCGAGGAGTTCTTGCAAGAATTTCCTAACGTTATAGTTAACCTTTGCTCTTTACGATATAGGTTTGTTAGGGTCTGTGGTACTAGGGTTTTGCCCATCGTACCGTCGCGTTGGCTGATGTATCCCTCGACAGGCAAGCTTGTTGTTCGAGTAGCCTTGCGATTGTCGTGTCTCTGATCCCTTCGGGGGCTGGACAAGACGTCTTCAAGCTATCTTCCTAGGCATTTTGACCGTCGGAAGAGCAAGCGTTAGGAATTTTGTCATGCCGCTTTTTACTTGAGGTTGGGCTCAGTTTGGGGAGCCCCGATGAGTCATAACCACTCCGCGCTGGTGTGGGATGATCTTCGATAGTCTTTCAGATTTTATATGAGTTGCCGTCAAGACCCTGAAGTTAGGAATTTGGCCTTTGTTTCTTATGCTGGCATTGTGTCTGCTGTATCGAGACGAATGTCGCAGTTGTCTCTAGGTTGTTGATGAACCGTCGAGGTTTGGAACTAGGGATTTTGTTGTGGCTCCGTTGTTTGATTGTCGCGTCTGAGTCCTGTCGGAAGAAGAGCGCTGTGGTGACATCTCGTCTGCTGTATCGATACGAACGTCGAGGTGGTGACCATTCTATGTGGGATGATCCCCGGTAGTCTTTCAGGTTTTATATGAGTTACCGTCAAGACCCTGAAGCTAGGAATTTATCCTTCGCTTCATTTTCTTTGGCGTGTCCGAATCCTATTGGAGGAAGGACGCTGTAGTGATATTTTGTCTGCTGTATCGAGACGAACGTCGAGGCGGTGACCACTCCATATGGGATGATCTCCGGTAGTCTTTCAGGTTTTATATGAGTTACCGTCAAGACCCTGAAGCTAGGAATTTGGCTTTCGCTTCGTTTGCTGGTATTGCTTCTGTTGTATCGAGACGAACGTCGCGGTTGTCTCTAGGTTGCGTGTGAACTGTCGAGGCCTGGAACTAGGGACCTTGCCGTGGCTTCGTTGCCGGTGTCATATCTACATCTTGTTGGAGGAAGAACGCTGAGGTGACATCACGTCTACTTTATCGAGACGGGCGTCGAGGTGGTCTCTAGGTTGTTGGTGAAGCATCGAGATTTGTAACTAAGGACTTTTCCATGGCACCGTTGTTTTGACCATAGGGTGACATTACGTCTACTGTAACAAGATGGATGCTGAGGTGGAGCTGGGATTTTGCCATCACTCCACTTCGTTTCGATCGTGAGGTCTTTCATTGACGTTGCATCTGCATCCTGCTGGACTACGAAGGAATGACATTGTTGACGTTGTGTCTGCTTTAACGAGACGAATGCTGAGACGATCTCCAGGCTGTCTGAGAACCATTGAGATTTGGCCTCTTCTTCTGATGGAGCCTGGGGAGGAAAGGTGTGATTCCCTCTTTGTTTGCGCCCCTGGATTGTATACAGAGATTAATATGATATCACATGTAGGGCAAAAGTTTCATTCATTTTTTTTCGCGATGCTCTATCATTTCAGCTTTTACATCGTGAAGGTCGCAATTGCCCAATCATTTCGGCTATTCTTCGCGGTGCCCAATCATTTCGGCTATTTGTTTTATTTTTACTCGCTGCTTTTTTATTGCAAGTTGCTCAATCATTTCGGCTATTTTGCATGCATACATTTTTACTTGATGATTTTGTTTGCAAGTTACCCCATCATTTCGGCTATTTTGTATGCATGTGTGGTTTGCTGGCTTTTCGCTGCAAGCTTGGAATTAGACACCGATTTCGGCATCAGCACCGCTACAACTGGGATATTGCCAGGAGAGAATCATCATTTGACTCTGCCGATGTCAAACAAAGGTGGCTTAGCGAACAGGGTTAGGATCCTGTCGACCAAGGTTTTTGACTTCATGAGCCGTAAGGGTCTCATAAAGGTATTTCTTCTTGCGAGTCATGAGGATCACGCAGGTGCGTTTTCTGCTTAGGAATCGTGAGGACTCCTCAGTGTATGGCTTCTCGTAAGTCGTAAGAATCTTACAAGAGTATTTTCTCCTTTTAAGTCGAGATGACTTACAAGGGTTATTCACCATGTAGACATATCCCTAGTCACGGATGGGACTTTGGTAGGGATATGTTTATTCGCGCCCATGGATTGTATACAAAATTCGGCGTTGAGCTGCTTGTAGGGCATTGTTGGAGGTTGTGGTGGCCGCTTAAGAACAGGTTTATATCCCTATAGCTTAAGACTTTCAAATCTTATGAGCCGTGAGGGTCCTATAAGAGGGTTCTCCTTACGAGTCGTGAGGATCTTGCAAGTGTAATTTCTCCTTAGGAATCGTGAGGACCCCTAAGTGTGTTGCTCCTTTATGAGTCGTGAGGATCTCACGCAAGTGGTTTCTCCTCACAAGGTCGAGAGAACCTTGCAAGTGTTTTTTAACGAGATTGCGCCCTTTCGGGTTTTTAAAAAACTCGCCGGTAGCCCTGCTGTTTTTACTCACGGAGCCCTTTAGGGTTTTCATCCGTGCCCATTTTTCTTATGGACTTACCTTTTTCTTTTTCTTTTTTTTTATTCTAACGAGGTTGCGCCCTTTCGGGTTTTCATAAGACTCGCCGGTAGCCCTGCTGTTTTTACTCATGGAGCCCTTTCGGGTTTTCATCCATGCCTATTTTACTTATGGACTTTCCGTTTTCTTTTTTCTCCCTTTTTTTTATTGTCTCTTTTTTGTATCAGCCTTGGGATGCTACAGTCTATAGTAGTTTATCGACGTCTTGGTCAATATCCAGTTTCAGGACATAGTGGTCTATTATTAGTTTAACGACGTTTCGGTCTTTGGCCAGTTTTAGGACATAGTGGTCCATTGTTAGTTTAAGGACGTTTCGGTCCGTTGTTGCCATATTTGAGGCGAGTCTCTAGTTTACGAACATTTTGGTCCAAGGGGCTTTCTCTATGAATGAGCACAATGCCCCCGGCATCTCCACTTTTTTAGGGGTGTGAGGTTGTGGGGGGTTCACCTTACAGTTTTCGGATAATGCGAACTTGCCTTGTTGGTATTGGTCTTCAATCCAGCCTTTGAAGATGAAGCAATTTTCGATTGGATGGCTTACTGCTTGGTGGTATGGGCAGTAATTAGGATTGTTGACATCACCTGGCTGCAACGGACGTTTTGGATCCGGCAAATTTATGAGCCTGTTGCACACTGCCAGCTCGAATAGTCTCCTCGTTTTATCCTGGGGAAACGAATAAGGACGTCCTAGTCTCTCCTCGAGGGATGTGCGTGGACGCATATTGTTTTGGCGAACAACCGGCTTTAAGTTGCTCAGCTGTTGTTGAGTATTGGCGACGAAAGTTACTTTTCCTTTCCCTTTTTCATTTCAAGAGTCTGGCTTTGGAGGAGACGGTCTATGACCCATATGGTCCATTTGGGCCATCTTGTCAATCAAGGCCTGGAAAGTAGTTGGCTTGAAGAATATCATGAATTGCGAGATGGTCGCTTGAGGGTCAAGAGTGCCCACGAACATGCCCACTGCTGGCCCTTCTTCGATGCGCTGCTCGCATTTTGACCATAAATTTCGCCACCATATTACGTATTGTACCCAAGTTTTGCCTGGCTTCACCGCGTTAATTAATGCAGTGATCGGGGTACGCTCGCTATCGCTCGCAAATCTCTGTGTAAACAGCAGTTCCATCTCCGCGAATGTCTTGACGGGGTCGTTTGGAAGTTCAGAATACCATTCAAATGCCGTCTCTGACAAGCTGCCGATGAACTGGCGAAGTAGCAATTTAACATCACCTCCGGTGTTACCACATAGAGCCCTGAACTGGGCGACATGCTGGTGCGGATTTCCCGTCCCTTTATATACATGAAATTTAGGGATAGTATATCCCGGCGGGTACTTTATTTGGTCATACCAGCCTGGATATGGTTGCCCAGTTTTATCCATTTGGCCAGCCGCTTCATTCTCCTGGTGAGCTCGTATTTGATGAGCAATGTAGTTATCCAGAGCGGCCTTGGAAATGGTTTCCTCTTTGGCTGCTGAAAGAGCTGAAGGAGGGTTCGATGTCTCCCCTCTGTCGTCTTCAATGATGATCGGAGGGTCTTCGGCTGGAGGTTCTAGCTGTAACATCATCCCGACCATGTCTTGGAAGAAAAGCGCCATTCGTTTTATATTATCCGCTTGTTCTACTGCTTCTCTGTCCTTCTTTTCGAGGACTCTACGGAGGAAGTCAGCATCTGTTTCTTATTCATGACGCTGCTGTGATGACGCCTCCGGGCTTTCTTTTGGCCCGGTGAGTGCGGCCATTTGCGTTAGCATTTCCTAAAGCTTCTGTTGCTGCTCCTGGGCTTTTGTCACGGATCGGGTGAGCGGTCGGTGACCCGTAGAAGCGCGGCTTTCCTCTTTTCCGGAAGCCATATAAACGGTATGGACCATTATGCCCCCAGACTTGGGGCGTTTGGGCTCAGCATCTTTGCAGTTTGCCGCAGTCACAGAGGCTTTCTCTGGCCTCCTTCTCTTTTGAGAAATTGACGTTGAAGGGGCCATTGCAACGGGTACCCAGGCAGCTGTTGCCTTTTATGGATTGGCAAGATGATTCTCTTCTTGTTGAACCTTCACCTTTTTCTGTCGGCGAGGGTAATCTTGATCAATTACTGAGTCCTGAACCTGTCGCCAGACTTTGTAGATTTTGGAGGACAGCCGCTGAGGGGGCTGCTCCGGTTTTGCCTTCGAGGCATTCTCCACGGGTGGAGGAGATCTTTTCAGTACGGCGGTAGGAGAGTTCCTGCGCACCTTGTTCAGCAATTCAAAGTTGTTCCCGGTTGAAACAGCAGTATTGACTTCCACCGTTGGGGCTGGTGGAGTTAGTCCAGAGGGGGATCTGCCCCCAGCTTTCCTTACTCAGCGCCAGTGGCGACGTCGAGCGTGTCAAGCTGTTGGGATTATTTTATCTTTAGGGGTGACTTCGTCATGCCCCCTGTTCTGGTGAGGCGCTGCCTGTACCAGCCTCTTGAAGACCTACGTCCGTCGAGCAGCAATATCCAATCTGTCGAAGACAGACCTTTGAGCAGGGACGGGAGCCGGGCGTGCCAGAATCGTAAAGACTGATCCTTTGATGGGAGAAGCTTCTTTAGTGATCTCGAGAGCCTAAATGGATATCTGTTTCGGGATGGGCGCTTCAGGTATCGCGGGCTTCTTGACAGGCCCATTGGAGTTTAGGCTCAGCCTGT
Organism: Agapanthus africanus; assembly: GCA_030015575.1. Classification (NCBI taxonomy): domain Eukaryota; kingdom Viridiplantae; phylum Streptophyta; class Magnoliopsida; order Asparagales; family Amaryllidaceae; genus Agapanthus; species Agapanthus africanus. Next base: position 545,097,468 of record CM057337.1, read on the forward strand.
CGAAGACTGACGCTGTTGGCTTGACATCGGACGACCCGTTGAGAGGGGTCATGGTATTAGTGAGCCGATCAAAAACCGACTTCTTTGCACTTCTTGCGGCAGCGGGATATTGATGTTCACTGGTGGGAGCATGGTCCCGAAGAACAAACCGGTGGTAGCCTGCGTCACCTGTTCTATCGGCATTGTGAACAGGGAGGACGCATGGGGCCCATAAGCTATACCTCCAGATGAAGCGGACGTGAGTTGTAGTTGCAGTTGTAACACTTCGTGCAAGTGGACGCCATTGATCCTTCGCTTTCTGCACCAAGTAAGATGCCAAATCTTAGTACCTCGAACCCAAGGGCAACCATTAGCAAACCACGATTCGTTCGCGAACACGACACACGAAGTGTGGAGTGGAAAGAGGAAAAGGTCCCACCGGGCATGCCAGAATCTGTTCCCCGCCGAAAGACGCGGCGGAGACGCGATGTACATCTAGCCTGAATTTCGGGGCAGATGCTAATTGGGGTATCCGTCCACCTCTCCGAAGATGCCAAGTTGATTTATGGCACCGTGCATCGAAGGTTTAAACGAATGCGACCGATGTAGCAGACTTTGTCAGATTCCCCCTCGTTTGAGGGGCTTTTGATTGTGGGAACGCTTTTCCCAGCAGGTGCAAGCCCCTGCAGTTAATTACGCTACCGCATCGCGGTAACAACTTTATCCTTCTCCATATGGTCACTTCATGTCGTGGGTGTTTGTTTTGTATTTGGTTTCCCGTGGATTGTATACGGAGACTAAGTTATGATGTCGCCCGTAGGGTGTGGATTAGTCCAAATCCGTATCTTTCTTAGATATGGGTTTGGGGGGTTTGGGTTTAAGGATACGTTAGCCTCATTTGAGACTAAGATCAACTTAAACGTTTTTTAAGGATACGTTAGTCTAATTTTAGACTAAGATCAACTTAACGGGATCGTTTAGATCCGAAAAGAGCGCAATTGGGCTCTGTTGTTTAGTTTAGTGACATTGCGGTCGATAATTAGTTTAAGGACATTACGGTCCATTGTTAGTTTAAGGACAACTCGGTCCAATGTTAGTTTTAAAACATCGCGGTCGAGTTTAAGGACATCATAGTCCATGGATTTAAGGACTCCACAGTCCGTTGTTAGTTTTAAGACATCACGGTCGAGGTTAAGGACATCATAGTCCATGAGTTTAAGGGCCTCACAGTCCGTTGTTAGTTTTAAGACATCACGGTCGAGGTTAAGGACATCATAGTTCATGGGTTTAAGGACCCCACAGTCCGATGTTAGTTTAAAGACATCATGGTCGAGGTTAAGGACATCATAGTCCATGGGCTTAAGGACCCCACAGTCCGATGTTAGTTTAAAGACATCATGGTCGAGGTTAAGGACATCATAGTCCATGGGCTTAAGGACCCCACAGTCCAATGTTAGTTTAAATACATCACGGTCGAGATTAAGGACATCATAGTCCATGAGTTTAAGGACCCCACAGTCCATGAAATGTGTGGTTGTCGGGACCCGTCACCTCTTCGAAGACGTTGAGAAATTACAACGACAAATATCAAAGGAGTGAAGTGATGTACCCTTGAACCAGGGTGGATTAAGTGATCTGTAGTCCAATTTGGAACTAAGATCAATTAATTAAATTATGAGCACGTTGTCTCAGTTGAGTCCGAATTGAGGACTTATGGCCTACTTGAGCTAAGTCCAATTAAGTTTGAAGTGTTGGCCCTCTGTTGGACCCTTAGACATTTGTCTGGATTCCAGCCCATATTATTTAGCAACGCTAAACGAGAGTTTGAGGGCTTTGGCAACATTTTTATCTTTGATTTCCTCAATTTTGAGATTCATTTGGAGGAGGGACTTTTGCCTCTAGAAAATTAGCCAATTTGGCTAAAAGTAGTGTTAAACACTAAAGAGCAACAGTGTTAAACACTGGAGACGGAATTCTCAAATTAGTGTTAAACACTAAAAGACAATCAGTGTTAAACACCCAAATTAGTGTTAAACACTAGAACATAACAGTGTTCAACACTGGAAATAAGGTTTTCGAATTAGTGTTAAAAACTAAAAGATAATCAGTGTTAAATACTGGGAATAAAGCTCTCGAATTAGTGTTAAACACTAAAGAAAAAAGGGGTTACGTATGGACAGGTGAGGGCGCCCAAAGGTGGGACCAGATCCCTTTTTACTTCGCTCTGCATTTAAGTGTTAAACACTTTTTTATATTTTATTTTGAGCATCACGTGCTGGCACGTGATGGACATTTATGCACTGATTGTTAAAGCATTTGCTAAGGGGTCACGTGGGGACACATGAGAGCGCCCAGAGCTTATATTTCCTTTGCTTTTTCTTCCGTGTTTTGGAGGTCACGTGGGAGCACGTGAGACGTTGCCTCAGAGCTTTCTCCTTCTCATTTCTAGGGATCTTTTCAGGGGTCACGTGGGGACACGTGACCTCGGTTCTTTGCATGCTTTAATTCTCTTTATCTTTAAGAATTAAATTCTCTATAAGGTTAAACCATGATTAGATTCTGTAGGAATTAAATTCCTATTTTGAAAGAATTAAATTCTTATGTAGGATTAAACCCTAATTTTCTTTAAAGGAATTAAATTCTCATATATGTCAAAGAATTAAATTCTTGTATAGGGTGAAACCCTAATTCTGTCTTGGAGGAATTAAATTCCTATGAATTTTAGAGAATTAAATTCTCAATTAGGGTTAAACCCTGGTTTTTATCCATCTTGAAGGAATTAAATTCCTATAATTGTGGGAGAATTAAATTCTGATAAAGGGTTAAACCCTAATTTTGTCATGAAGGAATTAAATTCCAATAAATTGGGAGAATTAAATTCTCTGAACTCAATTCTCCTTCTAAGTCTTGGATCTGCATGGCAAATTCTCAACCCGATGAGAATTAAATTCTTAACCTATGGGGAGATTTGCTTCTACAGATCTTCAACTAGAGAAAGAACTAAGTTCTTTGCAAAAGAGTTAAACTCTTCGATTTTTGAGAATTAAATTCTCTTTTTTGATGTTTTGATCCCCTTTCTTTTTTCTCACCTAGGGTTTTCTTTGTTGAGAATTAAATTCTCCTTTCTTTTATCTATGAAATTTCAAGATTCCAAAATTCTGTATATCCCCTTCCTCTCCTCTTGGATCCTATTTATAGGAGAAGGAAAAGAATCAATTTGTTTAATAAATCTTTTATTGAAAGATTTTGTCTGTTTTCATGATTAATATGAACCTTTAGATCATTCAGTGAATTTTATTCACCGTTGGATTTTCAATCCAGAGATATTCCGTTTGTTATTTCGGTGAGATTTGGGGAGATCTTTTCTTGTTTAGGATTTTTCCATAAATTGGTGATTTTTAATCACCCTTGGATTTTTAATCCAACGGTTCCCTCTAACCTTTTCCATTTGGAAAGATTTAGAAACTTTTAGAATTTAATTCTATTAAACTTTAAGGCTTTCAAGGCCAGTCACGTGCTGACACGTGACCCTTGGTCACGTGTGAGCACGTGACCCCAAATTGAGTTCTTTTCTCAGCGCTTATTTACGCTTCAGCTTTAGCCATCACGTGTCAACACGTGACTATTGGTCACATGTGAGCACGTGATGCCTTACTGAGTTATTTCCTGATTTTTAATCAGGGAACAATACGCTTAGCGTGTTTACTTCTGAGTAAATATGTAGCGGCCTCGCCGCGTCCCCTTCCACGTACACCGGGAAGCGGGGCGTGACAGATTTTGTTGGCAGCCCATGCAGGTCAGAGCTGTATGGAAATGCAGTTCTGTTCTGCGTGAACAACCTAAGCAATATAACACAAGAACCAGCAACTAAAAACATTCTTACAACTCATTGAATCTTACAATATTATATTCTTTGAATCATATCCTTTGAATCTATCCTAACCATATTTTTTCATTCAAGGTTATGAATTCCCCGAACAACACTAGCACCAACTTCAAAAACACACCTCCTCCCCAACTGCTTGCACCTACCGTAACTGCTCCAATCAACGAGTAGACGGTTTTGCTCGAGGAAATCCGAAGCCTCCTGGAAGGACTGCAGCAGCAGACTGCTATATTATTGAACCGTCTAGAAGTAGAAGCAACCGGTATAAAGCGCTCTGCCACCCAGATGGCAGGAGGAGCCCATCCTACACAACCTTCTAAACCCAAGAGACAGAAAGAAACAATTAACCGGTCAAGTCCAGGTTTTTGTTTCTACTGCAAGAGGGTTGGACACTTGTGGAAGGACCGTAGGCGCGCAAAAGGCCTGTGCCTAGATTGTGGCGCATCCGATCATGGAATTAGAACATATCCCTATAGACGCAACTCAACTCACACACCCACCAACTACCTGCAGCGGCCAGCTATCCAGGCTCCTGCATCCCGTCTTGCACTTACAGCTTCACTACCTGCACAGCGTACTCGCCAATTCCAACAGGCACTGAGGTACATTCCCCAAGGACAGAGGAATGTGCCTCTAGTTAGGAGGAATGCACCACGGCATCAGGCTTTCTTTTTAGCGGCCGGAGAAGCAGAGGCCGTAAACCAAGGTAACACTAGTAAGTCTCTTCACATTTTTTCTGAAACCCTTGTATCATATTGTTATTTTTCATACCCTACCAATAGTTCTATCACCAAACTTTCCTCGAATCCGTTACACTTTCCTTTTACAAATTTCGAGCACGAAATTTTTATAAGGAGGGTAGAATGTAACAACCCTAAACTTTCTGTACAAATATTTTTTTTCAAAAATACAGAAAGGGGTACTTGAGCCTGAGCACAAGTTATAAATTTGTTTTTCTTTTTAACAGCAAGAAAGAGCTTGTAGCTCACTGGTAAAACCTTGCACTGCTGAACCATAGCACCAGAGTTCAAATCCCATCAGCCACATTATTTTTTTAATTATTTTTATTTTAATCTTTTAGAAGCCCAAGAGTCTACACATGCACTACACGTAATAGGGTAAGTTACAGAATAAACAAACATACAAACGAGAGAAAATGAAGCGACCCCGACATGTGGCCAAAACCCTAGCCCCACCCGACGGTACGGAACCGGTGACACATGCAAATATTCTGGCGAGCTTGGGTCAAACCGTTCCAAACGCCTCCAAACTTCACCCCCTGCACCTCTTCAGCTACCCTACTAACCCCATATTGTTTGTTTATTCTGTATTCAACCAGAGAGGATTAAATCACCCATTTAACCTCATTTTAACGCATATTTTTAATGCATTTTTATCATACCCTAACCCTAAGTTTTACCTATAAATACCACACCTCAAATCACCCCCCTCACTCACAAATCTCTGCCCAAACTCTCAAGAAAAATCCCAAGAACTTTTGTGTACAAGTGGAGTTAGCGAAGGGCGAAACTCCGACGAACTTCCGACGACGATCCGAGAAGCTCCCGGCGACGAAACGACGCACCGAAACCTCCTACCCCTCCCTCTTCCTCTTCTCTAAACCAAAATCAAGTAAGTCCCTCCTTCCCCTTCACTTTGCTATTCTAAAAACTCGTATTTCTAAAACCCGACGGAAGCGAAGTTAATCCGACTTCCAATTCGATTATCTTTTAAAAGTTCCATTTTGCTTAACACAACAATACCAAACTATCATGTCATGACCATTAAACATTAACAAAGATAATAGAACAAGTTTGGCATCAAAATTGTAACCGTAGCAAGTTTTATTCCACTTTTACATTAAAATACTCTTATGTTTCATTTCGACATGATTGAACTTTTTAAACCGTATTACATTAGAAAATTCATGAGGTAATGACCTACCTCCTCACAACACATATCAAACATAGCACGATTTCTTTCGAGGATATAGAATACGGGAAAATACAATTTTACATATAAATACCATTTACTATTAAAAACATTTTTCTACAAGAAATGTATTTTAATAATCTTTGCAATTGCGCCTCTACAACCCATTATTGGGGACCCCGATCGGTATGGTGCGGATTATCGCACATTCATGGGCCTAGTAGAGCGAGATGCAGACCTCCTCACGGAGCATACGGTCTCGAAAGATTTTTAATACAATTTTCTTTAGAAAATGAGATTTGTAGAAAAAAATAAATTAAAATTATTTTATATAAATATATATATGTATGTATGTATGTATTTATGTATCATTAAAATATCTAATTTTTGTTATAATATAAATATTCCAACTTTTCTAAATCAAAAGAATCGCTTTACATGAAAATACCATGCAAATTCCATCCAAGTTCAATACGTTATAATTAAATACCATATATTACGAAATTAAGTTTTTTCACTAGAATTGACACATTGATAAATTATACATCAATGAAAACTCTAAATACGATAATAAAATACTTGAGGTGTATTTTGAAAATTATACAAAATTATTTTTACATAAAACCCCCTCAAGTTATATTAAATTACAATAAGAACGCTAGTAAACATAGGTTTAAGCGGAACCAATCTCTTAAGCCTCAGGGAGCCGTAGAAGTGAGTGCTTGCCTATTTAAGGTAGACAATATAACAAACGGTGTTATCAACACGGTAATTATCTTGGAAAAAGACACAAATCCTGCTGTCCATGTGCAGCAGTTACCGATAGCACCAAAACATAATTCAGGACTTCAATTTCTTTTCTATTTGTCTGACTCATACTGAGTCTCAATATATACAATCTGACTTGAATATGATTCAAGTATCAATCTACAATTCAATATGAATGCATATAATCAATCTGTTCAATTTATTCAAAGAATATTGACTGAACCGAACCATACATATACATCCATCTACATGATTCTCCAGTTACATCCATTTGCTGATATCATGGTTTGGGCAAGTCATCCATCTATTTACAATATACAAGACAATATAATACAAACAATACAATCAAGACATCGCGGGGTTTATAAGGGGTAGATTTGTATGGAAGGTGTTAGAAGTGGCACGAGACTGCAACCATTTAAGACACCTAACCTGAATTTAATTACCGTTGTACCGTGTCTTAACGGTTCCTTGCATTCCGTTCACCTTAGTCTCTGGTCTACTGAGACTCCTCTTGTATACACTGGCCTCTTCTGTACCAAGTTACAAATAACAGCGTTAATTCTAATTACAACATTAAATCAATATACTCTATACTTTGTCTATTCTATTCTTGTCTATTTACGGGACTTACCGAGCGATTTGTTCGCTGACGACATTCTCTTTCTTCTTTTCTTTGGAATGTTGTCAGGTGATTCGGACCTTCAGGAGATCGAGCCCACTTCCGAGGACTTGGACCAGCTAGCCTTCGACCCGGAGCTCTAGTTACTTGTATATTTCATTTCATTACTTTCCATTTCTGTTATGCCACTTTTTAGACATTGCTTTCCATTTCCATGTATTTACTTTTCAGATGTATTGTAAAAAGAATGTCAATAAATAAAGTTGTTGTTTAATTATATCTTTCGTCACTGTCTCTTGTGCATTTTATTTATATTGCTTAGATACGCTAAGCGTGTTTACTTCTGAGTAAATACGTAGCGGCTTCGCCGCGTCCCCTTCCACATACACCGGGAAGCGGGGCGTGACAAGTTTTGTTGGCGGCCCATGCAGATCAGAGCTGTATGGAAATGCAGTTTTGTTCTGCGTGAACAACCTAAGCAATATAATACAAGAACCAGCAACTAAAAACATTCTTACAACTCATATTCCTTGAATCTTACAATTTCATATTCTTTGAATCATATCCTTTAAATCTATACTAACTCTATTTTTTCATTCAAGGTTATGAATTCCCCGAACAACACCAGAACCAACTTCAAAAACACACCTCCTCCCCAACTGCGTACACCTACCGTAACTGCTCCAATCAACGAGCAGACAGTTTTGCTCAAGGAAATCCGAAGCCTCCTGGAAGGACTACAGCAGCAGACTGCTATATTATTGAGCCGTCTAGAAGCAGAAGCAACCGGTATAAAGCGCTCTGCCACCCAGGTGGCAGGAGGAGCCCATCCTACATAACCTTCTAAACCCAAGAGACAGAAAGAAACAATAAACCGGTCAAGTCCAGGTTTTTGTTTCTACTGTAAGAGAGCTGGACACTTGTGGAAGGACTGTAGGCGCGCAAAAGGCCTGTGCCTAGATTGTGGCGCATCCGATCATGGAATTAGAACAAATCCCTATAGACGCAACTCAACTCACACACCCACCAACTACCTGCAGCGGCCAGCTATCCAGGCTCCTGCATCTCGTCTTGCACTTACAGCTTCACCGCCTGCACAGCATACTCGCCAATTCCAACAGGCACTGAGGGACATGCCCCAAGGACAGACGAATGTGCCTCTAGTTAGGAGGAATGTACCACGGCGTCAGGCTTTCTTTTTAGCGGCCGGAGAAGCAGAGGCCGTAAACCAAGGTAACACTAGTAAGTCTCTTCCACATTTTTTTTGAAACCCTTGTATCACATTGTTATTTTTCATACCCTACCAACAGTTCTATCACCAAACTTTCCTCGAATCCATTACACTTTCCTTTTACAAATTTCGAGCACGAAATTTTTATAAGGAGGGTAGAATGTAACAACCCAAAACTTTCTGTACAAATATTTTTTTTCAAAAATACAGAAAGGGATACTTGAGCCTGAGCACAAGTTATAAATTTGTTTTTCTTTTTAACAGTAAGAAAGAGCTTATAGCTCACTGGTAAGACCTTGCACTGCTGAACCATAGCACCAGAGTTCAAATCCCATCAGCCATATTATCTTTTTAATTATTTTTCTTTTAATATTTTAGAAGCCCAAGAGTCTACACATGCACTACACATAATAGGGTAAGTTACAGAATAAACAAACATACACACGAGAGAAAATGAAGCGACCCCAACATGTGGCCAAAACCCTAGCCCCACCCGACGGTACGGAACCGGGGACACATGCAAATATTCCGGCAAGCTCGGGTCAAACCGTTCCAAACGCCTCTAAACTTCACCCCCTGCACCTCTTCAGCTACCCTACTAACCCCATATTGTTTGTTTATTCTGTATTCAACCAGAGAGGATTAAATCATCCATTTAACCTCATTTTAATGCATATTTTTAATGCATTTTTATCACACCCTAACCCTAAGTTTTACCTATAAATACCACACCTCAAATCACCCCCCTCACTCACAAATCTCTGTCCAAACTCTCAAGAAAAATCCCAAGAACTTTTGTGTACAAGTGGAGTTAGCGAAGGGCGAAACTCCGACGAACTTCCGACGACGATCCGAGAAGCTCTCGGCGACGAAACGACGCACCGGAACCTCCTACCCCTCCCTCTTCCTCTTCTCTAAACCAAAATCATGTAAGTCCCTCCTTCCCCTTCACTTTACTATTCTAAAAACTCGTATTTCTAAAACCCGACGGAAGCGGAGTTAATCCGACTTCCGATTCGATTTTCTTTTAAAAGTTCTATTTTACTTAACACAACAATACCAAACTATCATGTCATGGCCATTAAACATTAACAAAGATAATATAACAAGTTTGGCATCAAAATTGTAACCGTAGCAAGTTTTATTCCTCTTTTACATTAAAATACTCTTATATTTCATTTCGACATGATTGAACTTTTTAAACCGTATTACATTAGAAAATTCATGAGGTAATGACCTACCTCCTCACAACACATATCAAACATAGCACGATTTCTTTCGAGAATACAGAATACGAGAAAATACAATTTTACATATAAATACCATTTACTATTAAAAACATTTTTCTACAAGAAATGTATTTTAATAATCTTTGCAATTGCGCCTCTACAACCCATTATTGGGGACCCCGATCAGTATGGTGCGGATTATCGCACATTCACAGGCCTAGTAGAGCGAGATGCAGACCTCCTCACGGAGCATACGGTCTCGAAAGATTTTTAATACAATTTTCTTTAAAAAAGGAGATTTCTAGAAAAAAATAATAATTAAAATTATTATTATTATTATATATATATATATATGTTTCATAAAAATATCTAATTTTTGTTATAATATAAATATTTCAACTTTTCTAAATCAAAAGAATAACTCTACATGAAAATACCATACAAATTGATCGATTCAAGTTCAATACTTTACAATTAAATACCATATATTATGAAATTAGGTTTTATTCACTAGAATTGACACATTGATAAATTATACATCAATGAAAACTCTAAAGACGATAATAAAATACTTGAGATGTATTTTAAAAATTATACAAAATTATTTTTACATAAAACCCCCTCAAGTTATATTAAATTACAATAAGGACCCTAGTAAACATAGGTTTAAGCGGGACCAATCTCTTGAGCCTCAGGGAGCCGTAGAAGTGGGTGCTTGCCTATTTAAGGTAGACAATATAACAAACGGTGTTATCAACACGGTAATTATCTTGGAAAATGACACAAATCCTGCTGTCTATGTGCAGCAGTTACCGATAGCACCAAAACATAATTCAGGATTTCAATTTCTTTTCTATTTGTCTGACTCGGACTGAATCTCAATATATACAATCTGACTTGAATATGATTTAAGTATCAAACTACAATTCAACATGAATCCATATAATCAATCTGTTCAATTTATTCAACTATATTGACCGAACCGAACCATGGATATACATCCATCTACATGATTCTCCAGTTACATCCATTTACTGATATCATGGTTTCGGCAAGTCATCCATCTATTTACAATATACAAGACAATATAATACAAACAATACAATCAAGACATCACGGGATTTATAAAGGGTGGATTGGTACGGAAGATGTTAGAAGTGAAACGAGACTGCAACCATTTAAGACATCTAACCTGAATTCAATTGTCGTTGTACCGTGGCTTAACGGTTCATTGCATTCCATTCACCTTAGTCTCTGGTCTACTGAGACTCCTCTCGTATACACTGGCCTCTTCTGTACCAAGCTACAAATAACCGCGTTAATTCTAATTAGAATATTAAATCAATATACTCTACACTCTGTCTATTCTATTCTTGTCTATTTACGGGACTTACCGAGCGATTTGTCCGCTGACGACATTCTCTTTCTTCTTTTCTTTCGAATGTCGTCATGTGATTCGGACCTTCAGGAGATCGAGCCTACTTCCGAAGACTTGGACAAGCTTGCCTTCGATCCGGAGCTCTAGTTACTTGTATATTTCATTTCAGTACTTTCTATTTCTGTTATGCCACTGTTTAGGCATTGCTTTCCATTTCCATGTATTTACTTTTCAGATGTATTGTAAAAGGAATGTTAATAAATAAAGTTACTGTTCAATTATATCTTTTGTCATGTCTCTTATGCATTTTATTTATATTGCTTAGATACGCTTAGCGTATTTACTTCTGAGTAAATATGCAACGGTCTCGCCGTGTCCCCTTCCACGTACACCGGGATGCGGGACGTGACATCGAAGGTACTTGGGCACGTGACATCGAAGGTACTTGGGCACGTGACATCGAAGGTACTTGGGCAGACATGTCTGATGGGATCTGGGGTATGAGATTTCGTGAGCCTAACATCCTGGTTTATGTTGTTTTTCTTTTAGGGAGATCCTTGTGTTGGTCCTGACTGATCTGGACGCTTGCAGGTTCTTAACGGTCGACGCCGCACCAACATTTATGGGTATGATCAGGGATGGAAAAGAAGATTCTCAAGAAGACAATTAACTAAGGGAGTCAACAATTCAGGGAACTGCCTTAAGGAGTTATAGACGGCACCACTCGAAGGTGCGAGTAGGAGTATGTTGGCTATTGGGCTTCATCCGGCTCAATATCCGCCCCTTCTTGTGGTCTTAATATATAGATATGATAAATGGGGCTGTGTTTAATGATGATCTGAGAGGGTTAATTAATCAAGAGATTAATTAAGGATAAGCCAAAGGGTTCTAGAGAGATCTAGGGTTAGAGCCGTCGTCTTCTTCTTTCATCCTCGATCTACTACGCTTGGCAAGCGGGTGATTACTTGGAGAATTCTTGCTTGATCAAAGTGTGGTTTCCTTCCGATCGTTGTATGAAGGCGAGAGAACTTGGATCTAGAATGTGACGTGGAAGAAGATAACGATCCCCCCATCGGAAAAAGTATATATGTAAAACCCTTACATAGATACTTGATTGTTTCCGCTGCAATGATTGTGTCATGTTTATGTATCTATGCACCTTCTTGCTACATGAATCTTAATAATCTTCCCTAATCTAATATTTTATATAGATTATGCAAACCGGTTTTTTAAAAATAAACTATTTTGCCATTTTTGGGGGGTTTAAGTAAAAAAACCCTTTGTAAATTATGGTCTTGTAAATTAAACCATTATTTTAAAATAAATCTTAGCATTTCTATTTTGCTCTCTTTGAATCTATAAATTTCCTTAAAAGTCGCCTCAAATCTTAAAATTATATAGTTGATTTTGAAATATCTTCTTTAGTAAAAGAAAAAACATTAAATCTCTAAAATTCAACCCAATTAAAAGTCCAAATCCAATTGAAAAATCCAAAACCAATAACCCCCCAAGCTACTTCAAACTTTTCGTTCTAAACAATCTCAAATTAACATAGACTTTTATGACATATTTTGTCATTGAATTCATAGTAAAATGGATAAGTCTTTCTCGACTTTTCCAAAATATTTCTCTGCCGATAATTAAAATAAGGTTATTTTCAAATAAAATAAAATTTTAAGGTGAAATTTGAAGACAACTAGAATAAAGGGTGCTGTTGAAAATATAAAAGAGTTTGGGGGTGCGATATATCACAATGATTTCAAGATTGGTGAGTTTGAAATATTGAGGATATGGGTTAATTTTCATAAATAAAGATGATATTGGGGTGTTAAAATGAAAAAGAACCCTAAAATGAAATATTGTCATCTAACACATATTTTTCTAGTGCCAAAAAAAGATTCTTATAAATTTGACTATGTTTTTTAATCAAACACTCTTCTATATTATAATAGCTGCGAATAATTATGAACTAGGCATATTTATGGTATATAAAGAATCAATGAATCATGTGGACTCCTAAATCGGAAAACGATGATTCCTGATATTTATGCATGGGAAATTAATATCAGGTCAGCTTTGGTAAAAATCTATAAGGCAGTTATATAAAAATCATCATCCCTTTACTCTACCTAAGAATTATATATATATATAGGGATTAAACTGTGATCACTATACATCCAAGCAAAAGAAAGAAACAGATAAAAAATTTCGAGCAATCTTAGGAAAACTTGGTGGAGTCTATATTCATATTTTTTTTTGAAGGAAATATAAATACAAAAAAGAGAGAAGAAAGAGAGATCGAAGACAAGAAGATTCAGAAGAAAGAGCTTTCTCTCGAAGTAAACTAAAATAAAATCAAATATAAAAATTTCGTTATTCTTAGATAATATCACATTCTTACATAATTCATGTTATCTTGATTTTGTAAAATATAATATCGCATAGCCTAAAATAGGATAATTTAAATAACCACGCTAATATTTGAAAATTAATTCAATTTTTTTTTAAAAAAAATCAGCAATAACAGTTTTATACTATCAACAATTTTGATATATCTTCACATGTAAAAGGCTAGTTATCATTTATGGAAAAAATTAGTTGGGCCATCAAGATTACAGTAAATATTTCTAATGTTTTTCTCATGTAAATAGATAATTGTTTAAATCGGTACTGATATAAAGAGATATTCATCAAGTTTAAGCATAGTGAATTCTATTTAATCTTTTATTTTTATTTAAGAATTTTTTCAATATTGGTTTGCTCTATAAATATAGACCATGTTTTTTAAAAGTTCCAAATAAACAAAATTTTATTAACCAAAACCTGTGAAGGAGAAGAGAAGCCATCATGTCCATCATCCATGAGGAAACCGTGAAGGATGTCTGGACCGAAAACTTCATGCAAGAGTTGGATGGGCTATCCAACACATGCCCCTTTTTCCTTAAGTCATGGTCGGTGCATGAACTGTCTTCCGTGATGGAATATCTTGCTGAGATGTACCCTTCACTCTCTCTAATAACTTCTGTTGTTCCCTGGCTGCCGTGAGTACTTGAGAAAATGCAGTAAATCCAAACGTATTAATCTGCGTCTGAATCCCCACATCAAAACTACGTAAGAACTGCCGTGCTCTGTCAGCCTCATCAACCACCAAAGATCCTGCAAATCGACTGAGCCTGGTCCACTCAGCCGCATGAACATCAAGCAATGCACCATTCTACTTCAAGCTAATGAAATTGTAACGTTTTGGAAATCGTTTAAGCAATTTTCCGTTTTTAGGTAAAAATAAATTGTATTTTCCGTAAAAACCTAGAAACGATCTTTTTGCAGTATAGAATTCACAGCACCTAGTTTAACTAGAATTTTGCTAGTTTGCGGGTTTTTGTAAGCCACTTGTAATTTTTGTGCATTTTAATATTTTTCCCTAATTAAAATATTATTTTAGGCTTTTAATTATGCACTTTATTAGTGGTAATTACATTTTTTTCTTGGGTTAATTATTGCTAAATGAATCTATGCAAAGTTAATCACTAGATTAGCACTAATCCATCTTTGAAAATATCCATCCAAAATATCTAGATATTTGTGATTTTAAAAGGAAATTTTAAAGAAAAGAATGAGGTGAATAAAGGTTATTTTGTTTTATTAAGCAATTATTGCTATTTTTTTCTAGATTTTTCCACACTATATCACAAAACCCCACACTTCCTTGCTTGCCCGGCCACTTCTTCCCTTGCTTCCCTTTCTTCTCTTTTGCTCCATTTCTTCACTTCAAAGCTCACTAAAATCATCAGAAATCACAAATAATTCACACAAACTCAAAAAAAATAAAAAACCTTCATTCTTCTTCACTAAAGCAAGCTTGGGTCTTCTTTCAAGACATCATTTTGGAGGCTAAAATGATGAGTTTTGTTGCTTGATTTTGGATATTTTGTGGAGGTATAAACCTAACCCTAAACCCTAATTGTTGTTTCAATACTTTAAATTAGCTTATTAGTTGTTAATTTAAAACTTTTAATTTCATGTTTTGAAATTCAAGATATGGTTTTTGATATCAAGTTAGGGTTTTGGTTAGTAAAAAGGGTTAATTGATAAGTTAAGCTTGAAGAAAACTTAATTAACCTAGTTGCTAGTTTGTTAAATGATATTTTCCTAATTGTATAATTAAGCTAATTAGCAAACTAAATTTTTACTAATCCTATTTAGGCGAGTTTAAAATTATAGTAAAGGTTTGTATGATTTAATCATGCTATATTATGATGTTTGTGATTGCTAGTTTTGGTAAATCTTATAGTTTTGAGCTAAAAATGATATAAGTTGCTTACTAGATTTCCGGATAATTTAGGCGTGGCTTTCTTTGACGTTGCGATGTTATTTATATTAGATTCCACGTTTATTATTGTATTGTGAATGCGTGATCGGTACGATCAGGGTTTAGGCTTGATGGTTGTGTCGTTTAGCGTTCCTAACTAGGGTTGTGCCGATATCATTCGCGTCTTTGTGTAGTTTTTGCTTTTGAGTTGGTTTCGTAGTATCGCTACGTGCGTTAGCCACTAGACGAACACTTGAGAGTATATTTGGAGTTGGTGCGTCGGTCAACGTAGTTGGTATGTGTTTTTGGTCGATTGCTAATATATACTTGTTATATTGTTTTATGATCTTAGGGTCGCAGGCGAGGACTTCGGACGCTGTGAAGAAGGGAAAGCAGGTGGTTGGCTTTACTTAGCCAGGAGCGTTAGTGAGTAGATTTAACATCTACAAGGGAATCGCCCGCATGGCGTTATGCATCAGGGCTAGATATGATATGATATTAGCCGCATGTTTATATTGCACATATAGAGATTGTGCATAAAACTTCATTGCATATTATTACTTGCTGTGCTTAGACTTGTACCCTTGGACACTGCACTATTATTGACGGTTCATGTTGCACGAGCACCGATTATATGCCACTCACACCGTCAATAATTGCCATGACACGCACAACACCTATGCATACGTGATATTGTATCGGCTAACTTGAGACAAAATCCTTATTTTTGTTGTGCATATGACATATAGCATACCTGTATACCTACATGCTTACACATATGCTTTGACATGCCTACATGCTAGTTACCTATATACCTATATGGTATTGTACCATTAGTGATAGGTATATACACATATGAGACATAGCTACGTGTACATCATGCATATACTTGTACATATACCTGGAGGGTATTACATTATTATTGATAGGTAGATACACATATCTTGCTATGCCGACATGGTTACGTATACCTGGCTATAGCTACATGTTCACCTTTATTTGATGTTGTATGGACTTGGAGAAATTAGAAACCGCATGATATATAATAACTTTTTGCAGTTAGATAGCGGTTTTTCCTTCATATGCTCACATTACTGTTTTATATTGCATATGTTATATTCATGGATTTTGGCATTGAGATATGGATTTTACATGATATTTTCTGGATTTGAGGACCGTGCTGGTTTCATGAAATTATACAAGTATTCTTATTCTTTACTTGATATTTGGATGCATCCACTCAGAGATTTGTTTTAAACCGATACGGGATCGAAAGTGTCGATGTTGGGGCACTTAAGATTCGAAGGACGTATATACCGATACGTGGAACACAAGTGTCGAGGTGAGACACTTGGGTTTCGAGAAACGTATAGATATCAGAAAACCGATACGTGGATCACGGGTGTCGATACCGGACACTTACGATTCGAGAAACGTATGAATATGAGAAAGACCGATATGTGGATCACGGGTGTCGATACCGGACACTTACGATTCGAGGAACGTATGGATATGAGTATTTATGTATCGATGCTAGACACTTGTTTTCATGGTATTTTTACTCCTAAGTATATATAACAGTGGAATGGGACGCTGTTATATATATATATATATATATATATATATATATTAGTGGAATGGGACACTAATATATATGTATACATATCTATTTTATATACATCATCATAATAATCTTGCAAATATACTTATTCATTACATGAGATTTACTTGATATTGGACACTCAGGATATATGAGACTTACAGGATATAAGGGCCGATTTGAGGAAATTTGGGATTTAGATTGTCTTAATAGACTTGGGTCCTGCTACGAGGTCAGGATTCCGTGAGGATGACATGTTTTATCCTATACCCCGCATTTATTTTATATGCATTGCTTCATGTATTGGTTGTACCTGATAGGGTATCTTTCATGACTGTTGCATACATATTGCCATTTATTGCTATCGGCTTGTATGTGTTAGATTCGCGCAGTACGTGCATACTTGCGATTACCTGCATATGTTATCTACTATTCACGAGTTGGCAACTCACCCCCGTTGTGCCACAGGGTTTGCAGATTGTTCCTCAGAGTAGTCGAGACAGGGCTTCTACCTATCATATCATCTTTTGCAGCGGGTATCGCTACGGTTGACTGCGTGCAGTTTGCTATAGGTGGGTTTCGCGGCTATCCGATGTTGCTCATTGTTTATCTCTGTATCATGTACTCTCCATCTACCACTTTCATGTCTTGACTTAGAGACGAGTTGTGAAGACGATATTGTATATTTTTGGTGACTTAGGTTGTCTTTTATGCAGTTTTATTTATATCGCCTTTTATTTCTTCGCTACGGCGTCGTATATCTGTTGTGGTAGTTGTTTCCGCTTTTGGGCGTGGATTTTGCTCCCGTTGGGGATGCTTTATTTATATTTATGTTGTACCCATTTTTGGGGTTAGTTTTTACAAAGGAGGTACTGCCAAAATTTTTAAGAAACTAAAATTGGACTTTAAAGAATTTGTACTCGAGATTTTCAAAAGTTTTAACAATGTTCTTATCACTTACTACTTTTGATGGTTTAGATTACTGGGTTTTCGGCTTATTTAAATTGCGTTACGCCTGTAGACGTTGCGTAGTTTAAGGGCCGTCACGTGCTAAATTTCGGGTCGTGACAGAAATTCTCTTTCATTTCTTCCCTTGCAGACCGTGGGAAGAACTTCTCCAGAAAACTATGAGTAAAAGCCGCCCAGCTAATCGGCTTCATTAAACGAGTCTCCTCCACTAGCCACCACTCTCTAGCATCGTCAACCATCTGGATGCACACCATATCCACCTTCTTTTCATCAGGAATCTGACCAGCAATCAACAAGTACACCGTATCTACAAGCCACTGCTCTACCTGAAGAGGTTCCTCCAATCCCATAAAATTTGCCGGATTAAGCCTCCTAAAATCCACAACAGTACCCTCAAGCTGAACCTACCTAGGAACTGACATCTTCTCAACTGCCATGGTAGCAGTCTATTGGCCCGTTCTCACATCCTCATGAAATCCTCAGCCTGACGTTGCTGGTTCTCCAGTATGCCACGTCTCACTCAAAGAATTGTTGCATTATCGGCCAATGGAGCAAGTGTACTATTTCTGGCCATAGCTCTGTAGTCAAACACGAATGACGAAGATCGATAACGGAAACAAGATTCGATAGTAGACAAGGATTCAATAAACAAGGGATTCAAGGATAACAAGGCAATAAACATGGCAAGACATGTTCCTATAATTCAAACGTTTAAAGTCAATGTATTGAGTATAATACCCAACTACAAAAGAACCAAGCCCATCTAACCTATAACATATTCTCTGATACAACCAAAATCTTGTCACGCTCCGCTTTCCAAAATACGCGAACACAGAGACGTAACAAAGCAACCATGCTATCTACGGTAAGAAAACATCCTTCCATAATCATAGTATGACTGTCAATTATTAATCAAGAATAATATAATATATAACTAACCATCACATGTCTATTATACCACAAAACAATAACGATATCCAATAATCAAGAGTTAATAAAAATCAATAGTCAATAGTGGAAGCAATTAAAGAAAAGATCAAGTATCAAGGATCCAAGGAAAGTAAGAGCAATAACCAATACTTGTCCCTTATGGGATCACAATAGGAATCCAAATAAAATAATCCGCTAAGATAAATATACCTAAGGCATAATACATAGATCCACAATAATATCCTTTACTGCTCAGCAATCCTTTCAAAGTACAATTTGTCTTCCTGTGCTAAAGACAAAATATTTAGGCTATGCAAAACCCAGACGTCAATGCATCATAGATAATATTATAAGAAATATCTCCGGAAACAATGTTAAATGAGCAAGTAATATACCATGGAAATGTATCATATGAGTGAACAATGAACAATATCAAAATCAAGTGATGAACAATCCGGATATAATCAATACAATCATGTTGTATGGCTCCTATGAGTCCATGTCTCTAAGTTTTCTAATCTACAGGTATTTGAAACCAATTAATATAATTTTTACTCGAAACTCAACAGTATATATCTCGTTCTTTCTTCACGGAACCACGGTACAATATATCACGTTCTTTCCCTACAGGACCACAATATAATTAACAATGGTTATTCCGTTCTTTCCCCATGAAATCACGGTAAAATGTCAATATCCTCTTAAGTTACGATTTAGTTACATTCTTGATTTCCTATTTTTCCCAGTTTCAATTTTTGTCAATATCAATATAGTGTGCTCCTAATGCCAACGCAATAACAATCAATACATGTACAAGTTTTATCAATCGATAACAATAGGTTATTGGCATGTAGGTAAACACATTTCAAGTATGGTAACATGGTAACAATGGTTAATCAATCACGATTCCAAGTAAACAATCAGTAACATGGTAATTAGAAATATCGTAATCACAACACTTTCATGATCAAGTTTATACTCATAAATATGAATAGCAAAGCATTCAATATATATAAATATCACAATACCGGTCAATTACATGGTCAGTCAATGTATCGTGCATTTGTCAAACACTATAAAGTGTTCAGTGTTTTTCAGGTTCAATATCAGGTTCGGTTCAGCTTGAGACGACTCAAGTGTGTTAGAGTCGGCTCATGTAATGTTGTGACTCTCGACTTTGGAGACCTTTTTTTGGAGGTCATAAATTCAGTATTAGAAAATATGGTAAACATGAAAATTTTTGATCTCGAAGAGATCTTTCCAACGAATCCAAGAACATCGAAATCGGATCAACGAGCAACAAGTTATAGTGGTTTTACGGTGACAGTTTTGTTCAGTGAACTTGAGACGGCTTAGGCAATATTTGAGCCGGCTCATAAGTGGCTTGGAATGATTATTTGTTCTCTGTTAGAATGAGACGGTTTAGGGTTATCTTGAGCCGGCTCATGGCCTAAAAACTGATATAATATGATATTTTAATTAAGGTTTTCACTCTATACTTCAAGCCTATGATAACGACAATTATTAATTCGATTTCCCTACGTTCTATGCAATCAATTAACAATACAAAAGTGATATCTTTAGGATTCAACATCGTGTATATTAACTAGATCAAGTTGCCGATATATCGCAATTCAGATCTTGATATATCGTTGATTAGGTTAGAACTTTAGGTCAAACAATCCGTATCAAGCATGCAAAATTATAACGACATCAAACAATATTTCAATCATGTATAACATGGCAATAATCACAAGAATTGAATAAAGTCGATATCTTGTATATTTATTTCAAGCATAAATCAATATATATTCATTATATATAATAAACAAGAACTAATCTTGTTAGCATGTCATAAGTACCAAGTACTTGTCTCGATACGATCTCACGAACAAGATGATGACGATGATGCTAGCAATCCACATGGAACCCTCGGTTTGGATGCTTCAGCCGAACAAGAAGAGAAGTGGAGCCAATGATGATGGCGATCCCCACGAGATGAAGATGACAATACTGATCGATGAAGAAAACCACGAGATGACGAAGGTGCTTGGCTATGGTTAGGGTTCAGATGTGCGAGATGGATATGGATATGGATGTTAGGGTTTTCTTGAGATGCATAAGGACTAAATGGGTTTATATAGAATAGTTTAAGTCATGGGCCGGATATCAATAATCTCATATTAATTAGAGATAAGGTAAACAAATAGTTCAATATTAAACCATACATATCAATATATGAACCATCTTAAACCCAATAAATTTACCAATAAAATGATTTGGATCAAACCCATAACATTGACAAACGAGCCAGGAACAAGCTAGGACAATATCAGGTCACATACAGGTTGAGACGGCTCAAATACTATCCCATCTTCCTTACTGTGTGAGCCTTTATGACGACCTCCTTCATAGAAAGACGGGCAGTCAATATACCCTTAGCGACACTGGGCTTTCTGGATAGGCATGTTATGAGCGTTTGCTACTTTGGCTGTTATTTCCTGTTGCGATGACAATATACCTCACATACGAGGCAGTGTCAGGAAAGCCGGTGAATAGCAGACCAACTATTCAGAGCCGGAGGAAGATCGATTGGAATGTCTCCTGATTGTATCGCATGGCCAACTTTTATTAACACCGAGAGCGAGGTTTAAGAGTGCGATGAATCGAGAGAAGACCTAGGTGTTTAAGTACGCTTCTGAGAGGGATCGGAGGTACTTGGGCAGACATGTCTGATCAGATCTAGGGTATGAGATTTTGCGAGCCTAACATCCCGGTTTATGTTGTTTTTCTTTTAGGGAGATCCTTTGTCGATCCTAACGGCTCTGGACGCTTACAGGTTCTCAACGATCGACGCCGCACCATCATTTATGGGTATGAATAAGGACGGAAAAGAAGATTCTCAAGGAGACAATTGACTCAGGGAGTCAACAGTTTAGGAAACCGCCTCAAGGAGGTGTGGATAGCGCCCACCCGAAGGTGCATGTTGGAGTATGTTGGCTATTGGGCTTCATCTGGCCCAATATCCGCTCCTTCTAGTGGTCTCTATATCTATTGATATGATAAATGGGGCTATGTTTAATGATGATCCTAGAGGGTTAATTAATCAAGAGATTAATTAAGGATAAGCTAGAGGGTTCTAGAGAGATCTAGGGTTAGAGCCGTCGTCTTCTTCCTTCATCCTCGATCTACTACGATTGGTTAGCGGTTAGCGGGTGATTACTTAGAGAATTCTCGTTTAATTTACAAGACCATAATTTAAAAATGGGGCTATGTCATTGAATTCATAGTAAAATGGATGCGTCTTCTCGACTTTTCCAAAATATTTCTCTGCAGATAATTAAAATAAGGTTTTTTTCAAATAAAATAAAAATTTAAGGTGAAATTTGAAGACAACTAGATTAAAGAGTGCTGTTGAAAATATAAAAGAGTCTGGGGTGCGATATATCACAATGATTTCAAGATGGGTGAGTTTGAAATATTGAGGATATGGGTTAATTTTCACAAATAAAGATGATTTTGGGGTGTTATATAGAAAAAGAACCCTAAAATGAAATATTGTCATCTAACACATATTTTTCTAGTGCCAAAAAAAAGATTCTTATAAATTTGACTATGTTTTTATAATCAAACATTCTTCTATATTATAATAGCTGCGAATAATTATGAACTAGGCATATTTTTGGTAGATAAAGAATCAATGAATCATGTGGACTCCTAAATCGATGATTCCTGATATTTATGCATGGGAAATTAATATCAGATCAGCTTTGGTAAAATCTAAAAGGCAGTTATATAAAAATCATCATCCCTTGGTCTAATTTTTTTTTTGGAACTGTCGCGTAAGCCAAATGCAAACAACACACACGAGGCGCATATATATATATATATATATATATATATGTGTGTGTGTGTGTGTGTGTGTGTGTGTGTGTGTGTGTGTGTGTGTGAGAATAGTGGAGGAAAGATGCCATAGAAGGGAATTTCTTTCTATGGCGTCGAAAAAATACGCCCTCCATCGTGTTTTCCGACGATCGGCACCCATCGTTATCATCTAAAATATGGGTACACCAAATTTCATGTGATTCTAGAACTTTTCACCGTTGAATTAGTGGGTTCAAAATTAACGGTTTACCGGCAATAGAACTTTTTACATTGCTAAATCAACGGTTAAAAAGTTGTAGAATCACACGAAATTTGGCATACCCACATCTTAAATGATAACGATGAAGATGATGGATACCGATCATTACGACAGTGAACGTACTTTTTCGACGCCATAGGAGGAAATTACCTTCTATGGCTTCTTTCCTCCATTATTCTCTCTCTCTCTCTCTCTCTATATATATATATATATATATATATATATATATATATATATATATGCCCCGAAGGGATTAAACTCTGATCACTATTCCTTCTAAGAATCAAACCCCGCGCTCTCCTTAGAAAAACATCCAAGCAAAAGAAAGAAATAGATAAAAAATTTCGAGCAACCTTAGGGAAACTTGGTGGAGTCCATATTCATATTTTTTTTGTTTCATGATCGAGCATATATGGCCAACACACCATGGAATTTTTGTACTATTCATGTGATGAATTTAATAAATAAAGCGATTTGTCAATTTTATGATTTAAATATCTACCTCTATCTCTATCTCTACCTCTACACTACTAGAAATAAGGGTTGCCCCTACAGATTTACCCGTAGGGGCAACTCACTGCCCCTACGGATATCTCCGTAGGGGCAAAAAATTAATCTGTAGGTGCAAACGCCGTAGGTGCAAGTTGAATCCCTGAACTTGCCCCTACGGAGTTCTATGTAGGTACATTTGCACCTACGGATTAGGGCGTAGGGGAAAAAAAGTTATTTTATTTACGGTTATTTTAATTATATTAACTGTACCTACGGATATATCCGTAGGGCCAAGTAGTATCCCCTACGGATATATGCGTAGGTACTTATCCGTATGGGTCTTTTTTTGCCCCTACAGATAAATCCGTAGGGGCAAGACCAACCCCCCTGACACTGAGATCAGGGGGGAAATATCAGTTACTGCTGATATTTTGCCCCTACGGCTTAATCCGTAGGGGCAACATGTGTACCTACGGATTAATCCGTAGGTACACATTATCTGTTTTTTTTTTAAAAAAGGGCTGCCTTATTTTTTCTCGCCCTGTGCACAATAATATATATATCAATAAAATATAAAATTAATCATCACACAACATATATCGCAGTATTCATAATCACATCTCACGCATATAATATACAAAAGAAACCCAAATACTGAATATGATATAAATATAAACCAATATCAATATCAATATCGTTTCAAAATGTAGTACAATATGTATGATATAAATAAATACATGTTTCAAAAAATAAGAACCAAAAAGCTACCCTAGCTCGGTCCAGCTCCACCTCTGAATAACGATAGAATAACGCGCGCCTGCTCCTCGGTCAATAAACCTTGCAATTCGGCGCGAGCAGGAGTCTGAGCGTCCTGTGGAGCTGGCGATGTGGTCTGCGCAGCCGCCGTCGAGGGAGTCGCTTGCGGAGCCGCGGCTGCGGGAGTCTGAGCGGGCGCTGGAGCTATAGGAGCTGTCTGTGGAACCGCAGCCGATGTAGTGGCTTGCGGAGCCGCAGCCGAAGGAGATGCATGCCATGTACCCTGTCGCGTCTGGACCAAACGTGTGTAAGAAGCGTGTAAGAACTGTGTATTATTCGAATTCGTATCATTATCAAGTTATTTCGAAATCCCATTTGGATATCTAGTTTGGAAAACCGTTGTTTATTTTAATTACATATGTATGTATGATTAATCAAACCTAAGTCTAAAACCAAATAAGCTCAAGCTACGTACTAATTATGGATATGTTGATATCTATAATATGACATGATATTTTACTATAAAGTAGTATACATACCAGCATCTCCTTCAACTCCTCAACGGTGGCCCTCAAGCTCTCCAGTTCCTGCTGGACACGTCGCTCACTGGAGACGGAGGAAGTAACCGCCGGGGTGGAGTCCAACCTCATATGGGCCGTGCTAGGGCCCAGTCCCCGGCCTCTCTCCCAACCTCCGTGGTGCCCTCCGTGTGCGGCGTCCAGAACTGGGGTCAGCAGCCTCGGATCGCTCTGTCCGGTAAAATAGATCCCCGAGGCCTCGGCCTGCTCAACCACCCGCTCCTACACCCACATTAAGCAGTAAAGTATAAGTATAAAATTTAAACTTGAAGCTTCCAAAACTAAAATTTCAAATATGGGTAGAATAAATATTTAACACTTACGCAATACTCCTGGGTAGCGACGTCGGGATATCGAAGCTCGCCCGTGGCGGGATCTGTCGAGGTGCCGTGGACGGCAAGATATGCGGACAGCACGCTCGGTGTACCACCTTGCGCCACGGTCTGAACTATCTGCAATATTAGAAAATAACTCTTAATATTAGAAATATTAGAAAATAACTCTTAATATTGCAGAATATCAGAAAGGTCAGTCTATTGTAATTTACCGATGACTCCATGGCTCGAGTAATATTCCTCGAGCCACCTGTGTAAGTGGGGCGACCCCTTTTCGCCGACTTCCTGTTCTCTGTATTCTGAGCGGCCTATTTCTGCACAACACATTAACATTTAGTTTTCTAATTAAGGAACACAAAGAAATAAATTATATCATAAACAATGAATTACATTTAAAATACATACCTGTTTGCATTGAGAGTCGAAATAATCGCACAATAGAGGCCATGTCTCTACGTCGACTCTCGTAAACGCCGGAGCAGATAGGAGGGCCGCTCTCTCTGCCTCGGAGGTCGCCATCCACAGAGAGTAGCAGTCGGACTTCAGCTCATTCCTGTTGTATCGGACCTTAGTCTGCATGTTCTTCATCAGGCCATTGTACAGAGCATGAAGGTCGAGCACCCTCCCAGGATGATCAGGGTCGGGTACAGGCTGAAAATCGTAATCCGACTGAAAATTCAAAAAAAAACATTGTTATTAGATTGCAAGTGTTAATAAAAAAATATATTGAATAAATCAAATGAAAATAGGCCGTTAATATGTACCCGAGCCTGATCAAAGAAGAGGGCGAATGAGCGCCGGTTCTGCTCGCCCCACTCAACGTGAAGTGGATAGTTCTTCACGAGCCGGCTCTCATCCCCTATATACCGGCCGAACATCTCGGCATGAGGACCGGTATAGCGATAGTCAAGGATAAAAAAGAGAGGGAATGCTGCCTCCCCCCTAGCTCTGTCAGGCCTCAGCCTATGGGACTGATTCGGGCCTTGAGTCTCCCTCTGGGGATGGGGAGGCCCTGCGTCTGCACGAAATATCAAGACAATCAATATTAAGACAAAGTTGTATTAAGAAATCAAGCTTAAGCGAAAATTGAAGTGTGATATATACCTCCGGTGACTATTGCATGAGCCTGGGCCCGGGCAGCAGCACGAGCGGGACGATAGTTCCTCCGGTGAGGAACAACCGGGGTCCCGGATGCGGATGCATCCCCTGCAACTAGAAAATAAACATTGACGCTAAATTTCCATGAAGTTCATATTTATTCTATAGAGCATATGTAAAATGAATAAATATTTTATATTTATTCATACTAACCTGCAGAAGATGCGGATGGTATGGAAGCGGCAGGAGTGGCCCCTGCGGAAGATGTGGACGCACTACCTATAATTAGACAATTAAAAATAGATTATATAAGTAATTGCAAAAAGAATGTGTAGATCAATAATATAACGTTCTAAATCACTATGTATGCACTATAGGATATATAAATATACCCGCAGGTGCGTTGGTGTCACCACCTACAGCTAGACAATAATAAAGATTGCTAAGTAAGAGCAAAAAGAATGTGTGTATATTTATGATATAGCATTATAAATCAATATATATGCACTATATGATATATAAACATACCTGGAGGAGCGGGAGTGACCTCTGTCCCAGATGTGGACGCATCACCAACAACTAGACAATCAAACATTGACAATATAAGTAATTTTGACATAAACAGGCATGAATATCTGTAATATTACATTCAAAATGGATATGCGTGTAGTATACCTGGAGGTGTGTCAAAATCCACACGGAAGGAGGCATCCGAAGGGGTCTCCGATCTGGGTGCAAGACCGGCCCTCTGAAGCTCCCTACGAAGCTCTCCGGGCGGCAGAACCGCTCTGCCCCTGCCTCTGCCGTGGCTGGAGCTCCTGCCACCTCTTGCTGCTCCCGACATCGTCATCAAATCTAGATAAAAGGTTCATGGACGTATTAGACAATCATTAAAAGTATTGACTATATATGTATAGAGCGTAAAATATGAAGTAATAATATAACATTACTGATAACCTTTTTCATTTCGTGGGTGCATTATACATATCTACTTGGATTTCATCGTCGATATCATTTCTAACCCACATAACTTCATGATCGGTCGAAGACCACCCATCCTTCGAAACAAACGGTCGGAGCACTTTAAGCCTTCTCTCTTCTTCATCCTCATCACTGTCCTCATATTCTGGGACATCATAGACATCTCTGGGTTTCTATCGGCATACAACACTCCACCCCGGATGCTTCAAACACTGTGAGTAGTATACTTGGAACGCTTGGTTCGGAAAGATAAACGGATCTTCCTGACCGTAAAATCGAAGTGTGTTCACACTGGTCAATCCATATTCATCTTTTCAAGTCCCAAGATTGCTTCTCCACCTGTCCGTATCGGTTCGCATATCGTACCAAGTACACTGGAATATATAAAGGGGTCCAGGATAGTGGATGCCGAGTATACAATTTAAGTACCCATAATAAATCACACCGTCCGATCCTACCATCGCAATCCCACTATTCTGAGTGGTTCTAGATGTTTCTAATTCCTTAACTTCGAATTTGTATCCAAGGACACCTAATCCTTTGTAATATGCAACCTCCGTACTAGGAAATTGAGCTAAACATCTTGAATCACTCTCAAATGATGCAGACAAGTTCGGATTGTGGATCTAACAAAACAAATTTTACGACAAATACATAACGATACAAGTTTAGATTAAAACTGCTAACAATAAAATGTTATTCGAATAACTTACATGATCTGTGACCCAATCACAAAAATTATCTTGATGATATTTTTCCAATTGTTCTTCATTCCAATCAGGATGCCCCTCACGTACCTCGTTAAAATGAATTCTGTTTTCGACAAATAATGGTGACATTAATATTATATCATTTCATACACACACAAACACAGATATAACAATTAATCCAAAAAAACTTACTCTCTAATTTGTTCAAGACATGCGCAATTAAGCAAGATAAACCGGTATATCTTGTTGATAAACATAGTGTCTACCCTCTTATACTCGGCTTTACCATATGGTCCGTCTTGAATTCTTCGTGGTCGGTTAAGCCTTGTCTCAATGTTCTCGTCCAGATAGCGGGAACAAAATGTGGTTGCTTCATCAAGAAGATAACCTTGCATGATAGAACCCTCTGGTCGATTTTTATTGCGTATATACTTCTTAAGAGTGTAGAGCTACCTAATGAAAATATGTTGAATAAATAAATACGGGCATACAGGACAACAATAAATTTATAAATTGCGCGAAACGAAAAATTACACGTATCTCTCGACGGGATACATCCATCGATATTGTACCGGTCCGGTTAATTTCGCCTCAGTTGCAAGATGAACCGTCAAGTGTATTATAATATCGAAGAATGACGGTGGGAAAATACGTTCAAACTTGCAAAATATCAACGCAATAGAATTTTCTAGTTTATCCAGCGTCACAACCTCGAGTGTTTTAGCACACAACTCTCTGAAAAAACAACATAGGTCGTTGATTACTAGACCAACTGAGTCGGGGAGAGAAGTACTGAGGGCTAAGGGAAGAAAGTGCTCTAAGATAACATGGTGATCATGACTTTTCAACCCATCGATCTTGCCCTTCACAATTTTTATTTTCTTGCTGAATGATCCTGAGAAACCTGTGGGGACTTTCAAATCATGCAACACCTGCAGGAATCTTTTCTTCTCCGGTTGTGACATATGATAAGTGGCAATTGGAAGTGCAAACTTGCCCGGTTTACCCGCTACCAGTCTAGGGTGCAATTCAATTCTTATTCCCCACTCTTGTAGATCCATCCGAGCATTCATGTTGTCTTTAGATTTCCTGTCTTTACAAAGAAGCAAGTTAAGTATGTGCTCTGATACTCCCTTCTCTATATGCATGACGTCCAGACAATGACGCACTGAATTTGTAGACCAGTACGGAAGCTCGAAGAAAATGCTTAACCTGTTCCAATATGGTGGTTTGACCTGTTTCGTCGGATCCATCCCGAAGGTCACGTTATTGTAACCATCCCATTTAGCAGTCACGTCCTCTTCGGACAATGGGGATGGAGGTCCAAGAAGCTCCTGATGACTATCAAAGTGAACCGTGTCTAACCTATAGGGGTGGTCTGGAGGCAGGAAACGTCGATGGCCGCAATAACAAACCTTCCTGCTAAAATTCAAGAATTTCGATGTTGTGTGTTCATGGCAATGAGGACATGCTTTGTGACCATGTACGGACCAACCTGATAGCATTCCATACGCAGGAAAGTCATTAATTGTCTACATTAAAGCCGCACGCAGTATGAAGGTTGTATTTGTGTTTGCATCATATGTCTCTACACTATCAATGAACAAAGATTTCAACTTCTCGATCAGAGGTCGGAGATAGACGTCGATATTATTCACCGGTGAGTTTGGTCCGTCGATAATAAGAGGCATCATAAAGTATGATTGGTCCATAGCCAACCAAGGCGACAGATTATAAATTATCATTACAACGGGCCATGTGCTGTGACTTCCAGCCATATAGTTGAATGGGCAGAAGCCATCAGTAGCCAGTCCGAGTCGGACATTGCGAGGATCGCTACTGAATATTGCGTGCCTCTTATCGAAATCCTTCCATGCCGGTGAATCACTTGGATGGCTCATTTTTCCATCTTCACTTGGAGGAGCACGGTGATGCCAAATCATTGCCTTGGCTGTTTTCTTGCACCTGAATAGCCTCTGTAGCCTATGTGTTATGGAAAAGTATTGTGCTATCTTCACAGGTATATCAGGCTTCTTATCAGAATCTTTCGTCTTATACCTGGCCTCTCCGCATGTTGGACACTCTTTAAAATCTGAATTCTCTTTTCGGTACAACACGCAATTTTTAGGACATGCTTGAATCTTCTCGCACTTTAGACCCAAATCAGACATCATCTTCTGGGCTTCGTACCAGCTGTCGGGCACATTATTTCCCAGAGACATAGAATCTTTCAAGAACGAAAGAAGCATTGTGAATGACTTGTTGCTCCATCCATTTAGACACTTAATCTGGAAAATTTGGACGAACCATGAGAGGGTGGAATACTTCGCATTCTCATAAATTAGTTTTCTAGCATCATTCATGAAATTTTCATATTTATCCGCACACGGTCCTTGACCGGAAGGAATGTCATCTTCGGTACGAATAGATTCACCTAGGGCAGCCTCTACCATATCCTCCATTTCTTCTGATGGAAATAAATTACCGCCTTCTCCTTCTGCCGCATTACCGAATTCTTCTTCTTCTCCTGCCGCATTATCATGTTCTACTTCTTCTGCCGCAGTACTGCATTCTTCTCCTTCCCCGTGATATTTCCAAGTTGTATAAAGTCTAGTAAATCCATATTTTACAATATGAAGCTCTGCCAATT
This sequence comes from Agapanthus africanus, assembly GCA_030015575.1. Taxonomy (NCBI): domain Eukaryota; kingdom Viridiplantae; phylum Streptophyta; class Magnoliopsida; order Asparagales; family Amaryllidaceae; genus Agapanthus; species Agapanthus africanus. Next base: position 545,128,045 of record CM057337.1, read on the forward strand.
CTACCTTCTGCCAGTACTTATTGCCACATCTATCGCACGGACAGAGAATCTTCTCTATTATGATCTTATTATGTGCACGTACAAATTCAAGGAAAGCAGCAACTCCTGCGACAAACTTAGGTTGCATACGTTGTTTCCAATCCACATGCATTCAGTCCGTAACTCTGATGTACTCATAGGCCATGTTAGATTGTATAACATATAAATTGTAGGTTATGCTGACTCTATTGAGAAATATAAGAACGGGATAGTTACTGACAAAGGAGAAAATCCGTGTATATGCTTTGTGCGTGCGTTTGTCGTTGAAAAGAATAAATTATCGCATGTATGTTAACCGATAGACGGGGACTAAGTGGCGCTTTTAGTTTCATATATGAGTATCGATGAGAATATGAAGATTTCATATTATCATATAGTGGTTTTAACCTGAACATCTCGAATCGCTATCTAATTATGCGTTTGTTGTGTATTCTTGTTGTATGTGTGTATTCCGGCTGTCGGGGGTAGGCTTCTATCCCATTAAGAATGTATAGAGCGAACACCCATCACTTGTGCTTTCAACCGTTTCGAGTAAATTTCGGCAGCACCTCCCCGCTGTTCTCCGAGTACACTGTAATAGAATAGATAATCATTTCAAAGCTGTGAAACAACATTGAAATGAACATCTAATCTATCTTTGTACACGGAGAGCCAGCGGAAAGGTACCGACGAAATATCTCGAAACGGATGAAAACACAAGTGAATGAAGGTGTTTGCTTTATACATTCTTAACTTGTCCACACGGGACAAATCTATGGGTTACCATACGATTGAATTTTCTCGTCGTGTAAACTATATGACGGTTGTTAGTATCGAGCTATACTGTCCGATATTTAACAACTTTCGTATAGTTCTATGTCACGACGAGCATCGCACGTATGTTAACCGATAGACGGGGACTAAGTGGCTCTTTTAGTTTCATATATGAGTATCGATGAGAATATAAAGGTTTCATATTATCATATAGTGGTTTTAACTTGAACATCTCGAATCGCTCTCTAATTATGCGTTTGTTGTGTATTCTTGTTGTATATGTGTGTTCCGGCTGTCGGGGGTAGACTTCTATCCCATTAAGAATATATAGAGCGAACACCCATCACTTGTGCTTTCAACCGTTTCGAGTAAATTTCGGCAGCACCTCCCCGCTGTTCTCCGAGTACACTGTAATAGAATAGATAATCATTTCAAAGCTGTGAAACAACGTTGAAATGAACATCTAATCTATCTTTGTACACGGAGAACCAGCGGAAAGGTACCGACGAAATATCTCGAAACGGATGAAAACCCAAGTGAATGAAGGCGTTTGCTTTATACATTCTTAACTTGTCCACACGGGACAAATCTATGGGTTACCATACGATTGAATTTTCTCGTCGCGTAGACTATACGACGGTTGTTAGTATTGAGCTATACTACCCGATATTTAACAACCTTCGTATAGTTCTATGTCACGACGAGTATCGCACGTATGTTAACCGATAGACGGGGACTAAGTGGCGCTTTTAGTTTCATATATGAGTATCGATGAGAATATAAAGGTTTCATATAATCATATAGTGGTTTTAACCCGAACATCTCGAATCACTCTCTAATTATGCGTTTGTTGTGTATTCTTGTTGTATGTGTGTGTTCCGGCTGTCGAGGGTAGGCTTCTATCCCATTAAGAATGTATAGAGCGAACACCCATCACTTGTGCTTTCAACCGTTTCGAGTAAATTTCGGCAGCACCTCCCCGCTGTTCTCCGAGTACACTGTAATAGAATAGATAATCATTTCAAAGCTGTGAAATAACGTTGAAATGAACATCTAATCTATCTTTGTACACGGAGAACCAGCGGAAAGGTACCGACGAAATATCTCGAAACGGATGAAAACACAAGTGAATGAAGACGTTTGCTTTATACATTCTTAACTTGTCCACACGGGACAAATCTATAGGTTACCATACGATTGAATTTTCTCGTCGCGTAGACTATACGACGGTTGTTAGTATCGGGCTATACCGTCCGATATTTAACAACCTTCGTATAGTTCTATGTCACGACGAGCATCGCACGTATGTTAACCGATAGACGGGGACTAAGTGGCGCTTTTAGTTTCATATATGAGTATCGATGGGAATACGAAGGTTTCATATTATCATCGAGTATCATATATTGGTTTTAACCTGAACATCTCGAATCGCTCTCTAATTATGCGTTTGTTGTGCATTCATGTTGTATGTGTAACATGATTTTAAACTATTGAGATCAAGATTGATAGAACTGATCATCCTACATTGCAATAGCATTCATCAACGAAAATCTATTATTGCAATGACATTCATCTATAACAATCAACAATTAAAACTACAAATGTAGGATACTGATATCATAAAGCGTTATACGCAACATATGAATTCACATGACTGAAATATGCATCAAAAAAACATGTTCATCCAAAAGAAAGTCCACTGTCAACAAATATAGACAAATACGTTATAAAAACAGTAACTAATTAACAAGTTGATTAGCATCTGGATCAAGAAAATGATAGAAAAAACAATTGACTATGATCTATAATGACAAGTCTATTACCATAACTCTCGACTAACAAAGGTGGCTTTTCGTCCTCGGTAGCTTGATAATTGGGATTTCATGGCGAATAAAAATATGCACATGCCGTTTGACCGGGAACTTCAATAGGAAACTCAATAAGGTCGGGTATACTGAAGTACGCTTTGTATTTCGCTATATCAGGTGATGAAGCCCAAGCCCTAGCTAGCCCAGCCCCACCCCAACCGAACCCTATCGAAGGTAAAGAATGTCCTTACACTTTCATATTTCTATTAATGATGCAAGTCTCCACCAAGTCAAATTCTTGCAATATCATTCTTTTTAGAGTATGTCTAATTTAATAGATAGAATTTTCAAAGTTGGGCAACCAAGAAAAAGTAACAAGGGATTTTACATACATGCCAAAGCTTTGATTATTTATTTATTTATTTTCCATTTCATATTAGTACTTTTATATGTTTGATGATGGCAAGAAATACAGATTATATTAGAACATTGTACATGCCTAATTTCCACTTGAAATCGGTTTTTTCTTTTATCAGTACTCGTTGACATATAGTAACAAACAATGTTTGATTAGAAGGACCCAAGATTTTCTCGATCAACAATAATTTTAGTAATCAAACTAGGCTAAAATTGCTGGAAATTCCTCTCGGGTTTGCCAAATTCAGCAAACTCCAACCCCAACCTAACCCTAACCCCAGACCCAGCCCCAGCCCAGCCCCACCCCAACCCCAACCTAACCTTAGCCCCAGCCCAGCCCCAGCCCCAGCCCCAACCTAACCCTGACCCCAGCCCCAGCCCTAGCTAAACCCCAACCCTAACCCTAAGCCAAACCCTAACCCCAGACCCAGCCCCAGCCCAGCCCCGCCCCAACCCCAACCAAACCCTAGCCCCAGCCCCAGCCCCAGCCCAGCCCCAGCCCCAGCCCCAGCCCAGCCCTGCCCCAACCTAACCCTAACCCCAGCCCCAGCTAAACCCTAACCCCAACCCTAAGCCAAACCCTAACCCCAGCCCCATCCGCAGCCGAACCCCAACCCTAACCCTAACCCCAACCCCAACCCCAACCCCAACCCCGACCGCAACCTCTGCCGAACCCCAACTCCAACCGCAACCCCAGCCCCAGCCATGAACCCTAGCCCTAAATAATCAAAATTTTCTTTAATTTAGTTGAAGATTTACTAACCTGAACGGCGGCGGCGGCGACGAGAACGGCGGGGACGACGAGAACGGCGGTGGCGACGACGAGAACGACGAGAATGATTTGGGGATTTTGTTTCGCGCGCGATCGAGAGAGGGAGAAAGAGATAACGGGCGTAGGCGATCGATCTGTGCCCTTTATTAAATCGCTATTTAGTTGCCCCTACGGATTTGTCCGTAGGTCCTTGGTTTGCGGTTCCGTAGGGACAAACACCAAATTAAAAATTAATATTTTTATTCTTGAACGTCTTGGCCTGTAAGGACAACCTTCTAGCACTACGGATTAATCCGTAGGGAGAACATAAATCTGTCCCTACGGATTTCAATATCCGTAGGGAGAACCCTCTATTTTAGTAGTGCTACTATTACAACCACAACTCATAGGGTCCCAATTTTGATTTCACTTTGATGGTCTACTACTGACTCTATAATAGAGGCATGTCAACAAGTAAAAGAAATAAATGTAGATTTTTCTGTAACAAATTAATACAAACACGAAATTTATTATTTATAACTATATATACAAACATTACATGATTTGTAAAGTCTCAGTAGTTCAGTATTTATGGCTTATGAGTAAAAGAAAATATTACAACATTTATGATCTTTTGTTCTTTTAATCTTTGGACTGTTTGATAAAAAACCATTGGTTTGAGTATTTATTTGGAAGGGAATATAAATACAAAGCCAGAGAGAGAGATCAAAGATAAGAAGATTCAGAAGAAAGTGCTTTCTCTCTAAGTAAACTAGAATAAAATCAAATATAAAAATTTGGTTATTCTTAGATAATTCATGTTATCTATATTTTGTAAAATATAAAATTGCATAGCCTAAAATAGGATAGTTTAAATAAGCACTCTAATATTTGAAAAATAATTCAATTTTTCTTTTTATAAAATCCAGCAATAACAGTTTTATTTTTGATATATCTTCACATGTAAAAGGCCAGTTATAATTTAAGGAAAAAATTAGTTGGGCCATCAAGATTACAGTAAATATTTCTAATGTTTTTCTCATGTAAATAGATAATTGTTTAAATCGGTACTGATATAAAGAGATAATCATCAAGTTTAAACACAGTGAATTCTATTTAATCTTTTATTTTTATTTAAGATTTTGTTCAATCTTGGTTTGCTCTATAAATATAGACCATGTTTTCTTAAAGTTCCAAATAAAAAAAAATTATTAACCAAAAACTATGAAGAGGAAGAGAAGCCATCATGTCCATCATCCGTGAGAAAACCGTGAAGGATGTCTGGGCTGAAAACTTCATCCATGAGTTGGATGGGCTATCCAACATGCGCCCCTTTTTCCGCCACGTATTCATCGATACAGAGTTCCGAGAATTCCTTGAGCCAACCCCAACTCCTTGAAGCGTTTCTGAAGAGGAGTATTATAGAGTCGTGAAGAACAATGACAACGACTTGAAGCTTGTTCAGTTGGGAATTACGGTGTCAGATGGAGGCAATTCGTGCTATTCGTGGCAATTTAATTTCAAAGAATTTGATCATCGTGTTGATCGCTGTTCCCAAACCTCGATCGATTTGTTGACGCAAAGCGGTGTAGATTTCGACCACAACATCGTGGATGGAGTGGATACTGGCCTTCTTTCGACGGTAATATTGGAGAAGTTGATCAAACGGTGTGAGGGGACGAAGTGGATTTCCTTTCACGGGTTGTATGACTTTGCATATCTGGTCAAATTGGTGAATTGGATGCCGCTGCAAAACACCTTGCCGGATTTTCTGCGGGTGGTCTCGGAACTGTTTGGAAAAGTGTACGGTATCAAATGCATGACGAGAGAATACATTGGGAATACCTATGGTGAACCATGCCTTGTTAGGCTGTTTGAAATACTTGGAATTCAGAATTGGACAGGGAGACACCGCCAAGCTGGTCATGACAGTCTGTTGACAGCGATGGTGTTTTAGGAGTTGAAGCGAAGGTATGAAAATTTTCATGAAGACGCTCATGTGGGGCAGTTATATAGTGTCAAGGGACATGGCCGACGAGAGCAGCACCTGAAGAATTCTACTGAGATGCGCCACTACTACTCTCTTGCTCCTATGATGCCCTATAGTGCTGCTGTCCCTGAACCATTGTGGTTCGAGAGATCTGCATTGATGCCATATTTCTATCCTATTGTTGACCCTCATTATTATGGTTACCATCCTGCTGTCCCTATGGCTGCACCGCCTTTCCATGAAGCTGCTCATGCCGAACCATTTTACGACATTCAACAACATAGACGGCAAAAGGAGTACGCCAAGAATAATGTTGAGACTCGGTTAAACTATCCAGTTCGTCCTATGATGTCTCCTACCAGCATGTGCTACGCTCCTTATGAGCCTTGTTACTATGGTTATTTGTCTGTTATTCCCATGGCTAGACCCATGCCGGGGCCTTTCGATGCTAGATTACCGTAGTTTCTTTTTTCTTTTTCCTTTTTTTTGTTGGGGGTGCTAGATTAATACTGTATTAAGGAATATTTGTTTAGAAGGACATTAGCAATTCTTTCATATAATTGAGTAATGAAATATTTTAACCTTTTTTGAGTTTGTACCAAATATCTGTGAGTTGTTAATGTGCACGCACTTTCGAGTGCACAGAGGTTTTAGGAATTAAACTCAAAGTTCTAAAGGAATCAACCAACTAGACAATTTTTAATATACAAACACATCCCAAACTGAAGTTTTGATTTATAATCTAGGGGGAAAGATAACATGATCTGTAATTTGGAAAGAATTATTCTTTTAAGCTTTTGATAAGATACATAAATTTGTTTTTTATTATTACAAATCATGATAACTGCAATATCAATCAAGGTTAAGATATTTGTAAGGCTTGGATTATCAATTAATCAAGGTAAATGGCTCTAAGAACAAAATGACCGTAAGAATGTTCCCAGAGCCATTTACCTTGGAACAAGAGAGAGCTGTGGGGTTACCTAGAACAAGAGAGGGGGAGTGGGTAGAGACCATCCATGGGTGGGGACCAACTATAGGTACACATATGGATAATAGGTAAGAGTCTATTTAAACTAAAACTAAAGGCAACCATAACATGAGGAATAGGGAGGGAAAAAAACTTGAATTTGTTTGTAGGAGTACTATACCAACTCATATAAATAATAATAATTAAAAAAAAACTTGAATTTGTTTGTAGGAGTACTATACCAACTCATATAAATAATAATAATTAAAAAAAAATCCAACTGAAGCATTTGTCTTTGAATAGGGAGATGAAGGCGATGGTGGTGCGTGGGAGGGAAGAGGGGAGAGTGAGAGTAAGAGAATGAGAACGAGAGAGGGGATCGGTGGGTTGAGGCGCGGCCGTGGGAAGTTCGTTGGCGAGGGAGACGCGGTCGTCACGGCGGTTGGCGAAGGAGGAGGGGTCGTGGGGCGAGCACGGGTCGTTGGGAAAGTGGGCACGGGTCGTGGGGCGAGCACGGGTCGTTGGGAAAGTGGGCACGGGTCGTGGGGAAGTGAGGAAAAGAGCGGGAAAGAAGGGAACACGAAGGAGAAGAAGAAGAGAGGGGAGTGAGGGGAGGGTATGTGGGCTGGGCTTGGTGTAGGAAAAGAGTTAGGGTTTAATAGCTAGGGTTAGAAAATTAAAATTTGTAATTAAATTTAGAAAATTTAGGAACTAATAATTATAAACAAATTAGAAATAGAAAAATTTTGGGGAACGTATTTATTTAAAATACGGAAGATATTTATAGTGGAACTAGGTATTACAGGGAGAGAGGGGCTAGAGAAGAAAGGAAACTTACCTACATTAAGAGAGATGGAAGCGTTGTGGATTAGCCTCGTTTCTGTTACACTCCTGACACTTCATTAAAATTGGAACAAAGTTATGGAAAGTAGAAGTAATCTGAAACAGACTGCAACAAGCTCGAGATCAGAAACCTTAAAAATTTCGGCTGAAAGCTATATGGGAAATTTCGGCCGAAACTTTTTTGAATTATGTCTTGCTAAAAGTTGCTCCTTCCTTGATCCAAGCTCCCTAGATGTATATCTCGTTTTCTGAAATAAAAATAAAATATTTGTAGAATAAAATAAAACTAAACTAAACTAAATTAACTTGAATTAAAAGTAATTAAAATTTCAAACGCCTCCTTGACAATGGCGCCAAAAAATTGATTGAGATTTTACTGATGTCATAAATTAAACAGCAATTCTACATTTTTTCACAATAGTACTTACGGATCGATCCATAGGGAGGCGTTGAGAATTCTAATTAATTTTAAAACAAGTACGAAAGTAGTTGATGTTAAACTAAAAATTAAAATACAAGTAATTTAAAAGGTGGGTTTAAATAATAAAGCAAACATAGAGTGTCGAATTATCTTTACTATCATGGTTGGTTTATATGATTCTATTCTTTTCTAACTTCGTCGTTTTAATTGATTAACCATTAATTATATAAAAGTATAGGGTAAAATAATATGACAATTAAATATCAAACTATGATATAAGCATACTTCATACGATAAGATCTACACTATCAAGTATATAAAATCATCTAGAAAACAATTAAAACCAACAATTCTAATTAATCACAAGTAACATAGGACCCTTTCTATAAGATAACTCCTAAGTTGTCAATTTACGAGTTAAATTATATTTATCGGCGTAATCTAAATTGAATTTTCTTGATTAAAAATCATCTCTTACCTTTCCTGATTAGATTTCTAGTTCGTCATGCTGTCATTAATCTAACTAATTTCTTGGTATTATCACATTTTCCTAAACCTATTCAAGGCATCAACTATCATCATGTAGTTTAGTTGTTTAGATGAAAAACAAAATGAGAAGACTTTAGATCAAGAAAAATCCATCATGAAAAAAAACAAAGAAAAGAAATAAAGATATTAAAATATCACAGTCATGATAGAAAGAATTATTCTAACCCTAGAAGAATAATTAGCTACCCATCATTATCATAAAAGAAAGCATCATAGAATTAAACTACATAATGATTAAGGAATTACAAAACTTAATATCTCCAAATTAAAAATCCTAATTTTAAAGCCTAGGGAAAGATGAAACCATATTGAATCATACAGAGATATTTATAGGGTTTCTAGAGAATTGAAACAAACTTTTTAAAAGATACAGATAATATCTATGTTTCCCAAAAAGCTCAAGACCCAACTCTAATAAACTTCAGCCGAAATCTCAAAAATTGGAAACTTAACCGAAATTTTATGGCAGATGCATATTTGGCTTTTTCCATAATTTGTGCCTTGATGATCTCGAGATCTTCAAAGTTTGTTTCCAATTTGATAATTGATTTGCTATTTTTTATTAGGCTCCAATTAAGTCTCCTGTCCACGCATGTATGCAGTGTTTTGCGTTTAAGTCCTGTAACCTGTAATGATTCACAAAACATATACGGAACGGCGTAAAATATGCAAAATTAAGATAAATATGGTTAGAAAAATATGCAATAAATTGAATCAATCATTTGTACTGATAAATAGTCACTTATTCTTAAATTTAGATGATATATATTAACTCATCGATATTAGCTCGAAATTCAAATCTTCATAAATATTAAATCAAGTGTTGTTATACAATAATATCCAAGAAGCTAGATTTCAACAAGGTTTTAAACAAGAATTAGCTGGTTATTTATTAATAACAACAATATTTCTCACCACTCATGTGTCAAATATAATATCAAACATCTATTTCTTTTTTTTTTTTTACATATTTTTGTAATTAGTTTTAGCTATTTTCACTACTACAAATAAGGGTTGCCCTTACGGATTTATCCATAGGGGCAAACCACTACCCCTACGGATATATCCGTAAGGACAAGAAAGTACCCTGTAGGTACAAACGCCGTAGGTGCAAGTTGAAGCCTTGAACTTGCCCCTACAGACAAAAACTTGCCCCTACAGAGTTCTGTGAAGGTCCCGTTTGCCCTACGGAGTAGGCCGTAGGGGAAAAAAATTTATTTTATTTACGGCTTTTTAAAATAGATTACTTGTACTTACGGATGAATCCGTAGGGTCAAGTACTAGCCCCTACGGATACATGCGTAGGTACATATCCGTAGGGGCAAAATATCAGAAATTCTGATATTTTGCCCCTACAGATAACTCCGTAGGGGCATTTGTTTGCCCCTACGGATATATCCGTAGGGGCAATCCCAACCCCCTGATACTGAGATCACAGTGGAAAATATCAGTTATCCTGATATTTTGCCCCTACGGTTTAATCCGTAGGGGCAACATGTGTACCTACGGATTAATCTGTAGATACATATTATCAGTTTTTTTTTAAAAAAGGGCTGCCTGATTTTTTCTCGCCCTGTGCACAATAATATATACATCAATCAAATATAAAATTAATTATCACACAACATATATCGCAGTATTCATAATCACATCTCACGCATATAATATACAAAAGAAACCAAAAAACAGAATATGATATAAATATAAACACCGTAGGACCACCAATATTAATATAGTCCAAAATATAGTACAATATGTATCATATAAATAAATACATGTTTCAAAAAATAAGAATAAAAAAGCTACCCTAACTCGGTCCAGCTCCACCTCTGATAAACGCTAGAATCTGGCGCGCCTGCTCCTCGGTCAATAAATCATGCAATTCGGCACGTGCGGGAGTCTGAGCGGGCTGTGGAGCTGCCGATGTGGTCTGCGCAGCCGCCGTTGAGATAGTGGCTTGCGGAGCCGCGGCTGCGGGAGTCTGAGCGGGCGGTGGAGCTATAGGAAGTGTCTGCAGAACCGGGGCCGATCTAGTGGCTTGCGGAGCCGCAGCCAAAGGAGATGCATGTGGAGGCTCGACCGATGTACCCTGTCGCGTCTGGACCTAACGTGTGTAATAAGCGTGTAAGAACTGTGTATTATTCGAATTCATATCATTATCAAGTTATTTCGAAACCCCATTTGGATATCTAGTTTGGAAAACCGTAGTTTATTTTAATTAGATATGTATGTATGATTAATCAAACCTAAGTCTACAACCAAATAAGCTCAGGCTACGTACTAATATTGGATATGTTGATATCTATAATATGACATGATATTTTACTATTAAGTAGTATACATACCAGCATCTTCTTCAACTCCTGAACGGTGGCCATCAAGCTCTCCAGTTCCTGCTGGACACGTCGCTCACTGGAGACGGAGGAAGTAACCGCCGGGGTGGAGTCTAACCTTATATGGATCCCGCTAGGGCCCAGTCCCCGGCCTCTCTCCCAACCTCCGTGGTGCCCTCCATGTGCGGCGTCTAGGACTGGGGTCAGTAGCCTCGGATCGCTCTGTCCGGTAAAATCGATCCCCGAGGCCTCGGCCTGCTCAACCACCCGCTCCTACACCCACATTAAGCAGTAAAGTATAAGTATAAAATTTAAATTTGAACCTTCCAAGACTAAAATTTCAAATATGGGTTGAATAAATATTAACACTTACGCAATACTCCTGGGTAGCGACATCGGGATATCGAAGCTCGCCCGTAGCGGGATTTGTCGAGGTGCCGTGGACGGCAAGATATGCGGACAGCACGCTCGGTGTACCACCTTGCGCCAGGGTCTGAGCTGTCTGCAATATTAGAAAATAACTCTTAATAATAGATATATTAGAAAATAACACTTAATATTGCATTATATCACAAAGGCCGATCTATTGTAATTTACCGATAACTCCATGGCTCGAGTAATATTCCTCGAGCCACCCGTGTAAGTAGGGCGACCTGTGTAAGTAGGGCGACCCCTCTTCGCCGATTTCCTATTCTCTATATTTTGAGCGGCATGTATCTGCACAACGCATTCACATTTAGTTTTCTAATTAAGGAACACAAAAAAATAAATTATATCCTAAACAATGAATTACATTTAAAATACATACCTGTTTGCGTTGAGAGTCGAAATATTCGCACAATAGAGGCCATGTCTCTACGTCAACTCTCGCAAACGCCGGAGTAGATAGGAGGGCAGCTCTCTCTGCCTTGGGGGTCGCCATCCACAGGAAGTAGCAGTCGGCCTTCAGCTTATTCCTGTTGTATCGGACCTTGGTCTGCATGTTCTTCATCAGGCCATTGTACAGAGCATGAAGGTCGAGCACCCTCCCAGGGTGATCAAGGTCGGCTACAGGCTGAAAATCGTAATCCAACTGAAAATACGAAAAAAACATTGTTATTAGATTGCAAGTGTTAATAATAAATATATTGGATAAATCAAATTAAAATATATATTAATACCCGAGCCTGATCAAAGAAGCAGGCGAATGAGCGTCGGTGCTGCTCGCCCCACTCAACGTGAAGTGGATAGTTCTTCACGAGCCGGCTTTCATCCCCCATATACCGGCCGAACCTTTCGGCATGAGGACCGGTATAGCGATAGTCAAGGGTAAAAAAAGAGGGGGAATGTTGCCTCCCCCCTAGCTCTGTCAGGCCTCAGCCTATGGGACTGATTCAGGCCTTGAGTCCCCCTCTTGGGATGGGGAGGCCCTGCGTCTGCAAGAAATATCAAGAAAATCAATATTGAGACAAAGTTGTATTAAGAAATCAAGGTTAAACGAAAATTGAAGTGTGATATATACCTCCGGTGACTAAAGCACGAGCCTGGGCCCGGACAGCAGCACGAGCCGGACGATAGTTCCTCCGGTGAGGAACAGCCGGTGTCCCGGATGCGGACGCATCCCCTCCAACTAGAAAATAAACATTGACGCTAAATTTCCTTGAAGTTCATATTTATTCTATAGAGCATATGTAAAATGAATAAATATTTTATATTTATTCATACTAACCTACAGACGATACGGAGGGTACGGAAGTGGCAGGAGTGGCCCCTGCGTCAGATGTGGACGTACCACCTATAATTAGACAATTAAAAATAGATTATATAAGTAATTGCAAAAAGAATGTGTAGATCAAAAATACAACGTTCTAAATCAATATGCATGCACTATAGGATATATAAACATACCCGCAGGTGCGGTAGTGTCACCACCTACAGCTAGACAATAATAAAAATTACTATCTAAGTAAGAGCAAAAGGAATGTGTGTATATTTATGATATAGTATTCTAAATCAATATACATGCACTATATGATATATAAACATACCTGGAGGAGCGGGAGTGGCCTCTGTCCCTGATGTGGACGCATCACCAACAACTAGACAATCAAACATTGACAATATAAGTAATTTTGACATAAACATGCATGAATATCTATAATATTACATTCAAAATGGATATGCGTGCAATATACCTAGAGGTGTGGCAAAATCCACACAGAAGGAGGCATCCGAAGGGGTTTCCGATCTGGGTGCAAGACCGGCCCTCTGAAGCTCCCTACGCAGCTCTCCGGGCGGCAGAACCGCTCTGCCTCTGCCGCGGCTGGAGCTCCTGCCACCCCTCGCTGCTCCCGACATCGTCATTAAATCTAGATAAACGGTTCGCGGACGCATTAGACAATCATTAAAAGTATTGCCTATATATGTATAGATCGTAAAATGTGAAGTAATAATATAACATTACTGATAACCTTTTTCGTTTCGTGAGCGCATTATACATATCTACTTGGATTTCATCGTCGGTGTCATTTCTAACCCACGTAACTTCATGATCGGCCGAAGACAACCCGTCCTTCGAAACAGACGGTCGGAGCACTCTAAGCCTTCTCTCTTCTTCATCCTCATCGTTGTCCTCGAATTCTGGGACATCGTAGACATCTCTGGGTTTCCATCGACATACAACACTCCATCCCGGATACTTCAAACACTGTGAGTAGTATACTTGGAACGCTTGGTTCGGAAAGATAAACGGATCTTCCTGACCGTAAAATCGAAGTGTGTTCACACTGGTCAATCCATATTCATCTTTCCAAGTCCCAAGATTGCTTCTCCACTTGTCCGCATCGGTTCGTGTATCGTACCAAGTACACTGAATATATAAAAGGGTTATGATCGTCCGGGATAGTGGATACCGAGTATACAATTTAAGTACCCATAATAAATCACACCGTCCGATCCTACCATCGCAATCCCACTATTCTGAGTGGTTTTAGATGTTTCTATGTCTTTAACTTCGAATTTGTATCCAAGGACACCAAATCCTTTGTAATATGCAACCTCTATACTAGGAAATTGAGCTAAACATCTTGAATCACTCTCAAATGATGCAGACAAGTTCGGATCGTGGATCTAACAACAAATTTTACGAAAAATACATAACGATACAAGTTTAGATTAAAACTGATAGCAATAAAATGTTATTCGAATAACTTACATGATCTGTGACCCAATCACAAAAATTATCCTGATGATAATTTTCCAATCGTTCTTCGTTCTAATTAGGATGCCCCTCACGTACCTCGTTAAAATGAATTCTGTTTTTGATAAATAATGGTGACATTAATATTATATCATTTCATACACACACAAACACAAATATAACAATTAATCCAAAAAATATTACTCTCTAATTTGTTCAAGACATGCGCAATTAAGCAAAATAAACCGGATATATCTTGTTAATAAACATAGTGTCTACCCTCTTATACTCGGCTTTACCATATGGCCCGTCTTGAATTCTTCGAGGCCGGTTAAGTCTTGTCTCAATGTTCTCGTCCAGATAGCGGGAATAAAATATGGTTGCTTCATCAAGAAGAAAACCTTGCATGATAGAACCCTCTGGTCGATTTTTATTGCGTATATACTTTTTTAAGAGTGTAGAGGTACCTAATGAAAATATATTGAATAAATAAATACGGGCATACAGGACAACAATAAATTTATAAATTGCGCGAAACGAAAAATTACACGTACCTCTCGACGGGATACATCCATCGATATTGTACCGGTCCGGCTAACTTAGCCTCAGTTGCAAGATGAACCGTCAAGTGTATTATGATATCGAAGAATGACGGTGGGAAAATACGCTTAAATTGCAAAATATCAACGCAATAGAATTTTCTACTTTATCCAGCGTCACAACCTCCAGTGTTTTAGCACACAACTCTCTGGAAAAACAACATGGGTCGTTGATTACTAGACCAACCGACTCGGGGAGAGAAGTCCTGAGGGCTAATTGAAGAAGGTGCTCTACGATAACATGGTGATCATAACTTTTCAGCCCATCGATCTTTCCTTTCACAATTTTTATTTTCTTGCTGAATGATCCTGAGAAACCTGTAGGAACTTTCAAATCATGCAACACCTGCAGGAATCTTTTCTTCTCCGGTTGTGACATATGATAAGCGGTATTGGGAAGTACAAATTTGCCCGGTTTACCCGCTACCGGTCTAGGGTGAAATTCACTTCTTATTCCCCACTCCTGTAGATCCATCCGAGCATTTAGGTTGCCTTTCGATTTCCCGTCCTTACAAAGAAGTAAGTTAAGTATGTGCTCTGATACTCCCTTCTCTATATGCATGGCGTCCAGACAATGACGCACTAAATTTGTTGACCAGTACGGAAGCTCGAAGAAAATGCTTAACTTGTTCCAAAATGGTGGTTTGACCTGTTTCGTCGGATCCATCCCGAAGGTCACATTATTGTAACCGTCCCATTGAGCAGTCACGTCCTCTCTGGACAATGTGGATGGAGGTCCAAGAAGCTCCTGATGACCATCAAAGTGAATCGTGTCTAACTTATAGGGGTGGTCTGGAGGCAGGAAACGTCGATGGCCGCAATAACAAACCTTCCTGCTAAAATTCAAGAATTTCAATAATATTGTGTGTTCATGGCAATGAGGACATACTTTGTGACCATGTACGGACCAACCTGATAGCATTCCATACGCAGGAAAGTCATTAATTGTCCACATTAAAGCCGCAGGCAGTATGAAGGTTGTATTTGTGTTTGCATCATATGTCTCTACACTATCAATGAACAAAGATTTCAACTCCTTGATCAGAGGTTAGAGATAGACGTCGATATTGTTCCCCAGTGAGTTTGGTCCGTCGATAAGAAGAGGCATCATAAAGTATGATTGGTCCATAGCCAACCAAGGCGACAGATTATAAATTATCATTACAACGGGCCATGTGCTGTGACTTCCAGCCATATAGTTGAATGGGCAGAAGCCATCAGTAGCCAGTCCGAGCCGGATATTGCGAGGATCGCTACTGAATATTGCATGCCTCCTATCGAAATCCTTCCATGCCGGTGAATCTCTTGGATGGCTCATTTTTTCATCTTCACTTGGATGAGCACAGTGATGCCAAATCATTGCCTCGGCTGTTTTCTTGCACCTGAATTGCCTCTGTAGCCTCTATGTTATGGGAAAGTATCGTGCTATCTTGACAGGTATATCAGGCTTCTTATCAAAAATTTTCGGCTTATACCTGGCCTCTCCGCATGTTGGACACTCTTTCAAATCTGAATTCTCTTTCCGGTACAACACGCAATTTTTAGGACATGCTTGAATCTTCTCGCACTTTAGACCCAAATCAGACATCATCTTCTGGGCTTCGTACCAGCTCTCGGGCACGTTATTTCCCGGGGGCATAGAATCTTTCAAGAACGAAAGAAGCATTGTGAATGACTTGTTGCTTCATCCATTTAGTCACTTAATCTGGAAAAGTTGGATGAACCATGAGAGGGTGGAATACCTCGCATTCTCATAAATTGGTTTTCTAGCATTATTCATGAAATTTTCATATTTATCCGTTTGCGGTCCTTGACCGGAAGGAATGTCATCTTCGTTACGAATAGATTCACCCAGGGCAGGCTCTACCATATCCTCCATTTCTTATGATGGAAATAAATTACCGTCTTCTCCTTCTGCCGCATTACCGAATTCTTTTTCTTCTCCTGCCGCATTATCGTGTTCTCCTTCTTCTTCTGCCGCATTACTGCATTCTTCTCCTTCCCCGTGATATTTCCAAGTTGTATAAAGTCTCGTGAACCTATATTTTACAATATGAAGTTCTGCCAATTCTACCTTCTGCCAGTACTTATTGCCACATCTATCGCACGAACAGAGAATCTTCTCTATTATGATCTTATTATGTGCGCGTGCAAATTCAATGAAAGCAGCAACTCCTGCGACAAACTTAGCTTGCATACGTTGTTGCCAATCCACATACATCCAGTCCTTAACTCTGACGTACTCATGGGCTATGTTAGACTATATAACATATAAATTGTAGGTTATGGTGACTATATTGAGAACTATAAGAACGGGACAGTTACTGACAAAGGAGAAAATCCGTGTATATGCTTTGTGTGTGCGTTTGTCATTGAAAAGAATAAATTATCGAACGTATGTTAACCGATAGACGGGGACTAAGTGGCGCTTTTAGTTTCATATATGAGTATCGATGACGATATGAGGTTTCATATTATCATCGAGTATCATATATTGGTTTTAACTTAAACATCTCGAATCACTCTCTAATTATGCGTTTGTTGTGCATTCGTGTTGTATGTGTGTGTTCCGGCTGTCGGGGGTAAGGCTTCTATCCCATTAAGAATGTATAGAGCGAACACCCATCACTTGTGCTTTCAACCGTTTCGAGTAAATTTCGGCAGCACCTCCCTGCTGTTCTCCGAGTACACTGTAATAGAATAGATAATCATTTCAAAGCTGTGAAAAGACGTTGAAATGAACATCTAATCTATCTTTGTACATGGAGAACCAGCGGAAAGGTACCGACGAAATATCTCGAAACGGATGAAAACATAAGTGAATGAAGGTGTTTGCTTTATACATTCCTAACTTGTCCACACGGGACAAATCTATCGGTTACCATACGATTGAATCTTCTCGTCTCATAGACTATACGACGGTTGTTAGTATCGAGCTATACCGTCCGATATTTAACAACCTTTGTATAGTTTTATGTCACGACGAATATCGCACGTATGTTAACCGATAGACGGGGACTAAGTGGCGCTTTTAGTTTCATATATGAGTATAGATGAAAATATGAAGGTTTCATATTATCATTGAGTATCATATATTGGTTTTAACTTGAACATCTTGAATCACTCTCTAATTATGCGTTTGTTGTGCATTCGTGTTGTATGTATGTGTTCCGGCTGTCGGGGGTAAGGCTTCTATCCCATTAAGAATGTATAGAGCGAACACCCATCACTTGTGCTTTCAACCGTTTCGAGTAAATTTCGGCAGCACCTCCCCGCTGTTCTCCGAGTACACTGTAATAGAATAGATAATCATTTCAAAGCTGTGAAACAACGTTGAAATGAACATCTAATCTATCTTTGTACACGGAGAACCAGCGGAAAGGTACCGGCGAAATATCTCGAAACGGATGAAAACACAAGTGAATGAAGGTGTTTGCTTTATACATTCCTAACTTGTCCACACGGGACAAATCTATCGGTTACCATACGATTGAATCTTCTCGTCGCATAGACTATACGACGGTTGTTAGTATCGAGCTATACCGTCCGATATTTAACAACTTTCGTATAGTTCTATGTCACGACGAACATCGCACGTATGTTAACCGATAGACAAGTACTCAGTGGCGCTTTTAGTTTCATATATGAGTATCGATGAGAATATGAACGTTTCATATTATCATCGAGTATCATATATTGGTTTTAACTTGAACATCTCGAATCACTCTCTAATTATGTGTTTGTTGTGTATTCTTGTTGTATATGTGTGTTCCGGCTGTCGGGGGTAAGGCTTCTATCCCATTAAGAATGTATAGAGCGAACACCCATCACTTGTGCTTTCAACCGTTTCGAGTAAATTTCGGCAGCACCTCCCCGCTGTTCTCTGAGTACACTATAATAGAATAGATAATCATTTCAAAGCTGTGAAAAGACGTTGAAATGAACATCTAATCTATCTTTGTACACGGAGAACCAGCGGAAATGTACCGACGAAATATCTCGAAACGGATGAAAACACAAGTGAATGAAGGTGTTTGCTTTATACATTCCTAACTTGTCCACACGGGACAAATCTATCGGTTACCATACGATTGAATCTTCTCGTCGCATAGACTATACGACGGTTGTTAGTATCGAGTGTTTCGCCCAATCAGAGCAAAGCTCTGTTCGAATTCAAAATTCAAAATTTTGAAGCAACGCTTCAAATCTCGGGCGCAACGCGCCACATGTCAGGCGCTGATACGTCAGCACAGCGCCCAAGAAGGCGCGCCCAATCAGAGTAAAGCTCTATTAAAAGGAAGCAACGCTTCAGTTGCGCAGGCGCTGCGCTGCACGACACGTGTCAGCGCAGATGCCCAGCACTGTGCGCTGCGCGACACGTGTCAGCGCAGATGCGCTAGCGCAGTTGCGCTGCGCGACACGTGTCAGCGCAGTTGCGCTGCGCGACACGTGTCAGCGCAGTTGCGCTGCGCTGTGCGCTGCGCGACACGTGTCACGCGCTGGGGCATCTGCGCCAAACAGAATTAAATTTCTAAGAAATCTTTTCTGTTCTTATTAAAACAAAAAGATTTTCTTCTGCAAAGCAGAAGCCCTTGGATCAAAGATCCAACGGTGGGGAAAATTCCCCAAATCACTCAGAGAAAGATCTCTTTAACAAATTTAACTAATTTTTGGGCACTATAAAAAAGACCCTAGGCCTCAATTCAAAGGCATCAACATTTTCTTGAAAAAAGTCAAGAGCTTCAAACAGAGAAAACTCGGAGAAAATTTCAAGAAAGAGGTAAAAAACCTTCACGAGAGAGAAGAAATCTCTTTTAAATAAATCATTGATCTAAAATCCAGATCAATGTTTTTCATAACAGTGCTTTGCACTTCTTTTTGAACCGCTGGTTCTTTAAAAACAGGAAAACAACAAAATAAAAAAAAATAGTGCTTTGCACTTTTATGAATCTCTGGTTCTTGAAGCAAAAAGAAAAAATTTATTTTTCTTTGATCTAATTTAGATCAAGAAATTAAATAGTGCTTTGCACTTCTGTTCTTGAATCTAAAAGATTCTTAGTGCTCTGCATTTACAAACTGCGCTGTTGCGCTCCTAAGAGAGCGCCACGTGTCAGCTATAGAACCACTTGCGCTACGCGCTCTTGAAATAGAGCTTTGCTCTCTAGAATTGGCGCAACTCACCAGAGCGCGCCACGTGTCAGCTATAGAACCACTTGCGCTACGCGCTCTTGAAATAGAGTTTTGCTCTCTGGAATTGGCGCAACTCACCAGAGCGCGCCACGTGTCAGCAGCGCAACAGCGCAGCGCACTAGCGCAGCGCACTGCGCTATTGCGCTTGCGCTCACCAGAGCGTGACACGTGTCACCACCATATGAGTTTGCGCTCATTACTTAGCGCAAAGCGCCTAACAAATGCAATGCATTTTAATGAGGGGCCAGGCCCAATTAAAAGACCAAACAGGCCTAAGTAAATTGATGCTCTGCATCATTTATAAATGGGCAAAGCCCAAACAAAAATAATAAAATGCTATGCAGATGCCTTGCAGAGCCCAAAATAAATTGATGCTCTGCATCTTTTATGGGCAGAGCCCAAACAAAAAAAAATGGAAGAAATGCAATGCATTATTTAATAAAAGTGTTGAACATTTTCAACTGGACTTAGCCCAATTTTGGCCGTAAGTCCTCAAATTAAATTGACTGAGCATAGCTCCCCCTTAAATCAATTTATATCCGGTTCGAGGGTACATCTCCGAACTCCTCTGATACGCGTCGTTGTAATCATTCAACGTCGTCAGAGAGGCGAGGAGTCCCAACGACCACACATGAATATGGACTACGGGGTCCTTAAACTCGTGGACCGGAACGTCCTTAAACTAATGTTGGACCGAAACGTCCCTAAACTAATATCGGACCACCACGTCCCTAAACTGGAATATTGGACCGGAACGTCCTTAAACTAATGTCGGACCGAAACGTCCTTAAACTAATGTTGGACCACCACGTCCTTAAACTGGCGATGGACCGAAACGTCCTTAAACTAATAATGGACCACCACGTCCCTAAACTGGAATATGGACCACCACGTCCCTAAACTGGAGCAATAGAGCCTCCAAATGCTCTTTTGCCGGATCTAAACGATCCCGTTTAAGTTGATCTTAGCCTCCAAACACGGCCAACGTATCCTTAAACATTCAAAAGGACTGTAAAAATCCAAATTGACTTTGGTTCAAGGGTACATCTCCGAACTCCTCTGACACCTATCGTTGTAATCCTTCAACGACGTCAGAGAGGTGAGGAGTCCCGATGGCCATGGATCATCACGTTAAGTTGATCTTAGTCTTAAATCAGACTAACGTATCCTTAATGAATGTTTAAGTTGATCTTAGCCGCAAGGCGGCTAACGTATCCTTAAACTAAAAACACCAAACCCAAATCTAAGTAAATACGGATTTGGACTAATCCACGTCCTACGGGCGACGGCATTACTCAGTCTCCGTATACAATCCACGGGCAACCACAAACAAAACAAACACCCACGACACGAAGTAAAATTCTGGAGAAGGAGAAAGTTGTTACCACGATGCAGTAGCGTAATTAACTGCAGGGGCTTGCGCCTGCAGGGAAGAGCGCCCCCACAATCAAAAACCCCTCAAGCGAGGGGGAATCTGAGAAAGTCTGCTACATCGGCCGCATCTGTCTAAACCTTCGATACATGGTGCCATAAATCAACTTGGCATCTTCGGAGAGGTAGACGGATAAAACCAAATAGCATCTGCCCCGAATCTCAGGCTCAGACGTCCTAACGTGTGCGCCGTCTTTCGGAGGGGAACAGATTCTGGCACGCCCGGTGGGACCTCTTCCTCTTTCCACTCCACACTTCGTGTGTCGTCTTCGCGAACCAATCGCGGTTTGTTAATGGTTGCCTTCGGATTTCAAGTTACTAAGATTTGGTCTTTTGCCTGGCAGAGAACTCAAGATTCAATGGCCTCTAACTGCACCAACTGCTCGAAGTGCCACTGCAACGGACGCTCCACCTCACTGGGAGGTGTAGCATATGGACCCCAAACGGCTTCCTTCCTCACTCTGCCGGTAGATCAGGTGACCCAAGCCACCAATGGTCTGTTCTTTGGGACCATGATCCCACCTACAAGCTTCCCTACGCCAATATCTGCACCGGAAGTGAACAAGAAGTCGGTCTTCGACCGGCTCACTGCTACGACAACCCCTGTCAACGGGTCGCCCACTACCAAACCGACAGCCTCTGTTTTCACCAAGCTAAATCAAAACTCTAAATTGGCTGTCCCGAGGAAGGCGATAACTGTTGCTCCAGAAGTCATCAAGGCGGCTTCCTCTGTCAAAGAGTCAGTCTTTTCAAGGCTGACGATTCCTGCTCTTGCCCCTGCTCAAAGATCTGTCTTCGACAGGTTGAATATCACCCCTCAAAAGACAACCTCAGTCTTTAAGAGGTTAACACCGGCGGCACCTCATTCAGACAGGGGGCAAAAAGAAGATGTCTCAATCTCCGAGCCATTCCCAACGGCTCGTCATGCTCGACGTCGCCATTGGCAATGAGTGAGGAAGGCAGGGGGCAACTCCCCCTCAGGGCTAACTCCACCGGCTCCAGTGGCGGAAGTCAACGCTGCTGTTCCAACTGGGAACAGCTTTGAACTGCTGAGAAGGGTACGGAAGAACTCTCCGACCGCTACATTGAAAAGATCTCCTTCGCCCGCGGAGAGAGTTCCGGAAACGAAGCAAAAACAGCCCCCTCAACGGCTGTCCTCAAAAATATATAAAGTTTGGAGGAGGGTTCAAGACTCCGTGATCGACACGGATCACTCCCGTCAACGAAAAAAGGCGAATGTGGAAAAAGAAAAGGATCGTCCGATCAAACAGGAAAGGATGACAGTCGCTAGAGTGCCCACTGCAACGGCCCCTCCAACCTCAACGGCCCACAAAAGAAGAAGGCCGGAGAAAACCCCCGCACCCGCGGCCAATGCCAAAGGTGGTGAGCCTAAACCCCCCAAGTCAGGGGGCATAACAGTTCATACGGTTTACATGGCATTGGAAAAAGAAGACAGCCGTGCTTCCACGGGTCATAGACCGCTTACACGGTCAGTAACCAAGGCTCAGGAGCAGCAACAGAAGCTCCAGGAGATGATGAACGCTATGGCCGCACTTACAGGGCCAAAAGAAACCCCTGAAACGTCATCGGACGAACGTCAAGAACAAGAAACGGACGCCGAATTCCTTCGGCGCATACTAGAGAAGAAAGATAAAGAAGCTGCGGAGCAGGCAGCCAACATAAAGAAAATAGCCCTCCTGTTCCAGGATATGGTGGGTATGATGATTCAACAAGATCCTCCTGCTGAAGATCCCCCGATCATTCTTGAAGACGATAGGGGAGAGACGTCGAATCCTCCACCGGCTCTATCCACAGCTGAAGAGGATACCATCTCAAAAGCTGATTTGGATGAATACATCGCCCAGCAAATACGGGTGCATCATGCGACCGAAGCGGCCGGTCAGGTTGTAAAAACGGGGCGGCCATACCCAAGTTGGTACGATCAAATCAAGTACCCGCCAGGTTATACAATTCCTAAGTTCCACGTCTACAAGAGGACGGGCAATCCACACCAGCATGTTGCCCAGTTCAGGGCACTCTACGGCAATACCGGCGGTGATGACAAGCTTTTACTGCGCCAGTTTGTTGGAAGCTTATCAGATACGGCATTCGAGTGGTACTCTGAGCTCCCAAACGACTCTATTAAAACCTTCGAGGAGATGGAGCTGCTGTTTACTCAACGTTTTGCAAGCGCCAGTGAACGTACCCCGATGACGGCACTGATTAACGCTAGGGTAAAGCCAGGCGAGATGTGGGTTCAGTACGCTATACGGTGGCGGAACTTATGGTCGAAGTGTGAGCAGCGCATTGAAGAAGCTCCCGTGGTGGGTATGTTTGTGGGGACCCTTGGTCCGCAAGCAACCATCTCGCAATTTATGATGTTTTTCAAGCCAACTACCTTCCAAGCCTTGATCGACAAACTAACACAGATGGATCAGATGGGCCATAAACCTCCTCTTCCAAGGCCGGACTCCCGAAATGACAAAGGGAAGGGAAAAGCGATCATCGTCGCTAATGCTCAATAACAACCGAGCGACTCAAAGCCGGTTGCTCGTCAAAATAATATGCGCCCGTACGTACCCTTTGAGGATAGGATGGGACGTCCTTATTCCTTTCCCCGCGATAAAACGAGGAGGTTATTCGAGCTGGCGTTGCGCAACAGACTCATAAATCTGCCGGATCCAAAAGTCCGTTGCAACCAAGTGACGTCAACGAGCCCAACTACTGTCCTTATCATCGAGTACTAGGCCATCCGATCGAAGATTGCTACGTTTTCAAGAATTGGCTTGAAAACCAGTACCGATAGGGCAAGTTCGCGTTATCTGACAAATGGAAGGTGAATCCCCCGCAGCCCCACACCTCTAAGGGGACGAATATGCCGGGGGCAACATGCTCCGTCATTGAAGAAGCTCCTTGGAAGGTTATATTATCAGCCAAGACAAAGAGGATGCTAAACGATCTTCAGACATGTCCAGCAATCAAGTGGAAGAACCCGTTGGAACCGCAGGTCATTGAGGGGATGTTGAAGCCACGTCCAACTCTAAAGATCGATGGTGGTGGCTCAAGCACTCGCAACCAGCCGTCAAAATCCTCGAAAAAGAAGAAAAAGAAGTCAAAGAAGCCCGTGAAGCCTAGCGACAAGCGCACAGACTTACAAAAGCAAATTGACGCGCTGGATGAATACAACCAAAAGGCACGAACTCCCATTACGCTCCAAGAGTTCCTCAATCACGTCTTTCAAGAAGAGGATGAGGGAGAAAATTCATCGGATGAACCCGAGGAATATGTGGCGAGCTGTCATATGATCTCCCATTCGATCGCGAACGATCAGGAGACTCCTGGCACTAAAACGCTGGGGGCAGATACCGAATCAAAAATTCCGGAGCTATCAGTTGAAATGATTTACGCGTTCCTTAACGAAGCTCGACTGAAAAGTAAAGCTGATCGAGAATGCGAGATGGCTATATTTGAAAGGGCCAAGCGCCAGCGACTTGATGAAAGAGATGAGACGATCCCGCTGAAGCAAAACACCTTCGCTACAGACAAAAGCCAATTCAAGATAAAGAAAAGGTTCGCTAAGGCCATATCAATGGGCATGAAGCTACCATCCTCTGAAGAAAAAATTACTGGTGAAATAGAAACGCACCCCTCCTATTGCTTATATCACCAAAAGATTTCGCACCCCACTCAAGAGTGCAAAGCTTTCGATAGATGGTGGCAAGGATATGTTGCTCATCGACAACACTTTAAGCGAGAAAAGCGCAAAACTCGTCGGGAACAAAGAAATACGACCGAAGGGCTTGAAAGAGCTACCGGCGACTGTCGCATGGTTAACACTGGCGGGCCACAAGTGCCTACATTCGGGAGCGATTCTGATGAAGAGCTGGAGCTTGCCCCTCTCTTTAAAGAGTCCACTTCGGAAAAAGAAGAAGAGCCGAAGGTCTGCGAAAATATCCGGCTACGTAATCGCACACTGCCCGAAAAGAACCTCGGACCCTCAAGCAGAAAAGATAACAGGAAAGAAAAGGTCTCTGAAGATATCGTCTTAGATGACCAAGTTCTAGAGGAGCTAGCCGCCAAGGACCCACCAAAGAAGAATAAGGTGGATTACAACGTCTTAGCACATCTGAGAAAGCTGCCCTCACAGCTCAGCATTCTTGACGCCCTTTTTCTATCAAAAGAGGCGAGAGATTCGTTAATTAAGGCACTCCAAGAGCCGGAACAATTCCAAGCTTGCCTAGCCGAGGAAAAGATGAGGGATGAATTGGAGGAAGTGCACACGGCCGATGTTACTTTTGGCGATGAGGACCTTCTCCTTGGGACGTGCGAACACAACCGCCCCCTTTATGTCTTAGGATACTGCCACGATATTAAGATAGGCAAAATCCTGATCGACAATGGATCCTCCGTTAATCTCCTCAACGTGTGGGTGTTAAAAGAAATCTGCATGAGCGTCCAGCACCTTGCTCGGGACAAGATCACCATCTCCGGGTTCGACTCCCAATCGTCAAAGACACTTGGATCTGTGATACTGACGCTACGCTTCGGGCTACTCGTCACGGGTATTAAGTTCCACGTCATAGACGCCAAGACATGCTACAACGCTTTGCTCGACCGACCATGGTTACACGAGTACAACATCATCCCTTCTACACAACATCAGTGTATGAAGTATTTTAAGGATGGTTTCGAGTATACCGTGACGGGAGAACTGAACCCGTTCTCTGTGAACGAGGTCCGCAAATAAGAAGATGCCAAATACTTCTTACCGGATTTCGAAGACACAGAGAAGTGTCACAAGCCGGAGGATAAAACTAACGCTACCATCCCTGTCTTCGGCAGTGATACTGAGGAGGAAGAGGAGATAGTTTATTCGGGTCCGCCCCAACACGACAAGCCGGGACCATCAGCTCCTATGTTGATTTTTGGCTGCGACTCGGAAGATGAATTACATGCTGTCTTCTCTGCTCGACCTTCAATACGAACGTTCGCTGATGAAGAGCAAAGTCTGCAAGTTGCCATGGTGCCGCTTAAACACCATAAAGAACTGGATGCACTTAATATTTACAATATAGAAGAGCTACAAACATTCTACATCCCTCCCAGGTGAGAGAGTGAGAAAGCAATTCGGTTTTATCGCTCTGAAGAAACCAAGGTAGAAAAAGAAATCTGGCATGGCACAGATTCTACGCTCGACAGGCTTCAGCCCATCCGTCTTCCCAGATATTATACAGAGGGTTTGAAGAAGCTGCTGAAACGCCAGGGGATATCCTTCAAGCAGACCGTTCGAGAGCCCAAATTCTATGATAAATTCTGGAACGTTCCCGGGACTCAACGCAAACTGTCTAACGGGAGAATGGAGACGAAAGGACTCGGATACATCCGGTCAAAGAAACGGGAGCTACTAAACAGCTGTTACGTCATGTATGACTTCGATGAAGAAGCAGATACTCAATGGGAGGACGCTAATCCTAAGCCCGTGAAAGTTCCAGATGCAAAGGAGCCCAGTCCGTCGTTCGAGGAACAAATGGACAAACTTATAAGGAAAGCTGGTCAAAAAGTCCGAGAAGATCATAACCGCGAAATGGTCATCTATGAGAAAGCTAAGACGCAACGCCTTCTCCAACAGGCCGTGAAAGATGAAAAGGCTGCTCCCTGTCAACATGTTATAAACAAGGCTCGACACAAAAGCAAAAATAAATCGAAAGGCCGAAAATGCGCTCAACAGCAGCAAAGCAGGGCTAAGAAGCCACGCAAACGGGAGTCGAGCGTTATTGATCTACCCCTCATGAAGAAAATGGGTCGAGCGTACCCGTTTCCTCGGGATAAGACGAAGAAGATACTGGATCTTGCTCTAAAACATTATATGCTTACGCTGCCGGAGTCTAAACACCCCGAACAAGCGGGCGAAGTCTCACACCTGGACTATTGCTCTTACCATCGAGTGATAGGGCATCCTCTTGAAGATTGCTTCACTTTCAAGAATTGGGTCGAAGATCAGTATCAGCTTGGCAAGTTTGCTGTAACACCCGAGCCCAATAATACTATTTCTGGTACTAGTTGAGTGTTACATTGCTCATTTCAATTATCTTGATTGTTTGGTGATTTTGCTAAATTTTAACCGGCTAAGTCATATTTGTCTATAACAAAATTTTAACACCTAAATTGAAATTAAAAATATCCATACTGGCCTACTCGTCGCCATTAGTCGCGTGGTAGCGTCCGCGCGTCGAGATTTCGTCCCGTTCGGTGAAACAGGCAAGTTTGGACGACTACGCGCGCGTGCAAGTGTCCGACTTGGGGGCATGCATTTTAATCATAAAACACCTCATTTCAAAATTTGGAACTCGCTTAAAATCCTATAATTTGAATTTGAAATATTTGGGCGCAACCCGGGCGCGATTTGGAAATGTTTCATTTAGCGCCGAAATGCCCATTTAATTAAATATCTTTAAAACTATAAAATATAATTTTGTTACTAAAATTAACGATTAAATCTTTTTTTTAAATCTTTACAAAATTTTCCTTTATTCCCCGTACCCTCCTCAGCCAATCACGAGGGAATAAATCCCTCGTGGGCCCCATCACCTATCTCTCTCTCTCCGTCTCTCTCTATCTTTCTCTAATCCTTTTTCTCTCTCTCTCTAACAATCTCTCTCTCCCTCTCTCCTATAACTCCCTCTCTCTCTACTTTTATTTAAATAGAATTGTTCCTCCTTCTCCCCCACGAGAAAACGCTCATGAGAACCCTAACCCCAGAACCCTTCTCGCCGCCGTCGCCGCCGCAGTTCCCGCGACCTCGCCGTCATCACCCTCGCCTCCACAGCCTAACCGCACCCCCTACCTCCTCTCCCCCCTCCTTCAGCGCCTGCAACCCAACCTCGACGCCACCACCAGCAAGCAGTGCTCGCCGTCATCGCCGCCTCCCATTGCCGACGACGCCAGAGCCTTCCTCCCTACACCCTCGTCCCGACCTCCTCGTCTTCTTCCTCCCCTCGCTGGACCACCACAGAACCCGAGCCCAACCCTAACACCAACCCTAGTCACCAGGAAACTCGCCGTCGCTGCATCGCCGGCACCCCCTCGCCGTCGAACCCGTCATGGTTGCCTCCTGGTTCTTCCCTGTAAGCCTATGTTCACCATCTCTCTTTTGCATATCCCTTCGCGGTTCGTTTTTATCGCGTTGTTTTGTATTTGCTAACTTGGTCGCCGTCTTGACATTTCGCCAGATTCCGGCCGTGCCGACGACTGGACCCGACTCTCCAGCGAAGTACTCTGGTCCGTGTGGTCCCGCTGTTCGCTGTTTGGACTCGATCTGTGGCCCGTGCATCCGTCGCGTGTTTTCCGCCGACGTTACGTTCGTGTTTTCCGGTTTGCGAAACCGTCGAGGCAAGATTTCTTGCTACATGCTACGTTAAACTAATTAAGTGTTTGACTCATAAAACTTGCTATATTAACTAAGTAGTGTTACTTGCCTCATTGGACGAAATGTGATATGCATCATAATACTGCCATCTAAATCGTACTTTGCCACCATAACCTTAATAACAACTACCTGTTAATCATTTTGTTATTTAGAGGACGATAGTCGTACACTTATATCTTCATTACCTGACGTTATTTAATATTGCGCTACACTGTGATTATTGCACCCCAAGGGTGCTCGAATCTGTTTATAAGATAATACAAAGCAACATTGTGATTAAGTGACTGTCATTGCTGTTTACTTTAAATTCTTGCTGCTGTTCATTATTCGATTGTATACCTATTGTGAGCACATACTTGATTGCATTACATATTGACCTGACCTTGCTACACATGACATATATATACATACCGACTCAACCTCTTGTACCACGACCTGACTGGTTACCTGATCTCATGCCTAATGCCAACAAACCTGACTTGGGGTCCTTATGGACCATTCCTGTTGTCTATCCAGACAAACCTGACCTGTTACCTGATCCTGTGTTGGCATTAGTCCTTGATCACCGAATACCTGACCTGACATACATAACTTGGGGGTATGGGGAAATCAAAGGTGAAACCGACTTGTAACCCAACAGTTCGATACCTGTTCTGATCAGTCTTACGGGCTTGGCCAGTCCGGGAGTGATGATGCTGACATCACTCGTCCATCCTGCTACCTATTTACTGCCTAGCGGCACGTCTCGGATTCAGCCCCGAGGGTCTTGACCGTGGTCCCGGGCATGCACGGGATACTATTGAGTTACATCGACGAGTCACCAATTGATTTCAAAGACTTTAGAGTAGAAACTTGATAGGATAGTTTAGTTACCACTGCACATTATCCTGCACTGTTATTTCATAGTACTGCTTTATTCATGTTCATCCCTGCATTGCTTATTACCATGTTTATATTATATTATTGGTTGACATGACGCGCTGACGTCTGGGTTTTGCATGGCCCAGATTCCTTACTACTGTCGACGACCGAGCAGGAGTACTTCAGCCAGCAGGCTGATTTGTGAGTTCCATAGGGATTAGTTTATTTATTTCATTTCATTTCCAGATGTGAGCCCGCATTATGGGACGTACTATTTATTTATTGTATTGGATCATTTGCTTCCGCACTTATTGTTTATTGACTCTGTTATTATGGATTTGGACATGTGTTAGATTAGTTTATTTATCTTGTTCTTGATATCTCTACAACCGTAATGTGACTGTGGATGGATACTTCCTACCCACAGGTAGCATGGTTGGCTATGTCACGTGCCCAACCTTGCATACTCTGGGAAGCGAGGCGTGACATGGTTCTTTTGGTATCAGAGCCATAGGTTAGTTGGGTTGATTCTTTTGTAGTTGGGTATTGTACCCGATACACGAATCAGAATACCCGTGATTAGGAAACATGTCCTGCCACCTCGACCGTTTTACCATCCTTGAATCATTCTTCCGGATCATGTCGACATGCAAACTTACTTTGCATTTGTCAACTCGAAAACCTAATTTCTTGTTATCTCTAGGACTTAGGTGACTTGGGTGGAGTTAAGTAATTGCGGCTATGATACCGCGGCATAGATACAATGCGGTACTCTATTTAAGTATCTTGGAGTTCTAGCCTTGATTTATATATTGAATCTATCATCATGCTAATGTTGGTTGTTTTGATTTCAGGACTATGGCAGATAAGAATTTCAAGACGTATCAGAGGCGCGTGGATGAAGCCGCCATGTTAGGAGTGATACGTGGGATGTTGGAGAATCAGAAGAGGCAAACTGAGCTGATCCAGCAGCAAGCAGATTCATTTCAGGAGGGTATGCAGGCCATTCGGCAGTCTGTAAACACCGCAGTAGCAAAGCCAGTTGACCGAGTAGGGACCGTGGCAGATTTCAGACGGTTGGGTCCTACTACTTTCACTGGTCTGGAGGAGCCGTTGCCAGCCGAGCAGTGGCTAGTGGACACGGAGAATTTACTGATTGCGGCACAGATCCTAGAAGACAAGAGAGTTGATGTGGTGCGCATTCAGCTGGTGGATTACGCCCGAGAGTGGTGGCTTGTGGAGGAGACCCGTTTGCCCAAGCCAATCAGTTGGGCGGATTTCTCTAAAAGTTTCCTGGAGAAGTTCTTCCCGCGGACTGCACGGGAGGAAATGGAAGAGAAATTTATTGGGCTGATGCAAAATGGAGCACCTGTGGACGTACATGCAGCGGAATGGACGAGACTCAGCTGCTTCGCTGGACCCTTAGTCGCCAAGGAGGCAGACAGGGCGTGAAGGTTCTTGCGCAGTTTGGATGTGGACATCCAGAGGCAGATCGTCTCCCTGGGTTTGACCACTTTCTCGCAGGTTCTTACGGCAGCCAGAGAGCAGCAGAGTTTATCAGGAATGAAAGGGAACCTTCAGCAGACAGCAGTTGCGGCCAGAAAGCCCGCATTTGTACCTAACCGAGATCATGGGCGCAGAGGTATTCCGGTGGACCGTCGAGGCGTAGCACCCATGAAGAAACCTGTGATCGTTGATCGGAGAAAGAGCGTGACCTGTGACTACTGCCAATTACCTGGGCACGTGCATAAGGAGTGTAGAAGAAGACTGGGACTTTGTCTGGTGTGTGGAGCGTCCGATCACGCAGTCAGTGCCTGTCCGTCGAAGCTTCGCACGAGAGATGATATACAGAAGCCTCCGCAGAGACCGTTCCAAGGGCAGAAACAGCTGACTCAAGGACCAAATCAGGCTCGAGCTTTCACGTTGACAGCTGAGGAAGCTAAGGCATCAGGAGAAGTGGTTTCAGGTACTTTACTCGTTCAGGGTTTTCCCGCATTGGCATTATTTGATTCCGGAGCATCCCACTGTTTTATGTCATCCAAATTTATAACTACACACTCGATTACCTGCACGACCCTGTCTAGTTTTTGGGACATACACACTGGGAATGGGAAAATCATAGCTACTAAGGAATGTAGAGATTGTACAGTTGTTGTTTGCGGACGGGAGCTCTTTGCAGATTTCTTGGTGATAGATACGGGCAGCTATGAAGTTGTCTTGGGAATGGATTTCCTTGGCACTTTCCACGCCCATATTGACTGTAGGGCAAGGAAGGTAATTTTCCAGATTCCCGGACATCCTGAGTTTACCTTCACTGGGGGAAGCAGCTCTGTCGGGCCAGTCGAGTTTAGGGCTAGGCCGACAAACAGTGTTCTTGCGACAATGGAAGTGGATAGTAATGAAGAGCCGGCAGTTGTTCGCGACTTTATGGATGTATTTGATGATATATCGGGCTTACCGCCGAAGCGAGATGTTGAGTTCACGATTGACCTTATTCCTGGTGCAGCGCCAGTATCAAAATCTTATTATCCGATGGCACCAGTGGAATTGGAAGAAGTTAAGAAACAAGTTGGTGAATTACTCGAGAAGGGTTGGATTCGAAGCAGCAACTCACCTTGGGGAGCCCCAGTTCTTTTAGTAAAGAAGAAGGATGGCACGAGAAGAA
This sequence comes from Agapanthus africanus, assembly GCA_030015575.1. Classification (NCBI taxonomy): domain Eukaryota; kingdom Viridiplantae; phylum Streptophyta; class Magnoliopsida; order Asparagales; family Amaryllidaceae; genus Agapanthus; species Agapanthus africanus. The sequence continues at coordinate 545,160,269 of CM057337.1, forward strand.
TGTGCATTGATTATCGAGAATTGAACCGGGTGACTATTAAGAACAAGTACCCGATCCCTCGCATTGGAGAACTTTTTGAGCAGCTTAGTGGCGCGAGGGTATTCTCGAAACTGGATTTGCGATCAGGATATCATCAGGTCCGAGTGAAAGCAGAAGACATTTGCAAGACGGCGTTTCGAACTCGATATGGACATTTCGAGTATCTGGTGATGCCCTTCGGAGTGACGAATGCGCCGGCAATATTCATGGATTTGATGAACAGGGTCTTTTCACCATTCTTGGACCAGTTTATTGTGGTATTCATTGACGATATTCTGGTGTACTCGAAGAGTCCGGAGGAACATGCTGAGCATTTAAAGATCGCACTGCAGACGCTGAGACAGGAGAAATTATTCGCGAAGATAAGTAAGTGCGAGTTCTGGCTGGAAGAAGTGAAGTTTCTGGGGCATGTTGTGTCGGGCGATGGAATCGCCGTTGATCCCGAGAAGATTGCAGCAGTTCGAGATTGGCCTATTCCAAGAAATGTGGCAGAGATAAGAAGTTTTCTTGGACTCGCCGGATACTACAGGAGATTTGTGGAGAACTTCGCTCGTTTGGCAGAGCCGTTAACCAAGCTCACGCGTAAGGAGGTACCGTTTGTTTGGACGGATGGATGCGCATTGGCCTTCGAGACGTTGAAGCAGAAGTTGATAACCGCCCCTATCCTGACTGTACCAAATAATTCAGGAGTACTGGTGATTCACAGCGACGCGTCTGGAAAAGGATTGGGATGTGTTTTGATGCAGAATGGGAAAGTCGTCGCTTACGCATCGAGACAATTGAAGACTCATGAGAAGAATTATCTGACTCATGACTTGGAGCTTGCAGCCGTGATCTTCGCCTTGAAGATTTGGAGACACTACCTTTTGGGCGCGAGAGTCGAAGTCTTTACAGATCACAAGAGTTTGAAGTATGTGTTCACTCAGAAGGAGTTGAACATGAGGCAACGCAGATGGTTGGAGCTGATGGCCGACTACGACCTTGATCTTAAGTACCATCCGGGAAAAGTTAACGTCGTGCCGGATGCGCTTAGTCGGTTACCAGCAATTCAGGTATTGACCGCACAAAGGGAGATCATTGCGGATTTTCGGAGATTTGACTTGGAGGTTGTGCTACCACATGCTTTGGGACAGTTGATGCAGTTGCAAGTACAGTCGTCCTTAGTTGAGAAGATTAAAGCGGCACAATTACAGGATCCTAGACTGCAAAAGTTTCGAGAGCAGGTTGAAGCCGGACTGCGAACCGATTTACTGATCCACGAAGATGGTTCGTTGAGGTATGGTAGCCGTGTGTGTGTGCCAAAAGGGGATGTGCGTGAAGAGCTTATGAAGGAGGCACACAGTTCAGCTTACTCTGTACATCTAGGAGGGACAAAGATGTACCGAGATATTCGACAGCACTTCTGGTGGGAAGGTATGAAACGGGAAATTGCTCGCTTCGTGGCTAAGTGCTTGGTGTGTCAGCAAGTCAAGGCTGAACACCAAAGGGTTGCTGGTTTATTGCAACCACTTCCGATTCCTCAGTGGAAGTGGGAACATATAACCATGGATTTCGTGACGGCTTTACCGCGGAGTCCAAAGGGCAACAATGCAGTATGGGTGATTGTCTATCGGTTGACCAAGGCAGCTCACTTTATTCCTTTTCGGGTTAGTCAATCGACGGAGAATTTGGCAGAGCGGTACATGCAGGAGATTGTAAGATTGCATGGAGTACCGGTGAGCATCGTGTCCGATCGGGACACTCGGTTCTTGTCGCACTTCTGGAGGAGTTTACAAGAAATTTTGGGGACTCGATTGAAGTTTAGCACAGCTTATCACCCTCAAACTGATGGACAATCGGAGAGAACGATCCAGACCCTTGAAGATATGTTGAGGGCTTGCATGTTGGACTTCAAAGGTTCTTGGGAGGATCATCTACACCTGGTGGAGTTTTCGTACAACAATAGCTTCCAAGCGACTATTCAGATGGCTCCGTTTGAAGCGTTGTATGGTCGTAAGTGCCGTTCACCTGTTTGTTGGGATGATGTTGGTGAACGAAGGTTACTAGGACCAGATTTGGTGGTACAGACAGTCGAGAAGGTGAATACAATCAGGAAGCATATGAAGGAAGCTCAAGACAGACAGAAAAGTTGGGCTGACACGTCAAGAAGACCTCTAGAATTCGCCGTGGGTGATTTGGTATTCCTGAAGATATCACCGACTAGAGGAGTGATTCGCTTTGGGAGTCGGGGAAAGCTTAGTCCTCGATTCGTTGGACCCTTCGAGATATTGGAGCGTGTTGGAGAGGTAGCGTACCGTTTGGCGTTACCACAGTCATTGGCAGGAGTGCACGATGTGTTTCATGTGTCTCAACTACGGAGGTATGTTCGCGATGAAACTCACGTCTTGGATCATTCGGAGTTGACTGTACGGGAGGACCTAACTTTTGAGGAGCGACCAGTTGAAATCAAGGATCGGAGAGAAAAGGTTCTTAAGAACAAGATTATCCCCCTTGTGCTAGTTTCTTGGGGTAACCGATCGCATGGAGAATCCACTTGGGAGCGAGAAGACGAGATCCGGCAGAAATTTCCTCACCTTTTCCTGTAGTTAGCTATCTTGTATTCTTGGAATTTCGAGGACGAAATTCTTTTTGTAGTTGGGTATGATGTAACACCCGAGCCCAATAATACTATTTCTGGTACTAGTTGAGTGTTACATTGCTCATTTCAATTATCTTGATTGTTTGGTGATTTTGCTAAATTTTAACCGGCTAAGTCATTTTTGTCTATAACAAAATTTTAACACCTAAATTGAAATTAAAAATATCCATACTGGCCTACTCGTCGCCATTAGTCGCGTGGTAGTGTCCGCGCGTCGAGATTTCGTCCCGTTCGGTGAAACGGGCAAGTTTGGACGACTACGCGCGCGTGCAAGTGTCCGACTTGGGGGCATGCATTTTAATCATAAAACACCTCATTTCAAAATTTGGAACTCGCTTAAAATCCTATAATTTGAATTTGAAACATTTGGGCGCAACCCGGGCGCGATTTGGAAATGTTTTATTTAGCGCCGAAATGCCCATTTAATTAAATATCTTTAAAACTATAAAATATAATTTTGTTACTAAAATTAACGATTAAATCTTTTTTTAAATCTTTACAAAATTTTCCTTTATTCCCCGTACCCTCCTCAGCCAATCACGAGGGAATAAATCCCTCGTGGGCCCCATCACCTATCTCTCTCTCTCTCCGTCTCTCTCTATCTCTCTCTAATCCTTTTTCTCTCTCTCTCTCTAACAATCTCTCTCTCCCTCTCTCCTATAACTCCCTCTCTCTCTCTCTACTTTTATTTAAATAGAACTGTTCCTCCTTCTCCCCCACAAGAAAACGCTCGCGAGAACCCTAACCCCAGAACCCTTCTCGCCGCCGTCGCCGCCGCAGTTCCCGCGACCTCGCCGTCATCACCCTCGCCTCCACAGCCTAACCGCACCCCCTACCTCCTCTCCTCCCTCCTTCAGCGCCTGCAACCCAACCCCGACGCCACCACCAGCAAGCAGTGCTCGCCGTCGCCGCCGCCTCCCATTGCCGACGACGCCAGAGCCTTCCTCCCTTCACCCTCGTCCCGACCTCCTCGTCTTCCTCCTCCCCTCGCCGGACCACCACAGAACCCGAGCCTAACCCTAACACCAACCCTAGTCACCGGGAAACTCGTCGTCGCTGCCTCGCCGGCGCCCCCTCGCCGTCGAACCCGTCGTGGTTGCCCCCTGGTTCTTCCCTGTAAGCCTCTGTTCACCATCTCTCTTTTGCGTATCCCTTCGCGGTTCGTTTTTATCACGTTGTTTTGTATTTGCTAACTTGGTCGCCGTCTTGACATTTCGCCAGATTTCGGCCGTGCCGACGACTGGACCCGACTCTCCAGCGAAGTACTCTGGTCCGTGTGGTCCCGCAGTTCGCTGTTTGGACTCGATCTGTGGCCCATGCATCCGTCGCGTGTTTTCCGCCGACGCTGCGTTCGTGTTTTCCGGTTTGCGAAACCGTCGAGGCAAGATTTCTTGCTACATGCTACGTTAAACTAATTAAGTGTTTGACTCATAAAACTTGCTATATTAACTAAGTAGTGTTACTTGCCTCATTGGACGAAATGTGATATGCATCATAATACTGCCATCTAAATCGTACTTTGCCACCATAACCTTAATAACAACTACCTGTTAATCATTTTGTTATTTAGAGGACGATAGTCGTACACTTATATCTTCATTACCTGCTGTTATCTAATATTGTGCTACACTGTGATTATTGCACCCCAAGGGTGCTCGAATCTGTTTATAAGATAATACAAAGCAACATTGTGATTAAGTGACTGTCATTGCTGTTTACTTTAAATTCTTGCTGCTGTTCATTATTCGATTGTATACCTGTTGTGAGCACATACTCGATTGCATTACATATTGACCTGACCTTGCTACACATGACATATATATACATACCGACTCAACCTGTTGTACCACGACCTGACTGGTTACCTGATCTCATGCCTAATGCCAACAAACCTGACTTGGGGTCCTCATGGACCATTCCTGTTGTCTATCCAGACAAACCTGACCTGTTACCTGATCCTGTGTTGGCATTAGTCCTTGATCACCGAATACCTGACCTGACATACATAACTTGGGGGTATGGGGAAATCAAAGGTGAAACCGACTTGTAACTCAACAGTTCGATACCTGTTCTGATCAGTCTTACGGGCTTGGCCAGTCCGGGAGTGATGATGCTGACATCACTCGTCCATCCTGCTACCTATTTACTGCCTAGCGGCACGTCTCGGATTCAGCCCCGAGGGTCTTGACCGTGGTCCCGGGCATGCACATGATACTATTGAGTTACATCGACGAGTCACCAATTGATTTCAAAGACTTTAGAGTAGAAACCTGATAGGATAGTTTAGTTACCACTGCACATTATCCTGCACTGTTATTTCATAATACTGCTTTATTCATGTTCATCCCTGCATTGCTTATTACCATGTTTATATTATATTATTGGTTGACATGACGCGCTGACGTCTGGGTTTTGCATGGCCCAGATTCCTTACTACTATCGACGACCGAGCAGGAGTACTTCAGCCAGCAGGCTGATTTGTGAGTTCCATAGGGATTAGTTTATTTATTTCATTTCATTTCCAGATGTGAGCCCGCATTATGGGACGTACTATTTATTTATTGTATTGGATCATTTGCTTCCGCACTTATTGTTTATTGACTCTGTTATTATGGATTTGGACATGTGTTAGATTAGTTTATTTATCTTGTTCATGATATCTCTACAACCGTAATGTGACTGTGGATGGATACTTCCTACCCACAGGTAGCATGGTTGGCTATGTCACGTGCCCAACCTTGCGTACTCTGGGAAGCGGGGCGTGACATTCGCTCTGTCCGACAACTGGAGGGTAACGCCACCACAAAAGCACGAGCCCAAGGCCACGAAAGAAGAACCAGTTCCACATTGGGATTGGAAGCGAATTCGCACCTGTCATATGATTACAATATTAAAACAAGAGCCCGAAGACATAGATGAGCTCCCTTGGTGCTTCGAAAACAGCAGCGACGAGATAATCTCAGGATTCCCACCAGCGCCAAAAGAACTGGAAGATGGGATCCATACCACTGCGGATAACCTCAAGAAAATTGAATTGGGAACGCTAGACGACCCGCGACCGACATTCATCAGCGAGCTGCTATCTGAAGAAAGGGTGACCGCGTTGAAAGACGTGCTCCTACAGCATAGAGATTGGTTTGCGTGGAACTATTCCGAAATGCCGAGACTAGATCCAGAAATCACTGTGCATAAATTGGCAATATCCCCAAGCATCAAGCCAGTCAAACAGGCGCCGAGAAGAATGCGACTCGAGCTTGAGATGAGCATCAATACCGAGGTCAAAAAGTTTATCGACTCTGGCTTCATCCAGGAAGTTCAATACCCTGAATGGATCGCCAACATCGTCCCAGTGATGAAGAAAAATGGGACAGTGCGTATATGCGTAAACTTTCGGGATCTTAATAAAGCTTGTCTGAAAGACGATTTTCCAGTGCCAGTCACCGAACTGATGATAGACAATACGTCCACTGATGAGGTTTTCTCCTTCATGGACGGCTCATCAGGGTATAATCAAATAAAGATGCATCCCGAAGACCAGAAGCACACCGCCTTCAGGACTCCTCTGGGAATATTTTGTTACAAGGTGATGTCATTCGGTTTAAAGAACGCCAGTGCCACTTATCAAAGGGCCATGACAAAGATCTTTGATGACCTTATACACGAAATCGTTGAATGCTATATCGACGATCTCGTGGTTAAAAGCAAATCATACGAGGAACATCTCGAGCATCTGAAGACCGTATTTCAACGCCTTCGACAATACAACTTGAAAATGAACCTGCTCAAGTGTGCATTCGGAGTTTCCTCAGGCAAATTCCTGGGATTCATTATTCGACACCGAGGTATTGAAATAGATCCGTCAAAGATCAAAGCGATCATGGAAATGCCTCCGCCGAGAACTCTCAAACAGTTGCGATCTCTCCAAGGGAAGCTCGCATATATACGGCGATTTATAGCCAATCTTTCAGGCAAGTGCCGTCCCTACAGCTACCTGATGAAGAAAGGGACCCCATTCGTCTGGGACCAAAAATGCCAAAGCGCGCTAGACGAGATCAAACAGTACCTGCAGAACCCGCCGGTGTTGGCTGCTCCGGTCAAGGGAAAGCCCCTCATTCTTTATACAACCGCCCTCGATGGTTCCTTAGACGCATTATGGGCACAAGAGAACGATCAAGGGAAAGAAAGAGCACTCTACTACTTAAGTCGAGTTCTGCTGGGGCCAGAAAGCAACTACTCCCCCCATTGAAAAACACTGCCTAGCGTTGATCTTCGCGATAACAAAGCTCAGGCACTATGCGTTGGCGCATGAGGTCCGTCTCATTTCGAAGGTAGACCCTCTTAAGTACTTAATGTCAAAGGCCATATTGACGGGACGACTCGCTAAATGGGCCCTACTCTTGATGGAGTTTTCAATCACGTATCAACCTCTCAAGGCAGTGAAAGGCCAGGCCATCGCCGACTTCCTCGCTGAGCATCCCATACCCGCCGATTCTCCTCTAAATTGCGATCTTCCAGACGAACATGCGTTTGACGCGATCGACGGTGATAATACCCGGTGGGAACTTTATTTCGACGGAGCGTCTTCCGTAAAGAAGCGCAAACAAAGTACCCCTATAATCAAATCGGGGGTAGGCCTCATCTTCATGACTCCACAAGGAGGGATAATGCGTTTCGCTTTCTCCTTAACAGAGCCGAGGACGAATAACGAAGCCGAATATGAAGCCTTGATAGCAGGTCTTGAGATCGCCATTGACATGGGAATTGAAGACCTCCTTATATACGAGGATTCTCAACTGGTCGTTAGTCAAATAAACGGTGACTACTAGACATGCAAACCGGAGTTGGTAAAGTACGGGGAAAAGGTGCAACAACTGTTGACCCAAATTCCCTCCTATACTTTGGAGAACATACCGCGCGCGGAAAACAGCAAAGCAGACGCGTTGGCCAAACTTGCTAAAGAGCTGGCTGACGAGAACCTCGATGACGTCAGAATCATGGTACAAAGCCGTCGGGTGCTTGCCCCAGCAGAAATATCTCCGGAATCATCCAAAGAAAAAGGAGCGAGCGAGCAGACGACCCTGCAAGCAAAATATTGGGAAAATACCGGGGATTGGAGAGAAGTCTTCATAGACTACTTTAAATCCCACCGAATGCCTGAAGAAGCGTCCACAAGACATCAGCTCACGAAACGAGCTCTGTCTTTCGCCTTCGTCAATGATACTCTGTACAAGAGGTCGTTTAATTCTCTGTGGCTGAGATGCTTAGGACTTGACGAAGCGAAAAGAATTTTCCAGGAAGTTCACGACGGACTCTGCGGTTCTCACCAAGCGGGCCCAAAGATGAAGTTGAAGATCAAACGGATGAGCTACTATTGGCCCACGATGAGCCAGGATTGCCTCGAATATGCGAAGCAATGCCACTCATGCCAAATTCATGGGGATTTCATCCATCAACATCCGAATCCACTAGATCCAACGGTGGCTAGCTGGCCATTCGAAATGTGGGGGACTGATATAGTCGGCCCCATCGAACCAGCATCGTCTAGAGGACATCGTTTCATCCTAGCGACAACCGATTACTTCTCTAAGTGGGCAGAAGCGGTACCGCTGAGGGAAGTAAAGACGGAGAATATTCTCCATTTCTTCAAGATGCATGTCATATATCGGTTTGGAACGCCAAGACGGATCATCTCCGATAACGGGCCAGCCTACAGAAGCCACAAGATCAGTCGCTTCGCGCAGCAACACAATATAGATTGGAGATATTCCTTGGTTTATAATCCGCGAGCTAACGGTCTAGCTGAGGCCTTCAACAAGACCTTAACAAAGATCATGAAGAAAACGGTGTCACAAAATAAGAAAGACTGGCACGAAAAACTGCAAGAAGCTCTGTGGGCATATCGAACTACGTTTAAAACGGCCACAAACACAACGCCGTACGCATTAGTATTCGGAACAGAAGCAGTACTCCCTCTCGAGATAGAGTTACCCTCTCTACGAGTGGCAGTCCATTATGAGCTGACGGACGAAGAAAATGCTCACCTTCGGCTTGAGGAGCTTGACGCCCTTGAAGAAACACGACTCATAGCGCAACAAAATCTGGAGGCCTATAAAGCAAAGATGACACGCTCATATGAAAGACAGACCCGACCGAGGACATTCCGCCAAGGCGAGCTTGTGCTAGTGGTCAAAAGGCCTATGATCCCCAATCGCGCCAAGCGGGGAAAATTCGAGCCAAACTATGAAGGCCCGTACGTCATAGATAAGGTCTACCAGGGCGGGGCCTATCTACTCATAGATATGCACGGTGAAAGGCCTTTCAGGCCGATAAACGGTCGCTTCCTAAAGAAATACTATGCTTGATGAGCCACAGCCTAGGTCAATGATAGATGACGATGACTACGTCCGCTCGTTATCTTCCTAAGCTCAAGCTTTATAAGCAGTAGCCCGCCTCTCAACGATGGACCGAAATGTCCTTAAACTAATAGCAGACCGAAACGTCTTTAAACTACTACCGCAGCATTTTTAGGCTGACGAGATATAAAAAAAAACATATAAAAATAAAATAAAAAAAACGGTATGTCCATAAGCAAAAAGGACACGGATGAAAACCCGAAAGGGCTCCGTGAGTAAAAACAGCAGGGCTACCGGCGAGTGTTCATGAAAACCCGAAAGGGCGCGACCTCGTAAAAAAAAAGAAAAAAAATATATAAAAATAAAAAGAATAAAAAAAACGGTATGTCCATAAGCAAAATGGGCGCGGATGAAAACCCGAAAGGGCTCCGTGAGTAAAAACAGCAGGGCTACCGGCGAGTGTTTATGAAAACCTGAAAGGGCGCAACCTCGTTAAAGGACACTTATAGGGTCCTCTCGACCTTATAAGGAGAAACCACCAACGTGAGATCCTTACGACTCACAAGAGAGCAACACACTTAGGGATCCCCACGATTCCTAAGGAGAAAATACACTTGCGAGATCCTCACGACTCGTAAGGAGAACTCTCTTATGGGACCCTCACGGCTCATAAGAGTTGAAAGTCTTAAGTTACAGAGACCTAAACTTGTGCTTAAGCAACCCCCACAACCTTCGATATTGCCCTACAAGTGGCTCAATACTGACCCTTGTATACAATCCACGGGCGCGAATAAACATTTCCCTAACCAAGTCTCATCCGTGACTGGGGATATGTTCGCATGGTAAACAACCCTTGTAAATCCTCTCGATTTATGAGGAGAAAACCCTCCTGTAGGATCCTTACGACTTACAGAGGAAACAAACGCTTAGGAATTCTCACGAGTCCTAAGGAGAAAATACACCTACAAGATCCTCACGACTTGTGGGGAAAAATAACTTCGTGAAACCCTTACGGCTCATGAAGTCAAAAGCCTTAGCCGACAGGACCCTAACCCTGGTCGCTAAGCCACCTTTGTTCAACATCGACAGAGGCAGATGATGATTCGCTCCTGGTAATATCCCAGTTGTAGCGGTGTTGATGCCGAAATTGGCTTACGGCGAAAAGCCAGTAGGCCGCACATGCATGCAAAATAGCCGAAATGATTGGGCAACTTGCAATAAAAAGCAGCAAGTAAAAATGTATGCGTGCAAAATAGCTGAAATGATTGGGCAATTCGCAATAAAAAGCAGCGAGTAAAAATAAAATAAATAGCCGAAATGATTGGGCACCGCGAAAAATAGCCGAAATGATTGGGCACCGCGAAAAATAGCCGAAATGATTGGGCGATCGCGATCTTCGCGATATAAAAGCTGAAATGATAGAGCATCGCGGAGATAGAACAAAAAAAATGATGATAAAACTTTGGCCCTACAGTTAAGATCACATCGATCCCTGTATGCAATCTAAGGGCGTAAACAAAGAGGGAACCATACTTTCCCAACAAGCTCCGCCAGAAGACGAAGCCAAATCTGGACGGTTCATTCCAACTTCGAAGAAACCAGTGTCTTCAGCCAACTCCTCGACTTACGGATACAAACACTCCTTGACGAGAGCCTCCTGATCCGCGTCGACTCGCAGAGCCACCAACGTCTCCGTGGGAAATTCTCGACTCGTTTCAAACCCCAAGGAAACAAATAATCCTTGGCGCTTGGGAAACAAATAATCCCTAGCAAACTACTCAACTCACGGATACAAACACTCCTTGACGAGAGCCTCCTGATTCGCGTCGACTCGCAGAGCCACCAGCGTCTCCGTGGGAAATTCTCGACTTGTTTCAAACCCCAAGGAAATAAATAATCCTTGGCGCTTGGGAAACAAATAATCCCTAGCAAACTCCTCGACTCACGGATACAATCACTCCTTGACGAGAGCCTCCTGATCCGCGTCGACCTGCAGAGCCACCAGTGCCTCCGTGGGGAATCTTCGACTCGTTTCAAACCCCAAGGAAACAAATAATCCTTGTCGCTTGGGAAACAAATAATCCCTAGCAAATTTCTCGACTCACGGATACAAACACTCCTTGACGAGAGCCTCCTGATCCGCGTCAACTCGCAGAGCCGCCAGTGCCTCCATGGGAAAACCTCGACTCATTTCAAACCCCAAGGAAACAAATAATCCTTAGCGCTTGGGAAACAAATAATCCCTAGCAGATTCCTCGACTCACGGATACAAACTCTCCTTGATGAGAGCCTTCTGATTCGTGTCGGTTCGCAGAGAAACCAGTGTCTTCGCGGGAAATTCCCGATTCGTCTCAACTTGCAAATGAAGCCTCAGGCAGCAGGGACTAAAAAGCTTGCTTCCTGAACGATGGGACCCTGCAAGTCAATCCAAAATGGTCTCTTGCATACTATTCACGGGTCTCACTCTCTAAAGTCGAATTTCAACAAGGAGGGAAACAACCGCTTGTGGGTCCTCTCGACTCGTAAGAGGGAAAAATTCTCTTATAGGATCCTTACGACTTATAAGAGAAAACCACACTTAGGAATCCTCACGATTCCTAAGGAGAAAACCCACCTACGAGATCCTCTCGATCCGTAGGGAGAAAAGTCTCTATGAGACCCTCACGGCTTATAGAGTTGAAAAGTCTTAGGCAGCAGATCTGAACCTGCGACCTAAGCCATCGTTATTTCTTAAGAAGGTCAGGATACTCGTCAACCATGGTTACTAAGGTGGCATGCTGATAATGAAAGAAAGAAAAGACGGAGAAAATGACACATTACAAAAAAAGGTGTATCTTTTATTCATAAACTTGATTGGGTACAGGATACATTATGTCAAATAATAAAAAAAATATATATATATATATACATTCTTTTATCTACAAGCACAAACGATACAAAGATGGATAGCAACTGAGGAGGAAGTGTCTTTAGTAAGTTCACAAGCTGCTGTCGCACTTCCTTCAGCGCTTCCTCTCGAGTGACAGCCGCGGTCACCTCCGCCTCCACCTGGGCCCGCTGCTGCAAGAAGGATGAAAGTTGCTCCTCTGCCGCCTTCTGGGCTGCTTCCTGGCTGGGTGCAGCTTGCTCGACAACGTCAAGTTTTTGCCTCAATGATAACCCTTCGGAGAGACATTGCAGAAGGCCCTCAAAGATAACCTTCAGCCGAGCGGCGTTGGCCTCCACCCGAGCATGCAGTTGAGCAGACTTGCTCGAAGTCTCACCACGCTCCTTACGCCTTGAAATGACTTCTTGTTCAAGATGGCAGAAGTAAGGAGTGCTCTGCTCAATCCACGCTGTCCTTTGATTACTGGCAGCCAAGGTCTCGGGAGCGGGACGCAGCGACTCCAACTGATATAGACGACCCTTAATCTCTTTACAATGGTTAACCCAGGATGCAATGATGCCCTCATCATGAAAGTTCACGAGTATTGCTAGAATCGGGTTAACCACCATAGCGAAGTCTGCGGCAGATGCAGGAGTTTCAACGTCGAGTTTCTCGACGTAGTCACTCAACATGCGCAGACTATTCGCGGCGCCTTTTGAAGACAGACTCCTCAGATAAGGAACCGCCGGCATTGTAATGCGAGGTTCGAAGGACGCCGACGCCAGAACGACAGCTGAAAAGAAACAGGATGCGATCAGATAACAGTACAGAAAATAAAGAGAGGAAAGTTACCAATGTGATGGTTATTGTACCAGTTGAGACAGGTGTCAAGGTCGGAAGGGCTGGTGGCGCAGCTGATCTTTTATCCCCTCCTTCAATCTATAGCACTGCAGTTGAGATGAGAAAAAGAGGTTAGAGGTAATTCCATTAATAAAAAAAGAGAAAGGATGTCAACGGAGATCATACTCACCAACGCCACCGGAGGAAGAAGCAAGCTCGGATGGGAAAGAAAAGTGTGGGAGCAACATCTGATATACATGATCAAAAAGCACTCCTGGAAACACAACAGTGTGACTTTAATACACGAATTATACGTCTGGAAAACAAGATTAATAAATCGTAAACACGTACCTTCCAACATCTTCAAGGGTATGAGAGAGGGTTGAGAGGCGACCACCGTCAAGGCAGTCGTTGAAGGCGCTCCCTCGAGCAGTAGGTCATCGGCACTGGCTGCACCTGCATTACGAAAAGGTGAACTTGTCAGAAAAGATTGTAAAGTAAAGAAAAGCAGCCACTTAGGGTTTACCTGAGGAGCTCCCGGCTGAAACGGAGGCGACTCCCTCCTCTATCGATATGAGACCACCGCCCGTGGCCTCGTCACCCGACTCGATGGGGACCGTCATCATGCTAGCAAGACCTGGGGACAGCGGAGGGCCATAGATGGGAAGGGATATGATTGGAGTATTGCCAGATTCCAGAGAAGGAGCGGTTGGCTCGTCCTCGGGAATTATGGCCACCTCACCCACTACTCTCTCAGGTTCAGTAGTCGCGGTTGTATCGTCCACCATCGCCGGGGGATCGCCGGCCTCGAGCGCCTCATCCGCCACCTCCCTGGACTCAGTTATAATGATCATATCATCTGCCACCACTTCAGGTTCGGCATCAATGACCTTCTCGGCGGTAGGCCCCCCGACCTCCACCTCAGACTCCAAAGCCACAACGACGTTGCCCACCGTCGGCTTGAGTTCGGCAGGTACTGCCTCCTCTGTTTCTTTGGGATCAACGGTTTCCGCCTCCCCCTCGATCGGATTTGGCCCTGCAAGATAAGAGATATAAGGACCAACGACATTAAAATCCTTATAACAAAAAAAATCCGAGAGAAACATTACCTGAAGCAGATTTACCGTTTGCGCTCCGAACTGCGCGCGCCACCTCTCTGCGGGCAGTGGATAGGGCGACAGGTGCCTCTTCAGATGGAGTATCAGCACGAGGGGCAGTGCTGGGACCCGCTCCCATAGCCAAGGCAGCCCTGCGTGCCTTCGCCTCACGCCTCAGCCGCTTCCTTTCCTCCCGGGCTGTCGCGATAGATCTTAGTGGCGCCACTTTCAAGGCGGCGTCGTCCTCGTTCAGGGATGCCTCCAGATCCTTTAAGGCATCTCTCATCGGCTCTTCAAGACGAACCCCCTGCGATGGTCCAGAGGAAGCAGGAACATCGGCAGCCGGTAGAGCATCTGCGTCACTTTGGGGGAACGACATTGAGGTTCCTGTGATTAAAAGGGGAAGGTTAGATCGACCATAACACAAGGAAAATGAAAGCTTGATGAATCGAAACTTACTAAGGCCCATAGATGCTCTAAGACGTTCCTCCTCCTGAAAAGTCTTCAGAGAAGCGGCAATGGCTTCTTCATCAGTGATACCTGTTGAAAGAAAGGAAAGAAAAGCGTTAGTCAAAGGCAATGGAGAAGATATATTGCAATAAAGAAAGGCAACTAGTAGTTACCTGACTGCGCAAGCTTAGCTAACCACGCGTCACGCCTCGCCAACCATGCTGAAGCTTTGAGAGCAGCCTCCAAGTCTGTATCGTCCGGCGGCGGCATCACTAATCCTGCGTTAGTCCCATATTCGAGCAGACCCTCGGCATAGGGAGCATAGGGTTCCTGACCGAACACGACGTCCGCAGCGAAGAGCGACTTCTTTTTCTTTTGCCCTCTGACCCTAGGCTCACGGGGGATCGACTTCCGCTTAGCAGCCACTTTGGGACGACGGGTCCCGATGTCCGCGCCCACGCCAGACTCCGGCGAGGGTACAACCACTGTCTCTACTGGAGCACAGGGTGCGGGAGGTGCATCTGTGATATCAGGGAGCGGCAGTTCACATGGAGGACTTTGCGCACGCGATGGTCTGCCCCCAGCATCTTTTAGAGGAGGAGCCACCGGGATCCTTGGCACTAAGGGAGCGTTACGGTTGGTGTCGGGGGGTACTTCTTTACGGTCGATCAACACTCGCCTCTCTTCCTTTATAACAGCCCCTGTCGCATGATTGTACCACTCTTTATATACATTAAGGGGTCGTGGAGCACAGGCCGGCGTGCTGATAAAAAAATGAGAACCCGTGTTCAGGCGCATGAAGTGATGTAACGCATTCTCCATCCCTTCTTCATTGGCAGCAGGTTCCAGTAAGAAAGCTTCCAAGGGTACCCCTTGATCGTAACCCAGTTGTTGGGCAAAACGATGCGGGTTATATCTCATGAAGATTGCTGCACCGCCCTGCCTGAAGACTAGAAAACCCGGTCTAATAGAATACAAGTGGAGGGTCTCCCGGGCCATTAACACTGAAGCTCCATCCTTGAAAGAGTCCTGTAATGGTCGCACTGCAGTGGTGGACGCTTTTCCAATGGTTAATACCTTATCAATAAAGGACATCCTGTAACGTTCTAGAAATCGTTTTGTGTTTGTTTCTGCTTTTGGGTGAAATTCATCGGTATTTTCAGTTTTATACCGATTACGATCAAACGGCCATATCGACTTACCAGCACCTAGTTTTGAGAAAATAAAGCTTGTGCGCACACTTTGAGAGTATATGGGACGTTTTGGTGCAATTTGAATTTTTCCCATTTTTAATGTTATTTTAATCCGGGTTGCACTTTTCTGGAAAATCTTTGCTTTTCAACTTTTCTTAAAAATTTCCTAAGTTAAACTTAACCCTCATCTTTTAGAATGTGTGGACAAGGATTAAAGGAGGGAATTAGAAAAGAAAAGAATAGAAAAGAAAAGAGAAGAAGGTGCATGTATGTGAATTATTGTTGACTTTGCATTTATTGTGAGGAAATTACATGGAAATTCCCTCTCTCTCTCTCCTCCCTCCACATGGCCGAGCTCCCTCTCTCTCATTTCTGCACTTGGCCATTTCTCATCTCATTTCTTCACAAAATCCTTCACAACTTATTCATTTCTCATTCAAAGTTCACAAAAATTATATTTTTGTGCATGTTTTTCCATTTTTCTTGACTTGGAGCATGCAAGCTTGGGTTCTTTGTGTTCTTTTGGTATAGGTAAGTTTCTTTACTGATTTTTAGTGTAACTTAGCTATTAGATTCAGTTTAGATTGTTTAAATTAGGTTTTGATGCGAAATATCGTATTTTGATGTCGGTTTGTAGTTTCTAGGACCTGCTGTGATCCGAGATGTTTACTGAGAAATTAAACATAGTGATTGTGTTGTACTAGAGGACCTGGAGCACCACCAGAGAGACGACACCCATCCCACCGGCCTGGGCCGGCGACGGCTAAAGGAGGGGCCGGCGACGCCGGCCATCTAGTGGAGTTAGGGTGTGGGGTTTTTTCCATAGGTGTCTGCTAGGTTTAGGGTTCCTCTGGTCTTGTTGAAATTGTTTAGTTTTCACAGTAGGAAAATCTGGGATCAATTGTGCAGTTTCTAGTGTTTCGTGTTCGTGCGATACGTGTTACGACACGCGTCGTGCCGTTTTCGTGGTTTCGCTCTTAAGTCGTTTTCGTCGTGTCGCTACTCTCGTTAGCCACGATACGAACACTTAAGAGGTGGTTGTGTGTTGTTGTGTCGGTTAGATATAGCTAGTTCGTATTTCGTAGCTATTATTGATATATGTATTGCTGTTGTTTATTTGTTGCAGGTTCGCAGACGAGGACTACGGACACTGCCACAGGGGGATTCAGGTGGTAGATATCATCTAGCTTGGAGTGTGGGTGAGTAGATTTAACATCTACAGGGGAATCGCCCGCATGGCGTTATGCGTCTGGGCTAGAAATCTTTACCTTTGTCGCATGTTCTATATCATGTTTAGAATTGCGCAATTACCTTACTGCTTAGTGATAGTTGTGATTGGACTAGTATCCTTAGGACACTGCACTATTATTGACGGCTCAGATTGCGAGAGCACTGATTGGATGCCACACACACCGTCAATAATTGCCATGTCATACACGACCATATTTTAGAAATGATATTGTATGGTTAGGAACATTGTGACTTTGATACATATTTCTTATCGTTATACTTAGACTTGATATGCTAGTTCCTGTTTACCTATAGGATGTTGTACCATTAGTGCTAGGTACATATACACCTAGGGACATAGATACAGGTGTACATGCTTTTCATACTTCACCTATACCTGATAGGTATATTACATCATCACATAGATACAGGTGTACTTGCATTCCATACTTTATATTTATACCCGATAGGTATATCACATCAGCATACAGGTAGGTGTACTTGTATTTCATATTTATACCCGATAGGTATATCACATCACCATATAGGTAGATACCTATATTTCTGCTATACTGTTCATGTATTCAGTTATTATCTGGTGAATGCTATGCTTTTCCTTTATACGCTTTCATTATAGTTTCATATTGCGTATATTTATTCATGGATTATCGCATTGTTATATGGATTTTTCATGATGTTTTCTGGATTTGGGAACCGTGGTAGTTCATGAAATTATGCATACAATGAAACACCCGGTTTTCTTGAGATGATATTATAGCATCCACCATGAGATTTATCGGTGCGGATATATATCCTATGCGAGGAGGCGTCGTGAGCCGCATGAGGATACATGGTGGGGCCCGGAGGTACCCCGAAGCAAGAATGTTGTCGGAGTGAGTCGACGTCGCATTGAGGCGATGAGGCCTAGGGGAGCCATACTTTCCGGTGACATTACCAGAGACTCGGCGGATATCAGGGGGATACCGTTGGGAGTCATGTGCGTATCGATACGTCGAGAGTCGAGGGGCAGAGCGAGGCACTCGAGCTCTCGTGATAGCGTATGATACGTACTTATCAGTATTTCAGTGTCGATGCTTGACACACTGTTTTTTATGATATTTCTAAATACTCTTGTATATATAACAGGGGATTGAGCCGCTGTTATATATGCCCTTACACCAATATTAGTGGAATGGGACGCTAATATATGTGTATTGCCCTCATCATATTATTATGTCATTATATCTAGGATGTTAGAACTGTGCTGGAGATTTTACTTGAGACTCATGAGATTCATTGGGATTGGGTGATGATATTGTACATACTAGAGATGGGAGATCCACTTAGTGTTGTACATATGATATATGTGAGATAGACTGATATTGTACAGACGAGATATGTGGGATCCACTAGCTGTTGTACATGAGATATATGTGAGATATACCTGATATTGTACATACGAGAGATGTGAGATTTACTGCTGTTGTACATTTGATATAGGTGAGATATACCTGATATTGTACATACGAGAGATGTAGGATTCACTTGATGTTGTACATTTGATATATGGGAGATATACTGATATTATACATATTAGATATGTGAGATCTACTTGATGTGTATATTCGACACTTATGTGAGATACATTTGATAGAGCGGATTTGAGGAGATGTGACACTTAGATGATATGAGAGCTAGTTTGAGGATTGATTGAGGATTGGGATTTTGATTTGTCTTGTTGGATTGTGATCCTACTACGATGTCAGGATTCCGTGGAAATGACATATTTCACTCCATACCTCATCTTTATATACTTGTGCACTATTTCCATGTATTAGGAGTACCTGTGAGAGTACCTTCATGAGAGTTGCACATTTACTTTCTCATATCCCCAGAGCATGATTATTGCATACTGTTGTCACATCATTATTGCTTGTTATATTGGTGGTACTGGTGAGTGTACTTTCCATTATTTCGTACTCATGACCATTATATTTGAAATGGACATATATTAGATTCATGCTGTACGTTCATTCTTGCGATTACCTGCACATGTTATTTACTATTCACGAGTTGGCAACTCACCCCCGTTGTGCCACAGGTATTGCTGGAGTTTCCCCAAAGTAGTCAAGGCAAGCTATTCAGCTTTTCAGCTACATACTCATCTATCATCTTTTGGGTTGCGGATACCACTTCGCCTGTTAGTGTGCAGTTTTGCCAGGTGGGTTTTTGTGGTTATCTGAGAGTGTATTGTATATTCGTTGTATATTGTACTCTCCATCTACTAGCAGTTGTTGTGACTTAGAGACTTGGTGAGGACGATTTGTATATTATTGTGGATTTGTGGATTTTATACAGTTCCTTTCTTTTGTCTCTTATGTCTTCGCTACGGCGTCGTATATCTGTTGTGGTGTTGTTTTCCGCCGTTGGGCGTGGATTTTGCTCCCGTTTGGGATGCTTTACTATATATTCATGTTGTACCCTTTTTAGGGGCTTGTTTTATAAAGGAGGTGCTGCCAAAATTTTACAGAAAATGTGGACTATTTTAAAGAATTTGGGTTGTGATTTCAAATGTTTCCAAAACTTTATATTATCTTTTCCGTATTTTTATGGTTTAGATTTCTGGGTTTTGGCTTTCTTTTACTACGTTACGTCTGGAGGCGTTGCGTAGTATTAGGGCCATCACGTACCTTTTTGGGTCGTGACACATCCCGACTCCAACGGTGTGAGGGCGAAGCAGTAAACCCCTGGCGTTCCGTGGTGAGGGGGTCATGATTGATTCAACTGTATAATGCGAGGGAAACCGCACTTATCAAAGAATGAAGGCCTTTTATGCATGCCAAAGACACCCGCCGTGTGTAGCTCGAGCCACGATGCAAAGTAGTGCATCGGGAAGACCACGTGCAGTACCCCGGGCTCATTGGCATCCGCTGCTCGGCTGAGGCCATGATATAGGTACGCCAAGCCAGCGATCCCCACAGCCACCTTTATCCCGATGACCATTCGGTGGGCTGGGTAGAAGACGGAAGGCCGCATACTATGAGAGTGCATTGGGATCGCGAACCAACTCAGCCACAGTCCGAGAAATCCTAAAAAGAAAGCCTCCTCATCCATTCCAGGGGCCGCAATTTCTGCAAAAGACATGGTTGGAGAGTTAGGAAGAAAAAAGTCCTTTTGGTCTATGTCTTTCGCTGGCAGGTTATCCAAACCTAAACCGAAAGGGTCATCCAGGGTGGCAAACTTGGCAGATCCCGATGAAATGACGCTTGGACGAAGGAAACGAGCAATGAAGTCCTTAAAGTTAACCCCCCGACTCCCGTGTTCGATAAAAAGGGACTCGTAGATGTTCAACACCTTGATCAGGCTTGGGAATTGGTATTGAACGGCATTTTCCGGCGTGATCCCCCTTACCATCGGCTTAGCACCGAAGACGTACTCATCTGTCGGGAGCAGCTCTTCATAGTGTTCCCCCATGACCGGTAGGCCGGATACCTCCGCGAATTCCTCCAAAGAAATGGACACTTCCCGATCCATGGCAAGGAAAGTGTGGGTGGGAATATTCCATTGCTCCAAGAAAGCCTTGAACCACCAGGTGGGGAGCGAGGGATACTGGAAGAGAGAAACGTAGACCGCGGTGTACAATCCTAATCTTATCAACTGCGACTTCTTCGTCAACAGGATGTACCGGGCCCATGGCAGGTAGCCAATCGGATGACGAGGGATCAGACCAATGTTATATGATTGCCCCCAAGGTCTCGCCTCGCCCTGACAGATACGACGTCCTAGAATATCCAAGACCATAGGACGTTGGACCGGAACCGCATCCATAGCGGGATGAAGAAAGCTGTTTGCGGTCCAATCCACCATCTCCACGGCGTACTGCACCGGGGGTGGGCTAGCGTAATGAATCGCCGTTATAGGTTCTGACGGCACCGCGCATGTGAAGCTCCGTCGGCCCATGATGATCTGATTGTACCACGACCCCCAAAGATGGAGACTCTTGTATTCCGGGTCGTACTCCTTAATCATGGCCAGGACTTCACGGTCCAAGGGCACTTTGGGAAATCCCTCCTCCGAGCGGACGAACGGGAATGAAGTGTCTAGAGACATGATCACTGCAAAAGAACAATTTAGCCGTTAGTGTTGTAATTCCAACGTTTGGCGTTTAAAGAAGAAAATGCATTAATTAAATTAAAATTAAAATTAATTAATTACACCACACAGCAGTGCAGTGGGCAGGAGACCGAGGGGGACCCACAAAATCTGGACGACAACACGTCAGTAAATAGGACAACTTCATCATTGGATGAGATTGTCAGTTGGTCCCCAGGAAAACATTCCCATTAATAAAGAATCCCTAGAGACAAGGAGAAAATCTCCTCTTTCAGAGCAAAGCTCTGTCACAGAGTGACACTTGTTAAACTCTGGTCTCAAGGGAGTAAGATTCCTTAAAAGAGCCTAGCTCTGTGGTGATGATGAGAAAATTTATTTAAAACTCCTAAAGAAATTAAAATCTTTTGAAGACTATTAGAAGTTTTTCGTTTTTTAGATCAAAAAGATCTATTTTTGGATCCATGAGCAAAGCTCTGCTCATGGATTAAAACCCATGAACAAGATCTCTGTAGATCTATGGATTCATGAGAGCAAAGCTCTGTTGGTGAAACCCCAAAGGGAGTTTCTTTAGATCAAAAGATCTATAAGAGCAAAGCTCTTTTGGTTTAAATTGATTTAAATTAATCTGATTAATTTTACCTAAAAGTTTTCTAACTGTGGAAACGAGCAATGCTCTGAAGTTCTTAAGCAAGAGCAAAGCTCTGGAAAATTAAAATCTTAAACGGTAAGATTTTTCTAAAGGCCATAGGTCCTATTTATAAAGCGCTTGTGCCCCTTGAGCTCACCCCTTGATCCAACGATCAGGAGTTTGCCACCGCTGCACTCACGTGTGCGCCACGTGAGCGCAACGGTAGGGGGGCATTTGTTTCGCCCAATCAGAGCAAAGCTCTGTTCGAATTCAAAATTCAAAATTTTGAAGCAACGCTTCAAATCTCGGGCGCAACGCGCCACATGTCAGGCGCTGATACGTCAGCACAGTGCCCAAGAAGGCGCGCCCAATCAGAGCAAAGCTCTCTTAAAAGGAAGCAACGCTTCAGTTGCGCAGGCGCTGCGCGACACGTGTCAGCGAAGATGCCCTAGGGCAGTTGCGCTGCGCTGTGCGTTGCGCGACACATGTCAGCGCAGTTGCGCTGCGCTATGCACTGCACGACACGTATCACGCGCTGGGGCATCTGCGCCAAACAGAATTAAATTTCTAAGAAATCTTTTCTGTTCTTGTTAAAACAAAAGGATTTTCTTAATCAAAGATCCAACGGTGGGGAAAATTCCCCAAATCACTCAGAGAAAGATCTCTTTAACAAATTTAACTAATTTTTGGGCACTATAAAAAAGACCCTAGGCCTCAATTCAAAGGCATCAACATTTTCTTGAAAAAATTCAAGAGTTTCAAACAGAGAGAACTCGGAGAAAATTTCAAGAAAGAGGTAAAAAACCTTCACGAGAAAGAAGAAATCTCTTTTAAATAAATCATTGATCCAAAAACCAGATCAATGTTTTTCATAACAGTGCTTTACACTTCTTTTTGAACCGCTGGTTCTTTAAAAACAGGAAAACAACAAAATAAAAAAAATAGTGCTTTGCACTTTTATGAATCTCTGGTTCTTGAAGCAAAAAAGAAAAAATTTATTTTTCTTTGATCTAATTTAGATCGAGAAATTAAATAGTGCTTTACACTTCTGTTCTTGAATCTAAAAGATTCTTAGTGCTCTGCACTTACAAACTGCGCTATTGCGCTCCTAAGAGAGCGCCACGTGTCAGCTATAGAACCACTTGCGCTACGCGCTCTTGAAATAGAGCTTTGCTATCTGGAATTGGCGCAACTCACCAGAGCGCGCCACGTGTCAGCTATAGAACCACTTGCGCTACGCGCTCTTGAAATAGAGCTTTGCTCTCTGGAATTGGCGCAACTCACCAGAGCGCGCGACGTGTCAGCAGCACAACAACGCAGCGCACTAGCGCAGTGTACTGCGCTATTGCGCTTGCGCTCACCAGAGCGTGACACGTGTCACCACCATATGAGTTTGCGCTCATTACTTAGCGCAAAGCGCCTAACAAATGCAATGCATTTTAATGAAGGGTCAGGCCCAATTAAAAGACCAAACAGGCCTAAGTAAATTGATGCTCTGCATCATTTATAAATGGGCAAAGCCCAAACAAAAATAATAAAATGCTATGCAGATGCCTTGCAGAGCCCAAAATAAATTGATGCTCTGCATCTTTTATGGGCAGAGCCCAAACAAAAAAAAATGGAAGAAATGCAATGCATTATTTAATAAAAGTGTTGAACATTTTCAACTGGACTTAGCCCAATTTTGGCCGTAAGTCCTCAAATTAAATTAACTGAGCATAGCTCCCCCATAAATCAATTTATATCCGGTTCGAGGGTATATCTCCGAACTCCTCTGATACGCGTCGTTGTAATCATTCAACGTCGTCAGAGAGGCGAGAAGTCCCAACGACCACACATGAATATGGACTACGGGGTCCTTAAACTCGTGGACCGGAACGTCCTTAAACTAATGTTGGACCGAAACGTCCCTAAACTAAAATCGGACCACCACGTCCCTAAACTGGAATATTGGACCGGAACGTCCTTAAACTAATGTCGGACCGAAACGTCCTTAAACTAATGTTGGACCGAAACGTCCATAAACTAATATCGGACCACCACGTCCCTAAACTAGAATATTGGACCGAAACGTCCTTAAACTAATATCGGACCGAAACGTCCTTAAACTAATGATGGACCACCACGTCCTTAAACTGGCGATGGACCGAAACGTCCTTAAACTAATAATGGACCACCACGTCCCTAAACTGGAATATGGACCACCACGTCCCTAAACTGGAGCAATAGAGCCTCCAAATGCTCTTTTGCCGGATCTAAACGATCCCGTTTAAGTTGATCTTAGCCTCCAAACACGGCCAACGTATCCTTAAACATTCAAAAGGACTGTAAAAATCCAAATTGACTTTGGTTCAAGGGTACATCTCCGAACTCCTCTGACACCTATCGTTGTAATCCTTCAACGACGTCAGAGAGGTGAGGAGTCCCGATGGCCATGGATCATCACGTTAAGTTGATCTTAGTCTTAAATCAGACTAACGTATCCTTAATGAATGTTTAAGTTGATCTTAGCCGCAACGCGGCTAACGTATCCTTAAACTAAAAACACAAAATCCAAATCTAAGAAAATACGGATTTGGACTAATCCACGTCCTACGGGCGACAGCATTACTCAGTCTCCGTATACAATCCACGGGCAACCACAAACAAAACAAACACCCACGACACGAAGTAAAATTCTGGAGAAGGAGAAAGTTGTTACCGCGATGCGGTAGCGTAATTAACTGCAGGGGCTTGCGCCTGCAGGGAAGAGCGTCCCCACAATCAAAAACCCCTCAAGCGAGGGGGAATCTGAGAAAGTCTGCTACATCGGCCGCATCTGTCTAAACCTTCGATACACGGTGTCATAAATCAACTTGGCATCTTCGGAGAGGTAGACGGATAAAACCAAATAGCATCTGCCCCGAATCTTAGGCTCAGACGTCCTAACGTGTGCGCCGTCTTTCGGATGGGTACATCAAGCTATACCGTCCGATATTAAACAACTTTCGTATAGTTCTATGTCACGACGAACATCGCACGTATGTTAACCGATAGACGGGGACTAAGTGGCGCTTTTAGTTTCATATATGAGTATCGATGAGAATATGAAGGTTTCATATTATCATCGAGTATCATATATTGGTTTTAACTTGAAATCTCGAACCACTCTCTAATTATGCGTTTGTTGTGCATTCTTGTTGTATGTGTATTCCGGCTGTCGGGGGTAAGGCTTCTATCCCATTAAGAATGTATAGAGTGAACACCCATCACTTGTGCTTTCAACCGTTTCGAGTAAATTTCGGCAGCACCTCCCCGCTGTTCTCCGAGTATACTGTAATAGAATAGATAATCATTTCAAAGCTGTGAAACAACGTTGAAATGAATATCGAATCTATCTTTGTACACGGAGAACCAGCGGAAATGTACCGACGAAATATCTCGAAACGGATGAAAACACAAGTGAATGAAGGTGTTTGCATTATACATTCCTATCTTGTCCACACGGGACAAATCTATCGGTTACCATACGATTGAATCTTCTCATCGCATAGACTATACGACGGGTGTTAGTATCGAGCTATATCGTCCGATATTTAACAAGCTTCGTATAGTTCTATGTCACGACGAACATCGCACGTATGTTAACCGATAGACGGGGACTAAGTGGCGCTTTTAGTTTCATATATGAGTATCGATGAGAATATGAAGGTTTCATATTATCATCGAGTATCATATATTGGTTTTAACTTGAACATCTTGAATCACTCTCTAATTATGCGTTTGTTGTGCATTCGTGTTGTATGTGTAACATGATTTTAAACCATTGAGATCAAGATTGATAGAACTGATCATCCTACATTGCAATGGCATTCATCTACCAAAAACTATTATTGCAATGGCATTCATCTATAACAATCAACTATTAAAACTACAAATGTAGGATACTGATATCATAAAGCGTTATACGCAACATATGAATTCACACGACTGAAACATGCATCAAAAAAACATGTTCATCCAAAAGAAAGGCCACTGTCAACAAATATAGACAAATACGTCATAAAAACAGTAACTAATTAACAAGTTAATTAGCATCTGGATCAAGAAAATGATAGGAAAAACAATTGACTATGATCTATAATGACAAGTCTATTACCACGACTCTCGACTAACAAAGGTGGTTTTTCGTCCTCGGTAGCTTGATAATTGGGATTTCATGGCGAATAAAAATATGCATATGCCGTTTGACCGGGAACTTCAATAGGAAACTCAATGAGGTCGGGTGTACTGAAGTACGCTTTATATTTCGCTATATCAGGTGATGAAGCCCAAGCCCTAGCTAGCCCCAGCCCCACCCCAACCGAACCCTATCGAAGGTAAAGAACGTCCTTACACTTTCATATTTCTATTAATGATGCAAGTCTCCACCAAGTCAAATTCTTGCAATATCATTCTTTTTAGAGTATGTCTAATTTAATAGATAGAATTTTCAAAGTTGGGCAACCAAGAAAAAGTAACAAGGGATTTTATATACATGCCAAAGCTTTGATTATTTATTTATTTATTTTCCATTTCATATTGGTAATTTTATATGTTTGATGATGGCAAGAAATACAAATTATATTAGAACATTGTACATACCTAATTTCCACTTGAAATCGGTTTTTTCTTTTATCAGTACTCGTTGACATACAGTAACAAACATTGTTTGATTAGAAGGACCCAAGATTTTCTCGATCAACAATAATTTTAGTAATCAAACTAGGCTAAAATTGCTGGAAATTCCTCTCAGGTTTTCCAAATACAGCAAACCCCAACCTAACCCTAACCCCAGCCCCACCCCAACCCCAACCTAACCCTAACCCCAGCCTCAGCCCCAGCCCCAGCCCCAGCCCCAACCTAACCCTAGCCCCAGCCCCAGCCCCAGCTAAACCCTAACCCCAACCCCAGCCCCAGCCCTAACCCCAACCCCAACCCCAACCGCAACCCCTGCCGAACCCCAACCCTAACCGCAACCCCAGCCCTAGCCATGAACCCTAGCCCTAAAATAATCAAAAATTTGTTTAATTGAAGATTTACTAACCTGTGCGGTGGAGGAGACGGTCGATCGGTGGCGACGATGAAATGGAGGCGACGACGAAAACGGCGATGAGGAAAAACGGTGACGAGAACGGCGATGGCGACAACGAGAACGGCGGTGGCGAGAACGGCAGGAGAGATTTGGGGATTTTGGGTTCGCGCGCGATCGAGAGAGAAAGAAAGAGATAATCAGCGTAGGCAATCAGTGCCTTTTCTATTAAATCCCTATTTAGATGCCCCTACGGATTTTTCCGTAGGTTTTTGGTTTGCGGCTCCGTAGGGGCAAACACCAAATTAAGATTTAATATTTTTACTCTTGAACGTCTTGGACCGTAGGGGCAAGCTTCTGGCCCTACGGCTTAATCCGTAGGGCCAACATAAATCTGCCCCTACGGATTTCAATATCCGTAGAGGCAACCCCCTATTTTATTAGTGTTTCTAGATTTTAAACAAGCTTGATATAACTCGAGGCTTGGCTTAGGCTCGGTAAAAGCTCACTCAGGCTTATTTGGCAAAGAAACGAGCCAAGCTTGAACAATTTTCTGAAATTTTTTAAATAAACGAGCCAATCCGAACAACCAAAAGCTTTACTCGTTTGGCTCATTTAACAGCTCGACATATATGCATATACCATTTTTTGAATTCCAAATTTTAATTAAAATTGCATAATGCATCTAAGGAAACATAAATAAGATCAATTCATTTTTTTGAAACAAATGTCTTCCTAAAATAAATGTTATTAAATCTTTGGTTACTTTTTATATATTATTTATAATAAGAACACCAATTAAATTTTTTAACTAACTCATTTTATATTTAAATAAACTATTTGTTCAAATAGGGTTTGGTAATGAATTTTAAAATAAAAAAGTTGATATGATAGCTAGATATTATTTTTATAATGGACTGCAAAGTTTTCTTTTAAAACTAAAATTTAATTAGGTTAGTAAATTAGTTGAGACATGACAGAAGAAATATCGAACATCAATTTACTTTTAGGGTTGTTATAGATAGATATATTATGGATATCTACCCGCCTATTCTGGTAAACAAAAGAAGAAAAAAATACCAATTAAGACATTTGAATAAAATAATAAACAAATAATAATAAAAACTATTCATGAAAGAAGTAGAAAAAAATATAATGGCGGAATTTGTATTTAACTAATTACCATTAAATGCATGTAATAGAATTTGATCCTTTTAAAGCAAATTTGGCATGATCCAAACTAAATGTTCTTAAATTGGCATAAAGGTGTAATCAAATCTTCTTTTTTTAGAAGTTTAATTATATAAATTACTTTTTCTAATAAAATGATGTTAAATATAATCTTCTGCATGTGTCATACACAAGAAAAATTGATAAATATTTTATGCCTAAATTTCAACTTGGTACCATGAGTTTTAGTCGCTTTCCCTCAAAACTACCACAAACTTCTAAAATGATGCAGAACTATCACAAACTTTCTTTTGTACCATAAAACTCCCTAACGAGGTTAACCAAGTTTTAAAAAAAATGATAAAATGACTGAAATACCTAATAAATATTAGTTTTAAAAACTAATTATTGTTTTTAATAAATTAATGTACACCTTACACCACCAAATTCCATCGGTTCATATTGTTTTCATGAGCATAAAATTATTTCCATTTCTAAATGTTCTTTTTTAAAATGAGAAAACAGAATCTCAGTTGTCACAGGAAAAAGGTTCCACTTACGGCGTCGAAAAAAGGCAACATTCCACAAACTTCTTCGACAACAGACATCCATCATTTCATTTTCATCATGCAAGATGCGAATACACCAGATTTAATGAGAATCCAATATCTCACCGTTGATGTAGTGGGTGCAAAATTAACGGTTTCTTGATAGTCTAATATTTTTAGTATTTTTACATCAAAAAATTAACGGTGAAAAGATGTTGGATTCAAATCAAATTTTGTATATCCACATCTTGCATGATAAAGATGAAGATGGTAGATGCCGATCATCGAAAAAAATCGGAGTGTTGGTTTTTTTCGAACACAATAGGAGGAAACTTCCTCCTGTGGGATCTCAGATTCCGTTTTCTCTTTTAAAATTTATAGGATAAATTGTGAAAACCCCTTACTTGTGATATCTAGTAGTTTTCTGCTAAATCTAGTTTCCTGCGATGTCTAAGCGCGCAGTAGCTTGAGATATCTAAGCAATTGTCTATGATATCTAAATAGTTTGTATTAATTGGTTAGATATAGCAGGTTACTATGTAGCTACCACATGAAATATTTCCAGGGGGTTTTGACTACCGTTTGAGGTCAGAGGGTTTTTGACAACGGAAAAGAGTGCTTGGGTTTTTCTGACAATTTGACCAAATTTATATATGTTGGGTATTTCGGTCATTTTATACTTTTAGCTAACCCCATTTTAATCCCGTTTGTGAGTTTTCACAGACAAAGGAAGTTCTTGGTAGGTTTGCATAATTTTATAAGTTCGTTGTAGTTTTGGAAGAACGTGGATAAAATTTATTGTATCAAGTTGAAATTTATGCAAATTTTATTATTTAGAAAAATCTATAATTTTTTATTTGCCATGACTAAAAATGTAAAAGAGTGTACATCTTTATATGGTCCTTGGGATTCTTACTTATTTGTTTGCACATTATTGATTTGATATTAAAATAATGTTTTGTGTTTTACAAAAATAATTGTATAACTTATAGAGATTTTTTAAATTTAGATTTGTTATTTAAATTTTTTATTTGAATTTCTTATGATTAGGAGTACGGGTTTTTTAGTTTATTTCTAAAAGAACTATTGAAATACTTATAATAAGTATAAATTTTAGACATAAAAATAAAGTAAATGAAAGTTTTCATGAAAATTGATCTTTGATAAAAACAAAAGAATAAAAGGATAAATATAGTGTAGCCACTGTAAATAAAGTAGGATCTGTTAATTATGACTTTTTTTTTCCCTTGACAATACAAAGTAAGGAAGTGCCTACTCAAAAAATATATTAAAGATTTAAAAAACCGTACATAAAGTATATACAAATTGGAATTCAGCATCCAAAAAGGATTGCATTGGCATCGGGATATAAGGTAGAAGTGAAGAATGAGGAGGGGACCCTAATCGATCGTTATCCATACGGATATTCAAAGCTCCAACAAAATCTAAAACAAAACAAAAGCAGATGTCCATGTCTTACTCTGCTTTTTCCTTAAAAGAAGAGAAGCTGATATCCACCTACAAGGAACTTATTTTATGGCTTAATTTTTATTTATTTTTTTTGGAATTGGCACGTAAGCCTACCCTGCGTACACAACACACACACATTCGAAGGATCCATATATGTGTTTTCTCCAAAAGGATTAAATTAATTGTCCCTCCTAAGGATCGAACCTCACGCTCTTTCTCGGAATACATCTAAGAAAAAGAAAGAAACAGATGAAAAATTTCGAGCAACCTTAGGGAAACTTGGTGGTGTCCATATTCATATTTCTTTCTCTTTCACGATTGAGCATATATAGCCGGCACACCATAGGTTTTTCGTACTATCTATGTGATTAATTTAATAAATATAATAAATAAAGCGATTTGATTTAAATATCTATCTCTATTTCCATCTCTATCCCTACTATTACAACCACAACTCATAGGGTCCAAATTTGATTTCAATTTGATGGTCTACGGCGGCATCTGATAGAGGCATCTCAACAAGTAAAAGAAATAAATGTAGATTTTTTTGTAATAAATTAATACAATCACGAAATTTATTATTTATAACTATATATAATCATCTAAATTAGTAAGATACAAAAAAATAGATCATATTTCTTTGTTCTTTAGTTTAGATCAACTTAAATTTTTGTTTCAGAAACATATTAAATAATTTTAGTTAAGATACTAAAGATTTTTAAAAGAGATTTAAACCAGCTAACTTATTAAAGTTTTTTAAAAAAAGGTCCGACTAGAAACAATTAAAGCTTATATCATTTGAGGTAAATGGCTCTAATTAAGAACAAAATGACCATAAGAATGTTCGGAGAGCCATTTACCTTAGAACAAGATAGAGGTGTGGGGTTACCTTACAACAAGTGAGGGGGAGCGGGTGGAGACCATCCATGGGGTGGGGATCCACTCAACCTTACCCCCCACACCTCTCTTATGTTCTCCTTCCTTGTATTATTTTAGCTATTACTTTTTTATAAAATCCTTCTCATATCTTTGTCCACGGTGTCAAAATATAAAAAACGTTTATATATCGCATGTCCAAAATACTTGTATGTTTAATCAAAATAAAAATAAAAATTAAAGGCTTCAAAAAATATTAATTTTAGTTTCAACAAATTTAAAATGAGAAGAGTCATACAAATATATTTGAGGTATACATAATTAGTTATCATACGGTATAATAAAGTATTATACTTTTAAATAATAAAATGAAACAAAAATTGGTTTGTATGGGATAAACAACAATAACAACAGCTAAGCCTTTATACCAAGCATATATGGTAGGCTACATGAAACTAACATAAGAATCATGTCGGGTCAAGCACATGGATTCTCCATCTCCACCACTTAAGACCTTCCTAAAATTATAGATAGATCATAAACTATAGGTACACACATATGGATAATAGGTAAGAGTCTATTTAAACTAAAACTAAAGGCAACCATAACATGAGGAATAGGGGGGAAACTTGAAGTTGCTTATAGGAGTACTATACCAACTCATATAAATAATAATAATTAAAAAGAACAATCCAACTGAAGCATTTGACTTTGAATGGAAAAATAAACAGAACAGCAAAAGAAATACTCATTGAAGGAATCTATACTTAGCTAATTAGGATATACATGAATAGCATGTAATAGAAATTGATCCACTTTCTTCAAAGCAGACTCGGTGTGAGCCAAACTGGTGGTGGCCAATTTAATCTTGGAATATCTTGAGGATAACATGGTGCTATGGTACCATCTTCCAAGCTGCAAACACCGATATCACGATCTCTATCTTTAAAGTATGGAGTTTCTTCCCAATTGTCATCGACAAAGTAGATGCAATTTCTTTTCAAGTTAGAAAAGTTTTGAGTGGGCAAAGATATGCTGGAGCCATTCCCGATAAATAATGCGTTTTGATCCTCCAGAGATTGCATCCTCAGACAGCGAAACTTGTCGCCGTCATCGATTAACTGGTACACTTCAAAAGAAACTGTCCTAGACACATCCTCGCCCTCGCCTTTATATCGCTCCCTTCGAACAAGCAAAATTCGAGATGAGGATACAACCAAGTATGAACATAAGAAACGATCATAATCGGGTTCCAGATCGAGTTGAATGGTACGAATAGCACATGGGCGTTGAGAAGTGTTGGTTGTGAGATCCCAGACTTTGACTTGTTCATAATTATCCAACGTGTAGAAAACGCCTTCATGAAAAAGAAGACCTCTATAGAATTTTCCCTCCATTGTGGTCCAGACATCATCTTCGCCTGTAGCATAAGCCAATCTTTGAAAAGGCATGAATAAGAGAATCACAAGCCATGAATTTTGCGACCATGAAACCACAGATCTACCATGAGTAGAGAAAAGATAGCGTTTAGTTTCTTCCATGCTAAACTCAAACGCCTCATCCTCTACAAAAGATTCGGAATCATAACAATAGAGGTATTTGATAAGGTGTCCTTCGGGGTCGCGCTTCGCTCCAATTGAAGGAAGGGAGAGGATGGAAGGGAGGGGGATCTGAACACGTGTGATTGGATTTAGGAGATGCAAATCTGATCGCTCGTCAGCTGTGATCAACCATCCTTCTGATGAACCGATCCATACGCGCTTACGGATATCCGGCTCAGACAAATTATCCATATGATACTCCTCGTTCCCGGCTATATTGTAAAGTTTGCAACCCTTGAGGGGATCGGAGAACATCAACCATGGTGATTCTGGAACAGGCGTATGGAAATTTTGCGTTTCGGCAGCACGTCTCCAGTCTCTACACACGCATCGACAGCGGATACGGTCGACCGTCGACAATCTATCAAAGATCTTGGAGAAAATCTCAGCTGGAAACCACGACCATGAGAGGGCCATCAAATTATCTCTGTCGGCTTAACCAGAAGAGGAGCTATAATATTAGAGATGAATTATGTTAACAGGGCTTGAAATATTTATAAAGCTCACCCATTGTTCTTCTTTTCAGAATCGCGATCTTGTAAAATAAATCGATGTTAAAATCGCACCTAATCTCTTTTCTAAAAACAACTTTCAATCGTAATATTTCTCAAAGTTTCTTTAATATCATTTCAAATCTTTAAAATTATATATTTCACCTTTAATTATCGTTATATTTACAAAACCCACCATTAAATATCCAAACTACTTCAAACTTTCTGTTCTAATTATTCTCAAACTTAGATTCTAACTACATATATTTTGCAATTCCTGGTCCTTTCATATTGAAATAAATGTGTCTATATCTTGACTTTTAGAAGATATCTCGCTTGAAATAACTAAATTAGGAGTTTTCGAATATGATACAAATTAAAGCTGAAATTTAAAAATAAATGATAAAACAATTTGGTGTGTGATATAAATAAATCCTAAATTGGTATAATTTGAGAATTCTTAGTATATGGTTTACATTTCAGGAAATAAAAAGGTTTTGGGTTGTTATATAGGAAAAAAGAGAGAAAGAAATAAAACCTAACATGAAATTTTGCATCTAAGTACCTAACATACACGTTTCTTCTTAAATTGGAATAAAGGTGTAATCAAATCTTCTTCTTGTATTATAATCACGTTAAATAGGAGTTTAACTATATAAAAATATGTTTTCAAATAAAATAACGTTAAATATAGTTTTTTGCCTGTCATAGACGTGGAAAATTGATAAATATTTTATGCTTAAATTTCTACTTGATACAATGAGTTTAGCCACCCTCAAAACCGCCACAAACTTCTAAAATGACGCAGAACTACCAAAATCTTTCCTAAGTACTATAAAACTCCCTAACGAGCTTTAAATAAGTTTTTTTTTTAAAAAAAATGAGTGAAACACCCGATAAATATTAGCTTAAAAAACTAAATATTGTTTTTAAAAAATTATTGTACATCTTACACCACCAAATTCCATTGGTTCATATTGTTTTCATGCTTAAAAAATTATTTTCCTTTCGAAATGTTCTTTTTTAAATTAATATACGTTGAGTATTTCGGTTATTTTATATTTTCAACTAACTCATGTTAATCCCGTTTGGGAGTTTTTCCCTATAAGGAAAGTTCATGGTGGTTTTGCATAATTTTATAAGTACTTGGTAGTTTCGAAAGAAAATGACTAAAGTTCATGGTATCAAGTTGAAATTTACGCAAATTTTATTATTTAGAAAAATCGATCATTATCCGCCATGATTAAGAATATAAGAAATCTATATCTTTATATGGTCCTTGGGATGATGACGTGTGGATTTTCATAATCCAATTGTTTGGTTCTGATGATGTTATGAATATTAATAGATATCTTTATACATGTGTTTATTTTTTGTTTTGCGTATTTTATATAATACTGTATATGAGCTTGTTCGTTTGAGATTGGATTTGCAGAAATAGATCACGACAAGGTTTGGATGGAGGATGAAGAAAATTGAGCTAAAACGGTAAATCTATTGGAGGTTGGAGGTTAATGGAATAGAACTCCTCAATAATCATATTCAAGCCTAAGAAGCTAAGTAGCCAAAAGTCCAAATTCAAAAGAATTTAAGAAATCGAAAATTCAAGAGCTTATTTTGAGATATCTGAAGATTCATGATTTGGCAAAAGAACGACATTGATATAGAAAATCAATGTGGGTACTCATGTTTATGGAAAACATCACAATAAACTCTTGCACACACTCTTCGTATGATTTATGAAAAAATTGCGTTGGTTTTCGTTTAAAATCTTTTCAAAAACCAAGTTCAAATTTGTCTGAAAAATCCTTCTTCAGGCGTTTATACTATTGTGCTTCACACGTCGGTTCTGTTTTCCAAAACATGCACAAGTTTTAAAATATCAATTTTTGCTTCAGAACAAACGTTTGAAACTTACCGGAACAAACATCTAGATGTTCTCTGAGCTTTCATTGTTTAAAACTTTTGACAGAACATACGTTTGTTAAAACTTCTCCATACGTCTGTTTGTTCTCTATATTTTCATTGGCTTAAACTTTTTACTGAATAGACGCCTGTCGTTACTTCTTCATACGTCTGTTTGTTCTCTAGTTTTTTATTGACCTAAAACTTTTTACAGAACAAACATATGTCCAAATTTCTTCAGACATCTGGCTATTCTCTGTGTTTTCATGGCATTAAAACTTTTTTGTGAAAACAAACATCTGAACCTCTTTAGTACAAACGTCTGAAGGTTTAAAACTTTGAAAATCTTTTTTTCTTCAGACCTGTGTCGCTTGTTCTTCAAACGTCTGTTTGTTCTCTGTACTTTCATTGGCCATGTTTTGAAAACCACGGCAAACATCTGAAAGTGTCTTAGAAAAACTTCTGATGCTCAAAATCATTTGAAAACTTTTCTTTTTCAGACGTTAGTGTCTCTTTCTTCAGATATCTGTTTGTCTTATGTGCTTACTTGCCTTCTTGTAAAAACTATCGGCAAACGTCTGAAGATTTATCAAAAAAACGTCTGAAGCTATTTTATAGCCGTTGTTGATCCTTCTTCAGACGTCTGTCTGGTTGAACTTCAGTCGTCTGATAATGGCTAGTTTTTCTTGAGTGGTATTTACTGAGATTTTCTTTGGGTTTTTGTCACGCCCCGCTTCCCAAAATAAGGAATACGAGGTATGACTAGGCCAGCCATGCTCCTACGGTCAAGGGATCGTCCCGCCGTAGTCACACTTCGGCTTCTAGCACTACATGGTAATCAGTAATAAAGCACAGCATTAAAAGAATCACATCACTAATTTATTACATTAAAATTCCATTGTTCACAAATTACAGATAATAAGGACAATAACTAACCAAGTTCAATCTCACGATCACTCTAAGAAAAGCAATAAAGATAGGGAGTACACCAGACTATATCTCTGTGAACTCGAAGGGTAGATCCGTCTCCTGTGCTGGTCCTTCCGCGGGATCTGAGCATGCATACTCAGGTCGTCAGAGCAACACAATAACAATATTATAATAATAAGATGAAACAAGTATATGAGGTAATACTGGTATAAGAACAATGCAAGTAATCACTATAACACTATATGATGCAGAATATGTTATTTGTCCCTATCAGTCTCTAGGTCATGTTTGAAATCACATAGTGGAAGGAGGATCATGTTTAACAGGAGTCTCGTACATACCCGAGACCACGGCCCACATGCCCGGGACATAACCCTGTCAGCCGGATCGCTAGATCCTATCCTACACGTATCAGTATCACAGTTCGAATGATCATCCTCTAAACACGGTCCCGCTAAATACGATACTCTTTCCACTTTGATTTCCCCCTTTTCCCAGGTTACACTATTTATGATATTGATCTATTTGTGTACAAGTATACCAATGGCACGGTTTCATCACTGTCCACTGTATCAATCACTGTCATGAATATTCACTTTCCATTGGTGTACTCGTCACTCCTAAACCAACATCTATCACGCACGATAATGCAATGTCCACACGCACTAACACTGAGTATATGGCAAAGGGTATGATATATATATTGTATGATACCAATAAGCTCTGTATGTTATGAATTAACATGCATGTCATGAACTAAAATAAATTGCATAAATT
Organism: Agapanthus africanus; assembly: GCA_030015575.1. NCBI lineage: Eukaryota > Viridiplantae > Streptophyta > Magnoliopsida > Asparagales > Amaryllidaceae > Agapanthus > Agapanthus africanus. The sequence goes on from CM057337.1 coordinate 545,196,534, forward strand.
AATATGTCAAGAATTTAGCAACAATGATGTAAGTAAGATATATAGAACACTCAGTCAGTAATTCATCAAAATTTGTTTCAGTTCAATCGGAACTCCGGTTTTCAAGATATAGCTATTTCATTTTAAGTGCTCGCGGCTGGAAATTCAGTTTCAGAACTGAACGTCTGTTTCGCGACACGAATTGCACCCAGTTGGGCTCAGAATTTAGCGATGTCACAGTTAAATTAAATCTAGGGTTTTCGATAAAGTATTCAACTTAACAGACGGATCCTCAATCGCATCTGTACGTTGAAAGTTATACACAGTTTAATCTCAATATGTCATTTCAGAAATTGTTCTGGACAGTTATATGTTTTGTCATTTTAAGTACATTTTAAAATAGTAAATGGAGAAGAAACGGAATGGAACCACCTGTTTTATTTATCTAACAGAAATATCTTTAATCTACAGTAGAATTCCGTAACATACGACTTCAGGAAATACAGTGACGCAGGTCTTTGGACAGAACACAATAATCATAAACGCTTTGGACTGCAGTCCAGAGTCGCATTCCGATCCACATATCATCATGGTTTCAGAACAGAAAACATTAAAATTCTACATAGGATTAAAGTTCGTCGAGTTGGCTTCGATTTAAGCCCTCGAACGCAGCATTCGAGTTTGAATATAATTTATGGTGATTTTATTCGTTTTCAGGTACGAGAAAATTCCGGTTTTAACGGCATGTTTGGGGGTATCGATTTTTGTCACTAACAATCGTATTTTCAAGCAAGATTCACACACAATATTCATCATTATAAGAGACAACAGAAAGTATCGGTTTCCGTCAAGTTAAACAATTATTTCCATTGGGATCTAGCATCGAACACCTAGGTCACGATACGTATCGGTAATCGGTAAGTTTGTAAACTACGTGATCTAGGTTTGTAACACTATTATTATAGCATGAAGCAAGTAAATACTTGCCTGGAAAACGTTTCGGGGTCGTACGGCAGCAGTGTCGTCACGAACGCGCGATATACGCCACGTACCGGATTCTCGCGAGCCTAGTTCGAAACACGAGTTTCACGTCGGAGTTTCCCGGAGTCGTCTTGCGCGCTGGAAACTTAGGGGTGCTCTATGGTCCGTCTGAGAAGTGTTGGGGTTGCTGAAGTTCGACGGCGTCGCTCCGGCAACGCGCACAGTGGCAGTGAGGGAAAAAGTTAGAAGATAGGTTTTTTTTTTGAAATTTTTTTTTGAAGAGGGGAATAGGTTGAGCTGTGGGGGCTGGGGATTGTTGTGATGGTAGTGATGCTGAGGAGATCTTAGGGAGGTCGGCGATGTGATGGGGAGTTCACCGACGTCGAGGGTGTAAGGTGGAAACTCGAGCTCGGTCGGTTAAATGGGTTTCTGTGCAGGGGATGCTTGGTGGGGGCTCGGTTGATGAAAGGAGGGGTCGTGGGGGAGAAAGAGGGTGACTGGGTGGCTGTCGTCGACGTGGGTCGAGCGACAAGGTGGGATGATCGCCGGCGGTGGAGGTGGCAATGGGGTTCGAGAGAAATTTCGAGAGGGATGGGAGTTTTTTTTCTGTGATGGAGTTGGTGAGTAAGAGAGAGATGAGGGCGACGGGTTAGAGAGAGGAGTGCGAGGGGTAACATCGCATGACGGGTGCGTGGGCGTGGGCGTGAGCGACGGCGGAGGAGGCGGGTCGCGCGCGAGTTAAGGGAGGTTACCGTTAGGGGGAAATTTGAATGGAAGATGAACAGGGAGTGTGGGTCGGGTCTAAGGAGGAAGCGGGCTCGGGTTTAAGAGAGTGGGCCGGGCCACAACTTGGGTTAAGGAATTAATTAAAATAGGATTGGGCTGAGTAAGGAGTTTTATATTTAAAAGGGATTATTTAAAAATCCAAATGGGCTGGGAAAGTAGTGAGGGCCGGCTATGTTTTTAATTTAGGGATTTTTTTAAAAGTTTTGAATGGGATGATGGTATTTTGTAAAGGGTTTGGGGTTTAATTACAAGCTTGGGCTGCAAGTAAAAATAGGTTTAAGTTTTAAGTATTTTACTCACTTTGGTTTAATTCGACTTTGGTTTTAAACCTTGAGTTTTGGCTTTTAGGGATAAATATAAATATTAAGCTTAAACAATCAATTCAAAATATGAAGGAAAAGAAAAGAACCTACTGGAAATCAGAGAATAGGAAACTTTTATTAGAATGGAGACGGGGATTTATATCATACCCCCCTTAACAAAAATTTCGTCCTCGAAATTTATCAAGGATGCAAGAATACAATGTACTAAACAAAGAGATGTGGATAACGATCACGGATATCTTCCTCCCGCTCCCAGGTGGATTCTCCTGGGGAACGACCACCCCAAGACACTCGGACTAACGGAATGACCTTATTCTTCAGCACTTTCTCTCTGCGGTCGAGGATGGTAGTAGGCTGCTCCTCGTACGATAAGTAAGTACCCAAGACTAGCTCTGAATGGTCCAGGACATAGCTCTCATCCCGAACATAACGCCGCAACTGTGACACGTGGAAGGTATTGTGCACACCAGTTAGCGATGGAGGCAAGGCAAGTCGATAGGCCACCTCTCCTACTCGCTCTAGCACCTCAAAAGGTCCGATAAAACGGGGACTAAGTTTTCCCCGACTTCCGAATCTGATAACTCCACGAGTAGGGGAAATCTTCAAGAACACATGATCTCCGACTTCGAACTCAAGTGCCCTTCTGTTGGTATCTGCCCAACTCTTTTGTCGATCCTGAGACGTCTTAATACGCTGCCTGATCATCTGGACCTTGTCGACTGTCTGAACAATGAGTTCGGGGCCCAGTAATCTTCGTTCTCCCACATCGTCCCAACATACTGGGGATCGACACTTCCGCCCGTATAGTGCTTCAAAAGGAGCCATCTGTATACTAGCCTGATAACTATTGTTGTAAGAGAACTCGACTAGGTGCAGATGGTCCTCTCAGGAACCCTGAAAGTCTAACATACAGGCTCTCAACATATCCTCGAGCGTCTGAATTGTACGCTCGGATTGTCCATCCGTATGTGGGTGATAAGCTGTGCTGAATTTAAGGCGGGTTCCCAAACTCTCCTGTAAGCTCTTCCAAAAGTGCGACAAGAATCTCGTGTCCCGGTCTGACACAATGCTGACTGGAACACCGTGAAGTCGCACAATCTCCTGCATATATCTTTCTGCCAGTGATTCTGTCAACTGTCCCACTCGGAAAGGTAGAAAGTGTGCAGCTGTTGTGAGGCGATCGACGATAACCCAAATAGCGTTATTGCCTCTAGGGCTCCGTGGTAAGGCCATCACAAAATCCATAGTAATGTGCTCCCACTTCCATTCAGGTATCGGCAATGGTTGTAATAATCCTGCTGTTCTCTGATGTTCCGCCTTCACCTGCTGACATACCAAGCATCTGGATATGAACCTCGCAATTTCCCGCTTCATTCCATTCCACCAGAAGTGCTGCTTTAGGTCCTGATACATTTTTGTACCTCCTGGATGCACAGAATAAGCTGAACTGTGTGCTTCAGCCAAAACTTCTTCTCGAACATCTCCTTTAGGTACGCAGAGTCTGTTACCGAATCTCGGAGAGCCATCCTCATGTATAATCAAATCCGTTCTCAGTCCAGCTTCCACTTGCTCTCTGAACTTTTGTAATCGGGGATCATCCGCTTGTGCAATCTTGATGCGATCCACCAGGGAAGATTGCACCTGTAGTTGCCAAAATTGACTGAGTGCGTTTGGAGTAATGACCTCAAGTTCAAGTCTCTGGAAATCCTCAATAATGCTCCCCTGATCGGTCAACATCATGACCGCTGGTTTGCGACTAAGCGCATCTGGTATAACATTGACCTTCCCCGGGTGTACTGAAGGTCCAAGTCATAATCTGCCATCAGCTCTAGCCATCGGCGCTGCCTCATGTTTAGTTCTTTCTGAGTGAAAACATATTTCAAACTTTTATGATCCGTGTATACCTCCACTTTCTCACCCAACAGATAGTGCCTCCAAATCTTCAACGCAAAGACTACCGCAGCTAACTCCAAGTCGTGTGTAGGGTAGTTCTTCTCGTAGTTCCTCAGTTGTCGAGAGGCGTAAGCAACCACTCGGCCGTGCTGCATCAAAACACAGCCTAAACCCTTTCCTGAGGCATCACTGTGTATCACCAAACCACCGGAATCATCTGGTACAGTAAGAATAGGCGCCGTGGTTAACTTCTTCTTTAGTGTGTCGAATGCCTGAGTGCACTCCTCTGTCCATGTAAACGGCACGTCCTTCCGTGTCAGCCTCGTCAATGGTTCCGCGATCCTTGAGAAATCTTGGATGAATCTCCGATAATAACCCGCCCCCAGAAAACTCCTGATCTCCGCTACTGATTTCGGCGTCGGCCAATCTCTGACAGATTCTATCTTTGCCGGATCCACCGAGATGCCTTCGCCCGAAACGATATGTCCTAAAAACTGAACCTTGTCAAGCCAGAATTCACACTTGCTTAGCTTCGCGTACAGCTTCTCTTCCCGAAGAACCTACAGTACCGTGCGCAAATGCTCAGCATGCTCTTCCCGGGTCTTCGAATAGACAAGTATGTCGTCGATAAACACAACGACAAATGCGTCAAAGTACTTTGCGAACACTCTGTTCATCAAGTCCATGAATATTGCTGGGGCATTGGTAACACCGAACGGCATCACAAGAAATTCGTAGTGTCCGTATCGGGTCCTGAAAGCCGTCTTGCCCACATCTTCGGCTGCTACTCTGATTTGATGATATCCAGAACGAAGGTCCAACTTCGAGAATACCTTGGCTCCACTTAGCTGGTCGAATAGGTCGTCAATGCGCGGGATTGGGTATTTGTTCTTTATTGTGACCTTGTTCAGTTCCCGATAATCTATACACATTTGCAGCGATCCATCCTTCTTCTTTACTAGTAGGACTGGTGCACCCCACGGTGAAGCGCTTGGCCGAATAAATCCCTTCTCTAATAGTTCTTCAACCTGCTTCTTCAATTCCGCCAATTCAACTGGTGCTATTCTGTATGGGGCCTTGGATACTGGGGCTGTACCTGGAATCAAATCGATCGAGAACTCCAAAATTCGAGGAGGTGGTAGACCTGGTAGATCTTCGGGAAATACATCCAGAAAGTCCCGAACAATTACTGGAACTGGGCTCTTATCTATCTCCATAGCGGACAGTTCCTTGGGTTTGGCTCTATACTTAGCTGGCTCCAAAGACTCACTTCCGCCCTCGAAAATAAACTCCGGATGATTGGGGATGCGGAAGATCACCTTCCTTGCACGACAATCGATAACTGCATGAAAAGTGCTCATCCAATCCATCCCGAGAATTGCGTCGTAACTGCCTGTCCCGATCAGAAGGAAATTCGCATAGAATTCCCTGCCACACACTACAACTGGGCATAATCTACATTCTCGACTAGATATAATAATGCCATTACCCGTATGAATTTCCCACCCCTTGGTTAGTGGTTCATGTGGTATTGAGTGTGTATTAGTGAAATGCTCAGACAAGAAACAATGCGATGCTCCTGAATCAAATAGTACTCTAGCTGGCAAGGAATGTACGAGTAGAGTACCTGTAACTACATCTCCTGACGCTTCTGCCTGCTCGGCGGTCAAGGTGAAAGCCCGTCCCTGACCGCGACCTGTAAATGGTTGTCTCTGCTCCTGTGGCCTCTGCTGTGGCGGTCCAGAACCTCCCTGTATTTCTGCTCGCTCAGGGAAACTGTTAATCCTGTGCTGACTGGAACCGCAAATTAAGCACTGTCCCTTGGCACGGCGACAGTCCTTCTGGGTATGTCCTCCTCTACCGCAATAGCCGCAAGTTACGCCCTGTCTCTGGGGGCGATGTTGTGGTACAAACGGGCGCTTCATTTGTGTCGTTCCTGCTCTGTGAACTGGTATGGCTCCTTGAGAAAGCGCGTGGGTACATGCTGGAACGACTGGGGGTCTTCTGAACTTGTTAATCAATTGCTCTTGAACTCTCGCCGCGTTGAGTACCTGTGCGAAAGTCTGCAAATCCAACGATGCAATCAACTGCTGCAACTCGAAATCTAACCCCTGAAGGAAGCGTCTGGCCCTGGTGACTTCTGATTTGACCATGTATGGAGCAAAGCGGCTTAGACGGTTGAACTCTGCCGCATAAACGTCCACTGGGCGTCCATTCTGCTTCAAAAGAATAAACCTTTCCTCCATTTCTGCCTTGGCTGTGGGAGGAAAATAATGATCTAGGAAGCACTCCTTAAACTTGCTCCATTCAATCGGCTCATCAAGTCTGCTTTCTTCCACCGACCACCATGTACGAGCCTCATCTTCTAATTGTATCTTTATCACATCCACTCTGTCTTCCTCTGGAACCCTGGCGGCTGTCAATAAATTCTCCATGTTCACCAGCCATTGTTCAGCCTCAAGGGGTTCAGCTAGTCCTGTGAACGCAGCTGGGTGTAACCGTCGGAAGTCTGATACGGTACCAGCCCTAGCCTGATAAGCTGGTGGAGTAGCGCCCTCGGGGGCGGTAATGAGTGCGGAGGGTCCTCCTGCGGCGGTAATCGCCCTGAGTCCCTCAGTAAGTAAATCTGTCTTTCTCTCCTGAGCTTCCGCAAGAGTGGTCAGTGCACTGAGTATTCTTTCCGTGTGGTCCTGAGAGCTGGAGTCCGAGGAGGGGTCGTTCGGGGACGTCATAGCACTGGAAGATTCAAAAGGATAGGATCAGATTCAAGGATGGAAATCAAGAGTAGTGAAACAAGAATAACGTAATACTGCATAGTTAATGTTATCCCTTGATACTAAACACAGGCTCTGATACCAACTAAACCATGTCACGCCCCGCTTCCCAAAATACGGAATACGAGGTATGACTAGGCCAGCCATGCTCCTACGGTCAAGGGATTGTCCCGCCTTAGTCACACTTCGGCTTCTAGCACTACATGGTAATCAGTAATAAAGCACAGCATTAAAGGAATCACATCACTAATTTATTACATTAAAATTCCATTGTTCACAAATTACAGATAATAAGGACAATAACTAACCAAGTTCAATCTCACGATCACTCTAAGAAAAGCAATAAAGATAGGGAGTACACCAGACTATATCTCTGTGAACTCGAAGGGTAGATCCGTCTCCTGTGCTGGTCCTCCCGCGGGATCTGAGCATGCATACTCAGGTCGTCAGAGCGACACAATAACAATATTATAATAATAAAATGAAACAAGTATATGAGGTAATACTGGTATAAGAACAATGCAAGTAATCACTATAACACTATATGATGCAGAATATGTTATGTGTCCCTATCAGTCTCTAGGTCATGTTTGAAATCACATAGTGGAAGGAGGATCATGTTTAACAGGAGTCTCGTACATACCCGAGACCACGGCCCACATGCCCGGAACATAACCCTGTCAGCCGGATCGCTAGATCCTATCCTACACGTATCAGTATCACAGTTCGAATGATCATCCTCTAAACACGGTCCCGCTAAATACAATACTCTTTCCACTTTGATTTCCCCTTTTTCCCAGGTTACACTATTTATGATATTGATCTATTTGTGTACATGTATACCAATGGCACGGTTTCATCACTGTCCACTGTATCAATCACTGTCACGAATATTCACTTTCCATTGGTGTACTCGTCACTCCTAAACCAATATCTATCACGCACGATAATGCAATGTCCACACGCACTAACACTGAGTATATGGCAAAGGGTATGATATATATATTGTATGATACCAATAAGCTCTGTATGTTATGAATTAACATGCATGTCATGAACTAAAATAAATTGCATAAATTAATATGTCAAGAATTTAGCAACAATGATGTAAGTAAGATATATAGAACACTCAGTCAGTAATTCATCAAAATTTGTTTCAGTTCAATCGGAACTCCGGTTTTCAAGATATAGCTATTTCATTTTAAGTGCTCGCGGCTGGAAATTCAGTTTCAGAACTGAACGTCTGTTTCGCGACACGAATTGCACCCAGTTGGGCTCAGAATTTAGCGATGTCACAGTTAAATTAAATCTAGGGTTTTCGATAAAGTATTCAACACAATAGACGGATCCTCAATCGCATCTGTACGTTGAAAGTTATACACAGTTTAATCTCAATATGTCATTTCAGAAATTGTTCTGTACAGTTATACGTTCTGCCATTTTAAATACATTTTAAAATAGTAAATGGCGAAGAAACGGAATAGAACCACCTGTTTTATTTAGATAACAGAAATATATTTAACCTACAGTAGAATTCCGTAACATACGACTTCAGGAAATACAGTGACGCAGGTCTTTGGACAGAACACAATAATCAGAAACGCTCTGGACTGCAGTCCAAAGTCGCATTCCGATCCACATATCATCACGGTTTCAGAACAGAAAACATTAAAATTCTACATAGGATTAAAGTTCGTCGAGTTGGCTTCGATTTAAGCCCTCGAACGCAGCATTCCAGTTTGAATATAATTTATGGTGATTTTATTCGTTTTCAGGTACGAGAAAATTCCGGTTTTAACGGCATGTTTGGGGGTATCGATTTTTGTCACTAACAATCGTATTTTCAAGCAAGATTCACACATGATATTCATCATTATAAGAGCCAACAGAAAGTATCGGTTTCTGTCAAGTTAAACAATTATTTCCATTGGGATCTAGTATCGAACACCTAGGTCACGATACGTATCGGTAATCGGTAAGTTTGTAAACTACGTGATCTAGGTTTGTAACACTATTATTATAGCATGAAGCAAGTAAATATTTGCCTGGAAAATGTTTCGGGGTCGTACGGCAGCAGTGTCGTCACGAACGCGCGATATACGCCACGTACCGGATTCTCGCGAGCCTAGTTCGAAACACGAGTTTCACGTCGGAGTTTCCCGGAGTCGTCTTGCGCGCTGGAAACTTAGGGGTGCTCTGTGGTCCATCTGAGAAGTGTTATGGTTGCTGAAGTTCGACGGCGTCGCTCCGGCAACGCGCACAGTGGCAGTGAGGGAAAAAGTTAGAAGATAGGTTTTTTTTTTGAAATTTTTTTTGAAGAGGGGAATAGGTTGAGCTGTGGGGGCTGGGGATTGTTGTGATGGTAGTGATGCTGAGGAGATCTTAGGGAGGTCGGCGATGTGATGGGGAGTTCACCGACGTCGAGGGTGTAAGGTGGCGACTCGAGCTTGGTCGGTTAAATGGGTTTCTGTGCAGGGGATGCTTGGTGGGGGCTCGGTTGATGAAGGGAGGAGTCGTGGGGGAGAAAGAGGGTGACTGAGTGGCTGTCGTCGACGTGGGTCGAGCGACAAGGTGGGATGATCGCCGGCGGTGGAGGTGGCAATGGGTTCGAGAGAAATTTCGAGAGGGATGGGAGTTTTTTTTTCTGTGATGGAGTTGGTGAGTAAGAGAGAGATGAGGGCGACGGGTTAGAGAGAGGAGTGCGAGGGGTAACGTCGTACGACGGGTGCGTGGACGTGGGCGTGAGCGACGGCGGAGGAGGCGGGTCGTGCGCGAGTTAAGGGAGGTTACCGTTGGGGGAAAATTTGAATGGAAGATGAACAGGGAGTGTGGGTCGGGTCTAAGGAGGAAGCGGGCTCGGGTTTAAGAGAGTGGGCCGGGCCACAACTTGGGTTAAGGAATTAATTAAAATAGGATTGGGCTGAGTAAGGAGTTTTATATTTAAAAGGGATTATTTAAAAATCCAAATGGGCTGGGAAAGTAGTGAGGGCCGGCTATGTTTTTAATTTAGGGATTTATTTAAAAGTTTTGAATGGGCTGATGGTATTTTGTAAAGGGTTTGGGGTTTGATTACAAGCTTGGGCTGAAAGTAAAAATAGGTTTAAGTTTTAAGTATTTTACTCACTTTGGTTTAATTCGACTTTGGTTTTAAACCTTTGGTTTTGGCTTTTAGGGATAAATATAAATATTAAGCTTAAACAATCAATTCAAAATATGAAGGAAAAGAAAAGAACCTACTGGAAATCAGAGAATAGGAAACTTTTATTAGAATGGAGACGGGGATATACAGTTTTGAATAGCCAAGACATGCAAATTATTCTAAAATATTCTAAAGACTTTCTCCCATCTCTTATGAAAGCAAATTATTTTGATTATCTTTTCTCTCACACACTCAAAAAGATCAAAGAGCTTAATTTAATTATTCTATACTCATTGAAATATTAGTTGTGAGATTTAAGAGAAACTCTTTTGAAAGTATTGTGCTGCGTTGTAACCTTCTTCTTTTCTTTGTGTGAGAATATCTTGATTGCAAGAGAGTCCTTTGTAAGAGAGAAGTTTTTCTTTCTTTGTGTGAGAATTCTTGAGTGTAAGGATGCTTTTGTAAGGAAGGACGACTTATGGTCTCGGTGGAGACGTGGTGTAAGAAGTTGCAGGTGCGCAATGTGTTTGCGTTTGTTATTTCTCTCTCTTGACTTAGATTTCAATTGCTTAAATAGAAATTGCATGCTAAACACTTTTATCTCTTGACTTAGATTTCAATTGCTTAAGTGAGTTTCATGCTAAGATGTTTAAACAAAAAGAGTTTGTTGATTTAAAACTTAGCATACAAAAAATGAGTTTGAATAAAGACGATATGATTTTTAAAGAGACACACTTTCAAAAAAAACTCTACCCGCCCTTCGAAAAAGTCTTCTTATGCTAATCGCAGCACTCATGCATATCTATATCATTTTAGCTAGGGTAAATCTTTTGAAAATCTTACTCATGCTCTTACTTCTTCTCATGCTTGTCATGATCCATCAAGCACATTGCACACATATATTCACTTATGTCACTATTGTGGTGGTTTTGATCACTTTATCTATTCGTGTTCCTTAAGAGGAATTAATTTATCCAACACAAATATGATGTGGGTTCCAAAAACTAACCCTATTGAATCCAACAAGACTTGGATACCAAAATCCGCTTCCATACCTTGTTTTGTAGGTGTGGAAAAGACTTTGACTTAGAAAATCAACGTGGGGATGAGTAAGAGAACAACAAAAGGAGAAACTTGCTTGGCTCATCATTTTATGGGGTAACAATCATATGTTTATGTTTTAATTGCCTATCATTGCTTGTCTATTTTGTATTTATGAATTTTCGTCACATATTTAATTTGTGTCTCTTGTTTTGGTTTATAAACCAGATTAGTTCTTTTTTGTTTTGGGCTTTCAAGATATTTGTTTCCTTCTTTATTATCTTCTCTACTCTTGTTTTCTTCCTTACCTATGTTCAGTTTCTTTTATGAGTTTTGATGTGTTTTTTTAGAACATTAGCTTCTGTTTGAATCAAGTTCGAAAACAAAAAATTCTTCAAAAACAAATTTTCTGGATTGATTTAAACTTTTCCAGACGTTTGGTCGAGTCTTGTTCAGACGTACGCCTTCGACAAACATCTGAACGTGAGTTAGACAAACGTCTGAACGTGTGATAGACAAATATCTGACCTGAAATTTTATGGGTTTATATATGTGGTTTGTTTTTGGGATTTTCTCTCTTTTTCATCATTCGCGTCTCCTCTCTAAAACCCTAATCAAGTTCCTCTCCATCCTCCATCGATTTCTCAAGGATATTTCCCATCAAAATCGAAATTTTGCATTTCCAATCAAAGCCCTAATTTCATCTCTCTTTCTCTCAAAGCCTTACCCTCCATCAATGGCTCCCAAGCTTGCTACCCGAGGAGATATTGGAAAGAAGAGACATAGAGAGGAAAGATCGTCCCAAAATACAAGTTTTGATCAACGACTCTTTCTAAGTGCATCTGGTGAAGCGATATTCCATAGAAATTGAGCTCAAATGGTAATCTATGGTTTTGGAATTCGTCTCTCTGATAATAGTCAATATCATCTTCCTGAGTTGTTTAATTTTCAAGGATGGAATAACTATGCTATGATTGATGAGACGTTTTATCCAAATCTTGTGAGATATTTTTTCACCAACCTCACCATTTCAAGGAACAATAGACTTGTGCTTAATTCGATCGTGCTCGGAAAGAAAATGGTTGTGATGGGGGTTTACTTAGCAAACTCCTCGATGTTCCGGCTAGTGGTGCTATTATCCATCCCTACACTTTTGGGATTTTCCCCGATCACACTGATGGATGGAATGCGGTGAGTGCTTCAAATTTCCTCTATATCCGGAATGTTTCCTTCCATGACCACTCCACAGCCACTTTGAAATTCGAGGCAAAAGTTGTTACACTCCGCTCCCCACTGTACGGAAAGAGAACGCGATGAGGCCCGCTACGTATTTACTCAGAAATAAACACGCTAAGCGTATCTTAGCAATATAAAATAAAATGTACACGAGAGACATGATGTAAATGAACAACAACTTTATTTATTAACATTCTTTTTACAAAACAATGAAAAGTAAATACATGAAATGAAAGCAATGCCTAAACAGTGGCATAACAGAAATGAAAATGGAATAAGTACAAATGGCTACATCTCTGGGTCTTCGGTGTACTTCTCATGGGCCTGCTCCAAATGCTCATGACTGGTCTTGTACTCCTCAGCGTCGGGTCCTCCTGACAACATTCCAAAGAAAAAAAATAGGAATGTCGTCAGCGAACAATCGCTCGGTAAGTTCCAAGGAATAGGTAGAGACATAATAGACATATGAAGAATGTAACTTTTAAAGTTGTATTATATTGTTAACGTTGTTGTTTGTAGCTTAGTACAGAAGATGCCAGTGTATACGAGAGGGGTCCAACTTACACCGTGGACTTTTATAACCCGTAGTACAAGGCTCCGTCGATAATACCATGGAACAACGGCATGGATGTAATTACGTCTTAAGTGACCACCTCGTGCCACCTTTAATATATTCCGTACCTGTCTATCCCTTTATAACCCCGTAATGTCTTGATTGTATTGATTGTACTGATTGTATTGTATTGTCTTGTATTGTAAATTGTAAAAATGGATGACTTGCCGAAACCATGATATCAGTAACAGAACGGATATAATGGATGAACATGTAGATGGAATATATCCATGGTTCGGTTCGGTTAATATAGATTGATATAGATTGAATAGATGGATTCATATTGAATCTTGTTGTATTATAGTTTGTACTTTAATCACATTCAAGTCGGATTGATTAGGTTGAGACTTGGTTTGTGTCAGACACTTTTAAAAGAACTTGAAATCCTGATTGTTTTGGTGCTATCGGTAACTGCTACACATGGACGCCAAGATTTGTGTTTTTTTCCAAGACAATTACCGTGTTGATAACACCGTTTGTTAAGTTGTCTACCTTAAATAGGCAAGCACCCATATCTCCAGCTCTCTGAGGCTCAAGAGACTGGTCCTGCTTAAACCTATGTTTACTAGGGTCCTTATTGTAATTTAGTATAACTTGAGGGGTTTTATGTAAAAATAGTTTTGATATAATTTCAAACTAAACCTCAAGCATTTAATTATAGTCTTTAAGGCTTTCATTGATATATATTTTATAAATGTGACATTTCTAGTGAACAAAACCTAATTTCATAATATATGGTATTTATTTATAATATGAATATTGTTTTGAATTATCATAGTAGTTTCACGTGATACTTGAATTCTTTTCTTGAGTTTTTGAAACATGGAATAATATATATATTTAAAATAAGTATTTTGGTAATATTTATATATACATATATTTAACGAAAATAAATTTATTTATTTTCTTGTAAAAATCTCATTTTCTAAAGAAAAATGTATAAAAATTCCATCGAGATCGAATGCTCCTTGCGGAGGTCTGCATCTCGCTCTACTAAGCCCGAGGATGTGAGATAATTCGCACCATCCCGAACGGGGTCCCCAAAATGGGTTGTAGAGACGCAATTGCATGGAAATGTTTTAATACATCTTTTAAAGAAAACGGTTTTATAAGTTAAAGGGGTTTATTTATAAAGTCGTATTTCCCGTATTCTATTGTCCCAAAACCAATAGTGCTATGATATAGACGTGTGTTGTAATGAGGTAGGTCATTAACTCATAAACTTATCTAAAGGTATAGCAAGGTATAAAGATTTTAATGTCGAAATGAATAGTATGTGGTATTTTTATGTAAAAATGCGATAATTGTCACAAAAATGATTAGCTTGATGTGAAACTTGTTTTGTTGAGTTTTTTTAATGTTTGTTAAGCAATATGTGAGAATATGAAGTTATCTTGATTAAGAAAAATATAGTTTTTAAAGAAAACCGAATCGGAAGTCGAACTAACTCCGCTTCCGTCGGGTTTTAGAAATGGAACTTTTTAAAGAATAAGATGAGAAGGGGAAATAGGACTTACTGGCTTGGGATCAAGAGGAGAGAGAGGGGTTCCTAAAGAAAGCTTCGGGGCACCGTTTCGTCGCCGGAATCTGCTCGGAAGTTCGTCGGAGTTTCGCCCTTTACTAACTCCACTTGTACACCAAAGTGCTTGAGAATTTTGTATAGTTTTCGTATAGAATTTTCAGTGTGAAAGGATGTAAAATGGAGTGGGTATTTCACTAGTAAAATAAGGGGTTGCCCCTACGGATAACAACATCCGTAGGGGCAGTTAAAGTTTAGACCTACGGATTAATCCGTAGGGCAAAGTGGTTGCCCCTACGGTCGTTCAATATTTATTTAAAATATATTAAATTTTAAAGTGTTTTTTGCCCCTACGGTGGCGCAAACCAAGCACCTACGGGTAAATCCGTAGGGGCATATAAATAGGGATTTAAGAGATCGATCCCTACGCCGATTATTTCTTATTCTCTTTCTTTCGCTCGCGCGAAACCAAATTCCCAAATCGAGATCGTCGTCGCCGCCGCGCTGCAGTGATCTCGTCGTCGCCGAATCCAAGCCGAATCGTCGTCGCCACTCCTGCAGTGATCTCGTGGTCGCCACCGTGCTCCGTTCTCGTCGTCGCCACCGCCCTCGTCGTCGCCGATTACCTCTCCGTCGTCGCCTACAGGTAATTAGTTAAACATTATTATAATGATGTTAGGGTAGCGATCGATGAGGGTTAGGATTAGGTATCGGTTGTGGTTAGGGTTAGGATTAGGGTTAGGGTATGGGTTCGATCGGCGGTTGGGGTTCGACTGGTGTTGGGGTTAGGGTTAGGGTTAGGGTTCGGTTGGGGTTTGGTTTTGGGGTTAGGGTTCGGCTGGGGCTGGGTTGGGGTTAGGGTTAGGCCGGGTTAGGGTTTGGTGTTGGGTTAGGGTTCGGCTGGGGCTGGGTTGGGGTTAGGGTTAGGCCGGGTTAGGGTTTGGTGTTGGGT
Organism: Agapanthus africanus; assembly: GCA_030015575.1. Classification (NCBI taxonomy): domain Eukaryota; kingdom Viridiplantae; phylum Streptophyta; class Magnoliopsida; order Asparagales; family Amaryllidaceae; genus Agapanthus; species Agapanthus africanus. The sequence goes on from CM057337.1 coordinate 545,211,770, forward strand.
TGGGGTTCGGCTGGGGCTGGGTTGGGGTTAGGGTTAGGCCGGGTTAGGGTTTGGTGTTGGGTTGGGGTTCGGCTGGGGCTGGGTTGGGGTTAGGGTTAGGCCGGGTTAGGGTTTGGTGTTGGGTTGGGGTTCGGCTGGGGCTGGGTTAGGGTTAGGGTTAGGGGTGATATTGGAATCGAGAATATGGAATTTGAACACCCAAACTAGAATGAACAAATGTAACAAATCTACTCAATTTTGTGATCTTTGCAATACCTAGCTATAGTTTGATCCTCATGACTGCATATAACTGAAAAGGTTTGTGGTTTTGCAGGATGCTTCTATTATCAAGAATTTACATTGTGTAATTATCCTCATATATGATTTACAACTCTGTATGTGTCTGTGTGCATGTGCATGCGTGTGTGTGGAGGGGTTATTTGCCAGTGCATTTCAACTTGGCTCCTAGGCTTATGCCGTACCTCAGGAATGGGACACAATTCCCTATTGCAAAACTCTTTTTATCTCCCCCCTCATCAAGATGCTTTCCTGAGCTATGAGAGTATTTGGGGGACTGTACCTTTCTTTGCACTAGCTTAAACTGCATTATCCTTTCCTCTTTGTTGACTGGTTTGCTGGGGGTTCATCCCTTTGCACTAGCTTAAATTTCATCCCTTCCTTCACCAGGATGTGGGTAGGCTGGATACAGGTTCACTGTTAGTGATAAAATTTTGACAAAATTTCTAGCGATCCTTAATTTTTCTGTATGTAGTTTGATGTCGTTCCCAATAGACGGCTCTATTTTGACTACAAAATTTTTAATCCGTAGGGGCAGATTTAACTTGGCCCTACGGATTAATCCGTAGGGGTAACCCTAAAGGGTTACCCCTACGGGCACAGACGTTCAAGAATTAAAATATTAATTCTTAATTTGGTGTTTGCCTTAGGGTTAGGGTTGGGGTTTGGCTGCTGCTGGGGTGGGGCTGGGGTTAGGGTTTGCCTTAGGGTTGGTGTTGGTGTTTAGCTGGCCACGCTGGGGTTGGGCTGGGGCTGGGGGCTGGGGCTGGGCCACGCGGGGTTTTGGGATCTTTGTAATTTGCTTGCTCTGTTTGGGGTTTCAGTTGATCCTCATTAAAAAATTGGTGATTGATATCTTCATTCATATTATTATCTGTATTTAAAATTTTTGTGAAGCCTTCAGAGTTTGGGAAAATTACTGGGGGAATTTTTCCTAAAATGTCTTGAGAGGGGGTTCAAGTGATGGGATAATTTCATTTGGTAATCTTTTACTTATTTTACATCTCTTATTTTTTCATGCAAAAATCTGAATAGGTTTCTTGCAATTTTGCCTATCGATCAATTATTATATTTATTTCTATTTTTTGTGGATGATTTGGCTTCAATTGAATGGAGGCGATGATGGCTTGCCCTCAAGCTTCCACTTTTATGAGCTTTATAGTTATGAGATTGGCGAGGCAAGCTGGTTTGTAGCCATCTTATTTCTTTTCCTAAATTCAAATCCAAATATAAACTGTCTGATTGAGAGAGAGAGAGTATGGGAGATTATGTATTATTCAATGTGTTTGGAAGCTGGCATGTTCTGAGCGTCATCTCTGCATGAAAGCTATGGTTTTGCAAAGGGTTTGCCCTAACTATTTTCTATGGGGAAGCTGAAGGCCTGAAGCTTCATCAAACTCAGGATTGGATTCTGGTCGGGTATTGTAAATTCTTGTGAAAGTTCCGTTCAAGATTTGTTCAGAGCTTGCATAACATCCAATATATGATACTCGATGATAATATGAAACCTTCATATTCCCATCGAGACTCATATATGAAACTAAAAGCGCCACTTTGTCCCTACGGTGCCCGACATTTTAATTTAAAAATATTATATCTTAATTTGTTGTTTGGCCCTACGGGCACCTAAATGGGAATTTAATTAAAAAAGGCACAGAAATGCCCTACGCCTCGATATCTTTCCCTCTCGTTCCCAAAATTTTATCTCGTTCCCGTGTCTCCAATTTTCTCTTCGTCGCCACCGCGCGCCCTCCGTTCTCAGCCCGCCACCGCCCTCGTTCTTCCTCGTCGAGTTCCTCGTCGCCGATATTTGTGCCTACATTGATGCCTCAAGCAACGAATCAAATGATGTGGATCACAAACTAATTAAATAAATTTTGAATACCAATCTGGACTGGGATTTGAATACCAATCCTAGTTTGCTATATTATATCTTGAATTTGCACGCGCACATAATAAGAAGGAGAAGAGAATAATGTGGCAGAAGAAGAAGGAGAAGACAGTAATGTGGCGGAAGAAGAAAAAAATGACATTCCTCGTTCTCTGTTTCAGCATCAATCCTTTGATATGAACTAATGATGGCTTTCACATAGGCTTTTCCCTTTAGAGACTTCTTAGTGTCAAATGGAAAGCATACATCAGATTTGTGCAGGTCGGGTTCTTCTATGACTTTCAAGAGTCTCAACTGATTCTGTTAATTACACTCTAGTTGGGTGGTACTTTTACCACTTCTCACTGCAGGTGTGCTCTCTAATATCCATTTTGAATGTAATATTATCGATATTCAAAATGGATATTAGAGAGCGCACCTGCAGTGAGAAGTGAGAAGTGGTAAAAGTATCACCCAACTAGGGTGTAATTTACAGAATCAGTTGAGACTCTTAAAAGTCATAGAAGAACCCGACCTGCACAAATCTGATGTATGCTTTCCATTTGACACTAAGAAGTCTCTAAAGGGAAAAGCCTATGTGAAAGCCATCATTAGTTCATATCAGAGGATTGATGCTGAAACAGAGAACGAGGAATGTCATTTTTTTCTTCTTCCGCCACATTACTGTCTTCTCCTTCTGCCACATTACTGTCTTCTCCTTCTTATTATGTTCGCGTGCAAATTCAATGACTATATTGAGAATATGGATTAATAGTGGGTAGGAAAAGTATTTCTCAAATGGCTTTTGCGTCTTAAAACCTTAAACTACTAAGTAATGACATACATAATTTTTTTAGTATAAACGTTGTTATTTTAAGTTTTCCCTTATAGAGATATGATCTAACTGCATTTATCAACTATAAGTGTGCAGAAAATTATGATAAGAAATCATAAGAAAGGGTCGTAGCCATGCATAACCTTGAATCTACATACCAAATCATGCAAAAGCATGCACTTATTGTCATCTTGCCTTGGAATATAAAATATCTTGGAAGACTATAAGCGAGCATTTAAATCTTGTTAGCTTTTGACTTCAACATATATTTTTCTCAAGTACCATGAAATATACTTGCTCCGTATAAACCGTTTTCAGGAAGATGGATTAATAATGACAAATTATCCATTGTGACTCACTAGGTTAGAATTTTCTCTTCTATTAACCATCTTTCTAATCAGCTTGGTAAATTTATTCGGAACCGGCTGCGAATCATTAAAAGACATGCATAAGAAAGAAAACTAAAATACAGATATATAGCATACCGATACATCGAAACTTCATAGTTGCGATGGCAATCCAGAGATATTTATTTCTACACACGTGGTGCGCGTGCGAATGCGTCAGGCATCATGGACAAATATTTCAGAACATGAAAAGTATTATTCGTATAAAGTAATTAAAATTTTTAAACACCTTGGGTAGATATTTTCTTAGTTGATGCAATCATATCACGATGACTAAATTTAAGCTATTATACATATGCTTATGTATTTTTCTAATCTAATATATCACACACAGAGAGAGAGAGAGAGAGGGGGAGAATACCAGGTAGATAGAGAAATCAGTTAGCAGGATCCTGAAGAAATGGAGTCCACAGCATTGCTCATCATCATCATCCGTGATCCCTTTGAAAAAATATTATCAAAGGGATCATGGATGATGATGATGAGCAATGCTATGGACTCCATTTCTTCAGGATCCTGCTACCTGATTTTTTTACCTACCAGGTGTTCTCTCTCTCTCTTTCTGTGTGTGTGTGTGATATTTTAGGTTAGAAAAATACATATGCATATATATAATAGCTTAAATTTAGTCCTCATGATATGATTGCATCACCTAAGAAAATATCTCTACCCAAGCTTTTTAAAAGTTTTAATTACTTTATACGAATAATACTTTCCATGTTATGAAATATTTGTCCATGTTGCCTGACGCATTCGCACGCGCACCACGTGTGTAGAAATAAATATCTCTGGATTGCCATCGCAACTATGAAGTTTCGATGTATCGGTATGCTATATATCTGTATTTTAGCTTTCGTTCTTATGCTACTCTTTTAATGATTCACAGCCGGTTCCGAATAAATTTACCAAGCAGATTAGAAAGATGGTCAATAGAAGAGAAAATGCTAACCTAGTGAGCCACAATGGATAATTTGTCATTATTAATCCATCTTCCTGAAAACGGTTTATACGGAGCAAGTATATTTCATGGTACTTGAGAAAAATATATGTTGAAGTCAAAAGCTATCAAGATTTAAATGCTCGCTTATAGTCTTCCAAGATATTTTATATTCCAAGGCAAGGTGACAATAAGTGCATGCTTTTGCATGATTTGGTATGTAGATTCAAGGTTATGCATGGCTATGACCCTTTCTTATGATTTCTTATCATAATTTTCTGCACACTTATAGTTGATAGATGCAGTTAGATCATATCTCTATAAGGGAAAACTTAAAATAACAACCTTTATACTAAAAAAATTATGTATGTCATTACTTAGTAGTTTATGGTTTTAAAACGCAAAAGCCATTTGAGAAATACTTTTCCTACCCACTATTAATCCATATTCTCAATATAGTCATTGAATTTGCACGCGAACATAATAAGAAGGAGAAGACAGTAATGTGGCAGAAGGAGAAGACAGTAATGTGGCGGAAGAAGAAAAAAATGACATTTCTCGTTCTCTGTTTCAGCATCAATCCTCTGATATGAACTAATGATGGCTTTCACATAGGCTTTTCCCTTTAGAGACTTCTTAGTGTCCAATGGAAAGCATACATCAGATTTGTGCAGGTCGGGTTCTTCTATGACTTTTAAGAGTCTCAACTGATTCTGTAAATTACACCCTAGTTGGGTGGTACTTTTGCCACTTTTCACTTCTCACTGCAGGTGCGCCCTCTAATATCCATTTTGAATGTAATATTATAGATATCCATGCCTGTTTATGTCAAAATTACTTATATTGTCAATGTTTGATTGTCTAGTTGTTGGTGATGCGTCCATATCAGGGACAGAGGCCACTCCCGTTCCTCCAGGTATGTTTATATATTATATAGGGCATGTATATTGATTTAGAATGCTATATCATAAATATACACACATTTCTTTTGCTCTTAGTCGTCCAACTCATTATCATGGGCTGCTTGATGAGATTAGATTTGCGCCTGATGATCTACAAGAGCTCCTTCACTCCCTGTCATATGTGTAAGCAGCGCTATATGCGAGTTTACCTTGTTAGTATGTATGTACTGAAATTAATTAATAATATTCAAATTTTGATACATGCCGATACCAGAGGAGCACATCTTCTATCTCTGTAGGTAAGGCTTTGAATTTGTTGATTTTGGTGTTTCTTGTCAATTTTATAGACCCGTATGTGCTAAATATAATGTTCTGACAGTTGCTAGGGGAAGGCAACATTCGAGGCTGCTGACCTCAGTCCTGGACGCCGCACACGGACGGCACCACGGAGGTTGGGAGAGAGGCCGAGGACTAGGCTCTAGCAGGGCCCATATGAGGTTGGACTCCACCCCGGTGGTTACTTCCTCCGTCTCCAGTGAGCGACGTATCCATCATGAACTGGATAGCTTGAGGGCCAGCGTTCAGGTGTTGAAGGAGATGCTGGTATGTATACTACTTTATAGTAAAATATCATTTCATATTATATACATATCAACATATCCATAATTAGTACTTAGCTTGAGCTTATTTGGTTTTAGACTTAAGTTTGATTAATCATACATACATATGTAATTGAAATAAACAACGCTTTTCCAAACTAGATATCCAAACAGGGTTTCGAAATAACTTAATAATGATACGAATTCGAATAATAAACAGTTCTTACACGCTTCTTACACACGTTATATCCAGACGCGACAGGGTAGATCGGCCGAGCCTCCACACGCAACTCCTTCGGCTGCGGCTCCGCAAGCCACTACATCGGCTGCGGTTCCGCAGACAGCTCATGTAGCTCCACCGCCCACTCAGACTCCCGCAGCCGCGGCTCCGCAAGCGACTACCTCGACGGCGGCTGCGCAGACCACATGCCGCTCAGGACAAATTGCATAGTTTATTGACCGAGGAGCAGGCGCGCGTTATTCTATCGTTATTCAGAGGTGGAGCTGGACCGAGCTAGGGTAGATTTTTGGTTCTTTTTTTTTGAAACATGTATTTATGTATATCATACACATTGTACTACATTTTGAAACGATATTGATATTGGTTTGTATTTATATCATATTCAGTTTTTGGGTTTCTTTTGTATATTATATATATGCGTGAGATGTGATTATGAATACTGCAATATATGATTTGATTGATGTATATATTATTGTGCACAGGGCGGGAAAAATCAAACAGCCCATTTTTTAAAAAAAATTTCAGATAATATGTACCTACGGATTAATCCGTAGGCAAACATGTTACCCCTACGGATATCGCCGTAGGGGCAAAATATCAGCAGTAACTGATATTTCCCCCAGATCTCAGTACCAGGGGGTTGGGAAAGCCCCTACGGATATATCCGTAGGGGCCCCTGACTCTCCCCTACGGCTTTATCCGTAGGGGCTACATATCAAGAATCCTGAATTTATGCCCTACGGAAACGTACCTACGCATATATCCGTAGGGGGTAGTACAAGCCCCGACGGGTATATCCGTAGGGCAAAGTAATTTATTAAAATAAACCGTAAATAATATAAAATCTTATACCCTACGGATTAAGCCGTAGGGGCAACAGGACCTACACAGATATCCGTCGGGGCAAGAATTTGCCCGTAGGGGCAAGTTAAGGGCCTCAACTTGCACCTGCGGCCTTTGCACCTACGGGGTATTTTTTCGCCCCTACGTATATATCCGTAGGGGCAGTGGGTTGCCCCTACGGATTTATCCGTAGGGGCAACCCCTATTTGTAGTAGTGTTTATAGGGAAAATTAGGGTTTAGGGGGTGATGAAAAAATACATTTAAATTTGCATTAAAATGGGATTTAAAGGGGTTTTATTATTCTCTATAAATGTGCAGAAAATAAACAATACTGGAGTTATGGGTGGAGTCCAAGGTTCTAGGTTTACAAATAAAATTGGGTTTGGGCCAAGGAAAACCGGCAGCGCCGGGCTATGGGACAATCTCGTCGGTCCGATCATGGAGGTGGGGGCTCGGATTCTCGCCATGTGTCCAAGTCGGTCTGAATAATAATTTGCTCCTGTTTATTTTAAGTGGGACTCTTGGTTTTACGTGTTGTGCACATGTAGACTCTTGAGCTTATAAAAGATTAAAAGAAAATAAAATAAAAAGATAATGTGGCTGATGGGATTTGAACCCTAGTGCTTTGACTCAGCAGTGCAAAGTCTTACCAATGAGCTACAAGCTCCTTCTTACAGTTTTAAAGCAAAACAAACTTATAACTCGTGTTCAGGTTTAGGTGTGCCTTTCTGTATTTTGAAAAAAATTCGTGCAGAAAGTTAGGGTTGTTACAAAAGTCGTAAGCAACGCACTTGGGAAAGTTCTTCTTTGCAAACCTAGTGATCAAAGGGCTTTTAAGGGGTGTCACAAGTTAGTGACCTTTCTTATTATGCATAAGATCAAAGTGAATCTCCCAAATCTCATCTTGGAAGTTATCGTTTCAGCCGCAAACTGGCCCCACCAAAACTTTACCATATGCTATGATCTTCACCCGTATCTTCAAGTACTTCAAAGTACTATTGGAAGATCAACAATTGGGATCGGTGGATGCCCCATTGGATGTGAGAATCATCAATCTAACGATAACCGCGTCCCAGCATGCGGCAAAACAGGGTGTAGCTGAAGAAGAAGTAGAAGAAGAAAGTAAAGAAAGAGAAGCTGCTACAGGGGGTATGGATCAACCGCAATATTATCCCAACTTCACCGACATCTATGATCGTTTAGATATCTTGGATTGAGAATTGAGGCATGTAAGGGCGCATCAAGAAACATTGGCCGAGAACGTGGATGCTATGAGAAGAGAGACCCGTGAGTCCCCCATGAGTATATGATGACATATCTGGGAGAGCAGTTTGGAAACATCTACGCTAGGTTTGAAGATTTTCAAAGTGGAAAAGGCGGGAGTTCAAGAGTCAAGAGTTCCGAAGGGGACAATGGTGGCAATGGTGACAATGTCAGTTGGGATACAATGAGGAGTGACAATGATGATGGTGATGAGATTAGTAAGGAGATGAGAGATGAGATCTTTTCTTTGGTGTTTTTGTTTTGTTTTGTTTTTAGAGTTGGTTTGGTTGAAAAAGTGAACTTGTTTTGGTTTGTTTTTAATTTCCTCTTGTTTTAAGAGATGCCGGTTCTAGAAAGATATTGATTATGAACCGATGATTTTGTGAGTAGTGTATGGAACTACTTAGTTCTATTTTTTTTTTTATGGTTTTTACTCTGTGAATTGTATCTTTAGTTTATTTTATTGGTTTTTTTTTGCGACTAATGGATCATTGAGTAGATCAAATTTTTTATTTCTTTTTACTATGCTCAGGATCAAGTGATTGATGGTATTTTATGCAAACTTTATTCGATATGGGTTGTGAGATATTTTATCCCTCTAATTCATACTCTTGTGTCTAATAGGTATTATATCTTTGATTATATGAGTTGTAGGAAGCTACACACAAGATGACGTCAAACACAAGTTTTGGAGAAAACATTGCTCAAGATTGATATATCTAATTTCTCCATTGATATTCTTGTGGCTTATATGATAGATTGCTTATGAGTTCTAATAGATTCTATATTGTCATAAGTATCATCTTGTCAATATGGCCTCCGCAACCCTTGTTAGGGGAACCCATTTATTGATTTGTTGTTTGTAATATATCCTAACATCTAGTGGAGTGTGTTTAGGGCCTTCATGGGCTTACCGACACTAAAGATTAGAAAACCCTATTTTGTTATATCTCTATCTCATCTTTGCAACTATATGATATTAGAACTTGTTTATATTTTGCATATGGTTATCTTGTATGTATCACTTACTTTTGCTTATACTTTATACATGCTTGTTGATATGAGCCAAATGCTTATTTTTCAAATTTATTCAAACGTTTAACTTTAACTCTTACTCATATCAACTCCTATTAGTCTTTTATGCATACATTTAAGGGGAGTTATTTAAACATTTAACTTACCTTTGGTATATGCATGTGTTTAGGGAGAGTAATTCAAACGTTTTACATTTTAGGACACCCTTTTTTATTATGTCAAAAAGGGGGAGAGTAATAGGATTGTATCAATATATTGAAATTATTCAAACGTTTAATTTTAGTATATTGGTCTTTTTATCGATTATTGAAGATTATTCAAACATTTTATTTTCAATATACATATACCTTCCATTAATATTTTGACATCATTAAAAAGGAGGAGATTGATGACTTATGGATTTTCATAATTCAATTGTTTAGTTTTGATGATGTTATGAATATTAATGATATCTTTATACATCTGTTTATTCTTTGTTTTGCATATTTTATATAACACTGTATATGAGCTTGTTCGTGTGAGATTGGATTTACAGGAATAGATCGCGACAAGTTTTGGATGGAGGATAGAGAAAATTGAGCTAAAACGGAAAATCTATTGAAGGTTGGGCGTCAATAGACTAGAGCTCCTCAATGATCACATTCAAGCTCAAGAAGCTAAGGAACCAAAAGTCCAAATTCAAAAGAATTCAAGAAATCGAAAATTCAAAAGCTAATGTCGAGATATCAAAAGATTCAAGATTTGGCAAAAAAACAACATCGATATAGGAAATCAGTGTGGGTACTCATGTTTATGGAAACCATCATATTAAACTCTTGCACACACTTTTCGTATGATTTGTGAAAAACTTGCGTTGGTTTTCGTTTAAAATCTTTTCAAAAATTAAGTTCGACTTTGTCTAAAAAATCCTTCTTCAGGCGTCTATACTATTGTGTTTCACACGTCAGTTCTATTTTCCAAAACATGTACAAATTTTAAAATATCAATTTTTTCTTTAGAACAAAAGTTTGAACCTTACCAGAACAAACGTCTAGATGTTCTTTGAGATTTCATTGTTTAAAACTTTTGACAGAACAGACGTTTGTTAAAACTTCTTCATACGTCTGTTTGTTCTCTGCATTTTCATTGGCCTTAAACTTTTTACAGAACAAATGTCTGTCGTTACTTCTTCATACGTCTGTTTGTTCTCTGGTTTTTTATTGGCCTAAAACTTTTTACAGAACAAACATATGTCCAAATTTCTTCAGACGTCTGGCTGTTCTCTGTATTTTCATGGCATTAAAACTTTTTGTGAGAACAAACATCTGAACCTATTTAGTACAAACGTCTGAAGATTTAAAACTTTGAAAATCTTTTTTTCTTCAGACGTGCGTCGCTTGTTCTTCAAACGTCTGTTTGTTCTCTGTACCTTCATTGGTCATGTTTTGAAAACCACGACAAACGTCTGAAGCTCAAAATCATTTGAAAACATTTCTTTTTCATACTTAGTGCGTCTTTCTTCAGACATCTGTTTGCCTTCTGTGCTTACTTGCCTTCTTGTAAAAACTATCGGGAAACGTCTGAAACTTTATCAAACAAACGTTCGAAGCTATTTTATAACCGTTGCTGATCCTTCTTCAAATTTCTGTTTAGCTAGTTGAACTTCAGATGTCTGATAATGGCTTTTTTTTGACTGATTTGATTTGTAACGGCTAGTTTTTCTTGAGTGGTATTTATTGAGATTTGCTTTGGGTGTTGAATAGACAAAACTTGCAAAATTATTCTGAAATATTCCAAAACCTTTTTCTCATCTCATGTGAGAGCAAATTCTTGATTTTGATCATCTTTTCTCTCACACATTCAAAAAGATCAAAAAGCTTAATTTAATTATTCCATACTCATTGAAGCATTAGTTGTAAGTTTTAAGATAAACTCCTTTTCATCTTTTCTTTATGTGAGAATATCTTGAATGGAAAAGAGTCCTTTGTAAGAGAGAAGAGTGAGAGAAGTTTTTCTTTCTTCGTGTGAGAATCCTTGAGTGCAAGGGTGCCTTTGTAAGGAATGAGAACTTATGGTCTCGGTGGAGACGTGGTGTAAGAAGTTGTAGGTGCGCAACGTGTTGTCTCGGTGGAGACGTGTTTTTGTGAAACGGGCTCGCGCGTTTAAAAAAAGGGGACTATGGGATCTTCCGAATCTCTCTAAATGACTCGTGTTTGTGTTTGCTACTTCTCTCTCGATTTAGATTTCAATTGCTTAGATAGAAATTGTATGTTTAACACATTTTGCTCTATATGCTCTTTACTTACTTGATTGTTATATCTATTGCTTGCTATATTTTCATGTGTTCACAATTGTAGATTGCTTAGTCTCTTATCTTTACCGGTATATCTTTTGTTTAAGCTTTGCAATTGTGATTGATTGACAAGTACAGTTTATATAATTTACTATTTGAGCATATCGGTAATCTTATCCTATTCACCCTCCTCTAAGACAACTTTAATGGGATTCATACTTACTTGTTTGCACATTATTTATTTGATATAAAAATAACGTTTTGTGTTTTACAAAAATAATTGTATAACTTATGTTGATTTTTTTAGATTTAGACTTGTTATTTAAATCTTTTATTAATTTGAATTTCTTCTGATTAGGAAATTTAGTGTATACCAAATTTTTAGTTTAGTTTTAAAAGTACTATGGAAATACTTATATAATAAGTATAAATTTTAAATATAAACATAAAATAAATGAAAGTTTTCATGAAAATTTATCTTTGATAAGAAAAGAATAAAACTATAAATATACTCTTGCCACTGTTAAAAAAAAGTTGGATCTGTTAATTATGATTTTTTTTATAATAAAAAGTAAGCAAGTCCCTACTCAAAAAATATATTAAAGATAAAAATAAAAAAAAAAACTATACATAAGGTAAATACAAAATGGAATTCACTGTCCAAAACGGATTGTGTTGGATTCCATATATAAGATAGAAGTGAGGAACGGAAAGGGAATCCTAATCGTCATCTGTTACTTACCCTTAACAGATATTCAAAGCTCCAACAAAATCCTAAACAAAGCAAAAAAGCTGATATCCACACACAAGGAATTTATTTTATGGCTTAATTTTTGTTCAAGGCTTGTGTTGGGTCAAAAAGTTCATGGCTTAATTAATATTTAGCTGTAATGATAAATTGTTGCTTATTCTTAACTTCAAATGATATATATTAACTCGCCGGTATTAACTCGAAATTCAAATCTTCATAAATATTTAATCAAGTCTTGTTAAACAATAATATCCAGGAAGCTAGATTTCAACGAATTAGCTCGTTATTTATTAGTAACAAAAATATTTCTCACCGCTCAGACTGTCAAAAATGATATTAAACATCTATATGTGTTTTTTAACATATTTTTGTAATTAGTTTTAGCTATTTTCTAGATTTTAAACAAGCTTGATAAAGCTTGATTGAGACTTGGCTTGGGCTTGGTAAAAGCTAACATGGGCTTGTTTGGCAAAGAAACGAGCTGAGATTGAACGATTTTCTAAAATTGATTAAATAAACCAACCAAGCCGAACAACCAAATTAAAGCTCAACTCGTTTGGCTCATTTAATAGCTCTACATATATGCATATACCATCTTTTGAATTCCAAAATTTAATTAAAAACTGCATAATGCATCTAAGAAAACATAAATAAGGTCAATTCATTTTTTTCAAACAATTATCTTGTAAAATAATGTTATTAAATCTATGGTTATCTTTTATATATTATTTATAATAAAAACACTAATTAAAATTTTTAACTACCTCATTTTATATTTAAATAAACTATTTGTTAAAATAGCGTTTGGTTTTAAATCTTAAAATAAAAAGGTTGATATGATAGCTAGATATTATTTTTATAATGGACTGCAAATTTTTCTTTTAAAACTAAAATCTAATTATGTTAGTAAATTAGCTGAGATATGAATGAAGAAATATCAAACTTCAATTTACTTTTAGGATGGTTATATATAGATAGATTATGGATATCTACCTCCTGTCTTCTAGAAAACGGAAAATGAAAAAACCACCAATTAAGACATTTGACTGTAAATAAAATAATAAACAAGTAATAATAAAAACTATTCATGAAAGAAGATGGAAAAAATAGAGTTATGATCCCATTTCTTAAAGCAAATTTGGCGTGATCCAAACTGGTGGAGGCCAATTTAATCTGGGCATGTCTTGAGGATAGCATGGTGGTATGGTGCCGTCTTTTAAATTGAAAACTCCAATATCACGATTTCTATCTTTAATATACCTAATTTCTTCCCAATTATCATCGACAAAGTAGATATGATTCCCTTTCAGGTTAGAAAAGTTTCGAGCTGGCAAAGATATGCTGAAGCCGTTCCCGAGGAATAATGCGTTTTGATCCTCCTCCAGAGATTGCATCCTCAAACAATTAAGCTTTTTGCCATCGTCGACCAATTGATAGACCTCAAAATTGACTGTTCTCCATATATCTCCATCTTCATCCATGTCTCGTTCCCTTAGAACAAACAACATTCGAGATGAGGATACAACCAAGTATTTATACAATAAACGGTCGTAATCCGGTTTAAAATCAAGTTGGATATTTCGAATAAGAGAAGGGCATTGACAAGCATTGGTTGTGAGATCCCAGACTTTGACACGAGTAAAATTATCTATAGCGTAGAGAAGTCCTTCATGAAAATGAATACCCTTGTATTGTGTTCCATCCATCGTGCACTACTACAAAGAAGGGTTGCCCCTACGGATTTATCCGTAGGGGCAACCCACTGCCCCTACGGATATATACGTAGGGGCGAAAAAATACCCCGTAGGTGCAAAGGCCGCAGGTGCAAGTTGAGGCCCTGAACTTGCCCCTACGGTTAAATTTTTGCCCCTACGGATATATGTGTAGGTCCGTTTGCTCCTACGGATTACGCCGTAGGGTATAAGATTTTATATTATTTACGGTTTATTTTAATAAATTACTTGGCCCTACGGATATACCCGTAGGGGCATGCACTACCCCCTACGGATATATTCGTAGGTACTTTTCCGTAGGGGAACAAATTCAGGATTCCTGATATTTTGCCCCTACGGATAACGCCGTAGGGGAGAGTAAGTGGCCCCTACGGATATATCCGTAGGGGCATTCCCAACCCCCTGGCACTGACATCTGGGGGAAATATCAGTTACTGCTGATATTTAGCCCCTACGGATATATCCGTAGGGGTAAAATGTGTGTCTACGGATTAATCCGTAGGTACATATTGTCTGTAATTTTTTTTAAAAAATGGGCTGCTTGATTTTTTCCCGCCCTGTGCACAATAATATATACATCAATCAAATCATATATTGCAGTATTCATAATCACATCTCACGCATATATATAATATACAAAAGAAACACAAAAACTGAATATGATATAAATACAAACCAATATCAATATCGTTTCAAAATGTAGTACAATGTGTATGATATAAATAAATACATGTTTCAAAAAAAAAGAACCAAAAATCTACCCTAGCTCGGTCCAGCTCCACCTCTGAATAACGATAGAATAACGCGCGCCTGCTCCTCAGTCAATAAACTCTGCAATTCGTCGCGAGCGGGAGTCTGAGTGGACGGTGGAGCTACAGGAGCTGTCTGCGGAACCGCAACCGATGTAGTGGCTTGCGGAGCCGCAGCCGAAGGAGATGCGTGTGGAGGCTCGGCCGATCTACCATGTCGCGTCTGGATATAACGTGTGTAAGAAGCGTGTAAGAACTGTTTATTATTCGAATTCGTATCATTATTAAGTTATTTCGAAACCCTGTTTGGATATCTAGTTTGGAAAAGCATTGCTTATTTCAATTACATATGTATGTATGATTAATCAAACTTAAGTCTAAAACCAAATAAGCTCAAGCTACGTACTAATTATGGATATGTTGATATGTATATAATATGAAATGATATTTTACTATAAAGTAGTATACATACCAGCATCTCCTTCAACTCCTGAACGTTGGCCCTCAAGCTATCCAGTTCATGATGGACATGCCGGTCACTGGAGACGGAGGAAGTAACCGCCGGGGTGGAGTCCAACCTCATATGGGCCCTGCTAGGGCCCAATCCCCGGCCTCTCCCAACCTCCGTGGTGCCCTCCGTGTGCGACGTCCAGAACTGGGGTCAGCAGCCTCGGATCGTTCTGTCCGGTAAAATCGTTTCCCAGGCCTGGGCCTGCTCAACCACCCGCTCCTACACCCATATTCGAATTCTTATCATTATCGAGTTATTTCGAAGCCTTACCTACAGAGATAGAAGATGTGCTCCTCTGGTATCTGCATGTATCAAAATTTGAATAATATTAATTAATTTCAGTACATTCATACTAACAAGGTAAACTCGCATATAGCGCTGCTTACACATATGACAGGGAGTGAACAAGCTCTTGTAGATCATCAGGCGCAAATCTAATCTCATCAAGCAGCCCATGATAATGAGTTGGACGACTAAGAGCAAAAGGAATGTGTGTATATTTATGATATAGCATTCTAAATCAATATACATGCCCTATATAATATATAAACATACCTGGAGGAACGGGAGTGGCCTCTGTCCCTGATATGGACGCATCACCAACAACTAGACAATCAAACATTGACAATATAAGTAATTTTGACATAAACAGGCATGGATATCTATAATATTACATTCAAAATGGATATTAGAGAGCGCACCTGCAGTGAGAAGTGGTAAAAGTATCACCCAACTAGGGTGTAATTTACAGAATCAGTTGAGACTCTTAAAAGTCATAGAAGAACCCGACCTGCATAAATCTGATGTATGCTTTCCATTGGACACTAAGAAGTCTCTAAAGGGAAAAGCCTATGTGAAAGCCATCATTAGTTCATATCAGAAGATTGATGCTGAAACAGAGAACGAGGAATGTCATTTTTTTCTTCTTCTGCCACATTACTGTCTTCTCCTTCTGCCACATTACTGTCTTCTCCTTCTTATTATGTGCGCGTGCAAATTCAATGACTATATTGAGAATATGGATTAATAGTGGGTAGGAAAAGTATTTCTCAAATGGCTTTTGCGTCTTAAAACCATAAACTACTAAGTAATGGCATACATAATTTTTTTAGTATAAAGGTTGTTATTTTAAGTTTTCCCTTATAGAGATATGATCTAACTGCATCTATAAACTATAAGTGTGCAGAAAATTATGATAAGAAACCATAAGAAAGGGTCGTAGCCATGCATAACCTTGAATCTACATACCAAATCATGCAAAAGCATGCACTTATTGTCATCTTGCCTTGGAATATAAAATATCTTGGAAGACTATAAGCGAGCATTTAAATCTTGATAGCTTTTGACTTCAACATATATTTTTCTCAAGTACCATGAAATATACTTGCTCCGTATAAACCGTTTTCAGGAAAATAGATTAATAATGACAAATTATCCATTGTGGCTCACTAGGTTAGCATTTTCTCTTCTATTGACCATCTTACTAATCTGCTTGGTAAATTTATTCGGAACCGGCTGCGAATCATTAAAAGACATGCATAAGAAAGAAAGCTAAAATACAGATATATAGCATACCGATACATCGAAACTTCATAGTTGCGATGGCAATCCAGAGATATTTATTTCTACACACGTGGTGCGCGTGCGAATGCGTCAGGCATCATGGACAAATATTTCAGAACATGGAAAGTATTATTCGTATAAAGTAATTAAAACTTTTAAACACCTTGGGTAGATATTTTCTTAGTTGATGCAATCATATCATGAGGACTAAATTTAAGCTATTATACATATGCATATGTATTTTTCTAACCTAATATATCACACACACACACACAGAGAGAGAGAGAGAGAACACCTGGTAGGTAGAGAAATCAGGTAGCAGGATCCTGAAGAAATGGAGTCCATAGCATTGCTCATCATCATCATCCATGATCCCTTTGATAATATTTTTTCAAAGGGATCACGGATGATGATGATGAGCAATACAATGGACTCCATTTCTTCAGGATCCTGCTACCTGATTTCTCTATCTACCTGGTGTTCTCTCTCTCTCTCTCTCTCTCTGTGTGTGTGATATATTAGGTTAGAAAAATACATAAGCATATGTATAATAGCTTAATTTTAGTCCTCATGATATGATTGCATCAACTAAGAAAATATCTACCCAAGGTGTTTAAAAGTTTTAATTACTTTATACGAATAATACTTTCCATGTTCTGAAATATTTTTCCATGATGCCTGACGCATTCGCACGCGCACCACGTGTGTAGAAATAAATATCTCTGGATTGCCATCACAACTATGAAGTTTCGATGTATCGGTATGCTATATATCTGTTTTTTAGCTTTCTTTCTTATGCATGTCTTTTAATGATTCGCAGCCGGTTCCGAATAAATTTACCAAGCAGATTAGTAAGATGGTTAATAGAAGAGAAAATGCTAACCTAGTGAGCCACAATGGATAATTTGTCATTATTAATCCATCTTCCTGAAAACGGTTTATACGGAGCAAGTATATTTCATGGTACTTGAGAAAAATATATGTTGAAGTCAAAAGCTATCAAGATTTAAATGCTCGCTTATAGTCTTCCAAGATATTTTATATTCCAAGGCAAGGTGACAATAAGTGCATGCTTTTGCATGATTTGGTATGTAGATTCAAGGTTATGCATGGCTACGACCCTTTCTTATGGTTTCTTATCATAATTTTCTGCACACTTATAGTTTATAGATGCAGTTAGATCATATCTCTATAAGGGAAAACTTAAAATAACAACCTTTATACTAAAAAAATTATGTATGCCATTACTTAGTAGTTTATGGTTTTAAGACGCAAAAGCCATTTGAGAAATACTTTTCCTACCCACTATTAATCCATATTCTCAATATAGTTATTGAATTTGCACGCGCACATAATAAAAAGGAGAAGACAGTAATGTGGCAGAAGGAGAAGACAGTAATGTGACGGAAGAAGAAAAAAATGGCATTCCTCGTTCTTTGTTTCAGCATCAATCTTCTGATATGAACTAATGATGGCTTTCACATAGGCTTTTCCCTTTAGAGACTTCTTAGTGTCCAATGGAAAGCATACATCAGATTTGTGCAGGTCGGGTTCTTCTATGACTTTTAAGAGTCTCAACTGATTCTGTAAATTACACCCTAGTTGGGTAATACTTTTACCACTTCTCACTGCAGGTGCGCTCTCTAATATCCATTTTGAATATCGATAATATTACATTCAAAATGGATATTAGAGAGCGCACCTGCAATGAGAAGTGGTAAAAGTACCACCCAACTAGAGTGTAATTTACAGAATCAGTTGAGACTCTTGAAAGTCATAGAAGAACCCGACCTGCACAAATCTGATGTATGCTTTCCATTGGACACTAAGAAGTCTCTAAAGGGAAAAGCCTATGTGAAAGCCATCATTAGTTCATATCAGAAGATTGATGCTGAAACAGAGAACGAGGAATGTCATTTTTTTCTTCTTCTGCCACATTACTGTCTTCTCCTTCTTCTTCTGCCACATTATTGTCTTCTCCTTCTTATTATGTGCGCGTGCAAATTCAATGACTATATTGAGAATATGGATTAATAGTGGGTTGGAAAAGTATTTCTCAAATGGCTTTTGCGTCTAAAAACCATAAACTACTAAGTAATGGCATACATAATTTTTTAGTATAAAGGTTATTATTTTAAGTGCGCGTGCAAATTCAATGAAAGTTAGATTTGAGGATACCCATGTATGAGTTGTATTCTATATATGTGTGTTTCGATTTATGATTTCGCTTAAGTGTAGGGTTGTTTTTACTTAAAGAAATATCACCATCTACTATATATAAAAAAATATAGCAAACTAGGATTGGTATTCAAATCCCAGTCCAGATTGGTATTCAAAATTTATTTAATTAGTTTGTGATCCACATCATTTGATTCGTTGCTTGAGGCATCAATGTAGGCACAAATATCGGCGATGAGGAACTCGACGAGGAAGAACGAGGGCGGTGGTGGGCCAAGAACGGAAGGCGGTGGCGGGCTGAGAACGGAGGGCGCGCGGTGGCGACGAAGAGAAAATTGGAGACGCGGGAACGAGAGAAAATTTTGGGAACGAGAGGGAAAGATATCGAGGCGTAGGGCATTTCTGTGCCTTTTTTTAATTAAATTCCCATTTAGATGCCCCTACGGACATAACCGTAGGTTATTGGTTTGCGGCTCCGTAGGGCCAAACAACAAATTAAGATTTAATATTTTTAAATTAAAATGTCGGCCACCGTAGGGACAAAGTGGCGCTTTTAGTTTCATATATGAGTATCGATGGGAATATGAAGGTTTCATATTATCATCGAGTATCATATATTGGTTTTAACCTGAATATCTCGAGTCGCTCTCTAATTATGCGTTTGTTGTGCATTCGTGTTGTATGTGTAACATGATTTTAAACCATTGAGATCAAGATTGATAGAACTGATCATCCTACATTGCAATAGCATTCATCAACCAAAAACTATTATTGCAATGGTATTCATCTATAACAATCAACAATTAAAACTACAAATGTAGGATACTGATATCATAAAGCGTTATGAGACACGTCATCTGCCACGTGTCGTGATCATGGAAATCGCTAATATTGAGCATCATCAAGATTAGATTATGGTTTTGAAGCAAGTTATTGAGCATCTTGGATTGATTGTCAAGTGTTGATTTTTATTTCAACACTTGACAGAATGAAAATCATAAATACAGTTGCAAAATGTGTTCCTCACCCCCATAAAGTGGATCTTAACAATCCAGACAAGACCGTCATTGTTCAAATTGCCAAGGTAGACATAATCTCAGCAGTTATTTACGGTTGCTAGCTTGTATTGCTTGTTGCTATTCTTTTTTATCCTTACCCTTTCTTTCTTTCTTTTTTTTTGGGGGTGGGGGGTTTTGTTTGAAAGGTTTTAACCAACTCACTGCTATTTCTAGGCAATGCAGGAATATAACTAGTTTTATCCCCCAAAAGAAAGAGCTTCAGGCTTCATGCGTCAAGCGATGTGTATAATTATAGGATTTTCTTGCTAGCGGTTCATTTACAACTATTCTTTAGTCTATATGCCTAGCATCTGCTACTAGATATTATACACCATACAGGATTGCCAGATGCGGATATGGTAACACCATATCCGACGATTGCTAACGATTCCAGGATCAGACCATCCGACCTTGTTGGAAGACCATAGGATGCCAAGTCGGGTGAGATGGACCAAAACAGATAATTCGGTCCGTTTACATCTCTAGTTCTTGGAAAAGAAATGGCATGCTCTTTAACATTTTGTTTGTTAGCAGCTGAGCTGGGAAAACTTTGGCCGTATGTCTTGGACGGTTAGTAGTACTGAATGGCAGGTGCAAAGATTGTTTCCTCTACCGCTATTAGCTTACCAAAATTCATAAGACAATAAATAAAAGTAACTATCTTTACGGCCTTTGGCAAAAAACTATCTTGGTGACCTCCTTAGGGCTAGAGGGTCGAATTAGTAGCTACCTCCAATCCAATTTGGAGATTCTTTCTGTGGGCTGACCTATGTCTTAAATATTTATTGACATATCAGTTATCAGTATTATTTTTTTCCCGTTTTTCTTCTTTTTTAACTTTATGTATTTTCCGAAAGAAAAGGGACCATCATAGTATATACTAATGTGTCGATTGGATTCACAACATATAGGCAAATGGACGCGATACGAATTACCATAAAATCTTAGATAGAAATCTTACAAAAGATATTCAATTAATATCTCGAATGAATTAAGCGTTTTACTTGCACTTCACAAGGGACCATATCTCATGCAAATAGAGCACAAAATGAAGAACAGGTGCCGTAACCCTAACCCCAGCCCACCGTAACCCTAACCCCAGCCCCACAGTAACCCTAACCCCAGCCCACAGTAACCCTAACCCCAGACCCACAGTAACCCTAACCCCAGACCCACCGTAACCCTAACCCCAGACCCACCCCAGCAGCAGCCGAACCCCAACCCTAACCCTACCCCGACCCCGACCGCCACCGCGCCCCTGCCCAAACCCAACTCTCGGATGCGCAACCCTAACCCTACGTAGAATAATCCAAAAATTCTTTAATCAGGGTCGAGATTTATACCTGAACGGCTGCTGGTGGGCTGGAGCGACGACGGTGGCGATTTGGCGACGAAACCGGCGCTGGCGACGACGGTGGCGATGAAACTGGCGGTGGCGACGACGGTGGAGACGAAATCGGCGGTGGCGACGACGGTGGTGACGCTGCCCAACGACGGTGGCGACGACGGTGGCGATTTGGGGCTTTTTAGCGCACGTTTGAGGGAGAGAGAGAAAATGAGCGTAGGCTTTTCGATCTGGCTTTATTTTAATACGATATTTACTTGCCTCTACGGACATACCCGTAGGTCTTTTGTTTGCGGCTCCGTAGGGGCAAACACCAAATTAAGAATTAATTTTTTTATTCTTGGACGTCAGTGCCCGTAGGGGCAACCTTTTAGCCCTACGGATTAATCCGTAGGGCCAAGTTAAATATGCCCCTACGGATATTTCCATCCGTAGGGGCAACCCCCTATTTTAGTAGTGGTGGTCCAAACATCGTCTCCACTTCTGGCGTATACCAGTCTTTGACGAGGCATGAACAACAGTATCACAACCCATGAGTTTTTTGACCATGAAACTGTAGACCTACCATGGCTACAGAAAAGGTAACGTTTAGCTTCTTCCAGGCTAAACTCGAGCGCCTCGTCCTCTTTGAAAGAAAGGGAACCGGCAGTACAGAAGAGATACTTGATGAGGTTCCCATCGTGGTCGTGCACTCCTCTAATGGAAGGAAGAGAGAGGATGGAAGGGAGGCGGATCTGAACATGTGTAATTAGATTTAAGAGATGCAACTCCGATCGTTCATCCGCAGTGATCAACCATCCTTCTGAAGATCCAATCCATACGCGCTTGTGGATATCCGGCTCAGGCATGTTATCCATATGATACACCTCATTCTCGGCTGTATTGTAAAATTTGCAACCCTTGAGAGGATCAGAGAACATCAACCATGGTGATTCTGGAATAGGTCCATGTAAATTTTGAGTTTCGGCAGCACATCTCCAGTATCTACACACGCACCGGCAACGGATACGGTCGACCGTCGGCAATCTATCGAAGATCTCGGAGAAAATCTCAGGCGGAAACCAGGACCATGAGAGGACCGTCGTTTTATCTCTATTATCGTTAGCCGGAAGAGAGGGGATTTACGAAATTGGTGAAAAATATAAGATGATATATATAGATAACAATAAGAGATTGAGACTGAAGAATACCTGATCAAAATCTCTGCACTAAAAGAAGTTCGAGATGCTTCAACCCTCTTATTTTTGTCAAGCTAGCTTCTCCCTTTTCTGATCTCTCTCAATTTCCTAGATGGCTGCTCGACAATTATATTAATTAAGCTTGGCTCTGCCTTTTATTTTATAGTAAGTATAAACGGAACCCTAATCTGTTTCTGAATCTTTAGGCTAAATTTTACTAAACCCCTTTATATTTTGAGCCTATATAAAATACCCCCCATACTTTTCTAAACTATTAAAACCTGTTAGTAGAGAAGTTTGGAAAGACAAATTAGCCCTTAAGAAAAAAAATTAAGTTTTAGTATTTATTTAAATATCTTTTTTTTGTTTTGTTTAGAAATCTTTCCTTCGCTTTTTTCATGGCGAAAATCGTTTATTTTCTCTATCTAACTTTTATTCATTTATTTTTCCTCCAATTTCTGTCGCCCTTATTTGAAATCAACAGTCCTATTTGCACTTGTATATAAAACCAAAAAGGAAATTATATTTATTTTGAGGGAAAAAGGAGAAATAAAAAAGAAAGTAGAAAATGAATATATCAAAGGCCTAACAGAAAACAGAGAAAATGGGATGTGATTAAATTATGGAAAAGAAATGGTGGATACAGAAAAGAATATATGGCTAATTTGTCTTTTCATCATTCTCTGCTAATACCGTTAGTAGTTTTAAAGGTTTAGAAAAATATAGGGGTAGTAGATATTGTTAGTTGTATGTATGCCCTAGAGGCCAGTATTGTACAGATGATGTATATTATATTGGATGCTTGGACATATATAGAGATGACTTTCTTGCTCGATATGATAGTATGCTATCTGGTTGCTCTTTATCTTAACATGTATACTAGTCTCTTTATACTGTCTTATAGTTACATGTTGGTAAAGCCCTTAGGATGTGTACTTGACTACCTGGACTATGATGCAGATCATACTAGCGGGGACATGGTAGTCCATAAGTACATCCTTCAAGGTCCCTAGTCGTAGGTGTATCGAGACGGGGCATCGATATACCATTGTAGACTAGCGTATACGTTTCTCGACCCATGAGATGGGCGATGGATGATCCCATATCCATTGGTGTTTGACATCAGAGATGGTATACGGGTGCTCAGTGGAGACTGGGTACACTGGACGGACTCGCCGAGAACTCCCAGTTGGTATTATACCTCACGTCAGATGGCAGTTCTCAGGTGACACTTGTGCAGGTTAGTCTGTAGACCCGAGATCGTCATAGAGTCTTGTGTGATTCCCACTGTGCTTTGATATCCACCTTACCACGTCCATGAGGGCGTGCAAAATGGTGGTTTTTGGGTACAATCCCGAGTCACATGGAGGCAATGAGCGATCGGAGGGGTTTCGTCTCTCCCGGTATTGGGGGTTGATGTTGCGCTGTGCTCGATTGGCCGTAACAGGGAAGTCCCTGGCCAGGGCTGATTCAGAGATTTGCTGGTAAGTGTTACCAGTAGTTTCTCGACCCGTTATGAGGCTCACATCGGCACGACTTATCAGTTATTGGGGTCTGACGTTTACCACCCCTAGACTTGATATGCGACATATCAGACGAGGAGACCGGACTGTACGGGAAGTGTTGCCGATTGGCTCTACGGGAGTTGTAGCAGGTTTGCATGTTCTCTTCTGATCGCTCAATACCCGGGTGGCCGTTACGTTTAGCTGACCGCTTGCGGCTTGGGGGTGCTTGATATGATCATCACCCACTGCCGGCGTATTGATGAGTCTCAGAGTCCCACGATGGAGTTTCCTAGTCCAGGCGAAACGTTGTGGTGCGCGTATGCGATATGCGCATGGACCCGATTAAAATGCGCGTATAGGATACCGTATATTGATCGGGCGGCTTGCTTTTGGTAGGGGTCGTATGTGATATGGCCGGATTGATAAATCAAGTGTTGATTTATCATTTAACCTTTAGCTTCTCACTTGAAATCCTTTCTTGAGTATGATGGATGTATGCATGCATATATACTTTCTTTATAGATTCATGCACATATGGATGTGCATACATATATACATACATACATACATACATACATACATCATCCATTATGGTTGCTTATACAAAGAAAATGGTGGCAATATAAGACTCACACCATGGGTTTTCATTTGGATTATTATTTGATTTTTGGTTAAAACAAAATGGAAAAAGGAAAAGATAATTCATGACTAGTTTCTACATCCTTCTTGACCTAACCATTCTCACCCACCATTTGATCATGGGTTACTTTTCCTTTTGTGTTTTTAACTCAAGTTCAATAATATCCTAACCATGGTTTGATACGAGAAGAGGAAAATATATATTGATATATTTTCTACTTTCTTTCATGAGTTATTCTTATCTTCTTCTCAAATTGCCATCATCTTCTTCCTCCTCTCTCATTTTGCTCTCTAGTTTTTTGTAGTGAGCAATATACTCATCAAGATTGGATTTTGAAGTGAGAATAAGAACCACAACATCATTCTACACAAGTTTAGCCAACTTGTTTAGAGTGTTAGCTTCATTTCGTTCACTTGATCGGATAAAGTTGCAAGCTTGGACAAAGCGGACTCCGGATGGATCATCGGTGACCTCGAGGAGTTCAAGCGGAGCTCTTTCAAACCCCAAGTAGCCGAGGAGTCTAGCGTAGGAAGCTACAAAGGTTGTACTCTCAAAACCCTAGCCTTTCTTTCATATGGTGATGTGAAATATTTAGAAACCCTAATTTTTCTAGTATCGATCCGATGCTTGTTAACTTAGCACCCTAAAAATTCTATCTTTGGTACATGTGATGCTTCCAAACCCTTCATGAGGTGCTAGGCTAACCCAACATATATCATTTTAAAAGGTATGGGCCGGGCTCAAAATATAATGAGGTTTAATGAAATCTAGACTAATCTTCATAGCCTTCCTAATCTAATATTCTAAATCGATTAGGCTTAACCATTTTTCAAAAATTAAATCATCTTACCCCGTTCCTTTTAAGGCTTGGTTTAGCAACAAGGTTTTCGAACCATGGTTTAGATTAAGTTCAAATGAAATCATGGTTTGCATGTGTGCAAACTTAGTTGCATAAAATTGGAGTTTTGTGACGTCTAGGATCATCTGGGAACACATTTTATCAAACCAATTGTTCCTTTCTAATTTAGGTTTTTTTTTCTCTCATAGCATAGTTAATTTTATGTTTCACCCCTAAAATTAAGAAATTTCAAAATTCTTCCCTAAAAGTTTTAACTTATCCAAAAAACTTTCTTTCATTCTTTTACTCAGCATTTATTAGAGGCATGCTTGGTTAGTAAATGATGGATATACCCTCCAGAAGTCTTCTCTTTTAACTTCATAAGCTGCAGCTAGCAAGGATTAAGCTTTTATCGCACTTCCAAAATCAAGGGTTTTATTGAAAGCTAAAATTAGAGCAAATCTTTTCTATCCAACCCTTGTCCCCGTGAATCGATGGAATTCTGGAACTTTCTAGCAAACGGGATTGCAAAAATTTCAAAGGGTTTGCCCAATAAAGTTTAAGAAGGGTTAATAAGACGAGGAAGATGAAGCCATGACAAATATTTTATAAAAGAATAAGTTGTTTGAATGGACAATAACACAAGTCCCAACTTTTTACCACTCAACTCCAGTGAAAAAATTATAACTAGATTTAATATGGGTACTTTTAGTTAACAAAGTACTTTTGGAGTTGAAATTTGATATTTCAAACTTTTCGAGGAGAAATATGGAGATACCTAAGTTTTGGGGGGTGACATATGGAAAAAACCTTAAATTTAACTTATTTTTACAGATCTGAGAGAAAGAGAATAAAGACCACGGTATCAAACTTTCCGAAACTTAGCAATTTTGCAATTTTTGGAGTAAGAAAAATGAGGTTTTGAGCCTTTAAAACTTCAGAAACCGTGATTTGAAAAACTCCATTTGATTGCCAAATGGGTATCGGTTACAAATTTTGGAGTTTAATTTGGAAACCCCATGAAACCGCGGGTTCGCAAATCGTAACCGTGTTGCCAAAGTAAGCGTAAAAAAATAATTATGGTCTTGTAAATTGAACCAGCTGTTATAAAACGGCACCCTCATTTTCTTATAAATTTGAGCGTGATTATTATCAAATATTCTTCATCTACGTATCATAATCATTGCAAAATTTATTATGGTAAATTGCCTAATGATCTCTGTTTTACCACTTGTGTATTTTGATACTTTATAATATTTTCTGTAACACATTAATGCCCTATTATATCTCATGATAACCACTTTCCTACCTTCATCATCGTATCTATTTTTTGTTGGTTTGATTCTTGAATCAAGCAGACAAGAAATTGTAGAAATTATTAAATAAACCAATACAAAATGTACATCATGGTAAAAATGAAATAGATAAGGCAGCAAAGTATTAACCAAAAATACATTAGGATATTAATTCGTCGAGAAAAAATCTAAAACACATTAAACCATGTGGCCCGAGTCACTAGAAAAACTAAAACGCTAAATCCTAGAAAATACCTCTTGCTTTCTAAAACCAACACTTTACCCTCTCATTTATAATTTATTCCCAAAACACTCTTAATTTTATATATTTTGTTAAGAAAGTGCCCTCTTCATTTATTCAATATTACAACCATCCGTTTATAGCACTTCTAAAATATCTTTTATCGAATTAAATGTGGGTAATTTCTTTTGATATAGTTTTGCGTAAAAATTCATCTTTCTTCGCAAAAATCGGTGAAGTGGCTTATCGATTGGCACTTCCACCTTCATTGGAAGGAGTGCACAATGTTTTCCACATATTCCAACTCAGAAAGTATGTGAATGACCTCAGCTATATTCTCGATCATTCCGAGTTCACTGTACAGACAGACTTATCTTGTGAGCAACAACCTGTTGAGATCTTGGATAGAAAGGTGGAATCACTTCGGAACAAGGAAGCTAACCTGGTTCGAGTGATGTGGAGAAAGGACACACCAGGAGAATCAACATGCGAAAGGGACGATGAGACGTGTGCAAGATATCCTCATTTATTTGTAAACTAGTTCTTAAAATAAATTGTAAATTTCGAGAACGAAATTTTTGTAAGGAGGGTAGACTGTAACAACTCCAATTTCAATGTACAGAAAATTGTTTAAAAGTTAATGTACAATTGGGCTATTTGCAATCCTGTGTATACGATAAGTATTTGTTTTAATTTAGAACAATAAGAAAATACTTGTAGCGCATTGGTAAAACCTTACACTGCTGTGACGTAGCCCCTATGATCGAATTCCCCAACTACATTATCTTTTCATTTAAATTTCTTTTTTAGAAGCCCAAGGGTTTGCACGTCGAAACCGTCGATATTGCCAGCACCGCCGGGCCCCCCGTGGGCAATGCCTCCCATATTTTCACCCGAACACCTCTTCAGCTACCCCACTTCTCTCACATTGTTTATTTTCTCTGCATTCATCCAGAGAACAATAAAACCCCATTTAATACAAATTTTAATGCATTCTTTCACCCTCTAAACCCTAATTTTCTCTATAAATACCACACCACATTTCATCCCTCCTCACTTAGAAATTCCCTGTCAAAACTCTCAAAAATTCTCAAGCCCCTTTAGTGTGCAAGTGGAGTTAGCGAAGAGTGAAGTTCCGGCGACGTTCCAAGAAGATTCCGGCGACGAAACGATGCCCCGAAGCCTTCCTTAGTTTCCATTCCCTCTTCTCTTGTTCTATAGCTTGTAAGTCCTCTCTTCTCCTAGTATAAAAAGTTCTATCTACCCGACGGAAGCGGAAATAATCCGACTTTCCGATTCGGTTTTTTCTATAAAACTCTACTTTTATTAATCAATAAAATTCCATACTGTCACATAATGTTTAACAAATATTAACAAACACTTTAAAACAAGTTTCATATCAAAATATTCTTTTATGCAATTTTTATTGTATTTTTACGGTAAAACACCACATACTACATTTCCGACATAAAACAACATAAAACTTGTATTACTTTTAGATAACTCATAAGGTAATGACCTACCTCATCACAGCTTACATCTTTGATATAGCACGATGAAGTTTTGGGAATATATTCATGGGATAACACGACTTTACAAATAAATACCATCAACTTACAAAACCATTTCTATTTAAAAGGTGTATCAATCAATTCCTTGCAATTGTGCCTCTACAACCCATTTTGGGGACCCCGATCGGGTTGGTACGGGTTATCGCACATATTCGGGTCCACTAGAACGAGATGCAGACCTCCGAAAGGAGCATTCAATGTCGATGGAATTTTTAATGCGTTTTTCTTTAGAAAATGAGATTTCTACAAGAATAAATAAAATTTATTTTATTAAATATATAACTATTATAAAAATATCTATTTTAATTATATTATATAAATATTCCAAGTTTTCTAAATCAAAGAAATCACTTTTACATGAAAATATCATCCAAATACAAAACAATTCCAATATTTTAATAAAATACCATATATTATGAAATTAGGTTCTACTCACTAGAAAATTTCACTTTTATGAAATATACTTCTATGAAAACCCTAAAGAAGATAACTAAATGCTTGAGGTGCATTTTGAAAATATACCAAAACTATTTTTACATAATAACCACTCAAGTTATATTAAATTACAATAAGGACCCTAGTAAACATAGGTTTAAGCGGAACCGGTCTCTTGAGCCTCAGAGAGCCGGAGAATATGGGTGCTTGCTTATTTAAGGTAGACAATCTAACAAATGGTGTTATCAACACGGTAATTGTCTTGAAAAAAGACACAAATCCTGCCGTTCATGTGCAGCGGTTACCAATAACATCAAAATTAATTCAGAATTTCAAGTTCTCTTCATAGTGTCTGATTCATACTGAATCTCAATCTAATCAATCTGACTTGAATGTAATTCAAGTATAAACCACAATCCAACATGAATCCGACTATTCAATCTATATCAATCTGTATTGACCGAACCGAACCATGGATATACTCCGTCTACATGACTCTCCATTTATATCCATTATGTTTACTGATATCATGGTTTCGGCAAGTCGTCCATCTATATAAAAAACAATACAATCAATACAAAAGACATCGCGGGATTTATAAGGGGTAGATTGGTACGGAAGGCGTTAGAAGTGGCATGAGACTGTAACCATAATACACCTAACCTGAATATCCATTGACGTTGTACTGTAGATGAACGGTTCTTTGTGCTCCGTATACCTTAGTTTCCGGAATAGTGGGACTCTTCTCGTATACACCGGTATTTTCTGTACCAAGCTACAAACAACAGCGTTAACAATATAATCAAACACTATAAGATATATTTTTTTTTGTCTATTCTATCTCTACTCATCTTTAGAACTTACCGAGCGATTGTTCGCCGACGACATTCCTTTTCTTCTTTCTTTGGAATGTTGTCAGGTGTTTCGGACGCATTAGAGAACGAGCCCAGCACTAAGGATTTGGAGCAGTTTGCTTTTGACCCGGAGCTTTAGACACTTGTACATAATTATTTCATTTCAGTTATGCCATTGTTTAGGCATCACTTTCTTCTCATGTATTTACATTTCAGTTGTACCTGTAAAAAAATGTTTAATAAATAAAGTTGCTGTTCATTTACATTCATGTCTCTTGTGTACTTTACTTTATATTGCTTAAATATGCTTAGCGTGTTTACTTCTGAGTAAATACGTAGCGGATCTTACCATGTCCTCTTTCCGTACACTAGGAAGCGGGGCGCGACAATTTATAGGATGAAATTAGGGTTTTGGAATTGAAGAAAGAATTAAAGAGCATTAAAAATTAGATTAAAGAATGAAATTTACTTCTCTGTGAAATTGCAGAGAAAATAAACAAAACATGGGTAATGGGGGTAGGCCAAGGGACATGTGTGCAAAGTCCGGGGCTTATTGCCTACGGGCGGACCGTCGGCGCCGGCCAAAAGGGCGATCTCGCCGGTAGTGCTAGGGCTTTGGCGCTCTGGATTTTGGCCATGTGTACTATCTGGTGTTAACTCCATATTGCACATGTTTGATTTCTCCGACTCTTCATTTTTACGTGTATTGCACGTGTAAACTTTTTGGGCTTCTTAAATGTTTAAATTAAAAATCAGAAAAAAATAATATGTGGCTGATGAGATTCGAACACAAGGGTTAAGTCACAGCAATGCAAGACTTTACCAATGAGCTATAAGTATTTTCTTACCGTTATTAAACAAATTTAATTTATAACTTGTACTCAAGTTTGCAAACTCTATTCTGTACATTAACTTTAAAAATTTTCGTACAGTGAAATTAAAGTCGTTACATCGGCTGTCGGGGGTAAGCCTTCTATTCCATTAAGAATGTATAGAGCAGATACCCATTCACTTGTGCTTTCATCCGTTTCGAGTAAATTTTGGCAGCACCTTCCCGCTGTTCTCCGAGTACGCTGTAATAGAATAGATAATCATTTAAATGCTGTGAAACAACGTTGAAATGAACGTCTAATTTATCTTTGTACACGGAGAACCAGCGGAAAAGTGCCGACGAAATAACTCGAAATGAATGAAAACAAAAGTGAATGCAGGTGTTTGCTTTATACATTTCTAACTTGTCTACACTGGACAAATCTATCGGTTATCATACGATTGAATTTTCTCGTCACATAGACTACACGACGGATGTTAGCACCGAACTATACCGTCCGATATTTAACAACCTTCGTATAGTTCTATATTACGACGAACATCGAACGAATGTTAACAGATAGACGGGGACTAAGTCGCACTTTCATTTTCACATATGAGTATCGATGAGAATATGAAAGTTTCATATTATCAACGAGTATTATATATTGGTTTTAAGTTGAACATTTAACTTGAATAGGTTTTACATTTACATTTCGTTTTTAAAGATTTAAAGTTTTTAGTTTAGGGTAAAGTTTTCTTACGTTTATGGTAAAATTGTACGTTTACATTATTATCGAGTATTCTACTGAAGAAACTAGTGCACCCTAACCCTAACTTTAATTAACCCAAATTAACCTTAATCATCACCATAACTTAAATTATCTCTAATTAACCCAAAATTAAGCTAATGAAACCAAATTAACCCTAATCAGCACCCTAACCCAAATTAACCATATTTTACCTAATTAACCCAAATTATCACCCAAACCCAAATTAACTCTATTTTACCTAATTAACCCTAACCCTAATCATCACCTAAACCCTAACCCAAATTAACTCTAGCCCAAACCAAAATTAACCCTAATTAATCTAATTAGCCATAACCCTAATCATCACCAACTCTATTTAACCTAATTAACCCTAACTCTAATCATCACCCAAACCCTAACCCTAGCCCTATTTTACCTAAATAACCCTAACCATAATCATCACCTAAAACCTAACCCTAACCCAAATTAACTCCCAATTAATCCGGCCCTATAACCCTAACCCTATTTTACCTAATTAACCATAACCCTAACCCTAATCATCACCCAAAACCTAACCCTAACCCAAATTAACCTCCATTTATCCCGGCCTGTTAACCCTAACCCTAACCCTAAAATCATCAACAACACCAATTTAAAACAACAAAATTATAAATTAAAATCAAAATTAACTCACCTCGGCCGACAAATAAAGTTCCTCGAGGAGGTGGAGAGCAAGGCTTCGACGAGCTGGAAGAGACCGGGAAGATAGAACTAGAAGGGGTGGAGGCGGCGACGAGGACGATTGGCGGCGACGAGGAACTCCACGAAGAGCTCGATCGACGGCGATGGACAAGGAAGGCGACGACGAGAGTGGGGTGGCGACAATGGGCAAGGGCACGGGTTGGTGGGAAATTTTGGGGACAGTGGGAAAATTCTTAGCTTTATTTTTTTTAAATAACCCCTTTTTTCCCCTAAGGATTAATCCGTAAGTCTCTTTTTTGCGGCACCGTAGGGACAAATAAATACATTGCATTTTAATATTTTTAAATTTATTTATGCTCTTACGGATTTAGCCGTAGGGGCAAACAATGCCCCTACAGAGTAAACCATAAGGTCAATAAAAAGTTGTCCCTGCGAGTTATTCTATCCGTAGGGACAACCCCTCATTATAGTAGTGGGACTAATTTATGTTTAAGGTGATGTAGGCTCAAATAGTATATGGCTAAATTAGTATTTAGTTGTAATAACTTATTCTTAAATTCATTTAATATATATTAGCTCGTCGATATTAACTCGAAATTCAGATCGCTACTCAGGTTGCCAAAAATAATATTGAACATCTATATGTTTTTTTTTTGTTTTTTTTTACATATTTTTGTAATTGTTTTCAGCTATTATTTTCTAGTTTTTAAACAAGCTTGATAAAGCTCGAGCCTCGGCTTGGGCTCAGTAAAAGCTCTTGTTTGGATAAAAAAGAGCCAAGCTTTGAACAATTTTTTGAAATCGTTTAAATGAACGAGCCAAGCTGAACAATCAAAAGGTCAACTAGTTTGACTCGTTTAACAGCTCTATACATATATGCATTTACCATTTCTTTTTTGAAATCCAAAATTTAATTAAAACTACAAAATGCAGCTAGGAAAATATAAATAAATTTTAGATCAATTCATTTTTATAAAACAAACATCTTCCTAAAATAAATGTTCTTAAATCTTTGGTTACTTTTTTTTTAATATAATTTATAATTAAAATACTAATTAAAATTTTTAACTAATTCATTTTATATTTAAATAAACTATTTGCAAAAATAGGGTTTGATTTTGAATTTTAAAATAAAAGAAGAAACAACTACCCTCGTTTTCAGGAAAACAGAAGAAGAAACAACTACCAAGTATAAGACATTTACTCTGAATAAAATAATAAGGAAATAATAATTAAAAATATATATTCATGGAAGAAGAAGGAAAAGAATACAATGGCAGAATTTGTATTCAACTAATTACCATTAAATGCATGGCATGTAATAGAATTTGATCCTTTTAAAGAAAATTTGGCGTGATCGATACTGGTGGAGGCCAATTTAATTTGGGCATATCTTGAGGAAACTCCAATATCACTATTTGTGTATTTAGTATCGTAATTTCTTTCCAATTGTCATCGACAAAGTGGATGCGATTCCCTTTCAGGTTAGAAAAGTTTCAAGCGGACAAAGATATGCTGGAGCCATTCCTGATGAAGAATAGCATGTTTTGATCCTCCTCAGGAGATTGCATCTTCAAACAACTAATCTTGTCGCCATCGACGACTAATTACTAGACCTCAAAAGAGACTGATCTCCATATATCTCCATCCTCATCCATATCTCCATCCCTTATAGAACAAACAACATTTGAGATGAGAATACAATCAAGTATTTATATATTAAATGATCATGTAATCTGGTTTAAAATCAAGTTGGATATTTCGAATAAGAGAGGAGCATTGAAAAACATTGCTTATGAGATCCCAGACTTTGACACGAGTAAAATTATCATCTATAGCGTAGAGAAGTCCTTTATGAAAAAGAATACCCTTATAGTGTGTTCCATCCATCACGGTCCAACCATCGATCGTCTCCACTTCTGGCGTATGCCAATCTTTGACGAAGCATGAACCACGGTATCACTACCCATGAGTTTTTCGACCATGAAACTGTAGATCTACCATGGTTATAGAAAAGATAGCGGCTGGTTTCTTCCATGCTAAACTCGAGCGCATCGTCCTCTTTGAAAGAGAGGGAATCGGCACAGTAGAGGTACTTGATGAGGTTCCCTTCATGGTTGTGACCTCCTGTATTGGAAGGGAGGGAGGGGATGGAAAGGAGGAGAATCTTAAAACGTGTAATTGGATTTAGGATATGCAACTCCGATCGCTCATCGGCAGTGATCAACCATCCTTCTGAAAATCCAATCCATACGCGCTTGCGGATATCCGGCTCAGGCATGTTATCCACACCTCATTCTCGGCTATATTGTAAAGTTTGCAACCCTTGAGAGGATCGGAGAACATCAACCGTGGTGATTATGGAACAGGCCCATGTAAATTTTGAGTTGCGGCAACATATCTCCAATACCTACACATGCACCGGCAATGGATACGGTCAACCGTCGGCAATCTATCGAAAGATCTCGGAGAAAATCTCAGGCGGAAACCACAACAATGAGAGGACCATCGATTTATCTCTACTATCTTAACCAGAAGAGGAAGGATCTACGAAATTGGCGAAAAATATAAAAAGTTATATATAGATTACAATAAGGGAAAATGAAGAAGTCCTGGTCAAAATCTCTGGACTAAAAAGAACTCCAAGATGCTTCAACCCTCTTAGTTTTGGCTAGCTTCTTGCTTTTCTTTCTCTCTCAATTTTCTTAGATGGCAGCCAAAACCTCATCTGATATTAATTGTTGGATATTGGGCTTCAACCGCTCAATATCCGTCTCTTCGGGTGGTCTCTATATATAGATATGATATATGGGGCAAGGGTAAATAAAGATCCGACGGGGTTAATTAATCAAGAGATTAATTATGGATAAGCTTGAGGGATCTGGAGAGATCTAGGGTTAAAGCCGTCGTCTTCTTCCTTCAACCTCGATCTACTTCGGTTGGCTAGCGGGGTGATTACGTAGAGGGTTCTCTCTTGATCAAAGCGTGGTTTCCTGCCGGACGTTGCGTGCAGGTAAGAGAACTTGGATCTAAAACGTGACATGGGCAAGAAAAACGATCCCACCATCGAAACATGCATATCTGTAAAACCCTTGAATAGATACTTGATTGTTTCCGCTGCTATGGTTGTGTCATGTTTATGTATCTATGCACCTTCTTGCTACATTGGTATCAAAACCGTGTATGTCCATGTTCATAGATCTTAGACCTGTGTTTTGCAACTCGAAAGTTGTGTCTTTTGTCTAAGTTAGATCAAAATTTTATTTTTTATTGATTTGACAGATCTATGATTATTAGGTTTAATGTTTGTGATGGATCTTTGTAGATCTATCAATTTTTATTGCATCACAAGTCATACTAGATTAGATATAATTTTCGTTGACGTTTTGATATATGATAATTTGTTTCGTGATGTGAAATTGGTCATGAAACAAATTGTAAGAATAAAATTTTCAAAAAGATTGGATCTTGTTTTTTTTGTGTAAAATTTTTTAGTTCTTTTGTTGAAAATTTTATGGCGGCTAGGTCGCAAATTTTTAAAACCCCCTAATTCCAATTTTTTTATAAATTTGTGGGATTTATTTGGATTTTGGTAGGGATCACATATTTTTTTTAACAAAAATATGTTTTTCTGGATGAAAGGAAATTTTCTAGGATTGTTTTTTGATTTGGCAAGGCTAAATATTTTTTTGAAAGAAAAATAAATTTAAGATCAAGATAATATTTTTTTGGATTTTTTTTGGATTTTAATATTTTTTCTAATCTGAAAAATAAAGAATAGTTTTAAATCTAGGTTTTTTTCAGAGCGGGCAAGGCCCGCCAGACACTGGGTGCCGTAGGTTGGGCCTTCTTCGTCCAGGCCTAAGCTAGAGCCTGTCCGCATGCTGGGCCTGCGGGTGCAGACCGAGGCCAGCAAGCTGGGTTTGCGGATCTGGGCTCGGTCTGCAGGCATTTTTTTTAAAAGAAAAAAAAATAAGATGCACTCGAGCCGTGCTCGGACACCCGAACTTGGCTTGGCTAGGCTCAAAAATAAGAATTTAAAAAACATTTTTTTAATTCCAGAATATTTTCTGAAAATTTTAGGAAATTCCAGAACAACTCTTAAAAGTTAAGAAAAATTATGTTTGTGTTTTCTTGCTTTTTTTGAAATTCCTACTGATCAAGTTTTGGGTTAATTTGAGAATCTTTGTCATTAACTCGGGGAGTTATTTTTTATTAGAAAAAATTTTACACATCAAAAGTTTCAAAAAGAAATTATTCTCACCTAAAATCTTAGACATTTAATGAGAAGTTGTTTCAGTGGGAGTGCCTGTAGCATGTGTTAAATTTCATAGGAAACGGAAAACCCTAAAAAACGAAAAATATTAAATAGAGTAGTTTAATAAAAAGTGAAATTTGTTAGATTGTTTGTTGTATGATTGTGATGTGCATGGCGTAGTTCAGGAATAAAGACACATGTTGCACTCATTAATAAAATCTGACAAATTTCAAGTGAGAGATTTCGTAATAGAGATGTGAATTAAGATTCAACTATCCTATCTATTCCGCTTCTAGAAATCTTAAACCGTCTTCCAATCATTTTAACAAAAATTTAAATTTTATAATTTTGAAAGATGTGGTTGGGGCCATAGGCTTTTCTTCTCTTTCTTCATGGTATAGCTTTATTTTTGTTGTTAAGATGGGTTGAAAACGAAGTGTTCTTTAGGAAAGAACGATACTTCACAAAATGACAATAGTCTTAACGCATTCATAATAAAATCAAGATATCATCAGCCTCTATTGATAAAATTAAAATACTGCAAGTGCATGACTCATTTGTAGCAAGCGCGTAACTACGAGTCGATCCCACATGGAAGGCTATTAATTAATTATTTGCTCAATCAGATTAAAAATAAAAATCTAATTTTTATACTTAAAATTTAAAAAGATGATTTTTACCACTTTAAAATTAAAATAGAAAATAAGAATAATTAAATTTAATGATAAAAGGCCATACCTAGGGTGTTGAATCCCCTAAACTAGTTATAAAAAAATCTGCATAAATCATAATCTTAAAGTTCGTATTTTTACAACCTATGACCTAGTTTGAAAGTGTAGATTATATGAACTCTAATCCTATATAACTTATCAAGCTATCTAGTTCGTAAGTTTATAAAAATATAATTTTTAATATTCTAATGCAATTTAAACTTAAATATGATCTTACTAATCCAAAGTATAGGCTATGAGTGATGCTAAATAACCTATGAAAGCGATCTAGAAAAATCAATATATGTTTCACCTACATTTATCTTTTAAGGGATTATTTTTACAATAATGATTTATATGATTAACCCTTTTACTAATCTAGGTTCATCCTACCCTAGGCATGGTAATATTTAGCTACTCATACTAAAATTAAAAACACAAAATTTGCATAAATTAAAAGAGAAAAATATGATTGAAAATAAATGCAAGTAAAAGAAAAACAAGAAATAATAAATTGCAATAAAGCATAAAAATACAAACTTGAGGACTTGATCTTCTACTCCACCATGCATGATAAGAAAAGAATTACATTTCTTTTGGTGACTAAAAACTAAATGTAAGGTAGAAGACGCTTTCTGTAATCCTCGAGACCATCTATAATATTGACTTACGACGAAAAACCTTAAATCTAAACAAATCGAAACCTCTCACAAAAATCCAACGGCGGATATTGACATTTGGTCGCTGGACCGCCGCCATTTACATGTAACTGGACGCTTAATCGCAGTCATTTCACGTCCGTTTGGGCTGAATCTTTTACTACAATCTTCTGGCTTAATTTGAATAGTTTTAATCACATAAAATCTTGAGTATATTGTCGTATCTGTGGAGTTACGATGGATTCTCAATTTATTATTAAATTAGGCTGATAGGATCGTTGATCATTATTTGATTTTGGTTTCTTGATTTGATTTTGCTTCTTGATTTGGCTGTATTTAAATCTGCAAAATATCTTAAACAAATATTTAATAGTATCTATTCTATTTAGGAAAATATTTGAACGTTTTAAATCACAATTATCCATTTATTATTATTTAAGATACATATAATTGTATTTTTGACAGATAAGTCCATAAATGTTCTTAAATTATAATTAATGGTATTTATTAATTAACAAAAGATATGAAAAATCTAGTAAATATTGTGCAATAAATGTGCTGATCAAATACCCCCACACCTATCTTTTGCTCGTTCTCGAGTAAAACTAAAAAAGAAAATCCAAAAAAGAAAAAAAAAACTAGATAAATCCTAGCTCACATTCGCAGACATTGCGATTGCACTTAGAATGTATAACAAGCCGTTAAACCTCTAAGTATCTCTATTAGGAGGAATGTTTTCTTCTGAGGGTTTTCAGCGAATTACACCCACAAAATTCATAAATAAAAGAAAAGAAACAAGAAAATGAAGATTAGGGGGAACTCCATAAGTATTTCGAAAGTTTGTAAAGTCCTACGCTTCTCAAGTTTTAATTTTAAAGTTTATTCTTTAATCTAGGATTTCTATCATTTTTAATTGAATACCGAGTCAAATTTTTCACTCTGCAGTCAAGCTCCCTTATGCCTTTGCACTCGAGGGCCAATCTCCGTCCGGCCCGAGGAAACCTTTGCACGCCTCCGTTACCTTTTGGGAGGCCTACGCCCCATAGAAACTGTCTACCTAAGACTGTCCCTTGGCCCGTCGGTCCTGACACAAGGTTAGAATTCTAGCTCTTCCAGAGTGGTATCCAATAGTCAAGAATTCTTGACGGTATCGAGCTGGAACAACCTGTTCTTCTTGAATACCACGATTCAAGGCCAAAGAATTTCCCGCTGCTACCATATAATATTCATCTTTATTTGGTGATAAATAAATCATCCGTCTTTCACCGATTTTCGTTTTTACACACCTTCGTGCTTATGCAATAGTCTTTTGATCTTTGAAGTTCAATTAAAACCTTCATATCTCCGTTACTCATATCTCCGTTAACTTCCCTCTTCAATATATATTTATATATATATATATATATATATATATAATGGAGGAAAGATGTCATGGAGGGGATTTTCTCTTATGGCGTCGAAAAAATACACCTTCCCTCATTTTTTCTGCCGATCGGCACCTACTATCTTCATCATTATCATCTAAGATGTGAGTACACCAAATTTCATGTGATTTTATAATCATTTCACTGTTGATTTAGCAATGTAAAAAGTTCTAATGTCGGTAAACCTTTAATTTTGAACCCACTAAATCAACGGTGAAAATGTTTTCCTCCTATGGCATCGAAAAAATATACCCTCCATCGTATTTCTGACAATCGGAACCCATCATCTTCATCGTTATCATCTAAGATGTGGGTACATCAAATTTCATGTGATTCTAAAACTTTTTCCTTGTTGATTTAGTGGGCTCAAAATTAATGGTTTACCGTTATTAGAACTTTTTACATTACTATATTAGAACTTTTTACATTACTAAATCAACAGTGAAATAATTATAGAATCACATGAAATTTGGTGTACCCACATCTTAGATGATAATGATGAAGATAGTGGGTGTCGATCGGCAGAAAAAATGAGGGAAGGTGTATTTTTCCGACGCCATAGGAGGAAATCCCCTCCTATGACATCTTTCCTCCATTATATATATATATATATATATATATATATATATACATATATATATATATATATATATATATATATATTGAAGAGGGAAGTTAACGGAGATATGAAGGTTTTAATTGAACTTCAAAGATCAAAAGACTATTGCATAAGAAACGGTCCTAAACACATCCTCGCCCTCGCATCTATCTCGTTCCCTTCGAACAAGCAAAATTCGAGATGAGGATACAACCAAGTATGAATATAAGAAACGATCATAGGATACAACCAAGTATGAATATAAGAAACGATCATAGGATACAACCAAGTATGAATATAAGAAACGATCATAATCGGGTTCCAGATCGAGTTGAATAGTACGAATAGCACATGGGCGTTGAGAAGTGTTGGTTGTGAGATCCCAGACTTTGACTTGTTCATAATTATCCAACGTGTAGAAAAAGCCTTCATGAAAAAGAAGACTTCTATAGAATTTTCCCTCCATTGTGGTCCAAACATCATCTTCACTTGTAGCAATAGTCAATCTTTGAAAAGGCATGAATAAGAGAATCACAAGCCATGAATTTTGCGACCATGAAACCACAGATCTACCATGAGTAGAGAAAAGATGGCGTTTAGTTTCTTCCATGCTGAACTCAGATGCCTCATCCTCTACAAAAGATTCGGAATCAAAACAATAGAGGTATTTGATAAGGTGTCCTTGGGGGTCGCGCTTCGCTCCAATTGAAGGAAGGGAGAGGATGGAAGGGAGGGGGATCTGAACACGTGTGATTGGATTTAGGAGATGCAAATCTGATCGCTCGTCAGCTGTGATCAACCATCCTTCTGATGAACCGATCCATACGCGCTTACGGATATCCGGCTCAGACAAATTATCCATATGATACTCCTCGTTCCCGGCTATATTGTAAAGTTTGCAGTCCTTGAGGGGATCGGAGAACATCAACCATGGTGATTCTGGAACAGGCGTATGGAAATTTTGCATTTCGGCAGCACATCTCCAATCTCTACACACGCATCGACAGCGGATACGGTCGACCGTCGACAATATATCAAAGATCTTGGAGAAAATCTCAGATGGAAACCACGACCATGAGAGGGCCATCAAATTATCTCTCTGTTGGCTTAACCAGAAGAAGAGGAGCTATAATATTAGAGATGAATTATGTTAACAGGTCATGAAATATTTATAAAGCTCACCCATTGTTCTTTTTCTAAGAATCGTGATCTTGTAAAATAAATCGATGTTA
Organism: Agapanthus africanus; assembly: GCA_030015575.1. NCBI lineage: Eukaryota > Viridiplantae > Streptophyta > Magnoliopsida > Asparagales > Amaryllidaceae > Agapanthus > Agapanthus africanus. Next base: position 545,252,841 of record CM057337.1, read on the forward strand.
AAATCGTACCTAATCTCTTTTCTAAAAACAACTTTCAATCGTAATATTTCTATTTACCACTCTTGAATCTCAAAGTTTCTTTAATATCATTTCAAATCTTTAAAATTATATATTTCACCTTTAATTATCGTTATATTTACAAAACGCACCATTAAATATCTAAACTACTTCAAACTTTCTGTTCTAATTAATCTCAAGATTAGATTTTAACTACATATATTTTGCAATTCCTGGTCCTTTCATATTGAAATAAATGCGTCTATATCTTAACTTTTAGAAGATATCTCGCTTGAAATAACTAAATTAGGAGTTTTCGAATATAATACAAATTAAAGCTGAAATTTAAAAATAAATGATAAAACAAATTGGTGTGTAATTTGAGAATTCTAAGTATATGCACGGTTTACATTTCAGGAAATAAAAAAGTATTGGGTTGTTATATAGGAAAGAAAAGAAAGAAAGGAATAAAACCTAACATGAAATTTTGCATCAAGTACCTAACATATATTTTTCTTCTTAAATTAGAATAAAGGTGTAATCAAATCTTGTTCTTGTATTATAATCACGTCAAATTAGGAGTTTAACTATATAAATTAAGTTTTCTAATAAAATGATGTTAAATATAATCTTTTGTGTGTCTCATACACACACACACACGGGGAAAATTGATAAACATTTAATACCTAAATTTCAACTTGATTCCATGAGTTCTAGCCACTTTCCCTCAAAACTATCACTGATGATTCTCAATAACGGTAATCCCTTATATCATGACACGTGGCGGACGACGTGTCACATGCGTAAACCAGTTAGGCCTCTGATGGCCACGGAGGGGGAACCGACATGCTACAGTGGGGGCTTCCCTCAAACCCTGTCTCTGAGGTTGCACCCCACTCCTTACCCCCGAGCATTTTAGCAGACAAGCCAACTGTCAGTTTGCTCTACTCCGAGCTATCGCAGGCCCGAGCTTCTTCGGCCATCCGGCTCGCCTCCGAGCTATCACAGAACCAAGATACCTCGGCCTCCCGCTCATCCCCGAGCTCTCCCGCCGAAGTCATATTCCTCAGTCTCATCGACCAATCAACGGAACCACTCACAGGCGCAACCGCTCTCCCGCGAATCTCGCCATGCGCGAGATATCCGCCGGTCACATCCCACGTTTCACGCCATCACGATCCTACATTAACGAGCCTGTCTCGTCATTAATGCGGGATCCCGTTCATCATGCGGGCGTGACGTCGGGAGCGTAACGGCCAGCGTGATTCTCGCGCCTGCCTGGCTGGTGTCACCACTATATGAACCCCTCCTTTAGACGGTTCAAGTAAGTCATTTTCTCTCCACTAAGCCGCTACTCTGCTCGGATTTCCTCTCTAACTTGATCGTCGGAGGGTCCTCGGTGGTATAACCACCCCGGAACTTCCTTGTAGGTAGCTCGGCAACAACAATCTCAAACCCATTGAGATCCACACGCTTCAGGAGCCAGCCTCCAACTCCAATCTCAGCCGTCCATCGTCGCTCCCAGAGGATCTACGGAAGGTAACATCTTGACGTGATCCGACATCCGTCAACTGGCGCCGTCTGTGGGAAGCTTCTTGATTCCACCAAAACAAAAGTTCATCTTTCGATCTCAACCCAATGGCGAGCGATCACTACGACGATCCAAGCACTAGCCGTCGCCTCCCCCACAACGGAGGCGCGGACGAATCTCCTCCCCCGAACGCCATCAAAGCCCTAGTCGTCCAGATAGATCGACTCGCGTCCATCGTGGATGCGCTTGTCCGAGTCCAAACGGCAGGGAAAGCTCCCCAGGTCGCCGCTCCCCCGCCTCGGAACCGGGACCCCTACAGAGGAAGAGAAGACTATGCTCGTATCGGCACTGCCGACCACCGCCTCGCTACCTTCCACGGCCGCAGATCTTTCGGACCAACACATTCCATGACCCGCTGGGCCTCCCATAGTTCACCACCGAGGTCCATCGCCAGAGCGCCTCGCCTCGAGCCCCTTCGCTTCCCTGCCCCTCCCGAGGAGATATCGGCCAGCTTGCCTGCTTCCAGGCATGACCAACACCCCTTCCCTCAATGGGGTCGCACGGACGGGACTCGTCACGGCAGCTCGAAGACTACCTCGCCAGGGGACCTGAGGAACCTCATCGAAAGGAAGCGGGGCCGCAGTCAGGCACAAGTCTCCAACAACAGAGGCCAAAGATCAGAATGTGCCGAAGTCTCCAACTACCTCGCCGCTTGTTTCACACACAACTATACTGCCGCGCGGTATACATTGAGCCTTTCTCGGCGAAATAGAAATGACGCGGCTCCGGCGCTTCACCTCCCCCACGCATTCATGACATATGTCACCCGCGGCTGTCCCTCTTCCTGATACTCATACCGGGAAGATCGGACAGAACCTCACGAATCAACCGGGAAGCAACCCTGCTCGGCCAGTCCTTAGCAGGCCTCCTACGGCCCCTCCAACGCTAAGGATCAAAGCCCTCACCAAGAGGCAGCTGAGCGACTGCCCTGCTCGGCTATCCCTGGATGGTAGTTCACTACCCCACGACGTCAGGGATCTATGCCCTCACCAAGAGACAGCCCAGTAGCTACCCTGCTCGGTTATCCCCGGCTGGTAGTTCCCTGCCCCACGACGCCAGGGATCTAAGCCCTCGCCAAGAGGCAACCGAGCAGCTACCCTGCTCGGTCCATCCTTAGCAGGCCTCGCACGGCCCCACCCATGCTAAGGATCAAAGCCCTCGCCAAGAGGCAACCGGGCCCGCCCTTGCTCGGTTATCCCTGGCTGGTAATTCCATACCCCGCAACGCTAGGGATCGAAGCCCTCACCAAGAGGCAGCCTAGCAGCTACCCTGCTCGGCCATCCATTGCTGGTAGTTCCATACCCCGCAACGCCAGAGATCGAAGCCCTGACCAAGGGGCAGCCCAGCAGCTACCTTTCCTGGTAATTTCATACCCCGCGACGCCAGGGATCTAAGCCCTCACCAAGAGGCAGCCCAGCAGCTACCCTGCTCGGCTATCCCTGGCTGGTAGTTCCATACCTCGCAACGCCAGGGATCGAAGCCCTTACCAAGAGGCAGCCCGGCAGCTACCTTGCTCGGCTATCCCTGGCTGGTAGTTCACTACCCCACGACGCCAGGGATCGAAGCTCTCGCTAAGAGGCACCGGGAAGCAACCCTGCTCGGCCCGTCCTTAAGGATCAAAACCCTCGCCAAGAGGCACCGGTCAGCAACCCTGCTCGGCCCGTCCTTAGTAGGCCTCTTACAGCCCCTCCCGCGCTAAAGATCAAAAGCCTCGCCAAGAGGCAACCGGGCCCGCCTTTGTTCAGTTATCCCTGGTTAGTAGCTCCATACCCCACAACGCCAGGGATCTAAGCCATCGCCAAGAGGCACCAGGCAGCAACCCTGCTTGGCCCGTCCTTAAGGATTAAAGCCCTCGCCAAGAGGCACCGGGCAACAACCCTGCTCAGTCCGTCTTTAGTAGGCCTCTTACGGCCCCTCCCGCGCTAAGGATCAAAAGTCCTCGCCAAGAGGCAACCGGGCCCGCCCTTGCTCGGTTATTTCTGGCTGGTAGTTCACTACCCCACGACGTCAAGGATCTAAGCCCTCACCAAGAGGCAGCCCAGCAGCTGCCTTGCTCGGCTATCCCTGGCTGGTAGTTCACTACCCCCACGACGTCAGGGATCTAAGCCCTCGCTAAGAGGCACCGGGCAACAACCCTGCTCGGCCCGTCCTTAGTAGGCCTCTTACGGCCCCTCCCGTTCTAAGGATCAAAAGCCCTCGCCAAGAGGCAATCGGGCCCATCCTTGCTCGGTTATCCCTGGCTGGTATCTCCCGACCCCACAACGCCAGGGATCTAAGCCCTCGCAAAGAGGCACTGGGCAGCAACCCTGCTCGGCCCGTCCATAAGGATCAAAGCCCTCGCCAAGAGGTATCGGGCAGCAACCCTACTCGGCCCGTCCTTAGTAGGCCTCTTATGGCCCCTCCTACGCTAAGGATCAAAAGCCCTCGCCAAGAGGCAACCGGGCCCACCCTTGCTCGGTTATCTCTGGCTGGTAGTTCACTACCCCACGACGCCAGGGATCTAAGCCCTCACCAAGAGGCATCCCAGCAGCTACCCTGCTCGGCTATCTCTGGCTGGTAGTTCACTACCCCACAATGCCAAGGTTCTAAGCCCTCACCAAGAGGCAGCCCAGCAGCTACCATGCTCGACTATCTCTGGATGGTAGTTCACTACCCCACGACGCCAGTGATCTAAGCCCTCGCCAAGAGGCACCGGGCAGCAACCCTGCTCGGCCCGTCCTTAAGTATCAAAGCCCTCGCCAAGAGGCACCGAGCAGCAATCCTGCTCGGCCCGTCCTTAGTAGGCCTCTTACGGCCCCTCTCGTGCTAAGGATCTAAGCCATCACCAAGAGGCAACCGGGCCCGCCTTTGCTCGGTTATCCCTGGCTGGTAGTTCACTACCCCATGACGCCAGAGATCGAAGCCCTCACCAAGAGGCAACCAAGGAACTACCCAGCTCGGTCATCCTTAGCGGGTAAAATTTTACCCACCGACGTTGAGGATCTGAAGCCCTCCTCGTGAGGCCGCCGAGTTTCTTCCTGCTCGGCGCATCCTCAGCGGGCAGCCTCCTGCCCATCAGACGCTGAGGATCTGAAGCCCTCATCGCGAGGCCGCCGAGTTTCTTCCTGCTCGGTGCATCCCCAGCGGGCAGCCTCCTTCCTATCAGATGCTGAGGATCTGAAGCCCTCCTCACGAGGCCGCCGAGTTTCTTCCTGCTCGGCGCATCCCCAGCGTGCAGCTTCCTTCCCATCAGACCCTGAGGACCCGAAGCCCTCATCGCGAGGTCGGTGAGTAGCTTACTGCTGGGCGCATCCGCAGCGGACAGCTTTCTACCCTACAAACACACGGATCTAAGACCCACCGAATAAACTCATACTCAACGCGCGATCAGCACCTCAACTCCGGCAAAGGGAGGATATCGACCTTCCCGCACTCATCCTTCATTCGACTCATACTCGATGAGTGACAACAAGAACGCTGTGTCGTCCCCGAACAATCCACCATAAGGAATTACCGGCGCCAAGCCGCACAGAAAGAACCAAGCAATCCACTCTCGACCCGACCCACAAGTAGATCGGAACGAGAGTGGGGGCTAATGATGATGCTCAATAACGGTAATCCCTTATATCATGACACGTGGCGGACGACGTGTCATATGTGTAAGCCAATTAGGCCCCCGAGGGCCACGAAGGGGGAACCAGCGTGCTACAGTGGGGGCTTCCCTCAAACCATGTCTCCGAGGTTGCACTCCACTCCTTTCCTCTGAGCACTTCAGCAGCCAAGCCAACTGTCCCTTTGCTTTACTCCGAGCTATCGCATGCCCGAGCTTTCTCGGCCATCTGGCTTGCCTCCGAGCTATCACAAAACCAAGATACCCCGGCCTCCCGCTCATCCCCGAGCTCTCCCGCCGAAGTCATCTTCCTCAGTCTCATCGACCGACCAACGGCACCACTCACAGGCGCAACCGCCATCCCGCGAATCTCGCCATGCGCGAGATATCCGCCGGCCACATCCCACGTTCTACGCCATCAGGATCCCCCATTAACGAGCCTGTCTCGCCATTAATGCGGGATCCCGCCCATCATGCGGGCGTGACATCGGGAGCGTAACGGCCGGCGTGATTCTTACGCCTGCCTGCCTGCTGCCACCACTATATAAACCCTTCCTTCAGACGGTTCAAGTAAGCCATTTTTACTCCACTAAACCGTTGCTCTGCTCGGATTTCCTCTCTAACTTGATCGTCGGAGAGTCCTCGATGGTATAACCACCCCGGGACTTCCTTGCAGGTAGCTCAGCAACAACAATCTCAAACCCATTGAAATCCACACGCTTCAGGAGCCAGCCTCCAACTCCAATCTCAGCCGTCCATCGTCGCTCCCAGAGGATCTACGGAAGGTAACATCTTGACGTGATCCGACATCCGTCAACCACGAACTTCTAAAATGATGCAGAACTACCACAAACTTTTCCTTGTACCATAAAACTCCCTAACGAGGTTAATATAAGTTTAAAAAAAGATAAAATGACCGAAATGCTCAATAAATATTAGTTTTAAAATTAACGGTGAAAATATGTTGGATCCCCATCAAATTTGGTATATCCACATCTTACACAATGAAGATGACGATGGTGGATACTAACCGTCGAAAAAATTGAAGTGTTGGATTTTTCGACGCAATAAGAGGAAACTTCCTCCTGGCCTAAAAACTGTAGTAATATTTTCACCGTAAATTTATAGGATAAATTATCAAAATTCACAAGGACTTTTATCCATTGTTAAAAATGAATGGCATAGAAACTGTAGTCAAAACCCCTTAAAAGAGTTTTTAGTTGTCAAAAAACCCTTACCTATGATATCTAGTAGTTTCCTACTATATCTAGTTTCCTACGATATCTAAGCAGCAGCTTGCGATATCCAAGCAGTTTTCTGTGATATCTAATTTTTTTTCCTGCGATATTTAAATAACTTGTATTAATTGGTTGGATATAGCAGGCTACTATGTAGATAAGAAATTTCCAAAACGGTTTTGACTACCGTATTTGGGATAGAGGGTTTTTGAAAATGGAAAAGAGTGCTTAATTGGGTTTCTTTGAAAATTTACCCAAATTAATTTATATATGTTGGGTATTTCGGTCATTTTATACTTTCAGCTAACCCCATGTTATTCCGTCTTTGAGTTTTGCCGGACATGGGAAGTTCGTGGTAGTTTAGCATAATTTAATAAATTCATGGTAGTTTTGGGGGAACGTGGATAAAATTTATGGTATCAAGTTAAAATTTAAGGAAATTTTATTATTTAGAAAAATGAACAATTTTTTATTTTCCATGATTAAAAATGTAAAACAGTGTATATCTTTATATAGTCCTTGGGATTCTTACTTATTTGTTTGCACATTATTGATTTGATATTAAAATAATGTTGTGTGTTTTACAAAAATAATTGTATAACTTATAGAGATTTTTTTAATTTAGATTTGTTATTTAAATCGTTTATTTGAATTTCTTATGGTAAGGAAATTTAGTTTATACCAGTTTTTTAGTTTATTTCTAGAAGTACTACTGAAACACATTATTTTTACATGCGCACTGACAACGGATAACGGATACGGTCGACCGTCGACAATTTATCTCCAGTATCTACATACGCACCGACAACGGAGACGGTTGACCGTCGACAATTTATCAAAGATCTCTGAGAAAATCTCAAACCACGACCATGAGAGGGCCATCAAATTATATTTGTTTTCTTAACGAGAAGAGGAGCTATAATATTAGAGATGAATTATGTTAACAGGTCTTAAAATATTTATAAAGCTTATCCATTTTTTTAAAAAAAAAATCGTGATCTTGTAAATTAAATCGATGTTAAAATTGTACCCTAATTTCTTTTCTTAAAACAACTTTCAATTGTAATATTTCTATTTATCACTCTTAAATCTTAAAGTTTCATTAATATCATTTCAAATCTTTAAAATTATATATTTCACCTTTAGTTATCGTTGTATTTACAAAACACGCAATTAAATATCTAAACTAGTTCAAACTTTCTGTTCTAATTAATTTCAAACTTCGATTTTAACTACATATATTTTGCAATTCCTGATCATTTCATATTGAAATAAATGCGTCTATATCTATATCTTGACTTTTCGAAGATATCTCTCTTGAAATAACTAAATTAGGAGTTTTCGAATATAATAGAAATTAAAGATGAAATTTAAAAATAAATGATAAAAGAATTTGGGGTGTGTGTTATATCAATAAATCCTAAACTGATGTAATTTGAGAATACTTAGTAAATTAATGGTTTGCTTTTCAGAAATTAAAAAAAAAGTTTTGGGTTGTTATATGAAAAAAAAGAAAGAAAGAAAACCTAAAATGAAAATTTGCATCTGAGTACCTAACATACATGTTCTTCTTAGGGTTTTTTACTTGTAGCACCCACAAAACGTAGCAAATTCCTTTCTAATCTTCCAAAACTTGATATTTAGTTTTTAAAACCTCCCTCCTTCCCAAAACTAATACGATACATCATTTTACTCCCTTTTACGATTTCCGTTAGAAAAAACCCCGTTAATTTTAGTTTTAAATTTCTCCATAGATTTTAGATTTACTATTTATCCGAAGACAACAAATAAGACCGTAGAAGCATTCAAGTTCTTCATAGGTAGAAAAGTGTGTTGAAAATGCTTCTGATCTTATGGCTGCTTTTGAAAAAGGTGCAGCAGTAGCGTACACCCTAATATCAACTGAGAAAAGAAATTGAGTATTTCCAAAGAAGATGAGAGGTTGAGATATTTTAAGGAAAAACCAAATGTTATGCCGTTAAAAGTTGACGGAAATAGTAAAGGCGATAAAATGATGTATCTTATTAGTTTTGGGGGGTAAAAAGTAAATATCAAGTTTTGAGAGTAGAAAGTAATTTGTTATATTTTGTAAGGGCTATAATTTAAAAAAACATTTTTTAAACTTATATTAACCTTATTAGGGAGTTTTGTAGAACAAAGGAAAGCTTGTGGTAGTTCAGTATCATTTTAGAAGTTTGTGGCAGGTTTGAAGGAAAGCGGCTAAAAGCCATGATATCAAGTTGAAATTTAGGCATAAAATATTTACCAATTTTCCAGATCCTGACACACGCAAAAAAATTATATTTAATGTTATTTTATTAAAAAACATATTTTTATATGGTTAAACTCCTAATTTGACGTGATTATAATAAAAAAAGAAGATTTGATTGCTTCTTTATTCCAATTTAAGAAGAAACAATGTATGTTAGGTACTTAGATGCAAATTTTCATTTTAGGTTTTCTTGCATTCTTTTTTTCTTATAACAAACCCAAACTTTTTTTAATTTCTAAAAAAGCAAACCATTTACTAAGTATTCTCAAATTACACCAATTTAGGATTTATTGATATTAGCTTTAATTTCTACTATATTCGAAAAACCCTAATTTAGTTACTTCTTGAGAGATATCCTCGAAAAGTCAAGATTGTCACATTTATTTCAATATGAAAGGACCAGAAATTACAAAATCTATATTATAGTGCAAAAGGACAATTTTGGAATTGATTTGAGGGTTTTCGCTATCTAATTTGCAAAAGAAATTCATTATATCTAATTCGACGATCGGCATATATCATCTCCATGTTTATCATCTAAGATGTGGCACTACTAAAATAGGGGGTTGCCCCTACGGATAACGACATCCGTAGAGGCAGATTTAGTTTGGTCCTACGGATTAATCCGTAGGGCCAAACGGTTGCCCCTACGGTCCTTACATATTTATTTAAAAATTATTAAATCTTAAATTGTTGTTTGCCCCTACGGAGCCGCAAACCAAGAACCTACGGACTTATCCGTAGGGGCATCTAAATAGAGATTTAAGTAAAAAGGCAGATCGATCCCTACGCTGATTATCTCTAAATATTATTTTCCCATCACAGCACATGGCCCGTTGTAATGATAATTTATAATCTGTCGTCTTGGATGGCTATGGACCAATCATACTTTATGATGCCTCTTCTTATCGACGGACCAAACTCACCGGGGAACAATATCGACATCTATCTCCGACCTCTGATCGAGGAGTTGAAATCTTTATTCATTGATGGTATAGAGACATATGATGCAAACACAAATACAACCTTCATACTGCGTGCGGCTTTAATGTGGACAATTAATGACTTTCCTGCGTATGGAATGCTATCAGGTTGGTCCGTACATGATCACAAAGCATGTCCTCATTGCCATGAACATACAACATCAAAATTCTTGAATTTTAGCAGGAAGGTTTGTTATTGCGGCCATCGACGTTTCCTTCCTCCAGACTACCCTTATAGGTTAGACACGATTCACTTTGATGGTCATCAGGAGCTTTTTGGACCTCCATCCCCATTGTCCGGAGAGAACGTGACTGCTAAATGGGATGGTTACAATAATGTGACCTTCGGGATGGATCCGACGAAACATGTCAAACCACCATTTTGGAATAAGTTAAGCATTTTCTTCGAGCTTCCGTACAGGTCAACAAATTTAGTGCGTCATTGTCTGGACGTCATGCATATAGAGAAGGGAGTATTAGAGCACATACTTAACTTGCTTCTTTGTAAAGACGGGAAATCGAAAGACAACCTGAATGCTTGGATGGATCTACAAGAGTGGGGAATAAGAAGTGAATTGCACCCTAGACCGGTAACGGGTAAACCGGGTAAGTTTGTACTTCCTATTGCCGCTTATCATATGTTACAACCGGAGAAGAAAAGATTCCTGTAAGTGTTGCATGATTTGAAAGTTCCCACAAGTTTCTCAAGATCATTCAGCAAGAAAATAAAAATTGTGAAGGGCAAGATCGATGGGTTGAAAAGTCATGATAACCATGTTATCGTGGAGAACCTTCTTCCATTAACCCTCAGGACTTCTCTCCCCGAATCGGTTGGTCTAGTAATCAACGACCTATGTTGTTTTTTCAGAGAGTTGTGTGCTAAAACACTGGAGGTTGTGACACTGGATAAACTAGAAAATTCTATTGCGTTGATACTTTGCAAGTTTGAGCGTATTTTCCCACCGTCATTCTTCGATATCATAATACACTTGACGGTTCATCTTGCAACTAAGGCTAAGTTAGCCGGACCGATACAATATCGATGGATGTATCCCGTCGAGAGGTACGTGTAATTTTTCGTTTCGCGTAATTTATAAATTTATTGTTGTCATGTATGCCCGTATTTATTTATTCAACATATTTTCATTAGGTACCTCTACACTCTTAAAAAGTATATACGCAATAAAAATCGATCAGAGGGTTCTATCATGCAAGGTTATCTTCTTGATAAAGCAACCACATTTTGTTCCCACTATCTGGACGAGAACATTGAGACAAGACTTAACCGGCCTCGAAGAATTCAAGACGGGCCATATAGTAAAGCCGAGTATAAGAGGGTAGACACTATGTTTATCAACAAGACATACCGGTTTATCTTGCTTAATTGCGCATGTCTTGAACAAATTAGAGAGTAAGTTTTTTTTGGGATTAATTGTTATATTTGTGTTTGTGTGTGTATGAAATGATATAATATTAATGTCACCATTATTTGTCGAAAACAGAATTCATTTTAACGAGGTACGTGAGGGGCATCCTGATTGGAACGAAGAACAATTGGAAAAATATCATCAGGATAATTTTTGTGATTGGGTCACAGATCATATAAGTTATTCGAATAACATTTTATTGCTATCAGTTTTAATCTAAACTTGTATCGTTATGTATTTTTCGTAAAATTTATTATGTTAGATCCACGATCCGAACTTGTCTGCATCATTTGAGAGTGATTCAAGATGTTTAGCTTAATTTCCTAGTATGGAGGTTGCATATTACAAAGGATTTGGTGTCCTTGGATACAAATTCGAAGTTAAGGACATAAAACATCTAGAACCACTCAGAATAGTGGGATTGCGACGGTAGGATCGGACGGTGTGATTTATTATGGGTACTTAAATTGTATACTCGGCATCCACTATCCCGGAAGATCAGAACCCTTTTATATATTCTAGTGTGCTTGGTACGATACGCAAACCGATACGGATAAGTGGAGAAGCAATCTTGGGACTTGGAAAGATGAATATGGATTGACCAGTGTGAACACACTTCGATTTTACGGTCAGGAAGATCCGTTTATCTTTCCGAACCAAGCGTTCCAAGTATACTACTCACAGTGTTTGTGTAACACCCGAGCCCAATGCTACTAATGTTAGTTGTATGTATGCCCTAGAAGCCAGTATTGTACAGATGATGTATATTATATTGGATGCTTGGACATATATAGAGATGACTTTCTTGCTCGATATGATAGTATGCTATCTGGTTACTCTTTATCTTAACATGTATACTAGTCTCTTTAAACTGTCTTATAGTTACATGTTGGTAAAGCCCTTAGGATGTGTACTTGACTGCCTGGACTATGATGCAGATCATACTAGTGGGGACATGGTAGTTCATAAGTACATCCTTCAAGGTCGACGGGGCATCGATATACCAGTGTAGACTAGCGTATACGCTTCTCGACCCATGAGATGGGCGATGGATGATCCCATATCCATTGGTGTTTGACATCAGAGATGGTATACAGGTGCTCAGTGGAGACTGGGTACACTGGACGGACTCGCCGAGAACTCCCAGATGGTATTATACCTCACGTCAGATGGCAGTTCTCAGGTGACACTTGTGCAGGTTAGTCTGTAGACCCGAGATCGTCATAGAGGCTTGTGTAATTCCCACTGTGCTTTGATCTCCACCTTACCACGTCCATGAGGGCATGCAAAACGGTGGTTTTTGGGTACATTCCCGAGTCACATGGAGGCAATGAGCGATAGGAGGGGTTTCGTCTCTCCCGGTATTGGGGGTTGATGTTGCGCTGTGCTCGATTGGCCGTAACAGGGAAGTCCCTGGCCAGGGCTGATCAGAGATTTTCTGGAAAGTGTTACCAGTAGTTTCTCAACCCGTTATGAGCCTCACATCGGCACGACTTATCGGTTATTAGGGTCTGACGTTTACCACCATTAGACTTGATATACGACATATCAGACGAACATACCGGACTTTACGGTAAGTGTTACTGGTTGGATTCACAGGAGTGTGAGCGGGCTAGCTCGTCGATCTTCTGATCGCTCAATACCCGGGTTGCCGTTACGTTTAGCAGACCGCTTGCGGCTTGTGGGTGCTTGATATGATCATCATCTGCTATCGGCGTATTGACGAGTCTTTAGAGTCCTACACAGATGTTTCCTGGCTCAAGCGAAACGAAATAGGGGCGCATATGAGATATGTGCGGGACCGAGAATGATGCGTGTATGTGATACCGCATTTCATTCTCGTGATGAATGTTTCGATTGGTTGTATGTGATATAACCTAGTTATCGAATCAAAGATTGATTCGATAAGTCGATACATTGGATACTAGTCGGTTATGTGCGACATGACCGGATCATTGAATCAAGTGTTGATTTAATGATTTAATGTATAATTATATATTTGATATATTACTTTGCATTAACTAGTATTGGTTCACTTTAAAGGGATTTTCTCACTTGAAAAGCACATTGTATATGTGATATATTTTGTGTGCACTTGATTGTATCATGTTTGATGTTGCATGCTAACTTATGTTTTGTGTAAAGATTAAACCATGGTTGTGTAATGGTTAGGGTTTCCTTTTTATTACTCATTTATTTATTTATTGATTTTGGAAAGGATAATGAAGAAAAATGGTGGCTTTCTTTGTATTTAGTTGAAGCTTCATGAAGGTTTGATTTTGTTACCATTTTGTCTTCATCCTTAACCCTAACCATTCTAACTAACCATGATCTATTCTCTACACTTTACCATGGTTAGCATATGATAAGTATTGATTTTATTTTCATTTTAAAAGCAACACTTATCATATCTTTTCTTCTTCTTCATCATCTTCATCAAGAAGGAAAGCTTGTCTTCATCAATGGCATCTTGAGCAAAAGTGTGTTAAATCCAATTCTAAAGTGAACCCACCTCCTATTTCTTCACCCTCTACCTCTTGCCAAGTAGTATAGGGTGTTTTCTTCATAAGTTTCACAACTTGGTGAAGTTGGAGCTTGAACTTGTGTAGCCTCGACGTAGATCATCTTCGGCATCGTAGCCGACGACTGTTCCGCTCATTTCTCCGATGAAGCCGATGCGAGAGTCCAAGATTCGTGATGGACAGCGAGGGGACAACTACGTGGAGCTAAGGAAGTGGATAACCGGATCTACAAAGGTTGTAGCATCTCACTTTTAGTTAAGATGTTAACTAGTTTCCTTTTTCGCCTAAAATTCTAGTTAACGATCCGTATTAGAGTTTCTCGGCACTCATAAAATTTGAAATTGGCATGGTTGATACCTTGTGAGACTTCATTAGTGTGCCTAGGAACCCTACAACTAATTTCAGTTACTGTTTGAACGTAGTGTGACACTTATTTCATTTATCTTGCTTGATTGTTACTTACTGTAAAATTTTACCCGACAAATTCATTTCTGCATATAACAATTTTTGGCATCTAAAATAAAATTAAAAATATTCATCTTGGCCTACTTGACACCCCTAACCCTGCTGTAGCGTCCGTGTAACGTGTTCTCGTCCCGTTTAGTGAAACGGGCGAGTTTGGGATGGCTACGTGCACGTACGTGTGTCCGTTTTGGAGGTATGCTTTTTGATCATAAAATACTTCATTTTCACTTTTGGATCCCGCTTAAAATTCTATTATTTCAATTTCAAATTTTTGGACCCGTCCCGGGCGCGATTTGGAAATGTTTCAATTTGCGCCAAAATCCCAAATTTTAATATTTTTAAAACCGCCGTATACTTATATATTTTTAACCATCTAAATTTTTATAATCTAATAAATCTTTAATTTAAAATTTTTTCCTAACAAACAAATTCAATCCCGACCAATCAATGAACTCTTAAACCACGTGGGCCCTTACCTCTCTCTATCTCTCTCCTCTCTCTCTCTCCCGGTTTCTTTATCTCTCTCTCTCCTCTCTCTATCTTTCTCTCTCTCTTTCATCTATATATATTTCTCTTCTTCCCTTTCTTTCTCCTTCAGCAACCCTAAACCCACGCGAACCCTAGCCGCGCACCCCGTCGCCACCGCAGCCACAACGCCGAAGCCACTACCACCGACCTCCTCGCCTCCTCAACCTCGTCTCATCCGAATCCTCCTTCACCGTTCTTCCCGAGCGCCTGCACACCCCTGCACCTGCAACCACGGCCACCTGAGCACCCCTGCACGCGTCTGCGCCGCCTCTGGTCGTCGCCGACGATCACCAGACCACCCTTGAACGCCCTGTAAGGGCTTTCTCCATCTCATTCTCCCTTTTTCTTCTGTACTTGCTATTTACTGTTATGGGTTCTTGAAGGGTGCTACTGTTCACCGCCGGAGCACCGCCGTCGCAACCGACGATCTCGACCCCTTTACTGATCATTGTGAGCACCCCTTCTCAGATCCTCCTTCCCTCCTTCTTTGTATTTGTTTTCTTTCTTGTTGCATGCCTTGATTTTTGTCCACTGTTCATTCCTCGGCCGGAATCCGACGATGCCGACGACGTGACCCGACGTTCCAGCGAGGTACCCCGACCTGTGTGGTTCCATTGTTCGTCGTTTGGGTTCATTCCGTGAACCGTGCGCCCGTCACGAGATTCCCTGCCGACGTTTTACGTCCCGTTTCTCCCGGTTCGCGACCCATCGAGGCAAGTACCCCTTGCTACATGATATACAATATTTACATATATATTATGACACCCTAAACCTGTAAATTTAACTTTGGTACGATCATTTCTCATTTTTATGTACAATATTGTTATATATCATTTTATCTTTAAACTTGGAACCTACAGTTTGCAATTGAACCTAATAACCACATTTACCGTTTAATCACATTTTTATATTGACGTAGCTTATGGCATTTATCTCTATAGTTTTGTTCCATTTGGACACTCGTGTGCATTTTAACCTGTAATAGCTGTATTGAACCTTTATAAAAATCATTGCACCTCTCAAGTTCTTAAACTTGTTAACATGATTAAAAGGCCAAAATTGTCATACTGCATTCGCATAATATTGAAATCATCTCTGTGACACAACTGATAACTGTACTGCAAATTAAGTAAATCTGCCTATTGCTTAATTCATTGTTTATATCATCTTGATGATAACCATGCTTGATTGTATAACTGATTGTGAGCACACCCATGATATTGTTTGCATCTTGACCTGACTTGCTACATATATATTGAACTACCCGACATGGTACCGTATACTGCTTGACTTGACCTAATGTACCATGACCTGATCCGTTACCTGATCTTGTGTCTAATGCCAACAAACCTGACATGTAGTCCTCATGGACCGTTCATGTTGTCTATCTAGACAAACCTGTTTACCTGATCCTGTGTTGGCATTAGTTTCTTGATTTCGGGATACCTGACTTGACTTGCACATATAACTTGGGGGTATGGGGAAATCAAAGGTGAAACCGGACTTGTAACTCAACAGTTCACTACTTGTACTGATCAGTTTTAGAGGCCAGGCCCGCCTCGCAACGATGCTGCTGACATCGTTGGTCTTTATCCTTTCCCTGTTAGTGCCTAGCGGCACGTCTCGGTTTCAGCCCGAGAGTCTTAGACCGTGGTCCCGGGCATGCACGGGATACTATTGAGTTACATCGATGATTCATCAATTTGATTTCAAAGACTTTAGAACAGAGAACCTGATAGAATAGTCCAGTTTACCTACTGCACATTACCCTGCACTGCTCTGATTCATATTATTGTCACCCTTGCTTTATTCATGTTTATACTCGCATTGCCTGTTTATTATGTTATTATTTGATGACTTGACGCGCTGACGTCTGGGTTTTGCATGGCCCAGATTCTGTACCGCTGTCGCAGCCCGAGCAGGAGTACTTCAGCCAACAGGCCGAGCTGTGAGTTCAGCAGTAGTTAGTTTTTCTTTTATGCATTTTATTCCTGATGTGAGCCCGCATTATGGGACATATATTCCAGTTGCTTATATTGGATCTTTCGCTTCCACATTTTATTATTCTTGACTCATGATTTATCTTGGTTTATGGACATGTTTAGTTAGTTTACTTTCCTGTTCTTGATATCTCTACAGCCGTAATGTGACTGTGGATGGATACTTCCTACCCACAGGTAGCATGGTTGGCTATGTCACGAGCCCATTTTAGCGTACTCTGGGAAGCGGGGCGTGACATGGTTCTTTTGGTATCAGAGCGATAGGTTAATCGGGTTGATTCTTTTGTAGTTGGGTATTGTACCCAATACACGAATCAGAATACCAGTGTTTAGGAACCATGTCCTGCCACCTTGCCGTTTTACCATTCTTGAATCACATTCTTCCTGATTATATCTTTTACGATGTGCAAACTTCCTTTGCATATCGACTCGAAACCTGATTCCTTATTATCTCTAGGACTTAGGTGACTTGGGTGGAGTTATGTAATTGTGGCTATGATACCGCGGTATAGTTACAATGCGGCACTCTATTTAAGTATCTTGGAGTTCTAGCCTTGATCTATATTTTGAATCTATCACCATGCTAATGTTGGGTGTTTTTGATTTCAGGAATATGACAGGTAAGAATTTGAAGACGTACCAAAGGCGTGTGGACGAAGCCGCCATGCTTGGAGTGATAAGAGGAATGCTGGAGAATCAAAAGAGACAGACTGAGTTGATCCAGCAACAAGCGGACTCGTTTCAGGAAGGTTTGTAGATCGTTCAGCAGTCTGTGAACAATGTTAGAGCTAAACCAGTCGACCGAGTAGGGACCGTAGCAGATTTCAGACGTTTGGGTCCGTCTACATTTACTGGTTTGGAGGAGCCGTTGCCAGCGGAGCAGTGGCTAGTTGACACAGAGAATTTGCTTGTTGCAGCACAGATTCCAGATGAGAAAAGAGTGGATGTGGTACGCATTCAGTTAGTGGACTATGCCCGAGAATGGTGGCTTGTGGAGGAGAACCGTTTGCCCAAGCTGGTCAAGTGGGCGGATTTTTCAAAGAGTTTCCTGGAAAAGTTCTTCCCACGGACTGCACGGGAGGAAATGGAAGAGAAATTCATCGGGCTAAAGCAGAATGGAGCACCCGTAGATGTGCATGCAGCAGAATGGACAAGACTCAGTAGATTCGCTGGACCTTTAGTTGCCAACGATGCAGACAGGGCACGGAGGTTCATGCGCAGTTTGGACGTGGACATCCAGAGGCAGATTGTCTCCCTGGGTTTGACCACTTTCTCACAGGTTCTTATGGCAGCTCGAGAACAGCAGAGCCTATCGGGAAAAACTGGGAGTTCACAGCAGACAGCAGTTGCGGTAAGGAAGCCGGCATTTGTACCCAACCGAGCTCATGGTCGCAGAGGTATACCAATGGACCGTCGAGGCGTAACACCGATGAAGAAGCCTACTGTCGTTGATCAGAGGAAGCGCGTGGTCTGTAGCTATTGCCACTTACCTGGACATTTGTAAAGGGAGTGTCGCAGAATGCAAGGACTCTGTTTAGTTTGTGGAGCGGCAGATCACACGATTAACTCGTGTCCGTCGAAGCTTCGTACAAAGGATGATATTCAGAAGCCTCCGCATAGACCCTTTCAGGGACAGAAGCAGCTGACTCAAGGACCTAATCAGGCTTGAGCTTTTACCTTGACAGCTGAGGAAGCTAAGGCGTCAGGAGAAGTTGTTTCAGGTACTTTACTCGTTCATGGTTTTCCCGCATTGGCGTTATTTGATTCTGGTGCATCCCATTGTTTTATGTCATCCAAGTTTTTAACTACACACTCGATTGACTACACGACCCTGTCTAGTTTCTGGGACATACACACTGGGAATGGGAAAATCATAGCTAGTAGGGAATGTAAAGATTGTACAGTTGTTGTGTGCGGACGGGAGCTTTTTGCAGATTTCTTGGTGATTGATACGGGAAGCTATGAAGTCGTCTTGGGAATGGATTTTCTTGGCACTTTCCATGCTCACATTGATTGTAGGGCAAAGAAAGTGATTTTCCAGATTCCCGGACATCTCGAGTTTACCTTCACTGAAGGAAGCAGTTCTGTCGGGCCAGTCGAGTTTAGGGCTAGGTCGACAAATGATATTCTTGCAGCAATGGAAGTTGATGAAAGTAAAGAGCCGGCTGTTGTTCACGATTTTATGGACGTGTTTGAAGATATATCGGGTTTACCGCCGAAGCGAGACGTGGAGTTCACAATTGATCTTATTCCTGGTGCAGTGCCAGTATCTAAAGCGTATTATCCAATGGCACCAGTAGAGTTGGAAGAAGTCAAGAAACAGGTTGCTTAATTGCTCGAGAAAGGTTGGATTCGAAGCAGTAACTCGCCTTGGGGAGCTCCAGTTCTTCTAGTAAAGAAGAAGGATGGCACAAGAAGGATGTGCATCGACTATCGAGAATTAAACCGGGTGACTATTAAGAACAAGTACCCTATCCCTCGCATTGGAGAACTTTTTGAGCATCTTAGTAGCGCGAGGGTATTCTCGAAGCTGGATTTGCGATCCGGATATCATCAGGTCCGAGTGAAAACAGAAGATATTTGCAAGACGGTGTTCCGAACTCGGTACGGACATTACGAGTACTTAGTGATGCCCTTCGGAGTAACGAATGCGCCTGCAGTATTCATGGACTTGATGAACCGAATCTTTTCACCATTCTTGGATCAGTTTATTATGGTATTCATCGACGATATTCTGGTTTACTCGAAGAGTTTTGAGGACCATGCTGAGCATTTGAAGATCGCACTGCAGACATTGAGACAGGAGAAGTTATACGCGAAGATGAGTAAGTGCGAGTTTTGGCTAGAGGAAGTGAAGTTTTTGGGGCATGTTGTGTCGGGCGATGGAATTGCCGTCGATCCCGAAAAGATTGCAGCAGTTCGAGATTGGCCGATTCCAAAGAATGTTGCGGAGATAAGAAGCTTTCTTGGACTCGCCGGATATTACAGGAGATTTTTGGAGAACTTTGCTCGTCTGGC
Source organism: Agapanthus africanus (assembly GCA_030015575.1). Taxonomy (NCBI): domain Eukaryota; kingdom Viridiplantae; phylum Streptophyta; class Magnoliopsida; order Asparagales; family Amaryllidaceae; genus Agapanthus; species Agapanthus africanus. The sequence goes on from CM057337.1 coordinate 545,272,471, forward strand.
AGAGCCGTTGACCAAGCTTACGCGCAAGGAGGTACCTTTCGTATGGACGGATAAGTGTGCGTTAGCTTTCGAGACGTTGAAGCAGAAGTTGATAACCGCCCCTATTCTGACCGTGCCAGACAAATCCGGAGGATTGGTGATTCACAGCGACGCATCTGGGAAAGGTTTGGGATGTGTTTTGATGCAGCATGGAAAGGTTGTAGCGTACGCATCAAGACAATTGAAGACCCATGAGAAGAATTACCCAACTCATGACTTGGAACTTGCAGCTGTGATTTTCGCTTTGAAGATTTGGAGACACTACCTTTTGGGCGAAAGGGTCGAAGTTTTTACTGATCATAAGAGCTTGAAGTATGTGTTCATACAGAAGAAGCTTAATATGAGACAGCATAAATGGTTGGAGCTGATGGCTGACTACGATCTTGATTTTAAGTACCATCCGGGGAAGGTTAACGTCGTGCCGGATGCACTTAGTCGGTTACCAGCAATTCAGGTGTTAACTACGCAGAAGGAGATCGTTGCAGATTTTCGAAGATTTGACTTGGAGGTTGTGCTACCGCATTCTTCGGGAAAATTGATGCAGCTACAAGTACAGTCATCGTTGATCGAGAATATTAAAGCAGCACAATCGCAGGACCCTAGACTGCAAAAGTTTCGAGAGCAGGTTGAAGCCGGACTACGAACAGATTATTGATCCACAAAGATGGTTCGTTGAGGTATGGTAGCCGTTTGTGTGTGCCAAAGGGGGATATTCGTGAAGAGCTTATGAAGGAGGCACACAGTTCAGCTTATTCTGTACATCCAGGAGGCACAAAGATGCACCGAGATATTCGACAGCATTTCTGGTGGGAAGGCATGAAACGGGAGATTGCTCGCTTTGTGGCGAAGTACTTGGTGTGTCAGCAAGTTAAGGCTGAACATCAAAGGGTTGCTGGTTTATTGCAACCACTTCCGATTCCTCAGTGGAAGTGGGAACATATAACCATGGATTTCGTGACGGCTTTACCGCGGAGTCCAAAAGACAACAATGCAGTATGGGTAATTGTGGATCGATTGACCAAGGCAGCTCACTTTATTCCTTTCCGGGTTGGTCAATCAACAGAGACTTTGGCGGAGCGGTACATGCAGGAGATTATAAGATTGCATTGAGTACCGATGAGCATCGTGTCCGATCGGGATACTCGGTTCTTATCACACTTTTGGCGGAGTCTACAGGAAAGTTTGGGGACTCGATTGAAGTTTAGCACAGCTTATCATCCTCAAACTGATGGTCAGTCGGAGAGAACGATCCAAACTCTTAAAGACATGTTGAGGGCATGCATGTTGGACTTCAAGGGTTCTTGGGAGGATCATCTGCATTTGGTGGAGTTTTCTTACAACAACAGTTTTCAGGCAACTATCCAGATGGCTCCATTTGAAGCTTTGTATGGTCGTAAGTGCCGTTCACCTGTTTGCTGGGACGATGTCGGTGAACGAAGATTGTTGGGACTAGATTTGGTTGTGCAGACAGTTGAGAAGGTTAACATTATCAGGAATCATATGAAGGCAGCACAAGACCGACAGAAGAGTTGGGCAGACACGTCAAGAAGACCTCTAGAGTTCGCCGTGGGTGATTTGGTGTTCTTGAAGATATCACCGACTAGAGGGGTGATTCGTTTTGGAAGTCGAGGAAAGCTTAGTCCTCGATTCGTTGGACTCTTTGAGATCTTAGAGCGTGTTGGTAAGGTAGCGTATCGTTTGGCGTTACCGCAGTCCTTGATTAATGTGCACGATGTGTTTCACGTATCTCAACTACGAAGGTATATTCGAGATGAAACGCACGTATTGGATCATTCGGAGCTAACTATACGAGAAGACTTAACTTTTGAGGAACGACCGATTGAAATGATGGATCGAAGGGAAAAGGTTCTTAAGAACAAGGTGATCCCTCTTGTGCTTGTTTCTTGGGGTAATCGCTCGCATGGAGAGTCCACTTGGGAACGAGAAGATGAAATCCGGCAGAAGTTTCCTCACATTTTCTTGTAGTTTTCTATCTTTGTATTCTTGGAATTTTGAGGACGAAATTCTTTTGTAGTTGGGTATAATGTAACACCCGAGCCCAATGCTACTAATTTCAGTTACCGTTTGAACGTAGTGTGACACTTATTTCATTTATCTTGCTTGATTGTTACTTACTGTAAAATTTTACCCGGCAAATTCATTTCTTCATATAACAATTTTTGGCATATAAAATAAAATTAAAAATATTCATCTTGGCCTACTTGACACCCCTAACCCTGCTGTAGCGTCCGTGCATCGTGTTCTCGTCCCGTTCAGTGAAATGGGCGAGTTTGGGATGGCTACGTGCACGTACGTGTGTCCGTTTTGGGGGTATGCTTTTTGATCATAAAATACTTCATTTTCACTTTTGGATCCCGCTTAAAATTCTATTATTTCAATTTCAAATTTTTGGACCCGCCCCGGGCGCGATTTGGAAATGTTTTAATTTGCACCAAAATCCCAAATTTTAATATTTTTAAAACCGCCGTATACTTATATATTTTTAACCATCTAAATTTTTATAATCTAATAAATCTTTAATTTAAAATTTTTTCCTAACAAACAAATTCAATCCCGACCAACCAACGAACTCTTAAACTAGGTGGGCCCTTACCTCTCTCTATCTCTCTCCTCTCTCTCCCCCCATTTCTTTATCTCTCTCTCTCTCCTCTCTCTCCCCATCTCTCTCTCTCTCTATCTTTCTCTCTCTCTCTCTCTCTCTCATCTATATATATTTCTCTTCTTCCCTTTCTTTCTCCTTCAGCACCCTAAACCCACGCGAACCCTAGCCGCGCACCCCGTCGCCGCCGCAGCCCCAACGCCGACGCCACTACCACCGACCTCCTTGCCTCCTCAACCTCGTCTCATCCGAATCCTCCTTCACCGTTCCTCCCGAGCGCCTGCACACCCCTGCACCTGCAACCGCGGCCACCTGAGCACCCCCTGCACGTGTCTGCGCCGCCCCCGGTCGTCGCCGACGATCACCAGACCACCCTTGAATGCCCTGTAAGCGCTTTCTCCATCTCATTCTCCCTTTTCTTCTATACTTGCTATTTACTGTTATGGGTTCTTGAAGGGTGCTACTGTTCACCGCCGGAGCATCGCCGTCGCAACCGACGATCGTGAGCACCCCTTCTCAGATCATCGTGAGCTCCCCTTCTCAGATCCTCCTTCCCTCCTTCTTTGCATTTCTTTTCTTTCTTGTTGCATGCCTTGATTTTTGTCCACTGTTCATTCCTCGGCTGGAATCCGACGATGCCGACGACGTGACCCGACGTTCCAGCGAGGTACCCCGACCCGTGTGGTTCCATTGTTCATCGTTTGGGTTCATTCCGTGAACCGTGCGCCCGTCGCGAGTTTCCCCGCCGACGTTTTACGTCTCGTTTCTCCCGGTTCGCGACCCGTCGAGGCAAGTACCCCTTGCTACATGCTATACAATATTTACATATATATTATGACACCCTAAACCTGTAAATTTAACTTTGGTACGATCATTTCTTATTTTCATGTACAATATTGTTATATATCATTTTATCTTTAAACTTGGAACCTACAGTTTGCAATTGAACCTAATAATCACATTTACCGTTTAATTATATTTTTATATTGACGTAGCTTATGGCATTTATCTCTATAGTTTTATTCCATTTGGACACTCGTGTGCATTTTAACCTGTAATAGCTGTATTGAACCTTTATATAAATCATTGCACCTCTCAAGTTCTTAAACTTGTTAACATGATTAAAATGCCAAAATTGTCATACTGCATTCGCATAACATTGAAATCATCTCTGTGACACAACTGATAACTGTACTGCAAATTAAGTAAATCTGCCTATTGCTTAATTCATTGTTTATATCATCTTGATGATAACCATGCTTGATTGTATAACTGATTGTGAGCACACCCATGATATTGTTTGCATCTTGACCTGACTTGCTACATATATATTGAACTACCCGACATAGTACCGTATACTGCTTGACTTGACCTGATGTACCATGACCTGATCCGTTACCTGATCTTGTGTCTAATGCCAACAAACCTGACATGTAGTCCTCATGGACCGTTCCTGTTGTCTATCCAGACAAACCTGTTTACCTGATCCTGTGTTGGCATTAGTTTCTTGATCTAGGGATACCTGGCTTGACTTGCACATATAACTTGGGGGTATGGGGAAATCAAAGGTGAAACCGGACTTGTAACTCAACAGTTCACTACTTGTACTGATCAGTTTTAGAGGCCAGGCCCGCTTCGTGACGATGCTGCTGACATCGTTGGTCTTTATCCTTTCACTGTTAGTGCCAAGCGGCACGTCTCGGTTTCAGCCCGAGAGTCTTAGACCGTAGTCCCGGGTATGCATGGGATACTATTGAGTTACATCGATGATTCATCAATTTGATTTCAAAGACTTTAGAACAGAGAACCTGATAGAATAGTCCAGTTTACCTACTGCACATTACCCTGCACTGCTCTGATTCATATTATTGTCACCCTTGCTTTATTCATGTTTATACTCGCATTGCCTGTTTCTTATGTTATTATTTGATGACTTGACGCGCTGACGTCTGGGTTTTGCATGGCCCAGATTCTGTACCGCTGTCGCAGCCCGAGCAGGAGTACTTCAGCCAACAGGCCGAGCTGTGAGTTCAGCAGTAGTTAGTTTTTCTTTTATGCATTTTATTCCTGATGTGAGCCCACATTATGGGACATACATTCCAGTTGCTTGTATTGGATCTTTTGCTTCCGCATTTTATTATTCTTGACTCATGATTTATCTTGGTTTATGGACATGTTTAGTTAGTTTACTTTCCTGTTCTTGATATCTCTACAGCCGTAATGTGACAGTGGATGGATACTTCCTACCCACAGGTAGCATGGTTGGCTATGTCACGAGCCTATTTTAGCGTACTCTGGGAAGCGGGGCGTGACAGTTTGAAGCATCCGGGATGGAGTGTTATATGCCGATGGAAACCCAGAGATGTCTACGATGTCCCAGAATTCGAGGACAGCGATGAGGATGAAGAAGAGAGAAGGCTTAAAGTGCTCCGACCGTCTGTTTCGAAGGACGGGTTGTCTTCGGCCGATCATGAAGTTACGTGGGTTAGAAATGACATCGACGATGAAATCCAAGTAGATATGTATAATGCGCCCACGAAACGAAAAAGGTTATCAGTAATGTTATATTATTACTTCACATTTTACGATCTATACATATATAGTCAATACTTTTAATGATTTTCTAATGCGTCCACGAACCGTTTATCTTGATTTGATGACGATGTCGGGAGCAGCGAGGGGCGGTAGGAGCTCTAGCCGCGGCAGTGGCAGAGGCAGATGCAGAGGCAGAGCGATCCTGCCGCCCGGAGAGCTCCGTAGGGAGCTTCAGAGGGCCGGTCTTGCACCCGGATCGGAGACCCCTTTGGATGCCTCCTTCCGTGTGGATTTTGCCACACCTCCAGGTATACTGCACGCATATCCATTTTGAATGTAATATTACAGATATTCATGCATGTTTATGTCAAAATTACTTATATTGTCAATGTTTGATTGTCTAGTTGTTGGTGATGCGTCCACATCTAGGACAGATGTCACTCCCGCTCCTCCAGGTATGTTTATATATCATATAGTGCATGTATATTGATTTAGAATGCTATATCATAAATATACACACATTCCTTTTGCTCTTACTTAGCAATTTTTATTATTGTCTAGCTGTAGGTGGTAACACCACCGCACCTGCGGGTATGTTTATATATCCTATAGTGCATGCAAATTGATTTAGAACGTTATATTATTGATCTACACATTCTTTTTGCAATTACTTATATAATCTATTTTTAATCGTCTAATTATAGGTGGTGTGTCCACATCTAACGCAGGGGCCACTCCTGCCACTTCCATACCCTCCGCATCGTCTGTAGGTTAGTATGAATAAATATAAAATATTTATTCATTTTACATATGCTCTATAGAATAAATATGAACTTCATGGAAATTTAGCGTCAATGTTTATTTTTTAGTTGGAGGGGATGCGTCCGCATCCGGGACCCCGGCTGTTCCTCACCGGAGGAACTATCGTCCCGCTCGTGCTGCTGCCCGGGCCCAGGCTCATGCTTTAGTCACCGGAGGTATATATCACACTTAAATTTTCGTTTAACCTTGATTTCTTAATATAACTTTGTTTTAATATTGATTTTCTTGATATTTCTTGCAGACGCAGGGCCTCTCCATCCCCAGAGGGGGACTCGAGGCCCGATTCAGTCCCATAGGCTGAGGCCTGATAGAGCTAGGGGGGAGGCAGCATTCCCCCTCTTTTTACCCTTGACTATCGCTATACCGGTCCTCATGCCGAGAGGTTCGGCCGGTATATGGGGGACGAGAGCCGGCTCGTGAAGAACTATCCACTTCACGTTGAGTGGGGCGAGCGGCACCGGCGCTCATTCGCCCTCTTCTTTGATCAGGCTCGGGTACGTATTAATATATATTTTCATTTGATTTATCCAATATATTTATTATTAACACTTGCAATCTAATAACAATGTTTTTTTTTGTATTTTCAGTTGGATTACGATTTTCAGCCCGTACCCGACCCTGATCACCCTGGGAGGGTGCTCGACCTTCATGCTCTGTACAATGGCCTGATGAAGAACATGCAGACCAAGGTCCGATACAACCGGAATGAGATAAAGGCCGACTGCTACTCCCTGTGGATGGCGACCCCCGAGGCAGAGAGAGCGGCCCTCCTATCTACTCCGGCGTTTGCGAGAGTCAACGCAGAGACATGGCCTCTATTGTGCGAATATTTCGACTCTCAATGCAAACATGTATGTATTTTAAATGTAATTCATTGTTTAGGATATAATTTATTATTTTGTGTTCCTTAATTAGAAAACTAAATGTTAATGCGTTGTGCAGAAACAGGCCGCTCAGAATATAGAGAACAGGAAGTCGGCGAAGAGGGGTCGCCCCACTTACACAGGTGGCTCAAAGAATATTACTCGAGCCATGGAGTTATCGGTAAATTACAATAGAACGACCTTTGTGATATTCTGCAATATTAAGAGTTATTTTCTAATATATCTAATATTAAGAGTTATTTTCTAATATTGCAGACAGCTCAGACCGTGGCGCAAGGTGGTACACCGAGCGTGCTGTCCGCATATCTTGTCGTCTACGGCACCTCGACAGATCCCGCCACGGGCGAGCTTCGATATCCCGACATCGCTATCCAGGAGTATTGCGTAAGTGTTAATATTTATTCTACCCATATTTGAAATTTTAGTTTTGGAAGGTTCAAATTTAAATTTTATACTTAAACTTTACTGCTTAATGTGGGTGTAGGAGCGGGTGGTTGAGCAGGCCGAGGCCTCGGAGATCGATTTTACCGGACAGAGTGATCCGAGGCTGCTGACCCCAGTCCTGGACGCCGCACACGGAGGGCACCACGGAGGTTGGGAGAGAGGCCAGGGACTGGGCCCTAGCAGGGCCCATATGAGGTTGGACTCCACCCCGGCGGTTACTTCCTCCGTCTCCAGTGAGCGACATGTCCAGCAGGAACTGGAGAGCTTGAAGGCCACCATTCAGGAGTTGAAGGTGATGATGGTATGTATACTACTTTATAGTAAAATATCATGTCATATTATAGATATCAACATATCCATAATTAGTACGTAACCTGAACTTATTTGGTTGTAGACTTAGGTTTGATTAATCATACATACATATCTAATTAAAATAAACTACGGTTTTCCAAACCAGATATCCAAATGGGGTTTCGAAATAACTTGATAATGATACGAATTCGAATAATACACAGTTCTTACACGCTTATTACACACGTTAGGTCCAGACGCGACAGGGTATATCGGCCGAGCCTCCACATGCATCTCCTTCGGCTGCGGCCCCACAAGCCACTACATTGGCTGTGGTTCCGCAAACAGCTCCTATAGCTCCACCGCCCGCTCAGACTCCCGCAGCCGTGGCTCCGCAAGCCACTACCTCGACGGCGGTTGCGCAGACCACATCGCCAGCTCCACAGCTCGCTCAGACTCCCGCATGCGCCGAATTGCATGGTTTATTGACCCAGGAGCAGGCGCGCCAGATTCTAGCGTTTATCTGAGGTGGAGCTGGACCGAGCTAGGGTAGCTTTTTGATTCTTATTTTTTGAAACATGTATTTATTTATATAATACATATTGTACTACATTTTGAAACATTTTGGACGATATTGATATTGGTTTATATTTATATCATATTCAGTTTTTTGGTTTCTTTTGTATATTATATGCGTGAGATGTGATTATGAATAATGCGATATATGTTGTGTGATGATTAATTTTATATTTGATTGATGTATATATTATTGTGCACAGGGTGAGAAAAAATCAGGCAGCCCTTTTTAAAAAAAAAGATAATATGTACCTACGGATTAATCCGTAGGTACACATGTTGCCCCTACGGATTAAACCGTAGGGGCAAAATATCAGAATAACTGATATTTTCCCCCTGATCTCAGTATCAGGGGGTTGGGAGTGCCCCTACGGATATATCCGTAGGGGCAAACAAAAGCCCCTACGGACGTATCCGTAGGGGCAAAATATCAGGATTTCTGATATTTTGCCCCTACGGATACGTACCTACGCATGTATCCGTAGGGGCTATTTCTTTGCCCTACGGATTCATCCATAGGTACAAGTAATATATTTAAAAAAACCGTAAATAAAATAATTTTTTTGCCCCTACGGTCTACTCCGTAGGGGAAAAGAGACCTACACAGAACTCCGTAGGGGCAAGTTTTTGTCCGTAGGGGCAAGTTCAGGGCTTCAACTTGCACCAACGGCGTTTGTACCTACAGGGTATTTTATTGTCCCTACGGCTATATCCGTAGGGGCAGTGGTTGGCCCCTACGGATAAATCCGTAGGGGCAACCCTTATTTGTAGCAGTGAGAGGCAGCCGAGCGGCTACCCTGCTTGGTTATCCCTGGCCGGTAGCTTCCCTGCACGCAACGCCAGGGATCAAAACCCTCACCAAGAGGCAACCGCGCAGCTTCACTGCCCGGTTATCCTTAGCAGGCCTCCTACGGCCCCTCTAACACTAAGGATCAAAGCCCTCGTCTAGAGGCCGCCGAGAGGCTACCCTGCTCGGCTATTCTTGGCCGGTAGCTTCCCTACACGCAATGCCAGGGATCAAAGTCCTCGCCTAGAGGCAGCCGAGCGGCTACCCTGCTCAGCTATCCCTGACCGATAGCTTCCCTACATGCAACGCCAGGGGTCAAAGCCCTCGCCAAGAGGCCACCACATAACTCCACTTCCCGGTTATCCCTAGCAGGCCTCTTACAGCCCCTCCAACGCTAAGGTTCAAAGCCCTCGCCTATAGGCAGCCGAGCGGATACCCCGCTCGGCTATCCCTGGCCGGTAGCTTCCCTACACGCAATGCCAGCAATCAAAGCCCTCGCCAAGAAGCAACCACCCAGCTTCACTGCCCGGTTATCCTTAGCAGGCCTCCTACGGCCCCTCCAGCACTAAAGATCGAAGTCCTCCTTAGAGGCAGTCGAGCCCGACCCTTGCTCGGCTATACCCGACTGGTAGCTTCCTACCACGACCGACAGGGATCAAAGCCCTCACCAAGAGGCACCGGGCAGTAACCCTGTTCGGCCCCCGTCCTTAGTAGGCTTCTTACAGCCCCTCCCGCGCTAAGGATCAAGTCCTCCTTAGAGGCAGTCGAGCCCGATCCTTGCTCGGCTATCCCCGGCTGGTAGCTTCCTACCACAATCGACAGGGATCAAAGCCCTCTCCAAGAGGCACCGGACAGTAATCCTGCTCGGCCCCTATCCTGAAGGATCAAATCCCTCGCCAAGAGGTAACCGGACCCGCCCTTGTTCGGTCATCCCCGGCTGGTAGCTTCCTACCCACGACACCAGGGATCAAAACCCTCACCAAGAGGCATCCGAGTGGCTTCCCCGCTTGGTCATCCCTGGTTGGTAGTTGCCTACCCACGATGGCAGGAATCAAAGCCCTCACTAAGAGACAGCCGAGCAGCTACCCTGCTCGGTCATCCCCGGCTGGTACCTTCCTACCCACGATGTCAGGGATCAAAGCCTTCGCCAAGAGGCAACCGAGCGGCTTCCCCGCTCGGTCATCCCCGGCTGGTAGTTGCCTACCCGCAAGACAGGGATCAAAGCCCTCGCCAAGAGGCAACTGAGCGGCTACCCTGCTCGGTCATCCTCGGCTGGTAGCTCCTGTTCCCCTCCGAAAGACGGCCGAGACTTTAGGTCTTACCTGAGATTCGGGGCAGATGCTATTTGGTTTTATCCGTCTACCTCTCCGAAGATGCCAAGTTGATTTATGGCACTGTGTATCGGAGGTTTAGACGGATGAGGCCGATGTAGCAGACTTCGTCAGATTCCCCCTCGATTGAGGGGGTTTTGATTGTGGGGACGCTCTTCCCTGCAGGCGCAAGCCCCTGTAGTTAATTACGCTACCGCATCGCGGTAACCACTTTCTCCTTCTCCAGAATTTCACTTCGTGTCGTGTGTGTTTATTTTTTTTGTGGTTGCCCATGGATTGTATACGGAGACTGAGTAATGCTGTCGCCCGTAGGACGTGGATTAGTCCAAATCCGTATTTACTTAGATTTGGGTTTGGTGTTTTTAATTTAAGGATGCATTAGTCGCGTTGCGGCTAAGATCAACTTAAACGTTTGTCAAGGATACGTTAGTCCTGTTTTGGACTAAGATCGACTTGACGTGATGATCGATTTAATAGATATGGTCGTCAGGACTCATCATCTCTCTAACGTCGTTGAAGGATTACAACGATAGGTGTCGGAGGAATTTAGAGATGTACCCTTGAACCAAAGTCGATTTAAAGTTTTATTTTTCATTTAAATGCTTAAGGATACGTTAGCCGTATTTAGGGCTAAGATTAACTTAAACGGGATCGTTTAGATCCGGTAAAAGAGTATTTGAAGCTATATTGTTCCAGTTTAGGGACGTGGTGGTCCGATATTAGTTTAGGAACGTTTCGGTCCAATATTAGTTTAGGGACGTATCGGTCCATGAGTTTAAGGACCCCGCAGTCCGTATCCATGTGTGGTCGTTGGGACCCGTCGCCTCTCTGACGTCGTTGAAGGATTACAACGAGAAGTGTCAGAGGAGTTCGGAGATGTACCCTCGAACCGGAGGTAAATTGATTTAAGAGAGCATTTGCGCTCAGTTCAATTTAACTTAAGGACTTACGGCCAGAATTGGGCTAAGTCCAGTTGAAAAGTATTCAACGCCTTTTATTTGTTTTTGGTCTGTTAGACCTGTGTTAGGGCTTGGCCCATTTTTAAATAATGCATTGCATTATTTTCTATTTTTTTGTTTGGGCTCTGCCCATAACAGATGCAGAGCATCAATTTATTTTGGGCACTGCAAGGCATCTGCATAGAATTTTTATTATTTTGTTTGGGCTTTGCCCATTTATAAATGATGCAGAGCATCAATTTAATTAGGCCTGTTTGGTCTTTTAATTGGGCCTGGCCCTTCAGGAAATGCATTGCATTTTCAGGCGCTTTGCGCCAATCAGAGAGCGCAAGCGCTTGTGATGACGCCACGTGTCATGCAAGCGCAGTGCGCTGCGCTTGCGCTGCTGACACGTGGCGCACCTTGGTGAGTTGCGCTAGAGAGCAGAGCTCTATCTTAACGCTCATAGCGCAAGTGATTCAGATGCTGACACGTGGCGCTTTCCCAAGAGTGCAACAGCGCAGTTTGGAAGTGCAAAGCACTAAGAATCTTTTAGATTCAAGAACAGAAGTGCAAAGCACTGTTAGATTTCTTGATCTAATTTAGATCAAAGAAAAAGATAAGTTTTTTCTTATCTTAAAGAACCAAAGGTTCATGAAAAAGTGCAAAGCACTATTTTTATTTTATTTATTCATTTATTTAGTTATGTTTAAAGATCAATGATCTTGTTTTTAGATTACTGATCTGTTCATAAGAGAATTTTCTCTTCTTTCAAAGGTTTTTACCTTCTGTTGTTCTTGAGGAGTTCTCGAGAGTCCTCTTCTCTTTTTTTTTAGAAAGATATTGATGCCTTTGAATTGAGGTCTGGGGTTCTTTTTATAGTGCCCATAAATTAGTTAAATTTGTTAAAGAGATCTTTCTCTGAGTGATTTGGGGAATTTTCCCCACCGTTGGATCTTTGATCCAAGGGCTTCTGTTTTATAGAAGAAAATCTTCTTGTTTTAACAAGAACAGAAAGATTTCTTTAAAATCTTAATTCTGTTTGGCGTAAATGCCCCAGCGCATGACACGTGTCGTGCAGCGCACAGCGCAACGCAACTGCGCTAGCGCATCTGCGCTGACACGTGTCGCGCAGCGCAAAGCGCAGCGCAACTGAAGCGTTGCTTCCTTTAATTTTGCTTAAAATAGAGCTTTCCTCTGATTGGGCACGCCTTCTTGGGCGCTGCGCTGACGTATCAGCGCCTGACATGTGGCGCGTTGCGCCCGAGATTTGAAGCGTTGCTTCAAAATTTTAAATTTTGAATTTCAACAGAGCTTTGCTCTGATTGGGCGAAACAAATGCCCCCCACCGTTGCGCTCACGTGGCGCACACGTGAGTGCAGCGGTGGCAAACTCCTGATCGTTGGATCAAGGGGTGAGCTCAAGGGGCGCAAGCACCTTATAAATAGGACCTCTGGCCCTTAGAAAAATCTCACCGTTTCAAGATTTTTATTTTCCAGAGCTTTGCTCTCATTCAAGAACTTTCAGAGCTTTGCTCATTTCTAAAGTCAAAAACTTTAGGTAAAATTAATTAAACTTAATTTAACTTAATCTTAACCAAAGAGCTTTGCTCTTACAGATCTTTTGATCTAAAGAGATCCCCATTGGGGTTTCATAAACAGAGCTTTGCTCTCAAGAACTTATAGATATGTAGAGATCTTGTTCATGGGTTCTAACCCATGAACAGAGCTTTGCTCTTTGAATCATCTGTAGATCTTTTAGATCTGAAAAAAATTTCATAAATTTTTCATGGATTTTTTTTTAAGATTCCAATAATTTTAATTCTTCTAGGTGTAACATTTTCTGATGGGCATTTCCATTATTACCATAGAGCTATGCTCTTTTTAAGGAACCTTATTTTCCTGAGACCAGAGTTTGACAAGTGTCACTCTGTGACAGAGCTTTGCTCTGAAAGAGGAGATTTTCTCCTTGTCTCTAGGGATTCTTCCCTTTTTTTTTAATGGGAATGTTTTCCTGGGGACCAACTGACAATCTCATCCAATGATGAGATTGTCTTATTAACTGACGTATTGTCATCCAGATTTTGTGGGTCCCCCTTCGGTCTCCTACCCACTGCACTGCTGTGTGGTGTAATTAATTAATTTTAATTTAATTAATGCATTTTTTTAAAATGCCAAGCGTTGGAATTACAACACTAACGACTAAATTGTTCTTTTGCAGCGATCATGTCTCTAGACACTTCATTCCCGTTTGTCCGCTCGGAGGAGGGCTTTCCCGAGGCGCCCTTGGACTGTGAAGTCCTGGCCATGATTAAGGAGTACGACCCGGAATATAAGAGTCTCCACCTTTGGGGGTCGTGGTACAATCAGATCATCATGGGCCGACGGAGCTTCACATGCGCGGTGCCGTCAGAACCCATAACGGCGATTCATTACGCCAGCCCAACCCCGGTGCAGTACGCCGTGGAGATGGTTGATTGGACATCGAAGGGCTTTCTACATCCCGCCATAGATGCGATTCCGGTTTAGCGTCCCATGGTTTTGGATATCCTGGGACGCCGCATCTGTCAAGGCGAGGCGCGACCTTGGGTGCAATCATATAATATCGGTTTGATCCCCTGCCACCCAATCGGCTATCTGCCGTGGGCCCGGTATATCCTGTCGACGAAGAAGTCGCAGTTGATAAGATTAGGATTTTATACCACAGTCTACGTCTCCCTTTTCCAGTATCCCACGCTTCCCACCTGGTGGTTCAAGGCCTTCCTGGAGCAGTGGAACATTCCTACCCACACTTTCCTCGCTATGGATCGGGAAGTGTCAATCTCTTTGGAAGAGTTTACGGAGGTATCCGGTCTACCGGTCATGGGGGAACATTATGAGGAGTTGCTCCCGATGGATGAGTACGTCTTTGGTGCTAAGCCAGTGATAAGGGGGCTCACGCCGGAGAACGCTGTTCAACACCAATTTCCAAGTCTGATCAAGGTGTTGAACATCTACGAGGCCCTTTTCATTGAGCGTGGGAGCCGCGGAGTTAATTTTGAGGATTTCATTGCTCGGTTCCTTCACCCAAACGTCCTCTCGGCAGAAGCTGCCAAGTTTGCCACCCTTGAGAACCCTTTCGGTTTAGGTTTGGATAACCTGCCGGCAAAGGACATAGACCAAAAGGACTTTTTTCTTCCTAACTCCCCAACCATGTCTTTTGCAGAAGTCGCAGCCCCCGAGATAGACGAGGAGGCCTTCTTTTTAGGATTTCTTGGGCTTTGGCTGAGTTGGTTTACGCTCCCAATGCACTCTCACCGCATGCGGCCCTCTGTTTTTTACCCAGCCCACCGAATGACTATCGGGGTAAAGGTGGCTGTTGGGATCGCCGGCTTGGCGCACTTATATCATGGCCTCAGCCTAGCAGCGGATGCTAACGAGCCTGGGGTGCTGCACGTGGTCTTCCCGATGCACTACTTTATGTCGTGGTTCGAGCTACATACGGCGGGTGTCTTCGGCATGCATAAAAGGCCCTCGTTCTACGAAGGGTGCAGTTTTCCTCGTATTCTACAGTTGATCGGCGCATCAATTGTAAATCCATCGCCACGAAATGCCAGGGGTTTACTCCTTCGCTCCCACACCATTAGAGCCGGTGTGTCTTTCATTGACAAGGTGTTGACTATTGGAAAAACGTCCACCACTGCAGTGCGGCCATTGCAAGACACTTTTAAGGATGGAGCTTCAGTTTTAACGGCCCGGGAGACCCTTCACTTATATTCCATCAGACCGGGCTTCTTGGTGTTTAGGCAGGACGGGGCAGCCATTTTCATGAGATATAACCCGCATCGTTTCGCCCAACAGTTGAGCTATAATCAAGGGGTACCGCTGGAGGCTTTTTTATCGGAACCTGCAGCGACTGAAGAAGGGATGGAGAGAGTGCTGCATCACTTCATACGTCTAAACACGGGCTCTCACTTCTTTATCAGTGAGCCGGCTTGCGCCCCACGACTTCTTAGGGTATATACAGAATGGTACAGTCATTCGACGGGAGCGGTCATAAAGGAGGAAAGGCGGTTGCTGATCGACCATAAGGGTGCACCTCCAGGTAGCGATCGCAACGCTCCTCTGGTGCCAAGGACCCCGGTAATCCTCCCTTTAAAAGATGCCAAAGCCGGACCCTCGCGTGCGCAGAGTCCTCCGCATGGATTGCCGCTCCCTGATATTGCGGATGCACCACCAGCGCCCTATGCTCCAGTGGAGACAGTGGTTATAGCCTCACCGGAGTCTGGAGTGGGTGCGGACATCGGGACCCGCCGTCCCAAGGTGGCTGCTAAACTGAAGTCGATCCCATGTGCACCTCGGGTCGGAAGGCAGAAAAAAAAGAAGTCGCTCTTCGCTGCGGACGTCGTGTTCGGTCAGGAACCCTATGCTCCCTATGCCGAGGGCCTGATCGAATACGGGACTAACGAAGGTTTAGTGATGCCACCGCCGGACGATACAGACTTGGAGGCTGCTCTCGAAGCTTCAGCGTGGTTGGCGAGGCGTGACGCGTGGCTAGCTAAGCTTGCGCAATCAGGTAACTACTAGTCGCCTTTTCTTTATTGCAACATATCCTCTTCATTGCCTTCGACTAACGCTTTTCTTTCTTTTCTTTCAACAGGCATCACTGATGAAGAAGCCATTGCCGCTTCTTTGAAGACTTTCCAGGAGGAGGAACGTCTTAGAGCATCCATGGGCCTTAGTAAGTTTCGATTCATCAAGTTTTCATTTTCCTTGTGTTATGGTTGATCTAACCTTTCTCTTTTAATCACAGAAACCTCAATGCCGCTCCCTCCAAGTGACGCAGATGTTCTACCAGTTGCCGATGTTCCTGCTTCCTCAGGGTTACTGCAGGAGGTTCGTCTTGAAGAGCCGATGAGAGACGCCTTAAAGGCTCTGGAGGCATCTTTAAATGAGGTCGACGATGCTTCGATAGAGGAAGCGTCAAAGAGGTCCATCGTGACAGCCCGGGAGGAAAGGAAGCGGCTGAGCCGTGAGGCGAAGGCGCGTAGGGCTGCCTTGGCTATGGGAGCAGGCCCCAGCACTGCCCCTCGTGCTGATACTCGATCCGAAGAGGCCCCGGTCGCCCTTTCTACAGTTCATAGACAAGCGATCTGCGCCAATAGAGAGGCTAACGACAAGTCTACCTCAGGTAATACTTCCTTCAGAATTTCGTTACTAGACTCATAAAGCTGTCGATTCTTATATATTCTATCTTGCAGGGCCAAGTCCGACCGAGGGGGAGGCAGAGACCGTTGGACCCAAAGAAACAGAGGGGGCGGCACCTGCCGAACCTGAGCCGACGATGGGTAACGTCGCTGAGGCTTCGGAGCCTGAGATGGAGGTGGAGGGGTCTACAGCCGAGAAGGTCATTGATGCCGAGCCTGAAGCGGCGGCAGATGAGATGATCGTCGTAACTGAGCCCAGGGTAGTGGCGGACGAGGCGCTTGAGGCCGGCGACCTCGTGGTGACGGCGGATGAGCCGATGGAGATCGCGGAGCCCGAAGAAGTAGCGGGTGAGATGAGCATGACTCTCGAGAAGGAGTCAGCCGCTCTCTCCCAAGAGTCTGGTAATGCTCCGATCATTGCCCTCCCCGTCTATGATCTTCCGCCGTCTCCTGGCCGCGCGAGCACGACGACGATCCCCATCGAGTCGGGTGATGAGGCTACGGGTGGTGGCCTCATGTCGATAGAGGAGGGAGTCGCCTCTGTTTCGGCCGGGAGCTCCTCAGGTAAACCCTAGGTTACTGTTTTTCTTTATTTTACAATCCTTTCTGACAAGTTCACATTTCTTGTAACGCAGGTACAGTCAGCGCCGATGCTCCACTGCTTGAGGGAGCACCTTCAATGACTGCCTTGGCGGTGGTCACCTCTCAACCCTCTCTCACACCCTCGAAGATGTTGGAAGGTATGGGTTTGCAATTTATTAATCTTATCTTCCAGACGCATAATTTGTGTACTAAAGTCACACCATTGTGTCTTTCAGGAGTGCTTTATGACCATCTCTATCAAGTGTTGCTCCCACACTTCTCCTTCCCATCTGAATTCGCCTCTTCCTCTGGTGGCGTTGGTGAGCATGATTTCCTTTGATATCCTTCTTTTTTAATTGACGGAATTACTTATAACCCTCTTTTTTCTCATCTCAACTGCAGCGTTACAGA
Source organism: Agapanthus africanus (assembly GCA_030015575.1). NCBI lineage: Eukaryota > Viridiplantae > Streptophyta > Magnoliopsida > Asparagales > Amaryllidaceae > Agapanthus > Agapanthus africanus. Next base: position 545,289,916 of record CM057337.1, read on the forward strand.
TTGAAGGAGGGGATAAAAGATCGGCTGCGCCACCGGCCCTTCCGGCCTTGCCACCTGCCTCAGCTGGTATAGCGACTACCACATTAATAACTCCCCCTTTTTTTACTTCCTGAACTGTTATCTGATCACATCTTGTTTCTTTTCAGCGGTCGTTCCGGTCTCGGCGCCCTTCGAGTCTCGTATCATAATGCCGGTAGGTCCTTTCCTGAGATGTCCATCTTCGAAAGGCGCCGCGAACAGCTTGCGTATGTTGAGCGACTACATTGAAGAGCTCAACGTTGAGACCCCTACTTCTGCTGCGGACTTCGCTACAGTGGTTAACCCGATGCTGGTGATACTCGTGAATTTCCATGACGAGGGCATCATCGCATCTTGGGTTAATCATTGTATGAAGATCGAGGCTCGCCTGCATCAGCTGGAGTTGATGCGTCCTACCCCCGAGACTTTAGCCGCGAGCAATGAAAGAGCAGCATGGATCGAAGGAAGCGCCTCTTACGTCCACCACTTGGAACAAGAAGCAGCTTTAAGGCTAAGGGAATGCCAAGAGACCTCGAGCGAGACGGCCCATCTGCATGCTGAGGTTGAAGCGAATGCTGCCCAAGTGAAGACTATCTTTGAGGGTCGCCTGGAGCGCATCTCCCATGGGCTAAACTTGAAGTGAAAGCTTGATGTAGCTGAGCGCGATACCCTAGGTCGGGAAGCTGCTTATCAGGCCGTCAGGAAGCAGCTTACGTCTGTCTTGCAGCAACAGGCCCAAGTGGAGGCGGAGCTGGCGGTGGTAGCCGATCAGGAGAAAGCGGGGAAGGAATTGCGCGAACAATTGCTAGATCTATGCAAGATGCTTCCTTCTCAGTAATTCTCCTTGTATCGTTTGTACTTGTAAATAAAAAATGTATGTATATTTTTTATTCTTTAGCATAATGTATCCTGTACTCAATCAAGTTTATGAATAAAAGATGCACATTTTTTTGTAATGTCTTGTGTCATTTCTCCGCCTTTTCTTTCTTTTATTATCAGCATGCCACCTTAGTAAACATGGTCAACAGATAATAGAGCACGCATCTTGACTTTCTTAAGAAATAGCGATGGCTTAGGCCGCAGGTTCAAATCTGCTGCCTAAGACTTTTCAACTCTATGAGCCGTGAGGGTCTCATAGAGATTCTTTTCCCTACGAATCGAGAGGACCTCGTAGGTGGGTTTTCTCCTTAGGAATCGTGAGGATTCCTAAGTGTGGTTTTCTCTTATAAGTCGTAAGGATCCTATAAGAGAATTTTCCCTCTTACGAGTCGAGAGGATTCGTAAGCGGTTGTTTCCCTCCTTGTCGAAACTCGACTTTGGAGAGTGAGACCCGTGAATAGTATGCAAGAGACCATTTTGGATTGACTTGCAGGGTCCCATTGTTCAGGAAGCAAGTTTTTTTTAGTCCCTGCTGCCTAAGGCTTCATCTTGCAAGTTGAGACGAATCGGGAATTTTCTCGCGGAGACGCTGGTTTCTTTGCGAGCCGACGCGAATCAGGAGGCTCTCGTCAAGGAGTGTTTGTATCCGTGAGTCGAGGAATTTGCTAGGGATTATTTGTTTCCCAAGTGCCAAGGATTATTTGTTTCCTTGGGGTTTGAAACGAGTCAAGAATTTCCCACGGAGGCACTGGTGGCTCTGCGAGTCGACGCGGATCAGGAGGCTCTCATCAAGGAGTGTTTGTATCCATGAGTCGAGGAGTTTACTAGGGATTATTTGTTTTCCAAGCGCCAAGGATTATTTGTTTCCTTGGGGTTTGAAATGAGCCGAGGATTTCCCACGGAGGCACTGGTGGCTCTGCGAGTCGACGCGGATCAGGAGGCTCTCGTCAAGGAGTGTTTGTATCCGTGAGTCGAGGAGTTTGCTAGGGATTATTTGTTTCCCAAGCGCCAAGGATTATTTGTTTCCTTGGGGTTTGAAACGAGTCGAGGATTTCCCACGGAGGCACTGGTGGCTCTGCGAGTCGACGCGGATCAGGAGGCTCTCGTCAAGGAGTGTTTGTATCCGTGAGTCGAGGAGTTTGCTAGGGATTATTTGTTTCCCAAGCGCCAAGGATTATTTGTTTCCTTGGGGTTTGAAACGAGTCGAGAATTTCCCACGGAGACACTGGTAGCTCTGCGAGTCGACGCGGATCAGGAGGCTCTCGTCAAGGAGTGTTTGTATCCATGAGTTGAGGAGTTTGCTAGGGATTATTTGTTTCCCAAGCGCCAAGGATTATTTGTTCCTTGGGGTTTGAAACGAATCGAGGATTTCCCACGGAGGCACTGGTGGCTCTGCGAGTCGACGCGGATCAGGAGGCTCTCGTCAAGGAGTGTTTGTATCCATGAGTCGAGGAATTTGCTAAAGATACTGGTTTCTTCGGAGTTGGACTGAACCGTCGAGATTTGGCTTCGTCTTCTGGCGGAGCCTGTTGGGAAAGTATGGTTCCCTCTTTGTTTACGCCCTTGGATTGTATACAGGGATCGATGTGATCTTAACTGTAGGGCCAAAGTTTTATCATCATTTTTTTGTTTTATCTCCGCGATGCTCTATCATTTCAGCTTTTATATCGCGAAGGTCGCGATTGCCCAATCATTTTGGCTATTTTTCGCGGTGCCCAATCATTTCGGCTATTTCGTATGCATGTGCAGCTTACTGGTCTTTCGCCGTAAACCTGAAATTAGACACCGATTTCGGCATCAACACCGCTACAACTGGGATATTTCCAGGAGCGAATCATCATCTGCCTCTGTCAATGTCGAACAAAGGTAGCTTAGCGACCAGGGTTAAGGTCCTGCCGACTAAGGCTTTTAACTTCATGAACCGTAAGGGTCTCACAGAGGTATTTCTCCCTACGAGTCGTGAGGATCTCGCAAGTGTATTTTCTCCTTAGGAATCGTGAGGATTCCTAAGTGCATGTTCCTCTGTAAGTCGTAAGGATCCTACAGGAGGGTTTTCTCCTTGTAAATCGAGAGGATTTACAAGGGTCGTGCGAACATATCCCCAGTCACGGATGGATCTTGGTTAGGGAAATGTCTATTCGCGCCCGTGGATTGTATACAAGGGTCGGTATTGAGCCACTTGTAGGGCAATATCGGAAGTTGTGGGGGTTGCTTAAGCACAGGTTTAGATTCCTGTAACTTAAGACTTCCAAATCTTATGAGCCGTGAGGGTCCCATAAGAGAGTTCTCCTTACGAGTCGTGAGGATCTCGCAAGTGTATTTTCTCCTTAGGAATCGTAGGGATCCCTAAGTGTGCTGCTCCCTTGTGAGTCGTAAGGATCTCACGTGGGTGGTTTCTCCTTACAAGGTCGAGAGGACCCTATAAGTGTCTTTTAACGAGGTTGCGCCCTTTCAGGTTTTCACAAACACTCGCCGGTAGCCCTGCTGTTTTTACTCACGGAGCCCTTTCGGGTTTTCATCCGTGCCCATTTTGCTTATGGACATACCGTTCTTTTTATTCTCTCTTTTTTTTATATTATTATTTTTTTACGAGGCCGCGCCCTTTTGGGTTTTCACGAACACTCGCCGGTAGCCCTGCTGTTTTTACTCACGGAGCCCTTTCGGGTTTTCATCCGTGCCCTTTTTGCTTATGGACATACCGTTTTTTTAATTCTATTTTTACATGTGTTTTTTTTATATATATCGTCAGCCTAAAGATGCTGCGGTAGTAGTTTAAAGACGTTTCGGTCTGGTATTAGTTTAAGGACATTTCGGTCTGACGTTTGAGAAGGCTGGCTACTGCTGATGGAGTTTGAGCTTAGGAAGATAGCGAGCGGACATAGTCGTCGTCATCTACCATTGACCTAGGCTGTGGCTCATTAAGCATAGTATTTCTTTAGGAAGCGACCGTTTATTGGCCTGAAATGCCTTTCACCGTGCATGTCCATGAGTAGATAGGCCCCACCCTGGTAGACCTTATCTATGATGTATGGGCCTTCATAGTTTGGCTCGAATTTTCCTCGCTTGGCGTGATAAGGAATCATAGGCCTTTTGACCACTAGCACAAGTTCTCCTTGGCAGAATGTCCTCGATCGGGTCAATCTTTCGTATGAGCGCGTCATCTTTGCTTTATAAGCTTCCAGATTTTGTTGCGCTATGAGCCGTGTTTCTTCAAGGGCGTCAAGATCCTCAAGCCGAAGGTTAGCATTTTATTCGTTCGTCAGCTCGTAGTGGACTGCCACTCGTAGAGAGGGTAACTCTATCTCGAGGGGGAGTACTGCTTCCGTCCCAAATACCAACGCATACGGCGTTGTGTTCGTGGCTGTCTTGAACGTAGTTCGATACGCCCAAAGGGCCTCTTGCAGTCTCTCGTGCCAGTATCTTTTATTTCGGGACACCGTCTTTTTCATGATTTTCGTCAGGGTCTTGTTGAAGGCTTCAGCTAGACCATTAGCTCACGGATTGTAAACTGAAGAATATCTCCAGTCTATATTGTGCTGCTGCGCGAAGCGACTGATCTTGTGGCTTCTGTAAGCTGGCCCGTTATCGGAAATGATCCGTCGTGGAGTTCCAAACCGATATAGGACATGCGTCTTGAAGAAATGGAGGATATTCTCCGTCTTAACTTCTCTCTGGGGTATTGCCTCTGCCCATTTAGAGAAGTAGTTAGTCGTCGCTAGGATGAAACGATGTCCTCTAGACGATGCTGGTTCGATGGGGCCGACTATATCAGTCCCCCACATTTCGAATGGCCAGCTAGCCACCGTTGGATATAATGGATTTGGATACTGTAAGTCTACGCTAGCGCCCCGGCCGTCTACAGACGCCAAAATGCGGAACAAAAACTTTTAACTGGCGCTATCGTATACTTTAACCCGGATCTGCCATTATTGCTAAACTAACAAACTGTAAAGTGTGTAGAAAGGTTATACCGAACGATCCGAGTCCTTCGTTCTTTAACCATCATCCCACGCTCCGTTGCGGCTGCTCCGATCTCGTCGATCTCCGATCTCCTCGTCGAGGTGGCACCACGTCGACGATTCTTTAAACGGGCTCCCGCCTCTGACTTGAGGCAACTCGGTCGTCAAGTTTGCTAAAAGAGACAACCAAGAATGATGTAGAGAATGAGTAGATGACTTTGTCTCTCTTCGTCCAAGTCCGTGGACGATCGGTTAATGAAGTTGCCGAGGGAATTGGGTGATGGAATGAAATGAACTGTAAAATTCCATGCACCCCAAATACTATCATATCTTTTACAACCATATGAAAACCTCAAGTGTGTAAATGAGAGAGGGGAGGGGCCGGCCATATATATAGATGGAGGGAGGTGAGTGTAGGAGAGGGGAGAGTGACCATAAGAACAAAGCTTCTCACAAAATATCCTTAGCTAAACAAGAATCATTAAAGCTAAAGCATGACTCACATAAACACCTCATCAAGTTATTAATGCAACCATTAATGTCAAGATGACTCATTAGCCACCTCATCACTTCTAGAATCTTCTAGAATGATGACTCACTCTCATCCCAAGAAAAGATAAACCCGTCTTTAAACAAATATTAAAAGACGGCTGATAGAAAACTGGAAACTGGCAACTTCCAAAAGTGATCCTGAAACGACTTTCAGGATAACCCCGTAACTGTATAAATATACCCGCATTTGTATTACGACCGAATACAAATGCAACTGAGACAAAGATATTATACCTACTCAATATAATACTCGGATCCGGCTTAAACCAAAGCCGACCAGTATTATCTGCCCGAAAAATAACACGTGCGTAAACGCACGTGCATTTTCCGAACCCTGCCATAAAACCATACGGCCTCTACAACGTTTCGCCCGAACTTGAGAAACTGTCTGTGGGGGGACTCTAATGACTCGTCAGTACCCTGGCAGTGGGTTTAACCACAAACCGTCAGCGGCACTAGCAATGCGTAACGGCTGCCCATGGACTGACCTCAAGAGAGGCTGATGAGCGAACTCATCCGGAACCCTACTGAGCCTAACAGTGACAATGTATATACAGTCCGGTCCGTTCGTCTATGAGTATCGCATATCTGCCTAGGGGGCTAGTAACGTCAGACCCCCAATAGCAGTATAAGTCGTGTCGGAGTGAAGCCCAATTACACCCTGAGATACTACTGGAGTACCTACCAGTAAATCTCTTGCCATGGCCATGGACTTTGTGTAATGGCTCTCCTAGACATAGCACGACCTCGCCCCCAATACCGGGAGAGACGAATCCTCTGCCGATCCGCTCACGTGCCTCCATATGGCTCGGGACTGTACCCAAAAACTACCTGTTTGCACGACTCCTTTGAGCCGTGGTAGGGTAGAAATCAAAGCACAGTGGGAACTCACACGAGACAAATGACGACCTCAGGTCGATGAACTAACCTGTACACATGTCACCAGGGAACTGCTACCTGACGATAGATATAGTACTAACTAGCAGATTCCCGGCGAGTCCTGTCCGGTGTACTCATAACCCAATGAGCACCTGTATACATCTTAGGTGATCCAACTGACACCAGTGGCTTGTGAGACCGGCCACCGCCCCTCGTCGGGGTCTCGACTGTACACACTAGTCTACTCCGGAGTATCGATGCCCTGTCTCGAAACTCCCACGACTAGGGACCACAATTAAGGATATGCATATAAACTACCCAACTCTCACGTATATGATCGCCATCATACTGTTGGTAGTAAAGCAAGATCCTAAGGGCTCTATCAAAGTGTAACATGTAATCAGTCACCAGAACATGTACACGACTGATAAAGGCAAACCAGATAGCATACTATCATCTTGAGTAAGACTGTCCTACCGATATAGGTCCTCCGCAATCATTGCAATCACGTACCTGTGATCCAATAATTGACTATGAGGGCACTATCTCCAACAATCTCCCACTTGCACTCAAGGCTAATTATTGCGATGTCGACTACTCACAGCCCGTGTGAAACCGAACATCCAACTCCTCTACTAATCAGTTTCACAAAGCCCGTTTGTAAAACTATTGTGTTCGAGAAATAGCCTCAGTGAGTGGATCCGCCTAGAAGTTTCTTTCTATATCTCTCTTAATCTCAAGTTCGCGGAGAAAGCCATCTCCCGAATTAAGTAATACCTGTCTTAGAATATGTCTGGATATCTGATGGGACCTAGTTCATAAATGAACTCCAAATCCAAACTTCTTAGACTGTATCGATCACTGAACCTAATCAGTATCCGGCACCATGCCACCCACAGTATCCTCTAGGACCACCTGTCCATAATACTGTCCCTCTTCATCAGAGGGAAAAACTATAACTCTGACAATCACTCTGTCAACCATGTCACCTTTGAAGCCTGGAATGATAACCGTCTTCCGAAAGAGGCTGCCGTCATCAAATCCGTAGAACATGTACTTATGTTCTATAACTGCTTCCTTATGTTTCTCCAGGATTGGATTAATACAAACTTATTGCATCTAGTGCAAAAACAACATCTGGTGTAGTACTTGACATCTCACGATTGACTCAATTGCCTAAGCAAGTGATCTGTCAATCATGCACATCCCTCTCCCCTTTAGTCCGTAAGACACCTTTAGAGAGGGTGACTCCATCATCTACAGGTACACCACCATGATAGGAGTCATCTTTTCTAAAAACTATTAGAATACTGTCAAAGTACCTACATTGGGAAACTACCCAAATCCAGATCTAAAACCATAGATCTAGAAACCAGAATGTCAAATATTATATCCATATCCTGTCTGGAGAAACAACTGTGTGGCGACCACAGTTCAACCGATCGTAGTATAGGAATTTTACTTCCTACTCTGTGCATGTCATCCAGATACCATGACATCACACCTTACTACCTTCTTAACAGATCCATCCCCTATCCTGATTGAAGTCAAACCCATGACTGTCACATCAAAATTAGATGATCTTTCCCCACTATAACTGCTCAAGTCTATAAATAGACATAAGCTACTTGCCCACTATGCTTCCGATGCTCCCACTGACTACGACAACCCTCCTACCGGGTCTCATAGCCTGGAACAACAGTAGTGTCAAGTCTTGGTAGATAAGAACCTCCCTGTCACCGTCTTTGAGGCTACCGAAGTACCTCTCGGGTGTCTGAGGTTACCCACCATATCTGCGGAGTGGCTATTGGAGTGTCAAACCTGATTGAATATATAGGTCCTATTAAATTTTCCGTAATCGTTCGTGGTTCTGGAATCGCTTCCAGTTCTACCATACTCCCACTACTGTTTTCTGAAAAAGATCCATTTTACTAAAACTGTGGCGAGTCAAGAACAATATTACTATTGATCTTCTAAATGGTAGAATATCAACCCTCGTCATAGCCAGGGTCAACCCACAAACAGCCATTACAGAAACGTGCCCTGAGTTATCCAGAGTCTGGTTTTAAGCATAAACTGGAAACTCCCCGTACCTTAATATCTTTTAAGGTATGAACTATTCTATATCCAATATAGAAACTTTGGCACTTATTTAATTGGAACTAGATTCAAATCATGCAGCTGTCTCCAGTGCATATCATCTTAATGGAAAGAGGCTAATCAGCATTACTCAACTTAGGAATCCATCCAATTATGAGTAACCTGAAAGAGAAAACTCGTTTCTCAAAACCATCACTATCATCTGAATACCAATCACAAGAATCTACATCTTCGATCTCTTTGAAGAATCCCGATACTTGTGACACCTGGTTCTCTACTTTATTCTTATACCCACAACTTCTCAAAACCTAGACCTTGTATTTCTACGAAACACTTGTCTAAATATTAGAGAAGTTATAAGTAAACAGAACATAGTACGAGGACCTACCCCTTTGTCCTGATGGACACTTGGACAACATACAATACTCTGTATAAGTCCGCTGAGTTAAACAACTCAAAACCTGTGCGTCGTAGGTTGAAAACTGTACCCTGGCGATTTCCTCAAATATCACCAATTACAAAGAATTCCGATATAATGAGGATAATCACCTAATTCCCAATAACTTACTCCCACTCATCATCTGTAAAACCATACAGATATGAGAATGAAACCTGGTAAATACATACCCTTGGAGTAAGTGTCTAATCGGGAAAACAGGTTTTCTTTAACAATGCACTGAAACATGAAAATGTTTCGTAGGGGTATCCTGGTATTCATAGCAATGCCTCTTCCATAATCCAATTCATGACTTCAACCGTATATTTTATTGCCATCTCTCCAAATCCCTTTATTTGTCTTTAGTCGTTACCTTCTGTACACCATCGTTAGGCTAAATGGTTTTCTTCCTTCCCTACCGTTCGGCACCAGCCTATGGTTTGGAAGAAGACTATCCAGTAAGCATAATAGGTGTACCCTCCTAAACCAAGGAGTACTCGCATCTCGAGAGAAGGTGATGATAAAAGACAACTGAATAATACCTTATTCTTTTAAAGGTGAAATAGGAGTGGCGATGATGTACGCGGTTTTGGTCGTGAATGATATCAGTCGCAATTTACTTTGCCCTCTTTCTAATCCCTTTATTTTGTCTTTACATATTACCTTCTGCACACCCTACTTAGGCTAATTGGTTTTCTTCATTCCCTACCTTTCGGCACCAGCCTATGGTTTGGAATAAGACTATCCAATAAGCGTAATAGGTGTACTCTCCTAAACCAAGGAGCTCTCGCAACCTGAGAGAAGGTGATAATAAAAGACAACTGAATAAACCAATTCTATTTCTCCTGAACCTGGATCCATCCTGGAAGTAGTCCCTTCGAGTTCGTATATAACCATACGATGGATCTATCCAATGGAAGTGGATATCCGTAGTAATACGGGTGTTCTGAGAAATTCAAAGGGTAAAAGAAGGAGTGGCAATGACTTATGCAACATAGACAATCCAAAAACCAGTATTTTTAAGAAGGTTCGGTCAACCTGGTCACTGAGTCATAGTCTAGGGTCGGTCAAAGGTAGCTGCCAAAGAGAGAGAGAAAAGAAACATTCTGCGTGCACTCTAACCTAGATCAGAATGGTAATCACTTTATCTAATCCGGAAACCTCCCACTGTCCTGTCAAATTCTTCTCCAAACCTAAAGAAGAATCAATCGGGATCACCCGAAGAGTAAACCAACTCATCAGTGGGAATCGGGATCCAACTCTCATCGCATGATAACGTGATGGAATGCATCCACGTTACTCATACTCCAGAAGGTATGCGCATACTTGGCAAGTTTCAGTTTCTTTAGAAACTCCCGATATGATTTTTGCCCCATGCTTTTATAACCTTGGCGTTGGTCAAAATGTCATAAGTCACATGCCAAGTTCTACCCGTCACTATCTTGTCAATTTGAACCCACCCGCACATGCCCTTGACGTTGGCCAAAATGGCAGAACGACTGTCCCAAACTAACTCATCTATCTATGCAACAATTGAATACCCAGCAGCTACCAAACACTATGCCTTGGCGTTGGTCAAAATACATAGCTTGAATACTACTGAATACCCAAAAGAAGTGACGGAGGGCTACGGCTGGTTTTTGGCGAAAAACCTTTAACGTAGTGAACTTGATATCGCTGAAGGAACCTGATAGCTTTTTAAAATATAGTGGCGAAAACCTTTTGCTAAAGAGGTCACTCCCGGTAAAGGGATCTCGGCTCTTTCCTCGTGGAATGAGGTGCAGGATATTCCACTGAATACCGCTATGCAAAGCAAGTTGTAATCGACTATAGTGAAGTTATTACCCTGACGCAAACTTCTGTCCAAGGGGTCGGTCCCGGTGAAGGGATATCGGCCCTTGCCCCGTCGAATGAGGTGCTGGATATTCCACTGAATACCGCTATGCATAACAAAAGGAAACGTCTTTGCAATAACACTTTTTAAATTTGTTCCAACAACTGTAAACAGGTTTGTTTTCCTTTGCATTGATCAGAATCAACGCAGTCCCATCAATTAATCACATCAGAAAAGAATGAAAATAAAATGTACGTATATGCCATCCGCATTCGTCACTGGGTCCCGTCATCACCCGTTAGGTTACTTAACTAACGACAGAGCGGGGACTGGACTAGCGCGAGTGTAAAACATATACAACATCTAATAGTATATAAACCAATATACAATAATCGCTCCAGGCGTGATAATATGCAACATTACAGAAAAGTAATAAGCATCACAGAACAATACAGATAATCTGGGATCCCCGGGTTTCACAGAGCCGCTGCTGAAACCCGACGTTCCCCTGTCGTGTGGATAGCCTGTGCAATGAAACCTAGACCCCTACGGGTGCGGCAAGTTACCAGCCAAAACCTGAAGCGAGGCAGCCCCCTACAGCATAGTGAATGGACCACCCAGCACTTCACGGAATCCGGTAATCTTGGGCACCCCTCCTTGGGTCAACCTGTACCCTCTACGAGTGCGGCGAATAGTCTGCCAATTCTAGAGTGGGGCCCCTCTGCCTCTCAAAGCCATGAGATACGGACCCGTTGCTTCTCAGAACCCGGCTATTCGTGCACTCCGTCTTGGGGCAAAACCTAGTACAGTAATGAAAAATAGTACAATAGGTACATCGACCGCAACCTGGTCATGCCCCAAAAGAATATTATACAACAGGAAGTGACGGCAGTCTACATGTTGGATACTCGCCCCGCAATATCAAATGTACAAATAAACTCAAACTGTACTATCATTGCACACTGCTATCCACCACGACAAATCCGCAACATCACAGTACAACACAGAACATCAACGCGAATGTCACGTTCGCAAACCCGTCTAAAAGAACTATAGCAATCAGACGCGGTTTACCGATGACATTCCCGGTCAGAGATATAATGTAAGCACTGTAAACTAACGTGTTTAAATTTCGATCGACCAAATATCACAAAGTGGGCCCCATGCAAATCTGTTGAACAGTAATAAAATCTGGGCCCAAAAGATATATACCAAAAACCCCAATTTCCAACATAGAATGCACTGTAGAAAATTGGCCAAGTGACGTCACTTTCCTGCGGCGGATCCGCGGCCAAACCCATGCTTGGGCCGCGGATCCACGGCGGAACAGTCGACTCACTTTATCGAATTTCTGCAGTATTCCTAAAAAACCCTGCTTGATTTTCTGATATGGTCAAAATGACATTTGGACCAGTTTTAAAATTAACAGAAACTGTCAAGTGGAAAAATTATGATTTTTGATTTCCGGTTCGATCGATATTTTAAACGCGTTAGCACAAGTTAGTATAGCAAAATGGTGAGGCTCTGATACCACTGTAAGTCTACGCTAGTGCCCCGGCCGTCTACAGACGCCAAAATGCGGAACAAAAACTTTTAACTGGCGCTATCGTATACTTTAACCCGGATCTGCCATTATTGCTAAACTAACAAACTGTAAAGTGTGTAGAAAGGTTATACCGAACGATCCGAGTCCTTCGTTCTTTAACCATCATCCCACGCTCCGTTGCGGCTGCTCCGATCTCGTCGATCTCCGATCTCCTCGTCGAGGTGGCACCACGTCGACGATTCTTTAAACGGGCTCCCGCCTCTGACTTGAGGCAACTCGGTCGTCAAGTTTGCTAAAAGAGACGACCAAGAATGATGTAGAGAATGAGTAGATGACTTTGTCTCTCTTCGTCCAAGTCCGTGGACGATCGGTTAATGAAGTTGCCGAGGGAATTGGGTGATGGAATGAAATGAACTGTAAAATTCCATGCACCCCAAATACTATCATATCTTTTACAACCATATGAAAACCTCAAGTGTGTAAATGAGAGAGGGGAGGGGCCGGCCATATATATAGATGGAGGGAGGTGAGTGTAGGAGAGGGGAGAGTGACCATAAGAACAAAGCTTCTCACAAAATATCCTTAGCTAAACAAGAATCATTAAAGCTAAAGCATGACTCACATAAACACCTCATCAAGTTATTAATGCAACCATTAATGTCAAGATGACTCATTAGCCACCTCATCACTTCTAGAATCTTCTAGAATGATGACTCACTCTCATCCCAAGAAAAGATAAACCCGTCTTTAAACAAATATTAAAAGACGGCTGATAGAAAACTGGAAACTGGCAACTTCCAAAAGTGATCCTGAAACGACTTTCAGGATAACCCCGTAACTGTATAAATATACCCGCATTTGTATTACGACCGAATACAAATGCAACTGAGACAAAGATATTATACCTACTCAATATAATACTCGGATCCGGCTTAAACCAAAGCCGACCAGTATTATCTGCCCGAAAAATAACACGTGCGTAAACGCACGTGCATTTTCCGAACCCTGCCATAAAACCATACGGCCTCTACAACGTTTCGCCCGAACTTGAGAAACTGTCTGTGGGGGGACTCTAATGACTCGTCAGTACCCTGGCAGTGGGTTTAACCACAAACCGTCAGCGGCACTAGCAATGCGTAACGGCTGCCCATGGACTGACCTCAAGAGAGGCTGATGAGCGAACTCATCCGGAAACCCTACTGAGCCTAACAGTGACAATGTATATACAGTCCGGTCCATTCGTCTATGAGTATCGCATATCTGCCTAGGGGGCTAGTAACGTCAGACCCCCAATAGCAGTATAAGTCGTGTCGGAGTGAAGCCCAATTACACCCTGAGATACTACTGGAGTACCTACCAGTAAATCTCTTGCCATGGCCATGGACTTTGTGTAATGGCTCTCCTAGACACAGCACGACCTCGCCCCCAATACCGGGAGAGACGAATCCCCTGCCGATCCGCTCACGTGCCTCCATATGGCTCGGGACTGTACCCAAAAACTACCTGTTTGCACGACTCCTTTGAGCCGTGGTAGGGTAGAAATCAAAGCACAGTGGGAACTCACACGAGACAAATGACGACCTCAGGTCGATGAACTAACCTGTATACATGTCACCAGGGAACTGCTACCTGACGATAGATATAGTACTAACTAGCAGATTCCCGGCGAGTCCTGTCCGGTGTACTCATAACCCAATGAGCACCTGTATACATCTTAGGTGATCCAACTAACACCAGTGGCTTGTGAGACCGGCCACCGCCCCTCGTCGGGGTCTCGACTGTACACACTAGTCTACTCCGGAGTATCGATGCCCTGTCTCGAAACTCCCACGACTAGGGACCACAATTAAGGATATGCATATAAACTACCCAACTCTCACGTATATGATCGCCATCATACTGTTGGTAGTAAAGCAAGATCCTAAGGGCTCTATCAAAGTGTAACATGTAATCAGTCACCTGAACATGTACACGACTGATAAAGGCAAACCAGATAGTATACTATCATCTTGAGTAAGACTGTCCTACCGATATAGGTCCTCCGCAATCATTGCAATCACGTACATGTGATCCAATAATTGACTATGAGGGCACTATCTCCAACAGATACTGATGGATGAAGTCCCCATGGATTTGGCATGAGTGGCATTGCTTCGCATATTCGAGACAGTCCTGAATCATCGTGGGCCAGTGGTAGCCCATGCGTTTGATCTTCAACTTCATCTTTGGGCCTGCTTGGTGAGAACCGCAGAGTCCGTCATGAACTTCCTGGACGACCCTTCTCGCTTCGTCAGGTCCTAGGTATCTCAGCCACAGAGAATCAAATGACCTCTTGTATAGAGTATCATTGACGAAGGCGAAAGATAGAGCTCGTTTCATGAGCTGATGCCTTGTGGACGCTTCTTCGGGCATTCGGTCGGACTTGAAGTAGTCAATAAAGACTTCCCTCCAATCCTCAACCTTCTCATGGTATTTAATTTGTAAGGTCGACTGCTCAGTCGTTCTTTTTTCTTCGGGTGATTCCGGAGGTATTTCTGCTGGGGCAAGCACCCGACGACTTTGTACCACGATTCTAACATCATCGAGGTTCTCGTCAGCCAATTCTTTAGCAAGTTTGGCCAACGCGTCCGCTTTGCTGTTTTCTGCACGCGGTATGCTTTCCAAAGTGTAGGAGGGAATTTGGGTCAACAGTTGTTGCACCTTTTCACCGTACTTCACCAACTCCGGTTTGCACGTTTGGTAGTCGCCGTTTACTTGACTAACGACCAGTTGAGAATCTCCGTTTATGAGGAGGTTTTCAATTCCCATGTCAATGGCGATCTCGAGGCCTGCTATCAAAGCTTCGTATTCGGCTTCATTGTTCGTCCTCGGCTCTGTTAAGGAGAAAGCGAAGCACATTATTCCTCCTTGCAGGGTCACGAAGATAAGGCCCACCCCCGATTTGATTATAGGGGTATTTTGTTTGCGTTTTTTCATGGATGATGCTCCATCTAAGTAAAGCTCCCATCGGGTATCACCACTGTCGATTGTGTCAAACGCATGTTCGTCTGGCAGATCGCAATTCAAAGGAGAATCGGCAGGTATAGGGTGTTCAGTGAGGAAGTCGGCGATGGCCTGGCCTTTCACTGCTTTGAGAGGCTGATAGGTTATTGAGAACTCCATCAAGAGCAAAGCCCATTTAGCGAGTCGACCTGTCAATATGGCCTTTGACATTAGATATTTGAGAGGGTCCACCTTCGAAATGAGACGGAATTCGTGTGCTAACGCATAGTGCCCGAGCTTTGTTATTGCAAAGATCAATGCCAGGCAGTGCTTTTCAATGGGAGAATAGTTGCTTTCTGCCCCCAGAAGGACTCGATTTAAGTAGTAGAGTGCTCTTTCTTTTCCCTGGTCATTTTCTTGCACCCACAATGCACCTAAAGAACCTTCGAGGGCGGTTGTATAAAGAATAAGAGGCTTTCCCTTAACTGGAGCAGCCAATACTGGCGGGTTCTGCAGGTACTGCTTGATCTCATCAAGTGCGCCTTGGCATTTGTGATCCCAGATGAATGGAGTCCCTTTCTTCATCAGGTGACTGTAAGGACGGCACTTTCCTGAAAGGTTGGCTATAAATCGCCTTATATACGCGAGCTTCCCCTGGAGAGACCGCAGCTATTTGAGAGTCCTTGGCAGAGGCATTTCCATGATCGCCTTGATCTTTGACAGATCTATTTCGATACACCGGTGTCGGACGATGAATCCCAGGAATTTGCCCGAGGAAATTCCGAATGCACACTTAAGAGGGTTCATCTTCAAATTGTATTGTCGAAGGCGTCGAAATACAGTCTTCAGATGTTCGAGATGTTCCTCGTATGATTTGCTCTTAAACACGAGGTCATCGATATAGCACTCGACGATTTCATGTATAAGGTCGTCGAAAATCTTCATCATAGCCCTTTGATAGGTGGCACCGGCGTTCTTTAGACCGAAGGGCATTACCTTATAACAAAATATTCCCAAAGGAGTCCAGAAAGCTGTATGTTTTTGGTCTTCAGGATACATTTTTATTTGATTATACCCTGATGAGCCGTCCATGAAGGAGAAAATCTCATGCGTGGACGTATTGTCTATCATTAACTCGGTGACTGGCACCGGGAAGTCATCCTTCGGGCAGGCTTTGTTGAGATCCCGAAAGTCCATACATATGCTCACCGTCCCATTTTTCTTCATCACCGGGACGATGTTAGCAATCCATTCAGGGTATTGAACCTCCTGGATAAAGCCAGAGTCTATCAGCTTCTTGACCTCAGCGTTGATGCTCATCTCGAGTTCGAGCCGCATTCTTCTCGGCGCTTGTTTGACTGGCTTGTTGTCCGGGGATATCGCCAATTTATGTACAGCAACTTCTGGATCTAGTCCCGGCATCTCGGAATAGTTCCATGCGAAGCAATCTTTATGCTGTACAAGGACGTCTTTTAATGCAGCCACCTTTTCTTCAGATAGTAGCTCGTTGACAAATGTCGGTCGCGGGTCGTTTACTGTCCCCAACTCAATTTTCTTGAGGTTATCTGCAGTGGTATGTATTCCATCCTCCAGTTCTTTCGGAGCTGGCGGAAATTCTGAGATTGCCTCGTCGTTGCTGTTTTCGAAGCACCAGGGAAGGTCATCCATGTCCTCGGCCTCTTCTTTTAATATTGTAATCATGTGACAGGTGCGAATTCGCTTCCAATCCCAATGTGGAACCGGTTCTTCTTTCGTGACCTCGGGCTCGTGCTTCTGTGGCGGCGTTACCTTCCAGTTGTCAGACAGAGTGAACTTGCCGAACTGGTACTGATCTTCGACCCAATTCTTAAAGGTGAAGCAGTCTTCGAGCGGGTATCCTATTATTCGATGGTAAGAGCAATAGTTTGGGCCAGAGACTTCGCTTGCTTGTTCGTGGTGTTTGGACTCCGGCAATGTAAGCATCTGATGTTTTAAAGCGAGCTCAAGTATCTTCTTCGTCTTGTCCCGAGGAAACGAGTACGCTCGACCCATTTTCTTCATGAGGGATAGATAAATAACGCTCGACTCCCGTTTGCGTGGCTTCTTTGCCCTACTTTGTTGTTGTTGAGCGTCTTTTTGGCCTTTCGACTTATTTCTTCTTTTGCGTCGAGCCTTCTTTATAACAGGTTGACAAGGAGCGGCATTTTCATCCTTCACGGCCTGTTGGAGAAGGCGTTACATCTTGGCTTTCTCGTAGATGGCCGTATCGCGGTTGTGATCATCCCGTACTTTTTGACCAGCTTTCCTTATAAGCTTGTCCATTTGTTCTTCGAACGACGGACTGGACTCTTTTGCATCTAGAACTTTCACTTTCTCAGGATTAGCGTCCTCCCATTGAGCATCCGCTTCTTCATCGAAGTCATACATGACATAGCAGCTGTTTAGTAGCTCTCGTTTCTTTGACCGGATATATCCAAGTCCTTTTGTCTCCATTTTCCCATTAGGCAGTTTGCGTTGAGTCCCGGGGACGTTCCAGACCCTGTCATAGAACTTGGCTTTCCGAACGGTCTGCTTGAAGGATATCTCCTGGCATTTCAGCAGCATCTTCAAACCCTTTGTATAATGTCTGGGAAGACGGATAGGCTAAAGCCTGTCGAGCGTAGGATCCGCGCCATGCCAGATTTCTTTTTTCACCTTGGCTTCTTCAAAGCGGTAAAACAGAATTGCTTTCTCGCTCTCTCGCCTGGGAGGGATGTAGAATGTTTGTAGCTCTTCTACGTTGTAAATATTAAGTGCATCCAGTTCTTTATGGTGTTTAAGCGGCACCATGGCGACTTGCAGACTTTGCTCTTTGTCAGCGGAGGCTTGTATTGAAGGTCGAGCAGAGAATACGACATGGACCTCATCCTCCGAATCACTACCAAAGACCAACGTAGGAGCGGACGGTCCTGGCTTGTTGTGTTGGGACGGACCCGAATACACTATCTGTTCTTCCTCCTCGGTATCACTGCCGAAGACAGGGATGGTGGCATTAGCTTTATTCTCCGGCTTGTGACACCTTTCTGTGTTTTCGAAATCCGGTAAGAAGTATTTGGCGTCTTCATATTTGCGGACTTCGTTCACAGAGAATGGGTTCAGTTCTCCCGTCACGGTATACTCGAAACCATCCTTAAAATACTTCATACACTGATGTTGTGTAGAAGGGATGATGTTGTATTCGTGTAACCATGGTTGGCCGAGCAAAGCGTTGTAGCATGTCTTGGCGTCTATGACGTGGAACTTAATGTCCGTGATGAGTAGCCCGAAGCGTAGCGTCAGTATCACAGATCCAAGAGTCTTTGACGATTGGGAGTCGAACCCGGAGATGGTGATCTTGTCCCGAGCAAGGTGCTGAACGCTCATGCAGATTTCCTTCAACACCCGCACGTTGAGGAGATTAACGGAGGATCCATTGTCGATCAGGATTTTGCCTATCTTAATATCGTGGCAGTATCCTGAGACATAAAGGGGACGATTGTGTTCGCACGTCCCGAGGAGAAGGTCTTCATCGCCAAAAGCAACGTCGGCCGTGTGCACCTCTTCCAATTCATCCTTCATCTTTTCCTCGGCCAGGAAGGCTTGGAACTGGTCCGGATCTTGTAGGGCCTTAATCAAAGAATCTCTCACCTCTTTTGATAGTAGCAGGGCATCAAGAATGCTGAGTTGTGAGGGTAGCTTCCTCAGATGCGCCAAGACATTGTAATCCACCTTATTTCTCTTCGGCGGGTTCTTGGCGTTTAACTCTTCCGCAACTCGGTCATCCAAGGCGATGTCTTCAGAGACCTTCTCTTTCCCTTTATCTCTTTTGTTTGAGGGTCCGAGATTCTTTTCAGGTAACATCCGATTGCGCAGCTGGATATTTTCGCAAACCTTCGGTCCCTCTTCTTTTCCCGAAGTAGACTCTCTGAAGAAAGGGCCAAGCTCCAGCTCTTCATCAGAATCGCTCCCGAATGTGAGCACTCGTGATCCTCCGGTGTCAACCATGCAACAACCCCCGGTAGTTCTGTTAAGCCCTACGATTGTTCCGTTCTGCTCTCGGCGGGTCTTGCGCTTTTCCCGCTTAAACTGTTGCCGGTGAGCAGCATATCCTTTCCACCATCTATCGAAAGCTTTGCACTCTTCAGTGGGGTGCGACACCTTCCGATGATACAAGCAATAGGAGGGGTGGCTTTCCATTTCACCAGTAATGCTTTCCTGAGAGGATGGTAGCTTTATACCCATTGACACGGCTTTAGCAAACCTCTTCCTTATCTTGAACTTGCTTTTATCTGCGGTGGGTGTACTTTGTTCCAGCGGGAGTATCGCAATTCTTTCGTCAAGGCGCTGGCGTTTGGACTTTTCAAATATAACCGCTTCGCGCTCCCGATCAACTTTGCTTTTTAAGAACGCTTCATTGAGGAATGCATCAATCACTTCATCCGACGGCTCCGGAATTTTTGGTTCAGGATTTGCCCCCAGCTTTCCAGCATGAGAAGTCTCCTCATCGTCTATGAATGAATGGGAAATCACATGGCAACTTGTCACATATTCTTCGGATTCATCCGACGAACTACCTCCCTCATCTTCCTCTTGAAAGACGTGGTTGAGGAACTCTTGGAATGTAATGGGAGTCCGTGCCTTCTGGTTGTATTCCTCCAGCGCATCAATTTGTTTTTTCAAGTCTGTGCTCTTGTCGCCAGGCTTCACGTGCTTCTTCGACTTCTTCTTCTTCTTTGAAGATTTCGATCGCTGGTTATGAATGTTTGGGCCACTTCCATCAATCTTTGGATTTGTACGTGGCTTCAACATCCCCTCAATGACCTGCGGCTCCAACGGGTTCTTCCACTTGATCGCTGGACATGTCTGAAGATCGTTTAGCATCCTCTTTGTCTTGGCTGATAATACAACCTCCCAAGGAACTTCTTCAATGACGGAGCATGTTGCCCCCGGCGTACTCGTCCCCTTAGAGGTGTGGGGCTGCGGGGGATTCACCTTCCATTTGTCAGATAACGCGAACTTACCCTGTCGGTACTGGTTTTCAAGCCAATTCTTGAAAACGTAGCAATCTTCGATCGGATAGCCTAGTACTTGATGATAAGGACAGTAGTTGGGCTCGTTGACGTCACTTGGTTGCAACAGACGTTTTGGATCCGGCAGATTTATGAGTCTGTTGCGCAACGCCAGCTCGAATAACCTCCTCGTTTTATCGCGGGGAAAGGAATAAGGACGTCCCATCCTATCCTCAAGGGGTACGTACGGGCGCATATTATTTTGACGAGCAACCGGCTTCGAGTCGCTTGGTTGTTGTTGAGCATTAGCGACGACGATCGCTTTTCCCTTCCCTTTGTCATTTCGGGAGTCCGGCCTTGGAAGAGGAGGTTTATGGCCCATCTGATCCATCTGTGCTAGTTTGTCAATCAAGGCTTGGAAGGTAGTCGGCTTGAAAAACATCATAAACTGCGAGATGGTTGCTTGTGGATCGAGGGTTCCTACAAACATACCCACTGTGGGAGCTTCTTCAATGCGCTGCTCGCACTCCGACCATAAGTTCCGCCATCGTATAGCGTACTGAACCTACATCTCGCCGGGTTTTACCCTGGCGTTATCAGTGCCGTCATCGAGGTACGTTCACTGGCACTTGCAAAACGTTGAGTAAACAGCAGCTCCATCTCCGCGAAGGTTTTAATAGAGTCGTTCGGGAGCTCAGAGTACCACTCGAACGCCGTATCTGATAAGCTTCCAACAAACTGGCGAAGCAACAGCTTGTCATCACCGCCGGTGTTGCCGCAGAGTGCCCTGAACTGGGCAACATGCTGATGAGGATTGCCCGTCCCCTTATAGACATGGAACTTGGGAATTGTATAACCTGGCGGGTACTTGATTTGATCGTACCAACTCGGATATGGCCGTCCCGTTTTTACGACCTGACCGGCTGCTTCGGTCGCATGATGAACCCATATTTGTTGGGCGATGTACTCATCCAAATCAGCTTTGGAGATTGTATCCTCTTTAGCCGTCGACAGAGCTGGTGGAGGATTTGATGTTTCTCCCCTATCGTCTCCAAGGACGATCGGGGGCTCTTCGACCGGAGGATCTTGTTGTATCATCATCCCTATCATGTCTTGGAAGAGGAGGCCCATACGTTGTATGTTGGCTGCTTGTTCAGCAGCCTCTTTGTCCTTCTTCTCCAATATCCGACGAAGGAATTCGGCGTCGGTTTCTTCCTCTTGGCGTTCATCCGAGGACGTTTCAGGATTTTCTTTTGGCCCTGTAAGTGCAGCCATAGCATTCATCATTTCTTGAAGCTTTTGCTGTTGCTCCTGAGCCTTGGTCACTGACCGTGTAAGCGGTCTATGACCCGTGGATGCACGGCTGTCTTCTTTTCCCGATGCCATGTAAACCGTATGAACTGTTATGCCCCCTGACTTAGGGCATTTAGGTTCACCATTTTTAACTTTTGCCACTGACGCGGGAGTTTTCTTTGGCCTCCTTCTTTTGTGGGCCGTTGAGGTTGAAGGAACCGTTGAAGTGGGCATCCTAGCAGCTGATGTCCCCTGCTGTTTAATGGGACGGTCCTTGTCTTTTTCCACCTTCGCCTTTTTTTGGCGACGAGAGTGACCTGGGTCAATCACGGAGTATTGAACCCTTCGCCAAACTTTATAAATTTTTGAAGACAGCCGTTGAGGGGGCTGTTCTTGCTTTGTTTCCGGATCTCTCTTCATAGGTGGAGGGGATCTTTTCAATGTAGCGGTTGGAGAGTTCTTTCTCATCCTCCTCAGCAATTCGAAGCTGTTCCCAGTTGGAACAGCAACGTTGACCTCCACCACTAGAGCCGGTGGAGTCAGCCCTGAGGGGGAGTTGCCCCCTGCCTTCCTCACTCGTTGCCAATGGCGACGTCGAGCATGACGAGCCGTTGGGACTGGCTTGGAGATTGAGACATCTTCTTTTTGCCCCCTGTCTGAATGAGGCGCCGCTGGTGTTAACCTCTTAAAGACTGAAGTTGTCTTTTGAGGTGTGATATTCAACCTGTCGAAGACGGATCCTCGAGCAGGGGCAGGAACAGGACTCGTCAGCCTTGAAAAGACTGACTCTTTGACAGGGGGAAGCCGCCTTAATGACTTCCGGAGTAGTGGCCGTTGCCCTCTTTGGGACAGCCATTTTGGAGTTCCTGGGCTTCTTAGCGGGCCCTTCAGAGTTTTGATCCAGCCTCGCAAAGACAGAGGTTGTCGGCTTGGTAGTGGACGACCCGTTGACAAGGGCCGTTATAGCAGTGAGCCGATCGAAGACCGACTTCTTGTTCACTTCCGGTGCGGGTAGTAGCTCAGAGAAGCTTTTAGGTGGGATCATGGTCCCGAAGAACAGGCCAGTGGTGGCTTGGGTCACGTGGTCTACCGGCAAAGCGAGGAAGGAAGCCGCTTGGGGCCCATATTCTACACCTCCCGGTGAGGTGGAGCGTCCGTTGCAGTGGCACTTCGAGCAGTTGGTGCAGTTAAAGTCCATTGATGCTTGAGCTCTGCGCCAAGCAAAAGACCAAATCTTAGTAACTTGAAATCCGAAGGCAACCATTTAAGAAACCACGATTGGTTTGCGAAGACGAAACGCGAAGTGTGGAGTGGAAAGAGAAAAAGGTCCTACCAGGCGTGCCAGAATCTGTTCCCCTCCGAAAGACGGCCGAGACTTTGGGTCTCACCTGAGATTCGGGGCAGATGCTATTTGGTTTTATCCGTCTACCTCTCCAAAGATGCCAAGTTGATTTATGGCACTGTGTATCGGAGGTTTAGACGGATGCGGCCGATGTAGCAAACTTCGTCAGATTCCCCCTCGATTGAGGGGTTTTTGATTGTGGGGACGCTCTTCCCTGCAGGCGCAAGCCCCTGCAGTTAATTACGCTACCGCATCGCGGTAACCACTTTCTCCTTCTCCAGAATTTCACTTCGTATCGTGTGTGTTTGTTTTGTTTGTGGTTGCCCGTGGATTGTATACGGAGACTGAGTAATGCCGTCGCTCGTAGGACGTGGATTAGTCCAAATCCGTATTTACTTAGATTTGGGTTTGGTGTTTTTAATTTAAGGATGCATTAGTCGCGTGGCGGCTAAGATCAACTTAAACGTTCGTCAAGGATACGTTAGTCCTGTTTTGGACTAAGATCGACTTGACGTGATGATCGATTTAATAGATATGGTCGTCAGGACTCATCATCTCTCTGACGTCGTTGAAGGATTACAACGATAGGTGTCGGAGGAATTCAGAGATGTACCCTTGAACCAAAGTCGATTTGAATTTTTATCGTTCATTTAAATGCTTAAGGATACGTTAGCCGTATTTGGGGCTAAGATCAACTTAAACGGGATCGTTTAGATCCAGTAAAAGAGCATTTGAAGCTCTATTGTTCCAGTTTAAGGACGTGGTGGTCCATGTTCCAGTTTAGGGACGTGGGGGTCCGATATTAGTTTAGGGACATTTCGGTCCAAAATTAGTTTAGGGACGTTTCGGTCCAATATTAGTTTAAGGATGTCTCGGTCCAATATTAGTTTAGGGACGTTTCGGTCCACGAGTTTAAGGACCCCGCAGTCCGTATCCATTTGTGGTCGTTGGGACCCGTCGCCTCTCTGACGTCGTTGAAGGATTACAACGAGAAGAGTCAGAGGAGTTCGGAGATGTACCCTCGAACCGGAGGTAAATTGATTTAAGAGAGCATTTGCGCTCAGTTCAATTTAACTTAAGGACTTACGGCCATAATTGGGCTAAGTCCAGTTAAAAAGTATTCAACGCCTTTTATTTGTTTTTGGTCTGTTAGACCTGTGTTAGGGCTTGGTCCATTTTTAAATAATGCATTACATTATTTTCTATTTTTTTGTTTAGGCTCTGCCCATAACAGATGCAGAGCATCAATTTATTTTGGGCACTGCAAGGCATCTGCATAGCATTTTTATTATTTTGTTTGGGCTTTGCCCATTTATAAATGATGAAGAGCATCAATTTAATTAGGCCTGTTTGGTCTTTTAATTGGGCCTGGCCCTTCAGGAAATGCATTGCATTTTCAGGCGCTTTGCGCCAATCAGAGAGCGCAAGCGCTTGTGATGATGATACGTGTCATGCAAGCGCAGTACGCTGCACTAGTGCGCTGCGCTTGCGCTGCTGACACGTGGCGCATCTTGGTGAGTTGCGCCAATCACAGAGAGCAGAGCTCTATCTCAACGCTCATAGCGCAAGTGATTCAGATGCTGACACGTGGCACTTTCCCAAGAGCGCAACAGCGCAGTTTGGAAGTGTAAAGCACTAAGAATCTTTTAGATTCAAGAACAGAAGTGCAAAGCACTGTTAGATTTCTTGATCTAATTTAGATTAAAGAAAAAGATAAGATTTTTCTTATCTTAAAGAACCAAAGGTTCATGAAAATGTGCAAAGCACTATTTTTATTTTATTTATTCAGTTATGTTTAAAGATCAATGATCTTATTTTTAAATCACTGATCTGTTTATAAGAGAATTTTCTCTTCTTTCAAAGGTTTTTACCTTCTGTTGTTCTTGAGGAGTTATCGAGAGTCCTCTTCTCTTTTTTTTAGAAAGATATTGATGCCTTTGAATTGAGGTTTGGGGTCCTTTTTATAGTGCCCATAAATTAGTTAAATTTGTTAAAGAGATCTTTCTCTGAGTGATTTGGGGAATTTTCCCCACCGTTGGATCTTTGATCCAAGGGCTTCTGTTTTACAGAAGAAAATCTTCTTGTTTTAACAAGAACAGAAAGATTTCTTTAAAATCTTAATTCTGTTTGGCGCAAATGCCCCAGCGCGTGATACGTGTCATGCAGCGCACAGCGCAGCGCAACTGCGCTAGCGCATCCGCGCTGACATGTGTCGCGCAACGCATCTGCGCTAGCGCATCCACGCTGACACGTGTCGCGCAGCGCAGTGCTTGCGCAACTGAAGCGTTGCTTCCTTTAATTTTGCTTAAAATAGAGCTTTGCTCTGATTGGGCGCGCCTTCTTGGGCGCTACGCTGACGTATCTAGCGCCTGACATGTGGTGCGTTGCGCCTGAGATTTGAAGCGTTGCTTCAAAATTTTGAATTTTGAATTTCAACAGAGCTTTGCTCTGATTGGGCGAAACAGCTCCCTACCCAGGACGCCAAGGATTAAAGCCCTCGCCAAGAGGAAACCGAGCGGCTTCCCTGCTCGGTCATCCCCGTCTGGTAGCTCCCTACCCTGTAACAACCGAGTCCAGTTATACCAATTTCGGTTACCGTATGTGCTGTTTGTGGTGATTATTTCTTTTACCCCATTGGTTGCAAATGGTAGGTCACTTTATATTCGACCCGTTTACCGAGCCTGTTGTTTCCTAGTTTTTAGATTACCCCGACATTACATATTTTGCATATAACAATTTAGGTCACTTAAAATAATTTAAAAATGCATGTCATGGCCTGCTTGATACCCCTAACCTTGTGGTAGCGTCCTTACATCGTGTTCTCGTCCCGTTCAGTGAAACGGACGTGTTTGGACGGCTACGCGTACATACGTGCGTCCGTTCTTTAGGGTATGCATTTCTGTTACAAAATCCTCCATTTTAATTTTTGGAACTTGCTAATAATTTTCATATTTCAAATCCAAATTTTTGGACCCGACCCGGGCGCAATTCTGAAATATTTTGTATTCCGCCAAATCCTATTTATTTTTAAAATTCTGTAATCTGTTTTAAAAATATTTTATCAACATAAGAAAATGTTTAAGTTGGAAATCTTTTACTTTCTCAGCCAATGAAATGAATCTTTAAAATATTAAATCTTTTGTAAAAATTTTTCCAAACCAATTCTTATTCTCCCCAGCCAATCAGAACCCTTTCTTTGGGTGCACCTGGCCCCACCACCGATCTCTCTCCCCTCTATCTTTTCTCTTAATTTTTCCCAACCAATCAGAACCCTCCTCTCTTCTTCGCTGGGCCCCACGATCCCTCTCTCATTCTCTTTCCCTTTCTCTTTCTCTCTCTGCTGCGAAGCTTCTCTCTCTCTCTTCATTTTCTCTCTCCTCTCGCGCTCTCTCTCTCAGATCTCGCGATCACTGTGCATTCCTCGATTCTTATCACCCCTGCGTGGATCCCGTCACCTCCCTCTGCATTTCTTCTTCTTCTTCTTTTCTTAACAGCCCATGCATCCTCCGCTACGAGAAACCCACCAAAGTTAAACCCTAACTTTTCCCTTATCCCCTCTTTTCTCGTCGACACCCTCTGCGTCCCCTCGTCACCCTCCGCCATCTCTTCTCCTTCTTCCTCCCTCAAACGAACCCACTGAACCCAGAAAACCCACTGCAGCCTTTAACCCAGCACCGCCACCTTATCGCCGCCGACTCCCTCATCTCATCGTCATCTCCTTCCTCCCCTCTCTTCCTCTCCTCTGCCGTTCCCGAGCACCAGAACCCACATCAAAACAAACCCTAGCAGAAACCCTAACACCCGAGCCATTCCCTGCAACCTAGGACCTTGCTGACTTGCCGTTGATCTCGCTGGCGATCCCTTGCCGACGACTTCCCACCTTTGCAACCACATCCTAGCCGTCTCCCAACCCCAGTGAGCAACTCTTCTCTCTCTCATCCTTCTCTTCTTCTTCTTCCTATTCTTCTTTATTTTAAATTTTTCTTTTCTGTTTTTTAAAAAAAAGGATACCTCTGTAGATCATCGGAGCTCCGTCGACGCCTCACCGATGACGCTGTCACCCCTCTGCAATCCAGTGAGTAAGTTTCTTTCATCAATCTCCTCTGTTCTCTTTCATTCTTCTTGTTTCCTCTTCCATGCATTCTCTTTCAATCAAAAGGTTCACTGTGTTTCTTGATTGCCGGGATCCGACCATGCCGGCGACGATCACGACGGCCCAGCAGGCATCTTTGATCCGTGTGATCCCATCGTGCGTTGTTTGGACTCTTTCCGTGTACCGTGCGCGCGTCGCGACTTTTCTCACCGACGTGAGACGTTCTGTACATCGTTTCTTGAATCAAGCAAGTGAAACTTGCTACATGCTATTTAAACTACTACATATGCTATTTAAATTGCTATGTACCTATTATAGTGCACGTTAGATCTGTAGTTCCATTTAATACCAGAATTCCATTTTAACATGTCGACGTCCCAATATATCATTTTAGAATCATGTCTCGAAACATACCAGTTTGCTTTTAGTTCTATTATACATAGTACCCGCATTCATATTTAAATCTTGTAACAATTATTTACATGACCCACAATACCCTTTTATATTTTATACCCTGTCGGACGACCGTTTGCATACAACTAACCTGATTTATATTCAATTGCATCTTTAGATTATTTAGTACACATTAACATGATTTTTAACAATCCATATTTGTTTAAGTGTATGATATTTAATATTGAAACCATAAACCGAACTCTAAATGTTAACCGTGCATCGATATAATTTAACCTGTATCTATTTGCATATTATATTACATGTCCAGTTATTCTTCTGACAGTACCCGTGCTTGATTACTTATAACCATATTTATGTTAGTTTGTTTTATGAGCACCCACATAACATTTGTGCTTCCTGACATGACCTGTTGCACTTCCTACTTGACATGACACAAAAATACACTACTTGATTTGACCTGATGTACCATGGCTTTACCTGTTACCTGATCTTGTGTCTAATGCCAACAAACATAACCAGTAGTCCTTACGGACCGTTCCTGTTGTCTATCCAGACAAACCTGCACCTACTTGATCCTGAGTTGGCATTAGTTCTTGATTACTTAATACCTGACTTGAACACATATAACTTGGGGGTATGGGGAAATCAATGATGAAACCTGACTTGTAACTCGACAGTTCGACACCTGTTCTGATCAGTTTTACGGGCTAGGCCAGCCCCAGGGTGATGATGCTGACATCACTCAGCTTTACATGCTACCTTTTACTGCCTAGCGGCACGTCTTGGATTCAGGTCGAGAATCTTGACCGTGGTCCCGGGCACGCACGGGATACTATTGAGTTACATCGATGATTCATCAAATTGATTTCAAAGACTTGAGAGTAGATAACCAATAGACCAGTTTAGCCTAACTCACTGCACACTACCCTTCACTTCTCTGATTTATATTGCTATTACACCTGCTTTACCATTTATGATTATACTTGCATGTCTTGTTACCATGTTTATATTTTATTGCTTGATGACATGACGCGCTGACGTTTGGGTTTTGCATGGCCTAGATTCCGTACCTTTGCTGCAGTCCGAGCAGGAGTACTTCAGCTAGCAGGCTGAGCAGTGAGGACTCAGTAGTAGTTAGTTCTTTTACTTTTCAGCATTTTATTTCTGATGTGAGCCCGCATTATGGGACATACATTCCAGTTATTCTTGTATTGGATCTCTTGCTTCCGCATTATTTATTCTTGACTCATTTTATTTTGGGCTTATGGACATGTGCTAGATAGTTTTATTTTGTTCTTGATATCTCTACAGCCGTAATATGACTGTGGATAGATACTTCCTACCCACAGGTAGCATGGTTGGCTCTGTCACGTGCCCATCTTAGCGTACTCTAGGAAGCGGGGCGTGACATACCCAGGACGCCAGGGATCACAGCCCTCGCCAAGAGGCAACCGAGCGGCTTCCCTGCTCGGTCATCCCTTTCTGGTAGCTCCTTACCCAAGACGCCATGATTCAAAGCCCTCGCCAAGAGGTAGCCGAGAAGCTACCCTGCTCGGCGCATCCCCAGCGGGCTTCCTCCTTCCCACCATACGCTGAGGATTTGAGGCCCTCAAAGTGAGGCCACCGAGCTTCCTTCTGATCGGCGCATCTGCAGCGGGCAGCCTACTGCCCATCAAATGCAGCGGATCTGAAGCACTCCCCAAGAAACGCCAGGTCTATATAAGTCTGAGCGATCCCTCCCCGACTTCGGGGCCATGGGGATACGTTCTTCCCAGCGACTTTTGCACACTTAGCAAGTGATCAAAATCAACTCGACACGCGATCGCCAGACGAAGAACTGACCTGACATGGAAGCTCAATAGTGCAAGTATGGATATTATACGAATATTCTTCACAAACAAAGGACAATATGCAAGCAATGAAACAACAAAGTTTTATTACCAAAATCAATATCTTCACAAGGGTATTGGGGGCTCCCCAGCCTTACAAAATGCCCGGACGCTTACAAAAAAAGAAGCAGGAAGACGGGGGGCTTTAGGCCTCGGGGCCAGGCGCGACCTCGGGAGCCTCAATATCTACCACGAGTCGAGCAAGGTCCTCGGCCACCTCTTCGTCGGGAATCTCTTCCCCGGCCGCATCCTCGAGGTCGTCCCCCTGCTCGTCGGCACCCGCGAAGGGGTATTCGGCCCGGAGCTCTTCATCAGCAAACCCAGGCATCTGAGCCTTGACGGCGTCGAGGGCCTCATGCCAGATGTTGGTAGTGGCCACGGCTAGGTCGGAGTAGTAGTCTTTTGACTTCTTATAGTTCTCCACCGCATTCGCCCCCCCCCCCCCCCCCGAGGTTGGCTCGCTCCATCCCCCTGGCCGCCGCCTCCAACTCCTTTCGGAGGGTCTTCACCGTTTTCTTCATGGTACTGACGAGCACCTTGGCTTCCTCAAGCTTGACCTCGGCGGCCAAGGTGGCCTCGCGGTGCCGGGAAGCCTCCTGCTTCCCGGCAGCCACCACGCCCTCCAGGTCGGCGACCCTCGCCATCGCCGCCTCCAGCTCCCGCTTGGAGCTCTCCTCCAGCAAGGTAAGCTGGCCCGTGGCCTTCATCGCCGGGGATATCACCTTGTCCCCCATACGGACGGCGAGGGCGACGTGTTGGAGGACCTGAAATAGTCAAAGAGGTCAGAACAACAAAGGAGGCACCAAATCTCACGAACAACCGAGCACTTACCTGCATGACCTCCTGGGCGATGGACGCCATCTGGTCTCTGAGGGTCCCACTAAGGACCCTACCCCCTGCCGACTTCTTGATATCAAACAGCAGGCTGTCGGCAACAGAGAGCCCTGAGGGTACTACAAACCAGAAGCCTTCCTCCTCCACAATGATCGGGGAGGCCGGGTCCCGAGGAACCTTTCGGGGGCCCCTCTTGAGAGGTGCCAATGGAGAGCCGGTCTCCGAGGCCGGGTCCTCCTGTACTCGAGCCCGCTTCCGGCTCGGCGCTTTGCCGGGCTCCGGGGCGAGGACCGTCCCCGGGTGCTGAAGAGGTAGGGCCACTGGAGGCACCGGGACGGGGGCCGGAGGAACTGGGACAGGTTTCGAGCAGGAAGAGCTGGCGCCTCCAGCCTTCGTGACCTTCTTCGGCTGCCGCATGGAGGCTCGGAGTTCGTTCATATCTATGGGTTCTACACAAGACAAGATACAGTGGGGTCAGCGACACATACAAAATAAAAGAAAAACGCAAGCCTAACTTACCGACGAACTCGACGGGGCTGAGCCCGGCCCAACTCAAGACCCTCTCAGATAGCAGCACGTCAGGTCGGGGAATGGGCTTCCACGATGCCACTCTCACCGCGGCGGGGTCATTGGACTGATTTCCCGACAAACATTTTTCCCTTGACCACTTGGTGGGCACGGGCCAGTCCTCACCCTCGGGCGGCGCGACAAAGAAGAACTTCTTCTTCCAGTCGTGGATGGAAGAAAGCAGGACTACAACTCCTGACCCGGCGGCGCGCCCCAATCGCTTCTTAAAGGAGAGATAAACCCAAATCGGGTCGCCCACTCGACCCCCAGGGTGATTTTTATAAAGAAGAGAGGAATCAAGGATGGATAGACTAAAAGGGACCGTCTCTAGCTTCAGGCAGACCAAGAACCCGAGAAGGCTCCTCCATGAGTTCGGCACCAGTTGGCCCGGGGCTTGCCCAAAGAAGTTCAGCGCTCCGATGACCTCAGGATAGAAAGGCAGGCGCATTCCGCCCTAAAAAGCTTCCAGGTACAGGGCGATCTCCTTACCCCGTACTTGGTCTGCCCTCTCTCCTTCTCGGCTAAACGAAGTGTATAGCCAGAAGGGATATGGAAGCGAGCCTGAGCGTTGGCGAGCCCATCCTCGTGCTTCACCCAACATGGCGCGCCGGGAGCAACGTCCACCGCCACCTCCCTATGGGCTGCTCCCACCGCACGATCCCGGGAAGAGGATCTGACCCCTGCTCCCCGGGAAGACTCAGGCTCAACTAAAGGGCCCCTAAAATATACTCCTACCACATCTACAGACTCTACAAAGGAAGACATCTAACCTGGCAAAGGGGGATCCTCGGGAGACAAAAGCAGAAGAAGGAAGAAGAGCGCCGAGCAATCAAGACTTAAAGCGAGAAAAATATGGAGAGATATGGGCCCTGGAGTGGATCCCATCCCTATTTATTGCTGCCATCGCCCTCATCCAACGGCGACTTTCGTTTCCCACCAAAACGCCTCCTCGCGTTCGACGACCCCGATTGCTCCACCTGTCTCTCCAGCATTGAGCCGCATCCCATCAGACGCCCGCAGGTCTGCACACATCGTGTCGGCCAACCGACGCTTGACACGTGGACCGTCGCTTCAGTGACAGAACGCTTGATCCGGCGCACTTTCCTTAAATGCAGAGATCTCACCCCTGATTCTCTGGCAGAAAAGACAACTGATTGCCTGGGGACACGTCCCGACGATATCTTCGAAGGGAGCTCACCCTGGGTGGCCCGGCAGTCCACTCTCGACCCGACCCGTCAACTAGTCGGGAAAAGAGTGGGGGGATAATGATGATGCTCTATATCAGCGATCTCCCAGATCATGACATGTGGCAGATGACGTATCCCAGAGCTCAGAAGAAAGGACCTACAGAGGCTGACCAGGCACCCCCGAGGCCCATCCCCGGGAAGACGCTGGCTCTCCTCAGAGCCCCTGCACAAATTGGCCTCCTCGGCCTCCTAGCTCACTTCGGGCTACCGCACATGACAAGATGCCTCGGCTCTCCCGCTCGTCCCCGAGCTCTCCCGCCGAGGCCATCTTCCTCGGTCTCATTGACCGACCAACGGCACCGCTCGCAGGCGTAACCGCCGCTCCGCGAATCTCGTCATGCGCGAGATCTCCGCCGGCAACATCCTACGTTCCACGCCATTACTATCCCCATTAACGGGTGATCCCGCTCTTCACGCAGGTGTGACGTCGGGAGCGTAACTGCCGGCGTGATCCTCGCGCCTACCCCTGCATGCTGCCGCCGCTATTTAAACCCCTCTTGAAGACGGTTCAAGGAAGCAATTTCTAACCCACTTAGCCGTTACTCTGCTCGGATCTTGTCATTAACTTGATCGTTGGAGGGTCCTCGGTGGTACCAAACCACCCCAGGACTTTTTTGCAGGTACACGGCGCAAACTCCTAAAAACCCATTGAGATCCACACGCAAAAGGAGACCACTCTCCAGATCCACCAGATCCAATCCCAGCCATCAGCAAATCGACGGAAGAAAACATCGGAAGGAGGTAAAAAGAGCCCTCCGTCACATTAGCTTTTTGATTGATGACATGATCACCGATCAATTAACATATAGAGGCCAGCCAGGGTTTTGGCTTTCTTAAAAAGTTCAGATTCTTGGTTAATGAGGGAATGAAATACCATTAGAATGTTGTTTCTTTTTCGTTAATCATATATTTTCAGCAGAATAGTAATTTATGTTTGCAATCGATGCTGTTTAATTATATTCTTGAAATCAAAGGTAGGATTTTTTTGGTAATTAGATGATTTACAACCCCTTTTAGAGAAAGGGGTTTTGCTTGCTGGATGGGTAATATTGTTGTGCTAGCTCTTGTATAAAATTGAATTCTTATTAGACGCGGTTAAAATGTTGGTCCTTTTTGAAAATTCTGTATTTTCATAGATAGTTGTTCTCCTAGGTTCTTGATTAATTCATAACCAATGTCTTTTTCAAGAGAATACTGCTAGTTATATGTATGCCCTAGAGGCCATTACTGTACATACGATGTATATTGTAATGGATTCTTGGACATATATAGGGAGGACATTCTTACTCGACATGATAGTATGCTATCTGCTTGTACTTTATCTTAACAGGTACTCTGATTGTCTCTATGTTACATGTTGATAAAGCCCTTAGGATACGTACTCGACTACTGGGACTATGATGAGATCATACTAGTGGGGCCACGGTAGTCGACGAGTACATCCTATAACTGTTCCTAGTCGAGGACGTATCGAGACAGGGCATCGATGCACCAGAGTAGACTAGCGTATACGCATTTTGACCCAAATGATGGGTGATGGATGATCCCATATCCATCGGTGTTTGACATCAAGGATGGTGTACGGGTGCTCAGTAGAGACTGGGTACACTGGACGGACTCACCGAGAACTCCCAGATGGTATTATACCTCACGTCAGATAGCAGTTCTCCGGTGACACTGGTACAGAGTAGTCTGTTGACCCGAGATCGTCATAGAGTCTTGTGTGATTCCCACTGTGCTTTGATTTCCATCATACCACGTCCAAGAGGGCGTGCAAAAAGGTGGCTTTTGGGTGCAGTCCCGAATCACATGGAGGCAATGAGCGATAGGAGGGGATTCGTCTCTCCTGGTATAGGGAGTTAATGTTGCGCTATGTTCGATTGGCTATAACCGGAAATCCCTGGCCAGGGTTGCTGAGATTTATTGGTAAGTGTTATCAGTAGTTTCTCGAATTGTTATAGACCTCATATCGACACGACTTATCGAGCTACTGGGGTTTGACGTTTACCACCACTAAGCGAGATATGCGACATATCAGACGATGAGACCGGACTGTACGGGAGTGTTACTGATTGGATTCACGGGAGAATGTACAGGCTTGCTTGTTGATCTTCTGAGCGCTCAATACCTGGGTGGCTGTTACGTTTAGCTGATCGCTTGCAGCTTGTGGGTGTTTGATATGATCATCACCTACTGCCGGCGTATTGACGATTCTTTAGAGTCCTACACAGAGGTTTCTTGACCCAGGCAAAATGGAGTAGGAGCACATATGTGATATGTGCGGGACCGAGGATAATGCGGTATGTGATACCGTATTGGATTCTCGCGATATGAGATATCGGCCGGGTTTATGTGATATAGCCGGGTCATCGTATTAGTCGGTTATATGCGATATAGCCGGATTTTCGGATCAAGTGTTGATTCGATAATTTAATGTATAATAATATATATGATATATTAAATTACATTAACTAATATTAGCTCACTAAAAGATTCATTTTCTCACGGGATAATACATTGATATATATGCGATATATGTTAATTGTATTATTTTCTATTGTTACAAAATATATTGTATATGTGATATATAATATTGTAACATGTTAGGGTTACAAATTTAACAATGGTTTAGGGTTTAAAATTGGTTAGGGTTTGGATTAGGGTTAGCTTTTGCATGAAGCTTCCATGAAGCTTCATGAAGCTTTGACTTTGTGTTTTGCTTGATATTTTGTGAAGATATTATGTTAACCCAATCCAAACCATTAACTTTAGTTAATTCTCTACAAGGGTTAACTCCTTCATGCTTAACCCTTGGTTAGATTTGTAACCACTACAATAATTCATTATTCATCACAAAAGGATTATGATATTCTTCTTCTTCTTCCTTCTTCTTTCTTTCATTGAAAAAGCTTTCTAGCTTTTTTCAAAGTGATGAAAATGAGTGAGGATAAGAAAATAAAAGAGAGCAAAAATCCCACTTCATCATCCTCATCTACCCTTGCCATTTAGATGAGAGTGTTCACTTCATTTAGTGAGTGTTAGCTTATGTTAATGAAGGTAGATCATCTATGTTATCGAAGATCGGAAGCAAGTTTGCATCATTCTCTTCGCGGAGCCTCTCGAGAGTTCGGAACACGATGATCGCAGTGAAGGGACTTCAACACGGAGCTTAAGAAGTGAAGGACCGGATCTACAAAGGTTGTAATCCCTCTCACTTAGTGTTAAACTGTTTAACATGCTAGTTTTCACCTAAACCCTAGTTTAAAGATCCGGCTTTGGGTTGTTCGGCACGACTAAATTTTTAATCGGGCATGATTGATGCCTCGTAGACCCTTGTGCGTGTGCCTAGCAACCCTACAGTGGTATCAGAGCCAAGCTAGAGCTTTAGAAGAAGTCTGAGCGAAGTTTAAAGTCCGATCGAACCCGGAAACCCCAACACGAACCCTTCTCTGGACATTTTCCAAAAATGTGATTTTTTTATGAATTAAAAATGCTCAGAAAAATAAGCAGGAAAAACTAAGAATTATTGTGAAGTACGGCCAACTAATTCGCTCACATGACCGCGGAACCGCCGCCAAACCCTTACCGCGGAACCGCGGCCAAACCAAGGGCTTGGCGGCGGTTCCACGGCCAAAATTGTGAATTAGTCCCTGGAACTTCTTATATTTATTCTTAGGTCCTTTCTTGTCTTTTTTTTTCTGGATTTAATTCCACTCAAGTGTTGAGTTTTCTAGGGTTGTATTGGGGACTCGTTGATTTGATCGGATAATTTAACTTCGTTTAATTTTTCCTGGATAATTTTAGAAACTGTTAAAAAGTTCGAACGAATATCAATAACTCACTTTTTCCCCAGTCGAAAATTTTTTCAAAAGTTGGATTTTTTCTCGAGTTTGAAACTTTCTAAGTCGTGCAAGTAATACGGTGGACCCTCTAGAAGAAAACAAACCTTAATTCGATTATGTGACCGTCTTGAACTGCCTCTAAATCTTAGGGTTTGGGGCAGTACGGCGTGCCACATGTGAGGCGTTGGCTAGACCCTTCTACGGCTGGACCATTGGTATTGTGGCATGTGATGGCTATTTTTAAATTGATTTCAAGTGTTGAGATATATTGGGGAAATCTTGAGTGTTTGATTATTCGATCGGAAAGTTTAACATTGTCTATTTATCTGGAATGTGATACAATATTTGGAATCCACAATTAGTTATGAGATAACTAATTTGAATGTTATAAACATAGCAGTTTAGTCTCAGATGATCGGTTGCCACGGAATTTTGATTTCATCAAAAGTCCATCGCAATCACGTAGCGTACGCGGATACTCGCTGGGTAAACTTAATAGACAGCCACGCCCCATAGCCCCGACCAAGTGACTGTAGGAGAACCCTGTCACCAAAAGCATCCGTTTAGGTGCTCGCGGCAGCGGTGTTCCTCCTTAGTGCACTTCGTCGACGGCATCCGGGGGTGCGGCAGTCTACTAAAGTTTGCGACGAGCATTCGATCAGGTTGTTGGGAATCTTGTTGAATTGCCCGACTTGATATTGAAAAGAGTTTTCGATAATGAGACTAAAATGCGGGGTTTATAATTGTTAGGCATGCGATGTCTAAGGAATTCATTTGGTTAGGCATGCGATGTCTAAAGAGGTTGCGGATTCCAACTGTTGTAGTTTTACACTTTTTTTTTGTGACCGTAAGCGTAGTATGTGGTGTATCGCCGGCTTCGTTGCTGTACATCAACGACAATCGGGATACGCATACTTGCTTACGTTGATGATATGAGATATTATGTGTTGCTGTGATATGTTATATTGGATCGTCGCTTTTTGAATAACCAGGGGTTTTATGTGAGATGAGAGTTTTTCTTTTTCATTCATGTAAAATTCATATGTATGTAATATTCTTTTATTGGGGCACTTTCGGGCTGAGGATGATGTCACCATTGTATATTATTTACTTTTCCGCATTAGGTAGACCCAAGGCGGGGAGCACAAGTAACCGGGTTCTAGGGTTTAGTGGGAGACCATCTCGAGGAGTCGAGACCGGATCTCCTAACCCTAGAATTGGCAGTGTTGCTTGCTGCTCTCATAGGGGTCTAGGGATGTGGGTTTGGCTATTCATCGCAACCGTGGAATCCGTGTTTTATATAGGCTCGTATTGAAAACACGGACGTCCTAGTATATCCAATATTTCATATATGTTTCTTCTGCTGCAATGTTCTGTGATGAGATCATATTACTGCCTGAGACGAATGTTTATATTATATATATGAGATATATGTTATATTGCAGATTTCGCTTCAAATGTGATGCTTGTGAAGCATATTAAAATGGGACTTCATTAATGAGATTAATGAAACTAAAAGAAACCTAAAGATGTTGTAGAAACTTGTCTCAAAAACAGGCAGCTCTAGTTTTTGCTTTGCATAGCGGTGTTCCTTGTAGAACATCCAGCACCTTATTCGATAAGGAAAGAGCCGAGATCCCTTCACCGGGAATGACCTCTTTAGTGAAACTAGCAGATGCTACAAACTCGGTTTGTCTTTTGATTGCTCCTATAGTTCTTGCTTTGCATAGTGATATTTTTGAAATATCCTGCACCTTATTCGATAAGGAAAGAGCCGACGATCCCTTCACTGGGAGTGGCCTCTTTAGCAAAACTAGAAAAGCCTAAAAAACACTCCATTTAAAATCACTCGATTCTACAACGATATCAAGTTCATTACGCAAAGGGTTTTCTGAAAAACCCGTCGTAGCCCTCTGTCATTTCAGATAAGTACTTCATAATATTCGTGCTGCGTTTGTTGACCTTGTCAAGGCGTAGTGTGCGGTAGCTATTTATGCTTATCTGCATAAGCATATGATGCGATTGGATTAGGGTAGTCGTGCGACTTTGTTGACCTTGTCAAGGGTCGTGCGGGTGGGTTTAATTCAATCAGAAAATGACGGGTTGAACTTGACTTGCGGTCTATGGTTTGTTGACCTTGTCAAGGTCATAGATCGCTTGGGGCAAAATATTATTGGGAATTTCAAGTGTTGAAATTTGTAATGAGATTGCATACCTTCTATGAGATAGTTGGATCCCGATACCCGCTGCGAGTAAGAGTTACTCCTGGGAGAGTTTTACACATTACAATTAGCCGATCAAGTAGGTGTCTAGAAAGGTGTTAACGGGGTTAGGCCTCTGGGAAAACGAGGTTTACTTTAATTAGGTTCGTGCGAAAGCACGGGGAACCTCCCTCAAAGTACCGACACTGGCCTGGCTGAAAGATTGGCGAACTTGTAGCGTGTAATTAATCCCGGCTAGTCTTTCCTTTTAGGGTTTGAAGGGAGATTTGATTAAAACAGTGGGAGACATCCTGATTAGATATATTAGATAACCAATCTAATCTTGCAAGAGCATACGCTGAGTGTTTTCTTCTCTCTCTCCTAGTAGCGACCATATCATGCCTTAATCAAGATAATAATACGGATGCATTGACCAAACCCGCTTGTTATACTGAGCTGGGGAACGTTGGTCCCGCTCCAACTTATAATTGTTATAAGTCAGAGCAGGAAATTAGGGATCACCAGAATTCTCGTGCCGTCCAAACGAAGAAAGTGCATGCTGATGCATCATCTTCGGGTGTGTTCATTACATAGAACCGTTTCTCAGTATCCTTTACGTCCTGGGTATGAGATACCGGATCAGGATCCCGCATATGTAATCTGTTACATGGGCTACAGATAGGTAGAGAACTGAGAACGGGTGATAGGTTTCATAAGATAGAAATGGTACAAGTGTTGCAGCCAAGTCTGTTAGTCACTATCACCCTGTATTACCAGAATACATTGATTCTGAATGAATGTTATTAGATACCGAACCTGATATATAACATCATATCAGTCTCTTTATTAGTAAAGAAAGGATATAATTTTGTATTGTTGGATAATGTTTTGAACATTTCCTATATCAAGAGTTGATCGGTTCAGGCACGTTATCTAAAAGCATAGACGTTCTAAATCAAACTACAGTTCTTAGTATACAGAACACACACAAGAGGA
This sequence comes from Agapanthus africanus, assembly GCA_030015575.1. Classification (NCBI taxonomy): domain Eukaryota; kingdom Viridiplantae; phylum Streptophyta; class Magnoliopsida; order Asparagales; family Amaryllidaceae; genus Agapanthus; species Agapanthus africanus. The sequence continues at coordinate 545,328,828 of CM057337.1, forward strand.
AGAGTTCAGAAATGAACGGATCCTTCTTGAGGCATTGTAGACTAGGTCATATCAATACGACCCGACTAGCAAACTTACATTTAGATGCATATTTAAATTTGTTTGAATTTACATCTTGTGAAACTTGCCGGTCATGTCACAAAAATAAGATGACCACAGCTCTGTTTATTGGAAACAGAGAAAGAGTTAGTGAACTCTTGGGATTGATACATATTGATGTATGAAAGTCCCCTGTCTACATATGTCAGGACCGGTTCTTTGTACTTCATTATATTCTCTGATGATCTCTCAAGATCAGACATATGTTCCTATTAAAACACAAGTCTGAACCTTTTGAGAAATTCAATGAATATGAGTTAGAAGTAGAGAACCAAAAATGGGTATAAGTATTATGTCCTTTGATGTGATCAAGGAGGAGAATAGTTGAGCACGGAATTCCTGGACTATTCTAAAGGAGAATGAGATTCTCTCTCAGCATTACTCCTCCGTATACCCCACAGCACGTCAGTGTATCGGGGCGGAGCAATAGCACCCTATGTGATATAGTGTGCTCTATGATGAGTACTACTGAGTTTCCTATTTCCTTTTGGGAGTTATGCACTTGAGAAGCTGCATACCTATTGAATAGGGTTCAAATCAAATCAGTTGCCTACCACTTCATATGTGATATGGAATGGGAAGAGCCCATATCTTAAGTATGTTAAGATTTGGGGTTGTTCGACCTATGTCTGAAAAGCAAAATCCGGACAAGCTCGAGGTAAAGTCAGATCTGTGGAAGTTTGTTGGATATCACAAGCATTCGCAAGGGAATATCTTCTACCAAACCGAGAAACAAAAGTGTTTTTTTTCTCAACATGCCACCTTTGTGAAAAGGAATTTCTTGTGAAGAAATTAGTGGTCATGAGGTAGAACTGGAAGAAGTTCCAGCTATACAAACTACAGTAGATGATCTGGCTGAACCAAAGGATTCAATAGTAACCAACGAACCTTAGCCTCTCCGCCGATCTAGTAGGGTTCATCACCCATCTGAGAGATACTTCGGTTTCTCTATGACAGTGGGAGTGAGGATTGCATCATGAGATGATGACCCAACTAGTTTCGAGCAGGCCATCAGGAGTGAGACTCTGTAAGAATGGCTGGATGCTTATCGATCTGAGACGGAATCCTTATACACCAACAAAGTATGGACTTTGGTTGCTTTATCTGAAGGGCTAAATCCCCATCAGGAGCAAGTATATCTTGAGAAGATTACTTGGTGTACATGGAAAAGTTGAGACTTTCAAAGCTATGCTTAAGTCTATCCAGATCCTACTTGCCACGGCTACATACCATGACTACGATATCTGGTGGTTGGGTGTCATGACTGCTTTTCTAAATGATGTTTTAAAAGAGAGCGTCTATAAGTACACAGCCAGAGGGCTTCGTAGACAGTGGGAGCAGCGGAAACGTGTGCAAGATGTTTTATGTGATAAAACAGGCATCGCGGAGTTAGAACATCTGTTTTGATGTGGTAGTCAAAGAGTTTGACTTCATCAAAATGGTAGATGAACCTTGTATATACAAAAAGGTAGTAGGGAGTATGGTGGTGATCCTCGTAGAGTACGTGGATGACACACTCTTGATGGGGAAGGAGTTTCCTATGCTACGATCGGTCAATCACCCCTTATCACAAGGATTCTCCATATAGGATCAAAGTGATACCTCCTATATCCTGGGTTTTGGATCTATAAGATAGATCTAGTTAGATGTTAGGATACTCACTAGTTGTAGTGAGATGGTATCAATCGATCCTGGGGAGAATCACTGGAATGGTTACAGGGTGGTAAGGACGACTGAATATTAGTCGCAGGCATTGTCTTTACCCTCAGTGGAGGGACGGTATGTTGGAAGAGTTCCAAGCTAGATACCATGACATACTGGACGATTAAAGGTAAGATATATCGTTACCAAGGATGCTACCAAAGAGGCAGTCTGGATATATAAGTTCATGAGATGAACTTCGTTCCTACCATTGTGTGACAATGGAGTTGTGGCTTATGCCAAGGAACCCCCATCCCATCAGAAATCCAGATATAATTCTTAGGCAGTATCACCTGATCATGGAGATGGTTGATCTCCAGGGAGATCGAGGTTAGGAGAGTAGACACAGAGGACAACAGCGCGGATCCACTCACAAAGGCCTTTTTCCCTGTAGAGACTTTTATGGGAACGTTGAGTATAAGATACTTCGACCACAGCTAATTGTTGGGTATGTGATACCACAACAGATGGCCTTAGTGCAAGTGGGAGAATTCTAGTTATATGTATGCCCTAGAGGCCATTACTGTACATACGATGTATATTGTAATGGATGCTTGGACATATATAGGGAGGACTTTCTTGCTCGACATGATAGTATGCTATCTGGTTGTACTTTATCTTAACATGTACTCTGATTGTCTCTATATTACATGTTGATAAAGCCCTTAGGATACGTACTCGACTACTGGGACTATGATGAGATCATACTAGTGGGGCCACGGTAGTCGACGAGTACATCCTATAACTGTTCCTAGTCGAGAGTGTATCGAGACAGGGCATCGATGCACCAGAGTAGACTAGCGTATACGCATCTTGACCCATGTGATGGGTGATGGATGATCCCATATCCATCGGTGTTTGACATCAAGGATGGTGTACGGGTGCTCAGTAGAGACTGGGTACACTGGACGGACTCGCCGAGAACTCCCAGATGGTATTATACCTCACGTCAGATAGCAGTTCTCCGGTGACACTGGTACAGAGTAGTCTATTGACCCGAGATCGTCATAGAGTCTTGTGTGATTCCCACTGTGCTTTGATTTCCATCATACCACGTCCAAGAGGGCATGTAAAAAGGTGGCTTTTGGGTACAGTCCCGAATCACATGGAGGCAATGAGCGATATGAGGGGATTCGTCTCTCCCGGTATAGGGAGTTGATGTTGCGCTGTGTTCGATTGGCTATAATCGGAAATCCCTGGTCAGGGTTGCTGAGATTTACTGGTAAGTGTTATCAGTAGTTTCTCGAACTGTTATAGACCTCATATCGACACGACTTATCGAGCTACTGGGGTCTGACGTTTACCACCTCTAGGCGAGATATGCGACATATCAGACGACGAGACCGGACTGTACGGGAGTGTTACTGATTGGATTCAAGGGAGAATGTACAGGCTTGCTTTTTGATCTTCTGAGCGCTCAATACCTGGGTGGCTGTTATGTTTAGCTGACTGCTTGCAGCTTATGGGTGTTTGATATGATCATCACCTACTGCCGGCGTATTGACGATTCTTTAGAGTCCTACACAGATGTTTCTTGACTCAGGAAAAATGGAGTAGGAGCACATATGTGATATGTGCGGAACCGAGGATAATGCGGTATGTGATACCGTATTGGATTCTCGCGATATGAGATATCGGCCGGGTATATGTGATATTGCCGGGTCATCGTATTAGTCGGTTATATGCGATATAGCCGGATTGTCGGATCAAGTGTTAATTCGATAATTTAATGTATAATAATATATATGATATATTAAATTACATTAACTAATATTAGCTCACTAAAAGATTCATTTTCTCACGGGATAATATATTAATATATATGCAATATATGTTAATTGTATTATTTTCTATTGTTACAAAATATATTGTATATGTGATATATAATATTGTAACATATTAGGGTTACAAATTTAACAATGGTTTAGGGTTTAAACTTGGTTAGGGTTTGGATTAGGGTTAGCTTTTGCATGAAGCTTCCATGAAGCTTCATGAAGCTTTGACTTTGTGTTTTGCTTGATATTTTGTGAAGATATTATGTTAACCCAATCCAAACCATTAACTCTAGTTAATTCTCTACAAGGGTTAACTCCTTCATGTTTAACCCTTGGTTAGATTTGTAACCACTACAATAATTCATTATTCATCACAAAAGGATTATGATATTCTTCTTCTTCTTCTTCTTCTTTCTTTCATTGAAAAAGCTTTCTAGCTTTTTTCAAAGTGATGAAAATGAGTGAGAATAAGAAAATAAAAGAGAGCAAAAATCCCACTTCATCATCCTCATCTACCCTTGCCATTTAGATGAGCGTGTTCACTTCATTTAGTGAGTGTTAGGTTGTGTTAATGAAACTTCAAGGTGGATCATCTATGTTATCGAAGATCGGAAGCAAGTTTGCATCATTCTCTTCGCGGAGCCTCTCGAGAGTTCGGAACACGATGATCGCAGCGAAGGGACTTCAACACGGAGCTTAAGAAGTGAAGGACCGGATCTACAAAGGTTATAATCCCTCTCACTTAGTGTTAAACTGTTTAACATGCTAGTTTTCACCTAAACCCTAGTTTAAAGATCCGGTTTTGGGTTGTTCGGCACGGCTAAATTTTTATCGGGCATGGTTGATGCCTCTAGACCCTTGTGCGTGTGCCTAGCAACCCTACAAATACTAAAGAATTGATTCATATTTTCTGAAATTGCAGGTAATGTGGGGTCCGCACCCTTTCATATTTATTGATAGGATTGGTCTTGTCTCCTTAGTCACCCTTATGTTGGTTAAATGCCGTGACGAAATTTCTACCTCGTTGTTTAGAGTGATATTATTATATCATTATTATTCAACAATGGAACTCCGCTAAAACTTATTATAGATGTGAAGCCTTGAGGTATTGCTCCCACAAAAAAGTTTCAACCATGTTAATCATATAATAATGGGGAGCATAAATTTATCAGATACTCTATCTGATTCAAAACAAACTATTTACCTTTTCGTGAACGGTCACCGTGTGTTTTTTTATGCGGGTCTTCCATGATTTCTGAAGTTAACTGTTGCTGCAGGTGGGGACCCTGGTGCCCAAGTTGATACTTCTGATGTGGCTACTATTCACCAGCGCGCAATATCAAGTAGCCGATACTCATCATCCCATGAACCAATCTAGAGTAACTTTGGCTGGTAGCAGCTGTGTTTTTCCTGAGGAAGGCTCAACTGATGTCAACTCTGAATCTCATAATTCTGAAAGCACTTCCTTTCTTGATTTAACGCTCAAAATTTCTTGCGAACACGAGGAGCTACCGACATTCCCAATCACAAGTGCTGCTCCAAACTTTAAAGCACAAGGTCTGTTATTGACCCATATCTAGTTTGTCATCTGTATCTGCGACTGCAGCTCCCTAAAATTACTTGCATTGATGATCTTTACTGATTTCAGGCCTACACGGTGCCTCAAGATCTATTTCAGTTTTTCCAACAGATGCTAGCTGCCTCCTATAACTTGTTATCCTCTTGGCAGCAGGGATGACCGGTTTTCTCAACCTTGAAGGTATGCCCTGTTTGCATATTGAAAAAACTGCGGAGCCAAGTTTTGAGACAATGTGTATATGTTCTTTCCCTGTCTTTATCTCTGTGTTGGATGCATTTGGGGATCTATGGAGGCTTCTCTTTATGGATTTTGATCATTTTAATTACTGACATGTGCAGCCTATCCAATAAATGCTTCAATTACTAACGGACTAACAAAACGTTGGATACAAATTGCATGCCATTGTTTGTGAGGCTTATAAGATTCCTTGTCTGCAAGAATCTGACTGTTAAAGCAATGTACTAAAAACAATGCACTGGGACTTGCACGGTGAATAACAAATTAACATTTAGAAAACGTTAATTTTTTTGTGGCAGGAGAAACAGTTATGTATGGACATCCATTAGAAAACATTCTTCTTTTTCTTACCCAAGTTCAATTTAGCCGAAAGTGGAGTAAATGATTTATATTATATGCTTCTATTCTCTACAAGCCATGACCTCCCTTTGGGATTCATCCATGTTTACTGATGTTACAGGCAATGCAGCGCCAGTGAACCCAGCTTCAGAAATTGCTACCAGAAGACCCATTGGATCCCACATAGCTGGTTCCAGCCACACTTGCAAACAAGTTGCTCAAGCAGGCAGCATTGGTGTAGCCAATGCAGGTCCATCCTACGCCAACAACATTGCCCCAAATTCAGTTCCACCACTCACTGCAGCTAATGCTAGAATTGCGAATCCAAGCTTCCAAAGTACTTTCATTCCTACCCAAGGTGTAACTTTTGTCGTATATCAATGTATTTTTTTCTGGCCTTGAAAACATAGATGTTTGTTCAACCTTTTTCCGGTCATCATATGTGTCACTACTTGAACTCAGATTATCTATTTTCTGTTTGTTCAAGCTAAACACACAAACAAAAAATGAGATTGATCTCAGATTATCTGTTCTGCAGGGCTTTAAAATATCTTCATCCTCGACTTTTCTTTGAGATGCACTTGTTTTTTTCCTTTCTTTTTGGTATTGCAAGCGTAATATCTGCAGAACAAACTAATCCAGCAGGCCGTTCTGCTTATGTGAATCCAGCTTCCAGAAGACCTAATCGGATAGCCATTGTAGGTCCATCCGACCCCAATCCCTTTTCTGGTTTTATAAACTGTGAAGATACATCCTGTTTTATAAACTGTGAAGATACAGAAAAAATTTCAAGTTTTACTCTATTACATGGCGAGCAGTCATAATGTTATTAGAAATAATCCTGAATTCTGTGGATTGCATCTGCTTTATTAGCCTTTGCTAGTTACCTTTTACTTTCGACACACAGTGTATGCTGGAATCTGGTGATGATCATGGAGTCTTGACATGATTTCTCTCTATACTCTCTCTCTCTCTCTCTCTCAAACTGCTCTCTTATCTGCTATGTATTTAGGTAGGTTGAACTTGAACTTGAACTACTCTCGTTTCGAACGAGTTTGTCTACTAACTTGAAACCTGAAATTAATGGGACAACGGCAGTAGACAATCTCGTTGTTGGAGAATATGGAAGAAGACGAGCCGGTTTTCATTATCAATTTAAGAGATTTTTGATTGAAAATCCAACCTAAAGCTAATTTAGGGGAAAGATAATGAATTTTGGGAGAAGAAAAGAGGTCGGGGGTTTTGAGACCCTATCCTGATACTCATTGTTAACCCTTTAATGGAGTAATGTAAGATACCCAAAAGATTCCCTTTTCTGGTTTATTAGGGTCTTTTTAGTGCAATTTAAGTAGGTGAAGGGTCTTTCAAGTTAGAGCTTTTTACTAAACAACCCCTTCATTCCTCATCAATTACTAAAAAGCTCCTCCATATTTCGTATTTACTGAAAAAAAACCCATACATTTAAATTGCATTAAAAATCCCTCTCGTTAGTTTCCATCAAAAGCCAGCGTCCCGTTCAGATGCAGCTGGAACTTGTATTTGAGACGTTCTCTTACTTTCTAGGTATTTAAGCAGATCTTACTTTAAAAGAACCCACGTTCTCACTCACTCGAAGATTTAAGTTTAGTGCGACTAAAGAATCATTTTTCTTTCAAACAAGGTTGTCCATGAACTCGAAACTTGTAATTGAAAGGAGAACGATACACGACAATATCACTGTTGGAGAAGGTTGAGAAAGATGAGCCGGTTTCCATAAATAATTTAAGAGATCATTGATTGAAACCCTAATCCTAAAGCTAATTGATGGAGAATTTAGGAATTTTGGGAAAAGAAAAGGTCTTGTGAAGGTTTTAGAAGTCAAACCCGATATTCACTGTTAGCCACCAAATGGAATAATAAAAGATGTTAAAAGGATTATCCTTTTGGGCTGTTAGGGATTTTTTTAGAGCAATTTAGATGTATGCGAGTATAGAGGAGGTTTTTTTAGTAATTAACGAATTATGAGGGGGTTTTAGTAAAAAAAACCTTTTAAGTACGTAATATGAAGTACTATGAATGTGATTTTTAGTAAAAAGCTCTTACTTAAAAGGAAAGTTTGGTGTAGTAGAGATTTAATTGTGTTTTTGTAAATTCAACGAGAATTAAAGGTAAAATATATAAATTTTTATATTTGAGATGATATTTGAAAAAATGTTTGGATTTTACACTACTACAAATAAGGGTTGCCCCTACGGATTTATCGGTAGGGGCAACCCACTGCCCCTACGGAGATGTGCGTAGCGGCGAAAAAAGACCCCGTAGGTGCAAAGGCCGTAGGTGCAAGTTGAAGCCCTGAACTTGCCCCTACGAGCAAAATCTTGCCCCTACGGATTTCTGTGTAGGTCATGTTTCACCCACGGAGTAGGTCGTAGGGTAAAAAAAGTTATATTATTTACGGGTTTTTAAAATATATTAACTGTACCTACGGATATATCCGTAGGGCCACGTGGTATCCCCTATGGATACCTACGTAGGTACTTATCCGTAAGGGCAAAATATCAGGATTTCTGATATGTTGCCCCTACGGATAACTCCGTAGGGGCGAAGCAATGGCCCCTACGGATATGTCCGTAGGGGCACTCCCAACCTTCCTGGTACTGAGATCAGGAGGGAAATATCAATTACTGCTGATATTTTGCCCCCACGGATATATCCGTAGGGGCAACATGTGTACCTACGGATTAATCCGTAGGTATACATTATCTGTATTTTTTTTATAAAAAAGGATTGCCTGATTTTTTCCCGTCCTGTGCACAATAATATATATAACAATAAAATATAAAATTAATCATCACACAACATATATCGCAGTATTCATAATCACATCTCACGCATATAATATACAAAAGAAACCCAAAAACTGAATATGATATAAATATAAACCAACATCAATATCATTTCAAAATGTAGTACAATATGTATGATATAAATAAATATATGTTTCAAAAAATATGAATCAAGAAGCTACCCTAGCTCAGTCCAGCTCCACCCCTGATAAACGATAGAATCAAGCGCGCTTGCTCCTCGGTCAATAAACCCTGCAATTCGGCGCGTGCGGGAGTCTGAGCGGCCTGTGGAGCTGGCGATGTGGTCTACGCAGCCGCCGTCGAGATAGTGGCTTGCGGATCCGCGGCTGCGGGAGTCTGAGCGTGCGGTGGAGCTATAGGAGCTGTCTGCGGAACTGTAGCCGATGTAGTGGCTTGCGGAGCCGCAGCCGAAGGAGATGCATGTGGAGGCTCGGCCGATGTACCCCATCGCGTCTGGACCTAACGTGTGTAATAAGCGTGTAAGAACTGTGTATTATTCGAATTCTTATCTTTATCAAGTTATTTCGAAACCCCATTTGGATATCTAGTTTGGAAAACCGTAGTTTATTTTAATTAGATATGTATGTATGATTAATCAAACCTAAGTCTACAACCAAATAAGCTCAGGCTACGTACTAATATTGGATATATTGATATCTATAATATGACATGATATTTTACTATTAAATAGTATACATACCAGCATCTCCTTCAACTCCTGAACGGTAGCCTTCAAGCTCTCCAGTTCCTGCTGGACACGTCGCTCACTGGAGACGGAGGAAGTAACCGCCGGGGTGGAGTCCAACCTCATATGGGCCCTGCTAGGGCCCAGTCGTCGGCCTCTCTCCCAACCTCCATGGTGCCGTCCGTGTGCGGCGTCCAGGACTGGGGTTAGCAGCCTCGGATCGCTCTGTCCGTTAAAATCCATCCCCGAGGCCTCGGCCTGCTCAACCACTCGCTCCTACACCCACATTAAGAAGTAAAGTATAAGTATAAAATTTAAATTTGAACCTTCCAAAACTAAAATTTCAAATATGGGTTGAATAAATATTAACACTTACGCAATACTCCTTGGTAGCGACGTCGGGATATCGAAGCTCGCCCGTGGCGGGATCTGTCGAGGTGCCGTGGACGGCAAGATGTGCGGACAGCACGCTCGGTGTACCACCTTGCGCCAGGGTCTGAGCTGTCTGCAATATTAGAAAATAACTCTTAATATTAGATATATTAGAAAATAACTCTTAATATTGCATTATATCACAAATGAAAATATATATTAATACCCGAGCCTGATCAAAGAAGAGGGCGAATGAGTGCCGGTGCTGCTCGCCCCACTCAACGTGAAGTGCATAGTTCTTCATGAGCCGGCTCTCATCCCCATATACTGGCCGAATCACTAGTAAAATAAGGGGTTGCCCCTGCGGATAACAACAACCGTAGGGGCAGTTAAAGTTTGGCCCTACGGATTAATCCGTAGGGCAAAGTGGTTGCCCCTACGGTCGTTCAATATTTATTTAAAATATATTAAATTTTAAAGTGTTTTTTGCCCCTACGGTGGCGCAAACCAAGCACCTACGGGTAAATCCGTAGGGGCATATAAATAGGGATTTAAGAGATCGATCCCTACGCCAATTATTTCTTATTCTCTTTCTTTCGCTCGCGCGAAACCAAATTCCCAAATCGAGATCGTCGCCGCCGCCGCGCTGCAGTGATCTCGTCGTCGCCGAATCCAAGCCGAATCGTCGTCGCCACGCCTGCAGTGATCTCGTGGTCGCCACCGTGCTCCGTTCTCGTTGTCGCCACCGCCCTCGTCGTCGCCGATTACCTCTCCGTCGTCGCCTACAGGTAATTAGTTAAACATTATTATAATGATGTTAGGGTAGCGATCGATGAGGGTTAGGATTAGGTATCGGTTGTGGTTAGGGTTAGGATTAGGGTTAGGGTATGGGTTCGATCGGCGGTTGGGGTTCGACTGGTGTTGGGGTTAGGGTTAGGGTTAGGGTTAGGGTTCGGTTGGGGTTTGGTGTTGGGGTTAGGGTTCGGCTGGGGCTGGGTTGGGGTTAGGGTTAGGCCGGGTTAGGGTTTGGTGTTGGGTTGGGGTTCGGCTGGGGCTGGGTTGGGGTTAGGGTTAGGCCGGGTTAGGGTTTGGTGTTGGGTTGGGGTTCGGCTGGGGCTGGGTTGGGGTTAGGGTTAGGCCGGGTTAGGGTTTGGTGTTGGGTTGGGGTTCGGCTGGGGCTGGGTTGGGGTTAGGGTTAGGCCGGGTTAGGGTTTGGTGTTGGGTTGGGGTTCGGCTGGGGCTGGGTTGGGGTTAGGGTTAGGCCGGGTTAGGGTTTAGTGTTGGGTTGGGGTTCGGCTGGGGCTGGGTTAGGGTTAGGGTTAGGGTTAGGGGTGATATTGGAATCGAGAATATGGAATTTGAACACCCAAACTAGAATGAACAAATGTAACAAATCTACTCAATTTTGTGATCTTTGCAATACCTAGCTATAGTTTGATTCTCATGACTGCATATAACTGAAAAGGTTTGTGGTTTTGCAGGATGCTTCTATTATCAAGAATTTACATTGTGTAATTATCCTCATATATGATTTACAACTCTGTATGTGTCTGTGTGCATGTGCATGCGTGTGTGTGGAGGGGTTATTTGCCAGTGCATTTCAACTTGGCTCCTAGGCTTATGCCGTACCTCAGGAATGGGACACAATTCCCTATTGCAAAACTCTTTTTATCTCCCCCCTCATCAAGATGCTTTCCTGAGCTATGAGAGTATTTGGGGGACTGTACCTTTCTTTGCACTAGCTTAAACTGCATTATCCTTTCCTCTTTGTTGACTGGTTTGCTGGGGGTTCATCCCTTTTGTCCATAGTTTCCTTCACCAGGATGTGGGTAGGCTGGATACAGGTTCACTGTTAGTGATAAAATTTTGACAAAATTTCTAGCGATCCTTAATTTTTCTGTATGTAGTTTGATGTCGTTCCCAATAGACGGCTCTATTTTGACTACAAAATTTTTAATCCGTAGGGGCAGATTTAACTTGGCCCTACGGATTAATCCGTAGGGGTAACCCTATAGGGTTACCCCTACGGGCACAGACGTTCAAGAATTAAAATATTAATTCTTAATTTGGTGTTTGCCTTAGGGTTAGGGTTGGGGTTCGGCTGCTGCTGGGGTGGGGCTGGGGTTAGGGTTTGCCTTAGGGTTGGTGTTGGGGTTTAGCTGGCCACGCTGGGGTTAGGGTTGGACTGGGGCTGGGGGCTGGGGCTGGGGCTAGGGCTGGGGGCTGGGGCTGGGCCACGCGGGGTTTTGGGATCTTTGTAATTTGCTTGCTCTGTTTGGGGTTTCAGTTGATCCTCATTAAAAAATTGGTGATTGATCTCTTCAATCATATTATTATCTGTATTTAAAATTTTTGTGAAGCCTTCAGAGTTTGGGAAAATTACTGGGGGAATTTTTCCTAAAATGTCTTGAGAGGGGGTTCAAGTGATGGGATAATTTCATTTGGTAATCTTTTACTTATTTTACATCTCTTATTTTTTCATGCAAAAATCTGAATAGGTTTCTTGCAATTTTGCCTATCGATCAATTATTATATTTATTTCTATTTTTTGTGGATGATTTGGCTTCAATTGAATGGAGGCGATGATGGCTTGCCCTCAAGCTTCCACTTTTATGAGCTTTATAGTTATGAGATTGGCGAGGCAAGCTGGTTTGTAGCCATCTTATTTCTTTTCCTAAATTCAAATCCAAATATAAACTGTCTGATTGAGAGAGAGAGAGAGTATGGGAGATTATGTATTATTCAATGTGTTTGGAAGCTGGCATGTTCTGAGCGTCATCTCTGCATGAAAGCTATGGTTTTGCAAAGGGTTTGCCCTAACTATTTTCTGTGGGGAAGCTGAAGGCCTGAAGCTTCATCAAACTCAGGATTGGATTCTGGTCGGGTAATGTAAATTCTTGCGAAAGTTCCGTTCAAGATTTGTTCAGAGCTTGCATAACATCCAATATATGATACTCGATGATAATATGAAACCTTCATATTCCCATCGATACTTATATATGAAACTAAAAGCGCCACTTTGTCCCTACGGTGCCCGACATTTTAATTTAAAAATATTATATCTTAATTTGTTGTTTGGCCCTACGGGCACCTAAATGGGAATTTAATTTAAAAAGGCACAGAAATGCCCTACGCCTCGATATCTTTCCCTCTCGTTCCCAAAATTTTCTCTCGTTCCCGCGTCTCCAATTTTCTCTTCGTCGCCACCGCGCGCCCTCCGTTCTCAGCCCGCCACCGCCCTCGTTCTTCCTCGTCGAGTTCCTCGTCGCCGATATTTGTGCCTACATTGATGCCTCAAGCAACGAATCAAATGATGTGGATCACAAACTAATTAAATAAATTTTGAATACCAATCTGGACTGGGATTTGAATACCAATCCTAGTTTGCTATATTATATCTTGAATTTGCACGCGCACATAATAAGAAGGAGAAGAGAATAATGTGGCAGAAGAAGAAGGAGAAGACAGTAATGTGGCAGAAGAAGAAAAAAATGACATTCCTCGTTCTCTGTTTCAGCATCAATCTTCTGATATGAACTAATGATGGTTTTCACATAGGCTTTTCCCATTAGAGACTTCTTAGTGTCCAATGGAAAGCATACATCAGATTTGTGCAGGTCGGGTTCTTCTATGACTTTCAAGAGTCTCAACTGATTCTGTTAATTACACTCTAGTTGGGTGGTACTTTTACCACTTCTCACTGCAGGTGCGCTCTCTAATATCCATTTTGAATGTAATATTATCGATATTCAAAATGGATATTAGAGAGCGCACCTGCAGTGAGAAGTGAGAAGTGGTAAAAGTATCACCCAACTAGGGTGTAATTTACAGAATCAGTTGAGACTCTTAAAAGTCATAGAAGAACCCGACCTGCACAAATCTGATGTATGCTTTCCATTTGACACTAAGAAGTCTCTAAAGGGAAAAGCCTATATGAAAGCCATCATTAGTTCATATCAGAGGATTGATGCTGAAACAGAGAACGAGGAATGTCATTTTTTTCTTCTTCCGCCACATTACTGTCTTCTCCTTCTGCCACATTACTGTCTTCTCCTTCTTATTATGTTCGCGTGCAAATTCAATGACTATATTGAGAATATGGATTAATAGTGGGTAGGAAAAGTATTTCTCAAATGGCTTTTGCGTCTTAAAACCATAAACTACTAAGTAATGACATACATAATTTTTTTAGTATAAAGGTTGTTATTTTAAGTTTTCCCTTATAGAGATATGATCTAACTGCATCTATCAACTATAAGTGTGCAGAAAATTATGATAAGAAATCATAAGAAAGGGTCGTAGCCATGCATAACCTTGAATCTACATACCAAATCATGCAAAAGCATGCACTTATTGTCATCTTGCCTTGGAATATAAAATATCTTGGAAGACTATAAGCGAGCATTTAAATCTTGTTAGCTTTTGACTTCAACATATATTTTTCTCAAGTACCATGAAATATACTTGCTCCGTATAAACCATTTTCAGGAAGATGGATTAATAATGACAAATTATCCATTGTGACTCACTAGGTTAGAATTTTCTCTTCTATTAACCATCTTTCTAATCAGCTTGGTAAATTTATTCGGAACCGGCTGCGAATCATTAAAAGACATGCATAAGAAAGAAAACTAAAATACAGATATATAGCATACCGATACATCGAAACTTCATAGTTGCGATGGCAATCCAGAGATATTTATTTCTACACACGTGGTGCGCGTGCGAATGCGTCAGGCATCATGGACAAATATTTCAGAACATGAAAAGTATTATTCGTATAAAGTAATTAAAATTTTTAATCACCTTGGGTAGATATTTTCTTAGTTGATGCAATCATATCATGATGACTAAATTTAAGCTATTATACATATGCTTATGTATTTTTCTAATCTAATATATCACACACACAGAGAGAGAGAGAGGGGGAGAATACCAGGTAGATAGAGAAATCAGTTAGCAGGATCCTGAAGAAATGGAGTCCATAGCATTGCTCATCATCATCATCCGCGATCCCTTTGAAAAAATATTGTCAAAGGGATCATGGATGATGATGATGAGCAATGCTATGGACTCCATTTCTTCAGGATCCTGCTACCTGATTTTTTTACCTACCAGGTGTTCTCTCTCTCTCTTTCTGTGTGTGTGTGTGATATTTTAGGTTAGAAAAATACATATGCATATATATAATAGCTTAAATTTAGTCCTCATGATATGATTGCATCACCTAAGAAAATATCTCTACCCAAGCTGTTTAAAAGTTTTAATTACTTTATACGAATAATACTTTCCATGTTTTGAAATATTTGTCCATGTTGCCTGACGCATTCGCACGCGCACCACGTGTGTAGAAATAAATATCTCTGGATTGCCATCGCAACTATGAAGTTTCGATGTATCGGTATGCTATATATCTGTATTTTAGCTTTCGTTCTTATGCTACTCTTTTAATGATTCACAGCCGGTTCCGAATAAATTTACCAAGCAGATTAGAAAGATGGTCAATAGAAGAGAAAATGCTAACCTAGTGAGCCACAATGGATAATTTGTCATTATTAATCCATCTTCCTGAAAACGGTTTATACGGAGCAAGTATATTTCATGGTACTTGAGAAAAATATATGTTGAAGTCAAAAGCTAACAAGATTTAAATGCTCGCTTATAGTCATCCAAGATATTTTATATTCCAAGGCAAGGTGACAATAAGTGCATGCTTTTGCATGATTTGGTATGTAGATTCAAGGTTATGCATGGCTACGACCCTTTCTTATGATTTCTTATCATAATTTTCTGCACACTTATAGTTGATAGATGCAGTTAGATCATATCTCTATAAGGGAAAACTTAAAATAACAACCTTTATACTAAAAAAATTATGTATGTCATTACTTAGTAGTTCTTACACGCTTCTTACACACGAATAATAAACAGTTCTTACACGCTTCTTACACACGTTATATCCAGACGCGACAGGGTAGATCGGCCGAGCCTCCACACGCAACTCCTTCGGCTGCGGCTCCGCAAGCCACTACATCGGCTGCGGTTCCGCAGACAGCTCATGTAGCTCCACCGCCCACTCAGACTCCCGCAGCCGCGGCTCCGCAAGCGACTACCTCGACGGCGGCTGCGCAGACCACATGCCGCTCAGACTCCCGCTCGCGACAAATTGCATAGTTTATTGACCGAGGAGCAGGCGCGCGTTATTCTATCGTTATTCAGAGGTGGAGCTGGACCGAGCTAGGGTAGATTTTTGGTTCTTTTTTTTTGAAACATGTATTTATTTATATCATACACATTGTACTACATTTTGAAACGATATTGATATTGGTTTGTATTTATATCATATTCAGTTTTTGGGTTTCTTTTGTATATTATATATATGCGTGAGATGTGATTATGAATACTGCAATATATGATTTGATTGATGTATATATTATTGTGCACAGGGCGGGAAAAATCAAACAGCCCATTTTTAAAAAAAAAATTCAGATAATATGTACCTACGGATTAATCCGTAGGCAAACATGTTACCCCTACGGATATCGCCGCAGGGGCAAAATATCAGCAGTAACTGATATTTCCCCCAGATCTCAGTACCAGGGGGTTGGGAAAGCCCCTACGGATATATCCGTAGGGGCCACTGACTCTCCCCTACGGCTTTATCCGTAGGGGCTACATATCAGGAATCCTGAATTTATGCCCCTACGGAAACGTACCTACGCATATATCCGTAGGGGGTAGTACATGCCCCGACGGGTATATCCGTAGGGCAAAGTAATTTATTAAAATAAACCGTAAATAATATAAAATCTTATACCCTACGGATTAAGCCGTAGGGGCAACAGGACCTACACAGATATCCGTCGGGGCAAGAATTTGCCCGTAGGGGCAAATTCAGGGCCTCAACTTGCACCTGCGGCCTTTTCACCTACGGGGTATTTTTTCGCCCCTATGTATATATCCGTAGGGGCAGTGGGTTGCCCCTACGGATAAATCCGTAGGGGCAACCCCTATTTTTAGTAGTGAATCTCTCGGCATGAGGACCGGTATAGCGATAATCAAGGGTAAAAAAGAGGGGGAATGCTGCCTTCTCCCTAGCAACTGTCAGAACATTATATTTAGCACATACTGGTCTATAAAATTGACAAGAAATACCAAAATCAACAAATTCAAAGCCTTACCTACAGAGATAGCAGATGTACTCCTCTGGTATCTGCATGTATCAAAATTTGAATAATATTAATTAATTTCAATACATACATATTAACAAGATAAACTCTCATATAGCGCTGCTTACACATAAGGCAGGGAGTGAACAAGCTCTTGTAGATCATCAGGCGCAAATCTAATCTCATCAAGCAACACATGATAATGAGTTGGACGCGTGGTGCCCTATTTCTCATAAGTGCATGCTGCGTGAATAAATATTGTGTTAATTCCAAACTAAATACAAATATAACAAACTTATCAATTATATAGTATTCAATTTGATTTCAAACAAATACCAAATAAGAATTTATTGTACAGATCCACGACTTACAATCATTCCCGCATGCGAGCACATATAAAAATCACAGTTTCTAGGATGACAAATTTTATTGTCAACTACTGTCACCACCTACAGCTAGACAATAATAAAAATTACTATCTAAGTAAGAGCAAAATGAATGTGTGTATATTTATGATATAGCATTCTAAATCAATATACATGCACTATATGATATATAAACATATCTGGAGGAGCGGGAGTGGCCTCTGTCCTTGATATGGACGCATCACCAACAACTAGACAATCAAACATTGACAATATAAGTAATTTTGACATAAACATGCATGAATATCTATAATATTACATTCAAAAATGGATATTAGAGAACGCACATGCAGTGAGAAGTGGTAAAAGTATCACCCAACAAGGGTGTAATTTACAGAATCAGTTGAAACTCTTGAAAGTCATAGAAGAACCTGACCTGCACAAATCTGATGTATACTTTCCATTGGACACTAAGAAGTCTCTAAAAGGAAAAGCCAATGTGAAAGTCATCATTAGTTCATATCAGAAGATTGATGCTGAAACAGAGAACAAGGAATGTCATTTTCTTCTTCTTCTGCCACATTACTGTCTTCTCCTTCTTCTTCTGCCACATTACTGTCTTCTCCTTCTTATTATGTGCGTGTGTAAATTCAATGAAAGCAGAAACTCCAGTAACAAACTTAGATTGCATACGTTGTTGCCAATTCACATACATCTAGTCCTTAACCCTGACGTACTCATGAGCTATGTTAGACTGTATTATATAAATTGTAGGTTATGATAACTATATTGAGAATATGGATTAATAGTGGGTAGGAAAAGTATTTCTCAAATGGATTTTGCATCTGAAAACCATAAACTACTAAGTAATAGCATATATAATTTTTTTAATCTAAAGGTTGTTATTTTATGTTTTCCCTTATTAAATCAAATTTGTTTCATGTATCGAGGAATATACCAAAACGTGCACAGACATGCAATGTCATGGTTTCTAGTGTGTGATCCACCATACACAATAGAACACAATACAATATTTCGTATAGTGATATGATCTAACTGCCTTTATAAACTACAAGTGTACAGAAAATTATGATAAGAAACCATAAGAAAGGGTCGTAGCCATGCATAACCTTGAATCTACATACCAAATCGTGCACAAGCATGCAATTATTGTCACCTTGCCTTGGAATATAAAATATCTTGGAAGACTATAAGCGGAGCATTTAAATCTTGATAAATTTTGATTTCAACATATATTTTTCTCAAGTACCATGAAATATACTTCCTCCGTATAAACCGTTTTCAGGAAGATGGATTAACAATGACAAATTATCCATATTAGAAAAACACGGTATTATCCTTCTTAAGATAATACATTGTATAAGCACACCATAGCTCAGAACATGTCCTTCTATCTACGCAAAACATAAACAACATATAGCAATAAAAGGAAAAGAACCACCATATCAGAGATGAAAGACAGAGAATTCAAGCATCGTTTCATACCTTTAGAGCACGCTGCCAAAAGAAACAGAAAGACAATAGAACAGATTATCACATAGGAATTGATAGATAAATAAACAATTAACTTATGCTGCTTAAAGAAGATGTGACATGTTATTATAATTTCTTTTGGGAGAACCTGGAAATATGAAATGGAGGGGAAGACATAGAAGTAGAGGGATTTTCTTTTGGGGGAAGGAGATGAGAAATAGCCCATAAAAGATGAAAGTTGATTGCCTTAAAGCTTAGATATAAATCTATCAAAATACAACATTAGAGTTCTGAGAACCTTGCCTTGAAATTTATGTTTTATTACTAACAACTATCATATCAAGTATCATGGTTCATAGAAAAAATATTATTAAAATAGAAAAATTCATAAAGAAAAAAGTGCTTCGAAAGAACTTATACCTCATAGCACTTCTGAGCCTGCTCAAGTTTTCGCTGGACAAGGTAAAATTGCCCTAGGTTGTGTAAAGCAGCCCCTACTCTGCAAAAGCAAGAAACCTTAAAGAATGACAAATGTGTCCATCATCCAATTTAGGTAACTAAAAAGGTAAAAATACATAAAATCATATATTAAAAAACAGAATTACTATATCTGTTCTAGACATATAATGTAAGTATATATCATTAAAGAAAGTCAAAAAGGCTTAAAGACCCTTCACTGAACTTCATTAATAACTATTTATACAAATTATTAGATTTAACATTAGTTACTTACTAAGCATACATGTCTACAAGGTTAGAAAATAAAATAAATTTCAACGTACGTCATCAGAACCAAACACTTCCTCCAGAATAGTTATGGCTTTTAAATATAATGGCTCAGCTTTATCAAATGCTTTCCTTACCCTGCAAAGTTCTGCCTACAATACCAAGCATACATCAATAGATAAGCTTAAAACAATTAAGAAAGTCAAATTTCTTGACAAGACACTGGCTTCTCTTGTTTAAAGGACATTTTATTGCAAAAATCAGTTAAAGGTTATAATGAAAAGAAAAAGAAAGAATGTCATAATCCTATGTTCAAATTTCTTTCCAAAATCATATGATAAAAGTAGATAAAGCAACTTAAGTTGCATCATTCTAGATTCCAAATTCAATTCTTACAATTAACGATAGAAAAACAACATGGAAGATATGCTAAGATAAAGGCAGGTAGCATATACATACATTAAGCTCCACAAATATATTTTATAATTCTTGAAACTTCAACTTCTTAACAGTGTCTAGCTCGCTCAGTTATAGCTTTCCAACATCGCTTCTTTTGTTTTTGAGCTATGTCAAAAACCTATGCTAGATTTCTTACTTTCAAAAAATGGTAAAATTCATGTCTACCAAACAATTTTCCAAACTCATTTTGTTAATGGAAGAGTAAATGATGTAACTTCTTAGGAATTTTTTCTTCTTTCAACATTACATAAACAAACACATAAAGTAACTTCCAAAATTACTTCCATAAATGTTTTTATGAAGTTTTTTAAAGAGCATCTCATACTCGCAATTATCCAAACAGGTCCTAAATACAACTGATGCCTGACTGATTATCACAGTTACTAGTCCGGAAATTACAACTGAACCATCAATTTCAACTTCCTCTTCTACCACTTCCAAAACCTAACCCCACCCCACCGGAAATTATTCCCAACACTGGTTGCATACGCCAAGACGAGAGAAAATGGAAGTGTGTGCCCCCCCACCACACACACACACATGAAAAAACAAAAACCAGCACCCCAAACCAACACACACACACACCATGTTCTCTTTTCACATTTTTCTCTTCTTCTACTTCCCAGCATGTTTTCTTCATCATTCTTTCAAAGCATCCACTTTAAAAAAAATTCAAAACAGTACACTAAAATTCATGCAAAGTACCCACGGAATTTTCAACATAACAACAAAACAACTTTTTTCATAAGAACAAAAATAACCAGTACTACTCAGAAACCATTCATGTTTCTCATAGTTACAATTGATTGCATCTCTGCAAAATTAGCAACAGCAGTTTACATCTGACTGCAAGAACTGGAACCCCAAAAAAATTACTCCCAAGGCACTCTAAATACTTCAGCAGAAATTGGATTTTCCCTAGAGGCGTATGGATGCCCGCAATCTATATTGCAAACAACATAAATAAAAAATATTCATTGAGGATTTATGTTGTGTGAACCCTAACCCCAACCCCAGCCCCAACCCCAACCCCAACCGCAACCCTAGCTAAACCCCAACCGCAACCCCTAAAATAATCAAAAATTACTTTAATTGAAGATTTAATTACTTACCTGTTCGGTGGAGGAGACAATCGACAATCGACGACGAGGAATAACGGCGACGAGAACGGGAACGAGATCGGGAACGAGAGAGAGAGAGAACGGCGACGAGATCGGTGAGATTAGCGACGAGATTGGCGAGATCGGCGACGCGGCGACGAGAAAAGAGGATTTGGGAGATTTCGCGGGCACGAGCGAGGAGAGAGGATAATCGGCGCGTAGGGAAATTATGTGCCTTTTCTATTAAATCCATATTTAGATGCCCCTACGGATTTATCCGTAGGTCCTTGGTTTGCGGTTCCGTAGGGGCAAACACCAAATTAAGATTTAATATTTTTACTCTTGAAAGTCTTGGACCGTAGGGGCAACCTTTTGGCCCTACGGCTTAATCCGTAGGGCCAACATAAATCTGCCCCTCCGTAGGGGCAACCCCTTATTTTAGTAGTGTTAGAGTAATAAACAGAAATACTATCGCTGTAAAAATAAATAAATAAATAGAAATACTAAGATTGAAAGCTGTTTTAAGAAAAGAAATCAGAGTGCAATTTTAAAACTGGTTTAATTCATCAGATCATAGTTTTTTTTGTTTAAAAAGGGGAAGCTTTTTAACTATTTAAAGACATGTGATCATAATTCATTTTTATCTCTACGTGTATAATGCCTAAGGAAGAGCGTTTAAAATTTGCCTTGAAATCCAATTTCATGCGATATAGATTTTGCAGATGTTTCAAAATATTTACCTACCATGTCAATTGTTAAGGTAAAAAAGAGAAAATACCTTATATCTAAATTTTCCATGATAAAAATTATCTCCATCTTTCTGGGCAACTACATTTATCTCTAAAACCAACAGTAATATATATAAAAAATAAAAAAATCTAACCAATTGGTTATTAAGAATTCAGTTGTTCATACATGCATCGCATGTGCTAGTAATATTGTATTAGAAAGGCTATCAGAATTAAGAATCAAATTAGGTTTTGGCATAACCATCCTTAAATTTGTATTGCGGCTATCTTAGGAGATTGAGAGAGAGAGAGAGAGAACAGCGAGAAGACAGCAAAAATAAGAGGCTTGGAGCATCATAGAGTTCTCTCAATCGGTGCAGATTTGATCTGGTATTCTTCATTCTCTCTTATTGTTTTCTATATCTTTCTTTCGTCGTCGATCAGTAAACCGCTTTCTTTTCCACTTAAAATAGTAGAGGATCGGCTATCATATGAATAAGTTGCTTGAGCCTGATATCCGCAAGCACGTATGGATCGGATCATCAGAAGGATGGTTGATCACAGCCGACGAGCGATCAGATTTGCACCTCCTAAATCCAATCACACGTGTCCAAATCCCCCTCCCTTCCATCCTCTCCCTTCCTTCAATTGGAGCGAAGCGCGACCCCGAAGGACACCTTATCAAATACCTCTATTGTTATGATTCCGAATCTTTTGTAGAGGATGAGGCGTTTGAGTTTAGCATGGAAGAAACTAAACGCTATCTTTTCTCTACTCATGGTAGATCTGTGGTTTCATGGTCGCAAAATTCATGGCTTGTGATTCTCTTATTTATGCCTTTTCAAAGATTGGCTTATGCTACAAGTGAAGATGATGTCTGGACCACAATGGAGGGAAAATTCTATAGAGGTCTTCTTTTTCATGAAGGCGTTTTCTACACGTTGGATAATTATGAACAAGTCAAAGTCTGGGATCTCACAACCAACACTTCTCAACGCCCATGTGCTATTCGTACCATTCAACTCGATCTGGAACCCGATTATGATCGTTTCTTATGTTCATACTTGGTTGTATCCTCATCTCGAATTTTGCTTGTTCGAAGGGAGCGATATAAAGGCGAGGGCGAGGATGTGTTTAGGACAGTTTCTTTTGAAGTGTACCAGTTAATCGATGACGGCGACAAGTTTCGCTGTCTGAGGATGCAATCTCTGGAGGATCAAAACGCATTATTCATCGGGAATGGCTCCAGCATATCTTTGCCCACTCAAAACTTTTCTAACTGGAAAAGAAATTGCATCTACTTTGTCGATGACAATTGGGAAGAAACTCCATACTTTAAAGATAGAGATCGTGATATCGGTGTTTGCAACTTAGAAGATGGTACCATAGCACCATGTTATCCTCAAGATATTCCAAGATTAAATTGGCCACCACCAGTTTGGCTCACACCAAATTTGCTTTGAAGAAAGTGGATCAATTTCTATTGCATGCTAGTTAGTTAAGTACAGATTCCTTCAATGAATATTTCTTTTGCTGTTTTGTTTATTTTTCCATTCAGAGTCAAATGCTTCAGTTGGATTGTTCTTTTTAATTATTATTATTTATAAGAGTTGGTGTAGTACTCCTATACGGAAATTCAAGTTCCCCCCAATTCCTCATGTTATGCTTACCTTTAGTTTTAGTTTAAATACAACAACAACAACAACAACTGAGCCTTTTATCCCAAGTATAAGGGGTAGGCTACATGAACCAACATGAGAATCACGCCGGGTCCAACACATGAATCCTCTGTCTCCACTCACTTCTATCGAACAATATACTTTCATTGAGTCCTTTGGCAACCATATCGTTTCGTATCACCTCCATCCATGTTTTCTTCGGTCTCCCTTTTGCTCTTTTGCCATTACCCATATGTACCTATAGTTTATGATCTATCTATAATTTTATGAAAGCCTTAATGAAAATATATTGTTCGATATGAGTGGAGGTGTAGAATCCTTGTGCTCCACCCGGCATGATTCTTATGTTAGTTTCACATAGCCTACCACATATGCTTGGTATAAAGGCTCTTTGGTTTGTTGTTGTAGTTGTAGTATATCCCATGCAAAATAATACTTTATACTAATGTATGGTAATTAACTATGAATACCTCAAATACATGACTCTTCTCATTTTAAATTTGTTGAAACTAAATTAATAGTTTTGAAGCCTTTAATTTTTATTTTTTATTTTGATTAAACATACTAGTATTTTGGACATGCGAAATGGACAAAGATTCGAGAAGGATGTACATTTTTTTTTTTTTTTTGTTGATATGCCTCTATCAGAGGCTGTAGTAAACCATCAAATTGAAATCAAAACTGGGACCCTATGAGTTGTGGTTGTAATAGTAGATGGAGAGATAAAAATAGAGATAGATATTTAAATCATAGAATTGACAAATCTTTTTATTTATTATATTTATTAAATTATCACATGAATAATATGAAAATTCTATAGTCACTGCTACTGGGAAGGGATTTGGTAACGGGTTTAACTGTGACCAAAAACCAATATGGTCACGGCTAAAACCGTTATACTGCTAAGGATAACCTGGCCGGTAGCTTCTCTACACACAACGCCAGGGATCAAAGCCCTCGCCTAAAGCCAGCCGAGCGGCTACCCTGCTCGGTTATCCATGGCCGGTAGCTTCCCTACACGCAACGCCAGGGATCAAAACCCTCACCAAGAGGTAACCGCGCAGCTTCACTGCCCGGTTATCCTTAGCAGGCCTCCTACGGCCCCTCTAACACTAAGGATCAAAGCCCTCGTCTATAGAGGCAGCCGAGCGGCTACCCTGCTCGGCTATCCCTGGACGGTAGCTTCCCTACACACAACGCCAGGGATCAAAGTTCTCGCCTAGAGGCAGCCGAGCGGCTACCCTACTCGGCTATCCCTGGCCGGTAGCTTCCCTACACGCAACGCCAGGGGTCAGAGCCCTCGCCAAGAGGCCACCGCACAGCTCCACTGCCAGGTTATCCTTAGCAGGCCTCTTACAGCCCCTCCAAAGCTAAGGTTCAAAGCCCTCGCCTAGAGGCAGCCGAGCGGCTACCCCGCTCGGCTATCCCTGGCTGGTAGCTTCCCTACACGCAATGCCAGGGATCAAAGCCCTCGCCAAGAGGCAACCGCGCAGCTTCACTGCCCGGTTATCCTTAGCAGGCCTCCTACGGCCCCTCCAGCTCTAAGGATCAAAGTCCTCCTTAGAGACAGTCGAGCCCGACCCTTGCTCGGCTATCCCCGGCTGGTAGCTTCCTACCACGACCGACAGGGATCAAAGCCCTCGCCAAGAGGCACCGGGCAGTAACCCTGCTCGGCCCCCGTCCGTAGTAGGCTTCTTACAGCCCCTCCCGCGCTAAGGATCAAGTCCTCCTTAGAGGCAGTCGAGCCCGATCCTTGCTCGGCTATCCCCGGCTGGTAGCTTCCTACCACAATCGACAGGGATCAAAGCCCTCGCCAAGAGGCAACCGGACCCGCCCTTATTCGGTCATCCCCGGCTGATAGCTTCCTACCCATGACGCCAGGGATCAAAGCCCTCGCCAAGAGGCATCCGAGTGGCTTCCCTGCTCGGTCATCTCCGGCTGGTAGTTGCCTACCCACGATTCCAGGAATCAAAGCCCTTGCCAAGAGGCAGCCGAGCGGCTACCCTGCTCGGTCATCCCCGGCTGGTATCTTCCTACCCATGACGCCAGGGATCAAAGCCTTCGCCAAGAGGCAACCGAGCGACTTCCCCGCTCGGTCATCCCCGGCTGGTAGTTTCCTACCCGTGAGACAGGGATCAAAGCCCTCGCCAAGAGGCAACTGAGCGGCTACCCTGCTCGGTCATCCTCGGCTGGCAGCTCCCTACCCAGGACGCCAAGGATCAAAGCCCTCACCAAGAGGCAGCCGAGCGGCTTCCCTGCTCGGTCATCCTCGTCTGGTAGCTCCCTACCTGGGGCGCCAGGGATCAAAGGCCTCGCCAAGAGGCAACCGAGCAGCTTCCCTGCTCGGTCATCCCTTTTTGGTAGCTCCTTACCCAAGACGTCATGATTCAAAGCCCTCGCCCAGAGGCAGCCGAGAAGCTACCCTGCTCGGCGCATCCCCAGTGGGCATCCTCCTGCCCACCATACGCAGAGGATTTGAAGCCCTCAAAGTGAGGCCACCGAGCTTCCTTCTGATCGGCGCATCTGCAGCGGGCAGCCTACTGCCCATCAAATGCAGCGGATCTGAAGCACTCCCCAAGAAACGCCAGGTCTATATAAGTCTGAGCGATCCCTCCTCGACTTCGGGGACATGGGGATGTAAGTCCACGTTGCCCACCCGGTCCTTACGGGGAAACGGAAACGGTGAAAAACGATTTTTGTGACAAGGCAACACGGACTAGAAAAGAGGATCTTTGCTAAACAAAACCTAGCAAACTAACTACAAGTTTAACTACTATGTTATACGGTTATACTTAGGTCTTGAACTCTTTCTCTTTTTGCTCCTTGGGATGGTTTGAACGGTTCCACCTCGTAGTCTCTTCTTTGTCGATGAAGGATCCACCCGAAAGCTTCTACCTTGAGCTCCTACCTCAACCGAGAGGCAACTAAAGTGCTTGGCTTGCTAAACCTAGAACTCTAGAGTGAGTAAAGAAGAGTTTTAGTGGTTTTACCTCAATAGCTCATGCTTCTCAACACATGAGATATGAGAGCTTTGAGAGAGAGGAAGAGGATGCGCTTTTGATGAGAGAGAGTGAGCAAGTGAGAATGAGATGATAATTTACAACCATGCTCACAAAAGTAAGAATGATGATGATGATGATGATGATAATTAAGAATTGTGATGGTTAATTTCAATGACCATTATCATTTCATGCATTTAATGCATTTTGCAAAGAACAAGAAGCATCATTGAAATGAAATGATGATGGTCAACAAGTCCACAATGGTCAACCGGTCAACAAAGTCAACAAGTCAACAAAAGTAAAATATTCAACTCAACCATGGCACAATAATCCTTAGGTAATATTATTAATCATATTTCATATTCTCATTAGGGTTTAGAAAAAGTCAACGGTCAACAACCCTAATGAGAATCCTCGCCTCTGCCTTTGTCAACTGTGCATACACACCCGCATCCGTGTTCCGAGGAACACGAATACAATGAGATAAAACCAATCCCAAAACATATACTAGGATCTGGCTTAAACCAAAGCCCGCTAGTAATAACTGCCCGGACACCAAACATGCACAAGTGCGTGGATGTGAACGAACCCTGTCGCAAAACCATGCGACCTCTACTCTGTTTTGCCCAAAAGCGAATAGCCTTCTGTATGGGACTCTAAAGACTCGACACTACGCTGTAAGTGGGTTTAACCACAGGCCGCAAGCGGTACTAGCTGTACGTAACTGTCCCCAGGTAGATGCCGATAAGAAGACTGATGAGGTGAACCCATCCGACCTCCTACTGAGCCTGAATGTGACAATCTCCATACAGTCCGGTCTGTTCGTCTGAGAGTATCGCATGTCGGGCCTAGGGGGTGGTAAACGTCAGTCCCCTAATAGCGGTACAAGTCATGCCGGAGTGTAGCCCAGAACACGCTAAGAAACTACTGGAAACGCTACCAGTAATTCTCGCTTTCCCTGGCCAGGGACGACTATGTGTAATGGCTCTCCTAGACACAGCACGATATCAACCCCCAATACCGGGAGAGACGAATCCTGTCTAACCGTTACTGCCTCCAAGTGCTTCGGGACTGCACCCAACTATTACCTATTTGCACGACTCATTTGAGCCGTGGTAGGGTAGTGATCTAAGAACAGTGGGAACACACTCGAGGCAAAGTGATAGTGTCAAGTCAACGGACTATGCTGTACTCATGTCACCTGGGAACTGATAACCGATGATAGGTATAATACCAAACCAACAGTTCCCATCAAGTCCTGTCCAGTGTACTCGTAACCTAACGAGCACATGCATACTATCTCCAGTACGACGTACTGATGGCTGTGGAACAGACCATCTCCCCTCCTGGGATGAGAAGCGTATACACTAATCTACTCTGGAGTATCGATACCCTGTCTCGATAATCCTACGACTAGGGACCTGTATAAGGATGTGCTTGTAGATTACCCAGTCCCCACTAGTATAACTGCCATCACAACACTGGTAATCAAGCAAAGATCCTAAGGGCTCCACTAATGTGTATAGGCGATATGCTAAAAGAAACACATGCACACATTAAAGTAGAAACAAACCAAGTAGCATACTATCATTTCGAGCAAGATTGTCCATACAACTGTGAATATCCCAAGCTTTCGTCAAGTAATATACAAACTAGTATGATACAGTAATGACCTCTAGGGCATATACACTAACAATCTCCCACTTGCACTAAGGCCATATACTGGCGAATCGAAGACTTATCATCTCGATCAGCCGCTTAAACTGAGTCTGGGGTATGGCCTTCGTGAATGGATCTGCAGTGTTATCTTCTGTAGTAACCCTCCGAACCTCGATCTCCCGGCGATCCACGATCTCCTTGATCAAGTGATACCGCCTCAAAATGTGTCTGGACTTCTGATGTGACCTGGATTCCTTCGGTAAAGCTATAGCCCCGTTGTTGTCACAATACAGAGGTATTGGATCAATAATGGACGGAACCACTTGAAGTTCTGTCAAGAACTTCCTCATCCAGACAACTTCTTTTGCGGCACCAGATGCAGCGATATATTCCGCTTCCATCGTCGAGTCAGCAACGGTTTCCTGTTTGGAACTCTTCCAACATACCGCCCCTCCATTGAGGGTAAAGACATAACCCGACATGGATTTAGAGTCATCCTTGTCACTCTGGAAGCTGGAGTCAGCAAAGGCCTCCATCTGGAGGTCTTTTCCGCCGTAAACCAAAAACATGTCCTTAGTCCTTCTCAGGTACTTCAGAATGTTCTTTACTGCTATCCAGTGCTTCTCCCCAGGGTTTGACTGATACCGGCTTACCACACTCGGTGCATAAGCTACATCTGGTCTGGTACACAACATCACATACAATATAGAGCCTACCGCAGAAGTGTAGGGTATAATAGACATGTGATCCCTTTCCAAATCAGTCTTGGGAGACATCTCTTTGGAGAGGGTGATCCCGTGACAAGCCGGTAAATTACCGCGCTTGGAATCTTCCATACTGAATCTTTTCAGTATGGTGTCGATGTACCTGGACTGCGAAAGTCCTAATATCCTCTTGGACCTATCACGATGGATCCGGATCCCCAGAATGTAAGAGGCATCATCCAGGTCATTCATGGAGACCATGTGTGACAAGAAACCTTTCACAGATTGTAGCATAGGAATGTCATTTCCTATCAAGAGAATGTCATCCACGTATAAAAGGAGGAATACGACAGTTCGTGCTACAATTTTACTATAGATGCATGGTTCATCTGGATTTTTGATAAAGCCAAATTTTTTGACCGTTTCATCAAAACAGATGTTCCAACTCCGCGATGCCTGCTTCAGTCCATAAATGGACTTAAGCAACTTGCACACTTTCTCGCTGCTCCCACTCTGAATGAAACCCTCTGGCTGGTCCATATAAACACACTCCTCTAAATTTCCATTTAGAAAAGCGGTCTTTACGTCCATCTGCCAAATCTCATAATTGTGGAAGGCAGCAATGGTAAGAAGGATCCGAATGGATTTGAGAATAGCCACTAGAGAAAAGGTTTCGTCATAGTCCAAACCATGTCTTTGACGAAAATCCTTTGCAACAAGTCTAGCCTTATAGGTCTCAACCTGTCCATCTACACCAATCTTCCTTTTGAAGATCTATTTGCAGCCTACGGGTTTTACCTCTTCTGGAGCAATGTCCAAAGTCCATACTTTGTTAGTGTACATGGACTCCATTTCGGTCCGCATTGTATCCAGCCATTTTACTGAGTCAGCATTCTGAATGGCCTGCTGGAAGCTAGTCGGCTCATCATTATCAAGATGCAATCCTCTCTATCCCCGTCTATGAGAAAACCGTAGTATCTCTCGGGCGGATGAGACTGCCTACTACTCCTGCGGAGCGGTGCAGGAATGTCCTTTTCTTTCGAACTTTCTGGTTCTACTAAGCTTTCAGTAATGGCTTGTGGTTCTGGAATTTCTTCCAGTTCTATTGCGCTCCCACTTGTTTCTTTTTCTAAGAACTGATGTTCCAGAAAGTGGGCATGACGAGAGACAAAAACCTTTTGTTCTTCTGCGTAATAGAAAAGATACCCCCTGGAGTTCTTTGGGTATCTCACAAACTTGCACTGTACTGAGCGTGCCTCGAGTTTGTCCGCATGCTGCTTTTTGACAAAAGCTGGACATCCCCAAATCTTCAGATATTGAAGATAGGGTTTCTTCCCACTCCACATCTGATATGGTATAGTAGGCACAGTCTTAGTTGGAACTCGGTTCAAAAGATATGCAGCTGATTCTAGTGCATATCCTCAGAAAGATCACGGCAACTCAGCATTACTCATTATGGAACGTACCATATCCAATAGGGTTCGGTTCCGTCTCTCCGATACACCATTATGTCGTGGGGGTGTATGGAGGAGTAACTTGAGAGAGAATTCCATTCTTTTTTAGGTAACTCAGGAACTCGGCACTCAAGTATTCACCACCTCGATCAGATTTTAGTGTCTTGATACTTTCGCCTGTTTCTTTTTCTACTTCATTCTTGTATTCCTGGAATTTTTCAAAGGCTTCAGATTTATGCTTCATTAAGAAGACATGCCCGAACTTTGAAAAATCATCCTTAAAAGTAATGAAGTAAGAATAACCACTTCGCACATGTGTAAACATTGGACCTCATACATCGCTGTGTACGAGTCCCAAGAGCTCGCTCGCTCTTACTCCATGTCCAGTAAACGGAGTCTTTGTCATCTTTTCTTTGAGACATGATTGACAAGTTGCATATGATTGATATTCGAACGGATCCAAATATCCTTCTTTATGTAACTTAGTCAACCTTCTCTCGTTGGTGTGACCCAATCTACAATGCCATAAGAAAGCATGATTTATTTCTGGAGACTTTCTTTTGTGTGTATTCTGGACATTGAAAATCTGTGGTTGGTTCAATACGTATATACCGTTGCTTAATGTACCCGACCCAATCAGAACATGATTAAGGTGAATGTTTACAACATTGCTTACAAATGCAAAATCATAACCTTCTTTAGACATTAAAGATACAGATATGATATTACAAGTCGCACTGGGTAAAAAATAATAATCACGCAAAACCAAAACATGTCCATCTGACAACCCCAAGTGATAGTACCCCATGGACTCAGTATCCATGCCAGCTCCGTTTGCAACTTTGAGGGTCATATCACCTGCCTTCAAAACCCTACGCTTTCTCAGTGCCTGCAAAGAATTACAGATATGAGATCTTGATCAGATATCCAATACCCAGGAAGTAAAGTTTACTGATAGACATTTTTCAATAACATACACACCTGAAGCTGAAGCCACAACTTGCTTCGGGTCCTTGATCTTGGTCTTCCAAGCCCTGCAATCTTTCTTCCAGTGTCCTTTCTTATAACAATAAAAGCACTCTTCTTTCCCCACAAGCTGTCCCGCTACCTTTGCCATTTTTGCCTTTCCCTTGGCTTCCACTTTACTAACACCGCCCCTTGGTTTGGTGGGGGCTTTCTTCTTCTTTCCTTTGGCTTTCGCCTTGGACCAAGAAGAAGAAGGTTCTCCAACAGACAAAGTGGGTGTTTCCCTTACTTTCTTTAGGGTGCCCTCTGCACTCCTCAACATGTTAAGGAGTTCCGGAAGTTCAACTTCCTTTCCTTGCATGTTGAAGTTCAGGATAAACTGGGCGTAAGTGGAAGGAAGGGACTGGAGAATCAAGTCAGTGTAGAGCTCGTTCTCTAACGTGGTCCTGAGGTCCGTGAGCTCTTCAATGTAGCCAATCATCTGAAGCACGTGTTCCACTACAGATGATCCGACGGCCAATCTCGCCGAAAATAACTTTTTCGAGACTTCGTATCTGGCGATACGGGATTGCGCTCCATACAGATCTTTTGTATGAAGAAATATGGATTCTAGGTCCATATCCTCATGCCTCCTCTGATGTTCATTGTCCATAGAGGCAAGCACGATGCACTTGGCCCTCGCACAATCAATCTTCCAGGTCTTACGGATTTCCTTATCCGCGACGCTGGATTGAGGTCCTGGGACAGGGGGAGCTTTGGTGGTAAGAAGATATCTCAACTTGTCATAAGTGATTGCCATTTTGACATTCCTGAGCCAATCTTTGTAGTTTGGCCCTGTCAGTATATTTTTTTCTAGTAGTAACTTAAGTCCGGTCATGATGTTTGGTCGCTGCAATTAGGAGAGAGAGAAGAAACACTTTAGCGTGATGCTCTTGCAAGTTTAGAGTGGTTTTTAGTTTGTCTAAACAGGATGGCTCCCACTGTTTCTCGAATTCTTCCTCAAACCAAAAAGGAAGAATTAGTCGGGATCAATCTCACCGTACAATACTTGCTTAACCGTTCAGCCAGGCCAGTGTTGGTATTTCGAGGGAGGTTTTCCAACGCTTTCGCGAAGTTCCTTAATTAAATAACCTCTTTTCTCTGTGGGTGTAGCCCCGCTAACACCTTTCTAGACAGCTACTTGGTTTATAGCATTGATCGTTAAGTGAGAATGTTCCCGAAGAGTAGCATATACTCACAGTAGGATCGAGATCCAAATATCATCGTGTGATAAACTGAAGGAATCCTACCAGAATTATCACACTCCAAATGGTATGCAGCACTAGCAAGTTTCGGTTTCTTTAGAAACTCCCGATGTGGATTTTTGCCCCATGCTCTTATGACCTTGACGTAGGCCAAAATATCATAAGTCACATGTCAAGTTCTACCCATCATTTACCAGGTTAATTTGAACCCACCTGTACATACCCTTGATGTAGGCCAAAATGGCAGTACGACTGTCTCAAACCAACGCATCTATTAATGCAACAGATAAATATCCGGCTGCAACCAATCACTATGCCTTGGCGTAGGTCAAAATACATAGCTTGAATACTACCGAATATTTAACTGAAATGATAGAGGGCTATGAATGGTTTTGGCGAAACCGTGAACGTAGTGAGCTTGATATAATCGATGGAACGTGATAGCTTTTAAAAGGAGTGGTTTAAGCTCCGCGTTTAAAAGTTGTTTTGAAAAGAAACCGAGAGGTTTTGAAATTGTTCCAACGACTTTTACTTTGGTTTATTTTCTTGCATTAATTTAATGCGTCCCATCATTTAATCCTACCATTGTAGAAAAAAACGAAAATATGACGTACGCTTATGCCATCCGCATTCGCCACGGGGCCCCGTCATTACCCGTTAGGTTACTTAACTAACGACAGAGCGGGGGCTGGACTAGCGCTGATGCAAAACATAAGGAATGCCTACTAGATATCATATATAGATATATACATTCGTCAGATGCAATGATATCCATTCCAGATCACAGATGAACACATTGGATATACTAGGAATCCGCGTTTCGTTCGAGCCTGCAACGAAAAACGGATTACACGGTCGCGATGAATAGCCAAAACCCACCCTAGACCCCTACGGGTGCGGCAAACTACCCGCCAAGTACCCGAAGTGAAGCAACCTCCCTCAACAACGTGAGTAGGCCACTCGGCACTTCGAGGTACCCGGTAGTTTGTGCACCCTACCTTGGGTCTATCCTAGGAGCAAAAACAGTAAAAGAAATAATATACAATGGCGGCTACAACCTCATCCCGGATGTGCGGCCATAGAAATAATATTACATCAATTTACATATTATATCAAATGAAAGATATCGAAAACTCTCATCTCACAACCCCCGGCTATTCATCCGCGACAATCCAACGAGTTCATATACACAATCCATCAACATTACAGATCACAGATATGCACAACCCCCACTAATCGATGTATAGTAATTAGTTGACGTTCAGTGTATATATCATATCACAGATATAACCCATTAGCCAAAGTCTACAGAACTTCGATAAAAAAATACGGATTTGTAACTACCCCAAACACAACTTTGTTCTCTGGAAATTCTGGGCAGAAACAAAATATCCTAAAAATCCCAAAACAGAACACTGAGAAAACTGCAGTGTTCCCCTCCGAAAGACGGTATGAAGACGTCTTGCCTGTGATTCGGGGCAGATGCTATTTGGTTTTATCCGTCCACCTCTCCGAAGATGCCAAGTTGATTTATGGCACCGTGTATCGGAGGTTTAGACGGATGCGGCCGATGTAGCAGACTTCGTCAGATTCCCCTCGCTTGAGGGGGTTTTGATTGTGGGGACGCTCTTCCCTGCAGGCGCAAGCCCCAGCAGTTAATTACGCTACCGCATCGCAGTAACAACTTTCTCCTTCTCCAGAATTTCACTTCGTGTCGTGGGTGTTTGTTTTGTTTATGGTTTCCCGTGGATTGTATACGGGGACTAATTTATGTCGTCGCTCGTAGGACGTGGATTAGTCCAAATCCGTGTTTTCTTAGATTTGGTTTTGGGGTTTTGGTTTAAGGATACGTTAGCCGTATTTGAGGCTAAAATCAACTTAAACGTTTGTTATACGTTAGTCCAGTTTGAGACTAAGATCAACTTAACGGGATCATTTAGATCCGACAAAAGAGGATTTGGAGGCTCTCTTGTTCCAGTTTAGGGACATAGTGGTCCATTGCATGTATGGCCGTCGGGACCCATCACCTCTCTGGCGACGTTGAAGGATTAGCACGACAGGTGTCAGAGGAGTTCAGAGATGTACCCTGGGACCAAAGTTGATTGGGGGATCTATAGTCCAATTTGGGACTAAAGTCTGTTTGAAGGTTTAAGGATACGTTAGCCATATTGAGGCTAAGATCAACTTAAACGGGATCGTTTAGATCCGACAAAAGAGCATTTGGGGGCTCTATTGTTCTAGTTTAGGGACATAGTGGTCCATGTTCCAGTTTAGGGATATGAGGGTCCATTGGTTTAAGGACGCTTAAGTCCGTGGGTTGGTTTAAGGACGCTTAAGTCCATAGGTTGGTTTAAGGACGCTTTAGTCCATAGGTTGGTTTAAGAACGCTTAAGTCCATAGGTTGGTTTAAGGACGCTTAAGTCCATGAGTTGGTTTAAGGACGCTTAAGTCTATATTGATATGTGGTTGTCGGGTCCCGTCACCTCTCTGACGACGTTGAAGGATTACAACGACAAATGTCAGAGGAGTTCGGAGATGTACCCTTAAACCGGGTGTAAATTAATTTAAGAGAGCAGTCGTGCTCAGTCAATTTAATTTGAGGACTTATGGCCGGAATTGGGCTAAGTCCGGTTGAGAATGTTCAAAAGTTTTATTTGCATTTAGCCTATTAGGCCTTTATTGGGGCTCTGCCCCTGTTTAATAATGCACTGCATTTTATTCTGGCCTGTTAGGCCTTTTAAATTGGACTCTGTTCCCTTTTGAGTAATGCAGAGCATTTGCTCTTTTGACAGTGTGCCACGTGGCCTGTCAGGCGTTTTACGCCAATTGATGAGCGCAAGGCGCAAGCGCATGTGGAGGTGACACGTGTCGCGCTCTGGTGAGCGCAGTGAGCGCAGTGGGCTGCGCTGTTGCGCTGCTGACACGTGGCGTGCTCTGGTGAGTTGCGCCAATTTCAGAGAGTAATGCTCTATTTTAAAAGCGCATATCGCAAGTTGTTTTGGAGCTGACATGTGGCGCTCTCTGGTGGCTTGCGCCAACCTAAGAGCGCAACAGTGCAGATTTACAAGTGCAGGGCACTGTTTTATTATCTTGATTCAATTTTGGATTCAAGAAAAGAATCTTTTAAGATTCCAGAACCAGTGGTTCATCAAAAGGCAATGCCTTTGTTATTATTATATGTTTTTTTTATTGAAGATTTTTGATCTTGTTCTTAGATCAATGATCTTTTTAGAAGAAACTCTTCTTTTATTCAAAGGTTTTTACCTTTTTCTTTCTTTGAGTTCTTCTCAAAATTCTTTAGATGAATTCTCTGTTTTTCTCTCTGTGCTGATCTGTGTTTTTAATGTCATTTAGACTTAGGGTCTAGGGGCCTTTTTATAGTGCCAATAGATTTGTTAAATTAGTTAAAGAGATCTTTCTCTGAGTGATTTAGGGATTTTTCCCTACCATTGGATCTTTGATCCATGGGCTTCTGTTTTACAGAATGCAATTTTCTTGTTTTTAACAAGATCAGAAAGATCTTTCAGAATTTTAATTCTATTTGGCGCTGGCATTGGCGCAAATGCATCTGCGCTTACCACATGTCGCACAGCGCAGAGCGCAGCGCGACTGCGCTAACGCAACTGCGCTGCCACGTGTCGCGTAGCGCAGAGCGCAGGTCAGCTGAAGCGTTGCTTCATTTATTTTAACTTTAATTTTTAGTTTAATTTCAAAGCAGAGCTTTGCTCTGATCGGGGGAAATAGAAGCGTTGCTTCGTTTCCCGCCCTAGAATTTGAATAGAGTTTTGCTCGGATTGGGGAAACAAATGCCCCTACCGGTGCGCTTACGTAGCCTCCAAACGTGAGCGCAGCGGTGGCAGAATTCCAACCGTCGTGCCATCCCTTGGATGTTGAAACGGCTCTTCAATACCTATAAATAGGAACTTTGGTCCCTTAGATGATTTTCATTTCTTCATAAGAATTTTGTTCAGAGCCCTGCTCTTTTGTTTAAGCACTTTTAAAAGTTCAAACTCCAGAGAATTTTAGGTAACAATTAATTTTGGTTTAAATTAAATCAATTTTAAGAGCCTTGCTCTCAATAGATCCCTGATTTAAAGAAGACCCATTTAGGGTTTCACTTAGCAAAGTTTTGCTCTAAAGGGGTCTAAAGAGAACTAAGGAGAACCCTATTAGGGTTCCATTAATAGAGCTCTGCTCTCTAAAAGATTTTCCTTGTATTTTCTCATTTCATTAATGGAGCTTTGCTCCTTCCAAATCATATAAATGAAATTTTAAGATGCTATTTCATGGAACTTGGAGGTTTTTAAATGGAATTTTTTTTGATGAATTATATCATCTTTTTAGAGCAGAGCTCTTCATGTTCCTGGGGGATTTTGTTCAAATTCTCCTCATAACTGATTTTGACGGGTGTCACTCCTGTCTGCAGAGCATTGCACTCGAGGAGTTTAACTCCCCGTGTCTTTTTCCTCATTGCTAATCTTCCAATGATGTTTCCTTCAGGCATTATGGCTGTTCATCTATACAGTCTGCACAAATTCATCACCTACGAGGATATCTGCGTACAGGGCCGTCACCAGAACCAGGAGTTTACAGATGCCCTGTGTGCGGAGGTTATGGGCCGTCTGAACGCACGCGTTGGTTGGATGCTACCTCGCCGTTCTGCTCTCTTGAAAGTCGTGCTGGGAGCCATTTGGAGAGCACTCCCGGGGTTTCACGAGGCCATGCCGCTTAACGCGCTGGATGATGCCGAAGACAAGGTGCATTCAGTGTATCTATCGGGGCTAATCTCAAAGAAACGGCGGGATAGCATCATCGACATTCTGCGTCAAATTTTTCAGCAGACGACGATAATCGCTGCTTATCGAAGAATGGGGGGCCTTGCCGAAGATCTTGACACACGTGAGCGCGAGAGGCTGCGCACAAGAATAATCAGGAATGCCATAAGAACTCTAGATGGCCTTACTTTCGAATTCCTTAATCCATGCCCTGGATCTGAGGTTTTGCCATTGTAAACATTTGATGATGTTTTTCGTTTACTGCTTTCATGATTGTAAGAATTTTTGGCAATATGAATGGAAATTTTTTATTTCAGCTTGTCTTATTTCTCATTCTGAGTCTTTTGCCCATGCATGAATGAGTGTGTCTCGAACGCTTGATCAAATGCACATCGGATGTTTTTTTCTGTCGCTTTCTTCTTTCTTTTATTCTCAGCATGTTACTTCAGCAAACATGGTCGACAGATGGTAGAGCGAGCATCCTGTCTTGGTTTCTTCAAGACGTAGCAATGGCTTAGGCCGCAGGTTCAAATCTTCTGCCTAAGACTTTTCAACTCCATGAGCCGTGAGGGTCTCATAGAGATTTTTCTCCCTACGGATCGAGAAGATCTCGTAGGTGTATTTTCTCCTTAGGAATGTGAGGATTCCTAAGTGTATTTTCTCTTATAAGTCGTAAGGATCCTATAAGAGAATTTTTCCCTCTTAAGAGTCGAGAGGACCCGTAAGCGGTTGTTTCCCTCCTTATCAAGATTTGACTTCGGAGAGTGTAACCCGTGAATAGTATGCAAGAGTCCGTTTTGGACCGACTTGCAGGGACCCAGTGCTTAGGAAGCAGGGTTTTTTTTAATCCCCGCCGCCTAAGGCTTTGCCTCACGAGTCGAAATGAATCGAGCATTTCTCGCAAGGATGTCCTAACGTCACAGTTAACCTCTGCTCTTTACGACAGAGGTCCGTTAGGGTCTGTGGTACTTAGGGTTTTGGCCGTCGTACCGTCGCGTTGGCTGATATGTTCCTCGATATGCAATCTTGTTGTTCGAGTAGCCTTGCGATTGTCGTGTCTCTGATCCCTTCGGGGGCTGGACAAGACGTCTTCAAGTAATCTTCCAGGTAATCTTACCGTCGAAAGAGCAAGCGTAGGGATATTCCATGCCACTTTTTACTTGAGGTTAGGCTCATTTTGGAGAGCCCCGATGAGTCATAACCACTCCGCGCTGGTGTGGGATGATCCCCGATAGTCTTTCAGGCTTTATATGACTTGCCGTCAAGACCCTGAAACTAGGAATTTGGCCTTTGCTTCGTTTCCTGACATTGCGTCCTCTATATCGAGACGAATGTCGCAGTTGTCTCTAGGCTGTTGGTGAACCGTCGAGGTTTGGAACTAGGGACTTTGTCGTGGCTCCGTTGTTTGATGATGTTGTGTCTGCTGTGTCGAGACGAATGTCGAGGTGGTGACCATTCCGCACTGGTGTGAGATGATCTCCGGTTGTCTTTCAGGCTTTATATGACTTGCCGTTAAGACCTTGAAGCTAGGAATTTGGCCTTCGCTTCGTTTGCTGGCATTACATCCTCTATATCGAGACAAATGTTGCGGTTGTCTCTAGGTTCTTGGTGAACCGTCGAGGTTTGGAACTAGGGACTTTGCCGTGGCTCCGCTGTTTGATGATGTTGCGTCTACTGTGTCGAGACGAACGTCGAGGTGGTGACCATTTCGCACTGGTGTGAGATGATCTCTGGTTGTCTTTCAGGCTTTATATGACTTGCCGTTAAGACCTTGAAGCTAGGAATTTGGCCTTCGCTTCGTTTGCTTTGTCACGTCCAAGTCCTGTTGGAGGAAGGACATTGTTGTGACTTCTCGCCTGCTGTATCGAGACGAATGTTGAAGTGGTCTCTAAGTTGTCAGTGAACCGTCGAGACTCGGCTTCGCTTTTTGGTGGAGCCTATTGGGAAGGTATGGTTCCCTCTTTGTTTGTGCCCCTGGATTGTATATAGGGATTGATTAGTCGAAAATATTGCATCTTTTAACCAGCAATTTCCCTATCATTTGCATTCAATTAGAAGAGTACGGTATTCATATTTCACATATTAGCAAAACAGTCGCAGAATATCAGATTACATGTGTTAGACTCTAAAACCGGCATTATAAAGGAAATTGACTGCATTTCATGGCATCGCATCATCTCTATATTGTGCAACACTTGTTTTAAGATCTGTGCAGGAAAATCCAGAAGAAAGGCCAAAATTTACATGGTACCGATCAAACATGACGCCAACTCAATGATTTCAGTTCTGGTATCAATACAAAGGGGAAAATACAAATCAACACATCAGATTAAGCTCCAAATGTTGTCCCAAGACCACATTAGAAAGCCCAAGGCCCAAGCCCCATAAAGAGCCGCGGATCCGCGGCAGGAGCCTGCTTGCGCCGCGGATCCGCGGTGGGTCCAAGGAGTTAGCTTCTCATTTTTGGTGCAAAACTCCTCTCTCAGTGGCTAAAGTTCATTCTCTCAGTGGCTACAGTTCATAATTGTACTACATTTTCCAGAAGACCCCAGGACCTTCTGCCAGATCAGCAAGCTTTGGGATCAACACTAAACTAGCCTTGTATTCTAGAAACTTCTCCCTAAACCCTAGCTTAAACCCTAAGCTAAGCCTAACTAACTACTTCTAGAAGTCTTTCAACAAACTTTTGGAGGGAACTTCTCAAGGCCTAGGGTTTGGGAGATCTATAAATAAGACCCTAGGCTCACTTGTAAAAAGGAGACTTGAATCCCCCAATTCTAGTATCAATCTAGATCCACTCACTATCTTCATCTTCTTCCACAAGTCTAGTGAGAAGACTTGTGTGAAACCCTAACTCTAATTCCAATCAAAAGCCAAGATCCCGAGTACCCCATCAAGCAAGAAGCCTTGCAACCTTTTATGAGCAGAGCCGATCTTCAACAGAGCAAGTGGTCCAAGCCGACCCGCGACTCACGGAGCCGAGCAAAGCCAATTCGACAATTTAGTTATTCCACTTGTAGTTCTTGAGCGACTGTAATCAAATTGTTGATATAAATAAAAGGTGATATTCTTTTATCTTGTTTTCTTTAAATTCTTGCATCATGATTCAATCTAAATTTCTAGTTGTAATTCTTGTTTTGATGTTTGAGTAATACTCCGCTCGTCGAGGAGTCGAGACGATCAATAGAATGATGATGTAATATATCTTAAATCGATTCTTGAGTCCTACGAGTTTTGTAAACCCTAGAAAGTTCAAGAATCGACGACCCAATTCGTTGCGATGCTTTCTTGATTGATATCGCTCGAAATTGGGGAGTTACGATCGTTTCTTGAAATTGCTAGAGGCTAGAATGTGAATGATATCAACGAAAGAACAAGGGTTAAACGATGAAACCCTAGTTTCACAAGAAAGCCCTAACTCTCGTCGATCATCATCGATCTAGTATCAATCCTTCGAAGGACAAGAACACGATATCTTGAGATTACATCACGTCTATAGATCCGATCGATTCCTATGAGCCTCATTTAGATTCTTGACATTTGGTTGGAAATATCATCAAAACCCGATTCTCGATTGTTTATCAGTTTCTTGATTCTTGATTAGATTAGTGACACCTGAATCAATCGATAAAATCTTGAATCATGTTTTCTTTTCTTTTCGATTAACTTTTCAATTCAAACAAATTAAATATAAAAACGAATCGCACAATCCCTGTGGACGATCCGCACTCGCTTACAATCTACAATCGACACCGTAATTGATTGCGGTCAAATATAATTCTTTGATTGTGAATTTTATTCAATTTCCTAATTACCGACACAAAGAAACTTATTCGCTTTATTCGATTTACACAAACAAGAAATTTTATTACAATCAAATGAAACCGTTATCAGGGATCATTTGAGTTGATTTACTTACACAGTCTCGAATTTTATGAACAATCAAATGGCGCCGTTGCCGGGGATTACGCGGTAATTCGTTTCATATTAAAGTTTGAATTGAAGATTTATTCCATTATAATTTTTGAGATCAAAATTCGAGCAAACCCTAAACGATTTGTTGTGGTTCATTGCAAGGAAATCTGGAGCTGTTTGGCAATTGAAGAATTTTTTTTGAAAATTCCAGAGAGCCGGAGTTATCAACAGGAAGCTTCTGTTGAATTTTGGCGAAGTGATCAGCACAAACAACCGCGGAAGCGTGGTCTAAGTACCCATATGCGGCGGAACCGCGGCATTCTTGAGGGTTCTCTGTGAAAATTTTGCTTCAGGTAATTTCTTACCTTCTCCTCTCTCCTCTTTTTAGCTCCAACTAACAGTTTGTGCAGGATTCTTTGCAAATAATCGCAGCTCGCAAATTGCAAAATTAAATTTGTGCGTGATTTTGTTTCTTGGTTGTTTGCTGTCACGACCCGAAATTGGCCCGTGACGGCCCTAATACTCCGCAACGCCTAAAGACGCAACGTAGTAAAAGAAAGCCAAACCCAGAAATCTAAACCAAGAAAAATACGGAAAAGATAATATAAGTTTAAAAACAATTGAAATCGCAACCCAAATTCTTTAAAAGTCTTACTTTCTTTCTTTAAAATTTTAGCAACACCCCATTTTTATAAAGACCAGTCAATATGAATACAACAGAAGAATAAGGACAGTAGAGAAAAAGCTGTATATATATAGACATCAAATCCACCATAATACACACTACGTCCTCACCAAGTTTCTATGTCAATAATACAACAGTAGATGGAGAGTACAATACAACGAAGGTACAATATATAATACAGATAACCGTCTAACCCACCTATGCAAAAAGGTACTGTGAGCTGATGCGGTATCTATAGCAAAAGATGGTAGCTGGATAGCTGGATAGGGGAATAGCCTGCCTCGACTACTCTGGGGGAAAACCTGAAACACCTGTGGCACAACGGGGGTGAGTTGCCAACTCGTGAATAGTATAAAACATATGCAGGTAATCGCAGGAATGCACGTACAGCATGAATCTAAGATATGCGATTACAATAATTATATATCATGCAAATGCTGAAATAGGGAGAGTACACTAGCAGGTACAATCAATATGTGAAGCAATGATGGCATGATAGTAGTATGCAATGTCTATGCAAACAGGATATGAGAATGCAAATATGCAACTATCATAGGGGTACACTACAAGTACTACCAATATATGAATCTGTGCATAAGATAGGTAAGGGTGAGGTATAGGGTGGAATATGTCATTCCCCACGGAAACCTGACGTCGTGGCAGGATCACAATCCAATAAGATACTCCAATCCCAAGTCCTCAAACCAGGCCCCACATTGGGCACTCACATCAAATAAGTCTCACATCTCCTCAATGTACAATGTCGAGTAATCTCCTATATCCCGAATGTACAAGTCACCAATCACATAGGTATATCCAGAGTCCAAGTCCCAATGAATCACCTAGTATCCCAAGTCCAATCTCAAGTAGGTTCTAGCATCCTAAAGGTAAATATATATACAGAAATGAATATGATGGGGGCAATACACATATATTAGCGTCCCATTCCACTAATATTGGTGTAAGGGTATATATAACAACGGCTAAGTCCCCTGTTATATATACAAAAAGGGGGTTAAAGAAATATCATGAAACCGTGTGTCAAGCATCGACACAGAAATCCTCGTATATGGGGCTCCGTCTGCAGTGTCGGCCCTCGGCCCCGACAGTACAGGTCATCCCGCATCCATCTCTCTACTCTGGCCAGTAGCCTCCAGACAACTGCCAGGTCCAAACAATCACCGGTAGGTACTCACCCGCCTCCAGGCTCAATCGGCAAACCCATCGATCTTCTTGCCGAGGGGAACCATACCGGGCCCCGCCATGTACTCTCATACGGCAACCACACCTCGTATGGAGTAGGTAATCAGCACCGATAAAACTCATGGGGGACGCTCGAAATATCATATCAAGAAAACTGGGTTGTTCATGTATGCATA
This sequence comes from Agapanthus africanus, assembly GCA_030015575.1. NCBI lineage: Eukaryota > Viridiplantae > Streptophyta > Magnoliopsida > Asparagales > Amaryllidaceae > Agapanthus > Agapanthus africanus. The sequence goes on from CM057337.1 coordinate 545,371,964, forward strand.
ATTTCATGAACTCCCGCGGTTCCCAAATCCCGAAAACATCATATAAAATCCAGATAAACAATGCGCAATCCAAGAATAAATATATGAGATGTATCTGAATGCGAGCAGGTAAACACAAGTATATAGCTGAACCAGATGTATGCGAAATTATGATAAGGTACAGCTAAGTAACATCAGTAAATGTGAATATGCGACAACAACTGAATATGTATCTAACATGCAGGTGTAGCAAAGTATAGGTATCTACCTATAGGAACTGATGTCGTATACCCCCCTGGGTATAAGTAACATATGTAGGAAATCCCTCCCGGTATAGGTAAAATATGTAGGAGGTATACCTGTAGCTGTATCTCAAGTGAAAATATACCTATCACTAAAGGTATGATACACTATAGGTATACCGATAAACTAGATGTCAAGTGTGGTAAGCAATGGTAGCTATAAGGGGTAGTGTGTGACATGGCAATTGTTGACGGTGTGTGTGTAGCATGCAATCCGTGCTCGTGCAACATGAACTGTCAATAATGTGTGCAGTGTCCTACGGCTGCTAGTCACAGTATATAGCTATATCCAGGAAATACAGTAAATGCGCAATTCTACAATGACGTAGAATGTGCGATAGGAAATTGAATCCTAGCCCAGACGCATAACGCCATGCGGGCGATTCCCCTGTAGATGTTATATCTACTCACCTAAACTCCACGCTGGGTGAATCCTATCACTTGCTTCCCCTGTAGCTGTGTCCGTCTGCAAACCTGCAAGTACGACAAGAAATCACATATAAGTCAAGTATCTCTCGAAACGCGATATCGAATCGAAACGAGAAACTCGCGTCGCGAACTAAACGCGCGTGTGCACGATACGCTGAATCGTGTGTGTACGCGTCTAAAACCATCGCGACACGCCGCGATACGCTGGATCACAGAACCCATTTACGTATCGCGCGTATCGCGCAAACACAACGAAACACAAAAGCGACATATAGTCCCAGATTTTCCTACAGGTACAATATTACAAAACTAGACATGCCAATGACCTAGAAAACACTGCAGAGTACCCTACCCAAAACCCCAAGACCCAACTCCCCTTCCTGGCCGCAAATTGCGGCCAGAATGCCAAAATTGGCGGCCTGAACATGGGGTTTGGGGCTCGTGTTCATGTGGTGTGCTCTAGACCTAGGTAGTATGCCCCAGTTTTCTCAATTTTACTCTGCAAGGTCCGGGTCTATAGCAGATCACAAAAGTCACAAATATCGCTTTAAAAACACCAATTTTGCACAAACACAAACTATATGGTATTTTAGTGTAATCTGGGGATTATCTCTGTTGAAGTGGCCTTATTAGCACTTAATTAACCTAAGGTAGCTAACCAATTCAACAATCAACCAAATTTCCACTTAAACACCACAATTAAGCACAAACTAGCAATTTAACGCTAATCGACACAAAACCACATACAAACAAGCAAACTAGGGATTGGGGTTCAGAAATATACCCTATTGGACCCTAGAGAGCTGGTGAAGAGGTGTGTGGAGCTACTGCAAGAACTGGGGCTGCTAGCTGCTGCTGTTGATGTCTGCTGTTGCTGCTGCTCCTGCTACTGATGATGATGCTGATGATGAAGATGATGATAATGCTGATGATGTTGTTGCTGTTGTGGTTGTTGCTGAGATGTTGAAGGATGATGATGATGATGTGTATGCCTACAGCTGCTGCTCCTGCTCCTGCTGATCCTGCTTCTGCTGCTGCTTCTCTCTCTCTCTCTGTTGCTGGGGCAGCTGCTGCTTCTGCTGCTCTCTCTCTCTCTGTGCAGTGTGTGTGTGAGTGTGTGTGTGTGTGTTTTGAGAGAGTGAGGGAATGAGGGATGAGAATGGGAGTAACACTAAACCCCTCCTTCTCTCACTCTTTCCTCATTAATGAGGTAAGGTTCACCCCCATGCTCCCCATGCCCTCTCTTCACACAAAGTCAAACCAAACATAGTATTAAAACCCTTTTAAATTCATTTCATTTCATTTTAAAAGAAAACCATCACTACTAATTACACCCATGCACACTTAAAACCCACAACACTTAAACAAAGCCTAAAACTAGATTAGGCAATGGTTAAACCACAATTTACATCCTCGTTTACATGCACAAGTGTGTGTGTGCCTAACAAAAATATAATAAAATACTCAATAAATAGGATAAAATATTTAAAACTTAATTTGGTAAACTTTTTATTAAAAACTATATTTTAAAATATAATTAGCTACAAAACACATTCTAAGGTGTTACAATCTCCCCCCTTAAAAGAAATTCGTCCCCGAATTTAAAACTTATACTGTTACGCGTACCTTCAAAAAGAAGATTAAAGTCCTCACATCTCGCTCGCAGCCTCCCAAGTGACTACCTCACTATACGGCTACGTCCAAGAAAACCCTTCACCAATGGCAAGACCTTTGACCGACGTTTCTCCACCTGTCGAGCCATCAACACACATGGCTGCTGGTGAACGGAAGATCGCGTCCAGCTAAATGGTCTGGTGCCAAATCATGTGAGAAAGGTCAAGAAGGTAATTGTAAAGTATCATCACAAGGAATACGGGGTGAAAATCCAATAATCTGGGCGGAAGTGCCAAATTAGAGGCAACGAAACTAACTCGCTTATAGGATCTAAAAGGACCTAAAATCCTGGGATAAGCTTCCCCAAAATCCAACACGTCATTTATCGGAAAGTCCATAGGAATCCATGATTTGCCACTGCACACTCAAGCCTGCGACCAGCACAGTCGCATAAGACATCTGTTTGCAATGGACAGTTCTCATCCTGACCTGAACACAACTGGACTAACTCCGAATTCTCTAGACATAGCTGGGGTCCAAAGCTCTACTTTCGTAGAGTCAGAAAACAACAGGCTGGCGATCGACACGACCTAACCCCTAAGCCTAAGGGTGGCCAATTGGAGTGTCTCCTGATAATAGCTATCGAAAGAGAACCCTAACGATGGCGAGTGACGATCCCAAGCTGCTGACGACCAACAACAAACCAACACACAAACTTAACAAAACAACTGAGCAAACTGAGTAAAACCGGATGACAAGAATCCGAATGGAGTCATACCCTAACCAAAATTAGGTGGAAACCATAACGAAATTCGTGGAGATCTGCTCCCATTCCTGCTTCGGAACGGTAAAAGGTTGCAAATCTCCAGCCGGCCCCAGATGCTCGACCCAAAGCACATAACAAGACAGACACTTGAAACGAAACCTGAAACTTCTCCTTACATCCCTGTCCACCCGTAACCATCTCACAAGTCACGCCAAAGCTGGTGGAACTTGAATGCATAGAGGGAGTTGACAGATGTGCATGTTCTAGGATTACACGTCTCTACCTGATAATGGCAAGTACACAAACGTGTCCCTAACTTAGCACATCATTATCACAATCAAGGTCTCCGAATCATTACCCAGCCGAATATGCTCAAGTATCTCTGACGTACGAGCTTTGACGGGCAGTGTCTCGCGAAAACGATTTAAGGAAAGTGGTCGGGCGCGGACATGAGCAAGCTGTCCTCTCCGTAGAGACGAACTAAGCTATACTCGACGATCACACAAAAACTGTAAGTCTGCAGAAGACTATCACAACAATCCAATTCTGCTGCAGGAAGATGTACATCAAGCTCTAGTGGTCCGTGGAAAATCTGACACGACTCTCAAGTAAGTAGTGTCTCCAATTCTCCAACGCAAAACCACCGCGGCCATCTTCAGATCATGAGTGGAATATCCTTCTCGTACTTCCTACAACGTAGGGAAAGCAAAAGCGATATCTCTATAGTGTCACCTCAGTACACCCTCGAGCCCACTCAAGAAACATTACAGTTAGACAACAAGGTCGCCCGAACCAAAAGCAAAGAAAGACTGATGCAGTTGTTAACTGAATCTTCAACTGCTGAAAACTTCGTACACATGCCTCAGTCCACAGAAAGAAACCTCCCTTCTGGCCAATTCAGTCGACGGTGCAGCACTACTCTAGCAATTCTGCATGAAACGGTGGTAAAAACCCTGCTAAGCCCAACTATCCGCGGATCTCCGTCCTGCACACAAATCTGGGCCTAAGCTGTACGGCCACGATCTCCCTCGGAACCATACGGAACCGTCTCCCGTGACTACAAGACCTAGGAGTCAACACAACAAGCCTGAAGAAACACTCCGAGAATTTAGCAAACTGCTGGTACTCTTCCAGCATCTGCATAACAAATCCTCAAGTGCTACTCCTGTCCCTCAAGACACATTAAATAGACCAGAGTGTCGTAAATAACACAACAAAAACTGGTCGAGGAACGGCCTGAAGAAATCTGGTTCATCATATCTACGAATGCTGCTAGGGCAACAGTGAATCCAACGACTCACAAAAACACACAAAGCCCGTAGCACGCACAAGGCAGTCTTCGGAATGCCGTCACTCCGAGTCCGCAATAATGATGACCTGATCCCAAACACACTTAGAAAAATGTCTCGCACTCTGGAGCTGATCGAAGAAATCGCCACGGCAAGGTGAAGGATACCTATCCGCACCGTCAGCCGGTTCAATTGACGATCCGTCGATACGCAACCCTAAACTGCCGTCTTTCTCCTTGACGAACAGAATTAGGAGCTTCCAAAAGCGAAACACTCAGACGCACAAAACTCTCCCCAAACCACAACTCTGCAGCTGATCCTTAAGCTCCCTCAGCTTCGCCGGTTCATCTGGAACAATGTCGGAAAAACTCTCGCACGAAAGGAACCCGGTCCAACGATCCCCCGGTGGATCCGGTATCACGAATGAACGTTAAGAATCCACGACATCTCCTCAGTAGCCGACTAGCGAAAAAGGCTGAATTCAAGCTGTGAGAGGCGGCACAACTATCCACCTGTACAACAAGAACCGACTTGCCGTGGAAAACAAAACCTAACTTGTTTCCTCACGGTAGTCCACAGACGCCTAACACGTAGCCGACCAGTCCGTGCCCCGGAGAACGTCAAATCCAACATCCCAAGAAGGATCAAAACGACGGACGAATCTCTACCTCCTATTCGATTGGCACGAAACTGAAATACGTGTCGCGCAACAAAAGGATCGCTGATAGAAGTTAGCACAACTACGACTAATCTACCCAACCACAGTACAAGCAAGAAACAAGCAAATACACCAAGAGAAAATAAAATATAACTCAAGGGTACCTGAAAACTCCACATTGGACGTCTGCGCGTCCCGATGAGCAGAAGCAAACTCCTGTGTCTGCCCTCTACTCGCAGCTGGATGAACTCCTCTGGTAGCCTGAGCCCTCTGAGCAAATCTTCCACGTCTACGGCCTCTCTGAATACGATCCCGACGCCGTGCTGAGGAACAGTCCCTGACGAAGTGCTGAAGGCTTCCGCATCGAAAACATCCACGTGCTGACTGCTGACCATCCTGGGGATGAGAGCTGAACGACTGTCCTCGTCCCAAGCCTCTGCTACTCCCGTAGTGGCCACGAAATCTGTCTCGACGACCGAACCTCTGTCTCTGGGCTGGTACGCTGGTACGAGTCCTCCACTGTCCTGGAACTCTCTGAGCCTCTGAAATATGTGCCTCGTTAACTGGAGCTGCAACCACTGGTGCTATGTAGGTGACGGACTGTTGCATGCTGATCGTAAGGGACAGCTGAGTAACAGGGGTGACAACCTCCTGTCGTAACTCCCGAACGACGTCAACCAAAGAGCTCAACGTCTGGCGGAAATCCTGCATCTCTACCAAAAGTCTATCCATAGTATAGATCGTAGGCTGATCCGTCTGCACCTGTGCAACTAGAGTGCCATCCTGGTCAGTACTCGTCTCACCCGAGCTAACTCTGACCTCGGCCCTCGTTGCATCACTCTGAGTCCCCATAGTCATCGGCGGCAAGGCTATAAATAGATATAAGATGAGATTCGATAAGAATGAGGAAATCGAATCTCAAAGATATGAATCATCAAGTAAGGAATGTCAAGCAAATTGTACTTAGGTCACTTAATGCAAGGTACCGCGCTGTGGGTATGCTGCAGACATACACACACTACGTTACTCTGCTTAAGCTACCTACTCCATCATACTAAGGTCATCCTACACTCCGAAAGGTAAAACCTAACGCTCTGATACCAACTTTGTCACGACCCGAAATTGGCCCGTGACGGCCCTAATACTCCGCAACGCCTAAAGACGCAACGTAGTAAAAGAAAGCCAAACCCAGAAATCTAAACCAAGAAAAATACGGAAAAGATAATATAAGTTTAAAAACAATTGAAATCGCAACCCAAATTCTTTAAAATTCTTACTTTCTTTCTTTAAAATTTTAGTAACACCCCATTTTTATAAAGACCAGTCAATATGAATACAACAGAAGAATAAGGACAGTAGAGAAAAAGCTGTATATATATAGACATCAAATCCACCATAATACACACTACGTCCTCACCAAGTCTCTATGTCAATAATACAACAGTAGATGGAGAGTACAATACAACGAAGGTACAATATATAATACAGATAACCGTCTAACCCACCTATGCAAAAAGGTACTGTGAGCTGATGCGGTATCTATAGCAAAAGATGGTAGCTGGATAGCTGGATAGGGGAATAGCCTGCCTCGACTACTCTGGGGAAAAACCTGAAACACCTGTGGCACAACGGGGGTGAGTTGCCAACTCGTGAATAGTATAAAACATATGCAGGTAATCGCAGGAATGCACGTACAGCATGAATCTAAGATATGCGATTACAATAATTATATATCATGCAAATGCTGAAATAGGGAGAGTACACTAGCAGGTACAATCAATATGTGAAGCAATGATGGCATGATAGTAGTATGCAATGTCTATGCAAACAGGATATGAGAATGCAAATATGCAACTATCATAAGGGTACACTACAAGTACTACCAATATATGAATCTGTGCATAAGATAGGTAAGGGTGAGGTATAGGGTGGAATATGTCATTCCCCACGGAAACCTGACGTCGTGGCAGGATCACAATCCAATAAGATACTCCAATCCCAAGTCCTCAAACCAGGCCCCACATTGGGCACTCACATCAAATAAGTCTCACATCTCCTCAATGTACAATGTCGAGTAATCTCCTATATCCCGAATGTACAAGTCACCAATCACATAGGTATATCCAGAGTCCAAGTCCCAATGGATCACCTAGTATCCCAAGTCCAATCTCAAGTAGGTTCTAGCATCCTAAAGGTAAATATATATACATAAATGAATATGATGGGGGCAATACACATATATTAGCGTCCCATTCCACTAATATTGGTGTAAGGGTATATATAACAACGGCTAAGTCCCCTGTTATATATACAAAAAGGGGGTTAAAGAAATATCATGAAACCGTGTGTCAAGCATCGACACAGAAATCCTCGTATATGGGGCTCCGTCTGCAGTGTCGGCCCTCGGCCCCGACAGTACAGGTCATCCCGCATCCATCTCTCTACTCTGGCCAGTAGCCTCCAGACAACTGCCAGGTCCAAACAATCACCGGTAGGTACTCGCCCGCCTCCAGGCTCAATCGGCAAACCCATCGATCTTCTTGCCGAGGGGAACCATACCGGGCCCCGCCATGTACTCTCATACGGCAACCACACCTCGTATGGAGTAGGTAATCAGCACCGATAAAACTCATGGGGGACGCTCGAAATATCATATCAAGGAAACCGGGTTGTTCATGTATGCATAATTTCATGAACTCCCGCGGTTCCCAAATCCCGAAAACATCATATAAAATCCAGATAAACAATGCGCAATCCAAGAATAAATATATGAGATGTATCTGAATGCGAGCAGGTAAACACAAGTATATAGCTGAACCAGATGTATGCGAAATTATGATAAGGTACAGCTAAGTAACATCAGTAAATGTGAATATGCGACAACAACTGAATATGTATCTAACATGCAGGTGTAGCAAAGTATAGGTATCTACCTATAGGAACTGATGTCGTATACCCCCCTGGGTATAAGTAACATATGTAGGAAATCCCTCCCGGTATAGGTAAAATATGTAGGAGGTATACCTGTAGCTGTATCTCAAGTGAAAATATACCTATCACTAAAGGTATGATACACTATAGGTATACCGATAAACTAGATGTCAAGTGTGGTAAGCAATGGTAGCTATAAGGGGTAGTGTGTGACATGGCAATTATTGACGGTGTGTGTGTAGTATGCAATCCGTGCTCGTGCAACATGAACTGTCAATAATGTGTGCAGTGTCCTACGGCTGCTAGTCACAGTATATAGCTATATCCAGGAAATACAGTAAATGCGCAATTCTACAATGACGTAGAATGTGCGATAGGAAATTGAATCCTAGCCCAGACGCATAACGCCATGCGGGCGATTCCCCTGTAGATGTTATATCTACTCACCTAAACTCCACGCTGGGTGAATCCTATCACTTGCTTCCCCTGTAGCTGTGTCCGTCTGCAAACCTACAAGTACGACAAGAAATCACATATAAGTCAAGTATCTCTCGAAACGCGATATCGAATCGAAACGAGAAACTCGCGTCGCGAACTAAACGCGCGTGTGCACGATACGCTGAATCGTGTGTGTACGCGTCTAAAACCATCGCGACACGCCGCGATACGCTGGATCACAGAACCCATTTACGTATCGCGCGTATCGCGCAAACACAACGAAACACAAAAGCGACATATAGTCCCAGATTTTCCTACAGGTACAATATTACAAAACTAGACATGCCAATGACCTAGAAAACACTGCAGAGTACCCTACCCAAAACCCCAAGACCCAACTCCCCTTCCTGGCCGCAAATTGCGGCCAGAATGCCAAAATTGGCGGCCTGAACATGGGGTTTGGGGCTCGTGTTCATGTGGTGTGCTCTAGACCTAGGTAGTATGCCCCAGTTTTCTCAATTTTACTCTGCAAGGTCCGGGTCTATAGCAGATCACAAAAGTCACAAATATCGCTTTAAAAACACCAATTTTGCACAAACACAAACTATATGGTATTTTAGTGTAATCTGGGGATTATCTCTGTTGAAGTGGCCTTATTAGCACTTAATTAACCTAAGGTAGCTAACCAATTCAACAATCAACCAAATTTCCACTTAAACACCACAATTAAGCACAAACTAGCAATTTAACGCTAATCGACACAAAACCACATACAAACAAGCAAACTAGGGATTGGGGTTCAGAAATATACCCTATTGGACCCTAGAGAGCTGGTGAAGAGGTGTGTGGAGCTACTGCAAGAACTGGGGCTGCTAGCTGCTGCTGTTGATGTCTGCTGTTGCTGCTGCTCCTGCTACTGATGATGATGCTGATGATGAAGATGATGATAATGCTGATGATGTTGTTGCTGTTGTGGTTGTTGCTGAGATGTTGAAGGATGATGATGATGATGTGTATGCCTGCAGCTGCTGCTCCTGCTCCTGCTGATCCTGCTTCTGCTGCTGCTTCTCTCTCTCTCTCTGTTGCTGGGGCAGCTGCTGCTTCTGCTGCTCTCTCTCTCTCTGTGCAGTGTGTGTGTGAGTGTGTGTGTGTGTGTTTTGAGAGAGTGAGGGAATGAGGGATGAGAATGGGAGTAACACTAAACCCCTCCTTCTCTCACTCTTTCCTCATTAATGAGGTAAGGTTCACCCCCATGCTCCCCATGCCCTCTCTTCACACAAAGTCAAACCAAACATAGTATTAAAACCCTTTTAAATTCATTTCATTTCATTTTAAAAGAAAACCATCACTACTAATTACACCCATGCACACTTAAAACCCACAACACTTAAACAAAGCCTAAAACTAGATTAGGCAATGGTTAAACCACAATTTACATCCTAGTTTACATGCACAAGTGTGTGTGTGCCTAACAAAAATATAATAAAATACTCAATAAATAGGATAAAATATTTAAAACTTAATTTGGTAAACTTTTTATTATAAACTATATTTTAAAATATAATTAGCTACAAAACACATTCTAAGGTGTTACATTTGCATTCTAAATACGGATATTAAGGGGCACGGACAAATCCAAATTAGGTGGGGAGTTCATTACCCTTCCTAGGTCCCGAAAATCGCAAAACTTGCATCCGCATTGACCCACATTAACTAAAAGAAATCTAGAGATGACTCTAAAGACCGTCGCGCTCACTTAGGACAGAATAAGGCCGTGGGTAATTCATTGCTTATCCGCGTTTTCTTATGGTGCCTAGGCAAGTGTGTCAAAGGCTAGTGATTACTAATTAGGCCCACTACTTACGTAGTGGAGTACCTTCCCACTTACCTGGCACTTACCGGCCACAGGGGGATAAAGAGGCAGTGGAGGATTCTATCCTGCAACTTGTCTTTTGGCAGTTAGGAGCGGTCTAGAGCCGGACCTAGGTGACCACTTGATTCTAGGGTTTGTGTGCTGCATTTGTTGTGTCGCATCATTTTTTCAAAAATCCGTCCCTTTTTCAAAGCAAACACCGCATTCATTCATACCCCTAATTATAAGTCAACGTTGCCACTTGTACTAACCCTTTTTAGTACAAGATAGGCTGGACACGTGATTCTAGTGCCCGTTTAGTCCGCGTACCCTTTATCGACTGCGAAGTCGATATTTCTCCATTTACTTCTTCTTTACCCACTACCACACCCACATCGATGGATCCGACTCCATCAAACTTCTTTAACCCTAATCTGCCGCCGTCCGTTGATGCGCAGAATCCACCCCGCATCTCTCTCCAGGAAAGGTGCTATCTACTTCGAGGTCCTCTTTTGACCTGCTTATCCACACCACCAGCCAATGGGGATAACTTTGAGATTAAACCCCAATACATCAACCTTTTACCCAAATTCCACGGACTCGAGACTGAGGACGCTTACGTTTTCATTACAAAATTTGAAAACGTATGCGCAATGATGGGTACGTCACAACTTTCAGTGGATGCTATGCGTCTACGACTTCTTCCATTTACATTGTACGATATAGCCGAGAAGTGGCTATATAACACTACCGCACACTCTATTACGAATTCCATTTTGAAGGAGTCCTTGAAGTAATTACGGAGTAAATCACCACAAATCGACGGCTAGGGAAATTGAGAAAATGAGAAAAAAAAAGAAGAAAACAAACATGGTTTAGCGGATTCAGAATTGTAACCCACTGCTCGCCTCGTACTACCTCCGCACCTTTGCAAACCGAACGCCAAGCCCAATTTGGGAAGAATTCGTCGCTGCATTCCTTAAGAAATTTTACCCAATACACAAGACAGCTAGAATCCGTAGCGAACTGAATCAATTTGCCCAGCTCCCTACTAAACCATTCTCTAAATGCTTTGAACGTTTCAAGGATCTTTTGGTTCAGTATCCTCATCACGGCATCCCGAGATGGGAATTATGCCGAATCATTTATGACGGCATTAACCCAAACACTAAACAGAGCCTTGAAAACATGTGTCAAGGTACTTTTATGACTAAGGATGATGGGGAAGCATGGAAGTATTTAGAAGAGTTCGCTGAAAAATCACTACAGTGGGAGAGTGGAACCCAACCATTGAATAGGGGTGGCGTACACCAAATAGATGTGTCCATAGGTGTTCGAGCTGAGATGGCAGCAATGCAAAAGAAGCTCGACGTTATGGAACACAAATTTTCTGCAGCCTCCCTAAACCCAATGTCGCTCCCCAAAACTGTTTGTGGGTGCTGTTCTGATCCGTCTCATTTAACGGAAGAATGTCCATTAAACTCTGCGTTTCAAGGTCACGAGCATACAAATGCAGCATTTCAACGACCTAGAAACGATCCATATTCTTCCACGTACAATCAGGGTTGGAGGAATCACCCGAATTTCGCTTGGAACCAAAACCAATCTCAAAACACGGTTCCAAACATGAATCAATTTCAAAGGGCTCTTCCTTCACCACAACAGCAACCCCTTCAACTCAATCAGCATCCCTATCAGTCACAAAATTTCCAAAATCAGGTCAACACACCTACACAGTCTAATCCAATAACCTGTTCTGACGAATTCTCTTAATTTACTCAAACCATGAAATCACTTTTATCAAATTTCATAGAGGTTTCGACTGAGGTTAGATCTTCCGTCAGTGAGATAAAGAAAAACTCAGCGTCTCAAGCTGAGAGTATCAGATCGATGGAAGCTGAAATCGCACGCCTTAAAGCCGAAATGAGTGCGAGAGAAAAAGGGAAACTTCCCTCTCAACCCCTACAGAATCCTGGGCATTACAATGTAAATGCCGTCACAACGTTGAGATCGGGAAGAGTGCTGAATAATCATGTCGGGGAAGGTATTGATGATATTGAAAATCATATCAACACCCCGGCTGAGACCTTTCCACACACACACACACTTCTCCTTCTGATCCTTCTTCTTTTACCACACTACCTTCTCGTGAGCTTATTCTCCATTTCCCACTAGGCTCAACACCTGAACCCAACCCTTATAGTTCTCCACAGACGGTCCCCACACCTCTTTTGGGACCTCGTCTATCCCCTCTCCCTTCTCCTATGATGGACCCGGCACTTATTGCGAAAGCTCATTACCCGAATCGGTTAAGGGGTAACAAAACGAGTCCTCATATGGAGAAAATTATGGAAATGTTCAAACAGGTTAACATCAATATCCCTCTCCTAAATGCAATTCAACAAGTCCCCGCATATGCGAAAATTCTTAAGGACTTGTGCACTAGGAAGAGGAAGACTCAAGTGCCGAAGAAGGTCTTCATGGCTAATAATATCAGCACTGCTTTTATCCCCCAGCTACCAAAGAAACGAAAGGACCTAGGATGTCCTACAATATCGATTTCTATTGAGGGTAAAAACATAAATCATGCTCTTTTAGACCTTGGCGCAAGTGTTAACCTACTTCCATATTCTGTATATGAGCAACTAGGGATTGGAGAGCTGAAACCTGCTCACTGCACTCTCCAGATGGAAGACCGTTCAATCACCAAACCAAGGGGTGAATTAGAGGATGTGTTGATAAAGGTCGGGGAATTTGTTTTCCCTGTAAACTTCATTGTACTTGACACACAGCCGGTAGCAAACCCCCGGGGCCAAATTCCGGTGATTCTGGGTCGTCCTTTCCTTGCCACATCCAACGCTGTTATAAACTGTAGAAACGGTTCAATGAACTTATCATTTGGAAATATGACCATTGAACTAAACATCTACAAAGTTGGAAGTCAGCCATCAGAACCCTCTGCTCATATTTTAGATGTGTGCTCTGTCCATGAGATCGCTCCCGATAGTTGTGGAGCTGAGGAGCTTTGCTTTACTGATCTCGATGACATTGCCACATCTCTGTTTGATTTCACACAAGATCTTAGTGAGGACACTTTACCTACACTTGAGTCCTGCACTTCTGACTTTTCTCCACCGGAGTCTGTATCTTTCATAGGCTCTGAGCTTCTTTGTAAATCCAAAAATCACTCAATGATCCCTCCTTCTATCATTTCTCCGCCTGAATTAGATCTCAAAATTTTACCGGCTCATCTGAAATATGCTTATTTAGGTGAGAAGGAGTCTTTACCGGTTATAATATCCGCTTCTCTAGCATTAGAGCAAGAGAATGCACTTTTATCGGTATTAAGATCTAACAAAGAGGCGTTTGGTTGGAGTATGGCAGACATCAAAGGGATCAGTCCCTTGATAGTTGAACATCATATACATGTGATGGATGATGCCAGACCAACCCGAGAACCACAGAGACGGTTGAATCCCTTCATGAAGGAAGCGGTCATGAAAGAGATCGTCAAATGCCTAGATAATGGTATTATATACCCCATCTCCGATAGCCAATGGGTAAGTCCTATACATGTCGTTCCTAAGAAATCCGGCATCACTGTTATAACCAATGAAGCAAATGAGTTGATTCAGACACGCGCCCAAACTGGGTGGCGTGTATGTATCGATTATAGAAAACTCAATGCTGCCACGAGGAAAGATCACTTTCCTCTACCATTCAATGATCAAATGCTGGAACGCTTAGCGGGACGAGAGTATTATTGTTTTATGGACGGATACTCAGGCTATAATCAGGTCCCCATCGCCAAAAAGGATCAAGATAAAACCACTTTTACTTGTCCTTTTGGTACCTTTGCTTACAGTCGCATGCCCTTTGGGCTATGCAATGCTCCCGCTACCTTTTAGCGGTGTATGATGGGGATATTCTCTGATATGGTAGAGAATTTTCTGGAGATCTTTATGGACGATTTCTCGATTTTTGGAGACTCTTTTTCCGATTGCCTATTGAATCTGGACGCTGTTCTTACTCGTTGCAAAGAGAAGAACTTAACATTGAACTGGGAAAAATGCCATTTTATGGTCCAAGAAGAAATTGTTCTTGGACATGTTAATTCACAGAAAGGCATTGAGGTTGACAGAGCTAAAATAGATGTCATTCAAAACCTCCCTCATCCCAAAAACGTCAAAGATATTCGATCTTTCCTTGGCCATGCGGGCTTTTATAAGAGATTCATTAAGGACTTTAGCAAAATTGCTAGACCTTTAACTCTTCTCCTGGCCAAGGATTCGACCTTCCATTTTGACTCGGACTGCGAGACAGCTTTCGACTCACTTAAACACTCACTCACTTCAGCCCCTGTGCTATCATCACCAAACTGGGACTACCCCTTTGAGCTGATGTGTAACGCATCTGATTTCGCAGTAGGTGCAGTCTTAGGACAGCACATCGAAAAGATGCCACACGTAATATACTATGCAAGTAAGACCCTGAATGATGCGCAAATCAATTATACAACCACCGAAAAAGAAGTTGTATTTGCATTAGAAAAATTCAGGCCTTACTTAATTGGCTCACCTATAGTTGTGTATACTGACCATTCCGCCTTAAAACATCTTCTGGCGAAGAAAGATGCAAAAGGTCGACTAATACGTTGGATCCTTATGTTACAAGAATTTGATCTTGTTATCAAAGATAAGAAAGGATGTGAAAATGTAGTAGGCGACCATCTTTTACGCATCTCTTCCCCTGTGACCCTGCCGATCGATGACTCGTTCCCTGACGAACAGCTCTTGAGCGTATCCAATGAACCATGGTTCAGGGATATTGTGAACTATCTTGTCACGGGACTTATACCCAGCGATTGGTCAAAACAGGACAAATACCGCTTTTTATCCCAAGTAAAACACTTTTACTGGGACGATCCATACTTGTTTAAGTATTGTCCTGATCAGATCATTCGACGGTGTGTCCCGAAAGAAGAGTTCAAGAGTGTTCTTTCTTTTTGTCATGATCAGACCTGTGGGGGTCACTTTGGTCCTAAAAAGACGGCGGAGAAGGTTTTGCAATGTGGATTTTATTGGCCGACCTTATTCAAGGACGCATTTGACCATTGCAAAACCTGTACACAATGTCAGTACACGGATAGAATATCCCAGAGGAATGAAATGCCTCAGCAACCTATTCTGGTTGTTGAAATATTCGATGTTTGGGGCATTGATTTTATGGGTCCCTTTCCCAACTCCTTTGGGAATTTGTACATACTGCTGGCGGTTGATTATGTCTCAAAGTGGGTAGAAGCCATTCCATGTCGCACTAATGACAGGAAAATTGTCATTAAGTTCTTGAAAGAGAATATCTTCTCGCGATTTGGACACCCACGCGCTATTATTAGCGATAATGGGACACATTTCTGCAACAGGTCTTTCGAGACTCTGATGCGGAAATACTCAATCAACCACCGACTTTCTACACCCTATCATCCCCAAACAAGCGGGCAGGCTGAAATCTCAAACAGACAAATCAAACTTATCCTGGAGAAAACTGTTGCTAAAAATAGAAAAGACTGGTCGACCAAACTGACGGATGCTCTTTGGGCATTCCGAACTGCATATAAGACCAACTTAGGGATGTCTCCATATAGGATAGTGTTTGGAAAAGCATGTCACTTACCCGTCGAGATAGAGCATAAAGCATTGTGGGCTATTAAGGAAATAAATTTTGATCTAAACCTTGCTTGCAACTTTCGGAAGCCTGAACTTAATGAGCTAAGCGAACTCCGCGATGAAGCTTATGATAACGCTGTAATCACAAAGAATAGGACTAAGGTTTTTCACGATAAAAATATTTTGAGGAAAACATTTTCACCTGGTCAACAAGTCCCTCTTTATGATTCACGATTATACATTCACGCGGGTAAGCTCCGATCTCGATGGAAGGGACCTTTTGTTGTGCGGTCTGTATATCCGCACGGGGCAGTAGAAGTAGAAAATGTTAAAAACGGCACCTTTTTCAAAGTGAATGGACATAGACTAAAGCCGTATTTTTCCACTGACCCCACGGAGGAGCTCTTGTTCTTACAAGAGCCAGTTTATTTGGATTAAAATTCCTCCGTCTCACCTTTATATCCTGTATATCATTGCATCATTTTTTGAACAAAGGTGAGTGAAAAGAATAAGTTTGGGAGAAGTTCTTCACTTATATATTTTCCCCCCATTAATAATTCCTCCCAGACTTACAGGTTTTTCGAGATTTAGCGGATGGAAACAGTGAGGACACTGTTGAAAACAAGTTTGGGGGAGGTTTGTGCTTATTTTTGCATCATGTACATATCATTTGCATATCATTTGCATAAGCACAAAACATTTCTTTTAAAATCCATAAAAATTTAAAAAAATTTCAAAACCCATAAAAATTTAAAAATTTTCAAATATAAAAATAATTTTAATATTTAAACACTTTTTGTATATAAATAAGATAATAAAAGTTTAGATAATGAACAATTACATCCATGAGATTAGAAAAATTTAAGAAAACTAAGAAAATTAGAAGTTTTCTTATACGAACTAGTAATAAGTAGTTATGAGTCGTTGTCCTAAGGGTTAGTAAGATGAAGGACGTCACTAATCTGAGGATAAAAATAAGTCTAAAAAATAGTTTCTATTCTGGAAGCCAAACATTTTGAACGATGATACCCTGCTATTCGCACTTACACACGTCTTAAAGCCTGGGATAGTTGAGGATACCTTGAAATGCTCTTGTCTTAAAACCAAAAGTATGAAGAAAAAAAAAGGGTGAATAAAGAAAATATAAAGTGGTGAGAAAAATGGACACTGGTTTTGTTATCACCAAGGGCAATAAAAAATGTATAGCGAGGGTGCCTCTGCACCTAGTGCCTTAAGGCCAACTGGTCTGGGAGTCATTGCTATGCCTAAGGTGGTGCAAGTCGAGGAAAATACACCAAGTAAGCAAGCACATGAGTAATCGGTCGGTTAGTACCTCAAGAAGTATTAACGGTCGCATGAAAGTGTGTGAGCAACTCCGTCTAAATATTCATTAATTAAAAAGTACTGAGGCTGATGGGCAAGAGTATGATAGCTTGAATTGAATTCTCCGGGTGTAGGGATATCCTTCATACACACACAGGGTTATATGATCGATGTTTGGAAGAAAGATAGGAATGAAGAATAAGACGATGTTTTATTGAGGGAGGACGTGATTTCTAACATCTTTTCATGACCATTAAGATAGGGCTCATGACAACCGAAAAGCTAGCTTAGTTGGATACCCTGATTTTCAAGGATTTTCTTTTACAATTCTTTTCTTTAAATGTAATATTCATGATCTTTCTTTTATTATTGAATTTTGTGGGTGTAATCCGCTGAAAACCCTCAGGAGACAGCACTCCTCCTACTAGGGACACCTAGAGGTTTAAAGGCTTGTTGCACGTGCTCAGTGCAATCGTGTTGCCTACGAAAGTGTGCTAGTTAGTTTTTCTCTTTCTTTATTTTCTCCTTCTCTTTTTAATAAAAAGTTCGCTCGAGACGATCGAAATTAAGTATGGGGGAATTTGATTAGTCGAAAATATTGCATCTTTTAACCAGCAATTTCCCTATCATTTGCATTCAATTAGAAGTGTACGGTATTCATATTTCACATATTAGCAAAACAGTCGCAGAATATCAGATTACATGTGTTAGACTCTAAAACCGGCATTATAAAGGAAATTGACTGCATTTCATGGCATCGCATCATCTCTATATTGCGCAACACTTGTTTTAAGATCTGTGCAGGAAAATCCAGAAGAAAGGCCAAAATTTACATGGTACCGATCAAACATGACGCCAACTCAATGATTTCAGTTCTGGTATCAATACAAAGGGGAAAATACAAATCAACACATCAGATTAAGCTCCAAATGTTGTCCCAAGACCACACCAGAAAGCCCAAGGCCCAAGCCCCACAAAGAGCAGCGGATCCGCGGCAGGAGCCTGCTTGCGCCGCGGATCCGCGGTGGGTCCAAGGAGTTAGCTTCTCATTTTTGGTGCAAAACTCCTCTCTCAGTGGCTACAGTTCATAAATGTACTACATTTTCCAGAAGACCCCAGAACCTTCTGCCAGATCAGCAAGCTTTGGGATCAACACTAAACTAGCCTTGTATTCTAGAAACTTCTCCCTAAACCCTAGCTAAAACCCTAAGCTAAGCCTAACTAACTACTTCTAGAAGTCTTTCAACAAATTTTTGGAGGGAACTTCTCAAGGCCTAGGGTTTGGGAGATCTATAAATAAGACCCTAGGATCACTTGTAAAAAGGAGACTTGAATCCCCCAATTCTAGTATCAATATAGATCCACTCTCTTTCTTCATCTTCTTCCAGAAGTCTAGTGAGAAGACTTGTGTGAAACCCAAACCCTAATTCCAATCAAAAGCCAAGATCCCTAGTACCCCATCAAGCAAGAAGCCTTGCAACCTTTTATGAGCGGAGCCGATCTTCAACAGAGCAAGTGGTCCAAACCGACCCGCGACTCAAGGAGCCGAGCAAAGCCAATTCGACAATTTAGTTCTTCCTCTTGTAGTTCTTGAGCGACTGTAATCAAATTGTTGATATAAATAAAAGGTGATATTCTTTTATCTTGTTTTCTTTAAATTCTTGCATCGTGATTCAATCTAAATTTCTAGTTGTAATTCTTGTTTTGATGTTTGAGTAATACTCCGCTCGTCGAGGAGTCGAGACGATCAATAGAATGGTGATGTAATATATCTTAAATCGATTCTTGAGTCCTACGAGTTTTGTAAACCCTAGCAAGTTCAAGAATCGACGACCCAATTCGTTGCGATGCTTTCTTGATTGATATCGCTTGAAATTGGGGAGTTACGATCGTTTCTTGAAATTGCTAGAGGCTAGAATGTGAATGATATCGACGAAAGAACAAGGGTTAAACGATGAAACCCTAGTTTCACAAGAAAGCCCTAACTCTCGTCGATCATCATCGATCTAGTATCAATCCTTCGAAGGACAAGAACACGATATCTTAAGATTACATCACGTCTATAGATCCGATCGATTCCTACGAGCCTCATTTAGATTCTTGACATTTGGTTGGAAATATCATCGATACCCGATTCTCGATTGTTTATCAGTTTCTTGATTCTTGATTAGATTAGTGACACCTGAATCAATCGATAAAATCTTGAATCATGTTTTCTTTTCTTTTCGATTAACTTTTCAATTCAAACAAATTAAATATAAAAATGAATCGCACAATCCCTGTGGACGATCCACACTCGCTTACGATCTACAATCGACACTGTAATTGATTGCGGTCAAATATAATTCTTTGATTGTGAATTTTATTCAATTTCCTAATTACCGACACAAAGAAACTTATTCGCTTTATTCGATTTACACAAACAAGAAATTTTATTACAATCAAATGAAACCGTTATCAGGGATTATTTGAGTTGATTTACTTACACAGTCTCGAATTTTACGAACAATCAAATGGCGCCGTTGCCGGGGATTACACGCTAATTCGTTTCATATTAAAGTTTGAATTGAAGATTTATTCCATTATAATTTTTGAGATCAAAATTCATGCAAACCCTAAACGATTTGTTGTGGTTCACTGCAAGGAAATCTGGAGCTGTTTGGCAATTGAAGAATTTTTTTTGAAAATTCCAGAGAGCCGGAGTTATCCACATGAAGCTTCTGTTGAATTTTGGCGAAGTGATCAGAACAAACAACCGCGGAAGCTCGGTCTAAGTACCCATATGCGGCGGAACCGCGGCATTCGTGAGGGTTCTCTGTGAAAATTTTGCTTCAGGTAATTTCTTACCTTCTCCTCTCTCATCTTTTTAGCTCCAACTAACAGTTTGTGCAGGATTCTTTGCAAATAATCACAGCTCGCAAATTGCAAAATTAAATTTGTGCGTGATTTTGTTTCTTGGTTGTTTGCATTCTAAATACGGATATTAAGGGGCACGGCCAAATCCAAATTAGGTGGGGAGTTCATTACCCTTCCTAGGCCCCGAAAGTCGCAAAACTTGCATCCGCATTGACCCACATTAACTAAAAGAAATCTAGAGATGACTCTAAGGACCGTCGCGCTCACTTAAGACAGAAGAAGGCCGTGGATAATTCATTGCTTATCCGCGTTTTCTTGTGGTGCCTAGGCAAGTGTGTCAAAGGCTAGTGGTTATTAATTAGGCCCACTACTTACGTAGTGGAGAACCTTCCCACTTACCTGGCACATACCTGGCCATAGGGGGACAAAGAGGCAGTGGAGGATTCTATCCTGCGACTTGTCTTTTGGCAGTTAGGAGCGGTCTAGAGCCGGACCTAGGTGACCACTAGATTCTAGGGTTTGTGTGCTGCATTTGTTGTGTCGCATCATTTTTTCAAAAATCCGTCCCTTTTTCAAAGCAAACACCGCATTCATTCATACCCCTAATTATAAGTTAACGCTGCCACTTGTACTAACCCTTTTTAGTACAAGATAGGCTGGACACGGGATTCTAGTGCCCGTTTAGTCCGCGTACCCTTTATCGACTCCGAAGTCGATATTTCTCCATTTACTTCTTCTTTACCCACTACCACACCCACACCGATGGATCCAACTCCATCAAACTTCTTTAACCCTAATCTGCCGCCGTCCGTTGGTGCGCAGAATCCACCCCGCATCTCTCTCCAGGAAAGGTGCTATCCACTTCGAGGTCCTCTTTCGACCTGCTTATCCACACCACCAGCCAATGGGGATAACTTTGAGATTAAACACCAATACATCAACCTTTTACCCAAATTCCACGGACTCGAGACCGAGGACGCTTACGTTTTCATTACCAAATTTGAAAACGTATGCGCAATGATGGGTACGTCACAACTTTCAGTGGATGCTATGCGTCTACGACTTCTTCCATTTACATTGTGCGATATAGCCGAGAAGTGGCTATATAACACTACCGCACACTCTATTACGAATTGGGAAGAATTCGTCGCTGCATTCCTTAAGAAATTTTACCCAATACAAAAGACAGCTCGAATCCGTAGCGAACTGAATCAATTTTCCCAGCTCCCTACTGAACCATTCTCTAAATGCTTTGAACGTTTCAAGGATCTTTTGGTTCAGTGTCCTCATCACGGCATCCCGAGATGGGAATTATGCCGAATCATTTATGACGGCATTAACCCAAACACTAAACAGAGCCTTGAAAACATGTGTCAAGGAACTTTTATAACTAAGGATGATGGGGAAGCATGGAAGTATTTAGAAGAGTTCGCTGAAAAATCACTACAGTGGGAGAGTGGAACCCAACCATTGAATAGGGGTGGCGTACACCAAATAGATGTGTCCATAGGTGTTCGAGCTGAGATGGCAGCAATGCAAAAGAAGCTCGATGTTATGGAACACAAATTTTCTGCAGCCTCCCTAAACCCAATGTCGCTTCCCAAAACTGTTTGTGGGTGCTGTTCTGATCCGTCTCATTTAACGGAAGAATGTCCATTAAACTCTGCGTTTCAAGGTCACGAGCATACAAATGCCGCATTTCAACGACCTAGAAATGATCCATATTCTTCCACGTACAATCAGGGTTGGAGGAATCACCCGAATTTCGCTTGGAACCAAAACCAATCTCAAAACACGGTTCCAAACACGAATCAATTTCAAAGGGCTCTTCCTCCACCACAACAGCAACCCCTTCAACTCACTCAGCACCACTATCAGTCACAAAATTTCCAAAATCAGGTCAACACTCCTACACAGTCTAATCCGATGACCTGTTTTGACGAATTCTCTCAATTCACACAAACCATGAAATCACTTTTATCAAATTTCATAGAGGTTTCGACTGAGGTTAGATCTTCCGTCAGTGAGATAAAGAAAAACTCAGCGTCTCAAGCTGAGAGTATCAGATCGATGGAAGCTGAAATCGCACGCTTTAAAGCCGAAATGAGTGCGAGAGAAAAAGGGAAACTTCCCTCTCAACCCCTACAGAATCCTGGGCATTACAATGTAAATGCCGTCACAACGTTGAGATCGGGAAGAGTGCTGAATAATCATGTCGGGGAAGGTATTGATGATATTGAAAATCATATCAACACCCCGGCTGAGACCTTTCCACACACACACACACTTCTCCTTCTGATCCTTCTTCTTCTACCACACCACATTCTCGCGAGCCTATTCTCCATTTCCCACTAGGCTCAACACCTGAACCCAACCCTTATAGTTCTCCACAGACGGTCCCCACACCTCTTTTGGGACCTCGTCTACCCCCTCTTCCTTCTCCTATGATGGACCCGGCACTTATTGCGAAAGCTCCTTACCCGAATCGGTTAAGGGGTAACAGAACGAGTCCTCATATGGATAAAATTATGGAAATGTTCAAACATGTTAACATCGATATCCCTCTCCTAAATGCAATTCAACAAGTCCCCGCATATGCGAAAATTCTTAAGGACTTGTGCACTAGGAAGAGGAAGACTCAAGTGCCGAAGAAGGTCTTCATGGCAAATAATATCAGCACTGCTTTTATCCCCCAGCTACCAAAGAAACGAAAGGACCTAGGATGTCCTACAATATCGATTTCTATTGGGGGTAAAAACATAAATCGTGCTCTTTTAGACCTTGGCGCAAGTGTTAACCTATTTCCATATTCTGTATATGAGCAACTAGGGATTGGAGAGCTGAAACCTGCTCACTGCACTCTCCAGATGGCAGACCGTTCAATCACCAAACCAAGGGGTGAATTAGAGGATGTGTTGATAAAGGTCGGGGAATTTGTTTTCCTTGTAGACTTCATTGTATTTGACACACAGCCTGTAGCAAACTCCCGGGGCCAAATTCCGGTGATTCTGGGTCGTCCTTTCCTTGCCACTTCCAACGCTGTTATAAACTGTAGAAACGGTTCAATGAACTTATCATTTGGAAATATGACCATTGAACTAAACATCTACAAAGTTGGAAGTCAGCCATCAGAACCCTCTGCTCATATTTTAGATGTGTGCTCTGTCCATGAGATCGCTCCCGATAGTTGTGGAGCTGAGGAGCTTTGCTTTACTGATCTCGATGACATTGCCACATCTCTGTTTGATTTCACACAAGATCTTAGTGAGGACACTTTACCTACACTTGAGTCCTGCACTTCTGACTTTTCTCCACCGGAGTCTGTATCTTTCATAGGCTCTGAGCTTCTTTGTAAATCCAAAAATCACTCAATGATCCCTCCTTCTATCATTTCTCCGCCTGAATTAGATCTCAAAATTTTACCGGCTCATCTGAAATATGCTTATTTAGGTGAGAAGGAGTCTTTACCGGTTATAATATCCGCTTCTCTAGCATTAGAGCAAGAGAATGCACTTTTATCGGTATTAAGATCTAACAAAGAGGCGTTTGGTTGGAGTATGGCAGACATCAAAGGGATCAGTCCCTTGATAGTTGAACATCATATACATGTGATGGATGATGCCAGACCAACCCGAGAACCACAGAGACGGTTGAATCCCTTCATGAAGGAAGCGGTCATGAAAGAGATCGTCAAATGCCTAGATAATGGTATTATATACCCCATCTCCGATAGCCAATGGGTAAGTCCTATACATGTCGTTCCTAAGAAATCCGGCATCACTGTTATAACCAATGAAGCAAATGAGTTGATTCAGACACGCGCCCAAACTGGGTGGCGTGTATGTATCGATTATAGAAAACTCAATGCTGCCACGAGGAAAGACCACTTTCCTCTACCATTCATTGATCAAATGCTGGAACGCTTAGCGGGACGAGAGTATTATTGTTTTATGGACGGATACTCAGGCTATAATTAGGTCCCCATCGCCAAAAAGGATCAAGATAAAACCACTTTTACTTGTCCTTTTGGTACCTTTGCTTACAGTCGTATGCCCTTTGGGCTATGCAATGCTCCCGCTACCTTTCAGCGTTGTATGATGGGGATATTCTCTGATATGGTAGAGAATTTCCTGGAGATCTTTATGGACGATTTCTCGATTTTTGGAGACACTTTTTCCGATTGCCTATCGAATTTGGACGCTGTTCTTACTCGTTGCAAAGAGAAGAACTTAACATTGAACTGGGAAAAATGCCATTTTATGGTCCAAGAAGGAATTGTTCTTGGACATGTTATTTCACAGAAAGGCATTGAGGTTGACAGAGCTAAGATAGATGTCATTCAAAACCTCCCTCATTCCAAAAGCGTCAAAGATATTCGATCTTTCCTTGGCCATGCGGGCTTTTATAGGAGATTCATTAAGGTATTTAGCAAAATTGCTAGACCTTTAACTCTTCTCCTGGCAAAGGATTCGACCTTCCATTTTGACTCGGACTGCGAGACAGCTTTCGACTCACTTAAACACTCACTCACTTCAGCCCCCGTGCTATCATCACCAAACTGGGACTACCCCTTTGAGCTGATGTGTGACGCATCTGATTTTGCAGTAGGTGCAGTCTTAGGACTGTTGGAGATAGTGCCCTCAGAGTCAATTATTAGGTCACAGGTACGTGATTGTAATGATTGAGGGAGGACCTATCCCGGTAGGACAGTCTTACTCGAGATGATAGTATGCTATCTGGTTTACCTTTATCATCGTGTACTGCTTTAGGTGACCTGACACGTCGCTATTACACGTTGATAGAGCCCCTAGGATTCTTGCTTGACCACCAGCAGTATGAGGGCGATCATATAAGTGGGAGCTGGGGTCTACAAGCATATCCTTAAAAGGTCCCTAGTCGTGGGAGTTTCGAGACCGGGCATCGATACTCCATTAGTAGACTAGTGTATACAGTCGAGACCCCGACGAGGGGCGGTGGCCGGTCTCACAAGCCACTGGTGTCAGTTGGATCACCTAAGATGTATACAGGTGCTCATTGGGTTATGAGTACACCGGACAGGACTCGCCGGGAACATGCTAGTTGGTCATATACCAGACGTCAGATGGCAGTTCCCTGGTGACATGTGTGCAGGTTAGTTCATCGACCTGGGGATCGTCATTTGTCTCGTGTGAGTTCCCACTGTACTTTGATTACTACCCTACCACGGCTCAAAGGAGTCGTGCAAACAGGTTTTAGTTGGGTACAGTCCCGAGCCACATGGAGGCAGTGAGCGTATCTTCAGGGGTTCGTCTCTCCCGGTATTGGGGGTGAGGTCGTGCTGTGTCTAGGAGAGCCATTACACAAAGTCCTTGGCCAAGGCAAGGAGATTTACTGGTAGGTATTCCAGTAGTATCTCAGGGTGTTCTGGGCTACGCTCCGACACGACTTGTACCGCTTTTGGGGGTCTGACTTTTACCAACCCCCTAGGCCCGCCATGCGATACTCATAGACGAACGGACCGGACTGCACGGATATTGTCACTGACAGGCTCAGTAGGGTGTCAGGATGAGTTCGCTCATCGACGTCCCTTTTAGTCAATAGCTGGTGGCCCGTTACGTATTGGCTTATACCTCTGACGTGCTAGTGGTTAAATCCACAGCCATAGTATTGACGAGTCTTTAGAGTCTACCACACTTTCAGTTACTCAAGTTTCGGGCGAAACGCTGTAGAGGCCGTATGGAGATATGGCAGGGTCCGATCAGATACGTGCGGTATTGCACGGATCAGGATCGGACGGTTTGTACTAGTAGCCGTATAGGTATATGGCAGGGTTCGATCAGATACGTGCGGTATTGCACGGATCAGGATCGAACGGATATTACTAGCCGGCTTTGATTTAAGCCGGTCCTAGTTTAGTACAGTGTAGATTTTTTCTCTTTGCATTTGTATCCGGACGGAATACAGATGCGGGTGTGTATGCACAGTATCGGGGTTTTCCTGTAATTTATTACGGGACCAGTTTTCTGGAGTTGCCAGTTTGCATTCCGTTCCGGCCGGTTTTCTCTTTTTCCTTCCCGGTCGGACTTTTCGTTGGAGGGTGTTAATTGCAAGTTTGCAATTAACATTTTGTTGAGGGGGTTTCTTGCAAAAAGGATTGATTTGATTGCATTTTTTTTTTGGCTCCATGATGCATTAATTCTTGACTTGAGGAGGTATGGGTTTAGTGGTGGGGCCGGCCACTATTTGTGATGGTTGTTTGGGCCGGCCACTGTATGAGTGTGCAGGAGGTGACAATTTCATTATGGAATGAAACAAAATGAGTGTGCTGTGATTTTTTTGGAGTTGGTTTTGGATTAATTAATATACACATATTTGAGTGCATAAGAAAAGGCTTCAATTCATTTTCTAAAAAAAAAAGAAAATGCACACTTCTTCAATTGATTTCCTGTGAGCATAAATTGTGGGGGCAGGGGGCTCTTTTTCTTACAGAGAAAGAGAGAGAGAGCTTGCTTCATTATTCATCCAGTGAGCTTTTTCTTCAGTTGGCCGAGCTCACACACATTCCCATTCTTGCATGCTAAATTTCTCCATCAAGCATCCATGAAATTCTAGTGTATAAATCCCTCCAAATTGGCAACCTCCTAAACCCCTTAGAGACAGCTATTCTACAGCAAATCTTGGACGCGTCGGCTAGCCAACTTCGCGCCCGAGTTGCCTCGGTATAGAGGTGGGAGCCCGTAAAAGATACAGGCTACGTGGTGCCCTTCCGGCGACGAGGTGGAGACCGGACATTCCGCGGGAGATCGGGACGACGACGAGAAGACCGGAGGACTCGGATCACTCGGTATATCTCTTCCCTTTCTTCTTGTTAGCTAGACTAGTTTAATGGTTACGATCCGGAGTTTAGTGCGCGGTGGTGCCGGTTTGCAAAGTCCGCAAAATTAAAGTTATTCACCGCTTCCGCATTCCGGCGTCGGATTGACGGCCGGGGCGCCGCCGTGCACTTACAGTGGTATCAGAGCCTCGCCATTAACTTAGTCTAGCTTTGTGTAATGTGTTTTTCAGTTCCGATCGATCGAAATGTCCAAAAACCCGTATTTGCTCACATCAGTTTTCTGTTGGAAATTTTTAGTCTCGAAAATTTTTTCAGGTTGTAAAATATTTATGTACTAAAAATTATAAGACCACTGTTCAAATTCGAGACAATGATCTTCCAAACAGAGCGCGGAAGGGCGGCCAAAACCCACTTCTGGCCGCGCTTCCGCCGCAGTGTGGAGGAATCATTGGGTTGCTTTTTTTACAGTGGGCTTCTGGGGAGATTTTAAGGTTTTTGGAATATTAAATTTGGGCCCAGATTTTCTGCAACTGCTACAGTATTGTTTTGGGGCCCACTTGTTGATATTCGATCGGTCGGATATTTTAAACACATTTTTCACAGTATTTACAATATATCTGCGACCGTGAATGTCACTCGATCGGTAAATCCTGTCTAACTGCTATAGCCCGGTTAGACGGATTTGCGAACGTGACTTTCACGTTGATGTTCTATGTATTTGCTGTGATGTTGCGGATCGGTCGTGGGGGATAGCCTGGATGCAATACTAGTACTGTTTCTGTTGTATTATGTACATTTGATATTGCGGGGCGAGCGTCCGACATGTGGACTGCCGTCACTGCCTGTTTGTATTATTATTTTGGGGCACGACCAGGTTGCGGTCGATGTACCCGGTGTATGTATATTTTACTTTCTGTACTAGGTTTACCCCGCGGAGGGGTGCACGGATAGCCGGGTTCTAGAAGGCAACAAGCCCGCATCTCATGGCATTGGGACGGAGGGGGCTTCACTCCAGGATTGGCTGGCTATTCGCCGCACTCGTAGGGGGTATAGGATTTCATTGCACAGGCTATCCACACGACCAAGGGAACGTCGGGTTTCAGTAGTGGCTCTGTGAAACCCGGGGATCCCAGACATCTGTATTGTTCTGTGATGCTGTACATTTCTGTGATGTTGCATTTTTATTCACGCCTTGAGCGAAATACTATATATATTGGTATATATATTAGTAGATGTTGTATATGTTTTTCATCCGCGCTAGTCCAGTCCCCGCTCTGCCGTTAGTTAGCTAACCTAACGGGTGATGACGGGACCCAGTGGCGAATGCGGATGGCATATACGTACGTCAGTATATTTTCGTTCTTTGTGGTGTGATCAATTGATGGGACTGCATTGATTCGGATCAATGCAAGTTAAAACAAACCTATTCTGATGTTGTTGGAACACTTTTCAAAAAGCTGTTATTGCAAGGACGTTCACTTTTGTTTTGCATCGTGGTATTCAGTTGGAATATCCTGCTCTTCAGTCGACGAGGCAAGGGCCGAGATCCCTTCAACGGGAGTGACCCCTTGGACAGAAGTTTGCGTCAGGGCATTAACTTCACTATAGCCGATTACTTTTGCTTTGCACCGTGGTATTCAGTTGGAATATCCTGCACCTCATTCTACGGGGAAAGAGCCGAGATCCCTTCACCGGGAGTGACCTCTTTAGTAAAGGTTTTCGTCACTATATTTTCTAAAAAGCTATCAGTTCCTTCAACGATATCAAGTTCTTTACGTTAAAGGTTTTCGCCAGAAACCATTCGTAGCCCTCCGTCGTTTCAGACGGGTAGCACGTAGTATTCATGCTATGTTTGTTGACCTTCGTCAAGGCATAGTGTATGGTAGCTGCTTGTTACCTTTCTGCTGCATAGATAGATGCGTTGGTTTGGGACAGTCGTACAGCCTTGTTGACCTTCGTCAAGGGCTTGTACGGGTGGATTCAAATTAACCTGGATAATGACGGGTAGAACTTGACATGTGACTTATGATTTGTTGACCTTCGCCAAGGTCATAAGAGCATGGGGCAAAAATCACATCGGGAGTTTCAAAAGTACTGAAACTTGCCAGATATGCGCATACCTTCTGGAGTGTGATACCGTGAGCGAATTCCGTCACGTTGTCATGCGATGAGAGTTGGATCCCGATTCCCACTGATGAGTTGGTTTACTCCTCGGGTGACCCCGACTAATTCTTCTTTCAGGTTTGGAGGAGAATTTGAGGTACAGTGGGAGGTTTCCAGATTAGATAAATTGGTAACCATTCTGATCTAGGTTAGAGTGCACGCTGAGTGTTTCTTTTCTCTCTCTCTTTGGCAGCGACCATTGACCCGACCCTAAGACTTTGACTCAGTGACCAAGTTGACCGAACCTTCTTAACACTGGCTTTTGGATTGTCAGAGTTGCAGACCTCATTGCCACTCCTACTTTTACCCTTTTCTCCAGGACACCCCGTATTACTGCGAACGTCCACTTCCATTGGACAAAACCATCGTATGGTTAGATACGAACTCGAAGGAATTCGAGGATGGTTTCCGGTTCTGGAGAAAACGGATAGGATTATTCAGTTGTCTTTTCCTTTTACCCTCTCTCAGGTTACGAGTACTCCTTGGTTTAGGGGTAGTACACCTATTACGCAAATTGGATTGTCTTCTTCCAAACCTTAGGCTGGTGCCGACCGGTAGGGAATGAAGAAAACCAATTAGCATAACGATGGTGTGCAGAAGGTATTAAGTTCAGACAAAGCAAGGGATTAGTAAGAGGGCAAAGTAAATTGCAACAGATATTCACGACCAAACCAAATATTTCGTTACCACTCCCACATCACCTTTGTATTTCTCCAGGACACTCCGTATCACTACGAAGATCCACAGTTTATTTGGATACTCCATCGTATGGTTATATACGAACTCGAATGGAACTTGTTCCAGTTCGGGGATGGATTCTGGTTCAGGAGAAATAGGAATAAGGTTTATTCGGTTGTCTTTTATCTTCACCCTCTCTCATTGCGAGTGTTCCTAGGATTGGGACAGTACACCCATTATGCTTATTGGATAGTCTTCTTCCAAACCATAGGCTGGTGCCGAACGGTAGGGAAGGAAGAAAACCATTTGGCATAAAGGGGTGTGCAGAAGGTAATGACTAAAGACATATGAAGGGATGTGGAGAGATGGCAATGAATTATACGGTTGTAGTTGTGAATCTGGATAATGGAAGAGGCATTACTATGAATACCGGGATACCCCACGAAACATTTCAATGTTTCAGTTTCACTGTGTAATGTTAAAGGAAAACTGATTTCCCGATTAGATACTTACTCCAGGGTATGTATTTACCAGGTACGATTCTCACATCTGTATGGTTTTATAGATGATGAGTGGGAGTAAGTTATTGGGAATTGGGTGATTATCCTCATTATATCGGGATTCGTTGTAATCGGTGATATTTGAGGAAATCACCTGGGCTGTTTGCCGGTCGGCAAATATTTGGTTTTGAATATCCGCTGTTATGCACCAATTTCAAATTGATATATCTGTACGTCTATTTTCATAGAGTGAGATATACCTTTCTGAAATTATGTCTACGACATTTACCTATATCAGTGGATGGTTAGGTAAGGAGCATTAAACAGCGGTGTAATTCTTCTTAACCATAAGTACAGTTTTCGACCTACGACACACAGTGAATGAGTTATCAGACTCAAGGGACTTATACAAAGTATTGTATGTTGTCCAGGGTCCATCGGGACAGAGGGGTTGGTCCTCGTACTACATTCAGTTTACTTATGACTTCTCTAGTTTTTAGACAAGTGTTTCGTGGAAACACAGGGTCCGAATTTGGAGAAGTTATTGGTATTTGAATAGAGTAGAGAACCAGGTATAGCAAGTATCAGGATTCTTCAAAGAGATCGAAGATGTAGATACTTGTGTATGGTATTCAGTTGATAGTAATGATAAAGAGATCTTGCTTCTCTTTCAGGTTACTCATAATTGGAAGTATTCCTAAGTTGAGTAACGCTGATCGGCCTTCTTCCATTTAGTTGACATGCGCTGGGGACAGCTGCATGATTTGAATCTGGTTCAATTAAATCAGTGCCTCTGTTTTTATATTGGATATAGAACAGTTCATATCTTAACGATGTTAAGGTACGGGGAGTTGTCCGGTTTATGATTAAAACCAGACACTGGATAACTCAAGGCACGTTTCTGTAATGGCTGTTTGTGGGTTGACCCAGGTTATGACGCGGGTTGATTTTCTACCATCTGGATGAACAATAGCAATATTGTTCTAGACTCGCCACAGTTTTATTAAAAATGGATTTTTTCAGAAAACAGTAGTGGGAGTATGGTAGAACTGGAAGTGATTCCAGAACCACAAACGATTACTGAAGATTTGATAAGAAACCTAAAGATTCAATCTGGATTGACATTCCATTGGCCACTCCGCAGATAAGGTGGGTAACTTCAGGCACCCGAGAGGTACTACGGTAGCCTCAAGGACGGTGACAGGGAAGTTCTTGTTTACCCACAATTACCATTGCTGTTGTTCCAGGCTGCGAGACCCGGCGGGAGGATGAGTATAGCGTCATTCTAAACTAGTTTTAGAAGTGTACGTCTATATGACTCTGCCAGAGGGTTGTCGTAGTCAGTGGGAGCAGCGGAAGCATTGGTGGACAGGTAGCTTATGTCTATTTATAGACTAGAGCAGATATAGCGGAGATAGATCATCTATTTCTGACATGACAGTCATGGGTTTGACTTCATCAGAATAGGGGATGGATCTGTTGAGAAGGTAGTAGGGTGTGATATCCTGGTATTTGGATGATATACACAGAGTAGGAAAAGAAACTCCTACACTACGATCGGTTATACTTTGGTCGTCACACAGTTGTTTCTCCACAAAGGAAATGGATTTTATATCCGACATGCTGGTTACTAGATCTATGGTTTTAGATCTAGATTTGGGTGGTTTCCCAATCAGGGTACTTGACAGCATTCTAAGAGTATTTAGGATGGACGACTCCTGGCACGGTAGTGTACCTGCAGGTAATGGAGTCACCCTCTCCAAAGGTGTCTTACAGACTAAAGGGGAGAGGGACGGGCATGATTGGCAGATCACTTGCTCAGGCAATTGAGTCAATCGTGAGATGTCAAGTACCACACCAGATGTTGTTCTTGCACTAGATGCAATAAGTTGACATTAATCCAATCCTGGAGAAACAAACGGAAGCAGTTTTAGAACATAAGTGGATGTTCTAGCGATATGATAACGACAGCCTCATTCAGGAGATAGTTATCATTCCAGGCTTCCAAGGTGACATGGACGACAAGGAGGTTGTCAGAGTTATAGTTTTCCTTCTGATGAGGGGCAGTATTTTGGACAGGTGGTCCAAGGCAATACTGAGGGAGGCATGGCGCGCAGGATACTGATTAAGTTCAGTTGACGATACAGTCTAAGAAGTTTGGATTTGGAGTTCATTTATGAGCTATGTCCCATCAGACATCCAGACATATTCTAAGACAGGTATTGCTCATTTCGGGAGATGGGTTTCTCCGCGAACATGAGATATAGAGAGATATGGAAAGAAACAACAAAGCGGATCCACTCGCTGAGGCTATTCCTCGAACGCAATAGTTTCGCAAACAGGCTTTGTGAGACTGACTAGTAGAGGAGTTGGATGTTCGGTATCACACGGGCTGTGAGTATGCGACATCGCAATAATTAGCCTTGAGTGCAAGTGGGAGATTGTTGGAGATAGTGCCCTCAGAGTCAATTATTAGGTCACAGGTACGTGATTGTAATGATTGAGGGAGGACCTATCCCGGTAGGACAGTCTTACTCGAGATGATAGTATGCTATCTGGTTTACCTTTATCATCGTGTACTGCTTTAGGTGACCTGACACGTCGCTATTACACGTTGATAGAGCCCCTAGGATTCTTGCTTGACCACCAGCAGTATGAGGGCGATCATATAAGTGGGAGCTGGGGTCTACAAGCATATCCTTAAAAGGTCCCTAGTCGTGGGAGTTTCGAGACCGGGCATCGATACTCCATTAGTATACTAGTGTATACAGTCGAGACCCCGACGAGGGGCGGTGGCCGGTCTCACAAGCCACTGGTGTCAGTTGGATCACCTAAGATGTATACAGGTGCTCATTGGGTTATGAGTACACCGGACAGGACTCGCCGGGAACATGCTAGTTGGTCATATACCAGACGTCAGATGGCAGTTCCCTGGTGACATGTGTGCAGGTTAGTTCATCGACCTGGGGATCGTCATTTGTCTCGTGTGAGTTCCCACTGTACTTTGATTACTACCCTACCACGGCTCAAAGGAGTCGTGCAAACAGGTTTTAGTTGGGTACAGTCCCGAGCCACATGGAGGCAGTGAGCGTATCTTCAGGGGTTCGTCTCTCCCGGTATTGGGGGTGAGGTCGTGCTGTGTCTAGGAGAGCCATTACACAAAGTCCTTGGCCAAGGCAAGGAGATTTACTGGTAGGTATTCCAGTAGTATCTCAGGGTGTTCTGGGCTACGCTCCGACACGACTTGTACCGCTTTTGGGGGTCTGACTTTTACCAACCCCCTAGGCCCGCCATGCGATACTCATAGACGAACGGACCGGACTGCACGGATATTGTCACTGACAGGCTCAGTAGGGTGTCAGGATGAGTTCGCTCATCGACGTCCCTTTTAGTCAATAGCTGGTGGCCCGTTACGTATTGGCTTATACCTCTGACGTGCTAGTGGTTAAATCCACAGCCATAGTATTGACGAGTCTTTAGAGTCTACCACACTTTCAGTTACTCAAGTTTCGGGCGAAACGCTGTAGAGGCCGTATGGAGATATGGCAGGGTCCGATCAGATACGTGCGGTATTGCACGGATCAGGATCGGACGGTTTGTACTAGTAGCCGTATAGGTATATGGCAGGGTTCGATCAGATACGTGCGGTATTGCACGGATCAGGATCGAACGGATATTACTAGCCGGCTTTGGTTTAAGCCGGTCCTAGTTTAGTACAGTGTAGATTTTGTCTCTTTGCATTTGTATCCGGACGGAATACAGATGCGGGTGTGTATGCACAGTATCGGGGTTTTCCTGTAATTTATTACGGGACCAGTTTTCTGGAGTTGCCAGTTTGCATTCCGTTCCGGCCGGTTTTCTCTTTTTCCTTCCCGGTCGGACTTTTCGTTGGAGGGTGTTAATTGCAAGTTTGCAATTAACATTTTGTTGAGGGGGTTTCTTGCAAAAAGGATTGATTTGATTGCATTTTTTTTTGGCTCCATGATGCATTAATTCTTGACTTGAGGAGGTATGGGTTTAGTGGTGGGGCCGGCCACTATTTGTGATGGTTGTTTGGGCCGGCCACTGTATGAGTGTGCAGGAGGTGACAATTTCATTATGGAATGAAACAAAATGAGTGTGCTGTGATTTTTTTGGAGTTGGTTTTGGATTAATTAATATACACATATTTGAGTGCATAAGAAAAGGCTTCAATTCATTTTCTAAAAAAAAAAGAAAATGCACACTTCTTCAATTGATTTCCTGTGAGCATAAATTGTGGGGGCAGGGGGCTCTTTTTCTTACAGAGAAAGAGAGAGAGAGCTTGCTTCATTATTCATCCAGTGAGCTTTTTCTTCAGTTGGCCGAGCTCACACACATTCCCATTCTTGCATGCTAAATTTCTCCATCAAGCATCCATGAAATTCTAGTGTATAAATCCCTCCAAATTGGCAACCTCCTAAACCCCTTAGAGACAGCTATTCTACAGCAAATCTTGGACGCGTCGGCTAGCCAACTTCGCGCCCGAGTTGCCTCGGTATAGAGGTGGGAGCCCGTAAAAGATACAGGCTACGTGGTGCCCTTCCGGCGACGAGGTGGAGACCGAACATTCCGCGGGAGATCGGGACGACGACGAGAAGACCGGAGGACTCGGATCACTCGGTATATCTCTTCCCTTTCTTCTTGTTAGCTAGACTAGTTTAATGGTTACGATCCGGAGTTTAGTGCGCGGTGGTGCCGGTTTGCAAAGTCCGCAAAATTAAAGTTATTCACCGCTTCCGCATTCCGGCGTCGGATTGACGGCCGGGGCGCCGCCGTGCACTTACAAGGACAACACATCGAAAAGATGCCACACGTAATATACTATGCAAGTAAGACCCTGAATGATGCGCAAATCAATTATACAACCACCGAAAAGGAACTTTTAGCGGTTGTATTTGCATTAGAAAAATTCAGGCCTTAATTAATTGGCTCATCTATAGTTGTGTATACTGACCATTCCGCCTTAAAACATCTTCTGGCGAAGAAAGATGCAAAAGGTCGACTAATACGTTGGATCCTTCTATTACAAGAATTTGATCTTGTTATCAAAGATAAGAAAGGATGTGAAAATGTAGTAGCCGACCATTTTTCACTCATCTCTTCCCCTGTGACCCTACCGATCGATGACTCGTTCCCTGACGAACAGCTCTTGAGCGTATCCAATGAACCATGGTTCAGGGATATTGTGAACTATCTTGTCACGGGACTTATACCCAGCGATTGATCAAAACAGGACAAATACCGCTTTTTATCCCAAGTAAAACACTTTTTCTGGGACGATCCATACTTGTTTAAGTATTGTCCTGATCAGATCATTCGACGGTGTGTCCCGAAAGAAGAGTTCAAGAGTGTTTTTTCTTTTTGTCATGATCAGGCCTGTGGGGGTCACTTTTGTCCTAAAAAGACGGCGGTAAAGGTTTTGCAATGTGGATTTTATTGGCCGACCTTATTCAAGGACGCATTTGACCATTGCAAAACCTGTACACAATGTCAGTACACGGGTAGAATCTCCCAGAGGAATGAAATGCCTCAGCAACCTATTCTGGTTGTTGAAATATTCGATGTTTGGGGCATTGATTTTATGGGTCCCTTTCCCAACTCCTTTGGGAATTTGTACATACTGCTGGCGGTTGATTATGTCTCAAAGTGGATAGAAGCCATTCCATGTCGCACTAATGACAGGAAAGTTGTCATTAAGTTCTTGAAAGAGAATATTTTCCCGTGATTTGGACACCCACACGCTATTATTAGCGATAATGGGACACATTTCTGCAACAGGTCTTTCGAGACTCTGATGCGGAAATACTCAATCAACCACCGACTTTCTACACCCTATCTTCCCCAAACAAGCGGGCAGGCTGAAATCTCAAACAGACAAATCAAACTTATCCTGGAGAAAACTGTTGCTAAAAATAGAAAAGACTGGTCGACCAAACTGACGGATGCTCTTTGGGCATTCCGAACTGCATATAAGACCAACCTAGGGATGTCTCCATATAGGATAGTGTTTGGAAATGCATGTCACTTACCCGTCGAGATAGAGCATAAAGCATTGTGGGCTATTAAGGTAATAAATTTTGATCTAAACCTTGCTTGCAACTTTCGAAAGCTGCAACTTAATGAGCTAAGCGAACTCCGCGATGAAGCTTATGATAACGCTGTAATCACAAAGAATAGGACTAAGGTTTTTCACGATAAAAATATTTTGAGGAAAACATTTTCACCTGGTCAACAAGTCATTCTTTATGATTCACGATTACACCTTCACATGGGTAAGCTCCGATCTCGATGGAAGGGACCTTTTGTTGTGCGGTCTGTATATCCGCATGGGGCAGTAGAAGTAGAAAATGTTAAAAACGGCACCTTTTTCAAAGTGAATGGACATAGACTAAAGCCGTATTTTTCCACTGACCCCACGGAGGAGCTCTTGTTCTTACAAGAGCCAGTTTATTTGGATTAAAATTCCTCCGCCTCACCTTCATATCCTGTATATCATTGCATCATTTTTTGAATGAAGGTGAGTGAAAAGAATAAGTTTGGGAGAAGTTCTTCACTTATATATTTTGCCCCCACTAATAATTCCTCCCAGATTTACAGGTTTTTCGAGATTTAGCGGATGGAAACAGTGAGGACACTGTTGAAAACAAGTTTGGGGGAGGTTTGTGCTTATTTTTGCATCATGTGCATATCATTTGCATATCATTTGCATAAGCACAAAACATTTCTTTTAAAATCCATAAAAATTTAGAATTTTTTCAAAACCCATAAAAATTAAAAAAATTTCAAGTATAAAAATAATTTTAATATTTAAACACTTTTTGTATATAAATAAGATAATAAAAGTTTAGATAGTGAACAATTACATCCATGAGATTAGAAAAATTTAAGAAAACTAAGAAAATTAGAAGTTTTCTTATACGAACTAGTAATAAGTAGTTATGAGCCGTTGTCCCAAGGGTTAGAAAGATGAAGGACGTCACTAATCTGAGGATAAAAATAAGTCTGAAAAATAGTTTATATTCCGAAAGCCAAACATTTTGAACGTTGATACCCTGCTATTCGCACTTACACACGTCTTAAAGCCTGAGATAGTAGAGGATACCTTGAAATGCTCGTCTTAAAACCAAAAGTATGAAGAAAAAAAAAGGGTGAATAAAGAAAATATAAAGTGGTGAGAAAAATGGACACTGGTTTTGTTATCACCAAGGGCAATAAAAAATATATAGCGAGGGTGCCTCTTCACCTAGTGCCCTAAGGCCAACTGGTCTGAGAGTCATTGCTATACCAAAGGTGGTGCAAGACGAGGAAAATACGCCAAGTAAGCAAGCACATGAGTAATCGGTCGGTTAGTACCACAAGAAGTATTAACGGTCACATGAAAGTGTGTGAGCAACTCCGTCTAAATATTCATTAATTAAAAAGTACTGAGGCTGATGGGCAACAGTATGATAGCTTGAATTGAATTCTCCGGGTGTAGGGATGTCCTTTACACACACGCAGGGTTATATGATCGATGTTTGGAAGAAAGATAGGAATGAAGAATAAGACGATGTTTTATTGAGGGAGGACGTGATTTCTAATATCTTTTCATGACCATTACGATAGGGCTCATGACAACCGAAAAGCTAGCTTAGTTGGATACCCTAATTTTCAAGGCTTTTCTTTTACAATTCTTTTCTTTAAATGTAATATTCATGATCTTTCTTTTATTATTGGATTTTGTGGGTGTAATCCGCTGAAAACCCTCAGGAGACAGCACTCCTCCTACTAGGGACACCTAGAGGTTTAAAGGCTTGTTGCACGTGCTCAGTGCAATCGTGTTGCCTACGAAAGTGTGCTAGTTAGTTTTTT
This sequence comes from Agapanthus africanus, assembly GCA_030015575.1. Classification (NCBI taxonomy): domain Eukaryota; kingdom Viridiplantae; phylum Streptophyta; class Magnoliopsida; order Asparagales; family Amaryllidaceae; genus Agapanthus; species Agapanthus africanus. The sequence continues at coordinate 545,410,094 of CM057337.1, forward strand.
TCTTTCTTTATTTTCTCCTTCTCTTTTTAATAAAAAGTTCGCTCGAGACGATCGAAATTAAGTTTGGGGGAATTTGATTAGTCGAAAATATTGCATCTTTTAACCAGCAATTTCCCTATCATTTGCATTCAATTAGAAGTGTACGGTATTCATATTTCACATATTAGCAAAACAGTCGCAGAATATCAGATTACATGTGTTAGACTCTAAAACCGGCATTATAAAGGAAATTGACTGCATTTCATGGCATCGTATCATCTCTATATTGCGCAATACTTATTTTAAGATCTGTGCAGGAAAATCCAGAAGAAAGGCCAAAATTTACATGGTACCGATCAAACATGACGCCAACTCAATAATTTCTGTTCTGGTATCAATACAAAGGGGAAAATACAAATCAACACATCAAATTAATCTCCAAATGTTGTCCCAAGACCACACCAGAAAGCCCAAGGCCCAAGCCCCATAAAGAGCCGCGGATCCGCGGCAGGAGCCTGCTTGCGCCGCGGATCCGCGGTGGGTCCAAGGAGTTAGCTTCTCATTTTTGGTGCAAAACTCCTCTCTCAGTGGCTACAGTTCATAAATGTACTACATTTTCCAGAAGACCCCAGAACCTTCTGCCAGATCAGCAAGTTTTGGGATCAACACTAAACTAGCCTTGTATTCTAGAAACTTCTCCCTAAACCCTAGCTTAAACCCTAAGCTAAGCCTAACTAACTACTTCTAGAAGTCTTTCAACAAACTTTTGGAGGGAACTTCTCAAGGCCTAGGGTTTGGGAGATCTATAAATAAGACCCTAGGCTCACTTGTAAAAAGGAGACTTGAATCCCCTAATTCTAGTATCAATCTAGATCCATTCTCTTTCTTTATCTTCTTCCACAAGTCTAGTGAGAAGACTTGTGTGAAACCCTAACCCTAATTCCAATCAAAAGCCAAGATCCCGAGTACCCCATCAAGCAAGAAGCCTTGCAACCTTTTATGAGCGGAGCCGATCTTCAACAGAGCAAGTGGTCCAAGCCGACCCGCGACTCACGGAGCCGAGCAAAGCCAATTCGACAATTTAGTTCTTCCTCTTGTAGTTCTTGAGCGACTGTAATCAAATTGTTGATATAAATAAAAGGTGATATTCTTTTATCTTGTTTTCTTTAAATTCTTGCATCATGATTCAATCTAAATTTCTAGTTGTAATTCTTGTTGTGATGTTTGAGTAATACTCCGCTCGTCGAGGGGTCGAGACGATCAATAGAATGATGATGTAATATATCTTAAATCGATTCTTGAGTCCTACGAGTTTTGTAAACCCTAGCAAGTTCAAGAATCGACGACCCAATTCGTTGTGATGCTTTCTTGATTGATATCGCTCGAAATTGGGGAGTTACGATCGTTTCTTGAAATTGCTAGAGGCTAGAATGTGAATGATATCGATGAAAGAACAAGGGTTAAACGATGAAACCCTAGTTTCACAAGAAAGCCCTAACTCTCGTCGATCATCATCGATCTAGTATCAATCCTTCGAAGGACAAGAACACAATATCTTGAGATTACATCACGTCTATAGATCCGATCGATTCCTACGAGCCTCATTTAGATTCTTGACATTTGGTTGGAAATATCATCGAAACCCGATTCTCGATTGTTTATCAGTTTCTTGATTCTTGATTAGATTAGCGACACCTGAATCAATCGATAAAATCTTGAATCATGTTTTCTTTTCTTTTCTATTAACTTTTCAATTCAAACAAATTAAATATAAAAACGAATCGCACAATCCCTGTGGACGATCCGCACTCGCTTACGATCTACAATCAACACCGTAATTGATTGCGGTCAAATATAATTCTTTGATTGTGAATTTTATTCAATTTCCTAATTACCGACACAAAGAAACTTATTCGCTTTATTCGATTACACAAACAAGAAATTTTATTACAATCAAATGAAATCGTTATCAGGGATCATTTGAGTTGATTTACTTACACAGTCTCGAATTTTACGAACAATCAGGGATCGATGTGATCTCACATGTACGGCAGAAGTTTCATTCATTTTTTTTATTATTTTCTTTCCGCGATGCTCTATCATTTCAGCTTTTATATCGCGAAGGTCGCGATTGCCCCATCATTTCGGCTATTTTTTGCGGTGCCCAATCATTTCGGCTATTTATTTTGTTTTTACTCGCTGCTTTTTATTACGAGCTGCCCAATCATTTCAGCTATTTATTTTTACTCGCTGCTTTTTATTGCGAGTTGCCCAATCATTTCAGCTATTTTGCATGCATACATTTTTACTTGCTGATTTTTATTGCAAGTTGCCCCATTATTTCGGCTATTTCGTATGCATGTTTTTTACTTGCTGATTTTTATTGCAAGTTGCCCCATCATTTCGGCTATTTCGTATGCATGTATGGCTCGCTGTTTTTTTTTCGCGAGTGTGGAACTTGGAATCTGGTGCCAATTTCAGCATCAGCATCGCTACAACTGGAATATTGCCAGGAGCGAATCATCATTTGCCATGAAAGGGCTTGGAATTTGATACCTGTTTAGGCATCAGCATCTCTACAACTGGGATATTACCAGGAGCGAATCATCATTTGCCTCTGTCGATGTCGAACAAAGGTGGCTTAGCGAACAGGGTTAGGGTCCTGTCGACTAAGGCTTTTGACTTCATGAGCCGTAAGGGTCTCACAAAGGTATTTCTTTCTACAAGTCGTGAGGATCTTGTAGGTGTGTTTTCTCTTTACGGATCGTGAGGATTCCTAAGCGTATGTTCCCCTGTAAGTCGTAAGGATCTTATAAAAGGGTTTTCTTCTTATAAGTCGAGAGGACTTACAAGGGTTGTTCACCGTATGGACATATCCCTAGTCACGGGTGGGACTTGGTTAGGGAAATATTTATTCGTGCCCGTGGATTGTATACAAGGGTCAGTATCGAGCCGCTTGTAGGGCAGTATCGGAGGTTTTGTGGGGTGCTTAAGAACAGGTTAAGGTTTGTATAACTTAAGACTTTCAAATCTTATGAGCCGTGAGGGTCCCATAAGAAAGTTCTCCTTACGAGTCGTGAGGATCTCGCAAGTGTAATTTCTCCTTATGAATCGTGAGGATCCCTAAGTGTGTTGCTTCCCTGTGAGTCGTAAGGATCTCACGTGGGTGGTTTCTCCTTACAAAGTCGAGAGGATCTTGTAAGTGTCTTTTAACGAGGTTGCGCCCTTTCGGGTTTTCACAAATACTCGCCGATAGCCCTGCTGTTTTTACTCACGGGGCCCTTTCGGGTTTTCATCCATGCCCATTTTGCTTATGGACATACCGTCTCCTTTTTTTATTCTTTTTATTCTTTTTTTTACCGAGGTCGCGCCCTTTCGGGTTTTCACGAACACTCGCCGGTAGCCCTGCTGTTTTTACTCACGGAGCCCTTTCGGGTTTTCATCCGTGCCCATTTCGCTTATGGACATACCGTCTTTATTATTATTTTTTATTATTATTATTTTTTTATTCTTTTTCTTTTTTTTATCTCGTCAGGCTGAGGATGCTGCGGTAGTAGTTTAAGGACGTTCGGTCCGTCAGCTACTTTTAAGACGTAGTGGTCCGTCATTGAAGAAGGCCAGCTACCACTTATAAAGTTTTAAGCTTAGGAAGATAGCGAGCGGACATAGTCGTCGTCATCTATCATTGACCTAGGCTGTGACTCATTAAGTGTAGTATTTCTTTAGGAAGCGACCGTTTATTGGCCTGAAAGGCCTTTCACCGTGCATATCCATAAGTAGATAGGCTCCACCTTGGTACACCTTGTCTATGATGTACGGGGCTTCATAGTTCGGCTCGAATTTTTCCCGCTTGGCGTGACTGGGGATCATAGGTCTTTTGACCATTAGCACAAGTTCGCCTTGGCGGAATGTCCTCGGCCTGGTCAATCTTTCATATGAGCGCGTCATCTTTGCTTTATAAGCCTCCAGACTTTTTTTGCGCTATGAGCCGGGTTTCATCAAGGGCATCAAGCTCCTCAAGCCGAAAGTGAGCATTTTCTTCATCCGTCAGCTCGTAGTGGACTGACACTCGTAGAGAGGGTAACTCTATCTCGAGGGGGAGTACTGCTTCTGCACCGAAGGTCAACGCGTAAGGCGTCGTGTTCGTGGTCGTCTTGAACGTAGTTCGATACGCCCCGAGAGCTTCTTGCAGTCTCTCGTGCCAGTCCTTCTTATTTCAAGGATTCTCTGAAGAAACTCGGCATCAGTTTCCTGCTCACGGCGTTGCTCCGAGGACGTCTCCGGGCTTGCTTTCGGTCCCGTAAGTGCGGCCATGGCTGTCAGCATTCTTTTTTGGAGCTTTTGTTATTGCTGCTCCTGAGCCTTAGTCACTAATCACGTAAGCGGTCTATGACCTGTGAAGACATGGCTATCCTCTCTTCCGGATGCCATATAGACGATATGTACCATCATGCCCCCAGACTTGGGATGTTTGGGTTTAGTGGTCTTGCAGTTCGTCGCAGACCCAGGGATTTTCTCCGGCCTTCTCCTTTTGTGAGCGGTCGAAGTTGAGGGGGCCGTTGCAGTGGGAACCCGAGTAGCTATCGCCTTTTGTGGTTTGATAGGACGGTCCTCTTCCCGCTAAAATTTCACCCTTTTTTTTGTCGGCAGGGATAATCTTAATCAATTACCGAGTCTTGGACTTGACGCCCGACCTTGTAGATTTTAGAGGACAGCCGTTGAGGGGGCTGTTCTAGCTTCACCCTTGTAGCGCTCTCCATAGGTGGAGGAGATCTTTTTAATACGGCAGTTGGTGAGTTTTTGCGTACCCTTCTTAGCGGTTCAAGGCTATTCCCGGTCGGAACAGCAGCATTGATTTCCACTGTTGGAGCCGGCGGAGTCAATCCAAAAGGAGAGTTGCCCCCATCCTTCCTTACTCGGCGCCAGTGGTATATCCCTAGTAGGAGGAGTGTTGTCTCCTGAGGGTTTTCAGCGGATTACACCCACAAAATTCTATAATAAAAGAGAGATGGTGAAAGTTATATAAAGATAAGAACTATAAAAGAAAGAACTTGAAAATAAGAGTTTTCAACTATACCAGCTTTTCAGTTGCTATAAGCCATATCTTAATGGTCATGAAAAAAATGTTAGAAATCACTTTATCCCTCAATAAAACATCGTCTTTAGTTTTCATTCCTACCTTTCTTCCAAATATTGATCATATACCCCTACGTGTGTGAACTGGACATCCCTACATTCAGAGAATTCAATTCAAGCAATCATACTCTTGTCCATCTACCTTAGTACTTTTTAATAGATATTTAGATGGAATTTGCTCACACATTCTTCATGCGACCGTTAATACTTTTTGAGGTACTAACCGACCGATTACTCATGTGCTTGCTAATTAGGTGTTTTTCCTCGTCTTGCAACACCTAAGGCTTAGCAGTGGCTCCCAAACCAGTTGGTCTAAGGTACTAGGTGATAAAGCACCCTCGCTATATTTTTTTATTGTTGCCTCGGTGATAACAAAACCAGTGTTCATTTTTCTTTTCACCATTTTATCTTTTATTCTCCACTTTCATTTTCTTCATACTTTGGCTTCTAGACAAGAGTATTTCAAGGTATCCTCTACTATTCCGAGTTTCAAGATGTGTGTCAGTGCGTATAGTAGGGTATCAACGTTCGAATGTTTGGCTTCCAGAATAGGAACTATTTTTCAGGCTTATTTTTATCCTCAGATTAGTAATTTCCTTCATCTTACTAACCCTTGGGACAACAGCTCATAACTACTTATTACTAGTTTCATTTAAGAAAACATCTAACTTTCTTGTTTTTTTTAAACTATTCCTATCTTTTAAATATATTTTTTCACTTTCTACTCTTTTATTATCACAATTTTTGTGTGTGCTTATATATAGTATAATGCAAAGTAAGGCGTAAATAAGCACATGAGCGCTGAAAAACGACTTCTTGGGAGCTTCTTGCGATGGTACAGGAGCGCTGAAGCTCGTTGGCGGGAGGATGGTCCCGAAGAATAGCCCAGTGGTGGCTTGAGTTACCTGCTCCACTGGCATAGTGAAAAGGGAGGCCGCTTGGGGCCCGTAGGTTACTCCTCCAGATGGGACAGAGCGAGAGTTGCTGTTGCAGTTAGTGCAGTTTGAAACCATTGATTTCTTGAAGAGCTTGAATATTCTGCCCCCTGCGTCGACCATGGTCTTTGGCATGTGCCAGTTGTTTGAGGACCGATTCCGTCGGCAAGGCTGCTGCTTGGGGAGCCTGCCTGTGGATGACAGACATCCTCTGGGCTTCCTCCATCGGCGTTGAGGCACCGAGGGTGGGAGGTGGGAGCATCGACCCAAAAAGAAGCCCATTGATTTCTTGAAGAGTCGGATTGCAGAGATTTGAGGCTGCAAGTGACCCATACTTGACTCCGCCGGATATGATAGAGCCTGAGTTGCTAGGATGGGAGCAAATGCCATTCTTCATAGAGACGAAATGCCAGCATCAATATCCACTCCCCTAAGGGCAACCAAAAACATACACACCACGATTATTTGATCGCGGGAAAAACACGACACACGAAGTGTGGAGTGGAAAGAGGAAAAGGTCCCATCGGTCGTGCCAGAATCTGTTCCCCTCAGAAAGACGGTGCGATGACTAAGAGACGTCTTGCCTGTGATTAGGGGCAGATGCTATTTGGTTTTATCCGTCCACCTCTCCGAAGATACCAAGTTGATTTATGGCACCGTATATCGAAGGTTTAGACGGATTCGGCCGATGTAGCAGACTTCGTCAGATTCCCCCTCGCTTGAGGGGTTTTTGATTGTGGGGACGCTCTTCCCTACAGGCACAAGCCCCTGCAGTTAATTATGCTACTGCATCGTGGGTGTTTGTTTTGTTTATGGTTGCCCGTGGATTGTATACGGAGACTAATTTATGTCGTCGCCCGTAGGACGTGGATTAGTCCAAATCCGTGTTTTCTTAGATTTGGTTTTGGGGGTTTTGGTTTAAGGATACATTAGCCGTATTTGAGGCTAAGATCAACTTAAACGTTCGTTAAGGATATGTTAGTCCAGTTTGAGACTAAGATCAACTTAACGGGATCATTTAGATCCGATAAAAGAGGATTTGGAGGCTCTCTTGTTCCAGTTTAGGGACATATTGGTCCATTGCATGTATGGCTGTCGGGACCCATCACCTCTCTGGCGACGTTAAAGGATTACAACGACAGGTGTCAGAGGAGTTCAGAGATGTACCCTGGGACCAAAGTTGATTGGGGGATCTATAGTCCAATTTGGGACTAAAGTCTGTTTGAAGGTTTAAGGATACGTTAGCCATATTGAGGCTAAGATCAACTTAAACGGGATCGTTAAGATCCAAAAAAAGAGCATTTGAGGGCTCTATTGTTCCAGTTTAGGGACATAGTGGTCCATGTTCCAGTTTAGGGACATGGGGGTTCATTGGTTTAAGGATGCTTAAGTCTGTGAGTTAGTTTAAGGACGCTTAAGTCCATAGGTTGGTTTAAGAACGCTTAAGTCCATAGGTTGGTTTAAGAACGCTTAAGTCTATAGGTTGGTTTAAGGACGCTAAGTCCATAGGTTGGTTTAAGGACGCTTAAGTCCATGAGTTGGTTTAAGGACGCTTAAGTTTATAGGTTGGTTTAAGGACGCTTAAGTCCATGAGTTGGTTTAAGGACGCTTAAGTCTATATTGATGTATGGTTGTCGGGACCCGTCACCTCTCTGACGACATTGAAGGACTACAACGACAAATATCAGAGGAGTTCGGAGATGTACCCTTGAACCGGATGTAAATTGATTTAAGAGAGCAGTCGTGCTCAGTCAATTTAATTTGAGGACTTATGGCCGAAATTGGGCTAAGTCCAGTTGAAAATGTCCAACAGTTTTATTTGCATTTGGCCTATTAGGCCTTTATTAGGGCTCTGCCCCTGTTTAATAATGCACTGCATTTTATTCTGGCCTGTTAGGCCTTTTAAATTGGGCTCTGTTCCCTTTTGAGTAATGCAGAGCATTTGCTCTTCTGACAGTGTGCCACGTGGCCTGTCAGGCGCTTTGCGCCAATTGATGTGCGCAAAGCGCAAGCGCATGTGGAGGTGACACGTGTCACGCTCTGGTGAGCGCAACCGCAATTAGCGCAGTGCACTGCGCTGTTGCGCTGCTGACACGTGGCGTGCTCTGGTGAGTTGCGCCAATTTCAGAGAGCAATGCTCTATTTTAAAAGCGCACAGCGCAAGTTGTTCTGGAGATGACACGTGGCGCTCTCTGGTGGCTTGCGCCAACCCAAGAGTGCAACAGTGCAGATTTACATGTGCAGGGCACTGTTTTATTATCTTGATCCAATTTTGGATTTAAGAAAAGAATCTTTTAAGATTCCAGAACTAGTGGTTCATCAAAAGGCAATGCCTTTGTTATTATTATATTTTTTTTTATTGAAGATCTTTGATCTTGTTCTTAGATCAATGATCTTTTTAGAAGAAACTCTTCTTTTATTCAAAGGTTTTTACCTTTTTCTTTCTTTGAGTTCTTCTCAAAATTCTTTAGAGGAATTCTCTGTTTTTCTCTCTGTGTTGATCTGTGTTTTTAATGTCATATAGACTTGGGGTCTAGGGGCCTTTTTATAGTGCCAATAGATTTGTTAAATTAGTTAAATAGATCTTTCTCTGAGTGATTTAGGGATTTTTCCTTACCATTGGATCTTTGATCCAAGAGCTTCTGTTTTACAGAAGGCAATCTTCTTGTTTTTAACAAGATCAGAAAGATCTTTAAGAATTTTAATTCTGTTTAGCGCTGGCATTGGCGCAAATGCATCTGCGCTTGACACGTGTCGTGCAGCGCAGAGCGTAGTGCGACTGCGCTAGCGCAACTGCGCTAGCGCAACTGTTGCGCAGCGCAAAACGCAGGTCAGCTAAAGCGTTGCTTCATTTATTTTAACTTTAATTTTTAGTTTAATTTCAAAGCATAGCTTTGCTCTGATTGGGGGAAACAGAAGCGTTGCTTCGTTTCCCGCCCTGGAATTTGAACAGAGCTTTGCTCTGATTGGGGTAAACATGCAGCAAAGACGAGTCACGGTCGAGTCAACTCGGCCGCGGATCCGCGGCAAGAAGCATGTTCTCGCCGTGGTTCCGCGACGCGTTGACCGAGTCAGTGGCTCGTTTTTGCTGACTGTTCTTAAAAATCCCTGAGCCGATTTTTAATGTATGTGTAATTATTTTTGGAGCAGTTTAAAAATCGGCAGAAAGTTCAGTTTCCGGACGTGTTTTGCGATTTTTTCTCGGACCGAAATTCTAAATACTTTGTTAACATGCTAGTTGTTGTTTAGCTAGGCTCTGATACCACTGTAAGTCCACGTTGCCTACCCCGGTCCTTACGGGGAGGCGGAAACGGTAAAAAACGATTTTTGTGACAAGACAACATGGACTAGAAAAGTGGATCTTTGCTAAACAAAACCTAGCAAACTAACTACAAGTTTAACTACTATGTTAGAGGGTTATACCTAGATCTTGAACTCCTTCTCTTCTTGCTCCTTGGGATGGTTTGAACGGCTCCACCTCGTAGTCTCCTCTTTATCGAAGAAGGATCCACCCGAAAGCTCCTACCTTGAGCTCCTACCTCAACCGAGAAGCAACTAAAGTGCTTGGCTTGCTAAACCTAGAATTCTAGAGTGAGTAGAGAAGAGTTCTAGTGGTTTTACCTCAATAGCTCATGCTTCTCAACACATGAGACATGAGAGCTTTGAAAGAAAGGAAGATGATGAGCTTTTGATGAGAGAGAGTGAGCAAGTGAGAATGGGATGATAATTTACAACCATGCTCACAAAAGTAAGAATAATGATGATAATAATAATAATTAAGAATTGTGATGGTTAGTTTCAATGACCATTATCATTTCATGCATTTAATGCATTTTGCAAAGAACAAGAAGCATCATTGAAATGAAATGATGATGGTCAACAAGTCCACAATGGTCAACCGGTCAACAAAGTCAACAAGTCAACAAAAGTCAAATGTTCAACTCAGCCATTGCACAATAATCCTTAATTAATATTATTAATCATATTTCATATTCTCATTAGGGTTTAGAAAAATTCAACGGTCAACAATGGAACTCCGCTAAAATGGAACTCCGCTAAAACTTTTTATTATATCATTATCATTTTGCAAAGAACAAGAAGCATCATTGAAATTTCTACCTCGTTGTTTAGAGTGATATTATTATATCATTATTATTCAACAATGGAACTCCGCTAAAACTTATTATAGATGTGAAGCCTTGAGGTATTGCTCCCACAAAAAAGTTTCAACCATGTTAATCATATAATAATGGGGAGCATAAATTTATCACATACTCTATCTGATTCAAAACAAACTATTTACCTTTTCGTGAACGGTCACCGTGTGTTTTTTTATGCGGGTCTTCCATGATTTCTGAAGTTAACTGTTGCTGCAGGTGGGGACCCTGGTGCCCAAGTTGATACTTCTGATGTGGCTACTATTCACCAGCGCGCAATATCAAGTAGCCGATACTCATCATCCCATGAACCAATCTAGAGTAACTTTGGCTGGTAGCAGCTGTGTTTTTCCTGAGGAAGGCTCAACTGATGTTAACTCTGAATCTCATAATTCTAAAAGCACTTCCTTTCTTGATTTAACGCTCAAAAGTTCTTGCGAACACGAGGAGCTACTGATCAGTCGAAAATATTGCATATTTTAACCGGCAATTTCCTTATCATCTGCATACATATAGAAGTGTACGGTATTCATAATTCACATATTAGCTAATCGGTCGCAAAATATCAAATTACATGTATTCGACCTTAAAACCGGCATTTCTAGGGAAATTGACTTCATTGCATTACATAGCATATTTTCTATATCTTGCAACCCGTGTTTCGAAGTCTATGCAGGAAAAGAGAAGCTTGCTCGATCATTACAATGCTCGACCATTACAATTGCTCGTAAACTCACTTAACTCAAATCTGGTATCAACACAGAAGAGGAAGTACAAATCTAAACATCAAAGAAAGCTACAAACAGCAGTAAAAGACCACTGCAGAAGACTCAGATCCCAAGCTCATCAATGCGCGGCGGAAGCGCGGCATATGTAGGGTAAACGCGGCGGTTGCGCGGCGGTTCCAAGGGTTCAGACTCTCAAATTTCACCAAAACTCCTGTTTCAGTGGATACAGCTCAATAATGCACACAAACTTCCAGAAGATTCCAGATACTTCCACCAGATCAGCAAACACCCAAACTAGCCTAATCTTTCTAGAACTTTCCCTAAACCCTAGCTTAAACCCTAAGCTAACTCCTAACAAACTCCTTCTAGAAACTCTTCAACAAACTTTGGGAGGGAAAGTTCTAATTCAAACCTAAACCTAGGGTTTGGGAGTTCTATAAATAAGACCCTAGGCTCATTGTGAAAAAATTTATTGAAGTTTAGAAAATCAATCTCTTTCTTCATCCCCTCTTCCTCAAGTTTAGTGAGAGAGCTTGTAGGAAACCCTAACCCTAAATCCAACCACCAATCAAGATCTTGAGTGCAAGCCAAGCAAGATGCCTTCAACCCTTTTATGAGCCGAGACGATCTTCAATCAGGGCAAGAGATCAAAGTAGATCCACGATCCACGGAGACGAGCGAAGCCGAGTCAACGATCGATTTTCTTCTTCTTGTAGATCTTGAAAGAATGTATTGAAATTGTTGATTAAATAAAAGGTGATATTTCTTTGATCTTGTTTTCTTTAAATTCCGCATCATGTTATCATTACTATTCTTGAATATTGTCTTTGTGGTGATGTGTGAATAAAACTCCGCTCGTTAAGGAGTCGAAACGATCTTTAGTATGATGATGTAGCAAAGTTGTAATCGATTCTTGAATCCCACGAGTTTGTAAACCCTAGCAAGTTCAAGAATCGACGACCCAATTCGTTGCGATGCTTTCTTGATCGACATCGCTCGAGATTGGGGAGAGCCGATCGCTTCTTGAAATTGCTAGAGGCTAGAATATAAATGGTATCCTCGAAAGAACAAGGGTTACGAGATGAAACCCTAATTTCATCAAGAAAGCCCTAACTCTCGTCGATCACCATTAATCTAGTATCAATTCTTCGAAGGACAAGAATATGAAATCTTGTAGACTACATCACATCTAAAGATCCGATCGATTCCTACGAGCCTATCTCTTATTCTTGATTGTTGATTGGAAAATACCATCGAAACCCGATTCTTGATTGTTTATCGTTTCTTGATTCTTTAATTGAGAATAGTGACACTCGAACACAAATAATTCTTGAATCGTTTTCGTTTATTGTTGCTTAACATTTCATTTCAAACATATTAAGATACAATTGAATCGTGCAATCCCTGTGGACGATCCGCACTCATTCATTAACTACATCCGACACCGTAGTTTGATTGCGGTCAATATAAGTTTTTGATTGTGAAGTTCTTTACAAATTTCTCTATATACTACACAACGCCAAAAACGATCAATCAGCTACCGACTTTCCCAATCACAAGTGCTGCTCCAAACTTTAAAGCACAAGGTCTGTTATTGACCCATATCTAGTTTGTCATCTGTTGAAATCTGCGACTGCAGCTCCCTAAAATTACTTGCATTGATGATCTTTACTGATTTCAGGCCTACACGGTGCCTCAAGATCTATTTCAGTTTTTCCAACAGATGCTGCCTCCTATAAATTGTTATCCTCTTGGTAGCAGGGATGACCGGTTTTCTCAACCTTGAAGGTATGCCCTGTTTGCATATTGAAAAAACTGCAGAGCCAAGTTTTGAGACAATGTGTATATGTTCTTTTCCTGTCTTTATCTCTGTGTTGGATGCATTTGGGGATCTATGGAGGCTTCTCTTTATGGATTTTGATCATTTTAATTACTGACATGTGCAGCCTATCCAATAAATGCTTCAATTACTAACGGACTAACAAAACGTTGGATACAAATTGCATGCCATTGTTTGTGAGGCTTATAAGATTCCTTGTCTGCAAGAATCTGACTGTTAAAGCAATGTACTAAAAACAATGCACTGGGACTTGCACGGTGAATAACAAATTAACATTTAGAAAACGTTAATTTTTTTGTGGCAGGAGAAACAGTTATGTATGGACATCCATTAGAAAACATTCTTCTTTTTCTTACCCAAGTTCAATTTAGCCGAAAGTGGAGTAAATGATTTATATTATATGCTTCTATTCTCTACAAGCCATGACCTCCCTTTGGGATTCATCCATGTTTACTGATGTTACAGGCAATGCAGCGCCAGTGAACCCAGCTTCAGAAATTGCTACCAGAAGACCCATTGGATCCCACATAGCTGGTTCCAGCCACACTTGCAAACAAGCTGCTCAAGCAGGCAGCATTGGTGTAGCCAATGCAGGTCCATCCTACGCCAACAACATTGCCCTAAATTCAGTTCCACCACTCACTGCAGCTAATGCTAGAATTGCGAATCCAAGCTTCCAAAGTACTTTCATTACTACCCAAGGTGTGACTTTTGTCGTATATCAATGTATTTTTTTCTGGCCTTGAAAACATAGATGTTTGTTCAACCTTTTTCCGGTCATCATATGTGTCACTACTTGAACTCAGATTATCTATTTTCTGTTTGTTCAAGCTAAACACACAAACAAAAAATGAGATTGATCTCAGATTATCTGTTCTGCAGGGCTTTAAAATATCTTCATCCTCGACTTTTCTTTGAGATGCACTTGTTTTTTTCCTTTCTTTTTGGTATTGCAGGCGTAATATCTGCAGAACAAACTAATCCAGCAGGCCGTTCTACTTATGTGAATCCAGCTTCCAGAAGACCTAATCGGATAGCCATTGCAGGTCCATCCGACCCCAATCCCTTTTCTGGTTTTATAAACTGTGAAGATACATCCTGTTTTATAAACTGTGAAGATACAGAAAAAATTTCAAGTTTTACTCTATTACATGGCGAGCAGTCATAATCTTATTAGAAATAATCCTGAATTCTGTGGATTGCATCTGCTTTATTAGCCTTTGCTAGTTACCTTTTACTTTCGACACACAGTGTATGCTGGAATCTGGTGATGATCATGGAGTCTTGACATGATTTCTATCTCTACTCTCTCTCTCTCTCTCTCTCTCTCAAACTGCTCTCTTATCTGCTATGTATTTAGGTAGGTTGAACTTGAACTTGAACTACTCTCGTTTCGAACGAGTTTGTCTACTAACTTGAAACTTGAAATTAATGGGACAACGGCAGTTGACAATCTCGTTGTTGGAGAATACGGAAGAAGACGAGCCAGTTTTCATTATCAATTTAAGAGATTTTTGATTGAAAATCCAACCTAAAGCTAATTTAGGGGAAAGATAATGAATTTTGGGAGAAGAAAAGAGGTCGGGGGTTTTGAGACCCTATCCTGATACTCATTGTTAACCCTTTAATGGAGTAATGTAAGATACCCAAAAGATTCCCTTTTCTGGTTTATTAGGGTCTTTTTAGTGCAATTTAAGTAGGTGAAGGGTCTTTCAAGTTAGAGCTTTTTACTAAACAACCCCTTCATTCCTCATCAATTACTAAAAAACTCCTCCATATTTCGTATTTACTGAAAAGAACCCCATACATTTAAATTGCATTAAAAATCCCTCTCGTTAGTTTCCATCAAAAGCTAGCGTCCCGTTCAGATGCAGCTGGAACTTGTATTTGAGACGTTCTCTTACTTTCTAGGTATTTAAGCAGATCTTACTTTAAAAGAACCCACGTTCTCACTCACTTGAAGATTTAAGTTTAGTGCGACTAAAGAATCATTTTTCTTTCAAACAAGGTTGTCCATGAACTCGAAACTTGTAATTGAAAGGAGAACGATACACGACAATATCATTGTTGGAGAAGGTTGAGAAAGATGAGCCGGTTTCCATAAATAATTTAAGAGATCATTGATTGAAACCCTAATCCTAAAGCTAATTGATGGAAAATTTAGGAATTTTGGGAAAAGAAAAGGGGTTGTGAAGGTTTTAGAAGTCAAACCCGATATTCACTGTTAGCCACCAAATGGAATAATAAAAGATGTTAAAAGGATTATCCTTTTGGGCTGTTAGGGAATTTTTTTAGAGCAATTTAGATGTATGCGAGTATAGAGGAGGTTTTTTTAGTAATTAACGAATTATGAGGGGGTTTTAGTAAAAAAAACCTTTTAAGTACGTAATATGAAGTACTATGAATGTGATTTTTAGTAAAAAGCTCTTACTTAAAAGGAAAGTTTGGTGTAGTAGAGATTTAATTGTGTTTTTGTAAATTCAACGAGAATTAAAGGTAAAATATATAAATTTTTATATTTGAGATGATATTTGAAAAAATGTTTGGATTTTACACTACTACAAATAAGGGTTGCCCCTACGGATTTATCGGTAGGGGCAACCCACTGCCCCTACGGAGATGTGCGTAGCGGCGAAAAAAGACCCCGTAGGTGCAAAGGCCGCAGGTGCAAGTTGAAGCCATGAACTTGCCCTTACGGGCAAAATCTTGCCCCTACGGATTTCTGTGTAGGTCCTGTTTCACCTACGGAGTAGGCCGTAGGGTAAAAAAGTTATATTATTTACGGTTTTTTTAAATATATTAACTGTACCTACGGATATAGCCGTAGGGCCACGTACTATCCCCTACGGATACCTACATAGGTACTTATCCGTAGGGGCAAAATATTAGAAATCCTGATATTTTGCCCCTACGGATAAGTCCGTAGGGGCGAAGCAATGGCCCCTACGGATATGTCCGTAGGGGCACTCCCAACCTTCCGGTACTGAGATCAGGGAGGAAATATCAGTTTCTGCTGATATTTTGCCCCTACGGATATAGCCGTAGGGGCAACATGTGTACCTACGGATTAATCCGTAGGTACATATTATCTGTATTTTTTTAAAAGGGGCTGCATGATTTTTTCCCGCCCTGTGCATAATAATATATATAACAATAAAATATAAAATTAATCATCACACAACATATATCGCAGTATTCATAATCGCATCTCACGCATATAATATACAAAAGAAACCCAAAAACTGAATATGATATAAATATAAACCAATATCAATATCGTTTCAAAATGTAGTACAATGTGTATGATATAAATAAATACATGTTTCAAAAAATAAGAACCAAAAAGCTATCCTAGCTCAGTCCAGCTCCACCTCTGAATAACGATAGAATAACGCGTGCCTGCTCCTCGGTCAATAAACTCTGCAATTCGGCGCGAGCGGGAGTCTGAGCGGCCTGTGGAGCTGGTGATGTGGTCTGCGCAGCCGCCGTCGAGATAGTCGCTTGCGGAGCCGCGGCTGCGAGAGTCTGAGCGGGCGGTGGAGCTATAGGAGCTGTCTGCGGAACCGCAGCCGATGTAGTAGCTTGCGGAGCCGCAGTCGAAGGAGATGCATATGGAGGCTCGGTCGATGTACCCTGTCGCGTCTGGACCTAACGTGTGTAAGAAGCGTGTAAGAACTGTGTATTATTCGAATTCGTATCATTATTAAGTTATTTCGAAACCCCGTTTGGATATCTAGTTTGGAAAACCGTTGTTTATTTTAATTACATATGTATGTATGATTAATCAAACTTAAGTCTAAAACCAAATAAGCTCAAGCTACGTACTAATTATGGATATGTTGATATCTATATAATATGACATGATATTTTACTATAAAGTAGTATACATACCAGCATCTCCTTCAACTCCTGAACGGTGGCCCTCAAGCTCTCCAGTTCCTGATGGACACGTCGGTCACTGGAGACGGAGGAAGTAACCGCCGGGATGGAGTCCAACCTCATATTGGTCCTGCTGGGGCCCAGTCCCCGGCCTCTCTCCCAACCTCCGTGGTGCCTTCCGTGTGCGGTGTCCAGAATTGGGGTCAGCAGCCTCGGATCGCTCTGTCCGGTAAAATCGATCCCCGAGGCCTCGGACTGCTCAACCACCCGCTCCTACACCCACATTAAGCAGTAAAGTATAAGTATAAAATTTAAACTTGAACCTTCCAAAACTAAAATTTCAAATTTGGGTAGAAAAAATATTAACACTTAGGCAATACTCCTGGGTAGCGACGTCGGGATATCGAAGCTCGCCCGTGGCGGGATCTGTCGAGGTGCCGTGGACGGCAAGATATGCGGACAACACGCTCGGTGTACCACCTGACGCCACGGTCCGAGTTGTCTGCAATATTAGAAAATAACTCTTAATATTAGAAATATTAGAAAATAACTCTTAATATTGCAGAATATCACAAAGGTCGGTCTATTGTAATTTTCCGATAACTCCATGGCTCGAGTAATGTTCCTCGAGCCACCTGTGTAAGTAGGGCGACCCCTCTTAGCTGACTTCCTGTTCTCTGTATTCTGAGCGGACTGTTTCTGCACAACGCATTAACATTTAGTTTTCTAATTAAGGAACACAAAAAATAAATTATATCATAAACAATGAATTACATTTAAAATACATACCTGTTTGCGCTGGGAGTCGAAATATTCGCACAATAGAGGCCATGTCTCTACGTCGACTCTCACAAACGCCGGAGTAGATAGGAGGGCCGCTCTCTCTGCCTCGGGGGTCGTCATCCATAGGAAGTAGCAGTCGGCCTTCAGCTCATTCTTGTTGTATCAGACCTTGGCCTGCATGTTCTTCATCGGGCCATTGTACAGAGCATGAAGGTCGAGCACCCTCCCTGGATGATCAGGGTCGGCTACAGGCTGAAAATCGTAATCCAACTGAAAATACAAAAAAAACATTGTTATTAGATTGCAAGTGTTAATAATAAATATGATAAGCGGATAGATCAACTGAAAATATATATTAATACGTACCCGAGCCTGATCAAAGAAGAGGGCGAATGAGCGCTGGTGCGGCTCGCCCCACTCAACGTGAAGTGGATAGTTCTTTACGAGCCGGCTCTCGTCCCCCATATACCGGCCGAACCTCTCGGCATAAGGACAGGTATAGCGATAGTCAAGGGTAAAAAAAAGAGGGAATGCTGCCTCCCCTAGCTCTGTCAGGCTTCTATCCCATTAAGAATGTATAGAGCGAACACCCATCACTTGTGCTTTCAACCGTTTCGAGTAAATTTCGGCAGCACCTCCCCGCTGTTCTCCGAGTACACTGTAATAGAATAGATAATCATTTCAAAGCTGTGAAACAACATTGAAATGAACATCTAATCTATCTTTGTACACGGAGAACCAGCGGAAAGGTACCGATGAAATATCTCGAAACAGATGAAAACACAAGTGAATGAAGGCGTTTGCTTTATACATTCTTAATTTGTCCACACGGGACAAATCTATGGTTACCATATGATTGAATTTTCTCGTCGCGTAGACTATATGACGGTTGTTAGTATCGAGCTATACTGTCCGATATTTAACAACCTTCGTATAGTTCTAGGTCACGACGAGCATCGCACGTATGTTAACCGATAGACGGGGACTAAGTGGCGCTTTTAGTTTCATATATGAGTATCGATGGGAATATGAAGGTTTCATATTATCATATATTGGTTTTAACCCGAACATCTCGAATCGCTCTCTAATTATGCGTTTGTTGTGTATTCTTATTGTATGTGTGTGTTCCGGCTGTCGGGGGTAGGTTTCTATCCCATTAAGAATGTATAGAGCGAACATCCATCACTTGTGCTTTCAACCGTTTCGAGTAAATTTCGGCAGCACCTCCCCGCTGTTCTTCGAGTACACTGTAATAGAATAGATAATTATTTCAAAGCTATGAAACAATGTTGAAATGAACATCTAATCTATCTTTGTACACGGAGAACCAGCGGAAAGGTACCGACAAAATATCTCGAAACGGATGAAAACACAAGTGAATGAAGGCGTTTGCTTTATACATTCTTAACTTGTCCACACGGGACAAATCTATGGGTTACCATACGATTGAATTTTCTCGTCGCGTAGACTATACGACGGTTGTTAGTATCGAGCTATACTGTCCGATATTTAACAACCTTCGTATAGTTCTAGGTCACGACGAGCATCGCACGTATGTTAACCGATAGTCGGGGACTAAGTGGCGCTTTTAGTTTCATATATGAGTATCGATGGGAATATGAAGGTTTCATATTATCATATAGTGGTTTTAACCCGAACATCTCGAATCGCTCTCTAATTATGCGTTTATTGTGTATTCTTGTTGTATGTGTGTGTTCCGGCTGTCGGGGGTAGGCTTCTATCCCATTAAGAATGTATAGAGCGAACACCCATCACTTGTGCTTTCAACCGTTTCGAGTAAATTTCGGCAGCACCTCCCCACTGTTCTCCGAGTACACTGTAATAGAATAGATAATCATTTCAAAGCTGTGAAACAACGTTGAAATGAACATCTAATCTATCTTTGTACACGGAGAACCAGCGGAAAGGTACCGACGAAATATCTCGAAACGGATGAAAACACAAGTGAATGAAGGCGTTTGCTTTATACATTCTTAACTTGTCCACACGGGACAAATCTATGGGTTACCATACGATTGAATTTTCTCGTCGCGTAAACTATACGATGGTTGTTAGTATCGAGCTATACCATCTGATATTTAACAACCTTCGTATAGTTCTATGTCATGACAAGCATCGCACGTATGTTAACCGATAGACGGGGACCAAGTGGCGCTTTTAGTTTCATATATGAGTGTCGATGGGAATACGAAGGTTTCATATTATCATCGAGTATCATATATTAGTTTTAACCTGAACATCTCGAATCGCTCTCTAATTATGCGTTTGTTGTGCATTCGTGTTGTATGTGTAACATGATTTTAAACCATTGAGATCAAGATTGATAGAACTGATCATCCTACATTGCAATAGCATTCATCAACCAAAAAATATTATTGCAATGGCATTCATCTATAACAATCAACAATTAAAACTACAAATGAAGGATACTGATATCATAAAGCGTTATACGCAACATATGAATTCACATGACTGAAACATGCATCAAAAAAACATGTTCATCCAAAAGAAAGGCCACTGTCAACAAATATAGACAAATACGTTATAAAAACAGTAACTAATTAACAAGTTGATTAGCATCTGGATCAAGAAAATGATAGAAAAAACAATTGACTATGATCTATAATGACAAGTCTATTACCATGACTCTCGACTAACAAAGGTGGCTTTTCATATTTCTATTAATGATGCAAGTCTCCACCAAGTCAAATTCTTGCAATATCATTCTTTTTAGGGTATGTCTAATTTAATAGATAGAATTTTCAAAGTTGGGTAACCAAGAAAAAGTAACAAGGGATTTTACATACATGCCAAAGCTTTGATTATTTATTTTCCATTTCATATTAGTACTTTTATATATTTGATGATGGCAAGAAATAAAAATTATATTAGAACATTGTACATACCTAATTTCCACTTGAAATCGGTTTTTTCTTTTATCAGTACTCGTTGACATATAGTAACAAACAATGTTTGATTAGAAGGACCCAAGATTTTCTCGATCAACAATAATTTTAGTAATCAAACTAGGCTAAAATTGCTGGAAATTCCTCTCAGGTTTACCAAATTCAGCAAACCCCAACCCCAAACTAACCCTAACCCCAGACCCAGCACCAGCCCAGCCCCACCCCAACCCCAACCTAACCCTAGCCCCAGCCCAGCCCCAGCCCCAGCCCCGCCCCACCCCAACCTAACCCTAACCCCAGCCCCAGCTAAACCCTAACCCCAACCCTAAGCCAAACCATAACCCCAGACCCAGACCCAGACCCAGCCCAGCCCCACCCCAACCCCAACCTAACCTTAGCCCCAGCCCCAGCCTAGCCCCAGCCCCAGCCCAGCCCCGCCCCAACCTAACCCTAACCCCAGCCCCAGCTAAACCCCAAGCCCAACCCTAAGCCAAACCCTAACCCCAGCCCCAGCCCCAGCCCCAGCCCCATCCGCAGCCGAACCCCAACCCTAACCCTAACCCCAACTCCGACCCCAACCGCAACCCCTGCCGGACCCCAACTGATCCAACCGCAACCCCAGCCCCAGCCATGAACCTTAGCTCTAAATAATAAAAAAATTCTTTAATTTAGTTGAAGATTTACTAACCTGAACGGCGGTGGCGACGACGAGAACGGCGGTGGCGACGACGAGAACGGCGGTGGCGACGACGAGAACGGCGGGAATGATTTGGGAATTTTGTTTCGCGTGCGATCGAGAGAGGGGGAAAGAGATAACGGGCGTAGGCGATCGATCTGTGCCCTTTATTAAATCGCTATTTAGTTGCCCCTACGGATTTATCCGTAGGTCCTTGGTTTGCGGCTCCGTAGGGGCAAACACCAAATTAAGAATTAATATTTTTATTCTTGAACGTCTTGGCCCGTAGGGGCAACCTTATAGCCCTACGGATTAATCCGTAGGGCCAACATAAATCTGCCCCTACGGATTTCAATATCCGTAGGGGCAACCCCCTATTTTAGTAGTGTGGATACACCAAATTTCATATGATTATACCATTTTTTCACCGTTTATTTAGTTGGTGCAAAATTAATGGTTTACCGACAATAGAACTTTTTACATTGCTAATTCAACTGTGAAAAAGGTGTGGAATTATATGAAATTTGGTGTTTGCATATCTTAGATGAGAACGATGATGATGATGGATGCCGATCGTCGGAAAAAATGATGGATGCTGTATTTTTTCGACGCCATCTCCTATGGACTATGTAACGTGCATCACACTTGTAAAATACTAGTATATAGCTAAAATCTAAGTTTGAAATTAATTAGAAACAGTTTGAAGTGGTATAGATATTTAATGGTGTTTTTGTAAATACAACGATAATTAGGATAGCGATATTGCCAAATCTTAAATCGACAAATCCACACTAAAAATTGTGTATGAACAAAATTACCTAACTACAACAGCCTTTAATTATGTTGTTGGTTTAATTTACTAAAATTCCTCATTGGTAACTTAAAAAATACTTCCCTCTGGCATCCAGAAATGACATATTGCTACATTTTTTTCTGGATAATTAATTTATTTTTTTACTAATCACAAATTGCAATTTTTTTCAAATGCTAGGAATATTTTTGATCATAATGTTTTGCCGGGAATATTTTGCTCTAATATCCATCGGTACCACTACTTTCCAAAATATAGAGTTAGATTTTTTTATAAAATGGTTTTAACATACTAGTTTAACATAACAGAATATATCCAAGTGATGCAACTTTAACTCCAAAAACTTGGCAGAATAGGTAACAAACTGCTACAAAAAAAATTGATATATAACAGGCCTTTGTTAATATACCTTCGTTCTACAAATCAATTTTGCTAATTTTACCAACTATTACAAATCATTGCATGTTCGTTGATATATATCAAATCATTGCCTGTTCGTTGATATATATTCACTCTTAAAAATTGAATGGTTTTTAGCGTGTCCAAATGTTCATCAACATACTATTACAAATCAATGTCTCTAACTAGTCATAAAAGAGTAATCTAAATTGGACGAGGCGACTTCGCGATGGTGAGGGATCGCAATTGCAGGGGGACAAGGTTTTTTGATATTAATTCATCAGCGTGGTAAACAGAAGTAATACCCAACAACAGTACGATCTTCAGAAATCATGGCGATCTGCCATGTCCACACTCGGTACGGTCTGTTACGGACATCTTGGTGATCTGAGTGAGAGAGACACTTCAGAACAATGAGATCGCGTCCGTGAAGCACATTCCGAAAGAGGGTCGAGCTGCATTATAAATATAACGATACCACCCTTAATTATGGAGACGTCTTTTAGATGAACCGTAGTTAAGCATGCTCGGGCTAAGGAAATCCCAGGATGGGTGACCTTCTGGGAAATGGTCCCTTCTCGAGTCCGGTTCGTTCCAAAGGACAAAATCGTATGATTTCAGCTAGAGCAGACAAAACCATCCGTGTTGTGTTACAACAGAAATATTTTTTAATTTATTAATTCATCGGGAATTTTAGTAAATTAAACCAACAGTATAATCAAATGATTGTGTAGTTAGGGTAATTTTGTCCATTTACAATTTTTGATGTGGATTTATCAATTCAAAATCTCGCAATATCGCTAATCGATAATTAAAGGTGAAATATCTAAATTTTAAGATTTGAACCGATATTAAAGAAACTTTGAGATTTAAGAGTGATAAAAAGTAATATTACCATTGATCGGGAGTTGTCCCTTTTCAAGTCTGGTTCTCTCCAAAATACAAAACCGTGCGGTTTCGGCCAGAGCGAAAATATCATCTGTACTGGGGCGTGGGGTGTTACAACAGAAATATTTTTAATTTATTAACTCATCACTTGTTGAGAGAATATCAATGGGGGTATTTTAGTAAATTAAACCAATAGTATAATCAGTTGATTTTGTAGTTGGAGTAATTTTGTCCATTTACAATTTTTGATATGGATTTATCAATTTAAGGTTTCGCAATATCGTTGCTCGATAATTAAAGGTGAAATATATAAATTTTAAGATTTGAACCGATATTAAAGAAACTTTGAGATTTAAGAGTGATAAAAAGGAATATTACGATTGAAAGTTACTTTTAGAAAAGAAATTAGGGCACAATTTTAACATCGATTTAATTTACAAGATCACAATTTTTTTAAAAATCCAATGGGTAAGCTTTATAAATATTTTAAAACCTGTTAACATAACTCATCTCTAATACACACACATGTATGTATATACATACACATGTATGTGTGTGTGTTTTTCTCGCCAATTTCGTAGTTCCCCTCCTCTTTCGGTTAAGATAGTAGAGATAAAAACGATGGTCCTCTCATGGTCGTGGTTTCCACCTTAGATTTTCTCCGAGATCTTCGATAGCTTGCCAACAGTCGACCGTATCCATACAACAAAAACAACGGATATGATCAATAGTCGACAATCTATCAAAGATCTCGAAGAAAATCTCAGGTGGGAACCACGACCATGAGAGGGCCATCAACTTATCTCTGTTGTCTTAACCAGAAGACATATATGTGTGTGTGTATGTGAGAATAATGGAGAAAAGATGCCACAGGAGGCTTTTTCGTTAGGTGGCGGCAAATAACCACACCCTCCATCATTTTATTTGACGATTAGCACCGGCCATCTTGATTTTCATAGTATAATATGTCGATACACCAAATTTCATTTTATTATAACACCTTTTCATCGTTGATTTAGTAATGTTAAAAGTTTTGTTATCGGTAAACCGTTAATTTTGCACCCACTAAATCAACGGTGAAAAAATGTTAGAATAATGTGAAATTTGGTGTATCGGCATAATAGATGATGTAGATCAAGATGACCGGTGCCGATCGTCGAATAAAATAGTGGAGGTATAGTTATTTGCCGCCACCTGACGAAAAAGCCTTCTAGGGCCTCTTTCCTATATTATTCTCTCTCTCTCTCTCTCTCTCTCTCTCTATATATATATATATATATATATATATATATATATATAGAGAGAGAGAGAGAGAGAGAGTTGATCCTATGAGGTTCGGCCTCATTTCTTATTTTGAGGTCAACTTTTCAAACACCTAACCTCTCATGTTTTACATGGATCGAAACTTGCCCATCTTGATTTTCATGGTATAGATACGTATCAAATTTCATAGGATTTCGAAACTTCTAACTCATTCATCAAGTGGAGTAAAAAATTATTGGTTCTTTGTTGCATGAAAAATATGATCACTTGATGGACATGCTAAACGACTCTAAATCACTTGAAATTTGAATCATAAGCTAATTATAACATGTAGATTAAGATGATCGATTTGGATCGATGTAAAACATGAGGGTTGGGTGTTTGAAAAGTTGGCCTCAAAATAAGAAATGAGGCCGGACCTCATAAGATCGTCTCTCTCTCTCTCTCTCTCTATATATATATATATATATATATATATATATATATAAAAGGAAACGGGTTATCAGCTAGCTAGTTAATATATAACATTCAGCTAGCCTATCACATAGCCCAATCCGACCATCAAATCGACGATCCGCTCTGACCACCTTGCTCTACACATTGAGTAAAAATTTTGATCGATATGATGCATTATAGGTTATGGCTCGAGCGTTTAAAAAATGGATTGCTGTTAAACACAATAAAAATGTCATATTTTTAGGACACTTGATCGAAGACAGAGACGGTGTCAAAGTGATTAAAATTTTATATCCATAGATCACTCTATGTGTAAAATAACTTGGCCGGAGTGGATCGTCGATTTGAAGGTCAGATTGGGCTATAATAAGCTAGCTGACGGTTTAATATCAGCTAGTTAGGTGATAACCCGTTTCCTATATATATATATATATATATATATATATATATATATATATATATATATATATATATATATATGAGAATAATAGAGGAAAATAGGCCTTAAAAGGCTTTTTCGTTAGGTGGCGTCAAAAAACTACACCCTCCAAAGTTTTATTTGATGATTGGCACCCATCATCCTCATCTTTATCACCTAAAATTTGGATACACCGAATTTCATGTGATGTTACCATTTTTCACCGTTGAATTAGTGGGTGCAAAATTAACGGTTTACCGACAATAGAACTTTTTACATTGCTAACTCAACGATGAAAAGTGGTAAAATCACATGAGTGTATCCTCATCTTAAATGATAAAGAGGAAGATGATGGGTGCCGATTGTCGAATAAAACGGTGGAGGGTGTAGTTTTTTGAAGCCACCTGACGAAAAAGTCTCATAGGGTCTCCCTCCTCTCTCTCTTATATATATATATATATATATATATATATATATATATATATATATATATATATTGCTCTATTGCAAACCTGCCCACATTTTCTTAGAACGGGAACTTCCGATCTACACCATATTTTAACGATCCGATCTGTTCAAGTTGATCATCCTATCCTTAAATATATGTGTATGAAAAATCAAAGAATTTGAAGACGTCTGGTCTATGCATCGATGTGTGCAAAAAATGACATCTTTTGATAATGCAACATAAACATCATCCAATGCATAGGCTAGAGGTCTTCAAATCTTTTGATTTTTCATAAATATATATTTAAAGGTTGGGTGATCAATTTGAACGGATCAGATCGTTAAAATATGTCGTAGATCGGGAGCTCCCATTTTTTAAAAAGGTGGATCGATTTGCAATGGATCACTCCAATATATATATATATATATATATATATATATATATATATATATATATAGAGAGAGAGAGAGAGAGAGAGAGAGAGAGAGAGAAGAATACCTGATCTGCATTAAAAGGACCCTGAGATGCTCAACCCTCTTATTTTATAGTATGCGGCCAAACCCTCGTCTGATTATTAATATTAATACCCTTCCTAATCTAATATTTTAGATAGATTATGCTAACCAGTAATTAAAAAATAAACTATCTTAAACTTTTTTTAAAATTATGGTCTTGCAAATTAAACAATTATCAAAAATTGCACTGTAATACCCAGTTCTTATGTAACATTTCCGTCTTTTGAATAAATAAACTATTCCATATTTTTCCATATATCTTTTCTATATATATATTTTCCAAACTTTTCCTTCCAATCTCCTAATTATTATATCATACCCCTCTCTCTTTTTCCTCCTCTTCCCCAACTCAAGCATAAGAGAGCCCGGTCCAACTTCCCTATCCTCTTTTCTTTAATCTTCTTTTTTTTCTTTCTCATTTTTCACCGAGCCCCTCACCCGCGCCTCCTCCTTCCTTGCAATGTCCCCCTCGTGACCTGCACTCCCATCACAACCGAGCCCTAATTGTCTCCCCAAGATCTCCTGTAGGGTTGCTAGGCACGCGCACAAGGGTCTACGAGGCATCAACCATGCCCGATTTAATTATTAGCCATGCCGAACAACTCGAATACGGAACTTTAAACTAGAGATTAGGCGAAAACAAGCATGCTAACAACTTAACACTAAGTGAGAGGGATTACAACCTTTGTAGATCCGGTCCTTCACTTCATTTGCTCCGTGTTGTGGTTCCTTCGCTGCGATCATCGGGATCCGGACTCTCGAGAGGTTCCACGAAGAGAAAGACGCAACCTTTGCTTCCGATCTTCGATACTAAGATGATCTACCTTGAAGTTTCTTTAACACAAGCTAACACTCATGAAATGATGTGAACACCCTCATCTAAATGGCAAGGGAAGATGAGGATGATGAAGTAGGATTTTTTTTTTGCTCTCTTTATTTATATTTTTCTCACAATTATTCATCACTTGGAAAAATCAAGAAAACTTTTTCCATGAAAGAAAATGAAGGAAGAAGATGAATCATATTTTTGTGATGAATAGAAAGAATGTTATCATAATCATTTATGCAACCATGGTTGTAGTAACCATTGTAGAGAGTTTACTAGGGTTAGGGTTTGGGTTAGGTCAAAGGGTGAGTCAAAAGAAATATCTATCATAATATCTTAACAAAGACAAAGTAAAGCTTCTAGAATCAACTAGAAGGTTTAACCCTAATCCAAACCCTAATCATGTTTAAACTCCTCTAAACTTGTTGCATTAATAATTATAATATGTTACAATATTATATATCACATATACAATATTTATTGTAACAAAATAAAATAATATATTTAACATATATCGCATATATATCAATGTATTACCCGAGTGAGAAAAAGAATCTTTTAGTGAGCAAATATTAGTTAATGCAATTTAATATATCATATTTATTATTATACATTAAATTATCGAATCAACACTTGATCCGACAATCCGGCTATATCGCATATAACCGACTAATATTTATCCGTACCGATTCATCGAATCAACACTTGATCCGATGACCCGGCTGATATCAAATATCGCGAGAATAGAATACGGTATCACATATCGCATTATCCTCGGTCCCGCACATATCACATATGTGCCCCTACTCCGTTTTGCCTGAGTCAAGAAACCTCTGTGTAGGACTTTAAAGAATCGTCAATACGCCGGCAGTAGGTGATGATCATATCAAACACCCACAAGCTGCAAGCGGTCAGCTAAACGTAACAGCTACCGAGGTATTGAGCGCTCAGAAGATCAACAAGCAAGCCTGTAACTTCTCCTGCGTATCCAAACAGTAACACTCCCGTACAGTCCGGTCTCGTCGTCTGATATGTTGCATATCTCGCCTAGGGGTGGTAAACGTCAGACCCCAGTAGCTTGATAAGTCGTGTCGATTTGAGGTTTATAACAGTTCGAGAAACTACTGATAACACTTACCAGTAAACCTCAGCAACCCTGGCCAGGGATTTCCGGTTATAGCCAATCGAACACAGCACAACATCAACTCCCTATACCGGGAGAGACGAATCCCCTCCTATCGCTCATTGCCTCCATATGATTCGGGACTGTACCCAAAAGCCACCTTTTTGCACGCCCTCTTGGACGTGGTATGATGGAAATCAAAGCACAGTGGGAACCACACAAGACTCTATGACGATCTCGGGTCAACAGACTACTCTGTACCAGTGTCACCGGAGAACTGCCATCTGACGTATGGTATAATACCATCTGGGAGTTCTCGGCGAGTCCGTCCAGTGTACCCAGTCTCCACTGTGCACCCGTACACCATCCTTGATGTCAAACACCGATGGATATGGGATCATCCATCGCCCATCTTATGGGTCAAGATGCGTATACGCTAGTCTACACTGGTGCATCGATGCCCTGTCTCGATACACCCACGACTAGGAACAATTATAGGATGTACCCGTCGACTACCGTGGCCCCATTAGTATGATCTCATCATAGTCCCAGTAGTCGAGTACATATTCTAAGGGCTTTATCAACATGTAATATAGAGACAATCAGAGTACATGTTAAGATAAAGTACAACCAGATAGCATACTATCATGTCGAGCAAGAAAGTCCTCCCTATATATGTCTAGCATCCACTACAATATGCATCGTATGTACAGTAATGGCCTCTAGGGCATACATATAACTAACAATCTCCCACTTGCACTAGGGCCATCTGTTATGGTATCGCATACCCAACAATTAGATGCGGTTGAAGTATCTCATACTCAACCATCCTATAAAAGTCTCTACTGGGAAAAAGGCCTTCGTGAGTGGATCCGAGCTGCGTCCTCTGTGTCTACTCTCCTAACCTCGATCTCCTTGGAGATCAACCATCTCCATGATCAGGTGATACTGTCTAAGAATTATATCTGGATTTCTGATGGGACGGTAGTTCCTTGGCAAAAGCCACAACTCCATTGTCACACAATGGTAGGAACGAAGTTCATCTTATGAATTTATATATATCCAGACTGCCTCTTTTGGTAGCATCCTTGGTAACGATGTATCTTGCCTTTAATCATCTAGTATGTCACGGTATCTAGCTTGGAACTCTTCCAACATACCGTCCCTTCACTGAGGGTGTAGACAATGCCTGCGACTGACATTCAGTCGTCCTTATCACCCTGGAACCATTCCAGTGATTCTCCCCAGGATCGATTGATACCATCTCACTACAACTAGTGAGTATCCTAACATCCAATTAGATCTATCTCATAGATCCAAAACCTTGGATATAGGAGGTATCACTTTGATCCTATATGGAGAATCCTTGTGATAAGCGGAGATTGACCGAGCGTAGCATAGGAAACTCCTTCCCTATCAAGAGTATGTCATTCACGTACTCTACGAGGATCACCACCATACTCTCTACTACCTTTTCGTATATACAAGGTTCATCTACCATTTTGATGAAGTCAAACTCTTTGACTACCACATCAAAACAGACGTTCCAACTCCGCGATGCCTGTTTTATCATATAAAACATCTTGCACACGTTTCCGCTGCTCCCACTGTCTATAAAGCCCTCTGGCTGTGTACTTATAGACGTTCTCTTCTAAAGCATCATTTAGAAAAGCAGTCATGACACCCAACCACCAGATATCGTAGTCATGGTATGTAGCCGTGGCAAGTAGGATCTGGATGGACTTAAGCATAGCTTTGAAAGTCTCAACCTTTCCATGTACACCAAGTAATCTTCTCAAGATATACTCGCTCCTGATGGGGATTTAACCCTTCAGATAAAGCAACCAAAGTCCATACTTTGTTGGTGTATAAGGATTCCATTTCAGATCGATAAGCATCCAGCCATTCTTACAGAGTTCCACTCCTGATGGCCAGCTCGAAACTAGTTGGGTCATCATCTCATGATGCAATCCTCGCTCCCACCGTCATAGAGAAACCGAAGTATTTCTCAGGTGGGTGAGGAACCCTGCTAGATCGGCGGAGAGGCTGAGGTTCGTTGGTAACTATTGAATCCTTTGGTTTTATCAAATCATTTGCTGTAGTTTGTATAGCTGGAACCTTTCCAGTTGTACATAACAGACCTTGCCTCGAGCTTGTCCGGATTTTGCTTTTAGACATAGGCTGGACAACCCCTAAATCTTAACAAACTTAAGATATGGGCTCTTCCCTTTCCATATCATACATGAAGTGGTAGGCAACTGATTTGATTTGAACCATATTCAATAGGTATGTAGCTTCTCAAGTGCATAACTCCCAAAAGGAAATAGGCAACTTAGTAGTACTCATCATAGAGCACACCATATCACATAGGGTGCTTTTGCTCCGCCGCGATATACCATCGTGCTATGGTGTATACGGAGGAGTAATGCTGAGAGAGAATCTCATTCTCCTTTAGAACAGTCCAGGAATCCCGTGCTCAAGTATTCTCCTCCTAGATCTCATCAAAGGACATAATACTTATACCTGTATTTTGGTTCTCTACTTCTAACTTATATTCTGTGAATATCTCAAAAGTTTCGGACTTGTGTTTCAACAGGAACATATGTCTGAATCTTGAGAGATCATCAGAGAATATAATGAAGTACAAAGAACCAGTCTTGGCATGTGTAGACAGGAGACTTTAATACATCAGCATGCATCAATCCTAAAAGTTCACCAACTCTTTCTCTGTTTCCAACAAACAGAGCTGTGGTCATCTTATCTTTGTGACATGACAGGCAAGTTTCACAAGATGAAAATTCAAACTAATTTGAACATGCATCTTTATGTAACTTCAGCCAGTCGGTTCGCATTGATATGACCTAGTCTACAATACCTCAAGAAGGATTCATTCATTTCTGAACTCTTCCTCTTGTGTGTGTTTCGTATACTAAGAACTGTAGTTTGATTTAGAACGTCAATGCTTTTAGATAACGTGCCTGAACCGATCAACTCTTGATATAGGAAATGTTCAAAACATTATCCAACAATACAAAATTATATCCTTTCTTTACTAATAAAGAGACTGATATGATTTTGTATATCAGGTTCGGTATCTAATAACATTTGTTCAGAATCAATGTATTCTAGTAATACAGGGTGACAGTGACCAACAGACTTGGCTGCAACACTTGCACCGTTTTCTGTCTCATGAAACTTATCACCCGTTCTCAGTTCTTTACCTATCTGTAGCCCATGTAATAGATTACATATACGGGATCCTGATCCGGTATCACATACCCAGGACGTAAAGGATACTGAAAAACAGTTCTATGTAATGAACACACCCGAAGATGATGCATCAACATGCACTTTCTTCGTTTGGGCGGCACGGGAAATCTGGTATTCCCCAATTTCCTGCTCTGTCCTATAACAATTATAAGTTGGAGCGGGACCAACGTCCCCCAGCTCAGTATAACAAGCGGGTTCGGTCAATATATCCGTTTTATTATCTTGATTAAGGCGTGATATGGTCGCTATCTGGAGAGAGAGAGAAGAAAACACTTAGCGTATGCTCTTGCAAGATTAGATTGGTTATCTAATATATCTAATCAGGATGTCTCCCACTGTTTTAGTCAAATCTTCCTTCAAACCCTAAAAGGAAAGACTAGCCGGGATTAATTACACGCTACAAGTTCGCCAATCTTTCAGCCAGGCCAGTGTCGGTACTTTGAGGGAGGTCCCCCGTGCTTTCGCACGAACCTAATTACAGTAAACCTCGTTTTCCCAGAGGCGTAACCCCGTTAACACCTTTCTAGACACCTACTTGATCGGCTAATTGTAATGTGTAAAACTCTCCCAGGAGTAACTCTTACTCGCAGCGGGTATCGGGATCCAACTATCTTATAGAAGGTATGCAATCTCATTGCAAATTTCAACACTTGAAATTCCCAATAATATTTTGCCCCTAACGTGCTATGACCTTGACGAAAGCCAACAAACCATAGCCCGCTAGTCAAGTTCAACCCGTACATTTCTTGATTGAATTAAACCCACCCGCACGACCCTTGACGAAAGCCAACAAAGCCGCACGACTACCCTAATCCAATCGCATCGTATGCTAGCAGATAAGCAGCATATAGCTACCGCACACTGCACCTTGACGAAAGCCAACAAATGCAGCACGAATACTATATACAACTTATCTGAAATGATGGAGGGCTACGACAGGTTTTTCTGAAAACCTATTGCGTAATGAACGTGATATCGTCGTAGAATCGAGTGATTTTAAATGGAGTGTTTTTGAGGCTTTTCTAGTTTTGCTAAAGGGGTCACTCCCGGTGAAGGGATCGTCGGCCCTTTCCTCATCGAATAAGGTGCAGGATATATCATATATACCGCTGTGCAAAGCAAGAACTACAGAAGCAATCAAAAGACAGACCGAGTTTGTAGCATCTGCCAGTTATTGCTAAAGGAGTCACTCCCGGTGAAGGGATCTCGGTCCTTTCCTTATCGAATAAGGTGCTGGATGTTCTACAAGGAACACCGCTATGCAAAGCAAGAACTGTAGCTACCAGTTTTTATAAACAAGTTTCTACAACATCTTAGGTTTCTTTTATTTCATTAATCTCATTAATGAAGTCCCATTTTAATGTGTTTCACAAGCATTTCCTTTTGAAACGAAATCTGCAATATAACATATATCTCATATATAATATAAACATTCGTCTCAGGCAGTAATATGATCTCATCACAGAACATTGCAGCAGAAGAACATATATGAAATATTGGATATTCTAGGACGTCCGTGTTTTCAATACGAGCCTGTATAAAACACGGATTCCACGGTCGCGATGAATAGCCAAACCCACATCCCTAGACCCCTACGAGAGCGG
Organism: Agapanthus africanus; assembly: GCA_030015575.1. Taxonomy (NCBI): domain Eukaryota; kingdom Viridiplantae; phylum Streptophyta; class Magnoliopsida; order Asparagales; family Amaryllidaceae; genus Agapanthus; species Agapanthus africanus. The sequence continues at coordinate 545,443,155 of CM057337.1, forward strand.
CAAGTAACACTGCCAATTCTAGGGTTAGGAGACCCGGTCTCGACTCCTCGAGATGGTCTCCCACTGGACCCTAGAACCCGGTTACTTGTGCTCCCCGCCTTGGATCTACCTAATGCGGAAAAGTAAATAATATACAACGGTGACATCTTCCGCTACTTGGAAGTGCCCCAACAAAAGAATATTACATACAAATGAATTTTACATGAATGAAAAAGAAAAACTCTCATCTCACATAAAACCCCCGGCTATTCAAACGCGACGATCCAATATAACATATCACAGCAACACATAATATCTCATATCATCAACGTAAGCAAGTATGCGTATCCCGATTGTCGTTGATGTATAGCAATGAAGCCGGCGATACACCACATACTACGCTTACGGTCACAGAAAAGAAAGTGTAAAACTACAACAGTTGGAATCCGCAACCTCCTTAGACATCGCATGCCTAGCCAAATGAATTCCTTAGACATCTCATGCCTAACAATTATAAACCCCGCATTTTAGTCTCATTATCGAAAACTCTTTTCAATATCAAGTCGGGCAATTCAACAAGATTCCCGACGTCCTGATCGAATGCTCGTCGCAAACTTTGGTAGACGGCCGCACCCCCGATACCGTCGACGAAGTGCACCAAGGCAGAACACCGCTACCGGGAGCACCCGAACGGATGCTTTCGGCGACGGGGTTCTCCTACAGTCACTTGGTCGGGGCTATGGGGCGCAGCTGTCTATTAAGTTTATCCGGCGAGTATCCGTGTACACTACGTGATTGCGACGGACTTTTGATCACATCAAAATTCTGTGGCAACCGATCATCTGAGACTAAACTGCTGTGTTTATAATATTCAAATTAGTTATCTCATAACTACCTGTGGATTCCAATTATTGTATCACATTCCAGATAAATAGAAAAAGTTAAACTTTCCGATCGAATCATCAAGCACCTAAGATTTTCCCAATATATCTCAACACTTGAAATCAGTTTAAAAACATCCATTACATGCCACAGTACCAATGGTCCAGCCGTAGAAGGGTCAAGCCAACGCCTCACATGTGGCACGCCGTACTGCCCCAAACCCTAAGGTTTAAAAGGCAGTTCAAGACGGTCACATAATCGAGTTAAGGTTTGTTGTCTTCTAGAGGGTCCACCGAGTTACTTGCATGACTTAGAACATTCTTAAACACGAGAAAAAATCCAACTTTTGAAAAATTTTCCGACAGGGGAAAAAGTGAGTTATTGATATCCTTTCGAACTTTTTAACAGTTTCTAAAAGTTATCCGGAAAACCACATAGACAAAATCTAATACTCCGATCGAAATATCGAATCCCCAATATAACCCCAGAAAACTCAACTGTAGAAGAAATATTAAAAATTCCTAGAGAACTCAGCACTGAATAAACGAAGTTACTGTGCAAAATTGAATGAGTGACGTCATCATTTAGCCGCGGAACCACCGCAGAAGGCATGCTTCTGCCGCGGTTCCGCCGCGCTTCTTACTGTTCATCAAAAAAATTTTGCACCGTAATTCTTAGAATTCCCTGCTGAATTTTTTAAGCATTTTTAATTGACAAAAATCCAAATTTTCAGAAAATTTCCAGAGAGCACTTTGGAGTCGGGGTTTCGGGTTCGATCGGACTTTAAACTTCGTCTAGACTTCGCCTAAAGCTCTAGCTTGGCTCTGATACCACTGTAGGGTTGCTAGGCACGCACACAAGGGTCTACGAGGCATCAACCATGCCCGATTTAATTATTAGCCGTGCCGAACAACTCGAATACGGAACTTTAAACTAGAGATTAGGCGAAAACAAGCATGCTAACAACTTAACACTAAGTGAGAGGGATTACAACCTTTGTAGATCCGGTCCTTCACTTCATTTGCTCCGTGTTGTGGTCCCTTCGCTGCGATCATCGGGATCCGGACTCTCGAGAGGTTCCACGAAGAGAAAAACGCAACCTTTGCTTCCGATCTTCGATACTAAGATGATCTACCTTGAAGTTTCTTTAACACAAGCTAACACTCATGAAATGATGTGAACACCCTCATCTAAATGGCAAGGGAAGATGAGGATGATAAAGTAGGATTTTTTTTTTGCTCTCTTTATTTATATTTTTCTCACAATTATTCATCACTTGGAAAAATCAAGAAAACTTTTTCCATGAAAGAAAATGAAGGAAGAAGATGAATCATATTTTTGTGATGAATAGAAAGAATGTTATCATAATCATTTATGCAACCATGGTTGTAGTAACCATTGTAGAGAGTTTACTAGGGTTAGGGTTTGGGTTAGGTCAAAGGGTGAGTCAAAAGAAATATCTATCATAATATCTTAACAAAGACAAAGTAAAGCTTCTAGAATCAACTAGAAGGTTTAACCCTAATCCAAACCCTAATCATGTTTAAACTCCTCTAAACTTGTTGCATTAATAATTATAATATGTAACAATATTATATATCACATAAACAATATTTATTGAAACAAAATAAAATAATACATTTAACATATATCGCATATATATCAATGTATTACCCGAGTGAGAAAAAGAATCTTTTAGTGAGCAAATCTTAGTTAATGCAATTAAATATATCATATATATTATTATACATTAAATTATCGAATCAACACTTGATCCGACAATCCGGCTATATCGCATATAACCGACTAATATTTATCCGTACCGATTCATCGAATCAACACTTGATCCGATGACCCGGCTGATATCAAATATCGCGAGAATAGAATACGGTATCACATATCGCATTATCCTCGGTCCCGCACATATCACATATGTGCCCCTACTCCGTTTTGCCTGAGTCAAGAAACCTCTGTGTAGGACTTTAAAGAATCGTCAATACGCCGGCAGTAGGTGATGATCATATCAAACACCCACAAGCTGCAAGCGGTCAGCTAAACGTAACAGCTACCGAGGTATTGAGCGCTCAGAAGATCAACAAGCAAGCCTGTAACTTCTCCTGCGTATCCAAACAGTAACACTCCCGTACAGTCCGGTCTCGTCGTCTGATATGTTGCATATCTCGCCTAGGGGTGGTAAACGTCAGACCCCAGTAGCTTGATAAGTCGTGTCGATTTGAGGTCTATAACAGTTCGAGAAACTACCGATAACACTTAACAGTAAATCTCAGCAACCCTGGCCAGGGATTTCCGGTTATAGCCAATCGAACACAGCACAACATCAACTCGCTATACCGGGAGAGACGAATCCCCTCCTATCGCTCATTGCCTCCATGTGATTCGGGACTGTACCCAAAAGCCACCTTTTTGCACGCCCTCTTGGACGTGGTATGATGGAAATCAAAGCACAGTAGGAACCACATAAGACTCTATAACGATCTCGGGTCAACAGACTACTCTGTACCAGTGTCACCGGAGAACTGCCATCTGACGTATGGTATAATACCTTCTGGGAGTTCTCGGCGAGTCCGTCCAGTGTACCCAGTCTCCACTGAGCACCCGTACACCATCCTTGATGTCAAACACCGATGGATATGGGATCATACATCGCCCATCTTATGGGTCAAGATGCGTATACGCTAGTCTACACTGGTGCATCGATGCCCTGTCTCGATACACCCACGACTAGGAACAATTATAGGATGTACCCGTCGACTACCGTAGCCCCATTAGTATGATCTCATCATAGTCCCAGTAGTCGAGTACATATCCTAAGGGCTTTATCAACATGTAATATAGAGACAATCAGAGTACATGTTAAGATAAAGTACAACCAGATAGCATACTATCATGTCGAGCAAGAAAGTCCTCCCTATATATGTCCTAGCATCCACTACAATATACATCGTATGTACAGTAATGGCCTCTAGGGCATACATATAACTAACATCTCCTCGATGGACTCCTCTCTTCCCTTAACGTCTCTCCCTCCCACCTTCTCTTAGTCTCAATCTCAATCTCTAACTCTCTCACTTTCTCTTTCTCCTAAAATCCCACCGAGCTCCCCTCCGACTCCTCTCACCGAAAACCACCCCGTTTGGCATCCCCTTCACCGCCGACAAGTCCCTCGTCAGCCCCACCAACTCCTCCAGCTGCCACCCTCTCCATCTCTGTAACGATTCTGAAATCTCTATACGGAAATTCTTCTGTTACTATACAGAAAAGAGTATTACAGTCTGAGCATGTCGAACTCTTTATATTTTAATGTAATAAAGTTGTGAACTGTGATTTTCCTTTACTCTAGTACTGTTTACTGACTACCATGTAATGCTGCAAGCCGAAGTATGACTACAGTGGGATTATTTCCTGACCGTAGGAGCATGGCTGGCCTAGTGTCACCCTTCGTATTCCATATTTTTGGGAAGATGAACATGACATGGTTTTGTTGGTATCAGAGCGTCGGGTTTTTGGATGAAATTACAGTTCCGTCGAGGGATCCCTAGATTGAGTTACACCCTTGACGTGTGCTGTACTACATTTTTGTTCACTTTCTAATACTCGTTGAATCATCATGAAATCCTTGTTTGAATCTAATTTCTTTTGATCTTTTTCAGAAATACAGACTCCTCGGGGCAACTCCTCAGGTGCCGGTTCCAATGATCATACCGAGAAGATCCTCAGCACACTGACGACCCTTGCCCAGGCTCAAGAAAGGAAGACCGATCTCATGGCCGAGGGATTGAAGGCGGTACAGGAGACCATGATTACCACCCTGGAAAGATCTACGGCTGTTCCCGCTGCCCCCGAGGGCACCCACGTACCGACTACCCAGCTAGGTTTGGTACTGTTTCGGACTTCAGGAGGCTTCATCCAGCGGTGTTCACGGGATCAGCAAATCCGCTTGAAGCCGAGCAATGGCTCATCAACATAGGGAACCTCCTGACAGCCGCTCGAGTTCCTGATGATGATAGAGTGAACGTAGTGAAGATCCAGCTGGAAGACGAGGCCCGCACATGGTGGTCCGTGGAGGAAAGCTGGCTCGAAAAACCTATTGGATGGGACACGTTCTCCGCATGCTTCCTAGATCACTATTTTCCGGCTACTGCCAATGCCGAGATGGAGGAGAAATTCATTATGTTGAAGCAGAATGGACGATCAGTGGATGTCTACGCCGCAGAGTTCAACCGGCTGAGTCGCTTCGCACCGTACTGTTAGTTATGCATATGTCATAGAGGCCATTATTGTACATATGATATATATTATAGTGGATTCTTGGACATATATAGAGATGACTTTCTTGTTCGACATGATAGTATGCTGTCTGGTTGCTCTTTGTCTTAACATGTTGACTTGTATTGTGATACTGTTTTGCTCTCACATGTTGATGAAGCCCTTAGGATATGTACTTGATTACCAGGACTATGATGTAGATCATACTAGTAGGGCCAGGATAGTCCACAAGTACATCCTATAAAAGTTCCTAGTCGAGGGTGTATCGAGACAGGGCATCGATACTCCAGAGTAGACTAGTGTATACGCTTCTTGACCCATATGATGGGCGATGGATGATCCCACATCCATTGGCGTTTGACATCAAAGGACGTATACGTGTGCTCAGTGGAGACTGGGTACACTGAACGGACTCGCCGAGAACTCTTAGTTGGTACTATACTTATCGTCAGATAGCAGTTCTCCGGTGACACTGGTATATGTTAGTCTGTAAACCCGAGATCGTCATAGAGACTTGTGTGATTCCTACTGTGCTTTGATTTCCACCTTACCACGTTTAAGAGAACTTGCAAAACGGTGGCCTTTGTGTACTGTCCCGAATCACATGGAGGCAATGAGCGATAGGAGGGGTTTCGTCTCTCCCAGTATTGGGGGTTAATGTTGCGCTGTGCTCGATAGACTATAACTGGAAGTCCCTAGCTAGGGCTGCTATGGAGATCTACTGGTAAGTGTTATCAGTAGTTTCTCGACCTGTTATGAGCCTTAAATCGGCACAACTTATCGGTTACTGGGGTCTGACGTATACCACCCCTAGACTGGATATGCGACATATCAGACGAAGAGACCGGACTGTACGGTAGTGTTACTGACAGGCTTTGCAGGAGTGTATACAGGCTTGCTTGTTGATCTTCTGATCGCTCAATACCCGGGTGGCTGTTACGTTTGTTGGGGTAAAAATTTGCACACCGGTTGGCCGAGTCAAAAGTCAAGGTCAACCCCCAAGCCAGGTGGGCCTAAGCCCAGATCAAGCGGGCCCATGCCCAAGTCGAGCCCGTGGCCAGCCTCCTCCATGCCAAAATATAGATCATGTAATAAATGATTTTTTATGTAATTTTTTATGCATGAATGTATGCGAAATGGGCATAAAGCCAAATTTTTGTAAGCCCATGGCTTATGTGCAAAAAGAAATGGCACATGAGCCATGGGATGGCTAAAATGCCATTTTTCTAAAGCCCAAGGGACTATATGTAAAGTGTATAGCCTATAAAGGCAAGGATAATAAAAATATCCCAAGAACTTTTTCTCTCCCCAAAGAAAAATCTAGATCTGTGATCTTCTTCTTCCTCAAGGTTCTAAACTTTCATCTTTTTTTAATTAAATCAAGAGTTTTACTTTTCCTTTTCCAAAACTAAATAGTTTTTCACTACAAAACTCACAAAGGGGAACTCAGATCTACCATCAGATCTTAGAAAGGAGAGATTTTTAGAATCTCATATTTCTTGATCTTCAAGATCCGGCCAACAAAGGAAGAAGAAGGAGACCCATCTCTAGAAACCCCACTTTGGGGAAGAACTAGGGCTCAAGAAGAGAAGCCCTTCATCAGCTTCAAAACATCTTAGGAGTTTAACTCCTCATATACACACACACACATACACACAAAATAATAAGTGCTCCATTCTGGGAGTACAACTCCCATTGCAGGGACCAAGTCCCTTTTGCTGCTCGAGCGCCCACGTGCTGACACGTGGTGCGCTAGCGCTCCTGCGCCAAGAGCGCTAGCGCTCGAGCGCCCCCGTGCTGACACGTGGCACGCTAGCGCGCTTGCGCTCAGAGCGCTAGCGCCCGAGCGCCCACGTGTTGACACGTGGCGCGCTAGCGCTAGCTCTCTTGCGCTCAGAGCGCTAGCGCTCAATGCGCTAGCACTCTTGCGCTCAGAGCGCTAGCGCCCAATGCGCTAGCGCCCGAGCGCCCACGTACTGACACATGGCGTGCTAGCGCTCAGTACGCTAGCGTCCGAGCGCTCACGTGCTGACACGTGGTGCGCTAGCGCTCTTGCGCTCAAAGCACTGGCACTGGCCCCACGCATCCTTTGGATGCCTTCCTCCCTTTTATATATATACATATATATATACATATGTATACATATATACACACACATACTCCATGACACTGTCCCTGTTAGAAAAAATTTCTAACGGGGCGCTGCCCCGCACCCCGTAAGGGGCTGCTAGCCCCCTTGACCCCCGGCCCGCTATCCGGGTAGTGAGACCCCCGTAAAATTTCTGCGGGGCCCCCGATATATCCAAAACCCCTTCAAAACACAACACTGCACATTGAGTTCGCATGACCAGTTTAATCCGTCAATCAGAGGTTCCCTCGCTCCAAATGCGAGGGGTAATTAACGGCAGCTTAGTCCACGGCTGTCGGAGATTCGGATCTCCACAATCATTAAACCCCAGCCTACCCTAGGCAGGGGGAATCTGTAATGCGCCTGACAAGCGCGCGTGTATTCCCATCTCAATAGGGTGACGAAAAACACCCTACAGATTTTGGCACGCCCGGTGGGACCAATCTCTCCTCCCATATTTCGGGTTAAACGTTCATGCGAACTCAATCAATATACATATCTAAATTTATACTAAAATAATGCTCTTTCATGCAGGATTTTTAAGCAATCACCTTTCAACAATGTCTCCGAAGATGAACTCAGCTCCCATCTTCTACACGATGAAGATGGACACCAGGACGATCCTTCTGGCCAGTCTCGGGCGACAATGGGAAGAGCCGCCACTACCATTCGGCTCTATCCTGTTTGTCTCAGCTAATGCCATCCCTGCACCTCAAGGCCCGGTGACAGACAAGCCGGTCTCGAAAGGCAAGAGGCCAAATGTGGTGGTCTCGAAGATGCCCTAACTCAAATGCAAGTCGGTGTTTGAACGAATTTCCTTGGCCCCAGCTGGGGGCAAGGCCATCAACACCAGCAAAGTAACAAGGCATCCCGAGAAAGTTCCGGCGGTGCCCTTGACAACTGGTCGATCGGATGACTTCTCTAAGCTCCCCGCTAATCGACTCACGGTGGCTTCCCAGGAAACAGATGCCCGCCAAGCCCTTAAAATTGAGACGCTAAGGCAGAAAAGGCTCAGATACAAAGCCAACAAAAGGGCTAGGGCTCCTGCTAGGCTGAACCTCATAAGGTTCGAGGAACAGGGTTACCCGCCAAATATGAGGGGATGGTTGAATGTGTTATTCACACTGTCTACATGGTGGGCACGCGCAGCAAGAGCAAGGAGGAGGCCACCATATCCCAAATCCAATCTGGCATGAATATGGCTGTCATATTCCAAGGCCAGCCTCCTTTGGAAGGTAATGAAGACCCTCCCAGTGAGGCTGATAAGCAGAGAGAGCTCTCAGTTCATGAAGAGTCAGGCTCGGAAAGCGAAGATGAGCCAATCTTCCATCCCATGAACCCAGAGCAGCGACTTCTCCAAGAGCTCCGAAAGTAGCTTAGAAACAAAGACAAGGAGATGGCCAAGCTTTACTCAAAAATTGACGACTTGACAAATGTCGTCTTTGTAAATCAATGTACAACACCCCACAACTTGCGGGGAGGCAGAATAATGAAAAACGATCTTGTTTTAGGCGCAAACATCGACTAACCGAGAATCTTTGCATAAACAATAACTAACAAGAAACCATATAAGTGTTAACTACTATGTTAAGTGATTATACCTATAGAACCGAGTCCTTCATCTTGTCGTTCTCCACGTCCTCTCCGACCTTCTCTAAGTAGTAGAAGATCCACCCGAGAGCTTTACTACAAGCTTCACCTCAAACTAGAGGTAACTAGGTTTCTTGAAGTGCTAATCCAAGTAACCTAGGTGATATAGAGAATGGTTGAGGATTAAGTAGTCTAATCTAATCTTTGTACTCAACACATGAGAGCGGAGGATTAGGGTTTGAAGAGGGAGAGCTTGAGGAGAGAGAAAGTGAGAATGATGATTGATATGAGAAAATGAGTTATCATAATATATATGAAGCATTAAGATTTATCAATAAAAGAAAATAAAATGATGAATAATCATGCTTCATAAATATCTAATGGTGATTCATCTCCATGAGTCATTAAGCATTTATGATACATTAATGACATGGATGAATCACTCATATGACTCACTAATCTCATTCAATGTATATGCCACCTTAACCTCCTTAGTCACCATCTTCTAGAAGCTTCTCGTGCAATTACGAGAACGCCCCTACTATCCGTGAAAACAAGGAAAAACTTTAGACTGTATAAATCCAATAACCGGATACTAGAAACTGGCTTAAACCAAAGCCGGCTAGTAAAAACTGTCCGGATGTCGTACGTGCGTAAACACACGTATGCGTCCGAACCCTTGTCGTAAAACCATACGACCTCTATATCGTTTCGCCTGGAGTAGGGAAACTCTCTGTGTGGGACTCTAGAGACTTGACTACTACGCTGGCAGTGGGTTTAACCACAGACCGCAAGCGGCACTAGCTGTACGTAACGGTCCCCAGGTAGATGTAGATAAGAAGGCCGATGAGGAAACCCATCCGAACTCCTACTGAGTCTGATGTGACAATCTCCATACAGTCCGGTCCGTTCGTCTAAGACTATCGCAAATCGGGCCTAGGGGGCGGCAAGCGTCAGTCCCCTAATAGCGGTATAAGTCGTGTCGGTGCGAAGCCCATTACACCCTGAGAAACTACTGGAACCTACCAGCAAATCTCGCTTGCCCTGGCCAGTGACTTTGCGTAATGGCTCTCTGACACAGCGCGATATCAACCCCCAATACCGGGAGAGACGAATCCTGTCTAACCGCCACTGCCTCCAAGTGCTCGGGACTGCACCCAACTGCTACCTGTTTGCATGACTCCTTTGAGCCGTAGTAGGGTAGCAATCTAAGAACAGTGGGACACACTCGAGGCGAAGTAGCAGTGTCAAGTCTGCGGACTATGCTGTACTCATGTCACCTGGGAACTGTTCACTGACGACTGGTATAAAACCAACCAACAGTTCCATGTGAGTCCTGTCCGGTGTACCCGTAACCTAACGAGCACCTGCATTCTATCTCCAGTACGACGTACTGACGGCTGTGGGACAGACCATCTCCCCAACTGGGATGAGAAGCGTACACACTAGTCTACTCTGGAGTATCGATGCCCTGTCTCGATAATTCAATGACTAGGGACCTGAATAAGGATGTGCTTGTAGACTACCCAGCCCCCACTAGTGTGACTGCCATCACAACACTGGTTGTCAAGCAAGATCCTATGAGCTCTATCAATACGTTTACTCACATATTAAGATAGAAAAACCAAGTAGCATACTACCATGTTTAGCAAGACTGTTATATACATGTGAATATCCCAAGCTTCCATTAAGTAATATACAAACTAGTATGATACAGTAATGGCCTTCTAGGGCATAAACACTAACAATCTCCCACTTGCACTAGGGCCATGTACTGGCGTATCGAAGACTGATGATCTCGAGTAGCCTCTCGAACTTAATCTGAGGTAGGGCCTTAGTGAATGGATCAGCAATGTTATCCTTTGTATTTACTCTCTTTACCTCGATCTCCCAGCGATCTACGATCTCCCTGATCAGGTGATACCGCCTTAAGATGTGTCTGGACTTCTGATGGGACCTGGGTTCCTTCGCTAAAGCTATAGCGCCGTTGTTGTCACAATACAGAGGTATTGGACCAACACTGGTAGGAACCACCTGAAGTTCTGTGAGGAACTTCTTCATCCAGACAGCTTCTTTTGCGGCATCGCAAGCAGCTATGTACTCCGCTTCCATCGTTGAGTCAGCAACGGTGTCCTGCTTGGAACTCTTCCAACAGACCGCCCCTCCATTGAGGGTAAAGACATAACCCGGCATGGACTTGGAGTCATCCTTGTCACTCTGGAAGCTGGAATCAGCATAGGCCTCCATCCTGAGGTCTTTTCCGCCGTAAACCAAGAACATCTCCTTCGTCCTCCTCAGGTACTTGAGAATGTTCTTTACTGCTATCCAGTCTTCCCTGGGTTTGCCTGATACCGGCTTACAATGCTCAATGCGTATGCTACATCTGGTCTGGTACATAACATCGCATACATTATAGAGCCTACCGCAGAAGCGTAGGGTATAATCGACATGCGTTCCCTTTCCAAATCAGTCTTGGGAGACATCTCTTTGGAGAAGGTGATTCCGTGACAAGCCGGTACGTTACCGCGCTTAGGATCTTCCATACTGAATCTTTTCAATATGGTGTCTATGTACCTGGACTGTGAAAGTCCCAACATCCTCTTTGATCTATCACGATAGATCTGGATCCCCAGAATGTAGGTGGCATCACCCAGGTCCTTCATGGAGAATTTCTGTGACAAGAATCTTTTGACTGACTGTAGCATAGGAATATCATTTCCTATTAGGAGAATGTCATCTACGTACAAGACGAGGAATACAACAACTCTCCCTACAATCTTACTGTATATGAATGGTTCATCTGGATTTTTGATAAAGTCGAATTCTTTGACAGTATCATCAAAACAGATGTTCCAACTCCGCGATGCCTGCTTTAGTCCATAAATGGACTTAAGCAGCTTGCATACTTTACCGCTGCTCCCACTCTGAATGAATCCCTCTGGCTGATCCATATAGACGCTCTCTTCTAAATTTCCATTTAGAAAGGCCGTCTTTACGTCCATCTGCCAGATCTCATAATCGTGGAAGGCAGCAATAGCAAGAAGGACCCGAATGGATTTCAGCATAGCCACTGGAGAAAAGGTTTCGTCATAGTCCAAACCAGGTCTTTGACGGAAACCCTTTGCAAGAAGTCTAGCCTTATAGGTTTCAACCTGTCCATCTACACCAATCTTCTTTCTGAAGATCCACTTGCATCCTACGGGTTTTACCCCATCTGGAGCAGTGTCCAAAGTCCACACTTTGTTAGTGTACATGGACTCCATTTCGGTCCGCATTGCATCCATCCATTTTACCGAGTCGCAGCTCTGAATGTCTTGCTGGAAGCTAGTAGGGTCGTCATTATCAATGACACAATCTTCTCTATCCCCATCTATAAGAAAACCGTAGTATCTCTCGGGCGGATGAGACTGCCTACTACTTTTGCGGATAGACGCTGGTATGTCCCTTTCTTCTGAAACTTCTTGATCTACCAAACTTTCAGTAATAGCTTGTGGTTCTGGAATTTCTTCCAGTTCTACTGCGCTCCCACTCTTCTGATTTTCTAAAAATTCAGTTTCTAAGAAGTAGGCATGACGAGAAACAAAAACCTTTTGTTCCTCTGCGTAATAGAAATAATATCCCTCGGAGTTCTTTGGATATCCCACATGCTTACACTGTACTGAGCGTGCCTCGAGCTTGTCCGGATGCTGCTTTTTTACAAAAGCTGGACACCCCCATGTCCTAAAATGTTTTAGACAGGGTTTCTTCCCACTCCACATCTGATATGGTGTGGTAGGCACAGTCTTGGTTAGAACCTTGTTCAAAAGATATGCAGCTGATTCTAGTGCATAACCCCAGAAAGATCGCGGTAACTCAGCCTTACTCATCATGGAACGAACCATATCCAATAGGGTTCGATTCCTCCTTTCCGATACACCATTGTGTTGTGGTGTGTATGGAGGAGTAAGCTGAGAGAGAATTCCATTCTCTTTTAAGTAACCCAGGAATTCGGCACTTAAGTATTCACCACCTCGATCAGATCTCAGTGTCTTTATACTTTTGCCTGTCTGTTTTTCCACTTCATTCTTGTATTTTCGGAATTTCTCAAAGGCCTCGGATTTATGCTTCATTAAGAAGATATATCCATACCTAGAGAAATCATCCGTAAAAGTAATGAAGTAGGAATAACCACCTCGCGCATGTGTAGACATTGGACCGCACACGTCACTGTGTACGAGTCCTAAGAGCTCGCTCGCTCTTACTCCGTGTCTAGTAAACGGAGTCTTTGTCATCTTTCCCATGAGACAAGATTCACAAGCGGCATAAGATTGATATTCGAACGGATTCAAATATCCTTCTCTATGTAACTTTGTTAATCGTATTTCATTGATGTGACCTAGTCTACAATGCCATAAGAAAGCCTGATTTATTTCTGGAGACTTTCTTTTAAGTGTGTTCTGGACATTGAAAACCTGAGCTTGATTCAATACGTATATACCGTCATCTAATGTACCGGACCCAATCAGAACTTGATTTAGGTGGATGTGAACCACATCGCTTACGAATGTAAAGTCATATCCCTCTCTCGAAAGTGAGGAAACTGATATGATATTACAAGTCAAACTAGGTACATACAGACAGTTACGTAGAATCAATATCTGCCCACTTGTCAAACCTAGACGATATTCTCCCACGGATTCAGCGTCCACGCTCATTCTGTTTGCAACTCTGAGAGACAAATCACCTACCCTTATAACTTTATAGTTTCTCAAAGCATGTAATGAATTACAGATATGAGATCCTGCTCCGGTATCTAGTACCCAGGAAGTAGAGTTAATTGACAAACAGTTCTCAATTACAAACACACTTGAGGCTGAAGCCACAATATGCTTCGTATCCTGGCTACTGGCTTCCAAAGCCCTGCAATCCTTCTGCCAATGCCCGTTCCCATAACAATAGGAATATCCCTCCTTACCTACACCAAGTCCCGAAACTTTTTCTCTTCCCTTTCCTTCTACTTTACTGACACCATATATCGGCTTTGTAGAGGTCTTCTTCTTTTCACCCTTTGCTTTCGCCTTGGATGAAGAAGAAGAAGGTTTCCTATTAAGCAGAGCTTGTGTCTCCCTGGTTTCTTTCAGGGTGTAAGTAGAGGGTATGGACCATGGAAATAAGTCAGCATATGACCTGTTTCCCAACGTGGTCTCCAGGTCCTTGAGCTCATCAATATAGCTAGTCATCGTAAGGACGTCGTCCCTTACAGATGACCCGTCAGCCGACCTTGCTTGAATTAATTCGTTCGAGGCCTCATATCTTGCGATATGAGATTGCTCTTCGTATAAATCTTTGTTATGGAAAAAGATGGAAACAGAGTCCATCTTCTCGTGCTGCTTCTGGTATATACCATCAACTAAAGCCAACACGAGGCACTTGGCTTTCGCTTTATCCTTTTCCTTTGTCTGACGGATATCCATATCCGCGACGGTGGAAACTGGACCTGGGAAGGCGGGATCTTGAGTAGTAATAGGGTGGTCCAGCTTGTCATAGGCAATGGTCATCTGGACATACCTTTGCCAGTCATATAAGTTAGATTCAGTCAACTTGTTATCTAGATGTAACCTAGTCATGGTCACAAGGTCGCTGCAATGAGAGAGAGAGAAGAAAACACTTTAGCATGATGCTCTTGCAAGTTTAGATTGGTTTTTAATTTATCTAAACTGGATGGCTCCCACTGTTTCTCGAATCCTTCCTCAAACCATAAAAGAAGAATTAGCCAGGACCATTCTCACTGTACAATACTTGCTTAACCGTTCAGCCAGGCTAGTGTCGGTACTTCGAGAGAGGTTTTCCAACGCTTTCGTGAAGTTCCTTAATTAAATAACCTCTTTTCTCTGGGGGTGTAGCCCCGCTGACACCTTTCTCGGCACTTACTTGGTTTATAGCATTGATCGTTAAGTGACGAATCTCCTGATAAGTAGCATATACTCACAGTAGGATCGGGATCCAAATATCATCGTATGATAATGTTGAAGGAATCCTACCAACATTCATCAAACTCCAAATGGTATGCATCTCTTTGCAAATTTTAGTTTCTTTAGAAATTCCCGATATAGATTTTTGCCCCATGTTCTTATGACCTTGACTAAGGGCCAACAAATCATAAGTCACATGTCAAGTTTTGCCCATCATTATCCTGTTGATTTGAACCCATCCGTATATACTCTTGACTAAGGGCCAAACAAAGTAATACGACTGTCCCAAACCAACTCATCTATCTATGCAACAAATGAATACCCCAGCAGCTACCAATCACTATGTCTTGACTAAGGGCCAAAAAAACATAGCTTGAATACTACTGACCATCCATAAGAACTGACGGAGGGCTACGACTGGTTTTGGCGAAACCGTGAACGTAGTGAACTTGATATAACCGAAGGAACCTGATAGCTTTTTAAAAAGAGTGGTTAAAGCTCCGCAATTTAAAATATCATCTGTTTTAAAAATAATCGAGTGGTTTCTTTTAAACTGTTCCAACGATTCAACTTTGGTTTATTTTCTTTGCATTAAAATAATGCGTCCCATCATTTAACCTATCATTGCAGAAAACAACGAAAATACAACATTCTCTTATGCCATCCGCATTCGCCACGGGGTCCCGTCATCACCCGTTAGGTTACTTAACTAACGGCAGAGCGGGGGCTGGGCTAGCGCGAGTATAAAACATAAGTGATGTCTAAATAGCTATCATATATAGATATTGTACATTCGTCAGACACAATAATAGGCATTCCAGATCTCATATGAACCTTTTTGGATTTGCAAACAATCCGTGTTTGGTTAGAGCCTGCAACAAAAGACGGATTACACAGTTGTGATGAATAGCCTTTACCCCACCATAGACCCTTACGGGTACTGCAAACTACCCGCTAAATACCCGAAGTGAAGCGGTCTCCCTCAACAAAGTGAGTAGGCCACTAAACACTTCAAAGTACCCGGTAGTTTTTGCACCCGACCTTAGGTCTATCCTAGGAGCAAAAACAGTAAAATGAAATAATACAACGGTGGCTACAACCGCAACCTGGATGTGCCCCGCAAAATAATATTACAACATATTACAATTATATCGAATGAATTAAAATAATAACCCATCACAAACCCCGGCTAATCATCACAACAGTCCAATACAGTTCACATCCACAAACAGTAAAAACCATTACAGAAATGTGCAACCCCCTTCCAGCCGACATACTAGCAGTTAGGGGAGGTTTACGAACACATTATACAAACACAGATATAATCATATTAGCAAACATCGTAAAATTTTGATCGAACAAATGCTTTTAGATTCTACTCCAATACTTCTCTGTGAACCTGAGATCTTAGCAGAAAATAAAACATCCCAGAAACATCACTGTTAACACCTAGGAGTTACTGAATAAATTTGGGCCGACTCGGCCCCAACTCGGCCGCGGATCCGCGGCGGATCGCATGGATCCGCCGCGGTTCCACGGTGAGATGGCCGAGTTAGGAGTCCAAATTTCTTCAGTATCCCTAGTTTTTCCTGCTTGTTATTCTGAAGCACCCTGAAAAATTTTAGAGCCAGTTTAAAATTCGACAGCAAGTGTGATAATCGACGATGTTTCCGGTTCTTTTTTGCGTTCGAAATTCTTACGACTTTGATAATGAGTTATTTATTGTTTAGCGAGGCTCTGATACCACTGTAAGTCGATGTACAACACCCCACGACTTGCGGGGAGGCGGAATAATGAAAAACAATCTTGTTTTAGGCGTAAACATCGACTAACCGAGAATCTTTGCATAAACAATAACTAACAAGAAACCATAGAAGTGTTAACTACTATGTTAAGTGATTATACCTATAGAACCGAGTCCTTCGTCTTGTCGTTCACCACGTCCTCTCCGGCCTTCTCTAAGTAGTGGAAGATCCACCCGAGAGCTTTACTACAAGCTTCACCTCAAACTAGAGGTAACTAGGTTTCTTGAAGTGCTAATCCAAGTAACCTAGGTGATATAGAGAATGGTTGAGAATTAAGTAGTCTAATCTAATCCTTGTACTCAACACATGAGAGCGGAGGATTAGGGTTTGAAGAGGGAGAGCTTGAGGAGAGAGAAAGTGAGAATGATGATTGATATGAGAAAATGAGTTATCATAATATATATGAAGCATTAAGATTTATCAATAAAAGAAAATAAAATGATGAATAATCATGCTTCATAAATATCTAATGGTGATTCATCTCCATGAGTCATAAGCATTTATGATGCATTAATGACATGGATGAATCACTCATATGACTCACTAATCTCATTCAATGTATATGCCACCTTAACCTCCTTAGTCACCATCTTCTAGAAGCTTCTCGCGCAATTACGAGAACGCCCCTCCTATCCGTGAAAACAAGGAAAAACTTTACACTGTATAAATCCAATAACCGGATACTAGAAACTGGCTTAAACCAAAACCGGCTAGTAAAAACTGTCCGGATGTCGTACGTGCGTAAACACACGTATGCGTCCGAACCCTTGTCGTAAAACCATACGACCTCTATATCGTTTCGCCTGGAGTAGGGAAACTCTGTGTGTGGGACTCTAGAGACTTGACTACTACGCTGGCAGTGGGTTTAACCATAGACCGCAAGCGGCACTAGCTGTACGTAACGGTCCCCAGGTAGATGTTGATAAGAAGGCCGATGAGGAAACCCATCCGAACTCCTACTGAGTCTGATGTGACAATCTCCGTATAGTCCGGTCCGTTCGTCTAAGACTATCGCATATCGGGCCTAGGGGGCGGCAAGCGTCAGTCCCCTAATAGCGGTATAAGTCATGTCGGAGCGAAGCCCATTACACCCTGAGAAACTACTGGAACCTACCAGCAAATCTCGCTTGCCCTGGCTAGTGACTTTGCGTAATGGCTCTCTGACACAGCGCGATATCAACCCCCAATACCGGGAGAGACGAATCCTGTCTAACCGCCACTGCCTCCAAGTGCTCGGGACTGCACCCAACTGCTACCTGTTTGCACGACTCCTTTGAGCCGTGGTAGGGTAGCAATCTAAGAACAGTGGGACATACTCGAGGCGAAGTAGCAGTGTCAAGTCTGCGGACTATGCTGTACTCATGTCACCTGGGAACTGTTCACTGACGACTGGTATAAAACCAACCAACAGTTCCCTATGAGTCCTGTCCGGTGTACCCGTAACCTAACGAGCACCTGCATACTATCTCCAGTACGACGTATTGACGGCTGTGGGACAGACCATCTCCCCAACTGGAATGAGAAGCGTATACACTAGACTACTCCGGAGTATCGATGCCCTGTCTCGATAATCCAACGACTAGGGACCTGAATAAGGATGTACTTGTAGACTACCCAGCCCCTACTAGTGTGACTGCCATCATAACGCTGGTAGTCAAGCAAGATCCTAAGAGCTCTATCAATACGTTTACTCACATATTAAGATAGAAAAACCAAGTAGCATACTACCATGTTTAGCAAGACTGTTATATACATGTGAATATCCCAAGCTTCCATTAAGTAATATACAAACTAGTATGATACAGTAATGGCCTTCTAGGGCATAAACATTAACAGTCTTACAGCTCACAGCCCAACTTGCCTCTCAGCCGCCCAATCAAGCGTAGGGCTCTGCTTGTGAACCAGGAAATGGTGCCCCAAAGCAGCCGACGCCTATTCCCTCAAATCCAAAAGTGGGCGAACCGCATGAAAATCAGTCGCATCCTATCTAGGGAGATGTGTTGGCTACCGATGACGGTAGCCCGCTAACTCAAGGTCAAATCATGGATTTGGTTGTCGGTAAAGTCAAAACATTGGTGGCCGAAGCCGAAGCTCAAAAACATATTAGCAGTAGTGGGAGACCATATCCTGCTCAGTATAATCTGGTAGAATTTCCTAGCGGCTATGTCATCCCCAAATTCGGAAGATTCGACGGGATGGGAAATGCGAATCATCACATCGCCCACTTCAAAGCCTCATGCGGGAACACTAGGGGCAACGATGCGCTTCTCCTCCGCCAGTTCGTTAATAGCTTGACCAATGTTGCTTTCGACTGGTACGCGAGCATACCGGATGGCTCCGTTACTACTTTCGTCCAAATGCAATCTTTGTTTCGACAAAGGTTCATGAGCGTCAGCGATAAGATCACCATTGCCGAGCTCGTAAGGACCAAGCCTAAGAACAATGAAAGCAGCATGGATTTTATAACCCGATGGCGCAATCTCTCCGTTAAATGTGAACCGCCGATAGAGCAGGACCAATCTGTCAGTCTCCTCGTCAGAAATCTCAACAATTGGATGGCCCCGTTTCTATGCACCGCGGGTCTCAAAACATTCCAAGAGCTGACCAGGAAAGTTCAGATGCTGGATCGTTTAAAGCAGGAGTCCTCCTCGGATTCCCAAAATGACAATAGGTCCTGTAGAAACCGAAAGGACGATAATCGCAAAGGCGGAAATCCTGACGATTCTGAGTCTTTCAACACTTCGGCTAACCGAAATAATCGAGGGATAAGCGGGCCTAGTGCCAACCAGCCTCGGAAGCCAGTGTTTGGAGAGGGAGGAGAATCTCCACTGAAAGAGAAGCTGGACAAGGTCTATTCCTTCAGAAGGGACAAAATTCGTAAAATATTCAAAGACGCCCTGAGGAACGGTCTACAACTGCCAGAGTCAAAAAGACCACAGGAAGCAAATATGACCGACGACCCCAAATACTGCCCCTATCACAGAGTGATAGGTCATGCCATTGAGGACTGCTTCGTCTTCAAAGATTGGGTCGAAAAGTAATACAAGGAAGGAGAGATAGAACTGTCCAAAGGCGTGTTAATAAACAGTCAAGTCGCAACCGCCAATTTTACACAAACGGAGACCGAAGATCTTCATGAAACTGATTCTCTCAGACATCTGCCTTTCATTGAAAACAATCAACCACCATGTCATTAAACTGGGAACAGTCGACCTCTAAGTCGTTAAACTGTAAAAAAAATTAATAAATAAAAAAAGTGTGTATATAAACAAAAAAATGTGTAAATAAAAGAAAAATAAAGAAAAGCCGAACTGATAGGGCAACTCGCAATAAAAATCAGCGAGTAAAAATGAAAATGAAAATAAAGCCGAAATGATGGGGCAACCGCGAATAAATAGCCGAAATGATAGGGAAATCGCGACCTTCGCGATAAGAAAAGTTGAAATGATAGAGCAATCGCGGTAAAACAAAAAGAAAACAAAAAACAAACAAAACATCGGCGAATGATGAGTCGCTCCTGGTACCATATTCCAGTGTAGCGATGTAGATGCCAACCAAAATCCAATTTTTCAAAATTCTCCCAGCCCTACGGTTAGTCCCCAAATTGACTACCATATACAATCCACGGGCTTAAATAATTCTCATCACCCTCATGCCCCACCTAATCACCAGTTACGCGGCTGGTCTCCGCCTTTGGAATTATGCTCCATTGAGAAAACCCACTCATGTGTCCTCACGATACATGAGGAGAACAAACCTTTGTGGGATCCTTACGACTCGCGAAGGAAAAACACACTTAGGAGTCCCCACGACTCCTAAGTAGAAAATGCACCTGCGAGATCCTTACAACTCGCAGGGAGAAAATGCTTTTATGGGACCCTCACGACCTATAAAATTGAAAAGTCATAGGTGGTAGGGATCTAAACCTGTCTCCTAAGCCATCGCTCCCCAACCCCCAAGTGGCGAATGATGAGTCGCTCCTGGTACCATATTCCAGTGTAACGATGCAGACGCCAACCAAATTCCAAATCCCATATCCCAATGGCGAATGATGAGTCGCTCCTGATACCATATTCCAGTGCAGTGATGCAGACGCCAGCCAAATTCCAAATCCAAATCCCTAAGTGGCGAATGATGAGTCGCTCCTGGTACCATATTCCAGTGCAACGATGCAGACGCCAACAAAGTCCCGAAATTTTTATGGCCCTACGGTCTGGATCATACATCCTGCAAAACCGTATACAATCCACGGGCGTAAAATGATCCCAATCTCTCCCAAGTCCTACCGGCGAGACCACATTCAAAGTCCCACCGGCAGGGAAGGTTCAAAAAAAAAAGAAAAAAGAAAAAAAAAGAGATGGAAAAAAGGAAGGTATGTCCACAAGCAAAATGGGCACGGATGAAAACCCGAAAGGGTTCCGTGAGTAAAAACAGCAGGACTGCCGGCGAGTTTGTGAAAACCTGAAAGGGTGCAAACTCATGAAAAAGAGATGAAATGCACTCGCAAAGTCCTCTCGACTTTTTGAGGAGAAAATTCTCGCGTGAGATCCTTACGACTCACAAAAGAGCAACACACTTAGGAGTCCCCACGACTCCTAAGGAGAAAATACACCTACGAGATCCTTACGACTCGTAGGGAGAAAATGCTTTGTGAGACCCTTACGGCTCACAAAATCGAAAAGTCTTAGGTGATAGGGACCTAAAACCTGTCTCCTAAGCCATCGCTTCCTGATAAACAAGCGCAAATGATGATGTAGGGTTCCTAGGCACACCCATAAGGTTCTACAAGTGATCAAACATGGCCAATTCTAAATTTTCATGTGCCAAAGAAACCCTATGCAAGATCGATAACTAGACGTAAAGGCGAAACAACCAAGTAAACAACTTTAATGCTAAAGGAAAGTGACTACAACCTTTGTAGATCCGGTCCTCCACCTCCATAGCTCCGTGACGACGTCCCTCCGCTGTACCTATCGGAATCCTAGACTCTCGCGATGGTTTCATCGGAGAAAAGATCAGGCTAGGTCGTCGACTTCGATGCCGAAGATGATCTACGTCGAGGCAACTCAAGATCAAGCTCCAACTTCACCAAGTCATGAAACTTGTGAAGAAAACACCCTATACTACATGGCAAGTGGTAGAGGATGAAGAAATAGGAAGTGGGTTCACTTTAGAATTGGATTTCTCACTCTTTTTTCTCATTTCACCATTGAAGCTAGCAAGCTTCTTTCTTCTTGAGGAAGAAGAAGAAGAAGAAAAAGAATTTGATAAGTATATTAAAAATAGAAAATAAAGCCATTCTTATCATATAGCAACCATGGTTAAGTGTAGAGAATAAACTAGGGTTAGGTTTAATGGTTAGGTTAAGGCTAATAAACAAAATGGTTAAAGCTTCAAAGCTTCATGAAGATTCAAGAAAGAAACAAAGTTAGCCACCATTTTATTCTTGCCAAAATAAATGAATAAAAGAATAAATAAATAAGTAAAGATTACAAAACCCTAACCATTAACCTAAACAAGGTTTAAAGCATACACATACCCAAGTTTGCATGTATCATCAAACATGATACAAACTAGTGCACAAAACTATATCATATATACAATGTGCACTTCAAGTGAGAAAATCCATCTAAAGTGAACAAATATTAGTTAATGCAAAGTAATATATCAAATATATAATTATACATTAAATCATTAAATCAACACTTGATTTAACGATCCGGTCATATCGCATATGACCGACCAATATCCAATGTATCGACTTATCGAATCAATCCTCGATTCGATAACTAGGTTATATCAAATACAACCATTCGATACATTCATCGCGAGAATAGAATACGGTATCACATACACGCATTATTCTCGGTCCCGCACATATCTCATATGTGCTCCTATTTCGTTTCGCTTGAGCCTGGAAACCTCTGTGTAGGACTCTAAAGACTCGTCAATACGCCGGCAGCAGGTGATGATCATATCAAACACCCACAAGCCGCAAGCGGTCTGCTAAACGTAACAGCCACCCGGGTATTGAGCGATCAGAAGATCGACAAGCAAGCCCGCTCACACTCCTGTGAATCCAGCCAGTAACACTTACCGCACAGTCCGGTCTGTTCGTCCGATATGTCGCATATCTCGCCTAGGGGTGGTAAACGTCTGACCCCAATAGCTTGATAAGTCATGCCGATATAAGGTCCATAACATGTGTGAAACTACTGATAACACTTACCAGTAGATCACTGCAACCCTGGCCAGGGATTTCCAGTAATGGCCAGTCGTGCATAGCGCAACATCAACCCCCAATACCGGGAGAGACGAATCCCCTCCTATCGCTCATTGCCTCCATGTGAATCGGGACTGTACCCAAAAACCACCTGTTTGCATGACTCAGTAGAGCCGTGGTAGGGTGGAAATCAAAGCACAGTGGGAGACACACAAGACTCTATGACGATCTCGGGTCTACAGACTAAGCTGTACCAGTGTCACCAGAGAACTGCTATCTGACGTAAGGTATAATACCATCTGGGAGTTCTCGGCGAGTCTGTTCAGTGTACCCAGTCTCCACTGAGCACCCGCATACCATCTCTGATGTCAAACACCAATGGATATGGGATCATCCATCGCTCATCACATGGGTCGAGAAGATATGCGCTAGTCTACTCTGGAATATTGATTCCCCATCTCGATATTCCCACGACTAGGAACATTGAAGGATGTACTTATGGACTACCCTGGCCCCACTAGTATGATCTACATCATAGTCCTGGAAGTCGAGCACACATCCTAAGGGCTTTATCAACATGTAATCAGAGAGACAGAAAGTATACATGTTAAGATAAAGAGTAACCAGATAGCGTACTATCATGTCGAGCAAGAAAGTCCTACCTATATATGTCCCAGCATCCACTACAATATACATCCAATGTACAGTAATGGCCTCTAGGGAATACATATAACTAACAATCTCCCACTTGCACTAGGGCCATCTGTAGCAGTGGTTGCAGTATCACATACTCAACCATCCCTTATAAGTCTCTCTCTGGGAAAAGGCCTTTGTGAGTGGATCCGCCGTGTTATCCTCTGAGTCTACTCTCCTAACCTCGATCACTCTGGAGATCAACTATCTCCATGATCAGGTGATGCTGCCTCAGAATATGTCTGGGTCACTGATGGGACCAGGGTTCCTGGGCCATAGCCACACTTCCATTGACACACAATGGTAGGAACCTAGTTCATCTCATGAGCCAATATACACCCAAACTGCCTCTTTGGTAGTATCATTAATAGAGATGTCACCGGCCTTAATCGTCTAGTCTGCCACGGTATATAGCTTGGAACTCTTCCAACACACCGTCCCTTCACTAAGGGTAAAGACAATGCCTGCGACTGATATTCAGTCGTCCTTATCACCCTAGAACCTTTCCAGTGATTCTTCCCAGGATCGATTGATGCCATCTCACTAAACTTAGTGAAAAGCCTGATATCCATTTAGATCTATCTCATAGATCCAAATCCCAGGATTTAGGAGGTATCACTTTATCCTATATGGAGAATCCATGTGATAAGAGGAGATCGACCGATCGTAGCATAGGAAACTCCTTTCTTATCAAGAGTATGTCATCCACGTACTCTACGAGGATCATTACCATACTCCATACTACCCTTTTGTACATACATGGTTCATCTACCATTTTGATGAAGTCAAACTCTTTGACTACCACATCAAAACAGATGTTCCAACTCCGCGATACCTGCTTTATCCTGTAAAGCAACTTGCACACGTTTCCGCTGCTCTCACTGTTTACAAAGCCCTCTGGCTGTGTTCTTATAGACGTTCTCTGCTAAATCATTATTTAGAAAAGTAGTCATGGCACCCAACCACCAGATATCGTAGTCATGGTATGTAGCAATGGTAAGTAGGATCTGGATGGACTTAAGCATAGTCCCTGGAAAAGGTTTCATCATTATCCACGCTTGGTTGATGACGAAAACCTTTAACAAGTCTATCTTTGAAAGTCTCAACTTTTCCGCCTATACCAAGTAATCTTCTCAAGATATACTTGCTCCTGATGGGGATTTAACCCTTCAGATATTGCAACCAAAGTCCATACTTTGTTGGTGTATATGGATTCCATCTCAGATCGCTAAGCATCCAACCATTCTTACAGAGACCCTACTCTCGATGGCCTGCTCGAAACTAGTTGGGTCATCATCTCATGATGCAATCCTCGCTCCCACTGTCATCGAGAAACCGAAGTATCTCTCAGGCAGGTGAGGAACCCTACTAGATCGGCGGAGAGGCTGAGGTTCGTCGGGGACTATTGAATCCTTTGGTTCTGTCAAATCATTAGCTGCAGTTTTGTATAGCTGGAACCTTTCCAATTCTACAGAACTGACCTTGCCTCAATCTTGTCCGGATTTTACTTTTGACATAGGTCGGACAATCCCAAATCTTAACTTGCTTAAGAGATGGGTTCTTCCCATACCATATCTTATATGGAGTGGTAGGCACTGATTTGAATCGAACCCTATTCAATAGGTATGCAACTTCATAAGTGCATAGCCCCCTTAAAAGAAACAGGTAACTCAGTAGTACTCATCATAGAGCACACCATATCTAATGTGGTGTGATTGCTCCGCCCCGATACACCGTTGTGCTGTGGTATATTTAGAGAAGTAATATGGAGAGAGAATCTCATTCTCCTTTAGAATAGTCCCAGAGTTCCATGCACAAGTATTCTCCTCCCTGATCTTATCATAGGACATAATACTTATACCTGTATTTTGGTTCTCTACTTCCAACTTATATTCTGTGAATACCTCAAAAGTTTCGAACTTATGTTTCAAGAGGAACATATGACTGAATCTTGAGAGATCATCAGAGAATGTAGTGAAGTACAAAGAATCGGTCCTGGTATGTGTAGACAGGGGACCTTACATACATCATCATGTATCAGTCCCAAGAGTTTACTAACTCTTTCTCTGTTTCTAATAAACAGAGCTATGGTCATCTAATCTTTGTGACATGACTGGCAAGTTTCACAAGATGTAAATTTAAACTGATTTAAATATGCATCTAAAATATAACTTCAGCCAGTCGGGTCGCATTGATATGACCTAGTCTACAATACCTCAAGAAGGATTCATTCATTTCTGAACTCTTCCTCTTGTGTGTGTTTTGTATACTAGGAACTGTAGTTTGATTTAGAACGTCAATGCTTTTAGATATCGTGCCTAAACCGATCAACTTTTGATATAGGAAATGTTCAAAACAATATCCAGCAATACAAAATTTTATCATTTCTTTACTTGTAAAGAGACTGATATGATTTTGTATATCAGGTTCGGTATCTAATAACATTCGTTCAGAATCAATGTACTGGTAATACAGGGTGACAGTGACCAACAGAATTGGCTGCAACACTTGCCCCATTTTCTGTCTCATGAAACTTATCACCCGTACTCAGTTCTCTACCTTTCTTTAGCCATATGTAACAGATTACATTTGCGGGATCCTGATCCGGTATCTAATACCCAGGACGCAGAGGATTTCTGACCTACTTTCTTGTTGTACGTACCTCTTTCTTTACTGAGAAACAGTTCTTTATAATGAACACACCCGAAGGAGATGCATCATATGCACTTTCTTCGTTTAGGCGGCATGGGAATTCTGGTATTCCCCTATTTCCTACTCTGTCTTATAACAATTATAAGTTGGAGCGGGACCAATGTTCCCCAGCTCAGTATAACAAGCGGGTTCGGTCAATACATCCATATTATTATCTTGATTAAGGCGTGATATGGTCGCTACCTGAAGAGAGAGAGAGAAGAAAACACTCTGCGTGCGCTCTTGCAAGATTAGATTGGTTATTTATTTTATCTAATCAGGATGGCTCCCACTGTTTCTATCAAATCTTCCTTCAAACCTTAACAGGAAAGACTAGCCGGGATTAATTACACTCTACAAGTTCGCCAATCTTTCAGCCAGGCTAGTGTCGGTACTTTGAGGGAGGTTCCCCATGCTTTCGCACGGACCTAATTACAGTAAACCTCGTTTTCCCAGAGGCGTAACCCCGTTGACACCTTTCTAGACACCGACTTGATCGGCTAATTGTAAAGTGCAAAAATCTCCCAGCAGTAACAATTACTCGCAGTGGGTATCGGGATCCAACTATCACATAGAAGGTATGCAATCTCATTGCAAGTTTCAACACTTGAAACTCCCGATAATGGTTTTCACCCCTAGCACCTATGACCTTGGCTAAGGTCAACAAATCATAAGCACTAGTCAAGTTCTACCCGTCATTTCATGATTAATTAGACCCACCCACATGACCCTTGGCTAACGTCAACAAAGACACATGACTGTCCTAACTAATCGCATCATATGCGGTGTAGGAAGACATCACTTAGCTACCGTACACTGTGCCTTGACTATGGTCAACAAACACAGCACCAATACTAAGTACTCTACTTCCTAAAATGACGGAGGGTTGCGGCTGGTTTTTAAGAAAACCTTTAATGCTTTGAACTTGATCTCGTTGCGGAATCAAATGGTTTTTAAATGGAATGTTTTTGAGGCTTTTCCAGTTTTGCTAAAGGGGTCACTCCCGGTGAAGGGATCGTCGGCCCTTTCCTCGTCGAATGAGGTGCAGGATATATCATATATATCACTGTGCAAAGCAGAAACTATAGAAGCAATCAAAAAACAAACTGAGAGTTGTAGCATCTGCCAGTTATTGCTAAAGGAGTCACTCCCGGTGAAGGGATTGTTAGTTATATGTATGCCCTAGAGGCCATTACTGTACATAGGATGTATATTGTAGTGGATGCTGGGACATATATAGGGAGGACTTTCTCGCTCGACATGATAGTATGCTATCTGGTTACTCTTTACCTTAACGTGTACACTGATTGTCTCTCTGTTACATGTTGGTAAAGCCCTTAGGATGTGTACTTGACTACCTGGACTATGATGCGGATCATACTAGTGGGGACATGGTAGTCCATAAGTACATCCTTCAAAGTCCCTAGTCGTGGGTGTATCGAGACGGGGCATCGATATACCAGAGTAGACTAGCGTATACCTTCTCGACCCATACAGATGGGCGATGGATGATCCCATATCCATTGGTGTTTGACATCGGAGATGATATATGGGTGCTCAGTGGAGACTGGTACACTGGACGGACTCGCCGAGAACTCCCAGATGGTATTATACCTCACGTCAGATGGCAGTTCTCTGGTGACACTGGTACAGAGTAGTCTGTTGACCCGAGATCGTCATAGAGTCTTTTGTGGTTCCCACTGTGCTTTGATTTCCATCTTACCACGTCCAAGAGGGCGTGCAAAACGGTGGTTTTTGGGTATAGTCCCGAGTCACATGGAGGCAATGAGCGATAGGAGGGGATTCGGCTCTCCCGGTATAGGGGGTTGATGTTGCGCTGTGTTCGATTGGCTATAACAGGAAATCCCTGGCCAGGGTTGCTGAGATTTACTGGTAAGTGTTACCAGTAGTTTCTCGAAGTGTTATAGACCTCATATCGACACGACTTATCGAGCTATTGGGGTCTGACGTTTACCACCCCTAGGCAAGATATGCGACATATCAGACGATCAGACCGGACTGTACGGTAGTGTTACTGGTTAGATTCACTGGAGTGTGAGCGGGCTTGCTCGTCGATCT
This sequence comes from Agapanthus africanus, assembly GCA_030015575.1. Lineage (NCBI taxonomy): Eukaryota > Viridiplantae > Streptophyta > Magnoliopsida > Asparagales > Amaryllidaceae > Agapanthus > Agapanthus africanus. The sequence goes on from CM057337.1 coordinate 545,471,463, forward strand.
TCAGATCGCTCAATACCCGGGTGGCCGTTACGTTTAGCAGACCGCTTGCGGCTTGTGGGTGTTTGATATGATCATCACCTGCTGCCGGCGTATTGACGAGTCTTTAGAGTCCTACACAGAGGTTTCCTGGCTCAAGCAAAACGAAATAAGAGCACATATGAGATATGTGCAGGACCGAGAATAATGCGTGTATGTGATACCGTATTCCATTCTCGCGATGAATGTATCGATTGGTTGTATGCGATATAACCTAGTTATCAAATCAAGGGTTGATTCGATAAGCCGATACATTGTATACTAGTCGGTTGTGTGCGACATGACCGGATCATTGAATCAAGTGTTGATTTAATGATTTAGTGCATAATTATATATTTGATATATTACTTTGCATTAAATAGTATCGGTTCACTTTAGATGGATTTTCTCACTCACCCGTGCGCATTGCATATGCGATATGATTTTGTGCACTTGCTTGTATCATGTTTGATGATGCATGCATAACTTGGGTTGTGTAAAGAATTGACCATGGTTTTATGAAAGGTTAGGGTTTTATTTCCATATTCATTTATTTAATTATTCTTTTAGAAAATTAAATGGCAAAGAGAAATAAAATGGTTGCTTTCATTTTGTTTTGTTTCTTTCATGAAACATTTGACCATTTTGTCTCCTTGCTAAACCCTAACCCTTTATTTAACCTTAGTCAATTCTCTACACATTACCATAGTTAAAATTATGATAAGGATTGATTTTTATATTCTATTCTATTCTTATCATAATACTTATCTTCTTCTTGCTCTTCTTCTTCTTCATTTTTCTTCACTTGAAGAAAGCAAGGTCATCAATGGTGATTGATGATAAAGAGTGAGAAATCCAAAACTAAAGTCTACCCACTTCCTATTTCTTCATCCTCTACCTCTTGCCAAATAGTAGAGTGTGTTTACTTCACAAGATTCTTGACTTGGTGAAGTCGGAGCTTGATTTAGCGATGCCTCGACGTAGATCATCTTCGGCATGGACATCGACGACCTAGCTCGCCATTTCTCCGACGAAGCGACACTAGAGCCCGGATTTTGATTTGGACAGCGGAGACGACTTCGTTGCGGAGCTATGGAGGTGGAGCACCGGATCTACAAAGGTTGTATTTCCGTATCTCTTAGTTAAGTGTTAACTAGTTCTTGTTTTCGCCTAGAAATCTAGCAAACGATCCGTACATTAGGGTTTCTCGGCACCGAATTTTTGAAATTGGCATGGTAGATGCCTTTAGAGACCTCACTAGAGTGCCTAGGAACCCTACAGTGGTATCAGAGCCTAGCTAGAGCCTTAGGCGAAGTCCAGACGGAATTTGAAGTCCGAACGAACCCGAAACCGGATCACAATCATGCTCTCTGGACAGTTTGTAAAATCTGGGATTTTTCCATATTAAAAAGTGCTAAAAAATTCAGCAGGGATTTTTATGACTTACTGTGAAAAACGGAGATCTAACTCCGTCATAACGGCGCGGAACCGCGGCCTAAGCCCACGTGGCGCGGCAGTTCCGCGGCGCTACTATTGAGTCTTTGACTCCCTTTTGCACAGTAATTCCTTTTTTAATATGCTGAGTTTTCTGGGATTTTTTAATAATTTTTCAAGAGTTGAATTTTTCAGAGGTGGTTTTGGGGTTTCGGAGTTTCGATCGGAATATCAAATTTTGTCTGTGTGCCTTTCCGGATAAATTGCAGACTATGTTAAAAAGTTCGACCGGATATAAATACCCAATTTTTCCCCTGTCGGGAAATTTCCAAGTGTTGGATTTTTCCGTACTTTAACGACGTTCTAAGTAGTGCAAATAATGCGATGGACCCTCTAGAAGACAACAAACCTTAACTCGATTATGTGACCGTCTTGAACTGCCCTTTGAACCTTCGGGTTTGGGGCAGTACGGCGTGCCACATGTGAGGCGTTGGCTTGACCCTTCTACGGCTGGACCGTTGGTACTGAGGCACGAACGGAGTGTTGTTAGACTTGTTTCATGTGTTGAGCTGTATCGGGAAAACTTGGGTATTCGACTGTTCGATCGGAAAGTTTAACATTTTCTGTTTATCTGGAATGTGATACAACAATTGGAATTCACAAAAGTTATGTGATAACTGAATGAATGTTATAAACATAGCAGTTTAGTCTCACTTGATCGGTTGCCACGGAATTTTGATGTGATCAAAAGTCCGTCGCAATCACGTAACGTACGCGGATACTCGCCGGGTAAACTTTATAGACAGCTTCACTCCATAGCCCCGACCAAGTGACTGTAGGAGAACCCCGTCGCCGAAAGCATCCGTTCGGGTGCTCGCGGTAGCGGTGTTCCGCCTTGGTACACTTCGTCGACGGTATCAGGGGTGCGACCGTCTACTGAAGTTTGCGACGAGCATTCGATCAGTATGTCGGGAATCCTGTTGAATTGTCCGACTTGATATTGAAAAGAGTTTTCGATATTGAGACTAAAATGCGGGGTTTATAAATGTTAGGCATGTGATGTCTAAGGTATTCATTTGATTAGGCATGCGATGTCTATGCAGATTGCGGATTCCAACTATTGTAGTTTTACACTTTCTTCTCTGTGACCGTAAGTGTAATATGTGATATCGCCGGTTTCGTTGCTATATGCCAACGACAATTGGGATGCGCATATTTACTTACGTTGATGACATGTGATGTTATGTGTTGCTGGATATGTTATATTGGATCGTCGTGTTTGAATAGCCGGGGGTATTTATGTGAGATGAGTGTTTTTCATTTTCATTCATGTAAAAACTTGTATGTAATATTCTTTTATTGGGGCACTTCCAGGTTGCGGAAGTTGTCACCTTTTGTATATTATTTACTTTTCCGCACTAGGATAGACCCAAGGAGGAGGGCATAAGTAACCGGGTTCTGGAGTCCAGTGGGAGACCAACTCGAGGAGTCGAGTCCGGGTCTCCTAACTCCAGAATTGGTAGGGTTGCTTGCCGCTCTCGTAGGGGTCTAGGGGTGTGGGTTTGGCTATTCATCACGACCGTGGAATCCGTGTTTTATACTGGCTCGTATTGAAAACACGGACGTCCTAGTATATCCAATATTTCATATGTTTTTTCTGCTGTGCTTTATCTGTGATGAGATCATGCGATGTTCTGTGGCAGATATTATATATAGTATATATGATATATTATATAGACGTTACTTATGTTTTACACCCGCGCTAGCCCTGCCCTGCTCTGTCGTTAGTTACCTAACCTAACGGTGCACGAGGGGACATCGAGGCGAATGCGGATGGCATAAGTGTACGTCATATCTATCTGTGATGTTTAGGTACTTAAATGATGGGACTTCATTAATGAGATTAATGAAATTAAAAGAAACCTAAGATGTTGTAGAATCGAATTTCAAAATAAAACAGGTAGCTACAGTTCTTGCTTTGCACAGTGATATATATGATATATCCTGCACCTTATTCGATGAGGAAAGGACCGAGATCCCTTCACCGGGAGTGACTCCTTTAGCAATAACTGGCAGATGCTACACACTCGGTTTGTCTTTTGATAGCTTTTAAGAGTTCTGCTTTGCACAGTGATATATGTGATATATCCCGCACCTCATTTGACGAGGAAAGGACCGACGATCCCTTCACGGGGAGTGACTCCTTTAGCAAAACTAGAAAAGCCTCAAAAGCACTCCATTTTAAAATCATTTGATTCTACAACGATATCAAGTTCATTACGCAATAGGTTTTCAGAAAAACCTGTCGTAGCCCTCCGTCATTTCAGATAACTGCTGTTTAGTATTCATGCTGCGTTTGTTGGCCTCCGTCAAGGCGCAGTGTGCGGTAGCTAACCAGTATTTATCTGCTTATGCATATGATGCAGATTGAATTAGGGTAGTCGTGCGGCCTTGTTGACCTCCGTCAAGGGTCGTGCGGGTGGGTTTAATTCGATCAAGAAATGACGGGATGAACTTGACTAGTAGCCTATGGTTTGTTGACCTCCGTCAAGGTCATAGGGTGCTAGGGGCAAAATATTATCGGGAATTTCAAGTGTTGAAATTTGCAATGAGATTGCATACCTTCTATGAGATAGTTGGATCCCGATACCCGCTGCGAGTAATTGTTACTCCTGGGAGAGTCTTATACATTACAATTAGCCGATCAAGTAGGTGTCTAGAAAGGTGTCAACGAGGTTACGCCTCTGGGAAAACGAGGTTTACATTAATTAGGTTCGTGCGAAAGCACGGGGGACCTCCCTCAAAGTACCGACACTGGCCTGGCTGAAAGATTGGCGAACTTGTAGTGTGTAATTAATCCCGGCTAGTCTTTCCTTTTAGGGTTTGAAGGAAGATTTGATAAAAAGCAGTGGGAGCCAATCTTTCAGCCTACAGTATGCAGTGATTTGATTTGCACATCCAGCGTAGTTTTCATGCACCCTTAGTGTTTTGATATACGATTTTGGTGCACGCCAGATGCACTAAATCGGGATTCTTCGTGCATGTCACATGCACCTGATTTTTTTTTCTGTCAGGCACACATGTTGCCTACGACAGATGTTTCGTGCACACCAGTTGCACCTAGATGTTGTTTTGTACACCTGTTTGACACATATATGGATTTTGATTCCTTGCGCACCAGACGCATAGGATATTCTTATATATGCATTTTGGGGACTGATTTCTAGTAGAGCAGTACAGTTTATGATATTCTCTATGTATTGATGTTTTCGGAACCCCGACAAATTGGATTATTACTGAAATTGCTTTAGTATTGGGGGTTTAAATTTAAATTCGGGGACCGAATTTCTTTAAGGGGGGTAGATTGTAACATTTCAAAAAGATAAAATATTAATTTTGGGAATTTTTATAATTTAATATTATTTTATTGATTATTTTAATATTAAATTTATAATTAAATGCAAATAAATAGGAAAAATGTTAGAAAAATTATGGAAAATTCTAAAATAGGGTAAATTAGAGAATTATGACATTTTAAAGTTTTTGTGATTAGTTTGACACTAATTTAGTGCTAATCGCGATTAAAAATCGCTAATCGGATTTTTGGCTTTTTTTGTGCAAAACTAGCACATATCATTTTTATCACACTTGTGCATTTTCTACCATGTTACTTTGGGTTTACTATTGGGGTGAGAAGGTTTTGGAAATAAAGAAAAAAGGAAAAAGGAAAAGAAAAGGGAAAAGGAATAAAGAATTGGTAGTAGGTGAGAGAGAGAGGTATGGACCATTGACTTGAACCCTTAGCCATTTTTCCCCCTCTCATTTTCTCCCCCTCTCCCATGATTGCTGCTGCTGCCTCTCCTCCATCTTCCTCCCCTCTTCAACTCCTCACTTCATCTCAAAAATCACTCCAAAACCCCAATCTCCTTTCATTAAAAATGTGCAAAATCCCTAGATCTACACATGGAGCTAAAGAAGCAAGGATTTTGGCCACTAGGGGGCAACTCAAGAAAATTCTTGAGTTGCCAAATGAGGTATTTTCTGGATCATTATCTTGGTTTATGCATTACTTATACCCCATGTTTAGTTTAGAATTGAAATTGTGGGTTTTTGTGGAATTGAGAAAAACCTAGTTAGGGTTTGAGTGAAGTTGTGTTGTATTATGAAATTGAGCTCAGTAGAGGTTTTACCAACACCCTAGTGTATGAATTGGAACCCAAAACCTGAAGCTAAAACCAGAATACGGATTTTAGAAACCAATATCGGGGAAATTGTGTAATCTGTGATGGTTAACTTGAATCTGCTAACACCCCGAGACCCCTAAAATAATATTGAGTGGACAGTAAGATGTGCAGGCACCAGAGAGGCAACACCCCAAACCCTAGCCCCCAACTCATCCGTACGGCCGCCGAAATCCCCATTCTGGCCGCAATTTGCGGCCAGACCAGAGAGGAATTTCCTCGTTTTGCGTGCCTGGCCCTATTTCCTCAATTCTTGGCCCTGGGTACTTCTAGTTTTGACAGATTATATCTAGGGTGAAATCTGGGACATATATCCTAAGTTGCTTTTTGGGTTTCGTGTTTCTGTATTTGTGATTCTGAAATTGTGGACTTTGTTTTGCCTCGACTATTTGGCGTTTATACGACGATATAGAGGATTTATTGATGGTTTTGAAGGCGTGCCATAGGTTCTCACCTATAGGCGCCTTATCGTACCGTTTTGGATTTTATGCGCCGTTTTAGCTTGGATTTGGTTTTAATGCGCATATACGATATTTTGATGTGTAGGTACCCATGAAGACTTCGGGATGACAAGCAAATGCGTGGTGACGTCCGCTAATGATGATGCAAGGTGAGTAGATTATATCTACAGGGGGAAGTCGGGTGGATGGCGTATAGCACCCCCGCAGTCCGTAGATAGATTACTATGTAGTTATTGTGATAGTTAGGTGTATTATGGATAGTGTAGGGTTAGAAGTGACTAGTGTAGTTCATAGTCACGAACCCTAGAATAGAGTTACACCTACACGCACACCCTTGCATATTACTTATACTTGCACTGTGTTTTGATGATATGGGATGACTTTGGAGATGAGTCGATGATGTGGGCTTTGTGCCGCAAGATCAGTGATTTGATATGATTCATATTTGGGATATGACTTGTGATTCTTGCGGGCTTGGGATATGTGTTTACCCCCGCATGCATACTTTATTGATGGTATCGATTTGTACTAGACATAGAGTAGTACCCCCAGATTATATGTTCTGATGATAGTGATACCTGTTATGTGACGAGATAGTGAGATGTTGACCTGTACCCAGCTTTTGGGGATGTCGTACGATGATTTACCGTACGAGCCGATATTGATGATAGATCCGCACTCATAACTAGAGGATGTCCTATGATATGTTCTTGAGGCGGGATCACCGACTATATACCTATATATATATATATACCGACTCAGATTTAGGTGGTTTCCACACCTACCCCTCCTGATTGACCTGATACTTAGATGTAGTTTGCATAGTAGATACTTCACTGTGGTGTTGACTACTAGATTTCTGCATTTCCATGCTATTCGCATTGCTGGCATATGTTCATTGCTATATTATTATCATGCTGTTAGGACACCAGCACCATTATCGATGATGCGTATGTTCCACGTACACTATTTGCCGGCTCACACACTTCATCATCGATAATTGCCATGCCACTACACGGTAATATTGTTGCATGATTTCCGATATGATTACTTTTCTTTACATGTCGCATACATCATGGATTGATTGCATAGCACATCGCATTAGATTTACTTCTTGATGTTGGATTTTCATGTGATTTCTGATTTTGAGGACCGTGGGATTATTTAAGAAAAGATGCTCTATTATGAAAAACCCGGTACCTCGTGATATGATATTTCGGTGCGTCCACCACGCGTTTTCTCGGTGCTGAGACGTGTGCTTGAAACCCGATTCGAGGAGTGGATGATCCATTTGCGGGTTCGTGGTGGGCCCGGTATGGTTCCCCTCGGCAAGATGATCGATGGGTTTTGCCGATTGAGCGTGGAGGCGGGCGAGTACCTACCGGTGATTGTATTTGAGCTCGGCGGATATCTGGAGGATACCGACCGGAGTCGAGAGATGGGCGTACTGCCGGGGCCGAGGGCCGATTCCGCAGACATAGCCCGCGAGCCGATCCGGACTGACGGAGCCGGATAGATGAGGATTTACGTGTCGATGCTAGGCACGGGTTTCATGATGTTTTCCATGATTTTGTTTATATCCTCACATTGCATACATGATGCTCATTGTCAGTGGGTGACAGGTGGACGGGTTCCACATATATACAGACATGGATTATATACAGACATGGATTATATACAGACATGGATTATATACAGACATGGTTCATATACAGACTGGATTTACACTTATCATACTTCATTTGTATATATAACAGGGTATGAGGGCGCTGTTATATATACCCTTACACCAATATTAGTGGTATGGGACGCTAATATATGTGTATTGATATCATTGATATTTCATGATATTTACTTCATGCAGACATACCTTATACTGATGGCATGTTATTACCAGAGTACCTGGCACTACATACATGATTAGATGTTACCTTGCCACCTTATCACACTCAGATGTACTCTTGTGGTTATATTACTGATCGTTGACTTAGGTTTATGTCTTGCATTCGGTTTCTGCTTGTAGATGTTTCTATTCACGAGTTGGCAACTCACCCCCGTTGTGCCACAGTTCTTGCAGGTTCTGCCGTACAGGTTTCATTGCGGCATTTCTGGCACACTACCTTCTTGCGGGTGATTTGCTTTTGGTAGGTGGATTCTTTCGCATCAAGAACCACCATTGTATTTATTTTATTCATTGTATCTAGAATTTCCATCAACCAAAATTTGTATATTGTTTCAGACCTAGACCTTAGTGATGTATTATTCGACCTTAGAGTCGCGCTTAGTAGTATTGCGGTTTTCTTGCTGCTTTTAGCCTTCTTTTGGATTTGATCCTCGCCACTTGGCGTTGTATATTATATCATTGTTGCATGTGTGGTTGTGACCGTCAATTGACGAAGAGCTAGCTCCCGCTTGGGGATGCCTTTATCATTGCTTATATTGTTATCCTTGTTGTACCCCATTCGGGGCCAGTTTTACAAAAGAGACTCTGCCGAAATTTTTAGAAAAGACCTTACTGTTTTCAAAACGTACTTTCGGCTTAGTTATTTAAAAACCTTAATTTCAAACATGTTTTCTTCACTTCTTTAAACCAGTTTCTTTACGAATTCTTAAAAATGGTTTTAGATTTCTGGGCTTTTGGCTTACTTGGATCCGATGGAGTCCTATAGACTTCATATGGTTCAAGGGCCAGTCACGTGCTCTTTCGGGTCGTGACACATCTGACGTGAGGTATAATACCATCTGGGAGTTCTCGGCGAGTCCGTTCAGTGTACCCAGTCTCCACTAAGCACCCGCATACCATCTCTGATGTCAAACACCAATGGATATGGGATCATCTATCGCTCATCACATGGGTCGAGAAGATATGTGCTAGTCTACTCTGGATTATCGATGCCCCGTCTCGATATTCCCACGACTAGGAACAATGAAGGATGTACTCATGGACTACCCAGGCCCCACTAGTATGATCTACATCATAGTCCTGGAAGTCGAGCACACATCCTAAGGGCTTTATCAACATGTAATCAGAGAGACAGAAAGTATACATGATAAGATAAAGAGCAACCAGATAGCGTACTATCATGTCGAGCAAGAAAGTCCTACCTATATATGTCCCAACATCCACTACAATATACATCCAATGTACAGTAATGGCCTCTAGGGCATATATATAACTAACAGATGATTGGCCCCTGGTACCATATTCCGATATAGCGATACTGATGCCAAGCAAAAACCAATTCCTAAATCCTCCCGGGGCAAATGATGAGTTGCTCCTGGCATTATTCCAGTGTAGCAATACAATTGCCAAACCAAAACCAATTCTCAAATCCTCTCATGCCAAATGATGATTCACTTATGGTACCATATTCCAGTATAGCGATATTGATGTCAACCCGAATCAAATCAAACCAGCAAGCTCTGCGTCGAAATCATGTGTCGTCTTAGAATGTACCCAGTATCAGAATCATAATTTGCCTCGGAGTACCTGCCTTCCCTATCGGAATTATACTTCGCCTGGGAATCAACCTCTGCATTGAAATTATGCTTCGGTCAGAATGTCTGCCGCTTTTCGGAATGATGCTTCGAATCCTGGAATCATGCTCCACCCTTCGGAATGATGCTCCGAATCCTGGAATGATGCCCCGCTCTTCGGAATGATGCTCCGAATCCTGGAATCATGCTCCACTCTTCGGAATGATGCTCCGAATCCTGGAATCATGCTCCGCTCTTCGGAATGATGCTCCGAACCCTGGAATCATGCTCCGCTCATCGGAATGATGCTCCGATCCCCTGGAATCATGCTCCGCTCATCGGAATGATGCTTCGATCCCTTGGAATCATGCTCTGCTCTTCGGAATGATGCTCCGATCCTTGGAATCATGCTCCGCTCATCGTAATGATGCTCCGATCCCTGGAATCATGCTTCGCTCTTCGAAATGATGCTCCGAACCCTGGAATCATGCTCCGCTCATCGGAATGATGCTCCGATCCCGTGGAATCATGCTCCGCTCATCGGAATGATGCTCCGATCCCCTGGAATCATGCTCCGCTCTTCGGAATGATGCTCCGATCCCTGAAATCATGCTCCGCTCATCGGAATGATGCTCCGATCCCTAGAATCATGCTCCGCTCATCGAAATGATGCTCCGATCCCTGGAATCATGCTCCGATCATCGGAATGATACTCCGATCCCCGGGAATCATGCTCCCCGAGGCATACTCCGACCCTGGAATTATGATCCGTGAATCAGAATGATGCTCCGATCCCCAGGAATCATGCTCCCCAGGATGATGCTCCGCCCTCGGAATGATGTTCCACCTCGAAGTTCGGCTTCAAGATCCATCAATTTCATGCACACAACTCAAATATGCTGTAGGCATTTATTGATGGGGGGCAATTTGTTGGGGTAAAAATTTGGACACCGGTTGACCGAGTCAAAGTCAAGGTCAACCCCCAAGCCAGGTGGGCCCAAGCCCAGGTCAAGCGGGCCCATGCCTAAGTCAAGCCCGCGACCAGCCTTTTCCATGCCAAAATATAGATCATGTAATAAATGATTTTTTATGTAATTTTTTATGCATGAATGTATGCGAAATGAGCATAAAGCCAGATTTTTGTAAGCCAATGGCTTATGTGCAAAAAGAAATGGCACATGAGCCATGGGATGGCTAAAATGCCATTTTTGTAAAGTTCAAGGGGCTATATGTAAAGTGTATAGCCTATAAAGGCAAGGATAATGAAAATATCTCAAGAACTTTTTCTCTCTCCAAAGAAAAATCTAGATCTGTGATCTTCTCCTTCCTCAAGGTTCTAAACCTTCATCTTTTTTTTAATTAAATCAAAAGTTTTATTCTTCCTTTTCCAAAACTAAATAGTTTTTCACCACAAAACCTGTAAGACCATACTACTTCTCCCGGTACTTTCGGGCATGCGGATTTGGTGAAAAACAATTTTCTAGAGGCGGTAACATGGACTCAAAACCGGATCTTGGTTAAACATCTAACTAACAACCTAACTAGGAATTGTTAACTACTCGGTTAGGGGTTATACCTTTCTTTCTTGAACTCCTTCATTTTCAAGCCTCGATGGTTGTCCGGATCGGCTTCACCCCGTCGTCTCCTTGCGCCGAAGATCGATCCACCTGAAAGCTTCTACCTTTGGCTTCTTCTTCGGTCTTTGAAGAAACTAGTTCACTTGGTTTGCTAAACCTTATGAACTAGAGCGAGTAGAGAAGAGTGTGTTGGGATTTTCTCTATGGTTCTTGGTTCTCAACACATGAGATAAGTGAACCATAGACAAAGAGAGGGAGAGCAAGAGGAAGAAGATGAGAGCTCAAGAACAAGAGAGAGAATCAAAATGATAGAATGAGAAATACTTTTCTCTCTTGGCCTCATAATCCAAAACCATCATCACAAAAATAGTAATCAAGTATTGTGTAAATGGTTTAAGTCAAAATGGCTATATCATTTCATGCACTCATATTGCACAAGAGAACAAGTAAGTGAAAAGTCTTTGCCATGAAATGATAGCCATTGTCATCATGATGGTCAACTAGTCCAACCTAGTCAACCGGTCAACAAAGTCAACAAAGTCAACCCCTCAACAACCATGTCACCACAATACTTAATTAATATTATTGTTAATCATATATCATATTCTCGTTAGGGTTGAGCAAAAAGTCAATAGTCAACGGTCAACAACCCTAATGAGAATCCTCTGCCTCCGGCTCTCCGCCAACTGTGCATACACACCCGCATCCGCGTTCCGAGGAACACAAATACAAACTGGATAAAACCAATCCCAATACGTACACTAGGATCTGGCTTAAACCAAAGCCCGCTAGTGTAAACTGTCCGGACACTAAACGTACATAAGTGCACGGATGTGACTGAACCCTGTCGCAAAACCATGCGACCTGTCGCAAAACCACGCGACCTCTACTCTTTTGCCTAAAGGCGAATAGCTTTCTGTGTGGGACACTAAAGACTCGACACTACGTGTTAGTTATATGTATGACCTAGAGGCCATTGCTATACATAGGATGTATATTGTAGTGGATCCTGGGACATATATAGGAAGGACTTTCTTGCTCGACATTATAGTATGCTATCTGGTTGCTCTTTACCTTAACGTGTACATAGATTGTCTCTCTATTACATGTTGGTAAAGCCCTTAGGATGTGTACTTGACTACCTGGACTATGATGCGGATCATACTAGTGGGGACATGGTAGTCCATAAGTACATCCTTCAAAGTCCCTAGTCGTGGGTATATTGAGACGGGGCATCGATATACCAGAGTAGACTAGCGTGTACCTTCTCGACCCATACAGATGGGCGATGGATGATCCTATATCCATTGGTGTTTGACATCAGAGGAGATATACGGGTGCTCAGTAGAGACTGGGTATACTGGACGGACTCGCTGAGAACTCCCAGATGGTATTATACCTTACGTCAGATGGCAGTTCTCTGGTGACATTGGTACAGAGTAGTCTGTTGACCCGAGATCGTCATAGAGTCTTGTGTGGTTCCCACTGTGCTTTGATTTCCACCTTACCACATCCAAGAGGGCGTGCAAAACGGTGGTTTTTGGGTACAGTCCCGAGTCATATGGAGGCAATGAGCGACAGGAAGGAATTCGTCTCTCCCGGTATAGGGAGTTGATGTTGCGCTGTGTTCGATTGGCTATAACCGGAAATCCCTGGCCAGGGTTGCTGAGATTTACTGGTAAGTGTTACCAGTAGTTTCTCGAATTGTTATAGACCTCAGATTGACACGACTTATCGAGCTATTGGGGTTTGACGTTTACCACCCCTAGGCCAGATATGCGACATATCAGACGATCAGACCGGACTGTACGGTAAGTGTTACTGGTTGGATTCACAGGAGTGTGAGCGGGCTTGCTCGTCGATCTTCTGATCGCTCAATACCCGGGTGGCCGTTACGTTTAGCAGACCGCTTGCGGCTTGTGGGTGTTTGATATGATCATCACCTGCTGCCGGCGTATTGACGAGTCTTTAGAGTCCTACACTGAGGTTTCCTGGCTCAAGCGAAACGAAATAGGAGCGCATATGAGATATGTCCGGGACCGAGAATAATGCGTGTATGTGATACCGTATTTCATTCTCGCGATGAATGTGTTGATTGGTTGTATGCGATATAACCTAGTTATCGAATCAAGGATTGATTCAATAAATCGATACATTGAATACTAGTCGGTTATATGCGATATGACCGGATCATTGAATCAAATGTTGATTTAATGATTTAATGTATAATTATATATTTGATATATTACTTTGCATTAACTAGTATTGGTTTATTTTAAATAGATTTTCTCACTTGGATATACAAGTTGTATATGTGATATACTTTTTGTGCACATGATTGTATCATATTTGATGATGCATGCTTACTTGGTTAAGTGTAAAGAATTAAACCATGGTTAAACTAATGATTAGGGTTTTGTTTTTCCATTACTTATTTATTCATTTATTTATTTTCTTTTTCATTTTGGAAAGGATAAATGAATAGTTGATTGTTTTGTTTGTTAGTTGAATCTTCTTGAAGCTTTGACTAAGTCATCACTCTTGTCTTATACTTAACCCTAACCATTCAAGTTAACCATGGTCTATTCTCTACACTCAACTAAGGTTAGTATATGATAAGTATTTCAATTATTTTCTAATTATTCAATACTTATCATATTCTATTGTCTTCTTCCTCTTCTTCTTCTTCATGAAGAAACCTTGCTCCATCAATGGCAACTTGAGCAAATGAGTGAGAAATCCAATTCTAAAGTGAACCTACCTCCTATTTCTTCATCCTCTACCTCTTGCCAAGTAGTATAGGGTGTTATCTTCACAAGTTTCATGACTTGGTGAAGTGGGAGCTTGATCTTGTGATGCCTCGACGTAGATCATCTTCGGCTTCGAAGCCGACGACCAAGCCCGCCCATTTTTCCGATGAAGCCGATGCCAGAGTCCGGGATCCGATTTGGACAGCGAAGGGACATCATTGCAGAGCTATGGAGGTAGAGAACCGGATCTACAAAGGTTGTATTTCCGTTCTTTTAGTTAAGTTGTTAACTACTTATTGTTTTCGCCTAAAATCTAGTTAACGATCCGTATTAGGGTTTCTCGGCACATGTAATTTTTGAAATTGGCATGGTTGATGCCTTGTGAGACCTCATTAGTGTGCCTAGGAACCCTACAGTGGTATCAGAGCCTAGCTAGAGCCTTAGACGATGCGTAGACGAAGTTTGAAACCCGAACGAACCCGAAACCCTAATCCGAGACCACTCTCTGTCCAATTTTTGAAAATGTGGATTTTTCAATATTAAAAATATGCAGAAAATTCAGCAGGGTTTTCTAAGAAAAACTGTGAAAAACTAGATCATGATTCCACTACAGTGCGGCAGAACCGCGGCATTAGCATGGCTAATGCGGCGGTTCCGCGGCAAGTTTGTCCCTTCTCCCAGTACTTTTTGCACAGTAACTCTTACATTTTAATGCTGTATTTTCTGGGAATTTTTAATTTGACTCAAGAGTTGAGTGTTCTGGGGTTGTATTGGGAGTTCGTATATTCGATCGGATTATCAAACTTTGTTTATGTGCTTTTCCGGGTAATTTTAGAATATGTTAAAAGGTTCGACCGGATATAAATACCCAATTTTCCCCTGTCGGAAAATTTCCAAGTGTTGGATTTTTCCGTGGTTTAAAGACGTTCTAAGTAGTGCAAGTAACGCGATGGACCCTCTAGAAGACAACAAACCTGTTAGTTATATGTATGCCCTAGAGGCCATTACTGTACATTGGATGTATATTGTAGTGGATGCTGGGACATATATAGGTAGGACTTTCTTGCTCGACATGATAGTACGCTATCTGGTTGCTTTTTATCTTAACATGTATACTTTCTGTCTCTCTGTTACATGTTGATAAAGCCCTTAGGATGTGTACTCGACTTCCAGGACTGTGATGCAGATCATACTAGTGGGGCCTGGATAGTCCATGAGTATATCCTTCAATGTTCCTAGTCGAGAGAATATCGAGACGGGGCATCGATATTCCAGAGTAGACTAGCGCATATCTTCTCGACCCATGCGATGGGCGATGGATGATCCCATATCCATTGGTGTTTGACATCGAAGATGGTATGCGGGTGCTCAGTGGAGACTGGGTACACTGAACGGACTCGCCGAGAACTCCCAGATGGTATTATACCTCACGTCAGATGGCAGTTCTATGGTGACACTGGTACAGCTTAGTCTGTTGACCCGAGATCATCATAGAGTCTTGTGTGTCTCCCACTGTGCTTTGATTTCCACCCTACCACGGCTCTACTGAGTTGTGCAAACAGGTGGTTTTTGGGTACAGTCCCGATTCACATGGAGGCAATGAGCGATAGGAGAGGATTCGTCTCTCTCGGTATTGGGGGTTGATGTTGTGCTATGCTCGACAGGCCATAACAGGAAATCCCTGGCCAGGGTTGCAGTGATATACTGGTAAGAGTTATCAGTAGTTTCACGAAAGTTATGGACCTTACGTCGGCATGACGTATCGAGCTATTGGGGTCTGACGTTTACCACCCCTAGGTGAGATATGCGACATATCAGACGAACAGACCGGACTGTACGGTAAGTGTTACTGGTTGGATTCACAGGAGTGTGAGCGGGCTTGCTCGTCGATCTTCTGATCGCTCAATACCCGGGTGGCCTTTACGTTTAGCAGACCTCTTGCGGCTTGTGGGTGTTTGATATGATCATCATCTGCTGCCGGCATATTGACGAGTCTTTAGAGTCCTACACAGAGGTTTCCTGGCTCAAGCGAAACGAAATAGGAGCGCATATGAGATATGTGCGGGACCGAGAATAATGCGTGTATGTGATACCGTATTCCATTCTCGCGATGAATGTATCGATTGGTTATATGCGATGTAACCTAGTTATCGAATCAAGGATTGATTCGATAAGCCGATACATTGGATACTAGCCGGTTATATGCGATATGAACGGATCATTGAATCAAGTGTTGATTTAATGATTTTTTGTATAACTGTATATTTGATATATTACTTTGCATTAACTAGTATTGGTTCACTTTAAATGGATTTTGTCACTTGAATTGTGCAAGTTGTATATGTGATATACTTTTGTGCACATGATTGTATCATGTTTGATGATACATGCTTATTTGGTTAAGTGTAAAGAATTAAACTATGGTTAAGTTAATGATTAGGGTTTTGTTTACTTAATTACTTATTCATTTATCTTATTTATTTATATCCATTTTGGAAAATGAAAAGGATAAATGAATGGTTGCTTATTTTGTTTTTTAGTTGAAGATTCTTGAAGCTTTGACTAAGTGGCCTCTTTTGTTGTTATGCTTAACCCTAACCATTTAACTAACCCATGTTAATTCTCTACACTTAACTATAGTTGAAAGTATGATAATTATTGAATTATTTATCTAATTATTCAACACTTATCATATCATCTTCTTCTTCTTCATCTTCTTCTTCCATGGAAAAAGCTTGCTACTCCAAAGGCAACTTGAGAAAACAAGTGAGAAATCCAATTCTAAAGTGAACCCACTTCCTATTTCTTCATCCTCTACCTATTGCCAAGTAGTATAGGGTGTTCTCTTCACAAGTTTCATGACTAGTTGAAGTGAGAGTTTGATCTTGTGGAGCTTCGACGTAGATCATCTTCGACATCGAAGCCGACGACCAATTCCGCTCATTTTTCCGATGAAGCCGATGCTAGAGTCCGAGATTCAGTTTGGACAGCAAGGGGACTTCATCACGGAGCCTGGGAGGTGGTGGACCGGATCTACAAAGGTTGTAGCCTATTCCCTATTTCTAAATTTCCGTTTACTTGCTTGCTTTGCCTATTTATCTAGTTAACGATCCGTATTAGGGTTTGTGGGCACCCGTAAAATTTGAATTAGCTATGTTTGATGCCTTGTGAGACTTCATTAGTGTGCCTAGGAACCCTACAGTGGTATCAGAGCTACTAGGCATTGGATGTCGACCTATGGGGGGTTCTCACTGTATGACAGTGTGGCGAAGCATAGGCTCTTACCCCCAGGGTGTCCCGAGACCGGAAGGTGTTCCGGCGGGTTGTAGTCCTCGCGAGGGGGCATGCGTAAAAAGTAGCGGCTGAGGGACCCGTTGGTGCCACGGCGACCCCATTAGATGGGGTGGCTGCCTGACCTACAGTGGTATCAGAGCCTAGCTAGAGCCTTAGGCGAAGTCCCGACGGAGTTAGAAGTCCGATCGACCCAAAACCCGATTTTGAAAATGCTCTCTGGACTTTTCTGTAAAATATGGATTTTTTGGAATTAAAAATATGTAGAAAAATCAGCAGGAAGATCTAAGACTTACTGTGAAATTCGAGCTCCTGTACCCATCAAAGAGCCGCGTTTCCGCCGCGTAAGCATGGCTTATTCGGCGGTTCCGCGGCCATAATGTATCCTTGTTTAATGAAATGTGCACAGTAATTCCTAGTATGAAGTTCTGGTTTTCCTGGGGATTTTTAATAATTTATTCCAGAGTTGTATTTTCTGAGTTGTATTGGGAACTCGGTGTATTCGATCGGACTGTCTAATTTTGTCGGTGTGCTTTTCCGGGTATTTTTAGAATATGTTAAAAAGTTCGACCGGATATAAATACCCACTTTTTCCACTGCCGGGAAATTTCCAATTGTTGGATTTTTCCGTAGTTTAACGACGTTCTAAGTAGTGCAAGTAACGCGATGGACCCTCTAGAAGACAACAAACCTTAACTCGATTATGTGACCGTCTTGAACTGCCCTTTGAACCTTCGGGTTTGGGGCAGTACGGCATGCCCCATGTGAGGCGTTGGCTTGACCCTTCTACGGCTGGACCGTTGGTACTGAGGCATGAACTGAATGTTGTTAGACTTATTTCATGTGTTGAGCTGTATCGGGAAAACTTGGGTGTTCGATTGTTCGATCGAAAAGTTTAGCATTTTCTATTTATCCGGAATGTGATACAATAATTGGAATTCACAAGTAGTTATGAGATAACTGAATGAATGTTATAAACATAGCAGTTTAGTCTCACTTGATCGGTTGCCACGGAATTTTGATGTGATCAAAAGTCCGTCGCAATCACGTAGCGTACGCGGATACTCGCCGGGTAAACTTAATAGACAGCCTCACTCCATTGCCCCGACCAAGTGACTGTAGGAGAACCCCGTCGCCGAAAGCATCCGTTCGGGTACTCGCGGTAGCGGTGTTCCGCCTTGGTGCACTTCGTCGACGGCATCGGGGGTGCGGCCGTCTACTGAAGTTTGCGACGAGCATTCGATCAGAATGTCGGGAATCCTGTTGAATTGCCCGACTTGATATTGAAAAGTGTTTTCGATTTTGAGACTAAAATGCGGGGTTTATAATTGTTAGGCATGCGATGTCTAAGTAATTCATTTGGTCAGGCATGCGATGTCTGAGATGGTTGCGGATTCCAACTGTTGTAGTTTTACACTTTCTTTTCTGTGACCGTAAGTGTAATATGTGATATCGCCGGTTTCGTTGCTATATGTCAACGACAATTGGGATGGACATATTTACTTACGTTGATGACATGTGATGTTATGTGTTGCTGGATATGTTATATTGGATCGTCGTGTTTGAATAGCCGGGGGTTTTATGTGAGATGAGTGTTTTTCCATTTTCATTCATGTAAAAACTTGTATGTAATATTCTTTTATTGGGGCACTTCCAGGTTGCGGAAGTTGTCACCGTTGATGTATATTATTTACTTTTCTGCACTAGGATAGACCCAAGGAGGGGAGCACAAGTAACCGGGTTCTGGGGTCCAGTGGGAGACCAACTCGAGGAGTCGAGTCCGGGTCTCCTAACCCTAGAATTGGTAGGGTTGCTTGCCGCTCTTGTAGGGGTCTTGGGGTGTGGGATTGGATATTCATCATGACCATGGAATCCGTGTTTTATACTGGCTCGTATTGAAAACACGGACGTCCTAGTATATCCAATATTTCATATGTTTCTTCTGCTGTGATTTATCTGTGATGTGATCATATGATATTCTGTGACATGTATTATATATAGTATATATGATATATTATATAGACGTTGCTTATGTTTTACACCCGCGCTAGCCCTGCCTCGCTCTGGCGTTAGTTACCTAACCTAACGGTGCAGACGGGACATCGAGGCGAATGCAGATGGCATAAGCGTACGTTATATTTATCAGTGGTGGTTAGGTGGACTTAAATGATGGGATATTCATTAATGAGATTAATGAAAGAAAAATAAACCTAATTGATGTTGTGGAATCGAATTTCAAAATAAAACAGGTAGCTACAGTTCTTGCTTTGCATCGTGGTGTTCCTTGTCGAACATCCTGCACCTTATTCGATAAGGAAAGGACCGAGATCCCTTCACCGGGAGTGACTCCTTTAGCAATAACTGGCAGATGCTACAACCCTCGGTTTGTCTTTTGATCGCTTCTATAGTTTCTGCTTTGCACAGTGATATATATGATATATCCCGCACCTCATTCGACGAGGAAAGGGCCGACGATCCCTTCACCGGGAGTGACCCCTTTAGCAAAACTAGAAAATCTTCGAAAAACATTCCATTTAAAAACCATTTGATTCCGCAACGAGATCAAGTTCAAAGCGTTAAAGGTTTTCACAAAAACCATTCGCAACCCTCCGTCATTTTAGGAAGTAGAGTACTTAGTATTCGTGCTGTGTTTGTTGACCATAGTCAAGGCACAGTGTACGGTAGCTAAGTGATGTCTTCCTACACCGCATATGATGCGATTAGTTAGGACAGTCATGTGGCTTTGTTGACCTTAGCCAAGGGTCATGTGGGTGGGTCTAATTAATCACGAAATGACGGGTAGAACTTGACTAGTGCTTATGATTTGTTGACCTTAGCCAAGGTCATAGGTGCTAGGGGTAAAAACCATTATCGGGAGTTTCAAGTGTTGAAATTTGCAATGAGATTGCATACCTTCTATATGATAGTTGGATCTCGATACCCACTGCGAGTAATTGTTACTCCTGGGAGAGTTTTGCACTTTGCAATTAGCCGATCAAGTAGGTGTCTAGAAAGGTGTCAACGGGGTTACGCCTTTGGGAAAACGAGGTTTACAGTAATTAGGTCCGTGCGAAAGCACGGGGAACCTCCCTCAAAGTACCGACACTGGCCTGGCTGAAAGATTGGCGAACTTGTAGAGTGTAATAATCCCGTCTAGTCTTTCCTTTTAAGGTTTGAAGGAAGATTTGATAAAAACAGTGGGAGCCATCCTGATTAGATAAAATAATAACCAATCTATTCTTGCAAGAGCGCACGCAGAGTGTTTTTTTCTCTCTCTCTCCAGGTAGAGACCATATCACGCCTTAATCAAGATGATAATATGGATGTATTGACCGAACCCGCTTGTTATACTGAGCTGGGGAACGTTGGTCCCGCTCCAACTTATAATTGTTATAAGACAGAGCAGGAAATTGAGGAATACCAGAATTCCTATGCCGCCCAAACGAAGAAAGTGCATATGATGCATCTCCTTCGGGTGTGTTCATTACAAAGAACTGTTTCTCAGTATCCTCTGCATCCTGGGTATATGATACCGGATCAGGATCCCAGATATGTAAGCTGTTACATAGGGCTACAAAAAGGTAGAAAAACTGAGAACGGGTGATAAGTTTCATGAGACAGAAACCGGGGCAAGTGTTGCAGCCAAGTCTGTTGGTCACTGTCACCCTGTATTACCAATACATTGATTCTGAACAAATGCTATTAGATACCGAACCTGATATATAAAATCATATCAGTCTCTTTATTAGTAAAGAAATGATATAATTTTGTATTGTTGGATAATGTTTTGAACATTTCCTATATCAAAAGTTGATCGGTTCAGGCACGTTATCTAAAAGCATTGACGTTCTAAATCAAACTACAGTTCCTAGTATACTGAACACACACAAGAGGAAGAGTTCAGAAATGAACAAATTCTTCTTGAGGCATTGTAGACTAGGTCACATCAATGCGACCCGACTGGCTGAAGTTACATTTTAGATGCATATTTAAATCAGTTTGAATTTACATCTTGTGAAACTTGCCAGTCATGTCACAAAGATTAGATGACCATAGCTCTCTTTATTAGAAACAGAGAAAGAGTTAGTAAACTCTTGGGACTGATACATGATGATGTATGTAAAGTCTCCTGTCTACGCATACCAGGACTGGTTCTTTATACTTCATTGTATTCTCTGATAATCTCTCAAGATTTAGTCATATGTTCCTGTTGAAACATAAGTCTGAAGCTTTTGAGGTATTCACAGAATATAAGTTAGAAGTAGAGAACCAAAATACGGGTATAAGTATTATGTCCTATGATAAAATCAGGGAGGAGAATACTTGTGCATAGAATTCCTGGACTATTCAAAAGGAGAATGAGATTTTCTCTCAGTGTTACTCCTCTGAATACACCATAGCACAACAGTGTATCAGGGCGGAGCAATTGCACAATATTAGATTTAGTGTGCTCTATGATGAGTATTACTGAGTTACCTATTTTCTTTTGGGGATATGCACTTGAGAAGCTGCATATCTATTGAATTAGGTTTGAATCAAATCAATGCCTACCACTCCATATGAGATATGGTATGGGAAGAACCCATCTCTTAAGCGAGTTAAGATTTGGGATTCTCCGGCCTATGTTTAAAGCAAAATCCGGACAAGTTCGAGGCAGGATCAGTTCTGTAGAACTGGAAAGGTTCCAGCTATACAAAACTGCAGTTGATGATTTGACAGAACCATAAGATTCTATAGTTCCCGACGAACCTCAGCCTCTCCGCCGATCTAGTAGGGTTCCTCATCCTGAGAGATACCTCGGTTTCTTGATGACAGTGGGAGCAAGGAATGCATCATGAGATGATGACCCAACTAGTTTCGAGCAGGCCATCAAGAGTAGGGACTCTGTAAGAATGGCTGGATGCTTAGCGATCTGAGATAGAATCCATGTACACCAGCAAAGTATGGACTTTGGCTGCTATATCTGAAGGGTTAAATCCCCATCAGGAGCAAGTATATCTTGAGAAGATTACTTGGTGTAGATGGAAAAGTTGAGACTTTCAAAGCTAGGCTTATTAAAGGTTTTAGTCATCAACCAGGCATGGATAATGATGAAACCTTTTCCAAGTGACTATGCTTAAGACCATCCGGATCCTACTTAACATTGCTACATACCATGACTACGATATCTGGTGGTTGGATGCCCTGACTGCTTTTCTAAATACTGATTTGGAAGAGAACGTCTATAAGAACACAGTCAGAGGTCTTCGTAAACAGTGGGAGCAGCGGAAAAGTGTGCAAGTTGCTTTACATAATGAAGCAGGCATCGCGGAGTTGGAACGTCTATTTTGATGTGATAGTCAAAGTGTTTGACTTCATCAAAATGGTAGACGAACCTTGTATATACAAAAGGGTAGTAGAGAGTAAGGTGGTCATCTTCGTATTGTACGTAGACAACATACTCTTAATAGGAAAAGAGTTTCCTATACTACGATTGGCCAATCTCCTATTATCACTAGGATTCTCCAAATAGGATCAAAGTGATACCTCCTAAATCCTGAGTTTTCATCTATGAGATAGATGTAATTGGATGCTAGGATTCTCACTAGATATAGTGAGATGGTATCAATCGATCCTAGGGAGAATCACTGGAAACGTTCCAGGGTGATAAAGACGACTGAATGTCAGTCACGGGCATTGTCTTTACCCTCAGTAAAAGGACGGTATGTTGGAAGAGTTCCAAGCTAGATACCGTGGCAAACTAGACGATAAAGGCTGGTAACATCCCTATTGAAGATACTACCAAAGAGGCAGTTTGGGTGTATATTGGTTCATAAGATGAACTAGGTTCCTGCCATTGTATGACAATGGAAGTGTGGCTTAGGCCCTGGAACCCTGGTCCCATCAGTGACCCAGACATATTCTGAGGAAGCATCACCTGATCATGGAGATAGTTGATCTCCAGGTTGATCGAGGTTAGGAGAGTAGACTCAGAGGACAACACGGCGGATCCACTCACGAAGGCCTTATCCCAGAGAGAGACTCATATGGGATGGTTGAGTATTAGATACTGCAACCACTGCTACAGATGGCCCTAGTGCAAGTTGGAGATTGTTAGTTATATGTATGCCCTAGAGGCCATTACTGTACATTGGATGTATATTGTAGTGGATGCTGGGACATATATAGGTAGGACTTTCTTGCTCGACATGATAGTACGCTATCTGGTTGCTCTTTATCTTAACATGTATACTTTCTGTCTCTCTGTTACATGTTGATAAAGCCCTTAGGATGTGTACTCGACTTGCAGGACTGTGATGCAGATCATACTAGTGGGGCCTGGATAGTCCATGAGTACATCCTTCAATGTTCCTAGTCGAGGGAATATCGAGACGGGGCATCGATATTCCAGAGTAGACTAGCGCATATCTTCTCGACCCATGCGATGGGCGATGGATGATCCCATATCCATTGGTGTTTGACATCGAAGATGGTATGCGGGTGCTCAGTGGAGACTGGGTACACTGAACGGACTCGCCGAGAACTCCCAGATGGTATTATACCTCACGTCAGATGGCAGTTCTCTGGTGACACTGGTACAGCTTAGTCTGTTGACCCGAGATCATCATAGAGTCTTGTGTGTCTCCCACTGTGCTTTGATTTCCACCCTACCACGGCTCTACTGAGTTGTGCAAACAGGTGGTTTTTGGGTACAGTCCCGATTCACATGGAGGCAATGAGCGATAGGAGGGGATTCGTCTCTCCCGGTATTGGGGGTTGATGTTGTGCTATGCTCGACTGGCCATAACAGGAAATCCCTGGCCAGGGTTGCAGTTATATACTGGTAAGAGTTATCAGTAGTTTCACGAATGTTATGGACCTTACGTCGGCATGACTTATCGAGCTATTGGGGTCTGACGTTTACCACCCCTAGGCGAGATATGCGACATATCAGACGAACAGACCGGACTGTACGGTAAGTGTTACTGGTTGGATTCACAGGAGTGTGAGCGGGCTTGCTCGTCGATCTTCTGATCGCTCAATACCCGGGTGGCCGTTACGTTTAGCAGACCGCTTGCGGCTTGTGGGTGTTTGATATGATCATCATCTGCTGCCGGCGTATTGACGAGTCTTTAGAGTCCTACACAGAGGTTTCCTGGCTCAAGCGAAACGAAATAGGAGCGCATATGAGATATGTGCGGGACCGAGAATAATGCGTGTATGTGATACCGTATTCCATTCTCGCGATGAATGTATCGATTGGTTATATGCGATGTAACCTAGTTATCGAATCAAGGATTGATTCGATAAGCCGATACATTGGATACTAGCCGGTTATATGCGATATGACCGGATCATTGAATCAAGTGTTGATTTAATGATTTTTTGTATAATTGTATATTTGATATATTACTTTGCATTAACTAGTATTGGTTCACTTTAAATGGATTTTGTCACTTGAATTGTGCAAGTTGTATATGTGATATACTTTTGTGCACATGATTGTATCATGTTTGATGATACATGCTTATTTGGTTAAGTGTAAAGAATTAAACTATGGTTAAGTTAATGATTAGGGTTTTGTTTACTTAATTACTTATTCATTTATCTTATTTATTTATATCCATTTTGGAAAATGAAAAGGATAAATGAATGGTTGCTTATTTTGTTTTTTAGTTGAAGATTCTTGAAGCTTTGACTAAGTGGCCTCTTTTGTTGTTATGCTTAACCCTAACCATTTAACTAACCCATGTTAATTCTCTACACTTAACTATAGTTGAAAGTATGATAAGTATTGAATTATTTATCTAATTATTCAACACTTATCATATCATCTTCTTCTTCTTCATCTTCTTCTTCCATGGAAAAAGCTTGCTACTCCAATGGCAACTTAAGAAAACAAGTGAGAAATCCAATTCTAAAGTGAACCCACTTCCTATTTCTTCATCCTCTACCTCTTGCCAAGTAGTATAGGGTGTTCTCTTCACAAGTTTCATGACTTGTTGAAGTGAGAGTTTGATCTTGTGGAGCTTCGACGTAGATCATCTTCGACATCGAAGCCGACGACCAATTCCGCTCATTTTTCCGATGAAGCCGATGCTAGAGTCCGGGATTCAGTTTGGACAGCAAGGGGACTTCATCACGGAGCCTGGGAGGTGGTGGACCGGATCTACAAAGGTTGTAGCCCATTCCCTATATCTATATTTCTGTTTACTTGCTTGCTTTGCCTATTTATCTAGTTAACGATCCGTATTAGGGTTTGTGGGCACCCGTAAAATTTGAATTAGCCATGTTTGATGCCTTGTGAGACTTCATTAGTGTGCCTAGGAACCCTACAAGACCTTAACTCGATTATGTGACTGTCTTGAACTGCCCTTCGAACCCTCGGGTTTGGGGTAGTACGGCGTTCCACATGTGAGGCGTTGGCTTGACCCTTCTACAGCTGGACCGTTGGTACTGAGGCATGAAGTGAATGTCTTTGAACTTATTTCATGAGTTGATCTGTATCGGGAAAACTTGGGTGTTCGAATGTTCGATCGGAAAGTTTAACATTTTCTGTTTATCTGGAAAGGGATACAATACTTGGAATCTACAAGTAGTTATGAGATAACTGAATGAATATTATAAACATAGCAGTTTAGTCTCACTTGATCGGTTGCCACGGAATTTTGATGCGATAAAAAGTCCGTCGCAATCACGTAGCGTACGCGGATACTCGCCGGGTAAACTTAATAGACAACCTCACTCCATAGCCCCGACCAAGTGACTGTAGGAGAAACCCATCGCCGAAAGCATCCGTTCGGGTGCTCGCGGTAGCGGTTTTCCGCCTTGGTGCACTTCGTCGACGGTATCAGGGGTGTGGCCGCCTACTGAAGTTTGCGACGAGCATTCGATCAGGATGTCGGGAATCTTGTTGAATTGCCCGACTTGATATTGAAAAGAGTTTTCGATTTTGAGACTAAAATGCGGGATTTATAATTGTTAGGCATGCGATGTCTAAGTAATTCGTTTGGTCAGGCATACGATGTCTGAGGTGGTTGCGGATTCCAACTGTTGTAGTTTTACACTTTCTTTTCTGTGACCGTAAGTGTAATATGTGATATCGCCGGTTTCGTTGCTATATGTCAACGACAATTGGGATACGCATGTTTACTTACGTTGATGACATGTGTTGTTATGTGTTGCTGGACATGTTATATTGGATCGTCGTGTTTGAATAGCCGGGGGTTTTATGTGAGATGAGTGTTTTTGATTTTCATTCATGTAAAAACTTGTATGTAATATTCTTTTATTGGGGCACTTCCAGGTTGCGGATGATGTCACCATTTGTATATTATTTACTTTTTCGCACTAGGATAGACCCAAGGAGGAGGGCACAAGTAACCGGGTTCTGGAGTCCAGTGGGAGACCAACTCGAGGAGTCGAGTCCGGGTCTCCTAACTCTAGAATTGGTAGGGTTGCTTGCCGCTCTCGTAGGGGTCTAGGGGTGTGGGTTTGGCAATTCATCACGATAGTGGAATCCGTGTTTTATACTGGCTCGTATTGAAAACACGGACGTCCTAGTATATCCAATATTTCATATGTTTCTTCTGCTGCGATATCTGTGATGTGATCATGTGATATGTTCTGTGATAGATACTGTATATAGTATATATGATATATTATATAGACGTTACTTATGTTTTACACCCGCGCTAGCCCTTCCCCGCTCTGCCGTTAGTTACCTAACCTAACGGTGCACGAGGGGACATCGAGGAGAATGCGGATGGCATAAGTGTACGTCGTATTTATCTGTGATGTTTAGGTACTTAAATGATGGGACTTCATTAATGAGATTAATGAAATAAAATAAACCTAAGATGTTGTGGAATCGAATTTCAAAAATAAAACAGGTAGCTACAGTTCTTGCTTTGCATAGCGGTATATGCGATATATCCTGCACCTTATTCGATAAGGAAACGACCGAGATCCCTTCACCGGGAGTGACTCCTTTAGCAATAATTGGCAGATGCTACACACTCGGTTTGTCTTTTGATTGCTTTTAAGTGTTTTTGCTTTGCACAGTGATATATATGATATATCCCGCACCTCATTCGACGAGAAAAGGACCGACGATCCCTTCACTGGGAGTGACTCCTTTAGCAAAACTAGAAAAGCCTCAAAAGCACTCCATTTTAAAATCATTTGATTCTACAACGATATCAAGTTCATTACGTAATAGGTTTTCATGAAAAACCTGTCGTAGCCCTCCGTCATTTCAGATAAGTACTAGTTAGTATTCGTGCTGCGGTAGTTTGGCATTCGTCAAGGCGTAGTGTACGGTAGCTAACTAGTATTTATCTGCTTAGGGTATTCGTACGGCGTTGTTTGGCATTCGTCAAGGGTCATGCGGGTGGGTTTAATTCGATCAAGAAATGTACGGGTTGAACTTGACCAGTGGACTATGGGTTGTTTGGCATTCGTCAAGGTCATAGAACACTAGGGGCAAAATATTATCGGGAATTTCAAGTGTTGAAATTTGCAATGAGATTGCATACCTTCTATGAGATAGTTGGATCCCGATACCCGCTGCGAGTAAGAGTTACTCCTGGGAGAGTTTTACACATTACAATTAGCCTATCAAGTAGGTGTCTAGAAAGGTGTCATCGGGGTTACGCTTCTGGGAAAACGAGGTTTACATTAATTAGGTTCGTACGAAAGCTATTAGTTATATGTATGCCCTAGAGGCCATTACTGTACATACGATGTATATTGCAGTGGATCCTAGGACATATATAGGGAGGACTTTCTTGCTCGACATGATAGTATGCTATCTGGTTGTACTTTATCTTAACATGTATTCTGATTGTCTCTATATTACATGTTGATAAAGCCCTTAGGATGTGTACTCGACTACTGGGACTATGATGAGATCATACTAGTGGGGCCACGGTAGTCCACGAGTACATCCTATAAACTGTTCCTAGTCGAGGGTGTATCGAGACAGGGCATCGATGCACCAGAGTAGACTAGCGTATACGCATCTTGACCCATATGATGGGCGATGGATGATCCCATATCCATCGGTGTTTGACATCAAGGATGGTGTACGGGTGCTCAGTGGAGACTGGGTACACTGGACGGACTTACCGAGAACTCCCAGATGGTATTATACCATACGTCAGATGGCAGTTCTTCGGTGACACTGGTACAGAGTAGTCTGTTGACCCGAGATCGTCATAGAGTCTTGTGTGATTCCCACTGTGCTTTGATTTCCATCATACCACGTCCAAGAGGGCGTGCAAAAAGGTGGCTTTTGGGTACAGTCCCGAATCATATGGAGGCAATGAGCGATAGGAAGGGATTCGTCTCTCCCGGTATAGTGAGCTGATGTTGTGCTGTGTTCGATTGGCTATAACCGGAAATTCCTGGCCAGGGTTGCTGAGATTTACTGGTAAGTGTTATCAGTAGTTTCTCGAACCGTTATAGACCTCAAATCGACACGACTTATCAAGCTACTGGGGTCTGACGTTTACCACCCCTAGGCGAGATATGCGACATATCAGACGACGAGACCGGACTGTACGTGAGTGTTACTATTTGGATTCACAGGAGAATGTACAGGCTTGCTTGTTGATCTTCTGAGCGCTCAATACCTGGGTAGCTGTTACGTTTAGCTGACCGCTTGCAGCTTGTGGGTGTTTGATATGATCATCACCTACTGCCGGCGTATTGACGATTCTTTAGAGTCCTACACAGAGGTTTCTTGGCTCAGGCAAAACGGAGTAGGAGCACATATATGATATGTGCCGGACCGAGGATAATGCGATATGTGATACCGTATTATATTCTCTCGCGATATTTGATATCAGCCGGGTCATCGGATCAAGTGTTGATTCGATGAATCGGTACGGATAAATATTAGTCGGTTATATACGATATAGCCGGATTGTCGGATCAAGTGTTGATTCGATAATTTAATGTATAATAATATATATGATATATTAAATTACATTAACTAATATTTGCTCACTAAAAGATTCTTTTTCTCACTCGGGTAATACATTGATATATATGCGATATATGTTAAATGTATTATTTTATTTTGTTACGATAAATATTATATATGTGATATATAATATTGTAACATGATATGATAACTAATGCAATATGTTTAGTGGAGTTTAAACATGATTAGGGTTTGGATTAGGGTTTAGTCTTCTAGTTGATTCTAGAAGCTTTTCATTTTGTCATGATAAAGATATTTGTGTGTGACTCATCTTTAACCAAACCCAAACCCTAACCCTAGTTAATTCTCTACAAAGGTTTACTTGACCATGGTTGCATTATTCATCATATGATTTATTTTTCTATTCATCACAAAAGGATATTCATCATTCTTCTTCATCTTCTTCCTTCATCTTTCTTCATGAAAAAGCTTGCTAGCTTTTTCAATGTGATGAAGAAATATGAGAAAAAAATAAATAAAGAGAGCAAAAAATCCTACTTCATCATCCTCATCTTCCCTTGCCATTTAGATGAGGGTGTTCACATCATTTCATGAGTGTTAGCTTGTGTTAAAGAAACTTCAAGGTAGATCATCTTAGTATCGAAGATCGGAAGCAAAGGTTGCATCTTTCTCTTCGTGGAACCTCTTGAGAGTCCAGAACCCGATGATCGCAGCGAAGGGACCACAACACGGAGCATATGAAGTGAAGGACCGGATCTACAAAGGTTGTAATCCCTCTCACTTAGTGTTATAGTGTTTAGCATGCTAGTTTTCGCCTAATCTCTAGTTTAAAGATCCGTATTCGGGTTGTTCGGTACGGCTAAATTTTTAATCGGGCATGGTTGATGCCTCG
Source organism: Agapanthus africanus (assembly GCA_030015575.1). Classification (NCBI taxonomy): domain Eukaryota; kingdom Viridiplantae; phylum Streptophyta; class Magnoliopsida; order Asparagales; family Amaryllidaceae; genus Agapanthus; species Agapanthus africanus. The sequence continues at coordinate 545,501,530 of CM057337.1, forward strand.
TAGACCCTTGTGCGCGTGCCTAGCAACCCTACAGTGGTATCAGAGCCAAGCTAGAGCTTTAGGCGAAGTCTAGACGAAGTTTAAAGTCCGATCGAACCCAGAAAACCCGAATTAACCCCTTCTCTGGAAATTTTCTGAAAATTTGGTTTTTTGTGAATTAAAAATTGCCAAAAAATTCAGCAGGGAATTTGATGAATTACTGTGAAGCACGAGCTATTGATTCGACAGAAGTGCCGTGGAACCGCGGCCTAGGTTGGCTTGCGCGGCGGTTCCGCGGCCAAAGTGCTGAATCAATGCACGTGCTTTGCATAGTAATTAGTAACTTTATGTGCTGAGTCTTCTGGAAATTTTTATATTTTATTAAAGAGTTGAATTTATGGGGTTGTTTTAGGGATTCGATGATTCGATCGGATTATCAGATTTTGTCTATGTGTTTTCCGGATAACTTTTAGAAACTGTTAAAAAGTTCGAACAGATATCAATAACTCACTTTTTTCCCTGTCGGAAAATTTTTCAAAAGTTGGATTTTTTCTCGTGTTTAAGAATGTTCTAAGTCGTGCAAGTAACTCGGTGCACCCTCTAGAAGACAACAAACCTTAACTCGATTATGTGACCGTATTGAACTGCCTTTTGAACCTTAGGGTTTGGGGCAGTACGGCGTGCCACATGTGAGGCGTTGGCTTGACCCTTCTACGGCTGGACCATTGGTACTGTGGCATGTGATGGATGTTTTTAAACTGATTTCAAGTGTTGAGATATATTGGGGAAATCTTGGGTGTTTGATGATTCGATCGGAAAGTTTAACTTTGTCTATTTATCTGGAATGTGATACAATATTTGGAATCCATAGGTAGTTATGAGATAACTGATTTGAATATTATAAACATACCAGTTTAGTCTCAGATGATCGGTTGCCACGGAATTTTGATGTGATCAAAAGTCCGTCGCAATCACGTAGCGTACGCGGATACTCGCCGGGTAAACTTAATAGACAGCTACGCCCCATAGCCCCGACCAAGTGACTGTAGGAGAATCCCGTCGCCGAAAGCATCCGTTCGGGTGCTCGCGGCAGCGGTGTTCCGTCTTAGTGCACTTCGTCGACGGCATCTGCGGGTACGGCCGTCTACTAAAGTTTGCGATGAGCATTCGATCAGGACGTCGGGAATCTTGTTGAATTGCCCGACTTGATATTGAAAAGAGTTTTCGATAATGAGACTAAAATGCGGGGTTTATAATTGTTAGGCATGCGATGTCTAAGGAATTCATTTGGTTAGGCATGCGATGTCTAAAGAGGTTGCGGATTCCAACTGTTGTAGTTTTACACTTTCTTTTCTGTGACCGTAAGCGTAGTATGTGGTGTATCGCCGGCTTCGTTGCTATACATCAACGACAATCGGGATACGCATACTTGCTTACGTTGATGATATGAGATATTATGTGTTGCTGTGATATGTTGTATTGGATTGTCGCGTTTGAATAGCCGGGGGTTTTATGTGAGATGAGAGTTTTTCTTTTTCATTCATGTAAAATTCATTTGTATGTAATATTCTTTTATTGGGGCACTTCCAGGTAGCGGAAGATGTCACCGTTGTATATTATTTACTTTTCCGCATTAGGTAGACCCAAGGCGGGGAACACAAGTAACCGGGTTCTAGGGTCCAGTGGGAGACCATCTCGAGGAGTTGAGACCGGGTCTCCTAACCCTAGAATTGGCAGTGTTACTTGCCGCTCTCGTAGGGGTCTAGGGATGTGGGTTTGGCTATTCATCGCGACCGTGGAATCCGTGTTTTATACAGGCTCGTATTGAAAACACGGGCGTCCTAGTATATCCAATATTTCATATATGTTCTTCTGCTGCATTGTTCTGTGATGAGATCATATTACTGCCTGAGACGAATGTTTATATTATATATATGTTATATTGCAGATTTCGTTTCAAAAGAGATGCTTGTGAAGCATAATAAAATGGGACTTCATTAATGTGATTAATGAAATAAAAGAAACCAAAGATGTTGTAGAAACTTGTTTAAATTCAAAACTGGTAGCTCTAGTTCTTGCTTTGCATAGCGGTGTTCCTTGTAGAACATCCAGCACCTTATTCGATAAGGAAAGGACCGAGATTCCTTCACCGGGAGTGACTCCTTTAGCAATAACTGGCAGATGCTACAAACTCGGTTTGTCTTTTGATTGCTTCTATAGTTCTTGCTTTGCACAGCGGTATATATGATATATCCTGTACCTTATTCGATGAGGAAAGGGCCGACGATCCCTTCACCGGGAGTGATCCCTTTAGCAAAACTAGAAAAGCCTAAAAAACACTCCATTTAAAATCACTCGATTCTACAACGATATCAAGTTCATTACGCAAAGGGTTTTCTGAAAAACCCGTCGTAGCCCTCCGTCATTTCAGATAAGTACTAGTTAGTATTCGTGCTACGTTTGTTGACCATGTTAAGGCGTAGTGTGCGGTAGCTGATTAGTGCTTATCTGTATAAGCATATGATGCGATTGGATTATGGTAGTCGTGCGATTTTGTTGACCATGTTAAGGGTCGTGCGGGTGGGTTTAATTCAATCGGGAAATGACGGGTTGAACTTGACTAGCACTTATGATTTGTTGACCATGTTAAGGTCATATAGTTGCTAGGGGCAAAATATTATTGGGAATTTCAAGTGTTGAAATTTGCAATGAGATTGCATACCTTCTATGAGATAGTTGGATCCCGATACCCGCTGCGAGTAAGAGTTACTCCTGGGAGAGTTTTACACATTACAATTAGCCGATCAAGTAGGTGTCTAGAAAGGTGTTAACGGGGTTACGCCTCTGGGAAAACGAGGTTTACTTTAATTAGGTTCGTGCGAAAGCACGGGGGACCTCCCTCAAAGTACCGACACTGGCCTGGCTGAAAGATTGGCGAACTTGTACCGTGTAATTAATCCCGGCTAGTCTTTCCTTTTAGGGTTTGAAGGAAGATTTAACAAAAACAGTGGGAGACATCCTGATTAGATTTATTAGATAACCAATCTAATCTTGCAAGAGCATACGCTGAGTGTTTTCTTCTCTCTATCTCCAGATAGCGACCATATCACGCCTTAATCAAGATAATAAAACGGATATATTGACCGAACCCGTTTGTTATACTGAGCTGGGGAACGTTGGTCCCGCTCCAACTTATAATTGTTATAAGACAGAGCAGGAAATTGGGGAATACCAGATTTCCCGTGCCGCCCAAACGAAGAAAGTGCATGCTGATGCATCATCTTCGGGTGTGTTCATTACAGAGAACTGTTTCTTAGTATCCTTTACGTCCTGGGTATGTGATACCGGGTCAGGATCCCGCATATGTAATCTGTTACATGGGCTACAGAAAGGTAGAGAACTGAGAACGGGTGATAAGTTTCATGAGACAGAAAACGGTGCAAGTGTTGCAGCCAAGTCTGTTGGTCACTGTCACCCTGTATTACCGGAATACATTGATTCTGAACAAATGTTATTAGATACCGAACCTGATATACAAAATCATATCAGTCTCTTTATTAGTAAAGAAAGGATATAATTTTGTATTGTTGGATAATGTTTTGAACATTTCCTATATCAAGAGTTGATCGGTTCAGGCACGTTATCTAAAAGCATTGACGTTCTAAATCAAACCACAGTTCTTAGTATACAGAACACACACAAGAGGAAGAGTTCAGAAATGAACAAATCCTTCTTGAGGCATTGTAGACTAGGTCATTTAGATGCATATTTAAATCTGTTTGAATTTACATCTTGTGAAACTTACCGGTCATGTCACAAAGATAAGATGACTATAGCTCTGTTTATTGGAAACAGAGAAAGAGTTAGTGAACTCTTGGGATTGATACATGCTGATGTATGAAGGTCCCGTGTCTATACATGCCAAGACCGGTTCTTTTTACTTCATTACGTTCTCTGATAATCTCTCAAGATTCAGACATGTTTTCCTGTTGAAACATAAGTCCGAAGCTTTTGAGATATTCACAGAATATAAGTTAGAAGTAGAGAACCAAAATACAGGTATAAGTATTATGTCCTTTGATGAAATCAAGGAGGAGAATACTTGAGCACGGAATTCCTGGACTATTCTAAAGGAGAATGAGATTCTCTCTCAGCATTACTCCTCCGTATACACCACGGCACCTCGGTGTATCGGGGCGGAGCAATAGCACCCTATTTGATATAGTGTGCTCTATGATGAGTACTGCTGAGTTTCCTATTTCCTTTTGGGAGTTATGCACTTGTGAAGTTGCATACCTATTGAATAGGGTTCAAATCAAATCAGTTGCCTACCACTTCATATATGATATGGAAAGGGAAGAGCCCATTTCTTAAGCTTGTTAAGATTTGGGGTTGTCCGGCCTATGTCTAAAAGTAAAATCCGGACAAGCTCGAGGCAAGGTCTGTTATGTACAACTGGAAAGGTTCCAGCTATACAAAAACAGCTGATGATTTGGTAGAACCAAAGGATTCAATAGTTTCCAACGAACCTCAGCCACTCCACCGATCTAGTAGGGTTCCTCACCCACCTGAGAGATACTTCGGTTTCTCTATGATAGTAGGAGCGAGGATTGCATCATAAGATGATGACCCAACTAGTTTCGAGCTGGCCATCAGGAGTGGAACTCTGTAAGAATGGCTGGGTGCTTATCGATCTGAGATGGAATCCTTATACACGAACAAAGTATGGACTTTGGTTGCTTTATCTGAAGGGTTAAATCCCCATCAGGAGCAAGTATATCTTGAGAAGATTACTTGGTGTACATGGAAAAGTTGAGACTTTCAAAGCTAGACTTGTTAAAGGTTTGCATCATAGACCAGGTATGGATTATGTTGAAACCTTTTCTAAGGATCTATGCTTAAGTCCATCCAGATCCTACTTGCCACGGCTACATACCATGACTACGATATCTGGTGGTTGGGTGTCATGACTGCTTTTCTAAGTGATGTTTTAGAAGAGAGCGTCTATAAGTACACAGCCAGAGGGCTTCGTAGACAGTGGGAGCAGCGGAAACATGTGCAAGATGTTTTATATGATAAAACAGGCATCGCGGAGTTGGAACATCTGTTTTGATGTGGTAGTCAAAGAGTTTGACTTCATCAAAATGGTAGATGAACCTTGTATATACGAAAAGGTAGTAGAGAGTATGGTGGTGATCCTCATAGAGTACGTGGATGACATACTCTTGATAGGGAAGGAGTTTCCTATGCTACGCTCGGTCAATCTCCGCTTATTACAAGGATTCTCCTTATAGGATCAAAATGATACCTCCTAAATCCTGGGTTTTTGGATCTATGAGATAGATCTAATTGGATGTTAAAATACTCACTAGTTGTAGTGAGATGGTATCAATCGATCCTGGGGAGAATCACTGGAAAGGTTCCAGGGTAATAAGAACGACTGAATGTCAGTCGCAGGCATTGTCTATACCCTCAGTGGAGCGACGGTATGTTGGAAGAGTTCCAAGCTAGATACTGTGACATACTAGATGATTAAAGGCAAGATACATCGTTACCAAGGATGCTACCAAAAGAGGCAGTCTGGATATTTATAAGTTCGTAAGATGAACTTCGTTCCTACCATTGTGGGACAATGGAGTTGTGGCTTCAGCCAAGGAACTACCGTCCCATCAGAAATCCAGATATAATTCTTAGACAGTATCACCTGATCATGAAGATGGTTGATCTCCAGGGAGATCGTGGTTAGGAGAGTAGATACAGAGGACAACAGCGCGGATCCACTCACAAAGGCCTTTTTCCCAGTAGAGACTTTTATGGGATGGTTGAGTATGAGATACTTCAACCGCAGCTAATTGTTGGGTATGCGATACCATAACAGATGGCCCTAGTGAAAGTGGGAGATTGTTAGTTATATGTATGCCCTAGAGGCCATTACTGTACATACGATGTATATTGCAGTGGATGCTAGGACATATATAGGGAGGACTTTCTTGCTCGACATGATAGTATGCTATCTGGTTGTACTTTATCTTAACATGTATTCTGATTGTCTCTATATTACATGTTGATAAAGCCCTTAGGATGTGTACTCGACTACTGGGTCTATGATGAGATCATACTAGTGGGGCCACGGTAGTCCACGAGTACATCCTATAAACTGTTCCTAGTCGAGGGTGTATCGAGACAGGGCATCGATGCACCAGAGTAGACTAGCGTATACGTATCTTGACCCATATGATGGGCGATGGATGATCCCATATCCATCGGTGTTTGACATCAAGGATGGTGTACGGGTGCTCAGTGGAGACTGGGAACACTGGACGGACTCACCGAGAACTCCCAGATGGTATTATACCATACGTCAGATGGCAGTTCTCCGGTGACACTGGTACAGAGTAGTCTGTTGACCCGAGATCGTCATAGAGTCTTGTGTGATTCCCACTGTGCTTTGATTTCCATCATACCACGTCCAAGAGGGCATGCAAAAAGGTGGCTTTTGGGTACAGTCCCGAATCATATGGAGGCAATGAGCGATAGGAAGGGATTCGTCTCTCCCGGTATAGGGAGTTGATGTTGTGCTGTGTTCGATTGGCTATAACCGGAAATCCCTGGCCAGGGTTGCTGAGATTTACTGGTAAGTGTTATCAGTAGTTTCTCGAACCGTTATAGACCTCAAATCGACACGACTTATCAAGCTACTGGGGTCTGACGTTTACCACCCCTAGGCGAGATATGCGACATATCAGACGACGAGACCGGACTGTACGGGAGTGTTACTGTTTGGATTCACAGGAGAATGTACAGGCTTGCTTGTTGATCTTCTGAGCGCTCAATACCTGGGTAGCTATTACGTTTAGCTGACCGCTTGCAGCTTGTGGGTGTTTGATATGATCATCACCTACTGCCGGCGTATTGACGATTCTTTAGAGTCCTACACAGAGGTTTCTTGGCTCAGGCAAAACGGAGTAGGAGCACATATGTGATATGTGCCGGACCGAGGATAATGCGATATGTGATACCGTATTATATTCTCTCGCGATATTTGATATTAGCCGGGTCATCGGATCAAGTGTTGATTCGATGAATCGGTACGGATAAATATTAGTCGGTTATATGCGATATAGCCGGATTGTCGGATCAAGTGTTGATTCGATAATTTAATGTATAATAATATATATGATATATTAAATTACATTAACTAATATTTGCTCACTAAAAGATTCTTTTTCTCACTCGGGTAATACATTGATATATATGCGATATATGTTAAATGTATTATTTTATTTTGTTACGATAAATATTATATATGTGATATATAATATTGTAACATGATATGATAACTAATGCAACATGTTTGGTGGAGTTTAAACATGATTAGGGTTTGGATTAGGGTTTAGTCTTCTAGTTGATTCTAGAAGCTTTTTATTTTGTCATGATAAAGATATTTGTGTGTGACTCATCTTTAACCAAACCCAAACCCTAATCCTAGTTAATTCTCTACAAAGGTTTACTTGACCATGGTTGCATTATTCATCATATGATTTATTTTTCTATTCATCACAAAAGGATATTCATCATTCTTCTTCATCTTCTTCCTTCATCTTTCTTCATCAAAAAGCTTGCTAGCTTTTTCAATGTGATGAATAAATATGAGAAAAAGATAAATAAAGAGAGCAAAAAATCCTACTTCATCATCCTCATCTTCCCTTGCCATTTAGATGAGGGTGTTCACATCATTTCATGAGTGTTAGCTTGTGTTAAAGAAACTTCAAGGTAGATCATCTTAGTATCGAAGATCGGAAGCAAAGGTTGCATCTTTCTCTTCGTGGAACCTCTCAAGAGTCCGGAACCCGATGATCGCAGCGAAGGGACCACAACATGGAGCATATAAAGTGAAGGACCGGATCTACAAAGGTTGTAATCCCTCTCACTTAGTGTTAAAGTGTTTAGCATGCTAGTTTTCGCCTAATCTCTAGTTTAAAGATCCGTATTCGGGTTGTTCGGCACGGCTAAATTTTTAATCGGGCATGGTTGATGCCTCGTAGACCCTTGTGCGCATGCCCAGCAACCTTACAAAAGCACGGGGGACCTCCCTCAAAGTACCGACACTGGCCTGGCTGAAAGATTGGCGAACTTGTAGTGTGTAATTAATCCCGGCTAGTCTTTCCTTTTAGGGTTTGAAGGAAGATTTGATAAAAAGCAGTGGGAGCCATCCTGATTAGATAAAATAATAACCAATCTATTCTTGCAAGAGCGCACGCTGAGTGTTTTCTTCTCTCTCTCTCCAGGTAGCGACTATGTCACGCCTTAATCAAGATAATAATACGGAATTTTGACCGAACCCGCTTGTTATACTGAGCTGGGGAACGTTGGTCCCGCTCCAACTTATAGTTGTTATAAGACAGAGCAGGAAATTGGGGATTACCAGAATTCCCGTGCCGCCCAAACGAAGAGAGTGCATGCTGATGCATCATCTTCGGGTGCGTTCATTACAAAGAACTGTTTCTCTGTATCCTCTACGTCCTAGGTATGTGATACCAGATCAGGATCCCAGATATGTAATCTGTTACATAGGGCTACAGATAGGTAGAGAACTGAGAACGGGTGATAAGTTTCATGAGGCAGAAAACGGGGCAAGTGTTTCAGCCAAGTCTGTTGGTCACTGTCACCCTGTATTACCAATAAATTGATTCTGAACAAATGCTATTAGATACCGAACCTGATATACAAAATCATATCAGTCTCTTTATTAGTAAAGAAATGATAAAATTTTGTATTGTTGGATAATGTTTTGAACATTTCCTATATCAAAAGTTGATCGGTTCAGGCACGTTACCTAAAAGCATTGACGTTCTAAATCAAACTACAGTTCTTAGTATACGGAACACACATAAGAGGGAGTAGTTCAGAAATGAACGGATCCTTCTTAAGGCATTGTAGACTAGGTCATATCAATACGACCTGACTAGCTAAGTTACATAAAGATGCATATTTAAATCAATTTGAATTTACATCTTGTGAAACTTGCCATTCCTGCCACAAAGATAAGATGACCATAGCTCTGTTTATTGGAAACAGAGAAAGAGTTAATGAACTCTTGGGACTAATACATGATGATGTATGTAAGGTCTCCTGTCTACACATGCCAGGACTGGTTCTTTATACTTCATTATATTCTCTGATAATCTCTCAAGATTCAGTCATATGTTCCTGTTGGAACATGAGTCCGAACCTTTTGAGATATTCACAGAATATAAGTGAGAAGTAGAGAACCAGAATACTTGTATAAGTATTATGTCCTATGATGAGATCAAGGAGGAGAATACTTGAGCACGGAACTCCTGGACTATTCTAAAGAAGAATGGGATTCTCTCTCAGTATTACTCCTCCATATACACCATAGCACGATGGTATGTCGGGGCGGAGCAGATACACCCTATTTGATATGGTGTGCTCTATGATAAGTACTACTGAGTTACCTTTTTCCTTTAGGGGTTATGCACTTGAGAAGCTGCATACCTATTGAATTAGGTTCGAATCAAATCATTGCCTACCACTTCATATGTGATATGGAAAGGGAAGAGCCCATGTCTTAAGCTAGTTAACATTTGGAGTTGTCCGGCCTATGTCTAAAAAGCAAAATCCGGACAAGCTCGAGGCAAGGTCAGTTATGTAGAACTGGAAGTGTTTCAGCTATACAAACTACAACAGATGATTTGGTACAACCAAAGAATTCAGTAGATTCCAACGAACCTCAGCCTCTCCGCTGATCTAGTAGGGTTCCTCACCTACCTGAGAGATACTTCGGTTTCTCTATGACAGTGGGAGCGAGAATTGCATCATGAGATGATGACCCAACTAGTTTCGAGCTGGCCATCAGGAGTGAGACTCTGTAAGAATGGCTGGATGCTTAGCGATCTGAGATGGAATCCTTATACACCAACAAAGTATGGACTTTGGTTGCTATATCTGAAGGGTTAAATCCCCATCAGGAGCAAGTATATCATGAGAAGATTACTTGGTGTACATGGAAAAGTTGAGACTTTCAAAGCTAGACTTGTTAAAGGTTTGCATCATTGACCAGGCGTGGATAATGATGAAACCTTTTCAGTGCCTATGCTTAAGTGCATCCAGATCCTACTTGCCACGGCTACATACCATGACTACGATATCTGGTGGTTGGGTGTCTTGACTGCTTTTCTAAATGATGATTTGGAAGAAAGCGTCTATAAGTACACAGCCAGAGGGCTTCGTAGACAGTGGGAGCAGCGGAAACGTGTGCAAGATGTTTTATAGGATAAAGTAGACATCGTGGAGTTGGAACGTCAGTTTTGATGAAGTAGTCAAAGAGTTTGACATCATCAAAATGGTAGATGAACCTTGTATAAACAAAAAGGTAGTAGGGAGTATTGTGGTGATCCTCGTAGAGTACGTGGATGACATACTCTTGATAGGGAAGGAGTTTCCTATGCTACGCTCGATCAATCTCCGCTTATCACAATGATTCTCCACATAGGATCAAAGTGATACCTACTAAATCCTGGATTTTGGATCTATGAGATAGATCTAAATGGATGTTAGGCTACTCACTAGTTGTAGTGAGATGGTATCAGTTGATCCTGGGGAGAATCACTGGAAGGGTTCCAGGGTGATAAAGACGACTGAATGTCAGTCACAGGCATTGTCTTTACCCTCAGTAAAGGGACGGTATGTTGGAAGAGTTCCAAGCTAGATACCATGGCATACTAGACGATAAAGGCATGATACATCGCTACTTAAGATGCTACCAAAGAGGCTGTTTGGGTGTATATTGGTTCATGAGATGAACTATGTTCCTCCCATTGTGTGACAATGGAGTTGTGGCTTATGCCAAAGAACGCAGGTCCCATCAGTGATCCATACATATTCTAAGGCAGTATCACCTGATCATGGAGATGGTTGATCTCTAAGGGATCGAGGTTAGGTGAGTAGACTCAGAGGACAACACGGCGGATCCACTCACAAAGGCCTATTCTCAGAGAGAGACTCTTATGGGATGGTTGAATATGAGATACTACAACCACTGCTATCAGATGGCCCTAGTGCAAGTGGGAGATTGTTAGTTATATGTATGCCCTAGAGGCCATTGCTATACATAGGATGTATATTGTAGTGGATGCTGGGACATATATAGGAAGGACTTTCTTGCTCGACATGATAGTATGCTATCTGGTTGCTCTTTACCTTAATGTGTACACAGATTGTCTCTCTATTACATGTTGGTAAAGCCCTTAGGATGTGTACTTGACTACTTGGACTATGATGCGGATCATACTAGTGGGGACATGGTAGTCCATAAGTACATCCTTCAAAGTCCCTAGTCGTGGGTATATCGAGACAGGGCATCGATATACCAGAGTAGACTAGCGTGTACCTTCTCGACCCATACAGATGGGCGATGGATGATCCCATATCCATTGGTGTTTGACATCAGAGGAGATATACGGGTGCTCAGTAGAGACTGGGTACAATGGACGGACTCGCCGAGAACTCCCAGATGGTATTATACCTTACGTCAGATGGTAGTTCTCTGGTGACACTGGTACAGAGTAGTCTGTTGACCCGAGATCGTCATAGAGTCTTGTGTGGTTCCCACTGTGCTTTGATTTCCACCTTACCACGTCCAAGAGGGCGTGCAAAACGGTGGTTTTTGGGTACAGTCCCGAGTCACATGGAGGCAATGAGCGGTAGGAGGGGATTCGTCTCTCCCGGTATAGGGAGTTGATGTTGCACTGTGTTCGATTGGCTATAACCGGAAATCCCTGGCCAGGGTTGCTGAGATTTACTGGTAAGTGTTACCAGTAGTTTCTCGAATTGTTATAGACCTCAGATCGACACGACTTATTGAGCTATTGGGGTCTGACGTTTACCACCCCTAGGCGAGATATGCGACATATCAGACGACCAGACCGGACTGTACGGTAAGTGTTACTGGTTGGATTCACAGGAGTGTGAGCGGGCTTGCTCGTCGATCTTCTGATCGCTCAATACCCGGGTGGCCATTACGTTTAGCAGAACGCTTGCGGCTTGTGGGTGTTTGATATGATCATCACCTGCTGCCGGCGTATTGACAAGTCTTTAGAGTCCTACACAGAGGTTTCCTGGCTCAAGCGAAACGAAATAGAAGCGCATATGAGATATGTGCGGGACCAAGAATAATGCGTGTATGTGATACTGTATTTCATTCTCGCGATGAATGTGTCGATTGGTTGTATGCGATATAACCTAGTTATCGAATCAAGGATTGATTCGATAAATCGATACATTGAATACTAGTCGGTTATATGCAATATGACCGGATCATTGAATCAAGTGTTGATTTAATGATTTAATGTATACTTATATATTTGATATATTACTTTGCATTAACTAGTATTGGTTCATTTTAAATGGATTTTCTCACTTGGATGTACAAGTTGTATATGTGATATATTTTTTGTGCACATGATTGTATCATGTTTGATGATGCATGCTTACTTGGTTAAGTGTAAAGAATTAAACCATGGTTAAACTAATGATTAGGGTTTTGTTTATACATTACTTATTTATTCATTTATTTATTTTCTTTTTCATTTTGGAAAGGATAAATGAATGGTGGATTGTTTTGTTTGTTAGTTGAATCTTCTTGAAGCTTTGACTAAGTCATCACTCTTGTCTTATACTTAACCCTAACCATTCAAGTTAACCATGGTCTATTCTCTACACTCAACTAAGGTTAGTATATGATAAGTATTTCAATTATTTTCTAATTATTCAATACTTATCATATTCTATCATCTTCTTCCTCTTCTTCTTCTTCATGAAGAAACCTTGCTCCATCAATGGCAACTTGAGCAAATGAGTGAGAAAACCAATTCTAAAGTGAACCCACCTCCTATTTCTTCATCCTCTACCTCTTGCCAAGTAGTATAGGGTGTTATCTTCACAAGTTTCATGACTTGGTGAAGTGGGAGCTTGATCTTGTGATGCCTCGACGTAGATGTAGCGTCTTGAAAAGTCGTGTTGGTGTTTTCCTGAAAATCGGTGAAAATTCGGTATTTTTCCGAAAACCGTCTTTTTTGTTATTTTGCAGTTTAGGGATAATTATACCTAAAATGGATATGTAATTGCTCGTTTTTAGTAGCTAATGAGTTACTTATGAAATTTTGGTCATTTAAAATTTTTTCCCTATTTTTCAATTTTTTAATATTATTTTAAGCCGGTAAGAAAATACATTAAATTAGCGATAAATACAAATTTTTCCGGGCTAATTTTGATCTTTAAAATTATGTTAATTAAAATCTAGTTGTAACATAAATTTTTAGTATTTTATTTTGATTTTTAACTAATTTTTATTATAGGAAACGAAATTTATTGAATTTAAGCTTAAACTTGCAATTTTGGACTTGTAGGGGGTCTTTTTGCATAAAATTTTTTTTGTGCACTCTCTCTCACTCATTCCTCACCTCTAGGCCGGCCCTACCTCAGCAGCAAGCCCACAAAAATTTTTCCCCAACTCATTTGCACAAAATGATATGTAAAGGGTTTTAATATATATAATTGGGTATGGGTTTTTGTTGATTGGTATGGCTTTGACCTTGACTTTTCTCACACTCCCCCACACCTCTCCCCCACTCCTCATCAGCTGAAACTTTAGCTGCAAACAGCAGCCCCCTCCCCCTCCTTGCATCATCTCTTTTCTTCTTCAAAGTTCATCTAAAAATTTTTAAAAATCAACAATTCCTTTTACAATTTCAAAGCAAAACCTTATTCCCTCTCTTCTCAAACCCAAATTGACTCAAATCTTGGAGAAAGATGGCATCTTGGGAGGCTTTAGCATCATAGGGTTTGAACTTTTGAGGTATAATTTCTAATCAAATGGTTACATTGTTGCTTAAGGGTGCTAATTAGAACCTTGAAATTGTTAGTGTTAAATCTTTACTTAATTCCTAATCTAGTTTTGTTTAAAGAGGGTAGTTTGATATGAACTTGGGTTTTAGCATACCATTACTAGGCTAATTAAATCTATTTTTCTATCTAGTTATTTTGCTAACCTAATCTAAGAGGTTAATTTTCTTATGTGGGCTTTTAATTGTGTTAATTTAAATTTGTAGTATGGAATTTGATTTGTGATTGCTAATTACAAAAATTAAACTAGGGTTCTTGAAGCCATGTTAGTTAATTAAATTGTTTTGTAATTAATCTAGTTCCTACACAACCTAATCTAAGAGGTTACCTTGTTATGTGGTCTTTAAACTATGCTAATTTACTAAATTTTAAAAGTGTGATTTTGGTTGTAAATTGTTGTTTTAGGAGATTCAAGAAAGGGTTTATGTATGGAAAATAGGTTTTGAATCATTGCTAATGTGTTGTAATTATAGTGTTTATAGATTGCTTGTAGTGTGGTTGGTTGTTCAAGCTTGATAGCAGTCTTTGTAGCAAATCGGCGATGTTGCACCGATTTTTGGAATGTAACTGCTTACTAGTTTTGTTATAAAATTATGTGATGGATTATTTTCGACATCTTGATGATTGTGTTGGCTTATCCTATGACGTTTAGGATGCGTGTGTGCGGATTTTTGAGTAGTCGGGTTTTAGTTTTGCCGGGCGACCAAATCGACGATTTTTGGCAGTTTTTGCGATTTTCGCGTATGTTCCGCGCACCCTGCGCACGTTGTACCTAGCTAGTGAAATTTAGTTGTTTCGTTGGGTTTTGCGTCGTTCTTGATAAGTAACCTTATGTTTGGTATTGATGTAAATTCCAGGTTCGGTCGTGGAGACGTCAGACGCGGCGCGAAAGGGGAAAGCGGTGATTGGACACAGCTAGCCAGGGATTCCGGTGAGTAGATGTAACATCTACGGGGGACTATCGTTGGATGGCGCAAGCCGCCCGATAGTTTTAGTAACTTACAAGATTCTTAGTGATGTTAGTAATTAGTGGTGAAATACGTATATGATTATTTGCTGCATCCATGCATTATATTGACATACATATGCGAAACCATTTTATAGGACACCTGCACCATTGCCAGGTTTTTATATACAGCACGAGCACTATTCATGCTTACACACACACCCTGGTAATTGCCATGCCACCACACTAGATAACCGTTAAATTTAAACCTTTTACTAATTGATACTTAAACTTGTGCTATTGCCTTTAATTCCTTAAAATGAAACCGTAGGATTGCTATTCATGTGCATGTACTTCATCATATTAATTGTTCATGCCTAATCTATTAATCATACATCGCAACTTGATTATTGATACCATATGCATTCATTATCATTGATATATGCACTTATGAGGATTTCTTGAGATTTTTTGATATTTCTGGATTTCGGGGGAAAACCGCAAAATTTCTAAACTTATTATATTTTTAAAACATGTAAATTGCGGTTTTCTAGTGATGTAAGTGTCGTCCACCATGAGTTTGCTGTGGTTTTTGAGACCCGTTTCGAGGAGTTGGATGAACCGTTTCGGGTACATGGTGGGCCCGGTAGGGTACCCCGGGGCAAGAAGCTCGTGGTGCTGACGATGAGCCTGGCAGGGGACGGATTACCTACCGGTGACTTCATTGGGCACGGCGGATATCCAGAGGATACCGACCGGGGCCGCGAGAGGATGAGATATTGATATTGAGATGGGTCAGCCGAATAGGTGAGGCCAGAGACACTATGACATGGATTGGTGAGATTTGAGACAGCTTTTAGGTGTCGTTGCTGGACACCGGTTCTCGTCGATTCTTTGAGTATTATGCGGGCATTCTAAAAGAGTTTCAAAAACAAAAAGAGATAAAATGTTTCTTATATATACCTATTGAGACCTCAGATATTCATGTTGCATACATATTAGTACACTGATGTTGTATACACACCTGCTAGTGCATCCAGTCATGCCTGTATTTTAGATGCTAGGATGCTTGTGTGCATGCATACGATAGCCTTTGTAGATGTTATTTATTACTCACGAGCTGGCAACTCACCCCCGTTGTGCCACAGCCTTTTTCAGGTCCGTTCCGTCAGTACAGTAGCGGCGGCGCACTTGTTCTTTTGCCTCCTTTGCCTGGACTCGAGGTTTTGCTCCTAGGTGGGTTATATCATTATTTTTGTACCACCTTGTATATTCCTTATATCTAGTACACTCCATCTACTGTATCTACCAGCATTATTGTATATTGACCTAGAGATGAGACTGTGAGATTTTTAGACTTTTATGCTGTATTTTGGGGTCGAGCTCACTTGAGTCGACATGCTGTTTTTCTTATGCTTCATTATGATTATTTTGCTTGTTGTCATTTTATATTGCGTGGGATTTGTGACCGCCTTGTGGCGAAGAGCTAGCTCCCGCTTGGGGATGCCCTATTTTGTTGGATTCATATTTATTCTTGTTGTACCCATTTTGGGGGCCAGTATTTACAAAGGAGACTCTGCCGAAATTTTCGGAAAAATTGGTATTGTTTTTGAAAAGGGTTTTACATGACTTATTTGATAAACTCGCTTTCAATTGATTGGGTTTTCTTCACTCTTTTGCTTAATTGGTTTTGTTTTCTGGGCTTTGGCTTACTTATTTTACGGATGTCTTTAGACGTTTCGTAAACTTAAGTGCCAGTCACGTTCCGTACCCTGCGGGTCGTGACAGTAGATCATCTTCGGCATCGAAGCCGACGACCAAGCTCGCCCATTTTTCCGATGAAGCCGATGCCAGAGTCCGGGATCCGATTTGGACAGCGAAGGGACATCATCACGGAGCTATGGAGGTGGAGAACCGGATCTACAAAGGTTGTATTTCCGTTCTTTTAGTTAAGTTGTTAACTACTTATTGTTTTCGCCTAAAATCTAGTTAACGATCCGTATTAGGGTTTCTCGGCACATGTAATTTTTGAAATTGGCATGGTTGATGCCTTGTGAGACCTCATTAGTGTGCCTAGGAACCCTACACTACGCTGGCAGTGGGTTTAACCACAGACCGCAAGCGGCACTAGCTGTGCGTAACGGTCCCAAGGTAGATGCCGACAAGAAGACTGACGAGGTGAAACCCATTTGAACTCCTGCTGAGCCTGAATGTGACAATCTCCGTACAGTCCGGTCTGTTCGTCTGATACATCGCATGGCGGGCCTAGGGGGCGGTAAAACGTCAGTCCCCTAATAACGGTACAAGTCGTGTCGGAGTGAAGCCCAACACACCCTGAGATAACACTGGAAGCCTACCAGTATATCTCGCTTGCCCTGGCCAGGGACTACTCGTGTAATGGCTCTCCTAGACACAACGCGATGTCAACCCCCAATACTGGGAGAGACGAATCCCGTCTAACCATCACTGCCTCCAAGTGCTTCGGGACTGCACCCAACTACTACCTGTTTGCATGACTCCTTTGAGCCGTGGTAGGGTAGTAATCAAAATACAGTGTGAACACACTCGAGGCGAAGTGATAGTGTCAAGTCAGCGGACTAAGCTGTACTCATGTCACCTGGGAACTGATAACTGACGATAGGTATGATACCAACCGGTTAGTTCCCGATGAGTCCTGTCCAGTGTACTCGTGACCTAACGAGCACCCGCATACTATCTCCAGTACGACGTACTAACGGCCGTGGGACAGACCGTCTCCCATACTGGGATGAGAAGCGCATGCGCTAGTCTACTCCGGAGTATCGATGCCCTGTCTCGATAGTCCTGCGACTAGGGACCTGCATAAGAATGTGCTTATAGATTACCCAGCCCCTACTAGTGTGACTGCCATCACAACGCTGGTAATCAAGCAAAGATCTTAAGGGCTCCACTAATGTGTATAGGTGATATACTAAAATAAACACAAGTACACATTGAAGTAGAAACAAACCAAGTAGCATACTACTATTTTGAGCAAGATTGTATATACAAGGTGAATATCCCAAGCTTCCATTAAGTAATATACAAACTAGTATGATACAGCAATGGCCTCTAGGGCATATATATTAACAAAACCAACAAAGGGGAACTCAGATCTGCCATCAGATCTCAGAAAGGAGAGATTTTTAGAATCTCATATTTCTTGATCTTCAAGATCCGACCAACAAAGGAAGAAGAAGGAGATCCATCTCCAGAAACCCCACTTTGGGGAAGAACTAGGGGTCAATGGGAGAAGCCCTTCATCAGCTTCAAAACATTTTAGGAGTTTAACTCCTCATATATACATATATATATATATACATATATATATACATATATACATATATATATACACAGAATAATAAGTGCTCCATTCTGGGAGTACAACTCCCATTGCAGGGACCAAGTCCCTTTTGCTGCTCGAGCGCCCACCTGCTGACACGTGGTGCGCTAGCGCTCCTGCGCCCAGAGCGCTAGCGCTCGAGCGCCCACGTGCTGACACGTGGCGCGCTAGTGCTCATAGCGCTAGCGCGCTTGCACCCAGAGCGCTAGCGCCCAAAGCGCTAGCACCTGAGCGCCCACGTGTTGACACGTAGAGCGCTAGCGCTCTTGTGCTCAAAGCGCTAGCGCCCGAGCGCCCACGTGCTGACACGTGGCGCGCTAGCGCTAGCGCCTAAAGCGCTAGCGCCCGAGCACCCACGTGCTGACACGTGGCGCGCTAGCGCTCAGTGCGCTAGCGCCCGAGCGCCCACGTGCTGACACGTGAGCGCTGGCGCTCTTGCGCTCAAAGCGCTGGCGCTGGCCCCACACATCCTTTGGATGCCTTCCCCCCTTTGTTTTTTTTATATATATACATATATATATATACATATGTATACATATGTGTACACACACATACTCCATGACACTGTCCCTGTTAGAAAAAAATTTCTAACGGGGCGCTGCCCCGTACCCCGTAAGGGGGCCGCTAACCCCCTTAACCCCCGACCCGCTATCCGGGTAGCTTGACCCCCGTAAAAACTCTACAGGGCCCCCGATATATCCAAAACCCCTTCAAAACACAACACTGCACATTGAGTTTGCATGACCAGTTTAACCCGTCAATCGGAGGTTCCCTCGCTCCAAATGAGATGGGTAATTAACGGCAGCTTAGTCCGCGGCTGCCGGAGATTCGGATCCTCACAATCATTAAACCCCGGACTACCCTAGGCAGGGGGAATCTGTAATGCGCCTGACAAGCGCGCGCGTATTCCCATCTCAATGGGGTGACGAAAAACACCCTACAGATTCTGGCACACCCGGTGGGACCAATTTCTCCTCCCATATTTCGGGTTAAATGTTCATGCGAACTCAATCAATATACATATCTATATTTATACTAAAATAATGCTCTTTCATGCAGGATTTTCAAGAAATCACCTTTCAACAATGTCTCCGAAGATGAACTCAGCTCCCATCTTCTACACGATGAAGATGGACGCCAGGACGGTCCTTCCGGCCAGTCTCGGGCGACAATGAGAAGAGCCGCCACTACCATTCGACTCTATCTTGTTTGTCTCGGCTAATGCCATCCCTGCACCTCAAGGCCCGGTGACAGACAAGCCAGTCTCGAAAGGTAAGAGGCCAAATGTGGTGGTCTCGAAGATGCCCCAACTCAAACGCAAGTCGGTGTTTGAACGACTTTCCTCGGACCCAGCTGGGGGCAAGGCCATCAACACCAGCAAAGCAACAAGGCATCCCGAGCAAGCTCCGGCGGTGCCCTTGACAACTTCTCGATCAGGTGTCTTCTCTAAGCTCCCCGCTAATCGACTCACGGTGGCTTCCCAGGAAACAGATGCCCGCCAAGCCCTTAAAATTGAGAAGCTAAGGCAGAAAAGGCTCAGATACAGAGCTAACAAAAGGGCTAGGGCTCCTTCTAGGCTGAACCTCATGAGGTTCGAGGAACAGGGTTACCCCACCAAAGATGAGGGGATGGCTGAATGTGTTATTCACACTGTCTACATGGTGGGCACGCGCAGCATGAGCAAGGACGAGGCCACCACATCCCAAATCCAATCTGGCGTGAATATGGCTGCCATATTCCAAGGCCAGCCTCCTCTGGAAGGTAATGAAGACCTTCCAGTGAGGCTGATAAGTAGAGAGAGCTCTCAATTCATGAAGAGTCGGGCTCGGAAAGAGAAGATGAGCCAATCTTCCGTCCCATGAACGCAGAGCAGCGACTTCTCCAAGTGCTCCGAAAGTAGCTTAGAAACAAAGACAAGGAGATGGCCAAGATTTACTAAAAAATTGATGACTTGACAAACGTCGTCTTACAGCTCACAGCCCAACTTGCCTCTCAGCCCCCCAATCAAGCGCAAGGCTCTGCTTGTGAACCGGGAAATGGTGCCCCAAACCAGCCGACGCCTATTCCTTCAAATCCATAAGTGGGCGAACCGCATGAAAATCAGTCGCATCCTATCTAGGGAGATGTCTCGGCTACCGATGACGGTAGCCCGCTAACTCAAGGTCTAATCATGGATTTAGTTGTCGGCAAAGTCAAAACATTGGTGGCCGAAGTCGAAGCGCAAAAAGATATCAGCAGTAGTGGGAGATCATATCCTGCTCAGTATGATCTGGTAGAATTTCCTAGCGGCTATGTCATCCCCAAATTCGGAAGATTCGACGGGACAGGAAATGCGAATCAGCACATCGCGCACTTCAAAGCCTCAAACGGGAACACTAGGGGCAACGACGCGCTTCTCCTCCACCAGTTCGTTAATAGCTTGACCGATGTTACTTTCGACTGGTACGCGAGCATACCGGATGGCTCCGTTACTACTTTCGTCCAAATGGAATCTTTGTTTCGACAAAGGTTCATGAGCGTCAGCGATAAGATCACCATTGCCGAGCTTGTAAGGACCAAGCCCAAGAACAATGAAAGCAGCATGGATTTTATAACCCGATGGCGCAATCTCTCCGTCAAATGTGAACCGCCGATAGAGCAGGACCAATCTGTCAGTCTCCTCGTCGGAAATCTCAACAATTGGATGTCCCCGTTTCTATGCACCGCGGGTCTCAAAACATTCCAAGAGCTGACCAGGAAAGTTCAGATGCTGGATCGTTTAAAGCAGGAGTCCTCCTCGGATTCCCAAAATGACAATAGGTCCTGTAGAAACCGAAAGGACGATAATTGCAAAGGAGGAAATCCCGACGATTCTGAGTCTTTCAACACTTCGGCTAACTGAAATAATCGAGGGATAAGCGGGCCTAGTGCCAACCAGCCTCGGAAGCCAGTGTTCGGAGAGGGAGGAGAATCTCCACTGAAAGAGAAGCTGGACAAGGTCTATTCCTTCAGAAGGGACAAAATTCGTAAAATATTCAAAGACGCCCTGAGGAACGGTCTACAACTGCCAGAGTAAAAAAGACCGCAGGAAGCGAATATGACCGACGACCCCAAATACTGCCCCTATCACAGAGTGATAGGTCATGCCATTGAGGACTGCTTTGTCTTCAAAGATTGGGTAAAAAAGCAATACAAGGCAGGAGAGATAGAACTGTCCAAAGGCGTGTTAATAAACAGTCAAGTCGCAACCGCCAATTTTACACAAACGGAGACCGAAGATCTACGTGAAACTGATTCTCTCAGACATCTGCCTTTCACTGAAAACAATCAACCACCACGTCATTAAACTGGGAACAGTCGACCTCTAAGTCGTTAAACTGTAAAAAAAAATAATAAATAAAAAAAAGTGTGTATATAAACAAAAAATGTGTAAATAAAAGAAAAATAAAGAAATGCCGAACTGATAGGGAAACTCGCAATAAAAATCAGCGAGTAAAAATGAAAATGAAAATAAATCCGAAATGATGGGACAACCGCGAATAAATAGCCGAAATGATAGGGCAATCGCGACCTTCGCGATAAGAAAAGCTGAAATGATAGAGCAATCGCGGTAAAACAAAAAAAAAATCAAACAAAACAACGGTGAATGATGAGTCGCTCCTGGTACCATATTCCAGTATAGCGATGTAGACGCCAACCAAAATCCAATTTTTCAAAATTCTCCCAGCCCTACGGTTAGTCCCCAAATTGACTACCGTATACAATCCACGTGCTCAAATAATTCTCATCACCTTCATGCCCTACCTAATCACCAGTTACGCGGCTGGTCTCCGCCTTTGGAATTATGCTCCATTGAGAAGACCCACTCACGTGTCCTCACGATACAACGTTGAGTTCGCATGACCAGTTTAACCCGTCAATCGGAGATACCCCTCGCGGGACCCCCGTAAAAACTCTGCGGGGCCCCCGATTTATCCAAAACCCCTTCAAAACACAACACTGCACATTGAGTTCGCATGACCAGTTTAACTCGTCAATCGGAGGTTCCCTCGCTCTAAATGCGAGTGGTAATTAACGGCAGCTTAGTCCGCGGCTGCCGGAGATTCGGATCCCACAATCATTAAACCCCGGCCTACCCTAGGCAGGGGGAATCTGTAATGCGTCTGACAAGCACGCGCGTATTCCCATCTCAATAGGGTGACGAAAAACACCCTACAACGTTTAGCCGACCACTTGCAGCTTGTGAGTGTTTGATATGATCATCACCTACTGCCGGCGTATTGACAAGTCTTAGAGTCGTACACAGAGGTTTCCTAGCTCAGGAAAAATGGAGTAGGAGCACATATGTGATATGTGCGGGACCGGGAATAATATAAGTATGTGATACCGTATTCCATTCTCGCGATATATGATATCGTCCGGTTATATGTGATATAGCTGGGTCATCGGATCAAGTGTTGATTCGATGAAATGATACATTTTATATTAGTCGGTTATATGTGATATGGCCGGATTATCGGATCAAGTGTTAATTCGATAATTTAATGTATAAATAATATATTTGATATATTAAATTACATTAACTAATATTTGCTCACTTAAGTATTTATATTTCTCATTTTTGATACATTTAACATATATATGATATATGTTTATTGTATTATTTTCTTTTGTTACATAAATAATATATATGTGATAGATATTATATTGTATCATGCTAGGTTATATATGCAACATGGGTGTATGAGAATCACACCATATAAAAGATAATAATGGTTTTTATTTATTTAGGAAATTCAAAAATGTGGATTTTTCCATGGTTGCTTTGGATAAACATTGACTAGTCCACCATTTTTGTTTTTCTTTAGATATTTTTAAACCTAACCATTACCTTTAACTATGGTCTATTCTCTACATGAGTTAAGTATGCATATACTCACCATGGTTGCATTTCTAAGCTCACTCCTACTTCATTTTTCTTTTGCTTCATCTTCTTCAAGCTTGAGCTCAAGTGAGAAGCTTTCTAGGTTTTTGACAAAGTGAGAAAAATAGTGAGAAACCAAATTCTAAAGTGAGCAAACTTCCTACTTCATTATCCTCCTCTATACTAGCCATATAGTTTAGGATGTTAGTTTCACCAGTTTCACACAAGTGAAAAGATAGCTTGGGTTTTGTGTTTCCTCGAAGTAGATCATCTTGGATTTGGAAGACTTCAAGCAAGAATGGATAATTCACCATGTGGAGCCTTTCAAGAGTCCGGGACTTGGATCACAGCGAAAAGACTTCAACTCGGAGCTTTAGAAGCAAAGGACCGGTCTACAAAAGTTGTATTCCGCAAACACTTTAGATGTAAAGTTATTTACATTTAGTTTTGTCTAAATCTTTAGTTAAGATTCTAGGGTTAGGGTTAACAAGAAAGGAAATTTTTTGAAAATGGCATGGACGATGCCCCCCGAAACCTTGCTGTTGTGCTTAGTAACCCTACACGTACATGGTAGCCACCGAAGCCGTTATGGAAAGACGGTTCCAGCAGGGGCTCGATATTGAACTGCAGCAACTTATCGCGATCTACCAACTTTTGCCCAAGTGTTGAACGCTGCCTAAGTATAGAAAAGATTGGTGGAGAAGGCAAAGGGCCAACGATCGATGGATAGGAGACCCCACGTGGTCCCAACACGCCTACCATCTTCCCCATGGAGCGATCCCAGTTCACAGGTCGGGTATCACACAGATGAAGCGCACTTTCTCACCTCAGCAGCCGCAATGGAGGGCCATGTTTTCCAATTATTGCCAGAGGCCAGGACACATGCAGAGAGATTGTCGCCGGGCTAAGGGGCAGTGTCTGATTTGCGGATCTAGCGAGCATAGGGTCAGCAGGTGTCCCTAGAGATCTGAGCAGCAGCAACCATCTTACCCAGGGTCAGCGACAGGGAGGGATAGAGCAACAACAACCGTCGTATGGCACTTCAGCTCAGAGGGGTCCACCTCGGGTACCCCAGCAGCGGTCTTTCGATCAGAGGCAGACTGGTACAGGTCAGAATCAGGGACGGCCTTTCACCCTATCCGCCGAGCAAGCAGAGGCTTCGGTAGAAGTGGTTACAGGTACCATCCTTGTTTATTCTGTACCAGCTAGAGTTCTTTTTGATTCGGGTGCTTCGCATTGTTTCATTTCTACGCGGTTTGTTGACACACACTCTATACCTCACGAGTCGTTGACCACGGGTTGGGAGATACATATGGGTAATGGTAATATTGTGTCCAACCAAGAGTGTAAATTTTGTCCGGTGTTGTTTGTGGCAGGGAATTCTATGCGAATTTCCTTTTAATCGGGACGGGCAGCTATGACGCAATTCTCGAGATGGATTAGATGAGTACCTTCCATGCGATCATCGATTTCCGATCTAGGAAGGTGACTTTCCGCATTCTCAATCATCCAGAGTTTGTTTTCGAAGGCGGAATCGAGTCTTGGGATTGATGATTGATGGATATGGAGATTGATCGAGTTTAGAGCCAAGCCAAAAGCGTTGACGGTTATGGAAATTGATGAGAGTCCAGTCCCAGAGATCGTTTGGGATTTTCTTGTTGTGTTCCTTGAAAATTTACCAGGTCTACCACCTCCCCGCGTCTTGGAATTCTCTATTGACCTGATTCCAGGGACGGCGCCAGTTTCGAAAGCTCCTTACAGGATGGTGTTTCCCCAATCAGAGCAAAGCTCTGTTTGAATTTCAAAAATTCAAAAATTGAAGCAACGCTTCAGAATCCTTGCGCTACGCGCAGTGCGCCATGTGTCAAAAGCTGACATGCCAGCACTGCGCCCAAGACAGTACACCCAATCAGAGCAAGGCTCTATTTAAATAAAGGAAGCAACGCTTCAGGAAACTTTCGCTCTGCGCTGCGCGATACGTGTTAGCGTAGTTGCGCTAGTGCAGTTGCGCTGCGCTCTGAGCTGTGCGACACGTGTCAGCGCAGTTGCGCTCGCGCAGTTGCGCTGCGCGACATGTGTCAGTGCAGGTGCGCTTGCGCTAACTGTGCCAGCACTAAATAACAATAAAATTCTGGAAAAAACTTTCCAATCTTGTTAAAAACAAGAAAATTATCTTCTGTAAAACAGAAGCCCTAAGATCAAAGATCCAACGGTGGGAAAAAACCCTAAATCACTCAGAGAAAGATCTCTTTAACTGATTTAACAAATCAATTGGCACTATATAAAGGCCCCTAGACTCCAAGTCTAAAACACACAGAGAAAAAGAAAAAGAACTCCTCTAAAACTTTGAGAAGAATTCGAAGAAAAGAAAAGGTAAACCTTTGAAAAAAAAAGAAGAAGAAGTTCTTCTAAAAAGATCAATGATCTAAGAATAAGATCAAAGATCTTCAATAAAAAAATGATAATATTAATAAAAAAAAAGAAGTAATTTACTTCTTTACTAGATCTTTTGATCTATATAAAGGCATTGCCTTTTGATGAACCACTGGTTCTTAAAACATGAGACAGAACCTCTTTAGAATTAAAGAGATTCTGTTCTTTGATCTAAAATAGATCAAGATGCGCTCTGCGCTTTTGAACAGTGCCTTGCACTTTTGAAATGAGCCTCTGCGCTCTTGGGTTGGCGCAAGTCACCAGAACACGCCACGTGCCAACCCCAGAATAATCTGCGCCTTGCACTTTAAAAAATGAGCATTGCGCTCATGAATTGGCGCACTGCACCAGAGCTCGCCACATGTCAGCAGCGCAATAGCGCAGCGCACTGGCGCAGCGCAATAGCGCAGCGCACTGGCGCAGCGCAATAGCGCAGCGCACTGGCACAGCGCACTGCGCTTGCGCTCACCAGAGCGTGACACGTGTCGCCTCCACATCAGTTTGCGCCTTGCGCTCCTCAATTGGCGTAAAGTTCCTGACAGGCTACGTGGCACACTGTCAGAAGAGTAAATGCTCCGCATTATTTAAAAAGGGCAGAGCCCAATAAAAAGGTCTACCAGACCAAACAAAATGCAGTGCATTATTTAAAAAGGGCAGAGCCTAATTAAAAAGGCCTAACAGGCCATGATAAATGCTATGCATTTAATTGAAATGCCTAATGCTCTTTATAAAAAAAGGGACAGAGCCCAATTAAAAAGGCCTAACAGGCCAGAAAAAATTCACTGCATTATTAAAAAGGGCAGAGCCCAAATAAAGCCCTGACAGGCCAAACACAAATAAAATGTTGAACATTTTCAACTGGACTTAGCCCAATTCTGGCCGTAAGTCCTCAAATTAAATTGACTGAGCACGACTGCTCTCTCAAATCAATTTACATCCGGTTCAAGGGTACATCTCCGAACTCCTCTGATATTTGTCGTTGTAATCCTTCAACGTCATCAGAGAGGTGACGGGTCTCGACAGCCACACATCAATACGGACTGTGGGGTCCTTAAACTCATGGACTAATGCGTCCTTAAACTAACATTCATCCCCAAAATGGGAATGATGGACCACCATGTCCCTAAACTGGTAATACGGACTGTGGGGTCCTTAAACTCATGTACTAATGCGTCCTTAAACCAACATTCGTCCCCAAAATGGGAATATGGACTGTGGGGTCCTTAAACTCATGGATTAATGTGTCCTTAAACCAACATTCGTCCCCAAAACGGGAATGTTGGACCACTATGTCCCTAAACTGGTAATACGGATTGTGGGGTCCTTAAACTCATGGACTAATGCGTCCTTAAACCAATATCCATCCCCCAAATGGGAACAATGGACCACCACGTCCCTAAACTGGCAATGGACCACTATGTCCCTAAACTGGAACAATAGAGCCCCCAAAAGCTCTTTTGTCGGATCTAAACAATCCTTTTAAGTTGATCTTAGTCTTAAATTGGACTAACGTATCCTTAACAAACGTTTAAGTTGATCTTAGCCTAAAAAATGGCTAACGTATCCTTAAACCAAAACTCCCAAAACCAAATCTAAGAAAATACGGATTTGGACTAATCTACGTTCTACGGGCGACGGCATAAATTAGTCTCCGTATACAATCCACGGGCAACCACAAACAAAACAAACACCCACGACACGAAGTGAAATTCTGGAGAAGAAGAAAGTTGTTACCGCGATGCGGTAGCGTAATTAACTGTAGGGGCTTGCGTCTGCAGGGAAGAGTGTCCCCATAATAAAAAACCCCTATAACGAGGGGGAATCTGACGAAGTCTGCTACATTGGCCGCATCCGTCTAAACCTCTGATACACGGTGCCATAAATCAACTTGGCATCTTCGGAGAGGTGGACGGATAAAACCAAATAGCATCTGCCCCGAATCTCAGGCAAGACGTCTTCACGTCGCGCTTTCTTTTGGAGGGGAACAGATTCTGGCACGCCCGGTGGGACCTTTTCCTCTTTCCACCCCACACTTCGTGTGTCGACTTTCGCGAACCAATCGCGGTTTGTTAATGGTTGCCCTCGGGTTTGAAGTTACTAAGATTTGGTCTCTTGCTTGGCGCAAAAAACAAGCATCAATGGCTTTCAACTGCTCGAACTACTCCAAATGCAAATGCAACCCACGCTCCGCCTTACCTAGAGGTGTAGCCTATGGACTGCAGGCTGCTTCCCTGTTCACTATGCCTGTGGAACAAGTGACCCAGGCTACCACTGGTCTGTTCTTCGGGACCATGCTCCCGCCAGTGAACGTTAATGTCCCGATACCTCAGGAAGCTTCAAAGAAGTCAGTCTTCGATCGACTTGCTACTACCACGGCCCCTCTCAATGGGTCGTCCAATGTCAAGCTGGCAGCCTCGGTCTTCACCAGACTGAGCCTGAACTCCGATGGGCTTTCCAAGAAGCCCGTGACCCCTGACGTGGCCATCCAAAGGAAGACATCTATCTCTACTCTTGAAGTCGTCAAGATGGCTTCTCCCGCTAAAGAGTCGGTCTTTACAAGGCTGACTATTCCGGCTCTCGTTCCTGCTCGAAGGTCTGCCTTTGACAGATTGGACACCGCTACTCAAAAGAAATCAGTCTTCAAGAGGCTGGCATCAGCGGAGCCTCATCTAGACAGGGGGCAAAATGAAACCATCCCCATCGCCGAACCAGCCCCAACAGCTTGACGTCGCCACTGGCGCCGGGTAAGGAAGGCCGGGGGCAAATCCCCCTCTGGGTTAACTCCACCAGCTCCAATGGTGGAAGTCAATGCTGCTGTTACGAATGGGAACAGCTTTGTGTTGGATATAGTGCCCTCAAGGCAATTATCATAGTCGCGGACTTCTGATTATGATGATTGAGGCAGGACCTATTCCGATGAAACAGTCTTACTCAAGATGACAGTATGCTATCTGGTTTGTCTTTATCAACATGTACGTGTTGATAGAGCCCATAGAATTCTTGCTTGACTGCCAGCAGTATGATGGCGATCATATTTGTGGGAGCTGGGGTCTATAAGCGCATCCTTAAATGTCCCTAGTCGTAGGAGTATCGAGACCGGGCATCGATACTCCAGTATAGACTAGTGTATACTGATTGAGACCCCGACGAGGGGCGGTGGCCAGGTCTCACAAGTCACTGGTGTTAGTTTGTTCACCTAAGATAGTATACAGGTGCTCATTGGGTTATGAGTACACTGGACGGACTCGCTGGAAACCTGCTAGTTGGTATTATACCTATTGTCAAATAGCAGTTCCCAGGTGACATGTGTACAGGTTAGTTTGTTGACCTGAGATCGTCATTTGTCTCGTGTGAGTTCCCACTGTGCTTTGATTACTACCCTACCACGGCTCAAAGGAGTCGTGCAAA
This sequence comes from Agapanthus africanus, assembly GCA_030015575.1. NCBI lineage: Eukaryota > Viridiplantae > Streptophyta > Magnoliopsida > Asparagales > Amaryllidaceae > Agapanthus > Agapanthus africanus. The sequence continues at coordinate 545,530,486 of CM057337.1, forward strand.
CAGGTTTTAGTTGGGTACAGTCCCGAGCCATATGGAGGCAGTGATCGGATCGTCGGGGATTCGTCTCTCCCGGTATTGGGGGTTGATGTCGCGTTGTGTACGGATGACCATCACCAGAAATCTATGGCCATGGTGAACGAGAATTACCGATCCAGGATCGATAGTTTCTCAGGTGGTGATGGGTTACATGCTGACACTAAATATCGCGTTGTTGGGGGTCTGACTTTATCCACCTCCCTAGACTCGATATGCGATACTCTTAGACGAACAGACTGGACTGTATGGATATTGTCACTAACAGGCTCAGTAGGGGTTCAAGATGAGTTTTCTTGTCGACCTCCCTTTCACTCAATACCTGGGTAGCGGTTACGTACAGCTAGTGCCACTGATGTGCTTGTGGTTAAACCGACTGCCAGCATATTGACGAGTCTTTAGAGTCCCACACAGAGGGTTTTCATGATTCAGGCGATATGGTGTACATGGTGTATGTTGATACATACAGGTGTCCGATTAAATATGTGCATGCTGCACAGACTTTAATCGGACGGTTGATAATACTAGCGGCTTAGGATTAAGCCAGATTATTAAATCAGGTTTTGATTTAATAATTTACATATGTATTTATATATGTATTCTAGTATTATTGTTCGCTATTTATTTTCTCTCTAGGCTATTCGTATTTTTGTACGAATACGTGTATATGTATTTCGATACATGTACCGGGAAGTATTCCATATTTTATACGGAATAGCTTCTAGAAGATGCCACCTCATTTATATGATTTTCATTTATGGAAATTCATTTGTTTTTTATTAATGAGGTAGAAATGGTGATGTGACTTCAAGCATGGCATGAACATGGAATTTGGGTATGGTTTGTTTTGTTTATTGTAATTTGACTTTGTAAAAAAGAAAATTGAATTTTTTGATGGGAGAAGGAGAGAGGGGCCGGCCACTAAGGATCATATTATTACATTGAACTCTCTCTCACTCTCTCATTCTCATGCTTCAAAGAAACTTAACCTTTTTCTTTGTTCATGCCAAGTTTTCATCACCACCTTCATTCATCTTCCATGGATGCTCTCTTGAGCGCAAGGGATGAGAGAAAATATAGTGACACTTTCCTACACCCCGACTCTCCATCGTTAGCAACTTTGGAGAGCCGGTAGCCTCGTTCGTCGAGCTGGAGCTTACGCCGTTTCCCTCGGGTGGATCATCGGAGATGGAGGAAGACCGGAAACCAAACTTCGTCAAAGAACCGCTAGGAGCTTGGAATGAATACCGAAGGACTTGGATCATCTCAGTATAACAATTCTAACTCTTAGAATAAAATTGCCTTTTCGCCTTCTCGCCTGGGAGGGACATAGAACGTTTGCAGCTCCTCTACGCTGTAGGTATCGAGTGCATCCAGTTCTTTATGATGTTTAAGTGGAACCATGGCGACTTGCAGACTTTGCTCTTCGTCAGCGGATGTTCGTATTGAAGGCCGAGCAGAGAATATAGCATGGGCCTCATCTTCCGAATCACCACCAAAGATCAACGTAGGAGCGGATGGTCCTGGCTTGTTGTATTGGGGCGGGCTTGAATAAATTATCTCCTCTTCTTCCTCGGTATCACTCCCGAAGACGGGGATGGTAGCGTTAGCTTTATTCTTTGGCTTGTGACACCTCTCTGTATCTTCGAAATCCGGTAAGAAGTATTTGGCATCTTCATATTTGCGGACTTCGTTCACGGAGAACGGGTTCAGTTCTCCCGTTACGGTATACTCGAGACCATCCTTTAAATATTTCATACACTGATGTTGTGTAGAAGGGATGATGTTGTACTCGTGTAACCATGGTCGGCCGAGCAGAGCATTGTAGCATGTCTTGGAGTCTATGACGTGGAATTTAATGTCCGTGACGAGCAGCCCAAAGCGTAACGTCAGTATCACAGACCCGAGAGTTCTTGATGATTGAGAGTCGAATCCGGAGAGGGTGATCTTATCCCGAGCGAGGTGCTGGACGCTCATGCATATTTCTTTCAACACCCGTACATTAAGGAGATTGACGGAGGACCTATTATCAACCAGGATTTTGCCTATCTTTATATTATGGCAGTATCCTGAGACATAAAGGGGACGATTGTGTTCGCACGTCCCAAGAAGGAGGTCTTCATCACCGAAAGCGACATCAGCTGTGTGCACTTCTTCCAGCTCGTCCTTCATCTTTTCTTCGGATAGAAAAGCTTGGAATTGCTCTGGGTCCTGTAGCGCTTTGATCAGTGAATCCCTCGCTTCTTTTGATAGTAAAAGGGCGTCAAGAATGCTGAGTTGCGAGGGTAACTTCCTCAAATGTGCCAGAACGTTATAGTCCACCTTATTTTTCTTTGGCGGGTCCTTGGCGGTTAACCCTTCCACAACTTGGTCATCTACGACGATATCCTCAGAGACCTTCTCTTTTCCCTTATCTTTTTTGTTTGAGGGTCCGAGATTCTTTTCGGGTAGCGTACGACTACGCAGACGGATATTTTCGCAGGCTTTTAGCTCTTCCTCTTTTCCCACGGTGGACTCTTTAAAGAGAGGGATAAGCTCTATTTCCTCGTCAGAGTCGCTTCCGAATGTGAGAACTTGCGCTTTCCCATCGTTAACCATGCTACAATCGCCGGTAGTTCTTCTAGGCTCCTCGGTCGTACTTTTCCGTTCCCGACGAGTTTTGCGCTTCTCCCGTTTAAGATGTTTCCGGTGAGCGACATACCCCTGCCACAATTTATTGAAAGCTTTGCACTCTTCGGTGGGGTGCGAAACCTTTCGATGATATAAGCAATAGGAGGGATGCATTTCTGCTTTGCCGGTACTGTTTTCTTGAGAAGGTGGTAGCTTCATCCCCAGTGATACGGCTTTAGCAAACCTTTTCCTCGTCTTGAATTTGATTTTGTCCGCAATGGATGTATTTTGATTTGACAGGAGTGCCTCAATCCTTTCGTCTAATCGCCGGCGCTTGGCCTTCTCAAATAGGACCGCCTCGCGTTCCCGATCAGCCTTACTTTTCAACAGAGCTTCATTGAGGAATGCATCAATGGTTTCATCTGATGGCCCGAAAAGTTTGATTCAGGATCTGCCCCCAGCTTCTCAGTGCAAGGAGTTCTCTCATCGTCCGTAAACGAGTGAGAGATCATATGGCAGCTCGCCACGTATTGCTCGGATTCATCTGACGAGCTCTCTCCTTCATCTTCGTCTTGAAAGACTTGGTTGAGGAACTCCTGGAGTGTGATGGGAGTCCGTGCCTTTTGATTGTATTCCTCCAGCACGTCAATTTATTTCTGTAAGTCTGTGCGCTTGTCGCCAGGCTTCACGGGCTTCTTGGATTTCTTCTTCTTCTTCTTTGAAGATTTTGACGGCTGATTGTGAGTGCTCGGGCCATCACCACCGATCTTCGGAGTTGGGCGCGGCTTCAGTATCCCTTCAATGATCTGGGGTTCTAGCGGGTTCTTCCACTTGACTGCCGGGCATGTCTTGAGATCATTCAGCATCCTTTTGGTTTTGGCCGATAGCACAATCTCCCATGGAGCTTCTTCAACGAGGGAGCACGTTTCCCCCGGCGTATTCACCTTTTTAGAGGTATGAGGTTGCGGCGGGTTCACCTTCCATCTTTTGGATAACGCAAACTTGCCTTGCTGATATTGATCTTCAATCCAGTTTTTGAAGACGAGGCAATCTTCAATCGGATGCCCCAATACTCGGTGATAGGGACAGTAATTGGGATCATTGACGTCGCTTGGCTGTGACGGACGTCTTGACTCCGGCAGACTAATGAGTCTGTTACGCAATGCCAGTTCAAACAGTCTTCTCGTTTTATTTTGAGAAAACGAGTAAGGGCGTCCCAGCCTCTCCTCGAGGGATAGGTGTGGACGCATATTGTTTTGACGAACAACCGGCTTCAAGTTGCTCGGCTGTTGTTGAGCATTGGCGACGACGATCGCTTTCTCTTTCCCCTTCTCATTTCGAGAGTCCGGCTTTGGAGGAGACGGTCTGTGACCCATCTGGTCCATCTGGGCTAGCTTGTCGGTTAGGGCCTGGAACGTGGTTGGTTTAAAGAACATCATGAACTGTGAAATAGTTGCATGAGGATCTAAGGTGCCCACGAACATGCCCACTGCCGGCGCTTCTTCAATGTGTTGTTCGCATTTCGACCATAGGTTCGACCACCGTATCGCATATTGGACCCACGTCTCGCCCGGCTTCACCCTGGCATTAATCAATGCTGTTATCAGGGTGCGTTCGCTGCCACTTACGAAGCGCTGGGTAAACAACAACTCCATTTCAGCAAATGTCTTAATAGAGTCGTTTGGGAGCTCGGAGTACCACTTAAATGCCGTCTCCGACAAGCTACCGACGAACTGGCGAACCAATAACTTATCATCACCGCCGGTATTGCCACAAAGAGCCATGAACTGGGCAACATGTTGATGGGGATTGCTAGTCCTATTGTAGACATGGAATTTCGGTATTGTATAGCCCGGCGGGTACTTGATCTGATCATAACAGCTCGGATATGGGCGCCCTGTTATGACAACTTGACCGGCTGCCTCAGTCGCCTGATGAACCCGTATCTGCTGAGCTATATATTCATCCAAGTCAGCTTTAGAGATTGTCTCCTCCTTAGCTGTTGACACAGCCGGTGGAGGATTTGACGTTTCTCCCCTGTCATCTTCAAGGACGGTCGGAGGATCTTCAGCAGGAGGATCTTGCTGGATCATCATACCCACCATGTCTTGGAACAGAAGGGCTATTCGTTTTATATTGGCTGCTTGTTCCGTAGAATCTTTATCCTTCTTTTCCAGTATCCTGCGAAGGAATTCAGCGTCAGTTTCTTGCTCCTGGCGTTGATCCGAGGACGCTTCGGGGCTTTCTTTTGGCCCAGTGAGTGCGGCCATCGCATTCATCATTTCTTGGAGCTTCTGCTGCTGCTCCTGAGCTTTAGTCACCGATCGCGTAAGTGGTCTATGACCTGTAGATGTACGGCTGTCCTCTTTCCCGGACGCCATGTAGACGGTATGGACCACAGTGCCCCCGGACTTAGGGCGTTTGGGCTCACCGCCTTTGACATTTGCCGCAGGCGTAGGGGTTTTCTCCGGCCTTCTTCTTTTGTGGGCCGTCGGAGTTGAGGGGGTCGTTGCCACGGGCACCCAAATAGTTGTCGTCCTTTGTTTTTTGACAGGACGGTTCTTTTCTTCCTGAGCCTTCACCACCTTCTGCCGGCGAGAGTGATCTTGGTCGATTACTGAGTCCTGGACCCGTCGCCAGACCCTATAAATCTTGGAGGACAGCCGTTGAGGGGGCTGCTCCGGCTTTGTTCCCGCAGCACTCTCCGCAGGTGGAGGAGATCTTTTCAGCGTGGCAGTTGGGGAGTTCTTACGTACCGTCCTTAACGGTTCAAAGCTGTTCCCAATCGGAACAGCAACATTGACTTCCACCATTGGAGCCGGTGGAGTTAACCCAGAAGAGGAGTTGCCCCCGGCCTTCCTTACTCGGCGCCAGTTGCGACGTCGAGCGTGACGAGCTGTTGGGGCTGGATCGGAGATAGGGATAGTTTCGTATTGCCCCATATCCGGATGAGGCGCCGCTGGTGCCAGCCTCTTAAAGACTGATGTTGTCCTTTCAGTAAAGGTATCCAATCTATCAAAGACAGACCTTCGAGCAGGAACGGGAGCCGGAATAGTCAGCCTTGAAAATACCGAAGGACTCTTTAGCAGGAGAAGCCGTCTTGACGACTTCAGGAATAGAGATGGCTGTCTTCTTTGCGATGGCCATATCAGGGGTCATGGGCTTCTTGGCAGCCCCATCAGAGTTCAGGTTTAGCCTGGTAAAAACTGAGGTTGCCGGCTTAACATTGGACGACCCGTTGAGATGGGCCGTAGTAGTAGTGAGCCGATTGAAGACCGACTTCTTTTGCGCTTCCGGTGCGGGCACTGGAATGGTGAAGCTTGTTGGCGGGTGCATGGTCCGGAAAAACAAACCGGTGGTGGCCTGAGTCACTTGTTCCACCGGCATAGCAAGGATAGAGGCCGCTTGAGGCCCATAGGCTACACATCCAGGTGAGGCGGAGTGTCGGTTGCATTTGCATTTGGAGCAGCTCGAGCAGTTGGATGCCATTGATGCTTGATTTTGTAAGTCCATATTGCGACCCTCGGTACTTACGGGGAGGCGGAAACGGTATAAAAAACGAATTTTTATCGCAAGAGGCAACATGGACTAAACTTTGTCGGGATCGTTGTCTAAACTAAAACTAGTTAACAAGCTAAAGAGAGTTAGCTACTATGGAAGATGGTTATACCTAAACTTGAACTCCTTCTTCTTCAAACCTTGTAGAGGTTGATGGTTCTCTTTTCGTCGCCTTCTCCCGTCGAAGATGGATCCACCTCGAAGGTTCGACTTTGGGCTCTTCCTCGATCTTTGAGTGAACTAGGGTTTCCGGCTTGCTAATCCTTCATCCTAGAATGAGTAGAGAGTGATTGGGGTTTGCTTTTCTATCTAAAGAGAATGAATCTCAACACATGAGAAGGTTTCTCTTTTCAAGAGGAGGAAGAAGATGAAATGAGGAGAGAGAGTGAGAATGATAGAATGAGCTCAATTATTTCTTTCTTTCAACCATATTGCAAAAGAAATGAATTATCTAAATGATAATAATTGAAATAAGAATAGTTGATGGTTATTTTTGGAATGACCACTATCATACCTCTTTTAATGAAGTGTAAGCATGAATCAAGGAAGACTTTCAAGGCATGAAAAAGTGGTCAATGGTCAACAAGTCAACCAAGGTCAACAAGTCAACAAGAAAAACAACCATAACATAATTCTTATTTAATTACTATTATTAATAGATAATATATAAATCCATTAGGGTTTGGAAAATGATAACTGTCAACTGTGCATACGCACCCGTTCCGAAACCCTAATGAAAAACCTCATTCTCCGCCTCAAGCAACTGTGCATACACACCTGCATTCTCGTTCCGAGGAACAAGAATACCAAGATATAAAAGCAACCCCCAAAACATATACCAGTATCTGGCTCAAACCAGAGCCTGCCAGTATAATCCGTCCGGACTCCAAACGTGCACAAGTGCGCGGATGAGAACGAACCCTGTCGCAAAACCATGCGACCTCTACTCTGTTTTGCCCAGAGACGAATACCCTCTGTGTGGGACTCTAAAGACTCGACACTACGCTGGCAGTGGGTTTAACCACAGACCGCAAGCGGCACTAGCTGTGCATAACGGTCCCCAGGTAGATGCCGACAAGAAGGCTGACGAGGTGAAACCCCATCTGAACTCCTACTGAGTCTGAAACGTGACATTCTCCGTACAGTCCGGTCTGTTCGTCTGATACATCGCATGGCGGGCCTAGGGGGCGGTAAAACGTCAGTCCCCCAAAAGCGGTACAAGTCGTGTCGGAGTGAAGCCCAAAACACCCTGAGATAACACTGGAAACCTACCATTATATCTCGCTTGCCCTGGCCAGGGACTACTCGTGTAATGGCTCTCCTAGACACAGCGCGATGTCAACCCCCAATACCGGGAGAGACGAATCCTGTCTAACCGTCACTGCCTCCAAGTGCTTCGGGACTGCACCCAACCACCACCTGTTTGCACGACTCCTTTGAGCCGTGGTAGGGTAGTGATCAAAGTGCAGTGGGAACACACTCGAGGCGAAGTGTCAGTGTCAAGTCAGCGGACTAAGCTGTACTCATGTCACCTGGGAACTGATAACTGACGATAGGTATAATACCAACCTGTCAGTTCCCGACGAGTCCTGTCCAGTGTACTCGTAACCCAACGAGCACCCGTATACTATCTCCAGTACGACGTACTGATGGCTGTGGGACAGACCATCTCCCACACTGGGATGAGAAGCGCATACGCTAGTCTACTCCGGAGTATCGATGCCCTGTCTCGATAGTCCTACGACTAGGGACCTGTATAAGGATGTGCTTATCGATTACCCAGCCCCCACTAGTGTGACTGCCATCACAACGCTGGTAATCAAGCAAAGATCCTAAGGGCTCCACTAATGCGTATAAGTGATATACTGAAATAAACACAAGTACACATTGAAGTAGAAACAAACCAAGTAGCATACTACTATATTGAGCAAGATTGTTTATACAAGGTGAATATCCCAAGCTTCCATCAAGTAATATACAAACTAGTATGATACAGTAATGGCCTCTTGGGCATATACACTAACAATCTCCCACTTGCACTAAGGCCATGTACTGGCGTATCGAAGACCTATCATCTCGATCAGCCGCTCGAACTGAGTCTGGGGTAGGGCCTTGGTGAATGGATCTGCAGTGTTCTCTTCTGAAGCAACCCTCCGAACCTCGATCTCCTTGCGATCTACGATCTCCCTGATCAGGTGATACCGCCTCAAGATGTGCCTGGATCTCTGATGGGACCTGGGTTCCTTTGCTAAAGCTATAGCCCCGTTGTTGTCGCAATACAGAGGTACTGGGTCAACAATGGACGGAACCACCTGAAGTTCTTTTAAGAACTTCCTTATCCAGACAGCTTCTTTTGCGGCATCAGATACAGCGATGTATTCCGCTTCCATAGTCGAGTCTGCAACGGTTTCCTGTTTGGAACTCTTCCAACACACCGCCCCTCCATTGAGGGTAAAGACAAAGCCCGACATGGACTTGGAATCATCCTTGTCACTCTGGAAGCTGGAGTCAGCAAAGGCCTCAATCTGGAGGTCTTTTCCGCCATACACCAAGAACATCTCCTTAGTCCTCCTCAGGTACTTGAGAATGTTCTTTACCGCTATCCAATGTTTCTCCCCAGGGTTTGACTGATACCGGCTTACTACACTCAGTGCATAAGCTACATCCGGTCTGGTACACAACATCGCATACATTATAGAGCCTACCGCAGAAGCGTAGGGTATAATAGACATGCGATCCCTCTCCAAATCAGTCTTGGGAGACATCTCTTTAGAGAGGGTGATCCCGTGACAAGCCGGTAAGTTACCGCGCTTGGAATCTTCCATACTGAATCTTTTCAGTACGGTGTCGATGTACCTGGACTGTGAAAGTCCTAATATCCTTTTGGATCTATCACGATGGATCCGGATCCCCAGGATGTAAGAGGCATCACCCAGGTCTTTCATGGAGAACCTGTGTGACAAGAAACCCTTGACAGATTGTAGCATAGGAATGTCATTTCCTATTAAGAGAATGTCATCCACGTATAAAACAAGGAATACCACAGTTCTCGCTACAAATCTACTATAGATGCATGGTTCATCTGGATTTTTGATAAAGTCAAATTCCTTGACCGTCTCATCAAAACAGATGTTCCAACTCCGCGATGCCTGCTTTAGTCCATAGATGGACTTAAGCAACTTGCACACCTTTCCGCTGCTCCCACTCTGAATGAAACCCTCTGGCTGATCCATATAGACACACTCCTCTAAATTTCCATTTAGAAAAGCGGTTTTTACGTCCATCTGCCAAATCTCATAATCGTGGAAGGCAGCAATGGCAAGAAGGATCCGAATGGATTTCAGCATAGCCACTGGAGAAAAGGTTTCGTCGTAGTCCAAGCCTGACGGAAACCCTTTGCTACAAGTCTAGCTTTATAGGTCTCAACCTGTCCATCTACACCAATCTTCCTTTTGAAGATCCACTTGCATCCTACGGGTTTTACCCCGTCTGGAGCAATGTCCAACGTCCATACTTTGTTGGTGTACATGGACTCCATTTCGGTCCGCATTGCATCCAGCCATTTTACCGAGTCAATGCTCTGAACGGCCTGCTGGAAGCTAGTAGGCTCATCATAGTCTATGATGCAATCCTCTCTATCCCCGTCTATGAGAAAACCGTAGTATCTCTCGGGCGGATGAGACTGCCTACTACTTCTGCGGAGCGGCATAGGAATGTCCTGTTCATTTGAACCCTCTGGTTCCATTAAGCTTTCAGTAATAGTCTGTGGTTCTGGAATTTCTTCCAGTTCTATTTCGCTCCCACTTACTTCTTTTTCTAAGAACTGATGTTCCAGAAAATGGGCATTACGAGAAACAAGGACTTTTTGCTCCTCTGCGTAATAGAAAAGATACCCCCTGGAGTTCTTTGGGTATCCCACAAACTTGCACAGTACTGAGCGCGCCTCGAGCTTGTCCGCATGCTGCTTTTTGACATAAGCTGGACATCCCCAAATCTTCAGGTACTGAAGATAGGGTTTCTTCCCACTCCATAACTCATATGGTGTGGTAGGCACAGTCTTAGTAGGAACTCGGTTCAATAGGTATGCAGCTGTTTCTAGCGCATACCCCCAGAATGATCGCGGTAACTCAGCGTTACTCATCATGGACCGTACCATATCCAATAGGGTCCGATTCCGTCTCTCCGATACACCGTTATGTTGCGGGGTGTAAGGAGGAGTAAGCTGAGAGAGAATCCCATTCTCTTTTAAGTAATTCAGGAACTCGGCACTTAAGTATTCTCCACCTCGATCCGATCTTAGAATCTTGATACTTTTGCCGGTCTGTTTCTCTACTTCATTCTTATACTCCTGGAATTTTCCAAAGGCCTCGGACTTATGTTTCATTAAGAAGACATAACCGTACCTTGAGAAGTCATCCGTAAAAGTAATGAAGTAAGAATGTCCGCTTCGGGCATGTGTAGACATTGGACCGCACACATCACTGTGTACGAGTCCCAAGAGCTCGCTCGCTCTTACTCCATGTCCAGTAAACGGAGTCTTTGTCATCTTTCCCTTGAGACAGGATTGACAAGTGGCATACGATTGATATTCGAACGCATTCAAATACCCTTCTGTATGTAACTTCGTCAACCTTCTCTCATTGATGTGACCCAATCTACAATGCCATAAGAAAGTCTGATTAATATCTGGTGACTTTCTTTTGTGTGTATTCTGGACATTGAAAATCTGTGGTTGGTTTAATACGTATATACCATTGCTCAGTGTACCTGACCCAATCAGAACTTGATTAAGGTGAATGTTAACAACATTACTTACAAACGCAAATTCATAACCTTCTTTAGAAACCAAAGATACAGAAATGATATTACAAGTTGCGTTGGGTACAAAAAAGCAATTACGCAAAACCAAAACATGTCCATCTGACATTCCTAGGTGATAGTCCCCCACGGCTTTAGCATCCATGCTAGCTCCGTTCGCAACTCTGAGGGTCATGTCACCTTCCTTCAAAAACCTACGGTTTCTCAACGCCTGCAAAGAATTACAGATATGAGATCCTGATCCGGTATCCAATACCCAGGAAGTAGAGTTTATAGAAAGACAGTTTTCAATAACATACACACCTGAAGCTGAAGCCGCAACCTGCTTCAGTTCCTGTGTCCTGGCTTTCCAAGCCCTGCAATCTTTCTTCCAGTGTCCACTCTTGTGACAATAGAAGCATTCCTCTTTACCAACAAGCTTCCCCGCTATCTTTGTTGCCTTTTCCTTTCCCTTCGCACCCACTTTACTAACACCGCCTCTTGGTTTGGCGGGGGCTTTCTTCTTCTTTCCCTTGGCTTTCGCCTTGGACCTAGAAGAAGAAGATCCTCCTACAAACAAAGTGGATGTATCCCTACCCTTCTGTAGGGTGCCCTCTGCGCTCCTCAGCAGGTTGAGGAGTTCTGAAAGTTCAACTTCCTTTTCTTGCAAGTTGAAATTCAGTATGAACTGGGCGTAAGTGGATGGAAGGGACTGGAGAATTATATCCGTGTAAAGTTCACTATCCAACGTGGTCCCAAGTTCCGCGAGCTCCTCAGTGTAGCCAATCATCTTAAGCACGTGGTCCGCTACCGATGATCCGACGGCCAACTTTGTCGAAAATAACTTCTTCGACACTTCGTATCTTGCGATACGAGACTGCTCTCCATACAGTTCTTTTGTATGAAGAAATATGGATTCCAAATCCATATTCTCGTGCCTCCTCTGATGGTCGTTGTCCATCGAGGCAAGTACGAGGCATCTGGCCTTCGCGCTGTCTATCTCCCAAGTCTTACGGATTTCCTTATCCGCGACGCTGGAGGTGGGACCTGGGACGGGGGGAGCTTTGCTGGTAAGAAGATACCCCAGCTTGTCGTAAGAGATTGCCAATTTGACATTCCTGAGCCAATCTTTGTAGTTTGGCCCTGTCAATATGTTTTTATCTAGAAGTAACTTAAGTCCAGTCATTTCGATTTGGTCGCTGCAGGGGGAGAGAAGAAACACTTAGCACGATGCTCTTGCAAGTTTAGAATGGTTTTTAATTTGTCTAAACAGGATGGCTCCCACTGTCTCTCGAATCCCTCCTCAAACCACAAAGGAAGAATTAGCCGGGATCAATCCCACCGTACAATACTTGCTTAACCGTTCAGCCAGGCCAGTGTCGGTACTTCGAGGGAGGTTTTCCAACGCTTTCGCGAAGTTCCTTAATTTAAGAACCTCTTTTCCCTGGGGGTGTAGCCCCGCTAACACCTTTCTAGGCACCTACTAGGTTTATAGCATTGATCGTTTAGTGAGAAATTTCCCGAGGAGTAGCATATACTCACAGTAGGATCGGGATCCAAATATCATCGCGTGACGAAAATGAAGGAATCCTACCATAATCATCACACTCCAAATGGTATGCAAATCTAGCAAGTTTCAGTACTTATGAAACTCCCGACGTGGATTTTTGCCCCATGCTCTTATGACCTTGGCGTGAGGTCAAAATGTCATAAGTCACATGTCAAGTTCTTCCCATCATTATCCCGGTTGATTTGAATCCACCCGTACCTACCCTTGACGTAGGCCAAAATGGTGGTACGACTGTCTCAAAACAACGCATTCTATCTATGCAACAGATAAATATCCGGCAGCTACCAATCACTATGCCTTGGCGTGAGGTCAAAATACATAGCTTGAATACTACCGTATATTTAACTGAAATGATGGAGGGCTACGAATGGTTTTGGCGAAACCGTGAACGTAGTGAACTTGATATAATCGATGGAACGAGATAGCTTTTAGAAGGAGTGGCTCAAGCTCCGCATTTAAAAGTTAGTTTTTGAAAAGAACCGAGTGGTTTTTCGAAAGTGTTCCATCGACTTAAACTTGGTTTATTATCTTGCATTAGTTCTTTTAATGCGTGATATTCTTGCATTAGTTCTTTTAATGCGTCCCATCATTTAATCCTACCATTGCAGAAAACAACCAAAATATGACGTACGCTTATGCCATTCGCATTCGCCACGGGGTCCCGTCATCACTCGTTAGGTTACTTAACTAACGACAGAGCGGGGGCTGGGCTAGCGCGGCTGTAAAACATAAGCAACGCCTAAATAGAAAGCAATGATAGACATTACAGATCACAGATGAATACATTGGATATACTAGCAATCCGCATTCCTTTCGAGCCTGAAACGAAAAGCGGATAACACGGTCGCGGTGAATAGCAAATACCCCACCCAAGACCCCTACGGGTGCGGCAAACTACCCTCCATGTTCCCGGTAGTTTGTGCACCCCACCATGGGTCTATCCTAGGAGCAAAAACAGTAAAAAGAATTATACAATGACGGCTACAACCCCAACCCGGTTGTGCGGCCAAACAAATAATATTATTACATCAATTTACATTTACAATGAATGAAAGAAAAACAAAAGCTCATCTCACATCCACCCCGGCTATTCACCCGCGACAGTCCAACACATTCATATACACATTCCAGAACATTACAGATCATGTATAACCCCGACTAATCGACTTATAGCGATTAGCCGACGTTCAATACATGCAAACATCACAGATATAACCAACATAGCCAAAGTGCAGTGAAGTTCGGAAAAAAAATACGGAATTATAGGACCCCAAAAGTGAATTTCTGTTCTGGAAAATCTGGGTACATATAATATATCTTAAAAATCCCAAAACCTACACAGAAGAACACTGCACGAAAAACGATGCAAAGATGACACCAACTTGCGGCGGTTCCGCGGCCAAATGAGTAGGTGAGGCCGCGGAAGCGCGGCGGTTTGGAGGAATCATGATATCGTTTTTCTTGTGTGTTCTTAGAAAACCCTGAGACGATTTTACAAGTATAAAGTTTTTCATTTTGAGCAGAAAAAAAATCAACAGAAAGTTAGGGTTTTGATTTTCCGGTTTTGCGATTTTTCGGTTCCGAACTTCGTTACACTTCACTACCAAGCTAGTTTAAGTTTAGTTAGGCTCTGATACCACTGTAAGTCCATATTGCGACCCCCGGTACTTACGGGGAGGCGGAAACGGTATAAAAAACGAATTTTTATCGCAAGAGGCAACATGGACTAAACTTTGTCGGGATCGTTGTCTAAACTAAAACTAGTTAACAAGCTAAAGAGAGTTAGCTACTATGGAAGATGGTTATACCTAAACTTGAACTCCTTCTTCTTCAAACCTTGTAGAGGTTGATGGTTCTCTTTTCGTCGCCTTCTCCCGTCGAAGATGGATCCACCTCGAAGGTTCGACTTTGGGCTCTTCCTCGATCTTTGAGTGAACTAGGGTTTCCGGCTTGCTAATCCTTCATCCTAGAATGAGTAGAGAGTGATTGGGGTTTGCTTTTCTATCTAAAGAGAATGAATCTCAACACATGAGAAGGTTTCTCTTTTCAAGAGGAGGAAGAAGATGAAATGAGGAGAGAGAGTGAGAATGATAGAATGAGCTCAATTATTTCTTTCTTTCAACCATATTGCAAAAGAAATGAATTATCTAAATGATAATAATTGAAATAAGAATAGTTGATGGTTATTTTTGGAATGACCACTATCATACCTCTTTTAATGAAGTGTAAGCATGAATCAAGGAAGACTTTCAAGGCATGAAAAAGTGGTCAATGGTCAACAAGTCAACCAAGGTCAACAAGTCAACAAGAAAAACAACCATAACATAATTCTTATTTAATTACTATTATTAATAGATAATATATAAATCCATTAGGGTTTGGAAAATGATAACTGTCAACTGTGCATACGCACCCGTTCCGAAACCCTAATGAAAAACCTCATTCTCCGCCTCAAGCAACTGTGCATACACACCTGCATTCTCGTTCCGAGGAACAAGAATACCAAGATATAAAAGCAACCCCCAAAACATATACCAGTATCTGGCTCAAACCAGAGCCTGCCAGTATAATCCGTCCGGACTCCAAACGTGCACAAGTGCGCGGATGAGAACGAACCCTGTCGCAAAACCATGCGACCTCTACTCTGTTTTGCCCAGAGACGAATACCCTCTGTGTGGGACTCTAAAGACTCGACACTACGCTGGCAGTGGGTTTAACCACAGACCGCAAGCGGCACTAGCTGTGCATAACGGTCCCCAGGTAGATGCCGACAAGAAGGCTGACGAGGTGAAACCCCATCTGAACTCCTACTGAGTCTGAAACGTGACATTCTCCGTACAGTCCGGTCTGTTCGTCTGATACATCGCATGGCGGGCCTAGGGGGCGGTAAAACGTCAGTCCCCCAAAAGCGGTACAAGTCGTGTCGGAGTGAAGCCCAAAACACCCTGAGATAACACTGGAAACCTACCAGTATATCTCGCTTGCCCTGGCCAGGGACTACTCGTGTAATGGCTCTCCTAGACACAGCGCGATGTCAACCCCCAATACCGGGAGAGACGAATCCTGTCTAACCATCACTGCCTCCAAGTGCTTCGGGACTGCACCCAACCACCACCTGTTTGCACGACTCCTTTGAGCCGTGGTAGGGTAGTGATCAAAGTGCAGTGGGAACACACTCGAGGCGAAGTGTCAGTGTCAAGTCAGCGGACTAAGCTGTACTCATGTCACCTGGGAACTGATAACTGACGATAGGTATAATACCAACCTGTCAGTTCCCGACGAGTCCTGTCCAGTGTACTCGTAACCCAACGAGCACCCGTATACTATCTCCAGTACGACGTACTGATGGCTGTGGGACAGACCATCTCCCACACTGGGATGAGAAGCGCATACGCTAGTCTACTCCGGAGTATCGATGCCCTGTCTCGATAGTCCTACGACTAGGGACCTGTATAAGGATGTGCTTATCGATTACCCAGCCCCCACTAGTGTGACTGCCATCACAACGCTGGTAATCAAGCAAAGATCCTAAGGGCTCCACTAATGCGTATAAGTGATATACTGAAATAAACACAAGTACACATTGAAGTAGAAACAAACCAAGTAGCATACTACTATATTGAGCAAGATTGTTTATACAAGGTGAATATCCCAAGCTTCCATCAAGTAATATACAAACTAGTATGATACAGTAATGGCCTCTAGGGCATATACACTAACAGATTTCTGCGCCAGGAAAAAGACCAAATCTTAGTAACTTGGAAGCCTAGGGCAACCATTAACAAACCACGATTTGTTCGCGAAGACGACACATGAAGTGTGGAGTGGAAAGAGGAAAAGGTCCCACTGGGCGTGCCAGAATCTGTTCGCCTCCGAACGGCGGCCAAGATATGGAGACGTCTTGCCTGGGATTCGGGGCAGATGCTAATTGGTTTTATCCGTCCAACTCTCCGAAGATGCCAAGTTGATTTATGGCACCGTGTATCGGAGGTTTAGACGGATGTGAACGATGTAGCAGACTTCGTCAGATTCCCCCTTGCTTGAGGGCTTTTTGATTGTGGGGACGCTCTTCCCTGCAGGCGCAAGCCCCTGCAGTTAATTACGCTACCGCATCGCGGTAACAACTTTCTCCTTCTTCAGAATTTCACTTCGTGTCGTGGGTGTTTGTTTTGTTTGTGGTTGCCCGTGGATTGTATACGGAGACTAATTTATGTCATCGCCCGTAAGACGTGGATCAGTCTAAATCCGTATTTTCTTAGATTTGGGTTTGGGTTTTGGTTTAAGCATACGTTAGCCATATTTGAGGCTAAGATCAACTTAAATATTTGTTAAGGATACGTTAGTTTAATTTGAGACAAATATCAACTTAACGGGATCGTTTAGATCCGACAAAAGAGCATTTGGGGGCTCTATTGTTCCAGTTTAGGGATATAGTGGTCCATTGCCAGTTTAAAGACATGGTGGTCCATTGCCAGTTTAGGGACGTGGTGGTCCATTGAACGTATGCCGTCGGGACCCGTCACCTTTCTGACGACGTTGAAGGATTACAACGATAGATATCAGAGGAGTTCAGAGATGTACCCTTAGACCAAAGTTGGTTGGGAGATCTATAGTCCAATTTAGGACTAAAGTTTGTTTGAAGGTTTTGGTTTAAGGATACGTTAGCCATATCTGGGGCTAAGATCAACTCAAACGTTTGTTAAGGATACGTTAGTCCAATTTGAGACTAAGATCAACTTAACAAGATCATTTAGATCTGACAAAAGAGCATTTGGGGGCTCTATTGTTCTAGTTTAGGGACATAGTAGTCCATTGCCAGTTTAGGGACATGGTGGTCCATTGCCAGTTTAGGGACGTGGTGGTCTATTGCCAGTTTAGGGACATGGTGGTCCATCATTCCAATTTGGGAACGAACGTTAGTTTAAGGACATTTCTGTCCAACGTTCCTATTTAGGGACGAATATTAGTTTAAGGACGTTTCGGTCCACGAGTTTAAAGACCCCGCAGTCCGTATCAATATGTGGTTGTCGGGACCCGTCACCTCTCTGACGACGTTGAAGAATTACAACGACAAATATCAGAGGAGTTCAGAGATGTACCCTTGAACCGGGTGTAAATTGATTTAAGAGAGCAGTTGTGCTCAGTCAATTTTGATTTGAGGACTTACGGCCAGAATTGGGAAAAGTCCAGTTGAGAATATTCAACATTTATTTGCATTTGGCCTGTTAGGCCTTTACTAGGGCTCTGCCCCTGTTTAATAATGCATGGCATTTTTGCTTGGTCTATTAGACCTTTATTTGGGCTCTGCCCCTTGTTTTTAAATGATGCACAACATCTGTTTTGGTCTGACAGACCTTTGTTTGGGCTTTGCCTATTTTTAATAATGCATTACATTTTTTATTAGGCATGTTAGGCCTTTTTAGTTGGGCTCTGTCCCTTTTTTTTTAATAATGTAGTGCATTAATTAGCCTGACAAAGCGCCACGTGGCTTGTCAGGCGCTTTGCGCTAGCGCAAGGCGCAAACGCATGTGGAGGTGACACGTGTCGCGCTCTGGTGAGCGCAAGCACAGTGCGCTGCGATGTTGCGCTGCTGACACGTGGCGCGCTTTGGTGACTTGCGCCAAATTTAAGAGGGCAGTGCTCTGTTTTTTAAAGCGCATAGCGCAAGTTGTTCTGGAGCTGACACATGGCGCTCTCTGGTGGCTTGCGCCAACCCAAGAGCGCGACAGTGCAGATTTACAAGTGCAAGGCACTGTTTTAATATCTTGATCCAATTTTGGATTCAAGAAAAGAATCTTTTAAGATTCCAAAACCAGTGGTTCATCAAAAGGCAATGCCTTTTGTTGGAGATAGTGCCCTCATAGTCAATTATTGGATCGCAGGTACGTGATTGCAATGATTGCGGAGAACCTATCCCGGTATCACAGTCTTACTCGAGATGATAGTATGCTATCTGGTTTGCCTTTATCAGTCGTGTACATGTTCAGGTGACTGATTGCATGTTACACTTTGATAGAGCCCTTAGGATCTTTCTTTACTACCAACAGTATGATGGCGATCATATACGTGAGAGTTGGGTAGTTTATATGCATATCCTTAATTGTGGTCCCTAGTCGTGGGAGTTTCGAGACAGGGCATCGATACTCCGGAGTAGACTAGTGTGTACAGTCGAGACCCCGACGAGGGGCGGTGGCCGGTCTCACAAGCCACTGGTGTCAGTTGGATCACCTAAGATGTATACAGGTGCTCATTGGGTTATGAGTACACCGGACAGGACTCGCCGGGAATCTGCTAGTTAGTATTATATCTACCGTCAGATAGCAGTTCCCTGGTGACATGTGTACAGGTTAGTTCATCGACCTGAGGTCGTCATTTGTCTCGTGTGAGTTCCCACTGTGCTTTGATTTCTACCCTACCACGGCTCAAAGGAGTCGTGCAAACAGGTAGCTTTTGGGTACAGTCCCGAGCCATATGGAGGCACGTGAGCGGATCGGCAGGGGATTCGTCTCTCCCGGTATTGGGGGTGAGGTCGTGCTGTGTCTAGAAGAGCCATTACACAAAGTCCATGGCCATGGTAGGAGATTTACTGGTAGGTACTCCAGTAGTATCTCAGGGTGTATTGGGCTTCACTCCGACATGACTTATACTGCTATTGGGGGTCTGACGTTGCTAACCCCCTAGGCAGATATGCGATACTCATTGACGAACGGACCGGACTGTATATACATTGTCACTGTTAGGCTCAGTAGGGTTTTCCGGATGAGTGCGCTCATCGGCATCCCTTGAGGTCAGTCCATGGGCAGCCGTTATGCATAGCTAGTGCCGCTGACGGTTTGTGGTTAAACCCACTGCCAGGGTACTGACGAGTCATTAGAGTCCCCCACAGACAGTTTCCCAAGTTCGGGCGAAACGTTGTAGAGGCCGTATGGTTTTATGGCAGGGTTCGGAAAATGCACGTGCGTTTACGCACGTGTTATTTTTCGGGCAGATAATACTGGTCGGCTTTGGTTTAATCCGGATCCGAGTATTATATTGAGTAGGTATAATATCTTTGTCTCAGTTGCATTTGTATTCGGTCGTAATACAAATGCGGGTATATTTATACAGTTTCGGGGTTATCCTGAAAGTCGTTTCAGGATCACTTTTGGAAGTTGCCAGTTTCCAGTTTTCTATCAGCCGTCTTTTAACATTTGGTTAAAGACGGATTTATCTTTTCTACAGATGCGGTGAGTCAGTGTTCTAGAATATTCTAGATGAGGTGACTAGGCTTGTTGGTGTAGGGTTTTCATTGGTTGCATTTATTAAAGGGTGACTAGGTTTAGTGAGTCATGCTTTGTATTAATGCATTCTTGTTTTGGTTTAGATATTTTGAAGTGAGAAGCTTTATCCTATGGTCACCCCCCTCTCCTACGGTCACCTCCCTCTTGCATATAAAATGGCCGGCCTTCTCTCTCCTCCTCACTTCACTTGTTGATTTCATCGGTTAGAAAAGATATGATAGTTTTGGGGTGTATGGAATTCACAGTTCATTTCATTCCATCACCCGATTTCCACGGCAACTTCATTAACCGATCGTCCACGGATTTGGACGAAGTGAGACAAAGTCATCTACTCATTCTCTACATCAATCTTGGTCGTCTCTTTTGGCAAACTTGACGATCGAGTTGCCTCGAGTCAGAGGCGGGAGCCCGTTTAAAGAACCGATCATGTGGTGCCACCTCGACGAGGAGATCGGAGATCGACGAGATCGGAGCAGCCGCAACGGAGCGTGGGATGATGGTTGAAGAACGAAGGACTCGGATCGTTCGGTATAACATTCCTACACTCTTTACAGTTTGTTAGTTTAGCAATAATGGCAGATCCGGGTTAAAGTGTACGATAGCGCCAGTTTAAAAGTTTTGTTCCGCATGTTGGCGTCTGTAGACTGCCGGGGCGCTAGCGTAGACTTACAGTGGTATCAGAGCCTAACCATTTTGCTATGCTAACTTGTGCTAACGCGTTTAAAACTTCGATCCGACCGGAAAACAAAAATTGCAAAATTCCTACCCGACAGTTCTGTTAATTTTAAACGGTCTCAAAATTTATTTCTGGTTGTCTTAAAAATCAGAGCAGGGAATTCTAAGAACTACGACGAAATTTGGGGTCGTGATCCCTCCAAGTTGCCGCGGAAGGGCGGCCAAACCCATGGTTTGGCCGCGTAACCGCGGTCACGTGGGGAGCACGTGCTCCCAAATTTTGTCAGATGGTTCTCTGTGGGATTTTGGGGTTTTTGGTATATATAATTTTGGCCCAGATTTTGTTACTGTTCACCAGTAAGCTGTGGGGCCCACTTTTTGATATTTGGTCTTTGGTCGATCGAAATTTAAACACGTTAGTTTACAGTGCTTACATTATATCTCCGACCGGGAATGTCATTTGATCGGTAAACCGCGTCTGATTGCTATAGTTCTTTTAGACGGGTTTGCGAACGTGACATTCGCGTTGATGTTCTGTGTTGTGCTGTGATGTTGCGGATTTGTCGTGGTGGATAGCAGTGTGCAATGGTAGTACAGTTTGAGTTTATTTGTACATTTGATATTGCGGGGCGAGCGTCCAACTTGTGGACTGCCGTCACTACCTGCTGTATAATATTCTTTTTGGGGCATGACCAGGTTGCGGTCGATGTACCTATTGTACTATTTTTCATTACTGTACTAGATTTTGCCCCGAGACGGAGTGCACGGATAGCCGGGTTCGGGAAAGCAACGGGTCCGCATCTCATGGCTTTGAGAAGCAGAGGGGCCCCACTTCAGAATTGGCAGATTATTCGCCGCACTCGTAGGGGGTACAGGTTGACCCAAGGAGGGGTGCCCAAGCTTACCGGATTCCGTGGAGTGCCGGGTGTTCCATTCACTACGCTGTGGGGACTACCTCGCTTCAGGTTTTGGCGGGTAACTTGCCGCACCCGTAGGGGTCTAGGTTTCATTGCACAGGCTATCCACACGACAGGGGAACGTCAAGTTTCAGCAGCGGCTCTGTGAAACTCGGGGATCCCAGATATCTGTATTGTTCTGTGATGCTTATTACTTTTCTGTAATGTTGCATATTATCACGCCTGGAGCGATTATGTATATTGGTTTATATACTATTAGATGTTGTATATGTTTTACACCCGCGCTAGTCCAGTCCCCGCTCTGTCGTTAGTTAAGTAACCTAACGGGTGATGACGGGACCCAGTGACGAATGCGTATGGCATATACGTACATTTTATTTTCGTTCTTTTCTGGTGTGATTGAATGATGGGACTGCGTTGATTCTGATCAACGCAAAGTTAAAACAAACCTGTTTACAGTTGTTGGAACAATTTAAAAAGTGTTATTGCAAAGACGTTTCCTTTTGTTATGCATAGCGGTATTCAGTGGAATATCCAGCACCTCATTCGACGAGAAAAGGGCTGATATCCCTTCACCGGGAAAGACCCCTTGGACAGAAGTTTGCGTCAGGGTAATAACTTCACTATAGTCGATTACATGTTGCTTTGCATAGCGGTATTCAGTGGAATATCCTGCACCTCATTCCACGAGGAAAGAGCCGAGATCCCTTTACCGGGAGTGACCTCTTTAGCAAAAGGTTTTCGCCACTATATTTTAAAAAGCTATCAGGTTCCTTCAGCGATATCAAGTTCACTACGCTAAAGGTTTTTCGCCAAAAACCAGCCGTAGCCCTCCGTCATTTCATATGGATGGTCAGTAGTATTCAAGCTATGTTGGTCTAGCCCTTAGCTAGGACATAGTGATTGGTAGCTGCTGGGGTATTCACATGTTGCATAGATAGATGAGTTGGTTTGGGACAGTCGTACAGCCTTGTTGGCCCTTAGTCAAGGGCGAGTACGGGTGGGTTCAAATTAACAAGATAATGACGGGCAGAACTTGACATGTGACTTATGATTTGCTGGCCCTTAGTCAGGATCATAAGAGCATGGGGCAAAAACTATATCGGGAGTTTCTAAAGAAACTGAAACTTGCCAAGTATGTGCATACCATCTGGAGTATGAGTAACGTGGATGCATTCCATCACGTTATCATGCGATGAGAGTTGGATCCCGATTCCCACTGATGAGTTGGTTTACTCTTCGGGTGATCCCGATTGATTCTTCTTTAGGTTTGGAGGAGAATTTGACAGGACAGTGGGAGGTTTCCGGATTAGATAAAATGATGACCATTCTGATCTAGGTTAGAGTGCACGCAGAGTGTTTCTTTTCTCTCTCTCTTTGGCAGCGACCTTTGACCGACCCTAGACTATGACTCAGTGACCAGGTTGACCGAACGTTCTTAAAATACTGGCTTTTGGATTGTCTGAGTTGCATAAGTCATTGTCACTCCTTCTTTTACCCTTTGTATTTCTCAGAACACCCGTATTACTACGGATATCCACTTCCATTGGATAGAGCCATCGTATGGTTATATACGAACTCGAAGGGACTTCTTCGGGGATGGATCAAGGTTCAGGAGAAATAGAATTGGTTTATTCAGTTGTCTTTTATTATCACCTTCTCTCAGGTTGCGAGAGCTCCTTGGTTTAGGAGAGTACACCTATTACGCCTATTGGATAGTCTTATTCCAAACCATAGGCTGGTGCCGAAAGGTAGGGAATGAAGAAAACCAATTAGCCTAAGTAGGGTGTGCAGAAGGTAATATGTAAAGACAAAATAAAGGGATTAGAAAGAGGGCAAAGTAAATTGCGACTGATATCATTCATGACCAAAACCGCGTACTTCATCGCCGCTCCTATTTCACCTTTAAAAGAATAAGGTATTATTCAGTTGTCTTTTATCGTCACCTTCTCTCAGTTGCGAGTACTCCTTGGTTTAGGAGGGTACACCTATTATGCTTACTGGATAGTCTTCTTCCAAACCATAGGCTGGTGCCGAACGGTAGGGAAGGAAGAAAACCAGTTAGCCTAACGATGGTGTACAGAAGGTAACGACTAAAGACAAATAAAGGGATTTGGAGAGATGGCAATAAAATATACGGTTGAAGTCATGAGTTGGATTATGGAAGAGGCATTGCTATGAATACCAGGATACCCCTACGAAACATTTTCATGTTTCAGTGCATTGTTAAAGGAAAAACTGTTTTCCCGATTAGACACTTACTCCAAGGGTATGTATTTCCCAGGTTTCATTCTCATATCTGTATGGTTTTACAGATGATGAGTGGGAGTAAGATATTGGGAATTAGATGATCATCCTCATTATATCGGAATTCGTTATAATTGGTGATATTTGAGGAAGTCGCCAGGGTACAGTTTTCCACCTACAACGCACAGGTTTTGAGTTGTTCAAACTCAGCGGACTTATACAGAGTATTGTATGTTGTCCAGTGTCCATCAGGACAAAGGGGTAGGTCCTCGTACTATGTTCTGTTTACTTATAACTTCTCTAGTATTTAGACGAGTGTTTCGTAGAAATACAAAGTTTTGAGAAGTTGTGGGTATAAGAATAAAGTAGAGAACCAGGTATCACAAGTATCGGGATTCTTCAAAGAGATCGAAGATGTAGATTCTTGTGATTGGTATTCAGATGATAGTAATGGTTTTGAGAAACGTGTTTCTCTTTCAGGTTACTCATAAATGGAAGGATTCCTAAGTTGAGTAATGCTGATTAGCCTCTTTCCATTAAGTTGATATGCACTGGAGACAGCTGCATGGATTGAATCTTGGTTCCAATTAAATAAGTGCCAAAGTTTCTGTATTGGATATAGAATAGTTCGTACCTTAAAAGAAATTAAGGTACGGGGAGTTGTCCAGCTTATGATTAAAACCAGATTCTGGATAACTCAGGGCACGATTCTGTAATGGCTGTTTGTGGGTTGACCCTGGCTATGACGAGGGTTGATATTCTACCATTTGGAAGATCAATAGTGAAATTGTTCTTGACTCGCCACAGTTTTAGTAAAAATGTATCTTTTTCAGAAAACAGTAGTGGGAGTATGGTAGAACTGGAAGTGATTCCAGAACCGCAAACGATTACGGAAAATTTAATAGGACCTATACATTCAATCAGGTTTGACATTCCAATGGCCACTCCGCAGGTATGGTAGGTAACCTCAGACACCCGAGAGGTACTTCGGTAGGCTCAAGGACGGTGACAGGGAGGTTCTTATCTACCCAGACTTGACACTACTGTTGTTCCAGGATATGAGACCCGGTAGGAGGGTTGTCGTAGTCAGTGGGAGCAACGGAAGAATAGTGGGCAAGATGCTTATGTCTATTTATAGACTAGAGCAGTTATAGCGGAGATAGATCATCTAATTTTGATTTGACAGTCATGGGTTTGACTTCAATCAGAATAGGGGATGGATCAGTTAAGAAGGTAGTAGGGTGTGATGTCATGGTATCTGGATGACATACACAGAGTAGGAAGTAAAATTCCTATACTACGATCGGTTGTACTGTGGTCGTCACACAGTTGTTTCTCCAGACAGGATATGGATATAATATTTGACCTTCTGGTTTCTGGATCTATGGTTTTAGATCTGAATTTGGGTAGTTTCCCAATGTGGGTACTTTGACAGATATTCTAATGGTTTTTGGAATAGTTGACTCCTAGCATGGTAGTGTACCTGCAGGTGATGGAGTCACCCTCTCTAAATGTGTCGTATAGACTAAAGGGGAGAGGGATGTGCATGATTGGCAGATCACTTGCTTAGGCAATTGAGTCAATCATGAGATGTCAAGTACCGCACCAAATGTTGTTTTTGCACTAGATGCAATAAGTTTGTATTAATCCAATCCTGGAGAAACATAAGGAAGCAGTTTTAGAACATTAGTACATGTTCTACGGATTTGATGACGGCAGCCTCCTTCGGGAGACGATTATCATTCCAGGCTTCAAAGGTGACATGCATGACAGAGTGATTGTCAGAGTTTTTAGTTTTCCCTCTGACGAGGGACAGTATTATGGACAGGTGGTCCAAGAGGATACTGTGGGAAGCAAGGTGCCCGATACTGATTAGGTTCAGTGATCGATTCAGTCTAAGAAGTTTGGATATAGAGTTCATTTATGAACTAAGGTCCCATCAAATATCCAGACATGTTCTAAGACAGGTACTACTCAATTCGGGAGATGGTTTTCTCCGCGAACTTGAGATTAAGAGAGATATAGAAAGATACTTCTAGGCGGATCCACTCACCGAGGCTATTTCTCGAACACAATAGTTTTACAAACGGGCTTTGTGAAACTGATTAGTAGAGGAGTTGGATGTTCGGTTTCACACGGGCTGTGAGTAGTCGACATCGCAATATTAGCCTTGAGTGCAAGTGGGAGATTGTTGGAGATAGTGCCCTCATAGTCAATTATTGGATCGCAGGTACGTGATTGCAATGATTGCGGAGGACCTATCCCGGTATCACAGTCTTACTCGAGATGATAGTATGCTATTTGGTTTGCCTTTATCAGTCGTGTACATGTTCAGGTGACTGATTGCATGTTACACTTTGATAGAGCCCTTAGGATCTTGCTTTACTACCAACAGTATGATGGCGATCATATACGTGAGAGTTGGGTAGTTTATATGCATATCCTTAATTGTGGTCCCTAGTCGTGGGAGTTTCGAGACAGGGCATCGATACTCCGGAGTAGACTAGTGTGTACAGTCGAGACCCCGACGAGGGGCGGTGGCCGGTCTCACAAGCCACTGGTGTCAGTTGGATCACCTAAGATGTATACAGGTGCTCATTGGGTTATGAGTACACCGGACAGGACTCGCCGGGAATCTGCTAGTTAGTATTATATCTACCGTCAGATAGCAGTTCCCTGGTGACATGTGTACAGGTTAGTTCATCGACCTGAGGTCGTCATTTGTCTCGTGTGAGTTCCCACTGTGCTTTGATTTCTACCCTACCACGGCTCAAAGGAGTCGTGCAAACAGGTAGCTTTTGGGTACAGTCCCGAGCCATATGGAGGCACGTGAGCGGATCGGCAGGGGATTCGTCTCTCCCGGTATTGGGGGCGAGGTCGTGCTGTGTCTAGGAGAGCCATTACACAATGTCCATGGCCATGGTAGGAGATTTACAGGTAGGTACTCCAGTAGTATCTCAGGGTGTATTGGGCTTCACTCCGACATGACTTATACTGCTATTGGGGGTCTGACGTTGCTAACCCCCTAGGAAGATATGCGATACTCATTGACGAACGGACCGGACTGTATATACATTGTCACTGTTAGGCTCAGTAGGGTTTTCCGGATGAGTGCGCTCATCGGCATCCCTTGAGGTCAGTCCATGGGCAGCCGTTATGCATAGCTAGTGCCGCTGACGGTTTGTGGTTAAACCCACTGCCAGGGTACTGACGAGTCATTAGAGTCCCCCACAGACAGTTTCCCAAGTTCGGGCGAAACGTTGTAGAGGCCGTATGGTTTTATGGCAGGGTTCGGAAAATGCACGTGCGTTTACGCACGTGTTATTTTTCGGGCAGATAATACTGGTCGGCTTTGGTTTAAGCCGGATTCGAGTATTATATTGAGTAGGTATAATATCTTTGTCTCAGTTGCATTTGTATTCGGTCGTAATACAAATGCGGGTATATTTATATAGTTTCGGGGTTATCCTGAAAGTCGTTTCAGGATCACTTTTGGAAGTTGCCAGTTTCCAGTTTTCTATCAGCCGTCTTTTAACATTTGGTTAAAGACGGATTTATCTTTTCTACAGATGCGGTGAGTCAGTGTTCTAGAATATTCTAGATGAGGTGACTAGGCTTGTTGGTGTAGGGTTTTCATTGGTTGCATTTATTAAAGGGTGACTAGGTTTAGTGAGTCATGCTTTGTATTAATGCATTCTTGTTTTGGTTTAGATATTTTGAAGTGAGAAGCTTTATCCTATGGTCACCCCCCTCTCCTACGGTCACCTCCCTCTTGCATATAAAATGGCCGGCCTTCTCTCTCCTCCTCACTTCACTTGTTGATTTCATCGGTTAGAAAAGATATGATAGTTTTGGGGTGTATGGAATTCACAGTTCATTTCATTCCATCACCCGATTTCCACGGCAACTTCATTAACCGATCGTCCACGGATTTGGACGAAGTGAGACAAAGTCATCTACTCATTCTCTACATCAATCTTGGTCGTCTCTTTTGGCAAACTTGACGATCGAGTTGCCTCGAGTCAGAGGCGGGAGCCCGTTTAAAGAACCGATCATGTGGTGCCACCTCGACGAGGAGATCGGAGATCGACGAGATCGGAGCAGCCACAACGGAGCGTGGGATGATGGTTGAAGAACGAAGGACTCGGATCGTTCGGTATAACATTCCTACACTCTTTACATTTTGTTAGTTTAGCAATAATGGCAGATCCGGGTTAAAGTGTACGATAGCGCCAGTTTAAAAGTTTTGTTCCGCATGTTGGCGTCTGTAGACTGCCGGGGCGCTAGCGTAGACTTACACCTTTCTGTAGATCAAATGATCTAAAGAAGTATATTACTTCTTATTATTTTTTGTTATTATTTGATCTTTTCTTTTTATTTTAAGATCTTGATCTTATTCTTAGACTATTGATCTTTTCAGAAGAAATTCTTCTTTTCAAAGGTTTACCTTTCTTTTTTCTTTCTTGAATTCTTCTCAAACTTTCTTTCTTAGGAGTTCTCTGAATTCTCTCTCTGTTTTCTGTGTTGATGTGTGTTTTAGACTTGGGGTCTAGGGGCCTTTATATAGTGCCAATTAGTTTGTTAAATTAGTTAAAGAGATCTTTCTCTGAGCGATTTAGGGATTTTTCCCTGCCGTTGGATCTTTGATCCAAGGGCTTCTGTTTTACAGAAGGCAATCTTCTTGTTTTAACAAGATCAGAAAGATCTTATTGGAATTTTAATTCTATTTGGTGTAAACGCACCTGCGCTTGACACGTGTCGCGCAGTGCAGATAGCGGCGCAACTGCGCTGACATGTGTCGCGCAGCGCAGAGCGCAGCGCTAACACGTGTCACGCAACGCTGAGTGCAAATCATCTGAAGCGTTGCTTCAATTTTTGAATTTTCAAAATTCAAACAGAGCTTTGCACTGATTGGGGGAAACAAATGCCCCCCCACCGCTGTGCTCACGTGGTGCACACGTGAGTGCAGCGGTGGCAAGATACTGGCGGTTGGATCAACTGAGGAGTTGAAGGGGCGCAAGCGCCTATAAATAGGACCCTTGGCCCTCTGTAGATGATTACCATTTTCAGAACTTTTGTTTTCAGAGCCCTGCTCTTGCTTTTAAGAACTTTAGAGCCTTGCTCTCGTTTTTTCAAGAACTTCAGAGTTCAAACTTTAGAATCATCTTAGGTAAATTTAACTTAACTTAAATTAATTTTAATCAACAGAGCCTTGCTCTCATAGATCTTTGATCTAAAGAAAACCCCTTTGGGGTTTCACCAACAGAGCCTTGCTCTCAAGGATCCATAGATCTAAAGAGATCTTGTTTCAGGGTTTTTAACCTATGAACAGAGCTTTGCTCATGGACCAAATGTAGATCTTTTTGATCTAAAAATGAAGAACTCTTAAGAGTTTTCATGGATCTTTAAGATCCCAGAATTTTTAATTTTTCAAGAGTTAGATTTTTCTTTTGATGGATTTTTCCATCATTATAACAGAGCTAGGCTCTTTTAGGGAATTTTATCCCTTTGAGACCAGAGTTTGACAGGTGTCACTTTGTGACAGAGCTTTGCTCTGAAAGTGGAAATTTTCTCCTTGTCTCTAGGGATTTCTCATTAATGATAATATTCTTTTGGGGATCTTTTCATTAAATGACAGTCTCATCCAATGATGAGGCTGTCTTATTAACTGATGCACTGTCATCCAGATTTTGTGGGTCCCCATTTGGTCCCCTACCCACTGCATTGCAGTGTGGTAAAATTTTTAAAATGCCAAGCGTTGGAATTACAACACTGACGGCTGATTTTTTTCCCTCCGCAGGAAACATGTCTGCTGACTTGTCATTCCCGTTTGTTCGCTCGGAGGAAGGATTTCCGGCGGCACCAGTGGATCGAGAGGTGCTCGCTCTCATCAAAGATCATGACCCCGAGCACAAGAACCTTCACCTATGGGGTAGGCGGTATATCGATATCATCAAGGGTTGCCGAAGCTTCGGTTCCGCGATGCCGTCTGAGTCCATCTCATCGATCCCCAATGCGGATGAACCCCGGTGAAGTATGCCGTGGAGGTCAAGAATTGGAATTCGGAGGATCTTCTCCAGCCCGCGATTGGTGCCATTCCCGTGCAGCTTCCGCCGGCCGTGGACATTTGGGGAGGCGAATATGTCAGGGTGAAGCACGCCCTTGGGGACAGGCTTATAACATTGGATTGATCCCGCGACAACCGGCCGGATATTTGCAGTGGCTAGGTACATCCTATCGGCGAAGAGGAATCATCTGATGAAGATTGGTTTGTACTCGGCAATTTACGTCTCGCTTTTTGAGTATCCCGCTCCTCCAACGTGGTGGATTAAGGCTTTCATCGAACAATGGAATATCCCCACCCACACCTTCCTTATGACGGACAGGGAAGTCTCCATCTCCCTGGAAGAGTTCGCTGAGATCTCGGGTTTGCCAGTGAGGGGGGAGCATTACGAGGAGCTGCTTCTTCCTGACGAGTACGTCTTCGCCACCAAGCCACTGGTGTTTGACTTGACGCCGGAGAATGCTATTCAGCACCAGTTTCCGGGCTTGGTGAAGGTGCTGACCATATATGAAGAGCTCTATCTGGAATCAGGAGTCCGGGGAGTCAGTTTCGCAGATTTTATCGCCCGCTTCCTTCGACCGGAGTTCCTATCGGAGCGGAGCGAGAAGTTCGCCAAGCTCGATGACCCTTTCGGCTTCGGCTTGGGCCGTCGACCATTATCGGAAGACGACCAAAAGGATTTTTATCTCCCCGGCGCCGCCATCATGTCCTGTCAGAAATCTCCGTCCCGGGCATGGATGAGGAGACCTTCTTTTTGGGGTTCCTGGGATTGTGGCTGTGCAACTTCGCGCTCCCTATTCACCCGCGTTACATGCGGCCGTCCGTTTTCTACCCAGCGCATCGGATGGTGGATGTCCTGCAGTTGTCAGTAGGAATCGCCGGGTTGGCTCACCTATACAATGGACTTAGCGTGGCGGCAGACGCTAATGAACCTGGGGTGTAGCCTGCTAATTTCCCGATGCATTACTTCACCTTGTGGATGGAAATGCATGTACACGGGGTGTTCGGCGTCCATAAGAGCCCTTCGTTTTTTGAGAGGTGAAGACTCCCAAGAGTCATGCGGCTGATCGGCGCCTCGATCGTGACTGCGCCTCGCGGGAGGCTAGGGGTTGCTCCTTCGTCCACACCCGGTCGGAGCGAAGATTTCTTTTGTGGATAAAGTCATAACTATCGGCTCAGAAACCTCCAAGTCGGTGGTCTCGCTGCGTGACGACTTCAAGGACGGGGCCTCCGTACTGAAAGCCCGGGAGATCCTTCACCTCTACTTCATCCGGCTGGGCTACCTGGTGTTCAGGCAGAACGAGATGGAGCTTTTCATGAGGTACAACCCCCACCGGTTCGCCCAACAATCAATCTATAACCAGGGGATCCCACTGCAAGCGTTTTTGGACGAGCCCGTGGCCAGCAGGGAAGGAATACGGAGCGTGATGCACCATTTCATGCGGCTGAATACGGGCTCCTACTTCTTCATCAGCGAGCCAAGCAGCGTTCCCCGGGTCCTCAACGTGTACGTGGCTTGGTACGCGCACGCAATGGGTGCAGTCATCCAAATAGAGAAGCGCATGTTGGTTGACCGCAAGGGTGCGCCTCCCGGCGGCGACCGCAAGGCTCCCCTGAAGCCAAGGACCCCGGTCGTTCCTCTGTTGAAAGATGCCGGAGCTGGGCCACCGCGTGTGCTGAGCCCTCCGCGCGGATTGCCGCTTCATGATACTGTAGATGCGCCACCAGCGCACCGTGCTCCAGTGGAGACGGTAAATATGGTTTCGCCGGTGTCCGGCGTGGGTGCGGATATCGGGACCTGCCGCCCTAAGGTGCCTGCAAAGCGCAAGTCGATCTCGGGTGCACCCAGGGCTGGCGGGCAGAAGAGTAAGAAGAAGACACTCCTCTCTCTCGATACTATCCTCGGTTTAGAGCCTCATGCCCCTCTTACCGAAGGTATAAGCGAGTACGACAGCAATGAGGGCTTCTCGGTAGATCCAGCAGACACTGACTTGGCGGCCGCCATTGAGGCTTCTAAGCGATCAGCCAGGCTCGAAGCGATGCTGACTAAACTCACTCAGTCAGGTAATCATTAGCTGCACTCTTCGTCATTTCATCGCATTTTATCATTATCTTTGACTAATGCTTTTCCCCTTTTTAACAGGTGTCATTATTGAAGAAGCCATCGCTGCCTCTCTAAAAACCTTCTAGGAGGAGGAAAGGAAGCGCGCTTTATTGGGCGTCGGTACGTCTTGTCTTATTAAGTCTTCATTCTCTTTTCTTATGGCCAACCTAACCTTCTTCCTTTATCTCTTTGCAGGGGCTAGCTACTGAAGTTCCGGCCTCATCAGGGCTGCCGCGAGAGTCTCTACTCGAAGAGTCGGTGAAGGATGCCTTGAAGGCTTTGGAGGCATCTCTGTATGTGGACGATGACGCCTCAATGAAGGAAGCTTCGAAGAGGTCCATCTTGACGGCTCGGGAGGAGAGAAAGCGGTTGAGGCATGAGGCGAAGGCACGCAGAGCTACTTTGGCCATGGGAGCGGGCCCAAGCACCGTCCCTCGTGCTGATACTCCTCAGGAAGAGTCTCCGGTCTCCTTGTCCACTGCTCATAGGCGGGCATTGCATGCAGCTCGGGGAGCCAACGATCAATCCACCTCAGGTAACGTGTTTTTCGAGGCTTTATTGTAAGAGTTGTAAAACTATCGTTTCTGATACATCTTGCCTTGCAGGGCCAAGTCCAACTGAGGGAGCGGCGGAAACCGTCGGGCCTGAGGGGACGATGGAGAAGATGGCAGCTGATCCGGAGGCGACGGTAAGCAGTGCAGCCGCGGTCGCCGGGCCTGAGCTAGTGGCTGACGAGATAGTCACGCCCACTATGCCAGAGAAGGTCGCCGATGCCGAGCTCGAGGTAGCGGCGGACGAGACGGCTGCTACGACCGAGTCTGGGGGAGCAGCGGAGGGAGCGGCTAAGACAGAAGACCCTATAGCAGCGGCGAACGAGACAGCCGCGACCGCCGAGCCCGAGGGGGTAGCGGGTGAGACGGGTATGATTCCCGAGGAAGAGTCGGCCGCTCCTTCTCATGAGTCTGGCAATGCTCCGATCATTGCTCTCCCCGCCTACGGTCCTCTGCTGTCTCCTGGCCTTGCGAGCACGACGACGGCTCCCGTAGAGTCCGGTGATGAGGCAACGGGAGGTGGACCCGTGTCAATAGAGGAGGGAGACGCCGCCGTCTCAGCTGTCGATTCATCAGGTAAATTTTGGGTTACCATCCTTTTTCTTTATTGTGTAACTTTTCTGACAATGCTTATTTTGTTTCTAATGCAGGCGGGCCAGTGTTGATGCCCCGTTGCTCGAGGGAGCGCCGTTGCTCGAGGGAGCGCCGTCAGCTGCTGCCTTGACGGTGGCCACCTCTCTACCTTCTCTCGCACCATCGCAAATGCTGGAAGGTATGAACTTGTGACCCATCAGTTTCATCTTTAGGTTGCATAATTCATATACTAATGTTGTACCACTGTATCTTTGCAGGAGTGCTTTTTCATCACCTTTACCAGATGCTGCACCCACACTTCTCCTTCCCGTCGGAGCGTGCTTCCTCCAGTGGCGCCGGTGAGTATGGTTTCCAATTGATGCCTTTCTTTTTTCCAGTAATGGGATTATTTCTGACTCTTCCTTGTCCTGATTGCAGTGCTACAAATCGAAGGAAGAGATGAAAGATCGGTCGAGCCACCGGCCCTCCCGGCTTTGCCGCCTGTTACAGCTGGTATAGTAAACTATCCCATCGATGACTTTTTCATATTTCTTGAACCGTCATCTGATCCTATTTTGTTTTTACAGCCGTCGTTCCGATTCTGGCGCCTTTTGAGTCTCGCGTCATAATGCCGGCCGACCCCTTCTTGAGACGTCCATCTTCAAAGGGTGCTGCAATGAGCTTGGGCATGCTAGGAGGATACGTCGAAGAGCTTGAGGCAGACGCTCCCCCATGTGCTGCAGATTTCGCTGCGGAGGTTAACCCGATGCTGGCGGCGCTTGTAAATTTCATATTGAAGGCGTCGTCGAGTCTTGGGTTAATCACTGCAGGGAAATCGAGGCCCGCCTGCATCAGCTGGAGCTTACGCGTCTTGCCCCTGAGACCTTGGCCGCGAGCACTCAACGGGCAGCATGGATCGAGCAAAGCGCTTCTTACTTCCGCCATTTGGAACAAGAGGCAGCTTTAAGGCTGAGGGAATGTTAAGAGTCTTCAAGCGAGACTGCTTGCCTGCGTGCTGAAGTTGACGTGAATGCTGCTCGGGTGAAGGCTATCTACGAGGGCCTTCTGCAAAGTCTTTCTGATGGGCTAGCACTGAAGCAGAAGCTTGATGCCACCGAGCGTGATGCCCAAGGCCACGAATCAGTTGAGGGGCATCTTTCATCCTTCTTGCAGCAGCAGGCTCAAGTGGAAGCAGAACTGGCGGTGGCAACCGATCAGGAGAAGGCATGGAAGGAGGTGCGCGGGCAGTTGATAGGGCTATTTAAGACGCTTCCTTCCCCGTAACTTCCTTTGTACCAATCATACACTTGTAATAATTTTTTTTTGAATAAAATGTACACATTCTTTATTCTTTTATACGATTCGCCTTTTACTTAATTGAATTCATGAATAAAGATATACACATTTCCTTTTGCAATGTCTTGTGTCATCTCTGCTCCTTCTTTTATTATCAGTACGCTGCCTTAGTAAACATGGTTGCCAGATGATAGAGCGAGCCTCTTGTCTTGGCTTCTTCAAGAGGCAGCGATGGCTTAGGCCGCAGGTTTAGATCTGCTGTCTAAGACTCTTCAACTTTATGAGCCGTGAGGGTCTCATAAAGACTTTTCTCCCTATGGATCGAGAGGATCTCGTAGGTGTATTTTCTCCTTAGGAATCGTGAGGATTCTTAAGTACGTTTTCTCTTATAAGTAATAAGGATCTTATAAGAGAATCTTCCCTCCTACGAGTCGATAGGACTCGTAAGCGGTTGTTTCCCTCCTTGTTGAGATTTGACTTTGGAGAGTGAGACCCGTGGATAGTATGCAAGAGACCGTTTTAGACCGACTTGCAGGGTCCCGGTGCTTAGGAAACACGTTTTTTAATCCCTGCTGCCTAAGCCTTTATCTTTCAAGTCGAGACGAATCGGGAAGTCCTCGCGAAGACACTAATTTCCTCATGAGTTGAGACGAATCGAGAAGCTCTCGTCAAGGACACTAATTTCCCTGAGTTGAAGTATTTTGCCGAGGACACTGGTTTCCTCAAGGTTGAAACGAATCGAAGTGCTCCTGCAAAGACACTGGTTTCTCTGCGGGTCGACGCGAATCAAGAAGCTCTCATTAAGGACGCTAGTTTCCCTGAGTTAAGGAGGTTGCCAAGGACACTGATTTCCCTGGAGTTGAAACGAATCGGGGTATTCCTGCAAAGACGCTAGTTTCTCTGCGGGCCGACGCGAATCAAGATGTTCTCGTCAAGGACACTGGTTTCCCTGAGTCGAAGTATTTTGCCGAGGACACTGGTTTCCTCGAGGTTGAAACGAATCGGAGTATTCCTGCAAAGACACTGGTTTCTCTGCGGGTCGACACGAATCAAGAAGCTCTCATCAAGGACGCTAGTTTCCCTGAATTGAGGTATTTGCCAAGTACACTGATTTCCCTGGGCTGAAACGAATCGGGGTATTCCTGCAAAGAATCTAGTTTCTTTGCGGGCCGACGCGAATCGAGGCGGTCTCGTTAAGGACACTGGTTTCCCTGAATCGAGGATGCTGCCAAGGACACTGATTTCCCTGGGGTTGAGACGAGTCGAGGTAATCCTGCAAAGACACTAGTTTCTCTGCGGGCCGACGCGAATCGAGGCGGTCTCGTCAAGGACACTGGTTTCCCTGAATCGAGAATGCTGCCAAGGACACTGATTTCCCTATGGTTAAGATGAGTCGAGGTATTTCTGCAAAGACACTGGTTTCTCTGCGGGCCGACGCGAATCGAGGCGGTCTCGTCAAGGACACTGGTTTCCCTGAATCGAGGATGCTACCAAGGACACTGATTTCCCTGGAGTTGAAACGAATCGGGGTATTCCTGCAAAGACGCTAGTTTCTCTGCGGGCCGACACGAATCAAGATGTTCTCGTCACGGACACTGGTTTCCCTAAGTCGAAGTATTTTGCCGAGGACACTGGTTTCCTCGAGGTTGAAACGAATCGGAGTATTCCTGCAAAGACACTAGTTTCTCTGCGGGTCGACGCGAATCAAGAAGCTCTCATCAAGGACGCTAGTTTCCCTGAATTGAGGTATTGTGTCTTTCGGGTTTTATATGAGTTACCGTCAAGACTTGGCTCCGTTTTCTGACGGAGCATGGGAAGGAAAGATATGTTTCCTTCATTGTTTGCGCCCCTGGATTGTATACAGGGATTACTGTGATATCGCCTGTAGGGCAGAAGTTTCATTCATTCATTTTTTTATTATTGTTTTATTTCCGCGATGCTCTATCATTTCAGCTTTATATCGCGAAAGTCGCGATTGCCCCATCATTTCAGCTATTTTTTGCGGTGCCCAATCATTTCGGCTGTTTATTTTATTTTTACTCGCTGCTTTTTATTGCGAGTTGCCCAATCATTTCAGCTATTTTGTGTGCATACGTTTTTACTTGCTGCTTTTTATTGCAAGTTGCTCCATCATTTCGGCTATTTTGTATGCATGCGCGGCTTGCTGGCTTTTTGCCGTAAACCTGGAATTGGACACCGATTTCGGCATCAGCACTGCTATAACTGGGATGTTTCTAGGAGCGAATCATCATTTGCCTCTGTCGATGTCGAACAAAGGTGGCTTAGCGAACAGGGTTAGGGTCCTGTCGACTAAGGCTTTTGACTTCATGAGCCGTAAGGGTCTCACAAAGGTATTTCTCCCTACAAGTCGTGAGGATCTTGTAGGTGTATTTTCTCCTTAGGAATCATGAGGATTCCTAAGTGCATGTCCCTCTGTAAGTCGTAAGGATCATACAAGAGGGTTTTCTCCTTGTAAGTCGAGAGAACTTACAAGGGTTGTTCACCATATGGACATATCCCTAATCATGGATGGGACTTGGTTAGGGAAATGTTTATTCGCGCCCGTGGATTGTATACAAGGGTCAGTGCTGAGCCACTTGTAGGGCAATATCGAAGGTTGTGGGGGTTGCCTAAGCACAGGTTTAGGTCTCTGTAACTTAAGACTTTCAAATCTTATGAGCCGTGAGGGTCCCATAAGAGATTTCTCCTTACGAGTCGTGAGGATCTCGCAAGTGTATTTTCTCCTTAGGAATCGTGGGGATCCCTAAGTGTGTTGCTCCCTTGTGAGTCGTAAGGATCTCACGCGGGTGGTTTCTCCTTACAAGGTCGAGAGGACCCTGTAAGTGTCCTTTAACGAGGTTGCTCCCTTTCGGGTTTTCACAAACACTCGCCGATAGTCCTGCTGTTTTTACTCACGGAGCCCTTTCGGGTTTTCATCCGTGCCCATTTTGCTTATGGACGTGCCGTTTTTTAAATTCTTTTAATTCTTTTTTTTACGAGGTCGCGCCCTTTCGGGTTTTCACGAACACTCGCCGGTAGCCCTGCTGTTTTACTTACGGAGCCCTTTCGGGTTTTCATCCGTGCCCAATTTGCTTATGGACATACTATTTTTATTTTTATTATATTTTTTATTATTTTTTTTGTATCGGTTTTGAAATGTTGCAACCCACCGTAGTTTATCGACATCTCGGTCAACGACAAGTTTTAGGACATAGTGGTCCGTCGTTAGTTTAAGGACGTTTCGGTCCATTCAGGAGAAGGCTGACTACTGCTTATAGAGTTTGATCTTAGGAAGATAGCGAGCGGACATAGTCATCATCATCTATCATTGACCTAGGCTGCGACTTATTAAGCATACTATTTCTTTAGCAAGCGACCGTTTATTGGCCTGAAAGGCCTTTCACCGTGCATATCCATTAGTAGATAGGCTCCACCCTAGTAGACCTTGTCTATGACGTACGGGCCTTCATAGTTCGGCTCGAATTTTCCCCGCTTGGCGCGATTGGGGATCATAGGTCTTTTGACCACTAGCACGAGTTCGCCTTGGCAGAATGCCCTCGGCCGGGTTAATCTTTCATAAGAGCGTGTCATCTTTTCTTTATAAGCCTCCAGATTTTGTTGTGCTATGAGCCGTGTTTCATCAAGGGCATCAAGCTCCTCAAGCCGAAGGTGAGCATTTTCTTCGTCCGTCGGCTCGTAGTGGACTGCCACTCGCAGAGAGGGTAACTCTATCTCGAGGGGGAGTACTGCTTTTGTACCGAATACCAACGCGTACGACGTTGTGTTCGTGGCCGTCTTGAACGTAGTTCGATATGCCCAGAGAGCTTCTTGTAGTCTCACATGCCAGTCTTTCTTATTTCGAGACACCGTCTTCTTCATGATCTTTGTCAAGGTCTTGTTGAAGGCCTCCGCTAGACCGTTAGCTCGCGGATTATAAACTTAGGAATATCTCCAGTCTATATTATGCTGTTGCGCGAAGTGACTGATCTTGTGGCTTCTGTAGGCTGGACCGTTATCGGAGATGATCCGTCGCGGAGTTCCAAACCGATAAATAACGTGCGTCTTGAAGAAATGGAGGATATTTTCCGTCTTCACTTCCCTCAGCGGTACTGCTTCTGCCCATTTGGAGAAGTAATCAGTCGTCGCCAGGATGAAATAATGTCCCCTGGACGATGCTGGTTCGATGGGGCCGACTATGTCAGTTCCCCATATCTCGAACTGCCAGCTACCCACTGTCGGATGTAGTGGATTTGGATGCTGGTGGATGAAGTCCCTATGTTTTTGGCATGAGTGGCATTGCTTCGCATATTCGAGGCAGTCCTGGATCATCGTGAGCCAGTAGTAACCCATCCGTTTAATCTTCAACTTCATCTTCGAACCTGCTTGGTGAGAACCACAGAGTCCGTCGTGAACTTCCTGAACGACTCTTTTCGCTTCGTCAGGTCCCAGACATCTCAACCACAGAGAGTCAAATTACCTCTTGTACAGAGTATTATTGACGAAGGCGAAGGACAAAGTTCGTTTCACAAGCTGATGTCTTGAGGCCGCATCTTCAGGCGTTCGACGGGATTTGAAGTAGTCTACGAAGACTTCTCTCCAATCTTCAGCCCTTTCTTGGTACTTTATTTGCATAGCCATTTGCTCGGTTTCTTCCTTTCCCTCAGATGATTCCGGAGATATTTCTGCCGGTGTGAGGACCCGACGGCTTTGCACCACGATTCTTACGTCATCGAGGTTTTCGTCAGCCAGTTCTTTAGCGAGCTTGGTTAACGCGTCCACTTTGTTGTTTTCCGCACGTGGTATGTTTTCCAAAGTGTAGGAAGGAATTTTGGTCAACGGTTGTTGCACCTTTTCGCCGTACTTCAGCAACTCTGGTTTGCACGTCTGGTAGTCGCCATTTACTTGACGGACGACCAGTTGGGAGTCTCCGTATATGAGGAGGTTTTCAATTCCCATGTCGATGGCGATCTCGAGGCATGCTATCAAAGCTTCATATTCGGCTTCATTATTCGTCCTCGGCTCTGTTAAGGAGAAAGCAAAGCGCATTATCCCTCCTTATGGAGTTATGAAGATGAGGCCTACCCCCGAATTGATTATAGGGGTACTTTGTTTGCGCTTCTTCATGGAGGACGCTCCATCGAAATAGAGTTCCCATCGGGTATCACCACCGTCGATCGCGTCAAATGCATGTTCGTCTGGTAGTTCACAATTCAGAGGGGAGTCGGCCGGTATCAGAAGCTCAGCGAGGAAGTCAGCGATAGCCTGGCCTTTCACTGCCTTGAGAGGCCGGTAGGTTATTGAAAACTTCATTAAGAGCAAGGCCCATTTAGCGAGTCTTCCTGTCAATATGGCCTTCGACATTAAATATTTAAGGGGATCCACCTTCGAAATGAGACGGACTTCATGCGCCAACGCATAGTGCCTGAGCTTTGTTATCGCAAAGATCAATGCCAGGCAGTGTTTTTCAATGGGGGAATAGTTGCTTTCTGCCCCCAGGAGAACTCGACTTAAATAGTAGAATGCTCTTTCTTTCCCTTGGTCATTCTCTTGTGCCCATAATGCGCCTAAGGAACCTTCGAGGGCAGTTGTATAAAGAATGAGAGGCTTTTCCTTAACTGGAGCAGCCGGCACTGGTGGATTCTGCAGATACTGCTTGATTTCGTCCAGCGCGCTTTGGTATTTTTGATCCCAAACGAACGGGGTTCCCTTTTTCATCAAGTGGCTATAAGGACGACACTTGCCTGAAAAATTGGCTATAAATCGCCGTATGTACGCGAGCTTCCCTTGAAGAGACCGCAATTGCTTGAGAGACCTTGGCGGAGGCATCTCTATGATCGCCTTGATCTTTGACGGATTTATTTCGATACCCCGGTGTCGGACGATGAATCCTAAGAATTTGCCCGAGGAAACTCCGAATGCACACTTGAGAGGGTTCATCTTCAAGTTGTATTGTCGAAGGCATTGAAATACGGTTTTCAGATGCTCGAGATGTTCCTCGTATGATTGGTTCTTAACCACGAGGTCGTCGATATAGCATTCGACGATTTCATGTATAAGGTCATCGAAGATCTTCGTCATGGCCCTCTGATAGGTGGCACCGGTGTTCTTTAAACCGAAGGGCATCACCTTGTAGCAGAATATACCCAGAGGGGTCCGGAAAGCGGTGTGCTTCTGGTCTTCGGGATGCATCTTTATCTGATTATACCCTGATGAGCCGTCCATGAAGGAGAAAACCTCGTGAGTGGACGTATTGTCTATCATCAGCTCGGTGACTGGCACTGGAAAATCGTCCTTCGGGCAGGCTTTATTGAGATCCCGAAAGTCTACACATATACGCACCGTCCCATTTTTCTTCATCACCGGGACGATGTTGGCGATCCAGTCGGGATATTGAACTTCTTGGATGAAGCCAGAGTCGATTAACTTCTTGACCTTGGCATTGATACTCATTTCGAGCTCGAGCCGCATTCTTCTCGGCGCTTGTTTGACTGGCTTGACGTTCGGGGATATCGCCAATTTATGCACAGCGATTTCTGGATCTAGTCCTGACATTTCGGAATAGTTCCACACGAAGCAATCTCTATACTGCATAAGCACGTCTTTTAACGTAGCCACCCTTTCTTCAGATAGCAGCTCGCTGACGAATGTCGGTCGCGGGTCGTTCGCCGTCCCCAACTCAATTTTCTTGAGGTTGTCTGCAGTAGTATGTATTCCATTCTCCAGCTCTTTCGGTGCTGGTGGACATTCTGAGATCACCTCGTCGTTGCTGTTTTCGAAGCACCAGGGAAGGTCTTCCATGTTCTCGGACCCTTCTTTTGATATTGTTATCATGTGACAAGTATGAGCTCATTTCCAGGACCGATATGGATCTGGTTCTGCACTCGTAGCTTTGGGTTCATGCTTCTGTGGCGGCGTTACTCTCCAGCTGTCAGACAGAGCGAACTTGCCGAGCTGATACTGATCTTCAACCTAGTTCTTGAAGGTGAAGCAGTCTTCGAGAGGATGCCCTATTACTCGGTGATAAGAGCAATAATTTGGGTGTGAGACTTCGCTTGCTTGTTCGGGGTGTTTAGACTCCGGAAATGTAAGAATCTGATGTTTTAGAGCAAGGTCAAGTATCCTCTTTGTCTTGTCTCGAGGAAAAGAGTACGCTCGACTCATCTTCTTTACAAGGGACAGATCGGAACCGCTCGATTCCCGTTTGCGTGGCTTTTTAGTCCTGCTTTGTTGCTGTCGAGCGCCTTTTTCGCTTTTCGACTTGTTTTTGCCTCTGCGCCGAGCCTTTTTTACCACAGGTTGACAAGGAGCGACACTTTCATCTTTCGCGGCCTGTTGTAGGAGGCGCTGCGTTTTGGCTTTCTCGTAGATGACCATTTCGCGGTTGTGGTCATCTCGGACTTTTTGACCAGCTTCCCTTATAAGCCTGTTCATTTGTTCTTCGAATGACGGACTGGGCACCTTTGCATCAGGAACTTTTTCTGGTTTAGGATCAGCATCCTCCCATTGAGCATCCCCTTCTTTATTGAAGTCATGCACGACGTAGCAATCGCGGAGTAGCTCTCATTTCTTGGATCGAATGTACCCAAGCCCGATTGTTTCCATCCTCCCACTAGGCAATTTGTGCTGAATTCCGGGGACGTTCCAGACCCTGTCATAGAATTTGTTTTTTCGAGCGGTCTGTTTAAAGGGTATCCCTTGGTGCTTCAAAAGTTTCTTTAGTCCGTCCATGTAGTATCTGGGTAAACGGATGGGCTGGAGCCTGTCAAGCGTAGGATCCGCACCGTGCCAGATTTCTTTCTCCACTTTGGTTTCTTCAGAGCGGTAGAATAAAATTGCCTTTTCGCCTTCTCGCCTGGGAGGGACATAGAATGTTTGCAGCTCCTCTACGCTGTAGGTATCGAGTGCATCCAGTTCTTTATGATGTTTAAGTGGAACCATGGCGACTTGCAGACTTTGCTCTTCGTCAGCGGATGTTCGTATTGAAGGCCGAGCAGAGAATATAGCATGGGCCTCATCTTCCGAATCACTACCAAAGATCAACGTAGGAGCGGATGGTCCTGGCTTGTTGTATTGGGGCGGGCCTGAATAAATTATCTCCTCTTCTTCCTCGGTATCACCCCCGAAGACGGGGATGGTAGCGTTAGCTTTATTCTTTGGCTTGTGACACCTCTCTGTATCTTCGAAATCCGGTAAGAAGTATTTGGCATCTTCATATTTGCGGACTTCGTTCACGGAGAACGGGTTCAGTTCTCCCGTTACGGTATACTCGAGACCATCCTTAAAATATTTCATACACTGATGTTGTGTAGAAAGGATGATGTTGTACTCGTGTAACCATGGTCGGCCGAGCAGAGCATTATAGCATGTCTTGGAATCTATGACGTGGAATTTAATGTCCGTGACGAGCAGCCCAAAGCGTAACGTCAGTATCACAGACCCGAGAGTTCTTGATGATTGAGAGTCGAATCCGGAGAGGGTGATCTTATCCCGAGCGAGGTGCTGGACGCTCATGCATATTTCTTTCAACACCCGTACATTGAGGAGGTTGATGGAGGACCCATTTTCAACCAGGATTTTGCCTATCTTTATATCGTGGCAGTATCCTGAGACATAAAGGGGACGATTGTGTTCGCACGTCCCAAGAAGGAGATCTTCATCACCGAAAGTGACATCAGCTGTGTGCACTTCTTCCAGCTCGTCCTTCATCTTTTCTTCGGCGAGAAAAGCTTGGAATTGCTCTGGGTCCTGTAGCGCTTTGATTAGTGAATTTCTCGGTTCTTTTGATAGTAAAAGGGCGTCAAGAATGCTGAGTTGCGAGGGCAACTTCCTCAAATGTGCCAGAACGTTATAGTCCACCTTATTTTTCTTTGGCGGGTCCTTGGCGGTTAACTCTTCCACAACTTGGT
Source organism: Agapanthus africanus (assembly GCA_030015575.1). Taxonomy (NCBI): domain Eukaryota; kingdom Viridiplantae; phylum Streptophyta; class Magnoliopsida; order Asparagales; family Amaryllidaceae; genus Agapanthus; species Agapanthus africanus. The sequence continues at coordinate 545,573,667 of CM057337.1, forward strand.
CATCTACGACGATATCCTCAGAGACCTTCTCTTTTCCCTTATCTTTTTTGTTTGAGGGTCCGAGATTCTTTTCGGGTAGCGTACGACTACGCAGCCGGATATTTTCGCAGGCTTTTAGCTCTTCCTCTTTTCCCACGGTGGACTCTTTAAAGAGAGGGATAAGCTCCATTTCCTCGTCAGAGTCGCTTCCGAATGTGAGAACTTGTGCTTTCCCGGCGTTAACCATGCGACAATCACCGGTAGTTCTTCTAGGCTCCTCGGTCGTACTTTTCCGTTCCCAACGAGTTTTGCGCTTCTCCCGTTTAAGATGTTGCCGGTGAGCGACATACCCCTGCCACCATTTATTGAAAGCTTTGCACTCTTCGGTGGGGTGCGAAACCTTTCGATGATATAAGCAATAGGAGGGGTGCATTTCTGCTTTGCCGGTACTGTTTTCTTGAGAAGGTGGTAGCTTCATCCCCAGTGATACGGCTTTAGCAAACCTTTTCCTCGTCTTGAATTTGATTTTGTCCGCAATGGATGTATTTTGATTTGACAGGAGTGCCTCAATCCTTTCTTCAAATCGCCGGCGCTTGGCCTTTTCAAATAGGACCGCCTCGCGTTCCCGATCAGCCTTACTTTTCAACAGAGCTTCATTGAGGAATGCATCAATGGTTTCATCTGATGGCCCCAGAAGTTTGATTCAGGATCTGCCCCCAGCTTCTCAGTGCAAGGAGTTCTCTCATCGTCCGTAAACGAGTGAGAGATCATATGGCAGCTCGCCACGTATTGCTCGGATTCATCTGACGAGCTCTCTCCCTCATTTTCGTCTTGAAAGACTTGGTTGAGGAACTCCTGGAGTGTGATGGGAGTCCGTGCCTTTTGATTGTATTCCTCCAGCGCGTCAATTTATTTCTGTAAGTCTGTGCGCTTGTCGCCAGGCTTCACGGGCTTCTTGGATTTCTTCTTCTTTTTCTTTGAAGATTTTGACGGCTGATTGTGAGTGCTCGGGCCATCACCACCGATCTTCGGAGTTGGGCGCGGCTTCAGCATCCCTTCAATGATCTAGGGTTCTAGCGGGTTCTTCCACTTGACTGCCGGGCATGTCTTGAGATCATTTAGCATCCTTTTGGTTTTGGCCGATAGCACAATCTCCCATGGAGCTTCTTCAACGAGGGAGCACGTTTCCCCCGGCGTATTCACCTTTTTAGAGGTATGAGGTTGCGGCGGGTTCACCTTCCATCTTTTGGATAACGCAAACTTGCCTTGCTGATATTGATCTTCAATCCAGTTTTTGAAGACGAGGCAATCTTCAATCGGATGCCCCAATACTCGGTGATAGGGACAGTAATTGGGATCATTGACGTCGCTTGGCTGTGACTGACGTCTTGACTCCGGCAGACTAATGAGTCTGTTACGCAATGCCAGTTCAAACAGTCTTCTCGTTTTATTTTAAGAAAACGAGTAAGGGCGTCCCAGCCTCTCCTCGAGGGATAGGTGTGGACGCATATTGTTTTGACGAACAACCGGCTTCAAGTTGCTCGGCTGTTGTTGAGCATTGGTGACGACGATCGCTTTCTCTTTCCCCTTCTCATTTCGAGAGTCCGGCTTTGGAGGAGACGGTCTGTGACCCATCTGGTCCATCTGGGCTAGCTTGTCGGTTAGGGCCTGGAACGTGGTTGGTTTAAAGAACATCATGAACTGTGAAATAGTTGCATGAGGATCTAAGGTGCCCACGAACATGCCCACTGCCGGCGCTTCTTCAATGCGTTATTCGCATTTCGACCATAGGTTCGACCACCGTATCGCATATTGGACCCACGTCTCGTCCGGCTTCACCCTGGCATTAATCAATGCTGTTATCAGGGTGCGTTCGCTGGCACATACGAAGCGCTGGGTAAACAACAACTCCATTTCAGCAAATGTCTTAATAGAGTCGTTTGGGAGCTCGGAGTACCACTCAAATGCCGTCTCCGACAAGCTACCGACGAACTGGCGAAGAAATAACTTATCATCACCGCCGGTATTGCCACAAAGAGCCATGAACTGGGCAACATGTTGATGGGGATTGCTAGTCCTATTATAGACATGGAATTTCGGTATTGTATAGCCCGACGGGTACTTGATCTGATCATACCAGCTCGGATATGGTCGCCCTGTTATGACAACTTGACCGGCTGCCTCAGTCGCCTGATGAACCCGTATCTGCTGAGCTATATATTCGTCGAAGTCAGCTTTGGAGATTGTCTCCTCCTTAGCTGTTGACACAGCCGGTGGAGGATTTGACGTTTCTCCCCTGTCATCTTCAAGGACGGTCGGAGGATCTTCAGCAGGAGGATCTTGCTGGATCATCATACCCACCATGTCTTGGAACAGAAGGGCTATTCGTTTTATATTGGCTGCTTGTTCCGTAGAATCTTTATCCTTCTTTTCCAGTATCCTGCGAAGGAATTCAGCGTCAGTTTCTTGCTCCTGGCATTGATCCGAGGATGCTTCGGGGCTTTCTTTTGGCCCAGTGAGTGCGGCCATCGCATTCATCATTTCTTGGAGCTTCTGCTGCTGCTCCTGAGCTTTAGTCACTGATCGCGTAAGCGGTCTATGACCTGTAGATGTATGGATGTCCTCTTTCCCGGACGCCATGTAGACGGTATGGACCACAGTGCCCCCGGACTTAGGGCTTTGGGCTCACCGCCTTTGACATTTGCCGCAGGCGTAGGGGTTTTCTCCGGCCTTCTTCTTTTGTGGGCCGTCGGAGTTGAGGGGGTCGTTGCCGCGGGCACCCAAATAGTTGGCGTCCTTTGTTTTTTGACAGGACGGTTCTTTTCTTCCTGAGCCTTCACCCCCTTCTGCCGGCGAGAGTGATCTTGGTCGATTACTGAGTCCTGGACCCATCGCCAGACCCTATAAATCTTGGAGGACAGCCGTTGAGGGGGCTGCTCCGGCTTTGTTCCCGCAGCACTCTCCGCAGGTGGAGGAGATCTTTTCAGCGTGGCAGTTGGGGAGTTCTTACGTACCGTCCTTAATGGTTCAAAGCTGTTCCTAATCGGAACAGCAACATTGACTTCCACCATTGGAGCCGGTGGAGTTAACCCAGAAGGGGAGTTGCCCCCGGCCTTCCTTACTCGGCGCCAGTGGCGATGTCGATCGTGACGAGCTGTTGGGGATGGCTCGGCGATAGGGATAGTTTCGTATTGCCCCATGTCCGGATCAGGCGCCGCTGGTGCCAGCCTCTTAAAGACTGATGTTGTCCTTTCAGTAAAGGTATCCAATCTATCAAAGACAGACCTTCGAGCAGGAACGGGAGCCGGAATAGTCCGCCTTGAAAAGACCGACTCTTTAGCAGGAGAAGCCGTCTTGACGACTTCAGGAATAGAGATGGCTGTCATCTTTGCGATGGCCATGTCAGGGGTCATGGGCTCCTTGGCAGGCCCATCAGAGTTCAGGTTTAGCCTGGTAAAAACTGAGGTTGCCGGCTTAACATTGGACGACCCGTTGAGATGGGCCGTACTAGTAGTGAGCCGATTGAAGACCGACTTCTTTTGCGCTTCCGGTGTGGGCACTGGATGTTAGTTATATGTATGCCCTAGAGGCCATTACTGTACATAAGATGTATATTGTAGTGGATGCTGGGACATATATAGGGAGGACTTTCTTGCTCGACATGATAGTATGCTATCTGGTTACTCTTTACCTTAACGTGTACTCAGATTGTCTCTCTATTACATGTTGGTAAAGCCCTTAGGATGTGTACTTGACTACCTGGACTATGATGCGGATCATACTAGTGGGGATATGGTAGTCCATAAGTACATCCTTGAAAGTCCCTAGTCGTGGGTATATAGAGACGGGGCATCGATATACCAGAGTAGACTAGCGTATACCTTCTCGACCCATACAGATGGGCGATGGATGATCCCATATCCATCGGTGTTTGACATCAGAGATGATATACGGGTGCTCAGTAGAGTTTGGGTACACTGGACGGACTCGCCGATAACTCCCAGATGGTATTATACCTTACGTCAGATGGCAGTTCTCTGGTGACACTGGTACAGAGTAGTCTGTTGACCCGAGATCGTCATAGAGTCTTGTATGGTTCCCACTGTGCTTTGATTTCCATCTTACCACGTCCAAGAGGGCGTGCAAAACGGTGGTTTTTGGGTACAGTCCCGAGTCACATGGAGGCAATGAGCGATAGGAGGGGATTCGTCTCTCCCGGTATAAGGGGGTTGATGTTGCACTGTGTTCGATTGGCTATAACAGGAAATCCCTGGCCAGGGTTGCTGAGATTTACTGGTAAGTGTTACCAGTAGTTTCTCGAATTGTTATAGACCTCATATCGACACGACTTATCGAGCTATTGGGGTCTGACGTTTACCACCCCTAGGCGAGATATGCGACATATCAGACGATCAGACCGGACTGTACGGTAGTGTTACTGGTTGGATTCACTGGAGTGTGAGCGGGCTTGCTCGTCGATATTCTGATCGCTCAATACCCGGGTGGTCGTTACGTTTAGCAGACCGCTTGCGGCTTGTGGGTGCTTGATATGATCATCATCTGCTGCCGGCGTATTGACGAGTCTTTAGAGTCCTACACAGAGGTTTCCTGGCTCAAGCGAAACGAAATAGGAGCGCATAGGAGATATGTGCGGGACCGAGAATAATGCGTGTATGTGATACCGTATTCTATTCTCGCGATGAATGTATCGATTGGTTGTATGCGATATAACCTAGTTATCGAATCAAGTATTGATTCGATAAGCCGATACATAGGATACTAGTCGGTTATATGCGATATGACCGGATCGTTAAATCAAGTGTTGATTTAATGATTTAATGCATAATTATATATTTGATATATTAGTTTGCATCAACTAGTATCGGTTTACTTAAGATGGATTTTCTCACTCGGATGTACACATTGTATATGTGATATACTTTTATGCACTTGATTGTATCATGTTTGATGATACATGTTTGCTAGGGTTTTTGTGTAAAGATAAAACCATGGTTACATGATATTGGTTAGGGTTTTGTTTTATTCATTTATTTATTTATTTTTGGAAAAGATTAGAAATGAAATGGTTGCAAGTTTTGTTTCTTTCTTTGAAGCTTCATGAAGCTTTGACTTTGTGACCATTTTGTCTCATGCTTAACCCTAACCACTTCACTTAACCTTAGTTTAGTCTCTACACTTGACCATGGTTATTATTATGATAAGTATCCTTTTTCTTTTCTTTTTAATTAACTTATCATAATATATCATCTTCTTCTTCTTCATCTTCTTCACTTGAAGAAAACCTTTCTTCATCAATGGTGATTGATGAAAATGAGTGAGAAATCCAATTCTAAAGTCTACCCACTTCCTATTTCTTCATCCTCTACCTCTTGCCAAGTAGTAGAGTGTGTTTCCTTCACATGTTTTCATGGCTTGGTGAAGGTGGAGCTTGATCTAATGATGCCTCGACGTAGATCATCTTCGGCACGTCGTCGATGACCTAGCCCGTCCATTCTCCGATGAAGCCGACGCTAGAGCCCGGGATTTGATACGGACAGCGAGGAGACTTCATTGCGGAGCTATGGAGGTGGAGAACCGGATCTACAAAGGTTGTTTTTCCGTATTCTAGTTGTTAAGTGTTAACTAGTTTGCTTTGTCACCTAAATTTCTAGCCAACGATCTTGTTAGGGTTTCTCGGCACCGTTAAAATTTGAAATTGGCATGGTTGATGCCTTGTGAGACCTCCTTAGGGTGCCTAGGAACCTTTCACTGGTATCAGAGCCTAGCTAGAGCCTTAGGCGAAGTCCCGACGGAGTTAGAAGTCCGATCGACCCAAAACCCCGACTTGAAAAATGCTCTCTGGACAATTCTGTAAAATGTGGATTTTTGTAGATTAAAATTATTCAGAAAAATCAGCAGGAAGATATAAGGGTTACTGTAAAATTCGAGGGCCTGATTCCATAAAGACGCCGCGGATCCGCAGCATGAGCATTCTCATGCGGCGGATCCACGGCCATTTTGTCGTTTTGTGCATCCAATTTTGCACAGTAATTCTTAGTTGACTGTGCTGGTTTTCCTGGGGATTTTTAATAATTTTTTCCAGAGTTGCATTTTCTGGGTTGTATTGGGGACTCGGTGTATCGATCGGATTGTCGAATTCTGTCTGTGTGCTTTTTCGGATAATCTTAGAATATGTTAAAAAGTTCGACCGGATATAAATACCCACTTTTTCCCCTTCCGGGAAATTTCCAATTGTTGGATTTTTCCGTAGTTTAACGACGTTCTAAGTAGTGCAAGTAACGCGATTGACCCTCTAGAAGACAACAAAGCTTAACTCGATTATGTGACCGTCTTGAACTGCCCTTTAAACCTTCGGGTTTGGGGCAGTACGGCGTGCCACATGTGAGGCGTTGGCTTGACCCTTCTACGGCTGGACCGTTGGTACTGAGGCACGAACTGAATGTTGTTAGACTTATTTCATGTGTTGAGTAGTATTGGAAAAACTTGGGTGTTCGATTGTTCGATCGAAAAGTTTAGCATTTTCTGTTTATCCGGAATGTGATACAATAATTGGAATTCACAAATAGTTATGAGATAACGGAATGAATATTATAAACATAGCAGTTTAGTCTCACTTGATCGGTTGCCACGGAATTTTGATGTGATCAAAAGTCCGTCGCAATCACGTAGCGTACGCGGATACTCGCCGGGTAAACTTAATAGACAGCCTCGCCCCATAGCCCCGACCAAGTGACTGTAGGAGAACCCCGTCGCCGAAAGCATCCGTTCGGGTGCTCGCGGTAGCGGTGTTCCGCCTTGGTGCACTTCGTCGACGGTATCAGGGGTGCGGCCGCCTACTAAAGTTTGCGACGAGTATTCGATCAGGATGCCGGGAATCTTGTTGAATTGCCCGACTTGATATTGAAAAGTGTTTTCGATAATGAAACTAAAATGCGGGGTTTATAATTGTTAGGCATGCGATGTCTAAATAATTCATTTGATTAGGCATGTGATGTGTAAGGAGGTTGCGGATTCCAACTGTTGTAGTTTTACACTTTCTTTTCTGTGACCGTAAGTGTAATATGTGATATCGCCGGTTTCGTTGCTATATGTCAACGACAATTGGGATGCGCATATTTACTTACGTTGATGACATGTGATGTTATGTGTTGCTGGATATGTTATAATGGATCGTCGTGTTTGAATAGCCGGGGGGGTTGTATGTGAGATGAGAGTTTTTCATTTTCATTCATGTAAAAAAACTTGTATGTAATATTCTTTTTATTGGGGCACTTCCAGGTTGCGGAAGATGTCACCTTTTGTATATTATTTACTTTTCCGCACTAGGATAGACCCAAGGAGGAGAGCATAAGTAACCGAGTTCTGGAGTCCAGTGGGAGACCAACTCGAGGAGTCGAGTCCGGATCTCCTAACTCCAGAATTGGTAGGGTTGCTTGCCGCTCTCGTAGGGGTCTAGGGGTGTGGGTTTGGCTATTCATCGCGACCGTGGAATCCGTGTTTTATACTGGCTCGTATTGAAAACACGGACGTCCTAGTATATCCAATATTTCATATGTTTCTTCTGCTGCGATATCTGTGATGTGATCATGTGATGTTCTATGATAAATGATGTATATAGTATATATGATATATTATATAGACGTTACTTATGTTTTACACCCGTGCTAGCCCTGCCCCGCTCTGCCGTTAGTTACCTAACCTAACGGTGCACGAGGGGACATCGAGGCGAATGCGGATGGCATAAGTGTACGTCGTATTTATCTGTGATGTTTAGGTATTTAAATGATGGGACCTCATTAATGTGATTAATGAAATAAAAGAAACCTAAGATGTTGTAGAATCGAATTTCAAAAAATAAAAAACAGGTAGCTACAGTTCTTGCTTTGCACAGAGGTATATGTGATATATCCTGCACCATATTCGATAAGGAAAGGACCGAGATCCCTTCACCGGGAGTGACTCCTTTAGCAATAACTGGCAGATGCTACACACTCGGTTTGTCTTTTGATTGCTTTTAAGAGTTTTTGCTTTGCACAGTGATATATATGATATATCCCGCACCTCATTTGACGAGGAAAGGACCGACGATCCCTTCACCGGGAGTGACTCCTTTAGCAAAACTAGAAAAGCCTCAAAAGCACTCCATTTTTAAAATCATTTGATTCTACAACGATATCAAGTTCATTACGCAATAGGTTTTCAGAAAAACCTGTCGTAGCCCTCCGTCATTTCAGATAAGTACTAATTAGTATTCGTGCTGCGGTTGTTTGGCATGCGTCAAGGCGTAGTGTACGGTAGCTAACTAGTGCTTATCTGCTAGCATACGATGCGATTGGATTAGGGTATTCGTACGGCGTTGTTTGGCATGCGTCAAGGGTCGTGCGAGTGGGTTTAATTCAATCAAGAATTGTACGGGTTGAACTTGACTAGCGGACTATGGGTTGTTTGGCATGCGTCAAGGTCATAGCACGCTAGGGGAAAAATATTATCGGGAATTTCAAGTGTTGAAATTTGCAATGAGATTGCATACATTCTTTGAGATAGTTGGATCCCGATATCCGCTGCGAGTAAGAGTTACTCCTGGGAGAGTTTTACACATTACAAATAGCCGATCAAGTAGGTGTCTAGAAAGGTGTCAACGAGGTTACGCCTCTGGGAAAACGAGGTTTTCATTAATTAGGTTCGTGCGAAAGCACGGGGGACCTCCCTCAAAGTACCGACACTGGCCTGGCTGAAAGATTGGCGAACTTGTAGTGTGTAATTAATCCCGGCTAGTCTTTCCTTTTAGGGTTTGAAGGAAGATTTGATAAAAAGCAGTGGGAGCCATCCTGATTAAATAAAATAATAACCAATCTATTCTTGCAAGAGCACACGCTGAGTGTTTTCTTCTCTCTCTCTCCTGGTAGCGACCATATCACGCCTTAATCAAGATAATAATACGGATTATTGACCGAACCCGCTTGTTATACTGAGCTGGGGAACGTTGGTCCCGCTCCAACTTATAATTTTTATAAGAAAGAGCAGGAAATTGGGGAATAGCAGATTTCCCGTGCCGCCCAAACGAAGAGAGTGCATGCTGATGCATCATCTTCGGGTGTGTTCATTATATATAACTGTTTTCTCAGTATCCTCTGCATCCTGGATATATGATACCGGATTAGGATCCCAGATATGTAATCTGTTACATAGGGCTACAAAAGGGTAGAAAAACTGAGAACGAGTGATAAGTTTCATGAGGCAGAAAACGGGGCAAATGTTGCATCCAAGTCTGTTGGTCACTGTCACCTTGTATTACCAATACATTGATTCTGAACGAATGTTATTAGATACCGAACCTGATATACAAAATCATATCGGTCTCTTTATTAGTAAAGAAATGATAAAATTTTGTATTGTTGGATAATGTTTTGGACATTTCCTATATCAAAAGTTGATCGGTTCAGGCACGTTATCTAAAAGCATATATGTTCTAAATCAAACTACAGTTCTTAGTATACAGAATACACACAAGAGGAAGAGTTCAGAAATGAACAAATTCTTCTTGAGGTATTGTAGACTAGGTCAGATCAATGTGACCCGACTAGCTAGAGTTACATAAAGATGCATATTTAAATTAGTTTGAATTTACATCTTGTGAAACTCGCCAGTCATGTCACAAAGATAAGATGACCACAGCTCTGTTTATTGGAAACAGAGAAAGAGTTAGTGAACTCTTGGGATTGATACATGTTGATGTATGTAAGGTCCCCTGTCTACACATACCAAGACCGGTTCTTTGTACTTCATTACATTCTCTGATAATCTCTCAAGATTCACATATGTTCCTGTTGAAACACAAGTCCGAACCTTTTGAGATATTCACAAAATATAAGTTAGAAGTAGAGAACCAAAATACGGGTATAAGTATTATGTCCTTTGATGTGATCAAGGAGGAGAATACTTGAGCACGGAAATCCTGGACTATTCTAAAGGAGAATGAGATTCTCTCTCAGCATTACTCCTCCGTATACACCATAGCACGATGGTATATCGGGGCGGAGCAATCACACCCTATATGATAAGGTGCGCTCTATGATGAGTACTACTGAGTTACCTATTTCCTTTGGGGTGTTATGCACTTGAGAAGATGCATACCTATTGAATAGGGTTCCAATCAAATCAGATGCCTACCACTTCATATTTGATATGATAAGGGAAGAGCCCATGTCTTAAGCTAGTTAAGATTTGGGATTGTCCGGCCTATGTCTAAAAGCAAAATTCGGACAAGCTCGAGGCAAGGTCTGTTATGTAGAACTGGAAATGTTCCAGCCATACAAACTGCAGCTGATGATTTGATAGAACCAAAGGATTCAGTAGATACCAACGAACCTCAGCCTCTCCGCCGATCTAGTAGGGTTCCTCACCCACCTGAAAGTTACTTCGATTTCTCTTTGACAGTGGGAGCGAGGATTGCATCATGAGATGATGACCCAACTAGTTTCGAACTGGCCATCAGGAGTGAGACTCTGTAAGAATGGCTGGATGCTTAGTGATCTGAGATGGAATCCATGTACACCAACAAAGTATGGACTTTGGTTGCTATATCTGAAGGGTTAAATCCCCATCAGGAGCAAGTATATCTTGAGAAGATTACTTGGTGTAGATGGAAAAGTTGAGACTTTCAAAGCTAGACTTGTTAAAAGTTTGCATCATTGACCAGGTGTGGATAATGATGAAACCTTTTCAAGTAGTTATGCTTAAGTCCATCCAGATCCTACTTGCCACGGCTACATACCATGACTACGATATCTGGTGGTTGGGTGTCATGACAGCTTTTCTAAATGATATTTTAGAAGAGAGCGTCTATAAGTACACAGCCAGAAGGCCTCGTAGACAGTGGGAGCAGCGGAAACGTGTGCAAAATGCTTTATAGGATTAAAGCAGGCATCGCGGAGTTGGAACATCTGTTTTGATGGATTAGTCAAAGAGTTTGACATCATTAAAATGGTAGATGAACCTTGTATAAACAAAAAGGTAGTAGGGAGTATGATGACAATCCTCGTAGAGTACGTGGATGACATACTCTTGAAAGGGAAGGAGTTTCCTATGCTACGCTCGATCAATCTCCGCTTATCACAATGATTCTCCACATAGGATCAAAGTGATACCTACTAAATCCTGGGTTTTGGATCTATGAGATAGATCTAAATGGATGTTAGGACACTCACTAGCTGTAGTGAGATGGTATCAGTTGATCCTAGGGAAAATCACTGGAAGTGTTCCAGAGTGATAAAGACGACTGAATGTCAGTCGCAGGCCTTGTCTTTACCCTCAGTAAAGGGACGGTATGTTGGAAGAGTTCCAAGATAGATACCGTGGTATACTAAACGATAAAGGCTGGATACATCGCTACTTAAGATGCTACCAAAGAGGCTGTTTGGATGTATATTAGTTCATGAGATGAACTTAGTTCCTACCATTGTGTGACAATGGAGTTGTGGCTTATGCCAAGGAAGGCCTGTCCCATCAGTGATCCAGACATATTCTAAGGCAGTATCACCTGATCATGGAGATAGTTAATCTCCAGGCTGATCGAGGTTAGGAGAGTAGAATCAGAGGACGACACGGCGGATCCACTCACGAAGGCCTATTCCCAAAGAGAGACTTTTATGGGATGGTTGAGTATGAGATACTACAACCACTGCTACAGATGGCCCTAGTGCAAGTGGGAGATTGTTAGTTATATGTATGCCCTAGAGGCCATTACTGTACATAGGATGTATATTGTAGTGGATGCTGGGACATATATAGGGAGGACTTTCTTGCTCGACATGATAGTATGCTATCTGGTTACTCTTTACCTTAACGTGTACTCAGATTGTCTCTCTATTACATGTTGGTAAAGCCCTTAGGATGTGTACTTGACTACCTGGACTATGATGCGGATCATACTAGTGGGGACATTGTAGTCCATAAGTACATCCTTGAAAGTCCCTAGTCGTGGGTATATAGAGACGGGGCATCGATATACCAGAGTAGACTAGCGTATACCTTCTCGACCCATACAGATGGGCGATGGATGATCCCATATCCATCGGTGTTTGACATCAGAGATGATATACGAGTGCTCAGTAGAGACTGGGTACACTGGACGGACTCGCCGAGAACTCCCAGATGGTATTATACCTTAAGTCAGATGACAGTCTCTAGTGACACTGGTACAGAGTAGTCTGTTGACCCGAGATCGTCATAGAGTCTTGTGTGGTTCCTACTGTGCTTTGATTTCCATCTTACCACGTCCAAGAGGGCGTGCAAAACGGTGGTTTTTGGGTACAGTCCCGAGTCACATGGAGGCAATGAGCGATAGGAGGGGATTCGTCTCTCCCGGTATAGGGGGTTGATGTTGCACTGTGTTCGATTGGCTATAACAGGAAATCCCTGGCCAGGGTTGCTGAGATTTACTGGTAAGTGTTACCAGTAGTTTCTCGAATTGTTATAGACCTTATATCGACACGACTTATCGAGCTATTGGGGTCTGACGTTTACCACCCCTAGGCGAGATATGCGACATATCAGACGATCAGACCGGACTGTACGGTAGTGTTACTGGTTGGATTCACTGGAGTGTGAGCGGGCTTGCTCGTCGATCTTCTGATCGCTTAATACCCGGGTGGCCATTACGTTTAGCAGACCGCTTGCGGCTTGTGGGTGCTTGATATGATCATCATCTGCTGCCGGCGTATTGACGAGTCTTTAGAGTCCTACACAGAGGTTTCCTGGCTCAAGCGAAACGAAATAGGAGCGCATATGAGATATGTGCGGGACCGAGAATAACGCGTGTATGTGATACCGTATTCTATTCTCGCGATGAATGTATCGATTGGTTGTATGCGATATAACCTTGTTATCGAATCAAGTATTGATTTGATAAGCCGATACATAGGATACTAGTCGGTTATATGCGATATGACCGGATCGTTAAATCAAGTGTTGATTTAATGATTTAATGCATAATTATATATTTGATATATTAGTTTGCATCAAATAGTATCGGTTTACTTAAGATGGATTTTCTCACTCGGATGTACACATTGTATATGTGATATACTTTTGTGCACTTGATTGTATCATGTTTGATGATACATGTTTGCTAGGGTTTTTGTGTAAAGATCAAACCATGGTTACATGATATTGGTTAGGGTTTTGTTTTATTCATTTATTTATTTATTTTTGGAAAAGATTAGAAATGAAATGGTTGCAAGTTTTGTTTCTTTCTTTGAAGCTTCATGAAGCTTTGACTTTGTGACCATTTTGTCTCATGCTTAACCCTAACCACTTCACTTAACCTTAGTTTAGTCTCTACCCTTGACCATGGTTATTATTATGATAAGTATCCTTTTTCTTTTCTTTTTAATTAACTTATCATAATATATCATCTTCTTCTTCTTCATCTTCTTCACTTGAAGAAAACCTTTCTTCATCAATGGTGATTGATGAAAATGAGTGAGAAATCCAATTCTAAAGTCTACCCACGTCCTATTTCTTCATCCTCTACCTCTTTCCAAGTAGTAGAGTGTGTTTCCTTCACAAGTTTTCATGGCTTGGTGAAGGTGGAGCTTGATCTAATGATGCCTCGACGTAGATCATCTTCGGCACGTCGTCGATGACCTAGCCCGTCCATTCTCCGATGAAGCCGACGCTAGAGCCCGGGATTTGATACGGACAGCGAGGAGACTTCATTGCGGAGCTATGGAAGTGGAGAATCGGATCTACAAAGGTTGTATTTCCGTATTCTAGTAGTTAAGTGTTAACTAGTTTGCTTTGTCACCTAAATTTCTAGCCAACGATCTTGTTAGGGTTTCTCGGCACCGTTAAAATTGTTAGTTATGTATATGCCCTAGAGGCCATTGTTGTACATATGATGTATATTATAATGGATGCTTGGTTATATATAGAGATGACTTTCTTGCTCGTCATGATAGTATGCTATTTGGTTTCACTTTATCTTAATATGTTAACTTGTATTGGTTTACTGTTTTACTCTCACATGTTGATAAAGCCCTTAGGACTTGTACTCGACTACTGGGACTATGATGAGATCATACTAGTGGGGCCACGGTAGTCGATGAGTACATCCTATAACTGTTCCTAGTCGAGGGTATATCGAGACAGGGCATCGATACACCAGAGTAGACTAGCGTATACGCATCTTGACCCATATGATGGGCGATAGATGATCCCATATCCATCGGTGTTTGACATCAGAGATGGTGTACGGGTGCTCAGTAGAGACTGGGTACACTGGGCGGACTCGCCGAGAACTCCCAGATGGTGATATACCACACGTCAGATGGCAGTTCTCCGGTGACACTGGTACAGGGTAGTCTGTAGACCCGAGATCGTCATGGAGTCTTGTGTGATTCCCACTGTGCTTTGATTTCCACCTTACCACGTCCAAGAGGGCGTGCAAAACGGTGGCTTTTGGGTACAGTCCCGAATCACATGAAGGCAATGAGCGATAGGAGGGGATTCGTCTCTCCCGGTATAGGGAGTTGATGTTGTGCTGTGTTCGATTGGCTATAACTGGAAGTCCCTGGCCAGGGCTGATATGGAGATTTACTGGTAAGTGTTACTAGTAGTTTCTCGACCCGTTATGAGCCACACATCGACACGACTTATCGGTTACTGGGGTCTGACGTATACCACCCCTAGACTTGATATGCGACATATCAGACGAACGGACCGGACTGTACGGGAGTGTTACTGGTTGGATTCACAGGAGAACGCACAGGCTAGCTTGTTGATCTTCTGATCGCTCAATACCTGGGTGGCTGTTACGTTTAGCTGACCGCTTGCAGCTTGTGGGTGTTTGATATGATCATCACCTGCTACCGGCGTATTGACGATTCTTTAGAGTCCTACACAGAGGTTTCTTGGCTCAGGTGAAACGGAGTAGTGGCACATATGTGATATGCGCAGGAATGAGAATAATGCGATATGGGATACCGTATTATATTCTCAGGATATTTAGATATGAACCGGGTCATCGGATCAAGTGTTGATTCGATAAATCGGTACATGATATATTAGTCGGTAATATTCGATATAGCCGGATCATCGATTCAAGTGTTGATTCGATGATTTAATGTATAATAATATATATAATATATTGTATTACATTATCTAATATTGGCTCGCTTAATTATTTCATTTTCTCAGTGGATGATACATTGATATATATGCGATATATGTTAATTGTATTATTTTCTTTTGTTGCAAATATATAATATATATGTGATATATATTATTGTGACATGTTATGATTAATTGTTAAACATGTTTAAGGATGATTAATTGAGATTAGGGTTTAATTTGGG
Source organism: Agapanthus africanus (assembly GCA_030015575.1). NCBI lineage: Eukaryota > Viridiplantae > Streptophyta > Magnoliopsida > Asparagales > Amaryllidaceae > Agapanthus > Agapanthus africanus. The sequence goes on from CM057337.1 coordinate 545,589,023, forward strand.
TTAGATGTTTCATGTATCTTCTCGAAGCTTTCTTCTTTTGTCATTCTTAAGATATTTAGAATGACACATTCTTTTAACCAAACCAAACCCTAACCCTAGTTGTTTCTCTACTCATTCTTATCCTATCATCCTTGACCATGGTTTACAAATCAATCATATATTACTTTCTATTCATCACAAAAGGTTTTAATCTAAGGATTATATTTTCCATTATCATCTTCTTCCTTCTTGATAAGCTCTCTTGAAAATCCTAAAGTGATGATTAAAAATGAGAAAATGATTGAAAAAGAAAGCAAAATTACTACTCTCTCATCCTCATCTCATCTAGCCCATGGGATTAGTGTGTTCTTCTCTTTTGAGTGAGAAAGCTTGAGTCGTAGCAACTTCAAGGTAGATCATCGGAGATTTGGAATGCTTCGAGCTAGTATGAATCGTTCGAGTCGTGGAGCCTCTCATGAGTCCGGGAGATCGTGGATCTCGGCAAAGGGACTTCTACTCGGAGCTTGTGAAGTGAAGGAGCGGACTACAAAGGTTGTAATCCCTCACACTTAGATAAAAGTTATCATCTTGCATGTTTAAACCTAATAATCTAGCAAAGATCCCGGCTTTGGGTTGTTCGGCACGTCTAAATCTTTATCCGGGCATGTTTGATGCCTTTTGAACCTTCACAAGAGTGCCTAGGAACCCTACAGTGGTATCAAAGCTACTAGGCATTGGATGTCGACCTATGGACGGTTCTCACTGTGTGACAGTGTGGCGAAGCATAGGCTCTTACCCCCAGGGTGTCCCGAGACCGGAAGGTGTTCCGGCGGGTTGTAGTCCTCGCGAGGGGGCATGCGTAAAAAGTAGCGGCTGAGGGACCCGTTGGTGCCATGGCGACCCCATTAGATGGGGTGGCTGCCTGCCCTACAGTGGTATCAAAGCCTAGCCAGAGCATTAGGCGATGTGTTTACGAAGTTAAAACTCCGATCGAACCCGAAACGACGCAAAAAGACCCCTCTCTGGAAATTTTTTAAATTTTGGGATTTTTCTGAATTAAAAATATGTAAAATATCAGCAGGGAATTCTAAGAATTACCATAAAACCCGAGCCCCTAATTCGACTAAACGGCGGCGGAACCACGGCTCAAGCAAGCCTTTCGCGGCGGTTCCGCGGCGGAATAGTGAGATCATGACACGTGGATTTTATGGTAATGTCCGTAGGTACTTGTTGATGTTTCTGGATATTTTTAACAGTGATTCCAGTATTGTTTAAATCTGGGGTTTATTTGGTAATAGTAGATTCGATCGGAATATTTAAGTTCGTATTTCTTTCCGGATATTTAGAAACTATTAAACTATTTGAACGGATATCATTAACTTACTGTTTCCCGGTACGGCAAACTTTCAAGTGTTGAAATTTTTCGGGTTTAAATCTTTCGGAAAAATTGTACAAGTTAAGCGGTGGACCCTCTAGAAGACAACAAACCTTAACTCGATTATGTGACCGTCTTAAACTGCCTTTTGAACCTTCGGGTTTGGAGCAGTACGGCGTGCCACATGTGAGGCGTTGGCTTGGCCCTTCTACGGCTGGATCACCGGTACTGTGACATATTCTGGGATTATTTGAACTCCGCTCAAGAGTTGAGCACTTTGGGAAATTTTGGGTGTTTGATTATCTGTTCGAAAAGTTTAATACTGTCTATTTATCTGGAATGTGATACAATATGTGGAATTCATAGAGTTAGGCATGAAATGCGGAGTATGTGATATTTCGGATTTACGATGTCTAAAGTGATTGTGGATTCCAAATATTGTAGTTTTACACTTTCTTTTCTGTGACCGTAAGTGTAATATGTGATATCGCCGGTTTCGTTGCTATAAGTCAACGACAATTGGGATGCGCATATTTACTTACGTTGATGATATGAGATATTATGTGTTGCTGTGATATGTTATATTGGATCGTCGCGTTCTGAATAGCCGGGGGTTTTATGTGAGATGAGGGTTTTTATTTTCATTCATGTAAAATTCATTTGTAATGTAATATTCTTTTATTTGGGGCACTTCCAGGTTGCGGTTGCTGTCACCAGTGTATATTATTTACTTTTCCGCATTAGGTAGACCCAAGGAGGGGAGCACAAGTAACCGGATTCTGGGGTCCAGTGGGAGGCCATCTCGAGGAGTCGAGACCGGGTCTCCTAACCCTAGAATTGGCAGTGTTACTTGCCGCTCTCGTAGGGGTCTTAGGATGTGGGTTTGGCTATTCGTCGCGACCGTGGAATCTGTGTTTTATACAGGCTCGTATTGAAAACACGGACGTCCTAGTATATCCAATATTTCATATATGTTCTTCTGCTGCAATGTTCTGTGATGAGATTATATTACTGCCTGAGACGAATGTTTATACTATATATATGCTGATATATAAATATTACTGCTTTCGTTTCTTCTGTGATGCTTAGGAAGCATAAGCTGATGGGATTTTTATTAATAAGATTAATAAAAGAAAAGAAACCTAATGATGTTGTAGAATCAAAACTTTATAAAAAAGGTAGCTACAGTTTTTCTTTGCACAGCGATATATATGATATATCCTGCACCTTATTCGATGAGGAAAGGACCGAGATCCCTTCACCGGGAGTGACTCCTTTAGCGAAACTGGCAGATGCTACAAAACTCGGTTTGTCTTTTGATTGCTTTTAGTGTTTTGCTTTGCACAGCGGTATATATGATATATCCTGCACCTTATTCGATGAGGAAAAGGCCGACGATCCCTTCACCGGGAGTGACCCCTTTAGTGAAACTAAGAAAAGCCTCCAAAACACTCCTTTTTCAAAAATACATGATTTTACGACGATATCAAGTTCATTACGCAATAGGTTTTCAGAAAAACCTGTCGTAGCCCTCCGTCTTTTCAGATAAGTCCTGTTTAGTATTCGTGCTGCGTTTGTTAACCTTGTCAAGACGCAGTGTGCGGTAGCTAACCAGTATTTATCTGCTTATGCATATGATGCAGATTGGGTTAGGGTAGTCGTGCGGTCTTGTTGACCTTGTCAAGGGTCGTGCGGGTGGGTTTGATTCAATCAAGAAATGACGGGTTGAACTTGACTTGCGGTCTATGGTTTGTTGACCTTGTCAAGGTCATAGATCGTTTGGGGCAAAATATTATCGGGAATTTCAAGTGTTGAAATTTGCAATGAGATTGCATACCTCCTATGAGATAGTTGGATCCTGATACCCACTGCGAGTAAGAGTTACTCCTGGGAGAGTTTTACACAAGACAACTAGCCGATCAAGTAGGTGTCTAGAAAAGTGTTAACGAAGTTACGCCTCTGGGAAAACGAGGTTTATTTTAATTAGGTCCGTGCGAAAGCACGGGGAACCTCCCTCAAAGTACCGACACTGATCTGGCTGAAAGATTGACGAAATTGTAGGGTGTAATTAATCCCGGCTAATCTTACCTTTTAGGGTTTTAAGGTAGATTTGATAAAAACAGTGGGAGACATCCTGATTAGATAAGATAATAACCAATCTAATCTTGCAAGAGCATACGCTAAAGTGTTTTCTTCTCTCTCTCTCCAGGTAGCGACCATTTCAGGCCATAATCAAGATAATAATATGGATGTATTGACTGAACCCGATTATTGTACTGAGCAAGGGAACTTTAGACCCGTTCTTTCTTATAAGAGTTATAAGACTGAACAGGAAACAGGAGAATATCTGGATTCTCACGCCGCCCAAAAGAACATGCATAATGATGCATCTTCTTCGGGTGTGTTAGTTATTGAGAACTGTTTCTCAGTTCACCCTACGTCCTGGGTATTAGATACCGGATCAGGATCCCACATATGTAAACAGTTACATGGGCTACGTAAAGGTAGAGAACTGGGAAAAGGTGATCATTCCATTCAAGTAGGGAACGGTGCAAGTATTGTAGCCAAAGCAGTTGGCGAATATCACCTTGTATTACCAAGTCGTAATACACTGATTCTAAATGAATGCTATTATATACCGAACATGATGTGCAACATTATATCAGTTTCTTTATTAAGCAAAGAAGGATATAATTTTGTAGTACAGGATAATGTTATGAACATATTCCTAGATCAAAAGTTGATTGCATCAGGCTCGTTACATAATGGCATATTCATTCTAAATCAGAATACAGTCCTGAATATACAAAACACACACAAGATGAAAAGTTCAGAAATGAACGAATCCTACTTGTGGCATTGTAGACTTGGTCATATCAATGTGACACGACTCGCTAAGTTATATAAGGATGGTTATTTGAATCCGTTCGAATTATCATCTTATGATACTTGCCATTCATGTCTCAAAGGAAAAATGACCAAAGCTCCGTTTAGTGGACACGGAGAAAGAGTTACCGAACTCTTAGGACTGGTACATAGTGATGTATGCGGTCCCATGTCTACACATGCCAGGAACGGTTCTTCCTACTTCATTACATTCACTGACGATCTCTCAAGATTCGGATATGTGTTCCTGATGAAACACAAGTCTGAAGCTTTTGAGAAATTCAGGGAATATAAGCACGAAGTAGAGAACCAAACGGGCAAAAGTATTAAGATTCTTTGATCTGATCGAGGAGGTGAATACTTAAGCAATGAGTTCCTAGATTATCTAAAAGAGAATGGGATTCTCTCCCAGCTTACTCCTCCTTATACACCACAGCACAACGGTGTATCGGAGCGGAGGAATCGCACCCTATTAGATATGGTGCGCTCTATGATGAGTACAGCTGAGTTACCTATTTCCTTCTGGGGGTATGCGCTTGAGACAGCGGCATACCTATTGAATCAAGTTCCAACTAAATCTGTACCTACCACACCATATGAGATATGGAGTGGGAAGAGACCGTATCTTAAACGAGTTAAGATATGGGGTTGTCCGGCCTATGTCAAAAGGCAAAATCCGGACAAACTCGAGGCACGATCAGTTCTTTGCAAGTTTGTAGGATATCCGAAGAATTCTTATGGATATTTTTTCTATCACAGTGAGGAGCAAAAAGTGTTTGTTGCTCAACATGCCACCTTTTTAGAAAAGGAATTTCTTGCAAAAGAGATTAGTGGCTCTGAGGTAGAACTGGAAGAAGTTCCAGCAACACAAACTGCAACTGAAGATTTAGTAGAACTAGAGGATTCAGTAGTACCCGACGAACCCCAGCCTCTCCGCCGATCTAGTAGGGTTTCTCATCCACCTGAGAGATACTACGGTTTTCTCATTGATGGTGGAAGCGAGGATTGCATCATGGATGATGATGAACCCACTAGTTTCGAGCAGGCCATCACAAGTAGTGACTCTGTGAAATGGCTGGATGCAATGCGATCTGAGATGGAATCCATGTACACCAACAAAGTATGGACTTTGGAAAATGCTCCTGAAGGGGTAAAACCCATTGGGAGCAAGTGGATCTTTAAAAAGAAATTTGGTGTAGATGGAAAAGTTGAGACTTTCAAAGCTAGACTTGTAGCAAAGGGTTTTCGTCAAAGACCAGGTGTGGACTATGACAAAACCTTTTCTCCAGTGGCTATGCTTATGTCCATCCGGATCTTACTTGCCATTGTTGCATACCATGACTACGAAATCTGGCAAATGGATGTTAAGACCGCCTTTCTAAACGGTGATTTAGAAGAGTGCGTGTACATGACTCAGCCAGAAGGCTTCGTAGATAGTGGGAGCAGCGGAAAGGTGTGCAAGCAGTTTAAATCCATTTATGGGTTAAAGCAAGCATCGCGGAGTTGGAACATCTGTTTTGATGTTGTGGTCAAAGAGTTTGACTTCATCAAAAATATAGATGAACCTTGTATCTATAAGAAGGTAGCAGAGGGTAAGGTTGTCTTCCTCGTATTGTACGTGGATGACATACTCTTGATAGGAAATGATATTTCTATGCTGCAATCAGTCAAGCTCTTCTTATCACAAAGATTCTCAATGAAAGATCTAGGTGATGCCTCCTGCATATTGGGAATCATGATCTATAGAGATAGATCTAAAAGGATACTGGGATTGTCCCAATCCAGGTACATTGACACCATACTAAAGAGGTTTAGTATGGAAGAATCCAAGCGTGGGAACCAACCCACGATCTCTGGACTCACTCTCTCCAAAGAGATGTCTCCCAAGACAGATTTGGAGAGAGCTCGCATGCAAGGGATACCCTATGCTTCGGCAGTAGGCTCTATCATGTATGCGATGTTATGTACCAGACTCGATGTAGCATACTCACTAAGTGTAGTGAGTCGGTATCAAGCAGATCCAGGAGAGAGTCATTGGACAGCAGTGAAGAACATTCTCAAGTATTTGCGAAGGACTAAGGAGATGTTCTTGGTGTATGGTAACGGAGAACTCCAGGTCGAGTCCTTTACCGATTCCAGCTTCCAAAGTGATAAGGACGACTCTAAGTCGCATTCGGGTTTTGTCTTTACCATCAATGGAGGGGCGGTATGTTGGAAGAGTTCCAAACAGGATACCATTGCAGACTCGACGATGGAGGCTGAATACATCGCTGCCAACGATGCTGCTAAAGAGGCTGTCTGGATAAAGAAGTTCATTAGTGAACTTGGTGTGGTTCCATCCATTGAGCATCCAATACCTCTGTATTGCGATAACAATGGAGCTGTGGCGTTAGCCAAGGAACCCAGGTCCCATCAAAAGTCCAGACATATTCTGAGGCGGTATCACCTGATCAGGGAGATAGTTGATCGCCGGGAGATCGAGGTCAGGAGAGTAGATACGAAGGACAACACTGCGGATCCATTCATGAAGGCTATTCCCCAGATACAGTTTGAGAGATTATTCGGGATGCTAGGTATGCGATACTACAGCAGCTGGCCTTAGTGCAAGTGGGAGATTGTTAGTTATGTATATGCCCTAGAGGCCATTGTTGTACATATGATGTATATTATAATGGATGCTTGGTTATATATAGAGATGACTTTCTTGCTCGTCATGATAGTATGCTGTTTGGCATCACTTTATCTTAACATGTTGACTTGTATTGGTTTACTGTTTTACTCTCACATGTTGATAAAGCCCTTAGGACTTGTACTCGACTACTGGGACTACGATGAGATCATACTAGTGGGGCCACGGTAGTCGATGAGTACATCCTATAACTGTTCCTAGTCGAGGGTATATCGAGACAGGGCATCGATACACCAGAGTAGACTAGCGTATACGCATCTTGACCCATATGATGGGCGATGGATGATCCTATATCCATCGGTGTTTGACCTCAGAGATGGTGTACGGGTGCTCAGTAGAGACTGGGTACACTGGACGGACTCGCCGAGAACTCCCAGATGGTGATATACAACACATCAGATGGCAGTTCTCCGGTGACACTGGTACAGGGTAGTCTGTAGACCCGAGATCGTCATGGAGTCTTGTGTGATTCCCACTGTGCTTTGATTTCCACCTTACCACGTCCAAGAGGGCGTGCAAAATGATGGCTTTTGGGTACAGTCCCGAATCACATGGAGGCAATGAGCGATAGGAGGGGATTCGTCTCTCCCGGTATAGGGAGTTGATGTTGTGCTGTGTTCGATTGGCTATAACTGGAAGTCTCTGGCCAGGGATGATATGGAGATTTACTGGTAAGTGTTACTAGTAGTTTCTCGACCCGTTATGAGCCACACATCGACACGACTTATCGGTTACTGGGGTCTGACGTATACCACCCCTAAACTTGATATGCGACATATCAGACGAACAGACCGGACTGTACGGGAGTGTTACTGGTTGGATTCACAGGAGAACGCACAGGCTAGCTTGTTGATCTTCTGATCGCTCAATACCTGGGTGGCTGTTACGTTTAGCTGACCGCTTGCAGCTTATGGGTGTTTGATATGATCATCACCTGCTACCGGCGTATTGACGATTCTTTAGAGTCCTACACAGAGGTTTCTTGGCTCAGGAGAAACGGAGTAGTGGCATATATGTGATATGCGCAGGAACGAGAATAATGCGATATGGGATACCGTATTATATTCTCAGGATATTTAGATATGAACCGGGTCATCGATCAAGTGTTGATTCGATATATCGGTACATGATATATTAGTCGGTAATATTCGATATAGCCGGATCATCGATTCAAGTGTTGATTCGATGATTTAATGTATAATAATATATATGATATATTGTATTACATTATCTAATATTGGCTCGCTTAATTATTTCATTTTCTCAGTGGATGATACATTGATATATATGCGATATATGTTAATTGTATTATTTTCTTTTGTTGCAAATATATAATATATATGTGATATATATTATTGTGACATGTTATGATTAATTGTTAAACATGTTTAAGGATGATTAATTGAGATTAGGGTTTAATTTGGGTTAGATGTTTCATGCATCTTCTTGAAGCTTTCTTCTTTTGTCATTCTTAAGATATTTAGAATGACACATTCTTTTAACCTAACCAAACCCTAACCCTAGTTGTTTCTCTACTCATTCTTATCCTATCATCCTTGACCATGGTTTACAAATCAATCATATATTACTTTCTATTCATCACAAAAGGTTTTAATCTAAGGATTATATTTTCCATTATCATCTTCTTCCTTCTTGATAAGCTCTCTTGAAAATCCTAAAGTGATGATTAAAAATGAGAAAATGATTTAAAAAGAAAGCAAAATTACTACTCTCTCATCCTCATCACATCTAACCCATGGGATTAGTGTGTTCTTCTCTTTTGAGTGAGAAAGCTTGAGTCGTAGCAACTTCAAGGTAGATTATCGGAGATTTGGAATGCTTCGAGCTAGCATGGATCGTTCGAGTCGTGGAGCCTCTCATGAGTCCGGGAGATCGTGGATCGCGGCAAAGGGACTTCTACTCGGAGCTTGTGAAGTGAAGGAGCGGACTACAAAGGTTGTAATCCCCCACACTTAGATAAAAGTTATCATCTTGCATGTTTAAACCTAATAATCTAGCAAAGATCCCGGCTTTGGGTTGTTCGGCACGTCTAAATTTTTATCCGGGCATGTTTGATGCCTTTTGAACCTTCACAAGAGTGCCTAGGAACCCTACAAAAATTTGAAATTGGCATGGTTGATGCCTTGTGAGTCATCCTTAGGGTGCCTAGAAACCTTTCACTGGAATGGTGAAGCTTGTTGGCGGGAGCATGGTCCCGAAAAACAAACCGGTGGTGGCCTGAGTCACTTGTTCCACCGGCATAGCAAGGATAGAGGCCGCTTGAGACCCATAGGCTACACATCCAGGTGAGGCGGAGCGTCTGTTGCATTTGCATTTGGAGCAGCTCGAGCAGTTGGATGCCATTGATGCTTGATTTCTGCGCCAGAAAAAAGACCAAATCTTAGTAACTTGAAACCCTAGGGCAACTATTAACAAACCGCGATTCGTTCGCGAAGACGACACATGAAGTGTGTAGTGGAAAGAGGAAAAGGTCCCACAGGGCGTGCCAGAATCTGTTCGCCTCCGAACGGCGGCCAAGACATGGAGACGTCTTGCCTGGGATTCGGGGCAGATGTTAATTGGTTTTATCTGTCCACCTCTCCGAAGATGCCAAGTTTATTTATGGCACCGTGTATCGGAGGTTTAGACGGATGTGAACGATGTAGCAGACTTCGTCAGATTCCCCCTTGCTTGAGGGGTTTTTGATTGTGGGGACGCTCTTCCCTGCAGGCGCAAGCCCCTGTAGTTAATTACGCTACCGCATCGCGGTAACAACTTTCTCCTTCTTCAAAATTTCACTTTGTGTCGTGGGTGTTTGTTTTGTTTGTGGTTGCCCGTGGATTGTATACGGAGACTAATTTATGTCATCGCCCGTAAGACGTGGATTAGTCTAAATCCGTATTTTCTTAGATTTGGGTTTGGGTTTTGGTTTAAGCATACGTTAGCCATATTTGAGGCTAAGATCAACTTAAATATTTGTTAAGGATACGTTAGTTTAATTTGAGACAAATATCAACTTAACGGGATCGTTTAGATCCGACAAAAGAGCATTTGGGGGCTCTATTGTTCCAGTTTAGGGACATAGTGGTCCATTGCCAGTTTAAAGACATGGTGGTCCATTGCCAGTTTAGGGACGTGGTGGTCCATTGAACGTATGTCGTCGGGACCCGTCACCTTTCTGACGACGTTAAAGGATTACAACGACAGATATCAGAAGAGTTCAGAGATGTACCCTTAGACCAAAGTTGGTTGGGAGATCTATAGTCCAATTTAGGACTAAAGTTTGTTTGAAGGTTTTGGTTTAAGGATACGTTAGCCATATCTGGGGCTATGATCAACTCAAACGTTTGTTAAGGATACGTTAGTCCAATTTGAGACTAAGATCAACTTAACAAGATCATTTAGATCCGACAAAAGAGCATTTGGGGGCTCTATTGTTCTAGTTTAGGGACATAGTGGTCCATTGCCAGTTTAGGGACATGGTGGTCCATTGCCAGTTTAGGGACGTGGTGGTCCATTGCCAGTTTAGGGACATGGTGGTCCATCATTCTAATTTGGGGACGAACGTTAGTTTAAGGACATTTCGGTCCAACGTTCCTATTTTGGGACGAATATTAGTTTAATGACGTTTTGGTCCACGAGTTTAAAGACCCCGCAGTCCGTATCAATATGTGGTTGTCGGGACCTGTCACCTCTCTGACGACGTTGAAGAATTACAATGACAAATATCAGAGGAGTTCAGAGATGTACCCTTGAACCCGGTGTAAATTGATTTAAGAGAGCAGTCGTGCTCAGTCAATTTTGATTTGAGGACTTACGGCCAGAATAGGGCAAAGTCCAGTTGAGAATATTCAACATTTATTTTCATTTGGCCTGTTAGGCCTTTACTAGGGCTCTGCCCCTGTTTAATAATGCATGGCATTTTTGCTTGGTCTATTAGACCTTTATTTGGGCTCTGTCCCCTTTTTTTAAATGATGCAGAGCATCTGTTTTGGTCTGACAGACCTTTGTTTGGGCTTTGCCTATTTTTAATAATGCATTGCATTTTTTATTAGGCCTGTTAGGCCTTTTTAGTTGGGCTCTGTCCCTTTTTTTTAATAATGCAGTGCATTAATTAGCCTGATAAAGCGTCACGTGGCTTGTCAGGCGCTTTGCGCCAGCGCAAGGCACAAACGCATGTGGAGGTGACACGTGTCGCGCTCTGGTGAGCGCAAGCGCAGTGCGCTGCGCTGTTGCGCTGCTGACACGTGGAGCACTTTGGTGACTTGCACCAAATTTAAGAGGGCAGTGCTCTATTTTTTAAAGCGCATAGCGCAAGTTATTCTGGAGCTGACATGTGGCGCTCTCTGGTGGCTTGCGCCAACCCAAGAGCGCAACAGTATAGATTTACAAGTGCAAGGCACTGTTTTAATATCTTGATCCAATTTTGGATTCAAGAAAAGAATCTTTTAAGATTCCAGAACCAATGGTTCATCAAAAGGCAATGCCTTTCTGTAGTTCAAATGATCTAAAGAAGTATATTACTTCTTATTATTTTTTGTTATTATTTGATCTTTTCTTTTTATTTTAAGATCTTGATCTTATTCTTAGATCATTTATCTTTTCAGAAGAAATTCTTCTTTTCAAAGGTTTACCTTTCTTTTTTCTTTCGTGAATTCTTCTCAAACTTTCTTTCTTAGGAGTTCTCTGAATTCTCTCTATGTTTTCTGTGTTGTTGTGTGTTTTAGACTTGGGGTCTAGGGGCCTTTATATAGTGCCAATTAGTTTGTTAAATTAGTTAAAGAGATCTTTCTCTGAGTGATTTAGGGATTTTTTCCTACCGTTGGATCTTTGATCCAAGGGCTTCTGTTTTACAGAAGACAATCTTCTTGTTTTAATAAGATCAGAAAGATCTTACTGGAATTTTAATTCTGTTTGGCGCAAACGCAGCAGCGCTGAGCGCAAATCATCTGAAGCGTTGCTTCAATTTTTGAATTTTCAAAATTCAAACAGAGCTTTGCTCTGATTGGGGGAAACACTGTCGTTTTTCAAAAGTGTTCAAAAAATTATTTGGAGTAGCTTAAAAATCCGTGCAGGCAATTATAAGGATACTGGAAAAATTTGGGCTCCTGAAGCCACCAAAGCGCCGCGGAACCGCCGCACTTACCCTCTATTGGCGGCGGATCCGCGGCCATTTAGTGGCGACGGGCTTCAAATTTTTTCCTGTAGCCCCCTCATATGAAATTGTGATTTTTGTGATGTCCTGTTTTGGCCCAGGTTTCTGTGCAGTATTATTTTTGCTATTGGGGCCAATTTGGAACTTAGTCGATCGATATTTTAAGTGTGGGTTTAACAGTACATACATTATAATCTATGACCGTGAATGTCATTTGATCGGTTAACCCTTCTAACTGCTATATGTTCTTTTAGACGGGTTTGCGAACGTGACATTCACGTTGATGCCCTGTGTTGTGTTGTGATGTTGGTTGGATCGTCGCGGTGGATAGCTATGGTGAAATGTTAGAACAATTTATTTTCATTTGTACATTTGATATTGCGGGGTGAGCGTCCGACATGTGGACTGCCGTCACTGCCAGTTTGTATATTATTCTTTTGGGGCACGACCGGGCTGAGGTCGATGTCACCCTTGCATATTATTTTATTTTTTGTACTAGGATTACCCCGAGGTGGAGTGCACGAATAGCCGGGTTCTACAGGGCAACTGGTCTACATCTCAAAGCATTCAGACGGAGGGGACCTTACTCTAGAATTGGCGGGCTATTCGCCGCACTCGTAGGGGTATAGGTTGACCCAGGAGGGGTGATCAAGTTACCGGATTCCGTGAAGTGCTGGGTGGTCCATTCACGTTGTTGAAGGGGGCTGCCTCGCTTCTGGTTTTGGCGGGTAACTTGCCGTGCTCGTAGGGGTCTAGGTTTCATTTCACAGGCTATCCACACGACAGGGAACGTCGGGTCTCACTTGCGGCTTAAGTGAAACCCGGGGCTCCAGATTATCCACTATTCTGTGTTACTTCTGTGATGTTTCTGTGATGTTGCTTTATATCATGCCTGGGACGAATGTTATATATATATTTATATATACTAGTAGATGTTGTATATGTTTTTCACCCGTGCTAGCCCAGTCCCCGCTCTGTCATTAGTTAAGTAACCTAACGGGTCATGACGGGACCCAGTGGTGAATGCGAATGGCATATACGTACATTTTATTTTCGTTCTTTTCTGGTGCGATTAATTGATGGGACTGCATAGATTCTTATCAATGCAAGGATAAAACAAATCTATAAATGATGTTGTTGGAACCAAGTTTTAAAAAAAACTGACATTACAGACGTTCTCTTTTGCTTTGCACAGTGGTATTCAGTTATGAATATCCAGCACCTCATTCGACGAGGCAAGGGCCGAGATCCCTTCATCGGGAGTGACCCCTTTGGTAAAAGTTTGCGTCAACGTAATAACTTTACTATAGTCGTTTCCTTTTGCTTTGCATCGTAGTATTCATTTGGGATATCCTGCACCTCATTCTACGGGGAAAGAGCCGAGATCCCTTCAACGGGAGTGACCTCTTTAGCAAGAGTTTTCGCCACTATATATTTATAAAAACCACTTGGATTCCTTCAACGATATCAAGTTCATTACGTTATGGTTTTTCGCCAAAAACCAGCCGTAGCCCTCCGTCATTTCAGATAGGTATCTCGTAGTATTCGTGCTATGTACGTTGGTCTCTATCAAGGCATAGTGTACGGTAGCTGCGTGATACGTATCTGTAGCATGGATATGTGATTATCTAGGACAGCCGCATAGTCATGTTGGTCTCTATCAAGGGCTTGTGCGGGTGGGTTTAGATCAATCTTGGATAATGACGGGTTGAACTTGACTAGCGACTTATGGCACGTTGGTCTCTATAAGGGCCATGAAGTCGTTAGGGGTAAAAATCACATCGGGAGTTTCAAACATACAGGAAACTTGCCGGGCTTGCGCATACCTTATGGAGTGTGGTGACTTGAGTGGCTTCCATCAAGTTATCATGCGATGATAGTTGGATCCCGATTCCCACTGATGAGTAGGATTACTCCTCGGGTGATTCCGACTAATTCTCCTTTTGGGTTTGGAGGAGAATTTGAGGAAACAGTGGGAGCCATCCGGATTAGATAAAATGATTAATCATTCTAATCTAGGTTAGAGTGCACGCTGAGTGTTTCTTCTCTCTCTCTCTGTGGCTGCGATTTTGACCCGACCTTTAACTAAAACTCATGAAACCAAGTTGACCGAACCTTCTTAAAACACTTTGGCTTTTGGAATGTCACGGTGTCGCATACATCATTGCCACTTCTATATCACCTTTGCATTTCTCCAAAACACCCCGTATTATTACGAATATCCACTTCCATTGGATAAATCCATCGTATGGTTATATACGAACTCGAAAGAACTTTTTTGAGGATGGATTCCGGTTCTGGAGAGATTGAATAGGATTATTCGGTTGTCTTTTCTCTTTATCTTCTCTCAGGTTGTGAGGGCTCCTAGAATTAGGAGAGGGCACACCTATTGAGCTTATTGGATAGTCTTCTTCCAAACCATAGGCAGGTGCCGAACGGTAGGGAAGGAAGAAAACCAACAAGCTTAACTATGGTGTACAGAAGGTAATAAGTAAAGACATATAAAGGGTTTAGAATAATGGCAAAGGAAATTGCGATCACCATCATTCACGACAAAGACCATGTATACCCCTGCCACTCCTACATCCACTTTGCTTTTCTCTAGGACACTCCGTATCACTACGGATATCCACTTCCATTGGATAAATCCATCGTATGGTTATATACGAACTCGAAAGAACCCTTTCGAGGATGGATTCTGGTTCTGGAGTGAAAGGATAGGATTATTCAGATGTCTTTTCCTATTACCTTCTCTCAGGTTGCGAGGGCTCCTAGGATTAGGAGAGTACACCTATTACGCTTATTGGATAGTCTTCTTCCAAACCTTAGGCTGGTGTCGAAGGGTAGGGAATGAAGAAAACCAATTAGAGTAAAAAAGGTGTACAGAAGGTAATAAGTAAAGACATAATAAAGGGATTGCAGTGAGGGCAGGTATAGTGTATGGTTACTGTCGTGAATCAGGATAGTGGAAGAGGCATTAGTAGGAATACCAGTAAACCCCTTCAAAACATTTTCATGTTTCAGTTTCACTGTGCGATGTTAATTGATAACTGTTTTCCCAGCTAGAATCTAACTCCAGGGTATGTATTTACCAGATCAGTTTCTCACATCAGCATGTTATTACAGATGGTGAGTGGGAGTAAGATATTGGGAATTGGGTGATTAGATTCTCATTATATCGGAATTCGTTGTAATTGGTGATATTTGAGGAAATCATCTGGATTTTGCTGGATGGCAAATATATGGATTTGAATATCCGTTGTTATGCACCAATTTCAAACTGATGTATCTGTATGTTTATTTTTATAAAGTGAGATATATCTTTTTGATATTATGTCTGTGAGATTTACCTATATCGGTTAGTGATTAGGTAAGGTGCATTCAACAGCGGTGTAATTCTTCTTAACCATACTACAGTTTTTCAACCTACGACGCACAGGCTTTGAGTTGTTGAACTCAAGGGACTTATACAAAGTATTGTATGTTGTACAGTGTCTATTAGGACAAAGGGGTTGGTACTCATACTATATTGTGTTTACTTATGACTTCTCCAGTTCTTGACATGTATTTCGTTGAAATGCAAGGTCCAGATATTCAGAAGTTATAGGTATAAGAATAAAGTAGAGATCCATTTGTTGTAAGTATCAGGATTCTTCGAGGAAGTCGAAAATGTAGATACTTGTGTTTGGTATTCCATTAAAAGTAATGGTTTTGAGAACTTGTTTCTCTTTCAGGTCACTCATATATGGATGCACTTCTAGATGAGTAATGTTGATTGACCTTTTTCCATTTGGATGATATGCACTGGAGACAGCTGCATGCTTTTGAATCTGGTTTAAATTAAATTAGTGCTTTTATTTCTATATTGGATATATATAGAATCAATTTATATCTTGACGATGTTAAAGTATAGGGAGTTGTCCAGCTAATGCTTAAAACCAGAATCCGGATAAACTCAAGGCACATTTCAGTAATGGCTGTTTGTGGGTTATCCCGGGCTTTGACGAGGGTTAACTTTCTACCATCAGGAAGATCAATATTGATATTGTTCTTGACTTGCCACAGTTTTAATAAAATGGATTTTTTCAGAAAACAGAAGTGGGAGTATGGTAGAACTGGAAGTTATTTCAGAACCACAAACGATTACTGAAAATTTAATAAAACCTAAGGATTCAGTTGGATTTGATGTTCCATTAGCCACTCCGCAGATTTGGAGGGTAACCTCAGCCACCCGAGAAGTACTTCGGTCTTCTCAGAGACGGTGACAGGGAGGTTCTTGTTTACCCAGACTTGCCATTGCTGCTGTTCTAGATTATAAGACCCGGCAGGAGGATGAGTATAGCGTCGTTCTAAACTAGTTTTAGAAGTGCACGTGTATATGACTTTGCCATAGGGTCGTTGTAGTCAGTGGGAGCAGCGGAAGCATAGTGGGCAAGTAGCTTATGTCTATTTATAGACTAAAGCAGGTATAGAGGAAATAGATCATCTAATTTTGATGTGACAGTCATAGGCTTTGACCTCATCAGAATAGGAGATGGATACTGGAAAAATTTTAGTAGAGAGTGATGTCAAGGTATTGGGATGACATGCACTTGATAGGAAGGGATATTCCTATACTACGATCGGTTATACTTGGTTGTCACACAGTTGTTTCTCCACATAGGATATAGAAATAATATCAAGTTTTCTGGTTACTAGATCTATGGTTTTAGATCTAGATTTGGGATGTATCCTAATTTGGGTACTTTGACATTATTCTAAAAATATTTTAGAATGGAAGACTCCTGTCATGGTGGTGTACCTGCAGGTGATGGAGTCACCCTCTCTAAAAGTGTCTTATAGACTAAAGGGGAGAGGGATCTGCATGATTAGCATATCACTTGCTTAGGCAATTGAGTTAATCATGAAATGTCAAGTACCACACCAGATATTACTTTTGCACTAGATGCAATAAGCAGATATATTAATCCAATCCTGGAGAAACATTGGGAAGCAGTTATTGAACATAAGTGAATGTTCTAAGGAAATGATTATGGCAGCCTCCTACGGGAGACGGTTATCATATCAGGCTTCCAAGGTGACCTAGATGACAGAGTGACTGTCAGAGTTATAGTTTTTCCCTTTTCTGAGGGACAGTATGTTGGACAGGTGGTCCAAGCGGATACTGAAGAAAGGCAAGGCGCGGGATACTGATTAAATTCAGTGGACGATACGGTCTAAGTAGTTTGCTGAATTTGGAGTTCATTTATGAACTGGGTCCCATCAGACATCCAGACAAATTCTAAGACAAGTATTGCTCATTTCGGGAGATAGCTTTCTCCGCGAAGTTGAGATTAAGAGAGATACAGAAAGAAACATTGGAGCGGATCCACTCACTGAGGCTATTTCTCGAACGCAATCATTTTCGCAAACGGGATTTGCAAAACTAATTAGTAGAGAAGTTGGGTGTTCGGTATCACACGGGCTGTGAGTATGCGACATCGCAATAATTGGTCTTAAGTGTAAGTGGGAGATTGTTGGCTATAGTGCCCTCAAGGCAATTATCATAGTCACGGACTTGTGATTATGATGATTGAGGCAGGACCTATACCGATGAAACAGTCTTACTCAAGATGATAGTATGCTATCTGGTTTGTCTTTATCATCATGTACGTGTTGAGAGCCAATAGAATTCTTGCTTGACTTCCAGCAGTATGATGACGATCATATTTGTGGGAGCTGGGGTCTATAAGCGCATCCTTAAATGTCCCTAGTCGTAGGAGTATCGAGACCGGGCATCGATACTCGAGTGTAGACTAGTGTATACTGATCGAGACCCCGACGAGGGGCGGTGGCCAGGTCTCACAAGCCACTGGTGTTAGTTTGTTCACCTAAGATAGTATACAGGTGCTCATTGGGTTATGAGTACACTGGACGGACACGCCGGGAACCTGCTAGTTGGTATTATACCCATTGTCAGAAAGCAGTTCCCAGGTGACATGTGTACAGGTTAGTCTGTCGATCTGAGATCGTCATTTGTCTCGTATAAGTTCCCACTGTGCTTTGATTACTACCCTACCACGGCTCAAAGGAGTCGTGCAAACAGGTTTTAGTTGGGTACAATCCCGAGCCACATGGAGGCAGTGATCGGATCGTCGGGGATTCGTCTCTCCCGGTATTGGGGGTTGATGTCACGTTGTGTATTGGTGGACATCACCAGAAATCCATGGCCATGGTGAACGAGAATTACCGATCCAGGATCGATAGTTTCTTAGGTGGTGATGGGTTACATGCCGACACTAAATATCGCGTTGTTGGGGGTCTGACTTTATCCACCTCCCTAGACTCGATATGCGATACTCTTAGATGAACAGACTGGACTGTACGGATATTGTCACTGACAGGCTCAGTAGGGGTTCAGGATGAGTTTGCTCATCGTCCTCCCTTTCGCTCAATACCTGGATAGCCGTTACGTACAGCTAGTGCCGCTGACGTGGTTGTAGTTAAACCCACTGTCAGTGTATTGACGAGTCTTTAGAGTCCCACACAGTGGGTTTTCACAGTTCAGGCGATATGGTGTACATGGTGTATGTTGATACATACAGGTGTCCGATTAAATATGTGCATGCTGCGCAAACTTTAATCGGACGGTTGATAATACTAGCGGCTTAGGATTAAGCCAGATTATTAAATCAGGTTTTGATTTAATAATTTACATATGTATTTATATATATGTATTCTAGTATTATTGTTCGCTATTTATTTTTTCTCTAGGATATTCGTATTTTTGTACGAATACGCGTATATGTATTTCGATACATGTACCGGGGAGTATTCCGTATTTTATACGGAATATCTTCTAGAAAATGCCACCTCATTTATATGATTTTCATTTATAGAAATTCATTTGTTTTTTATTAATGAGGTGGAAATGGTGATGTGACTTCAAGCATGGCATGAACATGGAATTTGGGTATGGTTTGTTTTGTTTATTGTAATTTGACTTTGTAAAAAAGAAAATTGAATTTTTTGATGGGAGAGGGAGAGAGGGGCCGGCCACTAAGGATCACATTATTACATTGAGTCTCACTCTCTCATTCTCATGCTTCAAAGAAACTTAACCTTTTTTCTTTGTTCATGAAAAGTTTTCATCACCACCTTCATTCATCTTCCATGGATGCTCTCTTGAGCTCAAGGGATGAAAGAAAATATAGTGACACTTTCCTACACCTCGACTCTCCATCGTTAGAAACTTTGGAGAGCCGGTAGCCTCGTTCGTCGAGCTGGAGCTTGCGCCGTTTCCTTCGGGTAGATCATTGGAGATGAAGGAAGACCGGCAACCAAACTTCGTCAATGAACCGCTAGGAGCTTGGAATGAATACCGAAGGACTTGGATCATCTCGGTATAACAATTCTAACTCTTAGTTTAATTTGCTAGTTTAGGGTTTAATGTTGATCCGGAAATCGGATCGCGGTAGCCCCGGTTTTAGAAATTTTTGTTCTGCATTTTGGCCGCGTTTCGACGGCCGGGGCGCTGCCGGAACCCAACACTTTGAACCGCTAAGGAGGGTACGCAAGAACTCTCCGACTGCCACGCTGAAAAGATCTCCTCCACCCGCGGAGAATGTTGCAGAAACAAAGCTGGAGCAGCCCCCTCAACGGCTGTCCTCCAAAATTTACAAGGTCTGGCGATGGGTTCAGGACTCAGTAATCAATCGAGAACACTCTCGCCGGCAGAAGAGGGTGAAAGTTCAGGAAGAAAAGAACCGTTCTGTCAAACAGCAAAGGACGACAACTACCTGGGTGCACGCTGCAACAGCCCCTTCAACTTCGATGGTCCATAAGAGAAGAAGGCCGGAGAAAGTCCCCACGCATACGGCAAATGTCAAAGGCAATGAGCCCAAACGCCCTAAGTCCGGGGGCATTGTGGTACACACCGTCTACATGGCGTCCGGAAAAGAGGACAGCTGTATATCCACGGGTCATGGACCGCTTACGCGATTGGTGACTAAAGTTCAGGAGCAGCAGCAGAAGCTCCAAGAAATGATGACTGCGATGGCGGCACTCCCTGGGCCAAAAGAAAGCCCAGAAGCATCCTCGGATCAGCGGCAGGAACAAGAAACCGATGCCGAATTCCTTCGTAGGATGCTTGAAGAGAAAGACAGAGAGGCTGCGGAACAAGCAGCCAATATGAAACGAATGGCCCTTCTGTTCCAGGACATGGTGGGTATGATGATCCAGCAGGATCCCCCAGCCGAGGATCCTCCGATTATCCTTGAAGATGACTGAGGAGAAACGTCGAATCCACCGCCGGCTCTGTCAACAGCCAAGGAGGAGACAATTTCTAAAGCTGCCCTGGATGAATATATTGCCCAGCAGATATGAGTCCACCGGGCAACTGAGGCAGCCGGTCAAGTCGTTAAAACGGGACGACCATATCCGAGCTGGTACGATCAGATAAAGTATCCGCCGGGCTATACGATCCCAAAATTTCATGTCTACAAGGAGACAGGCAATCCCCATCAACATGTTGCCCAGTTCAGGGCCTTATGCGGCAACACTGGAGGCGACGACAAACTGTTGCTTCGCCAGTTCGTCGGCAGCTTGTCAGAGACAGCGTTCGAATGGTATTCTGAACTCCCGAACGAATCCGTCAAAACATTTGCGGAGATGGAGCTGCTGTTTACACAAAGATTCGCAAGCGCCAGTGAGCGTACTCCGATAACAGCATTGATAAATACCAGGGTGAAGCCAGGCGAGACGTGGGTCCAATATGCAATCTGATAGCGGAACTTGTGGTCAAAATGCGAACAACGCATTGAAGAAGCGCCGGCGGTGGGCATGTATGTGGGCACCTTAGATCCTCATGCGACTATTTCACAGTTCATGATGTTCTTTAAACCAACCACGTTCCAGGCCCTGATTGAAAAGCTAGCTCAAATGGACCAGATGGGCCATAGACCGTCCCCTCCAAAGCCGGACTCTCGAAATGAGAAGGGGAAAGGAAAAGCGATCGTCGTCGCCAATGCTCAACAACAGCCGAGCAACTTGAAGCCGGTTGTCTGTCAAAACAATATGCATCCACGCGTATCCCTTGAAGAGAGGCTAGGACGTCCTTACCCGTTTCCTCAAGATAAAACGAGAAGACTGTTCGAGCTAGCATTGCGCAACAGACTCATCAATTTGCCGGATTCAAGACGTCCGTTGCAGCCAAACGACGTCAATGATCCCAATTACTGCCCCTACCATCGAGTATTAGGTCATCCGATTGAAGATTGCTACGTCTTCAAAAACTGGATTGAAGACCAATACCAACAAGGCAAGTTCGCGTTGTCCGAAAGATGGAAGGTGAACCCGCCGCAACCTCATATCCCTAAAAAGGTGAATACGCCGGGGGCAACATGCTCCCTTGTTGAAGAAGCTCTGTGGGAGGTCGTGCTAACCAAAAGGATGCTGAATGATCTCAAGACATGCCCGGCGATCAGGTGGAACAACCCGTTGGAACCCCAGGTCATCGAAGGGATGCTGAAACCGCGTCCAACTCCAAAGGTCGGTGGTGATGGCCCAAGCACTCATACCCAGCCGTCGAAATCTTCAAAGAAGAAGAAGAAGAAATCCAAGAAGCCCGTGAAGCCTGGCGACAAGCGCACGGACTTACAAAAACAGATTGACGCACTGGAGGAGTATAACCAAAAGGCACGGATTTCCATCACGCTTCAAGAGTTCCCCAGCCACGTCTTTCAGGAGGAAGATGATGGAGAAAGCTCGTTAGACGAATCTGAGGTTTACGTAGTGAGTTGTCATATGATCTCCCACTCGTTCACGGACGATGAGAAAACTCCTTGCACTGAGAAGCTGGGGGCAGATCCTAAACTGCAACTTCTGGGGCCATCGGATGAAACAATTGATGCATTCCTCAACGAAGCTCTTTTGAAAAGTAAAGCTGACCGGGAACGCGAGACGGTCATATTTGAAAGGGCCAAGCGCCGGCGACTAGACGAAAGAGTTGAGACACTCCCGCCGGATCAAAGTACATCCACCATAGATAAAAGCAAATTCAAGACGAGAAAAAGGTTTGCTAAAGCCATGTCAATGGGTATGAAGCTACCATCCTCTGAATGGAAACACTGCCGGCAAAGCAGAAATGCACCCTTCCTACTGCTTGTATCATCGAAAGATTTCGTACCCCACCGAAGAGTGCAAAGCTTTCAATAAATGGTGGCAGGGGTATGTTATTCACCGGCAACATTTTAAGCGGGAGAAGCGCAAAACTCGTCGGGAGAAGAAAAGTGCGACTGAGGAGCTTAGAAGAACCACTGGCGATTGTCGCATGATTAACGCCGGGAAAGCGCAAGTTCTCACATTCTGGAGCAACTCTGACGAGGAAATGGCTTTTAGCCCTCTCTTTAAAGAGTCCACCTCGGGAAAAGAGGATGAGCCGAAGGCCTGTGAAAATATCCGGCTGCGTAATCGTACGCTGCCTAAAAAGAATCTCGGACCCCCAAATAAAAAAGATAAGGGGAAAGAAAAGGTCTCTGAGGATATCGCGCTAGATGACCAAGTCATGGAAGAGCTAACCGCCAAGGACCCGCCAAAGAAAAATAAGGTGGATTACAACGTTCTAGCGCACCTGAGGAAGCTACCCTCTCAGCTCAGCATTCTTGACGCCCTCTTACTGTCAAAAGAAGCAAGGGATTCATTAATCAAAGCACTACAGGAGCCATAGCGATTCCAAGCTTTTCTCACCGAAGAAAAGATGAAGGACGAGCTGGAGGAAGTATACACAGCCGATGTCACCTTCGGTGATGAAGACCTTCTCCTTGGGACGTGCGAACACAATCGCCCCCTCTATGTCTCAGGGTATTGCCACGATATAAAGATAGGCAAAATCCTGGTCGATAATGGATCTTCCGTTAATCTCCTTAACGTGCGGGTGTTAAAGGAAATCTGCATGAGCGTCCAGCATCTCGCTCGGGATAAGATCACCATTTCCGGGTTCGACTCTCAATCATCACAGACTCTCTGGTCTGTGATACTGACGCTACGCTTTAGGCTGCTTGTCACGAACATTAAATTCCACGTCATAGACGCCAAGACATGCTATAATGCTTTGCTCGGTCGACCCTGGTTACACGAGTACAACATCATCCCTTCAACACAGCATCAGTGTATGAAATACTTCAAGGATGGTCTCGAGTATACCGTAACGGGAGAGCTGAACCCATTCTCCATGAACGAAATCCGCAAATATGAAGATGCAAAATACTTCTTATCGGATTTCGAGGACATAGAGAGATGTCACAAACCGGAGAACAAAGCTATCGCTACCATCCCTGTCTTCGGGAGTGATACCGAGGAGGAAGAGGAGATAGTTTATTCAGGTCCACCCCAACACAACAAGCCAGGACCCTCCGCTCCTACGTTGATCTTTGGTAGTGACTCAGAAGATGAGGTCCATGCTATATTCTCTGCTCGGCCTTCAATACAAACATCCGCTGACGAAGAGCAAAGTCTGCAAGTCGCCATGGTTCCACTTAAACACCATAAAGAACTGGATGAGCTCGATACCTACGGTGTAGAGGATCTGCGAACGTTCTATGTCCCTCCCAGGCGAGAAGGCGAAAAGGAAATTCTATTCTACCGCTCTGAAGAAACCAAAGTGGAGAAAGAAATCTGGCACGGTGCGGATCCTACGCTTGACAGGCTTCAGCCCATCCGTCTACCTAGATATTATACAGAAGGCTTGAAAAGGCTGTTGAAGCGCCAGGGGATATCCTTCAAACAGAGCACTCGAAAAGCTAAGTTCTATGACAGGGTCTGGAACGTCCTCGGAACTCAGCACAAGTTGCCTAGTGGGAGGATGGAAACAATCGGGCTTGGATAGATTCAGTCCAAGAAACGAGAGCTACTCCGCGACTGTTACGTCGTACATGACTTCAATGAAGAATAGGATGCTCAATGGGAGGACGATAATCCTAAACCAGAAAAAGTTCCTGATGCAAATGTGCCCAGTCCGTCGTTCGAAGAACAAATGGACAAGCTTATAAGGGAAGCTGGTCAAAAAGTCCGAGACGACCACAACCGCGAAATGGCCATCTACGAGAAAGCCAGGACGCAATGCCTCCTCCAACAGGCCGCGAAAGATGAAAAGGCCCCTCCCTGTCAACCTGTTGTAAAAAAGGCCCGACGCCGAGGCAGAAACAAATCAAAAAGCGAAAAAGGCGCTCGACAGCAATAAAGCGGGACTAAGAAGCCACGCGAGAAGGAATCGAGCAGTCTAGATTTGTCCTTTGTGAAGAAGATGAGTCGAGCATACTCTTTTCCTCAGGACAAAACAAAGAAGATACTTGATCTTGCCATAAGACATCAGATGATTACACTGCCGGAGTCTAAACACCCCAAACAAGCAGGCGAAGTCTCACACCTGAACTATTGCTCTTATCACAGAGTAATAGGACACCCTCTTGAAGATTGCTTCACCTTTAAGAATTGGGTCGAAGATCAGTACCAGCTCGGCAAGTTCGCTCTAACTGACAGCTGGAGGGTAACGCCACCATAAAAGCATGAACCCAAAGCCACGAAAGCAGAACCAGATCCACATCGGTCTTGGAAGCGAGCTCGTACTTGTCATATGATAACAATATCAAAAGAAGAGCCCGAGAATATGGATGACCTTCCCTGGTGCTTCGAAAACAGCGATGAAGAGGTGATCTCAGAATTTCCACCAGCGCCGAAAGAGTTGGAAGATGGAATACACACCACTGCAGATAACCTCAAGAAAATTGAGTTAGGGACGGCGAACGACCCGCGACCAACATTCATCAGCGAGCTACTATCTGAAGAGAGGATGGCTGCACTAAGCTTATGCAGCATAGAGATTGCTTCGCATGGAACTATTCCGAAATGCCGGGACTAGATCCAGAAATTGTTGTGCATAAATTGGCGATATCCCCGGACGTCAAGCCAGTCAAACATGCACCGAGAAGAATGCGGCTCGAGCTTGAGATGAGCATCAACGCCGAGGTCAAGAAATTAATCAACTCTGGCTTTATCCAAGAAGTTCAGTATCCCGATTGGATTGCCAACATCGTCCCGGTGATGAAGAAAAATAGGATGATGCGCATATGTGTAGACTTTCGGGATCTCAATAAAGCCTACTCAAAGGACGATTTCCCAGTGTCAGTCACCGAGCTGATGATAGATAACACGTCCACTCACGAGGTTTTCTCCTTCATGGACGGCTCATCAGGATATAATCAGATAAAGATGCATCCCGAAGACCAGAAGCACACCGCTTTCCGGACCCTTCTGGGAATATTCTGGTATAAGGTGATGCCCTTCGGTTTAAAGAACGCCGGCGCCACCTATCAGAGGTCTATGACGAAGATCTTCGATGAACTTATACATGAAATCGTCGAATGTTATATCGACGACCTCATGGTTAAAAGCAAATCAAACGAGGAACATCTCGAGCATCTGAAGACCGTATTTCAACGCTTTCGATAATACAACTTGAAGATGAACCCTCTAAAGTGCGCATTCGGAGTTTCCTCGGGCAAATTCCTAGGATTCATCATCCAACACCGGGGTATCAAAATAGATCCGTCAAAGATCAAGGCGATCATGGAAATTCCTCCGCCAAGAACTCTCAACCAATTGCGGTCTCTTCAAGGGAAGCTCGCGTACATACAGCGATTTATAGCCAACCTTTCAGGCAAGTGCCGCCCTTACAGTCACCTGATGAAGAAGGGAACCCCTTTCATTTGGGATCACAAATGCCAGAGCGCGCTGGACGAAATCAAGCAATACATGCATAATTCACCAGTATTGGCTGCTCCGGTCAAGGGAAAGCCTCTTATTCTTTATACAACCACCCTCGAAGGTTCCTTAGGCGCATTATGGGCACAAGAGAACGACCAAGGAAAAGAAAGAGCTCTCTATTACTTAAGTTTAGTTCTTCTGGGGGCAGAAAGCAACTACCCCCCCATCGAAAAATACTGCTTGGCGTTGATCTTCGCGATAACAAAGCTCAGGCACTATGCGTTGGCGCATGAAGTCCGTCTCATTTCGAAGGTGGACCCTCTTAAATATTTAATGTCGAAGGCCATATTGACAGGGAGGCTCGCTAAATGGGCCCTGCTCTTGATGGAGTTTTCGATAACTTATCAACCTTTTAAGGCAGTGAAAGGCCAGGCCATCGCCGACTTCCTCGCTGAGCATCCGATACCTGCTGATTCTCTTCTGAATTGTGAGCTGCCAGACGAACACGCGTTTGATGCGATCGATGGTAGTGATACTCGATGGGAACTTTATTTTGATGGAGCGTCTTCCGTGAAGAAGCGCAAGCAAAGCACCCCTATAATCAAATCGGGGGTAGGCCTCATTTTCGTAACTCCACAAGGAGGAATAATGCGCTTTGCTTTCTCCTTAACGGAGCCGAGGACGAACAATGAAGCCGAATACGAAGCTTTGATAGCAGGTCTCAAGATCGCCATCGACATAGGAATTGAAAACCTCCTCATATATGGAGATTCTCAACTCGTCGTCAGTCAAGTAAATGGCAACTACCAGATGTGCAAACCCGAACTGGTAAAGTATGGCGAGAGAGTACAGCAATTGCTGACTCAAATCCCCTCCTATATGCTGGAAAGCATACCGCGTACAGAAAATAGCAAAGCGGATGCATTAGCTAAGCTCGCTAAAGAACTGGCCAACGAGAACCTCGATAACGTAAGAATTGTGGTACAAAGTCGTCGGGTGCTTGCCCCAGCAGAAATATCTCTGGAGTCGTCCGAAGAAAAAGGAGCGACTGAGCAAATGGCTATGCAAATAAAAGACAAGGAAAAGGCTGAGGATTGGAGAGAAGTCTTTATAGACTACTTCAAATCCCGTCGAACGCCTGAAGATGCGTCCTCAAGACATCAACTTATAAAGCAAGCTCTGTCTTTTGCCTTCGTCAACGATACTCTGTACAAGAGGTCATTTGATTCTCTGTGGTTGAGATGTCTGGGACCTGAAGAGGCAAAAAGAGTCGTTCAGGAAGTTCACGACGGACTCTGCGGTTCTCACCAAGCAGGCCCAAAAATGAAGTTGAAGATTAAACGGATGGGCTATTATTGGCCCACGATGATCCAAGACTGCCTCGAGTACGCGATACGATGTCACTCGTGCCAGATCCATGGAGACTTTATCCATCAGCATCCAAATCCACTACATCCAACGGTGGCTAGCTGGCCATTCGAAATGTGGGGGACTGACGTAATCGGCCCCATCGAACCAGCATCGTCCAGGGGACATCGATTCATCTTGACGACGACTGACTACTTCTCCAAATGGGCAGAAGCAGTACCGCTGAGGGAAGTGAAGACGGAGAATATCCTTCATTTCTTCAAGACGCACGTCATTTATCGGTTTGGAACTCCGTGACGGATCATCTCTGATAACGGGCCAGCCTACAGAAGCCACAAGATCAGCCGCTTCGCGCAATAACACAATATAGACTGGAGATATTCCTCAGTTTATAATCCCCAAGCTAACGGTCTAGCCGAGGCTTTCAACAAGACCTTGACGAAGATCATGAAGAAGACGGTGTCCCGAAATAAGAAGGACTGGCACGAGAGACTGCAAGAAGCTCTCTAGGCGTATCGAACTACGTTCAAAATGGCCATGAACTCAACGCCGTACGCATTGGTATTCGGCACAGAAGCAGTACTCCCCCTCGAAATAGAATTACCTTCTCTACGGGTGGCAGTCCACTATGAGCTGAAGGACGAAGAAAATGCTCACCTTCGGCTTGAGGAGCTTGATGCCCTTGATGAAACCCGGCTCATAGCACAACAAAATCTGGAGGCTTATAAAGCAAAGATGACGCGCTCATATGAAAGATTGACCAGGCCGAGGACATTCCGCCAAGGCGAACTCGTGCTAGTGGTCTAAAGACCTATAATCCCCAATCGCGCCAAGCAGGGAAAATTCGAACCGAACTATGAAGGCCCATACATTATAGACAAGGTCTACCAAGGTGGAGCCTATCTACTCATGGATATGCATGGTGAACGACCTTTCAGACCGATAAACGGCCGCTTCCTGAAGAAATACTATGCTTGACGGGTCGAGGCCTAGGTCAACGATAGATGACGACGACCATGTCCGCTCGCTATCTTCCTAAGCCCGAACTCTACAAGTAGTAGCCGGCCTTCTTTAACAATGGACCGATACATCCTTAAACTAACAGGGGACCGAAACGTCCTTAAACTAATGACGGACCACTACGTCCTAAAACTAGCTGTTGACCGAGATGTCGATAAACTACGGTGGATTGCAACATCACAAAGCCAATACAAAAAAAAGAGAGAATAAAAAAAAGAATAAAAAAAAGATATATAAAAAAACAATAAAAACGGTATGTCCATAAGCAAAATGGGCACGGATGAAAACCCGAAAGGGCTCCGTGAGTAAAAACAGCAGGGCTACCGGCGAGTGTTTGTGAAAACCCGAAAAGGACGCAACCTTGTTAGAAAAAAAAAAGAAAAAGAAAAGAATATAAAAAAAACGGTATGTCCATAAGCAAAAGGGGCACGGATGAAAACCCGAAAGGGCCCCGTGAGTAAAAACAGCAGGACTACCGGCGAGTGTTTGTGAAAACCCGAAAGGGCGCAACCTCGTTAAATGACACTTACAGGGTCCTCTCGACCTTGTAAGGAGAAACCACCCGAGTGAGATCCTTACGACTTACAAGGGAGCAACACACTTAGGGATCCTCACGATTCCTAATGAGAAATTACACTTACGAGATCTTCACGACTCATAAAGAGAACTCTCTTATGGGATCCTCACGGCTCATAAGATTTGAAAGTCTTAAGTTACAGAGACCTAAACATGTGCTTAAGCAACCTCCACAACCTTTGATATTGCCCTACAAGTGGGTCGGTACTGACCCTTGTATACAATCCATGGGCGCGAATAAACATTTCCCTAACACGGTCCCACCCGTGACTAGGGATATGTCCATATGGTGAACAATCCTTGTAAGTCCTCTCGACTTACAAGGAGAAAACCCTCTTATAGGATCCTTACGACTTACAGAGGAACATGCACTTAGGAATCCTCACGATTCCTAAGGAGAAAACACACCTACAAGATCCTTACGACTTGTAGGGAGAAATACCTTTATGAGAACCTTACGGCTCATGAAGTCAAAAGCCTTAGTCGACAGGATCTTAACCCTGTTTACTAAGCCACCTTTGTTCAACATCGACAGAGGCAAATGATGATTCACTCCTGGCAACATCCCAGTCGTAGCGGTGCTGATGCCGAAATCGGTGTCTAATCCCAAGCTTGCGGCAAAAGGACAGTAAGCCACACGTGCATACGAAATAGCCGAAATGATGGGGCAACCTGCAAATAAAATCAGCAAGTAAAAATGCATGCATGCAAAATAGCCGAAATGATTGGGCAACTCACAATAAAAAGCAGCGAGTAAAAATAAAATAAACAGCCGAAATGATTGGGCACCGCGAGAAATAGCCGAAATGATTGGGCAATCGCGACCTTCACGATGTAAAAGCTGAAATGATAGAGCATCGCGGGAATAAAATAATAATATAAAAAAATGAATGAAACTTTTGCCCTACAGGAGAGGTCACGTCAATCCCTGTATACAATCCAGGGACACAAACAAAGAGGGAACCATACCATCCCAACAGGCTCCACCAGAAAGTGAAGCCAAATCTCGACGGTTCACCAGCAACCGCGACATTCGTCTCAATAAAGCAGACGCAATGCCAGCAAACGAATCGAAGGCTAAATTCCTAGCTTCACGGTCTTAACGGCAAGTCATATAAAGCCTGAAAGACAATCAGAGATTATCTTGCACCAACGCGGAGTGGTCACCACCTCGACGATCGTCTCGATACAGCAGACGAGATGTCAACAACAACGTTCTTCCTCCAACAAGACTCAGACGCGACAATCAAACAACGGAGCCACGGCAAAATTCCTAGTTACAAACCTCGACGGTTCACCAACAACCTAGAGACAACCGCGACATTCGTCTCAATACAGTAGACGCAATGCCAGCAAATTAAGCGAATGCCAAATTCCTAGCTTTGGGTCTTAACGGCAAGTCATATAAAGCCTGAAAGACAATTGGAGATCATCTCACACCAGTGCGGAGTGGTCACCACCTCGACGTTTGTCTCGACACAGCAGACGCAACATCATCAAATGGAGCCACGGCAAAATCCCTAGTTCCAAACCTCGACGGTTCACCAGCAACCTAGAGACAACCACGACATTCGTCTCGATATGGAGGACGCAATGTCAGCAAACGAAGCAAAGGCCAAATTCTTAGCTTCAGGGTCTTAACGGCAAGTCACATAAAGCCTGAAAGACTATCGGAGATCATCCCACGCCAGCGCGGAGTGGTTATGACTCATCGGGGTTCTTCAAAATAAGCCTAACCTCAAATAAAAAGTGACATGGTATATCCCTACGCTTGCTCTTTCGACGGTAATATTACCTGGAAGATTGCTTGAAGACGTCTTGTCCTGCCCCCGAAAGGATCAGAGACACGACAATCACAAGGCTACTCGAATAGCAAGATTGCCTATCGAGGAATACATCAGCCAACGCGATGGTACGACGGACAAAACCCTAAGTACCACAGACCCTAACGGACCTCTGTCGTAAAGAGCAGAGGTTAACTGTGACGTTAGGATATTCTTGCGAGAAATGCTCGATTCGTCTCGACTCATGAGGAAATTAGTGTCTTTGCGAGAACTACTCGATATGTTTCGACTCGAGGGGAAAGCCTTAGGCGGCAGGGATTAAAAAACCTGTTTCCTAAGAACTGGAACCCTGCAAGTCGGTCCAAAATGGACTCTTGCATACTATTCAAGGGTCACACTCTCCAAAGTCGAATTTCGACAAGGAGGGAAACAACCGCTTACGAATCCTCTCGACTCGTAAGAGGGAAAATTCTTTTATAAGATCCTTACGACTTATAAGAGAAAACGCATTTAGGAATCCTCACGATTCCTAAGGAGAAAATACACCTACGAGATCCTCTCGATCCATAGGGAGAAAAGTCTCTATGAGACCCTCATGGCTCATAGAGTTGAAAAGTCTTAGGCAGCAGATCTGAACCTGCGGCCTAAGCCATAACTACCTCCTGAAGAAGCCAATACAAGATGCTCGCTATATCATCTGTCGACCATGCTTACTAAGGTAACATGCTGATAATAAAAGAAGGGAGAAGGCAAAGAAATGACACAGGACATTTTGAAGAATGTATATCTTTTATTCATAAATTTGATTGAGTACAAGATAAATTGTGGTAAAGAATAAAAGAAACAAATACATTTTATTTACAATTACAAATGATACAAAATGTTCACGGAGAAGGAAGCGTCTTCAACAAATCTGCAAGCTGCTCTCGCACTTCCTTCACCGCCCTCTCCTGATCGGCTGCCGCAGCCAACTCCGCCTCCACCTGGGCCCGCTGCTGCATGTAGGATGAAAGCTCCTCCTCAACTGCTTGCTGAGCTGCTTCACAACCTTGGGCATCATACTCGACGGTATCGAGCTTCCGCTTCAGGGCTAGCCCGTCAGAAATACTTTGCAGAAGACCCTCAAAGATAGCCTTCACCCAGGCAGTGTTCGCGTCAACCTCAGCATGCAATCGAGCAGATTCGTTTGAGGTATCTTGGCACTCCTTCCGCCTTAAAGCCGCTTCTTGTTCCGGATAGCGGAAGTATGAAGCGCTTTTCTTGATCCATGCCGCCTGTTGAGTACTCGTGGCCAAAACCTCGGGGGCAGGACGCATAAGCTCCAGTTGATGCAGGCGGGCCTTAATCTCCCTGTAGTGGTTAACCCAAGACGCGACGATGCCTTCGTTATGGAAGTTTACAAGTGTCGCCAGCATTAGGTTAACCTCCGCAGCAAAATCTGCAGCAGGTGTACGAGTCTCCACGTCAAGCTCCTCAATATAGTCGCTCACCATGCGCAGACTATTCGCGGCGCCTTTCGAGGACGGGCGTCTGGAAAAGGGTCCGACCAGCATAATGACACGAGACTCGAAAGGGACCGGAACGATAGCTGCAAAACAAGTCACGATCAGATGACAGACCTAAAATACAGGAGACCTGTAAGCAGTAAATTCTACCATACCGGCTGCAGCAGGTGGCAAAGCCGGGAGGACCGGTGGCGCAACTGATCTTTCATCTCCCCCTTTGATCTGCAGCACTGCAATCAGGGCAAGGAAAAGTCAGAAACAAGTTCATTATTGGAAAAAGAAAGAGTATTAGTGGAAAACTATACTCACCAGCGCCACTGGAGGAAGCGAGCTCCGACGGGAAGGAGAAGTGTGGGTGCAGCACCTGGTAGAGGTGATCAAAAAGCACTCCTACAAAGACGCAATAGTACGACATTAGTACATAAATTATGCGGCCGAAAGATAAAACTAATGGGTTACAAATCCATACCTTCCAACATTTGCGACGGTGCAAGAGAAGGTAGAGAGGTAGCCACCGTCAAGACAGTAGCTGACAGAGCTCTCTCGAGCAATGGGGCATCAACACAGGCTGCACCTGCGTTAGAAACAAGATAATCCCTGTCAGGGAGGATTGCAAAATAGAAAAAAGGGGACATTAACCCAAAATTTACCTGATGAGTCACCACCCGAAGCGGCGGCGTCTCCCTCCTCCATCGACATGAGTCCACCTCCCGTAGCCTCATCACCAGACTCTACGGAAGCCGTCGTCGTGGTCGTGAGGCCAGGAGACGGCGGAGGACCATAGGCGGGGAGAGCAATGATCGGAGCATTGCCAGACTCTTGAGAAAGAGCGGCCGTCTTGTCCTAGGAAATCTTACCCGTCTCACCCGCTACTCCTTCGGGCTCAGCGGTCGCGGCTGTCATGCTACCGTTTCCATTGGGTCGTCGGTATCAGGCGCTCTATCCGCTGCTGCCCCAGGCTCGGTTATAGCAGCCGTCTCATTTGCCGCTACCTCGGGCTCAGCAGTGGTGGCCATCTCGGGCGCAGTAGGCGTGACTGTTTCATCAGCTGCTACTTCGCGTCCAGCAACCCCGGCTACGTCGCCTACCGTTGGCTCGGGTTCAGCCAGTACCTCCTCCACTGTTCCCTTAGGCTCGATGGTTTCCGCCTCTCCTTCAGTTGGACTTGGCCCTGCAGGAAAAGATGTATGAGAACCGATAGTTGTACAATTCTTACAACAAAGTCTGAAAAGACACATTACCTGAGGTGGATCGATCGTTGGCCTCCCGAAATGCACGCGCCGCCTGTCTATGAGCTGTAGACAAGGCGACCGGGGGCTCCTCGGAAGGAGAAGCAGCGGGAATAATGGTGCTTGGGCCCGCTCCTACAGCCAAAGCAGCTCTGCGCTCCTTCGCCTCACACCTCAAGCGCTTCCTCTCTTCCCGGGCCGTCATGATGGACCTCTTCGAAGCTTCCTCTATCAAGGCGTCATCGTCTGCATTTAGAGTTGCCTCCAGAGCCTTCAAGGCATCCCTCATCGGCTTTTTGAGTCGGGTCTCTCGCGGCAACCCCGAAGAGGCCGGGACTTCAGTAGCTGGCTCGGGAAGAGTCTCTGCATCGGCTTGTGCAGAAGATCCCACGGACCCTGCAAAAAGACAGAGAGAAGATTGGATTGGCTATAAAAAATATAATAAAGACTCAGCGAGCCGAGACATACCAACGCCAGACAGAGCGCGTTTCCTTTCCTCCTCCTGGAAAGTTTTGAGGGAAGCAGCGATAGCTTCTTCAGTGGTGACGCCTGTTAAAAAGGGGAAGAAGCATTAGTCAAAGATAATGATAAAAGTATGATGAAATGACGAAGAATACAACTAATGATTACCTGATTTAGCGAGTTTAGCCAACCACGCTTCGAGTCTGGCCGATCGCTCAGAAGCCGCGATGGCGGCCGCCAGATCGGTGTCTTCCGGTTCTACCGAGAAACTCTCGTTGCTTCCGTACTCGCTTAAGCCTTCGGTGAGAGGGGCCTGAGGCTCTAAGCCGAGGATAGCATCGAGAGAGAGGAGCAACTTCTTCTTCCTCTTCTGCACGCGAAGCCCGGGTGCACCCAAGATCAACTTGCGCTTTGCAGGCACCTTAGGGCGGCGGGTCCCGATGTCCTCGCCCACGCCGGACTCCGGCGAGATCACATTCACCGACTCCACTGGAGCACGGGGCGCTTAGGGCACATCTACGGTATCACGAGGCAATCCGCGCGGAGGGCTCAACACGCGCAGTGGCCCAGCTCTAGCATCACTCAGCGGAGGAACGACCGGGATCCTTGGCCTCAAGGGAGCTTTACGGTCGCTGCCAGGGGGCCACCCTTGCGGTCGACCAACATACGCTTCTCTTCTCGGATGACGGCACCCATCGTATACGCGTACTAAGCTACGTACACGTGGAGGACCCGGGGGACGCAGCTCGGCCCGCTGATAAAGAAGTGGGAGCCCGTATTCAGCCGCATAAAATGGTGCATCGCGCTCCGTATCCCCTCCATAGTGGCCGCGGGCTCTTCTAAAAACACCTCCAGTGGAACCCCCTGGTTATAGCTTGATTGTTGGGCGTGTAAGTGTATGGCGGCACCCCGGCCGTCAATCTGACGCCAATATGCAGAAGCGGTGATAAACTTTAATTTTGCGAACTTAGCAAACCGGCACCACCGCGCACTAAACACCCGGATCGAACCATTAACTAGTCCTAGCTAACTACAAGACGGGTTAGAGATATACCGAGTGATCCAAGTCCTCCGGTCTTCTCGTCGTCGTCCCGATCTCCTGCGGAAACTCCGGTCGTCGCCTCCTTGCCGGAAGGGCACCACATCGCCTGCATCTTTTACGGGCTCCCACCTCTGGACCGAGGCAATTCGGGCGCGAAGTTGGCTAGCCAACGCGTCCAAGATTTGCTGTAGACAAGTGTAGAATGGTTGTCTCTTTGGGGTTTAGTATAGTTGCCATGATGGAGGAATTTGTGCACAAGAATTTTCCATAGAACTTGCTGGAAAATGGAGCAGACTAAAAATGATGAGCTCGGCCAAAGAAAATTTTATTTGTGCTCTGTCAAAAATTGCAAGTAGTGATTTGGCTTCTCTCTCTCTCTCTCTGAAAAACCAATCACCCCCTGCACACCCATTTTAGCTCATTCCTATCTAAGGAAATTAATCCACCATCCATATTAAAATACCAGCACACTCAAGGGGGGCCCACGAAATTTAACATGAAGAAATGTTTACACACAAAAAAATAAACTTGTCCCCTTCACACATATCAAGAGGCCGGCCACACAAAATCCATGTGGGGAAAAAGGAATCTCATCATGAAAGAACACTCATGATGCCTCACAAATGCACGAAAGCCCTCCACAATTTGTTAACTTGCAAATAACACCCTTCATCGGAAAGGTCCGATCTGGAAAGAACAAAGGAAAACCGGCCGGAACGGAATGCAAACTGGAAACTCCAGAAAACTGGTCCCGTAATAAATTACAGGAAAAACCTCGCTGCTACAAAAACATGCCCGCATTTGTATTCCCACTGAACACAAATGCAAAGAGACAAAACTACACTATCTTATACTAGGATCCGGCTTAAGCCAAAGCCGGCTAGTAAAATCCGTCCGATCCTGATCCGTGCAATACCGCACGTATCCGATCGAACCCTGCCATATCTCCATACGGCCTCTACAGCGTTTCGCCCGAAAGCTTGAGTAACTGTAAGTGTGGTGGACTCTAAAGACTCGTCAATACTATGGCTGTGGATTTAACCACTAGCACGTCAGAGGTATAAGCCAATACGTGACGGGCCACCAGCTATTGACCAAAAGGGACGTCGATGAGCAAACTCATCCTGACACCCTACTGAGCCTGTCAGTGACAATATCCGTACAGTCCGGTCCGTTCGTCTATGAGTATCGCATGGCGGGCCTAGGGGGTTGGTAAAAGTTAGACCCCCAAAAGCGGTACAAGTCGTGTCGAAGTGTAGCCCAGAACACCCTGAGATACTACTGGAATACCTACCAGTAAATCTCCTTCCTTGGCCAAGGAATTCGTGTAATGGCTCTCCTAGACACAGCGCGAACTCACCCCCAATACCGGGAGAGACGAACCCCTGATGATCCGCTCACTGCCTCCATGTGGCTCGGGACTGTACCTAACTAAAACCTGTTTGCACGACTCCTTTGAGCCGTGGTAGGGTAGTAATCAAAGCACAGTGGGAACTCACACGAGACAAATGACGATCCCTAGGTCGATGAACTAACCTGTACACATGTCACCAGGGAACTGCTATCTGACGTCAGGTATAAGACCAACTAGCATGTTCCCGACGAGTCCTGTCCGGTGTACTCATAACCCAATGAGCACCTGTATACATCTTAGGTGAACCAACTGACACCAGTGGCTTATGAGACCGGCCACCGCCCCTCGTCGGGGTCTCGACTGTATACACTAGTCTACTCTGGAGAATCGATGCCCTGTCTCGAAACTCCCACGACTAGGGACCTTTTAAGGATGTGCTTATAGACTACCATCTCCCACGTATATGATCGCCCTCATACTGCTGGCAGTCAAGCAAGAATCCTAAGGGCTCTATCAACGTGCAATAGTGACCTGTCAGGTCACCTAAAGCAGTACACGATGATAAAGGTAAACCAGATAGCATACTATCATCTCGAGTAAGACTGTTCTACCGGGATAGGTCCTCCCTCAATCATTGCAATCATGTACCTGTGATCCAATAATTGACTTTGAGGGCACTATCTCCAACAATCTCCCACTTGCACTCAAGGCTAATTATTGCGATGTCGCATACTCACAGCCCCTGTGATACCGAACACCCAACTCCTCTACTAGTCAGACTCACAAAACCCGTTTGCGAAACTATTGCGTTCGAGGAATAGCCTCAGTGAGTGGATCCACTTGGATGTTTCTTTCTATGTCTCTCTATATCTCAAGTTCGTGGAGAAAGCCATCTCCCGAAATGAGCAATACCTGTCTTAGAATGTCTGGATGTCTGATGGGACCTAGCTCATAAATGAACTCCAAACCCAAACTTCTTAAACTGTATCGTCAACTGAACTTAATCAGTATCCTGCGCCATGCCTCCCTCAGTATCTTCCTGGATCACCTGTCCAGAATACTGCCCCTCGTCAGAGGGAAAACTATAACTCTGACAATCACCCTGTCGTCCATGTCACCTTGGAAGCCTGGAATGATAACTGTCTCCTTAATGAGGCTATCGTTATCATTTCTCTAGAACATCTACTTATGTTCTAAAGTTCCTCCCGACTGTTTCTCCAGGATTGGATCAAT
The DNA here is from genome assembly GCA_030015575.1 of Agapanthus africanus. Taxonomy (NCBI): domain Eukaryota; kingdom Viridiplantae; phylum Streptophyta; class Magnoliopsida; order Asparagales; family Amaryllidaceae; genus Agapanthus; species Agapanthus africanus. The sequence goes on from CM057337.1 coordinate 545,626,420, forward strand.
ATTAACTTATTGCATCTAGTGCAAGAACAACATCTGGTGTGGTACTTGACATCTCATGATTGATTCAATTGCCTAAGCAAGTGATCTGCCAATCATGCACATCCCTCTCTACTTTAGTCTATAAGACACCTTTAGAGAGGGTGACTCCATCACCTGCAGGTACACTACCGTGCCAGGAGTCGTCCATTCTAAATACTCTTAGAATGCTGTCAAAGTACCCTTATTGGGAAACCACCCAAATCTAGATCTAAAACCATAGATCTAGTAACCAGTATGTCTGATATAATGTCCAAGTCCCATGTGGAGAAACCACTGTGTGACGACCAAAGTATAACCGATCGCAGTATAGGTGTATCCTTTCCTACTTTGTGTATGTTATCAAATACCATGACATGACACCCTACTACCTTCTTAACAGATCCATCCCCTATTCTGATGACGTAAAAACCTATGACTGTCACATCAGAAATAGATGATCTATCTCTGCTATATCTGCTTTAGTCTATAAATAGACATAAGCCTGATGTCCACCAATGCTTCCGCTGCTCCTACTGACTACGACAACCCTCTGGCAGAGTCATATAGACGTGCACTTCTAAAGCTAGTTTAGAACGACGCTATACTCATCCTCCCACCGGGTCTCGCAGCCTGGAACAACAGCAATGGCAAGTGTGGGTAAACAAGAACTTCCCTGTCACCGTCCTTAAGGCTGCTGGAGCACCTCTCGGGTGCCTGAAGTTACCCACCTTATCTGCGGAGTGGACAATGGAATGTCAAACCAGATTGAATCTTTAGGTTTCTTATCAAATCTTCAGTAATCGTTTGCGGTTCTGGAATCACTTCCAGTTCTACCATACTCCCACTACTGTTTTCTGAAAAAATCCATTTTTATTAAAACTGTGGCGAGTCAAGAACAATATCACTATTGATCTTTCTTATGGTAGAAAGTCAACCCTCGTCATAGCCTGGGTCAACCCACAAACAGCCATTACAGAAACATGCCTTGAGTTATCCAGAGTCTGGTTTTAAGCATAGGCCGGACAACTCCCCATACCTTAACATCGTTAAGATACGAACTGTTCTATATCCAATATAGGAACAGAGGCACTGATTTAATTGAACCAGATTCAAATCATGCAGCTGTCTCCAGTGCATGTCAACTAAATGGAGAGAGGTCGATCAGCGTTACTCAACTTAGGAACACTTCCAATTATGAGTAACCTGTAAGAGAAACAAGTTCTCTTAATCATTACTATCATCTGAATACCATGCACAAATATCTACATCTTCGATCACCTTGAAGAATCCCGATACTTGCAATATCTGGTTCTCTACTTTATTCAAATACCTATAACTTCTCAAAATTCGGACCCTGTGTTTCCACGAAACACCTGTCTAAAAACTAGAGAAGTCATAAGTAAACCGAATATAGTATGAGGACCAACCCCTCTGTTCTGATGGAGCCTGGACAACATACAATACTCTGTATAAGTCCCTTGAGTCTGATATCTCATTCACTGTGTGTCGTAGGTTGAAAACTGTACTTATGGTTAAGAAGAATTACACCGCTGTTTAATGCTCCTTACCTAACCATCCACTGATATAGGTAAATGTCATAGACATAATATCAAAAGGTATATCTCACTCTATGAAAATAGACGTACAGATATATCAATTTAAAATTGGTGCACAACAGCGAATATTCAAAACCAAATATTTGCCGACCGGCAAACAGCCCAGGTGATCTCCTCAAATATCACCGATTACAACGAATCCCGATATAATGAGGATGGTCACCTAATTCCCAATAACCTACTCCCACTCATCATCTGTAAAACCATACAGATGTGAGAATCATACCTGATAAATACATACCCTGGAGCAAGTGTTTAACTAGGAAATCAGTTTTCCTTTAACAGTACACAGCGAAGCTGAAACATTGAAATGTTTCGATGGGGTATCCTGGTATTCCTAATAATGCCTCTTCCAGATTCACGACTGTAACCGTATAATTCTTTGCCACCTTTCCAAATCCTTTTATATGTCTTTAGTCATTACCTTCTGTACAACCCTTAGGCTAAATGGTTTTCTTCCTTCCCTACCGTTCGGCACCAGCCTATGGTTTGGAAGAAGACTATCCAATAAGCATAATGGATGTACTGTCCTAATCCTAGGAGCACTCGCAATGCGAGAGAAGGTGAGGATAAAAGACAACCGAATAAATCTTATTCCTATTTCTCCTGGACCAGAATCCATCCCCGAACTGGAACAAGTTCCTTTCGAGTTATTATATATAACCATACGATGGAGTATCCAATAAACTGTGGATCTTCGTAGTGATACGGAGTGTCCTGGAGAAATACAAAGGTGATTTAGGATTGGGGAAGGAATACTTGGTTTGGTCGTGAATAGCAGTCGCAATTTACTTTGCCCTCTTACTAATCCCTTGCTTTGTCTTAACTTAATACCTTCTGCACACCATCGTTATGCTAATTGGTTTTCTTCATTCCCCACCGCTCAGCACCAGCCTAAGGTTTGGAAGAAGACTATCCAATTTGCATAATAGGTGTACTATCTCCTAAACCAAGGAGTACTCACAACTTGAGAGAAGGTAAAGGAAAAGACAACCGAATAATCCTATCCGTTTTCTCCAGAACCGAAAACCATCCACGAATAAATTCCTTCGAGTTCGTATATAACCATACGATGGTTTTGTCCAATGGAAGTGGACGTTCGTAGTAATACGGGGTGTCCTGGAGAAAAGAGTAAAAGTAGGAGTGGCAATGAGGTTAGCGACTCTGACAATCCAAAAGCCAGTGTTAATGAAGGTTCGGTCAACTTGGTCACTGAGTCATAGTCTAGGGTCGGGTCAATGGTCGCTGCCAAAGAGAGAGAGAAAAGAAACACTCAGCGTGCACTCTAACCTAGATCAGAATGGTTACCAATTTATCTAATCAGGAAACCTCCCACTGTAACTTGAAATTCTCCTCCAAACCTGAAAGAAGAATTAGTCGGGATCACCCGAGGAGTAAACCAACTCATCAGTGGGAATCGGGATCCAACTATCATCGCATGATAACATGACAGAATCCGCTCACGGTTTCACACTCCAGAAGGTATGCGCATATCTGGCAAGTTTCAGTTCTTTTGAAACTCCCGATGTGATTTTTACCCCATGCTCTTATGACCTTGACTTTGGCCAACAAATCATAAGTCGCATGTCAAGTTCTACCCGTCATTCTCCATGTTGTTTTGAATCCACCCGTACCTACCCTTGACTTTAGCCAACAAGGCAGTACGACTGTTCCAAACCAACGCATCTATCTATGCTGCATATGAATAACCAACAGCTACCAAACACTGTGCCTTGACTTTGGCCAACAAACACAGCTTGAATACTATTGACTACCCATATGAAACGACGGAGGGCTACGAATGGTTTCTGGAGAAAACCTTTAACGTAATGAACTTGATATCGTTGAAGGAACGGATAGCTTTTTAGAAAATATAGTGACGAAAACCTTTACTAAATAGGTCACACCCGGTGAAAGGATCTCGGCTCTTTCCCCGTAGAATGGGATGCAGGATATTCCAAATGAATACCACGATGCAAAGCAAAAGTAATCGGCTATAGTGAAGTTAATGCCCTGACGCAAACTTCTGTCCAAGGGGTCACTCCCGGTGAAGGGATCTCGGCCCTTGCCTCGTCGACTGAGGAGCAGGATATTCCAAATGAATACCACGATGCAAAATAAAAGTGAACGTCCTTGCAATAACAGCTTTTTGAAAAATGTTCCAACAACATCAGATTAGGTTTGTTTAACTTGCATTGATACGAATCAACGCAGTCCCATCAATTGATCACACCACAAAGAACGAAAATATACTGATGTACGTATATGCCATCCGCATTCGCCACTGGGTCCCGTCATTACCCGTTAGGTTAGCTAACTAACGACAGAGCGGGGACTGGACTAGTGCGGATGCAAAACATATACAACATCTACTAATATATATACCAATATATTATATTCGCTCAAGGCGTGAAAAAAATGCAACATCACAGAAATGTACAGCATCACAGAACAATACAGATATCTGGGATCCCCGGGTTTCACAGAGCCACTACTGAAACCCGACGTTCCCTAGTCGTGTGGATAGCCTGTGCAATGAAATCCTAGACCCCTACGGGCGCGGCAAGTTACCCGCCAAAACCTGAAGCGAGGCAGCCCCCTTCAGCAACGTGAATGGACCACCCAGCACTTCACGGAATCCGGTAACTTGGGCACCCCTCTTGGGTCAATCTGTACCCCCTACGAGTGCGGCGAATAGCCCGCCAATTCCAGAGTGAAGCCCCCTCCGTCTCAATGCCATGAGATGCGGGCTTGTTGCCCTCTAGAACCCGGCTATCCGTGCACCCCTCCGCGGGGTAATCCTAGTACAGAAAGTAAAATATACATACAACGGGTACATCGACCGCAACCTGGCCGTGCCCCAAAAATAATAATACAATCAGGCAGTGACGGCAGTCCACATGTCGGACGCTCGCCCCGCAATATCAAATGTACATAATACAACAAAACTATACTACCACTGCAACCAGGCTATCACCACGACCGATCCGCAACATCACAGCAATACACAGAACATCAACGTGAAAGTCACGTTTGCAAATCCGTCTAACCGGGCTATAGTAGTTAGACAGGATTTACCAATCAAGTGACATTCACGGTCGCAGATATAATGTAAATACTGTGAAATAATGTGTTTAAAATATCCAATCGATCAAATTTTAACAAGTGGGCCCCCAATTACTACTGTAGCACATCAAGAAATTCTGGGCCCAATATTAATATTTCAAAACCCTAAAATCAGCCCAGAAGCCCACTGGAGAAATTAGACACACTGATCAACCCATACTGCGGCGGAACCGCGGCGCCAAGTGGGGTTTGGCCGCGGTTCCGCGCTCCCCTTGAGAGATCAGTGTCTCGAATTTCTCCATAATTCTTAGAACTTCCAGTACATTAGTTTTTTACAACCTGAAAATTTTTGGGCTTCAAAAAATTTCAACAGAAAACTGATGTGAAGAAAATACGGTTTTTGGAATTTTGGTCGATCGGAAATGTAAACACATTAAACCAAGCTAGACTATGTTAATGGCGAGGCTCTGATACCACTGTAAGTGCACGGCGGTGCCCCGGCCGTCAATCTGACGCCAATATGCGGAAGTGGTGATAAACTTTAATTTTGCGAACTTAGCAAACCGGCACCACCGCGCACTAAACACCCGGATCGAACCGTTAACTAGTCCTAGCTAACTACAAGACGGGTTAGAGATATACCGAGTGATCCGAGTCCTCCGGTCTTCTCGTCGTCGTCCCGATCTCCTGCGGAAATTCCGGTCGTCTCCTCCTCGCCGGAAGGGCACCACATCGCCTGCATCTTTTACGGGCTCCCACCTCTGGACCGAGGCAACACGGGCGCGAAGTTGGCTAACCGACGCGTCCAAGATTTGCTGTAGACAAGTGTAGAATGGTTGTCTCTTTGGGGTTTAGTATAGTTGCCATGATGGAGGAATTTGTGCACAAGAATTTTCCATAGAACTTGCTGGAAAATGGAGCAGACTAAAAATGATGAGCTCGGCCAAAGAAAATTTTATTTGTGCTCTGTCAAAAATTGCAAGTAGTGATTTGGCTTCTCTCTCTCTCTCTGAAAAACCAATCAGCCCCTGCACACACATTTTAGCTCATTCCTATCTAAGGAAATTAATCCACCATCCATATTAAAATACCAGCACACTCAGGGGGGGCACGAAATTTAACATGAAGAAATGTTTACACACAAAATAATAAACTTGTCCCCTTCACACATATCAAGAGGCCGGCCACACAAAATCCAAGTGGGGAAAAGGAATCTCATCATGAAAGAACACTCATGATGCCTCACAAATGCATGAAAGCCCTCCACAATTTGTTATTTGCAAACTTACAAATAACACCCTCCATCGAAAAGGTCCAGCCGGGAAAGAACAAAGGAAAACCGGCCGAAACGGAATGCAAATTGGCAACTCCAGAAAACTGGTCCCGTAATAAATTACAGGAAAAACCCCGCTGCTGCAAAAACATGCCCGCATTTGTATTCCCACTGAACACAAATGCAAAGAGACAAAACTACACTATCTTATACTAGGATCCGGCTTAAGCCAAAGCCGGCTAGTAAAATCCGTCCGATCCTGATCCGTGCAATACCGTACGTATCCGATCGAACCCTACCATATCTCCATACGACCTCTACAGCGTTTCGCCCGAAAGCTTGAGTAACTGTAAGTGTGGTGGACTCTAAAGACTCGTCAATACTATAGCTGTGGATTTAACCACTAGCACGTCAGAGGTATAAGCCAATACGTGACGGGCCACCAGCTATTGACCAAAAGGGACGTCGATGAGCGAACTCATCCTGACACCCTACTGAGCCTGTCAGTGACAATATCCGTACAGTCCGGTCCGTTCGTCTATGAGTATCGCATGGCGGGCCTAGGGGGTTGGTAAAAGTCAGACCCCCAAAAGCGGTACAAGTCGTGTCGGAGTGTAGCCCAGAACACCCTGAGATACTACTGGAATACCTACCAGTAAATCTCCTACCTTGGCCAAGGACTTCGTGTAATGGCTCTCCTAGACACAGCGTGAACTCACCCCCAATACCGGGAGAGATGAACCCCTGATGATCCGCTCACTGCCTTCATGTGGCTCGGGACTGTACCCAACTAAAACCTGTTTGCACGACTCCTTTGAGCCGTGGTAGGGTAGTAATCAAAGCACAGTGGGAACTCACACGAGACAAATGACGATCCCCAGGTCGATGAACTAACCTGTACACATGTCACCAGGGAACTGCTATCTGACGTCAGGTATAAGACCAACTAGCATGTTCCCGGCGAGTCCTGTCCGGTGTACTCATAACCCAATGAGCACCTGTATACATCTTAGGTGAACCAACTGACACCAGTGGCTTGTGAGACCGGCCATCGCCCCTCGTCGGGGTCTCGACTGTATATACTAGTCTACTCTGGAGAATCGATGCCCTATCTCGAAACTCCCACGACTAGGGATCTTTTAAGGATGTGCTTATAGACTACCATCTCCCACGTATATGATCGCCCTCATACTACTGGCAGTCAAGCAAGAATCCTAGGGGCTCTATCAACGTGCAATAGTGACCTGTCAGGTCACCTAAAGCAGTACACGATGATAAAGGTAAACCAGATAGCATACTATCATCTCGAGTAAGACTGTCCCACCGGGATAGGTCCTCCCTCAATCATTGCAATCACGTACCTGTGATCCAATAATTGAATTTGAGGGCACTATCTCCAACAGGGCGAACCAGTGGGGGTTATACCTCATGAAGAGCGCCATGTCGTTTTGCCTTAACACCAGGAAGCTCGGCCGGATGGAGTATAGGTGAAGAATCTCCCGGGCTTTCGGTATGGTGGCCCCGTCCTTGAAGCCATCACGCAGCACCAACACCATCTTAGAGGTCTCTGAGCCGATAGTCATGACTTTGTCCATGAAAGAAATCCTCGCTCCGACCAGGTGCGGACGAAGGAGCAACCCCCTAGCCTCCCGCGGAGGCGGATTCACAATCGAGGCGCCGATCAGCCGCATGACTCTTGGGAGTCTGAACCTCTCGAAAAACGAAGGGCTCTTATGAATGCCGAATACCCCGAGCACATCCATTTCCATCCACGAAGTGAAGTAGTTCATCGGGAAATTGGCAGGTTGCACCCCTGGTTCATTAGCGTCTGCCGCCACGCTGATTCCATTGTATAGGTGAGCCAGCCCGGCGATTCCGATCAACAATTGTAGGCCAGCCACCATCCGATGCGCTGGATAGAAAACGGACGGCCTCATGTAGCGTGGGTGCATAGGGGCGCGAACAAGCACAGCCACAATCCCAGAAACCCTAATAAGAAGGTCTCCTCATCAATGCCCGGGGCGGCGATTTCTGATAAGGGCATGATGGCGGCATCAGGGAGATAGAAATCCTTTTGATCGTCTTCCAATGCTGGTCGACGATCTAAGAAGAAGACAAAGGGGTCGTCAAGCTTGGCGAACTTTTCACTCCGCTGCGATAGAACCTCCGGTCGAAGAAAGAGGGCGATGAAATCTGCAAAACTGACTCCCCGGACTCCCGATTCCAAATAGAGACCTTCATATATGTTCAACACCTACACCAGACTCGGAAACTGGTGCTGAATAGTATTCTCGGGTGTTAGGCCCATCACCAACGGCTTGGTGGCGAAGACATACTCGTCAGGAGGAAGCAGCTCCTCATAATGCTCCCCCCTCATCAGCAAACCTGAGATCTCAGCGAACTCTTCCAGGGAGATGGAGACTTCCCTTTCCGATAGAAGGAAGGTATCGGTAGGGATGTTCCATTGTTCTATGAATGCCTTAACCTACCACATCGGAGGAACAGAATACTCGAACAATGAGACGTAGACTGCGGAATACAGAACGATCTTCATCAGATGCGTCCTCTTCGCTAATAGGATATACCTGGCCCACTGCAAATATTCAGCCGGTTGTCGAGGGGTCAATCCAATATTATAAGCCTGTCTCCAAGGGCGTGCCTCACCATGACATATGTGTCGCCCCAGAATGTCCACGGCCGGCGGCGGCTGCACGGGAATGGCAGCGATCGAAGGCTGGAGAAGATCCTCCGAATTCCAGTTCACGACCTCCACGGCATACTTCACCGGGGGTTCATCCGCATAGGGGATCGACGAGATAGGCTCAGACGGCGTTGCGCAACCGAAGATTCGGCGACCCTTGATGATTTCATTATACCACCTACCCTACAGGTGAAGGTTCTTATGCTCAGGGTCATGATCCTTAATGAGAGCGAGCACCTCCCGGTCCACCGGTGCCTCGGGAAATCCTTCCTCTGAGTGAACAAATGGGAAAGATAGATCAGCAGACATGATTGCCTGCAAAGAAAAACGAGATTCAGCCGTCAGTGTCATAATTTAATTTTAAAAGCCTGACGCTTGATACTACACTGCAATGCAGTGTAGGGGGGACTAAAGGGGGACCCACAAAATCTAGATGACAATGCATCAGTTAATAAGACAGCCCCATCATTGGATGAGACTGTCAATTAATGAGGAGATCCCCAAAAGAATATTCTCATTAATAAGAAATCCCTAGAGACAAGGAGAAAATCTCCCCTTTCAGAGCAAAGCTCTGTCACAGAGTGATACTTGTCAAACTCTGGTCTCAAGGGAATAAAATTCCTTAAAAGATTAAAAGAGCCTAGCTCTGTGAAAATGATGGAAAAATCCATCAAAGGAAAATTAATTCTTAAAAATTAAAAATTTTGGGATCTTAAAGATCCATGAAAACTCTTAAGAGTTCTTCATTTTTAGATCAAAAATATCTATATTTTGTCCATGAGCAAAACTCTGTTCATGGGTTAAAAACCCTGAAACAAGATCCCTTTAGAACTATGGATTCTTGAGAGCAAGGCTCTGTTGGTGAAACCCCAAAGGGGTTTTCTTTAGATCAGAAGATCTATGAGGGCAAGGCTCCGTTGGTTAAGATTAATTAAAATTAATTTAATTTAAGATTAATTTTACCTAAAGTTTTTCTAAAAGTTCTAACTTTGGAAATGAGAGCAAGGCTCTAGAGTTCTTGAAAACAAGAGCAAGGCTCTGAAAATCAAAATTCTTGAAAATGATGATCATCTGTGAAGGACCAAGGGTCCTATTTCTAGGCGTCTAAGCGCCCCTTCAACTCCTGAGTTGATCTGACGATTGGGATCTTGCCACCACTGCACTCATGTGTGCGCCACGTGAGCGCAACGGTAGGGGGGCATTTGTTTCCCCTATCAGAGCAAAGCTCTGTTTGAATTTCAAAAAATCAAAAATTGAAGCAACGCTTCAGATTCCTTGCGCTGCGCGCAGTACGCCACGTGTCAAAAGCTGACACACCAGCGCTGCGCCCAAGACAGCGCACCCAATCAGAGCAAGGCTCTATTTAAATAAAGAAAGCAACGCTTCAGGCAACTTGCGCTCTGCGCTGCGTGACACGTGTCAGCGCAGTTGCGCAGCGCTCTGCACTGCGCGACACGAGTCAAGCGCAGGTGCGCTTGCGCTAACTGTGCCAATACTAAATAACAATAAAATTCTGGAAAGATCTTTCCAATCTTGTTAAAAACAAGAAGATTATCTTCTGTAAAACAGAAGCCCTAGGATCAAAGATCCAACGGTGGGGAAAAACCCCTAAATCACTCAGAGAAAGATCTCTTTAACTGATTTAACAAATCAATTGGCATTATATAAAGGCCCCTAGACTCCAAGTCTAAAACACACAGAGAAAAGGAAAAAGAACTCCTCTAAAACTTCGAGAAGAACTCTAAGAATAGAAAAGGTAAACCTTTGAAAAAAAAGGAAGAAGAAGTTCTTCTAAAAAGATCAATGATCTAAGAACAAGATCAAAGATCTTCAATAAAAAATGATAATATTAATAAAAAAAGAGAAGTAATTTACTTCTTTACTAGATCTTTTGATCTATATAAAGGCATTGCCTTTTGATGAACCACTCGTTCTTAAAACTTGAGACAGAACCTCTTTAGAATTAAAGAGATTCTGTTCTTTGATCTAAAATAGATCCAGATGCGCTCTGCGCTTTTGAACAGTGCCTTGCACTTCTGAAATGAGCCTCTGCGCTCTTAGGTTGGTGCAAGTCACCAGAACACGCCACGTGTCAACCCCAGAATAATCTGTGCCTTGCGCTTTAAAAAATGAGCACTGCGCTCGTGAATTGGCGCATTACACCAGAGCGCGCCACATGTCAGCAGCGCAATAGCGCAGCGCACTGCGCCTGCGCACACCAGAGCGTGACACGTGTCGCATCCACATCAGTTTGCGCCTTGCGCACCTCAATTGGCGCAAAGTGCCTGACAGGCCACGTGGCACACTGTCAGAAGAGTAAATGCTCTGCATTATTTAAAAAGGGCAGAGCCCAATAAAAAGGTCTATCAGACCAAACAAAATGCAGTGCATTATTTAAAAAGGGCAGAGCCCAATTAAAAAGGCCTAACAAGCCAAGATAAATGCTATGCATTTAATTAAGAGGCCTAATGCTCTGCATTATAAAAAAAGGAACAGAGCCCAATTAAAAAGGCCTAACAGGCCAGAAAAAATGCACTGCATTATTAAAAAGGGCAGAGCCCAAATAAAGCCCTGACAGGCCAAACACAAATAAAATATTGAACATTTTCAACTGGACTTAGCCCAATTCTGGCCGTAAGTCCTCAAAATAAATTGACTGAGCACGACTGCTCTCTCAAATCAATTTACATCCGGTTCAAGGGTACATCTCCGAAATCCTCTGATATTTGTCGTTGTAATCCTTCAACGTCGTCAGAGAGGTGACGGGTCCCGACAGCCACACATCAATACGGACTGTGGGGTCCTTAAACTCATGGACTAATGCGTCCTTAAACCAACATTCGTCCCTAAAATGGGAATGATGGACCACCATGTCCCTAAACTGGTAATACGGACTGTGGGGTCCTTAAACTCATGGACTAATGCGTCCTTAAACCAACATTCGTCCCCAAAATGGGAATACGGACTGTGGAGTCCTTAAACTCATAGACTAATGTGTCACGACCCGCAAGGTACGGAACGCGACCGGCACTTAAGTTACGAAACGTCTCAAGGCGTCCGTAAAATAAGTAAGCCGAAGCCCAGAATACAAAACCCAATTAAGAATTTGAGTGAAGGAAAACCATTTTATTTAAAACAGTTTTCACCATTAATCCACATCAAGTCCTTTTTTAAAATATCCTTCCTCTTTCCAAAATTTCTGCTGAATTTCGTTTATAAATCAGGCCTCAAACGCACGCAAAACCGAATATAAATAAATAACATGAATATGGCATCCCCAAGCGGGAGCTAGCTCTTCGCCTCAAGGCGGTCACAAATCCCACGCAATGTAAAACAACAATATGCATAAATAAGTATGAAGCATGGGTAAAATAACATGTCGACTCAAGTGAGCTCGACCCCAAATAACATAGCATAAAACCCCAAGTCTCACAACCTCGTCTCTAGGTCAATATACAGTAATCCAAATAACCGGTACAGCTGAAATAGTAGTGGTGGTGGCAGCAGCAGCAGCAGTAGTAGCAGTAGATGGAGTACTCTAGGTACAATGAGCATATATAAGGTGGTACAAAATGATAACAACCCACCTATGAGCAAAAGCCTTGAGTCCAAGCAAAAAGGGCAAAGTGAGCAAAAGTGTCCGCCGCTACAATGCTGACGGAAAGGACCTGTAGAAAAGCTGGGGCACAACGGGGGTGAGTTGCCAGCTCGTGAGTAAAAATAACATTTACTAAGGCTATCGTATGCATGCACACAAGTATCCTAGAATCTCTAAAATAGGTATGGATATATGTACTAGCAGGTATGTATGCATCATCAGGGTTCTAACCAGTATGTCACATGGATGCAATAACAGGTATGTATGCCATATGAGTCAACTCAAGATCTCGTCATGAAGGTATAAAAATTGTTTCCTTCATTTGTTTTGAAAACTTCTTTTAAACATCAGCATAATATCCATAAAATCAATAAAATCCGTGTCCAGCAACGACACCTCAAATCTGTCTAAATCTCATATATCCATGTCAAGCATCTCTGGACTCAGCCATCCGGCTGATCCATGTCAAATATCCATATCTCAATCTAGCGGCCACGGTCGGTATCCTCTGGATATCCGCCGTGCCAAATGAAATCACCGGTAGGTAATCCGTCCCCTGCCAGGCTCAACGCCATCTCCTGCGATCTTCTTGTCCCGGGGTACCGTACCGGGCCCACCATGTACCCGTGACGGTTCCTCCACTCCTCGACACGGATCTCGAAAACCACAGCAAACTCATGGTGGAAGACACTTTACATCACTAGAAAACCGCAACTTTTATATTTAAAAGATCGTAAGTTTGAAAATCTTGCGGCTTTCCCCAAAATCAAGAAATATCATAAATCTCATGAAATCATCATGGGTGCACATGCCAATGATAATGAATGCATAAGGTGTCAATTTGCAATGTATGATTTATACCAAGCATGAGCAAGTGAATTAATGCATTTGCACGAGAATAACAATTCTTATGATTTCATTTTAAATATTTATTGCAATAGCACAATTCTAAGCAATTACATGTTTCAGATTTGCAGTTATCTAGTGTTGTGACATGGCAATTACCAGGGTGTGTGTCAACATGAATAGCGCTCGTGCTACATATAAAAACCTGGTAATGGTGCATGTGTCCTACAAATGAGTTTGCGTATATGGGTATCACATATTGATCTAATTGCAGCAATTATCATGCCAGTATTATTATTCTAATGTCACAAGTGATTATCCAGTTTACTATTTTCCAGTTTACGAAATCTATCGGGCGACTTGCGCCATCCAAACGATCGTCCCCCGTAGATGTTAAATCTACTCACCCGTGATCCCGCGCTAGGTATGTCCGACCACCTGCTTCCCTTTCTCCGCTGCGCTCGAAGTCCCTGCCTGCGAACCTAGAATTTACAAAAGTCACCATATAAGGAAAAATCCTGCAAAACACGATATATCTATAAAAAGGATACGCGTGCGTGAAACTAAACGCGCGTGCACACGACACGACGCGACGCGCACAAACCCACCAGAACCTATGCTGACGCGCTGTGTCGCACAGCGCGCCACCGAACCACACGTATCACGCGCGTGTCGCACGAGTCTTGAAACATCGGAAACACGTTATTAGCTCCAGATTTCTTCTGGGACAAAAACAAGGGAAATAAGCAATACCAAACACATAACCCAACCTACAGACACTACATACCCAAAAACCAGGGCAATCCTACCCTATTGGGCCGGTGGCAAGGGGGTCAGGCCGGCCCAAATAGACATCTCTCAAATCATGGTACATCTTGGTGGAACCTGGATGAACGATGTATGTAGATCTATGCGCTTCGTCAAGAATCTCACGCCGCAGCCCCTTGGAATCTGGTACACACAATCGAGTCCCAAATCGTAGTACTCCCTGATCATCGATCATGAACTCGGAATCTCTGCCCTATCTAATCTGTTCCATAATCTCTGAGAGTCGGCCATCACTGGGTTGTGCCTCTCGAATATGGTCAAGTAACTGCGGACGTGCATGAATGTGCGCAAGCTGTCCTCCTGTCATAGTGAACTCGAATTTAACTCGGCTGTCGCATAAAATCTACCAATCTGCTGACGACTGTCTCTGCACTGCGCACATATAAGATAGATTACCCCCGGGCCTCCTGCTCAGAGCATCCGCTACTATATTTGCCTTGCCCGGGTGGTATAAGATCTCACAGTCGTAATCTTTTACCAGTTCCATCCAACGACGCTGTCTCAGATTCAGGTCTCGCTGCTGAAATATATATTTTAAGCTCTTGTGGTCAGTGAATATCTGGCATGACTCGCCGTATAGGTAATGTCGCCAGATCTTAAGTGCAAAGACTACTGCAGCCATCTCCAAATCGTGAATGGGATAGTTCTGTTCATGTTTCTTCAGTTACCGCGAAGCATACGCGATCACCCTGTCATGTTGCATCAATACACATCCTAGCCCCACCCGCAAAGCGTTACAATAAACCACGAATCCGCCTGATCCTGAAGGCAATGATAATACAGGTGCCGTAGTCAAACAGGTCCGTAGCGGCTGAAAACTGTGCTCGCACTCCTCCGTCCAAACGAAAGGAACTCCCTTCCGGGTCAAACCGGTCAAAGGTGCAGCAATACGGGAGAAATCCTGTACAAATCGCCTGCAGTAGCCTGCAAGGCCTAGAAAACTACGGATCTCCGTAACCGATGTCGGTCTGGGCCACTGCTGGACGGCCTCGATCTTCTTCGGGTCTACACATATGCCGTCTCTCATAATCACATGACCCAAGAATCCGACGCTGTCCAACCAGAATGCACACTTGGAAAATTTTGCGAAGAGCTGGTGCTCCCTCAAGGTCTGCAAAGTCATCCGCAAATGCTGCTCGTGCTCCTCTCGGCTCCGGGAATACACCAAATTATCGTCGATGAACACGATGATGAACAAGTCAAGATACGGCCTGAATGTACGGTTCATCAAATCCATGAATGCAGCTGGGGCGTTGGTGAGTCCGAACGACATCACCAGAAATTCATAGTGGCCATAGCGTGTACGGAAGGCTGTCTTCGGTACATCCTCCTGTCAGACACGCAGCTGATGGTATCCCGATCGCAAGTCGATCCTAGAAAAATAACCCGCACCCTGAAGCTGGTCGAACAAATCATCAATGCGTGGCAACGGATATCTGTTCCGTACGGTAACCTTGTTCAGCTGGCGGTAGTCGATACATAAGCGTAAACTTCCGTCCTTCTTCTTGACAAACAGGACCGGAGCACCCCATGGAGAAACGCTAGGTCGAATAAGGCCCTTATCTAACAAATCTTGTAGCTGAACCTTCAATTCACTAAGTTCCGCCGGGGCCATCCGATAAGGCGGTATAGAAATAGGCCCCGAGCCGGGAATCAAATCAATACAGAACTCGACATCGTGCTCAGGCGGCAGTCCAGGAAGCTCATCAGGGAAAACATCAGGGAACTCACAAACAACCGGGACCTGGTCCAACGGAACATCTGTATCTCTAGTATCACTGACATAAGCCAAGAATCCCTGACATCCCTTCCTCAACAGCTGAACAGCGTGAAGAGAAGAAATCAACATGTGAGGGGTGGCACCATGGTCCCCCTTCACAACAAAAACCGACTCGCCGGGAAAACAAAATCTAACTATCTTATCGCGGCAGTCCACAGACGCATAGCACGTGGCTAACCAATCTATGCCCAAAAGGATGTCGAAGTCCAACATCTCAAGAAGGATCAAGTCGACAGGCAGCTTTCGCTCGCCAATACGGACGGTACAGGATCGGAATACGTACCAAGCAACAAATGACTATTCCACAGGAGTGGTCACAACAAGCGGCCGATCTAACGACGACGACTCACGACCCATCATCGGTGCAAAGTGTGAAGAGACATACGAATGTGTGGAACCTGGGTCGAATAATACCCGTGCATCGAAAGAACAAACTGACAAGGTACCTGTCACAACGGTGTTGGATGCCTGCGCATCCTGCTGTGTCAAAGCGAACACTCGGGCCTGTCCTTCACCGATAGCGGGCTGTCCTTGGCCTCGACCTCTGCCTCCTCATCCTCTCTGGATCGGTCCGCCGCGTCCACGGCCTCTGGTTGCACCTAGCTGGCGTGGAGCATTGCTTGTGGCAGGAAGTAAAGCTCTCTGAGGAGGGGGTGGTGATGGTGGTAGGGTCACATGCGGAACTGTCGCTGCTCCCTGTCGTCTCGTTGGACAATCTCTAACACGATGGTGCAGACTCCCGCACCCATAACATCCTGGCGATGACTGTTGTCCCTGTGTGTATGATCCATACAGCTGACAGCGTCCAAACCCTCTGCCGGCCCTATCTCTCGGAAGGAATCTGGCATGCTGTCTCTGATCTGGCATGCCAGTACGAATCCTCTTCGGCCCCGTAACAGCCGAAGTTGCTGAAATACGTGCCTCCATTCGCAATGCCGTATCCATAGCCGCTGAATAAGTGTCGAATTGCTGGGCGCCAATGGCAAGATATAGTTAGGCATCCAGTCCCTGTATGAACCTCTTCACCCTCTTCGCTTCAGTATTCACCAGATACGGAGCATATCGGGACAACTGTGTAAACTGGACGTCATACTCAGACACCGTCATCCCTGTTGTCTTGATCAAGGTCTCAAAACTATGAGCTCTGGCGTCAAGAACGCTTTCCGGAAGGAAACGGGCTAGAAAAACTGCTGTGAACTCGGTCCAGGTCATGGACGGTAGACTTGCAGCTCGACCTCTCAGAACCGACTCCCACCATATCTGTGCGAGGCCCTCTAGTCGGAAACTCGCCAGCTCTACCCATCTGTCATCAGAACACCTCAACGAGCGGCAGATTCTGGCCAAACTGTCAAGGAACATCTGTGGGTCCTCGGCTACATCGGTACCCGTGAAGACTGGAGGTCTCAGCCTCATGAACTCCTGTAGCGAAACCGGAATGGTCACGGTGGTAGTAGTAGGAGCAGGTATCATAGTAGTCTGGGATGCAGTGGGTACGTCCTCCGGCCTCGGTGCATGACTGGCCGCAACGAAGGATCCCACCATCTGACGTAGCTCCTGCATACTCCCCATCATCTATCGCAGCTCCTCCATACCAGTCTCCAGCCTATCCACACGGCCTGGGGAAGGCAGATCAGTTTGTCCCTGCGGTGTAGGCATACTACCCTGCTCAGTCCTAGTCTCGAACGAGCCAGCTCGAATCTCGTCTCGGGCGGCAGCCCTCTGCGCTCTGGTAGTCTTTGGCGGCATAGTAGCTGGTACAGGAACAGGAAAATAAGATCGGTGCAATAAGATCGTAGGATACACGGAATTGAAGAAGGAATTTCAAGCAAGTATATCCTAAAGTCACCTAGGCGGAGTACCGCATCGCAAGTATGCCGCGGACATACGTACGCTACGCTACCCTGCTTAAGTCACTTACTCCATCTACTAAGGGTCATCCTACACTCGGAAAGGTGAAACCTATCGCTCTGATACCAACTTTGTCACGACCCACAAGGTATGGAACGCGACCGGCACTTAAGTTACGAAACGTCTCAAGGTGTCCGTAAATTAAGTAAGCCGAAGCCCAGAATACAAAACCCAATTAAGAATTTGAGTGAAGGAAAACCAATTTATTTAAAACGGTTTTCACCATTAATCCACATCAAGTCCTTTTTTAAAATATCCTTCCTCTTTCCAAAATTTCTGCTGAATTTCCTTTATAAATCAGGCCTCAAACGGGCGCAAAACCGAATATAAATAAATAACATGAATATGGCATCCCCAAGCGGGAGCTAGCTCTTCGCCTCAAGGCGGTCACAAATCCCACGCAAAGTAAAACAACAATATGCATAAATAATTATGAAGCATGGGTAAAATAACATGTCGACTCAAGTGAGCTCGACCCCAAATAACATAGCATAAAACCCCAAGTCTCACAACCTCGTCTCTAGGTCAATATACAGTAATCCAAAAAACTGGTACAGCTGAAATAGTAGTAATGGTGGCAGCAGCAGTAGTAGCAGTAGATGGAGTACTCTAGATACAATGAGCATATATAAGGTGGTACAAAATGATAACAACCCACCTACGAGCAAAAGCCTCGATTCCAAGCAAAAAGGGCAAAGTGAGCAAAAGTGTCCGCTGCTACAGTGCTGACGGAACGGACCTGCAAAAAAGCTGGGGCACAACGGGGGTGAGTTGCCAGCTCATGAGTAATAAATAACATTTACTAAGGCTATCGTATGCATGCACACAAGTATCCTAGCATCTCTAAAACAGGTATGGCTATATGTACTAGCAGGTATGTATGCATCATCAGGGTTCTAACCAGTATGTCACATAGATGCAATAACAGGTATGTATGCCACATGAGTCAACTCAAGATCTCGTTATGAAGGTATAAAAATTGTTTCCTTCATTTGTTTTGAAAACTTCTTTTAAACATCAGCATAATATCCATGAAATCAATAAAATCCGTGTCCAGCAACGACACCTCAAATCTGTCTAAATCTCATATATCCATGTCAAGCATCTCTGGACTCAGCCATCCGGCTGATCCATGTCAAATATCCATATCTCAATCTAGCGGCCACGGTCGGTATCCTCTGGATATCCGCCGTGCCAAATGAAATCACCAGTAGGTAATCCGTCTCCTACCAGGCTCAACGCCATCTCCTGCGATCTTCTTGCCCCGGGGTACCATACCGGGCCCACCATGTACCCGTGACGGTTCCTCCACTCCTCGACACGGATCTCGAAAACCACAGCAAACTCATGGTGGACGACACTTTACATCACTAGAAAACCGCAACTTTTATATTTAAAAGATCGTAAGTTTAAAAATCTTGCGGCTTTCCCCGAAATCGAGAAATATCATAAATCTCATGAAATCATCATGGGTGCACATGCCAATGATAATGAATGCATAAGGTGTCAATTTGCAATGTATGATTTATACCAAGCATAAGCAAGTGAATTAATGCATTTGCACGAGAATAACAATTCTTATGATTTCATTTTAAATATTTATTGCAATAACACAATTCTAAGCAATTACATGTTTCAGATTTGCAGTTATCTAGTGTTGTGAAATGGCAATTACCAGGGTGTGTGTCAACATGAATAGCGCTCGTGCTGCATATAAAAATCTGGTAATGGTGTATGTGTCCTACAAATGAGTTTGCGTATATGGGTATCACATATTGATCTAATTGCAGCAATTATTATGCCAGTATTATTATTCTAATGTCACAAGTGATTATCCAGTTTACTATTTTCCAGTTTACGAAATCTATCGGGCGACTTGCTCCATCCAAACGATCGTCCCCCGTAGATGTTAAATCTACCCACCCGTGATCCCGCGCTAGGTATGTCCGACCACCTGCTTCCTTTTCTCCGCTGCGCTCGAAGTCCCTGCCTGCGAACCTAGAATTTACAAAAGTCACCATATAAGGAAAAATCCTGCAAAACACGATATATCTATAAAAAGGATACGGTGCGTGAAACTAAACGCGCGTGCACACGACACGACGCGACGCGCACAAACCCACCAGAACCTATGCTGACGCGCTGTGTCGCACAGCGCGCCACCGAACCACACGTATCACGCGCGTGTCGCACGAGTCTTAAAACATCGGAAACACGTTATTAGCTCCAGATTTCTTCTGGGACAAAAACAAGGGAAATAAGCAATACCAAACACATAACCCAACCTACAGACACTACATACCCAAAAACCAGGGCAATCCTACCCTATTGGGCCGGTGGCAAGGAGGGTCAGGCCGGCCCAAATCCGGCGAAAAGGGTCCAGGTTGCTACCCTATGGTCCTAGTACAGTTTATATCCTAATCCTTTTCTTTGTATAACACTTGTTAGCAAAATGACCAACTTTTCCACACTTATAACAGGTGGCAGAAGAGGTAGATTTCTTCTTAAACCTATAAGGTTTTTTCTTTTTATCTCCTTCTTCTTTATGTTTAGGAGGCTTATAAAGCCTTTTATACCTCTTTTTATAATGAGGCCGTTTAGACTCCGTCCTTTTACCTTTCCGATCCATATAAGGATCTTCCATTGCGAATTGGCTACAAAATTCTCCCAATTCGTGTTTTCCAGTCAATCTCTGGCTTTTCAATTGGTTTTTTAACTTTATGTCATTACATAAAGATAAACCTTCTTTAACACAGGTGCTTATTAAGCGACCATATGTAAATGTATTGTAGGGTATGACCCCATCATGTTGAGCTCTCAAATTAGTTCGAACTCTTTCAGCAAAAAGGTTGGTCCATCTATAAATTTGGCTTTCCAATGAGAGTTATTTGCATCATCTAGTTGCATAACTCTGCTAAGAAAGGTATCTTTGTACCATCTAAAATGTGTCAAAGTAGGACATCTTAGATTTTGCAACAACGTTCTAACCTTCTCAGCTTGATTACTTACATCCCCTGTGAAATGATCGAGGATGGTAAGTATTAGTGTATAAACAGCATCAGAAACAGGAGTATTGTTCTCCATTTTTGCAGCACTCTAAATTTCAACCTTTTGTGCTGGGGATAAGCAATGATCCCACCGGCCTTTCAGAATTCCGGTAAATCCACATGATATAAATCTTGCAACGGATTTTATCCTTTCATACATTGATGATGTTCCTATTTATTCTGAGAACATTGATCAACATTTTAAACATTTAAATGTTTTCAAACATCTCATTATAAAAAATGGACTAGTCATATCTGCTCCAAAAATGAAATTGTTTCAAACAGCTATACGTTTTTTGGGACATAATATAAATAATGGAACTATTGTTCCAATTGAAAGAAGTATAGAATTTGCTTCTAAATTTCCTGACTATATTTCTAATGTTAAGCAGCTCCCAAGATTTTTGGGTGCTTTAAATTATGTAGCAGATTATTATAAAAATTTAGCTACAGATGCAACCATATTATACACTAGGCTGAGAAAAAATCAATCACCTTGGACAGATGATCATACTAAAGCTGTTCAAAAAAATAAAGAGACAGTAAAAAATTTACCATGTCTTCATATTGCCAATCCTAATTGGAAGAAAATTAATGAGACAGATGCTTCAAACATGGGTTACGAAGGCATCTTAAAACAAGTAGATCCTACTAATAACAAGGAGATTCTTGTAAGATTTACGTCTGGAAAATGGAATCTAGCCCAGTTGAATTACTCAACTATTAAGAAAGAAATTCTTTCTATTATCAAGTGTATTTATAAATTCCAAGATGACTTATTAAATCAAAGATTCTTATTAAGAATTGATTGTAGCGCAGCCAAATCTGTGTTACAAAAGGATGTTAAAAATTTAACATCAAAGCAAATATTTGCTAGATGGCAAGCAGAATTATCTGTTTTTGACTTTGATATTGATTATATAAAAGGAACTAACAATTGCCTTCCTGATTTTTTGACCAGGGAATTTCTGCAGGATACTGCAGATGCAGACCCCGATGAGGGGGCGAGGCCCAGACAGAGGGCGAGGAAGGGGAAGGAGTAATACTCCTAACAACTCCCCTTATGCAAACTGGCTTAGAATGCAAAAGCCAAAATCCATGCAAGTAGACATGGAATCTGAGGCGTCATACGCCCAATCAGAATGGAAAACGCCTCATAAAAAGGCAAATAAAAATACTTCTAATATGAGTATTTACAGTCCTCAAAGCGAGGCTGAGACATCTTCAACAGGAAATATTCCTGGACAATCCTTTAAAAAGGCGATTGAAGATGCTAATGACAGTTATACCTCAAAAGATAACTCCGAACAAATTATATGTTTGGAAAGGAATGATATTCCTAAGATGCATGATCCATGGTCTTTAAAAGAAAAATATATTGAGACCATTTCTTTTGCTGCATCAGCGGGGAAAACAAGGCAAGTATATGAAGCCTTGCTAATAGTTTCTGGATCAGTAGAAATAAAACACTACTATCCAAACGGAAAAGAAGGTGGAGAAATTATAAACTTCTCCAAAGCTGTTATTAGAAAGATTCTTAGCCCACATGAATAGGCTTTACACCCTAATAGGGCGAGGTCGTTCAAAGTAGGAGAAGAGCGACACGAAAGCAATTATTGGGATTATATCCAAGCTTTTGAAAAATTTCTATACTATGAAAATCCAGCGAAAAAACATTCCTGGTTTATAATTATAAAACCTGATGTTATAAAAGCAGGTATACCAGTTTGGTTTATTCAACTATGGCAAAAAATTGGGGCAGAACTAGCCATACTGCCAAAATCTATTTTTAATCTATTTATTCCTTGGATAGAATCGCATCCAAGATTTCATAATACTCATGATGAATCCATCATGGAGGGAGAAAGCACTCTCCATTATTTTATTGAAAATGAAATGCCATTTATATTTAGATGGACGATCATTTCTGAATTTAATAATAAAAACATTCCCATTCTATCCAGAAAATTCCTCATTAAATGGTGGTCTGGAATTATAGAGGAAGAAAAGATAGTTGGCATAAAAGCAGCTATCAAGAGCAATAATAATGCTCTGGACAATAAAATTAATGAAGAATTAGCAAAGGAGAATCCAATGTTAAATTTAAAACTATCTTTTCAGAGAAAGTATCCTAATATCTCTGAAGAAGAGCTGATAAAACGCTGCTTAGAACATATGAAAAAGCAGTTCGAACAAACATTCGAGAGCTCAGACACCAATTCTTCTACGTCTGAGAAAACTACCAAGTCGGTAGAAATGAAAGAATGCTTTCAGGGGCAATCCAAGGACCCGGAGGACGATCTCAAAACAGCGGATCAACTTTGGGAAGATCTTATGGGCTCAAAATTGAGCCAGGATAAAGGCAAGGGCCTAATGAAATAAAATGTACAGGAAAGAAAGGACCTTTTACCAAAATGAACGACTGCAAAAGAATCCAGCACACGGTTTTAGTAAAAGTATCCATGGCCCATGGTTTTCATAAAACCAGAAATCATTACATGGTTTTATAAAACCAGGAACTGTGGCGCATCCATAGTACTAACTGCGCAACTACAGCACAGACTGCGCAACTACAGTACTAACTGCGCAACTACAACACAGACTGCGCAAAGCATCTACAGTACGGCGCATCCACAGTACTGCGCATCTACAGTGCACATAAGGACAACGTGCCTCAATTATAGAGCTCAATTATTGAAGACAGCTCACCCTCAATCAGTGAGGCACTCATAGTCCTCAGATTCTCCTCTATATAAGGGAGAGCCTTTGCATTCAGAAGGCATCGCGAAATAAAATCCCTCTATCTCTCTTGTACTCTGATAACTACTGTACTTCATTTGAAGATTATAAATAAAACTTTGTAAGTTAATCTAGAGCTTTGCTCTTGTAATTGCTTCTTAATTCTAGAGCTTTGCTCTTTCTTTTATTTTGTTCTAGAGCCCTGCTCTCAATGATCCCCCTCATCACTGGTATCAGAGCCATGATTGGCTAATTCTCTTTCTTCTTCAAGATGGAGATCCATGAGCCTACATAAGAAAGATGTTCTTTTAGGCCATGCAATCAAGTATAGTTCTTCTTCTAGATCTACTCTAGAAATATCTCTCTGCAAAGTTAATTATGGAACAACACCAAAGTCGCGTAGGGGATCCCATGTTAAGCCAGTGATTGGCGTGTTGGTAGCCCATAAATCGTTGACAGTCGTGTAATTAAAATTGCAATCAGATATCTCTTGAGTAACCATTTAAAAGAAAAATATACAGAATTGCATGTAATAGAAGAACATTTATTCCCTGTAAGTTAATGGTATCGAAATCTTGAAAAAGAAATTCTAATGACTACACCCAGTTCATCAACTGCTATATCTACCAAGATTGCTCCTAATAAGAGCAGGCATATTAAAAACTCAAATTTACTTGAGTATCCTTCAGATGAAGAACAGCTGAACAAATGGACAATTCCAAATGTTCCAGCTAAGGAAATTTATAACATTGGGACGTTTGATCTATCGTCCAGGCTTTCCATCAAAAGTATGGAAAAAACCATCTCTGTGGATAGCACTGAACAGACTATCCAACTCCTTTCAGAAAAGGATGTTTACAGATTTGAAAAACAATACAAGTACCTTCATATTGGTCTAATTCAAGTGGTCTTTAAACCACTTACTCTCCAAGGCTTAAATGCCTCAATATTAACATCCTTAAGAGATGCAAGATGCTTAGACTGGATCCCTTCCCTAATGGGAATTATGCAAACAAGTTTGTGTCATGGACCAGTTTACTTTGATGTTTATCCTAATTTAACCTTATCTTTAACTGACCCCAATATACTTGAGGCAGTAACATTGAATCTAAAAACTCATGGCTATAACTTCATGAAAGGATCTGAAACTATAGCTATAATTTATAGAATCCATTATAAAGTTTTATCTACAATGGCACCCAAGGTAAAAGTTAAAACTGAAAATGGTAAAACCACAATTATTGAAACAAATCTTTTATCCTCTGGTGTTGCTACTAATAGGATTATAAAATGGGAAGAAATTGACTTTCCAGAATCTTGAGTTATAACCACAGCAGTTCCACCTGCACCAATAATAGACACAGACATCGATCAGATAATACAGACTGACGATGGAAACATTGAAGTAAAATTTGGCTCTAATAATATAGCCAGAATATCAAGGAAACCTTATATGGAAGGTGGTTCCAGTTCTTCTGTTTTAAGGAGATCTTTCTCCAGACCTAGCACCTCTTATAGAGATGTTAAAGGGATTAATATTTCCCAAGATAATATTTCTCATCCCATCTATGAGAAGGAAAATAAAACTTCTCCTACCTCATCAGAGATGAGTTTTCACATATAATTTTATGGATTTAAGACCAGATAGTGATCTGAGAAAATTCCTTAATAAGGAATTTATGAGTAAAAGGCATGCTGCTTTTAGAGAATGGTTTGGAAAGACTTTTTCTACAGAACAAATGTATTATTATAAAGATCAATATTATAAACATCTTGAAGAAAACCAATGTCTGAAATATTTTATAGATTGGTTTGTCGAACACTTTCTTAATGAACAAGAAAGTAAAATTAATATTCTAGAAGAACATTATAAACAGTGGACCACTCAAAATGGTAAAACTGTGAGATCTATTTATCCACCAATAGAACCTTTAAGGTTATCTGGTGTTTCTACCTCTAATTTAGAGGCAACTGCTTTTATAAAGCCTCTTATTGATGACAAAATAGAGAACACTTTGAAAGAACTTCAAAAGGTTTTCAAACAGAATAATTTTTCTAATATTTATATCCAAGTGATTGGTCAACAAGTAACCAGAGTAGAATCTACTCTAGAAAGCCTGAATAATAGACTACAGGCTATGGGAGTTATAGAAGCTCCTGTTGTTAAAGCTGTAAACGAAAAAAATTATATCCCAATAAAACCATCTTTATAAATTTCTGGATATAAATTATATCCCAATAAAACCAGCTTTAGAAATTTCTGGTATCAGAGCCATGATTGGCTAATTCTCTTTCTTCTTCAAGATGGAGATCGTCCCAAAGTTGATCCGCTGTTTTGAGATCGTCCTCCGGGTCCTGGGATTGCCCCTGAAAGCATTCTTTCATTTCTACTGACTTGGTAGTTTTCTCAGACGTAGAAGAATTGGTGTCTGAGCTCTCGAATGTTTGTTCGAACTGCTTTTTCATATGTTCTAAGCAGCGTTTCATCAGCTCTTCTTCAGAGATATTAGGATACTTTCTCTGAAAAGATAGTTTTAACTTTAGCATTGGATTCTCCTTTGCTAATTCTTCATTAATTTTATTGTCCAGAGCATTATTATTGCTCCTTATAGCTGCTTTTATGCCAACTATCTTTTCTTCCTCTATAATTCCAGACCACCATTTAATGAGGAATTTTCTGGATAGAATGGGAATGTTTTTATTATTAAATTCAGAAATGATCGTCCATCTAAATATAAATGGCATTTCATTTTCAATAAAATAATGGAGAGTGCTTTCTCCCTCCATGATGGATTCATCATGAGTATTATGAAATCTTGGATGTGATTCTATCCAAGGAATAAATAGATTAAAAATAGATTTTGGCAGTATGGCTAGTTCTGCCCCAACTTTTTGCCATAGTTGAATAAACCAAACTGGTATACCTGCTTTTATAACATCAGGTTTTATAATTATAAACCAGGAATGTTTTTTCGCTGGATTTTCATAGTATAGAAATTTTTCAAAAGCTTGAATATAATCCCAATAATTTCTTTCGTGTCGCTCTTCTCCTACTTTGAACGACCTCGCCCTATTAGGGTGTAAAGCCCATTCATGTGGGCTAAGAATCTTTCTAATAACAGCTTTGGAGAAGTTAATAATTTCTCCACCTTCTTTTCCGTTTGGATAGTAGTGTTTTATTTCTACTGATCCAGAAACTATTAGCAAGGCTTCATATACTTGCCTTGTTTTCCCCGCTGATGCAGCAAAAGAAATGGTCTCAATATATTTTTCTTTTAAAGACCATGGATCATGCATCTTAGGAATATCATTCCTTTCCAAACATATAATTTGTTCGGAGTTATCTTTTGAGGTATAACCGTCATTAGCATCTTCAATCGCCTTTTTAAAGGATTGTCCAGGAGTATTTCCTGTTGAAGATGTCTCAGCCTCCCTTTGAGGACTATAAATACTCATATTAGAAGTATTTTTATTTGCCTTTTTATGAGGCGTTTTCCATTCTGATTAGGCGTTTGAAGCCTCAGATTCCATGTCTACTTGCATGAATTTTGGCTTTTGCATTCTAAGCTAGTTTGCATAAGGGGAGTTGTTAGGAGTATTACTCCTTCCCCTTCCTCGCCCTCTGCCTGGGCCTCGCCCCCTCATCGGGGTCTGCATCTGCAGTATCCTGCAGAAATTCCCTGGTCAAAAAATCAGGAAGGCAATTGTTAGTTCCTTTTATATAATCAATATCAAAGTCAAAAACAGATAATTCTGCTTGCCATCTAGCAAATATTTGCTTTGATGTTAAATTTTTAACATCCTTTTGTAACACAGATTTGGCTGCGCTACAATCAATTCTTAATAAGAATCTTTGATTTAATAAGTCATCTTGGAATTTATAAATACACTTGATAATAGAAAGAATTTCTTTCTTAATAGTTGAGTAATTCAACTGGGCTGGATTCCATTTTCCAGACGTAAATCTTACAAGAATCTCCTTGTTATTAGTAGGATCTACTTGTTTTAAGATGCCTTCGTAACCCATGTTTGAAGCATCTGTCTCAACAATTTTCTTCCAATTAGGATTGGCAATATGAAGACATGGTAAATTTTTTACTGTCTCTTTAATTTTTTGAACAGCTTTAGTATGATCATCTGTCCAAGGTGATGGATTTTTTCTCAGCCTAGTGTATAATATGGCTGCATCTGTAGCTAAATTTTTATAATAATCTGCTACATAATTTAAAGCACCCAAAAATCTTTGGAGCTGCTTAACATTAGAAATATAGTCAGGAAATTTAGAAGCAAATTCTATACTTCTTTCAATTGGAACAATAGTTCCATATTTATATTACGTCCCAAAAAACGTATAGCTGTTTGAAACAATTTCATTTTTGGAGCAGATATGACTAGTCCATTTTTTATAATGATATGTTTGAAAACATTTAAATGTTTAAAATGTTGATCAATGTTCTCAGAATAAATAAGAACATCATCAATGTATGAAAGGATAAAATCCGTATAAGGATTAAATATCGAATTCATAATATTTTGAAATTCAGATGCTGCATTCTTTAATCCGAATGATCTTTTTGTCATCTTTAGTTATGACATTAATAGTGAGACCGTTCATCTCAACTATAGATCTTCAGTAATTTTCTTTGTTGTTGATATTACAACATTTATTAGAACAAATTTTTCCATCATCTGATGAGGACTCTGTTGATTCAAATTCAGAGGATTCAGAAGATTCTGATGAATTAATCATTATTTTATATAATGACTTTCTCAACTCTTCATCTTCTATTTCATTAATCCTTTTCTTTGTATAACACTTGTTGACAAAATGACCAACTTTTCCACACTTATAACAGGTGGCAGAAGAGGTAGATTTCTTCTTAAACCTATAAGGTTTTTTCTTTTTATCTCCTTCTTCTTTATGTTTAGGAGGCTTATAAAGCCTTTTATACCTCTTTTTATAATGAGGCCGTTTAGACTCCGTCCTTTTACCTTTCCGATCCATATAAGGATCTTCCATTGCGAATTGGCTACAAAATTCTCCCAATTCGTGTTTTCCAGTCAATCTCTGGCTTTTCAATTGGTTTTTTAACTTTATGTCATTACATAAAGATAAACCTTCTTTAACACAGGTGCTTATTAAGCGACCATATGTAAATGTATTGTAGGGTATGACCCCATCATGTTGAGCTCTCAAATTAGTTCGAACTCTTTCAGCAAAAAGGTTGGGTAAGCCATCTATAAATTTGGCTTTCCAATGAGAGTTATTTGCATCATCTAGTTGCATAACTCTGCTAAGAAAGATATCTTTGTACCATCTAAAATGTGTCAAAGTAGGACATCTTAGATTTTGCAACAACGTCATCAGCATCTGAGTTCCCTTGCTGTTTTGAAACTGTTGCATACATCATTATACGATGTAATGTGTCATGGATTTGCTTATCAGGTAATCCATCAATATTCCATTCATAAATGGAAGGTCCTGAGTATGAATTTGTGGTAAGGGCTTCGCTTTCTTCATACAGGACATCTAAAGGAGTTGGCCTTTTATAATAATGCTTGTCCAACGTCCTTAAAGGATATTTCATCGTATTTACGATATTGTTGTCAGACATATAAATCTGACTTTCTGATGACTCATTTATTTCTGAGTCTTCTTCTGATATTTCAGAAGGTTCTCCATCAATGATGTTTAACTTTGCATTGCTGAACTTTTTCTCCAGAGCATTTATAATATCTGAAGATATATCTTTATTTTTGGATAATTTATATACAGAAATTTCTAAAGCTGGTTTTATTGGGATATAATTTTTTTCGTTTACAGCTTTAACAACAGGAGCTTCTATAACTCCCATAGCCTGTAGTCTATTATTCAGGCTTTCTAGAGTAGATTCTACTCTGGTTAATTGTTGACCAATCACTTGGATATAAATATTAGAAAAATTATTCTGTTAGAAAACCTTTTGAAGTTCTTTCAAAGTGTTCTCTATTTTGTCATCAATAAGAGGCTTTATAAAAGCAGTTGCCTCTAAATTAGAGGTAGAAACACCAGATAACCTTAAAGGTTCTGTTGGTGGATAAATAGATCTCACAGTTTTACCATTTTGAGTGGTCCACTGTTTATAATGTTCTTCTAGAATATTAATTTTACTTTCTTGTTCATTAAGAAAGTGTTCGACAAACCAATCTATAAAATATTTCAGACATTGGTTTTCTTCAAGATGTTTATAATATTGATCTTTATAATGATACATTTGTTCTGTAGAAAAAGTCTTTCCAAACCATTCTCTAAAAGCAGCATGCCTTTGACTCATAAATTCCTTATTAAGGAATTTTCTCAGATCACTATCTGGTCTTAAATCCATAAAATTATATGTGAAAACTCATCTCTGATGAGGTAGGAGAAGTTTTATTTTCCTTCTCATAGATGGGATGAGAAATATTATCTTGGGAAATATTAATCCCTTTAACATCTCTATAAGAGGTGCTAGGTCTGGAGAAAGATCTCCTTAAAACAGAAGAACTGGAACCACCTTCCATATAAGGTTTCCTTGATATTCTGGCTATATTATTAGAGCCAAATTTTACTTCAATGCTTCCATCGTCAGTCTGTATTATCTGATCGATGTCTGTGTCTATTATTGGTGCAGGTGGAACTGCTGTGGTTATAACTCAAGATTCTGGAAAGTCAATTTCTTCCTATTTTATAATCCTATTAGTAGCAACACCAGAGGATAAAAGATTTGTTTCAATAATTGTGGTTTTACCATTTTCAGTTTTAACTTTTACCTTAGGTGCCATTGTAGATAAAACTTTATAATGGATTCTATAAATTATAGCTATAGTTTCAGATCCTTTCATGAAGTTATAGCCTTGAGTTTTTAGATTCAATGTTACTGCCTCAAGTATATTGGGGTCAGTTAAAGATAAGGTTAAATTAGGATAAACATCAAAGTAAACTGGTCCATGACACAAACTTGTTTGCATAATTCCCATTAGGGAAGGGATCCAGTCTAAGCATCTTGCATCTCTTAAGGATGTTAATATTGAGGCATTTAAGCCTTGGAGAGTAAGTGGTTTAAAGGCCACTTGAATTAGACCAATATGAAGGTACTTGTATTGTTTTTCAAATCTGTAAACATCCTTTTCTGAAAGGAGTTGGATAGTCTGTTCAGTGCTATCCACAGAGATGGTTTTTTCCATACTTTTGATGGAAAGCCTGGACGATAGATCAAACGTCCCAATGTTATAAATTTTCTTAGCTGGAACATTTGGAATTGTCCATTTGTTCAGCTGTTCTTCATCTGAAGGATACTCAAGTAAATTTGAGTTTTTAATATGCCTGCTCTTATTACGAGCAATCTTGGTAGATATAGCAGTTGATGAACTGGGTGTAGTCATTAGAATTTCTTTTTCAAGATTTCGATACCATTAAATTACAGGGAATAAATGTTCTTCTATTACATGCAATTCTGTATATTTTTCTTTTAAATGGTTACTCAAGAGATATCTGATTGCAATTTTAATTACACGACTGTCAACGATTTATGGGCTACCAACACGCCAATCACTGGCTTAACATGGGATCCCCTACGCGACTTTGGTGTCGTTCCATAATTAACTTTGCACAGAGATATTTCTAGAGTAGATCTAGAAGAAGAACTGTACTTGATTGCATGGCCTAAAAGAACATCTTTCCTATGTAGGCTCATGGATCTCCATCTTGAAGAAGAAAGAGAATTAGCCAATCATGGCTCTGATACCAACGATGAGGGGGATCATTGAGAGCAGGGCTCTAGAACAAAATAAAAGAAAGAGCAAAGCTCTAGAATTAAGAAGCAATTACAAGAACAAAGCTCTAGATTAACTTACAAAGTTTTATTTATAATCTTCAAATGAAGTACAGTAGTTATCAGAGTACAAGAGAGATAGAGGGATTTTATTTCCCGATGCCTTCTGAATGCAAAGGCTCTCCCTTATATAGAGGAGAATCTGAGGACTATGAGTGCCTCACTGATTGAGGGTGAGCTGTCTTCAATAATTGATCTCTATAATTGAGGCGCGTTGTCCTTATGTGCACTGTAGATGCGCAGTACTGTGGATGCGCCGTACTGTAGATGCTTTGCGCAGTCTGTGCTGTAGTTGCGTAGTTAGTACTTTAGTTGCGCAGTCTGTGCTGTAGTTGCGCAGTTAGTACTATAGATGCGCCACAGTTCCTGGTTTTATAAAACCATGTGATGATTTCTGGTTTTATGAAAACCATGGGCCAAGGATACTTTTACCAAAACCGTGTGCTGGATTCTTTTGCAGTCGTTCATTTTGGTAAAAAGTCCTTTCTTTCCTGTACATTTTATTTCATTAGGCCCTTGCCTTTATCCTGGCTCAATTTTGAGCCCATAAGATCTTCCCAAAGTTGATCCGCTGTTTTGAGATCGTCCTCCGGGTCCTGGGATTGCCCCTGAAAGCATTCTTTCATTTCTACCGACTTGGTAGTTTTCTCAAACGTAGAAGAATTGGTGTCTGAGCTCTCGAATGTTTGTTCGAACTGCTTTTTCATATGTTCTAAGCAGCGTTTCATCAGCTCTTCTTCAGAGATATTAGGATACTTTCTCTGAAAAGATAGTTTTAACTTTAGCATTGGATTCTCCTTTGCTAATTCTTCATTAATTTTATTGTCCAGAGCATTATTATTGCTCTTGATAGCTGCTTTTATGCCAACTATCTTTTCTTCCTCTATAATTCCAGACCACCATTTAATGAGGAATTTTCTGGATAGAATGGGAATGTTTTTATTATTAAATTCAGAAATGATCGTCCATCTAAATATAAATGGCATTTCATTTTCAATAAAATAATGGAGAGTGCTTTCTCCCTCCATGATGGATTCATCATGAGTATTATGAAATCTTGGATGTGATTCTATCCAAGGAATAAATAGATTAAAAATAGATTTTGGCAGTATGGCTAGTTCTGCCCTAATTTTTTGCCATAGTTGAATAAACCAAACTGGTATACCTGCTTTTATAACATCAGGTTTTATAATTATAAACCAGGAATGTTTTTTCGCTGGATTTTCATAGTATAGAAATTTTTCAAAAGCTTGGATATAATCCCAATAATTGCTTTCGTGTCGCTCTTCTCCTACTTTGAACGACCTCGCCCTATTAGGGTGTAAAGCCCATTCATGTGGGCTAAGAATCTTTCTAATAACAGCTTTGGAGAAGTTTATAATTTCTCCACCTTCTTTTCCGTTTGGATAGTAGTGTTTTATTTCTACTGATTCAGAAACTATTAGCAAGGCTTCATATACTTGCTTTGTTTTCCCCGCTGATGCAGCAAAAGAAATGGTCTCAATATATTTTTCTTTTAAAGACCATGGATCATGCATCTTAGGAATATCATTCCTTTCCAAACATATAATTTGTTCGGAGTTATCTTTTGAGGTATAACTGTCATTAGCATCTTCAATCGCCTTTTTAAAGGATTGTCCAGGAATATTTCCTGTTGAAGATGTCTCAGCCTCGCTTTGAGGACTGTAAATACTCATATTAGAAGTATTTTTATTTGCCTTTTTATGAGGCGTTTTCCATTCTGATTGGGCGTATGACGCCTCAGATTCCATGTCTACTTGCATGGATTTTGTCTTTTGCATTCTAAGCCAGTTTGCATAAGGGGAGTTGTTAGGAGTATTACTCCTTCCCCTTCCTCGCCCTCTGTCTGGGCCTCGCCCCCTCATCGGGGTCTGCATCTGTAGTATCCTGCAGAAATTCCCTGGTCAAAAAATCAGGAAGGCAATTGTTAGTTCCTTTTCTATAATCAATATCAAAGTCAAAAACAGATAATTCTGCTTGCCATCTAGCAAATATTTTCTTTGATGTTAAATTTTTAACATCCTTTTGTAACACAGATTTGGCTGCGCTACAATCAATTCTTAATAAGAATCTTTGATTTAATAAGTCATCTTGGAATTTATAAATACACTTGATAATAGAAAGAATTTCTTTCTTAATAGTTGAGTAATTCAACTGGGCTGGATTCCATTTTCCAGACGTAAATCTTACAAGAATCTCCTTGTTATTAGTAGGATCTACTTGTTTTAAGATGCCTTCGTAACCCATGTTTGAAGCATCTGTCTCATTAATTTTCTTCCAATTAGGATTGGCAATATGAAGACATGGTAAATTTTTTACTGTCTCTTTATTTTTTTGAACAGCTTTAGTATGATCATCTGTCCAAGGTGATTGATTTTTTCTCAGCCTAGTGTATAATATGGTTGCATCTGTAGCTAAATTTTTATAATAATCTGCTACATAATTTAAAGCACCCAAAAATCTTGGGAGCTGCTTAACATTAGAAATATAGTCAGGAAATTTAGAAGCAAATTCTATACTTCTTTCAATTGGAACAATAGTTCCATTATTTATATTATGTCCCAAAAAACGTATAGCTGTTTGAAACAATTTCATTTTTGGAGCAGATATGACTAGTCCATTTTTTATAATGAGATGTTTGAAAACATTTAAATGTTTAAAATGTTGATCAATGTTCTCAGAATAAATAAGAACATCATCAATGTATGAAAGGATAAAATCCGTATAAGGATTAAATATCGAATTCATAATATTTTGAAATTCAGATGGTGCATTCTTTAATCCGAACGGCATAACATTCCATTCAAAATGCCCAAAAGGTACTGCAAAAGCAGTTTTATATTTATCAGATTCATGAATCTGAATTTGCCAATAGCCTGATTTTAAATCAAACTTAGAAAATATTTTGGCCCTGCTTATTCTATTAACCAGATCCCTTTTATTACGGAGAGGATATCTTATCCATTTAAGTACCTTGTTTAAAGGTTTATAATTTATAACAAGTCGTGGTACCCCCCGTTCTTGTTCCACAGCATTATTTACATAAAACTCTGTACAACTCCATGGGGAAGTTGATTTTTTTATTAGCCTTTTCTCTATAAGACTGCTAATTTCCCTTTTACAAAGTTCAAGATATTCTTGATTCATTTGGCATGGTCTTGCCTTGGTAGGAATATTTTCCTCAGAAAAATCTTCTATATAAGGAAGATTGACAATATGCTGTTTTCCTTCCCAAAATGCATTAGGAAAGTTACTGCAAGTTTGAGTTATAAACTCGTTTTCTAGATTTTTGATTCTGGTTTTTTATACTAGAATCAAGTTGTTTGTTTATTTTTAAAGAAGTTATTTCTTCTTTAATAAAATTTATTTGATTTTCTTTTAGGTAAATATCTTTTACCTCATTTATGATTTTCATCATAGGATCAGTTATAAACTGAAATATAATCTCTTTTCCTTTATAAGAGCTATAAATGCCTTGTGAGTCTATTTTACTTATAGGCATTATCTAAGTGAGGAAAGGTGTTCCAAGTATCACATGTTGTGATATCTCCTTTACTATAATCAAAGGGGAGGGAATACAAATGTCGTTATTACAAATATTTGCATTCGACACCTTATAAGGTGTAGTGAGAGTACTGTTATCGGCTGTACTCAAGGTTTGTGTAGTTCTTTCACAATACCTTATAGGAATAATTCCTTCTTTTATACAGTTTAAATCTGCACCACTGTCAACCAGAGCAATAAGATCGGGTATAACCAAATCATTATTTATTATAAGGGTAATTCGAATATACCATTTTTGATTTAATACTAAATCAATAGTTTGTAGGAATTTATCTGGGACAATTTCCTCAGTAAATTCATCTTTATTATTTGAAGATTCACCTTGTATAATGGCGTTTCCTTCAATAATAGATATTCTTTTCAAAATATCTTTATTTTGAACTTTTAGTTCTATGATTTCTGTCTTGAGGTTATTAACCTCTTGCTGTAAAACTGCAATTGTTACAGGCTTACTTTCTCTTGATTGTTGTCTTTTAAAGACTTCTGATAATCTATAAACATTATCAATAGCAAGAGATTTCTCCTTTTCTTCTTTAAGAAGAACTTCAACCAACTTAGATTTAAGTTCTGGCTGAATGTGTTCGTCTTGAATGATTTTAAGAATGATCTTTTTGTCATCTTTAGTTATGACATTAATAGTGAGACCGTTAATCTCAACTATAGATCTCCAGTAATTTTCTTTGTTGTTGATATTACAACATTTATTAGAACAAATTTTTCCATCATCTAATGAGGACTCTGTTGATTCAGATTCAGAGGATTCAGAAGATTCTGATGAATTAATCATTATTTTATATAATGACTTTCTCAACTCTTCATCTTCTATTTCATTAATCCTTTTCTTTGTATAACACTTGTTGGCAAAATGACCAACTTTTCCACACTTATAACAGGTGGCAGAAGAGGTAGATTTCTTCTTAAACCTATAAGGTTTTTTCTTTTTATCTCCTTCTTCTTTATGTTTAGGAGGCTTATAAATCCTTTTATACCTCTTTTTATAATGAGGCCGTTTAGACTCCGTCCTTTTACCTTTCGATCCATATAAGGATCTTCCATTGCGAATTTGCTACAAAATTCTCCCAATTCGTGTTTTCCAGTCAATCTCTGGCTTTTCAATTGGTTTTTTAACTTTATGTCATTACATAAAGATAAACCTTCTTTAACACAGGTGCTTATTAAGCGACCATATGTAAATGTATTGTAGGGTATGACCCCATCATGTTGAGCTCTCAAATTAGTTCGAACTCTTTCAGCAAAAAGGTTGGGTAAGCCATCTATAAATTTGGCTTTCCAATGAGAGTTATTTGCATCATCTAGTTGCATAACTCTGCTAAGAAAGGTATTTTTGTACCATCTAAAATGTGTCAAAGTAGGACATCTTAGATTTTGCAACAACGTTCTAACCTTCTCAGCTTGATTACTTACATCCCCTGTGAAATGATCGAGGATGGTAAGTATTAGTGTATAAACAGCATCAGAAACAGGAGTATTGTTCTCCATTTTTGCTGCACTCCAAATTTCAACCTTTTGTGCTGGGGATAAGCAATGATCCCACCAGCCTTTCAGAATTCCGGTAAATCCACATGCTATAAATCTTGCAACGGATTTTATCCTTTCATACATTGATGATGTTCTTATTTATTCTGAGAACATTGATCAACATTTTAAACATTTAAATGTTTTCAAATATCTCATTATAAAAAATGGACTAGTCATATCTGCTCCAAAAATGAAATTGTTTCAAACAGCTATACGTTTTTTGGGACATAATATAAATAATGGAACTATTGTTCCAATTGAAAGAAGTATAGAATTTGCTTCTAAATTACCTGACTATATTTCTAATGTTAAGCAGTTCCAAAAATTTTTGGGTGCTTTAAATTATGTAGCAGATTATTATAAAAATTTAGCTACAAATGCAGCCATATTATACACTAGGCTGAGAAAAAATCCATCACCTTAGACAGATGATCATACTAAAGCTGTTCAAAAAATTAAAGAGACAGTAAAAAATTTACCATGTCTTCATATTGCCAATCCTAATTGGAAGAAAATTGTTGAGACAGATGCTTCAAACATGGGTTACGGAGGCATCTTAAAACAAGTAGATCCTACTAATAACAAGGAGATTCTTGTAAGATTTACGTCTGGAAAATGGAATCCAGCCCAGTTGAATTACTCAACTATTAAGAAAGAAATTCTTTCTATTATCAAGTGTATTTATAAATTCCAAGATGACTTATTAAATCAAAGATTCTTATTAAGAATTGATTGTAGCGCAGCCAAATCGGTGTTACAAAACGATGTTAAAAATTTAACATCAAAGCAAATATTTGCTAGATGGCAAGCAGAATTATCTGTTTTTGACTTTGATATTGATTATATAAAAGGAACTAACAATTGCCTTCCTGATTTTTTGACCAGGGAATTTCTGCAGGATACTGCAGATGCAGACCCCGATGAGGGGGCGAGGCCCAGACAGAGGGCGAGGAAGGGGAAGGAGTAATACTCCTAACAACTTCCCTTATGCAAACTGGCTAATCTCTTTTCCTTTATAAGAGCTATAAATGCCTTGTGAGTCTATTTTACTTATAGGCATTATCTTAGTGAGGAAAGGTGTTCCACGTATCACATGTTGTGATATCTTCTTTACTATAATCAAAGGGGAGGGAATACAAATGTTGTTATTACAAATATTTGCATTCGACACCTTATAAGGTGTAGTGAGAGTACTGTTATCGGCTGTACTCAAGGTTTGTGTAGTTCTTTCACAATACCTTATAGGAATAATTCCTTCTTTTATACAGTTTAAATCTGCACCACTGTCAACCAGAGCAATAAGATCGGGTATAACCAAATCATTATTTATTATAAGGGTAATTCGAATATACCATTTTTGATTTAATACTAAATCAATAGTTTGTAGGAATTTATCTGGGACAATTTCCTCAGTAAATTCATCTTCATTATTTGAAGATTCACCTTGTATAATGGCGTTTCCTTCAATAATAGATATTCTTTTCAAAATATCTTTATTTTGAACTTTTAGTTCTATGATTTCTGTCTTGAGGTTATTAACCTGTTGCTGTAAAACTGCAATTGTTACAGGCTTACTTTCTCTTGATTGTTGTCTTTTAAAGACTTCTGATAATCTATAAACATTATCAATAGCAGGAGATTTCTCCTTTTCTTCTTTAAGAAGAACTTCAACCAACTTTGCGTCCTTAAACCAATATCCGTCCCCCAAATGGGAACAATGGACCACCACGTCCCGAAACTGGCAATGGACCACTATGTCCCTAAACTAGAACAATAGAGCCCCCAAATGCTCTTTTGTCGGATCTAAATAATCCTGTTAAGTTGATCTTAGTTTTAAATTGGACTAACGTATCCTTAACAAACGTTTAAGTTGATCTTAGCCTAAAAAATGGCTAACGTATCCTTAAACCAAAACCCCCAAAACCAAATCTAAGAAAACACGGATTTGGACTAATCCATGTCCTACGAGCGACGACATAAATTAGTCTCCGTATACAATCCACGGGCAACCACAAAAAAAACAAATACCCATGACATGAAGTGAAATTCTGGAGAAGGAGAAAGTTGTTACCGCGATGCGGTAGCGTAATTAGCTGCAGGGGCTTGCGCCTGCAGGGAAGAGCTTCCCCACAATCAAAAACCCCTCTAACGAGCGGGAATCTGACGAAGTCTGCTACATCGGCCGCATCCGTCTAAACCTCCGATACACAGTGCCATAAATCAACTTGGCATCTTCGTAGAGGTGGACGGATAAAACCAAATAGCATCTACCCCGAATCTCAGGCAAGACGTCTTCACATCGCACCGGGCGTGCCAGAATCTGTTCCCTCCGAAAGACGGCGCGACGTGAAGACGTCTTGCCTGAGATTCGGGGCAGATGCTATTTGGTTTAATCCGTCCGTCAGCTCGTAGTGGACTGCCACCCGTAGAGAAGGTAATTCTATTTCGAGGGGGAGTACTGCTTCTGTGACGAATACCAATGCGTACGGCGTTGTGTTCGTGGTCGTTTTGAACGTAATTCGATACGCCCAGAAATCTTCTTGCAGTCTCTCGTGCCAGTCCTTCTTATTTCGGGACACCGTCTTCTTCATGATCTTCATCAAGGTCTTGTTGAAAGCCTCGGCTAGACCGTTAGCTCGGGGATTATAAACTGAGGAATATCTCCAGTTTATATTATGTTGTTGCGCGAAGCGGCTGATCTTGTGGCTTCTGTAGGCTGGCCCGTTATCGGAGATGATCCGTCGCGGAGTTCCAAACCGATAAATGACGTGCGTCTTGAAGAAATGAAGAATATTCTCCGTCTTCACTTCCCTCAGTGGTACTGCTTCTGCCCATTTGGAGAAGTAGTCAGTCGTCGCCAAGATGAATCGATGTCCCCTGGATGAAGCTGGTTCGATGGGGCCGATTACGTCAATCTCCCACATTTCGAATGGCTAGCTAGCCACCGTTGGATGTAGTGGATTTAGATGCTGATGGATAAAGTATCCATGGATCTGGCACGAGTGACATCGCTTCGCGTACTCGAGGCAGTCTTGGATCATCGTGGGCCAATAATAGCCCATCCTTTTAATCTTCAACTTCATCTTTGGGCCTGCTTGGTGAGAACCGCAGAGTCCGTCGTGAACTTCCTGAACGACTCTTTTCACCACTTCAGGTCCCAGACATCTCAACCACAGAGAATCAAATGACCTCTTGTACAGTGTATCATTGACGAAGGCAAAAGACAGAGCTCGCTTTATAAGTTGATGTCTTGAGGACGCATCTTTAGGCGTTCGACAGGATTTGAAGTAGTATATAAAACCTTCTCTCCAATCCTCAGCCTTTTCCTGGTCTTTTATTT
This sequence comes from Agapanthus africanus, assembly GCA_030015575.1. Classification (NCBI taxonomy): domain Eukaryota; kingdom Viridiplantae; phylum Streptophyta; class Magnoliopsida; order Asparagales; family Amaryllidaceae; genus Agapanthus; species Agapanthus africanus. The sequence continues at coordinate 545,666,154 of CM057337.1, forward strand.
GCATAGCCATTTGCTCAGTCACTCCTTTTTCTTCGGACGACTCCAGAGATATTTCTGCTAGGGCAAGCACCCGACGGCTTTGTACCACAATTCTTACGTCATCGAGGTTCTCGTCGGCCAGTTCTTTAGCGAGCTTAGCTAATGCATCTGCTTTGCTATTTTCAACACGCGGTATGCTTTCCAGCATATAGGAGGGGATTTGAGTCAGCAATTGCTGTACTCTCTCGCCATACTTTACCAGTTCGGGTTTGCACATCTGGTAGTCTCCATTTACTTGACTGACGACCAGTTGAGAATCTCCATATATGAGGAGGTTTTCAATTCCTATGTTGATGGCGATCTCGAGACCTGCTATCAAAGCTTCGTATTCGGCTTCATTGTTCATCCTCGGCTCCGTTAAGGAGAAAGCAAAGCGCATTATTCCTCCTTGTGGAGTTACGAAGATGAGGCCTACCCCCGATTTGATTATAGGGGTGCTTTGTTTGTGCTTCTTCATGGAAGACGCTCCATCAAAATAGAGTTCCCATCGAGTATCACTACCATCGATCCCATCAAACGTGTGTTCGTCTGGCAGCTCGCAATTCAGAGGTGAATCAGCAGGTATCGGATACTCAGCGAGGAAGTCGGCGATGGCCTGGCCTTTCACTGCCTTAAGAGGTTGATAAGTTATCGAAAACTCCATCAAGAGCAGGGCCCATTTAGCGAGCCTCCCTGTCAATATGGCCTTCGACATTAAATATTTAAGGAGGTCCACTTTCGAAATGAGACGGACTTCATGCGCCAACGCATAGTGCCTGACCTTTGTTATCGCGAAGATCAACGCCAGGCAGTATTTTTCGATAGGGGAGTAGTTGCTTTCTGCCCCCAGAAGAACTCGACTTAAGTAATAGAGAGCTCTTTCTTTCCCTTGGTCGTTCTCTTATGCCCATAATGCGCCTAAGGAACCTTCGAGGGTGGTTGTATAAAGAATAAGAGGCTTTCCCTTGACCGGAGCAGCCAATACTGGCGGATTATGCAGGTATTGCTTGATTTCGTCCAGCGCGCTCTGGCATTTATGATCCCAAACGAAAGGGGTTCCTTTCTTCATCAGGTGACTGTAAGGGCGGCACTTGCCTGAAAGGTTGGCTATAAATCACCGTATGTTCGCGAGCTTCCCTTAGAGAGACCGCAATTGCTTGAGAGTTCTTGGCGGAGGCATTTCCATGATCGCCTTGATCTTTGACGGATCTATTTCGATACCCCGGTGTCGGACGATGAATCCAAGGAATTTGCCCGAGGAAACTCCGAATGCACACTTGAGAGGGTTCATCTTCAAGTTGTATTATCGAAGGCGTTGAAATACGGTCTTAAGATGCTCGAGATGTTCCTCGTATGATTTGCTTTTAACCACGAAGTCATCGATATAACATTCGACGATTTCATGTATAAGGTCATCGAAGATCTTCGTCATGGCCCTCTGATAGGTAGCTCCAGCGTTCTTTAAACCTAAGGGCATCACCTTATAACAGAATATTCCCAGAGGGGTCCGGAAAGTGGTGTGCTTCTGGTCTTCGGGATGCATCTTTATCTGATTATATCTTGATGAGCCGTCCATGAAGGAGAAAACCTCATGAGTCGACATGTTATCTATCATCAGCTCGGTGACTGGCACTGGGAAATCGTCCATCGGGCAGGCTTTATTGAGATCCCGAAAGTCTACATATATGCGCACTGTCCTATTTTTCTTCATCACCGGGACGATGTTGGCGATCCAATCGGGATACTGAACTTCCTGGATAAAGCCAGAGTCGATTAGTTTCTTGACCTCGGCGTTGATGCTCATCTCAAGCTCGATCCACATTCTTCTCGGCACTTGTTTGACTGGCTTGACATCCCGGGATATCGCCAATTTATGCACAGCAATTTCTGGATCTAGTCCCGGCATTTCGGAATAGTTCCATGCGAAGCAATCTCTATGCTGCATAAGCACGTCTTTTAGCGCAGCCACCCTCTCTTGAGATAGTAGCTCGCTGACGAATGTTGGTCGCGGGTCGTTCGCCGTCCCACCGGGCGTGCCAGAATCTGTACCCCTCCGAAAGAAGGTGCGACGTGAAGACGTCTTGTCTGAGATTCGGGGCAGATGCTATTTGGTTTTATCCGTCGACCTCTCCGAAGATGCCAAGTTGATTTATGGCACCGTGTATCGGAGGTTTAGACGGATGCGGCCGATGTAGCAGACTTCGGCAGATTCCCCCTCGTTAGAGGGGTTTTTGATTATGGGGACGCTCTTCCCTGCAAGCGTAAGCCCCTGCAATTAATTACGCTACCGCATCACGGTAACAACTTTCTCCTTCCCCAGAATTTCACTTCGTGTCGTGGCTGTTTGTTTTTTTTGTGGTTGCTTGTGGATTGTATATGGAGACTAATTTATGTCGTCGCCCAAAGGACGTGGATTAGTCCAAATCCGTATTTTCTTAGATTTGGTTTTGGGGGTTTTGGTTTAAGGATACGTTATCCATTTTTTAAGCTATGATCAACTTAAACGTTTGTTAAGGATACGTTAGTCCAATTTAAGACTAAGATCAACTTAACAGGATTGTTTAGATTCGACAAAAGAGCGCACTACTACAAATAGGGGTTGCCCCTACGGATTTATCCGTAGGGGCAACCCACTACCCCTACGGATATATACGTAGGGGCGAAAAAATACCCCGTAGGTGCAAAGGCCGCAGGTGCAAGTTGAGGCCCTGAACTTGCCCCTACGGGCAAATTCTTGCCCTGACTGATATCTGTGTAGGTCCTGTTGCCCCTACGGCTTAATCCGTAGGGTATAAGATTTTATATTATTTACGGTTTATTTTAATAAATTACTTTGCCCTACGGATATACCCGTCGGGGCATGTACTACCCCCTACGGATATATGCGTAGGTACGTTTCCGTAGGGGCATAAATTCAGGATTCCTGATATGTAGCCCCTACGGATAAAGCCGTAGGGGAGAGTCAGTGGCCCCTACGGATATATCCGTAGGGGCTTTCCCAACCCCCTGGTACTGAGATCTGGGGGAAATATCAGTTACTGCTGATATTTTGCCCCTACGGCGATATCCGTAGGGGTAACATGTTTGCCTACGGATTAATCCGTAGGTACATATTATCTGAATTTTTTTTTTAAAAATGGGCTGTTTGATTTTTCCCGCCCTGTGCACAATAATATATACATCAATCAAATCATATATTGCAGTATTCATAATCACATCTTACGCATATATATAATATACAAAAGAAACCCAAAAACTGAATATGATATAAATACAAACCAATATCAATATCGTTTCAAAATGTAGTACAATGTGTATGATATAAATAAATACATGTTTCAAAAAAAAAGAACCAAAAATCTACCCTAGCTCGGTCCAGCTCCACCTCTGAATAACGATAGAATAACGCGCGCCTGCTCCTCGGTCAATAAACTATGCAATTTGTCGCGAGCGGGAGTCTGAGCGGCATGTGGTCTGCGCAGCCGCCGTCGAGGTAGTCGCTTGCGGAGCCGCGGCTGCGGGAGTCTGAGTGGGCGGTGGAGCTACATGAGCTGTCTGCGGAACCGCAGCCGATGTAGTGGCTTGCGGAGCCGCAGCCGAAGGAGTTGCGTGTGGAGGCTCGGCCGATCTACCCTGTCGCGTCTGGATATAACGTGTGTAAGAAGCGTGTAAGAACTGTTTATTATTCGAATTCGTATCATTATTAAGTTATTTCGAAACCCTGTTTGGATATCTAGTTTGGAAAAGCGTTGTTTATTTCAATTACATATGTATGTATGATTAATCAAACTTAAGTCTAAAACCAAATAAGCTCAAGCTACGTACTAATTATGGATATGTTGATATGTATATAATATGAAATGATATTTTACTATAAAGTAGTATACATACCAGCATCTCCTTCAACTCCTGAACGCTGGCCCTCAAGCTATCCAGTTCATGATGGATACGTCGCTCACTGGAGACGGAGGAAGTAACCACCAGGGTGGAGTCCAACCTCATATGGGCCCTGCTAGAGCCTAGTCCCCGGCCTCTCTCCCAACCTCCGTGGTGCCGTCCGTGTGCGGCGTCCAGGACTGGGGTCAGCAGCCTCGAATGTTGCCTTCCCCTAGCAACTGTCAGAACATTATATTTAGCACATACTGGTCTATAAAATTGACAAGAAACACCAAAATCAACAAATTCAAAGCCTTACCTACAGAGATAGAAGATGTGCTCCTCTGGTATCTGCATGTATCAAAATTTGAATAATATTAATTAATTTCAGTACATACATACTAACTAGGTAAACTCGCATATAGCGCTGCTTACACATATGACAGGGAATGAACAAGCTCTTGTAGATCATCAGGCGCAAATCTAATCTCATCAAGCAGCCCATGATAATGAGTTGGACGACTAAGAGCAAAAGAAATGTGTGTATATTTATGATATAGCATTCTAAATCAATATACATGCCCTATATAATATATAAACATACCTGGAGGAACGGGAGTGGCCTCTGTCCCTGATATGGACGCATCACCAACAACTAGACAATCAAACATTGACAATATAAGTAATTTTGACATAAACAGGCATGGATGTCTATAATATTACATTCAAAATGGATATTAGAGGGCGCACCTGCAGTGAGAAGTGGCAAAAGTATCACCCAACTAGGGTGTAATTTACAGAATCAGTTGAGACTCTTAAAAGTCATAGAAGAACCCGACCTGCACAAATCTGATGTATGCTTTCCATTGGACACTAAGAAGTCTCTAAAGGGAAAAGCCTATGTGAAAGCCATCATTAGTTCATATCAGAGGATTGATGCTGAAACAGAGAACGAGAAATGTCATTTTTTTCTTCTTCCGCCACATTACTGTCTTCTCCTTCTGCCACATTACTGTCTTCTCCTTCTTATTATGTGCGCGTGCAAATTCAATGACTATATTGAGAATATGGATTAATAGTGGGTAGGAAAAGTATTTCTCAAATGGCTTTTGCGTCTTAAAACCATAAACTACTAAGTAATGACATACATAATTTTTTTAGTATAAAGGTTGTTATTTTAAGTTTTCCCTTATAGAGATATGATCTAACTGCATCTATCAACTATAAGTGTGCAGAAAATTATGATAAGAAATCATAAGAAAGGGTCGTAGCCATGCATAACCTTGAATCTACATACCAAATCATGCAAAAGCATGCACTTATTGTCACCTTGCCTTGGAATATAAAATATCTTGGAAGACTATAAGCGAGCATTTAAATCTTGTTAGCTTTTGACTTCAACATATATTTTTCTCAAGTACCATGAAATATACTTGCTCCGTATAAACCGTTTTCAGGAAGATGGATTAATAATGACAAATTATCCATTGTGGCTCACTAGGTTAGCATTTTCTCTTCTATTGACCATCTTTCTAATCTGCTTGGTAAATTTATTCGGAACCGGCTGTGAATCATTAAAAGAGTAGCATAAGAACGAAAGCTAAAATACAGATATATAGCATACCGATACATCGAAACTTCATAGTTGCGATGGCAATCCAGAGATATTTATTTCTACACACGTGGTGCGCGTGCGAATGCGTCAGGCAACATGGACAAATATTTCAAAACATGGAAAGTATTATTCGTATAAAGTAATTAAAACTTTTAAACAGCTTGGGTAGAGATATTTTCTTAGGTGATGCAATCATATCATGAGGACTAAATTTAAGCTATTATATATATGCATATGTATTTTTCTAACCTAAAATATCACACACACACACAGAAAGAGAGAGAGAGAACACCTGGTAGGTAAAAAAATCAGGTAGCAGGATCCTGAAGAAATGGAGTCCATAGCATTGCTCATCATCATCATCCATGATCCCTTTGACAATATTTTTTCAAAGGGATCACGGATGATGATGATGAGCAATGCTATGGACTCTATTTCTTCAGGATCCTGCTAACTGATTTCTCTATCTACCTGGTATTCTCCCCCTCTCTCTCTCTCTCTCTGTGTGTGTGATATATTAGATTAGAAAAATACATAAGCATATGTATAATAGCTTAAATTTAGTCATCATGATATGATTGCATCAACCAAGAAAATATCTACCCAAGGTGATTAAAAATTTTAATTACTTTATACGAATAATACTTTTCATGTTCTGAAATATTTGTCCATGATGCCTGACGCATTCGCACGCGCACCACGTGTGTAGAAATAAATATCTCTGGATTGCCATCGCAACTATGAAGTTTCGATGTATCGGTATGCTATATATCTGTATTTTAGTTTTCTTTCTTATGCATGTCTTTTAATGATTCGCAGCCGGTTCCGAATAAATTTACCAAGCTGATTAGAAAGATGGTTAATAGAAGAGAAAATTCTAACCTAGTGAGTCACAATGGATAATTTGTCATTATTAATCCATCTTCCTGAAAATGGTTTATACGGAGCAAGTATATTTCATGGTACTTGAGAAAAATATATGTTGAAGTCAAAAGCTAACAAGATTTAAATGCTCGCTTATAGTATTCCAAGATATTTTATATTCCAAGGCAAGGTGACAATAAGTGCATGCTTTTGCATGATTTGGTATGTAGATTCAAGGTTATGCATGGCTACGACCCTTTCTTATGATTTCTTATCATAATTTTCTGCACACTTATAGTTGATAGATGCAGTTAGATCATATCTCTATAAGGGAAAACTTAAAATAACAACCTTTATACTAAAAAAATTATGTATGTCATTACTTAGTAGTTTATGGTTTTAAGACGCAAAAGCCATTTGAGAAATACTTTTCCTACCCACTATTAATCCATATTCTCAATATAGTCATTGAATTTGCACGCGAACATAATAAGAAGGAGAAGACAGTAATGTGGCGGAAGAAGAAAAAAATGACATTCCTCGTTCTCTGTTTCAGCATCAATCCTCTGATATGAACTAATGATGGCTTTCACATAGGCTTTTCCCTTTAGAGACTTCTTAGTGTCAAATGGAAAGCATACATCAGATTTGTGCAGGTCGGGTTCTTCTATGACTTTTAAGAGTCTCAACTGATTCTGTAAATTACACCCTAGTTGGGTGATACTTTTACCACTTCTCACTTCTCACTGCAGGTGCGCTCTCTAATATCCATTTTGAATATCGATAATATTACATTCAAAATGGATATTAGAGAGCGCACCTGCAGTGAGAAGTGGTAAAAGTACCACCCAACTAGAGTGTAATTAACAGAATCAGTTGAGACTCTTGAAAGTCATAGAAGAACCCGACCTGCACAAATCTGATGTATGCTTTCCATTGGACACTAAGAAGTCTCTAATGGGAAAAGCCTATGTGAAAACCATCATTAGTTCATATCAGAAGATTGATGCTGAAACAGAGAACGAGGAATGTCATTTTTTTCTTCTTCTGCCACATTACTGTCTTCTCCTTCTTCTTCTGCCACATTATTCTCTTCTCCTTCTTATTATGTGCGCGTGCAAATTCAAGATATAATATAGCAAACTAGGATTGGTATTCAAATCCCAGTCCAGATTGGTATTCAAAATTTATTTAATTAGTTTGTGATCCACATCATTTGATTCGTTGCTTGAGGCATCAATGTAGGCACAAATATCGGCGACGAGGAACTCGACGAGGAAGAACGAGGGCGGTGGCGGGCTGAGAACGGAGGGCGCGCGGTGGCGACGAAGAGAAAATTGGAGACGCGGGAACGAGAGAAAAATTTGGGAACGAGAGGGAAAGATATCGAGGCGTAGGGCATTTCTGTGCCTTTTTTAATTAAATTCCCATTTAGGTGCCCGTAGGGCCAAACAACAAATTAAGATATAATATTTTTAAATGTCGGGCACCGTAGGGACAAAGTGGCGCTTTTAGTTTCATATATGAGTATCGATGGGAATATGAAGGTTTCATATTATCATCGAGTATCATATATTGGATGTTATGCAAGCTCTGAACAAATCTTGAACGGAACTTTCACAAGAATTTACAATACCCGACCAGAATCCAATCCTGAGTTTGATGAAGCTTCAGGCCTTCAGCTTCCCCACAGAAAATAGTTAGGGCAAACCCTTTGCAAAACCATAGCTTTCATGCAGAGATGACGCTCAGAACATGCCAGCTTCCAAACACATTGAATAATACATAATCTCCCATACTCTCTCTCTCTCAATCAGACAGTTTATATTTGGATTTGAATTTAGGAAAAGAAATAAGATGGCTACAAACCAGCTTGCCTCGCCAATCTCATAACTATAAAGCTCATAAAAGTGGAAGCTTGAAGGCAAGCCATCATCGTCTCCATTCAATTGAAGCCAAATCATCCACAAAAAATAGAAATAAATATAATAATTGATCGATAGGCAAAATTGCAAGAAACCTATTCAGATTTTTGTATGAAAAAATAAGAGATGTAAAATAAGTAAAAGATTACCAAATGAAATTATCCCATCACTTGAACCCCCTCTCAAGACATTTTAGGAAAAATTCCCCCAGTAATTTTCCCAAACTCTGAAGGCTTCACAAAAATTTTAAATACAGATAATAATATGATTGAAGAGATCAATCACCAATTTTTTAATGAGGATCAACTGAAACCCCAAACAGAGCAAGCAAATTACAAAGATCCCAAAACCCCGCGTGGCCCAGCCCCAGCCCCCAGCCCCAGCCCAGCCCCAGCCCCCAGCCCCAGCCCAACCCTAACCCCAGCGTAGCCAGCTAAACCCCAACACCAACCCTAAGGCAAACCCTAACCCCAGCCCCACCCCAGCAGCAGCCGAACCCCAACCCTAACCCTAAGGCAAACACCAAATTAAGAATTAATATTTTAATTCTTGAACGTCTGTGCCCGTAGGGGTAACCCTATAGGGTTACCCCTACGGATTAATCCGTAGGGCCAAGTTAAATCTGCCCCTACGGATTAAAATTTTTGTAGTTAAAATAGAGCCGTCTATTGGGAACGACATCAAACTACATACAGAAAAATTAAGGATCGCTAGAAATTTTGTCAAAATTTTATCACTAACAGTGAACCTGTATCCAGCCTACCCACATCCTGGTGAAGGAAACTATGGACAAAAGGGATGAACCCCCAGCAAACCAATCAACAAAGAGGAAAGGATAATGCAGTTTAAGCTAGTGCAAAGAAAGGTACAGTCCCCCAAATACTCTCATAGCTCAGGAAAGCATCTTGATGAGGGGGGAGATAAAAAGAGTTTTGCAATAGGGAATTGTGTCCCATTCCTGAGGTACGGCATAAGCCTAGGAGCCAAGTTGAAATGCACTGGCAAATAACCCCTCCACACACACGCATGCACATGCACACAGACACATACAGAGTTGTAAATCATATATGAGGATAATTACACAATGTAAATTCTTGATAATAGAAGCATCCTGCAAAACCACAAACCTTTTCAGTTATATGCAGTCATGAGAATCAAACTATAGCTAGGTATTGCAAAGATCACAAAATTGAGTAGATTTGTTACATTTGTTCATTCTAGTTTGGGTGTTCAAATTCCATATTCTCGATTCCAATATCACCCCTAACCCTAACCCTAACCCAGCCCCAGCCGAACCCCAACCCAACACCAAACCCTAACCCGGCCTAACCCTAACCCCAACCCAGCCCCAGCCGAACCCCAACCCAACACCAAACCCTAACTCGGCCTAACCCTAACCCCAACCCAGCCCCAGCCGAACCCCAACCCAACACCAAACCCTAACCCGGCCTAACCCTAACCCCAACCCAGCCCCAGCCGAACCCCAACCCAACACCAAACCCTAACCCGACCTAACCCTAACCCCAACCCAGCCCCAGCCGAACCCCAACCCAACACCAAACCCTAACCCGGCCTAACCCTAACCCCAACCCAGCCCCAGCCGAACCCTAACCCCAACACCAAACCCCAACCGAACCCTAACCCTAACCCCAACACCAGTCGAACCCCAACCGCCGATCGAACCCATACCCTAACCCTAATCCTAACCCTAACCACAACCGATACCTAATCCTAACCCTCATCGATCGCTACCCTAACATCATTATAATAATGTTTAACTAATTACCTGTAGGCGACGACGGAGAGGTAATCGGCGACGACGAGGGCGGTGGCGACAACGAGAACGGAGCACGGTGGCGACCACGAGATCACTGCAGGCGTGGCGACGACGATTCGGCTTGGATTCGGCGACGACGAGATCACTGCAGCGCGGCGGCGACGACGATCTCGATTTGGGAATTTGGTTTCGCGCGAGCGAAAGAAAGAGAATAAGAAATAATCGGCGTAGGGATCGATCTCTTAAATCCCTATTTATATGCCCCTACGGATTTACCCGTAGGTGCTTGGTTTGCGCCACCGTAGGGGCAAAAAACACTTTAAAATTTAATATATTTTAAATAAATATTGAACGACCGTAGGGGCAACCACTTTGCCCTACGGATTAATCCGTAGGGCCAAACTTTAACTGCCCCTACGGATGTTGTTATCCATAGGGGCAACCCCTTATTTTACTAGTGGCGTTTGGGGGCTCTATTATTCCAGTTTAGGGACATTGTGGTCCATTGCCAGTTTAGGGACGTGGTGGTCCATTGTTCCCATTTGGGGGACGGATATTGGTTTAAGGACGCATTAGTCCATGAGTTTAAGGACCCTTCAATCTGTATTATCAGTTTAGGGACATAATGGTCCAACATTCCCGCTTTGGGGATGAATGTTGGTTTAAAGACGCATTAGTCCATGAGTTTAAGGACCCCACAGTCCGTATTCCCATTTTGGGGACGAATGTTGGTTTAAGGACGCATTAGTCCATGAGTTTAAGGACCCCACAGTCCATATTGATGTGTGGCTGTCGGGACCCGTCACCTCTCTGACGACGTTGAAGGATTACAACGACAAATATCAGAGGAGTTCGGAGATATACCCTTGAACCGGATGTAAATTGATTTGAGAGAGCAGTCGTGCTCAGTCAATTTAATTTGAGGACTTACGGCCAGAATTGGGCTAAGTCCAGTTGAAAATGTTCAACATTTTATTTTGTGTTTGGCCTGTCAGGGCTTTATTTGGGCTCTGCCCTTTTAATAATGCAGTGCATTTTTTCTGGCCTGTTAGGCCTTTTTAATTGGGCTCTGTCCCTTTTTTTATAATGCAGTGCATTATGCCTCTCAATTAAATGCATAGCATTTATCTTGGCCTGTTAGGCCTTTTTAATTGGGCTCTGCCCTTTTTAAATAATGCACTGCATTTTGTTTGGTCTGATAGACCTTTTTATTGGGATCTGCCCTTTTTAAATAATGCAGAGCATTTACTCTTCTGACAGTGTGCCACGTGGCCTGTCAGGCGCTTTGCGCCAATTGAGGAGCGCAAGGCATAAACTGATGTGGAGGCGACACGTGTCACGCTCTAGTGAGCGCAAGCGCAGTGCAGAGCGCAGCGCAACTGCGCTGACACGTGTCGCGCAGCGCAGAGTGCAGCGCAACTGCGCTGACGCATGTCGCACAACGCAGAGCGCAAGTTGCCTGAAGCGTTGCTTCCTTTATTTAAATAGAGCCTTACTCTGATTGGGTGCGCTGTCTTGGGCACAGCACTGGCGTGTCAGCTTTTGACACGTGGCGCGCAGTGCACTGCGCGCAGCGTAAGGAATCTGAAGCGTTGCTTCAATTTTTGAATTTTTGAAATTCAAACAGAGCTTTGCTCTGATTGGGGAAACAAATGCCCCACCCACCGTTGCGCTCACGTGGCGCACACTTGAGTGCAGCGGTGACAAGATCCCAACCGTCAGATCAACTCAGGAATTGAAGGGGCACTTAGACGCTTATAAATAGGACCATTGGCCCTTCACAGATGATCATCATTTTCAAGAATTTTGATTTTCAGAGCCTTGCTCTTGTTTTCAAGAACTCCAGAACCTTGCTCTCATTTCCAAAGTTAGAACTTTTAGAAAAACTTTAGGTAAAATTAATCTTAAATAAAATTAATTTTAATTAATCTTAACTAACAGAGGCTTGCTCTCATAGATCTTCTGATCCAAAGAAAACCCCTTTGGGGTTTCACCAACAGAGCCTTACTCTCAAGAATCCATAGATCTAAAGGGATCTTGTTTCAGGGTTTTTAACCCATGAACAGAGCTTTGCTCATGGACAAAATATAGATCTTTTTGATCTAAAAATGAAGAACTCTTAAGAGTTTTCATGGATCTTTAAGATCCCAAAATTTTTAATTTTTAAGAATTAATTTTCCTTTGATGGATTTTTCCATCATTATCACAGAGCTAGGCTCTTTTAATCTTTTAAGGAATTTTATTCCCTTGAGACCAGAGTTTGACAAGTGTCACTCTGTGACAGAGCTTTGCTCTAAAAGGGGAGATTTTCTCTTTGTCTATAGGGATTTCTCATTAATGAGAATATTCTTTTGGGGATCTTCTCATTAATTGACAGTCTCATCCAATGATGGGGCTGTCTTATTAACCGATGCATTGTTATCTAGATTTTGTGGGTCCCCCTTTGGTCCCCCTTCACTGCATTGCAGTGTAGTATCAAGCGTCAGGCTTTTAAAATTAAATTATGACACTGACGGCTGAATCTTGTTTTTCTTTGCAGGCAATCATGTCTGCTGATCTATCTTTCCCATTTGTTCGCTCAGAGGAAGGATTTCCCGAGGCGCCGGTGGACCGGGAGGTGCTCGCTCTCATTAAAGATCATGACCCCGAGCACAAGAACCTTCATCTGTGGGGTAGGTGGTATAATGAAATCATCAAGGGTCGCCGAAGCTTCGGTTGCGCGACGCCGTCTGAACCTATCTCGTCGATCCCCTATGCGGATGAACCCCCGGTGAAGTATGCCGTGGAGGTCGTGAACTGGAATTCGGAGGATCTTCTCCAGCCTTCGATCGCTGCCATTCCCGTGCAGCCGCCGCCGGCCGTGGATATTCTGGGGCGACGCATATGTCAGGGTGAGGCACGCCCTTGGGGATAGGCTTATAATATTGGATTGACCCCTCGACAACCGACCGGATATTTGCAGTGGGCCAGGTATATCCTATCAGCGAAAAGGACGCATCTGATGAAGATTGGTCTGTACTCTGCAGTCTACGTCTCATTGTTCGAGTATCCTGTTCCTCCGACATGGTGGGTTAAGGCATTCATAGAACAATGGAACATCACCACCCATACCTTCCTTCTATCGGACAGGGAAGTCTCCATCTCCCTGGAAGAGTTCGCTGAGATCTCAGGTTTGCCGGTGAGGGGGAGCATTATGAGGAGCTGCTTCCTCCTGACGAGTATGTCTTCGCCACCAAGCCATTGGTGATGGGCCTAACACCCGAGAATGCTATTCAGCACCAGTTTCCGAGTCTGGTGAAGGTGCTGAACATATATGAAGGTCTCTATTTGGAATCGGGAGTCCGGGGAGTCAGTTTTGCAGATTTCATTGCCCGCTTTCTTCGACCGGAGGTTCTATCGCAGCAGAGTGAAAAGTTCGCCAAGCTTGACGACCCCTTCGGCTTCGGCTTAGATTGTCGACCAGCATTGGAAGACGATCAAAAGGATTTCTATCTCCCCGATGCCGTCATCATGCCCTTATCAAAAATCGCCGCCCCGGGCATTGATGAGGAGACCTTCTTTTTAGGGTTTCTGGGATTGTGGCTGTGCTGGTTCGTGCTCCCCATGCACCCGCGCTACATGACACAGTCCATTTTCTACCCAGCGCATCGGATGGTGGCTGGCCTACAATTGTCGATCGGAATCGCCGGGCTAGCTCATCTATACAATGGACTCAGCATGGCGGCGGACGCTAATGAACCTGGGGTGCAACCTGCCAATTTCCCGATGCACTACTTCACTTCGTGGATGGAAATGCATATGCTCGGGGTATTCGGCATTCATAAGAGCCCTTCGTTTTTCGAGAGGTTCAGACTCCCAAGAATCATGCGGCTGATCGGCGCCTCGATTGTGAATCCGCCTCCGCGGGAGACTGGGGGGTTGCTCCTTCGTCCGCACCTGGTCGGAGCGAGGATTTTTTTCATGGACAAAGTCGTGACTATCGGCTCGGAGACCTCTAAGGCGGAGTTGGCGCTGCGTGATGGCTTCAAGGATGGGGCCTCCGTACTGAAAGCCCGGGAGATTTTTCACCTATACTCCATCCGGACGGGCTTCCTTGTGTTCAGGCAAAACGACATGGCGCTCTTCATGAGGTATAACCCCCACCGGTTTGCCCAACAATCAAGCTATAATCAGGGGGTCCCACTGGAGGCGTTTTTAGAAGAGCCCGCGGCCACCATGGAAGGGATATGGAGCGCGATGCACCATTTTATGCGGTTGAATACGGGCTCCCATTTCTTTATCAGCGAGCCGAGCTGCGTCCCCCGGGTCCTCCACGCGTACGTGGCTTGGTATGTGTACGCGATGGGTGCCATCATCCGAGAAGAGAAGCGTATGTTGGTCGACCGCAAGGGTGCGCCCCCTGGCAGCGACCGCAAAGCTCCCCTGAGTCCAAGGATCCCGGTCGTTCCTCCGCTGAGAGATGCTAGAGCTGGGCCACCGCGTGTGTTGATCAACCAAATAGTGTTGTTTCCCCAATCAGAGCAAAACTCTGATTGAATTTCAAAAATTCAAAATTTGAAGCAACGCTTCAGATTCCTTGCGCTGCGCACAGTGCGCCACGTGTCAAAAGCTGACACACCAGCGCTGCGCCCAAGACAGCGCACCCAATAAGAGCAAGGCTCTATTTAAATAAAGGAAGCAACGCTTCAGGCAACTTGCGCTCTGCGCTACGCGACACGTGTCAGCGCAGTTACGCTGCGCGACACGTGTCAGCGCAGTTGCGTTGCGTTCTGCGCTGCGCGACACGTGTCAAGCGCAGGTGCGCTTGTGCTAACTGTGCCAGCACTAAATAACAATAAAATTCTGGAAAGAACTTTCCAATCTTGTTAAAAATAAGAAGATTATCTTCTGTAAAACAGAAACCCTAGGATCAAAGATCCAACGGTGGGGAAAAATCCCTAAATCACTCAGAGAAAGATCTCTTTAACTGATTTAACAAATCAATTGGCACTATATAAAGGCCCCTAGATTCTAAGTCTAAAACACACAGAGAAAAAGAAAAAGAACTCCTCTAAAACTTTGAGAAGAACTTGAAGAAAAAATAAGGTAAACCTTTGAGAGAAAAAAGGAAGAAGAAGTTCTTCTAAAAAGATCAATTATCTAAGAACAAAATCAAAGATCTTCAATAAAAAATGATAATATTAATTAAAAAAAGAGAAGTAATTTACTTCTTTACTAGATCTTTTGATCTATATAAAGGCATTGCCTTTTGATGAACCACTGGTTTTTAAAACTTGAGACAGAACCTCTTTAGAATTAAAGAGATTCTGTTCTTTAATCTAAAATAGATCAAGATGCGCTCTGCGCTTTTGAATAGTGCCTTGCACTTCTGAAATGAGCCTCTGCGCTCTTGGGTTGGCGCAAGTCACCAGAACACACCACGTGTCAACCCCAGAATAATCTGTGCCTTGCGCTTTAAAAAATGAGCATTGCACTCGTGAATTGGCGCACTGCACCAGAGTGCGCCACGAATCAGCAACGCAATAGCGCAGCGCACTGTGCTTGCGCTCACCGGAGCGTGACACGTGTCGCCTCCACATCAGTTTATGCCTTGCGCTCCTCAATTGGCGCAAAGCGCCTGACAGGCCACGTGGCACACTGTCAGAAGAGTAAATGCTCTGCATTATTTAAAAAGGGCAGAGCCCAATAAAAAGGTCTATCAGACCAAACAAAATGCAGTGCATTATTTAAAAAGGGCATAGCCCAATTAAAAAGGCCTAACAGGCCAAGATAAATGCTATGCATTTAATTGAGAGGCCTAATGCTCTGCATTATAAAAAAAGGGACAGAGCCCAATTAAAAAGGCCTAACAGGCCAGAAAAAATGCACTGCATTATTAAAAGGGCAGAGCCCAAATAAAGCCCTGACAGGCCAAACACAAATAAAATGTTGAACATTTTCAAATGGACTTAGCCCAATTCTGGCCGTAAGTCCTCAAATTAAATTGACTGAGCACGACTGCTCTCTCAAATAAATTTACATCCGGTTCAAGGGTACATCTCCGAACTCCTCTGATATTTGTCGTTGTAATCCTTCAACGTCGTTAGAGAGGTGACGGGTCCCGACAGCCACACATCAATACGGACTGTAGGGTCCTTAAACTCATGGACTAATGTGTTCTTAAACCAACATTCATCCCTAAAATGGGAATGATGGACCACCATGTCCCTAAACTGGTAATACGGACTGTGGGGTCCTTAAACTCATGGACTAATGCATCCTTAAACCAACATTCGTCCCCAAAATGGGAATACGGACTGTGGGGTCCTTAAACTCATGGACTAATGCGTCCTTAAACCAGCATTCATCCTCAATACGGGAATGTTGGACCACTATGTCCCTAAACTGGTAATACGGATTGTGGGGTCCTTAAACTCATGGACTAATGCGTCCTTAAACCAATATCCGTCCCCCAAATGGGAACAATAGACCACCACGTCCCTAAACTGGCAATGGACCACTATGTCCCTAAACTGGAACAATAGAGCCCCCAAATGCTCTTTTGTCGGATCTAAACAATCCTGTTAAGTTGATCTTAGTCTTAAATTGGACTAACGTATCCTTAACAAATGTTTAAGTTGATATTAGCCTCAAAAATGGCTAACGTATCCTTAAACCAAAACCCCCAAAACCAAATCTAAGAAAATACGGATTTGGACTAATCCACGTCCTACGGGCGACGACATAAATTAGTCTCCGTATACAATCCACGGGCAACCACAAACAAAACAAACACCCACGACACGAAGTGAAATTCTGGAGAAGGAGAAAGTTGTTACCGCGGTGCGGTAGCGTAATTAACTGCAGGGGCTTGCACCTGCAGGGAAGAGCGTCCCAACAATCAAAAACCCCTCTAACGAGGGGGAATCTGACGAAGTCTGCTACATCGGCCGCATCCGTCTAAACCTCCGATACACGGAGCCATAAATCAACTTGGCATCTTCGGAGAGGTGAACGGATAAAACCAAATAGTATCTGTCCCGAATCTCAGGCAAGACGTCTTCACGCCGCGCCGTCTTTCGGAGGGGAACAGATGGCGCCAGTTAAATTGGCAGAATTAAAGAAGCAGATAGAAGATCTTTTGAGCAAGGGATTTATCCGTCTAAGTGTTTCCCCGTGGGGTGCTGTCGTGCTATTGGTGAAGAAGAAAGACGGTTCCTTGCGCATGTACATCGATTACACGGAGTTGAACCGAGTGAACATGAAGAACAAGTATCCCATTCCCCCCATCAACGACTTGTTTGACTAGCTTGGTGGTGCTCAAGTATTTTCTAAATTAGACCTTCGGTCAGGGTACCACCAAATCAGGGTCAAGGCAGAGGATGTATGCAAGACGGATTTTCGCACCCAGTATGGCCACTGTGAGTTTCTTGTGATGCCATTCTGTGTTACCAATGCACCGGCCATATTTATGGACTTGATGAACAGGGTTTTCTCCAAGTACTTGGATCAGTTTGTCATCGTATACATCGATGACATTCTAGTCTATTCCAGAAGTCGAGAGGAGGACCCCGAGCATCTACGTATTGTATTGCAGGTTCTACGGGAGGAGAATCTCTATGCTAAGCTAAGTGCGAGTTTTGGCTCGACAAGGTGGAATTTCTGGGGCATGTTGTTTCGAGGCATTTCAGTGGATCCGACGAAGATCGAATATATCAAAGACTGACCGACACCGAAATTAGTTGCTGAGATAAGAAGCTTCTTGGGATTGGCTGGATATTATCGACAGTTTGTCCAAGATTTTTCCAGAGTAGCGGAACCCTTGACGAAGCTCACACGGAAGGAGGTGTCGTATGTTTGGTCGGAGGAATGCACCTAGACATTCGAGCTGTTGACATTGAAGTTGACCATGGCCCCAATCCTGACCATGCCAGACAGCTCAGGTGGCTTGGTTGTTCACAGTGATGCATCGGGAAAAGGTTTGGGTTGCGTATTGATGCAGCATGGTCGAGTGGTGGCTTACGCCTCTCATCAGTTGAAAACATATGAGATGAACTACCCCATGCATGACCTGGAGTTAGCGGTTGTTGTGTTCGTCTTAAAGATTTGGAGGCATTACTTACTAGGCGAAAGAGTGGAGGTGTACACGGATCACAATAGTCTGAAATACGGGTTCACTCAGAAAGAGCTGAATATGAGGAAGCATAGATGGTTAGAGTTGATGGCAGACTACGACATTGATCTGCAGTATCACCCGGGGAAGGTGAACGTCGTTCCTGACGCTCTCAGTCGCAGGCCGTCAGCTGCGTTGCTAACTTGTCAGAAAGGGATTCTCGATGACCTTCAGAGACTCGAGTTGGAGTTAATTACTCCGGGTGTGCCCGGATAGCTCTGGCAGTTGCAAGTTCAATTATCGCTTATAGATCGCATCAAAGCTGCACAGGCTGGAGACCCTCAGTTGCAGAAATTCAGAGGGTTAGTTGAGGCTGGGTTGAGGACAGATTTGTAGATTCAAGAAGATGGTTCTCTGAGATTTGGCAGCCGGCTGTATGTTCCAAAGGGGGGTATTCGAGATGAAGTCCTAGCCGAAGTACATTGTTCCACTTAATCGGTACTTCCAGGTGGCACCAAGATGTACAGAGACCTGAGGCAGCACTTCGGGTGGAACGGAATGAAGAGGGAGATTGCCTGCTTTGTCTCTAAATGTCTAGTATGCCAACAGGTGAAAGCCGAAAATCAGAGAATAGTGGGGTTGCTATAGCCGCTTTCAGTACCAGAGTGGAGATGGGAGCACTTCACCATGGATTTTATGACGACACTACCTGGAAGTCCAAGGCGTAATAATGTCGTCTGGGTTATTGTCGATCGTCTTACGAAGGCAGCACATTTCTTACCCTTCTGAGTCGGACAAACGACGGAGTCGCTCACGGAAAAATATATGCAGGAGATTGTGAGACTGCATGGGATGCCCGTTACTATCGTGTCTGATCGAGACACCGGGTTCATCTCCCATTTCTAGAAAAGCCTGAAGGGGAGTTTGGGCATGCGCCTCAAGTTCAGCACGGCCTATCATCCACAGACGAATGGACAATCCGAGCGTACCATCCAGACACTCGAGGATATGCTGAGGGCATGCATTCTTGACTTTCAGGGTTCTTGGGAGGATCACCTCCATCTGGTAGAGTTTTCGTATAATAACAGCTACCAAGCTAGCATCCAGATGGCACCGTTCGAGGCTCTGTATGGACAGAAGTGTCGATTCCCTCTGTGTTGGGATGACATAGGTGAACAAAGGTTGTCGGGCCCTGAGCTAATAGTGCAAAAAGTGAGCAAAGTTCAGATGATCAGACAACAAATCAAGGCGGCTCAGAATTGACAGAAGAGTTGGGCAGATGCCGGCAGAAGATCGTTGGAGTTTGGTATTGGTGACCACGTGTTTCTGAAGATATCTCGGTGACCATGTGTTTCTGAAGATATCTCCCACTCAGAGAGTGATCGGGTTTGGTAGTCGCGGGAAACTCAGTCCCCGATTCATCAGACCTTTTGAGGTGCTAGAGCGAGTAGGAGAGGTGGCCTATCGACTAGCCTTGCCTCTATCACTAGCTGGTGTGCATAATACTTTCCATGTTTCTCAGTTGAGGCACTACGTTCGGGATGACAGCCATATCCTGGACCATTCGGAGTTAACTTTGGGCATTGATCTGTCCTACGAGGAGCAGCCTACCACCATTCTCGATTGTCGGGAAAAGTGCTGGAGAATAAAGTCATTCCCTTAGTTCGAGTTTTTTTGGGTGGTCGTTCTCGAGGAGAGTCTACCTGGGAACGTGAGAAGGACATCCGTGCATGTTTTTCACATCTGTTTATGTAGTGTTGTCGTTCCGTTGTTTTCATTTTAATTTTGAGGACGAAATTTTTGTATGGAGAGTATGATGTAAATCCCCAGTTTCCGTATATTTATTTCCCGTATTTTTTTCCAGATTTTTCCTAGAATTTTTACACATTTTAAAAAAGATTTTTTATTATTTTATTTATTAAATTATTACCTAAACTCTAAAACAAATCCTAAATTCTAAACCCTACCCTACCCGACTCCACTCACCCGAACTGACCTGACCCGCTCACACCCTACTTCTTCTCCCTCGTTCTCGCTTCTTTTCCCGCCTTTTATTCCCAACGTCTATCCCCACTCCTCGCGCCCACGCCCGCTTCTTGCACCTCCGTGACGACCATGTCCCCGCCAACAACCTCCGCCTGACTCGCACGCGGGATGACCCAGCCACCCATGTTTCCTCGCATCCCCTAAATACTCTCTCCCTTCTCGCTCGTGCCGACGCCCCGCGGTGCCCACTTCCCCAACGTCCACGACGACCTCGATCCCTCGCTCATCTCCCTCTGCTTCACTCTCTCACTCATCTCTCTCTACTTCACTCTCCGTCCCTCGTCTTTCTCTAACTCTCTCTCTCTCTCATTCCCACCCCTTCCTCGTCATCGTCTCCGGCAACCAACCGAACCACCAACCACGCATGAACCTCCCCTCTCGTCACCACAACGCCCGAGCCTAAGCCACTGCACCCGAACCCACGACCAACTACCTACTGAACCCCTACACCTCACCGACGAGCCCCGACCACCTTATTATCATCGACCCCCTCATCACTTCCACCGTCAACTCATCTCCATCACCTCCTCTCCTCCACCGCCGACTCTCCACCAGGCGACAACCGATGCCCTCGGGGTCCCAAGCCGACCCCGGCTCCTCCTCCTTCACCCGAGCGCGACCCCGGCGTCCACGATCTTCGAAGCTCCCCGATTCTCCGAGCTCCAAGCTCCTAGCCCCAGAGCTGCCTGAGCTCACCGCCGGAAGACCCTCTACATTCGACGCCTCTGTGCTATAGCATCCATGCCCGCCTCTGCACTGCCACCATGCCATGGATGCACCACAGCGTACCCAGACATGTCACGTCCCATACCCACTCTCCACGCCACACACATCGTGCCACGCCGTGCCATCCCCCGTCGTGCCAGCCCCGTGTGCAGGCATCGTGCCCACTCCCGTACCAGCATCGCGTTCGGTACCGTGTCGTGCCGTGCCACTCTCGTGCCACGCGCCATGTCCAGCATCGTATTGTCTCGTGTGTCGAGACGAACTCCGCAAGCGGCGTCGCTCCTATATCAGCGACCGAAGGCAAATGAAAACCCAATCACTTGCTTTACATGCTAGTATTATTTTAAATGGATTGATAGGTTTTCATCGTAATGATATTATTGCATACGTATCTACATCGTCATAATAGCCGCATTTTGAACTTATAACCATTGATAATGTCTATAGTGGTCAGAACGTGAACATGGGATACCTCTTATTTTAATTGAGTAGATTAAGCGCACCCCTCGTTTAATAACCGTACACTAGTTAAATACTCGATACAAATTCCTAAACCAAAACATATCTTGTTATGGAGGAACCTATGATAATTAGATCCTTTTATTGATTATGAATACCGTGTCGGAATTTGGATGCAAAATATCGTGTTTATAAGCATGTATCGTCGCCCCCTAAAGGCGACACTAAATCTGAATTTTTGCAGCGCATGTTACCTCGTTAAAATTGTTGTGAATTAAATAAAATTTGGAATGTAACGTTCAACGGCTCATATCGAAGCCGACTTGATAACCTAAAACCATCCATAGTTTGTTTCTTGACAATTTTAGATCACTGTAACGATACTTGGTTGCGAACCCGGCACTGGACTGCAGTCCGGGGGAGCGTTTCGTTTTGGATACCAGACTTTGAACACCTGTGCATCCCCGCTTTAGACTGAAAATGCATGGAGCCATATATGAATACATAGATAATTTAATTAGCTAACACCTGAATCTGGTCCCTTTTCGTTTCACTATCGTTTGATATTTAATTTGCATTTTAGCGTACCGATGTGTTCTGCAGTTTCTGCAGTGACCTCTCTTACACAACTACACTAAACAGGACATAAATTCTAATAAAAAAATGCTATTGATAATCCGTTTGATGCGTTGGAAACTTAATAGACAGAAATATATTTTATTCAACTGGGAAAACACCTGAATATGAACATAATCACTGGTAAAACGCGCGTGAAGTTGGGCTTCCAGTTCTAAAACTGGAATTCCAGCAATCGATCGCTACCTTAAAATGACGATAATTCCCTAACCTGAATTCCGATTGACATGAAATTAATTTTACTGTTTAGATGATCAAGTGTGCTTCGTACGTATTTTATATTATTTTGGTCTATTCTATACGTGTGATTTATCGTAAATTTTGCAGGTTATATGGTATTGGTGGTCATAAAATAGTGAATATTTGTTCAGTGCATTTCTGCCTATTTTCGTGCTTGCTTTATACCTGCTTCATAGTGATCGTTCACACTGAGACCTAGCGACTGTTTTGCATTGTCGATATATTAGTGTTAGTTATTGGGTTTTGGCAAATACGACAGTGATATTGATAAGTGGAAAAGTGATTGAAAATAACAGCGATACGCATTTGTTCACAACCTATCTAATACCTGAATACATACTATAACCTGGGAAATGGGTAAATCAAGGTGGAATTGAACTCGTATTTAGCAAGTTACAGTGATTTAGAGGATGATCATTCTCTATTAGTGATATATATACATATACATATATTAGGTTGTGGGCCTAGCGGCACGGCTGACAGGGTTATGTCCCGGGCACAGCGGACCGTAGTCTCGGACATGCACGAGACCCTTATTAAAAATGAGCATTCTTTCCACCATTTGATTTCATTGACTTAGTGACCGATGAGTAGTGACATACACATTGCCCAGTTTACTGACATGATATGTAACAACCCTAATTTTCTTATACACTTTTCTATACAAATTTTTTTTAAAATTTTTAAAAATCCATAAAGGAGTATTTTAACCTGAGCACAATATATATATAAGTAATTAATTTGTTTTTAAATAACTCCATTTTTAGTGTACATAAAATTGTTTTAAAATTAAAGTAATACTTAGGGTATTTAGTGTTGCTGTTACCACTTTAAATAGTTATTTTCCCACAATAATTACAAGAATGAGCTTGTAGCTCATTGGTAATACCTTGCACTGCTGAACCAAGCCACCATAGTTCAAATCGCATGCCTCACATTATTTTTGTATTAATTTTGTTTTAATTTCTTTTGGAAGTCAACGGTCAAAAGGCCATAACTCCCAAAATATGTACTGGACAACAAAAAGTAAATATACCAAATTGTACCCCCAAAGAATCCCCAGCCATTGGAGCCCTGACTCGGCCCGACTCGGCACCGCCGGCAGGCGACTCGGCCGACTCGGTCCGGCGCCGCCGGCCGGACTTGGCCAAACGGCCGAGTCACCAACTGAGAAAAGTTGTCTCTTGACCCGGTCCACCCTCCTGCATAATCTAAATGCTTGGATCGGTTACCAATTGCCCAATAAATCCCTTTTAATCCTAGGTTTAATGATTTTTAATGAATTTTATATATTTTATATATTTATTTTATTAAAAACCCTAATCCTGGACTGACCCTATATAAACCCCCATACCCTCTACCCTCTCACCCTACATTCCTAAGTCCACTCTCTAAAAATTTCAACAGAACTTGGTACGTGAGAAAACGAGCGAAAGGCGAAGCTCTGACGAAATCGACGGCGAAATTCCGGTGATCGTGCTAGGACCTCTTCACGACGTTTCGACGCACCGGCAAACCCTCTACCTCCCTCTCACTCTCTAGCGTTGTCCAAACCCGTAAGTCCCTCTTTTCTACTGTCACGACCCAAGTTTGGATATGACCGGCACTTAGATTATATCATATCTAAAGATATGCACAAGTCCAAGTAAGCCGAAAACCAAGATCATAATACCTTAATGCGGAATTATTTATAAAAATTTAGTTTTTTAAGTAAAAATCCCAATTCATGAGGTTAATTTATTAAACAAATAAGAAAGGTTAAGTTTAGTTGTATTCCTAGTTGGAATCAACAATATTAACAATGAACATGAATATAAACATATAGAACATCACTATGAATCTCATAAAGAAAGAAACTATGATATACTGACCAAATGATTTCAACTGTCCATATATATATAAAATCTCTCATTCTAAGTCAAAATACAGGTTTGATGGAGACCTTCTAGATACAAAATACAAAATCAAAAAGGAAGGTTACTACACATGTAACCTACCTAACAAAAGATGAAATACAACTGTGAAAGTAACTCCACCTCGCAGCTACCCGTCCACTCTATCCCTGCAAGGAACTGTGGCACAACGGGGGTGAGTTGTCAACTCAGTGAATATAACTAACATATAACGGTGAATAAAGTAAATATGACAATCATACTACGGAAATATGAATCAAAATGAGGTATGAGTATATGTGAAATTCAACAATAAATCTCCTGATACTAGGGAAATCTCAACTCAATAAAATCATTTCTCAGTGTCCATCAACGACACAAAACTTCCATTTCATATAGGCATCATTCCCCGAATGATCCTGAATCAACAATACCAGTCGTTATCATCTAGATACACGCCGTATATTTATCACTAACTCCAGTATCGAGTAACCTCGCTAGGCTCCCCCGTCTCAATACGGCTATCCTGCCCCTCGGTCTCGACCGGGTCCACCATGTATCCAACTGTATATCTCCCCCACTCAGTATGGATAACGTATAATCCGCGACCATATATCTTCCCCACTCGGTCCGGAATAAAACCAAAACAGAAATCATCTCATAGTGGACATGACACATCAATCATGAAAACACTGGATTTATGTAATAGTATTCAAAACTCAAAACCATAAATCCTCAATTCTGCAATTACCTCATATATAACACAGAAATACGCATATGGTAACATGACGTAAACAATGAAATTTACTACTATTATTGATATGTGAAATACGATATAAATTCATGTTAACAAGTATGATGTTTAAGTGTAAAGTGACATAGCAATATCGACGAGGTGTGTGTAGCATATAAGATGTGCACGTGGCATGACTCGTCGATAATTGTGAAGTGTTCTAACAACTATGCAATTTATATGTGTATATAATGAATGTAATTCATCAATTGGGCATAACAATATATAACATTAAGTTAAATAAAATTACGGGCGAAACACGCCATCTTTACAAAATTCCCCGGTAGATGTTTAGTCTACTCACCGGAAAGGTCGAATCTACTCCGGAATTGCTAATCCTTTCCCTTTCCTCGCCGCTTCCGAAATTCTTGTATCCGTATCTAAATTTACAATTTAACTTATATAAGAAAATTGGCTATTCCGATATGACGGAAATGAAAAACACCCTTTCCCACATACAAGTTACATACTATTTAATTATATCAAGTTATTAAACACTTAATCTTGCTGAATTTTAACCTTAATCTGTACTGTTACAGAATATAAAACGCGACGTGTTTTAGACGTATCGTATATAGTGTTTTGAATTACCCTTCCGATATATGATTCCAGATTCTCTTTATAGTGAAACTAGTTTAATTAAACAGTACCAAAATAACCAAGATAACACACTGGAGCATACCCAACAGAGCAAACCCACCTAGCTCCTAACATGGCCGGCGACACCGGATTTTCCCTTATGGCCGCCGGCCAAAAACCGGCCCCCTGGTGTCGTGGTCTTGTGGTTTACTCTAGTTGTTACCTATATCATTTTAACTCTGTTTAGTTCAATTAATTATCTTCTAAATATTAGCAGATTTTAACAGAGCTTAATGTTAACTAAAATACGATATTATGTGACTTGATTAACTCTAAACTAACTAAGCTACAGAATTTACTCCCTACTGTGTTTAAGAGTTTTACTCTCCTATATTGCTGTAGGAATAACCCTCCAAATTGCTAAGTCCCTCCTAACTTGATGATGATCAACTCATAGAACATAGCTCCATTCTTCTTCCTCTTGTTCTTTCATGTTCTCTTTTAAATTTCCTTTTCTTTTTAAATTTCTTTAAGTTTTATTCTCAGTTTTGAACTGAGAATGAGCTTTTTAAATGAATGGAGGAAGGGATAGGGTTAAGGAGGTGGTGTCAAGTGTTGAAGTGTGTGTGTTTCATGCAAGGAGGAGGTGGAGGTTGAAGGTGTGCTTGCAAGCATGAGCTGGTTAAGCTTTATCATCACATTTTTCTTTTTGATCTAAATAAAATTCTGAACTAATTTGACTTTTCCACCACTTTCAATTAAAACCTTAACTATCTTATATTTGCATAACACTTTAAATTTTTATATATTAACCCCTCACAACCTAACTTATTATAAAACACACATTTTGTTAAAATGAAGCTAAATTTGTCACTAAAACCCTTATAACTTATTTAATTTGCATTCAAAAATTCTAATTTAATTTGTACTACATATAACTTATGAAGATTGACATATTTTATTTTAACAGTTTTTTGATTTATCAAATTATTATTAATTTAATTAATTTTTATTTATTTCTAAATATTACAAATGTTACAATATTCCCCCCTTAAGAAAATTCGGTCCCCAAATTTAAAATAATTACTAGACATACCTATGAAAAGATGTGGAAATTTCTTTCGCATTGCGTCCTCCGTCTCCTAAGTAACCTCCTCGCGATTCTTTCCTTGCCAGAGAACCTTTACAGATGGAAGTATCCTTGATCGTAGTTGCTTTGCCTGTCTGTCCAGAACAGCGACGGGCTGCACTGTATAGGATAAATCTGGCTCAAGCTGGAAAATCTGATGCTGGATCGCGTGAGATGGATCGTGAAGAAATCTGCGAAGCATCGAAACGTGAAACACCGGATGTACGTCGGGAAAATTAGGTGGAAGTGCTAACCGATAAGCTACAGCGCCCACCCTCTTTAAAATCTCGTAAGGTCCAACATATCTGGGGCTGAGCTTCCCTTTCTTCCCGAAGCGCATCACACCTTTCATTGGAGATACTCGAAGGAACACCTGATCTCCCACATCAAACTCGAGTTTACGTCGTCGTCGATCTGCGTATGACTTCTGTCTACATTGAGCCGCTTTCATTCTTTCTCGTATCAATTGAATCTTCTCTTTAGTTTCCTGTACTATTTGCGGTCCCAATATACCACTATCGCTAAGTTCCGTCCAGCAAACGGGTGATCGACATTTCCTCCCATACAAAGCTTCAAAGGGTGCCATCTGGATCGTCTCCTGAAAACTGTTGTTGTACGAGAATTCTATCAAAGGTAGGTGACGATCCCTACTACCACTGAAATCTAGGCTACAAGCCCGAAGCATATCCTCTAGTATCTGAATGGTCCGCTCCGACTGACCGTCTGTCTGTGGGTGGAAAGCTGTACTAAAACTCAGTCGTGTACCAAGAGCGTCCTGAAGTTTCTGCCATAGCCTGCTAGTGAACTGGGTACCTCGATCTGATACTATGCATGTCAGCACTCCATGTAGACGTACAATCTCATCGATATAAACCTGTGCATACTGAGCAAATCCATACGTCGTCTTCACTGAAAGAAAATGAGCGGCCTTTGTCAATCTATCTACAATCACCCAAATAGAATCATACCCTCTGCTAGTCCTAGGCAGACCCACCACGAAATCCATGGAAATCTGTTCCCATTTCCACTCTGGAATGGGTAAGGGTTGCAGCTCCCCGGCTGGCCTCTGGTGTTCTGCTTTGACTTGTTGACAAGTCAAGCATCGTGAAACATATTCTGCTATGTCCCTCTTCATTCCTTCCCACCAGTAACCATCCTTCAAATCACAATACATCTTGGTGGAACCAGGATGAATACTGTATACTGATCTGTGGGCATCCTCCAAAATCTCACGCCTCAATCCCTTAGAATTTAGCACACAGAGATGAGTCCTAAAACGTAATACTCCATGATCATCAATCACGAACTCCGTCCCCCTGCCCTGCCTAACCTGATCTATAATCTCCATCATACGAGTATCTGTAGGCTGCGCCTCTCGAATGCGATCTAATAACTGAGGTCTGGTGCGAACATGTGCTAGTTGGCCTTCTGTTGGCGAGAACTCAAACTGTATACGACTATTACATAAGATCTGCCAGTCTGTAGAAGACTGTCTCAGCAAAATGCTTAAATGAGATAAATTACTTCCAGGCCTCCGACTCAAGGCATCTGCTACAACATTCGCCTTTCCTGGATGGTACAAGATCTTACAATCGTAATCCTTCACCAGTTCCATCCACCTACGCTGCCTGAGGTTCAGATCTCTCTGCTGAAAGATATACCTTAAGCTTTTATGATCTGTGAAGATTTGACATGATTCTCCATACAAGTAATGTCTCCAAATCTTCAATGCGAATACTACAGCAGCCATCTCTAGATCATGAGTGGGGTAGTTTTGTTCATGCCTCTTCAACTGTCGAGAAGCATAGGCTATAACTCTGCCGTGTTGCATTAACACACAGCCTAAACCCACTCTAGAAGCATCGCAATACACGACGAAACCCCCTGACCCGGAAGGTAAAGATAATACAGGTGCAGTCGTCAACCGCGTCTTCAACTGTTGGAAACTCTGCTCACACGCATCTGTCCACTGAAATGGAACTTCCTTCCTGTTAATCCTGTCAAAGGTGCCGCTATCCGTGAGAAATCCTGTACGAAGCGTCTGTAATAACCTGCCAGACCTAAGAAACTCCGAACCTCCGTAACTGACATAGGCCTGTGCCAGTGTTGTACCGCTCCAATCTTCTTTGGGTCCACACATATACCTTCTCTCGTAACTATGTGGCCCAAGAACTCCACACTATCGAGCCAAAAAGCACACTTAGAGAATTTTGCATACAGTTGATGCTCCTTCAAGGTCTGCAATGTGATACGTAAATGCTGCTCGTGCTCCGTCTGACTCCGAGAATATACAAGAATATCATCTATGAATACTATAATGAACCGATCGATAAATGGTCTAAAGATATGGTTCATCATATCCATAAAAGCTGCTGGAGCGTTGGTGAGTCCGAACGACATCACCAGGAATTCATAATGCATATATCTCGTACGAAACGCCGTCTTCGGAATATCGTCCTTCCGAACCCTCAACTGATGATACCCTGACCTCAAGTCGATCTTCGAGAAAAACCCAGCTCCTTGCAACTGATCGAACAAGTCATCTATACGTGGTAATGGATACCTGTTTCGTACAGTGACATGATTCAACTGTCGGTAGTCAATGCACATTCTCATACTACCGTCCTTCTTTTTAACAAATAAGACAAGAGCTCCCCATGGTGAAACACTGGGATGAACAAGTCCACTATCTAACAACTCTTGTAACTGGCTTTTGAGTTCCTTTAATTCCATCGGTGCCATTCGATAGGGTGGTATAGAAATAGGCCCCGCACCCGGAATCAAGTCGATGCAAAATTCGATATCTCGATCAGGTGGCAATCCTGGTAACTCAGCAGGAAATACCTCAGGAAATTCTCGTATGATTGGAATTTGATCCAATGGAACTTCAGCGACCCCTAAATCCTGAACAAAAGCCAAGAACCCATGACAACCCTTCTTCAAGAGCCGTCGTGCACAAAGAGCAGAAATCATGTTGACAGGGGTTAACTTGCAATCCCCCTGCACAACAAACACTGGTTCACCTGGAAAACAAAATCTAACCACTTTTCCTCGACAATCTACATAGGCATGACAAGCGGCTAACCAATCCATACCAAGAAGTATGTCAAAATCTAACATGTCAAGGAGGATCAGATCAACTAGCGAATCTCTATCACCAATACGCACCGAACACGATCTGAATACGTGCCGAGATATAAAAGAATCTCCAACCGGGGTAATCACTACCAATGGTAACTTTAAAAATGATGACTCTTTCCCCAACAAAAGTACGAATCGTGAAGATACATAAGAATGTGCAGAACCGGGATCAAATAAAACATGTGCCTCTAATGAGCATACTGTAAGAGTACCTGTCACGACTGCATTTGATGCCTGGGCATCCTGTGGAGTCAGCGCAAATACTCATGCCTGGCCCCTGCCCGCATCCTGTCGTCCTCTACCTCGATCTCCTCGACCTCTCTGAGCACGTCCTGCAAAGCCTCGACCTCGTGGTGCAACTGCCTGGCGTGTAGCGCCAACTGGGGGAGGAAGTAAAGCCATCGGTGTAGGAGGTGGAAGGGGTAAGGCAACCTGTGGAGCAACGGTCCCTCCCTGAGATCTACAATCCCGCGCAAAGTGTCCGGGAAGTCCATAACTAAAACAGGTAGATGGTGGTCTCTGATCATCAGGATAAGAACTGAACATCTGGCCATGTGTCCAACCTCGTCCGACACTGCGGCCTGGAGTATATCTGCCTGGATATGACCCTCTACCTCTGCCAAACTGTCTATTCATCGGCACAACCGGCCTACTCCTCTTTGGCTCCGGAACGACTACTGACTCGCTCAACCGCTCCTCTACTCGAATCGCTGCATCCATGGCCTGTGCATATGTATCAAAATGCTGGGAGCCTATCGCCAGATACAACTGCGTGTCCAAACTCCTTAGGAACCTCTTCACCCGAAGCTCCTCCGTAGGTACTAAGTATGGGGCATATCACGACAGCTGGGTGAATCGTAAGTCATAATCTACTACTGACTACTAGCTGATTTCCTCAACGCTTCAAAACTGCTAGCTCTAACGTCCCTCACACTCTGGGGAAGAAATCTGGCAAGAAAGACTGTAGGAAACTCGGTCCACGTCATCGGAGGAAGATTCGTAGCTCGCCCTGTAACGCTTTGAAAATCGTTTCGGTGAAATTTCGGAAAAAAATCGGTAAAATAAGGAGCTTTTCTGTAAAAAGTCAAAATACAAATATCTTATTATAAAAATTAAATATACATATTCTAGCTATGTAATTGCTATTATTTGGTGTTTATTGAGCCGCTGGTGAAATTTCAAATTTTCTGAAAAAAATATTATTTTATTATTATTTTAAGCCGTCACTAATATATTTAATTAGGGAAAATTACAAATTGGAATGAGTTGAAACAAATTTTGTGCATAATGAAACATTAAATAAAATTTTATCATGTGGTTTTTGGAACGAAATCATATGCCAAAACGGTTTAGAAAATATTGAAGAAAAAAGGCTTTTTTTAGCGTAAATGGATGTTTGGGGTATTATATTTATCATTTTTCATCACCCACACCCGTACCCACATCCACACACTCCCATTTACTCCTCCCCTTGAAGAATTCAGCAGCCCCCATTTATTTTCTCCACTTGAATTTCAAAGGAAAGAAATGAAAGAAAAGAAAAGAAAATGGAGAAATGAGTTGGACCTTTGACCTTGAATTGACTTTGACTTCTTCCCCCACTTTCTCTACCTCCCTCTCTCTCCTCTCCCACTCCCATTCAGCCGACCCCCCTCCCTCCTACAGCAGCAACAGCCCCCCCCTCCATTTCCCTTCTCTTTTCTCTTCAAACTTCATCAAAAATTGCATCAAATCCATCAAAAAAAATCCCAAAACCCAAATCCGACTCCTACCCATTTTAGCTTAGCCCGTATAGTATGGATCCTTGTGAAAAGAGAGCATTTTTTAGGGCCATGGATGCTTGTGGATCTTCAAATGTTTTTGGGTATAATTCTAAAACATTTTTGCTTAATTTGTTACTAATTTCTTAAAGCTAAACTACTTAAGTGTTAATTAGGCTTAAGTTGCAAGTTTTGGAATTCAAGTTATGAATTTGAATGCAAGTTAGGCTTTTATAAAATTGGTGTATGGTTGTGTGTTATATTTAGGTTTTTTTGTCATGTTAATACAAGATTAGTAGCTTGTGCTAATGGTTAGTTTAAAATTGTGTTAATTTGCTAATTTGCTTACTGGGTTTTTGAAATTGGTTAAATACTTGGGATTAAAAATGTGTTTAGGTTTTTCATGACTTTATTAACTTTATTAAGTGTGGTTTAATACTTTAGATCATGGAAATCCAACCTAAATTGTAGTTTGTGCATTTTGCTATGAAATTGTTAAAAAGGGTATTTTGTAAACTAGAATATTAGGGTTTTTGGAATTTAATGAGATTAAATTCCGGAAATTGTTTCTATGACTTATTTAAGATATTTAATAA
The DNA here is from genome assembly GCA_030015575.1 of Agapanthus africanus. Classification (NCBI taxonomy): domain Eukaryota; kingdom Viridiplantae; phylum Streptophyta; class Magnoliopsida; order Asparagales; family Amaryllidaceae; genus Agapanthus; species Agapanthus africanus. The sequence goes on from CM057337.1 coordinate 545,698,318, forward strand.
GTATATTGGCCGCTACATTCATTTAAACATCATGTTTTGTACAAAAACGGCGAATTGTGCTCGCTAGATTTTCGGAAAAATGACTTTTTAAGTGAAATTGGGGTTTTTGGGAATTGTAAGCTATTTTATATTATAATTAGTGCTTGTAATTGTGCAAATGAGTGTGATTGGATTTTTCTCGATGGTTGACGTTTGTACATCGACGTCGAGGGTTGGTTTGACTATTATTGCATGCGTAGGCGATAGGTTTGGACCTACGCGTGATACGCGTGCCGATTTGATTTTCGTATGCCGTTTCGATTTCGAATTTAGTTTTAATGCGATACGGTGCGTTATGATATGTAGGTACCCCATGTGGACTTCGAGACGACAAGCAAGCGCGTGGCGACGTCGGCACCGGCCAGCGAGGACCAGGTGAGTAGATTTATATCTACGGGGAGAAGTCGGGTGGATGGCGTATAGCACCCCCGCAGTCCGTGGTGATGTGTACGGATGCGTATACACACCAACAATTTATGATATGTTGTTAGGATTTATTATTGATGAGTTTAGATGGATATTGGTGTTGGATTGGTGCATGGTTACGAAACCTTAGGTAGTGGGTGCACTGCACTTGCACATACACACATATACATACGTGCATACATTCCTTATTTCATATGTGCGTGTATGGGAATATATATATTATGTGTTCACATGGGTATGGGACTATGTGTTCATATACTGGATTTGAGGATAGTATTTGGAATTTGAGATGAGTCGATAAGATTGGGCTTGAGGCCAGGAGATCGGTGACGTGATTTGGTTCGTATTGAGATACGACATGATGTTTTAGCGGGTCTTCTGACATAGTAATTCTTACACCCGCATGCATACATAGATGGCATCAATATTGTACTAGACGTATGACATTATTCCGGATCATGATATTTGATAAAGAAGATACCAAATGATTAGTGTGATTGATTTGACTTTGACCCGTACCCAGATTTAGGATGCCGTACGACGGATTTACGTACGAGGTATATCTTGATGATTGATCCGCACTCTTGACTTGGGATGTCTGATTTTAGATATGGTATCTGATATGATATTATTGAGGCGGGATCACCGACTAATATATATACAGGTATGTATATGTATCGACTCAGATGTTAGGCGGTTTCCTTACCTGTAGTTCAGCTTGTTAGCTTAACCCTTTAGTTTAGTTTAGTTGTTAGATTAGATTCGATTCTTACCTATTTCAAAAACTAACGAATCGTGGGTATTTTAAAAGACATCCCAAGGGATCCTACGGATATTTCAAAAGACGTATCTTTTCATAAAAACACCGAAGCCCCTATTTTCAAAACCCCAGGATTCGTGTTATTTCAAAAGGCACCATTTGTAGGTCTTATATTAGATTATTACAAATTAGTTATCGTTGTGTCTAGTATTCAGCTCCCACATATTATTGTTGTTCGCTCTGCCTCGCATACTTATTTTGCTGCATATTCCATTATTGATATCATGCTGTTATGACACCAGCACCATTACCGATGATGCGTATGTAACACGTACACCTACTTGCCAGCTCACACACATCTTCATCAGTAATTGCCATGTCACGTACACTTTAGAGAATATATTTGCTTGACTTAGCTTGTTAGTTAGTAGTTTGATATGATATTAGTGTACCTGCCTTACATGCCTAGTTTATTAATCATACATTGCAGCTTGGTTATTGATACCAAATGCATTCATTATCATTGACATATGCACTTGTGATGATTTCTTGAGATTTATGATATTTCTGGATTTCGGGGAAAGCCGCAAAATTTACAACTTATGATCTTTTAAAATATAAAATGTTGCGGTTTTCTAGTGATGTAAAGTGTCTTCCACCATGAGTTTGCTGTGGTTTTCGAGATCCGTGTCGAGGAGTGGAGGAACCGTCACGGGTACATGGTGGGCCCGGTGCGGTACCCCGGGGCAAGAGGAATGTGGTGTTGACGTTGAGCCCGGCAGGGGAGTACTACCGACCGGTGATATTACCCGACGCGTCGGATATCTGGAGGATACCGTCGTGGTCTTGAGATGGATTGGTAGGGGCCGGTCTGGACTGACGGCGCCCTAGATATTGAGATTGAGACATTGATATTTCGAGACAGTGAGATTTATGTTTTGTGTCGATGCTAGACACTGTTGATACTGATTTCATTTATGATACCTCAGTTTAAAAATATGAAGGAAATCTCACTAATTTATGAAAACAGTTTCTTCATTTACTTGTATTCTGTTTCATGCATGCATACCTCATTCATATGATATATTGCTACCTGAGGCACTGACATGGGCATATGAGATTACACTCGGGTTAGATATTTACCCTAGCCTTGTTATAGGCTACGTGTTATTCATATTTTTAAGGCTATATTATGATCATTGACCTAGGATTGCGTTATTTATGCGATTTCTGTGCGTGGATGTTTTTCTATTCACGAGTTGGCAACTCACCCCCGTTGTGCCCCAGTTTCTTGCAGGTTTGCCGTACAGGTTTCATTACGGCTTTGCGGGCTCAGTTTCATTCGGGTGACTTGCTAATAGGTGGGTTTTTCTTGTATCGTACCCATCATATTACTTGTATAATATTATTCCGTTGTATCTAGTAAATTGCATCAACCAAACATGTTTTCTTTGAGATAGAGACCAGTGTTGTTTATTCTTTCGACCTTAGAGTCGCTCGTTATATTTCTGGTGGTTTTGAGTTTCCTTTTGAGTTTTGATCCTCGCCGTTGGCGTTGTATATTATATTGTTTGTGTGGTTGTGACCGTCGATTGACGAAGAGCTAGCTCCCGCTTGGGGATGCCCTTTTCTTGTTTTCGTATACTATTCATGTTGTATCCCGTTTGGGGGCCAGTATTTACAAAGGAGACTCTGCCGAAATTTTCAGTAAATTTTTGATGTTTTAAAAAACCGCATAATTCGGCTTATGCTATTGAAATTACTTGCTTTAAGTTGGTTTTTTCCTGCACTCTACTACTTTTCTTGGTTTGGATTTCTGGGTTTTCGGTTTACTTAGATTACGTACGCCTCGAGACGTTCGTAGTTTAAGTGTCGGTCATGTTCCGTACTTTCGGGTCCTGACAAAGTTGGTATCAGAGCGTTAGGTTTTAACTTTCGGAGCGTAGGATGACCCTTGGTTGATGGAATAGGTGAATAAAGTAGAGTGACGTACCGTTGGTATGTTCCGCGGCATATTTACGACACGCCACTCCACTTATGAAGCCTTAGGATGTACATTTCCTTGTTCAGTATTATATTCCTTCCTGATCTAGCCTCATCGGTACCAGTTTTTTTTTGCTGCTACGGTTACGGGCAGGGAGAGCTACGGCTAGAGTTGCGGTCAGCACAAGCTCGTCACGGACGAGGACAGACCAGGGAGAAATTCCGACGACACTCGATTGCGGAGATGTGTCTTTTTACTTTGTTTCCGCGCCACGAGCATTTGGCAGATCGCCTTTATGAGATTTCTCGGACGTGCCGATCAGTATCAGAGGATTGGGCCAATGGCAGAGGCCATCCAGATTTTGATGACCGTTGGTGTGTTGCTTATTCTTGATGGTTGAGGCACTGTTCAGCGTGTATACGAGCGAGCCAGTTATTTCTGCGAACGACGAGATATCGCCCCAGATGTTGGAGCTATTGCAGTATAAGTTGTACTAAGAGATGATAGAAGGTCGCTAGTCATCGAGGATGAATGACTAGGACATGTGGATCGTTCGCCTACCCTGATGCGAGGTCATCAGATAGATTGATTCCAGCTAGAGACGACTTCACGCGGAGACGTTCGGAGTCGACAGAGACGATCGAATGTCAGAAACCTATTATTCCTAGTTTAAGGTAGTCGGAAAGACATGCAGGCAATTCTATAGTCCCTCTAGAAGAATGAAACCCTAACTCGACTTAATGACCGTGTGAAAGCCTTTGAACCTTAGGGTTTGCGGCAGTTCTGCGGCGCCATTAGTGAGGCTTGGGTTTGCCCTTCTACGGCTGGACCACCGATGCTGTGGTATGTTCTCGATACTATTAAACTGTACCCAAGATGTTGAGCTCTTGGGGGATTATGAGGTTTTGACGAATCGATTGGATGGCTCGACTTAATTCGGATGCTAGGTGGTGAGATGCATTTCTTGGGAGATTCCAGATACGAGGATAGCCGTTGGAGCTCAGTCCATGCATCCACGACGGGACGAGTGCGAAGCAGTCGACATTAGAGAAAAAGTGGAGTAAGAGGTTCGTACATACCTGGATATGATGACGTTCCCCTCCGCCGACATCAGAGATGTGATGCGCATGCCGAGGCATTGTACTTGGATATACCTTCCAGAAGGAGTCGCGATGAGTATGCAGTCGTTCCAGAGCAAGATGTAGATATAAGAAAGGACAACGACTTCCGGACAGTTGGCAGAGAAGAGGCATGGAATAGACCGTGAGCAGGATTCCTTCCAGGCCACTGATGCAATGATATTCGCACCCAGGATCAGATGTGTCACGTGCATTCAGAGAGCCAGAGGCCGACGCCGGTAATATGCTGTCTTACGAGTGGTCGCGATGATTGACCAAGAGATGATCAGAGAAGTGCCAGAACGGAATCGTCCCCGTCAGCACACCTGACAGAGCCGATGAGCCGATGGACCGAAAGATTGGTAATTCACAGTGAAGACCTTGACCCAGGAGTGGTCATGGTTGTTAGTGTATATGCCCTAGAGGCCATTACTGTATCATACTAGTTTGTATATTACTTAATGAAAGCTTGGGATATTCACCTTGTATATACAATCTTGCTCAAAATAGTAGTATGCTCCTTGGTTTGTTTCTACTTCAATGTGTACATGTGTTTATTTTAGTATATCACCTATACACATTAGTGGAGCTCTTAGGATCATTGCTTGATTATCAGCGATGTGATGGCAGTCACACTAGTGGGGCTGGGTAATCTATAAGCACATCCTTATGCAGGTCCCTAGTCGCAGGACTATCAAGACAGGGCATCGATACTCCGGAGTAGACTAGCGCATGCGCTTCTCATCCCAGTGTGGGAGACGGTCTATCCCACAGCCGTCAGTACGTCGTACTTGAGATAGTATGCGGGTGCTCGTTGGGTTACGAGTACACTGGACAGGACTCGTCAGGAACTGACTAGTTGGTATTATGCCTATCGTCAGTTATCAGTTCCCAGGTGACATGAGTACAGCTTAGTCCGCTGACTTGACACTGTCACTTCGCCTCGAGTGTGTTCCCACTGTACTTTGATCACTATCCTACCACGGCTCAAAGGAGTCGTGCAAACAGGTAGTGGTTGGGTGCAGTCCCGAAGCACTTGGAGGCAGTGACGGTTAGACAGGATTCGTCTCTCCCGGTATTGGGGGTTGACATCGCGCTGTGTCTAGGAAAGCCATTACACGAGTAGTCCCTGGCCAGGGCAAACGAGATATACTGGTAGGCTTCCAGTGTTATCTCAGGGTGTTTTGGGCTTCACTCCGACACGACTTGTACCGCTATTGGGGGACTGACGTTTACCGCCCCCTAAGCCCGCCATGCGATGTATCAGACGAACAGACCGGACTGTGTGGAGAATGTCACATTCAGGCTCAGTAGGAGTTCAGATGGGTTTCGCCTCGTCGGTCTTCTTGTCGGCACTACCTGGGCACCGTTACGCACAACTAGTGCTGCTTGCGGTTTGTGGTTAAACCCACTGCCAGCGTAGTGTCGAGTCTTTAGAGTCCCACACAGAAAGCTTTTCGCCTTTAGGCAAAAGAGTAGAGGTCGCATGGTTTTGTGACAGGTCGCATGGTTTTGCGACAGGGTTCGGTCACATCCGTGCACTTGTGCACGTACAGTGTCCGGACAGTTTACACTAGCGGGCTTTGGTTTAAGCCAGATCCTAGTGTACCTTTTGGGATTGGATTTATCCGGTATGCATTTGTGTTCCTCGGAACGCGGATGCGGGTGTGTATGCACAGTTGACGGAGAGACAGAGGCAGCGGATTCTCATTAGGGTTGTTGACAGTTGACCGTTGACTATTGACTTTTTGCTCAACCCTAATGAGAATATGATATGTGAATAACAATTATATTAATTAAGTATTATGGTGACTTGGTTGTTGACTTTTGTTGACTTTGTTGACTTGTTGACTTTTGTTGACTTGTTGACTTTGTTGACCGGTTGACTAGGCTTGACTAGTTGACCATCATGATAACCATAGCTACATTTCATGGCAAAGACTTTTGCTTGCTTGCTCCTTTGTGCAAAATGAGTGCATGAAATGATATGGTTATGGTTGCTTCAACCATCATATAACACTTGATTGGTATGATGAGTTATCATTATTTTGGAATATGAGAGGGTGAAAGACAAAAGAGAGGCTCATTCTCACTTGCTCACTCTCTCTCTCGTTCTTGAGCTCTCTTGCTTTTGCTCTCACCCTCTTCCTCTTGCTTCCTCTCTTGACTCTATGGTTCACTTGTCTCATGAGTTGAGAACCAAGAACCATAGATAAAATCCCATACAAACTCTTCTCTACTCACTCTCGTTCACAAGGTTTAGCAAACCGAGTGAACTAGTTTCTTCAAAGATCGAAGAAGGAGCCAAAAGGTTGACGCTTTCAGGTGGATCTATCTTCAGCGTAAGGAGACGACGGGAAGAAGCCGATCCGGACCACCATCGGAGTTTGAAGACGAAGGAGTTCAAGACAAGCAAGGTATAACCCCCTAACCGAGTAGTTAGCAACTCGTAGTTAGGTTGTTAGTTAGATGTTTAACAAAGATCCGGGTTATAAGTCCATGTTACCACCTCTAAGAAAATCGTTTTTTATCAAATTCTGCATGCCCGAAAGTACCGGAAGAGGTAGCATGGATTTACAGTGGTGTCAGAGCCTAGTTAAACTCTATCTAACATGTTAGCAAGTAATTAGAAGATCGATCAAAGAAAAAGTCACGAAAACGAACCCGAGAATTTCAAGTTTCTGTCGATTTTTATTCTGTTCAAAAGTTGATAATTTTCATCTTAAAAATCGGCTCAGGCTTTTATTAGAATAACCACCAAATTTGGTCCCTCGATCGTTTCAAAGCGCCGCGGAAACGCGGCGGGAGCACGCTCCCGCCGCAGTTCCGCGGCCGAGTTGACTCGGCCGAGGTCCATCTTTGGTGCAGTGTATTTCTGGGGTTGTTTTGGGAATTTTGGTATATGTATTTTCAGCCCAGATTTTCCAGAACGAAAATTTTATTTTTGGGGTCCTGAAAATCCGTATTTTTGATCGAACTTCTAAAAGACTTTAGTTTACGGGTTTTTCTGTAATGTGATATTTGTATTGAACGTCTACTAATCGCTATATGTCGATTAGTGGGGGTTATACAAATCTGTGATCTGTAATGTCGATGGAATGTGTATATGAATATGTTGGATTGTCGCGGGTGAATAGCCGGGGGTTATGAGACGAGAGTTTTTCTTTTCTTTCAATTCATGTAAATTTGTAAATTGATGTAATAATTATTTGTATGGCCACACAACCGGGTCGGGGTAGTAGCCGTCATTGTATAATTTCTTTTTACAGTTTTTGCTCCTAGGATAGACCCATGGAGGGGGTGCACAAACTACCGGGTATGCCGAAGTGCCGAGTGGCCTACTCATGGAGATGAGGGAGGTTGCTTTGCTTCGGGTACTTGGCGGGTAGTTTGCCGCACCCGTAGGGGTCTTGGGTGGGGTATTGGCTATTCACCGCAACCGTGTAATCTGCTTTTCGTTACAGGCTTGTACGAATTACAGATTCCTAGTATATCCAATGTATTCATCTGTGATCTGAAATGGCTATCATTGCAATATATCTATATATGATATTATTTAGGCGTTGCTTATGTTTTACAGCCGCGCTAGCCCAGCCCCCGCTCTGTCGTTAGTTAAGTAACCTAACGGGTAATGACGGGGCCCAGTGGCGAATGCGAATGGTATAAGCGTACGTCATATTTTGGTTGTTTTCTGCAATGGTAGGATTAAATGATGGGACGCATTAAAAGAACTAATGCAAGAATATCACGCATTAAAAGAACTAATGCAAGATAATAAACCAAGTTAAAGTCGTTGGAACACTTTCGAAAAACCACTCGGTTCTTTTCAAAAACAACTTTTAAATGCGGAGCTTGAGCCACTCCTTTTAAAAGCTATCTTGTTCCATCGACTATATCAAGTTCACTACGTTTACGGTTTTGCCAAAATCATCCGTAGCCCTCCATCATTTCAGTTAAATATTCGGTAGTATTCAAGCTATGTATTTTGACCTCACGCCAAGGCATAGTGATTGGTAGCTGCCGGATATTTATCTGTTCCATAGATAGAATGCGTTGGTTTGAGACAGTCGTACTGCCATTTTGGCCTACGTCAAGGGTATGTACGGGTGGGTTCAAATTAACCTGGATAATGATGGGATGAACTTGACATGTGACTTATGACATTTTGACCTCACGCCAAGGTCATAGGAGCATGGGGCAAAAATCCACATCGGGGGTTTCATAAGTACTGAAACTTGCTAGATTTGCATACCATTTGGAGTGTGATGATTCTGGTAGGATTCCTTCAGTTTCGTCACGCGATGATATTTGGATCCCGATCCTACTGTGAGTATATGCTACTCCTCGGGAAATTTCTCACTAAACGATCAATGCTATAAACCTAGTAGGTGCCTAGAAAGGTGTTAGCGGGGCTACGCCCTCAGGGAAAAGAGGTTATTTAATTAAGGAACTTCGCGAAAGCATTGGAAAACCTCCCTCGAAGTACCGACACCGGTCTGGCTGAACGGTTAAGCAAGTATTGTGCGGTGGGATTGATCCCGACTAATTCTTCCTTTATGGTTTGAGGAGGGATTCGAGAAACAGTGGGAGCCATCCTGTTTAGACAAACTAAAAACCACTCTAAACTTGCAAGAGCATCATGCTGAGTGTTTCTTCTTCTCTCTCCTAATTGCAGCGACCAATCGATATGACTGGACTTAAGTTACTTCTAGATAAAAACATACTGACAGGGCCAAACTACAAAGATTGGCTCAGAAATGTCAAAATGGCAATCACTTACGACAAGCTGGGGTATCTTCTTACCACCAAAGCTCCCCCTGTCCCTGGTCCCACTTCCAGCGTCGTGGATAGGGAAATCCGTAAGACTTGGGAGATTGATAGCGCGAAGGCCAAATGCCTCGTGCTTGCCTCCATAGACAATGAACATCAGAGGAGGCACGAGAATATGAACCTGGAATCCATATTTCTTCATACAAAAGAACTGTATGGAGAGCAGTCTCGTATCGCAAGATACGAAGCGTCGAAAAAGTTATTTTCGGCAAGGATGGCCGTCGGATCATCAGTAGCCGAGCATGTGCTAAAGATGATCGGCTACATTGAGGAGCTCGCGGACCTAGGGACCACATTGGAGAGTGAGCTCTATACGGACATAGTTCTCCAGTCCCTTCCTTCCACTTACGCCCAGTTTATACTGAACTTCAACTTGCAAGAAAAAGAAGTTGAACTTTCAGAGCTCCTCAACATGCTGAGGAGCACAGAGGGCACCCTACAGAAAGGTAGGGAAACATCCACTTTATTTCTAGGAGGATCATCTTCTTCTAGGTCCAATGCGAAAGCCAAGGGAAAGAAGAAGAAAGCCCCCGCCAAACCAAGGGGCGGTGTTAATAAAGTGGATACGAAGGGAAAAGCTAAAGCAACAAAGATAGCGGGGAAGCTAGTGGATAAGGAAGAATGCTTCTATTGTCATAAGAAAGGACACTGGAAGAATGATTGCAGGGCCTGGAAGGCCAGAACACAGGAATTGAAGCAGGTTGCAGCTTCAGCTTCAGGTGTGTATGTTATTGAAAACTGTCTTTCAATAAACTCTACTTCCTGGGTATTGGATACCGGATCAGGATCTCATATCTGTAATTCTTTGCAGGCGTTGAGAAACCGTAGGGTTTTGAAGGCAGGTAACATGACCCTCAGAGTTGCGAACGGAGCTAGCATGGATGTTAAAGCCGTGGGGGACTATCACCTGGGAATGTCAGATGGACATGTTTTAGTTTTGCGTAATTGCTTTTTTGTACCAACGCAACTTGTAATATCATTTCTGTATCTTTAGTTTCTAAAGAAGGTTATGAATTTGCGTTTGTAAGTAATGTTGTAAACATTCACCTTAATCAAGTTCTGATTGGGTCAGGTACATTGAGTAATGGTATATACGTATTAAACCAACCACAGATTTTCAATGTCCAGAATACAAACAAAAGAAAGTCTCCAGAAATCAATCAGGCTTTCTTATGGCATTGTAGACTGGGTCACATCAATGAGAGAAGGTTGACGAAGTTACATACAGAAGGATATTTGAATCCGTTCGAATATCAATCGTATGCCACTTGTCAATCCTGTCTCAAAGGAAAGATGACAAAGGCTCCGTTTACTGGATACGGAGTAAGAGCGAGCGAGCTCTTGGGACTCGTACACAGTGACGTGTGCGGTCCAATGTCTACACATGCGCGAAGCGGTTATTCTTACTTCATTACTTTTACGGATGACTTCTCAAGGTACGGTTATGTATTCTTAATGAAACATAAGTCCGAAGCCTTTGGAAAATTCCAGGAGTATAAGAATGAAGTAGAAAATCAAACCGGAAAAAGTATCAAGATTCTAAGATCGGATCGAGGTGGAGAATACTTGAGTGCCGAGTTCCTGGACTATTTAAAAGAGACGGAATTCTCTCTCAGCTTACTCCTCCATACACTCCGCAACATAACGGTGTATCGGAATGACGGAACCGAACCTTATTGGATATGGTACGGTCCATGATGAGTAACGCTGAGTTACCGCGATCATTCTGGGGATATGCGCTAGAATCAGCCACATACCTTTTAAACCGAGTTCCTACTAAGACTGTGCCTACCACACCATACGAGTTATGGAGTGGGAAGAAACCCTATCTTCAATATCTGAAGATCTGGAGATGTCCAGCTTTTGTCAAAAAGCAGCATGCGGACAAACTCGAGGCACGCTCAGTACTGTGCAAGTTTGTGGGATACCCAAAGAACACCAGGGGGTATCTTTTCTACTACGCAGAGGAACAAAAAGCCCTTGTTTCTCGTAATGCCCACTTTCTAGAACACCAGTTCTTGGAAAAGGAAATAAGTGGGAGCGCAGTAGAACTGGAAGAAATTCCAGAACCACGGACTATTACTGAAAGTTTAGTGGAACAAGAGGGTTCGAAAGAACAGGATATTCCTACGCCGCTCCGCAGGAGTAGTAGGCAGACTCATCCGCCCGAGAGATACTACGGTTTTCTCATAGACGGGGATAGAGAGGATTGCATCATAGATTATGATGAGCCTAATAGCTTCCAGCAGGCCGTTCAGAGCGTCGACTCGGTAAAATGGCTGGATGCAATGCGGACCGAAATGGAGTCCATGTACACCAACAAGGTATGGACGTTGGACATTGCTCCAGACGGGGTAAAACCTGTAGGATGCAAGTGGATCTTCAAAAGGAAGATTGGTGTAGATGGACAGGTTGAGACCTAAAAGCTAGACTTGTAGCAAAGGGTTTTCGTCAAAGACCTGGTTTGGACTATGACGAAACCTTTTCTCCAGTGGCTATGCTGAAATCCATTCGGATCCTTCTTGCCATTGCTGCCTTCCACGATTATGAGATCTGGCAAATGGACGTAAAGACCGCTTTTCTAAATGGAAATTTAGAGGAGTGTATCTATATGGACCAACCAGAGGGTTTCATTCAGAGTGGGAGCAGCGGAAAGATGTGCAAGTTGCTTAAGTCCATCTACGGACTAAAGCAGGCATCGCGGAGTTGGAACATCTGTTTTGATGAGACGGTCAAGGAATTTGGCTTTATCAAAAATCTATATGAACAATGCATCTATAGTAGATTTGTAGTGAGAACTGTAGTATTCCTAGTTTTATACGTGGATGACATTCTCTTAATAGGAAATGACATTCCTATGCTACAATCTGTCAAGGGGTTCTTGTCACACAGGTTCTCCATGAAAGACCTGGGTGATGCCTCATACATCCTGGGGATCCGGATCCATCGTGATAAATCCAAGAGGATATTAGGACTTTCACAGTCCAGGTACATCGACACCGTACTGAAAAGATTCAGTATGGAAGATTCCAAGCGCGGTAACCTACCGGCTTGTCACGGGATCACCCTCTCTAAAGAGATGTCTCCCAAGACTGATTTGGAGAGGGATCGCATGTCTATTATACCCTACGCTTCTGCGGTAGGCTCTATAATGTATGCGATGTTGTGTACCAGACCGGATGTAGCTTATGCACTTAGTGTGGTAAGCCGGTATCAGGCAAACCCTGGGGAGAAACACTGGATAGCGGTAAAGAACATTCTCAAGTACCTGAGAAGGACTAAGGAGATGTTCTTGGTGTATGGCGGAAAAGACCTCCAGATCGAGGCCTTTGCTGACTCCAGCTTCCAGAGTGACAAGGTTGATTCCAAGTCCATGTCGGGTTTTGTCTTTACCCTCAATGGAGGGGCGGTGTGTTGGAAGAGTTCCAAACAGGAAACCGTTGCAGACGCGACGATGGAAGCGGAATACATTGCTGCATCTGATGCCGTAAAAAGCCGTCTGGATGAGGAAGTTCTTGAAAGAACTTCAGGTGGTTCCGTCCATTGTTGATCCAATACCTCTGTATTGCGACAACAACGGGGCTATAGCTTTAGCGAAGGAACCCAGGTCCCATCAGAGATCCAGGCACATCTTGAGGCGGTATCACCTGATCAGGGAGATCGTAGATCGCCAGGAGATCGAGGTTCGGAGAGTCACTTCAGAAGATAACACTGCAGATCCATTCACCAAGGCCCAGCCCCAGACTCGGTTCGAGCGGTTGATCGAGATGATAGGTCTTCGATACGCCAGTACATGGCCTTAGTGCAAGTGGGAGATTGTTAGTGTATATGCCCTAGAGGCCATTACTGTATCATACTAGTTTGTATATTACTTAATGGAAGCTTGGGATATTCACCTTGTATATACAATCTTGCTCAAAATAGTAGTACGCTACTTGGTTTGTTTCTACTTCAATGTGTACATGTGTTTATTTTAGTATATCACCTATACACATTAGTGGAGCTCTTAGGATCTTTGCTTGATTACCAGCGATGTGATGGCAGTCACACTAGTGGGGCTAGGTAATCTATAAGCACATCCTTATGCAGGTCCCTAGTCGCAGGACTATCGAGACAGGGCATCGATACTCCGGAGTAGACTAGCGCATGCGCTTCTCATCCCAGTGTGGGAGACGGTCTGTCCCACAGCCGTCAGTACGTCGTACTTGAGATAGTATGCGGGTGCTCGTTGGGTTACGAGTACACTGGACATGACTCGTCGGGAACTGACTAGTTGGTATTATGCCTATCGTCAGTTATCAGTTCCCAGGTGACATGAGTACAGCTTAGTCCGCTGACTTGACACTGTCACTTCACTTCAAGTGTGCTCCCACTGTACTTTGATCACTACCCTACCACGGCTCAAAGGAGTCGTGCAAACAGGTAGTGGTTGGGTGCAGTCCCGAAGCACTTGGAGGCAGTGACGGTTAGACAGGATTCGTCTCTCCCGGTATTGGGGGTTGATATCGCGCTGTGTCTAGGAGAGCCATTACACGAGTAGTCCCTGGCCAGGGCAAACGAGATATACTGGTAGGCTTCCAGTGTTATCTCAGGGTGTTTTGGGCTTCACTCCGACACGACTTGTACCGCTATTGGGGGACTGACGTTTACCGCCCCCTAGGCCCGCCATGCGATGTATCAGACGAACAGACCGGACTGTGCGGAGAATGTCACATTCAGGCTCAGTAGGAGTTCAGATGGGTTTCGCCTCGTCGGTCTTCTTATCGGCACTACCTGGGGACCGTTACACACAGCTAGTGCCGCTTGCGGTCTGTGGTTAAACCCACTGCCAGCGTAGTGTCGAGTCTTTAGAGTCCCACACAGAAAGCTTTTCGCCTTTAGGCAAAAGAGTAGAGGTCGCATGGTTTTGTGACAGGTCGCATGGTTTTGCGACAGGGTTCGGTCACATCCGTGCACTTGTGCACGTACAGTGTCCGGACAGTTTACACTAGCGGGCTTTGGTTTAAGCCAGATCCTAGTGTACCTTTTGGGATTGGATTTATCCAGTATGCATTCGTGTTCCTCGGAACGCGGATGCGGGTGTGTATGCACAGTTGACGGAGAGACAGAGGCAGCGGATTCTCATTAGGGTTGTTGACAGTTGACCGTTGACTATTGAATTTTTGCTCAACCCTAATGAGAATATGATATGTGATTAACAATTATATTAATTAAGTATTATGGTGACTTGGTTGTTGACTTTTGTTGACTTATTGACTTTTGTTGACTTGTTGACTTTGTTGACCGGTTGACTAGGCTTGACTAGTTGACCATCATGATAACCATAGCTATCATTTCATGGCAAAGACTTTTGCTTGCTTGCTCCTTTGTGCAAAATGAGTGCATGAAATGATATGGTTATGGTTGCTTCAACCATCGCATAACACTTGATTGGTATGATGAGTTATCATTGTTTTGGATTATGAGAGGGTGAAAGACAAAAAAGGGGCTCATTCTCACTTGCTCACTCTCTCTCTTGTTCTTGAGCTCTCTTGCTTTTGCTCTCACCCTCTTCCTCTTGCTTCCTCTCTTGACTCTATGGTTCACTTGTCTCATGAGTTGAGAACCAAGAACCATAGATAAAATCCCATACAAACTCTTCTCTACTCACTCTAGTTCACAAGGTTTAGCAAACCAAGTGAACTAGTCTCTTCAAAGATCGAAGAAGGAGCCAAAAGGTTGAAGCTTTCAGGTGGATCTATCTTCGGCATAAGGAGACGACGGGAAGAAGCCGATCCGGACCACCATCGGAGTTTGAAGACGAAGGAGTTCAAGACAAGCAAGGTATAACCCCCTAACCGAGTAGTTAGCAACTCGTAGTTAGGTTGTTAGTTAGATGTTTAACAAAGATCCGGGTTATAAGTCCATGTTACCACCTCTAAGAAAATCGTTTTTTATCAAATTCCGCATGCCCGAAAGTACCGGGACAGGTAGCATGGACTTACAATGGTTACGCACGCCAGCAGGATAGAGTTCATAATCATCGACGAGACGTCCCACTAGTGACCGCGACAGTTGGCCGAGATTCTCAGAGGATGCGCTTGAGCAGTACTATTCCGCCATTGTTGATTACGATCTTTTGGGTGATTTATTCGTATGATTTGATTTCGATGATTGAGGATTTACGATCTTTGCACAGTATTGTACTTGATATCGTTTTCGTGCTTCAGTTTCACATGTTTGTGATTTTACGATTTTAAACCGTTGAGTTGGTTTTGTGCGTATGCATGCACACGATTTCGGTCCTGCACTCGGTATAGTTTATATATGCTTGCAGTGCAGTGATACGCCTTTTGTGCACTTAGATGCACTGGACTTCGATTTCGATTGTGATACCCGATATTTGTTTTGTGCACCTTGTACACCTGATTGATTTTGCGCACGTTCGGTGCTTGATATTGGATTTCATAATTTCGTGCACGATAGATGCACCTGATTTTGCTGTCAGGCACACATGTTGCCTACGACAGATGTTTCGTGCACACCCGATGCACTTAGATCTTGTTTCTGTGCACCTGTATGGCACGTATATGGATTTTGATTTCCGTGCGCACCAGACGCACGTAGCATTCATGTGCATACTTTAGGATTGATTTCGTATAGAGCAGTACGTTTTTATGATATTGCTATGTGTTTTCGTACTGAGCAGGACTAGTTAGAGGACAGTACCTGAATATATTTTTGCATGCATTGATAGTTATTGAAGGGATTTCCAAAAAGCGAGCTATAGCTTCAGTATTTACCTACGTGTCTGATATGACACGAAATGTTTAAAACAAAGAGACCCTTCTAAATTGTTTCCAAAACGGCGGAACGTACATTTCAAACAAAGGTATATATGTATATAGTTATTTTCTTATGATAGACGTCCGCCACTGTGCAGTGTTATACGCGTTGCACAGCGACTTAAAGAGATTTGGCATGCATTTCCATCAGATACTTACAGATATAGATTCGATATTTACATGTATAGTTTCGAGTTATGTCATATTAGTTTGGATTTGGATTTGGCATTGATGTCTTCTCCATGACTCCGATGATTGCGGGATGCTTGACGGAGTTTGATTTGAGTTATATGCTCATTTTTCAAGCGCATGCGCTGCGCTACGATTTGTTTTAAGTATTTACAATTTCGGAGCCCCGACGACTTGATGGTTTTTCTTAGATGTTTTAGTATTTGGGGGAGTTTGAATTTAAATTCGGGGACCGAATTTCTTTAAGGGGGGAAGATTGTAACGCTTTGAAAATCGTTTCGGTGAAATTTCGAAAAAAAATACTGAAGAAAAAAATATTATTTTATTATTATTTTAAGCCGTCACTAATATATTTAATTAGGGAAAATTACAAATTGGAATGAGTTGAAAAAAAATTTGTGCATAATGAAACATTAAATAAAATTTTATCATGTGGTTTTTGGAACGAAATCATATGCCAAAACGGTTTAGAAAATATTGAAGAAAAAAGGCTTTTTTAGCGTAAATGGATGTTTGGGGTATTATATTTATCATTTTTCATCACCCCACACCCGTACCCACATCCACACACTCCCATTTACTCCTCCCCTTGAAGAATTCAGCAGCCCCCATTTATTTTCCCCACTTGAATTTCAAAGGAAAGAAATGAAAGAAAAGAAAAGAAAATGGAGAAATGAGGTGGACCTTTGACCTTGAATTGACTTTGACTTCTTCCCCCACTTTCTCTACCTCCCTCTCTCTCCTCTCCCACTCCCATTCAGCCGACCCCCCTCCCTCCTACAGCAGCAACAGCCCCCCCCCCATTTCCCTTCTCTTTTCTCTTCAAACTTCATCAAAAATTGCCTCAAATCCATCAAAAAAAATCCCAAAACCCAAATCCGACTCCTACCCATTTTAGCTTAGCCCGTATAGTATGGATCCTTGTGAAAAGAGAGCATTTTGGAGGGCCATGGATGCTTGTGGATCTTCAAATGTTTTTGGGTATAATTCTAAAACATTTTTGCTTAATCCGTTACTAATTTCTTAAAGCTAAACTACTTAAGTGTTAATTAGGCTTAAGTTGCAAGTTTTGGAATTCAAGTTATGAATTTGAATGCAAGTTAGGGTTTTATAAAATTGGTGTATGGTTGTGTGTTATATTTAGGCTTTTTTGTCATGTTAATAAAAGATTAGTAGCTTGTGCTAATGGTTAGTTTAAAAATTGTGTTAATTTGCTAATTTGCTTACTAGGTTTTTGAAATTGGTTAAATACTTGGGAATAAAAATGTGTTTAGGTTTTTCATGACTTCATTAACTTTATTAAGTGTGGTTTAAAGCTTTAGATCATGGAAATCCAACCTAAATTGTAGTTTGTGCATTTTGCTATGAAATTGTTAAAAAGGGTATTTTGTAAACTAGAATATTAGGGTTTTTGGAATTTAATGAGATTAAATTCCGGAAATTTTTTCTATGACTTATTTAAGATATTTAATAAGTATATTGGCCGCTACATTCATTTAAACATCATGTTTTGTACAAAAACGGCGAATTGTGCTCGCTAGATTTTCGGAAAAACTACTTTTTAAGTGAAATTGGGGTTTTTGGGAATTGTAAGCTATTTTATATTATAATTAGTGCTTGTAATTGTGCAAATGAGTGTGATTGGATTTTTCTCGATGGTTGACGTTTGTACATCGACGTCGAGGGTTGGTTTGACTATTATTGCATGCGTAGGCGATAGGTTTGGACCTACGCGTGATACGCGTGCCGATTTGATTTTCGTATGCCGTTTCGATTTCGAATTTAGTTTTAATGTGATACGGTGCGTTATGATATGTAGGTACCCCATGTGGACTTCGAGACGACAAGCAAGCGCGTGGCGACGTCGGCACCGGCTAGCGAGGACCAGGTGAGTAGATTTATATCTACGGGGAGAAGTCGGGTGGATGGCGTATAGCATCCCCGCAGTCCGTGGTGATGTGTACGGATGCGTATACACACCAACAATTTATGATATGTTGTTAGGATTTATTATTGATGATTTTAGATGGATATTGGTGTTGGATTGGTGCATGGTTACGAAACCTTAGGTAGTGGGTGCACTACACTTGCACATACACACATATACATACTTGCATACATTCCTTATTTCATATGTGCGTGTATGGGAATATATATATTATGTGTTCACATGGGTATGGGACTATGTGTTCATATACTGGATTTGAGGATAGTATTTAGAATTTGAGATGAGTCGATGAGATTGGGCTTGAGGCCAGGAGATCGGTGACGTGATTTGGTTCGTATTGAGATACGACATGATGTTTTAGCGGGTCTTCTGACGAAGTAATTCTTACACCCGCATGCATACATAGATGGCATCAATATTGTACTAGACGTATGACATTATTCCGGATCATGATATTTGATAAAGAAGATACCAAATGATTAGTGTGATTAATGTGACTTTGACCCGTACGCAGATTTGGGATGTCGTACGACGGATTTACGTATGAGCTATATCTTGATGATTGATCCGCACTCTTGACTTGGGATGTCTGATTTTAGATATGGTATCGGATATGATATTATTGAGGCAGGATCACCGACTAATATATATACAGGTATGTATATGTATCGACTCAGATGTTAGGCGGTTTCCTTACCTGTAGTTCAGCTTGTTAGCTTAGCCCTTTAGTTTAGTTTAGTTGTTAGATTAGATTCGATTTTTACCTATTTCAAAAACTAACGAATCGTGGGTATTTTAAAAGACAGCCCAAGGGATCCTACGGATATTTCAAAAGACGTATATTTTCATAAAAACACCGTAGCCCCTATTTTCAAAACCCCAGGATTCGTGTTATTTCAAAAGGCACCATTTTTAGGACTTATATTAGATTATTACAAATTAGTTATCGTTGTGTCTAGTATTCAGCTCCCGCATATTATTGCTGTTCGCTCTGCCTCGCATACTTATTTTGCTGCATATTCCATTATTGATATCATGCTGTTAGGACACCAGCACCATTACCGATGATGCGTATGTACCACGTACACCTACTTGCCGGCTCACATACATCTTCATCGGTAATTGCCATGTCACGTACACTTTAGAGAATATATTTGCTTGACTTAGCTTGTTAGTTAGTAGTTTGATATGATATTAGTGTACCTGCCTTACATGCCTAGTTTATTAATCATACATTGCAACTTGGTTATTGATACCATATGCATTCATTATCATTGACATATGCACTTATGATGATTTCTTGAGATTTATGATATTTCTGGATTTCGGAGAAAGCCGCAAAATTTACAACTTATGATCTTTTAAACTATAAAATGTTGCGGTTTTCTAGTGATGTAAAGTGTCGTCCACCATGAGTTTGCTGTGGTTTTCGAGATCCGTGTCGAGGAGTGGAGGAACCGTCACGGGTACATGGTGGGCCCGGTGCGGTACCCCGGGGCAAGAGGAATGTGGTGTTGACGTTGAGCCGGGTAGGGGAGCACTACCGACCAGTGATATTACCCGACGCGTCGGATATCCGGAGGATACCGTCGTGGTCTTGAGATGGATGGTAGGGGCCGGTCTGGACTGACGGTGCCCTAGATATTGAGATTGAGACATTGATATTTCGAGACAGTGAGATTTATGTTTTGTGTCGATGCTAGACACTGTTGATACTGATTTCATTTATGATACCTCAGTTTAAAAATACGAAGGAAATCTCACTAATTTATGAAAACAGTTTCTTCATTTACATGTATTCTGTTTCATGCATGCATACCTCATTCATATGATATATTGCTACCTGAAGCACTGACACGGGCACATGATATTACACTCGGGTTAGATATTTACCCTAGCCTTGTTATAGGCTACGTGTTATTCATATTTTTGAGGCTATATTATGATCATTGACCTAGAATTGCGTTATTTATGCGATTTCTATGCGTAGATGTTTTTCTATTCATGAGTTGGCATCTCACCCCCGTTGTGCCCCAGTTTCTTGCAGGTTTGCCGTACAGGTTTCATTACGGCTTTGCGGGCTCAGTTTCATTCGGGTGACTTGCTAGTAGTTGGGTTTTTCTTGTATCGTACCCATCATATTACTTGTATAATATTATTCCGTTGTATCTAGTAAATTCCATCTACCAAACATGTTTTCTTTGAGATAGAGACCAGTGTTGTTTATTCTTTCGACCTTAGAGTCGCTCGTTATATTTCTGGTGGTTTTGAGTTTCCTTTTGAGTTTTGATCCTCGCCGTTGGCGTTGTATATTATATTGTTTGTATGGTTGTGACCGTCGATTGACGAAGAGCTAGCTCCCGCTTGGGGATGCCCTTTTCTTGTTTTCGTATACTATTCATGTTGTATCCCGTTTGGGGGCCAGTATTTACAAAGGAGACTCTGCCAAAATTTTCAGTAAATTTTTGATGTTTTAAAAAACCGCATAATTCGGATTATGCTATTGAAATTACTTGCTTTAAGTTGGTTTTTTCCTGCACTCTACTACTTTTCTTGGTTTGGATTTCTGGGTTTTCGGTTTACTTAGATTACGTACGCCTCGAGACGTTCGCAGTTTAAGTGCCTGTCATGTTCCGTACTTTCGGGTCGTGACACGCCCTCTCTCCATCGACTCACACCACTCCTGTGCAAGTCCCTCCAAACGAAAGCTAGTCAGCTCAACTGACCTCGCATCAGAACATCGCAATGATCTACCAATTCTTGCCATCCTATCAAGAAAAGACTGAGGATCTTCCGCCACATCGGTCCCTGTAAATACCGGGGGTCTCAATCTCATAAACTCTGCAAGTGATACCTCCATCACTCTCGTATCTACTAGCGCCACCGTCTGTGTAGGCTATACCTCGGACTCTGCTATGGTCGGTGCTGGATCCGGTCTCAGTACTCGAGTGGCCTCAGCTAACTGTCCTACCACTCGCTGTAATCCCAACATACCCTCCTCAATCCTAGTCATGCGATCTGGAGGAGGAGGATCAACATGCTCCTGCACCGCCGGAACGTCCGGTGTACTAGTCGTAGTCACTGGTGGACTCGCCCTAGCTGCATCTCTGGCTGCGGCTCGCCTAGCCCTCGTAGCCATAGCAACTGGAACAAGAAACGAGAGTTGATAAGATGTAGGAACAGAAGCAATCAATAACGGGGAATCAACGGAAGAATAGATCAAGATAAATATCCTAAGGTTAGTTAGGCTGAATACGATAACGTAAATATGCTGCGGAACATACGTACGGTACTGCATTCATCCTAATTCACCTACTCCATCAAACCAAAGGTCATCCTAACTCTCGGACTTACATCAACCTATTGAAATCCCTTACTAAATTCCGTAAGGTTACTCCTAAACTCTGATACCAACTTTGTCACGACCCAAGTTTGGATGTGACCGGCACTTAGATTATATCATATCTAAAGATATGCACAAGTCCAAGTAAGCCAAAAACCAAGATCATAATACCTTAATGCGGAATTATTTATAAAAATTTAGTTTTTTAAGTAAAAATCCCAATTCATGAGGTTAATTTATTAAACAAATAATAAAGGTTAAGTTTAGTTGTATTCCTAGTTGGAATCAACAATATTAACAATGAACATGAATATAAACATATAGAACATCACTATGAATCTCATAAAGAAAGAAATTATGATATACTGACCAAATGATTTCAACTGTCCATATATATATAAAATCTCTCATTCTAAGTCAAAATACAGGTTTGATGGAGACCTTCTAGATACAAAATACAAAATCAAAAAGGAAGGTTACTACACATGTAACCTACCTAACAAAATATGAAATACAACTGCGAAAGTAACTCCGCCTCGCAGTTACCCGTCCACTCTATCCCTGCAAGGAACTATGGCACAACAGGGGTGAGTTGCCAAATCAGTGAATATAACTAACATATAACGGTGAATAAAGTAAATATGACAATCATACTACGGAAATATGAATCAAAATGAGGTATGAGTATATGTGAAATTCAACAATAAATCTCCTGATACTAGGGAAATCTCAACTCAATAAAATCATTTCTCAGTGTCCATCAACGACACAAAACTTCCATTTCATATAGGCATCATTCCCCGAATGATCCTGAATCAACAATACCGGTCGTTATCATCTAGATACATGCCGTATATTTATCACTAACTCCGGTATCGAGTAACCTCGCTAGGCTCCCCCGTCTCAATACGGCTATCCTGCCCCTCGGTCTCGACCGGGTCCACCATGTATCCAACTGTATATCTCCCCCACTCAGTATGGATAACGTATAATCCGCGACCGTATATCTCCCCCACTCGGTCCGGAATAAAACCAAAACAGAAATCATCTCATGGTGGACATGACACATCAATCATGAAAACACTGGATTTATGTAATAGTATTCAAAACTCAAAACCATAAATCCTCAATTCTGCAATTACCTCATATATAACACAGAAATACGCATATGGTAACATGACGTAAACAGTGCAATTTACTACTATTATTGATATGTGAAATACGATATAAATTCATGTTAACAAGTATGATGTTTAAGTGTAAAGTGACATAGCAATATCGACGAGGTGTGTGTAGCATATAAGATGTGCACATGGCATGACTCGCCGATAATTGTGAAGTGTTCTAACAACTATGCAATTTATATGTGTATATAATGAATGTAATTCATCAATTGGGCATAACAATATATAACATTAAGTTAAATAAAATTACGGGCGAAACACGCCATCTTTACAAAATTCTCCGGTAGATGTTTAGTCTACTCACCGGAAAGGTCGAATCTACTCCGGAATTGCTGATCCTTTCCCTTTCCTCGCCGCTTCCGAAATTCTTGTATCCGTATCTAAATTTACAATTTAACTTATATAAGAAAATTGGCTATTCCGATATGACGGAAATGAAAAACACCCTTTCCCACATACAAGTTACATACTATTTAATTATATTAAGTTATTAAACACTTAATCTTGCTGAATTTTAACCTTAATCTGTACTGTTACAGAATATAAAACACGACGTGTTTTAGACGTATCGTATATAGTGTTTTGAATTACCCTTCCGATATATGTTTCCAGATTCTCTTTATAGCGAAACTAGTTTAATTAAACAGTACCAAAATAACCAAGATAACACACTGGAGCATACCCAACAGAGCAAACCCACCTAGCTCCTAACATGGCCGGCGACGCCGGATTTTCCCTTATGGCCGCCGGCCAAAAACCGGCCCCCTGGTGTCGTGGCCTTGTGGTTTACTCTATTTGTTACCTATATCATTTTAACTCTGTTTAGTTCAATTAATTATCTTCTAAATATTAGCAGATTTTAACAGAGCTTAATGTTAACTAAAATACGATATTATGTGACTTGATTAACTCTAAACTAACTAAGCTACAGAATTTACTCCTTACTGTGTTTAAGAGTTTTACTCTCCTATATTGCTGTAGGAATAACCCTCCAAATTGCTAAGTCCCTCCTAGCTTGATGATGATCAACTCATAGAACATAGCTCCATTCTTCTTCTTCTTCCTCTTGTTCTTTCTTGTACTCTTTTAAATTTCCTTTTCTTTTTAAATTTCTTTGAGTTTTATTCTCAGTTTTGAACTGAGAATGAGCTTTTTAAATGAATGGAGGAAGGGATAGGGTTAAGGAGGTGGTGTCAAGTGTTGAAGTATGTGTGTTTCATGCAAGGAGGATGTGGAGATTGAAGGTGTGCATGCAAGCATGAGGTGGTTAAGCTTTATCATCACATTTTTCTTTTTAATCTAAATAAAATTCTGAACTAATTTGACTTTTCCACCACTTTCAATTAAAAGCTTAACTATCTTATATTTGCATAACACTTTAAATTTTTACATATAAACCCCTCACAATCTAACTTATTATAAAACACACATTTTGTTAAAATGAAGCTAAATTTGTCACTAAAACCCTTATAACTTATTTAATTTGCATTCAAAAATTCTAATTTAATTTGTACTACATATAACTTATGAAGATTGACATAATTTATTTTAACAGTTTTGTGATTTATCAAATTATTATTAATTTAATTAATTTTTATTTATTTCTAAATATTCCAAATGTTACATCTACCTTTCTATTCTTTCATAAAATACGACTTTTCAAACCCGACGGAAATCGGAACAAACCGATTTCCGATTCGGTTTTCTATCAAAACTCACTTATCTCCAATTCTATAATGCTTAAACTGATTCATGTCAACTACTAATCACTTAAAAATTAATTTGAACAAGTTTTCACACATGAAATGATAGCTTTTGTAATATACCGTATTTTTGCACTTAAATACCACTATGTTTAGTTATCATATTTAACCCTTAACAATTGCTATACCTTAAAATAGATCACGAGGTAATGACCTACCTCTACACACACGCAAATACAACCCTAAATGATATCATCAAAACTTAGAATATGATAATACAAGATTTTACATTTAAATACCATTTTCTTATAAAACCTTTTCTAAAATTTCTAAGTTATATACAATTTTAAAACAATATCTTTTAAAAGGAAAATACGATATGTCGTGGATATCGATCGTTTTTCTAAACCTGACTTTGTGGTGTCTAGGCAAGTGTGACTAAGGCGAGTGGTTACTTAATTAGGACCACTACTTGTAGTGGAGAGCCTCCTACTCACTTGGCACTTACCTGGCCGCAATTGGCGGTGAATAGGCGATTTGAGGCTTCTATGATTTATCGTTTAGACCATTCAGAAATGGTTAGTTGGCTTAGGAAACCCTAGAATCTAAAATACGGAAATTTACACCCTTTTTCAAATAAATACCTTATCTTTATAAAACCGTTTTCTAAATGGTTAGTATTTATTAAATGTTTACAAAGCGCCACTACAACCCATCTTTGGAGAACTCGTTAGGGATAGTACGGTTTATCGTGCACCCTCGGGCTTAGTAGTGTGAGATTCAGACCTCCGCAAGGAGCATTCGGTCTCGAAAGGTTTAAAATACGACATTTAAGAAAAATGAGATTTTTGGAAAATAAAATATTTATTAAAAATTATTCTTGTATAAACATATGTATATTTATCATTTAAACACCTATTTTATTATAAGATAAAGTTCAACCTTTTCCTAAAAATTACAAGATTAAAAGTTACATTAAAATACCATGAATTTCAAATAAATCAATATTACAAATTAATACCTTTATTTATGTAATTAGGATATTTTCACTAGAAATAAGACAAAATAAAATCACACTCATTATAACCATAAAGACGAATAATAAATACTTGAGGTGTAACTTGAAAACTATACAAAAGTATTTTTACATAAAAACCCCTCAAGTTTTATAAATTACAATAATGACCCTAACAAATATAGAACTTCGACTTACATTTCTTTTGGTCTGACTCGGGTTTGAGTCTGATTATTTCTGACTTGAATATGATTCAAGTCAATCTATATTCTTTAATATTCCAACTCAATATGAACACATGAATCCTAGAATCAAGTTAACAATCTATACAACTTGATTGAATCAAACTATGGATATACATCCATTATTCCGTTATTCTATTTACCTGATTATGCAGTTACAATCTGTTTACTGATATCATGGTTTTGGTCGGTCATCCAACTTACACAATACAATACTACAATACAATCAAAACACTACGGGGTTTAAGGGGTAGACTAGTACGGAATATGTTAAAGGTGGCACGAGGTGGTCACTTAAGACGTAATTACATCCATATCGTTGTTCCGTGGTATTATCGACGGAGCCTTGTACTACAGGTTACCAAGGTCCTCGGTGTAAGTGGGACTCCCCTCGTATACACTCGCATCTTCTGTACCAGGCTACAAACAACAGCGTTAATATAATATTACAATATTATAATACAACATTAAAAGCGCTCTCTCTCTCTCTCTCTTACTTTCTGTCTATTTCTCCCTTATCTTTTGGACTTATCGAGCGACCTGTTCGCTGACGACATTCTATTTCTTTCTTCTTTGAATGTCGTCAGGTGCTTTGGACCCAGCAGAGATTGAGCCCACCGGTGAAGACTTGGAGCAGTTTCACGAAGACCCCGAGATCTAGACATTGTACCTTGTTTTAATCAGTAGTTTCATTTCCTGTTATGCCATTGTTTAGGCATCGTTTTTCATTCGAGTTGTATTTACTTTTCATGCTTTGTACAAAAGAATGTTATTAATAAAGTTGATGTTATTTCATATCTCTTGTCTCTTGTGATTTACTTTTATATTGCTTAGATACGCTTAGCGTATGTACTTCTGAGTATATACGTAGCGGACCTTGTCGCGTCCCCTTCTCCGTACACCGGGAAGCGGGGCGTGACAGGTTTTTTTGGTGGCCCATGCAAGTCAGAGCTGTATGAATCCCTATCATGCAGTTCTGGTCTGCGTGAACAACCTAAGCAATATAACACAAGAACCAGCAACTAAAACATTCTTTACAATTCATGTTTTTTGAATGTTACAAATTTCTATTTCTTGAATCTTATCATTTCATGTACTTTGAATCTATCCTAACACAAATTTCCCTCACCTCTTTTACAATTTTACCAAAACCTTCGCATTCTTTCATTCCTTCACACAATCTTTACATTTTTAAAACCCTGTCAGTACACTAGCACCAAACTTTTCTTGGATTTGTTACACTTTCTTTTTACAAATTTCGAGGACGAAATTTTTATAAGGAGGGTAGAATGTAACAACCCTAATTTTCCTATACACTTTTCTATACAATTTTTTTTAAAATTTTTAAAAATCCATAAAGGAGTATTTTAACCTGAGCACAATATATATATAAGTAATTAATTTGTTTTAAAATAACTCCATTTTTAGTGTACATAAAATTGTTTTAAAATTAAAGTAATACTTGGGGTATTTAGTGTTGCTGTTACCGCTTTAAATAGTTATTTTCCCACAATAATTACAAGAAGAATCTTGTAGCTCATTGGTAATACCTTGCACTGCTGAACCAAGCCACCATAGTTCAAATCGCATACCTTACATTATTTTTGTATTTATTTTGTTTTAATTTCTTTTGGAAGTCAACGGTCAAAAGGCCATAACTCCCAAAATATGTACTGGACAACAAAAAGTAAATATACCAAATTGTACCCCCGAAGAATCCCCAGCCATTGGAGCCCTGACTCGGCCCGACTCGGCGCCGCCGGCCGGACTTGGCCGGACGGTCGAGTCACCAACTGAGAAAAGTTGTCTCTTAACCCGGTCCACCCTCCTGCATACTCTAAATGCTTGGATCGGTTACCAATTGCCCAATAAATCCCTTTTAATCCTAGGTTTAATGATTTTTAATGAATTTTATATATTTTTTATATTTTTTTTATTAAAAACCCTAGCCTAACCGTATATAAACCCCCATACCCTCTACCCTCTCATCCTACATTCCTAAGTCCACTCTCTAAAAATTTCAAGAGAACTTGGTATGTGAGAAAATGAGCGAAAGGCGAAGCGCTGACGAAATCAACGGCGAAATTCCGGTGATCGTGCTAGGACCTCTTCACGACGTTTCGACGCACCGGCAAACCCTCTACCTCCCTCTCACTCTCTAGCGTTGTCCAAACCCGTAAGTCTCTCTTTTCTACTTTTCTATTCTTTCATAAAATACAACTTTTCAAATCCGACGAAAATCGGAACAAACCGATTTCCGATTCGGTTTTCTATCAAAACTCACTTATCACTAATTCTATAATGCTTAAACAGATTCATGTCGACTACTAATCACTTAAAAATTAATTTGAACAAGTTTTCACATATGAAATGATAGCTTTTGTAATATACCGTATTTCTGCACTTAAATACCACCATGTTTAGTTATCACATTTAACCCTTAACAATTGCTATACCTTAAAGTAGATCACGAGGTAATGACCTACCTCCACACACTTGCAAATACAACCCTAAATGATATCATCAAAACTTAGAATACGATAATACAAGATTTTACATTTAAATACCATTTTCTTATAAAACCTTTTCTAAAAGTTCTAAGTTATATACAATTTTAAAACAATATCTTTTAAAAGGAAAATACGATATGTCGTGGACATCGATCGTTTATCTAAACCTGACTTTGTAGTGTCTAGGCAAGTGTGACTAAGGCGAGTGGTTACTTAATTAGGACCACTACTTGTAGTGGAGAGCCTCCGACTCACCTGGCACTTACCTGGCCGCAATTGGCGGTGAAGAGGAGATTTGAGGCTTCTATGATTTATCGTTTAGATCATTTAGAAAAAGGTTAGTTGGTTTAGGAAACCCTAGAATCTAAAATACGGAAATTTACACCATTTTTCAAATAAATACCTTATCTTTATAAAACCGTTTTCTAAATGATTAGTATTTATTAAATCTTTGCAAAGCGCCACTACAACCCACCTTTGGGGAACTCGTTAGGGATAGTACGGTTTATCGTGCACCCTCAGGCTTAGTAGTGCGAGATTCAGACCTCCGCAAGGAGCATTCTGTCTTGAAAGGTTTAAAATACGATATTTAAGAAAAATGAGATTTTTGGAAAATAAAATATTTATTAAAAATTATTCTTGTATAAACATATGTATATTTATCATTTAAACACCTATTTTATTATAAGATAAAGTTTCCACCTTTTCCTAAAAATTACAAGATTAAAAGTTACATTAAAATACCATGAATTTCAAATAAATCAATATTACAAATTAATACCTTTATTTATGTAATTAGGATATTTTCACTAGAAATAAGACAAAATAAAATCACACTCATTATAACCATAAAGACAAATAATAAATACTTGAGGTGTAACTTGAAAACTATACAAAAGTATTTTTACATAAAACCCCCTCAAGTTTTATAAATTACAATAATGACCCTAACAAATATAGAACTTCGACTTACATTTCTTTTGGTCTGAATCGGATTTGAGTCTGATTATTTCTGACTTGAATATGATTCAAGTCAATCTATATTCTTTAATATTCCAACTCAATATGAACACATGAATTCTAGAATCCCGTTAACAATCTATACAACTTGACTGAATCAAACCATGGATATACATCCGTTATTCCATTATTCCATTTACCTGA
This sequence comes from Agapanthus africanus, assembly GCA_030015575.1. Lineage (NCBI taxonomy): Eukaryota > Viridiplantae > Streptophyta > Magnoliopsida > Asparagales > Amaryllidaceae > Agapanthus > Agapanthus africanus. Next base: position 545,727,597 of record CM057337.1, read on the forward strand.
TTATGCAGTTACAATCTGCTTACTGATATCATGGTTTTGGTCGATCATCCAACTTACACAATACAATACTACAATACAATCAAAACACTACGGGGTTTAAGGGGTAGACTGGTACGGAATATATTAAAGGTGGCACGAGGTGGTCACTTAAGACGCAATTACATCCATGCCGTTGTTCCGTGGTATTATCGATGGAGCCTTGTACTACAGGTTATCAAGGTCCCCGGTGTAAGTGGGACTCCCCTCGTATACACTCGCATCTTCTGTACCAGGCTACAAACAACAGCGTTAATACAATATTACAATATTATAATACAACATTAAAAGCGCTCTCTCTCTCTCTCTCTCTTACTTTCTGTCTATTTCTCCCTTATCTTTGGGACTTACCGAGCGACCTGTTCGCTGACGACATTCTATTTCTTTCTTCTTTGAATGTCGTCAGGTGCTTTGGACCGAGCAGAGATCGAGCCCACCGGTGAAGACTTGGAGCAGTTTCACGAAGACCCCGAGCTCTAGACATTGTACCTTGTTTTAATTAGTAGTTTCATTTCCTATTATGCCATTGTTTAGGCATCGTTTTTCATTCCAGTTGTATTTACTTTTCATGCATTGTACAAAAGAATGTTATTAATAAAGTTGCTGTTATTTCATATCACGTCTCTTGTGATTTACTTTTATATTGCTTAGATACGCTTAGCGTATGTACTTTTGAGTATATACGTAGCGGACCTCGTCGCGTCCCCTTCGCCGTACACCGGGAAGCGGGGCGTGACATGATATCTATATTGCACTATTTATATTCAGTTGATATTTATTATACTCATGTTCTGCATTTTGTTGCACTTCTCATGTTTAATAATATTGCATACCCATCATATATATATTTATTACTATGTGTGTCGCCCAGACGACCTAAGTGGAATACTCAGAGGACGAAGTGAATCCAGCCCAGGAGCAGGACCTGCCATTCGAGATCGCGGAGATCTAGACTACTTCATCAGCGCCATCTCTTTTGCTTTCAGCACTTTGTATTTCATCGGTTAGTTTTTATTCCATAAAATAGTGTATTTCGAACTCTTTATATTGCAATGTAATAAAGTTGTGAACTGTGATTTTCCATTACTCTAGTACTGTTTACTGACTACCATATAATGCTAGAAGCCGAAGTGTGACTACGGTGGGATAATACCCTGACCATAGGAGCATGGCTGGTCTAATCACCCCCCGTATTCCATATTTTCAGGAAGCAGGGCATGACACGGAGGAAGATCGATTAGAATGCCTCCTGATTGCATCGCATGGCCAACTTTTATTAATGCCGTGGGCTAGGTTTAAGAATGTGATGAATCGAGAGAAGACCTAGGTGTTAAAGTACGCTTCTGAGAGGGATCGAATGTAACAGCCCTAAACTTTTTGTACAAATATTTTTTTTCAAAAATACAGAAAGGGTTACTTGAGCCTGAGCACAAGTTATAAATTTGTTTGCTTTTTAACAGCAAGAAAGAGCTTGTAGCTCACTGGTAAGACCTTGCACTGCTAAACTATAGCACCAGAGTTCAAATCCCATCAGCCACATTATCTTTTTAATTAATTTTCTTTTAATCTTTTAGAAGCCCAAGAGTCTACACGTGCACTACACATAATAAGATAAGTTACAGAATAAACATACACACGATGGAAAATGAAGTGACCCCGACACGTGGCCAAAACCCTAGCCCCACCCGACGGTACAAAACCGGTGACACATGCAAATATTCCGGCGAGCTCAGGTCAAACCGTTCCAAATTCCTCCAAACTTCACCCCTGCACCTCTTCAGCTACTCCATTAACCCCATATTGTTTGTTTATTCTGTATTCAACCAGAGAGGATTAAATCACCCATTTAACATCATTTTAATGCATATTTTTAATGCATTTTTATCACACCCTAACCCTAAGTTTTACCTATAAATACCACACCTCAAATCACCCCCCTCACTCACAAATCTCTGCCCATACTCTCAAGAAAAATCCTAAGAACTTTTGTGTACAAGTTGAGTTAGCGAAGGGCGAAGCTCCGACGAACTTCCAACGACGATCCGAGAAGCTTCCGGCGACGAAACGACGTACCGGCACCTCCTATCCCTCCCTCTTCCTCTTCTATAAACTAAAATCATGTAAGTCCCTCCTCCCCCTTCACTTTGCTATTCTAAAAACTCGTATTTCTAAAATCCGACAGAAACGGAGTTAATCCGACTTCCGATTCGGTTTTCTTTAAAAAGTTCCATTTTGCTTAACACAATAATACCAAACTATCATGTCATGACCATTAAATATTAACAAAGATAATAGAACAAGTTTGGCACAAAAATTGTAACCGTAGCAAGTTTTATTCCACTTTTACATTAAAATACCCTTATGTTTCATTTCGACATGCTTGAACTTTTTAAACCATATTAACTTCGAAAATTCACGAGGTAATGACCTACCTCCTCACAAAACACATATCGAACATAGCACGATGTCTTTCGGGAATACAGAATACGAGAAAATACAATTTTACATATAAATACCATTTACTATTAAAAACGTTTTTCTACAAGAAATGTATTTTAATAATCTTTGCAATTGCGCCTCTACAACCCATTATTGGGGACCCCAATCGTTATAGTGCGGATTATCACACATCCACGGGCCTAGTAGAGCGAGATGCAGACCTCCTCACGGAGAATACGGTCTCCAAAGATTTTTAATACAATTTTCTTTAGAAAAAGAGATTTCTAGAAAAAATAATAAATTAAAATTATTATATATATATATGTATCATCAAAATATCTAATTTTTATTATAATATAAATATTCTAACTTTTCTAAATCAAAAAAATCACTCTACATGAAAATACAATGCAAATTACATACAAGTTCAATACTACAATTAAATACCATATATTATGAAATTAGGTTTTATTCACTAGAATTGACACATTGATAAATTATACATCAATAAAAACTCTAAAGACGATAATAAAATACTTGAGGTGTATTTTGAAAATTATACAAAATTATTTTTACATAAAACCCCCTCAAGTTATATTAAATTACAATAAGGACCCTAGTAAACATAGGTTTAAGCGGGACCAATCTCTTGAGCCTCAGGGAGCTGGAGAAATGGGTGCTTGCCTATTTATGGTAGACAATATAACAAACGGTGTTATCAACACGGTAATTGTCTTGGAAAAAGACACAAATCATGTCGTCCATGTGCAGCAGTTACCGATAACACTAAAACATAATTCGGGACTTCAATTTCTTTTCTGTTTGTCTGATTCATACTGAGTCTCAATATATACAATCTGACTTGAATATGATTCAAGTATCAAACTACAATTCAACATGAATCCATATAATCAATCTATTCAATTTATTCAAACTATATTGACTGAACCGAACCAAGGATATACATCTATCTACATGATTCTCCAGTTATATCAATTTACTTATATCATGGTTTCGGCAAGTCATCCATCTATTTAGAATATACAAGACAATATAATACAAACAATACAATCAAGACATCGCAGGGTTTATAAGGAGTAGATTGGTAAGGAAGGTATTAGAAGTGGCACGAGACTGCAACCATTTAAGACACCTAACCTGAATTCAATTGCCGTTGTACAGCGCCTTAACGGTTCCTTGCATTCCGTTCACCTTAGTCTCTGGTCTATTGAGACTCCACTCGTATACACTGGCCTCTTCTGTACCAAGCTATAAATAACAGCATTAATTCTAATTACAACATTAAATCAATATACTCTATACTCTGTCTATTCTATTCTTGTCTATTTACGGGACTTACCAAGCGATTTTTTCGCTGACAACATTCTCTTTCTTCTTTTCTTTGGAATGTCGTCAGGTGATTCGGACATTCAGAAGATCGAGCCCACTTCCGAGGACTTGGACCAGCTAGCCTTCGACCCGGAGCTCTAGTTACTTGTACATTTCATTTCAGTACTTTCCATTTCTGTTATGCCACTGTTTAGGCATTGTTTTCCATTTCCATGTATTTACTTTTCAGATGTATTGTAAAAACAATATTAATAAATAAAGTTGTTGTTCAATTATATCTTTTGTCACTGTCTCTTATGTATTTTATTTATATTGCTTAGATACGCTTAGCGTGTTTACTTCTGAGTAAATACGTAGCAGCCCCACCGTGTCCCCTTCCACGTACACCAGGAAGCAGGGATGTTCCCCTCCGAATAACGGAGACGCGACCACGTAGGTTCATCTTGCTTGAAATTTGGGACAAATGCTAATTGGTGCTATCCGTCCACCTCTCCGAAGACGTTGAGGAATTACAACGACAAATATTAAAGGAGTGAAGAGGTGTACCCTTGAACCAAGATGGATTAAATGATCTATAGCCCAGTTTGGAACTAAGACCAATTAATTATATTATGAGCACATTGGCTCTGTTAAGTTTGAATTGAGAACTTATAGCCTTCTTGGGCTAAGTCCAATTAAGTTTGGAATATTGACCCTCTGTTGGTCCATTAGACATTTGTCTGGGTTCAAGCCCACATTGTTTAGCAATGCAAAACAAGAGTTTGAAGGCTTTGATAACATTTATGTCTTTGGCTGAGGATTAAACATTATACCTCTAAGTTTCCACTCAATTTTGAGATTCAATTGAAGGGGAGGTTTAGCCTCTAGAAAATTAGCCAATTGGGCTAAAGCTAGTGTTAAACACTAGAGAACAACAGTGTTAAATACTGGAAATACGATTATTAAATTAGTGTTAAACACTAAAAATGTGATTCTCAAATTAGTGTTAAACACTAACAGATAACAATGTTAAACACTGGAAACCAAATTGTCAGATTAGTGTTAAACACTAGAAGAGGAAGGGATCACGTGGGAGCACGTGATGGTATCAAAAAGTGGGGCCAGATCCTCTTTATTTTGTTCTATAAACAAGTGTTAAACACTTTTTTATTTTTCATAGCCATCACGTGTGGGCACGTGATGTATACTCATGCCCCGATTTTATTAGAACATTCATTAGGGGTCACGTGGTAACACATGAGAGCGCCCAAGTCAGATTTTGCCTTTGCTTTTATTATATATAATGAGGGTCACGTGGGAGCACGTGAGGTATTGCCTCAGGGCAAAATCCTTCTCATTTGTGGGGATCTTTTCAAGGGTCAGACCTTAGTCTTTACAAAGATCTTTTAAGTCTCCTTATTTTATTTTGAGAATTAAATTCTCTGTAGGGTTAAAGCCCTAATTATGATTTTGGAGGAATTAAATTTCTATGTATGTGGAAGAATTAAATTCTTATGCAGGGTTAAACCCTAATTTCTTATAGAGGAATTAAATTCCCATATATGTAAAAAAATTAAATTGTTGTATCGGGTGAAACCCTAATTTCATTTTAAGAGGAATTAAATTCCTGTGAGTTTGAGAGAATTAAATTCTCAATTAGGGTTAAACCCTAGTTCTGTCCATCATGATGGAATTAAATTCCTGTAATTTTGGGAGAATTAAATTCTCATATAGGGTTAACCCTAACTTTATCTTGGAGGAATTAAATTCCTATAATTTTGGGAGAATTAAATTCTCATATAGGGTTAAACCCTAACTTTATCTTGGGAGAATTAAATTCTCTAAACTCAATTCCCCCTCTGAGTTTTGGATCTGCATGGCAGGATCTCAACCCGATGAGAATTAAATTCTCAACTTATGTGGAGATGTGCTTTTTGCAGATCTTCAACTAGAGGAAGAACTAAGTTCTTTTGTGCAGAAGAGTTAAACTCTTAGATTTGAGAATTAAATTCTCTGTTTGAAGTTTTGATCCCCTTTCTTTTCCCACCTAGGGTTTTTCTTTGCAGAGAATTAAATTCTCCATTCTTTTCTCTCTGAAATTTCAAGATTCTGAAGCTCTCTCTCTTCAAAATTCTATATATTTAATTCTTTATCTTAGCTCCTATTTATAGGAGAAGGAAAAGAATCAATTTGTTTAGCAAATCTTTCATTGAAAGATTTTGTTTGTTTTCATAGTTAATACGAGCCTTTAGATCATTAAGTGAATTTTATTCACCGTTGGATTTTCAATCCAAAGATATTCTGTTTGTTATTTCTGGTGAGATTTAGGGGAAATCTTTCCTTGTCTAAAATTTTTCCATAAATTGGTGATATTTAATCACCCCTGGATTTTTAATCCAACGGTTCTCCTTACTCCTTTCCCATTTGGAAAGATTTTAGAGAAATTCAGAATTTTAATTCTATTAAACTGTAAGGCTTTCAAAGCCTGTCATGTGATGGCACGTGACCCTCGTTGAGGTATTTTCTGATTTTTAGAATTAAATTCTATTAAGCTGTAAGGCTTTCAAAACCTGTCACGTGCTGGCACGTGACCCTTGGTCACGTGTGAGCACGTGACCCCCAATTGAGCCTTTTAACAACCGCTTGTTTATGTTGCTGTTTTAACCATCACGTGTTAACACGTGACCATTGGTCACGTGTGAGCACGTGACACCTCGTTGAGGTATTTTCTGATTTTTAGAATTAAATTCTATTAAGCTGTAAGGCTCTTAAATCCTGTCACATGCTGGCACGTGACCTTTGGTCACGTATGAGCACGTGACCCCCAATTGAGTCATTTTTCAGCAGTTTGTTTTCGTTTCTGTTTGATGAAGTTTTAACCATCACGTGTCATCATGTGACCATTGGTCACGTGTGAACACGTGATACCTCATTGAGGCAATTCCTATCAGGAAACAAATGCCCCCACAGCGTTGCTCTCACGTGTCTGCACGTGAGTGCAACGCTGTCACTTTTTGTGACCGTTGGATCCATCTAGGGAATCGGGGAGATGAAACGTTTTCCATCACATCCTATAAATGCATGGGTCTCTTCAGAAGCGCCTCCACTCTTTCATCTCCTTCCTTTGCTAACTTTTTCCTTTTTGAGAATTTAATTCTCTTTCTTCAGAGCTTAGTTCTCAGTCTTGCAAATTTTCCAGAGTTTACCCTTTTCTTCAGGTAATAATCTTGAACGAATAAAGAACTTTTGCAGAAATGTTCGTTGGATTTTAAATCCAGATCAAGGGTTTTTCCTTTTAACAAGAACACACATTTTTTATTTTAAGTTCTTTAAAAAGATAACCCTTCAATCCTTAAACAACAGATCTTGCTAAGGTTTCTCTGGTCTTCAGAGGTCAATGGTGATGTTTGCCCTTTTCCATGGAATTTAATTCCATCTCAAAACTGTCTCTGGGAATTTAATTCCCCTTTTTCAAAAGGATTCAATTCCTCAGAAGAACTCAGTTCTTCCCAGAGAGCTTCTTGGGGTTTTCTTGCCCTGAGTTGTCTCTCTGTAACCAAGAAGAAGAATCTTGTATTGGTGCTCTCTGGGAATTTAATTCCCTTGATTCTGTTTGATTTGTTATAAAGTCCAAGATGGATTTCTCTTACGGGAATGTGTAAGGTCATTTGAAATCCACTGTTTATTTAATGAGAATCTTCCTTTTATCTCATTATGATTGCTTGGCCTCATTATTAGCAAGCCGTCATCTTGATTTTGTGGGACCCATGTGTTTTGTAACCAATAGTCCAATAAAATGAGTCCGTTGTCGCTGTCTTCCATTGTCTTTTTATATATATATTTACAATCATATATATATATACACTGTTGGCTTCGCTTTAACGATTTCCCCTTATTTTTATTTCAGGTACTATGACTTTCGTTCCGTACTTTCCTTTCACTCGCTCGGAGGCCGCTTTTCCTCAGTCGCCATCTGACGAGAAAGTGATGACGATGATCAGGGCTCATGACCCGAACTGCACCAACTTGCTTTTGTAGGGGACCTGGTACGGTCACATCATCCGCGGCCGCCGCAGTTTTCTTTGTGAGACACCGATGGAGCCTACCTATCCATTCCTGCCGATGGATCCTCCAAGGACTGTCTTCGCTTTGGAGATGCCAAATTGGGCCCCGATGGGACAACTTGATCCTTCGACGACTGGCATCCCAAACCATCCGATACCGGCTATAGATATTTTGGGGCGCCGCATTTGCCAGGGTGAAGCCCAGCCATGGGGCAGATTTATAAGATAGGGCTTACCTCTCGACACCCCACGGGCTACCTTCTTTAGGCTCGCTACATCTTATCCGCCCACTGCGCGCAACTGCAGAAGGTTGGGGTTTATCAGGCGATCTATGCGTCCCTCTTCCACTACCCGTCTCCTCACGTCTTGTAGGTTAAGGCCAACCTGAACCAGTGGAATCTCCCCACCAACACTTTCCTCCTAGGGGACCGTGAAGTTTCAATTTCTTTGGAAGAATTTCACGAGATCTCGGGCTGCCAATTAGAGGGACACTTTACAAGGAATTTCTGCCTTCTGATGAGTACGCCTTTGAGACCGAGCCCGCAACGCTCGACGGCTTGTCTACCGAGAACGCCATCCGCCCCAAACGTCCGAGTTCGATTAAGGCGCTGGGCATCTTCGACAAACTGTTCACAGAATCTGAAGAGCAGGGTGTCACTTTCAAGAGCTTCATCATCTGCTTCCTTCGTAAGGATGTCTTGTCGAAGACGGCTCCCAAGTTTGCAAACATCAACGACCCCTTTGGGTTTGGTTTGAACAGGCGGCCGACTAAGGAATCGGATTTACCGCAGTATTATATTCCTATCATGTCGCCGGTATCTTTCGAATCGATTGCAGCTCCCGGCATGGACGAGGAGACATTCTTTGTGGGTTTTATCAGTGTCTGGCTTAGCTGGTTCGTCATCCCGATGCATCGCCGCTTCATGAGAGTCTCAGTTATCTATCTGGCTCATCGTATTGTTGAGGGGACACTGAAGGGTTCCTAGGCACACTAATGAGGTCTCACAAGGCATCAACCATGCCAATTTCAAATTTTACAAGTGCCGAGAAACCCTAATACGGATCGTTAACTAGATTTATAGGTGATGCGATGCAAGAAAACAACTTTAACTTAAAGGAAAGAAGCTCCAACCTTTGTAGATCCGGTCCTCTACCTCCTAGGCTCCGTGATGACGTCCCTCCGCTGTCCAAATTGGATCCAGGACTCTAGCATCGGCTTCATCGGAGAAATGGACGGGCTAGGTCGTCGACTTCGGTGCCGAAGATGATCTACGTCGAGGCATCACAAGATCAAGCTCCCACTTCACCAAGTCATGAAACTTGTGAAGAAAACACCCTATACTATTTGGCAAGAGGTAGAGGATGAATAAATAGGAAGTGGGTTCACTTTAGAATTGGATTTCTCACTCTTTTTCTCAAGTTGCCATTGATGGTGGCAAGCTCTCTTCTTGAAGAAGAAGAAGAAGAATATCATAATAATATAATAAGTATCACTTTAAAAATGAAAATAATATGAATACTTATCATATACTAACCATGGTCAAGTGTAGAGAATAAACTAGGCTTAGGTGAATGGTTAGGTTAAGGGAATAAAACAAAAATGGTCAAGCTTTCAACTCTTCATGAAGCTTCATGAAAGAAACAAAGAAAGCCACCATTTCCATTTTCTTTTCCAAAATAAATAATCAAAATTAATAAATGAATAAGTAAACAAAACCCTAACCATTCATATAACCATGGTTTAATCTTTACACAAACTCAAGTTAGCATGTATCATCAAACATGATACAATCAAGTGCACACAAAAATATATCATATATACAATGTGCACATCAAGTGAGAAAATCCTTTTAAAGTGAACCAATACTAGTTAATGCAAAGTAATATATCAAATATATAATTATACATTAAATCATTAAATCAACACTTGATTCAATGATCCGGTCATATCGCATATGACCGACTAATATCCAATGTATCGATTTATCGAATCAGTCCTTGATTCGATAACAAGGTTTTATCGCATACAACCAATCGATACATTCATCGCAAGAATAGAATATGGTATCACATACAAGCATTATTCTTGGTCCCGCACATATCTCATATGCGCTCCTATTTCGTTTCTCTTGAGCCAGGAAACCTCTGTGTAGGACTCTAAAGACTCGTCAATACGCCGGCAGCAAGTGATGATCATATCAAACACCCACAAGCCGCAAGCGGTCTGCTAAACGTAACGGCCACCCGGGTATTGAGCGATCAGAAGATCGACGAGCAAGCCCGCTCACACTCCTGTGAATCCAACCAGTAACACTTACCGTACAGTCCGGTCTCGTCGTCTGATATGTCGCATATCTCGCCTAGGGGTGGTAAACGTCAGACCCCAATAGCTCGATAAGTCGTGTCGATATGAGGTCTATAACAGTTCGAGAAACTACTGGTAACACTTACCAATAAATCTCAGCAACCCTAGCCAGGGATTTCCAGTTATAGCCAATCGAACACAGTGCAACATCAACTCCCTATACCGGGAGAGACGAATCCCCTCCTATCGCTCATTGCCTCCATGTGATTCGGGACTGTACCCAAAAACCACCGTTTTGCACGCCCTCTTGGACGTGGTAAGGTGGAAATCAAAGCACAGTGGGAACCACACAAGACTCTATGACGATCTCGGGTCAACAGACTACTCTGTACCAGTGTCACCAGAGAACTGCTATCTGACGTAAGGTATAATACCATCTGGGAGTTCTCGGCGAGTCCGTCCAGTCTACCCAGTCTCCACTGAGCACCCGTATATCATTTCTGATGTCAAACACCAATGGATATGGGATCATCCATCGCCCATCTGTATGGGTCGAGAAGGTATACGCTAGTCTACTCTGGTATATCGATGCCCCGTCTCGATACACCCACGACTAGGGACCTTGAAGGATGTACTTATGGACTACCATGTCCCCACTAGTATGATCTGCATCATAGTCCAGGTAGTCAAGTACACATCCTAAGGGCTTTACCAACATGTAACAGAGAGACAATCAGTGTACACGTTAAGGTAAAGAGTAACCAGATAGCATACTATCATGTCGAGCAAGAAAGTCCTCCCTATATATGTCCCAGCATCCACTACAATATACATCCTATGTACAGTACTGGCCTCTAGGGAATACATATAACTAACAGACACGGCTGGCCGTAGGCATCCCGGCGCTAGCGCAACTCTATCATGGATTGGGCGCCGCCACTAACACCTCAACTCCCGGTGTGGATGTAGTAAACTTCTCCCTTCATTACTTTACATCTTGGATTGAGATGCACGTGCTAGGGGCTTTTGCTAGGGATATTTATGCTAACATGTTTGAACAGCTCAACAATCTTCTCCATTTGTGGGGTTGGTTTATTGGATCTCAACCGGTTTGGAAAAGGAGCATTTTGAAATGTTGTTGAGTCCAATTTTTACGGATCAGATTATTGAGTTGGAACGGAACCCCGTGCAGATGTGTTCGTGTTGTGAGAAGTGGGTCCGCTTGAGCTAGAAGGAGTAGAGCCTTGTGAATGATGGAGAACAGGCTCTAACGAAGAAGAAGAAGGTGAAGAAGAACCACCGGCAGGGGTGTCATCGTGAATACCCACATTGTTTTGCAACATTTTTCCCGATCTCAACGTGGTCACAGCGTTTACGTTATGAGTTTGCTGTTGATATGCAGCATGTGCGTGACCAAGATTGGGCAATGGTTGAGATGGGAGCTTTCCTTTTTCTCGCTCACTCAATGCTGTATTGAGTTGTGCAATTTGTGCCTCAATAGATTTGATGCTTTGATCGTGTGAGGCACTGTTTTGCACCAAAGATTGAATAGAAGTCTCTAATCTTGCTGTAGATTGTGTAGATTTCTTTAAGAACGCATCAAGACTTCTTTCGAGCGAGCTAACCTTGTCATTATTAGGTTGAACAAAATTGTTTGACGGGTAAGCAGTGTTAGGCACAAAATTGTTCACTTGATTAGGGTAAGGTTGCTGTTGGAAATGTTGTTGAAATTGAGTTTGTGGAGGTGCTTGTTGTTGTGGAGGAGGAGGTCTTTGAAAATTATTATTTCCTTGGAATTGTTAATTTTGGTTCCAAGCGAAATTTGGGTGACTCCTCCAACCCGGATTGTATGTAGAAGAGTATGGATCGTTTCTTTGTCGTTGCTGAAAGGCAGCATTCACTTGATCCTGTCCTTGAGTAGATGCATTGTAAGGACACTCTTCGGTGAGATGTGATGGATCCGAACAGCAAGCACAAACAGTTCGTGGAGGCACAACAGGGGCAGGAGAAGGCGATGAGATTTTGGTCTCAATCGCTTCTAGCTTTTTCGTAAGAGCGGCCATCTCAGCTTTCATAGCAATCGACATCTCTAATTGATGTATGCCTGCCCTAGACTGACCACTAGAAGAAGATGATGTGGTCTTGGTGCTCTCCCACTGAATTGTTTGTTCACTAAGGTCCTCAAGGAACTGCCACGCTTCCTCACTAGATTTGGATAGAAAGTGACCTTGACAAATGGTTTCTAGCAACTGCTTCGTTGCCGGGTTCAATCCCTCGTATAATGTTTGGCAAAGTTGCCAACTTTCGATCCCATGGTGAGGGCATTGAACGAGTAGGTCTTTGAATCTTTCAAAACACTTCCAAAATGGTTCGGAAGGAAGCTGTGAAAATTGTATAATCTCATTACGGATTCTAGCAGTTTTGTAATGAGGATAGAACTTTTTAAGAAAAACTTTCACAAACTCGTCCCAATTTCTAATTGAATGTGATGCGGTGTTGTATAGCCACTTCTTGGCTAGGTCACATAAGGTGAAAGGAATGACCCTTAGCCTTATAGCGTCATCACTTAATTGGGTTGTTTTCATCATAGCGCAAACGTTTTGGAATTTATTGATAAAAATATACGCATCTTCTGATTCCAATCCATGAAATTTTGGCAGCATATTGATGAAGTGGGGTTTTATTTCAAAATTGTCCCCATTTGCCGGTGGGGGTGAAAGACAGGTAGGTAAAGAGGTGCGGACAGGGTAGAAGAGATCCTGGAGCGCGACTCGTGTGGGCGCTTCAACAGGCGGTTGATTCGGGTTATTCGCACCCAGATTAGGTGGAGTCAGTCCCTGGGCAGGTGGAGGGATGTTAGGATTAAATCCTGACATCTCAGAAGAAGAATTTGGTGATAAAGAAGGTGAAGATGTATGAATAGAATCTCGGTCAACGTCGGAGTTGACCGGCAAAGGTAAAGGTGATAAAAGGGTGGAGGGATTTTCGGCGTTGGAGTCGATCGCGTAGTCCGTAGGGACTAACGAAACGCGGACTAAATGGGAACTAGGGTCCCTAGTCCAAGCGGACATACACTAAACGAGTTTAGTGTAGTCAAAGCGTAGAATGTGAGGGTAAGAAAACGAAAGTGGAGAAAAATTGGGTGATGGTGGTAAAAATGACAATTTTTGTGTTTGTTTCAAAAGAATGGGAAAATGAAACGATTGTTCAACAAACACAGTCACAAATGCACAGTCACAAATGCACAATCAATACCTAGACTAAGGTCCTCTAAGTCTACTAGACCTGCTCCTAACTGTTCCAAAGCGACAAATTGTGAGATAACTCTCAGATCGCCTCTTCACAGCCAGTTGTGGCCAGGTAAGCACAAGTGAGGTATGGAGGGATCCGCTCACGAATCACCATGAGACGGGCGTTTTAAAGTTACCTCCTCACTTGCCTTGCCTAGGCACCACAAGAGTCATGTTTAGATAAACGATTGAATGCCCACAATCTTCCTTTGTCCTATTGAGCGCGACAAGTCCTTAGTGGGCTGAGTCTAAATATTTTTTATTAAACTTGAGGTGACACTTATGCAATTAGTGATTTCCGGGGTCTTAGGAAGGGTGATGAAATCCCCACCCAATCTGGATTGGTGTTAGAGCCCCTTAAGTCCGTATTAAATGATGCAATGCGCAAAATTCAACCAAGTTTTGTTTTCAAGCAATCAGTTATCGTTTTTTACTTTTAATGCGGCGCTGCAACAAATACGGTTAGGTTTTTTTTGGCTTTTTGCGGCGATTTTTGCTAAGAATCCTGCAAAGACAAGAATATTGGAGCGTCGGGTTTGAGAGGGGAAGTTTAGAAAAATACGTACCAAAAAGTATCGAGTTTCAGAAACTCGTGTCGATATTGCCTCCGAGTGGTCGAATGGTTCGCTTGCGCAGGTCTAACTACCCGGATCTTTGGCACTGAGTGTTCACCCTCCTTTGCACTTGAAAATGCCCCTTTGTTCCGTATGATCGCTGCTCAAAATCCGTCAAATCTGCATATATTGGAAAAATACGGATATTTGAGCCAAAAAGAAAATTAACAACCAAAATTCTAAACACAAATAATTAAGAAAATCAAATAATAAAAATGGAATTTATATCAAAACACTGGAAGCAACACAGAAAAACAAAAGTGAAAAGGCCACACCAAGGCCGGCGAGCTCGGTTTTTTAGGGTATGTCGCCGGTTTTTGTGTGAGGAAATTGGCTCAAATTTTGTGTGTTGTCTCAATGAAGAAATGTCATTCCAATTTTATAACTTGATTTATTTCTTTAGCATCAGAGTGTTAGCAGAATTCAAATCCAGAGAAGAAAAGAATTTTATTTGTGTTTGTGGTTGGTTTCAAAAAGAATGGTTATTTGTTTGAATGTGTTAAAAGTTAGTTTTATACAGAATATGCACAAATTTAACCCGAAAATACAAGTATAAAAAGCGTTACCGTCTCTCCGGCAACGGCGCCATTTGATTGGTCACGATCTAACTGTGTCGTGTTTAAAAAGAATTCTGAAATTACCGCAATCAAAACGGTGTCGCTTGTAGCGAGCCACGATGAATACGAGCCGTCCGTAGGGAGATGGTAAGTTTCTTATTGCTTGTTTTAACGAGTTAATACCGTGTTTTGATTTGTTGGTTAACTAATTGTCGTAACAAAGATATGAATAAAAAGGACTTGTTAAGGGTAGTAATAAGTTAAATTGTATGAAGGTGATGTTTGCCAATTCCTTATAGCCCCGACTTGGTATTGATACTAAAACAATAGGTAACAACGCGGATTAGGGAACTTGAAATACGGTATTTGCGGTATTTCGCTAAATCCGTTTTCCTTGTCCCTTGTCCTTCCGTTGTTATCTCTTGATTTTAGCCTTCGGCAAACCACGGGCAATCCGGTCATGATTAGGAATCATCACTATCGGGGTAGGATAGGATGCCTAGTGAGCGGAGTTGCGGGTGATTTGCACGAAGTTTCAATAGGCAAGTTTTAGGTTTTAAAGTTTGGACAAAGAAAATCTTCGAATACGATCTAACATATTACACCCTTAACAAGTGAAAAGATTACTCATACATATTTACAAATTAACAAGAAAGAAAAGAGAAGATACATAAAAACATGCAATGAAATAAAGAGGAAAATAGAACCGATGAGTTCAAGCGTTTTATCTCCCAGTGTTCAATCCCCGGCAACGTGTGAGATCCAAATACCAAGCTTTAAGGTTGCAAGCTCACTTAAGAGGTTGCAAGATCAAAGCAAAGCATGAATTTCACAATTGAAACCATGTAAAGTGGAACAAGACATGTAATAAAAATACGAACTTTTATTGAAGAACAAACTTGTTACAAGAGATCTTGAAGTCATGAACCTAAGCCTTAAGCTTGCAAGTTCTAAATGAGAAGTTGCAAGGTCAAGACAAAGGGGCAAGAGCTCAAGAATGAAAAGAAAAATTACAAGAATTCTAAGATAGAACTAAAGAAAAAGCTACCCTTTCCTCTTGCCTCTGGTCTCTATTTATAGGCTCAGAAAGAAATATTCATATCTGTCCCATTATGGCTCATACTGATTTGTTTGATTGCCTTTGATTTGAACACATGCTTTTTAGTCTTGAATGCATATAATATCATATGCATATAAAATCATATCCTTGATTGCATATAAAATCATATCCTTGATGATTGCATATAAAATCATATCCTTGATTGCATATAGAATCATATCCTTGATTGCATATAAAATCATATCCTTGATGATTGCATATAGAATCATATCCTTGATTGCATATAGAATCATATCCTTGATTGCATATAGAATCATATCCACATGTGCTTAAAAGTCTTGTGTACACACTTGTTGTGTTGGACCATTTAGAAAAAAAATGTGTACACAACTTGTTGCGTAAAGGAACTCCTGAAGTATCTGTCGGTTAGCGTTTCTGGTCGCAGTGTCTTCCCTCGAGTGATATATCCGTGTTGTTGGATGCATTTTCAGTATTTTGTCATGGATACCTGTAATCTGTAATGCTGAGCAGACACTGGTCAATAATACCGATAAATACAACAATTAGATAATGAATGAGCGGTATTAGAATGCAATTTTCTGATATGAACAGCCATTTCACGGTTATGGTCATCCCGGATCTTTTGACTATCTTCCCTGATAAGCTTGTCCATTCGTTCTTCAAATGACGGACTCGGCATTTTGATCGCAGGATCTCGTTTTGGTTCGGGATCAGCGTTTTCTGACAGGGCGTCCTCTTCTTCATCGAAGTCATTTATGACGTAGCTACCATGGACTCATTCCCATTTCCCGGATTTCATATATCCAAGCCCGAGCGTTTCCATTCTCTCGTTGGCAACTTGCGCTGAGTTCCAGGGACATCCCAAATCCTGTTGTAGAACCGTGCTTGTCGAATGGTCTGTTTGAAAGGTACCCTTTGGCGCTTCAAGAGCCTTCTCAAGCCTTCCGATTAATATCTAGGCAGACGGATGGGCTGGAACCTGTCGAGCGTAGAATCGGCGCCATGCCAAATTTCTTTCTCCACTTTGGTTTCTCCAGATAGGTAGAATAGGATTGCCTGTTCACCTTCTCGCCTGGGAGGGATGTAAAATGTCTGCAGTTCTTGTACATTATAAGCTTTAAGTGCATCGAGCTCTTTGTAATGCTCCCGTGGAACCATGATAATTTGTAGACTCTGATTATCGCCGGTGAAAGCTTGTATTGACGGTCGAGCGGAGAATATAGCATTGACCTCATCTTCCGAGTCGCTACCGAAGATCAACATGGGGACAGAAGGTCCCGGGTTTTTGCATCGAGGCGGCCCTGAATAAACTATATTTTCTTCTTCCTCGGTATCACTCCCGAAGACTGGAATAGTGGTGATAGCTTTGTTCTTCGGTTGGTGACATCTTTCCGTATCCTCAAAATCTGGCAAAAAGTATTTTGCATTTTCGTATTTTAAGACTTCGTTCACGGAGAAAGGGTTCAACTCCCCTGTCACAGTATACTCGAGACCATCCTTGAAGTACTTCATACACTGGTGTTGCGTAGAAGGGATGATGTTGTACTCGTGTAACCAAGGCCGGCCGAGCAAAGCGTTGTAGCAATTCTTGACGTCAATGACGTGAAATTTAATATTCGTGACAAGTAGCCCGAATCGTAATGTCAATATCACAGACCCGAGAGTCCGCGATGACTGGGAGTCAAAACCGGAGATGGTGATTTTATCACGAGCGAGATGCTGGACGCTCATGCAGATTTCCTTCAACACTCGCACATTGAGGAGATTGACGGAAGACCCATTGTCGACCAGGATTTTGCCAATCTTTATATCGTGGCAGTACCCTGAGACATAGAGGGGACGGTTGTGCTCGCACGTCCCAAGGAGGAAGTCTTCGTCGCCGAAGGTGATATCGGCTGTGTGTACTTCCTTCAGCTCGTCCTTCATCTTTTCTTCGGTGAGAAAAGCTTGGAATTGCTCTGGCTCTTGTAGTGCCCTGATCAATGAATCTCTCGCTTCTTTGGATAGTAAAAGGGCGTCGAGAATGCTGAGCTGCGAGGGTAACTTCCTTATGTGCGCCAGAACATTATAGTCCACCTTACTTTTCCATGGCGAGTCCTTGGTAGTCAGCTCTTTCATGACTTGGTCATCTAGGGCGATATCCTCAGAGACATTTTCTTTTCCCTTATCTTTTCTGTTCGTGGGTCCGAGATTCTTTTCTGGAAGCGTACGGTTACGCAGCTGGATATTTTCACAGGCATTCGGTTCCTCTTCTTTCCCCAAGGTGGGTTCTTTAAAGAGAGGGCCAAGAGCCATCTCCTCGTCGGAGTCGCTCCCGAAGGTGAGAACCTGCGATCCCCCGGCGTTGACCATGCAACAATTGCCGGTAATTCTTTTATGCTCCTCGGTCGCACTTCTCTGCTCCCGACGAGTTTTGTGTTTTATCCGCTTAAAATGTTGCCGGTGAGCAACATATCCCTGCCACCATCTTTTAAAATCATTGCATTCCTCAGTAAGGTGCGCAATATTCTGATGATATAAACAATAGCTCGGACACATTTCGGCTTCACAAAGAGTACTTCCTTCGAAGGGTGGTAGCTTCATTCCCACTGATATGGCTTTTGCAAACCTTTTCCTCGTCTTGATCTTATTTTTATTTGCAACAAATGTCCTTTGATTTGGCAGGAGTATCTCGACTCTTTCGTCTAGTCGCCGGCGTTTGGCTTTTTCAAATATGGCCATCTCACGCTCTCGATCGGCTTTACTTTTCAGATGAATTTCACTCAGGAAGGCGTCGATCATTTCGTCTGATGGCCATAGAAGTTCCGGCTCGGGACCTACCCCCAGTCTCTCAGTGCAAGGAGCCTCTTCAACATCTATCAATGAGTGAGAGATCACATTACAACTTGCTACGTAGTCCTTAGATTCATCTAATGAGTCTTCTCCATCATTTTCGTCCTCAAGGACGTGGCTGAGGAACTCTTGGAGCGTGATTGGAGTCCGCGCCTTCTGGTTATACTCTTCCAGCGCGTCAATCTGTTTTTGTAAGTCCGTGCGCTTGTCGCCAGGCCTCACGGGCTTTTTGTATTTCTTCTTCGTCTTTGAAGATTTCGACGGCTGGATGTGAACACTTTGGCTATCACCACCATTCTTTGGAGTTGGGCGTGGCTTCAGCATTCCTTCGATGATCTGGGGTTCTAGCGGATTCTTCCACCTGATCGCCGGTCATGTCTGGAGATCACTCAGCATCCTCTTAGTTTTGGCCGAAAGAGCTGTTAGTAATATGTATGCCCTAGAGGCCATTACTGTACATGAGATGTATATTGTAGTGGATGCTGGGACATATATAGGTAGGAATTTCTTGCTCGACATGATAGTACGCTATCTGGTTGCTCTTTATCTTAACATGTATACTTATTTTCTCTCTCTGTTACATGTTGATAAAGCCCTTAGGATGTGTACTCGACTTCCAAGACTATGATGAAGATCATACTAGTGGGGCCTGGGTAGTCCATGAGTACATCCTTCAATGTTCCTAGTCGTGGGAATATCGAGACGGGGCATCAATATTCCAGAGTAAACTAGCGTATATCTTCTCGACCCATGTGATGGGCGATGGATGATCCCATATCCATTGGTGTTTGACATCAGAGATGGTATGCAGGTGCTCAGTGGAGACTGGGTACACTGAACGGACTCGTCGAGAACTCCCCGATGATATTATACCTTACGTCAGATGGCAGTTCTCTGGTGACACTGGTACAGCTTAGTATGTTGACCCGAGATCGTCATAGAGTCTTGTGTGTCTCCCACTGTGCTTTGATTTCCATCCTACCACGGCTCTACTGAGTTGTGCAAACAGGTGGTTTTTGGGTACAGTCCCGATTCACATGGAGGCAATGAGCGATAGGAGGGGATTCGTCTCTCCCGGTATTGGGGGTTGATGTTGCGCAATGCTCGACTGGCCATAACTGGAAATCCCTGGCCAGGGTTGCACTGAATTACTTGTAAGTGTTATCAGTAGTTTCATGCTTGTTATGGACCTTACATCGGCATGACTTATCAAGCTACTGGGGTCTGATGTTTACCACCCCTAGGCGAGATATGCGACATATCAGACGAACAGACCGGACTGTGCGGTAAGTGTTACTGATTGGATTCATAGGAGTGTGAGCAGGCTTGCTCGTTGATCTTCTGATCGCTCAATACTTGGGTGGCCGTTACGTTTAGCAGACCGCTTGCGGCTTGTGGGTGATTGATATGATCACCACCTACCGTCGGCGTATTGACGAGTCTTTAGAGTCCTACACAGAGGTTTCCTGGCTAAAGCAAAACGAAATAGGAGCATATATAAGATATGTGCGGGACCGAGAATAATACCAGTATGTGATACTGTGTTCTATTCTCGCGATTTATATCATCGGACGGTTATATGTGATATAGCCGGGTTGCCGAATCAAGTGTTGATTCGATATATTGATACACTAGATATTAGTCGGTTATATGCGATATGACCGGATCATTAAATTAAGTATTGATTTAATGATTTAATGTATAATTATATATTTGATATATTACTTTACATTAACTAGTATTTGTTCACTTAAGATTGATTTTCTCACTTGATGTGCACAAGTTGTATATATGATATATGTTTGTGCACTAGTTTGTATCATGATTGATGATACATGCAAACTTGGGTGTGTGTATGTCTTACACCATGTTTAGGTTAATGGTTGGGGGTTTTTATTTATTTTATTTATTTTGGCAAAAGCAAAATGGTGGTTTTCTTTGTCTTATGCTTGAAGCTTCATGAAGCTTTCAAGCATCTTTGACAAAGTCTAACCATTTTGTTTTGCATGATATTTTCATTAACCTAACCATTAACTTTAAACTCTAGTTTAGTCTCTACAATGGTTAACTCACCCATGGTTGCATTATGATAGACTTCACTTGATTATTCATTTAGTTAATTGATTATTCATTATTCTTTTCTTCTTCTTCATCTTCTTCAAGTGAAGAAAAACCTTGCTAGAAAATTTTCAAGTGAAGAAAAAGAGTGAGAAATCCAAATCCAAAGTGAACCCACTTCCTATTTCTTCATCCTCTACCACTTGCCATGTAGTATAGGGTGTTCTCTTCACAAAATTCATGATCAAGTGAAGATGGAGCTTAAGCTTGAGTCTCCTCGACGTAGATCATCTTCGGCCTCGAAGTCAACGACCTAGCCCGCTCATTTCTTCGAAGACACCATCGCTAGGGTCCGGGATCCTGATGATCGCATTGAAGGGACGTCAACACGAAGCTTTAGAAGTGAAGGACCGGATCTACAAAGCTTGTAATCCCTTTCACTTAGTAGTAAAGTAGTTTACTTGCTTGCTTTCGCCTTACCTCTAGTAAACGATCTTGATTAGGGTTGTTCGGCACATATAAAAAAATTGATTTTGGCATGGTTGATGTCTTATAGAACCTCATGAGTGTGCCTAGGAACCCTACAGTGGTATCAGAGCCTAGCTAGAACTTTAGGCGAAGTGTAAACGAAGTTAGAAACCCGATCGAACCCCGAAACCCTAATCAAAACCCTTCTCTGTACATTTTTTAAAACTGTGGATTTTTCCTAATTAAAAATACTCAAAAAATTCAGCAGGGTTTTCTAGGAATTACTGTGCAGCACGTGACCCCAGTTCAATCAAGGCGCCGCGGAACCGCGGCCGTACCCTAGGTGGCGCGGCGGTTCCGCGGCCATTCTATAGCTTTATGCTACACCATTTGCACAGTAATGTTCTTGTACAGTTTTTGTGTTTTCTGGGAATTTTTAATTTATACTCAATTGTTGAGTTTTTTGGGTTGTATTGGGAGTTCGTTGATTCGATCGAAAATTTTAACTTTGTCTGTGTTTTTCCGGGTAATTTAGAAAGTGTTAAAAAGTTCGACCGGATATCAATAACTCACTTTTTCCCCTGCCGAAAAATTTCCAAGTGTTGGATTTTTCCGTTGTTTAAGAACGTCTAAATCGTGCAAGTAACGCGATGGACCATCTAGAAGACAACAAACCATAACTCAATTATGTGACCATCTTGAACTGCCTTTTGAACCTTAGGGTTTGGGGCAGTACGGCGTGCCACATGTGAGGCGTTGGCTTGACCCTTCTACGGCTGGACCGTTGGTACTGTGGCATGAAATGGATGTTTTTAAACTCCCCTCAAGTGTTGAGCTATTTGGGAAAAATTTGGTGTTTGATTATTCGATCGGAAAATTTAACATTGTCTATTTATCTGGAATGTGATACAATATTTGGAATCCACAAGTAGTTATGAGATAACTGATCTGAATGTTATAAATCTAGCACTTTAGTCTCATTTGATCGGTTGCCACGGAATTTTGATGTGATCAAAAGTCCGTCGCAATCACGTAGCGTACGCGGATACATGCCGGGTAAACTTAATAGACAGCCACGCCCCATAGCCCCGACCAAGTGACTGTAGGAGAACCCCATCGCCGAAAGCATCCGTTCGGGTGCTCGCGGTAGCGGTGTTCCGCCTTAGTGCACTTCGTCGACGGCATCCGGGGGTGCGGCCGTCTACTAAAGTTTACGATGAGCATTCGATCAGAATGTCGGGAACCTTGTTGAATTGCTCGACTTGATATTGAAAATAGTTTTCGATTTTGAGACTGAAATGCGGGGTTTATAATTGTTAGGCATGCGATGTCTAAGGAATTCATTTGGTTAGGCATGCGATGTCTATGCAGGTTGCGGATTCCAACTGTTGTAGTTTTACACTTTCTTTTCTGCGACCGTAAGTGTAATATGTGATATCGCTATATGTCAACGATAATTGGGATGGGCATATTTACTTACGTTGATGATATGTGATGTTATGTGTTGCTGGATATGTTATATTTGATCGTCGTGTTTGAATAGCCAGGGGGTTTTTATGTGAGACGAGTGTTTTTTCATTTTCATTCATGTAAAAAAACTTGTATGTAATATTCTTTTATTGGGGCACTTCCGGGCTGAAGATGATGTCACCATTGTATATTATTTATTTTTCCGTATTAGGATAGACCCAAGGAGGGGAGCACAAGTAATCGGGTTCTAGGGTCCAGTGGGAGACCATCTCGAGGAGTGGAGTCCGGGTCTCCTAACTCTAGAATTGGTAGGGTTACTTGCCGCTCTCGTTGGGGTCTAGGGGTGTGGGATTGGCTATTCATCACGAGTGTGGAATCTGTGTATTATACAGGCTCAAAATAAAACATGGACGTCCTAGTATATCCAATATTTCATATGATATTTTCTGCTGCGTTATCTGTGATGTGATCATGTGATTTGTTCAGATAGATATTGTATATAGTAAATATGATATATTATATAGACGTTGCTTATGTTTTACACCCGTGCTAGCCCTGCCCCGCTCTGCCGTTAGTTACCTAACCTAACGGTGCAGACGGGACATCGAGGCGAATGCGGATGGCATAAGTGCACGTTGTATTTATCTGTGATGTTTAGGTGGACTTAAATGATGGGACATTCATTAATGAGATTAATGAAAGAAAATAAACCTAAAAGATGTTGTGGAATCGAATTTCAAAAATCAGGTAGCTCTAGTTGTTGCTTTGCATAGCGGTGTTCCTTGTAGAACATCCAGCACCTTATTCGATAAGGAAAGAGCCGATATCCCTTCACCGGGAGTGACCTCTTTAGTAATAACTAGCAAATGCTACAACCTTCGGTTTGTCTCTTGACTGCTTTTCTAGTTCTTGCTTTGCATAGTGGTATTGTGAATATCCTGCACCTCATTCGACGAGGAAAGGGCCGAGATCCCTTCACCGGGAGTGACCTCTTTAGTGAAACTAGTAAAAGCCT
Organism: Agapanthus africanus; assembly: GCA_030015575.1. NCBI lineage: Eukaryota > Viridiplantae > Streptophyta > Magnoliopsida > Asparagales > Amaryllidaceae > Agapanthus > Agapanthus africanus. Next base: position 545,751,155 of record CM057337.1, read on the forward strand.
CAAAAACACTCCATTTAAAAACCATTTGATTCCGCAACGAGATCAAGTTCAAAGCGTTAAAGGTTTTCTTAAAAACCATCCGCAACCCTCCGTCATTTTAGGAAGTAGAGTACTTAGTATTCGTGTTGTGTTTGTTGACCATAGTCAAGGCACAGTGTACGGTAGCTAAGTGATGTCTTCCTACACCGCATATGATGCAATTAGTTAGGACAGTCGCGTGACTTTGTTGACCTTAGTTAAGGGTCATGTGGGTGGGTCTAATTAATCACGAAATGACGGATAGAACTTGACTAATGCTTATGATTTGTTGACCATAGTTAAGGTCATAAGTGCTAGGGGTAAAAACCTTTATCGGGAGTTTCAAGTGTTGAAATTTGCAATAAGATTGCATACCTTCTATATGATAGTTGGATCTCGATACCCACTGTGAGTAATTGTTACTCCTGGGAGAGTTTTGCACTTTACAATTAGCCGATCAAGTAGGTGTCTAGAAAGTTGTCAACGGGATTACGCCCCTGGGAAAACGAGGTTTACTTTAATTAGGTCCGTGCAAAAGCACGGGGAACCTCCCTTAAAGTACCGGCACTGGCCTGACTGAAAGATTGGCGAAATTGTAGAGTGTAATTAATCCCGGCTAGTCTTTCCTTTTAGGGTTTGAAGGAAGATTTGATAAAAACAGTGGGAGCCATCCTGATTAGATAAAATATATTACCAATCTAATCTTGCAAGAGCGCACGCAGAGTGTTTTCTTCTCTCTCTCTCCAGGTAGCGACCATGTCACGCCTTAATCAAGATAATAATATAGAAGTAGAGAACCAATAAAGGTATAGGTATTATGTCCTATGATGAGATCAGGGAGGAGAATACTTGTGCATGGAATTCTTGGACTATTCTAAAGAAAAATGAAATTCTCTCTCAGCATTACTCCTCCGTATACACCACAGCACGTCGGTGTATCGGGGCGGAGCAATCGCACCCTATGAGATATGGTGCGCTCTATTATAAGTACTACTGAGTTACCTATTTCCTTTTGGGGGTTCTGCACTTGAGAAGATGCATACCTATTGAATTAGATTCCAATCAAATCAATGCCAACCACTCCATATGAGATATGGTATGGGAAGAGCCCATCTCTTAAGTAAATTAAGATTTGGGGTTGTCCGGCCTATGTCAAAAGCAAAATCCGTATAAGATCGAGGGAAGGTCAGTTCTGTAGAACTGGAAGGATTTCCAGCTATACAAACTACGGCTGATGATTTGATAGAACCAAAGGATTCAATAGATTCCGATGAACCTCAGCCTCTCCGCCGATCTAGCAGGGTTCCTCATCCGCCTGAGAGATACTCCGGTTTCTCGATGACAGTGGGAGCGAGAAATGCATTATGAGATGATGACCCAACTAGTTTCGAGCAGGCCATCAAGAGTGGGGACTCTGTAAGAATAGCTGGATGCTTAGCGATCTGAGATGGAATCCATGTACACCAACAAAGTATGGACTTTGGATGCTATATCTGAAGGGTTAAATCCCCATCAGGAGCAAGTATATCTTGAGAAGATTACTTGGTGTAGATGGAAAAGTTGAGACTCTCAAAGCTAGACTTGTTAATGGTTTTCGTCATCGACCAGGTGTGGATAATGATGAAACCTTTTCCAGTGGCTATGCTTAAGTCCATCCGGATCCTACTTAACATTGCTACATACCATGACTATGATATCTGGCGGTTGGGTGTCATGAGTGCTTTTCTAAATATTGATTTAGAAGAGAGCATCTATAAGTACACAGCCACGGGGCTTCGTAGACAGTGGGAGCAGCGAAAACGTGTGCAAGTTGCTTTACAGGATAAAGCAGGCATCGCGGAGTTGGAACATCTGTTTTGATGTGGTAGTCAAAAAGTTTGACTTCATCAAAATAGTAGATGAACCTTGTATATACAAAAAGGTGGCAGAGAGAAAGGTGGTCATCCTCGTATTGTATGTGGACAACATACTCTTGATAGGAAAAGAGTTTCATATGCTACGCTCGGTCAATCTCCTCTTATCACATGGATTCTCCATATAGGATCAAAGTGATACCTCCTAAATCCTGGGTTTTGGATCTATGAGATAGATCTAAATGGATGTTAGGATTCTCACTAGGTGTAGTAAAATGGTATCAATCGATCCTGGGGAGAATTACTGGAAAGGTTCCAGGATGATAAGGACGACTGAATGTCAGTCACAGGCATTGTCTTTACCCTCAGTGGAGGGACGATATGTTGGAAGAGTTCCAAGCTAGATACTTTGGCAAACTAGACGATAAAGGCTGACAACATCGCTATCAAAGATACTACCAAAGAGGCAGTTTGGGTGTATCTTGGTTCATGAGATGAACTAGGTTCCTACAATTGTGTGACAAAGGAAGTGTGGCTTTGGCCCAGGAACCCCGGTCCTATCAGTGACCCAGACATATTCTAAGGCGGCATCACCTGATCATGGAGATAGTTGATCTCCAGCGTGATCGAGGTTAGGAGAGTAGACTCGGAGGGCAACACGGCGGATCCACTCACAAAGGCCTTTTCCCAGAGAGAGACTTTTATGGGATGGTTGAGTATAAGATACTACAACCACTGCTACAGATGGCCCTAGTGCAAGTGGGAGATTGTTAGTTATATGTATGCCCTAGAGGCCATTACTGTACATGAGATGTATATTTTAGTGGATGCTGGGATATATATAGGTAGGACTTTCTTGCTCGACATGATAGTACGCTATCTGGTTGCTCTTTATCTTAACATGTATACTTATTGTCTCTCTGTTACATGTTGATAAAGCCCTTAGGATGTGTACTCGACTTCCAGGACTATGATGAAGATCATACTAGTGGGGCCTGGGTAGTCCATGAGTACATCCTTCAATGTTCCTAGTCGTGGGAATATCGAGACGGGGCATCGATATTCCAGAGTAGACTAGCATATATCTTCTCGAACCATGTGATGGGCGATGGATGATCTCATATCCATTGGTGTTTGACATCAGAGATGGTATGCGGGTGCTCAGTGGAGACTGGGTACACTGAACGGACTCGCCGAGAACTCCCAAATAGTATTATACCTTACGTCAGATGGCAGTTCTCTGGTGACACTGGTACAGCTTAGTCTGTTGACCTGAGATCGTCATAGAGTCTTGTATGTCTCCCACTGTGCTTTGATTTCCACCCTACCACGGCTCTACTGAGTCGTGCAAACAGGTGGTTTTTGGGTACAGTCCCGATTCACAGGGAGGCAATGAGCGATAGGAGGGGATTCGTCTCTCCCGGTATTAGGGGCTGATGTTGCGCAATGCTGGACTGGCCATAGCTGGAAATCCCCAGACAGGGTTGCACTGATTTACTTGTAAGTTTTATCAGTAGTTTCATGCTTGTTATGGACCTTACATCGGCATGACTTATCAAGCTACTGGGGTCTGACGTTTACCACCCCTAGGCGAGATATGCGACATATCAGACGAACAGATCGGACTGTGCGGTAAGTGTTACTGATTGGATTCACAGGAGTGTGAGCAGGCTTGCTCGTTGATCTTCTGATCGCTCAATACCCGGGTGGCCGTTACGTTTAGCAGACCGCTTGCAGCTTGTAGGTGATTGATATGATCACCACCTACGGCTGGCGTATTGACGAGCCTTTAGAGTCCTACACAGAGGTTTCCTGGCTCAAGCGAAACGAAATAGGAGCGCATATGAGATATGTACGGGACCGAGAATAATACCAGTATGTGATACTGTGTTCTATTCTCGCGATTTGTATCATCGGACGGTTATATGTGATATAGCCGGGTTACCGAATCAAGTGTTGATTCGATATATTGATACACTAGATATTAGTCGGTTATATGCGATATGACCGGATCATTAAATCAAGTATTGATTTAATGATTTAATGTATAATTATATATTTGATATATTACTTTACATTAACTAGTATTTGTTCACTTAAGATTAATTTTCTCACTTTATGTGCACAAGTTGTATATATGATATATGTTTGTGCATTAGTTTGTATCATGATTGATGATACATGCAAACTTGGGTGTGTGTATGTCTTACACCATGTTTAGGTTAATGGTTGGGGTTTTATTTATTTTAATTATTTTTGCAAAAGCAAAATGGTGGTTTTCTTTGTCTTATGCTTGAAGCTTCATGAAGCTTTCAAGTATCTTTGACAAAGTCTAACCATTTTGTTTTGCATGATATTTTCATTAACCTGACCATTAGCTTTAAACTCTAGTTTAGTCTCTACAATGGTTAACTCACCCATGGTTGCATTATGATAGACTTCGCTTGATTATTCATTTAGTTAATTGATTATTCATTATTCTTTTCTTCTTCATCATCTTCTTCAAGTGAAGAAAAACCTTGCTAGAAAATTTTCAAGTGAAGAAAAAGAGTGAGAAATCCAAATCCAAATCCAAAGTGAACCCACTTCCTATTTCTTCATCCTCTACCACTTTCCATGTAGTATAGGGTGTTCTCTTCACAAAGTTCATGACCAAGTGAAGATGGAGCTTGAGCTTGAGTCTCCTCGACGTAGATAATCTTCGGCCTCGAAGTCAACGACCTAGCCTGCTCATTTCTCCGAAGAAACCATCGCTAGGGTCCGGGATCCCGATGATCGCAGCGAAGGGATGTCAACACGGAGATTTAGAAGTGAAGGACCGGATCTACAAAGGTTGTAATCCCTTTCACTTAGTAGTAATGTAGTTTGCCTGCTTGCTTTCGCCTTCTCTAGTAAACGATCTTGATTAGGGTTGTTCGGCACATATAAAAAAAATTTGATTTTGGCATGGTTGATGCCTTGTAGAAGCTCATGTGTGTGCCTAGGAACCCTACAAGAGCCACCTCCCATGGAGCTTCTTCAACAAAAGAGCACGTTGCCCCTGGTATGTCCATCTTCTTAGGAGAGTGCGGTTATGGTGGGCTTACTTTCCACTTCTCAAACAACGCAAACTTGCCCTGTTGGTATTGATCCTTGATCCATCCCTTAAAGACGAAGCAATCTTCAATTGGATGGCTTACCATTTGGTGGTAAGGACAATAATTGGGATTATTCGCTTCGCCGGGTTGTAGTGGTCGCTTTAGATTCGGCAAATTGATAAGCCTGTTGCGCATCGCCAGCTCGAATAGTCTCCTCGTTTTGTCTCGTGGGAAAGAGTAAGGGCACTTCATTTTCTCATTATAATAGCACCGTCTCTCTTCCTGTTGATCCGTTAGCTTCGGAGCACTGGGCTGCTGTTGGGTGTTTGCAACGAAGGTCGCCTTCCCTTTACCCTTTTCGTTCCGTGGTTCCAGTTTTGGAGGAGACGGTCTATGACCCATCTGATCCATCTGGGCCAGCTTGTCGATTAAGGCCTGGAATGTGGTCAGTTTGAAGAACATCATGAACTGTGAAATAGTTGCATGAGGGTCTAAGGTGCCCACGAACATGCCCACCGCTGGTGCTTCTTCGATGCGCTGTTCGCACTTCGACCACAAATTTTGCCATCGGATTGCGTATTGAACCCAAGTTTCATCCAGCTTCACCCTTGCATTGATCAACGCCGTTATTGGGGTGCGTTCGCTAGCACTCGCGAATCGCTGAGTGAATAACAACTCCATCTCTGCGAAAGTTTTGACGGAGTCGTTTGGAAGCTCGGAGTACCACTCAAACACTGTTTTCGATAAGCTGCCGACGAATTGACGGAGCAAAAGCTTATCATCACTACCGGTATTACCACATAAAGCCCTGAACTAGGCTACATGTTGGTGCGGATTGCCTGTCCATTTGTATACATGGAATTTGGGGATCGTGTAGCCCGGCGGGTACTTTATCTGATCATACCAGCCTGGATACGGTCGCCCCGTTTTGACAACTTGGCCGGCCGCTTCATTTTCCTGGTGAAATCTTATTTGCTGGGCAATATAATCATCCAGGGTAGCCTTGGAGATAGTTTCCTCTTTGGCTGCTAAAAGAGCCGGAGGAGGATTCAACGTTTCCCCTTTGGCGTCTTCAATAATGATCGGAGGGTCTTCGGATGGAGGATCCGGCTGTAACATTATCCCGACCATGTCTTGGAAGAGAAGTGCCATTCGCTTTATGTTGGCCGCTTTCTCTGCGGCTTCTTTGTCCTTCTTTTCGAGGACTCTGCGAAGGAAGTCATCATCGGTTTCTTGTTCATGGCGCTGCTCCGTGGATGTTTCCGGGCTTTCTTTTGGTCCGGTGAGTGCGGCCATCGCAGTCAGCATCTCCTGAAGCTTCTGTTGCTGTTGTTCCTGTGCTCTGGTGAGGGATCAGGTGAGTGGTCGGTGGCCCGTAGAAGCGCGGCTATCCTCTTTCCCGGATGCCATATAAATGGTATGCACCACCATGCCCCCAGACTTAGGGCATTTGGGCTCTGTGCCTTTGACATTTGTCGCAGGCATGGGGATTTTATCCGGCCTCCCTCTTTTCTGAGTGATCGACGTTGAGGGGGCCGTTGCAGCTGGCACCCAGGTGGTTGTCGCCTTCTGTGGCTTAACAGGACGGTTCTCTTCCCGTAAGACCTTCAGCTTCTTCTGCCGGCGGGGATAGTCTTGATCTACGATTGATTCTCGGACTTGTCGCCAGATTTTGTAAACTTTGGAAGACAGCCGTTGAGGGGACTGCTTCGGCTTTATTTCCGTGACAGTCTCCACCGGTGGCGGAGGTCTTTTCAGTACGGCAGTAGGCGAATTCCTGCGTACTTTGTTTAGCAGCTCAAAACTGTTCCCGGTTGGGACAGCAGCATTAATTTCCACCGTTGGAGCTAGTGGAGTTAGCCCAGAAGGGGAGTTTCCCCCGGCCTTCCTTACTCGGCGCCAGTGGCGACGTTTAGCGTGTCTAGTTGTTGGGTTTGGTTCAGCGATGGCTTTTCTTGCCCCCTGTCTAGGTAAGGGGCTGCTGCTAGCGTCAGCCTATTGAAGACTGATGTCCTTTGAGAAGCAGTATCCAATCGGTTGAAAACAGTCTTCTGAGCAGGGACAGGAACCGTAGCGGGAGCCGGAACAGTCAGTCTTGTAAAACTGACCCTTTGGTTGGAGAAGCCGCCTTGATGACTTCGGGAGCAGGGTTGGTCACTCCTTTCGGAATAACCTTTTCTTTAGGTGCAGGCTTCATCATGAGCCCACATGGAATTTTGCCCAATCTGGCGAAGACCGAGGTGTTAGTGCTGGACTACCCATTGAGAGGGGCCGCAGTAGCTGTAAGCCGATCGAAGACCGACTTCTTGGGAGCTTCCGGTGTTGGTACAGGAGCGATGAAGCTCGTTGGCGGGAGCATAGTCCCGAAAAACAATCCTGTGGTGGCTTGGGTGACCTGTTCCACCAGCATCATGAACAAGGAAGCCGCCTGGGCCTGTAAGATATTCCCCCAGTTGAGGCAGGCCATGGGTTGCAGTTGCATGTGGAACACTTTGAGCAGGTGAACGCCATCGATCCTTTGCTTTCTGCACCAAGAAAAACGCCAAATCTTAGTATCTTGAAACCCAAGGGAAACCATTAGCAAACCGCGATTCGTTCGCGAACACGACACACAAAGTGTGGAGTGGAAAGAGGAAAAGGTCCCACCGGGCGTGCCAGAATCGGTTCCCCTCCGAACAACGGAGACGCGACCGCGTAGGTTCGTCTTGCCTGAAATTCAGGGCAGATGCTAATTGGTGCTATCCGTCCACCTCTCCGAAGATGCCAAGTTGATTTACGGCAGCATATATCGAAGGTTTAAACGGATGCGGCCGATGTAGCAGACTTCGTCAGATTCCCCCTCGCTGGAGGGGTTTTTGATTGTGGGGACACTCTTCCCTGCAGGCGCAAACCCCTGCAGTTAATTACGCTACCACATCGCGGTAACCACTTTCTCCTTCTCCAGATAGTCACTTCGTGTCGTGGGTGTTTGTTTTTTTGTGGTTGCCCGTGGATTGTATATGGAGACTAATTTATGTTGTCGCACGTAGGGCGTGGACTAGTCCAAATCCGTATCTTTCTTAGATTTGGTTTTGGGGGTTGGGTTTAAGGATATGTTAGCCTCTTTTGAGACTAAGATCAACTTAAACGTTAGTTAAGGATACGTTAGTCACATTTTAGACTAAGATCAATTTAACAAGATCGTTTAGATCCAACAAGAGAGCAATCGGGCTTTATTGTTTTGTTTAGTGACATTGCGGTGATAATTAGTTTAAGTACATTACGGTTCAATGTTAGTTTAAAGACATCGTGGTCGAGGTTAAGGACATCATAGTCCGTGGATTTAAGGACTCCACAGTCCGTTGTTAGTTTTAAGACATTGCGGTCAAGGTTAAGGACATCATAGTCCATGGGCTTAAGGACCCCACAGTCCGATGTTAGTTTTAAGACATCACGGTCGAGGTTAAAGACATCATAGTCCATGAGTTTAAGGACCCCACAGTCCGTTGTTAGTTTAAAAACATCACGGTCAAGGTTAAGGACATTATAGTCCATGATTTTAAGGACCCCATAGTCCATGAAATGTATGGTTGTCGGGACCCGTCACCTCTTTGAAGACGTTGAGGAATTACAACGACAAATATCAAAGGAGTGAAGAGATATACCCTTAAACCAAGGTGGATTAAATGATCTATAGCCCAGTTTGGAACTAAGACCAATTAATTATATTATGAGCACATTGGCTCAGTTAAGTCTGAATTGAGGACTTATGGCCTTCTTGGGCAAAGTCCAATTAAGTTTGGAATATTGGCCCTCTATTGGTCCATTAGACATTTGTCTGGGTTCAAGCCCATATTGTTTAGCAATGCTAAACAAGAGTTTGAGGGCTTTGATAACATTTGGGTCTTTGGCTGAGGATTAAACATTATACCTCTGAGTTTCCACTCAATTTTGATATTCAATTGAAGGGGAGGCTTAGCCTCTAGAAAATTAGCCAATTGGGCTAAAGCTAGTATTAAACACTAGAGAACAAAAGTGTTAAACACTGGAAATAAGATTATTAAATTAGTGTTAAACACTAAAAATGTGATTCTCAAATTAGTGTTAAACACTAACAGATAACAGTGTTAAACACTGGAAACCAAATTGTCAGATTAGTGTTAAACACTAGAAGAGGAAGGGATCACGTGAGACAACGTGATGGCATCAAAAAGTGGGGCCAGATCCTCTTTATTTTGTTCTGTAAACAAGTGTTAAACACTTTTTTATTTTTCATAGACATCACGTGTGGGCACGTGATGTATACTCATGCCCCGATTTTATTAGAACATTCATTAGGGGTCACGTGGTAACACGTAAGAGCGCCCAAGTCAGATTTTACCTTTGCTTTTATTATATATAATAAGGGTCACGTGGGAGCACGTGAGGTATTGCCTCAGGGCTAAATCCTTCTCATTTGTGGGGATCTTTTCACGGGTCACGTGGGGCACGTGACCTTAGTCTTTACAGAGATCTTTTAAGTCTCCTTATTTTATTTTGATAATTAAATTCTCTGTAGGGTTAAAGCCCTAATTATGATTTTGGAGGAATTAAATTCCTATGTATGTGGAAGAATTAAATTCTTATGCAGGGTTAAACCCTAATTTCTTTTAGAGGAATTAAATTCCCATATATGTAAAAGAATTAAATTCTTATATAGGGTGAAACCCTAATTTTATTTTAAGAGGAATTAAATTCCTATGAGTTTGAGAGAATTAAATTCTCAATTAGGGTTAAACCCTAGTTCTGTCCATCTTGAGGGAATTAAATTCCTGTAACTTTGGGAGAATTAAATTCTCATATAGGGTTAAACCCTAACTTTATCTTGGAAGAATTAAATTCCTATAATTTTGGGAGAATTAAATTCTCATATAGGGTTACACCCTAACTTTATCTTGGGAGAATTAAATTCTCTAAACTCAATTCCCCCTCTGAGTTTTAGAACTGCATGGTAGGATTTCAATCCGATGAGAATTAAATTCTCAACTTATGGGGAGATGTGCCCTTTGCTGATCTTCAACTAGAGGAAGAACTAAGTTCTTTTGTGCAGAAGAGTTAAACTCTTGGATTTGAGAATTAAATTCTCTGTTTGAAGTTTTGATCCCCTTTCTTTTCTCACCTAGGGTTTTTCTTTGCAGAGAATTAAATTCTCCTTTCTTTTCTCTCTGAAATTTCAAGATTCTGAAGCTCTCTCTCCTCAAAATTCTATATATTTAATTCTTCCTCTTGGCTCCTATTTATAGGAGAAGGAAAAGAATCAATTTGTTTAGCAAATCTTTCATTGAAAGATTTTGTTTGTTTTCATAGTTAATATGAGCCTTTAGATCATTAAGTAAATTTTATTCACCTTTGGATTTTCAATCCAAAGATATTATGTTTGTTATTTCTGGTGAGATTTAGGGGAAATCTTTCTTTGTCTAAGATTTTTCCATAAATTGGTGATATTTAATCACCCCTGGATTTTTAATCCAACGGTTCTCCTTACTCTTTCCTATTTGGAAAGATTTTAAAGAAATTCAGAATTTTAATTCTATTAAACTGTAAGGCTTTCAAAGCCTGTCACGTGCTGGCACGTGACCCTTGGTCACGTGTGAGCACGTGACCCTCGTTGAGGTATTTTCAGATTTTTAGAATTAAATTCTATTAAGCTGTAAGGCTTTCAAAGCCTGTTACGTGCTGGCACGTGACCCTTGGTCACGTGTGAGCACGTGACCCCCAATTGAGCCTTTTAACAACCGCTTGTTTATGTTGCTGTTTTAACCATCACGTGTCAACACATGACCATTGGTCACGTGTGAGCACGTGACAACTCGTTGAGGTATTTTCTGATTTTTATAATTAAATTCTATTAAACTGTAAGGCTCTCAAAGCCTGTCACGTGCTGGCACGTGACCCTTGGTCACGTGTGAGCACGTGACCCCCAATTGAGTCATTTTTCAGCAGTTTATTTTCGTTTCTGTTTGATGAAGTTTTAACCATCACATGTCATCACGTAACCATTGGTCACGTGTGAACACGTGATACCTCATTGAGATAATTCCAGATTTTTTAATCAGGAAATAAGGGCGTGACAGGTTTTGTTGACGGCCCATGCATGTCAGAACTGTATGGAACCATACTATGCAGTTCTGTTCTGCGTGAACAACCTAAGCAATATAACACAAGAACCAGCAACTAAAAACATTCTTACAACTCATATTGCTTGAATCTTACAATTTCATATTCTTTGAATCATATCATTCGAATCTATCCTAACCCTATTTTTTCATTCAAGGTTATGGATTCCCCGAACAACACCAGCACCAACTTCAACAACACAACTCCTCCCCTACCGCTTACGCCTACCGTAACTACTCCAATCAACGAGCAGACGGTTTTGCTCGAGGAAATCCAAAGCCTCCTGGAAGGACTGCAGTAGTAGACTGCTATATTATTGAACCGTCCAGAAGCAGAAGCAACGGTATAAAGCGCTTTACCACCCAGATGGCAGGAGGAGCCCATCTTACACAACCTTCTAAACCCAAGAGACAGAAAGAAACAATTAACCGGTCAAGTCCAGATTTTTATTTCTACTGCAAGAGGGCTGGACACTTGTGGAAGGACTGTAGGCACGCAACAGGTTTGTGCCTAGTTTGTGGCGCATCCGATCATGGAATTGGAACCTATCCCTATAGACGCAACTTAACTCACACACCCACCAACTACCTACAGCGGCCAGCTATTCAGGCTCCTACACCACGTCTTGCACTTCCAGCTACACCACCTGCACAGCCTACTCGCCAATTCCAACAGGCACTGAGGGACATGCCCTAGGACAGAGGAATGTGCCTCCAGTTAGGAGGAATGTACCACGGCGTCAGGCTTTCCTTTTAGCGGCTGAAAAAGCAGAGGTCGTAAACCAAGGTAACACAAGTAAGTCTCTTCCACATTTTTTTTGAAACCCTTGTATCACTTTGTTATTTTTCATACACTACCAATATTTCTATCACCAAACTTTCCTAGAATCCGTTACACTTTCCTTTTACAAATTTCGAGGAAGAAATTTTTATAAATTGGGTAGAATGTAACAGCCCTAGACTTTCTGTACAATTTTTTTTTCAAAAATACTGAAAGGGGTACTTGAGCCTGAGCACAAGTTATAATTTTTTTTTTCATTTTAACAGCAAGAAGAGCTTGTAGCTCACTGGTAAGACCTTGCACTGCTGAACCATAACACCAGAGTTCAAATCCTATCAGCCACATTATCTTTTTAATTATTTTTCTTTTAATATTTTAGAAGCCCAAGAGTCTACACGTGCACTAACGTAATAGGGTAAGTTACAGAATATACAAACATACACACGAGGGAAAATGAAGCGACCCCGACACGTGTCCAAAACCCTAGCCCCACCCGACGGTACGAAACCGGTAACACATGCAAATATTCTGGCGAGCTCGGGTAAAACCATTCCAAATGCCTCCAAACTTCAGCCCCTGCACCTCTTCAGCTACCCCACTAACCCTATATTGTTTGATTATTCTGTATTCAACCAGAGAGGATTAAATCACTCATTTAACCTCATTTTAATGCATATTTTTAATGCATTTGTATCACACCCTAACCCTAAGTTTTACCTATAAATACCACACCTCAAATCACCCCCCTCACTCACAAATCTCTGCCCAAACTCTCAAGAAAATTCCCAAGAACTTTTGTGTACAAGTGGAGTTAGCGAAGGGCGAAGCTACGACGAACTTCCGATGACGATCCGAGGAGCTCCCGGCGACGAATCGACGCACCGGCACCTCCTATCCCTCCCTCTTCCTCTTCTCTAAACCAAAATCAACTAAGTCCCTCCCCCCTTCAGTTTTCTATTCTAAAAACTCGTATTTATAAAACCCGACGGAAGCGGAGTTAATCCGACTTCCGATTCGGTTTTCTTTAAAAAGTTCCATTTTGCTTAACCACAAAAATACCAAACTATCATGTCATGACCATTAAACATTAACAAAGATAATAGAATAAGTTTGGCATCAAAATTGTAACCGTAGCAAGTTTTATTCCACTTTTACATTAAAATACCTTTATGTTTCATTTCGACATGCTTGAACTTTTTAAACTGTATTACCTTAGAAAATTTATGAGGCAATGACCTACCTCCTCACAACACACACATCAAACATAACACGATTTCTTTTGGGGATACAGAATACGGGAAAATACAATTTTACATATAAATACCGTTTACTACTAAAAACCTTTTTCTAACAGAAATGTATTTTAATAATCTTTGCAATTGCGCCTCTACAACCCATTATTGGGGACCCCGTATGGTATGGTGCGGATTATCGCACATTCACGGGCCTAGTAGAGTGAGATGCAGACCGCCTCACGGAGCATACGGTCTCGAAAGATTTTTAATACAATTTTCTTTAGAAAATGAGATTTCTAGAAAAAAAATAAATTAAAATTATTTTATATAAATATATATATATATATATATATATATATATATATGTATGTATGTATGTATGTATCATCAAAATATCTAATTTTTGTTATAATATAAATATTCCAATTTTTCTAAATCAAAAGAATCATTTTACATGAAAATACCATGCAAATTCCATCCAAGTTCAATACTTTATAATTAAATATCATATATTATGAAATTAGGTTTTATTCACTAGAATTGACACATTGATAAATTATACATCAATGAAAACTCTAAGTACGATAATAAAATACTTGAGGTGTATTTTGAAAATTATACAAAATTATTTTTACATAAAACCCCCTCATGTTATATTAAATTACAATAAGAACGCTAGTAAACATAGGTTTAAGCGGAACCAATCTTTTGAGCCTCAGGGAGCCGTAGAAGTGGGTGCTTGCCTATTTAAGGTAGACAATATAACAAACGGTGTGATCAACACGGTAATTGTCTTGGAAAAAGACACAAATCCTGCTGTCCATGTGCAGCAGTTATCGATAGCACCAAAACATAATTCAGGACTTTAATTTCTTTTCTATTTGTATGACTCATACTGAGTCTCAATATATACAATCTGACTTGAATATGATTCAAGTATCAATCTACAATTCAATATGAATGCATATAATCAATCTGTTCAATTTATTCAAACTATATTGACTGAACCGAATCATGGATATACAGCCATCTACATGACTCTCCAGTTACATCCATTTACTGATATCATAGTTTCGGTAAGTCATCCATCTATTTACAATAAATAAGACAATATAATACAAACAATACAATCAAGACATCGTGGGGTTTATAAGGGGTAGATTTGTACGGAAGGTGTTAGAAGTGGCACGAGACTGCAACCATTTAAGACACCTAACCTGAATTCAATTGCCGTTGTACTGTGGCTTAACGGTTCCTTGCATTCCGTTCACCTTAGTCTCTGGTCTACTGAGACTCCTCTTGTATACACTGGCATCTTTTGTACCAAGCTACAAATAATAGCGTTAATTCTAATTACAACATTAAATCAATATACTCTATACTCTGTCTATTTTATTCTTGTCTATTTACGGCACTTACCGAGCGATTTGTTCACTGACGACATTCTTTTTCTTCTTTTCTTTGGAATGTTGTCAGGCGATTCGGACCTTCAGGAGATCGAGCCCACTTCCGAGGACTTGGACCAGCTAGCCTTCGACCCAGAGCTCTAGTTACTTGTACAATTCATTTCATTACTTTCCATTTCTGTTATGCCACTGTTTAGGCATTGCTTTCCATTTCCATGTACTTACTTTTTAGATGTATTGTAAAAAGAATGTTAATAAATAAAGTTGTTGTTTAATTATATCTTTTGTCACTGTCACTTGTGCATTTTATTTATATTTCTTAGATACGTGTTCCCCACTGAAAGACGCGGCGGAGACGCGATGTACGTCTAGCCTGAATTTCGGGGCAGATGCTAATTGGTGCTATCCGTCCACCTCTCCGAAGATGCCAAGTTGATTTATGGCACCGTGCATCGAAGGTTTAAACGGATGCGACCGATGTAGCAGACTTCGTCAGATTCCCCCTCGTTTGAGGGGGATTGTGGGGACGCTCTTCCCTGCAGGCGCAAGCCCCTGCAGTTAATTACGCTACCGCATTGCGGTAACAACTTTCTCCTTCTCCATATGATCACTTCATGTCGTGGGTGTTTGTTTTGTTTTTGGTTGCCCGTGGATTGTATACGGAGACTAAGTTATGTTGTCGCCCGTAGGATGTGGACTAGTCCAAATCCGTATCTTTCTTAGATTTGGGTTTGGATGGTTTGGGTTTAAGGATACGTTAGCCTCATTTGAGACTAAGATCAACTTAAACGTTTGTTAAGGATACGTTAGTCTAATTTTAGACTAAGATCAACTTAACGGGATCGTTTAGATCCGACAAGAGAGCAATTGGCTCTGTTGTTTAGTTTAGTGACATTGTGGTCGATAATTAGTTTAAGGACATTACGGTCCATTGTTAGTTTAAGGACATCTCGGTCCAATGTTAGTTTTAAGTCATCGCGGTCGAGGTTAAGGACATCATAGTCCGTGGATTTAAGGACTCCACAGTCCGTTGTTAGTTTTAAGACATCACGATCGAGGTTAAGGACATCATAGACCATGAGTTTAAGGACCTCACAATCCGTTGTTAGTTTTAAGACATCACGGTCGAGGTTAAGGACATCATAGTCCATGGGTTTAAGGACCCTACAGTCCGATATTAGTTTAAAGACATCACGGTCGAGGTTAAGGACATCATAGTCCATGGGCTTAAGGACCCCACAGTCCAATGTTAGTTTAATGACATCACGGTCGAGGTTAAGGACATCATAGTCCATGGGCTTAAGGACCCCACAGTTCAATGTTAGTTTAAAGACATCACGGTCGAGATTAAGGACATCATAGTCCATGAGTTTAAGGACCCCACAATCCATGAAATGTGTAGTTGTCGGGACCCGTCACCTCTTCGAAGACGTTGAGGAATTACAACGACAAATATCAAAGGAGTGAACGAGATGTACCCTTGAACCAGGGTGGATTAAGTGATTTGTAGTCTAATTTGGAACTAAGATCAATTAATTATATTATGAGCTCATTGGCTCAGTTGAGTCTGAATTGAGGACTTATGGCCTACTTGGGCTAAGTCCAATTAAGTTTGAAGTGTTGGCCCTCTGTTGGACCATTATACATTTGTCTGGGTTCGAGCCCATATTATTTAGCAATGTTAAACGAGAGTTTGAGGGCTTTGGCAACATTTTTTTCTTTGATTTCCTCAATTTTGAGATTCATTTGGAGGAGGGACTTTTGCCTTTGGAAAATTAGCCAATTTGGCTAAAAGTAGTGTTAAACACCAAAGAGCAACAGTGTTAAACACTGGAGACAGAACTCTCAAATTAGTGTTAAACACTAAAAGACAATCAGTGTTAAACACCCAAATTAGTGTTAAACACTAGAACATAACAGTGTTAAACACTGGAAATAAGGTTTTCGAATTAGTGTTAAACACTAAAAGATAATCAGTATTAAACACTGGGAATAAAGCTCTCGAATTAGTGTTAAACACTAAAGAAAAAAGGGGCCACGTGTGGACACGTGAAGGCGCCCAAAGGTGGGACTAGATCCCTTTTTACTTCGCTCTGCAATTAAGTGTTAAACACTTTTTTATATTTTACTTTAAGCATCACGTGCTGGCACGTGATGGACATTTATGCACTGATTGTTTAAGCATTTGCTAAGGGGTCACATGGGGCCACGTGAGAGCGCACAGAGCTTATATTTCCTTCGCTTTTTCTTCCGTGTTTTGGAGGTCACGTGGGAGCACGTGAGGCGTTGCCTCAGATCTTTCTCCTTCTCATTTCTGGGGATCTTTTCAGGGGTCACGTGAGGACACGTGACCTTGGTTCTTTCCATGCTTTAATTCTCTTTATCTTTAAGAATTAAATTCTCTGTAGGGTTGAACCCTGATTATGATTCTGTAGGAATTAAATTCCTATTTTGAAATAATTAAATTCTTATGTAGGGTTAAACCCTAATTTTCTTTAGAGGAATTAAATTCCCATATATGTCAAAGAATTAAATTCTTGTATAGGGTGAAACCCTAGTTCTGTCTTGGAGGAATTAAATTCCTATGAATTTTAGAGAATTAAATTCTCAATTAGGGTTAAACCTTGGTTTTTATCCATCTTGAAGGAATTAAATTCCTATAATTGTGGGAGAATTAAATTCTCATATAGGGTTAAACCCTAATTTTGTCATGAAGGAATTAAATTCCTATAAATTGGGAGAATTAAATTCTCTGGACTCAATTCTCCCTCTAAGTCTTGGATCTGCATGGCAAAATCTCAACCCAATGAGAATTAAATTCTCAACCTATGGGGAGATTTGCTTCTGCAGATCTTCAACTAGAGAAAGAACTAAGTTCTTTGCAAAAGAGTTAAACTCTTAGATTTTTTAGAATTAAATTCTCTTTTTTGAAGTTTTGTTCCCCTTTCTTTTTTCTCACCTAGGGTTTTCTTTGTTGAGAATTAAATTATCCTTTCTTTTCTCTCTGAAATTTCAAGATTCCAAAATTCTATATATCCCCTTCCTCTCCTCTTGCCTCCTATTTATAGGAGAAGGAAAAGAATCAATTTGTTTAATAAATCTTTCATTGAAAGATTTTGTCTGTTTTCATGATTAATATGATCCTTTAGATCATTCAGTGAATTTTATTCACCGTTGGATTTTCAATCCAGAGATATTCTGTTTGTTATTTCGGTGATATTTGGGGAGATCTTTCCTTGTTTAGGATTTTTCCATAAATTGGTGATTTTTAACCACCCTTGGATTTTTAATCCAACGGTTCCCTCTAACCTTTTTCCATTTAGAAAGATTTAGAAACTTTTAGAATTTAATTCTATTAAACTGTAAGGCTTTCAAGGCTAGCCACGTGCTGATGGTCACGTGTGAGCACGTGACCCCAAATTGAGTTCTTTTCTCAGTGCTTATTTACGCTTCAGCTTTAACAATCACATGTCAACACGTGGCCATTAGTTACGTGTGAGCACGCGATGCCTTACTGAGTTATTTCTTTATTTTTAATCAGGGAACAAATGCCTCCACAGCGTTGCTCTCACGTATCTGCACGTGAGTGTAACACTGTCACTTTTGTGACCGTTGAATCCATCTAGGGAATCGGGGAGATGAAGCGTTTATGTCACATCCTATAAATATAGGGGTCTCTTCAGAAGCGCCTCCACTCTTGCTTATCTTCTTCCTTGTAACTTTTTCCTTTCTGAGAATTTAATTCTCCTTTCCAGAGCTTAATTCTCTGCTTCAAGAATTTTCCAGAGTTTAACTCTGTTGACAGATTCCTTTTCCTCAGGTAATAATCTTGAACGAACGAAGAACTTTCACAGAAATCACCACTGGATTTCAAATCCACACCAAGGGTTTTCCCTTTTAACAAGAACCCATTTTTAAGTTCTTTAAAATAAAGAGAAAACCATTCAATCTTTAATCAACAGACCCTTTAGGGTTTCTCTGATCTTCAGGGGGCTAATGGTGGCGGTTGTCTTTTCCATGGAATTTAATTCCATCTCAAAAAAAACTTTGGCTCTGAAAAATGTCTCTGGGAATTTAATTCCCCTTTTTTTAACAAGGAATTTAATTCCTATGAAGAACTCGGTTCTTCCCATAGAACTCCTTGGGTTTTTTCTCCCTGAATTGTCTCTCTGTAACCAAGAAGAAGAGGCTCGCAGTGGTGCTTTTCTGGGAATTTAATTCCCTTGATTCTGTTTGATTTGTTACAGAGTCCCAGATGGATTTCTCTTAGGGGAATGTGTAGGGTCATTTGAAATCCACTTGTTTATTTAATGAGAATCTTTCTTTTGTCTCATTATAATTGCTTTGCCTCATCATTAGCCAACCGCCATCTTGATTTTATGGGACCCATGTGTTTTGTAACCAATGTCCTATAAAATGAGTCTGCTGTCGTTTTCTTCCATAGTCTTTACATATATTTATAATCATATATATATATATATATGCTGTTGGCTTTGCTTCAACAGTCTCCCCTCATTTCATTTCAGGTACAATGACTTTCGTTCCGTACTTTCCCTTCACTCGCTCGGAAGCCGCTTTTCCCCAGTCACCATCTGACGATGAAGTGATGGTGATGATCAGGGCTCACGACCCAAATCGCACCAACTTACTTTTGTGGGGGACCTGGTATAGTCACATCATCCGGGGGCGCCGGAGTTTCCTTTGCGAAGTACCGACGGAGCCCGCCTTTTCGTTCCTGCCGATGGATCCTCCAAGGACGGTCTTTGCCGTGGAGATGCCGAATTGGACCCCGATGGGACGCTCGAGCCTTCGATGACTAGTATCTAGAACCATCCTATCCCGGACATAGATATTTTGGGACGCCGCATTAGCTAGGGCGAGGCCCAACCATGGGGACAGATCTACAAGATAGGGCTCACCCCTCGACACCCCACGGGCTATCTTCTTTGGGCTTGCTACATCCTGTCCGTCCATCGCGCACGACTGCAGAGGGTCGGACTTTATCAGGCAATATATGCCTCGCTCTTCCACTACCAATCCCCTCACGTCTGGTAGGTTAAGGCTTTCTTGAACCAGTGGAATCTCCCTACCAACACTTTTCTCCTAGGGGACCGCGAAGTTTCGATTTCTTTGGAAGAATTACGCGAGATCTCGGGGCTGCCAATCAGGGGGACATTTTATGAAGAGCTGCTGCCTCCCGACGAGTACGTTTTTGAGACCGAGCCTGCAATGATTGACGGCATGTCTACCGAGAACGTCGTCCGCCACAAACGCCCGAGTTTGATCAAGTCCTTGGGCATCTTTGACAAACTGTTCACAGAATCAGAAGAGCAGGGTGTCATCTTTAAGAGCTCCATTGCTTGCTTCCTTCGCGAGGGTGTCTTATCAAAGATGGATCCGAAGTTTGTGAACATCAATGACCCCTTTGGGTTTGGTTTGGACAGGCGGCCGACTAAGGAAGAGGATTTACCGCAATATTACATTCCTATTATGTCATCGGTATCTTTCGAATCGATTGCAGCTCCCGGCATGGATGAGGAGACATTCTTTGTAGGCTTCATTAGCGTCTGGCTCAGCTGGTTTGTAATCCCCATGCATCGCCGCTTCATGAGAGTCTTGGTTATCTACCCGGCTCATCGTATTGCTGGGGGAACACGGTTGGCCGTAGGCATCCCAGCGTTTTCACATCTTTATCATGGGTTAGGCGCCGTGGCTAATACCTCAACTCTAGGTATGGATGTGGTAAACTTTTCTCTTCATTACTTCACATTTTGGATTGAGATGCACGTGTTGGGGGCCTTTGCTGCACACCAAAGACCCAAATTTTACGACGCCTATACTTTTCCGCGATTGATGCGGCTGGTGGGTGCTTCTTCTCCTGACCCAACTCAGTCCGGGGCCATTCGTGTATTGATTGCTCCTTACGCTAGCTCAGGCGGACTGATGTTCATTGACCGGGCCCTATCTTCTCCTTCAGGTCCAATTCAACAACTCTGCGACCAGTCGAAAGATGAGGTGCTTTCTCTGAAGCCCCGGGAGGCCACGTACTTGTACACGATCAGACCATGTTATCTAGTATTCCGTCAGAACAGTGCGGCCCTCTTTATGCGGTACAATCCGCATCGCTTCGCCCGGCAGCTTGGATATGATCAGGGCGTTCCCTTCGAGGCTTTTACAGTCACGCCTGCCCCTTCACCCGAAGCCGTTCATGATGCTGCTCATCACTTCGTGAGGCTGAATACTCGTTCCCGCTTCATGATTCCTGAAGCCGACCATATTCCCCGATGTGTGGGGTCCTTCACGGGCCGGTACCTTCATCGGGTCAGCCCGATTATTGCCGAGGAGAATAGGGTTCTTCTTGGATATGGCGCTCTTGCCCCGGTTCAGGCCACGGGAGTTCCGTTGCGACCGCGCGCACCGGTCCGCTTTCCCCTGAGGGACACCGGTGTTGCGCTCATTCTGGGGGAGTCGGAGGTGGACCTCACTCCCACAATTGGTATGCCATTGGATACCCGGGCTCAGTCGAGGGGTAAGAGGGCACCAGTAGCAGTACCACCGCCCACGACATCGACGATGGCCGTGTCGTCCTCAGTCGCAGCGCCAAGCGAGGGCGTTGGGAGTGAGGGCGTTGAAGGTGAGGTGGGTCGGCGTCGTGCTAAGGCTCCATGAGGGAGAAAACGATCATCCTCGACGGTCGGTTTTGGATCCAAACGGCGAAGGAAAATGGCTACCAATCTGCTCGACTCTCTAGTAGAGTCTGAGCCCATTCTTCAGGACGAACCATTGGCTATGCAAGAGTCGGATGCTGGCCTACTCTTTCCGAGTTCAACTGCCGAGGAAGCCGCACAATTGGCTAAGGCTATAAGACGTTCGCAAGATGAGTCAGAAAACGTAAGAATTCCGAAGAAGCCTTATCCCGCCGTCATCTTTTATGAAGACCCTCCGTGGATCCGGCGACGATTCATCGGCCCTCTGGAGGAATGGGGTGAACGGGCCCTTAAACAGGCTGCTTCGGAGGACACCGCAGACGTGCTTTCACTGTGGACCGGCGGCCACAAGTCCACCCTCGAACCTCGACGAGCACACCTCCTTGAGAAGGAGCGTCGGCTTGAGCAAGCCATACAGCAAGCTTCCTTGCGCATCGGTATGTTCCTGTATTTCTTTATAATACTTCATATTGTCTACACGCATATATATGTATTCTTATCCTTGTGTGAACTGTGCAGAGACTTCGGCGATGGCGAAGGCTCTACGCCGTATTCTGGCCGATGAAGTTGTCCCTCTTGCGATAGAGCCTCCTGCGGTGGTTCCTGCTCCCAAAGCACTTCCTCCCTCGGGGGAGGCACCTTTGGTGGTCGCCGTCCCAACGAATCTCCCTGAAGGCGGCCCAGAGGCTAGGATGGAGGTAATCGAGGCTACCCTCCTTTCGTTGAAGCCTGCAGCAGCAGCCTCTGCTCCTCATTCCGAAGCCGCTGCACTGGCCCGCGTCTCCGATATTGTGCCCGAGGTCACGGCGGAGGCCGTTGAAGATGCTATCCCTCCAGCTCAGAATGGGAGGAGCGTCGAAGGCAACCTTCTACATTTTAAATTAGTAATCTTTCCATTATCTGAACCCTTCTGTCCTTTCAGAGTTGCGCGGACTGGCGGCCTCTATTGCCGATCTGTCTCCCCGGCAGTCCTTTCAGCGTCTGCTGGAGATGGCCGCTCCGCAAGCGATATCTCCTCAGCGCATCGTTCTCTCGTCTGGGCAAGGTTAGTCTTGTTTACCATCTTTTCACGGCATTGTTACTTTTTCATAAAATGACATTAACGTCTTTTACAGTTATGGAGGCCGACGACGAGGTCGAGATTCTTAAAAAGCCTGGGGAGCCTTCAAATCCTTCTTGCATGACTGTGGGTAAGTTGGCACGCCCCGAAAGTACGGAATATGACCGGCACTTAAACTACGAACGTCTCGAGGCGTACGTAATCTAAGTGGGCCGAAAACCCAGAAATCCAAACCAAGAAAAGTAGTAGAGTGAAGGAAAACCGATTTAAAACAAGTAGTTTTAATAGCATAAGCCGAATTATGCGGTTTTAAAAAAAAACATCAAATATTTCCCGAAAATTTCGGCAGAGACTCCTTTGTAAATACTGGCCCCCAAACAGGATACAACATGAATAGTATACGAAATCAATAAAAAGGCATCCCCAAGCGGAAGCTAGCTCTTCGTCAATCGACGGTCACAACCACATAAGAAAAAAAAATATACAACGCCAAGGGCGAGGATCAAAATTCAAAAGGAAACTCAAAACCACAAGAAAACCACAGAAATATAACGCGTGACTCTAAGGTCTAAAGAATAACATCACTGGTCTCTATCTCAAAATAAAAACATGTTTGGTTGATGGAACTTCTAGATACAACAGAATAATAATATACAAGATATATAATGGGGGTACGATACAAGTAAACCCACCTACTAGCAAATCACCCGAAGGAAACTATGCCCGCAAGTCGTAATGAAACCTGTACGGCAAACCTGCAAGAAACTGGGGCACAACAAGGGTGAGTTGCCAACTCGTGAATAGAAAAACATCTACGCACAGAAATCGCATAAATAACGCAACCTAGGTCAATGATCATAATATATCCTCAAATATGAATAACATGCAGCCTATAACAATGGCTAGGGTAATGTCTAACCCGAGTGTGGTCTCATGTGCCCGTGTCAGTGCCTCAGGTAGCAATATATCATATGAATGAGGTATGAATGCATGAAAACAGAATACATGTAAATGAAGAAACTGTTTTCATAAATTAGTGAGATTTCCTTTGTATTTTTAAAATGAGGTATCATAAATGAAATCAGCATCAACAGTGTCTAGCATCGACACAAAACATAAATCTCAATGTCTCAAAATCTCAGGCTCCGGCTATCCGGACTGGCCTGTATCATCGAATCTCAGTACCTCACTATCTCGAAATCTCAATGTCTCAATCTCAATATCTAGGGCGCCGTCAGTCCAGACCGGCCCCTACCATTCATCTCAAGACCACGACGGTATCCTCCGGATATCCGACGTGTCGGGTAAAATCACCGGTAGGTAGTCTTCCCCTGCCAGGCTCATCGTCATCACCACGAGCTTCTTGCCCCGGGGTACCTCACCGGGTCCACCATGTACCCGAAACGGTTCATCCAACTCCTCGAATCGGGTCTCGAAATCCATCAGCAAACTCATGGTGGACGACTCATACATGAAGGGAAAAACCGCGCTTTTCATTTAAAAAGAGAAAGAAGAAGTTTGTATATGTTTTACGGTTTTCCCCAAATCCAGAAAATCTCATCGAAATCCGAATCCAAAACCTCAATAGCACGTAAAAAGTGAATATATGCATGAGAATCCATGAATGCGGCATTACAATGAATAACAGTATGCATGAAGTAGCAGGTAATAACTACAATGTCTAAACTAACATATAAGGCAAGTACACTAATATCATGTCTAAACTATTAGCTAACAGGCTATGTCAAGTAATAATATTTTCTAAGGTGTGCGTGACATGGCAATTACCGATGAAGATGTGTGTGAGCCGGCAAGTAAGTGTACGTGGTACATACGCATCATCGGTAATGGTGCTGGTGTCCTAACCACAAGATATCAACAGTAGAATATGAAGCATAATATAAGCATGCGATGCGGAGCGAACAACAATAATGAGCGGGAGCTGAATACTAGACGCAATGATAACTAATCTGCGTTAACCTAATATAAGTCCTACAATGGTGCCTTTTGAAATAACACGAATCGTGGGGTTTTGAAAATAGGGGCTACGGTGTTTTTAAGAAAAGATACGTTTTTTTTTGAAATATCCGTAGAATCTCTTGACTTGTCTTTTAAAATACGCACGATTCGTAAGCTTTGAAATAGGTAGGAACCGAATCTAATCTAACGACTAACTAAACTAAAGAGCTAAGCTACTAGCTAGACTACAGGTAAGGAAACCGCCTAACATCTGAGTCGATACATATACATACCTGTATATATATTAGTGGGTGATCCCGCCTCAATAATATCATATCCGATACCATATCTATAATCAGACATCCCAAGTCAAGAGTGCGGATCAATCATCAAGATATAGCTCGTACGTAAATCTGTCGTACGGCATCCCCAAATCTGGGTACGGGTCAATATCATATTCCTCACACTATTCCTCTGGTATCCGCTTTATCCAAGATTATAGTCTAGGGTACTGACCTATGTCTAGTACAATACTAATATCCCCAATATACTCATGATCTGACTACTGATCGACAATCTCGTACAAACCGATATCGTCAGCACATATCATCATCAAGGGTTATACATCGCCCGATACGGCCTAATATCAATATCCTAGCATATCATGCCTCATATCACGATCACATGTCGACCATTTTATTTATAACACTATTCACCCGTATCGCCGCCCCAAGATCCGCTATAACACCAAGACGTACCTCAAGTACGAATCCTGCCATATCACCGATATCACAACCACAACACAAATCTCATCGACTCATCTCAATCCCAAGTATCATCCTCAAATCCGTATGTGAACACATAGTCTCATACCCATGTGAACACATAACTATATATATTCCCGTAAACACAAATGGAAGAAGAATGTATGCAAGTATGGGTGGGTGTGTGCATGTATGGTGCGACCACTACTCTAGGGTTTCGCGATAATAAACCGTCCATATTTATCATCAATAAACTCAACAAAATATAATCAATAAATGTGTGTATACGTATTCGTATACATCACCACGACTGCGGGGGTGCTATACGCCATCCACCCGACTTCTCCCCGTAGATATGAATCTACTCACCTGGTCCTCGCTCGCCGGTGCCGAGGTCACCACGCGCTTGCTTGTCGTCTCGAAGTCCACATGGGGTACCTACATATCATAACGCACCATATCGCATTAAAATTCAACTCATGACCAAAATGGCACATGAATCCCATATAGGTCAAAACCTATGGTTGCTTTCATAAATCGACCAAAAAACCCTCGACGTCGGCGTACAAACGCCAAACCATCGAGAAAACTCCCAACACACTCATTTGTACAATTACAAGCACTAATTATAATATAAAATAGCTTAAAATTCACAAAAACCCCAATTTCACTTAAAAAGTCATTTTTTCCGAAAATCTAACAAGCACAAATCACCGTTTTAGTACAAAACTCGATGTATAAACGAATCTAGCGGCCCCAATATTCACTAAATATCTTAAATAAGTCATAAAAACAACTCCCATAATTTAATCTCGTTAAATTCCAAAACCCCTAAAATTCTAGTTTACAAAATACCTAAATTTTAACAAATTTATAGCAAAATGCACAAACCACAATTTAGGTTGGATTTCTATGAACTAAAGTGTTAAACTACACTTAATAATGTTAATGAAGTCATGAAAAACCTAATTAGATTTTTAATCCCATATTTTAATTAAATTTCTAAAACCTAGTTAGCAATATAGCTTAATTATAACAATATCAACCTAACCATTTGCAAACTAACAATTAGGTTGGGTTTTACAATTCCACAAGATGATAATCTACACTTGATTATCCTAATAGTGATGGTTAAACCCAAATTAGCTTCAAACCATATTCTTGAATTTTCCAATCATGCAATTTGAACCCATATAAAACCTAATTAACACTTAATTAAGCTAACACAAGCATTAATCAACAATTCAACAAAAAGGTCAAGATTTTTATACCTCACAACTCATTGATCCAACTTGAAATCTAGCCCCTCAAATTGTCATCTTGTTCTCTAGATCCATACTAGAATGGTCAAGTAAAAATGGGTAGGGATTAGATTTTGATTTTATGGAATTTTTGAAGCATTTTGGATGATTTTTTGATGGAATTTTGAAGAGAAAAGAGAAGAAGAAATGAGAGGGCTGTTGTTGCTGCAGGTTTCAGCCAAGGGGAAGAGGGAATGGGTGAGGGAGGAGAGAGAGTGAGGTGGAGAAAGTAACATCTAGTCAAAATCCACTTTTGTTTCTTTCATTTTCTATTATTTCCTTTTCTTTTCTTTTGAAAAAAGAGGTGATTGGAGAGAGGGTGAGGTGTAGGTGTGTGGGTTAGGGGAAAAGATAAATGTATTACCCCAATTCCCATTAACACTAATTTCACCGAAAAAGCCTTTTTTTCTTCGATATTTTTCTAAACCATTTTGGCAAACCATTTCATTTCAAAAACCATATGATAAATTTTTATTTAATGTGTTATGATGCACAAAATTTGTTTCAACTCATTTCAATTTGTAATTTTCCCTAATTAAATGTATTAGTGACGTCTTAAATAATATTAAAATAATTAATTTCGGATAAATTTTCAGAAAATTTGAAATTTCACCAGTGGCTCAATAAACACCAATTAACAGCAATTACATAGCTAGAATATGTATATTTAATTTTATAATAAAGATATTTGTATTTTGACTTTTTACAGAAAACCCCCTTATTTTGCCGATTTTCCGAAATTTCACCGAAACGATTTTCAAAATGTTACATAAGTAGAATCCCGAAGTCATTCCATTTGTTCTTTGCTTACAAGTTTCGCTGACTGTTTATAAATCTGAACAGTTCTGCCGGTTCTCACCACGCTGGAGTCACGCATCGCCATGCCACCCGGCCCTTATGCTCTGAGAGCCTCGGAACGGATGGCCAAGCTAAGCCTCGCCCCTCTGTCATCTTTGATCGAGGAGCTTCGTGCTGGCAACGTAATTACGACCGAAGCATTTGCTGCCGAAGCTAACGGCTCTCTTCCCTTTCTTGCCACCTATCATAGCGAAACAGTGGTGCAAGTCTGGGTTGAGTTTTGCCGGCAGGTGGAGGCTTACTTGTACGTGCTTGAATGTACCCGCCTTTTTTCGGAGGTTGTGTCTGCGAAGGCGGGCTTGCGGGGTCTGATAGAGCGGTGCGCGGCGAACATGGAGTCGTGCGAGAAAAGGCTCGGCCGCAAATTTTCAAAGAGCGAGCTGGCTTCTAAAGCGCTGAACGGGCTCCAAGCCAACCTTACGGCCAAAGCCTGTTAGTGTATATGCCCTAGAGGCCATTACTGTATCATACTAGTTTGTATATTACTTAATGGATGCTTGGGATATTCACCTTGTATATACAATCTTGCTCAAAATAGTAGTATGCTACTTGGTTTGTCTCTACTTCAATGTGTACTTGTGTTTATTTTACTATATCACTTATACGCATTAGTGGAGCCCTTAGGATCTTTGCTTGATTACCAGCGTTGTGATGGCAGTCACACTAGTGGGGGCTGGGTAATCTATAAGCACATCCTTATACAGGTCCCTAGTCGCAGGACTATCGAGACAGGGCATCGATACTCCGGAGTAGACTAGCGTATGCGCTTCTCATCCCAGTGTGGGAGATGGTCTGTCCCACAGCCATCAGTACGTCGTACTGGAGATAGTATACGGGTGCTCGTTGGGTTACGAGTACACTGGACAGGACTCGTCGGGAACTGACAGGTTGGTATTATACCTATCGTCAGTCATCAGTTCCCAGGTGACATGAGTACAGCTTAGTCCGCTGACTTGACACTGGCACTTCGCCTCGAGTGTGTTCCCATTGCACTTTGATCACTACCCTACCACGGCTCAAAGGAGTCGTGCAAACAGGTGGTGGTTGGGTGCAGTCCCGAAGCACTTGTAGGAAGTGACGGTTAGACAGGATTCGTCTCTCCCGGTATTGGGGGTTGACATCGCGCTGTGTCTAGGAGAGCCATTACACGAGTAGTCCCTGGCCAGGGCAAACGAGATATACTGGTAGGTTTCCAGTGTTATCTCAGGGTGTTTTGGGCTTCGCTCCGGCACGACTTGTACCGCTATTGGGGGACTGACGTTTACCGCCCCCTAGGCCCGCCATGCGATGTATCAGACGAACAGACCGGACTGTACGGAGACTGTCACATTCAGACTCAGTAGGAGTACCGATGGGGTTTCACCTCGTCAGCCTTCTTGTCGACATCTACCTGGGGACCGTTACGCACAGCTAGTGCCGCTTGCGGTCTGTGGTTAAACCCACTGCCAGCGTAGTGTCGAGTCTTTAGAGTCCCACACAGAGGGTATTCGCCTATGGGCAAAACAGAGTAGAGGTCGCATGGTTTTGCGACAGGGTTCGTTCTCATCCGCGCACTTGTGCACGTTTGGAGTCCGGACAGATATTACCAGCGGGCTCTGGTTTGAGCCGGATACTGGTATAGTATTTGGGGTTGCTTTTATCTCTCGGTATTCATGTTCCTCGGAACAGGAATGCAGGTGTGTATGCACAGTTATTTAAGGAGGAGGAAGATGATTTTCATTAGGGTTTCGGAACGGGGTGCGTATGCACAGTTGACAGTCGTCTTTTTCCAAACCCTAATGGATTTATATTATATCATTTAATAATATATAATAAAATGAAATTATGTCATGGTTAGTTTTTGTTGACTTGTTGACCATGGTTGACTTGTTGACCATGGTTGAACATTTGACTACCATCATTACAAATGCAAGATGCTTTTTCATTCTTGCTTTTTCATTTAATGTTTGTAATGATATTAGTCATTCTAAACTATCCATCAACCTTTTCATTTTGATTATTATTATTATTTGATAATTCATTTTCTTTTTTGCATTATGGTTGTAAGAAAGGAAATGAGAGCTCATTCTATCATTCTCACTCTCTCTCTTCATTTCATCTTCTTCTTCCTCTAGTCAAGAGAAACCTTCTCATGAGTTGAGAATCCTTCTCTTGAAAAACAAAAGCAACCCCTAGACACTCTCTACTCACTCTAGGATCAAGGGTCTAGCAAGCCGGCGATTCTAGTTCACTCCAAGTACGAGAAAGAGCCCAAAGGTCGAGCCTTCGAGGTGGATCCATCTTCGACGGAAGAAGGCGACAAAGGAGAACCATCAACCTCTACAAAGTTTGAAGACGAAGGAGTTCAAGTCTAGGTATAACCATCTTCATCCGAGTAGCTAAACTTCTTTAGCTAGTTTGCTAGTTTTAGTTTAGACAACGATCCCGACCTTGCATAGTCCATGTTGCCTCTTGCACTAAAAATTTGATTTTTATACCGTTTCCGCCTCCCCGTAAGAACCGGGGGTCGCAACGTGGACTTACAGTGGTATCAGAGACTAACTAAACTTAAACTAGCTTGGTAGTGAAGTGTAACGAAGTTCGGAACCGTAAAAAACCCAAAAACCGTATTTTTAAAAAACCTGAGTTTCTGTTGAAATTTTTTGGGCTCAAAATGAAAAAATTTATATTTGTAAATTCATCTCAGGGTTTTCTAAAAACACCCATGAAAAACGACACAGAGATTCATCCAAACCGCCGCGCTTCCGCCGCACGAGGTAGGCTCGTGCCGCGGAAGCGCCGCGGTTTGATGTCCTCTCTGCATCGTTTTTCGTGCAGTGTCTTTCTGTGTTGATTTTGGGATTTTTAGGATATATATTATATGCCCAGATTTTCCAGAACTAAAATTTACTTTTGGGGGCCTATAATTCCGTATTTTTCCGAACTTCACTGCATTTTGACTATGATGGTTATATCTGTAATGTTTGCATGTATTGAACGTCGACTAATCGCTATAAGACGATTAGTCGGGGTTATACATGATCTGTAATGTGCTGGAATGTGTATATGAATGTGTTGGACTGTCGCGGGTGAATAGCCGGGGTGGATGTGAGATGAGCTTTTGTTTTTCTTTCATTCATTGTAAATGTAAATTGATGTAATAATATTATTTGTTTGGCCGCACAACCGGGTCGGGGTTGTAGCCGTCATTGTATAATTCTTTTTACTGTTTTTGCTCCTAGGATAGACCCATGGAGGGGTGCACAAACTACCGAGTACTTGGCAGGTAGTTTGCCGCACCCGTAGGGGTCTTGGGTGGGGTATTTGGCTATTCACCGCGACCGTGTTATCCGCTTTTCGTTTCAGGCTCGAAAGGATTGCGGATTGCTAGTATATCCAATGTATTCATCTGTGATCTGTAATGTCTATCATTGCTTATTATTTAGGCGTTGCTTATATTTTACAGACGCGCTAGCCCAGCCCCCGCTCTGTCGTTAGTTAAGTAACCTAACGGGTAATGACGGGGCCCAGTGGCGAATGCGAATGGCATAAGCGTACGTCATATTTTGGTTGTTTTCTGCAATGGTAGGATTAAATGATGGGACGCATTAAAAGAACTAATGCAAGAATATCACGCATTAAAAGAACTAATGCAAGATAATAAACCAAGTTAAAGTCGTTGGAACACTTTCGAAAAACCGCTCGGTTCCTTTCAAAAACAACTTTTAAATGCGGAGCTTGAGCCACTCCTTTTAAAAGCTATCTCGTTCCATCGACCAAATCAAGTTCACTACGTTCACGGTTTTGCCAAAACCATTCGTAGCCCTCCGTCGTTTCGTATGAATATTCAATAGTATTCAAGCTGTGTTTGTTGACCTTCGTCAAGGCATAGTGATTGGTAGCTATTGGGTATTCATATGTAGCATAGATAGATGCGTTGGTTTGGGACATTCGCATTACCTTGTTGACCTTCGTCAAGGGTATATACGGGTGGATTCAAATTAACCTGGATAATGACGGGCAGAACTTGACATGTGACTTATGATTTGTTGACCTTCGTCAAGGTCATAAGAGCATGGGGCAAAAATCCACATCGGGAGTTTCATAAGTACTGAAACTTGCTAGATTTGCATACCATTTAGAGTGTGATGATTCTGGTAGGATTCCTTCAGTTTCGTCACGCGATGATATTTGGATCCCGATCCTACTGTGAGTATATGCTACTCCTCGGGAAATTTCTCACTTAACGATCAATGCTATAAACCTAGTAGGTGCCTAGAAAGGTGTTAGCGGGGCTACGCCCCCAGGGAAAAGAGGTTCTTTAATTAAGGAACTTCGCGAAAGCGTTGGAAAACCTCCCTCGAAGTACCGACACCGGCCTGGCTGAACGGTTAAGCAAGTATTGTACGGTGGGATTGATCCTGACTAATTCTTCCTTTATGGTTTGAGGAGGGATTCGAGAAACAGTGGGAGCCATCCTGTTTAGACAAACTAAAAACCACTCTAAACTTGCAAGAGCATCATGCTGAGTGTTTCTTCTTCTCTCTCCTAATTGCAGCGACCAATCATCATGACTGGACTTAAGTTACTCCTAGATAAAAACAAGCTGACAGGGCCAAACTACAAAGATTGGCTCAGGAATGTCAAGATAGCAATCACTTATGACAAGCTGGGGTATCTTCTTACCACCAAAGCTCCCCCTGTCCCTGGTCCAACTTCCAGCGTCGCGGATAAGGAAATCCGCAAGACTTGGGAGATTGATAGCGCGAAGGCCAAATGCCTCCTGCTTGCCTCGATGGACAACGAACATCAGAGGAGGCATGAGAATATGGACATGGAGTCCATATTGCTTCATACAAAAGAACTGTATGGAGAGCAATCACGTATCGCAAGATACGAAGCGTCGAAAAAGTTATTTTCGACAAGAATGGCCGTCGGATCATCAGTAGCCGAGCATGTGCTAAAGATGATCGGCTACATTGAGGAGCTCGCTGACCTAGGGATCACATTGGAGAGTGAGCTATATACGGATATAGTTCTCCAGTCCCTTCCTTCCACTTACGCCCAGTTTATAATGAACTTCAACCTACAAGAAAAGGAGGTTGAACTTTCAGAGCTCCTCAACCTGCTGAGGAGCGCAGAGGGCACCCTACAGAAAGGTAGGGAAACATCCACTTTGTTTGTAGGAGGATCATCTTCTTCTAGGTCCAAGGCGAAAGCCAAGGGAAAGAAGAAGAAAGCCCCCGCCAAACCAAGAGGCGGTGTTAGTAAAGTGGATACGAAGGGAAAGGGTAAAGCAACAAAGATAGCGGGGAAGCTTGTGGATAAGGAAGAATGCTTCTTTTGTCATAAGAAAGGACACTGGAAGAATGATTGCAGGGCCTGGAAGGCCAGAACACAGGAATTGAAGCAGGTTGCAGCTTCAGCTTCAGGTGTGTATGTTATTGAAAACTGTCTTTCTATAAACTCTACTTCCTGGGTATTGGATACCGGATCAGGATCTCATATCTGTAATTCTTTGCAGGCGTTGAGAAACCGTAGTGTTTTGAAAGCAGGTGACATGACCCTCAGAGTTGCAAACGGAGCTAGCATGGATGCTAAAGCCGTGGGGGACTATCACCTGGGAATGTCAGATGGACATGTTTTGGTTTTGCGTAATTGCTTTTTTGTACCCAACGCAACTTGTAATATCATTTCTGTATCTTTAGTTTCTAAAGAAGGTTATGAATTTTCGTTTGTAAGTAATGTTGTAAACATTCACCTTAATCAAGTTTTGATTGGGTCAGGTACTTTGAGTAATGGTATATACGTGTTAAACCAACCACAGATTTTTAATGTCCAGAATACACACAAAAGAAAGTCTCCAGAAATAAACCAGACTTTCTTATGGCATTGTAGATTGGGTCACATCAATGAGAGAAGGTTGACGAAGTTACATACAGAAGGGTATTTGAATGCGTTCGAATATCAGTCGTATGCCACTTGTCAATCCTGTCTCAAGGGAAAGATGACAAAGACTCCGTTTACTGGACATGGAGTAAGAGCGAGCGAGCTCTTGGGACTCGTACACAGTGACGTGTGCGGTCCAATGTCTACACATGCCCGAAGCGGACATTCTTACTTCATTACTTTTACGGATGACTTCTCAAGGTACGGTTATGTCTTCTTAATGAAACATAAGTCCGAGGCCTTTGGAAAATTCCAGGAGTATAAGAATGAAGTAGAGAAACAGACCGGCAAAAGTATTAAGATTCTAAGATCGGATCGAGGTGGAGAATACTTAAGTGCCGAGTTCCTGGACTATTTAAAAGAGAACGGAATTCTCTCTCAGCTTACTCCTCCATACACCCCGCAACATAACGGTGTATCGGAGAGACGGAACCGCACCCTATTGGATATGGTGCGGTCCATGATGGGTAATGCTGAGTTACCGCGATCATTCTGGGGGTATGCGCTAGAATCAGCTGCGTACCTTTTGAACCGAGTTCCGACTAAGACTGTGCCTTCCACACCATATGAAATGTGGTGTGGGAAGAGACCCTATCTTAAGCACATTAAGACATGGGGATGTCCGGCTTTTGTCAAAAAGCAGCATGCGGACAAGCTCGAGGCACGCTCAGTACAGTGCAAGTTTGTGGGGTATCCAAAGAACTCAAAAGGATATTTCTTCTACTGTGAAGAGGAACAAAAAGTTCTTGTTTCTCGTCATGCCTACTTCTTGGAAACTGAGTTTTTGGAAAACCAGATAAGTGGGAGCACAGTAGAACTGGAAGAAATTCCAGAACCGCGGACTGTTACTGAAAGTTTAGTGGAACCAGAAGGTTCGGAAGAACAGGACATTCCTACGCCGCTCCGCAGAAGTAGTAGGCAGTCTCATCCGCCCGAGAGATACTTCGGTTTTCTCATAGACGGGGATAGAGAGGATTGCATCATAGATTATGATGAGCCTACTAGTTTCCAGCAGGCCATTCAGAGCGTTGACTCAGTGAAATGGCTAGATGCAATGCGGACCGAAATGGAGTCCATGTACACCAACAAGGTATGGACGTTGGACATTGCTCCAGACGGGGTAAAACCCGTAGGATGCAAGTGGATCTTCAAAAGGAAGATTGGTGTAGATGGACAGGTTGAGACCTATAAAGCTAGGCTGGTAGCAAAGGGTTTTCGTCAAAGACCTGGCTTGGACTACGACGAAACCTTTTCTCCAGTAGCCATGCTGAAATCCATTCGGATCCTTCTTGCCATTGCTGCCTTCCACGATTATGAGATTTGGCAGATGGACGTAAAAACCGCTTTTCTAAATGGAAATTTAGAGGAGTGTGTCTATATGGATCAGCCAGAGGGTTTCATTCAAAGTGGGAGCAGCGGAAAGGTGTGCAAGTTGCTTAAGTCCATCTATGGACTAAAGCAGGCATCGCGGAGTTGGAACATCTGTTTTGATGAGACGGTCAAGGAATTTGGCTTTATCAAAAATCCAGATGAACCATGCATCTATAGTAGATTTGTAGCGAGAACTGTAGTATTCCTCGTTTTATACGTGGATGACACTCTCTTAATAGGAAATGACATTCCTATGCTACAATCTGTCAAGGGGTTCTTGTCACACAGGTTCTCCATGAAAGACCTGGGTGATGCCTCATACATCCTGGGGATCCGGATCCATCGTGATAGATCCAAGAGGATATTGGGACTTTCACAGTCCAGGTACATCGACACCATACTGAAGAGATTCAGTATGGAAGATTCCAAGCGCGGTAACCTACCGGCTTGTCACGGGATCACCCTCTCTAAAGAGATGTCTCCCAAGACTGATTTGGAGAGGGATCGCATGTCGATTATACCCTACGCTTCTGCGGTAGGCTCTATAATGTATGCGATGTTATGTACCAGACCGGATGTAGCTTATGCACTGAGTGTGGTAAGCCGGTATCAGTCAAACCCTGGGGAGAAACACTGGATAGCGGTAAAGAACATTCTCAAGTACCTGAGAAGGACTAAGGAGATGTTCTTGGTGTACGGCGGAAAAGACCTCCAGATCGAGGCCTTTGCTGACTCCAGCTTCCAGAGTGACAAGGATGATTCCAAGTCCATGTCGGGTTTTGTCTTTACCCTCAATGGAGGGGCGGTGTGTTGGAAGAGTTCCAAACAGGAAACCGTTGCAGACTCGACGATGGAAGCGGAATACATCGCTGCATATGATGCCGCAAAAGAAGCTGTCTGGATGAGGAAGTTCTTGAAAGAACTTCAGGTGGTTTCGTCCATTGTTGATCCAATACCTCTGTATTGCGACAACAATGGGGCTATAGCTTTAGCGAAGGAACCCAGGTCCCATCAGAGATCCAGGCACATCTTGAGGCGGTATCACCTGATCAGGGAGATCGTGGATCGCAAGGAGATCGAGGTTCGGAGAGTTGCTTCAGAAGACAACACTGCAGATCCATTCACCAAGGCCCTGCCCCAGACTCAGTTCGAGCGGCTGATCGAGATGATAGGTCTTCGATACGCCAGTACATGGCCTTAGTGCAAGTGGGAGATTGTTAGTGTATATGCCCTAGAGGCCATTACTGTATCATACTAGTTTGTATATTACTTAATGGATGCTTGGGATATTCACCTTGTATATACAATCTTGCTCAAAATAGTAGTATGCTACTTGGTTTGTCTCTACTTCAATGTGTACTTGTGTTTATTTTACTATATCACTTATACGCATTAGTGGAGCCCTTAGGATCTTTGCTTGATTACCAGCGTTGTGATGGCAGTCACACTAGTGGGGGCTGGGTAATCTATAAGCACATCCTTATACAGGTCCCTAGTCGCAGGACTATCGAGACAGGGCATCGATACTCCGGAGTAGACTAGCGTATGCGCTTCTCATCCCAGTGTGGGAGATGGTCTGTCCCACAGCCATCAGTACGTCGTACTGGAGATAGTATACGGGTGCTCGTTGGGTTACGAGTACACTGGACAGGACTCGTCGGGAACTGACAGGTTGGTATTATACCTATCGTCAGTCATCAGTTCCCAGGTGACATGAGTACAGCTTAGTCCGCTGACTTGACACTGGCACTTCGCCTCGAGTGTGTTCCCATTGCACTTTGATCACTACCCTACCACGGCTCAAAGGAGTCGTGCAAACAGGTGGTGGTTGGGTGCAGTCCCGAAGCACTTGGAGGCAGTGACGGTTAGACAGGATTCGTCTCTCCCGGTATTGGGGGTTGACATCGCGCTGTGTCTAGGAGAGCCATTACACGAGTAGTCCCTGGCCAGGGCAAACGAGATATACTGGTAGGTTTCCAGTGTTATCTCAGGGTGTTTTGGGCTTCGCTCCGGCACGACTTGTACCGCTATTGGGGGACTGACGTTTACCGCCCCCTAGGCCCGCCATGCGATGTATCAGACGAACAGACCGGACTGTACGGAGACTGTCACATTCAGACTCAGTAGGAGTACCGATGGGGTTTCACCTCGTCAGCCTTCTTGTCGACATCTACCTGGGGACCGTTACGCACAGCTAGTGCCGCTTGCGGTCTGTGGTTAAACCCACTGCCAGCGTAGTGTCGAGTCTTTAGAGTCCCACACAGAGGGTATTCGCCTATGGGCAAAACAGAGTAGAGGTCGCATGGTTTTGCGACAGGGTTCGTTCTCATCCGCGCACTTGTGCACGTTTGGAGTCCGGACAGATATTACCAGCGGGCTCTGGTTTGAGCCGGATACTGGTATAGTATTTGGGGTTGCTTTTATCTCTCGGTATTCATGTTCCTCGGAACAGGAATGCAGGTGTGTATGCACAGTTATTTAAGGAGGAGGAAGATGATTTTCATTAGGGTTTCGGAACGGGGTGCGTATGCACAGTTGACAGTCGTCTTTTTCCAAACCCTAATGGATTTATATTATATCATTTAATAATATATAATAAAATGAAATTATGTCATGGTTAGTTTTTGTTGACTTGTTGACCATGGTTGACTTGTTGACCATGGTTGAACATTTGACTACCATCATTACAAATGCAAGATGCTTTTTCATTCTTGCTTTTTCATTTAATGTTTGTAATGATATTAGTCATTCTAAACTATCCATCAACCTTTTCATTTTGATTATTATTATTATTTGATAATTCATTTTCTTTTTTGCATTATGGTTGTAAGAAAGGAAATGAGAGCTCATTCTATCATTCTCACTCTCTCTCTTCATTTCATCTTCTTCTTCCTCTAGTCAAGAGAAACCTTCTCATGAGTTGAGAATCCTTCTCTTGAAAAACAAAAGCAACCCCTAGACACTCTCTACTCACTCTAGGATCAAGGGTCTAGCAAGCCGGCGATTCTAGTTCACTCCAAGTACGAGAAAGAGCCCAAAGGTCGAGCCTTCGAGGTGGATCCATCTTCGACGGAAGAAGGCGACAAAGGAGAACCATCAACCTCTACAAAGTTTGAAGACGAAGGAGTTCAAGTCTAGGTATAACCATCTTCATCCGAGTAGCTAAACTTCTTTAGCTAGTTTGCTAGTTTTAGTTTAGACAAGGATCCCGACCTTGCATAGTCCAT
Organism: Agapanthus africanus; assembly: GCA_030015575.1. Classification (NCBI taxonomy): domain Eukaryota; kingdom Viridiplantae; phylum Streptophyta; class Magnoliopsida; order Asparagales; family Amaryllidaceae; genus Agapanthus; species Agapanthus africanus. The sequence goes on from CM057337.1 coordinate 545,788,834, forward strand.
GTTGCCTCTTGCACTAAAAATTTGATTTTTATACCGTTTCCGCCTCCCCGTAAGAACCGGGGGTCGCAACGTGGACTTACAGAGCCAACAAAGCATATGAACTCTGGCGAGTGCATCAAGAGGCCATCAAGGAGGTGGGGCCATCGACAAAACCGCCGTGTTCACTCGTGAATGGGTTGAGGCTCACAAAGCTACCGAGAAAGAGCTCGAAGGCCGACTTGCCTCATATCAGGCCCAGCAAGCTCAGGCGGAGGCCCGTCTTTTGGCGATATTGAATCACGAAGGCGAGGTCCAGCGAAAGAGAGATGAGCTGACCAATCTGGTAAATCGCCCGCCGACTTGAAGACTTGTAGATATATTTTTTTCTTTGTACATACTCCTGAATAAGAGTATATTTTTTTGTTTCTTTCACAAATTGTACTTTTTATTCATTTTGGTTCATGAATAAAGGACATATTTTTCTTCTCAATGATGTGTCCCTTTTTATTGAATGTATTCTGTGGATAGTTTATCTCGATCTCTTTGCTGGACAACGATGGCTTAGGATTCAGGGTTAAGATCCGCATCCTAAGACTTTTCAACTTTATGAGCCGTGAGGGTCTCATAAAGAATTTTCTCCCTACCGGTCGAGAGGATCCCATAGGTGTAATTTATCCTTAAAAATCATGAGGATTCCTAAGTGTGTTTTTCCTTTTGCAAGTCGTAAGGATCTCACAAGAGAATCTGCTCCCTTACGAGTCATGAGGACTCGCAAGTGATGGGTGAAGTTGCCCTTATCCGCATTTCACGGAGTCAGGGGTTGCTCTGGATGCTTCTCATGGGTTCATTACCGTGTTCTGCAAGGACCAGGCTCCGGTCTGGACGTTTCCCACGGAGTAAGAGTTGACATTATCCGCGTTCCACGTAGCCAGGAATTTTGCACTGGATTCTTCCCACGGGTTCACTGCCGTGTTCGGCGAGGACCAGGCTCTGCTCTGGATGCTTCACACGGGGTCATTGCCATGCTCTACGAGGAGCAGGATCCACTCTAGACATTTCCTACGGGGTCAGGATTGACATAAGCCGCGTTCCACGTAGCCAGGAATTTTGCTCTGGATGCTTCCCATGGGTTCACTGCCGTGTTCGGCGAGGACCAGGCTCCACTCTGGATGCTTCACACGGGTTCATTGCCGTGCTCTGCGAGCACCAGGATGCGCTCTGGACGTTTCCCACGGGGTCAGGATTGACATAAGCCGCATTCCATGTAGCCAGGAATTTTGCTCTGGATGCTTCCCACGGGTTCACTGCCGTGTTCGGCGAGGACCAGGCTCCGCGCTGGACGCTTCACACTGGGTCATTGCCGTGCTCTGTGAAGACCAGGATCCGCTCTGGATGTTTCCCACGGGGTCAGGATTGACATAAGTCGTGTTCCACGTAACCAGGAAGGGTTGAATTTATCCGTATTTCACGGAGTCGGGAGTTTGACTCTCGGTCATCTATGCACCGCCGACTCATGGAACTGGGGGTTTCCGCTGTTCCGCTTTGCTTGATGTTGTGTCCGTTGTAATGAGACGAATGTTGAGTTGATCTCCAGGCTATCTGTGAACCGTCTAGATTTGGAACATGGGCTTTGGTATGGCTCCGTTTTGCTGACGTCGTACATTCCTGCAAAGACACTGATTTCTCTGCGGGTCGACATGAATTGAGATGCTCTCATCAAGGACGCTGATCTCCCTAAGGTTGAGACGAATCGAGGAGTTCTTGTAAGAATGTCCTAACGTTACAGTTAACCTTTGCTCTTTACGATAGAGGTTCGTTAGGGTCTGTGGTACTAGGGTTTTGCCCGTCGTACCGTCGCGTTGGCTGATGTATCCCTCGACAAGCAATCTTGTTGTTCGAGTAGCCTTGCGATTGTCGTGTCTCTGATCCCTTCAGGAGCTGGACAAGACGTCTTCAAGCAATCTTCCTAGGCATTTTGACCGTCGGAAGAGCAAGCGTTAGGAATTTTGTCATGCCGCTTTTTACTTGAGGTTAGGCTCAGTTTGGGGAGCCCCGATGAGTCATAACCACTCCACGCTAGTATGGGATGATCTCCGATAGTCTTTCAGGTTTTATATGAGTTGCCGTTAAGACCCTGAAGCTAAGAATTTGGCCTTTGCTTCGTTTGCTGGCATTGCGTCTGCTGTATCGAGACGAATGTCGCGGTTGTCTCTGGGTTGTTCATGAACCGTCGAGGTTTGGAACTAGAGAGTCTGGCTTTGGAGGAGACGGTCTATGAACCATCTGGTCCATTTGGGCCAGCTTGTCAATCAAGGCCTGGAAAGTAGTTGGCTTGAAGAACATCATGAATTGCGAGATGGTCGCTTGAGGGTCAAGAGTGCCCACGAACATGCCCACTGCCGGCGCTTCTTCGATGCGCTGCTCGTATTTTGACCATAAATTTCGCCACCATATTACGTATTGTACCCAAGTTTCGCCTGGCTTCACCGCATTAATTAATGCGGTGATCGGGGTACGCTCGCTAGCGCTCGCAAATCTCTGTGTAAACAGCAGTTCCATCTCCGCGAATGTCTTGACGGAGTCATTTGGAAGTTCAGAATACCATTCGAATGCCGTCTCTGTCAAGCTGCCGATGAACTGGCGAAGTAGCAGTTTATCATCGCCTCCGGTGTTACCATATAGAGCCCTGAACTGGGTGACATGCTGGTGCGGATTTCCCATCCCTTTATATATATGAAATTTAGGGATCGTATATCCCGGCGGGTACTTTATTTGGTCATACCAGCCTGGATATGGTTGCCCAGTTTTAACCATTTGGCCAGCCGCTTCATTCACCTGGTGAGCTCGTATTTGCTGAGCAATGTAGTTATCCAGAGCGGCCTTAGAAATGGTTTCCTCTTTGGCTGCTGAAAGAGCTAGATGAGGGTTCGATGTCTCCCCTCTATCGTCTTCAATGATGATCGGAGGGTCTTCGGCTGGAGGTTCTGGCTGTAACATCATCCCGACCATGTCTTGGAAGAGAAGTGCCATTCGTTTTATATTAGCCGCTTGTTCTACTGCTTCTCTGTCCTTCTTTTCGAGGACTCTGCGGAGGAAGTCAGCATCTGTTTCTTATTCATGACGCTGCTCTGATGAAGCCTCCGGGCTTTCTTTTGGCCCAGTAAGTGCGGCCATTTGCGTTAGCATTTCCTAAAGCTTCTATTGCTGCTCCTGGGCTTTTGTCACGGATCGGGTGAGCGGTCGGTGACCCGTAGAAGCGCGGCTTTCCTCTTTTCCGGAAGCCATATAAACGGTATGGACCATTATGCCCCCAGACTTGGGTCGTTTGGGCTCAGCATCTTTGCGGTTTGCCGCAGTCACAGGGGCTTTCTCCGGCCTCCTTCTCTTTTGAGCAATTAACGTTGAAGGGACCGTTGCAACGGGCACCCAGGTAGCTGTTGCCCTTTGTGGCTTGGCAAGATGGTTCTCTTCTTGTTGAACCTTCACCTTTTTCTGTCGGCGAGGGTAATCTTGATCAATTACTGAATCCTGAACCTGTCGCCAGACTTTGTAGATTTTGGAGGACAGCCGCTGAGGGGGCTGCTCCGGCTTCGCCTTCGAGGCATTCTCCACGGGTGGAGGAGATCTTTTCAGTACGGCAGTAGGAGAGTTCCTGCGCACCTTGTTCAGCAATTCAAAGTTGTTCCCGGTTGGAACAGCAGTATTGACTTCCACCATTGGGGCTGGTGGAGTTAGCCTAGAGGGGGATCTGCCCCCAGCTTTCCTTACTCAGCGCCAGTGGCGACGTCGAGCGTGTCGAGCCGTTGGGATTGTTTCAGCTTTAGGGGTGACTTCGTTATGCCCCCTGTTCTGGTGAGGCGCTGCCTGTACCAGCCTCTTGAAGACCGACATCCGTCGAGCAGCAGTATCCAATCTGTCGAAAACAGACCTTTGAGCAGGGACGGGAGCCGGGCGTGCCAAAATCATAAAGACTGATCCTTTGACGGGGGAAGCATCTTTAGTGACCTCGAGAGCCGAAATGGATATCCGTTTCGGGATGGCCGCTTCAAGTATCGCGGGCTTCTTGACAGGCCCATTGGAGTTTAGGCTCAGCCTGTCGAAGACTGATGCTGTTGGCTTGACATCGGACGACCCGTTGAGAAGGGTCATGGTATTAGTGAGCCGATCAAAAACCGACTTCTTTTGCACTTCTTGCGGCAGTGGGATATTGATGTTCACTGGTGGGAGCATGGTCTCGAAGAACAAACCGGTGGTAGCCTGCGTCACCTGTTCTATCGGCATTGTGAACAGGGAGGTCGCATGGGGCCCATAAGTTATACCTCCAGATGAGGCGGACGTGAGTTGTAGTTGCAGCTGGAACACTTCGTGCAAGTAGACACCATTGATCCTTCACTTTCTGCACCAAGCAAGACGCCAAATCTTAGTACCTCGAACCCAAGGGCAACCATTAGCAAACCGCAATTCGTTCGCGAACACGACACACGAAGTGTGGAGTGGAAAGTGGAAAAGGTCCCACCGGGCGTGCCAGAATCTGTTCCCCGCCGAAAGACGCGGCGGAGACGCAATGTACATCTAGCCTGAATTTCGGGGCAGATGCTAATTGGTGCTATCCGTCCACCTCTCCGAAGATGCCAAGTTGATTTATGGCACCGTGCATCGAAGGTTTAAACGGATGCGGCCGATGTAGCAGACTTCGTCAGATCCCCCCTCGTTTGAGGGGATTTTGATTGTGGGGACGCTCTTCCCTGCAGGCGCAAGCCCCTGCAGTTAATTATGCTACCGCATCGCGGTAACAACTTTTTCCTTCTCCATATAGTCACTTCGTGTCGTGGGTGTTTTTTTTTGTGTTTGGTTTCCCGTGGATTGTATATGGAGACTAAGTTATGATGTCGCCCGTAGGGCGTGGATTAGTCCAAATCCGTATCTTTCTTAGATTTGGGTTTTGGGGGTTTGGGTTTAAGGATACATTAGCCTCATTTGAGACTAAGATCAACTTAAACGTTTGTTAAGGATACGTTAGTCTAATTTTAGACTAAGATCAACTTAACGGGATCGTTTAGATCCGAAAAGAGAGCAATTGGGCTCTGTTGTTTAGTTTAGTGATATTGCGGTCAATAATTAGTTTAAGGACATTACGGTCCATTGTTAGTTTAAGGACAACTCGGTCCAATGTTAGTTTTAAGACATCGCGGTCGGTTAAGGACATCATAGTCCATGGATTTAAGGACTCCACAGTCCGTTGTTAGTTTTAAGACATCACGGTCGAGGTTAAGGACATCATAGTCCATGAGTTTAAGGACCTCACAGTCTGTTGTTAGTTTTAAGACATCACGGTCGAGGTTAAGGACATCATAGTCCATGGGTTTAAGGACCCCACAGTCCGATATTAGTTTAAAGACATCACGGTCGAGGTTAAGGACATCATAGTCCATGGACTTAAGGACCCCGCAGTCCAATGTTAGTTTAAAGACATCACAGTCGAGATTAAGGACATCATAGTCCATGGTCTTAAGGACCCCACAGTCCAATGTTAGTTTAAATACATCACGGTCGAGGTTAAGGACATCATAGTCCATGAGTTTAAGGACCCCACAGTCCATGAAATGTGTGGTTGTCGGGACCCGTCACCTCTTCGAAGACGTTGAAGAATTACAACGACAAATATCAAAGGAGTGAAGAGATGTACCCTTGAACCAGGGTGGACTAAGTGATCTGTAGTCTAATTTGGAACTAAGATCAATTAATTATATTATGAGCACATTGTCTCAGTTGAGTCTGAATTGAGGACTTATGGCCTACTTGAGCTAAGTCCAATTAAGTTTGAAGTGTTGGCCCTCTGTTGGACCCTTAGACATTTGTCTGGGTTCCAGCCCATATTATTAAGCAACGCTAAACGAGAGTTTAAGGGCTTTGGCAACATTTTTATCTTTGATTTCGTCAATTTTGAGATTCATTTGGAGGAGGGACTATTGCCTCTGGAAAATTAGCTAATTTGGCTAAAAGTAGTGTTAAACACTAAAGAGCAACAGTGTTAAACACTGGAGACAGATGTAACACCTTAGAATGTGTTTTGTAGCTAATTATATTTTAATGTATGGTTTTTAATAAAAAGGTTACCGAATTGGTTTTTAAATATTTTATCCTAATTATTGTGTATTTTATTAGAATTTTGTTAGGCACACACACACTTGTGCATGATAACTAGGGTTAGAGATGGGTTAGACCATGATTAGCTAGCATGATGAATTAACCTATTCTCTTTAGGTTATTTGTCCTTGTTAAGTGTCATGGTTGATTTTATTTGAAATGAATTTGTAATGGAGTTTTTGATTTTTCTTTTATTGTTTGACTTTTGTTGACTTGGAGTGAGAGTGAGTATGGGGCATCATGGCCTTGCCATGCCTCATTTAATGAGAAGGGAGAGAGTGAGAGGGGGGTCCTTGTTGTGATCTCTCATTCTCTTTTCTCACATTCCCTCACTCTCACAACAACACACACACTCACAACTACAGCAGCAGCAAGCAGCAGTGACAACAACAGCAACAATGGAAGCAGCAAGCAGCAGCAAGCAACACCATTAACAGCAGCAACTTCATCAACACACACACACCCACACTCACCTGTAGCAAGTAGCAGTAGCAGAGAGAAGCAGTAGCAGGAGCAAAGCAAGTAGCAGGAGCAGCATCATCAGCATCAGTAGCAGCAGTAGCAGCAACTGCAACAGCAGCGGTTCTGGTAGCAGCAGCAGAAGCCCAGCAGTGTAGCAAGCTCTCCTCCTCCCCCATTCACTCAATCTCCTGCTTCCTAGGGCTGCATTGGGTATATTTTTCTGAACCCAATCCCTAGTTTGATTAGTTGTGTGATTGTTAGTATTGGTTTGTGTTAACTTGCTAGTTTAGTGCTAGTTTAGGTGTTTTGTGTGGAATGTTGGTTGGAATGTGTTGGAATTGGTTAACCTAGCTCCTAGTAGTGTTGTTAGGTCACCACCACTGAGATTCAACCCAGGTTTCACAAAAATACCATAGGTTTCTCTTTTGTGCAAATTGTGGTTTTTAAGCGATATATTGGACATTTGTGATCTGCTATAGACCCGGACCTTACAGAGTAAAATTGAGGAAACTGGGGCATGCTTGTTAGGTCTAGATAACACCACCAGAGCACGAGCCCCTACCCCCACTTTCAGGCCGCCAATTTTAGCATTCTGGCCGCAATTTGCGGCCAGGCTAGGGTTTTGGGTGTTGGGGTTTGGTCTGGGGTAGTCTGCTGTGTTGTGTAGTGTGTTGGTATGTCTAGTTTTGTAATATCTTACCTGTAGGAAAATATGGGACTATATATCGTTTTTGTGTTTCGTTGTGTTTGCGCGATACGCGCGATACGTGAGTGTGTTCTGTGATCCAGCGTATCGCCGCGTGTCGCGATGGTTTTTAGACGCGTACACACACGATTCGGCGTATCGTGCACACGCGCGTTTAGTTCGCGACGCGAGTTTCTCGTTTCGTTTCGATATCGCGTTTCGAATGATATTGGGCTTATATGTGATTTCATGTCGTATTTGCAGGTTTGCAGACGGACACAGCCAGGGGGAGCAGGTGATAGGATTCATCCAGCGTGGAGTTTAGGTGAGTAGATATAACATCTACAGGGGAATCGCCCGCATGGCGTTATGCGTCTGGGCTAGGATTCAAATTCCTATCGCACATTCTACGTCATTGTAGAATTGCGCCTTACTGCATTTCCTAGATATAGCTATATACTGTGACTAGCAGCCGTAGGACACTGCACCCATTATTGACGGTTCATGTTGCACGAGCACGGATTGCATGCTACACACACACCGTCAATAATTGCCATGTCACACACTACCCCTTATAGCTACCCTTGCTTACCACACTTGACATCTAGTTTATCGGTATACCTATAGTGTATCATACCTTTAGTGATAGGTATATTTTCACTTGCGATACAGCTACGGGTATACCTCCTACATATTTTACTTATACCGGGAGGGATTTCCTACATATGTTACTATACCCAGGGGAGTATACGACATCAGTTCCTATAGGTAGATACCTATACTTTGCTACACCCGTATGTTAGATACATATTCAGTTGTTGTCGCATATTCACATTTACTGATGTTACTTAGCTGTACCTTATCATGATTTCGCATACATCTGGTTCAGCTATATACTTGTGTTTACCTGCTCGCATTCAGATATATCGCATACATTATTCCTGTGTTTATGCATTGTTTATCTGGATTTTATATGATGTTTTCGGGATTTGGGAACCGCGGGAGTTCATGAAATTATGCATACATGTAACAACCCGGTTTCCTTGATATGATATTTCGAGCGTCCCCCATGAGTTTTATCGGTGCTGATTACCTACTCCATACGAGGTGTGGTTGCCGTATGAGAGTACATGGTGGGGCCCGGTATGGTTCCCCTCGGCAAGAAGATCGATGGGTTTGCCGATTGAGCCTGGAGGCGGGCGAGTACCTACCGGTGATTGTTTGGACCTGGCAATTGTCTGGAGGCTACTGGCCAGAGCAGAGAGATGGATGCGGGATAACCTGTACTGTCGAGGCCGAGGGCCGACACTGCAGACGGACCCCGTGGGCTGTCCGGACTGACGGAGCCCCATATACGAGGATTTCTGTGTCGATGCTTGGCACACGGTTTCATGATATTTCTTTAACCCCCTTTTTGTATATATAACAGGGGACTTAGCCGTTGTTATATATACCCTTACACCAATATTAGTGGAATGGGACGCTAATATATGTGTATTGCCCCCATCATATTTATTTCTGTACATATATTTACCTTTAGGATGCTAGAACCCACTTGAGATTGGACTTGGGATACTAGGTGATCCATTGGGACTTGGACATTGGATATACCTATGTGATTGGTGACTTGTACATTCGGGATATAGGAGATTACTCGACATTGTACATTGAGGAGATGTGAGACTTATTTGATGTGAGTGCCCAATGTGGGGCCTGGTTTGAGGACTTGGGATTGGAGTATCTTATTGGATTGTGATCCTGCCACGACGTCAGGTTTCCGTGGGAAATGACATATTCCACCCTATACCTCACCCTTACCTATCTTATGCACAGATTCATATATTGGCAGTACTTGTAGTGTACCCTTATGATAGTTGCATATTTGCTTTCTCATATCTCTATTGCATAGACATTGCATACTACTATCATGCCATCATTGCTTCACATATTGATTGTACCTGCTAGTGTACTCTCCCTATTTTAGCATTGCATGATATATTATAATTGTAACCGCATATCTTAGATTCATGCTGTACGTACATTCCTGCGATTACCTGCATATGTTTTATACTATTCACGAGTTGGCAACTCACCCCCGTTGTGCCACAGGTGTTTCAGGTTTTTCCCCAGAGTAGTCGAGGCAGGCTATTCCCCTATCCAGCTATCCAGCTATTACCTTTTGCTACAGATACCGCATCAGCTCACAGTACCCTTTTGCTTAGGTGGGTTAGATGGTTATCTGTATTACATATTGTATATTCGTTGTATTTTGTACTCTCCATCAGCTATTGTATTATTGACATAGAGACTTGGTGAGGACGTAGTGTGTATTATGGTGGATTTGATGTCTTTATATATACAGCTTTTTCTCTACTGTCCTTATTCTTCTGTTGTATTCATATCGACTAGTCTTTATAAGAAAAAAAGGGGTGTTGCTAAAATTTTAAAGAAAGAAAGGAAGACTTTTAAAGAATTTGGGTTGCGATTTCAATTGTTTTCAAAACTTATATTATCTTTTCCGTATTTCTCATGGTTTAGATTTCTGGGTTTGGCTTTCTTTTACTACGTTGCGTCTTTAGGCGTTGCGTAGTATTAGGGCCGTCACGGGCCATTTTTAGTTCGTGACAAAGTTGGTATCAGAGCGTTAGGTTTTACCTTTCGGAGTGTAGGATGACCTTAGTATGATGGAGTAGGTAGCTTAAGCGGAGTAACGTAGTGTGTGTATGTCTGCAGCATACCCACAGCGCGGTACTTTGCATTAAGTGACCTAAGTACAATTTGCTTGACATTCCTTCCTTGATGATTCATATCTTTGAGATTCGATTTCCTCATTCTTATCGAATCTCATCTTGTATCTATTTATAGCCTTGCCGCCGATGACTATGGGGACTCGGAGCGATGCAGCGAGGGCCGAGGTCAGAGTTAGCTCGGGTGAGACGAGTACTGACCAGGATGGCACTCTAGTTGCACAGGTGCAGACGGAGCAGCCTACGACTTATACTATGGATAGACTTTTGGTAGAGATGCAGGATTTCCGCCAGACGTTGAGTTCCTTGGTTGATGTCGTTCGGGAGCTACGACAGGAGGTTATCACCCCCGTTACTCAGCTATCCCTTACGATCAGCATGCAGCAGTCCGTCACCTACATAGCACCAGTGGTTGCAGCCCCAGTTGACGAGGCACGTATTTCAGAGGCTCAGAGAGTTCCAGGACAGTGGAGGGCTCGTACCAGCGTACCAGCCCAGAGACAGAGGTTTGGTCGTCGAGACAGATTTCATGGCCGTAGCGGGAGTAGCAGAGGTTTGGGACGAGGACAGTCGTTCAGCTCTCATCCCCAGGATGGTCAGCAGTCAGCACGAGGGTGTTTTCGATGCGGGAGCCTTCAGCACTTCGTCAGGGATTGTTCCTTAGCACCTCGTCATGATCGCTTCCGGAGAGGCCGTGGACATGGAAGGTTTGCTCAGAGGGCTCAGGCTACCAGAGGAGTTCATCCAGCTGTGAGTAGAGGGCAGACACAGGAGTTTGCTTCTACTCATCGGGACGCGCAGACGTCCAATGTGGAGTTTTCAGGTACCCTTGAGTTACATTTTCTCTTGGTGTATTTGCTTGTTTCTTGTTGTACCGTGGCTGGGTAGATTAGTCGTAGTTGTTTTAACTTCTGTCAGCGATTCTTTTGTTGCGCGACACGTATTCAGTTTTGTGCCAATCGGATAGGAGATAGAGATTCGTCCGTCGTTTGATCCTTCTAGAGATGTTGGATTTGACGTTCTCCTGGGCACGGACTGGTCAGCTACGTGTTAGGCGTCTGTGGACTACCGTGTGGAAACAAGTTAGGTTTTGTTTTCCCCGGCAAGTCAGTCCTTGTTGTGCAGGTGGATAGTTGGGCCGCCTCTCACAGCTTAAATTCAGCCTTTTTCGCTAGTCGGCTACTGAGGAGATGGCATGGATTCTTGGCATTCATTCGTGATACCGGAGCCACCGTGGGATTGTTGGACCGGGTTCTTTTCGTGCGAGAGTTTTTCCGAAGTTGTTCCAGATGAGCCGGCGAAGCTGAGGGAGCTTAAGGGTCAGCTGCAGAGTTGTGGTTTGGGGAGTTTTGTGCACCTGAGTGTTTCGCTTTTGGAAGCTCCTATTTCTGTTCGTCGGGGAGAAAGACGGCAGTTTGGGGTTGCGTATCGACGGATCGTCAATTGAACCGGCTTACGGTGCGGATAGGTATCCTTCACCTTGCCGTGGCGATTTCTTCGATCAGCTCCAGAGTGCGAGACATTTTTCTAAGTGTGCTTGGGATCAGGTCATCATTATTGCGGATTCGGAGTGACGGCATTCCGAAGACTGCCTTGTGCGTGCTACGGGCTTTGTGTGTTTTGTGAGTCGTTGGATTCACTGTCGCCCTAGCAGCATTCGTAGATATGATGAGCCAGATATCTGCAGGCCGTTCCTCGACCAGTTTTTGTTGTGTTATTTACGATACTCTGGTCTACTTAATGTGTCTTGAGGGACAGGAGTAGCACTTGAGGATTTGTTATGCAGATACTGGGAGAGTACCAGCAGTTTGCTAAATTCTCGGAGTGTTTCTTCAGGCTTGTTTTGTGTTGACTCCTAGGTCTTGTAGTCGCGGGAGACGGTTCCGTATGGTTCCGAGGGAGATCGTGGCCGTACGGCTTAAGTCCAGACTTGTGTGCCGGACGGAGATCCGCAGATTGTTGGGCTTAGCAGGTTTTACCGCCGTTTCAGGCAGGATTGCTAGAGTGGTGCTGCACCAGTGACTGAATGGACCAAAAGGAGGTTTCTTTTCTGTGGACTGAGGCATGTGTACGGAGTTTTCGGCAGTTGAAGATTCAGTTAACAACTGCATCAGTCTTTCTTTGCTTTTGGTTCGGGCGACTTTGTTGTTTAACTGTAATGTTTCTTGAGTGGGATCGAGGGTGTACTGAGGTGACACTATAGAGATATCGCTTTTGCTTTCCCTACGTTTGTAGGAAGTACGAGAAGGATATTCCACTCATGATCTGGAGATGGCCGTGGTGGTTTTGCGTTGGAGATTTGGAGACACTACTTGCTTGAGAGTCGTGTCAGATTTTCCACGGACCACTAGAGCTTAATGTACATCTTCTGCAGCGGATTTTGATTGTTGTGACAGTCTTCTGCAGATTTGCAGTTTTTGTGTGATCGTTGAGTATAGCTTAGTTCGTCTCTACGGAGGGGACAGCTTGCTCATGACCGCGCCCGACCACTTTCCTTAAATCGTTTTCGCGAGACACTGCCCGTCGAAGCTCGTACGTCAGAGATACTTGAGCATATTCGGCTGGGTAACGATTCAGAGACCGTGAATTGTGACAATGATGTGCTAAGTTAAGGACACGTCTGTGTACCTGCCATTACCAGGTAGAGGCGTGTGATCCTAGAACATGCACATCTGTCAACTCCCCCTATGCATTCAAGTTCCACCAGCTTTGGCGTGACTTGTGAGGTAGTTACGAGTGGACAGGAATATAAGGAGAAGTTTCAGGTTTCGTTTCAAGTGTCTGTCTTGTTGTGTGCTTGAGTCGAGCATCTGAGGCCGGCTGGAGAGTTGCAATCTTTTAACCGTTCCGAAGAAGGAATGGGAGCAGATCCCCATGAATTTCGTTATGGTTTCTACCCAAGTTTGGATAGGGTGTGACTCCATTCGGATTCTGGTCATCCGGTTATACTCAGTTTGCTCAGTGGTTTTGTTATAGTTGTGTAATTGTTTTGTTTGGTCGTCAGCAGCTTGGGATCGTCACTCGCCATCGTTGGGGTTCTCCTTCGGTAGCTGTTATCAGGAGACACTCCAATTGGCCACCCTTAGGCTTAGGGGTTAGGTGGTGTCGATCGCCAGCCTGTTGTTTTCTGACTCTGCGTAGGTAGGACCTTGGACCCCAGCTAGTCTAGAGCTTCGGAGATAGTCCAGTTGTGTTCAGGTCAGGATGAGAACTGTCCATTGCAAACGGATGTCTTATGCGACTGTGCTGGTCGCAGGCTTGAGTGCGCAGTGGCAAATCATGGATTCCTATGGACTTTCCGATGAATGACGTGTTGGATTTTGGGAAGCTTATCCCAGGATTTTAGGTCCTTTAGATCCTATTAGCGAGTTAGTCTTGTTGCCTTTAAATTGGCACTTCCGCCCAGATTATTAGATTTTCACCCCGTATTCCTTGTGATGATACTTTACAATTACCTTCTTGACCTTTCTCACATGTTTGCACCAGACCTTTTAGCTGGACGCGATCTTTCGTTCACCAGCAGCCATGTGTGTTAATGGCTCGACAGGTGGAGAAACGTCGGTCAAAGGTCTTGCCATCTGTGAAGGGTTTTCTTGGACGTAGCCGTATAGTGAGGTAGTCACTTGGGAGGCTGCGAGCGAGATTTGAGGATTTTAATCTTCCTTTTGAAGGTACGCGTAACAGTATAAGTTTTAAATTCGGGGACGAATTTCTTTTAAGGGGGGGAGATTGTAACACCTTAGAATGTGTTTTGTAGCTAATTATATTTTAATGTATGGTTTTTAATAAAAAGGTTACCGAATTGGTTTTTAAATATTTTATCCTAATTATTGTGTATTTTATTAGAATTTTGTTAGGCGCACACACACTTGTGCATGATAACTAGGGTTAGAGATGGGTTAGACCATGATTAGCTAGCATGATGAATTAACCTATTCTCTTTAGGTTATTTGTCCTTGTTAAGTGTCATGGTTGATTTTATTTGAAATGAATTTGTAATGGAGTTTTTGATTTTTCTTTTATTGTTTGACTTTTGTTGACTTGGAGTGAGAGTGAGTATGGGGCATCATGGCCTTGCCATGCCTCATTTAATGAGGAGGGAAAGAGTAAGAGGGGGGTCCTTGTTGTGATCTCTCATTCTCTTTTCTCACATTCCCTCACTCTCACAACAACACACACACTCACAACTACAGCAGCAGCAAGCAGCAGTGACAACAACAGCAACAATGGAAGCAGCAAGCAGCAGCAAGCAACACCATTAACAGCAGCAACTTCATCAACACACACACACCCACACTCACCTGTAGCAAGTAGCAGTAGCAGAGAGAAGCAGTAGCAGGAGCAAAGCAAGTAGCAGGAGCAGCATCATCAGCATCAGTAGCAGCAGTAGCAGCAACTGCAACAGCAGCAGTTCTGGTAGCAGCAGCAGAAGCCCAGCAGTGTATCAAGCTCTCCTCCTCCCCCATTCACTCAATCTCCTGCTTCCTAGGGCTGCATTGGGTATATTTTTCTGAACCCAATCCCTAGTTTGATTAGTTGTGTGATTGTTAGTATTGGTTTGTGTTAACTTGCTAGTTTAGTGCTAGTTTAGGTGTTTTGTGTGGAATGTTGGTTGGAATGTGTTGGAATTGGTTAACCTAGCTCCTAGTAGTGTTGTTAGGTCACCACCACTGAGATTCAACCCAGGTTTCACAAAAATACCATAGGTTTCTCTTTTGTGCAAATTGTGGTTTTTAAGCGATATATTGGACATTTGTGATCTGCTATAGACCCGGACCTTACAGAGTAAAATTGAGGAAACTGGGGCATGCTTGTTAGGTATAGATAACACCACCAGAGCACGAGCCCCTACCCCCACTTTCAGGCCGCCAATTTTAGCATTCTGGCCGCAATTTGCGGCCAGGCTAGGGTTCTGGGTGTTGGGGTTTGGTCTGGGGTAGTCTGCTGTGTTGTGTAGTGTGTTGGTATGTCTAGTTTTGTAATATATTACCTGTAGGAAAATCTGGGACTATATATCGTTTTTGTGTTTCGTTGTGTTTGCGCGATACGCGCGATACGTGAGTGTGTTCTGTGATCCAGCGTATCGCCGCGTGTCGCGATGGTTTTTAGACGCGTACACACACGATTCGGCGTATCGTGCACACGCGCGTTTAGTTCGCGACGCGAGTTTCTCGTTTCGTTTCGATATCGCGTTTCGAGTGATATTGGGCTTATATGTGATTCATGTCGTATTTGCAGGTTTGCAGACGGACACAGCCAGGGGGAGCAGGTGATAGGATTCATCCAGCGTGGAGTTTAGGTGAGTAGATATAACATCTACAGGGGAATCGCCCGCATGACGTTATGCGTCTGGGCTAGGATTCAAATTCCTGTCGCACATTCTACGTCATTGTAGAATTGCGCCTTACTGCATTTCCTAGATATAGCTATATACTGTGACTAGCAGCCGTAGGACACTGCACCCATTATTGACGGTTCATGTTGCACGAGCACGGATTGCATGCTACACACACACCGTCAATAATTGCCATGTCACACACTACCCCTTATAGCTACCATTGCTTACCACACTTGACATCTAGTTTATCGGTATACCTATAATGTATCATACCTTTAGTGATAGGTATATTTTCACTTGCGATACAGCTACGGGTATACCTCCTACATATTTTACTTATACCGGGAGGGATTTCCTACATATGTTACTATACCCAGGGGGTATACGACATCAGTTCCTATAGGTAGATACCTATACTTTGCTACACCCGTATGTTAGATACATATTCAGTTGTTGTCGCATATTCACATTTACTGATGTTACTTAGCTGTACCTTATCATGATTTCGCATACATCTGGTTCAGCTATATACTTGTGTTTACCTGCTCGCATTCAGATATATCGCATACATTATTCCTGTGTTTATGCATTGTTTATCTGGATTTTATATGATGTTTTCGGGATTTGGGAACCGCGGGAGTTCATGAAATTATGCATACATGTAACAACCCGGTTTCCTTGATATGATATTTCGAGCGTCCCCCATGAGTTTTATCGGTGCTGATTACCTACTCCATACGAGGTGTGGTTGCCGTATGAGAGTACATGGTGGGGCCCGGTATGGTTCCCCTCGGCAAGAAGATCGATGGGTTTGCCGATTGAGCCTGGAGGCGGGCGAGTACCTACCGGTGATTGTTTGGACCTGGCAGTTGTCTGGAGGCTACTGTCCAGAGCAGAGAGATGGATGCGGGATGACCTGTACTGTCGAGGCCGAGGGCCGACACTGCAGACGGACCCCGTGGGCTGTCCGGACTGACGGAGCCCCATATACGAGGATTTCTGTGTCGATGCTTGGCACACGGTTTCATGATATTTCTTTAACCCCCTTTTTGTATATATAACAGGGGACTTAGCCGTTGTTATATATACCCTTACACCAATATTAGTGGAATGGGACGCTAATATATGTGTATTGCCCCCATCATATTTATTTCTGTACATATATTTACCTTTAGGATGCTAGAACCCACTTGAGATTGGACTTGGGATACTAGGTGATCCATTGGGACTTAGACATTGGATATACCTATGTGATTGGTGACTTGTACATTTGGGATATAGGAGATTACTCGACATTGTACATTGAGGAGATGTGAGACTTATTTGATGTGAGTGCCCAATGTGGGGCCTGGTTTGAGGACTTGGGATTGGAGTATCTTATTGGATTGTGATCCTGCCACGACGTCAGGTTTCCGTGGGAAATGACATATTCCACCCTATACCTCACCCTTACCTATCTTATGCACAGATTCATATATTGGCAGTACTTGTAGTGTACCCTTATGATAGTTGCATATTTGCTTTCTCATATCTCTATTGCATAGACATTGCATACTACTATCATGCCATCATTGCTTCACATATTGATTGTACCTGCTAGTGTACTCTCCCTATTTTAGCATTGCATGATATATTATAATTGTAACCGCATATCTTAGATTCATGCTGTACGTACATTCCTGCGATTACCTGCATATGTTTTATACTATTCACGAGTTGGCAACTCACCCCCGTTGTGCCACAGGTGTTTCAGGTTTTTCCCCAGAGTAGTCGAGGCAGGCTATTCCCCTATCCAGCTATCCAGCTATTACCTTTTGCTACAGATACCGCATCAGCTCACAGTACCCTTTTGCTTAGGTGGGTTAGATGGTTATCTGTATTACATATTGTATATTCGTTGTATTTTGTACTCTCCATCAGCTATTGTATTATTGACATAGAGACTTGGTGAGGACGTAGTGTGTATTATGGTGGATTTGATGTCTTTATATATACAGCTTTTTCTCTATTGTCCTTATTCTTCTGTTGTATTCATATCGACTAGTCTTTATAAGAAAAAAAGGGGTGTTGCTAAAATTTTAAAGAAAGAAAGGAAGACTTTTAAAGAATTTGGGTTGCGATTTCAATTGTTTTCAAAACTTATATTATCTTTTCCGTATTTCTCATGGTTTAGATTTCTGGGTTTGGCTTTCTTTTACTACGTTGCGTCTTTAGGCGTTGCGTAGTATTAGGGCCGTCACGGGCCATTTTTGGGTCGTGACAACAGAATTCTCAAATTAGTGTTAAACACTAAAAGACAATCAGTGTTAAACACCCAAATTAGTGTTAAACACTAGAACATAACAGTGTTCAACACTGGAAATAAGGCTTTCGAATTAGTGTTAAACACTAAAAGATAATCAGTGTTAAACACTGGAAATAAAGCTCTCGAATTAGCATTAAACACTAAAGAAAAAAGGGGTCACGTGTGGACACATGAGGGCGCCCAAAGGTGGGACCAGATCCCTTTTTACTTTGCTCTGCAATTAAGTGTTAAACACTTTTTTATATTTTATTTTGAGCACCACGTGCTGGCACGTGATGGACATTTATGCACTGATTGTTAAAGCATTTGCTAAGGGGTCACGTGGGGACACGTGAGAGCGCCCAGAGCTTATATTTCCTTTTGCTTTTTCTTCCGTGTTTTGGAGGTCGCGTGGGAACACGTGAGGCGTTGCCTCAGAACTTTCTCCTTCTCATTTCTGGGGATCTTTTCAGGGGTCACGTGGGGACACGTGACCTTGGTTCTTTGCATGCTTTAATTATCTTTATCTTTAAGAATTAAATTCTCTGTAAGGTTAAACCATGATTATGATTCTGTAGGAATTAAATTCCTATTTTGAAAGAATTAAATTCTTATGTAGGGTTAAACCCTAATTTTCTTTAGAGGAATTAAATTCCCATATATGTCAAAGAATTAAATTCTTGTATAGGGTGAAACCCTAGTTCTGTCTTGGAGGAATTAAATTCCTATGAAGTTTAGAGAATTAAATTCTCAATTAGGGTTAAACCCTGGTTTTTATCCATCTTGAAGGAATTAAATTCATATAATTGTGGGAGAATTAAATTCTCATATAGGGTTAAACCCTAATTTTGTCATGAAGGATTTAAATTCCTATAAATTGGGAGAAATAAATTCTCTGAACTCAATTCTCCCTCTAAGTCTTGGATCTGCATGGCAAAATCTTAACCCGGTGAGAATTAAATTCTCAACCTATAGAGAGATTTTCTTCTGCAGATCTTCAACTAGAGAAAGAACTAAATTCTTTGCAAAAGAGTTAAACTCTTAGATTTTTGAGAATTAAATTCTCTTTTTTGAAGTTTTGATCCCCTTTCTTTTTTCTCACCTAGGGTTTTCTTTGTTGAGAATTAAATTCTCCTTTCTTTTCTTTCTGAAATTTCAAGATTCCAAAATTCTATATATCCCCTTCCTATCCTCTTGGATCCTATTTATAGGAGAAGGAAAAGAATTAATTTGTTTAATAAATCTTTCATTGAAAGATTTTGTCTGTTTTCATGATTAATATGAACATTTACACCTACCGTAACTGCTCCAATCAACGAGCAGACGGTTTTGCTCGAGGAAATCCGAAGCCTCCTGGAAGGACTGCAGCAGCAGACTGCTATATTATTGAACCGCCTAGAAGCAGAAGCAACTGGTATAAAGCGCTCTGCCACCCAGATGGCAGGAGGAGCCCATCCTACACAACCTTCTAAACCCAAGAGATAGAAAGAAACAATTAACCGGTCAAGTCCAGGTTTTTGTTTATACTGCAAGAGGGCTGGACACTTGTGGAAGGACTGTAGGCGCGTAAAAGGCTTGTTCCTAGTTTGTGGCACATCCGATCATGGAATTAGAACATATCCCTATAGACGCAACTCAACTCACACACCCACCAACTACCCGCAGCGGCCAGCTATCCAGGCTCCTGCATCTCGTCTTGCACTTACAGCTTCACCACCTGCACAGCGTACTCGCCAATTCCAACAGGCACTGAGGGACATGCCCCAAGGACAGAGGAATGTGCCTCTAGTTAGGAGGAATGTACCACAGCGTCAGGCTTTCTTTTTAGCGGCCGGAGAAGCAGAGGCCGTACACCAAGGTAACACTAGTAAGTCTCTTCCACATTTTTTTTTGAAACCCTTGTATCGCATTGTTATTTTTCATACCCTACCAATAGTTCTATCACCAAAATTTCCTCGAATCCGTTACACTTTCCTTTTACAAATTTCGAGCACGAAATTTTTATAAGGAGGGTAGAATGTAACAACCCTAAACTTTCTGTACAAATATTTTTTTTCAAAAATACAAAAAGGGGTACTTGAGGCTGAGCACAAGTTATAAATTTGTTTTTCTTTTTAACTGCAAGAAAGAGTTTGTAGCTTACTGGTAAGACCTTGCACTGCTGAACCATAGCACCAGAGTTCAAATCCCATCAGCCACATTATCTTTTTAATTATTTTTCTTTTAATCTTTTAGAAGCCCAAGAGTCTACACATGCACTACACGTAATAGGGTAAGTTACAGAATAAACAAACATACACACGAGAGAAAATGAAGCGACCCCGACATGTGGCCAAAACCCTAGCCCCACCCGACGGTACGGAACCGGTGACACATGCAAATATTCTGGCGAGCTCGGGTCAAACCGTTCCAAACAAGTCCAAACTTCACCCCCTGCACCTCTTCAGCTACCGTACTAACCCCATATTGTTTGTTTATTCTGTATTCAACCAGAGAGGATTAAATCACCCATTTAACCTCATTTTAATGCATATTTTTAATGCATTTTTATCACACCCTAACCCTAAGTTTTACCTATAAATACCACACCTCAAATCACCCCACTCACTCACAAATCTCTGCCCAAACTCTCAAGAAAAATCCCAAGAACTTTTGTGTACAAGTGGAGTTAAAGAAGGGCGAAGCTCCGACGAACTTCCGACGACGATCCGAGAAGCTCCCGGCGACGAAACGACGCACCGGAACCTCCTACCCCTCCCTCTTCCTCTTTTCTAAACCAAAATCAAGTAAGTCCCTCCTTCCCCTTCACTTTGCTATTCTAAAAACTCGTATTTCTAAAACCAGACAGAAGCGGAGTTAATCCGACTTCCGATTCGATTTTCTTTTAAAAGTTCCATTTTGCTTAATACAACAATACCAAACTATCATGTCATGACCATTAAACATTAACAAAGATAATAGAACAAGTTTGGCATCAAAATTATAACCGTAGCAAGTTTTATTCCACTTTTACATTAAAATACTCTTATGTTTCATTTCAACATGATTGAACTTTTTAAACCGTATTACATTAGAAAATTCATGAGGTAATGACCTACCTCCTCACAACACATATCAAACATAGCACGATTTCTTTCGAGGATACAGAATACGGGAAAATACAATTTTACATATAAATACCATTTACTTTTAAAAACATTTTTCTACAAGAAATGTATTTTAATAATCTTTGCAATTGCGCCTCTACAACCCATTATTGGGGACCCCGATCGGTATGGTGCGGATTATCGCACATTCACGGGCCTAGTAGAGCGAGATGCAGACCTCCTCACGGAGCATACGGTCTCGAAAGATTTTTAATACAATTTTCTTTAGAAAATGAGATTTCTAGAAAAAAATAAATTAAAATTATTTTATATAAATATGTATGTATGTATGTATGTATGTATGTATCATTAAAATATCTAATTTTTGTTATAATATAAATATTCCAACTTTTCTAAATCAAAAGAATCGCTTTACATGAAAATACCATGCAAATTCCATCCAAGTTCAATACTTTATAATTAAATACCATATATTATGAAATTAGGT
This sequence comes from Agapanthus africanus, assembly GCA_030015575.1. Lineage (NCBI taxonomy): Eukaryota > Viridiplantae > Streptophyta > Magnoliopsida > Asparagales > Amaryllidaceae > Agapanthus > Agapanthus africanus. Next base: position 545,810,070 of record CM057337.1, read on the forward strand.
TTTATTCACTAGAATTGACACATTGATAAATTATACATCAATGAAAACTCTAAATATGATAATAAAATACTTGAGGTGTATTTTGAAAATTATACAAAATTATTTTTACAAAAAACCCCTCAAGTTATATTAAATTACAATAAGAACGCTAGTAAACATAGATTTAAGCGGAACCAATCTCTTGAGCCTCAGGGAGCCTAGAAGTGGGTGCTTGCCTATTTAAGATAGACAATATAACAAACGGTGTTATCAACACGGTAATTGTCTTGGAAAAAGACACAAATCCTGCTGTCCATGTGCAGCAGTTACCGATAGCACCAAAACATAATTCAGGACTTCAATTTCTTTTCTATTTGTCTGACTCATAATGAGTCTCAATATATACAATCTGACTTGAATATGATTCAAGTATCAATCTACAATTCAATATGAATGCATATAATCAATCTGTTCAATTTATTCAAACTATATTGACTGAACCGAAGCATGGATATACATCCATCTACATGATTCTCCAGTTACATCCATTTACTGATATCATAGTTTCAGCAATTCATCCATCTATTTACTATATATAAGACAATATAATACAAACAATACAATCAAGACATCGCGGGGTTTATAAGGGGTAGATTTGTACGGAAGGTATTAGAAGTGGCACGAGACTGCAACCATTTAAGACACCAAACCTGAATTCAATTGCCGTTGTACCGTGGCTTAACGGTTCCTTGCATTCCGTTCACCTTAGTCTCTGGTCTACTGAGACTCCTCTTGTATACACTAGCCTCTTCTATACCAAGTTACAAATAACAGCGTTAATTCTAATTACAACATTAAATCAATATACTCTATACTTTGTCTATTCTATTCTTGTCTATTTACGGGACTTACCGAGCGATTTGTTCGCTGACGACATTCTCTTTCTTCTTTTCTTTGGAATGTTGTCAGGTGATTCGGACCTTCAGGAGATCGAGCCCACTTCCGAGGACTTGGACCAGCTAGCCTTCGACCCGGAGCTATACATTTCATTTCATTACTTTCCATTTCTGTTATGCCATTGTTTAGGCATTGCTTTCCATTTCCATGTATTTACTTTTCAGATGTATTGTAAAAAGAATGTTAATAAATAAAGTTATTGTTTAATTATATCTTTTGTCACTGTCTCTTGTGCATTTTATTTATATTGCTTAGATACGCTTAGCGTGTTTACTTCTGAGTAAATACGTAGCGGCCTCGCCGCGTCCCCTTCCACGTTCACCGGGAAGCGGGGCGTGACAGGTTTTGTTGGCGGCCCATGCAGGTCAGAGCTGTATGGAAATGCAGTTCTGTTCTGCGTGAACAACCTAAGCAATATAATACAAGAAGCAGCAACTAAAAACATTCTTACAACTCATATTCCTTAAATCTTACAATTTCATATCCTTTGAATCATATCCTTTGAATCTATCCTAACCCTATTTTTTTATTCAAGGTTATGAATTCCCCGAACAACACCAGAACCAACTTCAAAAACACACCTCCTCCCCAACTGCTTACACCTACCGTAACTGCTCCAATCAACGAGCAGACGGTTTTTCTCGAGGAAATCCGAAGCCTCCTGGAAGGACTGCAGTAGCAGACTGCTATATTATTGAACCGTCTAGAAGCAGAAGCAACCGGTATAAAGCGATCTGCCACCCAGATGGCAGGAGGAGCACATCCTACACAACCTTCTAAACCCAAGAGACAGAAAGAAACAATTAACCGGTCAAGTCCAGGTTTTTGTTTCTACTGCAAGAGAGCTGGACACTTGTGGAAGGACTGTAGGAACGCAAAAGGCCTGTGCCTAGTTTGTGGCGCATCCGATCATGGAATTAGAACATATCCCTATAGACGCAACTCAACTCACACACCCACCAACTACCCGCAGTGGCCAGCTATCCAGGCTCCTGCATCTCGTCTTGCACTTACAGCTTGACCACCTGCACAGCGTACTCGCCAATTCCAACAAGCACTGAGGGACATGCCCCAAGGACAGAGGAATGTGCCTCTAGTTAGGAGGAATGTACAACGGCGTCAGGCTTTCTTTTTAGCGGCCGAAGAAGCAAAGGCCGTAAACCAAGGTAACACTAGTAAGTCTCTTCCACATTTTTTTTGAAACCCTTGTATCACATTGTTATTTTTCATACCCTACCAATAGTTCTATCACCAAACTTTTCTCGAATCCGTTACACTTTCCTTTTACAAATTTCGAGCACGAAATTTTTATAAGGAGAGCAGAATGTAACAACCCTAAACTTTCTGTACAAATATTTTTTTCAAAAATACAGAAAGAGGTACTTGAGCCTGAGCACAAGTTATAAATTTGTTTTTCTTTTTAACAGCAAGAAAGAGCTTGTAGCTCACTGGTAAAACCTTGCACTGCTGAACCATAGCACCAGAGTTCAAATCCCATCAGCCACATTACCTTTTTAATTATTTTTCTTTTAATCTTTTAGAAGCCTAAGAGTCTACACATGCACTACACGTAATAGGGTAAGTTACAGAATAAACAAACATACACACGATGGAAAATGAAGCAACCCCGACACGTGGCCAAAACCCTTGCCCCACCCGACGGTACAGAATCGGCGACACATGCAAATATTCCGGCGAGCTCGGGTCAAACCGTTCCAAATGCCTCCAAAATTCACCCCCTGCACCTCTTCAGCTACCCCACTAACCCCATATTGTTTGTTTATTCTGTATTCAACCAGAGAGGATTAAATCACCCATTTAACCTCATTTTAATGCTTATTTTTAATGCATTTTTATCACACCCTAACCCTAAGTTTTCCCTATAAATACCACACCTCAAATCACCCCCCTCACTCACAAATCTCTGCCCAAACTCTCAAGAAAAATTCCAAGAACTTTTGTGTACAAGTGGAGTTAGCGAAGGGCGAAGCTCCGACGAACTTCCGACGACGATCCGAGGAGCTCCCGGTGACGAAACGACGCACCGGAACCTCCTACCCCTCCCTCTTCCTCTTCTCTAAACCAAAATCAAGTAAGTCCCTCCTCCCCCTTCACTTTACTATTCTAAAAACTCATATTTCTAAAACCCGACGGAAGCGGAGTTAATCCGACTTCCGATTCGGTTTTCTTTTAAAAGTTCCATTTTGCTTAACACAACAATACCAAACTATCATGTCATGACCATTAAACATTCACAAAGATAATAGAACAAGTTTGGCATCAAAATTGTAACCGTAGCAAGTTTTATTCCACTTTTACATTAAAATACTCTTATGTTTCATTTCGACATGATTGAACTTTTTAAACCGTATTACATTAGAAAATTCATGAGATAATGACCTACCTCCTCACAACACACATATCAAACATAGCGCGATGACTTTCGGGAATACAGAATACGGGAAAATACAATTTTACATATAAACACCATTTTCTATTAAAAACATTTTTCTACAAGAAATGTATTTTAATAATCTTTGCATTTGCGCCTCTATAATCCATTATTGGAGATCCCGATCGGTATGGTGCGGATTATCACACATCCACGGGCCTAGTAGAGCGAGATGCAGGCCTCCTCACAGAGCATACGGTCTCGAAAGATTTTTAATACAATTTTCTTTAAAAAAGGAGATTTCTAGAAAAAAAAATAATAATTAAAATTATTATATATATATATATGTTTCATCAAAATATCTAATTTTTGTTATAATATAAATATTTCAACTTTTCTAAATCAAAAGAATCACTCTACTTGAAATACCATGCAAATTGATCCATACAAGTTCAATATACTTTACAATTAAATACCATATATTATGAAATTAGGTTTTATTCACTAGAATTGACACATTGATAAATTATACATCAATGAAAACTCTAAATACGATAATAAAATACTTGAGATGTATTTTAAAAATTATACAAAATTATTTTTACATAACACCCCCTCAAGTTATATTAAATTACAATAAGGACCCTAGTAAATATAGGTTTAAGCGGGACCAATCTCTTGAGCCTCAGAGAGCCAGAGAAGTGGGTGCTTGCATATTTAAGGTAGACAATATAACAAACGGTGTTATCAACATGATAATTGTCTTGAAAAAAGACACAAATCCTACTATCCATATGCAGCAGTTACCGATAGCACCAAAACATAATTCAGGATTTCAATTTCTTTTCTATTTGTCTGACTCGGACTGAATCTCAATATATACAATCTGACTTGAATATGATTTAAATATCAAATTACAATTCAACATGAATCCATATAATCAATCTGTTCAATTTATTCAAACTATATTGACCGAACCGAACCATGGATATACATCCATCTACATGATTCTCCAGTTATATCCATTTACTGATATCATGGTTTCGTCAAGTCATCCATCTATTTATAATATACAAGACAATATAATACAAACAATACAATCAAGACATCGCGGGATTTATAAAGGGTGGATTGGTACGGAAGGTGTTAGAAGTGAAACGAGACTGCAACCATTTAAGACACCTAACCTGAATTCAATTGTCGCTGTACCGTGGCTTAACGGTTCCTTGCATTCCATTCACTTTAGTCTCTGGTCTACTGAGACTCCTCTCGTATACACTGGCCTCATCTGTACCAAGCTACAAATAACCGCGTTAATTCTAATTAGAATATTAAATCAATATACTCTATACTCTGTCTATTCTATTCTTGTCTATTTACGGGACTTACCGAGAGATTTGTTCGCTAACGACATTCTCTTTCTTCTTTTCTTTCGAATGTCGTCGGGTGATTCGGATCTTCAGGAGATCGAGCCCACTTCCGAAGACTTGGACCAGCTTGCCTTCGACCCAGATCTTAAGTTACTTGTACATTTCATTTCAGTACTTTCCATTTCTGTTATGCCACTGTTTAGGCATTGCTTTCCATTTCCATATATTTACTTTTCAGATGTATTGTAAAAGGAATGTTAATAAATAAAGTTACTGTTCAATTATATCTTTTGTCACTGTCTCTTATGCATTTTATTTATATTGCTTAGATACGCTTAGCGTGTTTACTTCTGAGTAAATATGCAGCGGTCTCGCTGTGTCCCCTTCCACGTACACCGGGAAGCGGGACGTGACATTGAAGGTACTTAGGCAGACATGTCAGATGGGATCTGGGGTATGAGATTTCGCGAGCCTAACATCCTGATTTATGTTGTTTTTCTTTTAGGGAGATCCTTGTGTTAGTCCTGACGGATCTGGACGCTTGCAGGTTCTTAATGGTCGACGCCGCACCAACATTTATGGGTATGATCAGGGATGGAAAAGAAGATTCTCAAGAAGACAATTGACTAATGGAGTCAACAGTTCAGGGAACTGCCTTTAGGAGTTATAGACGGCGCCACTCGAAGGTGGGAGTAGGAGTATGTTGGCTATTGGGCTTCATCCGGCCCAATATCCGCCCCTTCTAGTGGTCTCAATATATAGATATGATAAATGGGGCTATGTTTAATGATGATCTGAGAGGGTTAATTAATCAAGAGATTAATTAAGGATAAGCCAGAGGGTTCTAGAGAGATCTAGGGTTAGAGCCGTCGTCTTCTTCTTTCATCCTCGATCTACTACGGTTGGCTAGCGGGTGATTACTTGGAGAATTCTTGCTTGATCATAGTGTGGTTTCCTTCCGATCGTTGTATGAAGGCGAGAGAAGTTGGATCAAGACGTGGACGAAGATAACGATCCCCCCCATCGGAAAAAGTATATATGTAAAACCCTTACATAGATACTTGATTGTTTCCGCTGCAATGATTGTGTCATGTTTATGTATCTATGCACCTTCTTGCTACATTAATCTTAATAATCTTCCCTAATCTAATATTTTAGATAGATTATGCAAACCGGCTTTTTAAAAATAAACTATTTTGCCATTTTTTGGTGGTTTAAGTAAAAACCCCTTTTTTAAATTATGGTCTTGTAAATTAAACCATTATTTTAAATTAAATCTTAGCATTTTTACTTTGCTCTCTTTGAATCTATAAATTTCCTTAAAAGTCGCCTCAAATCTTAAAATTATATAGTTGATTTTGAAATATCTTCGTTAGTAAAAGAAAAAACATTAAATCTCTAAAATTCAACCCAATTGAAAGTCCAAATCCAATAGAAAAATCTAAAACCAATAACACCCCCTCCCCCCCCCCCAGCTACTTCAAACTTTTCGTTCTAAATAATCTCAAACTTAGACTTTTATGACATATCTTGTCATTGAATTCATAGTAAAATGGATTCATAGTAAAATTGAATTCATAGTAAAATGGATGCGTCTTTTTCTACTTTTCCAAAATATTTCTCTGCAGATAATTAAAATAAGGTTGTTTTCAAATAAAATAAAATTTTAAGGTGAAATTTGAAGACAACTAGAATAAAGGGTGCTGTTGAAAATATAAAAGAGTTTGGGGGTGCGATATATCACAATGATTTCAAGATTGGTGAGTTTGAAATATTGAGGATATGGGTTAATTTTCATAAATAAAGAGGATATTGGGGTGTTAAAGCAACCAAAATCCATACTTCGTTGGTGTACATAGATTCCATCTCAGATTGCAGAGCATCCAGCCATTCTTACAGAGTCCCCACTCTTGATGACCTGCTCGAAACTAGTTGAGTCATCATCTCATGATGCAATCCTCGCTCCCACTGTCATAGAGAAAACCGAAGTATCTCTTAGGCAGATGAGAAACCCTACCAGATCGGCGGAGAGGCTGAGATTCGTCGGGAGCTATTGAATCCTCCGGTTCTGCCAAATCGTCAGCTGTAGTTTGTATAGTTGGAACTCCTTCCAGTTCTACCTCATGACCACAAATTTGTTTCCAAAATAAATTCCTTTTCTAAAAAGGTGGCATGCCGAGAAATAAAAACATCTTTTGTTCCTTGGTGTGATAGAAGATATTCCCTTGCGAATGCTTGGGATATCCAACAAACTTCTACAGATCTGACCTTGCCTCGAGCTTATCTGAATTTTTTTTTTTGACATAGACCGGACAACCCCAAATCTTAACTTACTTAAGAGATGGGCTCTTCCTAAACCATATCACATATGGAGTGGTAGGCACCTGATTTGGCTGGAACCCTGAATAGGTAAAAATCTATAAGGCAGTTATATAAAAATCATCATCCCTTTACTCTATTTTTTTTTTTGAATTGGCAAGTAAGCCTAACCTATACACACACGTGCATCCAAAGGATATAGGGATTAAACTGTGATTACTGTCCTCCTAAGAATTATATATATATATATATATATATATATATATATATATATATAGGGATTAAACTGTGATCACTATACATCCAAGCAAAAGAAAGAAACTGATAAAAAATTCCGAGCTATATATATACCTCTATCTCCATCTCTATCTCTACTATTAAAACCACAACCCCAATTTTGATTTCACCTTGATGGTCTACTACGGCCTCCAATAGAGAGGCATGTCAACAAGTAAAAGAAATAAATGTAGATTTTTCTGTAACAATAACACGAAACTTATTATTTATAAATATATGTACAAACATTACATGATTTGTAAAGTCTCAGTAGTTGAGTATTTATGGTTTATGTGTAAAAGAAAATATTACAACATTTATGATCTTTTGTTCTTTTAATCTTTAGACTGTTTGATAAAAAAACATTGGTTTGAGTATTTATTTGGAAGGAAATATAAATACAAAAAAGAGAGAAGAAAGAGAGATCGAAGACAAGAAGATTCAGAAGAAAGAGCTTTCTCTCGAAGTAAACTAAAATAAAATCAAATATAAAAATTTCGTTATTCTTAGATAATATCGCATTCTTACATAATTCATGTTATCTTGATTTTGTAAAATATAATATCGCATAGCCTAAAATAGGATAATTTAAATAACCACCCTAATATTTGAAAAATAATTCAATTTTTTTTTTAAAAAAAAAATCAGCAATAACAGTTTTATACTATCAACAATTTTGATATATCTTCACATATAAAAGGCTAGTTATAATTTAAGGAAAAAATTAGTTGGGCCATCAAGATTACAGTAAATATTTCTAATGTTTTTCTCATGTAAATAGATAATTGTTTAAATCGGTACTGATATAAAGAGATATTCATCAAGTTTAAGCATAGTGAATTCTATTTAATCTTTTATTTTTATTCAAGATTTTTTTCAATATTGGTTTGCTCTATAAATATAGACCATGTTTTTTTAAAGTTCCAAATAAACAAAATTTTATTAACCAAAAACTGTGAAGGAGAAGAGAAGCCATCATGTCCATCATCCATGAGGAAACCGTGAAGGATGTCTGGACCGAAAACTTCATGCAAGAGTTGGATGGGCTATCCAACACACGCCCCTTTTTCCTGAAGTCATGGTCGGTGCATGAACTGTCTTCCGTGATGGAATATCTTGCTGAGATGTATCCTTCACTCTCTCTAATAACTTCTGTTGTTCCCTGCCTGCCGTGAGAACTTGAGAAAATGCAGTAAATCCAAACGTATTAATCTGCCTCTGAATCTCCACATCAAAACTATGCAAGAACTGTCGTGCTCTGTCAGCCTCATCAACCACCAAAGATCATGCAAATCGACTGAGCCTGGTCCACTCAGCCGCATGAACATCAAACAATGCACCATTCTACTTCAAGCTAATGAAATTGTAACGTTTTGGAAATCGTTTAAGCAATTTTCCGTTTTTAGGTAAAAATAAATTGTATTTTCCGTAAAAACCTTGAAACGATCTTTTTGCAGTATAGAATTCACCGCACCTAGTTTAGCTAGAATTTTGCTAGTTTGCGGGTTTTTGTAAGCCACTTGTAATTTTTGTGCATTTTAATATTTTTTCCTAATTAAAATATTATTTTAGGCTTTTAATTATGCACTTTATTAGTGGTAATTACATTTTTGCTTTGGTTAATTATTGCTAAGTGAATCTATGCAAAGTTAATCACTAGATTAGCACTAATCCATCTTTGAAAATATCCATCCAAAATATCTAGATATTTGTGATTTTAAAAGGAAATTTTAAAGAAAAGAATGAGGTGGATAAAGGTTATTTTGTTTTATTAAGTAATTATTGTTATTTTTTTCTAGATTTTTCCACACTTTATCACAAAACCCCCCACTTCCTTGCTTGGCCGGCCACTTCTTCCCTTGCTTCCCTTTCTTCTCTTTTGCTCCATTTCTTCACTTCAAAGCTCACTAAAATCATCAGAAATCACAAATAATTCACACAAACTCATAAAAAAATAAAAACCCTTCATTCTTCTTCACTAAAGCAAGCTTGGGTCTTCTTTCAAGACATCATTTTGGAGGCTAAAATGATGAGTTTTGTTGCTTGATTTTGGATATTTTGTGGAGGTATAAACCTAACCCTAAACCCTAATTGTTGTTTCAATACTTTAAATTAGCTTATTAGTTGTTAATTTAAAGCTTTTAATTTCATGTTTTGAAATTCAAGATATGGTTTTTGATATCAAGTTAGGGTTTTGGTTAGTAAAAAGGGTTAATTGATAAGTTAAGCTTGAAAAAAACTTAACCTAGTTACTAGTTTGTTAAATGATATTCCTAATTGTATAATTAAGCTAATTAGCAAACAAAATTTTTACCAATCCTATTTAGGCGAGTTTAAAATTATAGTAAAGGTTTGTATGATTTAATCATGCTATATTATGATGTTTGTGATTGCTATTTTTGGTAAAACTTGTAGTTTTGAGCTAAAAATGATATAAGTTGCTTACTAGATTTCCGGATAATTTAGGCGTGGCTTTCTTTTGACGTTGCGATATTATTTATATTAGATTCCACGTTTATTATTGTATTGTGAATGCGCGATCGGTACAATCAGGGTTTATGCTTGAAGGTTGTGTCGTTTAGCGTTCCTAACTAGGGTTGTGCCGATATCATTCGTGTCTTTGTGTAGTTTTTGCTCTTGACTTGGTTTTGTAGTATCGCTACGTGCGTTAGCCACTAGACGGACACTTGAGAGTATATTTGGAGTTGGTGCGTCAGTCAACGTAGTTGGTACGTGTTTTTGGTCGATTGCTAATATATACTTGTTATATTGTTTTATGATCTTAGGGTCGCAGGCGAGAACTTCGGACGCTGTGAAGAAGGGAAAGCAGGTGGTTGGCTTTATATAGCCAGGAGCGTTAATGAGTAGATTTAACATCTACAAGGGAATCGCCCGCATGGCGTTATGCGTCAGGGCTAGATATGATATGATATTAGCTGCATGTTTATATTGCACATATAGAGATTATGCATAAAACTTCATTGCATATTATTACTTGTTGTGCTTAGACTTGTACCCTTAGACACTGCACTATTATTGACGGTTCATGTTGCACGAGCACCGATTGTATGCCACTCACACCGTTAATAATTGCCATGACACGCACAACACCTATACATACGTGATATTGTATTGGCTAGGAACTTGAAACAAAATCCTTATTTTTGTTGTGCATATGACATATAGCATACATGTATACCTACATGCTTACACATATGCCTTGACATGTCTACATGCTAGTTACCTATATACCTATATGGTATTGTACCATTAGTGATAGGTATATACATATATGAGACATAGCTACGTGTACATCATGCATATACTTGTACATATACCTGGAGGGTATTACATCATTATTGATAGGTAGATACACATATCTTGCTATGCCGACATGGTTACGTATACCTGGCTATAGCTACATGTTCACCTTTATTTGATGTTGTATGGACTTGGAGAAATTAGAAACCGCATGATATATAATAACTTTTTGCAGTTAGATAGCGGTTTTTCCTTCATATGCTCACATTACTGTTTTATATTGCATATGTTATATTCATGGATTTTCATATTGAGATATGGATTTCACATAATGTTTTCTGGATTTGAGGACCTTGCTGGTTTCATGAAATTATGCAAGTATTCTTATTCTTTACTTGATATTTGGATGCATCCACTCAGAGATTTGTTTTAAACCGATACGGGATCGAAAGTGTCGATGTTGGGGCACTTAAGATTCGGAGGACGTATATACCGATACGTGGAACACAAGTGTCGAGGTGAGACACTTGGGTTTTGAGAAACGTATAGATATCAGAAAACCGATACATGGATCACGGGTGTCGATACCGGACACTTACGATTCGAGAAACGTATGAATATGAGAAAGATCGATATGTGGATCACGGGTGTCGATACCGGACACTTACGATTCGAGGAACGTATGGATATGAGTATTTATGTGTCGATTCTAGACACTTGTTTTCATGGTATTTTTACTCCTAAGTATATATAACGGTGGAATGGGACGTTGTTATATATATATATATATATATTAGTGGAATGGGACACTAATATATATGTATACATATCTATTTTATATGCATCATCATAATAATCTTGCAAATATACTTATTCATTACATGAGATTTACTTGATATTGGACACTCAAGATATATTAGACTTACAGGATATAAGGGCCAATTTTAGGGCCGATTTGAGGAAATTTGGGATTTAGATTGTCTTGATAGACTTGGGTCCTGCCACGAGGTCAGGATTCCGTGAAGATGACATGTTTTATCCCATACCCCGCATTTATTTTATATGCATTGCTTCATGTATTAGTTGTACTTGATAGGGTACCTTTCATGACTGTTGCATACATATTGCCATTTATTGCTATCAGCTTGCATGTGTTAGATTCGCGCAGTACGTGCATACTTGCGATTACCTGCATATGTTATTTACTATTCGCGAGTTGGCAACTCACCCCCGTTGTGCCACAGGGTTTGCAGGTTGTTCCTCAGAGTAGTCGAGGCAGGGCTTCTACCTATCATATCATCTTTTGCAGCGGGTATCACTACAGTTGACTGCGTGCAGTTTGCTATAGGTGGGTTTCGCGGTTATCCGATGTTACTCATTGTTTATCTTTGTACCATGTACTCTCCATCTACCACTTTCATGTCTTGACTTAGAGACGAGTTGTGAGGACGATATTGTATATTTTTGGTGACTCAGATTGTCATTTATGCAGTTTTATTTATATCGCCTTTTATTTCTTCGCTACGGCGTCGTATATCTGTTGTGGTAGTTGTTTCAGCTTTTGGGCGTGGATTTTGCTCCCGTTAGGGATGCTTTATTTATATTTATGTTGTATCCATTTTTGGGGTTAGTTTTTACAAAGGAAGTGCTGCCAAAATTTTTAAGAAACTAAAATCGGACTTTAAAGAATTTGTACTCGAGATTTTCAAAAGTTTTAACAATGTTCTTATCACTTACTACTTTTGATGGTTTAGATTACTGGGTTTTCGGCTTACTAAATTGCGTTACGCCTGTAGACATTGCGTAGTTTAAGAGCCGTCACGTGCTAAATTTCGGGTCGTGACAGAAATTCTCTTTCATTTCTTCCCTTGCAGACCGTGGGAAGAACTTCTCTAGAAAACTATGAGTAAAAGCCGCCCAGCTAATCGGCTTCATTAAACGAGTCTCCTCCACTAGCCACCACTCTCTAGCATCGTCAACCATCTAGATGCACACCATATCCACCTTCTTTTCATCAAGAATCTGACCAGCAATCAACAAGTACACCGTATCACAAGTCACTGCTCTACCTGAAGAGGTTCCTCCAATCCCATAAAAGTTGCCGGATTAAGCCTCCTAAAATCCACAACAGTACCCTCAAGCTGCACCTACCTAGGAACTGACATCTTCTCAACTGCCATGGTAGCAGTCTGTTGGCCCGTTCTCAAATCCTCATGAAATCCTCAGCCTGACGTTGCTGGTTCTCCAGTATGCCACGTACCACTCCAAGAATTGTTGCATTATCGGCCAATGGAGCAAGTGTACTATTTCTGGCCATAGCTCTGTAGTCAAACACGAATGACGAAGATCGATAACGGAAACAAGATTCGATAGTAGACAAGGATTCAATAAACAAGGGATTCAAGGATAACAAGGCAATAAACGTGGCAAGACATGTTCCTATAATTCGAACGTTTAAAGTCAATGTATTGAGTATAATACCCAACTACAAAAGAACCAAGCCCATCTAACCTATAACATATTCTCTGATACAACCAAAATCTTGTCACGCTCCGCTTTCCAAAATACGCGAACACAGAGACGTAACAAAGCAACCATGCTATCTGCGGTAAGAAAACATCCTTCCATAATCATAGGATGACTGTCAATTATTAATCAAGAATAATATAATATATAACTAACCATTACATGTATATTATACCACAAAACAATAACGATATCCAATAATCAAGAGTTAATAAAAATCAATAGTCAATAGTGGAAGCAATTAAAGAAAAGATCAAGTATCAAGGATCCAAGGAAAGTAAGAGCAATAACCAATACTTGTCCCTTATGGGATCACAATAGGAATCAAAATAAAATAGTCCGCTAAGATAAATATACCTAAGGCATAATACATAGATCCACAATAATATCCTTTACTGCTCAGCAATCCTCTCAAAGTACAATTTGTCTTCCTGTGCTAAAGACAAAATATTTAGGCTATGCAAAACCCAGACGTCAATGCATCATAGATAATATTATAAGAAATATCTCCGGAAACAATGTTAAATGAGCAAGTAATATACCATGGAAATGTATCATATGAGTGAACAATGAACAATATCAACATCAAGTAATGAACAATCCGGATATAATCAATACAATCATGTTGTATAGCTCCTATGAGTCCATGTCTCTAAGTTATCTAATCTACAGGTATTTGAAACCAATTAATATAATTTTTACTTGAAACTCAACAGTATATATCTCGTTCTTTCTCCACGGGACCACGGTACAATATATCACGTTCTTTCCCTAGCTACAGGACCATAATACAATTAACAATGGTTATTCCGTTCTTTCCCCATGAAATCACGGTAAAATGTCAATATCCTCTTAAGTTACGATTTAGTTACATTCTTGATTTCCCATTTTTCCCTGTTTCAATTTGTGTCAATATCAATATGGTGTGCTCCTAATGCCAATGCAATAACAATCAATACATGTACAGGTTTTATCAATCGATAACAATAGGTTATTGGCATGTAGGTAAACACATTTCAAGTATGGTACATGGTAACAATGGTTAATCAATCACGATTCCAAGTAAACAATCGGTAACATGGTAATTAGAAATATCGTAACCATAACACTTTCATGATCAAATTTATACTCATAAATATGAATAGCAAAGCATTCAATATATATAAATATCACAATACCGGTCAATTACGTGGTCAGTCAATGTATCATGCATTCGTCAAACAATATAAAGTGTTCAGTGTTATTTTAGGTTCAATATCAGGTTCGGTTCAGCTTGAGACGACTCAAGTGTGTTAGAGACGGCTCATGTAATGTTGAGACTCTCAACTTTGGAGACCTTCTTTTTGGAGGTCATAAATTCAGTATTAGAAAATATGGTAAACATGAAAATTGTAGATCTCGAAGAGATCTTTCCAACGAATCCAAGAACATCGAAATCGGATCAACGAGCAACAAGTTATAGTGGTTTTACGGTAACAGTTTTGTCCAGTGAACTTGAGACGGCTTAGGCAATATTTGAGCCGGCTCATAAGTGGCTTGGAATGATTATTTGTTCTCTATTAGAATGAGACGGTTTAGGGTTATCTTGAGCCGGCTCATGGCCTAAAAACTGATACAATATGATATTTTAATTAAGGTTTTCACTCTATACTTCAAGCCTATAATAACAACAATTATTAATTCGATTTCCCTACGTTCTATGCAATCAATTAACAATACAAAAGTGATATCTTTAGGATTCAACGTCATGTATATTAACTAGATCAAGTTGCCGATATATCGCAATTCAGATCTTGATATATCGTTGATTAGGTTAGAACTTTAGGTCAAACAATCCGTATCAAGCATGCAAAATTATAACGACATCTAACAATATTTCAATCATGTATAACATGGCAATAATCACAAGAATTGAATAAATTCGATATCTTGTATATTTATTTCAAGCATAAATCAATATATATTCATTATATATAATAAACAAGAACTAATCTTGTTAGCATGTCATAAGTACCAAGTACTTATCTCGATACGATCTCACGAACAAGATGATGACGATGATGCTAGCAATCCACATGGAACCCTCGGTTTGGATGCTTCAGCCAAACAAGAAAAGAAGTGGAGCCAATGATGATGGCGATCCCCACGAGATGAAGATGACAATACTGATCGATGAAGAAAACCACGAGATGACGAAGGTGCTTGGCTATGGTTAGGGTTCAGATGTGCGAGATGGATATGGATATGGATGTTAGGGTTTTCTTGAGATGCATAAGGATTAAATGGGTTTATATAGAATAGTTTAAGTCATGGGCCGGATATCAATAATCTCATATTAATTAGAGATAAGGTAAACATATAGTTCAATATTAAACCATACATAGCAATATATGAACCATCTTAAACCCAATAAATTTACCAATAAAATGATTTGGATCAAACCCATAACATTGACAAACGAGCCAGGAACAAGCTAGGACAATATCAGGTCACATACAGGTTGAGACGGCTCAAATACTATCCCATCTTCCTTACTGTGTGAGCCTTTATGACGACCTCCTTCATAGAAAGACGGGCAGTCAATATACCCTTAGCGACACTGGGCTTTCTGGATAGGCATGTTATGAGCGTTTGCTACTTTGGCTGTTATTTCCTGTTGCGATGACAATATACCACACATACGAGGCAGTGTCAGGAAAGCCGGTGAATAGCAGACCAACTATTCAGAGCCAGAGGAATATCGATTGGAATGTCTCCTGATTGTATCGCATGGCCAACTTTTATTAACACCGAGGGCGAGGTTTAAGAGTGCGATGAATCGAGAGAAGACCTAGGTGTTTAAGTACGCTTCTGAGAGGGATCGGAGGTACTTGGGCAAACATGTCTGATCAGATCTAGGGTATGAGATTTTGCGAGCCTAACATCCCGGTTTATGTTGTTTTTCTTTTAGGGAGATCCTTTGTCGATCCTAACGGCTCTGGACGCTTACAGGTTCTCAACGGTCGACGCCGCCCCATCATTTATGGGTATGAATAAGGACGGAAAAGAAGATTCTCAAGGAGACAATTGACTCAGGGAGTCAACAGTTTAGGGAACCGCCTCAAGGAGGTGTGGATAGTGCCCACCCGATGGTGCATGTTGGAGTATGTTGGCTATTGGGCTTCATCTGGCCCAATAGCCGCTCCTTTTAGTGGTATCTATATCGATAGATATGATAAATAGGGCTATGTTTAATGATGATCCTAGAGGGTTAATTAATCAAGAGATTAATTAAGGATAAGCTAGAGGGTTCTAGAGAGATCTAGGGTTAGAGCCGTCGTCTTCTTCCTTCATCCTCGATCTACTACGATTGGTTAGCGGTTAGCGGGTGATTACTTAGAGAATTCTCGTTTAATTTACAAGACCATAATTTAAAAATGGGGCTATGTCATTGAATTCATAGTAAAATGGATTCATAGTAAAATGGATGCGTCTTCTCGACTTTTCCAAAATATTTCTCTGCAGATAATTAAAATAAGGTTTTTTTCAAATAAAATAAAAATTTAAGGTGAAATTTGAAGACAACTAGATTAAAGGGTGCTGTTGAAAATATAAAAGAGTCTGGGGTGCGATATATCACAATGATTTCAAGATTGGTGAGTTTGAAATATTGAGGATATGGGTTAATTTTCACAAATAAAGATGATTTTGGGTTGTTATATAGAAAAAGAACCCTAAAATGAAATATTGTCATCTAACACATATTTTTCTAGTGCCAAAAAAAAGATTCTTATAAATTTGACTATGTTTTTATAATCAAACATTCTTCTATATTATAATAGCTGCGAATAATTATGAACTAGGCATATTTTTGGTAGATAAAGAATCAATGAATCATGTGGACTCCTAAATCGATGATTCCTGATATTTATGCATGGGAAATTAATATCAGATCAGCTTTGGTAAAATCTAAAAGGCAGTTATATAAAAATCATCATCCCTTGGTCTAATTTTTTTTTTGGAACTGTCGCGTAAGCCAAACGCAAACAACACACACGAGGCGCATATATATATATATATATATATATATATATATATATATATGAGAATAGTGGAGGAAAGATGCCATAGAAGGGAATTTCTTTCTATGGCGTCGAAAAAATACGCCCTCCATCGTGTTTTCCGACGATCGGCACCCATCATCTTTATCGTTATCATCTATGATATGGGTACACCAAATTTCATGTGATTCTAGAACTTTTCACCGTTGAATTAGTGGGTTCAAAATTAACGGTTTACCGGCAATAGAACTTTTTACATTGCTAAATCAACGGTGAAAAAGTTGTAGAATCACACGAAATTTGGCATACCCACATCTTAAATGATAACGATGAAAATGGTGGATACCGATCATCGAAAGATACGATAGAGAACGTACTTTTTCGACGCTATAGAAGGAAATTACCTTCTATGGCCTCTTTCCTCCATTATTCTCTCTCTCTCTCTCTCTCTCTCTCTCTATATATATATATATATATATATATATATATATGCCCCGAAGGGATTAAATTGTGATCACTATCCCTTCTAAGAATCAAATCCCGCGCTCTCCTTAGAAATACATCCAAGCAAAAGAAAGAAATAGATAAAAAAAAATTCGAGCAACCTTAGAGAAACTTGGTGGAGTCCATATTCATATTTTTTTTCTGTTTCATGATCAAGCATATATGGCCAACACATCATGGAATTTTTGTACTATTCATGTGATGAATTTAATAAATATAATAAATAAAACGATTTGTCAATTTTATGATTTAAATATCTACCTCTATCTCTATCTCTATCTCTACTATTATAACCACAACTCTTGGGTCCTAATTTTGATTTTACTTTGATGGTCTACTACTGACTCTATAATAGAGGCATGTCAACAAGTAAAAGAAATAAATGTAGATTTTTCTGTAACAAATTAATACAAACACGAAATTTATTATTTATAACTATATATACAAACATTACATGATTTGTAAAGTCTCAGTAGTTGAGTACTTATGGCTTATGTGTAAAAGAAAATATTACAACATTTATGATCTTTTGTTCTTTTAATCTTTGGACTGTTTGATAAAAAACCATTGGTTTGAGTATTTATTTGGATGGGAATATAAATACAAAAGCCAGAGAGAGAGAAGAAAGAGAGATCAAAGATAAGAAGATTCAGAAGAAAGTGCTTTCTCTCTAAGTAAACTAGAATAAAATCAAATATAAAAATTTCGTTATTCTTAGATAATTCATGTTATCTATATTTTGTAAAATATAAAATTGCATAGCCTAAAATAGGATAGTTTAAATAACCACTCTAATATTTGAAAAATAATTCAATTTTTCTTTTTATAAAATCCAGCAATAACAGTTTTATTTTTGATATATCTTCACATGTAAAAGGCCAGTTATAATTTAAGGAAAAAATTAGTTGGGCCATCAAGATTACAGTAAATATTTCTAATGTTTTTCTCATGTAAATAGATAATTGTTTAAATCGGTACTGATATAAAGAGATAATCATCAAGTTTAAACACAGTGAATTCTATTTAATCTTTTATTTTTATTTAAGATTTTGTTCAATCTTGGTTTGCTCTATAAATATAGACCATGTTTTCTTAAAGTTCCAAATAAAAAAAAATTATTAACCAAAAACTATGAAGAGGAAGAGAAGCCATCATGTCCATCATCCGTGAGAAAACCGTGAAGGATGTCTGGGCTGAAAACTTCATCCATGAGTTGGATGGGCTATCCAACATGCGCCCCTTTTTCCGCCACGTATTCATCGATACAGAGTTCCGGGAATTCCTTGAGCCAACCCCAACTCCTTGAAGCGTTTCTGAAGAGGAGTATTATAGAGTCGTGAAGAACAATGACAACGACCTGAAGCTTGTTCAATTGGGAATTACGGTGTCAGATGGAGGCAATTCGTGCTATTTGTGGCAATTTAATTTCAAAGAATTTGATCATCGTGTTGATCGCTGTTCCCAAACCTCGATCGATTTGTTGACGCAAAGCGGTATAGATTTCGACCACAACATCGTGGATGGAGTGGATACTGGCCTTCTTTCGACGGTAATATTGGAGAAGTTGATCAAACGGTGTGAGGGGAAGAAGTGGATTTCCTTTCACGGGTTGTATGACTTTGCATATCTGGTCAAATTGGTGAATTGGATGCTGCTGCAAAACACCTTGCCGGATTTTCTGCGGGTGGTCTCGGAACTGTTTGGAAAAGTGTACGGTATCAAATGCATGGCCAGAGCTTACATTGGGAATACCTATGGTGAACCATGCCTTGTTAGGCTGTTTGAAATACTTGGAATTCAGAATTGGACAGGGAGACACCGCCAAGCTGGTCATGACAGTCTGTTGACAGCGATGGTGTTTTAGGAGTTGAAGCGAAGGTATGAAAATTTTCATGAAGACGCTCATGTGGGGCAGTTATATAGTGTCAAGGGACATGGCCGACGAGAGCAGCACCTGAAGAATTCTACTGAGATGCGCCACTACTACTCTCTTGCTCCTATGATGCCCTATAGTGCTGCTGTCCCTGAACCATTGTGGTTCGAGAGATCTGCATTGATGCCATATTTCTATCCTATTGTTGACCCTCATTATTATGGTTACCATCCTGCTGTCCCTATGGCTGCACCGCCTTTCCATGAAGCTGCTCATGCCGAACCATTTTACGACATTCAACAACATAGACGGCAAAAGGAGTGCGCCAAGAATAATGTTGAGACTCGGTTAAACTATCCAGTTCGTCCTATGATGTCTCCTACCAGCATGTGCTACGCTCCTTATGAGCCTTGTTACTATGGTTATTTGTCTGTTATTCCCATGGCTAGACCCATGCCGGGGCCTTTCGATGCTAGATTACCGTAGTTTCTTTTTTCTTTTTCCTTTTTTTTGTTGGGGGTGCTAGATTAATACTGTATTAAGGAATATTTGTTTAGAAGGACATTAGCAATTCTTTCATATAATTGAGTAATGAAATATTTTAACCTTTTTTGAGTTTGTACCAAATATCTGTGAGTTGTTAATGTGCACGCACTTTCGAGTGCACAGAGGTTTTAGGAATTAAACTCAAAGTTCTAAAGGAATCAACCAACTAGACAATTTTTAATATACAAACACATCCCAAACTGAAGTTTTGATTTATAATCTAGGGGGAAAGATAACATGATCTGTAATTTGGAAAGAATTATTCTTTTAAGCTTTTGATAAGATACATAAATTTGTTTTTTATTATTACAAATCATGATAACTGCAATATCAATCAAGGTTAAGATATTTGTAAGGCTTGGATTATCAATTAATCAGGGTAAATGGCTCTAAGAACAAAATGACCATAAGAATGTTCCCAGAGCCATTTACCTTGGAACAAGAGAGAGCTGTGGGGTTACCTTAGAACAAGAGAGGGGGAGTGGGTAGAGACCATCCATGGGTGGGGACCAACTATAGGTACACATATGGATAATAGGTAAGAGTCTATTTAAACTAAAACTAAAGGCAACCATAACATGAGGAATAGGGAGGGAAAAAAACTTGAATTTGTTTGTAGGAGTACTATACCAACTCATATAAATAATAATAATTAAAAAAAAACTTGAATTTGTTTGTAGGAGTACTATACCAACTCATATAAATAATAATAATTAAAAAAAAATCCAACTGAAGCATTTGTCTTTGAATAGGGAGATGAAGGCGATGGTGGTGCGTGGGAGGGAAGAGGGGAGAGTGAGAGTAAGAGAATGAGAACGAGAGAGGGGATCGGTGGGTTGAGGCGCGGCCGTGGGAAGTTCGTTGGCGAGGAAGACGCGGTCGTCACGGCGGTTGGCGAAGGAGGAGGGGTCGTGGGGCGAGCACGGGTCGTTGGGAAAGTGGGCACGGGTCGTGGGGCGAGCACGGGTCGTTGGGAAAGTGGGCACGGGTCGTGGGGAAGTGAGGAAAAGAGCGGGAAAGAAGGGAACACGAAGGAGAAGAAGAAGAGAGGGGAGTGAGGGGAGGGTATGTGGGCTGGGCTTGGTGTAGGAAAAGAGTTAGGGTTTAATAGCTAGGGTTAGAAAATTAAAATTTGTAATTAAATTTAGAAAATTTAGGAACTAATAATTATAAACAAATTAGAAATAGAAAAATTTTGGAGAACGTATTTATTTAAAATACGGAAGATATTTATAGTGGAACTAGGTATTACAGAGAGAGAGGGGCTAGAGAAGAAAGGAAACTTACCTACATAAAGAGAGATGGAAGCGTTGTGGATTAGCCTCGTTTCTGTTACACTCCTGACACTTCATTAAAATTGGAACAAAGTTATGGAAAGTAGAAGTAATCTGAAACAGACTGCAACAAGCTCGAGATCAGAAACCTTAAAAATTTCGGCTGAAAGCTATATGGGAAATTTCGGCCGAAACTTTTTTGAATTATGTCTTGCTAAAAGTTGCTCCTTCCTTGATCCAAGCTCCCTAGATGTATATCTCGTTTTCTGAAATAAAAATAAAATATTTGTAGAATAAAATAAAACTAAACTAAACTAAATTAACTTGAATTAAAAGTAATTAAAATTTCAAACGCCTCCTCGACAATGGCGCCAAAAAATTGATTGAGATTTTACTGATGTCATAAATTAAACAGCAATTCTACATTTTTTCACAATAGTACTTACGGATCGATCCATAAGGAGGCGTTGAGAATTCTAATTAATTTTAAAACAAGTACGAAAGTAGTTGATGTTAAACTAAAAATTAAAATACAAGTAATTTAAAAAGTGGGTTTAAATAATAAAGCAAACATAGAGTGTCGAATTATCTTTACTATCATGGTTGGTTTATATGATTCTATTCTTTTCTAACTTCGTCGTTTTAATTGATTAACCATTAATTATATAAAAGTATAGAGTAAAATAATATGACAATTAAATATCAAACTATGATATAAGCATACTTCATACGATAAGATCTACACTATCAAGTATATAAAATCATCTAGAAAACAATTAAAACCAACAATTCTAATTAATCACAAGTAACATAGGACCCTTTCTATAAGATAACTCCTAAGTTGTCAATTTACGAGTTAAATTATATTTATCGGCGTAATCTAAATTGAATTTTCTTGATTAAAAATCATCTCTTACCTTTCCTGATTAGATTTCTAGTTCGTCATGCTGTCATTAATCTAACTAATTTCTTGGTATTATCACATTTTCCTAAACCTATTCAAGGCATCAACTATCATCATGTAGTTTAGTTGTTTAGATGAAAAACAAAATGAGAAGACTTTAGATCAAGAAAAATCCATCATGAAAAAAAACAAAGAAAAGAAATAAAGATATTAAAATATCACAGTCATGATAGAAAGAATTATTCTAACCCTAGAAGAATAATTAGCTACCCATCATTATCATAAAAGAAAGCATCATAGAATTAAACTACATAATGATTAAGGAATTACAAAACTTAATATCTCCAAATTAAAAATCCTAATTTTAAAGCCTAGGGAAAGATGAAACCATATTGAATCATACAGAGATATTTATAGGGTTTCTAGAGAATTGAAACAAACTTTTTAAAAGATACAGATAATATCTATGTTTCCCAAAAAGCTCAAGACCCAACTCTAATAAACTTCAGCCGAAATCTCAAAAATTGGAAACTTAACCGAAATTTTATGGCAGATGCATATTTGGCTTTTTCCATAATTTGTGCCTTGATGATCTCGAGATCTTCAAAGTTTGTTTCCAATTTGATAATTGATTTGCTATTTTTTATTAGGCTCCAATTAAGTCTCCTGTCCACGCATGTATGCAGTGTTTTGCGTTTAAGTCCTGTAACCTGTAATGATTCACAAAACATATACGGAACGGCGTAAAATATGCAAAATTAAGATAAATATGGTTAGAAAAATATGCAATAAATTGAATCAATCATTTGTACTGATAAATAGTCACTTATTCTTAAATTTAGATGATATATATTAACTCATCGATATTAGCTCGAAATTCAAATCTTCATAAATATTAAATCAAGTGTTGTTATACAATAATATCCAAGAAGCTAGATTTCAACAAGGTTTTAAACAAGAATTAGCTGGTTATTTATTAATAACAACAATATTTCTCACCACTCATGCTGTCAAAAATAATATCAAACATCTATTTCTTTTTTTTTATACATATTTTTGTAATTAGTTTTAGCTATTTTCACTACTACAAATAAGGGTTGCCCCTACAGATTTATCCATAGGGGCAAACCACTACCCCTACGGATATATCCGTAAGGACAAGAAAGTACCCTGTAGGTACAAACGCCGTAGGTGCAAGTTGAAGCCTTAAACTTGCCCCTACAGACAAAAACTTGCCCCTACAGAGTTCTGTGAAGGTCCCGTTTGCCCTACGGAGTAGGCCGTAGGGGAAAAAAATTTATTTTATTTACGGCTTTTTAAAATAGATTACTTGTACTTACGGATGAATCCGTAGGGTCAAGTACTAGCCCCTACGGATACATGCGTAGGTACATATCCGTAGGGGCAAAATATCAGAAATTCTGATATTTTGCCCCTACAGATAACTCCGTAGGGGCATTTGTTTGCCCCTACGGATATATCCGTAGGGGCAATCCCAACCCCCTGATACTGAGATCACAGTGGAAAATATCAGTTATCCTGATATTTTGCCCCTACGGTTTAATCCGTAGGGGCAACATGTGTACCTACGGATTAATCTGTAGATACATATTATCAGTTTTTTTTAAAAAAAGGGCTGCCTGATTTTTTCTCGCCCTGTGCACAATAATATATACATCAATCAAATATAAAATTAATTATCACACAACATATATCGCAGTATTCATAATCACATCTCACGCATATAATATACAAAAGAAACCAAAAAACAGAATATGATATAAATATAAACACCGTAGGACCACCAATATTAATATAGTCCAAAATATAGTACAATATGTATCATATAAATAAATACATGTTTCAAAAAATAAGAATAAAAAAGCTACCCTAACTCGGTCCAGCTCCACCTCTGATAAACGCTAGAATCTGGCGCGCCTGCTCCTCGGTCAATAAATCATGCAATTCGGCACGTGCGGGAGTCTGAGCGGGCTGTGGAGCTGCCGATGTGGTCTGCGCAGCCGCCGTCGAGATAGTGGCTTGCGGAGCCGCGGCTGCGGGAGTCTGAGCGGGCGGTGGAGCTATAGGAAGTGTCTGCAGAACCGGGGCCGATCTAGTGGCTTGCGGAGCCGCAGCCAAAGGAGATGCATGTGGAGGCTCGACCTATGTACCCTGTCGCGTCTGGACCTAACGTGTGTAATAAGCGTGTAAGAACTGTGTATTATTCGAATTCATATCATTATCAAGTTATTTCGAAACCCCATTTGGATATCTAGTTTGGAAAACCGTAGTTTATTTTAATTAGATATGTATGTATGATTAATCAAACCTAAGTCTACAACCAAATAAGCTCAGGCTACGTACTAATATTGGATATGTTGATATCTATAATATGACATGATATTTTACTATTAAGTAGTATACATACCAGCATCTTCTTCAACTCCTAAACGGTGGCCATCAAGCTCTCCAGTTCCTGCTGGACACGTCGCTCACTGGAGACGGAGGAAGTAACCGCTGGGGTGGAGTCTAACCTTATATGGATCCCGCTAGGGCCCAGTCCCCGGCCTCTCTCCCAACCTCCGTGGTGCCCTCCGTATGCGGCGTCTAGGACTGGGGTCAGTAGCCTCGGATCGCTCTGTCCGGTAAAATCGATCCCCGAGGCCTCGGCCTGCTCAACCACCCGCTCCTACACCCACATTAAGCAGTAAAGTATAAGTATAAAATTTAAATTTGAACCTTCCAAGACTAAAATTTCAAATATGGGTTGAATAAATATTAACACTTACGCAATACTCCTGGGTAGCGACATTGGGATATCGAAGCTCGCCCGTAGCGGGATTTGTCGAGGTGCCGTGGACGGCAAGATATGCGGACAGCACGCTCGGTGTACCACCTTGCGCCAGGGTCTGAGCTGTCTGCAATATTAGAAAATAACTCTTAATAATAGATATATTAGAAAATAACACTTAATATTGCATTATATCACAAAGGCCGATCTATTGTAATTTACCGATAACTCCATGGCTTGAGTAATATTCCTCGAGCCACCCGTGTAAGTAGGGCGATCTGTGTAAGTAGGGCGACCCCTCTTCGCCGATTTCCTATTCTCTATATTTTGAGCGGCATGTATCTGCACAACGCATTCACATTTAGTTTTCTAATTAAGGAACACAAAAAAATAAATTATATCCTAAACAATGAATTACATTTAAAATACATACCTGTTTGCGTTGAGAGTCGAAATATTCGCACAATAGAGGCCATGTCTCTACGTCAACTCTCGCAAACGCCGGAGTAGATAGGAGGGCAGCTCTCTCTGCCTTGGGGGTCGCCATCCACAGGAAGTAGCAGTCGGCCTTCAGCTTATTCCTGTTGTATCGGACCTTGGTCTGCATGTTCTTCATCAGGCCATTGTACAGAGCATGAAGGTCGAGCACCCTCCCAGGGTGATCAAGGTCGGCTACAGGCTGAAAATCGTAATCCAACTGAAAATACGAAAAAAACATTGTTATTAGATTGCAAGTGTTAATAATAAATATATTGGATAAATCAAATTAAAATATATATTAATACCCGAGCCTGATCAAAGAAGCAGGCGAATGAGCGTCGGTGCTGCTCGCCCCACTCAACGTGAAGTGGATAGTTCTTCACGAGCCGGCTTTCATCCCCCATATACCGGCCGAACCTTTCGGCATGAGGACCGGTATAGCGATAGTCAAGGGTAAAAAAAGAGGGGGAATGTTGCCTCCCCCCTAGCTCTGTCAGGCCTCAGCCTATGGGACTGATTCAGGCCTTGAGTCCCCCTCTTGGGATGGGGAGGCCCTGCGTCTGCAAGAAATATCAAGAAAATCAATATTGAGACAAAGTTGTATTAAGAAATCAAGGTTAAACGAAAATTGAAGTGTGATATATACCTCCGGTGACTAAAGCACGAGCCTGGGCCCGGACAGCAGCACGAGCCGGACGATAGTTCCTCCGGTGAGGAACAGCCGGTGTCCCGGATGCGGACGCATCCCCTCCAACTAGAAAATAAACATTGACGCTAAATTTCCATGAAGTTCATATTTATTCTATAGAGCATATGTAAAATGAATAAATATTTTATATTTATTCATACTAACCTACAGACGATACGGAGGGTACGGAAGTGGCAGGAGTGGCCCCTGCGTCAGATGTGGACGTACCACCTATAATTAGACAATTAAAAATAGATTATATAAGTAATTGCAAAAAGAATGTGTAGATCAAAAATACAACGTTCTAAATCAATATGCATGCATTATAGGATATATAAACATACCCGCAGGTGCGGTAGTGTCACCACCTACAGCTAGACAATAATAAAAATTACTATCTAAGTAAGAGCAAAAGGAATGTGTGTATATTTATGATATAGTATTCTAAATCAATATACATGCACTATATGATATATAAACATACCTGGAGGAGCGGGAGTGGCCTCTGTCCCTGATGTGGACGCATCACCAACAACTAGACAATCAAACATTGACAATATAAGTAATTTTGACATAAACATGCATGAATATCTATAATATTACATTCAAAATGGATATGTGTGCAATATACCTAGAGGTGTGGCAAAATCCACACAGAAGGAGGCATCCGAAGGGGTTTCCGATCTGGGTGCAAGACCGGCCCTCTGAAGCTCCCTACGCTCTCCGGGCGGCAGAACCGCTCTGCCTCTGCCGCGGCTGGAGCTCCTGCCACCCCTCGCTGCTCCCGACATCGTCATTAAATCTAGATAAACGGTTCGCGGACGCATTAGACAATCATTAAAAGTATTGCCTATATATGTATAGATCGTAAAATGTGAAGTAATAATATAACATTACTGATAACCTTTTTCGTTTCGTGAGCGCATTATACATATCTACTTGGATTTCATCGTCGGTGTCATTTCTAACCCACGTAACTTCATGATCGGCCGAAGACAACCCGTCCTTCGAAACAGACGGTCGGAGCACTCTAAGCCTTCTCTCTTCTTCATCCTCATCGTTGTCCTCGAATTCTGGGACATCGTAGACATCTCTGGGTTTCCATCGGCATACAACACTCCATCCCGGATACTTCAAACACTGTGAGTAGTATACTTGGAACGCTTGGTTCGGAAAGATAAACGGATCTTCCTGACCGTAAAATCGAAGTGTGTTCACACTGGTCAATCCATATTCATCTTTCCAAGTCCCAAGATTGCTTCTCCACTTGTCCGCATCGGTTCGTGTATCGTACCAAGTACACTGAATATATAAAAGGGTTATGATCGTCCGGGATAGTGGATACCGAGTATACAATTTAAGTACCCATAATAAATCACACCGTCCGATCCTACCATCGCAATCCCACTATTCTGAGTGGTTTTAGATGTTTCTATGTC
Organism: Agapanthus africanus; assembly: GCA_030015575.1. Classification (NCBI taxonomy): domain Eukaryota; kingdom Viridiplantae; phylum Streptophyta; class Magnoliopsida; order Asparagales; family Amaryllidaceae; genus Agapanthus; species Agapanthus africanus. The sequence continues at coordinate 545,837,689 of CM057337.1, forward strand.
CTTAACTTTGAATTTGTATCCAAGGACACCAAATCCTTTGTAATATGCAACCTCTATACTAGGAAATTGAGCTAAACATCTTGAATCACTCTCAAATGATGCAGACAAGTTCGGATCGTGGATCTAACAACAAATTTTACGAAAAATACATAACGATACAAGTTTAGATTAAAACTGATAGCAATAAAATGTTATTCGAATAACTTACATGATCTGTGACCCAATCACAAAAATTATCCTGATGATAATTTTCCAATCGTTCTTCGTTCTAATCAGGATGCCCCTCACGTACCTCGTTAAAATGAATTCTGTTTTTGATAAATAATGGTGACATTAATATTATATCATTTCATACACACACAAACACAAATATAACAATTAATCCAAAAAATATTACTCTCTAATTTGTTCAAGACATGCGCAATTAAGCAAAATAAACCGGATATATTTTGTTAATAAACATAGTGTCTACCCTCTTATACTCGGCTTTACCATATGGCCCGTCTTGAATTCTTCGAGGCCGGTTAAGTCTTGTCTCAATGTTCTCGTCCAGATAGCGGGAACAAAATATGGTTGCTTCATCAAGAAGAAAACCTTGCATGATAGAACCCTCTGGTCGATTTTTATTGCGTATATACTTTTTTAAGAGTGTAGAGGTACCTAATGAAAATATATTGAATAAATAAATACGGGCATACAGGACAACAATAAATTTATAAATTGCGCGAAACGAAAAATTACACGTACCTCTCGACGGGATACATCCATCGATATTGTACCGGTCCGGCTAACTTAGCCTCAGTTGCAAGATGAACCGTCAAGTGTATTATGATATCGAAGAATGACGGTGGGAAAATACGCTTAAATTGCAAAATATCAACGCAATAGAATTTTCTACTTTATCCAGCGTCACAACCTCCAGTGTTTTAGCACACAACTCTCTGGAAAAACAACATGGGTCGTTGATTACTAGACCAACCGACTCGGGGAGAGAAGTCCTGAGGGCTAATTGAAGAAGGTGCTCTACGATAACATGGTGATCATAACTTTTCAGCCCATCGATCTTTCCTTTCACAATTTTTATTTTCTTGCTGAATGATCCTGAGAAACCTGTAGGAACTTTCAAATCATGCAACACCTGCAGGAATCTTTTCTTCTCCGGTTGTGACATATGATAAGCGGTATTGGGAAGTACAAATTTGCCCGGTTTACCCGCTACCGGTCTAGGGTGAAATTCACTTCTTATTCCCCACTCCTGTAGATCCATCCGAGCATTTAGGTTGCCTTTCGATTTCCCGTCCTTACAAAGAAGTAAGTTAAGTATGTGCTCTGATACTCCCTTCTCTATATGCATGGTGTCCAGACAATGACGCACTAAATTTGTTGACCAGTACGGAAGCTCGAAGAAAATGCTTAACTTGTTCCAAAATGGTGGTTTGACCTGTTTCGTCGGATCCATCCCGAAGGTCACATTATTGTAACCGTCCCATTGAGCAGTCACGTCCTCTCTGGACAATGTGGATGGAGGTCCAAGAAGCTCCTGATGATCATCAAAGTGAATCGTGTCTAACTTATAGGGGTGGTCTGGAGGCAGGAAACGTCGATGGCCGCAATAACAAACCTTCCTGCTAAAATTCAAGAATTTCAATAATATTGTGTGTTCATGGCAATGAGGACATACTTTGTGACCATGTACGGACCAACCTGATAGCATTCCATACGCAGGAAAGTCATTAATTGTCCACATTAAAGCCGCAGGCAGTATGAAGGTTGTATTTGTGTTTGCATCATATGTCTCTACACTATCAATGAACAAAGATTTCAACTCCTTGATCAGAGGTTAGAGATAGACGTCGATATTGTTCCCCAGTGAGTTTGGTCCGTCGATAAGAAGAGGCATCATAAAGTATGATTGGTCCATAGCCAACCAAGACGACAGATTATAAATTATCATTACAACGGGCCATGTGCTGTGACTTCCAGCCATATAGTTGAATGGGCAGAAGCCATCAGTAGCCAGTCCGAGCCGGATATTGCGAGGATCGCTACTGAATATTGCATGCCTCCTATCGAAATCCTTCCATGCCGGTGAATCTCTTGGATGGCTCATTTTTTCATCTTCACTTGGATGAGCACAGTGATGCCAAATCATTGCCTCGGCTGTTTTCTTGCACCTGAATTGCCTCTGTAGTCTCTATGTTATGGGAAAGTATCGTGCTATCTTGACAGGTATATCAGGCTTCTTATCAAAAATTTTCGGCTTATACCTGGCCTCTCCGCATGTTGGACACTCTTTCAAATCTGAATTCTCTTTCCGGTACAACACGCAATTTTTAGGACATGCTTGAATCTTCTCGCACTTTAGACCCAAATCAGACATCATCTTCTGGGCTTCGTACCAGCTCTCGGGCACGTTATTTCCCGGGGGCATAGAATCTTTCAAGAACGAAAGAAGCATTGTGAATGACTTGTTGCTTCATCCATTTAGTCACTTAATCTGGAAAAGTTGGATGAACCATGAGAGGGTGGAATACCTCGCATTCTCATAAATTGGTTTTCTAGCATTATTCATGAAATTTTCATATTTATCCGTTTGCGGTCCTTGACCGGAAGGAATGTCATCTTCGGTACGAATAGATTCACCCAGGGCAGCCTCTACCATATCCTCCATTTCTTATGATGGAAATAAATTACCGCCTTCTCCTTCTGCCGCATTACCGAATTCTTTTTCTTCTCCTGCCGCATTATCGTGTTCTCCTTCTTCTTCTGCCGCATTACTGCATTCTTCTCCTTCCCCGTGATATTTCCAAGTTGTATAAAGTCTCGTGAACCCATATTTTACAATATGAAGTTCTGCCAATTCTACCTTCTGCCAGTACTTATTGCCACATCTATCGCACGAACAGAGAATCTTCTCTATTATGATCTTATTATGTGCGCGTGCAAATTCAATGAAAGCAGCAACTCCTGCGACAAACTTAGCTTGCATACGTTGTTGCCAATCCACATACATCCAGTCCTTAACTCTGACGTACTCATGGGCTATGTTAGACTATATAACATATAAATTGTAGGTTATGGTGACTATATTGAGAACTATAAGAACGGGATAGTTACTGACAAAGGAGAAAATCCGTGTATATGCTTTGTGTGTGCGTTTGTCATTGAAAAGAATAAATTATTGAACGTATGTTAACCGATAGACGGGGACTAAGTGGCGCTTTTAGTTTCATATATGAGTATCGATGACGATATGAGGTTTCATATTATCATCGAGTATCATATATTGGTTTTAACTTAAACATCTCGAATCACTCTCTAATTATGCGTTTGTTGTGCATTCGTGTTGTATGTGTGTGTTCCGGCTGTCGGGGGTAAGGCTTCTATCCCATTAAGAATGTATAGAGCGAACACCCATCACTTGTGCTTTCAACCGTTTCGAGTAAATTTCGGCAGCACCTCCCTGCTGTTCTCCGAGTACACTGTAATAGAATAGATAATCATTTCAAAGCTGTGAAAAGACGTTGAAATGAACATCTAATCTATCTTTGTACATGGAGAACCAGCGGAAAGGTACCGACGAAATATCTCGAAACGGATGAAAACACAAGTGAATGAAGGTGTTTGCTTTATACATTCCTAACTTGTCCACACGGGACAAATCTATCGGTTACCATACGATTGAATCTTCTCGTCTCATAGACTATACGACGGTTGTTAGTATCGAGCTATACCGTCCGATATTTAACAACCTTTGTATAGTTTTATGTCACGACGAATATCGCACGTATGTTAACCGATAGACGGGGACTAAGTGGCGCTTTTAGTTTCATATATGAGTATAGATGAAAATATGAAGGTTTCATATTATCATTGAGTATCATATATTGGTTTTAACTTGAACATCTTGAATCACTCTCTAATTATGCGTTTGTTGTGCATTCGTGTTGTATGTATGTGTTCCGGCTGTCGGGGGTAAGGCTTCTATCCCATTAAGAATGTATAGAGCGAACACCCATCACTTGTGCTTTCAACCGTTTCGAGTAAATTTCGGCAGCACCTCCCCGCTGTTCTCCGAGTACACTGTAATAGAATAGATAATCATTTCAAAGCTGTGAAACAACGTTGAAATGAACATCTAATCTATCTTTGTACACGGAGAACCAGCGGAAAGGTACCGGCGAAATATCTCGAAACGGATGAAAACACAAGTGAATGAAGGTGTTTGCTTTATACATTCCTAACTTGTCCACACGGGACAAATCTATCGGTTACCATACGATTGAATCTTCTCGTCGCATAGACTATACGACGGTTGTTAGTATCGAGCTATACCGTCCGATATTTAACAACTTTCGTATAGTTCTATGTCACGACGAACATCGCACGTATGTTAACCGATAGACAGGTACTAAGTGGCGCTTTTAGTTTCATATATGAGTATCGATGAGAATATGAACATTTCATATTATCATCGAGTATCATATATTGGTTTTAACTTGAACATCTCGAATCACTCTCTAATTATGTGTTTGTTGTGTATTCTTGTTGTATATGTGTGTTCCGGCTGTCGGGGGTAAGGCTTCTATCCCATTAAGAATGTATAGAGCGAACACCCATCACTTGTGCTTTCAACCGTTTCGAGTAAATTTCGGCAGCACCTCCCCGCTGTTCTCTGAGTACACTGTAATAGAATAGATAATCATTTCAAAGCTGTGAAAAGACGTTGAAATGAACATCTAATCTATCTTTGTACACGGAGAACCAGCGGAAATGTACCGACGAAATATCTCGAAACGGATGAAAACACAAGTGAATGAAGGTGTTTGCTTTATACATTCCTAACTTGTCCACACGGGACAAATCTATCGGTTACCATACGATTGAATCTTCTCGTCGCATAGACTATACGACGGTTGTTAGTATCGAGTGTTTCGCCCAATCAGAGCAAAGCTCTATTCGAATTCAAAATTCAAAATTTTGAAGCAACGCTTCAAATCTCGGGCGCAACGCGCCACATGTCAGGCGCTGATACGTCAGCACAGCGCCCAAGAAGGCGCGCCCAATCAGAGTAAAGCTCTATTAAAAGGAAGCAACGCTTCAGTTGCGCAGGCGCTGCGCTGCACGACACGTGTCAGCGCAGATGCCCAGCGCTGTGCGCTGTGCGCTGTGCGCTGCGCGACACGTGTCAGCGCAGATGCGCTAGCGCAGTTGCGCTGCGCGACACGTGTCAGCGCAGTTGCGCTGCGCTGTGCGCTGCGCGACATGTGTCAGCGCAGTTGCGCTGCGCTGTGCGCTGCGCGACACGTGTCACGCGCTGGGGCATCTGCGCCAAACAGAATTAAATTTCTAAGAAATCTTTTCTGTTCTTATTAAAACAAAAAGATTTTCTTCTGCAAAGCAGAAGCCCTTGGATCAAAGATCCAACGGTGGGGAAAATTCCCCAAATCACTCAGAGAAAGATCTCTTTAACAAATTTAACTAATTTTTGGGCACTATAAAAAAGACCCTAGGCCTCAATTCAAAGGCATCAACATTTTCTTGAAAAAAGTCAAGAGCTTCAAACAGAGAAAACTCGGAGAAAATTTCAAGAAAGAGGTAAAAAACCTTCACGAGAGAGAAGAAATCTCTTTTAAATAATTCATTGATCTAAAAACCAGATCAATGTTTTTCATAACAGTGCTTTGCACTTCTTTTTGAACCGCTGGTTCTTTAAAAACAGGAAAACAACAAAATAAAAAAAAATAGTGCTTTGCACTTTTATGAATCTCTGGTTCTTGAAGCAAAAAGAAAAAATTTATTTTTCTTTGATCTAATTTAGATCAAGAAATTAAATAGTGCTTTGCACTTCTGTTCTTGAATCTAAAAGATTCTTAGTGCTCTGCACTTACAAACTGCGCTGTTGCGCTCCTAAGAGAGCGCCACGTGTCAGCTATAGAACCACTTGCGCTACGCGCTCTTGAAATAGAGCTTTGCTCTCTAGAATTGGCGTAACTCACCAGAGCGCGCCACGTGTCAGCTATAGAACCACTTGCGCTACGCGCTCTTGAAATAGAGCTTTGCTCTCTGGAATTGGCGCAACTCACCAGAGCGCGCCACGTGTCAGCAGTGCAACAGCGCAGCGCACTAGCGCAGCGCACTGCGCTATTGCGCTTGCGCTCACCAGAGCATGACACGTGTCACCACCATATGAGTTTGCGCTCATTACTTAGCGCAAAGCGCCTAACAAATGCAATGCATTTTAATGAGGGGCCAGGCCCAATTAAAAGACCAAACAGGCCTAAGTAAATTGATGCTCTGCATCATTTATAAATGGGCAAAGCCCAAACAAAAATAATAAAATGCTATGCAGATGCCTTGCAGAGCCCAAAATAAATTGATGCTCTGCATCTTTTATGGGCAGAGCCCAAACAAAAAAAAATGGAAGAAATGCAATGCATTATTTAATAAAAGTGTTGAACATTTTCAACTGGACTTAGCCCAATTTTGGCCGTAAGTCCTCAAATTAAATTGACTGAGCATAGCTCCCCCTTAAATCAATTTATATCCGGTTCGAGGGTACATCTCCGAACTCCTCTGATACGCGTCGTTGTAATCATTCAACGTCGTCAGAGAGGCGAGGAGTCCCAACGACCACACATGAATATGGACCACGGGGTCCTTAAACTCGTGGACCGGAACGTCCTTAAACTAATGTTGGACCGAAACGTCCCTAAACTAATATCGGACCACCACGTCCCTAAACTGGAATATTGGACCGGAACGTCCTTAAACTAATGTCGGACCGAAACGTCCTTAAACTAATGTTGGACCACCACGTCCTTAAACTGGCGATGGACCGAAACGTCCTTAAACTAATAATGGACCACCACGTCCCTAAACTGGAATATGGACCACCACGTCCCTAAACTGGAGCAATAGAGCCTCCAAATGCTCTTTTGCCGGATCTAAACGATCCCGTTTAAGTTGATCTTAGCCTCCAAACACGGCCAACGTATCCTTAAACATTCAAAAGGACTGTAAAAATCCAAATTGACTTTGGTTCAAGGGTACATCTCCGAACTCCTCTGACACCTATCGTTGTAATCCTTCAACGACGTCAGAGAGGTGAGGAGTCCCGATGGCCATGGATCATCACGTTAAGTTGATCTTAGTCTTAAATCAGACTAACGTATCCTTAATGAACGTTTAAGTTGATCTTAGCCGCAACGCGGCTAACGTATCCTTAAACTAAAAACACCAAACCCAAATCTAAGTAAATACGGATTTGGACTAATCCACGTCCTACGGGCGACGGCATTACTCAGTCTCCGTATACAATCCACGGGCAACCACAAACAAAACAAACACCCACGACACGAAGTAAAATTCTGGAGAAGGAGAAAGTTGTTACCACGATGCAGTAGCGTAATTAACTGCAGGGGCTTGCGCCTGCAGGGAAGAGCGCCCCCACAATCAAAAACCCCTCAAGCGAGGGGGAATCTGAGAAAGTCTGCTATATCGGCCGCATCTGTCTAAACCTTCGATACATGGTGCCATAAATCAACTTGGCATCTTCGGAGAGGTAGACGGATAAAACCAAATAGCATCTGCCCCGAATCTCAGGCTCAGACGTCCTAACGTGTGCGCCGTCTTTCGGAGGGGAACAGATTCTGGCACGCCCGGTGGGACCTCTTCCTCTTTCCACTCCACACTTCGTGTGTCGTCTTCGCGAACCAATCGCGGTTTGTTAATGGTTGCCTTCGGATTTCAAGTTACTAAGATTTGGTCTTTTGCCTGGCAGAGAACTCAAGATTCAATGGCCTCTAACTGCACCAACTGCTCGAAGTGCCACTGCAACGGACGCTCCACCTCACCGGGAGGTGTAGCATATGGACCCCAAGCGGCTTCCTTCCTCACTCTGCCGGTAGATCAGGTGACCCAAGCCACCAATGGTCTGTTCTTTGGGACCATGATCCTACCTACAAGCTTCCCTATGCCAATATCTGCACCGGAAGTGAACAAGAAGTCGGTCTTCGACCGGCTCACTGCTACGACAACCCCTGTCAACGGGTCGCCCACTACCAAACCGACAGCCTCTGTTTTCACCAGGCTAAATCAGAACTCTAAATTGGCTGTCCCGAGGAAGGCGATAACTGTTGCTCCAGAAGTCATCAAGGCGGCTTCCTCTGTCAAAGAGTCAGTCTTTTCAAGGCTGACGATTCCTGCTCCTGCCCCTGCTCAAAGATCCGTCTTCGACAGGTTGAATATCACCCCTCAAAAGACAACCTCAGTCTTTAAGAGGTTAACACCGGCGGCACCTCATTCAGACAGGGGGCAAAAAGAAGATGTCTCAATCTCCGAGCCATTCCCAACGGCTCGTCATGCTCGACGTCGCCATTGGCAATGAGTGAGGAAGGCAGGGGGCAACTCCCCCTCAGGGCTAACTCCACCGGCTCCAGTGGCGGAAGTCAACGCTGCTGTTCCAACTGGGAACAGCTTTGAACTGCTGAGAAGGGTACGGAAGAACTCTCCGACCGCTACATTGAAAAGATCTCCTCCGCCCGAGGAGAGAGTTCCGGAAACGAAGCAAAAACAGCCCCCTCAACGGCTGTCCTCAAAAATATATAAAGTTTGGAGGAGGGTTCAAGACTCCGTGATCGACACGGATCACTCCCGTCAACGAAAAAAGGCGAATGTGGAAAAAGAAAAGGATCGTCCGATCAAACAGGAAAGGATGACAGTCGCTAGGGTGCCCACTGCAACGGCCCCTCCAACCTCAACGGCCCACAAAAGAAGAAGGCCGGAGAAAACCCCCGCACCCGCGGCCAATGCCAAAGGTGGTGAGCCTAAACGCCCCAAGTCAGGGGGCATAACAGTTCATACGGTTTACATGGCATTGGGAAAAGAAGACAGCCGTGCTTCCACGGGTCATAGACCGCTTACACGGTCAGTAACCAAGGCTCAGGAGCAGCAACAGAAGCTCCAGGAGATGATGAACGCTATGGCCGCACTTACAGGGCCAAAAGAAACCCCTGAAACGTCCTCGGACGAACGTCAAGAACAAGAAACGGACGCCGAATTCCTTCGGCGCATACTAGAGAAGAAAGATAAAGAAGCTGCGGAGCAGGCAGCCAACATAAAGAAAATAGCCCTCCTGTTCCAGGATATGGTGGGTATGATGATTCAACAAGATCCACCTGCTGAAGATCCCCCGATCATTCTTGAAGACGATAGGGGAGAGACGTCGAATCCTCCACCGGCTCTATCCACAGCTGAAGAGGATACCATCTCAAAAGCTGATTTGGATGAATACATCGCCCAGCAAATACGGGTGCATCATGCGACCGAAGCGGCCGGTCAAGTTGTAAAAACGGGGCGGCCATACCCAAGTTGGTACGATCAAATCAAGTACCCGCCAGGTTATACAATTCCTAAGTTCCACGTCTACAAGAGGACGGGCAATCCACACCAGCATGTTGCCCAGTTCAGGGCACTCTGCGGCAATACCGGCGGTGATGACAAGCTTTTACTGCGCCAGTTTGTTGGAAGCTTATCAGATACGGCATTCGAGTGGTACTCTGAGCTCCCAAACGACTCTATTAAAACCTTCGCGGAGATGGAGCTGCTGTTTACTCAACGTTTTGCAAGCGCCAGTGAACGTACCTCGATGACGGCACTGATTAACGCTAGGGTAAAGCCAGGCGAGATGTGGGTTCAGTACGCTATACGGTGGCGGAACTTATGGTCGAAGTGTGAGCAGCGCATTGAAGAAGCTCCCGCGGTGGGTATGTTTGTGGGGACCCTTGGTCCGCAAGCAACCATCTCGCAATTTATGATGTTTTTCAAGCCGACTACCTTCCAAGCCTTGATCGACAAACTAACACAGATGGATCAGATGGGCCATAAACCTCCTCTTCCAAGGCCGGACTCCCGAAATGACAAAGGGAAGGGAAAAGCGATCATCGTCGCTAATGCTCAATAACAACCGAGCGACTCAAAGCCGGTTGCTCGTCAAAATAATATGCGCCCGTACGTACCCTTTGAGGATAGGATGGGACGTCCTTATTCCTTTCCCCGCGATAAAACGAGGAGGTTATTCGAGCTGGCGTTGCGCAACAGACTCATAAATCTGCCGGATCCAAAAGTCCGTTGCAACCAAGTGACGTCAACGAGCCCAACTACTGTCCTTATCATCGAGTACTAGGCCATCCGATCGAAGATTGCTACGTTTTCAAGAATTGGCTTGAAAACCAGTACCGATAGGGCAAGTTCGCGTTATCTGACAAATGGAAGGTGAATCCCCCGCAGCCCCACACCTCTAAGGGGACGAATATGCCGGGGGCAACATGCTCCGTCATTGAAGAAGCTCCTTGGAAGGTTATATTATCAGCCAAGACAAAGAGGATGCTAAACGATCTTCAGACATGTCCAGCAATCAAGTGGAAGAACCCGTTGGAACCGCAGGTCATTGAGGGGATGTTGAAGCCACGTCCAACTCTAAAGATCGATGGTGGTGGCTCAAGCACTCGCAACCAGCCGTCAAAATCCTCGAAAAAGAAGAAAAAGAAGTCAAAGAAGCCCGTGAAGCCTAGCGACAAGCGCACAGACTTACAAAAGCAAATTGACGCGCTGGATGAATACAACCAAAAGGCACGAACTCCCATTACGCTCCAAGAGTTCCTCAATCACGTCTTTCAAGAAGAGGATGAGGGAGAAAATTCATCGGATGAACCCGAGGAATATGTGGCGAGCTGTCATATGATCTCCCATTCGATCGCGAACGATGAGGAGACTCCTGGCACTAAAACGCTGGGGGCAGATACCGAATCAAAAATTCCGGAGCTATCAGTTGAAATGATTTACGCGTTCCTTAATGAAGCTCGACTGAAAAGTAAAGCTGATCGAGAATGCGAGATGGCTATATTTGAAAGGGCCAAGCGCCAGCGACTTGATGAAAGAGATGAGACGATCCCGCTGAAGCAAAACACCTTCGCTACAGACAAAAGCCAATTCAAGATAAAGAAAAGGTTCGCTAAGGCCATATCAATGGGCATGAAGCTACCATCCTCTGAAGAAAAAATTACTGGTGAAATAGAAACGCACCCCTCCTATTGCTTATATCACCAAAAGATTTCGCACCCCACTCAAGAGTGCAAAGCTTTCGATAGATGGTGGCAAGGATATGTTGCTCATCGACAACACTTTAAGCGAGAAAAGCGCAAAACTCGTCGGGAACAAAGAAATACGACCGAAGGGCTTGAAAGAGCTACCGACGACTGTCGCATGGTTAACACTGGCGGGCCACAAGTGCCTACATTCGGGAGAGATTCTGATGAAGAGCTGGAGCTTGCCCCTCTCTTTAAAGAGTCCAATTCGGAAAAAGAAGAAGAGCCGAAGGTCTACGAAAATATCCGGCTACGTAATCGCACACTGCCCGAAAAGAACCTCGGACCCTCAAGCAGAAAAGATAACAGGAAAGAAAAGGTCTCTGAAGATATCGTCTTAGATGACCAAGTTCTAGAGGAGCTAGCCGCCAAGGACCCACCAAAGAAGAATAAGGTGGATTACAACGTCTTAGCACATCTGAGAAAGCTGCCCTCACAGCTCAGCATTCTTGACGCCCTTTTGCTATCAAAAGAGGCGAGAGATTCGTTAATTAAGGCACTCCAAGAGCCGGAACAATTCCAAGCTTGCCTAGCCGAGGAAAAGATGAGGGATGAATTGGAGGAAGTGCACACGGCCGATGTTACTTTTGGCGATGAGGACCTTCTCCTTGGGACGTGCGAACACAACCGCCCCCTTTATGTCTTAGGATACTGCCACGATATTAAGATAGGCAAAATCCTGATCGACAATGGATCCTCCGTTAATCTCCTCAACGTGTGGGTGTTACAAGAAATCTGCATGAGCGTCCAGCACCTTGCTCGGGACAAGATCACCATCTCCGGGTTCGACTCCCAATCGTCAAAGACACTTGGATCTGTGATACTGACGCTACGCTTCGGGCTACTCGTCACGGATATTAAGTTCCACGTCATAGACGCCAAGACATGCTACAACGCTTTGCTCGACCGACCATGGTTACACGAGTACAACATCATCCCTTCTACACAACATCAGTGTATGAAGTATTTTAAGGATGGTTTCGAGTATACCGCGACGGGAGAACTGAACCCGTTCTCTGTGAACGAGGTCCGCAAATAAGAAGATGCCAAATACTTCTTACCGGATTTCGAAGACACAGAGAAGTGTCACAAGCCGGAGGATAAAACTAACGCTACCATCCCTGTCTTCGGCAGTGATACTGAGGAGGAAGAGGAGATAGTTTATTCGGGTCCGCCCCAACACGACAAGCCGGGACCATCAGCTCCTACGTTGATTTTTGGCTGCGACTCGGAAGATGAATTCTATGCTGTCTTCTCTGCTCGACCTTCAATACGAACGTTCGCTGATGAAGAGCAAAGTCTGCAAGTTGCCATGGTGCCGCTTAAACACCATAAAGAACTGGATGCACTTAATATTTACAATATAGAAGAGCTACAAACATTCTACATCCCTCCCAGGTGAGAGAGTGAGAAAGCAATTCGGTTTTATCGCTCTGAAGAAACCAAGGTAGAAAAAGAAATCTGGCATGGCACAGATTCTACGCTCGACAGGCTTCAGCCCATCCGTCTTCCCAGATATTATACAGAGGGTTTGAAGAAGCTGCTGAAACGCCAGGGGATATCCTTCAAGCAGACCGTTCGAGAGCCCAAATTCTATGATAAATTCTGGAACGTTCCCGGGACTCAACGCAAACTGTCTAACGGGAGAATGGAGACGAAAGGACTCGGATACATCCGGTCAAAGAAACGGGAGCTACTAAACAGCTGTTACGTCATGTATGACTTCGATGAAGAAGCAGATACTCAATGGGAGGACGCTAATCCTAAGCCCGTGAAAGTTCCAGATGCAAAGGAGCCCAGTCCGTCGTTCGAGGAACAAATGGACAAACTTATAAGGAAAGCTGGTCAAAAAGTCCGAGAAGATCATAACCGCGAAATGGTCATCTATGAGAAAGCTAAGACGCAACGCCTTCTCCAATAGGCCGTGAAAGATGAAAAGGCTGCTCCCTGTCAACATGTTATAAACAAGGCTCGACACAAAAGCAAAAATAAATCGAAAGGCCGAAAATGCGCTCAACAGCAGCAAAGCAGGGCTAAGAAGCCACGCAAACGGGAGTCGAGCATTATTGATCTACCCCTCATGAAGAAAATGGGTCGAGCGTACCCGTTTCCTCGGGATAAGACGAAGAAGATACTGGATCTTGCTCTAAAACATTATATGCTTATGCTGCCGGAGTCTAAACACCCCGAACAAGCGGGCGAAGTCTCACACCTGGACTATTGCTCTTACCATCGAGTGATAGGGCATCCTCTTGAAGATTGTTTCACTTTCAAGAATTGGGTCGAAGATCAGTATCAGCTTGGCAAGTTCGCTGTAACACCCGAGCCCAATAATACTATTTCTGGTACTAGTTGAGTGTTACATTGCTCATTTCAATTATCTTGATTGTTTGGTGATTTTGCTAAATTTTAACCGGCTAAGTCATATTTGTCTATAACAAAATTTTAACACCTAAATTGAAATTAAAAATATCCATACTGGCCTACTCGTCGCCATTAGTCGCGTGGTAGCGTCCGCGCGTCGAGATTTCGTCCCGTTCGGTGAAACAGGCAAGTTTGGACGACTACGCGCGCGTGCAAGTGTCCGACTTGGGGGCATGCATTTTAATCATAAAACACCTCATTTCAAAATTTGGAACTCGCTTAAAATCCTATAATTTGAATTTGAAATATTTGGGCGCAACCCAGGCGCGATTTGGAAATGTTTCATTTAGCGCCGAAATGCCCATTTAATTAAATATCTTTAAAACTATAAAATATAATTTTGTTACTAAAATTAACGATTAAATCTTTTTTTTAAATCTGTACAAAATTTTCCTTTATTCCCCGTACCCTCCTCAGCCAATCACGAGGGAATAAATCCCTCGTGGGCCCCATCACCTATCTCTCTCTCTCCGTCTCTCTCTATCTTTCTCTAATCCTTTTTCTTTCTCTCTCTAACAATCTCTCTCTCCCTCTCTCCTATAACTCCCTCTCTCTCTACTTTTATTTAAATAGAATTGTTCCTCCTTCTCCCCCACGAGAAAACGCTCATGAGAACCCTAACCCCAGAACCCTTCTCGCCGCCGTCGCCGCCGCAGTTCCCGCGACCTCGCCGTCATCACCCTCGCCTCCATAGCCTAACCGCACCCCCTACCTCCTCTCCCCCCTCCTTCAGCGCCTGCAACCCAACCTCGACGCCACCACCAGCAAGCAGTGCTCGCCGTCGTCGCCGCCTCCCATTGCCGACGACGCCAGAGCCTTCCTCCCTACACCCTCGTCCCGACCTCCTCGTCTTCTTCCTCCCCTCGCTGGACCACCACAGAACCCGAGCCCAACCCTAACACCAACCCTAGTCACCGGGAAACTCGCCGTCGCTGCATCGCCGGCGCCCCCTCGCCGTCGAACCCGTCGTGGTTGCCCCCTGGTTCTTCCCTGTAAGCCTATGTTCACCATCTCTCTTTTGCATATCCCTTCGCGGTTCGTTTTTATCGCGTTGTTTTGTATTTGCTAACTTGGTCGCCGTCTTGACATTTCGCCAGATTCCGGCCGTGCCGACGACTGGACCCGACTCTCCAGCGAAGTACTCTGGTCCGTGTGGTCCCGCTGTTCGCTGTTTGGACTCGATCTGTGGCCCGTGCATCCGTCGCGTGTTTTCCGCCGATGTTACGTTCGTGTTTTCCGGTTTGCGAAACCGTCGAGGCAAGATTTCTTGCTACATGCTACGTTAAACTAATTAAGTGTTTGACTCATAAAACTTGCTATATTAACTAAGTAGTGTTACTTGCCTCATTGGACGAAATGTGATATGCATCATAATACTGCCATCTAAATCGTACTTTGCCACCATAACCTTAATAACAACTACCTGTTAATCATTTTGTTATTTAGAGGACGATAGTCGTACACTTATATCTTCATTACCTGACGTTATTTAATATTGCGCTACACTGTGATTATTGCACCCCAAGGGTGCTCGAATCTGTTTATAAGATAATACAAAGCAACATTGTGATTAAGTGACTGTCATTGCTGTTTACTTTAAATTCTTGCTGCTGTTCATTATTCGATTGTATACCTGTTGTGAGCACATACTCGATTGCATTACATATTGACCTGACCTTGCTACACATGACATATATATACATACCGACTCAACCTGTTGTACCACGACCTGACTGGTTACCTGATCTCATGCCTAATGCCAACAAACCTGACTTGGGGTCCTCATGGACCATTCCTGTTGTCTATCCAGACAAACCTGACCTGTTACCTGATCCTGTGTTGGCATTAGTCCTTGATCACCGAATACCTGACCTGACATACATAACTTGGGGGTATGGGGAAATCAAAGGTGAAACCGACTTGTAACTCAACAGTTCGATACCTGTTCTGATCAGTCTTACGGGCTTGGCCAGTCCGGGAGTGATGATGCTGACATCACTCGTCCATCCTGCTACCTATTTACTGCCTAGCGGCACGTCTCGGATTCAGCCCCGAGGGTCTTGACCGTGGTCCCGGGCATGCACGGGATACTATTGAGTTACATCGACGAGTCACCAATTGATTTCAAAGACTTTAGAGTAGAAACTTGATAGGATAGTTTAGTTACCACTGCACATTATCCTGCACTGTTATTTCATAGTACTGCTTTATTCATGTTCATCCCTGCATTGCTTATTACCATGTTTATATTATATTATTGGTTGACATGACGCGCTGACGTCTGGGTTTTGCATGGCCCAGATTCCTTACTACTGTCGACGACCGAGCAGGAGTACTTCAGCCAGCAGGCTGATTTGTGAGTTCCATAGGGATTAGTTTATTTATTTCATTTCATTTCCAGATGTGAGCCCGCATTATGGGACGTACTATTTATTTATTGTATTGGATCATTTGCTTCCGCACTTATTGTTTATTGACTCTGTTATTATGGATTTGGACATGTGTTAGATTAGTTTATTTATCTTGTTCTTGATATCTCTACAACCGTAATGTGACTGTGGATGGATACTTCCTACCCACAGGTAGCATGGTTGGCTATGTCACGTGCCCAACCTTGCATACTCTGGGAAGCGGGGCGTGACATGGTTCTTTTGGTATCAGAGCCATAGGTTAGTTGGGTTGATTCTTTTGTAGTTGGGTATTGTACCCGATACACGAATCAGAATACCCGTGATTAGGAAACATGTCCTGCCACCTCGACCGTTTTACCATCCTTGAATCATTCTTCCGGATCATGTCGACATGCAAACTTACTTTGCATTTGTCAACTCGAAAACCTAATTTCTTGTTATCTCTAGGACTTAGGTGACTTGGGTGGAGTTAAGTAATTGCGGCTATGATACCGCGGCATAGCTATAATGCGGTACTCTATTTAAGTATCTTGGAGTTCTAGCCTTGATTTATATATTGAATCTATCATCATGCTAATGTTGGTTGTTTTGATTTCAGGACTATGGAAGATAAGAATTTCAAGACGTATCAGAGGCGCGTGGATGAAGCCGCCATGTTAGGAGTGATACGTGGGATGTTGGAGAATCAGAAGAGGCAAACTGAGCTGATCCAGCAGCAAGCAGATTCATTTCAGGAGGGTATGCAGGCCATTCGGCAGTCTGTAAACACCGCAGTAGCAAAGCCAGTTGACCGAGTAGGGACCGTGGCAGATTTCAGACGGTTGGGTCCTACTACTTTCACTGGTCTGGAGAAGCCGTTGCCAGCCGAGCAGTGGCTAGTGGACACGGAGAATTTACTGATTGCGGCACAGATCCTAGAAGACAAGAGAGTTGATGTGGTGCGCATTCAGCTGGTGGATTACGCCCGAGAGTGGTGGCTTGTGGAAGAGACCCGTTTGCCCAAGCCAATCAGTTGGGCGGATTTCTCTAAAAGTTTCCTGGAGAAGTTCTTCCCGCGGACTGCACGGGAGGAAATGGAAGAGAAATTTATTGGGCTGAGGCAAAATGGAGCACCTGTGGACGTACATGCAGCGGAATGGACGAGACTCAGCCGCTTCGCTGGACCCTTAGTCGCCAAGGAGGCAGACAGGGCGTGAAGGTTCTTGCGCAGTTTGGATGTGGACATCCAGAGGCAGATCGTCTCCCTGGGTTTGACCACTTTCTCGCAGGTTCTTATGGCAGCCAGAGAGCAGCAGAGTTTATCGGGAATGAAAGGGAACCTTCAGCAGACAGCAGTTGCGGCCAGAAAGCCCGCATTTGTACCTAACCGAGATCATGGGCGCAGAGGTATTCCGGTGGACCGTCGAGGCGTAGCACCCATGAAGAAACCTGTGATCGTTGATCGGAGAAAGAGCGTGACCTGTGACTACTGCCAATTACCTGGGCACGTGCATAAGGAGTGTAGAAGAAGACTGGGACTTTGTCTGGTGTGTGGAGCGTCCGATCACGCAGTCAGTGCCTGTCCGTCGAAGCTTCGCACGAGAGATGATATACAGAAGCCTCCGCAGAGACCGTTCCAAGGGCAGAAACAGCTGACTCAAGGACCAAATCAGGCTCGAGCTTTCACGTTGACAGCTGAGGAAGCTAAGGCATCAGGAGAAGTGGTTTCAGGTACTTTACTCGTTCAGGGTTTTCCCGCATTGGCATTATTTGATTCCGGAGCATCCCACTGTTTTATTTCATTCAAATTTATAACTACACACTCGATTACCTGCACGACCCTGTCTAGTTTTTGGGACATACACACTGGGAATGGGAAAATCATAGCTAATAAGGAATGTAGAGATTGTACAGTTGTTGTTTGCGGACGGGAGCTCTTTGCAGATTTCTTGGTGATAGATACGGGCAGCTATGAAGTTGTCTTGGGAATGGATTTCCTTGGCACTTTCCACGCCCACATTGACTGTAGGGCAAGGAAGGTAATTTTCCAGATTCCCGGACATCCTGAGTTTACCTTCACTGGGGGAAGCAGCTCTGTCGGGCCAGTCGAGTTTAGGGCTAGGCCGACAAACAGTGTTCTTGCAACAATGGAAGTGGATAGTAATGAAGAGCCGGCAGTTGTTCGCGACTTTATGGATGTATTTGATGATATATCGGGCTTACCGCCGAAGCGAGATGTTGAGTTCACGATTGACCTTATTCCTGGTGCAGCGCCAGTATCAAAATCTTATTATCCGATGGCACCAGTGGAATTGGAAGAAGTTAAGAAACAAGTTGGTGAATTACTCGAGAAGGGTTGGATTCGAAGCAGCAACTCACCTTGGGGAGCCCCAGTTCTTTTAGTAAAGAAGAAGGATGGCACGAGAAGAATGTGCATTGATTATCGAGAATTGAACCGGGTGACTATTAAGAACAAGTACCCGATCCCTCGCATTGGAGAACTTTTTGAGCAGCTTAGTGGCGCGAGGGTATTCTCGAAACTGGATTTGCGATCAGGATATCATCAGGTCCGAGTGAAAGCAGAAGACATTTGCAAGACGGCGTTTCGAACTCGATATGGACATTTCGAGTATCTGGTGATGCCCTTCGGAGTGACGAATGCGCCGGCAATATTCATGGATTTGATGAACAGGGTCTTTTCACCATTCTTGGACCAGTTTATTGTGGTATTCATTGACGATATTCTGGTGTACTCGAAGAGTCCGGAGGAACATGCTGAGCATTTAAAGATCGCACTGCAGACGCTGAGACAGGAGAAATTATTCGCGAAGATAAGTAAGTGCGAGTTCTGGCTGGAAGAAGTGAAGTTTCTGGGGCATGTTGTGTCGGGCGATGGAATCGCCGTTGATCCCGAGAAGATTGCAGCAGTTCGAGATTGGCCTATTCCAAGAAATGTGGCAGAGATAAGAAGTTTTCTTGGACTCGCCGGATATTACAGGAGATTTGTGGAGAACTTCGCTCGTTTGGCAGAGCCGTTAACCAAGCTCACGCGTAAGGAGGTACCGTTTGTTTGGACGGATGGATGTGCATTGGCCTTCGAGACGTTGAAGCAGAAGTTGATAACCGCCCCTATCCTGACTGTACCAAATAATTCAGGAGGACTGGTGATTCACAGCGACGCGTCTGGAAAAGGATTGGGATGTGTTTTGATGCAGAATGGGAAAGTCGTCGCTTACGCATCGAGACAATTGAAGACTCATGAGAAGAATTATCTGACTCATGACTTGGAGCTTGCAGCCGTGATCTTCGCCTTGAAGATTTGGAGACACTACCTTTTGGGCGCGAGAGTCGAAGTCTTTACAGATCACAAGAGTTTGAAGTATGTGTTCACTCAGAAGGAGTTGAACATGAGGCAACGCAGATGGTTGGAGCTGATGGCCGACTACGACCTTGATCTTAAGTACCATCCGGGAAAAGTTAACGTCGTGCCGGATGCGCTTAGTCGGTTACCAGCAATTCAGGTATTGACCGCACAAAGGGAGATCATTGCGGATTTTCGGAGATTTGACTTGGAGGTTGTGCTACCACATGCTTTGGGACAGTTGATGCAGTTGCAAATACAGTCGTCCTTAGTTGAGAAGATTAAAGCGGCACAATTACAGGATCCTAGACTGCAAAAGTTTCGAGAGCAGGTTGAAGCCGGACTGCGAACCGATTTACTGATCCACGAAGATGGTTCGTTGAGGTATGGTAGCCGTGTGTGTGTGCCAAAAGGGGATGTGCGTGAAGAGCTTATGAAGGAGGCACACAGTTCAGCTTACTCTGTACATCTAGGAGGGACAAAGATGTACCGAGATATTCGACAGCACTTCTGGTGGGAAGGTATGAAACGGGAAATTGCTCGCTTCGTGGCTAAGTGCTTGGTGTGTCAGCAAGTCAAGGCTGAACACCAAAGGGTTGCTGGTTTATTGCAACCACTTCCGATTCCTCAGTGGAAGTGGGAACATATAACCATGGATTTCGTGACGGCTTTACCGCGGAGTCCAAAGGGCAACAATGCAGTATGGGTGATTGTCTATCGGTTGACCAAGGCAGCTCACTTTATTCCTTTTCGGGTTGGTCAATCGACAGAGAATTTGGCAGAGCGGTACATGCAGGAGATTGTAAGATTGCATGGAGTACCGGTGAGCATCGTGTCCGATCGGGACACTCGGTTCTTGTCGCACTTCTGGAGGAGTTTACAAGAAAGTTTGGGGACTCGATTGAAGTTTAGCACAGCTTATCACCCTCAAACTGATGAACAATCGGAGAGAACGATCCAGACCCTTGAAGATATGTTGAGGGCTTGCATGTTGGACTTCAAAGGTTCTTGGGAGGATCATCTACACCTGGTGGAGTTTTCGTACAACAATAGCTTCCAAGCGACTATTCAGATGGCTCCGTTTGAAGCGTTGTATGGTCGTAAGTGCCGTTCACCTGTTTGTTGGGATGATGTTGGTGAACGAAGGTTACTAGGACCAGATTTGGTGGTACAGACAGTCGAGAAGGTGAATACAATCAGGAAGCATATGAAGGAAGCTCAAGACAGACAGAAAAGTTGGGCTGACACATCAAGAAGACCTCTAGAATTCGCCGTGGGTGATTTGGTATTCCTGAAGATATCACCGACTAGAGGAGTGATTCGCTTTGGGAGTCGGGGAAAGCTTAGTCCTCGATTCGTTGGACCCTTCGAGATATTGGAGCGTGTTGGAGAGGTAGCGTACCGTTTGGCATTACCACAGTCATTGGCAGGAGTGCACGATGTGTTTCATGTGTCTCAACTACGGAGGTATGTTCGCGATGAAACTCACGTCTTGGATCATTCGGAGTTGACTGTACGGGAGGACCTAACTTTTGAGGAGCGACCAGTTGAAATCAAGGATCGGAGAGAAAAGGTTCTTAAGAACAAGATTATCCCCCTTGTGCTAGTTTCTTGGGGTAACCGATCGCATGGAGAATCCACTTGGGAGCGAGAAGACGAGATCCGGCAGAAATTTCCTCACCTTTTCCTGTAGTTAGCTATCTTGTATTCTTGGAATTTCGAGGACGAAATTCTTTTTGTAGTTGGGTATGATGTAACACCCGAGCCCAATAATACTATTTCTGGTACTAGTTGAGTGTTACATTGCTCATTTCAATTATCTTGATTGTTTGGTGATTTTGCTAAATTTTAACCGGCTAAGTCATTTTTGTCTATAACAAAATTTTAACACCTAAATTGAAATTAAAAATATCCATACTGGCCTACTCGTCGCCATTAGTCGCGTGGTAGTGTCCGCGCGTCGAGATTTCGTCCCGTTCGGTGAAACGGGCAAGTTTGGACGACTACGCGCGCGTGCAAGTGTCCGACTTGGGGGCATACATTTTAATCATAAAACACCTCATTTCAAAATTTGGAACTCGCTTAAAATCCTATAATTTGAATTTGAAACATTTGGGCCCAACCCGGGCGCGATTTGGAAATGTTTTATTTAGCGCCGAAATGCCCATTTAATTAAATATCTTTAAAACTATAAAATATAATTTTGTTACTAAAATTAACGATTAAATCTTTTTTTAAATCTTTACAAAATTTTCCTTTATTCCCCGTACCCTCCTCAGCCAATCACGAGGGAATAAATCCCTCGTGGGCCCCATCACCTATCTCTCTCTCTCTCTCCGTCTCTCTCTATCTCTCTCTAATCCTTTTTCTCTCTCTCTCTCTAACAATCTCTCTCTCCCTCTCTCCTATAACTCCCTCTCTCTCTCTCTACTTTTATTTAAATAGAACTGTTCCTCCTTCTCCCCCACAAGAAAACGCTCGCGAGAACCCTAACCCCAGAACCCTTCTCGCCGCCGTCGCCGCCGCAGTTCCCGCGACCTCGCCGTCATCACCCTCGCCTCCACAGCCTAACCGCACCCCCTACCTCCTCTCCTCCCTCCTTCAGCGCCTGCAACCCAACCCCGACGCCACCACCAGCAAGCAGTGCTCGCCGTCGCCGCCGCCTCCCATTGCCGACGACGCCAGAGCCTTCCTCCCTTCACCCTCGTCCCGACCTCCTCGTCTTCCTCCTCCCCTCACCGGACCACCACAGAACCCGAGCCTAACCCTAACACCAACCCTAGTCACCGGGAAACTCGCCGTCGCTGCCTCGCCGGTGCCCCCTCGCCGTCGAACCCGTCGTGGTTGCCCCCTGGTTCTTCCCTGTAAGCCTCTGTTCACCATCTCTCTTTTGCGTATCCCTTCGCGGTTCGTTTTTATCACGTTGTTTTGTATTTGCTAACTTGGTCGCCGTCTTGACATTTCGCCAGATTTCGGCCGTGCCGACGACTGGACCCGACTCTCCAGCGAAGTACTCTAGTCCGTGTGGTCCCGCTGTTCGCTGTTTGGACTCGATCTGTGGCCCATGCATCCGTCGCGTGTTTTCCGCCGACGTTGCGTTCGTGTTTTCCGGTTTGCGAAACCGTCGAGGCAAGATTTCTTGCTACATGCTACGTTAAACTAATTAAGTGTTTGACTCATAAAACTTGCTATATTAACTAAGTAGTGTTACTTGCCTCATTGGACGAAATGTGATATGCATCATAATACTGCCATCTAAATCGTACTTTGCCACCATAACCTTAATAACAACTACCTGTTAATCATTTTGTTATTTAGAGGACGATAGTCATACACTTATATCTTCATTACCTGCTGTTATTTAATATTGCGCTACACTGTGATTATTGCACCCCAAGGGTGCTCGAATCTGTTTATAAGATAATACAAAGCAACATTGTGATTAAGTGACTGTCATTGCTGTTTACTTTAAATTCTTGCTGCTGTTCATTATTCGATTGTATACCTGTTGTGAGCACATACTCGATTGCATTACATATTGACCTGACCTTGCTACACATGACATATATATACATACCGACTCAACCTGTTGTACCACGACCTGACTGGTTACCTGATCTCATGCCTAATGCCAACAAACCTGACTTGGGGTCCTCATGGACCATTCCTGTTGTCTATCCAGACAAACCTGACCTGTTACCTGATCCTGTGTTGGCATTAGTCCTTGATCACCGAATACCTGACCTGACATACATAACTTGGGGGTATGGGGAAATCAAAGGTGAAACCGACTTGTAACTCAACAGTTCGATACCTGTTCTGATCAGTCTTACGGGCTTGGCCAGTCCGGGAGTGATGATGCTGACATCACTCGTCCATCCTGCTACCTATTTACTGCCTAGCGGCACGTCTCGGATTCAGCCCCGAGGGTCTTGACCGTGGTCCCGGGCATGCACGGGATACTATTGAGTTACATCGACGAGTCACCAATTGATTTCAAAGACTTTAGAGTAGAAACCTGATAGGATAGTTTAGTTACCACTGCACATTATCCTGCACTGTTATTTCATAATACTGCTTTATTCATGTTCATCCCTGCATTGCTTATTACCATGTTTATATTATATTATTGGTTGACATGACACGCTGACGTCTGGGTTTTCCATGGCCCAGATTCCTTACTACTATCGACGACCGAGCAGGAGTACTTCAGCCAGCAGGCTGATTTGTGAGTTCCATAGGGATTAGTTTATTTATTTCATTTCATTTCCAGATGTGAGCCCGCATTATGGGACGTACTATTTATTTATTGTATTGGATCATTTGCTTCCGCACTTATTGTTTATTGACTCTGTTATTATGGATTTGGACATGTGTTAGATTAGTTTATTTATCTTGTTCATGATATCTCTACAACCGTAATGTGACTGTGGATGGATACTTCCTACCCACAGGTAGCATGGTTGGCTATGTCACGTGCCCAACCTTGCGTACTCTGGGAAGCGGGGCGTGACATTCGCTCTGTCCGACAACTGGAGGGTAACGCCACTACAAAAGCACGAGCCCAAGGCCACGAAAGAAGAACCAGTTCCACATTGGGATTGGAAGCGAATTCGCACCTGTCATATGATTACAATATTAAAACAAGAGCCCGAAGACATAGATGAGCTCCCTTGGTGCTTCGAAAACAGCAGCGACGAGATAATCTCAGGATTCCCACCAGCGCCAAAAGAACTGGAAGATGGGATCCATACCACTGCGGATAACCTCAAGAAAATTGAATTGGGAACGCTAGACGACCCGCGACCGACATTCATCAGCGAGCTTCTATCTGAAGAAAGGGTGACCGCGTTGAAAGACGTGCTCCTACAGCATAGAGATTGCTTTGCGTGGAACTATTCCGAAATGCCGAGACTAGATCCAGAAATCACTGTGCATAAATTGGCAATATCCCCAAGCATCAAGCCAGTCAAACAGGCGCCGAGAAGAATGCGACTCGAGCTTGAGATGAGCATCAATACCGAGGTCAAAAAGTTAATCGACTCTGGCTTCATCTAGGAAGTTCAATACCCTGAATGGATCGCCAATATCGTCCCGGTGATGAAGAAAAATGGGACAGTGCGTATATGCGTAGACTTTCGGGATCTTAATAAAGCTTGTCTGAAAGACGATTTTCCAGTGCCAGTCACCGAACTGATGATAGACAATACGTCCACTCATGAGGTTTTCTCCTTCATGGACGGCTCATCAGGGTATAATCAAATAAAGATGCATCCCGAAGACCAGAAGCACACCGCCTTCAGGACTCCTCTGGGAATATTTTGTTACAAGGTGATGTCATTCGGTTTAAAGAACGCCAGTGCCACTTATCAAAGGGCCATGACAAAGATCTTTGATGACCTTATACACGAAATCGTTGAATGCTATATCGACGATCTCGTGGTTAAAAGCAAATCATACGAGGAACATCTCGAGCATCTGAAGACCGTATTTCAACGCCTTCGACAATACAACTTGAAAATGAACCCGCTCAAGTGTGCATTCGGAGTTTCCTCAGGCAAATTCCTGGGATTCATTGTTCGACACCGAGGTATTGAAATAGATCCGTCAAAGATCAAAGCGATCATGGAAATGCCTCCGCCGAGAACTCTCAAACAGTTGCGATCTCTCCAAGGGAAGCTCGCATACATACGGCGATTTATAGCCAATCTTTCAGGCAAGTGCCGTCCCTACAGCTACCTGATGAAGAAAGGGACCCCATTCGTCTGGGACCAAAAATGCCAAAGCTCGCTAGACGAGATCAAACAGTACCTGCAGAACCCGCCGGTGTTGGCTGCTCCGGTCAAGGGAAAGCCCCTCATTCTTTATACAACCGCCCTCGAAGGTTCCTTAGACGCATTATGGGCACAAGAGAACGATCAAGGGAAAGAAAGAGCACTCTACTACTTAAGTCGAGTTCTGCTGGGGGCAGAAAGCAACTACTCCCCCCATTGAAAAACACTGCCTAGCGTTGATCTTCGCGATAACAAAGCTCAGGCACTATGCGTTGGCGCATGAGGTCCGTCTCATTTCGAAGGTAGACCCTCTTAAGTACTTAATGTCAAAGGCCATATTGACGGGACGACTCGCTAAATGGGCCCTACTCTTGATGGAGTTTTCAATCACGTATCAACCTCTCAAGGCAGTGAAAGGCCAGGCCATCGCCGACTTCCTCGCTGAGCATCCCATACCCGCCGATTCTCCTCTAAATTGCGATCTTCCAGACGAACATGCGTTTGACGCGATCGACGGTGATAATACCCGGTGGGAGCTTTATTTCGACGGAGCGTCTTCCGTAAAGAAGCGCAAACAAAGTACCCCTATAATCAAATCGGGGGTAGGCCTCATCTTCATGACTCCACAAGGAGGGATAATGCGTTTCGCTTTCTCCTTAACAGAGCCGAGGACGAATAACGAAGCCGAATATGAAGCCTTGATAGAAGGTCTTGAGATCGCCATTGACATGGGAATTGAAGACCTCCTTATATACGAGGATTCTCAACTGGTCGTTAGTCAAATAAACGGTGACTACTAGACATGCAAACCGGAGTTGGTAAAGTACGGGGAAAAGGTGCAACAACTGTTGACCCAAATTCCCTCCTATACTTTGGAGAACATACCGCGCGCGGAAAACAGCAAAGCAGACGCGTTGGCCAAACTTGCTAAAGAGCTGGCTGACGAGAACCTCGATGACGTCAGAATCATGGTACAAAGCCGTCGGGTGCTTGCCCCAGCAGAAATATCTCCGGAATCATCCAAAGAAAAAGGAGCGAGCGAGCAGACGACCCTGCAAGCAAAATATTGGGAAAATACCGAGGATTGGAGAGAAGTCTTCATAGACTACTTTAAATCCCACCGAATGCCTGAAGAAGCGTCCACAAGACATCAGCTTACGAAACGAGCTCTGTCTTTCGCCTTCGTCAATGATACTCTGTACAAGAGGTCGTTTAATTCTCTGTGGCTGAGATGCTTAGGACTTGACGAAGCGAAAAGAATTTTCCAGGAAGTTCACGACGAACTCTGCGGTTCTCACCAAGCGGGCCCAAAGATGAAGTTGAAGATCAAACGGATGGGCTACTATTGGCCCACGATGAGCCAGGATTGCCTCGAATATGCGAAGCAATGCCACTCATACCAAATTCATGGGGATTTCATCCATCAACATCCGAATCCACTAGATCCAACGGTGGCTAGCTGGCCATTCGAAATGTGGGGGACTGATATAGTCGGCCCCATCGAACCAGCATCGTCTAGAGGACATCGTTTCATCCTAGCGACAACCGATTACTTCTCTAAGTGGGCAGAAGCGGTACCGCTGAGGGAAGTAAAGACGGAGAATATTCTCCATTTCTTCAAGATGCATGTCATATATCGGTTTGGAACGCCAAGACGGATCATCTCCGATAACGGGCCAGCCTACAGAAGCCACAAGATCAGTCGCTTCGCGCAGCAACACAATATAGATTGGAGATATTCCTTGGTTTATAATCCGCGAGCTAACGGTCTAGCTGAGGCCTTCAACAAGACCTTAACAAAGATCATGAAGAAAACGGTGTCACGAAATAAGAAAGACTGGCACGAAAAACTGCAAGAAGCTCTGTGGGCATATCGAATTACGTTTAAAACGGCCACAAACACAACGCCGTACGCATTAGTATTCGGAACAGAAGCAGTACTCCCTCTCGAGATAGAGTTACCCTCTCTATGAGTGGCAGTCCATTACGAGCTGACGGACGAAGAAAATGCTCACCTTCGGCTTGAGGAGCTTGACGCCCTTGAAGAAACACGACTCATAGCGCAACAAAATCTGGAGGCCTATAAAGCAAAGATGACACGCTCATATGAAAGACAGACCCGACCGAGGACATTCCGCCAAGGCGAGCTTGTGCTAGTGGTCAAAAGGCCTATGATCCCCAATCGCGCCAAGCGGGAAAAATTCGAGCCAAACTATGAAGGCCCGTACGTCATAGATAAGGTCTACCAGGGCGGGGCCTATCTACTCATAGATATGCACGGTGAAAGGCCTTTCAGGCCGATAAACGGTCGCTTCCTAAAGAAATACTATGCTTGATGAGCCACAGCCTAGGTCAATGATAGATGACGACGACTACGTCCGCTCGTTATCTTCCTAAGCTCAAGCTTTATAAGCAGTAGCCCGCCTCTCAACGATGGACCGAAATGTCCTTAAACTAATAGCAGACCGAAACGTCTTTAAACTACTACCGCAGCATTTTTAGGCTGACGAGATATAAAAAAAAACATATAAAAATAAAATAAAAAAAACGGTATGTCCATAAGCAAAAAGGACACGGATGAAAACCCGAAAGGGCTCCGTGAGTAAAAACAGCAGGGCTACCGGCGAGTGTTCATGAAAACCCGAAAAGGCGCGACCTCGTAAAAAAAAAGAAAAAAATATATAAAAATAAAAAGAATAAAAAAAACGGTATATCCATAAGCAAAATGGGCGCGGATGAAAACCCGAAAGGGCTCCGTGAGTAAAAACAGCAGGGCTACCGGCGAGTGTTTATGAAAACCTGAAAGGGCGCAACCTCGTTAAAGGACACTTATAGGGTCCTCTCGACCTTATAAGGAGAAACCACCAACGTGAGATCCTTACGACTCACAAGAGAGCAACACACTTAGGGATCCCCACGATTCCTAAGGAGAAAATACACTTGCGAGATCCTCACGACTCGTAAGGAGAACTCTCTTATGGGACCCTCACGGCTCATAAGAGTTGAAAGTCTTAAGTTACAGAGACCTAAACTTGTGCTTAAGCAACCCCCACAACCTTCGATATTGCCCTACAAGTGGCTCAATACTGACCCTTGTATACAATCCACGGGCGCGAATAAACATTTCCCTAACCAAGTCTTATCCGTGACTGGGGATATGTTCGCATGGTAAACAACCCTTGTAAATCCTCTCGATTTATGAGGAGAAAACCCTCCTGTAGGATCCTTACGACTTACAGAGGAAACAAACACTTAGGAATTCTCACGAGTCCTAAGGAGAAAATACACCTACAAGATCCTCACGACTTGTGGGGAAAAATAACTTCGTGAAACCCTTACGGCTCATGAAGTCAAAAGCCTTAGCCGACAGGACCCTAACCCTGGTCGCTAAGCCACCTTTGTTCAACATCGACAGAGGCAGATGATGATTCGCTCCTGGTAATATCCCAGTTGTAGCGGTGTTGATGCCGAAATTGGCTTACGGCGAAAAGCCAGTAGGCCGCACATGCATGCAAAATAGCCGAAATGATTGGGCAACTTGCAATAAAAAGCAGCAAGTAAAAATGTATGCGTGCAAAATAGCCGAAATGATTGGGCAATTCGCAATAAAAAGCAGCGAGTAAAAATAAAATAAATAGCCGAAATGATTGGGCACCGCGAAAAATAGCCGAAATGATTGGGCGATCGCGACCTTCGCGATATAAAAGCTGAAATGATAGAGCATCGCGGAGATAGAACAAAAAAAAATGATGATAAAACTTTGGCCCTACAGTTAAGATCACATCGATCCCTGTATGCAATCTAAGGGCGTAAACAAAGAGGGAACCATACTTTCCCAACAAGCTCCGCCAGAAGACGAAGCCAAATCTGGACGGTTCATTCCAACTTCGAAGAAACCAGTGTCTTCAGCCAACTCCTCGACTTACGGATACAAACACTCCTTGACGAGAGCCTCCTGATCCGCGTCGACTCGCAGAGCCACCAACGTCTCCGTAGGAAATTCTCGACTCGTTTCAAACCCCAAGGAAACAAATAATCCTTGGCGCTTGGGAAACAAATAATCCCTAGCAAACTACTCAACTCACGGATACAAACACTCCTTGACGAGAGCCTCCTGATTCGCGTCGACTCGCAGAGCCACCAGCGTCTCCGTGGGAAATTCTCGACTTGTTTCAAACCCCAAGGAAATAAATAATCCTTGGCGCTTGGGAAACAAATAATCCCTAGCAAACTCCTCGACTCACGGATACAATCACTCCTTGACGAGAGCCTCCTGATCCGTGTCGACCTGCAGAGCCACCAGTGCCTCCGTGGGGAATCTTCGACTCGTTTCAAACCCCAAGGAAACAAATAATCCTTGTCGCTTGGGAAACAAATAATCCCTACCAAATTCCTCGACTCACGGATACAAACACTCCTTGACGAGAGCCTCCTGATCCGCGTCAACTCGCAGAGCCGCCAGTGCCTCCGTGGGAAAACCTCGACTCATTTCAAACCCTAAGGAAACAAATAATCCTTAGCGCTTGGGAAACAAATAATCCCTAGCAGATTCCTCGACTCACGGATACAAACTCTCCTTGATGAGAGCCTTCTGATTCGTGTCGGTTCGCAGAGAAACCAGTGTCTTCGCGGGAAATTCCCGATTCGTCTCAACTTGCAAATGAAGCCTCAGGCAGCAGGGACTAAAAAGCTTGCTTCCTGAACGATGGGACCCTGCAAGTCAATCCAAAATGGTCTCTTGCATACTATTCACGGGTCTCACTCTCCAAAGTCGAATTTCAACAAGGAGGGAAACAACCGCTTGTGGGTCCTCTCGACTCGTAAGAGGGAAAAATTCTCTTATAGGATCCTTACGACTTATAAGAGAAAACCACACTTAGGAATCCTCACGATTCCTAAGGAGAAAACCCACCTACGAGATCCTCTCGATCCGTAGGGAGAAAAGTCTCTATGAGACCCTCACGGCTTATAGAGTTGAAAAGTCTTAGGCAGCAGATCTGAACCTGCGACCTAAGCCATCGTTATTTCTTAAGAAGGTCAGGATACTCGTCAACCATGGTTACTAAGGTGGCATGCTGATAATGAAAGAAAGAAAAGACGGAGAAAATGACACATTACAAAAAAAGGTGTATCTTTTATTCATAAACTTGATTGGGTACAGGATACATTATGTCAAAGAATAAAAAATATATATATATATACATTCTTTTATCTACAAGCACAAACGATACAAAGATGGATAGCAACTGAGGAGGAAGTGTCTTTAGTAAGTTCACAAGCTGCTGTCGCACTTCCTTCAGCGCTTCCTCTCGAGTGACAGCCGTGGCCACCTCCGCCTCCACCTGGGCCCGCTGCTGCAAGAAGGATGAAAGTTGCTCCTCTGCCGCCTTCTGGGCTGCTTCCTGGCTGGGTGCAGCTTGCTCGACAACGTCAAGTTTTTTCCTCAATGATAACCCTTCGGAGAGACATTGCAGAAGGCCCTCAAAGATAACCTTCAGCCGAGCGGCGTTGGCCTCCACCCGAGCATGCAGTTGAGCAGACTTGCTCGAAGTCTCACCACGCTCCTTACGCCTTGAAATGACTTCTTGTTCAAGATGGCAGAAGTAAGGAGTGCTCTGCTCAATCCACGCTGTCCTTTGATTACTGGCAGCCAAGGTCTCGGGAGCGGGACGCAGCGACTCCAACTGATATAGACGACCCTTGATCTCTTTACAATGGTTAACCCAGGATGCAATGATGCCCTCATCATGAAAGTTCACGAGTATTGCTAGAATCGGGTTAACCACCTTAGCGAAGTCTGCGGCAGATGTAGGAGTTTCAACGTCGAGTTTCTCGACGTAGTCACTCAACATGCGCAGACTATTCGCGGCGCCTTTTGAAGACAGACTCCTCAGATAAGGAACCGCCGGCATTGTAATGCGAGGTTCGAAGAACGCCGACGCCAGAACGACAGCTGAAAAGAAACAGGATGCGATCAGATAACAGTACAGAAAATAAAGAGAGGAAAGTTACCAATGTGATGGTTATTGTACCAGTTGAGACAGGTGGCAAGGTCGGAAGGGCTGGTGGCGCAGCTGATCTTTTATCCCCTCCTTCAATCTATAGCACTGCAGTTGAGATGAGAAAAAGAGGTTAGAGGTAATTCCATTAATAAAAAAAAGAGGAAGGATGTCAACGGAGATCATACTCACCAACGCCACCGGAGGAAGAAGCAAGCTCGGATGGGAAAGAAAAGTGTGGGAGCAACATCTGATATACATGATCAAAAAGCACTCCTGGAAACACAACAGTGTGACTTTAATACACGAATTATACGTCTGGAAAACAAGATTAATAAATCGTAAACACGTACCTTCCAACATCTTCAAGGGTATGAGAGAGGGTTGAGAGGCGACCACCGTCAAGGCAGTCGTTGAAGGCGCTCCCTCGAGCAGTAGGGCATCGGCACTGGCTGCACCTGCATTACGAAAAGGTGAACTTGTCAGAAAAGATTGTAAAGTAAAGAAAAGCAGCCACTTAGGGTTTACCTGAGGAGCTCCCGGCTGAAACGGAGGCGACTCCCTCCTCTATCGACATGAGACCACCGCCCGTGGCCTCGTCACCCGACTCGATGGGGACCGTCGTCGTGCTAGCAAGACCTGGGGACGGCGGAGGGCCATAGATGGGAAGGGCTATGATTGGAGTATTGCCAGATTCCAGAGAAGGAGCGGTTGGCTCGTCCTCGGGAATTATGGCCACCTCACCCACTACTCTCTCAGGTTCAGTAGTCGCGGTTGTATCGTCCACCATCGCCGGGGATCGCCGGCCTCGAGCGCCTCATCCGCCACCTCCCTGGACTCAGTTATAATGATCATATCATCTGCCACCACTTCAGGTTCGGCATCAATGACCTTCTCGGCGGTAGGCCCCCCGACCTCCACCTCAGACTCCAAAGCCACAACGACGTTGCCCACCGTCGGCTTGAGTTCGGCAGGTACTGCCTCCTCTGTTTCTTTGGGATCAACGGTTTCCGCCTCCCCCTCGATCGGATTTGGCCCTGCAAGATAAGAGATATAAGGACCAACGACATTAAAATCCTTATAACAAAAAAAATCCGAGAGAAACATTACCTGAAGCAGATTTACTGTTTGCGCTCCGAACTGCGCGCGCCACCTCTCTGCGGGCAGTGGATAGGGCGACAGGGGCCTCTTCAGATGGAGTATCAGCACGAGGGGCAGTGCTGGGACCCGCTCCCATAGCCAAGGCAGCCCTGCGTGCCTTCGCCTCACGCCTCAGCCGCTTCCTTTCCTCCCGGGCTGTCGCGATAGATCTTAGTGACGCCACTTTCAAGGCGTCGTCGTCCTCGTTCAGGGATAACTCCAGATCCTTTAAGGCATCTCTCATCGGCTCTTCAAGACGAACCCCCTGCGATGGTCCAGAGGAAGCAGGAACATCGGCAGCCGGTAGAGCATCTGTGTCACTTTGGGGGAACGACATTGAGGTTCCTGTGATTAAAAGGGGAAGGTTAGATCGACCATAACACAAGGAAAATGAAAGCTTGATGAATCGAAACTTACTAAGGCCCATAGATGCTCTAAGACGTTCCTCCTCCTGAAAAGTCTTCAGAGAAGCGGCAATGGCTTCTTCATCAGTGATACCTGTTGAAAGAAAGGAAAGAAAAGCGTTAGTCAAAGGCAATGGAGAAGATATATTGCAATAAAGAAAGGCAACTAGTAGTTACCTGACTGCGCAAGCTTAGCTAACCACGCGTCACGCCTCGCCAACCATGCTGAAGCTTTGAGAGCAGCCTCCAAGTCTGTATCGTCCGGCGGTGGCATCACTAATCCTGCATTAGTCCCATATTCGAGCAGACCCTCGGCATAGGGAGCATGGGGTTCCTGACCGAACACGACGTCCGCAGCGAAGAGCGACTTCTTTTTCTTTTGCCCTCTAACCCTAGGCTCACGGGGGATCGACTTCCGCTTAGCAGCCACTTTAGGACGACGGGTCCCGATGTCCGCGCCCACGCCAGACTCCGGCGAGGGTACAACCACTGTCTCCACTGGAGCACAGGGTGCGGGAGGTGCATCTGTGATATCAGGGAGCGGCAGTTCACATGGAGGACTTTGCGCACGCGATGGTCTGCCCCCAGCATCTTTTAGAGGAGGAGCCACCGGGATCCTTGGCACTAAGGGAGCGTTACGGTTGGTGTCGGGGGGTACTTCTTTACGGTCGATCAACACTCGCCTCTCTTCCTTTATAACAGCCCCTGTCGCATGATTGTACCACTCTTTATATACATTAAGGGGTCATGGAGCACAGGCCGGCGTGCTGATAAAAAAACGAGAACCCGTGTTCAGGCGCATGAAGTGATGTAACGCATTCTGCATCCCTTCTTCATTGGCAGCAGGTTCCAGTAAGAAAGCTTCCAAGGGTACCCCTTGATCGTAACCCAGTTGTTGGGCAAAACGATGCGGGTTATATCTCATGAAGATTGCTGCACCGCCCTGCCTGAAGACTAGAAAACCCGGTCTAATAGAATACAAGTGGAGGGTCTCCCGGGCCATTAACACTGAAGCTCCATCCTTGAAAGAGTCCTGTAATGGTCGCACTGCAGTGGTGGACGCTTTTCCAATGGTTAATACCTTATCAATAAAGGACATCCTGTAACGTTCTAGAAATCGTTTTGTGTTTGTTTCTGCTTTTGGGTGAAATTCATCGGTATTTTCAGTTTTATACCGATTGCGATCAAACGGCCATATCGACTTACCAGCACCTAGTTTTGAGAAAATAAAGCTTGTGCGCACACTTTGAGAGTATATGGGACGTTTTGGTGCAATTTGAATTTTTCCCATTTTTAATGTTATTTTAATCCGGGTTGCACTTTTCTGGAAAATCTTTGCTTTTCAACTTTTCTTAAAAATTTCCTAAGTTAAACTTAACCCTCATCTTTTAGAATGTGTGGACAAGGATTAAAGGAGGGAATTAGAAAAGAAAAGAATAGAAAAGAAAATAGAAGAAGGTGCATGTATGTGAATTATTGTTGACTTTGCATTTATTGTGAGGAAATTACATGGAAATTCCCTCTCTCTCTCTCCTCCCTCCACATGGCCGAGCTCCCTCTCTCTCATTTCTGCACTTGGCCATTTCTCATCTCATTTCTTCACAAAATCCTTCACAACTTATTCATTTCTCATTCAAAGTTCACAAAAATTATATTTTTGTGCATGTTTTTCCATTTTTCTTGACTTGGAGCATGCAAGCTTGGGTTCTTTGTGTTCTTTTGGTATAGGTAAGTTTCTTTACTGATTTTTAGTGTAACTTAGCTATTAGATTCAGTTTAGATTGTTTAAATTAGGTTTTGATGCGAAATATCGTATTTTGATGTCGGTTTGTAGTTTCTAGGACCTGCTGTGATCCGAGATGTTTACTGAGAAATTAAACATAGTGATTGTGTTGTACTAGAGGACCTGGAGCACCACCAGAGAGACGAAACCCATCCCACCGGCCTGGGCCGGCGACGGCTAAAGGAGGGGCCGGCGACGCCGGCCATCTAGTGGAGTTAGGGTGTGGGGTTTTGTCCATAGATGTCTGCTAGGTTTAGGGTTCCTCTGGTCTTGTTGAAATTGTTTAGTTTTCACAGTAGGAAAATCTGGGATCAATTGTGCAGTTTCTAGTGTTTCGTGTTCGTGCGATACGTGTTACAACACGCGTCGTGCCGTTTTCGTGGTTTCGCTCTTAAGTCGTTTTCGTCGTGTCGCTACTCTCGTTAGCCACGATACGAACACTTAAGAGGTGGTTGTGTGTTGTTGTGTCGGTTAGATTTAGCTAGTTCGTATTTCGTAGCTATTATTGATATATGTATTGCTGTTGTTTATTTGTTGCAGGTTCGCAGACGAGGACTACGGACACTGCCACAGGGGGATTGAGGTGGTAAATATCATCTAGCTTGGAGTGTGGGTGAGTAGATTTAACATCTACAGGGGAATCGCCCGCATGGCGTTATGCGTCTGGGCTAGAAATCTTTACCTTTGTCGCATGTTCTATATCATGTTTAGAATTGCGCAATTACCTTACTGCTTAGTGATAGTTGTGATTGGACTAGTATCCTTAGGACACTGCACTATTATTGACGGCTCAGATTGCGAGAGCACTGATTGGATGCCACACACACCGTCAATAATTGCCATGTCATACACGACCATATTTTAGAAATGATATTGTATGGTTAGGAACATTGTGACTTTGATACATATTTCTTATCGTTATACTTAGACTTGATATGCTAGTTCCTGTTTACCTATAGGATGTTGTACCATTAGTGCTAGGTACATATACACCTAGGGACATAGATACAGGTGTACATGCTTTTCATACTTCACCTATACCTGATAGGTATATTACATCATCACATAGATACAGGTGTACTTGCATTCCATACTTTATATTTATACCCGATAGGTATATCACATCAGCATACAGGTAGGTGTACTTGTATTTCATATTTATACCCGATAGGTATATCACATCACCATATAGGTAGATACCTATATTTCTGCTATATTGTTCATGTATTCAGTTATTATCTGGTGAATGCTATGCTTTTCCTTTATACGCTTTCATTATAGTTTCATATTGCGTATATTTATTCATGGATTATCGCATTGTTATATGGATTTTTCATGATGTTTTCTGGATTTGGGAACCGTGGTAGTTCATGAAATTATGCATACAATGAAACACCCGGTTTCCTTGAGATGATATTATAGCATCCACCATGAGATTTATCGGTGCGGATATATATCCTATGCGAGGAGGCGTCGTGAGCCGCATGAGGATACATGGTGGGGCCCGGAGGTACCCCGAAGCAAGAATGTTGTCGGAGTGAGTCGACGTTGCATTGAGGCGATGAGGCCTAGGGGAGCCATACTTTCCGGTGACATTACCAGAGACTCGGCGGATATCAGGGGGATACCGTTGGGAGTCATGTGCGTATCGATACGTCGAGAGGCGAGGGGCAGAGCGAGGCACTCGAGCTCTCGTGATAGCGTATGATACGTACTTATCAGTATTTCAGTGTCGATGCTTGACACACTGGTTTTTATGATATTTCTAAATACTCTTGTATATATAACAGGGGATTGAGCCGCTGTTATATATGCCCTTACACCAATATTAGTGGAATGGGACGCTAATATATGTGTATTGCCCTCATCATATTATTATGTCATTATATCTAGGATGTTAGAACTGTGCTGGAGATTTTACTTGAGACTCATGAGATTCATTGGGATTGGGTGATGATATTGTACATACTAGAGATGGGAGATCCACTTAGTGTTGTACATATGATACATGTGAGATAGACTGATATTGTACAGACGAGATATGTGGGATCCACTAGCTGTTGTACATGAGATATATGTGAGATATACCTAATATTGTACATACGAGAGATGTGAGATTTACTGCTGTTGTACATTTGATATAGGTGAGATATACCTGATATTGTACATACGAGAGATGTGGGATTCACTTGATGTTGTACATTTGATATATGGGAGATATACTGATATTGTACATATTAGATATGTGAGATCTACTTGATGTGTATATTCGACACTTATGTGAGATACATTTGATAGAGCGGATTTGAGGAGATGTGACACTTAGATGATATGAGAGCTAGTTTGAGGATTGATTGAGGATTGGGATTTTGATTTGTCTTGTTGGATTGTGATCCTACTACGATGTCAGGATTCCGTGGAAATGACATATTTCACTCCATACCTCATCTTTATATACTTGTGCACTATTTCCATGTATTAGGAGTACCTGTGAGAGTACCTTCATGAGAGTTGCACATTTACTTTCTCATATCCCCAGAGCATGATTATTGCATACTGTTGTCACATCATTATTGCTTGTTATATTGGTGGTACTGGTGAGTGTACTTTCCATTATTTTGTACTCATGACCATTATATTTGAAATGGACATATATTAGATTCATGCTGTACGTTCATTCTTGCGATTACCTGCACATGTTATTTACTATTCACGAGTTGGCAACTCACCCCCGTTGTGCCACAGGTATTGCTGGAGTTTCCCCAAAGTAGTCAAGGCAAGCTATTCAGCTTTTCAGCTACATACTCATCTATCATCTTTTGGGTTGCGGATACCACTTCGCCTGTTAGTGTGCAGTTTTGCCAGGTGGGTTTTTGTGGTTATCTGAGAGTGTATTGTATATTCGTTGTATATTGTACTCTCCATCTACTAGCAGTTGTTGTGACTTAGAGACTTGGTGAGGACGATTTGTATATTATTGTGGATTTGTGGATTTTATACAGTTCCTTTCTTTTGTCTCTTATGTCTTCGCTACGGCGTCGTATATCTGTTGTGGTGTTGTTTTCCGCCGTTGGGCGTGGATTTTGCTCCCGTTTGGGATGCTTTACTATATATTCATGTTGTACCCTTTTTAGGGGCTTGTTTTATAAAGGAGGTGCTGCCAAAATTTTACAGAAAATGTGGACTATTTTAAAGAATTTGGGTTGTGATTTCAAATGTTTCCAAAACTTTATATTATCTTTTCCGTATTTTTATGGTTTAGATTTCTGGGTTTTGGCTTTCTTTTACTACGTTACGTCTGGAGGCGTTGCGTAGTATTAGGGCCATCACGTACCTTTTTGGGTCGTGACACATCCCGACTCCAACGGTGTGAGGGCGAAGCACTAAACCCCTGGCGTTCCGTGGTAAGGGGGTCATGATTGATTCAACTGTATAATGCGAGGGAAACCGCACTTATCAAAGAATGAAGGCCTTTTATGCATGCCAAAGACACCCGCCGTGTGTAGCTCGAGCCACGATGCAAAGTAGTGCATCGGGAAGACCACGTGCAGTACCCTGGGCTCATTGGCATCCGCTGCTCGGCTGAGGCCATGATATAGGTACGCCAAGCCAGCGATCCCCACAGCCACCTTTATCCCGATGACCATTCGGTGGGCTGGGTAGAAGACGGAAGGCCGCATACGATGAGAGTGCATTGGGATCGCGAACCAACTCAGCCACAGTCCGAGAAATCCTAAAAAGAAAGCCTCCTCATCCATTCCAGGGGCCGCAATTTCTGCAAAAGACATGGTTGGGGAGTTAGGAAGAAAAAAGTCCTTTTGGTCTATGTCTTTCGCTGGCAGGTTATCCAAACCTAAACCGAAAGGGTCATCCAGGGTGGCAAACTTGGCAGATCCCGATGAAATGACGCTTGGACGAAGGAAACGAGCAATGAAGTCCTTAAAGTTAACCCCCCGACTCCCGTGTTCGATAAAAAGGGACTCGTAGATGTTCAACACCTTGATCAGGCTCGGGAATTGGTGTTGAACGGCATTTTCCGGCGTGATCCCCCTTACCATCGGCTTAGCACCGAAGACGTACTCATCTGTCGGGAGCAGCTCTTCATAGTGTTCCCCCATGACCGGTAGGCCGGATACCTCCGCGAATTCCTCCAAAGAAATGGACACTTCCCGATCCATGGCAAGGAAAGTGTGGGTGGGAATATTCCATTGCTCCAAGAAAGCCTTGAACCACCAGGTGGGGAGCGAGGGATACTGGAAGAGAGAAACGTAGACCGCGGTGTACAATCCTAATCTTATCAACTGCGACTTCTTCGTCAACAGGATGTACCGGGCCCATGGCAGGTAGCCAATCGGATGACGAGGGATCAGACCAATGTTATATGATTGCCCCCAAGGTCTCGCCTCGCCCTGACAGATACGACGTCCTAGGATATCCAAGACCATAGGACGTTGGACCGGAACCGCATCCATAGCGGGATGAAGAAAGCTGTTTGCGGTCCAATCCACCATCTCCACGGCGTACTGCACCGGGGGTGGGCTAGCGTAATGAATCGCCGTTATAGGTTCTGACGGCACCGCGCATGTGAAGCTCCGTCGGCCCATGATGATCTGATTGTACCACGACCCCCAAACATGGAGACTCTTGTATTCCGGGTCGTACTCCTTAATCATGGCCAGGACTTCACGGTCCAAGGGCACTTTGGGAAATCCCTCCTCCGAGCGGACGAACGGGAATGAAGTGTCTAGAGACGTGATCACTGCAAAAGAACAATTTAGCCGTTAGTGTTGTAATTCCAACGTTTGGCGTTTAAAGAAGAAAATGCATTAATTAAATTAAAATTAAAATTAATTAATTACACCACACAGCAGTGCAGTGGGCAGGAGACCGAGGGGGACCCACAAAATCTGGACGACAACACGTCAGTAAATAGGACAACCTCATCATTGGATGAGATTGTCAGTTGGTCCCCAGGAAAACATTCCCATTAATAAAGAATCCCTAGAGACAAGGAGAAAATCTCCTCTTTCAGAGCAAAGCTCTGTCACAGAGTGACACTTGTTAAACTCTGGTCTCAAGGGAGTAAGATTCCTTAAAAGAGCCTAGCTCTGTGGTGATGATGAGAAAATTTATTTAAAACTCCTAAAGAAATTAAAATCTTTTGAAGACTATTAGAAGTTTTTCGTTTTTTAGATCAAAAAGATCTATTTTTGGATCCATGAGCAAAGCTCTGCTCATGGATTAAAACCCATGAACAAGATCTCTGTAGATCTATGGATTCATGAGAGCAAAGCTCTGTTGGTGAAACCCCAAAGGGAGTTTCTTTAGATCAAAAGATCTATAAGAGCAAAGCTTTTTTGGTTTAAATTGATTTAAATTAATCTGATTAATTTTACCTAAAAGTTTTCTAACTGTGGAAACGAGCAATGCTCTGAAGTTCTTAAGCAAGAGCAAAGCTCTGGAAAATTAAAATCTTAAACGGTAAGATTTTTCTAAAGGCCATAGGTCCTATTTATAAAGCGCTTGTGCCCCTTGAGCTCACCCCTTGATCCAACGATCAGGAGTTTGCCACCGCTGCACTCACGTGTGCGCCACGTGAGCGCAACGGTAGGGGGGCATTTGTTTCGCCCAATCAGAGCAAAGCTCTGTTCGAATTCAAAATTCAAAATTTTGAAGCAACGCTTCAAATCTCGGGCGCAACGCGCCACATGTCAGGCGCTGATACGTCAGCACAGTGCCCAAGAAGGCGCGTCCAATCAGAGCAAAGCTCTATTAAAAGGAAGCAACGCTTCAGTTGCGCAGGCGCTGCGCTGCGCGACACGTGTCAGCGAAGATGCCCTAGGGCAGTTGCGCTGCGCTGTGCGCTGCGCGACACATGTCAGCGCAGTTGCGCTGCGCTATGCACTGCGCGACACGTGTCACGCGCTGGGGCATCTGCGCCAAACAGAATTAAATTTCTAAGAAATCTTTTCTGTTCTTGTTAAAACAAAAAGATTTTCTTAATCAAAGATCCAACGGTGGGGAAAATTCCCCAAATCACTCAGAGAAAGATCTCTTTAACAAATTTAACTAATTTTTGGGCACTATAAAAAAGACCCTAGGCCTCAATTCAAAGGCATCAACATTTTCTTGAAAAAATTCAAGAGTTTCAAACAGAGAGAACTCGGAGAAAATTTCAAGAAAGAGGTAAAAAACCTTCACGAGAAAGAAGAAATCTCTTTTAAATAAATCATTGATCCAAAAACCAGATCAATGTTTTTCATAACAGTGCTTTACACTTCTTTTTGAACCGCTGGTTCTTTAAAAACAGGAAAACAACAAAATAAAAAAAATAGTACTTTGCACTTTTATGAATCTCTGGTTCTTGAAGCAAAAAAGAAAAAATTTATTTTTCTTTGATCTAATTTAGATCAAGAAATTAAATAGTGCTTTGCACTTCTGTTCTTAAATCTAAAAGATTCTTAGTGCTCTGCACTTACAAACTGCGCTGTTGCGCTCCTAAGAGAGCGCCACGTGTCAGCTATAGAACCACTTGCGCTACGCGCTCTTGAAATAGAGCTTTGCTCTCTGGAATTGGCGCAACTCACCAGAGCGCGCCACATGTCAGCTATAGAACCACTTGCGCTACGCGCTCTTGAAATAGAGCTTTGCTCTCTGGAATTGGCGCAACTCACCAGAGCGCGCGACGTGTCAGCAGCGCAACACGCAGCGCACTAGCGCAGTGCACTGCGCTATTGCGCTTGCGCTCACCAGAGCATGACACGTGTCACCACCATATGAGTTTGCGCTCATTACTTAGCGCAAAGCGCCTAACAAATGCAATGCATTTTAATGAAGGGTCAGGCCCAATTAAAAGACCAGACAGGCCTAAGTAAATTGATGCTCTGCATCATTTATAAATGGGCAAAGCCCAAACAAAAATAATAAAATGCTATGCAGATGCCTTGCAGAGCCCAAAATAAATTGATGCTCTGCATCTTTTATGGGCAGAGCCCAAACAAAAAAAAAATGGAAGAAATGCAATGCATTATTTAATAAAAGTGTTGAACATTTTCAACTGGACTTAGCCCAATTTTGGCCGTAAGTCCTCAAATTAAATTAACTGAGCATAGCTCCCCCTTAAATCAATTTATAT
The DNA here is from genome assembly GCA_030015575.1 of Agapanthus africanus. Taxonomy (NCBI): domain Eukaryota; kingdom Viridiplantae; phylum Streptophyta; class Magnoliopsida; order Asparagales; family Amaryllidaceae; genus Agapanthus; species Agapanthus africanus. The sequence goes on from CM057337.1 coordinate 545,879,246, forward strand.
CCGGTTCGAGGGTATATCTCCGAACTCCTCTGATACGCGTCGTTGTAATCATTCAACGTCGTCAGAGAGGCGAGAAGTCCCAACGACCACACATGAATATGGACTACGGGGTCCTTAAACTCGTGGACCGGAACGTCCTTAAACTAATGTTGGACCGAAACGTCCCTAAACTAATATCGGACCACCACGTCCCTAAACTGGAATATTGGACCGGAACGTCCTTAAACTAATGTCGGACCGAAACGTCCTTAAACTAATGTTGGACCGAAACGTCCCTAAACTAATATCGGACCACCACGTCCCTAAACTAGAATATTGGACCGAAACGTCCTTAAACTAATATCGGACCGAAACGTCCTTAAACTAATGATGGACCACCACGTCCTTAAACTGGCGATGGACCGAAACGTCCTTAAACTAATAATGGACCACCACGTCCCTAAACTGGAATATGGACCACCACGTCCCTAAACTGGAGCAATAGAGCCTCCAAATGCTCTTTTGCCGGATCTAAACGATCCCGTTTAAGTTGATCTTAGCCTCCAAACACGGCCAACATATCCTTAAACATTCAAAAGGACTGTAAAAATCCAAATTGACTTTGGTTCAAGGGTACATCTCCGAACTCCTCTGACACCTATCGTTGTAATCCTTCAACGACGTCAGAGAGGTGAGGAGTCCCGATGGCCATGGATCATCACGTTAAGTTGATCTTAGTCTTAAATCAGACTAACGTATCCTTAATGAATGTTTAAGTTGATCTTAGCCGCAACGCGGCTAACGTATCCTTAAACTAAAAACACAAAACCCAAATCTAAGAAAATACGGATTTGGACTAATCCACGTCCTACGGGCGACAGCATTACTCAGTCTCCGTATACAATCCACGGGCAACCACAAACAAAACAAACACCCACGACACGAAGTAAAATTCTGGAGAAGGAGAAAGTTGTTACCGCGATGCGGTAGCGTAATTAACTGCAGGGGCTTGCGCCTGCAGGGAAGAGCGTCCCCACAATCAAAAACCCCTCAAGCGAGGGGGAATCTGAGAAAGTCTGCTACATCGGCCGCATCTGTCTAAACCTTCGATACACGGTGTCATAAATCAACTTGGCATCTTCGGAGAGGTAGACGGATAAAACCAAATAGCATCTGCCCCGAATCTCAGGCTCAGACGTCCTAACGTGTGCGCCGTCTTTCGGATGGGTACATCAAGCTATACCGTCCGATATTAAACAACTTTCGTATAGTTCTATGTCACGACGAACATCGCACGTATGTTAACCGATAGACGGGGACTAAGTGGCGCTTTTAGTTTCATATATGAGTATCGATGAGAATATGAAGGTTTCATATTATCATCGAGTATCATATATTGGTTTTAACTTGAAATCTCGAACCACTCTCTAATTATGCGTTTGTTGTGCATTCTTGTTGTATGTGTATTCCTGCTGTCGGGGGTAAGGCTTCTATCCCATTAAGAATGTATAGAGTGAACACCCATCACTTGTGTTTTCAACCGTTTCGAGTAAATTTCGGCAGCACCTCCCCGCTGTTCTCCGAGTACACTGTAATAGAATAGATAATCATTTCAAAGCTGTGAAACAACGTTGAAATGAATATCTAATCTATCTTTGTACACGGAGAACCAGCGGAAATGTACCGACGAAATATCTCGAAACGGATGAAAACACAAGTGAATGAAGGTGTTTGCATTATACATTCCTATCTTGTCCACACGGGACAAATCTATCGGTTACCATACGATTGAATCTTCTCATCGCATAGACTATACGACGGTTGTTAGTATCGAGCTATATCGTCCGATATTTAACAAGCTTCGTATAGTTCTATGTCACGACGAACATCGCACGTATGTTAACCGATAGACGGGGACTAAGTGGCGCTTTTAGTTTCATATATGAGTATCGATGAGAATATGAAGGTTTCATATTATCATCGAGTATCATATATTGGTTTTAACTTGAACATCTTGAATCACTCTCTAATTATGCGTTTGTTGTGCATTCGTGTTGTATGTGTAACATGATTTTAAACCATTGAGATCAAGATTGATAGAACTGATCATCCTACATTGCAATGGCATTCATCTACCAAAAACTATTATTGCAATGGCATTCATCTATAACAATCAACTATTAAAACTACAAATGTAGGATACTGATATCATAAAGCGTTATACGCAACATATGAATTCACACGACTGAAACATGCATCAAAAAAACATGTTCATCCAAAAGAAAGGCCACTATCAACAAATATAGACAAATACGTCATAAAAACAGTAACTAATTAACAAGTTAATTAGCATCTGGATCAAGAAAATGATAGGAAAAACAATTGACTATGATCTATAATGACAAGTCTATTACCACGACTCTCGACTAACAAAGGTGGTTTTTCGTCCTCGGTAGCTTGATAATTGGGATTTCATGGCGAATAAAAATATGCATATGCCGTTTGACCGGGAACTTCAATAGGAAACTCAATGAGGTCGGGTGTACTGAAGTACGCTTTATATTTCGCTATATCAGGTGATGAAGCCCAAGCCCTAGCTAGCCCCAGCCCCACCCCAACCGAACCCTATCGAAGGTAAAGAACGTCCTTACACTTTCATATTTCTATTAATGATGCAAGTCTCCACCAAGTCAAATTCTTGCAATATCATTCTTTTTAGAGTATGTCTAATTTAATAGATAGAATTTTCAAAGTTGGGCAACCAAGAAAAAGTAACAAGGGATTTTATATACATGCCAAAGCTTTGATTATTTATTTATTTATTTTCCATTTCATATTAGTAATTTTATATGTTTGATGATGGCAAGAAATACAAATTATATTAGAACATTGTACATACCTAATTTCCACTTGAAATCGGTTTTTTCTTTTATCAGTACTCGTTGACATACAGTAACAAACATTGTTTGATTAGAAGGACCCAAGATTTTCTCGATCAACAATAATTTTAGTAATCAAACTAGGCTAAAATTGCTGGAAATTCCTCTCAGGTTTTCCAAATACAGCAAACCCCAACCTAACCCTAACCCCAGCCCCACCCCAACCCCAACCTAACCCTAACCCCAGCCTCAGCCCCAGCCCCAACCTAACCTTAGCCCCAGCCCCAGCCCCAGCCCCAGCTAAACCCTAACCCCAACCCCAGCCCCAGCCCCAGCCCTAACCCCAACCCCAACCCCAACCGCAACCCCTGCCGAACCCCAACCCTAACCGCAACCCCAGCCCTAGCCATGAACCCTAGCCCTAAAATAATCAAAAATTTGTTTAATTGAAGATTTACTAACCTGTGCGGTGGAGGAGACGGTCGATCGGTGGCGACGACGAAATGGAGGCGACGACGAAAACGGCGATGAGGAAAAACGGTGACGAGAACGGCGATGGCGACAACGAGAACGGCGGTGGCGAGAACGGCAGGAGAGATTTGGGGATTTTGGGTTCGCGCGCGATCGAGAGAGAAAGAAAGAGATAATCAGCGTAGGCAATCTGTGCCTTTTCTATTAAATCCCTATTTAGATGCCCCTACGGATTTTTCCGTAGGTTTTTGGTTTGGGGCTCCGTAGGGGCAAACACCAAATTAAGATTTAATATTTTTACTCTTGAACGTCTTGGACCGTAGGGGCAAGCTTCTGGCCCTACGGCTTAATCCGTAGGGCCAACATAAATCTGCCCCTACGGATTTCAATATCCGTAGAGGCAACCCCCTATTTTATTAGTGTTTCTAGATTTTAAACAAGCTTGATATAACTCGAGGCTTGGCTTAGGCTCGGTAAAAGCTCACTCAGGCTTATTTGGCAAAGAAACGAGCCAAGCTTGAACAATTTTCTGAAATTTTTTAAATAAACGAGCCAATCCGAACAACCAAAAGCTTAACTCGTTTGGCTCATTTAACAGCTCGACATATATGCATATACCATTTTTTGAATTCCAAATTTTAATTAAAATTGCATAATGCATCTAAGGAAACATAAATAAGATCAATTCATTTTTTTGAAACAAATGTCTTCCTAAAATAAATGTTATTAAATCTTTGGTTACTTTTTATATATTATTTATAATAAGAACACCAATTAAATTTTTTAACTAACTCATTTTATATTTAAATAAACTATTTGTTCAAATAGGGTTTGGTAATGAATTTTAAAATAAAAAAGTTGATATGATAGCTAGATATTATTTTTATAATGGACTGCAAAGTTTTCTTTTAAAACTAAAATTTAATTAGGTTAGTAAATTAGCTGAGACATGACACAAGAAATATCGAACATCAATTTACTTTTAGGGTTGTTATAGATAGATATATTATGGATATCTACCCGCCTATTCTGGTAAACAGAAGAAGAAAAAAATACCAATTAAGACATTTGAATAAAATAATAAACAAATAATAATAAAAACTATTCATGAAAGAAGTAGAAAAAAATATAATGGCGGAATTTGTATTTAACTAATTACCATTAAATGCATGTAATAGAATTTGATCCTTTTAAAGCAAATTTGGCATGATCCAAACTAAATGTTCTTAAATTGGCATAAAGGTGTAATCAAATCTTCTTTTTTTAGAAGTTTAATTATATAAATTACTTTTTCTAATAAAATGATGTTAAATATAATCTTCTGCATGTGTCATACACAAGAAAAATTGATAAATATTTTATGCCTAAATTTCAACTTGGTACCATGAGTTTTAGTCGCTTTCCCTCAAAACTACCACAAACTTCTAAAATGATGCAGAACTATCACAAACTTTCTTTTGTACCATAAAACTCCCTAACGAGGTTAACCAAGTTTTAAAAAAAATGATAAAATGACTGAAATACCTAATAAATATTAGTTTTAAAAACTAATTATTGTTTTTAATAAATTATTGTACACCTTACACCACCAAATTCCATCGGTTCATATTGTTTTCATGAGCAAAAAATTATTTCCATTTCTAAATGTTCTTTTTTAAAATGAGAAAACAGAATCTCAGTTGTCACAGGAAAAAGGTTCCACTTACGGCGTCGAAAAAAGGCAACATTCCACAAACTTCTTCGACAACAGACATCCATCATTTCATTTTCATCATGCAAGATGCGGATACACCAGATTTAATGAGAATCCAATATCTCACCGTTGATGTAGTGGGTGCAAAATTAACGGTTTCTTAATAGTCTAATATTTTTAGTATTTTTACATCAAAAAATTAACGGTGAAAAGATGTTGGATTCAAATCAAATTTTGTATATCCACATCTTGCATGATAAAGATGAAGATGGTAGATGCCGATCATCGAAAAAAATCGGAGTGTTGGTTTTTTTCGAACACAATAGGAGGAAACTTCCTCCTGTGGGATCTCAGATTCCGTTTTCTCTTTTAAAATTTATAGGATAAATTGTGAAAACCCCTTACTTGTGATATCTAGTAGTTTTCTGCTAAATCTAGTTTCCTGCGATGTCTAAGCGCGCAGTAGCTTGAGATATCTAAGCAATTGTCTATGATATCTAAATAGTTTGTATTAATTGGTTAGATATAGCAGGTTACTATGTAGCTACCACATGAAATATTTCCAGGGGGTTTTGACTACCGTTTGAGGTCAGAGGGTTTTTGACAACGGAAAAGAGTGCTTGGGTTTTTTTGACAATTTGACCAAATTTATATATGTTGGGTATTTCGATCATTTTATACTTTTAGCTAACCCCATTTTAATCCCGTTTGTGAGTTTTCACAGACAAAGGAAGTTCTTGGTAGCTTTGCATAATTTTATAAGTTCGTTGTAGTTTTGGAAGAACGTGGATAAAATTTATTGTATCAAGTTGAAATTTATGCAAATTTTATTATTTAGAAAAATCTATAATTTTTTATTTGCCATGACTAAAAATGTAAAAGAGTGTACATCTTTATATGGTCCTTGGGATTCTTCCTTATTTGTTTGCACATTATTGATTTGATATTAAAATAATGTTTTGTGTTTTACAAAAATAATTGTATAACTTATAGAGATTTTTTAAATTTAGATTTGTTATTTAAATTTTTTATTTGAATTTCTTATGATTAGGAGTACGGGTTTTTTAGTTTATTTCTAAAAGAACTATTGAAATACTTATAATAAGTATAAATTTTAGACATAAAAATAAAGTAAATGAAAGTTTTCATGAAAATTGATCTTTGATAAAAACAAAAGAATAAAAGGATAAATATAGTGTAGCCACTGTAAATAAAGTAGGATCTGTTAATTATGACTTTTTTTTTTCCTTGACAATACAAAGTAAGGAAGTGCCTACTCAAAAAATATATTAAAGATTTAAAAAACCGTACATAAAGTATATACAAATTGGAATTCAGCATCCAAAAAGGATTGCATTGGCATCGGGATATAAGGTAGAAGTGAAGAATGAGGAGGGGACCCTAATCGATCGTTATCCATACGGATATTCAAAGCTCCAACAAAATCTAAAACAAAACAAAAGCAGATGTCCATGTCTTACTCTGCTTTTTCCTTAAAAGAAGAGAAGCTGATATCCACCTACAAGGAACTTATTTTATGGCTTAATTTTTATTTATTTTTTTTGGAATTGGCACGTAAGCCTACCCTGCGTACACAACACACACACGTTCAAAGGATCCATATATGTGTTTTCTCCAAAAGGATTAAATTAATTGTCCCTCCTAAGGATCGAACCTCACGCTCTTTCTCGGAATACATCTAAGAAAAAGAAAGAAACAGATGAAAAATTTCGAGCAACCTTAGGGAAACTTGGTGGTGTCCATATTCATATTTCTTTCTCTTTCACGATTGAGCATATATAGCCGGCACACCATAGGTTTTTCGTACTATCTATGTGATTAATTTAATAAATATAATAAATAAAGCGATTTGATTTAAATATCTATCTCTATTTCCATCTCTATCCCTACTATTACAACCACAACTCATAGGGTCCAAATTTGATTTCAATTTGATGGTCTACGGCGGCCTCTGATAGAGGCATCTCAACAAGTAAAAGAAATAAATGTAGATTTTTTTGTAATAAATTAATACAATCACGAAATTTATTATTTATAACTATATATAATCATCTAAATTAGTAAGATACAAAAAAATAGATCATATTTCTTTGTTCTTTAGTTTAGATCAACTTAAATTTTTGTTTCAGAAACATATTAAATAATTTTAGTTAAGATACTAAAGATTTTTAAAAGAGATTTAAACCAGCTAACTTATTAAAGTTTTTTAAAAAAAGGTCCGACTAGAAACAATTAAAGCTTATATCATTTGAGGTAAATGGCTCTAATTAAGAACAAAATGACCATAAGAATGTTCGGAGAGCCATTTACCTTAGAACAAGATAGAGGTGTGGGGTTACCTTACAACAAGTGAGGGGGAGCGGGTGGAGACCATCCATGGGGTGGGGATCCACTCAACCTTACCCCCCACACCTCTCTTATGTTCTCCTTCCTTGTATTATTTTAGCTATTACTTTTTTATAAAATCCTTCTCATATCTTTGTCCACGGTGTCAAAATATAAAAAACGTTTATATATCGCATGTCCAAAATACTTGTATGTTTAATCAAAATAAAAATAAAAATTAAAGGCTTCAAAAAATATTAATTTTAGTTTCAACAAATTTAAAATGAGAAGAGTCATACAAATATATTTGAGGTATACATAATTAGTTATCATACGGTATAATAAAGTATTATACTTTTAAATAATAAAATGAAACAAAAATTGGTTTGTATGGGATAAACAACAATAACAACAGCTAAGCCTTTATACCAAGCATATATGGTAGGCTACATGAAACTAACATAAGAATCATGTCGGGTCAAGCACATGGATTCTCCATCTCCACCACTTAAGACCTTCCTAAAATTATAGATAGATCATAAACTATAGGTACACACATATGGATAATAGGTAAGAGTCTATTTAAACTAAAACTAAAGGCAACCATAACATGAGGAATAGGGGGGAAACTTGAAGTTGCTTATAGGAGTACTATACCAACTCATATAAATAATAATAATTAAAAAGAACAATCCAACTGAAGCATTTGACTTTGAATGGAAAAATAAACAGAACAGCAAAAGAAATACTCATTGAAGGAATCTATACTTAGCTAATTAGGATATACATGAATAGCATGTAATAGAAATTGATCCACTTTCTTCAAAGCAGACTCGGTGTGAGCCAAACTGGTGGTGGCCAATTTAATCTTGGAATATCTTGAGGATAACATGGTGCTATGGTACCATCTTCCAAGCTGCAAACACCGATATCACGATCTCTATCTTTAAAGTATGGAGTTTCTTCCCAATTGTCATCGACAAAGTAGATGCAATTTCTTTTCAAGTTAGAAAAGTTTTGAGTGGGCAAAGATATGCTGGAGCCATTCCCGATAAATAATGCGTTTTGATCCTCCAGAGATTGCATCCTCAGACAGCGAAACTTGTCGCCGTCATCGATTAACTGGTACACTTCAAAAGAAACTGTCCTTCGGGGTATGGAAATTCATGTTCTGCTTCAGCAGAAACATACTTGGATATATATTACTTAATCATGCAATAAAAATTGTAAAGCTGTAATTGGTTAAGGATCGGCATAAAAGAGTCCAAAACTTTTTGATTGTGAGAACGCATGATGGCATATGATTCCCCATCTATATAGGTTATAACTGGTATCACTATCCTTATATTTATGAAATTTACACATAGAAGACAGAACAAGACAACTTAGCCTATGTTATTATCGAGTTATCAACCCATCCTCTGATTGAGCCAAAGGTACAAATTCTACCCTATAACTCTTAAAAATTGCAGAATGCACTATAAAGCAGAAAGAATATATTCCCCGGATCTATAGCAGAAATGAAATATTAGAGCCAAACCAAGAACCTATATTCAGATTCCAGGTAACGTTCCAATTACACAAAACATGAATTGAAAAATCACAGATTGAGTTCAATGTATGATAAACAGGAAAGCTTGTCTTTTTGATGGGCACTTAACATTCGTGTGTCTAACCCATCATACTAAAAATTAATTAACTTATATCAAGATAGAATCTCCATTGAGGACAAAGAGACTAAGATTAGAGTCACAGGTCGCTAAATTTTTTATGTAAGGGTTTCGTGGATCTTCCACTATGTGCATCTAAGAGACTAAAACCCCATAAATTTATGTTCATTCTGCTAAAATGCAACGAAGTTGTTAGACTTACAATTAGAACCTGGCTGATTTAAGCTTTTAAAAAAAAGAATACAAGTCCAGCATTTCCATTAAATTGCTATGAATGTGAAGAAAGACCCATTTCCATCCTTAAAATTAAATTAAAGACTTCAACTGAAAGAAAACAGCAGGAGCAAACCTACCCCATTCTATAGCTCAGCAAGCGTTCAAACAAAACAAAAAAATTATGGAAATTTGAAATCATAAACCCTAAATCGAAGGGTGGAATTTGACTGTTACCATAGATTGGAAGAGATTCTCGCTAAGGCCCAGTTCATCAGCCTCGGAAGCAGCGAGCAGGGCACGCGAAGGGGCGCTGCCTAGGGTTTTGGGGAGGAGAGAGAGGAGAGAGCAATTGTTAAGGGGGTCTTCGAGTGGGGAGTTGGCGAGCTCAAGCGCCATTCATGGCGATTTTCGAAGATTTAGACAAGGGGGCGAGTTTGATTTTGTGGGAGAGTTTGATTTCGGATTTCAAAATAAATTTGAAAGCGGAGAGAGAGGGAGGCAGCCAAGAGTGGCGTGTGAAGAAAAATAAAGAAAGGGTAACTACGCCATTATAATTTATTTTTTTAATATAATCGGGTTCCAGATCGAGTTGAATGGTACGAATAGCACATGGGCGTTGAGAAGTGTTGGTTGTGAGATCCCAGACTTTGACTTGTTCATAATTATCCAACGTGTAGAAAACGCCTTCATGAAAAAGAAGACCTCTATAGAATTTTCCCTCCATTGTGGTCCAGACATCATCTTCGCCTGTAGCATAAGCCAATCTTTGAAAAGGCATGAATAAGAGGATCACAAGCCATGAATTTTGCGACCATGAAACCACAGATCTACCATGAGTAGAGAAAAGATAGCGTTTAGTTTCTTCCATGCTAAACTCAAACGCCTCATCCTCTACAAAAGATTCGGAATCATAACAATAGAGGTATTTGATAAGGTGTCCTTCGGGGTCGCGCTTCGCTCCAATTGAAGGAAGGGAGAGGATGGAAGGGAGGGGGATCTGAACACGTGTGATTGGATTTAGGAGATGCAAATCTGATCGCTCGTCAGCTGTGATCAACCATCCTTCTGATGAACCGATCCATACGCGCTTACGGATATCCGGCTCAGACAAATTATCCATATGATACTCCTCGTTCCCGGCTATATTGTAAAGTTTGCAACCCTTGAGGGGATCGGAGAACATCAACCATGGTGATTCTGGAACAGGCGTATGGAAATTTTGCGTTTCGGCAGCACGTCTCCAGTCTCTACACACGCATCGACAGCGGATACGGTCGACCGTCGACAATCTATCAAAGATCTTGGAGAAAATCTCAGCTGGAAACCACGACCATGAGAGGGCCATCAAATTATCTCTGTCGGCTTAACCAGAAGAGGAGCTATAATATTAGAGATGAATTATGTTAACAGGGCTTGAAATATTTATAAAGCTCACCCATTGTTCTTCTTTTCAGAATCGCGATCTTGTAAAATAAATCGATGTTAAAATCGCACCTAATCTCTTTTCTAAAAACAACTTTCAATCGTAATATTTCTCAAAGTTTCTTTAATATCATTTCAAATCTTTAAAATTATATATTTCACCTTTAATTATCGTTATATTTACAAAACCCACCATTAAATATCCAAACTACTTCAAACTTTCTGTTCTAATTATTCTCAAACTTAGATTCTAACTACATATATTTTGCAATTCCTGGTCCTTTCATATTGAAATAAATGTGTCTATATCTTGACTTTTAGAAGATATCTCGCTTGAAATAACTAAATTAGGAGTTTTCGAATATGATACAAATTAAAGCTGAAATTTAAAAATAAATGATAAAACAATTTGGTGTGTGATATAAATAAATCCTAAATTGGTATAATTTGAGAATTCTTAGTATATGGTTTACATTTCAGGAAATAAAAAGGTTTTGGGTTGTTATATAGGAAAAAAGAGAGAAAGAAATAAAACCTAACATGAAATTTTGCATCTAAGTACCTAACATACACGTTTCTTCTTAAATTGGAATAAAGGTGTAATCAAATCTTCTTCTTGTATTATAATCACGTTAAATAGGAGTTTAACTATATAAAAATATGTTTTCAAATAAAATAACGTTAAATATAGTTTTTTGCGTGTCATAGACGTGGAAAATTGATAAATATTTTATGCTTAAATTTCTACTTGATACAATGAGTTTAGCCACCCTCAAAACCGCCACAAACTTCTAAAATGACGCAGAACTACCAAAATCTTTCCTAAGTACTATAAAACTCCCTAACGAGCTTAAAATAAGTTTTTTTTTTTTTAAAAATGAGTGAAACACCCGATAAATATTAGCTTAAAAAACTAAATATTGTTTTAAAAAAATTATTGTACATCTTACACCACCAAATTCCATTGGTTCATATTGTTTTCATGCTTAAAAAATTATTTTCCTTTCGAAATGTTCTTTTTTAAATTAATATACGTTGAGTATTTCGGTTATTTTATATTTTCAACTAACTCATGTTAATCCCGTTTGGGAGTTTTTCCCTATAAGGAAAGTTCATGGTGGTTTTGCATAATTTTATAAGTACTTGGTAGTTTCGAAAGAAAATGACTAAAGTTCATGGTATCAAGTTGAAATTTACGCAAATTTTATTATTTAGAAAAATCGATCATTATCCGCCATGATTAAGAATATAAGAAATCTATAAGTTGAAATTTACGCAAATTTTATTATTTAGAAAAATCGATCATTATCCGCCATGATTAAGAATATAAGAAATCTATATCTTTATATGGTCCTTGGGATGATGACGTGTGGATTTTCATAATCCAATTGTTTGGTTCTGATGATGTTATGAATATTAATAGATATCTTTATACATGTGTTTATTTTTTGTTTTGCGTATTTTATATAATACTGTATATGAGCTTGTTCGTTTGAGATTGGATTTGCAGAAATAGATCACGACAAGGTTTGGATGGAGGATGAAGAAAATTGAGCTAAAACGGCAAATCTATTGGAGGTTGGAGGTTAATGGAATAGAACTCCTCAATAATCATATTCAAGCCTAAGAAGCTAAGTAGCCAAAAGTCCAAATTCAAAAGAATTTAAGAAATCGAAAATTCAAGAGCTTATTTTGAGATATCGGAAGATTCATGATTTGGCAAAAGAACGACATTGATATAGAAAATCAATGTGGGTACTCATGTTTATGGAAAACATCACAATAAACTCTTGCACACACTCTTCGTATGATTTATGAAAAAATTGCGTTGGTTTTCGTTTAAAATCTTTTCAAAAACCAAGTTCAAATTTGTCTGAAAAATCCTTCTTCAGGCGTTTATACTATTGTGCTTCACACGTCGGTTCTGTTTTCCAAAACATGCACAAGTTTTAAAATATCAATTTTTGCTTCAGAACAAACGTTTGAAACTTACCGGAACAAACATCTAGATGTTCTCTGAGCTTTCATTGTTTAAAACTTTTGACAGAACATACGTTTGTTAAAACTTCTCCATACGTCTGTTTGTTCTCTATATTTTCATTGGCTTAAACTTTTTACTGAATAGACGCCTGTCGTTACTTCTTCATACGTCTGTTTGTTCTCTAGTTTTTATTGACCTAAAACTTTTTACAGAACAAACATATGTCCAAATTTCTTCAGACATCTGGCTATTCTCTGTGTTTTCATGGCATTAAAACTTTTTTGTGAAAACAAACATCTGAACCTCTTTAGTACAAACGTCTGAAGGTTTAAAACTTTGAAAATCTTTTTTTCTTCAGACCTGTGTCGCTTGTTCTTCAAACGTCTGTTTGTTCTCTGTACTTTCATTGGCCATGTTTTGAAAACCACGGCAAACATCTGAAAGTGTCTTAGAAAAACTTCTGATGCTCAAAATCATTTGAAAACTTTTCTTTTTCAGACGTTAGTGTCTCTTTCTTCAGATATCTGTTTGTCTTATGTGCTTACTTGCCTTCTTGTAAAAACTATCGGCAAACGTCTGAAGATTTATCAAAAAACGTCTGAAGCTATTTTATAGCCGTTGTTGATCCTTCTTCAGACGTCTGTCTGGTTGAACTTCAGTCGTCTGATAATGGCTAGTTTTTCTTGAGTGGTATTTACTGAGATTTTCTTTGGGTTTTTGTCACGCCCCGCTTCCCAAAATAAGGAATACGAGGTATGACTAGGCCAGCCATGCTCCTACGGTCAAGGGATCGTCCCGCCGTAGTCACACTTCGGCTTCTAGCACTACATGGTAATCAGTAATAAAGCACAGCATTAAAGGAATCACATCACTAATTTATTATATTAAAATTCCATTGTTCACAAATTACAGATAATAAGGACAATAACTAACCAAGTTCAATCTCACGATCACTCTAAGAAAAGCAATAAAGATAGGGAGTACACCAGACTATATCTCTGTGAACTCGAAGGGTAGATCCGTCTCCTGTGCTGGTCCTCCCGCGGGATCTGAGCATGCATACTCAGGTCGTCAGAGCAACACAATAACAATATTATAATAATAAGATGAAACAAGTATATGAGGTAATACTGGTATAAGAACAATGCAAGTAATCACTATAACACTATATGATGCAGAATATGTTATTTGTCCCTATCAGTCTCTAGGTCATGTTTGAAATCACATAGAGGAAGGAGGATCATGTTTAACAGGAGTCTCGTACATACCCGAGACCACGGCCCACATGCCCGGGACATAACCCTGTCAGCCGGATCGCTAGATCCTATCCTACACGTATCAGTATCACAGTTCGAATGATCATCCTCTAAACACGGTCCCGCTAAATACGATACTCTTTCCACTTTGATTTCCCCCTTTTCCCAGGTTACACTATTTATGATATTGATCTATTTGTGTACAAGTATACCAATGGCACGGTTTCATCACTGTCCACTGTATCAATCACTGTCATGAATATTCACTTTCCATTGGTGTACTCGTCACTCCTAAACCAACATCTATCACGCACGATAATGCAATGTCCACACGCACTAACACTGAGTATATGGCAAAGGGTATGATATATATATTGTATGATACCAATAAGCTCTGTATGTTATGAATTAACATGCATGTCATGAACTAAAATAAATTGCATAAATTAATATGTCAAGAATTTAGCAACAATGATGTAAGTAAGATATATAGAACACTCAGTCAGTAATTCATCAAAATTTGTTTCAGTTCAATCGGAACTCCGGTTTTCAAGATATAGCTATTTCATTTTAAGTGCTCGCGGCTGGAAATTCAGTTTCAGAACTGAACGTCTGTTTCGCGACACGAATTGCACCCAGTTGGGCTCAGAATTTAGCGATGTCACAGTTAAATTAAATCTAGGGTTTTCGATAAAGTATTCAACACAATAGACGGATCCTCAATCGCATCTGTACGTTGAAAGTTATACACAGTTTAATCTCAATATGTCATTTCAGAAATTGTTCTGGACAGTTATATGTTTTGCCATTTTAAATACATTTTAAAATAGTAAATGGAGAAGAAACGGAATGGAACCACCTGTTTTATTTATCTAACAGAAATATCTTTAATCTACAGTATAATTCCGTAACATACGACTTCAGGAAATACAGTGACGCAGGTCTTTGGACAGAACACAATAATCAGAAACGCTTTGGACTGCAGTCCAGAGTCGCATTCCGATCCACATATCATCATGGTTTCAGAACAGAAAACATTAAAATTCTACATAGGATTAAAGTTCGTCGAGTTGGCTTCGATTTAAGCCCTCGAACGCAGCATTCGAGTTTGAATATAATTTATGGTGATTTTATTCGTTTTCAGGTACGAGAAAATTCCGGTTTTAACGGCATGTTTGGGGGTATCGATTTTTGTCACTAACAATCGTATTTTCAAGCAAGATTCACACACAATATTCATCATTATAAGAGACAACAGAAAGTATCGGTTTCCGTCAAGTTAAACAATTATTTCCATTGGGATCTAGCATCGAACACCTAGGTCACGATACGTATCGGTAATCGGTAAGTTTGTAAACTACGTGATCTAGGTTTGTAACACTATTATTATAGCATGAAGCAAGTAAATACTTGCCTGGAAAACGTTTCGGGGTCGTACGGCAGCAGTGTCGTCACGAACGCGCGATATACGCCACGTACCGGATTCTCGCGAGCCTAGTTCGAAACACGAGTTTCACGTCGGAGTTTCCCGGAGTCGTCTTGCGCGCTGGAAACTTAGGGGTGCTCTATGGTCCGTCTGAGAAGTGTTGGGGTTGCTGAAGTTCGACGGCGTCGCTCCGGCAACGCGCACAGTGGCAGTGAGGGAAAAAGTTAGAAGATAGGTTTTTTTTTTGAAATTTTTTTTGAAGAGGGGAATAGGTTGAGCTGTGGGGGCTGGGGATTGTTGTGATGGTAGTGATGCTGAGGAGATCTTAGGGAGGTCGGCGATGTGATGGGGAGTTCACCGACGTCGAGGGTGTAAGGTGGCAACTCGAGCTCGGTCGGTTAAATGGGTTTCTGTGCAGGGGATGCTTGGTGGGGGCTCGGTTGATGAAGGGAGGGGTCGTGGGGGAGAAAGAGGGTGACTGGGTGGCTGTCGTCGACGTGGGTCGAGCGACAAAGTGGGATGATCGCCGGCGGTGGAGGTGGCAATGGGGTTCGAGAGAAATTTCGAGAGGGATGGGAGTTTTTTTTCTGTGATGGAGTTGGTGAGTAAGAGAGAGATGAGGGCGACGGGTTAGAGAGAGGAGTGCGAGGGGTAACATCGCATGACGGGTGCGTGGGCGTGGGCGTGAGCGACGGCGGAGGAGGCGGGTCGCGCGCGAGTTAAGGGAGGTTACCGTTGGGGGGAAATTTGAATGGAAGATGAACAGGGAGTGTGGGTCGGGTCTAAGGAGGAAGCGGGCTCGGGTTTAAGAGAGTGGGCCGGGCCACAACTTGGGTTAAGGAATTAATTAAAATAGGATTGGGCTGAGTAAGGAGTTTTATATTTAAAAGGGATTATTTAAAAATCCAAATGGGCTGGGAAAGTAGTGAGGGCCGGCTATGCTTTTAATTTAGGGATTTATTTAAAAGTTTTGAATGGGCTGATGGTATTTTGTAAAGGGTTTGGGGTTTAATTACAAGCTTGGGCTGCAAGTAAAAATAGGTTTAAGTTTTAAGTATTTTACTCACTTTGGTTTAATTCGACTTTGGTTTTAAACCTTGAGTTTTGGCTTTTAGGGATAAATATAAATATTAAGCTTAAACAATCAATTCAAAATATGAAGGAAAAGAAAAGAACCTACTGGAAATCAGAGAATAGGAAACTTTTATTAGAATGGAGACGGGGATTTATATCATACCCCCCTTAACAAAAATTTCGTCCTCGAAATTTATCAAGGATGCAAGAATACAATGTACTAAACAAAGAGATGTGGATAACGATCACGGATATCTTCCTCCCGCTCCCAGGTGGATTCTCCTGGGGAACGACCACCCCAAGACACTCGGACTAACGGAATGACCTTATTCTTCAGCACTTTCTCTCTGCGGTCGAGGATGGTAGTAGGCTGCTCCTCGTACGATAAGTCGGTACCCAAGACTAGCTCTGAATGGTCCAGGACATAGCTCTCATCCCGAACATAACGCCGCAACTGTGACACGTGGAAGGTATTGTGCACACCAGTTAGCGATGGAGGCAAGGCAAGTCGATAGGCCACCTCTCCTACTCGCTCTAGCACCTCAAAAGGTCCGATAAAACGGGGACTAAGTTTTCCCCGACTTCCGAATCTGATAACTCCACGAGTAGGGGAAATCTTCAAGAACACATGATCTCCGACTTCGAACTCAAGTGCCCTTCTGTTGGTATCTGCCCAACTCTTTTGTCGATCCTGAGACGTCTTAATACGCTGCCTGATCATCTGGACCTTGTCGACTGTCTGAACAATGAGTTCGGGGCCCAGTAATCTTCGTTCTCCCACATCGTCCTAACATACTGGGGATCGACACTTCCGCCCGTATAGTGCTTCAAAAGGAGCCATCTGTATACTAGCCTGATAACTATTGTTGTAAGAGAACTCGACTAGGTGCAGATGGTCCTCTCAGGAACCCTGAAAGTCTAACATACAGGCTCTCAACATATCCACGAGCGTCTGAATTGTACGCTCGGATTGTCCATCCGTATGTGGGTGATAAGCTGTGCTGAATTTAAGGCGGGTTCCCAAACTCTCCTGTAAGCTCTTCCAAAAGTGCGACAAGAATCTCGTGTCCCGGTCTGACACAATGCTGACTGGAACACCGTGAAGTCGCACAATCTCCTGCATATATCTTTCTGCCAGTGATTCTGTCGACTGTCCCACTCGAAAAGGTAGAAAGTGTGCAGCTGTTGTGAGGCGATCGACGATAACCCAAATAGCGTTATTGCCTCTAGGGCTCCGTGGTAAGGCCATCACAAAATCCATAGTAATGTGCTCCCACTTCCATTCAGGTATCGGCAATGGTTGTAATAATCCTGCTGTTCTCTGATGTTCCGCCTTCACCTGCTGACATACCAAGCATCTGGATACGAACCTCGCAATTTCCCGCTTCATTCCGTTCCACCAGAAGTGCTGCTTTAGGTCCTGATACATTTTTGTACCTCCTGGATGCACAGAATAAGCTGAACTGTGTGCTTCAGCCAAAACTTCTTCTCGAACATCTCCTTTAGGTACGCAGAGTCTGCTACCGAATCTCGGAGAGCCATCCTCATGTATAATCAAATCCGTTCTCAGTCCAGCTTCCACTTGCTCTCTGAACTTTTGTAATCGGGGATCATCCGCTTGTGCAATCTTGATGCGATCCACCAGGGAAGATTGCACCTGTAGTTGCCAAAATTGACTGAGTGCGTTTGGAGTAATGACCTCAAGTTCAAGTCTCTGGAAATCCTCAATAATGCTCCCCTGATCGGTCAACATCATGACCGCTGGTTTGCGACTAAGCGCATCTGGTACAACATTGGCCTTCCCCAGGTGTACTGAAGGTCCAAGTCATAATCTGCCATCAGCTCTAGCCATCGGCGCTGCCTCATGTTTAGTTCTTTCTGAGTGAAAACATATTTCAAACTTTTATGATCCGTGTATACCTCCACTTTCTCACCCAACAGATAGTGCCTCCAAATCTTCAACGCAAAGACTACCGTAGCTAACTCCAAGTCGTGTGTAGGGTAGTTCTTCTCGTAGTTCCTCAGTTGTCGAGAGGCGTAAGCAACCACTCGGCCGTGCTGCATCAAAACACAGCCTAAACCCTTTTTTGAGGCATCACTGTGTATCACCAAACCACCGGAATCATCTGGTACAGTAAGAATAGACGCCGTGGTTAACTTCTTCTTTAGTGTGTCGAATGCCTGAGTGCACTCCTCTGTCCATGTAAACGGCACGTCCTTCCGTGTCAGCCTCGTCAATGGTTCCGCGATCCTTGAGAAATCTTGGATGAATCTCCGATAATAACCCGCCCCCAGAAAACTCCTGATCTCCGCTACTGATTTCGGCGTCGGCCAATCTCTGACAGATTCTATCTTTGCCGGATCCACCGAGATGCCTTCGCCCGAAACGATATGTCCTAAAAACTGAACCTTGTCAAGCCAGAATTCACACTTGCTTAGCTTCACGTACAGCTTCTCTTCCCGAAGAACCTGCAGTACCGTGCGCAAATGCTCAGCATGCTCTTCCCGGGTCTTCGAATAGACAAGTATGTCGTCGATAAACACAACGACAAACGCGTCCAAGTACTTTGCGAACACTCTGTTCATCAAGTCCATGAATATTGCTGGGGCATTGGTAACACCGAACGGCATCACAAGAAATTCGTAGTGTCCGTATCGGGTCCTGAAAGCCGTCTTGCCCACATCTTCGGCTGCTACTCTGATTTGATGATATCCAGAACGAAGGTCCAACTTCGAGAATACCTTGGCTCCACTTAGCTGGTCGAATAGGTCGTCAATGCGCGGGATTGGGTATTTGTTCTTTATTGTGACCTTGTTCAGTTCCCGATAATCTATACACATTCGCAGCGATCCATCCTTCTTCTTTACTAGTAGGACTGGTGCACCCCACGGTGAAGCGCTTGGCCGAATAAATCCCTTCTCTAATAGTTCTTCAACCTGCTTCTTCAATTCCGCCAATTCAACTGGTGCTATTCTGTATGGGGCCTTGGATACTGGGGCTGTACCTGGAATCAAATCGATCGAGAACTCCAAAATTCGAGGAGGTGGTAGACCTGGTAGATCTTCGGGAAATACATCCAGAAAGTCCCGAACAATTACTGGAACTGGGCTCTTATCTATCTCCATAGCGGACAGTTCCTTGGGTTTGGCTCTATACTTAGCTGGCTCCAAAGACTCACTTCCGCCCTCGAAAATAAACTCCGGATGATTGGGGATGCGGAAGATCACCTTCCTTGCACGACAATCGATAACTGCATGAAAAGTGCTCATCCAATCCATCCCGAGAATTGCGTCGTAACTGCCTGTCCCGATCAGAAGGAAATTCATATAGAATTCCCTGCCACACACTACAACTGGGCATAATCTACATTCTCGACTAGATATAATAATGCCATTACCCGTATGAATTTCCCACCCCTTGGTTAGTGGTTCATGTGGTATTGAGTGTGTATTAGTGAAATGCTCAGACAAGAAACAATGCGATGCTCCTGAATCAAATAGTACTCTAGTTGGCAAGGAATGTACGAGTAGAGTACCTGTAACTACATCTCCTGACGCTTCTGCCTGCTCGGCGGTCAAGGTGAAAGCCCGTCCCTGACCGCGACCTGTAAATGGTTGTCTCTGCTCCTGTGGCCTCTGCTGTGGCGGTCCAGAACCTCCCTGTATTTCTGCTCGCTCAGGGAAACTGTTAATCCTGTGCTGACTGGAACCGCAAATTAGGCACTGTCCCTTGGCACGGCGACAGTCCTTCTGGGTATGTCCTCCTCTACCGCAATAGCCGCAAGTTACGCCCTGTCTCTGGGGGCGATGTTGTGGTACAAACGGACGCTTCATTTGTGTCGTTCCTGCTCTGTGAACTGGTATGGCTCCTTGAGAAAGCGCGTGGGTACATGCTGGAACGACTGGGGGTCTTCTGAACTTGTTAATCAATTGCTCTTGAACTCTCGCCGCGTTGAGTACCTGTGCGAAAGTCTGCAAATCCAACGATGCAATCAACTGCTGCAACTCGAAATCTAACCCCTGAAGGAAGCGTCTGGCCCTGGTGACTTCTGATTTGACCATGTATGGAGCAAAGCGGCTTAGACGGTTGAACTCTGCCGCATAAACGTCCACTGGGCGTCCATTCTGCTTCAAAAGAATAAACCTTTCCTCCATTTCTGCCTTGGCTGTGGGAGGAAAATAATGATCTAGGAAGCACTCCTTAAACTTGCTCCATTCAATCGGCTCATCAAGTCTGCTTTCTTCCACCGACCACCATGTACGAGCCTCATCTTCTAATTGTATCTTTATCACATCCACTCTGTCTTCCTCTGGAACCCTGGCGGCTGTCAATAAATTCTCCATGTTCACCAGCCATTGTTCAGCCTCAAGGGGTTCAGCTAGTCCTGTGAACGCAGCTGGGTGTAACCGTTGGAAGTCTGATACGGTACCAGCCCTAGCCTGATAAGCTGGTGGAGTAGCGCCCTCGGGGGCGGTAATGAGTGCGGAGGGTCCTCCTGCGGCGGTAATCGCCCTGAGTCCCTCAGTAAGTAAATCTGTCTTTCTCTCCTGAGCTTCCGCAAGAGTGGTCAGTGCACTGAGTATTCTTTCCGCAAATTTTACTTTGTTTTTAGAGTTGGTTTGGTTGAAAAAGTGAACTTGTTTTGGTTTGTTTTTAATTTCATCTTGTTTTAAGAGATGCCGGTTCTAGAAAGATATTGATTATGAACCGATGATTTTGTGAGTAGTGTATGGAACTACTTAGTTCTATTTTTTTTTTTATGGTTTTTACTCTGTGAATTGTATCTTTAGTTTATTTTATTGGTTTTTTTTGCGACTAATGGATCATTGAGTAGATCAAATTTTTTATTTCTTTTTACTATGCTCAGGATCAAGTGATTGATGGTATTTTATGCAAACTTTATTCGATATGGGTTGTGAGATATTTTATCCCTCTAATTCATACTCTTGTGTCTAATAGGTATTATATCTTTGATTATATGAGTTGTAGGAAGCTACACACAAGATGACGTCAAACACAAGTTTTGGAGAAAACATTGCTCAAGATTGATATATCTAATTTCTCCATTGATATTCTTGTGGCTTATATGATAGATTGCTTATGAGTTCTAATAGATTCTATATTGTCATAAGTATCATCTTGTCAATATGGCCTCCGCAACCCTTGTTAGGGGAACCCATTTATTGATTTGTTGTTTGTAATATATCCTAACATCTAGTGGAGTAGTGGAGTGTGTTTAGGGCCTTCATGGGCTTACCGACACTAAAGATTAGAAAACCCTATTTTGTTATATCTCTATCTCATCTTTGCAACTATATGATATTAGAACTTGTTTATATTTTGCATATGGTTATCTTGTATGTATCACTTACTTTTGCTTATACTTTATACATGCTTGTTGATATGAGCCAAATGCTTATTTTTCAAATTTATTCAAACGTTTAACTTTAACTCTTACTCATATCAACTCCTATTAGTCTTTTATGCATACATTTAAGGGGAGTTATTTAAACATTTAACTTACTTTTGGTATATGCATGTGTTTAGGGAGAGTAATTCAAACGTTTTACATTTTAGGACACCCTTTTTTATTATGTCAAAAAGGGGGAGAGTAATAGGATTGTATCAATATATTGAAATTATTCAAACGTTTAATTTTAGTATATTGGTCTTTTTATCGATTATTGAAGATTATTCAAACGTTTTATTTTCAATATACATATACCTTCCATTAATATTTTGACATCATTAAAAAGGAGGAGATTGATGACTTATGGATTTTCATAATTCAATTGTTTAGTTTTGATGATGTTATGAATATTAATGATATCTTTATACATCTGTTTATTCTTTGTTTTGCATATTTTATATAACACTGTATATGAGCTTGTTCGTGTGAGATTGGATTTACAGGAATAGATCGCGACAAGTTTTGGATGGAGGATAGAGAAAATTGAGCTAAAACGGAAAATCTATTGAAGGTTGGGCGTCAATAGACTAGAGCTCCTCAATGATCACATTCAAGCTCAAGAAGCTAAGGAACCAAAAGTCCAAATTCAAAAGAATTCAAGAAATCGAAAATTCAAAAGCTAATGTCGAGATATCAAAAGATTCAAGATTTGGCAAAAAAACAACATCGATATAGGAAATCAGTGTGGGTACTCATGTTTATGGAAACCATCATATTAAACTCTTGCACACACTTTTCGTATGATTTGTGAAAAACTTGCGTTGGTTTTCGTTTAAAATCTTTTCAAAAATTAAGTTCGACTTTGTCTAAAAAATCCTTCTTCAGGCGTCTATACTATTGTGTTTCACACGTCAGTTCTATTTTCCAAAACATGTACAAATTTTAAAATATCAATTTTTTCTTTAGAACAAAAGTTTGAACCTTACCAGAACAAACGTCTAGATGTTCTTTGAGATTTCATTGTTTAAAACTTTTGACAGAACAGACGTTTGTTAAAACTTCTTCATACGTCTGTTTGTTCTCTGCATTTTCATTGGCCTTAAACTTTTTACAGAACAAATGTCTGTCGTTACTTCTTCATACGTCTGTTTGTTCTCTGGTTTTTTATTGGCCTAAAACTTTTTACAGAACAAACATATGTCCAAATTTCTTCAGACGTCTGGCTGTTCTCTGTATTTTCATGGCATTAAAACTTTTTGTGAGAACAAACATCTGAACCTATTTAGTACAAACGTCTGAAGATTTAAAACTTTGAAAATCTTTTTTTCTTCAGACGTGCGTCGCTTGTTCTTCAAACGTCTGTTTGTTCTCTGTACCTTCATTGGTCATGTTTTGAAAACCACGACAAACGTCTGAAGCTCAAAATCATTTGAAAACATTTCTTTTTCATACTTAGTGCGTCTTTCTTCAGACATCTGTTTGCCTTCTGTGCTTACTTGCCTTCTTGTAAAAATTATCGGGAAACGTCTGAAACTTTATCAAACAAACGTTCGAAGCTATTTTATAACCGTTGCTGATCCTTCTTCAAATTTCTGTTTAGCTAGTTGAACTTCAGATGTCTGATAATGGCTTTTTTTGACTGATTTGATTTGTAACGGCTAGTTTTTCTTGAGTGGTATTTATTGAGATTTGCTTTGGGTGTTGAATAGACAAAACTTGCAAAATTATTCTGAAATATTCCAAAACCTTTTTCTCATCTCATGTGAGAGCAAATTCTTGATTTTGATCATCTTTTCTCTCACACATTCAAAAAGATCAAAAAGCTTAATTTAATTATTCCATACTCATTGAAGCATTAGTTGTAAGTTTTAAGATAAACTCCTTTTCATCTTTTCTTTATGTGAGAATATCTTGAATGGAAAAGAGTCCTTTGTAAGAGAGAAGAGTGAGAGAAGTTTTTCTTTCTTCGTGTGAGAATCCTTAAGTGCAAGGGTGCCTTTGTAAGGAATGAGAACTTGTGGTCTCGGTGGAGACGTGGTGTAAGAAGTTGTAGGTGCGCAACGTGTTGTCTCGGTGGAGACGTGTTTTTGTGAAACGGGCTCGCGCGTTTAAAAAAAGGGGACTATGGGATCTTCCGAATCTCTCTAAACGACTCGTGTTTGTGTTTGCTACTTCTCTCTCGATTTAGATTTCAATTGCTTAGATAGAAATTGTATGTTTAACACATTTTGCTCTATATGCTCTTTACTTACTTGATTGTTATATCTATTGCTTGCTATATTTTCATGTGTTCACAATTGTAGATTGCTTAGTCTCTTATCTTTACCGGTATATCTTTTGTTTAAGCTTTGCAATTGTGATTGATTGACAAGTACAGTTTATATAATTTACTATTTGAGCATATCGGTAATCTTATCCTATTCACCCTCCTCTAAGACAACTTTAATGGGATTCATACTTACTTGTTTGCACATTATTTATTTGATATAAAAATAACGTTTTGTGTTTTACAAAAATAATTGTATAACTTATGTTGATTTTTTTAGATTTAGACTTGTTATTTAAATCTTTTATTAATTTGAATTTCTTCTGATTAGGAAATTTAGTGTATACCAAATTTTTAGTTTAGTTTTAAAAGTACTATGGAAATACTTATATAATAAGTATAAATTTTAAATATAAACATAAAATAAATGAAAGTTTTCATGAAAATTTATCTTTGATAAGAAAAGAATAAAACTATAAATATACTCTTGCCACTGTTAAAAAAAAGTTGGATCTGTTAATTATGATTTTTTTTATAATAAAAAGTAAGCAAGTCCCTACTCAAAAAATATATTAAAGATAAAAATAAAAAAAAAACTATACATAAAGTAAATACAAAATGGAATTCACTGTCCAAAACGGATTGTGTTGGATTCCATATATAAGATAGAAGTGAGGAACGGAAAGGGAATCCTAATCGTCATCTGTTACTTACCCTTAACAGATATTCAAAGCTCCAACAAAATCCTAAACAAAGCAAAAAAGCTGATATCCACACACAAGGAATTTATTTTATGGCTTAATTTTTGTTCGAGGCTTGTGTTGGGTCAAAAAGTTCATGGCTTAATTAATATTTAGCTGTAATGATAAATTGTTGCTTATTCTTAACTTCAAATGATATATATTAACTCGCCGGTATTAACTCGAAATTCAAATCTTCATAAATATTTAATCAAGTCTTGTTAAACAATAATATCCAGGAAGCTAGATTTCAACGAATTAGCTCATTATTTATTAGTAACAAAAATATTTCTCACCGCTCAGACAGTCAAAAATGATATTAAACATCTATATGTGTTTTTTAACATATTTTTGTAATTAGTTTTAGCTATTTTCTAGATTTTAAACAAGCTTGATAAAGCTTGATTGAGACTTGGCTTGGGCTTGGTAAAAGCTAACATGGGCTTGTTTGGCAAAGAAACGAGCTGAGATTGAACGATTTTCTAAAATTGATTAAATAAACCAACCAAGCCGAACAACCAAATTAAAGCTCAACTCGTTTGGCTCATTTAATAGCTCTACATATATGCATATACCATCTTTTGAATTCCAAAATTTAATTAAAAACTGCATAATGCATCTAAGAAAACATAAATAAGGTCAATTCATTTTTTTCAAACAATTATCTTGTAAAATAATGTTATTAAATCTATGGTTATCTTTTATATATTATTTATAATAAAAACACTAATTAAAATTTTTAACTACCTCATTTTATATTTAAATAAACTATTTGTTAAAATAGCGTTTGGTTTTAAATCTTAAAATAAAAAGGTTGATATGATAGCTAGATATTATTTTTATAATGGACTGCAAATTTTTCTTTTAAAACTAAAATCTAATTATGTTAGTAAATTAGCTGAGATATGAATGAAGAAATATCAAACTTCAATTTACTTTTAGGATGGTTATATATAGATAGATTATGGATATCTACCTCCTGTCTTCTAGAAAACGGAAAATGAAAAAACCACCAATTAAGACATTTGACTCTAAATAAAATAATAAACAAGTAATAATAAAAACTATTCATGAAAGAAGAAGGAAAAAATAGAGTTATGATCCCATTTCTTAAAGCAAATTTGGCGTGATCCAAACTGGTGGAGGCCAATTTAATCTGGGCATGTCTTGAGGATAGCATGGTGGTATGGTGCCGTCTTTTAAATTGAAAACTCCAATATCACGATTTCTATCTTTAATATACCTAATTTCTTCCCAATTATCATCGACAAAGTAGATATGATTCCCTTTCAGGTTAGAAAAGTTTCGAGCTGGCAAAGATATGCTGAAGCCGTTCCCGAGGAATAATGCGTTTTGATCCTCCTCCAGAGATTGCATCCTCAAACAATTAAGCTTTTTGCCATCGTCGACCAATTGATAGACCTCAAAATTGACTGTTCTCCATATATCTCCATCTTCATCCATGTCTCGTTCCCTTAGAACAAACAACATTCGAGATGAGGATACAACCAAGTATTTATACAATAAACGGTCGTAATCCGGTTTAAAATCAAGTTGGATATTTCGAATAAGAGAAGGGCATTGACAAGCATTGATTGTGAGATCCCAGACTTTGACACGAGTAAAATTATCTATAGCGTAGAGAAGTCCTTCATGAAAATGAATACCCTTGTATTGTGTTCCATCCATCGTGCACTACTACAAAGAAGGGTTGCCCCTACGGATTTATCCGTAGGGGCAACCCACTGCCCCTACGGATATATACGTAGGGGCGAAAAAATACCCCGTAGGTGCAAAGGCCGCAGGTGCAAGTTGAGGCCCTGAACTTGCCCCTACGGTTAAATTTTTGCCCCTACGGATATATGTGTAGGTCCGTTTGCTCCTACGGATTACGCCGTAGGGTATAAGATTTTATATTATTTACGGTTTATTTTAATAAATTACTTGGCTCTACGGATATACCCGTAGGGGCATGCACTACCCCCTACGGATATATTCGTAGGTACTTTTCCGTAGGGGAACAAATTCAGGATTCCTGATATTTTGCCCCTACGGATAACGCCGTAGGGGAGAGTAAGTGGCCCCTACGGATATATCCGTAGGGGCATTCCCAACCCCCTGGCACTGACATCTGGGGGAAATATCAGTTACTGCTGATATTTAGCCCCTACGGATATATCCGTAGGGGTAAAATGTGTGTCTACGGATTAATCCGTAGGTACATATTGTCTGTAATTTTTTTTAAAAAATGGGCTGCTTGATTTTTTCCCGCCCTGTGCACAATAATATATACATCAATCAAATCATATATTGCAGTATTCATAATCACATCTCACGCATATATATAATATACAAAAAAAACACAAAAACTGAATATGATATAAATACAAACCAATATCAATATCGTTTCAAAATGTAGTACAATGTGTATGATATAAATAAATACATGTTTCAAAAAAAAAGAACCAAAAATCTACCCTAGCTCGGTCCAGCTCCACCTCTGAATAACGATAGAATAACGCGCGCCTGCTCCTCGGTCAATAAACTTTGCAATTCGTCGCGAGCGGGAGTCTGAGTGGGCGGTGGAGCTACAGGAGCTGTCTGCGGAACCGCAACCGATGTAGTGGCTTGCGGAGCCGCAGCCGAAGGAGATGCGTGTGGAGGCTCGGCCGATCTACCATGTCGCGTCTGGATATAACGTGTGTAAGAAGCGTGTAAGAACTGTTTATTATTCGAATTCGTATCATTATTAAGTTATTTCGAAACCTGTTTGGATATCTAGTTTGGAAAAGCATTGTTTATTTCAATTACATATGTATGTATGATTAATCAAACTTAAGTCTAAAACCAAATAAGCTCAAGCTACGTACTAATTATGGATATGTTGATATGTATATAATATGAAATGATATTTTACTATAAAGTAGTATACATACCAGCATCTCCTTCAACTCCTGAACGTTGGCCCTCAAGCTATCCAGTTCATGATGGACATGCCGGTCACTGGAGACGGAGGAAGTAACCGCCGGGGTGGAGTCCAACCTCATATGGGCCCTGCTAGGGCCCAATCCCCGGCCTCTCCCAACCTCCGTGGTGCCCTCCGTGTGCGGCGTCCAGAACTGGGGTCAGCAGCCTCGGATCGTTCTGTCCGGTAAAATCGTTCCCCAGGCCTGGGCCTGCTCAACCACCCGCTCCTACACCCATATTCGAATTCTTATCAT
The DNA here is from genome assembly GCA_030015575.1 of Agapanthus africanus. Taxonomy (NCBI): domain Eukaryota; kingdom Viridiplantae; phylum Streptophyta; class Magnoliopsida; order Asparagales; family Amaryllidaceae; genus Agapanthus; species Agapanthus africanus. Next base: position 545,907,297 of record CM057337.1, read on the forward strand.
TATCGAGTTATTTCGAAGCCTTACCTACAGAGATAGAAGATGTGCTCCTCTGGTATCTGCATGTATCAAAATTTGAATAATATTAATTAATTTCAGTACATACATACTAACAAGGTAAACTCGCATATAGCGCTGCTTACACATATGACAGGGAGTGAACAAGCTCTTGTAGATCATCAGGCGCAAATCTAATCTCATCAAGCAGCCCATGATAATGAGTTGGACGACTAAGAGCAAAAGGAATGTGTGTATATTTATGATATAGCATTCTAAATCAATATACATGCCCTATATAATATATAAACATACCTGGAGGAACGGGAGTGGCCTCTGTCCCTGATATGGACGCATCACCAACAACTAGACAATCAAACATTGACAATATAAGTAATTTTGACATAAACAGGCATGGATATCTATAATATTACATTCAAAATGGATATTAGAGAGCGCACCTGCAGTGAGAAGTGGTAAAAGTATCACCCAACTAGGGTGTAATTTACAGAATCAGTTGAGACTCTTAAAAGTCATAGAAGAACCCGACCTGCATAAATCTGATGTATGCTTTCCATTGGACACTAAGAAGTCTCTAAAGGGAAAAGCCTATGTGAAAGCCATCATTAGTTCATATCAGAAGATTGATGCTGAAACAGAGAACGAGGAATGTCATTTTTTTCTTCTTCTGCCACATTACTGTCTTCTCCTTCTGCCACATTACTGTCTTCTCCTTCTTATTATGTGCGCGTGCAAATTCAATGACTATATTGAGAATATGAATTAATAGTGGGTAGGAAAAGTATTTCTCAAATGGCTTTTGCGTCTTAAAACCATAAACTACTAAGTAATGGCATACATAATTTTTTTAGTATAAAGGTTGTTATTTTAAGTTTTCCCTTATAGAGATATGATCTAACTGTATCTATAAACTATAAGTGTGCAGAAAATTATGATAAGAAACCATAAGAAAGGGTCGTAGACATGCATAACCTTGAATCTACATACCAAATCATGCAAAAGCATGCACTTATTATCATCTTGCCTTGGAATATAAAATATCTTGGAAGACTATAAGCGAGCATTTAAATCTTGATAGCTTTTGACTTCAACATATATTTTTCTCAAGTACCATGAAATATACTTGCTCCGTATAAACCGTTTTCAGGAAAATAGATTAATAATGACAAATTATCCATTGTGGCTCACTAGGTTAGCATTTTCTCTTCTATTGACCATCTTACTAATCTGCTTGGTAAATTTATTCGGAACCGGCTGCGAATCATTAAAAGACATGCATAAGAAAGAAAGCTAAAATACAGATATATAGCATACCGATACATCGAAACTTCATAGTTGCGATGGCAATCCAGAGATATTTATTTCTACACACGTGGTGCGCGTGCGAATGCGTCAGGCATCATGGACAAATATTTCAGAACATGGAAAGTATTATTCGTATAAAGTAATTAAAACTTTTAAACACCTTGGGTAGATATTTTCTTAGTTGATGCAATCATATCATGAGGACTAAATTTAAGCTATTATACATATGCATATGTATTTTTCTAACCTAATATATCACACACACACACAAAGAGAGAGAGAGAGAGAGAACACCTGGTAGGTAGAGAAATCAGGTAGTAGGATCCTGAAGAAATGGAGTCCATAGCATTGCTCATCATCATCATCCATGATCCCTTTGATAATATTTTTTCAAAGGGATCACGGATGATGATGATGAGCAATACTATGGACTCCATTTCTTCAGGATCCTGCTACCTGATTTCTCTATCTACCTGGTGTTCTCTCTCTCTCTCTCTGTGTGTGTGTGTGTGATATATTAGGTTAGAAAAATACATAAGCATATGTATAATAGCTTAATTTTAGTCCTCATGATATGATTGCATCAACTAAGAAAATATCTACCCAAGGTGTTTAAAAGTTTTAATTACTTTATACGAATAATACTTTCCATGTTCTGAAATATTTTTCCATGATGCCTGACGCATTCGCACGCGCACCACGTGTGTAGAAATAAATATCTCTGGATTGCCATCACAACTATGAAGTTTCGATGTATCGGTATGCTATATATCTGTTTTTTAGCTTTCTTTCTTATGCATGTCTTTTAATGATTCGCAGCCGGTTCCGAATAAATTTACCAAGCAGATTAGTAAGATGGTTAATAGAAGAGAAAATGCTAACCTAGTGAGCCACAATGGATAATTTGTCATTATTAATCCATCTTCCTGAAAACGGTTTATACGGAGCAAGTATATTTCATGGTACTTGAGAAAAATATATGTTGAAGTCAAAAGCTATCAAGATTTAAATGCTCGCTTATAGTCTTCCAAGATATTTTATATTCCAAGGCAAGGTGACAATAAGTGCATGCTTTTGCATGATTTGGTATGTAGATTCAAGGTTATGCATGGCTACGACCCTTTCTTATGGTTTCTTATCATAATTTTCTGTACACTTATAGTTTATAGATGCAGTTAGATCATATCTCTATAAGGGAAAACTTAAAATAACAACCTTTATACTAAAAAAATTATGTATGCCATTACTTAGTAGTTTATGGTTTTAAGACGCAAAAGCCATTTGAGAAATACTTTTCCTACCCACTATTAATCCATATTCTCAATATAGTTATTGAATTTGCACGCGCACATAATAAAAAGGAGAAGACAGTAATGTGGCAGAAGGAGAAGACAGTAATGTGACGGAAGAAGAAAAAAATGACATTCCTCGTTCTCTGTTTCAGCATCAATCTTCTGATATGAACTAATGATGGCTTTCACATAGGCTTTTCCCTTTAGAGACTTCTTAGTGTCCAATGGAAAGCATACATCAGATTTGTGCAGGTCGGGTTCTTCTATGACTTTCAAGAGTCTCAACTGATTCTGTAAATTACACTCTAGTTGGGTGGTACTTTTACCACTTCTCATTGCAGGTGCGCTCTCTAATATCCATTTTGAATGTAATATTATCGATATTCAAAATGGATATTAGAGAGCGCACCTGCAATGAAAAGTGGTAAAAGTACCACCCAACTAGAGTGTAATTTACAGAATCAGTTGAGACTCTTGAAAGTCATAGAAGAACCCGACCTGCACAAATCTGATGTATGCTTTCCATTGGACACTAAGAAGTCTCTAAAGGGAAAAGCCTATGTGAAAGCCATCATTAGTTCATATCAGAAGATTGATGCTGAAACAGAGAACGAGGAATGTCATTTTTTTCTTCTTCTGCCACATTACTGTCTTCTCCTTCTTCTTCTGCCACATTATTGTCTTCTCCTTCTTATTATGTGCGCGTGCAAATTCAATGACTATATTGAGAATATGGATTAATAGTGGGTTGGAAAAGTATTTCTCAAATGGCTTTTGCGTCTAAAAACCATAAACTACTAAGTAATGGCATACATAATTTTTTAGTATAAAGGTTGTTATTTTAAGTGCGCGTGCAAATTCAATGAAAGTTAGATTTGAGGATACCCATGTATGAGTTGTATTCTATATATGTGTGTTTCGATTTATGATTTCGCTTAAGTGTAGGGTTGTTTTTACTTAAAGAAGTATCACCATCTACTATATATAAAAAAATATAGCAAACTAGGATTGGTATTCAAATCCCAGTCCAGATTGGTATTCAAAATTTATTTAATTAGTTTGTGATCCACATCATTTGATTCGTTGCTTGAGGCATCAATGTAGGCACAAATATCGGCGATGAGGAACTCGACGAGGAAGAACGAGGGCGGTGGTGGGCCAAGAACGGAAGGCGGTGGCGGGCTGAGAACGGAGGGCGCGCGGTGGCGACGAAGAGAAAATTGGAGACGCGGGAACGAGAGAAAATTTTGGGAACGAGAGGGAAAGATATCGAGGCGTAGGGCATTTCTGTGCCTTTTTTTAATTAAATTCCTATTTAGATGCCCCTACGGACATAACCGTAGGTTATTGGTTTGCGGCTCCGTAGGGCCAAACAACAAATTAAGATTTAATATTTTTAAATTAAAATGTCGGGCACCGTAGGGACAAAGTGGCGCTTTTAGTTTCATATATGAGTATCGATGGGAATATGAAGGTTTCATATTATCATCGAGTATCATATATTGGTTTTAACCTGAATATCTCGAGTCGCTCTCTAATTATGCGTTTGTTGTGCATTCGTGTTGTATGTGTAACATGATTTTAAACCATTGAGATCAAGATTGATAGAACTGATCATCCTACATTGCAATAGCATTCATCAACCAAAAACTATTATTGCAATGGTATTCATCTATAACAATCAACAATTAAAACTACAAATGTAGGATACTGATATCATAAAGCGTTATGAGACACGTCATCTGCCACGTGTCGTGATCATGGAAATCGCTAATATTGAGCATCATCAAGATTAGATTATGGTTTTGAAGCAAGTTATTGAGCATCTTGGATTGATTGTCAAGTGTTGATTTTTATTTCAACACTTGACAGAATGAAAATCATAAATACAGTTGCAAAATGTGTTCCTCACCCCCATAAAGTGGATCTTAACAATCCAGACAAGACCGTCATTGTTCAAATTGCCAAGGTAGACATAATCTCAGCAGTTATTTACGGTTGCTAGCTTGTATTGCTTGTTGCTATTCTTTTTTATCCTTACCCTTTCTTTCTTTCTTTTTTTTTGGGGGTGGGGGGTTTTGTTTGAAAGGTTTTAACCAACTCACTGCTATTTCTAGGCAATGCAGGAATATAACTAGTTTTATCCCCCAAAAGAAAGAGCTTCAGGCTTCATGCGTCAAGCGATGTGTATAATTATAGGATTTTCTTGCTAGCGGTTCATTTACAACTATTCTTTAGTCTATATGCCTAGCATCTGCTACTAGATATTATACACCATATAGGATTGCCAGATGCGGATATGGTAACACCATATCCGACGATTGCTAACGATTCCAGGATCAGACCATCCGACCTTGTTGGAAGACCATAGGATGCCAAGTCGGGTGAGATGGACCAAAACAGATAATTCGGTCCGTTTACATCTCTAGTTCTTGGAAAAGAAATGGCATGCTCTTTAACATTTTGTTTGTTAGCAGCTGAGCTGGGAAAACTTTGGCCGTATGTCTTGGACGGTTAGTAGTACTGAATGGCAGGTGCAAAGATTGTTTCCTCTACCGCTATTAGCTTACCAAAATTCATAAGACAATAAATAAAAGTAACTATCTTTACGGCCTTTGGCAAAAAACCATCTTGGTGACCTCCTTAGGGCTAGAGGGTCGAATTAGTAGCTACCTCCAATCCAATTTGGAGATTCTTTCTGCGGGCTGACCTATGTCTTAAATATTTATTGACATATCAGTTATCAGTATTATTTTTTTCCCGTTTTTCTTCTTTTTTAACTTTATGTATTTTCCGAAAGAAAAGGGACCATCATAGTATATACTAATGTGTCGATTGGATTCACAACATATAGGCAAATGGACGCGATACGAATTACCATAAAATCTTAGATAGAAATCTTACAAAAGATATTCAATTAATATCTCGAATGAATTAAGCGTTTTACTTGCACTTCACAAGGGACCATATCTCATGCAAATAAAGCACAAAATGAAGAACAGGTGCCGTAACCCTAACCCCAGCCCCACAGTAACCCTAACCCCAGCCCACCGTAACCCTAACCCCAGCCCCACAGTAACCCTAACCCCAGCCCACCGTAACCCTAACCCCAGCCCCACAGTAACCCTAACCCCAGACCCACCGTAACCCTAACCCCAGACCCACCCCAGCAGCAGCCGAACCCCAACCCTAACCCTACCCCGACCCCGACCGCCACCGCGCCCCTGCCCAAACCCAACTCTCGCGTGCGCAACCCTAACCCTACGTAGAATAATCCAAAAATTCTTTAATCAGGGTCGAGATTTATACCTGAACGGCTGCTGGTGGGCTGGAGCGACGACGGTGGCGATTTGGCGACGAAACCGGCGCTGGCGACGACGGTGGCGACGAAACTGGCAGTGGCGACGACGGTGGCGACGAAATCGGCGGTGGCGACGACATTGGTGACGCTGCCCAACGACGGTGGCGACGACGGTGGCGATTTGGGGCTTTTTAGCGCGCGTTTGAGGGAGAGAGAGAAAATGAGCGTAGGCTTTTCGATCTGGCTTTATTTTAATACGATATTTACTTGCCTCTACGGACATACCCGTAGGTCTTTTGTTTGCGGCTCCGTAGGGGCAAACAACAAATTAAGAATTAATTTTTTTATTCTTGGACGTCAGTGCCCGTAGGGGCAACCTTTTAGCCCTACGGATTAATCCGTAGGGCCAAGTTAAATATGCCCCTACGGATATTTCCATCCGTAGGGGCAACCCCCTATTTTAGTAGTGGTGGTCCAAACATCGTCTCCACTTCTGGCGTATACCAGTCTTTGACGAGGCATGAACAACAGTATCACAACCCATGAGTTTTTTGACCATGAAACTGTAGACCTACCATGGCTACAGAAAAGGTAACGTTTAGCTTCTTCCAGGCTAAACTCGAGCGCCTCGTCCTCTTTGAAAGAAAGGGAACCGGCAGTACAGAAGAGATACTTGATGAGGTTCCCATCGTGGTCGTGCACTCCTCTAATGGAAGGAAGAGAGAGGATGGAAGGGAGGCGGATCTGAACATGTGTAATTAGATTTAAGAGATGCAACTCCGATCGTTCATCCGCAGTGATCAACCATCCTTCTGAAGATCCAATCCATACGCGCTTGTGGATATCCGGCTCAGGCATGTTATCCATATGATACACCTCATTCTCGGCTGTATTGTAAAATTTGCAACCCTTGAGAGGATCAGAGAACATCAACCATGGTGATTCTGGAATAGGTCCATGTAAATTTTGAGTTTCGGTAGCACATCTCCAGTATCTACACACGCACCGGCAACGGATACGGTCGACCGTCGGCAATCTATCGAAGATCTCGGAGAAAATCTCAGGCGGAAACCAGGACCATGAGAGGACCGTCGTTTTATCTCTATTATCGTTAGCCGGAAGAGAGGGGATTTACGAAATTGGTGAAAAATATAAGATGATATATATAGATAACAATAAGAGATCGAGACTGAAGAATACCTGATCAAAATCTCTGCACTAAAAGAAGTTCGAGATGCTTCAACCCTCTTATTTTTGTCAAGCTAGCTTCTCCCTTTTCTGATCTCTCTCAATTTCCTAGATGGCTGCTCGACAATTATATTAATTAAGCTTGGCTCTGCCTTTTATTTTATAGTAAGTATAAACGGAACCCTAATCTGTTTCTGAATCTTTAGGCTAAATTTTACTAAACCCCTTTATATTTTGAGCCTATATAAAATACCCCCCATACTTTTCTAAACTATTAAAACCTGTTAGTAGAGAAGTTTGGAAAAACAAATTAGCCCTTAAGAAAAAAAATTAAGTTTTAGTATTTATTTAAATATCTTTTTTTTGTTTTGTTTAGAAATCTTTCCTTCGCTTTTTTCATGGCGAAAATCGTTTATTTTCTCTATCTAACTTTTATTCATTTATTTTTCCTCCTTCAATTTCTGTCGCCCTTATTTGAAATCAACAGTCCTATTTGCACTTGTATATAAAACCAAAAAGGAAATTATATTTATTTTGAGGGAAAAAGGAGAAATAAAAAAGAAAGTAGAAAATGAATATATCAAAGGCCTAACAGAAAACAGAGAAAATGGGATGTGATTAAATTATGGAAAAGAAATGGTGGATACAGAAAAGAATATATGGCTAATTTGTCTTTTCATCATTCTCTGCTAATACCGTTAGTAGTTTTAAAGGTTTAGAAAAATATAGGGGTAGTAGATATTGTTAGTTGTATGTATGCCCTAGAGGCCAGTATTGTACAGATGATGTATATTATATTGGATGCTTGGACATATATAGAGATGACTTTCTTGCTCGATATGATAGTATGCTATCTGGTTGCTCTTTATCTTAACATGTATACTAGTCTCTTTATACTGTCTTATAGTTACATGTTGGTAAAGCCCTTAGGATGTGTACTTGACTACCTGGACTATGATGCAGATCATACTAGCGGGGACATGGTAGTCCATAAGTACATCTTTCAAGGTCCCTAGTCGTAGGTGTATCGAGACGGGGCATCGATATACCATTGTAGACTAGCGTATACGTTTCTCGACCCATGAGATGGGCGATGGATGATCCCATATCCATTGGTGTTTGACATCAGAGATGGTATACGGGTGCTCAGTGGAGACTGGGTACACTGGACGGACTCGCCGAGAACTCCCAGTTGGTATTATACCTCACGTCAGATGGCAGTTCTCAGGTGACACTTGTGCAGGTTAGTCTGTAGACCCGAGATCGTCATAGAGTCTTGTGTGATTCCCACTGTGCTTTGATATCCACCTTACCACGTCCATGAGGGCGTGCAAAATGGTGGTTTTTGGGTACAATCCCGAGTCACATGGAGGCAATGAGCGATAGGAGGGGTTTCGTCTCTCCCGGTATTGGGGGTTGATGTTGCGCTGTGCTCGATTGGCCGTAACAGGGAAGTCCCTGGCCAGGGCTGATTCAGAGATTTGCTGATAAGTGTTACCAGTAGTTTCTCGACCCGTTATGAGGCTCACATCGGCACGACTTATCAGTTATTGGGGTCTGACGTTTACCACCCCTAGACTTGATATGCGACATATCAGACGAGGAGACCGGACTGTACGGGAAGTGTTGCCGATTGGCTCGACAGGAGTTGTAGCAGGTTTGCATGTTCTCTTCTGATCGCTCAATACCCGGGTGGCCGTTACGTTTAGCTGACCGCTTGCGGCTTGGGGGTGCTTGATATGATCATCACCCACTGCCGGCGTATTGATGAGTCTCAGAGTCCCACGATGGAGTTTCCTAGTCCAGGCGAAACGTTGTGGTGCGCGTATGCGATATGCGCATGGACCCGATTAAAATGCGTGTATAGGATACCGTATATTGATCGGGCGGCTTGCTTTTGGTAGGGGTCGTATGTGATATGGCCGGATTGATAAATCAAGTGTTGATTTATCATTTAACCTTTAGCTTCTCACTTGAAATCCTTTCTTGAGTATGATGGATGTATGCATGCATGTATACTTTCTTTATAGATTCATGCACATATGGATGTGCATACATATATACATACATACATACATACATACATACATCATCCATTATGGTTGCTTATACAAAGAAAATGGTGGCAATATAAGACTCACACCATGGGTTTTCATTTGGATTATTATTTGATTTTTGGTTAAAACAAAATGGAAAAAGGAAAAGATAATTCATGACTAGTTTCTACATCCTTCTTGACCTAACCATTCTCACCCACCATTTGACCATGGGTTACTTTTCCTTTTGTGTTTTTAACTCAAGTTCAATAATATCCTAACCATGGTTTGATACGAGAAGAGGAAAATATATATTGATATATTTTCTACTTTCTTTCATGAGTTATTCTTATCTTCTTCTCAAATTGCCATCATCTTCTTCCTCCTCTCTCATTTTGCTCTCTAGTTTTTTGTAGTGAGCAATATACTCATCAAGATTGGATTTTGAAGTGAGAATAAGAACCACAACATCATTCTACACAAGTTTAGCCAACTTGTTTAGAGTGTTAGCTTCATTTCGTTCACTTGATCGGATAAAGTTGCAAGCTTGGACAAAGCGGACTCCGGGTGGATCATCGGTGACCTCGAGGAGTTCAAGCGGAGCTCTTTCAAACCCCAAGTAGCCGAGGAGTCTAGCGTAGGAAGCTACAAAGGTTGTACTCTCAAAACCCTAGCCTTTCTTTCATATGGTGATGTGAAATATTTAGAAACCCTAATTTTTCTAGTATCGATCCGATGCTTGTTAACTTAGCACCCTAAAAATTCTATCTTTGGTACATGTGATGCTTTCAAACCCTTCATGAGGTGCTAGGCTAACCCAACATATATCATTTTAAAAGGTATGGGCCGGGCTCAAAATATAATGAGGTTTAATGAAATCTAGACTAATCTTCATAGCCTTCCTAATCTAATATTCTAAATCGATTAGGCTTAACCATTTTTCAAAAATTAAATCATCTTACCCCGTTCCTTTTAAGGCTTGGTTTAGCAACAAGGTTTTCGAACCATGGTTTAGATTAAGTTCAAATGAAATCATGGTTTGCATGTGTGCAAACTTAGTTGCATAAAATTGGAGTTTTGTGACGTCTAGGATCATCTGGGAACACATTTTATCAAACCAATTGTTCCTTTCTAATTTAGGTTTTTTTTTTCTCATAGCATAGTTAATTTTATGTTTCACCCCTAAAATTAAGAAATTTCAAAATTCTTCCCTAAAAGTTTTAACTTATCCAAAAAACTTTCTTTCATTCTTTTACTCAGCATTTATTAGAGGCATGCTTGGTTAGTAAATGATGGATATACCCTCCAGAAGTCTTCTCTTTTAACTTCATAAGCTGCAGCTAGCAAGGATTAAGCTTTTATCGCACTTCCAAAATCAAGGGTTTTATTGAAAGCTAAAATTAGAGCAAATCTTTTCTATCCAACCCTTGTCCCCGTGAATCGATGGAATTCTGGAACTTTCTAGCAAACGGGATTGCAAAAATTTCAAAGGGTTTGCCCAATAAAGTTTAAGAAGGGTTAATAAGACGAGGAAGATGAAGCCATGACAAATATTTTATAAAAGAATAAGTTGTTTGAATGGACAATAACACAAGTCCCAACTTTTTACCACTCAACTCCAGTGAAAAAATTATAACTAGATTTAATATGGGTACTTTTAGTTAACAAAGTACTTTTGGAGTTGAAATTTGATATTTCAAACTTTTCGAGGAGAAATATGGAGATACCTTAGTTTTGGGGGGTGACATATGGAAAAAACCTTAAATTTAACTTATTTTTACAGATCTGAGAGAAAGAGAATAAAGACGACGGTATCAAACTTTCCGAAACTTAGCAATTTTGCAATTTTTGGAGTAAGAAAAATGAGGTTTTGAGCCTTTAAAACTTCAGAAACCGTGATTTGAAAAACTCCATTTGATTGCCAAATGGGTATCGGTTACAAATTTTGGAGTTTAATTTGGAAACCCCATGAAACCGCGGGTTCGCAAATCGTAACCGTGTTGCCAAAGTAAGCGTAAAAAAATAATTATGGTCTTGTAAATTGAACCAGCTGTTATAAAACGGCACCTTCATTTTCTTATAAATTTGAGCGTGATTATTATCAAATATTCTTCATCTACGTATCATAATCATTGCAAAATTTATTATGGTAAATTGCCTAATGATCTCTGTTTTACCACTTGTGTATTTTGATACTTTATAATATTTTCTGTAACACATTAATGCCCTATTATATCTCATGATAACCACTTTCCTACCTTCATCATCGTATCTATTTTTTGTTGGTTTGATTCTTGAATCAAGTAGACAAGAAATTGTAGAAATTATTAAATAAACCAATACAAAATGTACATCATGGTAAAAATGAAATAGATAAGGCAGCAAAGTATTAACCAAAAATACATTAGGATATTAATTCGTCGAGAAAAAATCTAAAACACATTAAACCATGTGGCCCGAGTCACTAGAAAAACTAAAATGCTAAATCCTAGAAAATACCTCTTGCTTTCTAAAACCAACACTTTACCCTCTCATTTATAATTTATTCCCAAAACACTCTTAATTTTATATATTTTGTTAAGAAAGTGCCCTCTTCATTTATTCAATATTACAACCATCCGTTTATAGCACTTCTAAAATATCTTTTATCGAATTAAATGTGGGTAATTTCTTTTGATATAGTTTTGCGTAAAAATTCATCTTTCTTCGCAAAAATCGGTGAAGTGGCTTATCGATTGGCACTTCCACCTTCATTGGAAGGAGTGCACAATGTTTTCCACATATTCCAACTCAGAAAGTATGTGAATGACCTCAGCTATATTCTTGATCATTCCGAGTTCACTGTACAGACAGACTTATCTTGTGAGCAACAACCTGTTGAGATCTTGGATAGAAAGGTGGAATCATTTCGGAACAAGGAAGCTAACCTGGTTCGAGTGATGTGGAGAAAGGACACACCAGGAGAATCAACATGTGAAAGGGACGATGAGACGTGTGCAAGATATCCTCATTTATTTGTAAACTAGTTCTTAAAATAAATTGTAAATTTCGAGAACGAAATTTTTGTAAGGAGGGTAGACTGTAACAACTCCAATTTCAATGTACAGAAAATTGTTTAAAAGTTAATGTACAATTGGGCTATTTGCAATCCTGTGTATACGATAAGTATTTGTTTTAATTTAGAACAATAAGAAAATACTTGTAGCGCATTGGTAAAACCTTACACTGCTGTGACGTAGCCCCTATGATCGAATTCCCCAACTACATTATCTTTTCATTTAAATTTCTTTTTTAGAAGCCCAAGGGTTTGCATGTCGAAACCGTCGATATTGCCAGCACCGCCGGGCCCCCCGTGGGCAATGCCCCCTATATTTTCACCCGAACACCTCTTCAGCTACCCCACTTCTCTCACATTGTTTATTTTCTCTGCATTCATCCAGAGAACAATAAAACCCCATTTAATACAAATTTTAATGCATTCTTTCACCCTCTAAACCCTAATTTTCTCTATAAATACCACACCACATTTCATCCCTCCTCACTTAGAAATTCCCTGTCAAAACTCTCAAAAATTCTCAAGCCCCTTTAGTGTGCAAGTGGAGTTAGCGAAGAGTGAAGTTCCGGCGACGTTCCAAGAAGATTCCGGCGACGAAACGATGCCCCGAAGCCTTCCTTAGTTTCCATTCCCTCTTCTCTTGTTCTATAGCTTGTAAGTCCTCTCTTCTCCTAGTATAAAAAGTTCTATCTACCCGACGGAAGCGGAAATAATCCGACTTCCGATTCGGTTTTTTCTATAAAACTCTACTTTTATTAATCAATAAAATTCCATACTGTCACATAATGTTTAACAAATATTAACAAACACTTTAAAACAAGTTTCATATCAAAATATTCTTTTATGCAATTTTTATTGTATTTTTACGGTAAAACACCACATACTACATTTCCGACATAAAACAACATAAAACTTGTATTACTTTTAGATAACTCATAAGGTAATGACCTACCTCATCACAGCTTACATCTTTGATATAGCACGATGAAGTTTTGGGAATATATTCATGGGATAACACGACTTTACAAATAAATACCATCAACTTACAAAACCATTTCTATTTAAAAGGTGTATCAATCAATTCCTTGCAATTGTGCCTCTACAACCCATTTTGGGGACCCCGATCGGGTTGGTACGGGTTATCGCACATATTCGGGTCCACTAGAACGAGATGCAGACCTCCGAAAGGAGCATTCAATCTCGATGGAATTTTTAATGCGTTTTTCTTTAGAAAATGAGATTTCTACAAGAATAAATAAAATTTATTTTATTAAATATATAACTATTATAAAAATATCTATTTTAATTATATTATATAAATATTCCAAGTTTTCTAAATCAAAGAAATCACTTTTACATGAAAATATCATCCAAATACAAAACAATTCCAATATTTTAATAAAATACCATATATTATGAAATTAGGTTCTACTCACTAGAAAATTTCACTTTTATGAAATATACTTCTACGAAAACCCTAAAGAAGATAACTAAATGCTTGAGGTGTATTTTGAAAATATACCAAAACTATTTTTACATAATAACCACTCAAGTTATATTAAATTACAATAGGGACCCTAGTAAACATAGGTTTAAGCGGAACCGGTCTCTTGAGCCTCAGAGAGCCGGAGAATATGGGTGCTTACTTATTTAAGGTAGACAATCTAACAAATGGTGTTATCAACACGGTAATTGTCTTGAAAAAAGACACAAATCCTGCCGTTCATGTGCAGCGGTTACCAATAACATCAAAATTAATTCAGAATTTCAAGTTCTCTTCATAGTGTCTGATTCATACTGAATCTCAATCTAATCAATCTGACTTGAATGTAATTCAAGTATAAACCACAATCCAACATGAATCCGACTATTCAATCTATATCAATCTGTATTGACCGAACCGAACCATGGATATACTCCGTCTACATGACTCTCCATTTATATCCATTATGTTTACTGATATCATGGTTTTGGCAAGTCGTCCATCTATATAAAAAACAATACAATCAATACAAAAGACATCGCGGGATTTATAAGGGGTAGATTGGTACGGAAGGCGTTAGAAGTGGCATGAGACTGTAACCATAATACACCTAACCTGAATATCCATTGACGTTGTACTGTAGATGAACGGTTCTTTGTGCTCCGTATACCTTAGTTTCCGGAATAGTGGGACTCTTCTCGTATACACCGGTATTTTCTGTACCAAGCTACAAACAACAGCGTTAACAATATAATCAAACACTATAAGATATATTTTTTTTTGTCTATTCTATCTCTACTCATCTTTAGAACTTACCGAGCGATTGTTCGCCGACGACATTCCTTTTCTTCTTTCTTTGGAATGTTGTCAGGTGTTTCGGACGCATTAGAGAACGAGCCCAGCACTAAGGATTTGGAGCAGTTTGCTTTTGACCCGGAGCTTTAGACACTTGTACATAATTATTTCATTTCAGTTATGCCATTGTTTAGGCATCACTTTCTTCTCATGTATTTACATTTCAGTTGTACCTGTAAAAAAATGTTTAATAAATAAAGTTGCTGTTCATTTACATTCATGTCTCTTGTGTACTTTACTTTATATTGCTTAAATATGCTTAGCGTGTTTACTTCTGAGTAAATACGTAGCGGATCTTGCCATGTCCTCTTTCCGTACACTGGGAAGCGGGGCGCGACAATTTATAGGATGAAATTAGGGTTTTGGAATTGAAGAAAGAATTAAAGAGCATTAAAAATTAGATTAAAGAATGAAATTTACTTCTCTGTGAAATTGCAGAGAAAATAAACAAAACATGGGTAATGGGGGTAGGCCAAGGGACATGTGTGCAAAGTCCGGGGCTTATTGCCTACGGGCGGACCGTCGGCGCCGGCCAAAAGGGCGATCTCGCCGGTAGTGCTAGGGCTTTGGCGCTCTGGATTTTGGCCATGTGTACTATCTGGTGTTAACTCCATATTGCACATGTTTGATTTCTCCGACTCTTCATTTTTACGTGTATTGCACGTGTAAACTTTTTGGGCTTCTTAAATGTTTAAATTAAAAATCAGAAAAAAATAATATGTGGCTGATGAGATTCGAACACAAGGGTTAAGTCACAGCAATGCAAGACTTTACCAATGAGCTATAAGTATTTTCTTGCCGTTATTAAACAAATTTAATTTATAACTTGTACTCAAGTTTGCAAACTCTATTCTGTACATTAACTTTAAAAATTTTCGTACAGTGAAATTAAAGTCGTTACATCGGCTGTCGGGGGTAAGCCTTCTATTCCATTAAGAATGTATAGAGCAGATACCCATTCACTTCTGCTTTCATCCGTTTCGAGTAAATTTTGGCAGCACCTTCCCGCTGTTCTCCGAGTACGCTGTAATAGAATAGATAATCATTTAAATGCTGTGAAACAACGTTGAAATGAACGTCTAATTTATCTTTGTACACGGAGAACCAGCGGAAAAGTGCCGACGAAATAACTCGAAATGAATGAAAACAAAAGTGAATGCAGGTGTTTGCTTTATACATTTCTAACTTGTCTACACTGGACAAATCTATCGGTTATCATACGATTGAATTTTCTCGTCACATAGACTACACGACGGATGTTAGCACCGAACTATACCGTCCGATATTTAACAACCTTCGTATAGTTCTATATTACGACGAACATCGAACGAATGTTAACAGATAGACGGGGACTAAGTCGCACTTTCATTTTCACATATGAGTATCGATGAGAATATGAAAGTTTCATATTATCAACGAGTATCATATATTGGTTTTAAGTTGAACATTTAACTTGAATAGGTTTTACATTTACATTTCGTTTTTAAAGATTTAAAGTTTTTAGTTTAGGGTAAAGTTTTCTTACGTTTATGGTAAAATTGTACGTTTACATTATTATCGAGTATTCTACTGAAGAAACTAGTGCACCCTAACCCTAACTTTAATTAACCCAAATTAACCTTAATCATCACCATAACTTAAATTATCTCTAATTAACCCAAAATTAAGCTAATGAAACCAAATTAACCCTAATCAGCACCCTAACCCAAATTAACCATATTTTACCTAATTAACCCAAATTATCACCCAAACCCAAATTAACTCTATTTTACCTAATTAACCCTAACCCTAATCATCACCTAAACCCTAACCCAAATTAACTCTAGCCCAAACCAAAATTAACCCTAATTAATCTAATTAGCCATAACCCTAATCATCACCAACTCTATTTAACCTAATTAACCCTAACTCTAATCATCACCCAAACCCTAACCCTAGCCCTATTTTACCTAATTAACCCTAACCATAATCATCACCTAAAACCTAACCCTAACCCAAATTAACTCCCAATTAATCCGGCCCTATAACCCTAACCCTATTTTACCTAATAAACCATAACCCTAACCCTAATCATCACCCAAAACCTAACCCTAACCCAAATTAACCTCCATTTATCTCGGCCTGTTAACCCTAACCCTAACCCTAAAATCATCAACAACACCAATTTAAAACAATAAAATTATAAATTAAAATCAAAATTAACTCACCTCGGCCGACAAGTAAAGTTCCTCGAGGAGGTGGAGAGCAAGGCTTCGACGAGCTGGAAGAGACCGGGAAGATAGAACTAGAAGGGGTGGAGGCGGCGACGAGGACGATTGGCGGCGACGAGGAACTCCACGAAGAGCTCGATCGACGGCGATGGACAAGGAAGGCGACGACGAGAGTGGGGTGGCGACAATGGGCGAGGGCACGGGTTGGTGGGAAATTTTGAGGACAGTGGGAAAATTCTTAGCTTTATTTTTTTTAAATAACCCCTTTTTTCCCCTAAGGATTAATCCGTAAGTCTCTTTTTTGCGGCACCGTAGGGACAAATGAATACATTGCATTTTAATATTTTTTAATTTATTTATGCTCTTACGGATTTAGCCATAGGGGCAAACAATGCCCCTACAGAGTAAACCGTAAGGTCAATAAAAAGTTGTCCCTACGAGTTATTCTATCCGTAGGGACAACCCCTCATTATAGTAGTGGGACTAATTTATGTTTAAGGTGATGTAGGCTCAAATAGTATATGGCTAAATTAGTATTTAGTTGTAATAACTTATTCTTAAATTCATTTAATATATATTAGCTCGTCGATATTAACTCGAAATTCAGATCGCTACTCAGGTTGCCAAAAATAATATTGAACATCTATATGTTTTTTTTTTGTTTTTTTTACATATTTTTGTAATTATTTTCAGCTATTATTTTCTAGTTTTTAAACAAGCTTGATAAAGCTCGAGCCTCGGCTTGGGCTCAGTAAAAGCTCTTGTTTGGCTAAAAAAGAGCCAAGCTTTGAACAATTTTTTGAAATCGTTTAAATGAACGAGCCAAGCTGAACAATCAAAAGGTCAACTAGTTTGACTCGTTTAACAGCTCTATACATATATGCATTTACCATTTCTTTTTTGAAATCCAAAATTTAATTAAAACTACAAAATGCAGCTAGGAAAATATAAATAAATTTTAGATCAATTCATTTTTATAAAACAAACATCTTCCTAAAATAAATGTTCTTAAATCTTTGGTTACTTTTTTTTAAATATAATTTATAATTAAAATACTAATTAAAATTTTTAACTAATTCATTTTATATTTAAATAAACTATTTGCAAAAATAGGGTTTGATTTTGAATTTTAAAATAAAAGAAGAAACAACTACCCTCGTTTTCAGGAAAACAGAAGAAGAAACAACTACCAAGTATAAGACATTTACTCTGAATAAAATAATAAGGAAATAATAATTAAAAATATATATTCATGGAAGAAGAAGGAAAAGAATACAATGGCAGAATTTGTATTCAACTAATTACCATTAAATGCATGGCATGTAATAGAATTTGATCCTTTTAAAGAAAATTTGGCGTGATCGATACTGGTGGAGGCCAATTTAATTTGGGCATATCTTGAGGAAACTCCAATATCACTATTTGTGTATTTAGTATCGTAATTTCTTTCCAATTGTCATCGACAAAGTGGATGCGATTCCCTTTCAGGTTAGAAAAGTTTCAAGCGGACAAAGATATGCTGGAGCCATTCCTGATGAAGAATAGCATGTTTTGATCCTCCTCAGGAGATTGCATCTTCAAACAACTAATCTTGTCGCCATCGACGACTAATTACTAGACCTCAAAAGAGACTGATCTCCATATATCTCCATCCTCATCCATATCTCCATCCCTTATAGAACAAACAACATTTGAGATGAGAATACAATCAAGTATTTATATATTAAATGATCATGTAATCTGGTTTAAAATCAAGTTGGATATTTCGAATAAGAGAGGAGCATTGAAAAACATTGCTTATGAGATCCCAGACTTTGACACGAGTAAAATTATCATCTATAGCGTAGAGAAGTCCTTTATGAAAAAGAATACCCTTATAGTGTGTTCCATCCATCACGGTCCAACCATCGATCGTCTCCACTTCTGGCGTATGCCAATCTTTGACGAAGCATGAACCACGGTATCACTACCCATGAGTTTTTCGACCATGAAACTGTAGATCTACCATGGTTATAGAAAAGATAGCGGCTGGTTTCTTCCATGCTAAACTCGAGCGCATCGTCCTCTTTGAAAGAGAGGGAATCGGCACAGTAGAGGTACTTGATGAGGTTCCCTTCATGGTTGTGACCTCCTGTATTGGAAGGGAGGGAGGGGATGGAAAGGAGGAGAATCTTAAAACGTGTAATTGGATTTAGGATATGCAACTCCGATCGCTCATCGGCAGTGATCAACCATCCTTCTGAAAATCCAATCCATACGCGCTTGCGGATATCCGGCTCAGGCATGTTATCCACACCTCATTCTCGGCTATATTGTAAAGTTTGCAACCCTTGAGAGGATCGGAGAACATCAACCGTGGTGATTATGGAACAGGCCCATGTAAATTTTGAGTTGCGGCAACATATCTCCAATACCTACACATGCACCGGCAATGGATACGGTCAACCGTCGGCAATCTATCGAAAGATCTCGGAGAAAATCTCAGGCGGAAACCACAACAATGAGAGGACCATCGATTTATCTCTACTATCTTAACCAGAAGAGGAAGGATCTACGAAATTGGCGAAAAATATAAAAAGCTATATATAGATTACAATAAGGGAAAATGAAGAAGTCCTGGTCAAAATCTCTGGACTAAAAAGAACTCCAAGATGCTTCAACCCTCTTAGTTTTGGCTAGCTTCTTGCTTTTCTTTCTCTCTCAATTTTCTTAGATGGCAGCCAAAACCTCATCTGATATTAATTGTTGGATATTGGGCTTCAACCGCTCAATATCCGTCTCTTCGGGTGGTCTCTATATATAGATATGATATATGGGGCAAGGGTAAATAAAGATCCGACGGGGTTAATTAATCAAGAGATTAATTATGGATAAGCTTGAGGGATCTGGAGAGATCTAGGGTTAAAGCCGTCGTCTTCTTCCTTCAACCTCGATCTACTTCGGTTGGCTAGCGGGGTGATTACGTAGAGGGTTCTCTCTTGATCAAAGCGTGGTTTCCTGCCGGACGTTGCGTGCAGGTAAGAGAACTTGGATCTAAAACGTGACATGGGTAAGAAAAACGATCCCACCATCGAAACATGCATATCTGTAAAACCCTTGAATAGATACTTGATTGTTTCCGCTGCTATGGTTGTGTCATGTTTATGTATCTATGCACCTTCTTGCTACATTGGTATCAAAACCGTGTATGTCCATGTTCATAGATCTTAGACCTGTGTTTTGCAACTCGAAAGTTGTGTCTTTTGTCTAAGTTAGATCAAAATTTTATTTTTTATTGATTTGACAGATCTATGATTATTAGGTTTAATGTTTGTGATGGATCTTTATAGATCTATCAATTTTTATTGCATCACAAGTCATACTAGATTAGATATAATTTTCGTTGACGTTTTGATATATGATAATTTGTTTCGTGATGTGAAATTGGTCATGAAACAAATTGTAAGAATAAAATTTTCAAAAAGATTGGATCTTGTTTTTTTTGTGTAAATTTTTTTAGTTCTTTTGTTGAAAATTTTATGGCGGCTAGGTCGCAAATTTTTAAAACCCCCTAATTCCAATTTTTTTATAAATTTGTGGGATTTATTTGGATTTTGGTAGGGATCACATATTTTTTTTAACAAAAATATGTTTTTCTGGATGAAAGGAAATTTTCTAGGATTGTTTTTTGATTTGGCAAGGCTAAATATTTTTTTGAAAGAAAAATAAATTTAAGATCAAGATAATATTTTTTTGGATTTTTTTTGGATTTTAATATTTTTTCTAATCTGAAAAATAAAGAATAGTTTTAAATCTAGGTTTTTTTCAGAGCGGGCAAGGCCCGCCAGACACTGGGTGCCGTAGGTTGGGCCTTCTTCGTCCAGGCCTAAGCTAGGGCCTGTCCGCATGCTGGGCCTGCGGGTGCAGACCGAGGCCAGCAAGCTGGGTTTGCGGATCTGGGCTCGGTCTGCAGGCATTTTTTTTAAAAGAAAAAAAAATAAGATGCACTCGAGCCGTGCTCGGACACCCGAACTTGGCTTGGCTAGGCTCAAAAATAAGAATTTAAAAAACATTTTTTTAATTCCAGAATATTTTCTGAAAATTTTAGGAAATTCCAGAACAACTCTTAAAAGTTAAGAAAAATTATGTTTGTGTTTTCTTGCTTTTTTTGAAATTCCTACTGATCAAGTTTTGGGTTAATTTGAGAATCTTTGTCATTAACTCGGGGAGTTATTTTTTATTAGAAAAAATTTTACACATCAAAAGTTTCAAAAAGAAATTATTCTCACCTAAAATCTTAGACATTTAATGAGAAGTTGTTTCAGTGGGAGTGCCTGTAGCATGTGTTAAATTTCATAGGAAACGGAAAACCCTAAAAAACGAAAAATATTAAATAGAATAGTTTAATAAAAAGTGAAATTTGTTAGATTGTTTGTTGTATGATTGTGATGTGCATGGCGTAGTTCAGGAATAAAGACACATGTTGCACTCATTAATAAAATCTGACAAATTTCAAGTGAGAGATTTCGTAATAGAGATGTGAATTAAGATTCAACTATCCTATCTATTCCGCTTCTAGAAATCTTAAACCGTCTTCCAATCATTTTAACAAAAATTTAAATTTTATAATTTTGAAAGATGTGGTTGGGGCCATAGGCTTTTCTTCTCTTTCTTCATGGTATAGCTTTATTTTTGTTGTTAAGATGGGTTGAAAACGAAGTGTTCTTTAGGAAAGAACGATACTTCACAAAATGACAATAGTCTTAACGCATCCATAATAAAATCAAGATATCATCAGCCTCTATTGATAAAATTAAAATACTGCAAGTGCATGACTCATTTGTAGCAAGCGCGTAACTACGAGTCGATCCCACATGGAAGGCTATTAATTAATTATTTGCTCAATCAGATTAAAAATAAAAATCTAATTTTTATACTTAAAATTTAAAAAGATGATTTTTACCACTTTAAAATTAAAATAGAAAATAAGAATAATTAAATTTAATGATAAAAGGCCATACCTAGGGTGTTGAATCCCCTAAACTAGTTATAAAAAAATCTGCATAAATCATAATCTTAAAGTTCGTATTTTTACAACCTATGACCTAGTTTGAAAGTGTAGATTATATGAACTCTAATCCTATATAACTTATCAAGCTATCTAGTTCGTAAGTTTATAAAAATATAATTTTTAATATTCTAATGCAATTTAAACTTAAATATGATCTTACTAATCCAAAGTATAGGCTATGAGTGATGCTAAATAACCTATGAAAGCGATCTAGAAAAATCAATATATGTTTCACCTACATTTATCTTTTAAGGGATTATTTTTACAATAATGATTTATATGATTAACCCTTTTACTAATCTAGGTTCATCCTACCCTAGGCATGGTAATATTTAGCTACTCATACTAAAATTAAAAACACAAAATTTGCATAAATTAAAAGAGAAAAATATGATTGAAAATAAATGCAAGTAAAAGAAAAACAAGAAATAATAAATTGCAATAAAGCATAAAAATACAAACTTGAGGACTTGATCTTCTACTCCACCATGCATGATAAGAAAAGAATTACATTTCTTTTGGTGACTAAAAACTAAATGTAAGGTAGAAGACGCTTTCTGTAATCCTCGAGACCATCTATAATATTGACTTACGACGAAAAACCTTAAATCTAAACAAATCGAAACCTCTCACAAAAATCCAACGGCGGATATTGACATTTGGTCGCTGGACCGCCGCCATTTACATGTAACTGGACGCTTAATCGCAGTCATTTCACGTCCGTTTGGGCTGAATCTTTTACTACAATCTTCTGGCTTAATTTGAATAGTTTTAATCACATAAAATCTTGAGTATATTGTCGTATCTGTGGAGTTACGATGGATTCTCAATTTATTATTAAATTAGGCTGATAGGATCGTTGATCATTATTTGATTTTGGTTTCTTGATTTGATTTTGCTTCTTGATTTGGCTGTATTTAAATCTGCAAAATATCTTAAACAAATATTTAATAGTATCTATTCTATTTAGGAAAATATTTGAACGTTTTAAATCACAATTATCCATTTATTATTATTTAAGATACATATAATTGTATTTTTGACAGATAAGTCCATAAATGTTCTTAAATTATAATTAATGGTATTTATTAATTAACAAAAGATATGAAAAATCTAGTAAATATTGTGCAATAAATGTGCTGATCAAATACCCCCACACCTATCTTTTGCTCGTTCTCGAGTAAAACTAAAAAAGAAAATCCAAAAAAGAAAAAAAAACTAGATAAATCCTAGCTCACATTCGCAGGCATTGCGATTGCACTTAGAATGTATAACAAGCCGTTAAACCTCTAAGTATCTCTATTAGGAGGAATGTTTTCTTCTGAGGGTTTTCAGCGAATTACACCCACAAAATTCATAAATAAAAGAAAAGAAACAAGAAAATGAAGATTAGGAGGAACTCCATAAGTATTTCGAAGGTTTGTAAAGTCCTACGCTTCTCAAGTTTTAATTTTAAAGTTTATTCTTTAATCTAGGATTTCTATCATTTTTAATTGAATACCGAGTCAAATTTTTCACTCTGCAGTCAAGCTCCCTTATGCCTTTGCACTCGAGGGCCAATCTCCGTCCGGCCCGAGGAAACCTTTGCACGCCTCCGTTACCTTTTGGGAGGCCTACGCCCCATAGAAAATGTCTACCTAAGACTGTCCCTTGGCCCGTCGGTCCTGACACAAGGTTAGAATTCTAGCTCTTCCAGAGTGGTATCCAATAGTCAAGAATTCTTGACGGTATCGAGCTGGAACAACCTGTTCTTCTTGAATACCACGATTCAAGGCCAAAGAATTTCCCGCTGCTACCATATAATATTCATCTTTATTTGGTGATAAATAAATCATCCGTCTTTCACCGATTTTCGTTTTTACACACCTTCGTGCTTATGCAATAGTCTTTTGATCTTTGAAGTTCAATTAAAACCTTCATATCTCCGTTAACTTCCCTCTTCAATATATATATATATATATATATATATATATATAATGGAGGAAAGATGTCATGGAGGGGATTTCCTCTTATGGCGTCGAAAAAATACACCTTCCCTCATTTTTTCTGCCGATCGGCACCTACTATCTTCATCATTATCATCTAAGATGTGAGTACACCAAATTTCATGTGATTTTATAATCATTTCACTGTTGATTTAGCAATGTAAAAAGTTCTAATGTCGGTAAACCTTTAATTTTGAACCCACTAAATCAACGGTGAAAATGTTTTCCTCCTATGGCATCGAAAAAATATACCCTCCATCGTATTTCTGACAATCGAAACCCATCATCTTCATCGTTATCATCTAAGATGTGGGTACATCAAATTTCATGTGATTCTAAAACTTTTTCCTTGTTGATTTAGTGGGCTCAAAATTAATGGTTTACCGTTATTAGAACTTTTTACATTACTATATTAGAACTTTTTACATTACTAAATCAACAGTGAAATGATTATAGAATCACATGAAATTTGGTGTACCCACATCTTAGATGATAATGATGAAGATAGTGGGTGTCGATCGGCAGAAAAAATGAGGGAAGGTGTATTTTTCCGACGCCATAGGAGGAAATCCCCTCCTATGACATCTTTCCTCCATTATATATATATATATATATATATATATATATATATATATATATATATTGAAGAGGGAAGTTAACGGAGATATGAAGGTTTTAATTGAACTTCAAAGATCAAAAGACTATTGCATAAGAAACGGTCCTAAACACATCCTCGCCCTCGCATCTATCTCGTTCCCTTCGAACAAGCAAAATTCGAGATGAGGATACAACCAAGTATGAATATAAGAAACGATCATAGGATACAACCAAGTATGAATATAAGAAACGATCATAGGATACAACCAAGTATGAATATAAGAAACGATCATAATCGGGTTCCAGATCGAGTTGAATAGTACGAATAGCACATGGGCGTTGAGAAGTGTTGGTTGTGAGATCCCAGACTTTGACTTGTTCATAATTATCCAACGTGTAGAAAAAGCCTTCATGAAAAAGAAGACTTCTATAGAATTTTCCCTCCATTGTGGTCCAAACATCATCTTCACTTGTAGCAATAGTCAATCTTTGAAAAGGCATGAATAAGAGAATCACAAGCCATGAATTTTGCGACCATGAAACCACAGATCTACCATGAGTAGAGAAAAGATGGCGTTTAGTTTCTTCCATGCTGAACTCAGATGCCTCATCCTCTACAAAAGATTCGGAATCAAAACAATAGAGGTATTTGATAAGGTGTCCTTGGGGGTCGCGCTTCGCTCCAATTGAAGGAAGGGAGAGGATGGAAGGGAGGGGGATCTGAACACGTGTGATTGGATTTAGGAGATGCAAATCTGATCACTCGTCAGCTGTGATCAACCATCCTTCTGATGAACCGATCCATACGCGCTTACGGATATCCGGCTCAGACAAATTATCCATATGATACTCCTCGTTCCCGGCTATATTGTAAAGTTTGCAGTCCTTGAGGGGATCGGAGAACATCAACCATGGTGATTCTGGAACAGGCGTATGGAAATTTTGCATTTCGGCAGCACATCTCCAATCTCTACACACGCATCGACAGCGGATACGGTCGACCGTCGACAATATATCAAAGATCTTGGAGAAAATCTCAGATGGAAACCACGACCATGAGAGGGCCATCAAATTATCTCTCTGTTGGCTTAACCAGAAGAAGAGGAGCTATAATATTAGAGATGAATTATGTTAACAGGTCATGAAATATTTATAAAGCTCACCCATTGTTCTTTTTCTAAGAATCGTGATCTTGTAAAATAAATCGATGTTAAAATCGTACCTAATCTCTTTTCTAAAAACAACTTTCAATCGTAATATTTCTATTTACCACTCTTGAATCTCAAAGTTTCTTTAATATCATTTCAAATCTTTAAAATTATATATTTCACCTTTAATTATCGTTATATTTACAAAACGCACCATTAAATATCTAAACTACTTCAAACTTTCTGTTCTAATTAATCTCAAGATTAGATTTTAACTACATATATTTTGCAATTCCTGGTCCTTTCATATTGAAATAAATGCGTCTATATCTTAACTTTTAGAAGATATCTCGCTTGAAATAACTAAATTAGGAGTTTTCGAATATAATACAAATTAAAGCTGAAATTTAAAAATAAATGATAAAACAAATTGGTGTGTAATTTGAGAATTCTAAGTATATGCATGGTTTACATTTCAGGAAATAAAAAAGTATTGGGTTGTTATATAGGAAAGAAAAGAAAGAAAGGAATAAAACCTAACATGAAATTTTGCATCAAGTACCTAACATACATTTTTCTTCTTAAATTGGAATAAAGGTGTAATCAAATCTTGTTCTTGTATTATAATCACGTCAAATTAGGAGTTTAACTATATAAATTAAGTTTTCTAATAAAATGATGTTAAATATAATCTTTTGTGTGTCTCATACACACACACACACACGGGGAAAATTGATAAACATTTAATACCTAAATTTCAACTTGATTCCATGAGTTCTAGCCACTTTCCCTCAAAACTATCACTGATGATTCTCAATAACGGTAATCCCTTATATCATGACACGTGGCGGACGACGTGTCACATGCGTAAACCAGTTAGGCCTCTGATGGCCACGGAGGGGGAACTGGCATGCTACAGTGGGGGCTTCCCTCAAACCCTGTCTCTGAGGTTGCACCCCACTCCTTACCCCCGAGCATTTCAGCAGACAAGCCAACTGTCAGTTTGCTCTACTCCGAGCTATCGCAGGCCCGAGCTTCTTCGGCCATCCGGCTCGCCTCCGAGCTATCACAGAACCAAGATACCTCGGCCTCCCGCTCATCCCCGAGCTCTCCCGCCGAAGTCATATTCCTCAGTCTCATCGACCAATCAACGGCACCACTCACAGGCGCAACCGCTATCCCGCGAATCTCGCCATGCGCGAGATATCCGCCGGTCACATCCCACGTTTCACGCCATCACGATCCTACATTAACGAGCCTGTCTCGTCATTAATGCGGGATCCCGTCCATCATGCGGGCGTGACGTCGGGAGCGTAACGGCCAGCGTGATTCTCGCGCCTGCCTGGCTGGTGTCACCACTATATGTACCCCTCCTTTAGACGGTTCAAGTAAGTCATTTTCTCTCCACTAAGCCGCTACTCTGCTCGGATTTCCTCTCTAACTTGATCGTCGGAGGGTCCTCGGTGGTATAACCACCCCGGAACTTCCTTGCAGGTAGCTCGGCAACAACAATCTCAAACCCATTGAGATCCACACGCTTCAGGAGCCAGCCTTCAACTCCAATCTCAGCCGTCCATCGTCGCTCCCAGAGGATCTACGGAAGGTAACATCTTGACGTGATCCGACATCCGTCAACTGGCGCCGTCTGTGGGAAGCTTCTTGATTCCACTAAAACAAAAGTTCATCTTTCGATCTCAACCCAATGGCGAGCGATCACTACGACGATCCAAGCACTAGCCGCCGCCTCCCCCACAACGGAGGCGCGGACGAATCTCCTCCCCCGAACGCCATCAAAGCCCTAGTCGTCCGGATAGATCGCCTCGCGTCCATCGTGGATGCGCTTGTCCGAGTCCAAACGGCAGGGAAAGCTCCCCAGGTCGCCGCTCCCCCGCCTCGGAACCGGGACCCCTACAGAGGAAGAGAAGACTATGCTCGTATCGGCATTGCCGACCACCGCCTCGCTACCTTCCACGGCTGCAGATCTTCCGGACCAACACATTCCATGACCCGCTGGGCCTCCCATAGTTCACCACCGAGGTCCATCGCCAGAGCGCCTCGCCCCGAGCCCCTTCGCTCCCCTGCCCCTCCCGAGGAGATATCGGCCAGCTTGCCTGCTTCCAGGCATGACCAACACCCCTTCCCTCAATGGGGTCGCGCGGACGGGACTCGTCACGGCAGCTCGAAGACTACCTCGCCAGGGGACCTGAGGAACCTCATCGAAAGGAAGCGGGGCCGCAGTCAGGCACAAGTCTCCAACAACAGAGGCCAAAGATCAGAATGTGCCGAAGTCTCCAACTACCTCGCCGCTTGTTTCACACACAACTATACTGCCGCGCGGTATACATTGAGCCTTTCTCGGCGAAATAGAAATGACGCGGCTCCGGCGCTTCACCTCCCCCACGCATTCATGACATATGTCACCCGCGGCTGTCCCTCTTCCTGATACTCACACCGGGAAGATCGGACAGAACCTCACGAATCAACCGGGAAGCAACCCTGCTCGGCCAGTCCTTAGCAGGCCTCCTACGGCCCCTCCAACGCTAAGGATCAAAGCCCTCACCAAGAGGCAGCTGAGCGACTGCCCTGCTCGGCTATCCCTGGATGGTAGTTCACTACCCCACGACGTCAGGGATCTAAGCCCTCACCAAGAGACAGCCCAGTAGCTACCCTGCTCGGTTATCCCCGGCTGGTAGTTCCCTGCCCCACGATGCCAGGGATCTAAGCCCTCGCCAAGAGGCAACCGAGCAGCTACCCTGCTCGGTCCATCCTTAGCAGGCCTCGCACGGCCCCACCCATGCTAAGGATCAAAGCCCTCGCCAAGAGGCAACCGGGCCCGCCCTTGCTCGGTTATCCCTGGCTGGTAATTCCATACCCCGCAACGCTAGGGATCGAAGCCCTCACCAAGAGGCAGCCTAGCAGCTACCCTGCTCGGCCATCCATTGCTGGTAGTTCCATACCCCGCAACGCCAGAGATCGAAGCCCTGACCAAGGGGCAGCCCAGCAGCTACCTTTCCTGGTAATTCCATACCCCGCGACGCCAGGGATCTAAGCCCTCACCAAGAGGCAGCCCAGCAGCTACCCTGCTCGGCTATCCCTGGCTGGTAGTTCCATACCTCGCAACGCCAGGGATCGAAGCCCTTACCAAGAGGCAGCCCGGCAGCTACCTTGCTCGGCTATCCCTGGCTGGTAGTTCACTACCCCACGACGCCAGGGATCGAAGCTCTCGCTAAGAGGCACCGGGAAGCAACCCTGCTCGGCCCGTCCTTAAGGATCAAAACCCTCGCCAAGAGGCACCGGTCAGCAACCCTGCTCGGCCCGTCCTTAGTAGGCTTCTTACAGCCCCTCCCGCGCTAAAGATCAAAAGCCTCGCCAAGAGGCAACCGGGCCCGCCTTTGTTCAGTTATCCCTGGTTAGTAGCTCCATACCCCACAACGCCAGGGATCTAAGCCATCGCCAAGAGGCACCAGGCAGCAACCCTGCTTGGCCCGTCCTTAAGGATTAAAGCCCTCGCCAAGAGGCACCGGGCAACAACCCTGCTCAGTCCGTCTTTAGTAGGCCTCTTACGGCCCCTCCCGCGCTAAGGATCAAAAGCCCTCGCCAAGAGGCAACCGGGCCCGCCCTTGCTCGGTTATTTCTGGCTGGTAGTTCACTACCCCACGACGTCAAGGATCTAAGCCCTCACCAAGAGACAGCCCAGCAGCTGCCTTGCTCGGCTATCCCTGGCTGGTAGTTCACTACCCCCACGACGTCAGGGATCTAAGCCCTCGCTAAGAGGCACCGGGCAACAACCCTGCTCGGCCCGTCCTTAGTAGGCCTCTTACGGCCCCTCCCGTGCTAAGGATCAAAAGCCCTCGCCAAGAGGCAATCGGGCCCATCCTTGCTCGGTTATCCCTGGCTGGTATCTCCCGACCCCACAACGCCAGGGATCTAAGCCCTCGCAAAGAGGCACTGGGCAGCAACCCTGCTCGGCCCGTCCATAAGGATCAAAGCCCTCGCCAAGAGGTACCGGGCAGCAACCCTACTCGGCCCGTCCTTAGTATGCCTCTTAAGGCCCCTCCTACGCTAAGGATCAAAAGCCCTTGCCAAGAGGCAACCGGGCCCACCCTTGCTCGGTTATCTCTGGCTGGTAGTTCACTACCCCACGACGCCAGGGATCTAAGCCCTCACCAAGAGGCATCCCAGCAGCTACCCTGCTCGGCTATCTCTGGCTGGTAGTTCACTACCCCACAATGCCAAGGTTCTAAGCCCTCACCAAGAGGCAGCCCAGCAGCTACCATGCTCGACTATCTCTGGATGGTAGTTCACTACCCCACGACGCCAGTGATCTAAGCCCTCGCCAAGAGGCACCGGGCAGCAACCCTGCTCGGCCCGTCCTTAAGTATCAAAGCCCTCTCCAAGAGGCACCGAGCAGCAATCCTGCTTGGCCCGTCCTTAGTAGGCCTCTTACGGCCCCTCCCGTGCTAAGGATCTAAGCCATCACCAAGAGGCAACCGGGCCCGCCTTTGCTCGGTTATCCCTGGCTGGTAGTTCACTACCCCATGACGCCAGAGATCGAAGCCCTCACCAAGAGGCAACCGAGGAACTACCCAGCTCGGTCATCCTTAGCGGGTAAAATTTTACCCACCGACGTTGAGGATCTGAAGCCCTCCTCGTGAGGCCGCCGAGTTTCTTCCTGCTCGGCGCATCCTCAGCGGGCAGCCTCCTGCCCATCAGACGCTGAGGATCTGAAGCCCTCATCGCGAGGCCGCCGAGTTTCTTCCTGCTCGGTGCATCCTCAGCGGGCAGCCTCCTTCCTATCAGATGCTGAGGATCTGAAGCCCTCCTCACGAGGCCGCCGAGTTTCTTCCTGCTCGGCGCATCCCCAGCATGCAGCTTCCTTCCCATCAGACCCTGAGGACCCGAAGCCCTCATCGCGAGGTCGGTGAGTAGCTTACTGCTGGGCGCATCCGCAGCGGACAGCTTTCTACCCTACAAACACACGGATCTAAGACCCACCGAATAAACTCATACTCAACGCGCGATCAGCACCTCAACTCCGGCAAAGGGAGGATATCGACCTTCCCGCACTCATCCTTCATTCGACTCATACTCGATGAGTGACAACAAGAACGCTGTGTCGTCCCCGAACAATCCACCATAAGAAATTACCGGCGCCAAGCCGCACAGAAAGAACCAAGCAATCCACTCTCGACCCGACCCACAAGTAGATCGGAACGAGAGTGGGGGCTAATGATGATGCTCAATAACGGTAATCCCTTATATCATGACACGTGGCGGACGACGTGTCATATGTGTAAGCCAATTAGGCCCCCGAGGGCCACGAAGGGGGAACCAGCGTGCTACAGTGGGGGCTTCCCTCAAACCATGTCTCCGAGGTTGCACTCCACTCCTTTCCTCCGAGCACTTCAGCAGCCAAGCCAACTGTCCCTTTTCTTTACTCCGAGCTATCGCATGCCCGAGCTTTCTCGGCCATCTGGCTTGCCTCCGAGCTATCACAAAACCAAGATACCCCGGCCTCCCGCTCATCCCCGAGCTCTCCCGCCGAAGTCATCTTCCTCAGTCTCATCGACCGACCAACGGCACCACTCACAGGCGCAACCGCCATCCCGCGAATCTCGCCATGCGCGAGATATCCGCCGGCCACATCCCACGTTCTACGCCATCAGGATCCCCCATTAACGAGCCTGTCTCGCCATTAATGCGGGATCCCGCCCATCATGCGGGCGTGACATCGGGAGCGTAACGGCCGGCGTGATTCTTACGCCTGCCTGCCTGCTGCCACCACTATATAAACCCTTCCTTCAGACGGTTCAAGTAAGCCATTTTTACTCCACTAAACCGTTGCTCTGCTCGGATTTCCTCTCTAACTTGATCGTCGGAGAGTCCTCGATGGTATAACCACCCCGGGACTTCCTTGCAGGTAGCTCAGCAACAACAATCTCAAACCCATTGAAATCCACACGCTTCAGGAGCCAGCCTCCAACTCCAATCTCAGCCGTCCATCGTCGCTCCCAGAGGATCTACGGAAGGTAACATCTTGACGTGATCCGACATCCGTCAACCACGAACTTCTAAAATGATGCAGAACTACCACAAACTTTTCCTTGTACCATAAAACTCCCTAACGAGGTTAATATAAGTTTAAAAAAAGATAAAATGACCGAAATGCCCAATAAATATTAGTTTTAAAATTAACGGTGAAAATATGTTGGATCCCCATCAAATTTGGTATATCCACATCTTACACAATGAAGATGACGATGGTGGATACTAACCGTCGAAAAAATTGAAGTGTTGGATTTTTCGACGCAATAAGAGGAAACTTCCTCCTGGCCTAAAAACTGTAGTAATATTTTCACCGTAAATTTATAGGATAAATTATCAAAATTCACAAGGACTTTTATCCATTGTTAAAAATGAATGGCATAGAAACTGTAGTCAAAACCCCTTAAAAGAGTTTTTAGTTGTCAAAAAACCCTTACCTATGATATCTAGTAGTTTCCTACTATATCTAGTTTCCTACGATATCTAAGCAGCAGCTTGCGATATCCAAGCAGTTTTCTGTGATATCTAATTTTTTTCCTGCGATATTTAAATAACTTGTATTAATTGGTTGGATATAGCAGGCTACTATGTAGATAAGAAATTTCCAAAACGGTTTTGACTACCGTATTTGGGATAGAGGGTTTTTGAAAATGGAAAAGAGTGCTTAATTGGGTTTCTTTGAAAATTTACCCAAATTAATTTATATATGTTGGGTATTTCGGTCATTTTATACTTTCAGCTAACCCCATGTTATTCCGTCTTTGAGTTTTGCCGGACATGGGAAGTTCGTGGTAGTTTAGCATAATTTAATAAATTCATGGTAGTTTTGGGGGAACGTGGATAAAATTTATGGTATCAAGTTAAAATTTAAGGAAATTTTATTATTTAGAAAAATGAACAATTTTTTATTTTCCATGATTAAAAATGTAAAACAGTGTATATCTTTATATAGTCCTTGGGATTCTTACTTATTTGTTTGCACATTATTGATTTGATATTAAAATAATGTTGTGTGTTTTACAAAAATAATTGTATAACTTATAGAGATTTTTTTAATTTAGATTTGTTATTTAAATCGTTTATTTGAATTTCTTATGGTAAGGAAATTTAGTTTATACCAGTTTTTTAGTTTATTTCTAGAAGTACTACTGAAACACATTATTTTTACATGCGCACTGACAACGGATAACGGATACGGTCGACCGTCGACAATTTATCTCCAGTATCTACATACGCACCGACAACGGATACGGTTGACCGTCGACAATTTATCAAAGATCTCTGAGAAAATCTCAAACCACGACCATGAGAGGGCCATCAAATTATATTTGTTTTCTTAACAAGAAGAGGAGCTATAATATTAGAGATGAATTATGTTAACAGGTCTTAAAATATTTATAAAGCTTATCCATTTTTTTAAAAAAAAAATCGTGATCTTGTAAATTAAATCGATGTTAAAATTGTACCCTAATTTCTTTTCTTAAAACAACTTTCAATTGTAATATTTCTATTTATCACTCTTAAATCTTAAAGTTTCATTAATATCATTTCAAATCTTTAAAATTATATATTTCACCTTTAGTTATCGTTGTATTTACAAAACACGCAATTAAATATCTAAACTAGTTCAAACTTTCTGTTCTAATTAATTTCAAACTTCGATTTTAACTACATATATTTTGCAATTCCTGATCATTTCATATTGAAATAAATGCGTCTATATCTATATCTTGACTTTTCGAAGATATCTCTCTTGAAATAACTAAATTAGGAGTTTTCGAATATAATAGAAATTAAAGATGAAATTTAAAAATAAATGATAAAAGAATTTGGGGTGTGTGTTATATCAATAAATCCTAAACTGATGTAATTTGAGAATACTTAGTAAATTAATGGTTTGCTTTTCAGAAATTAAAAAAAAAGTTTTGGGTTGTTATATGAAAAAAAAGAAAGAAAGAAAACCTAAAATGAAAATTTGCATCTGAGTACCTAACATACATGTTCTTCTTAGGGTTTTTTACTTGTAGCACCCACAAAACGTAGCAAATTCCTTTCTAATCTTCCAAAACTTGATATTTAGTTTTTAAAACCTCCCTCCTTCCCAAAACTAATACGATACATCATTTTACTCCCTTTTACGATTTCCGTTAGAAAAAACCCCGTTAATTTTAGTTTTAAATTTCTCCATAGATTTTAGATTTACTATTTATCCGAAGACAACAAATAAGACCGTAGAAGCATTCAAGTTCTTCATAGGTAGAAAAGTGTGTTGAAAATGCTTCTGATCTTATGGCTGCTTTTGAAAAAGGTGCAGCAGTAGCGTACACCCTAATATCAACTGAGAAAAGAAATTGAGTATTTCCAAAGAAGATGAGAGGTTGAGATATTTTAAGGAAAAACCAAATGTTATGCCGTTAAAAGTTGACGGAAATAGTAAAGGCGATAAAATGATGTATCTTATTAGTTTTGGGGGGTAAAAAGTAAATATCAAGTTTTGAGAGTAGAAAGTAATTTGTTATATTTTGTAAGGGCTATAATTTAAAAAAACATTTTTTAAACTTATATTAACCTTATTAGGGAGTTTTGTAGAACAAAGGAAAGCTTGTGGTAGTTCAGTATCATTTTAGAAGTTTGTGGCAGGTTTGAAGGAAAGCGGCTAAAAGCCATGATATCAAGTTGAAATTTAGGCATAAAATATTTACCAATTTTCCAGATCCTGACACACGCAAAAAAATTATATTTAATGTTATTTTATTAAAAAACATATTTTTATATGGTTAAACTCCTAATTTGACGTGATTATAATAAAAAAAGAAGATTTGATTGCTTCTTTATTCCAATTTAAGAAGAAACAATGTATGTTAGGTACTTAGATGCAAATTTTCATTTTAGGTTTTCTTGCTTTCTTTTTTTCTTATAACAAACCCAAACTTTTTTTAATTTCTAAAAAAGCAAACCATTTACTAAGTATTCTCAAATTACACCAATTTAGGATTTATTGATATTAGCTTTAATTTCTACTATATTCGAAAAACCCTAATTTAGTTACTTCTTGAGAGATATCCTCGAAAAGTCAAGATTGTCACATTTATTTCAATATGAAAGGACCAGAAATTACAAAATCTATATTATAGTGCAAAAGGACAATTTTGGAATTGATTTGAAGGTTTTCGCTATCTAATTTGCAAAAGAAATTCATTATATCTAATTCGACGATCGGCATATATCATCTCCATGTTTATCATCTAAGATGTGGCACTACTAAAATAGGGGGTTGCCCCTACGGATAACGACATCCGTAGAGGCAGATTTAGTTTGGTCCTACGGATTAATCCGTAGGGCCAAACGGTTGCCCCTACGGTCCTTACATATTTATTTAAAAATTATTAAATCTTAAATTGTTGTTTGCCCCTACGGAGCCGCAAACCAAGAACCTACGGACTTATCCGTAGGGGCATCTAAATAGAGATTTAAGTAAAAAGGCAGATCGATCCCTACGCTGATTATCTCTAAATATTATTTTCCCATCACAGCACATGGCCCGTTGTAATGATAATTTATAATCTGTCGTCTTGGATGGCTATGGACCAATCATACTTTATGATGCCTCTTCTTATCGACGGACCAAACTCACCGGGGAACAATATCGACGTCTATCTCCGACCTCTGATCGAGGAGTTGAAATCTTTATTCATTGATGGTATAGAGACATATGATGCAAACACAAATACAACCTTCATACTGCGTGCGGCTTTAATGTGGACAATTAATGACTTTCCTGCGTATGGAATGCTATCAGGTTGGTCCGTACATGATCACAAAGCATGTCCTCATTGCCATGAACATACAACATCAAAATTCTTGAATTTTAGCAGGAAGGTTTGTTATTGCGGCCATCGACGTTTCCTGCCTCCAGACTACCCTTATAGGTTAGACACGATTCACTTTGATGGTCATCAGGAGCTTCTTGGACCTCCATCCCCATTGTCCGGAGAGAACGTGACTGCTAAATGGGATGGTTACAATAATGTGACCTTCGGGATGGATCCGACGAAACATGTCAAACCACCATTTTGGAATAAGTTAAGTATTTTCTTCGAGCTTCCGTACTGGTCAACAAATTTAGTGCGTCATTGTCTGGACGTCATGCATATAGAGAAGGGAGTATTAGAGCACATACTTAACTTGCTTTTTTGTAAAGACGGGAAATCGAAAGACAACCTGAATGCTTGGATGGATCTACAAGAGTGGGGAATAAGAAGTGAATTGCACCCTAGACCGGTAACGGGTAAACCGGGTAAGTTTGTACTTCCCATTGCCGCTTATCATATGTTACAACCGGAGAAGAAAAGATTCCTGTAAGTGTTGCATGATTTGAAAGTTCCCATAAGTTTCTCAAGATCATTCAGCAAGAAAATAAAAATTGTGAAGGGCAAGATCGATGGGCTGAAAAGTCATGATAACCATGTTATCGTGGAGAACCTTCTTCCATTAACCCTCAGGACTTCTCTCCCCGAATCGGTTGGTCTAGTAATCAACGACCTATGTTGTTTTTTCAGAGAGTTGTGTGCTAAAACACTGGAGGTTGTGACACTGGATAAACTAGAAAATTCTATTGCGTTGATACTTTGCAAGTTTGAGCGTATTTTCCCACCGTCATTCTTCGATATCATAATACACTTGACGGTTCATCTTGCAACTAAGGCTAAGTTAGCCGGACCGATACAATATCGATGGATGTATCCCGTCGAGAGGTACGTGTAATTTTTCGTTTCGCGTAATTTATAAATTTATTGTTGTCATGTATGCCCGTATTTATTTATTCAACATATTTTCATTAGGTACCTCTACACTCTTAAAAAGTATATACGCAATAAAAATCGATCAGAGGGTTCTATCATGCAAGGTTATCTTCTTGATAAAGCAACCACATTTTGTTCCCACTATCTGGACGAGAACATTGAGACAAGACTTAACCGGCCTCGAAGAATTCAAGACGGGCCATATAGTAAAGCCGAGTATAAGAGGGTAGACACTATGTTTATCAACAAGACATACCGGTTTATCTTGCTTAATTGCGCATGTCTTGAACAAATTAGAGAGTAAGTTTTTTTTGGATTAATTGTTATATTTGTGTTTGTGTGTGTATGAAATGATATAATATTAATGTCACCATTATTTGTCGAAAACAGAATTCATTTTAACGAGGTACGTGAGGGGCATCCTGATTGGAACGAAGAACAATTGGAAAAATATCATCAGGATAATTTTTGTGATTGGGTCACAGATCATATAAGTTATTCGAATAACATTTTATTGCTATCAGTTTTAATCTAAACTTGTATCGTTATGTATTTTTCGTAAAATTTATTATGTTAGATCCACGATCCGAACTTGTCTGCATCATTTGAGAGTGATTCAAGATGTTTAGCTTAATTTCCTAGTATGGAGGTTGCATATTACAAAGGATTTGGTGTCCTTGGATACAAATTCGAAGTTAAGGACATAAAACATCTAGAACCACTCAGAATAGTGGGATTGCGACGGTAGGATCGGACGGTGTGATTTATTATGGGTACTTAAATTGTATACTCGGCATCCACTATCCCGGAAGATCAGAACCCTTTTATATATTCTAGTGTGCTTGGTACGATACGCAAACCGATACGGATAAGTGGAGAAGCAATCTTGGGACTTGGAAAGATGAATATGGATTGACCAGTGTGAACACACTTCGATTTTACGGTCAGGAAGATCCGTTTATCTTTCCGAACCAAGCGTTCCAAGTATACTACTCACAGTGTTTGTGTAACACCCGAGCCCAATGCTACTAATGTTAGTTGTATGTATGCCCTAGAGGCCAGTATTGTACAGATGATGTATATTATATTGGATGCTTGGACATATATAGAGATGACTTTCTTGCTCGATATGATAGTATGCTATCTGGTTACTCTTTATCTTAACATGTATACTAGTCTCTTTAAACTGTCTTATAGTTACATGTTGGTAAAGCCCTTAGGATGTGTACTTGACTGCCTGGACTATGATGCAGATCATACTAGTGGGGACATGGTAGTTCATAAGTACATCCTTCAAGGTCGACGGGGCATCGATATACCAGTGTAGACTAGCGTATACGCTTCTCGACCCATGAGATGGGCGATGGATGATCCCATATCCATTGGTGTTTGACATCAGAGATGGTATACAGGTGCTCAGTGGAGACTGGGTACACTGGACGGACTCGCCGAGAACTCCCAGATGGTATTATACCTCACGTCAGATGGCAGTTCTCAGGTGACACTTGTGCAGGTTAGTCTGTAGACCCGAGATCGTCATAGAGGCTTGTGTGATTCCCACTGTGCTTTGATCTCCACCTTACCACGTCCATGAGGGCATGCAAAACGGTGGTTTTTGGGTACATTCCCGAGTCACATGGAGGCAATGAGCGATAGGAGGGGTTTCGTCTCTCCCGGTATTGGGGGTTGATGTTGCGCTGTGCTCGATTGGCCGTAACAGGGAAGTCCCTGGCCAGGGCTGATCAGAGATTTTCTGGAAAGTGTTACCAGTAGTTTCTCAACCCGTTATGAGCCTCACATCGGCACGACTTATCGGTTATTAGGGTCTGACGTTTACCACCATTAGACTTGATATACGACATATCAGACGAACATACCGGACTTTATGGTAAGTGTTACTGGTTGGATTCACAGGAGTGTGAGCGGGCTAGCTCGTCGATCTTCTGATCGCTCAATACCCGGGTTGCCGTTACGTTTAGCAGACCGCTTGCGGCTTGTGGGTGCTTGATATGATCATCATCTGCTATCGGCGTATTGACGAGTCTTTAGAGTCCTACACAGATGTTTCCTGGCTCAAGCGAAACGAAATAGGGGCGCATATGAGATATGTGCGGGACCGAGAATGATGCGTGTATGTGATACCGCATTTCATTCTCGTGATGAATGTTTCGATTGGTTGTATGTGATATAACCTAGTTATCGAATCAAAGATTGATTCGATAAGTCGATACATTGGATACTAGTCGGTTATGTGCGACATGACCGGATCATTGAATCAAGTGTTGATTTAATGATTTAATGTATAATTATATATTTGATATATTACTTTGCATTAACTAGTATTGGTTCACTTTAAAGGGATTTTCTCACTTGAAAAGCACATTGTATATGTGATATATTTTGTGTGCACTTGATTGTATCATGTTTGATGTTGCATGCTAACTTATGTTTTGTGTAAAGATTAAACCATGGTTGTGTAATGGTTAGGGTTTCCTTTTTATTACTCATTTATTTATTTATTGATTTTGGAAAGGATAATGAAGAAAAATGGTGGCTTTCTTTGTATTTAGTTGAAGCTTCATGAAGGTTTGATTTTGTTACCATTTTGTCTTCATCCTTAACCCTAACCATTCTAACTAACCATGATCTATTCTCTACACTTTACCATGGTTAGCATATGATAAGTATTGATTTTATTTTCATTTTAAAAGCAACACTTATCATATCTTTTCTTCTTCTTCATCATCTTCATCAAGAAGGAAAGCTTGTCTTCATCAATGGCATCTTGAGCAAAAGTGTGTTAAATCCAATTCTAAAGTGAACCCACCTCCTATTTCTTCACCCTCTACCTCTTGCCAAGTAGTATAGGGTGTTTTCTTCACAAGTTTCACAACTTGGTGAAGTTGGAGCTTGAACTTGTGTAGCCTCGACGTAGATCATCTTCGGCATCGTAGCCGACGACTGTTCCGCTCATTTCTCCGATGAAGCCGATGCGAGAGTCCAAGATTCGTGATGGACAGCGAGGGGACAACTACGTGGAGCTAAGGAAGTGGATAACCGGATCTACAAAGGTTGTAGCATCTCACTTTTAGTTAAGATGTTAACTAGTTTCCTTTTTCGCCTAAAATTCTAGTTAACGATCCGTATTAGAGTTTCTCGGCACTCATAAAATTTGAAATTGGCATGGTTGATGCCTTGTGAGACTTCATTAGTGTGCCTAGGAACCCTACAACTAATTTCAGTTACTGTTTGAACGTAGTGTGACACTTATTTCATTTATCTTGCTTGATTGTTACTTACTGTAAAATTTTACCCGACAAATTCATTTATGCATATAACAATTTTTGGCATCTAAAATAAAATTAAAAATATTCATCTTGGCCTACTTGACACCCCTAACCCTGCTGTAGCGTCCGTGTATCGTGTTCTCGTCCCGTTTAGTGAAACGGGCGAGTTTGGGATGGCTACGTGCACGTACGTGTGTCCGTTTTGGAGGTATGCTTTTTGATCATAAAATACTTCATTTTCACTTTTGGATCCCGCTTAAAATTCTATTATTTCAATTTCAAATTTTTGGACCCGTCCCGGGCGCGATTTGGAAATGTTTCAATTTGCGCCAAAATCCCAAATTTTAATATTTTTAAAACTGCCGTATACTTATATATTTTTAACCATCTAAATTTTTATAATCTAATAAATCTTTAATTTAAAATTTTTTCCTAACAAACAAATTCAATCCCGACCAATCAACGAACTCTTAAACCACGTGGGCCCTTACCTCTCTCTATCTCTCTCCTCTCTCTCTCTCCCGGTTTCTTTATCTCTC
Organism: Agapanthus africanus; assembly: GCA_030015575.1. NCBI lineage: Eukaryota > Viridiplantae > Streptophyta > Magnoliopsida > Asparagales > Amaryllidaceae > Agapanthus > Agapanthus africanus. The sequence goes on from CM057337.1 coordinate 545,947,490, forward strand.
TCTCTCCTCTCTCTATCTTTCTCTCTCTCTCTCATCTATATATATTTCTCTTCTTCCCTTTCTTTCTCCTTCAGCAACCCTAAACCCATGCGAACCCTAGCCGCGCACCCCGTCGCCGCCGCAGCCACAACGCCGAAGCCACTACCACCGACCTCCTCGCCTCCTCAACCTCGTCTCATCCGAATCCTCCTTCACCGTTCTTCCCGAGCGCCTGCACACCCCTGCACCTGCAACCGCGGCCACCTGAGCACCCCTGCACGCGTCTGCGCCGCCTCTGGTCGTCGCCGACGATCACCAGACCACCCTTGAACGCCCTGTAAGGGCTTTCTCCATCTCATTCTCCCTTTTTCTTCTGTACTTGCTATTTACTGTTATGGGTTCTTGAAGGGTGCTACTGTTCACCGCCGGAGCACCGCCGTCGCAACCGACGATCTCGACCCCTTTACTGATCATCGTGAGCACCCCTTCTCAGATCCTCCTTCCCTCCTTCTTTGTATTTGTTTTCTTTCTTGTTGCATGCCTTGATTTTTGTCCACTGTTCATTCCTCGGCCGGAATCCGACGATGCCGACGACGTGACCCGACGTTCCAGCGAGGTACCCCGACCTGTGTGGTTCCATTGTTCGTCGTTTGGGTTCATTCCGTGAACCGTGCGCCCGTCGCGAGATTCCCTGCCGACGTTTTACGTCCCGTTTCTCCCGGTTCGCGACCCGTCGAGGCAAGTACCCCTTGCTACATGATATACAATATTTACATATATATTATGACACCCTAAACCTGTAAATTTAACTTTGGTACGATCATTTCTCATTTTCATGTACAATATTGTTATATATCATTTTATCTTTAAACTTGGAACCTACAGTTTGCAATTGAACCTAATAACCACATTTACCGTTTAATCACATTTTTATATTGACGTAGCTTATGGCATTTATCTCTATAGTTTTGTTCCATTTGGACATTCGTGTGCATTTTAACCTGTAATAGCTGTATTGAACCTTTATAAAAATCATTGCACCTCTCAAGTTCTTAAACTTGTTAACATGATTAAAAGGCCAAAATTGTCATACTGCATTCGCATAATATTGAAATCATCTCTGTGACACAACTGATAACTGTACTGCAAATTAAGTAAATCTGCCTATTGCTTAATTCATTGTTTATATCATCTTGATAATAACCATGCTTGATTGTATAACTGATTGTGAGCACACCCATGATATTGTTTGCATCTTGACCTGACTTGCTACATATATATTGAACTACCCGACATGGTACCGTATACTGCTTGACTTGACCTAATGTACCATGACCTGATCCGTTACCTGATCTTGTGTCTAATGCCAACAAACCTGACATGTAGTCCTCATGGACCGTTCATGTTGTCTATCTAGACAAACCTGTTTACCTGATCCTGTGTTGGCATTAGTTTCTTGATTTCGGGACACCTGACTTGACTTGCACATATAACTTGGGGGTATGGGGAAATCAAAGGTGAAACCGGACTTGTAACTCAACAGTTCACTACTTGTACTGATCAGTTTTAGAGGCCAGGCCCGCCTCGCAACGATGCTGCTGACATCGTTGGTCTTTATCCTTTTCCTGTTAGTGCCTAGCGGCACATCTCGGTTTCAGCCCGAGAGTCTTAGACCGTGGTCCCGGGCATGCACGGGATACTATTGAGTTACATCGATGATTCATCAATTTGATTTCAAAGACTTTAGAACAGAGAACCTGATAGAATAGTCCAGTTTACCTACTGCACATTACCCTGCACTGCTCTGATTCATATTATTGTCACCCTTGCTTTATTCATGTTTATACTCGCATTGCCTGTTTATTATGTTATTATTTGATGACTTGACGCGCTGACGTCTGGGTTTTGCATGGCCCAGATTCTGTACCGCTGTCGCAGCCCGAGCAGGAGTACTTCAGCCAACAGGCCGAGCTGTGAGTTCAGCAGTAGTTAGTTTTTCTTTTATGCATTTTATTCCTGATGTGAGCCCGCATTATGGGACATATATTCCAGTTGCTTATATTGGATCTTTCGCTTCCACATTTTATTATTCTTGACTCATGATTTATCTTGGTTTATAGACATGTTTAGTTAGTTTACTTTCCTGTTCTTGATATCTCTACAGCCGTAATGTGACTGTGGATGGATACTTCCTACCCACAGGTAGCATGGTTGGCTATGTCACGAGCCTATTTTAGCGTACTCTGGGAAGCGGGGCGTGACATGGTTCTTTTGGTATCAGAGCGATAGGTTAATCGGGTTGATTCTTTTGTAGTTGGGTATTGTACCCAATACACGAATCAGAATACCAGTGTTTAGGAACCATGTGCTGCCACCTTGCCGTTTTACCATTCTTGAATCACATTCTTCCTGATTATATCTTTTACGATGTGCAAACTTCCTTTGCATATCGACTCGAAACCTGATTCCTTATTATCTCTAGGACTTAGGTGACTTGGGTGGAGTTATGTAATTGTGGCTATGATACCGCGGTATAGTTACAATGCGGCACTCTATTTAAGTATCTTGGAGTTCTAGCCTTGATCTATATTTTGAATCTATCACCATGCTAATGTTGGGTGTTTTTGATTTCAGGAATATGGCAGGTAAGAATTTGAAGACGTACCAAAGGCGTGTGGACGAAGCCGCCATGCTTGGAGTGATAAGAGGAATGCTGGAGAATCAAAAGAGACAGACTGAGTTGATCCAGCAACAAGCGGACTCGTTTCAGGAAGGTTTGCAGATCGTTCAGCAGTCTGTGAACACTGTTGGAGCTAAACCAGTCGACCGAGTAGGGACCGTAGCAGATTTCAGACGTTTGGGTCCGTCTACATTTACTGGTTTGGAGGAGCCGTTGTCAGCGGAGCAGTGGCTAGTTGACACAGAGAATTTGCTTGTTGCAGCACAGATTCCAGATGAGAAAAGAGTGGATGTGGTACGCATTCAGTTAGTGGACTATGCCCGAGAATGGTGGCTTGTGGAGGAGAACCGTTTGCCCAAGCTGGTCAAGTGGGCGGATTTTTCAAAGAGTTTCCTGGAAAAGTTCTTCCCACGGACTGCACGGGAGGAAATGGAAGAGAAATTCATCGGGCTAAAGCAGAATGGAGCACCCGTAGATGTGCATGCAGCAGAATGGACAAGACTCAGCAGATTCGCTGGGCCTTTAGTTGCCAACGATGCAGACAGGGCACGGAGGTTCATGCGCAGTTTGGACGTGGACATCCAGAGGCAGATTGTCTCCCTGGGTTTGACCACTTTCTCACAGGTTCTTATGGCAGCTCGAGAACAGCAGAGCCTATCGGGAAAAACTGGGAGTTCACAGCAGACAGCAGTTGCGGTAAGGAAGCCGGCATTTGTACCCAACCGAGCTCATGGTCGCAAAGGTATACCAATGGACCGTCGAGGCGTAACACCGATGAAGAAGCCTACTGTCGTTGATCAGAGGAAGCGCGTGGTCTGTAGCTATTGCCACTTACCTGGACATTTGTAAAGGGAGTGTCGCAAAATGCAAGGACTCTGTTTAGTTTGTGGAGCGGCAGATCACACGATTAACTCGTGTCCGTCGAAGCTTCGTACAAAGGATGATATTCAGAAGCCTCCGCATAGACCCTTTCAGGGACAGAAGCAGCTGACTCAAGGACCTAATCAGGCTTGAGCTTTTACCTTGACAGCTGAGGAAGCTAAGGCGTCAGGAGAAGTTGTTTCAGGTACTTTACTCGTTCATGGTTTTCCCGCATTGGCGTTATTTGATTCTGGTGCATCCCATTGTTTTATGTCATCCAAGTTTTTAACTACACACTCGATTGACTACACGACCCTGTCTAGTTTCTGGGACATACACACTGGGAATGGGAAAATCATAGCTAGTAGGGAATGTAAAGATTGTACAGTTGTTGTGTGCGGACGGGAGCTTTTTGCAGATTTCTTGGTGATTGATACGGGAAGCTATGAAGTCGTCTTGGGAATGGATTTTCTTGGCACTTTCCATGCTCACATTGATTGTAGGGCAAAGAAAGTGATTTTCCAGATTCCCGGACATCTCGAGTTTACCTTCACTGAAGGAAGCAGTTCTGTCGGGCTAGTCGAGTTTAGGGCTAGGTCGACAAATGATATTCTTGCAGCAATGGAAGTTGATGAAAGTAAAGAGCCGGCTGTTGTTCACGATTTTATGGACGTGTTTGAAGATATATCGGGTTTACCGCCGAAGCGAGACGTGGAGTTCACAATTGATCTTATTCCTGGTGCAGTGCCAGTATCTAAAGCGTATTATCCAATGGCACCAGTAGAGTTGGAAGAAGTCAAGAAACAGGTTGCTTAATTGCTCGAGAAAGGTTGGATTCGAAGCAGTAACTCGCCTTGGGGAGCTCCAGTTCTTCTAGTAAAGAAGAAGGATGGCACAAGAAGGATGTGCATCGACTATCGAGAATTAAACCGGGTGACTATTAAGAACAAGTACCCTATCCCTCGCATTGGAGAACTTTTTGAGCATCTTAGTAGCGCGAGGGTATTCTCGAAGCTGGATTTGCGATCCGGATATCATCAGGTCCGAGTGAAAACAGAAGATATTTGCAAGACGGTGTTCCGAACTCGGTACGGACATTACGAGTACTTAGTGATGCCCTTCGGAGTAACGAATGCGCCTGCAGTATTCATGGACTTGATGAACCGAATCTTTTCACCATTCTTGGATCAGTTTATTATGGTATTCATCGACGATATTCTGGTTTACTCGAAGAGTTTTGAGGACCATGCTGAGCATTTGAAGATCGCACTGCAGACATTGAGACAGGAGAAGTTATACGCGAGAGTAAGTGCGAGTTTTGGCTGGAGGAAGTGAAGTTTTTGGGGCATGTTGTGTCGGGCGATAGAATTGCCGTCGATCCCGAAAAGATTGCAGCAGTTCGAGATTGGCCGATTCCAAAGAATGTTGCGGAGATAAGAAGCTTTCTTGGACTCGCCGGATATTACAGGAGATTTGTGGAGAACTTTGCTCGTCTGGCAGAGCCGTTGACCAAGCTTACGCGCAAGGAGGTACCTTTCGTATGGACGGATAAGTGTGCGTTAGCTTTCGAGACGTTGAAGCAGAAGTTGATAACCGCCCCTATTCTGACCGTGCCAGACAAATCCGGAGGATTGGTGATTCACAGCGACGCATCTGGGAAAGGTTTGGGATGTGTTTTGATGCAGCATGGAAAGGTTGTAGCGTACGCATCAAGACAATTGAAGACCCATGAGAAGAATTACCCAACTCATGACTTGGAACTTGCAGCTGTGATTTTCGCTTTGAAGATTTAGAGACACTACCTTTTGGGCGAAAGGGTCGAAGTTTTTACTGATCATAAGAGCTTGAAGTATGTGTTCATACAGAAGAAGCTTAATATGAGACAGCATAAATGGTTGGAGCTGATGGCTGACTACGATCTTGATTTTAAGTACCATCCGGGGAAGGTTAACGTCGTGCCGGATGCACTTAGTCGGTTACCAGCAATTCAGGTGTTAACTACGCAGAAGGAGATCGTTGCAGATTTTCGAAGATTTGACTTGGAGGTTGTGCTACCGCATTCTTCGGGAAAATTGATGCAGCTACAAGTACAGTCATCGTTGATCGAGAATATTAAAGCAGCACAATCGCAGGACCCTAGACTGCAAAAGTTTCGAGAGCAGGTTGAAGCCGGACTACGAACAGATTTATTGATCCACAAAGATGGTTCGTTGAGGTATGGTAGCCGTTTGTGTGTGCCAAAGGGGGATATTCGTGAAGAGCTTATGAAGGAGGCACACAGTTCAGCTTATTCTGTACATCCAGGAGGCATAAAGATGCACCGAGATATTCGACAGCATTTCTGGTGGGAAGGCATGAAACGGGAGATTGCTCGCTTTGTGGCGAAGTGCTTGGTGTGTCAGCAAGTTAAGGCTGAACATCAAAGGGTTGCTGGTTTATTGCAACCACTTCCGATTCCTCAGTGGAAGTGGGAACATATAACCATGGATTTCGTGACGGCTTTACCGCGGAGTCCAAAAGACAACAATGCAGTATGGGTAATTGTGGATCGATTGACCAAGGCAGCTCACTTTATTCCTTTCCGGGTTGGTCAATCAACAGAGACTTTGGCGGAGCGGTACATGCAGGAGATTATAAGATTGCATTGAGTACCGGTGAGCATCGTGTCCGATCGGGACACTCGGTTCTTATCACACTTTTGGCGGAGTCTACAGGAAAGTTTGGGGACTCGATTGAAGTTTAGCACAGCTTATCATCCTCAAACTGATGGTCAGTCGGAGAGAAAGATCCAAACTCTTAAAGACATGTTGAGGGCATGCATGTTGGACTTCAAGGGTTCTTGGGAGGATCATCTGCATTTGGTGGAGTTTTCTTACAACAACAGTTTTCAGGCAACTATCCAGATGGCTCCATTTGAAGCTTTGTATGGTCGTAAGTGCCGTTCACCTGTTTGCTGGGACGATGTCGGTGAACGAAGATTGTTGGGACTAGATTTGGTTGTGCAGACAGTTGAGAAGGTTAACATTATCAGGAATCATATGAAGGCAGCACAAGACCGACAGAAGAGTTGGGCAGACACGTCAAGAAGACCTCTAGAGTTCGCCGTGGGTGATTTGGTGTTCTTGAAGATATCACCGACTAGAGGGGTGATTCGTTTTGGAAGTCGAGGAAAGCTTAGTCCTCGATTCGTTGGACTCTTTGAGATCTTAGAGCGTGTTGGTAAGGTAGCGTATCGTTTGGCGTTACCGCAGTCCTTGACTAATGTGCACGATGTGTTTCACGTATCTCAACTACAAAGGTATATTCGAGAAGAAACGCACGTATTGGATCATTCGGAGCTAACTATACGAGAAGACTTAACTTTTGAGGAACGACCGATTGAAATGATGGATCGAAGGGAAAAGGTTCTTAAGAACAAGGTGATCCCTCTTGTGCTTGTTTCTTGGGGTAATCGCTCGCATGGAGAGTCCACTTGGGAACGAGAAGATGAAATCCGGCAGAAGTTTCCTCACATTTTCTTGTAGTTTTCTATCTTTGTATTCTTGGAATTTTGAGGACGAAATTCTTTTGTAGTTGGGTATAATGTAACACCCGAGCCCAATGCTACTAATTTCAGTTACCGTTTGAACGTAGTGTGACACTTATTTCATTTATCTTGCTTGATTGTTACTTACTGTAAAATTTTACCCGGCAAATTCATTTCTGCATATAACAATTTTTGGCATATAAAATAAAATTAAAAATATTCATCTTGGCCTACTTGACACCCCTAACCCTGCTGTAGCGTCCGTGCATCGTGTTCTCGTCCCGTTCAGTGAAATGGGCGAGTTTGGGATGGCTACGTGCACGTACGTGTGTCCGTTTTGGGGGTATGCTTTTTGATCATAAAATACTTCATTTTCACTTTTGGATCCCGCTTAAAATTCTATTATTTCAATTTCAAATTTTTGGACCCGCCCCGGGCGCGATTTGGAAATGTTTTAATTTGCACCAAAATCCCAAATTTTAATATTTTTAAAACCGCCGTATACTTATATATTTTTAACCATCTAAATTTTTATAATCTAATAAATCTTTAATTTAAAATTTTTTCCTAACAAACAAATTCAATCCCGACCAACCAACGAACTCTTAAACTACGTGGGCCCTTACCTCTCTCTATCTCTCTCCTCTCTCTCCCCCCGTTTCTTTATCTCTCTCTCTCTCCTTTCTCTCCCCATCTCTCTCTCTCTCTATCTTTCTCTCTCTCTCTCTCATCTATATATATTTCTCTTCTTCCCTTTCTTTCTCCTTCAGCAACCCTAAACCCACGCGAACCCTAGCCGCGCACCCCGTCGCCGCCGCAGCCCCAACGCCGACGCCACTACCACCGACCTCCTTGCCTCCTCAACCTCGTCTCATCCGAATCCTCCTTCACCGTTCCTCCCGAGCGCCTGCACACCCCTGCACCTGCAACCGCGGCCACCTGAGCACCCCCTGCACGCGTCTGCGCCGCCCCCGGTCGTCGCCGACGATCACCAGACCACCCTTGAATGCCCTGTAAGCGCTTTCTCCATCTCATTCTCCCTTTTCTTCTGTACTTGCTATTTACTGTTATGGGTTCTTGAAGGGTGCTACTGTTCACCGCCGGAGCATCGCCGTCGCAACCGACGATCGTGAGCACCCCTTCTCAGATCATCGTGAGCTCCCCTTCTCAGATCCTCCTTCCCTCCTTCTTTGCATTTCTTTTCTTTCTTGTTGCATGCCTTGATTTTTGTCCACTGTTCATTCCTCGGCCGGAATCCGACGATGCCGACGACGTGACCCGATGTTCCAGCGAGGTACCCCGACCCGTGTGGTTCCATTGTTCATCGTTTGGGTTCATTCCGTGAACCGTGCGCCCGTCGCGAGTTTCCCCGCCGACGTTTTACGTCTCGTTTCTCCCGGTTCGCGACCCGTCGAGGCAAGTACCCCTTGCTACATGCTATACAATATTTACATATATATTATGACACCCTAAACCTGTAAATTTAACTTTGGTACGATCATTTCTTATTTTCATGTACAATATTGTTATATATCATTTTATCTTTAAACTTGGAACCTACAGTTTGCAATTGAACCTAATAATCACATTTACCGTTTAATCATATTTTTATATTGACGTAGCTTATGGCATTTATCTCTATAGTTTTATTCCATTTGGACACTCGTGTGCATTTTAACCTGTAATAGCTGTATTGAACCTTTATATAAATCATTGCACCTCTCAAGTTCTTAAACTTGTTAACATGATTAAAATGCCAAAATTGTCATACTGCATTCGCATAACATTGAAATCATCTCTGTGACACAACTGATAACTGTACTGCAAATTAAGTAAATCTGCCTATTGCTTAATTCATTGTTTATATCATCTTGATGATAACCATGCTTGATTGTATAACTGATTGTGAGCACACCCATGATATTGTTTGCATCTTGACCTGACTTGCTACATATATATTGAACTACCCGACATAGTACCGTATACTGCTTGACTTGACCTGATGTACCATGACCTGATCCGTTACCTGATCTTGTGTCTAATGCCAACAAACCTGACATGTAGTCCTCATGGACCGTTCCTGTTGTCTATCCAGACAAACCTGTTTACCTGATCCTGTGTTGGCATTAGTTTCTTGATTTAGGGATACCTGGCTTGACTTGCACATATAACTTGGGGGTATGGGGAAATTAAAGGTGAAACCGGACTTGTAACTCAACAGTTCACTACTTGTACTGATCAGTTTTAGAGGCCAGGCCCGCTTCGTGACGATGCTGCTGACATCGTTGGTCTTTATCCTTTTCCTGTTAGTGCCTAGCGGCACGTCTCGGTTTCAGCCCGAGAGTCTTAGACCGTAGTCCCGGGCATGCATGGGATACTATTGAGTTACATCGATGATTCATCAATTTGATTTCAAAGACTTTAGAACAGAGAACCTGATAGAATAGTCCAGTTTACCTACTGCACATTACCCTGCACTGCTCTGATTCATATTATTGTCACCCTTGATTTATTCATGTTTATACTCGCATTGCCTGTTTATTATGTTATTATTTGATGACTTGACGCGCTGACGTCTGGGTTTTGCATGGCCCAGATTCTGTACCGCTGTCGCAGCCCGAGCAGGAGTACTTCAGCCAACAGGCCGAGCTGTGAGTTCAGCAGTAGTTAGTTTTTCTTTTATGCATTTTATTCCTGATGTGAGCCCACATTATGGGACATACATTCCAGTTGCTTGTATTGGATCTTTCGCTTCCGCATTTTATTATTCTTGACTCATGATTTATCTTGGTTTATGGACATGTTTAGTTAGTTTACTTTCCTGTTCTTGATATCTCTACAGCCGTAATGTGACAGTGGATGGATACTTCCTACCCACAGGTAGCATGGTTGGCTATGTCACGAGCCTATTTTAGCGTACTCTGGGAAGCGGGGCGTGACAGTTTGAAGCATCCGGGATGGAGTGTTATATGCCGATGGAAACCCAGAGATGTCTACGATGTCCCAGAATTCGAGGACAGCGATGAGGATGAAGAAGAGAGAAGGCTTAAAGTGCTCTGACCGTCTGTTTCGAAGGACGGGTTGTCTTCGGCCGATCATGAAGTTACGTGGGTTAGAAATGACATCGACGATGAAATCCAAGTAGATATGTATAATGCGCCCACGAAACGAAAAAGGTTATCAGTAATGTTATATTATTACTTCACATTTTACGATCTATACATATATAGTCAATACTTTTAATGATTTTCTAATGCGTCCACGAACCATTTATCTTGATTTGATGACGATGTCGGGAGCAGCGAGGGGCGGTAGGAGCTCTAGCCGCGGCAGAGGCAGAGGCAGATGCAGAGGCAGAGCTATCCTGCCGCCCGGAGAGCTCCGTAGGGAGCTTCAGAGGGCCGGTCTTGCACCCGGATCGGAGACCCCTTTGGATGCCTCCTTCCGTGTGGATTTTGCCACACCTCCAGGTATACTGCACGCATATCCATTTTGAATGTAATATTACAGATATTCATGCATGTTTATGTCAAAATTACTTATATTGTCAATGTTTGATTGTCTAGTTGTTGGTGATGCGTCCACATCTGGGACAGATGTCACTCCCGCTCCTCCAGGTATGTTTATATATCATATAGTGCATGTATATTGATTTAGAATGCTATATCATAAATATACACACATTCCTTTTGCTCTTACTTAGCAATTTTTATTATTGTCTAGCTGTAGGTGGTAACACCACCGCACCTGCGGGTATGTTTATATATCCTATAGTGCATGCATATTGATTTAGAACGTTATATTATTGATCTACACATTCTTTTTGCAATTACTTATATAATCTATTTTTAATCGTCTAATTATAGGTGGTGCGTCCACATCTAACGCAGGGGCCACTCCTGCCACTTCCATACCCTCCGCATCGTCTGTAGGTTAGTATGAATAAATATAAAATATTTATTCATTTTACATATGCTCTATAGAATAAATATGAACTTCATGGAAATTTAGCGTCAATGTTTATTTTTTAGTTGGAGGGGATGCGTCCGCATCCGGGACCCCGGCTGTTCCTCACCGGAGGAACTATCGTCCCGCTCGTGCTGCTGCCCGGGCCCAGGCTCATGCTTTAGTCACCGGAGGTATATATCACACTTAAATTTTCGTTTAACCTTGATTTCTTAATATAACTTTGTTTTAATATTGATTTTCTTGATATTTCTTGCAGACGCAGGGCCTCTCCATCCCCAGAGGGGGACTCGAGGCCCGATTCAGTCCCATAGGCTGAGGCCTGATAGAGCTAGGGGGGAGGCAGCATTCCCCCTCTTTTTACCCTTGACTATCGCTATACCGGTCCTCATGCCGAGAGGTTCGGCCGGTATATGGGGGACGAGAGCCGGCTCGTGAAGAACTATCCACTTCACGTTGAGTGGGGCGAGCGGCACCGGCGCTCATTCGCCCTCTTCTTTGATCAGGCTCGGGTACGTATTAATATATATTTTCATTTGATTTATCCAATATATTTATTATTAACACTTGCAATCTAATAACAATGTTTTTTTTTTGTATTTTCAGTTGGATTACGATTTTCAGCCCGTACCCGACCCTGATCATCCTGGGAGGGTGCTCGACCTTCATGCTCTGTACAATGGCCTGATGAAGAACATGCAGACCAAGGTCCGATACAACCGGAATGAGATAAAGGCCGACTGCTACTCCCTGTGGATGGCGACCCCCGAGGCAGAGAGAGCGGCCCTCCTATCTACTCCGGCGTTTGCGAGAGTCAACGCAGAGACATGGCTTCTATTGTGCGAATATTTCGACTCTCAATGCAAACATGTATGTATTTTAAATGTAATTCATTGTTTAGGATATAATTTATTATTTTGTGTTCCTTAATTAGAAAACTAAATGTTAATGCGTTGTGCAGAAACAGGCCGCTCAGAATATAGAGAACAGGAAGTCGGCGAAGAGGGGTCGCCCCACTTACACAGGTGGCTCAAGGAATATTACTCGAGCCATGGAGTTATCGGTAAATTACAATAGAACGACCTTTGTGATATTCTGCAATATTAAGAGTTATTTTCTAATATATCTAATATTAAGAGTTATTTTCTAATATTGCAGACAGCTCAGACCGTGGCGCAAGGTGGTACACCGAGCGTGCTGTCCGCATATCTTGTCGTCTACGGCACCTCGACAGATCCCGCCACGGGCGAGCTTCGATATCCCGACATCGCTATCCAGGAGTATTGCGTAAGTGTTAATATTTATTCTACCCATATTTGAAATTTTAGTTTTGGAAGGTTCAAATTTAAATTTTATACTTAAACTTTACTGCTTAATGTGGGTGTAGGAGCGGGTGGTTGAGCAGGCCGAGGCCTCGGGGATCGATTTTACCGGACAGAGTGATCCGAGGCTGCTGACCCCAGTCCTGGACGCCGCACACGGAGGGCACCACGGAGGTTGGGAGAGAGGCCGGGGACTGGGCCCTAGCAGGGCCCATATGAGGTTGGACTCCACCCCGGCGGTTACTTCCTCCGTCTCCAGTGAGCGACATGTCCAGCAGGAACTGGAGAGCTTGAAGGCCACCATTCAGGAGTTGAAGGTGATGATGGTATGTATACTACTTTATAGTAAAATATCATGTCATATTATAGATATCAACATATCCATAATTAGTACGTAACCTGAACTTATTTGGTTGTAGACTTAGGTTTGATTAATCATACATACATATCTAATTAAAATAAACTACGGTTTTCCAAACCAGATATCCAAATGGGGTTTCGAAATAACTTGATAATGATACGAATTCGAATAATACACAGTTCTTACACGCTTATTACACACGTTAGGTCCAGACGCGACAGGGTATATCGGCCGAGCCTCCACATGCATCTCCTTCGGCTGCGGCCCCACAAGCCACTACATTGGCTGTGGTTCCGCAAACAGCTCCTATAGCTCCACCGCCCGCTCAGACTCCCGCAGCCGTGGCTCCGCAAGCCACTACCTCGACGGCGGTTGCGCAGACCACATCGCCAGCTCCACAGCTCGCTCAGACTCCCGCACGCGCCGAATTGCATGGTTTATTGACCGAGGAGCAGGCGCGCCAGATTCTAGCGTTTATCTGAGGTGGAGCTGGACCGAGCTAGGGTAGCTTTTTGATTCTTATTTTTTGAAACATGTATTTATTTATATAATACATATTGTACTACATTTTGAAACATTTTGGACGATATTGATATTGGTTTATATTTATATCATATTCAGTTTTTTGGTTTCTTTTGTATATTATATGCGTGAGATGTGATTATGAATAATGCGATATATGTTGTGTGATGATTAATTTTATATTTGATTGATGTATATATTATTGTGCACAGGGCGAGAAAAAATCAGGCAGCCCTTTTTAAAAAAAAAGATAATATGTACCTACGGATTAATCCGTAGGTACACATGTTGCCCCTACGGATTAAACCGTAGGGGCAAAATATCAGAATAACTGATATTTTCCCCCTGATCTCAGTATCAGGGAGTTGGGAGTGCCCCTACGGATATATCCGTAGGGGCAAACAAAAGCCCCTACGGACGTATCCGTAGGGGCAAAATATCAGGATTTCTGATATTTTGCCCCTACGGATACGTACCTACGCATGTATCCGTAGGGGCTATTTCTTTGCCCTACGGATTCATCCGTAGGTACAAGTAATATATTTAAAAAAACTGTAAATAAAATAATTTTTTTGCCCCTACGGTCTACTCCGTAGGGGAAAAGAGACCTACACAGAACTCCGTAGGGGCAAGTTTTTGTCCGTAGGGGCAAGTTCAGGGCTTCAACTTGCACCAACGGCGTTTGTACCTACAGGGTATTTTATTGTCCCTACGGCTATATCCGTAGGGGCAGTGGTTGGCCCCTACGGATAAATCCGTAGGGGCAACCCTTATTTGTAGCAGTGAGAGGCAGCCGAGCGGCTACCCTGCTTGGTTATCCCTGGCCGGTAGCTTCCCTGCACGCAACGCTAGGGATCAAAACCCTCACCAAGAGGCAACCGCGCAGCTTCACTGCCCGGTTATCCTTAGCAGGCCTCCTACGGCCCCTCTAACACTAAGGATCAAAGCCCTCGTCTAGAGGCCGCCGAGAGGCTACCCTGCTCGGCTATTCTTGGCCGGTAGCTTCCCTACACGCAATGCCAGGGATCAAAGTCCTCGCCTAGAGGCAGCCGAGCGGCTACCCTGCTCAGCTATCCCTGACCGGTAGCTTCCCTACATGCAACGCCAGGGGTCAAAGCCCTCGCCAAGAGGCCACCACATAACTCCACTTCCCGGTTATCCTTAGCAGGCCTCTTACAGCCCCTCCAACGCTAAGGTTCAAAGCCCTCGCCTATAGGCAGCCGAGCGGATACCCCGCTCGGCTATCCCTGGCCGGTAGCTTCCCTAAACGCAATGCCAGCAATCAAAGCCCTCGCCAAGAAGCAACCACGCAGCTTCACTGCCCGGTTATCCTTAGCAGGCCTCCTACGGCCCCTCCAGCACTAAAGATCGAAGTCCTCCTTAGAGGCAGTCGAGCCCGACCCTTGCTCGGCTATCCCCGACTGGTAGCTTCCTACCACGACCGACAGGGATCAAAGCCCTCACCAAGAGGCACCGGGCAGTAACCCTGTTCGGCCCCCGTCCTTAGTAGGCTTCTTACAGCCCCTCCCGCGCTAAGGATCAAGTCCTCCTTAGAGGCAGTCGAGCCCGATCCTTGCTCGGCTATCCCCGGCTGGTAGCTTCCTACCACAATCGACAGGGATCAAAGCCCTCTCCAAGAGGCACCGGACAGTAATCCTGCTCGGCCCCTGTCCTGAAGGATCAAATCCCTCGCCAAGAGGTAACCGGACCCGCCCTTGTTCGGTCATCCCCGGCTGGTAGCTTCCTACCCACGACACCAGGGATCAAAACCCTCACCAAGAGGCATCCGAGTGGCTTCCCCGCTTGGTCATCCCTGGTTGGTAGTTGCCTACCCACGATGGCAGGAATCAAAGCCCTCACTAAGAGACAGCCGAGCAGCTACCCTGCTCGGTCATCCCCGGCTGGTACCTTCCTACCCACGACGTCAGGGATCAAAGCCTTCGCCAAGAGGAAACCGAGCGGCTTCCCCGCTCGGTCATCCCCGGCTGGTAGTTGCCTACCCGCAAGACAGGGATCAAAGCCCTCGCCAAGAGGCAACTGAGCGGCTACCCTGCTCGGTCATCCTCGGCTGGTAGCTCCTGTTCCCCTCCGAAAGACGGCCGAGACTTTAGGTCTTACCTGAGATTCGGGGCAGATGCTATTTGGTTTTATCCGTCTACCTCTCCGAAGATGCCAAGTTGATTTATGGCACTGTGTATCGGAGGTTTAGACGGATGAGGCCGATGTAGCAGACTTCGTTAGATTCCCCCTCGATTGAGGGGGTTTTGATTGTGGGGACGCTCTTCCCTGCAGGCGCAAGCCCCTGTAGTTAATTACGCTACCGCATCGCGGTAACCACTTTCTCATTCTCCAGAATTTCACTTCGTGTCGTGTGTGTTTATTTTTTTTGTGGTTGCCCATGGATTGTATACGGAGACTGAGTAATGCTGTCGCCCGTAGGACGTGGATTAGTCCAAATCCGTATTTACTTAGATTTGGGTTTGGTGTTTTTAATTTAAGGATGCATTAGTCGCGTTGCGGCTAAGATCAACTTAAACGTTCGTCAAGGATACGTTAGTCCTGTTTTGGACTAAGATCGACTTGACGTGATGATCGATTTAATAGATATGGTCGTCAGGACTCATCATCTCTCTAACGTCGTTGAAGGATTACAACGATAGGTGTCGGAGGAATTTAGAGATGTACCCTTGAACCAAAGTCGATTTAAAGTTTTATTGTTCATTTAAATGCTTAAGGATACGTTAGCCGTATTTAGGGCTAAGATTAACTTAAACGGGATCGTTTAGATCCGGTAAAAGAGTATTTGAAGCTATATTGTTCCAGTTTAGGGACGTGGTGGTCCGATATTAGTTTAGGAACGTTTCGGTCCAATATTAGTTTAGGGACGTATCGGTCCATGAGTTTAAGGACCCCGCAGTCCGTATCCATGTGTGGTCGTTGGGACCCGTCGCCTCTCTGACGTCGTTGAAGGATTACAACGAGAAGTGTCAGAGGAGTTCGGAGATGTACCCTCGAACTGGAGGTAAATTGATTTAAGAGAGCATTTGCGCTCAGTTCAATTTAACTTAAGGACTTACGGCCAGAATTGGGCTAAGTCCAGTTGAAAAGTATTCAACGCCTTTTATTTGTTTTTGGTCTGTTAGACCTGTGTTAGGGCTTGGCCTATTTTTAAATAATGCATTGCATTATTTTCTATTTTTTTGTTTGGGCTCTGCCCATAACAGATGCAGAGCATCAATTTATTTTGGGCACTGCAAGGCATCTGCATAGAATTTTTATTATTTTGTTTGGGCTTTGCCCATTTATAAATGATGCAGAGCATCAATTTAATTAGGCCTGTTTGGTCTTTTAATTGGGCCTGACCCTTCAGGAAATGCATTGCATTTTCAGGCGCTTTGCGCCAATCAGAGAGCGCAAGCGCTTGTGCTGCTGACACGTGGCACACCTTGGTGAGTTGCGCTAGAGAGCAGAGCTCTATCTCAACGCTCATAGCGCAAGTGATTCAGATGCTGACACGTGGCGCTTTCCCAAGAGTGCAACAGCGCAGTTTGGAAGTGCAAAGCACTAAGAATCTTTTAGATTCAAGAACAGAAGTGCAAAGCACTGTTAGATTTCTTGATCTAATTTAGATCAAAGAAAAAGATAAGTTTTTTCTTATCTTAAAGAACCAAAGGTTCATGAAAAAGTGCAAAGCACTATTTTTATTTTATTTATTCATTTATTTAGTTATGTTTAAAGATCAATGATCTTGTTTTTAGATTACTGATCTGTTCATAAGAGAATTTTCTCTTCTTTCAAAGGTTTTTACCTTCTGTTGTTCTTGAGGAGTTCTCGAGAGTCCTCTTCTCTTTTTTTTTAGAAAGATGTTGATGCCTTTGAATTGAGGTCTGGGGTTCTTTTTATAGTGCCCATAAATTAGTTAAATTTGTTAAAGAGATCTTTCTCTGAGTGATTTGGGGAATTTTCCCCACCGTTGGATCTTTGATCCAAGGGCTTCTGTTTTATAGAAGAAAATCTTCTTGTTTTAACAAGAACAGAAAGATTTCTTTAAAATCTTAATTCTGTTTGGCGTAAATGCCCCAGCGCATGACACGTGTCGTGCAGCGCACAGCGCAACGCAACTGCGCTAGCGCATCTGCGCTGACACGTGTCGCGCAGCGCAAAGCGCAGCGCAACTGAAGCGTTGCTTCCTTTAATTTTGCTTAAAATAGAGCTTTCCTCTGATTGGGCACGCCTTCTTGGGCGCTGCGCTGACGTATCAGCGCCTGACATGTGGCGCGTTGCGCCCGAGATTTGAAGCGTTGCTTCAAAATTTTAAATTTTGAATTTCAACAGAGCTTTGCTCTTATTGGGCGAAACAAATGCCCCCCACCGTTGCGCTCACGTGGCGCACACGTGAGTGCAGCGGTGGCAAACTCCTGATCGTTGGATCAAGGGGTGAGCTCAAGGGGCGCAAGCGCCTTATAAATAGGACCTCTGGCCCTTAGAAAAATCTCACCGTTTCAAGATTTTTATTTTCCAGAGCTTTGCTCTCATTCAAGAACTTTCAGAGCTTTGCTCATTTCTAAAGTCAAAAACTTTAGGTAAAATTAATTAAACTTAATTTAACTTAATCTTAACCAAAGAGCTTTGCTCTTACAGATCTTTTGATCTAAAGAGATCCCCATTGGGGTTTCATAAACAGAGCTTTGCTCTCAAGAACTTATAGATCTGTAGAGATCTTGTTCATGGGTTCTAACCCATGAACAGAGCTTTGCTCTTTGAATCATCTGTAGATCTTTTAGATCTGAAAAAAATTTCATAAATTTTTCATGGATTTTTTTTTTTAAGATTCCAATAATTTTAATTCTTCTAGGTGTAACATTTTCTGATGGGCATTTCCATTATTACCATAGAGCTATGCTCTTTTTAAGGAACCTTATTTTCCTGAGACCAGAGTTTGACAAGTGTCACTCTGTGACAGAGCTTTGCTCTGAAACAGGAGATTTTCTCCTTGTCTCTAGGGATTCTTCCCTTTTTTTTTAATGGGAATGTTTTCCTGGGGACCAACTGACAATCTCATCCAATGATGAGGTTGTCTTATTAACTGACGTATTGTCATCCAGATTTTGTGGGTCCCCCTTCGGTCTCCTACCCACTGCACTGCTGTGTGGTGTAATTAATTAATTTTAATTTAATTAATGCATTTTTTTAAAATGCCAAGCGTTGGAATTACAACACTAACGACTAAATTGTTCTTTTGCAGCGATCATGTCTCTAGACACTTCATTCCCGTTTGTCCGCTCGGAGGAGGGCTTTCCCGAGGCGCCCTTGGACTGTGAAGTCCTGGCCATGATTAAGGAGTACGACCCGGAATATAAGAGTCTCCACCTTTGGGGGTCGTGGTACAATCAGATCATCATGGGCCGATGGAGCTTCACATGCGCGGTGCCGTCAGAACCCATAACGGCGATTCATTACGCCAGCCCAACCCCGGTGCAGTACGCCGTGGAGATGGTTGATTGGACATCGAAGGGCTTTCTACATCCCGCCATAGATGCGATTCCGGTTCAGCGTCCCATGGTTTTGGATATCCTGGGACGCCGCATCTGTCAAGGCGAGGCGCGACCTTGGGTGCAATCATATAATATCGGTTTGATCCCCTGCCACCCAATCGGCTATCTGCCGTGGGCCCGGTATATCCTGTCGACGAAGAAGTCGCAGTTGATAAGATTAGGATTTTATACCACAGTCTACGTCTCCCTTTTCCAGTATCCCACGCTTCCCACCTGGTGGTTCAAGGCCTTCCTGGAGCAGTGGAACATTCCTACCCACACTTTCCTCGCTATGGATCGGGAAGTGTCAATCTCTTTGGAAGAGTTTACGGAGGTATCCGGTCTACCGGTCATGGGGGAACATTATGAGGAGTTGCTCCCGATGGATGAGTACGTCTTTGGTGCTAAGCCAGTGATAAGGGGGCTCACGCCGGAGAACGCTGTTCAACACCAATTTCCAAGTCTGATCAAGGTGTTGAACATCTACGAGGCCCTTTTCATTGAGCGTGGGAGCCGCGGAGTTAATTTTGAGGATTTCATTGCTCGGTTCCTTCACCCAAACGTCCTCTCGGCAGAAGCTGCCAAGTTTGCCACCCTTGAGAACCCTTTCGGTTTAGGTTTGGATAACCTGCCGGCAAAGGACATAGACCAAAAGGACTTTTTTCTTCCTAACTCCCCAACCATGTCTTTTGCAGAAGTCGCAGCCCCCGAGATAGACGAGGAGGCCTTCTTTTTAGGATTTCTTGGGCTTTGGCTGAGTTGGTTTACGCTCCCAATGCACTCTCACCGCATGCGGCCCTCTGTTTTTTACCCAGCCCACCGAATGACTATCGGGGTAAAGGTGGCTGTTGGGATCGCCGGCTTGGCGCACTTATATCATGGCCTCAGCCTAGCAGCGGATGCTAACGAGCCTGGGGTGCTGCACGTGGTCTTCCCGATGCACTACTTTATGTCGTGGTTCGAGCTACATACGGCGGGTGTCTTCGGCATGCATAAAAGGCCCTCGTTCTACGAAGGGTGCAGTTTTCCTCGTATTCTACAGTTGATCGGCGCATCAATTGTAAATCCATCGCCACGAAATGCCAGGGGTTTACTCCTTCGCTCCCACACCATTAGAGCCGGTGTGTCTTTCATTGACAAGGTGTTGACTATTGGAAAAACGTCCACCACTGCAGTGCGGCCATTGCAAGACACTTTTAAGGATGGAGCTTCAGTTTTAACGGCCCGGGAGACCCTTCACTTATATTCCATCAGACCGGGCTTCTTGGTGTTTAGGCAGGACGGGGCAGCCATCTTCATGAGATATAACCCGCATCGTTTCGCCCAACAGCTGAGCTATAATCAAGGGGTACCGCTGGAGGCTTTTTTATCGGAACCTGCAGCGACTGAAGAAGGGATGGAGAGAGTGCTGCATCACTTCATACGTCTAAACACGGGCTCTCACTTCTTTATCAGTGAGCCGGCTTGCGCCCCACGACTTCTTAGGGTATATACAGAATGGTACAGTCATTCGACGGGAGCGGTCATAAAGGAGGAAAGGCGGTTGCTGATCGACCATAAGGGTGCACCTCCAGGTAGCGATCGCAACGCTCCTCTGGTGCCAAGGACCCCGGTAATCCTCCCTTTAAAAGATGCCAAAGCCGGACCCTCGCGTGCGCAGAGTCCTCCGCATGGATTGTCGCTCCCTGATATTGCGGATGCACCACCAGCGCCCTATGCTCCAGTGGAGACAGTGGTTATAGCCTCACCGGAGTCTGGAGTGGGTGCGGACATCGGGACCCGCCGTCCCAAGGTGGCTGCTAAACGGAAGTCGATCCCACGTGCACCTCGGGTCGGAAGGCAGAAGAAAAAGAAGTCGCTCTTCGCTGCGGACGTCGTGTTCGGTCAGGAACCCCATGCTCCCTATGCCGAGGGCTTGATCGAATACGGGACTAACGAAGGTTTAGTGATGCCGCCGCCGGACGATACAGACTTGGAGGCTGCTCTCGAAGCTTCAGCGTGGTTGGCGAGGCGTGACGCGTGGCTAGCTAAGCTTGCGCAATCAGGTAACTACTAGTCGCCTTTTCTTTATTGCAACATATCCTCTTCATTGCCTTCGACTAACGCTTTTCTTTCTTTTCTTTCAACAGGCATCACTGATGAAGAAGCCATTGCCGCTTCTTTGAAGACTTTCCAGGAGGAGGAACGTCTTAGAGCATCCATGGGCCTTAGTAAGTTTCGATTCATCAAGTTTTCATTTCCCTTGTGTTATGGTTGATCTAACCTTTCTCTTTTAATCACAGAAACCTCAATGCCGCTCCCTCCAAGTGACGCAGATGTTCTACCAGTTGCCGATGTTCCTGCTTCTTCAGGGTTACTGCAGGAGGTTCGTCTTGAAGAGCCGATGAGAGACGCCTTAAAGGCTCTGGAGGCATCTTTAAATGAGGTCGACGATGCTTCGATAGAGGAAGCGTCAAAGAGGTCCATCGTGACAGCCCGGGAGGAAAGGAAGCGGCTGAGCCGTGAGGCGAAGGCGCGTAGGGCTGCCTTGGCTATGGGAGCAGGCCCCAGCACTGCCCCTCGTGCTGATACTCCATCCGAAGAGGCCCCGGTCGCCCTTTCTACAGCTCATAGACAGGCGATCTGCGCCAATAGAGAGGCTAACGACAAGTCTACCTCAGGTAATACTTCCTTCAGAATTTCGTTACTAGACTCATAAAGCTGTCGATTCTTATATATTCTATCTTGCAGGGCCAAGTCCGACCGAGGGGGAGGCAGAGACCGTTGGACCCAAAGAAACAGAGGGGGCGGCACCTGCCGAACCTGAGCCGACGATGGGTAACGTCGCTGAGGCTTCGGAGCCTGAGATGGAGGTGGAGGGGTCTACAGCCGAGAAGGTCATTGATGCCGAGCCTGAAGCGGCGGCAGATGAGATGATCGTCGTAACTGAGCCCAGGGTAGTGGCGGACGAGGCGCTTGAGGCCGGCGACCTCGTGGTGACGGCGGATGAGCCGATGGAGATCGCGGAGCCCGAAGAAGTAGCGGGTGAGATGAGCACGACTCTCGAGAAGGAGTCAGCCGCTCTCTCCCAAGAGTCTGGTAATGCTCCAATCATTGCCCTCCCCGTCTACGATCTTCCGCCGTCTCCTGGCCGCGCGAGCACGACGACGATCCCCATCGAGTTGGGTGATGAGGCTACGGGTGGTGGCCTCATGTCGATAGAGGAGGGAGTCGCCTCTGTTTCGGCCGGGAGCTCCTCAGGTAAACCCTAGGTTACTGTTTTTCTTTATTTTACAATCCTTTCTGACAAGTTCACATTTCTTGTAACGCAGGTACAGTCAGCGCCGATGCTCCACTGCTTGAGGGAGCGCCTTCAATGACTGCCTTGGCGGTGGTCACCTCTCAACCCTCTCTCACACCCTCGAAGATGTTGGAAGGTATGGGTTTGCAATTTATTAATCTTATCTTCCAGACGCATAATTTGTGTACTAAAGTCACACCATTGTGTCTTTCAGGAGTGCTTTATGACCATCTCTATCAAGTGTTGCTCCCACACTTCTCCTTCCCATCTGAATTCGCCTCTTCCTCTGGTGGCGTTGGTGAGCATGATTTCCTTTGATATCCTTCTTTTTTTATTGACGGAATTACTTATAACCCTCTTTTTTCTCATCTCAACTGCAGCGTTACAGATTGAAGGAGGGGATAAAAGATCGGCTGCGCCACCGGCCCTTCCGGCCTTGCCACCTGCCTCAGCTGGTATAGCGACTACCACATTAATAACTCCCCCTTTTTTTACTTCCTGAACTATTATCTGATCACATCTTGTTTCTTTTCAGCGGTCGTTCCGGTCTCGGCGCCCTTCGAGTCTCGTATCATAATGCCGGTAGGTCCTTTCCTGAGATGTCCATCTTCGAAAGGCGCCGCGAACAGCTTGCGTATGTTGAGCGACTACATTGAAGAGCTCAACGTTGAGACCCCTACTTCTGCTGCGGACTTCGCTACAGTGGTTAACCCGATGCTGGTGATACTCGTGAATTTCCATGACGAGGGCATCATCGCATCTTGGGTTAATCATTGTATGAAGATCGAGGCTCGCCTGCATTAGCTGGAGTTGATGCGTCCTACCCCCGAGACTTTAGCCGCGAGCAATGAAAGAGCAGCATGGATCGAAGGAAGCGCCTCTTACGTCCACCACTTGGAACAAGAAGCAGCTTTAAGGCTAAGGGAATGCCAAGAGACCTCGAGCGAGACGGCCCATCTGCATGCTGAGGTTGAAGCGAATGCTGCCCAAGTGAAGACTATCTTTGAGGGTCTCCTGGAGCGCATCTCCCATGGGCTAAACTTGAAGTGAAAGCTTGATGTAGCTGAGCGCGATACCCTAGGTCGGGAAGCTGCTTATCAGGCCGTCAGGAAGCAGCTTGCGTCTGTCTTGCAGCAACGGGCCCAAGTGGAGGCGGAGCTGGCGGTGGTAGCCGATCAGGAGAAAGCGGGGAAGGAATTGCGCGAACAATTGCTAGATCTATGCAAGATGCTTCCTTCTCAGTAATTCTCCTTGTATCGTTTGTACTTGTAAATAAAAAATGTATGTATATTTTTTATTCTTTAGCACAATGTATCCTGTACTCAATCAAGTTTATGAATAAAAGATGCACATTTTTTTGTAATGTCTTGTGTCATTTCTCCGCCTTTTCTTTCTTTTATTATCATCATGCCACCTTAGTAAACATGGTCAACAGATAATAGAGCACGCATCTTGACTTTCTTAAGAAATAGCGATGGCTTAGGCCGCAGGTTCAAATCTGCTGCCTAAGACTTTTCAACTCTATGAGCCGTGAGGGTCTCATAGAGATTCTTCTCCCTACGAATCGAGAGGACCTCGTAGGTGGGTTTTCTCCTTAGGAATCGTGAGGATTCCTAAGTGTGGTTTTCTCTTATAAGTCGTAAGGATCCTATAAGAGAATTTTCCCTCTTACGAGTCGAGAGGATTCGTAAGCGGTTGTTTCCCTCCTTGTCGAAACTCGACTTTGGAGAGTGAGACCCGTGAATAGTATGCAAGAGACCATTTTGGATTGACTTGCAAGGTCCCATTGTTCAGGAAGCAAGTTTTTTTTAGTCCCTGCTGCCTAAGGCTTCATCTTGCAAGTTGAGACGAATCGGGAATTTTCTCGCGGAGACGCTGGTTTCTCTGCGAGCCGACGTGAATCAGGAGGCTCTCGTCAAGGAGTGTTTGTATCCGTGAGTCGAGGAATTTGCTAGGGATTATTTGTTTCCCAAGTGCCAAGGATTATTTATTTCCTTGTGGTTTGAAACGAGTCGAGAATTTCCCACGGAGGCACTGGTGGCTCTGCGAGTCGACGCGGATCAGGAGGCTCTCATCAAGGAGTGTTTGTATCCATGAGTCGAGGAGTTTGCTAGGGATTATTTGTTTTCCAAGCGCCAAGGATTATTTGTTTCCTTGGGGTTTGAAATGAGCCGAGGATTTTCCACGGAGGCACTGGTGGCTCTGCGAGTCGACGCGGATCAGGAGGCTCTCGTCAAGGAGTGTTTGTATCCGTGAGTCAAGGAGTTTGCTAGGGATTATTTGTTTCCCAAGCGCCAAGGATTATTTGTTTCCTTGGGGTTTGAAACGAGTCGAGGATTTCCCACGGAGGCACTGGTGGCTCTGCGAGTCGACACGGATCAGGAGGCTCTCGTCAAGGAGTGTTTGTATCTGTGAGTCGAGGAGTTTGCTAGGGATTATTTGTTTCCCAAGCGCCAAGGATTATTTGTTTCCTTGGGGTTTGAAACGAGTCGAGAATTTCCCACGGAGACACTGGTAGCTCTGCGAGTCGACGCGGATCAGGAGGCTCTCGTCAAGGAGTGTTTGTATCCATGAGTCGAGGAGTTTGCTAGGGATTATTTGTTTCCCAAGCGCCAAGGATTATTTGTTCCTTGGGGTTTGAAACGAATCGAGGATTTCCCACGGAGGCACTGGTGGCTCTGCGAGTCGACGCGGATCAGGAGGCTCTCGTCAAGGAGTGTTTGTATCCATGAGTCGAGGAATTTGCTAAAGATACTGGTTTCTTCGGAGTTGGACTGAACCGTCGAGATTTGGCTTCGTCTTCTGGCGGAGCCTGTTGGGAAAGTATGGTTCCCTCTTTGTTTACGCCCTTGGATTGTATACAGGGATCGATGTGATCTTAACTGTAGGGCCAAAGTTTTATCATCATTTTTTTGTTTTATCTCCGCGATGCTCTATCATTTCAGCTTTTATATCGCGAAGGTCGCGATTGCCCAATCATTTTGGCTATTTTTCGCGGTGCCCAATCATTTCGGCTATTTCGTATGCATGTGCAGCTTACTAGCCTTTCGCCGTAAACCTGAAATTAGACACCGATTTCGGCATCAACACCGCTACAACTGGGATATTTCCAGGAGCGAATCATCATCTGCCTCTGTCAATGTCGAACAAAGGTAGCTTAGCGACCAGGGTTAAGGTCCTGCCGACTAAGGCTTTTAACTTCATGAACCGTAAGGGTCTCACAGAGGTATTTCTCCCTACGAGTCGTGAGGATCTCGCAAGTGTATTTTCTCCTTAGGAATCGTGAGGATTCCTAAGTGCATGTTCCTCTGTAAGTCGTAAGGATCCTACAGGAGGGTTTTCTCCTTGTAAATCGAGAGGATTTACAAGGGTCGTGCGAACATATCCCCAGTCACGGATGGATCTTGGTTAGGGAAATGTCTATTCGCGCCCGTGGATTGTATACAAGGGTCGGTATTGAGCCACTTGTAGGGCAATATCGGAAGTTGTGGGGGTTGCTTAAGCACAGGTTTAGATTCCTGTAACTTAAGACTTCCAAATCTTATGAGCCGTGAGGGTCCCATAAGAGAGTTCTCCTTACGAGTCGTGAGGATCTCGCAAGTGTATTTTCTCCTTAGGAATCGTAGGGATCCCTAAGTGTGCTGCTCCCTTGTGAGTCGTAAGGATCTCACGTGGGTGGTTTCTCCTTACAAGGTCGAGAGGACCCTATAAGTGTCTTTTAACGAGGTTGCGCCCTTTCAGGTTTTCACAAACACTCGCCGGTAGCCCTGCTGTTTTTACTCACGGAGCCCTTTCGGGTTTTCATCCGTGCCCATTTTGCTTATGGACATACCATTCTTTTTATTCTCTTTTTTTTTTATATTATTATTTTTTTACGAGGCCGCGCCCTTTTGGGTTTTCACGAACACTCGCCGGTAGCCCTGCTGTTTTTACTCACGGAGCCCTTTCGGGTTTTCATCCGTGCCCTTTTTGCTTATGGACATACCGTTTTTTTTATTCTATTTTTACATGTGTTTTTTTATATATATCGTCAGCCTAAAGATGCTGCGGTAGTAGTTTAAAGACATTTCGGTCTGGTATTAGTTTAAGGACATTTCGGTCCGACGTTTGAGAAGGCTGGCTACTGCTGATGGAGTTTGAGCTTAGGAAGATAGCGAGCGGACATAGTCGTCGTCATCTACCATTGACCTAGGCTGTGGCTCATTAAGCATAGTATTTCTTTAGGAAGCGACCGTTTATTGGCCTGAAATGCCTTTCACCGTGCATGTCCATGAGTAGATAGGCCCCACCCTGGTAGACCTTATCTATGATGTATGGGCCTTCATAGTTTGGCTCGAATTTTCCTCGCTTGGCGTGATAAGGAATCATAGGCCTTTTGACCACTAGCACAAGTTCTCCTTGGCAGAATGTCCTCGATCGGGTCAATCTTTCGTATGAGCGCGTCATCTTTGCTTTATAAGCTTCCAGATTTTGTTGCGCTATGAGCCGTGTTTCTTCAAGGGCGTCAAGCTCCTCAAGACGAAGGTTAGCATTTTATTCGTTCGTCAGCTCGTAGTGGACTGCCACTCGTAGAGAGGGTAACTCTATCTCGAGGGGGAGTACTGCTTCCGTCCCAAATACCAACGCATACGGCGTTGTGTTCGTGGCTGTCTTGAACGTAGTTCGATACGCCCAAAGGGCCTCTTGCAGTCTCTCGTGCCAGTATCTTTTATTTCGGGACACCATCCTTTTCATGATTTTCATCAGGGTCTTGTTGAAGGCTTCAGCTAGACCATTAGCTCACGGATTGTAAACTGAAGAATATCTCCAGTCTATATTGTGCTGCTGCGCGAAGCGACTGATCTTGTGGCTTCTGTAAGCTGGCCCGTTATCGGAAATGATCCGTCGTGGAGTTCCAAACCGATATAGGACATGCGTCTTGAAGAAATGGAGGATATTTTCCGTCTTAACTTCTCTCTGGGGTAATGCCTCTGCCCATTTAGAGAAGTAGTCAGTCGTCGCTAGGATGAAACGATGTCCTCTAGACGATGCTGGTTCGATGGGGCCGACTATATCAGTCCCCCACATTTCGAATGGCCAGCAAGCCGCCGTTGGATGTAATGGATTTGGATACTGTAAGTCTACGCTAGCGCCCCGGCCGTCTACAGACGCCAAAATGCGGAACAAAAACTTTTAACTGGCGCTATCGTATACTTTAACCCGGATCTGCCATTATTGCTAAACTAACAAACTGTAAAGTGTGTAGAAAGGTTATACCGAATGATCTGAGTCCTTCGTTCTTTAACCATCATCCCACGCTCCGTTGCGGCTGCTCCGATCTCGTCGATCTCCGATCTCCTCGTCGAGGTGGCACCACGTCGACGATTCTTTAAACGGGCTCCCGCCTCTGACTTGAGGCAACTTGGTCATCAAGTTTGCTAAAAGAGACGACCAAGAATGATGTAGAGAATGAGTAGATGATTTTGTCTCTCTTCGTCCAAGTCCGTGGACGATCGGTTAATGAAGTTGCCGAGGGAATTGGGTGATGGAATGAAATGAACTGTAAAATTCCATGCACCCCAAATACTATCATATCTTTTACAACCATATGAAAACCTCAAGTGTGTAAATGAGAGAGGGGAGGGGCTGGCCATATATATAGATGGAGGGAGGTGAGTGTAGGAGAGGGGAGAGTGACCATAAGAACAAAGCTTCTCACAAAATATCCTTAGCTAAACAAGAATCATTAAAGCTAAAGCATGACTCACATAAACACCTCATCAAGTCATTAATGCAACCATTAATGTCAAGATGACTCATTAGCCACCTCATCACTTCTAGAACCTTCTAGAATGATGACTCACTCTCATCCCAAGAAAAGATAAACCCGTCTTTAACCAAATGTTAAAAGACGGCTGATAGAAAACTGGAAACTGGCAACTTCAAAAAGTGATCCTGAAACGACTTTCAGGATAACCCCGTAACTGTATAAATATACCCGCATTTGTATTACGACCGAATACAAATGCAACTGAGACAAAGATATTATACCTACTCAATATAATACTCGGATCCGGCTTAAACCAAAGCCGACCAGTATTATCTGCCCGAAAAATAACACGTGCGTAAACGCACGTGCATTTTCCGAACCCTGCCATAAAACCATACGGCCTCTACAACGTTTCGCCCGAACTTGAGAAACTGTCTGTGGGGGGACTTTAATGACTCGTCAGTACCCTGGCAGTGGGTTTAACCACAAACCGTCAGCGGCACTAGCAATGCGTAACGACTGCCCATGGACTGACCTCAAGGGAGGCTGATGAGCAAACTCATCCGGAAACCCTACTGAGCCTAACAGTGACAATGTATATACAGTCCGGTCCGTTCGTCTATGAGTATCGCATATCTGCCTAGGGGGTTAGTAACGTCAGACCCCCAATAGCAGTATAAGTCGTGTCGGAGTGAAGCCCAATTACACCCTGAGATACTACTGGAGTACCTACCAGTAAATCTCTTGCCATGGCCATGGACTTTGTGTAATGGCTCTCCTAGACATAGCACGACCTCGCCCCCAATACCGTGAGAGACGAATCCCCTGCCGATCCGCTCACGTGCCTCCATATGGCTCGGGACTGTACCCAAAAACTACCTGTTTGCACGACTCCTTTGAGCCGTGGTAGGGTAGAAATCAAAGCACAGTGGGAACTCACACGAGACAAATGACGACCTCAGGTCGATGAACTAACCTGTACACATGTCACCAGGGAACTGCTACCTGACGATAGATATAGTACTAACTAGCAGATTCCCGGCGAGTCCTGTCCGGTGTACTCATAACCCAATGAGCACCTGTATACATCTTAGGTGATCCAACTGACACCAGTGGCTTGTGAGACCGGCCACCGCCCCTCGTCGGGGTCTCGACTGTACACACTAGTCTACTCCGGAGTATCGATGCCCTGTCTCGAAACTCCCACGACTAGGGACCACAATTAAGGATATGCATATAAACTACCCAACTCTCACGTATATGATCGCCATCATACTGTTGGTAGTAAAGCAAGATCCTAAGGGCTCTATCAAAGTGTAACATGTAATCAGTCACCTGAACATGTACACGACTGATAAAGGCAAACCAGATAGCATACTATCATCTTGAGTAAGACTGTCCTACCGATATAGGTCCTCCGCAATCATTGCAATCACGTACCTGTGATCCTATAATTGACTATGAGGGCACTATCTCTAACAATCTCCCACTTGCACTCAAAGCTAATTATTGCGATGTCGACTACTCACAGCCCGCGTGAAACCGAACATCCAACTCCTCTACTAATCAGTTTCACAAAGCCCGTTTGTAAAACTATTGTGTTCGAGAAATAGCCTCAGTCAGTGGATCCGCCTAGAAGTTTCTTTCTATATCTCTCTTAATCTCAAGTTCGCGGAGAAAGCCATCTCCCGAATTGAGTAATACCTGTCTTAGAATATGTCTGGATATCTGATGGGACCTAGTTCATAAATGAACTCCAAATCCAAACTTCTTAGACTGTATCGATCACTGAACCTAATCAGTATCCGGCACCATGCCACCCACAGTATCCTCTTGGACCACCTGTCCATAATACTGTCCCTCTTCATCAGAGGGAAAAACTATAACTCTGACAATCACTCTGTCAACCATGTCACCTTTGAAGCCTGGAATGATAACCGTCTTCCGAAAGAGGCTGCCGTCATCAAATCCGTAGAACATGTACTTATGTTCTATAACTGCTTCCTTATGTTTCTCCAGGATTGGATTAATACAAACTTATTGCATCTCGTGCAAAAACAACATCTGGTGTAGTACTTGACATCTCACGATTGACTCAATTGCCTAAGCAAGTGATCTGTCAATCATGCACATCCCTCTCCCCTTTAGTCCGTAAGACACCTTTAGAGAGGGTGACTCCATCATCTACAGGTACACCACCATGATAGGAGTCATCTTTTCTAAAAACTATTAGAATACTGTCAAAGTACCTACATTGGGAAACTACCCAAATCCAGATCTAAAACCATAGATCTAGAAACCAGAATGTCAAATATTATATCCATATCCTGTCTGGAGAAACAACTGTGTGGCGACCACAGTTCAACCGATCGTAGTATAGGAATTTTACTTCCTACTCTGTGCATGTCATCCAGATACCATGACATCACACCTTACTACCTTCTTAACAGATCCATCCCCTATCCTGATTGAAGTCAAACCCATGACTGTCACATCAAAATTAGATGATCTTTCCCCGCTATAACTGCTCAAGTCTATAAATAGACATAAGCTACTTGCCCACTATGCTTCCGATGCTCCCACTGACTACGACAACCCTCCTACCGGGTCTCATAGCCTGGAACAACAGTAGTGTCAAGTCTTGGTAGATAAGAACCTCCCTGTCACCGTCCTTGAGGCTACCGAAGTACCTCTCGGGTGTCTGAGGTTACCCACCATATCTGCGGAGTGGCTATTGGAGTGTCAAACCTGATTGAATATATAGGTCCTATTAAATTTTCCGTAATCGTTCGCGGTTCTGGAATCGCTTCCAGTTCTACCATACTCCCACTACTGTTTTCTGAAAAAGATCCATTTTACTAAAACTGTGGCGAGTCAAGAACAATATTACTATTGATCTTCTAAATGGTAGAATATCAACCCTCGTCATAGCCAGGGTCAACCCACAAACAGCCATTACAGAAACGTGCCCTGAGTTATCCAGAGTCTGGTTTTAAGCATAAACTGGAAAACTCCCCGTACCTTAATATATTTTAAGGTATGAACTATTCTATATCCAATATAGAAACTTTGGCACTTATTTAATTGGAACTAGATTCAAATCATGCAGCTGTCTCCAGTGCATATCATCTTAATGGAAAGAGGCTAATCAGCATTACTCAACTTAGGAATCCATCCAATTATGAGTAACCTGAAAGAGAAAACTCGTTTCTCAAAACCATCACTATCATCTGAATACCAATCACAAGAATCTATATCTTCGATCTCTTTGAAGAATCCCGATACTTGTGACACCTGGTTCTCTACTTTATTCTTATACCCACAACTTCTCAAAACCTAGACCTTGTATTTCTATGAAACACTTGTCTAAATATTAGAGAAGTTATAAGTAAACAGAACATAGTACGAGGACCTACCCCTTTGTCCTGATGGACACTTGGACAACATACAATACTCTGTATAAGTCCGCTGAGTTAAACAACTCAAAACCTGTGCGTCGTAGGTTGAAAACTGTACCCTGGCGATTTCCTCAAATATCACCAATTACAAAGAATTCCGATATCATGAGGATAATCACCTAATTCCCAATAACTTACTCCCACTCATCATCTGTAAAACCATACAGATATGAGAATGAAACCTGGTAAATACATACCCTTGGAGTAAGTGTCTAATCGGGAAAACAGGTTTTCTTTAACAATGCACTAAAACATGAAAATGTTTCGTAGGGGTATCCTGGTATTCATAGCAATGCCTCTTCCATAATCCAATTCATGACTTCAACCGTATATTTTATTGCCATCTCTCCAAATCCCTTTATTTGTCTTTAGTCGTTACCTTCTGTACACCATCGTTAGGCTAAATGGTTTTCTTCCTTCCCTACCGTTCGGCACCAGCCTATGGTTTGGAAGAAGACTATCCAGTAAGCATAATAGGTGTACCCTCCTAAACCAAGGAGTACTCGCATCTCGAGAGAAGGTGATGATAAAAGACAACTGAATAATACCTTATTCTTTTAAAGGTGAAATAGGAGTGGCGATGAAGTACGCGGTTTTGGTCGTGAATGATATCAGTCGCAATTTACTTTGCCATCTTTCTAATCCCTTTATTTTGTCTTTACATATTACCTTCTGCACACCCTACTTAGGCTAATTGGTTTTCTTCATTCCCTACCTTTCGGCACCAGCCTATGGTTTGGAATAAGACTATCCAATAAGCGTAATAGGTGTACTCTCCTAAACCAAGGAGCTCTCGCAACCTGAGAGAAGGTGATAATAAAAGACAACTGAATAAACCAATTCTATTTCTCCTGAACCTGGATCCATCCTGGAAGTAGTCCCTTCGAGTTCGTATATAACCATACGATGGATCTATCCAATGGAAGTGGATATCCGTAGTAATACGGGTGTTCTGAGAAATTCAAAGGGTAAAAGAAGGAGTGGCAATGACTTATGCAACATAGACAATCCAAAAACCAGTATTTTTAAGAAGGTTCGGTCAACCTGGTCACTGAGTCATAGTCTAGGGTCGGTCAAAGGTAGCTGCCAAAGAGAGAGAGAAAAGAAACACTCTGCGTGCACTCTAACCTAGATCAGAATGGTAATCACTTTATCTAATCCGGAAACCTCCCACTGTCCTGTCAAATTCTCCTCCAAACCTAAAGAAGAATCAATCGGGATCACCCGAAGAGTAAACCAACTCATCAGTGGGAATCGGGATCCAACTCTCATCGCATGATAACGTGATGGAATGCATCCACGTTACTCATACTCCAGAAGGTATGCGCATACTTGGCAAGTTTCAGTTTCTTTAGAAACTCCCGATATGATTTTTGCCCCATGCTTTTATAACCTTGGCGTTGGTCAAAATGTCATAAGTCACATGCCAAGTTCTACCTATCACTATCTTGTCAATTTGAACCCACCCGCACATGCCCTTGACGTTGGCCAAAATGGCAGAACGACTGTCCCAAACTAACTCATCTATCTATGCAACAATTGAATACCCAGCAGCTACCAAACACTATGCCTTGGCGTTGGTCAAAATACATAGCTTGAATACTACTGAATACCCAAAAGAAGTGACGGAGGGCTACGGCTGGTTTTTGGCGAAAAACCTTTAACGTAGTGAACTTGATATCGCTGAAGGAACCTGATAGCTTTTTAAAATATAGTGGCGAAAACCTTTTGCTAAAGAGGTCACTCCCGGTAAAGGGATCTCGGCTCTTTCCTCGTGGAATGAGGTGCAGGATATTCCACTGAATACCGCTATGCAAAGCAACTTGTAATCGACTATAGTGAAGTTATTACCCTGACGCAAACTTCTGTCCAAGGGGTCGGTCCCGGTGAAGGGATATCGGCCCTTGCCCCGTCGAATGAGGTGCTGGATATTCCACTGAATACCGCTATGCATAACAAAAGGAAACGTCTTTGCAATAACACTTTTTAAATTTGTTCCAACAACTGTAAACAGGTTTGTTTTCCTTTGCATTGATCAGAATCAACGCAGTCCCATCAATTAATCACACCAGAAAAGAATGAAAATAAAATGTACGTATATGCCATCCGCATTCGTCACTGGGTCCCGTCATCACCCGTTAGGTTACTTAACTAACGACAGAGCGGGGACTGGACTAGCGCGAGTGTAAAACATATACAACATCTAATAGTATATAAACCAATATACAATAATCGCTCCAGGCGTGATAATATGCAACATTACAGAAAAGTAATAAGCATCACAGAACAATACAGATAATCTGGGATCCCCGGGTTTCACAGAGCCGCTGCTGAAACCCGACGTTCCCCTGTCGTGTGGATAGCCTGTGCAATGAAACCTAGACCCCTACGGGTGCGGCAAGTTACCAGCCAAAACCTGAAGCGAGGCAGCCCCCTATAGCATAGTGAATGGACCACCCAGCACTTCACGGAATCCGGTAATCTTGGGCACCCCTCCTTGGGTCAACCTGTACCCCCTACGAGTGCGGCGAATAGTCTGCCAATTCTAGAGTGGGGCCCCTCTGCCTCTCAAAGCCATGAGATACGGACCCGTTGCTTCTCAGAACCCGTCTATCCGTGCACTCCGTCTTGGGGCAAAACCTAGTACAGTAATGAAAAATAGTACAATAGGTACATCGACCGCAACCTGGCCATGCCCCAAAAGAATATTATACAACAGGAAGTGACGGCAGTCTACATGTTGGATACTCGCCCCGCAATATCAAATGTACAAATAAACTCAAACTGTACTATCATTGCACACTGCTATCCACCACGACAAATCCGCAACATCACAGCACAACACAGAACATCAACGCGAATGTCACGTTCGCAAACCCGTCTAAAAGAACTATAGCAATCAGACGCGGTTTACCGATGACATTCCCGGTCGGAGATATAATGTAAGCACTGTAAACTAACGTGTTTAAATTTCGATCGACCAAATATCACAAAGTGGGCCCCATGCAAATCTGTTGAACAGTAATAAAATCTGGGCCCAAAAGATATATACCAAAAACCCCAATTTCCAACATAGAATGCACTGTAGAAAATTGGCCAAGTGACGTCACTTTCCTGCGGCGGATCCGCGGCCAAACCCATGCTTGGGCCGCGGATCCGCGGCGGAACAGTCGACTCACTTTGTCGAATTTCTGCAGTATTCCTAAAAAACCCTGCTTGATTTTCTGATATGGTCAAAATGACATTTGGACCAGTTTTAAAATTAACAGAAACTGTCAAGTGGAAAAATTGTGATTTTTGATTTCCGGTTCGATCGATATTTTAAACGCGTTAGCACAAGTTAGTATAGCAAAATGGTGAGGCTCTGATACCACTGTAAGTCTACGCTAGCGCCCCGGCCGTCTACAGACGCCAAAATGCGGAACAAAAACTTTTAACTGGCGCTATCGTATACTTTAACCCGGATCTGCCATTATTGCTAAACTAACAAACTGTAAAGTGTGTAGAAAGGTTATACCGAACGATCCGAGTCCTTCGTTCTTTAACCATCATCCCACGCTCCGTTGCGGCTGCTCCGATCTCGTCGATCTCCGATCTCCTCGTCGAGGTGGCACCACGTCGACGATTCTTTAAACGGGCTCCCGCCTCTGACTTGAGGCAACTCGGTCGTCAAGTTTGCTAAAAGAGACGACCAAGAATGATGTAGAGAATGAGTAGATGACTTTGTCTCTCTTCGTCCAAGTCCATGGACGATCGGTTAATGAAGTTGCCGAGGGAATTGGGTGATGGAATGAAATGAACTGTAAAATTCCATGCACCCCAAATACTATCATATCTTTTACAACCATATGAAAACCTCAAGTGTGTAAATGAGAGAGGGGAGGGGCCGGCCATATATATAGATGGAGGGAGGTGAGTGTAGGAGAGGGGAGAGTGACCATAAGAACAAAGCTTCTCACAAAATATCCTTAGCTAAACAAGAATCATTAAAGCTAAAGCATGACTCACATAAACACCTCATCAAGTTATTAATGCAACCATTAATGTCAAGATGACTCATTAGCCACCTCATCACTTCTAGAACCTTCTAGAATGATGACTCACTCTCATCCCAAGAAAAGATAAACCCGTCTTTAAACAAATATTAAAAGACGGCTGATAGAAAACTGGAAACTGGCAACTTCCAAAAGTGATCCTGAAACGACTTTCAGGATAACCCCGTAACTGTATAAATATACCCGCATTTGTATTACGACCGAATACAAATGCAACTGAGACAAAGATATTATACCTACTCAATATAATACTCGGATCCGGCTTAAACCAAAGCCGACCAGTATTATCTGCCCGAAAAATAACACGTGCGTAAACGCACGTGCATTTTCCGAACCCTGCCATAAAACCATACGGCCTCTACAACGTTTCGCCCGAACTTGAGAAACTGTCTGTGGGGGGACTCTAATGACTCGTCAGTACTCTGGCAGTTGGTTTAACCACAAACCGTCAGCGGCACTAGCAATGCGTAACGGCTGCCCATGGACTGACCTCAAGAGAGGCTGATGAGCGAACTCATCCGGAAACCCTACTGAGCCTAACAGTGACAATGTATATACAGTCCGGTCCATTCGTCTATGAGTATCGCATATCTGCCTAGGGGGCTAGTAACGTCAGACCCCCAATAGCAGTATAAGTCGTGTCGGAGTGAAGCCCAATTACACCCTGAGATACTACTGGAGTACCTACCAGTAAATCTCTTGCCATGGCCATAGACTTTGTGTAATGGCTCTCCTAGACACAGCACGACCTCGCCCCCAATACCGGGAGAGACGAATCCCCTGCCGATCCGCTCACGTGCCTCCATATGGCTCGGGACTGTACCCAAAAACTACCTGTTTGCACGACTCCTTTGAGCCGTGGTAGGGTAGAAATCAAAGC
Organism: Agapanthus africanus; assembly: GCA_030015575.1. NCBI lineage: Eukaryota > Viridiplantae > Streptophyta > Magnoliopsida > Asparagales > Amaryllidaceae > Agapanthus > Agapanthus africanus. The sequence continues at coordinate 545,983,663 of CM057337.1, forward strand.
ACAGTGGGAACTCACACGAGACAAATGACGACCTCAGGTCGATGAACTAACCTGTACACATGTCACCAGGGAACTGCTACCTGACGATAGATATAGTACTAACTAGCAGATTCCCGGCGAGTCCTGTCCGGTGTACTCATAACCCAATGAGCACCTGTATACATCTTAGGTGATCCAACTAACACCAGTGGCTTGTGAGACCGGCCACCGCCCCTCGTCGGGGTCTCGACTGTACACACTAGTCTACTCCGGAGTATCGATGCCCTGTCTCGAAACTCCCACGACTAGGGACCACAATTAAGGATATGCATATAAACTACCCAACTCTCACGTATATGATCGCCATCATACTGTTGGTAGTAAAGCAAGATCCTAAGGGCTCTATCAAAGTGTAACATGTAATCAGTCACCTGAACATGTACACGACTGATAAAGGCAAACCAGATAGTATACTATCATCTTGAGTAAGACTGTCCTACCGATATAGGTCCTCCGCAATCATTGCAATCACGTACATGTGATCCAATAATTGACTATGAGGGCACTATCTCCAACAGATACTGATGGATGAAGTCCCCATGGATTTGGCATGAGTGGCATTGCTTCGCATATTCGAGACAGTCCTGAATCATCGTGGGCCAGTGGTAGCCCATGCGTTTGATCTTCAACTTCATCTTTGGGCCTGCTTGGTGAGAACCGCAGAGTCCGTCATGAACTTCCTGGACGACCCTTCTCGCTTCGTCAGGTCCTAGGTATCTCAGCCACAGAGAATCAAATGACCTCTTGTATAGAGTATCATTGACGAAGGCGAAAGATAGAGCTCGTTTCATGAGCTGATGCCTTGTGGACGCTTCTTCGGGCATTCGGTGGGACTTGAAGTAGTCTATAAAGACTTCCCTCTAATCCTCAACCTTCTCATGGTATTTAATTTGTAAGGTCGACTGCTCAGTCGTTCTTTTTTCTTCGGGTGATTCCGGAGGTATTTCTGCTGGGGCAAGCACCCGACGACTTTGTACCACGATTCTAACATCATCGAGGTTCTCGTCAGCCAATTCTTTAGCAAGTTTGGCCAACGCGTCCGCTTTGCTGTTTTCTGCACGCGGTATGCTTTCCAAAGTGTAGGAGGGAATTTGGGTCAACAGTTGTTGCACCTTTTCACCGTACTTCACCAACTCCGGTTTGCACGTTTGGTAGTCGCCGTTTACTTGACTAACGACCAGTTGAGAATCTCCGTTTATGAGGAGGTTTTCAATTCCCATGTCAATGGCGATCTCGAGGCCTGCTATCAAAGCTTCGTATTCGGCTTCATTGTTCGTCCTCGGCTCTGTTAAGGAGAAAGCGAAGCACATTATTCCTCCTTGCAGGGTCACGAAGATAAGGCCCACCCCCGATTTGATTATAGGGGTATTTTGTTTGCGTTTTTTCATGGATGATGCTCCATCTAAGTAAAGCTCCCATCGGGTATCACCACTGTCGATTGTGTCAAACGCATGTTCGTCTGGCAGATCGCAATTCAAAGGAGAATCGGCAGGTATAAGGTGTTCAGTGAGGAAGTCGGCGATGGCCTGGCCTTTCACTGCTTTGAGAGGCTGATAGGTTATTGAGAACTCCATCAAGAGCAAAGCCCATTTAGCGAGTCGACCTGTCAATATGGCCTTTGACATTAGATATTTGAGAGGGTCCACCTTCGAAATGAGACGGAATTCGTGTGCTAACGCATAGTGCCCGAGCTTTGTTATTGCAAAGATCAATGCCAGGCAGTGCTTTTCAATGGGAGAATAGTTGCTTTCTGCCCCCAGAAGGACTCGATTTAAGTAGTAGAGTGCTCTTTCTTTTCCCTGGTCATTTTCTTGCACCCACAATGCACCTAAAGAACCTTCGAGGGCGGTTGTATAAAGAATAAGAGGCTTTCCCTTAACTGGAGCAGCCAATACTGGCGGGTTCTGCAGGTACTGCTTGATCTCATCCAGTGCGCCTTGGCATTTGTGATCCCAGATGAATGGAGTCCCTTTCTTCATCAGGTGACTGTAAGGACGGCACTTTCCTGAAAGGTTGGCTATAAATCGCCTTATATACGCGAGCTTCCCCTGGAGAGACCGCAGCTATTTGAGAGTCCTTGGCAGAGGCATTTCCATGATCGCCTTGATCTTTGACAGATCTATTTCGATACACCGGTGTCGGACGATGAATCCCAGGAATTTTCCCGAGGAAACTCCGAATGCACACTTAAGAGGGTTCATCTTCAAATTGTATTGTCGAAGGCGTCGAAATACAGTCTTCAGATGTTCGAGATGTTCCTCGTATGATTTGCTCTTAAACACGAGGTCATCGATATAGCACTCGACGATTTCATGTATAAGGTCGTCGAAAATCTTCATCATAGCCCTTTGATAGGTGGCACCGGCGTTCTTTAGACCGAAGGGCATTACCTTATAACAAAATATTCCCAAAGGAGTCCGGAAAGCTGTATGTTTCTGGTCTTCAGGATACATTTTTATTTGATTATACCCTGATGAGCCGTCCATGAAGGAGAAAATCTCATGCGTGGACGTATTGTCTATCATTAACTCGGTGACTGGCACCGGGAAGTCATCCTTCGGGCAGGCTTTGTTGAGATCCCGAAAGTCCATACATATGCTCACCGTCCCATTTTTCTTCATCACCGGGACGATGTTAGCAATCCATTCAGGGTATTGAACCTCCTGGATAAAGCCAGAGTCTATCAGCTTCTTGACCTCAGCGTTGATGCTCATCTCGAGTTCGAGCCGCATTCTTCTCGGCGCTTGTTTGACTGGCTTGTTGTCCGGGGATATCGCCAATTTATGTACAGCAACTTCTGGATCTAGTCCCGGCATCTCGGAATAGTTCCATGCGAAGCAATCTTTATGCTGTACAAGGACGTCTTTTAATGCAGCCACCTTTTCTTCAGATAGTATCTCGTTGACAAATGTCGGTCGCGGGTCGTTTACTGTCCCCAACTCAATTTTCTTGAGGTTATCTGCAGTGGTATGTATTCCATCCTCCAGTTCTTTCGGAGCTGGCGGAAATTCTGAGATTGCCTCGTCGTTGCTGTTTTCGAAGCACCAGGGAAGGTCATCCATGTCCTCGGCCTCTTCTTTTAATATTGTAATCATGTGACAGGTGCGAATTCGCTTCCAATCCCAATGTGGAACCGGTTCTTCTTTCGTGACCTCGGGCTCGTGCTTCTGTGGCGGCGTTACCTTCCAGTTGTCAGACAGAGTGAACTTGCCGAACTGGTACTGATCTTCGACCCAATTCTTAAAGGTGAAGCAGTCTTCGAGCGGGTATCCTATTATTCGATGGTAAGAGCAATAGTTTGGGCCAGAGACTTCGCTTGCTTGTTCGGGGTGTTTGGACTCCGGCAATGTAAGCATCTGATGTTTTAGAGCGAGGTCAAGTATCTTCTTCGTCTTGTCCCGAGGAAACGAGTACGCTCGACCCATTTTCTTCATGAGGGATAGATAAATAACGCTCGACTCCCGTTTGCGTGGCTTCTTTGCCCTACTTTGTTGTTGTTGAGCGTCTTTTTGGCCTTTCGACTTATTTCTGCTTTTGCGCCGAGCCTTCTTTATAACAGGTTGACAAGGAGCGGCATTTTCATCCTTCACGGCCTGTTGGAGAAGGCGTTGCATCTTGGCTTTCTCGTAGATGGCCGTATCGCGGTTGTGATCATCCCGTACTTTTTGACCAGCTTTCCTTATAAGCTTGTCCATTTGTTCTTCGAACGACGGACTGGACTCTTTTGCATCTAGAACTTTCACTTTCTCAGGATTAGCGTCCTCCCATTGAGCATCCGCTTCTTCATCGAAGTCATACATGACATAGCAGCTGTTTAGTAGCTCTCGTTTCTTTGACCGGATATATCCAAGTCCTTTTGTCTCCATTTTCCCATTAGGCAGTTTGCGTTGAGTCCCGGGGACGTTCCAGACCCTGTCATAGAACTTGGCTTTCCGAACGGTCTGCTTGAAGGATATCTCCTGGCATTTCAGCAGCATCTTCAAACCCTTTGTATAATGTCTGGGAAGACGGATAGGCTAAAGCCTGTCGAGCGTAGGATCCGCGCCATGCCAGATTTCTTTTTTCACCTTGGCTTCTTCAAAGCGGTAAAACAGAATTGCTTTCTCGCTCTCTCGCCTGGAAGGGATGTAGAATGTTTGTAGCTCTTCTACGTTGTAAATATTAAGTGCATCCAGTTCTTTATGGTGTTTAAGCGGCACCATGGCGACTTGCAGACTTTGCTCTTTGTCAGCGGAGGCTTGTATTGAAGGTCGAGCAGAGAATACGACATGGACCTCATCCTCCGAATCACTACCAAAGACCAACGTAGGAGCGGACGGTCCTGGCTTGTTGTGTTGGGACGGACCCGAATACACTATCTGTTCTTCCTCCTCGGTATCACTGCCGAAGACAGGGATGGTGGCATTAGCTTTATTCTCCGGCTTGTGACACCTTTCTGTGTTTTCGAAATCCGGTAAGAAGTATTTGGCGTCTTCATATTTGCGGACTTCGTTCACAGAGAATGGGTTCAGTTCTCCCGTCACGGTATACTCGAAACCATCCTTAAAATACTTCACACACTGATGTTGTGTAGAAGGGATGATGTTGTATTCGTGTAACCATGGTTGGCCGAGCAAAGCGTTGTAGCATGTCTTGGCGTCTATGACGTGGAACTTAATGTCCGTGATGAGTAGCCCGAAGCGTAGCGTCAGTATCACAGATCCAAGAGTCTTTGACGATTGGGAGTCGAACCCGGAGATGGTGATCTTGTCCCGAGCAAGGTGCTGAACGCTCATGCAGATTTCCTTCAACACCCGCACGTTGAGGAGATTAACGGAGGATCCATTGTCGATCAGGATTTTGCCTATCTTAATATCGTGGCAGTATCCTGAGACATAAAGGGGACGATTGTGTTCGCACGTCCCGAGGAGAAGGTCTTCATCGCCAAAAGCAACGTCGGCCGTGTGCACCTCTTCCAATTCATCCTTCATCTTTTCCTCGGCCAGGAAGGCTTGGAACTGGTCCGGATCTTGTAGGGCCTTAATCAAAGAATCTCTCACCTCTTTTGATAGTAGCAGGGCATCAAGAATGCTGAGTTGTGAGGGTAGCTTCCTCAGATGCGCCAAGACATTGTAATCCACCTTATTTCTCTTCGGCGGGTTCTTGGCGTTTAACTCTTCCGCAACTCGGTCATCCAAGGCGATGTCTTCAGAGACCTTCTCTTTCCCTTTATCTTTCTTGTTTGAGGGTCCGAGATTCTTTTCAGGTAACATCCGATTGCGCAGCTGGATATTCTCGCAAACCTTCGGTCCCTCTTCTTTTCCCGAAGTAGACTCTCTGAAGAAAGGGCCAAGCTCCAGCTCTTCATCAGAATCGCTCCCGAATGTGAGCACTCGTGATCCTCCGGTGTCAACCATGCAACAACCCCCGGTAGTTCTGTTAAGCCCTACGATCGTTCCGTTCTGCTCTCGGCGGGTCTTGCGCTTTTCCCGCTTAAACTGTTGCCGGTGAGCAGCATATCCTTTCCACCATCTATCGAAAGCTTTGCACTCTTCAGTGGGGTGAGACACCTTCCGATGATACAAGAAATAGGAGGGGTGGCTTTCCATTTCACCAGTAATGCTTTCCTGAGAGGATGGTAGCTTTATACCCATTGACACGACTTTAGCAAACCTCTTCCTTATCTTGAACTTGCTTTTATCTGCGGTGGGTGTACTTTGTTCCAGCGGGAGTATCGCAATTCTTTCGTCAAGGCGCTGGCGTTTGGACTTTTCAAATATAACCGCTTCGCGCTCCCTATCAACTTTGCTTTTTAAGAACGCTTCATTGAGGAATGCATCAATCACTTAATCCGACGGCTCCGGAATTTTTGGTTCAGGATTTGCCCCCAGCTTTCCAGCATGAGAAGTCTCCTCATCGTCTATGAATGAATGGGAAATCACATGGCAACTTGTCACATATTCTTCGGATTCATCCGACGAACTACCTCCCTCATCTTCCTCTTGAAAGACGTGGTTGAGGAACTCTTGGAATGTAATGGGAGTCCGTGCCTTCTGGTTGTATTCCTCCAGCGCATCAATTTGTTTTTTCAAGTCTGTGCTCTTGTCGCCAGGCTTCACGTGCTTCTTCGACTTCTTCTTCTTCTTTGAAGATTTCGATCGCTGGTTATGAATGTTTGGGCCACTTCCATCAATCTTTGGAGTTGTACGTGGCTTCAACATCCCCTCAATGACCTGCGGCTCCAACGGGTTCTTCCACTTGATTGCTGGACATGTCTGAAGATCGTTTAGCATCCTCTTTGTCTTGGCTGATAATACAACCTCCCAAGGAACTTCTTCAATGACGGAGCATGTTGCCCCCGGCGTACTCGTCCCCTTAGAGGTGTGGGGTTGCGGGGGATTCACCTTCCATTTGTCAGATAACGCGAACTTACCCTGTCGGTACTGGTTTTCAAGCCAATTCTTGAAAACGTAGCAATCTTCGATCGGATGGCCTAGTACTTGATGATAAGGACAGTAGTTGGGCTCGTTGACGTCACTTGGTTGCAACAGACGTTTTGGATCCGGCAGATTTATGAGTCTGTTGCGCAACGCCAGCTCGAATAACCTCCTCGTTTTATCACGGGGAAAGGAATAAGGACGTCCCATCCTATCCTCAAGGGGTACGTACGGGCGCATATTATTTTGACGAGCAACCGGCTTCGAGTCACTCGGTTGTTGTTGAGCATTAGCGACGACGATCGCTTTTCCCTTCCCTTTGTCATTTCGGGAGTCCGGCCTTGGAAGAGGAGGTTTATGGCCCATCTGATCCATCTGTGCTAGTTTGTCAATCAAGGCTTGGAAGGTAGTCGGCTTGAAAAACATCATAAACTGCGAGATGGTTGCTTGTGGATCGAGGGTTCCTACAAACATACCCACTGCGGGAGCTTCTTCAATGCGCTGCTCGCACTCCGACCATAAGTTCCGCCATCGTATAGCGTACTGAACCTACATCTCGCCGGGTTTTACCCTGGCGTTATCAGTGCCGTCATCGAGGTACGTTCACTGGCACTTGCAAAACGTTGAGTAAACAGCAGCTCCATCTCCGCGAAGGTTTTAATAGAGTCGTTCGGGAGCTCAGAGTACCACTCGAACGCCGTATCTGATAAGCTTCCAACAAACTGGCAAAGCAACAGCTTGTCATCACCGCCGGTGTTGCCGCAGAGTGCCCTGAACTGGGCAACATGCTGATGAGGATTGCCCGTCCCCTTATAGACATGGAACTTGGGAATTGTATAACCTGGCGGGTACTTGATTTGATCGTACCAACTCGGATATGGCCGTCCCGTTTTTACGACCTGACCGGCTGCTTCGGTCGCATGATGAACCCGTATTTGTTGGGCGATGTACTCATCCAAATCAGCTTTGGAGATTGTATCCTCTTTAGCCGTCGACAGAGCTGGTGGAGGATTTGATGTTTCTCCCCTATCGTCTCCAAGGACGATCGGGGGCTCTTCGACCGGAGGATCTTGTTGTATCATCATTCCTATCATGTCTTGGAAGAGGAGGCCCATACGTTGTATGTTGGCTGCTTGTTCAGCAGCCTCTTTGTCCTTCTTCTCCAATATCCGACGAAGGAATTCGGTGTCGGTTTCTTCCTCTTGGCGTTCATCCGAGGACGTTTCAGGATTTTCTTTTGGCCCTGTAAGTGCAGCCATAGCATTCATCATTTCTTGAAGCTTTTGCTGTTGCTCCTGAGCCTTGGTCACTGACCGTGTAAGCGGTCTATGACCCGTGGATGCACGGCTGTCTTCTTTTCCCGATGCCATGTAAACCGTATGAACTGTTATGCCCCCTGACTTAGGGCATTTAGGTTCACCATTTTTAACTTTTGCCACTGACGCGGGAGTTTTCTCTGGCCTCCTTCTTTTGTGGGCCGTTGAGGTTGAAGGAACCGTTGAAGTGGGCATCCTAGCAGCTGCTGTCCCCTGCTGTTTAATGGGACGGTCCTTGTCTTTTTCCACCTTCGCCTTTTTTTGGCGACGAGAGTGACCTGGGTCAATCACGGAGTCTTGAACCCTTCGCCAAACTTTATAAATTTTTGAAGACAGCCGTTGAGGGGGCTGTTCTTGCTTTGTTTCCGGATCTCTCTTCATAGGTGGAGGGGATCTTTTCAATGTAGCGGTTGGAGAGTTCTTTCTCATCCTCCTCAGCAATTCGAAGCTGTTCCCAGTTGGAACAGCAACGTTGACCTCCACCACTAGAGCCGGTGGAGTCAGCCCTGAGGGGGAGTTGCCCCCTGCCTTCTTCACTCGTTGCCAATGGCGACGTCGAGCATGACGAGCCGTTGGGACTGGCTTGGAGATTGAGACATCTTCTTTTTGCCCCCTGTCTGAATGAGGCGCCGCTGGTGTTAACCTCTTAAAGACTGAAGTTGTCTTTTGAGGTGTGATATTCAACCTGTCGAAGACGGATCCTCGAGCAGGGGCAGGAACAGGACTCGTCAGCCTTGAAAAGACTGACTCTTTGACAGGGGGAAGCCGTCTTAATGACTTCCGGAGTAGTGGCCGTTGCCCTCTTTGGGACAACCATTTTGGAGTTCCTGGGCTTCTTAGCGGGCCCTTCAGAGTTTTGATCCAGCCTCGCAAAGACAGAGGTTGTCGGCTTGGTAGTGGACGACCCGTTGACAAGGGCCGTTATAGCAGTGAGCCGATCGAAGACCGACTTCTTGTTCACTTCCGGTGCGGGTAGTAGCTCAGAGAAGCTTTTAGGTGGGATCATGGTCCCGAAGAACAGGCCAGTGGTGGCTTGGGTCACGTGGTCTACCGGCAAAGCGAGGAAGGAAGCCGCTTGGGGCCCATATTCTACACCTCCCGGTGAGGTGGAGCGTCCGTTGCAGTGGCACTTCGAGCAGTTGGTGCAGTTAAAGTCCATTGATGCTTGAGCTCTGCGCCAAGCAAAAGACCAAATCTTAGTAACTTGAAATCCGAAGGCAACCATTTAAGAAACCATGATTGGTTTGCGAAGACGAAACGCGAAGTGTGGAGTGGAAAGAGAAAAAGGTCCTACCAGGCGTGCCAGAATCTGTTCCCCTCCGAAAGACGGCCGAGACTTTGGGTCTCACCTGAGATTCGGGGCAGATGCTATTTGGTTTTATCCGTCTACCTCTCCAAAGATGCCAAGTTGATTTATGGCACTGTGTATCGGAGGTTTAGACGGATGCGGCCGATGTAGCAAACTTCGTCAGATTCCCCCTCGATTGAGGGGTTTTTGATTGTGGGGACGCTCTTCCCTGCAGGCGCAAGCCCCTGCAGTTAATTACGCTACCGCATCGCGGTAACCACTTTCTCCTTCTCCAGAATTTCACTTCGTATCGTGTGTGTTTGTTTTGTTTGTGGTTGCCCGTGGATTGTATACGGAGACTGAGTAATGCCGTCGCTCGTAGGACGTGGATTAGTCCAAATCCGTATTTACTTAGATTTGGGTTTGGTGTTTTTAATTTAAGGATGCATTAGTCGCGTGGCGGCTAAGATCAACTTAAACGTTCGTCAAGGATACGTTAGTCCTGTTTTGGACTAAGATCGACTTGACGTGATGATCGATTTAATAGATATGGTCGTCAGGACTCATCATCTCTCTGACGTCGTTGAAGGATTACAACGATAGGTGTCGGAGGAATTCAGAGATGTACCCTTGAACCAAAGTCGATTTGAATTTTTATCGTTCATTTAAATGCTTAAGGATACGTTAGCCGTATTTGGGGCTAAGATCAACTTAAACGGGATCGTTTAGATCCGGTAAAAGAGCATTTGAAGCTCTATTGTTCCAGTTTAAGGACGTGGTGGTCCATGTTCCAGTTTAGGGACGTGGGGGTCCGATATTAGTTTAGGGACATTTCGGTCCAAAATTAGTTTAGGGACGTTTCGGTCCAATATTAGTTTAAGGATGTCTCGGTCCAATATTAGTTTAGGGACGTTTCGGTCCACGAGTTTAAGGACCCCGCAGTCCGTATCCATTTGTGGTCGTTGGGACCCGTCGCCTCTCTGACGTCGTTGAAGGATTACAACGAGAAGAGTCAGAGGAGTTCGGAGATGTACCCTCGAACCGGAGGTAAATTGATTTAAGAGAGCATTTGCGCTCAGTTCAATTTAACTTAAGGACTTACGGCCATAATTGGGCTAAGTCCAGTTAAAAAGTATTCAACGCCTTTTATTTGTTTTTGGTCTGTTAGACCTGTGTTAGGGCTTGGCCCATTTTTAAATAATGCATTACATTATTTTCTATTTTTTTGTTTAGGCTCTGCCCATAACAGATGCAGAGCATCAATTTATTTTGGGCACTGCAAGGCATCTGCATAGCATTTTTATTATTTTGTTTGGGCTTTGCCCATTTATAAATGATGAAGAGCATCAATTTAATTAGGCCTGTTTGGTCTTTTAATTGGGCCTGGCCCTTCAGGAAATGCATTGCATTTTCAGGCGCTTTGCGCCAATCAGAGAGCGCAAGCGCTTGTGATGATGATACGTGTCATGCAAGCGCAGTACGCTGCACTAGTGCGCTGCGCTTGCGCTACTGACACGTGGCGCATCTTGGTGAGTTGCGCCAATCACAGAGAGCAGAGCTCTATCTCAACGCTCATAGCGCAAGTGATTCAGATGCTGACACGTGGCACTTTCCCAAGAGCGCAACAGCGCAGTTTGGAAGTGTAAAGCACTAAGAATCTTTTAGATTCAAGAACAGAAGTGCAAAGCACTGTTAGATTTCTTGATCTAATTTAGATTAAAGAAAAAGATAAGTTTTTTCTTATCTTAAAGAACCAAAGGTTCATGAAAATGTGCAAAGCACTATTTTTATTTTATTTATTCAGTTATGTTTAAAGATCAATGATCTTGTTTTTAAATCACTGATCTGTTCATAAGAGAATTTTCTCTTCTTTCAAAGGTTTTTACCTTCTGTTGTTCTTGAGGAGTTATCGAGAGTCCTCTTCTCTTTTTTTTAGAAAGATATTGATGCCTTTGAATTGAGGTTTGGGGTCCTTTTTATAGTGCCCATAAATTAGTTAAATTTGTTAAAGAGATCTTTCTCTGAGTGATTTGGGGAATTTTCCCCACCGTTGGATCTTTGATCCAAGGGCTTCTGTTTTACAGAAGAAAATCTTCTTGTTTTAACAAGAACAGAAAGATTTCTTTAAAATCTTAATTCTGTTTGGCGCAAATGCCCCAGCGCGTGATACGTGTCATGCAGCGCACAGCGCAGCGCAACTGCGCTAGCGCATCCGCGCTGACACGTGTCGCGCAACGCATCTGCGCTAGCGCATCCACGCTGACACGTGTCGTGCAGCGCAGTGCTTGCGCAACTGAAGCGTTGCTTCCTTTAATTTTGCTTAAAATAGAGCTTTGCTCTGATTGGGCGCGCCTTCTTGGGCGCTACGCTGACGTATCTAGCGCCTGACATGTGGTGCGTTGCGCCCGAGATTTGAAGCGTTGCTTCAAAATTTTGAATTTTGAATTTCAACAGAGCTTTGCTCTGATTGGGTGAAACAGCTCCCTACCCAGGACGCCAAGGATTAAAGCCCTCGCCAAGAGGAAACCGAGCGGCTTCCCTGCTCGGTCATCCCCGTCTGGTAGCTCCCTACCCTGTAACAACCGAGTCCAGTTATACCAATTTCGGTTACCGTATGTGCTGTTTGTGGTGATTATTTCTTTTACCCCATTGGTTGCAAATGGTAGGTCACTTTATATTCGACCCGTTTACCGAGCCTGTTGTTTCCTAGTTTTTAGATTACCCCGACATTACATATTTTGCATATAACAATTTAGGTCACTTAAAATAATTTAAAAATGCATGTCATGGCCTGCTTGATACCCCTAACCTTGTGGTAGCGTCCTTACATCGTGTTCTCGTCCCGTTCAGTGAAACGGACGTGTTTGGACGGCTACGCGTACATACGTGCGTCCGTTCTTTAGGGTATGCATTTCTGTTACAAAATCCTCCATTTTAATTTTTGGAACTTGCTAATAATTTTCATATTTCAAATCCAAATTTTTGGACCCGACCCGGGCGCAATTCTGAAATATTTTGTATTCCGCCAAATCCTATTTATTTTTAAAATTCTGTAATCTGTTTTAAAAATATTTTATCAGCATAAGAAAATGTTTAAGTTGGAAATCTTTTACTTTCTCAGCCAATGAAATGAATCTTTAAAATATTAAATCTTTTGTAAAAATTTTTCCAAACCAATTCTTATTCTCCCCAGCCAATCAGAACCCTTTCTTTGGGTGCACCTGGCCCCACCACCGATCTCTCTCTCCTCTATCTTTTCTCTTAATTTTTCCCAACCAATCAGAACCCTCCTCTCTTCTTCGCTGGGCCCCACGATCCCTCTCTCATTCTCTTTCCCTTTCTCTTTCTCTCTCTGCTGCGAAGCTTCTCTCTCTCTCTTCATTTTCTCTCTCCTCTCGCGCTCTCTCTCTCAGATCTCGCGATCACTGTGCATTCCTCGATTCTTATCACCCCTGCGTGGATCCCGTCACCTCCCTCTGCATTTCTTCTTCTTCTTCTTTTCTTAACAGCCCATGCATCCTCCGCTACGAGAAACCCACCAAAGTTAAACCCTAACTTTTCCCTTATCCCCTCTTTTCTCGTCGACACCCTCTGCGTCCCCTCGTCACCCTCCATCATCTCTTCTCCTTCTTCCTCCCTCAAACGAACCCACTGAACCCAGAAAACCCACTGCAGCCTTTAACCCAGCACCGCCACCTCATCGCCGCCGACTCCCTCATCTCATCGTCATCTCCTTCCTCCCCTCTCTTCCTCTCCTCTGCCGTTCCCGAGCACCAGAACCCACATCAAAACAAACCCTAGCAGAAACCCTAACACCCGAGCCATTCCCTGCAACCTAGGACCTTGCTGACTTGCCGTTGATCTCGCCGGCGATCCCTTGCCGACGACTTCCCACCTTTGCAACCACATCCTAGCCGTCTCCCAACCCCAGTGAGCAACTCTTCTCTCTCTCATCCTTCTCTTCTTCTTCTTCCTATTCTTCTTTATTTTAAATTTTTCTTTTCTGTTTTTTAAAAAAAAGGATACCTCTGTAGATCATCGGAGCTTCGTCGACGCCTCACCGATGACGCTATCACCCCTCTGCAATCCAGTGAGTAAGTTTCTTTCATCAATCTCCTCTGTTCTCTTTCATTCTTCTTGTTTCCTCTTCCATGCATTCTCTTTCAATCAAAAGGTTCACTGTGTTTCTTGATTGCCGGGATCCGACCATGCCGGCGACGATCACGATGACCCAGCAGGCATCTCTGATCCGTGTGATCCCATCGTGCGTTGTTTGGACTCTTTCCGTGTACCGTGCGCGCGTCGCGACTTTTCTCACCGACGTGAGACGTTCTGTACATCGTTTCTTGAATCAAGCAAGTGAAACTTGCTACATGCTATTTAAACTACTACATATGCTATTTAAATTGCTATGTACCTATTATAGTGCACGTTAGATCTGTAGTTCCATTTAATACCAGAATTCCATTTTAACATGTCGACGTCCCAATATATCATTTTAGAATCATGTCTCGAAACATACCAGTTTGCTTTTAGTTCTATTATACATAGTACCCGCATTCATATTTAAATCTTGTAACAATTATTTACATGACCCACAATACCCTTTTATATTTTATACCCTGTCGGACGACCGTTTGCATACAACTAACCTGATTTATATTCAATTGCATCTTTAGATTATTTAGTACACATTAACTTGATTTTTAACAATCCATATTTGTTTAAGTGTATGATATTTAATATTGAAACCATAAACCGAACTCTAAATGTTAACCGTGCATCGATATAATTTAACCTGTATCTATTTGCATATTATATTACATGTCCAGTTATTCTTCTGACAGTACCCGTGCTTGATTACTTATAACCATATTTATGTTAGTTTGTTTTATGAGCACCCACATAACATTTGTGCTTCCTGACATGACCTGTTGCACTTCCTACTTGACATGACACAAAAATACACTACTTGATTTGACCTGATGTACCATGGCTTTACCTGTTACCTGATCTTGTGTCTAATGCCAACAAACATAACCAGTAGTCCTTACGGACCGTTCCTGTTGTCTATCCAGACAAACCTGCACCTACTTGATCCTGAGTTGGCATTAGTTCTTGATTACTTAATACCTGACTTGAACACATATAACTTGGGGGTATGGGGAAATCAATGATGAAACCTGACTTGTAACTCGACAGTTCGACACCTGTTCTGATCAGTTTTACGGGCTAGGCCAGCCCCAGGGTGATGATGCTGACATCACTCAGCTTTACATGCTACCTTTTACTGCCTAGCGGCACGTCTCGGATTCAGGTCGAGAATCTTGACCGTGGTCCCGGGCACGCACGGGATACTATTGAGTTACATCGATGATTCATCAAATTGATTTCAAAGACTTGAGAGTAGATAACCAATAGACCAGTTTAGCCTAACTCACTGCACACTACCCTTCACTTCTCTGATTTATATTGCTATTACACCTGCTTTACCATTTATGATTATACTTGCATGTCTTGTTACCATGTTAATATTTTATTGCTTGATGACATGACGCGCTGACGTTTGGGTTTTGCATGGCCTAGATTCCGTACCTTTGCTGCAGTCCGAGCAGGAGTACTTCAGCTAGAAGGCTGAGCAGTGAGGACTCAGTAGTAGTTAGTTCTTTTACTTTTCAGCATTTTATTTCTGATGTGAGCCCGCATTATGGGACATACATTCCAGTTATTCTTGTATTGGATCTCTTGCTTCCGCATTATTTATTCTTGACTCATTTTATTTTGGGCTTATGGACATGTGCTAGATAGTTTTATTTTGTTCTTGATATCTCTACAGCCGTAATGTGACTGTGGATGGATACTTCCTACCCACAGGTAGCATGGTTGGCTCTGTCACGTGCCCATCTTAGCGTACTCTAGGAAGCGGGGCGTGACATACCCAGGACGCCAGGGATCACAGCCCTCGCCAAGAGGCAACCGAGCGGCTTCCCTGCTCGGTCATCCCCTTCTGGTAGCTCCTTACCCAAGACGCCATGATTCAAAGCCCTCGCCAAGAGGTAGCCGAGAAGCTACCCTGCTCGGCGCATCCCCAGCGGGCTTCCTCCTTCCCACCATACGCTGAGGATTTGAGGCCCTCAAAGTGAGGCCACCGAGCTTCCTTCTGATCGGCGCATCTGCAGCGGGCAGCCTACTGCCCATCAAATGCAGCGGATCTGAAGCACTCCCCAAGAAACGCCAGGTCTATATAAGTCTGAGCGATCCCTCCTCGACTTCGGGGCCATGGGGATACCTTCTTCCCAGCGACTTTTGCACACTTAGCAAGTGATCAAAATCAACTCGACACGCGATCGCCAGACGAAGAACTGACCTGACATGGAAGCTCAATAGTGCAAGTATGGATATTATATGAATATTCTTCACAAACAAAGGACAATATGCAAGCAATGAAACAACAAAGTTTTATTACCAAAATCAATATCTTCACAAGGGTATTGGGGGCTCCCCAGCCTTACAAAATGCCCGGACGCTTACAAAAAAAGAAGCAGGAAGACGGGGGGCTTTAGGCCTCGGGGCCAGGCGCGACCTCGGGAGCCTCAATATCTACCACGAGTCGAGCAGGGTCCTCGGCCACCTCTTCGTCGGGAATCTCTTCCCCGGCCGCATCCTCGAGGTCGTCCCCCTGCTCGTCGGCACCCGCGAAGGGGTATTCGGCCCGGAGCTCTTCATCAGCAAACCCAGGCATCTGAGCCTTGACGGCGTCGAGGGCCTCATGCCAGATGTTGGTAGTGGCCACGGCTAGGTCGGAGTAGTAGTCTTTTGACTTCTTATTGTTCTCCACCGCATTCGCCCCCCCCCGAGGTTGGCTCGCTCCATCCCCCTGGCCGCCGCCTCCAACTCCTTTCGGAGGGTCTTCACTGTTTTCTTCATGGTACTGACGAGCACCTTGGCTTCCTCAAGCTTGACCTCGGCGGCCAAGGTGGCCTCGCGGTGCCGGGAAGCCTCCTGCTTCCCGGCAGCCACCATGCCCTCCAGGTCGGCGACCCTCGCCATCGCCGCCTCCAGCTCCCGCTTGGAGCTCTCCTCCAGCAAGGTAAGCTGGCTCGTGGCCTTCATCGCCGGGGATATCACCTTGTCCCCCATACGGACGGTGAGGGCGACGTGTTGGAGGACCTGAAATAGTCAAAGAGGTCAGAACGACAAAGGAGGCACCAAATCTCACGAACAACCGAGCACTTACCTGCATGACCTCCTGGGCGATGGACGCCATCTGGTCTCTGAGGGTCCCACTAAGGACTCTACCCCCTGCCGACTTCTCGATATCAAACAGCAGGCTGTCGGCAACAGAGAGCCCTGAGGGTACTACAAACCAGAAGCCTTCCTCCTCCACAATGATCGGGGAGGCCGGGTCCCGAGGAACCTTTCGGGGGCCCCTCTTGAGAGGTGCCAATGGAGAGCCGGTCTCCGAGGCCGGGTCCTCCTGTACTCGAGCCCGCTTCCGGCTCGGCGCTTTGCCGGGCTCCGGGGCGAGGACCGTCCCCGGGTGCTGAAGAGGTAGGGCCACTGGAGGCACCGGGACGGGGGCCGGAGGAACTGGGACAGGTTTCGAGCAGGAAGAGCTGGCGCCTCCAGCCTTCGTGACCTTCTTCGGCTGCCGCATGGAGGCTCGGAGTTCGTTCATATCTATGGGTTCTACACAAGACAAGATACAGTGGGGTCAGCGACACATACAAAATAAAAGAAAAACGCAAGCCTAACTTACCGACGAACTCGACGGGGCTGAGCCCGGCCCAACTCAAGACCCTCTCAGATAGCAGCACGTCAGGTCGGGGAATGGGCTCCCACGATGCCACTCTCACCGCGGCGGGGTCATTGGACATTTTTCCCTTCAAACATTTTTCCCTTGACCACTTGGTGGGCACGGGCCAGTCCTCACCCTCGGGCGGCGCGACAAAGAAGAACTTCTTCTTCCAGTCGTGGATGGAAGAAAGCAGGACTACAACTCCTGACCCGGCGGCGCGCCCCAATCGCTTCTTAAAGGAGAGATAAACCCAAATCGGGTCGCCCGCTCGACCCCCAGGGTGATTTTTATAAAGAAGAGAGGAATCAAGGATGGATAGACTAAAAGGGACCGTCTCTAGCTTCAGGCAGACCAAGAACCCGAGAAGGCTCCTCCATGAGTTCGGCACCAGTTGGCCCGGGGCTTGCCCAAAGAAGTTCAGCGCTCCGATGACCTCGGGATAGAAAGGCAGGCGCATTCCGCCCCAAAAAGCTTCCAGGTACAGGGCGATCTCCTTACCCCGTACTTGGTCTGCCCTCTCTCCTTCTCGGCTAAACGAAGTGTATAGCCAGAAGGGATATGGAAGCGAGCCTGAGCGTTGGCGAGCCCATCCTCGTGCTTCACCCAATATGGCGCGCCGGGAGCAACGTCCACCGCCACCTCCCTATGGGCTGCTCCCACCGCACGATCCCGGGAAGAGGATCTGACCCCTGCTCCCCGGGAAGACTCAGGCTCAACTAAAGGGCCCCTAAAATATACTCCTACCACATCTACAGACTCTACAAAGGAAGACATCTAACTTGGCAAAGGGGGATCCTCGGGAGACAAAAGCAGAAGAAGGAAGAAGAGCGCCGAGCAATCAAGACTTAAAGCGAGAAAAATATGGAGAGATATGGGCCCTGGAGTGGATCCCATCCCTATTTATTGCTGCCATCGCCCTCATCCAACGGCGACTTTCGTTTCCCACCAAAACGCCTCCTCGCGTTCGACGACCCCGATTGCTCCACCTGTCTCTCCAGCATTGAGCCGCATCCCATCAGACGCCCGCAGGTCTGCACACATCGTGTCGGCCAACCGACGCTTGACACGTGGACCGTCGCTTCAGTGACAGAACGCTTGATCCGGCGCACTTTCCTTAAATGCAGAGATCTCACCCCTGATTCTCTGGCAGAAAAGACAACTGATTGCCTGGGGACACGTCCCGACGATATCTTCGAAGGGAGCTCACCCTGGGTGGCCCGGCAGTCTACTCTCGACCCGACCTGTCAACTAGTCGGGAAGAGAGTGGGGGGATAATGATGATGCTCTATATCAGCGATCTCCCAGATCATGACATGTGGCAGATGACGTATCCCAGAGCTCAGAAGAAAGGACCTACAGAGGCTGACCAGGCACCCCCGAGGCCCATCCCCGGGAAGACGCTGGCTCTCCTCAGAGCCCCTGCACAAATTGGCCTCCTCGGCCTCCTAGCTCACCTCGGGCTACCGCACATGACAAGATGCCTCGGCTCTCCCGCTCGTCCCCGAGCTCTCCCGCCGAGGCCATCTTCCTCGGTCTCATTGACCGACCAACGGCACCGCTCGCAGGCGTAACCGCCACTCCGCGAATCTCGTCATGCGCGAGATCTCCGCCGGCAACATCCTACGTTCCACGCCATTACTATCCCCATTAACGGGTGATCCCGCTCTTCACGCTGGTGTGACGTCGGGAGCGTAACTGCCGGCGTGATCCTCGTGCCTACCCCTGCATGCTGCCGCCGCTATTTAAACCCCTCTTGAAAACGGTTCAAGGAAGCAATTTCTAACCCACTTAGCCGTTACTCTGCTCGGATCTTGTCATTAACTTGATCGTAGGAGGGTCCTCGGTGGTACCAAACCACCCCAGGACTTTTTTGCAGGTACACGGCGCAAACTCCTAAAAACCCATTGAGATCCACACGCAAAAGGAGACCACTCTCCAGATCCACCAGATCCAATCCCAGCCATCAGCAAATCGACGGAAGAAAACATCGGAAGGAGGTAAAAAGAGCCCTCCGTCACATTAGCTTTTTGATTGATGACATGATCACCGATCAATTAACATATAGAGGCTAGCCAGGGTTTTGGCTTTCTTAAAAAGTTCAGATTCTTGGTTAATGAGGGAATGAAATACCATTAGAATGTTGTTTCTTTTTCGTTAATCATATATTTTCATCAGAATAGTAATTTATGTTTGCAATCGATGCTGTTTAATTATATTCTTGAAATCAAAGGTAGGATTTTTTTGGTAATTAGATGATTTACAACCCCTTTTAGAGAAAGGGGTTTTGCTTGCTGGATGGGTAATATTGTTGTGCTAGCTCTTGTATAAAATTGAATTCTTATTAGACGCGGTTAAAATGTTGGTCCTTTTTGAAAATTCTGTATTTTCATAGATAGTTGTTCTCCTAGGTTCTTGATTAATTCATAACCAATGTCTTTTTCAAGAGAATACTGCTAGTTATATGTATGCCCTAGAGGCCATTACTGTACATACGATGTATATTGTAATGGATTCTTGGACATATATAGGGAGGACTTTCTTACTCGACATGATAGTATGCTATCTGCTTGTACTTTATCTTAACAGGTACTCTAATTGTCTCTATGTTACATGTTGATAAAACCCTTAGGATACGTACTCGACTACTGGGACTATGATGAGATCATACTAGTGGGGCCACGGTAGTCGACGAGTACATCCTATAACTGTTCCTAGTCGAGGACGTATCGAGACAGGGCATCGATGCACCAGAGTAGACTAGCGTATACGCATTTTGACCCAAATGATGGGTGATGGATGATCCCATATCCATCGGTGTTTGACATCAAGGATGGTGTACGGGTGCTCAGTAGAGACTGGGTACACTGGACGGACTCGCTGAGAACTCCCAGATGGTATTATACCTCACGTCAGATGGCAGTTCTCCGGTGACACTGGTACAGAGTAGTCTGTTGACCCGAGATCGTCATAGAGTCTTGTGTGATTCCCACTGTGCTTTGATTTCCATCATACCACGTCCAAGAGGGCGTGCAAAAAGGTGTCTTTTGGGTGCAGTCCCGAATCACATGGAGGCAATGAGCGATAGGAGGGGATTCGTCTCTCCTGGTATAGGGAGTTGATGTTGCGCTGTGTTCGATTGGCTATAACCGGAAATCCCTGGCCAGGGTTGCTGAGATTTATTGGTAAGTGTTATCAGTAGTTTCTCGAACTGTTATAGACCTCATATCGACACGACTTATCGAGCTACTGGGGTTTGACGTTTACCACCCCTAAGCGAGATATGCGACATATCAGACGATGAGACCGGACTGTACGGGAGTGTTACTGATTGGATTCACGGGAGAATGTACAGGCTTGCTTGTTGATCTTCTGAGCGCTCAATACCTGGGTGGCTGTTACGTTTAGCTGATCGCTTGCAGCTTGTGGGTGTTTGATATGATCATCACCTACTGCCGGCGTATTGACGATTCTTTAGAGTCCTACACAGAGGTTTCTTGACCCAGGCAAAATGGAGTAGGAGCACATATGTGATATGTGCGGGACCGAGGATAATGCGGTATGTGATACCGTATTGGATTCTTGCGATATGAGATATCGGCCGGGTTTATGTGATATAGCCGGGTCATCGTATTAGTCGGTTATATGCGATATAGCCGGATTTTCGGATCAAGTGTTGATTCGATAATTTAATGTATAATAATATATATGATATATTAAATTACATTAACTAATATTAGCTCACTAAAAGATTCATTTTCTCACGGGATAATACATTGATATATATGCGATATATGTTAATTGTATTATTTTCTATTGTTACAAAATATATTGTATATGTGATATATAATATTGTAACATGTTAGGGTTACAAATTTAACAATGGTTTAGGGTTTAAAATTGGTTAGGGTTTGGATTAGGGTTAGCTTTTGCATGAAGCTTCCATGAAGCTTCATGAAGCTTTGACTTTGTGTTTTGCTTGATATTTTGTGAAGATATTATGTTAACCCAATCCAAACCATTAACTTTAGTTAATTCTCTACAAGGGTTAACTCCTTCATGCTTAACCCTTGGTTAGATTTGTAACCACTACAATAATTCATTATTCATCACAAAAGGATTATGATATTCTTCTTCTTCTTCCTTCTTCTTTCTTTCATTGAAAAAGCTTTCTAGCTTTTTTCAAAGTGATGAAAATGAGTGAGGATAAGAAAATAAAAGAGAGCAAAAATCCCACTTCATCATCCTCATCTACCCTTGCCATTTAGATGAGAGTGTTCACTTCATTTAGTGAGTGTTAGCTTATGTTAATGAAGGTAGATCATCTATGTTATCGAAGATCGGAAGCAAGTTTGCATCATTCTCTTCGCGGAGCCTCTCGAGAGTTCGGAACACGACGATCGCAGCGAAGGGACTTCAACACGGAGCTTAAGAAGTGAAGGACCGGATCTACAAAGGTTGTAATCCCTCTCACTTAGTGTTAAACTGTTTAACATGCTAGTTTTCACCTAAACCCTAGTTTAAAGATCCGGCTTTGGGTTGTTCGGCACGACTAAATTTTTAATCGGGCATGATTGATGCCTCGTAGACCCTTGTGCGTGTGCCTAGCAACCCTACAGTGGTATCAGAGCCAAGCTAGAGCTTTAGAAGAAGTCTGAGCGAAGTTTAAAGTCCGATCGAACCCGGAAACCCCAACACGAACCCTTCTCTGGACATATTCCAAAAATGTGATTTTTTTATGAATTAAAAATGCTCAGAAAAATAAGCAGGAAAAACTAAGAATTATTGTGAAGTACGGCCAACTAATTCGCTCACATGACCGCGGAACCGCCGCCAAACCCTTACCGCGGAACCGCGGCCAAACCAAGGGCTTGGCGGCGGTTCCACGGCCAAAATTGTGAATTAGTCCCTGGAACTTCTTATATTTATTCTTAGGTCCTTTCTTGTCTTTTTTTTTCTGGATTTAATTCCACTCAAGTGTTGAGTTTTCTAGGGTTGTATTGGGGACTCGTTGATTCGATCGGATAATTTAACTTCGTTTAATTTTTCCTGGATAATTTTAGAAACTGTTAAAAAGTTCGAACGGATATCAATAACTCACTTTTTCCCCAGTCGGAAATTTTTTCAAAAGTTGGATTTTTTCTCGAGTTTGAAACTTTCTAAGTCGTGCAAGTAATACGGTGGACCCTCTAGAAGAAAACAAACCTTAATTCGATTATGTGACCGTCTTGAACTGCCTCTAAATCTTAGGGTTTGGGGCAGTACGGCGTGCCACATGTGAGGCGTTGGCTAGACCCTTCTACGGCTGGACCATTGGTATCGTGGCATGTGATGGCTATTTTTAAATTGATTTCAAGTGTTGAGATATATTGGGGAAATCTTGAGTGTTTGATTATTCGATCGGAAAGTTTAACATTGTCTATTTATCTGGAATGTGATACAATATTTGGAATCCACAATTAGTTATGAGATAACTAATTTGAATGTTATAAACATAGCAGTTTAGTCTCAGATGATCGGTTGCCACGGAATTTTGATTTCATCAATAGTCCGTCGCAATCACGTAGCGTACGCGGATACTCGCTGGGTAAACTTAATAGACAGCCACGCCCCATAGCCCCGACCAAGTGACTGTAGGAGAACCCTGTCACCAAAAGCATCCGTTTAGGTGCTCGCGGCAGCGGTGTTCCTCCTTAGTGCACTTCATCGACGGCATCCGGGGGTGCGGCAGTCTACTAAAGTTTGCGACGAGCATTCGATCAGGTTGTTGGGAATCTTGTTGAATTGCCCGACTTGATATTGAAAAGAGTTTTCGATAATGAGACTAAAATGCGGGGTTTATAATTGTTAGGCATGCGATGTCTAAGGAATTCATTTGGTTAGGCATGCGATGTCTAAAGATGTTGCGGATTCCAACTGTTGTAGTATTACACTTTTTTTTTGTGACCGTAAGCGTAGTATGTGGTGTATCGCCGGCTTCGTTGCTGTACATCAACGACAATCGGGATACGCATACTTGCTTACGTTGATGATATGAGATATTATGTGTTGCTGTGATATGTTATATTGGATCGTCGCTTTTTGAATAACCAGGGGTTTTATGTGAGATGAGAGTTTTTCTTTTTTATTCATGTAAAATTCATATGTATGTAATATTCTTTTATTGGGGCACTTTCGGGCTGAGGATGATGTCACCATTGTATATTATTTACTTTTCCGCATTAGGTAGACCCAAGGCGGGGAGCACAAGTAACCGGGTTCTAGGGTTTAGTGGGAGACCATCTCGAGGAGTCGAGACCGGATCTCCTAACCCTAGAATTGGCAGTGTTGCTTGCCGCTCTCATAGGGGTCTAGGGATGTGGGTTTGGCTATTCATCGCAACCGTGGAATCCGTGTTTTATATAGGCTCGTATTGAAAACACGGACGTCCTAGTATATCCAATATTTCATATATGTTTCTTCTGCTGCAATGTTCTGTGATGAGATCATATTACTGCCTGAGACGAATGTTTATATTATATATATGAGATATATGTTATATTGCAGATTTCGCTTCAAATGTGATGCTTGTGAAGCATATTAAAATGGGACTTCATTAATGAGATTAATGAAACTAAAAGAAACCTAAAGATGTTGTAGAAACTTGTCTCAAAAACAGGCAGCTCTAGTTTTTGCTTTGCATAGCGGTGTTCCTTGTAGAACATCCAGCACCTTATTCGATAAGGAAAGAGCCGAGATCCCTTCACCGGGAGTGACCTCTTTAGTGAAACTAGCAGATGCTACAAACTCGGTTTGTCTTTTGATTGCTCCTATAGTTCTTGCTTTGCATAGTGATATTTTTGAAATATCCTGCACCTTATTCGATAAGGAAAGAGCCGACGATCCCTTCACTGGGAGTGGCCTCTTTAGCAAAACTAAAAAAGCCTAAAAAACACTCCATTTAAAATCACTCGATTCTACAACGATATCAAGTTCATTACGCAAAGGGTTTTCTGAAAAACCCGTCGTAGCCCTCTGTCATTTCAGATAAGTACTTCATAATATTCGTGCTGCGTTTGTTGACCTTGTCAAGGCGTAGTGTGCGGTAGCTATTTATGCTTATCTGCATAAGCATATGATGCGATTGGATTAGGGTAGTCGTGCGACTTTGTTGACCTTGTCAAGGGTCGTGCGGGTGGGTTTAATTCAATCAGAAAATGACGGGTTGAACTTGACTTGCGGTCTATGGTTTGTTGACCTTGTCAAGGTCATAGATCGCTTGGGGCAAAATATTATTGGGAATTTCAAGTGTTGAAATTTGCAATGAGATTGCATACCTTCTATGAGATAGTTGGATCCCGATACCCGCTGCGAGTAAGAGTTACTCCTGGGAGAGTTTTACACATTACAATTAGCCGATCAAGTAGGTGTCTAGAAAGGTGTTAACGGGGTTAGGCCTCTGGGAAAACGAGGTTTACTTTAATTAGGTTCGTGCGAAAGCACGGGGAACCTCCCTCAAAGTACCGACACTGGCCTGGCTGAAAGATTGGCGAACTTGTAGCGTGTAATTAATCCCGGCTAGTCTTTCCTTTTAGGGTTTGAAGGGAGATTTGATTAAAACAGTGGGAGACATCCTGATTAGATATATTAGATAACCAATCTAATTTTGCAAGAGCATACGCTGAGTGTTTTTTCTTCTCTCTCTCCTAGTAGCGACCATATCATGCCTTAATCAAGATAATAATACGGATGCATTGACGAAACCCGCTTGTTATACTGAGCTAGGGAACGTTGGTCCCGCTCCAACTTATAATTGTTATAAGACAGAGCAGGAAATTAGGGATCACCAGAATTCTCGTGCCGTCCAAACGAAGAAAGTGCATGCTGATGCATCATCTTCGGGTGTGTTCATTACATAGAACCGTTTCTCAGTATCCTTTACGTCCTGGGTATGAGATACCGGATCAGGATCCCGCATATGTAATCTGTTACATGGGCTACAGATAGGTAGAGAACTGAGAACGGGTGATAGGTTTCATAAGATAGAAATGGTACAAGTGTTGCAGCCAAGTCTGTTAGTCACTATCACCCTGTATTACCAGAATACATTGATTCTGAATGAATGTTATTAGATACCGAACCTGATATATAACATCATATCAGTCTCTTTATTAGTAAAGAAAGGATATAATTTTGTATTGTTGGATAATGTTTTGAACATTTCCTATATCAAGAGTTGATCGGTTCAGGCACGTTATCTAAAAGCATAGACGTTCTAAATCAAACTACAGTTCTTAGTATACAGAACACACACAAGAGGAAGAGTTCAGAAATGAACGGATCCTTCTTGAGGCATTGTAGACTAGGTCATATCAATACGACCCGACTAGCAAACTTACATTTAGATGCATATTTAAATTTGTTTGAATTTACATCTTGTGAAACTTGCCGGTCATGTCACAAAGATAAGATGACCACAGCTCTGTTTATTGGAAACAGAGAAAGAGTTAGTGAACTCTTAGGATTGATACATATTGATGTATGAAAGTCCCCTGTCTACATATGCCAGGACCGGTTCTTTGTACTTCATTACATTCTCTGATGATCTCTCAAGATCAGACATATGTTCCTATTAAAACACAAGTCTGAACCTTTTGAGAAATTCAATGAATATGAGTTAGAAGTAGAGAACCAAAAATGGGTATAAGTATTATGTCCTTTGATGTGATTAAGGAGGAGAATAGTTGAGCATGGAATTCCTGGACTATTCTAAAGGAGAATGAGATTCTCTCTCAGCATTACTCCTCCGTATACCCCACAGCACGTCAGTGTATCGGGGCGGAGCAATAGCACCCTATATGATATAGTGTGCTCTATGATGAGTACTACTGAGTTTCCTATTTCCTTTTGGGAGTTATGCACTTGAGAAGCTGCATACCTATTGAATAGGGTTCAAATCAAATCAGTTGCCTACCACTTCATATGTGATATGGAATGGGAAGAGCCCATATCTTAAGTATGTTAAGATTTGGGGTTGTTCGACCTATGTCTGAAAAGCAAAATCCGGACAAGCTCGAGGTAAAGTCAGATCTGTGGAAGTTTGTTGGATATCCCAAGCATTCGCAAGGGAATATCTTCTACCAAACCGAGAAACAAAAGTGTTTTTTTTCTCAACATGCCACCTTTGTGAAAAGGAATTTCTTGTGAAGAAATTAGTGGTCATGAGGTAGAACTGGAAGAAGTTCCAGCTATACAAACTACAGTAGATGATCTGGCTGAACCAAAGGATTCAACAGTAACCAACGAACCTCAGCCTCTCCGCCGATCTAGTAGGGTTCATCACCCATCTGAGAGATACTTCGGTTTCTCTATGACAGTGGGAGTGAGGATTGCATCATGAGATGATGACCCAACTAGTTTCGAGCAGGCCATCAGGAGTGAGACTCTGTAAGAATGGCTGGATGCTTATCGATCTGAGACGGAATCCTTATACACCAACAAAGTATGGACTTTGGTTGCTTTATCTGAAGGGCTAAATCCCCATCAGGAGCAAGTATATCTTGAGAAGATTACTTGGTGTACATGGAAAAGTTGAGACTTTCAAAGCTATGCTTAAGTCTATCCAGATCCTACTTGCCACGGCTACATACCATGACTACGATATCTGGTGGTTGGGTGTCATGACTGCTTTTCTAAATGATGTTTTAAAAGAGAGCGTCTATAAGTACACAGCCAGAGGGCTTCGTAGACAGTGGGAGCAGCGGAAACGTGTGCAAGATGTTTTATGTGATAAAACAGGCATCGCGGAGTTAGAACATCTGTTTTGATGTGGTAGTCAAAGAGTTTGACTTCATCAAAATGGTAGATGAACCTTGTATATACAAAAAGGTAGTAGGGAGTATGGTGGTGATCCTCGTAGAGTACGTGGATGACACACTCTTGATGGGGAAGGAGTTTCCTATGCTACGATCGGTCAATCACCCCTTATCACAAGGATTCTCCATATAGGATCAAAGTGATACCTCCTATATCCTGGGTTTTGGATCTATAAGATAGATCTAGTTAGATGTTAGGATACTCACTAGTTGTAGTGAGATGGTATCAATCGATCCTGGGGAGAATCACTGGAATGGTTACAGGGTGGTAAGGACGACTGAATGTCAGTCGCAGGCATTGTCTTTACCCTCAGTGGAGGGACGGTATGTTGGAAGAGTTCCAAGCTAGATACCATGATATACTGGACGATTAAAGGTAAGATATATCGTTACCAAGGATGCTACCAAAGAGGCAGTCTGGATATATAAGTTCATGAGATGAACTTCGTTCCTACCATTGTGTGACAATGGAGTTGTGGCTTATGCCAAGGAACCCCCATCCCATCAGAAATCCAGATATAATTCTTAGGCAGTATCACCTGATCATGGAGATGGTTGATCTCCAGGGAGATCGAGGTTAGGAGAGTAGACACAGAGGACAACAGCGCGGATCCACTCACAAAGGCCTTTTTCCCTGTAGAGACTTTTATGGGAACGTTGAGTATAAGATACTTCGACCACAGCTAATTGTTGGGTATGTGATACCACAACAGATGGCCTTAGTGCAAGTGGGAGAATTCTAGTTATATGTATGCCCTAGAGGCCATTACTGTACATACGATGTATATTGTAATGGATGCTTGGACATATATAGGGAGGACTTTCTTGCTCGACATGATAGTATGCTATCTGGTTGTACTTTATCTTAACATGTACTCTGATTGTCTCTATATTACATGTTGATAAAGCCCTTAGGATACGTACTCGACTACTGGGACTATGATGAGATCATACTAGTGGGGCCACGGTAGTCGACGAGTACATCCTATAACTGTTCCTAGTCGAGAGTGTATCGAGACAGGGCATCGATGCACCAGAGTAGACTAGCGTATACGTATCTTGACCCATGTGATGGGTGATGGATGATCCCATATCCATCGGTGTTTGACATCAAGGATGGTGTACGGGTGCTCAGTAGAGACTGGGTACACTGGACGGACTCGCCGAGAACTCCCAGATGGTATTATACCTCACGTCAGATAGCAGTTCTCCGGTGACACTGGTACAGAGTAGTCTATTGACCCGAGATCGTCATAGAGTCTTGTGTGATTCCCACTGTGCTTTGATTTCCATCATACCACGTCCAAGAGGGCATGTAAAAAGGTGGCTTTTGGGTACAGTCCCGAATCACATGGAGGCAATGAGCGATATGAGGGGATTCGTCTCTCCCGGTATAGGGAGTTGATGTTGCGCTGTGTTCGATTGGCTATAATCGGAAATCCCTGGTCAGGGTTGCTGAGATTTACTGGTAAGTGTTATCAGTAGTTTCTCGAACTGTTATAGACCTCATATCGACACGACTTATCGAGCTACTGGGGTCTGACGTTTACCACCCCTAGGCGAGATATGCGACATATCAGACGACGAGACCGGACTGTACGGGAGTGTTACTGATTGGATTCAAGGGAGAATGTACAGGCTTGCTTTTTGATCTTCTGAGCGCTCAATACCTGGGTGGCTGTTATGTTTAGCTGACCGCTTGCAGCTTATGGGTGTTTGATATGATCATCACCTACTGCCGGCGTATTGACGATTCTTTAGAGTCCTACACAGATGTTTCTTGACTCAGGAAAAATGGAGTAGGAGCACATATGTGATATGTGCGGAACCGAGGATAATGCGGTATGTGATACCGTATTGGATTCTCGCGATATGAGATATCGGCCGGGTATATGTGATATTGCCGGGTCATCGTATTAGTCGGTTATATGCGATATAGCCGGATTGTCGGATCAAGTGTTAATTCGATAATTTAATGTATAATAATATATATGATATATTAAATTACATTAACTAATATTAGCTCACTAAAAGATTCATTTTCTCACGGGATAATATATTAATATATATGCAATATATGTTAATTGTATTATTTTCTATTGTTACAAAATATATTGTATATGTGATATATAATATTGTAACATATTAGGGTTACAAATTTAACAATGGTTTAGGGTTTAAACTTGGTTAGGGTTTGGATTAGGGTTAGCTTTTGCATGAAGCTTCCATGAAGCTTCATGAAGCTTTGACTTTGTGTTTTGCTTGATATTTTGTGAAGATATTATGTTAACCCAATCCAAACCATTAACTCTAGTTAATTCTCTACAAGGGTTAACTCCTTCATGTTTAACCCTTGGTTAGATTTGTAACCACTACAATAATTCATTATTCATCACAAAAGGATTATGATATTCTTCTTCTTCTTCCTTCTTCTTTCTTTCATTGAAAAAGCTTTCTAGCTTTTTTCAAAGTGATGAAAATGAGTGAGAATAAGAAAATAAAAGAGAGCAAAAATCCCACTTCATCATCCTCATCTACCCTTGCCATTTAGATGTGCGTATTCACTTCATTTAGTGAGTGTTAGGTTGTGTTAATGAAACTTCAAGGTGGATCATCTATGTTATCGAAGATCGGAAGCAAGTTTGCATCATTCTCTTCGCGGAGCCTCTCGAGAGTTCGGAACACGATGATCGCAGCGAAGGGACTTCAACACGGAGCTTAAGAAGTGAAGGACCGGATCTACAAAGGTTATAATCCCTCTCACTTAGTGTTAAACTGTTTAACATGCTAGTTTTCACCTAAACCCTAGTTTAAAGATCCGGTTTTGGGTTGTTCGGCACGGCTAAATTTTTATCGGGCATGGTTGATGCCTCTAGACCCTTGTGCGTGTGCCTAGCAACCCTACAAATACTAAAGAATTGATTCATATTTTCTGAAATTGCAGGTAATGTGGGGTCCGCACCCTTTCATATTTATTGATAGGATTGGTCTTGTCTCCTTAGTCACCCTTATGTTGGTTAAATGCCGTGACGAAATTTCTACCTCGTTGTTTAGAGTGATATTATTATATCATTATTATTCAACAATGGAACTCCGCTAAAACTTATTATAGATGTGAAGCCTTGAGGTATTGCTCCCACAAAAAAGTTTCAACCATGTTAATCATATAATAATGGGGAGCATAAATTTATCAGATACTCTATCTGATTCAAAACAAACTATTTACCTTTTCGTGAACGGTCACCGTGTGTTTTTTTATGCGGGTCTTCCATGATTTTTGAAGTTAACTGTTGCTGCAGGTGGGGACCCTGGTGCCCAAGTTGATACTTCTGATGTGGCTACTATTCACCAGCGCGCAATATCAAGTAGCCGATACTCATCATCCCATGAACCAATCTAGAGTAACTTTGGCTGGTAGCAGCTGTGTTTTTCCTGAGGAAGGCTCAACTGATGTCAACTCTGAATCTCATAATTCTGAAAGCACTTGCTTTCTTGATTTAACGCTCAAAAGTTCTTGCAAACACGAGGAGCTACCGACATTCCCAATCACAAGTGCTGCTCCAAACTTTAAAGCACAAGGTCTGTTATTGACCCATATCTAGTTTGTCATCTGTATCTGCGACTGCAGCTCCCTAAAATTACTTGCATTGATGATCTTTACTGATTTCAGGCCTACACGGTGCCTCAAGATCTATTTCAGTTTTTCCAACAGATGCTAGCTGCCTCCTATAACTTGTTATCCTCTTGGCAGCAGGGATGACCGGTTTTCTCAACCTTGAAGGTATGCCCTGTTTGCATATTGAAAAAACTGCGGAGCCAAGTTTTGAGACAATGTGTATATGTTCTTTTCCTGTCTTTATCTCTGTGTTGGATGCATTTGGGGATCTATGGAGGCTTCTCTTTATGGATTTTGATCATTTTAATTACTGACATGTGCAGCCTATCCAATAAATGCTTCAATTACTAACGGACTAACAAAACGTTGGATACAAATTGCATGCCATTGTTTGTGAGGCTTATAAGATTCCTTGTCTGCAAGAATCTGACTGTTAAAGCAATGTACTAAAAACAATGCACTGGGACTTGCACGGTGAATAACAAATTAACATTTAGAAAACGTTAATTTTTTTGTGGCAGGAGAAACAGTTATGTATGGACATCCATTAGAAAACATTCTTCTTTTTCTTACCCAAGTTCAATTTAGCCGAAAGTGGAGTAAATGATTTATATTATATGCTTCTATTCTCTACAAGCCATGACCTCCCTTTGGGATTCATCCATGTTTACTGATGTTACAGGCAATGCAGCGCCAGTGAACCCAGCTTCAGAAATTGCTACCAGAAGACCCATTGGATCCCACATAGCTGGTTCCAGCCACACTTGCAAACAAGCTGCTCGCAGCATTGGTGTAGCCAATGCAGGTCCATCCTACGCCAACAACATTGCCCCAAATTCAGTTCCACCACTCACTGCAGCTAATGCTAGAATTGCGAATCCAAGCTTCCAAAGTACTTTCATTCCTACCCAAGGTGTGACTTTTGTCGTATATCAATGTATTTTTTTCTGGCCTTGAAAACATAGATGTTTGTTCAACCTTTTTCCGGTCATCATATGTGTCACTACTTGAACTCAGATTATCTATTTTCTGTTTGTTCAAGCTAAACACACAAACAAAAAATGAGATTGATCTCAGATTATCTGTTTTGCAGGGCTTTAAAATATCTTCATCCTCGACTTTTCTTTGAGATGCACTTGTTTTTTTCCTTTCTTTTTGGTATTGCAGGCGTAATATCTGCAGAACAAACTAATCCAGCAGGCCGTTCTGCTTATGTGAATCCAGCTTCCAGAAGACCTAATCGGATAGCCATTGCAGGTCCATCCGACCCCAATCCCTTTTCTGGTTTTATAAACTGTGAAGATACATCCTGTTTTATAAACTGTGAAGATACAGAAAAAATTTCAAGTTTTACTCTATTACATGGCGAGCAGTCATAATCTTATTAGAAATAATCCTGAATTCTGTGGATTGCATCTGCTTTATTAGCCTTTGCTAGTTACCTTTTACTTTCGACACACAGTGTATGCTGGAATCTGGTGATGATCATGGAGTCTTGACATGATTTCTCTCTATACTCTCTCTCTCTCTCTCTCTCTCTCTCTCTCAAACTGCTCTCTTATCTGCTATGTATTTAGGTAGGTTGAACTTGAACTTGAACTACTCTCGTTTCGAACGAGTTTGTCTACTAACTTGAAACCTGAAATTAATGGGACAACGGCAGTAGACAATCTCGTTGTTGGAGAATACGGAAGAAGTCGAGCCGGTTTTCATTATCAATTTAAGAGATTTTTGATTGAAAATCCAACCTAAAGCTAATTTAGGGGAAAGATAATGAATTTTGGGAGAAGAAAAGAGGTCGGGGGTTTTGAGACCCTATCCTGATACTCATTGTTAACCCTTTAATGGAGTAATGTAAGATACCCAAAAGATTCCCTTTTCTGGTTTATTAGGGTCTTTTTAGTGCAATTTAAGTAGGTGAAGGGTCTTTCAAGTTAGAGCTTTTTACTAAACAACCCCTTGATTCCTCATCAATTACTAAAAAGCTCCTCCATATTTCGTATTTACTGAAAAAAAACCCCATACATTTAAATTGCATTAAAAATCCCTCTCGTTAGTTTCCATCAAAAGCCAGCGTCCCGTTCAGATGCAGCTGGAACTTGTATTTGAGACGTTCTCTTACTTTCTAGGTATTTAAGCAGATCTTACTTTAAAAGAACCCACGTTCTCACTCACTTGAAGATTTAAGTTTAGTGCGACTAAAGAATCATTTTTCTTTCAAACAAGGTTGTCCATGAACTCGAAACTTGTAATTGAAAGGAGAACGATACACGACAATATCACTGTTGGAGAAGGTTGAGAAAGATGAGCCGGTTTCCATAAATAATTTAAGAGATCATTGATTGAAACCCTAATCCTAAAGCTAATTGATGGAAAATTTAGGAATTTTGGGAAAAGAAAAGGTCTTG
Source organism: Agapanthus africanus (assembly GCA_030015575.1). Taxonomy (NCBI): domain Eukaryota; kingdom Viridiplantae; phylum Streptophyta; class Magnoliopsida; order Asparagales; family Amaryllidaceae; genus Agapanthus; species Agapanthus africanus. The sequence continues at coordinate 546,016,395 of CM057337.1, forward strand.
TGAAGGTTTTAGAAGTCAAACCCGATATTCACTGTTAGCCACCAAATGGAATAATAAAAGATGTTAAAAGGATTATCCTTTTGGGCTGTTAGGGATTTTTTTAGAGCAATTTAGATGTATGCGAGTATAGAGGAGGTTTTTTTAGTAATTAACGAATTATGAGGGGGTTTTAGTAAAAAAAAACCTTTTAAGTACGTAATATGAAGTACTATGAATGTGATTTTTAGTAAAAAGCTCTTACTTAAAAGGAAAGTTTGGTGTAGTAGAGATTTAATTGTGTTTTTGTAAATTCAACGAGAATTAAAGGTAAAATATATAAATTTTTATATTTGAGATGATATTTGAAAAAACGTTTGGATTTTACACTACTACAAATAAGGGTTTCCCCTACGGATTTATCGGTAGGGGCAACCCACTGCCCCTACGGAGATGTGCGTAGCGGCGAAAAAAGACCCCGTAGGTGCAAAGGCCGTAGGTGCAAGTTGAAGCCCTGAACTTGCCCCTACGAGCAAAATCTTGCCCCTACGGATTTCTGTGTAGGTTATGTTTCACCCACGGAGTAGGTCGTAGGGTAAAAAAAGTTATATTATTTACGGGTTTTTAAAATATATTAACTGTACCTACGGATATATCCGTAGGGCCACGTGGTATCCCCTACGGATACCTACGTAGGTACTTATCCGTAGGGGCAAAATATCAGGATTTCTGATATGTTGCCCCTACGGATAACTCCGTAGGGGCGAAGCAATGGCCCCTACGGATATGTCCGTAGGGGCGCTCCCAACCCTCCTGGTACTGAGATCAGGAGGGAAATATCAATTACTGCTGATATTTTGCCCCTACGGATATATCCGTAGGGGCAACATGTGTACCTACGGATTAATCCGTAGGTATACATTATCTGTATTTTTTTTATAAAAAAGGATTGCCTGATTTTTTCCCGTCCTGTGCACAATAATATATATAACAATAAAATATAAAATTAATCATCACACAACATATATCGCAGTATTCATAATCACATCTCACGCATATAATATACAAAAGAAACCCAAAAACTGAATATGATATAAATATAAACCAACATCAATATCATTTCAAAATGTAGTACAATATGTATGATATAAATAAATATATGTTTCAAAAAATATGAATCAAGAAGCTACCCTAGCTCAGTCCAGCTCCACCCCTGATAAACGATAGAATCAAGCACGCTTGCTCCTCGGTCAATAAACCCTGCAATTCGGCGCGTGCGGGAGTCTGAGCGGCCTGTGGAGCTGGCGATGTGGTCTACGCAGCCGCCGTCGAGATAGTGGCTTGCGGATCCGCGGCTGCGGGAGTCTGAGCGTGCGGTGGAGCTATAGGAGCTGTCTGCGGAACTGTAGCCGATGTAGTGGCTTGCGGAGCCGCAGCCGAAGGAGATGCATGTGGAGGCTCGGCCGATGTACCCCGTCGCGTCTGGACCTAACGTGTGTAATAAGCGTGTAAGAACTGTGTATTATTCGAATTCTTATCTTTATCAAGTTATTTCGAAACCCCATTTGGATATCTAGTTTGGAAAACCGTAGTTTATTTTAATTAGATATGTATGTATGATTAATCAAACCTAAGTCTACAACCAAATAAGCTCAGGCTACGTACTAATATTGGATATATTGATATCTATAATATGACATGATATTTTACTATTAAATAGTATACATACCAGCATCTCCTTCAACTCCTGAACGGTAGCCTTCAAGCTCTCCAGTTCCTGCTGGACACGTCGCTCACTGGAGACGGAGGAAGTAACCGCCGGGGTGGAGTCCAACCTCATATGGGCCCTGCTAGGGCCCAGTCGTCGGCCTCTCTCCCAACCTCCATGGTGCCGTCCGTGTGCGGCGTCCAGGACTGGGGTTAGCAGCCTCGGATCGCTCTGTCCGTTAAAATCCATCCCCGAGGCCTCGGCCTGCTCAACCACTCGCTCCTACACCCACATTAAGAAGTAAAGTATAAGTATAAAATTTAAATTTGAACCTTCCAAAACTAAAATTTCAAATATGGGTTGAATAAATATTAACACTTACGCAATACTCCTTGGTAGCGACGTCGGGATATCGAAGCTCGCCCGTGGCGGGATCTGTCGAGGTGCCGTGGACGGCAAGATGTGCGGACAGCACGCTCGGTGTACCACCTTGCGCCAGGGTCTGAGCTGTCTGCAATATTAGAAAATAACTCTTAATATTAGATATATTAGAAAATAACTCTTAATATTGCATTATATCACAAATGAAAATATATATTAATACCCGAGCCTGATCAAAGAAGAGGGCGAATGAGTGCCGGTGCTGCTCGCCCCACTCAACGTGAAGTGCATAGTTCTTCATGAGCCGGCTCTCATCCCCATATACTGGCCGAATCACTAGTAAAATAAGGGGTTGCCCCTACGGATAACAACATCCGTAGGGGCAGTTAAAGTTTGGCCCTACGGATTAATCCGTAGGGCAAAGTGGTTGCCCATACGGTCGTTCAATATTTATTTAAAATATATTAAATTTTAAAGTGTTTTTTGCCCCTACGGTGGCGCAAACCAAGCACCTACGGGTAAATCCGTAGGGGCATATAAATAGGAATTTAAGAGATCGATCCCTACGCCGATTATTTCTTATTCTCTTTCTTTCGCTCGCGCGAAACCAAATTCCCAAATCGAGATCGTCGTCGTCGCCGCGCTGCAGTGATCTCGTCGTCGCCGAATCCAAGCCGAATCGTCGTCGCCACGCCTGCAGTGATCTCGTGGTCGCCACCGTGCTCCGTTCTCGTTGTCGCCACCGCCCTCGTCGTCGCCGATTACCTCTCCGTCGTCGCCTACAGGTAATTAGTTAAACATTATTATAATGATGTTAGGGTAGCGATCGATGAGGGTTAGGATTAGGTATCGGTTGTGGTTAGGGTTAGGATTAGGGTTAGGGTATGGGTTCGATCGGCGGTTGGGGTTCGACTGGTGTTGGGGTTAGGGTTAGGGTTAGGGTTAGGGTTCGGTTGGGGTTTGGTGTTGGGGTTAGGGTTCGGCTGGGGCTGGGTTGGGGTTAGGGTTAGGCCGGGTTAGGGTTTGGTGTTGGGTTGGGGTTCGGCTGGGGCTGGGTTGGGGTTAGGGTTAGGCCGGGTTAGGGTTTGGTGTTGGGTTGGGGTTCGGCTGGGGCTGGGTTGGGGTTAGGGTTAGGCCGGGTTAGGGTTTGGTGTTGGGTTGGGGTTCGGCTGGGGCTGGGTTGGGGTTAGGGTTAGGCCGGGTTAGGGTTTGGTGTTGGGTTGGGGTTCGGCTAGGGCTGGGTTAGGGTTAGGGTTAGGGGTGATATTGGAATCGAGAATATGGAATTTGAACACCCAAACTAGAATGAACAAATGTAACAAATCTACTCAATTTTGTGATCTTTGCAATACCTAGCTATAGTTTGATTCTCATGACTGCATATAACTGAAAAGGTTTGTGGTTTTGCAGGATGCTTCTATTATCAAGAATTTACATTGTGTAATTATCCTCATATATGATTTACAACTCTGTATATGTCTGTGTGCATGTGCATGCGTGTGTGTGGAGGGGTTATTTGCCAGTGCATTTCAACTTGGCTCCTAGGCTTATGCCGTACCTCAGGAATGGGACACAATTCCCTATTGCAAAACTCTTTTTATCTCCCCCCTCATCAAGATGCTTTCCTGAGCTATGAGAGTATTTGGGGGACTGTACCTTTCTTTGCACTAGCTTAAACTGCATTATCCTTTCCTCTTTGTTGACTGGTTTGCTGGGGGTTCATCCCTTTTGTCCATAGTTTCCTTCACCAGGATGTGGGTAGGCTGGATACAGGTTCACTGTTAGTGATAAAATTTTGACAAAATTTCTAGCGATCCTTAATTTTTCTGTATGTAGTTTGATGTCGTTCCCAATAGACGGCTCTATTTTGACTACAAAATTTTTAATCCGTAGGGGCAGATTTAACTTGGCCCTACGGATTAATCCGTAGGGGTAACCCTATAGGGTTACCCCTACGGGCACAGACGTTCAAGAATTAAAATATTAATTCTTAATTTGGTGTTTGCCTTAGGGTTAGGGTTGGGGTTCGGTTGCTGCTGGGGTGGGGCTGGGGTTAGGGTTTGCCTTAGGGTTGGTGTTGGGGTTTAGCTGGCCACGCTGGGGTTAGGGTTGGGCTGGGGCTGGAGGCTGGGGCTGGGGCTGGGGGCTGGGGCTGGGCCACGCGGGGTTTTGGGATCTTTGTAATTTGCTTGCTCTGTTTGGGGTTTTAGTTGATCCTCATTAAAAAATTGGTGATTGATCTCTTCAATCATATTATTATCTGTATTTAAAATTTTTGTGAAGCCTTCAGAGTTTGGGAAAATTACTGGGGGAATTTTTCCTAAAATGTCTTGAGAGGGGGTTCAAGTGATGGGATAATTTCATTTGGTAATCTTTTACTTATTTTACATCTCTTATTTTTTCATGCAAAAATCTGAATAGGTTTCTTGCAATTTTGCCTATCGATCAATTATTATATTTATTTCTATTTTTTGTGGATGATTTGGCTTCAATTGAATGGAGGTGATGATGGCTTGCCCTCAAGCTTCCACTTTTATGAGCTTTATAGTTATGAGATTGGCGAGGCAAGCTGGTTTGTAGCCATCTTATTTCTTTTCCTAAATTCAAATCCAAATATAAACTGTCTGATTGAGAGAGAGAGAGTATGGGAGATTATGTATTATTCAATGTGTTTGGAAGCTGGCATGTTCTGAGCGTCATCTCTGCATGAAAGCTATGGTTTTGCAAAGGGTTTGCCCTAACTATTTTCTGTGGGGAAGCTGAAGGCCTGAAGCTTCATCAAACTCAGGATTGGATTCTGGTCGGGTATTGTAAATTCTTGTGAAAGTTCCGTTCAAGATTTGTTCAGAGCTTGCATAACATCCAATATATGATACTCGATGATAATATGAAACCTTCATATTCCCATCGATACTCATATATGAAACTAAAAGCGCCACTTTGTCCCTACGGTGCCCGACATTTTAATTTAAAAATATTATATCTTAATTTGTTGTTTGGCCCTACGGGCACCTAAATGGGAATTTAATTAAAAAAGGCACAGAAATGCCCTACGCCTCGATATCTTTCCCTCTCGTTCCCAAAATTTTCTCTCGTTCCCGTGTCTCCAATTTTCTCTTCGTCGCCACCGCGCGCCCTCCGTTCTCAGCCCGCCACCGCCCTCGTTCTTCCTCGTCGAGTTTCTCGTCGCCGATATTTGTGCCTACATTGATGCCTCAAGCAACGAATCAAATGATGTGGATCACAAACTAATTAAATAAATTTTGAATACCAATCTGGACTGGGATTTGAATACCAATCCTAGTTTGCTATATTATATCTTGAATTTGCACGCGCACATAATAAGAAGGAGAAGAGAATAATGTGGCAGAAGAAGAAGGAGAAGACAGTAATGTGGCAGAAGAAGAAAAAAATGACATTCCTCGTTCTCTGTTTCAGCATCAATCTTCTGATATGAACTAATGATGGTTTTCACATAGGCTTTTCCCATTAGAGACTTCTTAGTGTCCAATGGAAAGCATACATCAGATTTGTGCAGGTCGGGTTCTTCTATGACTTTCAAGAGTCTCAACTGATTCTGTTAATTACACTCTAGTTGGGTGGTACTTTTACCACTTCTTACTGCAGGTGCACTCTCTAATATCCATTTTGAATGTAATATTATCGATATTCAAAATGGATATTAGAGAGCGCACCTGCAGTGAGAAGTGAGAAGTGGTAAAAGTATCACCCAACTAGGGTGTAATTTACAGAATCAGTTGAGACTCTTAAAAGTCATAGAAGAACCCGACCTGCACAAATCTGATGTATGCTTTCCATTTGACACTAAGAAGTCTCTAAAAGGAAAAGCCTATGTGAAAGCCATCATTAGTTCATATCAGAGGATTGATGCTGAAACAGAGAACGAGGAATGCCATTTTTTTCTTCTTCCGCCACATTACTGTCTTCTCCTTCTGCCACATTACTGTCTTCTCCTTCTTATTATGTTCGCGTGCAAATTCAATGACTATATTGAGAATATGGATTAATAGTGGGTAGGAAAAGTATTTCTCAAATGGCTTTTGCGTCTTAAAACCATAAACTACTAAGTAATGACATACATAATTTTTTTAGTATAAAGGTTGTTATTTTAAGTTTTCCCTTATAGAGATATGATCTAACTGCATCTATCAACTATAAGTGTGCAGAAAATTATGATAAGAAATCATAAGAAAGGGTCGTAGCCATGCATAACCTTGAATCTACATACCAAATCGTGCAAAAGCATGCACTTATTGTCATCTTGCCTTGGAATATAAAATATCTTGGAAGACTATAAGCGAGCATTTAAATCTTGTTAGCTTTTGACTTCAACATATATTTTTCTCAAGTACCATGAAATATACTTGCTCCGTATAAACCATTTTCAGGAAGATGGATTAATAATGACAAATTATCCATTGTGACTCACTAGGTTAGAATTTTCTCTTCTATTAACCATCTTTCTAATCAGCTTGGTAAATTTATTCGGAACCGGCTGCGAATCATTAAAAGACATGCATAAGAAAGAAAACTAAAATACAGATATATAGCATACCGATACATCGAAACTTCATAGTTGCGATGGCAATCCAGAGATATTTATTTCTACACATGTGGTGCGCGTGCGAATGCGTCAGGCATCATGGACAAATATTTCAAAACATGAAAAGTATTATTCGTATAAAGTAATTAAAATTTTTAATCACCTTGGGTAGATATTTTCTTAGTTGATGCAATCATATCATGATGACTAAATTTAAGCTATTATACATATGCTTATGTATTTTTCTAATCTAATATATCACACACACAGAGAGAGAGAGAGGGGGGGAGAATACCAGGTAGATAGAGAAATCAGTTAGCAGGATCCTGAAGAAATGGAGTCCATAGCATTGCTCATCATCATCATCCGTGATCCCTTTGAAAAAATATTGTCAAAGGGATCATGGATGATGATGATGAGCAATGCTATGGACTCCATTTCTTCAGGATCCTGCTACCTGATTTTTTTACCTACCAGGTGTTCTCTCTCTCTCTTTCTGTGTGTGTGTGTGATATTTTAGGTTAGAAAAATACATATGCATATATATAATAGCTTAAATTTAGTCCTCATGATATGATTGCATCACCTAAGAAAATATCTCTACCCAAGCTGTTTAAAAGTTTTAATTACTTTATACGAATAATACTTTCCATGTTTTGAAATATTTGTCCATGTTGCCTGACGCATTCGCACGCGCACCACGTGTGTAGAAATAAATATCTCTGGATTGCCATCGCAACTATGAAGTTTCGATGTATCGGTATGCTATATATCTGTATTTTAGCTTTCGTTCTTATGCTACTCTTTTAATGATTCACAGTCGGTTCCGAATAAATTTACCAAGCAGATTAGAAAGATGGTCAATAGAAGAGAAAATGCTAACCTAGTGAGCCACAATGGATAATTTGTCATTATTAATCCATCTTCCTGAAAACGGTTTATACGGAGCAAGTATATTTCATGGTACTTGAGAAAAATATATGTTGAAGTCAAAAGCTAACAAGATTTAAATGCTCGCTTATAGTCATCCAAGATATTTTATATTCCAAGGCAAGGTGACAATAAGTGCATGCTTTTGCATGATTTGGTATGTAGATTCAAGGTTATGCATGGCTACGACCCTTTCTTATGATTTCTTATCATAATTTTCTGCACACTTATAGTTGATAGATGCAGTTAGATCATATCTCTATAAGGGAAAACTTAAAATAACAACCTTTATACTAAAAAAATTATGTATGTCATTACTTAGTAGTTCTTACACGCTTCTTACACACGAATAATAAACAGTTCTTACACGCTTCTTACACACGTTATATCCAGACGCGACAGGGTAGATCGGCCGAGCCTCCACACGCAACTCCTTCGGCTGCGGCTCCGCAAGCCACTACATCGGCTGCGGTTCCGCAGACAGCTCATGTAGCTCCACCGCCCACTCAGACTCCCGCAGCCGCGGCTCCGCAAGCGACTACCTCGACGGCGGCTGCGCAGACCACATGCCGCTCAGACTCCCGCTCGCGACAAATTGCATAGTTTATTGACCGAGGAGCAGGCGCGCGTTATTCTATCGTTATTCAGAGGTGGAGCTGGACCGAGCTAGGGTAGATTTTTGGTTCTTTTTTTTTGAAACATGTATTTATTTATATCATACACATTGTACTACATTTTGAAACGATATTGATATTGGTTTGTATTTATATCATATTCAGTTTTTGGGTTTCTTTTGTATATTATATATATGCGTGAGATGTGATTATGAATACTGCAATATATGATTTGATTGATGTATATATTATTGTGCACAGGGCGGGACAAATCAAACAGCCCATTTTTAAAAAAAAATTCAGATAATATGTACCTACGGATTAATCCGTAGGCAAACATGTTACCCCTACGGATATCGCCGCAGGGGCAAAATATCAGCAGTAACTGATATTTCCCCCAGATCTCAGTACCAGGGGGTTGGGAAAGCCCCTACGGATATATCCGTAGGGGCCACTGACTCTCCCCTACGGCTTTATCCATAGGGGCTATATATCAGGAATCCTGAATTTATGCCCCTACGGAAACGTACCTACGCATATATCCGTAGGGGGTAGTATATGCCCCGACGGGTATATCCGTAGGGCAAAGTAATTTATTAAAATAAACCGTAAATAATATAAAATCTTATACCCTACGGATTAAGCCGTAGGGGCAACAGGACCTACACAGATATCCGTCGGGGCAAGAATTTGCCCGTAGGGGCAAGTTCAGGGCCTCAACTTGCACCTGCGGCCTTTTCACCTACGGGGTATTTTTTCGCCCCTACGTATATATCCGTAGGGGCAGTGGGTTGCCCCTACGGATAAATCCGTAGGGGCAACCCCTATTTGTAGTAGTGAATCTCTCGGCATGAGGACCGGTATAGCGATAATCAAGGGTAAAAAAGAGGGGGAATGCTGCCTTCTCCCTAGCAACTGTCAGAACATTATATTTAGCACATACTGGTCTATAAAATTGACAAGAAATACCAAAATCAACAAATTCAAAGCCTTACCTACAGAGATAGCAGATGTACTCCTCTGGTATCTGCATGTATCAAAATTTGAATAATATTAATTAATTTCAATACATACATATTAACAAGATAAACTCTCATATAGCGCTGCTTACACATAAGGCAGGGAGTGAACAAGCTCTTGTAGATCATCAGGCGCAAATCTAATCTCATCAAGCAACACATGATAATGAGTTGGACGCGTGGTGCCCTATTTCTCATAAGTGCATGCTGCGTGAATAAATATTGTGTTAATTCCAAACTAAATACAAATATAACAAACTTATCAATTATATAGTATTCAATTTGATTTCAAACAAATACCAAATAAGAATTTATTGTACAGATCCACGACTTACAATCATTCCCGCATGCGAGCACATATAAAAATCACAGTTTCTAGGATGACAAATTTTATTGTCAACTACTGTCACCACCTACAGCTAGACAATAATAAAAATTACTATCTAAGTAAGAGCAAAATGAATGTGTGTATATTTATGATATAGCATTCTAAATCAATATACATGCACTATATGATATATAAACATATCTGGAGGAGCGGGAGTGGCCTCTGTCCTTGATATGGACGCATCACCAACAACTAGACAATCAAACATTGACAATATAAGTAATTTTGACATAAACATGCATGAATATCTATAATATTACATTCAAAAATGGATATTAGAGAACGCACATGCAGTGAGAAGTGGTAAAAGTATCACCCAACAAGGGTGTAATTTACAGAATCAGTTGAAACTCTTGAAAGTCATAGAAGAACCTGACCTGCACAAATCTGATGTATACTTTCCATTGGACACTAAGAAGTTTCTAAAAGGAAAAGCCAATGTGAAAGTCATCATTAGTTCATATCAGAAGATTGATGCTGAAACAGAGAACAAGGAATGTCATTTTCTTCTTCTTCTGCCACATTACTGTCTTCTCCTTCTTCTTCTGCCACATTACTGTCTTCTCCTTCTTATTATGTGCGTGTGTAAATTCAATGAAAGCAGAAACTCCAGTAACAAACTTAGATTGCATACGTTGTTGCCAATTCACATACATCTAGTCCTTAACCCTGACGTACTCATGAGCTATGTTAGACTGTATCATATAAATTGTAGGTTATGATAACTATATTGAGAATATGGATTAATAGTGGGTAGGAAAAGTATTTCTCAAATGGATTTTGCATCTGAAAACCATAAACTACTAAGTAATAGCATATATAATTTTTTTAATCTAAAGGTTGTTATTTTATGTTTTCCCTTATTAAATCAAATTTGTTTCATGTATCGAGGAATATACCAAAACGTGCACAGACATGCAATGTCATGGTTTCTAGTGTGTGATCCACCATACACAATAGAACACAATACAATATTTCGTATAGTGATATGATCTAACTGCCTTTATAAACTACAAGTGTACAGAAAATTATGATAAGAAACCATAAGAAAGGGTCGTAGCCATGCATAACCTTGAATCTACATACCAAATCGTGCACAAGCATGCAATTATTGTCACCTTGCCTTGGAATATAAAATATCTTGGAAGACTATAAGCGGAGCATTTAAATCTTGATAAATTTTGATTTCAACATATATTTTTCTCAAGTACCATGAAATATACTTCCTCCGTATAAACCGTTTTCAGGAAGATGGATTAACAATGACAAATTATCCATATTAGAAAAACACGGTATTATCCTTCTTAAGATAATACATTGTATAAGCACACCATAGCTCCGAACATGTCCTTCTATCTACGCAAAACATAAACAACATATAGCAATAAAAGGAAAAGAACCACCATATCAGAGATGAAAGATAGAGAATTCAAGCATCGTTTCATACCTTTAGAGCACGCTGCCAAAAGAAACAGAAAGACAATAGAACAGATTATCACATAGGAATTGATAGATAAATAAACAATTAACTTATGCTGCTTAAAGAAGATGTGACATGTTATTATAATTTCTTTTGGGAGAACCTGGAAATATGAAATGGAGGGGAAGACATAGAAGTAGAGGGATTTTCTTTTGGGGGAAGGAGATGAGAAATAGCCCATAAAAGATGAAAGTTGATTGCCTTAAAGCTTAGATATAAATCTATCAAAATACAACATTAGAGTTCTGAGAACCTTGCCTTGAAATTTATGTTTTATTACTAACAACTATCATATCAAGTATCATGGTTCATAGAAAAAATATTATTAAAATAGAAAAATTCATAAAGAAAAAAGTGCTTCGAAAGAACTTATACCTCATAGCACTTCTGAGCCTGCTCAAGTTTTCGCTGGACAAGGTAAAATTGCCCTAGGTTGTGTAAAGCAGCCCCTACTCTGCAAAAGCAAGAAACCTTAAAGAATGACAAATGTGTCCATCATCCAATTTAGGTAACTAAAAAGGTAAAAATACATAAAATCATATATTAAAAAACAGAATTACTATATCTGTTCTAGACATATAATGTAAGTATATATCATTAAAAAAAGTCAAAAAGGCTTAAAGACCCTTCACTGAACTTCATTAATAACTATTTATACAAATTATTAGATTTAACATTAGTTACTTACTAAGCATACATGTCTACAAGGTTAGAAAATAAAATAAATTTCAACGTACGTCATCAGAACCAAACACTTCCTCCAGAATAGTTATGGCTTTTAAATATAATGGCTCAGCTTTATCAAATGCTTTCCTTACCCTGCAAAGTTCTGCCTACAATACCAAGCATACATCAATAGATAAGCTTAAAACAATTAAGAAAGTCAAATTTCTTGACAAGACACTGGCTTCTCTTGTTTAAAGGACATTTTATTGCAAAAATCAGTTAAGGGTTATAATGAAAAGAAAAAGAAAGAATGTCATAATCCTATGTTCAAATTTCTTTCCAAAATCATATGATAAAAGTAGATAAAGCAACTTAAGTTGCATCATTCTAGATTCCAAATTCAATTCTTACAATTAACGATGGAAAAACAACATGGAAGATATGCTAAGATAAAGGCAGGTAGCATATACATACATTAAGCTCCACAAATATATTTTATAATTCTTGAAACTTCAACTTCTTAACAGTGTCTAGCTCTCTCAGTTATAGCTTTCCAACATCGCTTCTTTTGTTTTTGAGCTATGTCAAAAACCTATGCTAGATTTCTTACTTTCAAAAAATGGTAAAATTCATGTCTACCAAACAATTTTCCAAACTCATTTTGTTAATGGAAGAGTAAATGATGTAACTTCTTAGGAATTTTTTCTTCTTTCAACATTACATAAACAAACACATAAAGTAACTTCAAAAATTACTTCCATAAATGTTTTTATGAAGTTTTTTAAAGAGCATCTCATACTCGCAATTATCCAAACAGGTCCTAAATACAACTGATGCCTGACTGATTATCACTGTTACTAGTCCGGAAATTACAACTGAACCATCAATTTCAACTTCCTCTTCTACCACTTCCAAAACCTAACCCCACCCCACCGGAAATTATTCCCAACACTGGTTGCATACGCCAAGACGAGAGAAAATGGAAGTGTGTGCCCCCCCACCACACACACACACATGAAAAAACAAAAACCAGCACCCCAAACCAACACACACACACACCATGTTCTCTTTTCACATTTTTCTCTTCTTCTACTTCCCAGCATGTTTTCTTCATCATTCTTTCAAAGCATCCACTTTAAAAAAAATTCAAAACAGTACACTAAAATTCATGCAAAGTACCCACGGAATTTTCAACATAACAACAGAACAACTTTTTTCATAAGAACAAAAATAACCAGTACTACTCAGAAACCATTCATGTTTCTCATAGTTACAATTGATTGCATCTCTGCAAAATTAGCAACAGCAGTTTACATCTGACTGCAAGAACTGGAACCCCAAAAAAATTACTCCCAAGGCACTCTAAATACTTCAGCAGAAATTGGATTTTCCCTAGAGGCGTATGGATGCCCGCAATCTATATTGCAAACAACATAAATAAAAAATATTCATTGAGGATTTATGTTGTGTGAACCCTAACCCCAACCCCAGCCCCAACCTCAACCCCAACCGCAACCCTAGCTAAACCCCAACCGCAACCCTAGCTAAACCCTAACCCCAACCCCTAAAATAATCAAAAATTACTTTAATTGAAGATTTAATTACTTACCTGTTCGGTGGAGGAGACAATCGACAATCGACGACGAGGAATAACGGCGACGAGAACGGGAACGAGATCGGGAACGAGAGAGAGAGAACGGCGACGAGATCGGTGAGATTAGCGACGAGATTGGCGAGATCGGCGACGCGGCGACGAGAAAAGAGGATTTGGGAGATTTCGCGGGCACGAGCGAGGAGAGAGGATAATCGGCGCGTAGGGAAATTATGTGCCTTTTCTATTAAATCCATATTTAGATGCCCCTACGGATTTATCCGTAGGTCCTTGGTTTACGGTTCCGTAGGGGCAAACACCAAATTAAGATTTAATATTTTTACTCTTGAAAGTCTTGGACCGTAGGGGCAACCTTTTGGCCCTACGGCTTAATCCGTAGGGCCAACATAAATCTGCCCCTCCGTAGGGGCAACCCCTTATTTTAGTAGTGTTAGAGTAATAAACAGAAATACTATCGCTGTAAAAATAAATAAATAAATAGAAATACTAAGATTGAAAGCTGTTTTAAGAAAAGAAATCAGAGTGCAATTTTAAAACTGGTTTAATTCATCAGATCATAGTTTTTTTGTTTAAAAAGGGGAAGCTTTTTAACTATTTAAAGACATGTGATCATAATTCATTTTTATCTCTACGTGTATAATGCCTAAGGAAGAGCGTTTAAAATTTGCCTTGAAATCCAATTTCATGCGATATAGATTTTGCAGATGTTTCAAAATATTTACCTACCATGTCAATTGTTAAGGTAAAAAAGAGAAAATACCTTATATCTAAATTTTCCATGATAAAAATTATCTCCATCTTTCTGGGCAACTACATTTATATCTAAAACCAACAGTAATATATATAAAAAATAAAAAAATCTAACCAATTGGTTATTAAGAATTCAGTTGTTCATACGTGCATCGCATGTGCTAGTAATATTGTATTAGAAAGGCTATCAGAATTAAGAATCAAATTAGGTTTTGGCATAACCATCCTTAAATTTGTATTGCGGCTATCTTAGGAGATTGAGAGAGAGAGAGAGAGAACAGCGAGAAGACAGCAAAAATAAGAGGCTTGGAGCATCATAGAGTTCTCTCAATCGGTGCAGATTTGATCTGGTATTCTTCCTTCTCTCTTATTGTTTTCTATATCTTTCTTTCGTCGTCGATCAGTAAACCGCTTTCTTTTCCACTTAAAATAGTAGAGGATCGGCTATCATATGAATAAGTTGCTTGAGCCTGATATCCGCAAGCACGTATGGATCGGATCATCAGAAGGATGGTTGATCACAGCCGACGAGCGATCAGATTTGCACCTCCTAAATCCAATCACACGTGTCCAAATCCCCCTCCCTTCCATCCTCTCCCTTCCTTCAATTGGAGCGAAGCGCGACCCCGAAGGACACCTTATCAAATACCTCTATTGTTATGATTCCGAATCTTTTGTAGAGGATGAGGCGTTTGAGTTTAGCATGGAAGAAACTAAACGCTATCTTTTCTCTACTCATGGTAGATCTGTGGTTTCATGGTCGCAAAATTCATGGCTTGTGATTCTCTTATTTATGCCTTTTCAAAGATTGGCTTATGCTACAAGTGAAGATGATGTCTGGACCACAATGGAGGGAAAATTCTATAGAGGTCTTCTTTTTCATGAAGGAGTTTTCTACACGTTGGATAATTATGAATAAGTCAAAGTCTGGGATCTCACAACCAACACTTCTCAACGCCCATGTGCTATTCGTACCATTCAACTCGATCTGGAACCCGATTATGATCGTTTCTTATGTTCATACTTGGTTGTATCCTCATCTCGAATTTTGCTTGTTCGAAGGGAGCGATATAAAGGCGAGGGCGAGGATGTGTTTAGGACAGTTTCTTTTGAAGTGTACCAGTTAATCGATGACGGCGACAAGTTTCGCTGTCTGAGGATGCAATCTCTGGTGGATCAAAACGCATTATTCATCGGGAATGGCTCCAGCATATCTTTGCCCACTCAAAACTTTTCTAACTGGAAAAGAAATTGCATCTACTTTGTCGATGACAATTGGGAAGAAACTCCATACTTTAAAGATAGAGATCGTGATATCGGTGTTTGCAACTTAGAAGATGGTACCATAGCACCATGTTATCCTCAAGATATTCCAAGATTAAATTGGCCACCACCAGTTTGGCTCACACCAAATTTGCTTTGAAGAAAGTGGATCAATTTCTATTGCATGCTAGTTAGTTAAGTACAGATTCCTTCAATGAATATTTCTTTTGCTGTTTTGTTTATTTTTCCATTCAGAGTCAAATGCTTCAGTTGGATTGTTCTTTTTAATTATTATTATTTATAAGAGTTGGTGTAGTACTCCTATACGGAAATTCAAGTTCCCCCCAATTCCTCATGTTATGCTTACCTTTAGTTTTAGTTTAAATAGACACTTATTATCCATATGTACCTATAGTTTATGATCTATCTATAATTTTATGAAAGCCTTAATGAAAATATATTGTTCGATATGAGTGGAGGTGTAGAATCCTTGTGCTCCACCCGGCATGATTCTTATGTTAGTTTCACATAGCCTACCACATATGCTTGGTATAAAGGCTCTTTGGTTTGTTGTTGTAGTTGTAGTATATCCCATGCAAAATAATACTTTATACTAATGTATGGTAATTAACTATGAATACCTCAAATACATGACTCTTCTCATTTTAAATTTGTTGAAACTAAATTAATAGTTTTGAAGCCTTTAATTTTTATTTTTTATTTTGATTAAACATACTAGTATTTTGGACATGCGAAATGGACAAAGATTCGAGAAGGATGTACATTTATTTCTTTTTTTTGTTGATATGCCTCTATCAGAGGCTGTAGTAAACCATCAAATTGAAATCAAAACTGGGACCCTATGAGTTGTGGTTGTAATAGTAGATGGAGAGATAAAAATAGAGATAGATATTTAAATCATAGAATTGACAAATCTTTTTATTTATTATATTTATTAAATTATCACATGAATAATATGAAAATTCTATAGTCACTGCTACTGGGAAGGGATTTGGTAACGGGTTTAACTGTGACCAAAAACCAATATGGTCACGGCTAAAACCGTTATACTGCTAAGGATAACCTGGCCGGTAGCTTCTCTACACACAACGCCAGGGATCAAAGCCCTCGCCTAAAGCCAGCCGAGCGGCTACCCTGCTCGGTTATCCATGGCCGGTAGCTTCCCTACACGCAACGCCAGGGATCAAAACCCTCACCAAGAGGTAACCGCGCAGCTTCACTGCCCGGTTATCCTTAGCAGGCCACCTACGGCCCCTCTAATACTAAGGATCAAAGCCCTCGTCTATAGAGGCAGCCGAGCGGCTACCCTGCTCGGCTATCCCTGGCCGGTAGCTTCCCTACACGCAACGCCAGGGATCAACGTTCTCGCCTAGAGGCAGCCGAGCGGCTACCCTACTCGGCTATCCCTGGCCGGTAGCTTCCCTACACGCAACGCCAGGGGTCAGAGCCCTCGCCAAGAGGCCACCGCACAGCTCCACTGCCAGGTTATCCTTCGCAGACCTCTTACAGCCCCTCCAAAGCTAAGGTTCAAAGCCCTCGCCTAGAGGCAGCCGAGCGGCTACCCCGCTCGGCTATCCCTGGCTGGTAGCTTCCCTACACGCAATGCCAGGGATCAAAGCCCTCGCCAAGAGGCAACCGCGCAGCTTCACTGCCCGGTTATCCTTAGCAGGCCTCCTACGGCCCCACCAGCTCTAAGGATCAAAGTCCTCCTTAGAGGCAGTCGAGCCCGACCCTTGCTCGGCTATCCCCGGCTGGTAGCTTCCTACCACGACCGACAGGGATCAAAGCCCTCGCCAAGAGGCACCGGGCAGTAACCCTGCTCGGCCCCCGTCCGTAGTAGGCTTCTTACAGCCCCTCCCGCGCTAAGGATCAAGTCCTCCTTAGAGGCAGTCGAGCCCGATCCTTGCTCGGCTATCCCCGGCTGGTAGCTTCCTACCACAATCGACAGGGATCAAAGCCCTCGCCAAGAGGCAACCGGACCCGCCCTTATTCGGTCATCCCCGGCTGATAGCTTCCTACCCATAACGCCAGGGATCAAAGCCCTCGCCAAGAGGCATCCGAGTGGCTTCCCTGCTCGGTCATCTCCGGCTGGTAGTTGCCTACCCACGATTCCAGGAATCAAAGCCCTTGCCAAGAGGCAGCCGAGCGGCTACCCTGCTCGGTCATCCCCGGCTGGTATCTTCCTACCCATGACGCCAGGGATCAAAGCCTTCGCCAAGAGGCAACCGAGCGGCTTCCCCGCTCGGTCATCCCCGGCTGGTAGTTTCCTACCCGTGAGACAGGGATCAAAGCCCTCGCCAAGAGGCAACTGAGCGGCTACCCTGCTCGGTCATCCTCGGCTGGCAGCTCCCTACCCAGGACGCCAAGGATCAAAGCCCTCACCAAGAGGCAGCCGAGCGGCTTCCCTGCTCGGTCATCCTCGTCTGGTAGCTCCCTACCTGGGGCGCCAGGGATCAAAGGCCTCGCCAAGAGGCAACCGAGCAGCTTCCCTACTCGGTCATCCCTTTTTGGTAGCTCCTTACCCAAGACGTCATGATTCAAAGCCCTCGCCCAGAGGCAGCCGAGGAGCTACCCTGCTCGGCGCATCCCCAGTGGGCATCCTCCTGCCCACAATACGCAGAGGATTTGAAGCCCTCAAAGTGAGGCCACCGAGCTTCCTTCTGATCGGCGCATCTGCAGCGGGCAGCCTACTGCCCATCAAATGCAGCGGATCTGAAGCACTCCCCAAGAAACGCCAGGTCTATATAAGTCTGAGCGATCCCTCCTCGACTTCGGGGACATGGGGATGTAAGTCCACGTTGCCCACCCGGTCCTTACGGGGAAACGGAAACGGTGAAAAACGATTTTTGTGACAAGGCAACATGGACTAGAAAAGAGGATCTTTGCTAAACAAAACCTAGCAAACTAACTACAAGTTTAACTACTATGTTATACGGTTATACTTAGGTCTTGAACTCTTTCTCTTTTTGCTCCTTGGGATGGTTTGAACGGTTCCACCTCGTAGTCTCTTCTTTGTCGATGAAGGATCCACCCGAAAGCTTCTACCTTGAGCTCCTACCTCAACCGAGAGGCAACTAAAGTGCTTGGCTTGCTAAACCTAGAACTCTAGAGTGAGTAAAGAAGAGTTTTAGTGGTTTTACCTCAATAGCTCATGCTTCTCAACACATGAGATATGAGAGCTTTGAGAGAGAGGAAGAGGATGCGCTTTTGATGAGAGAGAGTGAGCAAGTGAGAATGAGATGATAATTTACAACCATGCTCACAAAAGTAAGAATGATGATGATGATGATGATGATAATTAAGAATTGTGATGGTTAATTTCAATGACCATTATCATTTCATGCATTTAATGCATTTTGCAAAGAACAAGAAGCATCATTGAAATGAAATGATGATGGTCAACAAGTCCACAATGGTCAACCGGTCAACAAAGTCAACAAGTCAACAAAAGTAAAATATTCAACTCAACCATGGCATAATAATCCTTAGGTAATATTATTAATCATATTTCATATTCTCATTAGGGTTTAGAAAAAGTCAACGGTCAACAACCCTAATGAGAATCCTCGCCTCTGCCTTTGTCAACTGTGCATACACACCCGCATCCGTGTTCCGAGGAACACGAATACAATGAGATAAAACCAATCCCAAAACATATACTGGGATCTGGCTTAAACCAAAGCCCGCTAGTAATAACTGCCCGGACACCAAACATGCACAAGTGCGTGGATGTGAACGAACCCTGTCGCAAAACCATGCGACCTCTACTCTGTTTTGCCCAAAAGCGAATAGCCTTCTGTATGGGACTCTAAAGACTCGACACTACGCTGTAAGTGGGTTTAACCACAGGCCGCAAGCGGTACTAGCTGTACGTAACTGTCCCCAGGTAGATGCCGATAAGAAGACTGATGAGGTGAACCCATCCGACCTCCTACTGAGCCTGAATGTGACAATCTCCATACAGTCCGGTCTGTTCGTCTGAGAGTATCGCATGTCGGGCCTAGGGGGTGGTAAACGTCAGTCCCCTAATAGCGGTACAAGTCATGCCGGAGTGTAGCCCAGAACACGCTGAGAAACTACTGGAAACGCTACCAGTAATTCTCGCTTTCCCTGGCTAGGGACGACTATGTGTAATGGCTCTCCTAGACACAGCACGATATCAACCGCCAATACCGGGAGAGACGAATCCTGTCTAACCGTTACTGCCTCCAAGTGCTTCGGGACTGCACCTAACTATTACCTATTTGCACGACTCATTTGAGCCGTGGTAGGGTAGTGATCTAAGAACAGTGGGAACACACTCGAGGCAAAGTGATAGTGTCAAGTCAACGGACTATGCTGTACTCATGTCACCTGGGAACTGATAACCGATGATAGGTATAATACCAAACCAACAGTTCCCATCAAGTCCTGTCCAGTGTACTCGTAACCTAAGGAGCACATGCATACTATCTCCAGTACGACGTACTGATGGCTGTGGAACAGACCATCTCCCCTCCTGGGATGAGAAGCGTATACACTAATCTACTCTGGAGTATCGATACCCTGTCTCGATAATCCTACGACTAGGGACCTGTATAAGGATGTGCTTGTAGATTACCCAGTCCCCACTAGTATAACTGCCATCACAACACTGGTAATCAAGCAAAGATCCTAAGGGCTCCACTAATGTGTATAGGCGATATGCTAAAAGAAACACATGCACACATTAAAGTAGAAACAAACCAAGTAGCATACTATCATTTCGAGCAAGATTGTCCATACAACTGTGAATATCCCAAGCTTTCGTCAAGTAATATACAAACTAGTATGATACAGTAATGACCACTAGGGCATATACACTAACAATCTCCCACTTGCACTAAGGCCATATACTGGCGAATCGAAGACTTATCATCTCGATCAGCCGCTTAAACTGAGACTGGGGTATGGCCTTCGTGAATGGATCTGCAGTGTTATCTTCTGTAGTAACCCTCCGAACCTCGATCTCCCGGCGATCCACAATCTCCTTGATCAAGTGATACCGCCTCAAAATGTGTCTGGACTTCTGATGTGACCTGGATTCCTTCGGTAAAGCTATAGCCCCGTTGTTGTCACAATACAGAGGTATTGGATCAATAATGGACGGAACCACTTGAAGTTCTGTCAAGAACTTCCTCATCCAGACAACTTCTTTTGCGGCACCAGATGCAGCGATATATTCCGCTTCCATCGTCGAGTCAGCAACGGTTTCCTGTTTGGAACTCTTCCAACATACCGCCCCTCCATTGAGGGTAAAGACATAACCCGACATGGATTTAGAGTCATCCTTGTCACTCTGGAAGCTGGAGTCAGCAAAGGCCTTCATCTGGAGGTCTTTTCCGCCGTAAACCAAAAACATGTCCTTAGTCCTTCTCAGGTACTTCAGAATGTTCTTTACTGCTATCCAGTGCTTCTCCCCAGGGTTTGACTGATACCGGCTTACCACACTCGGTGCATAAGCTACATCTGGTCTGGTACACAACATCACATACAATATAGAGCCTACCGCAGAAGTGTAGGGTATAATAGACATGCGATCCCTTTCCAAATCAGTCTTGGGAGACATCTCTTTGGAGAGGGTGATCCCATGACAAGCCGGTAAATTACCGCGCTTGGAATCTTCCATACTGAATCTTTTCAGTATGGTGTCGATGTACCTGGACTGCGAAAGTCCTAATATCCTCTTGGACCTATCACGATGGATCCGGATCCCCAGAATGTAAGAGGCATCATCCAGGTCATTCATGGAGAACATGTGTGACAAGAAACCTTTGACAGATTGTAGCATAGGAATGTCATTTCCTATCAAGAGAATGTCATCCACGTATAAAAGGAGGAATACGACAGTTCGTGCTACAATTTTACTATAGATGCATGGTTCATCTGGATTTTTGATAAAGCCAAATTTTTTGACCGTTTCATCAAAACAGATGTTCCAACTCCGCGATACCTGCTTCAGTCCATAAATGGACTTAAGCAACTTGCACACTTTCTCGCTGCTCCCACTCTGAATGAAACCCTCTGGCTGGTCCATATAAACACACTCCTCTAAATTTCCATTTAGAAAAGCGGTCTTTACGTCCATCTGCCAAATCTCATAATTGTGGAAGGCAGCAATGGCAAGAAGGATCCGAATGGATTTGAGAATAGCCACTAGAGAAAAGGTTTCGTCATAGTCCAAACCAGGTCTTTGACGAAAATCCTTTGCAACAAGTCTAGCCTTATAGGTCTCAACCTGTCCATCTACACCAATCTTCCTTTTGAAGATCTATTTGCAGCCTACGGGTTTTACCCCTTCTGGAGCAATGTCCAAAGTCCATACTTTGTTAGTGTACATGGACTCCATTTCGGTCCGCATTGTATCCAGCCATTTTACTGAGTCAGCATTCTGAATGGCCTGCTGGAAGCTAGTCGGCTCATCATTATCAATGATGCAATCCTCTCTATCACCGTCTATGAGAAAACCGTAGTATCTCTCGGGCGGATGAGACTGCCTACTACTCCTGCGGAGCGGTGCAGGAATGTCCTTTTCTTTCGAACTTTCTGGTTCTACTAAGCTTTCAGTAATGGCTTGTGGTTCTGGAATTTCTTCCAGTTCTATTGCGCTCCCACTTGTTTCTTTTTCTAAGAACTGATGTTCCAGAAAGTGGGCATGACGAGAGACAAAAACCTTTTGTTCTTCTGCGTAATAGAAAAGATACCCCCTGGAGTTCTTTGGGTATCTCACAAACTTGCACTGTACTGAGCGTGCCTCGAGTTTGTCCGCATGCTGCTTTTTGACAAAAGCTGGACATCCCCAAATCTTCAGATATTGAAGATAGGGTTTTTTCCCACTCCACATCTGATATGGTATAGTAGGCACAGTCTTAGTTGGAACTCGGTTCAAAAGATATGCAGCTGATTCTAGTGCATATCCTCAGAAAGATCACGGCAACTCAGCATTACTCATTATGGAACGTACCATATCCAATAGGGTTCGGTTCCGTCTCTCCGATACACCATTATGTCGTGGGGGTGTATGGAGGAGTAACTTGAGAGAGAATTCCATTCTTTTTTAGGTAACTCAGGAACTCGGCACTCAAGTATTCACCACCTCGATCAGATTTTAGTGTCTTGATACTTTCGCCTGTTTCTTTTTCTACTTCATTCTTGTATTCCTGGAATTTTTCAAAGGCTTCAGATTTATGCTTCATTAAGAAGACATGCCCGAACTTTGAAAAATCATCCGTAAAAGTAATGAAGTAAGAATAACCACTTCGCACATGTGTAAACATTGGACCTCATACATCGCTGTGTACGAGTCCCAAGAGCTCGCTCGCTCTTACTCCATGTCCAGTAAACGGAGTCTTTGTCATCTTTTCTTTGAGACATGATTGACAAGTTGCATATGATTGATATTCGAACGGATCCAAATATCCTTCTTTATATAACTTAGTCAACCTTCTCTCGTTGGTGTGACCCAATCTACAATGCCATAAGAAAGCATGATTTATTTCTGGAGACTTTCTTTTGTGTGTATTCTGGACATTGAAAATCTGTGGTTGGTTCAATACGTATATACCGTTGCTTAATGTACCCGACCCAATCAGAACATGATTAAGGTGAATGTTTACAACATTGCTTACAAATGCAAAATCATAACCTTCTTTAGACATTAAAGATACAGATATGATATTACAAGTCGCACTGGGTAAAAAATAATAATCACGCAAAACCAAAACATGTCCATCTGACAACCCCAAGTGATAGTACCCCATGGACTCAGTATCCATGCCAGCTCCGTTTGCAACTTTGAGGGTTATATCACCTGCCTTCAAAACCCTACGCTTTCTCAGTGCCTGCAAAGAATTACAGATATGAGATCTTGATCCGATATCCAATACCCAGGAAGTAAAGTTTACTGATAGACATTTTTCAATAACATACACACCTGAAGCTGAAGCCACAACTTGCTTCGGGTCCTTGATCTTGGTCTTCCAAGCCCTGCAATCTTTCTTCCAGTGTCCTTTCTTATAACAATAAAAGCACTCTTCTTTCCCCACAAGCTGTCCCGCTACCTTTGCCATTTTTGCCTTTCCCTTGGCTTCCACTTTACTAACACCGCCCCTTGGTTTGGTGGGGGCTTTCTTCTTCTTTCCTTTGGCTTTCGCCTTGGACCAAGAAGAAGAAGGTTCTCCAACAGACAAAGTGGGTGTTTCCCTTACTTTCTTTAGGATGCCCTCTGCACTCCTCAACATGTTAAGGAGTTCCGGAAGTTCAACTTCCTTTCCTTGCATGTTGAAGTTCAGGATAAACTGGGCGTAAGTGGAAGGAAGGGACTGGAGAATCAAGTCAGTGTAGAGCTCGTTCTCTAACGTGGTCCCGAGGTCCGTGAGCTCTTCAATGTAGCCAATCATCTGAAGCACGTGTTCCACTACAGATGATCCGACGGCCAATCTCGCCGAAAATAACTTTTTCGAGACTTCGTATCTGGCGATACGGGATTGCTCTCCATACAGATCTTTTGTATGAAGAAATATGGATTCTAGGTCCATATCCTCATGCCTCCTCTGATGTTCATTGTCCATAGAGGCAAGCACGATGCACTTGGCCCTCGCACAATCAATCTTCCAGGTCTTACGGATTTCCTTATCCGCAACGCTGGATTGAGGTCCTGGGACAGGGGGAGCTTTGGTGGTAAGAAGATATCTCAACTTGTCATAAGTGATTGCCATTTTGACATTCCTGAGCCAATCTTTGTAGTTTGGCCCTGTCAGTATATTTTTTTCTAGTAGTAACTTAAGTCCGGTCATGATGTTTGGTCGCTGCAATTAGGAGAGAGAGAAGAAACACTTTAGCGTGATGCTCTTGCAAGTTTAGAGTGGTTTTTAGTTTGTCTAAACAGGATGGCTCCCACTGTTTCTCGAATCCTTCCTCAAACCAAAAAGGAAGAATTAGTCGGGATCAATCTCACCGTACAATACTTGCTTAACCGTTCAGCCAGGCCAGTGTTGGTATTTCGAGGGAGGTTTTCCAACGCTTTCGCGAAGTTCCTTAATTAAATAACCTCTTTTCTCTGTGGACGTAGCCCCGCTAACACCTTTCTAGACAGCTACTTGGTTTATAGCATTGATCGTTAAGTGAGAATGTTCCCGAAGAGTAGCATATACTCACAGTAGGATCGAGATCCAAATATCATCGTGTGATAAACTGAAGGAATCCTACCAGAATTATCACACTCCAAATGGTATGCAGCACTAGCAAGTTTCGGTTTCTTTAGAAACTCCCGATGTGGATTTTTGCCCCATGCTCTTATGACCTTGACGTAGGCCAAAATATCATAAGTCACATGTCAAGTTCTACCCATCATTTACCAGGTTAATTTGAACCCACCTGTACATACCCTTGATGTAGGCCAAAATGGCAGTACGACTGTCTCAAACCAACGCATCTATTAATGCAACAGATAAATATCCGGCAGCAACCAATCACTATGCCTTGGCGTAGGTCAAAATACATAGCTTGAATACTACCGAATATTTAACTGAAATGATAGAGGGCTATGAATGGTTTTGGCGAAACCGTGAACGTAGTGAGCTTGATATAATCGATGGAACGTGATAGCTTTTAAAAGGAGTGGTTTAAGCTCCGCGTTTAAAAGTTGTTTTGAAAAGAAACCGAGAGGTTTTGAAATTGTTCCAACGACTTTTACTTTGGTTTATTTTCTTGCATTAATTTAATGCGTCCCATCATTTAATCCTACCATTGTAGAAAAAAACGAAAATATGACGTACGCTTATGCCATCCGCATTCGCCACGGGGCCCCGTCATTACCCGTTAGGTTACTTAACTAACGACAGAGCGGGGGCTGGACTAGCGCGGATGCAAAACATAAGCAATGCCTAATAGATATCATATATAGATATATACATTCGTCAGATGCAATGATATCCATTCCAGATCACAGATGAACACATTGGATATACTAGGAATCCGCGTTTCGTTCGAGCCTGCAACGAAAAACGGATTACACGGTCGCGATGAATAGCCAAAACCCACCCTAGACCCCTACGGGTGCGGCAAACTACCCGCCAAGTACCCAAAGTGAAGCAACCTCTCTCAACAACGTGAGTAGGCCACTCGGCACTTCGAGGTACCCGGTAGTTTGTGCACCCTACCTTGGGTCTATCCTAGGAGAAAAAACAGTAAAAGAAATAATATACAATGGCGGCTACAACCTCATCCCGGATGTGCGGCCATAGAAATAATATTACATCAATTTACATATTATATCAAATGAAAGATATCGAAAACTCTCATCTCACAACCCCCGGCTATTCATCCGCGACAATCCAACGAGTTCATATACACAATCCATCAACATTACAGATCACAGATATGCACAACCCCCACTAATCGATGTATAGTAATTAGTTGACGTTCAGTGTATATATCATATCACA
The DNA here is from genome assembly GCA_030015575.1 of Agapanthus africanus. Taxonomy (NCBI): domain Eukaryota; kingdom Viridiplantae; phylum Streptophyta; class Magnoliopsida; order Asparagales; family Amaryllidaceae; genus Agapanthus; species Agapanthus africanus. The sequence continues at coordinate 546,042,230 of CM057337.1, forward strand.
GATATAACCCATTAGCCAAAGTCTACAGAACTTCGATAAAAAAATACGGATTTGTAACTACCCCAAACACAACTTTGTTCTCTAGAAATTCTGGGCAGAAACAAAATATCCTAAAAATCCCAAAACAGAACACTGAGAAAACTGCAGTGTTCCCCTTCGAAAGACGGTATGAAGACGTCTTGCCTGTGATTCGGGGCAGATGCTATTTGGTTTTATCCGTCCACCTCTCCGAAGATGCCAAGTTGATTTATGGCACCGTGTATCGGAGGTTTAGACGGATGCGGCCGATGTAGCAGACTTCGTCAGATTCCCCTCGCTTGAGGGGGTTTTGATTGTGGGGACGCTCTTCCCTGCAGGCGCAAGCCCCAGCAGTTAATTACGCTACCGCATCGCAGTAACAACTTTCTCCTTCTCCAGAATTTCACTTCGTGTCGTGGGTGTTTGTTTTGTTTATGGTTTCCCGTGGATTGTATACGGAGACTAATTTATGTCGTCGCTCGTAGGACGTGGATTAGTCCAAATCCGTGTTTTCTTAGATTTGGTTTTGGGGTTTTGGTTTAAGGATACGTTAGCCGTATTTGAGGCTAAGATCAACTTAAACGTTTGTTATACGTTAGTCCAGTTTGAGACTAAGATCAACTTAACGGGATCATTTAGATCCGACAAAAGAGGATTTGGAGGCTCTCTTGTTCCAGTTTAGGGACATAGTGGTCCATTGCATGTATGGCCGTCGGGACCCATCACCTCTCTGGCGACGTTGAAGGATTAGCACGACAGGTGTCAGAGGAGTTCAGAGATGTACCCTGGGACCAAAGTTGATTGGGGGATCTATAGTCCAATTTGGGACTAAAGTCTGTTTGAAGGTTTAAGGATACGTTAGCAATATTGAGGCTAAGATCAACTTAAACGGGATCGTTTAGATCCGACAAAAGAGCATTTTGGGGCTCTATTGTTCTAGTTTAGGGACATAGTGATCCATGTTCCAGTTTAGGGATATGAGGGTCCATTGGTTTAAGGACGCTTAAGTCCGTGGGTTGGTTTACGGACGCTTAAGTCCATAGGTTGGTTTAAGGACGCTTTAGTCCATAGGTTGGTTGAAGAACGCTTAAGTCCATAGGTTGGTTTAAGGACGCTTAAGTCCATGAGTTGGTTTAAGGACGCTTAAGTCTATATTGATATGTGGTTGTCGGGTCCCGTCACCTCTCTGACGAAGTTGAAGGATTACAACGACAAATGTCAGAGGAGTTCGGAGATGTACCCTTAAACCGGGTGTAAATTAATTTAAGAGAGCAGTCGTGCTCAGTCAATTTAATTTGAGGACTTATGGCCGGAATTGGGCTAAGTCCGGTTGAGAATGTTCAAAAGTTTTATTTGCATTTAGCCTATTAGGCCTTTATTGGGGCTCTGCCCCTGTTTAATAATGCACTGCATTTTATTCTGGCCTGTTAGGCCTTTTAAATTGGACTCTGTTCCCTTTTGAGTAATGCAGAGCATTTGCTCTTTTGACAGTGTGCCACGTGGCCTGTCAGGCGTTTTACTCCAATTGATGAGCGCAAGGCGCAAGCGCATGTGGAGGTGATACGTGTCGCGCTCTGGTGAGCGCAGTGAGCGCAGTGCGCTGCGCTGTTGCGCTGCTGACACGTGGCGTGCTCTGGTGAGTTGCGCCAATTTCAGAGAGTAATGCTCTATTTTAAAAGCGCATATCGCAAGTTGTTTTGGAGCTGACATGTGGCGCTCTCTGGTGGCTTGCGCCAACCTAAGAGCGCAACAGTGTAGATTTACAAGTGCAGGGCACTGTTTTATTATCTTGATTCAATTTTGGATTCAAGAAAAGAATCTTTTAAGATTCCAGAACCAGTGGTTCATCAAAAGGCAATGCCTTTGTTATTATTATATGTTTTTTTTATTGAAGATTTTTGATCTTGTTCTTAGATCAATGATCTTTTTAGAAGAAACTCTTCTTTTATTCAAAGGTTTTTACCTTTTTCTTTCTTTGAGTTCTTCTCAAAATTCTTTAGAGGAATTCTCTGTTTTTCTCTCTGTGTTGATCTGTGTTTTTAATGTCATTTAGACTTGGGGTCTAGGGGCCTTTTTATAGTGCCAATAGATTTGTTAAATTAGTTAAAGAGATCTTTCTCTGAGTGATTTAGGGATTTTTCCCTACCATTGGATCTTTGATCCATGGGCTTCTGTTTTACAGAATGCAATTTTCTTGTTTTTAACAAGATCAGAAAGATCTTTCAGAATTTTAATTCTATTTGGCGCTGGCATTGGCGCAAATGCATCTGCGCTTACCACATGTCGCACAGCGCAGAGCGCAGCGCGACTGCGCTAACGCAACTGCGCTGCCACGTGTCGCGTAGCGCAGAGCGCAGGTCAGCTGAAGCGTTGCTTCATTTATTTTAACTTTAATTTTTAGTTTAATTTCAAAGCAGAGCTTTGCTCTGATCGGGGGAAATAGAAGCGTTGCTTCGTTTCCCGCCCTAGAATTTGAATAGAGTTTTGCTCGGATTGGGGAAACAAATGCCCCTACCGGTGCGCTTACGTAGCCTCCAAACGTGAGCGCAGCGGTGGCAGAATTCCAACCGTCGTGCCATCCCTTGGATGTTGAAACGGCTCTTCAATACCTATAAATAGGAACTTTGGTCCCTTAGATGATTTTCATTTCTTCATAAGAATTTTGTTCAGAGCCCTGCTCTTTTGTTTAAGCACTTTTAAAAGTTCAAACTCCAGAGAATTTTAGGTAACAATTAATTTTGGATTAAATTAAATCAATTTTAAGAGCCTTGCTCTCAATAGATCCCTGATTTAAAGAAGACCCATTTAGGGTTTCACTTAGCAAAGTTTTGCTCTAAAGGGGTCTAAAGAGAACTAAGGAGAACCCTATTAGGGTTCCATTAATAGAGCTCTGCTCTCTAAAAGATTTTCCTTGTATTTTCTTATTTCATTAATGGAGCTTTGCTCCTTCCAAATCATATAAATGAACTTTTAAGATGCTATTTCATGGAACTTGGAGGTTTTTAAATGGAATTTTTTTTGATGAATTATATCATCTTTTTAGAGCAGAGCTCTTCATGTTCCTGGGGGATTTTGTTCAAATTCTCCTCATAACTGATTTTGACGGGTGTCACTCCTATCTGCAGAGCATTGCACTCGAGGAGTTTAACTCCCCGTGTCTTTTTCCTCATTGCTAATCTTCCAATGATGTTTCCTTCAGGCATTATGGCTGTTCATCTATACAGTCTGCACAAATTCATCACCTACGAGGATATCTGTGTACAGGGCCGTCACCAGAACCAGGAGTTTACAGATGCCCTGTGTGCGGAGGTTATGGGCCGTCTGAACGCACGCGTTGGTTGGATGCTACCTCGCCGTTCTGCTCTCTTGAAAGTCGTGCTGGGAGCCATTTGGAGAGCACTCCCGGGGTTTCACGAGGCCATGCCGCTTAACGCGCTGGATGATGCCGAAGACAAGGTGCATTCAGTGTATCTATCGGGGCTAATCTCAAAGAAACGGCGGGATAGCATCATCGACATTCTGCGTCAAATTTTTCAGCAGACGACGATAATCGCTGCTTATCGAAGAATGGGGGGCCTTGCCGAAGATCTTGACACACGTGAGCGCGAGAGGCTGCGCACAAGAATAATCAGGAATGCCATAAGAACTCTAGATGGCCTTACTTTCGAATTCCTTAATCCATGCCCTGGATCTGAGGTTTTGCCATTGTAAACATTTGATGATGTTTTTCGTTTACTGCTTTCATGATTGTAAGAATTTTTGGCAATATGAATGGAAAATTTTTATTTCAGCTTGTCTTATTTCTCATTCTGAGTCTTTTGCCCATGCATGAATGAGTGTGTCTCGAACGCTTGATCAAATGCACATCGAATGTTTTTTCTGTCGCTTTCTTCTTTCTTTTATTCTCAGCATGTTACTTCAGCAAACATGGTCGACAGATGGTAGAGCGAGCATCCTGTCTTGGTTTCTTCAAGACGTAGCAATGGCTTAGGCCGCAGGTTCAAATCTTCTGCCTAAGACTTTTCAACTCCATGAGCCGTGAGGGTCTCATAGAGATTTTTCTCCCTACGGATCGAGAAGATCTCGTAGGTGTATTTTCTCCTTAGGAATGTGAGGATTCCTAAGTGTATTTTCTCTTATAAGTCGTAAGGATCCTATAAGAGAATTTTTCCCTCTTAAGAGTCGAGAGGACCCGTAAGCGGTTGTTTCCCTCCTTATCAAGATTTGACTTCGGAGAGTGTGACCCGTGAATAGTATGCAAGAGTCCGTTTTGGACCGACTTGCAGGGACCCAGTGCTTAGGAAGCAGGGTTTTTTTAATCCCCGCCGCCTAAGGCTTTGCCTCACGAGTCGAAATGAATCGAGCATTTCTCGCAAGGATGTCCTAACGTCACAGTTAACCTCTGCTCTTTACGACAGAGGTCCGTTAGGGTCTGTGGTACTTAGGGTTTTGGCCGTCGTACCGTCGCGTTGGCTGATATGTTCCTCGATATGCAATCTTGTTGTTCGAGTAGCCTTGCGATTGTCGTGTCTCTGATCCCTTCGGGGGCTGGACAAGACGTCTTCAAGTAATCTTCCAGGCAATCTTACCGTCGAAAGAGCAAGCGTAGGGATATTCCATGCCACTTTTTACTTGAGGTTAGGCTCATTTTGGAGAGCCCCGATGAGTCATAACCACTCCGCGCTGGTGTGGGATGATCCCCGATAGTCTTTCAGGATTTATATGACTTGCCGTCAAGACCCTGAAACTAGGAATTTGGCCTTTGCTTCGTTTCCTGACATTGCGTCCTCTATATCGAGACGAATGTCGCAGTTGTCTCTAGGCTGTTGGTGAACCGTCGAGGTTTGGAACTAGGGACTTTGTCGTGGCTCCGTTGTTTGATGATGTTGTGTCTGCTGTGTCGAGACGAACGTCGAGGTGGTGACCATTCCGCACTGGTGTGAGATGATCTCCGGTTGTCTTTCAGGCTTTATATGACTTGCCGTTAAGACCTTGAAGCTAGGAATTTGGCCTTCGCTTCGTTTGCTGGCATTACATCCTCTATATCGAGACAAATGTTGCGGTTGTCTCTAGGTTGTTGGTGAACCGTCGAGGTTTGGAACTAGGGACTTTGCCGTGGCTCCGCTGTTTGATGATGTTGCGTCTACTGTGTCGAGACGAACGTCGAGGTGGTGACCATTTCGCACTGGTGTGAGATGATCTCTGGTTGTCTTTCAGGCTTTATATGACTTGCCGTTAAGACCTTGAAGCTAGGAATTTGGCCTTCGCTTCGTTTGCTTTGTCACGTCCAAATCCTGTTGGAGGAAGGACATTGTTGTGACTTCTCGCCTGCTGTATCGAGACGAATGTTGAAGTGGTCTCTAAGTTGCCAGTGAACCGTCGAGACTCGGCTTCGCTTTTTGGTGGAGCCTATTGGGAAGGTATGGTTCCCTCTTTGTTTGTGCCCCTGGATTGTCTATAGGGATTGATTAGTCGAAAATATTGCATCTTTTAACCAGCAATTTCCCTATCATTTGCATTAAATTAGAAGAGTACGGTATTCATATTTCACATATTAGCAAAACAGTCGCAGAATATCAGATTACATGTGTTAGACTCTAAAACCGGCATTATAAAGGAAATTGACTGCATTTCATGGCATCGCATCATCTCTATATTGCGCAACACTTGTTTTAAGATCTGTGCAGGAAAATCCAGAAGAAAGGCCAAAATTTACATGGTACCGATCAAACATGACGCCAACTCAATGATTTCAGTTCTGGTATCAATACAAAGGGGAAAATACAAATCAACACATCAGATTAAGCTCCAAATGTTGTCCCAAGACCACATTAGAAAGCCCAAGGCCCAAGCCCCACAAAGAGCCGCGGATCCGCGGCAGGAGCCTGCTTGCACCGCGGATCCGCGGTGGGTCCAAGGAGTTAGCTTCTCATTTTTGGTGCAAAACTCCTCTCTCAGTGGCTACAGTTCATTCTCTCAGTGGCTACAGTTCATAATTGTACTACATTTTCCAGAAGACCCCAGGACCTTCTGCCAGATCAGCAAGCTTTGGGATCAACACTAAACTAGCCTTGTATTCTAGAAACTTCTCCCTAAACCCTAGCTTAAACCCTAAGCTAAGCCTAACTAACTACTTCTAGAAGTCTTTCAACAAACTTTTGGAGGGAACTTCTCAAGGCCTAGGGTTTGGGAGATCTATAAATAAGACCCTAGGCTCACTTGTAAAAAGGAGACTTGAATCCCCCAATTCTAGTATCAATCTAGATCCACTCACTTTCTTCATCTTCTTCCACAAGTCTAATGAGAAGACTTGTGTGAAACCCTAACTCTAATTCCAATCAAAAGCCAAGATCCCGAGTACCCCATCAAGCAAGAAGCCTTGCAACCTTTTATGAGCAGAGCCGATCTTCAACAGAGCAAGTGGTCCAAGCCGACCCGCGACTCACGGAGCCGAGCAAAGCCAATTCGACAATTTAGTTATTCCTCTTGTAGTTCTTGAGCGACTGTAATCAAATTGTTGATATAAATAAAAGGTGATATTCTTTTATCTTGTTTTCTTTAAATTCTTGCATCATGATTCAATCTAAATTTCTAGTTGTAATTCTTGTTTTGATGTTTGAGTAATACTCCGCTCGTCGAGGAGTCGAGACGATCAATAGAATGATGATGTAATATATCTTAAATCGATTCTTGAGTCCTACGAGTTTTGTAAACCCTAGAAAGTTCAAGAATCGACGACCCAATTCGTTGCGATGCTTTCTTGATTGATATCGCTCGAAATTGGGGAGTTACGATCGTTTCTTGAAATTGCTAGAGGCTAGAATGTGAATGATATCAACGAAAGAACAAGGGTTAAACGATGAAACCCTAGTTTCACAAGAAAGCCCTAACTTTCGTCGATCATCATCGATCTTGTATCAATCCTTCGAAGGACAAGAACACGATATCTTGAGATTACATCACGTCTATAGATCCGATCGATTCCTATGAGCCTCATTTAGATTCCTGACATTTGGTTGGAAATATCATCAAAACCCGATTCTCGATTGTTTATCAGTTTCTTGATTCTTGATTAGATTAGTGACACCTGAATCAATCGATAAAATCTTGAATCATGTTTTCTTTTCTTTTCGATTAACTTTTCAATTCAAACAAATTAAATATAAAAACGAATCGCACAATCCCTGTGGACGATCCGCACTCGCTTACAATCTACAATCGACACCGTAATTGATTGCGGTCAAATATAATTCTTTGATTGTGAATTTTATACAATTTCCTAATTACCGACACAAAGAAACTTATTCGCTTTATTCGATTTACACAAACAAGAAATTTTATTACAATCAAATGAAACCGTTATCAGGGATCATTTGAGTTGATTTACTTACACAGTCTCGAATTTTATGAACAATCAAATGGCGCCGTTGCCGGGGATTACGCGGTAATTCGTTTCATATTAAAGTTTGAATTGAAGATTTATTCCATTATAATTTTTGAGATCAAAATTCGAGCAAACCCTAAACGATTTGTTGTGGTTCATTGCAAGGAAATCTGGAGCTGTTTGGCAATTGAAGAATTTTTTTTGAAAATTCCAGAGAGCCGGAGTTATCAACAGGAAGCTTCTGTTGAATTTTGGCGAAGTGATCAGCACAAACAACCGCGGAAGCGCGGTCTAAGTACCCATATGCGGCGGAACCGCGGCATTCTTGAGGGTTCTCTGTGAAAATTTTGCTTCAGGTAATTTCTTACCTTCTCCTCTCTCCTCTTTTTAGCTCCAACTAACAGTTTGTGCAGGATTCTTTGCAAATAATCGCAGCTCGCAAATTGCAAAATTAAATTTGTGCGTGATTTTGTTTCTTGGTTGTTTGCTGTCACGACCCGAAATTGGCCCGTGACGGCCCTAATACTCCGCAACGCCTAAAGACGCAACGTAGTAAAAGAAAGCCAAACCCAGAAATCTAAACCAAGAAAAATACGGAAAAGATAATATAAGTTTAAAAACAATTGAAATCGCAACCCAAATTCTTTAAAAGTCTTACTTTCTTTCTTTAAAATTTTAGCAACACCCCATTTTTATAAAGACCAGTCAATATGAATACAACAGAAGAATAAGGACAGTAGAGAAAAAGCTGTATATATATAGACATCAAATCCACCATAATACACACTACGTCCTCACCAAGTCTCTATGTCAATAATACAACAGTAGATGGAGAGTACAATACAACGAAGGTACAATATATAATACAGATAACCGTCTAACCCACCTATGCAAAAAGGTACTGTGAGCTGATGCGGTATCTGTAGCAAAAGATGGTAGCTGGATAGCTGGATAGGGGAATAGCCTGCCTCGACTACTCTGGGGAAAAACCTGAAACACCTGTGGCACAATGGGGGTGAGTTGCCAACTCGTGAATAGTATAAAACATATGCAGGTAATCGCAGGAATGCACGTACAGCATGAATCTAAGATATGCGATTACAATAATTATATATCATGCAAATGCTGAAATAGGAAGAGTACACTAGCAGGTACAATCAATATATGAAGCAATGATGGCATGATAGTAGTATGCAATGTCTATGCAAACAGGATATGAGAATGCAAATATGCAACTATCATAAGGGTACACTACAAGTACTACCAATATATGAATCTGTGCATAAGATAGGTAAGGGTGAGGTATAGGGTGGAATATGTCATTCCCCACGGAAACCTGACGTCGTGGCAGGATCACAATCCAATAAGATACTCCAATCCCAAGTCCTCAAACCAGGCCCCACATTGGGCACTCACATCAAATAAGTCTCACATCTCCTCAATGTACAATGTCGAGTAATCTCCTATATCCCGAATGTACAAGTCACCAATCACATAGGTATATCCAGAGTCCAAGTCCCAATGGATCACCTAGTATCCCAAGTCCAATCTCAAGTAGGTTCTAGCATCCTAAAGGTAAATATATATACAGAAATGAATATGATGGGGGCAATACACATATATTAGCGTCCCATTCCACTAATATTGGTGTAAGGGTATATATAACAACGGCTAAGTCCCCTGTTATATATACAAAAAGGGGGTTAAAGAAATATCATGAAACCGTGTGTCAAGCATCGACACAGAAATCCTCGTATATGGGGCTCCGTCTGCAGTGTCGGCCCTCGGCCCCGACAGTACAGGTCATCCCGCATCCATCTCTCTACTCTGGCCAGTAGCCTCCAGACAACTGCCAGGTCCAAACAATCACCGGTAGGTACTCGCCCGCCTCCAGGCTCAATCGGCAAACCCATCGATCTTCTTGCCGAGAGGAACCATACCGGGCCCCGCCATGTACTCTCATACGGCAACCACACCTCGTATGGAGTAGGTAATCAGCACCGATAAAACTCATGGGGGACGCTCGAAATATCATATCAAGGAAACCGGGTTGTTCATGTATGCATAATTTCATGAACTCCCGCGGTTCCCAAATCCCGAAAACATCATATAAAATCCAGATAAACAATGCGCAATCCAAGAATAAATATATGAGATGTATCTGAATGAGAGCAGGTAAACACAAGTATATAGCTGAACCAGATGTATGTGAAATTATGATAAGGTACAGCTAAGTAACATCAGTAAATATGAATATGCGACAACAACTGAATATGTATCTAACATGCAGGTGTAGCAAAGTATAGGTATCTACCTATAGGAACTGATGTCGTATACCCCCCTGGGTATAAGTAACATATGTAGGAAATCCCTCCCGGTATAGGTAAAATATGTAGGAGGTATACCTGTAGCTGTATCTCAAGTGAAAATATACCTATCACTAAAGGTATGATACACTATAGGTATACCGATAAACTAGATGTCAAGTGTAGTAAGCAATGGTAGCTATAAGGGGTAGTGTGTGACATGGCAATTATTGACGGTGTGTGTGTAGCATGCAATCCGTGCTCGTGCAACATGAACTGTCAATAATGTGTGCAGTGTTCTACGGCTGCTAGTCACAGTATATAGCTATATCCAGGAAATACAGTAAATGCGCAATTCTACAATGACGTAGAATGTGCGATAGGAAATTGAATCCTAGCCCAGACGCATAACGCCATGCGGGCGATTCCCCTGTAGATGTTATATCTACTCACCTAAACTCCACGCTGGGTGAATCCTATCACTTGCTTCCCCTGTAGCTGTGTCCGTCTGCAAACCTGCAAGTACGACAAGAAATCACATATAAGTCAAGTATCTCTCGAAACGCGATATCGAATCGAAACGAGAAACTCGCGTCGCGAACTAAACGCGCGTGTGCACGATACGCTGAATCGTGTATGTACGCGTCTAAAACATCGCGACACGTCGCGATACGCTGGATCACAGAACCCATTTACGTATCGCGCGTATCGCGCAAACACAACGAAACACAAAAGCGACATATAGTCCCAGATTTTCCTACAGGTACAATATTACAAAACTAGACATGCCAATGACCTAGAAAACACTGCAGAGTACCCTACCCAAAACCCCAAGACCCAACTCCCCTTCCTGGCCGCAAATTGCGGCCAGAATGCCAAAATTGGCGGCCTGAACATGGGGTTTGGGGCTCGTGTTCATGTGGTGTGCTCTAGACCTAGGTAGTATGCCCCAGTTTTCTCAATTTTACTCTGCAAGGTCCGGGTCTATAGCAGATCACAAAAGTCACAAATATCGCTTTAAAAACACCAATTTTGCACAAACACAAACTATATGGTATTTTAGTGTAATCTGGGGATTATCTCTGTTGAAGTGGCCTTATTAGCACTTAATTAACCTAAGGTAGCTAACCAATTCAACAATCAACCAAATTTCCACTTAAACACCACAATTAAGCACAAACTAGCAATTTAACGCTAATCGACACAAAACCACATACAAACAAGCAAACTAGGGATTGGGGTTCAGAAATATACCCTATTGGACCCTAGAGAGCTGGTGAAGAGGTGTGTGGAGCTACTGCAAGAACTGGGGCTGCTAGCTGCTGCTGTTGATGTCTGCTGTTGCTGCTGCTCCTGCTACTGATGATGATGCTGATGATGAAGATGATGATAATGCTGATGATGTTGTTGCTATTGTGGTTGTTGCTGAGATGTTGAAGGATGATGATGATGATGTGTATGCCTGCAGCTGCTGCTCCTGCTCCTGCTGATCCTGCTTCTGCTGCTGCTTCTCTCTCTCTCTCTGTTGCTGGGGCAGCTGCTGCTTCTGCTGCTCTCTCTCTCTCTGTGCAGTGTGTGTGTGAGTGTGTGTGTGTGTGTTTTGAGAGAGTGAGGGAATGAGGGATGAGAATGGGAGTAACACTAAACCCCTCCTTCTCTCACTCTTTCCTCATTAATGAGGTAAGGTTCACCCCCATGCTCCCCATGCCCTCTCTTCACACAAAGTCAAACCAAACATAGTATTAAAACCCTTTTAAATTCATTTCATTTCATTTTAAAAGAAAACCATCACTACTAATTACACCCATGCACACTTAAAACCCACAACACTTAAACAAAGCCTAAAACTAGATTAGGCAATAGTTAAACCACAATTTACATCCTAGTTTACATGCACAAGTGTGTGTGTGCCTAACAAAAATATAATAAAATACTCAATAAATAGGATAAAATATTTAAAACTTAATTTGGTAAACTTTTTATTAAAAACTATATTTTAAAATATAATTAGCTACAAAACACATTCTAAGGTGTTACAATCTCCCCCCCTTAAAAGAAATTCGTCCCCGAATTTAAAACTTATACTGTTACGCGTACCTTCAAAAAGAAGATTAAAGTCCTCACATCTCGCTCGCAGCCTCCCAAGTGACTACCTCACTATACGGCTACGTCCAAGAAAACCCTTCACCAATGGCAAGACCTTTGACCGACGTTACTCCACCTGTCGAGCCATCAACACACATGGCTGCTGGTGAACGGAAGATCGCGTCCAGCTAAATGGTCTGGTGCCAAATCATGTGAGAAAGGTCAAGAAGGTAATTGTAAAGTATCATCACAAGGAATACGGGGTGAAAATCCAATAATCTGGGCGGAAGTGCCAAATTAGAGGCAACGAAACTAACTTGCTTATAGGATCTAAAAGGACCTAAAATCCTGGGATAAGCTTCCCCAAAATCCAACACGTCATTTATCGGAAAGTCCATAGGAATCCATGATTTGCCACTGCACACTCAAGCCTGCGACCAGCACAGTCGCATAAGACATCTGTTTGCAATGGACAGTTCTCATCCTGACCTGAACACAACTGGACTAACTCCGAATTCTCTAGACATAGCTGGGGTCCAAAGCCCTACTTTCGCAGAGTCAGAAAACAACAGGCTGGCGATCGACACGACCTAACCCCTAAGCCTAAGGGTGGCCAATTGGAGTGTCTCCTGATAATAGCTATCGAAAGAGAACCCTAACGATGGCGAGTGACGATCCCAAGCTGCTGACGACCAACAACAAACCAACACACAAACTTAACAAAACAACTGAGCAAACTGAGTAAAACCGGATGACAAGAATCCGAATGGAGTCACACCCTAACCAAAATTAGGTGGAAACCATAACGAAATTCGTGGAGATCTGCTCCCATTCCTGCTTCGGAACGGTAAAAGGTTGCAAGTCTCCAGCCGGCCCCAGATGCTCGACCCAAAGCACACAACAAGACAGACACTTGAAACGAAACCTGAAACTTCTCCTTACATCCCTGTCCACCCGTAACCATCTCACAAGTCACGCCAAAGCTGGTGGAACTTGAATGCATAGAGGGAGTTGACAGATGTGCATGTTCTAGGATTACACGTCTCTACCTGATAATGGCAAGTACACAAACGTGTCCCTAACTTAGCACATCATTATCACAATCAAGGTCTCCGAATCATTACCCAACCGAATATGCTCAAGTATCTCTGACGTACGAGCTTTGACGGGCAGTGTCTCGCGAAAACGATTTAAGGAAAGTGGTCGGGCGCGGACATGAGCAAGCTGTCCTCTCCGTAGAGACGAACTAAGCTATACTCGACGATCACACAAAAACTGTAAGTCTGCAGAAGACTATCACAACAATCCAATTCTGCTGCAGGAAGATGTACATCAAGCTCTAGTGGTCCGTGGAAAATCTGACACGACTCTCAAGTAAGTAGTGTCTCCAATTCTCCAACGCAAAACCACCGCGGCCATCTTCAGATCATGAGTGGAATATCCTTCTCGTACTTCCTACAACGTAGGGAAAGCAAAAGCGATATCTCTATAGTGTCACCTCAGTACACCCTCGAGCCCACTCAAGAAACATTACAGTTAGACAACAAGGTCGCCCGAACCAAAAGCAAAGAAAGACTGATGCAGTTGTTAACTGAATCTTCAACTGCTGAAAACTCCGTACACATGCCTCAGTCCACAGAAAGAAACCTCCCTTCTGGCCAATTCAGTCGACGGTGCAGCACTACTCTAGCAATTCTGCATGAAACGGCGGTAAAAACCCTGCTAAGCCCAACTATCCGCGGATCTTCGTCCTGCACACAAATCTGGGCCTAAGCTGTACGGCCACGATCTCCCTCGGAACCATACGGAACCGTCTCCCGTGACTACAAGACCTAGGAGTCAACACAACAAGCCTGAAGAAACACTCCGAGAATTTAGCAAACTGCTGGTACTCTTCCAGCATCTGCATAACAAATCCTCAAGTGCTACTCCTGTCCCTCAAGACACATTAAATAGACCAGAGTGTCGTAAATAACACAACAAAAACTGGTCGAGGAACGGCCTGAAGAAATCTGGTTCATCATATCTACGAATGCTGCTAGGGCAACAGTGAATCCAACGACTCACAAAAACACACAAAGCCCGTAGCACGCACAAGGCAGTCTTCGGAATGCCGTCACTCCGAGTCCGCAATAATGATGACCTGATCCCAAACACACTTAGAAAAATGTCTCGCACTCTGGAGCTGATCGAAGAAATCGCCACGGCAAGGTGAAGGATACCTATCCGCACCGTCAGCCGGTTCAATTGACGATCCGTCGATACGCAACCCTAAACTGCCGTCTTTCTCCTTGACGAACAGAATTAGGAGCTTCCAAAAGCGAAACACTCAGACGCACAAAACTCTCCCCAAACCACAACTCTGCAGCTGATCCTTAAGCTCCCTCAGCTTCGCTGGTTCATCTGGAACAATGTCGGAAAAACTCTCGCACGAAAAGAACCCGGTCCAACGATCCCCCGGTGGCTCCGGTATCACGAATGAACGTCAAGAATCCACGACATCTTCTCAGTAGCCGACTAGCGAAAAAGGCTGAATTCAAGCTGTGAGAGGCGGCACAACTATCCACCTGTACAACAAGAACCGACTTGCCGTGGAAAACAAAACCTAACTTGTTTCCTCGCGGTAGTCCACAGACGCCTAACACGTAGCCGACTAGTCCGTGCCCCGGAGAACGTCAAATCCAACATCCCAAGAAGGATCAAAACGACGGACGAATCTCTACCTCCTATTCGATTGGCACGAAACTGAAATACGTGTCGCGCAATAAAAGGATCGCTGACAGAAGTTAGCACAACTACGACTAATCTACCCAACCACAGTACAAGCAAGAAACAAGCAAATACACCAAGATAAAATAAAATATAACTCAAGGGTACCTGAAAACTCCACATTGGATGTCTGCACGTCCCGATGAGCAGAAGCAAACTCCTGTGTCTGCCCTCTACTCGCAGCTGGATGAACTCCTCTGGTAGCCTGAGCCCTCTGAGCAAATCTTCCACGTCCACGGCCTCTCTGAATACGATCCCGACGCCGTGCTGAGGAACAGTCCCTGACGAAGTGCTGAAGGCTTCCGCATCGAAAACATCCACGTGCTGACTGCTGACCATCCTGGGGATGAGAGCTGAACGACTGTCCTCGTCCCAAGCCTCTGCTACTCCCGTAGTGGCCACGAAATCTGTCTCGACGACCGAACCTCTGTCTCTGGGCTGGTACGCTGGTACGAGTCCTCCACTGTCCTGGAACTCTCTGAGCCTCTGAAATATGTGCCTCGTCAACTGGAGCTGCAACCACTGGTGCTATGTAGGTGACGGACTGTTGCATGCTGATCGTAAGGGACAGCAGAGTAACAGGGGTGACAACCTCCTGTCGTAACTCCCGAACGACGTCAACCAAAGAGCTCAACGTCTGGCGGAAATCCTGCATCTCTACCAAAAGTCTATCCATAGTATAGATCGTAGGCTGATCCGTCTGCACCTATGCAACTAGAGTGCCATCCTGGTCAGTACTCGTCTCACCCGAGCTAACTCTGACCTCGGCCCTCGTTGAATCACTCTGAGTCCCCATAGTCATCGGCGGCAAGGCTATAAATAGATATAAGATGAGATTCGATAAGAATGAGGAAATCGAATCTCAAAGATATGAATCATCAAGTAAGGAATGTCAAGCAAATTGTACTTAGGTCACTTAATGCAAGGTACCGCGCTGCGGGTATGCTGCAGACATACACACACTACGTTACTCTGCTTAAGTTACCTACTCCATCATACTAAGGTCATCCTACACTCCGAAAGGTAAAACCTAACGCTCTGATACCAACTTTGTCACGACCCGAAATTGGCCCGTGACGGCCCTAATACTCCGCAACGCCTAAAGACGCAACGTAGTAAAAGAAAGCCAAACCCAGAAATCTAAACCAAGAAAAATACGGAAAAGATAATATAAGTTTAAAAACAATTGAAATCGCAACCCAAATTCTTTAAAATTCTTACTTTCTTTCTTTAAAATTTTAGCAACACCCCATTTTTATAAAGACCAGTCAATATGAATACAACAGAAGAATAAGGACAGCAAAGAAAAAGCTGTATATATATAGACATCAAATCCACCATAATACACACTACGTCCTCACCAAGTCTCTATGTCAATAATACAACAGTAGATGGAGAGTACAATACAACGAAGGTACAATATATAATACCGATAACCGTCTAACCCACCTATGCAAAAAGGTACTGTGAGCTGATGCGGTATCTATAGCAAAAGATGGTAGCTGGATAGCTGGATAGGGGAATAGCCTGCCTCGACTACTCTGGGGAAAAACCTGAAACACCTGTGGCACAACGGGGGTGAGTTGCCAACTCGTGAATAGTATAAAACATATGCAGGTAATCGCAGGAATGCACGTACAGCATGAATCTAAGATATGCGATTACAATAATTATATATCATGCAAATGCTGAAATAGGGAGAGTACACTAGCAGGTACAATCAATATGTGAAGCAATGATGGCATGATAGTAGTATGCAATGTCTATGCAAACAGGATATGAGAATGCAAATATGCAACTATCATAAGGGTACACTACAAGTACTACCAATATATGAATCTGTGCATAAGATAGGTAAGGGTGAGGTATAGGGTGGAATATGTCATTCCCCACGGAAACCTGACGTCGTGGCAGGATCACAATCCAATAAGATACTCCAATCCCAAGTCCTCAAACCAGGCCCCACATTGGGCACTCACATCAAATAAGTCTCACATCTCCTCAATGTACAATGTCGAGTAATCTCCTATATCCCGAATGTACAAGTCACCAATCACATAGGTATATCCAGAGTCCAAGTCCCAATGGATCACCTAGTATCCCAAGTCCAATCTCAAGTAGGTTCTAGCATCCTAAAGGTAAATATATATACAGAAATGAATATGATGGGGGCAATACACATATATTAGCGTCCCATTCCACTAATATTGGTGTAAGGGTATATATAACAACGGCTAAGTCCCCTGTTATATATACAAAAAGGGGGTTAAAGAAATATCATGAAACCGTGTGTCAAGCATCGACACAGAAATCCTCGTATATGGGGCTCCGTCTGCAGTGTCGGCCCTCGGCCCCGACAGTACAGGTCATCCCGCATCCATCTCTCTACTCTGGCCAGTAGCCTCCAGACAACTGCCAGGTCCAAACAATCACCGGTAGGTACTCGCCCGCCTCCAGGCTCAATCGGCAAACCCATCGATCTTCTTGCCGAGGGGAACCATACCGGGCCCCGCCATGTACTCTCATACGGCAACCACACCTCGTATGGAGTAGGTAATCAGCACCGATAAAACTCATGGGGGACGCTCGAAATATCATATCAAGGAAACCGGGTTGTTCATGTATGCATAATTTCATGAACTCCCGCGGTTCCCAAATCCCGAAAACATCATATAAAATCCAGATAAACAATGCGCAATCCAAGAATAAATATATGAGATGTATCTGAATACGAGCAGGTAAACACAAGTATATAGCTGAACCAGATGTATGCGAAATTATGATAAGGTACAGCTAAGTAACATCAGTAAATGTGAATATGCGACAATAACTGAATATGTATCTAACATGCAGGTGTAGCAAAGTATAGGTATCTACCTATAGGAACTGATGTCGTATACCCCCCTGGGTATAAGTAACATATGTAGGAAATCCCTCCCGGTATAGGTAAAATATGTAGGAGGTATACCTGTAGCTGTATCTCAAGTGAAAATATACCTATCACTAAAGGTATGATACACTATAGGTATACCGATAAACTAGATGTCAAGTGTGGTAAGCAATGGTAGCTATAAGGGGTAGTGTGTGACATGGCAATTATTGACGGTGTGTGTGTAGCATGCAATCCGTGCTCGTGCAACATGAACTGTCAATAATGTGTGCAGTGTCCTACGGCTGCTAGTCACAGTATATAGCTATATCCAGGAAATACAGTAAATGCGCAATTCTACAATGACGTAGAATGTGCGATAGGAAATTGAATCCTAGCCCAGACGCATAACGCCATGCGGGCGATTCCCCTGTAGATGTTATATCTACTCACCTAAACTCCACGCTGGGTGAATCCTATCACTTGCTTCCCCTGTAGCTGTGTCCGTCTGCAAACCTGCAAGTACGACAAGAAATCACATATAAGTCAAGTATCTCTCGAAACGCGATATCGAATCGAAACGAGAAACTCGCGTCGCGAACTAAACGCGCGTGTGCACGACACGCTGAATCGTGTGTGTACGCGTCTAAAACCATCGCGACACGCCGCGATACGCTGGATCACAGAACCCATTTACGTATCGCGCGTATCGCGCAAACACAACGAAACACAAAAGCGACATATAGTCCCAGATTTTCCTACAGGTACAATATTATAAAACTAGACATGCCAATGACCTAGAAAACACTGCAGAGTACCCTACCCAAAACCCCAAGACCCAACTCCCCTTCCTGGCCGCAAATTGCGGCCAGAATGCCAAAATTGGCGGCCTGAACATGGGGTTTGGGGCTCGTGTTCATGTGGTGTGCTCTAGACCTAGGTAGTATGCCCCAGTTTTCTCAATTTTACTCTGCAAGGTCCGGGTCTATAGCAGATCACAAAAGTCACAAATATCGCTTTAAAAACACCAATTTTGCACAAACACAAACTATATGGTATTTTAGTGTAATCTGGGGATTATCTCTGTTGAAGTGGCCTTATTAGCACTTAATTAACCTAAGGTAGCTAACCAATTCAACAATCAACCAAATTTCCACTTAAACACCACAATTAAGCACAAACTAGCAATTTAACGCTAATCGACACAAAACCACATACAAACAAGAAAACTAGGGATTGGGGTTCAGAAATATACCCTATTGGACCCTAGAGAGCTGGTGAAGAGGTGTGTGGAGCTACTGCAAGAACTGGGGCTGCTAGCTGCTGCTGTTGATGTCTGCTGTTGCTGCTGCTCCTGCTACTGATGATGATGCTGATGATGAAGATGATGATAATGCTGATGATGTTGTTGCTGTTGTGGTTGTTGCTGAGATGTTGAAGGATGATGATGATGATGTGTATGCCTGCAGCTGCTGCTCCTGCTCCTGCTGATCCTGCTTTTGCTGCTGCTTCTCTCTCTCTCTCTGTTGCTGGGGCAGCTGCTGCTTCTGCTGCTCTCTCTCTCTCTGTGCAGTGTGTGTGTGAGTGTGTGTGTGTGTGTTTTGAGAGAGTGAGGGAATGAGGGATGAGAATGGGAGTAACACTAAACCCCTCCTTCTCTCACTCTTTCCTCATTAATGAGGTAAGGTTCACCCCCATGCTCCCCATGCCCTCTCTTCACACAAAGTCAAACCAAACATAGTATTAAAACCCTTTTAAATTCATTTCATTTCATTTTAAAAGAAAACCATCACTACTAATTACACCCATGCACACTTAAAACCCACAACACTTAAACAAAGCCTAAAACTAGATTAGGCAATGGTTAAACCACAATTTACATCCTAGTTTACATGCACAAGTGTGTGTGTGCCTAACAAAAATATAATAAAATACTCAATAAATAGGATAAAATATTTAAAACTTAATTTGGTAAACTTTTTATTAAAAACTATATTTTAAAATATAATTAGCTACAAAACACATTCTAAGGTGTTACATTTGCATTCTAAATACGGATATTAAGGGGCACGGACAAATCCAAATTAGGTGGGGAGTTCATTACCCTTCCTAGGCCCCGAAAATCGCAAAACTTGCATCCGCATTGACCCACATTAACTAAAAGAAATCTAGAGATGACTCTAAAGACCGTCGCGCTCACTTAGGACAGAATAAGGCCGTGGGTAATTCATTGCTTATCCGCGTTTTCTTATGGTGCCTAGGCAAGTGTGTCAAAGGCTAGTGGTTACTAATTAGGCCCACTACTTACGTAGTGGAGTACCTTCCCACTTACCTGGCACTTACCGGCCACAGTGGGACAAAGAGGCAGTGGAGGATTCTATCCTGCAACTTGTCTTTTGGCAGTTAGGAGCGGTCTAGAGCCGGACCTAGGTGACCACTAGATTCTAGGGTTTGTGTGCTGCATTTGTTGTGTCGCATCATTTTTTCAAAAATCCGTCCCTTTTTCAAAGCAAACACCGCATTCATTCATACCCCTAATTATAAGTCAACGTTGCCACTTGTACTAACCCTTTTTAGTACAAGATAGGCTGGACACGTGATTCTAGTGCCCGTTTAGTCCGCGTACCCTTTATCGACTCCGAAGTCGATATTTCTCCATTTACTTCTTCTTTACCCACTACCACACCCACATCGATGGATCCGACTCCATCAAACTTCTTTAACCCTAATCTGCCGCCGTCCGTTGATGCGCAGAATCCAACCCGCATCTCTCTCCAGGAAAGGTGCTATCCACTTCGAGGTCCTCTTTTGACCTGCTTATCCACACCACCAGCCAATGGGGATAACTTTGAGATTAAACCCCAATACATCAACCTTTTACCCAAATTCCACGGACTCGAGACTGAGGACGCTTACGTTTTCATTACAAAATTTGAAAACGTATGCGCAATGATGGGTACGTCACAACTTTCAGTGGATGCTATGCGTCTACGACTTCTTCCATTTACATTGTGCGATATAGCCGAGAAGTGGCTATATAACACTACCGCACACTCTATTACGAATTCCATTTTGAAGGAGTCCTTGAAGTAATTACGGAGTAAATCACCTCAAATCGACGCCTAGGGAAATTGAGAAAATGAGAAAAAAAAGAAAACAAACATGGTTTAGCGGATTCAGAATTGTAACCCACTGCCCGCCTCGTACTACCTCCGCACCTTTGCAAACCGAACGCCAAGCCTAACTTGGGAAGAATTCGTCGCTGCATTCCTTAAGAAATTTTACCCAATACACAAGACAGCTAGAATCCGTAGCGAACTGAATCAATTTGCCCAGCTCCCTACTAAACCATTCTCTAAATGCTTTGAACGTTTCAAGGATCTTTTGGTTCAGTATCCTCATCACGGGATCCCGAGATGGGAATTATGCCGAATCATTTATGACGGCATTAACCCAAACACTAAACAGAGCCTTGAAAACATATGTCAAGGTACTTTTATGACTAAGGATGATGGGGAAGCATGAAAGTATTTAGAAGAGTTCGCTGAAAAATCACTACAGTGGGAGAGTGGAACCCAACCATTGAATAGGGGTGGCGTACACCAAATAGATGTGTCCATAGGTGTTCGAGCTGAGATGGCAGCAATGCAAAAGAAGCTCGACGTTATGGAACACAAATTTTCTGCAGCCTCCCTAAACCCAATGTCGCTCCCCAAAACTGTTTGTGGGTGCTGTTCTGATCCGTCTCATTTAACGGAAGAATGTCCATTAAACTCTGCGTTTCAAGGTCACGAGCATACAAATGCAGCATTTCAACGACCTAGAAACGATCCATATTCTTCCACGTACAATCAGGGTTGGAGGAATCACCCGAATTTCGCTTGGAACCAAAACCAATCTCAAAACACGGTTCCAAACATGAATCAATTTCAAAGGGCTCTTCCTCCACCACAACAGCAACCCCTTCAACTCAATCAGCATCCCTATCAGTCACAAAATTTCCAAAATCAGGTCAACACACCTACACAGTCTAATCTAATAACCTGTTCTGACGAATTCTCTCAATTTACTCAAACCATGAAATCACATTTATCAAATTTCATAGAGGTTTCGACTGAGGTTAGATCTTCCGTCAGTGAGATAAAGAAAAACTCAGCGTCCCAAGCTGAGAGTATCAGATCGATGGAAGCTGAAATCGCACGTCTTAAAGCCGAAATGAGTGCGAGAGAAAAAGGAAAACTTCCCTCTCAACCCCTACAGAATCCTGGGCATTACAATGTAAATGCCGTCACAACGTTGAGATCGGGAAGAGTGCTGAATAATCATGTCGGGGAAGGTATTGATGATATTGAAAATCATATCAACACCCCGGCTGAGACCTTTCCACACACACACACTTCTCCTTCTGATCCTTCTTCTTTTACCACACTACCTTCTCGCGAGCTTATTCTCCATTTCCCACTAGGCTCAACACCTGAACCCAACCCTTATAGTTCTCCACAGACGGTCCCCACACCTCTTTTGGGACCTCGTCTACCCCCTCTCCCTTCTCCTATGATGGACCCGGCACTTATTGCGAAAGCTCATTACCCGAATCGGTTAAGGGGTAACAGAACGAGTCCTCATATGGATAAAATTATGGAAATGTTCAAACAGGTTAACATCAATATCCCTCTCCTAAATGCAATTCAACAAGTCCCCGCATATGCGAAAATTCTTAAGGACTTGTGCACTAGGAAGAGGAAGACTCAAGTGCCGAAGAAGGTCTTCATGGCTAATAATATCAGCACTGCTTTTATCCCCCAGCTACCAAAGAAACGAAAGGACCTAGGATGTCCTACAATATCGATTTCTATTGAGGGTAAAAACATAAATCATGCTCTTTTAGACCTTGGCGCAAGTGTTAACCTACTTCCATATTCTGTATATGAGCAACTAGGGATTGGAGAGCTGAAACCTGCTCACTGCACTCTCCAGATGGAAGACCGTTCAATCACCAAACCAAGGGGTGAATTAGAGGATGTGTTGATAAAGGTCGGGGAATTTGTTTTCCCTGTAAACTTCATTGTACTTGACACACAGCCTGTAGCAAACCCCCGGGGCCAAATTCCGGTGATTCTGGGTCGTCCTTTCATTGCCACATCCAACGCTGTTATAAACTGTAGAAACGGTTCAATGAACTTATCATTTGGAAATATGACCATTGAACTAAACATCTACAAAGTTGGAAGTCAGCCATCAGAACCCTCTGCTCATATTTTAGATGTGTGCTCTGTCCATGAGATCGCTACCGATAGTTGTAGAGCTGAGGAACTTTGCTTTACTGATCTCGATGACATTACCACATCTCTGTTTGATTTCACACAAGATCTTAGTGAGGTCACTTTACCTACACTTGAGTCCTGCACTTCTGACTTTTCTCCACCCGAGTCTATATCTTTCACAGGCTCTGAGCTTCTTTGTAAATCCAAAAATCACTCAATGATCCCTCCTTCTATCATTTCTCCGCCTGAATTAGATCTCAAAATTTTACCGGCTGATCTGAAATATGCTTATTTAGGTGAGAAGGAGTCTTTACCGGTTATAATATCCGCTTCTCTAGCATTAGAGCAAGAGAATGCACTTTTATCGGTATTGAGATCTAACAAAGAGGCGTTTGGTTGGAGTATGGCGGACATCAAAGGGATTAGTCCCTTGATAGTTGAACATCATATACATGTGATGGATGATGCCAGACCAACCCGAGAACCACAGAGACGGTTGAATCCCTTCATGAAGGAAGCGATCATGAAAGAGATCGTCAAATGCCTTGATAATGGTATTATATACCCCATCTCCGATAGCCAATGGGTAAGTCCTATACATGTCGTTCCTAAGAAATCCGGCATCACTGTTATAACCAATGAAGCAAATGAGTTGATTCAGACACGCGCCCAAACTGGGTGGCGTGTATGTATCGATTATAGAAAACTCAATGCTGCCACGAGGAAAGACCACTTTCCTCTACCATTCAATGATCAAATGCTGGAACGCTTAGCGGGACGAGAGTATTATTGTTTTATGGACGGATACTCAGGCTATAATCAGGTCCCCATCGCCAAAAAGGATCAAGATAAAACCACTTTTACTTGTCCTTTTGGTACCTTTGCTTACAGTCGCATGCCCTTTGGGCTATGCAATGCACCCGCTACCTTTCAGCGGTGTATGATGGGGATATTCTCTGATATGGTAGAGAATTTTCTGGAGATCTTTATGGACGATTTCTCGATTTTTGGAGACTCTTTTTCCGATTGCCTATCGAATCTGGACGCTGTTCTTACTCGTTGCAAAGAGAAGAACTTAACATTGAACTGGGAAAAATGCCATTTTATGGTCCAAGAAGAAATTGTTCTTGGACATGTTAATTCACAGAAAGGCATTGAGGTTGACAGAGCTAAAATAGATGTCATTCAAAACCTCCCTCATCCCAAAAACGTCAAAGATATTCGATCTTTCCTTGGCCATGCGGGCTTTTATAGGAGATTCATTAAGGACTTTAGCAAAATTGCTAGACCTTTAACTCTTCTCCTGGCCAAGGATTCGACCTTCCATTTTGACTCGGACTGCGAGACAGCTTTCGACTCACTTAAACACTCACTCACTTCAGCCCCCGTGCTATCATCACCAAACTGGGACTACCCTTTTGAGCTGATGTGTAACGCATCTGATTTCGCAGTAGGTGCAGTCTTAGGACAGCACATCGAAAAGATGCCACACGTAATATACTATGCAAGTAAGACCCTGAATGATGCGCAAATCAATTATACAACCACCGAAAAAGAAGTTGTATTTGCATTAGAAAAATTCAGGCCTTACTTAATTGGCTCACCTATAGTTGTGTATACTGACCATTCCGCCTTAAAACATCTTCTGGCGAAGAAAGATGCAAAAGGTCGACTAATACGTTGGATCCTTATGTTACAAGAATTTGATCTTGTTATCAAAGATAAGAAAGGATGTGAAAATGTAGTAGGCGACCATCTTTTACGCATCTCTTCCCCTGTGACCCTGCCGATCGATGACTCGTTCCCTGACGAACAGCTCTTGAGCGTATCCAATGAACCATGGTTCAGGGATATTGTGAACTATCTTGTCACGGGACTTATACCCAGCGATTGGTCAAAACAGGACAAATACCGCTTTTTATCCCAAGTAAAACACTTTTACTGGGACGATCCATACTTGTTTAAGTATTGTCCTGATCAGATCATTCGACGGTGTGTCCCGAAAGAAGAGTTCAAGAGTGTTCTTTCTTTTTGTCATGATCAGACCTGTGGGGGTCACTTTGGTCCTAAAAAGACGGCGGAGAAGGTTTTGCAATGTGGATTTTATTGGCCGACCTTATTCAAGGACGCATTTGACCATTGCAAAACCTGTACACAATGTCAGTACACGGATAGAATCTCCCAGAGGAATGAAATGCCTCAGCAACCTATTCTGGTTGTTGAAATATTCGATGTTTGGGGCATTGATTTTATGGGTCCCTTTCCCAACTCCTTTGGGAATTTGTACATACTGCTGGCGGTTGATTATGTCTCAAAGTGGGTAGAAGCCATTCCATGTCGCACTAATGACAGGAAAATTGTCATTAAGTTCTTGAAAGAGAATATCTTCTCGCGATTTGGACACCCACGCGCTATTATTAGCGATAATGGGACACATTTCTGCAACAGGTCTTTCGAGACTCTGATGCGGAAATACTCAATCAACCACCGACTTTCTACACCCTATCATCCCCAAACAAGCGGGCAGGCTGAAATCTCAAACAGACAAATCAAACTTATCCTGGAGAAAACTGTTGCTAAAAATAGAAAAGACTGGTCGACCAAACTGACGGATGCTCTTTGGGCATTCCGAACTGCATATAAGACCAACTTAGGGATGTCTCCATATAGGATAGTGTTTGGAAAAGCATGTCACTTACCCGTCGAGATAGTGCATAAAGCATTGTGGGCTATTAAGGAAATAAATTTTGATCTAAACCTTGCTTGCAACTTTCGGAAGCCTGAACTTAATGAGCTAAGCGAACTCCGCGATGAAGCTTATGATAACGCTGTAATCACAAAGAATAGGACTAAGGTTTTTCACGATAAAAATATTTTGAGGAAAACATTTTCACCTGGTCAACAAGTCCTTCTTTATGATTCACGATTATACATTCACGCGGGTAAGCTCCGATCTCGATGGAAGGGACCTTTTGTTGTGCGGTCTGTATATCCGCACGGGGCAGTAGAAGTAGAAAATGTTAAAAACGGCACCTTTTTCAAAGTGAATGGACATAGACTAAAGCCGTATTTTTCCACTGACCCCACGGAGGAGCTCTTGTTCTTACAAGAGCCAGTTTATTTGGATTAAAATTCCTCCGTCTCACCTTTATATCCTGTATATCATTGCATCATTTTTTGAACAAAGGTGAGTGAAAAGAATAAGTTTGGGAGAAGTTCTTCACTTATATATTTTCCCCCCATTAATAATTCCTCCCAGACTTATAGGTTTTTCGAGATTTAGCGGATGGAAACAGTGATGACACTGTTGAAAACAAGTTTGGGGGAGGTTTGTGCTTATTTTTGCATCATGTACATATCATTTGCATATCATTTGCATAAGCACAAAACATTTCTTTTAAAATCCATAAAAATTTAAAAAAATTTCAAAACCCATAAAAATTTAAAAATTTTCAAATATAAAAATAATTTTAATATTTAAACACTTTTTGTATATAAATAAGATAATAATAGTTTAGATAGTGAACAATTACATCCATGAGATTAGAAAAATTTAAGAAAACTAAGAAAATTAGAAGTTTTCTTATACGAACTAGTAATAAGTAGTTATGAGCCGTTGTCCTAAGGGTTAGTAAGATGAAGGACGTCACTAATCTGAGGATAAAAATAAGTCTGAAAAATAGTTTCTATTCTGGAAGCCAAACATTTTGAACGATGATACCCTGCTATTCGCACTTACACACGTCTTAAAGCCTGGGATAGTAAAGGATACCTTGAAATGCTCTTGTCTTAAAACCAAAAGTATGAAGAAAAAAAAAGGGTGAATAAAGAAAATATAAAGTGGTGAGAAAAATGGACACTGGTTTTGTTATCACCAAGGGCAATAAAAAATGTATAGCGAGGGTGCCTCTGCACCTAGTGTCTTAAGGCCAACTGGTCTGGGAGTCATTGCTATGCCTAAGGTGGTGCAAGACGAGGAAAATACACCAAGTAAGCAAGCACATGAGTAATCGGTCGGTTAGTACCTCAAGAAGTATTAACGGTCGCATGAAAGTGTGTGAGCAACTCCGTCTAAATATTCATTAATTAAAAAGTACTGAGGCTGATGGGCAAGAGTATGATAGCTTGAATTGAATTCTCCGGGTGTAGGGATATCCTTCATACACACGCAGGGTTATATGATCGATGTTTGGAAGAAAGATAGGAATGAAGAATAAGACGATGTTTTATTAAGGGAGGACGTGATTTCTAACATCTTTTCATGACCATTAAGATAGGGCTCATGACAACCGAAAAGCTAGCTTAGTTGGATACCCTGATTTTCAAGGATTTTCTTTTACAATTCTTTTCTTTAAATGTAATATTCATGATCTTTCTTTTATTATTGAATTTTGTGGGTGTAATCCGCTGAAAACCCTCAGGAGACAGCACTCCTCCTACTAGGGACACCTAGAGGTTTAAAGGCTTGTTGCACGTGCTCAGTGCAATCGTGTTGCCTACGAAAGTGTGCTAGTTAGTTTTTCTCTTTCTTTATTTTCTCCTTCTCTTTTTAATAAAAAGTTCGCTCGAGACGATCGAAATTAAGTATGGGGGAATTTGATTAGTCGAAAATATTGCATCTTTTAACCAGCAATTTCCCTATCATTTGCATTCAATTAGAAGTGTACGGTATTCATATTTCACATATTAGCAAAACAGTCGCAGAATATCAGATTACATGTGTTAGACTCTAAAACCGGCATTATAAAGGAAATTGACTGCATTTCATGGCATCGCATCATCTCTATATTGCGCAACACTTGTTTTAAGATCTGTGCAGGAAAATCCAGAAGAAAGGCCAAAATTTACATGGTACCGATCAAACATGACGCCAACTCAATGATTTCAGTTCTGGTATCAATACAAAGGGGAAAATACAAATCAACACATCAGATTAAGCTCCAAATGTTGTCCCAAGACCACACCAGAAAGCCCAAGGCCCAAGCCCCACAAAGAGCAGCGGATCCGCGGCAGGAGCCTGCTTGCGCCGCGGATCCGCGGTGGGTCCAAGGAGTTAGCTTCTCATTTTTGGTGCAAAACTCCTCTCTCAGTGGCTACAGTTCATAAATGTACTACATTTTCCAGAAGACCCCAGAATCTTTTGCCAGATCAGCAAGCTTTGGGATCAACACTAAACTAGCATTGTATTCTAGAAACTTCTCCCTAAACCCTAGCTAAAACCCTAAGCTAAGCCTAACTAACTACTTCTAGAAGTCTTTCAACAAATTTTTTGGAGGGAACTTCTCAAGGCCCAGGGTTTGGGAGATCTATAAATAAGACCCTAGGATCACTTGTAAAAAGGAGACTTGAATCCCCCAATTCTAGTATCAATATAGATCCACTCTCTTTCTTCATCTTCTTCCACAAGTCTAGTGAGAAGACTTGTGTGAAACCCAAACCCTAATTCCAATCAAAAGCCAAGATCCCTAGTACCCCATCAAGCAAGAAGCCTTGCAACCTTTTATGAGCGGAGTCGATCTTCAATAGAGCAAGTGGTCCAAACCGACCCGCGACTCAAGGAGCCGAGCAAAGCCAATTCGACAATTTAGTTCTTCCTCTTGTAGTTCTTGAGCGACTGTAATCAAATTGTTGATATAAATAAAAGGTGATATTCTTTTATCTTGTTTTCTTTAAATTCTTGCATCATGATTCAATCTAAATTTCTAGTTGTAATTCTTGTTTTGATGTTTGAGTAATACTCCGCTCGTCGAGGAGTCGAGACGATCAATAGAATGATGATGTAATATATCTTAAATCGATTCTTGAGTCCTACGAGTTTTGTAAACCCTAGCAAGTTCAAGAATCGACGACCCAATTCGTTGCGATGCTTTCTTGATTGATATCGCTCGAAATTGGGGAGTTACGATCGTTTCTTGAAATTGCTAGAGGCTAGAATGTGAATGATATCGACGAAAGAACAAGGGTTAAACGATGAAACCCTAGTTTCACAAGAAAGCCCTAACTCTCGTCGATCATCATCGATCTAGTATCAATCCTTCGAAGGACAAGAACACGATATCTTAAGATTACATCACGTCTATAGATCCGATCGATTCCTACGAGCCTCATTTAGATTCTTGACATTTGGTTGGAAATATCATCGAAACCCGATTCTCGATTGTTTATCAGTTTCTTGATTCTTGATTAGATTAGTGACACCTGAATCAATCGATAAAATCTTGAATCATGTTTTCTTTTCTTTTCGATTAACTTTTCAATTCAAACAAATTAAATATAAAAATGAATCGCACAATCCCTGTGGACGATCCACACTCGCTTACGATCTACAATCGACACTGTAATTGATTGCGGTCAAATATAATTCTTTGATTGTGAATTTTATTCAATTTCCTAATTACCGACACAAAGAAACTTATTCGCTTTATTCGATTTACACAAACAAGAAATTTTATTACAATCAAATGAAACCGTTATCAGGGATTATTTGAGTTGATTTACTTACACAGTCTCGAATTTTACGAACAATCAAATGGCGCCGTTGCCGGGGATTACACGCTAATTCGTTTCATATTAAAGTTTGAATTGAAGATTTATTCCATTATAATTTTTGAGATCAAAATTCATGCAAACCCTAAACGATTTGTTGTGGTTCATTGCAAGGAAATCTGGAGCTGTTTGGCAATTGAAGAATTTTTTTTGAAAATTCCAGAGAGCCGGAGTTATCAACATGAAGCTTCTGTTGAATTTTGGCGAAGTGATCAGAACAAACAACCGCGGAAGCTCGGTCTAAGTACCCATATGCGGCGGAATCGCGGCATTCTTGAGGGTTCTCTGTGAAAATTTTGCTTCAGGTAATTTCTTACCTTCTCCTCTCTCCTCTTTTTAGCTCCAACTAACAGTTTGTGCAGGATTCTTTGCAAATAATCACAGCTCGCAAATTGCAAAATTAAATTTGTGCGTGATTTTGTTTCTTGGTTGTTTGCATTCTAAATACGGATATTAAGGGGCACGGCCAAATCTAAATTAGGTGGGGAGTTCATTACCCTTCCTAGGCCCCGAAAGTCGCAAAACTTGCATCCGCATTGACCCACATTAACTAAAAGAAATCTAGAGATGACTCTAAGGACCGTCGCGCTCACTTAAGACAGAAGAAGGCCGTGGATAATTCATTGCTTATCCGCGTTTTCTTGTGGTGCCTAGGCAAGTGTGTCAAAGGCTAGTGGTTATTAATTAGGCCCACTACTTACGTAGTGGAGAACCTTCCCACTTACCTGGCACTTACCTGGCCATAGGGGGACAAAGAGGCAGTGGAGGATTCTATCCTGCGACTTGTCTTTTGGCAGTTAGGAGCGGTCTAGAGCCGGACCTAGGTGACCACTAGATTCTAGGGTTTGTATGCTGCATTTGTTGTGTCGCATCATTTTTTCAAAAATCCGTCCCTTTTTCAAAGCAAACACCGCATTCATTCATACCCCTAATTATAAGTTAACGCTGCCACTTGTACTAACCCTTTTTAGTACAAGATAGGCTGGACACGGGATTCTAGTGCCCGTTTAGTCCGCGTACCCTTTATCGACTCCGAAGTCGATATTTCTCCATTTACTTCTTCTTTACCCACTACCACACCCACACCGATGGATCCAACTCCATCAAACTTCTTTAACCCTAATCTGCCGCCGTCCGTTGGTGCGCAGAATCCACCCCGCATCTCTCTCCAGGAAAGGTGCTATCCACTTCGAGGTCCTCTTTCGACCTGCTTATCCACACCACCAGCCAATGCGGATAACTTTGAGATTAAACCCCAATACATCAACCTTTTACCCAAATTCCACGGACTCGAGACCGAGGACGCTTACGTTTTCATTACCAAATTTGAAAACGTATGCGCAATGATGGGTACGTCACAACTTTCAGTGGATGCTATGCGTCTACGACTTCTTCCATTTACATTGTGCGATATAGCCGAGAAGTGGCTATATAACACTACCGCACACTCTATTACGAATTGGGAAGAATTCGTCGCTGCATTCCTTAAGAAATTTTACCCAATACAAAAGACAGCTCGAATCCGTAGCGAACTGAATCAATTTTCCCAGCTCCCTACTGAACCATTCTCTAAATGCTTTGAACGTTTCAAGGATCTTTTGGTTCAGTGTCCTCATCACGGCATCCCGAGATGGGAATTATGCCGAATCATTTATGAGGGCATTAACCCAAACACTAAACAGAGCCTTGAAAACATGTGTCAAGGTACTTTTATAACTAAGGATGATGGGGAAGCATGGAAGTATTTAGAAGAGTTCGCTGAAAAATCACTACAGTGGGAGAGTGGAACCCAACCATTGAATAGGGGTGGCGTACACCAAATAGATGTGTCCATAGGTGTTCGAGCTGAGATGGCAGCAATGCAAAAGAAGCTCGACGTTATGGAACACAAATTTTCTGCAGCCTCCCTAAACCCAATGTCGCTCCCCAAAACTGTTTGTGGGTGCTGTTCTGATCCGTCTCATTTAACGGAAGAATGTCCATTAAACTCCGCGTTTCAAGGTCACGAGCATACAAATGCCGCATTTCAACGACCTAGAAATGATCCATATTCTTCCACGTACAATCAGGGTTGGAGGAATCACCCGAATTTCGCTTGGAACCAAAACCAATCTCAAAACACGGTTCCAAACACGAATCAATTTCAAAGGGCTCTTCCTCCACCACAACAGCAACCCCTTCAACTCACTCAGCACCACTATCAGTCACAAAATTTCCAAAATCAGGTCAACACTCCTACACAGTCTAATCCGATGACCTGTTTTGACGAATTCTCTCAATTCACTCAAACCATGAAATCACTTTTATCAAATTTCATAGAGGTTTTGACTGAGGTTAGATCTTCCGTCAGTGAGATAAAGAAAAACTCAGCGTCTCAAGCTGAGAGCATCAGATCGATGGAAGCTGAAATCGCACGCTTTAAAGCCGAAATGAGTGCGAGAGAAAAAGGGAAACTTCCCTCTCAACCCCTACAGAATCCTGGGCATTACAATGTAAATGCCGTCACAACGTTGAGATCGGGAAGAGTGCTGAATAATCATGTCGGGGAAGGTATTGATGATATTGAAAATCATATCAACACCCCGGCTGAGACCTTTCCACACACACACACACTTCTCTTTCTGATCCTTCTTCTTCTACCACACCACATTCTCGCGAGCCTATTCTCCATTTCCCACTAGGCTCAACACCTGAACCCAACCCTTATAGTTCTCCACAGACGGTCCCCACACCTCTTTTGGGACCTCGTCTACCCCCTCTTCCTTCTCCTATGATGGACCCGGCACTTATTGCGAAAGCTCCTTACCCGAATCGGTTAAGGGGTAACAGAACGAGTCCTCATATGGATAAAATTATGGAAATGTTCAAACATGTTAACATCAATATCCCTCTCCTAAATGCAATTCAACAAGTCCCCGCATATGCGAAAATTCTTAAGGACTTGTGCACTAGGAAGAGGAAGACTCAAGTGCCGAAGAAGGTCTTCATGGCAAATAATATCAGCACTGCTTTTATCCCCCAGCTACCAAAGAAACGAAAGGACCTAGGATGTCCTACAATATCGATTTCTATTGGGGGTAAAAACATAAATCGTGCTCTTTTAGATCTTGGCGCAAGTGTTAACCTATTTCCATATTCTGTATATGAGCAACTAGGGATTGGAGAGCTGAAACCTGCTCACTGCACTCTCCAGATGGCAGACCGTTCAATCACCAAACCAAGGGGTGAATTAGAGGATGTGTTGATAAAGGTCGGGGAATTTGTTTTCCTTGTAGACTTCATTGTATTTGACACACAGTCTGTAGCAAACTCCCGGGGCCAAATTCCGGTGATTCTGGGTCGTCCTTTCCTTGCCACTTCCAACGCTGTTATAAACTATAGAAACGGTTCAATGAACTTATCATTTGGAAATATGACCATTGAACTAAACATCTACAAAGTTGGAAGTCAGCCATCAGAACCCTCTGCTCATATTTTAGATGTGTGCTCTGTCCATGAGATCGCTCCCGATAGTTGTGGAGCTGAGGAGCTTTGCTTTACTGATCTCGATGACATTGCCACATCTCTGTTTGATTTCACACAAGATCTTAGTGAGGACACTTTACCTACACTTGAGTCCTGCACTTCTGACTTTTCTCCACCGGAGTCTGTATCTTTCACAGGCTCTGAGCTTCTTTGTAAATCCAAAAATCACTCAATGATCCCTCCTTCTATCATTTCTCCGCCTGAATTAGATCTCAAAATTTTACCGGCTCATCTGAAATATGCTTATTTAGGTGAGAAGGAGTCTTTACCGGTTATAATATCCGCTTCTCTAGCATTAGAGCAAGAGAATGCACTTTTATCGGTATTAAGATCTAACAAAGAGGCGTTTGGTTGGAGTATGGCGGACATCAAAGGGATTAGTCCCTTGATAGTTGAACATCATATACATGTGATGGATGATGCCAGACCAACCCGAGAACCACAGAGACGGTTGAATCCCTTCATGAAGGAAGCGGTCATGAAAGAGATCGTCAAATGCCTAGATAATGGTATTATATACCCCATCTTTGATAGCCAATGGGTAAGTCCTATACATGTCGTTCCTAAGAAATCCGGCATCACTGTTATAACCAATGAAGCAAATGAGTTGATTCAGACACGCGCCCAAACTGGGTGGCGTGTATGTATCGATTATAGAAAACTCAATGCTGCCACGAGGAAAGACCACTTTCCTCTACCATTCATTGATCAAATGCTGGAACGCTTAGCGGGACGAGAGTATTATTGTTTTATGGACGGATACTCAGGCTATAATTAGGTCCCCATCGCCAAAAAGGATCAAGATAAAACCACTTTTACTTGTCCTTTTGGTACCTTTGCTTACAGTCGTATGCCCTTTGGACTATGCAATGCTCCCGCTACCTTTCAGCGTTGTATGATGGGGATATTCTCTGATATGGTAGAGAATTTCCTGGAGATCTTTATGGACGATTTCTCGATTTTTGGAGACTCTTTTTCCGATTGCCTATCGAATTTGGACGCTGTTCTTACTCGTTGCAAAGAGAAGAACTTAACATTGAACTGGGAAAAATGCCATTTTATGGTCCAAGAAGGAATTGTTCTTGGACATGTTATTTCACAGAAAGGCATTGAGGTTGACAGAGCTAAGATAGATGTCATTCAAAACCTCCCTCATTCCAAAAGCGTCAAAGATATTCGATCTTTCCTTGGCCATGCGGGCTTTTATAGGAGATTCATTAAGGTATTTAGCAAAATTGCTAGACCTTTAACTCTTCTCCTGGCAAAGGATTCGACCTTCCATTTTGACTCGGACTGCGAGACAGCTTTCGACTC
Source organism: Agapanthus africanus (assembly GCA_030015575.1). Classification (NCBI taxonomy): domain Eukaryota; kingdom Viridiplantae; phylum Streptophyta; class Magnoliopsida; order Asparagales; family Amaryllidaceae; genus Agapanthus; species Agapanthus africanus. The sequence goes on from CM057337.1 coordinate 546,076,310, forward strand.
ACTTAAACACTCACTCACTTCAGCCCCCGTGCTATCATCACCAAACTGGGACTACCCCTTTGAGCTGATGTGCGACGCATCTGATTTTGCAGTAGGTGCAGTCTTAGGACAGCACATCGAAAAGATGCCACACGTAATATACTATGCAAGTAAGACCCTGAATGATGCGCAAATCAATTATACAACCACCGATAAGGAACTTTTAGCGGTTGTATTTGCATTAGAAAAATTCAGGCCTTAATTAATTGGCTCATCTATAGTTGTGTATACTGACCATTCCGCCTTAAAACATCTTCTGGCGAAGAAAGATGCAAAAGGTCGACTAATACGTTGGATCCTTCTATTACAAGAATTTGATCTTGTTATCAAAGATAAGAAAGGATGTGAAAATGTAGTAGCCGACCATTTTTCACTCATCTCTTCCCCTGTGACCCTACCGATCGATGACTCGTTCCCTGACGAACAGCTCTTGAGCGTATCCAATGAACCATGGTTCAGGGATATTGTGAACTATCTTGTCACGGGACTTATACCCAGCGATTGATCAAAACAGGACAAATACCGCTTTTTATCCCAAGTAAAACACTTTTTCTGGGACGATCCATACTTGTTTAAGTATTGTCCTGATCAGATCATTCGACGGTGTGTCCCGAAAGAAGAGTTCAAGAGTGTTTTTTCTTTTTGTCATGATCAGGCCTGTGGGGGTCACTTTGGTCCTAAAAAGACGGCGGAAAAGGTTTTGCAATGTGGATTTTATTGGCCGACCTTATTCAAGGACGCATTTGACCATTGCAAAACCTGTACACAATGTCAGTACACGGGTAGAATCTCCCAGAGGAATGAAATGCCTCAGCAACCTATTCTGGTTGTTGAAATATTCGATGTTTGGGGCATTGATTTTATGGGTCCCTTTCCCAACTCCTTTGGGAATTTGTACATACTGCTGGCGGTTGATTATGTCTCAAAGTGGATAGAAGCCATTCCATGTCGCACTAATGACAGGAAAGTTGTCATTAAGTTCTTGAAAGAGAATATTTTCTCGCGATTTGGACACCCACGCGCTATTATTAGCGATAATGGGACACATTTCTGCAACAGGTCTTTCGAGACTCTGATGCAGAAATACTCAATCAACCACCGACTTTCTACACCCTATCATCCCCAAACAAGCGGGCAGGCTGAAATCTCAAACAGACAAATCAAACTTATCCTGGAGAAAACTGTTGCTAAAAATAGAAAAGACTGGTCGACCAAACTGACGGATGCTCTTTGGGCATTCCGAACTGCATATAAGACCAACCTAGGGATGTCTCCATATAGGATAGTGTTTGGAAAAGCATGTCACTTACCCGTCGAGATAGAGCATAAAGCATTGTGGGCTATTAAGGAAATAAATTTTGATCTAAACCTTGCTTGCAACTTTCGGAAGCTGCAACTTAATGAGCTAAGCGAACTCCGCGATGAAGCTTATGATAACGCTGTAATCACAAAGAATAGGACTAAGGTTTTTCACGATAAAAATATTTTGAGGAAAACATTTTCACCTGGTCAACAAGTCATTCTTTATGATTCACGATTACACCTTCACGCGGGTAAGCTCCGATCTCGATGGAAGGGACCTTTTGTTGTGCGGTCTGTATATCCGCATGGGGCAGTAGAAGTAGAAAATGTTAAAAACGGCACCTTTTTCAAAGTGAATGGACATAGACTAAAGCCGTATTTTTCCACTGACCCCACGGAGGAGCTCTTGTTCTTACAAGAGCCAGTTTATTTGGATTAAAATTCCTCCGTCTCACCTTCATATCCTGTATATCATTGCATCATTTTTTGAATGAAGGTGAGTGAAAAGAATAAGTTTGGGTGAAGTTCTTCACTTATATATTTTGCCCCCACTAATAATTCCTCCCAGATTTACAGGTTTTTCGAGATTTAGCGGATGGAAACAGTGAGGACACTGTTGAAAACAAGTTTGGGGGAGGTTTGTGCTTATTTTTGCATCATGTGCATATCATTTGCATATCATTTGCATAAGCACAAAACATTTCTTTTAAAATCCATAAAAATTTAGAATTTTTTCAAAACCCATAAAAATTAAAAAAATTTCAAGTATAAAAATAATTTTAATATTTAAACACTTTTTGTATATAAATAAGATAATAAAAGTTTAGATAGTGAACAATTACATCCATGAGATTAGAAAAATTTAAGAAAACTAAGAAAATTAGAAGTTTTCTTATACGAACTAGTAATAAGTAGTTATGAGCCGTTGTCCCAAGGGTTAGAAAGATGAAGGACGTCACTAATCTGAGGATAAAAATAAGTCTGAAAAATAGTTTATATTCCGAAAGCCAAACATTTTGAACGTTGATACCCTGCTATTCGCACTTACACACGTCTTAAAGCCTGAGATAGTAGAGGATACCTTGAAATGCTCGTCTTAAAACCAAAAGTATGAAGAAAAAAAAAGGGTGAATAAAGAAAATATAAAGTGGTGAGAAAAATGGACACTGGTTTTGTTATCACCAAGGGCAATAAAAAATATATAGCGAGGGTGCCTCTTCACCCAGTGCCCTAAGGCCAACTGGTCTGAGAGTCATTGCTATACCTAAGGTGGTGCAAGACGAGGAAAATACGCCAAGTAAACAAGCACATGAGTAATCGGTCGGTTAGTACCACAAGAAGTATTAACGGTCGCATGAAAGTGTGTGAGCAACTCCGTCTAAATATTCATTAATTAAAAAGTACTGAGGCTGATGGGCAACAGTATGATAGCTTGAATTGAATTCTCCGGGTGTAGGGATGTTCTTTACACTCACGCAGGGTTATATGATCGATGTTTGGAAGAAAGATAGGAATGAAGAATAAGACGATGTTTTATTGAGGGAGGACGTGATTTCTAATATCTTTTCATGACCATTACGATAGGGCTCATGACAACCGAAAAGCTAGCTTAGTTGGATACCCTAATTTTCAAGGCTTTTCTTTTACAATTCTTTTCTTTAAATGTAATATTCATGATCTTTCTTTTATTATTGGATTTTGTGGGTGTAATCCGCTGAAAACCCTCAGGAGACAGCACTCCTCCTACTAGGGTCACCTAGAGGTTTAAAGGCTTGTTGCACGTGCTCAGTGCAATCGTGTTGCCTACGAAAGTGTGCTAGTTAGTTTTTTTCTTTCTTTATTTTCTCCTTCTCTTTTTAATAAAAAGTTCGCTCGAGACGATCGAAATTAAGTTTGGGGGAATTTGATTAGCCGAAAATATTGCATCTTTTAACCAGCAATTTCCCTATCATTTGCATTCAATTAGAAGTGTACGGTATTCATATTTCACATATTAGCAAAACAGTCGCAGAATATCAGATTACATGTGTTAGACTCTAAAACCGGCATTATAAAGGAAATTGACTGCATTTCATGGTATCGTATCATCTCTATATTGCGCAACACTTATTTTAAGATCTGTGCAGGAAAATCCAGAAGAAAGGCCAAAATTTACATGGTACCGATCAAACATGACGCCAACTCAATAATTTCTGTTCTGGTATCAATACAAAGAGGAAAATACAAATCAACACATCAGATTAATCTCCAAATGTTGTCCCAAGACCACACCAGAAAGCCCAAGGCCCAAGCCCCATAAAGAGCTGCGGATCCGCGGCAGGAGCCTGCTTGCGCCGCGGATCCGCGGTGGGTCCAAGGAGTTAGCTTCTCATTTTTGGTGCAAAACTCCTCTCTCAGTGGCTACAGTTCATAAATGTACTACATTTTCCAGAAGACCCCAGAACCTTCTGCCAGATCAGCAAGTTTTGGGATCAACACTAAACTAGCCTTGTGTTCTAGAAACTTCTCCCTAAACCCTAGCTTAAACCCTAAGCTAAGCCTAACTAACTACTTCTAGAAGTCTTTCAACAAGCTTTTGGAGGGAACTTCTCAAGGCCTAGGGTTTGGGAGATCTATAAATAAGACCCTAGGCTCACTTGTAAAAAGGAGACTTGAATCCCCTAATTCTAGTATCAATCTAGATCCACTCTCTTTCTTTATCTTATTCCACAAGTCTAGTGAGAAGACTTATGTGAAATCCTAACCCTAATTCCAATCAAAAGCCAAGATCCCGAGTACCCCATCAAGCAAGAAGCCTTGCAACCTTTTATGAGCGGAGCCGATCTTCAACAGAGCAAGTGGTCCAAGCGGACCCGCGACTCACGGAGCCGAGCAAAGCCAATTCGACAATTTAGTTCTTCCTCTTGTAGTTCTTGAGCGACTGTAATCAAATTGTTGATATAAATAAAAGGTGATATTCTTTTATCTTGTTTTCTTTAAATTCTTGCATCATGATTCAATCTAAATTTCTAGTTGTAATTCTTGTTGTGATGTTTGAGTAATACTCCGCTCGTCGAGGGGTCGAGACGATCAATAGAATGATGATGTAATATATCTTAAATCGATTCTTGAGTCCTACGAGTTTTGTAAACCCTAGCAAGTTCAAGAATCGACGACCCAATTCGTTGTGATGGTTTCTTGATTGATATCGCTCGAAATTGGGGAGTTACGATCGTTTCTTGAAATTGCTAGAGGCTAGAATGTGAATGATATCGATGAAAGAACAAGGGTTAAACGATGAAACCCTAGTTTCACAAGAAAGCCCTAACTCTCGTCGATCATCATCGATCTAGTATCAATCCTTCGAAGGACAAGAACACGATATCTTGAGATTACATTACGTCTATAGATCCGATCGATTCCTACGAGCCTCATTTAGATTCTTGACATTTGGTTGGAAATATCATCGAAACCCGATTCTCGATTGTTTATCAGTTTCTTGATTCTTGATTAGATTAGCGACACCTGAATCAATCGATAAAATCTTGAATCATGTTTTCTTTTCTTTTCGATTAACTTTTCAATTCAAACAAATTAAATATAAAAACGAATCGCACAATCCCTGTGGACGATCCGCACTCGCTTACGATCTACAATCAACACCGTAATTGATTGCGGTCAAATATAATTCTTTGATTGTGAATTTTATTCAATTTCCTAATTACCAACACAAAGAAACTTATTCGCTTTATTCGATTACACAAACAAGAAATTTTATTACAATCAAATGAAATCGTTATCAGGGATCATTTGAGTTGATTTACTTACACAGTCTCGAATTTTACGAACAATCAGGGATCGATGTGATCTCACATGTACGGCAGAAGTTTCATTCATTTTTTTTATTATTTTCTTTCCGCGATGCTCTATCATTTCAGCTTTTATATCGCGAAGGTCGCGATTGCCCCATCATTTCGGCTATTTTTTGCGGTGCCCAATCATTTCGGCTATTTATTTTGTTTTTACTCGCTGCTTTTTATTACGAGCTGCCCAATCATTTCAGCTATTTATTTTTACTCGCTGCTTTTTATTGCGAGTTGCCCAATCATTTCAGCTATTTTGCATGCATACATTTTTACTTGCTGATTTTTATTGTAAGTTGCCCCATTATTTCGGCTATTTCGTATGCATGTTTTTTACTTGCTGATTTTTATTGCAAGTTGCCCCATCATTTCGGCTATTTCGTATGCATGTATGGCTCGCTGTTTTTTTTTCGCGAGTGTGGAACTTGGAATCTGGTGCCAATTTCAGCATCAGCATCGCTACAACTGGAATATTGCCAGGAGCGAATCATCATTTGCCATGAAAGGGCTTGGAATTTGATACCTGTTTAGGCATCAGCATCTCTACAACTGGGATATTGCCAGGAGCGAATCATCATTTGCCTCTGTCGATGTCGAACAAAGGTGGCTTAGCGAACAGGGTTAGGGTCCTGTCGACTAAGGCTTTTGACTTCATGAGCCGTAAGGGTCTCACAAAGGTATTTCTTTCTACAAGTCGTGAGGATCTTGTAGGTGTGTTTTCTCTTTACGGATCGTGAGGATTCCTAAGCGTATGTTCCCCTGTAAGTCGTAAGGATCTTACAAAAGGGTTTTCTTCTTATAAGTCGAGAGGACTTACAAGGGTTGTTCACCGTATGGACATATCCCTAGTCACGGGTGGGACTTGGTTAGGGAAATATTTATTCGTGCCCGTGGATTGTATACAAGGGTCAGTATCGAGCCGCTTGTAGGGCAGTATCGGAGGTTTTGTGGGGTGCTTAAGAACAGGTTAAGGTTTGTGTAACTTAAGACTTTCAAATCTTATGAGCCGTGAGGGTCCCATAAGAAAGTTCTCCTTACGAGTCGTGAGGATCTCGCAAGTGTAATTTCTCCTTATGAATCGTGAGGATCCCTAAGTGTGTTGCTTCCCTGTGAGTCGTAAGGATCTCACGTGGGTGGTTTCTCCTTACAAAGTCGAGAGGATCTTGTAAGTGTCTTTTAACGAGGTTGCGCCCTTTCGGGTTTTCACAAATACTCGCCGATAGCCCTACTGTTTTTACTCACGGGGCCCTTTCGGGTTTTCATCCATGCCCATTTTGCTTATGGACATACCGTCTCCTTTTTTATTCTTTTTATTCTTTTTTTTACCGAGGTCGCACCCTTTCGAGTTTTCATGAACACTCGCCGGTAGCCCTGCTGTTTTTACTCACGGAGCCCTTTCGGGTTTTCATCCGTGCCTATTTCGCTTATGGACATACCGTCTTTATTATTATTTTTTATTATTATTATTTTTTTATTCTTTTTCTTTTTTTTATCTCGTCAGGCTGAGGATGCTGCGGTAGTAGTTTAAGGACGTTCGGTCCGTCAGCTACTTTTAAGACGTAGTGGTCCGTCATTGAAGAAGGCCAGCTACCACTTATAAAGTTTTAAGCTTAGGAAGATAGCGAGCGGACATAGTCGTCGTCATCTATCATTGACCTAGGCTGTGACTCATTAAGTGTAGTATTTCTTTAGGAAGCGACCGTTTATTGGCCTGAAAGGCCTTTCACCGTGCATATCCATAAGTAGATAGGCTCCACCTTGGTACACCTTGTCTATGATGTACGGGACTTCATAGTTCGGCTCGAATTTTCCCCGCTTGGCGCGACTGGGAATCATAGGTCTTTTGACCACTAGCACAAGTTCGCCTTGGCGGAATGTCCTCGGCCTGGTCAATCTTTCATATGAGCGCGTCATCTTTGCTTTATAAGCCTCCAGACTTTTTTTGCGCTATGAGCCGGGTTTCATCAAGGGCATCAAGCTCCTCAATCCGAAAGTGAGCATTTTCTTCATCCGTCAGCTCATAGTGGACTGACACTCGTAGAGAGGGTAACTCTATCTCGAGGGGGAGTACTGCTTCTGCACCGAAGGTCAACGCGTAAGGCGTCGTGTTCGTGGTCGTCTTGAACGTAGTTCGATACGCCCTGAGAGCTTCTTGCAGTCTCTCGTGCCAGTCCTTCTTATTTCAAGGATTCTCTGAAGAAACTCGGCATCAGTTTCCTGCTCACGGCGTTGCTCCGAGGACGTCTCCGGGCTTGCTTTCGGTCCCGTAAGTGCGGCCATGGCTGTCAGCATTCTTTTTTGGAGCTTTTGTTATTGCTGCTCCTGAGCCTTAGTCACTAATCACGTAAGCGGTCTATGACCTGTGAAGACATGGCTATCCTCTCTTCCGGATGCCATATAGACGATATGTACCATCATGCCCCCAGACTTGGGATGTTTGGGTTTAGTGGTCTTGCAGTTCGTCGCAGACCCAGGGATTTTCTCCGGCCTTCTCCTTTTGTGAGCGGTCGAAGTTGAGGGGGCCGTTGCAGTGGGAACCCGAGTAGCTATCGCCTTTTGTGGTTTGATAGGACGGTCCTCTTCCCGCTAAAATTTCACCCTTTTTTTTGTCGGCAGGGATAATCTTGATCAATTACCGAGTCTTGGACTTGACGCCCGACCTTGTATATTTTAGAGGACAGCCGTTGAGGGGGCTGTTCTAGCTTCACCCTTATAGCGCTCTCCATAGGTGGAGGAGATCTTTTTAATACGGCAGTTGGTGAGTTTTTGCGTACCCTTCTTAGCGGTTCAAGGCTATTCCCGGTCGGAACAGCAGCATTGATTTCCACTGTTGGAGCCGGCGGAGTCAATCCAAAAGGAGAGTTGCCCCCATCCTTCCTTACTCGGCGCCAGTGGTATATCCCTAGTAGGAGGAGTGTTGTCTCCTGAGGGTTTTCAGCGGATTACACCCACAAAATTCTATAATAAAAGAGAGATGGTGAAAGTTATATAAAGATAAGAACTATAAAAGAAAGAACTTGAAAATAAGAGTTTTCAACTATACCAGCTTTTCAGTTGCTATAAGCCATATCTTAATGGTCATGAAAAAAATGTTAGAAATCACTTTATCCCTCAATAAAACATCGTCTTTAGTTTTCATTCCTACTTTTCTTCCAAATATTGATCATATACCCCTACGTGTGTGAACTGGACATCCCTACATTCAGAGAATTCAATTCAAGCAATCATACTCTTGTCCATCTACCTTAGTACTTTTTAATAGATATTTAGATGGAATTTGCTCACACATTCTTCATGCGACCGTTAATACTTTTTGAGGTACTAACCGACCGATTACTCATGTGCTTGCTAATTAGGTGTTTTTCCTCGTCTTGCAACACCTAAGGCTTAGCAGTGGCTCCCAAACCAGTTGGTCTAAGGTACTAGGTGATAAAGCACCCTCGCTATATTTTTTTATTGTTGCCTCGGTGATAACAAAACCAGTGTTCATTTTTCTTTTCACCATTTTATCTTTTATTCTCCACTTTCATTTTCTTCATACTTTGGCTTCTAGACAAGAGTATTTCAAGGTATCCTCTACTATTCCGAGTTTCAAGATGTGTGTCAGTGCGTATAGTAGGGTATCAACGTTCGAATGTTTGGCTTCCAGAATAGGAACTATTTTTCAGGCTTATTTTTATCCTCAGATTAGTAATTTCCTTCATCTTACTAACCCTTGGGACAACAGCTCATAACTACTTATTACTAGTTTCATTTAAGAAAACATCTAACTTTCTTGTTTTTTTTAAACTATTCCTATCTTTTAAATATAATTTTTCACTTTCTACTCTTTTATTATCACAATTTTTGTGTGTGCTTATATATAGTATAATGCAAAGTAAGGCGTAAATAAGCACATGAGCGCTGAAAAACGACTTCTTGGGAGCTTCTTGCGATGGTACAGGAGCGCTGAAGCTCGTTGGCGGGAGCATGGTCCCGAAGAATAGCCCAGTGGTGGCTTGAGTTACCTGCTCCACTGGCATAGTGAAAAGGGAGGCCGCTTGGGGCCCGTAGGTTACTCCTCCAGATGGGACAGAGCGAGAGTTGCTGTTGCAGTTAGTGCAGTTTGAAATCATTGATTTCTTGAAGAGCTTGAATATTCTGCCCCCTGCGTCGACCTTGGTCTTTGGCATGTGCCAGTTGTTTGAGGACCGATTCCGTCGGCAAGGCTGCTGCTTGGGGAGCCTGCCTGTGGACGACAGACATCCTCTGGGCTTCCTCCATCGGCGTTGAGGCACCGAGGGTGGGAGGTGGGAGCATCGACCCAAAAAGAAGCCCATTGATTTCTTGAAGAGTCGGATTGCAGAGATTTGAGGCTGCAAGTGACCCATACTTGACTCCGCCGGATATGATAGAGCCTGAGTTGCTAAGATGGGAGCAAATGCCATTCTTCATAGAGACGAAATGCCAGCTTCAATATCCACTCCCCTAAGGGCAACCAAAAACATACACACCACGATTATTTGATCGCGGGAAAAACACGACACACGAAGTGTGGAGTGGAAAGAGGAAAAGGTCCCATCGGTCGTGCCAGAATCTGTTCCCCTCTGAAAGACGGTGCGATGACTAAGAGACGTCTTGCCTGTGATTAGGGGCAGATGCTATTTGGTTTTATCCGTCCACCTCTCCGAAGATACCAAGTTGATTTATGGCACCGTATATCGAAGGTTTAGACGGATGCGGCCGATGTAGCAGACCTCGTCAGATTCCCCCTCGCTTGAGGGGTTTTTGATTGTGGGGACGCTCTTCCCTGCAGGCACAAGCCCCTGCAGTTAATTACGCTACTGCATCGCGGTAACAACTTTCTCCTTCTCCAGAATTTCGCTTCGTGTCGTGGGTGTTTGTTTTGTTTATGGTTGCCCGTGGATTGTACACGGAGACTAATTTATGTCGTCGCCCGTAGGACGTGGATTAGTCCAAATCCGTGTTTTCTTAGATTTGGTTTTGGGGGTTTTGGTTTAAGGATACATTAGCCGTATTTGAGGCTAAGATCAACTTAAACGTTCGTTAAGGATATGTTAGTCCAGTTTGAGACTAAGATCAACTTAACGGGATCATTTAGATCCGATAAAAGAGGATTTGGAGGCTCTCTTGTTCCAGTTTAGGGACATATTGGTCCATTGCATGTATGGCTGTCGGGACCCATCACCTCTCTGGCGACGTTAAAGGATTACAACGACAGGTGTCAGAGGAGTTCAGAGATGTACCCTGGGACCAAAGTTGATTGGGGGATCTATAGTCCAATTTGGGACTAAAGTCTGTTTGAAGGTTTAAGGATACGTTAGCCATATTGAGGCTAAGATCAACTTAAACGGGATCGTTAAGATCCAAAAAAAGAGCATTTGAGGGCTCTATTGTTCCAGTTTAGGGACATAGTGGTCCATGTTCCAGTTTAGGGACATGGGGGTTCATTGGTTTAAGGATGCTTAAGTCCGTGAGTTAGTTTAAGGACGCTTAAGTCCATAGGTTGGTTTAAGAACGCTTAAGTCCATAGGTTGGTTTAAGAACGCTTAAGTCCATAGGTTGGTTTAAGGACACTAAGTCCATAGGTTGGTTTAAGGACGCTTAAGTCCATGAGTTGGTTTAAGAACGCTTAAGTCTATAGGTTGGTTTAAGGACGCTTAAGTCCATGAGTTGGTTTAAGGACGCTTAAGTCTATATTGATGTGTGGTTGTCGGGACCCGTCACCTCTCTGACGACGTTGAAGGACTACAACGACAAATATCAGAGGAGTTCGGAGATGTACCCTTGAACCGGATGTAAATTGATTTAAGAGAGCAGTCGTGCTCAGTCAATTTAATTTGAGGACTTATGGCCGAAATTGGGCTAAGTCCAGTTGAAAATGTCCAACAGTTTTATTTGCATTTGACCTATTAGGCCTTTATTAGGGCTCTGCCCCTGTTTAATAATGCACTGCATTTTATTCTGGCCTGTTAGGCCTTTTAAATTGGGCTCTGTTCCCTTTTGAGTAATGCAGAGCATTTGCTCTTCTGACAGTGTGCCACGTGGCCTGTCAGGCGCTTTGCGCCAATTGATGTGCGCAAAGCGCAAGCGCATGTGGAGGTGACACGTGTCACGCTCTGGTGAGCGCAACCGCAGTTAGCGCAGTGCACTGCGCTGTTGCGCTGCTGACACGTGGCGTGCTCTGGTGAGTTGCGCCAATTTCAGAGAGCAATGCTCTATTTTAAAAGCGCACAGCGCAAGTTGTTCTGGAGATGACACGTGGCGCTCTCTGGTGGCTTGCGCCAACCCAAGAGTGCAACAGTGCAGATTTACATGTGCAGGGCACTGTTTTATTATCTTGATCCAATTTTGGATTCAAGAAAAGAATCTTTTAAGATTCCAGAACTAGTGGTTCATCAAAAGGCAATGCCTTTGTTATTATTATATTTTTTTTTATTGAAGATCTTTGATCTTGTTCTTAGATCAATGATCTTTTTAGAAGAAACTCTTCTTTTATTCAAAGGTTTTTACCTTTTTCTTTCTTTGAGTTCTTCTCAAAATTCTTTAGAGGAATTCTCTGTTTTTCTCTCTGTGTTGATCTGTGTTTTTAATGTCATATAGACTTGGGGTCTAGGGGCCTTTTTATAGTGCCAATAGATTTGTTAAATTAGTTAAATAGATCTTTCTCTGAGTGATTTAGGGATTTTTCCTTACCATTGGATCTTTGATCCAAGAGCTTCTGTTTTACAGAAGGCAATCTTCTTGTTTTTAACAAGATCAGAAAGATCTTTAAGAATTTTAATTCTGTTTAGCGCTGGCATTGGCGCAAATGCATCTGCGCTTGACACGTGTCGTGCAGCGCAGAGCGTAGTGCGACTGCGCTAGCGCAACTGCGCTAGCGCAACTGTTGCGCAGCGCAAAACGCAGGTCAGCTAAAGCGTTGCTTCATTTATTTTAACTTTAATTTTTAGTTTAATTTCAAAGCATAGCTTTGCTCTGATTGGGGGAAACAGAAGCGTTGCTTCGTTTCCCGCCCTGGAATTTGAACAGAGCTTTGCTCTGATTGGGGTAAACATGCAGCAAAGACGAGTCACGGTCGAGTCAACTCGGCTGCGGATCCGCGGCAAGAAGCATGTTCTCGCCGTGGTTCCGCGACGCGTTGACCGAGTCAGTGGCTCGTTTTTGCTGACTGTTCTTAAAAATCCCTGAGCCGATTTTTAATGTATGTGTAATTATTTTTGGAGCAGTTTAAAAATCGGCAGAAAGTTCAGTTTCCGGACGTGTTTTGCGATTTTTTCTCGGACCGAAATTCTAAATACTTTGTTAACATGCTAGTTGTTGTTTAGCTAGGCTCTGATAACACTGTAAGTCCACGTTGCCTACCCCGGTCCTTACGGGGAGGCGGAAACGGTAAAAAACGATTTTTGTGACAAGACAACATGGACTAGAAAAGTGGATCTTTGCTAAACAAAACCTAGCAAACTAACTACAAGTTTAACTACTATGTTAGAGGGTTATACCTAGATCTTGAACTCCTTCTCTTCTTGCTCCTTGGGATGGTTTGAACGGCTCCACCTCGTAGTCTCCTCTTTATCGAAGAAGGATCCACCCGAAAGCTCCTACCTTGAGCTCCTACCTCAATCGAGAAGCAACTAAAGTGCTTGGCTTGCTAAACCTAGAATTCTAGAGTGAGTAGAGAAGAGTTCTAGTGGTTTTACCTCAATAGCTCATGCTTCTCAACACATGAGACATGAGAGCTTTGAAAGAAAGGAAGATGATGAGCTTTTGATGAGAGAGAGTGAGCAAGTGAGAATGAGATGATAATTTACAACCATGCTCACAAAAGTAAGAATAATGATGATAATAATAATAATTAAGAATTGTGATGGTTAGTTTCAATGACCATTATCATTTCATGCATTTAATGCATTTTGCAAAGAACAAGAAGCATCATTGAAATGAAATGATGATGGTCAACAAGTCCACAATGGTCAACCGGTCAACAAAGTCAACAAGTCAACAAAAGTCAAATGTTTAACTCAGCCATGACACAATAATCCTTAATTAATATTATTAATCATATTTCATATTCTCATTAGGGTTTAGAAAAAGTCAACGGTCAACAATGGAACTCCGCTAAAATGGAACTCCGCTAAAACTTTTTATTATATCATTATCATTTTGCAAAGAACAAGAAGCATCATTGAAATTTCTACCTCGTTGTTTAGAGTGATATTATTATATCATTATTATTCAACAATGGAACTCCGCTAAAACTTATTATAGATGTGAAGCCTTGAGGTATTGCTCCCACAAAAAAGTTTCAACCATGTTAATCATATAATAATGGGGAGCATAAATTTATCAGATACTCTATCTGATTCAAAACAAACTATTTACCTTTTCGTGAACGGTCACCGTGTGTTTTTTTATGCGAGTCTTCCATGATTTCTGAAGTTAACTGTTGCTGCAGGTGGGGACCCTGGTGCCCAAGTTGATACTTCTGATGTGGCTACTATTCACCAGCGCGCAATATCAAGTAGCCGATACTCATCATCCCATGAACCAATCTAGAGTAACTTTGGCTGGTAGCAGCTGTGTTTTTCCTGAGGAAGGCTCAACTGATGTTAACTCTGAATCTCATAATTCTGAAAGCACTTCCTTTCTTGATTTAACGCTCAAAAGTTCTTGCGAACTCGAGGAGCTACCGACTTTCCCAATCACAAGTGCTGATCCAAACTTTAAAGCACAAGGTCTGTTATTGACCCATATCTAGTTTGTCATCTGTTGAAATCTGCGACTGCAGCTCCCTAAAATTACTTGCATTGATGATCTTTACTGATTTCAGGCCTACACGGTGCCTCAAGATCTATTTCAGTTTTTCCAACAGATGCTGCCTCCTATAAATTGTTATCCTCTTGGCAGCAGGGATGACCGGTTTTCTCAACCTTGAAGGTATGCCCTGTTTGCATATTGAAAAAACTGCAGAGCCAAGTTTTGAGACAATGTGTATATGTTCTTTTCCTGTCTTTATCTCTGTGTTGGATGCATTTGGGGATCTATGGAGGCTTCTCTTTATGGATTTTGATCATTTTAATTACTGACATGTGCAGCCTATCCAATAAATGCTTCAATTACTAACGGACTAACAAAACGTTGGATACAAATTGCATGCCATTGTTTGTGAGGCTTATAAGATTCCTTGTCTGCAAGAATCTGACTGTTAAAGCAATGTACTAAAAACAATGCACTGGGACTTGCACGGTGAATAACAAATTAACATTTAGAAAACGTTAATTTTTTTGTGGCAGGAGAAACAGTTATGTATGGACATCCATTAGAAAACATTCTTCTTTTTCTTACCCAAGTTCAATTTAGCCGAAAGTGGAGTAAATGATTTATATTATATGCTTCTATTCTCTACAAGCCATGACCTCCCTTTGGGATTCATCCATGTTTACTGATGTTACAGGCAATGCAGCGCCAGTGAACCCAGCTTCAGAAATTGCTACCAGAAGACCCATTGGATCCCACATAGCTGGTTCCAGCCACACTTGCAAACAAGCTGCTCAAGCAGGCAGCATTGGTGTAGCCAATGCAGGTCCATCCTACGCCAACAACATTGCCCTAAATTCAGTTCCACCACTCACTGCAGCTAATGCTAGAATTGCGAATCCAAGCTTCCAAAGTACTTTCATTACTACCCAAGGTGTGACTTTTGTCGTATATCAATGTATTTTTTTCTGGCCTTGAAAACATAGATGTTTGTTCAACCTTTTTCCGGTCATCATATGTGTCACTACTTGAACTCAGATTATCTATTTTCTGTTTGTTCAAGCTAAACACACAAACAAAAAATGAGATTGATCTCAGATTATCTGTTCTGCAGGGCTTTAAAATATCTTCATCCTCGACTTTTCTTTGAGATGCACTTGTTTTTTTCCTTTCTTTTTGGTATTGCAGGCGTAATATCTGCAGAACAAACTAATCCAGCAGGCCGTTCTACTTATGTGAATCCAGCTTCCAGAAGACCTAATCGGATAGCCATTGCAGGTCCATCCGACCCCAATCCCTTTTCTGGTTTTATAAACTGTGAAGATACATCCTGTTTTATAAACTGTGAAGATACAGAAAAAATTTCAAGTTTTACTCTATTACATGGCGAGCAGTCATAATCTTATTAGAAATAATCCTGAATTCTGTGGATTGCATCTGCTTTATTAGCCTTTGCTAGTTACCTTTTACTTTCGACACACAGTGTATGCTGGAATCTGGTGATGATCATGGAGTCTTGACATGATTTCTCTCTCTACTCTCTCTCTCTCTCTCTCTCAAACTGCTCTCTTATCTGCTATGTATTTAGGTAGGTTGAACTTGAACTTGAACTACTCTCGTTTCGAACGAGTTTGTCTACTAACTTGAAACTTGAAATTAATGGGACAACGGCAGTTGACAATCTCGTTGTTGGAGAATACGGAAGAAGACGAGCCGGTTTTCATTATCAATTTAAGAGATTTTTGATTGAAAATCCAACCTAAAGCTAATTTAGGGGAAAGATAATGAATTTTGGGAGAAGAAAAGAGGTCGGGGTTTTTGAGACCCTATCCTGATACTCATTGTTAACCCTTTAATGGAGTAATGTAAGATACCCAAAAGATTCCCTTTTCTGGTTTATTAGGGTCTTTTTAGTGCAATTTAAGTAGGTGAAGGGTCTTTCAAGTTAGAGCTTTTTACTAAACAACCCCTTCATTCCTCATCAATTACTAAAAAACTCCTCCATATTTCGTATTTACTGAAAAGAACCCCATACATTTAAATTGCATTAAAAATCCCTCTCGTTAGTTTCCATCAAAAGCTAGCGTCCCGTTCAGATGCAGCTGGAACTTGTATTTGAGACGTTCTCTTACTTTCTAGGTATTTAAGCAGATCTTACTTTAAAAGAACCCACGTTCTCACTCACTTGAAGATTTAAGTTTAGTGCGACTAAAGAATCATTTTTCTTTCAAACAAGGTTGTCCATGAACTCGAAACTTGTAATTGAAAGGAGAACGATACACGACAATATCATTGTTGGAGAAGGTTGAGAAAGATGAGCCGGTTTCCATAAATAATTTAAGAGATCATTGATTGAAACCCTAATCCTAAAGCTAATTGATGGAAAATTTAGGAATTTTGGGAAAAGAAAAGGGGTTGTGAAGGTTTTAGAAGTCAAACCCGATATTCACTGTTAGCCACCAAATGGAATAATAAAAGATGTTAAAAGGATTATCCTTTTGGGCTGTTAGGGAATTTTTTTAGAGCAATTTAGATGTATGCGAGTATAGAGGAGGTTTTTTTAGTAATTAACGAATTATGAGGGGGTTTTAGTAAAAAAAACCTTTTAAGTACGTAATATGAAGTACTATGAATGTGATTTTTAGTAAAAAGCTCTTACTTAAAAGGAAAGTTTGGTGTAGTAGAGATTTAATTGTGTTTTTGTAAATTCAACGAGAATTAAAGGTAAAATATATAAATTTTTATATTTGAGATGATATTTGAAAAAATGTTTGGATTTTACACTACTACAAATAAGGGTTGCCCCTACGGATTTATCGGTAGGGGCAACCCACTGCCCCTACGGAGATGTGCGTAGCGGCGAAAAAAGACCCCGTAGGTGCAAAGGCCGCAGGTGCAAGTTGAAGCCATGAACTTGCCCCTACGGGCAAAATCTTGCCCCTACGGATTTCTGTGTAGGTCCTGTTTCACCTACGGAGTAGGCCGTAGGGTAAAAAAGTTATATTATTTACGGTTTTTTTAAATATATTAACTGTACCTACGGATATAGCCGTAGGGCCACGTACTATCCCCTACGGATACCTACATAGGTACTTATCCGTAGGGGCAAAATATTAGAAATCCTGATATTTTGCCCCTACGGATAAGTCCGTAGGGGCGAAGCAATGGCCCCTACGGATATGTCCGTAGGGGCACTCCCAACCTTCCGGTACTGAGATCAGGGAGGAAATATCAGTTTCTGCTGATATTTTGCCCCTACGGATATAGCCGTAGGGGCAACATGTGTACCTACGGATTAATCCGTAGGTACATATTATCTGTATTTTTTTAAAAGGGGCTGCATGATTTTTTCCCGCCCTGTGCATAATAATATATATAACAATAAAATATAAAATTAATCATCACACAACATATATCGCAGTATTCATAATCGCATCTCACGCATATAATATACAAAAGAAACCCAAAAACTGAATATGATATAAATATAAACCAATATCAATATCGTTTCAAAATGTAGTACAATGTGTATGATATAAATAAATACATGTTTCAAAAAATAAGAACCAAAAAGCTATCCTAGCTCAGTCCAGCTCCACCTCTGAATAACGATAGAATAACGCGTGCCTGCTCCTCGGTCAATAAACTCTGCAATTCGGCGCGAGCGGGAGTCTGAGCGGCCTGTGGAGCTGGTGATGTGGTCTGCGCAGCCGCCGTCGAGATAGTCGCTTGCGGAGCCGCGGCTGCGAGAGTCTGAGCGGGCGGTGGAGCTATAGGAGCTGTCTGCGGAACCGCAGCCGATGTAGTAGCTTGCGGAGCCGCAACCGAAGGAGATGCATGTGGAGGCTCGGTCGATGTACCCTGTCGCGTCTGGACCTAACGTGTGTAAGAAGCGTGTAAGAACTGTGTATTATTCGAATTCGTATCATTATTAAGTTATTTCGAAACCCCGTTTGGATATCTAGTTTGGAAAACCGTTGTTTATTTTAATTACATATGTATGTATGATTAATCAAACTTAAGTCTAAAACCAAATAAGCTCAAGCTACGTACTAATTATGGATATGTTGATATCTATATAATATGACATGATATTTTACTATAAAGTAGTATACATACCAGCATCTCCTTCAACTCCTGAACGGTGGCCCTCAAGCTCTCCAGTTCCTGATGGACACGTCGGTCACTGGAGACGGAGGAAGTAACCGCCGGGATGGAGTCCAACCTCATATTGGCCCTGCTAGGGCCCAGTCCCCGGCCTCTCTCCCAACCTCCGTGGTGCCTTCCGTGTGCGGTGTCCAGAACTGGGGTCAGCAGCCTCGGATCGCTTTGTCCGGTAAAATTGATCCCCGAGGCCTCGGACTGCTCAACCACCCGCTCCTACACCCACATTAAGCAGTAAAGTATAAGTATAAAATTTAAACTTGAACCTTCCAAAACTAAAATTTCAAATTTGGGTAGAAAAAATATTAACACTTAGGCAATACTCCTGGGTAGCGACGTCGGGATATCGAAGCTCGCCCGTGGCGGGATCTGTCGAGGTGCCGTGGACGGCAAGATATGCGGACAACACGCTCGGTGTACCACCTGACGCCACGGTCCGAGTTGTCTGCAATATTAGAAAATAACTCTTAATATTAGAAATATTAGAAAATAACTCTTAATATTGCAGAATATCACAAAGGTCGGTCTATTGTAATTTTCCGATAACTCCATGGCTCGAGTAATGTTCCTCGAGCCACCTGTGTAAGTAGGGCGACCCCTCTTCGCTGACTTCCTGTTCTCTGTATTCTGAGCGGACTGTTTCTGCACAACGCATTAACATTTAGTTTTCTAATTAAGGAACACAA
Organism: Agapanthus africanus; assembly: GCA_030015575.1. Taxonomy (NCBI): domain Eukaryota; kingdom Viridiplantae; phylum Streptophyta; class Magnoliopsida; order Asparagales; family Amaryllidaceae; genus Agapanthus; species Agapanthus africanus. The sequence goes on from CM057337.1 coordinate 546,095,100, forward strand.
AAAATAAATTATATCATAAACAATGAATTACATTTAAAATACATACCTGTTTGCGCTGGGAGTCGAAATATTCGCACAATAGAGGCCATGTCTCTACGTCGACTCTCACAAACGCCGGAGTAGATAGGAGGGCCGCTCTCTCTGCCTCGGGGGTCGTCATCCATAGGAAGTAGCAGTCGGCCTTCAGCTCATTCCTGTTGTATCAGACCTTGGCCAGCATGTTCTTCATCAGGCCATTGTACAGAGCATGAAGGTCGAGCACCCTCCCCGGATGATCAGGGTCGGCTACAGGCTGAAAATCGTAATCCAACTGAAAATACAAAAAAACATTGTTATTAGATTGCAAGTGTTAATAATAAATATGATAAGCGGATAGATCAACTGAAAATATATATTAATACGTACCCGAGCCTGATCAAAGAAGAGGGCGAATGAGCACTGGTGCGGCTCGCCCCACTCAACGTGAAGTGGATAGTTCTTTACGAGCCGGCTCTCGTCCCCCATATACCGGCCGAACCTCTCGGCATAAGGACAGGTATAGCGATAGTCAAGGGTAAAAAAAAGAGGGAATGCTGCCTCCCCTAGCTCTGTCAGGCTTCTATCCCATTAAGAATGTATAGAGCGAACACTCATCACTTGTGCTTTCAACCGTTTCGAGTAAATTTCGGCAGCACCTCCCCGCTGTTCTCCGAGTACACTGTAATAGAATAGATAATCATTTCAAAGCTGTGAAACAACATTGAAATGAACATCTAATCTATCTTTGTACACGGAGAACCAGCGGAAAGGTACCGACGAAATATCTCAAAACGGATGAAAACACAAGTGAATGAAGGCGTTTGCTTTATACATTCTTAATTTGTCCACACGGGACAAATCTATGGTTACCATATGATTGAATTTTCTCGTCGCGTAGACTATATGACGGTTGTTAGTATCGAGCTATACTGTCCGATATTTAACAACCTTCGTATAGTTCTAGGTCACGACGAGCATCGCACGTATGTTAACCGATAGACGGGGACTAAGTGGCGCTTTTAGTTTCATATATGAGTATCGATGGGAATATGAAGGTTTTATATTATCATATATTGGTTTTAACCCGAACATCTCGAATCGCTCTCTAATTATGCGTTTGTTGTGTATTCTTATTGTATGTGTGTGTTCCGGCTGTCGGGGGTAGGTTTCTATCCCATTAAGAATGTATAGAGCGAACATCCATCACTTGTGCTTTCAACCGTTTCGAGTAAATTTCGGCAACACCTCCCCGCTGTTCTTCGAGTACACTGTAATAGAATAGATAATTATTTCAAAGCTATGAAACAATGTTGAAATGAACATCTAATCTATCTTTGTACACGGAGAACCAGCGGAAAGGTACCGACAAAATATCTCGAAACGGATGAAAACACAAGTGAATGAAGGCGTTTGCTTTATACATTCTTAACTTGTCCACACGGGACAAATCTATGGGTTACCATACAACAACAACAACAACAACAACTGAGCCTTTTATCCCAAGCATATGGGGTAGGCTACATGAACCAACATGAGAATCACGCCGGGTCCAGCACATGAATCCTCTGTCTCCACTCACTTCTATCGAACAATATACTTTCATTGAGTCCTTTGGCAACCATATCGTTTCGTATCACCTCCATCCATGTTTTCTTCGGTCTCCCTTTTGCCCTTTTGCCATTACCCATATCGAGAGTATCTATTCGTCGAACCGGTGCTTCCATAGGTCTGCGTCGCACATGACCAAACCATCTAAGCCGGTTTTCCCGCATCTTCTCCTCCACGGGTGCTACACCAACTTTTGCACGAATATCCTCATTTCGCACCTTGTCTTTTCTAGTGTTACCGCACATCCAACGAAGCATGCGCATCTCCGCTACGTGCATCTTCTGTGTATGATGCTTCTTAGGAGCCCAGCATTCTGTACCATATAATAAGGCAGGCCGAATAGCGCTCCGATAAAACTTCCCTTTCAATTTTAACGGAAAGTTACGATCACACAAAATCCCTGTTGCACTCCTCCATTTCAACCAACCAGCTTGGATCCTTTGATTAACATCACCATCGATCTCCCCATTCCTTTGGATGATGGAACCTAGATATCTAAACTGGTCGCTCGGTGATATCTCTTGCCCTTCCAATGTTATACCAATATGGTTTTGACTTCTCTGGCTACTAAATTTGCAGTGCATATATGCTGTCTTGGACCTGCTCAATCTGAATCCCCGAGATTCCAATGTTTGTCTCCATAATTCCAATTTTGCATTAACCCCTGCTTTCGTCTCATTTACTAGAACAATATCATCAGCGAATAGCATACACCAAGGGACCTCATCTTGGATAGTTCTAGTAAGCTCATCCATCACGATGGTAAACAGGAAAGGACTTAATGCAGATCCTTGATGTAAACCAATAGTAATCGGAAAATCACTTGTTAAGCCACCGCAAGTTCTGACATTTGCCACTACTCCGTCGTACATATCCTTGATTATGTCAATATACTTGACGGGGACCCCCTTTTTCATCATTGTCCCCCATAATACCTCTCTAGGTACCTTGTCGTACGCTTTTTCTAAATCAATAAATATCATATGCAAATCTCTTCTCCTCTCTCGAAAGCGCTCGACAAGTTGACGAAGCAAATGGATCGCCTCTGTCGTCGATCGTCCAGGCATGAAACCAAATTGGTTCTCTGTTATCTTAATATCCTTCCTTAGCCTGTGTTCAATCACTCTCTCCCAAAGTTTCATGGTGTGACACATTAATTTTATTCCACGGTAGTTTGAGCAACTTTGAATGTCACCTTTATTCTTGTAGATAGGTACAAGGATACTTTTCCTCCATTCATTTGGCATCTTTTTTGTCTGCCAAATCTTATTAAACAGATCTGTCAGCCATTTAACGCCTATTTCTCCTAAGCATCTCCAAATCTCGATAGGAATCCCGTCAGGACCAACCGCTTTTCTTAAACCCATTCTGTTCAAAGCTTCTTTAACCTCAGTAAGTCTTATTTTACGCATGAAATCACGATTTATATCTTGAGATTGAATGACAAGTCCATCCAAATTCTTAGTAAAGCTCTCATTGAACAATTTGTCAAAATAATCTCTCCATCTTTCCTTGATATCCTCATCTCGAACTAAAACCTTCTGATTTTCATTTTTGACACACTTCACCGCACATAAGTCTCTAGTCTTTCTTTCCCGCATTCGAGCAATCCGGTATATATCATTTGCAGCCTCTTTAGTGTCTAATTTCTCGTACACCTCCTTGTAGACCTTAGATTTAGCTTCCCGAACAGCTTTCTTAACTTCCTTTTTAGCCATTTTGTACTTCTCAAATCTCTCCACATCTCTACTTTTCTTCAAATCTTTATAAGAATCTCTTTTAATTTTAATAGCAGCCTTTACATCTTCATTCCACCATGATATGTCCTTAGATGGTGGAGCACCACCTCTCGACTCACCAAGTAGATCTCTAGCTACTTTCTTGATACAACTAGCCATTTTGTTCCATGTTTTGTCTGGATCATCTTCCGACTGCCAATCCGCTTCTTGTACTACACGATCTATAAAAGCCTTTTGATTACCTTCTTTCAATCGCCACCATTTAATTTTAGGCTCTACCTTACGTCTAATCTTCCTAGGTTCTCTTCTAAATCGAAAATCTAGAACTAAAAGTCTATGTTGAGTAGTTACACTCTCACCTGGCACTACCTTACAGTCGATACAACAACCTCTATCTATTCTTCTCGTCAGAAAAAAGTCTATTTGACTAGCATTTGATCCGCTCCTAAAAGTGATAAGGTGGGACTCTCTTTTCCTAAACCAGGTGTTTGCTAAGATCAAGTCATAAGATAAAGCAAAATCTAGAATCGAGTCACCTACTTCATTCCTTTGTCCGAAACCAAAACCTCCATGGATAGTATCAAACCCACTACGACTAGTACCTACATGTCCATTAAGATCACCACCAATAAATAACTTCTCTTCACTGGGTATACTTTGCACCACCTCGTCTAAATCCTCCCAGAATAGACACTTACTAGCGTCATCAAGACCTATCTGTGGTGCATAAGCACTAATAACATTAAAGATCTCTCCACCTAGAATAAGCTTAACCAGTAAAATTCTATCACCTTTTCTCCTAATCTCAACTACATCCTCAAGTAACCGTCTATCTATGATTATACCTACCCCATTACGATTTTTATCTCTACCCGTATACCAAAGCTTATAACCCCAAGGCTCTATGACTCTACTCTTTTCACCTACCCACTTAGTTTCTTGCAAACACATAATACCAACTCTCCTCCTAATCATCACCTCCACTAATTCTATTAGTCTACCCGTAAGGGAACCTATATTCCAGGAAGCTAGACGGATCCTATGAAACCCTTGCTTATTTGTCACTACACCCGGGGTCCGATGTAGCGCGCCGTCTCTGGACGACGACCCTTGCTTATTTGTCACTACACCCGGGGTCCGATGTAGCGCGCCGTCTGTAGACGACGACCCTTGCTTATTTGTCACTACACCCGGGGTCCGGTGTAGCGCGCCGTCTCTGGACGACGACCCTTGCTTATTTGTCACTACACCCGGGGTCCGATGTAGCGCGCCGCATCTGGACGACGACCAAGCCCTTGCATATTTAACACTACACCCGGGATCCGATGTAGCGCGTCGCTGAGTAGGGGACGCCCCAACGATATTCTGATTCTGGTTCATGTCATAGACTATACGACGGTTGTTAGTATCGAGCTATACTATCCGATATTTAACAACCTTCGTATAGTTCTAGGTCACGACGAGCATCGCACGTATGTTAACCGATAGTCGGGGACTAAGTGGCGCTTTTAGTTTCATATATGAGTATCGATGGGAATATGAAGGTTTCATATTATCATATAGTGGTTTTAACCCGAACATCTCGAATCGCTATCTAATTATGCGTTTATTGTGTATTCTTGTTGTATGTGTGTGTTCCGGCTGTCGGGGGTAGGCTTCTATCCCATTAAGAATGTATAGAGCGAACACCCATCACTTGTGCTTTCAACCGTTTCGAGTAAATTTCGGCAGCACCTCCCCACTGTTCTCCGAGTACACTGTAATAGAATAGATAATCATTTCAAAGCTGTGAAACAACGTTGAAATGAACATCTAATCTATCTTTGTACACGGAGAACCAGCGGAAAGGTACCGACGAAATATCTCGAAACGGATGAAAACACAAGTGAATGAAGGCGTTTGCTTTATACATTCTTAACTTGTCCACACGGGACAAATCTATGGGTTACCATACGATTGAATTTTCTCGTCGCGTAGACTATACGATGGTTGTTAGTATCGAGCTATACCATCTGATATTTAACAACCTTCGTACAGTTCTATGTCATGACAAGCATCGCACGTATGTTAACCGATAGACGGGGACCAAGTGGCGCTTTTAGTTTCATATATGAGTGTCGATGGGAATACGAAGGTTTCATATTATCATCGAGTATCATATATTAGTTTTAACCTGAACATCTCGAATCGCTCTCTAATTATGCGTTTGTTGTGCATTCGTGTTGTATGTGTAACATGATTTTAAACCATTGAGATCAAGATTGATAGAACTGATCATCCTACATTGCAATAGCATTCATCAACCAAAAAATATTATTGCAATGGCATTCATCTATAACAATCAACAATTAAAACTACAAATGAAGGATACTGATATCATAAAGCGTTATACGCAACATATGAATTCACATGACTGAAACATGCATCAAAAAAACATGTTCATCCAAAAGAAAGGCCACTGTCAACAAATATAGACAAATACGTTATAAAAACAGTAACTAATTAACAAGTTGATTAGCATCTGGATCAAGAAAATGATAGAAAAAACAATTGACTATGATCTATAATGACAAGTCTATTACCATGACTCTCGACTAACAAAGGTGGCTTTTCATATTTCTATTAATGATGCAAGTCTCCACCAAGTCAAATTCTTGCAATATCATTCTTTTTAGGGTATGTCTAATTTAATAGATAGAATTTTCAAAGTTGGGCAACCAAGAAAAAGTAACAAGGGATTTTACATACATGCCAAAGCTTTGATTATTTATTTTCCATTTCATATTAGTACTTTTATATATTTGATGATGGCAAGAAATAAAAATTATATTAGAACATTGTACATACCTAATTTCCAGTTGAAATCGGTTTTTTCTTTTATCAGTACTCGTTGACATATAGTAACAAACAATGTTTGATTAGAAGGACCCAAGATTTTCTCGATCAACAATAATTTTAGTAATCAAACTAAGCTAAAATTGCTGGAAATTCCTCTCAGGTTTGCCAAATTCAGCAAACCCCAACCCCAAACTAACCCTAACCCCAGACCCAGCACCAGCCCAGCCCCACCCCAACCCCAACCTAACCCTAGCCCCAGCCCAGCCCCAGCCCCAGCCCCGCCCCGCCCCAACCTAACCCTACCCCAGCCCCAGCTAAACCCTAACCCCAACCCTAAGCCAAACCATAACCCCAGACCCAGACCCAGACCCAGCCCAGCCCCACCCCAACCCTAACCTAACCTTAGCCCCAGCCCCAGCCTAGCCCCAGCCCCAGCCCAGCCCCGCCCCAACCTAACCCTAACCCCAGCCCCAGCTAAACCCCAAGCCCAACCCTAAGCCAAACCCTAACCCCAGCCCCAGCCCCAGCCCCATCCGCAGCCGAACCCCAACCCTAACCCTAACCCCAACCCCGACCCCAACCGCAACCCCTGCCGGACCCCAACTGATCCAACCGCAACCCCAGCCCCAGCCATGAACCCTAGCTCTAAATAATAAAAATTTTCTTTAATTTAGTTGAAGATTTACTAACCTGAACGGCGGTGGCGACGACGAGAACGGCGGTGGCGACGACGAGAACGGCGGGAATGATTTGGGAATTTTGTTTCGCGCGCAATCGAGAGAGGGGGAAAGAGATAACGGGCGTAGGCGATCGATCTGTGCCCTTTATTAAATCGCTATTTAGTTGCCCCTACGGATTTATCCGTAGGTCCTTGGTTTGCGGCTCCGCAGGGGCAAACACCAAATTAAGAATTAATATTTTTATTCTTGAACGTCTTGGCCCGTAGGGGCAACCTTATAGCCCTACGGATTAATCCGTAGGGCCAACATAAATCTGCCCCTACGGATTTCAATATCCGTAGGGGCAACCCCCTATTTTAGTAGTGTGGATACACCAAATTTCATATGATTATACCATTTTTTCACCGTTTATTTAGTTGGTGCAAAATTAATGGTTTACCGACAATAGAACTTTTTACATTGCTAATTCAACTGTGAAAAAGGTGTGGAATTATATGAAATTTGGTGTTTGCATATCTTAGATGAGAACGATGATGATGATGGATGCCGATCGTCGGAAAAAATGATGGATGCTGTATTTTTTCGACGCCATCTCCTATGGCCTATGTAACGTGCATCACACTTGCAAAATACTAGTATATAGCTAAAATCTAAGTTTGAAATTAATTAGAAACAGTTTGAAGTGGTATAGATATTTAATGGTGTTTTTGTAAATACAACGATAATTAGGATAGCGATATTGCCAAATCTTAAATCGACAAATCCACACTAAAAATTGTGTATGAACAAAATTACCTAACTACAACAGCCTTTAATTATGTTGTTGGTTTAATTTACTAAAATTCCTCATTGGTAACTTAAAAAATACTTCCCTCTGGCATCCAGAAATGACATATTGCTACATTTTTTTCTGGATAATTAATTTATTTTTTTACTAATCACAAATTGCAATTTTTTTCAAATGCTAGGAATATTTTTGATCATAATGTTTTGCCGGGAATATTTTGCTCTAATATCCATCGGTACCACTACTTTCCAAAATATAGAGTTAGATTTTTTTATAAAATGGTTTTAACATACTAGTTTAACATAACAGAATATATCCAAGTGATGCAACTTTAACTCCAAAAACTTGGCAGAATAGGTAACAAACTGCTACAAAAAAAATTGATATATAACAGGCCTTTGTTAATATACCTTCGTTCTACAAATCAATTTTGCTAATTTTACCAACTATTACAAATCATTGCATGTTCGTTGATATATATCAAATCATTGCCTGTTCGTTGATATATATTCACTCTTAAAAATTGAATGGTTTTTAGCGTGTCCAAATGTTCATCAACATACTATTACAAATCAATGTCTCTAACTAGTCATAAAAGAGTAATCTAAATTGGACGAGGCGACTTCGCGATGGTGAGGGATCGCAATTGCAGGGGGACAAGGTTTTTTGATATTAATTCATCAGCGTGGTAAACAGAAGTAATACCCAACAACAGTACGATCTTCAGAAATCATGGCGATCTGCCATGTCCACACTCGGTACGGTCTGTTACGGACATCTTGGTGATCTGAGTGAGAGAGACACTTCAGAACAATGAGATCGCGTCCGTGAAGCACATTCCGAAAGAGGGTCGAGCTGCATTATAAATATAACGATACCACCCTTAATTATGGAGACGTCTTTTAGATGAACCGTAGTTAAGCATGCTCGGGCTAAGGAAATCCCAGGATGGGTGACCTTCTGGGAAATGGTCCCTTCTCGAGTCCGGTTCGTTCCAAAGGACAAAATCGTATGATTTCAGCTAGAGCAGACAAAACCATCCGTGTTGTGTTACAACAGAAATATTTTTTAATTTATTAATTCATCGGGTATTTTAGTAAATTAAACCAACAGTATAATCAAATGATTGTGTAGTTAGGGTAATTTTGTCCATTTACAATTTTTGATGTGGATTTATCAATTCAAAATCTCGCAATATCGCTAATCGATAATTAAAGGTGAAATTTCTAAATTTTAATATTTGAACCGATATTAAAGAAACTTTGAGATTTAAGAGTGATAAAAAGTAATATTACCATTGATCGGGAGTTGTCCCTTTTCAAGTCTGGTTCTCTCCAAAATACAAAACCGTGCGGTTTCGGCCAGAGCGAAAATATCATCTGTACTGGGGCGTGGGGTGTTACAACAGAAATATTTTTAATTTATTAACTCATCACTTGTTGAGAGAATATCAATGGGGGTATTTTAGTAAATTAAACCAATAGTATAATCAGTTGATTTTGTAGTTGGAGTAATTTTGTCCATTTACAATTTTTGATATGGATTTATCAATTTAAGGTTTCGCAATATCGTTGCTCGATAATTAAAGGTGAAATATATAAATTTTAAGATTTGAACCGATATTAAAGAAACTTTGAGATTTAAGAGTGATAAAAAGGAATATTACGATTGAAAGTTACTTTTAGAAAAGAAATTAGGGCACAATTTTAACATCGATTTAATTTACAAGATCACAATTTTTTAAAAAATCCAATGGGTAAGCTTTATAAATATTTTAAAACCTGTTAACATAACTCATCTCTAATACACACACATGTATGTATATACATACACATGTATGTGTGTGTTTTTCTCGCCAATTTCGTAGTTCCCCTCCTCTTTCGGTTAAGATAGTAGAGATAAAAACGATGGTCCTCTCATGGTCGTGGTTTCCACCTTAGATTTTCTCCGAGATCTTCGATAGCTTGCCAACAGTCGACCGTATCCATACAACAAAAACAACGGATATGATCAATAGTCGACAATCTATCAAAGATCTCGAAGAAAATCTCAGGTGGGAACCACGACCATGAGAGGGCCATCAACTTATCTCTGTTGTCTTAACCAGAAGACATATATGTGTGTGTGTATGTGAGAATAATGGAGAAAAGATGCCACAGGAGGCTTTTTCGTTAGGTGGCGGCAAATAACCACACCCTCCATCATTTTATTTGACGATCAGCACCGGCCATCTTGATTTTCATAGTATAATATGTCGATACACCAAATTTCATTTTATTATAACACCTTTTCATCGTTGATTTAGTAATGTTAAAAGTTTTGTTATCGGTAAACCGTTAATTTTGCACCCACTAAATCAACGGTGAAAAAATGTTAGAATAATGTGAAATTTGGTGTATCGGCATAATAGATGATGTAGATCAAGATGACCGGTGCCGATCGTCGAATAAAATAGTGGAGGTATAATTATTTGCCGCCACCTGACGAAAAAGCCTTCTAGGGCCTCTTTCCTCTATTATTCTCTCTCTCTCTCTCTCTCTCTCTATATATATATATATATATATATATATATAGAGAGAGAGAGAGAGAGAGAGAGAGAGTTGATCCTATGAGGTTCGGCCTCATTTCTTATTTTGAGGTCAACTTTTCAAACACCTAACCTCTCATGTTTTACATGGATCGAAACTTGCCCATCTTGATTTTCATGGTATAGATACGTATCAAATTTCATAGGATTTTGAAACTTCTAACTCATTCATCAAGTGGAGTAAAAAATTATTGGTTCTTTGTTGCATGAAAAATATGATCACTTGATGGACATGCTAAACGACTCTAAATCACTTGAAATTTGAATCATAAGCTAATTATAACATGTAGATTAAGATGATCGATTTGGATCGATGTAAAACATGAGGGTTGGGTGTTTGAAAAGTTGGCCTCAAAATAAGAAATGAGGCCGGACCTCATAAGATCGTCTCTCTCTCTCTCTCTCTATATATATATATATATATATAAAAGGAAACGAGTTATCAGCTAGCTAGTTAATATATAATATTCAGCTAGCCTATCACATAGCCCAATCCGACCATCAAATCGACGATCCGCTCTGACCACCTTGCTCTACACAGTGAGTAAAAATTTTGATCGATATGATGCATTATAGGTGATGGCTCAAGCGTTTAAAAAATGGATTGCTGTTAAACACAATAAAAATGTCATATTTTTAGGACACTTGATCGAAGACAGAGACGGTGTCAAAGTGATTAAAATTTTATATCCATAGATCACTCTATGTGTAAAACAACCTGGCCGGAGTGGATCGTCGATTTGAAGGTCAGATTGGGCTATAATAAGCTAGCTGACGGTTTAATATCAGCTAGTTAGGTGATAACCCGTTTCCTATATATATATATATATATATATATATATATATATATATGAGAATAATAGAGGAAAATAGGCCTTAAAAGGCTTTTTCGTTAGGTGGCGTCAAAAAACTACATCCTCCAAAGTTTTATTTGATGATTGGCATCCATCATCCTCATCTTTATCACCTAAAATTTGGATACACCGAATTTCATGTGATGTTACCATTTTTCACCGTTGAATTAGTGGGTGCAAAATTAACGGTTTACCGACAATAGAACTTTTTACATTGCTAACTCAACGATGAAAAGTGGTAAAATCACATGAGTGTATCCTCATCTTAAATGATAAAGAGGAAGATGATGGGTGCCGATTGTCGAATAAAACGGTGGAGGGTGTAGTTTTTTGAAGCCACCTGACGAAAAAGTCTCATAGGGTCTCCCTCCTCTCTCTTTATATATATATATATATATATATATTGCTCTATTGCAAACCTGTCCACATTTTCTTAGAACGGGAACTTCCGATCTACACCATATTTTAACGATCCGATCTGTTCAAGTTGATCATCCTATCCTTAAATATATATGTATGAAAAATCAAAGAATTTGAAGACGTCTGGTCTATGCATCGATGTGTGCAAAAAATGACATCTTTTGATAATTCAACATAAACATCATCCAATGCATAGGCTAGAGGTCTTCAAATCTTTTGATTTTTCATAAATATATATTTAAAGGTTGGGTGATCAATTTGAACGGATCAAATCGTTAAAATATGTCGTAGATCGGGAGCTCCCATTTTTTAAAAAGGTGGATCGATTTGCAATGGATCACTCCAATATATATATATATATATATATATATATATAGAGAGAGAGAGAGAGAGGAGAATACCTGATCTGCACTAAAAGGACCCTGAGATGCTCAACCCTCTTATTTTATAGTATGCGGCCAAACCCTCGTCTGATTATTAATATTAATACCCTTCCTAATCTAATATTTTAGATAGATTATGCTAACCAGTAATTAAAAAATAAACTATCTTAAACTTTTTTTAAAATTATGGTCTTGCAAATTAAACAATTATCAAAAGTTGCACTGTAATACCCAGTTCTTATGTAACATTTCCGTCTTTTGAATAAATAAACTATTCCATATTTTTCCATATATCTTTTCTATATATATATTTTCCAAACTTTTCCTTCCAATCTCCTAATTATTATATCATACCCCTCTCTCTTTTTCCTCCTCTTCCCCAACTCAAGCATAAGAGAGCCCGGTCCAACTTCCCTATCCTCTTTTCTTTAATCTTCTTTTTTTTCTTTCTCATTTTTCACCGAGCCCCTCACCCGCGCCTCCTCCTTCCTTGCAATGTCCCCCTCGTGACCTGCACTCCCATCACAACCGAGCCCTAACTGTCTCCCCAAGATCTCCTGTAGGGTTACTAGGCACGCGCACAAGGGTCTACGAGGCATCAACCATGCCCGATTTAATTATTAGCCATGCCGAACAACTCGAATACGGAACTTTAAACTAGAGATTAAGCGAAAACAAGCATGCTAACAACTTAACACTAAGTGAGAGGGATTACAACCTTTGTAGATCCGGTCCTTCACTTCATTTGCTCCGTGTTGTGGTTCCTTCGCTGCGATCATCGGGATCCGGACTCTCGAGAGGTTCCACGAAGAGAAAGACGCAACCTTTGCTTCCGATCTTCGATACTAAGATGATCTACCTTGAAGTTTCTTTAACACAAGCTAACACTCATGAAATGATGTGAACACCCTCATCTAAATGGCAAGGGAAGATGAGGATGATGAAGTAGGATTTTTTTTTTGCTCTCTTTATTTATATTTTTCTCACAATTATTCATCACTTGGAAAAATCAAGAAAACTTTTTCCATGAAAGAAAATGAAGGAAGAAGATGAATCATATTTTTGTGATGAATAGAAAGAATGTTATCATAATCATTTATGCAACCATGGTTGTAGTAACCATTGTAGAGAGTTTACTAGGGTTAGGGTTTGGGTTAGGTCAAAGAGTGAGTCAAAAGAAATATCTATCATAATATCTTAACAAAGACAAAGTAAAGCTTCTAGAATCAACTAGAAGGTTTAACCCTAATCCAAACCCTAATCATGTTTAAACTCCTCTAAACTTGTTGCATTAATAATTATAATATGTTACAATATTATATATCACATATACAATATTTATTGTAACAAAATAAAATAATATATTTAACATATATCGCATATATATCAATGTATTACCCGAGTGAGAAAAAGAATCTTTTAGTGAGCAAATATTAGTTAATGCAATTTAATATATCATATTTATTATTATACATTAAATTATCGAATCAACACTTGATCCGACAATCCGGCTATATCGCATATAACCGACTAATATTTATCCGTACCGATTCATCGAATCAACACTTGATCCGATGACCCGGCTGATATCAAATATCGCGAGAATAGAATACGGTATCACATATCGCATTATCCTCGGTCCCGCACATATCACATATGTGCCCCTACTCCGTTTTGCCTGAGTCAAGAAACCTCTGTGTAGGACTCTAAAGAATCGTCAATACGCCGGCAGTAGGTGATGATCATATCAAACACCCACAAGCTGTAAGCGGTCAGCTAAACGTAACAGCTACCCAGGTATTGAGCGCTCAGAAGATCAACAAGCAAGCCTGTAACTTCTCCTGCGAATCCAAACAGTAACACTCCCGTACAGTCCGGTCTCGTCGTCTGATATGTTGTATATCTCGCCTAGGGGTGGTAAACGTCAGACCCCAGTAGCTTGATAAGTCGTGTCGATTTGAGGTTTATAACAGTTCGAGAAACTACTGATAACACTTACCAGTAAATCTCAGCAACCCTGGCCAGGGATTTCCGGTTATAGCCAATCGAACACAGCACAACATCAACTCCCTATACCGGGAGAGACGAATCCCCTCCTATCGCTCATTGCCTCCATGTGATTCGGGACTGTACCCAAAAGCCACCTTTTTGCACGCCCTCTTGGACGTGGTATGATGGAAATCAAAGCACAGTGGGAACCACACAAGACTCTATGACGATCTCGGGTCAACAGACTACTCTGTACCAGTGTCACCGGAGAACTGCCATCTGACGTATGGTATAATACCATCTGGGAGTTCTCGGCGAGTCCGTCCAGTGTACCCAGTCTCCACTGTGCACCCGTACACCATCCTTGATGTCAAACACCGATGGATATGGGATCATCCATCGCCCATCTTATGGGTCAAGATGCGTATACGCTAGTCTACACTGGTGCATCGATGCCCTGTCTCGATACACCCACGACTAGGAACAATTATAGGATGTACCCGTCGACTACCGTGGCCCCATTAGTATGATCTCATCATAGTCCCAGTAGTCGAGTACATATCCTAAGGGCTTTATCAACATGTAATATAGAGACAATCAGAGTACATGTTAAGATAAAGTACAACCAGATAGCATACTATCATGTCGAGCAAGAAAGTCCTCCCTATATATGTCCTAGCATCCACTACAATATACATCGTATGTACAGTAATGGCCTCTAGGGCATACATATAACTAACAATCTCCCACTTGCACTAGGGCCATCTGTTATGGTATCGCATACCCAACAATTAGCTGCGGTTGAAGTATCTCATACTCAACCATCCTATAAAAGTCTCTACTGGGAAAAAGTCCTTCGTGAGTGGATCCGAGCTGCGTCCTCTGTGTCTACTCTCCTAACCTCGATCTCCTTGGAGATCAACTATCTCCATGATCAGGTGATACTGTCTAAGAATTATATCTGGATTTCTGATGGGACGGTAGTTCCTTGGCAAAAGCCACAACTCCATTGTCACACAATGGTAGGAACGAAGTTCATCTTATGAACTTATATATATCCAGACTGCCTCTTTTGGTAGCATCCTTGGTAACGATGTATCTTGCCTTTAATCATCTATTATGTCACGGTATCTAGCTTGGAACTCTTCCAACATACCGTCCCTTCACTGAGGGTGTAGACAATGCCTGCGACTGACATTCAGTCGTCCTTATCACCCTGGAACCATTCCAGTGATTCTCCCCAGGATCGATTGATACCATCTCACTACAACTAGTGAGTATCCTAACATCCAATTAGATCTATCTCATAGATCCAAAACCTTGGATTTAGGAGGTATCACTTTGATCCTATATGGAGAATCCTTGTGATAAGCGGAGATTGACCGAGCGTAGCATAGGAAACTCCTTCCCTATCAAGAGTATGTCATTCACGTACTCTACGAGGATCACCACCATACTCTCTACTACCTTTTCGTATATACAAGGTTCATCTACCATTTTGATGAAGTCAAACTCTTTGACTACCACATCAAAACAGACGTTCCAACTCCGCGATGCCTGTTTTATCATATAAAACATCTTGCACACGTTTCCGCTGCTCCCACTGTCTATAAAGCCCTCTGGCTGTGTACTTATAGACGTTCTCTTCTAAAACATCATTTAGAAAAGCAGTCATGACACCCAACCACCAGATATCGTAGTCATGATATGTAGCCGTGGCAAGTAGGATCTGGATGGACTTAAGCATAGCTTTGAAAGTCTCAACCTTTCCATGTACACCAAGTAATCTTCTCAAGATATACTCGCTCCTGATGGGGATTTAACCCTTCAGATAAAGCAACCAAAGTCCCTACTTTGTTGGTGTATAAGGATTCCATTTCAGATCGATAAGCATCCAGCCATTCTTACAGAGTTCCACTCCTGATGGCCAGCTCGAAACTAGTTGGGTCATCATCTCATGATGCAATCCTCGCTCCCACTGTCATAGAGAAACCGAAGTATCTCTCAGGTGGGTGAGGAACCCTGCTAGATCGGCGGAGAGGCTGAGGTTCGTTGGTAACTATTGAATCCTTTGGTTTTATCAAATCATTTGCTGTAGTTTGTATAGCTGGAACCTTTCCAGTTGTACATAACAGACCTTGCCTCGAGCTTGTCCGGATTTTGCTTTTAGACATAGGCCGGACAACCCCTAAATCTTAACAAACTTAAGATATGGGCTCTTCCCTTTCCATATCATACATGAAGTGGTAGGCAACTGATTTGATTTGAACCATATTCAATAGGTATGTAGCTTCTCAAGTGCATAACTCCCAAAAGGAAATAGGCAACTTAGTAGTACTCATCATAGAGCACACCATATCACATAGGGTGCTTTTGCTCCGCCCCGATATACCATCGTGCTATAGTGTATACGGAGGAGTAATGCTGAGAGAGAATCTCATTCTCCTTTAGAACAGTCTAGGAATCCCGTGCTCAAGTATTCTCCTCCTAGATCTCATCAAAGGACATAATACTTATACCTGTATTTTGGTTCTCTACTTCTAACTTATATTCTGTGAATATCTCAAAAGTTTCGGACTTGTGTTTCAACAGGAACATATGTCTGAATCTTGAGAGATCATCAGAGAATGTAATGAAGTACAAAGAACCAGTCTTGGCATGTGTAGACAGGAGACTTTAATACATCAGCATGCATCAATCCTAAAAGTTCACCAACTCTTTCTCTGTTTCCAACAAAC
The DNA here is from genome assembly GCA_030015575.1 of Agapanthus africanus. NCBI lineage: Eukaryota > Viridiplantae > Streptophyta > Magnoliopsida > Asparagales > Amaryllidaceae > Agapanthus > Agapanthus africanus. The sequence continues at coordinate 546,111,741 of CM057337.1, forward strand.
AGAGCTGTGGTCATCTTATCTTTGTGACATGACAGGCAAGTTTCACAAGATGAAAATTCAAACTAATTTGAACATGCATCTTTATGTAACTTCAGCCAGTCGGGTCGCATTGATATGACCTAGTCTACAATACCTCAAGAAGGATTCATTCATTTCTGAACTCTTCCTCTTGTGTGTGTTCCGTATACTAAGAACTGTAGTTTGATTTAGAACGTCAATGCTTTTAGATAACGTGCCTGAACCGATCAACTCTTGATATAGGAAATGTTCAAAACATTATCCAACAATACAAAATTATATCCTTTCTTTACTAATAAAGAGACTGATATGATTTTGTATATCAGGTTCGGTATCTAATAACATTTGTTCAGAATCAATGTATTCTAGTAATACAGGGTGACAGTGACCAACAGACTTGGCTGCAACACTTACACCGTTTTCTGTCTCATGAAACTTATCACCCGTTCTCAGTTCTTTACCTATCTGTAGCCCATGTAACAGATTACATATACGGGATCCTGATCCGGTATCACATACCCAGGACGTAAAGGATACTGAAAAACAGTTCTATGTAATGAACACACCCGAAGATGATGCATCAACATGCACTTTCTTCGTTTGGGCGGCACGTGAAATCTGGTATTCCCCAATTTCCTGCTCTGTCCTATAACAATTATAAGTTGGAGCGGGACCAACGTCCCCCAGCTCAGTATAACAAGCGGGTTCGGTCAATATATCCGTTTTATTATCTTGATTAAGGCGTGATATGGTCGCTATCTGGAGAGAGAGAGAAGAAAACACTCAGCGTATGCTCTTGCAAGATTAGATTGGTTATCTAATATATCTAATCAGGATGTCTCCCACTGTTTTAGTCAAATCTTCCTTCAAACCCTAAAAGGAAAGACTAGCCGGGATTAATTACACGCTACAAGTTCGCCAATCTTTCAGCCAGGCCAGTGTCGGTACTTTGAGGGAGGTCCCCCGTGCTTTCGCACGAACCTAATTACAGTAAACCTCGTTTTCCCAGAGGCGTAACCCCGTTAACACCTTTCTAGACACCTACTTGATCGGCTAATTGTAATGTGTAAAACTCTCCCAGGAGTAACTCTTACTCGCAGCGGGTATCGGGATCCAACTATCTTATAGAAGGTATGCAATCTCATTGCAAATTTCAACACTTGAAATTCCCAATAATATTTTGCCCCTAACGTGCTATGACCTTGACGAAAGCCAACAAACCATAGCCCGCTAGTCAAGTTCAACCCGTACATTTCTTGATTGAATTAAACCCACCCGCACGACCCTTGACGAAAGCCAACAAAGCCGCACGACTACCCTAATCCAATCGCATCGTATGCTAGCAGATAAGCAGCATATAGCTACCGCACACTGCACCTTGACGAAAGCCAACAAATGCAGCACGAATACTATATACAACTTATCTGAAATGACGGAGGGCTACGACAGGTTTTTCTGAAAACCTATTGCATAATGAACATGATATCGTCGTAGAATCGAGTGATTTTAAATGGAGTGTTTTTGAGGCTTTTCTAGTTTTGCTAAAGGGGTCACTCCCGGTGAAGGGATCGTCGGCCCTTTCCTCATCGAATAAGGTGCAGGATATATCATATATACCGCTGTGCAAAGCAAGAACTACAGAAGTAATCAAAAGACAGACCGAGTTTGTAGCATCTGCCAGTTATTGCTAAAGGAGTCACTCCCGGTGAAGGGATCTCGGTCCTTTCCTTATCGAATAAGGTGCTGGATGTTCTACAAGGAACACCGCTATGCAAAGCAAGAACTGTAGCTACCAGTTTTTATAAACAAGTTTCTACAACATCTTAGGTTTCTTTTATTTCATTAATCTCATTAATGAAGTCCCATTTTAATGTGTTTCACAAGCATCTCCTTTTGAAACGAAATCTGCAATATAACATATATCTCATATATAATATAAACATTCATCTCAGGCAGTAATATGATCTCATCACAGAACATTGCAGCAGAAGAACATATATGAAATATTGGATATTCTAGGACCTCCGTGTTTTCAATACGAGCCTGTATAAAACACGGATTCCACGGTCGCGATGAATAGCCAAACCCACATCCCTAGACCCCTACGAGAGCGGCAAGTAACACTGCCAATTCTAGGGTTAGGAGACCCGGTCTCGACTCCTCGAGATGGTCTCCCACTGGACCCTAGAACCCGGTTACTTGTGCTCCCCGCCTTGGGTCTACCTAATGCGGAAAAGTAAATAATATACAACGGTGACATCTTCCGCTACTTGGAAGTGCCCCAACAAAAGAATATTACATACAAATGAATTTTACATGAATGAAAAAGAAAAACTCTCATCTCACATAAAACCCCCGGCTATTCAAACGCGACGATCCAATATAACATATCACAGCAACACATAATATCTCATATCATCAACGTAAGCAAGTATGCGTATCCCGATTGTCGTTGATGTATAGCAATGAAGCCGGCGATACACCACATACTACGCTTACGGTCACAGAAAAGAAAGTGTAAAACTACAACAGTTGGAATCCGCAACCTCCTTAGATATCGCATGCCTAGCCAAATGAATTCCTTAGACATCTCATGCCTAACAATTATAAACCCCGCATTTTAGTCTCATTATCGAAAACTCTTTTCAATATCAAGTCGGGCAATTCAACAAGATTCCCGACGTCCTGATCGAATGCTCGTCGCAAACTTTGGTAGACGGCCGCACCCCCGATACCGTCGACGAAGTGCACCAAGGCGGAACACCGCTACCGGGAGCACCCGAACGGATGCTTTCGGCGACGGGGTTCTCCTACAGTCACTTGGTCGGGGCTATGGGGCGTAGCTGTCTATTAAGTTTATCCGGCGAGTATCCGTGTACACTACGTGATTGCGACGGACTTTTGATCACATCAAAATTCTGTGGCAACCGATCATCTGAGACTAAACTGCTGTGTTTATAATATTCAAATTAGTTATCTCATAACTACCTGTGGATTCCAATTATTGTATCACATTCCAGATAAATAGAAAAAGTTAAACTTTCCGATCGAATCATCAAGCACCTAAGATTTTCCCAATATATCTAAACACTTGAAATCAGTTTAAAAACATCCATTACATGCCACAGTACCAATGGTCCAGCCGTAGAAGGGTCAAGCCAACGCCTCACATGTGGCACGCCGTACTGCCCCAAACCCTAAGGTTTAAAAGGCAGTTCAAGACGGTCACATAATCGAGTTAAGGTTTGTTGTCTTCTAGAGGGTCCACCGAGTTACTTGCATGACTTAGAACATTCTTAAACACGAGAAAAAATCCAACTTTTGAAAAATTTTCCGACAGGGGAAAAAGTGAGTTATTGATATCCTTTCGAACTTTTTAACAGTTTCTAAAAGTTATCCGGAAAACCACATAGACAAAATCTAATACTCCAATCGAAACATCGAATCCCCAATATAACCCCAGAAAACTCAACTGTAGAAGAAATATTAAAAATTCCCAGAGAACTCAGCACTGAATAAACGAAGTTACTGTGCAAAATTGAATGAGTGACGTCATCATTTAGCCGCGGAACCACCGCAGAAGGCATGCTTCTGCCGCGGTTCCGCCGCGCTTCTTACTGTTCATCAAAAAATTTTTGCACCGTAATTCTTAGAATTCCCTGCTGAATTTTTAAGCATTTTTAATTGACAAAAATCCAAATTTTCAGAAAATTTCCAGAGAGCACTTTGGAGTCGGGGTTTCGGGTTCGATCGGACTTTAAACTTCGTCTAGACTTCGCCTAAAGCTCTAGCTTGGCTCTGATACCACTGTAGGGTTGCTAGGCACGCGCACAAGGGTCTACGAGGCATTAACCATGCCCGATTTAATTATTAGCCGTGCCGAACAACTCGAATACGGAACTTTAAACTAGAGATTAGGCGAAAACAAGCATGCTAACAACTTAACACTAAGTGAGAGGGATTACAACCTTTGTAGATCCGGTCCTTCACTTCATTTGCTCCGTGTTGTGGTCCCTTCGCTGCGATCATCGGGATCCGGACTCTCGAGAGGTTCCACGAAGAGAAAGACGCAACCTTTGCTTCCGATCTTCGATACTAAGATGATCTACCTTGAAGTTTCTTTAACACAAGCTAACACTCATGAAATTATGTGAACACCCTCATCTAAATGGCAAGGGAAGATGAGGATGATAAAGTAGGATTTTTTTTTTGCTCTCTTTATTTATATTTTTCTCACAATTATTTATCACTTGGAAAAATCAAGAAAACTTTTTCCATGAAAGAAAATGAAGGAAGAAGATGAATCATATTTTTGTGATGAATAGAAAGAATGTTATCATAATCATTTATGCAACCATGGTTGTAGTAACCATTGTAGAGAGTTTACTAGGGTTAGGGTTTGGGTTAGGTCAAAGGGTGAGTCAAAAGAAATATCTATCATAATATCTTAACAGAGACAAAGTAAAGCTTCTAGAATCAACTAGAAGGTTTAACCCTAATCCAAACCCTAATCATGTTTAAACTCCTCTAAACTTGTTGCATTAATAATTATAATATGTTACAATATTATATATCACATATACAATATTTATTGAAACAAAATAAAATAATACATTTAACATATATCGCATATATATCAATGTATTACCCGAGTGAGAAAAAGAATCTTTTAGTGAGCAAATCTTAGTTAATGCAATTAAATATATAATATATATTATTATACATTAAATTATCGAATCAACACTTGATCCGACAATCCGGCTATATCGCATATAACCGACTAATATTTATCCGTACCGATTCATCGAATCAACACTTGATCCGATGACCCGGCTGATATCAAATATCGCGAGAATAGAATACGGTATCACATATCGCATTATCCTCGGTCCCGCACATATCACATATGTGCCCCTACTCCGTTTTGCCTGAGTCAAGAAACCTCTGTGTAGGACTTTAAAGAATCGTCAATACGCCGGCAGTAGGTGATGATCATATCAAACACCCACAAGCTGCAAGCGGTCAGCTAAACGTAACAGCTACCCAGGTATTGAGCGCTCAGAAGATCAACAAGCAAGCCTGTAACTTCTCCTGCGTATCCAAACAGTAACACTCCCGTACAGTCCGGTCTCGTCGTCTGATATGTTGCATATCTCGCCTAGGGGTGGTAAACGTCAGACCCCAGTAGCTTGATAAGTCGTGTCGATTTGAGGTCTATAACAGTTCGAGAAACTACCGATAACACTTACCAGTAAATCTCAGCAACCCTGGCCAGGGATTTCCGGTTATAGCCAATCGAACACAGCACAACATCAACTCCCTATACCGGGAGAGACGAATCCCCTCCTATCGCTCATTGCCTCCATGTGATTCGGGACTGTACCCAAAAGCCACCTTTTTGCACGCCCTCTTGGACGTGGTATGATGGAAATCAAAGCACAGTAGGAACCACATAAGACTCTATGACGATCTCGGGTCAACAGACTACTCTGTACCAGTGTCACCGGAGAACTGCCATCTGACGTATGGTATAAAACCTTCTGGGAGTTCTCGGCGAGTCCGTCCAGTGTACCCAGTCTCCACTGAGCACCCGTACACCATCCTTGATGTCAAACACCGATGGATATGGGATCATCCATCGCCCATCTTATGGGTCAAGATGCGTATACGCTAGTCTACACTGGTGCATCGATGCCCTGTCTCGATACACCCACGACTAGGAACAATTATAGGATGTACCCGTCGACTACCGTGGCCCCATTAGTATGATCTCATGATAGTCCCAGTAGTCGAGTACATATCCTAAGGGCTTTATCAACATGTAATATAGAGACAATCAGATTACATGTTAAGATAAAGTACAACCAGATAGCATACTATCATGTCGAGCAAGAAAGTCCTCCCTATATATGTCCTAGCATCCACTACAATATACATCGTATGTACAGTAATGGCCTCTAGGGCATACATATAACTAACATCTCCTCGATGGACTCCTCTCTTCCCTTAACATCTCTCTCTCCCACCTTCTCTTAGTCTCAATCTCAATCTCTAACTCTCTCACTTTCTCTTTCTCCTAAAATCCCACCGAGCTCCCCTCCGACTCCTCTCACCGAAAACCACCCCGTTTGGCATCCCCTTCACCGCCGACAAGTCCCTCGTCAGCCCCACCAACTCCTCCAGCTGCCACCCTCTCCATCTCTGTAACGATTCTGAAATCTCTATACGGAAATTCTTCTGTTACTATACAGAAAAGAGTATTACAGTCTGAGCATGTCGAACTCTTTATATTGTAATGTAATAAAGTTGTGAACTGTGATTTTCCTTTACTCTAGTACTGTTTACTGACTACCATGTAATGCTGTAAGCCGAAGTATGACTACAGTGGGATTATTTCCTGACCGTAGGAGCATGGCTGGCCTAGTGTCACCCTTCGTATTCCATATTTTTGGGAAGATGAACATGACATGGTTTTGTTGGTATCAGAGCGTCGGGTTTTTGGATGAAATTACAGTTCCGTCGAGGGATCCCTAGATTGAGTTACACCCTTGACGTGTGCTGTACTACATTTTTGTTCACTTTCTAATACTCGTTGAATCATCATGAAATCCTTGTTTGAATCTAATTTCTTTTGATCTTTTTCAGAAATACAGACTCCTCGGGGCAACTCCTCAGGTGCCGGTTCCAATGATCATACCGAGAAGATCCTCAGCACACTGACGACCCTTGCCCAGGCTCAAGAGAGGAAGACCGATCTCCTGGCCGAGGGTTTGAAGGCGGTACAGGAGACCATGATTACCACCCTGGAAAGATCTACGGCTGTTCCCGCTGCCCCCGAGGGCACCCATGTACCGACTACCCAGCTAGGTTTGGTACTGTTTCGGACATCAGGAGGCTTCATCCAGCGGTGTTCACGGGATCAGCAAATCCGCTTGAAGCCGAGCAATGGCTCATCAACATAGGGAACCTCCTGACAGCCGCTCGAGTTCCTGATGATGATAGAGTGAACGTAGTGAAGATCCAGCTGGAAGACGAGGCCCGCACATGGTGGTCCGTGGAGGAAAGCTGGCTCGAAAAACCTATTGGATGGGACACGTTCTCCGCATGCTTCCTAGATCACTATTTTCCGGCTACTGCCAATGCCGAGATGGAGGAGAAATTCATTATGTTGAAGCAGAATGGACGATCAGTGGATGTCTACGCCGCAGAGTTCAACCGGCTGAGTCGCTTCGCACCGTACTGTTAGTTATGCATATGTCATAGAGGCCATTATTGTACATATGATATATATTATAGTGGATTCTTGGACATATATAGAGATGACTTTCTTGTTCGACATGATAGTATGCTGTCTGGTTGCTCTTTGTCTTAACATGTTGACTTGTATTGTGATACTGTTTTGCTCTCACATGTTGATGAAGCCCTTAGGATATGTACTTGATTACCAGGACTATGATGTAGATCATACTAGTAGGGCCAGGATAGTCCACAAGTACATCCTATAAAAGTTCCTAGTCGAGGGTGTATCGAGACAGGGCATCGATACTCCAGAGTAGACTAGTGTATACGCTTCTTGACCCATATGATGGGCGATGGATGATCCCACATCCATTGGCGTTTGACATCAAAGGAGGTATACGTGTGCTCAGTGGAGACTGGGTACACTGAACGGACTCGCCGAGAACTCTTAGTTGGTACTATACTTATCGTCAGATAGCAGTTCTCCGGTGACACTGGTATATGTTAGTCTGTAAACCCGAGATCGTCATAGAGACTTGTGTGATTCCTACTGTGCTTTGATTTCCACCTTACCACATTTAAGAGAACTTGCAAAACGGTGGCCTTTGTGTACTGTCCCGAATCACATGGAGGCAATGAGCGATAGGAGGGGTTTCGTCTCTCCCAGTATTGGGGGTTAATGTTGCGCTGTGCTCGATAGACTATAACTGGAAGTCCCTAGCTAGGGCTGCTATGGAGATCTACTGGTAAGTGTTATCAGTAGTTTCTCGACCTGTTATGAGCCTTAAATCGGCACAACTTATCGGTTACTGGGGTCTGACGTATACCACCCCTAGACTGGATATGCGACATATCAGACGAAGAGACCGGACTGTACGGTAGTGTTACTGACAGGCTTTGCAGGAGTGTATACAGGCTTGCTTGTTGATCTTCTGATCGCTCAATACCCGGGTGGCTGTTACGTTTGTTGGGGTAAAAATTTGCACACCGGTTGGCCGAGTCAAAAGTCAAGGTCAACCCCCAAGCCAGGTGGGCCCAAGCCCAGATCAAGCGGGCCCATGCCCAAGTCGAGCCCGTGGCCAGCCTCCTCCATGCCAAAATATAGATCATGTAATAAATGATTTTTTATGTAATTTTTTATGCATGAATGTATGCGAAATGGGCATAAAGCCAAATTTTTGTAAGCCCATGGCTTATGTGCAAAAAGAAATGCCACATGAGCCATGGGATGGCTAAAATGCCATTTTTGTAAAGCCCAAGGGGCTATATGTAAAGTGTATAGCCTATAAAGGCAAGGATAATAAAAATATCCCAAGAACTTTTTCTCTCCCCAAAGAAAAATCTAGATCTGTGATCTTCTACTTCCTCAAGGTTCTAAACTTTCATCTTTTTTTAATTAAATCAAGAGTTTTACTTTTCCTTTTCCAAAACTAAATAGTTTTTCACTACAAAACTCACAAAAGGGAACTCAGATCTACCATCAGATCTCAGAAAGGAGAGATTTTTAGAATCTCATATTTCTTGATCTTCAAGATCCGGCCAACAAAGGAAGAAGAAGGAGACCCATCTCTAGAAACCCCACTTTGGGGAAGAACTAGGGCTCAAGAAGAGAAGCCCTTCATCAGCTTCAAAACATCTTAGGAGTTTAACTCCTCATACACACACACACACATACACACAAAATAATAAGTGCTCCATTCTGGGAGTACAACTCCCATTGCAGGGACCAAGTCCCTTTTGCTGCTCGAGCGCCCACGTGCTGACACGTGGTGCGCTAGCGCTCCTGCGCCAAGAGCGCTAGCGCTCGAGCGCCCCCGTGCTGACACGTGGCACGCTAGCGCGCTTGCGCTCAGAGCGCTAGCGCCCGAGCGCCCACGTGTTGACACGTGGCGCGCTAGCGCTCAAAGCGCTAGCTCTCTTGCGCTCAGAGCGCTAGCGCTCAATGCGCTAGCGCTCTTGTGCTCAGAGCGCTAGCGCCCAATGCGCTAGCGCCCGAGCGCCCACGTGCTGACACATGGCGTGCTAGCGCTCAGTACGCTAGCGTCCGAGCGCTCACGTGCTGACACGTGGTGCGCTAGCGCTCTTGCGCTCAAAGCACTGGCACTGGCCCCACGCATCCTTTGGATGCCTTCCTCATTTTTATATATATACATATATATATATACATATGTATACATATATACACACACATACTCCATGACACTGTCCCTGTTAGAAAAAATTTCTAACGGGGCGCTGCCCCGCACCCCGTAAGGGGCTGCTAGCCCCCTTGACCCCCGCCGGCCCGCTATCCGGGTAGCGAGACCCCCGTAAAATTTCTGCGGGGCCCCCGATATATCCAAAACCCCTTCAAAACACAACACTGCACATTGAGTTCGCATGACCAGTTTAATCCGTCAATCAGAGGTTCCCTCGCTCCAAATGCGAGGGGTAATTAACGGCAGCTTAGTCCACGGCTGTCGGAGATTCGGATCTCCACAATCATTAAACCCCAGCCTACCCTAGGCAGGGGGAATCTGTAATGCGCCTGACAAGCGTGCGTGTATTCCTATCTCAATGGGGTGACGAAAAACACCCTACAGATTCTGGCACGCCCGGTGGGACCAATCTCTCCTCCCATATTTCGGGTTAAACGTTCATGCGAACTCAATCAATATACATATCTAAATTTATACTAAAATAATGCTCTTTCATGCAGGATTTTTAAGCAATCACCTTTCAACAATGTCTCCGAAGATGAACTCAGCTCCCATCTTCTACACGATGAAGATGGACACCAGGACGATCCTTCTGGCCAGTCTCGGGCGACAATGGGAAGAGCCGCCACTACCATTCGGCTCTATCCTGTTTGTCTCAGCTAATGCCATCCCTGCACCTCAAGGCCCGGTGACAGACAAGCCGGTCTCGAAAGGCAAGAGGCCAAATATGGTGGTCTCGAAGATGCCCTAACTCAAACGCAAGTCGGTGTTTGAACGAATTTCCTTGGCCCCAGCTGGGGGCAAGGCCATCAACACCAGCAAAATAACAAGGCATCCCGAAAAAGTTCCGGCGGTGCCCTTGACAACTGGTCGATCGGATGACTTCTCTAAGCTCCCCGCTAATCGACTCACGGTGGCTTCCCAGGAAACAGATGCCCGCCAAGCCCTTAAAATTGAGACGCTAAGGCAGAAAAGGCTCAGATACAAAGCCAACAAAAGGGCTAGGGCTCCTGCTAGGCTGAACCTCATAAGGTTCGAGGAACAGGGTTACCCGCCAAAGATGAGGGGATGGCTGAATGTGTTATTCACACTGTCTACATGGTGGGCACGCGCAGCAAGAGCAAGAAGGAGGCCACCATATCCCAAATCCAATCTGGCATGAATATGGCTGTCATATTCCAAGGCCAGCCTCCTTTGGAAGGTAATGAAGACCCTCCCAGTGAGGCTGATAAGCAGAGAGAGCTCTCAGTTCATGAAGAGTCAGGCTCGGAAAGCGAAGATGAGCCAATCTTCCATCCCATGAATGCAGAGCAGCGACTTCTCCAAGAGCTCCGAAAGTAGCTTAGAAACAAAGACAAGGAGATGGCCAAGCTTTACTCAAAAATTGACGACTTGACAAACGTCGTCTTTGTAAATCAATGTACAACACCCCACAACTTGCGGGGAGGCAGAATAATGAAAAACGATCTTGTTTTAGGCGCAAACATCGACTAACCGAGAATCTTTGCATAAACAATAACTAACAAGAAACCATATAAGTGTTAACTACTATGTTAAGTGATTATACCTATAGAACCGAGTCCTTCGTTTTGTCGTTCTCCACGTCCTCTCCGACCTTCTCAAAGTAGTAGAAGATCCACCCGAGAGCTTTACTACAAGCTTCACCTCAAAGTAGAGGTAACTAGGTTTCTTGAAGTGCTAATCCAAGTAACCTAGGTGTTTCTTGAAGTGCTAATCCAAGTAACCTAGGTGATATAGAGAATGGTTGAGGATTAAGTAGTCTAATCTAATTCTTGTACTCAACACATGAGAGCGGAGGATTAGGGTTTGAAGAGGGAGAGCTTGAGGAGAGAGAAAGTGAGAATGATGATTGATATGAGAAAATGAGTTATCATAATATATATGAAGCATTAAGATTTATCAATAAAAGAAAATAAAATGATGAATAATCATGCTTCATAAATATCTAATGGTGATTCATCTCCATGAGTCATTAAGCATTTATGATACATTAATAACATGGATGAATCACTCATATGACTCACTAATCTCATTCAATGTATATGCCACCTTAACCTCCTTAGTCACCATCTTCTAGAAGCTTCTCGTGCAATTACGAGAACGCCCCTACTATCCGTGAAAACAAGGAAAAACTTTAGACTGTATAAATCCAATAACCGGATACTAGAAACTGGCTTAAACCAAAGCCGGCTAGTAAAAACTGTCCGGATGTCGTACGTGCGTAAACACACGTATGCGTCCGAACCCTTGTCGTAAAACCATACGACCTCTATATCGTTTCGCCTGGAGTAGGGAAACTCTCTGTGTGGGACTCTAGAGACTTGACTACTACGCTGGCAGTGGGTTTAACCACAGACCGCAAGCGGCACTAGCTGTACGTAACGGTCCCCAGGTAGATGTAGATAAGAAGGCCGATGAGGAAACCCATCCGAACTCCTACTGAGTCTGATGTGACAATCTCCATACAGTCCGGTCCGTTCGTCTAAGACTATCGCAAATCGGGCCTAGGGGGAGGCAAGCGTCAGTCCCCTAATAGCGGTATAAGTCGTGTCGGAGCGAAGCCCATTACACCCTGAGAAACTACTGGAACCTACCAGCAAATCTCGCTTGCCCTGGCCAGTGACTTTGCGTAATGGCTCTCTGACACAGCGCGATATCAACCCCCAATACCGGGAGAGACGAATCCTGTCTAACCGCCACTGCCTCCAAGTGCTCGGGACTGCACCCAACTGCTACCTGTTTGCATGACTCCTTTGAGCCGTAGTAGGGTAGCAATCTAAGAACAGTGGGACACACTCGAGGCGAAGTAGCAGTGTCAAGTCTGCGGACTATGCTGTACTCATGTCACCTGGGAACTGTTCACTGACGACTGGTATAAAACCAACCAACAGTTCCATGTGAGTCCTGTCCGGTGTACCCGTAACCTAACGAGCACCTGCATACTATTTCCAGTACGACGTACTGACGGCTGTGGGACAGACCATCTCCCCAACTGGGATGAGAAGCGTACACACTAGTCTACTCTGGAGTATCGATGCCCTGTCTCGATAATTCAACGACTAGGGACCTGAATAAGGATGTGCTTGTAGACTACCCAGCCCCCACTAGTGTGACTGCCATCACAACACTGGTTGTCAAGCAAGATCCTATGAGCTCTATCAATACGTTTACTCACATATTAAGATAGAAAAACCAAGTAGCATACTACCATGTTTAGCAAGACTGTTATATACATGTGAATATCCCAAGCTTCCATTAAGTAATATACAAACTAGTATGATACAGTAATGGCCTTCTAGGGCATAAACACTAACAATCTCCCACTTGCACTAGGGCCATGTACTGGCGTATCGAAGACTGATGATCTCGAGTAGCCTCTCGAACTTAATCTGAGGTAGGGCCTTAGTGAATGGATCAGCAATGTTATCCTTTGTATTTACTCTCTTTACCTCGATCTCCCAGCGATCTACGATCTCCCTGATCAGGTGATACCGCCTTAAGATGTGTCTGGACTTCTGATGGGACCTGGGTTCCTTCGCTAAAGCTATAGCGCCGTTGTTGTCACAATACAGAGGTATTGGACCAACACTGGTAGGAACCACCTGAAGTTCTGTGAGGAACTTCTTCATCCAGACAGCTTCTTTTGCGGCATCGCAAGCAGCTATGTACTCCGCTTCCATCGTTGAGTCAGCAACGGTGTCCTGCTTGGAACTCTTCCAACAGACCGCCCCTCCATTGAGGGTAAAGACATAACCCGACATGGACTTGGAGTCATCCTTGTCACTCTGGAAGCTGGAATCAGCATAGGCCTCCATCCTGAGGTCTTTTCCGCCGTAAACCAAGAACATCTCCTTCGTCCTCCTCAGGTACTTGAGAATGTTCTTTACTGCTATCCAGTCTTCCCTGGGTTTGCCTGATACCGGCTTACAACGCTCAATGCGTATGCTACATCTGGTCTGGTACATAACATCGCATACATTATAGAGCCTACCGCAGAAGCGTAGGGTATAATCGACATGCGTTCCCTTTCCAAATCAGTCTTGGGAGACATCTCTTTGGAGAAGGTGATTCCGTGACAAGCCGGTACGTTACCGCGCTTAGGATCTTCCATACTGAATCTTTTCAATATGGTGTCTATGTACCTGGACTGTGAAAGTCCCAACATCCTCTTTGATCTATCACGATAGATCTGGATCCCCAGAATGTAGGTGGCATCACCCAGGTCCTTCATGGAGAATTTCTGTGACAAGAATCTTTTGACTGACTGTAGCATAGGAATATCATTTCCTATTAGGAGAATGTCATCTACGTACAAGACGAGGAATACAACAACTCTCCCTACAATCTTACTGTATATGAATGGTTCATCTGGATTTTTGATAAAGTCGAATTCTTTGACAGTATCATCAAAACAGATGTTCCAACTCCGCGATGCCTGCTTTAGTCCATAAATGGACTTAAGCAGCTTGCATACTTTACCGCTGCTCCCACTCTGAATGAATCCCTCTGGCTGATCCATATAGACGCTCTCTTCTAAATTTCCATTTAGAAAGGCCGTCTTTACGTCCATCTGCCAGATCTCATAATCGTGGAAGGCAGCAATAGCAAGAAGGACCCGAATGGATTTCAGCATAGCCACTAGAGAAAAGGTTTCGTCATAGTCCAAACCAGGTCTTTGACGGAAACCCTTTGCAAGAAGTCTAGCCTTATAGGTTTCAACCTGTCCATCTACACCAATCTTCTTTCTGAAGATCCACTTGCATCCTACGGGTTTTACCCCATCTGGAGCAGTGTCCAAAGTCCACACTTTGTTAGTGTACATGGACTCCATTTCGGTCCGCATTGCATCCATCCATTTTACCGAGTCGCAGCTCTGAATGTCTTGCTGGAAGCTAGTAGGGTCGTCATTATCAATGACACAATCTTCTCTATCCCCATCTATAAGAAAACTGTAGTATCTCTCGGGCGGATGAGACTGCCTACTACTTTTGCGGATAGACGCTGGTATGTCCCTTTCTTCTGAAACTTCTTGTTCTACCAAACTTTCAGTAACAGCTTGTGATTCTGGAATTTCTTCCAGTTCTACTGCGCTCCCACTCTTTTGATTTTCTAAAAATTCAGTTTCTAAGAAGTAGGCATGACGAGAAACAAAAACCTTTTGTTCCTCTGCGTAATAGAAATAATATCCCTCGGAGTTCTTTGGATATCCCACATGCTTACACTGTACTGAGCGTGCCTCGAGCTTGTCCGGATGCTGCTTTTTTACAAAAGCTGGACACCCCCATGTCCTAAAATGTTTTAGACAGGGTTTCTTCCCACTCCACATCTGATATGGTGTGGTAGGCACAGTCTTGGTTAGAACCTGGTTCAAAAGATATGCAGCTGATTCTAGTGCATAACCCCAGAAAGATCGCGGTAACTCAGCCTTACTCATCATGGAACGAACCATATCCAATAGGGTTCGATTCCTCCTTTCCGATACACCATTGTGTTGTGGTGTGTATGGAGGAGTAAGCTGAGAAAGAATTCCATTCTCTTTTAAGTAACCCAGGAATTCGGCACTTAAGTATTCACCACCTCGATCAGATCTCAGTGTCTTTATACTTTTGCCTGTCTGTTTTTCCACTTCATTCTTGTATTTTCGGAATTTCTCAAAAGCCTCGGATTTATGCTTCATTAAGAAGATATATCCATACCTAGAGAAATCATCCGTAAAAGTAATGAAGTAGGAATAACCACCTCGCGCATGTGTAGACATTGGACCGCACACGTCACTGTGTACGAGTCCTAAGAGCTCGCTCGCTCTTACTCCGTGTCTAGTAAACGGAGTCTTTGTCATCTTTCCCATGAGACAAGATTCACAAGTGGCATAAGATTGATATTCGAACGGATTCAAATATCCTTCTCTATGTAACTTTGTTAATCGTGTTTAATTGATGTGACCTAGTCTACAATGCCATAAGAAAGCCTGATTTATTTCTGGAGACTTTCTTTTAAGTGTGTTCTGGACATTGAAAACCTGAGCTTGATTCAATACGTATATACCGTCATCTAATGTACCGGACCCAATCAGAACTTGATTTAGGTGGATGTGAACCACATCGCTTACGAATGTAAAGTCATATCCCTCTCTCGAAAGTGAGGAAACTGATATGATATTACAAGTCAAACTAGGTACATACAGACAGTTACGTAGAATCAATATCTGCCCACTTGTCAAACCTAGACGATATTCTCCCACGGATTCAGCGTCCACGCTCATTCTGTTTGCAACTCTGAGAGACAAATCACCTACCCTTATAACTTTATGGTTTCTCAAAGCATGTAATGAATTACAGATATGAGATCCTGCTCCGGTATCTAGTACCCAGGAAGTAGAGTTAATTGACAAACAGTTCTCAATTACAAACACACTTGAGGCTGAAGCCACAATATGCTTCGTATCCTGGCTACTGGCTTCCAAAGCCCTGCAATCCTTCTGCCAATGCCCGTTCCCATAACAATAGGAATATCCCTCCTTACCTACACCAAGTCCCGAAACTTTTTCTCTTCCCTTTCCTCCTACTTTACTGACACCATATATCGGCTTTGTAGAGGTCTTCTTCTTTTCACCCTTTGCTTTCGCCTTGGATGAAGAAGAAGAAGGTTTCCTATTAAGCAGAGCTTATGTCTCCTTGGTTTCTTTCAGGGTGTAAGTAGAGGGTATGGACCATGGAAATAAGTCAGCATATGACCTGTTTCCCAACGTGGTCTCCAGGTCCTTGAGCTCATCAATATAGCTAGTCATCGTAAGGACGTCGTCCCTTACAGATGACCCGTCAGCCGACCTTGCTTGAATTAATTCGTTCGAGGCCTCATATCTTGCGATATGAGATTGCTCTCCGTATAAATCTTTGTTATGGAAAAAGATGGAAACAGAGTCCATCTTCTCGTGCTGCTTCTGGTATATACCATCAACTAAAGCCAACACGAGGCACTTGGCTTTCGCTTTATCCTTTTCCTTTGTCTGACGGATATCCATATCCGCGACGGTGGAAACTGGACCTGGGAAGGCGGGATCTTGAGTAGTAATAGGGTGGTCCAGCTTGTCATAGGCAATGGTCATCTGGACATACCTTTGCCAGTCATATAAGTTAGATTCAGTCAACTTGTTATCTAGATGTAACCTAGTCATGGTCACAAGGTCGCTGCAATGAGAGAGAGAGAAGAAAACACTTTAGCATGATGCTCTTGCAAGTTTAGATTGGTTTTTAATTTATCTAAACTGGATGGCTCCCACTGTTTCTCGAATCCTTCCTCAAACCATAAAAGAAGAATTAGCCAGGACCATTCTCACTGTACAATACTTGCTTAACCGTTCAGCCAGGCTAGTGTCGGTACTTCGAGAGAGGTTTTCCAACGCTTTCGTGAAGTTCCTTAATTAAATAACCTCTTTTCTCTGGGGGTGTAGCCCCGCTGACACCTTTCTCGGCACTTACTTGGTTTATAGCATTGATCGTTAAGTGACGAATCTCCTGATAAGTAGCATATACTCACAGTAGGATCGGGATCCAAATATCATCGTATGATAATGTTGAAGGAATCCTACCAACATTCATCAAACTCCAAATGGTATGCATCTCTTTGCAAATTTTAGTTTCTTTAGAAATTCCCGATATAGATTTTTGCCCCATGTTCTTATGACCTTAACTAAGGGCCAACAAATCATAAGTCACATGTCAAGTTTTGCCCATCATTATCCTGTTGATTTGAACCCATCCGTATATACTCTTGACTAAGGGCCAAACAAAGTAATACGACTGTCCCAAACCAACTCATCTATCTATGCAACAAATGAATACCCCAGCAGCTACCAATCACTATGTCTTGACTAAGGGCCAAAAAAACATAGCTTGAATACTACTGACCATCCATAAGAACTGACGGAGGGCTACGACTGGTTTTGGCGAAACCGTGAACGTAGTGAACTTGATATAACCGAAGGAACCTGATAGCTTTTTAAAAAGAGTGGTTAAAGCTCCGCAATTTAAAATATCATCTGTTTTAAAAATAATCGAGTGGTTTCTTTTAAACTGTTCCAACGATTCAACTTTGGTTTATTTTCTTTGCATTAAAATAATGCGTCCCATCATTTAACCTATCATTGCAGAAAACAACGAAAATACAACGTTCTCTTATGCCATCCGCATTCGCCACGGGGTCCCGTCATCACCCGTTAGGTTACTTAACTAACGGCAGAGCGGGGGCTGGGCTAGCGCGAGTATAAAACATAAGTGATGTCTAAATAGCTATCATATATAGATATTGTACATTCGTCAGACACAATAATAGGCATTCCAGATCTCATATGAACCTTTTTGGATTTGCAAACAATCCGTGTTTGGTTAGAGCCTGCAACAAAAGACGGATTGCACAGTTGTGATGAATAGCCTTTACTCCACCATAGACCCCTACGGGTACTGCAAACTACCCGCTAAATACCCGAAGTGAAGCGGTCTCCCTCAACAAAGTGAGTAGGCCACTAAACACTTCAAAGTACCCGGTAGTTTTTGCACCCGACCTTGGGTCTATCCTAGGAGCAAAAACAGTAAAATGAAATAATACAACGGTGGCTACAACCGCAACCTGGATGTGCCCCGCAAAATAATATTACAACACATTACAATTATATCGAATGAATTAAAATAATAACCCATCACAAACCCCGGCTAATCATCACAACAGTCCAATACAGTTCACATCCACAAACAGTAAAAACCATTACAGAAATGTGCAACCCCCTTCCAGCCGACATACTAGCAGTTAGGGGAGGTTTACGAACACATTATACAAACACAGATATAATCATATTAGCAAACATCGTAAAATTTTGATCGAACAAATGCTTTTAGATTCTACTCCAATACTTCTCTATGAACCTGAGATCTTAGCAGAAAATAAAACATCCCAGAAACATCACTGTTAACACCTAGGAGTTACTGAATAAATTTGGGCCGACTCGGCCCCAACTCGGCCGCGGATCCGCGGCGGATCGCATGGATCCGCCGCGGTTCCACGGTGAGATGGCCGAGTTAGGAGTCCAAATTTCTTCAGTATCCCTAGTTTTTCCTGCTTGTTATTCTGAAGCACCCTGAAAAATTTTAGAGCCAGTTTAAAATTCGACAGCAAGTGTGATAATCGACGATGTTTCCGGTTCTTTTTTGCGTTTGAAATTCTTACGACTTTGATAATGAGTTATTTATTATTTAGCGAGGCTCTGATACCACTGTAAGTCGATGTACAACACCCCACGACTTGCGGGGAGGCGGAATAATGAAAAACAATCTTGTTTTAGGCGTAAACATCGACTAACCGAGAATCTTTGCATAAACAATAACTAACAAGAAACCATAGAAGTGTTAACTACTATGTTAAGTGATTATACCTATAGAACCAAGTCCTTCGTCTTGTCGTTCACCACGTCCTCTCCGGCCTTCTCTAAGTAGTGGAAGATCCACCCGAGAGCTTTACTACAAGCTTCACCTCAAACTAGAGGTAACTAGGTTTCTTGAAGTGCTAATCCAAGTAACCTAGGTGATATAGAGAATGGTTGAGAATTAAGTAGTCTGATCTAATCCTTGTACTCAACACATGAGAGCGGAGGATTAGGGTTTGAAGAGGGAGAGCTTGAGGAGAGAGAAAGTGAGAATGATGATTGATATGAGAAAATGAGTTATCATAATATATATGAAGCATTAAGATTTATCAATAAAAGAAAATAAAATGATGAATAATCATGCTTCATAAATATCTAATGGTGATTCATCTCCATGAGTCATAAGCATTTATGATGCATTAATGACATGGATGAATCACTCATATGACTCACTAATCTCATTCAATGTATATGCCACCTTAACCTCCTTAGTCACCATCTTCTAGAAGCTTCTCGCGCAATTACGAGAACGCCCCTCCTATCCGTGAAAACAAGGAAAAACTTTACACTGTATAAATCCAATAACCGGATACTAGAAACTGGCTTAAACCAAAACCGGCTAGTAAAAACTGTCCGGATGTCGTACGTGCGTAAACACACGTATGCGTCCGAACCCTTGTCGTAAAACCATACGACCTCTATATCGTTTCGCCTGGAGTAGGGAAACTCTGTGTGTGGGACTCTAGAGACTTGACTACTACGCTGGCAGTGGGTTTAACCATAGACCGCAAGCGGCACTAGCTGTACGTAACGGTCCCCAGGTAGATGTTGATAAGAAGGCCGATGAGGAAACCCATCCGAACTCCTACTGAGTCTGATGTGACAATCTCCGTATAGTCCGGTCCGTTCGTCTAAGACTATCGCATATCGGGCCTAGGGGGCGGCAAGCGTCAGTCCCCTAATAGCGGTATAAGTCATGTCGGAGCGAAGCCCATTACACCCTGAGAAACTACTGGAACCTACCAGCAAATCTCGCTTGCCCTGGCTAGTGACTTTGCATAATGGCTCTCTGACACAGCGCGATATCAACCCCCAATACCGGGAGAGACGAATCCTATCTAACCGCCACTGCCTCCAAGTGCTCGGGACTGCACCCAACTGCTACCTGTTTGCACGACTCCTTTGAGCCGTGGTAGGGTAGCAATCTAAGAACAGTGGGACATACTCGAGGCGAAGTAGCAGTGTCAAGTCTGCGGACTATGCTGTACTCATGTCACCTGGGAACTGTTCACTGACGACTGGTATAAAACCAACCAACAGTTCCCTATGAGTCCTGTCCGGTGTACCCGTAACCTAACGAGCACCTGCATACTATCTCCAGTACGACGTATTGACGGCTGTGGGACAGACCATCTCCCCAACTGGAATGAGAAGCGTATACACTAGACTACTCCGGAGTATCGATGCCCTGTCTCGATAATCCAACGACTAGGGACCTGAATAAGGATGTACTTGTAGACTATCCAGCCCCCACTAGTGTGACTGCCATCATAACGCTGGTAGTCAAGCAAGATCCTAAGAGCTCTATCAATACGTTTACTCACATATTAAGATAGAAAAACCAAGTAGCATACTACCATGTTTAGCAAGACTGTTATATACATGTGAATATCCCAAGCTTCCATTAAGTAATATACAAACTAGTATGATACAGTAATGGCCTTCTAGGGCATAAACATTAACAGTCTTACAGCTCACAGCCCAACTTGCCTCTCAGCCACCCAATCAAGCGTAGGGCTCTGCTTGTGAACCAGGAAATGGTGCCCCAAAGCAGCCGACGCCTATTCCCTCAAATCCAAAAGTGGGCGAACCGCATGAAAATCAGTCGCATCCTATCTAGGGAGATGTGTTGGCTACCGATGACGGTAGCCCGCTAACTCAAGGTCAAATCATGGATTTGGTTGTCGGTAAAGTCAAAACATTGGTGGCCGAAGCCGAAGCTCAAAAACATATTAGCAGTAGTGGGAGACCATATCCTGCTCAGTATAATCTGGTAGAATTTCCTAGCGGCTATGTCATCCCCAAATTCGGAAGATTCGACGGGACGGGAAATGCGAATCAGCACATCGCCCACTTCAAAGCCTCATGCGGGAACACTAGGGGCAACGATGCGCTTCTCCTCCGCCAGTTCGTTAATAGCTTGACCAATGTTGTTTTCGACTGGTACGCGAGCATACCGGATGGCTCCGTTACTACTTTCTTCCAAATGCAATCTTTGTTTCGACAAAGGTTCATGAGCGTCAGCGATAAGATCACCATTGCCGAGCTCGTAAGGACCAAGCCTAAGAACAATGAAAGCAGCATGGATTTTATAACCCGATGGCGCAATCTCTCCGTTAAATATGAACCGCCGATAGAGCAGGACCAATCTGTCAGTCTCCTCGTCAGAAATCTCAACAATTGGATGGCCCCGTTTCTATGCACCGCGGGTCTCAAAACATTCCAAGAGCTGACCAGGAAAGTTCAGATGCTGGATCGTTTAAAGCAGGAGTCCTCCTCGGATTCCCAAAATGACAATAGGTCCTGTAGAAACCGAAAGGACGATAATCGCAAAGGCGGAAATCCTGACGATTCTGAGTCTTTCAACACTTCGGCTAACCGAAATAATCGAGGGATAAGCGGGCCTAGTGCCAACCAGCCTCGGAAGCCAGTGTTCGGAGAGGGAGGAGAATCTCCACTGAAAGAGAAGCTGGACAAGGTCTATTCCTTCAGAAGGGACAAAATTCGTAAAATATTCAAAGACGCCCTGAGGAACGGTCTACAACTGCCAGAGTCAAAAAGACCACAGGAAGCAAATATGACCGACGACCCCAAATACTGCCCCTATCACAGAGTGATAGGTCATGCCATTGAGGACTGCTTCGTCTTCAAAGATTGGGTCGAAAAGTAATACAAGGAAGGAGAGATAGAACTGTCCAAAGGCGTGTTAATAAACAGTCAAGTCGCAACCGCCAATTTTACACAAATGGAGACCGAAGATCTTCATGAAACTGATTCTCTCAGACATCTGCCTTTCATTGAAAACAATCAACCACCATGTCATTAAACTGGGAACAGTCGACCTCTAAGTCGTTAAACTGTAAAAAAAATTAATAAATAAAAAAAGTGTGTATATAAACAAAAAAATGTGTAAATAAAAGAAAAATAAAGAAAAGCCGAACTGATAGGGCAACTCGCAATAAAAATCAGCGAGTAAAAATGAAAATGAAAATAAAACCGAAATGATGGGGCAACCGCGAATAAATAGCCGAAATGATAGGGAAATCGCGACCTTCGCGATAAGAAAAGTTGAAATGATAGAGCAATCGCGGTAAAACAAAAAGAAAACAAAAAACAAACAAAACATCGGCGAATGATGAGTCGCTCCTGGTACCATATTCCAGTGTAGCGATGTAGATGCCAACCAAAATCCAATTTTTCAAAATTCTCCCAGCCCTACGGTTAGTCCCCAAATTGACTACCATATACAATCCACGGGCTTAAATAATTCTCATCACCCTCATGCCCCACCTAATCACCAGTTACGCGGCTGGTCTCCGCCTTTGGAATTATGCTCCATTGAGAAAACCCACTCATGTGTCCTCACGATACATGAGGAGAACAAACCTTTGTGGGATCCTTACGACTCGCGAAGGAAAAACACACTTAGGAGTCCCCACGACTCCTAAGGAGAAAATGCACCTGCGAGATCCTTATAACTCGCAGGGAGAAAATGCTTTTATGGGACCCTCACGACCTATAAAATTGAAAAGTCATAGGTGGTAGGGATCTAAACCTGTCTCCTAAGCCATCGCTCCCCAACCCCCAAGTGGCGAATGATGAGTCGCTCCTGGTACCATATTCCAATGTAACGATGCAGACGCCAACCAAATTCCAAATCCCATATCCTAATGGCGAATGATGAGTCGCTCCTGATACCATATTCCAGTGCAGCGATGCAGACGCCAGCCAAATTCCAAATCCAAATCCCTAAGTGGCGAATGATGAGTCGCTCCTGGTACCATATTCCAGTGCAACGATGCAGACGCCAACAAAGTCCCGAAATTTTTATGGCCCTACGGTCTGGATCATACATCCTGCAAAACCGTATACAATCCACGGGCGTAAAATGATCCCAATCTCTCCCAAGTCCTACCGGTGAGACCACATTCAAAGTCCCACCGGCAGGGAAGGTTCAAAAAAAAAAGAAAAAAGAAAAAAAAAGAGATGGAAAAAAGGAAGGTATGTCCACAAGCAAAATGGGCACGGATGAAAACCCGAAAGGGTTCCGTGAGTAAAAACAGCAGGACTGCCGGCGAGTTTGTGAAAACCTGAAAGGGCGCAAACTCATGAAAAAGAGATGAAATGCACTCGCAAAGTCCTCTCGACTTTTTGAGGAGAAAATTCCCGCGTGAGATCCTTACGACTCACAAAAGAGCAACACACTTAGGAGTCCCCACGACTCCTAAGGAGAAAATACACCTACGAGATCCTTACGACTCGTAGGGAGAAAATGCTTTGTGAGACCCTTACGGCTCACAAAATCGAAAAGTCTTAGGTGATAGGGACCTAAAACCTGTCTCCTAAGCCATCGCTTCCTGATAAACAAGCGCAAATGATGATGTAGGGTTCCTAGGCACACCCATGAGGTTCTACAAGTGATCAAACATGGCCAATTCTAAATTTTCATGTGCCAAAGAAACCCTATGCAAGATCGATAACTAGACGTAAAGGCGAAACAAGCAAGTAAACAACTTTAATGCTAAAGGAAAGTGACTACAACCTTTGTAGATCCGGTCCTCCACCTCCATAGCTCCGTGACGACGTCCCTCCGCTGTACCCATCGGAATCCTAGACTCTCGCGATGGTTTCATCGGAGAAAAGATCAGGCTAGGTCGTCGACTTCGATGCCGAAGATGATCTACGTCGAGGCAACTCAAGATCAAACTCCAACTTCACCAAGTCATGAAACTTGTGAAGAAAACACCCTATACTACATGGCAAGTGGTAGAGGATGAAGAAATAGGAAGTGGGTTCACTTTAGAATTGGATTTCTCACTCTTTTTTCTCATTTCACCATTGAAGCTAGCAAGCTTCTTTCTTCTTGAGGAAGAAGAAGAAGAAGAAAAAGAATATGATAAGTATATTAAAAATAGAAAATAAAGCCATTCTTATCATATAGCAACCATGGTTAAGTGTAGAGAATAAACTATGGTTAGGTTTAATGGTTAGGTTAAGGCTAATAAACAAAATGGTTAAAGCTTCAAAGCTTCATGAAGATTCAAGAAAGAAACAAAGTTAGCCACCATTTTATTCTTGCCAAAATAAATGAATAAAAGAATAAATAAATAAGTAAAGATTACAAAACCCTAACCATTAACCTAAACAAGGTTTAAAGCATACACATACCCAAGTTTGCATGTATCATCAAACATGATACAAACTAGTACACAAAACTATATCATATATACAATGTGCACTTCAAGTGAGAAAATCCATCTAAAGTGAACAAATACTAGTTAATGCAAAGTAATATATCAAATATATAATTATACATTAAATCGTTAAATCAACACTTGATTTAACGATCCGGTCATATCGCATATGACCGACCAATATCCAATGTATCGACTTATCGAATCAATCCTCGATTCGATAACTAGGTTATATCAAATACAACCATTCGATACATTCATCGCGAGAATAGAATACGGTATCACATACACGCATTATTCTTGGTCCCGCACATATCTCATATGCGCTCCTATTTCGTTTCGCTTGAGCCAGGAAACCTCTGTATAGGACTCTAAAGACTCGTCAATACGCCGGCAGCAGGTGATGATCATATCAAACACCCACAAGCCGCAAGCGGTCTGCTAAACGTAACAGCCACCCGGGTATTGAGCGATCAGAAGATCGACAAGCAAGCCCGCTCACACTCCTGTGAATCCAGCCAGTAACACTTACCGCACAGTCCGGTCTGTTCGTCCGATATGTCGCATATCTCGCCTAGGGGTGGTAAACGTCTGACCCCAATAGCTTGATAAGTCATGCCGATATAAGGTCCATAACATGTGTGAAACTACTGATAACACTTACCAGTAGATCACTGCAACCCTGGCCAGGGATTTCCAGTTATGGCCAGTCATGCATAGCGCAACATCAACCCCCAATACCGGGAGAGACGAATCCCCTCCTATCGCTCATTGCCTCCATGTGAATCGGGACTGTACCCAAAAACCACCTGTTTGCATGACTCGGTAGAGCCGTAGTAGGGTGGAAATCAAAGCACAGTGGGAGACACACAAGACTCTATGACGATCTCGGGTCTACAGACTAAGCTGTACCAGTGTCACCAGAGAACTGCTATCTGACGTAAGGTATAATACCATCTGGGAGTTCTCGGCGAGTCTGTTCAGTGTACCCAGTCTCCACTGAGCACCCGCATACCATCTCTGATGTCAAACACCAATGGATATGGGATCATCCATCGCTCATCACATGGGTCGAGAAGATATGCGCTAGTCTACTCTGGAATATTGATTCCCCATCTCGATATTCCCATGACTAGGAACATTGAAGGATGTACTTATGGACTACCCAGGCCCCACTAGTATGATCTACATCATAGTCCTGGAAGTCGAGCACACATCCTAAGGGCTTTATCAACATGTAATCAGAGAGACAGAAAGTATACATGTTAAGATAAAGAGTAACCAGATAGCGTACTATCATGTCGAGCAAGAAAGTCCTACCTATATATGTCCCAGCATCCACTACAATATACATCCAATGTACAGTAATGGCCTCTAGGGAATACATATAACTAACAATCTCCTACTTGCACTAGGGCCATCTGTAGCTGTGGTTGCAGTATCACATACTCAACCATCCCTTATAAGTCTCTCTCTGGGAAAAGGCCTTTGTGAGTGGATCCGCCGTGTTATCCTCTGAGTCTACTCTCCTAACCTCGATCACTCTGGAGATCAACTATCTCCATGATCAGGTGATGCTGCCTCAGAATATGTCTGGGTCACTGATGGGACCAGGGTTCCTGGGCCATAGCCACACTTCCATTGACACACAATGGTAGGAACCTAGTTCATCTCATGAGCCAATATACACCCAAACTGCCTCTTTGGTAGTATCATTAATAGAGATGTCACCGGCCTTAATCGTCTAGTCTGCCACGGTATATAGCTTGGAACTCTTCCAACACACCGTCCCTTCACTGAGGGTAAAGACAATGCCTGCGACTGATATTCAGTCGTCCTTATCACCCTAGAACCTTTCCAGTGATTCTTCCCAGGATCGATTGATGCCATCTCACTAAACTTAGTGAAAAGCCTGATATCCATTTAGATCTATCTCATAGATCCAAATCCCAGGATTTAGGAGGTATCACTTTATCCTATATGGAGAATCCATGTGATAAGAGGAGATCGACCGATCGTAGCATAGGAAACTCCTTTCGTATCAAGAATATGTCATCCACGTACTCTATGAGGATCATTACCATACTCCATACTACCCTTTTGTACATACATGGTTCATCTACCATTTTGATGAAGTCAAACTCTTTGACTACCACATCAAAACAGATGTTCCAACTCCGCGATACCTGCTTTATCCTGTAAAGCAACTTGCACACGTTTCCGCTGCTCTCACTGTTTACAAAGCCCTCTGGCTGTGTTCTTATAGACGTTCTCTGCTAAATCATTATTTAGAAAAGTAGTCATGGCACCCAACCACCAGATATCGTAGTCATGGTATGTAGCAATGGTAAGTAGGATCTGGATGGACTTAAGCATAGTCCCTGGAAAAGGTTTTATCATTATCCACGCTTGGTTGATGACGAAAACCTTTAACAAGTCTATCTTTGAAAGTCTCAACTTTTCCACCTATACCAAGTAATCTTCTCAAGATATACTTGCTCCTGATGGGGATTTAACCCTTCAGATATTGCAACCAAAGTCCATACTTTGTTGGTGTATATGGATTCCATCTCAGATCGCTAAGCATCCAACCATTCTTACAGAGACCCTACTCTTGATGGCCTGCTCGAAACTAGTTGGGTCATCATCTCATGATGCAATCCTCGCTCCCACTGTCATCGAGAAACCGAAGTATCTCTCAGGCAGGTGAGGAACCCTACTAGATCGGCGGAGAGGCTGAGGTTCGTCGGGGATTATTGAATCCTTTGGTTCTGTCAAATCATTAGCTGCAGTTTTGTATAGCTAGAACCTTTCCAGTTCTACAGAACTGACCTTGCCTCAATCTTGTCCGGATTTTACTTTTGACATAGGTCGGACAATCCCAAATCTTAACTTGCTTAAGAGATGGGTTCTTCCCATACCATATCTTATATGGAGTGGTAGGCACTGATTTGAATCGAACCCTATTCAATAGGTATGCAACTTCATAAGTGCATAGCCCCCTTAAAAGAAACAGGTAACTCAGTAGTACTCATCATAGAGCACACCATATCTAATGTGGTGTGATTGCTCCGCCCCGATACACCGTTGTGCTGTGGTATATTTAGAGGAGTAATATGGAGAGAGAATCTCATTCTCCTTTAGAATAGTCCCAGAGTTCCATGCACAAGTATTCTCCTCCCTGATCTTATCATAGGACATAATACTTGTACCTGTATTTTGGTTCTCTACTTCCAACTTATATTCTGTGAATACCTCAAAAGTTTCGAACTTATGTTTCAAGAGGAACATATGACTGAATCTTGAGAGATCATCAGAGAATGTAGTGAAGTACAAAGAATCGGTCCTGGCATGTATAGACAGGGGACCTTACATACATCATCATGTATCAGTCCCAAGAGTTTACTAACTCTTTCTCTGTTTCTAATAAACAGAGCTATGGTCATCTAATCTTTATGACATGATTGGCAAGTTTCACAAGATGTAAATTTAAACTGATTTAAATATGCATCTAAAATATAACTTCAGCCAGTCGGGTCGCATTGATATGACCTAGTCTACAATACCTCAAGAAGGATTCATTCATTTCTGAACTCTTCCTCTTGTGTGTGTTTTGTATACTAGGAACTGTAGTTTGATTTAGAACGTCAATGCTTTTAGATATCGTGCCTAAACCGATCAACTTTTGATATAGGAAATGTTCAAAACAATATCCAGCAATACAAAATTTTATCATTTCTTTACTTATAAAGAGACTGATATGATTTTGTATATCAGGTTCGGTATCTAATAACATTCGTTCAGAATCAATGTACTGGTAATACAGGGTGACAGTGACCAACAGACTTGGCTGCAACACTTGCCCCATTTTCTGTCTCATGAAACTTATCACCCGTACTCAGTTCTCTACCTTTCTTTAGCCATATGTAACAGATTACATTTGCGGGATCCTGATCCGGTATCTAATACCCAGGACGCAGAGGATTTCTGACCTACTTTCTTGTTGTACGTACCTCTTTCTTTACTGAGAAACTGTTCTTTATAATGAACACACCCGAAGGAGATGCATCATATGCACTTTCTTCGTTTAGGCGGCATGGGAATTCTGGTATTCCCCTATTTCCTATTCTGTCTTATAACAATTATAAGTTGGAGCGGGACCAATGTTCCCCAGCTCAGTATAACAAGCGGGTTCGGTCAATACATCCATATTATTATCTTGATTAAGGCGTGATATGGTCGCTACCTGAAGAGAGAGAGAGAAGAAAACACTCTGCGTGCGCTCTTGCAAGATTAGATTGGTTATTTATTTTATCTAATCAGGATGGCTCCCACTGTTTCTATCAAATCTTCCTTCAAACCTTAACAGGAAAGACTAGCCGGGATTAATTACACTCTACAAGTTCGCCAATCTTTCAGCCAGGCTAGTGTCGGTACTTTGAGGGAGGTTCCCCATGCTTTCGCACGGACCTAATTACAGTAAACCTCGTTTTCCCAGAGGCGTAACCCCGTTGACACCTTTCTAGACACCGACTTGATCGGCTAATTGTAAAGTGCAAAAATCTCCCAGCAGTAACAATTACTCGCAGTGGGTATCGGGATCCAACTATCACATAGAAGGTATGCAATCTCATTGCAAGTTTCAACACTTGAAACTCCCGATAATGGTTTTCACCCCTAGCACCTATGACCTTGGCTAAGGTCAACAAATCATAAGCACTAGTCAAGTTCTACCCGTCATTTCATGATTAATTAGACCCACCCACATGACCCTTGGCTAACGTCAACAAAGACACATGACTGTCCTAACTAATCGCATCATATGCGGTGTAGGAAGACATCACTTAGCTACCGTACACTGTGCCTTGACTATGGTCAACAAACACAGCACCAATACTAAGTACTCTACTTCCTAAAATGACGGAGGGTTGCGGCTGGTTTTTAAGAAAACCATTAATGCTTTGAACTTGATCTCGTTGCGGAATCAAATGGTTTTTAAATGGAATGTTTTTGAGGCTTTTCCAGTTTTGCTAAAGGGGTCACTCCCGGTGAAGGGATCGTCGGCCCTTTCCTCGTCGAATGAGGTACAGGATATATCATATATATCACTGTGCAAAGCAGAAACTATAGAAGCAATCAAAAAACAAACTGAGAGTTGTAGCATCTGCCAGTTATTGCTAAAGGAGTCACTCCCGGTGAAGGGATTGTTAGTTATATGTATGCCCTAGAGGCCATTACTGTACATAGGATGTATATTGTAGTGGATGCTGGGACATATATAGGGAGGACTTTCTCGCTCGACATGATAGTATGCTATCTGGTTACTCTTTACCTTAACGTGTACACTGATTGTCTCTCTGTTACATGTTGGTCAAGCCATTAGGATGTGTACTTGACTACCTGGACTATGATGCGGATCATACTAGTGGGGACATGGTAGTCCATAAGTACATCCTTCAAAGTCCCTAGTCGTGGGTGTATCGAGACGGGGCATCGATATACCAGAGTAGACTAGCGTATACCTTCTCGACCCATACAGATGGGCGATGGATGATCCCATATCCATTGGTGTTTGACATCGGAGATGATATACGGGTGCTCAGTGGAGACTGGTACACTGGACGGACTCGCCGAGAACTCCCAGATGGTATTATACCTCACGTCAGATGGCAGTTCTCTGGTGACACTGGTACAGAGTAGTCTGTTGACCCGAGATCATCATAGAGTTTTTTGTGGTTCCCACTGTGCTTTGATTTCCATCTTACCACGTCCAAGAGGGCGTGCAAAACGGTGGTTTTTGGGTATAGTCCTGAGTCACATGGAGGCAATGAGCGATAGGAGGGGATTCGTCTCTCCCGGTATAGGGGGTTGATGTTACGCTGTGTTCGATTGGCTATAACAGGAATTCCCTGGCCAGGGTTGCTGAGATTTACTGGTAAGTGTTACCAGTAGTTTCTCGAAGTGTTATAGACCTCATATCGACACGACTTATCGAGCTATTGGGGTCTGACGTTTACCACCCCTAGGCAAGATATGCGACATATCAGACGATCAGACCGGACTGTACGGTAGTGTTACTGGTTGGATTCACTGGAGTGTGAGCGGGCTTGCTCGTCGATCTTCAGATCGCTCAATACCCGGGTGGCCGTTACGTTTAGCAGACCGCTTGCGGCTTGTGGGTGTTTGATATGATCATCACCTGCTGCCGGCGTATTGACGAGTCTTTAGAGTCCTACACAGAGGTTTCCTGGCTCAAGCAAAACGAAATAAGAGCACATATGAGATATGTGCGGGACCGAGAATAATGCGTGTATGTGATACCGTATTCCATTCTCGCGATGAATGTATCGATTGTTTGTATGCGATATAACCTAGTTATCGAATCAAGGGTTGATTCGATAAGCCGATACATTGTATACTAGTCGGTTGTGTGCGACATGACCGGATCATTGAATCAAGTGTTGATTTAATGATTTAGTGCATAATTATATATTTGATATATTACTTTGCATTAAATAGTATCGGTTCACTTTAGATGGATTTTCTCACTCACCCGTGCGCATTGCATATGCGATATGATTTTGTGCACTTGCTTGTATCATATTTGATGATGCATGCATAACTTGGGTTGTGTAAAGAATTGACCATGGTTTTATGAAAGGTTAGGGTTTTATTTCCATATTCATTTATTTAATTATTCTTTTAGAAAATTAAATGGCAAAGAGAAATAAAATGGTTGCTTTCATTTTGTTTTGTTTCTTTCATGAAACATTTGACCATTTTGTCTCCTTGCTAAACCCTAACCCTTTATTTAACCTTAGTCAATTCTCTACACATTACCATAGTTAAAATTATGATAAGGATTGATTTTTATATTCTATTCTATTCTTATCATAATACTTATCTTCTTCTTGCTCTTCTTCTTCTTCATTTTTCTTCACTTGAAGAAAGCAAGGTCATCAATGGTGATTGATGATAAAGAGTGAGAAATCCAAAACTAAAGTCTACCCACTTCCTATTTCTTCATCCTCTACCTCTTGCCAAATAGTAGAGTGTGTTTACTTCACAAGATTCTTGACTTGGTGAAGTCGGAGCTTGATTTAGCGATGCCTCGACGTAGATCATCTTCGGCATGGACATCGACGACCTAGCTCGCCATTTCTCCGACGAAGCGACACTAGAGCCCGGATTTTGATTTGGACAGCGGAGACGACTTCGTTGCGGAGCTATGGAGGTGGAGCACCGGATCTACAAAGGTTGTATTTCCGTATCTCTTAGTTAAGTGTTAACTAGTTCTTGTTTTCGCCTAGAAATCTAGCAAACGATCCGTACATTAGGGTTTCTCGGCACCGAATTTTTGAAATTGCTATGGTAGATGCCTTTAGAGACCTCACTAGAGTGCCTAGGAACCCTACAGTGGTATCAGAGCCTAGCTAGAGCCTTAGGCGAAGTCCAGACGGAATTTGAAGTCCGAACGAACCCGAAACCCGATCACAATCATGCTCTCTGGACATTTTGTAAAATCTGGGATTTTTCCTTATTAAAAAGTGCTAAAAAATTCAGCAGGGATTTTTATGAATTACTGTGAAAAACGGAGATCTAACTCCGTCATAACGGCGCGGAACCGCGGCCTAAGCCCACGTGGCGCGGCAGTTCCGCGGCGCTACTATTGAGTCTTTGACTCCCTTTTGCACAGTAATTCCTTTTTTAATATGCTGAGTTTTCTGGGATTTTTTAATAATTTTTCAAGAGTTGAATTTTTCAGAGGTGGTTTTGGGGTTTCGGAGTTTCGATCGGAATATCAAATTTTGTCTGTGTGCCTTTTCGGTTAAATTGCAGACTATGTTAAAAAGTTCGACCGGATATAAATACCCAATTTTTCCCCTGTCGGGAAATTTCCAAGTGTTGGATTTTTCCGTAGTTTAAGGACGTTCTAAGTAGTGCAAGTAATGCGATGGACCCTCTAGAAGACAACAAACCTTAACTCGATTATGTGATCGTCTTGAACTGCCCTTTGAACCTTCGGGTTTGGGGCAGTACGGCGTGCCACATGTGAGGCGTTGGCTTGACCCTTCTACGGCTGGACCGTTGGTACTGAGGCACGAACGGAGTGTTGTTAGACTTGTTTCATGTGTTGAGCTGTATCGGGAAAACTTGGGTATTCGACTGTTCGATCGGAAAGTTTAACATTTTCTGTTTATCTGGAATGTGATACAACAATTGGAATTCACAAAAGTTATGTGATAACTGAATGAATGTTATAAACATAGCAGTTTAGTCTCACTTGATCGGTTGCCACGGAATTTTGATGTGATCAAAAGTCCGTCGCAATCACGTAACGTACGCGGATACTCGCCGGGTAAACTTTATAGACAGCTTCACTCCATAGCCCCGACCAAGTGACTGTAGGAGAACCCCGTCGCCGAAAGCATCCGTTCGGGTGCTCGCGGTAGCGGTGTTCCGCCTTGGTGCACTTCGTCGACGGTATCAGGGGTGCGACCGTCTACTGAAGTTTGCGACGAGCATTCGATCAGTATGTCGGGAATCCTGTTGAATTGCCCGACTTGATATTGAAAAGAGTTTTCGATATTGAGACTAAAATGCGGGGTTTATAAATGTTAGGCATGTGATGTCTAAGGTATTCATTTGATTAGGCATGCGATGTCTATGCAGATTGCGGATTCCAACTGTTGTAGTTTTACACTTTCTTTTCTGTGACCGTAAGTGTAATATGTGATATCGCCGGTTTCGTTGCTATATGCCAACGACAATTGGGATGCGCATATTTACTTACGTTGATGACATGTGATGTTATGTGTTGCTGGATATGTTATATTGGATCGTCGTGTTTGAATAGCCGGGGGTATTTATGTGAGATGAGTGTTTTTCATTTTCATTCATGTAAAAACTTGTATGTAATATTCTTTTATTGGGGCACTTCCAGGTTGCGGAAGTTGTCACCTTTTGTATATTATTTACTTTTCCGCACTAGGATAGACCCAAGGAGGAGGGCACAAGTAACCGGGTTCTGGAGTCCAGTGGGAGACCAACTCGAGGAGTCGAGTCCGGGTCTCCTAACTCCAGAATTGGTAGGGTTGCTTGCCGCTCTCGTAGGGGTCTAGGGGTGTGGGTTTGGCTATTCATCACGACCGTGGAATCCGTGTTTTATACTGGCTCGTATTGAAAACACGGACGTCCTAGTATATCCAATATTTCATATGTTTTTTCTGCTGTGCTTTATCTGTGATGAGATCATGCGATGTTCTGTGGCAGATATTATATATAGTATATATGATATATTATATAGACGTTACTTATGTTTTACACCCGCGCTAGCCCTGCCCTGCTCTGTCGTTAGTTACCTAACCTAACGGTGCACGAGGGGACATCGAGGCGAATGCGGATGGCATAAGTGTACGTCATATCTATCTGTGATGTTTAGGTACTTAAATGATGGGACTTCATTAATGAGATTAATGAAATTAAAAGAAACCTAAGATGTTGTAAAATCGAATTTCAAAATAAAACAGGTAGCTACAGTTCTTGCTTTGCACAGTGATATATATGATATATCCTGCACCTTATTGATGAGGAAAGGACCGAGATCCCTTCACCGGGAGTGACTCCTTTAGCAATAACTGGCAGATGCTACACACTCGGTTTGTCTTTTGATAGCTTTTAAGAGTTCTGCTTTGCACAGTGATATATGTGATATATCCCGCACCTCATTTGACGAGGAAAGGACCGACGATCCCTTCACGGGGAGTGACTCCTTTAGCAAAACTAGAAAAGCCTCAAAAGCACTCCATTTTAAAATCATTTGATTCTACAACGATATCAAGTTCATTACGCAATAGGTTTTCAGAAAAACCTGTCGTAGCCCTCCGTCATTTCAGATAACTGCTGTTTAGTATTCATGCTGCGTTTGTTGGCCTCCGTCAAGGCGCAGTGTGCGGTAGCTAACCAGTATTTATCTGCTTATGCATATGATGCAGATTGAGTTAGGGTAGTCGTGCGGCCTTGTTGACCTCCGTCAAGGGTCGTGCGGGTGGGTTTAATTCGATCAAGAAATGACGGGATGAACTTGACTAGTAGCCTATGGTTTGTTGACCTCCGTCAAGGTCATAGGGTGCTAGGGGCAAAATATTATCGGGAATTTCAAGTGTTGAAATTTGCAATGAGATTGCATACCTTCTATGAGATAGTTGGATCCCGATACCCGCTGCGAGTAATTGTTACTCCTGGGAGAGTCTTATACATTACAATTAGCCGATCAAGTAGGTGTCTAGAAAGGTGTCAACGAGGTTACGCCTCTGAGAAAACGAGGTTTACATTAATTAGGTTCGTGCGAAAGCACGGGGGACCTCCCTCAAAGTACCGACACTGGCCTGGCTGAAAGATTGGCGAACTTGTAGTGTGTAATTAATCCCGGCTAGTCTTTCCTTTTAGGGTTTGAAGGAAGATTTGATAAAAAGCAGTGGGAGCCATCCTGATTAGATAAAATAATAACCAATCTATTCTTGCAAGAGCGCACGCTGAGTGTTTTCTTCTCTCTCTCTCCTGGTAGCGACCATATCACGCCTTAATCAAGATAATAAAACGGAATATTGACCGAACCCGCTTGTTATACTGAGCTGGGGAACGTTGGTCCCGCTCCAACTTATAATTGTTATAAGACAGAGCAGGAAATTGGGGAATACCAGATTTCCCGTGCCGCCCAAACGAAGAGAGTGCATACTGATGCATCATCTTCGGGTGTGTTCGTTACAAAGAACTGTTTCTCAGTATCCTCCAAATCCTGGGTATATGATACCGGATCAGGATCGCAGATATGTAATCTGTTACATAGGGCTACAAAAGGGTAGAAAAACTGAGAACGGGTGATAAGTTTCATGAGGCAGAAAACGGGGCAAGAGTTGCAGCCAAGTCTGTCGGTCACTGTCACCCTGTATTACCGATACTTTGATTCTGAACGAATGTTATTAGATACCGAACCTGATATACAAAATCATATCAGTTTCTTTATTAGTAAAGAAAGGATATTATTTTGTATTGTTGGATAATGTTTTGAACATTTCCTATATCAAAAGTTGATCAGTTCAGGCACGTTATCTAAAAGCATTAATGTTCTAAATCAAACTACAGTTCTTAGTATACATGAACACACACAAGAGGAAGAGTTCAGAAATGGACAAATCCTTCTTGAGGTATTGTAGACTAGGTCAGATCAATATGACCCGACTAGCTAGAGTTACATTTAGATGCATATTTAAATTGGTTTGAATTTACATCTTGTGAAACTCGCCAGTCATGTCACAAAGATAAGATGACCATTGCTCTGTTTATTGAAAACAGAGAAAGAGTTAGTGAACTCTTGGGACTGATACATGATGATGTATGTAAGGTCTCCTGTCTACACATGCCAGGACTGATTCTTTATACTTCATTATATTCTCTGATAATCTGTCAAGATTCAGTCATACGTTCCTGTTGAAACATGAGTCCGAACCTTTTGAGATATTCACAGAATATAAGTTGGAAGTAGAGAACCAAGTTACGGGTAAAAGTATTATGTCATTTGATGTGATCAAGGAGGAGAATACTTGAGCACGGAAATTCTGGACTATTCATAAGGAGAATGAGATTCATATGGTGTGCTCTATGATGAGTACTACTGAGTTACCATTTTCCTTAAGGGAGTTGTGCACTTAAAAAGCTGCATACCTATTGAATATGGTTCCAATCAAATCAATTGCCTACCACTTCATATGTGATATGGAAGGGGAAGAGCCCATATCTTAAGTTAGTTAAGATTTGGGGTTGTCCGGCCTATGTCTAAAAGCAAAATCCGGACAAGCTCGAGGCAAGGTCTGTAATGTAGAACTGGAAATGTTCCAGCCATACAAACTGCAGCTGATGATTTGATAGAACCAAAGGATTCAGTAGATTCCAACGAACCTCAGCCTCTCCGCCGATCTAGTAGGGTTCCTCACCCACCTGAGAGATAATTCTGTTTCTCTATGACAGTGGGAGCGAGGATTGCATCATGAGATGATGACCCAACTAGCTTCGAGCTGGCCATCAGGAGTAAGACTCTGTAAGAATGGCTGGATGTTTAGCGATCTGAGATGGAATCCATGTACACCAGCAAAGTATGGACTTTGGCTGCTATATCTGAAGGGTTAAATCCCCATCAGGAGCAAGTATATCTTGAGAAGATTACTTGGTGTAAATGGAAAAGTTGAGACTTTCAAAGCTAGACTTGTTAAAGGTTCTAATCATTGACCAGGCGTGGATAATGATAAAACCTTTTCCAGTACCTATGCTTAAGTCTATCCAGATCCTACTTGCCACGGCTACATACCATAACTACGATATCTGGTAGTTGGGTGCCATGACTGCTTTTCTAAATGATGTTTTAGAAGAGTACGTCTATAAGTACACAGCCAAAGGGCTTCGTAAACAGTGGGAGCAGCGGAAACGTGTGCAAGATGCTTTATAGGATTAAAGCAGGCATCGCGGAGTTGGAACATCTGTTTTGATGGATTAGTCAAAGAGTTTGACATCATCAAAATGGTAGATGAACCTTGTATAAAACAAAAAGGTAGTAGGGAGTATGGTAGCGATCCTCGTAGAGTACGTGGATGACATACTCTTGATGAGAAAGGAGTTTCTTATGCTACGATCGATCAATCTCCGCTTATCACAATGATTCTCCATATAGGATCAAAGT
This sequence comes from Agapanthus africanus, assembly GCA_030015575.1. NCBI lineage: Eukaryota > Viridiplantae > Streptophyta > Magnoliopsida > Asparagales > Amaryllidaceae > Agapanthus > Agapanthus africanus. The sequence goes on from CM057337.1 coordinate 546,148,839, forward strand.
GATACCTCCTAAATCCTGAGTTTTAGATCTATGAGATAGATTTAATTGGATGTTAGGAATCTCACTAGTTGTAGTAAGATGGTATCAATAGATCCTGGGGAGAATCACTGGAAGTGTTCCAGAGTGATAAAGACGACTGAATGTCAGTCGCAGGCATTGTCTTTAACCTTGGTAAAGGGACGGTATGTTGGAAGAGTTCCTAGCTAGATACCGTGACAAACTAGACGATAAAGGCAGGATACATCGCTACTTAAGATGCTACCAAAGAGACTGTTTGGATGTATAATGGTTCATGAGATGAACTACGTTCCTACCATTGTGAGACAATGGAGTTATGGCTTATGCCAAGGAACGCCGGTCCCATCAGTGATCCAGACTTATTCTAAGGCAGTATCACCTGATCATGGAGATGGTTGATCTCCAGGTTGATCGAGGCAAGGAGAGCAGACTTAGAGGATAACGCAGCGGATCCACTCACGAAGGCCTATTCCCAGAGAGAGACTTTTATGGGATGGTTGAGTATGAGATACTACAACCACTGCTACAGATGGCCCTAGTGCAAGTGGGAGATTGTTAGTTATATGTATGCCCTAGAGGCCATTACTGTACATAGGATGTATATTGTAGTGGATGCTGGGACATATATAGGGAGGACTTTCTCGCTCGACATGATAGTATGCTTTCTAGTTACTCTTTACCTTAACGTGTACACTGATTGTCTCTTTGTTACATGTTGGTAAAGCCCTTAGGATGTGTACTTGACTACCTGGACTATGATGCGGATCATACTAGTGGGGACATGGTAGTCCATAAGTACATCCTTCAAAGTCCCTAGTCGTGGGTGTATCGAGACGGGGCATCGATATACCAGAGTAGACTAGCGTATACCTTCTCGACCCATACAGATGGGCGATGGATGATCCCATATCCATTGGTGTTTGACATCGGAGATGATATACGGGTGCTCAGTGGAGACTGGGTACACTGGACGGACTCGCCGAGAACTCCCAGATGGTATTATACTTCACGTCAGATGGCAGTTCTCTGGTGACACTGGTACAGAGTAGTCTGTTGACCCGAGATCGTCATAGAGTCTTGTGTGGTTCCCACTGTGCTTTGATTTCCATCTGACCACGTCCAAGAGGGCGTGCAAAACGGTGGTTTTGGGTACAGTCCCGAGTCACATGGAGGCAATGAGCGATAGGAGGGGATTCGTCTCTCCCCGGTATAGGGGGTTGATGTTGCGCTGTGTTCGATTGGCTATAACAGGAAATCCCTGGCCAGGGTTGCTGAGATTTACTGGTAAGTGTTACCAGTAGTTTCTCGAAGTGTTATAGACCTCATATCGACACGACTTATCGAGCTATTGGGGTCTTGACGTTTACCACCCCTAGGCAAGATATGCGACATATCAGACGATCAGACCGAACTGTACGGTAGTGTTACTGGTTGGATTCACTGGAGTGTGAGCGGGCTTGCTCGTCGATCTTCAGATCGCTCAATACCCGGGTGGCCGTTACGTTTAGCAGACCGCTTGCGGCTTGTGGGTGTTTGATATGATCATCACCTGCTGCCGGCGTATTGACGAGTCTTTAGAGTCCTACACAGAGGTTTCCTGGCTCAAGCAAAACGAAATAGGAGCACATATGAGATATGTGCGGGACCGAGAATAATGCGTGTATGTGATACCGTATTACATTCTCGCGATGAATGTATCGATTGGTTGTATGCGATATAACCTAGTTATCGAATCAAGGTTGATTCGATAAGCCGATACATTGTATACTAGTCGGTTGTGTGCGACATGACCGGATCATTGAATCAAGTGTTGATTTAATGATTTAGTGCATAATTATATATTTGATATATTACTTTGCATTAAATAGTATCGGTTCACTTTAGATGGATTTTCTCACTCACCTGTGCGCATTGCATATGCGATATGATTTTGTGCACTTGCTTGTATCATGTTTGATGATGCATGCATAACTTGGGTTGTGTAAAGAATTGACCATGGTTTTATGAAAGGTTAGGGTTTTATTTCCATATTCATTTATTTAATTATTCTTTAGAAAATTAAATGGCAAAGAGAAATAAAATGGTTGCTTTCATTTTGTTTTGTTCTTTCATGAAACATTTGACCATTTTGTCTCCTTGCTGAACCCTAACCCTTTATTTAACCTTAGTCAATTCTCTACACATTACCATAGTTAAAATTATGATAATGATTGATTTTTATATTCTATTCTATTCTTATCATAATACTTATCTTCTTCTTGCTCTTCTTCTTCTTCATTTTTCTTCACTTGAAGAAAGCAAGGTCATCAATGGTGATTGATGATAAAGAGTGAGAAATCCAAAACTAAAGTCTACCCACTTCCTATTTCTTCATCCTCTACCTCTTGCCAAGTAGTAGAGTGTGTTTACTTCACAAGATTCTTGACTTGGTGAAGTCGGAGCTTGATTTAGCGATGCCTCGACGTAGATCATCTTCGGCATGGACATCGACGACCTAGCTCGCCATTTCTCCGACGAAGCGACACTAGAGCCCGGATTTTGATTTGGACAGCGGAGACGACTTCGTTGCGGAGCTATGGAGGTGGAGCACCGGATCTACAAAGGTTGTATTTCCGTATCTCTTAGTTAAGTGTTAACTAGTTCTTGTTTTCGCCTAGAAATCTAGCAAACGATCCGTACATTAGGGTTTCTCGGCACCGAATTTTGAAATTGGCATGGTAGATGCCTTTAGAGACCTCTAGCAAACGTCCGTGTTTTTAATACGAGCCAGTATAAAACAAAGATTCCACGGTCGTGATGAATAGCCAATCCCACACCCTTAGACCCTTACGAGAGCGGCAAGCAACCCTACCAATTCTAGGGTTAGGAGACCCGGACTCGACTCTTCGAGATGGCCTCCCACTGGACCCCAGAACCCGGTTACTTGTGCTCCCCTCCTTGGGTCTATCCTAATGCGGAAAAGTAAATAATATACATCAACGGTGGCATCTTCCGCAACCTGGAAGTGCCCCAATAAAAGAATATTACATACAAGTTTTTACATGAATGAAAAAGAAAAACACTCATCTCACATAAAAACCCCCGGCTATTCAAACACGACGATCCAATATAACATATCCAGCAACACATAACATCACATGTCATCAACGTAAGTAAATATGCGCATCCCAATTGTCATTGACATATAGCAACGAAACCGGCGATATTACATATTACACTTACGGTCACAGAAAAGAAAATGTAAAACTACAACAGTTGGAATTCGCAACCTCTTTAGACATCACATGCCTAATCAAATGAAATACTTAGACATCGCATGCCTAACAATTATAAACCCCGCATTTTAGTCTCATTATCGAAAACTCTTTTCAATATCAAGTCGGGCAATTCAACAGGATTCCCGGCATTCAGATCGAATGCTCGTCGCAAACTTTAGTAGACGGCCGCACCCCCGATGCCGTCGACGAAGTGCACCAAGGCGGAACACCGCTGCCGCGAGCACCCGAACGGATGCTTTCGGCGACGGGGTTCTCCTACAGTCACTTGGTCGGGGCTATGGGGTGTAGCTGTCTATTAAGTTTACCCGGCGAGTATCCGCGTACGCTACGTGATTGCGATGGACTTTTGATCACATCAAAATTCCGTGCCAACCGATCAAGTGAGACTAAACTGCTATGTTTATAACATTCATTCACTTATCTCATAACTACTTGTGGATTCCAAATATTGTATCACATTCCAGATAAAATAGAAAATGTTAAACTTTCCAATCGAACAATCGAAAACCCAAGTTTTCCCGAAACAACTCAACACATGAAATAAGTTTAAAAACATTCACTTCATGCCTCAGTACCAACGGTCCAGCCGTAGAAGGGTCAAGCCAACGCCTCACATGTGGCACGCCATACTGCCCCAAACCCTAAGGTTCAAAGGGCAGTTCAAGACGGTCACATAATCGAGTTAAGGTTTGTTGTCTTCTAAAGGGACCATCACGTTACTTGCACTACTTAGAACGTGATTAAACTACGGAAAAATCCAACAATTGGAAATTTTCCAGCAGGGGAAAAAATGGGTATTTATATCCGGTCGAACTTTTTAACATGTTCTAAAATTATCCGGAAAAACTTAATAAACAAAGTTAAATAATCCGATTGAATTATCGAGTCCCCAATACACCCCAGAAAACTCAACTCTTGAGTGAAACATAAAAATTCCCAGAAGAATCAGCAAACACCAACTGAGGTTACTGTGCAAAAAGAATTCCCTGATCAGTACAAACGGCCGCGGAACCGCCGCCAATACCATGTTAAGGCCGCGGTTCCGCGGCGCTTTAGCCGTATCACAGTCACGTGCTTCATAGTAACCCTTGTATTTTCCTGCTGATATTTTTGAGAATTTTTAATTTGAAAAAAAGCACAATTTTCAAAAATGTACAGAGAGGGGTCAAGGATTAGGGTTTCGGGTTCGATCGGGTTTCTAACTCCGTCTACGCATCGCCTAAGGCTCTAGCTAGGCTCTGATACAACTGTAGGGTTCCTAGGCACACCCATGAGGTTCTACAAGTGATCAAACATGGCTAATTCTAAATTTTCATGTGCCAAAGAATCCTTATGCAAGATCGATAACTAGAGGTAAAGGCGAAACAAGCAAGTAAACAACTTTAATGCTAAAGGAAAGTGACTACAACCTTTGTAGATCCGGTCCTCCACCTCCATAGCTCCGTGATGACGTCCCTCCGCTGTACCCATCGGAATCCTAGACTCTCGCGGTGGTTTCATCGGAGAAAAGATCGGGCTAGGTCGTCGACTTCGATGCCGAAGATGATCTACGTCGAGGCAACTCAAGATCAAGCTCCAACTTCATCAAGTCATGAAACTTGTGAAGAAAACACTCTATACTACATGGAAAGTGGTAGAGGATGAAGAAATAGGAAGTGGGTTCACTTTAGAATTGGATTTCTCACTCTTTTTCTCATTTCACCATTGAAGCTAGCAAGCTTCTTTCTTCTTGAAGAAGAAGAAGAAGAAGAAAAAGAATATGACAAGTATATTAAAAATAAAAAATAAAGCTATTCTTATCATATAGCAACCATGGTTAAGTGTAGAGAATAAACTAGGGTTAGGTTTAATGGTTAGGTTAAGGCTAAGAAACAAAATGGTCAAAGCTTCAAAGCTTCATGAAGTTTCAAGAAAGAAACAAAGTTAGCCACCATTTTATTCTTGCCAAAATAAATGAATAAAAGAATAAATAAATAAGTAAAGATTACAAAACCCTAACCATTAACCTAAACAAGGTTTAAAGCATACACATACCCAAGTTTGCATGTATCATCAAACATGATACGAACTAGTACACAAAACTATATCATATATACAATGTGCACTTCAAGTGAGAAAATCCATCTAAAGTGAACAAATATTAGTTAATGCAAAGTAATATATCAAATATATAATTATACATTAAATCATTAAATCAACACTTGATTTAACGATCCGGTCATATCGCATATGACCGACTAATATCCAATGTATCGACTTATCGAATCAATCCTCGATTCGATAACTAGGTTATATCACATACAACCATTCGATACATTCATCGCGAGAATAGAATACGGTATCACATACACGCATTATTCTCGGTCCTGCACATATCTCATATGCGCTCCTATTTCGTTTTGCTTGAACCAGGAAACCTCTGTGTATGACTCTAAAGACTCGTCAATACGCCGGCAGCAGGTGATGATCATATCAAACACCCACAAGCCGCAAGCGGTCTGCTAAACGTAACAGCCACCCGGGTATTGAGCGATCAGAAGATCGACGAGCAAGCCCGCTCACACTCCTGTGAATCCAGCCAGAAACACTTACCGCACAGTCCGGTCTGTTCGTCTGATATGTCGTATATCTTTCCTAGGGGTGGTAAACGTCAGACCTCAATAGCTTGATAAGTCATGCCGATATAAGGTCCATAACATGTGTGAAACTACTGATAACACTTACCAGTAGATCACTGCAACCCTGGCCAGGGATTTCCAGTTATGGCCAGTCGTGCATAGCGCAACATCAACCCCAAATACCGGGAGAGACGAATCCCCTCCTATCGCTCATTGCCTCCATGTGAATCGGGACTGTACCCAAAAACCACCTGTTTGCATGACTCAGTAGAGCCGTGGTAGGGTGGAAATCAAAGCACAGTGGGAGACACACAAGACTCTATGACGATCTCGGGTCAACAGACTAAGCTGTACCAGTGTCACCAGAGAACTGCCATCTTGTAACATTTCAAAAAGATAAAATATTAATTTTGGGAATTTTTATAATTTAATATTATTTTATTGATTATTTTAATATTAAATTTATAATTAAATGCAAATAAATAGGAATAATGTTAGAAAAATTATGGAAAATTCTAAAATAGGGTAAATTAGATAATTATGACATTTTAAAGTTTTTGTGATTAGTTTGACACTAATTTAGTGCTAATCGCGATTAAAAATCGCTAATCGGATTTTTGGCTTTTTTTGTGCAAAACTAGCACATATCATTTTTATCACACTTGTGCATTTTCTACCATGTTACTTTGGGTTTACTATTGGGGTGAGAAGGTTTTGGAAATAAAGAAAAAAGGAAAAAGGAAAAGAAAAGGGAAAAGGAATAAAGAATTGGTAGTAGGTGAGAGAGAGAGGTATGGACCATTGACTTGAACCCTTAGCCATTTTTCCCCCTCTCATTTTCTCCCCCTCTCCCATGCTTGCTGCTGCTGCCTCTCCTCCATCTTCCTCCCCTCTTCAACTCCTCACTTCATCTCAAAAATCACTCCAAAACCCCAATCTCCTTTCATTAAAAATGTGCAAAATCCCTAGATCTACACATGGAGCTAAAGAAGCAAGGATTTTGGCCACTAAGGGGCAACTCAAGAAAATTCTTGAGTTGCCAAATGAGGTATTTTCTGGATCATTAGCTTGGTTTATGCATTACTTATACCCCATGTTTAGTTTAGAATTGAAATTGTGGGTTTTTGTGGAATTGAGAAAAACCTAGTTAGGGTTTGAGTGAAGTTGTGTTGTATTATGAAATTGAGCTCAGTAGAGGTTTTACCAACACCCTAGTGTATGAATTGGAACCCAAAACCTGAAGCTAAAAACAGAATACGGATTTTAGAAACCAATATCGGGGAAATTGTGTAATCTGTGATGGTTAACTTGAATCTGCTAACACCCCGTGACCCCTAAAATAATATTGAGTGGACAGTAAGATGTGCAGGCACCAGAGAGGCAACACCCCAAACCCTAGCCCCCAACTCATCCGTACGGCCGCCGAAATCCCCATTCTGGCCGCAATTTGCGGCCAGACCAGAGAGGAATTTCGTCGTTTTGCGTGCCTGGCCCTATTTCCTCAATTCTTGGCCCTGGGTACTTCTAGTTTTGACAGATTCTATCTAGGGTGAAATCTGGGACATATATCCTAAGTTGCTTTTTGGGTTTCGTGTTTCCGTATTTGTGATTCTGAAATTGTGGACTTTGTTTTGCCTCGACTATTTGGCGTTTATACGACGATATAGAGGATTTATTGATGGTTTTGAAGGCGTGCCATAGGTTCTCACCTATAGGCGCCTTATCGTATCGTTTTGGATTTCATGCGCCGTTTTAGCTTGGATTTGGTTTTAATGCGCATATACGATATTTTGATGTGTAGGTACCCATGAAGACTTTGGGACGACAAGCAAATGCGTGGTGACGTCCGCTAATGATGATGCAAGGTGAGTAGATTATATCTACAGGGGGAAGTCGGGTGGATGGCGTATAGCACCCCCGCAGTCCATAGATAGATTACTATATAGTTATTGTGATAGTTAGGTGTATTATGGATAGTGTAGGGTTAGAAGTGACTAGTGTAGTTCATAGTCGCGAACCCTAGAATAGAGTTACACCTACACGCACACCCTTGCATATTACTTATACTTGCACTGTGTTTTGATGATATGGGATGACTTTGGAGATGAGTCGATGATGTAGGCTTTGTGCCGTAAGATCGGTGATTTGATATGATTCATATTTGGGATATGACTTGTGATTCTTGCTGGCTTTGGATATGTGTTTACCCCCACATGCATACTTTATTGATGGTATCGATTTGTACTAGACATAGAGTAGTACCCCCAGATTATATGTTCTGATGATAGTGATACCTGCTATTTGACGAGATAGTGAGATGTTGACCTGTACCCAGCTTTTGGGGATGCCGTACGATGATTTACCGTACGAGCCGATATTGATGATAGATCCGCACTCATAACTAGAGGATGTCCTACGATATATTTTTGAGGCGGGATTACCGACTATATACCTATATATATATACCGACTCAGATTTAGGTGGTTTCCACACCTACCCCTCCTGATTGACCTGATACTTAGATGTAGTTTGCATAGTAGATACTTCACTGTGGTGTTGACTACTAGATTTCTGCATTTCCATGCTATTCGCATTGCTGGCATATGTTCATTGCTATATTATTATCATGCTGTTAGGACACCAGCACCATTATCGATGATGCGTATGTTCCACGTACACTATTTGCCGGCTCACACACTTCATTATCGATAATTGCCATGCCACTACACGGTAGTATTGTTGCATGATTTCCGATATGACTACTTTTATTTACATGACGCATACATCATGGATTGATTTCATAGCACATCGCATTGGATTTACTTCTTGATGTTGGATTTTCATGTGATTTCTGATTTTGAGGACCGTGGGATTATTTAAGAAAAGATGCTCTATTATGAAAAACCCGGTACCTCGTGATATGATATTTCGGTGCGTCCACCACGCGTTTTCTCGGTGCTGAGACGTGTACTTGAAACCTGATTCGAGGAGTGGATGATCCGTTTGCGGGTTCGTGGTGGGCCCGGTATGGTTCCCCTCGGCAAGATGATCGATGGGTTTTGCCGATTGAGCCTGGAGGCGGGCGAGTACCTACCGGTGATTGTATTTGAGCTCGGTGGATACTGGAGGATACCGACCGGAGTCGAGAGATGGGCGTACTGCCGGGGCCGAGGGCCGATTCCGCAGACATAGCCTGCGGGCCGATCCGGACTGACGGAGCCCGATAGATGAGGATTTACGTGTCGATGCTAGGCACGGGTTTCATGATGTTTTCCATGATTTTGTTTATATCCTCACATTGAATACATGATGCTCATTGTCACTAGGTGACAGGTGGACGGGTTCCACATATATACAGACATGGATTATATACAGACATGGATTATATACAGACATGGTTCATATACAGACTGGATTTACACTTATCATACTTCATTTGTATATATAACAGGGTATGAGGGCGCTGTTATATATACCCTTACACCAATATTAGTGGTATGGGACGCTAATATATGTATATTGATATCATTGATATTTCATCATATTTACTTCATGCAGAAATACCTTATACTGATGGCATGTTATTACCAGAGTACCGGCACTACATACATGATTAGATGTTACCTTGCCACCTTATCACACTCAGATGTACTCTTGTGGTTATATTACTGATCGTTGACTTAGGTTTATGTCTTGCATTCGATTTCTGCTTGTAGATGTTTCTATTCACGAGTTGGCAACTCACCCCCGTTGTGCCACAGTTCTTGCAGGTTCTGCCGTACAGGTTTCATTGCGGCATTTCTGGCACACTACCTTCTTGCGGGTGATTTGCTTTTGGTAGGTGGATTCTTTCGCATCAAGAACCACCATTGTATTTATTTTATTCATTGTATCTAGAATTTCCATCAACCAAAATTTGTATATTGTTTCAGACCTAGACCTTAGTGATGTATTATTCGACCTTAGAGTCGCGCTTAGTAGTATTGCGGTTTTCTTGCTGCTTTTAGCCTTCTTTTGGATTTGATCCTCGCCACTTGGCGTTGTATATTATATCATTGTTGCATGTGTGGTTGTGACCGTCAATTGACGAAGAGCTAGCTCCCGCTTGGGGATGCCTTTATCATTGCTTATATTGTTATCCTTGTTGTACCCCATTCGGTGCCAGTTTTACAAAAGAGACTCTGCCGAAATTTTTAGAAAAGACCTTACTGTTTTCAAAACGTACTTTCGGCTTAGTTATTTAAAAACCTTAATTTCAAACATGTTTTCTTCACTTCTTTAAACCAGTTTCTTTACGAATTCTTAAAAATGGTTTTAGATTTCTGGGCTTTTGGCTTACTTGGATCCGATAGAGTCCTATAGACTTCATATGGTTCAAGGGCCAGTCACGTGCTCTTTCGGGTCGTGACAAAGTTGGTATCAGAGATTGTGATGTCGCCTACCGTGCAGACAGATGGACCAGCTGTTGCTGAGATTGACAGGATGTCTCTTTCAAAGCTTACGAGCTGAGACTGCCGGAGCTTTCAGGCAGATATGAGACAGATGATAGCTAGTCTACCCGATTTGAGAGACGAAGGTGATTCGTCCGATTTTGCGCCGGAGCGGGCCCGGTTGAGTTGAAGATTTCCAGTGTGGAGAGTCTTACTCAGATCTAGAGCAGACCGACTCAGAGATGACCGCCTATGTATTGCCTTTCCTGGAGGATTGAGGCGCTGTTCGGCGTACAGGCGAATAAGCCAGTTGCTGCTGCAAATGACGAGATGTCGCCCAGATGGTTGGAGCTACTGCAGCGTGAGCATATACTTAGAGAGATGATAGCGAGTCGCTAGTCACCTGAGGATGAATGACTAGGACATGTGGTTCGTTCGTTTACCGATGCGAGGTCATCAGATAGATTGTTTCCAGCTAGAGACCACTCCACGCAGGTTCGTTGAGAGTCGATAGAGACGATCGAATGTCAGAAGCCCATTTTCCAAGTTTAAAGTATACGGAAGGACATGCAGGTGATTCTATGGACCCTCTAGAAGAATGAAACGCTAACTCGACTTAATGACCGTGTGAAAGCCTTTGAACCTTAGGGTTTGCGGCAGTTCCACGGCGCCATTAGTGAGGCTTGGGTTTGCCCTTCTACGGCTGGACCACCGACGCTGTGGCATGTAATCGATACTATTAGACTGTACCCATGATGTGATCTCTTGGGGGATTATGAGGTTCTGACGAGTCGATCGGATGATTCGACATCATTCGGGCATTATGTGATGGGATGCGTTGCTCGGGATACTCCAGATACGAGGATAACCGTTGGAGCACTGTCCATGCAGCCATGATGAGACGAGTCCGAATCAGTCGATATTGACGCAGAGTGAAGAAAAGAGTTCGCAAGATATTTCGACGAGATGACGCCCCACTCCGCCGACATCAGAGATGTGATATGCACCCAGAGGCGTGGTATATGGATATATTTTCCAGAAAGAAGCGCGTTAAGTATGCAGCCGTTCCGGAATAAGCTTTAGCTTCAGCATTGGATGATGACTTCCGGGCAATTCGCAGGATTGAGATTTGAGAAAGGAACCTCGACAGGACCCTTCTGGAGAGCGATACGAGAAGACCTAGACCCGGGAGTGGTCGTATTGCGCACACCAGCAGGACAGAGTTCGGTATTTTCGACGAGGTAGTTGACCAGGTTCGGATAAAGGAACTTACCCAGATGCAGTGCGAATTGATCAAGGACGGACGAGTATTCAGTATTCCTCCGATGGTTAGGACGCGTTCCCGAGGACCTGTTCGGCCTGACATCTTCTACAGAATGATGAAGCTACAGAGTACGCGATTTCGAGTCCGTGCGAGAGACTTCAGATTGGCCATGGCCGAGAACAGTGCAGTGCGTAGTAGCTTAGCGTGACGTCATAGTGGACGACGATAGAGACTGGTGGAACAAGAGGTTCGTGTGAGACACTGACGAGCTGTCATTACTTCCCGTCAAGACTAGAGACCTGATATGCTTACAGAGACGTTGGAATGCGACCAGTTTCCGAGAAAATATTGTGCTGAGGACACAGGTGTCTTTTGAGCGAGAAGAGGTTGTGCAGGAAAGCCAGCCTCTGTACAGATCGGCATAGGCATGATCGGAAGAGACCCTGAGCAGGATTCCTTCCGGGACATTGCTACAATGATGTTTGCACCCAGGATCAGATGTGTGACGTGCTTTCAGAGAGACAGAGGCCGACGCCAGTGATATGCTGCCTTACGAGTGGTCGTGAGGTTTGACCGAGAGGCGACCAGAGAAGTGCCAGAACGGAATCGACCCCGTTAGCACACCTGACAGGGCCGATGAGCCGATTGACCGCGAGATAGGAAATCCGCAAAGAAGATAAGGACCCAGAGTCAGAGGACGCCAGACCGTGAGCAAGAGGCAAGTAGATATCTTGCGCTGCTAGCAGTGGATGCACCGACTCCTTCTCGACCTCGAAGGAGGAACTACCGACGACGGTATTTATGATTTGTGATTTTGTGATTTGATTATCACGTATCCGTCATTTTGGATTTCGGTATTTTGGCCGTTCTATTTGCGTGATTTGGTTTTGATGACTGAGTTTCATGATATTGGTTTCATGCACCCACTGGATATTTATATATTTTGCGCAGAGTTATTACATTTGAGATATTGATTGAGATTTCATGCCTACAGTATGCAGTGATTTGATTTGCACTTCCAGCGTAGTTTTCATGCACCCTTAGTGTTTTGATATACGATTTTGGTGCACGCCAGATGCACTAAATCGGGATTCTTCGTGCATGTCACATGCACCTGATTTTTTTTTCTGTCAGACACACATGTTGCCTACGACAGATGTTTCGTGCACACCAGTTGCACCTAGATGTTGTTTTGTACACCTGTTTGACACATATATGGATTTTGATTCCTTGCGCACCAGACGCATAGGATATTCTTATATATGCATTTTGGGGACTGATTTCTAGTAGAGCAGTACAGTTTATGATATTCTCTATGTATTGATGTTTTCGGAATCCCGACAAATTGGATTATTACTGAAATTGCTTTAGTATTGGGGGTTTAAATTTAAATTCGGGGACCGAATTTCTTTAAGGGGGGTAGATTGTAACATTTCAAAAAGATAAAATATTAATTTTGGGAATTTTTATAATTTAATATTATTTTAATGATTATTTTAATATTAAATTTATAATTAAATGCAAATAAATAGGAAAAATGTTAGAAAAATTATGGAAAATTCTAAAATAGGGTAAATTAGAGAATTATGACATTTTAAAGTTTTTGTGATTAGTTTGACACTAATTTAGTGCTAATCGCGATTAAAAATCGCTAATCGGATTTTTGGCTTTTTTTGTGCAAAACTAGCACATATCATTTTTATCACACTTGTGCATTTTCTACCATGTTACTTTGGGTTTACTATTGGGGTGAGAAGGTTTTGGAAATAAAGAAAAAAGGAAAAAGGAAAAGAAAAGGGAAAAGGAATAAAGAATTGGTAGTAGGTGAGAGAGAGAGGTATGGACCATTGACTTGAACCCTTAGCCATTTTTCCCCCTCTCATTTTCTCCCCCTCTCCCATGATTGCTGCTGCTGCCTCTCCTCCATCTTCCTCCCCTCTTCAACTCCTCACTTCATCTCAAAAATCACTCCAAAACCCCAATCTCCTTTCATTAAAAATGTGCAAAATCCCTAGATCTACACATGGAGCTAAAGAAGCAAGGATTTTGGCCACTAGGGGGCAACTCAAGAAAATTCTTGAGTTGCCAAATGAGGTATTTTCTGGATCATTATCTTGGTTTATGCATTACTTATACCCCATGTTTAGTTTAGAATTGAAATTGTGGGTTTTTGTGGAATTGAGAAAAACCTAGTTAGGGTTTGAGTGAAGTTGTGTTGTATTATGAAATTGAGCTCAGTAGAGGTTTTACCAACACCCTAGTGTATGAATTGGAACCCAAAACCTGAAGCTAAAACCAGAATACGGATTTTAGAAACCAATATCGGGGAAATTGTGTAATCTGTGATGGTTAACTTGAATCTGCTAACACCCCGAGACCCCTAAAATAATATTGAGTGGATAGTAAGATGTGCATGTACCAGAGAGGCAACACCCCAAACCCTAGCCCCCAACTCATCCGTACGGCCGTCGAAATCCCCATTCTGGCCGCAATTTGCGGCCAGACCAGAGAGGAATTTCCTCGTTTTGCGTGCCTGGCCCTATTTCCTCAATTCTTGGCCCTGGGTACTTCTAGTTTTGACAGATTCTATCTAGGGTGAAATCTGGGACATATATCCTAAGTTGCTTTTTGGGTTTCGTGTTTCCGTATTTGTGATTCTGAAATTGTGGACTTTGTTTTGCCTCGACTATTTGGCGTTTATACGACGATATAGAGGATTTATTGATGGTTTTGAAGGCGTGCCATAGGTTCTCACCTATAGGCGCCTTATCGTACCGTTTTGGATTTTATGCGCCGTTTTAGCTTGGATTTGGTTTTAATGCGCATATACGATATTTTGATGTGTAGGTACCCATGAAGACTTCGGGATGACAAGCAAATGCGTGGTGACGTCCGCTAATGATGATGCAAGGTGAGTAGATTATATCTACAGGAGGAAGTCGGGTGGATGGCGTATAGCACCCCCGCAGTCCGTAGATAGATTACTATGTAGTTATTGTGATAGTTAGGTGTATTATGGATAGTGTACGGTTAGAAGTGACTAGTGTAGTTCATAGTCGCGAACCCTAGAATAGAGTTACACCTACACGCACACCCTTGCATATTACTTATACTTGCACTGTGTTTTGATGATATGGGATGACTTTGGAGATGAGTCGATGATGTGGGCTTTGTGCCGCAAGATCAGTGATTTGATATGATTCATATTTGGGATATGACTTGTGATTCTTGCGGGCTTGGGATATGTGTTTACCCCCGCATGCATACTTTATTGATGGTATCGATTTGTACTAGACATAGAGTAGTACCCCCAGATTATATGTTCTGATGATAGTGATACCTGTTATGTGACGAGATAGTGAGATGTTGACCTGTACCCAGCTTTTGGGGATGTCGTACGATGATTTACCGTACGAGCCGATATTGATGATAGATCCGCACTCATAACTAGAGGATGTCCTACGATATGTTCTTGAGGAGGGATCACCGACTATATACCTATATATATATATACCGACTCAGATTTAGGTTGTTTCCACACCTACCCCTCCTGATTGACCTGATACTTAGATGTAGTTTGCATAGTAGATACTTCACTGTGGTGTTGACTACTAGATTTCTGCATTTCCATGCTATTCGCATTGCTGGCATATGTTCATTGCTATATTATTATCATGCTGTTAGGACACTAGCACCATTATCGATGATGCGTATGTTCCACGTACACTATTTGCCGGCTCACACACTTCATCATCGATAATTGCCATGCCACTACACGGTAGTATTGTTGCATGATTTCCGATATGATTACTTTTCTTTACATGTCGCATACATCATGGATTGATTGCATAGCACATCGCATTGGATTTACTTCTTGATGTTGGATTTTCATGTGATTTCTGATTTTGAGGACCGTAGGATTATTTAAGAAAAGATGCTCTATTATGAAAAACCCGGTACCTCGTGATATGATATTTCGGTGCGTCCACCACGCGTTTTCTCGGTGCTGAGACGTGTGCTTGAAACCCGATTCGAGGAGTGGATGATCCGTTTGCGGGTTCGTGGTGGGCCCGGTATGGTTCCCCTCGGCAAGATGATCGATGGGTTTTGCCGATTGAGCCTGGAGGCGGGCGAGTACCTACCGGTGATTGTATTTGAGCTCGGCGGATATCTGGAGGATACCGACCGTAGTCAAGAGATGGGCGTACTGCCGAGGCCGAGGGCCGATTCCGCAGTCATAGCCCGCGAGCCGATCCGGACTGACGGAGCCGGATAGATGAGGATTTACGTGTCGATGCTAGGCACGGGTTTCATGATGTTTTCCATGATTTTGTTTATATCCTCACATTGCATACATGATGCTCATTGTCAGTGGGTGACAGGTGGACGGGTTCCACATATATACAGACATGGATTATATACAGACATGGATTATATACAGACATGGTTCATATACAGACTGGATTTACACTTATCATACTTCATTTGTATATATAACAGGGTATGAGGGCGCTGTTATATATACCCTTACACCAATATTAGTGGTATGGGACGCTAATATATGTGTATTGATATCATTGATATTTCATGATATTTACTTCATGCAGACATACCTTATACTGATGGCATGTTATTACCAGAGTACCTGGCACTACATACATGATTAGATGTTACCTTACCACCTTATCACACTCAGATGTACTCTTGTGGTTATATTACTGATCATTGACTTAGGTTTATGTCTTGCATTCGGTTTCTGCTTGTAGATGTTTCTATTCACGAGTTGGCAACTCACCCCCGTTGTGCCACAGTTCTTGCAGGTTCTGCCGTACAGGTTTCATTGCGGCATTTCTGGCACACTACCTTCTTGCGGGTGATTTGCTTTTGGTAGGTGGATTCTTTCGCATCAAGAACCACCATTGTATTTATTTTATTCATTGTATCTAGAATTTCCATCAACCAAAATTTGTATATTGTTTCAGACCTAGACCTTAGTGATGTATTATTCGACCTTAGAGTCGCGCTTAGTAGTATTGCGGTTTTCTTGCTGCTTTTAGCCTTCTTTTGGATTTGATCCTCGCCACTTGGCGTTGTATATTATATCATTGTTGCATGTGTGGTTGTGACCGTCAATTGACGAAGAGCTAGCTCCCGCTTGGGGATGCCTTTATCATTACTTATATTGTTATCCTTGTTGTACCCCATTCGGGGCCAGTTTTACAAAAGAGACTCTGCCGAAATTTTTAGAAAAGACCTTACTGTTTTCAAAACGTACTTTCGGCTTAGTTATTTAAAAACTTTAATTTCAAACATGTTTTCTTCACTTCTTTAAACCAGTTTCTTTACGAATTCTTAAAAATGGTTTTAGATTTCTGGGCTTTTGGCTTACTTGGATCCGATGGAGTCCTATAGACTTCATATGGTTCAAGGGCCAGTCACGTGCTCTTTCGGGTCGTGACACATCTGACGTGAGGTATAATACCATCTGGGAGTTCTCGGCGAGTCCGTTCAGTGTACCCAGTCTCCACTAAGCACCCGCATACCATCTCTGATGTCAAACACCAATGGATATGGGATCATCTATCGCTCATCACATGGGTCGAGATGATATGTGCTAGTCTACTCTGGATTATCGATGCCCCGTCTCGATATTCCCACGACTAGGAACAATGAAGGATGTACTCATGGACTACCCAGGCCCCACTAGTATGATCTACATCATAGTCCTGGAAGTCGAGCACACATCCTAAGGGCTTTATCAACATGTAATCAGAGAGACAGAAAGTATACATGATAAGATAAAGAGCAACCAGATAGCGTACTATCATGTCGAGCAAGAAAGTCCTACCTATATATGTCCCAACATCCACTATAATATACATCCAATGTACAGTAATGGCCTCTAGGGCATATATATAACTAACAGATGATTGGCCCCTGGTACCATATTCCGATATAGCGATACTGATGCCAAGCAAAAACCAATTCCCAAATCCTCCCGGGGCAAATGATGAGTTGCTCCTGGCTTTATTCCAGTGTAGCAATACAATTGCCAAACCAAAACCAATTCTCAAATCCTTTCATGCCAAATGATGATTCACTTATGGTACCATATTCCAGTATAGCGATATTGATGTCAACCCGAATCAAATCAAACCAGCAAGCTCTGCGTCGAAATCATGTGTCGTCTTAGAATGTACCCAGTATCGGAATCATAATTTGCCTCGGAGTACCTGCCTTCCCTATCGGAATTATACTTCGCCTGGGAATCAACCTCTGCATTGAAATTATGCTTCGGTCAGAATGTCTGCCGCTTTTCGGATTGATGCTTCGAATCCTGGAATCATGCTCCACCCTTCGGAATGATGCTCCGAATCCTGGAATGATGCTCCGCTCTTCGGAATGATGCTCCGAATCCTGGAATCATGCTCCACTCTTCGGAATGATGCTCTGAATCCTGGAATCATGCTCCGCTCTTCGGAATGATGCTCCGAATCCTGGAATCATGCTCCGCTCTTCGGAATGATGCTCCGAACCCTGGAATCATGCTCCGCTCATCGGAATGATGCTCCGATCCCCTGGAATCATGCTCCGCTCATCGGAATGATGCTTCGATCCCTTGGAATCATGCTCTGCTCTTCGGAATGATGCTCCGATCCTTGGAATCATGCTCCGCTCATCGTAATGATGCTCCGATCCCTGGAATCATGCTTCGCTCTTCGAAATGATGCTCCGAACCCTGGAATCATGCTCCGCTCATCGGAATGATGCTCCGATCCCGTGGAATCATGCTCCGCTCATCGGAATGATGCTCCGATCCCCTGGAATCATGCTCCGCTCTTCGGAATGATGCTCCGATCCCTGAAATCATGCTCCGCTCATCGGAATGATGCTCCGATCCCTAGAATCATGCTCCGCTCATCGAAATGATGCTCCGATCCCTGGAATCATGCTCCGATCATCGGAATGATACTCCGATCCCCGGGAATCATGCTCCCCGAGGCATACTCCGACCCTGGAATTATGATCCGTGAATCAGAATGATGCTCCGATCCCCAGGAATCATGCTCCCCGGGATGATGCTCCGCCCCTGGAATGATGTTCCACCTCGAAGTTCGGCTTCAAGATCCATCAATTTCATGCACACAACTCAAATATGCTGTATGCATTTATTGATGGGGGGCAATTTGTTGGGGTAAAAATTTGGACACCGGTTGACCGAGTCAAAGTCAAGGTCAACCCCCAAGCCAGGTGGGCCCAAGCCCAGGTCAAGCGGGCCCATGCCTAAGTCAAGCCCGCGGCCAGCCTTTTCCATGCCAAAATATAGATCATGTAATAAATGATTTTTTATGTAATTTTTTATGCATGAATGTATGTGAAATGAGCATAAAGCCAGATTTTTGTAAGCCAATGGCTTATGTGCAAAAAGAAATGGCACATGAGCCATGGGATGGCTAAAATGCCATTTTTGTAAAGCTCAAAGGGCTATATGTAAAGTGTATATAGCCTATAAAGGCAAGGATAATGAAAATATCTCAAGAACTTTTTCTCTCTCCAAAGAAAAATCTAGATCTGTGATCTTCTCCTTCCTCAAGGTTCTAAACCTTCATCTTTTTTTTAATTAAATCAAAAGTTTTACTCTTCCTTTTCCAAAACTAAATAGTTTTTCACCACAAAACCTGTAAGACCATACTACTTCTCCCGGTACTTTCGGGCATGCGGATTTGGTGAAAAACAATTTTCTAGAGGCGGTAACATGGACTCAAAACCGGATCTTGGTTAAACATCTAACTAACAATCTAACTAGGAATTGTTAACTACTCGGTTAGGGGTTATACCTTTCTTTCTTGAACTCCTTCGTCTTCAAGCCACGATGGTTGTCCGGATCGGCTTCACCCCGTCGTCTCCTTGCGCCGAAGATCGATCCACCTGAAAGCTTCTACCTTTGGCTTCTTCTTCGGTCTTTGAAGAAACTAGTTCACTTGGTTTGCTAAACCTTATGAACTAGAGCGAGTAGAGAAGAGTGTGTTGGGATTTTCTCTATGGTTCTTGGTTCTCAACACATGAGACAAGTGAACCATAGACAAAGAGAGGGAGAGCAAGAGGAAGAAGATGAGAGCTCAAGAACAAGAGAGAGAATCAAAATGATAGAATGAGAAATACTTTTCTCTCTTGGCCTCATAATCCAAAACCATCATCACAAAAATAGTAATCAAGTATTGTGTAAATGGTTTAAGTCAAAATGGCTATATCATTTCATGCACTCATATTGCACAAGAGAACAAGTAAGTGAAAAGTCTTTGCCATGAAATGATAGCCATTGTCATCATGATGGTCAACTAGTCCAACCTAGTCAACCGGTCAACAAAGTCAACAAGTCAACAAAGTCAACCCCTCAACAACCATGTCACCATAATACTTAATTAATATTATTGTTAATCATATATCATATTCTCGTTAGGGTTGAGCAAAAAGTCAATAGTCAACGGTCAACAACCCTAATGAGAATCCTCTGCCTCCGTCTCTCCGCCAACTGTGCATACACACCCGCATCCGCGTTCCGAGGAACACAAATACAAACTGGATAAAACCAATCCCAATACGTACACTAGGATCTGGCTTAAACCAAAGCCCGCTAGTGTAAACTGTCTGGACACTAAACGTACATAAGTGCACGGATGTGACTGAACCCTGTCGCAAAACCATGCGACCTGTCGCAAAACCACGCGACCTCTACTCTTTTGCCTAAAGGCGAATAGCTTTCTGTGTGGGACACTAAAGACTCGACACTACGTGTTAGTTATATATATGACCTAGAGGCCATTGCTATACATAGGATGTATATTGTAGTGGATCCTGGGACATATATAGGAAGGACTCTCTTGCTCGATATTATAGTATGCTATCTGGTTGCTCTTTACCTTAACGTGTACACAGATTGTCTCTCTATTACATGTTGGTAAAGCCCTTAGGATGTGTACTTGACTACCTGGACTATGATGCGGATCATACTAGTGGGGACATGGTAGTCCATAAGTACATCCTTCAAAGTCCCTAGTCGTGGGTATATTGAGACGGGGCATCGAGATACCAGAGTAGACTAGCGTGTACCTTCTCGACCCATACAGATGGGCGATGGATGATCCTATATCCATTGGTGTTTGACATCAAAGGAGATATACGGGTGCTCAGTAGAGACTGGGTATACTGGACAGACTCGCCGAGAACTCCCAGATGGTATTATACCTTACGTCAGATGGCAGTTCTCTGGTGACATTGGTACAGAGTAGTCTGTTGACCCGAGATCGTCATAGAGTCTTGTGTGGTTCCCACTGTGCTTTGATTTCCACCTTACCACGTCCAAGAGGGCGTGCAAAACGGTGGTTTTTGGGTACAGTCCCGAGTCACATGGAGGCAATGAGCGACAGGAAGGGATTCGTCTCTCCCGGTATAGGGAGTTGATGTTGCGCTGTGTTCGATTGGCTATAACCGGAAATCCCTGGCCAGGGTTGCTGAGATTTACTGGTAAGTGTTACCAGTAGTTTCTCGAATTGTTATAGACCTCAGATCGACACGACTTATCGAGCTATTGGGGTCTGACGTTTACCACCCCTAGGCCAGATATGCGACATATCAGACGATCAGACCGGACTGTACGGTAAGTGTTACTGGTTGGATTCACAGGAGTGTGAGCGGGCTTGCTCGTCGATCTTCTGATCGCTCAATACCCGGGTGGTCGTTACGTTTAGCAGACCGCTTGCGGCTTGTGGGTGTTTGATATGATCATCACCTGCTGCCGGCGTATTGACGAGTCTTTAGAGTCCTACACTGAGGTTTGCTGGCTCAAGCGAAACGAAATAGGAGCGCATATGAGATATGTGCGGGACCGAGAATAATGCGTGTATGTGATACTGTATTTCATTCTCGCGATGAATGTGTTGATTGGTTGTATGCAATATAACCTAGTTATCGAATCAAGGATTGATTCGATAAATCGATACATTGAATACTAGTCGGTTATATGCGATATGACCGGATCATTGAATCAAATGTTGATTTAATGATTTAATGTATAATTATATATTTGATATATTACTTTGCATTAACTAGTATTGGTTCATTTTAAATGGATTTTGTCACTTGGATATACAAGTTGTATATGTGATATACTTTTTGTGCACATGATTGTATCATATTTGATGATGCATGCTTACTTGGTTAAGTGTAAAGAATTAAACCATGGTTAAACTAATGATTAGGGTTTTGTTTTTCCATTACTTATTTATTCATTTATTTATTTTCTTTTTCATTTTGGAAAGGATAAATGAATAGTTGATTGTTTTGTTTGTTAGTTGAATCTTCTTGAAGCTTTGACTAAGTCATCACTCTTGTCTTATACTTAACCCTAACCATTCAAGTTAACCATGGTCTATTCTCTACACTCAACTAAGGTTAGTATATGATAAGTATTTCAATTATTTTCTAATTATTCAATACTTATCATATTCTATCCTCTTCTTCCTCTTCTTCTTGTTCATGAAGAAACCTTGCTCCATCAATGGCAACTTGAGCAAATGAGTGAGAAATCCAATTCTAAAGTGAACCTACCTCCTATTTCTTCATCCTCTACCTCTTGCCAAGTAGTATAGGGTGTTATCTTCACAAGTTTCATGACTTGGTGAAGTGGGAGCTTGATCTTGTGATGCCTCGACGTAGATCATCTTCGGCATCGAAGCCGACGACCAAGCCCGCCCATTTTTCCGATGAAGCCGATGCCAGAGTCCGGGATCCGATTTGGACAGCGAAGGGACATCATTGCAGATCTATGGAGGTAGAGAACCGGATCTACAAAGGTTGTATTTCCGTTCTTTTAGTTAAGTTGTTAACTACTTATTGTTTTCGCCTAAAATCTAGTTAACGATCCGTATTAGGGTTTCTCGGCACATGTAATTTTTGAAATTGGCTTGGTTGATGCCTTGTGAGACCTCATTAGTGTGCCTAGGAACCCTACAATGGTATCAGAGCCTAGCTAGAGCCTTAGACGATGCGTAGACGAAGTTTGAAACCCGAACGAACCCGAAACCCTAATCCGAGACCACTCTCTGTCCAATTTTTGAAAATGTGGATTTTTCAATATTAAAAATATGCAGAAAATTCAGCAGTGTTTTCTAAGAAAAACTGTGAAAAACTAGATCATGATTCCACTACAGTGCGGCAGAACCGCGGCATTAGCATGGCTAATGCGGCGGTTCCGCGGCAAGTTTGTCCCTTCTCCCAGTACTTTTTGCACAGTAACTCTTACATTTTAATGCTGTATTTTCTGGGAATTTTTAATTTGACTCAAGAGTTGAGTGTTCTGGGGTTGTATTGGGAGTTCGTATATTCGATCGGATTATCAAACTTTGTTTATGTGCTTTTCCGGGTAATTTTAGAATATGTTAAAAGGTTCGACCGGATATAAATACCCAATTTTTCCCTGTCGGAAAATTTCCAAGTGTTGGATTTTTCCGTGGTTTAAAGACGTTCTAAGTAGTGCAAGTAACGCGATGGACCCTCTAGAAGACAACAAACCTGTTAGTTATATGTATGCCCTAGAGGCCATTACTGTACATTGGATGTATATTGTAGTGGATGCTGGGACATATATAGGTAGGACTTTCTTGCTCGACATGATAGTACGCTATCTGGTTGCTCTTTATCTTAACATGTATACTTTCTGTCTCTCTGTTACATGTTGATAAAGCCCTTAGGATGTGTACTCGACTTCCAGGACTGTGATGCAGATCATACTAGTGGGGCCTGGATAGTCCATGAGTATATCCTTCAATGTTCCTAGTCGAGAGAATATCGAGACGGGGCATCGATATTCCAGAGTAGACTAGCGCATATCTTCTCGACCCATGCGATGGGCGATGGATGATCCCATATCCATTGGTGTTTGACATCGAAGATGGTATGCGGGTGCTCAGTGGAGACTGGGTACACTGAATGGACTCGCCGAGAACTCCCAGATGGTATTATACCTCACGTCAGATGGCAGTTCTATGGTGACACTGGTACAGCTTAGTCTGTTGACCCGAGATCATCATAGAGTCTTGTGTGTCTCCCACTGTGCTTTGATTTCCACCCTACCACGGCTCTACTGAGTTGTGCAAACAGGTGGTTTTTGGGTACAGTCCCGATTCACATGGAGGCAATGAGCGATAGGAGGGGATTCGTCTCTCCCGGTATTGGGGGTTGATGTTGTGCTATGCTCGACTGGCCATAACAGGAAATCCCTGGCCAGGATTGCAGTGATATACTGGTAAGAGTTATCAGTAGTTTCACGAATGTTATGGACCTTACGTCGGCATGACGTATCGAGCTATTGGGGTCTGACGTTTACCACCCCTAGGTGAGATATGCGACATATCAGACGAACAGACCGGACTGTACGGTAAGTGTTACTGGTTGGATTCACAGGAGTGTGAGCGGGCTTGCTCGTCGATCTTCTGATCGCTCAATACCCGGGTGGCCGTTACGTTTAGCAGACCGCTTGCGGCTTGTGGGTGTTTGATATGATCATCATCTGCTGCCGGCGTATTGACGAGTCTTTAGAGTCCTACATAGAGGTTTCCTGGCTCAAGCGAAACGAAATAGGAGCGCATATGAGATATGTGCGGGACCGAGAATAATGCGTGTATGTGATACCGTATTCCATTCTCGCGATGAATGTATCGATTGGTTATATGCGATGTAACCTAGTTATCGAATCAAGGATTGATTCGATAAGCCGATACATTGGATACTAGCCGGTTATATGCGATATGACCGGATCATTGAATCAAGTGTTGATTTAATGATTTTTTGTATAATTGTATATTTGATATATTACTTTGCATTAACTAGTATTGGTTCACTTTAAATGGATTTTGTCACTTGAATTGTGCAAGTTGTATATGTGATATACTTTTGTGCACATGATTGTATCATGTTTGATGATACATGCTTATTTGGTTAAGTGTAAAGAATTAAACTATGGTTAAGTTAATGATTAGGGTTTTGTTTACTTAATTACTTATTCATATATCTTATTTATTTATATCCATTTTGGAAAATGAAAAGGATAAATGAATGGTTGCTTATTTTGTTTTTTAGTTGAAGATTCTTGAAGCTTTGACTAAGTGGCCTCTTTTGTTGTTATGCTTAACCCTAACCATTTAACTAACCCATGTTAATTCTCTACACTTAACTATAGTTGAAAGTATGATAAGTATTGAATTATTTATCTAATTATTCAACACTTATCATATCATCTTCTTCTTCTTCATCTTCTTCTTCCATGGAAAAAGCTTGCTACTCCAATGGCAACTTGAGAAAACAAGGGAGAAATCCAATTCTAAAGTGAACCCACTTCCTATTTCTTCATCCTCTACCTATTGCCAAGTAGTATAGGGTGTTCTCTTCACAAGTTTCATGACTTGTTGAAGTGAGAGTTTGATCTTGTGGAGCTTCGACGTAGATCATCTTCGACATCGAAGCCGACGACCAATTCCGCTCATTTTTCCGATGAAGCCGATGCTAGAGTCCGGGATTTAGTTTGGACAGCAAGGGGACTTCATCACGGAGCCTGGGAGGTGGTGGACCGGATCTACAAAGGTTGTAGCCCATTCCCTATTTCTATATTTTCGTTTACTTGCTTGCTTTGCCTATTTATCTAGTTAACGATCCGTATTAGGGTTTGTGGGCACCCGTAAAATTTGAATTAGCTATGTTTGATGCCTTGTGAGACTTCATTAGTGTGCCTAGGAACCCTACAGTGGTATCAGAGCTACTAGGCATTGGATGTCGACCTATGGGGGGTTCTCACTGTATGACAGTGTGGCGAAGCATAGGCTCTTACCCCCAGGGTGTCCCGAGACCGGAAGGTGTTCCGGCTGGTTGTAGTCCTCGCGAGGGGGCATGCGTAAAAAGTAGCGGCTGAGGGACCCGTTGGTGCCACGGCGACCCCATTAGATGGGGTGGCTGCCTGACCTACAGTGGTATCAGAGCCTAGCTAGAGCCTTAGGCGAAGTCCCGACGGAGTTAGAAGTCCGATCGACCCAAAACCCGATTTTGAAAATGCTCTCTGGACTTTTCTGTAAAATGTGGATTTTTTGGAATTAAAAATATGTAGAAAAATCAGCAGGAAGATCTAAGACTTACTGTGAAATTCGAGCTCCTGTACCCATCAAAGAGCCGCGTTTCCGCCGCATAAGCATGGCTTATTCGGCGGTTCCGCGGCCATAATGTATCCTTGTTTAATGAAATGTGCACAGTAATTCCTAGTATGAAGTTCTGGTTTTCCTGGGGATTTTTAATAATTTATTCCAGAGTTGTATTTTCTGAGTTGTATTGGGAACTCGGTGTATTCGATCGGACTGTCTAATTTTGTCGGTGTGCTTTTCCGGGTATTTTTAGAATATGTTAAAAAGTTCGACCGGATATAAATACCCACTTTTTCCACTGCCGGGAAATTTCCAATTGTTGGATTTTTCCGTAGTTTAAC
Source organism: Agapanthus africanus (assembly GCA_030015575.1). Taxonomy (NCBI): domain Eukaryota; kingdom Viridiplantae; phylum Streptophyta; class Magnoliopsida; order Asparagales; family Amaryllidaceae; genus Agapanthus; species Agapanthus africanus. The sequence continues at coordinate 546,174,974 of CM057337.1, forward strand.
GACGTTCTAAGTAGTGCAAGTAACGCGATGGACCCTCTAGAAGACAACAAACCTTAACTCGATTATGTGACCGTCTTGAACTGCCCTTTGAACCTTCGGGTTTGGGGCAGTACGGCATGCCACATGTGAGGCGTTGGCTTGACCCTTCTACGGCTGGACCGTTGGTACTGAGGCACGAACTGAATGTTGTTAGACTTATTTCATGTGTTGAGCTGTATCGGGAAAACTTGGGTGTTCGATTGTTCGATCGAAAAGTTTAGCATTTTCTATTTATCCGGAATGTGATACAATAATTGGAATTCACAAGTAGTTATGAGATAACTGAATGAATGTTATAAACATAGCAGTTTAGTCTCACTTGATCGGTTGCTACGGAATTTTGATGTGATCAATAGTCCGTCGCAATCACGTAGCGTACGCGGATACTCGCCGGGTAAACTTAATAGACAGCCTCACTCCATTGCCCCGACCAAGTGACTGTAGGAGAACCCCGTCGCCGAAAGCATCCGTTCGGGTACTCGCGGTAGCGGTGTTCCGCCTTGGTGCACTTCGTCGACGGCATCGGGGGTGCGGCCGTCTACTGAAGTTTGCGACGAGCATTCGATCAGAATGTCGGGAATCCTGTTGAATTGCCCGACTTGATATTGAAAAGTGTTTTCGATTTTGAGACTAAAATGCGGGGTTTATAATTGTTAGGCATGCGATGTCTAAGTAATTCATTTGGTCAGGCATGCGATGTCTGAGATGGTTGCGGATTCCAACTGTTGTAGTTTTACACTTTCTTTTCTGTGACCGTAAGTGTAATATGTGATATCGCCGGTTTCGTTGCTATATGTCAACGACAATTGGGATGGACATATTTACTTACGTTGATGACATGTGATGTTATGTGTTGCTGGATATGTTATATTGGATCGTCGTGTTTGAATAGCCGGGGGTTTTATGTGAGATGAGTGTTTTTCCATTTTCATTCATGTAAAAACTTGTATGTAATATTCTTTTATTGGGGCACTTCCAGGTTGCGGAAGTTGTCACCGTTGATGTATATTATTTACTTTTCTGCACTAGGATAGACCCAAGGAGGGGAGCACAAGTAACCGGGTTCTGGGGTCCAGTGGGAGACCAACTCGAGGAGTCGAGTCCGGGTCTCCTAACCCTAGAATTGGTAGGGTTGCTTGCCGCTCTTGTAGGGGTCTTGGGGTGTGGGATTGGATATTCATCATGACCGTGGAATCCGTGTTTTATACTGGCTCTATTGAAAACACGGACGTCCTAGTATATCCAATATTTCATATGTTTCTTCTGCTGTGATTTATCTGTGATGTGATCATATGATATTCTGTGACATGTATTATATATAGTATATATGATATATTATATAGACGTTGCTTATGTTTTACACCCGCGCTAGCCCTGCCTCGCTCTGGCGTTAGTTACCTAACCTAACGGTGCAGACGGGACATCTAGGCGAATGCAGATGGCATAAGCGTACGTTATATTTATCTGTGGTGGTTAGGTGGACTTAAATGATGGGATATTCATTAATGAGATTAATGAAAGAAAAATAAACCTAATTGATGTTGTGGAATCGAATTTCAAAATAAAACAGGTAGCTACAGTTCTTGCTTTGCATCATGGTGTTCCTTGTCGAACATCCTGCACCTTATTCGATAAGGAAAGGACCGAGATCCCTTCACCGGGAGTGACTCCTTTAGCAATAACTGGCAGATGCTACAACCCTCGGTTTGTCTTTTGATCGCTTCTATAGTTTCTGCTTTGCACAGTGATATATATGATATATCCCGCACCTCATTCGACGAGGAAAGGGCCGACGATCCCTTCACCGGGAGTGACCCCTTTAGCAAAACTAGAAAATCTTCGAAAAACATTCCATTTAAAAACGATTTGATTCCGCAACGAGATCAAGTTCAAAGCGTTAAAGGTTTTCACAAAAACCATTCGCAACCCTCCGTCATTTTAGGAAGTAGAGTACTTAGTATTCGTGCTGTGTTTGTTGACCATAGTCAAGGCACAGTGTACGGTAGCTAAGTGATGTCTTCCTACACCGCATATGATGCGATTAGTTAGGACAGTCATGTGGCTTTGTTGACCTTAGCCAAGGGTCATGTGGGTGGGTCTAATTAATCACGAAATGACGGGTAGAACTTGACTAGTGCTTATGATTTGTTGACCTTAGCCAAGGTCATAGGTGCTAGGGGTAAAAACCATTATCGGGAGTTTCAAGTGTTGAAATTTGCAATGAGATTGCATACCTTCTATATGATAGTTGGATCTCGATACCCACTGCGAGTAATTGTTACTCCTGGGAGAGTTTTGCACTTTGCAATTAGCCGATCAAGTAGGTGTCTAGAAAGGTGTCAACGGGGTTACGCCTCTGGGAAAACGAGGTTTACAGTAATTAGGTCCGTGCGAAAGCACGGGGAACCTCCCTCAAAGTACCGACACTGGCCTGGCTGAAAGATTGGCGAACTTGTAGAGTGTAATTAATCCCGTCTAGTCTTTCCTTTTAAGGTTTGAAGGAAGATATGATAAAAACAGTGGGAGCCATCCTGATTAGATAAAATAATAACCAATCTATTCTTGCAAGAGCGCACGCAGAGTGTTTTCTTCTCTCTCTCTCCAGGTAGCGACCATATCACGCCTTAATCAAGATGATAATATGGATGTATTGACCGAACCCGCTTGTTATACTGAGCTGGGGAACGTTGGTCCCGCTCCAACTTATAATTGTTATAAGACAGAGCAGGAAATTGAGGAATACCAGAATTCCTATGCCGCCCAAACGAAGAAAGTGCATATGATGCATCTCCTTCGGGTGTGTTCATTACAAAGAACTGTTTCTCAGTATCCTCTGCATCCTGGGTATATGATACCGGATCAGGATCCCAGATATGTAAGCTGTTACATAGGGCTACAAAAAGGTAGAAAAACTGAGAACGGGTGATAAGTTTCATGAGACAGAAACCGGGGCAAGTGTTGCAGCCAAGTCTGTTGGTCACTGTCACCCTGTATTACCAATACATTGATTCTGAACAAATGCTATTAGATACCAAACCTGATATATAAAATCATATCAGTCTCTTTATTAGTAAAGAAATGATATAATTTTGTATTGTTGGATAATGTTTTGAACATTTCCTATATCAAAAGTTGATCGGTTCAGGCACGTTATCTAAAAGCATTGACGTTCTAAATCAAACTACAGTTCCTAGTATACTGAACACACACAAGAGGAAGAGTTCAGAAATGAACAAATTCTTCTTGAGGCATTGTAGACTAGGTCACATCAATGCGACCCGACTGGCTGAAGTTACATTTTAGATGCATATTTAAATCAGTTTGAATTTACATCTTGTGAAACTTGCCAGTCATGTCACAAAGATTAGATGACCATAGCTCTCTTTATTAGAAACAGAGAAAGAGTTAGTAAACTCTTGGAACTGAGACATGATGATGTATGTAAAGTCTCCTGTCTACACATGCCAGGACTGGTTCTTTATACTTCATTGTATTCTCTGATAATCTCTCAAGATTTAGTCATATGTTCCTGTTGAAACATAAGTCTGAAGCTTTTGAGGTATTCACAGAATATAAGTTAGAAGTAGAGAACCAAAATACGGGTATAAGTATTATGTCCTATGATAAAATCAGGGAGGAGAATACTTGTGCATAGAATTCCTGGACTATTCAAAAGGAGAATGAGATTTTCTCTCAGTGTTACTCCTCTGAATACACCATAGCACAACGGTGTATCAGGGCGGAGCAATTGCACAATATTAGATATGGTGTGCTCTATGATGAGTATTACTGAGTTACCTATTTCCTTTTGGGGATATGCACTTGAGAAGCTGCATATCTATTGAATTAGGTTTGAATCAAATCAATGCCTACCACTCCATATGAGATATGGTATGGGAAGAACCCATCTCTTAAGCGAGTTAAGATTTGGGGTTCTCCGGCCTATGTTTAAAGCAAAATCCGGACAAGTTCGAGGCAGGATCAGTTCTGTAGAACTGGAAAGGTTCCAGCTATACAAAACTGCAGTTGATGATTTGACAGAACCATAAGATTCTATAGTTCCCGACGAACCTCAGCATCTCCGCCGATCTAGTAGGGTTCCTCATCCTCCTGAGAGATACCTTGGTTTCTCGATGACAGTGGGAGCAAGGAATGCATCATGAGATGATGACCCAACTAGTTTCGAGCAGGCCATCAAGAGTAGGGACTCTGTAAGAATGGCTGGATGCTTAGCGATCTGAGATAGAATCCATGTACACCAGCAAAGTATGGACCTTGGCTGCTATATCTGAAGGGTTAAATCCCCATCAGGAGCAAGTATATCTTGAGAAGATTACTTGGTGTAGATGGAAAAGTTGAGACTTTCAAAGCTAGGCTTATTAAAGGTTTTAGTCATCAACCAGGCATGGATAATGATGAAACCTTTTCCAAGTGACTATGCTTAAGACCATCCGGATCCTACTTAACATTGCTACATACCATGACTACGATATCTGGTGGTTGGATGCCCTGACTGCTTTTCTAAATACTGATTTGGAAGAGAACGTCTATAAGAACACAGCCAGAGGTCTTCGTAAACAGTGGGAGCAGCGGAAAAGTGTGCAAGTTGCTTTACATAATGAAGCAGGCATCGCGGAGTTGGAACGTCTATTTTGATGTGATAGTCAAAGTGTTTGACTTCATCAAAATGGTAGACGAACCTTTTATATACAAAAGGGTAGTAGAGAGTAAGGTGGTCATCTTCGTATTGTACGTAGACAACATACTTTTAATAGGAAAAGAGTTTCCTATACTACGATCGGCCAATCTCCTATTATCACTAGGATTCTCCAAATAGGATCAAAGTGATACCTCCTAAATCCTGAGTTTTCATCTATGAGATAGATGTAATTGGATGCTAGGATTCTCACTAGATATAGTGAGATGGTATCAATCGATCCTAGGGAGAATCACTGGAAACGTTCCAGGGTGATAAAGACGACTGAATGTCAGTCACGGGCATTGTCTTTACCCTCAGTAAAAGGACGGTATGTTGGAAGAGTTCCAAGCTAGATACCGTGGCAAACTAGACGATAAAGGCTGGTAACATCCCTATTGAAGATACTACCAAAGAGGCAGTTTGGGTGTATATTGGTTCATAAGATGAACTACGTTCCTGCCATTGTATGACAATGGAAGTGTGTCTTAGGCCCTGGAACCCTGGTCCCATCAGTGACCCAGACATATTCTGAGGAAGCATCACCTGATCATGGAGATAGTTGATCTCCAGGTTGATCGAGGTTAGGAGAGTAGACTCAGAGGACAACACGGCGGATCCACTCACGAAGGCCTTATCCCAGAGAGAGACTCATATGGGATGGTTGAGTATTAGATACTGCAACCACTGCTACAGATGGCCCTAGTGCAAGTTGGAGATTGTTAGTTATATGTATGCCCTAGAGGCCATTACTGTACATTGGATGTATATTGTAGTGGATGCTGGGACATATATAGGTAGGACTTTCTTGCTCGACATGATAGTATGCTATCTGGTTGCTCTTTATCTTAACATGTATACTTTCTGTCTCTCTGTTACATGTTGATAAAGCCCTTAGGATGTGTACTCGACTTCCAGGACTGTGATGCAGATCATAATAGTGGGGCCTGGATAGTCCATGAGTACATCCTTCAATGTTCCTAGTCGAGGGAATATCGAGACGGGGCATCGATATTCCAGAGTAGACTAGCGCATATCTTCTCGACCCATGCGATGGGCGATGGATGATCCCATATCCATTGGTGTTTGACATCGAAGATGGTATGCGGGTGCTCAGTGGAGACTGGGTACACTGAACGGACTCGCCGAGAACTCCCAGATGGTATTATACCTCACGTCAGATGGCAGTTCTCTGGTGACACTGGTACAGCTTAGTCTGTTGACCCGAGATCATCATAGAGTCTTGTGTGTTTCCCACTGTGCTTTGATTTCCACCCTACCACGGCTCTACTGAGTTGTGCAAACAGGTGGTTTTTGGGTACAGTCCCGATTCACATGGAGGCAATGAGCGATAGGAGGGGATTCGTCTCTCCCGGTATTGGGGGTTGATGTTGTGCTATGCTCGACTGGACATAATAGGAAATCCCTGGCCAGGGTTGCAGTTATATACTGGTAAGAGTTATCAGTAGTTTCACGAATGTTATGGACCTTACGTCGGCATGATTTATCGAGCTATTGGGGTCTGACGTTTACCACCCCTAGGCGAGATATGCGACATATCAGACGAACAGACCGGACTGTACGGTAAGTGTTACTGGTTGGATTCACAGGAGTGTGAGCGGGCTTGCTCGTCGATCTTCTGATCGCTCAATACCCGGGTGGCCGTTACGTTTAGCAGACCGCTTGCGGCTTGTGGGTGTTTGATATGATCATCATCTGCTGCCGGCGTATTGACGAGTCTTTAGAGTCCTACACAGAGGTTTCCTGGCTCAAGCGAAACGAAATAGGAGCGCATATGAGATATGTGCGGGACCGAGAATAATGCGTGTATGTGATATCGTATTCCATTCTCGCGATGAATGTATCGATTGGTTATATGCGATGCAACCTAGTTATCGAATCAAGGATTGATTCGATAAGCCGATACATTGGATACTAGCCGGTTATATGCGATATGACCGGATCATTGAATCAAGTGTTGATTTAATGATTTTTTGTATAATTGTATATTTGATATATTACTTTGCATTAACTAGTATTGGTTCACTTTAAATGGATTTTGTCACTTGAATTGTGCAAGTTGTATATGTGATATACTTTTGTGCACATGATTGTATCATGTTTGATGATACATGCTTATTTGGTTAAGTGTAAAGAATTAAACTATGGTTAAGTTAATGATTAGGGTTTTGTTTACTTAATTACTTATTCATTTATCTTATTTATTTATATCCATTTTGGAAAATGAATGGTTGCTTATTTTGTTTTTTAGTTGAAGATTCTTGAAGCTTTGACTAAGTGGCCTCTTTTGTTGTTATGCTTAACCCTAACCATTTAACTAACCCATGTTAATTCTCTACACTTAACTATAGTTGAAAGTATGATAAGTATTGAATTATTTATCTAATTATTCAACACTTATCATATCATCTTCTTCTTCTTCATCTTCTTCTTCCATGGAAAAAGCTTGCTACTCCAATGGCAACTTGAGAAAACAAGTGAGAAATCCAATTCTAAAGTGAACCCACTTCCTATTTCTTCATCCTCTACCTCTTGCCAAGTAGTATAGGGTGTTCTCTTCACAAGTTTCATGACTTGTTGAAGTGAGAGTTTGATCTTGTGGAGCTTCGACGTAGATCATCTTCGACATCGAAGCCGACGACCAATTCCGCTCATTTTTCCGATGAAGCCGATGCTAGAGTCCGGGATTCAGTTTGGATAGCAAGGGGACTTCATCACGGAGCCTGGGAGGTGGTGGACCGGATCTACAAAGGTTGTAGCCCATTCCCTATATCTATATTTCTGTTTACTTGCTTGCTTTGCCTATTTATCTAGTTAACGATCCGTATTAGGATTTGTGGGCACCCGTAAAATTTGAATTAGCCATGTTTGATGCCTTGTGAGACTTCATTAGTGTGCCTAGGAACCCTACAAGACCTTAACTCGATTATGTGACTGTCTTGAACTGCCCTTCGAACCCTCGGGTTTGGGGTAGTACGGCGTTCCACATGTGAGGCGTTGGCTTGACCCTTCTACAGCTGGACCGTTGGTACTGAGGCATGAAGTGAATGTCTTTGAACTTATTTCATGAGTTGATCTGTATCGGGAAAACTTGGGTGTTCGAATGTTCGATCGGAAAGTTTAACATTTTCTGTTTATCTGGAAAGGGATACAATACTTGGAATCTACAAGTAGTTATGAGATAACTGAATGAATATTATAAACATAGCAGTTTAGTCTCACTTGATCGGTTGCCACGGAATTTTGATGCGATAAAAAGTCCGTCGCAATCACGTAGCGTACGCGGATACTCGCCGGGTAAACTTAATAGACAACCTCACTCCATAGCCCCGACCAAGTGACTGTAGGAGAACCCCGTCGCCGAAAGCATCCGTTCGGGTGCTCGCGGTAGCAGTTTTCCGCCTTGGTGCACTTCGTCGACGGTATCGGGGGTGCGGCCGCCTACTGAAGTTTGCGACGAGCATTCGATCAGGATGTCGGGAATCTTGTTGAATTGCCCGACTTGATATTGAAAAGAGTTTTCGATTTTGAGACTAAAATGCGGGATTTATAATTGTTAGGCATGCGATGTCTAAGTAATTCGTTTGGTCAGGCATGCGATGTCTGAGGTGGTTGCGGATTCCAACTGTTGTAGTTTTACACTTTCTTTTCTGTGACCGTAAGTGTAATATGTGATATCGCCGGTTTCGTTGCTATATGTCAACGACAATTGGGATACGCATGTTTACTTACGTTGATGACATGTGTTGTTATGTGTTGTTGGATATGTTATATTGGATCGTCGTGTTTGAATAGCCGGGGGTTTTATGTGAGATGAGTGTTTTTGATTTTCATTCATGTAAAAACTTGTATGTAATATTCTTTTATTGGGGCACTTCCAGGTTGCGGATGATGTCACCATTTGTATATTATTTACTTTTTCGCACTAGGATAGACCCAAGGAGGAGGGCACAAGTAACCGGGTTCTGGAGTCCAGTGGGAGACCAACTCGAGGAGTCGAGTCCGGGTCTCCTAACTCTAGAATTGGTAGGGTTGCTTGCCGCTCTCGTAGGGGTCTAGGGGTGTGGGTTTGGCAATTCATCACGATAGTGGAATCCGTGTTTTATACTGGCTCGTATTGAAAACACGGACGTCCTAGTATATCCAATATTTCATATGTTTCTTCTGCTGCGATATCTGTGATGTGATCATGTGATATGTTCTGTGATAGATACTGTATATAGTATATTATATAGACGTTACTTATGTTTTACACCCGCGCTAGCCCTTCCCCGCTCTGCCGTTAGTTACCTAACCTAACGGTGTACGAGGGGACATCGAGGAGAATGCGGATGGCATAAATGTACGTCGTATTTATCTGTGATGTTTAGGTACTTAAATGATGGGACTTCATTAATGAGATTAATGAAATAAAAGAAACCTAAGATGTTGTGGAATCGAATTTCAAAAATAAAACAGGTAGCTACAGTTCTTGCTTTGCATAGCGGTATATGCGATATATCCTGCACCTTATTCGATAAGGAAACGACCGAGATCCCTTCACCGGGAGTGACTCCTTTAGCAATAATTGGCAGATGCTACACACTCGGTTTGTCTTTTGATTGCTTTTAAGTGTTTTTGCTTTGCACAGTGATATATATGATATATCCCGCACCTCATTCGACGAGGAAAGGACCGACGATCCCTTCACTGGGAGTGACTCCTTTAGCAAAACTAGAAAAGCCTCAAAAGCACTCCATTTTAAAATCATTTGATTCTACAACGATATCAAGTTCATTACGTAATAGGTTTTCATGAAAAACCTGTCGTAGCCCTCCGTCATTTCAGATAAGTACTAGTTAGTATTCGTGCTGCGGTAGTTTGGCATTCGTCAAGGCGTAGTGTACGGTAGCTAACTAGTATTTATCTGCTTAGGGTATTCGTACGGCGTTGTTTGGCATTCGTCAAGGGTCGTGCGGGTGGGTTTAATTCGATCAAGAAATGTACGGGTTGAACTTGACTAGTGGACTATGGGTTGTTTGGCATTCGTCAAGGTCATAGAACACTAGGGGCAAAATATTATCGGGAATTTCAAGTGTTGAAATTTGCAATGAGATTGCATACCTTCTATGAGATAGTTGGATTCCGATACCCGCTGCGAGTAAGAGTTACTCCTGGGAGAGTTTTACACATTACAATTAGCCTATCAAGTAGGTGTCTAGAAAGGTGTCAACGGGGTTACGCTTCTGGGAAAACGAGGTTTACATTAATTAGGTTCGTACGAAAGCTATTAGTTATATGTATGCCCTAGAAGCCATTACTGTACATACGATGTATATTGCAGTGGATCCTAGGACATATATAGGGAGGACTTTCTTGCTCGACATGATAGTATGCTATCTGGTTGTACTTTATCTTAACATGTATTCTGATTGTCTCTATATTACATGTTGATAAAGCCCTTAGGATGTGTACTCGACTACTGGGACTATGATGAGATCATACTAGTGGGGCCACGGTAGTCCACGAGTACATCCTATAAACTGTTCCTAGTCGAGGGTGTATCGAGACAGGGCATCGATGCACCAGAGTAGACTAGCGTATACGCATCTTGACCCATATGATGGGCGATGGATGATCCCATATCCATCGGTGTTTGACATCAAGGATGGTGTACGGGTGCTCAGTGGAGACTGGGTACACTGGACGGACTTACCGAGAACTCCCAGATGGTATTATACCATACGTCAGATGGCAGTTCTTCGGTGACACTGGTACAGAGTAGTCTGTTGACCCGAGATCGTCATAGAGTCTTGTGTGATTCCCACTGTGCTTTGATTTCCATCATACCACGTCCAAGAGGGCGTGCAAAAAGGTGGCTTTTGGGTACAGTCCCGAATCATATGGAGGCAATGAGCGATAGGAGGGGATTCGTCTCTCCCGGTATAGTGAGCTGATGTTGTGCTGTGTTCGATTGGCTATAACCGGAAATTCCTGGCCAGGGTTGCTGAGATTTACTGGTAAGTGTTATCAGTAGTTTCTCGAACCGTTATAGACCTCAAATCGACACGACTTATCAAGCTACTGGGGTCTGACGTTTACCACCCCTAGGCGAGATATGCGACATATCAGACGACGAGACCGGACTGTACGTGAGTGTTACTGTTTGGATTCACAGGAGAATGTACAGGCTTGCTTGTTGATCTTCTGAGCGCTCAATACCTGGGTAGCTGTTACGTTTAGCTGACCGCTTGCAGCTTGTGGGTGTTTGATATGATCATCACCTACTGCCGGCGTATTGACGATTCTTTAGAGTCCTACACAGAGGTTTCTTGGCTCAGGCAAAACGGAGTAGGAGCACATATATGATATGTGCCGGACCGAGGATAATGCGATATGTGATACCGTATTATATTCTCTCGCGATATTTGATATCAGCCGGGTCATCGGATCAAGTGTTGATTCGATGAATCGGTACGGATAAATATTAGTCGGTTATATACGATATAGCCGGATTGTCGGATCAAGTGTAGATTCGATAATTTAATGTATAATAATATATATGATATATTAAATTACATTAACTAATATTTGCTCACTAAAAGATTCTTTTTCTCACTCGGGTAATACATTGATATATATGCGATATATGTTAAATGTATTATTTTATTTTGTTACGATAAATATTATATATATGATATATAATATTGTAACATGATATGATAACTAATGCAATATGTTTAGTGGAGTTTAAACACGATTAGGGTTTGTATTAGGGTTTAGTCTTCTAGTTGATTCTAGAAGCTTTTCATTTTGTCATGATAAAGATATTTGTGTGTGACTCATCTTTAACCAAACCCAAACCCTAACTCTAGTTAATTCTCTACAAAGGTTTACTTGACCATGGTTGCATTATTCATCATATGATTTATTTTTCTATTCATCACAAAAGGATATTCATCATTCTTCTTCATCTTCTTCCTTCATCTTTCTTCATGAAAAAGCTTGCTAGCTTTTTCAATGTGATGAAGAAATATGAGAAAAAGATAAATAAAGAGAGCAAAAAATCCTACTTCATCATCCTCATCTTCCCTTGCCATTTAGATGAGGGTGTTCACATCATTTCATGAGTGTTAGCTTGTGTTAAAGAAACTTCAAGGTAGATCATCTTAGTATCGAAGATCGGAAGCAAAGGTTGCATCTTTCTCTTCGTGGAACCTCTCGAGAGTCCGGAACCCGATGATCGCAGCGAAGGGACCACAACACGGAGCATATGAAGTGAAGGACCGGATCTACAAAGGTTGTAATCCCTCTCACTTAGTGTTATAGTGTTTAGCATGCTAGTTTTCGCCTAATCTCTAGTTTAAAGATCCGTATTCGGGTTGTTCGGTACGGCTAAATTTTTAATCGGGCATGGTTGATGCCTCGTAGACCCTTGTGCGCGTGCCTAGCAACCCTACAGTGGTATCAGAGCCAAGCTAGAGCTTTAGGCGAAGTCTAGACGAAGTTTAAAGTCCGATCGAACCCGGAAAACCCGAATTAACCCCTTCTCTGGAAATTTTCTGAAAATTTGGTTTTTTGTGAATTAAAAATTGCCAAAAAATTCAGCAGGGAATTTGATGAATTACTGTGAAGCACGAGCTATTGATTCGACAGAAGCGCCGTGGAACCGCGGCCTAGGTTGGCTTGCGCGGCGGTTCCGCGGCCAAAGTGCTGAATCAATCCACGTGCTTTGCACAGTAATTAGTAACTTTATGTGCTGAGTCTTCTGGAAATTTTTATATTTTATTAAAGAGTTGAATTTATGGGGTTGTTTTAGGGATTCGATGATTCGATCGGATTATCATATTTTGTCTATGTGTTTTCCGGATAACTTTTAGAAACTGTTAAAAAGTTCGAACGGATATCAATAACTCACTTTTTTCCCTGTCAGAAAATTTTTCAAAAGTTGGATTTTTTCTCGTGTTTAAGAATGTTCTAAGTCGTGCAAGTAACTCGGTGGACCCTCTAGAAGACAACAAACCTTAACTCGATTATGTGACCGTATTGAACTGCCTTTTGAACCTTAGGGTTTGGGGCAGTACGGCGTGCCACATGTGAGGCGTTGGCTTGACCCTTCTACGGCTGGACCATTGGTACTGTGGCATGTGATGGATATTTTTAAACTGATTTCAAGTGTTGAGATATATTGGGGAAATCTTGGGTGTTTGATGATTCGATCGGAAAGTTTAACTTTGTCTATTTATCTGGAATGTGATACAATATTTGGAATCCATAGGTAGTTATGAGATAACTGATTTGAATATTATAAACATACCAGTTTAGTCTCAGATGATCGGTTGCCACGGAATTTTGATGTGATCAAAAGTCCGTCGCAATCACGTAGCGTACGCGGATACTCGCCGGGTAAACTTAATAGACAGCTACGCCCCATAGCCCCGACCAAGTGACTGTAGGAGAATCCCGTCGCCGAAAGCATCCGTTCGGGTGCTCGCGGCAGCGGTGTTCCGTCTTAGTGCACTTCGTCGACGGCATCTGGGGGTGCGGCCGTCTACTAAAGTTTGCGACGAGCATTCGATCAGGACGTCGGGAATCTTGTTGAATTGCCCGACTTGATATTGAAAAGAGTTTTCGATAATGAGACTAAAATGCGGGGTTTATAATTGTTAGGCATGCGATGTCTAAGGAATTCATTTGGTTAGGCATGCGATGTCTAAAGAGCTTGCGGATTCCAACTGTTGTAGTTTTACACTTTCTTTTCTGTGACCGTAAGCGTAGTATGTGGTGTATCGCCGGCTTCGTTGCTATACATCAACGACAATCGGGATACGCATACTTGCTTACGTTGATGATATGAGATATTATGTGTTGCTGTGATATGTTGTATTGGATCGTCGCGTTTGAATAGCCGGGGGTTTTATGTGAGATGAGAGTTTTTCTTTTTCATTCATGTAAAATTCATTTGTATGTAATATTCTTTTATTAGGGCACTTCCAGGTAGCGGAAGATGTCACCGTTGTATATTATTTACTTTTCCGCATTAGGTAGACCCAAGGCGGGGAACACAAGTAACCGGGTTCTAGGGTCCAGTGGGAGACCATCTCGAGGAGTTGAGACCGGGTCTCCTAACCCTAGAATTGGCAGTGTTACTTGCCACTCTCGTAGGGGTCTAGGGATGTGGGTTTGGCTATTCATCGCGACCGTGGAATCCGTGTTTTATACAGGCTCGTATTGAAAACACGGGCGTCCTAGTATATCCAATATTTCATATATGTTCTTCTGCTGCATTGTTCTGTGATGAGATCATATTACTGCCTGAGACGAATGTTTATATTATATATATGTTATATTGCAGATTTCGTTTCAAAAGAGATGCTTGTGAAGCATAATAAAATGGGACTTCATTAATGTGATTAATGAAATAAAAGAAACCAAAGATGTTGTAGAAACTTGTTTAAATTAAAAACTGGTAGCTCTAGTTCTTGCTTTGCATAGCGGTGTTCCTTGTAGAACATCCAGCACCTTATTCGATAAGGAAAGGACCGAGATTCCTTCACCGGGAGTGACTCCTTTAGCAATAACTGGCAGATGCTACAAACTCGGTTTGTCTTTTGATTGCTTCTATAGTTCTTGCTTTGCACAGCGGTATATATGATATATCCTGTACCTTATTCGATGAGAAAAGGGCCGACGGTCCCTTCACCGGGAGTGACCCCTTTAGCAAAACTAGAAAAGCCTAAAAAACACTCCATTTAAAATCACTCGATTCTACAACGATATCAAGTTCATTACGCAAAGGGTTTTCTGAAAAACCCGTCGTAGCCCTCCGTCATTTCAGATAAGTACTAGTTAGTATTCGTGCTACGTTTGTTGACCATGTTAAGGCGTAGTGTGCGGTAGCTGATTAGTGCTTATCTGTATAAGCATATGATGCGATTGGATTATGGTAGTCGTGCGATTTTGTTGACCATGTTAAGGGTCGTGCGGGTGGGTTTAATTCAATCGGGAAATGACGGGTTGAACTTGACTAGCACTTATGATTTGTTGACCATGTTAAGGTCATATAGTTGCTAGGGGCAAAATATTATTGGGAATTTCAAGTGTTGAAATTTGCAATGAGATTGCATACCTTCTATGAGATAGTTGGATCCCGATACCCGCTGCGAGTAAGAGTTACTCCTGGGAGAGTTTTACACATTACAATTAGCCGATCAAGTAGGTGTCTAGAAAGGTGTTAACGGGGTTACGCCTCTGGGAAAACGAGGTTTACTTTAATTAGGTTCGTGCGAAAGCACGGGGGACCTCCCTCAAAGTACCGACACTGGCCTGGCTGAAAGATTGGCGAACTTGTACCGTGTAATTAATCCCGGCTAGTCTTTCCTTTTAGGGTTTGAAGGAAGATTAAACAAAAACAGTGGGAGACATCCTGATTAGATTTATTAGATAACCAATCTAATCTTGCAAGAGCATACGCTGAGTGTTTTCTTCTCTCTCTCTCCAGATAGCGACCATATCACGCCTTAATCAAGATAATAAAACGGATATATTGACCGAACCCGCTTGTTATACTGAGCTGGGGAACGTTGGTCCCGCTCCAACTTATAATTGTTATAAGACAGAGCAGGAAATTGGGGAATACCAGATTTCCCGTGCCGCCCAAACGAAGAAAGTGCATGCTGATGCATCATCTTCGGGTGTGTTCATTACAGAGAACTGTTTCTTAGTATCCTTTACGTCCTGGGTATGTGATACCGGGTCAGGATCCCGCATATGTAATCTGTTACATGGGCTACAGAAAGGTAGAGAACTGAGAACGGGTGATAAGTTTCATGAGACAGAAAACGGTGCAAGTGTTGCAGCCAAGTCTGTTGGTCACTGTCACCCTGTATTACCGGAATACATTGATTCTGAACAAATGTTATTAGATACCGAACCTGATATACAAAATCATATCAGTCTCTTTATTAGTAAAGAAAGGATATAATTTTGTATTGTTGGATAATGTTTTGAACATTTCCTATATCAAGAGTTGATCGGTTCAGGCACGTTATCTAAAAGCATTGACGTTCTAAATCAAACCACAGTTCTTAGTATACAGAACACACACAAGAGGAAGAGTTCAGAAATGAACAAATCCTTCTTGAGGCATTGTAGACTAGGTCATTTAGATGCATATTTAAATCTGTTTGAATTTACATCTTGTGAAACTTACCGGTCATGTCACAAAGATAAGATGACTATAGCTCTGTTTATTGGAAACAGAGAAAGAGTTAGTGAACTCTTGGGATTGATACATGCTGATGTATGAAGGTCCCGTGTCTACACATGCCAAGACCGGTTCTTTTTACTTCATTACGTTCTCTGATAATCTCTCAAGATTCAGACATGTTTTCCTGTTGAAACATAAGTCTGAAGCTTTTGAGATATTCACAGAATATAAGTTAGAAGTAGAGAACCAAAATACAGGTATAAGTATTATGTCCTTTGATGAAATCAAGGAGGAGAATACTTGAGCACGGAATTCCTGGACTATTCTAAAGGAGAATGAGATTCTCTCTCAGCATTACTCCTCCGTATACACCACGGCACCTCGGTGTATCGGGGCGGAGCAATAGCACCCTATTTGATATAGTGTGCTCTATGATGAGTACTGCTGAGTTTCCTATTTCCTTTTGGGAGTTATGCACTTGTGAAGTTGCATACCTATTGAATAGGGTTCAAATCAAATCAGTTGCCTACCACTTCATATATGATATGGAAAGGGAAGAGCCCATATCTTAAGCTTGTTAAGATTTGGGGTTGTCCGGCCTATGTCTAAAAGTAAAATCCGGACAAGCTCGAGGCAAGGTCTGTTATGTACAACTGGAAAGGTTCCAGCTATACAAAAACAGCTGATGATTTGGTAGAACCAAAGGATTCAATAGTTTCCAACGAACCTCAGCCACTCCGCCGATCTAGTAGGGTTCCTCACCCACCTGAGAGATACTTCGGTTTCTCTATGATAGTAGGAGCGAGGATTGCATCATAAGATGATGACCCAACTAGTTTCGAGCTGGCCATCAGGAGTGGAACTCTGTAAGAATGGCTGGGTGCTTATCGATCTGAGATGGAATCCTTATACACGAACAAAGTATGGACTTTGGTTGCTTTATCTGAAGGGTTAAATCCCCATCAGGAGCAAGTATATCTTGAGAAGATTAAAGTTGAGACTTTCAAAGCTAGACTTGTTAAAGGTTTGCATCATAGACCAGGTATGGATTATGTTGAAACCTTTTCTAAGGATCTATGCTTAAGTCCATCCAGATCCTACTTGCCACGGCTACATACCATGACTACGATATCTGGTGGTTAGGTGTCATGACTGCTTTTCTAAGTGATGTTTTAGAAGAGAGCGTCTATAAGTACACAGCCAGAGGGCTTCGTAGACAGTGGGAGCAGCGGAAACATGTGCAAGATGTTTTATATGATAAAACAGGCATCGCGGAGTTGGAACATCTGTTTTGATGTGGTAGTCAAAGAGTTTGACTTCATCAAAATGGTAGATGAACCTTGTATATACGAAAAGGTAGTAGAGAGTATGGTGGTGATCCTCGTAGAGTACGTGGATGACATACTCTTGATAGGGAAGGAGTTTCCTATGCTACGCTCGGTCAATCTCCGCTTATCACAAGGATTCTCCTTATAGGATCAAAATGATACCTCCTAAATCCTGGGTTTTTAGATCTATGAGATAGATCTAATTGGATGTTAAAATACTCACTAGTTGTAGTGAGATGGTATCAATCGATCCTGGGGAGAATCACTGGAAAGGTTCCAGGGTAATAAGAACGACTGAATGTCAGTCGCAGGCATTGTCTATACCCTCAGTGGAGCGACGATATGTTGGAAGAGTTCCAAGCTAGATACCGTGACATACTAGATGATTAAAGGCAAGATACATCGTTACCAAGGATGCTACCAAAAGAGGCAGTCTGGATATTTATAAGTTCGTAAGATGAACTTCGTTCCTACCATTGTGGGACAATGGAGTTGTGGCTTCAGCCAAGGAACTACCGTCCCATCAGAAATCCAGATATAATTCTTAGACAGTATCACCTGATCATGGAGATGGTTGATCACCAGGGAGATCGAGGTTAGGAGAGTAGATACAGAGGACAACAGCGCGGATCCACTCACAAAGGCCTTTTTCCCAGTAGAGACTTTTATGGGATGGTTGAGTATGAGATACTTCAACCGCAGCTAATTGTTGGGTATGCGATACCATAACAGATGGCCCTAGTGCAAGTGGGAGATTGTTAGTTATATGTATGCCCTAGAGGCCATTACTGTACATACGATGTATATTGCAGTGGATGCTAGGACATATATAGGGAGGACTTTCTTGCTCGACATGATAGTATGCTATCTGGTTGTACTTTATCTTAACATGTATTCTGATTATCTCTATATTACATGTTGATAAAGCCCTTAGGATGTGTACTCGACTACTGGGACTATGATGAGATCATACTAGTGGGGCCACGGTAGTCCACGAGTACATCCTATAAACTGTTCCTAGTCGAGGGTGTATCGAGACAGGGCATCGATGCACCAGAGTAGACTAGCGTATACGTAT
This sequence comes from Agapanthus africanus, assembly GCA_030015575.1. NCBI lineage: Eukaryota > Viridiplantae > Streptophyta > Magnoliopsida > Asparagales > Amaryllidaceae > Agapanthus > Agapanthus africanus. The sequence goes on from CM057337.1 coordinate 546,193,324, forward strand.
CTTGACCCATATGATGGGCGATGGATGATCCCATATCCATCGGTGTTTGACATCAAGGATGGTGTACGGGTGCTCAGTGGAGACTGGGAACACTGGACGGACTCACCGAGAACTCCCAGATGGTATTATACCATACGTCAGATGGCAGTTCTCCGGTGACACTGGTACAGAGTAGTCTGTTGACCCGAGATCGTCATAGAGTCTTGTGTGATTCCCACTGTGCTTTGATTTCCATCATACCACGTCTAAGAGGGCATGCAAAAAGGTGGCTTTTGGGTACAGTCCCGAATCATATGGAGGCAATGAGCGATAGGAGGGGATTCGTCTCTCCCGGTATAGGGAGTTGATGTTGTGCTGTGTTCGATTGGCTATAACCGGAAATCCCTGGCCAGGGTTGCTGAGATTTACTGGTAAGTGTTATCAGTAGTTTCTCGAACCGTTATAGACCTCAAATCGACACGACTTATCAAGCTACTGGGGTCTGACGTTTACCACCCCTAGGCGAGATATGCGACATATCAGACGACGAGACCGGACTGTACGGGAGTGTTACTGTTTGGATTCACAGGAGAATGTACAGGCTTGCTTGTTGATCTTCTGAGCGCTCAATACCTGGGTAGCTGTTACGTTTAGCTGACCGCTTGCAGCTTGTGGGTGTTTGATATGATCATCACCTACTGCCGGCGTATTGACGATTCTTTAGAGTCATACACAGAGGTTTCTTGGCTCAGGCAAAACGGAGTAGGAGCACATATGTGATATGTGCCGGACCGAGGATAATGCGATATGTGATACCGTATTATATTCTCTCGCGATATTTGATATTAGCCGGGTCATCGGATCAAGTGTTGATTCGATGAATCGGTACGGATAAATATTAGTCGGTTATATGCGATATAGCCGGATTGTCGGATCAAGTGTTGATTCGATAATTTAATGTATAATAATATATATGATATATTAAATTACATTAACTAATATTTGCTCACTAAAAGATTCTTTTTCTCACTCGGGTAATACATTGATATATATGCGATATATGTTAAATGTATTATTTTATTTTGTTACGATAAATATTATATATGTGATATATAATATTGTAACATGATATGATAACTAATGCAACATGTTTGGTGGAGTTTAAACATGATTTGGGTTTGGATTAGGGTTTAGTCTTCTAGTTGATTCTAGAAGCTTTTCATTTTGTCATGATAAAGATATTTGTGTGTGACTCATCTTTAACCAAACCCAAACCCTAATCCTAGTTAATTCTCTACAAAGGTTTACTTGACCATGGTTGCATTATTCATCATATGATTTATTTTTCTATTCATCACAAAAGGATATTCATCATTCTTCTTCATCTTCTTCCTTCATCTTTCTTCATGAAAAAGCTTGCTAGCTTTTTCAATATGATGAATAAATATGAGAAAAAGATAAATAAAGAGAGCAAAAAATCCTACTTCATCATCCTCATCTTCCCTTGCCATTTAGATGAGGGTGTTCACATCATTTCATGAGTGTTAGCTTGTGTTAAAGAAACTTCAAGGTAGATCATCTTAGTATCGAAGATCGGAAGCAAAGGTTGCATCTTTCTCTTCGTGGAACCTCTCAAGAGTCCGGAACCCGATGATCGCAGCGAAGGGACCACAACATGGAGCATATGAAGTGAAGGACCGGATCTACAAAGGTTGTAATCCCTCTCACTTAGTGTTAAAGTGTTTAGCATGCTAGTTTTCGCCTAATCTCTAGTTTAAAGATCCGTATTCGGGTTGTTCGGCACGGCTAAATTTTTAATCGGGCATGGTTGATGCCTCATAGACCCTTGTGCGCATGCCCAGCAACCTTACAAAAGCACGGGGGACCTCCCTCAAAGTACCGACACTGGCCTGGCTGAAAGATTGGCGAACTTGTAGTGTGTAATTAATCCCGGCTAGTCTTTCCTTTTAGGGTTTGACGGAAGATTTGATAAAAAGCAGTGGGAGCCATCCTGATTAGATAAAATAATAACCAATCTATTCTTGCAAGAGCGCATGCTGAGTGTTTTCTTCTCTCTCTCTCCAGGTAGCGACTATGTCACGCCTTAATCAAGATAATAATACGGAATTTTGACCGAACCCGCTTGTTATACTGAGCTGGGGAATGTTGGTCCCGCTCCAACTTATAGTTGTTATAAGACAGAGCAGGAAATTGGGGATTACCAGAATTCCCGTGCCGCCCAAACGAAGAGAGTGCATGCTGATGCATCATCTTCGGGTGCGTTCATTACAAAGAACTGTTTCTCTGTATCCTCTACGTCCTAGGTATGTGATACCAGATCAGGATCCCAGATATGTAATCTGTTACATAGGGCTACAGATAGGTAGAGAACTGAGAACGGGTGATAAGTTTCATGAGGCAGAAAACGGGGCAAGTGTTTCAGCCAAGTCTGTTGGTCACTGTCACCCTGTATTACCAATAAATTGATTCTGAACAAATGCTATTAGATACCGAACCTGATATACAAAATCATATCAGTCTCTTTATTAGTAAAGAAATGATAAAATTTTGTATTGTTGGATAATGTTTTGAACATTTCCTATATCAAAAGTTGATCGGTTCAGGCACGTTACCTAAAAGCATTGACGTTCTAAATCAAACAACAGTTCTTAGTATACGGAACACACATAAGAGGGAGTAGTTCAGAAATGAACGGATCCTTCTTAAGGCATTGTAGACTAGGTCATATCAATACGACCCGACTAGCTAAGTTACATAAAGATGCATATTTAAATCAATTTGAATTTAGATCTTGTGAAACTTGCCATTCCTGTCACAAAGATAAGATGACCATAGCTCTGTTTATTGGAAACAGAGAAAGAGTTAATGAACTCTTGGGACTAATACATGATGATGTATGTAAGGTCTCCTGTCTACACATGCCAGGACTGGTTCTTTATACTTCATTATATTCTCTGATAATCTCTCAAGATTCAGTCATATGTTCCTGTTGGAACATGAGTCCGAACCTTTTGAGATATTCACAGAATATAAGCGAGAAGTAGAGAACCAGAATACTTGTATAAGTATTATGTCCTATGATGAGATCAAGGAGGAGAATACTTGAGCACGGAACTCCTGGACTATTCTAAAGAAGAATGGGATTCTCTCTCAGTATTACTCCTCCATATACACCATAGCACGATGGTATGTCGGGGCGGAGCAGATACATCCTATTTGATATGGTGTGCTCTATGATAAGTACTACTGAGTTACCTTTTTCCTTTGGGGGTTATGCACTTGAGAAGCTGCATACCTATTGAATTAGGTTCGAATCAAATCATTGCCTACCACTTTATATGTGATATGGAAAGGGAAGAGCCCATGTCTTAAGCTAGTTAAGATTTGGAGTTGTCCGGCCTATGTCTAAAAAGCAAAATCCGGACAAGCTCGAGGCAAGGTCAGTTATGTAGAACTGGAAGTGTTTCAGCTATACAAACTACAACAGATGATTTGGTACAACCAAAGAATTCAGTAGATTCCAACGAACCTCAGCCTCTCCGCTGATCTAGTAGGGTTCCTCACCTACCTGAGAGATACTTCGGTTTCTCTATGACAATGGGAGCGAGAATTGCATCATGAGATGATGACCCAACTAGTTTCGAGCTGGCCATCAGGAGTGAGACTCTGTAAGAATGGCTGGATGCTTAGCGATCTGAGATGGAATCCTTATACACCAACAAAGTATGGACTTTGGTTGCTATATCTGAAGGGTTAAATCCCCATCAGGAGCAAGTATATCTTGAGAAGATTACTTGGTGTACATGGAAAAGTTGAGACTTTCAAAGCTAGACTTGTTAAAGGTTTGCATCATTGACCAGGCGTGGATAATGATGAAACCTTTTCAGTGCCTATGCTTAAGTGCATCCAGATCCTACTTGCCACGGCTACATACCATGACTACGATATCTGGTGGTTGGGTGTCTTGACTGCTTTTCTAAATGATGATTTGGAAGAAAGCGTCTATAAGTACATAGCCAGAGGGCTTCGTAGACAGTGGGAGCAGCGGAAACGTGTGCAAGATGTTTTATAGGATAAAGTAGACATCGTGGAGTTGGAACGTCAGTTTTGATGAAGTAGTCAAAGAGTTTGACATCATCAAAATGGTAGATGAACCTTGTATAAACAAAAAGTTAGTAGGGAGTATGGTGGTGATCCTCGTAGAGTACGTGGATGACATACTCTTGATAGGGAAGGAGTTTCCTATGCTACGCTCGATCAATCTCCGCTTATCACAATGATTCTCCACATAGGATCAAAGTGATACCTACTAAATCCTGGATTTTGGATCTATGAGATAGATCTAAATGGATGTTAGGCTACTCACTAGTTGTAGTGAGATGGTATCAGTTGATCCTGGGGAGAATCACTGGAAGGGTTCCAGGGTGATAAAGACGACTGAATGTCAGTCACAGGCATTGTCTTTACCCTCAGTAAAGGGACGGTATGTTGGAGGAGTTCCAAGCTAGATACCATGGCATACTAGACGATAAAGGCATGATACATCGCTACTTAAGATGCTACCAAAGAGGCTGTTTGGGTGTATATTGGTTCATGAGATGAACTATGTTCCTCCCATTGTGTGACAATGGAGTTGTGGCTTATGCCAAGGAACGCAGGTCCCATCAGTGATCCATACATATTCTAAGGCAGTATCACCTGATCATGGAGATGGTTGATCTCTAAGGGATCGAGGTTAGGTGAGTAGACTCAGAGGACAACACGGCGGATCCACTCACAAAGGCCTATTCTCAGAGAGAGACTCTTATAGGATGGTTGAATATGAGATACTACAACCACTGCTATCAGATGGCCCTAGTGCAAGTGGGAGATTGTTAGTTATATGTATGCCCTAGAGGCCATTGCTATACATAGGATGTATATTGTAGTGGATGCTGGGACATATATAGGAAGGACTTTCTTGCTCGACATGATAGTATGCTACCTGGTTGCTCTTTACCTTAATGTGTACACAGATTGTCTCTCTATTACATGTTGGTAAAGCCCTTAGGATGTGTACTTGACTACCTGGACTATGATGCGGATCATACTAGTAGGGACATGGTAGTCCATAAGTACATCCTTCAAAGTCCCTAGTCGTGGGTATATCGAGACAGGGCATCGATATACCAGAGTAGACTAGCGTGTACCTTCTCGACCCATACAGATGGGCGATGGATGATCCCATATCCATTGGTGTTTGACATCAGAGGAGATATACGGGTGCTCAGTAGAGACTGGGTACAATGGACGGACTCGCCGAGAACTCCCAGATGGTATTATACCTTACGTCAGATGGTAGTTCTCTGGTGACACTGGTACAGAGTAGTCTGTTGACCCGAGATCGTCATAGAGTCTTGTGTGGTTCCCACTGTGCTTTGATTTCCACCTTACCACGTCCAAGAGGGCGTGCAAAACGGTGGTTTTTGGGTACAGTCCCGAGTCACATGGAGGCAATGAGCGGTAGGAGGGGATTCGTCTCTCCCGGTATAGGGAGTTGATGTTGCACTGTGTTCGATTGGCTATAACCGGAAATCCCTGGCCAGGGTTGCTGAGATTTACTGGTAAGTGTTACCAGTAGTTTCTCGAATTGTTATAGACCTCAGATCGACACGACTTATCGAGCTATTGGGGTCTGACGTTTACCACCCCTAGGCGAGATATGCGACATATCAGACGATCAGACTGGACTGTACGGTAAGTGTTACTGGTTGGATTCACAGGAGTGTGAGCGGGCTTGCTCGTCGATCTTCTGATCGCTCAATACCCGGGTGGCCATTACGTTTAGCAGACCGCTTGCGGCTTGTGGGTGTTTGATATGATCATCACCTGCTGCCGGCGTATTGACAAGTCTTTAGAGTCCTACACAGAGGTTTCCTGGCTCAAGCGAAACGAAATAGGAGCGCATATGAGATATGTGCGGGACCAAGAATAATGCGTGTATGTGATACTGTATTTCATTCTCGCGATGAATGTGTCGATTGGTTGTATGCGATATAACCTAGTTATCGAATCAAGGATTGATTCGATAAATCGATACATTGAATACTAGTCGGTTATATGCGATATGACCGGATCATTGAATCAAGTGTTGATTTAATGATTTAATGTATACTTATATATTTGATATATTACTTTGCATTAACTAGTATTGGTTCATTTTAAATGGATTTTCTCACTTGGATGTACAAGTTGTATATGTGATATACTTTTTGTACACATGATTGTATCATGTTTGATGATGCATGCTTACTTGGTTAAGTGTAAAGAATTAAACCATGGTTAAACTAATGATTAGGGTTTTGTTTATACATTACTTATTTATTCATTCATTTATTTTCTTTTTCATTTTGGAAAGGATAAATGAATGGTGGATTGTTTTGTTTGTTAGTTGAATCTTCTTGAAGCTTTGACTAAGTCATCACTCTTGTCTTATACTTAACCCTAACCATTCAAGTTAACCATGGTCTATTCTCTACACTCAACTAAGGTTAGTATATGATAAGTATTTCAATTATTTTCTAATTATTCAATACTTATCATATTCTATCATCTTCTTCCTCTTCTTCTTCTTCTTCATGAAGAAACCTTGCTCCATCAATGGCAACTTGAGCAAATGAGTGAGAAAACCAATTCTAAAGTGAACACACCTCCTATTTCTTCATCCTCTATCTCTTGCCAAGTAGTATAGGGTGTTATCTTCCCAAGTTTCATGACTTGGTGAAGTGGGAGCTTGATCTTGTGATGCCTCAACGTAGATGTAGCTTCTTGAAAAGTCGTGTTGGTGTTTTCCTGAAAATCGGTGAAAATTCGGTATTTTTCCGAAAACCGTCTTTTTTGTTATTTTGCAGTTTAGGGATAATATACCTAAAATGGATATGTAATTGCTTGTTTTTAGTAGCTAATGAGTTACTTATGAAATTTTGGTCATTTAAAAATTTTTCCCTATTTTTCAATTTTTTAATATTATTTTAAGCCGGTAAGAAAATACATTAAATTAGCGATAAATACAAATTTTTCCGGGCTAATTTTAATCTTTAAAATTATGTTAATTAAAATCTAGTTGTAACATAAATTTTTAGTATTTTATTTTGATTTTTAACTAATTTTTATTATAGGAAACGAAATTTATTGAATTTAAGCTTAAACTTGCAATTTTGGACTTGTAGGGGGTCTTTTTGCATAAAATTTTTTTTGTGCACTCTCTCTCACTCATTCCTCACCTCTAGGCCGGCCCTACCTCAGCAGCAAGCCCACAAAAATTTTTCCCCAACTCATTTGCACTAAATGATATGTAAAGGGTTTTAATATATATAATTGGGTATGGGTTTTTGTTGATTGGTATTACTTTGACCTTGACTTTTCTCACACTCCCCCACACCTCTCCCCCACTCCTCATCAGCTGAAACTTCAGCTGCAAACAGCAGCCCCCTCCCCCTCCTTGCATCATCTCTTTTCTTCTTCAAAGTTCATCTAAAATTTTTTAAAAATCAACAATTCCTTTTACAATTTCAAAGCAAAACCTTATTCTCTCTCTTCTCAAACCCAAATTGACTCAAATCTTGGAGAAAGATGGCATCTTGGGAGGCTTTAGCATCATAGGGTTTGAACTTTTGAGGTATAATTTCTAATCAAATGGTTACATTGTTGCTTAAGGGTGCTAATTAGAACCTTGAAATTGTTAGTGTTAAATCTTTACTTAATTCCTAATCTAGTTTTGTTTAAAGAGGGTAGTTTGATATGAACTTGGGTTTTAGCATACCATTACTAGGCTAATTAAATCTATTTTTCTATCTAGTTATTTTGCTAACCTAATCTAAGAGGTTAATTTTCTTATGTGGGCTTTTAATTGTGTTAATTTAAATTTGTAGTATGGAATTTGATTTGTGATTGCTAATTACAAAAATTAAACTAGGGTTCTTGAAGCCATGTTAGTTAATTAAATTGTTTTGTAATTAATCTAGTTCCTACACAACCTAATCTAAGAGGTTACCTTGTTATGTGGTCTTTAAACTATGCTAATTTACTAAATTTTAAAAGTGTGATTTTGGTTGTAAATTGTTGTTTTAGGAGATTCAAGAAATGGTTTATGTATGGAAAATAGGTTTTGAATCATTGCTAATGTGTTGTAATTATAGTGTTTATAGATTGCTTGTAGTGTGGTTGGTTGTTCAAGCTTGATAGCAGTCTTTGTAGCAAATCGGCGATGTTGCACCGATTTTTGGAATGTAACTGCTTACTAGTTTTGTTATAAAATTATGTGATGGATTATTTTCGACATCTTGATGATTGTGTTGGCTTATCCTATGACGTTTAGGATGCGTGTGTGCGGATTTTTGAGTAGTCGGGTTTTAGTTTTGCCGGGCGACCAAATCGACGATTTTTGGCAGTTTTTGCGATTTTCGCGTATGTTCCGCGCACCCTGCGCACGTTGTACCTAGCTAGTGAAATTTAGTTGTTTCGTTGGGTTTTGCGTCGTTCTTGATAAGTAACCTTATGTTTGGTATTGATGTAAATTCCAGGTTCGGTCGCGGAGACGTCAGACGCGGCGCGAAAGGGGAAAGCGGTGATTGGACACAGCTAGCCAGGGATTCCGGTGAGTAGATGTAACATCTACGGGGGACTATCGTTAGATGGCGCAAGCCGCCCGATAGTTTTAGTAACTTACAAGATTCTTAGTGATGTTAGTAATTAGGGGTGAAATACGTATATGATTATTTGCTGCATCCATGCATTATATTGACATACATATGCGAAACCATTTTATAGGACACCTGCACCATTGCCAGGTTTTTATATACAGCACGAGCACTATTCATGCTTACACACACACCCTGGTAATTGCCATGCCACCACACTAGATAACCGTTAAATTTAAACCTTTTACTAATTGATACTTAAACTTGTGCTATTGCCTTTAATTCCTTAAAATGAAACCGTAGGATTGCTATTCATGTGCATGTACTTCATCATATTAATTGTTCATGCCTAATCTATTAATCATACATCGTAACTTGATTATTGATACCATATGCATTCATTATCATTGATATATGCACTTATGAGGATTTCTTGAGATTTTTTGATATTTCTGGATTTCGGGGGAAAACCGCAAAATTTCTAAACTTATTATATTTTTAAAACATGTAAATTGCGGTTTTCTAGTGATGTAAGTGTCGTCCACCATGAGTTTGCTGTGGTTTTTGAGACCCGTTTCGAGGAGTTGGATGAACCGTTTCGGGTACATGGTGGGCCCGGTAGGGTACCCCGGGGCAAGAAGCTCGTGGTGCTGACGATGAGCCTGGCAGGGGACGGATTACCTACCGGTGACTTCATTGGGCACGGCGGATATCCAGAGGATACCGACCGGGGCCGCGAGAGGATGAGATATTGATATTGAGATGGGTCAGCCGAATGGCTGAGGCCAGAGACACTATGACATGGATTGGTGAGATTTGAGACAGCTTTTAGGTGTCGTTGCTGGACACCGGTTCTCGTCGATTCTTTGAGTATTATGCTGGCATTCTAAAAGAGTTTCAAAAACAAAAAGAGATAAAATGTTTCTTATATATACCTATTGAGACCTCAGATATTCATGTTGCATACATATTAGTACACTGATGTTGTATACACACCTGCTAGTGCATCCAGTCATGCCTGTATTTTAGATGCTAGGATGCTTGTGTGCATGCATACGATAGCCTTTGTAGATGTTATTTATTACTCACGAGCTGGCAACTCACCCCCGTTGTGCCACAGCCTTTTTCAGGTCCGTTCCGTCAGTACAGTAGCGGCGGGCGCACTTGTTCTTTTGCCTCCTTTGCCTGGACTCGAGGTTTTGCTCCTAGGTGGGTTATATCATTATTTTTGTACCACCTTGTATATTCCTTATATCTAGTACACTCCATCTACTGTATCTACCAGCATTATTGTATATTGACCTAGAGATGAGACTGTGAGATTTTTAGACTTTTATGCTGTATTTTGGGGTCGAGCTCACTTGAGTCGACATGCTGTTTTTCTTATGCTTCATTATGATTATTTTGCTTGTTGTCATTTTATATTGCGTGGGATTTGTGACCGCCTTGTGGCGAAGAGCTAGCTCCCGCTTGGGGATGCCCTATTTTGTTGGATTCATATTTATTCTTGTTGTACCCATTTTGGGGGCCAGTATTTACAAAGGAGACTCTGCCGAAATTTTCGGAAAAATTGGTATTGTTTTTGAAAAGGGTTTTACATGACTTATTTGATAAACTCGCTTTCAATTGATTGGGTTTTCTTCACTCTTTTGCTTAATTGGTTTTGTTTTCTGGGCTTTGGCTTACTTATTTTACGGACGTCTTTAGACGTTTCGTAAACTTAAGTGCCAGTCACGTTCCGTACCCTGCGGGTCGTGATAGTAGATCATCTTCGGCATCGAAGCCGACGACCAAGCTCGCCCATTTTTCCGATGAAGCCGATGCCAGAGTCCGGGATCCGATTTGGACAGCGAAGGGACATCATCACGGAGCTATGGAGGTGGAGAACCGGATCTACAAAGGTTGTATTTCCGTTCTTTTAGTTAAGTTGTTAACTACTTATTGTTTTCGCCTAAAATCTAGTTAACGATCCGTATTAGGGTTTCTCGGCACATGTAATTTTTGAAATTGGCATGGTTGATGCCTTGTGAGACCTCATTAGTGTGCCTAGGAACCCTACACTACGCTGGCAGTGGGTTTAACCACAGACCGCAAGCGGCACTAGCTGTGCGTAACGGTCCCAAGGTAGATGCCGACAAGAAGACTGACGAGGTGAAACCCATTTGAACTCCTGCTGAGCCTGAATGTGACAATCTCCGTACAGTCCGGTCTGTTCGTCTGATACATCGCATGGCGGGCCTAGGGGGCGGTAAAACGTCAGTCCCCTAATAGCGGTACAAGTCGTGTCGGAGTGAAGCCCAACACACCCTGAGATAACACTGGAAGCCTACCAGTATATCTCGCTTGCCCTGGCCAGGGACTACTCGTGTAATGGCTCTCCTAGACACAACACGATGTCAACCCCCAATACTGGGAGAGACGAATCCCGTCTAACCATCACTGCCTCCAAGTGCTTCGGGACTGCACCCAACTACTACCTGTTTGCATGACTCCTTTGAGCCGTGGTAGGGTAGTAATCAAAATACAGTGTGAACACACTCGAGGCGAAATGATAGTGTCAAGTCAGCGGACTAAGCTGTACTCATGTCACCTGGGAACTGATAACTGACGATAGGTATGATACCAACCGGTTAGTTCCCGACGAGTCCTGTCCAGTGTACTCGTGACCTAACGAGCACCCGCATACTATCTCCAGTACGACGTACTAACGGCCGTGGGACAGACCGTCTCCCATACTGGGATGAGAAGCGCATGCGCTAGTCTACTCTGGAGTATCGATGCCCTGTCTCGATAGTCCTGCGACTAGGGACCTGCATAAGGATGTGCTTATAGATTACCCAGCCCCCACTAGTGTGACTGCCATCACAACGCTGGTAATCAAGCAAAGATCTTAAGGGCTCCACTAATGTGTATAGGTGATATACTAAAATAAACACAAGTACACATTGAAGTAGAAACAAACCAAGTAGCATACTACTATTTTGAGCAAGATTGTATATACAAGGTGAATATCCCAAGCTTCCATTAAGTAATATACAAACTAGTATGATACAGCAATGGCCTCTAGGGCATATATATTAACAAAACCAACAAAGGGGAACTCAGATCTGCCATCAGATCTCAGAAAGGAGAGATTTTTAGAATCTCATATTTCTTGATCTTCAAGATCCGACCAACAAAGGAAGAAGAAGGAGATCCATCTCCAGAAACCCCACTTTGGGGAAGAACTAGGGGTCAATGGGAGAAGCCCTTCATCAGCTTCAAAACATTTTAGGAGTTTAACTCCTCATATATACATATATATATATATATACATATATATATATATACATATATATATACATATATATATATACATATATACATATATATATACACAGAATAATAAGTGCTCCATTCTGGGAGTACAACTCCCATTGCAGGGACCAAGTCCCTTTTGCTGCTCGAGCGCCCACCTGCTGACACGTGGTGCGCTAGCGCTCCTGCGCCCAGAGCGCTAGCGCTCGAGCGTCCACGTGCTGACACGTGGCGCGCTAGTGCTCATAGCGCTAGCGCGCTTGCACCCAGAGCGCTAGCGCCCAAAGCGCTAGCACCTGAGCACCTACGTGTTGACACGTAGAGCGCTAGCGCTCTTGTGCTCAAAGCGCTAGCGCCCAAAGCGCTAGCGCCCGAGCACCCACATGCTGACACGTGGCGCGCTAGCGCTCAGTGCGCTAGCGCCCGAGCGCCCACGTGCTGACACGTGAGCGCTGGCGCTCTTGCGCTCAAAGCGCTGGCGCTCTTGCGCTCAAAGCGCTGGCGCTGGCCCCACGCATCCTTTGGATGCCTTCTCCCCTTTGTTTTTTTTTATATATATACATATATATATATACATATGTATACATATGTGTACACACACATACTCCATGACACTGTCCCTGTTAGAAAAAAATTTCTAACGGGGCGCTGCCCCGTACCCCGTAAGGGGGCCGCTAATCCCCTTAACCCCCGACCCGCTATCCGGGTAGCTTGACCCCCGTAAAAACTCTACGGGGCCCCCGATATATCCAAAACCCCTTCAAAACACAACACAGCACATTGAGTTTGCATGACCAGTTTAACCCGTCAATCGGAGGTTCCCTCGCTCCAAATGAGATGGGTAATTAACGGCAGCTTAGTCCGCGGCTGCCGGAGATTCGGATCCCCACAATCATTAAACCCCGGACTACCCTAGGCAGGGGGAATCTGTAATGCGCCTGATAAGCGCGCGCGTATTCCCATCTCAATGGGGTGACGAAAAACACCCTACAGATTCTGGCACACCCGGTGGGACCAATCTCTCCTCCCATATTTCGGGTTAAATGTTCATGCGAACTCAATCAATATACATATCTATATTTATACTAAAATAATGCTCTTTCATGCAGGATTTTCAAGAAATCACCTTTCAACAATGTCTCCGAAGATGAACTCAGCTCCCATCTTCTACACGATGAAGATGGACGCCAGGACGGTCCTTCCGGCCAGTCTCGGGCGACAATGAGAAGAGCCGCCACTACCATTCGACTCTATCCTGTTTGTCTCGGCTAATGCCATCCCTGCACCTCAAGGCCCGGTGACAGACAAGCCAGTCTCGAAAGGTAAGAGGCCAAATGTGGTGGTCTCGAAGATGCCCCAACTCAAACGCAAGTCGGTGTTTGAACGACTTTCCTTGGACCCAGCTGGGGGCAAGGCCATCAACACCAGCAAAGCAACAAGGCATCCCGAGCAAGCTCCGGCGGTGCCCTTGACAATTGCTCGATCAGGTATCTTCTCTAAGCTCCCCGCTAATCGACTCACGGTGGCTTCCCAGGAAACAGATGCCCGCCAAGCCCTTAAAATTGAGAAGCTAAGGCAGAAAAGGCTCAGATACAGAGCTAACAAAAGGGCTAGGGCTCCTGCTAGGCTGAACCTCATGAGGTTCGAGGAACAGGGTTACCCCACCAAAGATGAGGGGATGGCTGAATGTGTTATTCACACTGTCTACATGGTGGGCACGCGCATCATGAGCAAGGACGAGGCCACCACATCCCAAATCTAATCTGGCGTGAATATGGCTGCCATATTCCAAGGCCAGCCTCCTCTGGAAGGTAATGATGACCTTCCAGTGAGGCTGATAAGCAGAGAGAGCTCTCAATTCATGAAGAGTCGGGCTCGGAAAGAGAAGATGAGCCAATCTTCCGTCCCATGAACGCAGAGCAGCGACTTCTCCAAGAGCTCCGAAAGTAGCTTAGAAACAAAGACAAGGAGATGGCCAAGATTTACTAAAAAATTGATGACTTCACAAACGTCGTCTTACAGCTCACAGCCCAACTTGCCTCTCAGCCGCCCAATCAAGCGCAAGGCTCTGCTTGTGAACCGGGAAATGGTGCCCCAAACCAGCCGACGCCTATTCCTTCAAATCCATAAGTGGGCGAACCGCATGAAAATCAGTCGCATCCTATCTAGGGAGATGTCTCGGCTACCGATGACGGTAGCCCGCTAACTCAAGGTCTAATCATGGATTTAGTTGTCGGCAAAGTCAAAACATTGGTGGCCGAAGTCGAAGCGCAAAAAGATATCAGCAGTAGTGGGAGATCATATCCTGCTCAGTATGATCTGGTAGAATTTCCTAGCGGCTATGTCATCCCCAAATTCGGAAGATTCGACGGGACAGGAAATGCGAATCAGCACATCGCGCACTTCAAAGCCTCAAACGGGAACACTAGGGGCAACGACGCGCTTCTCCTCCGCCAGTTCGTTAATAGCTTGACCGATGTTACTTTCGACTGGTACGCGAGCATACCGGATGGCTCCGTTACTACTTTCGTCCAAATGGAATCTTTGTTTCGACAAAGGTTCATGAGCGTCAGCGATAAGATCACCATTGCCGAGCTTGTAAGGACCAAGCCCAAGAACAATGAAAGCAGCATGGATTTTATAACCCGATGGCGCAATCTCTCCGTCAAATGTGAACCGCCGATAGAGCAGGACCAATCTGTCAGTCTCCTCGTCGGAAATCTCAACAATTGGATGTCCCCGTTTCTATGCACCGCGGGTCTCAAAACATTCCAAGAGCTGACCAGGAAAGTTCAGATGCTGGATCGTTTAAAGCAGGAGTCCTCCTCGGATTCCCAAAATGACAATAGGTCCTGTAGAAACCGAAAGGACGATAATTGCAAAGGAGGAAATCCCGACGATTCTGAGTCTTTCAACACTTCGGCTAACCGAAATAATCGAGGGATAAGCGGGCCTAGTGCCAACCAGCCTCGGAAGCCAGTGTTCGGAGAGGGAGGAGAATCTCCACTGAAAGAGAAGCTGGACAAGGTCTATTCCTTCAGAAGGGACAAAATTTGTAAAATATTCAAAGACGCCCTGAGGAACGGTCTATAACTGCCAGAGTAAAAAAGACCGCAGGAAGCATATATGACCGACGACCCCAAATACTGCCCCTATCACAGAGTGATAGGTCATGCCATTGAGGACTGCTTTGTCTTCAAAGATTGGGTAAAAAAGCAATACAAGGCAGGAGAGATAGAACTGTCCAAAGGCGTGTTAATAAACAGTCAAGTCGCAACCGCCAATTTTACACAAACGGAGACCGAAGATCTTCGTGAAACTGATTCTCTCAGACATCTGCCTTTCACTGAAAACAATCAACCACCACGTCATTAAACTGGGAACAGTCGACCTCTAAGTCGTTAAACTGTAAAAAAAAATAATAAATAAAAAAAAGTGTGTATATAAACAAAAAATGTGTAAATAAAAGAAAAATAAAGAAATGCCGAACTGATAAGGAAACTCGCAATAAAAATCAGCGAGTAAAAATGAAAATGAAAATAAATCCGAAATGATGGGGCAACCGCGAATAAATAGCCGAAATGATAGGGCAATCGCGACCTTCGCGATAAGAAAAGCTGAAATGATTGAGCAATCGCGGTAAAACAAAAAAAAAATCAAACAAAACAACGGCGAATGATGAGTCGCTCCTGGTACCATATTCCAGTATAGCGATGTAGACGCCAACCAAAATCCAATTTTTCAAAATTCTCCCAGCCCTACGGTTAGTCCCCAAATTGACTACCGTATACAATCCACGTGCTCAAATAATTCTCATCACCTTCATGCCCCACCTAATCACCAGTTACGCGGCTGGTCTCCTCCTTTGGAATTATGCTCCATTGAGAAGACCCACTCACGTGTCCTCACGATACAACGTTGAGTTCGCATGACCAGTTTAACCCGTCAATCGGAGATACCCCTCGCGGGACCCCCGTAAAAACTCTGCGGGGCCCCCGATTTATCCAAAACCCCTTCAAAACACAACACTGCACATTGAGTTCGCATGACCAGTTTAACTCGTCAATCGGAGGTTCCCTCGCTCTAAATGCGAGTGGTAATTAACGGCAGCTTAGTCCGCGGCTGCCGGAGATTCGGATCCCACAATCATTAAACCCCGGCCTACCCTAGGCAGGGGGAATCTGTAATGCGTCTGACAAGCACGGGCGTATTCCCATCTCAATAGGGTGACGAAAAACACCCTACAACGTTTAGCCGACCACTTGCAGCTTGTGAGTGTTTGATATGATCATCACCTACTGCCGGCGTATTGACAAGTCTTAGAGTCGTACACAGAGGTTTCCTAGCTCAGGAAAAATGGAGTAGGAGCACATATATGATATATGCGGGACCGGGAATAATATAAGTATGTGATATCGTATTCCATTCTCGCGATATATGATATCGTCCGGTTATATGTGATATAGCTGGGTCATCGGATCAAGTGTTGATTCGATGAAATGATACATTTTATATTAGTCGGTTATATGTGATATGGCCGGATTATCGGATCAAGTGTTGATTCGATAATTTAATGTATAAATAATATATTTGATATATTAAATTACATTAACTAATATTTGCTCACTTAAGTATTTATATTTCTCATTTTTGATACATTTAACATATATATGATATATGTTTATTGTATTATTTTCTTTTGTTACATAAATAATATATATGTGATATATATTATATTGTATCATGCTAGGTTATATATGCAACATGGGTGTATGAGAATCACACCATATAAAAGATAATAATGGTTTTTATTTATTTAGGAAATTCAAAAATGTGGATTTTTCCATGGTTGCTTTGGATAAACATTGACTAGTCCACCATTTTTGTTTTTCTTTAGATATTTTTAAACCTAACCATTACCTTTAACTATGGTCTATTCTCTACATGAGTTAAGTATGCATATACTCACCATGGTTGCATTTCTAAGCTCACTCCTACTTCATTTTTCTTTTGCTTCATCTTCTTCAAGCTTGAGCTCAAGTGAGAAGCTTTCTAGGTTTTTGACAAAGTGAGAAAAATAGTGAGAAACCAAATTCTAAAGTGAGCAAACTTCCTACTTCATTATCCTCCTCTATACTAGCCATATAGTTTAGGGTGTTAGTTTCACCAGTTTCACACAAGTGAAAAGATAGCTTGGGTTTTGTGTTTCCTCGAAGTAGATCATCTTGGATTTGGAAGACTTCAAGCAAGAATGGATAATTCACCATGTGGAGCCTTTCAAGAGTCCGGGACTTGGATCACAGCGAAAAGACTTCAACTCGGAGCTTTAGAAGCAAAGGACCGATCTACAAAAGTTGTATTCCGCAAACACTTTAGATGTAAAGTTATTTACATTTAGTTTTGTCTAAATCTTTAGTTAAGATTCTAGGGTTAGGGTTAACAAGCAAGGAAATTTTTTGAAAATGGCATGGACGATGCCCCCCGAAACCTTGCTGTTGTGCTTAGTAACCCTACACGTACATGGTAGCCACCGAAGCCGTTATGGAAAGACGGTTCCAGCAGGGGCTCGATATTGAACTGCAGCAACTTATCGCGATCTACCAACTTTTGCCCAAGTGTTGAACGCTGCCTAAGTATAGAAAAGATTGGTGGAGAAGGCAAAGGGCCAACGATCGATGGACAGGAGACCCCATGTGGTCCCAACACGCCTACCATCTTCCCCATGGAGCGATCCCAGTTCACAGGTCGGGTATCACACAGATGAAGCGCACTTTCTCACCTCAGCAGCCGCAATGGAGGGCCCTGTTTTCCAATTATTGCCAGAGGCCAGGACACATGTAGAGAGATTGTCGCCGGGCTAAGGGGCAGTGTCTGATTTGCGGATCTAGCGAGCATAGGGTCAGCAGGTGTCCCTAGAGATCTGAGCAGCAGCAACCATCTTACCCAGGGTCAGCGACAGGGAGGGATAGAGCAACAACAACCGTCGTATGGCACTTCAGCTCAGAGGGGTCCACCTCGGGTACCCCAGCAGCGGTCTTTCGATCAGAGGCAGACTGGTACAGGTCAGAATCAGGGACGGCCTTTCACCCTATCCGCCGAGCAAGCAGAGGCTTCGGTAGAAGTGGTTACAGGTACCATCCTTGTTTATTCTGTACCAGCTAGAGTTCTTTTTGATTCGGGTGCTTCGCATTGTTTCATTTCTACGCGGTTTGTTGACACACACTCTATACCTCACGAGTCGTTGACCACGGGTTGGGAGATACATATGGGTAATGGTAATATTGTGTCCAACCAAGAGTGTAAATTTTGTCCGGTGTTGTTTGTGGCAGGGAATTCTATGCGAATTTCCTTTTAATCGGGACGGGCAGCTATGACGCAATTCTCGAGATGGATTAGATGAGTACCTTCCATGCGATCATTGATTTCCGATCTAGGAAGGTGACTTTCCGCATTCTCAATCATCCAGAGTTTGTTTTCGAAGGCGGAATCGAGTCTTGGGATTGATGATTGATGGATATGGAGATTGATCGAGTTTAGAGCCAAGCCAAAAGCGTTGACGGTTATGGAAATTGATGAGAGTCCAGTCCCAGAGATCGTTTGGGATTTTCTTGTTGTGTTCCTTGAAAATTTACCAGGTCTACCACCTCCCCGCGTCTTGGAATTCTCTATTGACCTGATTCCAGGGACGGCGCCAGTTTCGAAAGCTCCTTATAGGATGGTGTTTCCCCAATCAGAGCAATGCTCTGTTTGAATTTCAAAAATTCAAAAATTGAAGCAACGCTTCAGATTCCTTGCGCTACGCACAGTGCTCCATGTGTCAAAAGCTGACATGCCAGCACTGCGCCCAAGACAGTACACCCAATCAGAGCAAGGCTCTATTTAAATAAAGGAAGCAACGCTTCAGGAAACTTTCGCTCTGCGCTGCGCGATACGTGTTAGCGTAGTTGCGCTAGTGCAGTTGCGCTGCGCTCTGAGCTGTGCGACACGTGTCAGCGCAGTTGCGCTTGCGCAGTTGCGTTGCGCTCTGCGCTGCGCGACATGTGTCAGTGCAGGTGCGCTTGCGCTAACTGTGCCAGCACTAAATAACAATAAAATTCTGGAAAGAACTTTCCAATCTTGTTAAAAACAAGAAAATTATCTTCTGTAAAACAGAAGCCCTAGGATCAAAGATCCAAAGGTGGGGAAAAATCCCTAAATCACTCAGAGAAAGATCTCTTTAACTGATTTAACAAATCAATTGGCACTATATAAAGGCCCCTAGACTCCAAGTCTAAAACACACAGAGAAAAAGAAAAAGAACTCCTCTAAAACTTTGAGAAGAACTCGAAGAAAAGAAAAGGTAAACCTTTGAAAAAAAAAGAAGAAGAAGTTCTTCTAAAAAGATCAATGATCTAAGAACAAGATCAAAGATCTTCAATAAAAAATGATAATATTAATAAAAAAAAGAGAAGTAATTTACTTCTTTACTAGATCTTTTGATCTATATAAAGGCATTGCCTTTTGATGAACCACTGGTTCTTAAAACATGAGACAGAACCTCTTTAGAATTAAAGAGATTCTGTTCTTTGATCTAAAATAGATCAAGATGCGCTCTGCGCTTTTGAACAGTGCCTTGCACTTTTGAAATGAGCCTCTGCGCTCTTGGGTTGGCGCAAGTCACCAGAACACGCCACGTGCCAACCCCAGAATAATCTGCGCATTGCACTTTAAAAAATGAGCATTGCGCTCGTGAATTGGCGCACTGCACCAGAGCGCGCCACATGTCAGCAGCGCAATAGCGCAGCGCACTGGCGCAGCGCACTGCGCTTGCGCTCACCAGAGCGTGACACGTGTCGCCTCCACATCAGTTTGCGCCTTGCGCTCCTCAATTGGCGTAAAGTTCCTGACAGGTTACGTGGCACACTGTCAGAAGAGTAAATGCTCCGCATTATTTAAAAAGGGCAGAGCCCAATAAAAAGGTCTACCAGACCAAACAAAATGCAGTGCATTATTTAAAAAGGCCAGAGCCTAATTAAAAAGGCCTAACAGGCCATGATAAATGATATGCATTTAATTGAAATGCCTAATGCTCTTTATAAAAAAAGGGACAGAGCCCAATTAAAAAGGCCTAACAGGCCAGAAAAATTGCACTGCATTATTAAAAAGGGCAGAGCCCAAATAAAGCCCTGACAGGCCAAACACAAATAAAATGTTGAACATTTTCAACTGGACTTAGCCCAATTCTGGCCGTAAGTCCTCAAATTAAATTGACTGAGCACGACTGCTCTCTCAAATCAATTTACATCCGGTTCAAGGGTACATCTCCGAACTCCTCTGATATTTGTCGTTGTAATCCTTCAACGTCATCAGAGAGGTGACGGGTCTCGACAGCCACACATCAATACGGACTGTGGGGTCCTTAAACTCATGGACTAATGCGTCCTTAAACTAACATTCATCCCCAAAATGGGAATGATGGACCACCATGTCCCTAAACTGGTAATACGGACAGTGGGGTCCTTAAACTCATGTACTAATGCGTCCTTAAACCAACATTCGTCCCCAAAATGGGAATATGGACTGTGGGGTCCTTAAACTCATGGATTAATGTGTCCTTAAACCAACATTCGTCCCCAAAACGGGAATGTTGGACCACTATGTCCCTAAACTGGTAATACGGATTGTGGGGTCCTTAAACTCATGGACTAATGCGTCCTTAAACCAATATCCATCCCCCAAATGGGAACAATGGACCACCACGTCCCTAAACTGGCAATGGACCACTATGTCCCTAAACTGGAACAATAGAGCCCCCAAAAGCTCTTTTGTCGGATCTAAACAATCCTTTTAAGTTGATCTTAGTCTTAAATTGGACTAACGTATCCTTAACAAACGTTTAAGTTGATCTTAGCCTAAAAAATGGCTAACGTATCCTTAAACCAAAACCACCAAAACCAAATCTAAGAAAATACGGATTTGGACTAATCTACGTTCTACGGGCGACGGCATAAATTAGTCTCCGTATACAATCCACGGGCAACCACAAACAAAACAAACACCCACGACACGAAGTGAAATTCTGGAGAAGAAGAAAGTTGTTACCGCGATGCGGTAGCGTAATTAACTGTAGGGGCTTGCGTCTGCAGGGAAGAGTGTCCCCATAATAAAAAACCCCTATAACGAGGGGGAATCTGACGAAGTCTGCTACATTGGCCGCATCCGTCTAAACCTCTGATACACGGTGCCATAAATCAACTTGGCATCTTCGGAGAGGTGGACGGATAAAACCAAATAGCATCTGCCCCGAATCTCAGGCAAGACGTCTTCACGTCGCGCTTTCTTTTGGAGGGGAACAGATTCTGGCACGCCTGGTGGGACCTTTTCCTCTTTCCACCCCACACTTCGTGTGTCGACTTTCGCGAACCAATCGCGGTTTGTTAATGGTTGCCCTCGGGTTTGAAGTTACTAAGATTTGGTCTCTTGCTTGGCGCAAAAAACAAGCATCAATGGCTTTCAACTGCTCGAACTACTCCAAATGCAAATGCAACCCACGCTCCACCTTACCTAGAGGTGTAGCCTATGGACTGCAGGCTGCTTCCCTGTTCACTATGCCTGTGGAACAAGTGACCCAGGCTACCACTGGTCTGTTCTTCGGGACCATGCTCCCGCCAGTGAACGTTAATGTCCCGATACCTCAGGAAGCTTCAAAGAAGTCGGTCTTCGATCGACTTGCTACTACCACGGCCCCTCTCAATGGGTCGTCCAATGTCAAGTTGGCAGCCTCGGTCTTCACCAGACTGAGCCTGAACTCCGATGGGCTTTCCAAGAAGCCCGTGACCCCTGACGTGGCCATCCAAAGGAAGACATCTATCTCTACTCTTGAAGTCGTCAAGATGGCTTCTCCCGCTAAAGAGTCGGTCTTTACAAGGCTGACTATTCCGGCTCTCGTTCCTGCTCGAAGGTCTGCCTTTGACAGATTGGACACCGCTACTCAAAAGAAATCAGTCTTCAAGAGGCTGGCATCAGCGGAGCCTCATCTAGACAGGGGGCAAGACGAAACCATCCCCATCGCCGAACCAGCCCCAACAGCTTGACGTCGCCACTGGCGCCGGGTAAGGAAGGCCGGGTGCAAATCCCCCTCTGGGTTAACTCCACCAGCTCCAATGGTGGAAGTCAATGCTGCTGTTACGAATGGGAACAGCTTTGTGTTGGCTATAGTGCCCTCAAAGCAATTATCATAGTCACGGACTTCTGATTATGATGATTGAGGCAGGACCTATTCCGATGAAACAGTCTTACTCAAGATGATAGTATGCTATCTGGTTTGTCTTTATTAACATGTACGTGTTGATAGAGCCCATAGAATTCTTGCTTGACTGCCAGCAGTATGATGGCGATCATATTTGTGGGAGCTGGGGTCTATAAGCGCATCCTTAAATGTCCCTAGTCGTAGGAGTATCGAGACCGGGCATCGATACTCCAGTATAGACTAGTGTATACTGATTGAGACCCCGACGAGGGGCGGTGGCCAGGTCTCACAAGTCACTGGTGTTAGTTTGTTCACCTAAGATAGTATACAGGTGCTCATTGGGTTATGAGTACACTGGACGGACTCGCTGGAAACCTGCTAGTTGGTATTATACCTATTGTCAAATAGCAGTTCCCAGGTGACATGTGTACAGGTTAGTTTGTTGACCTGAGATCGTCATTTGTCTCGTGTGAGTTCCCACTGTGCTTTGATTACTACCTTACCACGGCTCAAAGGAGTCGTGCAAACAGGTTTTAGTTGGGTACAGTCCCGAGCCATATGGAGGCAGTGATCGGATCGTCGGGGATTCGTCTCTCCCGGTATTGGGGGTTGATGTCGCGTTGTGTACGGATAACCATCACCATAAATCTATGGCCATGGTGAACGAGAATTACCGATCCAGGATCGATAGTTTCTCAGGTGGTGATGGGTTACATGCTGACACTAAATATCGCGTTGTTGGGGGTCTGACTTTATCCACCTCCCTAGACTCGATATGCGATACTCTTAGATGAACAGACTGGACTGTATGGATATTGTCACTGACAGGCTCAGTAGGGGTTCAAGATGAGTTTTCTCGTCGACCTCCCTTTCACTCAATACCTGGGTAGCGGTTACGTACAGCTAGTGCCGCTGATGTGCTTGTGGTTAAACCGACTGCCAGCATATTGACGAGTCTTTAGAGTCCCACACAGAGGGTTTTCATGGTTCAGGCGATATGGTGTACATGGTGTATGTTGATACATACAGGTGTCCGATTAAATATGTGCATGTTGCGCAGACTTTAATCGGACGGTTGATAATACTAGCGGCTTAGGATTAAGCCAGATTATTAAATCAGGTTTTGATTTAATAATTTACATATGTATTTATATATGTATTCTAGTATTATTGTTCGCTATTTATTTTCTCTCTAGGCTATTCGTATTTTTGTACGAATACGTGTATATGTATTTCGATACATGTACCGGGAAGTATTCCGTATTTTATACGGAATAGCTTCTAGAAGATGCCACCTCATTTATGGAAATTCATTTGTTTTTTATTAATGAGGTGGAAATGGTGATGTGATTTCAAGCATGGCATGAACATGGAATTTGGGTATGGTTTGTTTTGTTTATTGTAATTTGACTTTGTAAAAAAGAAAATTGAATTTTTTGATGGGAGAAGGAGAGAGGGGCCGGCCACTAAGGATCATATTATTACATTGAACTCTCTCTCACTCTCTCATTCTCATGCTTCAAAGAAACTTAACCTTTTTCTTTGTTCATGCCAAGTTTTCATCACCACCTTCATTCATCTTCCATGGATGCTCTCTTGAGCGCAAGGGATGAGAGAAAATATAGTGACACTTTCCTACACCCCGACTCTCCATCGTTAGCAACTTTGGAGAGCCGGTAGCCTCGTTCGTCGAGCTGGAGCTGCGCCGTTTCCCTCGGGTGGATCATCGGAGATGGAGGAAGACCGGAAACCAAACTTCGTCAAAGAACCGCTAGGAGCTTGGAATGAATACCGAAGGACTTGGATCATCTCAGTATAACAATTCTAACTCTTAGAATAAAATTGTCTTTTCGCCTTCTCGCCTGGGAGGGACATAGAACGTTTGCAGCTCCTCTACGCTGTTGGTATCGAGTGCATCCAGTTCTTTATGATGTTTAAGTGGAACCATGGCGACTTGCAGACTTTGCTCTTCGTCAGCGGATGTTCGTATTGAAGGCCGAGCAGAGAATATAGCATGGGCCTCATCTTCCGAATCACCACCAAAGATCAACGTAGGAGCGGATGGTCCTGGCTTGTTGTATTGGGGCGGGCTTGAATAAATTATCTCCTCTTCTTCCTCGGTATCACTCCCGAAGACGGGGATGGTAGCGTTAGCTTTATTCTTTGGCTTGTGACACCTCTCTGTATCTTCGAAATCCGGTAAGAAGTATTTGGCATCTTCATATTTGCGGACTTCGTTCACGGAGAACGGGTTCAGTTCTCCCGTTACGGTATACTCGAGACCATCCTTTAAATATTTCATACACTGATGTTGTGTAGAAGGGATGATGTTGTACTCGTGTAACCATGGTCGGTCGAGCAGAGCATTGTAGCATGTCTTGGCGTCTATGACATAGAATTTAATGTCCGTGACGAGCAGCCCAAAGCGTAACGTCAGTATCACAGACCCGAGAGTTCTTGATGATTGAGAGTCGAATCCGGAGAGGGTGATCTTATCCCGAGCGAGGTGCTGGACGCTCATGCATATTTCTTTCAACACCCGTACATTAAGGAAATTGACGAAGGACCTATTATCAACCAGGATTTTGCCTATCTTTATATTATGGCAGTATCCTGAGACATAAAGGGGACGATTGTGTTCGCACGTCCCAAGAAGGAGGTCTTCATCACCGAAAGCAACATCAGCTGTGTGCACTTCTTCCAGCTCGTCCTTCATCTTTTCTTCGGCGAGAAAAGCTTGGAATTGCTCTGGGTCCTGTAGCGCTTTGATCAGTGAATCCCTTGCTTCTTTTGATAGTAAAAGGGTGTCAAGAATGCTGAGTTGCGAGGGTAACTTCCTCAAATGTGCCAGAACGTTATAGTCCACCTTATTTTTCTTTGGCGGGTCCTTGGCGGTTAACTCTTCCACAACTTGGTCATCTACGACGATATCCTCAGAGACCTTCTCTTTTCCCTTATCTTTTTTGTTTGAGGGTCCGAGATTCTTTTCGGGTAGCGTACGACTACGCAGACGGATATTTTCGCAGGCTTTTAGCTCTTCCTCTTTTCCCACGGTGGACTCTTTAAAGAGAGGGATAAGCTCTATTTCCTCGTCAGAGTCGCTTCCGAATGTGAGAACTTGCGCTTTCCCATCGTTAACCATGCTACAATCGCCGGTAGTTCTTCTAGGCTCCTCGGTCGTACTTTTCCGTTCCCGACGAGTTTTGCGCTTCTCCCGTTTAAGATGTTTCCGGTGAGCGACATACCCCTGCCACAATTTATTGAAAGCTTTGCACTCTTCGGTGGGGTGCGAAACCTTTCGATGATATAAGCAATAGGAGGGGTGCATTTCTGCTTTGCCGGTACTGTTTTCTTGAGAATGTGGTAGCTTCATCCCCAGTGATACGGCTTTAGCAAACCTTTTCCTCGTCTTGAATTTGATTTTGTCCGCAATGGATGTATTTTGATTTGACAGGAGTGCCTCAATCCTTTCGTCTAATCGCCGGCGCTTGGCCTTCTCAAATAGGACCGCCTCGCGTTCCCGATCAGCCTTACTTTTCAACAGAGCTTCATTGAGGAATGCATCAATGGTTTCATCTGATGGCCCCAGAAGTTTGATTTAGGATCTGCCCCCAGTTTCTCAGTGCAAGGAGTTCTCTCATCGTCCGTAAATGAGTGAGAGATCATATGGCAGCTCGCCACGTATTGCTCGGATTCATCTGACGAGCTCTCTCCTTCATCTTCGTCTTGAAAGACTTGGTTGAGGAACTCCTGGAGTGTGATGGGAGTCCGTGCCTTTTGATTGTATTCCTCCAGCACGTCAATTTATTTCTGTAAGTCTGTGCGCTTGTCGCCAGGCTTCACGGGCTTCTTGGATTTCTTCTTCTTCTTCTTTGAAGATTTTGACGGCTGATTGTGAGTGCTCGGGCCATCACCACCGATCTTCGGAGTTGGGCGCGGCTTCAGCATCCCTTCAATGATCTGGGGTTCTAGCGGGTTCTTCCACTTGACTGCCGGGCATGTCTTGAGATCATTCAGCATCCTTTTGGTTTTGGCCGATAGCACAATCTCCCATGGAGCTTCTTCAACGAGGGAGCACGTTTCCCCCGGCGTATTCACCTTTTTAGAGGTATGAGGTTGCGGCGGGTTCACCTTCCATCTTTTGGATAACGCAAACTTGCCTTGCTAATATTGATCTTCAATCCAGTTTTTGAAGACGAGGCAATCTTCAATCGGATGCCCCAATACTCGGTGATAGGGACAGTAATTGGGATCATTGACGTCGCTTGGCTGTGACGGACGTCTTGACTCCGGCAGACTAATGAGTCTGTTACGCAATGCCAGTTCAAACAGTCTTCTCGTTTTATTTTGAGAAAACGAGTAAGGGCGTCCCAGCCTCTCCTCGAGGGATAGGTGTGGACGCATATTGTTTTGACGAACAACCGGCTTCAAGTTGCTCGGCTGTTGTTGAGCATTGGCGACGACATCCGCTTTCTCTTTCCCCTTCTCATTTCGAGAGTCCGGCTTTGGAGGAGACGGTCTGTGACCCATCTGGTCCATCTGGGCTAGCTTGTCGGTTAGGGCCTGGAACGTGGTTGGTTTAAAGAACATCATGAACTGTGAAATAGTTGCATGAGGATCTAAGGTGCCCACGAACATGCCCACTGCCGGCGCTTCTTCAATGTGTTGTTCGCATTTCGACCATAGGTTCGACCACCGTATCGCATATTGGACCCACGTCTCGCCCGGCTTCACCCTGGCATTAATCAATGCTGTTATCAGGGTGCGTTCGCTGCCACTTACGAAGCGCTGGGTAAACAACAACTCCATTTCAGCAAATGTCTTAATAGAGTCGTTTGGGAGCTCGGAGTACCACTCAAATGCCGTCTCCGACAAGCTACCGACGAACTGGCGAAGCAATAACTTATCATCACCGCCGGTATTGCCATAAAGAGCCATGAACTGGGCAACATGTTGATGGGGATTGCTAGTCCTATTGTAGACATGGAATTTCGGTATTGTATAGCCCGGCGGGTACTTGATCTGATCATACCAGCTCGGATATGGGCGCCCTGTTATGACAACTTGACTGGCTGCCTCAGTCGCCTGATGAACCCGTATCTGCTGAGCTATATATTCGTCCAAGTCAGCTTTAGAGATTGTCTCCTCCTTAGCTGTTGACACAGCCGGTGGAGGATTTGACGTTTCTCCCCTGTCATCTTCAAGGACGGTCGGAGGATCTTCAGCAGGAGGATCTTGCTGGATCATCATACCCACCATGTCTTGGAACAGAAGGGCTATTCATTTTATATTGGCTGCTTGTTCCGTAGAATCTTTATCCTTCTTTTCCAGTATCCTGCGAAGGAATTCAGCGTCAGTTTCTTGCTCCTGGCGTTGATCCGAGGACGCTTCGGGGCTTTCTTTTGGCCCAGTGAGTGCGGCCATCGCATTCATCATTTCTTGGAGCTTCTGCTGCTGCTCCTGAGCTTTAGTCACCGATCGCGTAAGTGGTCTATGACCTGTAGATGTACGGCTGTCCTCTTTCCCGGACGCCATGTAGACGGTATGGACCACAGTGCCCCCGGACTTAGGGCGTTTGGGCTCACCGCCTTTGACATTTGCCGCAGGCGTAGGGGTTTTCTCCGGCCTTCTTCTTTTGTGGGCCGTCGGAGTTGAGGGGGTCGTTGCCACGGGCACCCAAATAGTTGTCGTCCTTTGTTTTTTGACAGGACGGTTCTTTTCTTCCTGAGCCTTCACCACCTTCTGCCGGCGAGAGTGATCTTGGTCGATTACTGAGTCCTGGACCCGTGGCCAGACCCTATAAATCTTGGAGGACAGCCGTTGAGGGGGCTGCTCTGGCTTTGTTCCCGCAGCACTCTCCGCAGGTGGAGGAGATCTTTTCAGCGTGGCAGTTGGGGAGTTCTTACGTACCGTCCTTAACGGTTCAAAGCTGTTCCCAATCGGAACAGCAACATTGACTTCCACCATTGGAGCCGGTGGAGTTAACCCAGAAGAGGAGTTGCCCCCGGCCTTCCTTACTCGGCGCCAGTTGCGACGTCGAGCGTGACGAGCTGTTGGGGCTGGCTCGGAGATAGGGATAGTTTCGTATTGCCCCATATCCGGATGAGGCGCCGCTGGTGCCAGCCTCTTAAAGACTGATGTTGTCCTTTCAGTAAAGGTATCCAATCTATCAAAGACAGACCTTCGAGCAGGAACGGGAGCCGGAATAGTCAGCCTTGAAAATACCGAAGGACTCTTTAGCAGGAGAAGCCGTCTTGACGACTTCAGGAATAGAGATGGCTGTCTTCTTTGCGATGGCCATGTCAGGGGTCATGGGCTTCTTGGCAGCCCCATCAGAGTTCAGGTTTAGCCTGGTAAAAACTGAGGTTGCCGGCTTAACATTGGACGACCCGTTGAGATGGGCCGTAGTAGTAGTGAGCCGATTGAAGACCGACTTCTTTTGCGCTTCCGGTGCGGGCACTGGAATGGTGAAGCTTGTTGGCGGGTGCATGGTCCGGAAAAACAAACCGGTGGTGGCCTGAGTCACTTGTTCCACCGGCATAGCAAGGATAGAGGCCGCTTGAGGCCCATAGGCTACACATCCAGGTGAGGCGGAGCGTCGGTTGCATTTGCATTTGGAGCAGCTCGAGCAGTTGGATGCCATTGATGCTTGATTTCTGCGCCAGGAAAAAGACCAAATCTTAGTAACTTGGAAGCCTAGGGCAACCATTAACAAACCACGATTTGTTCGCGAAGACGACACATGAAGTGTGGAGTGGAAAGAGAAAAAGGTCCCTCTGGGCGTGCCAGAATCTGTTCGCCTCCGAACGGCGGCCAAGACATGGAGACGTCTTGCCTGGGATTCGGGGCAGATGCTAATTGGTTTTATCCGTCCACCTCTCCGAAGATGCCAAGTTGATTTATGGCACCGTGTATCGGAGGTTTAGACGGATGTGAACGATGTAGCAGACTTCGTCAGATTCCCCCTTGCTTGAGGGCTTTTTGATTGTGGGGACGCTCTTCCATGCAGGCGCAAGCCCCTGCAGTTAATTACGCTACCGCATCGCGGTAACAACTTTCTCCTTCTTCAGAATTTCACTTCGTGCCGTGGGTGTTTGTTTTGTTTGTGGTTGCCCGTGGATTGTATACGGAGACTAATTTATGTCATCGCCCGTAAGACGTGGATCAGTCTAAATCCGTATTTTCTTAGATTTGGGTTTGGGTTTTGGTTTAAGCATACGTTAGCCATATTTGAGGCTAAGATCAACTTAAATATTTGTTAAGGATACGTTAGTTTAATTTGAGACAAATATCAACTTAACGGGATCGTTTAGATCCGACAAAAGAGCATTTGGGGGCTCTATTGTTCCAGTTTAGGGACATAGTGGTCCATTGCCAGTTTAAAGACATGGTGGTCCATTGCCAGTTTAGGGACGTGGTGGTCCATTGAACGTATGCCGTCGGGACCCGTCACCTTTCTGATGACGTTGAAGGATTACAACGATAGATATCAGAGGAGTTCAGAGATGTACCCTTAGACCAAAGTTGGTTGGGAGATCTATAGTCCAATTTAGGACTAAAGTTTGTTTGAAGGTTTTGGTTTAAGGATACGTTAGCCATATCTGGGGCTAAGATCAACTCAAACGTTTGTTAAGGATACGTTAGTCTAATTTGAGACTAAGATCAACTTAACAAGATCATTTAG
Organism: Agapanthus africanus; assembly: GCA_030015575.1. Classification (NCBI taxonomy): domain Eukaryota; kingdom Viridiplantae; phylum Streptophyta; class Magnoliopsida; order Asparagales; family Amaryllidaceae; genus Agapanthus; species Agapanthus africanus. The sequence goes on from CM057337.1 coordinate 546,223,211, forward strand.
ATCTGACAAAAGAGCATTTGGGGGCTCTATTGTTCTAGTTCAGGGACATAGTAGTCCATTGCCAGTTTAGGGACATGGTGGTCCATTGCCAGTTTAGGGACGTGGTGGTCTATTGCCAGTTTAGGGACATGGTGGTCCATCATTCCAATTTGGGAACGAACGTTAGTTTAAGGACATTTCTGTCCAACGTTCCTATTTAGGGACGAATATTAGTTTAAGGACATTTCGGTCCACTTGTTTAAAGACCCCGCAGTCCGTATCAATATGTGGTTGTCGGGACCCGTCACCTCTCTGACGACGTTGAAGAATTACAACGACAAATATCAGAGGAGTTCAGAGATGTACCCTTGAACCGGGTGTAAATTGATTTAAGAGAGCAGTTGTGCTCAGTCAATTTTGATTTGAGGACTTACGGCCAGAATTGGGAAAAGTCCAGTTGAGAATATTCAACATTTATTTGCATTTGGCCTGTTAGGCCTTTACTAGGGCTCTGCCCCTGTTTAATAATGCATGGCATTTTTGCTTCGTCTATTAGACCTTTATTTGGGCTCTGCCCCTTGTTTTTAAATGATGCACAACATCTGTTTTGGTCTGACAGACCTTTGTTTGGGCTTTGCCTATTTTTAATAATGCATTACATTTTTTATTAGGCATGTTAGGCCTTTTTAGTTGGGCTCTGTCCCTTTTTTTTTTAATAATGTAGTGCATTAATTAGCCTGACAAAGCGCCACATGGCTTGTCAGGCGCTTTGCGCTAGCGCAAGGCGCAAACGCATGTGGAGGTGACACGTGTCGCGCTCTAGTGAGCGCAAGCACAGTGCGCTGCGATGTTGCGCTGCTGACACGTGGCGCGCTTTGGTGACTTGCGCCAAATTTAAGAGGGCAGTGCTCTGTTTTTTAAAGCGCATAGCGCAAGTTGTTCTGGAGCTGACACATGGCGCTCTCTGGTGGCTTGCGCCAACCCAAGAGCGCGACAGTGCAGATTTACAAGTGCAAGGCACTGTTTTAATATCTTGATCCAATTTTGGATTCAAGAAAAGAATCTTTTAAGATTCCAAAACCAGTGGTTCATCAAAAGGCAATGCCTTTTGTTGGAGATAGTGCCCTCATAGTCAATTATTGGATCGCAGGTACGTGATTGCAATGATTGCGGAGGACCTATCCCGGTATCACAGTCTTACTCGAGATGATAGTATGCTATCTGGTTTGCCTTTATCAGTCGTGTACATGTTCAGGTGACTGATTGCATGTTATACTTTGATAGAGCCCTTAGGATCTTACTTTACTACCAACAGTATGATGGCGATCATATACGTGAGAGTTGGGTAGTTTATATGCATATCCTTAATGTGGTCCCTAGTCGTGGGAGTTTCGAGACAGGGCATCGATACTCCGGAGTAGACTAGTGTGTACAGTCGAGACCCCGACGAGGGGCGGTGGCCGGTCTCACAAGCCACTGGTGTCAGTTGGATCACCTAAGATGTATACAGGTGCTCATTGGGTTATGAGTACACCGGACAGGACTCGCCGGGAATCTGCTAGTTAGTATTATATCTACCGTCAGATAGCAGTTCCCTGGTGACATGTGTACAGGTTAGTTCATCGACCTGAGGTCGTCATTTGTCTCGTGTGAGTTCCCACTGTGCTTTGATTTCTACCCTACCACGGCTCAAAGGAGTCGTGCAAACAGGTAGCTTTTGGGTACAGTCCCGAGCCATATGGAGGCACGTGAGCGGATCGGCAGGGGATTCGTCTCTCCCGGTATTGGGGGCGAGGTCGTGCTGTGTCTAGGAGAGCCATTACACAAAGTCCATGGCCATGGTAGGAGATTTACTGGTAGGTACTCCAGTAGTATCTCAGGGTGTATTGGGCTTCACTCCGACATGACTTATACTGCTATTAGGGGTCTGACGTTGCTAACCCCCTAGGCAGATATGCGATACTCATTGACGAACGGACCGGACTGTATATACATTGTCACTGTTAGGCTCAGTAGGGTTTTCCGGATGAGTGCGCTCATCGGCATCCCTTGAGGTCAGTCCATGGGCAGCCGTTATGCATAGCTAGTGCCGCTGACGGTTTGTGGTTAAACCCACTGCCAGGGTACTGACGAGTCATTAGAGTCCCCCACAGACAGTTTTCCATGTTCGGGCGAAACGTTGTAGAGGCCGTATGGTTTTATGGCAGGGTTCGGAAAATGCACGTGCGTTTACGGACGTGTTATTTTTCGGGCAGATAATACTGGTCGGCTTTGGTTTAAGCCGGATCCGAGTATTATATTGAGTAGGTATAATATCTTTGTCTCAGTTGCATTTGTATTCGGTCGTAATACAAATGCGGGTATATTTATACAGTTTCGGGGTTATCCTGAAAGTCGTTTCAGGATCACTTTTGGAAGTTGCCAGTTTCCAGTTTTCTATCAGCCGTCTTTTAACATTTGGTTAAAGACGGATTTATCTTTTCTACAGATGCGGTGAGTCAGTGTTCTAGAATATTCTAGATGAGGTGACTAGGCTTGTTGGTGTAGGGTTTTCTTTGGTTGCATTTATTAAAGGGTGACTAGGTTTAGTGAGTCATGCTTTGTATTAATGCATTCTTGTTTTGGTTTAGATATTTTGAAGTGAGAAGCTTTATCCTATGGTCACCCCCCTCTCCTACGGTCACCTCCCTCTTGCATATAAAATGGCCGGCCTTCTCTCTCCTCCTCACTTCACTTGTTGATTTCATCGGTTAGAAAAGATATGATAGTTTTGGGGTGTATGGAATTCACAGTTCATTTCATTCCATCACCCGATTTCCACGACAACTTCATTAACCGATCGTCCACGGATTTGGACGAAATGAGACAAAGTCATCTACTCATTCTCTACATCAATCTTGGTCGTCTCTTTTGGCAAACTTGACGATCGAGTTGCCTCGAGTCAGAGGCGGGAGCCCGTTTAAAGAACCGATCATGTGGTGCCACCTCGACGAGGAGATCGGAGATCGACGAGATCGGAGCAGCCGCAACGGAGCGTGGGATGATGGTTGAAGAACGAAGGACTCGGATCGTTCGGTATAACATTCCTACACTCTTTACAGTTTGTTAGTTTAGCAATAATGGCAGATCCGGGTTAAAGTGTACGATAGCGCCAGTTTAAAAGTTTTGTTCCGCATGTTGGCGTCTGTAGACTGCCGGGGCGCTAGCGTAGACTTACAGTGGTATCAGAGCCTAACCATTTTGCTATGCTAACTTGTGCTAACGCGTTTAAAACTTCGATCCGACCGGAAAACAAAAATTGCAAAATTCCTACCCGACAGTTCTGTTAATTTTAAACGGTCTCAAAATTTATTTCTGGTTGTCTTAAAAATCAGAGCAGGGAATTCTAAGAACTACGACGAAATTTGGGGTCGTGATCCCTCCAAGTTGCCGTGGAAGGGCGGCCAAACCCATGGTTTGGCCGCGCAACCGCGGTCACGTGGGGAGCACGTGCTCCCAAATTTTGTCAGATGGTTCTCTGTGGGATTTTGGGGTTTTTGGTATATATAATTTTGGCCCAGATTTTGTTACTGTTCACCAGTAAGCTGTGGGGCCCACTTTTTGATATTTGGTCTTTGGTCGATCGAAATTTAAACATGTTAGTTTACAGTGCTTACATTATATCTCCGACCGGGAATGTCATTTGATCGGTAAACCGCGTCTGATTGCTATAGTTCTTTTAGACGGGTTTGCGAACGTGACATTCGCGTTGATGTTCTGTGTTGTGCTGTGATGTTGCGGATTTGTCGTGGTGGATAGCAGTGTGCAATGGTAGTACAGTTTGAGTTTATTTGTACATTTGATATTGCGGGGCGAGCGTCCAACTTGTGGACTGCCGTCACTACCTGCTGTATAATATTCTTTTTGGGGCATGACCAGGTTGCAGTCGATGTACCTATTGTACTATTTTTCATTACTGTACTAGATTTTGCCCCAAGACGGAGTGCACGGATAGCCGGGTTCGGGAAAGCAACGGGTCCGCATCTCATGGCTTTGAGAGGCAGAGGGGCCCCACTTCAGAATTGGCAGACTATTCGCCGCACTCGTAGGGGGTACAGGTTGACCCAAGGAGGGGTGCCCAAGCTTACCGGATTCCGTGGAGTGCCGGGTGTTCCATTCACTACGCTGTGGGGACTACCTCGCTTCAGGTTTTGGCGGGTAACTTGCCGCACCCGTAGGGGTCTAGGTTTCATTGCACAGGCTATCCACACGACAGGGGAACGTCGAGTTTCAGCAGTGGCTCTGTGAAGCTCGGGGATCCCAGATATCTGTATTGTTCTGTGATGCTTATTACTTTTCTGTAATGTTGCATATTATCACGCCTGGAGCGATTATGTATATTGGTTTATATACTATTAGATGTTGTATATGTTTTACACCCGCGCTAGTCCAGTCCCCGCTCTGTCGTTAGTTAAGTAACCTAACGGGTGATGACGGGACCCAGTGACGAATGCGGATGGCATATACGTACATTTTATTTTCGTTCTTTTCTGGTGTGATTGAATGATGGGACTGCGTTGATTCTGATCAACGCAAAGTTAAAACAAACCTGTTTACAGTTGTTGGAACAATTTAAAAAGTGTTATTGGCAAGACGTTTCCTTTTGTTATGCATAGCGGTATTCAGTGGAATATCCAGCACCTCATTCGACGAGAAAAGGGCTGATATCCCTTCACCGGGAAAGACCCCTTGGACAGAAGTTTGCGTCAGGGTAATAACTTCACTATAGTCGATTACATGTTGCTTTGCATAGCGGTATTCAGTGGAATATCCTGCACCTCATTCCACGAGGAAAGAGCCGAGATCCCTTTACCGGGAGTGACCTCTTTAGCAAAAGGTTTTCGCCACTATATTTTAAAAAGCTATCAGGTTCCTTCAGCGATATCAAGTTCACTACGCTAAAGGTTTTTCGCCAAAAACCAGCCGTAGCCCTCCGTCATTTCATATGGATGGTCAGTAGTATTCAAGCTATGTTGGTCTAGCCCTTAGCTAGGACATAGTGATTGGTAGCTGCTGGGGTATTCACATGTTGCATAGATAGATGAGTTGGTTTGGGACAGTCGTACAGCCTTGTTGGCCCTTAGTCAAGGGCGAGTACGGGTGGGTTCAAATTAACAAGATAATGACGGGCAGAACTTGACATGTGACTTATGATTTGCTGGCCCTTAGTCAGGATCATAAGAGTATGGGGCAAAAACTATATCGGGAGTTTCTAAAGAAACTGAAACTTGCCAAGTATGTGCATACCATCTGGAGTATGAGTAACGTGGATGCATTCCATCACGTTATCATGCGATGAGAGTTGGATCCCGATTCTCACTGATGAGTTGGTTTACTCTTCGGGTGATCCCGATTGATTCTTCTTTAGGTTTGGAGGAGAATTTGACAGGACAGTGGGAGGTTTCCGGATTAGATAAAATGATGACCATTCTGATCTAGGTTAGAGTGCACGCAGAGTGTTTCTTTTCTCTCTCTCTCTTTGGCAGCGACCTTTGACCGACCCTAGACTATGACTCAGTGACCAGGTTGACCGAACCTTCTTAAAATACTGGCTTTTGGATTGTCTGAGTTGCATAAGTCATTGCCACTCCTTCTTTTACCCTTTGTATTTCTCAGAACACCCGTATTACTACGGATATCCACTTCCATTGGATAGAGCCATCGTATGGTTATATACGAACTCGAAGGGACTTCTTCGGGGATGGATCAAGGTTCAGGAGAAATAGAATTGGTTTATTCAGTTGTCTTTTATTATCACCTTCTCTCAGGTTGCGAGAGCTCCTTGGTTTAGGAGAGTACACCTATTACGCCTATTGGATAGTCTTATTCCAAACCATAGGCTGGTGCCGAAAGGTAGGGAATGAAGAAAACCAATTAGCCTAAGTAGGGTGTGCAGAAGGTAATATGTAAAGACAAAATAAAGGGATTAGAAAGAGGGCAAAGTAAATTGCGACTGATATCATTCACGACCAAAACCGCGTACTTCATCGCCGCTCCTATTTCACCTTTAAAAGAATAAGGTATTATTCAGTTGTCTTTTATCGTCACCTTCTCTCAGTTGCGAGTACTCCTTGGTTTAGGAGGGTACACCTATTATGCTTACTGGATAGTCTTCTTCCAAACCATAGGCTGGTGCCGAACGGTAGGGAAGGAAGAAAACCAGTTAGCCTAACGATGGTGTACAGAAGGTAACGACTAAAGACAAATAAAGGGATTTGGAGAGATGGCAATAAAATATACGGTTGAAGTCATGAGTTGGATTATGGAAGAGGCATTGCTATGAATACCAGGATACCCCTACGAAACATTTTTATGTTTCAGTGCATTGTTAAAGGAAAAACTGTTTTCCCGATTAGACACTTACTCCAAGGGTATGTATTTCCCAGGTTTCATTCTCATATCTGTATGGTTTTACAGATGATGAGTGGGAGTAAGATATTGGGAATTAGATGATCATCCTCATTATATCGGAATTCGTTGTAATTGGTGATATTTGAGGAAGTCGCCAGGGTACAGTTTTCCACCTACAACGCACAGGTTTTGAGTTGTTCAAACTCAGCGGACTTATACAGAGTATTGTATGTTGTCCAGTGTCCATCAGGACAAAGGGGTAGGTCCTCGTACTATGTTCTGTTTACTTATAACTTCTCTAGTATTTAGACGAGTGTTTCGTAGAAATACAAGGTCTAAGTTTTGAGAAGTTGTGGGTATAAGAATAAAGTAGAGAACCAGGTATCACAAGTATCGGGATTCTTCAAAGAGATCGAAGATGTAGATTCTTGTGATTGGTATTCAGATGATAGTAATGGTTTTGAGAAACGTGTTTCTCTTTCAGGTTACTCATAAATGGAAGGATTCCTAAGTTGAGTAATGCTGATTAGCCTCTTTCCATTAAGTTGATATGCACTGGAGACAGCTGCATGGATTGAATCTTGGTTCCAATTAAATAAGTGCCAAAGTTTCTGTATTGGATATAGAATAGTTCGTACCTTAAAAGAAATTAAGGTACGGGGAGTTGTCCAGCTTATGATTAAAACCAGATTCTGGATAACTCAGGGCACGATTCTGTAATGGCTGTTTGTGGGTTGACCCTGGCTATGACGAGGGTTGATATTCTACCATTTGGAAGATCAATAGTGATATTGTTCTTGACTCGCCACAGTTTTAGTAAAAATGGATCTTTTTCAGAAAACAGTAGTGGGAGTATGGTAGAACTGGAAGTGATTCCAGAACCGCAAACGATTACGGAAAATTTAATAGGACCTATACATTCAATCAGGTTTGACATTCCAATGGCCACTCCGCAGGTATGGTAGGTAACCTCAGACACCCGAGAGGTACTTCGGTAGGCTCAAGGACGGTAACAGGGAGGTTCTTATCTACCCAGACTTGACACTACTGTTGTTCCAGGATATGAGACCCGGTAGGAGGGTTGTCGTAGTCAGTGGGAGCAACGAAAGAATAGTGGGCAAGATGCTTATGTCTATTTATAGACTAGAGCAGTTATAGCGGAGATAGATCATCTAATTTTGATTTGACAGTCATGGGTTTGACTTCAATCAGAATAGGGGATGGATCAGTTAAGAAGGTAGTAGGGTGTGATGTCATGGTATCTGGATGACATACACAGAGTAGGAAGTAAAATTCCTATACTACGATCGGTTGTACTGTGGTCGTCACACAGTTGTTTCTCCAGACAGGATATGGATATAATATTTGACATTCTGGTTTCTGGATCTATGGTTTTAGATCTGGATTTGGGTAGTTTCCCAATGTGGGTACTTTGACAGATATTCTAATGGTTTTTGGAATAGTTGACTCCTAGCATGGTAGTGTACCTGCAGGTGATGGAGTCACCCTCTCTAAATGTGTCGTATAGACTAAAGGGGAGAGGGATGTGCATGATTGGCAGATCACTTGCTTAGGCAATTGAGTCAATCATGAGATGTCAAGTACCGCACCAAATGTTGTTTTTGCACTAGATGCAATAAGTTTGTATTAATCCAATCCTGGAGAAACATAAGGAAGCAGTTTTAGAACATTAGTACATGTTCTACGGATTTGATGACGGCAGCCTCCTTCGGGAGACGATTATCATTCCAGGCTTCAAAGGTGACATGCATGACAGAGTGATTGTCAGAGTTTTTAGTTTTCCCTCTGACGAGGGACAGTATTATGGACAGGTGGTCCAAGAGGATACTGTGGGAAGCAAGGTGCCCGATACTGATTAGGTTCAGTGATCGATTCAGTCTAAGAAGTTTGGATATAGAGTTCATTTATGAACTAAGGTCCCATCAAATATCCAGACATGTTCTAAGACAGGTACTACTCAATTCGGGAGATGGTTTTCTCCGCGAACTTGAGATTAAGAGAGATATAGAAAGATACTTCTAGGCGGATCCACTCACCGAGGCTATTTCTCGAACACAATAGTTTTACAAACGGGCTTTGTGAAACTGATTAGTAGAGGAGTTGGATGTTCGGTTTCACACGGGCTGTGAGTAGTCGACATCGCAATATTAGCCTTGAGTGCAAGTGGGAGATTGTTGGAGATAGTGCCCTCATAGTCAATTATTGGATCGCAGGTACGTGATTGCAATGATTGCGGAGGACCTATCCCGGTATCACAGTCTTACTCGAGATGATAGTATGCTATTTGGTTTGCCTTTATCAGTCGTGTACATGTTCAGGTGACTGATTGCATGTTACACTTTGATAGAGCCCTTAGGATCTTGCTTTACTACCAACAGTATGATGGCGATCATATACGTGAGAGTTGGGTAGTTTATATGCATATCCTTAATTGTGGTCCCTAGTCGTGGGAGTTTCGAGACAGGGCATCGATACTCCGGAGTAGACTAGTGTGTACAGTCGAGACCCCGACGAGGGGCGGTGGCCGGTCTCACAAGCCACTGGTGTCAGTTGGATCACCTAAGATGTATACAGGTGCTCATTGGGTTATGAGTACACCGGACAGGACTCGCCGGGAATCTGCTAGTTAGTATTATATCTACCGTCAGATAGCAGTTCCCTAGTGACATGTGTACAGGTTAGTTCATCGACCTGAGGTCGTCATTTGTCTCGTGTGAGTTCCCACTGTGCTTTGATTTCTACCCTACCACGGCTCAAAGGAGTCGTGCAAACAGGTAGCTTTTGGGTACAGTCCCGAGCCATATGGAGGCACGTGAGCGGATCGGCAGGGGATTCGTCTCTCCCGGTATTGGGGGCGAGGTCGTGCTGTGTCTAGGAGAGCCATTACACAATGTCCATGGCCATGGTAGGAGATTTACTGGTAGGTACTCCAGTAGTATCTCAGGGTGTATTGGGCTTCACTCCGACATGACTTATACTGCTATTGGGGGTCTGACGTTGCTAACCCCCTAGGAAGATATGCGATACTCATTGACGAACGGACCGGACTGTATATACATTGTCACTGTTAGGCTCAGTAGGGTTTTCCGGATGAGTGCGCTCATCGGCATCCCTTGAGGTCAGTCCATGGGCAGCCGTTATGCATAGCTAGTGGCGCTGACGGTTTGTGGTTAAACCCACTGCCAGGGTACTGATGAGTCATTAGAGTCCCCCACAGACAGTTTCCCAAGTTCGGGCGAAACGTTGTAGAGGCCGTATGGTTTTATGGCAGGGTTCGGAAAATGCACGTGTGTTTACGCACGTGTTATTTTTCGGGCAGATAATACTGGTCGGCTTTGGTTTAAGCCGGATCCGAGTATTATATTGAGTAGGTATAATATCTTTGTCTCAGTTGCATTTGTATTCGGTCGTAATACAAATGCGGGTATATTTATACAGTTTCGGGGTTATCCTGAAAGTCGTTTCAGGATCACTTTTGGAAGTTGCCAGTTTCCAGTTTTCTATCAGCCGTCTTTTAACATTTGGTTAAAGACGGATTTATCTTTTCTACAGATGCGGTGAGTCAGTGTTCTAGAATATTCTAGATGAGGTGACTAGGCTTGTTGGTGTAGGGTTTTCATTGGTTGCATTTATTAAAGGGTGACTAGGTTTAGTGAGTCATGCTTTGTATTATTGCATTCTTGTTTTGGTTTAGATATTTTGAAGTGAGAAGCTTTATCCTATGGTCACCCCCCTCTCCTACGGTCACCTCCCTCTTGCATATAAAATGGCCGGCCTTCTCTCTCCTCCTCACTTCACTTGTTGATTTCATCGGTTAGAAAAGATATGATAGTTTTGGGGTGTATGGAATTCACAGTTCATTTCATTCCATCACCCGATTTCCACGGCAACTTCATTAACCGATCGTCCACGGATTTGGACGAAGTGAGACAAAGTCATCTACTCATTCTCTACATCAATCTTGGTCGTCTCTTTTGGCAAACTTGACGATCGAGTTGCCTCGAGTCAGAGGCGGGAGCCCGTTTAAAGAACCGATCATGTGGTGCCACCTCGACGAGGAGATCGGAGATCGACGAGATCGGAGCAGCCGCAACGGAGCGTGGGATGATGGTTGAAGAACGAAGGACTCGGATCGTTCGGTATAACATTCCTACACTCTTTACATTTTGTTAGTTTAGCAATAATGGCAGATCCGGGTTAAAGTGTACGATAGCGCCAGTTTAAAAGTTTTGTTCCGCATGTTGGCGTCTGTAGACTGCCGGGGCGCTAGCGTAGACTTACACCTTTCTGTAGATCAAATGATCTAAAGAAGTATATTACTTCTTATTATTTTTTGTTATTATTTGATCTTTTCTTTTTATTTTAAGATCTTGATCTTATTCTTAGACCATTGATCTTTTCAGAAGAAATTCTTCTTTTCAAAGGTTTACCTTTCTTTTTTCTTTCTTGAATTCTTCTCAAACTTTCTTTCTTAGGAGTTCTCTGAATTCTCTCTCTGTTTTCTGTGTTGATGTGTGTTTTAGACTTGGGGTCTAGGGGCCTTTATATAGTGCCAATTAGTTTGTTAAATTAGTTAAAGAGATCTTTCTCTGAGCGATTTAGGGATTTTTCCCTGCCGTTGGATCTTTGATCCAAGGGCTTCTGTTTTACAGAAGGCAATCTTCTTGTTTTAACAAGATCAGAAAGATCTTATTGGAATTTTAATTCTATTTGGTGTAAACGCACCTGCGCTTGACACGTGTCGCGCAGCGCAGATAGCGGCGCAACTGCGCTGACATGTGTCGCGCAGCGCAGAGCGCAGCGTTAACACGTGTCACGCAGCGCTGAGTGCAAATCATCTGAAGCGTTGCTTCAATTTTTGAATTTTCAAAATTCAAACAGAGCTTTGCACTGATTGGGGGAAACAAATGCCCCCCCACCGCTGTGCTCACGTGGTGCACACGTGAGTGCAGCGGTGGCAAGATACTGGCCGTTGGATCAACTGAGGAGTTGAAGGGGCGCAAGCGCCTATAAATAGGACCCTTGGCCCTCAGTAGATGATTACCATTTTCAGAACTTTTGTTTTCAGAGCCCTGCTCTTGCTTTTAAGAACTTTAGAGCCTTGCTCTCGTTTTTTCAAGAACTTCAGAGTTCAAACTTTAGAATCATCTTAGGTAAAATTTAACTTAACCTAAATTAATTTTAATCAACAGAGCCTTGCTCTCATAGATCTTTGATCTAAAGAAAACCCCTTTGGGGTTTCACCAACAGAGCCTTGCTCTCAAGGATCCATAGATCTAAAGAGATCTTGTTTCAGGGTTTTTAACCTATGAACAGAGCTTTGCTCATGGACCAAATGTAGATCTTTTTGATCTAAAAATGAAGAACTCTTAAGAGTTTTCATGGATCTTTAAGATCCCAGAATTTTTAATTTTTCAAGAGTTAGATTTTTCTTTTGATGGATTTTTCCATCATTATAACAGAGCTAGGCTCTTGTAGGGAATTTTATCCCTTTGAGACCAGAGTTTGACAGGTGTCACTTTGTGACAGAGCTTTGCTCTGAAAGAGGAAATTTTCTCCTTGTCTCTAGGGATTTCTCATTAATGATAATATTCTTTTGGGGATCTTTTCATTAAATGACAGTCTCATCCAATGATGAGGCTGTCTTATTAACTGATGCACTGTCATCCAGATTTTGTGGGTCCCTATTTGGTCCCCTGCCCACTGCATTGCAGTGTGGTAAAATTTTTAAAATGCCAAGCGTTGGAATTACAACACTGACGGCTGATTTTTGTCCCTCCGCAGGAAACATGTCTGCTGACTTGTCATTCCCGTTTGTTCGCTCGGAGGAAGGATTTCCGGCGGCACCAGTGGATCGAGAGGTGCTCGCTCTCATCAAAGATCATGACCCCGAGCACAAGAACCTTCACCTATGGGGTAGGCGGTATATCGATATCATCAAGGGTTGCCGAAGCTTCGGTTCCGCGATGCCGTCTGAGTCCATCTCATCGATCCCCAATGCGGATGAACCCCGGTGAAGTATGCCGTGGAGGTCAAGAATTGGAATTCGGAGGATCTTCTCCAGCCCGCGATTGGTGCCATTCCCGTGCAGCTTCCGCCGGCCGTGGACATTTGGGGAGGCGAATATGTCAGGGTGAAGCACGCCCTTGGGGACAGGCTTATAACATTGGATTGACCCCGCGACAACCGGTCGGATATTTGCAGTGGCTAGGTACATCCTATCGGCGAAGAGGAATCATCTGATGAAGATTGGTTTGTACTCGGCAATTTACGTCTCGCTTTTTGAGTATCCCGCTCCTCCAACGTGGTGGATTAAGGCTTTCATCGAACAATGGAATATCCCCACCCACACCTTCCTTATGACGGACAGGGAAGTCTCCATCTCCCTGGAAGAGTTCGCTGAGATCTCGGGTTTGCCGGTGAGGGGGGAGCATTACGAGGAGCTGCTTCTTCCTGACGAGTACGTCTTCGCCACCAAGCCACTGGTGTTTGACTTGACGCCGGAGAATGCTATTCAGCACCAGTTTCCGGGCTTGGTGAAGGTGCTGACCATATATGAAGAGCTCTATCTGGAATCAGGAGTCCGGGGAGTCAGTTTCGCAGATTTTATCGCCCGCTTCCTTTGACCGGAGTTCCTATCGGAGCGGAGCGAGAAGTTCGCCAAGCTCGATGACCCTTTCGGCTTCGGCTTGGGCCGTCGACCATTATCGGAAGACGACCAAAAGGATTTTTATCTCCCCGGCGCCGCCATCATGTCCTGTCAGAAATCTCCGTCCCGGGCATGGATGAGGAGACCTTCTTTTTGGGGTTCCTGGGATTGTGGCTGTGCAACTTCACGCTCCCTATTCACCCGCGTTACATGCGGCCGTCCGTTTTCTACCCAGCGCATCGGATGGTGGATGTCCTGCAGTTGTCAGTAGGAATCGCCGGGTTGGCTCACCTATACAATGGACTTAGCGTGGCGGCAGACGCTAATGAACCTGGGGTGTAGCCTGCTAATTTCCCGATGCATTACTTCACCTTGTGGATGGAAATGCATGTACACGGGGTGTTCGGCGTCCATAAGAGCCCTTCGTTTTTTGAGAGGTGAAGACTCCCAAGAGTCATGCGGCTGATCGGCGCCTCGATCGTGACTGCGCCTCGCGGGAGGCTAGGGGGTTGCTCCTTCGTCCACACCTGGTCGGAGCGAAGATTTCTTTTGTGGATAAAGTCATAACTATCGGCTCAGAAACCTCCAAGTCGGTGGTCTCGCTGCGTGACGACTTCAAGGACGGGGCCTCCGTACTGAAAGCCCGGGAGATCCTTCACCTCTACTTCATCCGGCTGGGCTACCTGGTGTTCAGGCAGAACGAGATGGAGCTTTTCATGAGGTACAACCCCCACCGGTTCGCCCAACAATCAATCTATAACCAGGGGATCCCACTGCAAGCATTTTTGGACGAGCCCGTGGCCAGCAGGGAAGGAATACGGAGCGTGATGCACCATTTCATGCGGCTGAATACGGGCTCCTACTTCTTCATCAGCGAGCCAAGCAGCGTTCCCCGGGTCCTCAACGTGTACGTGGCTTGGTACGCGCACGCAATGGGTGCAGTCATCCAAATAGAGAAGCGCATGTTGGTTGACCGCAAGGGTGCGCCTCCCGGCGGCGACCGCAAGGCTCCCCTGAAGCCAAGGACCCCGGTCGTTCCTCTGTTGAAAGATGCCGGAGCTGGGCCACCGCGTGTGCTGAGCCCTCCGCGCGGATTGCCGCTTCATGATACTGTAGATGCGCCACCAGCGCACCGTGCTCCAGTGGAGACGGTAAATATGGTTTCGCCGGTGTCCGGCGTGGGTGCGGATATCGGGACCTGCCGCCCTAAGGTGCCTGCAAAGCGCAAGTCGATCTCGGGTGCACCCAGGGCTGGCGGGCAGAAGAGTAAGAAGAAGTCACTCCTCTCTCTCGATACTATCCTCGGTTTAGAGCCTCATGCCCCTCTTACCGAAGGTATAAGCGAGTACGACAGCAATGAGGGCTTCTCGGTAGATCCAGCAGACACCGACTTGGCGGCCGCCATTGAGGCTTCTAAGCGATCAGCCAGGCTCGAAGCGATGCTGACTAAACTCACTCAGTCAGGTAATCATTAGCTGCACTCTTCGTCATTTCATCGCATTTTATCATTATCTTTGACTAATGCTTTTCCCCTTTTTAACAGGTGTCATTATTGAAGAAGCCATCGCTGCCTCTCTAAAAACCTTCTAGGAGGAGGAAAGGAAGCGCGCTTTATTGGGCGTCGGTACATCTTGTCTCATTAAGTCTTCATTCTCTTTTCTTATGGCCAACCTAACCTTCTTCCTTTATCTCTTTGCGGGGGCTAGCTACTGAAGTTCCGGCCTCATCAGGGCTGCCGCGAGAGTCTCTACTCGAAGAGTCGGTGAAGGATGCCTTGAAGGCTTTGGAGGCATCTCTGTATGTGGACGATGACGCCTCAATGAAGGAAGCTTCGAAGAGGTCCGTCTTGACGGCTCGGGAGGAGAGAAAGCGGTTGAGGCATGAGGCGAAGGCACACAGAGCTACTTTGGCCGTGGGAGCGGGCCCAAGCACCGTCCCTCGTGCTGATACTCCTCCGGAAGAGTCTCCGGTCTCCTTGTCCACTGCTCATAGGCGGGCATTGCATGCAGCTCGGGGAGCCAACGATCAATCCACCTCAGGTAACGTGTTTTTCGAGGCTTTATTGTAAGAGTTGTAAAACTATCGTTTCTGATACATCTTGCCTTGCAGGGCCAAGTCCAACTGAGGGAGCGGCGGAAACCGTCGGGCCTGAGGGGACAATGGAGAAGATGGCAGCTGATCCGGAGGCGACGGTAAGCAGTGCAGCCGCGGTTGCCGGGCCTGAGCTAGTGGCTGACGAGATAGTCACGCCCACTATGCCAGAGAAGGTCGCCGATGCCGAGCTCGAGGTAGCGGCGGACGAGACGGCTGCTACGACCGAGTCTGGGGGAGCAGCGGAGGGAGCGGCTAAGACTGAAGACCCTATAGCAGCGGCGAACGAGACAGCCGCGACCGCCGAGCCCGAGGGGGTAGCGGGTGAGACGGGTATGATTCCCGAGGAAGAGTCGGCCGCTCCTTCTCATGAGTCTGGCAATGCTCCGATCATTGCTCTCCCTGCCTACGGTCCTCTGCTGTCTCCTGGCCTTACGAGCACGACGACGGCTCCCGTAGAGTCCGGTGATGAGGCAACGGGAGGTGGACCCGTGTCAATGGAGGAGGGAGACGCCGCCGTCTCAGCTGTCGATTCATCAGGTAAATTTTGGGTTACCATCCTTTTTCTTTATTGTGTAACTTTTCTGACAATGCTTATTTTGTTTCTAATGCAGGCGGGCCAGTGTTGATGCCCCGTTGCTCGAGGGAGCGCCGTTGCTCGAGGGAGCGCCGTCAGCTGCTGCCTTGACGGTGGCCACCTCTCTACCTTCTCTCGCACCATGCAAATGCTGGAAGGTATGAACTTGTGACCCATCAGTTTCATCTTTAGGCTGCATAATTCATATACTGATGTTGTACCACTGTATCTTTGCAGGAGTGCTTTTTCATCACCTTTACCAGATGCTGCACCCACACTTCTCCTTCCCGTCGGAGCGTGCTTCCTCCAGTGGCGCTGGTGAGTATGGTTTCCAATTGATGCCTTTCTTTTTTCCAGTAATGGGATTATTTCTGACTCTTCCTTGTCCTGATTGCAGTGCTACAAATCGAAGGAAGAGATGAAAGATCGGTCGAGCCACCGGCCCTCCCGGCTTTGCCGCCTGTTGCAGTTGGTATAGTAAACTATCCCATCGATGACTTTTTCATATTTCTTGAACCGTCATCTGATCCTATTTTGTTTTCACAGCCGTCGTTCCGATTCTGGCGCCTTTTGAGTCTCGCGTCATAATGCCGGCCGACCCCTTCTTGAGACGTCCATCTTCAAAGGGTGCCGCAATGAGCTTGGGCATGCTAGGCGGATACGTCGAAGAGCTTGAGGCAGACGCTCCCCCATGTGCTGCAGATTTCGCTGCGGAGGTTAACCCGATGCTGGCGGTGCTTGTAAATTTCATATTGAAGGCGTCGTCGAGTCTTGGGTTAATCACAGCAGGGAAATCGAGGCCCGCCTGCATCAGCTGGAGCTTACGCGTCTTGCCCCTGAGACCTTGGCCGCGAGCACTCAACGGGCAGCATGGATCGAGCAAAGCGCTTCTTACTTCCGCCATTTGGAACAAGAGGCAGCTTTAAGGCTGAGGGAATGTTAAGAGTCTTCAAGCGAGACTGCTTGCCTGCGTGCTGAAGTTAACGTGAATGCTGCTCGGGTGAAGGCTATCTACGAGGGCCTTCTGCAAAGTCTTTCTGATGGGCTAGCACTGAAGCAGAAGATTGATGCCAACGAGCGTGATGCCCAAGGCCGCGAAGCAGTTGAGGGGCATCTTTCATCCTTCTTGCAGCAGCGGGCTCAAGTAGAAGCAGAACTGGCGGTGGCAACCGATCAGGAGAAGGCATGGAAGGAGGTACGTGGGCAGTTGATAGGGCTATTTAAGACGCTTCCTTCCCCGTAACTTCCTTTGTACCAATCATACACTTGTAATAATTTTTTTTTTGAATAAAATGTACACATTCTTTATTCTTTTATACGATTCGCCTTTTACTTAATTGAATTCATGAATAAAGATATACACATTTCCTTTTGCAATGTCTTGTGTCATCTCTGCTCCTTCTTTTATTATCAGTACGCTGCCTTAGTAAACATGGTTGCCAGATGATAGAGCGAGCCTCTTGTCTTGGCTTCTTCAAGAGGCAGCGATGGCTTAGGCCGCAGGTTTAGATCTGCTGTCTAAGACTCTTCAACTTTATGAGCCGTGAGGGTCTCATAAAGACTTTTCTCCCTATGGATCGAGACGATCTCGTAGGTGTATTTTCTCCTTAGGAATCGTGAGGATTCTTAAGTACGTTTTCTCTTATAAGCAATAAGGATCTTATAAGAGAATCTTCCCTCCTACGAGTCGATAGGACTCGTAAGCGGTTGTTTCCCTCCTTGTCGAGATTTGACTTTGGAGAGTGAGACCCGTGGATAGTATGCAAGAGACCGTTTTAGACCGACTTGCAGGGTCCCGCTGCTTAGGAAACACGTTTTTTAATCCCTGCTGCCTAAGCCTTTATCTTTCAAGTCGAGACGAATCGGGAAGTCCTCGCGAAGACACTAATTTCCTCATGAGTCGAGACGAATCGAGAAGCTCTCGTCAAGGACACTAATTTCCCTGAGTTGAAGTATTTTGCCGAGGACACTGGTTTCCTCAAGGTTGAAACGAATCGAAGTGCTCCTGCAAAGACACTGGTTTCTCTGCGGGTCGACGCGAATCAAGAAGCTCTCATCAAGGACGCTAGTTTCCCTGAGTTAAGGAGGTCGCCAAGGACACTGATTTCCCTGGAGTTGAAACGAATCGGGGTATTCCTGCAAAGACGCTAGTTTCTCTGCGGGCCGACGCGAATCAAGATGTTCTCGTCAAGGACACTGGTTTCCCTGAGTCGAAGTATTTTGCCGAGGACACTGGTTTCCTCGAGGTTGAAACGAATCGGAGTATTCCTGCAAAGACACTGGTTTCTCTGCGGGTCGACACGAATCAAGAAGCTCTCATCAAGGACGCTAGTTTCCCTGAATTGAGGTATTTGCCAAGGACACTGATTTCCCTGGGCTGAAACGAATCGGGGTATTCCTGCAAAGAATCTAGTTTCTTTGCGGGCCGACACGAATCGAGGCGGTCTCGTCAAGGACACTGGTTTCCCTGAATCGAGGATGCTGCCAAGGACACTGATTTCCCTGGGGTTGAGACGAGTCGAGGTAATCCTGCAAAGACACTAGTTTCTCTGCGGGCCGACGCGAATCGAGGCGGTCTCGTCAAGGACACTGGTTTCCCTGAATCGAGAATGCTGCCAAGGACACTGATTTCCCTATGGTTGAGATGAGTCGAGGTATTTCTGCAAAGACACTGGTTTCTCTGCGGGCCGACGCGAATCGAGGCGGTCTCGTCAAGGACACTGGTTTCCCTGAATCGAGGATGCTACCAAGGACACTGATTTCCCTGGAGTTGAAACGAATCGGGGTATTCCTGCAAAGACGCTAGTTTCTCTGCAGGCCGACACGAATCAAGATGTTCTCGTCACGGACACTGGTTTCCCTAAGTCGAAGTATTTTGCCGAGGACACTGGTTTCCTCGAGGTTGAAACGAATCGGAGTATTCCTGCAAAGACACTGGTTTCTCTGCGGGTCGACGCGAATCAAGAAGCTCTCATCAAGGACGCTAGTTTCCCTGAATTGAGGTATTGTGTCTTTCGGGTTTTATATGAGTTACCGTCAAGACTTGGCTCCGTTTTCTGACGGAGCATGGGAAGGAAAGATATGTTTCCTTCATTGTTTGCGCCCCTGGATTGTATACAGGGATTACTGTGATATCGCCTGTAGGGCAGAAGTTTCATTCATTCATTTTTTTTATTATTGTTTTATTTCCGCGATGCTCTATCATTTCAGCTTTATATCGCGAAAGTCGCGATTGCCCCATCATTTCAGCTATTTTTTGCGGTGCCCAATCATTTCGGCTGTTTATTTTATTTTTACTCGCTGCTTTTTATTGTGAGTTGCCCAATCATTTCAGCTATTTTGTGTGCATACGTTTTTACTTGCTGCTTTTTATTGCAAGTTGCTCCATCATTTCGGCTATTTCGTATGCATGCGCGGCTTGCTGGCTTTTTGCCGTAAACCTGGAATTGGACACCGATTTCGGCATCAGCACTGCTATAACTGGGATGTTTCTAGGAGCGAATCATCATTTGCCTCTGTCGATGTCGAACAAAGGTGGCTTAGCGAACAGGGTTAGGGTCCTGTCGACTAAGGCTTTTGACTTCATGAGCCGTAAAGGTCTCACAAAGGTATTTCTCCCTACAAGTCGTGAGGATCTTGTAGGTGTATTTTCTCCTTAGGAATCATGAGGATTCCTAAGTGCATGTCCCTCTGTAAGTCGTAAGGATCATACAAGAGGGTTTTCTCCTTGTAAGTCGAGAGAACTTACAAGGGTTGTTCACCATATGGACATATCCCCAATCATGGATGGGACTTGGTTAGGGAAATGTTTATTCGCGCCCGTGGATTGTATACAAGGGTCAGTGCTGAGCCACTTGTAGGGCAATATCGAAGGTTGTGGGGGTTGCCTAAGCACAGGTTTAGGTCTCTGTAACTTAAGACTTTCAAATCTTATGAGCCGTGAGGGTCCCATAAGAGATTTCTCCTTACGAGTCGTGAGGATCTCGCAAGTGTATTTTCTCCTTAGGAATCGTGGGGATCCCTAAGTGTGTTGCTCCCTTGTGAGTCGTAAGGATCTCACGCGGGTGGTTTCTCCTTACAAGGTCGAGAGGACCCTGTAAGTGTCCTTTAACGAGGTTGCTCCCTTTCGGGTTTTCACAAACACTCGCCGATAGTCCTGCTGTTTTTACTCACGGAGCCCTTTCGGGTTTTCATCCGTGCCCATTTTGCTTATGGACGTACCGTTTTTTAAATTCTTTTAATTCTTTTTTTTACGAGGTCGCGCCCTTTCGGGTTTTCACGAACACTCGCCGGTAGCCCTGCTGTTTTACTTACGGAGCCCTTTCGGGTTTTCATCCGTACCCAATTTGCTTATGGACATACCATTTTTATTTTTATTATATTTTTTATTATTTTTTTTGTATCGGTTTTGAAATGTTGCAACCCACCGTAGTTTATCGACATCTCGGTCAACGACAAGTTTTAGGACATAGTGGTCCGTCGTTAGTTTAAGGACGTTTCGGTCCATTCAGGAGAAGGCTGACTACTGCTTATAGAGTTTGATCTTAGGAAGATAGCGAGCGGACATAGTCATCGTCATCTATCATTGACCTAGGCTGCGACTTATTAAGCATACTATTTCTTTAGCAAGCGACCGTTTATTGGCCTGAAAGGCCTTTCACCGTGCATATCCATTAGTAGATAGGCTCCACCCTAGTAGACCTTGTCTATGACGTACGGGCCTTCATAGTTCGGCTCGAATTTTCCCCGCTTGGCGTGATTGGGGATCATAGGTCTTTTGACCACTAGCACGAGTTCGCCTTGGCAGAATGCCCTCGGCCGGGTCAATCTTTCATAAGAGCGTGTCATCTTTTCTTTATAAGCCTCCAGATTTTGTTGCGCTATGAGCCGTGTTTCATCAAGGGCATCAAGCTCCTCAAGCCGAAGGTGAGCATTTTCTTCGTCCGTCAGCTCGTAGTGGACTGCCACTCGCAGAGAGGGTAACTCTATCTCGAGGGGGAGTACTGCTTTTGTACCGAATACCAACGCGTACGACGTTGTGTTCGTGGCCGTCTTGAACGTAGTTCGATATGCCCAGAGAGCTTCTTGTAGTCTCACGTGCCAGTCTTTCTTATTTCGAGACACCGTCTTCTTCACGATCTTTGTCAAGGTCTTGTTGAAGGCCTCCGCTAGACCGTTAGCTCGCGGATTATAAACTTAGGAATATCTCCAGTCTATATTATGCTGTTGCGCGAAGTGACTGATCTTGTGGCTTCTGTAGGCTGGACCGTTATGTCAGTTCCCCATATCTCGAACGGCCAGCTACCCACTGTCGGATGTAGTGGATTTGGATGCTGGTGGATGAAGTCCCTATGTTTTTGGCATGAGTGGCATTGCTTCGCATATTCGAGGCAGTCCTGGATCATCGTGGGCCAGTAGTAACCCATCCGTTTAATCTTCAACTTCATCTTCGAACCTGCTTGGTGAGAACCACAGAGTCCGTCGTGAACTTCCTGAACGACTCTTTTCGCTTCGTCAGGTCCCAGGCATCTCAACCACAGAGAGTCAAATTACCTCTTGTACAGAGTATTATTGACGAAGGCGAAGGACAAAGTTCGTTTCACAAGCTGATGTCTTGAGGCCGCATCTTCAGGCGTTCGACGGGATTTGAAGTAGTCTACGAAGACTTCTCTCCAATCTTCAGCCCTTTCTTGGTACTTTATTTGCATAGCCATTTGCTCGGTTGCTTCCTTTCCCTCAGATGATTCCGGAGATATTTCTGCCGGTGTGAGGACCCGACGGCTTTGCACCACGATTCTTACGTCATCGAGGTTTTCGTCAGCCAGTTCTTTAGCGAGCTTGGCTAACGCGTCCACTTTGTTGTTTTCCGCACGTGGTATGTTTTCCAAAGTGTAGGAAGGAATTTTGGTCAACGGTTGTTGCACCTTTTCGCCGTACTTCAGCAACTCTGGTTTGCACGTCTGGTAGTCGCCATTTACTTGACGGACGACCAGTTGGGAGTCTCCGTATATGAGGAGGTTTTCAATTCCCATGTCGATGGCGATCTCGAGGCCTGCTATCAAAGCTTCATATTCGGCTTCATTATTCGTCCTCGGCTCTGTTAAGGAGAAAGCAAAGCGCATTATCCCTCCTTGTGGAGTTATGAAGATGAGGCCTACCCCCGAATTGACTATAGGGGTACTTTGTTTGCGCTTCTTCATGGAGGACGCTCCATCGAAATAGAGTTCCCATCGGGTATCACCACCGTCGATCGCGTCAAATGCATGTTCGTCTGGTAGTTCACAATTCAGAGGGGAGTCGGCCGGTATCAGAAGCTCAGCGAGGAAGTCAGCGATAGCCTGGCCTTTCACTGCCTTGAGAGGCCGGTAGGTTATCGAAAACTTCATTAAGAGCAAGGCCCATTTAGCGAGTCTTCCTGTCAATATGGCCTTCGACATTAAATATTTAAGGGGATCCACCTTCGAAATGAGATGGACTTCATGCGCCAACGCATAGTGCCTGAGCTTTGTTATCGCAAAGATCAATGCCAGGCAGTGTTTTTCAATGGGGGAATAGTTGCTTTCTGCCCCCAGGAGAACTCGACTTAAATAGTAGAATGCTCTTTCTTTCCCTTGGTCATTCTCTTGTGCCCATAATGCGCCTAAGGAACCTTCGAGGGCAGTTGTATAAAGAATGAGAGGCTTTTCCTTAACTGGAGCAGCCGGCACTGGTGGATTCTGCAGATACTGCTTGATTTCGTCCAGCGCGCTTTGGTATTTTTGATCCCAAACGAACGGGGTTCCCTTTTTCATCAAGTGGCTATAAGGACGACACTTGCCTGAAAAATTGGCTATAAATCGCCGTATGTACGCGAGCTTCCCTTGAAGAGACCGCAATTGCTTGAGAGACCTTGGCGGAGGCATCTCCATGATCGCCTTGATCTTTGACGGATTTATTTCGATACCCCGGTGTCGGACGATGAATCCTAAGAATTTGCCCGAGGAAACTCCGAATGCACACTTGAGAGGGTTCATCTTCAAGTTGTATTGTCGAAGGCATTGAAATACGGTTTTCAGATGCTCGAGATGTTCCTCGTATGATTGGTTCTTAACCACGAGGTCGTCGATATAGCATTCGACGATTTCATGTATAAGGTCATCGAAGATCTTCGTCATGGCCCTCTGATAGGTGGCACCGGTGTTCTTTAAACCGAAGGGCATCACCTTGTAGCAGAATATACCCAGAGGGGTCCGGAAAGCGGTGTGCTTCTGGTCTTCGGGATGCATCTTTATCTGATTATACCCTGATGAGCCGTCCATGAAGGAGAAAACCTCGTGAGTGGACGTATTGTCTATCATCAGCTCGGTGACTGGCACTGGAAAATCGTCCTTCGGGCAGGCTTTATTGAGATCCCGAAAGTCTACACATATACGTACCGTCCCATTTTTCTTCATCACCGGGACGATGTTGGCGATCCAGTCGGGATATTGAACTTCTTGGATGAAGCCAGAGTCGATTAACTTCTTGACCTTGGCATTGATACTCATCTCGAGCTCGAGCCGCATTCTTCTCGGCGCTTGTTTGACTGGCTTGACGTTCGGGGATATCGCCAATTTATGCACAGCGATTTCTGGATCTAGTCCTGACATTTCGGAATAGTTCCACATGAAGCAATCTCTATACTGCATAAGCACGTCTTTTAACGTAGCCACCCTTTCTTCAGATAGCAGCTCGCTGACGAATGTCGGTCGCGGGTCGTTCGCCGTCCCCAACTCAATTTTCTTGAGGTTGTCTGCAGTAGTATGTATTCCATTCTCCAGCTCTTTCGGTGCTGGTGGACATTCTGAGATCACCTCGTCGTTGCTGTTTTCGAAGCACCAGGGAAGGTCTTCCATGTTCTCGGACCCTTCTTTTGATATTGTTATCATGTGACAAGTATGAGCTCATTTCCAGGACCGATATGGATCTGGTTCTGCACTCGTAGCTTTGGGTTCATGCTTCTGTGGCGGCGTTACCCTCCAACTGTCAGACAGAGCGAACTTGCCGAGCTGATACTGATCTTCAACCTAGTTCTTGAAGGTGAAGCAGTCTTCGAGAGGATGCCCTATTACTCGGTGATAAGAGCAATAATTTGGGTGTGAGACTTCGCCTGCTTGTTCGGGGTGTTTAGACTCCGGAAATGTAAGAATCTGATGTTTTAGAGCAAGGTCAAGTATCCTCTTTGTCTTGTCTCGAGGAAAAGAGTACGCTCGACTCATCTTCTTTACAAGGGACAGATCGGAACCGCTCGATTCCCGTTTGCGTGGCTTTTTAGTCCTGCTTTGTTGCTGTCGAGCGCCTTTTTCGCTTTTCGACTTGTTTTTGCCTCTGCGCCGAGCCTTTTTTACCACAGGTTGACAAGGAGCGACACTTTCATCTTTCGCGGCCTGTTGTAGGAGGCGCTGCGTTTTGGCTTTCTCGTAGATGACCATTTCGCGGTTGTGGTCATCTCGGACTTTTTGACCAGCTTCCCTTATAAGCCTGTTCATTTGTTTTTCGAATGACGGACTGGGCACCTTTGCATCAGGAACTTTTTCTGGTTTAGGATCAGCGTCCTCCCATTGAGCATCCCCTTCTTTATTGAAGTCATGCACGACGTAGCAATCGCGGAGTAGCTCTCGTTTCTTGGATCGAATGTACCCAAGCCCGATTGTTTCCATCCTCCCACTAGGCAATTTATGCTGAATTCCGGGGACGTTCCAGACCCTGTCATAGAATTTGTTTTTTCGAGCGGTCTGTTTAAAGGGTATCCCTTGGTGCTTCAAAAGTTTCTTTAGTCCGTACATGTAGTATCTGGGTAAACGGATGGGCTGGAGCCTGTCAAGCGTAGGATCCGCACCGTGCCAGATTTCTTTCTCCACTTTGGTTTCTTCAGAGCGGTACAATAAAATTGCCTTTTCGCCTTCTCGCCTGGGAGGGACATAGAACGTTTGCAGCTCCTCTACGCTGTAGGTATCGAGTGCATCCAGTTCTTTATGATGTTTAAGTGGAACCATGGCGACTTGCAGACTTTGCTCTTCGTCAGCGGATGTTCGTATTGAAGGCCGAGCAGAGAATATAGCATGGGCCTCATCTTCCGAATCACTACCAAAGATCAACGTAGGAGCGGATGGTCCTGGCTTGTTGTATTGGGGCGGGCCTGAATAAATTATCTCCTCTTCTTCCTCGGTATCACTCCCGAAGACGGGGATGGTAGCGTTAGCTTTATTCTTTGGCTTGTGACACCTCTCTGTATCTTCGAAATCCGGTAAGAAGTATTTGGCATCTTCATATTTGCGGACTTCGTTCACGGAGAACGGGTTCAGTTCTCCCGTTACGGTATACTCGAGACCATCCTTAAAATATTTCATACACTGATGTTGTGTAGAAAGGATGATGTTGTACTCGTGTAACCATGGTCGGCCGAGCAGAGCATTATAGCATGTCTTGGAATCTATGACATGGAATTTAATGTCCGTGACGAGCAGCCCAAAGCGTAACGTCAGTATCACAGACCCGAGAGTTCTTGATGATTGAGAGTCGAATCCGGAGAGGGTGATCTTATCCCGAGCGAGGTGCTGGACGCTCATGCATATTTCTTTCAACACCCGTACATTGAGGAGGTTGACGGAGGACCCATTTTCAACCAGGATTTTGCCTATCTTTATATCGTGGCAGTATCCTGAGACATAAAGGGGACGATTGTGTTCGCACGTCCCAAGAAGGAGATCTTCATCACCGAAAGTGACATCAGCTGTGTGCACTTCTTCCAGCTCGTCCTTCATCTTTTCTTCGGCGAGAAAAGCTTGGAATTGCTCTGGGTCCTGTAGCGCTTTGATTAGTGAATCTCTCGCTTCTTTTGATAGTAAAAGGGCGTCAAGAATGCTGAGTTGCGAGGGCAACTTCCTCAAATGTGCCAGAACGTTATAGTCCACCTTATTTTTCTTTGGCGGGTCCTTGGCGGTTAACTCTTCCACAACTTGGTCATCTACGACGATATCCTCAGAGACCTTCTCTTTTCCCTTATATTTTTTGTTTGAGGGTCCGAGATTCTTTTCGGGTAGCGTACGACTACGCAGCCGGATATTTTCGCAGGCTTTTAGCTCTTCCTCTTTTCCCACGGTGGACTCTTTAAAGAGAGGGATAAGCTCCATTTCCTCGTCAGAGTCGCTTTCGAATGTGAGAACTTGTGCTTTCCCGGCGTTAACCATGCGACAATCACCGGTAGTTCTTCTAGGCTCCTCGGTCGTACTTTTCCGTTCCCGACGAGTTTTGCGCTTCTCCCGTTTAAGATGTTGCCGGTGAGCGACATACCCCTGCCACCATTTATTGAAAGCTTTGCACTCTTCGGTGGGGTGCGAAACCTTTCGATGATATAAGCAATAGGAGGGGTGCATTTCTGCTTTGCCGGTACTGTTTTCTTGAGAAGGTGGTAGCTTCATCCCCGGTGAGCGACATACCCCGGCGCTTGGCCTTTTCAAATAGGACCGCCTCGCGTTCCCGATCAGCCTTACTTTTCAACAGAGCTTCATTGAGGAATGCATCAATGGTTTCATCTGATGGCCCCAGAAGTTTGATTCAGGATCTGCCCCCAGCTTCTCAGTGCAAGGAGTTCTCTCATCGTCCGTAAACGAGTGAGAGATCATATGGCAGCTCGCCACGTATTGCTCGGATTCATCTGACGAGCTCTCTCCCTCATCTTCGTCTTGAAAGACTTGGTTGAGGAACTCCTGGAGTGTGATGGGAGTCCGTTCCTTTTGATTGTATTCTTCCAGCGCGTCAATTTATTTCTTTAAGTCTGTGCGCTTGTCGCCAGGCTTCACGGGCTTCTTGGATTTCTTCTTCTTTTTCTTTGAAGATTTTGACGGCTGATTGTGAGTGCTCGGGCCATCACCACCGATCTTCGGAGTTGGGCGCGGCTTCAGCATCCCTTCAATGATCTGGGGTTCTAGCGGGTTCTTCCACTTGACTGCCGGGCATGTCTTGAGATCATTCAGCATCCTTTTGGTTTTGGCCGATAGCACAATCTCCCATGGAGCTTCTTCAACGAGGGAGCACGTTTCCCCCGGCGTATTCACCTTTTTAGAGGTATGAGGTTGCGGTGGGTTCACCTTCCATCTTTTGGATAACGCAAACTTGCCTTGCTGATATTGATCTTCAATCCAGTTTTTGAAGACGAGGCAATCTTCAATCGGATGCCCCAATACTCGGTGATAGGGACAGTAATTGGGATTATTGACGTCGCTTGGCTGTGACTGAAGTCTTGACTCCGGCAGACTAATGAGTCTGTTACGCAATGCCAGTTCAAACAGTCTTCTCGTTTTATTTTAAGAAAACGAGTAAGGGCGTCCCAGCCTCTCCTCGAGGGATAGGTGTGGACGCATATTGTTTTGATGAACAACCGGCTTCAAGTTGCTCGGCTGTTGTTGAGCATTGGTGACGACGATCGCTTTCTCTTTCCCCTTCTCATTTCGAGAGTCCGGCTTTGGAGGAGACGGTCTGTGACCCATCTGGTCCATCTGGGCTAGCTTGTCGGTTAGGGCCTGGAACGTGGTTGGTTTAAAGAACATCATGAACTGTGAAATAGTTGCATGAGGATCTAAGGTGCCCACGAACATGCCCACTGCCGGCGCTTCTTCAATGCGTTATTCGCATTTCGACCATAGGTTCGACCACCGTATCGCATATTGGACCCACGTCTCGCCCGGCTTCACCGTGGCATTAATCAATGCTGTTATCAGGGTGCGTTCGCTGGCACATACGAAGCGCTGGGTAAACAACAGCTCCATTTCAGCAAATGTCTTAATAGAGTCGTTTGGGAGCTCAGAGTACCACTCAAATGCCGTCTCCGACAAGCTACCGACGAACTGGCGAAGCAATAACTTATCATCACCGCCGGTATTGCCACAAAGAGCCATGAACTGGGCAACATGTTGATGGGGATTGCTAGTCCTATTATAGACATGGAATTTCGGTATTGTATAGCCCGGCGGGTACTTGATCTGATCATACCAGCTCGGATATGGTCGCCCTGTTATGACAACTTGACCGGCTGCCTCAGTCGCCTGATGAACCCGTATCTGCTGAGCTATATATTCGTCGAAGTCAGCTTTGGAGATTGTCTCCTCCTTAGCTGTTGACACAGCCGGTGGAGGATTTGACGTTTCTCCCCTGTCATCTTCAAGGACGGTCGGAGGATCTTCAGCAGGAGGATCTTGCTGGATCATCATACCCACCATGTCTTGGAACAGAAGGGCTATTCGTTTTATATTGGCTGCTTATTCCGTAGAATCTTTATCCTTCTTTTCCAGTATCCTGCGAAGGAATTCAGCGTCAGTTTCTTACTCCTGGCGTTGATCCGAGGATGCTTCGGGGCTTTCTTTTGGCCCAGTGAGTGCGGCCATCGCATTCATCATTTCTTGGAGCTTCTGCTGCTGCTCCTGAGCTTTAGTCACCGATCGCGTAAGCGGTCTATGACCTGTAGATGTACGGCTGTCCTCTTTCCCGGACGCCATGTAGACGGTATGGACCACAGTGCCCCCGGACTTAGGGCTTTGGGCTCACCGCCTTTGACATTTGCCGCAGGCGTAGGGGTTTTCTCCGGCCTTCTTCTTTTGTGGGCCGTCGGAGTTGAGGGGGTCGTTGCCGCGGGCACCCAAATAGTTGTCGTCCTTTGTTTTTTGACAGGACGGTTCTTTTCTTCCTGAGCCTTCACCCCCTTCTGCCGGCGAGAGTGATCTTGGTCGATTACTGAGTCCTGGACCCATCGCCAGACCCTATAAATCTTAGAGGACAGCCGTTGAGGGGGCTGCTCCGGCTTTGTTCCCGCAGCACTCTCCGCAGGTGGAGGAGATCTTTTCAGCGTGGCAGTTGGGGAGTTCTTACGTACCGTCCTTAACGGTTCAAAGCTGTTCCTAATCGGAACAGCAACATTGACTTCCACCATTGGAGCCGGTGGAGTTAACCCAGAAGGGGAGTTGCCCCCGGCCTTCCTTACTCGGCGCCAGTGGCGATGTCGATCGTGACGAGCTGTTGGGGATGGCTCGGCGATAGGGATAGTTTCGTATTGCCCCATGTCCAGATCAGGCGCCGCTGGTGCCAGCCTCTTAAAGACTGATGTTGTCCTTTCAGTAAAGGTATCCAATCTATCAAAGACAGACCTTCGAGCAGGAACGGGAGCCGGAATAGTCCGCCTTGAAAAGACCGACTCTTTAGCAGGAGAAGCCGTCTTGACGACTTCAGGAATAGAGATGGCTGTCTTCTTTGCGATGGCCATGTCAGGGGTCATGGGCTTCTTGGCAGGCCCATCAGAGTTCAGGTTTAGCCTGGTAAAAACTGAGGTTGCCGGCTTAACATTGGACGACCCGTTGAGATGGGCCGTACTAGTAGTGAGCCGATTGAAGACCGACTTCTTTTGCGCTTCCGGTGCGGGCACTGGATGTTAGTTATATGTATGCTCTAGAGGCCATTACTGTACATAGGATGTATATTGTAGTGGATGCTGGGACATATATAGGGAGGACTTGATAGTATGCTATCTGGTTACTCTTTACCTTAACGTGTACTCAGATTGTCTCTCTATTACATGTTGGTAAAGCCCTTAGGATGTGTACTTGACTACCTGGACTATGATGCGGATCATACTAGTGGGGATATGGTAGTCCATAAGTACATCCTTGAAAGTCCCTAGTCGTGGGTATATAGAGACGGGGCATCGATATACCAGAGTAGACTAGCGTATACCTTCTCGACCCATACAGATGGGCGATGGATGATCCCATATCCATCGGTGTTTGACATCAGAGATGATATACGGGTGCTCAGTAGAGTTTGGGTACACTGGACGGACTCGCCGATAACTCCCAGATGGTATTATACCTTACGTCAGATGGCAGTTCTCTGGTGACACTGGTACAGAGTAGTCTGTTGACCCGAGATCGTCATAGAGTCTTGTGTGGTTCCCACTGTGCTTTGATTTCCATCTTACCACGTCCAAGAGGGCATGCAAAACGGTGGTTTTTGGGTACAGTCCCGAGTCACATGGAGGCAATGAGCGATAGGAGGGGATTCGTCTCTCCCGGTATAAGGGGGTTGATGTTGCACTATGTTCGATTGGCTATAACAGGAAATCCCTGGCCAGGGTTGCTGAGATTTACTGGTAAGTGTTACCAGTAGTTTCTCGAATTGTTATAGACCTCATATCGACACGACTTATCGAGCTATTGGGGTCTGACGTTTACCACCCCTAGGCGAGATATGCGACATATCAGACGATCAGACCGGACTGTATGGTAGTGTTACTGGTTGGATTCACTGGAGTGTGAGCGGGCTTGCTCGTCGATATTCTGATCGCTCAATACCCGGGTGGTCGTTACGTTTAGCAGACCGCTTGCGGCTTGTGGGTGCTTGATATGATCATCATCTGCTGCCGGCGTATTGACGAGTCTTTAGAGTCCTACACAGAGGTTTCCTGGCTCAAGCGAAACGAAATAGGAGCGCATATGAGATATGTGCGGGACCGAGAATAATGCGTGTATGTGATACCGTATTCTATTCTCGCGATGAATGTATCGATTGGTTGTATGCGACATAACCTAGTTATCGAATCAAGTATTGATTCGATAAGCCGATACATAGGATACTAGTCGGTTATATGCGATATGACCGGATCGTTAAATCAAGTGTTGATTTAATGATTTAATGCATAATTATATATTTGATATATTAGTTTGCATCAACTAGTATCGGTTTACTTAAGATGGATTTTCTCACTCGGATGTACACATTGTATATGTGATATACTTTTATGCACTTGATTGTATCATGTTTGATGATACATGTTTGCTAGGGTTTTTGTGTAAAGATAAAACCATGGTTACATGATATTGGTTAGGGTTTTGTTTTATTCATCTATTTATTTATTTTTGGAAAAGATTAGAAATGAAATGGTTGCAAGTTTTGTTTCTTTCTTTGAAGCTTCATGAAGCTTTGACTTTGTGACCATTTTGTCTCATGCTTAACCCTAACCACTTCACTTAACCTTAGTTTAGTCTCTACACTTGACCATGGTTATTATTATGATAAGTATCCTTTTTCTTTTCTTTTTAATTAACTTATCATAATATATCATCTTCTTCTTCTTCATCTTCTTCACTTGAAGAAAACCTTTCTTCATCAATGGTGATTGATGAAAATGAGTGAGAAATCCAATTCTAAAGTCTACCCACTTCCTATTTCTTCATCCTCTACCTCTTGCCAAGTAGTAGAGTGTGTTTCCTTCACAAGTTTTCATGGCTTGGTGAAGGTGGAGCTTGATCTAATGATGCCTCGACGTAGATCATCTTCGGCACGTCGTCGATGACCTAGCCCGTCCATTCTCCGATGAAGCCGACGCTAGAGCCCGGGATTTGATACGGACAGCGAGGAGACTTCATTGCGGAGCTATGGAGGTGGAGAACCGGATCTACAAAGGTTGTATTTCCGTATTCTAGTTGTTAAGTGTTAACTAGTTTGCTTTGTCACCTAAATTTCTAGCCAACGATCTTGTTAGGGTTTCTCGGCACCGTTAAAATTTGAAATTGGCATGGTTGATGCCTTGTGAGACCTCTTTAGGGTGCCTAGGAACCTTTCACTGGTATCAGAGCTTAGCTAGAGCCTTAGGCGAAGTCCCGACGGAGTTAGAAGTCCGATCGACCCAAAACCCCGACTTGAAAAATGCTCTCTGGACAATTCTGTAAAATGTGGATTTTTGTAGATTAAAATTATTCAGAAAAATCAGCAGGAAGATATAAGGGTTACTGTAAAATTCGAGGGCCTGATTCCATAAAGGCGCCGCGGGTCCGCAGCATGAGCATTCTCATGCGGCGGATCCACGGCCATTTTGTCGTTTTGTGCATCCAATTTTGCACAGTAATTCTTAGTTGTCTGTGTTGGTTTTCCTGGGGATTTTTAATAATTTTTTCCAGAGTTGCATTTTCTGGGTTGTATTGGGGACTCGGTGTATCGATCGGATTGTCGAATTCTGTCTGTGTGCTTTTTCGGATAATCTTAGAATATGTTAAAAAGTTCGACCGGATATAAATACCCACTTTTTCCCCTTCCGGGAAATTTCCAATTGTTGGATTTTTCCGTAGTTTAACGACGTTCTAAGTAGTGCAAGAAACGCGATTGACCCTCTAGAAGACAACAAACCTTAACTCGATTATGTGACCGTCTTGAACTGCCCTTTGAACCTTCGGGTTTGGGGCAGTACGGCGTGCCACATGTGAGGCGTTGGCTTGACCTTTCTACGGCTGGACCGTTGGTACTGAGGCACGAACTGAATGTTGTTAGACTTATTTCATGTGTTGAGTAGTATTGGGAAAACTTGGGTGTTCGATTGTTCGATCGAAAAGTTTAGCATTTTCTGTTTATCCGGAATGTGATACAATAATTGGAATTCACAAA
This sequence comes from Agapanthus africanus, assembly GCA_030015575.1. Lineage (NCBI taxonomy): Eukaryota > Viridiplantae > Streptophyta > Magnoliopsida > Asparagales > Amaryllidaceae > Agapanthus > Agapanthus africanus. The sequence continues at coordinate 546,255,361 of CM057337.1, forward strand.
TAGTTATGAGATAACGGAATGAATATTATAAACATAGCAGTTTAGTCTCACTTGATCGGTTGCCACGGAATTTTGATGTGATCAAAAGTCCGTCGCAATCACGTAGCGTACACGGATACTCGTCGGGTAAACTTAATAGACAGCCTCACCCCATAGCCCCGACCAAGTGACTGTAGGAGAACCCCGTCGCCGAAAGCATCCGTTCGGGTGCTCGCGGTAGCGGTGTTCCGCCTTGGTGCACTTCGTCGACGGTATCAGGGGTGCGGCCGCCTACTAAAGTTTGCGACGAGTATTCGATCAGGATGCCGGGAATCTTGTTGAATTGCCCGACTTGATATTGAAAAGTGTTTTCGATAATGAGACTAAAATGCGGGGTTTATAATTGTTAGGCATGCGATGTCTAAATAATTCATTTGATTAGGCATGTGATGTGTAAGGAGGTTGCAGATTCCAACTGTTGTAGTTTTACACTTTCTTTTCTGTGACCGTAAGTGTAATATGTGATATCGCCGGTTTCGTTGCTATATGTCAACGACAATTGGGATGCGCATATTTACTTACGTTGATGACATGTGATGTTATGTGTTGCTGGATATGTTATAATGGATCGTCGTGTTTGAATAGCCGGGGGGGTTGTATGTGAGATGAGAGTTTTTCATTTTCATTCATGTAAAAAAACTTGTATGTAATATTCTTTTTATTGGGGCACTTCCAGGTTGCGGAAGATGTCACCTTTTGTATATTATTTACTTTTCCGCACTAGGATAGACCCAAGGAGGAGAGCATAAGTAACCGAGTTCTGGAGTCCAGTGGGAGACCAACTCGAGGAGTCGAGTCCGGATCTCCTAACTCCAGAATTGGTAGGGTTGCTTGCCGCTCTCGTAGGGGTCTAGAGGTGTGGGTTTGGATATTCATCGCGACCGTGGAATCCGTGTTTTATACTGGCTCGTATTGAAAACACGGACGTCCTAGTATATCCAATATTTCAAATGTTTCTTCTGCTGCGATATCTGTGATGTGATCATGTGATGTTCTATGATAAATGATGTATATAGTATATATGATATATTATATAGACGTTACTTATGTTTTACACCCGCGCTAGCCCTGCCCCGTTCTGCCGTTAGTTACCTAACCTAACGGTGCACGAGGGGACATCGAGGCGAATGCGGATGGCATAAGTGTACGTCGTATTTATCTGTGATGTTTAGGTATTTAAATGATGGGACCTCATTAATGTGATTAATGAAATAAAAGAAACCTAAGATGTTGTAGAATCGAATTTCAAAAAATAAAAAACAGGTAGCTACAGTTCTTGCTTTGCACAGAGGTATATGTGATATATCCTGCACCTTATTCGATAAGGAAAGGACCGAGATCCCTTCACCGGGAGTGACTCCTTTAGCAATAACTGGCAGATGCTACACACTCGGTTTGTCTTTTGATTGCTTTTAAGAGTTTTTTCTTTGCACAGTGATATATATGATATATCCCGCACCTCATTTGACGAGGAAAGGACCGACGATCCCTTCACCGGGAGTGACTCCTTTAGCAAAACTAGAAAAGCCTCAAAAGCACTCCATTTTTAAAATCATTTGATTCTACAACGATATCAAGTTCATTACGCAATAGGTTTTCAGAAAAACCTGTCGTAGCCCTCCGTCATTTCAGATAAGTACTAATTAGTATTCGTGCTGCGGTTGTTTGGCATGCGTCAAGGCGTAGTGTACGGTAGCTAACTAGTGCTTATCTGCTAGCATACGATGCGATTGGATTAGGGTATTCGTACGGCGTTGTTTGGCATGCGTCAAGGGTCGTGCGAGTGGGTTTAATTCAATCAAGAATTGTACGGGTTGAACTTGACTAGCGGACTATGGGTTGTTTGGCATGCGTCAAGGTCATAGCACGCTAGGGGCAAAATATTATCGGGAATTTCAAGTGTTGAAATTTGCAATGAGATTGCATACATTCTATGAGATAGTTGGATCCCGATATCCGCTGCGAGTAAGAGTTACTCCTGGGAGAGTTTTACACATTACAAATAGCCGATCAAGTAGGTGTCTAGAAAGGTGTCAACGAGGTTACGCCTCTGGGAAAACGAGGTTTTCATTAATTAGGTTCGTGCGAAAGCACGGGGGACCTCCCTCAAAGTACCGACACTGGCCTGGCTGAAAGATTGGCGAACTTGTAGTGTGTAATTAATCCCGGCTAGTCTTTCCTTTTAGGGTTTGAAGGAAGATTTGATAAAAAGCAGTGGGAGCCATCCTGATTAAATAAAATAATAACCAATCAATTCTTGCAAGAGCACACGCTGAGTGTTTTCTTCTCTCTCTCTCCTGGTAGCGACCATATCACGCCTTAATCAAGATAATAATACGGATTATTGACCGAACCCGCTTGTTATACTGAGCTGGGGAACGTTGGTCCCGCTCCAACTTATAATTGTTATAAGAAAGAGCAGGAAATTGGGGAATACCAGATTTCCCGTGCCGCCCAAACGAAGAGAGTGCATGCTGATGCATCATCTTCGGGTGTGTTCATTATATATAACTGTTTTCTCAGTATCCTCTGCATCCTGGATATATGATACCGGATTAGGATCCCAGATATGTAATCTGTTACATAGGGCTACAAAAGGGTAGAAAAACTGAGAACGAGTGATAAGTTTCATGAGGCAGAAAACGGGGCAAATGTTGCATCCAAGTCTGTTGGTCACTGTCACCTTGTATTACCAATACATTGATTCTGAACGAATGTTATTAGATACCGAACCTGATATACAAAATCATATCGGTCTCTTTATTAGTAAAGAAATGATAAAATTTTGTATTGTTGGATAATGTTTTGGACATTTCCTATATCAAAAGTTGATCGGTTCAGGCACGTTATCTAAAAGCATATATGTTCTAAATCAAACTACAGTTCTTAGTATACAGAACACACACAAGAGGAAGAGTTCAGAAATGAACAAATTCTTCTTGAGGTATTGTAGACTAGGTCAGATCAATGTGACCCGACTAGCTAGAGTTACATAAAGATGCATATTTAAATTAGTTTGAATTTACATCTTATGAAACTCGCCAGTCATGTCACAAAGATAAGATGACCACAGCTCTGTTTATTGGAAACAGAGAAAGAGTTAGTGAACTCTTGGGATTGATACATGTTGATGTATGTAAGGTCCCCTGTCTACACATACCAAGACCGGTTCTTTGTACTTCATTACATTCTCTGATAATCTCTCAAGATTCACATATGTTCCTGTTGAAACACAAATCCGAACCTTTTGAGATATTCACAAAATATAAGTTAGAAGTAGAGAACCAAAATACGGGTATAAGTATTATGTCCTTTGATGTGATCAAGGAGGAGAATACTTGAGCACGGAAATCCTGGACTATTCTAAAGGAGAATGAGATTCTCTTTCAGCATTACTCCTCCGTATACACCATAGCACGATGGTATATCGGGGCGGAGCAATCACACCCTATATGATAAGGTGCGCTCTATGATGAGTACTACTGAGTTACCTATTTCCTTTGGGGTGTTATGCACTTGAGAAGATGCATACCTATTGAATAGGGTTCCAATCAAATCAGATGCCTACCACTTCATATTTGATATGATAAGGGAAGAGCCCATGTCTTAAGCTAGCTAAGATTTGGGGTTGTCCGGCCTATGTCTAAAAGCAAAATTCGGACAAGCTCGAGGCAAGGTCTGTTATGTAGAACTGGAAATGTTCCAGCCATACAAACTGCAGCTGATGATTTGATAGAACCAAAGGATTCAGTAGATACCAACGAACCTCAGCCTCTCCGCCGATCTAGTAGGGTTCCTCACCCACCTGAGAGTTACTTTGATTTCTCTATGACAGTGGGAGCAAGGATTGCATCATAAGATGATGACCCAACTAGTTTCGAACTGGCCATCAGGAGTGAGACTCTGTAAGAATGGCTGGATGCTTAGTGATCTGAGATGGAATCCATGTACACCAACAAAGTATGGACTTTGGTTGCTATATCTGAAGGGTTAAATCCCCATCAGGAGCAAGTATATCTTGAGAAGATTACTTGGTGTAGATGGAAAAGTTGAGACTTTCAAAGCTAGACTTGTTAAAAGTTTGCATCATTGACCAGGTGTGGATAATGATGAAACCTTTTCAAGTAGTTATGCTTAAGTCCATCCAGATCCTACTTGCCACGGCTACATACCATGACTACGATATCTGGTGGTTGGGTGTCATGACAGCTTTTCTAAATGATATTTTAGAAGAGAGCGTCTATAAGTACACAGCCAGAAGGCCTCGTAGACAGTGGGAGCAGCGGAAACGTGTGCAAAATGCTTTATAGGATTAAAGCAGGCATCGCGGAGTTGGAACATCTGTTTTGATGGATTAGTCAAAGAGTTTGACATCATCAAAATGGTAGATGAACCTTGTATAAACAAAAAGGTAGTAGGGAGTATGATGACAATCCTCGTAGAGTACGTGGATGACATACTCTTGAAAGGGAAGGAGTTTCCTATGCTACGCTCGATCAATCTCCGCTTATCACAATGATTCTCCGCATAGGATCAAAGTGATACCAACTAAATCCTGGGTTTTGGATCTATGAGATAGATCTAAATGGATGTTAGGACACTCACTAGCTGTAGTGAGATAGTATCAGTTGATCCTAGGGAAAATCACTGGAAGTGTTCCAGAGTGATAAAGACGACTGAATGTCAGTCGCAGGCCTTGTCTTTACCCTCAGTAAAGGGACGGTATGTTGGAAGAGTTCCAAGATAGATACCGTGGTATACTAAACGATAAAGGCTGGATACATCGCTACTTAAGATGCTACCAAAGAGGCTGTTTGGATGTATATTAGTTCATGAGATGAACTTAGTTCCTACCATTGTGTGACAATGGAGTTGTGGCTTATGCCAAGGAAGGCCTGTTCCATCAGTGATCCAGACATATTCTAAGGCAGTATCACCTGATCATGGAGATAGTTAATCTCCAGGCTGATCGAGGTTAGGAGAGTAGAATCAGAGGACGACACGGCGGATCCACTCACGAAGGCCTATTCCCAAAGAGAGACTTTTATGGGATGGTTGAGTATGAGATACTACAACCACTGCTACAGATGGCCCTAGTGCAAGTGGGAGATTGTTAGTTATATGTATGCCCTAGAGGCCATTACTGTACATAGGATGTATATTGTAGTGGATGCTGGGACATATATAGGGAGGACTTTCTTGCTCGACATGATAGTATGCTATCTGGTTACTCTTTACCTTAACGTGTACTCAGATTGTCTCTCTATTACATGTTGGTAAAGCCCTTAGGATGTGTACTTGACTACCTGGACTATGATGCGGATCATACTAGTGGGGACATGGTAGTCCATAAGTACATCCTTGAAAGTCCCTAGTCGTGGGTATATAGAGACGGGGCATCGATATACCAGAGTAGACTAGCGTATACCTTCTCGACCCATACAGATGGGCGATGGATGATCCCATATCCATCGGTGTTTGACATCAGAGATGATATACGAGTGCTCAGTAGAGACTGGGTACACTGGACGGACTCGCCGAGAACTCCCAGATGGTATTATACCTTACGTCAGATGACAGTCTCTAGTGACACTGGTACAGAGTAGTCTGTTGACCCGAGATCGTCATAGAGTCTTGTATGGTTCCTACTGTGCTTTGATTTCCATCTTACCACGTCCAAGAGGGCGTGCAAAACGGTGGTTTTTGGGTACAGTCCCGAGTCACATGGAGGCAATGAGCGATAGGAGGGGATTCGTCTCTCCCGGTATAGGGGGTTGATGTTGCACTGTGTTCGATTGGCTATAACAGGAAATCCCTGGCCAGGGTTGCTGAGATTTACTGGTAAGTGTTACCAGTAGTTTCTTGAATTGTTATAGATCTCATATCGACACGACTTATCGAGCTATTGGGGTCTGACGTTTACCACCCCTAGGCGAGATATGCGACATATCAGACGATCAGACCGGACTGTACGGTAGTGTTACTGGTTGGATTCACTGGAGTGTGAGCGGGCTTGCTCGTCGATCTTCTGATCGCTTAATACCCGGGTGGCCATTACGTTTAGCAGACCGCTTGCGGCTTGTGGGTGCTTGATATGATCATCATCTGCTGCCGGCGTATTGACGAGTCTTTAGAGTCCTACACAGAGGTTTCCTGGCTCAAGCGAAACGAAATAGGAGCGCATATGAGATATGTGCGGGACCGAGAATAACGCGTGTATGTGATACCGTATTCTATTCTCGCGATGAATGTATCGATTGGTTGTATGCGATATAACCTAGTTATCGAATCAAGTATTGATTCGATAAGCCGATACATAGGATACTAGTCGGTTATATGCGATATGACCGGATCGTTAAATCAAGTGTTGATTTAATAATTTAATGCATAATTATATATTTGATATATTAGTTTGCATCAACTAGTATCGGTTTACTTAAGATGGATTTTCTCACTCGGATGTACACATTGTATATGTGATATACTTTTGTGCACTTGATTGTATCATGTTTGATGATACATGTTTGCTAGGGTTTTTGTGTAAAGATCAAACCATGGTTACATGATATTGGTTAGGGTTTTGTTTTATTCATTTATTTATTTATTTTTGGAAAAGATTAGAAATGAAATGGTTGCAAGTTTTGTTTCTTTCTTTGAAGCTTCATGAAGCTTTGACTTTGTGACCATTTTGTCTCATGCTTAACCCTAACCACTTCACTTAACCTTAGTTTAGTCTCTACACTTGACCATGGTTATTATTATGATAAGTATCCTTTTTCTTTTCTTTTTAATTAACTTATCATAATATATCATCTTCTTCTTCTTCATCTTCTTCACTTGAAGAAAACCTTTCTTCATCAATGGTGATTGATGAAAATGAGTGAGAAATCCAATTCTAAAGTCTACCCACTTCCTATTTCTTCATCCTCTACCTCTTTCCAAGTAGTAGAGTGTGTTTCCTTCACAAGTTTTCATGGCTTGGTGAAGGTGGAGCTTGATCTAATGATGCCTCGACGTAGATCATCTTCGGCACGTCGTCGATGACCTAGCCCGTCCATTCTCCGATGAAGCCGACGCTAGAGCCCGGGATTTGATATGGACAGCGAGGAGACTTCATTGCGGAGCTATGGAGGTGAAGAATCAGATCTACAAAGGTTGTATTTCCGTATTCTAGTAGTTAAGTGTTAACTAGTTTGCTTTGTCACCTAAATTTCTAGCCAATGATCTTGTTAGGGTTTCTCGGCACCGTTAAAATTGTTAGTTATGTATATGCCCTAGAGGCCATTGTTGTACATATGATGTATATTATAATGGATGCTTGGTTATATATAGAGATGACTTTCTTGCTCGTCATGATAGTATGCTATTTGGTTTCACTTTATCTTAATATGTTAACTTCTATTGGTTTACTGTTTTACTCTCACATGTTGATAAAGCCCTTAGGACTTGTACTCGACTACTGGGACTATGATGAGATCATACTAGTGGGGCCACGGTAGTCGATGAGTATATCGTATAACTGTTCCTAGTCGAGGGTATATCGAGACAGGGCATCGATACACCAGAGTAGACTAGCGTATACGCATTTTGACCCATATGATGGGCGATAGATGATCCCATATCCATCGGTGTTTGACATCAGAGATGGTGTACGGGTGCTCAGTAGAGACTGGGTACACTGGACGGACTCGCCGAGAACTCCCAGATGGTGATATACCACACGTCAGATGGCAGTTCTCCGGTGACACTGGTACAGGGTAGTCTGTAGACCCGAGATCGTCATGGAGTCTTGTGTGATTCCCACTGTGCTTTGATTTCCACCTTACCACGTCCACGAGGGCGTGCAAAACGGTGGCTTTTGGGTACAGTCCCGAATCAAATGAAGGCAATGAGCGATAGGAGGGGATTCGTCTCTCTCGGTATAGGGAGTTGATGTTGTGCTGTGTTCGATTGGCTATAACTGGAAGTCCCTGGCAAGGGCTGATATGGAGATTTACTGGTAAGTGTTACTAGTAGTTTCTCGACCCGTTATGAGCCACACATCGACACGACTTATCGGTTACTGGGGTCTGACGTATACCACCCCTAGACTTGATATGCGACATATCAGACGAACGGACCGGACTGTACGGGAGTGTTACTGGTTGGATTCACAGGAGAACGCACAGGCTAGCTTGTTGATCTTCTGATCGCTCAATACCTGGGTGGCTGTTACGTTTAGCTGACCGCTTGCAGCTTGTGGGTGTTTGATATGATCATCACCTGCTACCGGCGTATTGACGATTCTTTAGAGTCCTACACAGAGGTTTCTTGGCTCAGGTGAAACGGAGTAGTGGCACATATGTGATATGTGCAGGAACGAGAATAATGCGATATGGGATACCGTATTATATTCTCAGGATATTTAGATATGAACCGGGTCATCGGATCAAGTGTTGATTCGATAAATCAGTACATGATATATTAGTCGGTAATATTCGATATAGCCGGATCATCGATTCAAGTGTTGATTCGATGATTTAATGTATAATAATATATATAATATATTGTATTACATTATCTAATATTGGCTCGCTTAATTATTTCATTTTCTCAGTGGATGATACATTGATATATATGCGATATATGTTAATTGTATTATTTTCTTTTGTTGCAAATATATAATATATATGTGATATATATTATTGTGACATGTTATGATTAATTGTTAAACATGTTTAAGGATGATTAATTGAGATTAGGGTTTAATTTGGGTTAGATGTTTCATGAATCTTCTCGAAGCTTTCTTCTTTTGTCATTCTTAAGATATTTAGAATGACACATTCTTTTAACCTAACCAAACCCTAACCCTAGTTGTTTCTCTACTCATTCTTATCCTATCATCCTTGACCATGGTTTACAAATCAATCATATATTACTTTCTATTCATCACAAAAGGTTTTAATCTAAGGATTATATTTTCCATTATCATCTTCTTCCTTCTTGATAAGCTCTCTTGAAAATCCTAAAGTGATGATTAAAAATGAGAAAATGATTGAAAAAGAAAGCAAAATTACTACTCTCTCATCCTCATCTCATCTAGCCCATGGGATTAGTGTGTTCTTCTCTTTTGAGTGAGAAAGCTTGAGTCGTAGCAACTTCAAGGTAGATCATCGGAGATTTGGAATGCTTCGAGCTAGCATGAATCGTTCGAGTCGTGGAGCCTCTCATGAGTCCGGGAGATCGTGGATCGCGGCAAAGGGACTTCTACTCGGAGCTTGTGAAGTGAAGGAGCGGACTACAAAGGTTGTAATCCCTCACACTTAGATAAAAGTTATCATCTTGCATGTTTAAACCTAATAATCTAGCAAAGATCCCGGCTTTGGGTTGTTCGGCACGTCTAAATCTTTATCCGGGCATGTTTGATGCCTTTTGAACCTTCACAAGAGTGCCTAGGAACCCTACAGTGGTATCAAAGCTACTAGGCATTGGATGTCGACCTATGGACGGTTCTCACTGTGTGACAGTGTGGCGAAGCATAGGCTCTTACCCCCAGGGTGTCCCGAGACCGGAAGGTGTTCCGGCGGGTTGTAGTCCTCGCGAGGGGGCATGCGTAAAAAGTAGCGGCTGAGGGACCCGTTGGTGCCACGGCGACCCCATTAGATGGGGTGGCTGCCTGCCCTACAGTGGTATCAAAGCCTAGCTAGAGCATTAGGCGATGTGTTTACGAAGTTAAAACTCCGATCGAACCCGAAACGACGCAAAAAGACCCCTCTCTGGAAATTTTTTAAATTTTGGGATTTTTCTGAATTAAAAATATGTAAAAAAATCAGCAGGGAATTCTAAGAATTACCATAAAACCCAAGCCCCTAATTCGACTAAACGGCGGCGGAACCGCGGCTCAAGCAAGCCTTTCGCGGCGGTTCCGCGGCGGAATAGTGAGATCATGACACGTGGATTTTATGGTAATGTCCGTAGGTACTTGTTGATGTTTCTGGATATTTTTAACAGTGATTCCAGTATTGTTTAAATCTGGGGTTTATTTGGTAATAGTAGATTCGATCGGAATATTTAAGTTCGTATTTCTTTCCGGATATTTAGAAACTATTAAACTATTTGAACGGATATCATTAACTTACTGTTTCCCGGTACGGCAAACTTTCAAGTGTTGAAATTTTTTCGGGTTTAAATCTTTCGGAAAAATTGTACAAGTTAAGCGGTGGACCCTCTAGAAGACAACAAACCTTAACTCGATTATGTGACCGTCTTAAACTGCCTTTTGAACCTTCGGGTTTGGGGCAGTACGGCGTGCCACATGTGAGGCGTTGGCTTGGCCCTTCTACGGCTGGATCACCGGTACTGTGACATATTCTAGGATTATTTGAACTCCGCTCAAGAGTTGAGCACTTTGGGAAATTTTGGGTGTTTGATTATCTGTTCGGAAAGTTTAATACTGTCTATTTATCTGGAATGTGATACAATATGTGGAATTCATAGAGTTAGGCATGAAATGCGGAGTATGTGATATTTCGGATTTACGATGTCTAAAGTGATTGTGGATTCCAAATATTGTAGTTTTACACTTTCTTTTCTGTGACCGTAAGTGTAATATGTGATATCGCCGGTTTCGTTGCTATAAGTCAACGACAATTGGGATGTGCATATTTACTTACGTTGATGATATGAGATATTATGTGTTGCTGTGATATGTTATATTGGATCGTCGCGTTCTGAATAGCCGGGGGTTTTATGTGAGATGAGGGTTTTTATTTTCATTCATGTAAAATTCATTTGTAATGTAATATTCTTTTATTTAGGGCACTTCCAGGTTGCGGTTGCTGTCACCAGTGTATATTATTTACTTTTCCGCATTAGGTAGACCCAAGGAGGGGAGCACAAGTAACCGGATTCTGGGGTCCAGTGGGAGGCCATCTCGAGGAGTCGAGACCGGGTCTCCTAACCCTAGAATTGGCAGTGTTACTTGCCGCTCTCGTAGGGGTCTTAGGATGTGGGTTTGGCTATTCGTCGCGACCGTGGAATCTGTGTTTTATACAGGCTCGTATTGAAAACACGGACGTCCTAGTATATCCAATATTTCATATATGTTCTTCTGCTGCAATGTTCTGTGATGAGATCATATTACTGCCTGAGACGAATGCTTATACTATATATATGCTGATATATAAATATTACTGCTTTCGTTTCTTCTGTGATGCTTAGGAAGCATAAGCTGATGGGATTTTTATTAATAAGATTAATAAAAGAAAAGAAACCTAATGATGTTGTAGAATCAAAACTTTATAAAAAAGGTAGCTACAGTTTTTCTTTGCACAGCGATATATATGATATATCCTGCACCTTATTCGATGAGGAAAGGACCGAGATCCCTTCACCGGGAGTGACTCCTTTAGCGAAACTGGCAGATGCTACAAAACTCGGTTTGTCTTTTGATTGCTTTTAGTGTTTTGCTTTGCACAGCGGTATATATGATATATCCTGCACCTTATTCGATAAGGAAAGGGCCGACGATCCCTTCACCGGGAGTGACCCCTTTAGTGAAACTAAGAAAAGCCTCCAAAACACTCCTTTTTCAAAAATACATGATTTTACGACGATATCAAGTTTATTACGCAATAGGTTTTCAGAAAAACCTGTCGTAGCCCTCCGTCTTTTCAGATAAGTCCTGTTTAGTATTCGTGCTGCGTTTGTTAACCTTGTCAAGACGCAGTGTGCGGTAGCTAACCAGTATTTATCTGCTTATGCATATGATGCAGATTGGGTTAGGGTAGTCGTGCGGCCTTGTTGACCTTGTCAAGGGTCGTGCGGGTGGGTTTGATTCAATCAAGAAATGACGGGTTGAACTTGACTTGCGGTCTATGGTTTGTTGACCTTGTCAAGGTCATAGATCGTTTGGGGCAAAATATTATCGGGAATTTCAAGTGTTGAAATTTGCAATGAGATTGCATACCTCCTATGAGATAGTTGGATCCTAATACCCACTGCGAGTAAGAGTTACTCCTGGGAGAGTTTTACACAAGACAACTAGCCGATCAAGTAGGTGTCTAGAAAAGTGTTAACAAAGTTACGCCTCTGGGAAAACGAGGTTTATTTTAATTAGATCCGTGCGAAAGCACAGGGAACCTCCCTCAAAGTACCGACACTGATCTGGCTGAAAGATTGACGAAATTGTAGGGTGTAATTAATCCCGGCTAATCTTACCTTTTAGGGTTTTAAGGTAGATTTGATAAAAACAGTGGGAGACATCCTGATTAGATAAGATAATAACCAATCTAATCTTGCAAGAGCATACGCTAAAGTGTTTTCTTCTCTCTCTCTCCAGGTAGCGACCATTTCAGGCCATAATCAAGATAATAATATGGATGTATTGACTGAACCCGATTATTGTACTGAGCAAGGGAACTTTAGACCCGTTCTTTCTTATAAGAGTTATAAGACTGAACAGGAAACAGGAGAATATCTGGATTCTCACGCCGCCCAAAAGAACATGCATAATGATGCATCTTCTTCGGGTGTGTTAGTTATTGAGAACTGTTTCTCAGTTCACCCTACGTCCTGGGTATTAGATACCGGATCAGGATCCCACATATGTAAATAGTTACATGAGCTACGTAAAGGTAGAGAACTGGGAAAAGGTGATCATTCCATTCAAGTAGGGAACGGTGCAAGTATTGTAGCCAAAGCAGTTGGCGAATATCACCTTGTATTACCAAGTCGTAATACACTGATTCTAAATGAATGCTATTATATACCGAACATGATGTGCAACATTATATCAGTTTCTTTATTAAGCAAAGAAGGATATAATTTTGTAGTACAGGATAATGTTATGAACATATTCCTAGATCAAAAGTTGATTGCATCAGGCTCGTTACATAATGGCATATTCATTCTAAATCAGAATACAGTCCTGAATATACAAAACACACACAAGAGGAAAAGTTCAGAAATGAACGAATCCTACTTGTGGCATTGTAGACTTGGTCATATCAATGTGACACGACTCGCTAAGTTACATAAGGATGGTTATTTGAATCCGTTCGAATTATCATCTTATGATACTTGCCATTCATGTCTCAAAGGAAAAATGACCAAAGCTCCGTTTAGTGGACACGGAGAAAGAGTTACCGAACTCTTAGGACTGGTACATAGTGATGTATGCGGTCCCATGTCTACACATGCCAGGAACGGTTCTTCCTACTTCATTACATTCACTGACGATCTCTCAAGATTCGGATATGTGTTCCTGATGAAACACAAGTCTGAAGCTTTTGAGAAATTCAGGGAATATAAGCACGAAGTAGAGAACCAAACGGGCAAAAGTATTAAGATTCTTTGATCTGATCGAGGAGGTGAATACTTAAGCAATGAGTTCCTAGATTATCTAAAAGAGAATGGGATTCTCTCTCAGCTTACTCCTCCTTATACACCACAGCACAACGGTGTATCGGAGCGGAGGAATCGCACCCTATTAGATATGGTGCGCTCTATGATGAGTACAGCTGAGTTACCTATTTCCTTCTGGGGGTATGCGCTTGAGACAGCGGCATACCTATTGAATCAAGTTCCAACTAAATCTGTACCTACCACACCATATGAGATATGGAGTGGGAAGAGACCGTATGTTAAACGAGTTAAGATATGGGGTTGTCCGGCCTATGTCAAAAGGCAAAATCCGGACAAACTCGAGGCACGATTAGTTCTTTGCAAGTTTGTAGGATATCCGAAGAATTCTTATGGATATTTTTTCTATCACAGTGAGGAGCAAAAAGTGTTTGTTGCTAACCATGCCACCTTTTTAGAAAAGGAATTTCTTGCAAAAGAGATTAGTGGCTCTGAGGTAGAACTGGAAGAAGTTCCAGCAACACAAACTGCAACTGAAGATTTAGTAGAACCAGAGGATTCAGTAGTACCCGATGAACCCCAGCCTCTCCGCCGATCTAGTAGGGTTTCTCATCCACCTGAGAGATACTACGGTTTTCTCATTGATGGTGGAAGCGAGGATTGCATCATGGATGATGATGAACCCACTAGTTTCGAGCAGGCTATCACAAGTAGTGACTCTGTGAAATGGCTGGATGCAATGCGATCTGAGATGGAATCCATGTACACCAACAAAGTATGGACTTTGGAAAATGCTCCTGAAGGGGTAAAACCCATTGGGAGCAAGTGGATCTTTAAAAAGAAATTTGGTGTAGATGGAAAAGTTGAGACTTTCAAAGCTAGACTTGTAGCAAAGGGTTTTCGTCAAAGACCATGTGTGGACTATGACAAAACCTTTTCTCCAGTGGCTATGCTTAAGTCCATCCGGATCTTACTTGCCATTGTTGCATACCATGACTACGAAATCTGGCAAATGGATGTTAAGACCGCCTTTCTAAACGGTGATTTAGAAGAGTGCGTGTACATGACTCAGCCAGAGGGCTTCGTAGATAGTGAGAGCAGCGGAAAGGTGTGCAAGCTGTTTAAATCCATTTATGGGTTAAAGCAAGCATCGCGGAGTTGGAACATCTGTTTTGATGTTGTGGTCAAAGAGTTTGACTTCATCAAAAATATAGATGAACCTTGTATCTATAAGAAGGTAGCAGAGGGTAAGGTTGTCTTCCTCGTATTGTACGTGGATGACATACTCTTGATAGGAAATGATATTCCTATGCTGCAATCAGTCAAGCTCTTCTTATCACAAAGATTCTCAATGAAAGATCTAGGTGATGCCTCCTGCATATTGGGAATCATGATCTATAGAGATAGATCTAAACGGATACTGGGATTGTCCCAATCCAGGTACATTGACACCATACTAAAGAGGTTTAGTATGGAAGAATCCAAGCGTGGGAACCAACCCACGATCTCTGGACTCACTCTCTCCAAAGAGATGTCTCCCAAGACAGATTTGGAGAGAGCTCGCATGCAAGGGATACCCTATGCTTCGGCAGTAGGCTCTATCATGTATGCGATGTTATGTACCAGACTCGATGTAGCATACTCACTAAGTGTAGTGAGTCGGTATCAAGCAGATCCAGGAGAGAGTCATTGGACAGCAGTGAAGAACATTCTCAAGTACTTGCGAAGGACTAAGGAGATGTTCTTGGTGTATGGTAACGGAGAACTCCAGGTCGAGTCCTTTACCGATTCCAGCTTCCAAAGTGATAAGGACGACTCTAAGTCGCATTCGGGTTTTGTCTTTACCATCAATGGAGGGGCGGTATGTTGGAAGAGTTCCAAACAGGATACCGTTGCAGACTCGACGATGGAGGCTGAATACATCGCTGCCAACGATGCTGCTAAAGAGGCTGTCTGGATAAAGAAGTTCATTAGTGAACTTGGTGTGGTTCCATCCATTGAGCATCCAATACCTCTGTATTGCGATAACAATGGAGCTGTGGCGTTAGCCAAGGAACCCAGGTCCCATCAAAAGTCCAGACATATTCTGAGGCGGTATCACCTGATCAGGGAGATAGTTGATCGCCGGGAGATCGAGGTCAGGAGAGTAGATACGAAGGACAACACTGCGGATCCATTCATGAAGGCTATTCCCCAGATACAGTTTGAGAGATTATTCGGGATGCTAGGTATGCGATACTACAGCAGCTGGCTTTAGTGCAAGTGGGAGATTGTTAGTTATGTATATGCCCAAGAGGCCATTGTTGTACATATGATGTATATTATAATGGATGCTTGGTTATATATAGAGATGACTTTCTTGCTCGTCATGATAGTATGCTATTTGGTTTCACTTTATCTTAACATGTTGACTTGTATTGGTTTACTGTTTTACTCTCACATGTTGATAAAGCCCTTAGGACTTGTACTCGACTACTGGGACTATGATGAGATCATACTAGTGGGGCCACGGTAGTCGATGAGTACATCCTATAACTGTTCCTAGTCGAGGGTATATCGAGACAGGGCATCGATACACCAGAGTAGACTAGCGTATACGCATCTTGACCCATATGATGGGCGATGGATGATCCTATATCCATCGGTGTTTGACCTCAGAGATGGCGTGCGGGTGCTCAGTAGAGACTGGGTACACTGGACGGACTCGCCGAGAACTCCCAGATGGTGATATACAACACGTCAGATGGCAGTTCTCCAGTGACACTGGTACAGGGTAGTCTGTAGACCCGAGATCGTCATGGAGTCTTGTGTGATTCCCACTGTGCTTTGATTTCCACCTTACCACGTCCAAGAGGGCATGCAAAACGATGGCTTTTGGGTACAGTCCCGAATCACATGGAGGCAATGAGCGATAGGAGGGGATTCGTCTCTCCCGGTATAGGGAGTTGATGTTGTGCTGTGTTCGATTGGCTATAACTGGAAGTCTCTGGCCAGGGATGATATGGAGATTTACTGGTAAGTGTTACTAGTAGTTTCTCGACCCGTTATGAGCCACACATCGACACGACTTATCGGTTACTGGGGTCTGACGTATACCACCCCTAAACTTGATATGCGACATATCAGACGAACAGACCGGACTGTACGGGAATGTTACTGGTTGGATTCACAGGAGAACGCACAGGCTAGCTTGTTGATCTTCTGATCGCTCAATACCTGGGTGGCTGTTACGTTTAGCTGACCGCTTGCAGCTTGTGGGTGTTTGATATGATCATCACCTGCTACCGGCGTATTGATGATTCTTTAGAGTCCTACACAGAGGTTTCTTGGCTCAGGCGAAACGGAGCAGTGGCACATATGTGATATGCGCAGGAACGAGAATAATGCGATATGGGATACCGTATTATATTCTCAGGATATTTAGATATGAACCGGGTCATCGGATCAAGTGTTGATTCGATATATCGGTACATGATATATTAGTCGGTAATATTCGATATAGCCGGATCATCGATTCAAGTGTTGATTCGATGATTTAATGTATAATAATATATATGATATATTATATTACATTATCTAATATTGGCTCGCTTAATTATTTCATTTTCTCAGTGGATGATACATTGATATATATGCGATATATGTTAATTGTATTATTTTCTTTTGTTGCAAATATATAATATATATGTGATATATATTATTGTGACATATTATGATTAATTGTTAAACATGTTTAAGGATGATTAGTTGAGATTAGGGTTTAATTTGGGTTAGATGTTTCATGCATCTTCTAGAAGCTTTCTTCTTTTGTCATTCTTAAGATATTTAGAATGACACATTCTTTTAACCTAACCAAACCCTAACCCTAGTTGTTTCTCTACTCATTCTTATCCTATCATCCTTGACCATGGTTTACAAATCAATCATATATTACTTTCTATTCATCACAAAAGGTTTTAATCTAAGGATTATATTTTCCATTATCATCTTCTTCCTTCTTGATAAGCTCTCTTGAAAATCCTAAAGTGATGATTAAAAATGAGAAAATGATTTAAAAAGAAAGCAAAATTACTACTCTCTCATCCTCATCACATCTAGCCCATGGGATTAGTGTGTTCTTCTCTTTTGAGTGAGAAAGCTTGAGTCGTAGCAACTTTAAGGTAGATCATCGGAGATTTGGAATGCTTCGAGCTAGCATGGATCGTTCGAGTCGTGGAGCCTCTCATGAGTCCGGGAGATCGTGGATCGCGGCAAAGGGACTTCTACTCGGAGCTTGTGAAGTGAAGGAGCGGACTACAAAGGTTGTAATCCCTCACACTTAGATAAAAGTTATCATCTTGCATGTTTAAACCTATTAATCTAGCAAAGATCCCGGCTTTGGGTTGTTCGGCACGTCTAAATTTTTATCCGGGCATGTTTGATGCCTTTTGAACCTTCACAAGAGTGCCTAGGAACCCTACAAAAATTTGAAATTGGCATGGTTGATGCCTTGTGAGACATCCTTAGGGTGCCTAGAAACCTTTCACTGGAATGGTGAAGCTTGTTGGCGGGAGCATGGTCCCGAAAAACAAACCGGTGGTGGCCTGAGTCACTTGTTCCACCGGCATAGCAAGGATAGAGGCCGCTTGAGGCCCATAGGCTACACATCCAGGTGAGGCGGAGCGTCGGTTGCATTTGCATTTGGAGCAGCTCGAGCAGTTGGATGCCATTGATGCTTGATTTCTGCGCCAGAAAAAAGACCAAATCTTAGTAACTTGAAACCCTAGGGCAACTATTAACAAACCGCGATTCGTTCGTGAAGACGACACATGAAGTGTGTAGTGGAAAGAGGAAAAGGTCCCACCGGGCGTGCCAGAATCTGTTCGCCTCCGAACGGCGGCCAAGACATGGAGACGTCTTGCCTGGGATTCGGGGCAGATGCTAATTGGTTTTATCCGTCCACCTCTCCGAAGATGCCAAGTTTATTTATGGCACCGTGTATCGGAGGTTTAGACGGATGTGATCGATGAAGCAGACTTCGTCAGATTCCCCCTTGCTTGAGGGGTTTTTGATTGTGGGGACGCTCTTCCCTGCAGGCGCAAGCCCCTGTAGTTAATTACGCTACCGCATCGCGGTAACAACTTTCTCCTTCTTCAAAATTTCACTTTGTGTCGTGGGTGTTTGTTTTGTTTGTGGTTGCCCGTGGATTGTATACGGAGACTAATTTATGTCATCGCCCGTAAGACGTGGATTAGTCTAAATCCGTATTTTCTTAGATTTGGGTTTGGGTTTTGGTTTAAGCATACGTTAGCCATATTTGAGGCTAAGATCAACTTAAATATTTGTTAAGGATACGTTAGTTTAATTTGAGACAAATATCAACTTAACGGGATCGTTTAGATCCGACAAAAGAGTATTTGGGGGCTCTATTGTTCCAGTTTAGGGACATAGTGGTCCATTGCCAGTTTAAAGACATGGTGGTCCATTGCCAGTTTAGGGACGTGGTGGTCCATTGAACGTATGTCGTCGGGACCCGTCACCTTTCTGACGACGTTGAAGGATTACAACGACAGATATCAGAAGAGTTCAGAGATGTACCCTTAGACCAAAGTTGGTTGGGAGATCTATAGTCCAATTTAGGACTAAAGTTTGTTTGAAGGTTTTGGTTTAAGGATACGTTAGCCATATCTGGGGCTAAGATCAACTCAAACGTTTGTTAAGGATACGTTAGTCCAATTTGAGACTAAGATCAACTTAACAAGATCATTTAGATCCGACAAAAGAGCATTTGGGGGCTCTATTGTTCTAGTTTAGGGACATAGTGGTCCATTGCCAGTTTAGGGACATGGTGGTCCATTGCCAGTTTAGGGACGTGGTGGTCCATTGCCAGTTTAGGAACATGGTGGTCCATCATTCTAATTTGGGGACGAACGTTAGTTTAAGGACATTTCGGTCCAACGTTCCTATTTTGGGATGAATATTAGTTTAAGGACGTTTTGGTCCACGAGTTTAAAGACCCCGCAGTCCGTATCAATATGTGGTTGTCGGGACCCGTCACCTCTCTGACGACGTTGAAGAATTACAATGACAAATATCATAGGAGTTCAGAGATGTACCCTTGAACCCGGTGTAAATTGATTTAAGAGAGCAGTCGTGCTCAGTCAATTTTGATTTGAGGACTTACGGCCAGAATAGGGCAAAGTCCAGTTGAGAATATTCAACATTTATTTTCATTTGGCCTGTTAGGCCTTTACTAGGGCTCTGCCCCTGTTTAATAATGCATGGCATTTTTGCTTGGTCTATTAGACCTTTATTTGGGCTCTGTCCCCTTTTTTAAAATGATGCAGAGCATCTGTTTTGGTCTGACAGACCTTTGTTTGGGCTTTGCCTATTTTTAATAATGCATTGCATTTTTTATTAGGCCTGTTAGGCCTTTTTAGTTGGGCTCTGTCCCTTTTTTTTAATAATGCAGTGCATTAATTAGCCTGATAAAGCGTCACGTGGCTTGTCAGGCGCTTTGCGCCAGCGCAAGGCACAAACGCATGTGGAGGTGACACGTGTCGCGCTCTGGTGAGCGCAAGCGCAGTGCGCTGCGCTGTTGCGCTGCTGACACGTGGAGCACTTTGGTGACTTGCGCCAAATTTAAGAGGGCAGTGCTCTGTTTTTTAAAGTGCATAGCGCAAGTTATTCTGGAGCTGACATGTGGCGCTCTCTGGTAGCTTGCGCCAACCCAAGAGCGCAACAGTATAGATTTACAAGTGCAAGGCACTGTTTTAATATCTTGATCCAATTTTGGATTCAAGAAAAGAATCTTTTAAGATTCCAGAACCAATGGTTCATCAAAAGGCAATGCCTTTCTGTAGTTCAAATGATCTAAAGAAGTATATTACTTCTTATTATTCTTTGTTATTATTTGATCTTTTCTTTTTATTTTAAGATCTTGATCTTATTCTTAGATCATTTATCTTTTCAGAAGAAATTCTTCTTTTCAAAGGTTTACCTTTCTTTTTTCTTTCGTGAATTCTTCTCAAACTTTCTTTCTTAGGAGTTCTCTGAATTCTCTCTCTGTTTTCTGTGTTGTTGTGTGTTTTAGACTTGGGGTCTAGGGGCCTTTATATAGTGCCAATTAGTTTGTTAAATTAGTTAAAGAGATCTTTCTCTGAGTGATTTAGGGATTTTGTCCTACCATGGATCTTTGATCCAAGGGCTTCTGTTTTACAGAAGACAATCTTCTTGTTTTAATAAGATCAGAAAGATCTTACTGGAATTTTAATTCTGTTTGGCGCAAACGCAGCAGCGCTGAGCGCAAATCATCTGAAGCGTTGCTTCAATTTTTGAATTTTCAAAATTCAAACAGAGCTTTGCTCTGATTGGGGGAAACACTATCGTTTTTCAAAAGTGTTCAAAAAATTATTTGGAGTAGCTTAAAAATCCGTGCAGGCAATTATAAGGATACTGGAAAAATTTGGGCTCCTGAAGCCACCAAAGCGCCGCGTAACCGCCGCACTTAACCTCTATTGGCGGCGGATCCGCGGCCATTTAGTGGCGACGGGCTTCAAATTTTTTCCTGTAGCCCCCTCATGTGAAATTGTGATTTTTGTGATGTCCTGTTTTGGTCCAGGTTTCTGTGCAGTATTATTTTTGCTATTGGGGCCAATTTGGAACTTAGTCGATCGATATTTTAAGTGTGGGTTTAACAGTACATACATTATAATCTATGACCGTGAATGTCATTTGATCGGTTAACCCTTCTAACTGCTATATGTTCTTTTAGACGGGTTTGCGAACGTGACATTCACGTTGATGCCCTGTGTTGTGTTGTGATGTTGGTTGGATCGTCGCGGTGGATAGCTATGGTGAAATGTTAGAACAATTTATTTTCATTTGTACATTTGATATTGCGGGGCGAGCGTCCGACATGTGGACTGCCGTCACTGCCAGTTTGTATATTATTCTTTTGGGGCACGACCGGGCTGAGGTCGATGTCACCCTTGCATATTATTTTATTTTCTGTACTAGGATTACCCCGAGGTAGAGTGCACGAATAGCCGGGTTCTAGAGGACAACTGGTCTACATCTCAAAGCATTCAGACGGAGGGGACCTTACTCTAGAATTGGCGGGCTATTCGCCGCACTCGTAGGGGTATAGGTTGACCCAGGAGGGGTGATCAAGTTACCGGATTCCGTGAAGTGCTGGGTGGTCCATTCACGTTGTTGAAGGGGGCTGCCTCGCTTCTGGTTTTGGCGGGTAACTTGCCGTGCTCGTAGGGGTCTAGGTTTCATTTCACAGGCTATCCACACGACAGGGAACGTCGGGTCTCACTTGCGGCTTAAGTGAAACCCGGGGCTCCAGATTATCCACCATTCTGTGTTGCTTCTGTGATGTTTCTGTGATGTTGCTTTATATCATGCTTGGGACGAATGTTATATATATATTTATATATACTAGTAGATGTTGTATATGTTTTTCACCCGTGCTAGCCCAGTCCCCGCTCTGTCATTAGTTAAGTAACCTAACGGGTGATGACGGGACCCAGTGGCGAATGCGAATGGAATATACGTACATTTTATTTTCGTTCTTTTCTGGTGTGATTAATTGATGGGACTGCATAGATTCTTATCAATGCAAGGATAAAACAAATCTATATATGATGTTGTTGGAACCAAGTTTTAAAAAAAACTGACATTACAGACGTTCTCTTTTGCTTTGCACAGTGGTATTCAGTTATGAATATCCAGCACCTCATTCGACGAGGCAAGGGCCGAGATCCCTTCATCGGGAGTGACCCCTTTGGTAAAAGTTTGCGTCAACGTAATAACTTTACTATAGTCGTTTCCTTTTGCTTTGCATCGTGGTATTCATTTGGGATATCCTGCACCTCATTCTACGGGGAAAGAGCCGAGATCCCTTCAACGGGAGTGACCTCTTTAGCAAGAGTTTTCGCCACTATATATTTATAAAAACCACTTGAATTCCTTCAACGATATCAAGTTCATTACGTTATGGTTTTTCGCCAAAAACCAGCCGTAGCCCTCCGTCATTTCAGATAGGTATCTCGTAGTATTCGTGCTATGTACGTTGGTCTCTATCAAGGCATAGTGTACGGTAGCTGCGTGATACGTGTCTGTAGCATGGATATGCGATTATCTAGGACAGCCGCATAGTCATGTTGGTCTCTATCAAGGGCTTGTGCGGGTGGGTTTAGATCAATCTTGGATAATGACGGGTTGAACTTGACTAGCGACTTATGGCACGTTGGTCTCTATAAGGGCCATGAAGTCGTTAGGGGTAAAAATCACATCGGGAGTTTCAAACATACAGGAAACTTGCCAGGCTTGCGCATACCTTATGGAGTGTGGTGACTTGAGTGGCTTCCATCAAGTTATCATGCGATGATAGTTGGATCCCGATTCCCACTGATGAGTAGGATTACTCCTCGGGTGATTCCGACTAATTCTCCTTTTGGGTTTGGAGGAGAATTTGAGGAAACAGTGGGAGCCATCCGGATTAGATAAAATGATTAATCATTCTAATCTAGGTTAGAGTGCACGCTGAGTGTTTCTTCTCTCTCTCTCTGTGGCTGCGATTTTGACCCGACCTTTAACTAAAACTCATGAAACCAAGTTGACCGAACCTTCTTAAAACACTTTGGCTTTTGGAATGTCACGGTGTCGCATACATCATTGCCACTTTTATATCACCTTTGCATTTCTCCAAAACACCCCGTATTATTACGAATATCCACTTCCATTGGATAAATCAATCGTATGGTTATATACGAACTCGAAAGAACTTTTTTGAGGATGGATTCCGGTTCTGGAGAGATTGAATAGGATTATTTGGTTGTCTTTTCTCTTTATCTTCTCTCAGGTTGTGAGGGCTCCTAGGATTAGGAGAGGGCACACCTATTGAGCTTATTGGATAGTCTTCTTCCAAACCATAGGCAGGTGCCGAACGGTAGGGAAGGAAGAAAACCAACAATCTTAACTATGGTGTACAGAAGGTAATAAGTAAAGACATATAAAGGGTTTAGAATAATGGCAAAGGAAATTGTGATCACCATCATTCACGACAAAGACCATGTATACCCCTGCCACTCCTACATCGACTTTGCTTTTCTCTAGGACACTCCGTATCACTACGGATATCCACTTCCATTGGATAAATCCATCGTATGGTTATATACGAACTCGAAAGAACCCTTTCGAGGATGGATTCTGGTTCTGGAGTGAAAGGATAGGATTATTCAGATGTCTTTTCCTATTACCTTCTCTCAGGTTGCGAGGGCTCCTAGGATTAGGAGAGTACACCTATTACGCTTATTGGATAGTCTTCTTCCAAACCTTAGGCTGGTGTCGAAGGGTAGGGAATGAAGAAAACCAATTAGAGTAAAAAAGGTGTACAGAAGGTAATAAGTAAAGACATAATAAAGGGATTGCAGTGAGGGCAGGTATAGTGTATGGTTACTGTCGTGAATCAGGATAGTGGAAGAGGCATTAGTAGGAATACCAGTAAACCCCTTCAAAACATTTTCATGTTTCAGTTTCACTGTGCGATGTTAATTGATAACTGTTTTCCCAGCTAGAATCTAACTCCAGGGTATGTATTTACCAGATCAGTTTCTCACATCAGCATGTTATTACAGATGGTGAGTGGGAGTAAGATATTGGGAATTGGGTGATTAGATTCTCATTATATCGGAATTCGTTGTAATTGGTGATATTTGAGGAAATCATCTGGATTTTGCTGGATGGCAAATATATGGATTTGAATATCCGTTGTTATGCACCAATTTCAAACTGATGTATCTGTATGTTTATTTTTATAAAGTGAGATATATCTTTTTGATATTATGTCTGTGAGATTTACCTATATCGGTTAGTGATTAGGTAAGGTGCATTCAACAGCGGTGTAATTCTTCTTAACCATACTACAGTTTTTCAACCTACGACGCACAGGCTTTGAGTTGTTGAACTCAAGGGACTTATACAAAGTATTGTATGTTGTACAGTGTCTATTAGGACAAAGGGGTTGGTACTCATACTATATTGTGTTTACTTATGACTTCTCCAGTTCTTGACATGTATTTCGTTGAAATGCAAGGTCCAGATATTCAGAAGTTATAGGTATAAGAATAAAGTAGAGATCCATTTGTTGTAAGTATCAGGATTCTTCGAGGAAGTCGAAGATGTAGATACTTGTGTTTGGTATTCCATTAATAGTAATGGTTTTGAGAACTTGTTTCTCTTTCAGGTCACTCATATATGGATGCACTTCTAGATGAGTAATGCTGATTGACCTTTTTCCATTTGGATGATATGCACTGGAGACAGCTGCATGCTTTTGAATCTAGTTTAAATTAAATTAGTGCTTTTATTTCTATATTGGATATATATAGAATCAATTTATATCTTGACGATGTTAAGGTATAGGGAGTTGTCCGGCTAATGCTTAAAACCAGAATCCGGATAAACTCAAGGCACATTTCAGTAATGGCTGTTTGTGGGTTATCCCGGGCTTTGACGAGGGTTAACTTTCTACCATCAGGAAGATCAATATTGATATTGTTCTTAACTTGCCACAGTTTTAATAAAATGGATTTTTTCAGAAAACAGAAGTGGGAGTATGGTAGAACTGGAAGTTATTTCAGAACCACAAACGATTACTGAAAATTTAATAAAACCTAAGGATTCAGTTGGATTTGATGTTCCATTAGCCACTCTGCAGATTTGGAGGGTAACCTCAGCCACCCGAGAAGTATTTCAGTCTTCTCAGAGACGGTGACAGGGAGGTTCTTGTTTACCCAGACTTGCCATTGCTGCTGTTCTAGATTATAAGACCCGGAAGGAGGATGAGTATAGCGTCGTTCTAAACTAGTTTTAGAAGTGCACGTGTATATGACTTTGCCATAGGGTCGTTGTAGTCAGTGGGAGCAGCGGAAGCATAGTGGGCAAGTAGCTTATGTCTATTTATAGACTAAAGCAGGTATAGCGGAAATAGATCATCTAATTTTGATGTGACAGTCATAGGCTTTGACCTCATCAGAATAGGAGATGGATACTGGAAAATTTTTAGTAGAGAGTGATGTCAAGGTATTGGGATGACATGCACTTGATAGGAAGGGATATTCCTATACTACGATCGGTTATACTTGGTTGTCACACAGTTGTTTCTCCACATAGGATATAGAAATAATATCAAGTTTTCTGGTTACTAGATCTATGGTTTTAGATCTAGATTTGGGATGTATCCCAATTTGGGTACTTTGACATTATTCTAAAAATATTTTAGAATGGAAGACTCCTGTCATGGTGGTGTACCTGCAGGTGATGGAGTCACCCTCTCTAAAAGTGTCTTATAGACTAAAGGGGAGAGGGATCTGCATGATTAGCATATCACTTGCTTAGGCAATTGAGTTAATCATGAAATGTCAAGTACCACACCAGATATTACTTTTGCACTAGATGCAATAAGCAGATATATTAATCCAATCCTGGAGAAACATTGGGAAGCAGTTATTGAACATAAGTGAATGTTCTAAGGAAATGATTATGGCAGCCTCCTTCGGGAGACGGTTATCATATCAGGCTTCCAAGGTGACCTAGATGACAGAGTGACTGTCAGAGTTATAGTTTTTCCCTTTTCTGAGGGACAGTATGTTGGACAGGTGGTCCAAGCGGATACTGAAGAAAGGCAAGGCGCGGGATACTGATTAAATTCAGTGGACGATACGGTCTAAGTAGTTTGCTGAATTTGGAGTTCATTTATGAACTGGGTCCCATCAGACATCCAGACAAATTCTAAGACAAGTATTGCTCATTTCGGGAGATAGCTTTCTCCGCGAAGTTGAGATTAAGAGAGATACAGAAAGAAACATTGGAGCGGATCCACTCACTGAGGCTATTTCTCGAACGCAATCATTTTCGCAAACGGGATTTGCAAAACTAATTAGTAGAGAAGTTGGGTGTTCGGTATCACACGGGCTGTGAGTATGCGACATCGCAATAATTGGCCTTAAGTGTAAGTGGGAGATTGTTGGCTATAGTGCCCTCAAGGCAATTATCATAGTCACGGACTTGTGATTATGATGATTGAGGCAGGACCTATACCGATGAAACAGTCTTACTCAAGATGATAGTATGCTATCTGGTTTGTCTTTATCATCATGTACGTGTTGAGAGCCAATAGAATTCTTGCTTGACTTCCAGCAGTATGATGACGATCATATTTGTGGGAGCTGGGGTCTATAAGCGCATCCTTAAATGTCCCTAGTCGTAGGAGTATCGAGACCGGGCATCGATACTCGAGTGTAGACTACTGTATACTGATCGAGAACCCGACGAGGGGCGGTGGCCAGGTCTCACAAGCCACTGGTGTTAGTTTGTTCACCTAAGATAGTATACAGGTGCTCATTGGGTTATGAGTACACTGGACGGACACGCCGGGAAACCTGCTAGTTGGTATTATACCCATTGTCAGAAAGCAGTTCCCAGGTGACATGTGTACAGGTTAGTCTGTCGATCTGAGATCGTCATTTGTCTCGTATGAGTTCCCACTGTGCTTTGATTACTACCCTACCACGGCTCAAAGGAGTCGTGCAAACAGGTTTTAGTTGGGTACAGTCCCGAGCCACATGGAGGCAGTGATCGGATCGTCGGGGATTCGTCCCTCCCGGTATTGGGGGTTGATGTCACGTTGTGTATTGGTGGACATCACCAGAAATCCATGGCCATGGTGAACGAGAATTACCGATCCAGGATCGATAGTTTCTTAGGTGGTGATGGGTTACATGCCGACACTAAATATCGCGTTGTTGGGGGTCTGACTTTATCCACCTCCCTAGACTCGATATGCGATACTCTTAGATGAACAGACTGGACTGTACGGATATTGTCACTGACAGGCTCAGTAGGGGTTCAGGATGAGTTTGCTCATCGTCCTCCCTTTCGCTCAATACCTGGATAGCCGTTACGTACAGCTAGTGCCGCTGACGTGCTTGTGGTTAAACCCACTGTCAGTGTATTGACGAGTCTTTAGAGTCCCACACAGAGGGTTTTCACAGTTTAGGCGATATGGTGTACATGGTGTATGTTGATACATACAGGTGTCCGATTAAATATGTGCATGCTGCGCAAACTTTAATCGGACGGTTGATAATACTAGCGGCTTAGGATTAAGCCAGATTATTAAATCAGGTTTTGATTTAATAATTTACATATGTATTTATATATATGTATTCTAGTATTATTGTTCGCTATTTATTTTTTCTCTAGGATATTCGTATTTTTGTACGAATACGCGTATATGTATTTCGATACATGTACCGGGGAGTATTCCGTATTTTATACGGAATATCTTCTAGAAAATGCCACCTCATTTATATGATTTTCATTTATAGAAATTCATTTGTTTTTTATTAATGAGGTGGAAATGGTGATGTGACTTCAAGCATGGCATGAACATGGAATTTGGGTATGGTTTGTTTTGTTTATTGTAATTTGACTTTGTAAAAAAGAAAATTGAATTTTTTGATGGGAGAGGGAGAGAGGGGCCGGCCACTAAGGATCACATTATTACATTGAGTCTCACTCTCTCATTCTCATGCTTCAAAGAAACTTAACCTTTTTTCTTTGTTCATGAAAAGTTTTCATCACCACCTTCATTCATCTTCCATGGATGCTCTCTTGAGCTCAAGGGATGAGAGAAAATATAGTGACACTTTCCTACACCTCCACTCTCCATCGTTAGAAACTTTGGAGAGCCGGTAGCCTCGTTCGTCGAGCTGGAGCTTGCGCCATTTCCTTCGGGTAGATCATTGGAGATGAAGGAAGACCGGCAACCAAACTTCGTCAATGAACCGCTAGGAGCTTGGAATGAATACCGAAGGACTTGGATCATCTCGGTATAACAATTCTAACTCTTAGTTTAATTTGCTAGTTTAGGGTTTAATGTTGATCCGGAAATCGGATCGCGGTAGCCCCGGTTTTAGAAATTTTTGTTCTGCATTTTGGCCGCGTTTCGACGGCCGGGGCGCTGCCGGAACCCAACACTTTGAACCGCTAAGGAGGGTACGCAAGAACTCTCCGACTGCCACGCTGAAAAGATCTCCTCCACCCGCGGAGAATGTTGCAGAAACAAAGCTGGAGCAGCCCCCTCAATGGCTGTCCTCCAAAATTTACAAGGTCTGGCGATGGGTTCAGGACTCAGTAATCAATCGAGAACACTCTCGCCGGCAGAAGAGGGTGAAAGTTCAGGAAGAAAAGAACCGTTCTGTCAAACAGCAAAGGACGACAACTACCTGGGTGCCCGCTGCAACAGCCCCTTCAACTTCGATGGTCCATAAGAGAAGAAGGCCGGAGAAAGTCCCCACGCATACGGCAAATGTCAAAGGCAATGAGCCCAAACGCCCTAAGTCCGGGGGCATTGTGGTACACACCGTCTACATGGCGTCCGGAAAAGAGGACAGCTGTATATCCACGGGTCATGGACCGCTTACGCGATTGGTGACTAAAGTTCAGGAGCAGCAGCAGAAGCTCCAAGAAATGATGACTGCGATGGCCGCACTCACTGGGCCAAAAGAAAGCCCAGAAGCATCCTCGGATCAGCGGCAGGAACAAGAAACCGATGCCGAATTCCTTCGTAGGATGCTTGAAGAGAAAGACAGAGAGGCTGCGGAACAAGCAGCCAATATGAAACGAATGGCCCTTCTGTTCCAGGACATGGTGGGTATGATGATCCAGCAGGATCCCCCAGCCGAGGATCCTCCGATTATCCTTGAAGATGACTGAGGAGAAACGTCGAATCCACCGCCGGCTCTGTCAACAGCCAAGGAGGAGACAATTTCTAAAGCTGCCCTGGATGAATATATTCCCCAGCAGATATGAGTCCACCGGGCAACTGAGGCAGCCGGTCAAGTCGTTAAAACGGGACGACCATATCCGAGCTGGTACGATCAGATAAAGTATCCGCCGGGCTATACGATCCCAAAATTTCATGTCTACAAGGAGACAGGCAATCCCCATCAACATGTTGCCCAGTTCAGGGCCTTATGCGGCAACACTGGAGGCGACGACAAACTGTTGCTTCGCCAGTTCGTCGGCAGCTTGTCAGAGACAGCGTTCGAATGGTATTCTGAACTCCCGAACGAATCCGTCAAAACATTTGCGGAGATGGAGCTGCTGTTTACACAAAGATTCGCAAGCGCCAGTGAGCGTACTCCGATAACAGCATTGATAAATACCAGGGTGAAGCCAGGCGAGACATGGGTCCAATATGCAATCTGATAGCGGAACTTGTGGTCAAAATGCGAACAACGCATTGAAGAAGCGCCGGCGGTGGGCATGTATGTGGGCACCTTAGATCCTCATGCGACTATTTCACAGTTCATGATGTTCTTTAAACCAACCACGTTCCAGGCCCTGATTGGAAAGCTAGCTCAAATGGACCAGATGGGCCATAGACCGTCCCCTCCAAAGCCGGACTCTCGAAATGAGAAGGGGAAAGGAAAAGCGATCGTCGTCGCCAATGCTCAACAACAGCCGAGCAACTTGAAGCCGGTTGTCTGTCAAAACAATATGCATCCACGCGTATCCCTTGAAGAGAGGCTAGGACGTCCTTACCCGTTTCCTCAAGATAAAACGAGAAGACTGTTCGAGCTAGCATTGCGCAACAGACTCATCAATTTGCCGGATTCAAGACGTCCGTTGCAGCCAAACGACGTCAATGATCCCAATTACTGCCCCTACCATCGAGTATTAGGTCATCCGATTGAAGATTGCTACGTCTTCAAAAACTGGATTGAAGACCAATACCAACAAGGCAAGTTCGCGTTGTCCGAAAGATGGAAGGTGAACCCGCCGCAACCTCATATCCCTAAAAAGGTGAATACGCCGGGGGCAACGTGCTCCCTTGTTGAAGAAGCTCTGTGGGAGGTCGTGCTAACCAAAAGGATGCTGAATGATCTCAAGACATGCCCGGCGATCAGGTGGAACAACCCGTTGGAACCCCAGGTCATCGAAGGGATGCTGAAACCGCGTCCAACTCCAAAGGTCGGTGGTGATGGCCCAAGCACTCATACCCAGCCGTCGAAATCTTCAAAGAAGAAGAAGAAGAAATCCAAGAAGCCCGTGAAGCCTGGCGACAAGCGCACGGACTTACAAAAACAGATTGACGCACTGGAGGAGTATAACCAAATGGCACGGATTTCCATCACGCTTCAAGAGTTCCCCAGCCACGTCTTTCAGGAGGAAGATGATGGAGAAAGCTCGTTAGACGAATCTGAGGTTTACGTAGTGAGTTGTCATATGATCTCCCACTCGTTCACGGATGATGAGAAAACTCCTTGAACTGAGAAGCTGGGGGCAGATCCTAAACTGCAACTTCTGGGGCCATCGGATGAAACAATTGATGCATTCCTCAACGAAGCTCTTTTGAAAAGTAAAGCTGACCGGGAACGCGAGACGGTCATATTTGAAAGGGCCAAGCGCCGCCGACTAGACGAAAGAGTTGAGACACTCCCGCCGGATCAAAGTACATCCACCACAGATAAAAGCAAATTCAAGACGAGAAAAAGGTTTGCTAAAGCCATGTCAATGGGTATGAAGCTACCATCCTCTGAATGGAAACACTGCCGGCAAAGCAGAAATGCACCCTTCCTACTGCTTGTATCATCGAAAGATTTCGTACCCCACCGAAGAGTGCAAAGCTTTCAATAAATGGTGGCAGGGGTATGTTATTCACCGGCAACATTTTAAGCGGGAGAAGCGCAAAACTCGTCGGGAGAAGAAAAGTGCGACTGAGGAGCTTAGAAGAACCACTGGCGATTGTCGCATGATTAACGCCGGGAAAGCGCAAGTTCTCACATTCTGGAGCAACTCTGACGAGGAAATGGCTTTTAGCCCTCTCTTTAAAGAGTCCACCTCGGGAAAAGAGGATGAGCCGAAGGCCTGTGAAAATATCCGGCTGCGTAATCGTACGCTGCCTAAAAAGAATCTCGGACCCCCAAATAAAAAAGATAAGGGGAAAGAAAAGGTCTCTGAGGATATCGCGCTAGATGACCAAGTCATGGAAGAGCTAACCGCCAAGGACCCGCCAAAGAAAAATAAGGTGGATTACAACATTCTAGCGCACCTGAGGAAGCTATCCTCTCAGCTCAGCATTCTTGACGCCCTCTTACTGTCAAAAGAAGCAAGGGATTCATTAATCAAAGCACTACAGGAGCCATAGCGATTCCAAGCTTTTCTCACCGAAGAAAAGATGAAGGACAAGCTGGAGGAAGTATACACAGCCGATGTCACCTTCGGTGATGAAGACCTTCTCCTTGGGACGTGCGAACACAATCGCCCCCTCTATGTCTCAGGGTATTGCCACGATATAAAGATAGGCAAAATCCTGGTCGATAATAGATCTTCCGTTAATCTCCTTAACGTGCGGGTGTTAAAGGAAATCTGCATGAGCGTCCAGCATCTCGCTCGGGATAAGATCACCATTTCCGGGTTCGACTCTCAATCATCACAGACTGTCTGGTCTGTGATACTGACGCTACGCTTTAGGCTGCTTGTCACGAACATTAAATTCCACGTCATAGACGCCAAGACATGCTATAATGCTTTGCTCGGTCGACCCTGGTTACACGAGTACAACATCATCCCTTCAACACAGCATCAGTGTATGAAATACTTCAAGGATGGTCTCGAGTATACCGTAACGGGAGAGCTGAACCCATTCTCCATGAACGAAATCCGCAAATATGAAGATGCAAAATACTTCTTATCGGATTTCGAGGACATAGAGAGATGTCACAAACCGGAGAACAAAGCTATCGCTACCATCCCTGTCTTCGGGAGTGATACCGAGGAGGAAGAGGAGATAGTTTATTCAGGTCCACCCCAACACAACAAGCCAGGACCCTCCGCTCCTACGTTGATCTTTGGTAGTGACTCAGAAGATGAGGTCCATGCTATATTCTCTGCTCGGCCTTCAATACAAACATCCGCTGACGAAGAACAAAGTCTGCAAGTCGCCATGGTTCCACTTAAACACCATAAAGAACTGGATGCGCTCGATACCTACGGTGTAGAGGATCTGCGAACGTTCTATGTCCCTCCCAGGAGAGAAGGCAAAAAGGAAATTCTATTCTACCGCTCTGAAGAAACCAAAGTGGAGAAAGAAATCTGGCACGGTGCGGATCCTACGCTTGACAGGCTTCAGCCCATCCGTCTACCTAGATATTATACAGAAGGCTTGAAAAGGCTGTTGAAGCGCCAGGGGATATCCTTCAAACAGAGCACTCAAAAAGCTAAGTTCTATGATAGGGTCTGGAACGTCCTCGGAACTCAGCACAAGTTGCCTAGTGGGAAGATGGAAACAATCGGGCTTGGATAGATTCAGTCCAAGAAACGCGAGCTACTCCGTGACTGTTACGTCGTACATGACTTCAATGAAGAATAGGATGCTCAATGGGAGGACGATAATCCTGAACCAGAAAAAGTTCCTGATGCAAATGTGCCCAGTCCGTCGTTCGAAGAACAAATGGACAAGCTTATAAGGGAAGCTGGTCAAAAAGTCCGAGACGACCACAACCGCGAAATGGCCATCTACGAGAAAGCCAGGACGCAATGCCTCCTCCAACAGGCCGCGAAAGATGAAAAGGCCCCTCCCTGTCAACCTGTTGTAAAAAAGGCCCGACGCCGAGGCAGAAACAAATCAAAAAGCGAAAAAGGCGCTCGACAGCAATAAAGCGGGACTAAGAAGCCACGCGAGAAGGAATCGAGCAGTCCAGATTTGTCCTTTGTGAAGAAGATGAGTCGAGCATACTCTTTTCCTCAGGACAAAACAAAGAAGATACTTGATCTTGCCATAAGACATCAGATGATTACACTGCCGGAGTCTAAACACCCCAAACAAGCAGGCGAAGTCTCACACCTGAACTATTGCTCTTATCACAGAGTAATAGGACACCCTCTTGAAGATTGCTTCACCTTCAAGAATTGGGTCGAAGATCAGTACCAGCTCGGCAAGTTCGCTCTAACTGACAGCTGGAGGGTAACGCCACCATAAAAGCATGAACCCAAAGCCACGAAAGCAGAACCAGATCCACATCGGTCTTGGAAGCGAGCTCGTACTTGTCATATGATAACAATATCAAAAGAAGAGCTCGAGAATATGGATGACCTTCCCTGGTGCTTCGAAAACAGCGATGAAGAGGTGATCTCAGAATTTCCACCAGCGCCGAAAGAGTTGGAAGATGGAATACACACCACTGCAGATAACCTCAAGAAAATTGAGTTAGGGACGGCGAACGACCCGCGACCAACATTCATCAGCGAGCTACTATCTGAAGAGAGGATGGCTGCACTAAGCTTATGCAGCATAGAGATTGCTTCGCATGGAACTATTCCGAAATGCCGGGACTAGATCCAGAAATTGTTGTGCATAAATTGGCGATATCCCCGGACGTCAAGCCAGTCAAACATGCACCAAGAAGAATGCGGCTCGAGCTTGAAATGAGCATCAACGCCGAGGTCAAGAAATTAATCGACTCTGGCTTTATCCAAGAAGTTCAGTATCCCGATTGGATTGCCAACATCGTCCCGGTGATGAAGAAAAATAGGACGATGCGCATATGTGTAGACTTTCGGGATCTCAATAAAGCCTACTCAAAGGACGATTTCCCAGTGTCAGTCACCGAGCTGATGATAGATAACACGTCCACTCACGAGGTTTTCTCCTTCATGGACGGCTCATCAGGATATAATCAGATAAAGATGCATCCCGAAGACCAGAAGCACACCGCTTTCCGGACCCTTCTGGGAATATTCTGCTATAAGGTGATGCCCTTCGGTTTAAAGAACGCCGGCGCCACCTATCAGAGGTCCATGACGAAGATCTTCGATGAACTTATACATGAAATCGTCGAATGTTATATCGACGACCTCATGGTTAAAAGCAAATCAAACGAGGAACATCTCAAGCATCTGAAGACCGTATTTCAACGCTTTCGATAATACAACTTGAAGATGAACTCTCTAAAGTGCGCATTCGGAGTTTCCTCGGGCAAATTCCTAGGATTCATCATCCAACACCGGGGTATCAAAATAGATCCGTCAAAGATCAAGGCGATCATGGAAATTCCTCCGCCAAGAACTCTCAACCAATTGCGGTCTCTCCAAGGGAAGCTCGCGTACATACAGCGATTTATAGCCAACCTTTCAGGCAAGTGCCGCCCTTACAGTCACCTGATGAAGAAGGGAACCCCTTTCATTTGGGATCACAAATGCCAGAGCGCGCTGGACGAAATCAAGCAATACATGCATAATTCACCAGTATTGGCTGCTCCGGTCAAGGGAAAGCCTCTTATTCTTTATACAACCACCCTCGAAGGTTCCTTAGGCGCATTATGGGCACAAGAGAACGACAAAGGAAAAGAAAGAGCTCTCTATTACTTAAGTCTAGTTCTTCTGGGGGCAGAAAGCAACTACCCCCCCATCGAAAAATACTGCTTGGCGTTGATCTTCGCGATAACAAAGCTCAGGCACTATGCGTTGGCGCATGAAGTCCGTCTCATTTCGAAGGTGGACCCCCTTAAATATTTAATGTCGAAGGCCATATTGACAGGGAGGCTCGCTAAATGGGCCCTGCTCTTGATGGTGTTTTCGATAACTTATCAACCTTTTAAGGCAGTGAAAGGCCAGGCCATCGCCGACTTCCTCGCTGAGCATCCGATACCTGCTGATTCTCTTCTGAATTGTGAGCTGCCAGACGAACACGCGTTTGATGCGATCGATGGTAGTGATACTCGATGGGAACTTTATTTTGATGGAGCGTCTTCCGTGAAGAAGCGCAAGCAAAGCACCCCTATAATCAAATCGGGGGTAGGCCTCATTTTCGTAACTCCACAAGGAGGAATAATGCGCTTTGCTTTCTCCTTAACGGAGCCGAGGACGAACAATGAAGCCGAATACGAAGCTTTGATAGCAGGTCTCAAGATCGCCATCGACATAGGAATTGAAAACCTCCTCATATATGGAGATTCTCAACTCGTCGTCAGTCAAATAAATGGCAACTACCAGATGTGCAAACCCGAACTGGTAAAGTATGGCGAGAGAGTACAGCAATTGCTGACTCAAATCCCCTCCTATATGCTGGAAAGCATACCGCGTACAGAAAATAGCAAAGCGGATGCATTAGCTAAGCTCGCTAAAGAACTGGCCAACGAGAACCTCGATGACGTAAGAATTGTGGTACAAAGTCGTCGGGTGCTTGCCCCAGCAGAAATATCTCTGGAGTCGTCCGAAGAAAAAGGAGCGACTGAGCAAATGGCTATGCAAATAAAAGACCAGGAAAAGGCTGAGGATTGGAGAGAAGTCTTTATAGACTACTTCAAATCCCGTCGAACGCCTGAAGATGCGTCCTCAAGACATCAACTTATAAAGCGAGCTCTGTCTTTTGCCTTCGTCAACGATACTCTGTACAAGAGGTCATTTGATTCTCTGTGGTTGAGATGTCTGGGACCTGAAGAGGCAAAAAGAGTCGTTCAGGAAGTTCACGACGGACTCTGCGGTTCTCACCAAGCAGGCCCAAAGATGAAGTTGAAGATTAAACAGATGGGCTATTATTGGCCCACGATGATCCAAGACTGCCTCGAGTACGCGATACGATGTCACTCGTGCCAGATCCATGGAGACTTTATCCATCAGCATCCAAATCCACTACATCCAACGGTGGCTAGCTGGCCATTCGAAATGTGGGGGACTGACGTAATCGGCCCCATCGAACCAGCATCGTCCAGGGGACATCGATTCATCTTGACGACGACTGACTACTTCTCCAAATGGGCAGAAGCAGTACCGCTGAGGGAAGTGAAGACGGAGAATATCCTTCATTTCTTCAAGACGCACGTCATTTATCGGTTTGGAACTCCGTGACGGATCATCTCCGATAACGGGCCAGCCTACAGAAGCCACAAGATCAGCCGCTTCGCGCAATAACACAATATAGACTGGAGATATTCCTCAGTTTATAATCCCCAAGCTAACGGTCTAGCCGAGGCTTTCAACAAGACCTTGACGAAGATCATGAAGAAGACGGTGTCCCGAAATAAGAAGGACTGGCACGAGAGACTGCAAGAAGCTCTCTAGGCGTATCGAACTACGTTCAAAATGGCCATGAACTCAACGCCGTACGCATTGTTATTCGGCACAGAAGCAGTACTCCCCCTCGAAATAGAATTACCTTCTCTACGGGTGGCAGTCCACTATGAGCTGAAGGACGAAGAAAATGCTCACCTTCGGCTTGAGGAGCTTGATGCCCTTGATGAAACCCGGCTCATAGCACAACAAAATCTGGAGGCTTATAAAGCAAAGATGACGCGCTCATATGAAAGATTGACCAGGCCGAGGACATTCCGCCAAGGCGAACTCGTGCTAGTGGTCTAAAGACCTATAATCCCCAATCGCGCCAAGCAGGGAAAATTCGAGCCGAACTATGAAGGCCCATACATTATAGACAAGGTCTACCAAGGTGGAGCCTATCTACTCATGGATATGCATGGTGAACGACCTTTCAGACCGATAAACGGCCGCTTCCTGAAGAAATACTACGCTTGACGGGTCGAGGCCTAGGTCAACGATAGATGACGACGACCATGTCCGCTCGCTATCTTCCTAAGCCCGAATTCTACAAGTAGTAGCCGGCCTTCTTTAACAATGGACCGATACATCCTTAAACTAACAGGGGACCGAAACGTCCTTAAACTAATGACGGACCACTACGTCCTAAAACTAGCTGTTGACCGAGATGTCGATAAACTACGGTGGATTGCAACATCACAAATCCAATACAAAAAAAAGAGAGAATAAAAAAAGAATAAAAAAAAGATATATAATAAAACAATAAAAACGGTATGTCCAAAAGCAAAATGGGCACGGATGAAAACCCGAAAGGGCTCCGTGAGTAAAAACAGCAGGGCTACCGGCGAGTGTTTGTGAAAACCCGAAAAGGACGCAACCTTGTTAGAAAAAAAAGAAGAAAAAGAAAAGAATATAAAAAAAACGGTATGTCCATAAGCAAAAGGGGCACGGATGAAAACCCGAAAGGGCCCCGTGAGTAAAAACAGCAGGACTACCGGCGAGTGTTTGTGAAAACCCGAAAGGGCGCAACCTCGTTAAATGACACTTACAGGGTCCTCTCGACCTTGTAAGGAGAAACCACCCGAGTGAGATCCTTACGACTTACAAGGGAGCAACACACTTAGGGATCCTCACGATTCCTAATGAGAAATTACACTTACGAGATCTTCACGACTCATAAGGAGAACTCTCTTATGGGATCCTCACGGCTCATAAGATTTGAAAGTCTTAAGTTACAGAGACCTAAACATGTGCTTAAGCAACCTCCACAACCTTTGATATTGCCCTACAAGTGGGTCGGTACTGACCCTTGTATACAATCCATGGGCGCGAATAAACATTTCCCTAACACAGTCCCACCCGTGACTAGGGATATGTCCATATGGAGAACAATCCTTGTAAGTCCTCTCGACTTACAAGGAGAAAACCCTCTTATAGGATCCTTACGACTTACAGAGGAACATGCACTTAGGAATCCTCACGATTCCTAAGGAGAAAACACACCTACAAGATCCTTACGACTTGTAGGGAGAAATACCTTTATGAGAACCTTACGGCTCATGAAGTCAAAAGCCTTAGTCGACAGGATCTTAACCCTGTTTACTAAGCCACCTTTGTTCAACATCGACAGAGGCAAATGATGATTCACTCCTGGCAACATCCCAGTCGTAGCGGTGCTGATGCCGAAATCGGTGTCTAATCCCAAGCTTGCGGCAAAAGGACAGTAAGCCACACGTGCATACGAAATAGCCGAAATGATGGGGCAACCTGCAAATAAAATCAGCAAGTAAAAATGCATGCATGCAAAATAGCCGAAATGATTGGGCAACTCACAATAAAAAGCAGCGAGTAAAAATAAAATAAACAGCCGAAATGATTGGGCACCGCGAGAAATAGCCGAAATGATTGGGCAATCACGACCTTCGCGATGTAAAAGCTGAAATGATAGAGCATCGCGGGAATAAAATAATAATATAAAAAAATGAATGAAACTTTTGCCCTACAGGAGAGGTCACGTCAATCCCTGTATACAATCCAGGGACACAAACAAAGAGGGAACCATACCATCCCAACAGGCTCCACCAGAAAGTGAAGCCAAATCTCGACGGTTCACCAGCAACCGCGACATTCGTCTCAATAAAGCAGACGCAATGCCAGCAAACGAATCGAAGGCTAAATTCCTAGCTTCACGGTCTTAACAGCAAGTCATATAAAGCCTGAAAGACAATCAGAGATTATCTTGCACCAACGCGGAGTGGTCACCACCTCGACGATCGTCTCGATACAGCAGACGAGATGTCAACAACAACGTTCTTCCTCCAACAAGACTCAGACGCGACAATCAAACAACGGAGCCACGGCAAAATTCCTAGTTACAAACCTCGACGGTTCACCAACAACCTAGAGACAACCGCGACATTCGTCTCAATACAGTAGACGCAATGCCAGCAAATTAAGCGAATGCCAAATTCCTAGCTTTGGGTCTTAACGGCAAGTCATATAAAGCCTGAAAGACAATTGGAGATCATCTCACACCAGTGCGGAGTGGTCACCACCTCGACGTTTGTCTCGACACAGCAGACGCAACATCATCAAATGGAGCCATGGCAAAATCCCTAGTTCCAAACCTCGACGGTTCACCAGCAACCTAGAGACAACCACGACATTCGTCTCGATATAGAGGACGCAATGTCAGCAAACGAAGCAAAGGCCAAATTCTTAGCTTCAGGGTCTTAACGGCAAGTCACATAAAGCCTGAAAGACTATCGGAGATCATCCCACGCCAGCGCGGAGTGGTTATGACTCATCGGGGTTCTTCAAAATAAGCCTAACCTCAAATAAAAAGTGACATGGTATATCCCTACGCTTGCTCTTTTGACGGTAATATTACCTGGAAGATTGCTTGAAGACGTCTTGTCTAGCCCCCGAAGGGATCAGAGACACGACAATCACAAGGCTACTCGAATAGCAAGATTGCCTATCGAGGAATACATCAGCCAACGCGATGGTACGACGGACAAAACCCTAAGTACCACAGACCCTAACGGACCTCTGTCGTAAAGAGCAGAGGTTAACTGTGACGTTAGGATATTCTTGCGAGAAATGCTCGATTCGTCTCGACTCATGAGGAAATTAGTGTCTTTGCGAGAACTACTCGATATGTTTCGACTCGAGGGGAAAGCCTTAGGCGGCAGGGATTAAAAAACCTGTTTCCTAAGCACTGGAACCCTGCAAGTCGGTCCAAAATAGACTCTTGCATACTATTCAAGGGTCACACTCTCCAAAGTCGAATCTCGACAAGGAGGGAAACAACCGCTTACGAATCCTCTCGACTCGTAAGAGGGAAAATTCTTTTATAAGATCCTTACGACTTATAAGAGAAAACGCACTTAGGAATCCTCACGATTCCTAAGGAGAAAATACACCTACGAGATCCTCTCGATCCATAGGGAGAAAAGTCTCTATGAGACCCTCACGGCTCATAGAGTTGAAAAGTCTTAGGCAGCAGATCTGAACCTGCGGCCTAAGCCATAACTACCTCCTGAAGAAGCCAATACAAGATGCTCGCTATATCATCTGTCGACCATGCTTACTAAGGTAACATGCTGATAATAAAAGAAGGGAGAAGGCAAAGAAATGACACAGGACATTTTGAAGAATGTATATCTTTTATTCATAAATTTGATTGAGTACAAGATAAATTGTGGTAAAGAATAAAAGAAACAAATACATTTTATTTACAATTACAAATGATACAAAATGTTCACGGAGAAGGAAGCGTCTTCAACAAATCTGCAAGCTGCTCTCGCACTTCCTTCACCGCCCTCTCCTGATCGGCTGCCGCAGCCAACTCCGCCTCCACCTGGGCCCGCTGCTGCATGTAGGATGAAAGCTCCTCCTCAACTGCTTGCTGAGCTGCTTCACAACCTTGGGCATCATGCTCGACGGTATCGAGCTTCCGCTTCAGGGCTAGCCCGTCAGAAATACTTTGCAGAAGACCCTCAAAGATAGCCTTCACCCGGGCAGCGTTCGCGTCAACCTCAGCATGCAATCGAGCAGATTCGTTTGAGGTATCTTGGCACTCCTTCCGCCTTAAAGCCGCTTCTTGTTCCGGATAGCGGAAGTATGAAGCGCTTTGCTTGATCCATGCCGCCTGTTGAGTACTCGTGGCCAAAACCTCGGGGGCAGGACGCATAAGCTCCAGTTGATGCAGGCGGGCCTTAATCTCCCTGTAGTGGTTAACCCAAGACGCGACGATGCCTTCGTTATGGAAGTTTACAAGTGTCGCCAGCATTAGGTTAACCTCCGCAGCAAAATCTGCAGCAGGTGTACGAGTCTCCACGTCAAGCTCCTCAATATAGTCGCTCACCATGCGCAGACTATTCGCGGCGCCTTTCGAGGACGGGCATCTGGAAAAGGGTCCGACCAGCATAATGACACGAGACTCGAAAGGGACCGGAACGATAGCTGCAAAACAAGTCACGATCAGATGACAGACCTAAAATACAGGAGACCTGTAAGCAGTAAATTCTACCATACCGGCTGCAGCAGGTGGCAAAGCCGGGAGGACCGGTGGCGCAACTGATCTTTCATCTCCCCCTTTGATCTGCAGCACTGCAATCAGGGCAAGGAAAAGTCAGAAACAAGTTCATTATTGGAAAAAGAAAGAGTATTAGTGGAAAACTATACTCACCAGCGCCACTGGAGGAAGCGAGCTCCGACGGGAAGGAGAAGTGTGGGTGCAGCACCTGGTAGAGGTGATCAAAAAGCACTCCTGCAAAGACGCAATAGTACGACATTAGTACATAAATTATGCGGCCGAAAGATAAAACTAATGGGTTACAAATCCATACCTTCCAACATTTGCGACGGTGCAAGAGAAGGTAGAGAGGTAGCCACCGTCAAGGTAGTAGCTGACAGAGCTCTCTCGAGCAATGGGGCATCAACACAAGCTGCACCTGCGTTAGAAACAAGATAAGCCCTGTCAGGGAGGATTGCAAAATAGAAAAAAGGGGACATTAACCCAAAATTTACCTGA
Source organism: Agapanthus africanus (assembly GCA_030015575.1). NCBI lineage: Eukaryota > Viridiplantae > Streptophyta > Magnoliopsida > Asparagales > Amaryllidaceae > Agapanthus > Agapanthus africanus. The sequence continues at coordinate 546,296,888 of CM057337.1, forward strand.
TGAGTCACCACCCGAAGCGGCGGCGTCTCCCTCCTCCATCGACATGAGTCCACCTCCCGTAGCCTCATCACCAGACTCTACGGAAGCCGTCGTCGTGGTCGTGAGGCCAGGAGACGGCGGAGGACCATAGGCGGGGAGAGCAATGATCGGAGCATTGCCAGACTCTTGAGAAAGAGCGGCCGTCTTGTCCTAGGAAATCTTACCCGTCTCACCCGCTACTCCTTCGGGCTCAGCGGTCGCGGCTGTCATGCTACCGTTTCCATTGGGTCGTCGGTATCAGGCGCTCTATCCGCTGCTGCCCCAGGCTCGGTTATAGCAGCCGTCTCATTTGCCGCTACCTCGGGCTCAGCAGTGGTGGCCATCTCGGGCGCAGTAGGCGTGACTGTTTCATCAGCTGCTACTTCGCGTCCAGCAACCCCGGCTACGTCGCCTACCGTTGGCTCGGGTTCAGCCAGTACCTCCTCCACTGTTCCCTTAGGCTCGATGGTTTCCGCCTCTCCTTCAGTTGGACTTGGCCCTGCAGGAAAAGATGTATGAGAACCGATAGTTGTACAATTCTTACAACAAAGTCTGAAAAGACACATTACCTGAGGTGGATCGATCGTTGGCCTCCCGAAATGCACGCGCCGCCTGTCTATGAGCTGTAGACAAGGCGACCGGGGGCTCCTCGGAAGGAGAAGCAGCGGGAATAATGGTGCTTGGGCCCGCTCCTACAGCCAAAGCAGCTCTGCGCTCCTTCGCCTCACACCTCAAGCGCTTCCTCTCTTCCCGGGCCGTCATGATGGACCTCTTTGAAGCTTCCTCTATCAAGGCGTCATCGTCTGTATTTAGAGTTGCCTCCAGAGCCTTCAAGGCATCCCTCATCGGCTTTTTGAGTCGGGTCTCTCGCGGCAACCCCGAAGAGGCCGGGACTTCAGTAGCTGGCTCGGGAAGAGTCTCTGCATCGGCTTGTGCAGAAGATCCCACGGACCCTGCAAAAAGACAGAGAGAAGATTGGATTGGCTATAAAAAATATAATAAAGACTCAGCGAGCCGAGACATACCAACGCCAGACAGAGCGCGTTTCCTTTCCTCCTCCTGGAAAGTTTTGAGGGAAGCAGCGATAGCTTCTTCAGTGGTGACGCCTGTTAAAAAGGGGAAGAAGCATTAGTCAAAGATAATGATAAAAGTATGATGAAATGACGAAGAATACAACTAATGATTACCTGATTTAGCGAGTTTAGCCAACCACGCTTCGAGTCTGGCCGATCGCTCAGAAGCCGCGATGGCGGCCGCCAGATCGGTGTCTTCCGGTTCTACCGAGAAACTCTGGTTGCTTCCGTACTCGCTTAAGCCTTCGGTGAGAGGGGCCTGAGGCTCTAAGCCGAGGATAGCATCGAGAGAGAGGAGCAACTTCTTCTTCCTCTTCTGCACGCGAGGCCCGGGTGCACCCAAGATCAACTTGCGCTTTGCAGGCACCTTAGGGCGGCGGGTCCCGATGTCCTCGCCCACGCCGGACTCCGGCGAGATCACATTCACCGACTCCACTGGAGCACGGGGCTCTTAGGGCACATCTACGGTATCACGAGGCAATCCGCGCGGAGGGCTCAACACGCGCAGTGGCCCAGCTCTAGCATCACTCAGCGGAGGAACGACCGGGATCCTTAGCCTCAAGGGAGCTTTGCGGTCGCTGCCAGGGGGCCACCCTTGCGGTCAACCAACATACGCTTCTCTTCTCGGATGACGGCACCCATCGTATACGCGTACTAAGCTACGTACACGTGGAGGACCCGGGGGACGCAGCTCGGCCCGCTGATAAAGAAGTGGGAGCCCGTATTCAGCCGCATAAAATGGTGCATCGCGCTCCGTATCCCCTCCATAGTGGCCGCGGGCTCTTCTAAAAACACCTCCAGTGGAACCCCCTGGTTATAGCTTGATTGTTGGGCGTGTAAGTGTATGGCGGCACCCCGGCCGTCAATCTGACGCCAATATGCAGAAGCGGTGATAAACTTTAATTTTGCGAACTTAGCAAACCGGCACCACCGCGCACTAAACACCCGGATCGAACCATTAACTAGTCCTAGCTAACTACAAGACGGGTTAGAGATATACCGAGTGATCCGAGTCCTCCGGTCTTCTCGTCGTCGTCCCGATCTCCTGCGGAAACTCCGGTCGTCGCCTCCTTGCCGGAAGGGCACCACATCGCCTGCATCTTTTACGGGCTCCCACCTCTGGACCGAGGCAACTCGGACGCGAAGTTGGCTAGCCAACGCGTCCAAGATTTGCTGTAGACAAGTGTAGAATGGTTGTCACTTTGGGGTTTAGTATAGTTGCCATGATGGAGGAATTTGTGCACAAGAATTTTCCAGAGAACTTGCTGGAAAATGGAGCAGACTAAAAATGATGAGCTCGGCCAAAGAAAATTTTATTTGTGCTCTGTCAAAAATTGCAAGTAGTGATTTGGCTTCTCTCTCTCTCTCTCTGAAAAACCAATCACCCCCTGCACACCCATTTTAGCTCATTCCTATCTAAGGAAATTAATCCACCATCCATATTAAAATACCAGCACACTCAAGGGGGGCCCACGAAATTTAACATGAAGAAATGTTTACACACAAAAAAATAAACTTGTCCCCTTCACACATATCAAGAGGCCGGCCACACAAAATCCAAGTGGGGAAAAAGGAATCTCATCATGAAAGAACACTCATGATGCCTCACAAATGCACGAAAGCCCTCCACAATTTGTTAACTTGCAAATAACACCCTCCATCGGAAAGGTCCGATCGGGAAAGAACAAAGGAAAACCGGCCGGAACAGAATGCAAACTGGAAACTCCAGAAAACTGGTCCCGTAATAAATTACAGGAAAAACCTCGCTGCTACAAAAACATGCCCGCATTTGTATTCCCACTGAACACAAATGCAAAGAAACAAAACTACACTATCTTATACTAGGATCCGGCTTAAGCCAAAGCCGGCTAGTAAAATCCGTCCGAACCTGATCCGTGCAATACCGCACGTATCCGATCGAACCCTGCCATATCTCCATACGGCCTCTACAGCGTTTCGCCCGAAAGCTTGAGTAACTGTAAGTGTGGTGGACTCTAAAGACTCGTCAATACTATGGCTGTGGATTTAACCACTAGCACGTCAGAGGTATAAGCCAATACGTGACGGGCCACCAGCTATTGACCAAAAGGGACGTCGATGAGCAAACTCATCCTGACACCCTACTGAGCCTGTCAGTGACAATATCCGTACAGTCCGGTCCGTTCGTCTATGAGTATCGCATGGCGGGCCTAGGGGGTTGGTAAAAGTCAGACCCCCAAAAGCGGTACAAGTCGTGTCGAAGTGTAGCCCAGAACACCCTGAGATACTACTGGAATACCTACCAGTAAATCTCCTGCCTTGGCCAAGGAATTCGTGTAATGGCTCTCCTAGACACAGCGCGAACTCACCCCCAATACCGGGAGAGACGAACCCCTGATGATCCGCTCACTGCCTCCATGTGGCTCGGGACTGTACCTAACTAAAACCTGTTTGCACGACTCCTTTGAGCCGTGGTAGGGTAGTAATCAAAGCATAGTGGGAACTCACACGAGACAAATGACGATCCCTAGGTCGATGAACTAACCTGTACACATGTCACCAGGGAACTGCTATCTGACGTCAGGTATAAGACCAACTAGCATGTTCCCGGCGAGTCCTGTCCGGTGTACTCATAACCCAATGAGCACCTGTATACATCTTAGGTGAACCAACTGACACCAGTGGCTTATGAGACCGGCCACCGCCCCTCGTCGGGGTCTCGACTGTATACACTAGTCTACTCTGGAGAATCGATGCCCTGTCTCGAAACTCCCACGACTAGGGACCTTTTAAGGATGTGCTTATAGACTACCATCTCCCACGTATATGATCGCCCTCATACTGCTGGCAGTCAAGCAAGAATCCTAGGGGCTCTATCAACGTGCAATAGTGACCTGTCAGGTCACCTAAAGCAGTACACGATGATAAAGGTAAACCAGATAGCATACTATCATCTCGAGTAAGACTGTTCTACCGGGATAGGTCCTCCCTCAATCATTGCAATCATGTACCTGTGATCCAGTAATTGACTTTGAGGGCACTATCTCCAACAATCTCCCACTTGCACTCAAGGCTAATTATTGCGATGTCGCATACTCACAGCCCCTGTGATACCGAACACCCAACTCCTCTACTAGTCAGACTCACAAAACCCGTTTGCGAAACTATTTCGTTCGAGGAATAGCCTCAGTGAGTGGATCCACTTGGATGTTTCTTTCTATGTCTCTCTATATCTCAAGTTCGTGGAGAAAGCCATCTCCCGAAATGAGCAATACCTGTCTTAGAATGTCTGGATGTCTGATGGGACCTAGCTCATAAATGAACTCCAAACCCAAACTTCTTAAACTGTATCGTCAACTGAACTTAATCAGTATCCTGCGCCATGCCTCCCTCAGTATCTGCCTGGATCACCTGTCCAGAATACTGCCCCTCGTCAGAGGGAAAACTATAACTCTGACAATCACCCTGTCGTCCATGTCACCTTGGAAGCCTGGAATGATAACTGTCTCCTTAATGAGGCTGTCGTTATCATTTCTCTAGAACATCTACTTATGTTCTAAAGTTCCTCCCGACTGTTTCTCCAGGATTGGATCAATATTAACTTATTGCATCTAGTGCAAGAACAACATCTGGTGTGGTACTTGACATCTCATGATTGATTCAATTGCCTAAGCAAGTGATCTGCCAATCATGCACATCCCTCTCTACTTTAGTCTATAAGACACCTTTAGAGAGGGTGACTCCATCACCTGCAGGTACACTACCGTGCCAGGAGTCGTCCATTCTAAATACTCTTAGAATGCTGTCAAAGTACCCTTATTGGGAAACCACCCAAATCTAGATCTAAAACCATAGATCTAGTAACCAGTATGTCTGATATAATGTCCAAGTCCCATGTGGAGAAACCACTGTGTGACGACCAAAGTATAACCGATCGCAGTATAGGAGTATCCTTTCCTACTTTGTGTATGTTATCAAATACCATGACATGACACCCTACTACCTTCTTAACAGATCCATCCCCTATTCTGATGACGTAAAAACCTATGACTGTCACATCAGAAATAGATGATCTATCTCTGCTATATCTGCTTTAGTCTATAAATAGACATAAGCCTGATGTCCACCAATGCTTCCGCTGCTCCTACTGACTACGACAACCCTCTGGCAGAGTCATATAGACGTGCACTTCTAAAGCTAGTTTAGAATGACGCTATACTCATCCTCCCACCGGGTCTCGCAGCCTGGAACAACAGCAATGGCAAGTGTGGGTAAACAAGAACTTCCCTGTCACCGTCCTTGAGGCTGCTGGAGCACCTTTCGGGTGCCTGAAGTTACCCACCTTATCTGCGGAGTGGCCAATGGAATGTCAAACCAGATTGAATCTTTAGGTTTCTTATCAAATCTTCAGTAATCGTTTGCGGTTCTGGAATCACTTCCAGTTCTACCATACTCCCACTACTGTTTTCTGAAAAAATCCATTTTTATTAAAACTGTGGCGAGTCAAGAACAATATCACTGTTGATCTTTCTTATGGTAGAAAGTCAACCCTCGTCATAGCCTGGGTCAACCCACAAACAGCCATTACAGAAACATGCCTTGAGTTATCCAGAGTCTGGTTTTAAGCATAGGCCGGACAACTCCCCATACCTTAACATCGTTAAGATACGAACTGTTCTATATCCAATATAGGAACAGAGGCACTGATTTAATTGAACCAGATTCAAATCATGCAGCTGTCTCCAGTGCATGTCAACTAAATGGAGAGAGGTCGATCAGCGTTACTCAACTTAGGAATACTTCCAATTATGAGTAACCTGTAAGAGAAGCAAGTTCTCTTAATCATTACTATCATCTGAATACCATGCACAAATATCTACATCTTCGATCACCTTGAAGAATCCCGATACTTGCAATATCTGGTTCTCTACTTTATTCAAATACCTATAACTTCTCAAAATTCGGACCCTGTGTTTCCACGAAACACCTGTCTAAAAACTAGAGAAGTCATAAGTAAACCGAATATAGTACGAGGACCAACCCCTCTGTTCTGATGGAGCCTGGACAACATACAATACTCTGTATAAGTCCCTTGAGTCTGATAACTCATTCACTGTGTGTCGTAGGTTGAAAACTGTACTTATGGTTAAGAAGAATTACACCGCTATTTAATGCTCCTTACCTAACCATCCACTGATATAGGTAAATGTCATAGACATAATATCAAAAGGTATATCTCACTCTATGAAAATAGACGTACAGATATATCAATTTAAAATTGGTGCACAACAGCGGATATTCAAAACCAAATATTTGCCGACCGGCAAACAGCCCAGGTGATCTCCTCAAATATCACCGATTACAACGAATCCCGATATAATGAGGATGGTCACCTAATTCCCAATAACCTACTCCCACTCATCATCTGTAAAACCATACAGATGTGAGAATCATACCTGATAAATACATACCCTGGAGCAAGTGTTTAACTGGGAAATCAGTTTTCCTTTAACAGTACACAGCGAAGCTGAAACATTGAAATGTTTCGATGGGGTATCCCGGTATTCCTAGTAATGCCTCTTCCAGATTCACGACTGTAACCGTATAATTCTTTGCCACCTTTCCAAATCCTTTTATATGTCTTTAGTCATTACCTTCTGTACAACCCTTAGGCTAAATGGTTTTCTTCCTTCCCTACCGTTCGGCACCAGCCTATGGTTTGGAAGAAGACTATCCAATAAGCATAATGGATGTACTGTCCTAATCCTAGGAGCACTCGCAATGCGAGAGAAGGTGAGGATAAAAGACAACCGAATAAATCTTATTCCTATTTCTCCTGGACCAGAATCCATCCCCGAACTGGAATAAGTTCCTTTCGAGTTATTATATATAACCATACGATGGAGTATCCAATAAACTGTGGATCTTCGTAGTGATACGGAGTGTCCTGGAGAAATACAAAGGTGATTTAGGATTGGGGAAGGAATACTTGGTTTGGTCGTGAATAGCAGTCGCAATTTACTTTGCCCTCTTACTAATCCCTTGCTTTGTCTTAACTTAATACCTTCTGCACACCATCGTTATGCTAATTGGTTTTCTTCATTCCCCACCGCTCAGCACCAGCCTAAGGTTTGGAAGAAGACTATCCAATTTGCGTAATAGGTGTACTATCTCCTAAACCAAGGAGTACTCACAACTTGAGAGAAGGTAAAGGAAAAGACAACCGAATAATCCTATCCGTTTTCTCCAGAACCGAAAACCATCCACGAATAAATTCCTTCGAGTTTGTATATAACCATACGATGGTTTTGTCCAATGGAAGTGGACGTTCGTAGTAATACGGGGTGTCCTGGAGAAAAGAGTAAAAGTAGGAGTGGCAATGAGGTTAGCGACTCTGACAATCCAAAAGCCAGTGTTAATGAAGGTTCGGTCAACTTGGTCACTGAGTCATAGTCTAGGGTCGGGTCAATGGTCGCTGCCAAAGAGAGAGAGAAAAGAAACACTCAGCGTGCACTCTAACCTAGATCAGAATGGTTACCAATTTATCTAATCAGGAAACCTCCCACTGTAACTTGAAATTCTCCTCCAAACATGAAAGAAGAATTAGTCGGGATCACCCGAGGAGTAAACCAACTCATCAGTGGGAATCGGGATCCAACTATCATCGCATGATAACATGACAGAATCTGCTCACGGTTTCACACTCCAGAAGGTATGCGCATATCTGGCAAGTTTCAGTTCTTTTGAAACTCCCGATGTGATTTTTACCCCATGCTCTTATGACCTTGACTTTGGCCAACAAATCATAAGTCGCATGTCAAGTTCTACCCGTCATTCTCCATGTTGTTTTGAATCCACCCATACCTACCCTTGACTTTAGCCAACAAGGCAGTACGACTGTTCCAAACCAACGCATCTATCTATGCTGCATATGAATAACCAACAGCTACCAAACACTGTGCCTTGACTTTGGCCAACAAACACAGCTTGAATACTATTGACTACCCATATGAAACGACAGAGGGCTACGAATGGTTTCTGGAGAAAACCTTTAACGTAATGAACTTGATATCGTTGAAGGAACGGATAGCTTTTTAGAAAATATAGTGACGAAAACCTTTACTAAATAGGTCACACCCGGTGAAAGGATCTCGGCTCTTTCCCCGTAGAATGGGATGCAGTATATTCCAAATGAATACCACGATGCAAAGCAAAAGTAATCGGCTATAGTGAAGTTAATGCCCTGACGCAAACTTCTGTCCAAGGGGTCACTCCCGGTGAAGGGATCTCGGCCCTTGCCTCGTCGACTGAGGAGCAGGATATTCCAAATGAATACCACGATGCAAAATAAAAGTGAACGTCCTTGCAATAACAGCTTTTTGAAAAATGTTCCAACAACATCAGATTAGGTTTGTTTAACTTGCATTGATCTGAATCAACGCAGTCCCATCAATTGATCACACCACAAAAAATGAAAATATACTGATGTACGTATATGCCATCCGCATTCGCCACTGGGTCCCGTCATTACCCGTTAGGTTAGCTAACTAACGACAGAGCGGGGACTGGACTAGTGCGGATGCAAAACATATACAACATCTACTAATATATATACCAATATATTATATTCGCTCAAGGCGTGAAAAAAATGCAACATCACAGAAATGTACAGCATCACAGAACAATACAGATATCTGGGATCCCCGGGTTTCACAGAGCCACTACTGAAACCCGACGTTCCCTAGTCGTGTGGATAGCCTGTGCAATGAAATCCTAGACCCCTACGGGCACGGCAAGTTACCCGCCAAAACCTGAAGCGAGGCAGCCCCCTTCAGCAACGTGAATGGACCACCCAGCACTTCACGGAATCCGGTAACTTGGGCACCCCTCTTGGGTCAATCTGTACCCCCTACGAGTGCGGCGAATAGCCTGCCAATTCCAGAGTGAAGCCCCCTCCGTCTCAATGCCATGAGATGCGGGCTTGTTGCCCTCTAGAACCCGGCTATCCGTGCACCCCTCCGCGGGGTAATCCTAGTACAGAAAGTAAAATATACATACAACGGGTACATCGACCGCAACCTGGCCGTGCCCCAAAAATAATAATACAATCAGGCAGTGACGGCAGTCCACATGTCGGATGCTCGCCCCGCAATATCAAATGTACATAATACAACAAAACTGTACTACCACTGCAACCAGGCTATCACCACGACCGATTCGCAACATCACAGCAATACACAGAACATCAACGTGAAAGTCACGTTCGCAAATCCGTCTAACCGGGCTATAGTAGTTAGACAGGATTTACCGATCAAGTGACATTCACGGTCGCAGATATAATGTAAATACTGTGAAATAATGTGTTTAAAATATCCAATCGATCAAATTTTAACAAGTGGGCCCCCAAGTACTACTGTAGCACATCAAGAAATTCTGGGCCCAATATTAATATTTCAAAACCCTAAAATCAGCCCAGAAGCCCACTGGAGAAATTAGACACACTGATCAACCCATACTGCGGCGGAACCGCGGCGCCAAGTGGGGTTTGGCCGCGGTTCCGCGCTCCCCTTGAGAGATCAGTGTCTCGAATTTCTCCATAATTCTTAGAACTTCCAGTACATTAGTTTTTTACAACCTGAAAAATTTTTGGGCTTCAAAAAATTTCAACAGAAAACTGATGTGAAGAAAATACGGTTTTTGGAATTTTGGTCGATCGAAAATGTAAACACATTAAACCAAGCTAGACTATGTTAATGGCGAGGCTCTGATACCACTGTAAGTGCACGGCGGTGCCCCGGCCGTCAATCTGACGCCAATATGCGGAAGTGGTGATAAACTTTAATTTTACGAACTTAGCAAACCGGCACCACCGCGCACTAAACACCCGGATCGAACCGTTAACTAGTCCTAGCTAACTACAAGACGGGTTAGAGATATACCGAGTGATCCGAGTCCTCCGGTCTTCTCGTCGTCGTCCCAATCTCCTGCGGAAATTCCGGTCGTCTCCTCCTTGCCGGAAGGGCACCACATCGCCTGCATCTTTTACGGGCTCCCACCTCTGGACCGAGGCAACACGGGCGCGAAGTTGGCTAACCGACGCGTCCAAGATTTGCTGTAGACAAGTGTAGAATGGTTGTCTCTTTGGGGTTTAGTATAGTTGCCATGATGGAGGAATTTGTGCACAAGAATTTTCCATAGAACTTGCTGGAAAATGGAGCAGACTAAAAATGATGAGCTCGGCCAAAGAAAATTTTATTTGTGCTCTGTCAAAAATTGCAAGTAGTGATTTGGCTTCTCTCTCTCTCTCTGAAAAACCAATCAGCCCCTGCACACACATTTTAGCTCATTCCTATCTAAGGAAATTAATCCACCATCCATATTAAAATACCAGCACACTCAGGGGGGGCACGAAATTTAACATGAAGAAATGTTTACACACAAAATAATAAACTTGTCCCCTTCACACATATCAAGAGGCCGGCCACACAAAATCCAAGTGGGGAAAAAGGAATCTCATCATGAAAGAACACTCATGATGCCTCACAAATGCACGAAAGCCCTCCACAATTTGTTATTTGCAAACTTGCAAATAACACCCTCCATCGAAAAGGTCCAGCCGGGAAAGAACAAAGGAAAACCGGCCGAAACGGAATGCAAACTGGCAACTCCAGAAAACTGGTACCGTAATAAATTACAGGAAAAACCCCGCTGCTGCAAAAACATGCCCGCATTTGTATTCCCACTGAACACAAATGCAAAGAGACAAAACTACACTATCTTATACTAGGATCCGGCTTAAGCCAAAGCCGGCTAGTAAAATCCGTCCGATCCTGATCCGTGCAATACCGTACGTATCCGATCGAACCTTCCCATATCTCCATACGACCTCTACAGCGTTTCGCCCGAAAGCTTGAGTAACTGTAAGTGTGGTGGACTCTAAAGACTCGTCAATACTATAGCTGTGGATTTAACCACTAGCACGTCAGAGGTATAAGCCAATACGTGACGGGCCACCAGCTATTGACCAAAAGGGACGTCGATGAGCGAACTCATCCTGACACCCTACTGAGCCTGTCAATGACAATATCCGTACAGTCCGGTCCGTTCGTCTATGAGTATCGCATGGCGGGCCTAGGGGGTTGGTAAAAGTCAGACCCCCAAAAGCGGTACAAGTCGTGTCGGAGTGTAGCCCAGAACACCCTGAGATACTACTGGAATACCTACCAGTAAATCTCCTACCTTGGCCAAGGACTTCGTGTAATGGCTCTCCTAGACACAGCGTGAACTCACCCCCAATACCGGGAGAGATGAACCCCTGATGATCCGCTCACTGCCTTCATGTGGCTCGGGACTGTACCCAACTAAAACCTGTTTGCATGACTCCTTTGAGCCGTGGTAGGGTAGTAATCAAAGCACAGTAGGAACTCACACGAGACAAATGACGATCCCCAGGTCGATGAACTAACCTGTACACATGTCACCAGGGAACTGCTATCTGACGTCAGGTATAAGACCAACTAGCATGTTCCCGGCGAGTCCTGTCCGGTGTACTCATAACCCAATGAGCACCTGTATACATCTTAGGTGAACCAACTGACACCAGTGGCTTGTGAGACCGGCCATCGCCCCTCGTCGGGGTCTTGACTGTATATACTAGTCTACTCTGGAGAATCGATGCCCTATCTCGAAACTCCCACGACTAGGGATCTTTTAAGGATGTGCTTATAGACTACCATCTCCCACGTATATGATCGCCCTCATACTACTGGCAGTCAAGCAAGAATCCTGGGGGCTCTATCAACGTGCAATAGTGACCTGTCAGGTCACCTAAAGCAGTACACGATGATAAAGGTAAACCAGATAGCATACTATCATCTCGAGTAAGACTGTCCCACCGGGATAGGTCCTCCCTCAATCATTGCAATCACGTACCTGTGATCCAATAATTGACTTTGAGGGCACTATCTCCAACAGGGCGAACCGGTGGGGGTTATACCTCATGAAGAGCACCATGTCGTTTTGCCTTAACACCAGGAAGCTCGGCCGGATGGAGTATAGGTGAAGAATCTCCCGGGCTTTCGGTATGGAGGCCCCGTCCTTGAAGCCATCACGCAGCACCAACACCATCTTAGAGGTCTCCGAGCCGATAGTCACGACTTTGTCCATGAAAGAAATCCTCGCTCCGACCAGGTGCGGACGAAGGAGCAACCCCCTAGCCTCCCGCGGAGGCGGATTCACAATCGAGGCGCCGATCAGCCGCATGACTCTTGGGAGTCTGAACCTCTCGAAAAACGAAGGGCTCTTATGAATGCCGAATACCCCGAGCACATGCATTTCCATCCACGAAGTGAAGTAGTTCATCGGGAAATTGGCAGGTTGCACCCCTGGTTCATTAGCGTCTGCCGCCACGCTGATTCCATTGTATAGGTGAGCCAACCCGGCGATTCCGATCAACAATTGTAGGCCAGCCATCATCCGATGCGCTGGATAGAAAACGGACGGCCTCATGTAGCGTGGGTGCATAGGGGCGCGAACCAGCACAGCCACAATCCCAGAAACCCTAATAAGAAGGTCTCCTCATCAATGCCCGGGGCGGCGATTTCTGATAAGGGCATGATGGCGGCATCAGGGAGATAGAAATTCTTTTGATCGTCTTCCAATGCTGGTCGACGATCTAAGAAGAAGATAAAGGGGTCGTCAAGCTTGGCGAACTTTTCACTCCGCTGCGATAGAACCTCCGGTCGAAGAAAGAGGGCGATGAAATCTGCAAAACTGACTCCCCGGACTCCCGATTCCAAGTAGAGACCTTCATATATGTTCAACACCTACACCAGACTCGGAAACTGGTGCTGAATAGTATTCTCGGGTGTTAGGCCCATCACCAACGGCTTGGTGGCGAAGACATACTCGTCAGGAGGAAGCAGCTCTTCATAATGCTCCCCCCTCACCAGCAAACCTGAGATCTCAGCGAACTCTTCCAGGGAGATGGAGACTTCCCTTTCCGATAGAAGGAAGGTATCGGTAGGGATGTTCCATTGTTCTATGAATGCCTTAACCTACCACATCGGAGGAACAGGATACTCGAACAATGAGACGTAGACTGCGGAATACAGAACGATCTTCATCAGATGCGTCCTCTTCGCTAATAGGATATACCTGGCCCACTGCAAATATTCAGCCGGTTTTCGAGGGGTCAATCCAATATTATAAGCATGTCTCCAAGGGCGTGCCTCACCATGACATATGTGTCGCCCCAGAATGTCCACGGCCGGCGGCGGCTGCACGGGAATGGCAGCGATCGAAGGCTGGAGAAGATCCTCCGAATTCCAGTTCATGACCTCCACGGCATACTTCACCGGGGGTTCATCCGCATAGGGGATCGACGAGATAGGCTCAGACGGCGTTGCGCAACCGAAGATTCGGCGACCCTTGATGATTTCATTATACCACCTACCCTACAGGTGAAGGTTCTTGTGCTCAGGGTCATGATCCTTAATGAGAGCGAGCACCTCCCGGTCCACCGGCGCCTCGGGAAATCCTTCCTCTGAGCGAACAAATGGGAAAGATAGATCAGCAGACATGATTGCCTGCAAAGAAAAACGAGATTCAGCCGTCAGTGTCATAATTTAATTTTAAAAGCCTGACGCTTGATACTACACTGCAATGCAGTGTAGGGGGGACTAAAGGGGGACCCACAAAATCTAGATGACAATGCATCAGTTAATAAGACAGCCCCATCATTGGATGAGACTGTCAATTAATGAGGAGATCCCCAAAAGAATATTCTCATTAATAAGAAATCCCTAGAGACAAGGAGAAAATCTCCCCTTTCAGAGCAAAGCTCTGTCACAGAGTGATACTTGTCAAACTCTGGTCTCAAGAGAATAAAATTCCTTAAAAGATTAAAAGAGCCTAGCTCTGTGAAAATGATGGAAAAATCCATCAAAGGAAAATTAATTCTTAAAAATTAAAAATTTTGGGATCTTAAAGATCCATGAAAACTCTTAAGAGTTCTTCATTTTTAGATCAAAAATATCTATATTTTGTCCATGAGCAAAACTCTGTTCATGGGTTAAAAACCCTGAAACAAGATCCCTTTAGATCTATGGATTCTTGAGAGCAAGGCTCTGTTAGTGAAACCCCAAAGGGGTTTTCTTTAGATCAGAAGATCTATGAGGGCAAGGCTCCGTTGGTTAAGATTAATTAAAATTAATTTAATTTAAGATTAATTTTACCTAAAGTTTTTCTAAAAGTTCTAACTTTGGAAATGAGAGCAAGGCTCTAGAGTTCTTGAAAACAAGAGCAAGGCTCTGAAAATCAAAATTCTTGAAAATGATGATCATCTGTGAAGGACCAAGGGTCCTATTTCTAGGCGTCTAAGCGCCCCTTCAACTCCTGAGTTGATCTGACGATTGGGATCTTGCCACCACTGCACTCATGTGTGCGCCACGTGAGCGCAACGGTAGGGGGGCATTTTTTTCCCCTATCAGAGCAAAGCTCTGTTTGAATTTCAAAAAATCAAAAATTGAAGCAACGCTTCAGATTCCTTGCGCTGCGCGCAGTACGCCACGTGTCAAAAGCTGACACACCAGCGCTGCGCCCAAGACAGCGCACCCAATCAGAGCAAGGCTCTATTTAAATAAAGGAAGCAACGCTTCAGGCAACTTGCGCTCTGCGCTGCGTGACACGTGTCAGCGCAGTTGCGCAGCGCTCTGCACTGCGCGACACGAGTCAAGCGCAGGTGCGCTTGCGCTAACTGTGCCAATACTAAATAACAATAAAATTCTGGAAAGATCTTTCCAATCTTGTTAAAAACAAGAAGATTATCTTCTGTAAAACAGAAGCCCTAGGATCAAAGATCCAACGGTGGGGAAAAACCCCTAAATCACTCAGAGAAAGATCTCTTTAACTGATTTAACAAATCAATTGGCACTATATAAAGGCCCCTAGACTCCAAGTCTAAAACACACAGAGAAAAGGAAAAAGAACTCCTCTAAAACTTCGAGAAGAACTCTAAGAATAGAAAAGGTAAACCTTTGAAAAAAAAGGAAGAAGAAGTTCTTCTAAAAAGATCAATGATCTAAGAACAAGATCAAAGATCTTCAATAAAAAATGATAATATTAATAAAAAAAGAGAAGTAATTTACTTCTTTACTAGATCTTTTGATCTATATAAAGGCATTGCCTTTTGATGAACCACTCGTTCTTAAAACTTGAGACAGAACCTCTTTAGAATTAAAGAGATTCTGTTCTTTGATCTAAAATAGATCCAGATGCGCTCTGCGCTTTTGAACAGTGCCTTGCACTTCTGAAATGAGCCTCTGCGCTCTTAGGTTGGTGCAAGTCACCAGAACACGCCACGTGTCAACCCCAGAATAATCTGTGCCTTGCGCTTTAAAAAATGAGCACTGCGCTCGTGAATTGGCGCATTACACCAGAGCGCGCCACATGTCAGCAGCGCAATAGCGCAGCGCACTGGCGCAGCGCACTGCGCCTGCGCACACCAGGGCGTGACACGTGTCGCATCCACATCAGTTTGCGCCTTGCGCACCTCAATTGGCGCAAAGTGCCTGACAGGCCACGTGGCACACTGTCAGAAGAGTAAATGCTCTGCATTATTTAAAAAGGGTAGAGCCCAATGTCAGAAGAGTAAATGCTCTGCATTATTTAAAAAGGGCAGAGCCCAATAAAAAGGTCTATCAGACCAAACAAAATGCAGTGCATTATTTAAAAAGGGCAGAGCCCAATTAAAAAGGCCTAACAAGCCAAGATAAATGCTATGCATTTAATTGAGAGGCCTAATGCTCTGCATTATAAAAAAAGGGACAGAGCCCAATTAAAAAGGCCTAACAGGCCAGAAAAAATGCACTGCATTATTAAAAAGGGCAGAGCCCAAATAAAGCCCTGACAGGCCAAACACAAATAAAATATTGAACATTTTCAACTGGACTTAGCCCAATTCTGGCCGTAAGTCCTCAAAATAAATTGACTGAGCACGACTGCTCTCTCAAATCAATTTACATCCGGTTCAAGGGTACATCTCCGAAATCCTCTGATATTTGTCGTTGTAATCCTTCAACGTCGTCAGAGAGGTGACGGGTCCCGACAGCCACACATCAATACGGACTGTGGGGTCCTTAAACTCATGGACTAATGCGTCCTTAAACCAACATTCGTCCCTAAAATGGGAATGATGGACCACCATGTCCCTAAACTGGTAATACGGACTGTGGGGTCCTTAAACTCATGGACTAATGCGTCCTTAAACCAACATTCGTCCCCAAAATGGGAATACGGACTGTGGAGTCCTTAAACTCATAGACTAATGTGTCACGACCCGCAAGGTACGGAACGCGACCGGCACTTAAGTTACGAAACGTCTCAAGGCGTCCGTAAAATAAGTAAGCCGAAGCCCAGAATACAAAACCCAATTAAGAATTTGAGTGAAGGAAAACCATTTTATTTAAAACAGTTTTCACCATTAATCCACATCAAGTCCTTTTTTAAAATATCCTTCCTCTTTCCAAAATTTCTGCTGAATTTCGTTTATAAATCAGGCCTCAAACGCGCGCAAAACCGAATATAAATAAATAACATGAATATGGCATCCCCAAGCGGGAGCTAGCTCTTCGCCTCAAGGCGGTCACAAATCCCACGCAATGTACAACAACAATATGCATAAATAAGTATGAAGCATGGGTAAAATAACATGTCGACTCAAGTGAGCTCGACCCCAAATAACATAGCATAAAACCCCAAGTCTCACAATCTCGTCTCTAGGTCAATATACGGTAATCCAAATAACCGGTACAGCTGAAATAGTAGTGGTGGTGGCAGCAGCAGCAGCAGTAGTAGCAGTAGATGGAGTACTCTAGATACAATGAGCATATATAAGATGGTACAAAATGATATCAACCCACCTATGAGCAAAAGCCTTGAGTCCAAGCAAAAAGGGCAAAGTGAGCAAAAGTGTCCGCCGCTACAATGCTGACGGAAAGGACCTGTAGAAAAGCTGGGGCACAACGGGGGTGAGTTGCCAGCTCGTGAGTAAAAATAACATTTACTAAGGCTATCGTATGCATGCACACAAGTATCCTAGAATCTCTAAAATAGGTATGGCTATATGTACTAGCAGGTATGTATGCATCATCAGGGTTCTAACCAGTATGTCACATGGATGCAATAACAGGTATGTATGCCATATGAGTCAACTCAAGATCTCGTCATGAAGGTATAAAAATTGTTTCCTTCATTTGTTTTGAAAACTTCTTTTAAACATCAGCATAATATCCATAAAATCAATAAAATCCGTGTCCAGCAACGACACCTCAAATCTGTCTAAATCTCATATATCCATTTCAAGCATCTCTGGACTCAGCCATCCGGCTGATCCATGTCAAATATCCATATCTCAATCTAGCGGCCACGGTCGGTATCCTCTGGATATCCGCCGTGCCAAATGAAATCACCGGTAGGTAATCCGTCCCCTGCCAGGCTCAACGCCATCTCCTGCGATCTTCTTGTCCCGGGGTACCGTACCGGGCCCACCATGTACCCGTGACGGTTCCTCCACTCCTCGACACGGATCTCGAAAACCACAGCAAACTCATGGTGGAAGACACTTTACATCACTAGAAAACCGCAACTTTTATATTTAAAAGATCGTAAGTTTGAAAATCTTGCGGCTTTCCCCAAAATCAAGAAATATCATAAATCTCATGAAATCATCATGGGTGCACATGCCAATGATAATGAATGCATAAGGTGTCAATTTGCAATGTATGATTTATGCCAAGCATGAGCAAGTGAATTAATGCATTTGCACGAGAATAACAATTCTTATGATTTCATTTTAAATATTTATTGCAATAGCACAATTCTAAGCAATTACATGTTTCAGATTTGCAGTTATCTAGTGTTGTGACATGGCAATTACCAGGGTGTGTGTCAACATGAATAGCGCTCGTGCTACATATAAAAACCTGGTAATGGTGCATGTGTCCTACAAATGAGTTTGCGTATATGGGTATCACATATTGATCTAATTGCAGCAATTATCATGCCAGTATTATTATTCTAATGTCACAAGTGATTATCCAGTTTACTATTTTCCAGTTTACGAAATCTATCGGGCGACTTGCGCCATCCAAACGATCGTCCCCCGTAGATGTTAAATCTACTCACCCGTGATCCCGCGCTAGGTATGTCCGACCACCTGCTTCCCTTTCTCCGCTGCGCTCGAAGTCCCTGCCTGCGAACCTAGAATTTACAAAAGTCACCATATAAGGAAAAATCCTGCAAAACACGATATATCTATAAAAAGGATACGCGTGCGTGAAACTAAACGCGCGTGCACACGACACGACGCGACGCGCACAAACCCACCAGAACCTATGCTGACGCGCTGTGTCGCAGAGTGCGCCACCGAACCACACGTATCACGCGCGTGTCGCACGAGTCTTGAAACATCGGAAACACGTTATAATCTCCAGATTTCTTCTGGGACAAAAACAAGGGAAATAAGCAATACCAAACACATAACCCAACCTACAGACACTACATACCCAAAAACCAGGGCAATCCTACCCTATTGGGCCGGTGGCAAGAGGGTCAGGCCGGCCCAAATCCAGCGAAAAGGGTCCAGGTTGCTACCCTATGGTCCTAGTACAGTTTATATCCTAATATATATGTTTGCTTATTTAAAATATCACCCTAAGTATAGCAGATTTTAAATATCCAAGAGGCTAGTTAAAGCATCAAGTGTGCACAAAAGGGGTATTTTAAGGAACTAGGTAGGTTAAACAGGAAACAAGTGATACCAACAGCATACCTAGGGTTGTCTTAACTTTAAACACCCTGAAATTCCCTGTTCTCCACAAAGTCACCCAAGTTAGCATCAAAGTCCACCAAAATCACAATAATATGGCTATACAACTCCAGATTTGGTCTCAGGTGGAAACTTAACAAGTAAACAATGCCAACCTCAGGAAAAATACCCACAGACACCCCTACACACAAACACATACACTCTCTCACACAGGTGGCCGGCGTCGCCGGTCAGGGAAGAGGAGGCCACCGGCCATCCTTCGGTCAGAGGGGTTCGGGTCCCACACAAAACTCCAGAAAACCCTGCATACTAATCTAGTCTTGTTTGCTAATCTAGAACAAGTACCTTTTAATAGCAGATCCTAATATCACCACACAATTCTAACACTAATTAGCTAACAACTCATATTCTAGCAACATGGACAGAGTTTAGGAAATATACCCCCTAGGAATCTCACAAACAAGGAGAAGGAGGAGAAGGAGGGAGTGTGTGTTGTTGCTAAAGCTCTTGGTGTTGCAAAACTTGGCTGGAACAGAGCTGAATTGTTGCTGTTGATCTTGTTGTTGCTGATGCTGCTAGCTGATGCTGTTCTTTTGCTAGTGTTGCTGTTTTGAAGTAGTAGCAGCAGGTGGAGAAGATGTTGAAGTATTTGTGGTGGAGTGTGGTGTTGTGTGTTGAACTATGGGCTGGTATGATGTGATGCTGCTGCTGTTTTTTCATGGGGTTAGGTGGCTGTTGCAGCAGCAATTGCTGACCTTAAGGCTGAAATTGGGCAGAATTTAGGGCTGATGTGATGTTGGTGCTGCTTTTGATGTAGTTACGGCTGAGCTAGGGGTTATAGGTGTTGGTGAAATGGACTTTTGGTGGCTGAAATGATGATATGTGGCTGATTTGTCTTTGGCCGATGTGATGTTGTTGAAATGGGCTGATATGTGGGGTTGAAATGTGCTGTTTTGGTGGCTATATGCTGGTGTGTGGTCGAGATAACATCCTACAAGATAACCATAAAACTAGATAGATCACTAGAACCTGTTTTGGTAAACTTTTTACCAAAAGACCCCACATTAACACGCAATTACTACTAAACACAGACTCAGGTGTTACAGTCTTCCCCCTTAAGAAAATTCGTCCCCGAATTTTAAAATATGCAACTACGCGCACCTTCAAAAAAATGATAAGGAAATTTCTTCCGCATCTCTCCCTCGGCCTCCCAAGTGATATCCTCACCATTCGGGCTACGCCAAAGAACCCGTACCGACGGTAGGACTTTTGATCGAAGTTTCTTCACCTGCCGATCTAATATCTCAACTGGCTGCATGGTGAACGAAAGGTCGAGCTCAAGATGAACGGTCTGATGCTGAATTGTGTGGGAAGGGTCATGAAGATATCTGCGTAGCATTGACACGTGGAAGACGGGTTGAACATCTGAAAAGCTCGGTGGAAGAGCCAAACGATATGCAACTGCGCCGATGCGCTCGAGAATCTCGAAGGGACCTACGAATCTAGGGCTAAACTTTCCCTTTCGCCCAAATCGCATCACGCCCTTCATTGGAGAGACCCTCAGAAAGACATGATCGCCAACCGCGAACTCTAATCTGCGACGGCGCCTATCTGCATATGATTTCTGTCTGCTCTGAGCCGCTCTCATCCGGTCTCGAATCAGCTGCACTTTCTCGGTCGTCTCCTGCACGACCTGTGGCCCAAAAATACTGCTCTCGCTCAGCTCAGTCCAACAGACGGGCGATCTGCATCTCCTTCCATACAATGCCTCGAAAGGTGCCATCTGAATAGTATCCTGGAAGCTGTTGTTGTAGGAGAACTCCACTAAAGGTAAATGACGATCCCATCTACCTCCGAAGTCTAAAACACACGCTCGAATCATGTCCTCAAGAGTCTGAATGGTCCGCTCTGATTGTCCGTCGGTCTGCGGATGAAATGCTGTGCTGAAACTCAAACGAGTGCCCAATGCCTCCTGAAGTCTCTGCCATAGCCGACTAGTAAACTGGGTGCCTCGATCTGACACGATACAAGTCGGTACGCCATGCAATCGTACGATCTCGTCGATGTAAAGCTGGGCATACTGAGCGAAGCTGAAAGTGGTCTTCGCTGGCAGGAAATGAGCCGCTTTCGTCAATCGATCCACGATCACCCAAATAGAGTCATACCCTCGACTGGTCCTGGGTAGACCCACAACAAAGTCCATCGAAATCCGCTCCCATTTCCACTCTGGAATGGGCAAATGTTGCAACTCTCCTGCTGGCCTCTGGTGCTCGGCCTTGACTTGCTGATAAGTCAGGCATCTTGATACGAAGTCGGTGACATCCCTTTTCATCCCGTCCCACCAATAGACATCTCTCAAATCATGGTACATCTTGGTGGAACCTGGATGAACGATGTATGTAGATCTATGCGCTTCGTCAAGAATCTCACGCCGCAGCCCCTTGGAATCTGGTACACACAATCGAGTCCCAAATCGTAGTACTCCCTGATCATCGATCATGAACTCGGAATCTCTGCCCTATCTAATCTGTTCCATAATCTCTGAGAGTCGGCCATCACTGGGTTGTGCCTCTCGAATATGGTCAAGTAACTGCGGACGTGCACGAATGTGCGCAAGCTGTCCTCCTGTCGGAGTGAACTCGAATTTAACTCGGCTGTCGCATAAAATCTACCAATCTGCTGACGACTGCCTCTGCACTGCGCACATATAAGATAGATTACCCCCGGGCCTCCTGCTCAGAGCATCTGCTACTATATTTGCCTTGCCCGGGTGGTATAAGATCTCACAGTCGTAATCTTTTACCAGTTCCATCCAACGACGCTGTCTCAGATTCAGGTCTCGCTGCTGAAATATATATTTTAAGCTCTTGTGGTCAGTGAATATCTGGCATGACTCGCCGTATAGGTAATGTCGCCAGATCTTAAGTGCAAAGACTACTGCAGCCATCTCCAAATCGTGAGTGGGATAGTTCTGTTCATGTTTCTTCAGTTGCCGCAAAGCATACGCGATCACCCTGTCATGTTGCATCAATACACATCCTAGCCCCACCCGCAAAGCGTTACAATAAACCACGAATCCGCCTGATCCTGAAGGCAATGATAATACAGGTGCCGTAGTCAAACAGGTCCGTAGCTGCTGAAAACTGTGCTCGCACTCCTCCGTCCAAACGAAAGGAACTCCCTTCCGGGTCAAACCGGTCAAAGGTGCAGCAATACGGGAGAAATCCTGTACAAATCGCCTGCAGTAGCCTGCAAGGCCTAGAAAACTACGGATCTCCGTAACCGATGTCGGTCTGGGCCACTGCTGGACGGCCTCGATCTTCTTCGGGTCTACACATATGCCGTCTCTCATAATCACATGACCCAAGAATCCGACGCTGTCCAACCAGAATGCACACTTGGAAAATTTTGCGAAGAGCTGGTGCTCCCTCAAGGTCTGCAAAGTCATCCGCAAATGCTGCTCGTGCTCCTCTCGGCTCCGGGAATACACCAAATTATCGTCGATGAACACGATGATGAACAAGTCAAGATACGGCCTGAATGTACGGTTCATCAAATCCATGAATGCAGCTGGGGCGTTGGTGAGTCCGAACGACATCACCAGAAATTCATAGTGGCCATAGCGTGTACGGAAGGCTGTCTTCGGTACATCCTCCTGTCAGACACGCAGCTGATGGTATCCCGATCGCAAGTCGATCCTAGAAAAAGAACCCGCACCCTGAAGCTGGTCGAACAAATCATCAATGTGTGGCAACGGATATCTGTTCCGTACGGTAACCTTGTTCAGCTGGCGGTAGTCGATACATAAGCGTAAACTTCCGTCCTTCTTCTTGACAAACAGGACCGGAGCACCCCATGGAGAAACGCTAGGTCGAATAAGGCCCTTATCTAACAAATCTTGTAGCTGAACCTTCAATTCACTAAGTTCCGCCGGGGCCATCCGATAAGGCGGTATAGAAATAGGCCCCGAGCCGGGAATCAAATCAATACAGAACTCGACATCGTGCTCAGGCGGCAGTCCAGGAAGCTCATCAGGGAAAACATCAGGGAACTCACAAACAACCGGGACCTGGTCCAACGGAACATCTGTATCTCTAGTATCACTGACATAAGCCAAGAATCCCTGACATCCCTTCCTCAACAGCTGAACAGCGCGAAGAGAAGAAATCAACATGTGAGGGGTGGCACCATGGTCCCCCTTCACAACAAAAACCGACTCGCCGGGAAAACAAAATCTAACTATCTTATCGCGGCAGTCCACAGACGCATAGCACGTGGCTAACCAATCTATGCCCAAAAGGACGTCGAAGTCCAACATCTCAAGAAGGATCAAGTCGACAGGCATCTTTCGCTCGCCAATACGGACGGTACAGGATCGGAACACGTACCAAGCAACAAATGACTATTCCACAGGAGTGGTCACAACAAGCGGCCGATCTAACGACGACGACTCACGACCCATCATCGGTGCAAAGTGTGAAGAGACATACGAATGTGTGGAACCTGGGTCGAATAATACCCGTGCATCGAAAGAACAAACTGGCAAGGTACCTGTCACAACGGTGTTGGATGCCTGCGCATCCTGCTGTGTCAAAGCGAACACTCGGGCCTGTCCTCCACCGATAGCGGGCTGTCCTTGGCCTTGACCTCTGCCTCCTCATCCTCTCTGGATCGGTCCGCCGCGTCCACGGCCTCTGGTTGCACCTAGCTGGCGTGGAGCATTGCTTGTGGCAGGAAGTAAAGCTCTCTGAGGAGGGGGTGGTGATGGTGGTAGGGTCACATGCGGAACTGTCGCTGCTCCCTGTCGTCTCGTTGGACAATCTCTAACACGATGGTGCAGACTCCCGCACCCATAACATCCTGGCGATGACTGTTGTCCCTGTGTGTATGATCCATACAGCTGACAGCGTCCAAACCCTCTGCCGGCCCTATCTCTCGGAAGGAATCTGGCATGCTGTCTCTGATCTGGCATGCCAGTACGAATCCTCTTCGGCCCGGTAACAGCCGAAGTTGCTGAAATACGTGCCTCCATTCGCAATGCCGTATCCATAGCCGCTGAATAAGTGTCGAATTGCTGGGCGCCAATGGCAAGATATAGTTAGGCATCCAGTCCCTGTATGAACCTCTTCACCCTCTTCGCTTCGGTATTCACCAGATACGGAGCATATCGGGACAACTGTGTAAACTGGACGTCATACTCAGACACCGTCATCCCTGTTGTCTTGATCAAGGTCTCAAAACTATGAGCTCTGGCGTCAAGAACGCTTTCCGGAAGGAAACGGGCTAGAAAAACTGCTGTGAACTCGGTCCAGGTCATGGACGGTAGACTTGCAGCTCGACCTCTCAGAACCGACTCCCACCATATCTGTGCGAGGCCCTCTAGTCGGAAACTCGCCAGCTCTACCCATCTGTCATCAGAACACCTCAACGAGCGGCAGATTCTGGCCAAACTGTCAAGGAACATCTGCGGGTCCTCGGCTACATCGGTACCCGTGAAGACTGGAGGTCTCAGCCTCATGAACTCCTGTAGCGAAACCGGAATGGTCACGGTGGTAGTAGTAGGAGCAGGTATCATAGTAGTCTGGGATGCAGTGGGTACGTCCTCCGGCCTCGGTGCATGACTGGCCGCAACGAAGGATCCCACCATCTGACGTAGCTCCTGCATACTCCCCATCATCTATCGCAGCTCCTCCATACCAGTCTCCAGCCTATCCACACGGCCTGGGGAAGGCATATCAGTTTGTCCCTGCGGTGTAGGCATACTACCCTGCTCAGTCCTAGTCTCGAACGAGCCAGCTCGAATCTCGTCTCGGGCGGCAGCCCTCTGCGCTCTGGTAGTCTTTGGCGGCATAGTAGCTGGTACAGGAACAGGAAAATAAGATCGGTGCAATAAGATCGTAGGATACACGGAATTGAAGAAGGAATTTCAAGCAAGTATATCCTAAAGTCACCTAGGCGGAGTACCGCATCGCAAGTATGCCGCGGACATACGTACGCTACGCTACCCTGCTTAAGTCACTTACTCCATCGACTAAGGGTCATCCTACACTCGGAAAGGTGAAACCTATCGCTCTGATACCAACTTTGTCACGACCCACAAGGTATGGAACGCGACCGGCACTTAAGTTACGAAACGTCTCAAGGTGTCCGTAAATTAAGTAAGCCGAAGCCCAGAATACAAAACCCAATTAAGAATTTGAGTGAAGGAAAACCAATTTATTTAAAACAGTTTTCACCATTAATCCACATCAAGTCCTTTTTTAAAATATCCTTCCTCTTTCCAAAATTTCTGCTGAATTTCCTTTATAAATCAGGCCTCAAACGGGCGCAAAACCGAATATAAATAAATAACATGAATATGGCATCCCCAAGCGGGAGCTAGCTCTTCGCCTCAAGGCGGTCACAAATCCCACGCAAAGTAAAACAACAATATGCATAAATAATTATGAAGCATGGGTAAAATAACATGTCGACTCAAGTGAGCTCGACCCCAAATAACATAGCATAAAACCCCAAGTCTCACAACCTCGTCTCTAGGTCAATATACAGTAATCCAAAAAACTGGTACAGCTGAAATAGTAGTAATGGTGGCAGCAGCAGTAGTAGCAGTAGATGGAGTACTCTAGATACAATGAGCATATATAAGGTGGTACAAAATGATAACAACCCACCTACGAGCAAAAGCCTCGATTCCAAGCAAAAAGGGCAAAGTGAGCAAAAGTGTCCGCTGCTACAGTGCTGACGGAACGGACCTGCAAAAAAGCTGGGGCACAACGGGGGTGAGTTGCCAGCTCATGAGTAATAAATAACATTTACTAAGGC
Organism: Agapanthus africanus; assembly: GCA_030015575.1. Classification (NCBI taxonomy): domain Eukaryota; kingdom Viridiplantae; phylum Streptophyta; class Magnoliopsida; order Asparagales; family Amaryllidaceae; genus Agapanthus; species Agapanthus africanus. The sequence goes on from CM057337.1 coordinate 546,322,607, forward strand.
TATCGTATGCATGCACACAAGTATCCTAGCATCTCTAAAACAGGTATGGCTATATGTACTAGCAGGTATGTATGCATCATCAGGGTTCTAACCAGTATGTCACATAGATGCAATAACAGGTATGTATGCCACATGAGTCAACTCAAGATCTCGTTATGAAGGTATAAAAATTGTTTCCTTCATTTGTTTTGAAAACTTCTTTTAAACATCAGCATAATATCCATGAAATCAATAAAATCCGTGTCCAGCAACGACACCTCAAATCTGTCTAAATCTCATATATCCATGTCAAGCATCTCTGCACTCAGCCATCCGGCTGATCCATGTCAAATATCCATATCTCAATCTAGCGGCCACGGTCGGTATCCTCTGGATATCCGCCGTGCCAAATGAAATCACCAGTAGGTAATCCGTCCCCTACCAGGCTCAACGCCATCTCCGACGATCTTCTTGCCCCGGGGTACCATACCGGGCCCACCATGTACCCGTGACGGTTCCTCCACTCCTCGACACGGATCTCGAAAACCACAGCAAACTCATGGTGGACGACACTTTACATCACTAGAAAACCGCAACTTTTATATTTAAAAGATCGTAAGTTTAAAAATCTTGCGGCTTTCCCCGAAATCGAGAAATATCATAAATCTCATGAAATCATCATGGGTGCACATGCCAATGATAATGAATGCATAAGGTGTCAATTTGCAATGTATGATTTATACCAAGCATAAGCAAGTGAATTAATGCATTTGCACGAGAATAACAATTCTTATGATTTCATTTTAAATATTTATTGCAATAACACAATTCTAAGCAATTACATGTTTCAGATTTGCAGTTATCTAGTGTTGTGACATGGCAATTACCAGGGTGTGTGTCAACATGAATAGCGCTCGTGCTGCATATAAAAACCTGGTAATGGTGCATGTGTCCTACAAATGAGTTTGCGTATATGGGTATCACATATTGATCTAATTGCAGCAATTATTATGCCAGTATTATTATTCTAATGTCACAAGTGATTATCCAGTTTACTATTTTCCAGTTTACGAAATCTATCGGGCGACTTGCTCCATCCAAACGATCGTCCCCCGTAGATGTTAAATCTACCCACCCGTGATCCCGCGCTAGGTATGTCCGACCACCTGCTTCCCTTTCTCCGCTGCGCTCGAAGTCCCTGCCTGCGAACCTAGAATTTATAAAAGTCACCATATAAGGAAAAATCCTGCAAAACACGATATATCTATAAAAAGGATACGGTGCGTGAAACTAAACGCGCGTGCACACGACACGATGCGACGCGCACAAACCCACCAGAACCTATGCTGACGCGCTGTGTCGCACAGCGCGCCACCGAACCACACGTATCACGCGCGTGTCGCACGAGTCTTAAAACATCGGAAACACGTTATTAGCTCCAGATTTCTTCTGGGACAAAAACAAGGGAAATAAGCAATACCAAACACATAACCCAACCTACAGACACTACATACCCAAAAACCAGGGCAATCCTACCCTATTGGGCCGGTGGCAAGGAGGGTCAGGCCGGCCCAAATCCGGCGAAAAGGGTCCAGGTTGCTACCCTATGGTCCTAGTACAGTTTATACCCTAATCCTTTTCTTTGTATAACACTTGTTAGCAAAATGACCAACTTTTCCACACTTATAACAGGTGGCAGAAGAGGTAGATTTCTTCTTAAACCTATAAGGTTTTTTCTTTTTATCTCCTTCTTCTTTATGTTTAGGAGGCTTATAAAGCCTTTTATACCTCTTTTTATAATGAGGCCGTTTAGACTCCGTCCTTTTACCTTTCCGATCCATATAAGGATCTTCCATTGCGAATTGGCTACAAAATTCTCCCAATTCGTGTTTTCCAGTCAATCTCTGGCTTTTCAATTGGTTTTTTAACTTTATGTCATTACATAAAGATAAACCTTCTTTAACACAGGTGCTTATTAAGCGACCATATGTAAATGTATTGTAGGGTATGACCCCATCATGTTGAGCTCTCAAATTAGTTCGAACTCTTTCAGCAAAAAGGTTGGGTAAGCCATCTATAAATTTGGCTTTCCAATGAGAGTTATTTGCATCATCTAGTTGCATAACTCTGCTAAGAAAGGTATCTTTGTACCATCTAAAATGTGTCAAAGTAGGACATCTTAGATTTTGCAACAACGTTCTAACCTTCTCAGCTTGATTACTTACATCCCCTGTGAAATGATCGAGGATGGTAAGTATTAGTGTATAAACAGCATCAGAAACAGGAGTATTGTTCTCCATTTTTGCTGCACTCCAAATTTCAACCTTTTGTGCTGGGGATAAGCAATGATCCCACCAGCCTTTCAGAATTCCGGTAAATCCACATGATATAAATCTTGCAACGGATTTTATCCTTTCATACATTGATGATGTTCTTATTTATTCTGAGAACATTGATCAACATTTTAAACATTTAAATGTTTTCAAACATCTCATTATAAAAAATGGACTAGTCATATCTGCTCCAAAAATGAAATTGTTTCAAACAGCTATACGTTTTTTGGGACATAATATAAATAATGGAACTATTGTTCCAATTGAAAGAAGTATAGAATTTGCTTCTAAATTTCCTGACTATATTTCTAATGTTAAGCAGCTCCAAAGATTTTTGGGTGCTTTAAATTATGTAGCAGATTATTATAAAAATTTAGCTACAGATGCAGCCATATTATACACTAGGCTGAGAAAAAATCCATCACCTTGGACAGATGATCATACTAAAGCTGTTCAAAAAATTAAAGAGACAGTAAAAAATTTACCATGTCTTCATATTGCCAATCCTAATTGGAAGAAAATTGTTGAGACAGATGCTTCAAACATGGGTTACGGAGGCATCTTAAAACAAGTAGATCCTACTAATAACAAGGAGATTCTTGTAAGATTTACGTCTGGAAAATGGAATCTAGCCCAGTTGAATTACTCAACTATTAAGAAAGAAATTCTTTCTATTATCAAGTGTATTTATAAATTCCAAGATGACTTATTAAATCAAAGATTCTTATTAAGAATTGATTGTAGCGCAGCCAAATCTGTGTTACAAAAGGATGTTAAAAATTTAACATCAAAGCAAATATTTGCTAGATGGCAAGCAGAATTATCTGTTTTTGACTTTGATATTGATTATATAAAAGGAACTAACAATTGCCTTCCTGATTTTTTGACCAGGAAATTTCTGCAGGATACTGCAGATGCAGACCCCGATGAGGGGGCGAGGCCCAGACAGAGGGCGAGGAAGGGGAAGGAGTAATACTCCTAACAACTCCCCTTATGCAAACTGGCTTAGAATGCAAAAGCCAAAATCCATGCAAGTAGACATGGAATCTGAGGCGTCATACGCCCAATCGGAATGGAAAACGCCTCATAAAATGGCAAATAAAATTACTTCTAATATGAGTATTTACAGTCCTCAAAGCGAGACTGAGACATCTTCAGCAGGAAATATTCCTGGACAATCCTTTAAAAAGGCGATTGAAGATGCTAATGACAGTTATACCTCAAAAGATAACTCCGAACAAATTATATGTTTGGAAAGGAATGATATTCCTAAGATGCATGATCCATGGTCTTTAAAAGAAAAATATATTGAGACCATTTCTTTTGCTGCATCAGCGGGGAAAACAAGGCAAGTATATGAAGCCTTGCTAATAGTTTCTGGATCAGTAGAAATAAAACACTACTATCCAAACGGAAAAGAAGGTGGAGAAATTATAAACTTCTCCAAAGCTGTTATTAGAAAGATTCTTAGCCCACATGAATAGGCTTTACACCCTAATAGGGCGAGGTCGTTCAAAGTAGGAGAAGAGCGACACGAAAGCAATTATTGGGATTATATCCAAGCTTTTGAAAAATTTCTATACTATGAAAATCCAGCGAAAAAACATTCCTGGTTTATAATTATAAAACCTGATGTTATAAAAGCAGGTATACCAGTTTGGTTTATTCAACTATGGCAAAAAATTGGGGCAGAACTAGCCATACTGCCAAAATCTATTTTTAATCTATTTATTCCTTGGATAGAATCGCATCCAAGATTTCATAATACTCATGATGAATCCATCATGGAGGGAGAAAGCACTCTCCATTATTTTATTGAAAATGAAATGCCATTTATATTTAGATGGACGATCATTTCTGAATTTAATAATAAAAACATTCCCATTCTATCCAGAAAATTCCTCATTAAATGGTGGTCTGGAATTATAGAGGAAGAAAAGATAGTTGGCATAAAAGCAGCTATCAAGAGCAATAATAATGCTCTGGACAATAAAATTAATGAAGAATTAGCAAAGGAGAATCCAATGCTAAAGTTAAAACTATCTTTTCAGAGAAAGTATCCTAATATCTCTGAAGAAGAGCTGATGAAACGCTGCTTAGAACATATGAAAAAGCAGTTCGAACAAACATTCGAGAGCTCAGACACCAATTCTTCTACGTCTGAGAAAACTACCAAGTCGGTAGAAATGAAAGAATGCTTTCAGGGGCAATCCCAGGACCCGGAGGACGATCTCAAAACAGCGGATCAACTTTGGGAAGATCTTATGGGCTCAAAATTGAGCCAGGATAAAGGCAAGGGCCTAATGAAATAAAATGTACAGGAAAGAAAGGACTTTTTACCAAAATGAACGACTGCAAAAGAATCCAGCACACGGTTTTGGTAAAAGTATCCTTGGCCCATGGTTTTCATAAAACCAGAAATCATCACATGGTTTTATAAAACCAGGAACTGTGGCGCATCTATAGTACTAACTGCGCAACTACAGCACAGACTGCGCAACTACAGTACTAACTGCGCAACTACAGTACAGACTGCGCAAAGCATCTACAGTACGGCGCATCCACAGTACTGCGCATCTACAGTGCACATAAGGACAACGCGCCTCAATTATAGAGCTCAATTATTGAAGACAGCTCACCCTCAATCAGTGAGGCACTCATAGTCCTCAGATTCTCCTCTATATAAGGGAGAGCCTTTGCATTCAGAAGGCATCGCGAAATAAAATCCCTCTATCTCTCTTGTACTCTGATAACTACTGTACTTCATTTGAAGATTATAAATAAAACTTTGTAAGTTAATCTAGAGCTTTGCTCTTGTAATTGCTTCTTAATTCTAGAGCTTTGCTCTTTCTTTTATTTTGTTCTAGAGCCCTGCTCTCAATGATCCCCCTCATCACTGGTATCAGAGCCATGATTGGCTAATTCTCTTTCTTCTTCAAGATGGAAATCCATGAGCCTACATAAGAAAGATGTTCTTTTAGGCCATGCAATCAAGTATAGTTCTTCTTCTAGATCTACTCTAGAAATATCTCTCTGCAAAGTTAATTATGGAACGACACCAAAGTCGCGTAGGGGATCCCATGTTAAGCCAGTGATTGGCGTGTTGGTAGCCCATAAATCGTTGACAGTCGTGTAATTAAAATTGCAATCAGATATCTCTTGAGTAACCATTTAAAAGAAAAATATACAGAATTGCATGTAATAGAAGAACATTTATTCCCTGTAAGTTAATGGTATCGAAATCTTGAAAAAGAAATTCTAATGACTACACCCAGTTCATCAACTGCTATATCTACCAAGATTGCTCGTAATAAGAGCAGGCATATTAAAAACTCAAATTTACTTGAGTATCCTTCAGATGAAGAACAGCTGAACAAATGGACAATTCCAAATGTTCCAGCTAAGGAAATTTATAACATTGGGACGTTTGATCTATCGTCCAGGCTTTCCATCAAAAGTATGGAAAAAACCATCTCTGTGGATAGCACTGAACAGACTATCCAACTCCTTTCAGAAAAGGATATTTACAGATTTGAAAAACAATACAAGTACCTTCATATTGGTCTAATTCAAGTGGTCTTTAAACCACTTACTCTCCAAGGCTTAAATGCCTCAATATTAACATCCTTAAGAGATGCAAGATGCTTAGACTGGATCCCTTCCCTAATGGGAATTATGCAAACAAGTTTGTGTCATGGACCAGTTTACTTTGATGTTTATCCTAATTTAACCTTATCTTTAACTGACCCCAATATACTTGAGGCAGTAACATTGAATCTAAAAACTCATGGCTATAACTTCATGAAAGGATCTGAAACTATAGCTATAATTTATAGAATCCATTATAAAGTTTTATCTACAATGGCACCCAAGGTAAAAGTTAAAACTGAAAATGGTAAAACCACAATTATTGAAACAAATCTTTTATCCTCTGGTGTTGCTACTAATAGGATTATAAAATGGGAAGAAATTGACTTTCCAGAATCTTGAGTTATAACCACAGCAGTTCCACCTGCACCAATAATAGACACAGACATCGATCAGATAATACAGACTGACGATGGAAACATTGAAGTAAAATTTGGCTCTAATAATATAGCCAGAATATCAAGGAAACCTTATATGGAAGGTGGTTCCAGTTCTTCTGTTTTAAGGAGATCTTTCTCCAGACCTAGCACCTCTTATAGAGATGTTAAAGGGATTAATATTTCCCAAGATAATATTTCTCATCCCATCTATGAGAAGGAAAATAAAACTTCTCCTACCTCATCAGAGATGAGTTTTCACATATAATTTTATGGATTTAAGACCAGATAGTGATCTGAGAAAATTCCTTAATAAGGAATTTATGAGTAAAAGGCATGCTGCTTTTAGAGAATGGTTTGGAAAGACTTTTTCTACAGAACAAATGTATCATTATAAAGATCAATATTATAAACATCTTGAAGAAAACCAATGTCTGAAATATTTTATAGATTGGTTTGTCGAACACTTTCTTAATGAACAAGAAAGTAAAATTAATATTCTAGAAGAACATTATAAACAGTGGACCACTCAAAATGGTAAAACTGTGAGATCTATTTATCCACCAACAGAACCTTTAAGGTTATCTGGTGTTTCTACCTCTAATTTAGAGGCAACTGCTTTTATAAAGCCTCTTATTGATGACAAAATAGAGAACACTTTGAAAGAACTTCAAAAGGTTTTCAAACAGAATAATTTTTCTAATATTTATATCCAAGTGATTGGTCAACAATTAACCAGAGTAGAATCTACTCTAGAAAGCCTGAATAATAGACTACAGGCTATGGGAGTTATAGAAGCTCCTGTTGTTAAAGCTGTAAACGAAAAAAATTATATCCCAATAAAACCATCTTTATAAATTTCTGGATATAAATTATATCCCAATAAAACCAGCTTTAGAAATTTCTGGTATCAGAGCCATGATTGGCTAATTCTCTTTCTTCTTCAAGATGGAGATCGTCCCAAAGTTGATCCGCTGTTTTGAGATCGTCCTCCGGGTCCTGGGATTGCCCCTGAAAGCATTCTTTCATTTCTACTGACTTGGTAGTTTTCTCAGACGTAGAAGAATTGGTGTCTGAGCTCTCGAATGTTTGTTCGAACTGCTTTTTCATATGTTCTAAGCAGCGTTTCATCAGCTCTTCTTCAGAGATATTAGGATACTTTCTCTGAAAAGATAGTTTTAACTTTAGCATTGGATTCTCCTTTGCTAATTCTTCATTAATTTTATTGTCCAGAGCATTATTATTGCTCTTGATAGCTGCTTTTATGCCAACTATCTTTTCTTCCTCTATAATTCCAGACCACCATTTAATGAGGAATTTTCTGGATAGAATGGGAATGTTTTTATTATTAAATTCAGAAATGATCGTCCATCTAAATATAAATGGCATTTCATTTTCAATAAAATAATGGAGAGTGCTTTCTCCCTCCATGATGGATTCATCATGAGTATTATGAAATCTTGGATGTGATTCTATCCAAGGAATAAATAGATTAAAAATAGATTTTGGCAGTATGGCTAGTTCTGCCCCAACTTTTTGCCATAGTTGAATAAACCAAACTGGTATACCTGCTTTTATAACATCAGGTTTTGTAATTATAAACCAGGAATGTTTTTTTCGCTGGATTTTCATAGTATAGAAATTTTTCAAAAGCTTGAATATAATCCCAATAATTTCTTTCGTGTCGCTCTTCTCCTACTTTGAACGACCTCGCCCTATTAGGGTGTAAAGCCCATTCATGTGGGCTAAGAATCTTTCTAATAACAGCTTTGGAGAAGTTAATAATTTCTCCACCTTCTTTTCCGTTTGGATAGTAGTGTTTTATTTCTACTGATCCAGAAACTATTAGCAAGGCTTCATATACTTGCCTTGTTTTCCCCGCTGATGCAGCAAAAGAAATGGTCTCAATATATTTTTCTTTTAAAGACCATGGATCATGCATCTTAGGAATATCATTCCTTTCCAAACATATAATTTGTTCGGAGTTATCTTTTGAGGTATAACTGTCATTAGCATCTTCAATCGCCTTTTTAAAGGATTGTCCAGGAATATTTCCTGTTGAAGATGTCTCAGCCTCGCTTTGAGGACTATAAATACTCATATTAGAAGTATTTTTATTTGCCTTTTTATGAGGCGTTTTCCATTCTGATTAGGCGTATGAAGCCTCAGATTCCATGTCTACTTGCATGGATTTTGGCTTTTGCATTCTAAGCCAGTTTGCATAAGGGGAGTTGTTAGGAGTATTACTCCTTCCCCTTCCTCGCCCTCTTCCTGGGCCTCGCCCCCTCATCGGGGTCTGCATCTGCAGTATCCTGCAGAAATTCCCTGGTCAAAAAATCAGGAAGGCAATTGTTAGTTCCTTTTATATAATCAATATCAAAGTCAAAAACAGATAATTCTGCTTGCCATCTAGCAAATATTTGCTTTGATGTTAAATTTTTAACATCCTTTTGTAACACAGATTTGGCTGCGCTACAATCAATTCTTAATAAGAATCTTTGATTTAATAAGTCATCTTGGAATTTATAAATACACTTGATAATAGAAAGAATTTCTTTCTTAATAGTTGAGTAATTCAACTGGGCTGGATTCCATTTTCCAGACGTAAATCTTACAAGAATCTCCTTGTTATTAGTAGGATCTACTTGTTTTAAGATGCCTCCGTAACCCATGTTTGAAGCATCTGTCTCAACAATTTTCTTCCAATTAGGATTGGCAATATGAAGACATGGTAAATTTTTTACTGTCTCTTTAATTTTTTGAACAGCTTTAGTATGATCATCTGTCCAAGGTGATGGATTTTTTCTCAGCCTAGTGTATAATATGGCTGCATCTGTAGCTAAATTTTTATAATAATCTGCTACATAATTTAAAGCACCCAAAAATCTTTGGAGCTGCTTAACATTAGAAATATAGTCAGGAAATTTAGAAGCAAATTCTATACTTCTTTCAATTGGAACAATAGTTCCATATTTATATTATGTCCCAAAAAACGTATAGCTGTTTGAAACAATTTCATTTTTGGAGCAGATATGACTAGTCCATTTTTTATAATGAGATGTTTGAAAACATTTAAATGTTTAAAATGTTGATCAATGTTCTCAGAATAAATAAGAACATCATCAATGTATGAAAGGATAAAATCCGTATAAGGATTAAATATCGAATTCATAATATTTTGAAATTCAGATGCTGCATTCTTTAATCCGAATGATCTTTTTGTCATCTTTAGTTATGACATTAATAGTGAGACCGTTCATCTCAACTATAGATCTTCAGTAATTTTCTTTGTTGTTGATATTACAACATTTATTAGAACAAATTTTTCCATCATCTGATGAGGACTCTGTTGATTCAAATTCAGAGGATTCAGAAGATTCTGATGAATTAATCATTATTTTATATAATGACTTTCTCAACTCTTCATCTTCTATTTCATTAATCCTTTTCTTTGTATAACACTTGTTGACAAAATGACCAACTTTTCCACACTTATAACAGGTGGCAGAAGAGGTAGATTTCTTCTTAAACCTATAAGGTTTTTTCTTTTTATCTCCTTCTTCTTTATGTTTAGGAGGCTTATAAAGCCTTTTATACCTCTTTTTATAATGAGGCCGTTTAGACTCCGTCCTTTTACCTTTCCGATCCATATAAGGATCTTCCATTGCGAATTGGCTACAAAATTCTCCCAATTCGTGTTTTCCGGTCAATCTCTGGCTTTTCAATTGGTTTTTTAACTTTATGTCATTACATAAAGATAAACCTTCTTTAACACAGGTGCTTATTAAGCGACCATATGTAAATGTATTGTAGGGTATGACCCCATCATGTTGAGCTCTCAAATTAGTTCGAACTCTTTCAGCAAAAAGGTTGGGTAAGCCATCTATAAATTTGGCTTTCCAATAAGAGTTATTTGCATCATCTAGTTGCATAACTCTGCTAAGAAAGGTATCTTTGTACCATCTAAAATGTGTCAAAGTAGGACATCTTAGATTTTGCAACAACGTCATCAGCATCTGAGTTCCCTTGCTGTTTTGAAACTGTTGCATACATCATTATACGATGTAATGTGTCATGGATTTGCTTATCAGGTAATCCATCAATATTCCATTCATAAATGGAAGGTCCTGAGTATGAATTTGTGGTAAGGGCTTCGCTTTCTTCATACAGGACATCTAAAGGAGTTGGCCTTTTATAATAATGCTTGTCCAACGTCCTTAAAGGATATTTCATCGTATTTACGATATTGTTGTCAGACATATAAATCTGACTTTCTGATGACTCATTTATTTCTGAGTCTTCTTCTGATATTTCAGAAGGTTCTCTATCAATGATGTTTAACTTTGCATTGCTGAACTTTTTCTCCAGAGCATTTATAATATCTGAAGATATATCTTTATTTTTGGATAATTTATATACAAAAATTTCTAAAGCTGGTTTTATTGGGATGTAATTTTTTTCGTTTACAGCTTTAACAACAGGAGCTTCTATAACTCCCATAGCCTGTAGTCTATTATTCAGGCTTTCTAGAGTAGATTCTACTCTGGTTAATTGTTGACCAATCACTTGGATATAAATATTAGAAAAATTATTCTATTAGAAAACCTTTTGAAGTTCTTTCAAAGTGTTCTCTATTTTGTCATCAATAAGAGGCTTTATAAAAGCAGTTGCCTCTAAATTAGAGGTAGAAACACCAGATAACCTTAAAGGTTCTGTTGGTGGATAAATAGATCTCACAGTTTTACCATTTTGAGTGGTCCACTGTTTATAATGTTCTTCTAGAATATTAATTTTACTTTCTTGTTCATTAAGAAAGTGTTCGACAAACCAATCTATAAAATATTTCAGACATTGGTTTTCTTCAAGATGTTTATAATATTGATCTTTATAATGATACATTTGTTCTGTAGAAAAAGTCTTTCCAAACTATTCTCTAAAAGCAGCATGCCTTTTACTCATAAATTCCTTATTAAGGAATTTTCTCAGATCACTATCTGGTCTTAAATCCATAAAATTATATGTGAAAACTCATCTCTGATGAGGTAGGAGAAGTTTTATTTTCCTTCTCATAGATGGGATGAGAAATATTATCTTGGGAAATATTAATCCCTTTAACATCTCTATAAGAGGTGCTAGGTCTGGAGAAAGATCTCCTTAAAACAGAAGAACTGGAACCACCTTCCATATAAGGTTTCCTTGATATTCTGGCTATATTATTAGAGCCAAATTTTACTTCAATGCTTCCATCGTCAGTCTGTATTATCTGATCGATGTCTGTGTCTATTATTGGTGCAGGTGGAACTGCTGTGGTTATAACTCAAGATTCTGGAAAGTCAATTTCTTCCCATTTTATAATCCTATTAGTAGCAACACCAGAGGATAAAAGATTTGTTTCAATAATTGTGGTTTTACCATTTTCAGTTTTAACTTTTACCTTAGGTGCCATTGTAGATAAAACTTTATAATGGATTCTATAAATTATAGCTATAGTTTCAGATCCTTTCATGAAGTTATAGCCTTGAGTTTTTAGATTCAATGTTACTGCCTCAAGTATATTGGGGTCAGTTAAAGATAAGGTTAAATTAGGATAAACATCAAAGTAAACTGGTCCATGACACAAACTTGTTTGCATAATTCCCATTAGGGAAGGGATCCAGTCTAAGCATCTTGCATCTCTTAAGGATGTTAATATTGAGGCATTTAAGCCTTGGAGAGTAAGTGGTTTAAAGGCCACTTGAATTAGACCAATATGAAGGTACTTGTATTGTTTTTCAAATCTGTAAACATCCTTTTCTGAAAGGAGTTGGATAGTCTGTTCAGTGCTATCCACAGAGATGGTTTTTTCCATACTTTTGATGGAAAGCCTGGACGATAGATCAAACGTCCCAATGTTATAAATTTTCTTAGCTGGAACATTTGGAATTGTCCATTTGTTCAGCTGTTCTTCATCTGAAGGATACTCAAGTAAATTTGAGTTTTTAATATGCCTGCTCTTATTACGAGCAATCTTGGTAGATATAGCAGTTGATGAACTGGGTGTAGTCATTAGAATTTCTTTTTCAAGATTTCGATACCATTAAATTACAGGGAATAAATGTTCTTCTATTACATGCAATTCTGTATATTTTTCTTTTAAATGGTTACTCAAGAGATATCTGATTGCAATTTTAATTACACGACTGTCAACGATTTATGGGCTACCAACACGCCAATCACTGGCTTAACATGGGATCCCCTACGCGACTTTGGTGTCGTTCCATAATTAACTTTGCAGAGAGATATTTCTAGAGTAGATCTAGAAGAAGAACTGTACTTGATTGCATGGCCTAAAAGAACATCTTTCCTATGTAGGCTCATGGATCTCCATCTTGAAGAAGAAAGAGAATTAGCCAATCATGGCTCTGATACCAACGATGAGGGGGATCATTGAGAGCAGGGCTCTAGAACAAAATAAAAGAAAGAGCAAAGCTCTAGAATTAAGAAGCAATTACAAGAACAAAGCTCTAGATTAACTTACAAAGTTTTATTTATAATCTTCAAATGAAGTACAGTAGTTATCAGAGTACAAGAGAGATAGAGGGATTTTATTTCGCGATGCCTTCTGAATGCAAAGGCTCTCCCTTATATAGAGGAGAATCTGAGGACTATGAGTGCCTCACTGATTGAGGGTGAGCTGTCTTCAATAATTGATCTCTATAATTGAGGCGCGTTGTCCTTATGTGCACTGTAGATGCGCAGTACTGTGGATGCGCCGTACTGTAGATGCTTTGCGCAGTCTGTGCTGTAGTTGCGTAGTTAGTACTTTAGTTGCGCAGTTTGTGCTGTAGTTGCGCAGTTAGTACTATAGATGCGCCACAGTTCCTGGTTTTATAAAACCATGTGATGATTTCTGGTTTTATGAAAACCATGGGCCAAGGATACTTTTACCAAAACCGTGTGCTGGATTCTTTTGCAGTCGTTCATTTTGGTAAAAAGTCCTTTCTTTCCTGTACATTTTATTTCATTAGGCCCTTGCCTTTATCCTGGCTCAATTTTGAGCCCATAAGATCTTCCCAAAGTTGATCCGCTGTTTTGAGATCGTCCTCCGGGTCCTGGGATTGCCCCTGAAAGCATTCTTTCATTTCTACCGACTTGGTAGTTTTCTCAAACGTAGAAGAATTGGTGTCTGAGCTCTCGAATGTTTGTTCGAACTGCTTTTTCATATGTTCTAAGCAGCGTTTCATCAGCTCTTCTTCAGAGATATTAGGATACTTTCTCTGAAAAGATAGTTTTAACTTTAGCATTGGATTCTCCTTTGCTAATTCTTCATTAATTTTATTGTCCAGAGCATTATTATTGCTCTTGATAGCTGCTTTTATGCCAACTATCTTTTCTTCCTCTATAATTCCAGACCACCATTTAATGAGGAATTTTCTGGATAGAATGGGAATGTTTTTATTATTAAATTCAGAAATGATCGTCCATCTAAATATAAATGGCATTTCATTTTCAATAAAATAATGGAGAGTGCTTTCTCCCTCCATGATGGATTCATCATGAGTATTATGAAATCTTGGATGTGATTCTATCCAAGGAATAAATAGATTAAAAATAGATTTTGGCAGTATGGCTAGTTCTGCCCCAATTTTTTGCCATAGTTGAATAAACCAAACTGGTATACCTGCTTTTATAACATCAGGTTTTATAATTATAAACCAGGAATGTTTTTTCGCTGGATTTTCATAGTATAGAAATTTTTTAAAAGCTTGGATATAATCCCAATAATTGCTTTCGTGTCGCTCTTCTCCTACTTTGAACGACCTCGCCCTATTAGGGTGTAAAGCCCATTCATGTGGGCTAAGAATCTTTCTAATAACAGCTTTGGAGAAGTTTATAATTTCTCCACCTTCTTTTCCGTTTGGATAGTAGTGTTTTATTTCTACTGATTCAGAAACTATTAGCAAGGCTTCATATACTTGCTTTGTTTTCCCCGCTGATGCAGCAAAAGAAATGGTCTCAATATATTTTTCTTTTAAAGACCATGGATCATGCATCTTAGGAATATCATTCCTTTCCAAACATATAATTTGTTCGGAGTTATCTTTTGAGGTATAACTGTCATTAGCATCTTCAATCGCCTTTTTAAAGGATTGTCCAGGAATATTTCCTGTTGAAGATGTCTCAGCCTCGCTTTGAGGACTGTAAATACTCATATTAGAAGTATTTTTATTTGCCTTTTTATGAGTCGTTTTCCATTCTGATTGGGCGTATGACGCCTCAGATTCCATGTCTACTTGCATGGATTTTGTCTTTTGCATTCTAAGCCAGTTTGCATAAGGGGAGTTGTTAGGAGTATTACTCCTTCCCCTTCCTCGCCCTCTGTCTGGGCCTCGCCCCCTCATCGGGGTCTGCATCTGTAGTATCCTGCAGAAATTCCCTGGTCAAAAAATCAGGAAGGCAATTGTTAGTTCCTTTTCTGTAATCAATATCAAAGTCAAAAACAGATAATTCTGCTTGCCATCTAGCAAATATTTTCTTTGATGTTAAATTTTTAACATCCTTTTGTAACACAGATTTGGCTGCGCTACAATCAATTCTTAATAAGAATCTTTGATTTAATAAGTCATCTTGGAATTTATAAATACACTTGATAATAGAAAGAATTTCTTTCTTAATAGTTGAGTAATTCAACTGGGCTGGATTCCATTTTCCAGACGTAAATCTTACAAGAATCTCCTTGTTATTAGTAGGATCTACTTGTTTTAAGATGCCTCCGTAACCCATGTTTGAAGCATCTGTCTCAACAATTTTCTTCCAATTAGGATTGGCAATATGAAGACATGGTAAATTTTTTACTGTCTCTTTAATTTTTTGAACAGCTTTAGTATGATCATCTGTCCAAGGTGATGGATTTTTTCTCAGCCTAGTGTATAATATGGCTGCATCTGTAGCTAAATTTTTATAATAATCTGCTACATAATTTAAAGCACCCAAAAATCTTTGGAGCTGCTTAACATTAGAAATATAGTCAGGAAATTTAGAAGCAAATTCTATACTTCTTTCAATTGGAACAATAGTTCCATTATTTATATTATGTCCCAAAAAACGTATAGCTGTTTGAAACAATTTCATTTTTGGAGCAGATATGACTAGTCCATTTTTTATAATGAGATGTTTGAAAACATTTAAATGTTTAAAATGTTGATCAATGTTCTCAGAATAAATAAGAACATCATCAATGTATGAAAGGATAAAATCCGTATAAGGATTAAATATCGAATTCATAATATTTTGAAATTCAGATGGTGCATTCTTTAATCCGAACGGCATAACATTCCATTCAAAATGCCCAAAAGGTACTGCAAAAGCAGTTTTATATTTATCAGATTCATGAATCTGAATTTGCCAATAGCCTGATTTTAAATCAAACTTAGAAAATATTTTGGCCCTGCTTATTCTATTAAGCAGATCCCTTTTATTACGGAGAGGATATCTTATCCATTTAAGTACCTTGTTTAAAGGTTTATAATTTATAACAAGTCGTGGTACCCCCCGTTCTTGTTCCACAGCATTATTTACATAAAACGCTGTACAACTCCATGGGGAAGTTGATTTTTTTATTAGCCTTTTGTCTATAAGACTGCTAATTTCCCTTTTACAAAGTTCAAGATATTCTTGATTCATTTGGCATGGTCTTGCCTTGGTAGGAATATTTTCCTCAGAAAAATCTTCTATATAAGGAAGATTGACAATATACTGTTTTCTTTCCCAAAATGCATTAGGAAAGTTACTGCAAGTTTGAGTTATAAACTCGTTTTCTAGATTTTTGATTCTGGTTTTTTATACTAGAATCAAGTTGTTTGTTTATTTTTAAAGAAGTTATTTCTTCTTTAATAAAATTTATTTGATTTTCTTTTAGGTAAATATCTTTTACCTCATTTATGATTTTCATCATAGGATCAGTTATAAACTGAAATATAATCTCTTTTCCTTTATAAGAGCTATAAATGCCTTGTGAGTCTATTTTACTTATAGGTATTATCTTAGTGAGGAAAGGTGTTCCAAGTATCACATGTTGTGATATCTCCTTTACTATAATCAAAGGGGAGGGAATACAAATGTCGTTATTACAAATATTTGCATTCGACACCTTATAAAGTGTAGTGAGAGTACTGTTATCGGCTGTACTCAAGGTTTGTGTAGTTCTTTCACAATACCTTATAGGAATAATTCCTTCTTTTATACAGTTTAAATCTGCACCACTGTCAACCAGAGCAATAAGATCGGGTATAACCAAATCATTATTTATTATAAGGGTAATTCGAATATACCATTTTTGATTTAATACTAAATCAATAGTTTATAGGAATTTATCTGGGACAATTTCCTCAGTAAATTCATCTTCATTATTTGAAGATTCACCTTGTATAATGGCGTTTCCTTCAATAATAGATATTCTTTTCAAAATATCTTTATTTTGAACTTTTAGTTCTATGATTTCTGTCTTGAGGTTATTAACCTCTTGCTGTAAAACTGCAATTGTTACAGGCTTACTTTCTCTTAATTGTTGTCTTTTAAAGACTTCTGATAATCTATAAATATTATCAATAGCAAGAGATTTCTCCTTTTCTTCTTTAAGAAGAACTTCAACCAACTTAGATTTAAGTTCTGGCTGAATGTGTTCGTCTTGAATGATTTTAAGAATGATCTTTTTGTCATCTTTAGTTATGACATTAATAGTGAGACCGTTAATCTCAACTATAGATCTCCAGTAATTTTCTTTGTTGTTGATATTACAACATTTATTAGAACAAATTTTTCCATCATCTGATGAGAACTCTGTTGATTCAGATTCAGAGGATTCAGAAGATTCTGATGAATTAATCATTATTTTATATAATGACTTTCTCAACTCTTCATCTTCTATTTCATTAATCCTTTTCTTTGTATAACACTTGTTGGCAAAATGACCAACTTTTCCACACTTATAACAGGTGGCAGAAGAGGTAGATTTCTTCTTAAACCTATAAGGTTTTTTCTTTTTATCTCCTTCTTCTTTATGTTTAGGAGGCTTATAAAGCCTTTTATACCTCTTTTTATAATGAGGCCGTTTAGACTCCGTCCTTTTACCTTTCGATCCATATAAGGATCTTCCATTGCGAATTTGCTACAAAATTCTCCCAATTCGTGTTTTCCAGTCAATCTCTGGCTTTTCAATTGGTTTTTTAACTTTATGTCATTACATAAAGATAAACCTTCTTTAACGCAGGTGCTTATTAAGCGACCATATGTAAATGTATTGTAGGGTATGACCCCATCATGTTGAGCTCTCAAATTAGTTCGAACTCTTTCAGCAAAAAGGTTGGGTAAGCCATCTATAAATTTGGCTTTCCAATGAGAGTTATTTGCATCATCTAGTTGCATAACTCTGCTAAGAAAGGTATTTTTGTACCATCTAAAATGTGTCAAAGTAGGACATCTTAGATTTTGCAACAACATTCTAACCTTCTCAGCTTGATTACTTGCATCCCCTGTGAAATGATCGAGGATGGTAAGTATTAGTGTATAAACAGCATCAGAAACAGGAGTATTGTTCTCCATTTTTGCTGCACTCCAAATTTCAACCTTTTGTGCTGGGGATAAGCAATGATCCCACCAGCCTTTCAGAATTCCGGTAAATCCACATGATATAAATCTTGCAACGGATTTTATCCTTTCATACATTGATGATGTTCTTATTTATTCTGAGAACATTGATCAACATTTTAAACATTTAAATGTTTTCAAATATCTCATTATAAAAAATGGACTAGTCATATCTGCTCCAAAAATGAAATTGTTTCAAACAGCTATACGTTTTTTGGGACATAATATAAATAATGGAACTATTGTTCCAATTGAAAGAAGTATAGAATTTGCTTCTAAATTTCCTGACTATATTTCTAATGTTAAGCAGTTCCAAAGATTTTTGGGTGCTTTAAATTATGTAGCAGATTATTATAAAAATTTAGCTACAGATGCAGCCATATTATACACTAGGCTGAGAAAAAATCCATCACCTTGGACAGATGATCATACTAAAGCTGTTCAAAAAATTAAAGAGATAGTAAAAAATTTACCATGTCTTCATATTGCCAATCCTAATTGGAAGAAAATTGTTGAGACAGATGCTTCAAACATGGGTTACGGAGGCATCTTAAAACAAGTAGATCCTACTAATAACAAGGAGATTCTTGTAAGATTTACGTCTGGAAAATGGAATCCAGCCAAGTTGAATTACTCAACTATTAAGAAAGAAATTCTTTCTATTATCAAGTGTATTTATAAATTCCAAGATGACTTATTAAATCAAAGATTCTTATTAAGAATTGATTGTAGCACAGCCAAATCTGTGTTACAAAACGATGTTAAAAATTTAACATCAAAGCAAATATTTGCTAGATGGCAAGCAGAATTATCTGTTTTTGACTTTGATATTGATTATATAAAAGGAACTAACAATTGCCTTCCTGATTTTTTGACCAGGGAATTTCTGCAGGATACTGCAGATGCAGACCCCGATGAGGGGGCGAGGCCCAGACAGAGGGCGAGGAAGGGGAAGGAGTAATACTCCTAACAACTTCCCTTATGCAAACTGGCTAATCTCTTTTCCTTTATAGGAGCTATAAATGCCTTGTGAGTCTATTTTACTTATAGGCATTATCTTAGTGAGGAAAGGTGTTCCACGTATCACATGTTGTGATATCTCCTTTACTATAATCAAAGGGGAGGGAATACAAATGTTGTTATTACAAATATTTGCATTCGACACCTTATAAGGTGTAGTGAGAGTACTGTTATCGGCTGTACTCAAGGTTTGTGTAGTTCTTTCACAATACCTTATAGGAATAATTCCTTCTTTTATACAGTTTAAATCTGCACCACTGTCAACCAGAGCAATAAGATCGGGTATAACCAAATCATTATTTATTATAAGGGTAATTCGAATATACCATTTTTGATTTAATACTAAATCAATAGTTTGTAGGAATTTATCTGGGACAATTTCCTCAGTAAATTCATCTTCATTATTTGAAGATTCACCTTGTATAATGGCGTTTCCTTCAATAATAGATATTCTTTTCAAAATATCTTTATTTTGAACTTTTAGTTCTATGATTTCTGTCTTGAGGTTATTAACCTCTTGCTGTAAAACTGCAATTGTTACAGGCTTACTTTCTCTTGATTGTTGTCTTTTAAAGACTTCTGATAATCTATAAACATTATCAATAGCAGGAGATTTCTCCTTTTCTTCTTTAAGAAGAACTTCAACCAACTTTGCGTCCTTAAACCAATATCCGTCCCCCAAATGGGAACAATGGACCACCACGTCCCGAAACTGGCAATGGACCACTATGTCCCTAAACTAGAACAATAGAGCCCCCAAATGCTCTTTTGTCGGATCTAAATAATCCTGTTAAGTTGATCTTAGTTTTAAATTGGACTAACGTATCCTTAACAAACGTTTAAGTTGATCTTAGCCTAAAAAATGGCTAACGTATCCTTAAACCAAAACCCCCAAAACCAAATCTAAGAAAACACGGATTTGGACTAATCCATGTCCTACGAGCGACGACATAAATTAGTCTCCGTATACAATCCATGGGCAACCACAAAAAAAACAAATACCCACGACATGAAGTGAAATTCTGGAGAAGGAGAAAGTTGTTACCGCGATGCGATAGCGTAATTAGCTGCAGGGGCTTGCGCCTGCAGGGAAGAGCTTCCCCACAATCAAAAACCCCTCTAACGAGCGGGAATCTGACGAAGTCTGCTACATCGGCCGCATCCGTCTAAACCTCCGATACACAGTGCCATAAATCAACTTGGCGTCTTCGTAGAGGTGGACGGATAAAACCAAATAGCATCTACCCCGAATCTCAGGCAAGACGTCTTCACATCGCACCGGGCGTGCCAGAATCTGTTCCCTCCGAAAGACGGCGCGACGTGAAGACGTCTTGCCTGAGATTCGGGGCAGTTGCTATTTGGTTTAATCCGTCCGTCAGCTCGTAGTGGACTGCCACCCGTAGAGAAGGTAATTCTATTTCGAGGGGGAGTACTGCTTCTGTGACGAATACCAATGCGTACGGCGTTGTGTTCGTGGTCGTTTTGAACGTAATTCGATACGCCCAGAAATCTTCTTGCAGTCTCTCGTGCCAGTCCTTCTTATTTCGGGACACCGTCTTCTTCATGATCTTGATCAAGGTCTTGTTGAAAGCCTCGGCTAGACCGTTAGCTCGGGGATTATAAACTGAGGAATATCTCCAGTTTATATTATGTTGTTGCGCGAAGCGGCTGATCTTGTGGCTTCTGTAGGCTGGCCCGTTATCGGAGATGATCCGTCGCGGAGTTCCAAACCGATAAATGACGTGCGTCTTGAAGAAATGAAGAATATTCTCCGTCTTCACTTCCCTCAGTGGTACTGCTTCTGCCCATTTGGAGAAGTAGTCAGTCGTCGCCAAGATGAATCGATGTCCCCTGGATGAAGCTGGTTCGATGGGGCCGATTACGTCAATCTCCCACATTTCGAATGGCTAGCTAGCCACCGTTGGATGTAGTGGATTTGGATGCTGATGGATAAAGTATCCATGGATCTGGCACGAGTGACATCGCTTCGCGTACTCGAGGCAGTCTTGGATCATCGTGGGCCAATAATAGCCCATCCTTTTAATCTTCAACTTCATCTTTGGGCCTGCTTGGTGAGAACCGCAGAGTCCGTCGTGAACTTCCTGAACGACTCTTTTCACCACTTCAGGTCCCAGACATCTCAACCACAGAGAATCAAATGACCTCTTGTACAGTGTATCATTGACGAAGGCAAAAGACAGAGCTCGCTTTATAAGTTGATGTCTTGAGGACGCATCTTTAGGCGTTCGACAGGATTTGAAGTAGTATATAAAACCTTCTCTCCAATCCTCAGCCTTTTCCTGGTCTTTTATTTGCATAGCCATTTGCTCAGTCACTCCTTTTTCTTCGGACGACTCCAGAGATATTTCTGCTAGGGCAAGCACCCGACGGCTTTGTACCACAATTCTTACGTCATCGAGGTTCTCGTCGGCCAGTTCTTTAGCGAGCTTAGCTAATGCATCCGCTTTGCTATTTTCAGCACGCGGTATGCTTTCCAGCATATAGGAGGGGATTTGAGTCAGCAATTGCTGTACTCTCTCGCCATACTTTACCAGTTCGGGTTTGCACATCTGGTAGTCTCCATTTACTTGACTGACGACCAGTTGAGAATCTCCATATATGAGGAGGTTTTCAATTCCTATGTCGATGGCGATCTCGAGACCTGCTATCAAAGCTTCGTATTCAGCTTCATTGTTCATCCTCGGCTCCGTTAAGGAGAAAGCAAAGCGCATTATTCCTCCTTGTGGAGTTACGAAGATGAGGCCTACCC
The DNA here is from genome assembly GCA_030015575.1 of Agapanthus africanus. Lineage (NCBI taxonomy): Eukaryota > Viridiplantae > Streptophyta > Magnoliopsida > Asparagales > Amaryllidaceae > Agapanthus > Agapanthus africanus. The sequence goes on from CM057337.1 coordinate 546,344,359, forward strand.
CCGATTTGATTATAGGGGTGCTTTGTTTGTGCTTCTTCACGGAAGACGCTCCATCAAAATAGAGTTCCCATCGAGTATCACTACCATCGATCGCATCAAACGTGTGTTCGTCTGGCAGCTCGCAATTCAGAGGTGAATCAGCAGGTATCGGATGCTCAGCGAGGAAGTCGGCGATGGCCTGGCCTTTCACTGCCTTAAGAGGTTGATAAGTTATCGAAAACTCCATCAAGAGCAGGGCCCATTTAGCGAGCCTCCCTGTCAATATGGCCTTCGACATTAAATATTTAAGGAGGTCCACTTTCGAAATGAGACGGACTTCAAGCGCCAACGCATAGTGCCTGAGCTTTGTTATCGCGAAGATCAACGCCAGGCAGTATTTTTCGATAGGGGAGTAGTTGCTTTCTGCCCCCAGAAGAACTCGACTTAAGTAATAGAGAGCTCTTTCTTTCCCTTGGTCGTTCTCTTATGCACATAATGCGCCTAAGGAACCTTCGAGGGTGGTTGTATAAAGAATAAGAGGCTTTCCCTTGACCGGAGCAGCCAATACTGGCGGATTATGCAGGTATTGCTTGATTTCGTCCAGCGCGCTCTGGCATTTGTGATCCCAAACGAAAGGGGTTCCTTTCTTCATCAGGTGACTGTAAGGGCGGCACTTGCCTGAAAGGTTGGCTATAAATCACCGTATGTTCGCGAGCTTCCCTTAGAGAGACCGCAATTGCTTGAGAGTTCTTGGCGGAGGCATTTCCATGATCGCCTTGATCTTTGACGGATCTATTTCGATACCCCGGTGTCGGACGATGAATCCAAGGAATTTGCCGGAGGAAACTCCGAATGCACACTTGAGAGGGTTCATCTTCAAGTTGTATTATCGAAGGCGTTGAAATACGGTCTTAAGATGCTCGAGATGTTCCTCGTATGATTTGCTTTTAACCACGAAGTCATCGATATAACATTCGACGATTTCATGTATAAGGTCATCGAAGATCTTCGTCATGGCCCTCTGATAGGTGGCTCCAGCGTTCTTTAAACCTAAGGGCATCACCTTATAGCAGAATATTCCCAGAGGGGTCCGGAAAGCGGTGTGCTTCTGGTCTTCGGGATGCATCTTTATCTGATTATATCTTGATGAGCCGTCCATGAAGGAGAAAACCTCATGAGTGGACATGTTATCTATCATCAGCTCGGTGACTGGCACTGGGAAATCGTCCATCGGGCAGGCTTTATTGAGATCCCGAAAGTCTACATATATGCGCACTGTCCTATTTTTCTTCATCACCGGGACGATGTTGGCGATCCAATCGGGATACTGAACTTCCTGGATAAAGCCAGAGTCGATTAGTTTCTTGACCTCGGCGTTGATGCTCATCTCAAGCTCGATCCACATTCTTCTCGGCACTTGTTTGACTGGCTTGACATCCCGGGATATCGCCAATTTATGCACAGCAATTTCTGGATCTAGTCCCGGCATTTCGGAATAGTTCCATGCGAAGCAATCTCTATGCTGCATAAGCACGTCTTTTAGCGCAGCCACCCTCTCTTGAGATAGTAGCTCGCTGACGAATGTTGGTCGCGGGTCGTTCGCCGTCCCACCGGGCGTGCCAGAATCTGTACCCCTCCGAAAGAAGGTGCGACGTGAAGACGTCTTGTCTGAGATTCGGGGCAGATGCTATTTGGTTTTATCCGTCGACCTCTCCGAAGATGCCAAGTTGATTTATGGCACCGTGTATCGGAGGTTTAGACGGATGCGGCCGATGTAGCAGACTTCGGCAGATTCCCCCTCGTTAGAGGGGTTTTTGATTATGGGGACGCTCTTCCCTGCAAGCGCAAGCCCCTGCAATTAATTACGCTACCGCATCACGGTAACAACTTTCTCCTTCCCCAGAATTTCACTTCGTGTCGTGGCTGTTTGTTTTTTTTTGTGGTTGCTTGTGGATTGTATATGGAGACTAATTTATGTCGTCGCCCAAAGGACGTGGATTAGTCCAAATCCGTATTTTCTTAGATTTGGTTTTGGGGGTTTTGGTTTAAGGATACGTTATCCATTTTTTAGGCTATGATCAACTTAAACGTTTGTTAAGGATACGTTAGTCCAATTTAAGACTAAGATCAACTTAACAGGATTGTTTAGATCCGACAAAAGAGCGCACTACTACAAATAGGGGTTGCCCCTACGGATTTATCCGTAGGGGCAACCCACTGCCCCTACGGATATATACGTAGGGGCGAAAAAATACCCCGTAGGTGCAAAGGCCGCAGGTGCAAGTTGAGGCCCTGAACTTGCCCCTACGGGCAAATTCTTGCCCTGACGGATATCTGTGTAGGTCCTGTTGCCCCTACGGCTTAATCCGTAGGGTATAAGATTTTATATTATTTACGGTTTATTTTAATAAATTACTTTGCTCTACGGATATACCCGTCGGGGCATGTACTACCCTCTACGGATATATGCGTAGGTACGTTTCCGTAGGGGCATAAATTCAGGATTCCTGATATGTAGCCCCTACGGATAAAGCCGTAGGGGAGAGTCAGTGGCCCCTACGGATATATCCGTAGGGGCTTTCCCAACCCCCTGGTACTGAGATCTGGGGGAAATATCAGTTACTGCTGATATTTTGCCCCTACGGCGATATCCGTAGGGGTAACATGTTTGCCTACGGATTAATCCGTAGGTACATATTATCTGAAATTTTTTTTTAAAAATGGGCTGTTTGATTTTTCCCGCCCTGTGCACAATAATATATACATCAATCAAATCATATATTGCAGTATTCATAATCACATCTTACGCATATATATAATATACAAAAGAAACCCAAAAACTGAATATGATATAAATACAAACCAATATCAATATCGTTTCAAAATGTAGTACAATGTGTATGATATAAATAAATACATGTTTCAAAAAAAAAGAACCAAAAATCTACCCTAGCTCGGTCCAGCTCCACCTCTGAATAACGATAGAATAACGCGCGCCTGCTCCTCGGTCAATAAACTATGCAATTTGTCGCGAGCGGGAGTCTGAGCGGCATGTGGTCTGCGCAGCCGCCGTCGAGGTAGTCGCTTGCGGAGCCGCGGCTGCGGGAGTCTGAGTGGGCGGTGGAGCTACATGAGCTGTCTGCGGAACCGCAGCCGATATAGTGGCTTGCGGAGCCGCAGCCGAAGGAGTTGCGTGTGGAGGCTCGGCCGATCTACCCTGTCGCGTCTGGATATAACGTGTGTAAGAAGCGTGTAAGAACTGTTTATTATTCGAATTCGTATCATTATTAAGTTATTTCGAAACCCTGTTTGGATATCTAGTTTGGAAAAGCGTTGTTTATTTCAATTACATATGTATGTATGATTAATCAAACTTAAGTCTAAAACCAAATAAGCTCAAGCTACGTACTAATTATGGATATGTTGATATGTATATAATATGAAATGATATTTTACTATAAAGTAGTATACATACCAGCATCTCCTTCAACTCCTGAACGCTGGCCCTCAAGCTATCCAGTTCATGATGGATACGTCGCTCACTGGAGACGGAGGAAGTAACCACCGGGGTGGAGTCCAACCTCATATGGGCCCTGCTAAAGCCTAGTCCTCGGCCTCTCTCCCAACCTCCGTGGTGCCGTCCGTGTGCGGCGTCCAGGACTGGGGTCAGCAGCCTCGAATGTTGCCTTCCCCTAGCAACTGTCAGAACATTATATTTAGCACATACTGGTCTATAAAATTGACAAGAAACACCAAAATCAACAAATTCAAAGCCTTACCTACAGAGATAGAAGATGTGCTCCTCTGGTATCTGCATGTATCAAAATTTGAATAATATTAATTAATTTCAGTACATACATACTAACTAGGTAAACTCGCATATAGCGCTGCTTACACATATGACAGGGAGTGAACAAGCTCTTGTAGATCATCAGGCGCAAATCTAATCTCATCAAGCAGCCCATGATAATGAGTTGGACGACTAAGAGCAAAAGAAATGTGTGTATATTTATGATATAGCATTCTAAATCAATATACATGCCCTATATAATATATAAACATACCTGGAGGAACGGGAGTGGCCTCTGTCCCTGATATGGACGCATCACCAACAACTAGACAATCAAACATTGACAATATAAGTAATTTTGACATAAACAGGCATGGATGTCTATAATATTACATTCAAAATGGATATTAGAGGGCGCACCTGCAGTGAGAAGTGGCAAAAGTATCACCCAACTAGGGTGTAATTTACAGAATCAGTTGAGACTCTTAAAAGTCATAGAAGAACCCGACCTGCACAAATCTGATGTATGCTTTCCATTGGACACTAAGAAGTCTCTAAAGGGAAAAGCCTATGTGAAAGCCATCATTAGTTCATATCAGAGGATTGATGCTGAAACAGAGAACGAGAAATGTCATTTTTTTCTTCTTCCGCCACATTACTGTCTTCTCCTTCTGCCACATTACTATCTTCTCCTTCTTATTATGTGCGCGTGCAAATTCAATGACTATATTGAGAATATGGATTAATAGTGGGTAGGAAAAGTATTTCTCAAATGGCTTTTGCGTCTTAAAACCATAAACTACTAAGTAATGACATACATAATTTTTTTAGTATAAAGGTTGTTATTTTAAGTTTTCCCTTATAGAGATATGATCTAACTGCATCTATCAACTATAAGTGTGCAGAAAATTATGATAAGAAATCATAAGAAAGGGTCGTAGCCATGCATAACCTTGAATCTACATACCAAATCATGCAAAAGCATGCACTTATTGTCACCTTGCCTTGGAATATAAAATATCTTGGAAGACTATAAGCGAGCATTTAAATCTTGTTAGCTTTTGACTTCAACATATATTTTTCTCAAGTACCATGAAATATACTTGCTCCGTATAAACCGTTTTCAGGAAGATGGATTAATAATGACAAAGTATCCATTGTGGCTCACTAGGTTAGCATTTTCTCTTCTATTGACCATCTTTCTAATCTGCTTGGTAAATTTATTCGGAACCGGCTGTGAATCATTAAAAGAGTAGCATAAGAACGAAAGCTAAAATACAGATATATAGCATACCGATACATCGAAACTTCATAGTTGCGATGGCAATCCAGAGATATTTATTTCTACACACGTGGTGCGCGTGCGAATGCGTCAGGCAACATGGACAAATATTTCAAAACATGGAAAGTATTATTCGTATAAAGTAATTAAAACTTTTAAACAGCTTGGGTAGAGATATTTTCTTAGGTGATGCAATCATATCATGACGACTAAATTTAAGCTATTATATATATGCATATGTATTTTTCTAACCTAAAATATCACACACACACACAGAAAGAGAGAGAGAGAACACCTGGTAGGTAAAAAAATCAGGTAGCAGGATCCTGAAGAAATGGAGTCCATAGCATTGCTCATCATCATCATCCATGATCCCTTTGACAATATTTTTTCAAAGGGATCACGGATGATGATGATGAGCAATGCTATGGACTCCATTTCTTCAGGATCCTGCTAACTGATTTCTCTATCTACCTGGTATTCTCCCCCTCTCTCTCTCTCTCTCTCTGTGTGTGTGATATATTAGATTAGAAAAATACATAAGCATATGTATAATAGCTTAAATTTAGTCATCATGATATGATTGCATCAACCAAGAAAATATCTACCCAAGGTGATTAAAAATTTTAATTACTTTATACGAATAATACTTTTCATGTTCTGAAATATTTGTCCATGATGCCTGACGCATTCGCACGCGCACCACGTGTGTAGAAATAAATATCTCTGGATTGCCATCGCAACTATGAAGTTTCGATGTATCGGTATGCTATATATCTGTATTTTAGTTTTCTTTCTTATGCATGTCTTTTAATGATTTGCAGCCGGTTCCGAATAAATTTACCAAGCTGATTAGAAAGATGGTTAATAGAAGAGAAAATTCTAACCTAGTGAGTCACAATGGATAATTTGTCATTATTAATCCATCTTCCTGAAAATGGTTTATACGGAGCAAGTATATTTCATGGTACTTGAGAAAAATATATGTTGAAGTCAAAAGCTAACAAGATTTAAATGCTCGCTTATAGTCTTCCAAGATATTTTATATTCCAAGGCAAGGTGACAATAAGTGCATGCTTTTGCATGATTTGGTATGTAGATTCAAGGTTATGCATGGCTACGACCCTTTCTTATGATTTCTTATCATAATTTTCTGCACACTTATAGTTGATAGATGCAGTTAGATCATATCTCTATAAGGGAAAACTTAAAATAACAACCTTTATACTAAAAAAATTATGTATGTCATTACTTAGTAGTTTATGGTTTTAAGACGCAAAAGCCATTTGAGAAATACTTTTCCTACCCACTATTAATCCATATTCTCAATATAGTCATTGAATTTGCACGCGAACATAATAAGAAGGAGAAGACAGTAATGTGGCGGAAGAAGAAAAAAATGACATTCCTCGTTCTCTGTTTCAGCATCAATCCTCTGATATGAACTAATGATGGCTTTCACATAGGCTTTTCCCTTTAGAGACTTCTTAGTGTCAAATGGAAAGCATAAATCAGATTTGTGCAGGTCGGGTTTTTCTATGACTTTTAAGAGTCTCAACTGATTCTGTAAATTACACCCTAGTTGGGTGATACTTTTACCACTTCTCACTTCTCACTGCAGGTGCGCTCTCTAATATCCATTTTGAATATCGATAATATTACATTCAAAATGGATATTAGAGAGCGCACCTGCAGTGAGAAGTGGTAAAAGTACCACCCAACTAGAGTGTAATTAACAGAATCAGTTGAGACTCTTGAAAGTCATAGAAGAACCCGACCTGCACAAATCTGATGTATGCTTTCCATTGGACACTAAGAAGTCTCTAATGGGAAAAGCCTATGTGAAAACCATCATTAGTTCATATCAGAAGATTGATGCTGAAACAGAGAACGAGGAATGTCATTTTTTTCTTCTTCTGCCACATTACTGTCTTCTCCTTCTTCTTCTGCCACATTATTCTCTTCTCCTTCTTATTATGTGCGCGTGCAAATTCAAGATATAATATAGCAAACTAGGATTGGTATTCAAATCCCAGTCCAGATTGGTATTCAAAATTTATTTAATTAGTTTGTGATCCACATCATTTGATTCGTTGCTTGAGGCATCAATGTAGGCACAAATATCGGCGACGAGGAACTCGACGAGGAAGAACGAGGGCGGTGGCGGGCTGAGAACGGAGGGCGCGCGGTGGCGACGAAGAGAAAATTGGAGACGCGGGAACGAGAGAAAAATTTGGGAACGAGAGGGAAAGATATCGAGGCGTAGGGCATTTCTGTGCCTTTTTTAATTAAATTCCCATTTAGGTGCCCGTAGGGCCAAACAACAAATTAAGATATAATATTTTTAAATTAAAATGTCGGGCACCGTAGGGACAAAGTGGCGCTTTTAGTTTCATATATGAGTCTCGATGGGAATATGAAGGTTTCATATTATCATCGAGTATCATATATTGGATGTTATGCAAGCTCTGAACAAATCTTGAACGGAACTTTCACAAGAATTTACAATACCCGACCAGAATCCAATCCTGAGTTTGATGAAGCTTCAGGCCTTCAGCTTCCCCACAGAAAATAGTTAGGGCAAACCCTTTGCAAAACCATAGCTTTCATGCAAAGATGACGCTCAGAACATGCCAGCTTCCAAACACATTGAATAATACATAATCTCCCATACTCTCTCTCTCTCAATCAGACAGTTTATATTTGGATTTGAATTTAGGAAAAGAAATAAGATGGCTACAAACCAGCTTGCCTCGCCAATCTCATAACTATAAAGCTCATAAAAGTGGAAGCTTGAGGGCAAGCCATCATCGCCTCCATTCAATTGAAGCCAAATCATCCACAAAAAATAGAAATAAATATAATAATTGATCGATAGGCAAAATTGCAAGAAACCTATTCAGATTTTTGCATGAAAAAATAAGAGATGTAAAATAAGTAAAAGATTACTAAATGAAATTATCCCATCACTTGAACCCCCTCTCAAGACATTTTAGGAAAAATTCCCCCAGTAATTTTCCCAAACTCTGAAGGCTTCACAAAAATTTTAAATACAGATAATAATATGAATGAAGATATCAATCACCAATTTTTTAATGAGGATCAACTGAAACCCCAAACAGAGCAAGCAAATTACAAAGATCCCAAAACCCCGCGTGGCCCAGCCCCAGCCCCCAGCCCCAGCCCAACCCCAGCGTGGCCAGCTAAACACCAACACCAACCCTAAGGCAAACCCTAACCCCAGCCCCACCCCAGCAGCAGCCGAACCCCAACCCTAACCCTAAGGCAAACACCAAATTAAGAATTAATATTTTAATTCTTGAACGTCTGTGCCCGTAGGGGTAACCCTTTAGGGTTACCCCTACGGATTAATCCGTAGGGCCAAGTTAAATCTGCCCCTACGGATTAAAAATTTTGTAGTCAAAATAGAGCCGTCTATTGGGAACGACATCAAACTACATACAGAAAAATTAAGGATCGCTAGAAATTTTGTCAAAATTTTATCACTAACAGTGAACCTGTATCCAGCCTACCCACATCCTGGTGAAGGAAGGGATGAAATTTAAGCTAGTGCAAAGGGATGAACCCCCAGCAAACCAGTCAACAAAGAGGAAAGGATAATGCAGTTTAAGCTAGTGCAAAGAAAGGTACAGTCCCCCAAATACTCTCATAGCTCAGGAAAGCATCTTGATGAGGGGGGAGATAAAAAGAGTTTTGCAATAGGGAATTGTATCCCATTCCTGAGGTACGGCATAAGCCTAGGAGCCAAGTTGAAATGCACTGGCAAATAACCCCTCCACACACACGCATGCACATGCACACAGACACATACAGAGTTGTAAATCATATATGAGGATAATTACACAATGTAAATTCTTGATAATAGAAGCATCCTGCAAAACCACAAACCTTTTCAGTTATATGCAGTCATGAGGATCAAACTATAGCTAGGTATTGCAAAGATCACAAAATTGAGTAGATTTGTTACATTTGTTCATTCTAGTTTGGGTGTTCAAATTCCATATTCTCGATTCCAATATCACCCCTAACCCTAACCCTAACCCAGCCCCAGCCGAACCCCAACCCAACACCAAACCCTAACCCGGCCTAACCCTAACCCCAACCCAGCCCCAGCCGAACCCCAACCCAACACCAAACCCTAACCCGGCCTAACCCTAACCCCAACCCAGCCCCAGCCGAACCCCAACCCAACACCAAACCCTAACCCGGCCTAACCCTAACCCCAACCCAGCCCCAGCCGAACCCTAACCCAACACCAAACCCTAACCCGGCCTAACCCTAACCCCAACCCAGCCCCAGCCGAACCCTAACCCCAACACCAAACCCCAACCGAACCCTAACCCTAACCCCAACACCAGTCGAACCCCAACCGCCGATCGAACCCATACCCTAACCCTAATCCTAACCCTAACCACAACCGATACCTAATCCTAACCCTCATCGATCGCTACCCTAACATCATTATAATAATGTTTAACTAATTACCTGTAGGCGACGACGGAGAGGTAATCGGCGACGACGAGGGCGGTGGCGACAACGAGAACGGAGCACGGTGGCGACCACGAGATCACTGCAGGCGTGGCGACGACGATTCGGCTTGGATTCGGCGACGACGAGATCACTGCAGCGCGGCGGCGACGACGATCTCGATTTGGGAATTTGGTTTCGCGCGAGCGAAAGAAAGAGAATAAGAAATAATCGGCGTAGGGATCGATCTCTTAAATCCCTATTTATATGCCCCTACGGATTTACCCGTAGGTGCTTGGTTTGCGCCACCGTAGGGGCAAAAAACACTTTAAAATTTAATATATTTTAAATAAATATTGAACGACCGTAGGGGCAACCACTTTGCCCTACGGATTAATCCGTAGGGCCAAACTTTAACTGCCCCTACGGATGTTGTTATCCGTAGGGGCAACCCCTTATTTTACTAGTGGCGTTTGGGGGCGCTATTATTCCAGTTTAGGGACATTGTGGTCCATTGCCAGTTTAGGGACGTGGTGGTCCATTGTTCCCATTTGGGGGACAGATATTGGTTTAAGGACGCATTAGTCCATGAGTTTAAGGACCCTTCAATCTGTATTATCAGTTTAGGGACATAATGGTCCAACATTCCCGCTTTGGGGATGAATGTTGGTTTAAGGACGCATTAGTCCATAAGTTTAAGGACCCCACAGTCCGTATTCCCATTTTGGGGACGAATGTTGGTTTAAGGACGCATTAGTCCATGAGTTTAAGGACCCCACAGTCCATATTGATGTGTGGCTGTCGGGACCCGTCACCTCTCTGACGACGTTGAAGGATTACAACGACAAATATCAGAGGAGTTCGGAGATATACCCTTGAACCGGATGTAAATTGATTTGAGAGAGCAGTCGTGCTCAGTCAATTTAATTTGAGGACTTACGGCCAGAATTGGGCTAAGTCCAGTTGAAAATGTTCAACATTTTATTTTGTGTTTGGCCTGTCAGGGCTTTATTTGGGCTCTGCCCTTTTAATAATGCAGTGCATTTTTTCTGGCCTGTTAGGCCTTTTTAATTGGGCTCTTTCCCTTTTTTATAATGCAGAGCATTATGCCTCTCAATTAAATGCATAGCATTTATCTTGGCCTGTTAGGCCTTTTTAATTGTGCTCTGCCCTTTTTAAATAATGCACTACATTTTGTTTGGTCTGATAGACCTTTTTATTGGGATCTACCCTTTTTAAATAATGCAGAGCATTTACTCTTCTGACAGTGTGCCACGTGGCCTGTCAGGCGCTCTGTGCCAATTGAGGAGCGCAAGGCATAAACTGATGTGGAGGCGACACGTGTCACGCTCTAGTGAGCGCAAGCGCAGTGCAGAGCGTAGCGCAACTGCGCTGACACGTGTCGCGCAGCGCAGAGTGCAGCGCAACTGCGCTGACGCATGTCGCGCAACGCAGAGCGCAAGTTGCCTGAAGCGTTGCTTCCTTTATTTAAATAGAGCCTTACTCTGATTGGGTGCGCTGTCTTGGGCACAGCACTGGCGTGTCAGCTTTTGACACGTGGCGCGCAGTGCACTGCGCGCAGCGTAAGGAATCTGAAGCGTTGCTTCAATTTTTGAATTTTTGAAATTCAAACAGAGCTTTGCTCTGATTGGGGAAACAAATGCCCCACCCACCGTTGCGCTCACGTGGCGCACACTTGAGTGCAGCGGTGACAAGATCCCAACCGTCAGATCAACTCAGGAATTGAAGGGGCACTTAGACGCTTATAAATAGGACCATTGGCCCTTCACAGATGATCATCATTTTCAAGAATTTTGATTTTCAGAGCCTTGCTCTTGTTTTCAAGAACTCCAGAACCTTGCTCTCATTTCCAAAGTTAGAACTTTTAGAAAAACTTTAGGTAAAATTAATCTTAAATAAAATTAATTTTAATTAATCTTAACTAACAGAGGCTTGCTCTCATAGATCTTCTGATCCAAAGAAAACCCCTTTGGGGTTTCACCAACAGAGCCTTACTCTCAAGAATCCATAGATCTAAAGGGATCTTGTTTCAGGGTTTTTAACCCATGAACAGAGCTTTGCTCATGGACAAAATATAGATCTTTTTGATCTAAAAATGAAGAACTCTTAAGAGTTTTCATGGATCTTTAAGATCCCAAAATTTTTAATTTTTAAGAATTAATTTTCCTTTGATGGATTTTTCCATCATTATCACAGAGCTAGGCTCTTTTAATCTTTTAAGGAATTTTATTCCCTTGAGACCAGAGTTTGACAAGTGTCACTCTGTGACAGAGCTTTGCTCTGAAAGGGGAGATTTTCTCTTTGTCTATAAGGATTTCTCATTAATGAGAATATTCTTTTGGGGATCTTCTCATTAATTGACAGTCTCATCCAATGATGGGGCTGTCTTATTAACCGATGCATTGTTATCTAGATTTTGTGGGTCCCCCTTTGGTCCCCCTTCACTGCATTGCAGTGTAGTATCAAGCGTCAGGCTTTTAAAATTAAATTATGACACTGACGGCTGAATCTTGTTTTTCTTTACAGGCAATCATGTCTGCTGATCTATCTTTCCCATTTGTTCGCTCAGAGGAAGGATTTCCCGAGGCGCCGGTGGACCGGGAGGTGCTCGCTCTCATTAAAGATCATGACCCCGAGCACAAGAACCTTCATCTGTGGGGTAGGTGGTATAATGAAATCATCAAGGGTCGCCGAAGCTTCGGTTGCGCGACGCCGTCTGAGCCTATCTCGTCGATCCCCTATGCGGATGAACCCCCGGTGAAGTATGCCGTGGAGGTCGTGAACTGGAATTCGGAGGATCTTCTCCAGCCTTCGATCGCTGCCATTCCCGTGCAGCCGCCGCCGGCCGTGGATATTCTGGGGTGACGCATATGTCAGGGTGAGGCACGCCCTTGGGGATAGGCTTATAATATTGGATTGACCCCTCGACAACCGACCGGATATTTGCAGTAGGCCAGGTATATCCTATCAGCGAAAAGGACGCATCTGATGAAGATTGGTCTGTACTCTGCAGTCTACGTCTCATTGTTCGAGTATCCTGTTCCTCCAACATGGTGGGTTAAGGCATTCATAGAACAATGGAACATCACCACCCATACCTTCCTTCTATCGGACAGGGAAGTCTCCATCTCCCTGGAAGAGTTCGCTGAGATCTCAGGTTTGCCGGTGAGGGGGAGCATTATGAGGAGCTGCTTCCTCCTGACGAGTATGTCTTCGCCACCAAGCCATTGGTGATGGGCCTAACACCCGAGAATGCTATTCAGGACCAGTTTCCGAGTCTGGTGAAGGTGCTGAACATATATGAAGGTCTCTATTTGGAATCGGGAGTCCGGGGAGTCAGTTTTGCAGATTTCATTGCCCGCTTTCTTCGACCGGAGGTTCTATCGCAGCAGAGTGAAAAGTTCGCCAAGCTTGACGACCCCTTCGGCTTCGGCTTAGATTGTCGACCAGCATTGGAAGACGATCAAAAGGATTTCTATCTCCCCGATGCCGTCATCATGCCCTTATCAAAAATCGCTGCCCCGGGCATTGATGAGGAGACCTTCTTTTTAGGGTTTCTGGGATTGTGGCTGTGCTGGTTCACGCTCCCCATGCACCCGCGCTACATGACACTGTCCATTTTCTACCCAGCGCATCGGATGGTGGCTGGCCTACAATTGTCGATCGGAATCGCCGGGCTAGCTCATCTATACAATGGACTCAGCATGGCGGCGGACGCTAATGAACCTGGGGTGCAACCTGCCAATTTCCCGATGCACTACTTCACTTCGTGGATGGAAATGCATATGCTCGGGGTATTCGGCATTCATAAGAGCCCTTCGTTTTTCGAGAGGTTCAGACTCCCAAGAATCATGCGGCTGATCGGCGCCTCGATTGTGAATCCGCCTCCGCGGGAGGCTGGGGGGTTGCTCCTTCGTCCGCACCTGGTCGGAGCGAGGATTTTTTTCATGGACAAAGTCGTGACTATCGGCTCGGAGACCTCTAAGGCGGTGTTGGCGCTGCGTGATGGCTTCAAGGATGGGGCCTCCGTACTGAAAGCCCGGGAGATTTTTCACCTATACTCCATCCGGACGGGCTTCCTTGTGTTCAGGAAAAACGACATGGCGCTCTTCATGAGGTATAACCCCCACCGGTTTGCCCAACAATCAAGCTATAATCAGGGGGTCCCACTGGAGGCGTTTTTAGAAGAGCCCGCGGCCACCATGGAAGGGATATGGAGCGCGATGCACCATTTTATGCGGTTGAATACGGGCTCCCATTTCTTTATCAGCGAGCCGAGCTGCGTCCCCCGGGTCCTCCACGCGTACGTGGCTTGGTATGTGTACGCGATGGGTGCCATCATCCGAGAAGAGAAGCGTATGTTGGTCGACCGCAAGGGTGCGCCCCCTGGCAGCGACCGCAAAGCTCCCCTGAGTCCAAGGATCCCGGTCGTTCCTCCGCTGAGAGATGCTAGAGCTGGGCCACCGCGCGTGTTGATCAACCAAATAGTGTTGTTTCCCCAATCAGAGCAAAACTCTGATTGAATTTCAAAAATTCAAAATTTGAAGCAACACTTCAGATTCCTTGCGCTGCGCACAGTGCGCCACGTGTCAAAAGCTGACACACCAGCGCTGCGCCCAAGACAGCGCACCCAATAAGAGCAAGGCTCTATTTAAATAAAGGAAGCAACGCTTCAGGCAACTTGAGCTCTGCGCTACGCGACACGTGTCAGCGCAGTTACGCTGCGCGACACGTGTCAGCGCAGTTGCGTTGCGCTCTGCGCTGCACGACACGTGTCAAGCGCAGGTGCGCTTGTGCTAACTGTGCCAGCACTAAATAACAATAAAATTCTGGAAAGAACTTTCCAATCTTGTTAAAAATAAGAAGATTATCTTCTGTAAAATAGAAACCCTAGGATCAAAGATCCAACGGTGGGGAAAAATCCCTAAATCACTCAGAGAAAGATCTCTTTAACTGATTTAACAAATCAATTGGCACTATATAAAGGCCCCTAGATTCTAAGTCTAAAACACACAGAGAAAAAGAAAAAGAACTCCTCTAAAACTTTGAGAAGAACTTGAAGAAAAAAAAAGGTAAACCTTTGAGAGAAAAAAGGAAGAAGAAGTTCTTCTAAAAAGATCAATTATCTAAGAACAAAATCAAAGATCTTCAATAAAAAATGATAATATTAATTAAAAAAAGAGAAGTAATTTACTTCTTTACTAGATCTTTTGATCTATATAAAGGCATTGCCTTTTGATGAACCACTGGTTTTTAAAACTTGAGACAGAACCTCTTTAGAATTAAAGAGATTCTGTTCTTTAATCTAAAATAGATCAAGATGCGCTCTGCGATTTTGAATAGTGCCTTGCACTTCTGAAATGAGCCTCTGCGCTCTTGGGTTGGCGCAAGTCACCAGAACACGCCACGTGTCAACCCCAGAATAATCTGCGCCTTGCGCTTTAAAAAATGAGCATTGCACTCGTGAATTGGCGCACTGCACCAGAGTGCGCCACGAATCAGCAACGCAATAGCGCAGCGCACTGTGCTTGCGCTCACCAGAGCGTGACACGTGTCGCTTCCACATCAGTTTACGCCTTGCGCTCCTCAATTGGCGCAAAGCGCCTGACAGGCCACGTGGCACACTGTTAGAAGAGTAAATGCTCTGCATTATTTAAAAAGGGCAGAGCCCAATAAAAAGGTCTATCAGACCAAACAAAATGCAGTGCATTATTTAAAAAGGGCATAGCCCAATTAAAAAGGCCTAACAGGCCAAGATAAATGCTATGCATTTAATTGAGAGGCCTAATGCTCTGCATTATAAAAAAAGGGACAGAGCCCAATTAAAAAGGCCTAACAGGCCAGAAAAAATGCACTGCATTATTAAAAGGGCAGAGCCCAAATAAAGCCCTGACAGGCCAAACACAAATAAAATGTTGAACATTTTCAAATGGACTTAGCCCAATTCTGGCCGTAAGTCCTCAAATTAAATTGACTGAGCACGACTGCTCTCTCAAATCAATTTACATCCGGTTCAAGGGTACATCTCCGAACTCCTCTGATATTTGTCGTTGTAATCCTTCAACGTCGTTAGAGAGGTGACGGGTCCCGACAGCCACACATCAATACGGACTGTAGGGTCCTTAAACTCATGGACTAATGTGTTCTTAAACCAACATTCATCCCCAAAATGGGAATGATGGACCACCATGTCCCTAAACTGGTAATACGGACTGTGGGGTCCTTAAACTCATGGACTAATGCATCCTTAAACCAACATTCGTCCCCAAAATGGGAATACGGACTGTGGGGTCCTTAAACTCATGGACTAATGCGTCCTTAAACCAGCATTCATCCTCAATACAGGAATGTTGGACCACTATGTCCCTAAACTGGTAATACGGATTGTGGGGTCCTTAAACTCATGGACTAATGCGTCCTTAAACCAATATCCGTCCCCCAAATGGGAACAATAGACCACCACGTCCCTAAACTGGCAATGGACCACTATGTCCCTAAACTGGAACAATAGAGCCCCCAAATGCTCTTTTGTCGGATCTAAACAATCCTGTTAAGTTGATCTTAGTCTTAAATTGGACTAACGTATCCTTAACAAATGTTTAAGTTGATATTAGCCTCAAAAATGGCTAACGTATCCTTAAACCAAAACCCCCAAAACCAAATCTAAGAAAATACGGATTTGGACTAATCCACGTCCTACGGGCGACGACATAAATTAGTCTCCGTATACAATCCACGGGCAACCACAAACAAAACAAACACCCACGACACGAAGTGAAATTCTGGAGAAGGAGAAAGTTGTTACCGCGGTGCGGTAGCGTAATTAACTGCAGGGGCTTGCACCTGCAGGGAAGAGCGTCCCAACAATCAAAAACCCCTCTAACGAGGGGGAATCTGACGAAGTCTGCTACATCGGCCGCATCCGTCTAAACCTCCGATACACGGAGCCATAAATCAACTTGGCATCTTCGGAGAGGTGGACGGATAAAATCAAATAGCATCTGCCCCGAATCTCAGGCAAGACGTCTTCACGCCGCGCCGTCTTTCGGAGGGGAACAGATGGCGCCAGTTAAATTGGCAGAATTAAAGAAGCAGATAGAAGATCTTTTGAGCAAGGGATTTATCCGTCTAAGTGTTTCCCCGTGGGGTGCTGTCGTGCTATTGGTGAAGAAGAAAGACGGTTCCTTGCGCATGTACATCGATTACACGGAGTTGAACCGAGTGAACATGAAGAACAAGTATCCCATTCCCCCCATCAATGACTTGTTTGACCAGCTTGGTGGTGCTCAAGTATTTTCTAAATTAGACCTTCCGTCAGGGTACCACCAAATCAGGGTCAAGGCAGAGGATGTATGCAAGACGGATTTTCGAACCCAGTATGGCCACTGTGAGTTTCTTGTGATGCCATTCTGTGTTACCAATGCACCGGCCATATTTATGGACTTGATGAACAGGGTTTTCTCCAAGTACTTGGATCAGTTTGTCGTCGTATACATCGATGACATTCTAGTCTATTCCAGAAGTCGAGAGGAGGACCCCGAGCATCTACGTATTGTATTGCAGGTTCTACGGGAGGAGAATCTCTATGCTAAGCTAAGTGCGAGTTTTGGCTCGACAAGGTGGAATTTCTGGGGCATGTTGTTTCGAGGCATTTCAGTGGATCCGACGAAGATCGAATATATCAAAGACTGACCGACACCGAAATTAGTTGCTGAGATAAGAAGCTTCTTGGGATTGGCTGGATATTATCGACAGTTTGTCCAAGATTTTTCCAGAGTAACGGAACCCTTGACGAAGCTCACATGGAAGGAGGTGTCGTATGTTTGGTCGGAGGAATGCACCTAGACATTCGAGCTGTTGACATTGAAGTTGACCATGGCCCCAATCCTGACCATGCCAGACAGCTCAGGTGGCTTGGTTGTTCACAGTGATGCATCGGGAAAAGGTTTGGGTTGCGTATTAATGCAGCATGGTCGAGTGGTGGCTTACGCCTCTCATCAGTTGAAAACATATGAGATGAACTACCCCATGCATGACCTGGAGTTAGCGGTTGTTGTGTTCGTCTTAAAGATTTGGAGGCATTACTTACTAGGCGAAAGAGTGGAGGTGTACACGGATCACAATAGTCTGAAATACGGGTTCACTCAGAAAGAGCTGAATATGAGGAAGCATAGATGGTTGGAGTTGATGGCAGACTACGACATTGATCTGCAGTATCACCCGGGGAAGGTGAACGTCGTTCCTGACGCTCTCAGTCGCAGGCCGTCAGCTGCGTTGCTAACTTGTCAGAAAGGGATTCTCGATGACCTTCAGAGACTCGAGTTGGAGTTAATTACTCCGGGTGTGCCCGGATAGCTCTGGCAGTTGCAAGTTCAATCATCGCTTATAGATCGCATCAAAGCTGCACAGGCTGGAGACCCTCAGTTGCAGAAATTCAGAGGGTTAGTTGAGGCTGGGTTGAGGACAGATTTGTAGATTCAAGAAGATGGTTCTCTGAGATTTGGCAGCCGGCTGTGTGTTCCAAAGGGGGGTATTCGAGATGAAGTCCTAGCCGAAGTACATTGTTCCACTTAATCGGTACTTCCAGGTGGCACCAAGATGTACAGAGACCTGAGGCAGCACTTCGGGTGGAACGGAATGAAGAGGGAGATTGCTTGCTTTGTCTTTAAATGTCTAGTATGCCAACAGGTGAAAGCCGAAAATCAGAGAATAGTGGGGTTGCTATAGCCGCTTTCAGTACCAGAGTGGAGATGGGAGCACTTCACCATGGATTTTATGACGACACTACCTGGAAGTCCAAGGCGTAATAATGTCGTCTGGGTTATTGTCGATCGTCTTACGAAGGCAGCACATTTCTTACCCTTCTGAGTCGGACAAACGACGGAGTCGCTCACGGAAAAATATATGCAGGAGATTGTGAGACTGCATGGGATGCCCGTTACTATCGTGTCTGATCGAGACACCGGGTTCATCTCCCATTTCTAGAAAAGCCTGAAGGGGAGTTTGGGCATGCGCCTCAAGTTCAGCACGGCCTATCATCCACAGACGAATGGACAATCCGAGCGTACCATCCAGACACTCGAGGATATGCTGAGGGCATGCATTCTTGACTTTCAGGGTTCTTGGGAGGATCACCTCCATCTGGTAGAGTTTTCGTATAATAACAGCTACCAAGCTAGCATCCAGATGGCACCGTTCGAGGCTCTGTATGGACAGAAGTGTCGATTCCCTCTGTGTTGGGATGACATAGGTGAACAAAGGTTGTCGGGCCCTGAGCTAATAGTGCAAAAAGTGAGCAAAGTTCAGATGATCAGACAACAAATCAAAGCGGCTCAGAATTGACAGAAGAGTTGGGCAGATGCCGGCAGAAGATCGTTGGAGTTTGGTATTGGTGACCACGTGTTTCTGAAGATATCTCGATGACCATGTGTTTCTGAAGATATCTCCCACTCAGAGAGTGATCGGGTTTGGTAGTCGCGGGAAACTCAGTCCCCGATTCATCAGACCTTTTGAGGTGCTAGAGCGAGTAGGAGAGGTGGCCTATCGACTAGCCTTGCCTCTATCGCTAGCTGGTGTGCATAATACTTTCCATGTTTCTCAGTTGAGGCACTACGTTCGGGATGACAGCCATATCCTAGACCATTCGGAGTTAACTTTGGGCATTGATCTGTCCTACGAGGAGCAGCCTACCACCATTCTCGATTGTCGGGAAAAGTGCTGGAGAATAAAGTCATTCCCTTAGTTCGAGTTTTTTTGGGTGGTCGTTCTCGAGGAGAGTCTACCTGGGAACGTGAGAAGGACATCCGTGCATGTTTTTCACATCTGTTTATGTAGTGTTGTCGTTCCGTTGTTTTCATTTTAATTTCGAGGACGAAATTTTTGTATGGAGAGTATGATGTAAATCCCCAGTTTCCGTATATTTATTTCCCGTATTTTTTTCCAGATTTTTCCTAGAATTTTTACACATTTTAAAAAAGATTTTTTATTATTTTATTTATTAAATTATTACCTAAACTCTAAAACAAATCCTAAATTCTAAACCCTACCCTACCCGACTCCACTCACCCGAACTGACCTGACCCGCTCACACCCTACTTCTTCTCCCTCGTTCTCGCTTCTTTTCGCGCCTTTTATTCCCAACGTCTCTCCCCACTCCTCGCGCCCACGCCCGCTTCTTGCACCTCCGTGACGACCATGTCCCCGCCAACAACCTCCGCCTGACTCGCACGCGGGATGACCCAGCCACCCATGTTTCCTCGCATCCCCTAAATACTCTCTTCCTTCTCGCTCGTGCCGACGCCCTGCGGTGCCCACTTCCCCAGCGTCCACGACGACCTCGATCCCTCGCTCATCTCCCTCTGCTTCACTCTCTCACTCATCTCTCTCTACTTCACTTTCCGTCCCTCGTCTTTCTCTAACTCTCTCTCTCTCTCATTCCCACCCCTTCCTCGTCATCGTCTCCGGCAACCAACCGAACCACCGACCACGCATGAACCTCCCCTCTCGTCACCACAACGCCCGAGCCTAAGCCACTGCACCCGAACCCACGACCAACTACCTACTGAACCCCTACACCTCACCGACGAGCCCCGACCACCTTATTATCATCGACCCCCTCATCACTTCCACCGTCAACTCATCTCCATCACCTCCTCTCCTCCACCGCCGACTCTCCACCAGGCGACAACCGATGCCCTCGGGGTCCCAAGCCGACCCCGGCTCCTCCTCCTTCACCCGAGCGCGACCCCGGCGTCCACGATCTTCGAAGCTCCCCGATTCTCCGAGCTCCAAGCTCATAGCCCCAGAGCTGCCTGAGCTCACCGCCGGAAGACCCTCTACATTCGACGCCTCCGTGCTATAGCATCCATGCCCGCCTCCGCACTGCCACCATGCCATGGATGCACCACAGCGTACCCAGACATGTCACGTCCCATACCCACTCTCCACGCCACACACATCGTGCCACGCCGTGCCATCCCCCATGCCCCGTCGTGCCAGCCCGTGTCACTCCATACCTTGATCCAGTGCAGGCATCGTGCCCACTCCCGTACCAGCATCGCGTTCGGTACCGTGTCGTGCCGTGCCACTCTCGTGCCACGCGCCATGTCCAGCATCGTATTGTCTCGTGTGTCGAGACGAACTCCGCAAGCGGTGTCGCTCCTATATCAGCGACCGAAGGCAAATGAAAACCCGATCACTTGCTTTACATGCTAGTATTATTTTAAATGGATTGATAGGTTTTCATCGTAATGATATTATTGCATACGTATCTACATCGTCATAATAGCCGCATTTTGAACTTATAACCATTGATAATGTCTATAGTGGTCAGAACGTGAACATGGGATACCTCTTATTTTAATTGAGTAGATTAAGCGCACCCCTCGTTTAATAACCGTACACTAGTTAAATACTCGATACAAATTCCTAAACCAAAACATATCTTGTTATGGAGGAACCTATGATAATTAGATCCTTTTATTGATTATGAATACTGTGTCGGAATTTGGATGCAAAATATCGTGTTTATAAGCATGTATCGTCGCCCCCTAAAGGCGACACTAAATCTGAATTTTTGCAGCGCATGTTACCTCGTTAAAATTGTTGTGAATTAAATAAAATTTGGAATGTAACGTTCAACGGCTCATATCGAAGCCGACTTGATAACCTAAAACCATCCATAGTTTGTTTCTCGACAATTTTAGATCACTGTAACGATACTTGGTTGCGAACCCGGCACTGGACTGCAGTCCGGGGGAGCGTTTCGTTTTGGATACCAGACTTTGAACACCTGTGCATCCCCGCTTTAGACTGAAAATGCATGGAGCCATATATGAATACATAGATAATTTAATTAGCTAACACCTGAATCTGGTCCCTTTTCGTTTCACTATCGTTTGATATTTAATTTGCATTTTAGCGTACCGATGTGTTCTGCAGTTTCTGCAGTGACCTCTCTTACACAACTACACTAAACAGGACATAAATTCTAATAAAAAATGCTATTGATAATCCGTTTGATGCGTTGGAAACTTAATAGACAGAAATATATTTTATTCAACTGGGAAAACACCTGAATCTGAACATAATCACTGGTAAAACGCGCGTGAAGTTGGGCTTCCAGTTCTGAAACTGGAATTCCAGCAATCGATCGCTACCTTAAAATGACGATAATTCCCTAACCTGAATTCCGATTGACATGAAATTAATTTTATTGTTTAGATGATCAAGTGTGCTTCGTACGTATTTTATATTATTTTGGTCTATTCTATACGTGTGATTTATCGTAAATTTTGCAGGTTATATGGTATTGGTGGTCATAAAATAGTGAATATCTGTTCAGTGCATTTCTGCCTATTTTCGTGCTTGCTTTATACCTGCTTCATAGTGATCGTTCACACTGAGACCTAGCGACTGTTTTGCATTGTCGATATATTAGTGTTAGTTATTGGGTTTTGGCAAATACGACAGTGATATTGATAAGTGGAAAAGTGATTGAAAATAACAGCGATACGCATTTGTTCACAACCTATCTAATACCTGAATACATACTATAACCTGGGAAATGGGTAAATCAAGGTGGAATTGAACTCGTATTTAGCAAGTTACAGTGATTTAGAGGATGATCATTCTCTATTAGTGATATATATACATATACATATATTAGGTTGTGGGCCTAGCGGCACGGCTGACAGGGTTATGTCCCGGGCACAGCGGACCGTAGTCTCGGACATGCACGAGACCCTTATTAAAAACGAGCATTCTTTCCACCATTTGATTTCATTGACTTAGCGACCGATGAGTAGTGACATACACATTGCCCAGTTTACTGACATGATATGTAACAACCCTAATTTTCCTATACACTTTTCTATACAAATTTTTTTTAAAATTTTTAAAAATCCATAAAGGAGTATTTTAACCTGAGCACAATATATATATAAGTAATTAATTTGTTTTTAAATAACTCCATTTTTAGTGTACATAAAATTGTTTTAAAATTAAAGTAATACTTAGGGTATTTAGTGTTGCTGTTACCACTTTAAATAGTTATTTTCCCACAATAATTACAAGAATGAGCTTGTAGCTCATTGGTAATACCTTGCACTGCTAAACCAAGCCACCATAGTTCAAATCGCATGCCTCACATTATTTTTGTATTAATTTTGTTTTAATTTCTTTTGGAAGTCAACGGTCAAAAGGCCATAACTCCCAAAATATGTACTGGACAACAAAAAGTAAATATACCAAATTGTACCCCCAAAGAATCCCCAGCCATTGGAGCCCTGACTCGGCCCGACTCGGCACCGCCGGCAGGCGACTCGGCCGACTCGGTCCGGCGCCGCCGGCCGGACTTGGCCAGACGGCCGAGTCACCAACTGAGAAAAGTTGTCTCTTGACCCGGTCCACCCTCCTGCATAATCTAAATGCTTGGATCGGTTACCAATTGCCCAATAAATCCCTTTTAATCCTAGGTTTAATGATTTTTAATGAATTTTATATATTTTATATATTTATTTTATTAAAAACCCTAATCCTGGACTGACCCTATATAAACCCCCATACCCTCTACCCTCTCACCCTACATTCCTAAGTCCACTCTCTAAAAATTTCAACAGAACTTGGTACGTGAGAAAACGAGCGAAAGGCGAAGCTCTGACGAAATCGACGGCGAAATTCCGGTGATCGTGCTAGGACCTCTTCACGACGTTTCGACGCACCGGCAAACCCTCTACCTCCCTCTCACTCTCTAGCGTTGTCCAAACCCGTAAGTCCCTCTTTTCTACTGTCACGACCCAAGTTTGGATGTGACCGGCACTTAGATTATATCATATCTAAAGATATGCACAAGTCCAAGTAAGTCGAAAACCAAGATCATAATACCTTAATGCGGAATTATTTATAAAAATTTAGTTTTTTAAGTAAAAATCCCAATTCATGAGGTTAATTTATTAAACAAATAAGAAAGGTTAAGTTTAGTTGTATTCCTAGTTGGAATCAACAATATTAACAATGAACATGAATATAAACATATAGAACATCACTATGAATCTCATAAAGAAAGAAACTATGATATACTGACCAAATGATTTCAACTGTCCATATATATATAAAATCTCTCATTCTAAGTCAAAATACAGGTTTGATGGAGACCTTCTAGATACAAAATACAAAATCAAAAAGGAAGGTTACTACACATGTAACCTACCTAACAAAAGATGAAATACAACTGTGAAAGTAACTCCACCTCGCAGCTACCCGTCCACTCTATCCCTGCAAGGAACTGTGGCACAACGGGGGTGAGTTGTCAACTCAGTGAATATAACTAACATATAACGGTGAATAAAGTAAATATGACAATCATACTACGGAAATATGAATCAAAATGAGGTATGAGTATATGTGAAATTCAACAATAAATCTCCTGATACTAGGGAAATCTTAACTCAATAAAATCATTTCTCAGTGTCCATCAACGACACAAAACTTCCATTTCATATAGGCATCATTCCCCGAATGATCCTGAATCAACAATACCAGTCGTTATCATCTAGATACACGCCGTATATTTATCACTAACTCCAGTATCGAGTAACCTCGCTAGGCTCCCCCGTCTCAATACGGCTATCCTGCCCCTCGGTCTCGACCGGGTCCACCATGTATCCAACTGTATATCTCCCCCACTCAGTATGGATAACGTATAATCCGCGACCGTATATCTTCCCCACTCGGTCCGGAATAAAACCAAAACAGAAATCATCTCATAGTGGACATGACACATCAATCATGAAAACACTGGATTTATGTAATAGTATTCAAAACTCAAAACCATAAATCCTCAATTCTGCAATTACCTCATATATAACACAGAAATACGCATATGGTAACATGACGTAAACAATGAAATTTACTACTATTATTGATATGTGAAATACGATATAAATTCATGTTAACAAGTATGATGTTTAAGTGTAAAGTGACATAGCAATATCGACGAGGTGTGTGTAGCATATAAAATGTGCACGTGGCATGACTCGTCGATAATTGTGAAGTGTTCTAACAACTATGCAATTTATATGTGTATATAATGAATGTAATTCATCAATTGGGCATAACAATATATAACATTAAGTTAAATAAAATTACGGGCGAAACACGCCATCTTTACAAAATTCCCCGGTAGATGTTTAGTCTACTCACCGGAAAGATCGAATCTACTCCGGAATTGCTAATCCTTTCCCTTTCCTCGCCGCTTCCGAAATTCTTGTATCCGTATCTAAATTTACAATTTAACTTATATAAGAAAATTGGCTATTCCGATATGACGGAAATGAAAAACACCCTTTTCCCACATACAAGTTACATACTATTTAATTATATCAAGTTATTAAACACTTAATCTTGCTGAATTTTAACCTTAATCTGTACTGTTACAGAATATAAAACGCGACGTGTTTTAGACGTATCGTATATAGTGTTTTGAATTACCCTTCCGATATATGTTTCCAGATTCTCTTTATAGTGAAACTAGTTTAATTAAACAGTACCAAAATAACCAAGATAACACACTGGAGCATACCCAATAGAGCAAACCCACCTAGCTCCTAACATGGCCGGCGACACCGGATTTTCCCTTATGGCCGCCGGCCAAAAACCGGCCCCCTGGTGTCGTGGTCTTGTGGTTTACTCTAGTTGTTACCTATATCATTTTAACTCTGTTTAGTTCAATTAATTATCTTCTAAATATTAGCAGATTTTAACAGAGCTTAATGTTAACTAAAATACGATATTATATGACTTGATTAACTCTAAACTAACTAAGCTACAGAATTTACTCCCTACTGTGTTTAAGAGTTTTACTCTCCTATATTGCTGTAGGAATAACCCTCCAAATTGCTAAGTCCCTCCTAACTTGATGATGATCAACTCATAGAACATAGCTCCATTCTTCTTCCTCTTGTTCTTTCATGTTCTCTTTTAAATTTCCTTTTCTTTTTAAATTTCTTTAAGTTTTATTCTCAGTTTTGAACTGAGAATGAGCTTTTTAAATGAATGGAGGAAGGGATAGGGTTAAGGAGGTGGTGTCAAGTGTTCAAGTGTGTGTGTTTCATGCAAGGAGGAGGTGGAGGTTGAAGGTGTGCTTGCAAGCATGAGCTGGTTAAGCTTTATCATCACATTTTTCTTTTTGATCTAAATAAAATTCTGAACTAATTTGACTTTTCCACCACTTTCAATTAAAACCTTAACTATCTTATATTTGCATAACACTTTAAATTTTTATATATTAACCCCTCACAACCTAACTTATTATAAAACACACATTTTGTTAAAATGAAGCTAAATTTGTCACTAAAACCCTTATAACTTATTTAATTTGCATTCAAAAATTCTAATTTAATTTGTACTACATATAACTTATGAAGATTGACATATTTTATTTTAACAGTTTTTTGATTTATCAAATTATTATTAATTTAATTAATTTTTATTTATTTCTAAATATTACAAATGTTACAATATTCCCCCCTTAAGAAAATTCGGTCCCCAAATTTAAAATAATTACTAGACATACCTATGAAAAGATGTGGAAATTTCTTTCGCATTGCGTCCTCCGTCTCCTAAGTAACCTCCTCGCGATTCTTTCCTTGCCAGAGAACCTTTACAGATGGAAGTATCATCGATCGTAGTTGCTTTGCCTGTCTGTCCAGAATAGCGACGGGCTGCACTGTATAGGATAAATCTGGCTCAAGCTGGAAAATCTGATGCTGGATCGCGTGAGATGGATCGTGAAGAAATCTGCGAAGCATCAAAACGTGAAACACCGGATGTACGTCGGGAAAATTAGGTGGAAGTGCTAACCGATAAGCTACAGCGCCCACCCTCTTTAAAATCTCGTAAGGTCCAACATATCTGGGGCTGAGCTTCCCTTTCTTCCCGAAGCGCATCACACCTTTCATTGGAGATACTCGAAGGAACACCTGATCTCCCACGTCAAACTCGAGTTTACGTCGTCGTCGATCTGCGTATGACTTCTGTCTACATTGAGCCGCTTTCATTCTTTCTCGTATCAATTGAATCTTCTCTGTAGTTTCCTGTACTATTTGCGGTCCCAATATACCACTATCGCTAAGTTCCGTCCAGCAAACGGGTGATCGACATTTCCTCCCATACAAAGCTTCAAAGGGTGCCATCTGGATCGTCTCCTGAAAACTGTTGTTGTACGAGAATTCTATCAAAGGTAGGTGACGATCCCTACTACCACTGAAATCTAGGCTACAAGCCCGAAGCATATCCTCTAGTATCTGAATGGTCCGCTCCGACTGACCGTCTGTCTGTGGGTGGAAAGCTGTACTAAAACTCAGTCGTGTACCAAGAGCATCCTGAAGTTTCTGCCATAGCCTGCTAGTGAACTGGGTACCTCGATCTGATACTATGCATGTCAGCACTCCATGTAGACGTACAATCTCATCGATATAAACCTGTGCATACTGAGCAAATCCATACGTCGTCTTCACTGGAAGAAAATGAGCGGCCTTTGTCAATCTATCTACAATCACCCAAATAGAATCATACCCTCTGCTAGTCCTAGGCAGACCCACCACGAAATCCATGGAAATCTGTTCCCATTTCCACTCTGGAATGGGTAAGGGTTGCAGCTCCCCGGCTGGCCTCTGGTGTTCTGCTTTGACTTGTTGACAAGTCAAGCATCGTGAAACATATTCTGCTATGTCCCTCTTCATTCCTTCCCACCAGTAACCATCCTTCAAATCACAATACATCTTGGTGGAACCAGGATGAATACTGTATACTGATCTGTGGGCATCCTCCAAAATCTCACGCCTCAATCCCTTAGAATTTGGCACACAGAGACGAGTCCTAAAACGTAATACTCCATGATCATCAATCACGAACTCCGTCTCCCTGCCCTGCCTAACCTGATCTATAATCTCCATCATACGAGTATCTGTAGGCTGCGCCTCTCGAATGCGATCTAATAACTGAGGTCTGGTGCGAACATGTGCTAGTTGGCCTTCTGTTGGCGAGAACTCAAACTGTATACGACTATTACATAAGATCTGCCAGTCTGTAGAAGACTGTCTCAGCAAAATGCTTAAATGAGATAAATTACTTCCAGGCCTCCGACTCAAGGCATCTGCTACAACATTCGCCTTGCCTGGATGGTACAAGATCTCACAATCGTAATCCTTCACCAGTTCCATCCACCTACGCTGCCTGAGGTTCAGATCTCTCTGCTGAAAGATATACCTTAAGCTTTTATGATCTGTGAAGATTTGACATGATTCTCCATACAAGTAATGTCTCCAAATCTTCAATGCAAATACTACAGCAGCCATCTCTAGATCATGAGTGGGGTAGTTTTGTTCATGCCTCTTCAACTGTCGAGAAGCATAGGCTATAACTCTGCCGTGTTGCATTAACACACAGCCTAAACCCACTCTAGAAGCATCGCAATACACGACGAAACCCCCTGACCCGGAAGGTAAAGATAATACAGGTGCAGTCGTCAACCGCGTCTTCAACTGTTGGAAACTCTGCTCACACGCATCTGTCCACTGAAATTGAACTTCCTTCCTGTTAATCCTGTCAAAGGTGCCGCTATCCGTGAGAAATCCTGTACGAAGCGTCTGTAATAACCTGCCAGACCTAAGAAACTCCGAACCTCCGTAACTGACATAGGCCTGTGCCAGTGTTGTACCGCTCCAATCTTCTTTGGGTCCACACATATACCTTCTCTCGTAACTATGTGGCCCAAGAACTCCACACTATCGAGCCAAAAAGCACACTTAGAGAATTTTGCATACAGTTGATGCTCCTTCAAGGTCTGCAATGTGATACGTAAATGCTGCTCGTGCTCCGTCTGACTCCGAGAATATACAAGAATATCATCTATGAATACTATAATGAACCGATCGATAAATGGTCTAAAGATACGGTTCATCATATCCATAAAAGCTGCTGGAGCGTTGGTGAGTCCGAACGACATCACCAGGAATTCATAATGCCTATATCTCGTACGAAACGCCGTCTTCGGAATATCGTCCTTCCGAACCCTCAACTGATGATACCCTGACCTCAAGTCGATCTTCGAGAAAAACCCAGCTCCTTGCAACTGATCGAACAAGTCATCTATACGTGGTAATGGATACCTGTTTCGTACAGTGACATGATTCAACTGTCGGTAGTCAATGCACATTCTCATACTACCGTCCTTCTTTTTAACAAATAAGACAAGAGCTCCCCATGGTGAAACACTGGGACGAACAAGTCCACTATCTAACAACTCTTGTAACTGGCTTTTGAGTTCCTTTAATTCCATCGGTGCCATTCGATAGGGTGGTATAGAAATAGGCCCCGCACCCGGAATCAAGTCGATGCAAAATTCGATATCTCGATCAGGTGGCAATCCTGGTAACTCAGCAGGAAATACCTCAGGAAATTCTCGTATGATTGGAATTTGATCCAATGGAACTTCAGCGACCCCTAAATCCTGAACAAAAGCCAAGAACCCATGACAACCCTTCTTCAAGAGCCGTCGTGCACAAAGAGCAGAAATCATGTTGACAGGGGTTAACTTGCAATCCCCCTGCACAACAAACACTGGTTCACCTGGAAAACAAAATCTAACCACTTTTCCTCGACAATCTACATAGGCATGACAAGCGGCTAACCAATCCATACCAAGAAGTATGTCAAAATCTAACATGTCAAGGAGGATCAGATCAACTAGCGAATCTCTATCACCAATACGCACCGAACACGATCTGAATACGTGCCGAGCTATAAAAGAATCTCCAACCGGGGTAATCACTACCAATGGTAACTTTAAAAATGATGACTCTTTCCCCAACAAAACTACGAATCGTGAAGATACATAAGAATGTGCAGAACCGGGATCAAATAAAACATGTGCCTCTAATGAGCATACTGTAAGAGTACCTGTCACGACTGCAATTGATGCCTGGGCATCCTGTGGAGTCAGCGCAAATACTCATGCCTGGCCCCTGCCCGCATCCTGTCGTCCTCTACCTCGATCTCCTCGACCTCTCTGAGCACGTCCTGCAAAGCCTCGACCTCGTGGTGCAACTGCCTGGCGTGTAGCGCCAACTGGGGGAGGAAGTAAAGCCATCGGTGTAGGAGGTGGAAGGGGTAAGGCAACCTGTGGAGCAACGGTCCCTCCCTGAGATCTACAATCCCGCGCAAAGTGTCCGGGAAGTCCATAACTAAAACAGGTAGATGGTGGTCTCTGATCATTAGGATAAGAACTGAACATCTGGCCATGTGTCCAACCTCGTCCGACACTGCGGCCTGGAGTATATCTGCCTGGATATGACCCTCTACCTCTGCCAAACTGTCTATTCATCGGCACAACCGGCCTACTCCTCTTTGGCTCCGGAACGACTACTGACTCGCTCAACCGCTCCTCTACTCGAATCGCTGCATCCATGGCATGTTCATATGTATCAAAATGCTGGGAGCCTATCGCCAGATACAACTGCGTGTCCAAACTCCTTAGGAACCTCTTCACCCGAAGCTCCTCCGTAGGTACTAAGTATGGGGCATATCACGACAGCTGGGTGAATCGTAAGTCATAATCTACTACTGACATACTTGCTGATTTCCTCAACGCTTCAAAACTGCTAGCTCTAACGTCCCTCACACTCTGGGGAAGAAATCTGGCAAGAAAGACTGTAGGAAACTCGGTCCACGTCATCGGAGGAAGATTCGTAGCTCGCCCTGTAACGCTTTGAAAATCGTTTCGGTGAAATTTCGGAAAAAAATCGGTAAAATAAGGGGGTTTTCTGTAAAAAGTCAAAATACAAATATCTTATTATAAAAATTAAATATACATATTCTAGCTATGTAATTGCTATTATTTGGTGTTTATTGAGCCGCTGGTGAAATTTCAAATTTTCTGAAAAAAATATTATTTTATTATTATTTTAAGCCGTCACTAATATATTTAATTAGGGAAAATTACAAATTGGAATGAGTTGAAACAAATTTTGTGCATAATGAAACATTAAATAAAATTTTATCATGTGGTTTTTGGAACGAAATCATATGCCAAAACGGTTTAGAAAATATTGAAGAAAAAAGGCTTTTTTTAGCGTAAATGGATGTTTGGGGTATTATATTTATCATTTTTCATCACCCACACCCGTACCCACATCCACACACTCCCATTTACTCCTCCCCTTGAAGAATTCAGCAGCCCCCATTTATTTTCCCCACTTGAATTTCAAAGAAAAGAAATGAAAGAAAAGAAAAGAAAATGGAGAAATGAGGTGGACCTTTGACCTTGAATTGACTTTGACTTCTTCCCCCACTTTCTCTACCTCCCTCTCTCTCCTCTCCCACTCCCATTCAGCCGACCCCCCTCCCTCCTACAGCAGCAACAGGCCCCCCCCCCCATTTCCCTTCTCTTTTCTCTTCAAACTTCATCAAAAATTGCCTCAAATCCATCAAAAAAAATCCCAAAACCCAAATCCGACTCCTACCCATTTTAGCTTAGCCCGTATAGTATGGATCCTTGTGAAAAGAGAGCATTTTTGAGGGCCATGGATGCTTGTGGATCTTCAAATGTTTTTGGGTATAATTCTAAAACATTTTTGCTTAATTTGTTACTAATTTCTTAAAGCTAAACTACTTAAGTGTTAATTAGGCTTAAGTTGCAAGTTTTGGAATTCAAGTTATGAATTTGAATGCAAGTTAGGCTTTTATAAAATTGGTGTATGGTTGTGTGTTATATTTAGGTTTTTTTGTCATGTTAATACAAGATTAGTAGCTTGTGCTGATGGTTAGTTTAAAATTGTGTTAATTTGCTAATTTGCTTACTGGGTTTTTGAAATTGGTTAAATACTTGGGATTAAAAATGTGTTTAGGTTTTTCATGACTTCATTAACTTTATTAAGTGTGGTTTAATACTTTAGATCATGGAAATCCAACCTAAATTGTAGTTTGTGCATTTTGCTATGAAATTGTTAAAAAGGGTATTTTGTAAACTAGAATATTAGGGTTTTTGGAATTTAATGAGATTAAATTCCGGAAATTGTTTCTATGACTTATTTAAGATATTTAATAAGTATATTGGCCGCTACATTCATTTAAACATCATGTTTTGTACAAAAACGGCGAATTGTGCTCGCTAGATTTTCGGAAAAATGACTTTTTAAGTGAAATTGGGGTTTTTGGGAATTGTAAGCTATTTTATATTATAATTAGTGCTTGTAATTGTGCAAATGAGTGTGATTGGATTTTTCTCGATGGTTGACGTTTGTACATCGACGTCGAGGGTTGGTTTGACTATTATTGCATGCGTAGGCGATAGGTTTGGACCTACGCGTGATACGCGTGCCGATTTGATTTTCGTATGCCGTTTCGATTTCGAATTTAGTTTTAATGCGATACGGTGCGTTATGATATGTAGGTACCCCATGTGGATTTCGAGACGACAAGCAAGCGTGTGGCGACGTCGGCACCGGCTAGCGAGGACCAGGTGAGTAGATTTATATCTACGGGGAGAAGTCGGGTGGATGGCGTATAGCACCCCCGCAGTCCGTGGTGATGTGTACGGATGCGTATACACACCAACAATTTATGATATGTTGTTAGGATTTATTA
Source organism: Agapanthus africanus (assembly GCA_030015575.1). Lineage (NCBI taxonomy): Eukaryota > Viridiplantae > Streptophyta > Magnoliopsida > Asparagales > Amaryllidaceae > Agapanthus > Agapanthus africanus. Next base: position 546,376,563 of record CM057337.1, read on the forward strand.
TTGATGAGTTTAGATGGATATTGGTGTTGGATTGGTGCATGGTTACGAAACCTTAGGTAGTGGGTGCACTGCACTTGCATATACACACATATACATACGTGCATACATTCCTTATTTCATATGTGCGTGTATGGGAATATATATATTATGTGTTCACATGGGTATGGGTCTATGTGTTCATATACTGGATTTGAGGATAGTATTTGGAATTTGAGATGAGTCGATAAGATTGGGCTTGAGGCCAGGAGATCGGTGACGTGATTTGGTTCGTATTGAGATACGACATGATGTTTTAGCGGGTCTTCAGACATAGTAATTCTTACACCCGCATGCATACATAGATGGCATCAATATTGTACTAGACGTATGACATTATTCCGGATCATGATATTTGATAAAGAAGATACCAAATGATTAGTGTGATTGATGTGACTTTGACCCGTACCCAGATTTAGGATGCCGTACGACGGATTTACGTACGAGCTATATCTTGATGATTGATCCGCACTCTTGACTTGGGATGTCTGATTTTAGATATGGTATCGGATATGATATTATTGAGGCGGGATCACCGACTAATATATATACAGGTATGTATATGTATCGACTCAGATGTTAGGCGGTTTCCTTACCTGTAGTTCAGCTTGTTAGCTTAACCCTTTAGTTTAGTTTAGTTGTTAGATTAGATTCGATTCTTACCTATTTCAAAAACTAACGAATCGTGGGTATTTTAAAAGACATCCCAAGGGATCCTACGGATATTTCAAAAGACGTATCTTTTCATAAAAACACCGTAGCCCCTATTTTCAAAACCCCAGGATTCGTGTTATTTCAAAAGGCACCATTTGTAGGTCTTATATTAGATTATTACAAATTAGTTATCGTTGTGTCTAGTATTCAGCTCCCACATATTATTGTTGTTCGCTCTGCCTCGCATACTTATTTTGCTGCATATTCCATTATTGATATCATGCTGTTATGACACCAGCACCATTACCGATGATGCGTATGTAACACGTACACCTACTTGCCAGCTCACACACATCTTCATCAGTAATTGCCATGTCACGTACACTTTAGAGAATATATTTGCTTGACTTAGCTTGTTAGTTAGTAGTTTGATATGATATTAGTGTACCTGCCTTACATGCCTAGTTTATTAATCATACATTGCAACTTGGTTATTGATACCAAATGCATTCATTATCATTGACATATGCACTTGTGATGATTTCTTGAGATTTATGATATTTCTGGATTTCGGGGAAAGCCGCAAAATTTACAACTTATGATCTTTTAAAATATAAAATGTTGCGGTTTTCTAGTGATGTAAAGTGTCTTCCACCATGAGTTTGCTGTGGTTTTCGAGATCCGTGTCGAGGAGTGGAGGAACCGTCACGGGTACATGGTGGGCCCGGTGCGGTACCCCGGGGCAAGAGGAATGTGGTGTTGACGTTGAGCCCGGCAGGGGAGTACTATCGACTGGTGATATTACCCGACGCGTCGGATATTCGGAGGATACCGTCGTGGTCTTGAGATGGATTGGTAGGGGCCGGTCTGGACTGACGGCGCCCTAGATATTGAGATTGAGACATTGATATTTCGAGACAGTGAGATTTATGTTTTGTGTCGATGCTAGACACTGTTGATACTGATTTCATTTATGATACCTCAGTTTAAAAATATGAAGGAAATCTCACTAATTTATGAAAACAGTTTCTTCATTTACATGTATTCTGTTTCATGCATGCATACCTCATTCATATGATATATTGCTACCTGAGGCACTGACATGGGCATATGAGATTACACTCGGGTTAGATATTTACCCTAGCCTTGTTATAGGCTACGTGTTATTCATATTTTTAAGGCTATATTATGATCATTGACCTAGGATTGCGTTATTTATGCGATTTCTGTGCGTGGATGTTTTTCTATTCACGAGTTGGCAACTCACCCCCGTTGTGCCCCAGTTTCTTGCAGGTTTGCCGTACAGGTTTCATTACGGCTTTGCGGGCTCAGTTTCATTCGGGTGACTTGCTAATAGGTGGGTTTTTCTTGTATCGTACCCATCATATTACTTGTATAATATTATTCCGTTGTATCTAGTAAATTCCATCAACCAAACATGTTTTCTTTGAGATAGAGACCAGTGTTGTTTATTCTTTCGACCTTAGAGTCACTCGTTATATTTCTGGTGGTTTTGAGTTTCCTTTTGAGTTTTGATCCTCGCCGTTGGCGTTGTATATTATATTGTTTGTGTGGTTGTGACCGTCGATTGACGAAGAGCTAGCTCCCGCTTGGGGATGCCCTTTTCTTGTTTTCGTATACTATTCATGTTGTATCCCGTTTGGGGGCCAGTATTTACAAAGGAGACTCTGCCGAAATTTTCAGTAAATTTTTGATGTTTTAAAAAACCGCATAATTCGGCTTATGCTATTGAAATTACTTGCTTTAAGTTGGTTTTTTCCTGCACTCTACTACTTTTCTTGGTTTGGATTTCTGGGTTTTCGGTTTACTTAGATTACGTACGCCTCGAGACGTTCGTAGTTTAAGTGTCGGTCATGTTCCGTACTTTCGGGTCCTGACAAAGTTGGTATCAGAGCGTTAGGTTTTAACTTTCGGAGCGTAGGATGACCCTTGGTTGATGGAATAGGTGACTAAAGTAGAGTGACGTACCGTTTGTATGTTCCGCGGCATATTTACGACACGCCACTCCACTTATGAAGCCTTAGGATGTACATTTCCTTGTTCAGTATTATATTCCTTCCTGATCTAGCCTCATCGGTACCAGTTTTGTTTTGCTGCTACGGTTACGGGCAGGGAGAGCTACGGCTAGAGTTGCGGTCAGCACAAACTCGTCACGGACGAGGACTGACCAGGGAGAAATTCCGACGACACTCGATTGCGGAGATGTGTCTTTTTACTTTGTTTCCGCGCCACGAGCGTTTGGCAGATCGCCTTTATGAGATTTCTCGGACGTGCCGATCAGTATCAGAGGATTGGGCCAATGGCAGAGGCCATCCAGATTTTGATGACCGTTGGTGTGTTGCTTATTCTTGATGGTTGATGCACTGTTCAGCGTGTATACGAGCGAGCCAGTTATTGCTGCGAACGACGAGATATCGCCCCAGATGTTGGAGCTATTGCAGTATAAGTTGTACTAAGAGATGATAGAAGGTCGCTAGTCATCGAGGATGAATGACTAGGACATGTGGATCGTTCGCCTACCCTGATGCGAGGTCATCAGATAGATTGATTCCAGCTAGAGACGACTTCACGCGGAGACGTTGGGAGTCGACAGAGACGATCGAATGTCAGAAACCTATTATTCCTAGTTTAAGGTAGTCGGAAAGACATGCAGGCAATTCTATAGTCCCTCTAGAAAAATGAAACCCTAACTCGACTTAATGACCGTGTGAAAGCCTTTGAACCTTAGGGTTTGCGGCAGTTCTGCGGCGCCATTAGTGAGGCTTGGGTTTGCCCTTCTACGGCTGGACCACCGATGCTGTGGTATGTTCTCGATACTATTAAACTGTACCCAAGATGTTGAGCTCTTGGGGGATTATGAGGTTTTGACGAATCGATTGGATGGCTCGACTTAATTCGGATGCTAGGTGGTGAGATGCATTTCTTGGGAGATTCCAGATACGAGGATAGCCGTTGGAGCTCAGTCCATGCATCCACGATGGGACGAGTGCGAAGCAGTCGACATTAGAGAAAAAGTGGAGTAAGAGGTTCGTACATACCTGGATATGATGACATTCCCCTCCGTCGACATCAGAGATGTGATGCGCATGCCGAGGCATTGTACTTGGATATACCTTCCAGAAGGAGTCGCGATGAGTATGCAGTCATTCCAGAGCAAGATGTAGATATAGGAAAGGACAACGACTTCCGGACAGTTGGCAGAGAAGAGGCATGGAATAGACCGTGAGCAGGATTCCTTCCAGGCCACTGATGCAATGATATTTGCACCCAGGATCAGATGTGTCACGTGCATTCAGAGAGCCAGAGGCCGACGCCGGTAATATGCTGTCTTACGAATGGTCGCGATGATTGACCAAGAGATGATCAGAGAAGTGCCAGAACGGAATCGTCCCCGTCAGCACACCTGACAGGGCCGATGAGCCGATGGACCGAAAGATTGGTAATTCACAGTGAAGACCTTGACCCAGGAGTGGTCATGGTTGTTAGTGTATATGCCCTAGAGGCCATTACTGTATCATACTAGTTTGTATATTACTTAATGAAAGCTTGGGATATTCACCTTGTATATACAATCTTGCTCAAAATAGTAGTATGCTACTTGGTTTGTTTCTACTTCAATGTGTACATGTGTTTATTTTAGTATATCACCTATGCACATTAGTGGAGCTCTTAGGATCTTTGCTTGATTATCAGCGATGTGATGGCAGTCACACTAGTAGGGCTGGGTAATCTATAAGCACATCCTTATGCAGGTCCCTAGTCGCAGGACTATCAAGACAGGGCATCGATACTCCGGAGTAGACTAGCGCATGCGCTTCTCATCCCAGTATGGGAGACGGTCTATCCCACAGCCGTCAGTACGTCGTACTTGAGATAGTATGCGGGTGCTCGTTGGGTTACGAGTACACTGGACAGGACTCGTCAGGAACCGACTAGTTGGTATTATGCCTATCGTCAGTTATCAGTTCCCAGGTGACATGAGTACAGCTTAGTCCGCTGACTTGACACTGTCACTTCGCCTCGAGTGTGTTCCCACTGTACTTTGATCACTATCCTACCACGGCTCAAAGGAGTCGTGCAAATAGGTAGTGGTTGGGTGCAGTCCCGAAGCACTTGGAGGCAGTGACGGTTAGACAGGATTCGTCTCTCCCGGTATTGGGGGTTGACATCGCGCTGTGTCTAGGAAAGCCATTACACGAGTAGTCCCTGGCCAGGGCAAACGAGATATACTGGTAGGCTTCCAGTGTTATCTCAGGGTGTTTTGGGCTTCACTCCGACACGACTTGTACCGCTATTGGGGGACTGACGTTTACCGCCCCCTAGGCCCGCCATGCGATGTATCAGACGAACAGACCGGACTGTGCGGAGAATGTCACATTCAGGCTCAGTAGGAGTTCAGATGGGTTTCGCCTCGTCGGTCTTCTTGTCGGCACTACCTGGGGACCGTTACGCACAGCTAGTGCCGCTTGCGGTCTGTGGTTAAACCCACTGCCAGCGTAGTGTCGAGTCTTTAGAGTCCCACACAGAAAGCTTTTCGCCTTTAGGCAAAAGAGTAGAGGTCGCATGGTGTTGTGACAGGTCGCATGGTTTTGCGACAGGGTTCGGTCACATCCGTGCACTTGTGCACGTACAGTGTCCGGACAGTTTACACTAGCGGGCTTTGGTTTAAGCCAGATCCTAGTGTACCTTTTGGGATTGGATTTATCCAGTATGCATTCGTGTTCCTCGGAACGCGGATGCAGGTGTGTATGCACAGTTGACGGAGAGACAGAGGCAGCGGATTCTCATTAGGGTTGTTGACAGTTGACCGTTGACTATTGACTTTTTGCTCAACCCTAATGAGAATATGATATGTGATTAACAATTATATTAATTAAGTATTATAGTGACTTGGTTGTTGACTTTTGTTGACTTTGTTGACTTGTTGACTTTTGTTGACTTGTTGACTTTGTTGACCGGTTGACTAGGCTTGACTAGTTGACCATCATGATAACCATAGCTACATTTCATGGCAAAGACTTTTGCTTGCTTGCTCCTTTATGCAAAATGAGTGCATGAAATGATATGGTTATGGTTGCTTCAACCATCACATAACACTTGATTGGTATGATGAGTTATCATTATTTTGGATTATGAGAGGGTGAAAGACAAAAGAGAGGCTCATTCTCACTTGCTCACTCTCTCTCTCGTTCTTGAGCTCTCTTACTTTTGCTCTCACCCTCTTCCTCTTGCTTCCTCTCTTGACTCTATGGTTCACTTGTCTCATGAGTTGAGAACCAAGAACCATAGATAAAATCCCATACAAACTCTTCTCTACTCACTCTAGTTCACAAGGTTTAGCAAACCGAGTGAACTAGTTTCTTCAAAGATCGAAGAAGGAGCCAAAAGGTTGACGCTTTCAGGTGGATTTATCTTCAGCGTAAGGAGACGACGGGAAGAAGCCGATCCGGACCACCATCAGAGTTTGAAGACGAAGGAGTTCAAGACAAGCAAGGTATAACCCCCTAACCGAGTAGTTAGCAACTCGTAGTTAGGTTGTTAGTTAGATATTTAACAAAGATCCGGGTTATAAGTCCATGTTACCACCTCTAAGAAAATCATTTTTTATCAAATTCTGCATGCCCGAAAGTACCGGGAGAGGTAGCATGGATTTACAGTGGTGTCAGAGCCTAGTTAAACTCTATCTAACATGTTAGCAAGTAATTAGAAGATCGATCAAAGAAAAAGTCACGAAAACGAACCCGAGAATTTCAAGTTTCTGTCGATTTTTATTCTGTTCAAAAGTTGATAATTTTCATCTTAAAAATCGGCTCAGGCTTTTATTAGAATAACCACCAAATTTGGTCCCTCGATCGTTTCAAAGCGCCGCGGAAACGCGGCGGGAGCACGCTCCCGCCGCAGTTCCGCGGCCGAGTTGACTCGGCCGAGGTCCATCTTTGGTGCAGTGTATTTCTGGGGTTGTTTTGGGAATTTTGGTATATGTATTTTCAGCCCAGATTTTCCAGAACGAAAATTTTATTTTTGGGGTCCTGAAAATCCGTATTTTTGATCGAACTTCTAAAAGACTTTAGTTTACGGGTTTTTCTGTAATGTGATATTTGTATTGAACGTCTACTAATCGTTATATGTCGATTAGTGGGGGTTATACAAATCTGTGATCTGTAATGTTGCTGGAATGTGTATATGAATATGTTGGATTGTCGCGGGTGAATAGCCGGGGGTTATGAGACGAGAGTTTTTCTTTTCTTTCAATTCATGTAAATTTGTAAATTGATGTAATAATTATTTGTATGGCTGCACAACCGGGTCGGGGTTGTAGCCGTCATTGTATAATTTCTTTTTACAGTTTTTGCTCCTAGGATAGACCCATGGAGGGGGTGCACAAACTACCGGGTATGCCGAAGTGCCGAGTGGCCTACTCATGGAGATGAGGGAGGTTGCTTCGCTTCGGGTACTTGGCGGGTAGTTTGCCGCACCCGTAGGGGTCTTGGGTGGGGTATTGGCTATTCACCGCGACCGTGTAATCTGCTTTTCGTTACAGGCTTGTACGAATTACAGATTCCTAGTATATCCAATGTATTCATCTGTGATCTGAAATGGCTATCATTGCAATATATCTATATATGATATTATTTAGGCGTTGCTTATGTTTTACAGCCGCGCTAGCCCAGCCCCCGCTCTGTCGTTAGTTAAGTAACCTAACGGGTAATGACGGGGCCCAGTGGCGAATGCGAATGGTATAAGCGTACGTCATATTTTGGTTGTTTTCTGCAATGGTAGGATTAAATGATGGGACGCATTAAAAGAACTAATGCAAGAATATCACGCATTAAAAGAACTAATACAAGATAATAAACCAAGTTAAAGTCGTTGGAACACTTTCGAAAAACCACTCGGTTCTTTTCAAAAACAACTTTTAAATGCGGAGCTTGAGCCACTCCTTTTAAAACCTATCTTGTTCCATCGACTATATCAAGTTCACTACGTTTACGGTTTTGCCAAAATCATCCGTAGCCCTCCATCATTTCAGTTAAATATTCGGTAGTATTCAAGCTATGTATTTTGACCTCACGCCAAGGCATAGTGATTGGTAGCTGCCAGATATTTATCTGTTCCATAGATAGAATGCGTTGGTTTGAGACAGTCGTACTGCCATTTTGGCCTACGTCAAGGGTATGTACGGGTGGGTTCAAATTAACCTGGATAATGATGGGATGAACTTGACATGTGACTTATGACATTTTGACCTCACGCCAAGGTCATAAGAGCATGGGGCAAAAATCCACATCGGGAGTTTCATAAGTACTGAAACTTGCTAGATTTGCATACCATTTGGAGTGTGATGATTCTGGTAGGATTCCTTCAGTTTCGTCACACGATGATATTTGGATCCCGATCCTACTGTGAGTATATGCTACTCCTCGGGAAATTTCTCACTAAACGATCAATGCTATAAACCTAGTAGGTGCCTAGAAAGGTGTTAGCGGGGCTACGCCCTCAGGGAAAAGAGATTATTTAATTAAGGAACTTCGCGAAAGCTTTGGAAAACCTCCCTCGAAGTACCGACACCGGTCTGGCTGAACGGTTAAGCAAGTATTGTGCGGTGGGATTGATCCCGACTAATTCTTCCTTTATGGTTTGAGGAGGGATTCGAGAAACAGTGGGAGCCATCCTGTTTAGACAAACTAAAAACCACTCTAAACTTGCAAGAGCATCATGCTGAGTGTTTCTTCTTCTCTCTCCTAATTGCAGCGACCAATCGATATGACTGGACTTAAGTTACTTCTAGATAAAAACATACTGACAGGGCCAAACTACAAAGATTGGCTCAGGAATGTCAAAATGGCAATCACTTACGACAAGCTGGGGTATCTTCTTACCACCAAAGCTCCCCCTGTCCCTGGTCCCACTTCCAGCGTCGTGGATAGGGAAATCCGTAAGACTTGGGAGATTGATAGCACGAAGGCCAAATGCCTCGTGCTTGCCTCTATAGACAATGAACATCAGAGGAGGCACGAGAATATGAACCTGGAATCCATATTTCTTCATACAAAAGAACTGTATGGAGAGCAGTCTCGTATCGCAAGATACGAAGCGTCGAAAAAGTTATTTTCGGCAAGGATGGCCGTCGGATCATCAGTAGCCGAGCACGTGCTAAAGATGATCGGCTACATTGAGGAGCTCGCGGACCTAGGGACCACATTGGAGAGTGAGCTCTATACGGACATAGTTCTCCAGTCCCTTCCTTCCACTTACGCCCAGTTTATACTGAACTTCAACTTGCAAGAAAAAGAAGTTGAACTTTCAGAGCTCCTCAACATGCTGAGGAGCGCAGAGGGCACCCTACAGAAAGGTAGGGAAACATCCACTTTATTTGTAGGAGGATCGTCTTCTTCTAGGTCCAATGCGAAAGCCAAGGGAAAGAAGAAGAAAGCCCCCGCCAAACCAAGGGGCGGTGTTAATAAAGTGGATACGAAGGGAAAAGCTAAAGAAACAAGGATAGCGGGGAAGCTAGTGGATAAGGAAGAATGCTTCTATTGTCATAAGAAAGGACACTGGAAGAATGATTGCAGGGCCTGGAAGGCCAGAACACAGGAATTGAAGCAGGTTGCAGCTTCAGCTTCAGGTGTGTATGTTATTGAAAACTGTCTTTCAATAAACTCTACTTCCTGGGTATTGGATACCGGATCAGGATCTCATATCTGTAATTCTTTGCAGGCGTTGAGAAACCGTAGGGTTTTGAAGGCAGGTAACATGACCCTCAGAGTTGCGAACGGAGCTAGCATGGATGTTAAAGCCGTGGGGGACTATCACCTGGGAATGTCAGATGGACATGTTTTGGTTTTGCGTAATTGCTTTTTTGTGCCAACTCAACTTGTAATATCATTTCTGTATCTTTAGTTTCTAAAGAAGGTTATGAATTTGCGTTTGTAAGTAATGTTGTAAACATTCACCTTAATCAAGTTCTGATTGGGTCAGGTACATTGAGTAATGGTATATACGTATTAAACCAACCACAGATTTTCAATGTCCAGAATACACACAAAAGAAAGTCTCCAGAAATCAATCAGGCTTTCTTATGGCATTATAGACTGGGTCACATCAATGAGAGAAGGTTGACGAAGTTACATACAGAAGGATATTTGAATCCGTTCGAATATCAATCGTATGCCACTTGTCAATCCTGTCTCAAAGGAAAGATGACAAAGGCTCCGTTTACTGGATACGGAGTAAGAGCGAGCGAGCTCTTGGGACTCGTACACAGTGACGTGTGCGGTCCAATGTCTACACATGCGCGAAGCGGTTATTCTTACTTCATTACTTTTACGGATGACTTCTCAAGGTACGGTTATGTATTCTTAATGAAACATAAGTCCGAAGCCTTTGGAAAATTCCAGGAGTATAAGAATGAAGTAGAAAATCAAACCGGAAAAAGTATCAAGATTCTAAGATCGGATCGAGGTGGAGAATACTTGAGTGCCGAGTTCCTGGACTATTTAAAAGAGACGGAATTCTCTCTCAGCTTACTCCTCCATACACTCTGCAACATAACGGTGTATCGGAATGACGGAACCGAACCTTATTGGATATGGTACGGTCCATGATGAGTAACGCTGAGTTACCGCGATCATTCTGGGGATATGCGCTAGAATCAGCCACATACCTTTTAAACCGAGTTCCTACTAAGACTGTGCCTACCACACCATACGAGTTATGGAGTGGGAAGAAACCCTATCTTCAATATCTGAAGATCTGGAGATGTCCAGCTTTTGTCAAAAAGCAGCATGCGGACAAACTCGAGGCACGCTCAGTACTGTGCAAGTTTGTGGGATACCCAAAGAACACCAGGGGTATCTTTTCTACTACGCAGAGGAACAAAAAGCCCTTGTTTCTCGTAATGCCCACTTTCTAGAACACCAGTTCTTGGAAAAGGAAATAAGTGGGAGCGCAGTAGAACTGGAAGAAATTCCAGAACCACGGACTATTACTGAAAGTTTAGTGGAACAAGAGGGTTCGAAAGAACAGGATATTCCTACGCCGCTCCGCAGGAGTAGTAGGCAGACTCATCCGCCCGAGAGATACTACGGTTTTCTCATAGACGGGGATAGAGAGGATTGCATCATAGATTATGATGAGCCTAATAGCTTCCAGCAGGCCGTTCAGAGTGTCGACTCGGTAAAATGGCTGGATGCAATGCGGACCGAAATGGAGTCCATGTACACCAACAAGGTATGGACGTTGGACATTGCTCCAGACGGGGTAAAACCTGTAGGATGCAAGTGGATCTTCAAAAGGAAGATTGGTGTAGATGGACAGGTTGAGACCTAAAAGCTAGACTTGTAGCAAAGGGTTTTCGTCAAAGACCTGGTTTGGACTATGACGAAACCTTTTCTCCAGTGGCTATGCTGAAATCCATTCGGATCCTTCTTGCCATTGCTGCCTTCCACGATTATGAGATCTGGCAAATGGACGTAAAGACAGCTTTTCTAAATGGAAATTTAGAGGAGTGTGTCTATATGGACCAACCAGAGGGTTTCATTCAGAGTGGGAGCAGCGGAAAGATGTGCAAGTTGCTTAAGTCCATCTACGGACTAAAGCAGGCATCGCGGAGTTGGAACATCTGTTTTGATGAGACGGTCAAGGAATTTGGCTTTATCAAAAATCCATATGAACCATGCATCTATAGTAGATTTGTAGTGAGAACTGTAGTATTCCTCGTTTTATACGTGGATGACATTCTCTTAATAGGAAATGACATTCCTATGCTACAATCTGTCAAGGGGTTCTTGTCACACAGGTTCTCCATGAAAGACCTGGGTGATGCCTCATAAATCCTGGGGATCCGGATCCATCGTGATAAATCCAAGAGGATATTAGGACTTTCACAGTCCAGGTACATCGACACCGTACTGAAAAGATTCAGTATGGAAGATTCCAAGCGCGGTAACCTACCGGCTTGTCACGGGATCACCCTCTCTAAAGAGATGTCTCCCAAGACTGATTTGGAGAGGGATCGCATGTCTATTATACCCTACGCTTCTGCGGTAGGCTCTATAATGTATGCGATGTTGTGTACCAGACCGGATGTAGCTTATGCACTTAGTGTGGTAAGCCGGTATCAGGCAAACCCTGGGGAGAAACATTGGATAGCGGTAAAGAACATTCTCAAGTACCTGAGAAGGACTAAGGAGATGTTCTTGGTGTATGGCGGAAAAGACCTCCAGATCGAGGCCTTTGCTGACTCCAGCTTCCAGAGTGACAAGGTTGATTCCAAGTCCATGTCGGGTTTTGTCTTTACCCTCAATGGAGGGGCGGTGTGTTGGAAGAGTTCCAAACAGGAAACCGTTGCAGACGCGACGATGGAAGCGGAATACATTGCTGCATCTGATGCCGTAAAAAGCCGTCTGGATGAGGAAGTTCTTGAAAGAACTTCAGGTGGTTCCGTCCATTGTTGATCCAATACCTCTGTATTGCGACAACAACGGGGCTATAGCTTTAGCGAAGGAACCCAGGTCCCATCAGAGATCCAGGCACATCTTGAGGCGGTATCACCTGATCAGGGAGATCGTAGATCGCCAGGAGATCGTGGTTCGGAGAGTCACTTCAGAAGATAACACTGCAGATCCATTCACCAAGGCCCAGCCCCAGACTCAGTTCGAGCGGTTGATCGAGATGATAGGTCTTCGATACGCCAGTACATGGCCTTAGTGCAAGTGGGAGATTGTTAGTGTATATGCCCTAGAGGCCATTACTGTATCATACTAGTTTGTATATTACTTAATGGAAGCTTGGGATATTCACCTTGTATATACAATCTTGCTCAAAATAGTAGTACGCTACTTGGTTTGTTTCTACTTCAATGTGTACATGTGTTTATTTTAGTATATCACCTATACACATTAGTGGAGCTCTTAGGATCTTTGCTTGATTACCAGCGATGTGATGGCAGTCACACTAGTGGGGCTGGGTAATCTATAAGCACATCCTTATGCAGGTCCCTAGTCGCAGGACTATCGAGACAGGGCATCGATACTCCGGAGTAGACTAGCGCATGCGCTTCTCATCCCAGTGTGGGAGACGGTCTGTCCCACAGCCGTCAGTACGTCATACTTGAGATAGTATGCGGGTGCTCGATGGGTTACGAGTACACTGGACATGACTCGTCGGGAACTGACTAGTTGGTATTATGCCTATCGTCAGTTATCAGTTTCCAGGTGACATGAGTACAGCTTAGTCCGCTGACTTGACACTGTCACTTCACTTCAAGTGTGTTCCCACTGTACTCTGATCACTACCCTACCACGGCTCAAAGGAGTCATGCAAACAGGTAGTGGTTGGGTGCAGTCCCGAAGCACTTGGAGGCAGTGACGGTTAGACAGGATTCGTCTCTCCCGGTATTGGGGGTTGACATCGCGCTGTGTCTAGGAGAGCCATTACACGAGTAGTCCCTGGCCAGGGCAAACGAGATATACTGGTAGGCTTCCAGTGTTATCTCAGGGTGTTTTGGGCTTCACTCCGACACGACTTGTACCGCTATTGGGGGACTGACGTTTACCGCCCCCTAGGCCCGCCATGCGATGTATCAGACGAACAGACCGGACTGTGCGGAGAATGTCACATTCAGGCTCAGTAGGAGTTCAGATGGGTTTCGCCTCGTCGGTCTTCTTGTCGGCACTACCTGGGGACCGTTACACACAGCTAGTGCCGCTTGCGGTCTGTGGTTAAACCCACTGCCAGCGTAGTGTCGAGTCTTTAGAGTCCCACACAGAAAGCTTTTCGCCTTTAGGCAAAAGAGTAGAGGTCGCATGGTGTTGTGACAGGTCGCATGGTTTTGCGACAGGGTTCGGTCACATCCGTGCACTTGTGCACGTACAGTGTCCGGACAGTTTACACTAGCGGGCTTTGGTTTAAGCCAGATCCTAGTGTACCTTTTGGGATTGGATTTATCCAGTATGCATTCGTGTTCCTCGGAACGCGGATGCAGGTGTGTATGCACAGTTGACGGAGAGACAGAGGCAGCGGATTCTCATTAGGGTTGTTGACAGTTGACCGTTGACTATTGACTTTTTGCTCAACCCTAATGAGAATATGATATGTGATTAACAATTATATTAATTAAGTATTATGGTGACTTGGTTGTTGACTTTTGTTGACTTATTGACTTTTGTTGACTTGTTGACTTTGTTGACCGGTTGACTAGGCTTGACTAGTTGACCATCATGATAACCATAGCAATCATTTCATGGCAAAGACTTTTGCTTGCTTGCTCCTTTGTGCAAAATGAGTGCATGAAATGATATGGTTATGGTTGCTTCAACCATCACATAACACTTGATTGGTATGATGAGTTATCATTGTTTTGGATTATGAGAGGGTGAAAGACAAAAAAGGGGCTCATTCTCACTTGCTCACTCTCTCTCTTGTTCTTGAGCTCTCTTGCTTTTGCTCTCACCCTCTTCCTCTTGCTTCCTCTCTTGACTCTATGGTTCACTTGTCTCATGAGTTGAGAACCAAGAACCATAGATAAAATCCCATACAAACTCTTCTCTACTCACTCTAGTTCACAAGGTTTAGCAAACCAAGTGAACTAGTTTCTTCAAAGATCGAAGAAGGAGCCAAAAGGTTGAAGCTTTCAGGTGGATCTATCTTCGGCATAAGGAGACGACGGGAAGAAGCCGATCCGGACCACCATCGGAGTTTGAAGACGAAGGAGTTCAAGACAAGCAAGGTATAACCCCCTAACCGAGTAGTTAGCAACTCGTAGTTAGGTTGTTAGTTAGATGTTTAACAAAGATCCGGGTTATAAGTCCATGTTACCACCTCTAAGAAAATCGTTTTTTATCAAATTCCGCATGCCCGAAAGTACCGGGACAGGTAGCATGGACTTACAATGGTTATGCACGCCAGCAGGATAGAGTTCATAATCATCGACGAGACGTCCCACTAGTGACCGCGACAGTTGGCCGAGATTCTCAGAGGATGCGCTTGAGCAGTACTATTCCGCCATTGTTGATTACGATCTTTTGGGTGATTTATTCGTATGATTTGATTTCGATGATTGAGGATTTACGATCTTTGCACAGTATTTCACTTGATATCGTTTTCGTGCTTCAGTTTCACATGTTTGTGATTTTACGATTTTAAACCGTTGAGTTGGTTTTGTGCGTATGCATGCACACAATTTCGGTCCTGCACTCGGTATAGTTTATATATGCTTGCAGTGCAGTGATACGCCTTTTGTGCACTTAGATGCACTGGACTTCGATTTCGATTGTGATACCCGATATTTGTTTTGTGCACCTTGTACACCTGATTGATTTTGCGCACGTTCGGTGCTTGATATTGGATTTCATAATTTCGTGCACGATAGATGCACCTGATTTTGCTGTCAGGCACACATGTTGCCTACGACAGATGTTTCGTGCACACCCGATGCACTTAGATCTTGTTTCTGTGCACCTGTATGGCACGTATATGGATTTTGATTTCCGTGCGCACCAGACGCACGTAGCATTCATGTGCATACTTTAGGATTGATTTCGTATAGAGCAGTACGTTTTTATGATATTGCTATGTGTTTTCGTACTGAGCAGGACTAGTTAGAGGACAGTACCTGAATATATTTTTGCATGCATTGATAGTTATTGAAAGGATTTCCAAAAAGCGAGCTATAGCTTCAGTATTTACCTACGTGTCTGATATGACACGAAATGTTTAAAACAAAGAGACCCTTCTAAATTGTTTCCAAAACGGCGGAACGTACATTTCAAACAAAGGTATATATGTATATAGTTATTTTCTTATGATAGACGTCCGCCACTGTGCAGTGTTATACGCGTTGCACAGCGACTTAAAGAGATTTGGCATGCATTTCCATCAGATACTTACAGATATAGATTCGATATTTACATGTATAGTTTCGAGTTATGTCATATTAGTTTGGATTTGGATTTGGCATTGATGTCTTCTCCATGACTCCGATGATTGCGGGATGCTTGACGGAGTTTGATTTGAGTTATATGCTCATTTTTCAAGCGCATGCGCTGCGCTACGATTTGTTTTAAGTATTTACAATTTCGGAGCCCCGACGACTTGATGGTTTTTCTTAGATGTTTTAGTATTTGGGGGAGTCTGAATTTAAATTCGGGGACCGAATTTTTTTAAGGGGGGAAGATTGTAACGCTTTGAAAATCGTTTCGGTGAAATTTCGAAAAAAAATACTGAAGAAAAAAATATTATTTTATTATTATTTTAAGCCGTCACTAATATATTTAATTAGGGAAAATTAAAAATTGGAATGAGTTGAAACAAATTTTGTGCATAATGAAACATTAAATAAAATTTTATCATGTGGTTTTTGGAACGAAATCATATGCCAAAACGGTTTAGAAAATATTGAAGAAAAAAGGCTTTTTTAGCGTAAATGGATGTTTGGGGTATTATATTTATCATTTTTCATCACCCCACACCCGTACCCACATCCACACACTCCCATTTACTCCTCCCCTTGAAGAATTCAGCAGCCCCCATTTATTTTCCCCACTTGAATTTCAAAGGAAAGAAATGAAAGAAAAGAAAAGAAAATGGAGAAATGAGGTGGACCTTTGACCTTGAATTGACTTTGACTTCTTCCCCCACTTTCTCTACCTCCCTCTCTCTCCTCTCCCACTCCCATTCAGCCGACCCCCCTCCCTCCTACAGCAGCAACAGCCCCCCCCCCCATTTCCCTTCTCTTTTCTCTTCAAACTTCATCAAAAATTGCCTCAAATCCATCAAAAAAAATCCCAAAACCCAAATCCGACTCCTACCCATTTTAGCTTAGCCCGTATAGTATGGATCCTTGTGAAAAGAGAGCATTTTGGAGGGCCATGGATGCTTGTGGATCTTCAAATGTTTTTGGGTATAATTCTAAAACATTTTTGCTTAATCTGTTACTAATTTCTTAAAGCTAAACTACTTAAGTGTTAATTAGGCTTAAGTTGCAAGTTTTGGAATTCAAGTTATGAATTTGAATGCAAGTTAGGGTTTTATAAAATTGGTGTATGGTTGTGTGTTATATTTAGGCTTTTTTGTCATGTTAATAAAAGATTAGTAGCTTGTGCTAATGGTTAGTTTAAAAATTGTGTTAATTTGCTAATTTGCTTACTAGGTTTTTGAAATTGGTTAAATACTTGGGAATAAAAATGTGTTTAGGTTTTTCATGACTTCATTAACTTTATTAAGTGTGGTTTAAAGCTTTAGATCATGGAAATCCAACCTAAATTGTAGTTTGTGCATTTTGCTATGAAATTGTTAAAATGGGTATTTTGTAAACTAGAATATTAGGGTTTTTGGAATTTAATGAGATTAAATTCCGGAAATTTTTTCTATGACTTATTTAAGATATTTAATAAGTATATTGGCCGCTACATTCATTTAAACATCATGTTTTGTACAAAAACGGCGAATTGTGCTCGCTAGATTTTCGGAAAAACTACTTTTTAAGTGAAATTAGGGTTTTTGGGAATTGTAAGCTATTTTATATTATAATTAGTGCTTGTAATTGTGCAAATGAGTGTGATTGGATTTTTCTCGATGGTTGACGTTTGTACATCGACGTCGAGGGTTGGTTTGACTATTATTGCATGCGTAGGCGATAGGTTTGGACCTACGCGTGATACGCGTGCCGATTTGATTTTCGTATGCCGTTTCGATTTCGAATTTAGTTTTAATGTGATACGGTGCGTTATGATATGTAGGTACCCCATGTGGACTTCGAGACGACAAGAAAGCGCGTGGCGACGTCGGCACCGGCTAGCGAGGACCAGGTGAGTAGATTTATATCTACGGGGAGAAGTCGGGTGGATGGCGTATAGCATCCCCGCAGTCCGTGGTGATGTGTACGGATGCGTATACACACCAACAATTTATGATATGTTGTTAGGATTTATTATTGATGATTTTAGATGGATATTGGTGTTGGATTGGTGCATGGTTACGAAACCTTAGGTAGTGAGTGCACTACACTTGCACATACACACATATACATACTTGCATACATTCCTTATTTCATATGTGCGTGTATGGGAATATATATATTATGTGTTCACATGGGTATGGGACTATATGTTCATATACTGGATTTGAGGATAGTATTTGGAATTTGAGATGAGTCGATGAGATTGGGCTTGAGGCCAGGAGATCGGTGACGTGATTTGGTTCGTATTGAGATACGACATGATGTTTTAGCGGGTCTTCTGACGTAGTAATTCTTACACCCGCATGCATACATAGATGGCATCAATATTGTACTAGACGTAGGACATTATTCCGGATCATGATATTTGATAAAGAAGATACTAAATGATTAGTGTGATTAATGTGACTTTGACCCGTACGCAGATTTGGGATGTCGTACGACGGATTTACGTATGAGCTATATCTTGATGATTGATCCGCACTCTTGACTTGGGATGTCTGATTTTAGATATGGTATCGGATATGATATTATTGAGGCGGGATCACCGACTAATATATATACAGGTATGTATATGTATCGACTCAGATGTTAGGCGGTTTCCTTACCTGTAGTTCAGCTTGTTAGCTTAGCCCTTTAGTTTAGTTTAGTTGTTAGATTAGATTCGATTCTTACCTATTTCAAAAACTAACGAATCGTGGGTATTTTAAAAGACAGCCCAATGGATCCTACGGATATTTCAAAAGACATATATTTTCATAAAAACACCGTAGCCCCTATTTTCAAAACCCCAGGATTCGTGTTATTTCAAAAGGCATCATTTGTAGGACTTATATTAGATTATTACAAATTAGTTATCGTTGTGTCTAGTATTCAGCTCCCGCATATTATTGCTGTTCGCTCTGCCTCGCATACTTATTTTGCTGCATATTCCATTATTGATATCATGCTGTTAGGACACCAGCACCATTACCGATGATGCGTATGTACCACGTACACCTACTTGCCGGCTCACATACATCTTCATCGGTAATTGCCATGTCACGTACACTTTAGAGAATATATTTGCTTGACTTAGCTTGTTAGTTAGTAGTTTGATATGATATTAGTGTACCTGCCTTACATGCCTAGTTTATTAATCATACATTGCAACTTGGTTATTGATACCATATGCATTCATTATCATTGACATATGCACTTGTGATGATTTCTTGAGATTTATGATATTTCTGGATTTCGGAGAAAGCCGCAAAATTTACAACTTATGATCTTTTAAACTATAAAATGTTGCGGTTTTCTAGTGATGTAAAGTGTCGTCCACCATGAGTTTGCTGTGGTTTTCGAGATCCGTGTCGAGGAGTGGAGGAACCGTCACGGGTATATGGTGGGCCCGGTGCGGTACCCCGGGGCAAGAGGAATGTGGTGTTGACATTGAGCCCGGTAGGGGAGCACTACCGACCAGTGATATTACCCGACGCGTCGGATATCCGGAGGATACCGTCGTGGTCTTGAGATGGATGGTAGGGGCCGGTCTGGACTGACGGTGCCCTATATATTGAGATTGAGACATTGATATTTCGAGACAGTGAGATTTATGTTTTGTGTCGATGCTAGACACTGTTGATACTGATTTCATTTATGATACCTCGGTTTAAAAATACGAAGGAAATCTCACTAATTTATGAAAACAGTTTCTTCATTTACATGTATTCTGTTTCATGCATGCATACCTCATTCATATGATATATTGCTACCTGAAGCACTGACACGGGCACATGAGATTACACTCGGGTTAGATATTTACCCTAGCCTTGTTATAGGCTACGTGTTATTCATATTTTTGAGGCTATATTATGATCATTGACCTAGGATTGCGTTATTTATGCGATTTCTGTGCGTAGATGTTTTTCTATTCACGAGTTGGCATCTCACCCCCGTTGTGCCCCAGTTTCTTGCAGGTTTGCCGTACAGGTTTCATTACGGCTTTGCGGGCTCAGTTTCAATCGGGTGACTTGCTAGTAGTTGGGTTTTTCTTGTATCGTACCCATCATATTACTTGTATAATATTATTCCGTTGTATCTAGTAAATTCCATCTACCAAACATGTTTTCTTTGAGATAGAGACCAGTGTTGTTTATTCTTTCGACCTTAGAGTCGCTCGTTATATTTCTGGTGGTTTTGAGTTTCCTTTTGAGTTTTGATCCTCGCCGTTGGCGTTGTATATTATATTGTTTGTATGGTTGTGACCGTCGATTGACGAAGAGCTAGCTCCCGCTTGGGGATGCCTTTTTCTTGTTTTCGTATACTATTCATGTTGTATCCCGTTTGGGGGCCAGTATTTACAAAGGAGACTCTGCCAAAATTTTCAGTAAATTTTTGATGTTTTAAAAAACCGCATAATTCGGATTATGCTATTGAAATTACTTGCTTTAAGTTGGTTTTTTCCTGCACTCTACTACTTTTCTTGGTTTGGATTTCTGGGTTTTCGGTTTACTTAGATTACGTACGCCTCGAGACGTTCGTAGTTTAAGTGCCTGTCATGTTCCGTACTTTCGGGTCGTGACACGCCCTCTCTCCATCGACTCACACCACTCCTGTGCAAGTCCCTCCAAACGAAAGCTAGTCAGCTCAACTGACCTCGCATCAGAACATCGCAATGATCTACCAATCCTTGCCATCCTATCAAGAAAAGACTGAGGATCTTCCGCCACATCGGTCCCTGTAAATACCGGGGGTCTCAATCTCATAAACTCTGCAAGTGATACCTCCATCACTCTCGTATCTACTAGCGCCACCGTCTGTGTAGGCTATACCTCGGACTCTGCTATGGTCGGTGCTGGATCCGGTCTCAGTACTCGAGTGGCCTCAGCTAACTGTCCTACCACTCGCTGTAATCCCAACATACCCTCCTCAATCCTAGTCATGCGATCTGGAGGAGGAGGATCAACATGCTCCTGCACCGCCGGAACGTCCGGTGTACTAGTCGTAGTCACTGGTGGACTCGCCCTAGCTGCATCTCTGGCTGCGGCTCGCCTAGCCCGCGTAGCCATAGCAACTGGAACAAGAAACGAGAGTTGATAAGATGTAGGAACAGAAGCAATCAATAACGGGGAATCAACGGAAGAATAGATCAAGATAAATATCCTAAGGTTAGTTAGGCTGAATACGATAACGTAAATATGCTGCGGAACATACGTACGGTACTGCATTCATCCTAATTCACCTACTCCATCAAACCAAAGGTCATCCTAACTCTCGGACTTACATCAATCTATTGAAATCCCTTACTAAATTCCGTAAGGTTACTCCTAAGCTCTGATACCAACTTTGTCACGACCCAAGTTTGGATGTGACCGGCACTTAGATTATATCATATCTAAAGATATGCACAAGTCCAAGTAAGCCAAAAACCAAGATCATAATACCTTAATGCGGAATTATTTATAAAAATTTAGTTTTTTAAGTAAAAATCCCAATTCATGAGGTTAATTTATTAAACAAATAATAAAGGTTAAGTTTAGTTGTATTCCTAGTTGGAATCAACAATATTAACAATGAACATGAATATAAACATATAGAACATCACTATGAATCTCATAAAGAAAGAAATTATGATATACTGACCAAATGATTTCAACTGTCCATATATATATAAAATCTCTCATTCTAAGTCAAAATACAGGTTTGATGGAGACCTTCTAGATACAAAATACAAAATCAAAAAGGAAGGTTACTACACATGTAACCTACCTAACAAAAGATGAAATACAACTGCGAAAGTAACTCCGCCTCGCAGTTACCCGTCCACACTATCCCTGCAAGGAACTGTGGCACAACGGGGGTGAGTTGCCAAATCAGTGAATATAACTAACATATAACGGTGAATAAAGTAAATATGACAATCATACTACGGAAATATGAATCAAAATGAGGTATGAGTATATGTGAAATTCAACAATAAATCTCCTGATACTAGGGAAATCTCAACTCAATAAAATCATTTCTCAGTGTCCATCAACGACACAAAACTTCCATTTCATATAGGCATCATTCCCCGAATGATCCTGAATCAACAATACCGGTCGTTATCATCTAGATACATGCCGTATATTTATCACTAACTCCGGTATCGAGTAACCTCGCTAGGCTCCCCCGTCTCAATACGGCTATCCTGCCCCTCGGTCTCGACCGGGTCCACCATGTATCCAACTGTATATCTCCCCCACTCAGTATGGATAACGTATAATCCGCGACCGTATATCTCCCCCACTCGGTCCGGAATAAAACCAAAACAGAAATCATCTCATGGTGGACATGACACATCAATCATGAAAATACTGGATTTATGTAATAGTATTCAAAACTCAAAACCATAAATCCTCAATTCTGCAATTACCTCATATATAACACAGAAATACGCATATGGTAACATGACGTAAACAGTGCAATTTACTACTATTATTGATATGTGAAATACGATATAAATTCATGTTAACAAGTATGATGTTTAAGTGTAAAGTGACATAGCAATATCGACGAGGTGTGTGTAGCATATAAGATGTGCACGTGGCATGACTCGCCGATAATTGTGAAGTGTTCTAACAACTATGCAATTTATATGTGTATATAATGAATGTAATTCATCAATTGGGCATAACAATATATAACATTAAGTTAAATAAAATTACGGGCGAAACACGCCATCTTTACAAAATTCTCCGGTAGATGTTTAGTCTACTCACCGGAAAGGTCGAATCTACTCCGGAATTGCTGATCCTTTCCCTTTCCTCGCCGCTTCCGAAATTCTTGTATCCGTATCTAAATTTACAATTTAACTTATATAAGAAAATTGGCTATTCCGATATGACGGAAATGAAAAACACCCTTTCCCACATACAAGTTACATACTATTTAATTATATTAAGTTATTAAACACTTAATCTTGCTGAATTTTAACCTTAATCTGTACTGTTACAGAATATAAAACACGACGTGTTTTAGACGTATCGTATATAGTGTTTTGAATTACCCTTCCGATATATGTTTCCAGATTCTCTTTATAGCGAAACTAGTTTAATTAAACAGTACCAAAATAACCAAGATAACACACTGGAGCATACCCAACAGAGCAAACCCACCTAGCTCCTAACATGGCCGGCGACGCCGGATTTTCCCTTATGGCCGCCGGCCAAAAACCGGCCACCTGGTGTCGTGGCCTTGTGGTTTACTCTATTTGTTACCTATATCATTTTAACTCTGTTTAGTTCAATTAATTATCTTCTAAATATTAGCAGATTTTAACAGAGCTTAATGTTAACTAAAATACGATATTATGTGACTTGATTAACTCTAAACTAACTAAGCTACAGAATTTACTCCTTACTGTGTTTAAGAGTTTTACTCTCCTATATTGCTGTAGGAATAACCCTCCAAATTGCTAAGTCCCTCCTAGCTTGATGATGATCAACTCATAGAACATAGCTCCATTCTTCTTCTTCTTCCTCTTGTTCTTTCTTGTACTCTTTTAAATTTCCTTTTCTTTTTAAATTTCTTTGAGTTTTATTCTCAGTTTTGAACTGAGAATGAGCTTTTTAAATGAATGGAGGAAGGGATAGGGTTAAGGAGGTGGTGTCAAGTGTTGAAGTATGTGTGTTTCATGCAAGGAGGAGGTGGAGGTTGAAGGTGTGCATGCAAGCATGAGGTGGTTAAGCTTTATCATCACATTTTTCTTTTTAATCTAAATAAAATTCTGAACTAATTTGACTTTTCCACCACTTTCAATTAAAAGCTTAACTATCTTATATTTGCATAACACTTTAAATTTTTACATATAAACCCCTCACAATCTAACTTATTATAAAACACACATTTTGTTAAAATGAAGCTAAATTTGTCACTAAAACCCTTATAACTTATTTAATTTGCATTCAAAAATTCTAATTTAATTTGTACTACATATAACTTATGAAGATTGACATAATTTATTTTAACAGTTTTGTGATTTATCAAATTATTATTAATTTAAATAATTTTTATTTATTTCTAAATATTCCAAATGTTACATCTACCTTTCTATTCTTTCATAAAATACGACTTTTCAAACCCGACGGAAATCGGAACAAACCGATTTCCGATTCGGTTTTCTATCAAAACTCACTTATCTCCAATTCTATAATGCTTAAACTGATTCATGTCGACTACTTATCACTTAAAAATTAATTTGAACAAGTTTTCACACATGAAATGATAGCTTTTGTAATATACCGTATTTTTGCACTTAAATACCACCATGTTTAGTTATCATATTTAACCCTTAACAATTGCTATACCTTAAAATAGATCACGAGGTAATGACCTACCTCTACACACACGCAAATACAACCCTAAATGATATCATCAAAACTTAGAATATGATAATACAAGATTTTACATTTAAATACCATTTTCTTATAAAACCTTTTCTAAAATTTCTAAGTTATATACATTTTTAAAACAATATCTTTTAAAAGGAAAATACGATATGTCGTGGACATCGATCGTTTATCTAAACCTGACTTTGTGGTGTCTAGGCAAGTGTGACTAAGGCGAGTGGTTACTTAATTAGGACCACTACTTGTAGTGGAGAGCCTCCTACTCACTTGGCACTTACCTGGCCGCAATTGGCGGTGAATAGGCGATTTGAGGCTTCTATGATTTATCGTTTAGACCATTCAGAAATGGTTAGTTGGCTTAGGAAACCCTAGAATCTAAAATACGGAAATTTACACCCTTTTTCAAATAAATACCTTATCTTTATAAAACCGTTTTCTAAATGGTTAGTATTTATTAAATCTTTGCAAAGCGCCACTACAACCCACCTTTGGAGAACTCGTTAGGGATAGTACGGTTTATCGTGCACCCTCGGGCTTAGTAGTGTGAGATTCAGACCTCCGCAAGGAGCATTCGGTCTCGAAAGGTTTAAAATACGACATTTAAGAAAAATGAGATTTTTGGAAAATAAAATATTTATTAAAAATTATTCTTGTATAAACATATGTATATTTATCATTTAAACACCTATTTTATTATAAGATAAAGTTCAACCTTTTCCTAAAAATTACAAGATTAAAAGTTACATTAAAATACCATGAATTTCAAATAAATCAATATTACAAATTAATACCTTTATTTATGTAATTAGGATATTTTCACTAGAAATAAGACAAAATAAAATCACACTCATTATAACCATAAAGACGAATAATAAATACTTGAGGTGTAACTTGAAAACTATACAAAAGTATTTTTACATAAAAACCCCTCAAGTTTTATAAATTACAATAATGACCCTAACAAATACAGAACTTCGACTTACATTTCTTTTGGTCTGACTCGGGTTTGAGTCTGATTATTTCTGACTTGAATATGATTCAAGTCAATCTATATTCTTTAATATTCCAACTCAATATGAACACATGAATCCTAGAATCCAGTTAACAATCTATACAACTTGACTGAATCAAACTATGGATATACATCCATTATTCCGTTATTCTATTTACCTGATTATGCAGTTACAATCTGTTTACTGATATCATGGTTTTGGTCGGTCATCCAACTTACACAATACAATACTACAATACAATCAAAACACTACGGGGTTTAAGGGGTAGACTGGTACGGAATATGTTAAAGGTGGCACGAGGTGGTCACTTAAGACGTAATTACATCCATGTCGTTGTTCCGTGGTATTATCGACGGAGCCTTGTACTACAGGTTACCAAGGTCCTCGGTGTAAGTGGGACTCCCCTCGTATACACTCGCATCTTCTGTACCAGGCTACAAACAACAGCGTTAATATAATATTACAATATTATAATACAACATTAAAAGCGCTCTCTCTCTCTCTCTCTTACTTTCTGTCTATTTCTCCCTTATCTTTTGGACTTATCGAGCGACCTGTTCGCTGACGACATTCTATTTCTTTCTTCTTTGAATGTCGTCAGGTGCTTTGGACCCAGCAGAGATTGAGCCCACCGGTGAAGACTTGGAGCAGTTTCACGAAGACCCCGAGATCTAGACATTGTACCTTGTTTTAATCAGTAGTTTCATTTCCTGTTATGCCATTGTTTAAGCATCGTTTTTCATTCGAGTTGTATTTACTTTTCATGCTTTGTACAAAAGAATGTTATTAATAAAGTTGATGTTATTTCATATCTCTTGTCTCTTGTGATTTACTTTTATATTGCTTAGATACGCTTAGCGTATGTACTTCTGAGTATATACGTAGCGGACCTTGTCGCGTCCCCTTCTCCGTACACCGGGAAGCGGGGCGTGACAGGTTTTTTTGGTGGCCCATGCAAGTCAGAGCTGTATGAATCCCTATCATGCAGTTCTGGTCTGCGTGAACAACCTAAGCAATATAACACAAGAACCAGCAACTAAAACATTCTTTACAATTCATGTTTCTTGAATGTTACAAATTTCTATTTCTTGAATCTTATCATTTCATGTACTTTGAATCTATCCTAACACAAATTTCCCTCACCTCTTTTACAACTTTACCAAAACCTTCGCATTCTTTCATTCCTTCACACAATCTTTACATTTTTAAAACCCTGTCAGTACACTAGCACCAAACTTTTCTTGGATTTGTTACACTTTCTTTTTACAAATTTCGAGGACGAAATTTTTATAAGGAGGGTAGAATGTAACAACCCTAATTTTCCTATACACTTTTCTATACAATTTTTTTTAAAATTTTTAAAAATCCATAAAGGAGTATTTTAACCTGAGCACAATATATATAAGTAATTAATTTGTTTTTAAATAACTCCATTTTTAGTGTACATAAAATTGTTTTAAAATTAAAGTAATACTTGGGGTATTTAGTGTTGCTATTACCGCTTTAAATAGTTATTTTCCCACAATAATTACAAGAAGAAGCTTGTAGCTCATTGGTAATACCTTGCACTGCTGAACCAAGCCACCATAGTTCAAATCGCATACCTTACATTATTTTTGTATTTATTTTGTTTTAATTTCTTTTGGAAGTCAACGGTCAAAAGGCCATAACTCCCAAAATATGTACTGGACAACAAAAAGTAAATATACCAAATTGTACCCCCGAAGAATCCCCAGCCATTGGAGCCCTGACTCGGCCCGACTCGGCGCCGCCGGCCGGACTTGGCCGGACGGCCGAGTCACCAACTGAGAAAAGTTGTCTCTTAACCCGGTCCACCCTCCTGCATACTCTAAATGCTTGGATCGGTTACCAATTGCCCAATAAATCCCTTTTAATCCTAGGTTTAATGATTTTTAATGAATTTTATATATTTTTTATATTTTTTTTATTAAAAACCCTAGCCTAACCGTATATAAACCCCCATACCCTCTACCCTCTCATCCTACATTCCTAAGTCCACTCTCTAAAAATTTCAAGAGAACTTGGTACGTGAGAAAATGAGCGAAAGGCGAAGCGCTGACGAAATCAACGGCGAAATTCCGGTGATCGTGCTAGGACCTCTTCACGACGTTTCGACGCACCGGCAAACCCTCTACCTCCCTCTCACTCTCTAGCGTTGTCCAAACCCGTAAGTCTCTCTTTTCTACTTTTCTATTCTTTCATAAAATACAACTTTTCAAATCCGACGAAAATCGGAACAAACCGATTTCCGATTCGGTTTTCTATCAAAACTCACTTATCACTAATTCTATAATACTTAAACAGATTCATGTCGACTACTAATCACTTAAAAATTAATTTGAACAAGTTTTCACACATGAAATAATAGCTTTTGTAATATACCGTATTTCTGCACTTAAATACCACCATGTTTAGTTATCACATTTAACCCTTAACAATTGCTATACCTTAAAGTAGATCACGAGGTAATGACCTACCTCCACACACATGCAAATACAACCCTAAATGATATCATCAAAACTTAGAATACGATAATACAAGATTTTACATTTAAATACCATTTTCTTATAAAACCTTTTCTAAAAGTTCTAAGTTATATACAATTTTAAAACAATATCTTTTAAAAGGAAAATACGATATGTCGTGGACATCGATCGTTTATCTAAACCTGACTTTGTGGTGTCTAGACAAGTGTGACTAAGGCGAGTGGTTACTTAATTAGGACCACTACTTGTAGTGGAGAGCCTCCCACTCACCTGGCACTTACCTGGCCGCAATTGGCGGTGAAGAGGAGATTTGAGGCTTCTATGATTTATCGTTTAGATCATTTAGAAAAAGGTTAGTTGGTTTAGGAAACCCTAGAATCTAAAATACGGAAATTTACACCATTTTTCAAATAAATACCTTATCTTTATAAAACCGTTTTCTAAATGATTAGTATTTATTAAATCTTTGCAAAGCGCCACTACAACCCACCTTTGGGGAACTCGTTAGGGATAGTACGGTTTATCGTGCACCCTCAGGCTTAGTAGTGCGAGATTCAGACCTCCGCAAGGAGCATTCTGTCTTGAAAGGTTTAAAATACGACATTTAAGAAAAATGAGATTTTTGGAAAATAAAATATTTATTAAAAATTATTCTTGTATAAACATATGTATATTTATCATTTAAACACCTATTTTATTATAAGATAAAGTTTCCACCTTTTCCTAAAATTTACAAGATTAAAAGTTACATTAAAATACCATGAATTTCAAATAAATCAATATTACAAATTAATACCTTTATTTATGTAATTAGGATATTTTCACTAGAAATAAGACAAAATAAAATCACACTCATTATAACCATAAAGACAAATAATAAATACTTGAGGTGTAACTTGAAAACTATACAAAAGTATTTTTACATAAAACCCCCTCAAGTTTTATAAATTACAATAATGACCCTAACAAATATAGAACTTCGACTTACATTTCTTTTGGTCTGAATCGGATTTGAGTCTGATTATTTCTGACTTGAATATGATTCAAGTCAATCTATATTCTTTAATATTCCAACTCAATATGAACACATGAATTCTAGAATCCCGTTAACAATCTATACAACTTGACTGAATCAAACCATGGATATACATCCGTTATTCCATTATTCCATTTACCTGATTATGCAGTTACAATCTGTTTACTGATATCATGGTTTTGGTCTATCATCCAACTTACACAATACAATACTACAATACAATCAAAACACTACGGGGTTTAAGGGGTAGACTGGTACGGAATATATTAAAGATGGCACGAGGTGGTCACTTAAGACGCAATTACATCCATGCCGTTGTTCCGTGGTATTATCGATGGAGCCTTGTACTACAGGTTATCAAGGTCCCCGGTGTAAGTGGGACTCCCCTCGTATACACTCGCATCTTCTGTACCAGGCTACAAACAACAGCGTTAATACAATATTACAATATTATAATACAACATTAAAAGCTCTCTCTCTCTCTCTCTCTCTCTCTTACTTTCTGTCTATTTTTCCCTTATCTTTGGGACTTACCGAGCGACCTGTTCGCTGACGACATTCTATTTCTTTCTTCTTTGAATGTCGTCAGGTGCTTTGGACCGAGCAGAGATCGAGCCCACCGGTGAAGACTTGGAGCAGTTTCACGAAGACCCCGAGCTCTAGACATTGTACCTTGTTTTAATTAGTAGTTTCATTTCCTATTATGCCATTGTTTAGGCATCGTTTTTCATTCCAGTTGTATTTACTTTTCATGCATTGTACAAAAGAATGTTATTAATA
Organism: Agapanthus africanus; assembly: GCA_030015575.1. NCBI lineage: Eukaryota > Viridiplantae > Streptophyta > Magnoliopsida > Asparagales > Amaryllidaceae > Agapanthus > Agapanthus africanus. The sequence continues at coordinate 546,405,938 of CM057337.1, forward strand.
AAGTTGCTGTTATTTCATATCTCGTCTCTTGTGATTTACTTTTATATTGCTTAGATACGCTTAGCGTATGTACTTTTGAGTATATACGTAGCGGACCTCGTCGCGTCCCCTTCGCCGTACACCGGGAAGCGGGGCGTGACATGATATCTATATTGCACTATTTATATTCAGTTGATATTTATTATACTCATGTTCTGCATTTTGTTGCACTTCTCATGTTTAATAATATTGCATACCCATCATATATATATTTATTACTATGTGTGTCGCCCAGACGACCTAAGTGGAATACTCAGAGGACGAAGTGAATCCAGCCCAGGAGCAGGACCTGCCATTCGAGATCGCGGAGATCTAGACTACTTCATCAGCGCCATCTCTTTTGCTTTCAGCACTTTGTATTTCGTCGGTTAGTTTTTATTCCATAAAATAGTGTATTTCGAACTCTTTATATTGCAATGTAATAAAGTTGTGAACTGCGATTTTCCATTACTCTAGTACTGTTTACTGACTACCATATAATGCTAGAAGCCGAAGTGTGACTACGGTGGGATAATACCCTGACCATAGGAGCATGGCTGGTCTAATCACCCCCCGTATTCCATATTTTCAGGAAGCAGGGCATGACACGGAGGAAGATCGATTAGAATGCCTCCTGATTGCATCGCATGGCCAACTTTTATTAATGCCGTGGGCTAGGTTTAAGAATGTGATGAATCGAGAGAAGACCTAGGTGTTAAAGTACGCTTCTGAGAGGGATCGAATGTAACAGCCCTAAACTTTTTGTACAAATATTTTTTTTCAAAAATACAGAAAGGGTTACTTGAGCCTGAGCACAAGTTATAAATTTGTTTGCTTTTTAACAGCAAGAAAGAGCTTGTAGCTCACTGGTAAGACCTTGCACTGCTAGACTATAGCACCAGAGTTCAAATCCCATCAGCCACATTATCTTTTTAATTATTTTTCTTTTAATCTTTTAGAAGCCCAAGAGTCTACACGTGCACTACACATAATAAGATAAGTTACAGAATAAACATACACACGATGGAAAATGAAGTGACCCCGACACGTGGCCAAAACCCTAGCCCCACCCGACGGTACAAAACCGGTGACACATGCAAATATTCTGGCGAGCTCAGGTCAAACCGTTCCAAATTCCTCCAAACTTCACCCCTGCACCTCTTCAGCTACTCCATTAACCCCATATTGTTTGTTTATTCTGTATTCAACCAGAGAGGATTAAATCACCCATTTAACATCATTTTAATGCATATTTTTAATGCATTTTTATCACACCCTAACCCTAAGTTTTACCTATAAATACCACACCTCAAATCACCCCCCTCACTCACAAATCTCTGCCCAAACTCTCAAGAAAAATCCTAAGAACTTTTGTGTACAAGTTGAGTTAGCGAAGGGCGAAACTCCGACGAACTTCCAACGACGATCCGAGAAGCTTCCGGCGACGAAACGACGTACCGGCACCTCCTATCCCTCCATCTTCCTCTTCTATAAACTAAAATCATGTAAGTCCCTCCTCCCCCTTCACTTTGCTATTCTAAAAACTCGTATTTCTAAAATCCGACGGAAACGGAGTTAATCCGACTTCCGATTCGGTTTTCTTTAAAAAGTTCCATTTTGCTTAACACAATAATACCAAACTATCATGTCATGACCATTAAATATTAACAAAGATAATAGAACAAGTTTGGCACAAAAATTGTAACCGTAGCAAGTTTTATTCCACTTTTACATTAAAATACCCTTATGTTTCATTTCGACATGCTTGAACTTTTTAAACCATATTAACTTCGAAAATTCACGAGGTAATGACCTACCTCCTCACAAAACACATATCGAACATAGCACGATGTCTTTCGGGAATACAGAATACGGGAAAATACAATTTTACATATAAATACCATTTACTATTAAAAACGTTTTTCTACAAGAAATGTATTTTAATAATCTTTGCAATTGCGCCTCTACAACCCATTATTGGGGACCCCAATCGTTATAGTGCGGATTATCACACATCCACGGGCCTAGTAGAGCGAGATGCAGACCTCCTCACGGAGAATACGGTCTCCAAAGATTTTTAATACAATTTTCTTTAGAAAAAGAGATTTCTAGAAAAAATAATAAATTAAAATTATTATATATATATATATATGTATCATCAAAATATCTAATTTTTATTATAATATAAATATTCTAACTTTTCTAAATCAAAAAAATCACTCTACATGAAAATACAATGCAAATTACATACAAGTTCAATACTACAATTAAATACCATATATTATGAAATTAGGTTTTATTCACTAGAATTGACACATTGATAAATTATACATCAATAAAAACTCTAAAGACGATAATAAAATACTTGAGGTGTATTTTGAAAATTATACAAAATTATTTTTACATAAAACCCCCTCAAGTTATATTAAATTACAATAAGGACCCTAGTAAACATAGGTTTAAGCGGGACCAATCTCTTGAGCCTCAGGGAGCTGGAGAAGTGGGTGCTTGCCTATTTATGGTAGACAATATAACAAACGGTGTTATCAACACGGTAATTGTCTTGGAAAAAGACACAAATCATGTCGTCCATGTGCAGCAGTTACCGATAACACTAAAACATAATTCGGGACTTCAATTTCTTTTCTGTTTGTCTGATTCATACTGAGTCTCAATATATACAATCTGACTTGAATATGATTCAAGTATCAAACTACAATTCAACATGAATCCATATAATCAATCTATTCAATTTATTCAAACTATATTGACTGAACCGAACCAAGGATATACATCTATCTACATGATTCTCCAGTTATATCAATTTACTTATATCATGGTTTCGGCAAGTCATCCATCTATTTAGAATATACAAGACAATATAATACAAACAATACAATCAAGACATCGCAGGGTTTATAAGGGGTAGATTGGTAAGGAAGGTATTAGAAGTGGCACGAGACTGCAACCATTTAAGACACCTAACCTGAATTCAATTGCCGTTGTACAGCGCCTTAACGGTTCCTTGCATTCCGTTCACCTTAGTCTCTGGTCTATTGAGACTCCACTCGTATACACTGGCCTCTTCTGTACCAAGCTATAAATAACAGCATTAATTCTAATTACAACATTAAATCAATATACTCTATACTCTGTCTATTCTATTCTTGTCTATTTACGGGACTTACCGAGCGATTTTTTCGCTGACAACATTCTCTTTCTTCTTTTCTTTGGAATGTCGTCAGGTGATTCGGACATTCAGAAGATCGAGCCCACTTCCGAGGACTTGGACCAGCTAGCCTTCGACCCGGAGCTCTAGTTACTTGTACATTTCATTTCAGTACTTTCCATTTCTGTTATGCCACTGTTTAGGCATTGTTTTCCATTTCCATGTATTTACTTTTCAGATGTATTGTAAAAACAATATTAATAAATAAAGTTGTTGTTCAGTTATATCTTTTGTCACTGTCTCTTGTGTATTTTATTTATATTGCTTAGATACGCTTAGCGTGTTTACTTCTGAGTAAATACGTAGCAGCCCCACCGCGTCCCCTTCCACGTACACCAGGAAGCAGGGATGTTCCCCTCCGAATAACGGAGACGCGACCACGTAGGTTCATCTTGCTTGAAATTTGGGACAAATGCTAATTGGTGCTATCCGTCCACCTCTCCGAAGACGTTGAGGAATTACAACGACAAATATTAAAGGAGTGAAGAGGTGTACCCTTGAACCAAGGTGGATTAAATGATCTATAGCCCAGTTTGGAACTAAGACCAATTAATTATATTATGAGCACATTGGCTCTGTTAAGTTTGAATTGAGAACTTATAGCCTTCTTGGGCTAAGTCCAATTAAGTTTGGAATATTGACCCTCTGTTGGTCCATTAGACATTTGTCTGGGTTCAAGCCCACATTGTTTAGCAATGCAAAACAAGAGTTTGAAGGCTTTGATAACATTTGTGTCTTTGGCTGAGGATTAAACATTATACCTCTAAGTTTCCACTCAATTTTGAGATTCAATTGAAGGGGAGGTTTAGCCTCTAGAAAATTAGCCAATTGGGCTAAAGCTAGTGTTAAACACTAGAGAACAACAGTGTTAAATACTGGAAATACGATTATTAAATTAGTGTTAAACACTAAAAATGTGATTCTCAAATTAGTGTTAAACACTAACAGATAACAGTGTTAAACACTGGAAACCAAATTGTCAGATTAGTGTTAAACATTAGAAGAGGAAGGGATCACGTGGTAGCACGTGATGGTATCAAAAAGTGGGGCCAGATCCTCTTTATTTTGTTCTGTAAACAAGTGTTAAACACTTTTTTATTTTTCATAGCCATCACGTGTGGGCACGTGATGTATACTCATGCCCCGATTTTATTAGAACATTCATTAGGGGTCACGTGGTAACACATGAGAGCGCCCAAGTCAGATTTTGCCTTTGCTTTTATTATATATAATGAGGGTCACGTGGGAGCACGTGAGGTATTGCCTCAGGGCAAAATCCTTCTCATTTGTGGGGATCTTTTCAAGGGTCACATGGGGCACGTGACCTTAGTCTTTACAGAGATCTTTTAAGTCTCTTTATTTTATTTTGAGAATTAAATTCTCTGTAGGGTTAAAGCCCTAATTATGATTTTGGAGGAATTAAATTTCTATGTATGTGGAAGAATTAAATTCTTATGCAGGGTTAAACCCTAATTTCTTATAGAGGAATTAAATTCCCATATATGTAAAAAAATTAAATTCTTGTATCGGGTGAAACCCTAATTTCATTTTAAGAGGAATTAAATTCCTGCGAGTTTGAGAGAATTAAATTCTCAATTAGGGTTAAACCCTAGTTCTGTCCATCATGATGGAATTAAATTCCTGTAATTTTGGGAGAATTAAATTCTCATATAGGGTTAAACCCTAACTTTATCTTGGAGGAATTAAATTCCTATAATTTTGGGAGAATTAAATTCTCATATAGGGTTAAGCCCTAACTTTATCTTGGGAGAATTAAATTCTCTAAACTCAATTCCCCCTCTGAGTTTTGGATCTGCATGGCAGGATCTCAACCCGTTGAGAATTAAATTCTCAACTTATGTGGAGATGTGCTTTTTGTAGATCTTCAACTAGAGGAAGAACTAAGTTCTTTTGTGCAGAAGAGTTAAACTCTTAGATTTGAGAATTAAATTCTCTGTTTGAAGTTTTGATCCCCTTTCTTTTCCCACCTAGGGTTTTTCTTTGCAGAGAATTAAATTCTCCATTCTTTTCTCTCTGAAATTTCAAGATTCTGAAGCTCTCTCTCTTCAAAATTCTATATATTTAATTCTTTATCTTAGCTCCTATTTATAGGAGAAGGAAAAGAATCAATTTGTTTAGCAAATCTTTCATTGAAAGATTTTGTTTGTTTTCATAGTTAATACGAGCCTTTAGATCATTAAGTGAATTTTATTCACCGTTGGATTTTCAATCCAAAGATATTCTGTTTGTTATTTCTGGTGAGATTTAGGGGAAATCTTTCCTTGTCTAAAATTTTTCCATAAATTGGTGATATTTAATCACCCCTGGATTTTTAATCCAATGGTTCTCCTTACTCCTTTCCCATTTGGAAAGATTTTAGAGAAATTCAGAATTTTAATTCTATTAAACTGTAAGGCTTTCAAAGCCTGTCATGTGCTGGCACGTGACCCTCGTTGAGGTATTTTCTGATTTTTAGAATTAAATTCTATTAAGCTGTAAGGCTTTCAAAACCTGTCACGTGCTGGCACGTGACCCCTGGTCACGTGTGAGCACGTGACCCCCAATTGAGCCCTTTAACAACCGCTTGTTTATGTTGCTGTTTTAACCATCACGTGTTAACACGTGACCATTGGTCACGTGTGAGCACGTGACATCTCGTTGAGGTATTTTCTGATTTTTAGAATTAAATTCTATTAAGCTGTAAGGCTCTTAAAGCCTGTCACATGCTGGCACGTGACCTTTGGTCACGTATGAGCACGTGACCCCCAATTGAGTCATTTTTCAGCAGTTTGTTTTCGTTTCTGTTTGATGAAGTTTTAACCATCACGTGTCATCATGTGACCATTGGTCACGTGTGAACACGTGATACCTCATTGAGGCAATTCCTATCAGGAAACAAATGCCCCCACAGCGTTGCTCTCACGTGTCTGCACGTGAGTGCAACGCTGTCACTTTTTGTGACCGTTGGATCCATCTAGGGAATCGGGGAGATGAAACGTTTTCCATCACATCCTATAAATGCATGGGTCTCTTCAGAAGCGCCTCCACTCTTTCATCTCCTTCCTTTGCTAACTTTTTCCTTTTTGAGAATTTAATTCTCTTTCTTCAGAGCTTAGTTCTCAGTCTTGCAAATTTTCCAGAGTTTAACTCTGTTGAAAGGTTTCCTTTTCTTCAGGTAATAATCTTGAACGAATAAAGAACTTTTGCAGAAATGTTCGTTGGATTTTAAATCCAGATCAAGGGTTTTTCCTTTTAACAAGAACACACATTTTTTATTTTAAGTTCTTTAAAAAGATAACCCTTCAGTCCTTAAACAACAGATCTTGCTAAGGTTTCTCTGGTCTTCAGAGGTCAATGGTGATGTTTGCCCTTTTCCATGGAATTTAATTCCATCTCAAAACTGTCTCTGGGAATTTAATTCCCCTTTTTCAAAAGGATTCAATTCCTCAGAAGAACTCAGTTCTTCCCAGAGAGCTTCTTGGGGTTTTCTTTCCCTGAGTTGTCTCTCTGTAACCAAGAAGAAGAATCTTGTATTGGTGCTCTCTGGGAATTTAATTCCCTTGATTCTGTTTGATTTGTTATAAAGTCCAAGATGGATTTCTCTTACGGGAATGTGTAAGGTCATTTGAAATCCACTGTTTATTTAATGAGAATCTTCCTTTTATCTCATTATGATTGCTTGGCCTCATTATTAGCAAGCCGTCATCTTGATTTTGTGGGACCCATGTGTTTTGTAACCAATAGTCCAATAAAATGAGTCCGTTGTCGCTGTCTTCCATTGTCCTTTTATATATATATTTACAATCATATATATATATACACTGTTGGCTTCGCTTTAACGATTTCCCCTTATTTTTATTTCAGGTACTATGACTTTCGTTCCGTACTTTCCTTTCACTCGCTCGGAGGCCGCTTTTCCTCAGTCGCCATCTGACGAGAAAGTGATGACGATGATCAGGGCTCATGACCCGAACTGCACCAACTTGCTTTTGTAGGGGACCTGGTACGGTCACATCATCCGCGGCCGCCGCAGTTTTCTTTGTGAGACACCGACGGAGCCTACCTATCCATTCCTGCCGATGGATCCTCCAAGGACTGTCTTCGCTTTGGAGATGCCAAATTGGGCCCCGATGGGACAACTTGATCCTTCGACGACTGGCATCCCAAACCATCCGATACCGGCTATAGATATTTTGGGGCGCCGCATTTGCCAGGGTGAAGCCCAGCCATGGGGCAGATTTATAAGATAGGGCTTACCTCTCGACACCCCCACGGGCTACCTTCTTTAGGCTCGCTACATCTTATCCGCCCACTGCGCGCAACTGCAGAAGGTTGGGCTTTATCAGGCGATCTATGCGTCCCTCTTCCACTACCCGTCTCCTCACGTCTTGTAGGTTAAGGCCAACCTGAACCAGTGGAATCTCCCCACCAACACTTTCCTCCTGGGGGACCGTGAAGTTTCAATTTCTTTGGAAGAATTTCACGAGATCTCGGGCTGCCAATTAGAGGGACACTTTACAAGGAATTTCTGCCTTCTGATGAGTACGCCTTTGAGACCGAGCCCGCAACGCTCGACGGCTTGTCTACCGAGAACGCCATCCGCCCCAAACGTCCGAGTTCGATTAAGGCGCTGGGCATCTTCGACAAACTGTTCACAGAATCTGAAGAGCAGGGTGTCACTTTCAAGAGCTTCATCATCTGCTTCCTTCGCAAGGATGTCTTGTCGAAGACGGCTCCCAAGTTTGCAAACATCAACGACCCCTTTGGGTTTGGTTTGAACAGGCGGCCGACTAAGGAATCGGATTTACCGCAGTATTATATTCCTATCATGTCGCCGGTATCTTTCGAATCGATTGCAGCTCCCGGCATGGACGAGGAGACATTCTTTGTGGGTTTTATCAGTGTCTGGCTTAGCTGGTTCGTCATCCCGATGCATCGCCGCTTCATGAGAGTCTCAGTTATCTATCTGGCTCATCGTATCGTTGAGGGGACACTGAAGGGTTCCTAGACACACTAATGAGGTCTCACAAGGCATCAACCAAGCCAATTTCAAATTTTACAAGTGCCGAGAAACCCTAATACGGATCGTTAACTAGATTTATAGGTGATGCGATGCAAGAAAACAACTTTAACTTAAAGGAAAGAAGCTCCAACCTTTGTAGATCCGGTCCTCTACCTCCTAGGCTCCGTGATGACGTCCCTCCGCTGTCCAAATTGGATCCAGGACTCTAGCATCGGCTTCATCGGAGAAATGGACGGGCTAGGTCGTCGACTTCGGTGCCGAAGATGATCTACGTCGAGGCATCACAAGATCAAGCTCCCACTTCACCAAGTCATGAAACTTGTGAAGAAAACACCCTATACTACTTGGCAAGAGGTAGAGGATGAATAAATAGGAAGTGGGTTCACTTTAGAATTGGATTTCTCACTCTTTTTCTCAAGTTGCCATTGATGGTGGCAAGCTCTCTTCTTGAAGAAGAAGAAGATCATAATAATATAATAAGTATCACTTTAAAAATGAAAATAATATGAATACTTATCATATACTAACCATGGTCAAGTGTAGAGAATAAACTAGGCTTAGGTGAATGGTTAGGTTAAGGGAATAAAACAAAAATGGTCAAGCTTTCAACTCTTCATGAAGCTTCATGAAAGAAACAAAGAAAGCCACCATTTCCATTTTCTTTTCCAAAATAAATAATCAAAATTAATAAATGAATAAGTAAACAAAACCCTAACCATTCATATAACCATGGTTTAATCTTTACACAAACTCAAGTTAGCATGTATCATCAAACATGATACAATCAAGTGCACACAAAAATATATCATATATACAATGTGCACATCAAGTGAGAAAATCCTTTTAAAGTGAACCAATACTAGTTAATGCAAAGTAATATATCAAATATATAATTATACATTAAATCATTAAATCAACACTTGATTCAATGATCCGGTCATATCGCATATGACCGACTAATATCCAATGTATCGATTTATCGAATCAGTCCTTGATTCGATAACTAGGTTTTATCGCATACAACCAATCGATACATTCATCGCAAGAATAGAATACGGTATCACATACAAGTATTATTCTTGGTCCCGCACATATCTCATATGCGCTCCTATTTCGTTTCGCTTGAGCCAGGAAACTTCTGTGTAGGACTCTAAAGACTCGTCAATACGCCGGCAGCAGGTGATGATCATATCAAACACCCACAAGCCGCAAGCGGTCTGCTAAACGTAACGGCCACCCGGGTATTGAGCGATCAGAAGATCGACGAGCAAGCCCGCTCACACTCCTGTGAATCCAACCAGTAACACTTACCGTACAGTCCGGTCTCGTTGTCTGATATGTCGCATATCTCGCCTAGGGGTGGTAAACGTCAGACCCCAATAGCTCGATAAGTCGTGTCGATATGAGGTCTATAACAGTTCGAGAAACTACTGGTAACACTTACCAGTAAATCTCAGGAACCCTGGCCAGGGATTTCCGGTTATAGCCAATCGAACACAGTGCAACATCAACTCCCTATACCGGGAGAGACGAATCCCCTCCTATCGCTCATTGCCTCCATGTGATTCGGGACTGTACCCAAAAACCACCGTTTTGCACGCCCTCTTGGACGTGGTAAGGTGGAAATCAAAGCACAGTGGGAACCACACAAGACTCTATGACGATCTCGGGTCAACAGACTACTCTGTACCAGTGTCACCAGAGAACTGCTATCTGACGTAAGGTATAATACCATCTGGGAGTTCTCGGCGAGTCCGTCCAGTCTACCCAGTCTCCACTGAGCACCCGTATATCATTTCTGATGTCAAACACCAATAGATATGGGATCATCCATCGCCCATCTGTATGGGTCGAGAAGGTATACGCTAGTCTACTCTGGTATATCGATGCCCCGTCTCGATACACCCACGACTAGGGACCTTGAAGGATGTACTTATGGACTACCATGTCCCCACTAGTATGATCTGCATCATAGTCCAGGTAGTCAAGTACACATCCTAAGGGCTTTACCAACATGTAACAGAGAGACAATCAGTGTACACGTTAAGGTAAAGAGTAACCAGATAGCATACTATCATGTCGAGCAAGAAAGTCCTCCCTATATATGTCCCAGCATCCACTACAATATACATCCTATGTACAGTACTGGCCTCTAGGGAATACATATAACTAACAGACACGGCTGGCCGTAGGCATCCCGGCGCTAGCGCAACTCTATCATGGATTGGGCGCCGCCACTAACACCTCAACTCCCGGTGTGGATGTAGTAAACTTCTCCCTTCATTACTTTACATCTTGGATTGAGATGCACGTGCTAGGGGCTTTTGCTAGGGATATTTATGCTAGCATGTTTGAACAGCTCAACAATCTTCTCCATTTGTGGGGTTGGTTTATTGGATCTCAACCGGTTTGGAAAAGGAGCATTTTGAAATGTTGTTGAGTCCAATTTTTACGGATCAGATTGTTGAGTTGGAACGGAACCCCGTGCAGATGTGTTCGTGTTGTGAGAAGTGGGTCCGCTTGAGCTTGAAGGAGTAGAGCCTTGTGAATGATGGAGAACAGGCTCTAACGAAGAAGAAGAAGGTGAAGAAGAACCACCGGCAGGGGTGTCATCGTGAATACCCACATTGTTTTGCAACATTTTTCCCGATCTCAACGTGGTCACAGCGGTTACGTTATGAGTTTGCTGTTGATATGCAGCATGTGCGTGACCAAGATTGGGCAATGGTTGAGATGGGAGCTTTCCTTTTTCTCGCTCGCTCAATGCTGTATTGAGTTGTGCAATTTGTGCCTCAATAGATTTGATGCTTTGATCGTGTGAGGCACTGTTTTGCACCAAAGATTGAATAGAAGTCTCTAATCTTACTGTAGATTGTGTAGATTGCTTTAAGAACGCATCAAGACTTCTTTCGAGCGAGCTAACCTTGTCATTATTAGGTTGAACAAAATTGTTTGACGGGTAAGCAGTGTTAGGCACAAAATTGTTCACTTGATTAGGGTAAGGTTGCTGTTGGAAAGGTTGTTGAAATTGAGTTTGTGGAGGTGCTTGTTGTTGTGGAGGAGGAGGCCTTTGAAAATTATTATTTCCTTGGAATTGTTGATTTTGGTTCCAAGCGAAATTTGGGTGACTCCTCCAACCCGGATTGTATGTAGAAGAGTATGGATCGTTTCTTTGTCGTTGCTGAAAGGCAGCATTCACTTGATCCTGTCCTTGAGTAGATGCATTGTAAGGACACTCTTCGGTGAGATGTGATGGATCCGAACAGCAAGCACAAACAGTTCGTGGAGGCACAACAGGGGCAGGAGAAGGCGATGAGATTTTGGTCTCAATCGCTTCTAGCTTTTTCGTAAGAGCGGCCATCTCAGCTTTCATAGCAATCGACATCTCTAATTGATGTATGCCTGCCCTAGACTGACCACTAGAAGAAGATGATGTGGTCTTGGTGCTCTCCCACTGAATTGTTTGTTCACTAAGGTCCTCAAGGAACTGCCACGCTTCCTCACTAGATTTGGATAGAAAGTGACCTTGACAAATGGTTTCTAGCAACTGCTTCGTTGCCGGGTTCAATCCCTCGTATAATGTTTGGCAAAGTTGCCAACTTTCGATCCCATGGTGAGGGCATTGAACGAGTAGGTCTTTGAATCTTTCAAAACACTTCCAAAATGGTTCGGAAGGAAGCTGTGAAAATTGTATAATCTCATTACGGATTCTAGCAGTTTTGTGATGAGGATAGAACTTTTTAAGAAAAACTTTCACAAACTCGTCCCAATTTCTAATTGAATGTGATGCGGTGTTGTATAGCCACTTCTTGGCTAGGTCACATAAGGTGAAAGGAATGACCCTTAACCTTATAGCGTCATCACTTAATTGGGTTGTTTTCATCATAGCGCAAACGTTTTGGAATTTATTGATAAAAATATACGCATCTTCTGATTCCAATCCATGAAATTTTGGCAGCATATTGATGAAGTGGGGTTTTATTTCAAAATTGTCCCCATTTGCCGGTGGGGGTGAAAGACAGGTAGGTAAAGAGGTGCGGACAGGGTAGAAGAGATCCTGGAGCACGACTCGTGTGGGCGCTTCAACAGGCGGTTGATTCGGGTTATTCGCACCCAGATTAGGTGGAGTCAGTCCCTGGGCAGGTGGAGGGATGTTAGGATTAAATCCTGACATCTCAGAAGAAGAATTTGGTGATAAAGAAGGTGAAGATGTATGAATAGAATCTCGGTCAACGTCGGAGTTGACCGGCAAAGGTAAAGGTGATAAAAGGGTGGAGGGATTTTCGGCGTTGGAGTCGATCGCGTAGTCCGTAGGGACTAACGAAACGCTGACTAAATGGGAACTAGGGTCCCTAGTCCAAGCGGACATACACTAAACGAGTTTAGTGTAGTCAAAGCGTAGAATGTGAGGGTAAGAAAACGAAAGTCGAGAAAAATTGGGTGATGGTGGTAAAAATGACAATTTTTGTGTTTGTTTCAAAAGAATGGGAAAATGAAACGATTGTTCAACAAGCACAGTCACAAATGCACAGTCATAAATGCACAATCAATACCTAGACTAAGGTCCTCTAAGTCTACTAGACCTGCTCCTAACTGTTCCAAAGCGACAAATTGTGAGATAACTCTCAGATCGCCTCTTCACAGCCAGTTGTGGCCAGGTAAGCACAAGTGAGGTATGGAGGGATCCGCTCACGAATCACCATGAGACGGGCGTTTTAAAGTTACCTCCTCACTTGCCTTGCCTAGGCACCACAAGAGTCATGTTTAGATAAACGATTGAATGCCCACAATCTTCCTTTGTCCTATTGAGCGCGACAAGTCCTTAGTGGGCTGAGTCTAAATATTTTTTATTAAACTTGAGGTGACACTTATGCAATTAGTGATTTCCGGGGTCTTAGGAAGGGTGATGAAATCCCCACCCAATCTGGATTGGTGTTAAAGCCCCTTAAGTCCGTATTAAATGTGCAATGCGCAAAATTCAACCAAGTTTTGTTTTCAAGCAATCAGTTATCGTTTTTTACTTTTAATGCGGCGCTGCACCAAATACGGTTAGGTTTTTTTTGGCTTTTTGCGGCGATTTTTGCTAAGAATCCTGCAAAGACAAGAATATTGGAGCGTCGGGTTTGAGAGGGGAAGTTTAGAAAAATACGTACCAAAAAGTATCGAGTTTCAGAAACTCGTGTCGATATTGCCTCCGAGTGGTCGAATGGTTCGCTTGCGCAGGTCTAACTACCCGGATCTTTGGCACTGAGTGTTCACCCTCCTTTGCACTTGAAAATGCCCCTTTGTTCCGTATGATCGCTGCTCAAAATCCGTCAAATCTGCATATATTGGAAAAATACGGATATTTGAGCCAAAAAGCAAATTAACAACCAAAATTCTAAACACAAATAATTAAGAAAATCAAATAATAAAAATGGAATTTATATCAAAACACTGGAAGCAACACAGAAAAACAAAAGTGAAAAGGCCACACCAAGGCCGGCGAGCTCGGTTTTTTAGGGTATGTCGCCGGTTTTTGTGTGAGGAAATTGGCTCAAATTTTGTGTGTTGTCTCAATGAAGAAATGTCATTCCAATTTTATAACTTGATTTATTTCTTTAGCATCAGAGTGTTAGCAGAATTCAAATCCAGAGAAGAAAAGAATTTTATTTGTGTTTGTGGTTGGTTTCAAAAAGAATGGTTATTTGTTTGAATGTGTTAGAAATTAGTTTTATACAGAATATGCACAAATTTAACCCGAAAATACAAGTATAAAAAGCGTTACCGTCTCTCCGGCAACGGCGCCATTTGATTGGTCACGATCTAACTGTGTCGTGTTTAAAAAGAATTCTGAAATTACCGCAATCAAAACGGTGTCGCTTGTAGCGAGCCACGATGAATACGAGCCGTCCGTAGGGAGATGGTAAGTTTCTTATTGCTTGTTTTAACGAGTTAATACCGTGTTTTGATTTGTTGGTTAACTAATTGTCGTAACAAAGATATGAATAAAAAGGACTTGTTAAGGGTAGTAATAAGTTAAATTGTATGAAGGTGATGTTTGCCAATTCCTTATAGCCCCGACTTGGTATTGATACTAAAACAATAGGTAACAACGCGGATTAGGGAACTTGAAATACGGTATTTGCGGTATTTCGCTAAATCCGTTTTCCTTGTCCCTTGTCCTTCCGTTGTTATCTCTTGATTTTAGCCTTCGGCAAACCACGGGCAATCCGGTCATGATTAGGAATCATCACTATCGGGATAGGATAGGATGCCTAGTGAGCGGAGTTGCGGGTGATTTGCACGAAGTTTCAATAGGCAAGTTTTAGGTTTTAAAGTTTGGACAAAGAAAATCTTCGAATACGATCTAACATATTACACCCTTAACAAGTGAAAAGATTACTCATACATATTTACAAATTAACAAGAAAGAAAAGAGAAGATACATAAAAACATGCAATGAAATAAAGAGGAAAATAGAACCGATGAGTTCAAGCGTTTTATCTCCCAGTGTTCAATCCCCGGCAACGTGTGAGATCCAAATACCAAGCTTTAAGGTTGCAAGCTCACTTAAGAGGTTGCAAGATCAAAGCAAAGCATGAATTTCACAATTGAAACCATGTAAAGTGGAACAAGACATGTAATAAAAATACGAACTTTTATTGAAGAACAAACTTGTTACAAGAGATCTTGAAGTCAAGAACCTAAGCCTTAAGCTTGCAAGTTCTAAATGAGAAGTTGCAAGGTCAAGACAAAGGGGCAAGAGCTCAAGAATGAAAAGAAAAATTACAAGAATTCTAAGATAGAACTAAAGAAAAAGCTACCCTTTCCTCTTGCCTCTGGTCTCTATTTATAGGCTCAGAAAGAAATATTCATATCTGTCCCATTATGGCTCATACTGATTTTTTTGATTGCCTTTGATTTGAACACATGCTTTTTAGTCTTGAATGCATATAATATCATATGCATATAAAATCATATCCTTGATTGCATATAAAATCATATCCTTGATGATTGCATATAAAATCATATCCTTGATTGCATATAGAATCATATCCTTGATTGCATATAGAATCATATCCTTGATTGCATATAAAATCATATCCTTGATGATTGCATATAGAATCATATCCTTGATTGCATATAGAATCATATCCTTGATTGCATATAGAATCATATCCACATGTGCTTAAAAGTCTTGTGTACAGACTTGTTGTGTTGGACCATTTAGAAAAAAAATGTGTACACAACTTGTTGCGTAAAGGAACTCCTGAAGTATCTGTCGGTTAGCGTTTCTGGTCGCAGTGTCTTCCCTCGAGTGATATATCCGTGTTGTTGGATGCATTTCCAGTATTTTGTCATGGATACCTGTAATCTGTAATGCTGAGCAGACACTGGTCAATAATACCGATAAATACAACAATTAGATAATGGATGAGCGGTATTAGAATGCAATTTTCTGATATGAACAGCCATTTCACGGTTATGGTCATCCCGGATCTTTTGACTATCTTCCCTGATAAGCTTGTCCATTCGTTCTTCAACTGACGGACTCGGCATTTTGATCGCAGGATCTCGTTTTGGTTCGGGATCAGCGTTTTCTGACAGGGCGTCCTCTTCTTCATCGAAGTCATTTATGACGTAGCTACCATGGACTCATTCCCATTTCCCGGATTTCACATATCCAAGCCCGAGCGTTTCCATTCTCTCGTTGGCAACTTGCGCTGAGTTCCAGGGACATCCCAAATCCTGTTGTAGAACCGTGCTTGTCGAATGGTCTGTTTGAAAGGTACCCTTTGGCGCTTCAAGAGCCTTCTCAAGCCTTCCGAGTAATATCTAGGCAGACGGATGGGCTGGAGCCTGTCGAGCGTAGAATCGGCGCCATGCCAAATTTCTTTCTCCACTTTGGTTTCTCCAGATAGGTAGAATAGGATTGCCTGTTCACCTTCTCGCCTGGGAGGGATGTAAAATGTCTGCAGTTCTTGTACATTATAAGCTTTAAGTGCATCGAGCTCTTTGTAATGCTCCCGTGGAACCATGATAATTTGTAGACTCTGATTATCGCCGGTGAAAGCTTGTATTGACGGTCGAGCGGAGAATATAGCATTGACCTCATCTTCCGAGTCGCTACCGAAGATCAACATGGGGACAGAAGGTCCCGGGTTTTTGCATCGAGGCGGCCCTGAATAAACTATATTTTCTTCTTCCTCGGTATCACTCCCGAAGGCTGGAATAGTGGTGATAGCTTTGTTCTTCGGTTGGTGACATCTTTCCGTATCCTCAAAATCTGGCAAAAAGTATTTTGCATTTTCGTATTTTAAGACTTCGTTCACGGAGAAAGGGTTCAACTCCCCTGTCACAGTATACTCGAGACCATCCTTGAAGTACTTCATACACTGGTGTTGCGTAGAAGGGATGATGTTGTACTCGTGTAACCAAGGCCGGCCGAGCAAAGCGTTGTAGCAAGTCTTGACGTCAATGACGTGAAATTTAATATCCGTGACAAGTAGCCCGAATCGTAATGTCAATATCACAGACCCGAGAGTCCGCGATGACTGGGAGTCAAAACCGGAGATGGTGATTTTATCACGAGCGAGATGCTGGACGCTCATGCAGATTTCCTTCAACACTCGCACATTGAGGAGATTGACGGAAGACCCATTGTCGACCAGGATTTTGCCAATCTTTATATCGTGGCAGTACCCTGAGACATAGAGGGGACAGTTGTGCTCGCACGTCCTAAGGAGGAGGTCTTCGTCGCCGAAGGTGATATCGGCTGTGTGTACTTCCTTCAGCTCGTCCTTCATCTTTTCTTCGGCGAGAAAAGCTTGGAATTGCTCTGGCTCTTGTAGTGCCCTGATCAATGAATCTCTCGCTTCTTTGGATAGTAAAAGGGCGTCGAGAATGCTGAGCTGCGAGGGTAACTTCCTTATGTGCGCCAGAACATTGTAGTCCACCTTACTTTTCCATGGCGAGTCCTTGGTAGTCAGCTCTTTCATGACTTGGTCATCTAGGGCGATATCCTCAGAGACATTTTCTTTTCCCTTATCTTTTCTGTTCGTGGGTCCGAGATTCTTTTCTGGAAGCGTACGGTTACGCAGCTGGATATTTTCACAGGCATTCGGTTCCTCTTCTTTCCCCAAGGTGGGTTCTTTAAAGAGAGGGCCAAGAGCCATCTCCTCGTCGGAGTCGCTCCCGAAGGTGAGAACCTGCGATCCCCCGGCGTTGACCATGCAACAATTGCCGGTAATTCTTTTATGCTCCTCGGTCGCACTTCTCTGCTCCCGACGAGTTTTGTGTTTTATCCGCTTAAAATGTTGCCGGTGAGCAACATATCCCTGCCACCATCTTTTAAAATCATTGCATTCCTCAGTAAGGTGCGCAATATTCTGATGATATAAACAATAGCTCGGACACATTTCGGCTTCACAAAGAGTACTTCCTTCGAAGGGTGGTAGCTTCATTCCCACTGATATGGCTTTTGCAAACCTTTTCCTCGTCTTGATCTTATTTTTATTTGCAACAAATGTCCTTTGATTTGGCAGGAGTATCTCGACTCTTTCGTCTAGTCGCCGGCGTTTGGCTTTTTCAAATATGGCCATCTCACGCTCTCGATCGGCTTTACTTTTCAGATGAATTTCACTCAGGAAGGCGTCGATCATTTCGTCTGATGGCCATAGAAGTTCCGGCTCGGGACCTACCCCCAGTCTCTCAATGCAAGGAGCCTCTTCAACATCTATCAATGAGTGAGAGATCACATTACAACTTGCTACGTAGTCCTTAGATTCATCTGATGAGTCTTCTCCATCATTTTCGTCCTCAAGGACGTGGCTGAGGAACTCTTGGAGCGTGATTGGAGTCCGCGCCTTCTGGTTATACTCTTCCAGCGCGTCAATCTGTTTTTGTAAGTCCGTGCGCTTGTCGCCAGGCCTCACGGGCTTTTTGTATTTCTTCTTCGTCTTTGAAGATTTCGACGGCTGGATGTGAACACTTTGGCTATCACCACCATTCTTTGGAGTTGGGCGTGGCTTCAGCATTCCTTCGATGATCTGGGGTTCTAGCGGATTCTTCCACCTGATCGCCGGTCATGTCTGGAGATCACTCAGCATCCTCTTAGTTTTGGCCGAAAGAGCTGTTAGTAATATGTATGCCCTAGAGGCCATTACTGTACATGAGATGTATATTGTAGTGGATGCTGGGACATATATAGGTAGGAATTTCTTGCTCGACATGATAGTACGCTATCTGGTTGCTCTTTATCTTAACATGTATACTTATTGTCTCTCTCTCTGTTACATGTTGATAAAGCCCTTAGGATGTGTACTCGACTTCCAAGACTATGATGAAGATCATACTAGTGGGGCCTGGGTAGTCCATGAGTACATCCTTCAATGTTCCTAGTCGTGGGAATATCGAGACGGGGCATCGATATTCCAGAGTAGACTAGCGTATATCTTCTCGACCCATGTGATGGGCGATGGATGATCCCATATCCATTGGTGTTTGACATCAGAGATGGTATGCAGGTGCTCAGTGGAGACTGGATACACTGAACGGACTCGCCGAGAACTCCCAGATGATATTATACCTTACGTCAGATGGCAGTTCTCTGGTGACACTGGTACAGCTTAGTATGTTGACCCGAGATCGTCATAGAGTCTTGTGTGTCTCCCACTGTGCTTTGATTTCCATCCTACCATGGCTCTACTGAGTTGTGCAAACAGGTGGTTTTTGGGTACAGTCCCGATTCACATGGAGGCAATGAGCGATAGGAGGGGATTCGTCTCTCCCGGTATTGGGGGTTGATGTTGCGCAATGCTCGACTGTCCATAACTGGAAATCCCTGGCCAGGGTTGCACTGAATTACTTGTAAGTGTTATCAGTAGTTTCATGCTTGTTATGGACCTTACATCGGCATGACTTATCAAGCTACTGGGGTCTGACGTTTACCACCCCTAGGCGAGATATGCGACATATCAGACGAACAGACCGGACTGTGCGGTAAGTGTTACTGATTGGATTCATAGGAGTGTGAGCAGGCTTGCTCGTTGATCTTCTGATCGCTCAATACTTGGGTGGCCGTTACGTTTAGCAGACCGCTTGCGGCTTGTGGGTGATTGATATGATCACCACCTACCGTCGGCGTATTGACGAGTCTTTAGAGTCCTACACAGAGGTTTCCTGGTTCAAGCAAAACGAAATAGGAGCATATATAAGATATGTGCGGGACCGAGAATAATACCAGTATGTGATACTGTGTTCTATTCTCGCGATTTATATCATCGGACGGTTATATGTGATATAGCCGGGTTGCCGAATCAAGTGTTGATTCGATATATTGATACACTAGATATTAGTCGGTTATATGCGATATGACCGGATCATTAAATTAAGTATTGATTTAATGATTTAATGTATAATTATATATTTGATATATTACTTTACATTAACTAGTATTTGTTCACTTAAGATTGATTTTCTCACTTGATGTGCACAAGTTGTATATATGATATATGTTTGTGCACTAGTTTGTATCATGATTGATGATACATGCAAACTTGGGTGTGTGTATGTCTTACACCATGTTTAGGTTAATGGTTGGGGGTTTTTATTTATTTTATTTATTTTGGCAAAAGCAAAATGGTGGTTTTCTTTGTCTTATGCTTGAAGCTTCATGAAGCTTTCAAGCATCTTTGACAAAGTCTAACCATTTTGTTTTGCATGATATTTTCATTAACCTAACCATTAACTTTAAACTCTAGTTTAGTCTCTACAATGGTTAACTCACCCATGGTTGCATTATGATAGACTTCACTTGATTATTCATTTAGTTAATTGATTATTCATTATTCTTTTCTTCTTCTTCATCTTCTTCAAGTGAAGAAAAACCTTGCTAGAAAATTTTCAAGTGAAGAAAAAGAGTGAGAAATCCAAATCCAAAGTGAACCCACTTCCTATTTCTTCATCCTCTACCACTTGCCATGTAGTATAGGGTGTTCTCTTCACAAAATTCATGATCAAGTGAAGATGGAGCTTAAGCTTGAGTCTCCTCGGCGTAGATCATCTTCGGCCTCGAAGTCAACGACCTAGCCCGCTCATTTCTTCGAAGACACCATCGCTAGGGTCCGGGATCCTGATGATCGCATTGAAGGGACGTCAACACGAAGCTTTAGAAGTGAAGGACCGGATCTACAAAGCTTGTAATCCCTTTCACTTAGTAGTAAAGTAGTTTACTTGCTTGCTTTCGCCTTACCTCTAGTAAACGATCTTGATTAGGGTTGTTCGGCACATATAAAAAAATTGATTTTGGCATGGTTGATGTCTTATAGAACCTCATGAGTGTGCCTAGGAACCCTACAGTGGTATCAGAGCCTAGCTAGAACTTTAGGCGAAGTGTAAACGAAGTTAGAAACCCGATCGAACCCCGAAACCCTAATCAAAACCCTTCTCTGTACATTTTTTAAAACTGTGGATTTTTCCTAATTAAAAATACTCAAAAAATTCAGCAGGGTTTTCTAGGAATTACTGTGCAGCACGTGACCCCAATTCAATCAAGGCGCCGCGGAACCGCGGCCGTACCCTAGGTGGCGCGGCGGTTCCGCGGCCATTCTGTAGCTTTATGCTACACCATTTGCACAGTAATGTTCTTGTACAGTTCTTGTGTTTTCTGGGAATTTTTAATTTATACTCAATTGTTGAGTTTTTTGGGTTGTATTGGGAGTTCGTTGATTCGATCGAAAATTTTAACTTTGTCTGTGTTTTTCCGGGTAATTTAGAAAGTGTTAAAAAGTTCGACCGGATATCAATAACTCACTTTTTCCCCTGCCGAAAAATTTCCAAGTGTTGGATTTTTCCGTTGTTTAAGAACGTCTAAATCGTGCAAGTAACGCGATGGACCCTCTAGAAGACAACAAACCATAACTCAATTATGTGACCATCTTGAACTGCCTTTTGAACCTTAGGGTTTGGGGCAGTACGGCGTGCCACATGTGAGGCGTTGGCTTGACCCTTCTACGGCTGGACCGTTGGTACTGTGGCATGAAATGGATGTTTTTAAACTCCCCTCAAGTGTTGAGCTATTTGGGAAAACTTTGGTGTTTGATTATTCGATCGGAAAATTTAACATTGTCTATTTATCTGGAATGTGATACAATATTTGGAATCCACAAGTAGTTATGAGATAACTGATCTGAATGTTATAAATCTAGCACTTTAGTCTCATTTGATCGGTTGCCACGGAATTTTGATGTGATCAAAAGTCCGTCGCAATCACGTAGCGTACGCGGATACATGCCGGGTAAACTTAATAGACAGCCACGCCCCATAGCCCCGACCAAGTGACTGTAGGAGAACCCCATCGCCGAAAGCATCCGTTCGGGTGCTCGCGGTAGCGGTATTCCGCCTTAGTGCACTTCGTCGACGGCATCCGGGGGTGCGGCCGTCTACTAAAGTTTACGATGAGCATTCGATCAGAATGTCGGGAACCTTGTTGAATTGCCCGACTTGATATTGAAAATAGTTTTCGATTTTGAGACTGAAATGCGGGGTTTATAATTGTTAAGCATGCGATGTCTAAGGAATTCATTTGGTTAGGCATGCGATGTCTATGCAGGTTGCGGATTCCAACTGTTGTAGTTTTACACTTTCTTTTCTGCGACCGTAAGTGTAATATGTGATATCGCCGGTTTCGTTGCTATATGTCAACGACAATTGGGATGGGCATATTTACTTACGTTGATGATATGTGATGTTATGTGTTGCTGGATATGTTATATTTGGTCGTCGTGTTTGAATAGCCAGGGGGTTTTTATGTGAGACGAGTGTTTTTTCATTTTCATTCATGTAAAAAAACTTGTATGTAATATTCTTTTATTGGGGCACTTCCGGGCTGAAGATGATGTCACCATTGTATATTATTTATTTTTCCGTATTAGGATAGACCCAAGGAGGGGAGCACAAGTAATCGGGTTCTAGGGTCCAGTGGGAGACCATCTCGAGGAGTGGAGTCCGGGTCTCCTAACTCTAGAATTGGTAGGGTTACTTGCCGCTCTCGTTGGGGTCTAGGGGTGTGGGATTGGCTATTCATCACGAGCGTGGAATCTGTGTATTATACAGGCTCAAAATAAAACACGGACGTCCTAGTATATCCAATATTTCATATGATATTTTCTGCTGCGTTATCTGTGATGTGATCATGTGATTTGTTCAGATAGATATTGTATATAGTAAATATGATATATTATATAGACGTTGCTTATGTTTTACACCCGCGCTAGCCCTGCCCCGCTCTGCCGTTAGTTACCTAACCTAACGGTGCAGACGGGACATCGAGGCGAATGCGGATGGCATAAGTGCACGTTGTATTTATCTGTGATGTTTAGGTGGACTTAAATGATGGGACATTCATTAATGAGATTAATGAAAGAAAATAAACCTAAAAGATGTTGTGGAATCGAATTTCAAAAATCAGGTAGCTCTAGTTGTTGCTTTGCATAGCGGTGTTCCTTGTAGAACATCCAGCACCTTATTCGATAAGGAAAGAGCCGATATCCCTTCACCGGGAGTGACCTCTTTAGTAATAACTAGCAAATGCTACAACCTTCGGTTTGTCTCTTGACTGCTTTTCTAGTTCTTGCTTTGCATAGTGGTATTGTGAATATCCTGCACCTCATTCGACGAGGAAAGGGCCGAGATCCCTTCACCGGGAGTGACCTCTTTAGTGAAACTAGTAAAAGCCTCAAAAACACTCCATTTAAAAACCATTTGATTCCGCAACGAGATCAAGTTCAAAGCGTTAAAGGTTTTCTTAAAAACCATCCGCAACCCTCCGTCATTTTAGGAAGTAGAGTACTTAGTATTCGTGTTGTGTTTGTTGACCATAGTCAAGGCACAGTGTACGGTAGCTAAGTGATGTCTTCCTACACCGCATATGATGCAATTAGTTAGGATAGTCGCGTGACTTTATTGACCTTAGTTAAGGGTCATGTGGGTGGGTCTAATTAATCACGAAATGACGGATAGAACTTGACTAGTGCTTATGATTTGTTGACCATAGTTAAGGTCATAAGTGCTAGGGGTAAAAACCTTTATCGGGAGTTTCAAGTGTTGAAATTTGCAATAAGATTGCATACCTTCTATATAATAGTTGGATCCCGATACCCACTGTGAGTAATTGTTACTCCTGGGAGAGTTTTGCACTTTACAATTAGCCGATCAAGTAAGTGTCTAGAAAGTTGTCAACGGGATTACGCCCCTGGGAAAACGAGGTTTACTTTAATTAGGTCCGTGCAAAAGCACGGGGAACCTCCCTTAAAGTACCGGCACTGGCCTGACTGAAAGATTGGCGAAATTGTAGAGTGTAATTAATCCCGGCTAGTCTTTCCTTTTAGGGTTTGAAGGAAGATTTGATAAAAACAGTGGGAGCCATCCTGATTAGATAAAATATATTACCAATCTAATCTTGCAAGAGCGCACGCAGAGTGTTTTCTTCTCTCTCTCTCCAGGTAGCGACCATGTCACGCCTTAATCAAGATAATAATATAGAAGTAGAGAACCAATAAAGGTATAGGTATTATGTCCTATGATGAGATCAGGGAGGAGAATACTTGTGCATGGAATTCTTGGACTATTCTAAAGAAAAATGAAATTCTCTCTCAGCATTACTCCTCCGTATACACCACAGCACGTCGGTGTATCGGGGCGGAGCAATCGCACCCTATGAGATATGGTGCGCTCTATTATAAGTACTACTGAGTTACCTATTTCCTTTTGGGGGTTCTGCACTTGAGAAGATGCATACCTATTGAATTAGATTCCAATCAAATCAATGCCAACCACTCCATATGAGATATGGTATGGGAAGAGCCCATCTCTTAAGTAAATTAAGATTTGGGGTTGTCCGGCCTATGTCAAAAGCAAAATCCGTATAAGATCGAGGGAAGGTCAGTTCTGTAGAACTGGAAGGATTTCCAGCTATACAAACTACGGCTGATGATTTGATAGAACCAAAGGATTCAATAGATTCCGATGAACCTCAGCCTCTCCGCCGATCTAGCAGGGTTCCTCATCCGCCTGAGAGATACTCTGGTTTCTCGATGACAGTGGGAGCGAGAAATGCATTATGAGATGATGACCCAACTAGTTTCGAGCAGGCCATCAAGAGTGGGGACTCTGTAAGAATAGCTGGATGCTTAGCGATCTGAGATGGAATCCATGTACACCAACAAAGTATGGACTTTGGATGCTATATCTGAAGGGTTAAATCCCCATCAGGAGAAAGTATATCTTGAGAAGATTACTTGGTGTAGATGGAAAAGTTGAGACTCTCAAAGCTAGACTTGTTAATGGTTTTCGTCATCGACCAGGTGTGGATAATGATGAAACCTTTTCCAGTGGCTATGCTTAAGTCCATCCGGATCCTACTTAACATTGCTACATACCATGACTATGATATCTGGCGGTTGGGTGTCATGAGTGCTTTTCTAAATATTGATTTAGAAGAGAGCATCTATAAGTACACAGCCACGGGGCTTCGTAGACAGTGGGAGCAGCGAAAACGTGTGCAAGTTGCTTTACAGGATAAAGCAGGCATCGCGGAGTTGGAACATCTGTTTTGATGTGGTAGTCAAAAAGTTTGACTTCATCAAAATAGTAGATGAACCTTGTATATACAAAAAGGTGGCAGAGAGAAAGGTGGTCATCCTCGTATTGTATGTGGACAACATACTCTTGATAGGAAAAGAGTTTCATATGCTACGCTCGGTCAATCTCCTCTTATCACATGGATTCTCCATATAGGATCAAAGTGATACCTCCTAAATCCTGGGTTTTGGATCTATGAGATAGATCTAAATGGATGTTAGGATTCTCACTAGGTGTAGTAAAATGGTATCAATCGATCCTGGGGAGAATTACTGGAAAGGTTCCAGGATGATAAGGACGACTGAATGTCAGTCACAGGCATTGTCTTTACCCTCAGTGGAGGGACGATATGTTGGAAGAGTTCCAAGCTAGATACTTTGGCAAACTAGACGATAAAGGCTGACAACATCGCTATCAAAGATACTACCAAAGAGGCAGTTTGGGTGTATCTTGGTTCATGAGATGAACTAGGTTCCTACAATTGTGTGACAAAGGAAGTGTGGCTTTGGCCCAGGAACCCCGGTCCTATCAGTGACCCAGACATATTCTAAGGCGGCATCACCTGATCATGGAGATAGTTGATCTCCAGCGTGATCGAGGTTAGGAGAGTAGACTCGGAGGGCAACACGGCGGATCCACTCACAAAGGCCTTTTCCCAGAGAGAGACTTTTATGGGATGGTTGAGTATAAGATACTACAACCACTGCTACAGATGGCCTAAGTGCAAGTGGGAGATTGTTAGTTATATGTATGCCCTAGAGGCCATTACTGTACATGAGATGTATATTTTAGTGGATGCTGGGATATATATAGGTAGGACTTTCTTGCTCGACATGATAGTACGCTATCTGGTTGCTCTTTATCTTAACATGTATACTTATTGTCTCTCTGTTACATGTTGATAAAGCCCTTAGGATGTGTACTCGACTTCCAGGACTATGATGAAGATCATACTAGTGGGGCCTGGGTAGTCCATGAGTACATCCTTCAATGTTCCTAGTCGTGGGAATATCGAGACGGGGCATCGATATTCCAGAGTAGACTAGCATATATCTTCTCGACCCATGTGATGGGCGATGGATGATCTCATATCCATTGGTGTTTGACATCAGAGATGGTATGCGGGTGCTCAGTGGAGACTGGGTACACTGAACGGACTCGCCGAGAACTCCCAAATAGTATTATACCTTACGTCAGATGGCAGTTCTCTGGTGACACTGGTACAGCTTAGTCTATTGACCTGAGATCGTCATAGAGTCTTGTATGTCTCCCACTGTGCTTTGATTTCCATCCTACCACGGCTCTACTGAGTCGTGCAAACAGGTGGTTTTTGGGTACAGTCCCGATTCACAGGGAGGCAATGAGCAATAGGAGGGGATTCGTCTCTCCCGGTATTAGGGGCTGATGTTGCGCAATGCTGGACTGGCCATAGCTGGAAATCCCTAGACAGGGTTGCACTGATTTACTTGTAATTTTTATCAGTAGTTTCATGCTTGTTATGGACCTTACATCGGCATGACTTATCAAGCTACTGGGGTCTGACGTTTACCACCCCTAGGCGAGATATGCGACATATCAGACGAACAGATTGGACTGTGCGGTAAGTGTTACTGATTGGATTCACAGGAGTGTGAGCAGGCTTGCTCGTTTATCTTCTGATCGCTCAATACCCGGGTGGCCGTTACGTTTAGCAGACCGCTTGCAGCTTGTAGGTGATTGATATGATCACCACCTACGGCTGGCGTATTGACGAGCCTTTAGAGTCCTACACAGAGGTTTCCTGGCTCAAGCGAAATGAAATAGGAGCGCATATGAGATATGTACGGGACCGAGAATAATACCAGTATGTGATACTGTGTTCTATTCTCGCGATTTGTATCATCGGACGGTTATATGTGATATAGCCGGGTTACCGAATCAAGTGTTGATTCGATATATTGATACACTAGATATTAGTCGGTTATATGCGATATGACCGGATCATTAAATCAAGTATTGATTTAATGATTTAATGTATAATTATATATTTGATATATTACTTTACATTAACTAGTATTTGTTCACTTAAGATTAATTTTCTCACTTTATGTGCACAAGTTGTATATATGATATATGTTTGTGCACTAGTTTGTATCATGATTGATGATACATGCAAACTTGGGTGTGTGTATGTCTTACACCATGTTTAGGTTAATGGTTGGGGTTTTATTTATTTTAATTATTTTTGCAAAAGCAAAATGGTGGTTTTCTTTGTCTTATGCTTGAAGCTTCATGAAGCTTTCAAGTATCTTTGACAAAGTCTAACCATTTTGTTTTGCATGATATTTTCATTAACCTGACCATTAACTTTAAACTCTAGTTTAGTCTCTACAATGGTTAACTCACCCATGGTTGCATTATGATAGACTTCGCTTGATTATTCATTTAGTTAATTGATTATTCATTATTCTTTTCTTCTTCATCATCTTCTTCAAGTGAAGAAAAACCTTGCTAGAAAATTTTCAAGTGAAGAAAAAGAGTGAGAAATCCAAATCCAAATCCAAAGTGAACCCACTTCCTATTTCTTCATCCTCTACCACTTTCCATGTAGTATAGGGTGTTCTCTTCACAAAGTTCATGACCAAGTGAAGATGGAGCTTGAGCTTGAGTCTCCTCGACGTAGATAATCTTCGGCCTCGAAGTCAACGACCTAGCCCGCTCATTTCTCCGAAGAAACCATCGCTAGGGTCCGGGATCCCGATGATCGCAGCGAAGGGATGTCAACACGGAGATTTAGAAGTGAAGGACCGGATCTACAAAGGTTGTAATCCCTTTCACTTAGTAGTAAAGTAGTTTGCCTACTTGCTTTCGCCTTCTCTAGTAAACGATCTTGATTAGGGTTGTTCGGCACATATAAAAAAAATTTGATTTTGGCATGGTTGATGCCTTGTAGAAGCTCATGAGTGTGCCTAGGAACCCTACAAGAGCCACCTCCCATGGAGCTTCTTCAACAAAAGAGCACGTTGCCCCTGGTATGTCCATCTTCTTAGGAGAGTGCGGTTATGGTGGGCTTACTTTCCACTTCTCAAACAACGCAAACTTGCCCTGTTGGTATTGATCCTTGATCCATCCCTTAAAGACGAAGCAATCTTCAATTGGATGGCTTACCATTTGGTGGTAAGGACAATAATTGGGATTATTCGCTTCGCCGGGTTGTAGTGGTCGCTTTAGATTCGGCAAATTGATAAGCCTGTTGCGCATCGCCAGCTCGAATAGTCTCCTCGTTTTGTCTCGTGGGAAAGAGTAAGGGCACTTCATTTTCTCATTATAATAGCACCGTCTCTCTTCCAGTTGATCCGTTAGCTTCGGAGCACTGGGCTGCTGTTGTGTGTTTGCAACGAAGGTCGCTTTCCCTTTACCCTTTTCGTTCCGCGGTTCCAGTTTTGGAGGAGACGGTCTATGACCCATCTGATCCATCTGGGCCAGCTTGTCGATTAAGGCCTGGAATGTGGTCAGTTTGAAGAACATCATGAACTGTGAAATAGTTGCATGAGGGTCTAAGGTGCCCACGAACATGCCCACTGCTGGTGCTTCTTCGATGCGCTGTTCGCACTTCGACCATAAATTTTGCCATCGGATTGCGTATTGAACCCAAGTTTCATCCAGCTTCACCCTTGCATTGATCAACGCCGTTATTGGGGTGCGTTCGCTAGCACTCGCGAATCGCTGAGTGAATAACAACTCCATCTCTGCGAAAGTTTTGACGGAGTCGTTTGGAAGCTCGGAGTACCACTCAAACACTGTTTTCGATAAGCTGCCGACGAATTGACGGAGCAAAAGCTTATCATCACTACCGGTATTACCACATAAAGCCCTGAACTAGGCTACATGTTGGTGCGGATTGCCTGTCCATTTGTATACATGGAATTTGGGGATCGTGTAGCCCGGCGGGTATTTTATCTGATCATACCAGCCTGGATACGGTCACCCCGTTTTGACAACTTGGCCGGCCGCTTCATTTTCCTGGTGAAATCTTATTTGCTGGGCAATATAATCATCCAGGGTAGCCTTGGAGATAGTTTCCTCTTTGGCTGCTAAAAGAGCCGGAGGAGGATTCAACGTTTCCCCTTTGGCGTCTTCAATAATGATCGGAGGGTCTTCGGATGGAGGATCCGGCTGTAACATTATCCCGACCATGTCTTGGAAGAGAAGTGTCATTCGCTTTATGTTGGCCGCTTTCTCTGCGGCTTCTTTGTCCTTCTTTTCGAGGACTCTGCGAAGGAAGTCATCATCGGTTTCTTGTTCATGGCGCTGCTCCGTGGATGTTTCCGGGCTTTCTTTTGGTCCGGTGAGTGCGGCCATCGCAGTCAGCATCTCCTGAAGCTTCTGTTGCTGTTGTTCCTGTGCTCTGGTGAGGGATCAGGTGAGTGGTCGGTGGCCCGTAGAAGCGCGGCTATCCTCTTTCCCGGATGCCATATAAATGGTATGCACCACCATGCCCCCAGACTTAGGGCATTTGGGCTCTGTGCCTTTGACATTTGTCGCAGGCATGGGGATTTTATCCGGCCTCCCTCTTTTCTGAGTGATCGACGTTGAGGGGGCCGTTGCAGCTGGCACCCAGGTGGTTGTCGCCTTCTGTGGCTTAGCAGGACGGTTCTCTTCCTGTAAGACCTACAGCTTCTTCTGCCGGCGGGGATAGTCTTGATCCACGATTGATTCTCGGACTTGTCGCCAGATTTTGTAAACTTTGGAAGACAGCCGTTGAGGGGACTGCTTCGGCTTTATTTCCGTGACAGTCTCCACCGGTGGCGGAGGTCTTTTCAGTACGGCAGTAGGCGAATTCCTGCGTACTTTGTTTAGCAGCTCAAAACTGTTCCCGGTTGGGACAGCAGCATTAATTTCCACCGTTGGAGCTAGTGGAGTTAGCCCAGAAGGGGAGTTTCCCCCGGCCTTCCTTACTCGGCGCCAGTGGCGACGTTTAGCGTGTCTAGTTGTTGGGTTTGGTTCAGCGATGGCTTTTCTTGCCCCCTGTCTAGGTAAGGGGCTGCTGCTAGCGTCAGCCTATTGAAGACTGATGTCCTTTGAGAAGCAGTATCCAATCGGTTGAAAACAGTCTTCTGAGCAGGGACAGGAACCGTAGCGGGAGCCGGAACAGTCAGTCTTGTAAAACTGACCCTTTGGTTGGAGAAGCCGCCTTGACGACTTCGGGAGCAGGGTTGGTCACTCCTTTCGGAATAACCTTTTCTTTAGGTGCAGGCTTCATCATGAGCCCACATGGAATTTTGCCCAATCTGGCGAAGACCGAGGTGTTAGTGCTGGACTACCCGTTGAGAGGGGCCGCAGTAGCTGTAAGCCGATCGAAGACTGACTTCTTGGGAGCTTCCGGTGTTGGTACAGGAGCGATGAAGCTCGTTGGCGGGAGCATAGTCCCGAAAAACAATCCTGTGGTGGCTTGGGTGACCTGTTCCACCAGCATCATGAACAAGGAAGCCGCCTGGGCCCGTAAGATATTCCCCCAGTTGAGGCAGGCCATGGGTTGCAGTTGCATGTGGAACACTTTGAGCAGGTGAACGCCATTGATCCTTTGCTTTCTGCACCAAGAAAAACGCCAAATCTTAGTATCTTGAAACCCAAGGGAAACCATTAGCAAACCGCGATTCGTTCGCGAACACGACACACAAAGTGTGGAGTGGAAAGAGGAAAAGGTCCCACCGGGCGTGCCAGAATCGGTTCCCCTCCGAATAACGGAAACACGACCGCGTAGGTTCGTCTTGCCTGAAATTCGGGGCAGATGCTAATTGGTGCTATCCGTCCACCTCTCCGAAGATGCCAAGTTGATTTACGGCAGCATATATCGAAGGTTTAAACGGATGCGGCCGATGTAGCAGACTTCGTCAGATTCCCCCTCGCTTGAGGGGTTTTTGATTGTGGGGACACTCTTCCCTGCAGGCGCAAGCCCCTGCAGTTAATTACGCTACCACATCGCGGTAACCACTTTCTCCTTCTCCAGATAGTCACTTCGTGTCGTGGGTGTTTGTTTTTTTGTGGTTGCCCGTGGATTGTATATGGAGACTAATTTATGTTGTCGCACGTAGGGCGTGGACTAGTCCAAATCCGTATCTTTCTTAGATTTGGTTTTGGGGGTTGGGTTTAAGGATATGTTAGCCTCTTTTGAGACTAAGATCAACTTAAACGTTAGTTAAGGATACGTTAGTCACATTTTAGACTAAGATCAATTTAACAAGATCGTTTAGATCCAACAAGAGAGCAATCGGGCTTTATTGTTTTGTTTAGTGACATTGCGGTGATAATTAGTTTAAGTACATTACGGTTCAATGTTAGTTTACAGACATCGCGGTCGAGGTTAAGGACATCATAGTCCGTGGATTTAAGGACTCCACAGTCCGTTGTTAGTTTTAAGACATTGCGGTCAAGGTTAAGGACATCATAGTCCATGGGCTTAAGGACCCCACAGTCCGATGTTAGTTTTAAGACATCACGGTCGAGGTTAAAGACATCATAGTCCATGAGTTTAAGGACCCCACAGTCCGTTGTTAGTTTAAAAACATCACGGTCAAGGTTAAGGACATTATAGTCCATGAGTTTAAGGACCCCACAGTCCATGAAATGTATGGTTGTCGGGACCCGTCACCTCTTTGAAGACGTTGAGGAATTACAACGACAAATATCAAAGGAGTGAAGAGATATACCCTTAAACCAAGGTGGATTAAATGATCTATAGCCCAGTTTGGAACTAAGACCAATTAATTATATTATGAGCACATTGGCTCAGTTAAGTCTGAATTGAGGACTTATGGCCTTCTTGGGCAAAGTCCAATTAAGTTTGGAATATTGGCCCTCTATTGGTCCATTAGACATTTGTCTGGGTTCAAGCCCATATTGTTTAGCAATGCTAAACAAGAGTTTGAGGGCTTTGATAACATTTGGGTCTTTGGCTGAGGATTAAACATTATACCTCTGAGTTTCCACTCAATTTTGATATTCAATTGAAGGGGAGGCTTAGCCTCTAGAAAATTAGCCAATTGGGCTAAAGCTAGTATTAAACACTAGAGAACAAAAGTGTTAAACACTGGAAATAAGATTATTAAATTAGTGTTAAACACTAAAAATGTGATTCTCAAATTAGTGTTAAACACTAACAGATAACAGTGTTAAACACTGGAAACCAAATTGTCAGATTAGTGTTAAACACTAGAAGAGGAAGGGATCACGTGAGACAACGTGATGGCATCAAAAAGTGGGGCCAGATCCTCTTTATTTTGTTCTGTAAACAAGTGTTAAACACTTTTTTATTTTTCATAGCCATCACGTGTGGGCACGTGATGTATACTCATGCTCCGATTTTATTAGAACATTCATTAGGGGTCACGTGGTAACACGTAAGAGCGCCCAAATCAGATTTTACCTTTGCTTTTATTATATATAATAAGGGTCACGTGGGAGCACGTGAGGTATTGCCTCAGGGCTAAATCCTTCTCATTTGTGGGGATCTTTTCACGGGTCACGTGGGGCACGTGACCTTAGTCTTTACAGAGATCTTTTAAGTCTCCTTATTTTATTTTGATAATTAAATTCTCTGTAGGGTTAAAGCCCTAATTATGATTTTGGAGGAATTAAATTCCTATGTATGTGGAAGAATTAAATTCTTATGCAGGGTTAAACCCTAATTTCTTTTAGAGGAATTAAATTCCCATATATGTAAAAGAATTAAATTCTTATATAGGGTGAAACCCTAATTTTATTTTAAGAGGAATTAAATTCCTGTGAGTTTGAGAGAATTAAATTCTCAATTAGGGTTAAACCCTAGTTCTGTCCATCTTGAGGGAATTAAATTCCTGTAACTTTGGGAGAATTAAATTCTCATATAGGGTTAAACCCTAACTTTATCTTGGAAGAATTAAATTCCTATAATTTTGGGAGAATTAAATTCTCATATAGGGTTACACCCTAACTTTATCTTGGGAGAATTAAATTCTCTAAACTCAATTCCCCCTGAGTTTTAGATCTGCATGATAGGATTTCAATCCGATGAGAATTAAATTCTCAACTTATGGGAAGATGTGCCCTTTGCTGATCTTCAACTAGAGGAAGAACTAAGTTCTTTTGTGCAGAAGAGTTAAACTCTTGGATTTGAGAATTAAATTCTCTGTTTGAAGTTTTGATCCCCTTTCTTTTCTCACCTAGGGTTTTTCTTTGCAGAGAATTAAATTCTCCTTTCTTTTCTCTCTGAAATTTCAAGATTCTGAAGCTCTCTCTCCTTAAAATTCTATATATTTAATTCTTCCTCTTGGCTCCTATTTATAGGAGAAGGAAAAGAATCAATTTGTTTAGCAAATCTTTCATTGAAAGATTTTGTTTGTTTTCATAGTTAATATGAGCCTTTAGATCATTAAGTGAATTTTATTCACCTTTGGATTTTCAATCCAAAGATATTATGTTTGTTATTTCTGGTGAGATTTAGGGGAAATCTTTCTTTGTCTAAGATTTTTCCATAAATTGGTGATATTTAATCACCCCTGGATTTTTAATCCAACGGTTCTCCTTACTCTTTCCTATTTGGAAAGATTTTAAAGAAATTCAGAATTTTAATTCTATTAAACTGTAAGGCTTTCAAAGCCTGTCACGTGCTGGCACGTGACCCTTGGTCACGTGTGAGCACGTGACCCTCGTTGAGGTATTTTCAGATTTTTAGAATTAAATTCTATTAAGCTGTAAGGCTTTCAAAGCCTGTTATGTGCTGGCACGTGACCCTTGGTCACGTGTGAGCACGTGACCCCCAATTGAGCCTTTTAACAACCGCTTGTTTATGTTGCTGTTTTAACCATCACGTGTCAACACATGACCATTGGTCACGTGTGAGCACGTGACAACTCATTGAGGTATTTTCTGATTTTTATAATTAAATTCTATTAAACTGTAAGGCTCTCAAAGCCTGTCACGTGCTGGCACGTGACCCTTGGTCACGTGTGAGCACGTGACCCCCAATTGAGTCATTTTTCAGCAGTTTGTTTTCGTTTCTGTTTGATGAAGTTTTAACCATCACATGTCATCACGTAACCATTGGTCACGTGTGAACACGTGATACCTCATTGAGATAATTCCTGATTTTTTAATCAGGAAATTAGGGCGTGACAGGTTTTGTTGACGGCCCATGCATGTCAGAACTGTATGGAACCATACTATGCAGTTCTGTTCTGCGTGAACAACCTAAGCAATATAACACAAGAACCAGCAACTAAAAACATTCTTACAACTCATATTGCTTGAATCTTACAATTTCATATTCTTTGAATCATATCATTCGAATCTATCCTAACCCTATTTTTTCATTCAAGGTTATGGATTCCCCGAACAACACCAGCACCAACTTCAACAACACAACTCCTCCCCTACCGCTTACGCCTACCGTAACTACTCCAATCAACGAGCAGACGGTTTTGCTCGAGGAAATCCAAAGCCTCCTGGAAGGACTGCAGTAGTAGACTGCTATATTATTGAACCGTCCAGAAGCAGAAGCAACGGTATAAAGCACTTTACCACCCAGATGGCAGGAGGAGCCCATCTTACACAACCTTCTAAACCCAAGAGACAGAAAGAAACAATTAACCGGTCAAGTCCAGATTTTTATTTCTACTGCAAGAGGGCTGGACACTTGTGGAAGGACTGTAGGCACGCAACAGGTTTGTGCCTAGTTTGTGGCGCATCCGATCATGGAATTGGAACCTATCCCTATAGACGCAACTTAACTCACACACCCACCAACTACCTACAGCGGCCAGCTATTCAGGCTCCTACACCACGTCTTGCACTTCCAGCTACACCACCTGCACAGCCTACTCGCCAATTCCAACAGGCACTGAGGGACATGCCCAAGGACAGAGGAATGTGCCTCCAGTTAGGAGGAATGTACCACGGCATCAGGCTTTCCTTTTAGCGGCTGAAAAAGCAGAGGTCGTAAACCAAGGTAACACAAGTAAGTCTCTTCCACATTTTTTTTGAAACCCTTGTATCACTTTGTTATTTTTCATACACTACCAATATTTCTATCACCAAACTTTCCTAGAATCCGTTACACTTTCCTTTTACAAATTTCGAGGAAGAAATTTTTATAAATTGGGTAGAATGTAACAGCCCTAGACTTTCTGTACAATTTTTTTTTCAAAAATACAGAAAGGGGTACTTGAGCCTGAGCACAAGTTATAATTTTTTTTTTCATTTTAACAGCAAGAAGAGCTTGTAGCTCACTGGTAAGACCTTGCACTGCTGAACCATAACACCAGAGTTCAAATCCTATCAGCCACATTATCTTTTTAATTATTTTTCTTTTAATATTTTAGAAGCCCAAGAGTCTACACGTGCACTAACGTAATAGGGTAAGTTACAGAATATACAAACATACACACGAGGGAAAATGAAGCGACCCCGACACGTGGCCAAAACCCTAGCCCCACCCGACGGTACGAAACCGGTAACACATGCAAATATTCTGGCGAGCTCGGGTAAAACCATTCCAAATGCCTCCAAACTTCAGCCCCTGCACCTCTTCAGCTACCCCACTAACCCTATATTGTTTGTTTATTCTGTATTCAACCAGAGAGGATTAAATCACTCATTTAACCTCATTTTAATGCATATTTTTAATGCATTTGTATCACACCCTAACCCTAAGTTTTACCTATAAATACCACACCTCAAATCACCCCCCTCACTCACAAATCTCTGCCCAAACTCTCAAGAAAATTCCCAAGAACTTTTGTGTACAAGTGGAGTTAGCGAAGGGCGAAGCTACGACGAACTTCCGATGACGATCCGAGGAGCTCCCGGCGACGAATCGACGCACCGGCACCTCCTATCCCTCCCTCTTCCTCTTCTCTAAACCAAAATCAACTAAGTCCCTCCCCCCTTCAGTTTTCTATTCTAAAAACTCGTATTTATAAAACCCGACGGAAGCGGAGTTAATCCGACTTCCGATTCGGTTTTCTTTAAAAAGTTCCATTTTGCTTAACCACAAAAATACCAAACTATCATGTCATGACCATTAAACATTAACAAAGATAATAGAATAAGTTTGGCATCAAAATTGTAACCGTAGCAAGTTTTATTCCACTTTTACATTAAAATACCTTTATGTTTCATTTCGACATGCTTGAACTTTTTAAACTGTATTACCTTAGAAAATTTATGAGGCAATGACCTACCTCCTCACAACACACACATCAAACATAACACGATTTCTTTTGGGGATACAGAATACGGGAAAATACAATTTTACATATAAATACCGTTTACTACTAAAAACCTTTTTCTAACAGAAATGTATTTTAATAATCTTTGCAATTGCGCCTCTACAACCCATTATTGGGGACCCCGTATGGTATGGTGCGGATTATCGCACATTCACGGGCCTAGTAGAGTGAGATGCAGACCGCCTCACGGAGCATACGGTCTCGAAAGATTTTTAATACAATTTTCTTTAGAAAATGAGATTTCTAGAAAAAAATAAATTAAAATTATTTTATATAAATATATATATATATATATATGTATGTATGTATGTATGTATGTATGTATCATCAAAATATCTAATTTTTGTTATAATATAAATATTCCAATTTTTCTAAATCAAAAGAATCATTTTACATGAAAATACCATGCAAATTCCATCCAAGTTCAATACTTTATAATTAAATATCATATATTATGAAATTAGGTTTTATTCACTAGAATTGACACATTGATAAATTATACATCAATGAAAACTCTAAGTACGATAATAAAATACTTGAGGTGTATTTTGAAAATTATACAAAATTATTTTTACATAAAACCCCCTCAAGTTATATTAAATTACAATAAGAACGCTAGTAAACATAGGTTTAAGCGGAACCAATCTTTTGAGCCTCAGGGAGCCGTAGAAGTGGGTGCTTGCCTATTTAAGGTAGACAATATAACAAACGGTGTTATCAACACGGTAATTGTCTTGGAAAAAGACACAAATCCTGCTGTCCATGTGCAGCAGTTATCGATAGCACCAAAACATAATTCAGGACTTCAATTTCTTTTCTATTTGTATGACTCATACTGAGTCTCAATATATACAATCTGACTTGAATATGATTCAAGTATCAATCTACAATTCAATATGAATGCATATAATCAATCTGTTCAATTTATTCAAACTATATTGACTGAACCGAATCATGGATATACAGCCATCTACATGACTCTCCAGTTACATCCATTTACTGATATCATAGTTTCGGTAAGTCATCCATCTATTTACAATAAATAAGACAATATAATACAAACAATACAATCAAGACATCGTGGGGTTTATAAGGGGTAGATTTGTACGGAAGGTGTTAGAAGTGGCACGAGACTGCAACCATTTAAGACACCTAACCTGAATTCAATTGCCGTTGTACTGTGGCTTAACGGTTCCTTGCATTCCGTTCACCTTAGTCTCTGGTCTACTGAGACTCCTCTTGTATACACTGGCATCTTTTGTACCAAGCTACAAATAACAGCGTTAATTCTAATTACAACATTAAATCAATATACTCTATACTCTGTCTATTTTATTCTTGTCTATTTACGGGACTTACCGAGCGATTTGTTCACTGACGACATTCTCTTTCTTCTTTTCTTTGGAATGTTGTCAGGCGATTCGGACCTTCAGGAGATCGAGCCCACTTCCGAGGACTTGGACCAGCTAGCCTTCGACCCAGAGCTCTAGTTACTTGTACAATTCATTTCATTACTTTCCATTTCTGTTATGCCACTGTTTAGGCATTGCTTTCCATTTCCATGTACTTACTTTTTAGATGTATTGTAAAAAGAATGTTAATAAATAAAGTTGTTGTTTAATTATATCTTTTGTCACTGTCACTTGTGCATTTTATTTATATTTCTTAGATACGTGTTCCCCACTGAAAGACGCGGCGGAGACGCGATGTACGTCTAGCCTGAATTTCGGGGCAGATGCTAATTGGTGCTATCCGTCCACCTCTCCGAAGATGCCAAGTTGATTTATGGCACCGTGCATCGAAGGTTTAAACGGATGCGGCCGATGTAGCAGACTTCGTCAGATTCCCCCTCGTTTGAGGGGGATTGTGGGGATGCTCTTCCCTGCAGGCGCAAGCCCCTGCAGTTAATTACGCTACCGCATTGCGGTAACAACTTTCTCCTTCTCCATATGATCACTTCATGTCGTGGGTGTTTGTTTTGTTTTTGGTTGCCCGTGGATTGTATACGGAGACTAAGTTATGTTGTCGCCCGTAGGATGTAGACTAGTCCAAATCCGTATCTTTCTTAGATTTGGGTTTGGATGGTTTGGGTTTAAGGATACGTTAGCCTCATTTGAGACTAAGATCAACTTAAACGTTTGTTAAGGATACGTTAGTCTAATTTTAGACTAAGATCAACTTAACGGGATCGTTTAGATCCGACAAGAGAGCAATTGGCTCTGTTGTTTAGTTTAGTGACATTGCGGTCGATAATTAGTTTAAGGACATTACGGTCCATTGTTAGTTTAAGGACATCTCGGTCCAATGTTAGTTTTAAGTCATCGCGGTCGAGGTTAAGGACATCATAGTCCGTGGATTTAAGGACTCCACAGTCCGTTGTTAGTTTTAAGACATCACGATCGAGGTTAAGGACATCATAGACCATGAGTTTAAGGACCTCACAGTCCGTTGTTAGTTTTAAGACATCACGGTCGAGATTAAGGACATCATAGTCCATGGGTTTAAGGACCCCACAGTCCGATATTAGTTTAAAGACATCACGGTCGAGGTTAAGGACATCATAGTCCATGGGCTTAAGGACCCCACAGTCCAATGTTAGTTTAATGACATCACGGTCGAGGTTAAGGACATCATAGTCCATGGGCTTAAGGACCCCACAGTTCAATGTTAGTTTAAAGATATCACGGTCGAGATTAAGGACATCATAGTCCATGAGTTTAAGGACCCCACAGTCCATGAAATGTGTAGTTGTCGGG
Organism: Agapanthus africanus; assembly: GCA_030015575.1. Lineage (NCBI taxonomy): Eukaryota > Viridiplantae > Streptophyta > Magnoliopsida > Asparagales > Amaryllidaceae > Agapanthus > Agapanthus africanus. The sequence goes on from CM057337.1 coordinate 546,444,833, forward strand.
ACCCGTCACCTCTTCGAAGACGTTGAGGAATTACAACGACAAATATCAAAGGAGTGAACGAGATGTACCCTTGAACCAGGGTGGATTAAGTGATTTGTAGTCTAATTTGGAACTAAGATCAATTAATTATATTATGAGCTCATTGGCTCAGTTGAGTCTGAATTGAGGACTTATGGCCTACTTGGGCTAAGTCCAATTAAGTTTGAAGTGTTGGCCCTCTGTTGGACCATTATACATTTATCTGGGTTCGAGCCCATATTATTTAGCAATGTTAAACGAGAGTTTGAGGGCTTTGGCAACATTTTTATCTTTGATTTCCTCAATTTTGAGATTCATTTGGAGGAGGGACTTTTGCCTTTGGAAAATTAGCCAATTTGGCTAAAAGTAGTGTTAAACACCAAAGAGCAACAGTGTTAAACACTGGAGACAGAACTCTCAAATTAGTGTTAAACACTAAAAGACAATCAGTGTTAAACACCCAAATTAGTGTTAAACACTAGAACATAACAGTGTTAAACACTGGAAATAAGGTTTTCGAATTAGTGTTAAACACTAAAAGATAATCAGTATTAAACACTGGGAATAAAGCTCTCGAATTAGTGTTAAACACTAAAGAAAAAAGGGGACACGTGTGGACACGTGAAGGCGCCCAAAGGTGGGATTAGATCCCTTTTTACTTCGCTCTGCAATTAAGTGTTAAACACTTTTTTATATTTTACTTTAAGCATCACGTGCTGGCACGTGATGGACATTTATGCACTGATTGTTTAAGCATTTGCTAAGGGGTCACATGGGGCCACGTGAGAGCGCACAGAGCTTATATTTCCTTCGCTTTTTCTTCCGTGTTTTGGAGGTCGCGTGGGAGCACGTGAGGCGTTGCCTCAGATCTTTCTCCTTCTCATTTCTGGGGATCTTTTCAGGGGTCACGTGGGGACACGTGACCTTGGTTCTTTCCATGCTTTAATTCTCTTTATCTTTAAGAATTAAATTCTCTGTAGGGTTGAACCCTGATTATGATTCTATAGGAATTAAATTCCTATTTTGAAATAATTAAATTCTTATGTAGGGTTAAACCCTAATTTTCTTTAGAGGAATTAAATTCCCATATATGTCAAAGAATTAAATTCTTGTATAGGGTGAAACCCTAGTTCTGTCTTGGAGGAATTAAATTCCTATGAATTTTAGAGAATTAAATTCTCAATTAGGGTTAAACCTTGGTTTTTATCCATCTTGAAGGAATTAAATTCCTATAATTGTGGGAGAATTAAATTCTCATATAGGGTTAAACCCTAATTTTGTCATGAAGGAATTAAATTCCTATAAATTGGGAGAATTAAATTCTCTGGACTCAATTCTCCCTCTAAGTCTTGGATCTGCATGGCAAAATCTCAACCCAATGAGAATTAAATTCTCAACCTATAGGGAGATTTGCTTCTGCAGATCTTCAACTAGAGAAAGAACTAAGTTCTTTGCAAAAGAGTTAAACTCTTAGATTTTTGAGAATTAAATTCTCTTTTTTGAAGTTTTGATCCCCTTTCTTTTTTCTCACCTAGGCTTTTCTTTGTTGAGAATTAAATTCTCCTTTCTTTTCTTTCTGAAATTTCAAGATTCCAAAATTCTATATATCCCCTTCCTATCCTCTTGGATCCTATTTATAGGAGAAGGAAAAGAATTAATTTGTTTAATAAATCTTTCATTGAAAGATTTTGTCTGTTTTCATGATTAATATGAACATTTACACCTACCGTAACTGCTCCAATCAACGAGCAGACGGTTTTGCTCGAGGAAATCCGAAGCCTCCTGGAAGGACTGCAGCAGCAGACTGCTATATTATTGAACCGCCTAGAAGCAGAAGCAACTGGTATAAAGCGCTCTGCCACCCAGTTAGCAGGAGGAGCCCATCCTACACAACCTTCTAAACCCAAGAGATAGAAAGAAACAATTAACAGGTCAAGTCCAGGTTTTTGTTTATACTGCAAGAGGGCTGGACACTTGTGGAAGGACTGTAGGCGCGCAAAAGGCTTGTTCCTAGTTTGTGGCACATCCGATCATGGAATTAGAACATATCCCTATAGACGCAACTCAACTCACACACCCACCAACTACCCGCAGCGGCCAGCTATCCAGGCTCCTGCATCTCGTCTTGCACTTACAGCTTCACCACCTGCACAGCGTACTCGCCAATTCCAACAGGCACTGAAGGACATGCCCCAAGGATAGAGGAATGTGCCTCTAGTTAGGAGGAATGTACCACAGCGTCAGGCTTTCTTTTTAGCGGCCGGAGAAGCAGAGGCCGTACACCAAGGTAACACTAGTAAGTCTCTTCCACATTTTTTTTGAAACCCTTGTATCGCATTGTTATTTTTCATACCCTACCAATAGTTCTATCACCAAAATTTCCTCGAATCCGTTACACTTTCCTTTTACAAATTTCGAGCACGAAATTTTTATAAGGAGGGTAGAATGTAACAACCCTAAACTTTCTGTACAAATATTTTTTTTCAAAAATACAAAAAGGGGTACTTGAGGCTGAGCACAAGTTTTAAATTTGTTTTTCTTTTTAACTGCAAGAAAGAGTTTGTAGCTTACTGGTAAGACCTTGCACTGCTGAACCATAGCACCAGAGTTCAAATCCCATCAGCCACATTATCTTTTTAATTATTTTTCTTTTAATCTTTTAGAAGCCCAAGAGTCTACACATGCACTACACATAATAGGGTAAGTTACAGAATAAACAAACATACACACGAGAGAAAATGAAGCGACCCCGACATGTGGCCAAAACCCTAGCCCCACCCGACGGTACGGAACCGGTGACACATGCAAATATTCTGGCGAGCTCGGGTCAAACCGTTCCAAACACGTCCAAACTTCACCCCCTGCACCTCTTCAGCTACCGTACTAACCCCATATTGTTTGTTTATTCTGTATTCAACCAGAGAGGATTAAATCACCCATTTAACCTCATTTTAATGCATATTTTTAATGCATTTTTATCACACCCTAACCCTAAGTTTTACCTATAAATACCACACCTCAAATCACCCCACTCACTCACAAATCTCTGCCCAAACTCTCAAGAAAAATCCCAAGAACTTTTGTGTACAAGTGGAGTTAAAGAAGGGCGAAGCTCCGACGAACTTCCGACGATGATCCGAGAAGCTCCCGGCGACGAAACGACGCACCGGAACCTCCTACCCCTCCCTCTTCCTCTTTTCTAAACCAAAATCAAGTAAGTCCCTCCTTCCCCTTCACTTTGCTATTCTAAAAACTCGTATTTCTAAAACCAGACAGAAGCGGAGTTAATCCGACTTCCGATTCGATTTTCTTTTAAAAGTTCCATTTTGCTTAATACAACAATACCAAACTATCATGTCATGACCATTAAACATTAACAAAGATAATAGAATAAGTTTGGCATCAAAATTATAACCGTAGCAAGTTTTATTCCACTTTTACATTAAAATACTCTTATGTTTCATTTCAACATGATTGAACTTTTTAAACCGTATTACATTAGAAAATTCATGAGGTAATGACCTACCTCCTCACAACACATATCAAACATAGCACGATTTCTTTCGAGGATACAGAATACGGGAAAATACAATTTTACATATAAATACCATTTACTTTTAAAAACATTTTTCTACAAGAAATGTATTTTAATAATCTTTGCAATTGCGCCTCTACAACCCATTATTGGGGACCCCGATCGGTATGGTGCGGATTATCGCACATTCACGGGCCTAGTAGAGCGAGATGCAGACCTCCTCACGGAGCATACGGTCTCGAAAGATTTTTAATACAATTTTCTTTAGAAAATGAGATTTCTAGAAAAAAATAAATTAAAATTATTTTATATAAATATGTATGTATGTATGTATGTATGTATGTATGTATCATTAAAATATCTAATTTTTGTTATAATATAAATATTCCAACTTTTCTAAATCAAAAGAATCGCTTTACATGAAAATACCATGCAAATTCCATCCAAGTTCAATACTTTATAATTAAATACCATATATTATGAAATTAGGTTTTATTCACTAGAATTGACACATTGATAAATTATACATCAATGAAAACTCTAAATATGATAATAAAATACTTGAGGTGTATTTTGAAAATTATACAAAATTATTTTTACAAAAAACCCCTCAAGTTATATTAAATTACAATAAGAACGCTAGTAAACATAGGTTTAAGCGGAACCAATCTCTTGAGCCTCAGGGAGCCTAGAAGTGGGTGCTTGCCTATTTAAGATAGACAATATAACAAACGGTGTTATCAACACGGTAATTGTCTTGGAAAAAGACACAAATCCTGCTGTCCATGTGCAGCAGTTACCGATAGCACCAAAACATAATTCAGGACTTCAATTTCTTTTCTATTTGTCTGACTCATAATGAGTCTCAATATATACAATCTGACTTGAATATGATTCAAGTATCAATCTACAATTCAATATGAATGCATATAATCAATCTGTTCAATTTATTCAAACTATATTGACTGAACCGAAGCATGGATATACATCCATCTACATGATTCTCCAGTTACATCCATTTACTGATATCATAGTTTCAGCAATTCATCCATCTATTTACTATATATAAGACAATATAATACAAACAATACAATCAAGACATCGCGGGGTTTATAAGGGGTAGATTTGTACGGAAGGTATTAGAAGTGGCACGAGACTGCAACCATTTAAGACACCAAACCTGAATTCAATTGCCGTTGTACCGTGGCTTAACGGTTCCTTGCATTCCGTTCACCTTAGTCTCTGGTCTACTGAGACTCCTCTTGTATACACTAGCCTCTTCTATACCAAGTTACAAATAACAGCGTTAATTCTAATTACAACATTAAATCAATATACTCTATACTTTGTCTATTCTATTCTTGTCTATTTACGGGACTTACCGAGCGATTTGTTCGCTGACGACATTCTCTTTCTTCTTTTCTTTGGAATGTTGTCAGGTGATTCGGACCTTCAGGAGATCGAGCCCACTTCCGAGGACTTGGACCAGCTAGCCTTCGACCCGGAGCTATACATTTCATTTCATTACTTTCCATTTCTGTTATGCCATTGTTTAGGCATTGCTTTCCATTTCCATGTATTTACTTTTCAGATGTATTGTAAAAAGAATGTTAATAAATAAAGTTATTGTTTAATTATATCTTTTGTCACTGTCTCTTGTGCATTTTATTTATATTGCTTAGATACGCTTAGCGTGTTTACTTCTGAGTAAATACGTAGCGGCCTCGCCGCGTCCCCTTCCACGTTCACCGGGAAGCGGGGCGTGACAGGTTTTGTTAGCGGCCCATGCAGGTCAGAGCTGTATGGAAATGCAGTTCTGTTCTGCGTGAACAACCTAAGCAATATAATACAAGAAGCAGCAACTAAAAACATTCTTACAACTCATATTCCTTAAATCTTACAATTTCATATCCTTTGAATCATATCCTTTGAATCTATCCTAACCCTATTTTTTTATTCAAGGTTATGAATTCCCCGAACAACACCAGAACCAACTTCAAAAACACACCTCCTCCCCAACTGCTTACACCTACCGTAACTGCTCCAATCAACGAGCAGACGGTTTTTCTCGAGGAAATCCGAAGCCTCCTGGAAGGACTGCAGTAGCAGACTGCTATATTATTGAACCGTCTAGAAGCAGAAGCAACCGGTATAAAGCGATCTGCCACCCAGATGGCAGGAGGAGCACATCCTACACAACCTTCTAAACCCAAGAGACAGAAAGAAACAATTAACCGGTCAAGTCCAGGTTTTTGTTTCTACTGCAAGAGAGCTGGACACTTGTGGAAGGACTGTAGGAACGCAAAAGGCCTGTGCCTAGTTTGTGGCGCATCCGATTATGGAATTAGAACATATCCCTATAGACGCAACTCAACTCACACACCCACCAACTACCCGCAGTGGCCAGCTATCCAGGCTCCTGCATCTCGTCTTGCACTTACAGCTTGACCACCTGCACAGCGTACTCGCCAATTCCAACAAGCACTGAGGGACATGCCCCAAGGACAGAGGAATGTGCCTCTAGTTAGGAGGAATGTACAACGGCATCAGGCTTTCTTTTTAGCGGCCGAAGAAGCAAAGGCCGTAAACCAAGGTAACACTAGTAAGTCTCTTCCACATTTTTTTTGAAACCCTTGTATCACATTGTTATTTTTCATACCCTACCAATAGTTCTATCACCAAACTTTTCTCGAATCCGTTACACTTTCCTTTTACAAATTTCGAGCACGAAATTTTTATAAGGAGAGCAGAATGTAACAACCCTAAACTTTCTGTACAAATATTTTTTTCAAAAATACAGAAAGAGGTACTTGAGCCTGAGCACAAGTTATAAATTTGTTTTTCTTTTTAACAGCAAGAAAGAGCTTGTAGCTCACTGGTAAAACCTTGCACTGCTGAACCATAGCACCAGAGTTCAAATCCCATCAGCCACATTACCTATTTAATTATTTTTCTTTTAATCTTTTAGAAGCCCAAGAGTCTACACATGCACTACACGTAATAGGGTAAGTTACAGAATAAACAAACATACACACGATGGAAAATGAAGCAACCCCGACACGTGGCCAAAACCCTTGCCCCACTCGACGGTACAGAATCGGCGACACATGCAAATATTCCGGCGAGCTCGGGTCAAACCGTTCCAAATGCCTCCAAAATTCACCCCCTGCACCTCTTCAGCTACCCCACTAACCCCATATTGTTTGTTTATTCTGTATTCAACCAGAGAGGATTAAATCACCCATTTAACCTCATTTTAATGCTTATTTTTAATGCATTTTTATCACACCCTAACCCTAAGTTTTCCCTATAAATACCACACCTCAAATCACCCCCCCTCACTCACAAATCTCTGCCCAAACTCTCAAGAAAAATTCCAAGAACTTTTGTGTACAAGTGGAGTTAGCGAAGGGCGAAGCTCCGACGAACTTCCGACGACGATCCGAGGAGCTCCCGGTGACGAAACGACGCACCGGAATCTCCTACCCCTCCCTCTTCCTCTTCTCTAAACCAAAATCAAGTAAGTCCCTCCTCCCCCTTCACTTTACTATTCTAAAAACTCATATTTCTAAAACCCGACGGAAGCGGAGTTAATCCGACTTCCGATTCGGTTTTCTTTTAAAAGTTCCATTTTGCTTAACACAACAATACCAAACTATCATGTCATGACCATTAAACATTAACAAAGATAATAGAACAAGTTTGGCATCAAAATTGTAACCGTAGCAAGTTTTATTCCACTTTTACATTAAAATACTCTTATGTTTCATTTCGACATGATTGAACTTTTTAAACCGTATTACATTAGAAAATTCATGAGATAATGACCTACCTCCTCACAACACACATATCAAACATAGCGCGATGACTTTCGGGAATACAGAATACGGGAAAATACAATTTTACATATAAATACCATTTTCTATTAAAAACATTTTTCTACAAGAAATGTATTTTAATAATCTTTGCATTTGCGCCTCTATAATCCATTATTGGAGACCCCGATCGGTATGGTGCGGATTATCACACATCCACGGGCCTAGTAGAGCGAGATGCAGGCCTCCTCACAGAGCATACGGTCTCGAAAGATTTTTAATACAATTTTCTTTAAAAAAGGAGATTTCTAGGAAAAAAAATAATAATTAAAATTATTATATATATATATATATGTTTCATCAAAATATCTAATTTTTGTTATAATATAAATATTTCAACTTTTCTAAATCAAAAGAATCACTCTACTTGAAATACCATGCAAATTGATCCATACAAGTTCAATATACTTTACAATTAAATACCATATATTATGAAATTAGGTTTTATTCACTAGAATTGACACATTGATAAATTATACATCAATGAAAACTCTAAATACGATAATAAAATACTTGAGATGTATTTTAAAAATTATACAAAATTATTTTTACATAACACCCCCTCAAGTTATATTAAATTACAATAAGGACCCTAGTAAATATAGGTTTAAGCGGGACCAATCTCTTGAGCCTCAGAGAGCCAGAGAAGTGGGTGCTTGCATATTTAAGGTAGACAATATAACAAACGGTGTTATCAACATGATAATTGTCTTGGAAAAAGACACAAATCCTACTATCCATATGCAGCAGTTACCGATAGCACCAAAACATAATTCAGGATTTCAATTTCTTTTCTATTTGTCTGACTCGGACTGAATCTCAATATATACAATCTGACTTGAATATGATTTAAATATCAAATTACAATTCAACATGAATCCATATAATCAATCTGTTCAATTTATTCAAACTATATTGACCGAACCGAACCATGGATATACATCCATCTACATGATTCTCCAGTTATATCCATTTACTGATATCATGGTTTCGTCAAGTCATCCATCTATTTATAATATACAAGACAATATAATACAAACAATACAATCAAGACATCGCGGGATTTATAAAGGGTGGATTGGTACGGAAGGTGTTAGAAGTGAAACGAGACTGCAACCATTTAAGACACCTAACCTGAATTCAATTGTCGCTGTACCGTGGCTTAACGGTTCCTTGCATTCCATTCACTTTAGTCTCTGGTCTACTGAGACTCCTCTCGTATACACTGGCCTCATCTGTACCAAGCTACAAATAACCGCGTTAATTCTAATTAGAATATTAAATCAATATACTCTATACTCTGTCTATTCTATTCTTGTCTATTTACGGGACTTACCGAGAGATTTGTTCGCTGACGACATTCTCTTTCTTCTTTTCTTTCGAATGTCGTCGGGTGATTCGGATCTTCAGGAGATCGAGCCCACTTCCGAAGACTTGGACCAGCTTGCCTTCGACCCAGATCTTAAGTTACTTGTACATTTCATTTCAGTACTTTCCATTTCTGTTATGCCACTGTTTAGGCATTGCTTTCCATTTCCATGTATTTACTTTTCAGATGTATTGTAAAAGGAATGTTAATAAATAAAGTTACTGTTCAATTATATCTTTTGTCACTGTCTCTTATGCATTTTATTTATATTGCTTAGATACGCTTAGCGTGTTTACTTCTGAGTAAATATGCAGCGGTCTCGCTGTGTCCCCTTCCACGTACACCGGGAAGCGGGACGTGACATTGAAGGTACTTAGGCAGACATGTCTGATGGGATCTGGGGTATGAGATTTCGTGAGCCTAACATCCTGATTTATGTTGTTTTTCTTTTAGGGAGATCCTTGTGTTAGTCCTGACGGATCTGGACGCTTGCAGGTTCTTAATGGTCGACGCCGCACCAACATTTATGGGTATGATCAGGGATGGAAAAGAAGATTCTCAAGAAGACAATTGACTAATGGAGTCAACAGTTCAGGGAACTGCCTTTAGGAGTTATAGACGGCGCCACTCGAAGGTGGGAGTAGGAGTATGTTGGCTATTGGGCTTCATCCGGCCCAATATCCGCCCCTTCTAGTGGTCTCAATATATAGATATGATAAATGGGGCTATGTTTAATGATGATCTGAGAGGGTTAATTAATCAAGAGATTAATTAAGGATAAGCCAGAGGGTTCTAGAGAGATCTAGGGTTAGAGCCGTCGTCTTCTTCTTTCATCCTCGATCTACTACGGTTGGCTAGCGGGTGATTACTTGGAGAATTCTTGCTTGATCATAGTGTGGTTTCCTTCCGATCGTTGTATGAAGGCGAGAGAAGTTGGATCTAGACGTGGACGAAGATAACGATCCCCCCCCATCGGAAAAAGTATATATGTAAAACCCTTACATAGATACTTGATTGTTTCCGCTGCAATGATTGTGTCAAGTTTATGTATCTATGCACCTTCTTGCTACATTAATCTTAATAATCTTCCCTAATCTAATATTTTAGATAGATTATGCAAACCGGCTTTTTAAAAATAAACTATTTTGCCATTTTTTGGTGGTTTAAGTAAAAACCCCTTTTTTAAATTATGGTCTTGTAAATTAAACCATTATTTTAAATTAAATCTTAGCATTTTTACTTTGCTCTCTTTGAATCTATAAATTTCCTTAAAAGTCGCCTCAAATCTTAAAATTATATAGTTGATTTTGAAATATCTTCGTTAGTAAAAGAAAAAACATTAATTCTCTAAAATTCAACCCAATTGAAAGTCCAAATCCAATAGAAAAATCTAAAACCAATAACACCCCCTCCCCCCCCCCCCAGCTACTTCAAACTTTTCGTTCTAAATAATCTCTAACTTAGACTTTTATGACATATCTTGTCATTGAATTCATAGTAAAATGGATTCATAGTAAAATTGAATTCATAGTAAAATGGATGCGTCTTTCTCTACTTTTCCAAAATATTTCTCTGCAGATAATTAAAATAAGGTTGTTTTCAAATAAAATAAAATTTTAAGGTGAAATTTGAAGACAACTAGAATAAAGGGTGCTGTTGAAAATATAAAAGAGTTTGGGGGTGCGATATATCACAATGATTTCAAGATTGGTGAGTTTGAAATATTGAGGATATGGGTTAATTTTCATAAATAAAGAGGATATTGGGGTGTTAAAGCAACCAAAATCCATACTTCGTTGGTGTACATAGATTCCATCTCAGATTGCAGAGCATCCAGCCATTCTTACAGAGTCCCCACTCTTGATGACCTGCTCGAAACTAGTTGAGTCATCATCTCATGATGCAATCCTCGCTCCCACTGTCATAGAGAAAACCGAAATATCTCTTAGGCAGATGAGAAACCCTACCAGATCGGCGGAGAGGCTGAGATTCGTCGGGAGCTATTGAATCCTCCGGTTCTGCCAAATCGTCAGCTGTAGTTTGTATAGTTGGAACTCCTTCCAGTTCTACCTCATGACCACAAATTTGTTTCCAAAATAAATTCCTTTTCTAAAAAGGTGGCATGCCGAGAAATAAAAACATCTTTTCTTCCTTGGTGTGATAGAAGATATTCCCTTGCGAATGCTTGGGATATCCAACAAACTTCTACAGATCTGACCTTGCCTCGAGCTTATCTGAATTTTTCTTTTTGACATAGACCGGACAACCCCAAATCTTAACTTACTTAAAAGATGGCTCTTCCCAAACCATATCACATATGGAGTGGTAGGCACCTGATTTGGCTGGAACCCTGAATAGGTAAAAATCTATAAGGCAGTTATATAAAAATCATCATCCCTTTTACTCTATTTTTTTTTTTGAATTGGCAAGTAAGCCTAACCTATACACACACGTGCATCCAAAGGATATAGGGATTAAACTGTGATTACTGTCCTCCTAAGAATTATATATATATATATATATAGGGATTAAACTGTGATTACTATACATCCAAGCAAAAGAAAGAAACTGATAAAAAATTCCGAGCTAAATATATACCTCTATCTCCATCTCTATCTCTACTATTAAAACCACAACCCCAATTTTGATTTCACCTTGATGGTCTACTACGGCCTCCAATAGAGAGGCATGTCAACAAGTAAAAGAAATAAATGTAGATTTTTCTGTAACAATAACACGAAACTTATTATTTATAACTATATGTACAAACATTACATGATTTGTAAAGTCTCAGTAGTTGAGTATTTATGGTTTATGTGTAAAAGAAAATATTACAACATTTATGATCTTTTGTTCTTTTAATCTTTAGACTGTTTGATAAAAAAACATTTGTTTGAGTATTTATTTGGAAGGAAATATAAATACAAAAAAGAGAGAAGAAAGAGAGATCGAAGACAAGAAGATTCAGAAGAAAGAGCTTTCTCTCGAAGTAAACTAAAATAAAATCAAATATAAAAATTTCGTTATTCTTAGATAATATCGCATTCTTACATAATTCATGTTATCTTGATTTTGTAAAATATAATATCGCATAGCCTAAAATAGGATAATTTAAATAACCACCCTAATATTTGAAAAATAATTCAATTTTTTTTAAAAAAAAAAATCAGCAATAACAGTTTTATACTATCAACAATTTTGATATATCTTCACATATAAAAGGCTAGTTATAATTTAAGGAAAAAATTAGTTGGGCCATCAAGATTACAGTAAATATTTCTAATGTTTTTCTCATGTAAATAGATAATTGTTTAAATCGGTACTGATATAAAGAGATATTCATCAAGTTTAAGCATAGTGAATTCTATTTAATCTTTTATTTTTATTCAAGATTTTTTTCAATATTGGTTTGCTCTATAAATATAGACCATGTTTTTTTAAAGTTCCAAATAAACAAAATTTTATTAACCAAAAACTGTGAAGGAGAAGAGAAGCCATCATGTCCATCATCCATGAGGAAACCGTGAAGGATGTCTGGACCGAAAACTTCATGCAAGAGTTGGATGGGCTATCCAACACACGCCCCTTTTTCCTGAAGTCATGGTCGGTGCATGAACTGTCTTCCGTGATGGAATATCTTGCTGAGATGTATCCTTCACTCTCTCTAATAACTTCTGTTGTTCCCTGCCTGCCGTGAGAACTTGAGAAAATGCAGTAAATCCAAACGTATTAATCTGCCTCTGAATCTCCACATCAAAACTATGCAAGAACTGTCGTGCTCTGTCAGCCTCATCAACCACCAAAGATCATGCAAATCGACTGAGCCTGGTCCACTCAGCCGCATGAACATCAAACAATGCACCATTCTACTTCAAGCTAATGAAATTGTAACGTTTTGGAAATCGTTTAAGCAATTTTCCGTTTTTAGGTAAAAATAAATTGTATTTTCCGTAAAAACCTTGAAACGATCTTTTTGCTGTATAGAATTCACCGCACCTAGTTTAGCTAGAATTTTGCTAGTTTGCGGGTTTTTGTAAGCCACTTGTAATTTTTGTGCATTTTAATATTTTTTCCTAATTAAAATATTATTTTAGGCTTTTAATTATGCACTTTATTAGTGGTAATTACATTTTTGCTTGGGTTAATTATTGCTAAGTGAATCTATGCAAAGTTAATCACTAGATTAGCACTAATCCATCTTTGAAAATATCCATCCAAAATATCTAGATATTTGTGATTTTAAAAGGAAATTTTAAAGAAAAGAATGAGGTGGATAAAGGTTATTTTGTTTTATTAAGTAATTATTGTTATTTTTTTCTAGATTTTTCCACACTTTATCACAAAACCCCCCACTTCCTTGCTTGGCCGGCCACTTCTTCCCTTGCTTCCCTTTCTTCTCTTTTGCTCCATTTCTTCACTTCAAAGCTCACTAAAATCATCAGAAATCACAAATAATTCACACAAACTCATAAAAAAATAAAAACCCTTCATTCTTCTTCACTAAAGCAAGCTTGGGTCTTCTTTCAAGACATCATTTTGGAGGCTAAAATGATGAGTTTTGTTGCTTGATTTTGGATATTTTGTGGAGGTATAAACCTAACCCTAAACCCTAATTGTTGTTTCAATACTTTAAATTAGCTTATTAGTTGTTAATTTAAAGCTTTTAATTTCATGTTTTGAAATTCAAGATATGGTTTTTGATATCAAGTTAGGGTTTTGGTTAGTAAAAAGGGTTAATTGATAAGTTAAGCTTGAAGAAAACTTAACCTAGTTACTAGTTTGTTAAATGATATTCCTAATTGTATAATTAAGCTAATTAGCAAACAAAATTTTTACCAATCCTATTTAGGCGAGTTTAAAATTATAGTAAAGGTTTGTATGATTTAATCATGCTATATTATGATGTTTGTGATTGCTATTTTTGGTAAAACTTGTAGTTTTGAGCTAAAAATGATATAAGTTGCTTACTAGATTTCCGGATAATTTAGGCGTGGCTTTCTTTTGACGTTGCGATATTATTTATATTAGATTCCACGTTTATTATTGTATTGTGAATGCGCGATCAGTACAATCAGGGTTTATGCTTGAAGGTTGTGTCGTTTAGCGTTCCTAACTAGGGTTGTGCCGATATCATTCGTGTCTTTGTGTAGTTTTTGATCTTGACTTGGTTTTGTAGTATCGCTACGTGCGTTAGCCACTAGACGGACACTTGAGAGTATATTTGGAGTTGGTGCGTCAGTCAACGTAGTTGGTACGTGTTTTTGGTCGATTGCTAATATATACTTGTTATATTGTTTTATGATCTTAGGGTCGCAGGCGAGGACTTCGGACGCTGTGAAGAAGGGAAAGCAGGTGGTTGGCTTTATATAGCCAGGAGCATTAATGAGTAGATTTAACATCTACAAGGGAATCGCCCGCATGGCGTTATGCGTCAGGGCTAGATATGATATGATATTAGCTGCATGTTTATATTGCACATATAGAGATTATGCATAAAACTTCATTGCATATTATTACTTGTTGTGCTTAGACTTGTACCCTTAGACACTGCACTATTATTGACGGTTCATGTTGCACGAGCACCGATTGTATGCCACTCACACCGTTAATAATTGCCATGACACGCACAACACCTATACATACGTGATATTGTATTGGCTAGGAACTTGAAACAAAATCCTTATTTTTGTTGTGCATATGACATATAGCATACATGTATACCTACATGCTTACACATATGCCTTGACATGTCTACATGCTAGTTACCTATATACCTATATGGTATTGTACCATTAGTGATAGGTATATACATATATGAGACATAGCTACGTGTACATCATGCATATACTTGTACATATACCTGGAGGGTATTACATCATTATTGATAGGTAGATACACATATCTTGCTATGCCGACATGGTTACGTATACCTGGCTATAGCTACATGTTCACCTTTATTTGATGTTGTATGGACTTGGAGAAATTAGAAACCGCATGATATATAATAACTTTTTGCAGTTAGATAGCGGTTTTTCCTTCATATGCTCACATTACTGTTTTATATTGCATATGTTATATTCATGGATTTTCATATTGAGATATGGATTTCACATAATGTTTTCTGGATTTGAGGACCTTGCTGGTTTCATGAAATTATGCAAGTATTCTTATTCTTTACTTGATATTTGGATGCATCCACTCAGAGATTTGTTTTAAACCGATACGGGATCGAAAGTGTCGATGTTGGGGCACTTAAGATTCGGAGGACGTATATACCGATACGTGGAACACAAGTGTCGAGGTGAGACACTTGGGTTTTGAGAAACGTATAGATATCAGAAAACCGATACATGGATCACGGGTGTCGATACCGGACACTTACGATTCGAGAAACGTATGAATATGAGAAAGATCGATATGTGGATCACGGGTGTCGATACCGGACACTTACGATTCGAGGAACGTATGGATATGAGTATTTATGTGTCGATTCTAGACACTTGTTTTCATGGTATTTTTACTCCTAAGTATATATAACGGTGGAATGGGACGTTGTTATATATATATATATATATATATATATATATATATATATTAGTGGAATGGGACACTAATATATATGTATACATATCTATTTTATATACATCATCATAATAATCTTGCAAATATACTTATTCATTACATGAGATTTACTTGATATTGGACACTCAAGATATATTAGACTTACAGGATATAAGGGCCAATTTTAGGGCCGATTTGAGGAAATTTGGGATTTAGATTGTCTTGATAGACTTGGGTCCTGCCACGAGGTCAGGATTCCGTGAAGATGACATGTTTTATCCCATACCCCGCATTTATTTTATATGCATTGCTTCATGTATTAGTTGTACTTGATAGGGTACCTTTCATGACTGTTGCATACATATTGCCATTTATTGCTATCAGCTTGCATGTGTTAGATTCGCGCAGTACGTGCATACTTGCGATTACCTGCATATGTTATTTACTATTCGCGAGTTGGCAACTCACCCCCGTTGTGCCACAGGGTTTGCAGGTTGTTCCTCAGAGTAGTCGAGGCAGGGCTTCTACCTATCATATCATCTTTTGCAGCGGGTATCACTACAGTTGACTGCGTGCAGTTTGCTATAGGTGGGTTTCGCGGTTATCCGATGTTACTCATTGTTTATCTTCGTACCATGTACTCTCCATCTACCACTTTCATGTCTTGACTTAGAGACGAGTTGTGAGGACGATATTGTATATTTTTGGTGACTCAGATTGTCATTTATGCAGTTTTATTTATATCGCCTTTTATTTCTTCGCTACGGCGTCGTATATCTGTTGTGGTAGATGTTTCAGCTTTTGGGCGTGGATTTTGCTCCCGTTAGGGATGCTTTATTTATATTTATGTTGTATCCATTTTTGGGGTTAGTTTTTACAAAGGAGGTGCTGCCAAAATTTTTAAGAAACTAAAATCGGACTTTAAAGAATTTGTACTCGAGATTTTCAAAAGTTTTAACAATGTTCTTATCACTTACTACTTTTGATGGTTTAGATTACTGGGTTTTCGGCTTACTAAATTGCGTTACGCCTGTAGACATTGCGTAGTTTAAGGGCCGTCACGTGCTAAATTTCGGGTCGTGATAGAAATTCTCTTTCATTTCTTCCCTTGCAGACCGTGGGAAGAACTTCTCCAGAAAACTATGAGTAAAAGCCGCCCAGCTAATCGGCTTCATTAAACGAGTCTCCTCCACTAGCCACCACTCTCTAGCATCGTCAACCATCTAGATGCACACCATATCCACCTTCTTTTCATCAAGAATCTGACCAGCAATCAACAAGTACACCGTATCACAAGTCACTGCTCTACCTGAAGAGGTTCCTCCAATCCCATAAAAGTTGCCGGATTAAGCCTCCTAAAATCCACAACAGTACCCTCAAGCTGCACCTACCTAGGAACTGACATCTTCTCAACTGCCATGGTAGCAGTCTGTTGGCCCATTCTCAAATCCTCATGAAATCCTCAGCCTGACGTTGCTGGTTCTCCAGTATGCCACGTACCACTCCAAGAATTGTTGCATTATCGGCCAATGGAGCAAGTGTACTATTTCTGGCCATAGCTCTGTAGTCAAACACGAATGACGAAGATCGATAACGGAAACAAGATTCGATAGTAGACAAGGATTCAATAAACAAGGGATTCAAGGATAACAAGGCAATAAACGTGGCAAGACATGTTCCTATAATTCGAACGTTTAAAGTCAATGTATTGAGTATAATACCCAACTACAAAAGAACCAAGCCCATCTAACCTATAACATATTCTCTGATACAACCAAAATCTTGTCACGCTCCGCTTTCCAAAATACGCGAACACAGAGACGTAACAAAGCAACCATGCTATCTGCGGTAAGAAAACATCCTTCCATAATCATAGTATGACTGTCAATTATTAATCAAGAATAATATAATATATAACTAACCATTACATGTATATTATACCACAAAACAATAACGATATCCAATAATCAAGAGTTAATAAAAATCAATAGTCAATAGTGGAAGCAATTAAAGAAAAGATCAAGTATCAAGGATCCAAGGAAAGTAAGAGCAATAACCAATACTTGTCCCTTATGGGATCACAATAGGAATCAAAATAAAATAGTCCGCTAAGATAAATATACCTAAGGCATAATACATAGATCCACAATAATATCCTTTACTGCTCAGCAATCCTCTCAAAGTACAATTTGTCTTCCTGTGCTAAAGACAAAATATTTAGGCTATGCAAAACCCAGACGTCAATGCATCATAGATAATATTATAAGAAATATCTCCGGAAACAATGTTAAATGAGCAAGTAATATACCATGGAAATGTATCATATGAGTGAACAATGAACAATATCAACATCAAGTAATGAACAATCCGGATATAATCAATACAATCATGTTGTATAGCTCCTATGAGTCCATGTCTCTAAGTTATCTAATCTACAGGTATTTGAAACCAATTAATATAATTTTTACTCGAAACTCAACAGTATATATCTCGTTCTTTCTCCACGGGACCACGGTACAATATATCACGTTCTTTCCCTACAGGACCATAATACAATTAACAATGGTTATTCCGTTCTTTCCCCATGAAATCACGGTAAAATGTCAATATCCTCTTAAGTTACGATTTAGTTACATTCTTGATTTCCCATTTTTCCCTGTTTCAATTTGTGTCAATATCAATATGGTGTGCTCCTAATGCCAATGCAATAACAATCAATACATGTACAGGTTTTATCAATCGATAACAATAGGTTATTGGCATGTAGGTAAACACATTTCAAGTATGGTACATGGTAACAATGGTTAATCAATCACGATTCCAAGTAAACAATCGGTAACATGGTAATTAGAAATATCGTAACCATAACACTTTCATGATCAAGTTTATACTCATAAATATGAATAGCAAAGCATTCAATATATATAAATATCACAATACCGGTCAATTACGTGGTCAGTCAATGTATCGTGCATTCGTCAAACAATATAAAGTGTTCAGTGTTATTTTAGGTTCAATATCAGGTTCGGTTCAGCTTGAGACGACTCAAGTGTGTTAGAGACGGCTCATGTAATGTTGAGACTCTCAACTTTGGAGACCTTTTTTTTGGAGGTCATAAATTCAGTATTAGAAAATATGGTAAACATGAAAATTGTAGATCTCGAAGAGATCTTTCCAACGAATCCAAGAACATCGAAATCGGATCAACGAGCAACAAGTTATAGTGGTTTTACGGTAACAGTTTTGTCCAGTGAACTTGAGACGGCTTAGGCAATATTTGAGCCGGCTCATAAGTGGCTTGGAATGATTATTTGTTCTCTATTAGAATGAGACGGTTTAGGGTTATTTTGAGCCGGCTCATGGCCTAAAAACTGATACAATATGATATTTTAATTAAGGTTTTCACTCTATACTTCAAGCCTATAATAACAACAATTATTAATTCGATTTCCCTACGTTCTATGCAATCAATTAACAATACAAAAGTGATATCTTTAGGATTCAACGTCATGTATATTAACTAGATCAAGTTGCCGATATATCGCAATTCAGATCTTGATATATCGTTGATTAGGTTAGAACTTTAGGTCAAACAATCCGTATCAAGCATGCAAAATTATAACGACATCTAACAATATTTCAATCATGTATAACATGGCAATAATCACAAGAATTGAATAAATTTGATATCTTGTATATTTATTTCAAGCATAAATCAATATATATTCATTATATATAATAAACAAGAACTAATCTTGTTAGCATGTCATAAGTACCAAGTACTTATCTCGATACGATCTCACGAACAAAATGATGACGATGATGCTAGCAATCCACATGGAACCCTCGGTTTGGATGCTTCAGCCAAACAAGAAAAGAAGTAGAGCCAATGATGATGGCGATCCCCACGAGATGAAGATGACAATACTGATCGATGAAGAAAACCACGAGATGACGAAGGTGCTTGGCTATGGTTAGGGTTCAGATGTGCGAGATGGATATGGATATGGATGTTAGGGTTTTCTTGAGATGCATAAGGATTAAATGGGTTTATATAGAATAGTTTAAGTCATGGGCCGGATATCAATAATCTCATATTAATTAGAGATAAGGTAAACATATAGTTCAATATTAAACCATACATAGCAATATATGAACCATCTTAAACCCAATAAATTTACCAATAAAATGATTTGGATCAAACCCATAACATTGACAAACGAGCCAGGAACAAGCTAGGACAATATCAGGTCACATACAGGTTGAGACGGCTCAAATACTATCCCATCTTCCTTACTGTGTGAGCCTTTATGACGACCTCCTTCATAGAAAGACGGGCAGTCAATATACCCTTAGCGACACTGGGCTTTCTGGATAGGCATGTTATGAGCGTTTGCTACTTTGGCTGTTATTTCCTGTTGCGATGACAATATACCACACATACGAGGCAGTGTCAGGAAAGCCGGTGAATAGCAGACCAACTATTCAGAGCCAGAGGAATATCGATTGGAATGTCTCCTGATTGTATCGCATGGCCAACTTTTATTAACACCGAGGGCGAGGTTTAAGAGTGCGATGAATCGAGAGAAGACCTAGGTGTTTAAGTACGCTTCTGAGAGGGATCGGAGGTACTTGGGCAGACATGTCTGATCAGATCTAGGGTATGAGATTTTGCGAGCCTAACATCCCGGTTTATGTTGTTTTTCTTTTAGGGAGATCCTTTGTCGATCCTAACGGCTCTGGACGCTTACAGGTTCTCAACGGTCGACGCCGCCCCATCATTTATGGGTATGAATAAGGACGGAAAAGAAGATTCTCAAGGAGACAATTGACTCAGGGAGTCAACAGTTTAGGGAACCGCCTCAAGGAGGTGTGGATAGTGCCCACCCGATGGTGCATGTTGGAGTATGTTGGCTATTGGGCTTCATCTGGCCCAATAGCCGCTCCTTCTAGTGGTATCTATATCGATAGATATGATAAATAGGGCTATGTTTAATGATGATCCTAGAGGGTTAATTAATCAAGAGATTAATTAAGGATAAGCTAGAGGGTTCTAGAGAGATCTAGGGTTAGAGCCGTCGTCTTCTTCCTTCATCCTCGATCTACTACGATTGGTTAGCGGTTAGCGGGTGATTACTTAGAGAATTCTCGTTTAATTTACAAGACCATAATTTAAAAATGGGGCTATGTCATTGAATTCATAGTAAAATGGATTCATAGTAAAATGGATGCGTCTTCTCGACTTTTCCAAAATATTTCTCTGCAGATAATTAAAATAAGGTTTTTTTCAAATAAAATAAAAATTTAAGGTGAAATTTGAAGACAACTAGATTAAAGGGGCTGTTGAAAATATAAAAGAGTCTGGGGTGCGATATATCACAATGATTTCAAGATTGGTGAGTTTGAAATATTGAGGATATGGGTTAATTTTCACAAATAAAGATGATTTTGGGGTGTTATATAGAAAAAGAACCCTAAAATGAAATATTGTCATCTAACACAAATTTTTCTAGTGCCAAAAAAAAGATTCTTATAAATTTGACTATGTTTTTATAATCAAACATTCTTCTATATTATAATAGCTGCGAATAATTATGAACTAGGCATATTTTTGGTAGATAAAGAATCAATGAATCATGTGGACTCCTAAATCGATGATTCCTGATATTTATGCATGGGAAATTAATATCAGATCAGCTTTGGTAAAATCTAAAAGGCAGTTATATAAAAATCATCATCCCTTGGTCTAATTTTTTTTTTGGAACTGTCGTGTAAGCCAAACGCAAACAACACACACGAGGCGCATATATATATATATATATATATATATGAGAATAGTGAAGGAAAGATGCCATAGAAGGGAATTTCTTTTTATGGCGTCGAAAAAATACGCCCTCCATCGTGTTTTCCGACGATCGGCACCCATCATCTTTATCGTTATCATCTATGATATGGATACACCAAATTTCATGTGATTCTAGAACTTTTCACCGTTGAATTAGTGGGTTCAAAATTAACGGTTTACCGGCAATAGAACTTTTTACATTGCTAAATCAACGGTGAAAAAGTTGTAGAATCACACGAAATTTGGCATACCCACATCGTAAATGATAACGATGAAAATGGTGGATACCGATCATCGAAAGATACGATAGAGAACATACTTTTTCGACGCTATAGAAGGAAATTACCTTCTATGGCCTCTTTCCTCCATTATTCTCTCTCTCTCTCTCTCTCTCTGTTTCTCTCTCTCTCTCTCTCTCTATATATATATATATATAGATGCCCCGAAGGGATTAAATTGTGATCACTATCCCTTCTAAGAATCAAATCCCGCACTCTCCTTAGAAATACATCCAAGCAAAAGAAAGAAATAGATAAAAAAAAATTCGAGCAACCTTAGAGAAACTTGGTGGAGTCCATATTCATATTTTTTTTCTGATTCATGATCAAGCATATATGGCCAACACACCATGGAATTTTTGTACTATTCATGTGATGAATTTAATAAATATAATAAATAAAACGATTTGTCAATTTTATGATTTAAATATCTACCTCTATCTCTATCTCTATCTCTACTATTATAACCACAACTCTTGGGTCTCAATTTTGATTTCACTTTGATGGTCTACTACTGACTCTATAATAGAGGCATGTCAACAAGTAAAAGAAATAAATGTAGATTTTTCTGTAACAAATTAATACAAACACGAAATTTATTATTTATAACTATATATACAAACATTACATGATTTGTAAAGTCTCAGTAGTTGAGTACTTATGGCTTATGTGTAAAAGAAAATATTACAACATTTATGATCTTTTGTTCTTTTAATCTTTGGACTGTTTGATAAAAAACCATTGGTTTGAGTATTTATTTGGATGGGAATATAAATACAAAAGCCAGAGAGAGAGAAGAAAGAGAGATCAAAGATAAGAAGATTCAGAAGAAAGTGCTTTCTCTCTAAGTAAACTAGAATAAAATCAAATATAAAAATTTCGTTATTCTTAGATAATTCATGTTATCTATATTTTGTAAAATATAAAATTGCATAGCCTAAAATAGGATAGTTTAAATAACCACTCTAATATTTGAAAAATAATTCAATTTTTATTTTTATAAAATCCAGCAATAACAGTTTTATTTTTGATATATCTTCACTTGTAAAAGGCCAGTTATAATTTAAGGAAAAAATTAGTTGGGCCATCAAGATTACAGTAAATATTTCTAATGTTTTTCTCATGTAAATAGATAATTGTTTAAATCGGTACTGATATAAAGAGATAATCATCAAGTTTAAACACAGTGAATTCTATTTAATCTTTTATTTTTATTTAAGATTTTGTTCAATCTTGGTTTGCTCTATAAATATAGACCATGTTTTCTTAAAGTTCCAAATAAAAAAAAATTATTAACCAAAAACTATGAAGAGGAAGAGAAGCCATCATGTCCATCATCCGTGAGAAAACCGTGAAGGATGTCTGGGCTGAAAACTTCATCCATGAGTTGGATGGGCTATCCAACATGCGCCCCTTTTTCCGCCACGTATTCATCGATACAGAGTTCCGGGAATTCCTTGAGCCAACCCCAACTCCTTGAAGCGTTTCTGAAGAGGAGTATTTTAGAGTCGTGAAGAACAATGACAACGACCTGAAGCTTGTTCAGTTGGGAATTACGGTGTCAGATGGAGGCAATTCGTGCTATTTGTGGCAATTTAATTTCAAAGAATTTGATCATCGTGTTGATCGCTGTTCCCAAACCTCGATCGATTTGTTGACGCAAAGCGGTGTAGATTTCGACCACAACATCGTGGATGGAGTGGATACTGGCCTTCTTTCGACGGTAATATTGGAGAAGTTGATCAAACGGTGTGAGGGGAAGAAGTGGATTTCCTTTCACGGGTTGTATGACTTTGCATATCTGGTCAAATTGGTGAATTGGATGCCGCTGCAAAACACCTTGCCGGATTTTCTGCGGGTGGTCTCGGAACTGTTTGGAAAAGTGTACGGTATCAAATGCATGGCCAGAGCTTACATTGGGAATACCTATGGTGAACCATGCCTTGTTAGGCTGTTTGAAATACTTGGAATTCAGAATTGGACAGGGAGACACCGCCAAGCTGGTCATGACAGTCTGTTGACAGCGATGGTGTTTTAGGAGTTGAAGCGAAGGTATGAAAATTTTCATGAAGACGCTCATGTGGGGCAGTTATATAGTGTCAAGGGACATGGCCGACGAGAGCAGCACCTGAAGAATTCTACTGAGATGCGCCACTACTACTCTCTTGCTCCTATGATGCCCTATAGTGCTGCTGTCCCTGAACCATTGTGGTTCGAGAGATCTGCATTGATGCCATATTTCTATCCTATTGTTGACCCTCATTATTATGGTTACCATCCTGCTGTCCCTATGGCTGCACCGCCTTTCCATGAAGCTGCTCATGCCGAACCATTTTACGACATTCAACAACATAGACGGCAAAAGGAGTACGCCAAGAATAATGTTGAGACTCGGTTAAACTATCCAGTTCGTCCTATGATGTCTCCTACCAGCATGTGCCACGCTCCTTATGAGCCTTGTTACTATGGTTATTTGTCTGTTATTCCCATGGCTAGACCCATGCCGGGGCCTTTCGATGCTAGATTACCGTAGTTTCTTTTTTCTTTTTCCTTTTTTTTGTTGGGGGTGCTAGATTAATACTGTATTAAGGAATATTTGTTTAGAAGGACATTAGCAATTCTTTCATATAATTGAGTAATGAAATATTTTAACCTTTTTTGAGTTTGTACCAAATATCTGTGAGTTGTTAATGTGCACGCACTTTCGAGTGCACAGAGGTTTTAGGAATTAAACTCAAAGTTCTAAAGGAATCAACCAACTAGACAATTTTTAATATACAAACACATCCCAAACTGAAGTTTTGATTTATAATCTAGGGGGAAAGATAACATGATCTGTAATTTGGAAAGAATTATTCTTTTAAGCTTTTGATAAGATACATAAATTTGTTTTTTATTATTACAAATCATGATAACTGCAATATCAATCAAGGTTAAGATATTTGTAAGGCTTGGATTATCAATTAATCAGGGTAAATGGCTCTAAGAACAAAATGACCATAAGAATGTTCCCAGAGCCATTTACCTTGGAACAAGAGAGAGCTGTGGGGTTACCTTAGAACAAGAGAGGGGGAGTGGGTAGAGACCATCCATGGGTGGGGACCAACTATAGGTACACATATGGATAATAGGTAAGAGTCTATTTAAACTAAAACTAAAGGCAACCATAACATGAGGAATAGGGAGGGAAAAAAACTTGAATTTGTTTGTAGGAGTACTATACCAACTCATATAAATAATAATAATTAAAAAAAAAACTTGAATTTGTTTGTAGGAGTACTATACCAACTCATATAAATAATAATAATTAATAAAAAAAATCCAACTGAAGCATTTGTCTTTGAATAGGAAGATGAAGGCGATGGTGGTGCGTGGGAGGGAAGAGGGGAGAGTGAGAGTGAGAGAATGAGAACGAGAGAGGGGATCGGTGGGTTGAGGCGCGGCCGTGGGAAGTTCGTTGGCGAGGGAGACGCGGTCGTCACGGCGGTTGGCGAAGGAGGAGGGGTCGTGGGGCGAGCACGGGTCGTTGGGAAAGTGGGCACGGGTCGTGGGGAAGTGAGGAAAAGAGCGGGAAAGAAGGGAACACGAAGGAGAAGAAGAAGAGAGGGGAGTGAGGGGAGGGTATGTGGGCTGGGCTTGGTGTAGGAAAAGGGTTTGGGTTTAATAGCTAGGGTTAGAAAATTAAAATTTGTAATTAAATTTAGAAAATTTAGGAACTAATAATTATAAACAAATTAGAAATAGAAAAATTTTGGGGAAAGTATTTATTTAAAATACGGAAGATATTTATAATGGAACTAGGTATTACAGAGAGAGAGGGGCTAGAGAAGAAAGGAAACTTACCTACATAAAGGGAGATGGAAGCGTTGTGGATTAGCCTCGTTTCTGTTACACTCCTGACACTTCATTAAAATTGGAACAAAGTTATGGAAAGTAGAAGTAATCTGAAACAGACTGCAACAAGCTCGAGATCAGAAACCTTAAAAATTTCGGCTGAAAGCTATATGGGAAATTTCGGCCGAAACTTTTTTGAATTATGTCTTGCTAAAAGTTGCTCCTTCCTCGATCCAAGCTCCCTAGATGTATATCTCGTTTTCTGAAATAAAAATAAAATATTTGTAGAATAAAATAAAACTAAACTAAACTAAATTAACTTGAATTAAAAGTAATTAAAATTTCAAACGCCTCCTCGACAATGGCGCCAAAAAATTGATTGAGATTTTACTGATGTCATTAATTAAACAGCAATTATACATTTTTTCACAATAGTACTTACGGATCGATCCATAGGGAGGCGTTGAGAATTCTAATTAATTTTAAAACAAGTACGAAAGTAGTTGATGTTAAACTAAACATTAAAATACAAGTAATTTAAAAAGTGGGTTTAAATAATAAAGCAAACATAGAGTGTCGAATTAACTTTACTATCATGGTTGGTTTATATGATTCTATTCTTTTCTAACTTCGTCGTTTTAATTGATTAACCATTAATTATATAAAAGTATAGGGTAAAATAATATGACAATTAAATATCAAACTATGATATAAGCATACTTCATACGATAAGATCTACACTATCAAGTATATAAAATCATCTAGAAAACAATTAAAACCAACAATTCTAATTAATCACAAGTAACATAGGACCCTTTCTATAAGATAACTCCTAAGTTGTCAATTTACGAGTTAAATTATATTTATCGGCGTAATCTAAATTGAATTTTCTTGATTAAAAATCATCTCTTACCTTTCCTGATTAGATTTCTAGTTCGTCACGCTATCATTAATCTAACTAGTTTCTTGGTATTATCACATTTTCCTAAACCTATTCAAGGCATCAACTATCATCATGTAGTTTAGTTGTTTAGATGAAAAACAAAATGAGAAGACTTTAGATCAAGAAAAATTCATCATGAAAAAAAACAAAGAAAAGAAATAAAGATATTAAAATATCACAATCATGAAAGAAAGAATTATTCTAACCCTAGAAGAATAATTAGCTACCCATCATTATCATAAAAGAAAGCATCATAGAATTAAACTTCATAATGATTAAGGAATTACAAAACTTAATATCTCCAAATTAAAAATCCTAATTTTAAAGCCTAGGGAAAGATGAAACCATATTGAATCATACAGAGATATTTATAGGGTTTCTAGAGAATTGAAACAAACTTTTTAAAAGATACAGATAATA
This sequence comes from Agapanthus africanus, assembly GCA_030015575.1. Taxonomy (NCBI): domain Eukaryota; kingdom Viridiplantae; phylum Streptophyta; class Magnoliopsida; order Asparagales; family Amaryllidaceae; genus Agapanthus; species Agapanthus africanus. The sequence continues at coordinate 546,471,511 of CM057337.1, forward strand.
TCTATGTTTCCCAAAAAGCTCAAGACCCAACTCTAATAAACTTCAGCCGAAATCTCAAAAATTGGAAACTTGACTGAAATTTTATAGCAGATGCATATTTGGCTTTTTCCATAATTTGTGTCTTGATGATCTCGAGATCTTCAAAGTTTGTTTCCAATTTGACAATTGATTCGCTATTTTTTATTAGGCTCCAATTAAGTCTCCTGTCCACGCATGTATGCAGTGTTTTGCGTTTAAGTCCTGTAACCTGTAATGATTCACAAAACATATACGGAACGGCGTAAAATATGCAAAATTAAGATAAATATGGTTAGAAAAATATGCAATAAATTGAATCAATCATTTGTACTGATAAATAGTCACTTATTCTTAAATTTAGATGATATATATTAACTCATCGATATTAGCTCGAAATTCAAATCTTCATAAATATTAAATCAAGTGTTGTTATACAATAATATCCAAGAAGCTAGATTTCAACAAGGTTTTAAACAAGAATTAGCTGGTTATTTATTAATAACAACAATATTTCTCACCACTCATGCCGTCAAAAATAATATCAAACATCTATTTTTTTATTTTTTATTTTTACATATTTTTGTAATTAGTTTTAGCTATTTTCACTACTACAAATAAGGGTTGCCCCTACGGATATATCCGTAGGGACAAGAAAATACCCTGTAGGTACAAACGCCGTAGGTGCAAGTTGAAGCCTTGAACTTGCCCCTACGGACAAAAACTTGCCCCAACGGAGTTCTGTGTAGGTCCCGTTTACCCTACGGAGTAGGCCGTAGGGGAAAAAATTATTTTATTTACGGCTTTTTAAAATAGATTACTTGTACCTATGGATGAATCTGTAGGGTCAAGTACTAACCCCTACGGATACATGCGTAGGTATATATCCGTAGGGGAAAAATATCAGAAATCCTGATATTTTGCCCCTATGGATAACTCCGTAGGGGCATCTGATACTGTGATCACAGTGGAAAATATCAGTTATCCTGATATTTTGCCCCTACGGTTTAATCCGTAGGGGCAACATGTGTACCTACGGATTAATCCATAGATACATATTATCAGTTTTTTTTATAAAAAGGGCTGCCTGATTTTTTCTCGCCCTGTGCACAATAATATATACATCAATCAAATATAAAATTAATCATCACACAACATATATCGCAGTATTCATAATCACATCTCATGCATATAATATACAAAAGAAACCAAAAAACAGAATATGATATAAATATAAACACCGTAGGACCACCAATATCAATATAGTCCAAAATATAGTACAATATGTATCATATAAATAAATACATGTTTCAAAAAATAAGAATAAAAAAGCTACCCTAACTCGGTCCAGCTCCACCTCTGATAAACGCTAGAATCTGGCGCGCTTGCTCCTCGGTCAATAAATCATGCAATGCGGCGCGTGCGGGAGTCTGAACGGGCTGTGGAGCTGCCGATGTGGTCTGCGCAGCCGCCGTCGAGGTAGTGGCTTGCGGAGCCGCGGCTGTGGGAGTCTGAGCGGGCGGTGGAGCTATAGGAAGTTTCTGCGAAACCGAGGCCGATGTAGTGGCTTGCGGGGCCGATGTAGTAGCTTGCAGAGCCGCAGCCGAAGGAGATGCATGTGGAGGCTCGGCCGATGTACCCTGTCGCGTCTGGACCTAACGTGTGTAATAAGCGTGTAAGAACTGTGTATTATTCGAATTCGGATCATTATCAAGTTATTTCGAAACCCCATTTGGATATCTAGTTTGGAAAACCGTGGTTTATTTTAATTAGATATGTATGTATGATTAATCAAACCTAAGTCTACAACCAAATAAGCTCAGGCTACGTACTAATATTGGATATGTTGATATCTATAATATGACATGATATTTTACTATTAAGTAGTATACATACCAGTATCTCCTTCAACTCCTGAACGGTGGCCATCAAGCTCTCCAGTTCCTACTGGACACGTCGCTCACTGGAGACGGAGGAAGTAACCGTCGGGGTGGAGTCCAACCTCATATGGGTCCCGCTAGGGCCCAGTCCCCGGCCTCTGTCCCAACCTCCGTGGTGCCCTCCGTGTGCGGCGTCCAGGACTGGGGTCAGCAGCCTCGGATCGCTCTGTCCGGTAAAATCGATCCTCGAGACCTCTGCCTGCTCAACCACCCGCTCCTACACCCACATTAAGCAGTAAAGTATAAGTATAAAATTTAAATTTGAACCTTCCAAAACTAAAATTTCAAATATGGGTTGAATAAATATTAACACTTACGCAATACTCCTAGGAAGCGACGTCGAGATATCGAAGCTCGCCCGTAGCGGGATCTGTCGAGGTGCCGTGGACGGCAAGATATGCGGACGGCACGCTCGGTGTACCACCTTGCGCCAGGGTCTGAGCTGTCTGCAATATTAGAAAATAACTCTTAATATTAGATATATTAGAAAATAACTCTTAATATTGCATTATATCACAAAGACCGGTCTATTATAATTTACCGATAACTCTATGGCTCGAGTAATATTCCTCGAGCCACCTGTGTAAGTAGGGCGACCCCTCTTCGCCGATTTCCTATTCTCTATATTTTGAGCGGCCTGTTTCTGCACAATGCATTCACATTTAGTTTTCTAATTAAGGAATACAAAAAAATAAATTATATCCTAAACAATGAATTACATTTAAAATACATACCTGTTTGCGTTGAGAGTCGAAATATTCGCAATAGAGGCCATGTCTCTACGTCGACTCTCGCAAACGCCGGAGTAGATAGGAGGGCCGCTCTCTCTGCCTCGGGGGTCGCCATCCACAGGGAGTAGCAGTCGGCCTTCAGCTCATTCCTGTTGTATCGGACCTTGGTCTGCATGTTCTTCATCAGGCCATTGTACAGAGCATGAAGGTCGAGCACCCTCCCAGGGTGATCAAGGTCGGCTACAGGCTGAAAATCGTAATCCAACTGAAAATACAAAAAAAAACATTGTTATTAGATTGCAAGTGTTAATAATAAATATATTGGATAAATCAAATGAAAATATATATTAATACCCGAGCCTGATCAAAGAAGCGGGCGAATGAGCGCCAGTGCTGCTCGTCCCACTCAACGTGAAGTGGATAGTTCTTCACGAGCCGGATTTCATCCCCCATATACCGCCTGAACCTCTCGGCATGAGGACCGGTATAGCGATAGTCAAGGGTAAAAAAAGAGGGGGAATGCTGCCTCCCCCTAGCTCTGTCAGGCCTCAGCCTATGGGACTGATTCGGGCCTTGAGTCCCCTTCTTGGGATGGGGAGGCCCTGCGTCTGCAAGAAATATCAAGACAATCAATATTAAGACAAAGTTGTATTAAGAAATCAAGGTTAAACAAAAATTGAAGTGTGATATATACCTCCGGTGACTAAAGCACGAGCCTGGGCCCGGGCAGCAGCACGAGCCGGACGATAGTTCCTCCGGTAAGGAACAGCCGGTGTCCCGGATGTGGACGCATCCCCTCCAACTAGAAAATAAACATTAACGCTAAATTTCCATAAAGTTCATATTTATTCTATAGATCATACGTAAAATGAATAAATATTTTATATTTATTCATACTAACCTACAGACGATACGGAGGGTACGGAAGTGGCAGGAGTGGCCCCTGCGTCAGATGTGGACGTACCACCTATAATTAGACAATTAAAAATAGATTATATAATTAATTGCAAAAAGAATGTGTAGATCAATAATACAACGTTCTAAATCAATATTCATGCACTATAGGATATATAAACATACCCGCAGGTGCGGTGGTGTCACCATCTACAGCTAGACAATAATAAAAATTACTATCAAAGTAAGAGCAAAAGGAATGTGTGTATATTTATGATATAGTATTCTAAATCAATATACATCCACTATATGATATATAAACATACCTGGAGGAGCGGGAGTGGCCTCTGTCCCTGATATGGACGCATCACCAACAACTAGACAATCAAACATTGACAATATAAGTAATTTTGACATAAACATGCATGAATATCTATAATATTACATTCAAAATGGATATGCGTGCAATATACCTAGAGGTGTGGCAAAATCCACACGGAAGGAGGCATCCGAAGGGGTCTCCGATCTGGGTGCAAGACCGGCCCTCTGAAGCTCCCTACGCAGCTCTCCGGGCGGCAGAACCGCTCTGCCTCTGCCGCGGCTGGAGCTCCTGCCGCCCCTCGCTGCTCCCGACATCGTCATCAAATCTAGATAAACGGTTCGTGGACGCATTAGACAATCATTAAAAGTATTGACTATATATGTATAGATCATAAAATATGAAGTAATAATATAACATTACTGATAACCTTTTTCGTTTCGTGGGCGCATTATACATATCTACTTGGATTTCATCGTCGGTGTTATTTCTAACTCACGTAACTTCATGATCGGCCGAAGACAACCCGTCCTTTGAAACAGACGGTCGGAGCACTCTAAGCCTTCTCTCTTCTTCATCCTCATCGCTGTCCTCGAATTCTGGGACATCGTAGACATCTCTGGGTTTCCATCGGCATACAACACTCCATCCCGGATGCTTCAAACACTGTGAGTAGTATACTTGGAACGCTTGGTTTGGAAAGATAAACGGATCTTCCTGACCGTAAAATTGAAGTGTGTTCACACTGGTCAATCCATATTCATCTTTCCAAGTCCCAAGATTGCTTCTCCATTTGTCTGCATTGGTTCGCGTATCGTACCAAGTACATTGAATATATAAAAGGGTTCTGATCGTCCGGGATAGTGGATGCCGAGTATACAATTTAAGTACCCATAATAAATCACACCGTCCGATCCTACCATCGCAATCCCTCTATTCTGAGTGGTTCTAGATGTTTCTATGTCCTTAACTTCGAATTTGTATCTAAGGACACCAAATCTTTTGTAATATGCAACCTCCATACTAGGAAATTGAGCTAAACATCTTGAATCACTCTCAAATGATGCAGACAAGTTCAGATCGTGGATCTAACAAAACAAATTTTACGAAAATACATAACGATACAAGTTTAGATTAAAACTGATAGCAATAAAATGTTATTCAAATAACTAACATGATCTGTGACCCAATCACAAAAATTATCCTGATGATATTTTTCCAATCGTTCTTCGTTCTAATCAGGATGCCCCTCACGTACCTCGTTAAAATAAATTCTGTTTTTGACAAATAATGGTGACATTAATATTATATCATTTCATACACACACAAACACAAATATAACAATTAATCCAAAAAAACTTACTCTCTAATTTGTTCAAGACATGCACAATTAAGCAAGATAAACCGGTATATCTTGTTGATAAACATAGTGTCTACCCTCTTATACTCGGCTTTACCATATGGCCCGTCTTGAATTCTTCGAGGCCGGTTAAGTCTTGTCTCAATGTTCTCGTCCAGATAGCGGGAACAAAATATAGTTGCTTCATCAAGAAGATAACCTTGCATGATAGAACCCTCTGGTCGATTTTTATTGCGTATATACTTTTTAAGAGTGTAGAGATACCTAATGAAAATATGTTGAATAAATAAATACGGGCATACAGGACAACAATAAATTTATAAATTGCGTGAAACGAAAAATTACACGTACCTCTCGACGGGATACATCCATCGATATTGTACCGGTCCGGCTAACTTAGCCTCAGTTGCAAGATGAACCGTCAAGTGTATTATGATATCGAAGAATGATGGTGGGAAAATACGCTCAAACTTGCAAAGTATCAACGCAATAGAATTTTCTAGTTTATCCAGTATCACAACCTCCAGTGTTTTAGCACACAACTCTCTGGAAAAACAACATAGGTCATTGATTACTAGACCAACCGATTTGGGGAGAGAAGTCCTGAGGGCTAATGGAAGAATGTGCTCCACGATAACATGGTGATCATGACTTTTCAGCCCATCGATCTTTCCTTTCACAATTTTTATTTTCTTGCCGAATGATCCTGAGAAACCTGTAGGAACTTTCAAATTATGCAACACCTGCAGGAATCTTTTCTTCTCCGGTTGTGACATATGATAAGCGGCATTGGGAAGTACAAACTTTCCCGGTTTACCCGCTACCGGTCTAGGGTGCAATTCACTCCTTATTCTCCACTCCTGTAGATCCATCCGAGCATTCAGGTTGTCTTTCGATTTCCCGTCCTTACAAAGAAGCAAGTTAAGTATGTGCTCTGATACTCCCTTCTCTATATGCATGACGTCCAGACAATGACGCACTAAATTTGTTGACCAGTACGGAAGCTGGAAGAAAATGCTTAACTTGTTCCAAAATGGTGGTTTGACCTGTTTCGTCGGATCCATCCCATTGAGCAGTCACGTCCTCTCTGGATAATGGGGATGGAGGTCCAAGAAGCTCCTAATGACCATCAAAGTGAACCGTGTCTAACCTATATGGGTGGTCTGGAGGCAAGAAACGTCGATGGCCGCAATAACAAACCTTCCTGCTAAAATTCAAGAATTTCAATGTTGTGTGTTCATGGCAATGAGGACATACTTTGTGACCATGTACGGACCAACCTGATAGCATTCCATACGCAGGAAAGTCATTAATTGTCCACGTTAAAGCCGCACGCAGTATGAAGGTCGTATTTGTGTTTGCATCATATGTCTCTACACCATTAATGAACAAAGATTTCAACTCCTCGATCAGAGATCGGAGATAGACGTCGATATTGTTCCCCAGTGAGTTTGGTCCGTCGATAAGAAGAGGCATCATAAAGTATGATTGGTCCATAGCCAACCAAGGCACAGATTATAAATTATCATTACAACGGGCCATATACTGTGACTTCCAGCCATATAGTTGAATGGGCAGAAGCAATCAGTAGACAGTCCGAGCCGGACATTGCGAGGATCGCTACTAAATATTGCGTGCCTCTTATCGAAATCCTTCCATGCCGGTAAATCTCTTGGATGGCTTATTTTTCCATCTTCACTTGGAAGAGCACGGTGATGCCAAATCATTGCCTCGGCTGTTTTCTTGCACCTGAATAGCCTCTGTAGCCTCTGTGTTATGGGAAAGTATCGTGCTATCTTGACAGGTATATCAGGCTTCTTATCAGAATCTTTCGGCTTATACCTGGCCTCTCCGCATGTTGGACACTCTTTCAAATCTGAATTCTCTTTCCGGTACAACACGCAATTTTTAGGGCATGCTTGAATCTTCTCGCACTTTAGACCCAAATCAGACATCATCTTCTGGGCTCCGTACCATCTCTCGGGCACGTTATTTCCCAGGGGCATAGAATCTTTCAAGAACGAAAGAAGCATTATGAATGACTTGTTGCTCCATCCATTTAGGCACTTAATCTGGAAAAGTTGGACGAACCATGAGAGGGTGGAATACTTCGCATTCTCATAAATTGGTTTTCTAGCATCATTCATGAAATTTTCATATTTATCCGCACGCGGTCCTTGACCGGAAGGAATGTCAACTTCGGTACGAATAGATTCATCTAGGACAGCCTCTACCATATCCTCCATTTCTTCTGATGGAAATAAATTACCATCTTCTCCTTCTGCCGCATTACCGAATTCTTCTTCTTCTCCTACCGCATTATCGTGTTCTCCTTCTTCTTCTGCCGCATTACTGCATTCTTCTCCTTCCCCGTGATATTTCCAAGTTGTATAAAGTCCAGTAAACCCATATTTTACAATATGAAGCTCTGCCAATTCTACCTTCTGCCAGTACTTATTGCCATATCTATCGCATGAACAGAGAATCTTCTCTATTATGATCTTATTATGTGCGCGTGCAAATTCAATGAAAGCAGCAACTTCTGCGACAAACTTAGGTTGCATACGTTGTTGCCAATCCACATACATCCAGTCCTTAACTCTGACGTACTCATGGGCTATGTTAGACTGTATAACATATAAATTGTAGGTTATGGTGACTATATTGAGAACTATAAGAACGGGATAGTTACTGACAAAGGAGAAAATCCGTGTATTTGTGTGCGTTTATCGTTGAAAAGAATAAATTATCGAACGTATGTTAACCGATAGACGGAGACTAAGTGGCGCTTTTAGTTTCATATATGAGTATCGATGAGAATATGAGGTTTCATATTATCATCGAGTATCATATATTGGTTTTAACTTGAACATCTCGAATCACTCTCTAATTATGCGTTTGTTATGCATTCGTGTTGTATGTGTGTGTTCCGGCTGTCGGGGGTAAGGCTTCTATCCCATTAAGAATGTATAGAGCGAACACCCATCACTTGTGCTTTCAACCGTTTCGAGTAAATTTCGGCAGCACCTCCCCGCTGTTCTCCGAGTACACTGTAATAGAATAGATAATCATTTCAAAGCTGTGAAAAAACGTTGAAATGAACATCTAATCTATCTTTGTACACGGAGAACCAGCAGAAAGGTACCGACGAAATATCTCGAAATGGATGAAAACACAAGTGAATGAAGGTGTTTGCTTTATACATTCCTAACTTGTCCACAAGGGACAAATCTTTCGGTTACCATACGATTGAATCTTCTCGTCGCATAGACTATACGACGGTTGTTAGTATCGAGCTATACCGTCCGATATTTAACAACCTTCGTATAGTTCTATGTCACGACGAACATCGCACGTATGTTAACCGATAGACGGGGACTAAGTGGCGCTTTTAGTTTTATATATGAGTATCGATGAGAATATGAAGGTTTCATATTATCATCGAGTATCATATATTGGTTTTAACTTGAACATCTTAAACCACTCTCTAATTATGCGTTTGTTGTGCATTCGTGTTGTATGTGTGTGTTCCGGCTGTCGGGGGTAAGGCTTCTATCCCATTAAGAATGTATAGAGTGAACACCCATCACTTGTGCTTTCAACCGTTTCGAGTAAATTTCGGCAGCATCTCCCCGCTGTTCTCCGAATACACTGTAATAGAATAGATAATCATTTCAAAGCTGTGAAACAACGTTGAAATGAATATCTAATCTATCTTTGTACACGGAGAACCAGCGGAAAGGTACCGACGAAATATCTCGAAACGGATGAAAACACAAGTGAATGAAGGTGTTTGCTTTATACATTCCTAACTTGTCCACACGGGACAAATCTATCGGTTACCATACGATTGAATTTTCTCGTCGCATAGACTATACAACAGTTGTTAGTATCGAGCTATATCGTCCGATATTTAACAAGCTTCGTATAGTTCTATGTCACGACGAACATCGCACATATGTTAACCGATAGACGGGGACTAAGTAGCGCTTTTAGTTTCATATATAAGTATCGATGAGAATATAAAGGTTTCATATTATCATCGAGTATCATATATTGGTTTTAACTTGAACATCTTGAATCACTCTCTAATTATGCGTTTGTTGTGCATTCATGTTGTATGTGTAACATGATTTTAAACCATTGAGATCAAGATTGATAGAACTGATCATCCTACATTGCAATGGCATTCATCTACCAAAAACTATTATTGCAATGGCATTCATCTATAACAATCTTCTATTAAAACTACAAATGTAGGATACTGATATCATAAAGCGTTATACGCAACATATGAATTCACACGACTGAAACATGCATCAAAAAAACATGTTCATCCAAAAGAAAGGCCACTGTCAACAAATATAGACAAATACGTCATAAAAACAGTAACTAATTAACAAGTTGATTAGCATCTGGATCAAGAAAATGATAGGAAAAACAATTGACTATGATCTATAATGACAAGTCTATTACCACGACTCTCGACTAACAAAGGTGGTTTTTCGTCCTCGGTAGCTTGATAATTGGGATTTCATGGCGAATAAAAATATGCATATGCCGTTTGACCGGGAACTTCAATAGGAAACTCAATGAGGTCGGGTGTACTGAAGTACGCTTTATATTTCGCTATATCAGGTGATGAAGCCCAAGCCCTAGCTAGCCCCAGCCCCACCCCAACCGAACCCTATCGAAGGTAAAGAACGTCCTTACACTTTCATATTTCTATTAATGATGCAAGTCTCCACTGTAAGTCCACGTTGCGACCCCCGGTTCTTACGGGGAGGCGGAAACGGTATAAAAATCAAATTTTTAGTGCAAGAGGCAACATGGACTATGCAAGGTCGGGATCGTTACCTAAACTAAAACTAGCAAACTTAGCTAAAGAGAGTTAGCTACTCGGATGAAGATGGTTATACCTAGACTTGAACTCCTTCATCTTCAAACTTTATAGAGGTTGAAGGTTCTCCTTTGTCGCCTTCTTCCGTCGAAGATGGATCCACCTCGAAGGCTCGACCTTTGGACTCTTTCTCGTACTTGGAGTGAACTAGAATCGCCGGCTTGCTAGACCCTTGATCCTAGAGTGAGTAGAGAGTGTCTAGGGGTTGCTTTTGTTTTTCAAGAGAAGGATTCTCAACTCATGAGAAGGTTTCTCTTGACTAGAGGAAGAAGAAGATGAAATGAAGAGAGAGAGTGAGAATGATAGAATGAGCTCTCATTTCCTTTCTTACAACCATAATGCAAAAAAGAAAATGAATTATCAAATAATAATAATAATCAAAATGAAAAGGTTGATGGATAGTTTAGAATGACTAATATTATTACAAACATTAAATGAAAAAGCAAGAATGAAAAAGCATCTTGCATTTGTAATGATGGTAGTCAAATGTTCAACCATGGTCAACAAGTCAACAAAAACTAACCATGACACAATTTCATTTTATTATATATTATTAAATGATATAATATAAATCCATTAGGGTTTGGAAAAAGACGACTGTCAACTGTGCATACGCACCCCGTTCCGAAACCCTAATGAAAATCATCTTCCTCCTCCTTAAATAACTGTGCATACACACCTGCATTCCTGTTCCGAGGAACATGAATACCGAGAGATAAAAGCAACCCCAAATACTATACCAGTATCCGGCTCAAACCAGAGCCCGCTGGTAATATCTGTCCGGACTCCAAACGTGCACAAGTGCGCGGATGAGAACGAACCCTGTCGCAAAAACCATGCGACCTCTACTCTGTTTTGCCCATAGGCGAATACCCTCTGTGTGGGACTCTAAAGACTCGACACTACGCTGGCAGTGGGTTTAACCACAGACCGCAAGCGGCACTAGCTGTGCGTAACGGTCCCCAGGTAGATGTCGACAAGAAGGCTGACGAGGTGAAACCCCATCGGTACTCCTACTGAGTCTGAATGTGACAGTCTCCGTACAGTCCGGTCTGTTCGTCTGATACATCGCATGGCAGGCCTAGGGGGCGGTAAACGTCAGTCCCCCAATAGCGGTACAAGTCGTGCCGGAGCGAAGCCCAAAACACCCTGAGATAACACTGGAAACCTACCAGTATATCTCGTTTGCCCTGGCCAGGGACTACTCGTGTAATGGCTCTCCTAGACACAGCGCGATGTCAACCCCCAATACCGGGAGAGACGAATCCTGTCTAACCGTCACTGCCTCCAAGTGCTTCGGGACTGCACCCAACCACCACCTGTTTGCACGACTCCTTTGAGCCGTGGTAGGGTAGTGATCAAAGTGCAGTGGGAACACACTTGAGGCGAAGTGCCAGTGGCAAGTCAGCGGACTAAGCTGTACTCATGTCACCTGGGAACTGATAACTGACGATAGGTATAATACCAACTAGTCAGTTCCCGACGAGTCCTGTCCAGTGTACTCGTAACCCAACGAGCACCCGTATACTATCTCCAGTACGACGTACTGATGGCTGTGGGACAGACCATCTCCCACACTGGGATGAGAAGCGCATACGCTAGTCTACTCCGGAGTATCGATGCCCTGTCTCGATAGTCCTGCGACTAGGGACCTGTATAAGGATGTGCTTATAGATTACCCAGCCCCCACTAGTGTGACTGCCATCACAACGCTGGTAATCAAGCAAAGATCCTAAGGGCTCCACTAATGCGTATAAGTGATATGCTGAAATAAACACAAGTACACATTGAAGTAGAAACAAACCAAGTAGCATACTACTATTTTGAGCAAGATTGTATATACAAGGTGAATATCCCAAGCATCCATTAAGTAATATACAAACTAGTATGATACAGTAATGGCCTCTAGGGCATATACACTAACAATCTCCCACTTGCACTAAGGCCATGTACTGGCGTATCGAAGACCTATCATCTCGATCAGCCGCTCGAACTGAGTCTGGGGCAAGGCCTTGGTGAATGGATCTGCAGTGTTGTCTTCTGAAGCGACTCTCCGAACCTCGATCTCCTTGCGATCCACGATCTCCCTGATCAGGTGATACCGCCTCAAGATGTGCCTGGATCTCTGATGGGACCTGGGTTCCTTCGCTAAAGCTATAGCCCCGTTGTTGTCGCAATACAGAGGTATTGGGTCAACAATGGACGGAACCACCTGAAGTTCTTTCAAGAACTTCCTTATCCAGACAGCTTCTTTTGCGGCATCAGATGCAGCGATGTATTCCGCTTCCATCGTCGAGTCTGCAACGGTTTCCTGTTTGGAACTCTTCCAACACACCGCCCCTCCATTGAGGGTAAAGACAAAACCCGACATGGACTTGGAATCATCCTTGTCACTCTGGAAGCTGGAGTCAGCAAAGGCCTCGATCTGGAGGTCTTTTCCGCCGTACACCAAGAAAATCTCCTTAGTCCTTCTCAGGTACTTGAGAATGTTCTTTACCGCTATCCAGTGCTTCTCCCCAGGGTTTGACTGATACCGGCTTACCACACTCAGTGCATAAGCTACATCCGGTCTGGTACACAACATCGCATACATTATAGAGCCTACCGCAGATGCGTAGGGTATAATAGACATGCGATCCCTCTCCAAATCAGTCTTAGGAGACATCTCTTAAGAGAGGGTGATCCCGTGACAAGCCGGTAGGTTACCGCGCTTGGAATCTTCCATAGCGAATCTTTTCACTATGGTGTCGATGTACCTGGACTGAGAAAGTCCCAATATCCTCTTGGATCTATCACGATGGATCCGGATCCCCAGGATGTATGAGGCATCACCCAGGTCTTTCATGGAGAACCTTTGTGACAAGAACCCCTTGACAGATTGTAGCATAGGAATGTCATTTCCTATTAAGAGAATGTCATCCACGTATAAAACGAGGAATACTACAGTTCTCGCTACAAATCTACTATAGATGCATGGTTCATCTGGATTTTTGATAAAGCCAAATTCCTTGACCGTCTCATCAAAACAGATGTTCCAACTCCGCGATGCCTGCTTTAGTCCATAGATGGACTTAAGCAACTTGCACACCTTTCCGCTGCTCCCACTTTGAATGAAACCCTCTGGCTGATCCATATAGACACACTCCTCTAAATTTCCATTTAGAAAAGCGGTTTTTACGTCCATCTGCCAAATCTCATAATCGTGAAAGGCAGCAATGGCAAGAAGGATCCGAATGGATTTCAGCATGGCTACTGGAGAAAAGGTTTCGTCGTAGTCCAAGCCAGGTCTTTGACGAAAACCCTTTGCTACCAGCCTAGCTTTATAGGTCTCAACCTGTCCATCTACACCAATCTTCCTTTTGAAGATCCACTTGCATCCTACGGGTTTTACCCCGTCTGGAGCAATGTCCAACGTCCATACCTTGTTGGTGTACATGGACTCCATTTCGGTCCGCATTGCATCCAGCCATTTCACTGAGTCAACGCTCTGAACGGCCTGCTGGAAGCTAGTAGGTTCATCATAATCTATGATGCAATCCTCTCTATCCCCGTCTATGAGAAAACCGCAGTATCTCTCGGGCGGATGAGACTGCCTACTACTCCTGCGGAGCGGCGTAGGAATGTCCTGTTCTGTTGAACCCTCTGGTTCCACTAAGCTTTCAGTAACAGTCTGTGGTTCTGGAACTTCTTCCAGTTCTACTGCGCTCCCACTAATTTCCTTTTCCAAGAACTGGTGTTCTAGAAAGTGGGCATTGCGAGAAACAAGGACTTTTTGTTCCTCTGCGTAGTAGAAAAGATACCCCCTGGTGTTCTTTGGGTATCCCACAAACTTGCACAGCACTGAGCGTGCCTCGAGTTTGTCCGCATGCTGCTTTTTGACAAAAGCTGGACATCCCCAGATCTTCAGATATTGAAGATATGGTTTCTTCCCACTCCACATTTCATATGGGGTGGTAGGCACAGTCTTAGTCGGAACTCGGTTCAAAAGGTACGCAGCTGATTCTAGCGCATACCCCCAGAATGATCGCGGTAACTCAGCGTTACTCATCATGGACCGCACCATATCCAATAGGGTGCGGTTCCGTCTCTCCGATACACCGTTATGTTGCGGGGTGTATGGAGGAGTAAGGTGAGAGAGAATTCCGTTCTCTTTTAAATAGTCCAGGAACTCGGCACTTAAGTATTCTCCACCTCGATCCGATCTTAGAATCTTAATACTTTTGCCGGTCTGTTTCTCTACTTCATTCTTATACTCCTGGAATTTTCCAAAAGCCTCGGACTTATGTTTCATTAAGAAGACATAACCGTACCTTGAGAAGTCATCCGTAAAAGTAATGAAGTAAGAATGTCCGCTTCGGGCATGTGTAGACATTGGACCGTACACGTCACTGTATACGAGTCCCAAGAGCTCGCTCGCTCTTTCTCCATGTCCAGTAAACGGAGTCTTTGTCATCTTTCCCTTGAGACAGGATTGACAAGTGGCATACGACTGATATTCGAACGCATTCAAATACCCTTCTGTATGTAACTTCGTCAACCTTCTCTCATTGATGTGACCCAATCTACAATGCCATAAGAAAGTCTGGTTTATTTCTGGAGACTTTCTTTTGTGTGTATTCTGAACATTAAAAATCTGTGGTTGGTTCAATACGTATATACCATTACTCAAAGTACCTGACCCAATCAAAACTTGATTAAGGCGAATGTTTACAACATTACTTACAAACGCAAATTCATAACCTTCTTTAGAAACTAAAGATACAGAAATGATATTACAAGTTGCGTTGGGTACAAAAAAGCAATTACGTAAAACCAAAACATGTCCATCTGACATTCCCAGGTGATAGTCCCCCACGGCTTTAGCATCCATGCTAGCTCCGTTTGCAACTCTGAGGGTCATGTCACCTGCTTTCAAAACACTACGGTTTCTCAATGCCTGCAAAGAATTACAGATATGAGATCCTGATCCGGTATCCAATACCCAGGAAGTAGAGTTTATTGAAAGACAGTTTTCAATAACATACACACCTGAAGCTGAAGCTGCAACCTGGTTCAATTCCTGTGTTCTGGCCTTCCAGGCCCTGCAATCATTTTTCCAGTGTCCTTTCTTATGACAAAAGAAGCATTCTTCCTTATCCACAAGCTTCCCTGCTATCTTTGTTGCTTTACCTTTTCCCTTCATATCCACTTTACTAACACCGCCCCTTGGTTTGGCGGGGGCTTTCCTCTTCTTTCCCTTGGCTTTCGCCTTGGACCTAGAAGAAGATGATCCTCCTACAAACAAAGTGGATGTTTCCCTACCTTTCTGTAGGGTGCCCTCTGCGCTCCTCAGCAGGTTGAGGAGCTCTGAAAGTTCAACCTCCTTTTCTTGTAGGTTGAAGTTCATTATAAACTGGGCGTAAGTGGAAGGAAGGGACTGGAGAACTATATCCGTATATAGCTCACTCTCCAATGTGATCCCTAGGGCAGCGAGCTCCTCAATGTAGCCGATCATCTTTAGCACGTGCTCGGCTACTGATGATCCGACGGCCATTCTTGTCGAAAACAACTTTTTCGACGCTTCGTATCTTGCGATACGTGATTGCTCTCCATACAGTTCTTTTGTATGAAGCAATATGGACTCCATGTCCATATTCTCATGCCTCCTCTGATGTTCGTTGTCCATCGAGGCAAGCAGGAGGCACTTGGCCTTCGCGCTATCAATCTCCCAAGTCTTGCGGATTTCCTTATCCGCGACGCTGGAAGTTGGACCAGGGACAGGGGGAGCTTTGGTGGTAAGAAGATACCCCAGCTTGTCATAAGTGATTGCTATCTTGACATTCCTGAGCCAATCTTTGTAGTTTGGCCCTGTCAGCTTGTTTTTATCTAGGAGTAACTTAAGTCCAGTCATGTTGATTGGTCGCTGCAATTAGGAGAGAGAAGAAGAAACACTCAGTATGATGCTCTTGCAAGTTTAGAGTGGTTTTTAATTTGTCTAAACAGGATGGCTCCCACTGTTTCTCGAATCCCTCCTCAAACCATAAAGGAAGAATTAGCCAGGATCAATCCCACCGTACAATACTTGCTTAACCGTTCAGCCAGGCCGGTGTCGGTACTTCGAGGGAGGTTTTCCAACGCTTTCGCGAAGTTCCTTAATTAAAGAACCTCTTTTCCCTGGGGGCGTAGCCCCGCTAACACCTTTCTAGGCACCTACTAGGTTTATAGCATTGATCGTTAAGTGAGAAATTTCCCGAGGAGTAGCATATACTCACAGTAGGATCGGGATCCAAATATCATCGTGTGATGAAACTGAAGGAATCCTACCAGAATCACCACACTCCAAATGGTATGCAAATTTAGCAAGTTTCAGTACTTATGAAACTCCCGATGTGGATTTTTGCCCCATGCTCTTATGACCTTGGCGTGAGGTCAAAATGTCATAAGTCACATGTCAAGTTCGTCCCATCATTATCCAGGTTAATTTGAATCCACCCGTACATACCCTTGACGTAGGCCAAAATGGCAGTACGACTGTTTCAAACCAACGCATTCTATCTATGCAACAGATAAATATCCGGCAGCTACCAATCACTATGCCTTGGCGTGAGGTCAAAATACATAGCTTGAATACTACCGAATATTTAACTGAAATGATGGAGGGCTACGGATGGTTTTGGCAAAACCGTGAACGTAGTGAACTTGATTTGGTCGATGGAACGAGATAGCTTTTAAAAGGAGTGGCTCAAGCTCCGCATTTAAAAGTTGGTTTTGAAAAGAACCGAGTGGTTTTTCGAAAGTGTTCCAACGACTTTTACTTGGTTTATTATCTTGCATTAGTTCTTTTAATGCGTGATATTCTTGCATTAGTACTTTTAATGCGTCCCATCATTTAATCCTACCATTGCAGAAAACAACCAAAATATGACGTACGCTTATGCCATTCGCATTCGCCACTGGGCCCCGTCATTACCCGTTAGGTTACTTAACTAACGACAGAGCGGGGGCTGGGCTAGCGCGTCTGTAAAACATAAGCAACGCCTAAATAGTTATAGATATAGCAATAGTAGACATTACAGATCACAGATGAATGCATTGGATATACTAGCAATCCGCAATCCTTTCGAGCCTGAAACGAAAAGCGGATAACACGGTCGCGGTGAACAGCCAAATACCCCACCCAAGACCCCTACGGGTGCGGCAAACTACCCGCCAAGTACCCGAAGCGTAGCAACCTCCCTCATCTCCATGAGTAGGCCACTGGACACTTCGGCATACCCGGTAGTTCGTGCACCCCTCCATGGGTCTATCCTAGGAGCAAAAACAGTAAAAAGAATTATACAATGACGGCTACAACCCCGACCCGGTTGTGCGGCCAAACAAATAATATTATTACATCAATTTACATTTACAATGAATGAAAGAAAAACAAAAGCTCATCTCACATCCACCCCGGCTATTCACCCGCGACAGTCCAACACATTCATATACACATTCCAGCACATTACAGATCATGTATAACCCCGACTAATCGTCTTATAGCGATTAGTCGACGTTCAATACATGCAAACATTACAGATATAACCATCATAGTCAAAATGCAGTGAAGTTCGGAAAAATACGGAATTATAGGCCCCCAAAAGTAAATTTTAGTTCTGGAAAATCTGGGCATATAATATATATCCTAAAAATCCCAAAATCAACACAGAAAGTCACTGCACGAAAAACGACGCAAAGATGAAGACAAAGCGCGGCGCTTCCGCGGCACATGCCTACCTCGTGCCGCGGAAGCGCGGCGGTTTGAAGGGAACAGTGAACCGTTTTTCATGGGTGTTCTTAGAAAACCCTGAGATGATTTTACAAGTATAAAGTTTTTCATTTTGAGCCAAAAAAATTTCAACAGAAACTCAGGTTTTGAAAAATATGGTTTTTGGGTTTTTTTACGGTTCCGAACTTCGTTACACTTCACTACCAAGCTAGTTTAAGTTTAGTTAGGCTCTGATACCACTGTAAGTCCACGTTGCGACCCCCGGTTCTTACGGGGAGGCGGAAACGGTATAAAAATCAAATTTTTAGTGCAAGAGGCAACATGGACTATGCAAGGTCGGGATCGTTACCTAAACTAAAACTAGCAAACTTAGCTAAAGAGAGTTAGCTACTCGGATGAAGATGGTTATACCTAGACTTGAACTCCTTCGTCTTCAAACTTTGTAGAGGTTGAAGGTTCTCCTTTGTCGCCTTCTTCCGTCGAAGATGGATCCACCTCGAAGGCTCGACCTTTGGACTCTTTCTCGTACTTGGAGTGAACTAGAATCGCCGGCTTGCTAGACCCTTGATCCTAGAGTGAGTAGAGAGTGTCTAGGGGTTGCTTTTGTTTTTCAAGAGAAGGATTCTCAACTCATGAGAAGGTTTCTCTTGACTAGAGGAAGAAGAAGATGAAATGAAGAGAGAGAGTGAGAATGATAGAATGAGCTCTCATTTCCTTTCTTACAACCATAATGCAAAAAAGAAAATGAATTATCAAATAATAATAATAATCAAAATGAAAAGGTTGATGGATAGTTTAGAATGACTAATATCATTACAAACATTAAATGAAAAAGCAAGAATGAAAAAGCATCTTGCATTTGTAATGATGGTAGTCAAATGTTCAACCATGGTCAACAAGTCAACCATGGTCAACAAGTCAACAAAAACTAACCATGACACAATTTCATTTTATTATATATTATTAAATGATATAATATAAATCCATTAGGGTTTGGAAAAAGACGACTGTCAACTGTGCATACGCACCCCGTTCCGAAACCCTAATGAAAATCATCTTCCTCCTCCTTAAATAACTGTGCATACACACCTGCATTCCTGTTCCGAGGAACATGAATACCGAGAGATAAAAGCAACCCCAAATACTATACCAGTATCCGGCTCAAACCAGAGCCCGCTGGTAATATCTGTCCGGACTCCAAACGTGCACAAGTGCGCGGATGAGAACGAACCCTGTCGCAAAACCATGCGACCTCTACTCTGTTTTGCCCATAGGCGAATACCCTCTGTGTGGGACTCTAAAGACTCGACACTACGCTGGCAGTGGGTTTAACCACAGACCGCAAGCGGCACTAGCTGTGCGTAACGGTCCCCAGGTAGATGTCGACAAGAAGGCTGACGAGGTGAAACCCCATCGGTACTCCTACTGAGTCTGAATGTGACAGTCTCCGTACAGTCCGGTCTGTTGGTCTGATACATCGCATGGCGGGCCTAGGGGGCGGTAAACGTCAGTCCCCCAATAGCGGTACAAGTCGTGCCGGAGCGAAGCCCAAAACACCCTGAGATAACACTGGAAACCTACCAGTATATCTCGTTTGCCCTGGCCAGGGACTACTCGTGTAATGGCTCTCCTAGACACAGCGCGATGTCAACCCCCAATACCGGGAGAGACGAATCCTGTCTAACCGTCACTGCCTCCAAGTGCTTCGGGACTGCACCCAACCACCACCTGTTTGCACGACTCCTTTGAGCCGTGGTAGGGTAGTGATCAAAGTGCAGTGGGAACACACTTGAGGCGAAGTGCCAGTGGCAAGTCAGCGGACTAAGCTGTACTCATGTCACCTGGAAACTGATAACTGACGATAGGTATAATACCAACTAGTCAGTTCCCGACGAGTCCTGTCCAGTGTACTCGTAACCCAACGAGCACCCGTATACTATCTCCAGTACGACGTACTGATGGCTGTGGGACAGACCATCTCCCACACTGGGATGAGAAGCGCATACGCTAGTCTACTCCGGAGTATCGATGCCCTGTCTCGATAGTCCTGCGACTAGGGACCTGTATAAGGATGTGCTTATAGATTACACAGCCCCCACTAGTGTGACTGCCATCACAACGCTGGTAATCAAGCAAAGATCCTAAGGGCTCCACTAATGCGTATAAGTGATATGCTGAAATAAACACAAGTACACATTGAAGTAGAAACAAACCAAGTAGCATACTACTATTTTGAGCAAGATTGTATATACAAGGTGAATATCCCAAGCATCCATTAAGTAATATACAAACTAGTATGATACAGTAATGGCCTCTAGGGCATATACACTAACATCCACCAAGTCAAATTCTTGCAATATCATTCTTTTTAGAGTATGTCTGATTTAATAGATAGAATTTTCAAAGTTGGACAACCAAGAAAAAGTAACAAGGGATTTTATATACATGCCAAAGCTTTGATTATTTATTTATTTATTTTCCATTTCATATTAGTAATTTTATATGTTTGATGATGGCAAGAAATACAAATTATATTAGAACATTGTACATACCTAATTTCCACTTGAAATCGGTTTTTTCTTTTATCAGTACTCGTTGACATACAGTAACAAACATTGTTTGATTAGAAGGACCCAAGATTTTCTCGATCAACAATAATTTTAGTAATCAAACCAGGCTAAAATTGCTGGAAATTCCTCTCAGGTTTTCCAAATACAGCAAACCCCAACCTAACCCTAACCCCAGCCCCACCCCAACCCCAACCTAACCCTAACCCCAGCCTCAGCCCCAGCCCCAGCCCCAACCTAACCCTAACCCCAGCCCCAGCCCCAGCCCCAGCCCCAGCTAAACCCCAACCCCAACCCCAGCCCCAGCCCCAGCCCTAACCTGAACCCCAACCCCAACCGCAACCCCTGCCGAACCCCAACCCCAACCGCAACCCCAGCCCTAGCCATGAACCCTAGCCCTAAAATAATCAAAAATTTGTTTAATTGAAGATTTACTAACCTGTGCGGTGGAGGAGACGGTCGATCGGTGGCGACGACGAAATGGAGGCGACGACGAAAACGGCGATGAGGAAGAACGGTGACGAGAACGGCGATGGCGACAACGAGAACGGCGGTGGCGAGAACGGCAGGAGAGATTTGGGGATTTTGGGTTCGCGCGCGATCGAGAGAGAAAGAAAGAGATAATCAGCGTAGGCGATCTGTGCCTTTTCTATTAAATCCCTATTTAGATGCCCCTACGGATTTGTCCGTAGGTTCTTGGTTTGCGGCTCCGTAGGGGTAAACACCAAATTAAGATTTAATATTTTTACTCTTGAACGTCTTGGACCGTAGGGGCAAGCTTCTGGCCCTACGGCTTAATCCATAGGGCCAACATAAATCTGCCCCTACGGATTTCAATATCCGTAGAGGCAACCCCCTATTTTATTAGTGTTTCTAGATTTTAAACAAGCTTGATATAACTCGAGGCTTGGCTTAGGCTCGGTAAAAGCTCACTCAGGCTTGTTTGGCAAAGAAACGAGCCAAGCTTGAACAATTTTCTGAAATTTTTTAAATAAACGAGCCAATCCGAACAACCAAAAGCTTAACTCGTTTGGCTCATTTAACAGCTCGACATATATGCATATACCATTTTTTGAATTCCAAATTTTAATTAAAATTGCATAATGCATCTAAGGAAACATAAATAAGATCAATTCATTTTTTTGAAACAAATGTCTTCCTAAAATAAATCTTATTAAATCTTTGGTTACTTTTTATATATTATTTATAATAAGAACACCAATTAAATTTTTTAACTAACTCATTTTATATTTAAATAAACTATTTGTTCAAATAGGGTTTGGTAATGAATTTTAAAATAAAAAAGTTGATATGATAGCTAGATATTATTTTTATAATGGACTCCAAAGTTTTCTTTTAAAACTAAAATTTAATTAGGTTAGTAAATTAGCTGAGACATGACAGAAGAAATATCGAACATCAATTTACTTTTAGGGTTGTTATAGATAGATATATTATGGATATCTACCCGCCTATTCTGGTAAACAAAAGAAGAAAAAAATACCAATTAAGACATTTGAATAAAATAATAAACAAATAATAATAAAAACTATTCATGAAAGAAGTAGAAAAAAATATAATGGCGGAATTTGTATTTAACTAATTACCATTAAATGCATGTAATAGAATTTGATCCTTTTAAAGCAAATTTGGCATGATCCAAACTAAATGTTCTTAAATTGGCATAAAGGTGTAATCAAATCTTCTTTTTTTAGAAGTTTAATTATATAAATTACTTTTTCTAATAAAATGATGTTAAATATAATCTTCTGCATGTGTCATACACAAGAAAAATTGATAAATATTTTATGCCTAAATTTCAACTTGGTACCATGAGTTTTAGTCGCTTTCCCTCAAAACTACCACAAACTTCTAAAATGATGCAGAACTATCACAAACTTTCTTTTGTACCATAAAACTCCCTAACGAGGTTAACCAAGTTTTAAAAAAATGATAAAATGACTGAAATACCTAATAAATATTAGTTTTAAAAACTAATTATTGTTTTTAATAAATTATTGTACACCTTACACCACCAAATTCCATCGGTTCATATTGTTTTCATGAGCAAAAAATTATTTCCATTTCTAAATGTTCTTTTTTAAAATGAGAAAACAGAATCTCAGTTGTCACAGGAAAAAGGTTCCACTTACGGCGTCGAAAAAAGGCAACATTCCACAAACTTCTTCGACAACAGACATCCATCATTTCATTTTCATCATGCAAGATGCGGATACACCAGATTTAATGAGAATCCAATATCTCACCGTTGATGTAGTGGGTGCAAAATTAACGGTTTCTTGATAGTCTAATATTTTTAGTATTTTTACATCAAAAAATTAACGGTGAAAAGATGTTGGATTCAAATCAAATTTTGTATATCCACATCTTGCATGATAAAGATGAAGATGGTAGATGCCGATCATCGAAAAAAATCGGAGTGTTGGTTTTTTTCGAACACAATAGGAGGAAACTTCCTCCTGTGGGATCTCAGATTCCGTTTTCTCTTTTAAAATTAATAGGATAAATTGTGAAAACCCCTTACTTGTGATATCTAGTAGTTTTCTGCTAAATCTAGTTTCCTGCGATGTCTAAGCGCGCAGTAGCTTGAGATATCTAAGCAATTGTCTATGATATCTAAATAGTTTGTATTAATTGGTTAGATATAGCAGGTTACTATGTAGCTACCACATGAAATATTTCCAGGGGATTTTGACTACCATTTGAGGTCAGAGGGTTTTTGACAACGGAAAAGAGTGCTTGGGTTTTTCTGACAATTTGACCAAATTTATATATGTTGGGTATTTCGGTCATTTTATACTTTTAGCTAACCCCATTTTAATCCCGTTTGTGAGTTTTCACAGACAAAGGAAGTTCTTGGTAGCTTTGCATAATTTTATAAGTTCGTTGTAGTTTTGGAAGAACGTGGATAAAATTTATTGTATCAAGTTGAAATTTATGCAAATTTTATTATTTAGAAAAATCTATAATTTTTTATTTGCCATGACTAAAAATGTAAAAGAGTGTACATCTTTATATGGTCCTTGGGATTCTTACTTATTTGTTTGCACATTATTGATTTGATATTAAAATAATGTTTTGTGTTTTACAAAAATAATTGTATAACTTATAGAGATTTTTTAAATTTAGATTTGTTATTTAAATTTTTTATTTGAATTTCTTATGATTAGGAGTACGGGTTTTTTAGTTTATTTCTAAAAGAACTATTGAAATACTTATAATAAGTATAAATTTTAGACATAAAAATAAAGTAAATGAAAGTTTTCATGAAAATTGATCTTTGATAAAAACAAAAGAATAAAAGGATAAATATAGTGTAGCCACTGTAAATAAAGTAGGATCTGTTAATTATGACTTTTTTTTTTCCTTGACAATACAAAGTAAGGAAGTGCCTACTCAAAAAATATATTAAAGATTTAAAAAACCGTACATAAAGTATATACAAATTGGAATTCAGCATCCAAAAAGGATTGCATTGGCATCGGGATATAAGGTAGAAGTGAAGAATGAGGAGGGGACCCTAATCGATCGTTATCCATACGGATATTCAAAGCTCCAACAAAATCTAAAACAAAACAAAAGCAGATGTCCATGTCTTACTCTGCTTTTTCCTTAAAAGAAGAGAAGCTGATATCCACCTACAAGGAACTTATTTTATGGCTTAATTTTTATTTATTTTTTTTGGAATTGGCACGTAAGCCTACCCTGCGTACACAACACACACACGTTCAAAGGATCCATATATGTGTTTTCTCCAAAAGGATTAAATTAATTGTCCCTCCTAAGGATCGAACCTCACGCTCTTTCTCGGAATACATCTAAGAAAAAGAAAGAAACAGATGAAAAATTTCGAGCAACCTTAGGGAAACTTGGTGGTGTCCATATTCATATTTCTTTCTCTTTCACGATTGAGCATATATAGCCGGCACACCATAGGTTTTTCGTACTATCTATGTGATTAATTTAATAAATATAATAAATAAAGCGATTTGATTTAAATATCTATCTCTATTTCCATCTCTATCCCTACTATTACAACCACAACTCATAGGGTCCAAATTTGATTTCAATTTGATGGTCTACGGCGGCCTCTGATAGAGGCATCTCAACAAGTAAAAGAAATAAATGTAGATTTTTTTGTAATAAATTAATACAATCACGAAATTTATTATTTATAACTATATATAATCATCTAAATTAGTAAGATACAAAAAAATAGATCATATTTCTTTGTTCTTTAGTTTAGATCAACTTAAATTTTTGTTTCAGAAACATATTAAATAATTTTAGTTAAGATACTAAAGATTTTTAAAAGAGATTTAAACCAGCTAACTTATTAAAGTTTTTTAAAAAAAGGTCCGACTAGAAACAATTAAAGCCTATATCATTTGAGGTAAATGGCTCTAATTAAGAACAAAATGACCATAAGAATGTTCGGAGAGCCATTTACCTTAGAACAAGATAGAGGTGTGGGGTTACCTTACAACAAGTGAGGGGGAGCGGGTGGAGACCATCCATGGGGTGGGGATCCACTCAACCTTACCCCCCACACCTCTCTTATGTTCTCCTTCCTTGTATTATTTTAGCTATTACTTTTTTATAAAATCCTTCTCATATCTTTGTCCACGGTGTCAAAATATAAAAAACGTTTATATATCGCATGTCCAAAATACTTGTATGTTTAATCAAAATAAAAATAAAAATTAAAGGCTTCAAAAAATATTAATTTTAGTTTCAACAAATTTAAAATGAGAAGAGTCATACAAATATATTTGAGGTATACATAATTAGTTATCATACGGTATAATAAAGTATTATACTTTTAAATAATAAAATGAAACAAAAATTGGTTTGTATGGGATAAACAACAATAACAACAGCTAAGCCTTTATACCAAGCATATATGGTAGGCTACATGAAACTAACATAAGAATCATGTCGGGTCAAGCACATGGATTCTCCATCTCCACCACTTAAGACCTTCCTAAAATTATAGATAGATCATAAACTATAGGTACACACATATGGATAATAGGTAAGAGTCTATTTAAACTAAAACTAAAGGCAACCATAACATGAGGAATAGGGGGGAAACTTGAAGTTGCTTATAGGAGTACTATACCAACTCATATAAATAATAATAATTAAAAAGAACAATCCAACTGAAGCATTTGACTTTGAATGGAAAAATAAACAGAACAGCAAAAGAAATACTCATTGAAGGAATCTATACTTAGCTAATTAGGATATACATGAATAGCATGTAATAGAAATTGATCCACTTTCTTCAAAGCAGACTCGGTGTGAGCCAAACTGGTGGTGGCCAATTTAATCTTGGAATATCTTGAGGATAACATGGTGCTATGGTACCATCTTCCAAGCTGCAAACACCGATATCACGATCTCTATCTTTAAAGTATGGAGTTTCTTCCCAATTGTCATCGACAAAGTAGATGCAATTTCTTTTCAAGTTAGAAAAGTTTTGAGTGGGCAAAGATATGCTGGAGCCATTCCCGATAAATAATGCGTTTTGATCCTCCAGAGATTGCATCCTCAGACAGCGAAACTTGTCGCCGTCATCGATTAACTGGTACACTTCAAAAGAAACTGTCCTAGACACATCCTCGCCCTCGCCTTTATATCGCTCCCTTCGAACAAGCAAAATTCGAGATGAGGATACAACCAAGTATGAACATAAGAAACGATCATAATCGGGTTCCAGATCGAGTTGAATGGTACGAATAGCACATGGGCGTTGAGAAGTGTTGGTTGTGAGATCCCAGACTTTGACTTGTTCATAATTATCCAACGTGTAGAAAACGCCTTCATGAAAAAGAAGACCTCTATAGAATTTTCCCTCCATTGTGGTCCAGACATCATCTTCGCCTGTAGCATAAGCCAATCTTTGAAAAGGCATGAATAAGAGAATCACAAGCCATGAATTTTGCGACCATGAAACCACAGATCTACCATGAGTAGAGAAAAGATAGCGTTTAGTTTCTTCCATGCTAAACTCAAACGCCTCATCCTCTACAAAAGATTCGGAATCATAACAATAGAGGTATTTGATAAGGTGTCCTTCGGGGTCGCGCTTCGCTCCAATTGAAGGAAGGGAGAGGATGGAAGGGAGGGGGATCTGAACACGTGTGATTGGATTTAGGAGATGCAAATCTGATCGCTCGTCAGCTGTGATCAACCATCCTTCTGATGAACCGATCCATACGCGCTTACGGATATCCGGCTCAGACAAATTATCCATATGATACTCCTCGTTCCCGGCTATATTGTAAAGTTTGCAACCCTTGAGGGGATCGGAGAACATCAACCATGGTGATTCTGGAACAGGCGTATGGAAATTTTGCGTTTCGGCAGCACGTCTCCAGTCTCTACACACGCATCGACAGCGGATACGGTCGACCGTCGACAATCTATCAAAGATCTTGGAGAAAATCTCAGCTGGAAACCACGACCATGAGACGGCCATCAAATTATCTCTGTCGGCTTAACCAGAAGAGGAGCTATAATATTAGAGATGAATTATGTTAACAGGGCTTGAAATATTTATAAAGCTCACCCATTGTTCTTCTTTTCAGAATCGCGATCTTGTAAAATAAATCGATGTTAAAATCGCACCTAATCTCTTTTCTAAAAACAACTTTCAATCGTAATATTTCTCAAAGTTTCTTTAATATCATTTCAAATCTTTAAAATTATATATTTCACCTTTAATTATCGTTATATTTACAAAACCCACCATTAAATATCCAAACTACTTCAAACTTTCTGTTCTAATTATTCTCAAACTTAGATTCTAACTACATATATTTTGCAATTCCTGGTCCTTTCATATTGAAATAAATGTGTCTATATCTTGACTTTTAGAAGATATCTCGCTTGAAATAACTAAATTAGGAGTTTTCGAATATGATACAAATTAAAGCTGAAATTTAAAAATAAATGATAAAACAATTTGGTGTGTGATATCAATAAATCCTAAATTGGTATAATTTGAGAATTCTTAGTATATGGTTTACATTTCAGGAAATAAAAAGGTTTTGGGTTGTTATATAGGAAAAAAGAGAGAAAGAAATAAAACCTAACATGAAATTTTGCATCTAAGTACCTAACATACACGTTTCTTCTTAAATTGGAATAAAGGTGTAATCAAATCTTCTTCTTGTATTATAATCACGTTAAATAGGAGTTTAACTATATAAAAATATGTTTTCAAATAAAATAACGTTAAATATAGTTTTTTGCGTGTCATAGACGTGGAAAATTGATAAATATTTTATGTTTAAATTTCTACTTGATACAATGAGTTTAGCCACCCTCAAAACCGCCACAAACTTCTAAAATGACGCAGAACTACCAAAATCTTTCCTAAGTACTATAAAACTCCCTAACGAGCTTAACATAAGTTTTTTTTTTTAAAAAAATGAGTGAAACACCCGATAAATATTAGCTTAAAAAACTAAATATTGTTTTTAAAAAATTATTGTACATCTTACACCACCAAATTCCATTGGTTCATATTGTTTTCATGCTTAAAAAATTATTTTCCTTTCGAAATGTTCTTTTTTAAATTAATATACGTTGAGTATTTCGGTTATTTTATATTTTCAACTAACTCATGTTAATCCCGTTTGGGAGTTTTTCCCTATAAGGAAAGTTCATGGTGGTTTTGCATAATTTTATAAGTACTTGGTAGTTTCGAAAGAAAATGACTAAAGTTCATGGTATCAAGTTGAAATTTACGCAAATTTTATTATTTAGAAAAATCGATCATTATCCGCCATGATTAAGAATATAAGAAATCTATATCTTTATATGGTCCTTGGGATGATGACGTGTGGATTTTCATAATCCAATTGTTTGGTTCTGATGATGTTATGAATATTAATAGATATCTTTATACATGTGTTTATTTTTTGTTTTGCGTATTTTATATAATACTGTATATGAGCTTGTTCGTTTGAGATTGGATTTGCAGAAATAGATCACGACAAGGTTTGGATGGAGGA
Organism: Agapanthus africanus; assembly: GCA_030015575.1. NCBI lineage: Eukaryota > Viridiplantae > Streptophyta > Magnoliopsida > Asparagales > Amaryllidaceae > Agapanthus > Agapanthus africanus. The sequence continues at coordinate 546,500,026 of CM057337.1, forward strand.
TGAAGAAAATTGAGCTAAAACGGCAAATCTATTGGAGGTTGGAGGTTAATGGAATAGAACTCTTCAATAATCATATTCAAGCCCAAGAAGCTAAGTAGCCAAAAGTCCAAATTCAAAAGAATTTAAGAAATCGAAAATTCAAGAGCTTATTTTGAGATATCGGAAGATTCATGATTTGGCAAAAGAACGACATTGATATAGAAAATCAATGTGGGTACTCATGTTTATGGAAAACATCACAATAAACTCTTGCACACACTCTTCGTATGATTTATGAAAAAATTGCGTTGGTTTTCGTTTAAAATATTTTCAAAAACCAAGTTCAAATTTGTCTGAAAAATCCTTCTTCAAGCGTTTATACTATTGTGCTTCACACGTCGGTTCTGTTTTCCAAAACATGCACAAGTTTTAAAATATCAATTTTTGCTTCAGAACAAACGTTTGAAACTTACCGGAACAAACATCTAGATGTTCTCTGAGCTTTCATTGTTTAAAACTTTTGACAGAACAACGTCTGTTTGTTCTCTACATTTTCATTGGCTTAAACTTTTTACTGAATAGTCGTCTGTCGTTACTTCTTCATACGTCTGTTTGTTCTCTAGTTTTTTATTGACCTAAAACTTTTTACAGAACAAACATATGTCCAAATTTCTTCAGACATCTGGCTATTCTCTGTGTTTTCATGGCATTAAAACTTTTTTGTGAAAACAAACATCGGAATCTCTTTAGTACAAACGTCTGAAGGTTTAAAACTTTGAAAATCTTTTTTTCTTCAGACCTGTGTCGCTTGTTCTTCAAACGTCTGTTTGTTCTCTGTACTTTCATTGGCCATGTTTTGAAAACCACGGAAAACATCTGAAAGTGTCTTAGAAAAACTTCTGATGCTCAAAATCATTTGAAAACATTTCTTTTTCAGACGTTAGTGTCTCTTTCTTCAGATATCTGTTTGTCTTATGTGCTTACTTGCCTTCCTGTAAAAACTATCGGCAAACGTCTGAAGATTTATCAAACAAACGTCTGAAGCTATTTTATAGCCGTTGTTGATCCTTCTTCAGACGCCTGTCTGGTTAAACTTCAGTCGTCAGATAATGGCTAGTTTTTCTTGAGTGGTATTTATTGAGATTTGCTTTGGGTTTTGAATAGCCAAGACATGCAAATTATTCTAAAATATTCTAAAGCCTTTCTCCCATCTCTTATGAAAGCAAATTATTTTGATTATCTTTTCTCTCACACACTCAAAAAGATCAAAAAGCTTAATTTAATTATTCTATACTCATTGAAATATTAGTTGTGAGATTTAAGAGAAACTCTTTTGAAAGTATTGTGCTGCGTTGTAACCTTCTTCTTTTCTTTGTGTGAGAATATCTTGATTGCAAGAGAGTCCTTTATAAGAGAGAAGTTTTTCTTTCTTTGTGTGAGAATTCTTGAGTGTAAGGATGCCTTTGTAAGGAAGGAGAACTTATGGTCTCGGTGGAGACGTGGTGTAAGAAGTTGCAGGTGCGCAACGTGTTTGCATTTGTTATTTCTCTCTCTTGACTTAGATTTCAATTGCTTAAATAGAAATTGCATGCTAAACACTTTTATCTCTTGACTTAGATTTCAATTGCTTAAGTGAGTTTCATGCTAAGATGTTTAAACAAAAGGGGTTTGTTGATTTAAAACTTAGCATACAAAAAATGAGTTTGAATAAAGACGATATGATTTTTAAAGAGACACACTTTCAAAAAAAACTCTACCCGCCCTTCGAAAAAGTCTTCTTATGCTAATCGCAGCACTCATGCATATCTATATCGTTTTAGCTAGGGTAAATCTTTTGAAAATCTTACTCATGCTCTTACTTCTTCTCATGCTTGTGATGATCCATCAAGCACATTGCACACATATATTCACTTATGTCACTATTGTGGTGGTTTTGATCACTTTATCTATTCGTGTTCCTTAAGAGGAATTAATTTATCCAACACAAATATGATGTGGGTTCCAAAAACTAACCCTATTGAATCCAACAAGACTTGGATACCAAAATCCGCTTCCATACCTTATTTTGTAAGTGTGGAAAAGACTTTGACTTAGAAAATCAACGTGGGGATGAGTAAGAGAACAACAAAAGGAGAAACTTGCTTGGCTCATCATTTTATGGGGTAACAATCATATGTTTATATTTTAATTGCCTATCATTGCTTGTCTATTTTGCATTTATGAATTTTCGTCACATATTTTGTTTGTGTCTCTTGTTTTGGTTCATAAACCAGATTAGTTCTTTTTTGTTTTGGGCTTTCAAGATATTTGTTTCCTTCTTTATTATCTTCTCTACTCTTGTTTTCTTCCTTACCTATGTTCAGTTTCTTTTATGAGTTTTGATGTGTTTTTTTAGAACATTAGCTTCTGTTTGAATCAAGTTCGAAAACAAAAAATTCTTCAAAAACAAATTTTCTGGATTGATTTAAACTTTTCCAGACGTTTGGTCGAGTCTTGTTCAGACGTACGCCTTCGACAAACATCTGAACATGAGTTAGACAAACGTCTGAACGTGTGATAGACAAATATCTGACCTGAAATTTTATGGGTTCATATATGTGGTTTGTTTTTGGCATTTTCTCTCTCTTTTTCATCATTCGCGTCTCCTCTCTAAAACCCTAACCAAGTTCCTCTCCATCCTCCATCGATTTCTCAAGGATATTTCCCATCAAAATTGAAATTTTGCATTTCCAATCAAAGCCCTAATTTCATCTCTCTTTCTCTCAAAGCCTTACCTTCCATCAATGGCTCCCAAGCTTGCCTCCCGAGGAGATATTGGAAAGAAGAGACATAGGGAGGAAAGATCGTCCCAAAATACAAGTTTTGATCAACGACTCTTTCTAAGTGCATCTGGTGAAGCGATATTCCATAGAAATTGAGCTCAAATGGTAATCTATGGTTTTGGAATTCGTCTCTCTGATAATAGTCAATATCATCTTCCTGAGTTGTTTAATTTTCAAGGATGGAATAACTATGCTATGATTGATGAGACGTTTTATCCAAATCTTGTGAGATATTTTTTCACCAACCTCACCATTTCAAGGAACAATAGACTTGTGCTTAATTTGTTCGTGCTCGGAAAGAAAATGGTTGTGGATGGGGGTTTACTTAGCAAACTCCTCGATGTTCCGGCTAGTGGTGCTATTATCCATCCCTACACTTTTGAGATTTTCCCCGATCACACTGATGGATGGAATCCGGTGAGTGCTTCAAATTTCCTCTATATCCGGAATGTTTCCTTCCATGACCACTCCACAGCCACTTTGAAATTCGAGGCAAAAGTTGTCACACTCCGCTTCCCAGTGTACGGAAAGAGAACGTGATGAGGCCCGCTACGTATTTACTCAGAAATAAACACGCTAAGCGTATCTTAGCAATATAAAATAAAATGTACACGAGAGACATGATGTAAATGAACAACAACTTTATTTATTAACATTCTTTTTACAAAACAATGAAAAGTAAATACATGAAATGAAAGCAATGCTTAAACAGTGGCATAACAGAAATGAAAATGGAATAAGTACAAATGGCTACATCTCTGGGTCTTCGGTGTACTTCTCATGGGCCTACTCCAAATGCTCCTGACTGGTCTCGTACTTCTCAGCGTCGGGTCCTCCTGACAACATTCCAAAGAAAAAAAAATAGGAATGTCGTCAGCGAACAATCGCTCGGTAAGTTCCAAGGAATAGGTAGAGACATAATAGACATATGAAGAATGTAACTTTTAAAGTTGTATTATATTGTTAACGTTGTTGTTTGTAGCTTAGTACAGAAGATGCCAGTGTATACGAGAGGAGTCCAACTTACACCGTGGACTTTTATAACCTGTAGTACAAGGCTCCGTCGATAATACCATGGAACAACGGCATGGATGTAATTACGTCTTAAGTGACCACCTCGTGCCACCTTTAATATATTACGTATCTGTCTATCCCTTTATAACCCCGTAATGTCTTGATTGTATTGATTGTATTGTATTGTATTGTCTTGTATTGTAAATTGTATAGATGGATGACTTGCCGAAACCATGATATCAGTAACAGAACGGATATAATGGAGGAACATGTAGATGGAATATATCCATGGTTCGGTTTGGTTAATATAGATTGATATAGATTGAATAGATGGATTCATATTGAATCTTGTTGTATTGTAGTTTGTACTTTAATCACATTCAAGTCAGATTGATTAGGTTGAGACTTGGTTTGTGTCAGACACTTTTAAAAGAACTTGAAATCCTGATTGTTTTGGTGCTATCGGTAACTGCTACACATGGACGCCAAGATTTGTGTCTTTTTCCAAGACTATTACCGTGTTGATAACACCGTTTGTTAAGTTGTCTACCTTAAATAGGTAAGCACCCATATCTCCGGCTCTCTGAGGCTCAAGAGACTGGTCCTGCTTAAACCTATGTTTACTAGGGTCCTTATTGTAATTTAGTATAACTTGAGGGGTTTTGTGTAAAAATAGTTTTGATATAATTTCAAACTACACCTCAAGCATTTAATTATAGTCTTTAGGGCTTTCATTGATATATATTTTATAAATGTGACATTTCTAGTCAACAAAACCTAATTTCATAATATATGGTATTTATTTATAATATGAATATTGTTTTGAATTATCATAGTAGTTTCACGTGATACTTGAATTCTTTTCTTGAGTTTTTGAAACATGGAATAATATATATATTTAAAATAAGTATTTTGGTAATATTTATATATACATATATTTAACGAAAATAAATTTATTTATTTTCTTGTAAAAATCTCATTTTCTAAAGAAAAATGTATAAAAATTCCATCGAGATCGAATGCTCCTTGCGGAGGTCTGCATCTCGCTCTACTAAGCCCGAGAATGTGAGATAATCCGCACCATCCCGAACGGGGTCCCCAAAATGGGTTGTAGAGGCGCAATTGCATGGAAATGTTTTAATACATCTTTTAAAGAAAACGGTTTTATAAGTTAAAGGGGTTTATTTGTAAAGTCGTATTTCCCGTATTCTATTGTCCCAAAACCAATAGTGCTATGATATAGACGTGTGTTGTAATGAGGTAGGTCATTAACTCGTAAACTTATCTAAAGGTATATCAAGGCATAAAGATTTTAATGTCGAAATGAATAGTATGTGGTATTTTTATGTAAAAATGCGATAATTGTCACAAAAATGATTAGCTTGATGTGAAACTTGTTTTGTTGAGTTTTTTTAATGTTTGTTAAGCAATATGTGAGAATATGAAGTTATCTTGATTAAGAAAAATATAGTTTTTAAAGAAAACCGAATCGGAAGTTGAACTAACTCCGCTTCCGTCGGGTTTTAGAAATGGAACTTTTTAAAGAATAAGATGAGAAGGGAAAATGGGACTTACTGGCTTGAGATCAAGAGGAGAGAGAGGGGTTCCTAAAGAAAGCTTCGGGGCGCCGTTTCGTCGCCGGAATCTGCTCGGAAGTTCGTCGGAGTTTCGCCCTTTACTAACTCCACTTGTACACCAAAGTGCTTGAGAATTTTGTATAGTTTTCGTATAGAATTTTCAGTGTGAAAGGATGTAAAATGGAGTGGGTATTTATAGGAAAAATTAGGGTTTAGGGGGTGATGAAAAAATGCATTTAAATTTGCATTAAAATGGGATTTAAAGGGGTTTTATTATTCTCTATAAATGTGCAGAAAATAAACAATACTGGAGTTATGGGTGGAGTCCAAGGTTCTAGGGTTTACAAATAAAATTGGGTTTGGGCCAAGGAAAACCGGCAGCGCCGGGCTATGGGACAATCTCGCCGGTCCGATCATGGAGGTGGGGGCTCGGATTCTCGCCACGTGTCCAAGTCGGTCTGAATAATAATTTGCTCCTGTTTATTTTAAATGGGACTCTTGGTTATACGTGTTGTGCACGTGTAGACTCTTGAGGTTATAAAAGATTAAAAGAAAATAAAATAAAAAGATAATGTGGCTGATGGGATTTGAACTCTAGTGCTTTGACTCAGCAGTGCAAAGTCTTACCAATGAGCTACAAGCTCCTTCTTACAGTTTTAAAGCAAAACAAACTTATAACTCGTGTTCAGGTTTAGGTGTGCCTTTTCTATATTTTGAAAAAAATTCGTGCAGAAAGTTAGGGTTGTTACAAAAGTCGTAAGCAACGCACTTGGGAAAGTTCTTCTTTGCAAACCTAGTGATCAAAGGGCTTTTAGGGGGTGCCACAAGTTAGTGACCTTTCTTATTATGCATAAGATCAAGGTGAATCTCCCAAATCTCATCTTGGAAGTTATCGTTTCAGCCGCAAACTGGCCCCACCAAAACTTTACCATATGCTATGATCTTCACCCGTATCTTCAAGTACTTCAAAGTACTATTGGAAGATCAACAATTGGGATCGGTGGATGCCCCATTGGATGTGAGAATCATCAATCTAACGATAACCGCGTCCCAGCGTGCGGCAAAATAGGGTGTAGCTGAAGAAGAAGTAGAAGGAGAAAGTAAAGAAAGAGAAGCTGCTATAGGGGGTATGGATCAACTGCAATATTATCCCAACTTCACCGACATCTATGATCGTTTAGATATCTTTGTTAGTTGTATGTATGCCTTAGAGGCCAGTATTGTACAGATGATGTATATTATATTGGATGCTTGGACATATATAGAGATGACTTTCTTGCTTGATATGATAGTATGCTATCTGGTTACTCTTTATCTTAACATGTACACTAGTCTCTTTAAACTGTCTTATGGTTACATGTTGGTAAAGCCCTTAGGATGTGTACTTGACTACCTGGACTATGATGCAGATCATACTAGTGGGGACATGGTAGTCCATAAGTACATCCTTCAAGGTCCCTAGTCATGGGTGTATTGAGACGGGGCATCGATATACCAGAGTAGACTAGCGTATATGCTTCTCGACCCATGAGATGGGCGATGGATAATCCCATATCCATTGGTGTTTGACATCAGAGATGGTATACGGGTACTCAGTGGAGGCTGGATACACTGGACGGACTCGCCGAGAACTCCCAGATGGTATTATACCTCACGTCAGATGGCAGTTCTCAGGTGATACTTGTACAGGTTAGTCTGTAGACCCGAGATCGTCATAGAGTCTTGTGTGATTCCCACTGTGCTTTGATCTCCACCTTACCACGTCCATGAGGGCGTGCAAAATGGTGGTCTTTAGGTACAGTCCCGAGTCACATGGAGGCAATGAGCGATAAGAGGGGTTTCGTCTCTCCCGGTATTGGGGGTTGATGTTGCGCTGTGCTCGATTGGCCGTAACAGGGAAGTCCCTGGCCAGGGCTGATCAGAGATTTGCTGGTAAGTGTTACCAGTAGTTTCTCGACCCGTTATGAGCCTCACATCGGCACGACTTATCGGTTATTGGGGTCTGACGTTTACCACCCCTAGACTTGATATGCGACGTACCAGACGAACAGACCGGACTGTACGGTAAGTGTTACTGGTTGGATTCACAGGAGTGTGAGCGGGCTAGCTCGTCGATCTTCTGATCGCTCAATACCCGGATGGCCGTTACGTTTAGCAGACCGCTTGCGGCTTGTGGGTGCTTGATATGATCATCATCTGCTACCGGCGTATTGACGAGTCTTTAGAGTCCTACACAGAGGTTTCCTGGCTCAAGCGAAACGAAATAGGAGCGCATATGAGATATGTGCGGGACCGAGAATAATGCGCGTATGTGATACCGCATTTCATTCTCGCGATAAATGTTTCGATTGGTTATATTCGATATGACCTAGTTATCGAATCATTGATTCGATAAATCGATACATTGAATACTAGTCGGTTATGTGCGACATGACCGGATCATTGAATCAAATGTTGATTTAATGATTTAATGTATAATTATATATTTGATATATTACTTTGCATTAACTAGTATTGGTTCACTTTATATGGATTTTCTCACTTGATGTGCAAGTTGTATATGTGATATACTTTTGTGCACATATTAGTATCATGTTTGATGATGCTTGATTATTTAGTTAAGTATATAGAATTAAACCATGGTTAATTTGATAATTAGGTTTTTGCATATTCATTTATTTATTTATTTGTTCATTTATTTATTTGGAAAAAATTGAGATAAGAATGGTGGAGAAGTTTGTCTTTAGTTGAAGCTTCATGAAGCTTTGACTTAACCATTCTTGTCTTCATGCTTAACCCTAACTTATCCAACTAACCATGGTCTATTCTCTACACTCAACTATGGTTTTCTTATGATAAGTATTGAATTATTTTCATTTTAATTCAAGACTTATCATATTCTTTCTTCTTCTTCTCCTTCTTCTTCAAGATAGAAACCTTGATGCCATCAATGGCAACTTGAGTTCTAGTGAGAGAAATCCAATTCTAAAGTGAACCCACCTCCTATTTCTTCACCCTCTACCTCTTGCCAAGTTGTTTTGGGTGTTTTCTTCACAAGTTTCACAACTTTGTGAAGTCGGAGCTTGAACTTGTGATGCCTCGACGTAGATCGTCTTTGACACGAAGCCGACGACCTAGCTCGCCCGTTTCTCCGATGAAGCCGACGATTGAGTTCGGGATTCATGATGGACAGCGAGAGGACACCCACGTGGAGCTAAGGAAGTGGAGAACCGGATCTACAAAGGTTGTAGCATCTAACTTTTAGTTAAGTAGTTAACTAGATTATCTTTTCGCCTAGAATTCTAGCCGACGATCCGTGTTAGGGTTTCTTGACACCCATATTTTTGAAAAATGGCATGGTTGATGCCTTGTGAGACCTCTATAGGGTGCCTAGGAACCCTACAGTGGTATCAGAGCCTAGCTAGAGCCTTAGGCGAAGTCTAGACGCAATTTGAAGCCCGAACGAACCCGAAACCCTAAACCAAACATGCTCTCTGGACTTTTTCCAAAATCTGGAGTTTTTCGATATTAAAAATATGCAGAAAAATCAGCAGGAAATTTTAAGGTTTACTGTGAAATTCGTGAGCCTAATTCCACTATTTCACCGCGGTTCCGCGGCATGAGCAAGGCTCATGCGGCGGTTCCGCGGCCGTACGGCTACAGTATGTAAAGTTTTTTGCACAGTAACTCTTATTTTCCAGTGGTGATTTTCCTGGGAATTTTTAATGTTTTTTCCAGAGTTTTAATTTTCAGGGTTGTTTTGGGGATTCGAATGTTCGATCGGATTATCAAATTTTGTCTGTGTGGCTTTCCGGATAAATTTTAGAATATGTTAAAAAGTTCGACCGGATATAAATACCCAACTTTTCCCCTGTCGGGAAATTTCCAAATGTTGGATTTTTCCGTAGTTTAACGACGTTCTAAGTAGTGCAAGTAACGCGATGGACCCTCTAGAAGACAACAAACCTTAACTCGATTATGTGACCGTCTTGAACTGCCCTTTGAACCTTCGGGTTTGGGGCAGTACGGCGTGCCACATGTGAGGCGTTGGCTTGACCCTTCTACGGCTGGACCGTTGGTACTGAGGCACGAACTGAATGTTGTTAGACTTATTTCATGTGTTGAGCTGTATCGGGAAAACTTGGGTATTCGACTGTTCGATCGGAAAGTTTAACATTTTCTGTTTATCTGGAATGTGATACAATAATTGGAATTCACAAACAGTTATGAGATAACTGAATGAATGTTATAAATCTAGCGGTTTAGTTTCACCTGATATTGAAAAGAGTTTTCGATAATGAGACTAAAATGCGGGGTTTATAACTGTTAGGCATGTGATGTCTAAGTATTTCATTTGATTAGGCATGTGATGTCTAAAGAGGTTGCGGATTCCAACTGTTGTAGTTTTACACTTTCTTTTCTGTGACCGTAAGTGTAGTATGTTCATATCGCCGGTTTCGTTGCTATACGTCAACGACAATTGGGGTATGCATACTTGCTTACGTTGATGACATGCGATGTTATGTGTTGCTAGATATGTTATATTGGATCGTCGTGTTCGAATAGCCGGGGTTTTTTTATGTGAGATGAGTGTTTTTCATTTTAATTCATGTAAAAACTTGTATGTAATATTCTTTTATTTAGGGCACTTCTAGGTAGCGGAAGTTGTCACCCTTTGTATATTATTTACTTTTCCGCATTAGGATAGACCCAAGGAGGGGAGCACAAGTAACCGGGTTCTGGGGTCCAGTGGGAGACCAACTCGAGGAGTCGAGTCCGGGTCTCCTAACCCTAGAATTGACAGGGTTGCTTGCCGCTCTCGTAGGGGTCTAGGGGTGTGGGATTGGCTATTCATCACGACCGTGGAATCTGTGTTTTATACTGGCTCGTATTGAAAACACGGACGTCCTAGTATATCCAATATTTCATATGTTTCTTCTGCTGCGATTTCTGTGATGTGATTCTGTAATGGATATAGTGTATAGTATATATGATATATTATATAGACGTTACTTATGTTTTACACCCGCGCTAGCCCTGCCCTGCTCTGTCGTTAGTTACCTAACCTAACGGTGCACGAGGGGACATCGAGGCGAATGCGGATGGCATAAGTGTACGTCATATCTATCTATGATGTTTAGGTATTTAAATGATGGGACTTCATTAATGTGATTAATGAAAGATAAGAAACCTAAGATGTTGTAGAATCGAATTTTAAAATAAAACAGGTAGCTACAGTTCTTGCTTTGCACAGCGGTATATGTGATATATCCTGCACCTTATTCGATGAGGAAAGGACCGAGATCCCTTCACCGGGAGTGACTCCTTTAGCAATAACTGGCAGATGCTGCACACTCGGTTTGCTTTTGATTGCTTCTATAGTTTATGCTTTGCACAGTGATATATATGATATATCCCGCACCTCATTCGACGAGGAAAGGGCCGACGATCCCTTCACCGGGAGTGACCCCTTTAGCAAAACTAGAAAAGCCTCAAAATCACTCCATTTTTAAAACTTCATTTGATTCTACAACGATATCAAGTTCATTACGCAATAGGTTTTCAGAAAAACCTGACGTAGCCCTCCGTCATTTCAGATAAATCCTATTTAGTATTCGTGCTACGTTTGTTGACCTCCGTCAAGGCGTAGTGTGCGGTAGCTAACTAGTATTTGTCTGCTTATGCATATAATGCAGATTGGATTAGGGTAGTCGTACGACCTTGTTGACCTCCGTCAAGGGTCGCGCGGGTGGGTTTGATTCAATCAAGAAATGACGGGTTGAACTTGACTTGCACCCTGTGGTTTGTTGACCTCCGTCAAGGTCATAGGATGCTTGGGGCAAAATATTATCGGGAATTTCAAGTGTTGAAATTTGCAATGAGATTGCATACCTTCTATGAGATAGTTGGATCCCGATACCCACTGCGAGTAAGAGTTATTCCTGGTAGAGTTTTACACATTGCAATTAGCTGATCAAGTAGGTGTCTAGAAAGGTGTCAACGAGGTTACGTCTCTGGGAAAACGAGGTTTACATTAATTAGGTTCGTGCGAAAGCACGGGGGACCTCCCTCAAAGTACCGACACTGGCCTGGCTGAAAGATTGGCGAACTTGTAGTGTGTAATTAATCCCGGCTAGTCTTTCCTTTTAGGGTTTGAAGGAAGATTTGATAAAAAGCAGTGGGAGCCATCCTGATTAGATAAGATAATAACCAATATGATCTTGCACGAGCATACGCTAAAGTGTTTTCTTCTCTCTCTCTCCAGGTAGCGACCATTTCATGCCCTAATGAAGATAATAATATGGATGTATTGACCGAACCCGCATGTTATTCTGTGCTGGGGAACGTTGGTTCCGTTCTTTCTTATAAGAGTTATAGGAATGAACAGGATATAGGGGAATACCAGGATTCCCATGCCACCCGAATAAAGAAAGTACATGTTGATGCATTTTCTTCGGGTGTGTTCGTTACTGAGAACTGTTTCTCTATTTGCTCTACGTCCTGGGTATTAGATACCGGGTCAGGATCCCATATATGTAATCAGTTACATGGGCTAAGGAAAGGTAGAGAACTTGGAGAAGGTGATAAAGACATTAGAGTTGGAAATGGTGCAATTGTTGCAGCTAAGACTGTCGGGGAATATCACCTTGTAATACCAACTGGTAATACATTGGTTCTGAACGAATGCTATTACATGCCGAACCTGATATGCAACATTATATCGGTTTCTTTATTAAGTAAAGAGGGATATAATTTTGTATTACAGGACAATGTTATGAACATTTTCCGTAACCAAAAGTTGGTTGGATCAGGCACGTTGTGCAATGGCATTTATGTTCTAAATCAATCAACAGTTCTGAGCATAACAAACACACACAAGAGGAAGAGTTCTGAACTCAACGAATCCTTCTTGTGGCATTGTAGACTGGGCCACATCAATGCGATACGACTAGCTAAGTTGCATAAAGATGGATATTTAAATCCGTTTGAATTTTCATCTTATGACACTTGCCAGTCATGTCTCAAAGGCAAGATGATCAAAACTCCGTTTACGGGACACGGAGAAAGAGTTACCGAACTCTTGGGACTTATACATAGTGATGTATGCGGTCCCATGTCTACACATGCCAGGGATGGTTCTTCGTACTTCATTACATTCACTGACGATCTCTCTAGATTCGGATATGTGTTCCTGATGAAACACAAATCAGAAGCTTTTGAGAAATTTAGAGAATATAAACAAGAAGTTGAGAACCAAACCGGAAAAAGTATTAAAATCCTACGATCTGATCGAGGAGGAGAATACTTGAGCATTGAATTCCTGGACTTCCTAAAAGAGAATGGGATTCTCTCTCAGCTAACTCCTCCATATACACCACAGCACAACGGTGTATCGGAGAGGAGAAACCGCACCCTATTAGATATGGTGCGCTCTATGATGAGTGTAGCTGAGTTACCTGTTTCCTTCTGGGGATATGCACTGGAAACAGCAGCATACCTACTGAACAGGGTTCCCACCAAATCTGTGCCTACCACACCATATGAGATATGGGAAAGGAAGAGACCATATCTTAATTTTATAAAGATATGGGGTTGCCCGGCCTATGTCAAAAGACAAAAACCGGACAAACTCGAGGCAAGATCTGTTTTGTGTAAGTTTGTTGGATATCCCAAACATTCGCGAGGGTATATCTTCTACCACAGTGAGGAACAAAGAGTATTTGTTGCTCAACATGCCACCTTTTTAGAAAAGGAATTTCTTGCAAAAGAAATTAGTGGCTCTGAGGTAGAACTGGAAGAGGTTCCAGCTGAACAAAACACAACAGAAGATTTAGTGGAACCAGAGCATTCAGTAGCTTCCGACGAACCTCAGCCTCTCCGCCGATCTAGTAGGGTTCCTCGCCCACCTGAGAGATACTACGGTTTTCTCATGGATGGTGGGAGCGAGAATTGCATCATGGAGGATGATGACCCAACTAGCTTCGAGCAGGCCATCACGAGTGGGGACTCGGTGAAATGGCTGGATGCTATGCGGTCCGAGATGGAATCCATGTACACCAACAAAGTATGGACTTTGGACGTTGCTCCTGAAGGGGTAAAACCCATTGGGAGCAAGTGGATCTTCAAGAAGAAACTTGGTGTAGATGGGAAAGTGGAGACTTTCAAAGCTAGACTTGTAGCAAAGGGTTTTCGTCAAAGACCAGGTGTGGACTATGACGAGACCTTTTCTCCAGTGGCTATGCTTAAATCCATCCGGATCATGCTTGCCATCGCTGCTTATCATGATTACGAAATTCGGCAAATGGATGTTAAGACCGCCTTTCTAAATGGTGATTTAGAAGAGTGCGTGTACATGACTCAGCCAGAGGGCTTAGCAGCGGGAAGGTGTGCAAGCTGCTTAAATCCATTTATGGATTAAAGCAAGCATCGTAGAGTTGGAACATCTGCTTTGACGTCGTTATCAAAGAGTTTGATTTCGTCAAAAATCCAGATGAACCTTGTATCTACAAGAAGGTGGCAGAGAGTAAGGTTGTCTTCCTCGTATTGTACGTGGACGACATACTCTTGATAGGAAATGATATTCCTATGCTGCAATCGGTCAAGCTCTTCTTATCACAAAGATTCTCAATGAAAGATCTTGGTGATGCCTTCTGCATATTGGGAATTAGGATCTATAGAGATAGATCCAAAAGGATTTTGGGATTGTCCCAATCCAGGTACATTGACACCATACTAAAGAGGTTTAGTATGGAAGAGTCCAAGCGTGGGAACTTGCCCACGATCTCTGGAGTCACTCTCTCCAAAGAGATGTCTCCCAAGACTGATTTGGAGAGAGCTCGCATGCAAGGGATACCCTATGCTTCGGCAGTAGGCTCTATCATGTATGCGATGCTATGTACCAGACCCGATGTAGCATACTCACTAAGTATAGTGAGCAGGTATCAAGCTGATCCTGGAGAGAGTCACTGGACAGCTGTGAAGAGCATTCTCAAGTACTTACGAAGGACTAGAGATATGTTCTTGGTGTATGGTAACGGAGAACTCCAAGTGGAGTCCTTTACCGATTCGAGCTTCCAGAGTGATAAGGACGACTCTAAGTCGCAGTCGGGCTTTGTCTTTACCCTTTACGGAGGGGCGGTTAGCTGGAAGAGTTCCAAGCAGGAAACCGTAGCAGACTCGACGATGGAGGCTGAATACATCGCTGCCAACGATGCTGCCAAAGAGGCTGTCTGGATCAAGAAGTTCATTACTGAACTTAGAGTGGTTCCATCTATTGAGTATCCAATACCTTTGTATTGCGATAACAATGGAGCGGTGGCTTTGGCCAAGGAACCCAGGTCCCATCAGCGATCCAGGCATATTCTGAGGCGGTATCACCTGATCCGGGAGATAGTTGATCGCCGGGAGATCGAGGTCAGGAGGGTTAACACGAAGAACAACACGGCGGATTCACTCATGAAGGCCATTCCCCAGATACAGTTTGAGAGACTCTTCGGGATGCTCGGTATGCGATACTACAGCAGCTGGCCCTAGTGCAAGTGGGAGATTGTTAGTTGTATGTATGCCCTAGAGGCCAGTATTGTACAGATGATGTATATTATATTGGATGCTTGGACATATATAGAGATGACTTTCTTGCTCGATATGATAGTATGCTATCTGGTTACTCTTTATCTTAACATATACACTAGTCTCTTTAAACTGTCTTATGGTTACATGTTGGTAAAGCCCTTAGGATGTGTACTTGACTACCTGGACTATGATGCAGATCATACTAGTGGGGACATGGTAGTCCATAAGTACATCCTTCAAGGTCCCTAGTCGTGGGTGTATCGAGACGGGGCATCGATATACCAGAGTAGACTAGCGTATACGCTTCTCGACCCATGAGATGGGCGATGGATGATCCCATATCCATTGGTGTTTGACATCAGAGATGGTATACGGGTGCTCAGTGGAGACTGGGTACACTGGACGGACTCGCCGAGAACTCCCAGATGATATTATACCTCACGTCAGATGGCAGTTCTTAGGTGACACTTGTACAGGTTAGTCTGTAGACCCGAGATCGTCATAGAGTCTTGTGTGATTCCCACTGTGCTTTGATCTCTACCTTACCATGTCCATGAGGGCGTGCAAAACGGTGGTCTTTGGGTACAGTCCCGAGTCACATGGAGGCAATGAGCGATAGGAGGGGTTTCATCTCTCCCGGTATTGGGGGTTGATGTTGCGCTGTGCTCGATTGGCCGTAACAGGGAAGTCCCTGGCCAGGGCTGATCAGAGATTTGTTGGTAAGTGTTACCAGTAGTTTCTCGACCCGTTATAAGCCTCACATCGGCACGACTTATCGGTTATTGGGGTCTGACGTTTACCACCCCTAGACTTGATATGCGACGTACCAGACGAACAGACCGGACTGTACGGTAAGTGTTACTGGTTGGATTCACAGGAGTGTGAGCGGGCTAGCTCGTCGATCTTTTGATCGCTCAATACCCGGATGGCCGTTACGTTTAGCAGACCGCTTGCGGCTTGTGGGTGCTTGATATGATCATCATCTGCTACCGGCGTATTGACGAGTCTTTAGAGTCCTACACAGAGGTTTCCTGGCTCAAGCGAAACGAAATAGGAGCGCATATGAGATATGTGCGGGACCGAGAATAATGCGCGTATGTGATACCGCATTTCATTCTTGCGATAAATGTTTCGATTGGTTATATTCGATATGACCTAGTTATCGAATCATTGATTCGATAAATCGATACATTGAATACTAGTCGGTTATGTGCGACATGACCGGATCATTGAATCAAATGTTGATTTAATGATTTAATGTATAATTATATATTTGATATATTACTTTGCATTAACTAGTATTGGTTCACTTTATATGGATTTTCTCACTTGATGTGCAAGTTGTATATGTGATATAGTTTTGTGCACATATTAGTATCATGTTTGATGATTCTTGATTATTTAGTTCAGTATATAGAATTAAACCATGGTTAATTTGATAATTAGGGTTTTGCATATTCATTTATTTATTTATTTGTTCATTTATTTATTTGGAAAAGATTGAGATAAGAATGGTGGAGAAGTTTGACTTTAGTTGAAGCTTTATGAAGCTTTGACTTCTTAACCATTCTTGTCTTCATGCTTAACCCTAACCTATCCAACTAACCATGGTCTATTCAATACAACTTTGTGATGTCGGAGCTTGAACTTGTGATGCCTCGACGTAGATCGTCTTTTACACGAAGCCGACAACCTAGCTCGCCCGTTTCTCCGATGAAGCCGACGATTGAGTTCGGGATTCATGATGGACAGCGAGAGGACACCCACGTGGAGCTAAGGAAGTGGAGAACCGGATCTACAAAGGTTGTAGCATCTAACTTTTAGTTAAGTAGTTAACTAGATTATCTTTTCGCCTAGAATTCTAGCCGACGATCCGTGTTAGGGTTTCTTGACACCCATATTTTTGAAAAATGGCATGGTTGATGCCTTGTGAAACCTCTATAGGGTGCCTAGGAACCCTACAATCTTGGATTGAGAATTGAGGCATGTAAGGGCGCATCAAGAAACATTGGCCGAGAACGTGGATGCTATGAGAAGAGAGACCCGTGAGTCCCCCATGAGTATATGATAACATATCTGGGAGAGCAGTTTGGAAACATCTACGCTAGGTTTGAAGATTTTCAAAGTGGAAAAGGCGGGAGTTCAAGAGGCAAGAGTTCCAAAGGGGGCAATGGTGGCAATGGTGACAATGTCAGTTGGGATACAATGAGGAGTGACAATGATGATGGTGATGAGATTAGTAAGGAGATAAGAGATGAGATCTTTTCTTTGGTGTTTTTGTTTTGTTTTGTTTTTAGAGTTGGTTTGGTTGAAAAAGTGAACTTGTTTTGGTTTGTTTTTAATTTCCTCTTGTTTTAAGAGATGCCGGTTCTAGAAAGATATTGATTATGAACCGATGATTTTGTGGGTAGTGTATGGAACTACTTAGTTCTATTTTTTTATGGTTTTTATTCTGTGAATTGTATCTTTAGTTTATTTTATTGGTTTTTTTTGCGACTAATGGATCATTGAGTAGATCAAATTTTTTATTTCTTTTTGCTATGCTCAGGATCAAGTGATTGATGGTATTTTATGCACACTTTATTCGATATGGGTTGTGAGATATTTTATCCCTCTAATTCATACTCCTGTGTCTAATAGGTATTATATCTTTGATTATATGAGTTGTAGGAAGCTACACACAAGATGACGTCAAACACAAGTTTTGGAGAAAACATTGCTTAAGATTGATATATCTAATTTCTCCATCGATATTCTTGTGGCTTATATGATAGATTGCTTATGAGTTCTAATAGATTCTATATTGTCATAAGTATCATCTTGTCAATATGGCCTCCGCAACCCTTGTTAGGGGAACCCATTTATTGATTTGTTGTTTGTAATATATCCTAACATCTAGTGAAGTGTGTTTAGGGCCTTCATGGGCTTACCGACACTAAAAATTAGAAAACCCTATTTTGTTATATCTCTATCTCATCTTTGCAACTATATGATATTAGAACTTTTTTATATTTTGCATATGGTTATCTTGTATGTATCACTTACTTTTGCTTATACTTTATACATGCTTGTTGATATGAGCCAAGTGCTTATTTTTCAAATTTATTTAAACGTTTAACTTTAACTCTTACTCATATCAACTCCTATTAGTTTTTTATGCATACATTTAAGGGGAGTTATTTAAACATTTAACTTACCTTTGGTATACGCATGTGTTTAGGGAGAGTAATTCAAACGTTTTACATTTTAGGACACCTTTTTTTATTATGTCAAAAAGGGGGAGAGTAATAGGATCGTATCAATATATTGAAATTATTCAAACGTTTAATTTTAGTATATTGGTCTATTTATCGATTATTGAAGATTATTCAAACGTTTTATTTTCAATATACATATACCTTCCATTAATATTTTGACATCATTAAAAAGGAGGAGATTGATGACTTATGGATTTTCATAATTCAATTGTTTAGTTTTGATGATGTTATGAATATTAATGATATCTTTATACATCTGTTTATTCTTTGTTTTGCATATTTTATATAACACTGTATATGAGCTTGTTCGTGTGAGATTGGATTTACAGGAATAGATCGCGACAAGTTTTGGACGGAGGATAGAGAAAATTGAGCTAAAACGGAAAATCTATTGAAGGTTGGGCGTCAATAGACTAGAGCTCCTCAATGATCACATTCAAGCTCAAGAAGCTAAGGAACTAAAAGTCCAAATTCAAAAGAATTCAAGAAATCGAAAATTCAAAAGCTAATGTCGAGATATCGAAAGATTCAAGATTTGGCAAAAAAACAATATCGATATAGGAAATCAGTGTGGGTACTCATGTTTATGGAAACCATCATATTAAACTCTTGCACACACTTTTCGTATGATTTGTGAAAAACTTGCGTTGGTTTTCGTTTAAAATCTTTTCAAAAACTAAGTTCGACTTTGTCTAAAAAATCCTTCTTCAGGCGTCTATACTATTGTGTTTCACACGTCAGTTCTATTTTCCAAAACATGTACAAATTTTAAAATATCAATTTTTTCTTTAGAACAAAAGTTTGAACCTTACCAGAACAAACGTCTAAATGTTCTTTGAGATTTCATTGTTTAAAACTTTTGACAGAACAGACGTTTGTTAAAACTTCTTCATACGTCTGTTTGTTCTCTACGTTTTCATTGGCCTTAAACTTTTTACAGAACAAATGTCTGTCGTTACTTCTTCATACGTCTGTTTGTTCTCTGGTTTTTTATTGGCCTAAAACTTTTTACAGAACAAATATATGTCCAAATTTCTTCAGACATCTGGCTGTTCTCTGTATTTTCATGGCATTAAAACTTTTTGTGAAAACAAACATCTGAACCTATTTAGTACAAACGTCTGAAGATTTAAAACTTTGAAAATCTTTTTTTCTTCAGACGTGCGTCGCTTGTTCTTCAAACGTCTGTTTGTTCTCTGTACCTTCATTGGTCAAGTTTTGAAAACCGCGGCAAACGTCTGAAGCTCAAAATCATTTGAAAACATTTCTTTTTCATACTTAGTGCGTCTTTCTTCAGACATCTGTTTGCCTTCTATGCTTACTTGCCTTCTTGTAAAAACTATCGGGAAATGTCTGAAACTTTATCAAACAAACGGCTTTTTTTTTGACTGATTTGATTTGTAACGGCTAGTTTTGCTTGAGTGGTATTTATTGAGATTTGCTTTGGGTGTTGAATAGACAAAACTTGCAAAATTATTCTGAAATATTCCAAAACCTTTTTCTCATCTCATGTGAGAGCAAATTCTTGATTTTGATCATCTTTTCTCTCACACATTCAAAAAGATCAAAAAGCTTAATTTAATTATTCCATACTCATTGAAGCATTAGTTGTAAGTTTTAAGATAAACTCCTTTTCATCTTTTCTTTATGTGAGAATATCTTGAATGGAAAAGAGTCCTTTGTAATAGAGAAGAGTGAGAGAAGTTTTTCTTTCTTCGTGTGAGAATCCTTGAGTGCAAGGGTGCCTTTGTAAGGAATGAGAACTTGTGGTCTCGGTGGAGACGTGGTGTAAGAAGTTGTAGGTGCGCAACGTGTTGTCTCGGTGGAGACGTGTTTTTGTGGAACGGGCTCGTGCGTTTAAAAAAATGGGACTATGGGATCTTCCGAATCTTTCTAAACGACTCGTGTTTGTGTTTGCTACTTCTCTCTCGATTTAGATTTCAATTGCTTAGATAGAAATTGTATGTTTAACACATTTTGCTCTATATGCTCTTTACTTACTTGATTGTTATATCTATTGCTTGCTATATTTTCATGTGTTCACAATTGTAGATTACTTAGTCTCTTATCTTTACTGGTATATCTTTTGTTTAAGCTTTGCAATTGTGATTGATTGACAAGTACAGTTTATATAATTTACTATTTGAGCATATCGGTAATCTTATCCTATTCACCCTCCTCTAAGACAACTTTAATGAGATTCATACTTACTTGTTTGCACATTATTTATTTGATATAAAAATAACGTTTTGTGTTTTACAAAAATAATTGTATAACTTATGTTGATTTTTTTAGATTTAGACTTGTTATTTAAATCTTTTATTAATTTGAATTTCTTCTGATTAGGAAATTTAGTGTATACCAAATTTTTAGTTTAGTTTTAAAAGTACTACGGAAATACTTATATAATAAGTATAAATTTTAAATATAAACATAAAATAAATGAAAGTTTTCATGAAAATTTATCTTTGATAAGAAAAGAATAAAACTATAAATATACTCTTGCCACTGTTAAAAAAAACTAGGATCTGTTAATTATGATTTTTTTTTATAATAAAAAGTAAGCAAGTCCCTACTCAAAAAATATATTAAAGATAAAAAAAAAAAACTATACATAAAGTAAATACAAAATGGAATTCACTGTCCAAAACGGATTGTGTTGGATTCCATATATAAGATAGAAGTGAGAAACGGAAGGGGAATCCTAATCGTCATCTGTTACTTACCCTTAACAGATATTCAAAGCTCCAACAAAATCCTAAACAAAGCTAAAAAGCTGATATCCACACACAAGGAATTTATTTTATGGCTTAATTTTTGTTCAAGGCTTGTGTTGGGTCAAAAAGTTCATGGCTTAATTAATATTTAGCTGTAATGATAAATTGTTGCTTATTCTTAACTTCAAATGATATATATTAACTCGCAGGTATTAACTCGAAATTCAAATCTTCATAAATATTTAATCAAGTCTTGTTAAACAATAATATCCAGGAAGCTAGATTTCAACGAATTAGCTCGTTATTTATTAGTAACAAAAATATTTCTCACCGCTCAGACTGTCAAAAATGATATTAAACATCTATATGTGTTTTTTAACATATTTTTGTAATTAGTTTTAGCTATTTTCTAGATTTTAAACAAGCTTGATAAAGCTTGAGACTTGGCTTGGGCTTGGTAAAAGCTAACATGGGCTTGTTTGGCAAAGAAACGAGCTGAGATTGAACGATTTTCTAAAATTGATTAAATAAACCAGCCAAGCCGAACAACCAAATTAAAGCTCAACTCGTTTGGCTCATTTAATAGCTCTACATATATGCATATACCATCTTTTGAATTCCAAAATTTAATTAAAAACTGCATAATGCATCTAAGAAAACATAAATAAGGTCAATTCATTTTTTTCAAACAATTATCTTGTAAAATAATGTTATTAAATCTATGGTTATCTTTTATATATTATTTATAATAAAAACACTAATTAAAATTTTTAACTACCTCATTTTATATTTAAATAAACTATTTGTTAAAATAGCGTTTGGTTTTAAATCTTAAAATAAAAAGGTTGATATGATAGCTAGATATTATTTTTATAATGGCCTGCAAATTTTTCTTTTAAAACTAAAATCTAATTATGTTAGTAAATTAGCTGAGATATGAATGAAGAAATATCAAACTTCAATTTACTTTTAGGATGGTTATATATAGATAGATTATGGATATCTACCTCCTGTCTTCTAGAAAACGGAAAATGAAAAAACCACCAATTAAGACATTTGACTCTAAATAAAATAATAAACAAGTAATAATAAAAACTATTCATGAAAGAAGAAGGAAAAAATAGAGTTATGATCCCATTTCTTAAAGCAAATTTGGCGTGATCCAAACTGGTGGAGGCCAATTTAATCTGGGCATGTCTTGAGGATAGCATGGTGCTATGGTGCCGTCTTTTAAATTGAAAACTCTAATATCACGATTTCTATCTTTAATATACGTAATTTCTTCCCAATTATCATCGACAAAGTAGATGTGATTCCCTTTCAGGTTAGAAAAGTTTCGAGCTGGCAAAGATATGCTGAAGCCGTTCCTGAGGAATAATGCGTTTTGATCCTCCTCCAGAGATTGCATCCTCAAACAATTAAGCTTTTTGCCATCGTCGACCAATTGATAGACCTCAAAATTGACTGTTCTCCATATATCTCCATCTTCATCCATGTCTCGTTCCCTTAGAACAAACAACATTCGAGATGAGGATACAACCAAGTATTTATACAATAAACGGTCGAAATCCGGGTTAAAATCAAGTTGGATATTTCGAATAAGAGAAGGGCATTGACAAGCATTGGTTGTGAGATCCCAGACTTTGACACGAGTAAAATTATCTATAGCGTAGAGAAGTCCTTCATGAAAATGAATACCCTTGTATTGTGTTCCATCCATCATGGTCCAA
Source organism: Agapanthus africanus (assembly GCA_030015575.1). Classification (NCBI taxonomy): domain Eukaryota; kingdom Viridiplantae; phylum Streptophyta; class Magnoliopsida; order Asparagales; family Amaryllidaceae; genus Agapanthus; species Agapanthus africanus. The sequence continues at coordinate 546,522,695 of CM057337.1, forward strand.
ACATCGTCTCCACTTCTGGCGTATGCCAGTCTTTGATGAGGCATGAACAACAGTATCACAACCCATGAGTTTTTTGACCATGAAACTGTAGACCTACCATGGCTACAGAAAAGGTAACGTTTAGTTTCTTCCAGGCTAAACTCGAGCGCCTCGTCCTCTTTGAAAGAAAGGGAACTGGCAGTACAGAAGAGATACTTGATGAGGTTCCCATCGTGGTCGTGCACTCCTCTAATGGAAGGAAGAGAGAGGATGGAAGGGAGGCGGATCTGAACACGTGTAATTAGATTTAAGAGATGCAACTCCGATCGTTCATCCGCAGTGATCAACCATCCTTCTGAAGATCCAATCCATACGCGCTTGCGGATATCCGGCTCAGGCATGTTATCCATATGATACACCTCATTCTCGACTGTATTGTAAAATTTGCAACCCTTGAGAGGATCAGAGAACATCAACCATGGTGATTCTGGAATAGGTCCATGTAAATTTTGAGTTTCGGCAGCACATCTCCAGTATCTACACACGCACCGGCAACGGATACGGTCGACCGTCGGCAATCTATCGAAGATCTCAGAGAAAATCTCAGGCGGAAACCAGGACCATGAGAGGACCGTCGTTTTATCTCTATTATCGTTAGCGGAAGAGAGGGGATTTACGAAATTGGTGAAAAATATAAGATGATATATATAGATAACAATAAGAGATCGAGACTGAAGAATACCTGATCAAAATCTCTGCACTAAAAGAAGTCCGAGATGCTTCAACCCTCTTATTTTTGTCAAGCTAGCTTCTCCCTTTTCTGATCTCTCTCAATTTCCTAGATGGCTGCTCGACAATTATATTAATTAAGCTTGGCTCTGCCTTTTATTTTATAGTAAGTATAAACGGAACCCTAATCTGTTTCTGAATCTTTAGGCTAAATTTTACTAAACCCCTTTATATTTTGAGCCTATATAAAATACCCCCCATACTTTTCTAAACTATTAAAACCTGTTAGTAGAGAAGTTTGGAAAGACAAATTAGCCCTTAAGAAAAAAAATTAAGTTTTAGTATTTATTTAAATATCTTTTTTTTGTTTTGTTTAGAAATCTTTCCTTCGCTTTTTTCATGGCGAAAATCGTTTATTTTCTCTATCTAACTTTTATTCATTTATTTTTCCTCCTTCAATTTCTGTCGCCCTTATTTGAAATCAACAGTCCTATTTGCACTTGTATATAAAACCAAAAAGGAAATTATATTTATTTTGAGGGAAAAAGGAGAAATAAAAAAGAAAGTAGAAAATGAATATATCAAAGGCCTAACAGAAAACAGAGAAAATGGGATGTGATTAAATTATGGAAAAGAAATGGTGGATACAGAAAAGAATATATGGCTAATTTGTCTTTTCATCATTCTCTGCTAATACCGTTAGTAGTTTTAAAGGTTTAGAAAAATATAGGGGTAGTAGATATTGTTAGTTGTATGTATGCCCTAGAGGCCAGTATTGTACAGATGATGTATATTATATTGGATGCTTGGACATATATAGAGATGACTTTCTTGCTCGATATGATAGTATGCTATCTGGTTGCTTTTTATCTTAACATGTATACTAGTCTCTTTATACTGTCTTATAGTTACATGTTGGTAAAGCCCTTAGGATGTGTACTTGACTACCTGGACTATGATGCAGATCATACTAGCGGGGACATGGTAGTCCATAAGTACATCCTTCAAGGTCCCTAGTCGTAGGTGTATCGAGACGGGGTATCGATATACCAGTGTAGACTAGCGTATACGTTTCTCGATCCATGAGATGGGCGATGGATGATCCCATATCCATTGGTGTTTGACATCAGAGATGGTATACGGGTGCTCAGTGGAGACTGGGTACACTGGACGGACCCGCCGAGAACACCCAGTTGGTATTATACCTCACGTCAGATGGCAGTTCTCAGGTGACACTTGTGCAGGTTAGTCTGTAGACCCGAGATCGTCATAGAGTCTTGTGTGATTCCCACTGTGCTTTGATTTCCACCTTACCACGTCCGTGAGGACGTGCAAAACGGTGGTTTTTGGGTACAATCCCGAGTCACATGGAGGCAATGAGAGATAGGAGGGGTTTCGTCTCTCCCGGTATTGGGGGTTGATGTTGCGCTGTGCTCGATTGGCCGTAACAGGGAAGTCCCTGGCCAGGGCTGATTCAGAGATTTGCTGGTAAGTGTTACCAGTAGTTTCTCGACTCGTTATGAGCCTCACATCGGCACGACTTATCAGTTATTGGGGTCTGACGTTTACCACCCCTAGACTTGATATGCGACATATCAGAAGAGGAGACCGGACTGTACGGGAAGTGTTGCCGATTGGCTCGACGGGAGTTGTAGCAGGTTTGCTTGTTCTCTTCTGATCGCTCAATACCCGGGTGGCCGTTATGTTTAGCTGACCGCTTACGGCTTGGGGGTGCTTGATATGATCATCACCCACTGCCGGCGTATTGACGAGTCTCAGAGTCCCACAATAGAGTTTCCTAGTCCAGGTGAAACGTTGTGGTGCGCGTATGCGATATGCGCATGGACCCGATTAAAATGCGCGTATAGGATACCGTATATTGATCGGGAGGCTTGCTTTTGGTAGGGGTCGTATGTGATATGGCCGGATTGATAAATCAAGTGTTGATTTATCATTTAACCATTAGCTTCTCACTTGAAATCCTTTCTTGAGTATGATGGATGTATGCATGCATGTATACTTTCTTTATAGATTCATGCACATATGGATGTGCATACATACATACATACATACATACATCATCCATTATGGTTGCTTATACAAAGAAAATGGTGGCAATATAAGACTCACACCATGGGTTTTCATTTGGATTATTATTTGATTTTTGGTTAAAACAAAATGGAAAAAGGAAAAGATAATTCATGACTAGTTTCTACATCCTTCTTGACCTAACCATTCTCACCCACCATTTGACCATGGGTTACTTTTCCTTTTGTGTTTTTAACTCAAGTTCAATAATATCCTAACCATGGTTTGATATGAGAAGAGGAAAATATATATTGATATATTTTCTATTTTCTTTCATGAGTTATTCTTATCTTCTTCTCAAATTGCCATCATCTTCTTCTTCCTCTCTCATTTTGCTCTTTAGTTTTTTGTAGTGAGCAATATACTCATCAAGATTAGATTTTGAAGTGAGAATAAGAACCACAACAACATTCTACACAAGTTTAGCCAACTTGTTTAGAGTGTTAGCTTCATTTCGTTCACTTGATCGGATAAAGTTGTAAGCTTGGACAAAGCGGACTCCGGATGGATCATCGGTGACCTCGAGAAGTTCAAGCGGAGCTCTTTCAAACCCCAAGTAGCCGAGGAGTCTAGCGTAGGGAGCTACAAAGGTTGTACTCTCAAAACCCTAGCCTTTCTTTCATATGGTGATGTGAAATATTTAGAAACCCTAATTTTTCTAGTATCGATCCGATGCTTGTTAACTTAGCACCCTAAAAATTCTATCTTTGGTACATGTGATGCTTCCAAACCCTTCATGAGGTGCTAGGCTAACCCAACATTGGTATCAGAGCTACTAGGCATTGGATGTCGACCTATGGGGGGTTCTCACTGTGTGACAGTGTGGCGAAGCATAGGCTCTTACCCCCAGGGTGTCCTGAGACCGGAAGGTGTTCCGACGGGTTGTAGTCCTCGCGAAGGGGCATGCGTAAAAAGTAGCTGCTGAGGGACCCGTTGGTGCCACAGGGACTCCATTGGATGGGGTGGCTGCCTGACCAACATTGGTATCAGAGCTACTAGGCATTGGATGTCGACCTATGTAGGGTTCTCACTGTGTGACAGTTTGGCGAAGCATAGGCTCTTACCCCCAGGGTGTCCCGAGATCGGAAGGTGTTCCGGCGGGTTGTAGTCCTCGCGAGGGGGCATGCGTAAAAAGTAGTGGCTGAGGGACCCGTTGGTGCCACGGCGACCCCATTGGATGGGGTGGCTGCCTGCCCAACATTGGTATCAGAGGCAAGCTAGAACATTAGGCGATACTTTAACGAAGTTAAAACTCCGATCGAACCGAAAATACGGATTTTTGAGTGCTCTCTGGACATTTTTTAAAAATTGACTTTTTTCAGAATTAAAAATACTTAAAAAACACAGCAGGAAAAACTATGAAACACAGTGAAATTCGATGACCTGAACAGTATAAATCGCCGCGGAACCGCGACATGTCCTGGCTTAGGCCGCGGTTCCGCGGCCGTAAGGAGGCTTCATTGCATAAAATGTTCACTGTAATTCTTAGAACTGCTTGTACAGTGTTTTAGGTATGTTTAATCAGAATATAGCACTGTATTTTCTGGAGATGGTTTTATGGACTCGTAGATTCGATCGGAATTTTCATTTCGTTGCTTTTCCGGGTAAATTAGAAAGTATTGAAGTGTTTGAACGAGTATCATTTGCTCACTTTTCACGGGGTTTAAATATTTTGGAGATACGTGCAAGTTTTGTGGTGGTCCCTCTAGAAGACAACAAACCTTAACTCGATTATGTGACCATCTTGAACTGCCCTTTGAACCTTAGGGTTTGGGGCAGTACGGCGTGCCACATGTGAGGCGTTGGCTTGAGCCTTCTACGGCTTGACCGCTACTACTGTGTCACACTCCAAGTTTTTGAACTTCGCTCAAGTGTTGAGCTTTAGGAAATCTTGGGTATTTGATCGTTCGTTCGGAAACTTTAATACTGTCTGATTATCTGGAATGGATGCAATGTGTGGAATTCATATTATAAGACATGAAATACGAAGTATGTGATATTTCGCATTTACGATGTCTAAGGAGAATGTGGATTCCAGATATTGCAGTTTTACACTTTCTTTTCTGTGACCGTAAGTGTTGTATATAGTGGTATTGCCGATTGTCGTTGCTATACGTCGACGACAATCGGTGTATGCATACAAACTTACGTTGATGATATGTGATATTATGTGTTGCTGAGATATGATGTACAGGATTGTTGCGATTGAATAGCCGAGGGGTTTTTATGTGAGATGAGAGTTTTATATTTTCATTCATGTAAATTCAAATGTAATGTAATATTCTTTTATTTGGGGCACTTCCGGGTTGAAGTCGATACCACCTGTGTTGTAGATTATTTACTTTTCCGCATTAGGATGGACCCAAGGAGGGGAGCACAGGTGACCGGGTTCTGGGGTTCAGTGGGAGGCCATCTCGAGGAGTCGAGACCGGGTTTTCTAAACTCCAGAATTGGTAGGGTCGCTTGACGCTCTCGTAGGGGTCCAGGGTGTGGGCTTGGCTATTCATCGCGACTGTGGAATCCGTATTTTGTATTTTGGCTAAATACTAAATACGGACGTCCTAGTATATCCCATATTATATCTATGTTTCTGCTGCAATATCTGTGATGTAATCATTTGATATGTTCTGATGGATACAGTATACAGTATATATGATATATTATATAGGCGTTACTTATGTATTACACCCGCACTAGTGTAACGTTCTAGAAATCGTTTTGTGTTTGTTTCTGTTTTTGGGTGAAATTCGTCGGTATTTTCAGTTTTATACCGATTGGGATCAAACGGCCATATCGACTTGCTAGCATCTAGTTTTGATAAAATAAAGCTAGAGCGCAAACATTGGGAGTATATGGGACGTTTTGGTCCAATTTGAATTTTTTCCCCAATTTTAATGTTATTTTAATCCGGTTTGCACATTTTGGGAAATCTTCTCTTTTCATCTTTTCTAAAATTTTTCTTAAGTTAAACTAAACCACATATTATCTAGAATGATTGTGTGGCCTAGGATTAAATGAGAAAAGAAAAGAATAGAAAAGAAAAGAGAAGGTGCATGAATGTGAGTGTGCGTGTGTAAGCATTTATTGCTTTGTTTTGCATGGAAATTGCTAGGAAATTCCCTTCTCTCTCTCCCTCCACTCATTTGGCCGAGCTCTCCTCTCTCTCTACTGCCTTGAACATTTCTCTATCTCTTTTCCTCACAAATCCTTCACAAATCCTCAAAATCTTCACAATTCTTCACAAAAATCCCATTTTTCATCACTTTTCTTCATGTTTCTTCTCTTGCTTGCCTTGGAGTGCATAAAGCTTGGTTCTTTGGCTTCTTTGGTGTAGGTAAATTCCCCTACTGCTCTTTTATGTGTTTTTAGTGTAGTTTAGCTAAATAGTTTTAGTTTAGAATGTTAAATTAGGTTTTGTCGTGAAATATCGTTTTTTTGGTGTCGGTTTGTGATTTCTAGGACCTGCTGTGACCCGGGTAGTGTACTGAAAAACTAAACAAAGTTGTAGTGTTGTACTAGGGAACCTGGAGCACCACCTAGGAGATGGACCCCAGGCCACCGGCCAGGGCCGGCGACGGCTAGAGGAGGGGCCGGCGACGCCGGCCATGGTGAAGAGTTAGGGTTTGGGTTTTTGTCTGTAGGTGTCTGCTATGATTTGGGTTCTTCTGGTCTTGTTTGTTTGTTTAGTTTTTACAGTAGACAAAATCTGGGATCAATTAGGTAGTTTCTAGTGTTTTGTGTCCGAGCGATACGTGATACGACACGGGTCGTGCAGTTTTTGTGGTTTTGCTCTTAAGTTGTTTTCGTCGTGTCGCTACTCTCGTTAGCCATGATACGAACACTTAAGAGGTGGTTGCGTGTTGTTGTGTCGGCTATGTGTAGTTGATTCATGTTTTAGAGTTATTATTAATATTTATATTTGTTATTGTTTAAATGTTGCAGGTTCGCAGGCGGAGACTACGGACACTGCCATAGGGGGATACAGGTGGTAGACTTCATCTAGCTTGGAGTGTGAGTGAGTAGATTTAACATCTACAGGGGAATCGCCCGCATGGCGTTATGCGTCTGGGCTAGAAATATTTACATTTGTCGCATATTCTATGTCATGTTTAGAATTGCGCATTTACCTTACTGCTTAGTGATAGTTGTGCTTGGACTAGTATCCTTAGGACACTGCACTATTATTGACGGCTCAGATTGTGAGAGCACTGATTGTATGCCACACACACCGTCAATAATTGCCATGTCATACACAACCCATATTTAGAAATAATATTGTCTGGTTAGGGACATTGTGACATTGATACATATTTCTTATCGTTTATAACTTAGACTTTGATATGCTAGTTCCTGTTTACCTATAGGGTTTTGTACCATTAGTGTTAGGTACATACACACCTAGGGACATAGTTATGGGTGTACTTGCATTTCATACTTTACTTATACCTGATAGGTATATCACATCATCATATAGGTAGATACCTATATTTCTGCTATACTATTCATGTGTTCATTTATATTTGGTGATAGCTATGCTTTTCCTTTATACGCTTTCATTACAGTTTATATGTTGCGTATATTTTATTCATGGATTATCGCATTGATATATGAATTTTGCATGATGTTTTCTGGATTTGGGGACCGTGGTAGTTCATGAAATTATGCATACATTGAAAAACCCGATTTCCTTGATATGATATTTTAGCAGCCACCATGAGATTTATCGGTGCTGATATATATATACCCTACGCGAGGAAAGGAGGGATCCGTGTGCGGGTACATGGTGGGGCCCGGAGGTACCCCGAAGCAAGAACGTTGTCGCTGTGTGAGTCGACATCACGGTGCTAGGCGATGAGGCTTAGGGGAACCATACTTTCCGGTGACAGGACCATTGACTCATTGGCTATCGAGTCGATACCAACGGGAGTCATGTGTGTATGGATACGTCGAGAGGCGATGGTCATAGCTAGGCACTCGAGCTCTCGGGATAACGTATGATACGTACTTATCAGGGGGCCAGTCATAGAGACAGCACCTGATGGATCAGTATTTCTGTGTCGATGCTTGGCACATTGGTTTCATGATATTTCTAATTACTCTTTTGTATATATAACAGGGGATTGAGCCGCTGTTATATATGCCCTTACACCAATATTAGTGGAATGGGACGCTAATATATGTGTATTGCCCTCATCATATTTATTTATGTCTTTATATTTAGGATGTTAGAACTGTGCTGGAGATTTGTTTTGGGATATAAGAGATTCATTGGGATTGGATGTTGATATTGTACATACGAGATATGTGAGATCCACTTGATGTTGTACATTTGATATATGTGAGATATACCTGATATTGTACATACGAGATATGTGAGATCCACTTGATATTGTACATTTGATATATGTGAGATATACCTGATATTGTACATACGAGATATGTGAGATCCACTTGATGTTGTACATTTGATATATGTGAGATATACCTGATATTGTACATACTAGATATGTGAGATCTACTTGATGTTGTACATTCGATACATATGCGAGATATACTTGATATTGTGCAGTTGAGGAGATGTGACACTTAGATGATATGAGAGCCAATTTGGGGGCTGATTTGAGGAATTGGGATTTTGATTTGTCTTGCTGGATTGTGATCCTACCACGATGTCAGGATTCCTTAGAAATGACATATTTCACTCCATACCTCATCTTTATATATTTTTGCATTGTTCCATGTATTAGGAGTACCAGTGAGTGTACCTTTCATGGGTGTTGCACATGTACTTTCTCATATCCCCAGTGCATGATTATTGAATACTGTTGTCATATCATTATTGCTTTATATATTGGTGGTACTTATTAGTGTACTTTCCATTATTTCGTACTCATATGACCTGTTATTACTGCAATTGTCATATATTAGATTCATGCTGTACATACATTTTTGCGATTAGCTGCATATGTTATTTACTATTCACGAGTTGCCAACTCACCCCCGTTGTGCCACAGGTATTGCAGGTGTTTCCCCAGAGTAGTCGAGGATGGCTATTCACTTATCTATCATCTTTTGGCTGCGGATACCACTTCGCCTGATAGTGTGCAGTTTTGCCCAGGTGGGTTTTGCGGTTATCTGAAATTGTATTGTATATTCGTTGTATCTTGTACTCTCCATCTACTACTAGTATGTTGTGACTTAGAGACTTTGTGAGGACGATTTTGTATATTATTGTGGATTTGTGCCTTTTATACATTTTCCTTTCTTTTGTCTCTTATTTCTTCGCTACGGCGTCGTATATCTATTGTGGTGTTGTTTTCCGCCGTTGGGCGTGGATTTTGCTCCCGTTTGGGATGCTTTACTTTATATTTATGTTGTACCCTTTTTGGGGGCTTGTTTTACAAAGGGGGTGCTGCCAAAATTTTAAAGAAAAAGTGGACTCTTTTAAAGAATTTGGGTTGTGATTTCAAATGTTTCAAAAACTTTTATTATCTTTTCTGTATTTTTATGGTTTAGATTTCTGGGTTTTGGCTTCTTTTACTGCGTTACGTCTGGAGGCGTTGCGTAGTATTAGGGCCGTCACGTGCCAATTTCGGGTCGTGACAAAGTTGGTATCAGAGCGTGGTTTTACCTTTCGGAGTGTAGGATGACCTTGGTATGATGGAGTCGGTAACCTAAGCGGAGTAACGTAGTGTGTGTATGTCTGCAGCATACTCACGATGCAATATTTCGCCTAAAGTGCCTAAGTACAAATTGTTTGAAATTCCTTCCTTGATGATTCATATCCTTATGATTCGATTTCCTTGTTCTTATCGAATCCTATCTCTAATTATAGCCTTGCCACCGATGACTATGGGGACTCAGAGTGATGCAACGAGGGCCGAGGTCAGAGTTAGCTCGGGTGAGACGAGCACTGACCAGGATGGCACTCTTGTTGCACAGGTGCAGACGGATCAACCTTCGACAGATCAGCTCGCTAGGCTTGTGACAGAGATGCAGGACTTGCGCCAGATGATGAGATCATTGGTTGATGCCATTCGAGCGCAGCGATAGGAGGTTGACATCCCAGTTACTCAGTTGTTCCTTGGGATCAGCATGCAGCAGTCTGTCACCTACGTAGCACCAGTGGATGTAGCCCCAGTCGACGAGACCCGTATTCCAGAGACTTTGCGAGTTCCAGGACAGTGGAGGACCCGTACAGGTGTGCCAGTCCAGGGACAGAGGCCTAGTCGTCTAGATAGATTTCGTGATCATCGCGGGAGCAGCAGAGGCATAGGACGTGGACAAACGTTCAGCTCTTATCCCCAGGAGGGTCAGCAGCGTTATATTGGATGCTATCGATGTGGGAGCCTTCACCACTTCATCAGGGGTTGTTCCTTAGCGCCGCATCAGGGTAGAGTTCAGAGAGGCCGTGGACGCGGAAGGTTTGCTCAGAGGGGTCAGTCTGGCAGAGGAAGAGTTTTGACAGTTTCGGGTAAAAGGCAGACACGAGAGTTTGTTTCTACTCATAGCAACGCACGGGCGTCCAGTGCAGAGTTTTCAGGTATCCTTAATTCTCTTGTTCTTTTGTTGTACTTGTTGGTTTTCGCATTTTGTGCCGTGGTTGGGACGAGGATCGTGTTAGCTAGATCAGCCGTTTTGTTGTGTTAACTTCTGTCAGTGATTCTTTTGTTGCGCGACACGTATTTCAGTCGTTTGCCAATCGGTGAGGAGATTTTGCCGTCATTGGATCCTTCTAGAGATGTTGGATTTGACGTTCTCCTGGGCATGGATTGGTTAGCTACGTGTTAGGCGTCTGTGGACTACCGTGTGAAAACAGTTAGGATTGTTTTCCTGGTGAGTCAGTTCTTGTTGTGCAGGTGGATAGTTGTGCCGCCTCTCACAGCTTGAATTCAGCCTTTTCCGCTAGTCAGCTTTGGAGGAGATGTCGTGGATTCTTGGAGTTCATTCGAGATACCGGAGCCACATTGGGATTGTTGGACCGGGTACTTATCGTGCGAGAGTTTTTCGACGATGTTCCAGAGGAGCTAGTGAAATTCAGGGAGCTTAAGGATCCGATGCAGAGTTGTTTGTTGGGAGGTTTGTGTGTCCGAGTGTTTTGCTTTTGGGAGCTTCTATTTCGGTTCGTCAAGGAGAAAGACGACAGATTGCGGTTGTGGATTGATAGATCGCCAATTGAACCGGCTTACGGTGCGGTTAGGTATCATTTACCTCGCTTTGACGATTTCTTCGATCAACTCCAGAGTGCGAGACTTTTTCTAAGTTTGTTTGGGATCAGGTCATCATTGTTGCGGGTTCGGAGTGGTGGCATTCCGAATATTGTTTTTGTGCGTGCTACGGGCAGTTTGTGTATTGGTGGTGTCTTTGGACTCGCCAATGCTCTAGCAGCATTTGTAGATATGATGCACCAGATTTCTTCAGGCCGTTCCTCGACCAGTTGCTGTTGTGTTTTGATGACATTCTGGTCTACTTTGTGTCTTGAGGAACAAGAGCAGCACTTGAGAATTTGTTTTGCAGACATTGGGAGAGCTCCAGCTGTTTGCTAGATTCTCGGAGTGTTCCTTCAGGCTTGTTTGTGTTGACTCCTAGGTCTTGTAGTTACGGGAGACGGTTTCGTATGGTTCCGAGGGAGATCGAGACCGTACAGCTTAGGCCCAGACTTGTGTGCAGGACGAAGATCCGCTGATTTTGGGTTTAGCAGGTTTTTACCGCCGTTTCGTGCAGGATTACTAGCGTTTTGTTGCACCGTTGACTGGACAGACCTGAAAAGAGGTTCTTTTCTTTGGACTGAGGCATGTGTACATAGTTTTCGGCAGTTGGAGATTCGGTTAGCAACTGCATCAGTTCTTGCTTTTGATTCGGAGTCTGTGATTGTGACAAGGTTGTGCTAAGTTAGGAATGCGGTTGTGTACCTGATGTTATCGGGTAGAGACGTGAAATCCTAGAGCAAGCACATCAGTCAACTCTCTATGTTCATTCAGGTTCCGCCAACATTGACGTGACTTGTGAGATAGTTACGGGTGGACAGGAGTGTAAAGAGAAATTTCAGGTTTCGTTTCAAGATGTTTGTCTTGTTATGCGTGTGTGTTAATTGTTTGCGGCAGTTGGGATCGTCACTCGCCATTATTAGGATACTTCTTTGATAGCTGTTATCAGGAGACATTCCAATTGGCAACCTTTAGGTTTAGTCAGGTAGTGTCGATCACCAGTCTGTTTTTCTGACTCTGCGTAGTAGGATTTTTGGATCTCAGCTAGTCTAGAGACTTCGGAGATGATCCAGTTGGTTCAGGTTAGGATGAGAGTAGCCCAGTGCAGACAGAGGTCTTATGCCGACCATGTTGGTTGCAGACTTGAGTTCGCAGTGGGAGATCATGTATTTCTACGGACTTTTCTGATGAATGACATGTTGAGTTTTGGGAAGTTTATCCCAGGATTTTTGGTCCTTTTGAGATCCTTTAAGCGAGTTAGTTTTCGTTGTCTTTAATTTGGCACTTCCGCCCAGATTATCGATTATTCACCCCGTTTTCTTTGTGTTGATTTTTGCAATTACCTTCATGACTTTTTCACATGATTCAGCACAGATCATTAGTGTGGACTCGATCTTTTCGTTCACCAGCAGCCATTGGGGTAAATGGTTCGGCAGGTGGAGAAATTTCGGTCAAGGGTCTTGCCATCTGTGGAGAGTTTTCTTGGGCGTAGCTGTATAGTGAGATGATCACTTGGGAAGCTGCGAGCGAGATTTGGGAGTTTTGTACTCTTCTCTTTGAAGGTATGCTTGGTGAAAATTTTAAATTCGGGGACGAATTTTTATAAGGGGGGAGATTGTAACGTTCTAGAAATCGTTTTGTGTTTGTTTCTGTTTTTGGGTGAAATTCGTCGGTATTTTCAGTTTTATACCGATTGGGATCAAACGGCCATATCGACTTGCCAGCATCTAGTTTTGATAAAATAAAGCTAGAGCGCAAACATTGGGAGTATATGGGACGTTTTGGTCCAATTTAAATTTTTTCCCAATTTTAATGTTATTTTAATCCGGTTTGCACATTTTGGGAAATCTTCTCTTTTCATCTTTTCTAAAATTTTTCTTAAGTTAAACTAAACCACATATTATCCAGAATGATTGTGTGGCCTAGGATTAAAGGAGAAAAGAAAAGAATAGAAAAGAAAAGAGAAGGTGCATGAATGTGAGTGTGTGTGTGTGTGAAAGCATTTATTGCTTTATTTTGCATGGAAATTGCTAGGAAATTCTCTTCTCTCTCTCCCTCCACTCACTTGGCCGAGCTCTCCTCTCTCTCTACTGCCTTGAACATTTCTCTATCTCTTTTCCTCACAAATCCTTCACAAATCCTCAAAATCTTCACAATTCTTCACAAAAATCCCATTTTTCATCACTTTTCTTCATGTTTCTTCTCTTGCTTGCCTTGGAGTGCATAAAGCTTGGTTCTTTGTCTTCTTTGGTGTAGGTAAATTCCCCTACTGCTCTTTTATGTGTTTTTAGTGTAGTTTAGCCAAATAGTTTTAGTTTAGAATGTTAAATTAGGTTTTGTCGTGAAATATCGTTTTTTGGTGTCGGTTTGTGATTTCTAGGACCTGCTGTGACCCGGGTAGTGTACTGAAAAACTAAACAAAGTTGTAGTGTTGTACTAGGGAACCTGGAGAACCACCTAGGAGATGGACCCCAGGCCACCGGCCAGGGCCGGCGATGGCTAGAGGAGGGGCCGGCGACGCCGGCCATGGTGAAGAGTTAGGGTTTGGGTTTTTGTCTGTAGGTGTCTGCTATGGTTTGGGTTCTTCTGGTCTTGTTTGTTTGTTTAGTTTTTACAGTAGACAAAATCTAGGATCAATTAGGTAGTTTCTAGTGTTTTGTGTCCGCGCGATACGTGATACGACACGGGTCGTGCAGTTTTTGTGGTTTTGCTCTTAAGTTGTTTTCGTCGTGTCGCTACTCTCGTTAGCCACGATACGAACACTTAAGAGGTGGTTGCGTGTTGTTGTGTCGGTTATGTGTAGTTGATTCGTGTTTTAGAGTTATTATTAATATTTATATTTGTTGTTGTTTAAATGTTGCAGGTTCGCAGGCGGAGACTACGGACACTGCCACAGGGGGATACAGGTGGTAGACTTCATCTAGCTTGGAGTGTGGGTGAGTAGATTTAACATCTACAGGGGAATCGCCCGCATGGCGTTATGCGTCTGGGCTAGAAATATTTATATTTGTCGCATATTCTATATCATGTTTAGAATTGCGCATTTACCTTACTGCTTAGTGATAGTTGTGCTTGGACTAGTATCCTTAGGACACTGCACTATTATTGACGGCTCAGATTGCGAGAGCACTGATTGTATGCCACACACACCGTCAATAATTGCCATGTCATACACAACCAATATTTAGAAATAATATTGTCTGGTTAGGGACATTGTGACATTGATACATATTTCTTATCGTTTATAACTTAGACTTTGATATGCTAGTTCCTGTTTACCTATAGGGTTTTGTACCATTAGTATTAGGTACATACACACCTAAGGATATAGTTATGGGTGTACTTGCATTTCATACTTTACTTATACCTGATAGGTATATCACATCATCATATAGGTAGATACCTATATTTCTGCTATACTATTCATGTGTTCATTTATATTTGGTGATAGCTATGCTTTTCCTTTATACGCTTTCATTACAGTTTATATGTTGCGTATATTTTATTCATGGATTATCGCATTGATATATGGATTTTTCATGATGTTTTCTGGATTTGGGGACCGTGGTAGTTCATGAAATTATGCATACATTGAAAAACCCGGTTTCCTTGATATGATATTTTAGCAGCCACCATGAGATTTATCGGTGCTGATATATATATACCCTATGTGAGGAAAGGAGGGATCCGTGTGCGGGTACATGGTGGGGCCCGGAGGTACCCCGAAGCAAGAACGTTGTCACTGTGTGAGTCGACATCGCGGTGCTAGGCGATGAGGTTTAGGGGAACCATACTTTCCGGTGACAGGACCATTGACTCATCGGCTATCGAGTGGATACCGACGGGAGTCATGTGCGTATGGATACGTCGAGAGGCGAGGGTCAGAGCTAGGCACTCGAGCTCTCGGGATAGCGTATGATACGTACTTATCAGGGGGCCAGTCATGGAGACAGCACCCGATGGATCAGTATTTCTGTGTCGATACTTGGCACATTGGTTTCATGATATTTCTAATTACTCTTTTGTATATATAACAGGGGATTGAGCCGCTGTTATATATGCCCTTACACCAATATTAGTGGAATGGGACGCTAATATATGTGTATTGCCCTCATCATATTTATTTATGTCATTATATTTAGGATGTTAGAACTGTGCTGGAGATTTGTTTTGGGATATAAGAGATTCATTGGGATTGGATGTTGATATTGTACATACGAGATATGTGAGATCCACTTGATGTTGTACATTTGATATATGTGAGATATACCCGATATTGTACATACGAGATATGTGAGATCCACTTGATGTTGTACATTTGATATATGTGAGATATACCTGATATTGTACATACGAGATATGTGAGATCCACTTGATGTTGTACATTTGATATATGTGATATACCTGATATTGTACATACGAGATATGTGAGATCCACTTGATGTTGTACATTTGATATATGTGAGATATACCTGATATTGTACATACTAGATATGTGAGATCTACTTGATGTTGTACATTCGATACATATGCGAGATATACTTGATATTGTGCAGTTGAGGAGATGTGACACTTAGATGATATGAGAGCCAATTTGGGGGCTGATTTGAGGAATTGGGATTTTGATTTGTCTTGCTGGATTGTGATCCTACCACGATGTCAGGATTCCTTGGAAATGACATATTTCACTCCATACCTCAACTTTATATATTTGTGCATTGTTCCATGTATTAGGAGTACCTGTGAGTGTACCTTTCATGGGTGTTGCACATGTACTTTCTCATATCCCCAGTGCATGATTATTGAATACTGTTGTCATATCATTATTGCTTTATATATTGGTGGTACTTATTAGTGTACTTTCCATTATTTCGTACTCATATGACCTGTTATTACTGCAATTGTCATATATTAGATTCATGTTGTACGTACATTCTTGCGATTACCTGCATATGTTATTTACTATTCACGAGTTGGTAACTCACCCCCGTTGTGCCACAGGTATTGCAGGTGTTTCCCCAGTGTAGTCGAGGCTGGCTATTCACTTATCTATCATCTTTTGGCTGCGGATACCACTTCGCCTGATAGTGTGCAGTTTTGCCCAGGTGGGTTTTGTGGTTATCTGAGATTGTATTGTATATTCGTTGTATCTTGTACTCTCCATCTACTACTAGTATGTTGTGACTTAGAGACTTTGTGAGGACGATTTTGTATATTATTGTGGATTTGTGCCTTTTATACAGTTTCCTTTCTTTTGTCTTTTATTTCTTCGCTACGGCATCGTATATCTGTTGTGGTGTTGTTTTCCGCCGTTGGGCGTAGATTTTGCTCCTGTTTGGGATGCTTTACTTTATATTTATGTTGTACCCTTTTTGGGGGCTTGTTTTACAAAGGGGGTGCTGCCAAAATTTTAAAGAAAAAGTGGACTCTTTTAAAGAATTTGGGTTGTGATTTCAAATGTTTCAAAAACTTTTATTATCTTTTCCGTATTTTTATGGTTTAGATTTCTGGGTTTTGGCTTTCTTTTACTGCGTTACGTCTGGAGGCGTTGCGTTGTATTAGGGCCGTCACGTGCCAATTTCGGGTCGTGACAACTAGCCCTGCCCTGCTCTGTCGTTAGTTACCTAACCTAACGGTGCACGAGGGGACATCGAGGCGAATGCGGATGGCATAAGTGTACGTCGTATTTATCTGTGATGTTTAGGTGACTTAAATGATGGGACTTCATTAATGTGATTAATGAAAGAAAAGAAATCTAATAGATGTTGTAGAATCAAATTTTAAAATAAAAGGGTAGCTACAGTTTTGCTTTGCATAGTGGTATATATGATATACCCTGCACCTTATTCGATGAGAAAAGGGCCGAGATCCCTTCACCGGGAGTGACCCCTTTAGCAATAACTGGCAGATGCTACACACTCGGTTTGCTTTTGATTGCTTTTGGAGTTTTTCTTTGCACAGTGATATAAATGATATATCCTGCACCTCATTCGACGAGGAAAGGGCCGACGATCCCTTCACCGGGAGTGACCCCTTTAGCAAAACTAGAAAAGCCTCAAAATCACTCCATTTCAAAACTTCACTTGATTCTACAACGATATCAAGTTCATTACGCAATAGGTTTTCAGAAAAACCTGACGTAGCCCTCCGTCATTTCAGATAAATCCTACTTAGTATTCGTGCTACGTTTGTTGACCTCCGTCAAGGCGTAGTGTGCGGTAGCTAACTAGTATTTATCTGCTTATGCATGTGATGCAGATTGGATTAGGGTACTCGTACGACCTTGTTGACCTCCGTCAAGGGTCATGCGGGTGGATTTGAGTCAATCAAGAAATGACGGGTTGAACTTGACTTGCACCCTGTGGTTTGTTGACCTCCGTCAAGGCCATAGGATGCTTGGGGAAAAATATTATCGGGAATTTCAAGTGTTGAAACTTGCAATGAGATTGCATACCTTCTATGAGATAGTTGGATCCCGATACCCACTGCGAGTAAGAGTTACTCCTGGGAGAGTTTTACACAGGACAATTAGCCGATCAAGTAGGTGTCTAGAAAGGTGTCAACGGGTTACGCCTCTGGGAAAATGAGGTTTACTTTAATTAGGTCCGTGCGAAAGCACGGGGAACCTCCCTCAAAGTAACGACACTGGCCTGGCTGAAAGATTGACGAAGTTGTAGGGTGTAATTAATCCCGGATAGTCTTTCCTTTTAGGGTTTGAAGGAAGATTTGATAAAAACCAGTGGGAGCCATCCTGATTAGATAAGATAATAACCAATCTGATCTTGCAAGAGCATACGCTAAAGTGTTTTCTTCTCTCTCTCTCTCCAGGTAGCGACCATGTCATGCCCTAATCAAGATAATAATATGGATGTATTGACCGAACCCGCATGTTATACTGTGCTGGGGAACGTTGGTTCCGTTCTTTTCTTATAAGAGTTATAGGACTGAACAGGATATAGGGGAATACCAGGATTCCCATGCCACCCGAATGAAGAAAGTACATGTTGATGCATTTTCTTCGGGTGTGTTCGTTACAGAGAACTGTTTCTCCATTTGCCCTACGTTCTGGGTATTAGATACCGGGTCAGGATCCCATATATGTAATCAGTTACATGGGCTCAGGAAAGGTAGAGAACTTGGAGAAGGTGATAAAGACATTAGAGTTGGAAATGGTGCATGTAAGTCCACGGTAGCGCCCCGGCCGTCTAACAGACGCCAAATGCGGAATAAAAACTTTTAACGAAACTGGCGCTATCGTGTACCGTAACCCGGATCTGCCATTAAAGCTAAACTAACAAACTACAAAAGGGTAGAAACGTAATACCGAATGATCTGAGTCCTTCGGTCTTTAACTATCATCCCACGCTTTGTTGCGGCTGCTCCGATCTCCTTGAACTCCGGTCTTCTCGTCCAGGTGGCACCACGTCGACGGATCTTTATATGGGCTTCCGCCTCTGAACCGAGGCAACTCGATCGTCAAGTTTGCCAAAAGAGACGACCAAGATGAAGTAGAGAATGAGTAGAACACTTTGTCTCGTTACGTCCAAGGTCACAGACGAACGGATATAGAAGTTGCCTTTTGGATCGGGTGAAATGAGAAATGAAGCTATCTAATTTCCGTGAATCCAAATCTATCATAATCTTTTTTCCAATCAAGTGAGAGAGAGAGGGGAGGGGAGGGGAGGGCCGGCCATATATGTAGAGGGAAGGAGGTGAGTGTAGGAGGGGGAAGGTGACCACAAAGGAAAATATCAACAACAAATATCCTTTATGCAAACAAAACCTCATTAATGCAAATGGTGATTCATTAACCTAGTCACCCTTGCATTAATGAATCATTAAATGCACTAAGCCACCTCACCATCCTAGTCACCTCTTCTAGAAACTTATAGAACCTTCCACACTCATCCAAAGAAAAGATAAATCCGTATTTAACTAAATGTTAAATACGGCTGATAGAAAAATTGGAAACTGACAACTTCCAAAAGTGATCCTGAAACGAATTTCAGGATAACCCCGTATCAGTATAAACATACCCGCATTTGTATTACGACCGAATACAAATGCAACTGAGACAAAGATATTATATTTACACAGTATAATACTGGGTTCCGGCTTAAACCAAAGCCTACCAGTATTATCTGCCCGAAAAACGACACGTGCGAAAACGCACGTGCTTTTTCCGAACCTTGCCATATCACCATACGGCCTCTACAACGTTTCGCCCGAACTTGGGAAAGTGTCTGTGGGGGACTCTAATGACTCATCAACACACTGGCACTGGGTATAACCCCTAGCACGTCAGAGGTACAAGCTGCACGTAACGTTTTGCCTATGTATTAATTGGAAGGGAAGCTGACGAGCGAACTCATCTCTAAACCCTACTGAGCCTGACAGTGACAATGTATATACAGTCCGGTCCATTCATCTAAAGAGTATCGCATATCGAGTCTAGGGGGTGGATAAAGTCAGACCCCTAATAACGCGATAAATCGTGTCGGCATGAAGCCCATCACCACCTGAGAAACTACTGATCCAAATCAGTAATTCTCCACTATCTCGGCCGAGAATTCCTAGTGATGGCCATCCGTGCACTGCGCGACATCAACCCCCAATAGCGGGAGAGACGAATCCCCGACGATCCGCTCACTTGCCTCCAATGTGGCTCGGGACTGTACCCAAAAAAGACCTGTTTGCACGACTCCTTTGAGCCGTGGTAGGGTAGAAATCAAAGCACAGTGGGAACTCACACGAGAAAAATGACGACCTCAAGTCGATGAACTAACCTGTACACATGTCACCAGGGAATTGCTATCTGACGATATGTATAATACCAACTAGCAGATTCCCGGCGAGTCCTGTCCAGTGTACTCATAACGCAATGAGCACCTGTATACATCTTAGGTGATCCAACTGACACCAGTGGCTTGTGAGACCGGCCACCGCCCCTCGTCGGGGTCTCGACTGTATACACTAGTCTACTCTGGAGTATTGATGCCCTGTCTCGAAACTCCCACGACTAGGGACACTTTTAAGGATGTGCTTACAGACCCCAGCTCCCACGTATATGATCGCCATCATACTGCTGATAGTCAAGCAAGAATCCTATGGGCTCTATCATCATGCAACAGTGAACTAAAGCATATATACGATGATAAAGACAAACCAGATAGCATACTATCATCTTGAGCAAGACTGTTATATCGGTATAGGTCCTACCTCAATCATTGCAATCACGTACCTGCGATCCAATAATTGACTTTGAGGGCACTATCTCCAACAATCTCCCACTTGCACTCAAGGCTAATTATTGCGATGTCGCGTACTCATAGCCCGTGTGATACCGAACACCCAACTCCTCTACTAATCAGTTTCACAAAGCTAGTTTGTAAAACTCTTGTGTTCGAGAAATAGTCTCAGTGGGTGGATCCGCCCTGATGTTTCTTTCTATGTCTCTCTTCATCTCAACTTCGTGGAGAAAACCATCTCCCGAATCGAGTAATACCTGTCTTAGAATATGTCTGGATATCTGATGGGACCTAGTTCATAAATGAACTCCAAATCCAAACTTCTTAGACTGTATCGATAACTGAACCTAATCAGTATCCAGCACCATGCCTCCCACAGTATCCTCTTGGACCACCTGTCCATAATACTGTCCCTCGTCAGAGGGAGAACTCTTACTCTGACAATCACTCTGTCATCCATGTCACCTTGGAAGCCTGGAATGATAACCGTCTCCCGAAGGAGGCTGCCATCATCAAATCCGTAGAACAAGCACTTATGTTTTATAACTGCTTCCTAATGTTTCTCCAGGATTGGATTAATATAAACTTATCGCATCTAGTGCAAAAACAACATATGGTGTGGTACTTGACATCTCATGATCGACTCAATTGCCTAAGTAAGTGATCTGCCAATCATGTACATCCCTCTCTCCTTTAGTCTGTAAGACACCTTTAGAGAGGGTGACTCCATCACGTGCAGGTACACCACCATGCCAGGAGTCATCTATTCTAAAAAACCATTAGAATACTGTCAAAGTACCTACATTGGAAAACTACCCAAATCTAGATCTAGTTACGAGAATGTCTGATATTATATCCATATCCTTTGTGAAGAAATAACTGTGTGACGACCAAAGTACAACCGATCGTAGTACAGGAATTTTACTTCCTACACTGTGTATGTCATCCAAATACTAGGACATCACACCCTACTACCTTCTTAACAGATCCATCCCCTATTCTGATGAAGTCAAACCATGACTGTTACATCAAAATTAGATGATATATCTCCGGTATAACTGCTGAAGTCTATAAATAGACATAAGCTACTTGCCCACTATGCTTCCGCTGCTCCCACTGACTACGATAACCCTTTGGCAGAATAATATATACGTACACTTCTAAAGCTAGTTTAGAACGACGCTATATTTATCCTTCTGCCGGGTCTCATAGTCTGGAACAACAGTAGTGTCAAGTCTGGGTAAACAAGAACCTCCCTGTCACCGTCCTTGAGGCTACCTGAGTACCTCTCGGGTGTCTGAGGTTACCCACCATATCTGCGGAGTGGCCATTGGAATGTCAAAACCTGATTGAATATATATGTCCTATTAAATTTTTTGTAATCGTTTGCGGTTCTGGAATCACTTCCAGTTCTACCATACTCACACTACTGTTTTCTGAAAAAAATCCATTTTACTAAAACTGTGGCTAGTCTAGAACAATATCACTATTGATCTTCTAAATGGTAGAAATGTCAACCCTCGTCAAAGCCAGGGTCAACCCACAAACAGCCATTACAGAAACGTGCCTTGAGTTATCCAGTGTCTGGTTTTAAGCATAAGCTGGACAACTCCCCTTATCTTAACATCGTTAAGATATGAACCATTCTATATACAATATAGAAATAGAGATACTAATTTAATTGGAACCAGATTCAAATCATGCAGCTGTCTCCAGTGCATATCAACTTAATGGAAAAAGGCTAATCATCATTACTCAACTTAGGAATCCATCCAATTATGAGTAACCTGAAAGAGAAACAAATTTCTCAAAACCATTACTATCATCTGAATACCAATCACAGGAATCTATATCTTCGATTTCTTTGAAGAATCCCGATACTTGCGATACCTGGTTCTCTACTTTATTCTTATACCCACAACTTCTCAAAACTTAGACATTGTATTTCTACGAAACACTTGTCAAAAAACTAGAGAAGTCACAAGTAAACAGAACATAGTACGAGGACCTACCCCTTTGTCCTGACGGACACTGGACAACATACAATACTCTGTATAAGTCCGCCGAGTTGAATAACTCAAAACCTGTGCATCGTAGGTTGAAAGCTGTATCCAGGCAATTTCCTCAAATATCACCAATTACAATGAATTCCGATATAATGAGGATGATCTCCTAATTCCCAATAACTTACTCCCACTCATCATCTGTAAAACCGTACAGATATGAGAATGAAACCTGGTAAATACATACCCTGGAGTAAGTATCTAATCGGGAAAACATTTTTCTTTTAACAATGTGCAGTGAAACTGAAACATGAAAATGTTTCGTACGGGTATCCTGGTATTCCTAGTAATGCCTCTTCCATAATCCTATTCATGACTTTAACCGTATATTTCTTTGCCATTTCTCCAAATCCCTTTATTTACCTTTATTCACTACCTTCTGTACACCTTCGTTAGGCTAAATGGTTTTCTTCCTTCCCTACCGTTCGGCACCAGCCTATGGTTTGGAAGAAGACTATCCAGTAAGCATAATAGGTGTACCCTCCTAATCCTAGGAGTACTCGCAACTTGATAGAAGGTGATGATAAAAGACAATCTGAATAATACCTTATTCTATTTCTCCCGAACTGGGGAAAAAGCAAAGGTGAAATAGGAATAGCGATGAAGTACGTGGTTTGGTCGTGAATGATAACAGTCGCAATTTACTTTGCCCTCTTTCTAATCCCTTTTATTTTTGTCTTTACATATTACCTTTTGTACACCCTACTTAGGCTAATTGGTTTTCTTCATTCCCTACCTTTCGGCACCAGCCTATGGTTTGGAATTTAGACTATCCAATAAGTGTAATAGGTTGTACTCTCCTAGACTAAGGAGCCCTCGCAACCTGAGAGAAGGTGATAATAAAAGACAGCTGAATAAACCAATTCTATTTCTCCTGAACCTGGATCCATCCTCGAAGAAGTCCCTTTGAGTTCGTATATAACCATACGATGGATCTATCCAATGGAAGTGGATGTCCGTAGTAATACGGGATGTTCTGAGAAATATAAAGGGTAAAGAAAGGAGCGCCAATGACTTATGCAACTTGGACAATCCAAAAGCCAGTATTTTAAGAAGGTTCGGTCAACTTGGTCACTGAGTCATAGTCTAAGGTCGGTCAAAGGTCGCTGCCAAAAAGAGAGAGAGAAAAGAAACACTCTGCGTGCACTCTATCCTAGATCAGAATGGTTATCACTTTATCTAATCAGGAAACCTCCCACTGTTATCTCAAATTCTCCTCCAAACCTGAAAGAAGAATTAGTCGGGATCACCCGAAGAGTAAACCAATTCATCAGTGAGAATCGGGATCCAACTATCATCGCATGATAACTTAATGGAAGCCACTCAAGTTATCATACTCCAGAAGGTATGCGCATACTTGACAAGTTTCAGTTTCTTTAGAAACTCCCAATGTGATTTTTGCCCCATGCTCTTATGACCTTGGCGAAGGTCAAAATGTCATAAGTCACATGCCAAGTTCTACCCGTCATTATCCAGGTCAATTTGAACCCACCCGTACATACCCTTGACGAAGGCCAAAATAGTAGTACGACTGTCCCAAACCAACACATCTATCTATGCTACAAATGAATACCCAGCAGCTACCAAACACTATGCCTTGGCGAAGGTCAAAATATATAGCTTGAATACTACTGAATACCCAAAAGAAATGACGGAGGGCTACGGCTGGTCTTTGGCGAAAAAACCTTTAACGTAATGAACTTGATCTCGTTGAAGGAAACAGATAGCTTTTTATAAAAATATAGTAACGAAAAACGCTTTGCTAAAGAGGTCACTCCCGGTGAAGGGATCTCGGCTCTTTCCTCATGGAATGAGGTGCAGGATATTCCAACTGAATACCGCGATGCAAAGCAACTTGTAATCGACTATATTAAAGTTACTACCCTGACGTAAACTTCTGCTCAAGGGGTCACTCCCGGTGAAGGGATCTCGGCCCTTGCCTCATCGAATGAGAACTGAATACCGCTATGCAAAACAAAAAGAAACATCTTTGTAATAACACTTTTAAAATTTGTTCCAACAACATCAAATATAGGTTTGTTTTATTCTTGCATTGATAAGAATCAATGCAGTCCCATCAATCAATCACACCAGAAAAGAACGAAAATATAATGTACGTATATGCCATCCACATTCGCCACTGGGTCCCGTCATTCACCTGTTAGGTTACTTAACTAACGACAGAGCGGGGGCTGGACTAGCGCGGGTGTAAAACATATACAACATCTAATAGTATATATACCAATATACAATAATCGCTCCAGGCGTGATAATATGCAACATTACAGAAAAGTAATAAGCATCACAGAACAATACAGATAATCTGGGATCCCCGGGTTTCACAGAGCCGCCGCTGAAACCTGACGTTCCCCTAGTCGTGTGGATAGCCTGTGCAATGAAACCCAGACCCCTACGGGTGCGGCAAGTTACCCGCCAAAACCTGAAGCGAGGTAGTCCCCACATTATAGTGAATGGAACACCCGGCACTTCACGGAATCCGGTAAATTGAGCACCCCTCCTTGGGTCAACCTGTACCCCCTACGAGTGCGGCGAATAGTCTGCCAATTCGAGAGTGAGGTCCCTTTGCCTCTCAAAGCCATGAGATACGGACCCGTTGCCCTCCAGAACCCGGCTATCCATGCACTCCTTCGCGGGATAAACCTAGTACAGAAATAAAAATATATACAACAGGTACATCGACCTCAACCTGGTCGTGCCCCAAATGAATATTATACAACAGGCAGTGACGGCAATCCATATGTTGGACGCTCGCCCCGCAATATCAAATGTACAAATAAATCCAAACTGCACTATCATTGCACTTTGCTATCCACCACGACATATCCGCAACAATACAGCACAACACAGAACATCAACGCGAATGTCACGTTCGCAAACCCGTCTAAAAGAACTATAGCAATCAGACGCGGTTTACCGATCAAATGACATTCCCGGTCGGAGATATAATGTAAATACTGCATACTAACAAATTTAAAATTTCGATCGACTAAATTTCCCGAAGTGGGCCCCACGAACAACTGGTGTACAGTAACAAAATCAGGGCCGAAAAAATATATACCAAAAACCATAATTTCCACATATAAGCTCTCTGGAAAAAATTGGTACACTGATCCCACAAGATCGTGGCGGTTCCGCGGTCAAACCCATGGTTTGACCGCGGAACCGCGGCGCTTTAGTGGGAACACGTGCTCAATTTTTTCCAGTACGCTTAGAAAACCCTGCACAGTATTCTGCTATATGTTAAATTATTTTTAGGCCTTTTGAAAAATCAACAGAAACTCGGTGTGCATGAAAATTGTAGTTTTGCGAAATCCGTTTGATCGATGTTTTAAACGTGTTAGCACAAGTTAGTATAGCTTAATGGTGAGGCTATGATACCACTGTAAGTCCACGGTAGCGCCCCGGCCGTCTAACAGACGCCAAATGCGGAACAAAAACTTTTAACGAAACTGACGCTATCGTGTACCGTAACCCGAATCTGCCATTAAAGCTAAACTAACAAACTACAAAGGGGTAGAAACGTAATACCGAATGATCCGAGTCCTTCGGTCTTTAACCATCATCCCATGCTTTGTTGCGGCTGCTCCGATCTCCTTGAACTCCGGTCTTCTCGTCCAGGTGGTATCACGTCGACGGATCTTTATACGGGCTCCCGCCTCTGAACCGAGGCAACTCGATCGTCAAGTTTGCCAAAAGAGACGACCAAGATGAAGTAGAGAATGAGTAGAACACTTTGTCTCGTTACGTCCAAGGTCACGGACGAACGGATATGGAAGTTGCCTTTTGGATCGGGTGAAATGAGAAATGAAGCTATCTAATTTCCGTGAATCCAAATCTATCATAATCTTTTTTCCAATCAAGTGAGAGAGAGAGAGAGGGGAGGGGAGGGCCGGCCATATATGTAGAGGGGGGAGGTGAGTGTAGGAGGGGGAAGGTGACCACAAAGGAAAATATCAACAACAAATATCCTTTATGCAAACAAAACCTCATTAATGCAAATGGTGATTCATTAACCTAGTCACACTTGCATTAATGAATCATTAAATGCACTAAGCCACCTCACCATCCTAGTCACCTCTTCTAGAAACTTCTAGAACCTTCCACACTCATCCAAAGAAAAGATAAATCCGTATTTAACCAAATGTTAAATACGGCTGATAGAAAACTGGAAACTGGCAACTTCCAAAAGTGATCCTGAAACGAATTTCAGGATAACCCCGTATCAGTATAAACATACACGCATTTGTATTACGACCGAATACAAATGCAACTGAGACAAAGATATTATATCTACACAGTATAATACTGGGTTCCGCTTAAACCAAAGCCTACCAGTATTATCTGCCCGAAAAACGACACTTGCGAAAACGCACGTGCTTTTTCCGAACCTTGCCATATCCCCATACGGCCTCTACAACGTTTCGCCCGAACTTGGGAAAGTGTCTGTGGGGGACTCTAATGACTCATCAACACACTGGCACTGGGTATAACCCCTAGCACGTCAGAGGTACAAGCTGCACGTAACGTTTTGTCTATGTATTAATTGGAAGGGAAGCTGACGAGCGAACTCATCTCTAAACCCTACTGAGCCTGACAGTGACAATGTATATACAGTCCGGTTCATTTGTCTAAAGAGTATCGCATATTGAGTCTAGGGGGGTGGATAAAGTCAGACCCCTAATAACGCGATAAATCGTGTCGGCATGAAGCCCATCACCACCTGAGAAACTACTGATCCAAATCAGTAATTCTTCACTACCTCGGCCGAGGATTCCTAGTGATGGCCATCCGTGCACTGTGCGACATCAACCCCCAATACCGGGAGAGACGAATACCCAACGATCCGCTCACTTGCCTCCAATGTGGCTCGGGACTGTACCCAAAAAAAACCTGTTTGCACGACTCCTTTGAGCCGTGGTAAGATAGAAATCAAAGAACAGTGGGAACTCACACGAGACAAATAACGACCTCAGGTCGATGAACTAACCTGTACACATGTCACCAGGGAATTGCTATCTGACGATATGTATAATACCAACTAGCAGATTCCCGGGGAGTCCTGTCCGGTGTACTCATAACACAATGAGCACCTGTATACATCTTAGGTGATCCAACTGACACCAGTGGCTTGTGAGACCGGCCACCGCCCCTCGTCGGGGTCTCGACTGTATACACTAGTCTACTCTGGAGTATCGATGCCCTGTCTCGAAACTCCCATGACTAGGGACACTTTTAAGGATGTGCTTACAAACCCCAGCTCCCACGTATATGATCGCCATCATACTGCTGATAGTCAAGCAAGAATCCTATGGGCTCTATCATCATGCAACAGTGAACTAAAGCATATATACGATGATAAAGACAAACCTGATAGCATACTATCATCTTGAGAAAGACTATTGTAGGGTTCCTAGGCACGCTAATGAGGTCTCACAAGGCATCAACCATGCCAATTTTAAATTTTACGGGTGCCGAGAAACCCTAATACGGATTGTTAACTAGAATTTTAGGCGAACACATGCAACTAGTTAACAATATAACTAAAAGAACGGAAATACAACCTTTGTAGATCCGGTCCTCCACCTCCATAGCTCCGCAATGAAGTCTCCTCGCTGTCCAAAGGGAATCCCGGGCTCTAGCGTCGGCTTCATCGGAAAAATGGGCGGGCTAGGTCATCGACTACGATGCCGAAGATGATCTACGTCGAGGCATCACAAGATCAAGCTCCCACTTCACCAAGTCATGAAACTTGTGAAGAAAACACACTCTACTACTTGGCAAGAGATAGAGGATGAAGAAATAGGAGGTGGGTTCACTTTAGAATTGGATTTCTCACTCATTTGCTCAAGTTGCCATTGATGGAGCAAGGTTTTCTTCTTGTGAAGAAGAAGAAGATGAATATTATGATAAGTATTTCTAAAAATAGAAAATGATGTGAATACTTATCATATGGCAACCATGGTCAAGTGTAGAGAATAAACTAAGGTTAGTTAAAGGGTTAGGGTTAAGCATGAAGACAAAATGGTCACTTAGTCAAAGATGCTTTGAAGCTTCAAGAAGCTTCAAGCAAAGAACAAAGAAAGCCACCATTTTCTCTTTATCATTTCCAAAATAAAATAAATGAATAAGAAAATGAAAACCCTAACCAATAAACAACCATGGTTTAATCTTTACACAAACCCTAGTGAGCATGCATCATCAAACATGATACAAACTTGTGTACAAAAGTATATCACATATACAATGTGCACATAAAGTGAGAAAATCCATTTAAAGTGAACCAATACTAGTTAATGCAAAGTAATATATCAAATATATAATTATACATTAAATCATTAAATCAACACTTGATTTAACGATCCGGTCATATCGCATATAACCGACTAGTATCCTATGTATCGGCTTATCGAATCAATACTTGATTCGATAACTAGGTTATATCGCATACAACCAATCGATACATTCATCGCGAGAATAGAATACGGTATCACATACACGCATTATTCTCGGTCCCGCACATATCTCATATGCGCTCCTATTTCGTTTCGCTTGAGCCAGGAAACCTCTGTGTAGGACTCAAAAGACTCGTCAATACGCCGGTAGCAGATGCTGATCATATCAAGCACCCACAAGCCGCAAGCGGTCTGCTAAACGTAACGGCCACCCGGGTATTGAGCGATCAGAAGATCGACGAGCAAGCCTGCTCACACTCCTGTGAATCCAACCAGTAACACTTACCATACAGTCCGGTCTCGTCGTCTGATATGTCGCATATCTCGCCTAGGGGTGGTAAACGTCAGACCCCAATAGCTCGATAAGTCGTGTTGATATATGGTATATAATAGTTTGAGAAACTACTGGTAACACTTACCAGTAAATCTCAGCAACCCTGGCCAGGGATTTCCGGTTATAGCCAATCGAACACAGCGCAACATCAACTCCCTATACCGGGAGAGACGAATCCCCTCCTATCGCTCATTGCCTCCATGTGACTCGGGACTGTACCTAAAAACCACCGTTTTGCACCCCCACTTAGACGTGGTAAGGTGGAAATCAAAGCACAGTGGGAACCACACAAGACTCTATGACGATCTCGGGTCAACAGACTATTCTGTACCAGTGTCACCAGAGAACTGCCATCTGACGTAAGGTATAATACCATCTGGGAGTTCTCGGCGAGTCCGTCCAGTATACCCAGTCTCCACTGAGCACCCGTATATCATCTCTGATGTCAAACACCCATAGATATGGGATCATCCATAGCTCATCTATATGGGTCGAGAAGGTATACGCTAGTCTACTCTGGTATATCGATGCCCCGTCTCGATACACCCACGACTAGGGACTTTGAAGGATGTACTTATGGACTACCATGTCCCCACTAGTATGTTCCGCATCATAGTCCAGATAGTCAAGTACACATCCTAAGGGATTTACCAACATGTATCAGAGAGACAATCAGTATACACGTTAAGGTAAAGAGTAACCAGATAGCATACTATCATGTCGAGCAAGAAAGTCCTCCCTATATATGTCCCAGCATCCACTACAATATACATCCAATGTACAGTAATGGCCTCTAGGGCATACATATAACTAACAACTGTCATATCGGTATAGGTCCTACCTCAATCATTGCAATCACGTACCTGCGATCCAATAATTGACTTTGAGGGCACTATCTCCAACAGTGCAATTGTTGCAGCTAAGACTGTCGGGGAATATCACCTTGCATTACCAACTGGGAATACATTGGTTCTGAACGAATGCTATTACATGCCGAACCTGATATGCAACATTATATCGGTTTCTTTGTTGAGTAAAGAGGGATATAATTTTGTATTACAGGATAATGTTATGAGCATTTTCCGTAACCAAAAGTTGGTTGGATCAGGCACGTTGTGCAATGACATTTATGTTCTAAATCAATTAACAGTTCTGAGCATAACAAACACACACAAGAGGAATAGTTCAGAACCGAACGAATCCTTCTTATGGCATTGTAGACTGGGTCACATCAATACGACACGACTGGCTAAGTTGCATAAGGATGGATATTTGAATCCGTTTGAATTTTTATCTTATGACACTTGCCAGTCATGTCTCAAAGGCAAGATAACCAAAACTCCGTTTACGAGACACGGAGAAAGAGTTACTGAACTCTTGGGACTGATACATAGTGATGCATGCGGTCCTATGTCTACACATGGCAGGGATGGTTCTTCATACTTCATTACATTCACTGACGATCTCTTTAGGTTCGGGTATGTGTTCCTGATGAAACACAAATCAGAAGCTTTTGAGAAATTTAGAGAATATAAACAAGAAGTTGAGAACCAAACCGGAAAAAGTATTAAAATCCTACGATCTGATCGAGGAGGTGAATACTTGAGCATTGAATTCCTGGACTTCCTAAAAGAGAATGGGATTCTCTCTCAGCTAACTCCTCCATATACACCACAGCACAACGGTGTATCAGAACGGAGGAACCGCACCCTATTAGATATGATGCGCTCTATGATGAGTGTAGCTGAGTTATCTATTTCCTTCTGGGGATCTGCACTGGAAACAACAGCATACCTACTGAATAGGGTTCCTACCAAATCTGTGCCTACCACACCATATGAGATATGGGACAGGAAGAGACCATATCTTAATTTTATAAAGATATGGGGTTGCCCGGCCTATGTCAAAAGACAAAAACCGGACAAACTCGAGGCAAGGTCTGTTTTGTGTAAATTTGTTGGATATCCCAAGCATTCGGGAGGCTATATCTTCTTCCACAGTGAGGAACAAAGAGTATTTGTTTCTCAACATTCCACCTTTTTAGAAAAGGAATTTCTTGCAAAAGAGATTAGTGGCTCTGAGGTAGAACTGGAAGAGGTTCCAGCTGAAATAAACACAACAGAAGATTTAGTGGAACCAGAGGATTCAGTAGCTCCCAACGAACCTCGGCCTCTCCGCCGATCTAGTAGGGTTCCTCGCCAACCTGAGAGATACTACGGTTTTCTCATGGATGGTGGGAGCGAGGATTGCATCATGGAGGATGATGACCCAACTGGCTTCGAGCAGGCCATCACGAGTAGGGATTCAGTGAAATGGCTGGATGCTATGCGGTCCGAGATGGAATCCATGTACACCAACAAAGTATGGACTTTGGAAGTTGCTCCTGAAGGGGTAAAACCCATTGGGAGCAAGTGGATCTTCAAGAAAAAACTTGGTGTAGATGGGAAAGTGGAGACTTTCAAAGCTAGACTTGTTGCAAAGGGTTTTCGTCAAAGACCAGGTGTGGACTATGACGAAACCTTTTCTCCAGTGGCTATGCTTAAATCCATCCAGATCATGCTTGCCATCGCTGCATATCATGATTACGAAATCTGGCAAATGGATGTTAAGACCGCCTTTCTAAATGGTGATTTAGAAGAGTGCGTGTACATGACTCAGCCATAGGGCTTCGTAGACAGTGGGAGCAGTGGGAAGGTGTGCAAGCTGCTTAAATCCATTTATGGATTAAAGCAAGCATTGCGGGGTTGGAACATCTGCTTTGACGTCGTTATCAAAGAGTTTGATTTCGTCAAAAACCCAGATGAACCTTGTATCTACAAGAAGGTGGCAGAGAGTAAGGTTGTCTTCCTCGTATTGTACGTGGACGACATACTCTTGATAGGAAATGATATTCCTATACTGCAATCGGTCAAGCTCTTCTTATCACAAAGATTCTCAATGAAAGATCTTGGTGATGCCTCCTGCATATTGGGAATTAGGATCTATAGAGATAGATCCAAACGGATATTGGGATTGTCCCAATCCAGGTATATTGACACCATACTAAAGAGGTTTAGTATGGAAGAATCCAAGCATGGGAACTTGCCCACGATCTCTGGAGTCACTCTCTCCAAAAAGATGTCTCCCAAGACTGATTTGGAGAGAGCTTGCATGCAAGGGATACCCTATGCTTCGGCTGTAGGCTCTATCATGTACGCGATGCTATGTACCAGACCCGATGTAGCATACTGTTCACACCATAATATTGCATTATTATATTCCCCATTCTTATTCTTTTTACAAATAAAACAGGTGCTTTTGATGCATGTCTGCTACATGTTACAGGTTACAGGTTCTTAGACAGAAAACAGTGAAAACGATGTAAAGACGATGAAAAAGTGGACTTTGACCAACAAACAGAAGACTCTTGATCAAGCCTACATCAAAGATAAAATTCACAAAGTACAAGGCAATGCAAGGTCCAAGATTACAAAGCGAACGGTTAAAAGTCCACCGCAATTATTCACTGGAGATCTGGAAGAAACATAGAAGCTATTTTAATAAAGAACCAAATAATAAGGAAGCCCAAAGATCCAAGGCCCAAGACTTTCTTTTAAAGAGACAAAGACATAAAATTTTACCAAAGCTTGAAGTCTACTTTGACTAGGTCTTCCGAAGGATGTTTTGGTAAATGTAGACATGCAAATCAATTGTAACCTAGGGTTTCCTATTCTCTATAAATAGGAACTCTACTCATTGTATTTTCTTATGCCTCCTTTTAATAATAAATTTTAGAATTCTTTTGGAGAGCATCGGTGTTTCTTTTCAATTCATGAATTCAGATCTGACAACCCTGCGTTGATGATTGGAGAGATGCATCTGTAAGTCGATTTAATTTCTTGCTCTAGTTTAGATTTCAATTCTTGCCCTAGGTAATTTTTATTCTCTGCCTTAGATAAATGTTCTTCAATTCTCTAATGAGTGAGTAGTTTCCTAGCTTGTTAGGGTTAGGAATGGGGAAGGATTTGAGAGACGAAGATTTCTCATCTCTTTTCTTTGCCAATCTTTTATGAAAATTAGAACTCCATGCATACCTTCTTATTCCGCTCCATACGGCACTCTACCCTCGAGGTAACGGTGATTCCGTAGTCTAAAGGCCCGGATTTTAAGGTTTTCCATGGAGGTTAGGGTAAAGATTAAGAAAGGAAGGACCAGGATCTAGAGGAAGAATCAATCTTCCCAATCATCCTAATCCCCTTTGTTAAGATTTACCATAACACTAATATGATATCTTTAATTAAAAGCAATGGAAAGAGATGTAGATCTTTGTTTACCAAATTTTCCCTAAACCTAATCCTAGCAAGTTTCTAATCCTAGTATCATACAACTTCAATTTTTAGATTTAATAATTAATCCGAACACCCTTCGGAATTAACTCGTTAGCGCGACTAGGAAATTCACAAAATCCCTGTGGACCGACCCGTACTCACCGGCTAGCTGCAAAGCGACGCCGTTCTTGATTGCGGTTACAAATATTTTTGATCTATATTTTAGAAAGCGCAAGCACGTTAAATCAGTCAATCAAATGGCACCGTTGCCGGGAATGACGTAGAATTTTCTTTTCGCGATTTCGGGTTAATCAAAATTAAAAAAAAATCATAAAAATCTAAAAAATCTAAAAAATATAAAAATATATCATCTGTTATTTTTGGAAAGGGTATCTTTGTGTGAATTTTGCAGGATCTACGCACAAATTCGGATCTGGAAATCTACAGAAAGCGAAACAGCAAATAGACGATCCTATCAACAGAAGATTGCAACAACAGAGGAACAGAAAAAATTTAGAGGACCGAGTCAACAAGTCAACCGCGCGATCTGGTGCTGCAAAAAAAAAAAACCGACGCTGCCTTTCCGGCCGCGGAACCGCCGCGCAACCCAGCTTCTGGCCGCGGAACCGCCGCGGCCTGGTCGGGTTAAAAAAAAAAAAACCAGCGGCAGAAGCGCGGTAAAAAAAAAAATCAGTAAGTCTTCTGATCTCCTCCTCTGCAAATCTCCGATATATCTTCTGAAAAATCTCCTGCAGGATTCTTTGCGCTTTAAAAATCTTTCTCTTTCAAAATAACAAATCTTGTGCAGGATTCTTTGTGCGCGTTTAAAATAAAAATTGATTGCAAGTGATCTTTTCTGATTTGCATAGCCTTAATCTTTTTGCTAAATATATCTTTCCAAATTAAGAGCAAGAGAGAAAAAAAAGGAAAATTTTAAAACTTGAAAATTTTGAAATTCACAAAAAAAATTTGATTGCAAGTGATTTACTGTTTTGCATATCTTTAATCGGACTTTTAAGGGGCTTTTGACCAAATCAGATTGGGTGGGGATTTCATCACCCTTCCCAGGACCCCAGAAAACATCTAAAGCATTTTGCATTGGCCACAATTAATAAAAAATACTAGACTCAGCCCTAAGGAAATCGAGCTCAATAGGAAAAGGACTAGTATAGGTATCGACCGTTTATCCTAACTGATTTTGCGGTGTCTAGGCTAGTGGTTTTTAATTAGGCCCACTGTCGTGGTGGTTCCTTCCCACTTACCTGGCCGCAATTGGCGGTGAAGAGGCGGTTTGAGGTCCTATTTCTAGCCCTTTGGAACAGTTAGGAGCTGTCTAGCTGACCTAGGTGACCCTAGATCTCGGACTGATTGTGCATTTCTGGTTATTTGCATTTGTGTCTTAGCCCTTTATCGAAAATTTTTGCAAAACAAATAAAAAGAATAATAAGAGGAATTTTTTAAAAAAAAAAAATACTTGCAACTTTTGTCGCTCGGAAATCCTTGCACCAACAAACTTTCTTTCTTTCTCCCTTTCTTCTAACATGGGTACCCCACATAACAAATCACTTGCCGAACTTTGGTATCCCGAACCTAATTTTACGTCGTTCGGCAATTTGTTCGATCAATTTAAAGACGATCCTTCCATGCCTAAAATATCTTTGAAAGATCAAATAGAGGCGTTTAGGAGAAACAATTCGACTTTTCAACCCACTTTGTGTCAACCAAGTCAATCTTTACCACCTCCATATGTTGATACCACTTTTTCAAGTCCTTCTGTCACTCCTAAGCCGGTGTCCATTGCTGAGCATATTGCTCAATCTCGCAGCCGATCTTTCACCCCTCTCCACACATCTAGTTATAGGGATCCGCACGACTATTCACCTTTTTATCCATATGTTGACACTACCCCTGTCCAATCACCCACTTCCTACCAGTCCTACCCGACTTTTCCACTATCACTAGACAATGTTTCTATACAGCCATTAGGGAGTTTCACATATCCAAACAATTTCGAATCTTTTGCCGAAACCCCTTTACCACCAAAGTCTAGCTTGGAAGAGGCGTTGGAGGCGTATATCACAGCAACAAACAAAATGGTTAGGAATGTGGAAGCGTCCGTGGCCGCCCTTATGCAACCTGCTGAACCGGTAGCTAGTTTCCCGCTAGCCCCAAATTTTTCAATATATAAAGAGGCGGTTGGACTGAGTGAGAATGGGAGAGGATTTCCAAATCAAACCTACCCATACCCAATTGAAGCCCACAACTCCGGTTTTCCATCGATTGTCCCAAATGATTCATCAGTTAAGGATAAAAATGAGTTGTGTGATTTTGTAGTGTTTGATTTGCCAAATTATGAGGAACCCCCTTCGAGTGAAACAACACCCAATCCGTTTGACCTTTACACTCCCCATCTAGAACCTAAATCGATAAACATCTATGCTTTTGAGGAGGTGTCTAAAGAAATTAACTTTCACTTGATTGAGGATATACACGCCGGGAATATTTCGGATGATGAACCTGTCGATTTAATTGAAATTTTATGTTCAAATCATCATCCCGAGTTATTAAATGTTTCTCCCGAATCTCATATGCGTCTTGATTTTGATGATAATGGCATGGATGAGTTGAATATTGAGGAGAATTATGAGTTGAATATTGAGGAGAATAGTGAGGATCATATTGAGGTTGAACCATTTTTCTTTGATGTGTCGGATTTTCCAATTCATCCTCTTGAACCTTTACCTAAATCACCTTCCCACTTTTCCATCGTTCTGACCACGCCTCATTTCACGCTTGACGACTGTGAGCTTGAAAACTTTTCCTTCGAATCTGACACAGTTCTCACAGCCGATGACACTTACAAGTGTTTCACTTTTTCGGACAATGTTGAAGTCTCACCGCCCGAGTTTGAGTCCTTTGCATTTTCAGATGAGTTAGTTAATCCATCAGACTCGGTTGCTTACAGTCGTTTCGAACCATTGATGGAATCTTTCCAGTTCGACACAGTTTACTACGGTGAGAATGAGACCATCCCTAATTCACTCCCTTTCGTCTCTCCTATTGTCCCGACCGTACAAATGATCGTTACGCTTTCATCTCCGATACCAAGTTCAGCGTACCCATGTTTTCTTGCGAATCTTGAGGGGTTTAACCCTATTTCTCGACGAGTAGATAGGTTAGCGCAATCGCTCATAACATATCGGTCATCACATATTGCGCTAATTTATTTACTCAATTTACACCCTCAAGGTCGTACTCCACTTCTTTCTTCTTTTCGCCATCCTTCTCCCCCACCGAGAACATATTCTACCATTCTTCTTTCAACACCGTCTCGCGTGCTTCTCATTTTCTTGCACCAACTATACCATTTCCACGATAAGATCTTTGAATGGTTGATGCTAACCTTTGGCTTGTGTAAGGCCAAGCTTAAGTTTGGGGGGAATCTTTGTATATATGTATATATATTTTTTGTTTTCTTTTTCTATAAAAAATAAAAAAATTCAAAACATTAAAAATATAAAAAAAAATATTATAAATAAATAAAAAGGGGAGTACCGGCATTTTGACCCTCTTGGTTTAGCATGACAGTGAGGACACTGTCAAGTTCAAGTTTGGGGGTATGCTCGGTACGTCTTCTTCCTTCGCATTCATTTGTACATATTTTTTTTTTTTGCATTTGCATACTTATTTGAAAACCCATAAAAATTT
This sequence comes from Agapanthus africanus, assembly GCA_030015575.1. Classification (NCBI taxonomy): domain Eukaryota; kingdom Viridiplantae; phylum Streptophyta; class Magnoliopsida; order Asparagales; family Amaryllidaceae; genus Agapanthus; species Agapanthus africanus. The sequence goes on from CM057337.1 coordinate 546,559,831, forward strand.
GAAAATTTAAAAAATTATAAAAATAATTGTATTCAATTTTGGCTAATTGATTTGAGTTTGACAAATAGGTTAACAGGCTAGGAACAACTAGATCTTAGACTTAGTAAATTAAAAACCCTAAAAATAACCTTCCTTAAAGTTTAACGGTAGAAAGTATATGCCTTGTAGTTTATTTAGAAATAGGCAAATTTTGGGTTCACTTCTTGGGCTAAGTCGAAACAAAGGAAGAGTATTGATATTCTTATTAGAGTATAAGTTTGAAAAATAGTTCCTAGCTTAAGTCTAGATTCTGAAAACGTATACCCTACAATTTGCACAATCACGCACCTTGAAACTTGGAATAGTAGAGGAGACCTTGAAATACTCTTGTCTAAAGTCCTTAGTACAATGAAAATAAAAAAAATGTGAATGAAGAATAAAAAATGGACACTGGTTTTTGTGATTACTTAAGGCTGTAAAAATAGAAGAATATTTAGCGAGGGTGCTTCATCACCTAGTGCCTTAGACCAACTGGTTTGGGAGTCACTGCTAAAGCCTTGGGTGTTGCAAGACTAGGAAGTGCGCTTTAAAGTGCAAACATATCTAGTAATCGGTTGTTGGTACCTCAAGAAGTATTATCAGTCGCATGAAGGATGTGTAAGCAAAATTCAATTAAAAATTCACCTACTAATAAGTACTTTGGACAACGGACAAGAGTATGATTGCTTGATTTGAATTTCCAAGTGTAGGGGTGATATTTACACACACGTGGGGATATATGATTGGAGTTTAGATGAGAGAAAGGAATGAAGAATAGAACTTGTATCTTTAGTAAAATTGATAAAAATTCCTAAGTGGAGATGGAACCCTAGAAGGAAAACTTAGGAGATACCGAAAGCTAAGTAGGTCTACATAACATATATAATCTTAAGTTAAATAATGAGGAAGTGTGAAGAATATGGGTGGATAATTTGCGAGTCAAAAGATAATAGAATTCCTTGTTAGAAAACCTAATTGGAGAACAAAAGTTAATGGGCTGAGTTGATAGGATTTTGTGGGTGTAATCCGCTGAAAACCCTCAGGAGACAACACTCCTCCTACTAGGGACACCTAGAGATTTAACGGCTTGTTGCACGTGCTCAGTGCAATCGCGTTTCCCTGCGAAAGTGCGGTTAGGATTTTAGTGAATAAAAATAAGCTTGCTCGAGGACGAGCAAAAGATAAGTTTGGGGGTATTTGTTCACACCATAATATTGCATTATTATATTCCCCATTCTTATTCTTTTTACAAATAAAACAGGTGCTTTTGATGCATGTCTGCTACATGTTACAGGTTACAGGTTCTTAGACAGAAAACAGTGAAAACGATGTAAAGACGATGAAAAAGTGGACTTTGACCAACAAACAGAAGACTCTTGATCAAGCCCACATCAAAGATAAAATTCACAAAGTACAAGGCAATGCAAGGTCCAAGATTACAAAGCGAACGGTTAAAAGTCCACCGCAATTATTCACTGGAGATCTGGAAGAAACATAGAAGCTATTTTAATAAAGAACCAAATAATAAGAAAGCCCAAAGATCCAAGGCCCAAGACTTTCTTTTAAAAAGACAAAGACATAAAATTTTACCAAAGCTTGAAGTCTACTTTGACTAGGTCTTCCGAAGGATGTTTTGGTAAATGTAGACATGCAAATCAATTGTAACCTAGGGTTTCCTATTCTCTATAAATAGGAACTCTACTCATTGTATTTTCTTATGCCTCCTTTTAATAATAAATTTTAGAATTCTTTTGGAGAGCATCGGTGTTTCTTTTCAATTCATGAATTCAGATCTGACAACCCTGCGTTGATGATTGGAGAGATGCATCTGTAAGTAGATTTAATTTCTTGCTCTAGTTTAGATTTCAATTCTTGCCCTAGGTAATTTTTATTCTCTGCCTTAGATAAATGTTCTTCAATTCTCTAATGAGTGAGTAGTTTCCTCGCTTGTTAGGGTTAGGAATGGGGAAGGATTTGAGAGACGAAGATCTCTCATCTCTTTTCTTTGCCAATCTTTTATGAAAATTAGAACTCCATGCATACCTTCTTATTCCGCTCCCTACGGCACTCTACCCTCGAGGTAACGGTGATTCCGTAGTCTAAAGGCCCGGATTTTAAGGTTTTCCATGGAGGTTAGGGTAAAGATTAAGAAAGGAAGGACAAGGATCTAGAGGAAGAATCAATCTTCCCAATCATCCTAATCCCCTTTGTTAAGATTTACCATAACACTAATATGATATCTTTAATTAAAGGCAATGGAAAGAGATGTAGATCTTTGTTTACCAAATTTTCCCTAAACTAATCCTAGCAAGTTTCTAATCCTAGTATCATACAACTTCAATTTTTAGATTTAATAATTAATCCGAACACCCTTCGGAATTAACTCGTTAGCGCGACTAGGAAATTCACAAAATCCCTATGGACCGACCCGTACTCACCGGCTAGCTGCAAAGCGACGCCGTTCTTGATTGCGGTTACAAATATTTTTGATCTATCTTTTAGAAAGCGCAAGCACGCTAAATCAAATCAATCACATACTCACTAAGTGTAGTGAGTAGGTATCAAGCTGATCCTGGAAAGAGTCACTGGACAGCTGTGAAGAGCATTCTCAAGTACTTGCGAAGGACTAAAGAGATGCTCTTGGTGTATGGTAACGGAGAACTCCAAGTGGAGTCCTTTACCGATTCGAGCTTCCAGAGTGATAAGGACGAGTCTAAGTCGCAGTCGGGATTTGTCTTTACCCTTTACGGAGGGGCGGTTGGCTGGAAGAGTTCCAAGCAGGAAACCGTGGCAGACTCGACGATGGAGGCTGAATACATCGCTACCAACGATGCTGCCAAAGAAGCTGTCTGGATCAAGAAGTTCATTACTGAACTTGGAGTGGTTCCATCCATTGAGCATCCAATACCTTTGTATTGCAATAACAATGGAGCGGTGGCTTTGGCCAAGGAACCCAGGTCCCATCAGCGATCCAGGCATATTCTGAGGCAGTATCACCTGATCCGGGAGATAATTGATCGTCGGGAGATCGAGTTCAGGAGGGTTGACACGAAGAACAACACAGCGGATCCACTCACGAAGGCCATTCCCCAGATACAGTTTGAGAGACTCTTCGGGCTGCTTAGTATGCGATACTACAGCAGCTGGCCCTAGTGCAAGTGGGAGATTGTTAGTTGTATGTATGTCCTAGAGGCCAGTATTGTACAGATGATGTATATTATATTTGATGCTTGGACATATATAGAGATGACTTTCTTGCTCGATATGATAGTAATCTTAACATGTATACTAGTCTCTTTATACTGTCTTATAGTTACATGTTGGTAAAGCCCTTAGGATGTGTACTTGACTACCTGGACTATGATGCAGATCATACTAGTGAGGACATGGTAGTCCGTAAGTACATCCTTCAAGGTCCCTATGTTGCGCCACGGCAGCGCCCCGGCCGTCTATCCGAGGCCAAAATGCGGAATCAAAATTTTTCTTAACTTTCAAACCGGCGCTACCGCGGACAATAAAACCCGGATCGTAACCATTAACCTAATGCTAGCAATGAAGAGAAAGGGTGAGAGATATACCGAGTGATCCGAGTCCTCCGGTCTTCTCGTCATCGTCCCGATCTCCCGCGGAAACTCCGGTCGTCGCCTCCTTGCCGAAAGGGCACCACATCGTCTGCATCTTTTACGGGCTCCCACCTCAATACCGAGGCAACTCGGGAACGAAGCTGGCTAGTCGACGTGCCCAAGGTTTGCTGTAGATTGTAGTGTAGAAATGCTTGTCTCATTTGGGGTAGTGAAGTTGCCAATGGATGGAGGGAAGTAATGAACAAAATGGAGATGAACTTTGGTGTATCAAAATAAGATGATAATTTCCCCACTTCACAAAATGAAAATCCCTCATCTCTCATTGTGTAGTGGCCGCCCCCCCTTGAACAAATGGTGGAGGAAAACAAACTCATGAAGGGAGGTGAGAGTAGTAAAAGTAGAAAGGTGACCACATCCAAAAGGAATGATAACAAGGTCAAATCCATTCAAATCAACTCTAATCACAATCTAATCTCAAAAAGCAAGCCATCATGAAAAAGCAAAGATGCTTAACTTATCATAATGCCACAAGTGCAAGAAACCCCCTCCACAAATGTTATTTGCAAACTTGCAAATAACCCCCTCCATCGGAAAAGTCCGGCCGGGAAAGAACAAAGAAAAACCGGCCGGAACGGAATGCAAACTGGCAACTCCAGAAAACTGGTCCCGTAATAAATTACAGGAAAACCCCGATACTGTGCATACACACCCGCATCTGTATTCCGACCGGATACAAATGCAATGAGACAAAATCTACACTGTACTAAACTAGGATCCGGCTTAAACCAAAACCGGCTAGTAATATCCGTTCGATCCTGATCCGTGCAATACCGCACGTATCTGATCGAACCTTGCCATATATCCATACGGCCACTAGTACAAACCGTCCGATCCTGATCCGTGCAATACCGCACGTATCTGATCGGACCCTGCCATATCTCCATACGGCCTCTACAACGTTTCGCCCGAAAGCTTGAGTAACTGAAAGTATGGTGGACTCTAAAGACTCGTCAATACTATGGCTGTGGATTTAATCACTAGCACGTCAGAGGTATTAGCCAATACGTGACGGGCCACCAGCTATTGACCAAAAGGGACGTCGATGAGCGAGCTCACCCTGACACCCTACTGAGCCTGTCAGTGACAATATCCGTACAGTCCGGTCCGTTCGTCTATGAGTATCGCATGGCGGGCCTAGGGGGTTGGTAAAAGTCAGACCCCCAAAAGCGGTACAAGTCGTGTCGGAGTGTAGCCCAGAACACCCTGAGATACTACTGGAATACCTACCAGTAAATCTCCTGCCTCGGCCGAGGGCTTTGTGTAATGGCTCTCCTAGACACAGCGCGACCTCACCCCCAATACCGGGAGAGACGAACCCCTGAAGATCCCCTCACTGCCTCCATGTGGCTCGGGACTGTACCCAACTAAAACCTGTTTGCACGACTCCTTTGAGCCGTGGTAGGGTAGTAATCAAAGTACAGTGGGAACTCACACGAGATAAATGACAATCCCCAGGTCGATGAACTAACCTGTACATATGTCACCAGGGAACTGCTATCTGACGTCTGGTATAAGACCAATTAGCATGTTCCCGGCGAGTCCTGTCCGGTGTACTCATAACCCAATGAGCACCTGTAAACATCTTAGGTGAACCAACTGACACCAGTGGCTTGTGAGACCGGCCACCGCCCCTCGTCGGGGTCTCGACTGTATACACTAGTCTACTCTGGAGAATCGATGCCCTGTCTCGAAACTCCCACGACTAGGGACCTTTTAAGGATGTGCTTATAGATCACCAGCTCTCACGTATATGATCGCCATCATACTGCTGGCAGTTAAGCAAGAATCCTAGGGGCTCTATCAGCGTGTAATAGCGACCTGTAAGGTCACCTGAAGCAGTACACGATGATAAAGGTAAACCAGATAGCATACTATCATCCCGAGTAAGACTGTCCTACCGGGATAGGTCCTCCCTCAATCATTGCAATCACGTGCCTGTGATCTAATAATTGACTCTGAGGGCACTATCTCCAACAATCTCCCACTTGCACTCAAGGCTATTTATTGCGATGTCGCATACTCACAGCCCGTGTGATACCGAACACCCAACTCCTCTACTAGTCAGTCTCACAAAGCTCGTTTGCGAAACTATTGCGTTCGAGGAATAGCCTCAGTGAGTGGATCCGCTGTGATGTTTCTTTCTATGTCTCTCTATATCTCAAGTTCGCAGAGAAAGCCATCTCCCGAAATGAGCAATACCTGTCTTAGAGTATGTCTGGATATCTGATGGGACCTAGCTCATAAATGAACTCCAAATCCAAACTTCTTAGACTGTACCGTCAACTGAACTTAATCAATATCCTGCGCCATGCCTTTCCCTCAGTATCCACCTGGACCACCTGTCCAAAATACTGCCCCTCGTCGGAGGAAAAACTATAACTCTGACAGCCACTCTGCCATCCAGGTCACTTTGGAAGCCTGGAATGATAACTGTCCCCCGAAAGAGAATGCTGTTATCATATCCCTAGAACATCAACTTATGTTCTAAAACTGCTTCCGACTGTTTCTCCAGGATTGGATCAATATCAACTTATTGCACCTACTGCAAGAACAACATCTGGTGTGGTACTTGACATCTCATGATTGACTCAATTGCCTAAGCAAGTGATCTGTCAATCATGCGTATTCCTCTCCCCTTTAGTCTTTAAGACACCTTTAGAGGGGGTGACTCCATTACCTGCAGGTGTGCTACCGTGCCAGGAGTCGTCCATTCTAAATACTCATAGAATGCTGTCAAGGTACCCAGATTAGGAAACCACCCAAATCTAGATCTAAAACCATAGATCTAGTAACCAGAATGTCTGATATAATATCCAAGTCCTGTATGGAGAAACCACTGTGTGACAACCAAAGTATAACCGATCGTAGTATAGGAATATCACTTCCTACTCTGTGTATGTCATCCAAATACCAGGACATCACACCCTACTACCTTTTTAGCAGATCCATCCCCTATTCCGATGAAGTCAAACCTATGACTTCACATCAGAAATAGATGATCTATCTCCGCTATATTTGCTTCAGTCTATAAATAGACATAAGCCAACTGTCCACCAATGCTTCCGCTGCTCCCACTGACTACGACAACCCTCTAGCAGAGTCATATAGACGTACACTTCTAAAACTAGTTTAGAAAGACGATATACTTATCCTCCTGCCGGGTCTCACAGTCTGGAACAACAGCAATGGTAAGTCTGGGTAAACAAGAACCTCCCTGCCACCGTTCTTGAGCATAGCGGAGTACCTCTCGGGTGCCTGAGGTTACCCACCATATCTGCGGAGTGGCCAATGGAATGTCAAACCAGATTGAATTTTTAGGTTCTTATCAAATCTTCAGTAATTGTTTGTGGTTCTGGAATCACTTCCAGTTCTACCATACTCCCACTACTGTTTTCTGAAAAAATCCATTTCTTTTTAAAATTGTGGCGAGTGAAGAACAATATCACTATCGATCTTCCAGATGGTAGAAAGTCAACCCTCGTCATAGCCTGGGTCAACCCACAAACTGTCATTACAGAAACGTGCCTAGAGTTATCCAGAGTCTGGTTTTAAGCATAAGCCGGACAACTCCCCGTACCTTAATATCGTTAATATATGAACTGTTCTATATCCAATACAGAGACAGAGGCACTGATTTAATTGAACCAGATTCAAATCATGCAGCTGTCTCCAGTGCATGTCAACTAAATGGAAGGAGGCCGATCAGCGTTACTCAACTTAGGAGTGCTTCCAATTATGAGTAACCTGAAAGAGAAGCAAGTTCTCTTAATCATTACTATCAACTAAACACCATACACAAGTATCTACATCTTCAATCACATTGAAGAATCCCGATACTTGCAATACTTGGTTCTCTACTTTATTCAAATACCTATAACTTCTCAAAACTTGGACCCTGTGTTTCTACGAAACACCTGTCTAAGAACTAGAGAAGTTATAAGTAAGCAGAATATAGTACGAGGACCAACCCCTTTGTCCTAATGGACACTGGACAATACACAATACTCTGTATAAGTCCCCTGAGTCTAATAACTCATTCACTGTGCGTCGTAGGTTGAAAACTGTACTTATGGTTAAGAAGAATTACACCGCTGTTCAATACTCCTTACCTAACCATCCACTGATATAGGTAAATGTCATGGACATAATTTCAAAAAGTTATATCTCACTCTATAAAAATAGACGTACAGATATATCAATTTGAAATTGGTGCACAACAACGGATATTCAAAACCAAATATTTGCCGACCGGCAAACAACCCAAGTGGCTTCCTCAAATATCACCAATTACAACGAATCCCGATATACTGAGGATGGTCACCTAATTCCCAATAACTTACTCCCACTCATCATCTGTAAAACCATACAGATGTGAGAATTCAACCTGGTAAATACATACCCTGGAGCAAGTGTCTAATCGGGAAATCAGTTTTCTTTTAACAGTACACAGTTGAACTGAAATATTGAAATGTTTCGATGGGGTATCTTGGTATTCCTAGTAATGCCTCTACCATTTTCCAGATTCACAACTGTAACCGTATATCTCTTTGCCATCTGTCCAAATCCCTTTATATGTCTTTAGTCATTACTTTCTGCACACCCCTTTAGGACAAATGGTTTTCTTCCTTCCCTACCGTTCGGCACCAGCCTATGGTTTGGAAGAAGACTATCCAATAAGCATAATGGGTGTACTGTCCTAATCCTAGGAGCACTCGCAATGCGAGAGAAGGTGAGGATAAAAGACAACCGAATGAACTTAATTCCTATTTCTCCTGAACCAGGATCCAACCCCGAACTGGAACAAGTTCCTTTCGAGTTCGTATATAACCATACGATGGATTATCCAATAAACTTGGGATCTTCGTTGTGATACGGAGTGTCCTGGAGAAATACAAAGGTGATTTAGGATTGGCGAAGAAATACTTGGTTTGGTCATGAATAGCAGTCGCAATTTACTTTGCCCTCTTACTAATCTCTTGCTTTGTCTTAACTTAATACCTTCTGTACACCATTTAGGCTAATCGGTTTTCTTCATTCCCTACCGGTCGGCACCTGCCTATGGTTTGGAAGAAGACTATCCAATTTGCGTAATAGGTGTACTATCTCCTAAACGAAGGAGTACTCGCAATGAGAGAAGGTGAAAAGAAAAGACAACTGAATAATCCTATTCGTTTTCTCCAGAACCAGAAACCATCCTCAAAGTCCTTCGAGTTCGTATATAACCATACGATGGTTTTGTCTAATGGAAGTGGACGTTCGTAGTAATACGGGGTGTCCTGGAGAAAAGAGTAAAAGTAGGAGTGGCAATGAGGTTTGCAACTCTGACAATCCAAAAGCCAGTGTTAAGAAGGTTCGGTCAACTTGGTCACTGAGTCATAGTCCAGGGTCGGGTCAATGGTCGCTGCGAGAGAGAGAGAGAGAAAAGAAACACTCAGCGTGCACTCTAACCTAGATCAGAATGGTTATCACTTTATCTAATCAGGAGACCTCCTACCGTAACCTCAAATTCTTCCCCAAACCTGAAAGAAGAATTAGCCGGGGTCACCCGAGGAGTAAACCAACTCATCAGTGGGAATCGGGATCCAACTATCATCGCATGATAACGTGACGGAATCCACTCACGTCACCACACTCCAGAAGGTATGCGCATGTCTGGCAAGTTTCAGTTCTTTTGAAACTCCCGATGTGATTTTTACCCCTAGGACCCAAGTGACCTTGACGAATAATCAACAAATCAAAAGGCCCTAGTCAAGTTCAACCCGTCATTATCTTGATTGCGTTAAACCCACCCGCACGACCCTTGACGAATAATGAAAAAAGTCGTACGACTGTCCTAACCAATCCACATATCCATGCGACAGAATAGCACAACAAAGCTACCGCACACTACGCCTCGGCGAATAGCAACGACAAATGTAGCGCGAATACTAAGCAATACTAATCTGAAATGACGGAGGGCTGCGACTGGTTTTTGGCGAAAAACCTTTAACGTAATGAACTTGATATCGTTGAAGGAACTGGGTAACTTTTTATAAAAATATAGTGGCGAAAACCTTTACTAAAGAGGTCACTCCCGGTGAAGGGATCTCGGCTCTTTCCCCGTAGAATGAGGTGCAGGATATTCCAACTGAATACCACGATGCAAAGCAAAAGTAATCGGCTATAGTGAAATTATTGCCCTGACGCAAACTTTTGTCCAAGGGGTCACTCCCGGTGAAGGGATCTCGGCCCTTGCCTCGTCGACTGAGGAGCAGGATATTCCAAATGAATACCACGATGCAAAACAAAAGTGAACGTCCTTGCAATAACAGCTTTTTGAAAAGTGTTCCAACAACATCAGAATAGGTTTGTTTATCTTGCATTGATCCGAATCAACGCAGTCCCATCAATTGATCACACCACAAAGAACGAAAATATACTGATGTACGTGTATGCCATCCGCATTCGCCACTGGGTCCCGTCATTACCTGTTAGGTTAGCTAACTAACGACAGAGCGGGGACTGGACTAGCGCGGATGTAAAACATATACAACATCTACTAATATATATACCAATATATTATATTCGCTCAAGGCGTGATAAAATGCAACATCACAGAAATATACAGCATCACAGAACAATACAGATATCTGGAAGCCCCGGGTTTCACAGAGCCGCTGCTGAAACCCGACGTTCCCCTGACCTTGTGGATAGCCTGTGCAATGAAAACCTAGACCCCTACGGGCGCGGCAAGTCACCCGCCAAAACCTGAAGCGAGGCAGCCCCCTTCAGCACCGTGAATAGACCACCCAGCACTTCATGGAATCCGGTAACTTGGGCACCCCTCCTGGGTCAACCTGTACCCCCTACGAGTGCGGCGAATAGCCCGCCAATCCTAAAGTGAAGCCCCCTCCGTCTCAATGCCATGAGATGCGGGCCCGTTGCCCTCTAGAACCCGGCTATCCGTGCACCCCTCCGCGAGGTAATCCTAGTAGAGAAAGTAAAATATACATACAACGGGTACATCGACCGCAACCAGGTCGTGCCCCAAAAGAATAATACAAACAGGCAGTGACGGCAGTCCACATGTCGGACGCTCGCCCCGCAATATCAAATGTATATATAAAACAAAACTGTACTAACATTGCAAGCAGGCTATCCCCCACGACCGATCCGCAACATCACAGCAATACATAGAACATCAACGTGAAAGTCACGTTCGCAAATCCGTCTAACCGGGCTATAGCGGTTAGACAGGATTTACCGATCAAGTGACATTCACTGTTGCAGATATAATGTAAATAATGTGAACCAATGTGTTTAAAATATCCGATCGATCAAATTTTACCAAGTGGGCCCCCCAAACAATACTGTAGCACTCACAGAAATTCTGGGCCCAAACAAATTATACCAAAACCTCTATTTTCAGCCCAAAAGCCCACTGCAAAGAAATGGTGACATGAACCCACATTCCTGCGGCGGAACCGCGGCCAAATAGGGGTTATGGCCGCGGTTCCGCGGTCGTACGGAAGGATCATGGCACCAAATTTTTCCAGTATTCTTACGACTATCAGTACATCACTTTTCTACAGCCTGAAAAATTTTTAGAGCCCGGAAAAAATTGACAGAAAACTGATGTGAAGAAAACGCGGTTTTGGAATTTTTGTTCGATCGGAAAAGTAAAACACACTAGAACAAGCTAGGCAAGGTTAATGGCGTGGCTCTAATACCATGTTGCGCCACGGCAGCGCCCCGGCCGTCTATCCGAGGCCAAAATGCGGAATCAAAATTTTTCTTAACTTTCAAACCGGCGCTACCGCGGACAATAAAACCCGGATCGTAACCATTAACCTAATGCTAGCAATGAAGAGAAAGGGTGAGAGATATACCGAGTGATCCGAGTCCTCCGGTCTTCTCGTCATCGTCCCGATCTCCCGCGGAAACTCCAGTCGTCGCCTTCTTGCCGAAAGGGCACCACATCGTCTGCATCTTTTACGGGCTCCCACCTCAATACCGAGGCAACTCGGGCACGAAGCTGGCTAGTCGACGTGCCCAAGGTTTGCTGTAGATTGTAGTGTAGAAATGCTTGTCTCATTTGGGGTAGTGAAGTTGCCATTTGATGGAGGGAAGTAATGAACAAAATGGAGATGAACTTTGGTGTATCAAAATGAGATGATAATTTCCCCACTTCACAAAATGAAAATCCCTCATCTCTCATTGTGTAGTGGCCGGCCCCCCCTGAACAAATGGTGGAGGAAAACAAACTCATGAAGGGAGGTGAGAGTAGTAAAAGTAGAAAGGTGACCACATCCAAAAGGAATGATAACAAGGTCAAATCCATTCAAATCAACTCTAATCACAATCTAATCTCAAAAAGCAAGCCATCATGAAAAAGCAAAGATGCTTAACTTATCATAATGCCACAAGTGCAAGAAACCCCCTCCACAAATGTTATTTGCAAACTTGCAAATAACCCCCTCCATCGGAAAAGTCCGGCCGGGAAAGAACAAAGAAAAACCGGCCGGAACGGAATGCAAACTGGCAACTCCAGAAAACTGGTCCCGTAATAAATTACAGGAAAACCCCGTACTGTCCATACACACCCGCATCTGTATTCCGACCGGATACAAATGCAATGAGACAAAATCTACACTGTACTAAACTAGGATCCGGCTTAAATTAAAGCCGGCTAGTAATATCCGTTCGATCCTGATCCGTGCAATACCGCACGTATCTGATCGAACCTTGCCATATATCCATACGGCCACTAGTACAAACCGTCCGATCCTGATCCGTGCAATACCGCACGTATCTGATCGGACCCTGCCATATCTCCATACGGCCTCTACAACGTTTCGCCCGAAAGCTTGAGTAACTGAAAGTGTGGTGGACTCTAAAGACTCGTCAATACTATGGCTGTGGATTTAACCACTAGCACGTCAGAGGTATTAGCCAATACGTGACGGGCCACCAGCTATTGACCAAAAGGGACGTCGATGAGCGAGCTCACCCTGACACCCTACTGAGCCTGTCAGTGACAATATCCGTACAGTCCGGTCCGTTCGTCTATGAGTATCGCATGGCGGGCCTAGGAGGTTGGTAAAAGTCAGACCCCCAAAAGCGGTACAAGTCATGTCGGAGTGTAGCCCAGAACACCCTGAGATACTACTGGAATACCTACCAGTAAATCTCCTGCCTCGGCCGAGGGCTTTGTGTAATGGCTCTCCTAGACACAGCGCGACCTCACCCCCAATACCGGGAGAGACGAACCCCTGAAGATCCCCTCACTGCCTCCATGTGGCTCGGGACTGTACCCAACTAAAACCTGTTTGCACGACTCCTTTGAGCCGTGGTAGGGTAGTAATCAAAGTACAGTGGGAACTCACACGAGACAAATGACGATCCCCAGGTCGATGAACTAACCTGTACACATGTCACCAGGGAACTGCTATCTGACGTCAGGTATAAGACCAACTAGCATGTTCCCGGCGAGTCCTGTCCGGTGTACTCATAACCCAATGAGCACCTGTATACATCTTAGGTGAACCAACTGACACCAGTGGCTTGTGAGACCGGCCACCGCCCCTCGTCGGGGTCTCGACTGTATACACTAGTCTACTCTGGAGAATCGATGCCCTGTCTCGAAACTCCCACGACTAGGGACCTTTTAAGGATGTGCTTATAGATCACCAGCTCTCACGTATATGATCGCCATCATACTGCTGGCAGTCAAGCAAGAATCCTAGGGGCTCTATCAGCGTGTAATAGCGACCTGTAAGGTCACCTGAAGCAGTACACGATGATAAAGGTAAACCAGATAGCATACTATCATCCCGAGTAAGACTGTCCTACCGGGATAGGTCCTCCCTCAATCATTGCAATCACGTGCCTGTGATCCAATAATTGACTCTGAGGGCACTATCTCCAACACCCTAGTCGTAGGTGTATCGAGACGGGGCATCGATATACCATTGTAGACTAGCGTATACACTTCTCGACCCATGAGATGGGCGATGGATGATCCCATATCCATTGGTGTTTGACATCAGAGATGGTATACGGGTGCTCAGTGGAAACTGGGTACACTGGGCGGACTCGTCGAGAACTCCCAATTGGTATTATACCTCATGTCAGATGGCAGTTCTCAGGTGACACTTGTGCAGGTTAGCCTGTAGACCCGAGATCATCATAGAGTCTTGTATGATTCCCACTGTGCTTTGATTTCCACCTTACCATGTCCATGAGGGCGTGCAAAACGGTGGTTTTTGGGTACAGTCCCGAGTCACATGGAGGCAATGAGCGATATGAGGGGTTTCGTCTCTCCCGGTATTGGGGGTTGATGTTGCGCTGTGCTCGATTGGCCGTAACAGGGAAGTCCCTGGCCAGGGCTGATTCAAAGATTTGCTGGGAAGTGTTACCAGTAGTTTCTCGACCAGTTATGAGCCTCACATCGGTACGACTTATCAGTTATTGGGGTCTGACGTTTACCACCCCTAGACTTGATATGCGACATATCAGACGAGGAGACCGGACTGTACGGGAAGTGTTGCCGATTGGCTCGACGGGAGTTGTAGCAGGTTTGCTTGTTCTCTTCTAATCGCTCAATACCTGGGTGGCCATTACGTTTAGCTGACCGCTTGCGGCTTGGGGGTGCTTGATATGATAATCACCCACTGCCGGCGTATTGACGAGTCTCAGAGTCCCACAATGGAGTTTCCTAATCCAGGCGAAACGTTGTGGTGCGCGTATGCGATATGCGCATGGACCCGATTAAAATGCGCGTATAGGATACCGTATATTGATCGGGCGGCTTGCTTTAGGTAGGGGTCGTATGTGATATGGCCGGATTGATAAATCAAGTGTTGATTTATCATTTAACCATTAGTTTCTCACTTGAAATCCTTTCTTGAGTATGATGGATGTATGCATGCATGTATACTTTCTTTATAGATTCATGCACATATGGATGTGCATACATACATACATACATACATACATACATACATACATACATCATCCATTATGGTTGCTTATACAAAGAAAATGGTGGCAATATAAGACTCACACCATGGGTTTTCATTTGGATTATTATTTGATTTTTGGTTAAAACAAAATGGAAAAAGGAAAAGATAATTCATGACTAGTTTCTACATCCTTCTTGACCTAACCATTCTCACCCACCATTTGACCATAGGTTACTTTTCCTTTTGTGTTTTTAACTCAAGTTCAATAATATCCTAACCATGGTTTGATATGAGAAGAGGAAAATATATATTGATATATTTTCTACTTTCTTTCATGAGTTATTCTTATCTTCTTCTCAAATTGCCATCATCTTCTTCTTCCTCTCTCATTTTGCTCTCTAGTTTTTTGTAGTGAGCAATATACTCATCAAGATTGGATTTTGAAGTGAAAATAAGAACCACAACATCATTCTACACAAGTTTAGCCAACTTGTTTAGAGTGTTAGCTTCATTTCGTTCACTTGATCGGATAAAGTTGCAAGCTTGGACAAAGCGGACTCCGGGTGGATCATCGGTGACCTCGAGGAGTTCAAGCGGAGCTCTTTCAAACCCCAAGTAGCCGAGAAGTCTAACGTAGGAAGCTACAAAGGTTGTACTCTCAAAACCCTAGCCTTTCTTTCATATGGTGATGTGAAATATTTAGAAACCCTAATTTTTCTAGTATCGATCCGATGCTTGTTAACTTAGCACCCTAAAAATTCTATTTTTGGTACATGTGATGCTTCCAAACCCTTCGTGAGGTGCTAGGCTAACCCAACATATATCATTTTAAAAGGTATGGACCGGGCTCAAAATATAATGAGGTTTAATGAAATCTAGACTAATCTTCATAGCCTTCCTAATCAAATATTCTAAATCGATTAGGCTTAACCATTTTTCAAAAATTAAATCATCTTACCCCGTTCCTTTTAAGGCTTGGTTTAGCAACAAGGTTTTCGAACCATGGTTTAGATTAAGTTAAAATGAAATCATGGTTTACATGTGTGCAAACTTAGTTGCATTAAATTGGAGTTTTGTGACGTCTAGGATCATCTGGGAACACATTTTATCAAACCAATTGTTCCTTTCTAATTTAGGTTTTTTTTTCTCATAGCATAGTTAATTTTTGTTTCACCCCTAAAATTAAGAAATTTCAAAATTCTTCCCTAAAAGTTTTAACTTATCCAAAAAACTTTCTTTCATTCTTTTACTCAGCATTTATTAGAGGCATGCTTGGTTAGTAAATGATGGATATACCCTCCAGAAGTCTTCTCTTTTAACTTCATAAGCTGCAGCTAGCAAGGATTAAGCTTTTATCGCACTTCCAAAATCAAGGGTTTTATTGAAAGCTAAAATTAGAGCAAATCTTTTCTATCCAACCCTTGTCCCCGTGAATCGATGGAATTCTGGAACTTTCTAGCAAACGGGATTGCAAAAATTTCAAAGGGTTTGCCCAATAAAGTTTAAGAAGGGTTAATAAGACGAGGAAGATGAAGCCATGACAAATATTTTATAAAAGAATAAGTTGTTTGAATGGACAATAACACAAGTCCCAACTTTTTACCACTTAACTCCAGTGAAAAAATTATAACTAGATTTAATATGGGTACTTTTAGTTAACAAAGTACTTTTGGAGTTGAAATTTGATATTTCAAACTTTTCGAGGAGAAATATGGAGATACCTAAGTTTTGGGGGGTGACATATGGAAAAAACCTTAAATTTAACTTATTTTTACAGATCTGAGAGAAAGAGAATAAAGACGACGGTATCAAACTTTCCGAAACTTAGCAATTTTGCAATTTTTGGAGTAAGAAAAATGAGGTTTTGAGCCTTTAAAACTTCAGAAACCGTGATTTGAAAAACTCCATTTGATTGCCAAATAGGTATCGGTTACAAATTTTGGAGTTTAATTTGGAAACCCCATGAAACCGCGGGTTCGCAAATCGTAACCGTGTTGCCAAAATAAGAGTAAAAAAATAATTATGGTCTTGTAAATTGAACCAGCTGTTATAAAACGGCACCCTCATTTTCTTATAAATTTGAGCGTGATTATTATCAAATATTCTTCATCTACTTATCATAATCATTGCAAAATTTATTATGGTAAATTGCCTAATGATCTCTGTTTTACCACTTGTGTATTTGGATACTTTATAATATTTTCTGTAACACATTAATGCCCTATTATATCTCATGATAACCACTTTCCTACCTTCATCATCGTATCTATTTTTTGTTGGTTTGATTCTTGAATCAAGTAGACAAGAAATTGTAGAAATTATTAAATAAATCAATACAAAATGTACATCATGGTAAAAATGAAATAGATAAGGCAGCAAAGTATTAACCAAAAATACATTAGGATATTAATTCGTCGAGAAAAAATCTAAAACACATTAAACCATGTGGCCCGAGTCACTATAAAAACTAAAACGCTAAATCCTAGAAAATACCTCTTACTTTCTAAAACCAACACTTTACCCTCTCATTTATAATTTATTCCCAAAACACTCTTAATTTTATATATTTTGTTAAGAAAGTGCCCTCTTCATTTATTCAATATTACAACTATCCGTTTATAGCACTTCTAAAATATCTTTTATCGAATTAAATGTGGGTAATTTCTTTTGATATAGTTTTGTGTAAAAATTCATCTTTCTTCGCAAAAATCGGTGAAGTGGCTTATCGATTGGCACTTCCACCTTCATTGGAAGGAGTGCACAATATTTTCCACATATTCCAACTCATAAAGTATGTGAATGACCTCAGCTATATTCTTGATCATTCCGAGCTCACTGTACAGACAGACTTATCCTGTGAGCAACAGCCTGTTGAGATCTTGGATAGAAAGGTGAAATCATTTCGGAACAAGGAAACTAACCTGGTTCGAGTGATGTGGAGAAAGGACACACCAGGAGAATCAACATGGGAAAGAGACGATGAGACGTGTGCAAGATATCCTCATTTATTTGTAACCTAGTTCTTAAAATAAATTGTAAATTTCGAGAACGAAATTTTTGTAAGGAGGGTATACTGTAACAACTCCAATTTCAATGTACAGAAAATTGTTTAAAAGTTAATGTACAATTGGGCTATTTGCAATCCTGTGTATACGATAAGTATTTGTTTTAATTTAGAATAATAAGAAAATACTTGTAGCGCATTGGTAAAGCCTTACACTGCTATGACGTAGCCCCTATGATTGAATTCCCCAACTACATTATCTTTTCATTTAAATTTCTTTTTTAGAAGCCCAAGGGTTTGCACGTGCACTACACGAAGAATGATAAGTTACAGATTAAATAAACATGTGCACGATGGTACATGAATCGTGAGGGACACGTGGCGCAAATCTAGAGCTCCTCCACCGGTTTCCGACCGGCGAAACCGTCGATATTGCCGGCACCGCCGGGCCCCCCGTGGGCAATGCCCCCCATATTTTCACCCGAACACTTCTTCAGCTACCCCACTTCTCTCACATTGTTTATTTTCTCTGCATTCATCCAGAGAATAATAAAACCCCATTTAATACAAATTTTAATGCATTCTTTCACCTTCTAAACCCTAATTTTCTCTATAAATACCACACCACATTTCATCCCTCCTCACTTAGAAATTTCCTGTCAAAACTCTCAAAAATTCTCAAGCCCCTTTAGTGTGCAAGTGGAGTTAGCGAAGAGTGAAGTTCCGGCGACGTTCCAAGAAGATTCCGGCGACGAAACGATGCCCCGAAGCCTTCCTTAGTTTCCACTCCCTCTTCTCTTGTTCTATAGCTTGTAAGTCCTCTCTTCTCCTAGTATAAAAAGTTCTATTTATCCGACGGAAGCGGAGTTAATCCGACTTCCGATTCGGTTTTTTCTATAAAACTCTACTTTTATTAATCAATAAAATTCCATACTGTCACATAATGTTTAACAAATATTAACAAACACTTTAAAACAAGTTTCATATCAAAATATTCTTTTATGCAATTTTTATTGTATTTTTACGGTAAAACACCACATACTACATTTCCGACATAAAACAACATAAAACTTGTATTACTTTTAGATAACTCATAAGGTAATGACCTACCTCATCACAGCTTACATCTTTGATATAGCACGATGAAGTTTTGGGAATATATTCATGGGATAACACGACTTTACAAATAAATACCATCAACTTACAAAACCATTTCTATTTAAAAGGTGTATCAATCAATTCCTTGCAATTGTGCCTCTACAACCCATTTTGGGGACCCCGATCGGGTTGGTACGGGTTATCGCACGTATTCGGGTCCACTAGAACGAGATGCAGACCTCCGAAAGGAGTATTCAATCTCGATGGAATTTTTAATGCATTTTTCTTTAGAAAATGAGATTTCTACAAGAATAAATAAAATTTATTTTTATTAAATATATAACTATTATAAAAATATCTATTTTAATTATATTATATAAATATTCCAAGTTTTCTAAATCAAAGGAATCACTTTTATATGAAAATATCATCCAAATACAAAACAATTCCAATATTTCAATAAAATACCATATATTATGAAATTAGGTTCTACTCACTAGAAAATTTTACTTTTATAAAATATACTTCTATGAAAACCCTAAAGAAGATAACTAAATGCTTGAGGTGTATTTTGAAAATATACCAAAACTATTTTTACATAAAAATCACTCAAGTTATATTAAATTACAATAAGGACCCTAGTAAACATAGGTTTAAGCGGAACCGGTCTCTTGAGCCTCAGGGAGCCGGAGAATATGGATGCTTGCCTATTTAAGGTAGACAATCTAACAAACGGTGTTATCAACACGGTAATTGTCTTGAAAATACACACAAATCTTGCCGTTCATGTGCAGCAGTTACCGATAACATCAAAACTAATTCAGAATTTCAAGTTCTCTTCAAAGTGTCTGATTCAGACTGAATCTCAATCTAATCAATCTGAATTGAATGTAATTCAAGTATAAACTACAATCCAACATGAATCCGTCTATTCAATCTATATCAATATGTATTGATCGAACCGAACCATGGATATACTCCGTCTACATGACTCTCCATTTATATCCATTATGTTTACTGATATCATGGTTTCGGCAAGTCGTCCATCTATATAAAAACAATACAATCAATACAAAAGACATCGCGGGGTTTATAAGGGGTAGATTGGTACGGAAGGTGTTAGAAGTGGCACGAGACTGTAATCATAAGACACCTAACTTGAATATCCATTGACATTGTACCGTGGCTGAACGGTTCTTGTGCTCCGTATACCTTAGTTTCTAGAATAGTGGGACTCTTCTCGTATACACCGGCATTTTCTGTACTAAGCTACAAACAACAGCGTTAACAATATAATCAAACACTATAAGATATATTCTTTTTTTGTTTATTTTATCTCTGCTCATCTTTGGAACTTACCGAGCGATTGTTCGCCGACGACATTCCTTTTCTTCTTTCTTTGGAATGTTGTCAGGTGTTTCGGACGCATCAGAGACCGAGCCCAGCACTGAGGATTTGGAACAGTTTGCTTTTGACCCGGAGCTTTAGACACTTGTACATAATTATTTCATTTCAGTTATGCCATTGTGTAGACATCACTTTCTTCTCATGTATTTACATTTCAGTTGTACCTGTAAAAAAATGTTTAATAAATAAAGTTGCTGTTCATTTACATTCATGTCTCTTGTGTACTTTACTTTATATTGCTTAGATATGCTTAACGTGTTTACTTCTGAGTAAATACGTAGCGGACCTTACCACGTCCTCTTCCCGTACACTGGGAAGCGGGGCGTGACAATTTATAGGATGAAATTAGGGTTTTGGAATTGAAGAAAGAATTAAAGAGCATTAAAAATTAGATTAAAGAATGAAATTTACTTCTCTATTAAATTGCAGAGAAAATAAACAAAACATGGATAATGGGGGTAGGCCAAGGGACATGTGTGCAAAGCCCATGGCTTATTGCCCATGGGCGGACCGTCGGCGCCAGCCAAAAGGGGGATCTCCCTGGTAGTGCGAGGGCTTTGGTGCTCTGGATTTTGGCAACGTGTACTATCTGGTGTTAACTCCATATTGCACATGTTTGATTTCTCCGACTCTTCATTTTTACGTGTATTGCACGTGTAAACTTTTTGGGCTTTTTAAAAGTTTAAATGAAAAATCAGAAAAAATAATATGTGGCTGATGAGATTCGAACACAGGGGTTAAGTCACAGCAATGCAAGACTTTACCAATGAGCTATAAGTATTTTCTTGTCATTCTTAAATAAATTTAATTTATAACTTGTACTCAAGTTTGCAAACTCCATTCTATACATTAACTTTAAAAATTTTCATACAGTGAAATTAAAGTCGTTACATCGGCTGTCGGGGGTAAGCCTTCTATTCCATTAAGAATGTATAGAGCAGATACCCATTCATTTGTGATTTCATCCGTTTCGAGTAAATTTTGGCAGCACCTTCCCGCTGTTCTCCGAGTATGCTGTAATAGAATAGATAATCATTTAAATGCTGTAAAACAACGTTGAAATGAACGTCTAATTTATCTTTGTACATGGAGAACCAGCGGAAAAGTACCGACGAAATAACTCAAAATGAATGAAAACAAAAATGAATGCAGGTATTTGCTTTATACATTTCTAACTTGTCCACACTGGACAAATCTATCGGTTATCATACGATTGAATTTTCTCATCACATAGACTACACGACGGATGTTAGCACCGAACTATACCGTCCGATATTTAACAACCTTCGTATAGTTCTATATTACGACGAACATCGAACGAATGTTAACAGATAGACGGGGACTAAGTCGCACTTTCATTTTCACATATGAGTGTCGATGAGAATATGAAAGTTTCATATTATCATCGAGTATCATATATTGGTTTTAAGTTAAACATTTAACTTGAATAGGTTTTACGTTTACATTTCGTTTTTAAAGATTTGAAGTTTTTAGTTTAGGTTAAAGTTTTCTTACGTTTACGGTAAAATTGTACGTTTACGTTATTATCGAGTATTCTACTAAAAAAACTAGTGCACTCTAAACCCTAACCTTAATTAATCCAAATTAACCTTAATCATCACCCTAACTTAAATTATCTCTAATTAACCCAAAATTAAGCTAATGAAATCAAATCAACCCTAATCAGCACCCTAACCCAAATTAACCATATTTTACCTAATTAACCCTAATTATCACCCAAACCCAAATTAACTCTATTTTACCTAATTAACCCTAACCCTAATCATCACCCAAACCCTAACCCAAACCAAAATTAATCCTAATTAATCTAATTAGCCTTAACCCTAATCATCACCAACTCTATTTAACCTAATTAACCCTAACTCTAATCATCACCCAAAACCTAACCCTAACCCTATTTTACCTAATTAACCCTAACCATAATCATCACCTAAAGCCTAACCTTAACCCAAATTAACCCCCAATTAATCCGGCCCTATAACCCTAACCCTATTTTACCTAATTAACCATAACCCTAACCCTAATCATCACCCAAAATCTAACCCTAACCCAAATTAGCCTCCATTTATCCCGGCCTGTTAACCCTAACCCTAACCCTAAAATCAACAACACCACCACCACCAATTTAAAACAACAAAATTATAAATTAAAATCAAAATTAACTCACCTCTGCCGACAAGTAAAGTTCTTCGAGGAGGTGGAGAGCAAGGCTTCGACGAGCTGGAAGAGACCAGGAAGATAGAACTAGAAGGGGTGGAGGCGGCGACGAGGATGATTGACGGCGACGAGAAACTCCACGAAGAGCTCGATCGACAGCGATGGACAAGGAAGGCGGCGACGAGAGTGGGGCGGCGACGATGGGCGAGGGCACGGGCTGGTGGGAAATTTTAGGGACAGTGGGAAAATTCTTAGCTTTATTTTTTTTTTTAAATAACCCCTTTTTTCCCTTACGGATTAATCCGTAAGTCTCTCTTTTGCGACACCATAGGGCCAAATAAATATATTGCATTTTAATATTTTTTAATTTATTTATACTCTTACGGATTTAGCCGTAGGGGCAAAGAATGCCCCTACAGAGTAAACCGTAAGGTCAATAAAAAGTTGTCCTTATGAGTTATTCTATCCGTAGGGACAACCCCTCATTATAGTGATGGGACTAATTTATGTTTAAGGTGATGTAGGCTCAAATAGTAAATGGCTAAATTAGTATTTAGTTGTAATAATAAATAGTTACTTATTCTTAAATTCATTTAATATATATTAGCTCGTCGATATTAACTCGAAATTCAGATCGCTACTCAGGTTACCAAAAATAATATTGAACATCTATATGTTTTTTTTTTGTTTTTTTACATATTTTTGTAATTATTTTCAGCTATTATTTTCTAGTTTTTAAACAAGCTTGATAAAGCTCGAGCCTCGGCTTGGGCTCAGTAAAAGCTCTTGTTTGGCTAAAAAAGAGCCAAGCTTTGAACAATTTTTTGAAATCGTTTAAATGAACGAGCCAAGCTGAACAATCAAAAGCTCAACTAGTTTGACTCGTTTAACAGCTCTATACATATATGCATTTACCATTTCTTTTTTGAATTCCAAAATTTAATTAAAAACTACAAAATGCAGCTAGGAAAAAAATAAATTTTAGATCAATTCATTTTTATAAAACAAATATCTTCCTAAAATAAATGTTCTTAAATCTTTGGTTACTTTTTTTTATATAACTTATAATTAAAATACTAATTAAATTTTTTAACTAATTCATTTTATATTTAAATAAATCATTTGCAAAAATAGGGTTTGGTTTTGAATTTTAAAATAAAACAGTTGATATAGCTAGATATTATTTTTATAATGGACTGCAAAGTTTTGTTTGAAAACTAAAATTTAATTAGCTTAGTGAATTAGCTGAGATATGACAGAAGAAAAATCGAATACTTTTAGGATTGTTATAGATAGGTAGATTATGGATAACTACCCTCGTTTTCAGGAAAACAGAAGAAGAAACAACTACCAAGTATAAGACATTTACTCTGAATAAAATAATAAGGAAATAATAATTAAAAATATATATTCATGGAAGAAGAACACTAGTATAAATAAGGGTTGCCCCTATGGATTTACCCGTAGGAGCAAAACACTGCCCCTACGGATATATCCGTAGGGGCGAAAAAATAACCTGTAGGTGCAAACGCCGTAGGTGCAAGTTGAAGCCTTGAACTTGCCCCTACGGGCAAAAACTTGCCCCTACGAGCAAAAACTTGTCTCTACGGAGTTATGTGTAGGTACCTTTTCCCCTACGGATTAGGCGGTAGGGGCAAAAAAATTATTTTATTTACGGTTTTTTAAAATAGATTTCTTGTACCTACGGATGAATCCGTAGGGCCAAGTAAAAGCCCTTACGGATACATGCGTAGGTATATATCCGTAGGGGCAAAATATAAGGATTTCTGATATTTTGCCCCTACGGATACCGTCGTAGGGGCATTTGTTTACACCTATGGGTATATCCGTAGGGGCACACCCAACCCCCTAAAACTGAGATCGGGGGGAAAATATCAGTTAATTCTGATATTTTTCCCCTACGGTTGAAGCCGTAGGGGCAACAAGTGTACCTACGGATTAATCCGTAGGTACATATGATCTGTTTTTTTTTTTAAAAAAATGGCTGCCTGATTTTTTCTCGCCCTGTGCACAATAATATATACATCAATCAAATATAAAATTAATCATCACACAACATATATCGCAGTATTCATAATCACATCTCACGCATATAATATACAAAAGAAACCAAAAAACTGAATATGATATAAATATAAAGCAATATCAATATCGTCCAAAATGTTTCAAAATATAGTACAATATGCATCATATAAATAAATACATGTTGCAAAAAATAAGAATCAAAAAGCTACCCTAGCTCGGTCCAGCTCTACCTCTGATAAACGCTAGAATTTGGCGCGCCTGCTCCCCGGTCAATAAACCATGCAATTCGGCGCGTGCGGGAGTCTGAGCGGGCTGTGGAGCTGGCGATGTGGTCTGCGCAGCCGCCGTCGAGGTAGTGGCTTGCGGAGCCACGACTGCGGGAGTCTGAGCGTGCGGTGGAGCTATAGGAGCTGTCTGCGGAACCGCAGCCGATATAGTGGCTTGCAGAGCCGCAGCCGAAGGAGATGCATGTGGAGGCTTGACCGATGTACCCCGTCGCGTCTGGACCTAACGTGTGTAATAAGCGTGTAAGAACCGTGTATTATTCGAATTCTTATCATTATCAAGTTATTTCGAAACCCCATTTGGATATCTAGTTTGGAAAACCGTAGTTTATTTTAATTAGATATGTATGTATGATTAATCAAACCTAAGTCTACAACCAAATAAGCTCAGGCTACGTACTAATATTGGATATGTTGATATCTATAATATGACATGATATTTTACTATGAGAAGTGGATAGTTCTTCACGAGCCAGCTCTCATCCCCCATACACCGGCCGAACCTCTCGGCATGATGATCGGTATAGCGATAATCAAGGGTAAAAATGAGGGGGAATGCTGCCTTTCCCTAGTAACTGTCAGAAAATTATATTTAGCACATACTGGTCTATAAAATTGACAAGAAATACCAAAATTAACAAATTCAAAGCCTTACCTACAGAGATAGCAGATGTGCTCCTCTGGTATCTGCATGTATCAAAATTTGAATAATATTAATTAATTTAAGTACATACATCGTAACAAGATAAACTCGCATATAGCGCTGCTTACACATAAGACAGGGAGTGAACAAGCTCTTGTAGATCATCAGGCGCAAATCTAATCTCATCAAGCAGCACATGATAATGAGTTGGACGTGTGGTGCCCTATTTCTCATAAGTGCATGCTGCGTGAATAAATATTGTGTTAATTTCAAACTAAATACAAATATAACAAACTTATCAATTATATAGTATTCAATTTTATTTCAAACAAATACCGAATAAGAATTTATTGTATAGGTCCATGACTTACAATCATTCCCGCATGCGAGCACATATAAAAATCATAGTTTCTAGGATGACAAATTTTATTGTCAACTACTGCCACCACCTACAGCTAGACAATAATAAAAATTACTATCTAAGTAAGAGCAAAAGGAATGTGTGTATATTTATGATATAGCATTCTAAATCAATATACATGCACTATATGATATATAAACATACCTGGAGGAGCGGGAGTGGCCTCTGTCCTTGATATGGACGCATCACCAACAACTAGACAATCAAACATTGACAATATAAGTAATTTTGACATAAACAAGCATGAATATCTATAATATTATATTCAAAATGAATATTAGAGAGCGCACCTGCAGTGAGAACTGGTAAAAGTATCATCCAACAAGGGTGTAATTTACAGAATCAGTTGAAACTCTTGAAAGTCGTAGAAGAACCTGACCTGCACAAATCTGATGTATACTTTTCATTGGACACTAAGAAGTCTCTAAAAGAAAAAGCCAATGTGAAAACCATCATTAGTTCATATCAGAAGATTGATGCTGAAACAGAGAACAAGGAATGCCATTTTCTTCTTCTTCTGCCACATTACTGTCTTCTCCTTCTTCTTCTGCCACATTACTGTCTTCTCCTTCTTATTATGTGCGCGTGCAAATTCAATGAAAGCAGAAATTCCAGTGACAAACTTAGGTTGCATACGTTGTTGCCAATTCACATACATCCAGTTCTTAACCCTGACGTACTCATGGGCCATGTTAGACTGTATCATATAAATTGTAGGTTATGATGACTATATTGAGAATATGGATTAATAGTGGGTAGGAAAAGTATTTCTCAAATGGATTTTGCATCTGAAAACCATAAACTACTAAGTAACAGCATATATAATTTTTTAGTATAAATGTTTTTATTTTAAGTTTTCCCTTATTAAATCAAATTTATTTCACTATCGAGGAATATACCAAAACGTGCACAGGCATGCAATGTCTTGGTTTTCTAGTGTGTGATCCACCATACACAATAGAAACACAATACAATATTTCGTATAGTGATATGATCTAACTGCCTTTATAAACTACAAGTGTACAAAAAATTATGATAAGAAACCATAAGAAAGGGTCGTAGCCATGCATAACCTTGAATCTACATACCAAATCGTGCACAAGCATGCAATTATTGTCACCTTGCCTTGGAATATAAAATATCTTGGAAGACTATAAACGGAGTATTTAAATCTTGATAACTTTTGACTTCAACATATATTTTTCTCAAGTACCATGAAATAAACTTCCTCCGTATAAACCGTTTTCAGGAAGATGGATTAACAATGACAAATTATCTATATTAGAAAAACACGGTATTACCCTTCTTAAGATAATACATTGTATAAGCACACCATAGCCCAGAACACGTCCTTCTATCTACGCAAAACATAAACAGCATATTGCAATAAAAGAAAAAGAACCACCATATGTAACAACCCTAATTTTCTTATACATTTTTTTTCCTATACAAAATTTTAAATTAATTTTTCAAAAATTCATAAAGGGGTATTTATTGCCTGAGCACAAGACTTAAGTAATTGATTAGTAATTTAATTACAAGAAAGAGCTTGTAGCTCATTGGTAATACCTTGCATTGCTAAACCAAGCCACCAAAGTTCAAATCCCATGCCCCACATTATTTTTAATATTTATTTTGTTTTAAATTTTTCTTCAATATTGTGTCTCTTCATCTTCTAAACCCCCATGTACACTTCAAATTCTTAGATCGGTTTCAGAGACCTTTGAAAACCCTATTTACTCCATTTTAATGATTTTTATATATTTTTACATTAAAACCTTTCATATACCCTATTTACTCCAACTTTTAATGATTTTATACATTTTTACACTAAAACCTTTCATATACCCTATTTACTCCAATTTTTAATTAAAACCTTTCATATACCCTATTTACTCCAATTTTTAATTAAAACCTTTCATATACCCTATTTACTCTAACTTTTAATGATTTTATACATTTTTACATTTTTATTTAAAAACCCTTCACCTACCCTACCCCCAGTCTACCCTATAAATACACCCCTCCCCTCTACCCTCTCATCCCAAAATCCTAAGCTCACTCTCTCAAAATTTTCCAGGAGTTGTGTACTTTGAAAACAAGCTCGCGGCGAAGCACCGACGAAATTCCGGCGGAAATTCCGGCGACGTTTTTAGGAACTACCGGCGACGAAGCAACGCCTCGGCAACCTCTTTAGTCCCCCCTTCACTCCTTTGCTTAATCGAAACCCGTAAGTCCCATTCTTCTCTCTTTTCTACTTCTCAAAATACGGAATTATGAAACCCGACAGAAATCGGAACAAACCGATTTCTGATTCGGTTTTTCTACAAAATCCCACTTGTCACCTAATCCATAACACCTAAACCTATCCATGATGACTATTAATCACATAAAAATCAATTTAGACAAAGTTTCTCACATGAAATGATAACTTTCTTGTAATA
Organism: Agapanthus africanus; assembly: GCA_030015575.1. Classification (NCBI taxonomy): domain Eukaryota; kingdom Viridiplantae; phylum Streptophyta; class Magnoliopsida; order Asparagales; family Amaryllidaceae; genus Agapanthus; species Agapanthus africanus. The sequence continues at coordinate 546,587,961 of CM057337.1, forward strand.
TCGTATTCTTTTCATAAAAATACCATAAAGTTTATTTTCTACTTCTAATCAATTCCCTCATTCCTAAACATGTTCATCTTGATAAATAAACTTGTAAAAATCAATTTGAATGAGTTTTCACACATGAAATGATAACGTTTTCAAATACCGTATTCTTACACTTAAATACCCTTATGTTTAATTTAACATGTTTAACCTCTAAACTTCACTAAACCTTAAAATAAGTTATGAGGTAATGACCTACCTCAACACACACATATATAACCTTAATTGATATTCCCAAAATTTAGAATACGAAAATACAAGACTTTTCGCTAAAATACCATATTCTTTATAAAATTTTTCTAAAAGTTTTAAGTTGTACACAATTCTAAAATAAAATCTTTTAAAAAGAAAGTACGATTTGTCATGGATTATCTAAACTGACTTTATGGTGTCTAGGCAAGTGTGTCTAGGCTAGTGGTTTTAATTAGGCCCACTACTGTGGTTCCTTCTCACTTACCTGGCCGCAATTGGCGGTGAAGAGGCGATTTGAGGCTTCTAATAACTTATCGTTTAGATCTTAGAAATAGGCTAGTTGGCTTAGGAAACCCTAGAAACTAAAATACGGAAATTTATATCCTTTTACAAATAAATACCTTATATTTATAAAACCGTTTTTCTAAATGAATAGTATTTATAAAATCTTTGCAAAGCGCCACTACAACTCACCTTTGGGGAACCCGTTAGGGATAGTATGGTTCATCGTGCACCCGCGGGCTAGTAGTGTGAGATTCAGACCTCCGCAAGGAGCATTCGGTCTCGAAAGGTTTAAAATACGTCATTTAAGAAAAATGAGATTTTGGAAAATAAAATATTTATTTAAAATTATTCTTGTATTAATATATATATATATATATATATATAATTATCATTTAAACACCTATTTTATCATAAGATAAAGTTTCCACATTTTTTTAAAAATTACAAGATTAAAAGTTACATTAAAATACCATGAATTTCAAATAAATCAATATTATAAATTAATACTTTTATTAGGATATATTCACTAGAATAACACAAATAAAATCCACACTCATTATAACTATAAAGACGAATAATAAATACTTGAGGTGTATTTTGAAAACTATACAAAAGTACTTTTTACATAAAACCCCCTCAAGTTTTATAAATTACAATAAGGACCCTAACAATTATCGAACTTCAAATTACTTTTCTTTTAGTCTGACTCGGGTTTGAGTCTGACTATTTCTGACTTGAATATGATTCAAGTCAATCTATATCCTTTAATATTCCAACTCAATATGAATACATGAATCCCTGAATCCAGTTAACAACCTATTCAACTTGACTGAACCGAACCATGGATATATTCCTTTTACATGATTCCCAGTATTCCATTTACATGACTCTACGGTTATAACTGTTTCCTGATATCATGGTTTCGGTCAGTCGGTCAATCAATCATGCAATCAATACAATTTTACAAGATAACAATATAAACATGATATCGCGAGGTTTAAGAGGTAGATTGGTACGGAATGTGTTAAAGGTGGCACGAGTTGGTCAGATTAAGACACCTAACCTATATTCCGTTGCTGTTGTACCGTGGAATAAACGGTTCCTTGAGTTCCTGATACCATAGTCTCCGGGGCAAGTGAGACTCCCCTCGTATACACTGGCATCCTTCTGTACCAAGCTACAAACAACAGCGTGAACGCAATACTACAACAATATAATAATATAATACAACTATAATAATATACTCTCTCTATCTTACACTCTTTCTATTCTCTTCTTATCTTTGGGACTTACCGAGCGACCTGTTCGCTGACGACATTCTATTTCTTTCTTCTTTGAATGTCGTCAGGTGACTTAGACCCGGCAGAGATCGAGCCATCACAAGAAGACTTGGAGCAGTTTGCTGAAGACCCTGCACTTTAGTTTCATTGTACACTATTCTTTTCAGTACTTTCCATTTCCTGTTATGCCACTGTTTAGGCATCTTTATTTCAGTTGTATTTTCCTTTTCATGTATTGTACAAAGAATGTTAATAAATAAAAGTTGTTGTTCTTTTTATACTCTTGTCTCTTGTGTATTTACTCTATATTGCTTAGCTACGCTTAGCGTATGTACTTATGAGTACATACGTAGCGGACCTCGCCGCGTCCCCTTCGCCGTACACTGGGAAGCGGGGTGTGACAGGTTTTGTTGGTGGCCCATGCAGGTCAGAGCTGTATGGAACCCTAAGCAATATAAAACACAAAAACCAGCAACTAAAACATTCTTTACAATCATGTTCCTTGAATCCCATCATTTCTTATTTTTTGAATCATATATCTTGAATCTGTCCTAACCCAAAATTCCCTCACTTCTTTTACAATTTTACCAAAACCTTCGCATCCTTTCATTCCTTCACACATTCTTCACATTTCTAAAACCCTTGCACCACCTTATTATTTTTCACATACTGTCAGTACACCAGCACCAAACTTTCCTTGGATTTGTTACACTTTTCTTTTACAAATTTCGAGGACGAAATTTTTATAAGGAGGGTAGAATGTAACAACCATAATTTTCTTATACATTTTTTTCCTATACAAATTTTTAAATTAATTTTTCAAAAATTCATAAAGGGGTATTTATTGCCTGAGCACAAGACTTAAGTAATTGATTAGCAATTTAATTACAAGAAGGAGCTTGTAGCTCATTGGTAATACCTTGCATTGCTGAACCAAGCTACCAAAGTTCAAATCCCATCCCCCACATTATTTTTAATATTTATTTTGTTTTAAATTTTTCTTCAATATTGTGTCTCTTCATCTTCTAAACCCCCATGTACACTTCAAATTCCTAGATCGGTTTCAGAGACCTTTGAAATCCCCATTTACTCCATTTTAATGATTTTTATATATTTTTACATTAAAACCTTTCATATACCCTATTTACTCCAACTTTTAATGATTTTATACATTTTTACACTAAAACCTTTCATATACCCTATTTACTCCAATTTTTAATTAAAATCTTTCATATACCCCATTTACTCCAATTTTTAATTAAAACCTTTCATATACCCTATTTACTTCAACTTTTAATGATTTTATACATTTATACATTTTTATTTAAAAACCCTTCATCTACCCTACCCTCAGCCTACCCTATAAATACACCCCTCCCCTCTACCTTCTCATCTCAAAATCCTAAGCTCACTCTCTCAAAATGTTCCAAGAGTTGTGTACTTTGAAAACAAGCTCGCGGCGAAGCTCCGACGAAATTCCGGCGGAAATTCCGGCGACATTTTTAGGAACTACCGGCGACGACGCAACGCCTCGGCAACCTCTTTAGTCCCCCCTTCATTCCTTTGCTTAATCGAAACCCGTAAGTCCCATTCTTCTCTCTTTTCTACTTCTCAAAATATGGAATTATGAAACCTGACGGAAATCGGAACAAACCGATTTCCGATTCGGTTTTTCTACAAAATCCCACTTGTCACCTAATCCATTACACCTAAACCTATCCATGATGACTATTAATCACATAAAAATCAATTTAGACAAAGTTTCTCACATGAAATGATAACTTTCTTGTAATATCGTATTCTTTTCATAAAAATACCATAAAGTTTATTTTTCTACTTCTAATCAATTCCCTCATTCCTAAACATGTTCATCTTGATAAATAAACTTGTAAAAATCAATTTGAATGAGTATTCACACATGAAATGATAACGTTTTCAAATACCGTATTCTTACACTTAAATACCCTTATGTTTAATTTAAAATGTTTAACCTCTAAACTTCACTAAACCTTAAAATAAGTCACGAGGTAATGACCTACCTCTACATACACACAAATATAACTTTAATTGATATTCCCAAAATTTAGAATACGAAAATACAAGACTTTTCGCTAAAATACCATATTCTTTATAAACCTTTTCTAAAAGTTTTAAGTTGTACACAATTCTAAAATAAAATCTTTTAAAAAGAAAGTACGATTTGTCATGGACATCGATCGTTTATCTAAACTGACTTTGTGGTGTCTAGGCAAGTGTGTCTAGGATATTGGTTTTTAATTAGGCCCACTACTGTGGTTCCTTCCCACTTACCTGGCACTTACCTGGCCGCAATTGACGGTGAAGAGGCGATTTGAGGCTTCTAATGACTTATCGTTTAGACCTTAGAAATAGGCTAGTTGGCTTAGGAAACCCTAGAAACTAAAATACGGAAATTTATACCCTTTTACAAATAAATATCTTATATTTATAAACCGTTTTTCTAAATGAATAGTATTTATAAAATCTTTGCAAAGCGCCACTACAAACCATCTTTGGGGAACCCGTTAGGGATAGTACGGTTCATCGTGCACCCGCGGGTTAGTAGTGCGAGATTCAGACCTCCGCAAGGAGCATTCGGTCTCGGAAGGTTTAAAATACGGCATTTAAGAAAAATGAGATTTTGGAAAATAAAATATTTATTTAAAATTATTCTTGTATTAATATATATATATATATAATTATCATTTAAACACCTATTTTATCATAAGATAAAGTTTCCACATTTTTTAAAAAAATTACAAGATTAAAAGTTACATTAAAATACCATGAATTTCAAATAAATCAATATTATAAATTAATACTTTTATTAGGATATATTCACTAGAATAACAAAAATAAAATCCATACTCATTATAACTATAAAGACGAATAATAAATACTTGAGGTGTATTTTGAAAACTATACAAAAGTACTTTTTACATAAAACCCCCTCAAGTTTTATAAATTACAATAAGGACCCTAACAATTATAGAACTTCAAATTACTTTTCTTTTAGTCTGACTCGGGTTTGAGTCTGACTATTTCTGACTTGAATATGATTCAAGTCAATCTATATTCTTTAATATTCCAACTCAATATGAATACATGAATCCCTGAATCCAGTTAACAACCTATTCAACTTGACTGAACCGAACCATGGATTTATTTCTTTTACATGATTCCCAATATTCCATTTACATGACTCTACGGTTATAACCGTTTCCTGATATCATGGTTTCGGTCAGTCAGTCAATCAATCATGCAATCAATACAATTTTACAAGATAACAATACAAACAAGACATCGCGGGGTTTAAGAGGTAGATTGGTACGGAAGGTGTTAAAGGTGGCACGAAGTGGTCAGATTAATACACCTAACCTATATTCCGTTGCTGTTGTACCATGGCATAAACGGTTCCTTGAGTTCCTGATACCATAGTCTCCGGGGCAAGTGAAACTCCCCTCATATACACTGGCATCCTTCTGTACCAAGCTACAAACAACACCGTGAACGCAATATTACAACAATATAACAATATAATACAACTATAATAATATACTCTCTCTCTATCTTACTCTCTTTCTATTCTCCTCTTATCTTTGGGACTTACCGAGTGACCTGTTCGCTGACGACATTCTATTTCTTTCTTCTTTGAATGTCGTCAGGTGACTTAGACCCGGCAGAGATCGAGCCATCATAAGAAGACTTAGAGCAGTTTGCTGAAGACCCTGCACTTTAGTTTCATTGTACACTTTTCTTTTCAGTACTTTCCATTTCCTGTTATGCCACTGTTTAGGCATCTTTATTTCAGTTGTATTTTCCTTTTCATGTATTGTACAAAGAATGTTAATAAATAAAAGTTGCTGTTCTTTTTATACTCTTGTCTCTTGTGTATTTACTCAATATTGCTTAGCTACGCTTAGCGTATGTACTTCTGAGTACATACGTAGCGGACCTCGCCGCGTCCCCTTCGCCGTACACTGGGAAGCGGGGCGTGACACCATATCGGAGATGAAAGACAGAGAATTCAAGCATTGTTTCATACCTTTAGAGCACACTGCCAAAAGAAACAGAAAGACAATAGAACAGATTATCACATAGGAATTGATAGATAAATAAACAATTAACTTATGCTGCTTAAAGAAGATGTGATATGTTATTATAATTTCTTTTGGGAGAATCTGGAAATATGAAATGGAGGGGAAGACATAGAAGTAGAGGGGTTTTCTTTTGGGGGAAGGAGATGAGAAATAGCCCATAAAAGATGAAAGTTGATTGCCTTAAAACTTAGATATAAATCTATCGAAATACAACATTAGAGTTCTGAGAACTTTGCCTTGAAATTTATGCTTTATTATTAACAACTATCATGGTTCATGGAAAAAATATTTGTCACGACCCGAAAGAGCACGTGACTGGCCCTTGAAACATATGAAGTCTATAGGACTCCATCTGATCCAAGTAAGCCAAAAGCCCAGAAATCTAAAACCATTTTAGGAATAAGTAAAGAAAACTGGTTTAAAGAAGTGAAGAATACAGGTTTGAAATCAAGGTTTTTAAATAACTAAGCCGAAAGTACGTTTTGAAAACAATAAAGTCTTTTCTAAAACTTTCGGCAGAGTTTCTCTTGTAAAACTGGCCCCGAATGGGGTACAATATGAATAACAATATATAAAATGATAAAGGCATCCCCAAGCGGGAGCTAGCTCTTCGTCAATCGACGGTCACAACCACGCAATGATATAATAATATACAACGCCAAGTGGCGAGGATCAAAACCAAAAGAAAGCTCAAAAGTAGCAAGAAAACCGCAATACTACTAAGCGCGACTTTAAGGTCGAATAATACAACACTGTCTCTGAGTCTGAAAGAATATACAAGTTTTTGGTTGATGGACAATTTCTAGATACAATGAAATAAATAAATACAATGGTGATTCTTGATACGGAAGAATCCACCTACCAAAGCAAATCACCCGCAAGAAGGTAGAGTGCCAGAAATGCCGCAAAGAAACCTGTACGGCAGAACCTGCAAGAACTGTGGCACAACGGGGGTGAGTTGCCAACTCGTGAATAGAAACATCTACAAGTAGAAACCGAATGCACGACATAAACCTAAGTCAACGATCAGTAATATAATCCGCAAGAGTACATCTGAGTGTAACAAGGTGGCAAGGTAACATCTAATCATGTATGTAGTGCCAGGTACTCAGGTAATAACATGTCATCAATATAAGGTATGTCTGCATGAAGTAAATATGGTGAAATATCAAAGATATCAATACACATATATTAGCGTCCCATACCACTAATATTGGTGTAAGATAAGTGTAAATCCAGTCTGTATATGATCCATATCTGTATATCTGTGGAACCCGTCCACCTGTCACCCACTGACAACAAGCATCATGTATGCAATGTGAGGATATAACCAAAATCATGGAAAACTCATCATGAAACCCGTGCCAAGCATCGACACGTAAATCCTCATCCATATGGGGCTCCGTCTGCGGTATCGGCCCTCGGCCCCCGGCAGTACGAGTCAACCTATGTCCATCTCTGGGCTCCGTCTGCGGTATCGGCCCGTCGGCCCCCGGCAGTACGCCCATCTCTCAGCTCCAGGCGGTATCCCCCGGATATCCGCCGAGCTCAAATACAATCACCGGTAGGTACTCGCCCGCCTCCAGGCTCAATCGGCATAACCCATCGATCATCTCGCCGAGGGGAACCATACCGGGCCCACCACGAACCCGCAAACGGTACATCACCTCCTCGAATCGGGTTTCAAGCACACGTCTCAGCACCGAGAAAACGCGTGGTGGACGCACCAAATATCATATCACGAGGTACCGGGTTTTTCATAAAGAGCATCTTTTATTAAATAATCCCACGGTCCTCAAAACCAGAAATCACATGAAAATCCACATCGAGAAGTAAATCCAATGCAACGTGCTATACAATCAATCCATGAAGTATGCGACAAGTAAAGAGAGGTAATCATATCGGAAATCATGTAACATGGAATATCTTGCAGTCCTCAATCTCAATCAAGTATGAATCATCTATGTTTGTGTACAGGTACATGTGTACAATATGCCAAGCAGTAATCATATTATGAATGCAACAGTACTACAGTGTAGTGGCATGGCAATTATCGATGATGAAGTGTGTGAGCCGGCAAATAGTGTACGTGAAACATACGCATCATCGATAATGGTGCTGGTGTCCTAACAGCATGATAATAGCATAATAATGAACATATGCCAGCAATGCGAATAGCAGGAAAATGCAGATATCTAGTAGTCAACACCACAGTGAAGTATCTACTATGCAAACTACATCTAAGTATCCGGTCAATCAGGAGGGGTAGGTGTAGAAACCACCTAAATCTGAGTCAATGTATATATATAAAGATATATAGTCGGTGATCTCGCCTCAATGTCATATCATAAGATATCCTCGAGTTATGAGTGCGGATCTATCATCAATATCGGCTCGTACGGTAAATCGTCGTACGGCATCCCCAATAGCTGGGTAGGGGTCAACATCTCACTGTCTCATCACATAACAGATATCACCATCATCAGATCATATAGTCTGGAGTACTACTCTATGTCTAGTACAAAACGGTAACATCAGTAAGTATGCATGCGGGGGTAAACACATATCCCAAGCCCGCGAGAATCAAAAGTCATATCCCACATATGAATCGTATCAAATCACCGATCCCAGGGCACCAAGCCCACATCATCGACTCATCTCCAAAGTCATCACATATCGTCAATCACAGTGCAAGTACAAGTGATAATCAAGGGTGTGTGTATAGGTGTAATTCTATCCTAGGGTTCGCGACTATGAACTACACTAGTCACTTCTAACCCTATACTATCCACAATACACCTATATCACAATAAACTGCAAAATAATCTATCTACGGACTGCGGGGGTGCTATACGCCATCCACCCGACTTCCCCATGTAGATATAATCTACTCACCTTGCATCACCAATTGCGGACGTCACCACGTATGCTTGTCGTCCCGAAGTCTTCACGGGTACCTACACATCAAAATATCGTATATGCGCATTAAAACCAAATCCAATCTAAAACGGCGCATGAAATCCAAAACGATACGATAAGGGGCCTATAGGTGAAAACCTATGGCACGCCTTCAAAACCATCAACAACTCCTCTATACCGTCGTATAAACGACAAATAGTCGAGGTAAAACACGTTCCACCATTTCAGAATCAAAAATACGGAATACGGAAATACGAATCCAAAACAGCAACTTAGGATATATGTCCCAGATTTCCCCCTAGATAGAATCTGTCAAAACTAGAAGTACCCAGGGCCAAGAATTGATGAAATGGGGCCAGACACGCAAAACGAGGAAAATCCCCTCTGCTCTGGCCGCAAATTGCGGCCAGAATGGGAGAATTGGCGGCCGTACGGAGGAGTTAGGGGCTAGGGTTTTGGGGTTAGTTTCCTGGGTGCCTGCACATACTACTGTCCACTCAATTTTATTTTAGGATACCTCGTATGATAGCAGATTCCAAATAACAGTGACAGAATACACAATTTCCCCGATATCGGTTTCTAAAATCCGTATTATGGGTTTAAACTTCAGGTTAGGGTCTCAATTCATACACTAGGGTGTTTGTGTATCCTCAATTGAACTCAATTTCACAATACAACCCAAGTTCCTCTCAAACCCTAACTAGGTTTTCATCAAATCCATAATATCACACAATATCGATTAAATCTTAACATGGGGTTATAGGAAAAGCTATAATTAAGCAAATGGTTCAGAAATTACCTTCATTAGCAACTCAAGAAAATTCTTGAGTTGCCCTCTAGTGGCCAAATCCATGCTTCTTTAGCTCCATGTGTAGATCTAGGGATTTTGCACAATTTTAATGAAAGGAGTTTGGGGTTTTGGGTATGTTTTTGAGATGAAGTGAGAGGATTTAGTGGAGGGGAGAGAGGGCTAGGGCAGCAGCAGCAAGGGAGAGGAAGAGGGAGAGAAAATGATGGGAGAATGGCTAAGTCTCAAGGTCAATGGTACCCCATGTCTCTCTCTCACCTACCCTCATCATTACATTTTCTTTTCTTTTCCTTTTCTTTTAAAAACCAAACCTTCTCACATCAATAGTAACCCCAAAAGAAATCCATGGCTAGAAAAATGCACAAGTGTAGAAAAAGTGATATGTGCAAGTTTTGCACAAAATTACCAAAAAACCCGATTAGCGATTTTAATCGCGATTAGCACTAAATTAGTGTCAAAATAATCACAACAACTTAAAAATGTCATAATTTCAATAATTAACCCATTTTAGAATTTTCCATAATTTTTCTAACATTTTTCCTAATTAATTGCACTTAATATTAAAATAATCAATAAAATAATATTAAATTATAAAAATTCCCAAAATCAATATTTTGTATTTTTGAAAATGTTACAATCTACCCCCCTTAAAGAAATTCGGTCCCCGAATTTAAATTTAAACCCCCAATACTAAAAACAATTTCAGTAATAATCCATTGTCGGGGCTCCGAAAATATCAACACATAAAACATCACAGCGCAATGCATGCGCATGAAAAATGAGCAGATAACTCAAAAGCAAAACTCCGTCAAGCATCTCGCAATCATCGGAGTCGAGGGAAAAAAAAACACAATGTCAAATCCAATACAAAACCGATATGATATGGATCAAAACTACACATGTAGACATCCAATCCATACATGTAAGTAGCTGATGCAAAAGCATGCAAAAGTATATCCAGGTACCGTCCACTGACTAGTCCTGCTCAGCATGAAAGCAAAAATCCAACATCATAAAAGGTACTGCTCCAAAAGGAATAAATCCCAAAATGCACGTAACGCAATCCTGTGCGTCTGGTGCGCACGGAAATCAAGAATCCATAAATGTGTCAAACAGGTATACAAAACAACATCTAGGTGCAACGGGTGTGCACGAAACATCTGTCGTAGGCAACGTGTGTGCCTGACAGAAAAATAAATCAGGTGCATGTGACATGCACGAAGAATCCCGATTTAGCGCATCTGGCGTGCACCAAAATCGTGTCTAAAAACATGCGCCCAACATGCGCGAAAATCCAAACCGGTGCATCCATCGTGCACGAATGAAAATCTAGGCCCTGCGCACTCAACATGCACGGAATCACGAAATCCAATAGCAAACACCGAACAGGCGTAAAGCATATCACCAGCACGGAGTGCAAAAATCCACCATCAAAATCCGGGTCAAAATCAACGATATAATGCGGCTCAAACCAAAATCAGGTGTACCGCAAAGGAGAATCTCACAACCGTGTGCATCAGCGTGCACGAATCAAAGCATAACACTAAAATGCATGAAAACTCTGCGTAAAATATATAAATGTCCAGTGGGTGCATGAAACCAATACCATGAAACTCAGTCACCAAAACTAAATCATGCAACAGAACGCCCAAAATACCGAAATCCAAAATGATGGATACGTGATAATCAAATCAAAAAATCACAAATCATAAATACCGTCTTCGGTAATTCCTCCTTCAAAGTCGAGAAGGAGTCGGTGCATCCACTGCTAGCAGCGCAAGACATCTACTTGCCTCTTGCTCACGATCTGGCGTCCTCTGACTCTCTGGGTCCTTATCTTCTCTGTGGGTTACCAATCTCACAGTCAATCGGCTCATCGGCCCTGTCAGGTGTGCTAACGGGGACGATTCCGTTCTGGCACTTCTCTGGTCACCTCTCGGTCAAACCTCACGACCACTCGTAAGGCAGCATATCACTGGCGTCGGCCTCTGGCTCTCTGAATGTACGTCACACATCTGATCCTGGGTGCAAACATCGTTGCAGCAATGCCCTGGAAGGAATCCTGCTCAAGGTCTCTTCCAATCATGCCTATGCCGATCTGTACAGAGGCTGGCTTTCCTGCACAACCTCTTCTCGCTCAAAAGACACCTGTGTCCTCAGAACGACATTCTCAGAAACTGGTCACATCCCAACGTCTCTGTAAGCAAATCAGGTCTCTAGTCTCGACGGGAAGCAATGACAGCTCGTCAGTGTCTCGCACGAACCTCTGGTTTCAACTGTCTCTATCGTCGTCCACTATGACGTCACGCCAAGCTACTATGCACTGCACTGTTCTCGGCCACGGTCAATCTGAAGTCTCTCACACGGACTCGAAGTCGCGTATTCTGTAGCTTCATCATTCTGTAGAAGATGTCAGGCCGAACTGGTCCTCGGGAACGCGTCCCAACCATCGGAGGAATACTCATCACTCGTCCGTCCTTGATCAATTCGCAACGCATCTGGTTAAGTCCCTTTATCCGAACTTGGTCAACTACCTTGTCGACAATGCCGAACTCTGGCCTGCTGGGTGTGCGCAAAATGACCACTCCTGGGTCCAGGTCTTTTCGTAACGTACTCCAGAAAGGTCCTGTCGAGGTTCCTTTCTCAAATCTCAATCCTGCCGAATTGCCCGGAAGTCATCATCCAATGCTGAAGCTAAAGCTTATTCCGGAACGGCTGCATACTTATCGCGCTTCTTTCTGGAAGATATATCCATATACCACGCCTCGGGGTGCGTATCACATCTCTGATGTCAGCGGAGTGGGACATCATCTCGTCGAAATATCTCGCGAACTCTTTTCTTCACTCTGCGTCAATGTCGACTGATTCGGACTCGTCTCATCATGGCTGCATGTACGGTGCTCCAATGGCTATGCTCGCATCTGGAGTCTCCCAAGCAGTGTCCCATCATGATATCCGAAAGATGTCGAACCATCCGATCGACTCGTCAGATCCTCATAATCCCCCAAGAGCTCACATCTCGGGTACAGTTAATAGTATCGAGTACATGCCACAGCGTCGGTGGTACAGCCGTAGAAGGGCAAACCCAAGCCTCACTAATGGCGCCGCGGAACCGCCGTAAACCCTAAGGTTCAAAGGCTGTCACACGGTCATTAAGTCGAGTTAGGGTTTCATTCTTCTAGAGGGTCCATAGAATCACCTGCATGTCTTTCCGTATACTTTAAACTTGGAAAATAGGCGCCTGACATTCGATCGTCTCTATCGACTCTCAACGAACCTGCGTGAAGTCGTCTCTAGCTGGAATCAATCCGCCTGATGACCTCGCGTCGGGGTAGCGAACTCACCACACGTCCTAGTCATCCATCCTCGGTGACTAGCAACTCGCTAACATCTCTCTAAGAACATGCTCATGCTGCAGTAGCTCCAATCATCTGGGTGATATCTCATCATTTGCAGCAGCAACTGGCTCATACGCCTGTACGCCGAACAACGCCTCAATCCTCCAGGAAAGGCAACACATTGGCGGTCATCTCTGAGTCGATCTGCTCTAGATCTGAGTAAGACTCTCCACACTGGAAATCTTCAACTCAACTGGGCCCGCTCTGGCACAAAATCGGACGAATTACCTTCGTCTCTCCAATCGGATAGACTAGCTATCAACCGTCGCATATCTGCCCGAAAGCTCCGGCAATCTCAGCTCGTAAGCTTCGGAAGCAACCTCCTGTCAATCTCAGCAACAGCTGGTCCATCTGTCTGCACGGTAGGCGACATCACAATCTCTGAGGTATGCTGTACATCCACAGTCATCTCTCAACTGGCAGCTCTAACAATGGTCCGATCATCCGGTGCAAGACCAAGCACTCGCCTCCACTAGAGGTCACAAACACCAACACTAACTCGAGACGTTCCCATGTCACCAGAAAACACAATGGTCGGCCCTCGTACCAAACGAGCTCACACCGGCCGTAACCCTAGCAGCAGTCCAAACTGTGCTCAAACATGGTGACAGGAATCTCAATCGAGTATCAAAGAGAGCACATCAATGGCAAGAAAGGAAACAACAGATCCAAAGTGGATACATGATCATAGGAAGGAACAGCATCAATAAAGGTACGATCATGAACTAATAGAATCGGGGATCTCAATTGGATGTATCATCCAGGATATGAAGAGAATCACTAATCTCGAAAGTATGTACATCCTAAGGTTCCTTAAGCGGAGTGGCGTGTCGTAAGTATGCCGCGGAACATACCAACGGTACGTCACTCTACTTTAGTCACCTAATCCATCAACCAAGGGTCATCCTAATACGACGAAAGTTCGGGTCGAATACCCCCTCGACCAAGTCTAAGTTCCGTAAGGTCAAGCCTAAGTTCCGTAAATAAATAACTCCCTAGGCTCCACATAGTCAAACTTAGACTCGAACCAAGGTCAACCTAGCGCTCTGATACCAACTTTGTCACGACCCGAAAGAGCACGTGACTGGCCCTTGAAACATATGAAGTCTATAGGACTCCATCTGATCCAAGTAAGCCAAAAGCCCAGAAATCTAAAACCATTTTAGGAATAAGTAAAGAAAACTGGTTTAAAGAAGTGAAGAATACAGGTTTGAAATCAAGGTTTTTAAATAACTAAGCCGAAAGTACGTTTTGAAAACAATAAAGTCTTTTCTAAAACTTTCGGCAGAGTTTCTCTTGTAAAACTGGCCCCGAATGGGGTACAATATGAATAACAATATATAAAATGATAAAGGCATCCCCAAGCGGGAGCTAGCTCTTCGTCAATCGACGGTCACAACCACGCAATGATATAATAATATACAACGCCAAGTGGCGAGGATCAAAACCAAAAGAAAGCTCAAAAGTAGCAAGAAAACCGCAATACTACTAAGCGCGACTTTAAGGTCGAATAATACAACACTGTCTCTGAGTCTGAAAGAATATACAAGTTTTTGGTTGATGGACAATTTCTAGATACAATGAAATAAATAAATACAATGGTGATTCTTGATACGGAAGAATCCACCTACCAAAGCAAATCACCCGCAAGAAGGTAGAGTGCCAGAAATGCCGCAAAGAAACCTGTACGGCAGAACCTGCAAGAACTGTGGCACAACGGGGGTGAGTTGCCAACTCGTGAATAGAAACATCTACAAGTAGAAACCGAATGCACGACATAAACCTAAGTCAACGATCAGTAATATAATCCGCAAGAGTACATCTGAGTGTAACAAGGTGGCAAGGTAACATCTAATCATGTATGTAGTGCCAGGTACTCAGGTAATAACATGTCATCAATATAAGGTATGTCTGCATGAAGTAAATATGGTGAAATATCAAAGATATCAATACACATATATTAGCGTCCCATACCACTAATATTGGTGTAAGATAAGTGTAAATCCAGTCTGTATATGATCCATATCTGTATATCTGTGGAACCCGTCCACCTGTCACCCACTGACAACAAGCATCATGTATGCAATGTGAGGATATAACCAAAATCATGGAAAACTCATCATGAAACCCGTGCCAAGCATCGACACGTAAATCCTCATCCATATGGGGCTCCGTCTGCGGTATCGGCCCTCGGCCCCCGGCAGTACGAGTCAACCCATGTCCATCTCTGGGCTTCGTCTGCGGTATCGGCCCGTCGGCCCCCGGCAGTACGCCCATCTCTCAGCTCCAGGCGGTATCCCCCGGATATCCGCCGAGCTCAAATACAATCACCGGTAGGTACTCGCCCGCCTCCAGGCTCAATCGGCATAACCCATCGATCATCTCGCCGAGGGGAACCATACCGGGCCCACCACGAACCCGCAAACGGTACATCACCTCCTCGAATCGGGTTTTAAGCACATGTCTCAGCACCGAGAAAACGCGTGGTGGACGCACCAAATATCATATCACGAGGTACCGGGTTTTTCATAAAGAGCATCTTTTATTAAATAATCCCACGGTCCTCAAAACCAGAAATCACATGAAAATCCACATCGAGAAGTAAATCCAATGCAACGTGCTATACAATCAATCCATGAAGTATGTGACAAGTAAAGAGAGGTAATCATATCGGAAATCATGTAACATGGAATATCTTGCAGTCCTCAATCTCAATCAAGTATGAATCATCTATGTTTGTGTACAGGTACATGTGTACAATATGCCAAGCAGTAATCATATTATGAATGCAACAATACTACAGTGTAGTGGCATGGCAATTATCGATGATGAAGTGTGTGAGCCGGCAAATAGTGTACGTGAAATATACGCATCATCGATAATGGTGCTGGTGTCCTAACAGCATGATAATAGCATAATAATGAACATATGCCAGCAATGCGAATAGCAGGAAAATGCAGATATCTAGTAGTCAACACCACAGTGAAGTATCTACTATGCAAACTACATCTAAGTATCCGGTCAATCAGGAGGGGTAGGTGTAGAAACCACCTAAATCTGAGTCAATGTATATATATAAAGATATATAGTCGGTGATCTCGCCTCAATGTCATATCATAAGATATCCTCGAGTTATGAGTGCGGATCTATCATCAATATCGGCTCGTACGGTAAATCGTCGTACGGCATCCCCAATAGCTGGGTAGGGGTCAACATCTCACTGTCTCATCACATAACAGATATCACCATCATCAGATCATATAGTCTGGAGTACTACTCTATGTCTAGTACAAAACGGTAACATCAGTAAGTATGCATGCGGGGGTAAACACATATCCCAAGCCCGTGAGAATCACAAGTCATATCCCACATATGAATCGTATCAAATCACCGATCCCAGGGCACCAAGCCCACATCATCGACTCATCTCCAAAGTCATCACATATCGTCAATCACAGTGCAAGTACAAGTGATAAGCAAGGGTGTATGTTTATGTGTAATTCTATCCTAGGGTTCGCGACTATGAACTACACTAGTCACTTCTAACCCTATACTATCCACAATACACCTATATCACAATAAACTGCAAAATAATTTATCTACGGACTGCGGGGGTGCTATACGCTATCCACCCGACTTCCCCCTGTAGATATAATCTACTCACCTTGCATCACCAATTGCGGACGTCACCACGTATGCTTGTCGTCCCGAAGTCTTCACGGGTACCTACACATCAAAATATCGTATATGCGCATTAAAACCAAATCCAATCTAAAACGGCGCATGAAATCCAAAACGATACGATAAGGGGCCTATAGGTGAAAACCTATGGCACGCCTTCAAAACCATCAACAACTCCTCTATACCGTCGTATAAACGACAAATAGTCGAGGTAAAACACGTTCCACCATTTCAGAATAAAAAATACGGAATACGGAAATACGAATCCAAAACAGCAACTTAGGATATATGTCCCAGATTTCCCCCTAGATAGAATCTGTCAAAACTAGAAGTACCCAGGGCCAAGAATTGATGAAATGGGGCCAGGCACGCAAAATGAGGAAAATCCCCTCTGCTCTGGCCGCAAATTGCGGCCAGAATGGGAGAATTGGTGGCCGTACGGAGGAGTTAGGGGCTAGGGTTTTGGGGTTAGTTTCCTGGGTGCCTGCACATACTACTGTCCACTCAATTTTATTTTAGGATACCTCCTATGATAGCAGATTCTAAATAACAGTGACAGAATACACAATTTCCCCGATATCGGTTTCTAAAATCCGTATTATGGGTTTAAACTTCAGGTTAGGGTCTCAATTCATACACTAGGGTGTTGGTGTATCCTCAATTGAACTCAATTTCACAATACAACCCAAGTTCCTCTCAAACCCTAACTAGGTTTTCATCAAATCCATAATATCACACAATATCGATTAAATCTTAACATGGGGTTATAGGAAAAGCTATAATTAAGCAAATGGTTCAGAAATTACCTTCATTAGAAACTCAAGAAAATTCTTGAGTTGCCCTCTAGTGGCCAAATCCATGCTTCTTTAGCTCCATGTGTAGATGTAGGGATTTTGCACAATTTTAATGAAAGGAGTTTGGGGTTTTGGGTATGTTTTTGAGATGAAGTGAGAGGATTTAGTGGAGGGGAGAGAGGGCTAGGGCAGCAGCAGCAAGGGAGAGGAAGAGGGAGAGAAAATGATGGGAGAATGGCTAAGTCTCAAGGTCAATGGTACCCCATGTCTCTCTCTCACCTACCCTCATCATTACATTTTTTTTTCTTTTCCTTTTCTTTTAAAAACCAAACCTTCTCACATCAATAGTAACCCCAAAAGAAATCCATGGCTAGAAAAATGCACAAGTGTAGAAAAAGTGATATGTGCAAGTTTTGCACAAAATTACCAAAAAACCCGATTAGCGATTTTAATCGCGATTAGCACTAAATTAGTGTCAAAATGATCACAACAACTTAAAAATGTCATAATTTCAATAATTAACCCATTTTAGAATTTTCCATAATTTTTCATAATTTTTCTAACATTTTTCCTAATTAATTGCACTTAATATTAAAATAATCAATAAAATAATATTAAATTATAAAAATTCCCAAAATCAATATTTTGTATTTTTGAAAATGTTACAATATTATTAAAATAGAAAAATTCATAAAGAAAAAAGTGCTTCGAAAGAACTTATACCTCATAGCACTTCTGAGCCTGCTCAAGTTTTCGCTGGACAAGGTAAAATTACCCTAGGTTGTGTAAAGCAGCCCCTACTCTGCAAAAGCAAGAAACCTTAAAGAATGACAAATGTGTCCATCATCCAATTTAGGTGACTAAAACGGTAAAAATACATAAAATCATATATTAAAAAACATAATTACTATATCTGTTCTACACATATAATGTAAGTATATATCATTTAAAAAAACTAAAAAAGGCTTAAAGACCCTTCACTGAACTTCATTAATAACTATTTATACAAATTATTAGATTTAACATTAGTTACTTACTAAGCATACATGTCTACAAGGTTAGAAAATAAAATAAATTTCAACTGAAATAATATACACACCGTACGTCATCAGAACCAAACACTTCCTCCAGAATAGTTATGGCTTCTAAATATAATGGCTCAGCTTTATCAAATGCTTTCCTTACCCTGTAAAGTTCTGCCTGCAATACCAAGCATACATCAATAGATAAGCTTAAAACAATTAAGAAAGTCAAATTTCTTGACAAGACACTGGCTTCTCTTGTTTAAAGGACATTTTATTGCTAAAATCAGTTAAAGGTTATAACGAAAAGAAAAAGAAAGAATGTTCTAATTGTACGTTCAAATTTATTTCCAAAATTATATGATAAAAGTAGATAAAGCAATTTAAGTTGCATCATCCTAGATTCCTAATTCAATTCTTACAATTAACGATGGAAAAACAGCATGTAAGATATGCTAAGATAAAGGCATGTAGCATATATATACATTAAGCTCCACAAATATATTTTATAATTCTTGAAACTTCAACTTCTTAACAGTGTCTAGCTCGCTCAGTTATAGCTTTCCAACATCGCTTCTTTTGTTTTTGGGCTATGTCAAAGATGTATTTATCTAATTTTGTAATCTCACCGGCAAAATATCAGCTTTTGCAATCTACTGCGGTAACAGCATCCAGTTTCTAACCCCAACCCCAACCCCAACCCTAACCCTAACCCTACCACCAGCCCTAGCCCTAACCCCAGCCGAACCCCAACCCTAACCCTAACTTCAAGCCCAACCCCAACCGCAACCCCCTGCCGAACCCCAACCCCAACTGCAACCGCAGCCCCCAGCCCCAGCCCCAGCCCTAACCCTAACCCTAACCGATGCCTTATCGGTACCCAAACCATGAACCATAGCCCTAAAACAATCAAAAATTTTTTTAATTGAAGATTTCCTAACCTGTGCAGGCGGTGGCGACGACGAATCAGTGGCGACGACGAACAGAGATGAGGAAGTAGCAGGCGGTGGCAACGACGAATCGGCCGGCGCTGGCGATGACGAGAACGGCGACGGCGAGAAAGGCGATCGGCGGGAACGAGGGTTTGGGGATTTGGGTTCGCGCGCAGTGATGAGAAAATAAGAGATAATCAGCGTAGGGATCGATCTGCCTTTTTACATAAATCCCTATTTAGATGCCCCTACGGATACGTCCGTAGGTTCTTGGTTTGCGGCTCTGTAGGGGCAAACAACAATTTAAGATTTAATAATTTTTAAATAAATATGTAAGGACCGTAGGGGCAACCGTTTGGCCCTACGGATTAATCCATAGGGCCAAACTTTATCTGCCCCTACGGATATTGTTATCCGTAGGGGCAACCCCTATTTTAGTAGTGGAAGGAAAAGAATACAATGG
The DNA here is from genome assembly GCA_030015575.1 of Agapanthus africanus. Lineage (NCBI taxonomy): Eukaryota > Viridiplantae > Streptophyta > Magnoliopsida > Asparagales > Amaryllidaceae > Agapanthus > Agapanthus africanus. The sequence goes on from CM057337.1 coordinate 546,607,898, forward strand.
CAGAATTTGTATTCTACTAATTACCATTAAATGCATGACATGTAACAGAATTTGATCCTTTTAAAGAAAATTTGGTGTGATCGATACTGGTGGAGGCCAATTTAATTTGGGCATATCTTGAGGAAACTCCAATATCATTATTTGTGTATTTAGTATCGTAATTTCTTCCCAATTGTCATCGACAAAGTAGATGCGATTCCCTTTCACGTTAGAAAAGTTTCAAGCGGACAAAGATATGCTGGAGCCATTCCTGATGAAGAATAGCATGCTTTGATCCTCCTCAGGAGATTGCATCCTCAAACAACTAATCTTGTCGCCATCGACGACTAATTACTAGACCTCAAAAGAGACTGATCTCTATATATCTCCATCCTCATCCATATCTCCATCCCTTATAGAACAAACAACATTTGAGATGAGAATACAATCAAGTATTTATATATTAAATGATCATGTAATCTGGTTTAAAATCAAGTTGGATATTTCAAATAAGAGAAGAGCATTGAAAAGCATTGGTTATGAGATCCCAGACTTTGACACGAGTAAAATTATCATCTATAGCGTAGAGAAGTCTTTTATGAAAAAGAATACCCTTATAGTGTGTTCCATCCATCATGGTCCAACCATCGATCGTCTCCACTTCTGGCGTAAGCCAATCTTTGACGAAGCATGAACCACGGTATCACTACCCATGATTTTTTCGACCATGAAACTGTAGATCTACCATGGTTATAGAAAAGATAGCGGCTGGTTTCTTCCATGCTAAACTCGAGCGCATCGTCCTCTTTGAAAGAGAGGGAATCGGCACAGTAGAGGTACTTGATGAGGTTCCCTTCATGGTTGTGCTCTCCTGTATTGGAACGGAGGGAGGGGATGGAAAGGAGGAGAATCTTAACACGTGTAATTGGATTTAGGATATGCAACTCCGATCGCTCATCAGCAGTGATCAACCATCCTTCTGAAAATCCAATCCATACGCGCTTGCGGATATCCGGCTTAGGCATGTTATCCATATGATACACCTCATTCTTGGCTATATTGTAAAGTTTGCAACCCTTGAGAGGATCGGAGAACATCAACCGTGGTGATTATGGAACAAGCCCATGTAAATTTTGAGTTGCGGCAACATATCTCCAATACCTACACATGCACCGGCAATGGATACGGTCAACCGTCGGCAATCTATCGAAGATCCCGGAGAAAATCTCAGGCGGAAACCACAACAATGAGAGGACCATCGATTTATCTCTACTATCTTAACCAGAAGAGGAAGGATCTACGAAATTGGCAAAAAATATAAAAAGTTATATATAGATTACAATAAGGGAAAATGAAGAAGACCTGATCAAAATCTCTGGACTAAAAAGAACTCCAAGATGCTTCAACCCTCTTAGTTTTGGCTAGCTTCTTGCTTTTCTTTCTCTCTCAATTTTCTTAGATGGCAGCCAAAACCTCATCTGATATTAATTGTTGTATATTGGGCTTCAACCGCTCAATATCAGTCTCTTAGGGTGGTCTCTATATATAGATATGATATATGGGGCAAGGGTAAATAAATATCCGACGGGGTTAATTAATCAAGAGATTCTATTAAGGATAAGCTTGAGGGATCTGGAGAGATCTAGGGTTAAAGCCGTCGTCTTCTTCCTTCAACCTCGATCTACTTTAGTTGGCTAGCAGGGTGATTACGTAGAGGGTTCTCTCTTGATCAAAGCGTGGTTTCCTGCCGGACGTTGCGTGCAGGTGAGAGAACTTGGATCTAAAACGTGACATGGGCAAGAAAAACGATCCCACCATCGAAACATGCATATCTATAAAACCCTTGAATAGATTGTTGGGTTTACCTAGCACCTCATAAAGGGATTGGAAGCATCACATGTACCAAAGATTAAAATTTTAGGGTGCTAAGTAAGCATACAAAGAATCAAACTTAGAAAATTAGGGTTTCAAAAACAACACTACAACACAAGTAGATTAATCTAGGGTTTTGAGAGTACAACCTTTGGAGCTCCCTACGCTAGACTCCTCGGCTACTTGGGATTTGGAAAAAGTCTGCTTGAACTCCTCTAGGTCCACGATGATCCACCCGGAGTCCGCTTTTTCCAAGCTTGCAACTTCACTTGATCAAGAGAAAGAAATGAAGCCAACACTCTAAACAAGTGGGCAAGACTTGCGTAGAATGATGTTGTGGTGGCTTTTCTCACTTAACTTGGTGAGTGTTTTGCTCACTAGAAAAATCTAGAGAGCAAAGGAAGAAGGGGGAAGAAGATGATGGCCTTTTAGAACAAGAGAGAAAGATAATCGCCTTTGAAAAATAGAAAATATATGAATATATATTTTCCTCTTCTCATCTTAAACCATGGTTAAACAATAAAGATATTATTAAACTTGAGTTAAAACACAAAAGGAAAGTTAACCCATGGTTAAATGGTGGGTGAGCATGGTTAGGTCAAAGAAGAGTGTAGAAAGAAACCATGAATTATCCTTTCCTTTTTTCTATTTGTTTTAAAACAAATGCAATAATAATACATACATATATATATATATATATATATATATATATATATATATATATATATATATATATATATATAAAACCATGGTGTGAGTCTTATATTGCCACCATTTTCTATGTATATACAACCATGAAGGATGATGTATGTATGTATGTGTACATGCACATCCATATATGCATGAATCAAGAATGAATGCATACATGCATGCATACATCCAAAAATACAAGAAAGGATTTCTAGTGAGAAACTAATAGTTAAATGATAAATCAACACTTGATTTATCAATCCGGCCATATCACATACGACCCGACCAAAAGCAAGCCGCACGATCAATATACGGTATCTTATACGTGCATTTTGACCGGGTCCATGCGCATATCGCATATGCGCACCACAACGTTTCACCTGGACTAGGTAACTCCTTTGTGGGACTCTAAGACTCGTCAATACGCCGGCAGTGGGTGATGATCATATCAAGCACCCCAAGCCGTAAGCGGTCAGCTAAATGTAACGACCACCCGGGTATTGAGCGATCAGAAGAAAACAAGCGAACCTGTTACAACTCCCGTCGAGCCAACCGGCAACACTACCCGTGCAGTCCGGTCTCCTCGTCGATATGTCGCATATCAAGGCTAGGGGTGGTAAACGTCAGACCCCAATAACCGATAAGTCGTGACGATGTGAGGCTCATAACGGGTCAAGAAACTACTGGTAACACTTACTAGTAAATCTCTAATCAGCCCTGGCCAGGGACTTCCCTGTTACGGCCAATCGAACACAGTGCAACATCAACCCCCAATACCGTGAGAGACGAAACCCCTCCTATCGCTCATTGCCTCCATGTGACTCGGGACTGTACCCAAAAACCACCATTTTGCATGCCCTCATGGACGTGGTAAGGTGGAAATCAAAGCACACTGGGAATCACACAAGACTCTATGACGATCTCGGGTCTACAGACTAACCTGCACAAGTGTCACCTGAGAAATGCCATCTGATGTGAGGTATAATACCATCTGGGAGTTCTCGGCGAGTCCGTCCAGTGTACCCAGTCTCCACTGAGCACCCGTATACCATCTCTGATGTCAAACACCAATGGATATGGGATCATCCATCGCCCATCTTATGGGTCGAGAAGCGTATACGCTAGTCTACACTGGTATATCGATGCCCCGTCTCGATACACCCACGACTAGGGACCTTGAAGGATGTACTTATGGACTACCATGTCCCCACTAGTATGATCCTCATCATAGTCCAGGTAGTCAAGCACACATCCTAAGGGCTTTATCAACATGTAACTATAAGACAGTATAAAGATACAAGTATACATGTTAAGATAAAGAGCAACCAGATAGCATACTATCATATCGAGCAAGAAAGTCATCTCTATATATGTCCAAGCATCCAATATAATATACATCATCTGTACAATACTGCCTCTAGGGTATACATACAACTAACAATCTCCCACTTGCACTAGGGCCAGCTGCTGTAGTATCGCATACCGAGCATCCCGAAGAGTCTTTCAAACTGTATCTGGGGAATGGCCTTCGTGAGTGGATCCGCTGTGTTATTCTTCGTGTCAACTCTCCTGACCTCGATCTCCCGGTGATCAACTATCTCCCGGATCAGGTGATACCGCCTCAGAATATGCCTGGATTGTTGATGGGACCTGGGTTCCTTGGCCAAAGCCACCGCTCCATTGTTATCGCAATACAAAGGTATTGGATTCTTAATGGATGGAACCACTCCAAGTTCAGTAATGAACTTCTTGATCCAGACAGCCTCTTTGGCAGCATCGTTGGCAGCGATGTATTCAGCCTCCATCGTCGAGTCTGCCACGGTTTCTTGCTTGGAACTCTTCCAGCTAACCGCCCATCCGTAAAGGGTAAAGACAAATCCCGACTGCGACTTAGAGTCGTCCTTATCACTCTGGAAGCTCGAATCGGTAAAGGACTCCATTTGGAGTTCTCCGTTACCATACACCAGAGCATCTCTTTAGTCCTTCGTAAGTACTTGAGAATGCTCTTCACTGTTGTCCAGTGACTCTCTCCAGGATCGGCTTGATACCTGCTCACTACACTTAGTGAGTATGCTACATCGGGTCTGGTACATAGCATCGCGTACATGATAGAGCCTACAGCCGAAGCATAGGGTATCCCTTGCATGCGAGCTCTCTCCAAATCAGTCTTGGGAGACATCTCTTTGGAGAGAGTGACTCCAGAGATCGTGGGTAAGTTCCCACTCTTGGATTCTTCCATACTAAACCTCTTTAGTATGGTGTCAATGTACCTGGATTGGGACAATCCCAATATCCGTTTGGATCTATCTCTATTGATCCTAATTCCCAATATGCAGGAGGCATCACCAAGATCTTTCATTGAGAATCTTTGTGATAAGAAGAGCTTGACCGATTGCAGCATAGGAATGTCATTTCCTATCAAGAGTATGTCATCCACGTACAATACGAGGAAGCCAACCTTACTCTCTGCTACCTTCTTGTAGATACAAGGTTCATCTACGTTTTTGACGAAATCAAACTCTTTGATAACGACGTCAAAGCAGATGTTCCAACTCCGCGATGCTTGCTTTAATCCATAAATGGATTTAAGCAGCTTGCACACCTTCCCGCTGCTCCCACTACCTACGAAGCCCTCTGGCTGAGTCATGTACACGCACTCTTCTAAATCACCGTTTAGAAAGGCGGTCTTAACATCCATTTGCCAGATTTCGTAATCATGATATGCAGCGATGGCAAGCATGATCCGGATGGATTTAAGCATAGCCACTGGAGAAAAGGTCTCATTATAGTCCATACCTGGTCTTTGACGAAAACCCTTTGCAACAAGTCTAGCTTTGAAAGTCTTCACTTTCCCATCTACACCAAGTTTTTTCTTGAAGATCCACTTGCTCCCAATGGGTTTTACCTCTTCAGGAGCAACTTCCAAAGTCCATACTTTGTTGGTGTACATGGATTTCATCTTGGACCGCATAGCATCCAGCCATTTCACTGAGTCCCTACTCGTGATGGCCTGCTCGAAACTAGTTGGGTCATCATCCTCCATGATGCAATCCTCGCTTCCACCATCAATGAGAAAACCGTAGTATATCTCAGGCGGATGAGAAACCCTGCTAGATCGGCGGAGAGGCTGGGGTTCGTCGGGTACTACTGAATCCTCTGGTTCTACCAAATCATCTGTTGTAGTTTGTTCTGCTGGAACGTCTTCTATTTCTACCTAAATGCCACTAGTCTGTTTCTTAAGAAAACCTTTTTCTAAGAAAGTGGCATGTCGAGAAACAAACACTTTTTGTTCCTCGGAGTGGTAGAAGATATACCTTCGCAAATGTTTGGGATATCCAACAAACTTACATAGAACAGACCTTGCCTCGAGCTTGTCCGGATTTTGTGTTTTAACATAGGCCGGACAACCCCATATCTGAATAAAATTAAGACATGGTCTCTTACCATTCCATATCTCATATGGAGTGGTAGGCACTGATTTGGTTGGAACTCTATTCAATAGGTATGCAGCTGTCTCCAGTGCATATCCCCAGAAGGAAATAGGTAACTCAACTGTACTCATCATAGAGCGCACCATATCTAATAGGATGCGATTTCTCCACTCCGATACACCGTTGTGCTGTGGTGTATAAGGAGGAGTAAGCTGAGAGAGAATCCCATTCTCTTTTAGATAATCTCTGAATTCATTGCTTAAGTATTCTCCTCCTCAATCAGATCGAAGGATCTTAATACTTTTGCCCGTTTGGTTCTCTACTTCGTGTTTATATTCTCTGAATTTCTCAAAAGCTTCAGACTTGTGTTTCATTAGGAACACATATCCGAATCTTGAGAGATCGTCAGTGAATGTAATGAAGTAGGAAGAACCATCCCTGGCATGTGTAGACATGGGACCGCATACATCACTATGCACCGGTCCCAAGAGTTCCGTAACTCTTTCTCCGTGTCCCGTAAATGGAGTTTTGGTCATCTTGCCTTTGAGACATGAATGGCAAGTATCATAAGATGATAATTCGAACGAATTCAAATATCCATCTTTATGTAACTTAGCCAGTCGTGTCGCATTGATATGACCAAGTCTACAATGCCACAAGAAGAATTCGTTCATTTCTGAACTTTTCCTCTTATTTGTGTTTTGTATATTGAGGACTGTATTTTGATTTAGAATGAATATGCCATTATGTAACGAGCCTGATGCAATCAACTTTTGATCTAGGAATATATTCATAACATTATCCTTTACTACAAAATTATATCCTTCTTAACTTAATAAAGAAACTGATATAATGTTGCACATCATGTTCGGTATATAATAGCACTTATTTAGAATCAGTGTATCACCACTTGGTAATACTAGGTGATATTCGCCAACTGCTTTGGCTGCAATATTTGCCCCATTCCCCACTTGAACGGAATGATCACCTTTTCCCAGTTCTCTACCTTTCCGTAGCCCATGTAACAATTTACATATGTGGGATCCTGATCTGGTATCTAATACCCAGGACGTAGGGTGAACTGAGAAACAGTTCTCAACAACTAACACACCTGAAAAAGATGCATCAACATGCATGTTCTTTTTGTTAATTATATGTATGCCCTAGAGGCCATTACTGTACATAGGATGTTTATTGTAGTGGATGCTGGGACATATATAGGGAAGACTTTCTTGCTCAACATGATAGTATGCTATCTGGTTACTCTTTACCTTAACGTGTATACTGATTGTCTCTCTGTTACATGTTGGTAAAGCCCTTAGGATGTGTACTTGACTACCTGGACTATGATGCGGATCATACTAGTGAGGACATGGTAATCCATAAGTACATCCTTCAAGGTCCCTAGTCGTGGGTGTATCGAGACGGGACATCGATATACCAGAGTAGACTAGCGTATACCTTTTCGACCCATACAGATGGGCGATGGATGATCCCATATCCATTGGTGTTTGACATCAGAGATGATATACGGGTGCTCAGTGGAGACTGGATACACTGGAAGGACTCGCCGAGAACTCCCAGATGGTATTATACCTTACGTCAGATGGCAGTTCTCTGGTGACACTGGTACATGTTAGTCTGTAGACCCGAGATCGTCATAGAGTCTTGTGTGATTCCCACTGTGCTTTGATTTCCACCTTACCACGTCTAAGAGGGCGTGCAAAATGGTGGCTTTTGGGTACATTCCCGAATCACATGGAGGCAATGAGCGATAGCAGGGGATTCGTCTCTCCCGGTATAGGGAGTTGATGTTGCGCTGTGTTCGATTGGCTATAACCGGAAATCTCTGGCCAGTGTTGCTGAGATTTACTAGTAAGTGTTACCAGTAGTTTCTCGAACTGTTATAGACCTCATATCGACACGACTTATCGAGTTATTGGGGTCTGACGTTTACCACCCCTAGACGAGATATGCGACATATCAGACGAACAGACCGGAGTGTACGGTAAGTGTTACTGGTTGGATAAACAGGAGTGTAAGCGGGCTTGCTCGTCGATCTTCTGATCGCTCAATACCCGGGTGGCCGTTACATTTAGCAGACCGCTTGCGGCTTGTGGGTGTTTGATATGATCATCACCTACTGCCGGCGTATTGATGAGTCTTTAGAGTCCTACACAGAGGTTTCCTGGCTCAAGCGAAACGAAATAAGAGCGCATATGAGATATGTGCGGGACCGAGAATAATGCGTGTATTTGATACCGTATTCTATTCTCGTGATGAATGTATCGATTGGTTGTATGCGATATAACCTAGTTATCGAATCAAGGATTGATTCGATAAGCCGATACATTGGATATTAGTCGGTCATATGCGATATGACCGGATCGTTAAATCAAGTGTTGATTTAATGATTTAATGTATAATTATATATTTGATATATTACTTTGCATTAACTAGTATTGGTTCACTTAAAATAGATTTTCTCACTTGATGTGCACATTATATATGTGATATATTTTTGTGCACTTGATTGTATCATGTTTGATGATACATGCAAGCTTGGGTGTAGGTTTTATTTTAAACCATGTTTAAGTGAATGGTTAGGTTTTTGTTATCTTTTCTTAACTATTTATTTTACTTATTTAGTTTAGGGCAAGAAAAGAAACGGTTGCTTCTTTTGTTTGTTTCTTTGAAGCTTCAAGAAGCTTTGACCATTCTTGTTTCTTTCCTAAACCTAACCATTCACCTAACCTTGGTTTATTCTCTACACTTAACCATGGTTGATAAAATGATAAGAATGAATTTATTTCCATTTATTCATTATTCTTATCATATTATCTTTTTCTTCTTCTTCTTTTTCAAGAAGAAAGAAGCTTGCTAGCTTCAATGGTGACTTGAGAAAAAGAGTGAGAAATCCAATTCCAAAGTGAACCCACTTCCTATTTCTTCATCCTCTATCACTTGCCAAGTAGTATAGGGTGTTTTCTTCACAAGTTTCATGACTTGGTGAAGTTGGAGCTTGATCTTGAGTTGCCTCGACGTAGATCATCTTCGGCATCGAAATCGACGACCTAGCCCGCCCATTTCTCCGATGAAGCCGACGCTAGAGTCCGGGATCCGATGATCGCAGCGAGGGGACATCATCACGGAGCTAAGGAAGTGGAGGAACAGATCTACAAAGGTTGTATTTCCGTTCACTTTATAGTAAAGTTGTTTGCTCGCATTTGTTATCGCCTAATCTCTAGTTAACGATCTAGTTTAGGGTTTCTCGGCACCAGAAAATTTTGAATTTGGCATGGTTGATGCCTTGTGAGACCTCTTGAGTGTGCCTAGGAACCCTACACTTTTGGGCGGCTTGAGAATCCAGATATTCTCTTATTCCCTGTTCAGTCTTATAACTCTTATAAGAATGAACGGGTCCAACGTTCCCCTGCTCAGTATAATAAGCGGGTTCAGTCAATACATCCATATTATTATCTTGATTAAGGCATGACATGGTCGCTGCCTGGAGAGAGAGAGAAGAAAACACTTTAGCGTATGCTCTTGCAAGATCAGATTGGTTATTATCTTATCTAATCAGGATGGCTCCCACTGTTTTTATCAAATCTTCCTTTAAACCCTAAAAGGAAAGATTAGCCGGGATTAATTACACCCTACAATTTCGCCAATCTTTCAGCCAGGCCAGTGTCGGTACTTTGAGGGAGGTTCCCCGTGTTTTCGCACGACCTAATTAAAGTAAACCTCATTTTCCCAGAGGCGTAACCCTGTTGACACCTTTCTAGACACCTACTTGATCGGCTAATTGTCCTGTATAAAACTCTCCCGGGAGTAACAATTACTCGCAGTGGGTATCGGGATCCAACTATCTCATAGAAGGTATGCAATCTCATTACAAATTTCAACACTTGAAATTCCCGATAATGCTTTTGCCCCTAGCGTCCCATGACCTTGACGGAGGCCAAACTACCCATAGGGCGCTAGTCAAGTTCAACCCGTCATTTCTTGATTGAATTAAACCCACCCGTACGACCCTTGACGGAGGCCAAACTACGCCGTACGAATACCCTAATCCAATCGCATCATATGCTGGAAGATAAGCACTAGTTAGCTACCATACACTATGCCTTGACGGAGGCCAAACTACCACAGCATGAATACTAAGTAGTACTTATCTGAAATGACGGAGGGCTACGCAGGTTTTTTTAGAAAAACCATGAGCGTAATGAACTTGATATCGTTGTAGAATCAAGTGAATTTTGAAATGGAGTGATTTTGAGGCTTTTATTAGTTTTGCTAAGAGGTCACTCCCGGTGAAGGGATCTCGGCTCTTTCCTCATCGAATAAGGTGCGGGATATATTATATATATCGCTAAGCAAAGCAAAACTGTAGCTACCCTTTTTGAAAAATTTGATTCTACAACATCTTTTAGGTTTCTTTTCTTTCATTAATCATATTAATGAAGTCCCATCATTTAAGTCATATAAACATCACAGATACATACGGCGTACACTTATGCCATCTGCATTCGCCTCGATGTCCCCTCGTGCACCGTTAGGTTAGGTAACTAACGACAGAGTAGGGCAGGGCTAGTGCGGGTGTAAAACATAAGTAACGTCTATGTAATATATCATATATACTATATACTGTATCCATCAGAACATATCAAATGATCACATCACAGATATCGCAGCAGAAACATAGATATAATGTGGGATATACTAGGACGTCCGTATTTAGTATTTAGCCAACAATAGAAAATACGGATTCCACAGTCGCGATGAATAGCCAAGCCCACACCCTGGACCCCTACGAGAGCGGCAAGCGACCCTACCAATTCTGGAGTTTAGGAGACCCGGTCTCGACTCCTCGAGATGGCCTCCCACTGAACCCCAGAACCCGGTCACCTGTGCTCCCCTCCTTGGGTCCATCATAATACGGAAAAGTAAATAATATACAACACTGGTGGCATCGACCTCAACCCGGAAGTGCCCCAAAAAAAGAGAAAAGAATATTACATTACATTTGAATTTACATGAATGAAAATTTAAAACTCTCTTCTCACATGAAACCCCCCGGCTATTCAATCGCGACAATCCTACACATCATATCTCAGCAACACATAATATCTCATATCATCAACGTAAGTAAGTATGTATACACCGATCGTCGTCGATGTATATCAACGACAATCGGTAAATACATACTACACTTACGGTCACAGAAAAGAAAGTGTAAAACTGCAATATCTGGAATCCACATTCTCTTTAGACATCGTAAATGCGAAATATCACATACTTCGTATTTCATGTCTAGCTATATGAATTCCACACATTGCATCACATTCCAGATAAATAGACATTATTAAAGTTTTCGAACGAATGATCAAATACTCAAAATTCCCTAAAGCTCAACACTTGAGCGGAATTCAAAAACCCGGAGTGTGACACAGTAGTAGCGGTCCAGCCGTAGAAGGGTCAAGCCAACGCCTCACATGTGGCACGCCGTACTGCCCCAAACCCTAAGGTTCAAAAGGCTGTTCAAGACGGTCACATAATCGAGTTAAGGTTTGTTGTCTTCTAGAGGGTCCACCACAAACAAACTTGCACGTATTTCCGAAAGATTTAAACCCCGTGAAAGAGTGAGTAAATGATACTCGTTCGAACAATTCAATACTTTCTAAATTACCCAAAAAGAAACACGAAATAAAAATTCCGATCGAATCACCGACTCCAAAACAATCTCCAGAACATACAGCGCTAAATTCAGATTAAAAATACCCCAAAAATTATACAAGCAGACAAAATAATTACTGTACAAAAACGATACAGAGATTCATCAGTACGGCCACGGAACCGCGGCCCAAGCAGGCTATTGCCGCGGTTCCGCGGTGAAAAGTACTGTTCATGGGTTCGTTTTTCACAGTATTGCTTATATTTTCCTGCTGAATTTTTAAGTATTTTTATTTATGAAAAAGAACAGTTTTGAAAAAATGTCCAGAGAGTGCTAAAAATCCGTATTTTTCGGTTCGATCGGAGTTTTAACTTCGTTAAAGTGTCTCCTAATGTTCTAGGTCGGCTCTGATACCAATATTGGGTTTACTTAGCACCTCATGAAGGGATTGGAAGCATCACATGTACCAAATATTAAAATTTTAGGGTGCTAAGTAAGCATACAAAGAATCAATCCTAGAAAATTAGGGTTTCAAAAACAACACTACAACACAAGTAGATTAATCTAGGGTTTTGAGAGTACAACCTTTGTAGCTCCCTATGCTAGACTCCTCGGCTACTTGGGGTTTGAAAACGTCCGCTTGAACTCCTCTAGGTCCACGATGATCCACCCGGAGTCCGCTTTGTCCAAGCTTGCAACTTCACTTGATCAAGAGAAAGAAATGAAGCTAACACTCTAAACAAGTGGGCAAGACTTGTGTAGAATGATGTTGTGGTGGCTTTTCTCACTTAACTTGGTGAGTGTTTTGCTCACTAGAAAAATCTAGAGAGCAAAGGAAGAAGGAGGAAGAATATGGTGGCCTTTTAGAACAAGAGAGAAAGATAATCCCCTTTGAAAAATAGAAAATATATGAATATATATTTTCCACTTCTCATCTCAAACCATGGTTAAACAATAAAGATATTATTGAACTTGAGTTAAAACACAAAAGGAAAGTTAACCCATGGTTAAATGGTGGGTGAGCATGGTTAGGTCAAAGAAGAGTGTAGAAAGAAACCATGAATTATCCTTTCCTTTTTTCTATTTGTTTTAAAACAAATGCAATAATAATACATATATATAAAACCATGGTGTGATTCTTATATTGCCACCATTTTCTATGTATATACATCCATGAAGGATGATGTATGTATGTATGTGTACATGCACATCCATATGTGCATGAATCAAGAATGAATGCATACATGCATGCATACATCCAAAAATACAAGAAATGATTTCTAGTGAGAAACTAATGGTTAAATGATAAATCAACACTTGATTTATCAATCTGGCCATATCACATATGACCCGACCAAAAGCAAGCCGCCCGATCAATATACGGTATCTTATACGCGCATTTTGACCGGGTCCATGCGCATATCGCATACGCGCACCACAACGTTTCGCCTGGACTAGGTAACTCCTTTGTGGGACTCTAAGACTCGTCAATACGCCGGCAGTGGGTGATGATCATATCAAGCACCCCCAAGCTGCAAGCGGTCAGCTAAACGTAACGGCCACCCGGGTATTGAGCGATCAGAAGAAAACAAGCGAACCTGTTACAACTCCCGTCGAGCCAACCGGCAACACTACCCGTGCAGTCCGGTCTCCTCGTCTGATATGTTGCATATCAAGTCTAGAGGTGGTAAACGTCATACCCTAATAACCGATAAGTCGTGCAGATGTGAGGCTCATAACGGGTCGAGAAACTACTGGTAACACTTACCAGTAAATCTCTAATCAGCCCTGGCCAGGTACTTCCCTGTTACGGCCAATCGAACACAGTGCAACATCTACCCCCAATACCGGGAGAGACGAAACCCCTCCTATCGCTCATTGCCTCCATGTGACTCGGGACTGTACCCAAAAACCACCGTTTTGCACGCCCTCATGCACGTGGTAAGGTGGAAATCAAAGCACAATGGGAATCACACAAGACTCTATGACGATCTCGGGTCTACAGACTAACCTGCACAAGTGTCACCTGAGAACTGCCATCTGACGTTAGGTATAATACCATCTGGGAGTTCTCGGCGAGTCCGTCCAGTGTACCCAGTCTCCATTGAGCACCCGTATACCATCTCTGATGTCAAACACCAATGGATATGGGATCATCCATCGCCCATCTCATGGGTCGAGAAGTGTATACGCTAGTCTACACTGGTATATCGATGCCCCGTGTCGATACACCCAAGACTAGGGACCTTGAAGGATGTACTTATGGATTACCATGTCCCCACTAGTATGATCCTCATTATAGTCCAGGTAGTCAAGTACACATCCTAAGGGCTTTACCAACATGTAACTATAAGACAGTATAAAGAGACAAGTATACATGTTAAGATAAAGACCAACCCGATAGCATACTATCATATCGAGCAAGAAAGTCATCTCTATATATGTCCAAGCATCCAATATAATATACATCATCTGTACAATACTGGCCTCTAGGGCATACATACAACTAACAATGATTTACTGTGAAGTTGTTCCAGTGGGAACTCCTGTGGCGTGTGTTAAATTTCATAAGAAACAAAAATCCCTAAAAAAAGGGGAAAAAAATAAATGGAGCGGTTTAATAAAAAGAGAAATTTGTTAGATTGTTTGTGGCATAATTGTGATGTGCGTGGCGTACTTAATGAATAAAGACGCATGCTGAACTCATTAATAAAATCTAACAAATTTCAAGTGAGATATTTCGTAATAGAGGCGTGAATTAAGATTCAACTATCTTATCTATTCCGCTTCTAGAAATCCTAAACCATCTTCCAATTATTTTAATAAAATTTTAAATTTTATAATTTTGAAAGATGTGGTTGGGGCCGTAGGTTTTTCTTCTCTTTCTTCGTGGTATAGGTTTATTTTTGTTGTTAAGATGGGTTGAAGACGAAGCGTTTTTTAGGAAAGAACGATACTCTAGTAAATGTCAATAGTTTTAACGCATCCATAATAAAATCAAGACATCATCAGCCTCTGTTGATAAAATTAAAATACTGCAAGTGCATGGCTCGTTTGTAGTAAACGCGTAAGTACGAGTCGATCTCACATGGAAGACTATTAGTTAATTATTTGCTCAATCAGATTAAAAATAAAAATCTAATTTTTATACTTAAAATTTAAAAAGATGATTTTTACCACTTTAAAATTAAAATAGAAAATAAGAATAATTAAATTTAATGATAAAAGGGCATACCTAGGGTGTTGAATCCCCTAGACTAGTTATAAAAAAATCTGCATAAATTATAATCTTAAAGTCTGTATTTTTACAACCTATGACCTAGTTTGAAAGTATAGACTATATGAACTCTATCCTATATAACCTATCAAGCTACCTTATTCGTAAGTTTATTAAAATATAATTTTTAATATTCTAAAGCAAATTAAACTTAAATATGATCTCATTAATCCTAAGTATATGCTATTAGTACTACAAATAGAGGTTTCCCCTACGGATATATCCGTAGGGACAAGAGATTACCCTGTACGTGCAAACACCGTAGGTGCAAGTCTTAGCCTTGAACATGCCCCTACGGTCAAAAACTTGTCCATACGGCGTAATGTGTAGGTCCATATGTCCCTACGGATTAGACTGTAGGGACAAAAAAGTCATTTAATTTATCGGTTTATAAAATAAAATAGTTGCCTTACGGAGTTATCCGTAGGGCCAAATGTCTGCCCCTACGGATACATGCGTAGGTCCCGATGTGTAGGGGCAAAATATCAGGTATCCTGATATTTTGTCCCTACGGATACCTGTGTAGGGGCATGTTTAAGCCCCTACGGACAACTCCGTAGGGATAAGTATAACCCCCTTTTACTGAGATCATAGGTGCAAAATATCAGGTATCCTGATATTTTGCCCATACGGATAAATCAGTAGGAACAAATTAGGACCTTACGGATTAGTCCGTAGGGGCAAGGTTGGGCCCTATGGATTAATCCGTAGGGACATATTATCAGTTTTTTTTTTTAAAATGGCTGCCTGTTTTTTTCTTGCCCTGTGCACAATAATATATACATCATATATAAAATTAATCAACACGCAGAATATATACCACAATATTCATAATCACATCTCACGCATAATATACAAAAGAAATCAACAAGCGGAATACGATATCAATATAAATACGCATACACCACCAATATCAATATCGTCCAAAATATATACAATATGTATCATATAAATAAATACATGTTTAAAATATAAGAATCAAAAAGCTACCCTAGCTCGATCCAGCTCCACCTCTGATAAACGCCGTAATCTGGCGCGCCTGCTCCTCGGATATACCCTGAGTCAATATCTCGAGTAATGCGGAGTGTGCGGGAGTCTGAGCGGGCTGTGGAGCTGTAGAGTGGTCTGCGCAACCGCCGCCGAGATAGTGGCTTGCGGAGTCGCAGCTGCGGGAGTCTGAGCGGGTAGTGGAGCTATAGGAGTTGTCTGCGGAACCGCAGCCGAGATAGTGGCTTGCGGAGCCGCAGCCGAAGGAGATGCATGTGGAGGCTCGGCCGATGTACCCTATCGAGTCTGTTCAATTTTGTGTGCAGTAAACGAGTAAGAACTGTGTATTAGTCGAATTCGTATCATTATCAAGTTATTGCGAGACCCCAATCTATGTATACTTAGGGACTTAGGCATCGTTTGGATATCTAGTTTGGAAAACCGTAGTTTATTTTAATTAGATATGTATGTATGATTAATCAAAACTGTTAGATATGTATGCCCTAGAGGCCATTATTGTATAGTACGAGTTTGTATAATACATTTTGGAGGCTTAGGATATATATATGGTTTTACGACAGTCTTGCTCGATATAGTAGTATGCTACTTGGTTTGTTTCTATCTTAATATGTGTATATGTTTCTTTTAACACAACAACAACAACAACTGAGCCTTTTATCCCAAGCATAAGGGGTAGGCTACATGAACCAACATGAGAATCACGCCGGGTCCAACACATGAATCCTCTGTCTCCACTCACTTCTATCGAACAATATACTTTCATTGAGTCTTTTGGCAACCATATCATTTCGTATCACCTCCATCCATGTTTTCTTCGGTCTCCCTTTTGCCCTTTTGCCATTACCCATATCGAGAGTATCTATTCGTCGAACCGGTGCTTCCATAGGTCTGCGTCGCACATGACCAAACCATCTAAGCCGGTTTTCCCGCATCTTCTCCTCCACGGGTGCTACACCAACTTTTGCACGGATATCCTCATTTCGTACCTTGTCTTTTCTAGTGTTACCGCACATCCAACGAAGCATGCGCATCTCCGCTACGTGCATCTTCTGTGTATGATGCTTCTTAGGAGCCCAGCATTCTGTACCATATAATAAGGCAGGCCGAATAGCGCTCCGATAAAACTTCCCTTTCAATTTTAACGGAAAGTTACGATCACACAAAATCCCTGTTGCACTCCTCCATTTCAACCAACCAGCTTGGATCCTTTGATTAACATCACTATCGATCTCCCCATTCCTTTGGATGATGGAACCTAGATATCTAAACTGGTCGCTCGGTGATATCTCTTGTCCTTCCAATGTTATACCAATATGGTTTTGATTTCTCTGGCTACTAAATTTGCAGTGCATATATGCTGTCTTGGACCTGCTCAATCTGAATCCCCGAGATTCCAATGTTTGTCTCCATAATTCCAATTTGGCATTAACCCCTGCTTTCGTCTCATTTACTAGAACAATATCATCAGCGAATAGCATGCACCAAGGGACTTCATCTTGGATAGTTCTAGTAAGCTCATCCATCACGATGGTAAACAGGAAAGGACTTAATGCAGATCCTTGATGTAAACCAATAGTAATCGGAAAATCACTTGTTAAGCCACCGCAAGTTCTGACATTTGCCACTACTCCGTCGTACATATCCTTGATTATGTCAATATACTTGACGGGGACCCCCTTTTTCATCATTGTCCCCCATAATACCTCTCTAGGTACCTTGTCGTACGCTTTTTCTAAATCAATAAATATCATATGCAAATCTCTTCTCCTCTCTCGAAAGCGCTCAACAAGTTGACGAAGCAAATGAATCGCCTCTGTCGTCGATCGTCCAGGCATGAACCCAAATTGGTTCTCTGTTATCTTAATATCCTTCCTTAGCCTATGTTCAATCACCCTCTCCCAAAATTTCATGGTGTGACACATTAGTTTTATTCCACGGTAGTTTGAGCAACTTTGAATGTCACCCTTATTCTTGTAGATAGGTACAAGGATACTTTTCCTCCATTCATTTGGCATCTTTTTTGTCTGCCAAATCTTATTAAACAGATCTGTCAGCCATTTAACGCCTATTTCGCCTAAGCATCTCCAAATCTCGATAGGAATCCCGTCAGGACCAACCGCTTTTCTTAAACCCATTCTGTTCAAAGCTTCTTTAACCTCAGTAAGTCTTATTTTACGCATGAAATCACGATTTATATCTTGAGATTGAATGACAAGTCCATCCAAATTCTTAGTAAAGCTCTCATTGAACAATTTGTCAAAATAATCTCTCCATCTTTCCTTGATATCCTCATCTCGAACTAAAACCTTCTGATTTTCATTTTTGACACACTTCACCGCACATAAGTCTCTGGTCTTCCTTTCCCGCATTCGAGCAATCCGGTATATATCATTTGCAGCCTCTTTAGTGTCTAATTTCTCGTACACCTCCTTGTAGACCGTAGATTTAGCTTCCCGAACAGCTTTCTTAACTTCCTTTTTAGCCATTTTGTACTTCTCAAATCTCTCCACATCTCTACTTTTCTTCAAATCTTTATAAGAATCCCTTTTAATTTTAATAGCAGCCTTTACATCTTCATTCCACCATGATATGTCCTTAGATGGTGGAGCACCACCTCTCGACTCACCAAGTAGATCTCTAGCTACTTTCTTGATACAACTAGCCATTTTGTTCCATGTTTTGTCTGGATCATCTTCCGACTGCCAATCCGCTTCTTGTACTACACGATCTATAAAAGCCTTTTGATTACCTTCTTTCAATCGCCACCATTTAATTTTAGGCTCTACCTTACGTCTAATCTTCCTAGGTTCTCTTCTAAATCGAAAATCTAGAACTAAAAGTCTATGTTGGGTAGTTACACTCTCACCTGGCACTACCTTACAGTCGATATAACAACCTCTATCTATTCTTCTCGTCAGAAAAAGTCTATTTGACTAGCATTTGATCCGCTCCTAAAAGTGATAAGGTGGGACTCTCTTTTCCTAAACCAGGTGTTTGCTAAGATCAAGTCATAAGATAAAGCGAAATCTAGAATCGAGTCACCTACTTCATTCCTTTGTCCGAAACCAAAACCTCCATGGATAGTATCAAACCCACTACGACTAGTACCTACATGTCCATTAAGATCACCACCAATAAATAACTTTTCTCCACTAGGTAGAGCCCTTAGGATTTTGCTTTTAACATATCACTAAAAACATATTGGTAGAGCCCTTAGGATTTTGCTTGACTACCGGCGTTGTGATGGCGATCACACTAGTAGGGGCTGTGTAGTTTATAAGCACATCCTTATTTTGGTCCCTAGTCGTAGGATTATCGAGATAGGGCATCGATACTCCAGAGTAGACTGGTGCATACGCTTCTCTTCCCAGCAGGGGAGATGGTCTGTCCCACAGCCATTAGTACGTCGTACTGGAGATAGTATGCAGGTGCTCGTTAGGTTACGAGTACACTGGACAGGACACATCGGGAACTGTTGGTTGGTATTATACCTATCATCAGTTAATAGTTCCCAGGTGACATGAGTACAGCTTAGTCCGCTGACTTGACACTGTCACTTCGCCTCGAGTGTGTTCCCACTGTTCTTAGATTACTACCCTACCACGGCTCTACTGAGTCGTGCAAACAGGTAGTAGTTGGGTGCAGTCCCGAAGCACTTGGAGGCAGTGACGGTTAGACAGGATCCGTCTCTCCCGGTATTGGGGGTTGATATCGCGCTGTGTCTAGGAGAGCCATTACACAAAGTCCCTGGCCAGGGCAAGCGAGAATTGCTGGTAGGTTTTCCAGTAGATTCTTAGGGTGTTTTGGGCTACACTCCGACATGACTTGTACCGCTATTAGGGGACTGACGTTTACCGCCCCCTAGGCCCGCCATGCGATATTCTCAGACGAACAGACCGGACTGTACGGAGATTGTCACATTCAAGCTCAGTAGGAGTTCGATGGGTTCACCTCATCAGTCTTCTTATCGGCATCTACCTGGGGACCGTTACGTACAGCTAGTACCGCTTGCGGCTTGTGGTTAAACCCACTGCCAGCGTAGTGTCGAGCCTTTAGAGTCCCACACAGAGGGTTACCCACCTTTGGGCAAAACAGAGTAGAGGTTGCATGGTTTTGCGACGGGGTTCGTTCACATCCGCGCACTTGTCCACGTTTGGTGTCCGGACAGTAGTTACTAGCGGGCTTTGGTTTAAGCCAGATCCTAGTAATTGTTTTGGGATTGGTTTTGTCTCAGTATATTCGTGTTCCTTAGAGCACGGATGCGGGTGTGTATGCACAGTTGACAGAGGCAGAGGCAGAGGATTCTCATTAGGCTTGTTGACCATTTGGCTTTGGTTGACTTGTTGACCGTTGACCTTTCTTTAAACCCTAATGAGAATATGATATATGATTAATAATATTAATTAAGTATTATTGTGCCATGGTTGAGTTGAAAGTTTGACTTTTGTTGACTTGTTGACTTTGTTGACCGGTTGACCATTTTGGACTTGTTGACCATCATCATTTCATGGCTATCATTTCATGGGTATGACTTTTGCTTGCTTGTTGTTTGCAAAATGCAATAATAGCATGAAATGATAATGGTCATTGAAACTAACCATCACCATATACTTAATTATTATTATTATTATCATTATTCTCACTTTTGTGAGAAGGGGTTGGATTATGAGAGCTCATTCTATCATTCTCTTTCTCTCTCCTAGAATGAAAGCTCTCCCTCTTCCTCTTCCTCTCTCAAGGTTCAAGTGTTCCATGAGTTGGAAATCATGAACTTTTGAGACAAAACCACCACCACTCTTCTCTACTCAATCTAAGGTATTAGGTTTAGCAAACCAAACACCTTAGTCATCCCTAGGTTGAGATTGGAGGTCAATTTCGAGACCCTCGGGTGGATCCATCTATGGCAAAGAGGAGACGACAAGGAGGATCCGTTCAAGCAACTATAAGGAGCAAGCAAGAAGAAGAACAACAACAAGAAGAGAAGGAGTTCAAGACCAATGTATAACCATTCTACATAGTAATTAGAACTTGTAGAATATTTGTTAGTTCTTGTTTAGCAACGATCCTTCTTGTACGGTCCATGTTACCTAGTTAGGAAAAATTTTCGTTTTACCTATTCCGCCTCCCCGAAAGGACCGGGGTGGGTAACGTGGACCTAACAAAAACTAAGTCTACAACCAAATAAGCTCAGATTACGTACTAATATTGGATATATTGCTATCTATAATATGACATAATATTTTACTCTTAAGTAGTACACATACCAACATCTCCTTCAACTCCTGAAAGGTGGCCTTCAAGGTGTCCAGTTCTTGCTGGAAACGTCACTCACTGGAGATGGAGGAAGTAACCGCCGGAGTGGAGTCCAACCTCATATGGGCCCTGCTAGGACCCAGTCCCCAGCCTCTCTCCCAACCTTCTCTTTTATTCTTACCCTCTCTCAACCCATTTCTCTCTCTCTCTCTCCAATAATTCTCTCTTGCCTTTACTTTAGTTTTTCTTTTCTTTTTAAAACCACATCACATAATACCACTATAAAATTACTAATGAAACATGTAACATGTCATGTTGCACTAATCATGGAAAAATGTAGAAACACGAGTTTGGCTTAATCGCGATTAGTGGTGCACTAATCCGGTTTAATTTTAAACTTACATATAATTAATTATAAAAATGCCAAATCCGATAAATATATTCTTAAAAAAATAAATCATTTTAATCTCCAATATTTCACAAATATTGGTATATATTTATACCAATTTACGAAAACCCCAATTTCGCAAATCGTGTAGTTTTCGCAAAATATATTATTTTTATATTAAATTCGAAAAATAATATTTTATATTTTATGAAATGTTATAATCTTCCCCCCTTAAATAAATTCGGTCCCTGAATTTAAATTTAAACCCCTAAATGCTAAAGTATTTAAACAATCAACTCAAATCAACGGGGCTTCGAAATCACAGAAGATATAGAAACTACAGCGCATCGCGTGCAACTGAAAACGAGTACGAACCTAAAAATCGAACTCCGTCAAGCGTCACGCAAATTATCAGATTTGCACGCATATCATCGGAGTTACAATGGAGATACAGATCTCAAAATCCACTACTGAAATCCCATATGCACTAGTCAAATATTATAATACTTATATAGTATGCATCCTTGAAAAAGCTCTTAAAACTGAATAAAACATATGCAAACTCTTCTTTGAATCGCCGTGTGATGCGTAATTCATGACATAAGTGACAGACGCTCATTTTTAAAGTAATAAATATATCTATATATGTTTCTGCTCAAATTATACGTTTCGCCGTTTTGAAATATCCCAAAAGGTTTTTCTTTGTAAACGTTCATGTCGCTCGCGGACACGTAGGATATAGCGAGACTATAGCTCCTTTTTGAAAACCTCTTGTTAAACTTTTAATACATGCAATGTACTCAGGTACTGTCCTCAGATCAGTCCTGTTCGGCTACTACATAATATAGTGCCCATCATGAAAACAAAGTGCTCAAGAGCAAAATCAGCCCCAAAGGGCGTATCCAATAATAACGTGCGTCTAGTGCGTACGGAAATCAAATCCAAATACAAGTGCCACAATATGTACAAAAGCAAAAACTAAGTGCAATAGGTATGCACGAAAGCATCTGTCCAGTGCAACGGGTGTGCACGACAACAACATCTAGGGCATCTATAGTGTACGAAAATCTCAATCCAGTGTGACTATCATGCACGAATGAAAATCCGAATCGAGTGCATCCGGTATGCACAAAATCACATCTCATATCATGCGCTCAATCTTGCACGAAAATCCAAATCAAGTGCATCCGTCATGCACGAATGAAATCTAAATCAAGTGTATCCGACATGCACAAAATCCAATACCAAGCGCCTAATATGTGAAAATCCAACCCAAGCGTGTCAGGTCCGTATAAAGCATCTAGTGTAGTAAAGCACACGAAAATGAACGTCAAGTGCAAACATGCACAAAAACATAAATCTGGTAACACAAATGCTCAAAGACATAAATCGGGTGCAACCAATGTACGGGGTATAAATATAGTGTAATCAATGCACGAAATACCCACCTGGTGCAACAAATGTATGAAATGCAAATCTAGTACAACAAATGCATGAAATACCTACCTGGTGCAACAAATGTCTGAAATGAAAATCTAGTGCAACATATGCACGAAATACAAATCTGGTGCAACAAATGCACAAAACACAAATCGGGTGAGTCCAGTGCACGAAATACAATTCTAGTGCAACAAATGCACGAAAACTCATCAATAACTCAAATGCGTATAAAAAGAAATACCGAGTATACCAAGGTGTATAAAACCATAAATGCGTGCAACTGCGTGCACAAAACACGTATCAATGCACTGCAAGTACATGTAAGCTATACCGAGCGGAAAAACCAAATCGAGTGCGTACCACATGCACAAAATCAAATCAACCGTATGAAATCCACGAAATCATAAACACGTGCAGCCAAGGCACAAAATCGAAGTGCAATAAATATGCACAAATCATAAACTAACACAACGACGTATAAAAAATATCTCAAGTGCAATGACTATGCACAAAAATGTAAATACCCAGTAGGTGCAGCCATGATGCACGAAACAATATCATGAAACTCAATCATCAAAACTCAAATCCAAGCGATATAAGCGTGATACTCGGATCACAAACGCAAATCGCAAGAATTGACATTGAGGCACACCTCCTACAATGCCGAAAAATGTGGTGCGCGCAAAACTGGCAGAGCAAGAACATCCGCTCTCCACCTGCCACGGTCTGGCGTCCTCTATCTCTGGGTCCTCATTTCTCTGTGGATTATCGATCTCTCAATCCATCGGCTCGTCAGCCCGGTCAGGTGTGCTAACGGAAACGATCCCGCTCTGGCACTTCTTGTTGGAGATAGTGCCCTCAGAGTCAATTATTGGATCACAGGCACGTGATTGCAATGATTGAGGGAGGACCTATCCCGGTAGAACAGTCTTACTCGAGATGATAGTATGCTATCAGGTTTACCTTTATCATCGTGTACTGCTTTAGGTGACATGACATGTCGCTATTGCACGTTGATAGAGCCCCTAGGATTCTTGCTTGACTACCGGCAGTATGAGGGCGATCATATACGTGGGAGCTGGGGTCTACAAGCACATCCTTAAAAGGTCCCTAGTCGTGGGAGTTTCGAGATAGGGCATCGATACTCCAGAGTAGACTAGTGTATACAGTCGAGACCCCGACGAGGGGCGGTGGCCGGTCTCACAAGCCACTGGTGTCAGTTGGATCACCTAAGATGTATACAGGTGCTCATTGGGTTATGAGTACACCGGACAGGACTCGCCGGGAACATGCTAGTTGGTCTTATACCTGACGTCAGATAGCAGTTCCCAGGTGACATGTGTACAGGTTAGTTCATCGACCTGGGGATCGTCATTTGTCTCGTGTGAGTTCCCACTGTGCTTTGATTACTACCCTACCACGGCTCAAAGGAGTCGTGCAAACAGGTTTTAGTTGGGTACAGTCCCGAGCCACATGGAGGCAGTGAGCGGATCTTCGGGGGTTTCGTCTCTCCCGGTATTGGGGGTGAGGTCGCGCTGTGTCTAGGAGAGCCATTACACGAAGTCCTTGGTCAAGGCAGGAGATTTACTGGTAGGTATTCCAGTAGTATCTCAGGGTGTTCTGGGCTACACTCCGACACGACTTGTACCGCTTTTGGGGGTCTGACTTCTACCAACCCCCTAGGCCCGCCATGCGATGCTCATAGACGAACGGACCGTACTGTACGGATATTGTCACTGACAGGCTCAGTAGGGTGTCAGGATGAGTTCGCTCATCGACGTCCCTTTTAGTCAATAGCTGGTGGCCCGTTACGTATTGGCTTATACCTCTGACGGGCTAGTGGTTAAATCCACAGCCATTGTATTGACGAGTCTTTAGAGTCCCCCACACTTTCAGTTACTCAGTTTTCGGGCGAAACGCTGTAGAGGCCGTATGGAGATATGGCAGGGTCCGATCAGATACGTGCGGTATTGCACGGATCAGGATCGGACGGTTTGTACTAGTAGCCGTATAGTTATATGGCAGGGTTCGATCAGATACGTGCGGTATTGCACGGATCAGGATCGAACGGATATTACTAGCCGGCTTTGGTTTAAGCCGGTCCTAGTTTAGTACAGTGTAGATTTTGTCTCTTTGCATTTGTATCCGGTCGGAATACAGATGCGGGTGTGTATGCACAGTGTCGGGGTTTTTCCTGTAATTTATTACGGGACCAGTTTTCTGGAGTTGCCAGTTTGCATTCCGTTCCGGCCGGTTTTCCTTTGTTCTTTCCCGGCCGGACTTTTCCGATGGAGGGGGTAATTTGCAGTTTTGCAAATTACTTTTGTGGAGGGGTTTTATTGCATATATATTGATTATGATAGCTTTCTTTTCTTTGCACCATGACTTGCTTTGACTTATGATGATTGAAAGGGTATGGTTTGGTTTTAATGAAGCATGGTTCATGTCTTTGTTGTGGTCACCCATTGCTTTATGATACACTAACCTCCCTTCTTGCTTTTGTATCACACCTCCACCATTTCCTTAAAGAATGGCCGGCCACTAATTGATGAAGAGAAAAAAAAATGAGAGATTCATTTTGTGCTTCATTTTGATCATCTCATTTGGCTTGCAAAATTGGTAGCTTCTTCTCCCTCCAAAGTTCAATATTCATTCCTCCATCCAAAGGCAACAAACCCCAAAGAGACAAGTAGCCTCTACACTACACTTCCTACAGCAAATCTTGGACGCGTCGATTCGCCAGCTTCGCGCCCGAGTTGCCTCGGTATTGAGGTGGGAGCCCGTAAAAGCTACAGGCGATGTGGTGCCCTTTCCGACGAGGAGGAGACGGACGGAGATACCGCGAGGAGATCAGAGTGGAGATGAAGACCGGAGGACTCGGATCAGTCGGTACAACATTTCTACACTCTTTACTGTTTGTTAGTTTAGCAATAATGGCAGATCCGGGTTAAAGTATACGATAGCGCCAAGTTAAAAAGTTTTATTCCGCAATTGGCGTCTGTAGACTGCCGGGGCGCTAACGTAGACTTACAGTGGTATCAGAGCCTCACCATTTTGCTATGCTAACTTGTGCTAACGCGTTTAAAACTTCGATCCGACCGGAAATCGAAAACTGCAAAAATCCAAGCCGACAGTTTCTGTTGTTTTTAAACGGTCTCAAAAATTATTTCTGGATGTCTTAAAAATCAGAGCAGGAAATTTTAAGAGTCACGACAAAATTTGGGGTCGTGATCCCTCCAAGCTGCCGCGGAAGCGCGGCCAAACCCATGGTTTGGCCGCGCAACCGCGGTCACGTGGGGAGCACGTGCTCCCAAATTTTGTCAGTTGGTTCTCTGTGGGTTTTTGGGGTTTTTGATATATATCGTTTTTGCCCAGATTTTGTTACTGTTCACCAGTAAGTCGTGGGGCCCACTTATTGATATTTTGTCGATCGAAATTTAAACACGTTAGTTTTCACAGTATTTACATTATATCTCCGACCGGGAATGTCATTTGATCGGTAAACCGCGTCTGATTGCTATAGTTCTTTTAGACGGGTTTGCGAACGTGACATTCGCGTTGATGTTCTGTGTTGTGCTGTGATGTTGCGGATCGGTCGGTGGGGATAGCCTGGATGCAATGCTAGTACAGTGTTGTTGTATTATGTACATTTGATTTTGCGGGGCGAGCGTCCGACATGTGGACTGCCGTCACTGCCTGATTGTATTATTCTTTTGGGGCACGACCTGGTTGCGGTCGATGTACCCGGTGTATGTATATTTTACTTTCTGTACTAGGGTTACCCCGCGGAGGGGTGCACGGATAGCCGGGTTCTGGAGGGCAACGGGCCCGCATCTCAGGGCATTGAGACGGAGGGGCTTCAGTCTGGAATTGGCGGGCTATTCGCCGCACTCGTAGGGGGTACAGGTTGACCCAGGAGGGGTGCCCAAGTTACCGGATTCCGTGAAGTGCTGGGTGGTCCATTCACGGCGCTGAAAGGGGGCTGCCTCGCTTCAGGTTTTGGCGGGTGACTTGCCGCACCCGTAGGGGTCTAGGTTTTCATTGCACAGGCTATCCACACGACCAGGGGAACGTCGGGTTTCAGTAGTGGCTCTGTGAAACCCGGGGATCCCAGATATCTGTATTGTTCTGTGATGCTGTACATTATCTGTGATGTTGCATTTTATTCACGCCTTGAGCGAAATACTATATATTAGTAGATGTTGTATATGTTTTTCATCCGCGCTAGTCCAGTCCCCGCTCTGCCATTAGTTAGCTAACCTAACGGGTGATGACGGGACCCAGTGGCGAATGCGGATGGCATATACGTACATCAGTATATTTTCGTTCTTTGTGGTGTGATCAATTGATGGGACTGCATTGATTCGGATCAATGCAAGTTAAACAAACCTATTCTGATGTTGTTGGAACACTTTTCAAAAAGCTGTTATTGCAAGGACGTTCACTTTTGTTTTGCATCGTGGTATTCATTTGGAATATCCTGCTCCTCAGTCGACGAGGCAAGGGCCGAGATCCCTTCACCGGGAGTGACCCCTTGGACAGAATTTTGCGTCAGGGCATTAACTTCACTATAGCCGATTACTTTTGCTTTGCACCGTGGTATTCAGTTGGAATATCCTGCACCTCATTCTACGGGGAAAGAGCCGAGATCCCTTCACCGGGAGTGACCTCTTTAGCAATGGTTTTTCGTCACTATATTTTCTAAAAAGCTATCCGTTCCTTCAACGATATCAAGTTCATTACGTTAAAGGTTTTCGCCAGAAACCATTCGTAGCCCTCCGTCGTTTCATATGGGTAGTCAATAGTATTCAAGCTGTGTTTGTTGGCCAAAGTCAAGGCACAGTGTTTGGTAGCTGTTGGGTATTCATATGCAGCATAGATAGATGCGTTGGTTTGGAACAGTCGTACTGCCTTGTTGGCCAAAGTCAAGGGTATGTACGGGTGGATTCAAATTAACCTGGAGAATGACGGGCAGAACTTGACATGTGACTTATGATTTGTTGGCCAAAGTCAAGGTCATAAGAGCATGGGGTAAAAATCCACATCGGGAGTTTCAAAAGAACTGAAACTTGCCAGATATGCGCATACCTTCTGGAGTGTGATACCGTGAGCGGATTCCGTCACGTTATCATGCGATGAGAGTTGGATCCCGATTCCCACTGATGAGTTGGTTTACTCCTCGGGTGACCCCGACTAATTCTTCTTTCAGGTTTGGAGGAGAATTTGAGGTACAGTGGGAGGTTTCCAGATTAGATAAAGATAACCATTCTGATCTAGGTTAGAGTGCACGCTGAGTGTTTCTTTTCTCTCTCTCTTTGGCAGCGACCATTGACCTGACCCTAAGACTATGACTCAGTGACCAAGTTGACCGAACCTTCTTAAACACCGGCTTTTGGATTGTCAGAGTTGCAGACCACATTGCCACTCCTACTTTTACCCTTTTCTCCAGGACACCCCGTATTACTACGAACGTCCACTTCCATTGGACAAAACCATCGTATGGTTAGATACGAACTCGAAAGAATTTATTCGAGGATGGTTTCAGGTACTGGAGAAAACGGATAGGATTATTCAGTTGTCTTTTCTTTTTACCCTCTCTCAGGTTGCGAGTACTCCTTAGTTTAGGAGTAGTACACCTATTATGCAAATTGGATAGTCTTCTTCCAAACCTTAGGCTGGTGCCGAACGGTAGGGAATGAAGAAAACCAATTAGCATAACGATGGTGTGCAGAAGGTATTAAGTTCAGACAAAGCAAGGGATTAGTAAGAGGGCAAAGTAAATTGCGACTGCTATTCACGACCGAACCAAGTATTTCTTCGCCAATCCTAAAACACCTTTGTATTTCTCCAGGACACTCCGTATCACTACGAAGATCCCATTTTATTGGATAATCCATCGTATGGTTATATACGAACTCGAAAGGAACTTGTTCCAGTTCGGGGATGGATCCTGGTTCAGGAGAAATAGGAATAAAGTACATTCAGGTGTCTTTTATCTTCACCTTCTCTCGCATTGCGAGTGCTCCTAGGACTAGGACAGTACACCCATTATGCTTATTGGATAGTCTTCTTCCAAACCATAGGCTGGTGCCGAACGGTAGGGAAAGAAGAAAACCAATTGGCCTAAAGGGATGTGCAGAAGGTAACGACTAAAGACATATAAAGGGATTTGGAGAGATGGCAAAGAATAATGCGGTTATAGTTGTGAATCTGGATAATGGTAGAGGCATTACTAAGAATACCAGGATACCCCATCGAAACATTTCAATGTTTCAGTTCACTGTGTACTGTTAAATGAAAACTGATTTCCCGATTAGACACTTGCTCCAGGGTATGTATTTACCAGGTATGATTCTCACATCTGTATGGTTTTACAGATGATGAGTGGGAGTAAGTTATTGGGAATTGGGTGATCATCCTCATTATATCGGGATTCGTTGTAATCGGTGATATTTGAGGAAATCACCTGGGCTGTTTGCCGGTCGGCAAATATTTGGTTTTGAATATCCGCTGTTATGCACCAATTTCAAATTGATATATCTGTACGTCTATTTTCATAGAGTGAGATATACTTTTCTGAAATTATGTCTACGACATTTACCTATATCAGTGGATGGTTAGGTAAGGAGCATTAAACAGCGGTGTAATTCTTCATAACCATAAGTACAGTTTTCAACCTACGACACACAGTGAATGAGTTATCAGACTCAAGGGACTTATACAGAGTATTGTATGTTGTCCAGTGTCCATTAGGACAGAAGGGTTGGTCCTCGTACTATATTCGGTTTACTTATGACTTCTCTAGTTTTTTGGCAAGTGTTTCAAGGAAACACAGGGTCCGAATTTGGAGAAGTTATAGGTATTTGAATACAGTAGAGAACCAGGTGTAGCAAGTATCGGGATTCTTCAAAGTGATCGAAGATATAGATACTTGTCAATGGTATTCAGTTGATAGTAATGATAAAGAGAAATTGCTTCTCTTTCAGGTCACTCATAATTGGAAGTATTCCTAAGTTGAGTAACGCTGATCGGCCTCCTTCCATTTAGTTGACATGCGCTGGGGACAGCTGCATGATTTGAATCTGGTTCAAATAAATCAGTGCCTCTGATTCTATATTGGATATAGAACAGTTCATATCTTAACGATGTTAAGGTACGGGGAGTTGTCCGGTTTATGCTTAAAACCAGATATTGGACAACTCTAGGCACGTTTCTGTAATGGCTGTTTGTGGGTTGACCCAGGCTATGACGAGGGTTGATTTTCTACCATCTGGATGAACAATAGCGATATTGTTCTAGACTCGCCACAGTTTTATTAAAAATGGATTTTTTCAGAAAACAGTAGTGGGAGTATGGTAGAACTGGAAGTGATTCCAGAATCACAAACGATTACTAAAGATTTGATAAGGAACCTAAAGATTCAATCTGGATTGACATTCCATTGGCCACTCCGCAGATATGGTGGGTAACTTCAGGCACCCGAGAGGTACTACGGTAGCCTCAAGGACGGTGACGGGGAAGTTCTTGTTTACCCACAATTACCAATGCTGTTGTTCCAGGCTGCGAGACCCGGCGGGAGGATGAGTATAGCGTCGTTCTGAACTCGCTTCAGAAGTGTACGTGTATATGACTCTGCCAGAGGGTTGTCGTAGTCAGTGGGAGCAGCGGAAGCATTGGTGGACAGGTTGCTTATGTCTATTTATAGACTAGAGCAGATGTAGCGGAGATAGATCATCTATTTCTGACGTGACAGTCATGGGTTTGACTTCATCAGAATAGGGGATGGATCTGTTGAGAAGGTAGTAGGGTGTGATATCCTGGTATTTGGATGATATACACAGAGTAGGAAAAGAAACTCGTACACTACGATCGGTTATACTTTGGTCGTCACACAGTGGTTTCTCCACAAAGGACTTGGACATTATATCAGACATACTGGTTACTAGATCTATGGTTTTAGATCTAGATTTGGGTGGTTTCTCAATCAGGGTACCTTGACAGCATTCTAAGAGTATTTAGAATGGACGACTCCTAGCACGGTAGTATACCTGCAGGTGATGGAGTCACCCTCTCCAAAGGTGTCTTACAGACTAAAGGGGAGAGGGACGTGCATGATTGGCAGATCACTTGCTTAGGCAATTGAGTCAATCATGAGATGTCAAGTACCACACCAGATGTTGTTCTTGCACTAGATGCAATAAGTTGACATTAATCCAATCCTGGAGAAACAGTCGGAAGCAGTTTTAGAACATAAGTGGCTGTTCTAGGGATATGATAGCGAAAGCCCCATTCGGGAAACAGTTATCATTCCAGGCTTCCAAGGTGACCTGGACGACAAGGAGGTTGTCAGAGTTATAGTTTTCCCTCTGACGAGGGGCAGTATTTTGGACAGGTGGTCCAAGGCAATACTGAGGGAGGCATGGCGCAGGATACTGATTAAGTTCAGTTGACGATACAGTCTAAGAAGTTTGGATTTGGAGTTCATTTATGAACTCGGTCCCATCAGACATCCAGACACTCTAAGACAGGTATTGCTCATTTCGGGAGATGGCATTCTCCGCGAACTTGAGATTTAGAGAGACATAGAAAGAAACTTCAGAGCGGATCCACTCACTGAGGCTATTCCTCGAACGCAATAGTTTCGCAAACACGTTTTGTGCGACTGACTAGTAGAGGAGTTGGGTGTTCGGTATCACACGGGCTGTGAGTATACGACATCGCAATAATTAGCCTTGAGTGCAAGTGGGAGATTGTTGGAGATAGTGCCCTCAGAGTCAATTATTGGATCACAGGCACGTGATTGCAATGATTGAGGGAGGACCTATCCCGGTAGAACAGTCTTACTCAAGATGATAGTATGCTATCAGGTTTACCTTTATCATCGTGTACTGCTTTAGGTGACATGACATGTCGCTATTGCACGTTGATAGAGCCCCTAGGATTCTTGCTTGACTACCGGCAGTATGAGGGCGATCATATACGTGGGAGCTGGGGTCTACAAGCACATCCTTAAAAGGTCCCTAGTCGTGGGAGTTTCGAGATAGGGCATCGATACTCCAGAGTAGACTAGTGTATACAGTCGAGACCCCGACGAGGGGCGGTGGCCGGTCTCACAAGCCACTGGTGTCAGTTGGATCACCTAAGATGTATACAGGTGCTCATTGGGTTATGAGTACACCGGACAGGACTCGCCGGGAACATGCTAGTTGGTCTTATACCTGACGTCAGATAGCAGTTCCCAGGTGACATGTGTACAGGTTAGTTCATCGACCTGGGGATCGTCATTTGTCTCGTGTGAGTTCCCACTGTGCTTTGATTACTACCCTACCACGGCTCAAAGGAGTCGTGCAAACAGGTTTTAGTTGGGTACAGTCCCGAGCCACATGGAGGCAGTGAGCGGATCTTCGGGGGTTTCGTCTCTCCCGGTATTGGGGGTGAGGTCGCGCTGTGTCTAGGAGAGCCATTACACGAAGTCCTTGGCCAAGGCAGGAGATTTACTGGTAGGTATTCCAGTAGTATCTCAGGGTGTTCTGGGCTACACTCCGACACGACTTGTACCGCTTTTGGGGGTCTGACTTCTACCAACCCCCTAGGCCCGCCATGCGATGCTCATAGACGAACGGACCGTACTGTACGGATATTGTCACTGACAGGCTCAGTAGGGTGTCAGGATGAGTTCGCTCATCGACGTCCCTTTTAGTCAATAGCTGGTGGCCCGTTACGTATTGGCTTATACCTCTGACGGGCTAGTGGTTAAATCCACAGCCATTGTATTGACGAGTCTTTAGAGTCCCCCACACTTTCAGTTACTCAGTTTTCGGGCGAAACGCTGTAGAGGCCGTATGGAGATATGGCAGGGTCCGATCAGATACGTGCGGTATTGCACGGATCAGGATCGGACGGTTTGTACTAGTAGCCGTATAGTTATATGGCAGGGTTCGATCAGATACGTGCGGTATTGCACGGATCAGGATCGAACGGATATTACTAGCCGGCTTTGGTTTAAGCCGGTCCTAGTTTAGTACAGTGTAGATTTTGTCTCTTTGCATTTGTATCCGGTCGGAATACAGATGCGGGTGTGTATGCACAGTGTCGGGGTTTTTCCTGTAATTTATTACGGGACCAGTTTTCTGGAGTTGCCAGTTTGCATTCCGTTCCGGCCGGTTTTCCTTTGTTCTTTCCCGGCCGGACTTTTCCGATGGAGGGGGTAATTTGCAGTTTTGCAAATTACTTTTGTGGAGGGGTTTTATTGCATATATATTGATTATGATAGCTTTCTTTTCTTTGCACCATGACTTGCTTTGACTTATGATGATTGAAAGGGTATGGTTTGGTTTTAATGAAGCATGGTTCATGTCTTTGTTGTGGTCACCCATTGCTTTATGATACACTAACCTCCCTTCTTGCTTTTGTATCACACCTCCACCATTTCCTTAAAGAATGGCCGGCCACTAATTGATGAAGAGAAAAAAAAATGAGAGATTCATTTTGTGCTTCATTTTGATCATCTCATTTGGCTTGCAAAATTGGTAGCTTCTTCTCCCTCCAAAGTTCAATATTCATTCCTCCATCCAAAGGAAACAAACCCCAAAGAGACAAGTAGCCTCTACACTACACTTCCTACAGCAAATCTTGGACGCGTCGATTCGCCAGCTTCGCGCCCGAGTTGCCTCGGTATTGAGGTGGGAGCCCGTAAAAGCTACAGGCGATGTGGTGCCCTTTCCGACGAGGAGGAGACGGACGGAGATACCGCGAGGAGATCAGAGTGGAGATGAAGACCGGAGGACTCGGATCAGTCGGTACAACATTTCTACACTCTTTACTGTTTGTTAGTTTAGCAATAATGGCAGATCCGGGTTAAAGTATACGATAGCGCCAAGTTAAAAAGTTTTATTCCGCAATTGGCGTCTGTAGACTGCCGGGGCGCTAACGTAGACTTACAGTTCTCTGGTCATCTCTTGGCCAATTTACATGACCACTCATAAAGCAACACGTCACAGGCGTCGGCCTTTGGCCCTTTGAATTCACGTGACACAACTGATCCTCGATGCGAATCTTATCACAGCTGTGTCCTGGAAGGAATCTGCTTAAGGTCTCTTCCAATCTCGCCTATGCCGAACTATACGGAGGCTGGTACTTTTGCATAATCTCTTCTCTTTCTCTGGAAATTTGCGTTCTCAGCACAACATTTCCTCGGGATCTGGCCGTATCCCAACGTCTCTGTATACATATCAGATCTCTAATCTCAACGGGGAGTAACAAAAGCTCGTCGGCATTTCGCACGAACCTCTTGTTCCACACGTCTTTATTATCGTCCACTTCGACGTCACGTCAGGCTATCTGCGTACTGCAATTGTTCTCGTCTACAGTCAATCCTGAATCTCTCGCACGGACTCGAAATTACGAACTCGGTATCTTCAGCACTCTGTAGAAGATATCTAGTCGAACACGTTCTCGGGAACTCGTCCCAACCATCGGAGGAATATTCCATACTCGTCCGTTCTTGATCAACTCACAACGCAGAAGCTGGTCAACTTACTGATCTCCTATCGGATCATCTAGCGAACAACGTCATCTTTGGATCGACCTACTCTAGATTTGAATAAGATTCTCCACACTGGAAATCTTCAACTCAACTAGGCCTGCGTCGGCGCATCAAATCGGACGGATCACCTTCCTCTCTCAACTCAAGATAGACTAGCTATCTCCTGTCACATCTCTGCCTGAAAGCTATAACGATCTTAGCTCGTAAGCTCTGGAAGTGACATCACATCAATCCCAGCAATTGCTGTGTCATCTGTCTGTACGGTAGACGACATCATAATCTATGAGGTATGTTGTACATCAACAATCCTCTCACAACTGACAGCCTCTAACAATGGCCTGATCATCTGGCGCAAAACCGAACACTCGCCTCAACAAGAGGTCACAACAAAATTCTAAATCAATACGTTCCCATGTCACCAGAAAACACGATGGTCAGTCCTCATCTATGACGAGCTCGCCCTGACCGTGTCACTAGCAGCATCTCAATCCGCGCTCAAACCATGGTGACAGGAACCTCAATCCAGTATCGACGAAAATAGATCAAAGGAATGAAAGGAATCAACGGATCCAGAATGGATACATGATCATAATAAGGAATGGAATCAGTGAGAGGATGATCATGGAAACGAATAGAATCAAGGATCTCAAATGGATGTATGATCAAGGGAACGAAGAGAATCACAAGTCTCAAGATATGTACATCCTAAGGTTTCTTAAGTGGAGTACCGTACCGTAAATATACCGCGGAACATATATACGGTACATCACTCTACTCAAGCTACCTACTCCATCAATCAGGGTCAGCCTATGAAACAAAAGTTCGGGTCTAATACCCCCCAGTTTAAGTCTAAGTTCCGTAAGGTCAAGCTTAGGTTCCGAAATAGATTACGCCCAAACTCCACATAGTCAAACCAAGACTCGAACTAAGGTTAAACCTAGCGCTTTGATACAAACTTTTTCACGACCCGGAATTTAGTTCGTGAACGGCACTTAACTCACGCCACGTCTAAAGGCGTAACGTAAATCAAGTAAGCCAAACCCCAGAAATCTAAGACCTTTTAATGAAAATAAAGAGGAGAAGTATTGAAATAAAGGTATGATAAAATCAAAAGTTTTATTAAATACATAGATAATGGGACAAGAAAATACATGTGGATTATTAGTTGAAAAACATGTTTCGTCTTTTAAAAATTTGTGCAGCACCTCCTTTGTATATTTTGATCCAAAACCCTGCAAGTCGACATTAGACACCCCACATGATGCGGGGAGACGGAATAGGTATAACAATCATTTTGTTTAAACTAACATCGACTAACATTACGGATCTTTGCTAAACCCTAACTAACAACTATATAGAAGTGATTAGCTACTATGATAGATGATTATACCTAATGATTCAAGTCCTTCTTGTCCTTGTAGTTCACCTCCTCGTCGGCCTCCTCGATGTGATAGAAGATCCACCCGAGATCTACTTCTCCAAGCTTTAACCTCTCACTTGAGGTAACTAGGTTGCTATGAGTGCTAATCAAAGTAACCTAGAGAATATAGAAGAGGATTAGGGATCTATTAGTTTTGCTAACCCTTGGATCTCAACACATGAGAGGTTAGGGTTAGTTCTTTGAAGAGAGAGAGCTTGAGGAGAGAGAATGTGAAAGTGAGAATGAATAAATATCTTAAGTCATTTGGATAAATAATGAAGCATGAAAATATCTAAGTAATAATATCTAAAAATATCAACCATGCTTCATTAATTACTTTGAGGTGAATCACCCCATGACTCATGATGTAATTAATGCAAATTACACATCATCTCCTCCACCTCATTAAGCATAATTCATAATGAATTAAAATATAATGAGTCACATTTCTTTTAGAAGCTTCTCGAGTAATTACGAGAATACCCCTCCTACCCGTAAAACGCAGAAAAACTGAGACCGTATAAATCCAATAATCCAATACTAAAATCTGGCTTAAACTAAAGCCCACTTGTATAAACTGTCCGAACATCGTACATGCATAAATACACGTATGTGTCCGAACGCTGTCGTAAAACCTTACGACATCTATATCGTTTTTCCTGAACCAGGGAAACTCTCTGTGTGGGACTCTAAAGACTTGACACTTACGCTGGCAGTGGGTTTAACCACAGGCCGCAAGCGGTATAGCTGTACGTAACGGTCCCTAGGTGGATGTCGATAAGAAGGCCGATGAGGAAACCCATCCGAACTACTGCTGAGCCTGATGTGAAAATCTCCGTACAGTCCGGTCAGTTCGTCTAGGACTATCGCATATCGGGCCTAGGGGACGACAAGCGTCAGTCCTCTAAAAGCGGTATAAGTCATGTCGGAGCGAAGCCCATTACACCTTGAGAAGCTACTGGAAATCCTACCAGTAAATCTCGTTTGCCCTGGCCAGGGATTTTACGTAATGGCTCTCCAAACACAGCGCGATATCAACTCCCAATACCGGGAGAGACGAATCCTATCTAACCGCCACTGCCTCCAAGTGCTTCGGGACTGCACCCAACTGCTACCTGTTTGTGTGAGCCGTGGTAGGGTAGCAATCTAAGAACAGTGGCAACACACTCGAGACGAAGCAGCAGTGTCAAGTCTGCGGACTATGCTGTACTCATGTCACCTGGGAACTGTTAACTGATGAC
Organism: Agapanthus africanus; assembly: GCA_030015575.1. NCBI lineage: Eukaryota > Viridiplantae > Streptophyta > Magnoliopsida > Asparagales > Amaryllidaceae > Agapanthus > Agapanthus africanus. The sequence continues at coordinate 546,645,116 of CM057337.1, forward strand.
GGGTATAATACCAACCAACAGTTCCCTGCAAGTCCTGTCCGGTGTACCCGTAACCTAACGAGCACCTGTATACTATCTCCAGTACAACGTACTGATGGCTGTAGGACAGAACATCTCCCCAGCTGGGATGAGAAGCGTACACACCCGTCTACTCCGGAGTATCGATGCCCTGTCTCGATAATCCTACGACTAGAGACCTGAAAAAGGATGTGCTTGCAGACTACCCAGCCCCTACTAGTGTGACTGCCATCACAACACTGGTAGTCAAGTAAGATCATATGGGCTCTATCAATATGTATTCACGATATGCTAACATATACACATATTAAGATAGATATAAACCAAGTAGCATACTACGATGTTTAGCAAGACTGTTAATATAACTGTGAATATTCCAAGCTTCCATTAAGTAATATACAAGCTAGTATGATACAATAATGCCCCTTAGGGCATATACACTAACAATCTCCTACTTGCACTAGGGACATGTACTGGCATATCGAAGACCTATCATCTCGAGTAGCTTCTTGAACTGAATCTGAGGCAAGGCCTTTGTGAATGGATCTGCAGTGTTCTCCTATGTAGCAACACTCCAGACCTTGATCTCCCGGCGATCTATGATCTCCCTGATCAGGTGATTCCGTCTTAAGATGTGTCTGGACTTCTGATAAGACCTGGGTTCCTTGGCTAAAGCTATAGCCCCTTTGTTGTCACAATACAAAGGTATTGGATCAACAATGGATGGAACCACCTGAAGTTCTGTGAGGAACTTCTTCATCTAGACTGCTTCTTTTGCGGCATAGCAAGCAGCTATATACTCCGCTTCCATCATCGAGTCTGCAACGGTGTCCTGCTTGGAACTCTTCCAGTACACCACCCCTCCATTGAGGGTGAAGACATAACCTGACATGGACTTGGAGTCATCCTTGTCACTCTGGAAGCTGGGGTCAGCAAAAGCCTCGATCTTGAGGCCTTTTCCGCCGTAAACCAAGAGCATATCCGTAGTCCTTCTCAGGTACTTTAGAATGTTCTTTACTGCTATCCAGTGCTTCTTCCCTGGGTGTGACTGATACCGGCTTACCACGCTCAGTGCGTAAGCTACATCTGGTCTGGTGCACAACATCGTATACATTATAGAGCCTACCGCAGAATCATAGAGTATAATAGACATGCGATCCATTTCCAAATCAGTCTTGGGAGACATCTCTTTCGAGAGGGTGATTCCATGACAAGCCAGTAAATTACCGCGCTTAGAATCTTCCAAACTGAATTTTTTCAGTATAGTGTTGATATACCTGGACTGCGAAAGTCCCAACATCCTCTTAGATCTATCACGACAGATCCGGATCCCCGAAATGTAAAAGGCATCACCCAGGTCTTTCATGCAGAACCTGTGTGATAAGAATCCTTTGACAGATTGTAGCATAGGAATGTCATTTCCTATCAAGAGAATTTCATCCACGTATAAGACAAGGAATACGATAGTTCGTGCTACAATTTTACTATATATACATGGTTCATCTGGATTTTTGATAAAATCATATTCTTTGACCGTTTCATCAAAACAGATATTCTAACTCCGCGATGCCTGCTTCAGTCCATAAATGGACTTAAGCAACTTGCACACTTTCACATTGCTCCCACTCTGATTGAAACCTTCAGGCTGATTCATATAGATGCACTCTTCTAAATTACCATTTGGAAAAACCGTCTTTACGTCCATCTGCCAGATCTCATAATCATGAAAGGCGGCAACGGCAAGAAGGATCAGAATGGATTTGAGCATAGCTACCGGAGAAAAAGTTTCGTCATAGTCCAAACCAGGTCTTTGACGAAAACCCTTTTCAACAAGTCTAGCCTTATAGGTTTCCACCTGTCCATCTACACCAATCTTTTTCTTGAAGATCCAGTTGCATTCTATGGGTTTTACCCCATCTGGAGCAAAGTTCAAAGTCCATACTTTGTTGGTGTACATGGACTCCATTTCGGTCCGCATTGCATCCAGCCATCTTACTAAGTCGCCGCTCTGGATGGCCTGCTGGAAGCTAGTAGGTTGCATCATTATCAATGATGCAATCTTCCTTATCCCCGTCTATGAGAAAACCGTAGCATCTCTCAGGCGGATGAGGCGGCCTACTACTCCTCCGGAGGGGTGCGGGAATGTCATGTTCTTCTTGAACTTCTAGTTCTACCAAACTTTCAGTAGTAGTTTGTGGTTCTGGAATTTCTTCCAGTTCTATTGCGCTCCCACTTGTTTCCTTTTCTAAAAACTGCTGTTCTAGAAAATGGGTATTATGAGAAACAAAAACCTTTTATTCCTCTGCGTAATAGAAATAATACCCCTTGGAGTTCTTTGGATATCCTACAAACTGACACTGCACTGATCATGCCTCGAGTTTGTCCGGATGCTGCTTTTTAACGAAAGCTGGACATACTCATATCTTCAGATACTGAAGATAGGGTTTCTTCCCACTCCACATGTGATATAGTGTGGTAGGCACAGTCTTGATAGGAGCCCTGTTCAAAAGATATGCAGCTGATTCTAGAGCATAACCCCAGAAAGATCGCGGTAACTCAGCATTACTCATCATGGAACGTACCATATCCAATAGGGTTCGGTCCCGTCTTTTCGATATACCATTATCCTGTGGAGTGTATGGAGGAATAAGCTGAGAGAGAATTCCTTTCTCTTTTAGGTAACCCAAGAACTTGGCACTTAAGTATTCACCACCTCGATCAGATCTCAGTGTCTTATACTTTTGCCGGTTTGGTTTTCTACTTCATTCTTATATTCTTGGAATTTCTCAAAGGCCTCGTATTTATGTTTCATTAAGAAAATGAATCCATACCTAGAGTAATCATCCATTAAAGTAATGAAATATGAAAAACCATCTCTTGCATGTGTAGACATTGGACCACATACATCGCTGTGTATGAGTCCTAAGAGCTCGCTCGCTCTTACTCCATGTCCAATGAATGAAGTCTTTGTCATCTTTCCTTTGAGACATGATTGACAAGTGGCATAAGATTGATATTCGAACAGATCCTGTAGGGTTCCTAGGCACACCCATGAGGTTCCACAACTGATCAACCATGCCAAATTCAAAAATTTATGTGCCGAGAAACCTTATGCAAGATCGTTAACTAGAGGATGGGCGAAACTAAATGCAAGTAAATAACTTTACTAACAAGTGAAAGGGATTACAACCTTTGTAGATCCGGTCATCCACTTCTAAAGCTCCATGATGACGTCCCTCCACTGCGATCATCGGGATCCTGGACTCTAGCGATGGTTTCGTCGGAGAAATGAGCGGGCTAGGTCGTAGACTTCGGTGTCGAAGATGATCTACGTCGATGCGACTCAAACTCAAGCTCCATCTTCACTAGGTCATGAAACTTGTGAAGATAACACACTCTACTACATGGCAAGTGGTAGAGGATGAACAAATAGGAAGTGGGTTCACTTTGGATTTGGATTTCTCACTTGGATTCATCACTTGGAATTTTTCTAGCAAGGCTTTCTTCTCTTCATGAAGAAGAAGAAGAAGAAAGAAAAGAATGAATGAATAATATCAAAATAGAAAATCAAGTGATGCTTATCATTTAGCAACCATAGGTGAGGTAACTAATGTAGAGAATAAACTAAGGTTTTGGTGAAATGGTTAGGTTAAGGAATAAAAACAAAATGGTTACTTTTTCAAAGATGCATGAAGCATCATGAAGCTTCTAGCAAAGGAACAAAAGCAACCATTTATTTTTTTAACCAAAATAAATAAAGTAAATGAAACCCTAACCATTAACCTAAACATGGTTTAAAGCATACACACACCCAAGTTTGCATGTATCATCAAACATGATACAAACTAGTGCACAAAAATATATCACATATACAACTTGTGCAAATCAAGTGAGAAAATACATCTTAAGTGAACAATACTAGTCAATGTAAAGTAATATATCTAATATATAATTATACATTAAATCATTAAATCAACACTTGATTTAATGATCCGGTCATATTGCATATAACCGACTAATATCAAGTGCATAATCATATCGAATCAACATTTGATTCGGTAACCCGGCTATATCTTATATAATCGTCCGATGATACAAATCGCGAGAATAGAATTCAGTATCACATACTGGTATTATTCTCGGTCCCGCACATATCTCATATGCGCTCCTATTTTGTTTCGCTTGAACCAGGAAACCTCTGTGTAGGACTCTAAAGACTCGTCAATACGCCGGCAGTAGGTGATGATCATATCAAACACCCACAAGCCGCAAGCGGTCTGCTAAACGTAACGGCCACCCGGGTATTGAGCGATCAGAAGATCAACGAGCAAGACCGCTCACACTTCTGTGAATCCAACCAGTAACACTTACCGTACAGTCCGGTCTGTTCGTCTGATATGTCGCATATCTCGCCTAGGGGTGGTAAACGTCAGACCCCAGTAGCTTGATAAGTCATGCCGATGTAAGGTCCATAACAAGCGTGAAACTACTGATAACTCTTACCAGTATATCATTGCAACCCTGGCCAGGGATTTCCAGTTATGGCCAGTCGAGCATAGCGCAACATCAACCCCCAATACCGGGAGAGACGAATTCCCTCCTATCGCTCATTTCCTCCATGTGAATCGGGACTGTACCCAAAAACCACCTGTTTGCATAACTCAGTAGAGCCGTGGTAGGGTGGAAATCAAAGCACAATAGGAGACACACAAGACTCTATGACGATCTCGGGTCAACAGACTAAGCTGTACCAGTGTCACAAGAGAACTGCCATCTGACGTAAAGTATAATACCATCTGGGAGTTCTCGGCGAGTCCGTTCAGTGTACCCAGTCTCCACTGAGCACCCGCATACCATCTCTGATGTCAAACACCAATGGATATGGGATCATCCATTGCCCATCACATGGGTCGAGAAGATATACGCTAGTCTACTCTGGAATATCGATGCCCCGTCTCGATATTCCCATGACTAGGAATATTGAAGGATGTACTCATGGACTACCCAGGCCCCACTAGTATGATCTGCATCATAGTCCTGGAAGTCGAGCACATATCCTAAGGGCTTTATCAACATGTAATAGAGAGACATCAAGTATACATGTTAAGATAAAGAGCAACCAGATAGCGTACTATCATGTCGAGCAAGAAAGTCCTACCTATATATGTCCCAGCATCCACTACAATATACATCCTATGTACAGTAATGGCCTCTAGGGCATACATATAACTAACAGATCCAAATATCCTTCTCTATGTAACTTAGTTAACCTTGTCTCATTGATGTGACCTAGTCTACAATTCCATAAGAAAGCCAGATTTATATCTGGAGACTTTCTTTTTAGTGTGTTCTGGACATTGAAAATCTGTAATTGGTTTAACACGTATATACCGTTATCTGTTAGTCGTCTTTATCACCCTGGAACTTTTCCAGTGATTCTCCCCAGGATCGATTGATACTATATCACTAAACCTAGTGAGAACCCTAACATCCATTTAGATCTATCTCATAGATCCAAAACCCAGGATTTAGGAGGTATCACTTTGATCCTTTATGGAGAATCTATGTGATAAGAGGAGATTGACCGTGCGTAGCATAGGAAACTCTTTTCCTATCAAGAGTATGTTGTCCACGTACAATACGAGGATGACCACCTTACTCTCTACTACCTTTTTGTATATACAAGGTTTATCTACCATTTTGATGAAGTCAAACTCTTTGACTACCACATCAAAACAGATGTTCCAACTCCGCGATGCCTACTTTATTCTATAAAGCAACTTGCACACATTTCCGCTGCTCCCACTGTTTACGAAGCCCTCTGGCTGTGTTCTTATAGACGTTCTCTTCTAAATCATTATTTAGAAAATCAGTCATGGCACCCAACCACCAGATATCGTAGTCATGGTATGTAGCAATGGCAAGTAGGATCAGGATGTGCTTAAGCATAGCCACTGGAAAAGGTTTTATCATTATCCACGCTTGGTCGATGACGAAAACCTTTAACAAGTCTATCTTTGAAAGTCTCAACTTTTCCATCTACACTAAGTAATCTTCTCAAGATATACTTGCTCCTGATGGGGATTTAACCCTTCAGATATTGCAACCAAAGTCCATACTTTGTTGGTGTACATGGATTCCATCTCAGATCGCTAAGTATCCAGCCATTCTTACAGAGTCCCTACTCTCGATGGCCTGCTCGAAACTAGTTGGGTCATCATCTCATGATGCATTCCTTGCTTCCACTGTCATCGAGAAACCGAAGTATCTCTCAAGCGGATGAGGAACCCTACCAGATCGGCGGAGAGGCTGAGGTTCGTCGGGGACTATTGAATCCTTTGGTTCTGTCAAATCATTAGCTGCAGTTTTGTATAGCTGGAACCTTTCCAATTCTACAGAACTGACCTTGCCTCGATCTTGTCCGGATTTTGCTTTTGACATAGGCCAGACAATCCCAAATCTTAACTTACTTAAGAGATAGGCTCTTCCCATACCATATCTTATATGGAGTGGTAGGCACTAATTTGATTCAAATCCAATTCAATAGGTATGCAACTTCTCAAGTGCACAACCCCCTAAAAGAAACAGGTAACTCAGTAATACTCATCATAGAGCACACCATATCTAATATGGTGCGATTGCTCCGCTCCGATACATCGTTGTGCTGTGGTATATTCAGAGGAGTAATGCTGAGAGAGAATCTCATTCTCTTTTAGAATAGTCCAGGAATTCTATGCACAAGTATTCTCCTCCCTGATATCATCATAGAACATAATACTTATACCCGTATTTTGGTTTTCTACTTCTAACTTATATTCTGTGAATATCTCAAAAGCTTCGGACTTATGTTTCAACAGGAACATATGACTGAATCTTGAGAGATCATCAGAGAATGTAATGAAGTATAAAGAACCGGTCCTGGCATATGTAGACAGGGGACCTTGCATACATCAACATGTATCAATCCCAAGAGTTTACTAACTCTTTCTCTGTTTCCAATAAACAGAGCTATGGTCATCAAATCTTTGTGACATGACTAGCAAGTTTCATAAGATATAAATTCAAACTGATTTAAATATGCATCTAAATGTAACTTCAGCCAGTCGGGTCGCATTGATATGACCTAGTCTACAATGCCTCAAGAAGGATCCGTTCATTTCTGAACTCTTCCTCTTGTGTGTGTTCTGTATATTAAGAACTGCAGTTTGATTTAGAACGTCAATGATTTTAGATAACGTGCCTGAATCGATCAACTTTTGAAATGTTCAAAACAATATTCAACAATACAAAATTATATCCTTCTTTAATAAATAAAGAGATTGATATGATTTTGTATATCAGGTTTGGTATCTAATAGCATTTATTCAGTATCAATGTATTGGTAATACAGGGTGGCAGTGACCAACAGACTTGGCTGCAACACTTGCACCGTTTTCTGTCTCATGAAACTTATCACCCGTTCTCAGTTCTTTACCTTTCTGTAGCCCATGTAACGGATTACATTTGCGGGATCCTGATCCGGTATCTAATACCTAGGACGTAGAGGATACTGAGAAACAGTTCTTTATAATGAACACACCCGAAGGAGATGCATCATATGCACTTTCTTCGTTTGGGCGGCATGGGAATCCTGGTATTTCCCTATTTCCTGCTCGGTCTTATAACAATTATAAGTTGGAGCGGGACCAACGTTCCCCAGCTCAGTATAACAAGCGGGTTCGGTCAATACATCCATATTATTATCTTGATTAAGGCGTGATATGGTCGCTACCTGGAGAGAGAGAGAGAAGAAAACACTCTGCGTGCGCTCTTACAAGATTAGATTGGTTATATATTTTATCTAATCAGGATGGCTCCCACCGTTTTTATCAAATCTTCCTTCAATACCTTAAAAGGAAAGACTAGCTGGGATTAATTACACTCTACAAGTTCGCTAATCTTTCAGCCAGGCTAGTGCCGGTACTTTGAGGGAGGTTCCCCGTGCTTTCGCACGAACCTAATTAAAATAAACCTCGTTTTCCCAGGGGCATAACCCCGTTGACACCTTTCTAGACACCTACTTGATCGGCTAATTGCAAAGTGCAAAACTCTTCCAGGAGTAACAATTACTCGCAGTGGGTATCGGGATCCAACTATCATATAGAAGGTATGCAATCTCATTGCAAATTTCAACACTTGAAACTCCCGATAAAGGTTTTTAGTCCTAGCACCTATGACCTTAACTATGGTCAACAAATCATAAGCACTAGTCAAGTTCTACCCGTCATTTCGTGATTAATTAGACCCTCCCGCATGACCCTTAACTAAGGTCAACAAAGTCACGCGACTGTCCTAACTAATCGCATCATATGCGGTGTAGGAAGACATCACTTAGCTACCGTACACTGTGCCTTGACTATGGTCAACAAACACAGCACGAATATTAAGTACTCTACTTCCTAAAATGACGGAGGGTTGCGGATGGTTTTTAAGAAAACCTTTAACGCTTTGAACTTGATCTCGTTGCGGAATCAAATGGTTTTTAAATGGATCGTTTTTTAGGCTTTTCTAGTTTTGCTAAAGGGGTCACTCCCGGTGAAGGGATCGTCGACCCTTTCCTCATCGAATAAGGTGCAGGATATATCATATATACCGCTGTGCAAAGCAAAAACTATAGAAGCAATCAAAAGACAAACCGAGGGGTGTAGCATCTGCCAGTTATTGCTAAAGGGGTCACTCCCGGTGAAGGGATCTCGGCCCTTTCCTCATCGAATAAGGTGCAGGATGTTCTACAAGAAACACCGCGATGCAAAGCAAGAACTGTAGCTACCTGTTTTTAAGAAATTCGATTCCACAACATATTTTAGGTTTATTTTCTTTCATTAATCACATTAATGAAGTCCCATCATTTAAGTCCACCTAAACATCACAGATAAATATAACGTACGCTTATGCCATCCGCATTCGCCTCGATGTCCCGTCTGCACCGTTAGGTTAGGTAACTAACGCCAGAGTGAGGCAGGGCTAGCACGGGTGTAAAACATAAGCAACGTCTATATAATATATCATTTATACTATATACAATATCTATCTGAACATATCACATGATCACATCACAGATAACGTAGCAGAAAATATCATATGAAATATTGGATATACTAGGACGTCCGTGTTTTATTTTGAGCCTGTATAAAACACGGATTCCACGGTCGTGATGAATAGCCAATCCCACACCCCAAGACCCCTACGAGAGCGGCAAGCAACCCTACCAATTCTAGGGTTAGGAGACCCGGACTCGACTCCTCGAGATGGTCTCCCACTGGACCCTAGAACCCGGTTACTTGTGCTCCCCTCCTTAGGTCTATCCTAATGCGGAAAAGTAAATAATATACAAATGGTGACATCATCTGCAACCTGGAAGTGCCCCAATAAAAGAATATTACATACAAGTTTTTACATGAATAAAAAAGAAAAACACTCATCTCACATAAAAACCCCCGGCTATTCAAACACGACGATCCAATATAACATATCCAGCAACACATAACATCACATGTCATCAATGTATGTAAATATGCGTATCCCAATTGTCGTTGACATATAGCAACGAAACCGGCGATATCACATATTACACTTACGGTCACAGAAAAGAAAGTGTAAAACTACAACAGTTGGAATCCGCAATCTCTTTAGACATCGCATGCCTAACCAATTATAAACCCTGCATTTTAGTCTCATTATCGAAAACACTTTTCAATATCAAGTCGGGCAATTCAACAGGATTCCAGACATTCAGAACGAATGCTCGTCGCAAACTTTAGTAGACGGCCGCACCCCCGATGCCGTCGATAAAGTGCACCAAGGCGGAACACCGCTACCGCGAGCACCCGAACGGATGCTTTCGGCGACGGGGTTCTCCTACAGTCACTTGGTCGGGCTAAGGGGTGTAGCTGTCTATTAAGTTTATCCGGCGAGTATCCCGTACGCTACATGATTGCGACGGACTTTTGATCGCATCAAAATTTCGTGGCGACCGATCAAGTGAGACTAAAGTGCTATGTTTATAACATTCATATTGGTTATCTCATAACTACTTGTGAATTCCAAATATTGTATCACATTCCAGATAAATGGAAAATGTTAAACTTTTCGATCGAACAATCGAACATCCAAGTTTTCCCGAAACAGCTCAACACATGAAATAAGTTTAAAAATATTCACTTCATGCCTCAGTACCAATGGTCCAGCCGTAGAAGGGTTAAGCCAACGCCTCACATGTGGCACGCCGTACTGCCCCAAACCCTAAGGTTCAAAGGGCAGTTCAAGACGGTCACATAATCGAGTTAAGGTTTGTTGTCTTCTAGAGGGTCCATCGCGTTACTTGCACTACTTTGAACGTTCTTAAACTACGGAAAGATCCAACACTTGGAAACCCGACAGGGGAAAAAGTGGGTATTTATATCCGGTCGAACTTTTCAACATTTTCTAAAATTATCCGGAAAAACACAGACGAAGTTAAACTTTCCGACCGAAACATCGAGTCCCCAATACAACCCAGAAAACTCAACTCTTGAGTATAATATAAAAATACCCAGAAAACACAGCAAGTACATAACGATATTACTGTGCAAATTGAAATGAACAAGGTGATAGTACGGCCACGGAACCGCCGCATGGGCGATGCTCATGCCGCGGTTCCACGGTGCTCTGGAAGACTTAGGCGCACGTGCTGCACAGTAACTCCTAAAAAACCCTGCTGAATTTTTTGGATATTTTTAATTTGGAAAAATGCACAGTTTCAGAAAATGTACAGAAAGGGGTATCGATTAGGGTTTCGGGGTTCGATCGGGTTTCTAACTTCGTCTACCAATCGCATAAAGCTCTAGCTAGGCTCTGATACCACTGTAGGGTTCCTAGGCATACCCATGAGGTTCTACAACAGATCAACCATGCCAAATTCAAAAATTTATGTGCCGAGAAACCCTATGCAAGATCGTTAACTAGAGGATAGGCGAAACTAAATGCAAGCAAACAACTTTACTAACAAGTGAAAGGGATTACAACCTTTGTAGATCCGGTCCTCCACTTCTAAAGCTCCGTGATGACGTCCCTCCGCTGTGATCATCGGGATCCTGGACTCTAGCGATGGTTTCGTCGGAGAAATGAGCGGGCTAGGTCGTAGACTTCGGTGCCGAAGATGATCTACGTCGAGGCGACTCAAACTCAAGCTCCATCTTCACTAGGTCATGAAACTTGTGAAGATAACACACTCTACTACATGGAAAGTGGTAGAGGATGAAGAAATAGGAAGTGGGTTCACTTTGGATTTGGATTTCTCACTTGGATTCATCACTTGGAATTTTTCTAGCAAGGTTTTCTTCTCTTCATGAAGAAGAAGAAGAAGAAAGAAAAGAATGAATGAATAATATCAAAATAGAAAATCAAGTGATGCTTATCATTTAGCAACCATGGGTGAGGTAACTAATGTAGAGAATAAACTAAGGTTTTGGTGAAATGGTTAGGTTAAGGAATAAAAACAAAATGGTTACTTTTTCAAAGATGCATGAAGCACCATGAAGCTTCTAGCAAAGGAACAAAAGCAACCATTTAGTTTTTTAACCAAAATAAATAAAGTAAATGAAACCCTAACCATTAACCTAAACATGGTTTAGAGCATACACACACCCAAGTTTGCATGTATCATCAAAAATGATACAAACTAGTGCACAAAAATATATCACATATACAACTTGTGCAAATCAAGTGAGAAAATCCATCTTAAGTGAACAATACTAGTCAATGTAAAGTAATATATCTAATATATAATTATACATTAAATCATTAAATCAACACTTGATTTAATGATCCGGTCATATTGCATATAACCGACTAATATCAAGTGCATCATCATATCGAATCAACATTTGATTCGGTAACCCGGTTATATCTTATATAACCGTCTGATAATACAAATTGCGAGAATAGAATTCAGTATCACATACTGGTATTATTCTTGGTCCCGTACATATCTCATATGCGCTCCTATTTCGTTTCGCTTGAGCCAGGAAACCTCTGTGTAGGACTCTAAAGACTCGTCAATACGCCGGCAGTAGGTGATGATCATATCAAACACCCACAAGTCGCAAGCGGTCTGCTAAACGTAAAGGCCACCCGAGTATTGAGCGATCAGAAGATCAACGAGCAAGCCCGCTCACACTCCTGTGAATCCAACCAGTAACACTTACTGTACAGTCCGGTCTGTTTGTCTGATATGTCGCATATCTCGCCTAGGGGTGGTAAACGTCAGACCCCAGTAGCTTGATAAGTCATGTCGACGTAAGGTCCATAACAAGAGTGAAACTACTGATAACTCTTACCAGTATATCACTGCAACCCTGGCCAGGGATTTCCAGTTATGGCCAGTCGAGCATAGCGCAACATCAACCCCCAATACCGGGAGAGACGAATCCCCTCCTATCGCTCATTGCCTCCATTTGAATCGGGACTGTACCCAAAAACCACCTGTTTGCACGACTCAGTAGAGCCGTGGTAGGGTGGAAATCAAAGCACAATGGGAGACACACAAGACTCTATGACGATCTCGGGTCAACAGACTAAGCTGTACCGGTGTCACCAGAGAACTGCCATCTGACGTAAGGTATAATACCATCTGGGAGTTCTCGGTGAGTCTGTTCAGTGTACCCAGTCTCCACTGAGCACCCGCATACTATCTCTGATGTCAAACACCAATGGATATGGGATCATCCATCGCCCATCACATGGGTCGAGAAGATATACGCTAGTCTACTCTGGAATATCGATACCCCGTCTCGATATTCCCACGAGTAGGAACATTGAAGGATGTACTCATGGACTACCCAGGCCCCACTAGTATGATCTGCATCATAGTCCTGGAAGTCGAGCACATATCCTAAGGGCTTTATCAACATGTAATAGAGAGACATCAAGTATACATGTTAAGATAAAGAGCAACTAGATAGCGTACTATCATGTCGAGAAAGAAAGTCCTACCTATATATGTCCAAGCATCCACTACAATATACATCCTATGTACAATAATGGCCTCTTGGGCATACATATAACTAACAGATCCAAATATCCTTCTCTATGTAACTTAGTTAACCTTGTCTCATTGATGCGACCTAGTCTACAATTCCATAAGAAAGCCTGATTTATATCTGGAGACTTTCTTTTTAGTGTGTTCTGGACATTGAAAATCTGTAATTGGTTTAACACGTATATACCGTTATCTAGTGTACCGGACCCAATCAAACCATGATTAAGGTGGATGTTAACAACATCGCTTACAAACGTGGAATCATAAACTTCTTTTGTTAACAACGATACTGATATGATATTACACGTTAAACTTGTTAGTTATGTATATGCCCTAGAGGCCATTCTTGTACATATGATGTATATTATAATGGATGCTTGGATATATATAGAGAGGACTTTCTTGCTCGTCATGATAGTATGCTATTTGGTTTCACTTTATATTAACATGTTGTCTTGTATTTGTTTACTGTCTTACTCTTACATGTTGATAAAGCCCTTAGGATCTATACTCGACTACTGGGACTTTGATGAGATCATACTAGTGGAGCCACTGTAGTCGATGAGTACATCCTATAACTGTTCCTAGTCGAGGGTGTATTGAGACAGGGCATCGATACACCAGAGTAGACTAGCGTATACGCATCTTGACCCATATGATGGGCGATGGATGATCCCATATCTATCGGTGTTTGACATCAAGGATGGTGTACGGGTGATCAGTGAAGACTGGGTACACTAGACGGACTCGCCGAGAACTCCCAGATGGAATTATACCTCACGCCAGATGGCAGTTCTCCGGTAACACTGGTACAGGGTAGTCTGTAGACCCGAGATCGTCATAGAGTCTTGTATGATTCACACTGTGCTTTGATTTCCACCTTACCACGTCCAAGAGGGCATGCAAAACGGTGGCCTTTGGGTGCAGTCCCGAATCACATGGAGGCAATAAGCGATAGGAGGGGATTCGTATCTCCCGGTATAGGGAATTGATGTTGTGCTGTGTTCGATTGGCTATAACTGGAAGTCCCTGGCCAGGACTGATATAGAGATTTACTAGTAAGTGTTACCAGTAGTTTCTCGACCCGTTATGAGCCTCACATCGACACGACTTATCGGTAACTGGGGTCTGACATATACCACCCTTAGACTAGATATGCAACATATCAGACGAAGAGACCGGACTGTACGGGAGTGTTACTGTTTGGATTCACAGGAGAATATACAGGCTTGCTTGTTGATCTTCTGATCGCTCAATACCTGGGTGGCTGTTACGTTTAGCTGAACGCTTGCAGCTTGTAGGTGTTTGATATGATCATCACCTGCTACCGGCGTATTGACGATTCTTTAGAGTCCTACACAGAGGTTTCTTGACTCAGGAAAAATGGAGTAAGGGCACATATGTGATATGTGCATGACCGAGGATAATGCGATATGAGATACTGTATTATATTCTCGTGATATTTTGATATGAGCCGGGTCATCGGATCAAGTGTTGATTCGATGAATCGGTACATGATATATTAGTCGGTTATATTCGATATAGCCGGATTGCCGGATCAATTGTTGATTCGATAATTTAATGTATAATAATATATATGATATATTGCATTATATTATCTAATATTAGCTCGCTTTATTGATTCATTTTCTCACCGGATAATACATTGATATATATGCGATATATGTTAATTGTATTATTTTCTTTTATTACAAAATATATTATATATGCGATATATAATATTGTAACATATTATAATTACTAATGCAACATGATTAGTGGAGATTAAATATGGTTAGGGTTTGATTTGGGTTAGTTCTTTTATGAACCTTCTAAAAGGTTTTCTTTTGTTTTGAGCTAAGATATTATGCTTGATATTTTAGTGACACATTCTTTAACCAAACTCAAACCCTTAACCCTAGTGAACTCTCTACATTGGTTAGCCTTGTCATAGTTGACCATGGTTGTATTTGTAATCATATATCATTTTCATTATTCGTCACAAAAGGAATTATTCATTATTCATCTTCTTCTTCCTCCTTGTAAAGCTTTCTAGCTTTGAGTTTTGTGATATTAGTGTGAGAATTTGAAAACTAAAGAGAGCATAAATACTACTTCATCATCCTCATCTAATCTAGCCAATTAGATTTGGGTGTTCACCTCATTAGTGACAAAGAGCTTAAGTTAAACAAACTTCGAGATAGATCATCGGAGAAAAGGAAGACTACAAGCTAGCATGGATCATTCGGGTTGTGGAGCTTCTCTTGAGTCCGGGAGATCGTGGATCACGGCGAAGGGACTTCTACTCGGAGCTTATGAAGTGAAGGAGCGGACTACAATGTTTGTAATCCCTCACTCTTAGTTGTAAAGATGTTTACTTGCATGTTAAACCTTAATAATCTAGCAAAGATCTCGGCTTTGGGTTGTTCGGCACGTCTAAATTTTGAATCGGGCATAGTTGATGCCTTGTAGACCCTTGTCTGAGTGCCTAGGAACCCTACAGTAGTATCAGAGCCTAGCTAGAGCATTAGGCAACGTGTTTACGAAGTTAAAACTCCGATCGAACCCCGATACATCGAAATAGACCCCCTCTCTGGAAATTTTGTAAAAATGTGAATTTTTCTGCATTAAAAATACTCAAAAAAATCAGCAGGCAATTCTAAGGATATCTATGAAATACGAGTCCCCAAGTCCTACAAAGGGCCGTGGAAGCGCGGAAAGAACACACTTGTCGCGGTGGTTCCATGGCCAGAAGTGAGAATTGGGGACACGTATTTGAACAGGGATATCCGTAGGTAATTGTGTATACTTATGGGTATTTTTTATCTGACTCAAGTGTTGAGTGTTCTGGGGATTATTTCGAATTCGTTGATTCGATCGGAAAGTTTAACTTCGTTATGTTTTCTGGATAATTTAGAAGGTATTAAAATGTTCAAACGGATATCATTAACTCACTTTTTCTCGACACAAAAAACTTTCAAGTGTTGAATTTTTCTTGAGTTTAAATCTTTCGGAAAAACGTGCAAGTAACACGTAGACCTTCTAGAAGAACACAAACCCTAACTCGATTATGTGACCGTCTGAACCGCCTCTAAAACTTAGGGTTTGGGACAGTACGACGTGCCACATGTGAGGCGTTGGTTTGACCGTTCTACGGCTGGACCATTGCTACTGTGACAAATTCAGGGAATTTTTAAACTCTGCTCAAGTGTTGAGCCATTTAGGAAATTTTGGGTGTTTGATTATTCGATCGGAAAGTTTAATATTGTCTATTTATCTGGAATGTGATACAATATGTGGAATTCATATAGTTAGGCATGAAATGCGAAGTATGTGATATTTCGGATTTACGATACCTAAAGTGATTGTGGATTCCAAATGTTGTAGTTTTACACTTTCTTTTCTGTGACTGTAAGTGTAGTATGTAGTTGTATTGCCGGTTTTCGTTGCTATACATTAACGACGATCGATGTATGCATACTTACTTACGTTGATGATATGAGATATTATGTGTTGCTGTGATATGTTATTTTAGATCGTTGTGTTCTGAATAGCCGGGGGTTTTATGTGAGATGAGGTTTTTTATTTTCATTCATGTAAAATTCATTTGTATGTAATATTATTTTATTGGGGAACTTCCGGGATGAGGTTGATGTCACCAGTGTATATTATTTACTTTTCCGCATTAGGTAGACCCAAGGAGGGGAGCACAAGTAACCGGGTTCTAGGGTCCAGTGGGAGGCTATCTCGAGGAGTCGAGATCGGGTCTCCTAACCCTAGAATTGGAAGTGTTACTTGTCGCTCTCGTAGGGGTCTAGGAATGTGGGTTTGGCTATTCATCGCGACCGTGGAATCCGTGTTTTATACAGGCTTGTATTAAAACACGGACATCCTAGTATATCCAATATTTTATATATGTTCTTCTGCTGCAATGTTCTGTGATGAGATTGTTAGGTTTACCTAGCACCTCATGAAGGGTTTGGAAGCATCACATGTCTCAAAATTAAATTTTTAAGGTGCTAAGTGAACATGCAAAGAATCATCACTAGAATTTTAGGGTTTCTAAATATACACAACAACACAATTAGATAAAGCAAGGGTTTTGAGAATACAACCTTTGTAGCTCCCTTTGCTAGATTCCTTGGCTACTTGAGGGTTGGAAAACGTCCGCTTGAGAACCTCTAGGTCTACGATGATCCACCCGGAGTCCTCGTTGTCCAAGCTTGAAACTTCACAAGATCAAGAAAAGAAATGGAAGCTAACACTCTTCACAAGTGGGCAAGACTAGTGTAGAATGGTGTTGTGGTTGGTTTTCTCGCTTCAAAATCCTAACTTTGTTACTCTTTTGCTTACTTGAAAGAACTAGAGAGCAAGAGATAAAGGAGGAAGAAGATGATGGCTTTCTAAGCTCGAGATAATGATAAGCTTGAAATAGAAAATGAGAAAATGAAAATATATATATTTTCACTCTCTCATTCTTAACTAGGGTTATAAAATATCTAGATATTTTTGTTTAGAAAAGAAATGACCATAGAAATTGAATCATGGTTAGTCAAAGGGTTAGTGCAAGAACAAAGAATTAAACCATGAAACAATTTCAATTTCCATTTTCCTTTTTCCAAATAAATAATATCCATATATTTTATATGGTGTGAGTCTTATATTGCCATCAACTACTATATCAACAACCATGATAATCTTTATCTATGCATGTATGTGTGCATGCACATCCTATGTGCATGAATGAGAATGAATGAGAATGAGTGCATACATGCATGCATACAACATAAAGATAAGAAAGGATTTCAAGTGAGAAACTAATGGTTAATGATAAATCAATACTTGATTTCGTAACCCGGTCGTATCGCATACGACCCGACCAAAAGCAAGCCGTCCGATTAATATACGGTATCTTATACTCACATTTTAACCGGGTCCATGCGCATATCGCATATGCGCACCACAACGTTTCGCCTGGACTAGGTAACTCCTTTGTGGGACTCTAAGACTCGTCAATACGCCGGCAGTGGGTAATGATCATATCAAGCACCCCCAGGCCGCAAGCGGTCAGCTAAACGTAACGGCCACCCGGGTATTGAGCGATCAGAAGAAAACAAGCGAACCTGCTACAACTCCCGTCGAACCAACCGGCAACACTACCGTACAGTCCGATTTCTTCGTCAGATATGCTGCATATAAAGTCTAGGGATGGTAACTGATTGTTAGATTTTCCCGTTGTGTAGTATGAATCAATTCAAAAGGTCCCTAAAACGGCACCATCTTGATTGAAACTGTTTCTTGTGTCGGTATTCAGAAAATTTATAAAGAACTTCACAACCAAAAAATATTTTGACCGCAATCAAACTACGGTGTCAATTGTAGTTCAAGAATGAGTGCGGATCGTCCACAGGGATTGCACGATTCGTTTTACTAAGATATGCTTGAATTGAAAACTTAATTGACAAGAAAAGAAAACAAGATTCAAGAATTTATCAATTGATTCAGGTTTCACGATGTTTAATCAAGAATCAAGAAACTGATAAACAATCAAGAATTGGGTTTCGATAATATTTCCAATCAACAGTCAAGAATCTAAAAGAGGCTCGTAGGAATCGATCGGATCGACAGACGTGATGTAATCTAAAGATATCGTGTTCTTGTCCTTCGAAGGATTGATACTAGATCGATGATCATCGACAAGAGTTAGGGTTTTCTCGTGAAACTAGGGTTTCATCTTATCCCTTGTTCTGTTGTCGATATCATTCACATTCTAGCCTCTAGCAATTTCAAGAAACGATCCTAACTCCCCGATTTCGAGCGATATCATTCAAGAAAGCATCGTAACGAAATGGGTTGTCGGTTCTTGAACTTGCTAGGGTTTACAAAACTTGTAGGAATCAAGAATCGATTAAAGCTATGTTACATCATCATTCTATTGACCGTCTCGACTCCTTGCTGAGCGGAGTTTTATTCACACATCACCACACAGAAAATATTCATGAATTGTAAAGATGTCATGATGCAGAAGTTAAAGAAAACAAGATAAAAGAATATCACCTTTATTTATCTCAACAATTTTGATTACATTCGCTTCAAGAACTACAAGAGGAAGAATCTAGATTGTTGATCGGGCGTCGCTCGGCTTCATGAGTCGTGGATTGGCTCGGATCGCTTGCTCCGTTGAAGATCGGCTCCGCTCCTAAAGGTTGTAGGGCTTCTTGCTTAATGGGTACTCGGGATCTTGGCTTTTGGAGTTGGAATTAGGGTTAGGGTTTCACACAAGCCCTGTCACTAGACTTGTGGAAGAAGAAGATGAAGAGAGAGATAGATTGGGGATAGATTCACTAATTGGATGAATAATTTCCAAGGTTGAATAATCATTTACAATGAGCCTAGGGTCTTATTTATAGAGCATCCAAACCCTAGGTTTAAGTTTGAACATCCCATTCCCTCCAAAAGTTTGTAGAGGAGTTTCTAGAAGGTAGTTTGTTAGGAGCTAGCTTAGGGTTTAAGCTAGGTTTAATTAGGCTTGGAAACCCTTGTTTGCTGATCTGGCAGAAACCCCTGGAGTCTTCTGGAAACTAAGATACATTTCTGAGCAGTGGGCCCTGTAAGAAGCATTGTAGACCAAAATTTAGTGTCTGAATCCCTTGTTCCACCGCGGATCCGCGGCACAAGCAAGCCATTGCCGCGGATCCGCGGCGCTTTGGAAAGATTAGGCTTTGGGTCTTCTGGTGTTGTCTTGGACTGCTATTTGTAGCTTTCTTTGATATGTTGATTTGTGATTGCTCCTTTGGGTTGATACCAGATCTGAAATTAGTGAGTTGACGTATCTTTTGAGCGGTGTAATGTTCGAGCGAGCTTTCAGTTTCCTGCACAGACTTCGAAACACGGGTTGCGATATATAGAAAATATGCCATGTAATGAAATGCAGTCCCTAGAAATGGCGGTTTTAAGATCTAATACATGTAATCTGATAATCTGTGACCGATTTGCTAATATGTGAATTATGAATACCGTATACTTCTATATGTATGCAGATGATAGGGAAATTGCCGGTTAAAATATGCAATATTTTCGACTGATCAAATACCCCCAAACTTAATTTCGATCATCTCGAGCGAATGTTTTATTAAAAAGAGAAGGAGAAAATAAAGAAAGAGAAAAACTAACTAGCACACTTTCGTAGGCAACACGATTGCACTGAGCACGTGCAACAAGCCTTTAAACCTCTAGGTGTCCCTAGTAGGAGGAGTGTTGTCTCCTGAGGGTTTTCAGTAGATTGCACCCACAAAATCCAATAATAAAAGAAAGATCATGAATATTACATTTAAAGAAAAGAATTGTAAAAGAAAAGCTTTGAAAATTAGGGTTTCCAACTAAGCTAGCTTTTCGGTTGTTATGAGCCCTATCTTAATGGTCATGAAAAGATGTCAGAAATCACGTCCTCCCTCAATAAAACATCGTCTTATTCTTCATTCCTATCTTTCTTCCAAACATCGATCATATAACCCTGCGTGTGTGTAAAGACATCCCTACATCCGG
Source organism: Agapanthus africanus (assembly GCA_030015575.1). NCBI lineage: Eukaryota > Viridiplantae > Streptophyta > Magnoliopsida > Asparagales > Amaryllidaceae > Agapanthus > Agapanthus africanus. The sequence continues at coordinate 546,665,736 of CM057337.1, forward strand.
AGAATTCAATTCAAGCTATCATACTCTTGCTCATCAGGCTCAGTACTTTTTAATTAATGAATATTTAGATGAGATTGCTCACACACTTTCATGCGACCGTTAATACTTCTTGAGGTACTAACCGACCGATTACTCCTGTGCTTGCTTACTTGGTGTATTTTCCTCGTCTTGCACCACCTCAGGCATAGCAGTGGCTCCCAGACCAGTTGGCCTTAAGGGCACTAGGTGAAGAAGCACCCTCGCTATACCTTTTTATTGCCCTCGGTGATAACAAAACCAGTGTCCATTTTTCTCACCACTTTATATTTTTATTCATTTTTTTATTTCCTTCATACTTTTGGCTTTAAGACAAGAGCATTTCAAGGTATCATCTACTATCCCAGGCTTTAAGACGTGTGTAAGTGCGAATAGCAGGGTATCAACGTTCAAAATGTTTGGCTTCCAGAATAGAAACTATTTTTCAGACTTATTTTTATCCTCAGATTAGTGACGTCTTTCATCTTACTAACCCTTGGGACAACGGCTCATAACTACTTTTTACTAGTTCGTATAAGAAAACTTCTAATTTTCTTAAATTTTTCTAATCTCATGGATGTAATTTTTCACTATCTAAACTTTCATTATTTTATTTATGTACAAAAAATATTTTTATAATTTTGAATTTTTTTAAAAAAAAAAATTTTATAGGTTTTTTTTAAAAAAAAAAATGTTTTGTGCTTATGCAAATGATATGCAAATGATGCGAAAATAAGCACAAACCTCTCCCAAACTTGTTTTCAACAGTGTCCTCACTGTTGCCATCTGCTAAATCTAAAAAACCTGTAAGCTTGGGAGGAATTTATTAGTGGGGGAAAAATATATAAGTGAAGTCCCTCCCCCAAACTTATTTTTGGCTCAAAATTTTGTAAAAATTCTTTTTAGGAGCCAGAAAAACATGTACCCCCCCAAACTTGAGTTATGTAATGTTAATCTTTTAAAATCACAAGTGGGGGTCAAAAATCATTGGCCGATGCCAAGCTTTGCAAAGACCAAATGTTAACACCAACCATTCAAAAATTTTATCAATGCAGTGCTCTGGTTGGTAGAAGAAGAAGTGGGGAAAGGTTAAGTGGTGGAATATAATGTGTGTGCGTCTCATTTTGGAGAGACGATGCAGTGAATGTGATGGATTGCTCGCATTCTTTTTACATTTCAGAAGAAGGGGTGGAGGTTCAATTTCATTGATTTGGACATGATTCGTCTCAACACCTGTGCTTTTTAGAAATGCGAGTTCATCAGCGAAGATCTCCTCAAAAGTTTCATCTATACCCCGAAAAATAATGTCATCACAAAGTGCGGGGTGATCTTCAGACTCTAAAAACAGTTCATAATCAGTGTTAGTTGTTGACCCGGACATCTCGGTGGAAGCGTCCGTATGTGTATGATACATAGTTGGGTCAAACAACATATGAAAAGAGTCAAGATCGGTATCAGGAGGATCATTAAATTCGCTGCTGTCGACATCCATTAAGTCGACAGAACAAGCCTGAGCAGTAGGTTCGGAGGGTACACTTCCTAACTTGTAAATGTTCATCTCAATTGTCCTATTCCCGAAGGATAGGGTCATAGAACCGTTACGACAATTGATGATAGCATTGGAAGTGGCCAAAAAGGGGCGACCTAAAATCACCGGAATTTGATTCCGTGAGTTCGCTACAGGTTGTGTATCAATTACAATAAAGTCTACAGGGAAGATAAATTCCCCGATTTTTATTAACACATCCTCTAGTTCACCCCTAGGTCTGGTGATTGATCGGTCAGCCATCTGGAGAGTGCATGGAGATGGTTTTAACTCTCCGATTCCTAACTGCTCATAAACTGAGAAAGGAAGCAGGTTAACACTTGCCCCAAGATCTAATAGAGCACGGTTAATGTGTTTCTCCCCAATAGAGATGGAAATCGTAGGATATCCAGGATCCTTACGTTTCCTCGGTAATTGCTGGGGGAAAACTGTGTCTACTGTCTTAGCCATGAATATCTTCTTGGGCATTTGTTTCTTCCTCTTTCTAGTGCAAAAATCTTTAAGAACTTTTGCGTATGCAGGTACTTGTTGGATAGCATCTAGAAGAGGGATATTGATGTTAACCTGTTTAAACATCTCAGTGATCTTCTCCATTTGTGGACTTGGTGTGTTAGCCCTTAACCGATTAGGATAAGGTGCTTTAGCAATAAGCGCTGGGTCCATCATAGGAGAAGGAAGTGTGTGTGGAACCGATCCCAGAATAGAAGTGGGAATTGTCCGTGGAGGGGTAAAAGAGGTGGGTTGTAGTGGCGAGCCTTTTGGGAAATGGAGAATAGGCTCGGAAGAAGGTGGTGGGGTAGAAGAACTGGGGTCAGAAGTGTGTGTGTGAGGAAAGATCTCAGCCGGGGTGTTGATATGATTTTCAGTATCATCAACTTCTTCCCCAACATGATTGTCAAGCACTCTTCCAGATCTCAACGTGGTGATTGCATTCACATGATGTGAATAACCAGGATTGGGTAAGGGTTGAGCTGGAAGTTTCCCTTTCTCTCTTGCACTCATTTCGGCATTTAATCATGCAATTTCTTCTTCCATCGATTTAATAGTCTCACTTTGGGACGCAGAGTTTCTCTTTATGTCATCGACGGAAGACTTCATTTCAGCCGAAACTTGCATGATATTTGTTAAGATCAAATTCATGTATTGTGCAAAAGAAAAGGATTTATCAGTTCCGGTTAACTGTAAAGAACTAGACAGTGCAGGTGTGTTGACCTGATTTTGAAAATTATGTGCTTGAAAGGGGTGCTGACTTAATTGAAGTTGTGGCTGCTGTTGGGGTGGAGGGACCCTTTGAAAATTGTTTTGGTTTGGAATCGTGTTTTGTGATTGTGATTGGTTCCAAGCAAAATTAGGGTGATTCCTCCAACCCTGATTATATGTGGAAGAAAAAGGATCGTTTCTCGGTCTTTGAAATGTGGCATTGGTATGCTCACGACCTTGAAACGGACATTCTTCCGTCAAGTGAGACGGATCAGAACAGCAGCCACATACAGTTTTGGGGAGTGACACTGGGTTTAGGGAGGCTGCTGCAAATTTGTGTTCTATGTAAGTGCACGGCGGCGCCCCGGCCGTCAATCCGACGCCGGAATGCGGAAGCGGTGAATAACTTAAATTTTGCGGACTTTGCAAACCGGCACCACCGCGCACTTTAACCGGATCGTAACCATTAAACTAGTCTAGCTAACTAACAAGAGGGGAAGAGATGTACCGACTGATCCGAGTCCTCCGGTCTTCATCTCCACTCCGATCTCCTCGCGGGATCTCCGTCCATCTCCTCCTCGTCGGAAAGGGCACCACGTCGCCTGTAGCTTTTACGGGCTCCCACCTCAATACCGAGGCAACTCGGGCGCGAAGCTGGTGAATCGACGCGTCCAAGATTTGCTGTAGGAAGTAGTGTAGAGTATGTCTCTTTGGGGTTGGTTGCCTTTGGATGGAGGAAACATGAATGGACTTTGGAATGAAGTGAGGAATTTTGCAAGCTTGAAAATCATATGTGAATTAATCCCTCATACCAAAAATGAACTCCTCTCTCTCTCACTCCAAGATGTGGCCGGCCATAATACATGAGGAATTGTGGTGGAGAGTGAAACAAAAACAAGAGGGAGGTGAGTGTAGGAGAATGGAAGTGGTGACTCTAAACAAACATACACCATGCTTCAACTTTAATCAAACCATACCCTTTCCAATCACAAGTAAATGCAAGCATGGATGAAAGATATCAAATCCTATCATAATCAAACCATTATGCAAGAAAACCCCTCCACAAAAGTAATTTGCAAAACTGCAAATTACCCCTTCCATCGAAAAAGTCCGGCCGGGAAAGAACAAAGGAAAACCGGCCGGAACGGAATGCAAACTGGCAACTCCAGAAAACTGGTCCCGTAATAAATTACAGGAAAACCCCGATACTGTGCATACACACCCGCATCTGTATTCCGTCCGGATACAAATGCAAAGAGACAAAATCTACACTGTACTAAACTAGGACCGGCTTAAACCAAAGCCGGCTAGTAATATCCGTTCGATCCTGATCCGTGCAATACCGCACGTATCTGATCGAACCCTGCCATATACCTATACGGCTACTAGTACAAACCGTCCGATCCTGATCCGTGCAATACCGCACGTATCTGATCGGACCCTGCCATATCTCCATACGGCCTCTACAGCGTTTCGCCCGAAAGCTTGAGTAACTGAAAGTGTGGTGGACTCTAAAGACTCGTCAATACCATGGCTGTGGATTTAACCACTAGCACGTCAGAGGTATAAGCCAATACGTGACGGGCCACCAGCTATTGACTAAAAGGGACGTCGATGAGCGAACTCATCCTGACACCCTACTGAGCCTGTCAGTGACAATATCCGTGCAGTCCGGTCCGTTCGTCTATGAGTATCGCATGGCGGGCCTAGGGGGTTGGTAAAAGTCAGACCCCCAAAAGCGGTACAAGTCGTGTCGGAGTGTAGCCCAGAACACCCTGAGATACTACTGGAATACCTACCAGTAAATCTCCTTGCCTTGGCCAAGGACTTTGTGTAATGGCTCTCCTAGACACAGCACGACCTCACCCCCAATACCGGGAGAGACGAACCCCTGAAGATACGCTCACTGCCTCCATGTGGCTCGGGACTGTACCCAACTAAAACCTGTTTGCACGACTCCTTTGAGCCGTGGTAGGGTAGTAATCAAAGTACAGTGGGAACTCACACGAGACAAATGACGATCCCCAGGTCGATGAACTAACCTGCACACATGTCACCAGGGAACTGCCATCTGACGTCTGGTATATGACCAACTAGCATGTTCCCGGCGAGTCCTGTCCGGTGTACTCATAACCCAATGAGCACCTGTATACATCTTAGGTGATCCAACTGACACCAGTGGCTTGTGAGACCGGCCACCGCCCCTCGTCGGGGTCTCGACTGTATACACTAGTCTACTAATGGAGTATCGATGCCCGGTCTCGAAACTCCCACGACTAGGGACCTTTTAAGGATATGCTTGTAGACCCCCAGCTCCCACTTATATGATCGCCCTCATACTGCTGGTGGTCAAGCAAGAATCCTAGGGGCTCTATCAACGTGTAATAGCGACGTGTCATGTCACCTAAAACAGTACACGATGATAAAGGTAAACCAGATAGCATACTATCATCTCGAGTAAGACTGTCCTACCGGGATAGGTCCTCCCTCAATCATTACAATCACGTACCTGTGACCTAATAATTGACTCTGAGGGCACTATCTCCAACAATCTCCCACTTGCACTCAAGGCTAATTATTGCGATGTCGCATACTCACAGCCCGTGTGATACCGAACATCCAACTCCTCTACTAGTCAGTCTCACAAAGCTCGTTTGCGGAACTATTGCGTTCGAGGAATAGCCTCAGTGAGTGGATCCGCTTAGTAGTTTCTTTCTATGTCTCTCTATATCTCAAGTTCGCGGAGAAACCCATCTCCCGAAATGAGCAATACCTGTCTTAGAATGTGTCTAGATGTCTGATGGGACATAGCTCATAAATGAACTCCAAATCCAAACTTCTTAGACTGTATCGTCAACTGAACTTAATCAGTATCCTGCGCCATGCCTCCCTCAGTATTGCCTTGGATCATCTGTCCAAAATACTGCCCCTCATCAGAAGGAAAACTACAACTCTGACAACCTCCTTGTCGTCCATGTCACCTTGGAAGCCTGGAATGATAACTGTCTCCTGAATGAGGCTGTCGTTATCATATCCCTAGAACATCCACTTATGTTCTAAAACTGCTTCCGACTGTTTCTCCAGGATTGGATTAATGTCAACTTATTGCATCTAGTGCAAGAACAACATCTGGTGTGGTACTTGACATCTCACGATTGACTCAATTGCCTGAGCAAGTGATCTGCCAATCATGCCCGTCCCTCTCCCCTTTAGTCTGTAAGACACCTTTGGAGAGGGTGACTCCATTACCTGCAGGTACACTACCGTGCCAGGAGTCGACCATCCTAAATACTCTTAGAATGCTGTCAAGTACCCTGATTGGGAAACCACCCATATCTAGATCTAAAACCATAGATCCAGTAACCAGTATGTCTGATATAAAATCCATTTCCTTTGTGGAGAAACAACTGTGTGACGACCAAAGTACAACCGATCGTAGTGTAGGAGTTTCTTTTCCTACTCTGTGTATATCATCCAAATACCAGGATATCACACCCTACTACCTTCTCAACAGATCCATCCCCTTTTTTTTTGATGAAGTCAAACCCATGACTGTCACATCAGAAATAGATGATCTATCTCCGCTACATCTGCTCTAGTCTATAAATAGACATAAGCTACTTGTCCACCAATGCTTCCGCTGCTCCCACTGACTACGACAACCCTCTGGCAGAGTCATATAGACGTACACTTCTAAAGCAAGTTTAGAACGACGCTATACTCATCCTCCTGCCGGGTCTCGCAGCCTGGAACAACAGCAATGGTAATTGTGGGTAAACAAGAACTTCCCTGTAACCGTCCTTGAGGCTACTGTAGTACCTCTCGGGTGCCTGAAGTTACCCACCTTATCTGCGGAGTGGCCAATGGAATGTCAATCCAGATTGAATCTTTAGGTTCCTTATCAAATCCTCAGTAATCGTTTGTGGTTCTGGAATTACTTCCAGTTCTACCATACTCCCACTACTGTTTTCTGAAAAAATCCATTTTTAATAAAACTGTGGCGAGTCTAGAACAATATTGCTATTGTTCATCCAGATGGTAGAAAGTCAACCCTCGTCATAGCCTGGGTCAACCCACAAACAGCCATTACAGAAACGTGCCTAGAGTTGTCCAATATCTGGTTTTAAGCATAAACCGGACAACTCCCCGTACCTTAACATCGTTAAGATATGAACTGTTCTATATCCAATATAGAATCAGAGGCACTGATTTATTTGAACCAGATTCACATCATGCAGCTGTCCCCAGTGCATGTCAACTAAATGGAAGGAGGCGGATCAGCGTTACTCAACTTAGGAACACTTCTAATTATGAGTAACCTGAAAGAGAAGCAAGTTCTCTTAACCATCACTTTCAACTGAATACCACAAGTATCTACATCTTCGATCTCTTTGAAGAATCCCGATACTTGCTACACCTGGTTCTCTACTCTATTCAAATACCTGTAACTTCTCAAAATTCGGACCCTGTGTTTCCACGAAACACCGGTCTAAAAAACTAGAGAAGTCATAAGTAAACCGAATATAGTACGAGGACCTACCCCTCTGTCCTTATGGACCCTGGACAACATACAATACTCTGTATACGTCCCTTGAGTCTGATAACTCATTCATTGTGTGTCGTAGGTTGAAAACTGTACCTTTGGTTATGAAGAATTACACCGTTGTTTAATGCTCCTTACCTAACCATCCACTGATATAGGTAAATGTCGTAGACATAATTTCATAAAGGTATATCTCACTCTATGAAAATAGACGTACAGATATATCAATTTGAAATTGGTGCATAACAGCGGATATTCAAAACCAAATATTTGCCAACCGGCAAACAGCCCAGGTGATTTCCTCAAATATCACCGATTACAACGAATCCCGATATAATGAGGATGATCACCCAATTCCCAATAACTTACTCCCACTCATCATCTGTAAAACTATACAGATGTGAGAATCGTACCTGGTAAATACATACCCTGGAGTAAGTATCTAATCGGGAAATCAGTTTTCCTTTAACATTACACAGTGAAACTGAAACATCGAAATGTTCCGATGGGGTATTCTGGTATTCCTAGTAATGCCTCTTCCAGATTCACGACTGTAACCGTATAGTTCTTTGCCACCTCTCCAAATCTCTTCATATGTCTTTAGTCATTACCTTCTGCACACCCATTAGGCCAAATGGTTTTCTTCCTTCCCTACCGTTCGGCACCAGCCTATGGTTTGGAAGAGGACTATCCAATAAGCATAAAGGGTGTACTGTCCTAATCCTAGGAGCACTCGCAACGCGAGAGAAGGTGAAGATAAAAGACACCTGAATGTACTTTATTCCTATTTCTCCTGAACCAGGATCCATCCCCGAACTGGAACAAGTTCCTTTCGAGTTCGTATATAACCATACGATGGATTATCCAATAAAATGGGATCTTCGTAGTGATACGGAGTGTCCTGGAGAAATACAAAGGTGATTTAGGATTGGCGAAGAAATACTTGGTTTGGTCGTGAATAGCAGTCGCAATTTACTTTGCCCTCTTACTAATCCCTTGCTTTGTCTGAACTTAATACCTTCTGTACACCGTTTAAGCTAACTGGTTTTCTTTATTCCCTACCAGTCGGCACCAGCCTATGGTTTGGAAGAAGACTATCCAATTTGCATAATAGGTGTACTACTCCTAAACTAAGGAGTACTCGCAATCTGAGAGAGGGTGAAAAGAAAAGACAACTGAATAATCCTATCCGTTTTCTCCAGAACCGGAAACCATCCTCGAATCCCTTCGAGTTCGTATCTAACCATACGATGGTTTTGTCCAATGGAAGTGGACGTTCGTAGTAAAACGGGGTGTCCTGGAGAAAAGGGTAAAAGTAGGAGTGGCAATGAGGTTTGCAACTCTGACAATCCAAAGGTCGGTGTTTAAGAAGGTTCGGTCAACTTGGTCACTGAGTCAAAGTCTTAGGGTCGGGTCAATGGTCGCTGCCAAAGAGAGAGAGAAAAGAAACACTCAGCGTGCACTCTAACCTAGATCAGAATGGTTACCAATTTATCTAATCTGGAAACCTCCCACTGTACCTCAAATTCTCCTCCAAACCTTAAAGAAGAATTAGTCGGGGTCACCCGAGGAGTAAACCAACTCATCAGTGGGAATCGGGATCCAACTCTCATCGCATGACAACGTGACGGAATCCGCTCACGGTATCACACTCCAGAAGGTATGCGCATATCTGGCAAGTTTCAGTACTTTTGAAACTCCCGATGTGATTTCTGCCCCATGCTCTTATGACCTTGACTTTGGCCAACATATCATAAGTCACATGTCAAGTTCTGCCCGTCATTCTCCAGGTTAATTTGAATCCACCCGTACATACCCTTGACTTTGGCCAAAATGGCAGCACGACTGTCCCAAACCAACGCATCTATCTATGCTGCATATGAATACCCCAATAGCTACCAATCACTGTGCCTTGACTTTGGCCAACATACACAGCTTGAATACTATTGACCACCCATATGAAACGACGGAGGGCTACGAATGGTTTCTGGCGAAAACCTTTAACGTAATGAACTTGATATCGTCGAAGGAACGGATAGCTTTTAAAAAATATAGTGACGAAAACCGTTGCTAAAGAGGTCACTCCCTGTGAAGGGATCTCGGCTCTTTCCCCGTAGAATGAGGTGCAGGATATTCCAAATGAATACCACGGTGCAAAGCAAAAGTAATCGGCTATAGTGAAGTTAATGCCCTGACGCAAACTTCTGTCCAAGGGGTCACTCCCGGTGAAGGGATCTCGGCCCTTGCCTCGTCGACTGAGGAGCAGGATATTCCAAATGAATACCACGATGCAAAACAAAAGTAAACGTCCTTGCAATAACAGCTTTTGAAAAAGTGTTCCAACAACATCAGATTATGTTTGTTTTTAACTTGCATTGATCCGAATCAATGCAGTCCCATCAATTGATCACACCAAAAAGAACGAAAATATACTGATGTACGTATATGCCATCCGCATTCGCCACTGGGTCCCGTCATTACCCGTTAGGTTAGCTTACTAACGACAGAGCGGGGACTGGACTAGCGCGGATGCAAAACATATACAACATCTACTAATATATATACCAATATATTATATTTCGCTCAAGGCGTGAATAAAATGCAACATCACAGAGAATGAACAGCATCACAGAAACAATACAGATATCTGGGATCCCCGGGTTTCACAGAGCCACTACTGAAACCCGACGTTCCCCTGGTCGTGTGGATAGCCTGTGCAATGAAATCCTAGACCCCTACGGGCGCGGCAAGTCACCCGCCAAAACCTGAAGCGAGGCAGCCCCCTTCAGCGCCGTGAATGGACCACCCAGCACTTCACGGAATCCGGCAACTTGGGCACCCCTCCTGGGTCAACCTGTACCCCCTACGAGTGCGGCGAATAGCCCGCCAATCCTAGAGTGAAGCCCCCTCCGTCTCAATGCCATGAGATGCGGGCTTGTTGCCCTCCAGAACCCGGCTATCCGTGCACCCCTCCGCGGGGCAATCCTAGTACAGAAAGTAAAATATACATACACCGGGTACATCGACCGCAACCAGGTCGTGCCCCAAAATAATAATACAGTCAGGCAGTGACGGCAGTCCACATGTCGGACGCTCGCCCCGCAATATCAAATGTACATAATACAACAAAACTGTACTAACATTGCATCCAGGCTATCCCCCACGACCGATCCGCAACATCACAGCAAATACATAGAACATCAACGTGAAAGTCACGTTCGCAAATCCGTCTAACCGGGCTATAGCAGTTAGACCGGATTTACCGATCGAGTGACATTCACGGTCGCAGATATAATGTAAATACTGTGAAAAATGTGTTTAAAAAATTTCCGATTGATCAAACAATTAACAAGTGGGCCCCAAAGAAAACTGTAGCACTCACAGAAACAATTGGCCCAACTTTAATATTCCAAAGCCCATATTTTAAGCCCAGAAGGCCTCTGTAAAAAAATGGTGAAGTGATGTGAATAGTGCGCGGCGGAAGGGCCGCACAAAGGGGGTTTTAGCGGCGGTTCCGCGCTCCAACTGTGGAGTTACTTCGTCAAATTTTTACAGAACTCTTAGATTTTCCAGTACATCAATATTTTATAACCTGAAAAATTTTTCGAGACCAAAAATTTTCAACAGAAACTGATGCGAACTAAAATGCAGTTTTGGAACTTTTTGATCGATCGGAAATGCAAACACATTACACAAAGTTAGACTAAGTTAATGGCGAGGCTCTGATACCACTGTAAGTGCACGGCGGCGCCCCGGCCGTCAATCCGACGCCGGAATGCGGAAGCGGTGAATAACTTAAATTTTGCGGACTTTGCAAACCGGCACCACCGCGCACTTTAACCGGATCGTAACCATTAAACTAGTCTAGCTAACTAACAAGAGGGGAAGAGATGTACCGACTGATCCGAGTCCTCCGGTCTTCATCTCCACTCCGATCTCCTCGCGGGATCTCCGTCCATCTCCTCCTCGTCGGAAAGGGCACCACGTCGCCTGTAGCTTTTACGGGCTCCCACCTCAATACCGAGGCAACTCGGGCGCGAAGCTGGTGAATCGACGCGTCCAAGATTTGCTGTAGGAAGTAGTGTAGAGTATGTCTCTTTGGGGTTGGTTGCCTTTGGATGGAGGAAACATGAATGGACTTTGGAATGAAGTGAGGAATTTTGCAAGCTTGAAAATCATATGTGAATTAATCCCTCATACCAAAAATGAACTCCTCTCTCTCTCACTCCAAGATGTGGCCGGCCATAATACATGAGGAATTGTGGTGGAGAGTGAAACAAAAACAAGAGGGAGGTGAGTGTAGGAGAATGGAAGTGGTGACTCTAAACAAACATACACCATGCTTCAACTTTAATCAAACCATACCCTTTCCAATCACAAGTAAATGCAAGCATGGATGAAAGATATCAAATCCTATCATAATCAAACCATTATGCAAGAAAACCCCTCCACAAAAGTAATTTGCAAAACTGCAAATTACCCCTTCCATCGAAAAAGTCCGGCCGGGAAAGAACAAAGGAAAACCGGCCGGAACGGAATGCAAACTGGCAACTCCAGAAAACTGGTCCCGTAATAAATTACAGGAAAACCCCGATACTGTGCATACACACCCGCATCTGTATTCCGTCCGGATACAAATGCAAAGAGACAAAATCTACACTGTACTAAACTAGGACCGGCTTAAACCAAAGCCGGCTAGTAATATCCGTTCGATCCTGATCCGTGCAATACCGCACGTATCTGATCGAACCCTGCCATATACCTATACGGCTACTAGTACAAACCGTCCGATCCTGATCCGTGCAATACCGCACGTATCTGATCGGACCCTGCCATATCTCCATACGGCCTCTACAGCGTTTCGCCCGAAAGCTTGAGTAACTGAAAGTGTGGTGGACTCTAAAGACTCGTCAATACCATGGCTGTGGATTTAACCACTAGCACGTCAGAGGTATAAGCCAATACGTGACGGGCCACCAGCTATTGACTAAAAGGGACGTCGATGAGCGAACTCATCCTGACACCCTACTGAGCCTGTCAGTGACAATATCCGTGCAGTCCGGTCCGTTCGTCTATGAGTATCGCATGGCGGGCCTAGGGGGTTGGTAAAAGTCAGACCCCCAAAAGCGGTACAAGTCGTGTCGGAGTGTAGCCCAGAACACCCTGAGATACTACTGGAATACCTACCAGTAAATCTCCTTGCCTTGGCCAAGGACTTTGTGTAATGGCTCTCCTAGACACAGCACGACCTCACCCCCAATACCGGGAGAGACGAACCCCTGAAGATACGCTCACTGCCTCCATGTGGCTCGGGACTGTACCCAACTAAAACCTGTTTGCACGACTCCTTTGAGCCGTGGTAGGGTAGTAATCAAAGTACAGTGGGAACTCACACGAGACAAATGACGATCCCCAGGTCGATGAACTAACCTGCACACATGTCACCAGGGAACTGCCATCTGACGTCTGGTATATGACCAACTAGCATGTTCCCGGCGAGTCCTGTCCGGTGTACTCATAACCCAATGAGCACCTGTATACATCTTAGGTGATCCAACTGACACCAGTGGCTTGTGAGACCGGCCACCGCCCCTCGTCGGGGTCTCGACTGTATACACTAGTCTACTAATGGAGTATCGATGCCCGGTCTCGAAACTCCCACGACTAGGGACCTTTTAAGGATATGCTTGTAGACCCCCAGCTCCCACTTATATGATCGCCCTCATACTGCTGGTGGTCAAGCAAGAATCCTAGGGGCTCTATCAACGTGTAATAGCGACGTGTCATGTCACCTAAAACAGTACACGATGATAAAGGTAAACCAGATAGCATACTATCATCTCGAGTAAGACTGTCCTACCGGGATAGGTCCTCCCTCAATCATTACAATCACGTACCTGTGACCTAATAATTGACTCTGAGGGCACTATCTCCAACATTCTATAGCCTCGAGCTTCTTTTGCATTGCTGCCATCTCAGCTCGAACACCTATGGACACATCTATTTGGTGAACGCCACCCCTATTCAATGGTTGGGTTCCACTCTCCCACTGTAGTGATTTTTCAGCGAACTCTTCTAAGTATAGCCAAGCTTCCCCATCATCCTTAGACATAAAAGTACCTTGACACATGTTTTCAAGGCTCTGTTTAGTGCTTGGGTTACTACCCTCATATATGATTCGGCAAAGCTCCCATCTCGGGATGCCGTGATGAGGACATTGAACCAATAGATCCTTGAAACGTTCAAAGTATTTTGAAAATGGTTCGGCAGGGAGCTGGGCAAATTGGTTCAGTTCGCTACGGATTCGTGCTGTCTTTTGGATTGGGTAAAATTTCTTAAGGAATGCAGCGACGAATTCTTCCCAATTCGTAATAGAATGTGCGGTAGCGTTATATAGCCACTTCTCGGCTACATCGCATAATGTAAATGGAAGAAGTCGTAGACGCATCGCATCCACTGAAAGTTGTGATGTACCCATCATTGCGTATACGTTTTCAAATTTGGTAATGAAAACGTAAGCGTCCTCAGTCTCGAGTCCGTGGTATTTGGGTAAAAGATTGATATACTGGGGCTTGATTTCAAAGTTATCCCCATTGGCTGGTGGTGTGGATAAGAAGGTCGAAAGAGGACCTCTATGTGGATAGCATCTTTCCTGGAGAGAAATGTAGGGTGGATTCTGCGCACCAACGGACGGCGGTAGATTAGGGTTAAAGAAGTTTGATGGATTCGGGTCTATCGGTGTGGGTGTGGTAGTAGGTAAAGAAAAGGTAAATGGAGAAATATCGACTTCGGAGTCGATAAGAGGTACGCGGACTAAACGGGCACTAGAATCCCGTGTCCAGCCTATCTTGTACTAAAAAGGGTTAGTACAAGTGGCAGCATTGGCTTATAATTAGGGGTAAATGAATGCGGTGTTTGCTTTTGAACAAGGGACGGATTTTGAAAAAATGATGCGACAAAACAAATGCAGCACATAAACCCTAAAATCTAGTGGTCACCTAGGTCCGGCTCTAGACCGCTCCTAACTGCCAAAAGACAAGTCGCGGGATAGAATCCTCCACTGCCTCTTTGTCCCCCTATGGCCGGATAAGTGCCAGGTAAGTGGGAAGGTACTCCACTACGTAAGTAGTGGGCCTAATTAAAAACCACTAGCCTTAGACACACTCGCCTTAGGCACCACAAGAAAACGCGGATAAGCAATGAATTACCCACGGCCCTCTTCTGTCCTAATTGAGCGCGACAGTCCTTAGAGTCATCTCTAGATTTCTTTTAGTTAATGTGGGTCAATGCGGATGCAAGTTTTGGTGATTTTCGGGGCCTAGGAAGGGTAATGAAATCCCCACCTAATTTGGATTTGGCCGTGCCCCTTAGTATCCGTATTTAGAATGCAAAACAACCAAGAAACAAAATCACGCACAATTTTAATTTGCAATTTGCGAGCTGCGATTATTTGCAAAGAATCCTACAGCAAAGTGTTAATTGGAGCTAAAAAGAGGAGAGGGGAGAGAGTAAAAAGCTTACAGAGAAAAATTTGCACAGAGATCCTTCAAAGAGACCGCGGTTCCGCCGCAGATCCTCCGATATTCCGCGCTTTCGAGGTTGGATGATGGAATCAATGCACCAAACTTTTTCAGGGAGCTTCTGTACACTCCCTCAGCTCTCTGGTATTTTCCAAAACTTTTTCTCAATTTCCTGCAAGCTCCAGATCTCCTTGCAATGAAACACGACAAATTGTTTAGGGTTTGCACGAATTTTGATCTCAAAATAACAATGGAATAATTCTTTCAATTCAAACTATAAAATGTAAACGAATTAGCGCGCGATCCCCGGCAACGACGCCATTTTGATTGTTAGATTTTCCCGTTGTGCAGTATGAATCAATTCAAAAGGTCCCTAAAACGGCACCATCTTGATTGAAACTGTTTCTTGTGTCGATATTCAGAAAATTTATAAAGAACTTCACAACCAAAAAATATTTTGACCGCAATCAAACTACGGTGTCAATTGTAGTTCAAGAATGAGTGCGGATCGTCCACAGGGATTGCACGATTCGTTTTACTAAGATATGCTTGAACTGAAAACTTAATTGACAAGAAAAGAAAACATGATTCAAGAATTTATCAATTGATTCAGGTTTCACGATGTTTAATCAAGAATCAAGAAACTGATAAACAATCAAGAATTGGGTTTCGATAATATTTCCAATCAACAGTCAAGAATCTAAAAGAGGCTCGTAGGAATCGATCGGATCGACAGACGTGATGTAATCTAAAGATATCGTGTTCTTGTCCTTCAAAGGATTGATACTAGATCGATGATCATTGACAAGAGTTAGGGTTTTCTCGTGAAACTAGGGTTTCATCTTATCCCTTGTTCTGTTGTCGATATCATTCACATTCTAGCCTCTAGCAATTTCAAGAAACAATCCTAACTCCCCGATTTCGAGCGATATCATTCAAGAAAGCATCGTAACGAAATGGGTTGTCGGTTCTTGAACTTGCTAGGGTTTACAAAACTTGTAGGAATCAAGAATCGATTAAAGCTATGTTACATCATCATTCTATTGACCGTCTCGACTCCTTACCGAGCGGAGTTTTATTCACACATCACCACACAGAAAATATTCACGAATTGTAAAGATGTCATGATGCAAAAGTTAAAGAAAACAAGATAAAAGAATATCACCTTTATTTATCTCAACAATTTTGATTACATTCGCTTCAAGAACTACAAGAGGAAGAATCTAGATTGTTGATCGGGCGTCGCTCGGCTTCATGAGTCGTGGATCGGCTCGGATCGCTTGCTCCGTTGAAGATCGGCTCCGCTCCTAAAGGTTGTAGGGCTTCTTGCTTAATGGGTACTTGTTGGGAATCCTCCCGCGCGCGCAAACACGTGTGTTTTGAAATTGAGATATGGTTTTAAGAAACAGAATGCGCGCACGAGATCGTTCTCGTTTTAATATTTATAACCGCAAGTGCACGGCGCGTTGTAGCGAGCCGGCAAGCACGGGTCGATCCGCAGGGAATTGAGTATTAGGTATCGTTGTTTAAGGTTAACAAATCAATGATTGGGTGGTTGTCACAAAAAATATATAAAAGAATAAAAACAAGGAAAAAGCAAGAAAAGGAGTTGAGGAAAGAATGGTTGTGGCTTGGTTCGGAAGCTTGAATCGCGGCGTTTACCTCTCCACTCCCTTGGTTATGAGTTGCCCGGCCTTACCTTGATTCCGGCTTGAAGCACGACTTGTCAACGCGGTTGCGGAGCACAAACCGTCAAAGTCCGACATTCGCCGCAAGGCACGAAACGAGTCCCTTTTGGTCACTTACCATTTGTATGTCCGAGCTTGGGGTATCAACGCTAAACACGGGGTTTTGCAAGCATACCGCAACAATGAAAACACAAAGAGGTTAGTGAGAGCAAATGATATTGGTGTTGAGTTTGCTAAGTATTTGTGAAGGTATATAGCATATGAAACAAAGAGTTTGTCAAGCTCTTTATCACAAAATACCATATCCTATCTTAGCAAACTTAACACCAAATAGATTTTAACTTTAAACATTGAAAATGGGGATAGGGAATGAATACGGCATATGAGGAGGTTACAAATAACCATGTATCAAAATACCGTATCATATCAATACATAAACAATATTTAGGTTAGAATCATAAGTTAAGCACATGAAACATAAACAAGAGGTAGGAGGCAAAGCCTTCCATCTTACTTCTTCACCGTCACCGCAACCAAAACAAATATTAGTTACACATGATAAACAAAAACAAAGCAACAATTATATAAACACTTTGGATCAAGATATAATGTTTGGTAACTTATTCAACCTCCTTAATGAAGCTCTCCAAAGAAAGCTTCAAGAAGGAAGAAGAAGAAGAAACCAAATCACACTAAACAAGTATAAGAATTTATATGAAACTAAACTATCTCTCTCTTGGTTCTGCTCCGGGCTATTTATAGGCTGAGATTTGCAAATACCATGTGCCAACTACCCCCAGAAAACCATGTGCCACCAACCCTGAAATTTGGCAGTGAGAGGGCCCCACTTGGCCGCGCAAGCGCGGCCAATACCCCTTATTGGCCGCGCAAGCGCGGCCATCTTGGAGAGTTAGGCAGTAAATTTTGGTGGGTCTGCCTGGTTTGTTGTGCTGTGTTGTTACATGTGTACAGAATTTCAATATCTTTCCACGATTTTCTCAGTTTCCAGAGTCAACATTGATGGCTTTTACTTTTCAACACTTTTGAAATTCTACTCCCTCGGGTCCCACACATCTTTGAATATCTTCAGTGGGCCCCACGCATCTTTGAATATCTTCAATGGGCCCTACGCTTTGACCAGAAATGACGGCTGTTTTCGTCCTGTACTTTTGAACTGGTAAGCGGTACTAGACGGATGCGGATGACAGAAACCCGGCTTTTATCTGCTGTGACAGATGTTCTGTATTTTGACGTAACTGTGGAGTTTTAGTGTTGATTTGCAATATTCGTCCCGGAAACCTGTAATCTGTAAATATGTAGCAAACACGGATTAAAAGCACCTACCTATAAACAAATGAGCATAAGAATGGGCGGTATAAAATGCAATATTCTGGTATGAACAAATACCCCCAAACTTAACTTTTGCTCGTCCCGAGCAAAACCAATTATTCACAAAAATAAAATGATAACCGCACTTTCGCAGGGAACGCGATTGCACTGAGCGCGTGCAACAAGCCGTTAAACCTCTAGGTGTCCCTAGTAGGAGGAGTGTTGTCTCCTGAGGGTTTTCAGCGGATACTACCTACAAAATCCAGTCAAGCTAGTGTCATAAGTTAACATCGATTCTACTCCTATAGTTCAGTATTAACGTTAGAAATTCTATCATCCTAAGTTAGAATTATCCAACCCTTAATTTTCACACCTCCTATCTATTTAACCTTGGATCTCCTGAGTTTTCCTTCTAAAGCGCTGCCTCAAATCAGGGATTTTTATTAACTTTACCGAAAACACAAGTCTTATTCTTCATTTCTATCTCTTGCCCAAACATCGATTGTATACCCCTACGTGTGTGTATATTTGCACCCCTACACTTAAGAATTCAATTCAAGCTATAATACACTTGCCCTAATACCTAATACTGCTTCTTTTCATTAAGGATGGACGGATTTGCTCACACACCTTTCATGCGACTATTAATGCTTCTTGAGGCACTAACGGCCGATTACTGAATGTGTGAACTTAAAGCGTAAATAGCAGTTACCAGGTCTTGACTTTATTCTATTTTTTTCTTTTTTTTTCTTTTTCAAGACCGGGTACATTTTTTTTCAATATGCTCTTTTGGTGTTTAGCTTCAAATACCGTTTTTTCTTTCATACTAGGCTTTCAGGCAAGAGTATTTCTAGGTATCCTCTACTATCCCAAGTTTCAAGGTACGTGTAAGTGCAGTTTGTAGGGTATATACTCTCTAAATTTGAACTCAAGAAAAGAAACTATTTTTCAGACTTATCCTCCAGTAAAGCTTTAATACTTTCCCCTCATCTTGACTTAACTCAAGAACTGAACTCAAAAATTTTATGAACGTATACTTACCAAAGTTAGACAGAATGAGGGTTATTTTTAAGGATTTTCAATTCCTAAGTCTAGAATTTAGTTATTTCTAATATATCAACTAAACTTTCAGAATAAAAATCTAAGTTACCCTATTAGCTAACTTGACGACAAAGTTTTTATATTTTTCGGAAATTCTTTTAATTTTTATGGTTTTTTTTTAATATCCATCAACTAAACTTTCAGAATAAAAATCTAAGTTACCCTATTAGCTAACTTGACGACAAAGTTTTTATATTTTTCGGAAATTTTTTCAATTTTTATGGTTTTTTTAATATGTATGCAATGCAGAATATACACATGATGCAGCGCTCACCCCCAAACCTGAGTTTTACGATGTCCTCATCGTTGCCCCCGTCTCCGGTAGCTAGACTTAGACATCAGGGTGATCATTTTATTAAAACAAAAAGAAAAAACCTAAGATTAATTACAACATATACAAGTTAAAAGACTGGGTTAGTGCAGAAATTAATACCAGCCACATAAAGATTTTGTCTATATAGTGCCATGGCTGGCAAAAGAATAGGTATAATAAAAAGAAAAGGAGAATATACAAAAAATGGTTAGATGTTAGTAAAGGGCATGGGCGTGTAAAAGTAGGGGGCAAAAAATGTTGAAGGTGGAAATGAAGTTTTGAAGCGGTCAAAGTATTGTTTTCTGAATGAATTGAATTTTCAATAAGTATATGTTGAGATTCGAAGTCAGGTTCGTGTAAGAACTGGAGTTCATCCGCAAAAAGTTCTGAAAAAGAAAGGTCCAAAGGATGATCCCAAAATGATCTTGACCCAAACTCACCAAGAATATCAAGTTCATCAGCAAAAATTTCCTCAAAACTCTGTATAAAAGAATAATTTTCAACACCGTCTTCCTCCCTATTACTTTTCACAATCCTACTCTCATTATTTACACTCTCTCCCAAAAAGATTTTTTCCTTTTCACATTCATAACTGGGTAGGTTCATATCATCTAAAAAAGTAGGTTCCCACACTAACGTTTCTTCCGAAACAATATCAAAAGGTGACACAAAAATTGTGGGCTCCTGATCATTGATTTCTTCTAATCTATCTCAACCATACCCGTTAAATTCACAAGCCCCCTCATCTAAAATTGGAAAGCAAAAATCAGTCGGTTCAAGAATTTCCTCATCAGGTATTATTTCAGTTAAATCAATTTCTAAATCACAAGTGACAAGAGGCTCAGTGGATACCTGAAGGCTAGTGATGGACTGACTTAGAGGGTTTTCTTGTGTGTCCTGGTAGCACTCAGTCAAATCATTAGTATCATCATCTAAGAAATCATCAAAATTCGCTTGATCAATCATCTCACTCGGATGACTCCATAGATGACAGACATCAACATTATCGGGTTCTGATTGACTGTGCTCACTCCCTAGAATCCTCTCAGCTAAATGTTTCACTTGTTCCTCTATGTTAGCCAAAGATTGTGCCTGAGCAAGAAATAATTGCTCAGACTGCTGTATGAATAGGGCTAACGTAGAAACTGTTTGATTCTCGACCGCAGTCATCACTTCAATACCTTTTTCTAGAGCGGTCAATCTAGCATCCATCTCACTATCATACCCTGCAGATGGTTCAATGGTTTCTGGTTGGAGGGGTTGTGATGGTGGTGATGCTAAAGCAGTCATTCTGTCGACCTCTCTCTCTAAATCTTCAATCATCTGGTCAAGGTTTGAAGTGGAACTGGGTTCAGGAGTGTTAGGTGGGTGACCGTTATCAGAAATTTGGGACGGTTGGCCACCCCTCAGAAAAGGACAATTATCATGAACGTGGGAAGAATCGTGACAATTTAAACAAATTGATGGGGACTGAGTATAAACAAAAGAAAAAGAATCATGAAAAAATGAATTGTATTGTGTATCGCCCATATTAACAAGATTCACAAAAAGAAAAGAATTTGTGTTATGTTAGCCTTTTTTTTTTTATAAAAATAATTGAGTTAGAAAGTTAGTTTTGTTAGTAGAACCAGAAATAACAACACCTAATAACTACAACTCCCCGGCAACGGCGCCAAAAACTTGTTGGGAATCCTCCCGCGCGCGCAAACACGTGTGTTTTGAAATTGAGATATGGTTTTAAGAAACAGAATGCGCGCACGAGATCGTTCTCGTTTTAATATTTATAACCGCAAGTGCACGGCGCGTTGTAGCGAGCCGGCAAGCACGGGTCGATCCGCAGGGAATTGAGTATTAGGTATCGTTGTTTAAGGTTAACAAATCAATGATTGGGTGTTTGTCACAAAAAATATATAAAAGAATAAAAACAAGGAAAAAGCAAGAAAAGGAGTTGAGGAAAGAATGGTTGTGGCTTGGTTCGGAAGCTTGAATCGCGGCGTTTACCTCTCCACTCCCTTGGTTATGAGTTGCCCGGCCTTACCTTGATTCCGGCTTGAAGCACGACTTGTCAACGCGGTTGCGGAGCACAAACCGTCAAAGTCCGACATTCGCCGCAAGGCACGAAACGAGTCCCTTTTGGTCACTTACCGTTTGTATGTCCGAGCTTGGGGTATCAACGCTAAACACGGGGTTTTGCAAGCATACCGCAACAATGAAAACACAAAGAAGTTAGTGAGAGCAAATGATATTGGTGTTGAGTTTGCTAAGTATTTGTGAAGGTATATAGCATATGAAACAAAGAGTTTGTCAAGCTCTTTATCACAAAATACCATATCCTATCTTAGCAAACTTAACACCAAATGGATTTTAACTTTAAACATTGAAAATGGGGAAAGGGAATGAATACGACATATGAGGAGGTTACAAATAACCATGTATCAAAATACCGTATCATATCAATACATAAACAATATTTAGGTTAGAATCATAAGTTAAGCACATGAAACATAAACAAGAGGTAGGAGGCAAAGCCTTCCATCTTACTTCTTCACCGTCACCGCAACCAAAACAAATATTAGTTACACATGATAAACAAAAACAAAGCAACAATTATATAAACACTTTGGATCAAGATATAATGTTTGGTAACTTATTCAACCTCCTTAATGAAGCTCTCCAAAGAAAGCTTCAAGAAGGAAGAAGAAGAAGAAACCAAATCACACTAAACAAGTATAAGAATTTATATGAAACTAAACTATCTCTCTCTTGGTTCTGCTCCGGGCTATTTATAGGCTGAAATTTGCAAATACCATGTGCCAACTACCCCCAGAAAACCATGTGCCACCAACCCTGAAATTTGGCAGTGAGAGGGCCCCACTTGGCCGCGCAAGCGCGGCCAATACCCCTTATTGGCCGCGCAAGCGCGGCCATCTTGGAGAGTTAGGCAGTAAATTTTGGTGGGTCTGCCTAGTTTGTTGTGCTGTGTTGTTACTTGTGTACAGAATTTCAATATCTTTCCATGATTTTCTCAGTTTCCAGAGTCAACATTGATGGCTTTTACTTTTCAACACTTTTGAAATTCTACTCCCTCGGGTCCCACACATCTTTGAATATCTTCAGTGGGCCCCACGCATCTTTGAATATCTTCAATGGGCCCTACGCTTTGACCAGAAATGACGGCTGTTTTCGTCCTGCACTTTTGAACTGGTAAGCGGTACTAGACGGATGCGGATGACAGAAACCCGGCTTTTATCTGCTGTGACAGATGTTCTGTATTTTGACCTAACTGTGGAGTTTTAGTGTTGATTTGCAATATTCGTCCCGGAAACCTGTAATCTGTAAATATGTAGCAAACACGGATTAAAAGCACCTACCTATAAACAAATGAGCATAAGAATGGGCGGTATAAAATGCAATATTCTGGTATGAACAGTACTCGGGATCTTGGCTTTTGGAGTTGGAATTAAGGTTAGGGTTTCACACAAGCCCTGTCACTAGACTTGTGGAAGAAGAAGATGAAGAGTGAGATAGATTGGGGATAGATTCACTAATTGGATGAATAATTCCCAAGGTTGAATAATCATTTACAATGAGCCCAGGGTCTTATTTATAGAGCATCCAAACCCTAGGTTTAAGTTTGAACATCCTATTCCCTCCAAAAGTTTGTTGAGGAGTTTCTAGAAGGTAGTTTGTTAGGAGCTTGCTTAGGGTTTAAGCTAGGTTTAATTAGGCTTGGAAACCCTTGTTTGCTGATCTGGCAGAAACCCCTGGAGTCTTCTGGAAACTGAGATACATTTCTGAGCAGTGGGCCCTGTAAGAAGCATTGTAGACCAAAATTTAGTGTCTGAATCCCTTGTTCCACCGCGGATCCGCGGCACAAGCAAGCCATTGCCGCGGATCCGCGGCGATTTGGAAAGATTGGGCTTTGGGTCTTCTGGTGTTGTCTTGGACTGCTATTTGTAGCTTTCTTTGATATGTTGATTTGTGATTGCTCCTTTGGGTTGATACCAGATCTGAAATTAGTGAGTTGACGTATCTTTTGAGCGGTGTAATGTTCGAGCGAGCTTTCAGTTTCCTGCACAGACTTCGAAACACGGGTTGCGATATATAGAAAATATGCCATGTAATGAAATGCAGTCAATTTCCCTAGAAATGCCGGTTTTAAGATCTAATACATGTAATCTGATAATCTGTGACCGATTTGCTAATATGTGAATTATGAATACCGTATACTTCTATATGTATGCAGATGATAGGGAAATTGCCGGTTAAAATATGCAATATTTTCGACTGATCAGTAACGTCGACCCCAATAACTCAATAAGTCGTGCCGATGAATGGTCTATATTAGATCGAGAAACTACTGATAACACTTATCAGTAAATCTCAACAGCCCTGGCCAGGGACTTACTGATATAGCCAGTCGGGTACAACACAACATCAACTCCCAATACCGGGAGAGACGAAACCCCTCCTATCACTCATCGCTTTCGTGTGTCTCGGGACTGTACCCAACGGCCACCTGTTTGCACGACTCAGTAGAGCCGTGGTAGGGTGGTAATCAAAGTACAGTGGGAGAACACACAAGACTCTATGACGATCTCGGGTCTACAGACTAACCTGCACCAGTGTCACCTGAGATCTGCTATCCGACAATAGATATAATTCCATATAGGAGTTCTCGGTGAGTCCGTCCAGTGTACCCAGTCACCACTGAGCACCCGTATACGATCTCGATGTCAAACATCGATGAATGTGGGAACATCCATCGCCCATCATATGGGTCTAGTATCATATACGCTAGTCTACTCTGGTATATTGATGCCCCGTCTCGATACACCTACGACTAGGGACATTCCAGGATATGCTTATAAACTACCGATGTCCCACTAGTATGATCTCTATCATAATCACAGTAGTCAAGTCTATATCATCAGGGCTTTATCAACATGTATGAATGAATAAAAGCATGATCAAATCAACATGTCAGATAAAGAAGAACCAGATAGCATACTATCATGTCGAGCAAGAATGTACACTGAATATATATATATATATATATACATGTATAAATACATCCACTATCATATAATGGCCTCTAGGGCATACATATATCCAACAATCTCCCACTTGCACTAAGGCCAGTTATTGGCGTATCTCATACCCAACATCTCAAAAAGTCGCTCATGCTGCGGCTGAGGGAGGGCCTTGGTGAGTGGATCCGCGGCGTTATCCTTTGTGTCTACACTTTTAATCTCGATCTCGCGGCGATCAACAATCTCCCAGATCAAATGAAAGCGCCTCAGGATGTGTCTGGATCGCTGATGGGACCTGGGCTCCTTGGCTAACGCCATAGCCCCATTATTATCAAAATACAATGGTATTGGATCAATAATGGTTGGAACTACTCCTAGCTCCGAGATGAACTTCCTCATCCAGACGGCTTCCTTGGCGGCGTCATTTGCAGCAATGTACTCAGCCTCCATCGTAGAGTCTGCAACGGTATCCTGTTTGGAACTCTTCCAACTTACCGCCCCTCCATTGAGGGTAAATACAAACCCTGAGATAGATTTGCTGTCGTCCTTATCACTCTGGAAGCTCGAATCGGTAAAGGCCTCCATTTGGAGATCTCTATTACCATACACCAAGAACAATTCTTTAGTCCTTCGTAAGTACTTAAGAATGTTCTTCACAGCTATCCAGTGATTCTCCCCTGGGTTGGATTGATACCTACTTACTACACTAAGTGCATAAGCTATATCTGGGCGTGTACATAACATCACATACATTATAGATCCTACTGCCGAAGCATAGGGTGTAATGCTCATGCGAGCTCTCTCTTCATCGGTCTTTGGGCAAGAATCCTTGGAGAGAGTGACCCCATGGCAAGTGGGTAAGGTACCCCGCTTGGAGTCTTCCATACTAAACCTTTTTAGGATGGTGTTGATGTACCTGGTTTGGGACAATCCCAATAACCTTTTGGATCTATCCCTATAAACCCTTATACCCAGAATGTATGTGGCATCACCCAGGTCCTTCATAAAGAACCTTAGTGATAAGAAAGATTTGACCGACTGTAGCATAGGAATATCATTTCCTATCAGAAGAATGTCATCCACGTACAATATGAGGAATGCGACAGCTCTTCCTACAGCCTTCTTATAAACACAAGGATCATCTGGATTTTTGATGAAATCAAATTCTTTGATAACATCATCGAAATAGATGTTCCAACTTCGTGATGCCTGCTTTAACCCATATATGGATTTAAGCAATCTACATGCTTTCCCGCTGCTCCCACTGTTAATGAAGCCCTCCGGCTGATCCATATAAACGCATTCTTCTAAATCACCATTTAGAAATGCCGTTTTAACGTCCATCTGCCAGATTTCATAGTCGTAGTGAGAAGCTATAGCAAGTAGGATCCGAATGGATTTAAGCATGGCTACGGGCGAAAAAGTCTCGTCATAGTCCAAACCTGGTCTTTGACGAAAGCCCTTCGCCACAAGTCTTGCCTTATAGGTCTCTACCTGCCCATCTACACCAATCTTTCTTTTAAAGATCCATTTGCACCCACAGGTTTTATCCCAGGGGGTACAACGTCCAAAGTCCATACTTTGTTGGTGTACATAGACTCCATTTCGGATCTCATGGTAACCAGCCACTTCACAGAGTCACCACTCGTGATAGCTTGCTGAAAACTGGTAGGGTCATCATCCTCCATGATGCGGTCTTCTCTGTCACCATCAATGAGGAAACCGTAGTACCTCTCCGGTGGGCGAGAAGTCCTACCAGACCTTCGGAGTGGCCGAGGTTCCTCAGTTTCTATTGCAACAGACGGTTCAACCAAGTCGTCATTTGTAGTTTTTGTCTCTAGAACCTCTTCTAGATCCACCACATTGCCATCATCTTTATCTGTGAAAAACTCTTTTTCTAAGAATGTGTCATACTGAGAAACAAACACCTTTTGTTCCTCCTTGTGGTAGAATAGATATCCATAAGAGTTCCTTGGATATCCCACAAAGTTACACATGACTGACCGTGTCTCGAGTTTGTCCGGATTTTTCTTTTTAACATAGGCCGGGCAAACCCAAATCTTAATTCTCTTAAGAGATGGTCTCTTCCCATGCCATATCTCATATGGCGTGGTAGACACGGTTGTGGTTGGAACCCTGTTCAAAAGAAACGCTGCAGTCTCCAATGCATGCCCCTAAAATGAGACAGGTAACTCAGCATCACTCATCATTGAACGGACCATATCTAATAGGGTCCGATTCCGTCGTTCAGACACACCGTTGTGTTGTGGTGTGTAAGGAGGAGTGAACTGAGAGAGAATCCCATTCTCTTTTAGGAATTTTGCAAATTCTGTACTGAGGTACTCCCCACCTCGATCTGATCGAAGCATTTTGATACTCAAGCCGGTTTGTTTTTCTACTTCTTGTTTATATTCAGTGAATTTCTCGAAAGCTTCGGATTTATGCTTTAACAAAAATACATGACCGAATCTTGAGAAATCGTCAGTGAAAGTAATGAAGCAAGAAAAACCGCCTCTAGCCTGTGTAGACATTGGCCCAAATACATCACTATGTATGAGTCCTAGGAGCTTGGTAGCTCTTTCTCCGTGTCCGGTAAACGGAGTTTTGGTCATTTTACCCTTGATACAAGACTGGAAAGTCGTATAAGATTTATATTCAAAAGGGTTTAAATATCCATCTTTGTGTAACTTGTTTAGTTTTGTTTCGTTAATATGACCAAGTCTACAGTGCCAAAGAAAAGGTTCATTTATTTCTGAAAGTTTTCTTTTATTAGTGTGTTGTATGCTGAAAACTGTGTGTTGATTTAGGACGTATATCCCGTTATTAAGTGTACCATATCCAACCAACATTTGATTCAGGTGAATGTTCATAACATTGTTCTGCAATATAAAGTTATATCCTTCATTGTCTAACAAAGAAATAGATATTATATTACATAGCATATTTGGTACAAAATAACATGGGTTCAAAACCAATATACACCCAGATGGCAACCCTAAGTGATACTCTCCCACTGCGACTGTATGTACATTGGAAGCATTTCCAACGCGGAGAGTATGGTCACCTGTCTTTAAAACTTTGCTATTTCTCAGCCCCTGCATAGAATTGCAAATGTGAGAACCTGAACCGGTATGTAACACATCAAAAAAATAAAATATTATTTTTGGGAATTTTCATAATTTAATATTAATTTTTAATGAATATTTTAATAGTCGGTATAATTAAATACCGATAAATGGGGAAAATTCTAAAGAAAAATTATGGAAATTCTAAAATAGGGTATTTTGTGGAAATGTGCCATTTTACAGTTTTTATGATGAATTAAATGCGACTTTAGTGTTAATCGCGATTAAAAATCGCTAATTGGATTTTTGACTTTTTGTGCAAAAATGTGCACGTAACATTTCCTACACTTGTCACACTTGTTTCATATTTTGGACTCATGGTAGCTTAGGGTTGAACCATGTTAGGATGACCATGGTGGGTTGAACCAATTGGTTATGTTAGTTAGCTTAATTAAGGGCTTTTAGCTTAGTTGAAGGTGATTAGGGTTAGGTTTGACCTTGTGTGGAGAGAGAGAGAGAGAGAGAGAGAGAGAGAGAGAAGTGGCTAGGGTGTGCCATGATCCATCCAACTTCATAATCCCTTGTGCTCTTTTACTCCCTCTCACACATCAGCCCCAATATCCAACTTCAACAAAAACAACAACTTCAGCAGCAGTTGAAGAAAACATCAGCCACCTACACACTCACATCAGCCACCTACAACAACTACAGCAGCTGCAGCCACTAGCCCCACACCTATACACCCCTATCAACACTTTTCAGCCCCCATATCAATCCATCAACAATTACTTCAGCCACAAAACAGCCCCCCTACACCTGCAGCTACATCAGCTGCTGAAACTGCATCAGCTCAACACATTTCAGCCATGGCATCAGCAACAGCAGTAAATAACCACAACCCTATCAACAACTTCAACACAACATCATAACTCCTGCAGCAGCCACCAAAGCAGCCCAACATCATAAACCCCCCAACACAACACCAATACAACAGTATCAGCACCTTTGCAAACACTAGAAACAGCCCCAAATGCATCAGCTGCTACAGCAGCAAGAAACAGCCCCTAGCATCATTGCAACATCACCACACCACCATACCCACACCAAATCCACAACAACTCACCACAAAACAACAACAGCAGCTATTGAAGCCACAGCAACCCCATGATATAATTCAACCCACTCCCTCATCAAATACTACAACATCAGCCTCCCACTTCACCAAAGCAAACACAACAACATCAGCCCTTTACACCAAAAAAACAGCCCTGCAGTAGCTGCTGCAAACAACAACAAAAACAAAAGAAAAGATTGCAAGCAGCAGCAGCAACCTGAGCAACATCAGCAATGAGAAAACAGCCACAAGCAGAAACTTCAGCAGCACCAACCCACTTCACCTCCTTCTCCTTCCCTTCTCCTTCATTCTAGGACCCTTGAGGTATAATCTCACAACCCAACTCGTATCCTGCCTAGTTTTGGTTTAATAGCTGAAAATTTACTGTTATATATGTGATCTAGTGCTAGTTTAGGGATTTTGAGTGAGATTTGGCCAAGAGATGGTTTTGAATGTTAGAGTAGCCTTATTAGGGGTATGTGAGACTAGTTGAACCGAGAATGTTCCAGATTTCACCCAAATACCAGAGTTATTCGACTTGGCGTATTTTAGCGACTTTGTCGATTTTGCAACCTTTCTGGTATCTGCTACAACCCGAGATACCCTAAAATAATATTGACTTGGCAGTGAGGTATGCAGGTAGGTAGAAACCAACACCCAAAACCCTAGCCCCCAACTCTTTACCCCGGCCGCAGATATATTCCCCCTGGCTGCAATTTGCGGCCAGAGCAGTAGGGAACCCTCTCGTTTTGCGTGCACAGACCTATTTCATGTAAACTTGACCCCTGGTATGTCTAGTTTTGACTGATTCCAGTTAGGGTAGAATCTGGGTTGATTTTCTTGAGTTGGTGTGTGATTTACGACTTGTTTTCGTATGGGTTTTTGGTATTCGATGATTCGTTCTGTCGGGTGGCATTTGGAAGACAACAACAGTGGATATTGGCTGCATTTGCACACGAGACCACATGTTTTTACCTATGGGCGTAGCGTGCACCATTTTGGCTTCAAACATGGTTTTTATGTGTTTTAGCGTGTGATATCCTTGTAGGTACCTCACGTGGCGTCGAAGCGTTGGAGATGCAAATGGCAACATCGGCACCGGCACACATACGCAAGGTGAGTAGATTTATATCTACGGGGAGAAGTCGGAAGGATGGCGTATAGCACCCCCGCAGTCCGAGGTGATGTATATGGATGCGTATACACACCTACAATTATGATTTGTTTGGGAAATTATCGATGTTTAGGATGGATAATTGGTGGACTTGGATGATTTAGTGTCGCGAGAACCCTAGGTAGTGGGTGCACTACACATACATATACACACATACATACATGCATACATCCTTATTTCATATGTGGTTATGGAATTCTATATAGATATGTGTTCACATAGGTACGGGACCACGTGTTCACATACGGATTTGAGGATGATACTTAGGAATTGAGATGAGTCGATGATAGTTGATCCGAGATTAGGATATTGGTGATATGATAAAATGTATATTTGAGATACGTCTTGATGCTTTAGCGGATTCTGGGATGATGATGCCATATGGATAGCGATTTTTAAATATAAAATGATCGACATGTGATTATGATACGAGATAGGTATGATATGATATGATATGATATGATATGATAAGATATCCATGATAGGCCGCCTTGGGCGTTGTTTACTCCTTAAGATGATATGTGCTGATGATATCGTTTTTGCTAGACTGTCGATCAGTAGTCAGATCTTGATTATAGTGATGAGGTTAGCATTGTACTAGACATAGGTCAGTACCAAGATAATGATATTTGATAAAGAGAATACCAGATGAAAGATATGATGAATGTGATATTGACCCGTACCCAGATTGGGGATGCCGTACGACGGATTTACGTACGAGCTATACTTTGATGTTTGATCCGCACTCTTGATTTGAGAATAACTGATTATAGAGATATGTTATCGGATGTGATATTGTCGAGGCGGGATCACCGACTATATATATATATATGTATATATATGTATCGACTCAGAGGTTTGGCGGTTTCCCTTACCTACTGTTAGCTTTAGCTCAGCCTTATAGTGGTGTAGCTATAGGACTCTTATGACATTAGATGCAGTTTAGCTATCTGTGTGTTTAGCATTCAGCTCCCGCATATTATCATTGTTGCTCTGCATCGCATACTGTTGTGATTCATATTTTATTATTGATATCCTGCTGTTAGGACACCAGCACTATTACCGATGATGCGTATGTACCACGTACACTTATTTGCCGGCGCACACACATCTTCATCGGTAATTGCCATGTCACGCACACTTAGAAAATATTATTGCTTGATTTAGCTTGCTAGCTAGTAGTGACATGATATTAGTATGCTTGCTTTATATGCCAGCTTGACATTGTAGTTATTACTTGTCACTTCATGCATGCTGTTATTCATTATATGTTGCATTCATGGATTCTCATGCTTATATTCATGATTTCACAAGCTATTGATGATTTGGATTCGGGTTTCCATGAGATTTTCTGGATTTGGAGGAAAACCGTAAAACATACATATAAACTGCTTTCTCTTTTTAATAAAATGGGGTTTTCCCATGATGTATGAGTCGTCCACCATGAGTTTTGCTGATGGATTTTGAGACCCGATTCGAGGAGGCGGATGAACCGTTTCGGGTACATGGTGGGCCCGGTGCGGTACCCCGGGGCAAGAAGATCGCAGGAGATGGTGTTGAGCCTGGCAGGGGAGCACGACCGACCGGTGATATTACCAGACGCGTCGGATATCCGGAGGATACCGTCGTGGTCATGAGATGGATGGTAGGGGCCGGTCTGGACTGACGGCGCCCTAGATATTGTGATTGAGACATTGAGATTCTGAGATATTGAGGTACAGAGATTGTGATACAGTGATATCGAGATATTGAGATTTATGTTTTGTGCCGATACTAGGCACTGTTTTATGCTGATTTCATTATGATAGCTCATTTTAAAATACAGAAATCTCATAAATTTATGAAAGCAGTTTTCTTCAGTATATGCATTCTGTTTCATGCATTTTTACATCATTCATATACATATTTCCACCGGATGCACCGACACGGGCACATGGGTTTACTTTTGGGTTAGATAGTTACCCTAGTCATGGTTATAGATTGCTGGTTATATATAATTGAGGATTATGTTATGATTGTATGACCTAGGATTGTGTCATACACGCGATTTCTGTTCGTAGATCTTTTTCTACTCACGAGTTGGTAACTCACCCCCGTTGTGCCCCAGTTTCTTGCAGGTGTTGTCGTACGAGTTTCATTATAGCTTTGCAGGCACAGCTTCTTTCAGGTGACTTGCTAGTAGGTAAGTTATTTGTATCGCACCCATCATTATACATAGTATATTATATTTCAGTTGTATCTAGAAGTTCCATCAACCAAATATGTACTTATTTGAGATAGAGACCAGTGATGTTTATTCTTTCGATCTTAGAGTCGCACGTTATATTTCTGTGGATTCATTGTTGTTGGAGTTTCCTTTCTGTTGTGATCCTCGCCTTTAGGCGTTGTATATTATGTTGCTAGCTGGTTGACTTATAATGGTTTTCCTATACTCTATTTCTTTTCTTGGTTTGGACTTCTGGGCTCGGCTTACTTAAAGCACGTACGCCTTGAGACGTTCGTAGCCTAAGTGCCGATCATGTTCCGTACTTTCGGGACGTGACAAAGTTGGTATCAGAGCGTTAGGTTTGACCTTCGGAGTGTAGGATGACCTTTGGTTGATGGGATAGGTGACTAAAGTAGAGTGACGTACCGTTGGTATGTTCCGCGGCATATTTTCGATACGCCACTCCACTTAAGAAGCCTTAGGATGTACATTTCTTTACTCAGTATCATATTCATTCCTGATCTAGCCTCATCAGTACCAGTCATGGTTTTGCTGCCATGATTACGGGCAGGAAGTGCTACGGCTAGAGTTGCGGTCAGCATGAGCTCGTTGCGAACGAGGACTGACCGGGCATAATTCCGGCGATACGCGATTGCAGAGATGTGTCTTTTGATTGGGTTTTGCACCGCGAGCGTTGGATGGATTGCTGTATGAGATTACTCGGACGTGCAGATCAGCACTAGAGGATTGAGCCCTTGACAGAGGCTAGCCAAATTTTGATGAACGTTGATGTATGGCTTATTCATGACGATTGAGACACTGCCCAGCATGCAGACGAGTGAGCCAGTTATTGCTGCGAACGACGAGATATCGCCCAGATGTTGGAGCTATTGCAGTACGGGATCATACTAAGAGATGATAGAAGGTTGCTAGTCACCGAGGATGAATGACTAGGACGTGTGGATCGTTCGCTTACCGATGCGAGGTCATTAGATAGATTGATTCCAGCTAGAGACGACTTCACGCGGAGATGTTGAGAGTCGACAACAACGAGCGAATGTCAGAGACCTATTATTCCAAGTTTAAAGTATTCGGAAAGACATGCAGGCAATTCTATGGTCCCTCTAGAAGAATGAAACCCTAACTCTACTTAATGACCATGTGAAAGCCTTTGAACCTTAGGGTTTGCGGCAGTTCTGCGGCGCCATTAGTGAGGCTTGGGTTTGCCCTTCTACGGATGGACCACCGATGCTGTGGTATGTACTCGATACTATTATACTGTACCCAAGATGTTGAGCTCTTGGGGGATTATGAGGTCTTGACAAATCGATCGAATGGCTCGACTTAATTCAGATGCTAAATGGTGAGATGCACTTCTTGGGAGACTCCAGATACGAGGATAGCCGTTGGAGCTCAGTCCATGCAGCCACGACGAGACGAATCCGAAGCAGTCGACATTAGAGAAAAATGGAGCAAACGGTTCGTGCAAGATCTGGATGAGATGACGTTCCACTCCGCCGACATCAGAGATGCGATGCGCCTTCCTAGACAGAATACTGGATATACCTTCCAGGAGGATTCGCGATGAGTATGCTGCCGTTCCGGAGCAAGAAGCAGATATAGTAAAGGACAATGACTTTCGGAAAATTGGCAGAGATGAGACTTAGAAGAGACCTTGAGCAGGATTCCTTCCAGGACACTGCTGCAATGATACTTGCACCCAGGATCAGACATGTCACGTACAGGTAGAGAGCCAGAGACCGATGCCAGTGACATGCTGCCTTACGAGTGGTCGCGATGATTGTCCGAGAGATGACCAGAGAAGTGCTAAAACGGAATCGTCCCCATTATCACACTTGACAGGGCCGATGAGCTGATGGATAGTGAGATTGGCAATCCACAGAGAAGACTTGGACCCAGGAGTGGTCATGCTACGCACCCCAGCGGGTCAGAGTTCAGGATCGTCGACGAGACATGCTATGAGTAATCACGACAGTTGGCCAGAGATTCTTGGAGGATGCGCTTGAGCGGGATATTCCGCCATACTTGTTTTCGCTGTTTTGGGCGACCTATTCGCATTTCTGATTTGATGATTGGGCTTCATGATATTTGTTTTCATGCACCATGGTTGCATTTACTGAGTATTTATGATTTTCGCCCAGTTGTTGCACCTGATATCGTTTTCGTGCCTTGGTTTCACATGTTTGTGATTTTATGGGGTTTAGACATTGAGTTGATTTCGTGCGTATGCACGCACACGATTTGGTTTTTGCACTCTATATAGTTTACATATGCTGCAGTGCAGTGACATGCATTTTGTGCACTTGGATACACTGGACTTCAATTTCGAGGGTGATGCTCGATATTTATTTTATGCATTTTTATGCACCTGATTTGGTTTTACGCGTGTTTCAGTGCTTGATATTGGATTTCATGATTTCGTGCATGATGGATGCACCGGATTCGGATTTTTGGCGCATGTTGGGCGCATGTTATGAGATGCGATTTGGTGCACACTAGATGCACTAAATCGGGATTTTTCGTGCATGTCAGATGCACCTGTTTTGCTGTCAGGCACATACGTTGCTCTTGACAGATGCTTCGTGCACACCCGTTGCATCTTGATGTTGTTTCTGTGCGCATATACGACACATTCATGGATTTTGATTTCCGTGCGCACCAGACGCACGTAGTATTCATATGCGCATTTTGGGATTGATTTCTTATGGAGCAGTACATTTTTATGATATTGTGATTTGTTTTCGTACTTAGCAGGACTGGTCAGATGACAGTGCCTGGATATATTTTGCATGCATTGATAGATTTCAAAGGGATTTCAAAAAAAAGCGAGCTATAGTCTCAGTATTTACCTACGTGTCCGATATGACACGAAACATTTTAAAACGAGGGAACCCTTCTAAGTTATTTTCAAAACGGCGGATCGTACATACTAAACAAAAGGTATATACGTATATGGCTATTTTCTTATAGAGACGTCCGCCACTGTGCAGTGTTATGTGCATTGCACATTGACAAAAAAAAAATGAATTTGGCATGCATTCCCTTCAAGATATTTACATGTACGGATTTGGTATTTACATGTATAGTTCCGATTTCTAGCATATCGGTTTTTGCCTTGGATTTGGCATTCGTGTTTTCACCTTGACTCCAATGATTGCGAGATGCTTGACGGAGTTTGATTTCGAGTTATCTGCTTATTACTCATGCGCATGTATTGCGCTATGATGCCTTTTATGTATTGATGATTTCGGAGTCCCGTTGACCTGGACATTTTATTGAAATGTTTTAGAATTTGGGGGTTTAAATTTAAATTCGGGGACCGAATTTCTTTACGGGGGGAAGACTGTAACACTTCAAAAAAATAAAATATTATTTTTGGGAATTTTCATAATTTAATATTAATTTTTAATGAATATTTTAATAGTCGGTATAGTTAAGTACCGATAAATGGGGAAAATTCTGAAGAAAAATTATGGAAATTCTAAAATAGGGTATTTTATGGAAATGTGCCATTTTACAATTTTTATGATGAATTAAATGCGACTTTAGTGTTAATCGCGATTAAAAATCGCTAATTGGATTTTTGACTTTTTGTGTAAAAATGTGCACGTAACATTTCCTACACTTGTCACACTTGTTTCATATTTTGGACTCATGGTAGCTTAGGGTTGAACCATGTTAGGATGACCATGGTGGGTTGAACCAATTGGTTATGTTAATTAGCTTAATTAAGGGCTTTTAGCTTAGTTGAAGGTGATTAGGGTTAGGTTTGACCTTGTGTGGAGAGAGAGAGAGAGAGAAGTGGCTAGGGTGTGCCATGATCCATCCCACTTCATAATCCCTTATGCTCTTTTACTCCCTCTCACACATCAGCCCCAATATCCAAATTTAACCAAAACAACAACTTCAACAGAAGCTGAAGAAAACATCAGCCACCTACACACTCACATCAGCCACCTACAACAGCTATAGCAGCTGCAGCCACTAGCCCCACACCTATACAACCCTATCAACACTTTTCGGCCCCCATATCAAGCCATCAGCAATTACTTCAGCCATAAAACAGCCCCCCTACACCTGCAGCTACATCAGCTGCTGAAACTGCATCAGCTCAACACATTTCAGCCAAGGCATCAGCAACAACAGTAACATCAACACAACCCCATCAACAACTTCAACACAACATCATAACTCCTGCAGCAGCCACCAAAGCAGCCCAACATCATAAACCCCCCAACACAACACTAATACAATAGTATCAGCACCTTTGCAAACACTAGAAACAGCCCCAAATGCATCAGCTGCTAAAGCAGCAAGAAACAACCCCTAGCATCATTACAACATCACCACACCACCATACCCACACCAAATTCACAACAACTCACCACAAAACAACAACAGCAGCTGCTGAAGCCACATCAACCTCATCATATAATTCAACCCACTCCCTCATCAAACACTACAACATCAGCCTCCCACTTCACCAAAGCAAACACAACAACATCAGCCCTTCACACCAAAACAACAGCCCTGCAGTAGCTGCTGCAAACAGCAACAAAAAGAAAGAAAAGATTGCAAGCAGCAGCAGCAACCTGAGCAACATCAGCAAGGAGAAAACAGCCACAAGCAGGAACTTCAGCAGCACCAACCCACTTCACCTCCTTGTCCTTCCCTTCTCCTTTATTCTAGGACCCTTGAGGTATAATCTTACAACCCAACTCGTATCTTGCCTAGTTCTGGTTTTATAGCTGAAAATTTACTGTTATATCTGTGATCTAGTGCTAGTTTAGGGATTTTGAGTGAGATTTGGGCAAGAGATGGGTTTGAATGTTACAGTAGCCTTATTAGGGGTATGTGAGACCAGTTGAATCGAGATTGTTCCAGATTTCAACCAAATACCAGTGTTATTCGACTTGGCGTATTTTAGCGACTTTGTCGATTTTGCAACCTTTCTGGTATCTGCTACAACCCGAGATACCCTAAAATAATATTGACTTGGCAGTGAGGTATGCAGGTAGGTAGAAACCAACACCCAAAACCCTAGCTCCGAACTCTTTACCCCGGCTGCAGATATATTCCCCCTGGCCGCAATTTGCGGCCAGAGCAGTAGGGAACCCCCTCGTTTTGCGTGCACAGACCTATTTCATGTAAACTTGACCCCTGGTATGTCTAGTTTTGACTGATTCCAGTTAGGGTAGAATCTGGGTTGATTTTCTTGAGTTGGCGTATGATTTACGACTTGTTTTCGTATGGGTTTTTGGTATTCGATGGTTCGTTCTGTCGGGTGGCGTTTGGACGACAACGACAGTAGATATTGGCTGCGTTTGCATACGAGGCCACATGTTTTTACCTATGGGCGTAGCGTGCACCATTTTGGCTTCTGACATGGTTTTTATGTGTTTTAGCGTGTGATATCCTTGTAGGTACCTCACGTGGCGTCGAAGCGTTGGAGATGCAAAGGGCGACATCGGCACTGGCATACATACGCAAGGTGAGTAGATTTATATATACGGGGAGAAGTCGGGTGGATGGCGTATAGCACCCCCGCAGTCCGATGTGATGTATACGGATGCGTATACACACCTACAATTATTATTTGTTTGGGAAATTATCGATGTTTAGGATGGATAATTGGTGGACTTGGATGATTTAGTGTCGCGAGAACCTAGGTAGTGTGTGCACTACACATACATATACACACATACATACATGCATACATCCTTATTTCATATGTGGTTATGGGATTCTATATAGATATGTGTTCACATGGGTATGGGACCACGTGTTCACATACGGATTTGAGGATGATACTTGAGAATTGAGATGAGTCGATGATAGTTGATCCGAGATTAGGATATTGGTGATATGATAAAATGTATATTTGAGATACGTCTTGATACTTTAGCGGATTCAGGGATGATGATGCCATATGGATAGCGAATTTTAAATATAAAATGATCGATATGTGATTATGATACGAGATATGTATGATATGATATGATATGATATGATAAGATATCCATGATAGGCCGCCTTGGGCATTGTGTACTCCTTGAGATGATATGTGCTGATGATATCGTTTTTGCTAGACTGTCGATCAGTAGTCATATTTTGATTATAGTGATGAGGTTAGCATTGTACTAGACATAGGTCAGTACCCAGATAATGATATTTGATAAAGAGAATACCAGATGAATGATATGATGAATGTGATATTTTCCCGTACCCAGATTGGGGATGCCGTACGACGAATTTACGTACGAGCTATACTTTGATGTTTGATCTGCACTCTTGATTTGGGAATAACTGATTATAGAGATATGTTATCGGATGTGATATTATCGAGGCGGGATCACCGACTATATATATATGTATATATATGTATCGACTCAGAGGTTAGGCAGTTTCCCTTACCTACAATTAGCTTTAGCTCAGCCTTATAGTGGTGTAGCTATAGGACTGTTATAACATTAGATGCAGTTTAGCTATCTTTGTGTTTAGCATTCTGCTCCCGCATATTATCATTGTTGCTCTGCATCGCATACTGTTGTGATTCATATTTTATTATTGATATCCTGCTGTTAGGACACCAGCACCATTACCGATGATGCGTATGTACCACGTACACTTATTTGCCGGTGCACACACATCTTCATCGGTAATTTCCATATCACGCACACATAGAAAATATTATTGCTTGATTTAGCTTGCTAGCTAGTAGGGACATGATATTAGTATGCTTGCCTTATATGCCAGCTTGACATTGTAGTTATTACTTGTCACTTCATGCATGTTGTTATTCATTATATGCCGCATTCATGGATTCTCATGCTTATATTCATGATTTCACATGCTATTGATGATTTGGATTCGGGTTTCCATGAGATTTTCTGGATTTGGAGGAAAACCGCAAAACATACATATAAACTACTTTCTCTTTTTAATAAAATGGGGTTTTCCCATGATGTATGAGTCGTCCACCATGAGTTTTGCTGATGGATTTCGAGACCCGATTCGAGGAGGCGGATGAACCGTTTCGGGTATATGGTGGGCCCGGTGCGGTATCCCGGGGCAAGAAGATCGCAGGAGATGGCGTTGAGCCTGGCAGGGGAGCACGACCGACCGGTGATA
The DNA here is from genome assembly GCA_030015575.1 of Agapanthus africanus. Classification (NCBI taxonomy): domain Eukaryota; kingdom Viridiplantae; phylum Streptophyta; class Magnoliopsida; order Asparagales; family Amaryllidaceae; genus Agapanthus; species Agapanthus africanus. Next base: position 546,704,735 of record CM057337.1, read on the forward strand.
TTACCCGACGCGTCGGATATCCGGAGGATACCGTCGTGGTCATGAGATGGATGGTAGGGGCCGGTCTGGACTGACGGCGCCCTAGATATTGTGATTGAGACATTAAGATTCTAAGATATTGAGGTACAGAGATTGTGATACAGAGATATCAAGATATTGAGATTTATGTTTTGTGCTGATGCTAGGCACTGTTTTTTGCTGATTTCATTATGATAGCTCATTTTAAAATACAGAAATCTCATAAATTTATGAAAGCAGTTTTCTTCAGTATATGCATTCTGTTTCATGCATTTTTACATCATTCATATACATATTGCCACCTGATGCACTGACACGGGCACATGGGTTTACTTTTGGGTTAGATAGTTACCCTAGTCATGGTTATAGATTGCTGGTTATATATAATTGAGGATTATATTATGATTGTATGGCCTAGGATTGCGTCATACACGCGATTTCTGTTCGTAGATCTTTTTCTACTCACGAGTTGGCAACTCACCCCCGTTGTGCCCCAGTTTCTTGCAGGTGTTGCCGTACGGGTTTCATTATAGCTTTGCGGGCACAACTTCTTTCAGGTGACTTGTTAATAGGTGGGTTATTTGTATCGCACCCATCATTATACATTGTATATTATATTTCAGTTATATCTAGAAGTTCCATCAACCAAACATGTACTTATTTGAGATAGAGACCAGTGATGTTTATTCTTTCGACCTTAGAGTCGCACGTTATATTTCTGTGGATTCCTTATTGTTGGAGTTTCCTTTCTGTTGTGATCCTCGCCTTTAGGCGTTGTATATTATGTTGCTAGCTGGTTGACTTATAATGGTTTTCCTACACTCTACTTCTTTTCTTTGTTTGGACTTCTGGGCTCGGCTTACTTAGAGCACGTACGCCTTGAGACGTTCGTAGCCTAAGTGCCGATCATGTTCCGTACTTTCAGGACGTGACACGGTATCTAATACCCAGGAAGCAGAGTTTATTGAAAAACAGTTTTCTGTCACAAACACACCTGAAGCGGAAGCATCCCTATGCTTCTTCTTGAGATTCAAGTACTCCGTACATTTGCGCTTCCAATATCCTGTTTTTTGGCAATGAAAACATTCCCCTTTCCCCGATTTTCCAGCTTTGGACTTTTCCTTCCCCTTAACCTTTTTAACTCCACCCTTAGGATTGGTGGGCTTCTTCTTTTTCTTTCCCTTGGCCTTAGCCTTTGGGCGAGAAGAGGAAGATTGTCCAACAGTCATAACGGGAGTTTTCACTGATTTCAGTGTGCTCTCTGCACTCCTTAACATATTAAGAAGTTCAGGTAGTTCCCTCTCCATGTTGTGCATGTTGAAGTTAACTATGAATTGAGCAAAGGTGGAGGGGAGGGACTGTAGAATAATATCCGTATATTGCTCATTGTCCATCGTCCATCCAAGGTCCTCAAGCTCTTCTATAAGAGCTATCATCTTCAGAACATGGTCTCCTACCGGTGTGCCAGGGGCCATTCGCATCTGAAACAATTTCTTTGATGCTTCATATCGTAATACGCGGGATTGCTCTCCATACAACTCCTTTGTATGGAGGAATATGGTTTGAATGTCCATATTCTCGTGCTGCTTTTGATGTGTGTTATCCATCGATGCAAGCGCGAGGCATTTGGCCATGGCACAGTCAGCGTCCCATGTCTTGCGGACTTCAATATCCGCAACTGAGGATTTTGGACCTGGGGTGGGCGGGGCTGAAGCCGTGGGGACATATGATACTTTATCATAAGTCAAGGCTATTTTCAGATTCCTCAGCCAGTCTTTATAATTGGTCCGATTCAGTTTGTTTTTATCTAGTAGAAGCTTGAGTCCAGTCATTGGTATCTGCCATTAAGAGAGAGAAAAGAATACACTCAGCGAAAGCTCTTGCAAAGATCAGATTGGTTATTATCTTGTCTAATCGATGTCTCCCACTTCTTTAATCAAGTTTTTCTTTCAAACCTTAAAAAGAAAACTAGCCAGGGTTAATTACAGTCTACAACTGCGCTAATCGTTCAGCCAGGCCAGTGTCGGTACTTGAGGGAGGTTTCCCCGTGCTTTCGCACGGACCTAATTAAAGTAAACCTCGTTTTCCCATAGGCGTAGCCCCGTTAACACCTTTCTAGAGACCTAATGAGTTAGCTAATTATAAACTACAAAACTCTCCTGGGAGCTACTATTGCCCACAGTGGGATCGGGATCCAACCATCATATGGAAGGTATGCAATCTCATTGCAAATCTCAACACTTGAAATTCCCGATGCGGTTTTTACCCCTAGTACCTATGACCTTAACTATGGTCAACAAATCATAAGTACCAGTAGAGTTCTACCCGTCATTTCTTGATCAATTAGACCCACCCATATGACCCTTAACTATGGTCAACAAAGTCGTATGAATGTCCTAATTAATCTGCATCATATGAAGTGTAGGAAGACATCACTTAGCTACCGTACACTACGTCTTAACTAAAGTCAACAAACGTAGCACGAATACTAAGTACTCTCCTTCCTAAAACGACGGAGGGTTGCGGATGATTTTTATGAAAATCTTTAACGCTTTGAACTTGATATCGTCGTAGAATCGAATGGTTTCAAAAGGAGTGCTTTGAGCTCCGCAGTTTTGAAATATAGCTTTTTCATAAAGAGCCGAGTGGTTTTCAAATCCGATTCTACAACATCTTTTTAGGTTTATTTTCTTTACATTAATCATATTAATATAGTCCCATCATTTAAGTCCTTAAGCCAATCACAGAAAAGAAACGAAAATACAATGTATGCTTATGCCATCCGCATTCGCCGCAATGTTCCGTTATGCACCGTTAGGTTACTTAACTAACGACATACCGGGACGGGACTAGCGCGGGTGTAAAACATAAGCAACGTCTACTAAATATCTCATATATAATATATCATTCGTCTCAGATATTATTAGTTATATGTATGCCGTAGAGGCCATTACTGTACATGAGATGTATATTGTGTTAGTGTATATGCCCTAGAGGCCATTATGTATCATACTGGTTTGTATATTACTTAATGGAAGCTTGGGATATTCACCTTGTATATACAATCTTGCTCAAAATAGTAGTATGCTACTTGGTTTGTTTCTACTTCAATGTGTACATGTGTTTATTTTAGCATATGACCTATACACATTAGTGGAGCCCTTAGGATCTTTGCTTGATTACCAGCGTTGTGATGGCAGTCACACTAGTGGGGGCTGGGTAATCTATAAGCACATCCTTACATAGGTCCCTAGTCGCAGGACTATCGAGATAGGGCATCGATACTCCGGAGTAGACTAGTGCATGCGCTTCTCATCCCAGTGTGGGAGACGGTCTGTCCCACAGCCGTCAGTACGTCGTACTTGAGATAGTATGCGGGTGCTCGTTAGGTTACGAGTACACTGGACAGGACTCGTCGGGAACCGATTAGTTGGTTTTATACCTATCGTCAGTTATCAGTTCCCAGGTGACATGAGTACAGCTTAGTCCGCTGACTTGACACTGGCACTTCGCCTCGAGTGTGTTCCCACTGCACTTTGATTACTACCCTACCACGGCTCAAAGGAGTCGTGCAAACAGGTAGTGGTTGGGTGCAGTCCCGAAGCACTTGGAGGCAGTGACAGTTAGACAGGATTCATCTCTCCCAGTATTGGGGGTTGACATCGCGCTGTGTCTAGGAGAGCCATTACACGAGTAGTCCCTGGCCAGAGCAAGCGAGATATACTGGTAGGCTTCCAGTGTTATCTCAGGGTGTTTTGGGCTTCACTCCGACACGACTTGTACCGCTATTAGGGGACTGACGTTTACCGCCCCTTAGGCCCGCCATGCGATGTATCAGATGAACAGACCGGACTGTACGGAGACTGTCACATTCAGACTCAGTAGGAGTTCAGATGGGGTTCACCTCGTCAGTCTTCTTATCGGCATCTACCTGGGGACCGTTACACACAGCTAGTGCCGCTTGCGGTCTGTGGTTAAACCCACTGCCAGCGTAGTGTCGAGTCTTTAGAGTCCCACACAGAGGGCTATTCGCCCTTGGGCAAAACAGAGTAGAGGTCGCATGGTTTTGCGACATGGTTCGTTCTCATCCGCGCACTTGTGCACGTTTGGAGTCCGGACGGATATTACTAGCGGGCTCTGATTTGAGCCAGATACTAGTATATGTTTTGGGGTTAGTTTTATCTCTTTGTATTCATGTTTCACGGAACAAGAATGCGGGTGTGTATGCACAGTTGATTGAGGCGGAGGAAGAGGATTTTCATTAGGGTTTCGGAACGGGTGTGTATGCACAGTTGACAGTCGTCTTTTTCCAAACCCTAATGAATTTATGATATATCAATTAATAATATTAATTAAATGAAATTGTGTCATGGTTGGGTTTGTTGACTTGTTGACCAAGGTTGACTTATTGACCATGGTTGAAACTTTGACTATCATCATTACATATCAAAGATGCTCTTTGATTCTAGCAAAACCATTTAATGTGTGTAATGATAATTGTCATTCCAAACCATCCATCAACTATTTCATTTAGATTATTATTATTAATTTGATAATTCATTTCATATTATGTTATGGTTGTAAAAAAAAAGAGGTTCATTCTATCATAACACTTCTCTCTCCTCTCTTCTTCTTCCTCCTCCTCTAGTTCAAGGAGACTCACTCTCATGTGTTGATAAACCCCCTCCTTGAGATAAAAACACCCCAAAACCACTCTCTACTCACTCTAGGATTAGAGGTCTAGCAAGCCAAAGACCCTAGTTCTCTCAAAGTTCGAGAAAGGAGCCCGAAGGTTGAACCCTCAGGTGGATCCATCTTTGACGGAAGAAGGCGACGAGGAAAGCACCATCCAAGCTCTACAAAGGTTTCAAGAAGAAGGAGTTCAAGTTAGGTATAACATCTTTTCCGAGTAGCTAACTCTCTTTAGCTTGGTAGCTAGTTTAGTTTGGAAAAGATCCCGACTTTTGTTAGTCCATGTTGCCTAATGCGCTAAAAATTTGTTTTTTATACCGTTTCCGTCTCTCCGCAAGAACCGGGGTTGGCAACGTGGACTTACATATTGTAAGGGATGCTGGGACATGTATAGGTAGGATTTTCTTGCTCGACATGATAGTACACTATCTGGTTGCTCTTTATCTTAACATGTATATTTACTGTCTCTCTATTACATGTTGATAAAGCCCTTAGGATGTGTGCTCGACTTCCAGGACTATAATGCAGATCATACTAGTGGGGCCTGGGTAGTCAATGAGTACATCTTTCAATGTTCCTAGTCGTGGGAATATCGAGACGGGGCATCAATATTCCAGAGCAGACTAGCGTATATCTTCTCGACCCATGTGATGGGCGATGGATGATCCCATATCCATTGGTGTTTGACATCAGAGATGGTATGCGGGCGCTCAGTGGTGACTGGGTACACTGAACGGACTCGCCGAGAACTCCCAGATGGTATTATACCTCACGTCAGATGGCAGTTCTCTGGTGACACTGGTACAGCTTAGTCTGTTGACCCGAGATCGTCATAGAGTCTTGTGTGTCTCCCACTGTTCTTTGATTTCCACCTTACCATGGCTCTACTGAGTCGTGCAAACAGGTAGTTTTTGGGTACAGTCCCGATTCACATGGAGGCAATGAGCGATAGGAGGGGATTCGTCTCTCCCGGTATTGGGGGTTGATGTTGCGCTATGCTCGACTGGCCATAACTGGAAATCCCTGGCAAGGGTTGCAGTGATATACTGGTAAGAGTTATCAGTAGTTTCACGCCTGTTATGGACCTTACATCGGCATGACTTATCAAGCTACTGGGGTCTGACGTTTACCACCCCTAGGCGAGATATGCGACATATCAGACGAACAGACCGGACTGTATGGTAAGTGTTACTGGTTGGATTCACAAGAGTGTGAGCGGGCTTGCTCGTTGATCTTTTGATCGCTCAATACCCGGGTGGCCGTTACGTTTAGCAGACCTCTTGCGGCTTGTAGGTGTTTGATATGATCATCACCTACTGCCGGCGTATTGACGAGTCTTTAGAGTCCTACACAGAGGTTTCCTGGCTCAAGCGAAACAAAATAGGAGCGCATATGAGATTTGTGCGGGACCGAGAATAATACCAGTATGTGATACTGAATTCTATTCTCGCGATTTGTATCATCGGACGATTATATAAGATATAGCCGGGTTACCGAATCAAATGTTGATTCGATACATTGATACACTAGATATTAGTCGGTTATATGCAATATGACCGGATCGTTAAATCAAGTGTTGATTTAATGATTTAATGTATAATTATGTATTTGATATATTGCTTTACATTAACTAGTATTGGTTCACTTAAGATTGATTTTCTCACTTGAATGTGCACATTGTTTATATGTGATATATGCAAGTGTACATGTTTGTATCATGCTTGATGATACATACAAGTTGTGTGTATGAGACTTAAACCAAATTGAGGTTAAATTAGGGTTTACTAATTTCCTAACAAATAACAAAAGAAATAAGACTTCGGTCAAAGTTATCAAGCTTCATGAAGCTTGAAGAAACTTTGAGAAAGTCAATTTCTTTTGTCATTTCCTTAGGATGCTAGTTAACCCAACCTTTAACCCAATACTTTGGTTAATTTTCTACACAAGTTAAGCATGAGGGCTTAACTCAACCATGGTACCATAATTAAAAGGATAAGTTTCATTTTTTATTCATTATTCTTATTATTTTTCTTTCTTCTTCAAGAAGAAGAAACCTTACTACCTCTAATGGTGCCATGAGATTTAGAGTGAGAAATCCAATTCTAAAGTGAACCCACTTCCTATTTCTTCATTCTCTACCACTTGCCATGTAGTAGAGTGTGTTATCTTCACAAGTTTCATGACCTAGTGAAGATGGAGCTTGAGTTTGAGTCGCCTCGACGTAGATCATCTTCGGCATCGAAGTCAACGACCTAGACCGATCTTTTCTCCGATGAAACCAACGCTAGAGTCCAGGATCCCGATGATCGCAGCGGAGGGACTTCATCACGGAGCTAAAGAAGTGGAGGACCGGATCTACAAAGGTTGTAATCCCTTTCACTTGTAGTTAAGTAGTTAACTTGCTTAGTTTCGCCTTACCTCTAGTTAACGATCTAGCATTAGGGTTTCTCGGCACATGAAAAATTTTGATTTTGGCATGGTTGATCAGTTGTGGAACCTCTTGAGTGTGCCTAGGAACCATACAGTGGTATCATAGCTACTAGGCATTAGATGTCGACCTATGGGGGGGTTCTCACTGTGTGACAGTGTGGCGAAGCATAGGCTCTTACCCCCAGGGTGTCCCGAGACCGGAAAGTGTTCCGGTGGGTTGTAGTCCTCGCGAAGGGGCATGCGTAAAAAGTAGCTGCTGAGGGACCCGTTGGTGCGACGGTGACCCCATTAGATGGGGTGGCTGCCTGACCTACAGTGGTATCAGAGCCTAGCTAGAGCTTTAGGCGAAGTGTAGACGAAGTTATAAACCCGATCGAACCCCGAAACCCTAAATGATACCCTTCTCTGTACATTTTCTGGAACTGTAGATTTTTCCAAATTAAAAATGTTCAAAAAATAGAGCAGGTTTTATAAGAATTATTGTGAAGCACGTGACTTTAAATCCATCAATGCGCCGCGGAACCGAGGCCCCACCTTGGCTTGTGCGGCGATTCCGCGGCCATAAAGATGAATAATTTGTCACGGTTTGCACAGTAATGCCCGTAGTTGTTTCCTCTGTTTTCTGGGAATTTTTAATCTATACTCAACAGTTTTGTTTTCTGGGGTGTATTGGGGACTCGTTGATTCGATTGGATATTTTAACCTCGTTTGTGTTTTTCCGGATAATTTTAGAACATGTTAAAAAGTTCGACCGGATATAAATACCCACTTTTTCCCTAGCCGGAAAATTTCCATGTGTTGGATTTTTCCCGTAGTTTAAGAATGTTCTAAGTAGTGCAAGTAACTCGATGGACCCTCTAGAAGACAACAAACCTTAACTTGATTATGTGTGTTAGTGTATATGCCCTAGAGGCCATTACTGTATCATACTAGTTTGTATATTACTTAATGGAAGCTTGGGATATTCACAGTTGTATATACAATCTTGCTCGAAATGGTAGTATGCTACTCGGTTTGTCTCTGCTTTAATATGTGCATGTGTTTCTTTTAGCATATCGCTGATATACATATTAGTATAGCCCTTAGGATCTTTGCTTGATTACCAGCGTTGTGATGGCGCTCACACTCGTGGGAGCTAGGTGATCTATAAGCACATCCTTATACAGGTCCCTAGTCGTTGGACTATCGAGACAGGGCATCGATACTCCGGAGTAGACTAGCTTATGCGCTTCTCATCCAAGTGTGGGAGACGGTCTGTCCCACAGCCGTCAGTACGTCGTACTTGAGATAGTATGCGGGTGCTCGTTAGGTTATGAGTACACTGGACAGGACTCGTCGGGAACTGTTGTTTGGTATTATACCTATCGTCAGTTATCAGTTCCCAGGTGACATGAGTACAGCTTAGTCCGCTGACTTGACACCGTCACTTCGCCTCGAGTGTGTTCCCACTGCACTTTGATTACTACCCTACCATGGCTCAAAGAAGTCGTGCAAACAGGTAGTTTTTGGGTGCAGTCCCGAAGCACTTGGAGGCAGTGACGGTTAGACAGGATTCGTCTCTCCCGGTATTGGGGGTTGACATCGCGCTGTGTCCAGGAGAGCCATTACACGAGTAATCCCTGGCCAGGGCAAGCGAGATATATTGGTAGGTTTCTAGTGTTATCTCAGGGTGTTCTGGGCTACACTCCGACACGACTTGTACCGCTATTAGGGGACTGACGTTCACCGCCCCCGTAGGCCCGCCATGCGATGTATCAGACGAACAGACCGGACTGTACAGAGATTGTCACATACAGGCTCAGTAGGAGTTCAGATGGGGTTCACCTCGTCAGTCTTCTTATCGACATCTACCTGGCGACCGTTACGTACAGCTAGTGCCGCTTGCGGTCTGTGGTTAAACCCACTGCCAGCGTAGTGTCGAGTCTTTAGAGTCCCATACAGAGAGCTATTCGCCTTTAGGCAAAATGAGTAGAGGTCGCATGGTTTTGCGACAGGGTTCGTTCACATCCGCGCACTTGTGCACGTTTGCTGTCCGGACAGCTTATACTAGCGGGTTTTTGTTTAAGCCGGATCCTAGTATATAATTTGGGATTGGTTTTTCTTATTGTATTCGTGTTCCTCGATCACGAATACGGGTGCGTATGCATAGTTGCTTGAGACAGAGGGAGAGGACTTTGATTAGGGTTAATGACTATTGTCATTTTATTAACCCTAATGCTTATGTGTGTATTATGGTTAATTGATATTAGTTTTATAATTGTGCATGGTTATGGTTGTTGACCATTTGACCTTCTTGACTTGTTGACCTTGGTTGACACTTTGACCATCATCATTTCATTTGGAAGATGCTTTTTGATCCTTGCAATTTGCATTAAAAATGAAATGATAATGGTCATGTCTTGATTAAGCCATGATAATTATCTTACTAATTATCTAATTAAAATAATACACACATATATGTGAGAATGGTTTATTTTATTCTCATTCTATCATTTACTTTCTCTCTCTTGTTCTTCCTCTCCCTCAAGCTCTCCCCTCTCATGTGTTGAGAAACACTTGAGCTTGAGAAAAACCATTTCTTGATAATCTCTACTCTCATCTAGGGTTCAAGGATTAGCACTTCTTGCACCCTAGTTACTTCTAGCTTGGAGTTGAAGCCAAAGGTCGAGGCTTTCGGGTGGATCTTTCTTCGACGTGAGAAGACGACTAAGGTGACCTTCTTCCACCACTCCAAGGAGCAAGGAGAGAAGGACATAAAGCCCAAGGTATAACCTTTCTAGCACTTAGCTAGTTTCTAGTTAGCTTTACCTTGTTTTTGTTTAGCAATGATCCTTCATAGTCTAGTCCATGTTGCCTAAGTTCATAAAAATTCGATTTTTATTCCGTTTTCTGCCTCCCCGCAAGCACCGGGGTGGGCAACGTGGACATACAGTGTTATCAGAGCCTAACTAAACATAAACTAGCTAGGTAGTAGAGTGTATCGAAGTTCGAATCGGAAAAATCGAAAAACCGAGTTTTCAAAACCCTAAGTTTCTGTTAATTTTTTTTCTGTTCAAAACAAAATAAAGCCACCAAACACGATCCAGTGATTCGACCAAAGAGCCGCGGTTCCGCGGCAATAGCAAGTTATTGTGAAGAAAGCCACCAAACACGATCCAGTGATTCGACCAAAGAGCCGCGGTTCCGCGGCAATAGCAAGCTATTGCCGCGCAACCGCGGCCGTCTTGGCTCTTCACTTGGTCGAGTTTGGTGCAGTGTATTTCTGGCTTGGTTTTAGGATTTTTAAGATGGTTTATATGTGCCCAGGTTTTCCAGAATAGAAATTTGTTTTTGGGGGCCTATAAATCCGTATTGTTTCCAAACTTCAATACACTTTGACTAAAAGGTTATATCTGTGATGTTTATATGTATTGAACGTCGGCTAATCGCTATATGTCGATTAGTCGGGGTTATACATATCTGTGATCTGTGATTGATGATGGTATGTGTATATGAATGCGTTGGATTGTCGTGGGTGAATTGCCGGGGTGGATGTGAGATGAGTGTTTCTTTTTCTTTCATTCATTTTAATATGTAAATTGATGTAATAATATTATTTGTATGGCCGCACAACCGGGTCGGGGTTGTAGCCGTCATTGTATAATTCTGTTTACTATTTTTGCTCCTAGGATAGACCCATGGAGGGGGTGCACAAACTACCGGGTATCTCGAAGTGCCGAGTGGCCTACTCATGGTGGTGAGGGAGGTTGCTTCGCTTCGGGTACTTGGCGGGTAGTTTGCCGCACCCGTAGGGGTCTTGGGTGGGGTATTGGCTATTCACCGCGACCGTGTAATCCGCTTTTCGTTGCAGGCTCGAACGGATTGCGGATTCCTAGTATATCCAATGTATTCATCTGTGATCTGTAATGTCTATCATTGCTATATATTTATATATGATAACTATTTAGGCGTTGCTTATGTTTTACAGCCGCGCTAGCCCAGCCCCCGCTCTGTCGTTAGTTAAGTAACCTAAAGGGTGATGACGGGGCCCCGTGGCGAATGCGAATGGCATAAGCGTACGTCATATTTTGGTTGTTTTCTGCAATGGTAGGATTAAATGATGGGACGCATTAAAAGAACTAATGCAAGAAAATAAACCAAGTAAAAGTCGATTGGAACTCTTTGAAAACCACTCGGTTCTTTTCAAAACTAAACTTTTAAACGCGGAGCTTGAACCACTCCTTTTAAAAGCTATCTCATTCCATCGATTATATCAAGTTCACTACGTTCACGGTTTCTCCAAAACCATCCGTAGCCCTCCATCATTTCAGTTAAATATTCGGTAGTATTCAAGCTATGTATTTTGACCTCACACCAAGGCATAGTGATTGGTAGCTGCCGGATATTTATCTGTTGCATAGATAGAATGCGTTGGTTTGAGACATTCGTACTGCCATTTTGGCCTACGTCAAGGGTAGGTACGGGTGGGTTCAAATTAACCGAGATAATGATGGGAAGAACTTGACATGTGACTTATGACATTTTGACCTCACGCCAAGGTCATAAGAGCATGGGGAAAAAATCCACATTGGGAGTTTCATAAGTACTGAAACTTGCTAGCACTGCATACCATTTGGAGTGTGATGATTCTGGTAGGATTCCTTCGGTTTTATTATGCAATGATATTTGGATCCCGATCCTACTGTGAGTATATGCTACTCCTCGGGAAAACTCTCACTTAACGATCAATGCTATAAACCTAGTAGGTGTCTAGAAAGGTGTTAGCGGGGCTACGCCCACAGGGAAAAGAGGTTACTTAATTAAAGAACTTCGCGAAAGCGTTGGAAAACCTCCCTCGAAGTACCGACACTGGCCTGGCTGAACGGTTAAGCAAGTATTGTACGGTGAGATTGATCCCGACTAATCCTTTCTTTACGGTTTGAGAAGGGATTCGAGAGACAGTGGGAGCCATCCAGTTTAGACAAACTAAAAACCACTCTAAACTTGCAAGAGCATCATGCTAAAGTATTTCTTTTCTTTCTCCTAATTGCAGCGACCATTCAACATGACCGGACTTAAGTTATTACTAGATAAAAACATATTGACAGGGCCAAACTACAAAGATTGGCTAAGGAATGTCAAGATGGCAATCACTTACGACAAGTTGGGGTATGACCTTACCACCAAAGCTCCCCCTGTCCCAGGTCCCAAAACCAGTGTCGTAGATAGGGAAATCTACAAGACCTGGGAAATAGATTGCGCGAAGGCCAGATGCCTCGTACTAGCCTCGATGGACAACGAACATCAGAGGAGGCACGAGAATATGGACCTAGAGTCCATATTTCTTCATACAAAAGAACTGTATGGAGAGCAGTCTCGTATCGCAAGATGCGAAGTGTCGAAGAAGTTGTTTTCGGCAAAGTTGGCCGTCGGATCATCGGTAGCGGAACATGTGCTTAAGATGATTGGCTACATTGAGGAGCTCGCTGACCTTGGGACCACGTTGGAGAATTGACTCTATACTGATTTGATTCTCCAGTCCCTTCCTTCCACTTACGCCCAGTTTATCCTTAACTTCAACATTAAAGGAAAGGAGGTTGAACTTTCCGAACTTCTGAACATGTTGAGGAGTGCTGAGGGCACCCTACAGAAGGGTAGGGAGACATCTACTTTGTTTGTAGGAGGATCTTCCTCTTCTAGGTCCAGGGCGAAAGCCAAGGGCAAGAAGAAGAAAGCCCCCGCCAAACCAAGAGGCGGTGTCGGTAAAGTGGATACGAAGGGAAAAGGAAAAGAAACAAAGATAGCGAGAAAGCTGGTGGGGAAGGAAGAATGCTTCTATTGTCACAAAAGTGGTCACTGGAAACAGGATTGCAAGGCTTGGAAAGCCAGAACATAGGATTTGAAGCGAGTTGCAGCTTCAGCTTCAGGTGTGTATGTTATTGAAAACTGTCTATCAATAAACTCTATATCTTGGGTATTGGATACTGGATCAGGATCTCATATCTGTAATTCTTTGCAGTCGTTGAGAAAGCGTAGAGTTTTGAAGGCAGGTGACATGACCCTTAGAGTTGCAAACGGTGCTAGCATGGATGCTGAGGCCGTGGGGGACTATCACCTGGGATTGTCGGATGGACATTTTTTGGTTTTGCGTAGTTGTTATTATGTACCAAATGCAACCTGTAATATCATTTCTGTATCTTTATTATCTAAAGAAAGTTATGAATTTGCATTTGTAAGTAATGTAGTGAACATTCACCTTAATCAAGTTTTGATTGGGTCAGGTACATTGAACAACGGTATATACGTATTAAACCAGCCACAGATTTTTAATGTCCAAAATACACACAAAAGAAAGTCTCCAGAAATCGATAAAACTTTCTTATGGCATTGTAGACTGGGTCACATCAATGAGAGAAGGTTGACTAAGTTACATGCAGAAGGATATTTGGATCCGTTCGAATATCAATCGTATGCAACTTGTCAATCCTGTCTCAAAGGAAAGATGACAAAGACTCTGTTCACTGGACACGGAGTAAGAGCGAGCGAGCTCTTGGGACTCGTGCACAGCGATGTGTGCGGTCCAATGTCTACACATGCGCGAAGCGGTTATTCTTACTTCATTACTTTTACGGATGATTTCTCAAGGTTCGGACATGTCTTCTTGATGAAGCATAAATCCGAAGCTTTTGAAAAGTTCCAGGAATATAAGAATGAAGTAGAAAAACAAACATGCAAAAGTATCAAGGCACTGAGATCTGATCGAGGTGGTGAATACTTGAGTGCCGAGTTCCTGGGTTACTTAAAAGAGAATGGAATTCTCTCTCAGCTTACTCCTCCATACACTCCGCAACATAACGGTGTATCGGAGAGACGGAACCGAACCCTATTGGATATGGTACGGTCCATGATGAGTAACGCTGAGTTGCCGCGATCGTTCTGGGGATATGCGCTAGAAACAGCTGCATACCTTTTGAACCGTGTTCCCACTAAGACTGTGCCTACCACACCATATGAGTTATGGAGTGGGAAGAAACCCTATCTCAATACTTGAAGATTTAGGGATGTCCAGCTTATGTCAAAAAGCAGCATGCGGACAAACTCGAGGCACGCTCAGTACTGTGCAAGTTTGTGGGATACTCAAAGAACTCCAGGGGGTATCTTTTCTATTACGCAGAGGAACAAAAAGTCCTTGTTTCTCGTAATGCCCACTTTCTGGAATACCAGTTCATAGAAAAAGAAATAAGTGGGAGCGCAATAGAACTGGAAGAAATTCCAGAACCACAAGCTATTACTGAAAGCTTAGTAGAACCAGAGGGTTCGAAAGATCAGGACATTCCCACGCCACTCCGCAGGAGTAGTAGGCAGTCTCATTCGCCCGAGAGATACTACGGTTTTCTCATTGACGGGGATAGAGAGGATTGTATCATAGATTGTGATGAGCCTACTAGCTTCCAGCAAGCCATTCAGAGCGTCGACTCGGTAAAATGGCTGGATGCAATGCGGACCGAAATGGAGTCCATGTACACCAACAAAGTATGGACGTTGGACATTGCTCCAGATGGGGTAAAACCCGTAGGATGCAAGTGGATCTTCAAAAGGAAGATTGGTGTAGATGGACAGGTTGAGACCTATAAAGCTAGACTGGTAGCAAAGGGTTTTCGTCAGCGACCTGGTTTGGACTTTGATGAAACCTTTTCTCCAGTAGCTATGCTGAAATCCATTCGGATCCTTCTTGCCATTGCTGCCTTCCACGATTATGAGATTTGGCAGATGGACGTAAAGACAGCTTTTCTAAATGGACATTTAGAGGAGTGTGTCTATATGGACCAGCCAGAGGGTTTCATTCAGAGTGGGAGCAGCGGAAAGGTGTGCAAGTTGCTTAAGTCCATTTATGGACTAAAGCAGGCATCGCGGAGTTGGAACATCTGTTTTGATGAGACGGTCAAGGAATTTGGCTTTATCAAAAATCCAGATGAACCATGCATCTATTGTAGATTTGTAGCGAGAAATGTAGTATTCCTCGTTTTATACGTGGATGACATTCTCTTGATAGGAAATGACATTCCTATGCTACAATCTGTCAAGGGGTTCTTGTCACACAGGTTCTCCATGAAAGACCTGGGTGATGCCTCATACATTCTGGGTATCCGGATCTACCGTGACAGATCCAAGAGGATATTAGGACTTTCACAGTCCAGGTACATCGACACCATACTGAAGAGATTCAGTATGGAAGATTCCAAGCGCGGTAATGTACAGGCTTGTCACGGGATCACCCTCTCCAAAGAGATGTCTCCCAAGACTGATTTGGAGAGGGACCGTATGTCTATTATACCCTACGCTTCTGCGGTAGGCTCTATAATGTATGCGATGTTGTGTACCAGACCAGATGTGGCTTATGCACTGAGTGTGGTAAGCAGGTATCGGTCAAACCCTGGGGAGAAACATTGGATAGCAGTAAAGAACATTCTCAAGTACCTGAGAAGGACTAAGGAGATGTTCTTGGTGTATGGTGGAAAAGACCTCCAGATTGAGGCCTTTGCTGACTCCAGCTTCCAGAGTGACAAGGATGATTCCAAGTCCATGTCGGGTTTTGTCTTTACCCTCAATAGAGGGGCGGTGTGTTGGAAGAGCTCCAAACAGGAAACCGTTGCTGACTCGACTATGGAAGCGGAATACATTGCTGCATCTGATGCCGCAAAAGCAGCTGTCTGAATGAGGAAGTTCTTGAGATAACTTTAGGTGGTTCCGTCCATTGTTGATCCAATACATCTGTATTGTGACAACAACGGGGATATAGCTTTAGCGAAGGAACCCAGGTCTCATCAGAAATCTAGACACATCTTGAGGCGGTATCACCTGATCAGGGAGATCGTGGATCGCCAGGAGATTGAGTTTCGGAGGGTTGCTTCAGAAGATAACATAGCAGATCCATTCACCAAGGCCTTGCCCCAGACTCAGTTCGAGCGGCTGATCGAGATGATAGGTCTTCGATACGCCAGTACATGGCCTTAGTGCAAGTGGAAGATTGTTAGTGTATATGCCCTAGAGGCCATTACTGTATCATACTAGTTTGTATATTACTTAATGGAAGCTTGGGATATTCACAGTTGTATATACAATCTTGCTCGAAATGGTAGTATGCTACTTGGTTTGTCTCTGCTTTAATATGTGCATGTGTTTCTTTTAGCATATCGCTGATATACATATTAGTAGAGCCCTTAGGATCTTTGCTTGATTACCAGCGTTGTGATGGCGCTCACACTCGTGGGAGCTGGGTGATCTATAAGCACATCCTTATACAGGTCCCTAGTCGTTGGACTATCGAGACAGGGCATCGATACTCCGGAGTAGACTAGCGTATGCGCTTCTTATCCCAGTGTGGGAGACGGTCTGTCCCACAGCCGTCAGTACGTCGTACTTGAGATAGTATGCGGGTGCTCGTTAGGTTACGAGTACACTGGACAGGACTCGTCGGGAACTGTTGGTTGGTATTATACCTATCGTCAGTTATCAGTTCCCAGGTGACATGAGTACAGCTTAGTCCGCTGACTTGACACTGTCACTTTGCCTCGAGTGTGTTCCCACTGCACTTTTATTACCACCTTACCACGGCTCAAAGGAGTCGTGCAAACAGGTAGTTTTTGGGTGCAGTCCCGAAGCACTTGGAGGCAGTGACGGTTAGACAGGATTCGTCTCTCCCGGTATTGGGGGTTGACATCGCGCTGTGTCCAGGAGAGCCATTACACGAGTAGTCCCTGGCCAGGGCAAGCGAGATATACTGGTAGGTTTCCAGTGTTATCTCAGGGTGTTCTGGGCTACACTCCGACACGACTTGTACCGCTATTAGGGGACTGACGTTCACCGCCCCCTAGGCCCGCCATGCGATGTATCAGACGAACAGACCGGACTGTACGGAGATTGTCACATACAGGCTCAGTAGGAGTTCAGATGGGGTTCACCTCGTCAGTCTTCTTATCGACATCTACCTGGGGACCGTTACGTACAGCTAGTGCTGCTTGCGGTCTGTGGTTAAACCCACTGCCAGCATAGTGTCGAGTCTTTAGAGTCCCACACAGATAGCTATTCTCCTTTAGGCAAAATGAGTATAGGTCGCATGGTTTTGCGACAGGGTTCGTTCACATCCGCGCACTGGTGCACGTTTGCTGTCCGGACAGCTTATACTAGCGGGCTTTGGTTTAAGCCGTATCCTAGTATATGATTTGGGATTGGTTTTTCTCATTGTATTCGTGTTCCTCGGATCACGAATACGAGTGCGTATGCACAATTGCTTAAGACAGTGGGAGAGGACTTTGATTAGGGTTAATGACTATTGTCATTTTATTAACCCTAATGCTTATGTGTGTATTATGGTTAATTGATATTAGTTTTATAATTGTGCATGGTTATGGTTGTTGACCATTTTACCTTCTTGACTTGTTGACCTTGGTTGACACTTTGACCATCATCATTTCATTTGGAAGATGCTTTTTGATCCTTGCAATTTGCATTAAAAATGAAATGATAATGGTCATGTCTTGATTAAGCCATGACAATTATCTTACTAATTATCTAATTAAAATAATACACACATATATGTGAGAATGGTTTATTTTATTCTCATTCTATCATTTACTTTCTCTCTCTTGTTCTTCCTCTCCCTCAAGCTTTCCCCTCTCATGTGTTGAGAAACACTTGAGCTTGAGAAAAACCCTTTCTTGATAATCTCTACTCTCATCTAGGGTTCAAGGATTAGCACTTCTTGCACCCTAGTTACTTCTAGCTTGGAGTTGAGGCCAAAGGTCGAGGCTTTCGGGTGGATCTTTCTTCGACGTGAGAAGACGACTAAGGTGACCTTCTTCCACCACTCCAAGGAGCAAGGAGAGAAGGACATAAAGCCCAAGGTATAACCTTTCTAGCACTTAGCTAGTTTCTAGTTACCTTTAGCTTATTTTTGTTTAGCAAAGATCCTTCATAGTCTAGTCCATGTTGCCTAAGTTCATAAAAATTCGATTTTTATTCCGTTTTCCGCCTCCCCGCAAGCACCGGGGTGGGCAACGTAGACATACAATGTGACCGTCTTGAACTGCCCTTTGAACCTTAGGGTTTGGGGCAGTACGGCATGCCACATGTGAGGCGTTGGCTTGACCCTTCTACGGCTGGACCGTTGGTACTGTGGTATGAAGTGAATGTTTTTAAACTTATTTCATGTGTTGAGCTATTTCGGGAAAACTTGAGTGTTTGATTGTTCGATCGGAAAGTTTATCATTTTCTATTTATCTGGAATGTGATACAATATTTGGAATCTACACGTAGTTATGAGATAACCGATTTGGACGTTATAAATCTAGCAGTTTAGTCTCACTTGATCGGTTTCCACGGAATTTTGATGTGATCAAAAGTCCATCGCAATCACGTTGCGTACGCGGATACTCGCCGGTAAACTTAATAGATAGCCACTCCCTATAGCCCCGACCAAGTGACTGTAGGAGAACCCCGTCGCCGAAAGCATCCGTTTGGGTGCTCGCGGCAGTGGTGTTCCGCCTTAGTGCACTTCGTCGACGGCATCCGGGAGTGCGGCCGTCTACTAAGGTTTGCGACGAGCATTCGTTCAGGATGTCGGGAATCTTGTTGAATTGCCCGACTTAATATTGAAAAGTGTTTTCGATAATGAGACTAAAATGCGGGATTTATAATTGTTAGGCATGCAATGTCTAAGGAATTCATTTGGTTAGGCATGCGATGTCTATGCAGGTTGCGGATTACAACTGTTGTAGTTTTACACTTTCTTTTCTGCGACCGTAAGTGTAATATGTGATATCGCCGGTTTCGTTGCTATATGTCAACGACATTTGGGATGGGCATATTTACTTACGTTGATGATATGTGATGTTATGTGTTGCTGGATATGTTATATTGGATCGTCGTGTTTGAATAGCCGGGTTTTTTTTTATTATGTGAGATGAGTGTTTTTCATTTTCATTCATGTAAAAAACTTGTATGTAATATTCTTTTATTGGGGCACTTCCAGGTTGAGGATGATGTCACCATTGTATATTATTTACTTTTCCGTATTAGGATAAACCCAAGGAGGGGAGCACAAGTAACCGGGTTCTAGGGTCCAGTGGGAGACCATCTCGAGGAGTCGAGTCCGGGTCTCCTAACCTTAGAATTGGTAGGGTTGCTTGCATCTCTCGTAGGGGTCTAGTGGTGTGGGATTGGCTATTCATCACGACCGTGGAATCCGTGTTTTATTCAGGCTCAAAATAAAACACGGACGTCCTAGTATATCCGATATTTCATATGATATTTTCTGCTGCGTTATCTGTGATGTGATCATGTGATATGTTCAGATAGATATTGTATATAGTATATATGATATATTATATAGACGTTGCTTATGTTTTACACCCGCGCTAGCCCTGCCTCGTTCTGGCATTAGTTACCTAACCTAACGGTGCAGACGAGACATCGAGACGAATGCAGATGGCATAAGCGTACGTTATATTTATCTGTGATGTTTAGGTGGACTTAAATGATGGGACATTCATTAATGAGATTAATGAAAGAAAATAAACCTAAAAGATGTTGTGGAATCGAATTTCAAAAATAAAACAGGTAGCTACAGTTCTTGCATTGCATCGCGGTATTCCTTGTAGAACATCCTGCACCTTATTTGATAAGGAAAGGGCCGAGATCCCTTCAACGGGAGTGACCCCTTTAGCAATAACTGGCAGATGCTACAACTCTCGGTTTGTCTTTTGATTGCTTCTATAGTTTTTGCTTTGCACAGCGGTATATATGATATATCCTACACCTTATTCGATGAGGAAAGGGCCGACGATCCCTTCACCGGGAGTGACCCCTTTAGCAAAACTAGAAAAGCCTCAAAAACACTCCATTTAAAAACCATTTGATTCCGCAACGAGATCAAGTTTAAAGCGTTAAAGGTTTTCATAAAAACCATCCGCAACCCTCCGTCATTTTAGGAAGTAGAGTACTTAGTATTCGTGCTGTGTTTGTTGACCATAGTCAAGGCACAGTGTACGGTAGCTAAGTGATGTCTTCCTACACCGCATATGATGCGATTAGTTAGGACAGTCGCGTGACTTTGTTGACCTTAGTTAAGGGTCATGTGGGTGGGTCTAATTAATTACTAAATGACGGGTAGAGCTTGACTAGTGCTTATGATTTGTTGACCATAGTTAAGGTCATAAGTGCTAGGGGTAAAAACCTTTATCGGGAGTTTCAAGTGTTGAAATTTGCAATGAGATTGCATACCTTCTATATGATAGTTGGATCCCAATACCCACTGCTAGTAATTGTTACTCCTAGGAGAGTTTTGCACTTTGCAATTAGCCGATCAAGTAGGTGTCTAGAAAGGTGTCAACGGGGTTAGGCCCCTGGGAAAACGAGGTTTATTTTAATTAGGTTCGTGCGAAAGCACGGGGAACCTCCCTCAAAGTACCGACACTGGCCTGGCTGAAAGATTGACGAACTTATAGAATGCAATTAATCCCAGCTAGTCTTTCCTTTTAGGGTTTGAAGGAAGATTTGATAAAAACAGTGGGAGCCATCCTGATTAGATAAAATAAATAACCAATCTAATCTTGCAAGAGCGCACACATAGTGTTTTCTTCTCTCTCTCTTCAGGTAGCGACCATGTCACGCCTTAATCAAGATAGTAATATGGATGAATTGACCGAACCCGCTTGTTATACTGAGCTAGGGAACGTTGGTCCCGCTCCAACTTATAATTGTTATAAGACAGAGCAGGAATTAGGGGAATACCAGTATTCCCATGCCGCCCAAACAAAGAAAATGCATGAGATGCATCTCCTTCGGGTGTGTTCATTACAAAGAACTGTTTCTCAGTATCCTCTACATCCAGGGTATTTGATACCGGATCAGGATCCCATATATGTAATATGTTATATAGGGCTACAGAAAGGTGGAGAACTGAGAACGGGTGATAAGTTTCATGAGACAGAAAACGGTGCAAGTGTTGCGGCCAAGTCTGTTGGTCACTATCACCCTGTATTACCAAAATACACTGATTCTGAACGAATGTTATTAGATACTGAACCTAATATACAACATCATATCAGTCTCTTTATCTACTAAAGAAGGATATAATTTTGTATTGTTGGATAATGTTTTGCACATTTCCTATATCAATTGTTGATCGGTTCAGGCACGTTATCTAAAAGTATATACATTCTAAATCAGACCACAGTTCTTAACGTACAGAACACACACAAGAGGAAGAGTTCAGAATTGAACGATTCCTTCTTGAGGTATTGTAGACTAGGTCATATCAATGTGAACCGACTAGCTTAAGTTACATTTTAGATGCATATTTAAATCAGTTTGAATTTACATATTATGAAACTTGCCAGTCATGTCACAAAGATTAGATGACCATAGCTCTGTTTATTGGAAACAGAGAAAGAGTTAGTAAACTCTTGGGACTGATACATGATGATGTATGTAAAGTCCCCTGTCTACACATGCCAGGACCGGTTCTTTATACTTCATTACATTCTCTGACAATCTCTCAAGATTCAGACATATGTTCCTGTTGAAATACAAGTCCGAAACTTTTGAGATATTCACAGAATATAAGTCAGAAGTAGAGAACCAATATAGGTATAAGTATTATGTCCTATGATTAGATCAAGGAGGAGAATACATAAGCACGGGATTCCTGGACTATTCTAAACGAGAATGAGATTCTTTCTCAGCATTACTCCTCCGTATACACCACTGCACAATGGTGTATCGGGTCGGAGCAATCGCACCCTATATGATATGGTGCGCTCTATGATGAGTACTGCTGAGTTACCTATTTCCTTTTGGGGGTTATGCACTTGAGAAGCTGCATACCTATTGAATTGGATTCGAATCAAATCAGTGCCTACCACTTCATATGAGATATGGTGTGGGAAGAACCCATCTCTTAAGCAAGTTAAGATTTGGGGTTGTCCGGCCTATGTCAAAATCAAAATCCGGACAAAATCGAGACAAGGTCAGTTCTGTAGAACTGGAAAGATTTCCAGCTATACAAATTACAGCTGATGATTTGACAGAACCAAAGGATTCTATAGACCCCAACGAACCTCAGCCTCTCCGCCGATCTAGCAGGGTTCCTCACTTGCCTGAGAGATACTTCGGTTTCTCGATGACAGTGGGAGCGAGGATTGCATTATGAGATGATAACCTAACTAGTTTCGAACATGCCATCAAGAGTAGGGACTCTGTAAGAATGGCTGGATGCTTAGCGAGCTGAGATGGAATCCAGGTACACCAACAAAGTATGGACTTTGGATGCTATATCTGAAGGGTTAAATCCCCATCAGGAGCAAGTATATCTTGAGAAGATTACTTGGTGTAGATGGAAAAGTTGAGACTTTCAAAGCTAGACCTGTTAAAGGTTTTAGTCATCGACCAGGTGTGGATAATGATAAAACCTTTTTCCAGTGCCTATGCTTAAGTCCATCCGGATCCTACTTGCCATTGCTTCATACCATGACTACGATATCTGGTGGTTGGTGTAGGGTTCCTATGAACACTAATGAGGTCTCACAAAAGATCAACCATGGAAAAAATCAAAATTTTCTTGTGCCGAGAAACCCTAATGCGATCGTTGACTAGAGGTAAAGGCGAAAACTATGCAAGTAAACAACTTTACTCTAAAGTGAACGGAAATACTGTAGGGTTCCTAGGCACTCAAAGGTGGTCTCACAAGGTATCAACCATGCCAATTTCAAAAATTACGGTGCCGAGAAACCCTAATACGGATCGTTGGCTAGAAGTTTAGGCGAAAAAGAAACTAGTTAACAACTTAACTAAATGGTAAACGGAAATACAACCTTTGTAGATCCAGTTCTCCACCTCCATGGCTCCGCGATGAAGTCTCCTCGCTGTACAAATCCGATCTTGGGCTCTAGCGTCGGCTTCATCGGAGAAAAAGCGGGCAAGGTCATCGACGACGATGCCGAAGATGATCTACGTCGAGGCATCGCAAGATCAAGCTCCCACTTCACCAAGTCATGAAACTTGTGAAGAAAACACCCTATACTACTTGGCAAGAGGTATAGGATGAAGAAATAGGAAGTGGGTTCACTTTATAATTGGATTTCTCACTCATTTTCTCACTTTGCCATTGATGGAGGCAAGCTTCTTCTTGAAGAAGAAGATGATGAAGAAGAAGATAATGTTATGATAAGTATATCCAAAAAGGAAAATAAATGAATACTTATCATAATGCAACCATGGTAAATTGTAGAGAATAGACTAGGGTTAAGTGGAATGGTTAGGGTTAAGCATGAGACAAAATGGTCACTAAGTCAAAGCTTCATGAAGCTTCATAATACAAACAAAGTTAGCAACCATTTTCTCTTTATGCTTTTTCATTTTCCAAAATGAATAAATAAATAAATAAATGAATAAGAAAATAAAAACCCTAACCATTACACAACCATGGTTTAATCTTTACACAAACCCAAGTTAGTATGCATCATCAAACATGACACAAACTTGTGTACAAAAGTATATCACATATACAATGTGCACAATCCAAGTGAGAAAATCCATTTAAAGTGAACCGATACCAGTTAATGCAAAGTAATATATCAAATATATAATTATACATTAATTCATTAAATCAACACTTAATTTAATGATCCGGTCATACCGCATATAACCGACTAGTATCAACAGTAACAACTTATCGAATCAACACTTGATCCGATAACCCGGCTATATCGCATATAACCGATCAATGTCACAAATCGCGAGAATCGAATACAGTATCACATACTGGTATTATTCTCGGTCCCGCACATATCTCATATGCGCTGCTATTTCGTTTCGCTCGAGCCAGGAAACCTCTGTGTAGGACTTTAAAGACTCGTCAATACGCCGGCAGCAGGTGATGATCATATCAAACACCCATAAGCCACAAGCGGTCTGCTAAACGTAACGGCCACCCGGGTATTGAGCGATCAGAAGATCGACGAGCAAGCCCGCTCACACTCCTGTGAATCCAACCAGTAACACTTACCGTACAGTCCGGTCTGATCGTCTGATATGTCGCATATCTCGCCTAGGGGTAGTAAACGTTAGACCCCAATAGCTCGATAAGTCGTGTCGATATGAGGTCTATAACAATTCGAGAAACTACTAGTAACACTTACCAGTAAATCTCAGCAACCCTGGCCAGGAATTTCCGGTTATAGCCAATCGAACACAGTGCAACATCAACTCTCTATACCGGGAGAGACGAATCCCCTCCTATCGCTCATTGCCTCCATGTGATTCGGGACTGTACCCAAAAACCACCGTTTTTCACGCCCTCTTGGACGTGGTAAGATGGAAATCAAAGCACAGTGGGAACCATACAAGACTCTATGACGATATCGGGCCAACAGACTACTCTGTACCAGTGTCACCAGAGAGCTGCCATCTGACGTAAGGTTTAATACCATCTGGGAGTTCTCGGCGAGTCCGTCCAGTGTACCCAGTCTCCACTGAGCACCCGTATATCATCTCTGATGTCAAACACCAATGGATATGGGATCATCCATCGCCCATCTGTATGGGTCGAGAAGGTACACGCTCGTCTACTCTGGTATATCGATGCCCCGTCTCGATACACCCACGACTAGGGACTTTGAAGGATGTACTTATGGACTACCTTGTCCCAACTAGTATGATCCGCATCATAGTCCAGGTAGTCAAGTACACATCCTAAGGGCTTTACCAACATGTAACAGAGAGACAATCAACGTACACGTTAAGGTAAAGAGTAACCAGATACTATCATGTCGAGCAAGAAAGTCCTCCCTATATATGTCCCAGCATCCACTACAATATACATCCAATGTACAGTAACGGTCTCTAGGGCATACATATAACTAACAATCTCCCACTTGCACTAGGGCCATCTGATAGCAGTGGTTGTAGTATCTCATACTCAACCATCCCATAAAAGTCTCTCTCTGGGAATAGGCCTTCATGAGTGGATCCGCCGTGTTATCTTCTGAGTCTATTCTCCTTACCTCGATCCCTTAGAGATCAACCATCTCCATGATCAGGTGATACTGCCTTAGAATATGTCTGGATCACTGATGGGACCGGCGTTCCTTGGCATAAGCCAAAACTCCATTGTCTTACAATGGTAGGAACGTAGTTCATCTCATGAACCGATATACACCCAAACATCCTCTTTGGTAGCATCTTTAGTAGCGATGTATCCTGCCTTTATCTTCTACTATGTCACGGTATCTAGCTTGGAACTCTTCCAACATACCGTCCCTTTGCTGAGGGTAAAGACAATGCCTGTGACTGCCATTCAGTCATCTTTATCACCCTGGAACACTTCCAGTGATTATCCCCAGGATCAATTGATACCATCTCACTACAACTAGTGAGTATCCTAACATCCAGTTAGATCTATCTCATAGATCCATAACCAAGGATTTAGCAGGTATCACTTTGATCCTATATGGAGAATCATTGTGATAAGCGGAGAGTGACCGAGCGTAGCATAGGAAACACCTTTCCTATCAAGAGTATGCCATCCACGTACGCTACGAGGATCATCACCATACTCCCTACTATCTTTTTGTATATACAAGGTCCATCTACCATTTTGATGATGTCAAACACTTTGACTACTTAATCAAAATAGATGTTCCAACTCCGCGATGCCTGCTTTATCCTATAAAGCATCTTGCACATGTTTCCGCTGCTCCCACTTTCTACGAGGCCCTCTGGCTGTGTACTTATAGACGCTCTCTTCTAAAACATCATTTAGAAAAGCTGTCATGACACCCAACCACCAGATATCGTAGTCATGGTATGTAGCCGTGGCAAGTAGGATCTGGATGGACTTAAGCATAGCTACTTGAAAAGGTTTCATCATTATCCACAGCTGGTCAATGATGCAAACTTTTAACAAGTCTAGCTTTGAAAGTCTCAACTTTTCCATCTACACCAAGTAATCTTCTCAAGATATACTTGCTCCTGATGGGGATTTAACCCTTCAGATACATCAACCAAAGTCCATACTTTGTTGGTGTACATGGATTCCATCTCAGATCACTAAGCATCCAGCCATTCTTACAGAGTCTTACTCCCGATGGCCAGCTCGAAGCTAGTTGGGTCATCATCTCATGATGCAATCCTCGCTCCCACTGTCATAGAGAAACCGAAGCATCTCTCAGGTGGGAGAGGAACCCTACTAGATCGGCGGAGAGGCCGAGGTTCGTTGGTAACTATTGAATTCTTTGGTTTTATCAAATCATCTGCTGTAGTTTGTATAGATGGAACCTTTCCAGTTCTACATTACAGACCTTGCCTCGAGCTTGTCCGGATTTTTCTTTTAGACATAGGCCGGACAACCCCAAATCTTAAGGAACTTAAGATATGGGCTCTTCCCTTTCTATATCACATATGAAGTGGTAGGCAACTGATTTGATTTGAACCCAATTCAATAGGTATGCAGCTACTCAAGCGCATAACTCCCCAAAGGAAAAAGGTAACTCAGCAGTACTCATCATAGAGCACACCATATCAAATAGAGTGTATCTGCTCCGTCCCGATATACCATCGTGCTATGGTGTATTTAGAGGAGTAATGCTGAGAGAGAATCTCATTCTCCTTTAGAATAGTTCAGGAATTCCATGCTCAAGTATTCTCCTCCCTGATCACATCAAAGGACATAATACTTATACACTTATTGGTTCTCTACTTCTAACTTATATTCTGTGAATATCTCAAAAGGTTCGGACTTGTGTTTCAACAGGAACATAGGTCTGAATCTCGAAAGATCATCAGAGAATGTAATGAAGTACAAGGAACCAGTCTTGGCATGTGTAGACAGGGGACCTACATACATCAACATGTATCATCCCAAGAGTTTACTAACTCTTTCTCTGTTTCTAATAAACAGAGCTGGTGTCATTGTATCTTTGCGACATGACTGGCGAGTTTCACAAGATGTAAATTCAAACTAATTTAAATATGCATCTTTATGTAACTCTAGCTAGTCGGGTCACATTGATCTGACCTAGTCTACAATACCTCAAGAAGAATTCGTTCATTTCTGAACTCTTCCTCTTGTGTGTGTTCCATATACTAAGAACTGTAGTTTGATTTAGAACATCAATGCTTTTAGATAACGTGCCTGAACCGATCAACTTTTGATATAGGAAATGTTCAAAACATTATCCAACAATACAAAATTTTATCATTTCTTTACTTATAAAGAGACTGATATGATTTTGTATATCAGGTTCGGTATCTAATAACATTCGTTCAGAATCAATGTATTGGTAATACAGGGTGACAGTGACCAACAGACTTGGATGCAACTCTTGCCCCGTTTTCTGTCTCATGAAACTTATCACCCGTTCTCAGTTTTTCTACCCTTTTGTAGCCCTATGTAACAGATTACATATCTGGGATCCTGATCCGGTATCAAATACCCAGGATTCAGAGGATACTGAGAAACAGTTCTTTATAATGAACACACCCGAAGGAGATGCATCTCATGCACTTTCTTCGTTTGGGCGGCACGGGAATTCAGGTATTCCCCAATTTCCGGCTCTGTCTTATAACAATTATAAGTTGGAGCGGGACCAACGTTCCCCAGCTCAGTATAACAAGCGGGTTCGGTTAAAATTCCGTATTATTATCTAGATTAAGGCGTGATATGGTCGCTACCAGGAGAGAGAGAGAAGAAAACACTCAGCGTGTGCTCTTGCAAGAATAGATTGGTTATTATTTTATCTAATCAGGATGGCTCCCACTGCTTTTTATCAAATCTTCCTTCAAACCCTAAAAGGAAAGACTAGCCGGGATTAATTACACACTACAAGTTCGCCAATCTTTCAGCCAGGCCCGTGTCGGTACTTTGAGGGAGGTCCCCCGTGCTTTCGCACGAACCTAATTAATGTAAACCTCGTTTTCCCAGAGGCGTAACCCCGTTGACACCTTTCTAGACACCTACTTGATCGGCTAATTGTATTGTGTAAAACTCTCCCAGGAGTAACTCTTACTCGCAGCGGGTATCGGGATCCAACTATCTCATAGAAGGTATGCAATCTCATTGCAAATTTCAACACTTGAAATTCCCGATAATATTTTGCCCCTTACCTCCTATGACCTTGACAAAGGCCAACAAACCATAGGATGCTAGTCAAGTTCAACCCGTCATTTCCTGATTGAATTAAACCCACCCGCACGGCCCTTGACAAAGGCCAACAAGGTCGCACGACTACCCTAACCCAATCTTCATCATATGCATAAGCAGATAAGCACTATTCAGCTACCGCACACTACGCCTTGACAAAGGCCAACAAACGCAGCATGAATACTAAACAGTTCTTATCTGAAATGTCGGAGGGCTACGGCAGGTTTTTCTGAAAACCTATTGCGTAATGAACTTGATATCATTGTAGAATCAAATGAAGTTTTGAAATGGAGTGATTTTGAGGCTTTTCTAGTTTTGCTAAAGGAATCACTCCCGGTGAAGGGATCGTCGGTCCTTTCCTCGTCGAATGAGGTGCGGGATATATCATATATATCGCTATGCAAAGCAAAAACTCTTAAAAGCAATCAAAAACAAACCGAGTTTGTAGCATCTGCCAGTTATTGCTAAAGGAGTCACTCCCGGTGAAGGGATCTCGGTCCTTTCCTTATCGAATAAGGTGCAGGATATATCATATATACCGCTGTGCAAAGCAAGAACTGTAGCTGCCTGTTTTTATTTTGAAATTCGATTCTACAACATCTTAGGTTTCTTTTATTTCATTAATCTCATTAATGAAGTCCCATCATTTAAGTACCTAAACATCAAAGATAAATAAGACGTACACTTATGCCATCCGCATTCGCCTCGATGTCCCCTCGTGCACCGTTAGGTTAGGTAACTAACGACAGAGCGGGGCAGGGCTAGCACGGGTGTAAAACATAAGTAACGTCTATATAATATATCATATATACTATATACTGTATCTATCACAGAACATCACATGATCACATCACAGATATCGCAGCAGAAGAAACATATGAAATATTGGATATACTAGGACGTCCGTGTTTTCAATACGAGCCAGTATAAAACATGGATTCCACGGTCGTGATGAATAGCCAAACCCACACCCCAAGACCCCTACGAGAGCGGCAAGCAACCCTACCAATTCTAGAGTTAGGAGACCCGAACTCGACTCCTCGAGTTGGTCTCCTATTGGACTCCAGAACCCGGTTACTTGTGCTCTCCTCCTTGGGTCTATCCTAGTGCAGAAAAGTAAATAATATACAAAAGGTGACAACTTCCGCAACCTGAAAGTGCGCCAATAAAAGAATATTACATACAAGTTTTTACATGAATGAAAATGAAAAACACTCATCTCACATAAAAACCCCCGGCTATTCAAACACGACGATCCAATATAACATATCCAGCAACACATAACATCACATGTCATCAACGTAAGTAAATATGCGCATCCCAATTGTCGTTGACATATAGCAACGAAACCGGTGATATCACATATTACACTTACGGTCACAGAAAAGAAAGTGTAAAACTACAATAGTTGGAATCCGCAACCTGCATAGACATTCCATGCCTAATCAAATGAATTCCTTAGACATCGCATGCCTAACATTTATAAACCCCGCATTTCAGTCTCAAAATCGAAAACACTTTTCAATACCAAGTCGGGCAATTCAACAAGATTCCCGACATCCTTATCGAATGCTCGTTGCAAACTTCAGTAGGCGGCCGCACCCCCGATACCGTCGACGAAGTGCACCACGGTGGAACACCGCTGCCGCGAGCACCCGGACAGATGCTTTCGGCGACGGGGTTCTCCTACAGTCACTTGGTCGGGGCTATGGAGTGAGGCTGTCTATTAAGTTTACCCGGTGAGTATCCGCGTACGCTACGTGATTGCGACGGACTTTTGATCACATCAAAATTCCGTGGCAACCGATCAAGTGAGACTAAACTGCTATGTTTATAATATTCATTCAGTTATCTCATAACTACTTGTGAATTCCAATTATTGTATCACATTCCGGATAAATAAAAAAATGTTAAACTTTCCGATCGAACAATCGAACACCCAAGTTTTTCCGATACAGATCAACACATGAAACAAGTCTAAAAACATTCAGTTCGTGCCTCAGTACCAACGGTCCAGCCGTAGAAGGGTCAAGCCAACGCCTCACATGTGGCACGCCGTACTGCCCCAAACCCGAAGGTTCAAAGGGCAGTTCAAGACGGTCACATAATCGAGTTAAGGTTTGTTGTCTTCTAGAGGGTCCATCGCGTTACTTGCACTACTTAGAACGTCTTTAAACCACGGAAAAATCCAACACTTGGAAATTTCCCGACAAGGGAAAAAATTGGGTATTTATATCCGGTCGAACTTTTTAACATATTCAAAAAAATTATCCGGAAAGCCACACAGACAAAATCTGATACTCCGATCGAATATTCGAACTCCCAATACAACCCCAGAAAACTCAACTGTTGGGTAAAAATTAAAATATCCCAGAAAATACAACACTAAAATATAGGAATTACTGTGCAATTTTCAAGTGGCGATGTGACAACTTAGCCGCGGAACCGCCGCACAAGCCATGCTTGTGCCGCGGTTCCGCCGCACTGTAGACGAATTGACCTCTCAAATTTCACAGTAATTCATCAATTTCCCTGCTGAATTTTCTGCATATTTTTAATATAGAAAAAACCAAGTTTTTAAAAAAAGTCCAGAGAGCAAGTTAGAGTTGGGGTTTCGGGTCGATCGGACTTCAAACTCCGTCTAGACTTTGCCTAAGGCTCTAGCTAGGCTCTGATACCACTGTAGGGTTCCTAGGCACTCAAAAGAGGTCTCACAAGGTATCAACCATGCCAATTTCAAAAATTACGGTGCCGAGAAACCCTAATACGGATCGTTGGCTAGAAGTTTAGGCGAAAAAGAAACTAGTTAACAACTTAACTAAATGGTAAACGGAAATACAACCTTTGTAGATCCGGTTCTCCACCTCCATGGCTCTGCGATGAAGTCTCCTCGCTGTACAAATCGGATCTTGGGCTCTAGCGTCGGCTTCATCGGAGAAAAAGCGGGCTAGGTCATCGACGACGATGCCGAAGATGATCTACGTCGAGGCATCGCAAGATCAAGCTCCCACTTCACCAAGTCATGAAACTTGTGAAGAAAACACCCTATACTACTAGGCAACAGGTAGAGGATGAAGAAATAGGAAGTGGGTTCACTTTAGAATTGGATTTCTCACTCAATTTCTCACTTTGCCATTGATGGAGGCAAGCTTCTTCTTGAAGAAGAAGATGAAGAAGAAGAAGATAATGTTATGATAAGTATATCCAAAAAGGAAAATAAATGAAAACTTATCATAATGCAACCATGGTAAAGTGTAGAGAATAGACTAGGGTTAAGTGGAATGGTTAGGGTTAAGCATGAGACAAAATGGTCACTAAGTCAAAGCTTCATGAAGCTTCATAATACAAACAAAGTTAGCAACCATTTTCTCTTTATGCTTTTCCATTTTCCAAAATGAATAAATAAATAAATAAATGAATAAGAAAATAAAAACCCTAACCATTACACAACCATGGTTTAATCTTTACACAAACCCAAGTTAGTATGCATCATCAAACATGATACAAACTTGTGTACAAAAGTATATCACATATACAATGTGCACAATCCAAGTGAGAAAATCCATTTAAAGTGAACCGATACTAGTTTATGCAAAGTAATATATCAAATATATAATTATACATTAAATCATTAAATCAACACTTGATTTAATGATCCGGTCATATCTCATATAACCGACTAGTATCAACAGTAACAACTTATCGAATCAACACTTGATCCGATAACCCGGCTATATCGCATATAACCGATCAATGTCACAAATCGCGAGAATCGAATACAGTATCACATACTGGTATTATTCTCGGTCCCGCACATATCTCATATGCGCTCCTATTTCGTTTCGCTCGAGCCAGGAAACCTCTGTGTAGGACTCTAAAGACTCGTCAATACGCCGACAGCAGGTGATGATCATATCAAACACCCACAAGCAGCAAGCGGTCTGCTAAACGTAACGGCCACCCGGGTATTGAGCGATCAGAAGATCGACGAGCAAGTCCGCTCACACTCCTGTGAATTGATTGATAAGATACGTGCGTGTTCAAGTTTAGTTTAAAATACCGCAATCAAGACGGTTTCGCTTGTAGCTAGCCGGTTGAGTACGGGTCATCCGCAGGGAGATGGTTGTCTTTTTCAAAGTGTTTTAACGAGTTAAGTCCTGTTTTCAGATTTTGTTGTGGTTATCTAAGTGTAAGTTGATATTTAAAGAGAGCTTGTTAGGGTTAGGATTAGGTTAGTTTGAGTTAGGAGTCTCCACATCTTTCGTTGCCTCACTTAATATCGGTGTTACTGTAATCGGCAACAACGGGGATTAGCACGACTAGGAAGGAACTTACGAGTATAAGCTAGGCTTTCCAACGCATAGTCCTTCCTTTTGGTGCTTGTCCGTCCGTTCTTGGCTCTTATCCATAACCTCCGGTTAATTCAACCACAACCGGTCTCACTACGGAATCACCGCTATCATGTAGGATAGGGTGCTGTAAGGAGCGGATTGTGGTTCAATTAACGGGAGTTGATTTAAGTTGTTGGGCAAGGAAAGAGTGAGAGAGATTTCCTTCTCTCAAACTTCCCTTATCCTACCCTAACAAGTATAAAACTACTCACACTCATGATAAGGAAAAACAAAACAAAACAAAGAGGAAGATAGAAAGAAGGAGATTAGAAGAATACGACTAACTATTTGCGACCTCACCTTGGCGAGGATCAAGCGTAAGTATCATTGTCATATGAAGGATAAAGGAAAAGAGAGAAGAAAGAAACAACAAAAATAACAACAACTACTTAACGAATTACAACAAGTAAAATTACAACAAGCATAAAAATAAAGAGACAAGCATGGTAATAAATTGTTCTTCTTTATTCATCACTCTTCACTCAAAAGCTCACTTACAAGTTTAATGGAGAAGAGGTGAGAAGAGGAAGAAGAAACACTAAACCTAAGCAAAATGAAAATACAAGATTATTGACCCCTTCCTTCACAGAATTCTGCTGTATTTATAGGCTAGAAGATGAGAATCTAGGGCAACCATACGGACCACATGAAAAGACCAAAACACCCCCTGAAAACCGTGCCTGAATGGCGCCAAGATGGCCGCGGAAGGGCGGCCAAAACCCCCCTTTGGCCGCGCTTCCGCGGCCGTTTAGAGGAGTTGGGCCCACATCTTTTTGGTGCTGGCCTGGTTTGGTGTGTACTGCATTCTGGTATATGTATTTTCACATAATTGCTTCACGAATTTTCCAGAATTCTGCTGATAAAAAAGGTGGACTTTTTGTCAAGATTTTTGATGATTGCCTTGAGCTCCGCGTAGATCTCTTGGATTTTTTGCTACCATTGAGCCTTGTGCATGAGAGTGACATTGATTTGATGTTTTGTCTTCCTAAACTGGTATCTGGCAACATACGGATGAAGAGCGGAGACCGTGTTTTTATCTGTGGTTGGCAGGAACCGGATTTTGTCGTGTTTTTCATGAATTTCTCCGTTTGAGAACCGGGAACCTGTATCCTGCAATTGACTAGCAAACACGGCTCAAGAGTATCTACTGACATGCAATGTGATAAAAATTGGGCGGTATGAAAATGCAAAAATCTGATATGAACAAATACCCCCAAACTTATCATTTGCTCGTCCCGAGCAAAGTCCATTTATTCACAAAAAATTTCCTAACCTCACTTTCGCAGGGAACGCGATTGCACTGAGCATGTGCAACAAGCCGTTTAACCTCTAGGTGTCCCTAGTAGGAGGAGTGTTGTCTCCTGAGGGTTTTCAGCGGATACTACCCACAAAATCCGGTCAAGTTGGTTTTGTAAAATAACTTAAGATTCAAACCCTAAAGTTTTGTTTTAGAAAATAACAATTCTATAATCCTAAGTCTAGATCATCGAACCTTTATTTTTCACACCTCACTTCTTATTTAACTACAAATTTTATATGTCTTTACGTGCAGTGCAAATAGTGTCGTTAAGTTCCCGAAAGGTCGAATAAAGTCATCATGTCACACAATAAAGCCCAGATAACAATTTTAAAAGGATCACATAAGTTTTATAAAGAGTTAAGCATTTTTCAAGTTTCGTTTTCCAGTAAGGTTTCAACGTCAGAATTTCTATCTTCCTTAACAGGAAACTAAGTCGTATTTTTCACTCCACCTTTTTCTTGTTTTCATTTCATACACACCTCTGTGAACGTGCAATAGTCTTTATCAAAGAGTAAAACCTTCATATCTCCGTTAAATTTTTTTATAAAAGCCTGTCTTTTATCAAGATTATTCTCACACAAAGAACCGCTAGGAATTTTAACTCGGAGAGAACACTTGCTTGACTTTGTTTTAAAACTGGACTTTCTAGGCTTCTTAGCGAGCTTTGGGTCAATGCACCCAAACCAGTTGGTTTTAGGGTATTAGGCGTAGAAACACCCCAGCGGACTTTATTACTCAAGTTACCTAGGTCCAAAAACAAAAGACAGATTGGCGTGAAAATCAGATGATTTAATACGAACGGAGATATAACCGGCAGTTCAAATATTTTTTTTTTTGGATAAAAGACGTGTCTAGTGGGTTTGGTGTGTAATCATTCCAATCAAGTTTTAGATGGGTTATTTTTCAGACTTAGCTCCAATTACGGCATCAATAACATTTCTTCATATTCACTTACTTCATAAACTATTCTTGACATTACTTATTTCAGAACAAACCTATTTGATCCTCAGAAAATCATTTATCTGTTTAAAAGTTTAAACATGAAAGACTTGTCATCTAATTCCCAAAATCTTACGACACGTGTAGTGTGATGTAAAGACGTATATCAGCTATAGTTAACTTCAAAGGAGAGTTATCTTTCAGGTTTTCAAAATCTAAATATAAGATCTAGTTATTCCTATTTTTTCAAACTAAAACCGTCGAATGTTGAATCAGAGTTCTTCCACAAGTTAACTTGACGAAAAAGTTTTTATATTTTTTAGAAAATTTTCAAATTTTTATGGATTTTAATATGCAGATGCAAAAATATACATATGAATGCGAAGGGAAGAAATGCGTACCGAGCGTACCCCCAAACTTAAACTGGACAGTGTCCTCACTGTCGTGGCATGAAGAGAGCAGTTGGAAGGTTCAAAATTGTCGTTTAGTGATACAATTTATTATTTTTTTTTTTAAAGAAAAGAAAAAAGAATATACACAAATATAAACAAAATGGTTTGTACATACCCCCAAACTTATTTGGAACAGTGTCCTCTGTTCTTGGCTGGATAACCGAAGTTTGGAGGTAGGCAGAGGAAGATCATTCAAGGTAAACCGGCTCCTGTAGGAACAGGAGCTCCTCTGTTGGTTCGGCGCTAAGGTACGGTTTGCATCGGTGTCCATTTACCTTGAAGAGTGAACCGTCCTTTGGATTTTCCAAATCCACAGCGCCCTGCGGATACACAATCCGCACAAAATATGGCCCTTTCCAGCGAGATCGGAGCTTTCCAGGATGGAAATGAAGTCGGGTGTCGTAAAGAAGTACCTGTTGACCAGGTACGAAGGTTTTGCGCAAAAGGTGTTTATCGTGAAACACCTTCGTTCGATTCTTAACGACAACCGCGTTGTCGTAAGCCTCATCCCTAAGCTCGTTCAGTTCGTTCAGCTGCAGCTTCCGATGGCTGCCCGCGTCCTCAAGAGACAGATTCAGCTCCTTAATCGCCCAAAATGCGCGATGCTCGATTTCGACAGGAAGGTGGCAGGCTTTTCCGTACACAAGCCGATAGGGAGACATGCCAAGGTCGGTCTTATAAGCAGTTCTAAATGCCCAAAGGGCATCAGCGAGTTTCAGAGACCAATCCTTACGGTTCTTGGAAACCGTCTTCTCCAATATCTGCTTGATTTGCCGATTTGAAACTTCGGCCTGCCCGCAGGTTTGGGGGTGGTAGGGCGTAGAAAGCTTATGATTGATGGAATACTTCCGCATCAAGGCCTCGAAAGTCCTATTGCAGAAATGACTTCCATTGTCGCTAATGATCGCTCTGGGGTGCCCAAACCGTGAGAAAATGTTTTCTTTAAGGAATTTAACGACAACCTTGTTGTCGTTAGTTCGGCTGGGCACAGCCTCGACCCATTTAGAGACGTAATCAACAGCTAGAAGAATGTACAAGTTCCCAAAAGAGTTGGGAAACGGCCCCATGAAGTCTATCCTCCAAACATCGAAAATCTCAACAACCAAGATCGGTTGGAGCGGCATCTCGTTTCTCCGGGATATCCGGCCCATGTGTTGGCACCGGGAGCAAGTCTTGCAATAGTCGTGAGCGTCTTTGAAAAGTTGTGGCCAGTAGAAACCACATTGCAAGATCTTCTCAGCTGTCTTTCTAGGCCCAAAATGCCCGCCACACGCTTGATCGTGGCAAAATGACAGCACACTCTTGAATTCCTCATTAGGGACACACCGACGAATGATCTGGTCGGGACAGTACTTGAACAAGTAGGGTTCGTCCCAGTAAAAGTGTTTTACTTGGGATAAGAAGCGAAGTCTGTCCTGACTAGACCATTCGGTCGGTAGTAATCCCGTGGCCAAATAGTTCACAATATCTGCGAACCAAGGTTTGCAAGATACTGTCAAGAGTTGTTCATCCGGAAAACCGTCGTTAATTGGGATTGGAAGCGAAGGCGAAGAAGGAAGTCGTGAGAGATGGTCGGCAACCACGTTTTCACATCCTCGTTTGTCCTTAATGACAAGGTCAAACTCTTGAAGCAAGAGGATCCAACGGATTAACCGAGACTTGGCATCTTTCTTCGCAAAAAGATGGCGCAGAGCTGAATGGTCCGTGTAGACAATGACTGGAGAGCCGATGAGGTATGGCCTGAACTTTTCTAGAGCAAATACAACAGCTAAGAATTCCTTCTCAGTTGTTGTATAGTTAAGTTGGGCGTCGTTCAGGGTTCGGCTAGCGTAGTAGATCACGTGCGGCATCTTGTTGATGTGCTGTCCAAGGACAGCACCGATGGCAAAGTCGGATGCATCGCACATGATCTCGAATGGGTGCGTCCAGTCAGGAGAAGAAAGAACGGGAGCAGAAGTGAGTGAGCGTTTCAGTGACTCGAATGCAGTCACACAGCTCGAGTTGAAGTCAAAAGGTGTATCCTTGGCCAGCAAAAGCGTCAAGGGCCTAGCAATCTTGCTAAAGTCCTTGATAAACCGTCTATAGAAACCGGCGTGGCCAAGGAAGGCTCGGATATCTCTGACGCATCGGGGAGGAGACAGATTGGAAATGACCTCAATCTTTGCTCTGTCAACCTCTATGCCATTTTGCGAGATGATATGTCCTAAGACAATACCTTCGCGCACCATGAAGTGGCATTTCTCCCAGTTCAAAGTGAGATTCTTGTCCTTACATCGGGTAAGGACAGCGTCAAGATGCAGCAAACACTCGTCAAAGGAGTCGCCGAAGATGGAGAAGTCATCCATGAAAATCTCCAAAAATTTCTCCACCATGTCTGAGAAAATTCCTATCATACACCGCTGGAAGGTAGCGGGCGCATTGCATAACCCAAAGGGCATGCGTCGATATGCAAACGTGCCGAAAGGACAAGTGAAAGTGGTCTTGTCCTGGTCTTTTTCGGCGATAGGAATTTGATTATAGCCAGAGTAGCCATCTAGAAAACAATAGTACTCGTGTCCGGCCAATCGTTCGAGCATCTGGTCAATAAAAGGTAGCGGAAAGTGGTCTTTCCGTGTTGCGGCGTTGAGTTTTCGGTAATCAATGCATACTCGCCACCCAGTTTGGGTGCGAGTAGGGATTAACTCATTCGCCTCGTTGGTTATGACCGTGATGCCCGACTTCTTGGGGACAACATGAATGGGGCTAACCCACTGGCTATCAGAGATAGGGTAAATGATACCACTATCTAGACATTTGACGATCTCCTTCTTCACAGCCTCCTTCATGACTGGATTAAGACGTCTTTGTGGATCCCGGGCTGGTTTGGCATCATCCATCAGATGAATGTGATGCTCAACGATGAGGGGACTAATCCCCTTGATGTCCGCCATGGACCAGCCAAAAGCTTGCCTGTTGCTGTGCAAGACCGCGAGAAGGGCTTTCTCTTGCTCAGGAGCTAGAGAAGCCGAAATGATAACTGGGAGGGTCTCATTCTCACCTAAGTAAGCGTACTTAAGGTGAGACGGCAAATGCTTGAGTTCGAGAATTGGAGGTGAAATGATAGAAGGAAGGATTGGAGAAAAGGTCTCGAACTCAAAGGATTCCAACAAAGGTTCGAAACGAGTGTAAGCCACCGAGTTGGATGGTTCAGGTAACTCATCCGAAAAGTCAAACGATTCAAACTCGGGTGGTGAGCGGCTAAGATCGTGTGAAAACGTAAAACACTCATAGTCGTAGTTGGGCGCGGAAGCAGCAGCAGGTTCGAAGAGAAACGCACTAGTGGCGTCAAGATTATCGTGGTCAAACAGAAACTCCTCGAATTCACACTCTTCTGGTGTGATCTCCTGGATCGAGCAGACATCCAGTATATGAGCATTAGGTTCGGCGGGCTGATTCCCTAACCTAAAAATGTTGAGTTCAATCGTCATGTTTCCAAAAGAGAGGTTCATCGAACCATTGCGACAATTGATCACAGCATTTGAGGTTGCGAGAAATGGTCGACCGAGTATCACCGGAATTTGATTCCGGGGGTTAGCTACATGCTGTGTATCTAAGACAATGAAGTCAACGGGGAATATGAAGTCCCCGACTTTTATTAACACATCCTCTAGCTCACCCCTAGGGTGGGTGATCGATCGGTCGGCCATTTGGAGAGTGCAGTGTGTGGGTTTCAACTCTCCGACGCCTAATTGCTCGTATACTGAATACGGAAGCAAGTTAACACTGGCACCAAGATCTAATAGTGCGCGGTTGATGTTCTTATCCCCAATGGTAATTAAAATCGTAGGACAGCCAGGGTCCTTACGTTTTTGTGGTAAAGATTGGGTAAGGGCATCACTCACAGCACTAGCCAAGAAAACTTTCTTGGGTACCTGAGACTTCCTCTTTTTCGTGCACAAGTCCTTTAAGATTTTCGCGTAAGACGGGACTTGTTGGACAGCATCTAAAAGAGGAATGTTAATGTTAACTTGCTTGAATAACTCCAAAATCTTCTCCATTTGAGGATTTTGTTTATTAGACCTCAACCGGTTTGGAAATGGAACATTTTGAAAATTGGTTGAGTCTAATGCTGGAGGAGGAGATTTTGGAGTTGGAACGGATCCCAGAATAGGTGTTTTCGTGGAGTGAGAAATGGGTCCGTTCAGAGCAGAAGAAGAGGAAGGAGAGCCTGTTGAAGAACGGAGAATAGGCTCGGAAGACGAAGAAGAAGAAGGAGAAGAAGAAGAAGAAGCGGCGGCCGGGGTGTCATCGTTGATTCGCTTGCCAATGTTGTTTTGCAGCATCCTTCCCGATCTCAGCGTAGTCACGGCACTCACATTATGGTTTTGTTGTTCAAGAGCAACATGTGCATTATGTGGGTGACCGGGATTTGGCAGTGGCTGGGACGGAAGCTTCCCCTTCTCTCGCTCGCTCAAGGCTGCGTTCAGCTGTGCAATCTGGGCCTCGATGGTTTTGATGCTCTGCCCGTGTGCGGCGGTGTGTTGCACTAAATATTGGATCGAAGACTGGATGTTGGCGGTGGATTGAGTCGATTGTTTAACAAACGCCTCCAGACTTCGCTCGAGCGAGGAAACCTTATCAGTGTTTGACGGAACAAAAGTGTTATTTGGTGGAAAAGAATTGTTTGGTGCAAAATTGTTCGTCTGGTTTTGGTAAGGTTGGGGTTGGAAGGGCTGCTGATACTGAGTTTGTTGTTGCGCTTGTTGTTGCGGTGGAGGGGCCCTTTGGAAGTTGTTGCCCTGGAATTGATTCTGATTCTGATTCCAGGCGAAATTGGGGTGGTTCCTCCAACCGGGATTGTAGGTGGAAGAGTATGGATCATTCCTCGGTCTTTGCTGGAAGGCAGCATTAACCTGATCCTGTCCTTGCGAGGGTGGATTGTAAGGACACTCTTCGGTCAAGTGGGAAGGATCGGAACAACAAGCGCAGATGGTACGAAGGGGGAGAACAGGGGCAGGAGTAGGAGCAGAGAATTTGCTCTCTATCGCTTCAAGCTTTCTTGTTATAGCAGCCATTTCAGCTTTCATCGCAATAGAAACGTCGAGTTGGTGGATTCCTACCCTAGACTGACCGGTAGAAGTGGAGGTAGAAGAAGAAGAAGTCGGTCTGGTGCTCTCCCACTGTAGCGTTTGCTCCGCAAGATCGTCAAAGAACTGCCACGCTTCCTCGTCAGATTTCGATAGGAAGTGGCCGTGACAGATGGTTTCCAGCAACTGCTTCGTTGCTGGGTTCAGTCCCTCGTATAAGGTTTGGCAGAGTTGCCATTTCTCTATACCGTGGTGAGGACACTGAACAAGAAGGTCTTTGTATCGGTCAAAGCACTTCCAGAAGGGTTCAGAAGGAAGCTGGGAGAATTGGTTGATTTCATTTCGAATTCTTGCGGTCTTATGATTTGGGTAGAATTTTTTCAGAAACGCTTTAACAAACTCATCCCAGCTGGTGATTGAGTGGGAAGCGGTGCTATACAGCCATTTTTCAGCGAGATCGCATAGAGTGAACGGAATGACCCGTAGACGTATAGCATCGTCCGACAGCTGGGTTGTTTTCATCTTGGCACAGACATTTTGAAATTTATTGATGAAGATATAGGCATCTTCAGTTTCAAGCCCATGAAAACGTGGAAGCATGTTGATGAAATGGGGCTTAATTTCAAAGTTGTCCCCATTGGCCGGAGGAAGAGAAAGGCAGGTGGGAAGTGCAGAACGGGTGGGGTAGAAACGATCCTGGAGCGCAATTCGCTGCGGCGCTACAACAGGCGGAGGTGGTGGAAGATTGGTCTCCGTAGGAGGTGGAGCCATTCCAGCGGTGGTCAAAGAGATGTTCGGATTAAATCCCGACATCGCGGAAGAAGAGGTTGGTGAAGGTGAAGGTGAAGGTGAAGATGTATGAACAGAATTCCGGTCAACGTTGGAGTTGGCCGGCAAAGGAAGGGGTGAAAGAGGAGTGGACGGAGTATCGACTTCGGAGTCGATCGCGTAGTCGGTCGCGACTAACGTAACGCGGACTAGACGGGCGCTAGTGTCCTGAGTCCAAGCGGACATACACTAAACAAGTTTAGTATAGTCAAAGCGGAGAAGGTGAGGGTAAGAAAACGTCAATGAAGAAAGGCGATGGGTGGTGGGTGAAAAATGGATTTGGCGACAAAAGGGCAAGTTTTTATAGAAAGTTTTTGATTTTTTGATTTTTATATTTTTTTTAGAAAGAGATTTACAGAAGTATGTACGGAAATACGGCTTAAGCAATCACAAACAAGATATGCACAATCACACCTAGATCTACGGTCGCCTAGGTCTACTATACCTGCTCCTGAACTTGATTTTCGAAGTTAAACAGTGTCGAGAAACAGGCTTAAAAATACACCGATCACGGGGCCAGGTAAGTGCAGAGATAAGGGGAGGTTGTCCAACGCTTTCGCGAAGTTCCTTAATTAAATAACCCTTTCTCTTTCGGCGGTTGCGCCTTTAACACTTTCCTAGACACCCCGTAATCAATATACGGTTAAGCGAGGTTCTAAACACGGTTTATCTTCTCCTAATGAGCGCGAAGTCCTTAGGGCTGAAGTCTAGTATTTTTTAATTTACAATGGACAATGCATATGCTTTAGTGATTTTTGGGGTCCTGGGAAGGGTGATGAAATCCCCACCCAATCTGGATTGGTTTCAAGCCCCTTAAGTCCGTATTAAAGAATGCAAAACAGTAACAAAT
Organism: Agapanthus africanus; assembly: GCA_030015575.1. Classification (NCBI taxonomy): domain Eukaryota; kingdom Viridiplantae; phylum Streptophyta; class Magnoliopsida; order Asparagales; family Amaryllidaceae; genus Agapanthus; species Agapanthus africanus. The sequence continues at coordinate 546,746,879 of CM057337.1, forward strand.
CAACAACAAACAATTTTTATTTGCGGCGCAAAGAATCCTGCACAAGAACAGTTTATTGGAAGGGGGAGAGGAATTTGCGCAAAGAAGGCTGCAGAAAACACAGTTTACTGGAGTCCAGAGGAGTGGAGAGGAGCAGAGAGACTTACAGAGAGATTTTTGCCGTAGACCGGATGCTTCGTTTTTGTCCGTCGCGGTGTAGCCGCGAAAATGTGGGTCTATCTTCCCACGTCTTTGGCACTGTACTTGAACTCCGTATTATCCGACGTCTTTGGCGCCGATCTTGAACTTCGTATTTTCCTGCGCACTTGCACAAAAACTAATCAAGAATAACAAGATGGTTTTTTACAAAGTATGTATTTTTTTTTCCTTTTTTTTTTACTTACAAATTAACCCGAAATTACACAAAGAAACAAACTACCGTCTCCCCGGCAACGGCGCCATTTGATTGATAAGATACGTGCGTGTTCAAGTTTAGTTTAAAATACCGCAATCAAGACGGTTTCGCTTGTAGCTAGCCGGTTGAGTACGGGTCGTCCGCAGGGAGATGGTTGTCTTTTTCAAAGTGTTTTAACGAGTTAAGTCCTGTTTTCAGATTTTGTTGTGGTTATCTAAGTGTAAGTTGATATTTAAAGAGAGCTTGTTAGGGTTAGGATTAGGTTAGTTTGAGTTAGGAGTCTCCACATCTTTCGTTGCCCCACTTAATATCGGTGTTACGGTAATCGGCAACAACGGGGATTAGCACGACTAGGAAGGAACTTGCGAGTATAAGCTAGGCTTTCCAACGCATAGTCCTTCCTTTTGGTGCTTGTCTGTCCGTTCTTGGCTCTTATCCATAACCTCCGGTTAATTCAACCACAACCGGTCTCACTACGGAATCACCGCTATCATGTAGGATAGGGTGCCGTAAGGAGCGGATTGTGGTTCAATTAACGAGAGTTGATTGAAGTTGTTGGGCAAGGAAAGAGTGAGAGAGATTTTCTTCTCTCAAACTTCCCTTATCCTACCCTAACAAGTATAAAACTACTCACACTTCATGATAAGGAAAAACAAAACAAAACAAAGAGGAAGATAGAAAGAAGGAGATTAGAAGAATACGACTAACTATTTGCGACCTCACCTTGGCGAGGATCAAGCGTAAGTATCATTGTCATATGAAGGATAAAGGAAAAGAGAGAAGAAAGAAACAACAAAAATAACAACAACTACTTAACGAATTACAACAAGTAAAATTACAACAAGCATAAAAATAAAGAGACAAGCATGATAATAAATTGTTCTTCTTTATTCATCACTCTTCACTCAAAAGCTCACTTACAAGTTTAATGGAGAAGAGGTGAGAAGAGGAAGAAGAAACACTAAACCTAAGCAAAATGAAAATACAAGATTATTGACCCCTTCCTTCACAGAATTCTGCTGTATTTATAGGCTGGAAGATGAGAATCTAGGGCAACCATACGGACCACATGAAAAGACCAAAACACCCCCTGAAAACCGTGCCTGAATGGCGCCAAGATGGCCGCGGAAGGGCGGCCAAAACCCCCCTTTGGCCGCGCTTCCGCGGCCGTTTAGAGGAGTTGGGCCCACATCTTTTTGGTGCTGGCCTGGTTTGGTGTGTAATGCATTCTGGTATATGTATTTTCACATAATTGCTTCACGAATTTTCCAGAATTCTGCTGATCAAAAAGGTGGACTTTTTGTCAAGATTTTGTGATGATTGCCTCGAGCTCCGCGTAGATCTCTTGGATTTTGTGCTACCATTGAGCCTTGTGCATGAGAGTGACATTGATTTGATGTTTTGTCTTCCTAAACTGGTATCTGGCAACATACGGATGAAGAGCGGAGACCGTGTTTTTATCTGTGGTTGGCAGGAACCGGATTTTGTCGTGTTTTTCATGAATTTCTCCGTTTGAGAACCGGAAACCTGTATCCTGCAATTGACTAGCAAACACGGCTCAAGAGTATCTACTGACATGCAATGTGATAAAAATTGGGCGGTATGAAAATGCAAAATTCTGATATGAACATGAATCCAACCAGTAACACTTACCGTACAGTGCGGTCTGTTCGTCTGATATGCCGCATATCTCGCCTAGGGGTGGTAAACGTCAGACCCCAGTAGCTCGATAAGTCGTGTCGATATGAGGTCTATAACAATTCGAGAAACTACCAGTAACACTTACCAGTAAATCTCAGCAACCCTGGCCAGGGATTTCCAGTTATAGCCAATCGAACACAGTGCAACATCAACTCCCTATACCGGGAGAGACGAATCCCCTCCTATCGCTCATTGCCTCTATGTGATTCGGGACTGTACCCAAAAACCACCGTTTTGCACGCCTTCTTAGACGTGGTAAGATGGAAATCAAAGCATAGTGGGAACCACACAAGACACTATGTCCATCTCGGGTCAACAGACTACTCTGTACCAGTGTCACCAGAGAATTGCCATCTGACGTAAGGTATAATACCATCTGGGAGTTCCCGGCGAGTCCGTCCAGTGTACCCAGTCTCCACTGAGCACCCGTATATCATCTCTGATGTCAAACACCAATGGATATGGGATCATCCATCACCCATCTGTATGGGTCGAGAAGGTACACGCTAGTCTACTCTAGTATATCGATGCCCCGTCTCGATACACCCATGACTAGGGACTTTGAAGGATGTACTTATGGACTACCTTGTCCTTACTAGTATGATCCGCATCATAGTCCAGGTAGTCAAGTACACATCCTAAGAGCTTTACCAACATGTAACAGTGAGACAATCAACGTACACGTTAAGGTAAAGAGTAACCAGATAGCATACTATCATGTCGAGCAAGAAAGTCCTCCCTATATATGTCCCAGCATCCACTACAATATACATCCAATGTACAGTAATGGCCTCTAGGGCATACATATAACTAACAATTACAACCTTTGTAGATCCGGTCCTCCACTTCTTTGGCTCCGTGATGATGTCCCTCCGCTGCGATCATCGGATTCCGGACTCTCGCGGTGGTTTCATCGAAGAAATGATCGGGCTAAGTCGATGACTTCGATGCCGAAGATGATCTACGTCGAGGCGACTCTAACTCGAGCTCCAACTTCACCAAGTCATGAAACTTGTGAAGAAAACACCCTATACTACATGGCAAGTGGTAGAGGATGAAGAAATAGGAAGTGGGTTCACTTTGGATTTGGATTTCTCACTTGATTTCATCACTTAAGAATTTTCAAGAATGGTCTTCTTTTTCTTCATGAAGAAGAAGAAGAAGAGAATGAAAAAGAATTAAATCAAGTGATGGTTATCATATTTGCAACCATGGGTGAGTGTTAACTCATGTAGAGAATGAACTAGGGTTTAGGCAAATGGTTAGGTTAAGCAAAAGAAACAAAATGGTTAAACTTTTCAAAGCTTCATGAAGCTTCAAAGAAAGTCCAAAGATAGCCACCATTTTATTTCTTGCTTAAATGAATAAATAAATAAGAAAAGAAGAAACCCTAACCATTTACTAAACATGGTTTAAGTCAAACATACACCCAAGTTTGCATGTATCATCAAACATGATACAATCAAGTGCACAAAAATATATCACATATACAATGTGCACATCAAGTGAGAAAATCATCTTAAGTGAACCAATACTAGTTAATGTAAAGTAATATATCAAATATATAATTATAAATTAAATCATTAAATCAACACTTGATTTAATGATCCGGTCATACTGCATATAACCGACTAATATAAAGTGTATCAATGTATCGAATCAACACTTGATTCGGTAACCCGGCTATATCACATATAACCGACCGATGAAACAAATCGCGACAATAGAATTCAGAATCACATACTGGTATTATTCTCGGTCCCGCACATATCTCATATGCGCTCCTATTTCGTTTCGCTTGAGCCAGGAAACCTCTGTGTAGGACTCTAAAGACTCGTCAATACGCCGGCAGCAGGTGATGATCATATCAAACACCCACAAGCTGCAAGCGGTCTGCTAAACATAACGGCCACCCGGATATTGAGCGATCAGAAGATCAACGAGCAAGCCCGCTCACACTCCTGAGAATCCAACCAGTAACACTTACCGTACAGTCCAGTCTCGTCGTCTGATATGTCGCATATCTTGCCTAGGGTTGGTAAACGTCAGACCCCAATAGCTCGATAAGTCGTGTCGATATGAGGTCTATAACAGTTCGAGAAACTACTGGTAACACTTAGCAGTAAATCTCAGCAACCCTGGCCAGGGATTTCCGGTTATAGCCAATCGAACACAGCGCAACATCAACTCCCTATATCGGGAGAGATGAATCCCCTCCTATCGCTCATTGCCTCCATGTGATTCGGGACTGTACCCAAAAACCACCGTTTTGCACGTCCTCTCGGACGTGGTAAGGTAGAAATCAAAGCACAGTGGGAATCACACAAGACTCTATGACGATCTCGGGTCTACAGACTAACCTGTACCAGTGTCACCAGAGAACTGCCATCTGACGTAAGGTATAATACTATCTGGGAGTTCTCGGCGAGTCCGTCCAGTATACCCAGTCTCCACTGAGCACCTGTATATCATCTCTGATGTCAAACACCAATGGATATGGGATCATCCATCGCCCATCTGTATGGGTCGAGAAGGTATACGCTAGTCTACTCTGGTATATCGATGCCCCGTCTCGATACACCTACGACTAGGGACCTTGAAGGATGTACTTATGGACTACCATGTCCCCACTAGTATGATCCGCATCATAGTCCAGGTAGTCAAGTACACATCCTAAGGGCTTTACCAACATGTAACAGAGAGACAATCAGTATACACGTTAAGGTAAAGAGCAACCAGATAGCATACTATCATGTCGAGCAAGAAAGTCCTCCCTATATATGTCCCAGCATCCACTACAATATACATCCTATGTACAGTAATGGCCTCTAGGGCATACATATAACTAACAATCTCCCACTTGCACTAGGGCCATCTGTAGCAGTGGTTGTAGTATCTCATACTTAACCATCCCATGAAAGTCTCTCTCTGGGAAAAGGCCTTTATGAGTGGATCCGCCCTTGTTGTCCTCTGAGTCTACTCTCCTAACCTCGATCACCCTGGAGATCAACTATCTCCATGATCAGGTGATGCTGCCTCAGAATACGTCTGGGTCACTGATAGGACCGGGGTTCCTAGCCTAAAGCCACACTTCCATTGTCACACAATGGTAGGAACCCAGTTCATCTCATGAACCAATATACACCCAAACTGCCTCTTTGGTAGCATCTTAAGTAGCGATGTATCCAGCCTTTATCGTCTAGTATGCCACGGCATCTAGCTTGGAACTCTTCCAACATACCGTCCCTTTACTGAGGGTAAAGACAATGCCTGTGACTGACATTCAGTCGTCCTTATCACCCTGGAACCTTTCCAGTGATTCTCCCCAGGATCAATTGATATCATCTCACTGCAACTAGTGAGTATTCTAATATCCGATTAGATCTATCTCATAGATCTAAACCCAAGGATTTAGTAGGTATCACTTTGATCCTATATGGGGAATCCATGTGATAAGCGGAGATTGATCGAGCGTAGCATAGGAAACTAGTTCCCTATCAAGAGTATGTCATCCACGTACTCTACGAGGATCACCACCATACTCCCTACTCCCCTTTTGTTTATACAAGGTTCATCTAATATTTTGATGATGTCAAACTTTTTGACTAACACATTAAAACAGACGTTCCAACTCCGCGATGCCTGCTTTAATCTATAAAGCAACTTGCACACGTTTCCGCTGCTCCCACTGTTTACGAAGCCCTCTGGCTGTGTACTTATAGATGTTCTCTTCTAAATCAGTATTTAGAAAAGCAGTCATGACACCCAACCACCAGATATCGTAGTCATGGTATGTAGCCGTGGTAAGTAGGATCTGGATGGACTTAAGCATAGATACTTAGAAAAGGTTTCATCATAATCCATACCTGGTCGATGACGAAAACCTTTAACAAGTCGAGTCTTTGAAAGTCTCAACTTTTCCATCTACACCAAGTAATCTTCTCAAGATATACTTGCTCCTGATGGGGATTTAACCCTTCAGATAAAGCGACCAAAGTCTATACTTTGTTGGTGTATAAGGATTCCATCTCAGATCGCTAAGCATCCAACCATTGTTACAGAGTCCTACTCTTGATGGCCAGATCGAAACTAGTTGTGTCATCATCTTATGATGCATTCCTCGCTCCCACTGTCATCGAGAAACCGAAGTATCTCTCAGGAGGATGAGGAACCCTACCAGATCGGCGGAGAGGCTGAGGTTCGTCAGGGACTATTGAATCCTTTGGTTTTGTCAAATCACCAGCTGCAGTTTGTATAGCTGGAACCCTTCCAGTTCTACATAACTGACCTTGCCTCGAGCTTGTCCGGATTTTGCTTTTAGACATTGGTCGGACAACCCTAAATCTTAACAAACTTAAGATATGGGTTCTTCCCTTTCCATATCTCATATGAAGTGGTAGACAACTGATTTGATCGGAATCCTATTCAATAGGTATGCAACTTCATAAGTGCATAACACCCAAAAAGAAATAGGCAACTCAGTAGTACTCATCATAGAGCACACCATATCACATAGGGTGCTATTGCTCCGCCCCGATATACCATCGTGCTATGGTGTATACGGAGGAGTAATGCTGAGAGAGAATCTCATTCTCCTTTGGAATAATCCAGGAATTCCGTGCACAAGTATTCTCCTCCTTGATCTTATCATAGGACATAATACTTATACCCGTATTTTGGTTCTCTATTTCTAACTTATATTCTGTGAATATCTCAAAAGGTTCGGATTTGTCTTTCAACAGGAACATATGTCTAAATCTTGAGAGATTATCAGAGAATGTAATGAAGTAAAAAGGAACCGGTCTTGGCATGTGTAGACTGGAGACTTTCATACATCAGCTTGTAACAATCCCAAGAGTTCACTAACACTTTCTCTGTTTCCAATAAACAGAGCTACAGTCATCTAATCTTTGTGACATGACTGGCAAGTTTCACAAGATGTAAATTCAAACCGATTTAAATATACGTCTAAATATAACTTCAGCCAGTCGGGTTGCATTGATATGACCTAGTCTACAATACCTCAAGAAGGATTCGTTCAAATGTGAACTCTTCCTCTTGTGTGTGTTCCGTATACTAAGAACTGTAGTTTGATTTAGAACATCAATGCTTTTAGATAACGTGCCTGAACCGATCAACTTTTGATATAGGAAATGTTTAAAACATTATCCAACAATACAAAATTTTATCATTTCTTTACTAATAAAGAGACTGATATGATTTTGTATATCAGGTTCGGTATCTAATAACATTCGTTCAGAATCAATGTATTTAGGATATAGGGTGACAGTGACCAACAGACTTGGCTGCAACACTTGCACCGTTTTCTGTCTTATGAACTTATCACCCGTTCTCAGTTCTCTATCTTTCCATAGCCCTATATAACAGATTACATATCTGGGATCCTGATCCGGTATCAAATACCCAGGACGCAGAGGATACTGAGAAACAGTTCTTTGTAATGAACACACCCGAAGAAGATGCATCATCATGCACTTTCTTCGTTTGGGCGGCACGGAAAATCTGGTATTCCCCAATTTCCTGCTCTGTCTTATAACAATTATAAGTTGGAGCGGGACCAACGTTCCCCAGCTCAGTATAACAAGCGGGTTCGGTCAATACATCTGTATTATTATCTTGATTAAGGAGTGACATGGTAGCTACCTGGAGAGAGAGAGAAGAAAACACTCTGCGTGCGCTCTTGCAAGATCAGATTGGTTATTATTTTATCTAATCAGGATGGCTCCCACTGTTTTTATCAAATCTTCCTTCAAACCCTAAAAGGAAAGACTAGCTGGGATTAATTACATGCTACAAGTTCGCCAATCTTTCAACCAGGCCAGTGTCGGTACTTTGAGGGAGGTTCCCCGTGATTTCGCACGAACCTAATTAATGTAAACCTCATTTTCCCAGAGGCGTAACCCCGTTGACACTTTTCTAGACACCTATTTGATCGGCTAATTGTAATGTGTAAAACTCTCCCAGGAGTAACAATTACTCGCAGCGGGTATCAGGATCCAACTATCTCATAGAGGGTATGCAATCTCATTGCAAATTTCAACACTTGAAATTCCCGATAATTTTGCCCCTAGCACCCTATGACCTTGACGGAGGTCAACAAACCATAGGCTACTAGTCAAGTTCAACCCGTCATTTCTTGATTGAATCAAACCCACCCACACGACCCTTGACGGAGGTCAACAAGGCCGTACGACTACCCTAACCCAATCTCCATCATATATATAAGCAGATAAATACTAGTTAGCTACCGCACACTACGCCTTGACGGAGGTCAACAAACGTAGCACGAATACTAAGTAGGACTTATCTGAAATGACGGAGGGCTACGACAGGTTTTTCATAAAACCTATTGCGTAATGAACTTGATATCGTTGTAGGATCGAATGAATTTTGAAATGGAGTGTTTTTGAGGCTTTTCTAGTTTTGCTAAAGGGGTCACTCCCGGTGAAGGGATCATCGGCCCTTTCCTCGTAGAATGAGGTGCTGGATATATCATATATACCGCTGTGCAAAGCAAGAACTATAGGAGCAATCAAAACACAAACTGAGGGTTGTAGCATCTGCCAGTTATTGCTAAAGGAGTCACTCCCGGTGAAGGGATCTCGGTCCTTTCCTTATCGAATAAGGTGCAGGATGTTCTACAAGGAACACCGCGATGCAAAGCAAGAACTGTAGCTACCTGTTTTTGAAAATTCGATTCCACAACATCTTTTAGGTTTCTTTTCTTTCATTAATCACATTAATGAAGTCCCATCATTTAAGCACCTAAACATTACAGATAAATACGACGTACACTTATGCCATCCGCATTCGCCTCGATGTCCCCTCGTGCACCGTTAGGTTAGGTAACTAACGGCAGAGCGGGGCAGGGCTAGCGCGGTTGTAAAACATAAGTAACGTCTATATAATATTTCATATATACTATATACAATATCTATCTGAACATATCACATGATCACATCACAGACAACGCAACAGAAAATATCATATGAAATATTGGATATACTAGGACGTCCATGTTTTCAATACGAGCCAGTATAAAACACGGATTCCACGGTCGCGATGAATAACCAAACCCACACCCCTAGACCCCTACGAGAGCAGCAAGCAACCCTACCAATTCTAGAGTTAGGATACCCGGACTCGACTCCTCGAGTTGGTCTCCCACTGGACTCCAGAACCCGGTTACTTGTGCCCTCCTCCTTGGGTCTATCGTAGTGCGGAAAAGTAAATAATATACAAAGGTGACATCTTCCGCAACCTGGAAGTGCCCCAATAAAAGAATATTACATACAAGTTTTTACATGAATGAAAATGAAAAACACTCATCTCACATAAAAACCCCCCGGCTATTCAAACACGACGATCCAATATAACATATCCAGCAACACATAACATCACATGTCATCAACGTATGTAAACATGCGTATCCCAATTGTCGTTAACATATAGCAACGAAACCGGCGATATCACATATTACACTTACGGTCATAGAAAAGAAAGTGTAAAACTACCACAGTTGGAATCCGCAACCTGCATAGACATCGCATGCCTAATCAAATGAATTCCTTAGACATCGCATGCCTAACAATTATAAACCCCGCATTTTAGTCTCATTATCGAAAACAATTTTCAATATCAAGTCGGGCAATTCAACAAGATTCCCGACATCCTGATTGAATGCTCGTCGCAAACTTTAGTAGGCGGCCGCACCCCCGACGCCGTCGACGAATTGCACCAAGGCGGAACACCGCTGCCGCGAGCACCCGAACGGATGCTTTCGGCGACGGGGTTCTCCTATAGTCACTTGGTCGGGGCTATGGGGCGTGGCTGTCTATTAAGTTTACTGGCGAATATCCACGTACGCTACGTGATTGCGACGGACTTTTGATCGCATCAAAATTCCGTGGCAACAGATCATTTGAGACTAAAGTGCTATGTTTATAACATTCATATTAGTTATCACATAACTACTTGTGAATTCCAAGTATTGTATCCCATTCCAGATAAATAGAAAATGTTAAAATTGCCGATCGAACATTCAAACACCCAAGTTTTCCCGGAACAGCTCAACACATGAAATAAGTTTGAAAACATTCACTTCATGCCATAGTACCAACGGTCCAGCCATAGAAGGGTCAAGCCAACGCCTCACATGTGGCACGCCGTACTGCCCCAAACCCTAAGCTTCAAAGGGCTGTTCAAGACGGTCACATAATCGAGTTAAGGTTTGTTGTCTTCTAGAGGGACCATCGCGTTACTTGTACTACTTAGAACGTCTTTAAACCACGGAAAAATCCAACACTTGGAAATTTCCCGGCAGGGGAAAAGTGGGTATTTATATCCGGTCGAACTTTTCAACATTTTCTAAAATTAACCGGAAAAACACATAGACAAAGTTTGATAATCCGATCGAATCTACGAACTCTCAATACAACCCAGAAAACTCAACTGTTGAATAAACTATAAAAATTCCCAGAAAATACAGCAATCAATATAGGACATTACTGTGCAAAGCACGTGCCAAGAAGCAACTTTTTGGCCGCGGAACCGCCGCACATGCTAGGGTGGGGCCGCGGTTCCGCGGCGCTTTAGTCGAGTTAGGTGCACGTGCTTTACAGTAACTCCTAGAAAACCCTGCTGTATTTTTTGGTAATTTTTAATTCACAAAAATCCAAAATTCCAGAAAATTTCCAGAGAGTGATTTTGAGTTAGGGTTTCGGGTTCGATCGGGTTTCTAACTTCGTCTACGTATCGCCTAAGGCTCTAGCTAGGCTCTGATACCACTGTAGGGTTCCTAGGCACACTAATGAGGTCTCACAACAGATCAACCATGGCAAAATCAAAATTTTCTTGTACCAAGAAACCCTAATGCGATCGTTGACTAGAGGTAAAGGCGAAAACTATGCAAGTAAACAACTTTACTCTAAAGTGAATGGAAATACAACCTTTGCAGATCCAGTCCTCCACTTCTTTGGCTCCGTGATGATGTCCCTCCACTGCGATCATCAGATCCCTGACTCTCGCGGTGGTTTCATCGAAGAAATGATCGGGCTAGGTCGATGACTTCGATGCCGAAGATGATCTACGTCGAGGCGACTCTAACTCGAGCTCCAATTTCACCAAGTCATGAAACTTGTGAAGAAAACACCCTATACTACATGGCAAGTGGTAGAGGATGAAGAAATAGGAAGTTGGTTCACTTTGGATTTGGATTTCTCACTTGATTTCATCACTTAAGAATTTTCAAGAATGGTTTTCTTTTTCTTCATGAAGAAGAAGAAGAAGAGAATGAAAAAGAATTATCAAAAAAAATTAAATCAAGTGCTGGTTATCATATTTGCAACCATGGGTGAGTGTTAACTCAAGTAGAGAATGAACTAGGGTTTAGGCAAATGGTTAGGTTAAGCAAAAGAAACAAAATGGTTGAACTTTTCAAAGCTTCATGAAGCTTCAAAGAAAGTCCAAAGATAGCCACCATTTTATTTCTTGCTTAAATGAATAAATAAATAAGAAAAGAAGAAACCCTAACCATTTACTAAACATGGTTTAAGTCAAACATACACCCAAGTTTGCATGTATCATCAAACATGAGACAATCAAGAGCACAAAAATATATCACATATACAATGTGCACATCAAGTGAGAAAATCATCTTAAGTGAACCAATACTAGTTAATGTAAAGTAATATATCAAATATATAATTATACATTAAATCATTAAATCAACACTTGATTTAATGATCCGGTCATACTGCATATAACCGACTAATATAAAGTGTATCAATGTATCGAATCAACACTTGATTCGGTAACCAGGCTATATCACATATAACCGACCGATGATACAAATCGCGAGAATAGAATTCAGAATCACATACTGGTATTATTCTCGGTCCCGCACATATCTCATATGCGCTCCTATTTCGTTTCGCTTGAGCCAGGAAACCTCTGTGTAGGACTCTAAAGACTCGTCAATACGCCGGCAGCAGTTGATGATCATATCAAACACCCAAAAGCTGCAAGCGGTCTGCTAAACGTAATGGCCACCGGGGTATTGAGCGATCAGAAGATCAATGAGCAAGCCCGCTCACACTCCTGTGAATCCAACCAGTAACACTTACCGTACAGTCCGGTCTCGTCGTCTGATATGTCGCATATCTTGCCTAGGCGTAGTAAACGTCAGACCCTAATAGCTCGATAAGTCGTGTCGATATAAGGTCTATAACATTTTGAGAAACTACTGGTAACACTTAGCTGTAAATCTCAGCAACCCTGGCCAGGGATTTCCGGTTATAGCCAATCGAACACAGCACAACATCAACTCCCTATACCGGGAGAGACGAATCCCCTCCTATCGCTCATTTTCTCCATGTGATTCGGGACTGTACCCAAAAACCACCGTTTTGCACGCCCTCTTGGACGTGGTAAGCTGGAAATCAAAGAACAGTGGGAATCACACAAGACTTTATGACGATCTCGGGTCTACAGACTAACCTGTACCAGTGTCACCAGAGAACTGCCATCTGACGTAAGGTATAATACCATCTGGGAGTTCTCGGCGAGTCCGTCCAGTGTACCCAGTCTCCACTGAGCACCCGTATATCATCTCTGATGTCAAACACCAATGGATATGGGATCATCCATCGCCCATCTTTATGGGTTGAGAAGGTATACGCTAGTCTACTCTGGTATATCGATGCCCCATCTCGATACACTCACGACTAGGGACCTTGAAGGATGTACTTATGGACTACCATGTCCCCACTAGTATGATCCGCATCATAGTCCAGGTAGTCAAGTACACATCCTAAGGGCTTTACCAACATGTAACAGAGAGACAATCAGTATACACGTTAAGGTAAAGAGCAACCAGATAGCATACTATCATGTCGAGCAAGAAAGTCCTCCCTATATATGTCCCAGCATCCACTACAATATACATCCTATGTACAGTAATGGCCTATAGGGCATATATATAACTAACAGTTGGGTGTCATGACTGCTTTTCTAAATATTGATTTAGAAGAGAACGTCTATAAGTACACAGCCAGAGGGCTTCGTAAACTAGTGGGAGCAGCGGAAATGTGTGCAAGTTGCTTTACAGATTAAAGCAGGCATCGCGAAGTTGGAACGTCCGTTTTGATGCGATAGTCAAAGAGTTTGACTTCATCAAAATGGTAGATGAACCTTGTATATTAAAAAAAAGGTAGTAGAGAGTAAGGTGGTCATCCTCGTATTGTGCGTGGACAACATACTCTTGATAGGAAAAGAGTTTCCTATGCTACGCTCGGTCAATCTCCTCTTATCACATGGATTCTCCATATAGGATCAAAGTGATACCTCCTAAATCCTAGGATTTGGATCTATGAGATAGATCTAAATGGATGTTAGGCTTCTCACTAGGTTTAGTGAGATGGTATCAATCGATCCTGGGGAGAATCACTAGAAAGGTTCCAGGGTGATAAAGACGACTGAATGTCAGTCGCAGGCATTGTCTTTACCCTCAGTAGAGGGACGGTATGTTGGAAGAGTTCCAAGCTAGATACCGTGGCAAACTAGACGATAAAGGCTGGTAACATCACTATCAAAGATACTGCCAAAGAGGCTGTTTGGGTGTATAATGGTTCATGAGATGAACTAGGTTCCTACCATTATGTGACATTGGCCCAGGAAATCTGGTCCCATCAGTGACACAGACATATTCTGAGGCAGCATCACCTGATCATTGAGATAGTTGATCTCCAGGGCGATCGAGGTTAGGAGAGTAGACTCAGAGGACAACATGGCGGATCCACTCACAAAGGCCTTTTCCCAAAGAGAGACTTATATGGGATGGTTGAGTATGTGATACTGCAACCACTGCTACAGATGGCCCTAGTGCAAGTGGGAGATTGTTAGTTATATGTATGCCCTAGAGGCCATTACTGTACATGAGATGTATATTGTAGTGGATGCTGGGACATATATAGGTAGGACTTTCTTACTCGACATGATAGTATGCTATCTGGTTGCTCTTTATCTTAACATGTATATTTGCTGTCTCTCTATTACATGTTGATAAAGCCCTTAGGATGTGTGCTCGACTTCCAGGACTATGATGCAGATAATACTAGTGGGGCCTGGGTAGTCAATGAGTACATCCTTCAATGTTCCTAGTCGTGGGAATATCGAGACGGGGCATCGATATTCCAGTGTAGACTAGCGTATATCTTCTCGACCCATGTGATAGGCGATGGATGATCCCATATCCATTGGTGTTTGACATCAGAGATGGTATGCGGGTGCTCAGTGGTGACTGGGTACACTGAATGGACTCGCCGAGAACTCCCAGATGGTATTATACTTCACGTCAGATGGCAGTTCTCTGGTGACACTGGTACAGCTTAGTCTGTTGATCCGAGATCGTCATAGAGTCTTGTGTGTCTCCCACTGTGCTTTGATTTCCACCCTACCACGGCTCTACTGAGTCGTGCAAACCGGTGGTTTTTGGGTACAGTCCTGATTCACATGGAGGCAATGAGCGATAGGAGGGGATTCGTCTCTCCCGGTATTGGGGGTTGATGTTCCGCTATGCTCGACTGGCCATAACTGGAAATCCCTAGCCAGGGTTACAGTGATATACTGGTAAGAGTTATCAGTAGTTTGACGCTTGTTATGGACCTTACATCGGCATGACTTATCAAGCTACTGGGGTCTGATGTTTACCACCCCTAGGTAAGATATGCGACATATCAGACGAACAAACTGGACTGTACGGTAAGTGTTACTGGTTGGATTCACAGGAGTGTGAGCGGGCTTGCTCGTTGATCTTCTGATCGCTCAATACCCGGGTGGCCGTTATATTTAGCAGACCGCTTACGGCTTGTGGGTGTTTGATATGATCATCATCTACTGCCGGCGTATTGACGCGTCTTTAGAGTCCTACACAGAGGTTTCCTAGCTCAAGAGAAACAAAATAGGAGCGCATATGAGATATGTGCGGGACCGAGAATAATACCAGTATGTGATACTGAATTCTATTCTCGCGATTTGTATCATCGGACGATTATATAAGATATAGCCGGGTTACCGAATCAAATGTTGATTCGATACATTGATACACTAGATATTAGTCGGTTATATGCAATATGACCGGATCGTTAAATCAAGTGTTGATTTAATGATTTAATGTATAATTATATATTTGATATATTGCTTTACATTAACTAGTATTGGTTCACTTAAGATTGATTTTCTCACTTGAATGTGCATATTGTTTATATGTGATATATGCAAGTGTACATGTTTGTATCATGCTTGATGATACATACAAGTTGTGTGTATGAGACTTAAACCAAATTGAGGTTAAATTAGGGTTTACTAATTTCCTAACAAATAACAGAAGAAATAAGACTTTGGTCAAAGTTAACAAGCTTCATGAAGCTTGAAGAAACTTTGAGAAAGTCAATTTCTTTTGTCATTTCCTTAGGATGCTAGTTAACCTAACCCTTAACCCAATACTTTGGTTAATTCTCTACACAAGTTAAGCATGAGGGCTTAACTCAACCATGGTACCATAATTAAAAGGATAAGTTGTTAGTTATATGTATGCCCTAGAGGCCATTGCTGTACATTGGATGTACATTGTAGTGGATGCTGGGACATATATAGGGAGGACTTTCTTGCTCGACATGATAGTATGCTATCTGGTTACTTTTTACCTTAACGTGTCTGCTGATTGTTTCTCTGTTACATGTTGGTAAATCCCTTAGGATGTGTACTTGACTACCTGGACTATGATGCGGATCATACTAGTGGGGACATGGTAGTCCATAAGTACATCCTTCAAAGTCCCTAGTCGTGGGTGTATCGAGACGGGGCATCGATATACCAGAGTAGACTAGCGTATACCTTTTCGACTCATACAGATGGGCGATGGATGATCCTATATCCATTGGTGTTTGACATCAGAGATGATATACAGGTGCTCAGTAGAGACTGGATACACTGGACAGACTCGCCGAGAACTCCCAGATGGTATTATACCTCACGTCAGATGGCAGTTCTCTGGTGACACTGGTACAGAGTAGTCTGTTGACCCGAGATCGCCATAGAGTCTTGTGTGGTTCCCACTGTGCTTTGATTTCCATCTTACCATGTCCAAGAGGGCGTGCAAAACGGTGGTTTTTGGGTACAGTCCCGAGTCACATGGAGGCAATGAGCGATAGGAGGGGATTCGTCTCTCCCGGTATAGGGAGTTGATGTTGCGCTGTGTTCGATTGGCTATAACAGGAAATCCCTGGCCAGGGTTGCTGAGATTTACTGGTAAGTGTTACCAGTAGTTTCTCGAATTGTTATGGACCTCACATCGACACGACTTATCGAGCTATTGGGGTCTGACGTTTACCACCCCTAGGCGAGATATGCGACATATCAGACGACGAGACCGGACTGTACGGTAAGTGTTACTGGTTGGATTCACTGGAGTGTGAGTCGGCTTGCTCGTCGATCTTCTGATTGCTCAATACCTGGGTGACCGTTATGTTTAGCAGACCGCTTGCGGGTTGTGGGTGTTTGATATGATCATCACCTGCTGCCGGCGTATTGACGAGTCTTTAGAGTCCTACACAGAGGTTTCCTGGTTCAAGCGAAACGAAATAGGAG
This sequence comes from Agapanthus africanus, assembly GCA_030015575.1. Taxonomy (NCBI): domain Eukaryota; kingdom Viridiplantae; phylum Streptophyta; class Magnoliopsida; order Asparagales; family Amaryllidaceae; genus Agapanthus; species Agapanthus africanus. Next base: position 546,763,641 of record CM057337.1, read on the forward strand.
CGCATATGAGATATGTGAGGGACCGAGAATAATGCGAGTATGTGATACCGTATTCTATTCTCGCGATGATTGTATCGATTGGTTGTATGCGATATAACCTAGTTATCGAATCAAGTATTGATTCGATAAGCCGATACATAGGATACTAGTCGGTTATATGCGATATGACCGGATCGTTAAATCAAGTGTTGATTTAATGATTTAATGCATAATTATATATTTGATATATTAGTTTGCATCAACTAGTATCGGTTTACTTAAGATGGATTTTCTCACTCGGATGTACACATTGTATATGTGATATACTTTTGTGCACTTGATTGTATCATGTTTGATGATGCATGTTTGCTAGGGTTTTTGTGTAAAGATCAAACCATGGTTACATGATAATGGTTAGGGTTTTTATTTATTCACTTATTTATTTATTTTCTTTTTGGAAAATGAAAAGAAAAATGGTGGCTTTATTTGGATATATGTTGAAGCTTCATGAAGTTTTGACTTAGTCACCATTTTTGTCTTCATACCTAACCTAACCATTCACTTAACCTTAGTTTAGTCTCTACACTTTACCATGGTTGCATTATGATAAGTATTCAATTTATTTTCTATTTTGAATTAACTTATCATAACATTCTTCTTCTTCTTCTTCATTTCTTCATGGAAGAAAGCTTGCTCCATTAATGGCAAGTGATGATAAAGAGTGAGAAATCCAATTCTAAAGTCTACCCACTTCCTATTTCTTCATCCTCTACCTCTTGCCAAGTAGTATAGGGTGTTTCCTTCACAAGTTTTCATGGCTTGGTGAAGGTGGAGCTTGATCTAGCGATGCCTCGACGTAGATCATCTTCGGCATGGACATCGACGACCTAGCTCGCCTATTCTCCGACGAAGCCGACGCTAGAGCCCGGGAATTCATTTGGACAGCGAGGGGACTTCGTTACGGAGCTATGGAGGTGGAGCACCGGATCTACAAAGGTTGTATTTCCGTTTAAACTTTAGTTAAGTTGTTAACTAGTTTCATTTTCGCCTAGATTTCTAGCCAACGACCCGTAGTAGGGTTTCTCGGCACCTAGATTTTTTGAAATTGGCATGGTTGATACCTTGTGAGACCTCCTTAGGGTGCCTAGGAACCCTACAGTGGTATCAGAGCCTAGCTAGAGCCTTAGGCGAAATCTAGACGGAGTTTGAAGTCCGAACGAACCCGAAATCCTAACACAAACATGCTCTCTGGACTTTTTCCAAATTCTGGAGTTTTTCGATATTAAAAATATGCAGAGAAATCAGCAGGCAATTATAAGGGTTACTGTAAAATTCGTGTTCCTAATTCCTTCAATGAGCCGCGGTTCCGCGGCACGAGCATGGCTCGTGCGGCGGATCCGTGGCCATTTTGTCGTTTTGTGCATCCAATTTTGCACAGTAATTCTTAGTTGTCAGTGCTGGTTTTCCTGGGGATTTTTAATATTTTTTTTTACAGAGTTGCATTTTCTGGGTTGTATTGGGGACTCGGTGTATCGATCGGATTGTCGAATTCTGTCTGTGTGCTTTTCCGGATAATCTTAGAATATGTTAAAAAGTTCGACCGGATATAAATACCCAATTTTTTCCCTGTCGGGAAATTTCCAAGTGTTGGATCTTTCCGTGGTTTAAAGACATTCTAAGTAGTGCAAGTAACTCGATGGACCCTCTAGAAGAGAACAAACCTTAACTCGATTATGTGACCGTCTTGAACTGCCCTTTGAACCTTCGGGTTTGGGGCAGTACGGCGTGCCACATGTGAGGCGTTGGCTTGACCCTTCTACGGCTGGACCGTTGGTACTGAGGCACGAACTGAATGTTTTTAGACTTGTTTCATGTGTTGATCTGTATCGGGAAAACTTGGGTGTTCGATTGTTCGATCGGAAAGTTTGACATTTTCTACTTATCCGGAATGGGATACAACAATTGGAATTCACAAAAGTTATGTGATAACTGAATGAATATTATAAACACAGCAGTTTAGTCTCACTTGATCGGTTGCCACGGAATTTTGATGTGATCAAAAGTCCGTCGTAATCACGTAGCGTACGCGGATACTCGCCGGGTAAACTTAATAGACAGCCTCACTCCATTGCCCCGACCAAGTGACTGTAGGAGAACCCCGTCGCCGAAAGCATCCGTCCGGGTGCTCGCGGTAGCGGTGTTCCGCCTTGGTGCACTTCGTCGACGGCATCGGGGGTACGGCCGCCTACTAAAGTTTGCGACGAGCATTCGATCAGGATGTCGGGAATCTTGTTGAATTGCCCGACTTGATATTGAAAAGAGTTTTCGATTTTGAGACTAAAATGCGGGGTTTATAAATGTTAGGCATGCGATGTCTAAGTAATTCATTTGGTAAGGCATGCGATGTCTGAGGTGGTTGCGGATTCCAACTGTTGTAGTTTTACACTTTCTTTTCTGTGACCGTAAGTGTAATATGTGATATCGCCGGTTTCGTTGCTATATGTCAACGACAATTGGGATACGCATGTTTACTTACGTTGATGACATGTGATGTTATGTGTTGCTGGATATGTTATATTGGATCGTCGTGTTTGAATAGCCGGGAGGGTTTTATATGAGATGAGTGTTTTTTCATTTTCATTCATGTAAAAACTTGTATGTAATATTCTTTTATTGGGGCACTTCCAGGTAGCGGAAGTTGTCACCTTTTGTATATTATTTACTTTTCCGCACTAGGATAGACCCAAGGAGGGGAGCACAAGTAACCGGGTTCTGGAGTCCAGTGGGAGACCAACTCGAGGAGTCGAGTCCGGGTCTGCTAACTCCAGAATTGGTAGGGTTGCTTGCCGCTCTCGTAGGGGGTCTAGGGGTGTGGGTTTGGCTATTCATCGCGACCGTGGAATCCGTGTTTTATACTGGCTCGTATTGAAAACACGGACGTCCTAGTATATCCAATATTTCATATGTTTCTTCTGCTGCGATATCTGTGATGTGATCATGTGATGTTCTGTGATAGATACAGTATATAGTATATATGATATATTATATAGGCGTTACTTATGTTTTACACCCGTGCCAGCCCTGCCCCGCTCTGCCGTTAGTTACCTAACCTAACGGTGCACGAGGGGACATCGAGGCGAATGCGGATGGCTTAAGTGTACGTCGTATTTATCTGTGATATTTAGGTACTTAAATGATGGGACTTCATTAATGAGATTAATGAAATAAAAGAAACCTAAGATGTTGTAGAATCGAATTTCAAAATAAAACAGGTGGCTACAGTTCTTGCTTTGCACAGCGGTATATGTGATATATCCTGCACCTTATTCGATAAGGAAAGGACCGAGATCCCTTCACCGGGAGTGACTCCTTTAGCAATAACTGGAAGATGCTACACACTCGGTTTGACTTTTGATTACTTTTAAGAGTTTTTGCTTTGCACAGTGATATATATGATATATCCCGCACCTCATTCGATGAGGAAATGACCGACGATCCCTTCACCGGGAGTGACTCCTTTAGCAAAACTAGAAAAGCCTCAAAGACACTCCATTTCAAAATTCATTCGATCCTACAACGATATCAAGTTCATTACGCAATAGCTTTTCAGAAAAACCTGTCGTAGCCCTCCGTCATTTCAGATAAGTCCTATTTAGTATTCGTGCTACGTTTGTTGACCTCCGTCAAAGCGTAGTATGCGGTAGCTAACTAGTATTTATCTGCTTATGCATATGATGCAGATTGGATTAGGGTAGTCGTGCGGCCTTGTTGACCTCCGTCAAGGGTCGTGCGGGTGGGTTTAATTCGATTAAGAAATGACGGGTTGAATTTGACTAGTAGCCTATGGTTTGTTGACCTCCGTCAAGGTCATAGGGTGCTAGGGGCAAAATTATCGGGAATTTTAAGTGTTGAAATTTGCAATGAGATTGCATACCTTCTATGAAATAGTTGGATCCCGATACCCGCTGTGAGTAAGAGTTACTCCTGGGAGAGTTTTATACATTACAATTAGCCGATCAAGTAGGTGTCTAGAAAGGTGTCAACGGGGTTACGCCTCTGGGAAAACGAGGTTTACATTAATTAGGTTCGTGTGAAAGCACGGGGGACCTCCCTCAAAGTACCGACACTGGCCTGGCTGAAAGATTGGCGAACTTGTAGTGTGTAATTAATCCAGGCTAGTCTTTCCTTTTAGGGTTTGAAGGAAGATTTGATAAAAAGCAGTGGGAGCCATCCTGATTAGATAAAATAATAACCAATCTATTCTTGCAAGAGCGCACGCTGAGTGTTTTCGTCTCTCTCTCTCCTGGTAGCGACCATGTCACGCCTTAATCAAGATAATAATACGGAATATTGATCGAACCCGCTTGTTATACTGAGCTGGGGAACGTTGGTCCCGCTCCAACTTATAATTGTTATAAGATCGAGCAAGAAATTGGGGATTACCAGAATTCCCGTGCCGCCCAAACGAAGAGAGTGCATGCTGATGCATCATCTTCGGGTGTGTTCATTATACAGAACTGTTTCTCAGTATCCTCTGTATCCTTGGTATATGATACCGGATCAGGATCCCAGATATGTAAGATGTTACATAGGGCTACAAAAGGGTAGAAAACTGAGAACGGGTGATAAGTTTCATGAGGCAGAAAACGGGGCAAGTGTTGCAGCCAAGTCTGTCGGTCACTGTCACCCTGTATTACCGATACATTGATTCTGAACGAATGTTATTAGATACCGAACCTGATATACAAAATCATATCTGTCTCTTTATTAGTAAAGAAACGATAAAATTTTGTATTCTTGGATAATGTTTTGAACATTACCTATATCAAAAGTTGATCAGTTCAGACATGTTATCTAAAAGCATTAATGTTCTAAATCAAACTACAGTTCTTCGTATACAGAACACACACAAGAGGAAGAGTTCAGAAATGGACGGATCCTTCTTGAGGTATTGTAGACTAGGTCATATCAATGCGACCCGACCAGCTAGAGTTACATAAAGATGCATATTTAAATTAGTTTGAATTTACATCTTATGAAACTCGCCAGTCATGTCACAAAGATAAGATGACCATAGCTCTGTTTAATGGAAACAGAGAAAGAGTTAGTGAACTCTTGGGACTGATACATGATGATGTATGTAAGGTCTCCTGTCTACACATGCCAGGACTGGTTCTTTATACTTTATTATATTCTCTGATAATCTCTCGAGATTCAGTCATATGTTCCTGTTGGAACTTGAGTCCGAACCTTTTGAGATATTCACAGAATATAAGCGAGAAGTAGAGAACCAGAATACGGGTATAAGTATTATGATGAGATCAAGGAGGAGAATACTTGAGCACGAAATTCTTGGACTATTCTAAAGGAGAATGAGATTCTCTCTCAGCATTACTTCTCCGTATACACCATAGCACGATGGTATGTCGGGACGGAGCAGATATACCCTATTTGATATGGTGTGCTCTATGATGAGTGCTACTGAGTTATCTTTTTCTTATTTGGTGTTATGCACTTAAGAAGTTGCATACCTATTGAATAGGGTTCCAATCAAATCAGTTGCCTACCATTTCATATGTGATATGGAAAGGGAAGAGCCCATGTCTTAAGCTAGTTAAGATTTGGGGTTGTCCGGCTAATGTCTAAAAGCAAAATCCGGACAAGCTCGAGGCAAGGTCTGTAATGTAGAACTGGAAAGGTTCCAGCTATACAAAATACAGCAGATGATTTGGTACAACCAAAGGATTCAGTAGATACCAACGAACCTCAGCCTCTCCGCCAATCTAGTAGGGTTCCTCACCCACCTGAGAGATACTTCGGTTTCTCTATGACAGTGGGAGCGAGAATTGCATCATGAGATGATGACCCAACTAGCTTCGAGCTGGCCATCAGGAGTGTGACTCTGTAAGAGTGGCCGGATGCTTATCGATCTGAAATGGAATCCTTATACACCAACAAAGTATGGACTTTGGTTGCTATATCTGAAGGGTTAAATCCCCATCAGGAGAAAGTATATCTTGAGAAGATTACTTGGTGTAGATGGAAAAGTTGAGACTTTCAAAGCTAGACTTGTTAAAAGTTTGCATCATTGACCAGCTGTGGATAATGATGAAACCTTTTCAAGTAGCTATGCTTAAGTCCATCCAGATCCTACTTGCCACGGCTACATACCATGACTACGATATCTGGTGGTTGGGTGTCATGACAGATTTTCTAAATGATGTTTTAGAAGAGAGCGTCTATAAGTACACAGCCAGAGGGCCTCGTAGAAAGTGGGAGCAGCAGAAACGTGTATAAGATGCTTTATAGGATAAAGCAGGCATCGCGGAGTTGGAACATCTGTTTTGATGGATTAGTCAAAGAGTTTGACATCATCAAAATTGTAGATGAACCTTGTATAAACAAAAAGGTAGTAGGGAGTATGGTGGTGATCCTCGTAGAGTACGTGGATGACATACTCTTGATAAGAAAGGAGTTTCTTATGCTACGCTCGATCAATCTCCGTTTATCACAAAGATTCTCCGTGTAGGAACAAAATGATACCTCCTAAATCCTGAGTTTTAGATCTATGAGATAGATTTAATTGGATGTTAGGATTCTCACTAGTTGTAGTGAGATTATATCAATAGATCCTGGGGAGAATCGCTGGAAGGGTTCCAGGGTGATAAAGACGACTGAATGTCAGTCGCATGCATTGTCTTTACCCTCAGTAAAGGGACGGTATGTTGGAAGAGTTCCAACCTAGATACCGAGACATACTAGACGATAAAGGCAGGATACATCGCTACTTAAGATGCTACCAAAGAGGCTGTTTGGGTGTATATTGGTTCATGAGATGAACTAGGTTCCTCCCATTGTGTGACAATGGAGTTGTGGCTTATGCCAGGAACCCCGGTCCCATCAGTGACCCAGACGTATTCTGAGGCAGTATCACCTGATCATGGAGATAGTTGATCTCCAGGGTGATCGAGGTTAGGAGAGCAGACTCAGAGGACAACATGGCGGATCCACTCACGAAGGCCTATTCCCAGAGAGGGACTTTTATGGGATGGTTGAGTATGAGATACTACAACCACTGCTACAGATGGCCCTAGTGCAAGTGGGAGATTGTTAGTTATATGTATGCCCTAGAGGCCACTGCTGTACATTGGATGTACATTGTAGTGGATGCTGGGACATATATAGGGAGGACTTTCTTGCTCGACATGATAGTATGCTATCTGGTTACTCTTTACCTTAACGTGTATACTGATTGTTTCTCTGTTACATGTTGGTAAAGCCCCTAGGATGTGTACTTGACTACCTGGACTATGATGCGGATCATACTAGTGGGGACATGGTAGTCCATAAGTACATCCTTCAAAGTCCCTAGTCGTGGGTGTATCGAGACGGGGCATCGATATACCAGAGTAGACTAACGTATACCTTCTCGACCCATACAGATGGGCGATGGATGATCCTATATCCATTGGTGTTTGACATCAGAGATGATATACGAGTGCTCAGTAGAGACTGGGTACACTGGACGGACTCGCCGAGAACTCCCAGATGGTATTATATCTCACGTCAGATGGCAGTTCTCTGGTGACACTGGTACAAAGTAGTCTGTTGGCCCGAGATCGTCATAGAGTCTTGTGTGGTTCCCACTGTGCTTTGATTTCCATCTTACCACGTCCAAGAGGGCATGCAAAACGGTGGTTTTTGGGTACAGTCCCGCGTCATATGGAGGCAATGAGCGATAGGAGGGGATTCGTCTCTCCCGGTATAGGGAGTTGATGTTGCGCTGTGTTCGATTGGCTATAACAGGAAATCCCTGGCCAGGGTTGCTGAGATTTACTGGTAAGTGTTACCAGTAGTTTCTCGAATTGTTATGGACCTCACATCGACACGACTTATCGAGCTATTGGGGTCTGACGTTTACCACCCCTAGGCGAGATATGCGACATATCAGACGACGAGACCGGACTGTACGGTAAGTGTTACTGGTTGGATTCACTGGAGTGTGAGCGGGCTTGCTCGTCGATCTTCTGATTGCTCAATACCCGGGTGGCCGTTACGTTTAGCACACCGCTTGCGGCTTGTGGGTGTTTGATATGATCATCACCTGCTGTCGGCGTATTGACGAGTCTTTAGAGTCCTACACAGAGGTTTCCTGGTTCAAGCGAAACGAAATAGGAGCGCATATGAGATATGTGCGGGACCGAGAATAATGCGAGTATGTGATACCGTATTCTATTCTCGCGATGAATGTATCGATTGGTTGAATGCGATATAACCTAGTTATCGAATCAAGTATTGATTCGATAAGCCGATACATAGGATACTAGTCGGTTATATGCGATATGACCGGATCGTTAAATCAAGTGTTGATTTAATGATTTAATGCATAATTATATATTTGATATATTAGTTTGCATCAACTAGTATCGGTTTACTTAAGATGGATTTTCTCACTCGGATGTACACATTGTATATGTGATATACTTTTGTGCACTTGATTGTATCATGTTTGATGATGCATGTTTGCTAGGGTTTTTGTGTAAAGATCAAACCATGGTTACATGATAATGGTTAGGGTTTTATTTTATTCACTTATTTATTTATTTTCTTTTTGGAAAATGAAAAGAAAAATGGTGGCTTTATTTGGATATATGTTGAAGCTTCATGAAGCTTTGACTTAGTCACCATATTTGTCTTCATACCTAACCTAACCATTCACTTAACCTTAGTTTAGTCTCTACACTTTACCATGGTTGCATTATGATATGTATTCAATTTATTTTCTATTTTGAATTAACTTATCATAACATTCTTCTTCTTCTTCTTCATTTCTTCATGGAAGAAAGCTTGCTCCATTAATGGCAAGTGATGATAAAGAGTGAGAAATCCAATTCTAAAGTCTACCCACTTCCTATTTCTTCATTCTCTACCTCTTGCCAAGTAGTATAGGGTGTTTCCTTCATAAGTTTTCATGGCTTGGTGAAGGTGGAGCTTGATCTAGCGATGCCTCGACGTAGATCATCTTCGGCATGGACATCGACGACCTAGGTCGCCTATTCTCCGACGAAGCCGACGCTAGAGACCTGGAATTCATTTGGAAAGCGAGGGAACTTCGTTGCGGAGCTATGGAGGTGGAGCACCGGATCTACAAAGGTTGTATTTCCGTTTAAACTTTAGTTAAGTTGTTAACTAGTTTCATTTTCGCCTAGATTTCTAGCCAACGACCCGTAGTCGGGTTTCTCGGCACCTAGATTTTTTGAAATTGGCATGGTTGATGCCTTGTGAGACCTCCTTAGGGTGCCTAGGAACCCTACATAAGTTTCATTTTTTATTCATTATTCTTATCATTTTTCTTTCTTCTTCTTCTTCTTCTTCAAGAAGAAGAAAGCTTACTACCTCTAATGGTGCCATGAGATTTAGAGTGAGAAATCCAATTCTAAAGTGAACCAACTTTCTATTTCTTCATTCTCTACCACTTGCCATGTAGTAGAGTGTGTTATCTTCATAAGTTTCATGACCTAGTGAAGATGGAGCTTGAGTTTGAGTCGCCTCGACGTAGATCATCTTCGGCATCGAAGTCAACGACCTAGCCCGATCTTTTCTCCGATGAAACCAATGCTAGAGTCCAGGATCCCGATGATCGCAGTGGAGGGACGTCATCACGGAGCTAAAGAAGTGGAGGACCGGATCTACAAAGGTTGTAATCCCTTTCACTTGTAGTTAAGTAGTTAACTTTCTTAGTTTCGCCTTACCTCTAGTTAACGATCTAGCATTAGGGTTTCTCGGCACATGAAATTTTTTGATTTTGGCATGGTTGATCAGTTGTGGAACCTCTTGAGTGTGCCTAGGAACCCTACAGATATCACAGAACACAGGCAGCGGAAACATATATATAATGTGGGATATACTAGGACGTCCGTATTTAGTATTTAGCCAACAATAGAAAATACGGATTCCACAGTCGCGATGAATAGCCAAGCCCATACCCCCAGACCCCTACGAGAGTGGCAAGCGACCCTACCAATCCTGGAGTTTAGGAAACCCGGTCTCGACTCCTCGAGATGGCCTCCCACTGAACCCCAGATCCCGGTCACTTGTGCCCACTCCTTGGGTCTATCCTAATGCGGAAAAGTAAATAATATACAACACTGGTGACATCAACCTCAACCCGGAAGTGCCCCAAATAAAAGAATATTACATTACATTTGAATTTTACATGAATGAAAATAAAACTCTCATCTCACATAAACCCCCCGGCTATTCAATCGCGACAATCCTGCACATCATATCTCAGCAACACATAATATCATATATCATCAATGTAAGTAAGTATGCGTACCCTGATTGTCGTTGATGTATAGCAACGAAACCGGCGATAAGCGACATACTACACTTACGGTCACAAAAAAGAAAGTGTAAAACAACAATATTTGGAATCCACATTCTCTTTAGACATCGTAAATCCGAAATATCACATACTTCGCATTTCATGCCTAACTATATGAATTCCACATATTGTATCACATTCCAGATAAATAGACAGTATTAAACATTTCGATCGAATAATCAAACACCCAAAATTTCCTAAAGCTCAACACTTGAGCGGAGTTCAAAAAAACCCGGAATGTGTCACAGTAGTAGCGGTCCAGCCGTAGAAGGGTCAAGCTAACTCCTCACATGTGGCACGCCGTACTGCCTCAAAACCTAAGGTTCAAAAGGCAGTTCAAGATGGTCACATAATCGAGTTAAGGTTTGTTGTATTCTAGAGGGTCCACCACAAAACTTGCATGTATTTCCGAAAGATTTAAACCTCGTGAAAAAGTGAGTTAATGATACCCGTTCGAACTTTTTAATACTTTCTAAATTACCCGGAAAAAAGCACGAAATTAAAATTCAAATCGAATCACCGAATCCAAAACCAACCCCAGAACAATCAACACATGAATCAGATTAAACATACCCAAAACAATATACAAGCAGGTATAGGCATTACTGTATAAATACGAAGCTATGAAGCCTCTGTATTGCCGCGGAGCCGCGGCCCAAGCAAGGTATTGCCGCGGTTCCGCGGCGGCTTGTACGGCTCATGGCTTCGTATTTCACAGTGTTGCTTAAATTTTCCTGCTGAATTTTTTACACATTTTTAATTCTGAAAATTACACAGTTTCAAAAATTGTCCAGAGAGGGTTCATAAAGTCCGTATTTTGGTTCGATCGGAGTTTTAACTTCGCTAACGTGTCACCTAATGTTCTAGGTCGGCTCTGATACCAATGTTAGTCAGGCAACCACCCCATCCAATAGGGTCACCGTGGCACCAACGGGTCCCTCAGCAGCAACTTTTTACGCATGCCCCGTCGCGAGGACTACAACCTGCCGGAACACCTTCCGGTCTCGGGACACCCTGGGGGTAAGAGCCTATGCTTCGCCACACTGTCACACAGTAAGAACCCCCCATAGGTCGACATCCAATGCCTAGTAGCTATGATACCAATGTTAGGTTTACCTAGCACCTCATGAAGGGTTTGGAAGCATCACATGTCTCAAAATTAAATTTTTAAGGTGCTAAGTGAACATGCAAAGAATCATCACTAGAATTTTAGGGTTTCTAAACATACACAACATCACAATTAGATAAAGAAAGGGTTTTGAGAGTACAACCTTTGTAGCTCCCTTTGCTAGACTCCTTGGCTACTTGAGGGTTGGAAAACGTCCGCTTGAGAACCTCTAGGTCCACGATGATCCACCCGGAGTCCTCTTTGTCCAAGCTTGAAAACTTCACAAGATCAAATAAAGAAATGGAAGCTAACACTCTTCACAAGTGGGCAAGACTAGTGTAGAATGGTGTTGTGGTTGGTTTTCTCACTTCAAAATCCTAACTTTGTTACTCTTTTGCTTACTTGAAAGAACTAGAGAGAAAGAGAGAAAGGAGGAAGAAGATGATGGCTTTCTAAGCTCAAGATAATGATAAGCTTGAAATAGAAAATGAGAAAATGAAAATATATATATTTTCACTCTCTCATTCTTAACTAGGGTTATAAAATATCTAGATATTTTTGTTTGGAAAAGAAATGACTATAGAAATTGAATCATGGTTAGTCAAAGGATTAGTGCAAGAACAAAGAATTAAACCATGAAACAATTTCAATTTCCATTTTCCTTTTTCCAAATAAATAATATCCATATATTTTATATGGTGTGAGTCTTATATTGCCACCATCTACTATATCAACAACCATGATAATCTTTATGTATGCATGTATGTGTGCATGCACATCCTATGTGCATGAATGAGAATGAATGAGAATGAGTGCATACATGCATGCATACAACATAAAGATAAGAAAGGATTTCAAGTGAGAAAGTAATGGTTAATGATAAATCAACACTTGATTTAGCAACCCGGTCGTATCGCATACGACTCGACCAAAAGCAAGCCGCCCGATTAATATACGGAATCTCATACTCGCATTTTAACCGGGTCCATGCGCATATAGCATATGCGCACCACAATGTTTCGTCTGGACTAGGTAACTCCTTTGTGGGACTCTAAGACTCGTCAATACGCCGGCAGTGGGTGATGATCATATCAAGCACCCCCAGGCCGCAAGTGGTCAGCTAAACATAACGGCCACCCGGGTATTGAGCGATCAGAAGAAAACAAGCGAACCTGCTACAACTCCCGTCGAGCCAACTGGCAACACTACCGTACAGTCCGGTCTCTTCGTCAGATATGCTGCATATCAAGTCTAGGGATGGTAACGTCGATCCCAATAACTCAATAAGTCGTGCCGATGAATGGTCTATAACAGATTGAGAAATTCCAGATAACACTTATCAGTAAATCTCAACAGCCCTGGCCAGGGACTTACTGATATAGCCAGTCGGGCTCGTCACAGCATCAACTCCCAATACCGTGAGAGAAGAAACCCCTCCTATCGTTCGTCGCCTTCGTGTGTCTCGGGACTATACCCAACGGCCACCTGTTTGCATGACTCAGTAGAGCCGTGGTAGAGTGGTAATCAAAGTACGGTGGGAGAACACATAAGACTCTATGACGATCTCGGGTCTACAGACTAACCTACACCAGTGTCACCTGAGAACTGCTATCCGACGATAGATATAATTCCATATAGGAGTTCTCGGTGAGTCCGTCCAGTGTACCCAGTCACCATTGAGCACCCGTATACGATCTCGATGTCAAACATTGATGAATGTGGGAACATCCTGTAGGGTTCCTTGGCACATGAGGTTCCACAACAGATCAAACATGGCCAATTCTAAATTTTTCTATGTGCCAAGTGACCCTAAGCAAGATCGTAACTAGAGGTATAGGCGATAACTATGCAAGTTAACAACTTTATTGCTAAAAGGAAAGTGACTACAACCTTTGTAGATCCGGTCCTCCACTTCCTTAGCTCCATGATGACGTCCCTCCGCTGCGATCATCGGATCCTGGACTCTAGCGATGGTTTCGTCGAAGAAAAGATCGGGCTAGGTCGTCGACTTCGATGCCGAAGATGATCTACGTCGAGGCAACTCAAGATCAAGCTCCACCTTCACCAAGTCATGAAACTTGTGAAGAAAACACCCTATACTACATGGCAAGTGGTAGAGGATGAAGAAATAGAAAGTGGGTTCACTTTGGATTTGGATTTCTCACTCTTTTTCTCAAGGCACCATTGAAGGAAGAAAATTTTCTTCTTCTTGAAGAAGAAGAAGAAGAAAAATATGATAAGAATTTTTGAAAAAAGAAAATAAAGTGATTCTTATCATTTTAGCAACCATGGTTTAGTGTAGAGAATAAACTAGGATTAGGTGAATAGTTAGGTTAGGCAAAAGAAACAAAAATGGTTGAACTTTTCAAAGCTTCATGAAGCTTCAAAGTAAATCCAAAAATAGCAACCATTTCTTTTCTTGCTAAAAGAATAAATAAATGAATAAGTAAATAAATTAAACCCTAACCATTAACCTAATCATAGTTAAAAGCATACACACACCCAAGTTTGCATGTATCATCAAACATGATACAAACTAGTGCACAAAACTATATCATATATACAATGTGCACATCAAGTGAGAAAATCCATCTTTAAGTGAACAATTACTAGTTAATGTAAAGTAATATATCTAATATATAATTATACATTAAATCATTAAATCAACACTTGATTTAACGATCCGGTCATATCGCATATGACCGACTAATATCCAATGTATCGACTTATCGAATAATCCGCGATTCGATAAATAGGTTATATCACATACAACCAATCGATACATTCATCGCAAGAATAGAACACGGTATCACATACACACATTATTCTCGATCCCACACATATCTCATATGCGCTCCTATTTCGTTTCGCTTGAGCTAGGAAACCTCTGTGTAAGACTCTAAAGACTCGTCAATACGCCGGCAGCAGATGATGATCATATGAAACACCCACAAGCCGCAAGCGGTCTGCTAAACGTAACGGCCACTCGGGTATTGAGCGATTAGAAGATCGACGAACAAGCCCGCTCACACTCCTGTGAATCCAACCAGTAACACTTACCGTACAGTCCAGTCTGTTCGTCTGATATGTCGCATATCTCGCCTAGGGGTAGTAAACGTCAGACCCTAGTAGCTTGATAAGTCATGCCGACGTAAGGTCCATAACATTCGTGAAACTACTGATAACTCTTACCAGTATATCACTGCAACCCTGGCCAGGGATTTCCTATTATGGCCAGTCGAGCATAGCACAACATCAACCCCCAATACCGGGAGAGACGAATCCCCTCCTATCCCTCATTGCCTCCATGTGAATCAGGACTGTACCCAAAAACCACCTGTTTGCACGACTCAGTATAGCCGTGGTAGGGTGGAAATCAAAGCACAGTGGGAGACATACAAGACTCTATGACGATCTCGGGTCAACAGACTGAGCTGCACCAGTGTCACCAGAGAACCGCCATCCGACGTGAGGTATAATACCATCTGGGAGTTCTCGGCGAGTCCGTTCAGTGTACCCAGTCTCCATTGAGCACCCGCATACCATCTCTGATGTCAAACACCAATGGATATGGGATCATCCATCGCCCATCACATGGGTCAAGAAGATATATGCTAGTCTACACTTGAATATCGATGCCCCGTCTCGATATTCCTACGACTAGGAACATTGAAGGATGTACTCATGGACTATCCAGGCCCGACTAGTATGATCTGCATCATAGTCCTGGAAGCCGAGTACACATCCTAAGGGCTTTATCAACATATAACAGAGAGACAGAAAGTATACATGTTAAGATAAAGAGCAACCAAATAGCGTACCGTCATGTCGAGCAAGAAAGTCCTACCTATATATGTCCCAGCATCCACTACAATATACATCCAATGCACAGTAATGGCTTTTAGGGCATACATATAACTAACAATCTCCCACTTGCACTAGGGCCATCTGTAGCAGTGGTTGCAGTATCTAATACTCAACCATCCCATATAAGTCTCTCTCTCTGGGAAAAAGCATTTGTGAGTGGATCCGCCACGTTGTCCTCTGAGTCTACTCTCCTAACCTTGATCATCTTGGAGAACAACTATCTCCATGATTAGGTGATGCTGCCTCAGAATATGTCTGGGTCACTGATGGGATCATGGTTCCTTGGCCAAAGCCACACTTCCATTGTCACACAATGGTGGGAACCTAGTTCATCTCATGAACCAATATACACCCAAACTTCCTCTTTGGTAGCATCTTTAATAGCGATGTTACCAGCCTTTATCGTCTAGTTTGCCACGGTATCTAGCTTGGAACTCTTCCAACATACCGTCCCTCCACTGAGGGTAAAGACAATGCCTGCGACTGACATTCAGTCGTCCTTATCACCCTGGAACCTTTCCAGTGATTCTCCCCAGGATCAACTGATATTATCCTATATGGAGAATCCATGTGATAAGCGGAGATTGACCGTGCGTAGTATAGGAAACTCTTTTCCTATCAAGAGCAAGTTGTCCACGTACAATACGAGGATTACCACCTTACTCTCTACTACCGTTTTGTATATACAAGGTTCATCTACCGTTTTGATGAAGTCAAACACTTTGACTACCACATCAAAACAGACGTTCCAACTCCGCGATGCTTGCTTTATTCTGTAAAGCAACTTGCACACGTTTCCGCTGCTCCCACTGTTTACGAAGCCCTCTGGCTGTGTTCTTATAGACGTTCTCTTCTAAATTATCATTTTAGAAAAGCAGTCATGGCACCCAACCACCAGATATCGTAGTCATGGTATGTAGCATTGGTAAGTAGGATCCGGATGGACTTAAGCATAGGCACTGGAAAAGGTTTTATCATTATCCACGCCTGGTTGATGACGAAAACCTTTAACAAGTCTATCTTTGAAAGTCTCAACTTTTCCATCTACACCAAGTAATCTTCTTAAGATATACTTGCTCCTGATGGGAATTTAACCCTTCAGATATTGCAACCAAAGTCCATACTTTGTTGGTGCACATGGATTCCATCTCAGATCGCTAAGCATCCAGCCATTCTTACAGAGTCCCCACTCTTGATGGCCTGCTCGAAACTAGTTGGGTCATCATCTCATGATGCAATCCTCGCTCCCACTGTCATCGAGAAACCGAAGTATCTCTCTGGCGGATGAGGAACCCTACCAGATCGGCGGATAGGCTGAGGTTCGTCGGGAACTTTTGAATCCTTTGGTTCTGTCAAATCATCAGCAGTTTTGTATAGCTGGAACCTTTCCAGTTCTACAGAACTGACCTTGCCTCGATCTTGTCCGGATTTTGCTTTTGACATAGGCCGGACAATCCCAAATCTTAACTTACTTAAGAGATAGGCTCTTCCCATACCATATCTTATATGGAGTGGTAGGCACTGATTTGACTCGAATCTAATCCAATAGATATGCAACTTCATAAGTGCATAACTCCCTAAAAGAAACAGGTAACTCAGTAGCACTCATCATAGAGCACACCATATCTAATATGGTGTGATTGCTCCGCCCCGATACACCGTTGTGCTGTGGTATAATCAGAGGAGTAACACCGAGAGAGAATCTCATTCTCCTTTAGAAAAATCTAGGAATTCTATGCACAAGTATTCTCCTCCCTGATCTTATCATAGGACAAAATACTTATACCCGGTTTTTGGTTCTCTACTTCTAACTTATATTATGTGAATATCTCAAAAGGTTCGGACTTGTGTTTCAACAGGAACATATGTCTGAATCTTGAGAGATTATCAGAGAATGTAATGAAATACAAAGAACCGGTCTTGGTATGTGTAGACAGGGGATCTACATACATCAACATGTATCATCCCAAGAGTTTACTAACTCTTTCTCTGTTTCCAGTAAACGGAGCTATGGTCATCTAATCTTTGTGACATGACTGGCAAGTTTCACTAGATGTAAATTCAAACTGATTTAAATATGCATCTAAATGTAACTTTAGCTAGTCGGGTCACATTGATATGACCTAGTCTACAATACCTCAAGAAGGAATTGTTCATTTCTGAACTCTTCCTTTTATGTGTGTTCTGTATACTAGGAACTGTAGTTTGATTTAGAACGTCAATGCTTTTAGATAACGTGTCTGAACCGATCAACTTTTGATATAGGAAATGTTCAAAACAATATCCAACAATACAAAATTTTATCATTTCTTTACTAATAAAGAGACTGATAAGATTTTGTATATCAGGTTCGGTATCTAATAACATTCGTTCAGAATCAATGTACTGGTAATACAGGGTGACAGTGACCAACAGACTTGGCTGCAACACTTGCCCCATTTTCTGTCTCATGAAACCAATCACCCGTTCTCAGTTCTTTGCCTTTCTGTAGCCCTATGTAACAGATTACATATCTGGGATCCTGATCCGGTATCAAATACCCAGGATGCAGAGGATACTGAGAAACAGTTCTTTATAATGAACACACCCGAAGGAGATGCATCATATGCACTTTCTTCGTTTGGGCGGCATAGGAATTCTGGTATTCCCCTATTTCCTGCTCTGTCTTATAACAATTATAAGTTGAAGCGGGACCAACATTCCCCAGCTCAGTATAACAAGCGGGTTCGGTCAATACATCCATATTATTATCTTGATTAAGGCGTGATATGGTCGCTACCTGGAGAGAGAGAAAAGAAAACACTCAGCGTGCGCTCTTGCAAGATTAGATTGGTTATTTATTTTATCTAATCAGGATGGCTCCCACTGTTTTTATCAAATCTTCCTTCAAACCCTAAAAGGAAAGACTAGCCGGGATTAATTACACTCTACAAGTTTGCCAATCTTTCAGCCAGGACAGTGTCGGTACTTTGAGGGAGGTTCCACGTGCTTTCGCATGGACCTAATTAAAGTAAACCTCGTTTTCCCAGAGGCGTAACCCCGTTGACACCTTTCTAGACACCTACTTGATCGGCTAATTGCAAAGTGCAAAACTCTCCCAGGAGTAACAATTACTCGCAGTGGTATCGGGATCCAACTATCACATAGAAGGTATGCAATCTCATTGCAAATTTCAACACTTGAAACTCCCGATAAAGGTTTTTACCACTAGCACCTATGACCTTAACTATGGTCAACAAATCATAAGCACTAGTCAAGTTCTACCCGTCATTTCATGATTAATTAGACCCACCCACATGACCCTTAACTAAGGTCAACAAAGTCACGCGACTGTCCTAACTAATCGCATCATATGCGGTGTAGGAAGACATCACTTAGCTACCGTACACTGTGCCTTAACTAAGGTCAACAAACACAGCACGAATACTAAGTACTCTACTTCCTAAAATGACGGAGGGTTGCGGATAGATTTTATGAAAACCTTTAACGCTTTGAACTTGATCTCGTTTGCGGAATCAAATGGTTTTTAAATGGAATGTTTTTGAGGCTTTTCTAGTTTTGCTAAAGGGGTCACTCCCGGTGAAGGGATCATCGGCCCTTTCCTCGTCGAATGAGGTGCGGGATATATCATATATATCACTGTGCAAAACAAAAACTATAGAAGCAGTCAAAAGACAAACCAAGTGTGTAGCATCTGCCAGTTATTGCTAAAGGAGTCACTCCCGGTGAAGGGATCTCGGTCCTTTCCTTATCGAATAAGGTGCAGGATGTTCTACAAGGAACACCGCGATGCAAAGCAAGAACTGTAGCTACCTGTTTTTTATTTTGAAATTCGATTCCACAACATCAATTAGGTTTATTTTCTTTCATTAATCTCATTAATGAATGTCCCATCATTTAAGTCCACCTAAACATCACAGATAAATATAACGTACGCTTATGCCATCCGCATTCGCCTCGATGTCCCGTCTGCACCGTTAGGTTAGGTAACTAACGGCAGAGCGAGGCAGGGCTAGTGAGGGTGTAGAACATAAGCAATGTCTATATAATATATCATATATACTATATACTATATCTATCTGAACAAATCACATGATCACATCACAGATAACACAGCAGAAAATATCATATGAAATATTGGATATACTAGGACGTCCGTGTTTTTAATACGAGCCAGTATAAAACACGGATTCCACGGTCGTGATGAATAGCCAATCCTACACCCCTAGACCCCTACAAGAGCGGCAAGCAACCCTACCAATTCTAGGGTTAGGAGACCCGGACTCGACTCCTCGAGATGGTCTCCTACTGAACCCTAGAACCTGGTTACTTGTGCTCCCCTCTTTGGGTCTATCCTAATGCGGAAAAGTAAATAATATACAAATGGTGACATCATCCGGAACCTGGAAGTGCCCCAATAAAAGAATATTACATACAAGTTTTTATATGAATGAAATTGAAAAACACTCATCTCATATAAAACCCCCCCGGCTATTCAAACACGACGATCCAATATAACATATCCAGCAACACATAACATCACATGTCATCAACGTAAGTAAACATGCGTATTCTAATTGTCGTTGACATATAGCAACGAAACAGGCGATATCACATTTACACTTACGGTCACAGAAAAGAAAGTGTAAAACTACAACAGTTGGAATCTGCAACCTCTTTAGATATCGCATGCCTAATCAAATGAAATACTTAGACATCGCATTCCTAACAATTATAAACCCCGCATTTTAGTCTCATTATCGAAAACTCTTTTCAATATCAAGTCGGGAAATTCAACAGGATTCCCGGCATTCAGATCGAATGCTCGTCGCAAACTTTAGTAGACGGCCGCACCCCCGATGCCGTCGACGAAGTGCACCAAGGCGGAACACCGCTGCCGCGAGCACCCGAACGGATGCTTTCGGCGACGGGGTTCTCCTACAGTCACTTGGTCGGGGCTATGGGGTATAGCTGTCTATTAAGTTTACCCGGCAATTATCCACGTACGCTACGCGATTGCGACGGACTTTTGATCGCATCAAAATTCCGTGGCAACCGATCAAGTGACACTAAAGTGCTTGATTTATAACATTCATTCAGTTATCTCATAACTACTTGTGAATTCCAAATGTTGTATCACATTCCGGATAAATAGAAAATGTTAAACTTTCCGATCGAACAATCGAACACCCAAGTTTTCCCGAAATAGCTCAACACATGAAATAAGTTTAAAAACATTCACTTCGTGCCTCAGTACCAACGGTCAAGCCGTAGAAGGGTCAAGCCAACGCCTCACATGTGGCACGCCGTACTGCCCCAAACCCTAAGGTTCAAAGGGCAGTTCAAGACGGTCACATAATCGAGTTAAGGTTTGTTGTCTTCTAGAGGGACCATTGCGTTACTTGCACTACTTAGAACGTCATTAAACTACGGAAAAATCCAACAATTGAAAATTTCCCGGTAGAGGAAAAATTGGGTATTTATATCCGGTCGAACTTTTTAACATATTCTAAAATTACCCGGAAAAACACATAGACAAAATTAGACAATCCGATCGAAACACCGAGTCCCCAATACAACCCAGAAAACTCAACTCTTGAGTGCAGATTAAAACTTCCCAGAGAACAGTGGAAACCGATCCGGGTATTACTGTATAAAAATTAATCCCTAATCAGTACAAACGGCCGCGGAACCGCCGCGAATAGCATGGTAAGGCCGCGGTTCCGCGGCGATCTAGTAGAGTTAGGGGTTCGTTTTCTACAGTAACTCTTATAATTTCCTGCTCTATTTTCTAAGAATTTTTAATTCACAAAAATCCACAGTTTTGAAAATTGTCCAGAGAGGGTTGAATGGTTAGGGTTTCGGGTTCGATCGGGTTTCTAACTTTATCTACTCATCGCCTAAGGCTCTAGCTAGGCTCTGATACCACTGTAGGGTTCCTAGACACATACATGAGGTTCCACAACAGATCAAACATGGCCAATTCTAAATTTTTCTATGTGCCAAGTGACCCTAAGCAAGATCGTAACTAGAGGTATAGGCGATAACTATGCAAGTTAACAACTTTATTGCTAAAAGGAAAGTGATTACAATCTTTGTAGATCCGGTCCTCCACTTCCTTAGCTCCGTGATAACGTCCCTCCGCTGTGATCATCGAATCCCGGACTCTAGCGATGGTTTCGTCGAAGAAAAGATCGGGCTAGGTCATCGACTTCGATGCCGAAGATGATCTACGTCGAGGCAACTCAAGATCGAGCTCCACCTTCACCAAATCATGAAACTTGTGAAGAAAACACCCTATACTACATGGCAAGTGGTAGAGGATGAAGAAATAGGAAGTAGGTTCACTTTGGATTTGGATTTCTCACTCTTTTTCTCAAGGCACCATTGAAGGAAGCAAGTTTTCTTCTTCTTGAAGAAGAAGAAGAGGAAGAAGAAGAAGAAAAAGAATATGATAAGAATTTTTGGAAAAAGAAAATAAAGTGATTCTTATCATTTTAGAAACCATGGTTTAGTGTTGAGAATAAACTAGGGTTAGGTGAATGGTTAGGTTTGGGAAAAGAAACAAAAATGGTTGAACTTTTCAAAGCTTCATGAAGCTTCAAAGAAAATCCAAAAGTAGCAACCATTTCTTTTCTTGCTAAAAGAATAAATAAATGAATACGTAAATAAATTAAACCCTAACCATTAACCTAATCATAGTTAAAAGCATACACACACCCAAGTTTGCCTGTATCATCAAACATGATACAAACTAGTGCACAAAACTATATCATATATACTATGTGCACATCAAGTGAGAAAATCCATCTTTAAGTGAATAAATACTAGTTAATGTAAAGTAATATATCTAATATATAATTATACATTAAATCATTAAATCAACACTTGATTTAACGATCCGGTCATATCGCATATGACCGACTAATATCCAATGTATCGACTTATCGAATCAATCCTCGATTCGATAACTAGGTTATATCACATACAACCAATCGATACATTCATCGCAAGAATAGAATACGGTATCACATACACGCATTATTCTCGATCTTGCACATATCTCATATGCGCTCCTATTTCGTTTCGCTTGAGCCAGGAAACCTCTGTGTAGGACTCTAAAGACTCGTCAATACGCCGGCAGCAGATGATGATCATATTAAACACCCACAAGCCGCAAGCGGTCTGCTAAACATAAAGGCCACCCGGGTATTGAGCGATCAGAAGATCGATGAGCAAGCCCGCTCACACTCCTGTGAATCCAACCAGTAACGCTTACCGTATAGTCCAGTTTGTTCGTCTGATATGTCGCATATCTCGCCTAGGCGTAAACGTCAGACCCCAGTAGCTTGATAAGTCATGCCGATGTAAGGTCCATAACATTCATGAAACTACTGATAACTCTTACCAGTACATCACTGCAACCCTGGCCAGAGATTTCCTGTTATGGCCTGTCGAGCATAGCACAACATCAACCCCCAATACCGGGAGAGACGAATCCCCTCCTATCGCTCATTGCCTCCATGTGAATCGGGACTGTACCCAAAAATCACCTGTTTGCACGAGTCAGTAGAGCCGTGGTAGGGTGGAAATTAAAGCACAGTGGGAGACACACAAGACTCTATGACGATCTCGGGTCAACAGACTAAGCTGCACCAGTGTCACCAGAGAACTGCCATCTGACGTGAGGTATAATACCATATGGGAGTTCTCGGCGAGTCCGTTCAGTGTACCCAGTCTCCACTGATCACCCGCATACCATCTCTGATGTCAAACACCAATGGATATGGGATCATCCATCGCCCATCACATGGGTCGAGAAGATATACGCTAGTCTACACTGGAATATCGATGCCCCGTCTCGATATTCCTACGACTAGGAACATTGAAGGATGTACACATGGACTATCCAGACCCCACTAGTATGATCTGCCTCATAGTCCTAGGAGTCGAGTACACATCCTAAGGGCTTTATCAACATGTAACAGAGAGACAGAAAGTATACATGTTAAGATAAAGAGCAACCAGATAGCGTACTACCATGTCGAGAAAGAAAGTCCTACCTATATATGTCCCAGCATCCACTACAATATACATCCAATGCACAGTAATGGCCTCTAGGGCATACATATAACTAACACATCCATCGCCCATCATATGGGTCTAGTATCATATACGCTAGTCTACTCTGGTTTATCGATGCCCCGTCTCGATACACCTATGACTAGGGACATTCCAGGATATGCTTATAAACTATTGATGTCCCACTAGTATGATCTCTATCATAATCACAGTAGTCAAGTCTAAATCCTCAGGGCTTTATCAACATGTATGAATGAATAAAAGCATGATCAAATCAACATGTCAGATAAAGAAGAACCAGATAGCATACTATCATGTCGACCAAGAATGTACACTGAATATATATATATATATATATATATATATTTATATATACATACATACATGTATAAATACATCCACTATCATATAATGGCCTCTAGGGCATACATATATCCAACAGAGATCTTATTACTGCCTGAGACGAATGCTTATAACTATATATATGCTGATATATAAATATTACTGCTTTCATTTCTTCTGTGATGCTTATGAAGCATAAGTTGATGGGTACATTAATGAGATTAATAAAAGAAAAGAAACCTAAAAGATGTTGTAGAATCAAATCTTTATAAAAAGGGTAGCTACAGTTTTGCTTTGCATAGCGGTATATATGATATACCCTGCACCTTATTTGATGAGGAAAGAGCCGAGATCCCTTCACCGAGAGTGACCTCTTTAGCGAAACTGGCAGATGGTACAAACTCACGGTTTAGTTTTTGACAGCTTAAATAGTTCTTGCTTTGCACAATGGTATATATGATATACCCTGCACCTTATTCGATAGGGAAAGAGCCGAGATCCCTTCACCAGGAGTGACCTCTTTAGCGAAACTAGAAAAGCCTAAAAAGCACTCCTTTTCAAAAATCACTTGATTCTACGACGATATCAAGTTCATTACGCTCATGGTTAGCCCTCCTTCATTTCAGATAAATACTACTTAGTATTCGTGCTGCGGTAGTTTGGCCTCCGTCAAGGCATAGTGTACGGTAGCAAACTAGTGTTTATCTGCTAGCATATAATGTGATTGGATTAGGGTATTCGTACGACATAGTTTGGCCTTCGTCAAGGGTCATACGGGTGGGTTTAATTCAATTAAGAAATGAACGGGTTGAACTTAACTAGCACCCTATGGGTAGTTTGGCCTCCGTCAAGGTCATGGGACGCTAGGGGTAAAAGTATTATTGGGAATTTCAAGTGTTGAAATTTGCAATGAGATTGCATACCTCCTATGAGATAGTTGGATCCCGATACCCACTGCGAGTAAGAGTTACTCCTGGGAGAATTTTACACAGGACAATTAGCCGATCAAGTAGGTGTCTAGAAAGGTGTTAACGGGTTATGCTTCTGGGAAAAGGAGGTTTACTTTAATTAGGTCCGTGCGAAAGTACGGGGAACCTCCCTCAAGTACCGACACTGATCTGGCTGACGAAATTGTAGGGTGTAATTAATCCCGGCTAATCTTACCTTTTAGGGTTTGAAGTAAGATTTGATAAAAACAGTGGGAGACATCCTGATTAGATAAGATAATAACCAATCTAATTTTACAAGAGCATACGCTAAAGTGTTTTCTTCTCTCTCTCTCCAGGTAGAGACCATGTCAGGCCATAATCAAGATAATAATATGGATGTATTGACTGAACCCACTTATTATACTGAGCAGGGGATCATTGGTCCCGTTCTTTCTTATAAGAGTCATAAGACTGAACAGGGAATAGAAGAATATCGGGATTCTCACGTCGCCCAAATGGAGAACATGCATGTTGATGCACCTTCTTCGGGTGTGTTAGTTATTGAGAACTGTTTCTCAGTTCACCTTACGTCCTGTGTATTAGATACCGGATCAGGATCCCACATATGTAATTTATTAAATGGGCTATGTAAAGGTAGAGAACTGGGAAAAGGTGATCATTCTGTAACAGTAGGGAATAGTACACATATTACAGCTAAAGCAGTTGGCGAATATCACCTTGTATTACCCAGTAGTAATACACCGATTCTCAATGAGTGCTATTATAAACCGAACATGATGTACAACATTATATCAGTTTCTTTATTAAGTAAAGAAGGATATAATTTTGTAGTACAGGATAATGTTATGAACATCTTCCTAGATCAAAAATTAATTGGATCAGGCTCGTTACATAATGGCATATTCATTCTCAATCAAAATACAGTCCTTAATATACAAAACACACACAAGAGGAAGATTTCAAAAATGAACGAATCCTTCTTGTGGCATTGTAGACTTGGTCATATCAACGCGACACGGCTAGCTAAGTTACATAAGGATGGATATTTGAATACGTTCGAATTATCATCTTATGATACTTGCCATTCATGTCTCAAAGGAAAAATGACTAAAACTCCATTTAGTGGACACGGAGAAAGAGTTACGGAACTCTTAGGACATGTACATAGTGATGTATGCGGTCCCATGTCTACACACGCCAGGAACGGTTCTTCTTACTTCATTACATTCACTGACGATCTCTCAAGATTTAGACATGTGTTCCTGATGAAACACAAGTCTGAGGCTTTTGAGAAATTCAGAGAATATAAGCACGAAGTAGAGAACCAAACGGGCAAAAGTATTAAGATCTTTCCATCTGATCGAGGAGGAGAATACTTAAGAAATGAGTTCCTAGATTATCTAAAAGAGAATGGGATTCTCTCTCAGCTTACTCCTCCTTATACACCACAACACAACGGTGTATCGGAGCGGAGGAATCGCACCCTATTAGATATGGTGCGCTCTATGATGAGTGATGCCGAGTTACCTATTTCTTTCTGGGGACATGCACTGGAGACAGCTGCATACCTATTGAATAGTGTTCCAACCAAATCAGTGCTTACCACTCCATATGAGATACGGAATGGGAAGAGATCATGACTTAATTTTATTCAGATATGGGGTTGTCCGGCCTATATAAAAACACAAAACCCGGACAAGCTTGAGGCAAGGTCTGTCCTATGTAAGTTTATTAGATATCCCAAACATTCGCGAGGGTATACTTCTACCATTCCGAGGAACAAAAGGTGTTTGTTTCTCGACATGCCACCTTTTTAGAAAAGGGATTTCTTATGAAAGAAATTAATGACAATGAGGTAGAACTGGAAGAAGTTCCAGCAACACAAACTATGACAGATGATTTAGTGGAACCAGAGGATTCAGTAGTGTTAGTTATATGTATGCCCTAGAGGCCATTACTGTACATACGATGTATATTGTAATGGATGCTTGGACATATATACGGAGGACATTCTTGCTCGACATGATAGTATGCTATCTGGTTGTATTTTATCTTAACATGTACTTTGATTGTCTCTATATTACATGTTGATAAAGCCCTTAGGATGTGTACTCGACTACTGGGACTATGATGAGATCATACTAGTGGGGCCATGGTAGTCGACGAGTACATCCTATAACTGTTCCTAGTCGAGGATGTATCGAGACAGGGCATCGATACACCAGAGTAGACTAGCGTATACGCATCTTGACCCATATGATGAGCGATGGATGATCCCATATCCATCGGTGTTTGACATCAAGGATAGTGTACGGGTGCTCAGTGGAGACTGGGTACACTGGACAGACTCGCCGAGAACTCCCAGATGGTATTATACCTCACGTCAGATGACAGTTCTCCGGTGACACTGGTACAAAGTAGTCTGTTGACCCGAGATCGTCATAAAGTCTTGTGTGATTCCCACTGTGCTTTGATTTCCATCAAACCACGTCCAAGAGGGCGTGCAAAAAGGTGGCTTTTTGGTACAGTCCCGAATCACATGGAGGTAATGAGCGATAGGAGGGGATTCGTCTCTCCCGGTATAGGGAGTTGATGTTGTGCTGTGTTCAATTGGCTATAACCGGAAATCCCTGGCCAGGGTTGCTGAGATTTACTGTTAAGTGTTATCAGTAGTTTCTCGAACTGTTATAGACGTCATATCGACATGACTTATCGAGCTACTGGGGTCTGACGTTTACCACCCCTAGGCGAGATATGCGACATATCAGAAGACAAGACCGGACTGTACGGGAGTGTTACTGTTTGGATTCACAGTTGAATGTACAGGTTTGCTTGTTGATCTTCTGAGCGCTCAATACCTGGGTAGCTGTTACGTTTAGCTGACCGCTTGCAGCTTGTGGGTGTTTGATATGATCATCACCTACTGCCGGCGTATTGACGATTCTTTAGAGTCCTACACAGAAGTTTCTTGACTCAGGCAAAACGGAGTAGGAGCACATATGTGATATGTGCGGGACCGAGGATAATGCGATATGTGATACCGTATTATATTCTCACGATATTTGATATCAACCGGGTCATCGGATCAAGTGTTGATTCGATCAATCGGTACAGATAAATATTAGTCGGTTATATGCGATATAGCCGGATTGTCGGATCAAGTATTGATTCGATAATTTAATGTATAATAATATATATGATATATTAAAATGCGTTAACTAATATTAGCTCACTAAAAGATTCTTTTTCTCACTCGGGTAATACATTGATATATATGCGATATATGTTAAATGTATTATTTTATTTTGTTACGATAAATATTATATATATGATATATAATATTGTAACATGATATGATAAATAATGCAACATGTTTAGTGGAGTTTAAACATGATTAGGGTTTGGATTAGGGTTAAGCTTTCTAGATGATTCTAGAAGGTTTTCTTTTTTGTTTTGGAAAAGATATTTACAAGTGACTCATTCTTAACTCAACCCAAACCCTAACCCTTGGTTAATTCTCTACAATGGTTAAGTCAACCATGGTTGCATTATTCTTCGTATTAATCCTTTCATTATTCATCACAAAAGAAAATGGATCACTATTCTTCTTCTTCCTTGAGTTCTTCTTGAAAAGCTTTTTTGTTTTGATGTTTGTGATGAATAAATATGAGAAAAAGATAAATAAAGAGAGCAAAAATTCTACTTCATCATCCTCATCTTCCCTTGCCCTTTAGATGAGAGTGTTCACTCAATTTTAGTGAGTGTTAGCTTATGTTAACGAAACTTCAAGGTAGATCATCTTAGTATCGAAGATCGGAAGCAAAGATTGCATCTTTCTCTTCGTGGAACCTCTCGAGAGTCCGGAAGCCGATGATCGCAGCGAAGGGACCACAACACGGAGCATATGAAGTGAAGGACCGGATCTACAAAGGTTGTAATCCCTCTCACTTAGTGTTAAAGTTGTAAACATGCTAGTTTTCGCCTAATCTCTAGTTTAAAGATCCGTATTCGGGTTGTTCGGCACAGCTAAATTTTTAATCGGGCATGGTTGATGCCTCGTAGACCCTTGTGCGCGTGCCTAGCAACCCTACAGTGGTATCAGAGCCAAGCTAGAGCTTTAGGCGATGCGTAGACGATGTTAGAAACCCGATCGAACCCGAAACCCTAATTTTACATGCTCTCTGGACATTTTTCAAAAACAGGGATTTTTTGGAATTAAAAATTCGCAGAAAATAGAGCAGGAAATTATAAGGGTTACTGCAGAAAACGAAACCCTAATTCCACTGTAGCGCCGCGGAACCGCGGCAATAGCCTCCTATTGCGGCGGTTCCGCGGCCGTTTGTACTGGTTAGGGATTCGTTTTGATACAGTAATGCCCGTATCTGTTGCCTCTATTCTCTGGGAAGCTTTAATCTGCACTCAACAGTTGAGTTTTCTGGGGTTGTTTTGGGGATTCGATTATTCGATCGGATTGTCTAATTTTGTCTAAGTGTTGTCCGGATAATTTTATAAACTGTTAAAAAGTTCGAACGGATATCAATAACTCACTTTTTCCCTTGTCGGAAATTTTTTCAAAAGTTGGATTTTTTCTCGTGTTTAAGAACGTTCTAAGTCGTGCAAGTAACGCGGTGGACCCTCTTGAAGACAACAAACCTTAACTCGATTATGTAACCGTCTTGAACTGCCTTTTGAAGGCAGTACGGCGTGCCACATGTGAGGCGTTGGCTTGACCCTTCTACGGCTGGACCATTGGTACTGTGGCATGTGATGGATGTTTTTAAACTGATTTCAAGTGTTGAGATAAATTGGGAAAATCTTGGGTGTTTGATTATTCGATCGGAAAGTTTAACTTTGTCTATTTATCTGGAATGTGATACAATATTTGGAATCCACATGTAGTTATGAGATAACTGATTTGAATATTATAGACATAGCAGTTTAGTCTCAGATGATCGGTTGCCACGGAATTTTGATATGATCAAAAGTCCGTCGCAATCACGTAGTGTACGCGGATGCTCGCTGGGTAAACTTAATAGACAGCTACGCCCCATAGCCCCGACCAAGTGACTGTAGGAGAACCCCGTCACCGAAAGCATCCGTTCGGGTGCTCGCGGTAGCGGTGTTCCGCCTTGGTGCACTTCGTCGACGGCATCTGGGGGTGCGACCGTCTACTAAAGTTTGCGACGATCATTCGATCAGGACGTCGGGAATCTTGTTGAATTGCCCGACTTGATATTGAAAAGATTTTTCGATAAAGAGACTAAAATGCGGGGTTTATAATTGTTAGGCATGAGATGTCTAAGGAATTCATTTGGTTAGGCATGCGATGTCTAAGGAGGTTGCGGATTCCAACTGTTGTAGTTTTACACTTTCTTTTCTGTGACCGTAAGCGTAGTATGTGGTGTATCGCCGGCTTCGTTGCTATACATCAACGACAATCGGGGTACGCATACTTGCTTACGTTGATGATATGAGATATTATGTATTGCTGTGATATGTTATATTGGATCGTCGCGTTTTGAAAGCCGGGGGGTTTTATGTGAGATGAGAGTTTTTCTTTTTCATTCATGTAAAATTCATTTGTATGTAATATTCTTTTATTGGAGCACTTCCAGGTAGCGGAAGATGTCACCGTTGTATATTATTTACTTTTCCGCATTAGATAGACCCAAGGAGGGGAGCACAAGTAACCGGGTTCTAGGGTCCAGTAGGAGACCATCTCGAGGAGTCGAGACCGGGTCTCCTAACCCTAGAATTGGCAGTGTTGCTTGCCGCTCTCGTAGGGGTCTAGGGATGTGGGTTTAGCTATTCATCGCGACCGTGGAATCCGTGTTTTATACAGGTTCGTATTAAAAACACGGACGTCCTAGTATATCCAATATTTCATATATGTTCTTCTGCTGCAATGTTCTGTGATGAGATCATATTACCGCCTGAGATGAATGTTTATATTATATATGAGATATATGTTATATTGCAAATTTCGTTTCAAAAGAGATGCTTGTGAAGCATATTAAAATGGGACTTCATTAATGAGATTAATGAAATAAAAGAAACCTAAGATGTTGTAGAAACTTGTTTATAAAAACTGGTAGCTCTAGTTCTTGCTTTGCATAGCGGTGTTCCTCGTAGAATATCCAGCACCTTATTCGATAAGGAAAGGACCGAGATCCCTTCACCGGGAGTGACTCCTTTAGCAATAACTGGTAGATGCTACAAACTCGGTTTGTCTTTTGATTGCTTCTATAGTTCTTGCTTTGCATAGTGGTATATATGATATATCCTGCACCTTATTCGATGAGGAAAGGGCCGACGATCCCTTCACCGGGAGTGACCACTTTAGCAAAACTAGAAAAGCCTAAAACTCACTCCATTTAAAATCACTCGATTCTACAACGATATCAAGTTCATTACGCAAAGGGTTTTCATAAAAACCTGTCGTAGCCCTCCGTCATTTCAGATAGATATTATTTAGTATTCGTGCTATGTTTGTTGACTTAGTTAAGGCATAGTGTACGGTAGCTAAGTAATGTTTATCTGCTAAAACATGAGATGTGATTGGATTAGGGTATTCGTACGGCCTTGTTGACTCAGTTAAGGGTCGTACGGGTGGGTTTAATTCAATCGGGAAATGTACGGGTTGAACTTGACTTGCGATTTATGATTTGTTGAATTAGTTAAGGTCATAGATCGCTAGGGGAAAAATATTATTGGGAATTTCAAGTGTTGAAATTTGCAATGAGATTGCATACCTTCTATGAGATAGTTGGATCCCGATACCCGCTGCGAGTAAAAGTTACTCCTGGGAGAGTTTTACACATTACAATTAGCCGATCAAGTTGGTGTCTAGAAAGGTGTTAACGGGGTTACGCCTCTGGGAAAACGAGGTTTACTTTAATTAGGTTCATGTGAAAGCATGGGGGACCTCCCTCAAAGTACCGACACTGGCCTGGCTGAAAGATTGGCGAACTTGTAGCGTGTATTTAATCCCGGCTAGTCTTTCCTTTTAGGGTTTGAAGGAAGATTTGATTAAAACAGTGGGAGACATCCTGATTAGATATATTAGATAACCAATCTAATCTTGCAAGAACATACGCTGAGTGTTTTCTTCTCTCTCTCTCTCCAGGTAGCGACCATATCACGCCTTAATCAAGATAATTATACGGATTATTGACCGAACCCGCTTGTTATACTGAGCTGGGGAACGTTGGTCCCGCTCCAACTTATAATTGTTATAAGACAGAGCAGGAAATTGGGGAATACCAGATTTCCCGTGCCGCCCAAACGAAGAAAGTGCGTGTTGATGCATCACCTTCGGGTGTGTTCATTACACAGAACTGTTTCTCAGTATCCTTTACGTCCTGGATATGTGATACCGGATCAGGGTCCCGTATATGTAATCTGTTACATGGGCTACAGATAGGTAGAGAACTGAGAACGGGTGATAAGTTTTATGAGATAGAAAACGGTGCAAGTGTTGCAGCCAAGTCTGTTGGTCACTGTCACCCTGTATTACCAGAATACATTGATTCTGAACAAATGTTATTAGATACCGAACCTGATTTACAAAATCATATCAGTCTCTTTATTAGTAAAGAAAGGATATAATTTTGTATTGTTGGATAATGTTTTGAACATTTCCTATATCAAGAGTTGATCGGTTCAGGCACGTTATCTAAAAGCATTAATGTTCTAAATCAAACTACAGTTCTTACTATACAGAACACACACAAGAGGAAGAGTTCAGAAATGAACAAATCCTTCTTGAGGCATTGTAGACTAGGTCATATCAATGCGACCCGACTGGCTGAAGTTACATAAAGATGCATATTTAAATTAGTTTGAATTTACATCTTGTGAAACTTGCCGGACATGTCACAAAGATAAGATGATCACAGCTCTGTTTATTGGAAACAGAGAAAGAGTTAGTGAACTCTTGGGATTGATACATGTTGATGTATGTAAGGTCCCCTGTCTACACATGCCAAGATCGGTTCTTTCTACTACATTACATTCTCTGATAATCTCTCAAGATTCAGATATATGTTTCTGTTGAAACACATGTCCGAACCTTTTGAGATATTCACAGAATATAAATTAGAAGTAGAGAACCAAAATACGGGTATAAGTAATATGTCCTTTGATGAGATCAAGAAGGAGAATACTTGAGCACGGAATTCCTGGACTATTCTACAGGAGAATGAGATTCTCTCTCGGCATTACTGTAACATTTTCAAAAATATAAAATATTAATTTTAGGAATTTTTATAATTTAATATTATTTTATTGATTATTTTAATATTAAATCTATAATTAAATGCAAATAAATAGGAAAAAATTGAGGAAAATTCTAAAATAGGGTAAATTAGTGAATTATGACATTTTTAAGTTTTTGTGATTAGTTTGACACTAATTTAGTGCTAATCGCGATTAAAATCGCTAATCGGGTTTTTTCGACTTTTTGTGCAAGACATGCACATATCACTTTTTTTCTACACTTGTGCATTTTTCTAGCCATGGTTTTCATTTGGGTTTACTATTCTTGTGAGAAGGTTTTGGATTAAAGAGATAAAGGGAAAAAGAAAAAGAAAAAGAGAAAAGAATGAGGGTAGGTGAGAGAGAGAGGTGGACCTTTGACTTAGAACCCTTAGCCATTTCCCTCCCTCTCATTTCTCCCCCTCTTCCTCCTTGTTGCTGCTGCTGCCCTAGCCCCCATTCTCCCCCTCTTCAATCCCTCTCTTCATCTCAAAAACAACCCCAAAACCCTATGTCGGTTTCATTAAAAGTGTGCACGAGCCCGAGACCTTCAAGATGGATCAAGAAAGCATGGATTTTGGCCACTAGGGGCAACTCAAGAAAATTCTTGAGTTGCCAATTGAGGTAATTTTTGAACCATTATCTTAGTTTTAGCTTTACTTATACCCCTATGCAAGTTTAGAATCGAAATCGGGTGATTTGTGGATTTTGGTAAAAACTAGTAAGGGTTGAGGGATTTGTGAGTTGTGATGGGGAATTGAGTTCAATGAAGATCATATGAGCACCCTAGAGCTAGAAACCCAGTCCAATCCAACCTGAAACCAAAAATACGGAATTTCGGGACTTTCATGTCGGTTTGTGAGTGCTTGTGTGTGCAGGGAAATCTGGAGTATACTGGGACATTTCTAGATAAATTAAGCAATACCAGGGACCTAATTGAGACCCCAGGAGGCCACCCCTTGAAGACGAACCCCTTTGGGAATAGGGGGGCCGGCGAGGCCGGGCTTTAGGGGAATGTGGCTGGCCCCTCTGTGGTAAAATCTTTCCATGTTGCCTCCATACCTCATATACACCCTGCATAGCACCCTGGAGTTGTTTATTTGACCTGGTTTGGCCTGAGATGAAATCTGGGATCATTTTCTTTTGTTGCTGCTTTGAAATGTGAATTGGTTTTATGTATTTCGATTTCCAGATTTTGATATTTGTGTGTTATCTCGATCGTGTGACGTTTGTACGTCTATATCGAGTGATTTCGAGTTGTTTTGCGAAGGGTAACCGTAGGTTCTAACCTATAAGCCTTTTAGCGTATCGTGTTGGTTTTAGTGTGTCGTTTCAAGTGTTGAATTGGTTTTGATGCGATGCGATACGTGTGATTTGTGTAGGTACACCGCGACGATCCGAGGCGATGCGGAAGATGACGGTGACACCGACACCGACACGCAGGATACAGGTGAGTAGATTATATCTACAGGGGGAAGTCGGGTGGATGGCGTATAGCACCCCCGCAGTCCGTAATTAGTACTATGTAGTATATTTATATGTGTGATAGTTATAGTGTGTTATGGTTAGTTAGGGGTAGGAATAACTAGCGTAGTTCCTAGTTGCGAACCATAGGATAGATTTGCACCCACACGCATACACTCGTGTGTTGCTTATACTTGCGCTGTACTTGATGATATGGGATGACTTTGGAGATGAGTCGATGATGTGGGCTTTGTGCCACGAGATCGGTGATTTGATATGATCCGTATTTGGGATACGAAATGTGTTTCTTGCGGGCTTGGGATATGTGTTTATCCCCGCATGCATACTTCATTGATGGTATCGTTTTGTGCTAGACATAGAGTAGTACCCCAGATTATATGATCTGATGATCGTGATACCTGTTATGTGACGAGATAGTGAGATGTTGACCTGTACCCAGCTATTGGGATGCCGTACGACGATTTACCGTATGAGCTTTACATTGATGACAGATCCGCACTCATGACCTTGAGGATGTCATATGATATACTGTATCGTACGCGATACTATTGAGGCGGGATCACCGACTTATATATATCTATATATCGACTCAGATGTTAGGCGGTTTCCTTACCTGTAGCTCAGCTTGTTAGTTTGGCCGTTTAGTTTAGAGTAGTTGTTAGATTAGATTAGACTCCTACCTTTTTCAAAACTAGCGGGTCGTGGGTATTTTAAAAGACAGGTCAAGGGATCTACGGATATTTAAAAAGGCGTATCTTTTCATAAAAACACCGTAGCCCCTATTTTCAAAACCCCATGATTCGTGTTATTTCAAAAGGTACCAATTGTAGGACTTATGTAGATTAATGCAGATTAGTTTTAGTTACGTCTAGTTTCAGCTCCCACTCCCCTTTTGTGGTTCGCTTTGCATCGCATTCCTATATTATGTTTCATACTATATTGTTAATATCATGCTGATAGGACACCAGCACCATTACCGATGATGCGTATGTACCACGTACACTTACTTGCCGGCTCACACACATCTTCATCGGTAATTGCCATGTCACGTACACCTTAGAAAATATTATTGCTTGACATAGTCTATTAGCTAATAGTTTAGACATTGTAGTTATTATCTGCTACTTCCTGCATACTGCTATTCATTGTTATGCCGCATTCATGGATTCTCATGCATATATTCGCTATTTAACGTGCTATTGAGGTTTGGATTTGGATTTCCATGAGATTTTCTGGATTTTGAGGAAAACCGCAAAAACACAAATAAACATATTCTCTCTTTTAAAATAAAAAGTGCGGTTTTCCCATGATGTATGAGTCGTCCACCATGAGTTTGCTGATGGATTTGGAAACCCGATTCGAGGAGACGGATGAACCGTTTCGGGTACATGGTGGACCCGGTACGGTACCCCGGGGCAAGAGGAATGTGGTGATGACGTTGAGCCTGGCAGGGGAGTACTACCTACCGGTGATTTTACCCGACGCGTCGGATATCCGGAGGATACCGTCATGGTCTTGAGATTTATGGTAGGGGCCGGTCTGGACTGACGGCGCCCTAGATATTGTGGTCGAGACTTTGAGATATCGGGATATTGGGATTTCGTTTGTGCCGATGCTAGGCACAGTTTTATGCTGATTTCATTATGATACCTCATCTTTTAAATTACAAGGGAAATCTCACTAAAGTTTGAAAACAGTTGCTTCATGTAAATGTATTCTGTTTTTCACGCATTCATATCTCATTCATATGCTATATTGTTATCTGAGGCACTGACACAGACACAGGAGATTGCACTCGGGTTAGATATTTACCCTAGCCTTGTTACAGGCTGCATGTTTTATATTGAGGATTTCTTTTTACTGATCGTATTGACCTAGGATTATGTCTTGCTTTCGGTTTCTGCTTGTAGATATTCACTCCTCACGAGTTGGCAACTCACCCCCGTTGTGCCACAGTTCTTGCAGGTTCTGCCGTACAGGTTCCTTTGCGGTATTTCTGGCACATTGCTTCCTTGCGGGTGAATTGCATTTGGTAGGTGGTTTCTTTTGCATCAAGAACCACCATTGTACTTGTATTATTCTTTGTATCTAGAATTCCATCAACCGAAACTTGTATATTGTTTCAGACCTAGACTTAGTGATGTATTATTCGACCTTAGAGTCGTGCTTAGTAGTATTACGGTTTTCTTGTTGCTTTTGAGCCTTCTTTTGGATTTGATCCTCGCCACTTGGCGTTGTATATTATTGTTACATGTGTGGTTGTGACCGTCGATTGACGAAGAGCTAGCTCCCGCTTGGGGATGCCTTTATCATTGCATATATTGTTATTCTCATTGTACCCCATTCGGGGCCAGTTTTACAAAAGAAACTCTGCCGAAATTTTTAGAAAAGACTTTACATTTTTTTTAAAATGCACATTCGTCTTAGTTATTTAAAAACCTTGATTTCAAACATGTTTTCTTCACTTCTTTAAACCAGTTTCCTTACTTATTCTTAAAAATGGTTTTAGATTTCTGGGCTTTTGGCTTACTTGGATCAGATGGAGTCCTATAGACTTCATATGGTTCAAGGGCCAGTCACGTGCTCTTCCGGGTCGTGACAAAGTTGGTATCAGAGCGCTAGGTTGACCTTGGTTCGAGTCTAAGTTTGACTATGTGGAGCCTAGGGAGTTATTTATATACGGAACTTAGGCTTGACCTTACGGAACTTAGACTTGGTCGAGGGGGTGTTATACCCGAACTTTCGTCGTATTAGGATCACCCTTGGTTGATGGAATAGGTGACTAAAGTAGAGTGACGTACCGTTGGTATGTTCCGCGGCATACTTACGACACGCCACTCCGCTTAAGGAATCTTAGGATGTACATACTTTCGAGATCAGTGATTCTCTTCATATCCAGGATTATTTGTCCATTTGAGATCCCCGATTCTATTAGTTTCATGATCATACCTTCATTGATACTGTCCCTTCCTATGATCATGTATCCACTTTGGATCTGTTGTTTCCCTTCTTGCCACTGGTGTACTCTTTTGATACTCGATTGAGGTTCCTGTCACCGTGTTTGAGCGCAGTTTGGGCTGCTGCTAGGGTTACGGCCGGTGTGAGCTCGTTTGGTACGAGGGCCGACCATTGTGTTTTCTGGTGACATGGGAACGTCTCGAGTTAGTGTTGGTGATTGTGACCTCTAGTGGAGG
Source organism: Agapanthus africanus (assembly GCA_030015575.1). NCBI lineage: Eukaryota > Viridiplantae > Streptophyta > Magnoliopsida > Asparagales > Amaryllidaceae > Agapanthus > Agapanthus africanus. The sequence continues at coordinate 546,801,291 of CM057337.1, forward strand.
CGAGTGCTTGGTCTTGCACCGGATGATCGGGCCATTGTTAGAGCTGCCAGTTGAGAGAGGACTGTTGATGTACAGCATACCTCAGAGATTGTGATGTCGCCTACCGTGCAGACAGATGGACCAGCTGTTGCTGAGATTGACAGGATGTTGCTTTCGGAGCTTACGAGCTGAGATTGCCGGAGCTTTCAGGCAGATATGCGACAGATGATAGCTAGTCTACCTGATTTGAGAGACGAAGGTGATTCGTCCGATTTTGCGCCAGAGCGGGCCCAGTTGAGTTGAAGATTTCCAGTGTGGAGAGTCTTACTCAGATCTAGAGCAGACCGATTCAGAGATGACCGCCAATGTGTTGCCTTTCCTGGAGGATTGAGGCACTGTTCGGCGTACAGGCGTATGAGCCAGTTGTTGCTGCAAATGATGAGATATCGCCCAGATGATTGGAGCTACTGCAGCATGAGTATGTTCTTAGAGAGATGATAGCGAGTCGCTAGTCACCGAGGATGAATGACTAGGACGTGTGGTGAGTTCGCTTACCCCGATGCGAGGTCATCAGGTGGATTGTTTCCAGCTAGAGACGACTTCACGCAGGTTCGTTGAGAGTCGATTGAGACGATCGAATGTCAGGAGCCTATTTTCCAAGTTTAAAGTATACGGAAAGACATGCAGGTGATTCTATGGACCCTCTAGAAGAATGAAACCCTAACTCGACTTAATGACCGTGTGAAAGCCTTTGAACCTTCGGGTTTGCGGCGGTTCCTCGGCGCCATTAGTGAGGCTTGGGTTGCCCTTCTACGGCTGGACCACCGACGCTGTGGCATGTACTCGATACTATTAAACTGTACCCGAGATGTGAGCTCTTGGGGGATTATGAAGATCTGAAGAGTCGATCGGATGGTTCGACATCTTTCGGATATCGTGATGGGACACTGCTTGGGAGACTCCAGATGCGAGCGTAGCCGTCGGAGCGCAGTTCGTGTAGCCACGATGAGATAAGTCCGAATCAGTCGACATTTGAGCAGAGTGAAGAAAAGAGTTCGTACGAGGTTTCGACGAGATGACGTCCCACTCCGCTGACATCAGAGATGTGATATGCACCCCGAGGCGTGGTATATGGATATATCTTCCAGAACGAAGCGCGATAAGTATGCAGCCGTTCCGGAATAAGCTTTAGCTTCAGCATTGGATGACGACTTCCGGGCAATTCGGCAGGATTGAGATTTGAGAAAGGAACCTCGACAGGACCTTTCTGGAGTACGATATGAGAAGACCAAGACCAGGAGTGGTCGTATTGCGCACACCCAGCAGGCCAGAGTTCGGCATTGTCGACGAGGTAGTTGACCAGGATCGGATAAAGGAACTTAACCAGATGTGTTGCGAATTGATCAAGGACGGACGAGTGATGAGTATTCCTCCGATGGTTGGGGCGTGTTCCCGAGGACCTGTTCGTCCTGGCATCTTCTCTAGAATGATGAAGCTACAGAGTACGCGATTTCGAGTCCGTGCGAGAGACTTCAGATTGACCGTGGCCGAGAACAGTGCAGTGCGTAGTAGCTTGGCGTGACGTCATAGTAGACGACGATAGAGACTGGTGGAACAAGAGGTTCGTGTGAGACACTGACGAGCTGTCATTGCTTCCCGTCGAGAATAGAGACCTGATATGCTTACAGAGACGTTGGGATGTGACCAGTTTCTGAGGAAATATTGTGTTGAGGAAACAGACGTCTCTCCAGTGTAAAAAGGTTATGCAATAGAGCCAGCCTCCGTAAAGATCGGCATAGACGAGATCGGAAGAGACCTTGAGCAGGATTCCTTCCAGGACATTGCTGCAATGATGTTTGCACCCAGGATCAGATGTGTGACGTGCATTCAGAGAGCCAGAGGCCGACGCCAGTGATATGCTGCCTTACGAGTGGTCGTGAGGTTTGACCGGGAGGTGACCAGAGAAGTGCCAGAACGGAATCGTCCCCGTTAGCACATCTGACAGGGCCGATGAGCCGATTGACTGTGAGATTGGTAACCCACAGAGAAGATAAGGACTCAGAGTCAGAGGACGCCAGACCGTGAGCAAGAGGCAAGTAGATATCCTGCGCTGCTAGCAGTGGATGCACCGACTCCTTCGCGACCTCGAAGGAGGAACTACCGACGACGGTATTTATGATTTGTGATTTTGTGATTTGATTATCACGTATCCGTCATTTTGGATTTCGGTATTTTGGGCGTTCTGTTTGCTTGATTTAGTTTTGATGACTGAGTTTCATGATATTGGTTTCATGCACCCACTGGATATTTTTATATTTTGCGCAGAGTTATTACATTTGAGATATTGATTGAGATTTCATGCCTACCGTATGCAGTGATTTGATTTGCACTTCCAGCGTGGTTTTCATGCACCTTTAGTGTTTTGTTATACGATTTTGGTGCACGCCAGATGCACTAAATCGGGATTCTTCGTGCATGTCACATGCACCTGATTTTCTTTCTGTCAGGCACACACGTTGCCTACGACAGATGTTCCGTGCACACAGTTGCACCTAGATGTTGTTTTGTACCTCTGTTTGACACATTTATGGATTTTGATTCCTTGCGCACCAGACGCATAGGATATTTTTATATATGCATTTTGGGGATTGATTTCTAGTAGAGCAGTATATTTTTACGATATTCTCTATGTGTTGATGTTTTCGGAGCCCCGACAAATGGATTATACTGAAATTGTTTTAGTAGTGGGGGTTTAAATTTAAATTCGGGGACCGAATTTCTTTAAGGGGGTAAAAATGGATTGTAACATTTTCAAAAATATAAAATATTAATTTTAGGAATTTTTATAATTTAATATTATTTTATTGATTATTTTAATATTAAATCTATAATTAAATGCAAATAAATAGGAAAAATTTGAGGAAAATTCTAAAATAGGGTAAATTAGTGAATTATGACATTTTTAAGTTTTTGTGATTAGTTTGACACTAATTTAGTGCTAATCGCGATTAAAATCGCTAATCGGGTTTTTTCGACTTTTTGTGCAAGACATGCACATATCACTTTTTTTCTACACTTGTGCATTTTTCTAGCCATGGTTTTCATTTGGGATTACTATTCTTGTGAGAAGGTTTTGGATTAAAGAGATAAAGGGAAAAAGAAAAAGAAAAAGAGAAAAGAATGAGGGTAGGTGAGAGAGAGAGGTGGACCTTTGACTTAGAACCCTTAGCCATTTCCCTCCCTCTCATTTCTCCCCCTCTTCCTCCTTGTTGCTGCTGCTGCCCTAGCCCCCATTCTCCCCCTCTTCAATCCCTCTCTTCATCTCAAAAACAACCCCAAAACCCCATGTCGGTTTCATTAAAAGTGTGCACGAGCCCGAGACCTTCAAGATGGATCAAGAAAGCATGGATTTTGGCCACTAGGGGCAACTCAAGAAAATTCTTGAGTTGCCAATTGAGGTAATTTTTGAACCATTATCTTAGTTTTAGCTTTACTTATACCCCTTTGCAAGTTTAGAATCGAAATCGGGTGATTTGTGGATTTTGGTAAAAACTAGTAAGGGTTAAGGGATTTGTGAGTTGTGATGGGGAATTGAGTTCAATGGAGATCATATGAGCACCCTAGAGCTAGAAACCCAGTCCAATCCAACCTGAAACCAAAAATACGGAATTTCGGGACTTTCATGTCGGTTTGTGAGTGCTTGTGTGTGCAGGGAAATCTGGAGTATACTGGGACATTTTTAGATAAATTAAGCAATACCAGTGACCTAATTGAGACCCCAGGAGGCCACCCCTTGAAGACGAACCCCTTTGGGCATAGGGGGCCGGCGAGGCCGGGCTTTAGGGGAATGTGGCCGGCCCCTCTGTGGTGAAATCTGTCCATGTTGCCTCCATACCTCATATACACCCTGCATAGCACCCTGGAGTTGTTTATTTGACCTTGTTTGGCCTGAGATGAAATCTGGGATCATTTTCTTTTGTTGCTGCTTTGAAATGTGAATTGGTTTTATGTATTTCGATTTCCAGATTTTGATATTTGTGTGTTATCTCGATCGTGTGACGTTTGTACGTCTATATCGAGTGATTTCGAGTTGTTTTGCGAAGGGTAACCGTAGGTTCTAACCTATAAGCCTTTTAGCGTATCGTGTTGGTTTTAGTGTGTCGTTTCAAGTGTTGAATTGGTTTTGATGCGATGCGATACGTGTGATTTGTGTAGGTACACCGCGACGATCCGAGGCGATGCGGAAGATGACGGTGACACCGACACCGACACGCAGGATACAGGTGAGTAGATTATATCTACAGGGGGAAGTCGGGTGGATGGCGTATAGCACCCCCGCAGTCCGTAATTAGTACTATGTAGTATATTTATATGTGTGATAGTTATAGTGTGTTATGGTTAGTTAGGGGTAGGAATAACTAGCGTAGTTCCTAGTTGCGAACCATAGGATAGATTTGCACCCACACGCATACACTCGTGTGTTGCTTATACTTGCGCTGTACTTGATGATATAGGATGACTTTGGAGATGAGTCGATGATGTGGGCTTTGTGCCGCGAGATCGGTGATTTGATATGATTCGTATTTGGGATACGAAATGTGTTTCTTGCGGGCTTGGGATATGTGTTTACCCCCGCATGCATACTTCATTGATGGTATCGTTTTGTGCTAGACATAGAGTAGTACCCCAGATTATATGATCTGATGATCGTGATACCTGTTATGTGACGAGATAGTGAGATGTTGACCCGTACCCAGCTATTGGGATGCCGTACGACGATTTACCGTATGAGCTTTACATTGATGACAGATCCGCACTCATGACCTTGAGGATGTCATATGATATACTGTATCGTACGCGATACTATTGAGGCGGGATCACCGACTTATATATATCTATATATCGACTCAGATGTTAGGCGGTTTCCTTACCTGTAGCTCAGCTTGTTAGTTCGGCCGTTTAGTTTAGAGTAGTTGTTAGATTAGATTAGACTCCTACCTTTTTCAAAACTAGCGGGTCGTGGGTATTTTAAAAGACAGGTCAAGGGATCTACGGATATTTAAAAAGGCGTATCTTTTCATAAAAACACCGTAGCCCCTATTTTCAAAACCCCATGATTCGTGTTATTTCAAAAGGCACCAATTGTAGGACTTATGTAGATTAATGCAGATTAGTTTTAGTTACGTCTAGTTTCAGCTCCCACTCCCCTTTTGTGGTTCGCTTTGCATCGCATTCCTATATTATGTTTCATACTATATTGTTAATATCATGCTGATAGGACACCAGCACCATTACCGATGATGCGTATGTACCACGTACACTTACTTGCCGGCTCACACACATCTTCATCGGTAATTGCCATGTCACGTACACCTTAGAAAATATTATTGCTTGACATAGTCTATTAGCTAATAGTTTAGACATTGTAGTTATTATCTGCTACTTCCTGCATACTGCTATTCATTGTTATGCCGCATTCATGGATTCTCATGCATATATTCGCTATTTAACGTGCTATTGAGGTTTGGATTTGGATTTCCATGAGATTTTCTGGATTTTGAGGAAAACCGCAAAAACACAAATAAACATATTCTCTCTTTTAAAATAAAAAGTGCGGTTTTCCCATGATGTATGAGTCGTCCACCATGAGTTTGCTGATGGATTTGGAAACCCGATTCGAGGAGACGGATGAACCGTTTCGGGTACATGGTGGACCCGGTACGGTACCCCGGGGCAAGAGGAATGTGGTGATGACGTTGAGCCTGGCAGGGGAGTACTACCTACTGGTGATTTTACCCGACGCGTCGGATATCCGGAGGATACCGTCGTGGTCTTGAGATTTATGGTAGGGGCCGGTCTGGACTGACGGCGCCCTAGATATTGTGGTCGAGACTTTGAGATATCGGGATATTGTGATTTCGTTTGTGCCGATGCTAGGCACAGTTTTATGCTGATTTCATTATGATACCTCATCTTTTAAATTACAAGGGAAATCTAACTAATGTTTGAAAACAGTTGCTTCATGTAAATGTATTCTGTTTTTCACGCATTCATATCTCATTCATATGCTATATTGTTATCTGAGGCACTGACACAGACACAGGAGATTGCACTCGGGTTAGATATTTACCCTAGCCTTGTTATAGGCTGCATGTTTTATATTGAGGATTTCTTTTTACTGATCGTTTTGACCTAGGATTATGTCTTGCTTTCGGTTTCTGCTTGTAGATATTCTCTACTCACGAGTTGGCAACTCACCCCCGTTGTGCCACAGTTCTTGCAGGTTCTGCCGTACAGGTTCCTTTGCGGCATTTCTGGCACATTGCTTCCTTGCGGGTGAATTGCATTTGGTAGGTGGTTTCTTTTGCATCAAGAACCACCATTGTACTTGTATTATTCTTTGTATCTAGAATTCCATCAACAAAAACTTGTATATTGTTTCAGACCTAGACTTAGTGATGTATTATTCGACCTTAGAGTCGCGCTTAGTAGTATTACGGTTTTCTTGTTGCTTTTGAGCTTTCTTTTGGATTTGATCCTCGCCACTTGGCGTTGTATATTATTGTTACATGTGTGGTTGTGACCGTCGATTGACGAAGAGCTAGCTCCCGCTTGGGGATGCCTTTATCATTGCATATATTGTTATTCTCATTGTACCCCATTCGGGGCCAGTTTTACAAAAGAAACTCTGCCGAAATTTTTAGAAAAGACTTTACATTTTTTTTAAAATGCACATTCGGCTTAGTTATTTAAAAACCTTGATTTCAAACATGTTTTCTTCACTTCTTTAAACCAGTTTCCTTACTTATTCTTAAAAATGGTTTTAGATTTTTGGGCTTTTGGCTTACTTGGATCAGATGGAGTCCTATAGACTTCATATGGTTCAAGGGCCAGTCACGTGCTCTTCCGGGTCGTGACATCCTCCGTATACACCACAGCACGTCAGTGTATCGGGGCGGAGCAATCACACCCTATATGATATGGTGTGCTCTATGATGAGTACTGCTGAGTTTCCTATTTCCTTTTGGGAGTTATGCACTTGAGAAGCTGCATACCTATTGAATAGGGTTCAAATCAAATCAGTTGCCTACCACTTCATATGTGATATGGAAAGGAAAGAGCCCATATCTTAAGCTCGTTAAGATTTGGGGTTGTCCGGCCTATGTCTAAAAGCAAAATCCGGACAAGCTCGAGGCAAGGTCTGTTATGTAGAACTGGAAATGTTCCAGCTATACAAACTGCAGCTGATGATTTGATAGAACCAAAGGATTCAATAGTTTCCAACGAACCTCAGCCTCTCCGCCGATCTAGTAGGGTTCCTCACCCACCTGAGAGGTACTTCGGTTTCTCTATGACAGTGGGAGCGAGGATTGCATCATGAGATGATGACCCAACTAGTTTCGAGCTGGCCATCAGGAGTGGGACTCTATAAGAATGGCTGGATGCTTAGCGATCTGTGATGGAATCCTTATACACCAACAAATTATGGACTTTGGTTGCTATATCTGAAGGGTTAAATCCCCACCAGGAGCGAGTATATCTTGAGAAGATTACTTGGTGTACATAGAAAAGTTGAGACTTTCAAAGCTATGCTTAAGTCCATCCAGATCCTACTTGCCACTGCTACATTCCATGACTACGATATCTGGTGGTTGGGTGTCATGACTGCTTTTCTAAATGATGTTTTAGAAGAGAGCGTCTATAAGTACACAACCAGAGGGCTTCATAGACAGTGGGAGCAGCGGAAACGTGTGCAAGATGTTTTATATGATAAAACAGACATCGCGGAGTTGGAACATCTGTTTTGATGTGGTAGTCAAAGAGTTTGACTTCATCAAGATGGTAGATGAACCTTGTATATTAAAAAAGGTAGTAGGGAGTATGGTGGTGATCCTCGTAGAGTACGCGGATGACATACTCTTGATAGGGAAGGAGTTTCCAATGCTACGCTCGGTCAATCTCCGCTTATCACAACGATTCTCCATATAGGATTAAAGTGATACCTCCTAAATCCTGGGTTTTGGATCTATGAGATAGGTCTAATTGGATGTTAGGATACCAACTAGTTGTCGTGAGATGGTATCAATCGATCATGGGGAGAATCACTGGAAAGGTTCCAGGGTGATAAGGACGACTGAATGTCAGTCACAGGCATTGTCTTTACCCTCAGTGGAGGGACGGTATGTTGGAAGAGTTCCAAGCTAGATACCGTGACATACTAGACGATTAAAGGAAAGATACATCGTTACCAAGGATGCTACCAAAGAGGCAGTCTGGATATATATAAGTTCATGAGATGAACTTCGTTCCTACCATTGTGTGACAATGGAGTTGTGGCTTATTCCAAGGAACTACCGTCCCATCAGACATCCAGATATAATTCTTAGGCAGTATCACCTGATCATGGAGATGGTTGATCTCCAGGGAGATCGAGGTTAGGAGAGCAGACACAGAGGACGACAGCACGGATCCATTCACAAAGGCTTTTTTCCCAGTAGAGACTTTTATGGGATGGTTGAGTATGGGATACTTCAACCGCAGCTAATTGTTGGGTATGTGATACCACAACAGATGGCCCTAGTGCAAGTGGGAGATTGTTAGTTATATGTATGCCCTAGAGGCCATTACTGTACATACGATGTATATTGTAATGGATGCTTGGACATATATAGGGAGGACTTTCTTGCTCGACATGATAGTATGCTATCTGGTTATATTTTATCTTAACATGTACTCTGATTGTCTCTATATTACATGTTGATAAATCCCTTAGGATGTGTACTCGACTACTGGGACTATGATGAGATCATACTAGTGGGGCTATGGTAGTCGACGAGTACATCCTATAACTGTTCCTAGTCGATGGTGTCTCGAGACAAAGCATCGATACACCAGAGTAGACTAGCGTATACGCATCTTGACCCATATGATGGGCGATGGATGATCCCATATCCATCAGTGTTTGACATCAAGGATGGTGTACGGGTGCTCAGTGGAGACTGGGTACACTGGACGGACTCGCCGAGAACTCCCAGATGGTATTATACCTCACGTCAGATGGCAGTTCTCCGGTGACACTGGTACAGAGTAGTCTGTTGACCCGAGATCGTCATATAGTCTTGTGTGATTCCCGCTGTGCTTTGATTTACATCATACCACGTCCAAGAGGGTGTGCAAAAAGGTGGCTTTTGGGTACAGTCCCGAATCACATGGAGGCAATGAGCGATAGGAGGGGATTCGTCTCTCCCGGTATAGGGAGTTGATGTTGTGCTGTGTTCGATTGGTTATAACCGGAAATCCCTGGCCAGGGTTGCTGAGATTTACTGGTAAGTGTTATCAGTAGTTTCTCGAACTGTTATAGACCTCATATCGACACGACTTATTGAGCTACTGGGGTCTGACGTTTACCACCCCTAGGCGAGATATGCGACATATTAGACGACGAGACCGGACTGTACGGGAATGTTACTGTTTGGATTCACAGGAGAATGTACAGGCTTGCTTGTTGATCTTCTGAGCGCTCAATACCTGGGTAGCTGTTACGTTTAGCTGACCGCTTGCAGCTTGTGGGTGTTTGATATGATCATCACTTACTGCCGGCGTATTGACGATTCTTTAGAGTCCTACACAGAAGTTTCTTGACTCAGGCAAAACGGAGTAGGAGCACATATGTGATATGTGAGGGACCGAGGATAATGCGATATGTGATACCGTATTATATTCTCGCGATATTTGATATCAACCGGGTCATCGGATCAAGTGTTGATTCGATGAATCGGTACGGATAAATATTAGTCGGTTATATGCGATATAGCCGGATTGTCGGATCAAGTGTTGATTCGATAATTTAATGTATAATAATATATATGGTATATTAAAATGCGTTAACTAATATTAGCTCACTAAAAGATTCTTTTTCTCACTCGGGTAATACATTGATATACATGCGATATATGTTAAATGTATTATTTTATTTTGTTAAGATAAATATTATATATATGATATATAATATTGTAACATGATATGATAAATAATGCAACATGTTTAGTGGAGTTTAAACATGATTAGGGTTTGGATTAGGGTTAATCTTTCTAGATGATTCTAGAAGGTTTTCTTTTTTGTTTTGGAAAAGATATTTACAAGTGACTCATTCTTAACTCAACCCAAACCCTAACCCTTGGTTAATTCTCTACAATGGTTAAGTCAACCATGGTTTCATTATTCTTCATATTAATCCTTTCATTATTCATCACAAAAGAAAATGGATCACTATTCTTCTTCTTCCTTGAGTTCTTCTTGAAAAGCTTTCTTGTTTTGATGTTTGTGATGAATAAATATGAGAAAAAGATAAATAAAGAGAGAAAAAATCCTACTTCATCATCCTCATCTTCCCTTGTCCTTTAGATGAGAGTGTTCACTCAATTTTAGTGAGTGTTAGCTTGTGTTAACGAAACTTCAAGGTAGATCATCTTAGTATCGAAGATCGGAAGCAAAGGTTGCATCTTTCTCTTCGTGGAACCTCTCGAGAGTCCGGAACCCGATGATCGCAGCGAAGGGACCACAACACGGAGCATATAAAGTGAAGGACCGGATCTACAAAGGTTGTAATCCCTCTCACTTAGTGTTAAAGTTGTTAACATGCTAGTTTTCGCTTAATCTCTAGTTTAAAGATCCGTATTCGGGTTGTTCGGCACGGCTAAATTTTTAATCGGGCATGGTTGGTGCCTCGTAGACCCTTGTGCGCGTGCCTAGCAACCCTACAAGTAGTACCCGACGAACCCCAGCCTCTCCGCCGATTTAGCAAGGTTTCTCACCCACCTGAGAGATACTATGGTTTTCTCATTGATGGTGGGAGCGAGGATTGCATCATGGAAGATGATGACCTGACTATTTTCGAGCAGGACATCACGAATGGTGACTCTGTGAAATGGCTGGATGCAATGCGATCTGAGATGGAATCCATGTACACCAACAAAGTATGGACTTTGGAAAATGCTCCTGAAGGGGTAAAACCAATTGGGAGCAAGTGGATCTTTAAATAGAAAATTGGTGTAGATGGAAAAGTTGAGACTTTCAAAGCTAGACTTGTTGCAAAGGGTTTTCGTCAACGACCAGGTATGGATTATGACGAAACCTTTTCTCCAGTGGCTAGCTTAAGTCCATCCGGATCTTACTTGCCATTTCTACATACCATGACTACGAAATCTGGCAAATTGATGTTAAGACCGTCTTTCTAAACGGTGATTTAGAAGAGTGCGTGTACATGACTCGGTCAGAGGGCTTCATAGATAGTGGAAGCAGCAGAAAGGTGTGCAAACTGCTTAAATCCATTTATGGGTTAAAGCAAGCATCGCGGAGTTGGAACATCTGCTTTGATGTTATAGTCAAAGAGTTTGACTTCATAAAAAACATAGATGAACTTGTATCTATAAGAAAGTTGCAGAGAGTAAGGTTGTCTTCCTCGTATTGTACGTCGATGACATACTCTAGATAGGAAATGATGTTCCTATGTTGCAATCAGTCAAGCTCTTCTTATCACAAAGATTCTCAATGAAAGGTCTAGGTGATGCCTCCTGCATATTGGGAATCATGATCTATAGAGATAGATCTAAACGGATACTGGGATTGTCCCAATCCAGGTACATTGACACCATACTAAAAAGGTTTAGTATGGAAGAATCTAAGCATGGGAACCAACCCATGATCTCTGAACTCACTCTCTGAAAAGAGATGTCTCCCAAGACTGATTTGGAGAGAGCTCGCATGCAACAGATACCCTATGCTTCGGCAGTAGGCTCTATCATGTATGCGATGCTATGTACCAGACCCGATGTAGCATACACACTAAGTGTAGTGAGTCGGTATCAAGCAGATCGTAGAGAGAGTCACTGGACAGCTGTGAAGAACATTCTCAAGTACTTACGAAGGACTTAAGAGATGTTCTTGGTGTATGGTAACGGAGAACTCCAGGTGGAGTCCTTTACCGATTCCAGCTTCCAAAGTGATAAGGACGACTCTAAGTCACACTCGGGATTTGTCTTTACCCTCAATGGAGGAGCGGTATGTGGAAGAGTTCCAAACAGGATACTGTTGCAGACTCGACGATTGTGGCTGAATACATCGCTGCCAATGATGCTGCCAAAGAGGCTTCCTGGATAAAGAAGTTCATTATTGAACTTTGTGTGGTTCCATCCATTGAGCATCCAATACCTCTGTATTGTGATAATAATGGAGATGTGGCTTTGTCCACGGAATCCAGGTCTCATCAGAAGTCCAGACATATTCTGAGGCGGTATCACCCGATCAGGGAGATAGTTGATCGCCGGGAGATTGAGGTCAGGAGAGTAGATACGAAGGACAACACCGCGGATCCACTTACGAAGGCCATTCCCCAGATACAGTTTGAGAGATTATTCGGGATGCTAGGTATGAGATACTACAACAGCTGGCCTTAGTGCAAGTGGGAGATTGTTAGTTATGTATATGCCCTAGAGGCCATTGTTGTATATATGATGTATATTATAATAGATGCTTGGATATATATAGAGAGGACTTTCTTGCTCGTCATGATAGTATGCTATTTGGTTTCACTTTATCTTAACTTATTGACTTGTATTTGTTTACTGTCTTACTCTCATATGTTGATAAAGCCCTTAGATCTGTACTCGACTACTGGGACTATGATGAGATCATACTAGTGTGGCCACGGTAGTCGATGAGTACATCCTATATCTGTTCCTAGTCGAGGGTGTATCGATACTGGGCATCGATACACCAGAGTAGACTAGCGTATACGCATCTTGACCCATATGATGGGCGATGGATGATCCCATATCCATCGGTGTTTGACATCAAGGATGGTGTACGGGTGCTCAGTGGAGACTGGGTACACTGGACGGACTCGCCGAGATCTCCCAGATGGAATTATACCTCACGTCAGATGGGAGTTCTCCGGTGACACTGGTACAGGGTAGTCTGTAGACCCGAGATCGTCATAGAGTCTTGTGCGGTTCCCACTGTGCTTTGATTTCCACCTTACCACGTCTAAGAGGGCGTGCAAAACGGTGGCTTTTGGGTGCAGTCCCGAATCACATGGAGGCAATGAGCGATAGGAGGGGATTCGTCTCTCCCAGTATAGGGAGTTGATGTTGTGCTGTGTTCGATTGGCTATAACTGGATGTCCCTGGACAGGGCTGATATAGAGATTTACTGGTAAGTGTTACCAGTAGTTTCTCGACCCGTTATGAGCCTTACATCGACACGACTTATCGGTTACTGGGGTCTGACGTATACTACCCCTAGACTAGATATTCAACATATCAGACGAAGTGACCGGACTGTACGATAGTGTTACTGTTTGGATTCATAGGAGAATGTACATGCTTGCTTGTTGATCTTCTGATCGCTCAATACCTGGGTGGCTGTTAATTTAGCTGACCGCTTGCAGGTTGTGGGTGTTTGATATGATCATCACCTGCTACCGGCGTATTGAAGATTCTTTAGAGCCCTACACAGAGGTTTCTTGACTTAGGCAAAATGGAGTAGGGGCACATATGTGATATGTGCATGACCGAGGATAATGCGATATTAGACACTGTATTATATTCTCGTGATATTTTGATATGAGCCGGGTCATCGGATCAAGTGTTGATTCGATGAATCGGTACATGATATATTAGTCGGATATATTCGATATAGCCGAATTGTCGGATCAATTGTTGATTCGATAATTTAATGTATAATAATATATATGATATATTGCATTACATTATCTAATATTAGCTCGATTTATTGATTCATTTTCTCACCGGATAGCACATTGATATATATGCGATATATGTTAATTGTATTATTTTCTTTTGCTACAAAATATATTATATATGTGATATATAATATTGTAACATATTATAATTACTAATGCAACATGATTAGTGGAGATTAAACATGGTTAGGGTTTGATTTGGGTTAGTTCTTTCATGAACCTTCTAGAAGGTTTTCTTTTGTTTTGAGCTAAGATATTATGCTTGATATTTTAGTGACTCATTCTTTAACCCAACCCAAATCCATAACACTAGTGAATTCTCTACATTGGTTAGCCTTGTCATAGTTGATCATGGTTGCATTTGTAATCATATATCATTTTCATTATTCATCACAAAAGGAATTATTCATTATTCATCTTCTTCTTCCTCCTTGCAAAGCTTTCTAGCTTTGAGTTTTGTGATGATTAGTGTTAGAATTTGAAAACAAAAGAGAGCATAAATACTACTTCATCATCCTCATCTAATCTAGCCAATAAGATTAGGGTGTTCACCTCATTAGTGAGAAAGAGCTTGAGTTAAACAAACTTCGAGGTAGATCATCGGAGAAAAGGAAGACTACAAGCTAGCATGGATGATTCGGGTTGTGGAGCTTCTCTTGAGTCCGGGAGATCGTGGATCGCGGCGAAGGTACTTCTGCTCGAAGCTTATGAAGCGAAGGAGCGGACTACAAAGGTTGTAATCCCTCACTCTTAGTTGTAAAGATGTTTACTTGCATGTTAAATGTTGGATGTAGTGCCCACAATGCCAATTATTGGATCGCAGGTACGTGATTGCAATGATTGAGGAAGACCTATACCGGTAGCACAGTCTTACTCGAGATGATAGTATGCTATCTGGTTTACCTTTATCAGTCGAATACAAGTTCAGGTGACTGATCACTATTACACGTTGATAGAGCCATTAGGATCTTGCTTGACTACCAACAGTATGATGGCGATCATATACGTGAGAGTTGGGTAGTCCATAAGCACATCCTTAAAAGTTGTCCCTAGTCGTGGGAGTTTCGAGATAGGGCATCGATACTCCGGAGTAGACTAGTGTATACAGTCGAGACCCCAACGAGGGGCGGTGGCCGGTCTCACAAGCCATTGGTGTCAGTTGGATCACCTAAGATGTATACAGGTGCATATTGGGTTATGAGTACACCGGACAGGACTCGTCGGGAACCTGCTCGTTGGTATTATACCTAGCGTCAGATAGCAGTTCCCTGGTGACATGTGTGCAGGTTAGTTCATCGACCTGAGGTCTTCATTTGTCTCGTGTGAGTTCCCACTGTGCTTTGATTTCTACCCTACCAGGGCTCAAAGAAGTCGTGCAGACAGGTCTTTTTTGGGTACAGTCTCGAGCCACATGGAGGCAGGTGAGCGGATCGGCAGAGGACTCGTCTCTCCCGGTATTGGGGGTGAGATCGTGCTGTGTCTAGGAGAGCCATTACACCAAGTCCTTGGCCAAGGCAGGTGAGAATTACTGGTGAGTATTCCAGTAGTTTCTCAGGGTGTTCAGGGCTTCTCTCCGACATGACTTATACCGCTATTGGGGGTTTTACGTTACCAGCCCCCTAGGCTCGATATGCGATACTCATAGACGAACGGACCGGACTTTATGTATATTGTCACTGTTAGGCTCAGTAGGGTTCCAGGATGAGTTCGCTCATCGGCTTCCCTTGAGGTCAGTACATGGGCAGCCGTTACGCACTGCTAGTACCACTGACGTGCTTGTGGTTAAACCCACTGCCAGGGTACTGATGAGTCATTAGAGTCCCCCACAGATAGTTTCCCAAGTTCGGGCAAAACGTTGTAGAGGTCGTATGGTTTTATGGCAGGGTTCGGAAAATGCATGTGCACTTGTGCACGTGTCATATTTCGGACAGATAATACTTGTGGGCTTTGGTTTAAGCCAGATCCATTTATTATATTGAGTCGGAATATTTTAGTCTCTCGTATTCATATTCGGTCGGAATACGAATACAGGTATGTATATACAGGTGTGGGGTATTTTCGTAATCCGTTACGAGAATATTTTAGAAGATGCATTTCATTTTGGATTAATCATTTTGGTTTAAATGATTATTTGGTTTTGGAAATGGTGACTCATTATGGATGACACATTTATTCTAGCATTTTCATTAGTGACTCATGCTAATGAGTCACTAAGTGAGTCATGAAGAATTAATGGTGTTTTGTTTTGTGGATGGATATTTTGAGAAGATATTTTCTTTAGATATTTTCTTTTGGTCTTTGATAAATACATCCTCATTTTTATCTATTCACATAAGAAGAAAAAGAGAGAAGTTCATTATGCTTGGTTTTCTTTTGCTCTCTTGATTTTCTTGAATTCACCATTTCCAAACCCTAGCATCTTCTTCAACCTCCACCCTAACCCTCTCATGTGATGAGAACCCTAGGGTGTTTGAGGCAAAGTATTATACTCGTTCTCTACTTCATCTTGGTCATCTCTTTTAGCAGATTTAATGAACGAGTTACCTCGGTATAGTGGCGGGAGCCCGTTTAAAGATCCGTAGATGTGGTGCCACCTCGACGAGGAGCCAAGAGATCGGAGTTGCCGCGAGGAGCGTGGGATGATGGCTAACGACCGAAGGACTCGGATCGATCGGTATAGCCTTTCTACCCCTTTACAGTTGGTTAGTTTAGTGTTAATGGCAAGATCCGGGTTATAGTATGAGATAGCGCCAGTTATAAAAGTTTTTGTTCCGCGTTTGGCGTCAGAATGACGGCCGGGGTGTTACCGTAGACTTACATGGCATCAGAGCCACGCCATTAACCATTACTAGCTTGTTCTAACGCGTTTAAAATATCGATAGAACGAAATTCCAAAACCGCATTTTTCAGGCTAAAGTTTCTGTCGATTTTTAAAACTGGTCTAAAAATCATTTTGAGCATCTCAGAAAATCGAGCAGGCATTTTTAAGAAAACTGAAGAAATTTGGTCTACTGTTTCCACAGAACTGCCGCGGAACCGCTGCACAAACCATGGTTTGGCCGCGGTTCCGCCGCCAGTTTGTGGGAACAGTAAACCCTATTTCTTCTGTGTGTTCAGCATGGGAAATTGTGGTTTCTGGAATGTTTTGTTTGGTACCAGATTTTGTTTGTATACTGCAGATGTATGTGGGGCCCACTTCGGGAAGTTTTGTCGATCGGAATTTTAAACTTGTTAGTTTACAGTACTTACATTATATCTCCGACCGTGAATGTCATTCGAGCGGTAAATTGCGTCTAATTGCTATAGTCCTTTTAGACGGATTTGCGAACGTGACATTCGCGTTGATGTTCTGTGTTGTGCTGTGAGTTATGGATTTGTCGTGGTGGATAGCAGTGTGCAATGGTAGTGCAGTTTGGAATTATTTGTACATTTGATATTACGGGGTGAGCGTCCAACATGTGGGTTGCCGTCACTGCCTGTTTGTATAATATTCTTTTGGGGCACGACTGGGCTGAGGTCGATGTACCCGTTGTACATATTTTTCATTTCTGTACTAGGTTTACCCCGCGATGGAGTGCACGGATAGCCGGGTTCTGGAGGGCAACTGGTCTGCATCTCATGGCTTTGAGAGGCAGAGGGGCCTCACTCTAGAATTGCCAGACTATTCGCCGCACTCGTAGGGGGTACAGGTTGGCCAAAGGAGGGGTGCTCAAGTTACCGGATTTCGTGAAGTGCAGGGTGGTCCATTCACTTTGCTGTAGGGGGCTGCCTCGCTTCAGGTTTTGGTGGGTAACTTTCCGCACCCATAAGGGTCTAGGTTTCATTGCACAGGCTATCCACACGACCAGGAGAACGTCGGGTTTCAGTAGCGGCTCTGTGAAACCCGGGGATCCCAGATTATCTGTATTGTTCTGTGATGCTTATTACTTTTCTGTAATGTTGCATTTATCATGCCTGGAGCGATTATTGTATATTGGTATATATACTAGTAGATGTTGTATATGTTTTACACCCGCGCTAGTCCAGTCCCCGCTCTGTCGTTAGTTAAGTAACCTAACGGGTGATGACGGGACCCAGTGGCGAATGCGGATGGCATATACGTACATTTTATTTTCATTCTTTTTTGGTGTGATTAATTGATGGCACTGCGTTGATTCTGATCAATGCAAAGGAAAACAAACCTGTTTGGACGTTGTTGGAACAGTTTTAAAAAGTGCTATTAAAAGGACGTTTTCTTTTGTTTTGCACAGTGGTATTCGGTTGGAATATCCTGCACCTCATTCGACGAGGCAAGGGCCGATATCCCTTCACCGCGAGTGACCCGTTGGGTGGAAGTTTGCGTCAAGGTAATAACTTCACTATAGTCGATTACATGTTGCTTTGCATCGCGGTATTCAGTTGGAATATCCTGCACCTCATTCCACGAGGAAATAGCCGAGATCCCTTCACCGAGAGTGACCTCTTTAGCAATAGTTTTCGCCACTATATTTTTTATGAAAAGCTATCAGGTTCCTTCAACGAGATCAAGTCCATTACGTTAAAGGTTTTTTGCCAAAAACCAGTCGTAGCCCTCTGTCGTTTCAGATGGGTAGCACATAGTATTCATGCTATGTTTGTTGGCCTTCGTCAAGGCATAGTGGATGGTAGCTGCTTGTTACTTTTCTGTTGCATAGATAGATGAGTTGGTTTGGGACAGTCGTATTACCTTATTGGCCTTCGTCAATGGTATGTACGGTTGGGTTCAAATTGTCAAGATAATGACGGGTAGAACTTGACATGTGACTTATGATTTGTTGGCCTTCGTCAAGGTCATAAGAACATGGGGAAAAAATCACATCGGGAGTTTCTAAAGAAACTGAAACTTGCCAGGCATGCGCATACCTTCTGGAGTGTAATAACGTCAGTGGATTCCGTCACGCTATCATGCGATGAGAGTTGGATCCCGATTCCCACTGATGAGTTGGTTTACTCTTCGGGTGATCCCGATTGATTCTTCTTTCAGGTTTGGAGGAGAATTTGACAGTACAGTGGGAGGTTTCCTGATTAGATAAAGTGATAACCATTCTGATCTAGGTTAGAGTGCACGCAGAGTGTTTCTTTTCTCTCTCTCTGGCAGCGACCATTGACCGACTCTAGACTATGACTCAATGACAAAGTTGACCGAACCTTCTTAAAATACTAGCTTTTGGATTGTCCGAGTTGCATAAGTCATTGCCATTCCTTCTTTTACCCACTGTATTTCTCAGAACACCTCATATCACTACGAACATCCACTTCCATTGGATAGATCCATCGTATGGTTATATACGAACTCAAAGGGACTTCTTCGAGGATGGATCAAGGTTCAAGAGAAATTGAATTGGTTTATTCGATTGTCTTTTATCATCACCTTCTCTCAGGTTGCGAGGGCTCCTTAGTTTAAGAGAGTACACCTATTACGCTTATTGGATAGTCTTCTTCCAAACCATAGGCAGGTGCCGAAAGATAGGGAATGAAGAAAACCAATTAGCCTAAGCAGGGTGTACAGAAGGTAATAAGTAAAGACAAAATAAAGGGATTAGAAAGAGGGCAAAGTAAATTGCGACTGTTATCATTTACAACCAAACCCCGTATTTCATCGCCACTCCTACTTCACCTTTTCTTTTTTCCATAGTTCGGGAGAAATAGAATAAAGTATTATTCAGTTGTCTTTTATCATCACCTTCTCTCAAGTTACGAGTACTCCTAGGATTAGGAGAGTACACCTATTATGCTTACTAGATAGTCTTTTTCTAAACTATAAGCTGGTGCTGAACGGTAGGGAAGGAAGAAAACCACTTAGCCGAAAGGGGTGTACAGAAGGTAATGAATAAAGGCAAATAAAAGGATTTGGAGAGATGGAAAAAAAATATACAATTATAGTCATGAATTGGATTATGGAAGAGGCATTACTAGGAATACCAGGATACCCCTATGAAACATTTTCATGTTTCAGTTTCACTGTGCATTGTTAAAGGAAAACTGATTTCCCGATTATATACTTACTCCAGGGTATGAATTTACCAGGCATGATTCTCACATCTGTATGGTTTTACAGATGATGAGTGGGAGTAAATTATTGGGAATAAGGTGATCATCCTCATTATATCGGAATTCGTTGTAATTGGTGATATTTGAGGAAATCGCCTGGGTTTTTGCCGGACGACATGTATTTGGTTTTGAGTATCCGTTGTTGTGCACCAATTTCAAAATGATATATCTGTAGGTTTATTTTTATAAAGTGAGATATAACTTTTTTGAAATTATGTCCGTGACATTTACCTATATCAGTTGACGATTGGGTAAGGAGCATTGAACAACGGAGTAGTTCTTAACCATAAGTACAGTTTTCAACCTACGATGCATAGGTTTTGAGTTATTCAACTCAGCGGACTTATACAGAGTATTGTATGTTGTCCAGTGTCCATCAGGACAAAGGGGTTGGTCCTTGTACTATATTCTATTTGCTTATGACTTCTCTGGTTTTTAGACAAGTGTTTCGTAGAAATACAAGGTTTAAGTTTCGAGATGTTGTGGGTATAGGAATAAAGTAGAGAACCAGATGTCGCAAGTATCAGGATTCTTCAAAGAGATCGAAGATGTAGATACTAATGATTGGTATTCAGTTGATAGAAATGGTTTTGAGAAACTTGTTTCTCTTTCAGGTTACTCATAATTGGATGTATTCCCAAGTTGAGTAATGCTGATTAGCCTCTTTCCATTAAGTTGATATGCACTGGAGACAGCTGCATGATTTGAATCTCGTTCCAATTAAATAAGTGCCAAAGTTTCTATACTGGATATAGAATGGTTCATATCTTAACAATGTTAAGGTACGGGGAGTTGTCCGGCTTATTCTTAAAACCAGACTCTGGATAACTCAAGCCATGTTTCTGTGATGGCAGTTTGTGGGTTGACCTGGGCTATGTCGAGGGTTGATTTTCTACCATCTGGAAGATCAATGGTGATATTGTTCTTGACTCACCACAGTTTTAGTAAAATGGATTTTTTTCAGAAAACAGTAGTGGGAGTATGGTAGAACTGGAAGAGATTCCAGAACCGCAAACGATTACGGAAAATTTAATAGGACCTAAAGATTCAATCAGGTTTAACATTCCATTAGCCACTCCGCAGATATGGTGTGTAACCTCAGACACCCGAGAGGTACTTCGGTAGCCTTAAGGAGGGTGACAGGGAGATTCTTGTTTACCCAAACTTGACACTACTGTTGTTCCAGGCTATGAGACCCGGCAGGAGGTTAATTATAGCGTCGTTCTAAACTAGCTTTAGAAGTGCACGTATATATTATTCTGCCAGAGGGTTGTTGTGGTCAGTGGGAGAAGCAGAAGTATAATGGGCAAGTAGCTAATGTCTATTTATAGACTAAAGCAGATATAGCAGAGACAGATCATCTATTTTTGATGTGACAGTCATAGGTTTGACTTCATCAGAATAGGGAATGGATCTGTTAAGAAGGTAGTAGGGTGTGATGTCCTGGTATTTGGATGACATACACAGAGTAGGAAGTAAAATTCCTATTTTACGATCGGTTGTACTGTGGTCGTCACACAGTTTTTTCCCCACAAAGGATATGGATATAATATCTGACATTCTTGTTACTAGATCTATGGTTTTAGATCTAGATTTGGGTAGTTTCCCAATGTGGGTACTTTGACAGTATTCTAAAGGTATTTAGAATAGATGACTCCTGGCATGGTGGTGTACCTGCAGGTGATAGAGTCACCCTCTCTAAAGGTGTCTTACAGACAAAAGGGGATACATGATTGGCATATCACTTGCTTAGGCAATTTAGTCAATCGTGAGATGTCAAGTACCACACCAGATGTTGTTTTTGCACTAGATGCAATAAGTTTATATTAATCCAATCCTGAAGAAACATAAGGAAGCAGTTTTAGAACATAAGTGCATGTTCTATGGATTTGATGACGGCAGCCTCCTTCGGGAGACGGTTATCATTCCAGGCTTCAAAGGTGACATGGATGACATAGTGATTGTCAGAGTTATAGTTTTCCCTCTGATGAGGGACAATATTATGGACAGGTGGTCCAAGAGGATACTGTGGGAGGCATGGTGGAGGATACTAATTAGGTTCAGTTATCGATACAGTCTAAGAAGTTTGGATTTGGAGTTCATTTATGAACTAGGTCCATCAGATATCCAGACATACTATAAGACAGGTATTACTCAATTTGGGAGATGGCTTTGTCCACGAATTGGAGATTAAGAGAGACATAGAAAGAAACATCGGGGCAGATCTACTCACTGAGGCTATTTCTCGAACACGAGAGTTTTACAAAAGAGCTTTGTGAAACTGATTAGTAGAGGAGTTGGGTGTTCAGTATCACACGGGCTGTGAGTATGCGACATCGCAATAATTAGCCTTAAGTGCAAGTGTGAGATTGTTGGATGTAGTGCCCTCAAAGTCAATTATTGGATCGCAGGTACGTGATTGCAATGATTGAGGAGGACCTATACCGGTAGCGCAGTCTTACTCGAGATGATAGTATGCTATTTGGTTTACCTTTATCAGTCGTGTACAGGTTCAGGTGACTGATCACTATTACACGTTGATAGAGCCCGTAGGATCTTTCTTGACTACCAACAGTATGATGGCGATCATATACGTGAGAGTTGGGTAGTCCATAAGCACATCCTTAAAAGTGGTCCCTAGTCGTGAGAGTTTCGAGACAGGGCATTGATACTCCGGAGTAGACTAGTGTATACAGTCGAGACCCCAACGAGGGAAAGTGGCCGGTCTCACAAGCCATTGGTGTCAGTTGGATCATCTAAGATGTATACAGATGCTCATTGGGTTATAAGTACACCGGACAGGACTCGCCGGGAACCTGTTAGTTGGTATTATACCTAGCGTCAGATAGAAGTTCCCTGGTAACATGTGTACAGGTTAGTTCATCGACCTGAGGTCGTCATTTGTCTCGTGTGAGTTCCCACTATGCTTTGATTTCCACCCTACCACGGCTCAAAGGAGTCGTGCAAACAGGTCTTTTTGGGGTACAATCCCGAGCCACATAGAGGCAGGTGAGCGGATCGGCTGGGGATTCGTCTCTCCCGGTATTGGGGGTGAGATCGTGCTGTGTCTAGGAGAGCCATTACACCAAGTCCTTAGACAAGACAGGTGAGAATTACTGGTGAGTATTCCAGTAGTTTCTCAGGGTGTTCAGGGCTTCTGTCCGACACGACTTATACCGCTATTGGTGGTCTGATGTTACCAGCCCCTAGGCCCGATATGCGATACTCATAGACGAACGGACCGGACTGTATGTATATTGTCACTGTTAGGCTAAGTAGGCTTCCAGGATGAGTTCGCTCATCGGCTACCTTTGAGTTCAGTACATGGTCAGCTGTTACGCACTGCTAGTGCCGCTGACGTGCTTGTGGTTAAACCCACTACCAGGGTACTGATGAGTCATTAGAGTCCCCCACAGATAGTTTTCCAAGTTCGGGCGAAACGTTGTAGAGGTCGTATGGTTTTATGGCAGGGTTAGGAAAATGCACGTGCACTTGTGCACGTGTCATATTTCGAACAGATAATACTGGCGGGCTTTGGTTTAAGCCGGATCCATGTATTATATTGAGTCGAAATATTTTAATCTCTCGTATTCGTATTCGGTCGGAATATGGATACAGGTATGTATATACAGGTGTGGGGTATTTTTGTAATCCGTTACGAGAATATTTTAGAAGATGCATTTCTTTTTGGATTAATCATTTTGGTTTAAATGATTATTTGGTTTTGGAAATGGTGAATTATTATGGATGACATATTTATTCTAGCATGTTCATTAGTGACTCATGCTAATGAGTTACTAAGTGAGTCATAAAGAATTAATGGTATTTTATTTTGTGGACGGATATTTTGAGGAGATATTTTCTTTAGATATTTTCTTTTGGTCTTTGATAAATACATCCTCATTTTTATCTATTCACATAAGAAGAAAAAGAGAGAAGTTCATTATGCTTGGTTTTCTTTTGCTCTCTTGATTTTCTTGAGATCACCATTTCCAAATCCTAGCATCTTCTTCAACCTCCACCCTAACCCTCTCATGTGATGAGAACCCTAGAGTGTTTGAGACAAAGTATTCTACTCGTTCTCTACTTCATCTTGGTCATCTCTTTTAGCAGATTTGATGACCGAGTTGCCTCGGTATAAAGGCGGGAGCCTATTTAAAGATCTGTAGATGTGGTGCCACCTCGATGAGGAGCCAAGAGATTGGAGTTGCCGCGAGGAGCGTGGGATGATGGATAAAGACCGAAGGACTCGGATCGATCGGTATATCCTTTCTACCTCTTTACAGTTTGTTAGTTTAGTGTTAATGGCAAGATCCGGGTTATAGTATGTGATAGCGCCAGTTATAAAAGTTTTTGTACCGCGTTTGGCGTCAAAATGACGGCCGGGGCAATACCGTAGACTTACATTAAACCCTAATAATCTAGCAAACATCCCGGCTTTGGGTTGATCGGCACGTCTAATTTTTGAATCGGGCATGGTTGATGTCTTATAGACCCTTGTATGAGTTCCTAGGAACCCTACAAAACTGGGTACACAAAAACAGTTATGCAAAACCAAAATATATCCACTTGTCAATCCAAGGTGATAATCCCCTACGGATACAGCACCCACGCTAGCTCCGTTAGCTATCTGGAGGGTCATATCACCAACCTTCAGCACTCTATGGTTTCTCAGTGCCTACAATGAATTGCATTTATGAGATCCTGATCCGATATCCAATACCCAGGAAGTAGAGTTGATTGACAGACAATTTTCAATTACAAACACACCTGAAGTCAAAGCCACAGCTTGCTTCGGGTCCTGGTTCTAGGCAATCTAAGCTTTGCAATCTTTCTTCCAATGGCCTTTCCTACGACAGTGGAAGCACTCGTCCATTGCCACTACTGGCACCGCAACCTTAGCCTTTTCCTTAACTCCCGCCTTACCAACACGACCTCTTGGTTTGGTAGCAGCCTTCTTCTTCCTTCCATTGGCCCTTGCCTTGGACCCGGAAGAGGAAGCACCGCGAACAAACATAGTGGGTGTTTCCCTTGCTTTCTGCAAGATGCCCTGCACTCCTCAACATGTTAAGGAGTTCTGGAAGTTCAACTTCTTTTCCTTGAATGTTGAAATCCAGAATAAACTGGGCGTAGGTGGAAGGAAGTGACTGAAGAACCAAGTCTGTATATAGCTCGTTCTCTAATGTCGTCCCGAGGTCCGCGAGCTCTTCTATATAGCCAATCATCTGAAGGACATGTTCTCCTACAGATGATCCAACGGGCAGCCTCGACTGAAACAAGTTCTTCGAGGTCTCGTATCTAGCTATACGAGATTGCGCTCCATACAGTTCCTTGATGTGGAGAAATATGGATTCAAGATCCATATTCTCGTGCCTCCTCTGATGTTCATTATTAATAGAGGCAAGCACGATGCATTTGGCCTTCGCGCAGTCAATCTCCCAGGTCTTGCGGATTCCCTTATCCGCAACACTGGATTCTGGACCAGGAACAGCAGGTGCCTTATTAGTAAGGACATACCCCAATTTGTCATAAGTAATTGCCATCTTGACATTCCAGAACCAGTCTTTATAGTTTGGCCCTGTCAAAATATTTTTATCTAATAGTAACTTAAGGCCTGTCATGTTCTGGGTCGCTGCAATTAAGAGAGAGAGGGAACACTTTAGCATGATGCTCTTGCAAGTTTAGAGTGGTTTTTAGTTTATCTAAACTGGATGGCTCCCACTGTTTCTCGAATCCCTCCTCAAACCAAAAAGGAAGAACTAGTCAGGACTATTCTTACCGTACAATACTTGCTTAACCGTTCAGCCAGGCCGGTGTCGGTACTTCGAGGGAGGTTTTACGACGCTTTCGCAAAGTTCCTTAATTAAATAACCTCTTTTCTCTAGGGGCGTAGCCCCGCTGACACCTTTCTCGACACCTACTTGGTTTATAGCATTGATCGTTAAGTGACGAATCTCCTGATGAGTGGCTGATACTCACAGTAGGATCGAGATCCAAATATCATCGTGTGATAAAACTGAAGGAATCCTACAAAAATTACCACACACCAAATGGTATGTAACTTTTTGCAAATTTCAGTTTCTTTAGAAATTCCCGATATGGATTTCTGCCCCATGCTCTTATGACCTTAGCGTTGGTAAAAATATCATAAGTCACATGTCAAGTTCTACCCATTATTATCTTGTTAATTTGAACCCACCCGTACATACACCTGTCGTTGGTCAAAATACGTAGCTTGAATACTACTGAATGCCCAAATGAAATGACGGAGGGCTACGAATGGTTTTGGCGAAACCGTGAACGTAGTGAACTTGATATGATCGAAGGACCTGATAGCTTTTAAAAGGAGTGGTTAAGCTCCGCAATTAAAAATATTTTCTGTTTTTAAAAATAACCGAGTGGTTTCTTTTAAACTGTTCCAACGATTCAACTTTGGTTTATTTTCTTTACATTAATATAATGCGTCCCATCAATTAACCTATCATTGCAGAAAACAACGAAAATACAACGTCCTCTTATGCCATCCGCATTCGCCACTGGGCCCCGTCATTCACCCGTTAGGTTACTTAACTAACGACAGAGCGGGGGCTGAGCTAGCGCGGGTGCAAAACAAAAGTGACGCCTAATAGATATCATATATAGATATTGTACATTCGTCAGACGCAATAATAGGCATTCCAGATCACAGATGAACATATTGGATTTTCTACGAATCCGCATTACTTTTGAGCCTGCAAAGAAAGACGGATTACACAGTCGCGATGAATAGCCAAAACCCCACCCTAGACCCCTACGGGTACGACAAACTACCCGCCAAGTACCCGAAGTGAAGCGGTCTCCCTCAACAACGTAAGTAGGCCACTAAACACTTCAAAGTACCCGGTAGTTTGTGCACCCCAACTTGGGTCTATCCTAGGAGCAGAAAACAGTAAATGAAATAATACAACGGTGGCTACAACCTCAACCCGGATGTGCCCCGCAAAAGAATATTACAACAAATTATAATTTACATTTGAATGAAAGAAACACTCGTCTCACATCCCCGGCTATCCATTCACGACAATCCAACAAGTCCACAATCACAAACCAGTAAAAACCATTATAGAAATGTGCAACCCCCTGCTAACCGACATACTAGCAGTTAGGGGAGATTTACGAACACATTAAACACAACACAGATATAATCAAGTTAGCTAAATCTCTTAGAATTTCGATCAATCAGCAATAATGAATCTACTCCAAACAAATCTCTGTCCACATAAAACCTGAGCAGAAACAAATCATCCCAGAAAACACAACATCAACACAGAAGAATAACTGAGCAAATTTGGGTTGACTCGGAGTCAACTCGGCCGCGGATCCGCGGCGGATCGCATGGATCGGCGGCGGTTCCACAGCGCTATGGTCGAGTCACAGTCCCAAATTTCTTCACAATTCTTAAAATTCCCTGCTTGTATTTTTAAGGGTCCCTGAAAAATTTTTAGACCCCGTTTTAAAAACGGCAGAAACATGGTGAAAATGATGTTTTTTCGGATTCGTTTTGCGATCGAATTTCTAACGATTTTGCTAACAAGTTAGTTATGGTTTAGCTAGGCTTTGATACCACTGTAAGTCGACGTTAGACATCCCACATGGTGCGGGGTGGCGGAATAGGTAAAACAATCATTTTGTTTAAACTAACATCGACTAACTTTACGGATCTTTGCTAAACCCTAACTAACAACTATATAGAAGTGATTAGCTACTATGAAAGATGATTATACGTAATGATTCATGTCCTTCTTGTCCTTGTAGTTCACTTCCTCGTCGATCTCCTCGATGTGATAGAAGTTCCACCCGAGAGCTACTTCTCCAAGCTTTAACCTCTCACGTGAGGCAACTAGGTTGCTATCAGTGCTAATCAAAGTAACCTAGAGGATATAGAAGAGGATTATGGATCTATTAGTCGTGCTAACCCTTGGATCTCAATACATGAGAGGTTAGTGTTAGTTCTTTGAAGAGAGAGAGCTTGAGGAGAGAGAATGTGAAAGTGAGAATGAATAAATATCTTAAGTCATTTGGATAAATAATGAAGCATGAAAATATCTAAGTAATAATATCTAAAAATATCAACCATGCTTCATTAATTACTTTGAGGTGAATCACCTCATGACTCATGATGTACTTAATGCAAATTACACATCATCTCCTCCGCCTCATTAAGCATAATTCATAATGAATTAAAACATAATGAGCCACCATTCTTCTAGAAGCTTCTCGAGTAATTACAAGAAAACCCCTCCTATCCGTAAAACACGGAAAAACTGAGACTGTATAAATCCAATAATCCAATATTAGAATCTGGCTTAAACTAAAGCCCGCTAGTATAAACTGTCCGAACATCGTACGTGCATAAATACACGTATGTATCCGAATCCTGTCGTAAAACCATACGACCTCTATATCGTTTTTCCTAAAGCAGGGAAACTCTCTGTATGGGACTCTAAAGACTTGACACTTACACTGGAAGTGGGTTTAACCACAGGCTGCAAGCGGTACTAGCTGTACGTAATGGTCCCCAGGTAGATGTCGATAAGAAGGCCGATGAGGAAACCCATCCGAACTCCTACTGAGCCTAATGTGACAATCTCCGTACAGTCCGGTCTGTTCGTCTAGGACTATTGCATATCGGGCCTAGGGGGCGGCAAGCGTCAGTCCCCTAAAAGCGATATAAGTCGTGTCGGAGCGAAGCCTATTACACCTTGAGAATCTACTGGAAATCCTACCAATAAATCTCATTTGCCCTAGCCAGGGGATTTGCATAATGGCTCTCCAAACACAGCGCGATATCAACTCCCAATACTGGGAGAGACGAATCCTATCTAAACGCCTCTTCCTCCAAGTGTTTCGGCACTGCTACCTGTTTGCACGACTCCTTTGAGCCGTGGTAGGTTATCAATCTAAGAATAGTGGGAACACACTCGAGACGAAGCAGCGGTGTCAAGTCTGCAGACTATGTTGTACTCATGTCACCTGGGAACTGTTAACTGACGACGGGTATAATACCAACCAACAGTTCCTTACGAGTCATGTCCGGTGTACCTGTAACCCAACGAGCACCTGTATGCTATATCCAGTACAACGTACCGATGGATGTGGGATAGACCATCTCCCCAGCTGGGATGAGAAGCGTACACACCAGTCTACTCCGGAGTATAGATACCCTGTCTCGATAATCCTACGACTGGGGACCTGAAAAAAGGATGTGCTTGTAGACTACCCAGCCCCCACTTGTGTGATTGCCATCACAACGCTGCTAGTCAAGCAAGATCCTAAGGGCTCTATCAATATGTATTCGTGATATGCTAACATATACACATATTAAAATAGATATAAACTAAGTAGCATACTACGATGTTTAGCAAGACTGTTAACATAACTGTGAATATCCCAAGCTTCCATTAAATAATATACAAGCTAGTATGATACAATAATGGCCCCTAGGGCATATACATTAACAAATCCTATATACATGATAATATAAAAGGCATCCCTAATTGGATGATAGCTCTTCGCCAATCGGTGGAATCACAACCACGCAAGACAGAATATATGTATACGACGCCCAATGGTAAAGATCTGCACAAAGAATAATGAAATAAGCAAGACATCAACCCACCAAGCAAACATAAACCCCATCGCTCGAAGTCTCGCAACTACAAGTCTTGCTAAGTCTTACTACATATACAAATACTAGTTTCTGATTGATGGAGTTAACTAGATACAACAGGAATAATAATACAATAGTGGCATGATCAAACATGTACAACGTACCGAAACAAAACCCTCGAATGCAAGCTGAGTGCCAACGATGCCGCTACTGATCCATGCGGTCAACCTGCAAGAAATGTGGCACAACGGGGTTGAGTTGCCAACTCGTAAATAGAAAACATTATCAGGTAGAAATCGAAATAAACAATGATTCCTAGGTCAACTATATCATAAAGGTAATAGGATGATATCTAGGGTGACCGTATCTGCATATCTGCCAACAATATAATCAACAACTGTATCCGTGTGGATAACATCTACGTGTCCACCAAAGACACAACAACATCATGCATGTAAATATTATAAAAGCATATGCATGAAAATATAAGGATATCAATCTGTGTGTCCATCAACGACACATCAAAATCATGAAACCTGAGTGTCCAACATCGACACTCGAAACATCATGAAATCCGTGTCCAAGATTGACACGTAAATTCTCATATATCTGGCTCCGTCAGTACAGATCGGCCCACGGGCTCTGTCTGCGGGATCGGCCCTCGGGCACCGGTATAACGAATCGGCCCATATCCATCTCTTGACTCCGATCGGTATCCTCCGGATAACCGCCAGGTCCAACCAATCACCGGTGGGTAGTAGTCCCTCTGCCAGGCTCATCGTCTACTGCGCGACATCCCTTTCTTGCTCCGGGGTACCATACCGGGTCCACCATGAACCCGCAAACGGATCATCCAACTCCTCGAATCGGGTTTCTATCACACGTTTCAGAACCGAAAAAACGTATGGTGGACGCACTGAAATACCATATCAAGAGAAACCAGGTTTTTTTTAAAACAATATATAATTTCCTTTGAAATTTAACCACGGTTCTCAAATCCAGAATCTCATGAAAACAGCAAATCTCAATGCGTATAATCATAAAGCATGATGTATGCAAACATATAACCGTAATGTGAGCATATCAAG
Organism: Agapanthus africanus; assembly: GCA_030015575.1. Classification (NCBI taxonomy): domain Eukaryota; kingdom Viridiplantae; phylum Streptophyta; class Magnoliopsida; order Asparagales; family Amaryllidaceae; genus Agapanthus; species Agapanthus africanus. The sequence continues at coordinate 546,831,838 of CM057337.1, forward strand.
TATATCATGCGACATTGTATGGTGATGTGAACATAGCAAGTATATTGTGCAACATAGAATAATGATGTGAGCATAGCAATATATATCCTGGCATGGTGTAGCAATACTACTGTGTAAGTGACATAGCAATTATCAATGATGAAAGTGTGTGAGCCGGCAATCTGTGTAAGTGTAACATACGCATCATTGATAATGGTGTAGGTGTACTAGCATAGGTACATATAATGCAATAAGAATAACATGAATTTAGCATAAAGTACATCGTAAGCGAAACGCTACAAGGTATACGTATCTACAACATATCCGAGTCGGTGAATCTATCAATCGGCATCCAGCCTCACAATATCACATACGGTATAATCCATTGTATAGCATCCTCTAGTCAAGGGTATGGATCAATCATCAAGTAAACTCATCGCGTACGGTATCCGTCGTACGGCGGCATTTACCATTCGGGATCCTATCAGTCTATAAGACAATGAGGATATGGACCTAACGTCTTGTATGACATATCACTCAAGATTCACAACATTATATATATTTATATACCTATATCCCAGGTCACAACCGTATAAATCTCATATCATGGGACCGACAAAGATATCAACTATCTCATATCGACTAACTTCCATATAACTACATATCAGACCAAGTCATCATATCACATCGTATACTCTTCTCATCGCATTAATATCTCATATCAAGTCATCTTACATATACACTCTATCTTATACATAAAATGTCATGCTACTCTAAAACTCATATTTATTCTAGTGCAACTACATATCTATAAGTCGTGATTCATATTCACTTTTCATATCCATAAAGCTTTCATCTCATATCTCAATATATATATATATATATATATATATATTCAATCACTCATATACTCTCTAACTATCTTTTTAACCATATCCATAGTTTTCTAATATAGGTTTCTACGATTGTATCGTATAGATTGGTTTCCATTATAATTTGCGGGAGTGCTATACGCCATCTACCCGACTTCCCCCGTAGATATAAATATGCTCACCTGTGGAACTCATTGTTCAGCCATAGTCGATGCGCTTCGTCGTCTCGGAATCCACACGAAAGTACCCACAATAAATACACAATCGCAAATGCTATTAAAATCAAGTCCGGAAAACCAATACAGCACACGGTGCACTCATAGATTTCAACCTATAGTCTACGCATGCAAAAACAACCAAACAACCCTTGTCGTTGACTTACAAACATCCAACGACCCAATACATTATCAAATGCCAAATCCCAAATTAATAAATCATAAATTCCATATTCAGCAGCCTAGGAAAATGGTCCTAGATTTCATCTCAGGTAAAAAAGGACTAAACTAGCAGTACAGTGGGATAGTATGAGGAGTATGTGAGCTACTGGACCAAACTAGACACCAAATAACACAATTTGGCCGGCCACATAGCCTGGATATCTGCTCGGCCTTGTAGGCTCCGTTGGGGTTCGTTTTCTCAGGGTGCTCTCCTAGTGTCTTAAACTGGTCTCTGGTATTGTTTGTTTTTCTCAGAATTATCCCAGGTTGCTCCAGATTCCTTGTTGTTAGTTGTATGTATGCCCTAGAGGCCAGTATTGTACAGATGATGTATATTATATTGGATGCTTGGACATATATAGAGATGAATTTCTTGCTCGATATGATAGTATGCTATCTGGTTACTCTTTATCTTAACATGTATACTAGTCTGTTTAAACAGTCTTATAGTTACATGTTGGTAAAGCCCTTGGGATGTGTACTTGACTACCTGGACTATGATGCAGATCATACTAGTGGGGACATGGTAGTCCATAAGTACATCCTTCAAGGTCCCTAGTTGTGGGTGTATCGAGACGGGGCATCGATATACCAGTGTAGACTAGCGTATACGCTTCTCGACCCATGAGATGGGCGATGGATGATCCCATATCCATTGGTGTTTGACATCAGAGATGGTATACGGGTGCTCAGTGGAGACTGGGTACACTGGACGGACTCACCGAGAATTCCCAGATGGTATTATACCTCACGTCAGATGGCAGTTCTCAGGTGACACTTGTGCAGGTTAGTCTGTAGACCCGAGATCGTCATAGAGTCTTGTGTGATTCGCACTATGCTTTGATCTCCACCTTACCACATCCATAAGGGCGTGCAAAACGGTGGCCTTTGGGCACAGTCCCGAGTCACATGGAGGCAATGAGCGATAGGAGGGGTTTCGTCTCTCCCGGTATTGGGGGTTGATGTTGCGCTGTGCTCGATTGACCGTAACAGGGAAGTCCCTGGCCAGGGGTTATCAGAGATTTGCTGGTAAGTGTTACCAGTAGTTTCTCGACCCGTTATGAGCCTCACATCGGCATGACTTATCGGTTATTGGGGTCTGACGTTTACCACCCCTAGACTTGATATGCGACATATCAGACGAACAGACCGGACTGTACGGTAAGTGTTACTGGTTGGATTCACAGGAGTGTGAGCGGGCTAGCTCGTCGATCCTCTGATCGCTCAATACCCGGATGGCCGTTACATTTAGCAGACCGCTTGCGGCTTGTGGGTGCTTGATATGATCATCATCTGCTACCGGCGTATTGACGAGTCTTTAGAGTCCTACACAGAGGTTTCCTGGCTCAAGCGAAACGAAATAGGAGCGCATATGAGATATGTGCAGGACCGAGAATAATGCGTGTATGTGATACCGAATTCCATTCTCGCGATGAATGTTTCGATTGGTTATATGCGATATAACCTAGTTATCAAATCAAAGATTGATTCGATAAGTCGATGCATTGTATAATAGTCGGTTATGTGCGACATGACCGGATCATTGAATCAAGTGTTGATTTAATGATTTGATGTATAATTATATATTTGATATATTACTTTGCATTAACTAGTATTGGTTCATTTTAAAAGGATTTTCTCACTTGATGTGCACATTGTATATGTGATATATTTTTGTGTACACATGTTTGTATCATGTTTGATGATACATGTTAACTTGCGCTTGTGTAAAGATTAAACCATGGTTAGGGTTTTATTTACTTATTCATTTATTTATATTGATTATTCATTTTGGAAAGGAAAAGAAAAATGGTGGTTTTATTTGTTTCTTTCATGAAGCTTCATGAAGAGTTGAATAATTGACCATTTTTGTTTTCTTCTCTTAACCTAACCATGCACCTAACCCTAGTTTGCTCTCTACACTTCACCATGGTTAGTATATGATAAGTAATGATATTATTCTCATTTTTAATCTAATACTTATCATATTCTAGCTTCATCTTCTTCTTCATCTTCAAAGAAAAAGCTTAAGTCCATTAATGGCAACTTGAGCTAAAGTGTGAGAAATCCAATTCTAAAGTGAACCCACCTCCTATTTCTTCACCCTCTACCTCTTGCCAAGTAGTATAGGGTGTTTTATTCACAAGTTTGACAACTTGATGGAGTTGGAGCTTGAACTTGTGATGCCTCGACGTAGATCATCTTCGGCACGAAGCCGACGACCTAGCCCGCCCATTTCTCCGATGAATCCGACGATTCAGTCCGGGATTCGAGATGGACAGCGAGAGAACGCCTACGTGGAGCTAAGGAAGTGGAGAACCGGATCTACACAGGTTGTAGCCTCTCTCCTTTAGTTAAGATGTTAACTAGTTTCATTTTTCGCCTAAAATTCTAGTCGACGATCCGTATTAGGGTTTCTCAGCACTCATAAAATTTGAAATTGGCATGGTTGATGCCTTGTGAGACCTCTATAGTGTGCCTAGGAACCCTTTAGTGGTATCAGATCCTAGCTAGAGCCTTCGGCAATGTGTAGACGACGTTTGAAACCCGATCGAACCGAAACCCTAATTCCCGATGTGCTCTCTGGACTTTTTTCAAAAACTGCGATTTTTACAGATTAAAAATGCTTAAAAAATTCAGCAGGGAATTCTAAGAATTACGGTGCAAATTTTTTCAAATGAATAGTATAGTGTGCGGCGGAACCGCGGCGTGATGATGACGTCAGCCCTCCTCCTTTGCACAGTAATTCCTATTTCACAGTGCTGAGTTTTCTGGGAATTTTTAAGTTGACTCAAGAGTTGAGTGTTCTGGGGTTGCAATGGGAATCGAAGATTCGATTGGATTATCAAGTTTTGTCTATGTGTTTTTCCGGATAATTTTTGAATATGTTAAAAAGTTCGACCGGATATAAATACCCAACTTTTCCCCTGCCAGAAAATTTTCAAGTGTTGGATTTTTCTGGGGTTTAAGGACGTTCTGAGTAGTGCAAGTAACGCGATGGTCCCTCTAGAAGACAACAAACCTTAACTCGATTATGTGACCGTCTTGAACTGCCCTTTGAACCTTCGGGTTTGGGGCAGTACGGCGTGCCACATGTGAGGCGTTGGCTTGACCCTTCTACGGCTGGACCGTTGGTACTGAGGCATGAAGTGAATGTCTTTGAACTTATTTCATGTGTTGAACGGTTTTGGGAAAACTTAGGTGTTCGAATGTTCGATCGGAAAGTTTAATATTTTCTATTTATCCGGAATGGGATACAATAATTGGAATTCACAAACAGTTATGAGATAACTGAATGAATGTTATAAATCTAGCGGTTTAGTTTCACTTGATATTGAAAAGAGTTTTCGATAATGAGACTAAAATGCGGGGTTTATAATTGTTAGGCATGCGATGTCTAAGTAATTCATCTGGTCAGGCATGCGATGTCTGAGATGGTTGCGGATTCCAACTGTTGTAGTTTTACACTTTCTTTTCTGTGACCGTAAGTGTAATATGTGATATCGCCGGTTTCGTTGCTATATGTCAACGACAATTGGGATGCGCATATTTACTTACGTTGATGACATGTGATGTTATGTGTTGCTGGATATGTTATATTGGATCGTCGTGTTTGAATAGCCGGGGATTTTATGTGAGATGAGTGTTTTTCATTTTCATTCATATAAAAACTTGTATGTAATATTCTTTTATTTGGGGCACTTCCAGGTTGCGGAAGATGTCACCTTTTGTATATTATTTACTTTTCCGCATTAGGATAGACCCAAGGAGGGGAGCACAAGTAACCGGGTTCTAGGGTTTAGTGGGAGATCATCTCGAGGAGTCGAGTCCGGGTCTCCTAACCCTAGAATTGGTAGGGTTACTTGCCGCTCTCGTAGGGGTCTAGGGGTGTGGGATTGGCTATTCATCACGACCGTGGAATCCATGTTTTATACTGGCTCGTATTGAAAACACGGACGTCCTAGTATATCCAATGTTTCATATGTTTCTTCTGCTGCGATATCTGTGATGTGATCATGTGATGTTCTGTGATAGATACAATATAAAGTATATATGATATATTATATAGACGTTACTTATGTTTTGCACCCGCACTAGCCCTGTCCTGCTCTGTCGTTAGTTACCTAACCTAACGGTGCACGAGGGGACATCCAGGCGAATGGGGATGGCATAAGTGTACGTCGTATTTATCTGTGATATTTAGGTGACTTAAATGATGGGACTTCATTAATGTGATTAATGAAAGAAAAGAAACCTAAGATGTTGTAGAATCAAATTTTAAACAAAACAGGTAGCTACAGTTCTTGCTTTGCATAGCCGTATATGTAATATATCCTGCACCTTATTCGATGAGGAAAGGACCGAGATCCCTTCACCGGGAGTGACTCCTTTAGCAATAACTGGCAGATGCTACACACTCGGTTTGCTTTTGACTGCTTTTGAGTTCTTGCTTTGCACAACGATATATATGATATATCCCGCACCTCATTCGACGAGGAAAGGGCCGACGATCCCTTCACCGGGAGTGACCCCTTTAGCAAAACTAGAAAAGCCTCAAAATCACTCCATTTCAAAACTTCATTTGATTCTACAACGATATCAAGTTCATTACACAATAGGTTTTCAGAAAAACCTGTCGTAGCCCTCCGTCATTTCAGATAAGAACTGTTTAGTATTCGTGCTGCGTTTGTTGGCCTTTGTCAAGGCGTAGTATACGGTAGCTGAATAGTGATTATCTGCTTGTGCATGTGATGCAGATTGTTTCAGGGTAGTCGTACGACCTTGTTGGCCTTTGTCAAGGGTCGTGCGGGTGGGTTTGATTCAATCAAGAAATGACGGGTTGGACTTGACTAGCATGCTATGATTTGTTGGCCTTTGTCAAGGTCATAGGACGCTAGGGGCAAAATATTATCGGGAATTTCAAGTGTTGAAATTTGCAATGAGATTGCATACCTTCTATGAGATAGTTGGATCCCGATACCCACTACGAGTAAGAGTTACTCCTGGGAGAGTTTTGCACACTACAATTAGCCGATCAAGTAGGTATCTAGAAAGGTGTCAACGGGGTTACGTCTCTGGGAAAACGAGGTTTACTTTAATTAGGTCCGTGCGAAAGCACGGGGAACCTCCCTCAAAGTACCGACACTGGCCTGGCTGAAAGATCGACGAAGTTGTAGGGTGTAATTAATCCCGGCTAGTCTTTCCTTTTAGGGTTTGAAGGAAGATTTGATAAAAACTAGTGGGAGCCATCCTGATTAGATAAGATAATAACCAATCTGATCTTGCACGAGCATACGCTAAAGTGTTTTTTTCTCTCTCTCCAGGTAGCGACCAGTTCATGCCCTAATCAAGATAATAATATGGATGTATTGACTGAACCCGCATGTTATACTGTGCTGGGGAACGTTGGTTCCATTCTTTCTTATAAAAGTTATAGGAATGAACAGGACATAGGGGAATACCAGGATTCCCATGCCACCCGAATGAAGAAAGTACATGATGATGCATTTTCTTCGGGTGTGTTCGTTACTGAGAACTGTTTCTCCATTTGCTCTACGTCCTGGGTATTAGATACCGGGTCAGGATCCCATATATGTAATCAGTTACATGGGCTTAGGAAAGGTAGAGAACTTGGAGAAGGTGATAAAGACATTAGAGTTGGAAATGGTGCAATTGTTGCTGCTAAGACTGTCGGGGAATATCACCTTGCATTACCAACTGGTAATACATTGGTTCTGAATGAATGCTATTACATGCCGAACCTGATATGCAACATTATTTCAGTTTCTTTGTTGAGTAAAGAGGGATATAATTTTGTATTACAGGATAATGTTATGAACATTTTCCGTAACCAAAAGTTGGTTGGATCAGGCACGTTGTGCAATGACATTTATGTTCTAAATCAATCAACAGTTCTGAGCATAACAAACACACACAAGAGGAAGAGTTCTGAACTGAACGAATCCTTCTTGTGGCATTGTAGACTTGGTCACATCAATGCGACACGACTAGCTAAGTTGCATAAGGATGGATATTTAAATCCGTTTGAATTTTCATCTTATGACACTTGCCAGTCATGTCTCAAAGGCAAGATGACCAAAACTCCGTTTACGGGACACGGAGAAAGAGTCACTGAACTCTTGGGACTGATACATAGTGATGTATGCAGTCCAATGTCTACACATGCCAGGGATGGTTCTTCGTACTTCATTACATTCACTGACGATCTCTCTAGATTCGGATATGTGTTCCTGATGAAACACAAATCAGAAGCTTTTGAGAAATTTAGAGAATATAAACAAGAAGTCGAGAACCAAACCAGAAAAAGTATTAAAATCCTTCGATCTGATCGAGGAGGTGAATACTTGAGCAATGAATTCCTGGACTTCCTAAAAGAGAACGGGATTCTATCTCAGCTGACTCCTCCATATACACCACAGCACAACGGTGTATCAGAACGGAGGAACCGCACCCTATTAGATATGGTGCGCTCTATGAACACAGCTGAGTTACCTATTTCCTTCTGGGGATATGCGCTGGAAACAGCAGCATACTTATTGAATCAAGTTCCAACTAAATCTGTACCTACCACACCATATGAGATATGGAGTGGGAAGAGACCATGTCTTAAACGAGTTAAGATATGGGGTTGCCCGGCCTATGTCAAAAGGCAGAATCCGGACAAACTCGAGGCACGGTCAGTTCTATGCAAGTTTGTGGGATATCCCAAACATTCACATGGATATCTTTTCTACCATACAGAGGAACAAAAAGTGTTTGTTTCTCGACATGCCAACTTTTTAGAAAAGGAATTTCTTGCAAAAGAAATTAGTGGGGATAAGGTAGAACTGGAAGAAATTCCGGCTACACAAACTCAAACTGAAGATTTAGTGGAACCAGAGGATTCAGTAGCCTCCAATGAACCTCAGCCTCTCCGCCGATCTAGTAGGGTTCCTCGCCAACCTGAGAGATACTACGGTTTTCTCATGGATGGTGGGAGCGAGGATTGCATTATGGAGGATGATGACCCAACTAGTTTCGAGCAGGCCATCACGAGTAGGGACTCGGTGAAACGGCTGGATGCTATGCGGTCCGAGATGGAATCCATGTACACCAACATAGTATGGACTTTGGAAGTTGCTCCTGAAGGGGTAAAACCCATTGGGAGCAAGTGGATCTTCAAGAAGAAACTTGGTGTAGATGGGAAAGTGGAGACTTTCAAAGCTAGACTTGTTGCAAAAGGTTTTCGCCAAAGACCAGGTGTGGACTATGACGAAACCTTTTCTCCAGTGGCTATGCTTAAATCCATCCGGATCATGCTTGCCATCGCTGCATATCTTGATTACGAAATCTGGCAAATGGATGTTAAGACCGCCTTTCTAAATAGTGATTTAGAAGAGTGCGTGTACATGACTCAGCTAGAGGGCTTCGTAGACAGTGGGAGCAGCGGGAAGGTGTGCAAGCTGCTTAAATCCATTTATGGATTAAAGCAAGCATCGCGGAGTTAGAACATCTGCTTTTACGTCGTTATCAAAGAGTTTGATTTCGTCAAAACCCAGATGAACCTTGTATTTACAAGAAGGTGGTAGAGAGTAAGGTTGTCTTCCTCGTATTGTACGTAGACGATATACTCTTGATAGGAAATGATACTCCTATGCTGCAATCGGTCAAGCTCTTCTTATCACAAAGATTCTCAATGAAAGATCTTGGTGATGCCTCCTGCATATTGGGAATTAGGATCTATAGAGATAGATCCAAACGGATATTGGGATTGTCCCAATCCAGGTACATTGACACCACACTAAAGAGGTTTAGTATGGAAGAATCCAAGCGTGGGAACTTGCCCACGATCTCTGGAGTCACTCTCTCCAAAGAGATGTCTCCCAAGACTGATTTGGAGAGAGCTCGCATGCAAGGGATACCTTATGCTTCGGCTGTTGGCTCTATCATGTATGCGATGCTATGTACCAGACCCGATGTAGCATACTCACTAAGTGTAGTGAGCAGGTATCAATATAATCCTGGAGAGAGTCACTGGACAACTGTGAAGAGCATTCTCAAGTACTTACGAAGGACTAAAGAGATGCTCTTGGTGTATGGTAACGGAGAACTCCAAGTGGAGTCCTTTACCGATTCGAGCTTCCAGAGTGATAAGGACGACTCTAAGTCGCAGTCGGGATTTGTCTTTACCCTTTACGGAGGGGCGGTTAGCTGGAAGAGTTCCAAGCAGGAAACCGTGGGAGACTCGACGATGGAGGCTGAATACATCGCTGCCAATGATGCTGCTAAAGAGGCTGTCTGGATCAAGAAGTTCATTACTGAACTTGGAGTGGTTCCATCCATTGAACATCCAATACCTTTGTATTGCGATAACAATGGAGCGGTGGCTTTGGCCAAGGAACCTAGGTCCCATCAGTGATCCAGGCATATTCTGAGGCGGTATCACCTGATCCGGGAGATAGTTGATCGCCGGGAGATCGAGGCCAGGAGGGTTGACACGAAGAACAATACGGCGGATCCACTCACGAAGGCCATTCCACAGATACAGTTTGAGAGACTCTTCGGAATGCTCGGTATGCGATACTACAACAGCTGGCCCTTGTGCAAGTGGGAGATTGTTAGTTGTATGTATGCCCTAGAGGCCAGTATTGTACAGATGATGTATACTATATTGGATGCTTGGACATATATAGAGATGAATTTCTTGCTCGATATGATAGTATGCTATCTGCTTACTCTTTATCTTAACATGTACACTAGTCTCTTTAAACCGTCTTATAGTTACATGTTGGTAAAGCCCTTAGGATGTGTACTTGACTACCTGGACTATAATGCAGATCATACTAGTGGGGACATGGTAGTCCATAAGTACATCCTTCAAGGTCCCTAGTCGTGGATGTATCGAGACGGGGCATCGATATACCAGTGTAGACTAGCGTATACGCTTCTCAACCCATGAGATGGGCGATGGATGATACCATATCCATTGGTGTTTGACATCAGAGATGGTATACGGGTGCTCAGTGGAGACTGTGTACACTGGACGGACTCGCCGAGAACTCCCAGATGGTATTATACCTCATGTCAGATGGCAGTTCTCAGGTGACACTTGTGCAGGTTAGTCTGTAGACTCGAGATCGTCATAGAGTCTTGTGTGATTCCTACTGTGCTTTGATCTCTACCTTACCACGTCCATAAGGGCGTGCAAAACGGTGGTCTTTGGGCACAGTCCCGAGTCAAATGGAGGCAATGAGCGATAGGAGGGGTTTCGTCTCTCCCGGTATTGGGGGTTGATGTTGCGCTGTGCTCGATTGGCCGTAACAGGGAAGTCCCTGGCCAGGGCTGATCAGAGATTTGCTGGTAAGTGTTACCAGTAGTTTCTCGACCCGTTATGAGCCTCACATCGGCACGACTTATCGGTTATTGGGGTCTGACGTTTACCACGCCTAGACTTGATATGCGACATATCAGACGAACAGACCGGACTGTACGGTAAGTGTTACTGGTTGGATTCACAGGAGTGTGAGCGGGCTAGCTCGTCGATCCTCTGATCGCTCAATACCCGGATGGCCGTTACATTTAGCAGACCGCTTGCGGCTTATGGGTGCTTGATATGATCATCATCTGCTACTGGCGTATTGACGAGTCTTTAGAGTCCTACACAGAGGTTTCCTGGCTCAAGCGAAACGAAATAGGAGCGCATATGAGATATGTGCAGGACCGAGAATAATGCGTGTATGTGATACCGAATTCCATTCTCGCGATGAATGTTTCGATTGGTTATATGCGATATAACCTAGTTATCGAATCAAAGATTGATTCGATAAGTCGATGCATTGTATAATAGTCGGTTATGTGCGACATGACCGGATCATTGAATCAAGTGTTGATTTAATGATTTGATGTATAATTATATATTTGATATATTACTTTACATTAACTAGTATTGGTTCATTTTAAAAGGATTTTCTCACTTGATGTGCACATTGTATATGTGATATATTTTTGTGTACACATGTTTGTATCATGTTTGATGATACATGTTAACTTGTGCTTGCGTAAAGATTAAACCATGGTTATATGAATGGTTAGGGTTTTATTTACTTATTCATTTATTTATATTGATTATTCATTTTGGAAAGGAAAAGAAAAATGGTGGTTTTATTTGTTTCTTTCATGAAGCTTCATGAATAGTTGAATAATTGACCATTTTTGTTTTCTTCTCTTAACCTAACCATGCACCTAACCCTAGTTTGCTCTCTACACTTCACCATGGTTAGTATATGATAAGTAATGATATTATTCTCATTTTTAATCTAATACTTATCATATTCTAGCTTCATCTTCTTCTTCATCTTCAAAGAACTAGCTTATGTCCATTAATGGCAACTTGAGCTAAAGTGTGAGAAATCCAATTCTAAAGTGAACCCACCTCCTATTTCTTCACCCTCTACCTCTTGCCAAGTAGTATAGGGTGTTTTCTTCACAAGTTTCACAACTTGATGGAGTTGGAGCTTGAACTTGTGATGCCTCGACGTAGATCATCTTCGGCATGAAGCCGACGACCAAGCCCGCCCATTTCTCCGATGAAGCCGACGATTCAGTCCGGGATTCGAGATGGACAGCGAGAGAACGCCTACGTGGAGCTAAGGAAGTGGAGAACCGGATCTACAAAGGTTGTAGCCTCTCTCCTTTAGTTAAGATGTTAACTAGTTTCGTTTATCGCCTAAAATTCTAGTCGACGATCCGTATTAGGGTTTCTCGGCACTCATAAAATTTGAAATTGGCATGGTTGATGCCTTGTGAGACCTCTATAGTGTGCCTAGGAACCCTTTACCTGTAGGCCAACACAAGCTACAAAAACCGACATTGTGACATTTAAGTTCATATTTTGGTTTCAAATCTCTGTTCTTTGGCCATAAAATCCACACTAAGGTCTTACAACAGCCACTACCCATTACCACAACACAACTCAAACCCAAACCACAACTTGAAAAATTCCATGCTCACTAATCCACCCTAAACCGATTCTAAACTAACATAGAAACTAAAGAAACTAAATTACTAAGCTAATGGTGTAGGAATTACCTCTTTTGGCAACTCAAGAACTTTCTTCAGTTGCTGAACATCTCCAAAATCCAACTTTGCTTTGTCTAATGTGTTGAGGATGTTGTGGGGATCAACTTTTGTGAAGGGAGTATAGGGTTTTGATGAAAGAACGGAGATGATTCTTGGGGGTAAAGGTGGAGAGAGATGAGGAGGAAGATGATGAGAAAAATTAATGGAGGATGAAATGAATGGCTGCCCTCTCTCTCTCTCTTTCTCACTCTCTTATTCTCACCCTATCTCAACTCATTTCTCACTCTCTCTCTCTCTTCAATATTTCACTCTTGCATTTAATTTTTTTTAAAAAAAACCACATCACATAATACCACTAAACAATTACAAATGAAACAACATGTAACATGTCATGGTAGACTAACCATGAAAAAATATAGAAACACGGATTTGGCTTAATCGCGATTAATAGTGCACTAATCGGGTTTAATTTTAAACTTGCATATAATTAATTATAAAAATGCCAAATCCGATAAATATATTCTTAAATGAATAAATCATTTTAATCTCCAATTATTTCCCAAATATTGGTATATATTTATACCATTTTACGAAAACCCCAATTTCGCAAATCGGGTAGTTTTCGCGAGATATATTATTTTAATATTAAATTCCAAAAATAATATTTTATATTTTATGAAATGTTACAGTACTGAATAGGGAGAGCTGTGAGCTTCTGTCATTAACTCTTCCCGAACAGAACCTTTTGGTACACATAATCTGCTGTTGTATCTCAAAGATCCGTTTTCATGGATGATGAAGTCTGTTCTGAGTCCATTCTCTACTTGTTCTTTGATATTTTGCAACTTAAAATCACTTGCTTGAGCTGCTTTGATCTGATTGACAATGGTAGATTGAACTTGTAAATTCATCAAAATTAAAGCGTTACCTAGCATGACTACTTCAATCTCCATCTGATGTAAGTCTTGTTGAAGCTTCCAATGGACGGTGAGATGCATTGTTAATAGTTGGTGACTAAGGGCATCAGGTACCACATTCACCTTTCCTGGGTGATATTGGATGTTGATGTCAAAGTCCGCCATGAGTTCTAACCATCGTCTCTGCCGCATATTATGCTCCTTCTGAGCAAACACATTTTTCATACTCTTGTGATCTGTGTATACGTTCACCAAGTAGATAATGGCGCCAAATCTTAAGAGAAAAGATAACGGCTACCAATTCCAAATCATGCGTCGGATAATTGCGCTCATGAATCTTCCACTGTCTTGAAGCATAAGCCACAACCTTACTGTGCTAATTAGAACACATCCTAATCTCTTACCGGATGCATCACAATGCACTTCGAAACTTCCAGATTGGTCCGGTATAACGAGAATAGGCGCTGATGTTAACCTTGACTTGAGTTCTACGAAAGCTTGTTCGCATGCTTCTGACCACACAAATTCTTCATCTTTACGTGTGAGCTTGGTCAGAGGTGTTGCTATCTTCGAAAACCCTTCAATGAACTTTCGGTAATATCCAGCTGACCCAAGAAAATTCGAATGCCTTTTACTGACTTTGGTGTCGGCCATTCGCTTACTGCTAAAACTTTTGCTGGATCCACAGAGATTCCTTCGCCTGATACGATATGTCCAAGAAAACCAAGTTGATCTAACCAAAACTCGCACTTGTTGTACTTGGCGTAGAGTTGATGTTGTCGTAGAGTTTTCAGAAAAATTCATAGGTGTTCGGCGTGTTCTTTCTGACTCTTAGAATGCACCAGGATGTCGTCGATGAGGATGACAACAAACCTATCTATGTACTCCCGTAAAACTTGATTCATCAGGTTCATGAATATTGCTGGTGCGTTGGTCACTCCAAATGGCATCACAAGAAATTCGTAATGTCCATAGCGAGTTCTGAATGTTGTTTTATGAATATCAGCTTCCTTGACCTTCACCTGATTGTTGGCTATAGTTCCCTCAAGTCAATTATTAGATCACATGCACGTGATTGCAATGATTAAGGGAGGACCTATACCGGTAGAACAGTCTTACTCGAGATGATAGTATGCTATCTGGTTTGTCTTTATCATCGTGTACATGCTTCAGGTGACATTACAGATCACTGTTACATGTTGATAGAGCCCATAAGATTCTTGCTTGACTACCAGCAGTATGATGGTGATCATATACATGAGAGTTGGGTAGTCTATAAGCACATCCTTAAAGTGTCCCCAGTCGTGGGATTTTCGAGACCGGGCATCGATACTCTATGAGTAGACTGGTGTATACATATCAAGACCCCGACGAGGGGTGAAGGCCGGTCTCACAAGCCATTGGTGTCAGTTGGTTCACCTAAGATAGTATACAGGTGCTCATTGGGTTATGAGTACACCGGACGGACTCACCGGGAACATGCTAGTTCGTACTATACCTATTGTCAGATAGCAGTTCCCAGGTGACATGTGTACAGGTTAGTCTATCGACCTGAGATTGTCATTTGTCTTGTGTGAGTTCCTACTGTGCTTTGATTATTACCCTACCACGGCTCAGAGGAGTCGTGCAAACATCTTTTAGTTGGGTATAGTCCCGAGCCACATGGAGGCAGTGAGCGGATCGTCAGGAGATTCTTCTCTTCCGGTATTGTGGGTTGAGGTCGCGGAGTGCACGGATGGCCATCACCAGAAATCCTCGGCCGGGGTAGTTGAGAATTACCGATGTTGGATCGATAATTTTTTAGTTGGTGATAGGCTTCATACCGACACTAAATGTCAAGTTATTGGGTGTCTGACTTTATCCACCCTCTAGGCTCGACATGCGATACTCATAGAAAAACGGACCGGACTGTACGGATATTGTCACTATCAGGCTTAGTAGGGTTTCAGGATGAGTTCGCTCGGCCCCTCTTTCGCTCAATACCTGGGTAGCCGTTACATACAGCCAGTGCCACTGACGTGCTTATGGTTAAACCCACTGCCAGCGTATTGACGAGTCTTTAGATTCCCACATAGAGGGTTTCCGTAGTTCGGGCGAAATGTTGTAGAGGCCGTATGGTTTTATGGAAGGATTTGATCATATACATGAACTTGTGCACGGATCATGATCGGACGGATCATACTAGTGGGCTTTGGTTTAAACCGGATCCTAGTATTAGATTTTTGGATTACTTTCGTCTATAAGTATTCGTATTCAGTCGGAATACTGATGCAGGTATGTATATACGGATGAGGGGTAATCTTGTAATCCGTTACAAGATTTCTTTAGTTGATGCCATTTCTTTTCGTTGGATTAAACATTTAGTTTAAATGTTTATTGGTGGAAAATTTGAGTGCATGTTTTGACCTTGAGCATTAATTCATGTCACATGCACTTGGTCACTCATGGTCTTGGTTCTTGTGGTGATTTATTGTGACATGGATTGATTTTTGAGGCCATTATGATTGTGTGGGATATTTTAGAGAGAGAGAGAGGGTTGTTTTGTTATGGCATGGGATTATTCTTTAGTTGATATAAGTGCTCTCAAAATATCTCACACAACAACACAAGCCATTTCTTCACTTGCTTCTTTCTTGAGCTCACTTTTTCCTCCATGGGCATCTTCTTCAATCTCCACCCATCCCTCTCATGAGTTGAGAATCCATGGGTGTATTGAGACAAAGTTTTGACACACATTCTCAACTTCATCTTGAGCACCTAGGTTAGAAAACTAGTTGTTCGAGTTGCTTCGGTTTGAAGCGGGAGCCCGTATAAAGGACCCTCGACGTGGATCTTCTTCGACGATGGGAGACCGGAGAGTGAACTACATCGAGGCAGCCGCGAAGAGCTTAGGAAGAGGTTGAAGACCGAAGGACACGGATCGATTAGTATAACCTCTCTTAACACTTTATAGATTGATAGTAAACGGTTAATGGTAGATCCGAGTAAATGGTTGTGGTAGCACCAAGTTTTACAAATTTTTGTTCCGCATTTGGACACGAATAGATGGCCGGGGCACCGCCGTAACCCAACATGGTATCAGAGCCAACCGATTAACCCTACTAGCTAGTTTGCACAAGGTTAAAATCTCGATTGACCAATTTTTCCGAATCACGAATCTATGTTCATGAGCTTGCTGTCGATTTTCAAAGTTGTTCTAAAAATTTTTCTGGGTATCTTAGAATTATGTACAGGTAAAACTATAGCTAGAAAAAAAATTTGGGGACCTAACTCCAAAATTCCGCCGTGGAAAGTGAGCAAAATGTCACATTTTGTGGCACTTCCGCCGCGCTTTTTGGGCTACAGTACCCCAAAAGTTTTCTGGGGCTCTAGTACATGGAAATATGATTTTTGTGATATTTGGTTTTGTCCCAGGTTTATATGAATGCTGGATTTACATTTGGGGCCAATTTGGAAAGGTTTAGTCGATCGAAATTTTAAATGTGTATTTTTTTCAGTACTTACATTACTACTTGCGACCGTGAATGTCATTTGGTCGGTACAACTTGTCTAATTGCTATAGTTCTTTTATATGGGTTTGCGAATGTGACATTCACGTTGATATTTTGTGTTGTGCTGTGTTGTTGCGGATTTATCGTGGTGGATAGCTTGGTTACAATGTTAGTACAGTTTAGTTTCATTTGTACATTTGATATTACGGGGCGAGCGTCCGACATGTGGACTGCCGTCACTGCCTGTTTGTATTTTTTGGGGCACGACCGGGTTGAAGTCGATGTCACCATTGTACATATTTTCTTTTCTGTACTAGAATTACCCCACGGTGGAGTGCATGGATAGCCGGGTTCTAAAGGGCAACGGGCCCGTATCTCATGGCGTTGAGACAGAGGTGGCCTCACTCTAGAATTGGCGGGCTGTTCGCCGCACTTGTAGGGTGTACAGGTTGACCCAAGGGGGGTGCTCAAGTTGCCGGGTTTCGTGAAGTGCTGGGTGGTCCATTCACTTTAATGAAGGGGGCTGCCTCACTTCTAGTTTTGGCGAGTAACTTGCTGCGCTCGTAGGGGTCTAGGTTTTCATTGCACAGGCTATCCATACGACCAGGGGAACGTCGAGTTTCACTTGCGGCTCAAAGAAAACCGGGGATCCCAGATTATCTGTATTGTTCTGTGATGCTTATTACTTTTCTGTGATGTTGAATTTATCACGCCTAGAGTGATTATTGTATATTGTTATATATATACTAGTAGATGTTGTATATGTTTTACACCCGCGCTAGTCCAGTCCCTGCTCTGTTATTAGTTAAGTAACCTAACGGGTGATGACGAGACCAAGTGGCGAATGCGGATGGCCTATACATACATTATATTTTCGTTCTTTTTTTATGATTAATTTGAAGGACTAGCTTAGCACCATGATGAGTTTATAGAAGCATCTACCATGCCAAATTTAATTTTTTCTTGGTGCTAAGCTAGATAACAAGATCTTTAACTAGATTATTAGGATTTTCTTTAGATGATATGTTAATTAGAGAGAAGGAAAGATGTTTATACGTTGGTAGAACCGAGTCTTTCACTTCACATGCTCTTTGTAGTAGTCCCGCGACTCCACTATGCTTCTCTTGAGATATCGAACGAACTAGCTCCGGTGATCTTTGCGCCAAAGATGATCCACCACGAAGCTCCTACAAGTTCAAGCTACCACTATACTAAACTCCTTCAGTGTAAGAACACACTAATGTAGAGTGCTAATCTACACTAGGATGATGAAGTAGGGATGTTACAAGCTCAAAAATGATTTCAAGAATCCATGGTTCACATCACATGTGAGGGTGTGGATTCTTGAAGACATGAAATGAAGAAGAAGATGAGCATGAAGAAGCATAAGAGCTAGAATGACTAAGTCTTTAGAATGAGCAAGAATAAGAGCCAAGCCTTGACCCCTCACTCATTCAAGCATGGAACTATGCAATATAAAATTGCATCCATGCTTGAAAAGTGAGTCAAGAAGAATAAACAATAGAAAATCCCATGCTTGCAACCATGTTTCCACTTTACACCTCATTTCTATTTTCACAAAATAGAAATTTAAATGCCATGCTTCATTATATATATATATATATATATATAATAATATATATATAAAGAAGAAACATTAGTGAGCTAATAATATTAGTTAAGATATAATTATATCACATATAATATATATCACATTATTAAATCAACACTTGATTTAATAATCAGGTTATATAATATATGACCGGCTAATATCATTTATCTGTACATCACATTATCGAATCAACACTTGATTCGACAATATGGTTATATCACATATAACCACACCGATGACGGATGACTGCCAGATTACAATACGGTATCACCTACTCGTATTTAATCAGGCCCACACACATATCACAAATGTGTCCTACTTCGTTTCACTTGAACCAGGGAACTTCGGTGTGGGACTCTAAAGACTCGTCAATACGCCAGCAGTAGGTGATGATCATATCATTCACCTATAAGCCGTCAGCGGTACTAGCTGGACGTAACGGCTACCTGGGTATTGAGTGATATGAAGATCAACAAGCAAGCCTGTCCACAGTCTCCATGAAGCCTATCAGTAACACTCCCGTACAGTCCGGTCTCTTCGTCTGATATGTCGCATATTTTGTCTAGGGGTGGAAATCGTCAGACCCCAGTAATGTGATAAGTCATGTCGATGTCTGGCCTATAACGGTTCGAGAAACTACTGATAACACTTATCAGTATATCTCGGCAGCAGCCCTGGCCAGGGACTTCCAGTTATGGCCAATCGAACATAGCGCAACATCAACCCCCAATACCGGGAGAGACGAAACCCCTCCTATCGCTCATTGCCTCCATACGACTCGGGACTGTAACCAAAATCCACTTGTTTGCACGTCTCCTTTGAGCGTGGTAGGGAGGAAATCAAAGCACAGTGGGAGCCGCACAAGACTCTATGACGATCTCGGGTCTACAGACTAACATGTACTAGTGTCACCAGAGGACTGCTATCTGACGATAGGTATACTACTACATAGGAGTCCTCGGCGAGTCCTGTTCAGTGTACCCAGTCACTACTGAGCACCCATATACCATCTCTGATGTCAAACACCAATGGATGTGGGATCATCAATCGCCCATCATATAGGTCAAGAAATGTATACGCAAGTCTACTCTGGAATATCGATGCCCTGTCACGATATTCCCTCGACTAGGAACATTTAAAGGATGTAGTTGTAAATTACCCTGGCACCACTAGTATGATCTCCATCATAGTCCTGGTAGTCAAGTACATATCCTAAGGACTTTATCAACATGTGAGAGCAAGATAGTATCACAATATAAGTCTACATGTTAAGATAAAGGTAACAAGATAATATACTATCATGTCGAGCAAGAAAGTCCTCACTCTATATATATCCAAGCATCCTTTACAATATACATCATATGTACAATAATGGCCTCTAGAACATACATATAACTATCAATCTCCCACTTGGACTAAGGTCATGTGTTGTAGTATCTCATACCCAACATCCTAAAGAGTCTCTCAAATTGCGTCTGGGGGAGGGCCTTCATAAGTGGATCCGCTGCGTTGTCCTTCGTGTCAACTCTCCTGACCTCGATCTCCCGGCGATCTACTATCTCCCGGATCAGGTAATACCGCCTCAGAATATGTCTGGATCTCTAATGGGACCTGGGTTCCTTGGCCAAAGCCACCGCTCCATTGTTATCACAATACACGGGTATTGGATGCTCAATGGATGGAACCACACCAAACTCAGTAATGAACTTCTTTATCCAGATAGCTTCTTTGGCAGCATCGTTGGCAGCGATGTATTCAGCCTCCATCGTCGAGTCTGGAATGGTGTCTTTCTTGGAACTCTTCCAACACACCGCCCCTCTATTGAGGGTAAAGACAAAACCCGAGACCGACTTATTGTCGTCCTTATCACTTTGGAAGTTCGAGTCGGTAAAGGACTCCACTTTGAGTTCACCGTTACCGTACACCAAGAACATCTCTTTAGTTCTTCTTAAGTACTTGAGAATGTTCTTCACAGCTGTCCAATGATTTTCTCCTGGATCTTCTTGATACCTACTCACCACACTTAGTGAGTACGCTACATCGGGTCTGGTACATAACATCGCATACATGATAGAGCCTACTGCCGAAGCATAGGGTATCCTTTTCATTCGAGCTCTCTCTAAATCAGTCTTGGGAGACATCTCTTTGAAGAGAGTGAGTCCTGAGATCGTGGGTATATTCCCACGCTTGGAATCTTCCATACTAAACCTCTTTAGTACGGTGTCAATGTACCTGGATTAGGATAATCTAAGTATCCGTTTAGATCTATCTCTATATATCTTAATTCCCAAGATGTAGGAGGAATCACTGTAATACCCCGGTGGAGTTGAGGCTGAATACAACCTACCCCGTGAGAAGGGAGATGCTATCCGGTATCGAGGTGGGGATGTAACCGATACGGATGCACACGGGGACCCACCAGAACAATGGGGAGTATTGAATTCCATTCCGAAAGAGGGCACGATCTGAACAATAAATGTAATGATACCACTCTTATAACACAGAGGCGCCTTTTGGATGAATCGGAACTCCGGAGTTTGAAAAACTCCATAGTTAAGCGTGCTTGAGCAAGAGAAATTCTAGGATGGGTGACCTACTGGGAAGTAGCCCCGGGTTCATTCAAAAGGACAAAACCGTGCGGTTTCAGCCAGAGCGGACAATACCATCTATGTTTGGGGGTGGGTCGTGACAAATATGGTATCAGAGCCGGTCCCTCAAAAGTAGGTCTGTGGTTCGAGAACGAACCATTGTTCTAAGTAAGGGGAATGTAATACCCCAGGAGAGTTAGGGCTGAATACCACCTACCCCGTGCGAAGTGAGATGCTATCCGGTATCGAGGTGGGGATGTAACCGATACAGATGCACACGGGGACCCACCAGAACAATGGGGAGTATTGAATTCCATTCCGAAGGAGCGCATGATCTGAACTATAAATGTAATGAAACCACTCTTATAACACAGAAGGGCCTTTTGGATGAATTGGAACTCCGGTGTTTGAAAAACTCTATAGTTAAGCGTGCTTGAGCCAGAGAAATTCTGGGATCGGTGACCTACTGGGAAGTAGCCCTGGTTCATTCAAAATGACATAACTGTGCGGTTTCGGTCAGAGCGAACAATACCAACTCTGTTTGGGGGTGGGTCGTGACAATCACCTAGATCTTTCATTAAGAATCTTTGTGATAAGAAGAGCTTGACCGAGTGCAGCATAGGAACATCATTTCCTATCAAGAGTATGCCATTCGCGTACAATACGAGGAAGACGGCCTTACTCTCTGCGAACTTCTTGTATATACAAGGTTCATTTACATTTTTGATGAAGTCAAACTCTTTGAATACCAACTCTGTTTGGGGGTGGGTCGTGACAATCACCTAGATCTTTCATTGAGAATCTTTGTGATAAGAAGAGCTTGACCGAGTGCAGCATAGGAACATCATTTCCTATCAAGAGTATGCCATTCGCGTACAATACGAGGAAGACGGCCTTACTCTCTGCGAACTTCTTGTATATACAAGGTTCATTTACATTTTTGATGAAGTCAAACTCTTTGACTACCTCATAAAAACAGATGTTCCAACTCCGTGATGCCTGTTTTAACCCGTAGATGGATTTCAGCAGCTTGCACACCTTTTCGCTGATCCCACTGTCTACGAAGCCCTCTGGCTGAGTCATGTACACGCTCTCTTCTAAATCTCCATTTAGAAAGGCGATCTTAACATCCATTTGCCAGATTTCGTAGTGTGCGATGGCAAGGAGGATCCGGATTGACTTATGCATAGACACTAGAGAAAAGGTTTCATCATAATCCATACCTGGTCGTTGACGAAAACCTTTTGTAACAAGTCTAGCTCTGAAAGTCTCAACTTTTCCATCTACACCAAGTTTCTTCTTAAGATCCATTTGCTCCCGAAGGGTTTTACCCCTTCAGGAGAAACTTCCAAAGTCCATACTTTTTTGGTGAACATGGATTCCATCTCAAACCACATTGCATCGAGCCATTTCACAGAGTCCCCACTTGTGATGGCCTGCTCGAAGCTAGTTGGGTCATCATCTTCCATGATGCAATCCTCGCTCCCACCATCAACGAGAAAACTGTAGTATCTCTTAGGTGGATGAGGAACCCTACTAGATCTGTGGAGAGGCTGGGGTTCGTTGGGAACTATCGTATTATCTGGTTCTACCAAATCTTTTGTTTTAGTTTGTGCTGCTGGAACCTCTTCCAGTTCAACCTTATGGCCACTAAATTCTTTCGTAAGAAATTCCTTTTCAAAAAAGATGGCATGCCGAGAAACAAACACCTTGTTCTTCGGTGTGGTAGAAGATATACCTTTGTGTGTTTTTGGGATATCCTGCAAACTTGCACAGAACAGACCTTGCTTCGAGCTTGTCCGGATTGTGCCTTTTGACATAGGCCAGACAACCATATATCTTAATATAGTTAAGATGTGGTCTTTTCCCCTTCCATATCTAGTATGGAGTGGTAGGTACTGATTTGGTAGGAACCATATTCAATAGATGTATAGATGTCTCAAGCGCATACCCCTAAAAGGAAATAGGTAACTCAGCGGTGCTCATCATAGAGCGCATCATATCCAATAGGGTGTGATTCCTCCGCTCCGATACACCGTTGTAATGTGGTGTATTTGGAGGAGTAAGCTAAGAGAGAATCCAATTCTCTTTTAGATAGTCACGGAATTCTGTGCTCAAGTATTCTCCTCCCCAATCAGATCAAAGGATTTTAATACTTTTACCCGTTTGGTTCTCAACTTCATGCTTATATTTTTTTAATTTCTCAAAAGTTTCAGACTTGTGTTTTAACAGGAACACATGTTCGTACCTCGAGAGATCGTCAGTGAATGTAATGAAGTACGAGGAACTATTCCTGGCATGTGTGGACATAGAACCATATACATCACTATGTATCAGTCCCAAGAGTTCTGTAACTCTTTCTCCGTGTCCTGTAAATGGAGTTTTGGTCATCTTGCCTTTGAGACATTACTGGAAAGTTTCATAAGATGAAAGTTCGAACGGATTCAAATATCCATCTTTATGTAACTTAGCCAGTTGTGTCATATTGATATGACCTAGTCTACAATGGCACAAGAAGGATTCGTTCATTTCTGAACTTTTCCTCTTGTGTGTGTTATTTACGTTAAGAAATGTGTTTTGATTCAGAACGTATAATCCGTTACATAACGCACCAAACCCAATCAACACTTGATTTAAGTAAATGTTCATAACATTATTCTCTACTACAAAATTATATCTTTCTTTATCTAATAAAGAAATGGATATTAAATTGCATATCATAGAGGGTACATAGTAACAGTCGTTTAGGATCAATGTATTCCTTGTTGGCAATACAAGGTGATATTCACCAACTGCTTTGGCTGCAACACTTGTACCATTCCCTACTTTTAGAGAATGATTACCTTTCTCTAGTTCACTACCTTTCCTTAGCCCAAGCAACAAATTGCATATGTGGGATACCGATCCGGTATCTTACACCCAGGACGTAGAGTGTACTGAGAAACAGTTCTCTGTAACTAACACACCCGAAGAAGATGCATCAACGTGCTTATTCTTCGTTTGGGTGGTGTGGTAATTCGGACATTCCCCTATTTCTTGTTCGAACTTATAACACTTATAAGTTGGAGCGGAACCAACTTTCCCCTGCTCAGTATAACAAGCGGGTTCGGTCAATACATCCATATTATTATCTTGATTATGTAAGGTTCCTAGGCACCCTAATGAGGTTATACAAGGCATCGAACATGCCATTTTCAAAAATTCTAGTGCCGAGAAACCCTAAACAACGGATCGATGGCTAGATGTCTAGGCGAAAAAGCTAACTAGTTAACACTTAACTACATGATACGGAAATACAACCTTTGTAGATCCGGTGCTCCACCTCCATAGCTCCGCAACGAGGTCCTCTCCGCTGTCCAAATCAAATCCGGGCTCAAGCGTCGGCTTCGTCGGAGAATGGGCAAGCTAGGTCGTCGATGTCCATGCCGAAGATGATCTACGTCGAGGCATCGAAAGATCAAGCTCCACCTTCACCAAGTCATGAAAACTTGTGAAGGAAACACACTCTACTACTTGGCAAGAGGTAGAGGATGAAGAAATAGGAAGTGGGTAGACTTTAGAAATGGATTTCTCACTCTTAATCATCAATCACCATTGATGAAAATGAAGCTTTCTCCACTTGAAGAATGGAAGAAGATGAAGATGATATGATAAGTCTTGAATTAAAAAATAGAAAATAAAACAATACTTATCATACATTTAACTCTAGTTAAGTGTAGAGAATTAACTTAGGTTAGTTAAAATGGTTAGGGTTAAGTATAGGACAAGAATGAAGACTTAGTCAAAGTTTCAAGAAACTTCAACTAAATCCAAAATATGCCACCATTTATCTTCCTTTTTTCCTTTTTCCAAAAAGAATAAATAAGAAAGATAAATGAATAAATAAAAATCAAAACCCTAACCCATTCATTACCATGGTTCATTCTTTACACTTAACCAAGTTTGGCATGCATCATCAAACATGATACAAGCAAGTGCACAAAATCATATCGCATATGCAATGCGCACACTCGAGTGAGAAAATCCATTTTAAAGTGAACCGATACTAGTTAATGCAAAGTAATATATCAAATATACAATTATGCATTAAATCATTAAATCAACACTTGATTTAACGATCCGGTCATGTTGCACATAACCGACTGGTATCATCAGTAACAACTTATCGAATCAACACTTGATCCGATAACCCGGCTATATCGCATATAACCGATCAATGTCACATCGCGAGAATCGAATACAGTATCACATACCGTATTATTCTCGGTCCCGCACATATCTCATATGCGCTCCTATTTCGTTTCGCTTGAGCCAGGAAACCTCTGTGTAGGACTCTAAAGACTCGTCAATACGCCGGCAGCAGGTGATGATCATATCAAACACCCACAAGCCGCAAGCGGTCTGCTAAACGTAACGGCCACCCGGGTATTGAGCGATCTGAAGATCGACGAGCAAGCCCGCTCACACTCCAGTGAATCCAACCAGTAACACTACCGTAAAGTCCGGTCTGATCGTCTGATATGTCGCATATCTTGCCTAGGGGTGGTAAACGTCAGACCCCAATAGCTCGATAAGTCGTGTCGATATGAGGTCTATAACAATTCGAGAAACTACTGGTAACGCTTACCAGTAAATCTCAGCAACCCTGGCCAGGGATTTCCTGTTATAGCCAATCGAACACAGCGCAACATCAACTCCCTATACCGGGAGAGACGAATCCCCTCCTATCGCTCATTGCCTCCATGTGACTCGGGACTGTACCCAAAAACCACCGTTTTGCACGCCCTCTTGGACGTGGTAAGATGGAAATCAAAGCACAGTGGGAACCACACAAGACTCTATGACGATCTCGGGTCAACAGACTACTCTGTACCAGTGTCACCAGAGAACTGCCATCTGACGTGAGGTATAATACCATCTGGGAGTTCTCGGCGAGTCCGTCCAGTGTACCCAGTCTCTACTGAGCACCCGTATATCATCTCTGATGTCAAACATCAATGGATATGGGATCATCCATCGCCCATCTGTATGGGTCGAGAAGGTACACGCTAGTCTACTCTGGTATATCGATGCCCCGTCTCGATACACCCACGACTAGGGACTTTGAAGGATGTACTTATAGACTACCATGTCCCCACTAGTATGATCCGCATCATAGTCCAGGTAGTCAAGTACACATCCTAAGGGCTTTACCAACATGTAATAGAGAGACAATCTGTGTACACGTTAAGATAAAGAGCAACCAGATAGCATACTATCATGTCGAGCAAGAAAGTCCTCCCTATATATGTCCCAGCATCCACTACAATATACATCCAATGTACAGTAATGGCCTCTAGCGCATACATATAACTAACAATCTCCCACTTGCACTAGGGCCATCTGTAGCAGTGGTTGTAGTATCTCATACTCAACCATCCCATAAAAGTCTCTCTCTGGGAATAGGCCTTCGTGAGTGGATCCACTGCGTTATACTCTAAATCTGCTCTCCTTGCCTCGATCATCCTGGAGATCAACCATCTCCATGATCAGGTGATACTGCCTTAGAATAAGTCTGGATCACTGATAGGACGGACGTTCCTTGGCATAAGCCACAACTCCATTGTCTCACAATGGTAGGAACATAGTTCATCTCATGAACCATTATACATCCAAACAGCCTCTTTGGTAGCATCTTAAGTAGCGATGTATCAAGCCTTTATCGTCTAGTATGCCACGGTATCTAGCTTGGAACTCTTCCAACATACCGTCCCTTTACTGAGGGTAAAGACAATGCCTGCGACTGACATTCAGTCGTCTTTATCACCCTGGAACACTTCCAATGATTCTCCTCAGGATCGATTGATACCATCTTACTACAACTAGTGAGAATCCTAACATCCAATTAAATCTATCTCATAGATCTAAAACTCAGGATTTAGGAGGTATCATTTTGATCCTACACGGAGAATCTTTGTGATAAACGGAGATTGATCGAGCGTAGCATAGGAAACTCCTTCCCTATCATGAGTATGTCATCCACGTACTCTACGAGGATCACCACCATACTCCCTACTACCTTTTTGTATATACAAGGTTCATCTACCATTTTGATGATGTCAACATCTTTGACTAATCCATCAAAACAGACGTTCCAACTCCGCGATGCCTGCTTTATCAGATAAAACATCTTGCACACGTTTCCGCTGCTCCCACTGTTTACGAAGCCCTCTGGCTGTGTACTTACAGACGCACTCTTCTAAAACATCATTTAGAAAAGCAGTCATGGCACCCAACCGCCAGATATCGTAGATATGGTATGTAGCCGTGGCAAGTAGGATCTGGATGGACTTAAGCATAGCTACTTAGAAAAGGTTTCATCATCATCCATACCCGGTCAATGATGTAGACCTTTAACAAGTCTAGCTTTGAAAGTCTCAACTCTTCCATGTACACCAAGTAATCTTCTCAAGATATACTTGCTCCTGATGGGGATTTAACCCTTCAGATATTGCAACCAAAGTCCATACTTTGTTGGTGTATAAGGATTCCATCTCAAATCGATAAGCATCCGGCCATTCTTACAGAGTCTTACTCCTGATGGCCAGCTCGAAGCTAGTTGGGTCATCATCTCATGATGCAATCCTCGCTCCCACTGTCATAGAGAAACCAAAGTATCTCTCAGGTGGATGAGGAACCCTACTAGATCGGCGGAGAGGCTGAGGTTCGTTGGTATCTACTGAATCCTTTGGTTGTACCAAATCATCCGCTGTAGTTTGTATAGCTGAAACACTTCCAGTTCTACATAACGGACCTTGCCTCGAGCTTGTCCGGATTTTGCTTTTCAGACATAGGCCGGACAACCCCAAATCTTAACTAACTTAAGATATGGGCTCTTCCCTTTCCATATCATAAATGAAGTTGTAGGCAACTGATTTGATCATGACCCTATTCAATAGGTATGCAGCTTCTCAAGCGCACAACTCCCAAAAGGAAACAGGTAACTCAGCAGTACTCATCATAGAGCACACCATATCGAATAGGGTGTATCTGCTCCGCCCCGATATACCATCGTGCTATGGTGTATTCGGAGGAGTAATTCTGAGAGAGAATCTCATTCTCCTTTAGAATAGTCCAGGAATTTCCGTGCTCAAGTATTCTCCTCCTTGATCACATCAAAAGACATAATACTTATACCCGTATTTTGGTTCTTTACTTCTAACTTATATTCTGTGAATATCTTAAAAGGTTCGGACTTGTGTTTCAACAGGAACATATGTCTGAATCTAAAGAGATCATCAGAGAACGTAATGAAGTATAAAGAATCGGTCTTGGTATGTGTAGACAGGGGACTTACATACATCAACATGTATCATCCCAAGAGTTTACTAACTCTTTCTCTGTTTCCAGTAAACAGAGCTGTGGTCATCTTATCTTTGTGACATGACTGACGAGTTTCACAAGATGTAAATTCAAACCAATTTAAATATGCATCTTTATGTAACTCCAGCTAGTCGGGTCGCATTGATATGACCTAGTCTACAATACCTCAAGAAGGATCCGTCCATTTCTGAACTCTTCCTCTTGTGTGTGTTCCGTATACTAAGAACTGTAGTTTGATTTAGAACATTAATGCTTTTAGATAACGTGCCTGAACTGATCAACTTTTGATATAGGAAATGTTCAAAACATTATCCATCAATACAAAATTATATCCTTTCTTTTCTAACAAAGAGAGTGATATGATTTGGTATATCAGGTTCGGTATCTAATAACATTCGTTCAGAATCAATGTATTGGTAATACAGGATGACAGTGACCGACAGACTTGGCTGCAACACTTGCCCCGTTTTCTGGCTCATGAAACTTATCACCCGTTCTCAGTTTTTCTACCCTTTTGTGGCCCTATGTAACAGATTACATATCTGGGATCCTGATCCGGTATCATATACCCAGGATTCAGAGAATACTGAGAAACAGTTCTGTATAATGAACACACCCGAAGATGATGCATCAGCATGCACTCTCTTCGTTTGGGCGGCACGGGAAATCTGGTATTCCCCTATTTCCTGCTCTGTCTTATAACAATTATAAGTTGGAGCGGGACCAACGTTCCCCAGCTCAGTATAACAAGTGGGTTCGGTCAATAATCCGTATTATTATCTTGATTAAGGCGTGACATGGTCGCTACCAGGAGAGAGAGAGAAGAAAACACTCAGCGTGCGCTCTTGCAAGAATAGATTGGTTTTATTTTATCTAATCAGGATGGCTCCCACTGCTTTTTATCAAATCTTCCTTCAAACCCTAAAACGAAAGACTAGCCGGGATTAATTACACACTACAAGTTCGCCAATCTTTCAGCCAGGCCAGTGTCGGTACTTTGAGGGAGGCCCCCCGTGCTTTCGCACGAACCTAATTAATGTAAACCTCGTTTTCCAAGAGGCGTAACCTCATTAACACCTTTCTAGACACCTACTTGATCGGCTAATTGTAATGTATAAAACTCTCTCAGGAGTAACTCTTACTCGCAGCGGGTATCGGGATCCAACTATCTCATAGAAGGTATGCAATCTCATTACAAATTTCAACACTTGAAATTCCCGATAATATTTTACCCCTAGCTCGCTATGACCTTGACGGAGGCCAAACAACCCATAGTCCGCTAGTCAAGTTCAACCCGTCATTTCCTGATTGAATTAAACCCACCCGCACGACCCTTGACGGAGGCCAAACAACGCCGTACGAATACCCTAATCCAATCGTATCATATGCTAGCAGATAAGCACTAGTTAGCTACCGTACACTACGCCTTGACGGAGGCCAAACAACCGCAGCACGAATACTAACTAATACGTATCTGAAATGACGGAGGGCTACGACAGGTTTTTCTGAAAACCTATTGTGTAATGAACTTGATATCGTTGTAGGATCGAATGAATTTTGAAATGGAGTGTTTTTGAGGCTTTTCTAGTTTTGCTAAAGGAGTCACTCCCGGTGAAGGGATCTCGGTCCTTTCCTTATCGAATAAGGTGCAGGATATATCGTATATACCGCTGTGCAAAGCAAGAA
The DNA here is from genome assembly GCA_030015575.1 of Agapanthus africanus. Classification (NCBI taxonomy): domain Eukaryota; kingdom Viridiplantae; phylum Streptophyta; class Magnoliopsida; order Asparagales; family Amaryllidaceae; genus Agapanthus; species Agapanthus africanus. Next base: position 546,861,861 of record CM057337.1, read on the forward strand.
CTGTAGCTACCTGTTTTATTTTGAAATTCGATTCTACAACATCTTAGGTTTCTTTTATTTCATTAATCACATTAATGAAGTCCCATCTTTTAAGTACCTAAACATCACAGATAGATATGACGTACACTTATGCCATCCGCATTCGCCTCGATGTCCCCTCGTGCACCGTTAGGTTAGGTAACTAACGACAGAGCAGGGCAGGGCTAGCGCGGGTGTAAAACATAAGTAACGTCTATATAATATATCATATATACTATATATTATATCCATCACAGAAGCACAACAGAGATATGCAGCAGAAGAATCATATGAAATATTGGATATACTAGGACGTCCGTGTTTTCAATACGAGCCAGTATAAAACACGGATTCCACGGTCATGATGAATAGCCAAACCCACACCCCTAGACCCCTACGAGAGCGGCAAGCAACCCTACCAATTCTGGAGTTAGCAGACCCGGACTCGACTCCTCGAGTTGGTCTCCCACTGGACTCCAGAACCCGGTTACTTGTGCCCTCCTCCTTGGGTCTATCCTAGTGCGGTAAATTAAATAATATACAAAAGGTGACAACTTCCGCAACCTGGAAGTGCCCCAAATAAAAGAATATTACATACAAGTTTTTACATGAATGAAAATGAAAAACACTCATCTCACATAAAAAACCCCCGGCTATTCAAACACGACGATCCAATATAACATATCCAGCAACACATAACATCACATGTCATCAACGTAAGTAAATATGCGCATCCCAATTATCGTTGACATATAGCAACGAAACCGGCGATATCACATATTACACTTACGGTCACAGAAAAGAAAGTGTAAAACTACAACAGTTGGAATCCGCAACCACCTCAGACATCGCATGCCTGACCAAATGAATTACTTAGACATCGCATGCCTAACAATTATAAACCCCGCATTTTAATCTCATTATCGAAAACACTTTTCAACATCAAGTCTGGCAATTCAACAGGATTCCCGATATCCTGACCGAATGCTCGTCGCAAACTTTAGTAGGCGGCTGCACCTCTGATACCGTCGACGAAGTGCACCAAGGCGGAACACCGCTGCCGCGAGCACCCGAACGGATGCTTTCGGCGACGGGGTTCTCCTACAGTCACTTGGTCGGGGCTATGGAGTGAGGCTGTCTATTAAGTTTACCCGGCGAGTATCCGCGTACGCTACGTGATTGCGACGGACTTTTGATCACATCAAAATTCCGTGGCAACCGATCAAGTGAGACTAAAGTGCTACGTTTATAACATTCATTCAGTTATCTCATAACTATTGTGAATTCCAATTATTGTATCCCATTCCGGATAAATAGAAAATGTTAAACTTTCTGATCGAACAATCGAACACCCAAGTTTTCCCGAAACTGATCAACACATGAAACAAGTATAACAACATTCCGTTCGTGCCTCAGTACCAACGGTCCAGCCGTAGAAGGGTCAAGCCAACGCCTCACATGTGGCACGCCGTACTGCCCCAAACCCGAAGGTTCAAAGGGCAGTTCAAGACGGTCACATAATCAAGTTAAGGTTTGTTGTCTTCTAGAGGGTCCATCGCGTTACTTGCACTACTTAGAACGTCGTTAAACTACGGAAAAATCCAACACTTGGAAATTTCCCGACAGGGGAAAAATTGGGTATTTATATCCGGTCGAACTTTTTAACATATTCTAAAATTTATCCGGAAAGCCAAATAGACAAAATTTGATACCCCGATCGAAACACCGAATCCCCAAAACAACTCCAGAAAACTCAAATCTTGAAAAAATATCAAAAATACCCAGGAAAACAAGCACAGTTAAATAGGAGTTACTGTGTGAACGTCACCTCAGAAAACGACAAACAGGCCGCGTTTCCGCCGCACGAGCCATGCTCGTGCCGCGGAAGCGCGGCTCTTTAATTGAATTAGGGCTTCGAATTGCACAGTTACTCTTAGATTTTCCTGCATGTTTTTCTGCATATTTTTAATACTGAAAAATCCCTGTTTTTGAAAATTGGATAGAGAGCATGGGTGTGTTAGGATTTCGGGTTCGTTCGGAGTTCAAAATCCGTCTAGACTTCGCCTAAGGCTCTAGCTAGGCTCTGATACCACTGTAGGGTTCCTAGGCACCCTAATGAGGTTATACAAGGCATCGAACATGCCATTTTCAAAAATTCTGGTGCCGAGAAACCCTAAACTACGGATCGATGGCTAGATGTCTAGGCGAAAAAGCTAACTAGTTAACACTTAACTACATGATACGGAAATACAACCTTTGTAGATCCGGTGCTCCACCTCCATAGCTCTGCAACGAGGTCCTCTCCGCTGTCCAAATCAAATCCGGGCTCAAGCGTCGGCTTCGTCGGAGAATGGGCAAGCTAGATCGTCGATGTCCATGCCGAAGATGATCTACGTCGAGGCATCGAAAGATCAAGCTCCACCTTCACCAAGTCATGAAAACTTGTGAAGGAAACACACTCTACTACTTGGCAAGAGGTAGAGGATGAAGAAATAGGAAGTGGGTAGACTTTAGAAATGGATTTCTCACTCTTAATCATCAATCACCATTGATGAGAATGAAGCTTTCTCCACTTGAAGAATGGAAGAAGATGAAGATGATATGATAAGTCTTGAAATAAAAAATAGAAAATAAAACAATACTTATCATATATTTAACTCTAGTTAAGTGTAGAGAATTAACTTAGGTTAGTTAAAATGGTTAGGGTTAAGTATAGGACAAGAATGAAGACTTAGTCAAAGTTTCAAGAAACTTCAACTAAATCCAAAATATGCCACCATTTATCTTCCTTTTTTCCTTTTTCCAAAAAGAATAAATAAGAAAGATAAATGAATAAATAAAAATCAAAACCCTAACCCATTCATTACCATGGTTCATTCTTTACACTTAACCAAGTTTGGCATGCATCATCAAACATGATACAAGCAAGTGCACAAAATCATATCGCATATGCAATGCGCACACCCGAGTGAGAAAATCCATTTTAAAGTGAACCGATACTAGTTAATGCAAAGTAATATATCAAATATACAATTATGCATTAAATCATTAAATCAACACTTGATTTAATGATCCGGTCATGCCGCACATAACCGACTGGTATCATCAGTAACAACTTATCGAATCAACACTTGATCCGATAACCCGGCTATATCGCATATAACCGATCAATGTCACATCGCGAGAATCGAATACAGTATCATATACCGTATTATTCTCGGTCCCGCACATATCTCATACGCGCTCCTATTTCGTTTCGCTTGAGCCAGGAAACCTCTGTGTAGGACTCTAAAGACTCGTCAATACGCCGGCAGCCGGTGATGATCATATCAAACACCCACAAGCCGCAAGCGGTCTGCTAAACGTAACGGCCACCCGGGTATTGAGCGATCTGAAGATCGACGAGCAAGCCCGCTCACACTCCAGTGAATGTAACCAGTAACACTACCGTACAGTCCGGTCTGATCGTCTGATATGTCGCATATCTTGCCTAGGGGTGGTAAACGTCAGACCCCAATGGCTCGATAAGTCGTATCGATATGAGGTCTATAACAATTCGAGAAACTACTGGTAACGCTTACCAGTAAATCTCAGCAACCCTGGCCAGGGATTTCCTGTTATAGCCAATCGAACACAGCCCAACATCAACTCCCTATACCGGGAGAGACGAATCCCATCCTATCGCTCATTGCCTCCATGTGACTCGGGACTGTACCCAAAAACCACCGTTTTGCACGCCCTCTTGGACGTGGTAAGATGGAAATCAAAGCACAGTGGGAACCACACAAGACTCTATGACGATCTCGGGTCAACAGACTACTCTGTACCAGTGTCACCAGAGAACTGCCATCTGACGTGAGCTATAATACCATCTGGGAGTTCTCGGCGAGTCCGTCCAGCGTACCCAGTCTCTACTGAGCACCCGTATATCATCTCTAATGTCAAACACCAATGGATATGGGATCATCCATCGCCCATCTGTATGGGTCGAGAAGGTACACGCTAGTCTACTCTGGAATATCGATGCCCCGTCTCGATACACCCATGACTAGGGACTTTGAAGGATGTACTTATAGACTACCATGTCCCCACTAGTATGATCTGCATCATAGTCCAGGTAGTCAAGTACACATCCAAAGGGCTTTACCAACATGTAATAGAGAGACAATCTGTGTACACGTTAAGGTAAAGAGCAACCAGATAGCATACTATCATGTCGAGCAAGAAAGTCCTCCCTATATATGTCCCAGCATCCACTACAATATACATCCAATGTACAGTAATGGCCTCTAGGGCATACATATAACTAACAGATTAATGTTAGTTATGTATATGACCTAGAGGCCATTGTTGTACATGTGATGTATATTATAATGGATGCTTGGATATATATAGAGATGACTTTCTTGCTTGACATGATAGTATGCTATTTGGTTTCACTTTATCTTAACATGTTGACTTGTATTGGTTTACTGTCTTTCTCTCACATGTTGATAAAGCCCTTAGGATTTGTACTCGACTACTGGGACTATGATGAGATCATACTAGTGGGGCCATGGTAGTCGATGAGTACATCCTATAACTGTTCCTAGTCGAGGGTATATCGAGACAGGGCATCGATACACCAGAGTAGACTAGCGTATACGCATCTTGACCCATATGATGGGCGATGGATGATCCCATATCCATCGGTGTTTGACATCAAAGATGGTGTACGGGTGCTCAGTGGAGACTGGGTACGCTGGACGGACTCGCCGAGAACTCCCAGATGGTGATATACCACACGTCAGATGGCAGTTCTCCGGTGACACTGGTACAGGGTAGTCTGTAGACCCGAGATAGTCATAGAGTATTGTGTGATTCTCACCGTGCTTTGATTTCCACCTTACCACGTCCAAGAGGGCATGCAAAACGGTGGCTTTTGGGTGCAGTCCCGAATCACATGGAGGCAATGAGCGATAGGAGGGGATTCGTCTCTCCCGGTATAGAGAGTTGATGTTGTGCTGTGTTCGATTGGCTATAACTGGAAGTCCCTGGCCAGGGCTGATATAGAGATTTACTGGTAAGTGTTACTAGTAGTTTCTCGACCCGTTATGAGCCTCACATCGACACGACTTATCGGTTACTGGGGTCTGACGTATACCACCCCTAGACTTGATATGTGACATATCAGACGAAGAGACCGGACTGTACGGGAGTGTTACTGATTGGATTCACAGGAGAATGGACAGGCTAGCTTGTTGATCTTCTGATCGCTCAATACCTGGGTGGTTGTTACGTTTAGCTGACCACATGCAGCTTGTGGGTGTTTGATATGATCATCACCTGCTACCGGTGTATTGACGATTTTTTAGAGTCCTACACAGAGGTTTCTTGACTCAGGCAAAACGGAGTAGGGGCACATATGTGATATGTGCACGACCGAGGATAATGCGATATGGGATACCGTATTATATTCTCGCGATATTTAGATATGAACCGGGTCATCGGATCAAGTGTTGATTCGATGAATCGGTACATAATATATTAGTCGGTTATATTCGATATAGTCGGATTGTTGGATCAAGTGTTAATTCGACGATTTAATGTATAATAATATATATGATATATTGTATTACATTATCTAATATTGGCTCATTTTATTATTTCATTTTCTCACCGGTAATACATTGATATATATGCGATATATGTTAATTGTATTATTTTCTTTTGTTACAAATATATAATATATATGTGATATATATTATTGTAACATGATTAGGGCTTGATTTGGGTTAGTTGTTTCTTGCACCTTCTAGAAGCTTTTCTTTTGTCATGAGTTAGATATTATGGTTTGATATTTTCTTATGACTCATTGTTTTAACCCAACCAAACCCTAGCCCTAGTTAATTCTCTACAAAAGTTATCCTTGTCATACTAAACCATGGTTGCATTATTAATCACATATATCATTTCATTATTCATCACAAAAGGATTAATTCATTTTTCATCATCTTCTTCTCTCTTGCGCTTTGAGAAAGCTTACTAGGTTTTCCTTTTGTGATATTTTTATGTGAGAATTTGATATAAAAAGAAAGAAAAAATACTACTCCATCATCCTCATCTAATCTAGCTAATTAGATTAGGGTGTTCACCTCATTAGAGTGAGAGAGCTTGAGTTATACCAACTTCGACGTAGATCATCGGAGAAAAGGAACACTACAAGCTAGCATGGATCGTTCGAGTCGTGGAGCCTCTTTTGAGTCTGGGAGATCGTGGATTGCGGCGAAGGGACTTCTACTCGGAGCTTATGAAGCGAAGGAGCAGACTACAAAGGATGCAATCCTTCACACTTAGTAGTAAAGATGTTTACTTGCATGTTAAACCCTAATAATCTGCAAAGATTCCGGCTTTGGGTTGTTCGGCACGTCTAAAATTTTATTCGGGCATGGTTGATGCCTTATGAACCCTCACAAGAGTGCCTAAGAACCCTACAGCGGTATCAGAGCCTAGCTAGAGCATTAGGCGACGCGTATACGAAGTTAAAACTCTGATCGAACCCCGAAACGTCAAAACAACCCCCTCTCTGGACAAATTTTAAAAATGCGATTTTTTCTGTATTAAAAATACCTAAAAAAATCAGCAGGGAATTATAAGTATCACTGTTTAAAACGAGATGGTAACTCGTACGGACCGCCGCGGAACCGCGGCCATACCTTGCTTGGGCCGCGGATCCGCGGCCGTACAGTGGGATATAATTTTGGTTTTTGTACAGTAATATCTATATCTATTATTGTATATTTATGGGTATTTTTAATCTGACTCAAGTGTTGACTGTTCTGGGGATTATTTTGTATTCGTTGATTCGATCGGAAATTTTAATTTCGTTATGTTTTCCGGATATTTAGAAACTGTTAAAATGTTCGAACGGATATCATTAACTCATTTTTTCCCGGCACGAAAAACTTTCAAGTGTTGAATTTTTCTTAGATTTAAATCTTTCGGAAAAACGTGCAAGTAACGCGGTGGTCCCTCTAGAAGAACACAAACCTTAACTCGATTATGTGACCGTCTGAACCGCCTCTAAACTTTAGGTTTGGGGCAGTACGGCGTGCCACATGTGAGGCGTTGGCTTGACCCTTCTACGGCTAGACCATCGGTACTATGTCATATTCTGGGATTATTTGAACTCCGCTAAACTGTTGAGCTATTTAAGAAATCTTAGGTATTTGGTTATCCGATCGGAAAGTTTAATACTGTCTATTTATCTGGAATGTGATACAATATGTGGAATTCATATAGTTAGGCATGAAATGCGAAGTATGTGATATTTCGGATTTACGATGTCTAAAGTGATTGTGGATTCCAAATGTTGTAGTTTTACAATTTCTTTTCTGTGACCGTAAATGTAGTATGTAGTTGTATTGCCGGTCTTCGTTGCTATACATCAATGACGATCGGTGTATGCATACTTACTTACGTTGATGATATGTGATATTATGTGTTGCTGTGATATGTTATATTGGATCGTCGTGTTCTGAATAGCTGGGGGTTTTATGTGAGATGAGGGTTTTTATTTTCATTCATGTAAAATTCATTTGTATGTAATATTCTTTTATTGGGACACTTCCGGGATGAGGTTGATGTCACCAGTGTATATTATTTACTTTTCCGCATTAGGTAGACCCAAGGAGGAGAGCACAAGTAACCGGGTTCTAGGGTCCAGTGGGAGGCCATCTCGAGGAGTTGAGACCGGGTCTCCTAACCCTAGAATTGGCAGTGTTACTTGCCGCTCTCGTAGGGGTCTAGGTATGTGGGTTTGGCTATTCATCGCGACCGTGGAATCCGTGTTTTATACCGGCTCGTATTAAAAACACGGACATCCTAATATATCCAATATTTCATATATGTTCTTCTGCTACAATGTTCTGTGATGAGATCATATTACTGTCTGAGATGAATGCTTATACTATATATATATGCTGATATATAAATATTACTGCTTTCGTTTCTTCTGTGATGCTTAGGAAGCATAAGTTGATGGGATTTATTAATGAGATTAATAAAAAGAAAAGAAACCTAAAAGATGTTGTAGAATCAAAACTTTATAAAAAAGGGTAGCTACAGTTTTGCTTTGCATAGCGGTATAAATGATATACCCTGCACCTTATTCGATGAGGAAAGAGCCGAGATCCCTTCACCGGGAGTGACCACTTTAGCGAAACTGGCAGATGCTACAAATTCGCGGTTTAGTTTTTGACAGCTTCTATAGTTCTTGCTTTGCACAGCGGTATACATGATATATCCTGCAGCTTATTCGATGGGGAAAGAGCCGAGATCCCTTCACCGGGAATGACCTCTTTAGCGAAACTAGAAAAGCCTAAAAAACACTCCTTTTCAAAAATCACTTGTTTCTAAAACGATATCAAGTTCATTATGCAATAGGTTTTCAGAAAAACCTGACGTAGCCCTCCGTCATTTCAGATAAGTCCTACTTAGTATTCGTGCTATGTTTGTTGACCTCCGTCAAGGCGTAGTGTACGGTAGCTGATTAGTATTTATCTGCTTATGCATATGATGCAGATTGGATTAGGGTAGTCGTACGGCCTTGTTGACTACCGTCAAGGGTTGTACGGGTGGGTTTAATTCAATCGGGAAATGACGGGTTGAACTTGACTAGTAGCCTATGGTTTGCTGACCTCCGTCAAGGTCGTAGGACGCTAGGGGCAAAATATTATCGGGAAATTCAAGTGTTGAAATTTGCAATGAGATTGCATACCTCTTATGAGATAGTTGGATCTCGATACCCATTGCGAGTAACAGTTACTCCTGGGAGAGTTTTACACAAGACAATTAGCCAATCAAGTAGGTGTCTAGAAAAGTGTTAACGGGGTTATGCCTTTAGGAAAACGAGATTTACTTTAATTAGGTCCATGTGAAAGCACAGGGAACCTCTCTCAAGTACAGACACTGATCTGGCTGAAAGATTGACGAAATTGTAGGGTGTAATTAATCCCGGCTAATCTTACCTTTTAGGATTTGAAGGAAGATTTGATAAAAATAGTGGGAGACATCCTGATTAGATAAGATAAAAACCAATCTAATCTTGCAAGAGCATACGCTAAAATTTTTTCTTCTCTCTCTCTCCTGGTAGCGACCATGTCAGGCCATAATCAAGATAATAATATGGATGTATTGACTGAACCCGATTATTATACTGGGCAAGGGAACGTTGGTCCCGTTCTTTCTTATAAGAGTTATAAGACTAAACAGGGAATATGAGAATATCTGGATTCTCACGCCGCCCAAACGGAGAACATGCATGTTGATGCACCTTCTTCGGGTGTGTTAGTTATTGAGAACCGTTTCTCAGTTCACCCTACGTCTTGGGTATTAGATACCGGATCAGGATCCCACATATGTAAATTGTTACATGGGCTACGGAAAGGTAGAGAACTGGGAAAAGGTGATCATTCCTTTCAAGTAGGTAATGGTGAAAGTATTGCAGCCAAAGCAGTTGGCGAATATCACCTAGTATTACTAAGTCGTAATACTGATTCTGAATTAGTGCTATTATATACCGAACATGATGTGCAACATTATATCAGTTTCTTTATTAAAACACACACAAGAGGAAAAGTTCAGAAATGAACGAATCCTTCTTGTGGCATTGTAGACTTGGTCATATCAATGCGACACGACTGGCTAAGTTATATAAGGATGGATATTTGAATCCATTCGAATTATCATCTTATGATACTTGCCATTCAGGTCTCAAAGGAAAAATGACCAAAACTCCATTTAGTGGACACGGAGAATGAGTTACGGAACTCTTAGGACTAGTACATAGTGATGTATATGGTCCTATGTCTACGAATGCCATGAACGGTTTTTCCTACTTCATTACATTCACCGACGATCTCTCTAGATTCGGACATGTGTTCCAGATGAAACACAAGTCTGAAGCTTTTGAGAAATTCAGAGAATATAAGCACGAAGTAGAGAACCAAACGGGCAAAAGTATTAAGATCCTTCGATCTGATTGAGGAGGAGAATACTTAAGTAATGAGTTCCTAGATTATCTAAAAGAGAATGTGATTCTCTCTCAGCTTACTCCTCCTTATACACCACAACACAACGGTGTATCGGAGCGGAAGAATCGCACCCTATTAGATATGGTGCGCTCTATGATGAGCACAGCTGAGTTGCCTATTTCCTTCTGGAGATATGCACTGGAGACAGCGACATACATACTGAATAAAGTTCCTACCAAATCTGTGCTTACCATCCCATATGAGATATGGGAAGGGAAGAGACCATATCTTAATTTTGTTAAGATATGGGGTTGGCCGGCCTATGTCAAATGACAAAATCCGGACAAACTCGAGGCAAGGTCAGTTTTATGTAAGTTTATTGGATATCTCAAGCATTCGCGAGGGTATATTTTCTACCACAGTGATGAACAAAGGGTGTTTGTTGCTCAACACGGCACCGTTTTAGAAAAGGAAGTTCTTGCAAAAGAGATTAGTGGCTCTGAGGTAGAACTGGAAGAAGTTCCAGCAGAACAAACTACAACAGATGATTTAGTGGAACCAGAGGATTCAGTAGTACCCGATGAACCCCAGCCTCTCCGCCGATCTAGCAGGGTTTCTCATCCACCGGAGAGTTACTACGGTTTTCTCATAGATGGTGAAAGCGAGGATTGCATCATGGAAGATGATGACCCGACTAGTTTCGAGCATGCCATCACGAGTGGTGACTCTGTGAAATGGCTGGATGCAATGCGATCTGAGATGGAATTCAAGTACACCAACAAAGTATGGACGTTGGAAAATGCTACTGAAGGGGTAAAACCCATTGGGAGCAAGTGGATCTTTAAAAAGAAATTTGGTGTAAATGGAAAAGTTGAGACTTTCAAAGCTAGACTTGTTGCAAAGGGTTTTCATCAACGACCAGGTGTGGATTATGACGAAACCTTTTCTCCAGTGGCTATGCTTAAGTCCATCCGGATCTTACTTGCCATTGCTGCATACCATGACTACGAAATCTGGCAAATGGATGTTAGACCACCTTTCTAAACGGTGATTTAGAAGAGTGCGTGTACATAACTCAGCCAGAGGGCTTCATAGATAGTGGGAGCAGCGGAAAGGTGTGCAAGTTGCTTAAATCCATTTATGGGTGTCACGACCCAAAGTTTGGTCCGTGACCGGCACTTAACCACGTAACGTCTACAGGCGTAACGCGACTAAGTAAGCCGAAACCCAGAAATCTAAAACCCTTAGTAAGAATAAGTGAAGAAAACATGTTGAAATCAAGGTTTTTAAATAACTAAGCCGAAGGTGCGTTTTTAAAACCGTGAATATTTTGTAAAAATTTCGGCCGAGTTCCTTTTGTAAAACTGGCCCCGAATGGGGTACAACAAGAATGACAATATATATATGCAATGATAAAGGCATCCCCAAGCGGGAGCTAGCTCTTCGTCAATAGACGGTCACAACCACACATGCAACAATAATATACAACGCCAAGTGGCGAGGATCACACCCAAAAGAAAGCTCAAGCAACAAGAAATCGCAATACTACTAAGCGCGACTCTACGTCGAATAATACCACACTGTCTCTAAGTCTGAAAGAATATACAAGTTTTTGGTTGATGGACAATTTCTAGATACAATGAAATAAAATACAATACAACGGTGGTTCTTGATGCGAAAGAATCCACCTACCAAGAGCAAATCACCCGCAAGAAGGTAGTGAGCCAGATATGCCGCAATAAAACCTGTACGGCAGAACTTGCAAGAACTGTGGCACAACGGGGGTGAGTTGCCAACTCGTGAATAGAAATATCTACAAGTCGAAACCGAATGCAAGACAAAAACCTAAGTCAACGATCAGTAATATAATCTACAAGAGTACATCTGAGTGTAATAAGGTGGCAAGGTAACATCTAATCATGTATGCAGTGTCAGGTACTCAGGTAATAACATGTCATCAGTGTAAGGTATGTCTGCATGAAGTAAATATGATGAAGTATCAAGTATATCAATACACATATATTAGCGTCCCATACCACTAATATTGGTGTAAGGGTATATATAACAGCGCCCTCATACCCTGTTATATATACAAATAAAGTATGATCAGTGTAAATCCAGTCTGTATATGAACCATGTCTGTATATATGTGGAACCCGTCCACCTGTCACCCACTGACAATAAGCATCATGTATGCAATGCATAAACAATAAATAGGGGATAAGGGAGATATAATGTACCATCTACCATAAAGGCCCCGAGCACATAGGCTCCTCTCCAATCGAGCTCATAGGCTCCCATCACATCGAGCTCATAGGCTCCGAGCACATAGGCTCCTCTCACATCGAGCTCATAGGCTCCGAGCACATAGGCTCCTCTCACATCGAGCTCATAGGCTCCATCACATCGAGCTCATAGGCTCCGAGCACATAGGCTCCTCTCACATCGAGCTCATAGGCTCCGAGCACATAGGCTCCTCTCACATCGAGCTCATAGGCTCCATCACATCGAGCTCATAGGCTCCGAGCACATAGGCTCCTCTCACATCGAGCTCATAGGAATAACATATCTCAATGCGGATGATCAGAACATGACATATGCGACATATAAACAAAGGTAAGCATATCAGAAATCATGTACATATAGATGAGCTACAATGCAATGATCCAATGTGATATAGGTATCAAGTATGAATATCAAGTCATGTCACATATAAGTAAGCTACAATGCAATGATCCAATGTGATATAGGTATCAAGCATGAATATCAAGTCATGTCACATATAGGTAAGCTACAATGCAATGATCCAATGTGATATAAGTAATCAAGTATGAATATCAAGTCATGTCACATATAGGTAAGCTACAATGCAATAATCCAATGTGATATAGGTATCAAGTATGAATATCAAGTCATGTCACATATAGGTAAGCTACAATGCAATGATCCAATGTGATATAAGTAATCAAGTATGAATATCAAGTCATGTCCAATGTGATATAGGTATCAAGTATGAATATCAAGTCATGTCCAATGTGATATAGGTATCAAGTATGACTATCAAGTCATGTCCAATGTGATATAGGTATCAAGTATGACTATCAAGTCATGTCCAATGTGATATAGGTATCAAGTATGAATATCAAGTCATGTCACATATAGGTAAGCTACAATGCAATGATCCAATGTGATATAGGTATATGTGTACAATATGCCATGCAAGAATCATATCAGGAATGCAACAGTACTACAGTGTAGTGGCATGGCAATTATCGATGATGAAGTGTATGAGTCGGCAAATAGTGTACATGAAACATACGCATCATCGATAATGGTGCTGGTGTCCTAACAGCATGATAATAACATAATAATGAACATATGCCAGCAATGCGAACAGTAGGAAAATACAGGTATCTAGTAGTCAACACCACAGTAAAGTATCTACTATGCAAACTACATCTAAGTATCCGGTCAATCAGGAGGGGTAGGTGTGGAAACCACCTAAATCTGAGTCAATGTATATATATCTAGTCGGTGATCCCGCCTCAATGTCGTATCGTAAGATATCCTCGAGTTATGAGTGCGGATCTATCATCAATATCGGCTCGTACGGTAAATCATCGTACGGCATTCCCAAAAGCTGAGTACAGGTCAATATCTCACTATCTCGTCACATAACAGGTATTACTATCATCAGATCACATAGCCTGGGGTACTACTCTATGTCTAGCACCAAACGATACCATCAGTGAAGTATGCATGCGGGGTAAACACATATCCCAAGCCCGCAAGAGATCACAAGTCATATCCCACAATGAATCGTATCCAATCACCGATCTCACGTCATCAAGCCCACATCATCGACTCATTACCAACGTCATCCCATATCATCAAACGCCGTGCAAGTACAAGTAATATGCAAGGGTGTGTGTGTAGGTGTAAGTTCTATCCTAGGGTTCGCGACTATGAACTACACTAGTCACTTCTACCCTATACTATCCATAATACTTCTAACACAAAGCTACTACACACTAAAACTATCACACATCTACTATATGTATATACTAACTACGGACTGCGGGGGTGCTATACGCCATCCACCCGACTTCCCCCTGTAGATATAATCTACTCACCTTGCATCATCATTACGGACGTCACCATGCATTGCTCGTCGTCCCGAAGTCTTCATGAGTACCTACACATCAAAGTGTCGCATATACGCATCAAAACCAAATCCAAGCTAAAATGGCGCATGAAATCCAAAACGATACGATAAGGGGGCCTATAGGTGAGAACCTATGGCACGCCTTCAAAACCACATATAAATCCTCTATATCGTCGTATAAACGCCAAATAGTCGAGGTAAAACGAAACACACCAATGCAGAAATGAAAATACGGAATACGGAAACTAAAGTCCAAAACAGCAACTCATGAAATAGGTCCCAGATTTTACCCTAGAAAGAATCTGTCAAAACTAGAAGTACCCAGGGCCAATAATTGGGGAATAGGGGCTGTGCACAGAAAACGAGGAGATTCCTCACTGGTCTGGCCGCAAATTGCGGCCAGAAAGGAGGTTTTGGCGGCCGGGAAGAAGAGTTAGGGGTTGGGGTCTTGGGTGTTGCCTCCATGGTGCCTGCACATCTCAATTTCCACTCAATATTATTTTAGGGTCCTCGGGGTAATAGCAGATTCAAATTAACCTGCACAGATTACACAATTTCCCCGATATCGGTTTCTAAAATCCGTATTTCTGGTTCTAGCTTCAGGTTTTGGGTTCCAATTCATGCACTAGGGTGTTTACAAGTCCTCTACTGAGCTCAATTTCACATTACAACTCAAGTTCTCTCAAACCCTAACTAGGTTTTCATCAAGTCCATAATATCACACAATATCGATTCAATAACACATTGGGGTATAAAGAATGCTAGAATTAAACGTAATAGTCCAGAAATTATCTCATTTGGCAACTCAAGAAAATTCTTGAGTTGCCCCCTAATGGCCAAAATCCATGCTTTCTTGGTCCATTGCGTAGATCTCGAGCTTGTGCATCTTTTTCTTGAAACCGACATTGGGTTTTGGGATGGTTTTTGAGATGAAAAGAGGGGTTGAAGATGGAGGAAGGGGAGGGCTAGGGCAGCAGCAGCAAGGAGGGTGAGAGAGGAGAAGAAAATGACAATGAAGAAGTATGGCGAAGGGATGTAGTCAAAGGTCCACCCCACTCTCTCACCTACCCTCATTCTTTATCCTTTTCTTTTTCTTTTTCTTTTAAACCATAAACCAACCCTTCTCACCTCAATAGTAAACCCAAAATGAGAAACCATGGTAGGAAGTGCACAAGTGTAGGAAAAATAGTGTGTGCATGTTTTGTTTCAAATTTGTTAAAAACCGATTAGCGATTTTTAATCGCGATTAGCACTAAATTAGTGTCAAACTAAACACAAAAACTTAAAAATGTCATAATTCACTAATTTACCCTATTTTATAATTTTCCATAATTTTTCATAATTTTTCTAACATTTTTCCTATTTATTTGCATTTAATATTAAAATAATATTAAATTATAAAAATTCCCAAAATTAATATTTTATATTTTTGAAAATGTTACAATCTATCCCCCTTAAAGAAATTCGGTCCCCGAATTTAAATTTAAACCCCCACTACTAAAACAATTTCAGTAATAATCCATTTGTCGGGGCTCCGAAAATATCAACACATAGAGAATATCATAAAAATGTACTACTCTACTAGAAATCAATCCCCAAAATGCATATATAAGAATATCATATGCGTCTGGTGCGCAAGGAATCAAAATCCATATATGTGTCAAACAGGTGTAGAAAACTACATCTAGGTGCAACGGGTGTGCACGAAACATCTGTCGTAGGCAACGTGTGTGCCTGACAGCAAAAATCAGGTGCATATGAAATGCACGAAGAATTTCGATTTAGTGCATCTGGCGTGCACCAAAATCGTATATCAAAACACTAAAGATGCATGAAAGCTACGCTGGAAGTGCAAATCAAATCACTGAATACGATAGGCACGAAATCTCAATCAATATCTCAAATGTAATAACTCAGCGCAAAATATATAAATATCCAGTGGGTGCATGAAACCAATATCATGAAACTCAGTCATCAAAACTAAATCATGCAAACAGAACGCCCAAAATACCAAAATCCAAAATGACGGATACGTGATAATCGAATCACAAAATCACAAATCATAAATACCGTCCTCGGTAGTTCCTCCTTCGAGGTCGAGAAGGAGTCAGTGCATCCACTGCTAGCAACGCAGGATATCTACTTGCTTCTTGCTCACGGTCTGGCGTCCTCTGACTCTGGGTCCTTATCTTCTCTGTGGATTTCCTATCTCGCAGTCAATCGGCTCATCGGCCCTGTCAGGTGTGCTAACGGGGACGATTCCGTTCTGGCACTTCTCTGGTCACCTCTCGGTCAATCCTCATGACCACTCGTAAGGCAGCATATCACTGGCGTCGGCCTCTGGCTCTCCGAATGTACGTCACACATCTTATCCTGGGTGTAAACATCATTGCAGCAATGTCCTGGAAGGAATCCTGCTCAAGGTCTCTTCCAATCATGCCTATGCCGATCTGTACAGAGGCTGGCTTTCTTGTACTACCTCTTCTCGCTTGATAGACATCTGTGTCCTCAGCACAACCTTTTCTCGGAAATTGGTCACATTCCAATGTCTCTGTAAGCATATCAGGTCTCTAGTCTCGACGGGAAGTAATGACAGCTCGTCAGCGTCTCACACGAACCTCTGGTTCCACTCGTCTCCATCGTTGTCCACTATGACGTCACGCCAAGCTACCTTGCACTGCACTGTTCTCGGCCACGGCCAATCTGAAGTCTCTCGCACGGACTCGAAATCGCGTACTCTGTAGCTTCACCATCCTGTAGAAGGTGTCAGGCCGAACAGATCCTCGGGAACACGTCCCAACCATCGAAGGAATACTGAATACTCATCCGTCCTTGATCAATTCGCACTGCATCAGGGTAAGTTCCTTTATCCGAATCTGGTCAACTACCGCGTCGACAATGCAGAACTCTGGCCTGCTGGGTGTGCGCAACATGACCACTCCTGGGTCCAGATCTTCTCGTATCGTTTTCCGGAAGGGTCCTGTCGAGGTTCCTTTCTCAAATCTCAATCCTGCCGAAATGCCCGGAAGTCATCATCCAATGTTGAAGCTAAAGCTCATTCCGGAACGGCTGCATACTCATCGCTCTTCTTTCTGGAAGATATATCCATATACCACGCCTCTGGGTGCGTATCACATCTCTGATGTCAGCGGAGTGGGACGTCATCTCGTCGAAATCTCGTACGAACTCTTTTCTTCACTCTGCTCAAATGTCGACTGGTTCGGACTCGTCTCATCGTGGCTACACGAACTGCGCTCCGACGGCTGCGCTCGCATCTGGAGTCTCCCAAGCAGTGTCCCATCACGATATCCGAAAGATGTCGAACCATCCGATCGACTCGTCAGATCCTCATAATCCCCCAAGAGCTCACATCTCGGGTACAGTTTAATAGTATCGAGTACATGCCACAGCGTCGGTGGTCCAGCCGTAGAAGGGCAAACCCAAGCCTCACTAATGGCGCCGCGGAACCGCCGTAAACCCTAAGGTTCAAAGGCTGTCACACGGTCATTAAGTCGAGTTAGGGTTTCATTCTTCTAGAGGGTCAATAGAATTACCTGCATGTCTTTCCGTATACTTTAAACTTGGAAAATGGGCTCCTGACATTCGATCGTCTCAATCGACTCTCAACGAACCTGCGTGAAATCGTCTCTAGCTGGAAACGATCTATCTGATGACCTCGCATCGGTAACGAACGAACCACATGTCCTAGTCATTCATCCTCAGGTGACTAGCGACTCGCTATCATCTCTCTGAGTATATGCTCACGCTGCAACAGCTCCAATCATCTGGGCGATATCTCATTATTTACAGCAGCAACTGGCTCATACGCCTGTACGCCGAACAATGCCTCAATTCTCCAGGAAGGGCAATACATAGGCGGTCATCTCTGAATCGGTCTGCTCTAGATCTGAGTAAGATTCTCCACACTGGAATTCTTCAACTCAGCTGGCCCCGCTCTGGCGCAAAATCGGACGAATCACCTTCGTCTCTCAAATCGGGTAGACTAGCTATCATCTGTCGCATATCTGCCTGAAGGCTCCGGCAATCTTAGCTCGTAAGCTCCGAAAGCAACATCCTGTCAATCTCAGCAACAGCTGGTCCATCTGTCTGCACGGTAGGCGACATCACAATCTCTGAGGTATGCTGTACATCAACAGTCCTCTTTCAACTGGCAGTTCTAACAATGGCCCGATCATCCGGTGCAAATCCAAGCACTCGCCTCCACTAGAGGTCACAATCAGCAATACTAACTCGAGACATTCCCATGTCACCAAAAAACACAATGGTCGGCCCTCGTACCAAACGAGCTCCCACCGGCCGTAACCCTAGCAGCAGCCCAAACTGCGCTCAACCATGGTGACAGGAACCTCAATCGAGTATCAAAAGAGCACATCAATGACAAGAAGGAAACAACAGATCCAAAGTGGATACATGATCATAGGAAGAAACAGCATCAATGAAGATATGATCATGAACTAATAGAATCGGGGATCTCAAATGGATGTATAATCCTGGATATGAAGAGAATCACTGATCTCGAAAAGTATGCACATCCTAAGGTTCCATAAGCGGAGTGGCGTGTCGTAAGTATGCCGCGGAACATACCAACGGTACGTCACTCTACTTTAGTCACCTATCCCATCAACCAAGGGTCATCATAATACGACGAAAGTTCGGGTCTAATACCCCCTCGACCAAGTCTAAGTTCCGTAAGGTCAAGCCTAAGCTCCGTATATATAAATAAACGCCCTAGGCTCCACATAGTCAAACTCAGACTCGAACCAAGGTCAACCTAGCGCTCTGATACCAACTTTGTCACGACCCAAAGTTTGGCCCGTGACCGGCACTTAACCACGTAACGTCTACAGGCGTAACGCGACTAAGTAAGCCGAAACCCAGAAATCTAAAACCCTTAGTAAGAATAAGTGAAGAAAACATGTTGAAATCAAGGTTTTTAAATAACTAAGCCGAAGGTGCGTTTTTAAAACCGTGAATCTTTTGTAAAAATTTCGGCAGAGTTCCTTTTGTAAAACTGGCCCCGAATGGGGTACAACAAGAATGACAACATATATATGCAATGATAAAGGCATCCCCAAGCGGGAGCTAGCTCTTCGTCAATAGACGGTCACAACCACACATGCAACAATAATATACAACGTCAAGTGGCGAGGATCACACCCAAAAGAAAGCTCAAGCAACAAGAAACCGCAATACTACTAAGCGCGACTCTAGGTCGAATAATACCACACTGTCTCTAAGTCTGAAAGAATATACAAGTTTTTGGTTGATGGACAATTTCTAGATAGAATGAAATAAAATACAATACAACGGTGGTTCTTGATGCGAAAGAATCCACCTACCAAGAGCAAATCACCCGCAAGAAGGTAGTGTGCCAGATATGCCGCAATAAAACCTGTACGGCAGAACCTGCAAGAACTGTGGCACAGGGGTGAGTTGCCAACTCGTGAATAGAAATATCTACAAGTAGAAACCGAATGCAAGACATAAACCTAAGTCAACGATCAGTAATATAATCTACAAGAGTACATCTGAGTGTAATAAGGTGGCAAGGTAACATCTAATCATGTATGCAGTGTCAGGTACTCAGGTAATAACATGTCATCAGTGTAAGGTATGTCTGCATGAAGTAAATATGATGAAGTATCAAGTATATCAATACACATATATTAGCGTCCCATACCACTAATATTGGTGTAAGGGTATATATAACAGCGCCCTCATACCCTGTTATATATACAAATAAAGTATGATCAGTGTAAATCCAGTCTGTATATGAACCATGTCTGTATATATGTGGAACCCGTCCACCTGTCACCCACTGACAATAAGCATCATGTATGCAATGCATAAACAATAAATAGGGGATAAGGGAGATATAATGTACCATCTACCATAAAGGCCCCGAGCACATAGGCTCCTCTCCAATCGAGCTCATAGGCTCCCATCACATCGAGCTCATAGGCTCCGAGCACATAGGCTCCTCTCACATCGAGCTCATAGGCTCCGAGCACATAGGCTCCTCTCACATCGAGCTCATAGGCTCCATCACATCGAGCTCATAGGCTCCGAGCACATAGGCTCCTCTCACATCGAGCTCATAGGCTCCGAGCACATAGGCTCCTCTCACATCGAGCTCATAGGCTCCATCACATCGAGCTCATAGGCTCCGAGCACATAGGCTCCTCTCACATCGAGCTCATAGGAATAACATATCTCAATGCGGATGATCAGAACATGACATATGCGACATATAAACAAAGGTAAGCATATCAGAAGTCATGTACATATAGATGAGCTACAATGCAATGATCAAATGTGATATAGGTATCAAGTATGAATATCAAGTCATGTCACATATAAGTAAGCTACAATGCAATGATCCAATGTGATATAGGTATCAAGCATGAATATCAAGTCATGTCACATATAGGTAAGCTACAATGCAATGATCCAATGTGATATAAGTAATCAAGTATGAATATCAAGTCATGTCACATATAGGTAAGCTACAATGCAATGATCCAATGTGATATAGGTATCAAGTATGAATATCAAGTCATGTCACATATAGGTAAGCTACAATGCAATGATCCAATGTGATATAAGTAATCAAGTATGAATATCAAGTCATGTCCAATGTGATATAGGTATCAAGTATGAATATCAAGTCATGTCCAATGTGATATAGGTATCAAGTATGACTATCAAGTCATGTCCAATGTGATATAGGTATCAAGTATGACTATCAAGTCATGTCCAATGTGATATAGGTATCAAGTATGAATATCAAGTCATGTCACATATAGGTAAGCTACAATGCAATGATCCAATGTGATATAGGTATATGTGTACAATATGCCATGCAAGAATCATATCAGGAATGCAACAGTACTACAGTGTAGTGGCATGGCAATTATCGATGATGAAGTGTATGATTCGGCAAATAGTGTACGTGAAACATACGCATCATCGATAATGGTGCTGGTGTCCTAACAGCATGATAATAACATAATAATGAACATATGCCAGCAATGCGAACAGTAGGAAAATACAGGTATCTAGTAGTCAACACCACAGTGAAGTATCTACTATGCAAACTACATCTAAGTATCCGGTCAATCAGGAGGGGTAGGTGTGGAAACCACCTAAATCTGAGTCAATGTATATATATATAGTCGGTGATCCCGCCTCAATGTCGTATCGTAAGATATCCTCGAGTTATGAGTGCGGATCTATCATCAATATCGGCTCGTACGGTAAATCATCGTACGGCATTCCCAAAGGCTGAGTACAGGTCAATATCTCACTATCTCGTCACATAACAGGTATTACTATCATCAGATCACATAGCCTGGGGTACTACTCTATGTCTAGCACCAAACGATATCATCAGTGAAGTATGCATGCGGGGTAAACACATATCCCAAGCCCGCAAGAGATCACAAGTCATATCCCACAATGAATCGTATCCAATCACCGATCTCACGTCATCAAGCCCACATCATCGACTCATTACCAACGTCATCCCATATCATCAAACGCCGTGCAAGTACAAGTAATATGCAAGGGTATGTGTGTAGGTGTAAGTTCTATCCTAGGGTTCGCGACTATGAACTACACTAGTCACTTCTACCCTATACTATCCATAATACTTCTAACACAAAGCTACTACACACTAAAACTATCACACATCTACTATATGTATATACTAACTACGGACTGCGGGGGTGCTATACGCCATCCACCCGACTTCCCCCTGTAGATATAATCTACTCACCTTGCATCATCATTACGGACGTCACCATGCATTGCTCGTCGTCCCGAAGTCTTCATGAGTACCTACACATCAAAGTGTCGCATATACGCATCAAAACCAAATCCAAGCTAAAATGGCGCATGAAATCCAAAACGATACGATAAGGGGGCCTATAGGTGAGAACCTATGGCACGCCTTCAAAACCACATATAAATCCTCTATATCGTCGTATAAACGCCAAATAGTCGAGGTAAAACGAAACACACCAATGCAGAAATGAAAATACGGAATACGGAAACTAAAGTCCAAAACAGCAACTCATGAAATAGGTCCCAGATTTTACCCTAGAAAGAATCTGTCAAAACTAGAAGTACCCAGGGCCAATAATTGGGGAATAGGGGCTGTGCGCAGAAAACGAGGAGATTCCTCACTGGTCTGGCCGCAAATTGCGGCCAGAAAGGAGGTTTTGGTGGCCGGAAGAAGAGTTAGGGGTTGGGGTCTTGGGTGTTGCCTCCATGGTGCCTGCACATCTCAATTTCCACTCAATATTATTTTAGGGTCCTCGGGGTAATAGCAGATTCAAATTAACCTGCACAGATTACACAATTTCCCCGATATCGGTTTCTAAAATCCGTATTTCTGGTTCTAGCTTCAGGTTTTGGGTTCCAATTCATGCACTAGGGTGTTTACAAGTCCTCTACTGAGCTCAATTTCACATTACAACTCAAGTTCTCTCAAACCCTAACTAGGTTTTCATCAAGTCCATAATATCACACAATATCGATTCAATAACACATTGGGGTATAAAGAATGCTAGAATTAAACGTAATGGTCCAGAAATTACCTCATTTGGCAACTCAAGAAAATTCTTGAGTTGCCCCCTAATGGCCAAAATCCATGCTTTCTTGGTCCATTGCGTAGATCTCGAGCTTGTGCATCTTTTTCTTGAAACCGACATTGGGTTTTGGGATGGTTTTTGAGATGAAAAGAGGGGTTGAAGATGGAGGAAGGGGAGGGCTAGGGCAGCAGCAGCAAGGAGGGTGAGAGAGGAGAAGAAAATGACAATGAAGAAGTATGGCTAAGGGATGTAGTCAAAGGTCCACCCCTCTCTCTCACCTACCCTCATTCTTTATCCTTTTCTTTTTCTTTTTCTTTTAAACCATAAACCAACCCTTCTCACCTCAATAGTAAACCCAAAATGAGAAACCATGGTAGGAAGTGCACAAGTGTAGGAAAAATAGTGTGTGCATGTTTTGTTTCAAATTTGTTAAAAACCGATTAGCGATTTTTAATCGCAATTAGCACTAAATTAGTGTCAAACTAAACACAAAAACTTAAAAATGTCATAATTCACTAATTTACCCTATTTTATAATTTTCCATAATTTTTCATAATTTTTCTAACATTTTTCCTATTTATTTGCATTTAATATTAAAATAATATTAAATTATAAAAATTCCCAAAATTAATATTTTATATTTTTGAAAATGTTACAATGGGTTAAAGCAAGCATCGCGGAGTTGGAACATCTGTTTTGATGTTGTAGTCAAAGAGTTTGACTTCATCAAAAATATAGATGAACCTTGTATCTATAAGAAGGTAGCAGAGAGTAAGGTTGTCTTTCTCGTATTGTATGTGGATGACATACTCTTGATAGGAAATGATATTCCTTTACTGCAATCAGTCAAGCTCTTCTTATCACAAAGATTCTCAATGAAAGATTTAGGTGATGCCTCATGCATATTGGGAATCATAATTTATAGAGATAGATCTAAACGGATACTGGGATTGTCCCAATCTAGGTACATTAACACCATACTAAAGAGGTTTAGTATGGAAGAATCCAAGCATGGGAACCAACCCACGATCTCTGGACTCACTCTCTCCAAAGAGATGTCTCCCAAGACTGATTTGGAGAGAGCTCGCATGCAAGGGATACCCTATGCTTCGGCAGTAGGCTCTATCATGTATGCGATGCTATGTACCAGACCCAATGTAGCATACTCACTAAGTGTAGTGAGTCGTATCAAGCAGATCCTGGAGAGAGTCACTGGACAGCTGTGAAGAACATTCTTAAGTACTTGCGAAGGACTAGAGAGATGTTCTTGGTGTATGGTAAAGGAGAACTCCGGGTGGAGTCCTTTACCGATTCCAGCTTCCAAAGTGATAAGGACGACTCTAAGTCGCACTCGGGATTTGTCTTAACCCTCAATGGAGGGGCGGTATGTTGGAAGAGTTTCAAATAGGATACCGTTGCAGACTCGACGATGGAGGCTGAATACATTGCTGCCAACGATGCTGCCAAAGAGGTTGTCTGGATAAAGAAGTTCATTAGTGAACTTGGTGTGGTTCCATCCATTGAACATCCAATACCTCTGTATTGCGATAACAATGGAGCAGTGGCTTTGGCCAAGGAACCCAGGTCCCATCAAAAGTCCAGACATATTCTGAGGCGGTATCACCTGATCAGGGAGATAGTTGATCGCCGGGAGATCGAGGTCAGGAGAGTAGATACGAAGGACAACACAGTGGATCCACTCACGAAGGCCATTCCCAAGATACAGTTTGAGAGATTATTCGGGATGCTAGGTATGAGTTACTACAGCAGCTGGCCTTAGTGCAAATGGGAGATTGTTAATTATGTATATTCCCTAGAGGCCATTGTTGTACATGTGATGTATATTATAATGGATGTTTGGATATATATAGAGAGGACTTTCTTGCTCAACATGATAGTATGCTATTTGGTTTCACTTTATCTTAACATGTTGACTTATATTGGTTTACTGTCTTTCTCTCACATGTTGATAAAGCCCTTAGGATTTGTACTCGACTACTGGGACTATGATGAGATCATACTAGTGGGGCCATAGTAGTCAATGAGTACATCCTATAACTGTTCTTAGTCGAGGGTATATCGAGACAGGGCATCGATACACCAGAGTAGACTAGCGTATACGCATCTTGACCCATATGATTGGCGATGGATGATCCCATATCCATTGGTGTTTGACATCAAAGATGGTGTACGGGTGCTCAGTGGAGACTGGGTACACTGGACGGACTCGCCGAGAACTCCCAGATGGTGATATACCATACGTCAGATGGCAGTTCTCCGGTGACACTGGTACAGGGTAGTCTGTAGACCCGAGATCGTCATAGAGTCTTGTATGATTCCCACCGTGCTTTGATTTCTACCTTACCACGTCCAAGAGGGCGTGCAAAACGGTGGCTTTTGGGTGCAGTCCTGAATCACATGAAGGCAATGAGCGATAGGAGGGGATTCGTCTCTCCCGGTGGCTTCTAGAAGCTTTTCTTTTGTCATGAGTTAGATATTATGGTTTGATATTTTCTTATGACTCATTGTTTTAACCCAACCAAACCCTAGCCCTAGTTAATGCTCTATAAGAGTTATCCTTGTCATACTAAACCATGGTTGCATTATTAATCATATATATCATTTCATTATTCATCACAAAAGGATTAATTCATTTTTCATCATCTTCTTCTCTCTTGAGCTTTGAGAAAGCTTACCAGGTTTTCCTTTTGTGATGTTTTCATGTGAGAATTTGATATAAAAAGAAAGCATAAATACTACTCCATCATCCTCATCTAATCTAGCCAATTAGATTAGTGTGTTCACCTCATTAGAGTGAGAGAGCTTGAGTTATAGCAACTTCGACGTAGATCATCGGAGAAAAGGAACACTACAAGCTAGCATGGATCGTTTGAGTCGTGGAGCCTCTCTTGAGTCCGGGAGATCATGGATCGCGGTGAAAGGACTTCTATTCGGAGCTTATGAAGCGAAGGAGCAGACTACAAAGGTTGTAATCCCTCACACTTAGTAGTAAAGATGTTTACATGCATGTTCAACCCTAATAATTTAGCAAAGATCCCGACTTTGGGTTGTTCGGCATGTCTAAAATTTTATTCGGGCATGGTTGATGCCTTATGAACCCTCACAAGAGTGCTTAGGAACCCTACAATTAAGACATGGCATTGGTTGCTGCCTGGAGAGAGAGAAGGAAATGCGTTAGCGTGCGCTCTTTGCAAGATTAGATTGGTTATTATCTTATCTAATCAGGACGTATCTGTAACTCGATGTACAACACCCCACGACTTGCGGGGAGGCGGAAATATGAAAAACAATCTTGTTCTTTGAGTTAACTTCGACTAACCGAAGAATCTTTGCTAAACTATAACTAACATATACATAGGAGTTGTTAACTACTATGAGAAGTGATTATACCCAGTGAATCTAGTCCTTCGTCTTTTCTTTATCCACCTCCTCCTCGACCTCCTCTACGTAATAGATGATCCACCCGAGAGCTTCTATTCCAAGCTTCACCTCTAATCTTGAGGTAACTAGGTTTCTTTAGGTTCTAATCAAAGGCACCTAGGTGATATAGAGTGAGGTATTGGATTAATTAGTCTATCTAATCCTTGATCTCAACACATGAGAGGGGAGGATTAGGGTTTGAAGAGAGAGAGAGCTTGAGGAGAGAGAAGGTAAGCAAGAGAATAAGAATGAGATAATGATCTCTCTTGAATATATGATGCATAATGATTTATCAAAATAAATAAATAAAATGATTAATAATCATGCTTCATTTATTCATATGAGTGATTCACTACATGAGTCATTAACCATTTAATGATGCATTAATGACATGGATGAATCACACAAATGAGTCACTAAATCATTTAATGCTTATGCCACCTACACCCCCAAGTCATCATCCTTCTAGAAGCTTCCCGCCAAATTACGAGAACGCCCCTCCTATCCGTGAAGACATGGAAAAGCTTTAGACTGTATAAATCCAATAATCCGATACTAGAATCTGGCTTAAACTAAAGCCGTCTAGTAAAAACTGTCCGAACGTCGTACGTGCGTAAACACACGTATGCGTCCGAACCCTTGTCGTAAAACTATACTGCCTCTATATCGTTTCTCCTGGAGCAGGGAAACTTTCTGTGTGGGACTCTAAAGACTCGACTACTACGCTGGCAGTGGGTTTAACCATAGACAGCAAGCGGCACTAGCTGTACGTAATGGTCCCCAGATAGATGTCGATAAGAAGGCCGATGAGGAAACCCATCCGAACTCCTACTGAGCCTGATGTGACAATCTCCGTACAGTCCGGTCTATTCGTCTAAGACTATCGCATATCGGGCCTAGGGGGCGGCAAGCGTCAGTCCTCTAATAGCGGTATAAGTCGTGTGGAGCGTAGCCCATCACACCTTGAGAAACTACTGGATCCTACCATTAAATCTCGGTTGCCATGGCCAGGGACTTTGCGTAATGGCTCTCTGACACAGCGCGATATCAACTCCCAATACCGGGAGAGACGAATCCTGTCTAACCGCCACTGCCTCCAAGTGCTCGGGACTGCACCCAACTGCTACATGTTTGCATGACTCCTTTGAGCTGTGGTAGGGTAGCAATCTAAGAACAGTGGGACACATTCGAGGCAAAGTAGCAGAGTCAAGTCTGCGGACTATGTTGTACTCATGTCACCTGGGAACTATTAACTGACGACGGGTATAATACCAACCAACAGTTCCCTGTGAGACCTGTCCGTTGTACCCGTAACCCAACGAGGACCAGTATACTATCTCCAGTACGATGTACTGATGGATGTGGGACAGACCATCTCCCCAACTGGGATGAGAAGCGTACACACTAGTCTACTCCGGAGTATCGATGCCCTATCTCGATAATCCTACGACTAGGGACATGGAAAAGGATGTGCTTGTAGACTACCCAGCCTCCACTAGTGTGACTGTCATCACAACACTGGTAGTCAAGTAAGATCCTAAGGGCTCTATCAATACGTATACTCACATATTATGATAGATAAAACTAAGTAGCATACTACCATGTATAGCAAGACTATTATATAACTGTAAATACCCTAAGCTTCCATTAAGTAATATACAAGCTAGTATGATACAATAATGGTCCCTAGGACATATACACTAACAATCTCCTACTTGCACTAGGGCCATGTACTGGCATATCGAAGACCGATGATCTCGAGTAGCCTCTCGAACTGAATCTGAGGTAGGGCCTTTGTGAATGGATCAGCAATGTTCTCTTCAGTAGCAACTCTCCGGACCTCGATCTCCCGGCGATCTATGATCTCCCTGATCAAGTGATACCGCCTTAAGATGTTTCTGGACTTCTGATAGGACCTTGGTTCCTTCGCTAAAACTATAGCTCCGTTGTTGTAGCAATACAGAGGTATTGGATCAACAATGGTAGGAATCACCTGAATTTTTGTTAGTAACTTCTTCATCCAGACCGCTTCTTTTGCGGCATCGCAAGCAGCAATATACTCCGTTTCCATCGTCGAGTCAGCAACGGTGTCCTGCTTGGAACTCTTCCAGCACACCGCCCCTCCATTAAGGGTAAAGACATAACCTGACATGGACTTGGAATTGTCCTTATCACTCTGGAAGCCGGAATCAGCAAAGGCCTCCATCTTGAGGTCTTTTCCGCCATAAACTAAGAACATCTCCTTAGTCCTTCTCAGGTACTTGAGAATGTTCTTCACTGCTATCCAGTGCTTCTCCCCTGGGTCTGACTGATACCGGCTTACCACGCTCAGTGCGTAAGCTACATCTAGTCTGGTGCACAACATAGCATACATTATAGAGCCTACCGCAGAAGTGTAGGGAATAATAGACATGCGTTCCCTTTCCAAATCAGTCTTGGGAGACATCTCTTTGGAGAGGGTGATTCCGTGACAAGCCAGTAGATTACCGCGCTTAGAATCTTCCATACTGAATCTTATCAGTATAGTGTTGATATACCTGGACTGCGAAAGTCCTAACATCCTCTTGGATCTATCACGATAGATCTGAATCCCCAGAATGTAAGAGGCATCACCCAGGTCTTTTATGGAGAACCTGTGTGACAAGAATCCTTTGACAGATTGTAGCATAGGAATGTCGTTTCCTATCAATAGAATGTTATCCACGTATAATACGAGGAATACGACAGTTCGTGCTACAACTTTACTATATATACATGGTTCATCTGGATTTTTGATAAAGTCATATTCTTTGACAGTTTCATCAAAACAGATGTTCCAACTCCGCGATGCCTGCTTCAGTCCATAAATGGACTTAAGAAACTTGCAAACTTTCCCGCTGCTCCTACTCTGATTGAAACCTTCTGGCTGATCCATATAGACGCATTCTTTTAAATTACCATTTAGAAAAGACGTCTTTACGTCCATCTGCTAGAGTTCATAATCATGGAAGGTAGCAATAGCAAGAAGGACCCGAATGGATTTGTGCATAGCCACTGGAGAAAAAGTTTCGTCATGGTCCAAACCAGGTCTTTGACGAAAACCCTTTGCAATAAGTCTAGCCTTATAGGTTTCCACCTGTCCATCTACACCAATCTTTTTCTTGAAGATCCATTTGCATCCTATGGGTTTTACCCCATCTGGAACATATTCCAAAATCCATACTTTGTTGGTGTACATGGACTCCATTTTGGTCCGCATTGCATCTAGCCATCGTACCGAGTCGTCGCTCTAGATGGCCTGCTGGAAGCTAGTAGGTTCATCATCATCAATGATGCAATCCTCTCCATCCCCATCTATGAGAAAACAATAGTATCTCTCAGGCGGATGAGACGGCCTACTACTCCTGCGGAGGGGTGCGGGAATGTCCTGTTCTTCTTGAACTACTGGTTCTACCAAACTTTCAATAGTAGTTTGTGGTTCTGGAATTTCTTCCAGTTCTATTTCGCTCCCACTTATTTCCTTTTCTAAAAACTGATATTCTAGAAAATAGGCATTACGAGAAATAAAAACCTTTTGTTCCTCTGCGTAATAGAATAGATACCCTTTGGAGTTCTTTGGATATCCCACAAACATACACTGTATTGATCGTGCCTCGAGCTTGTCCATATACTGCTTTTTAACAAAAGCTGGACATCCCCATATCTTCAGATACTGAAGATAGGGTTTCTTCCCACTCCACATATGATATGGCATGGTGGGCACAGTCTTGGTAGGAACCATGTTCAAAAGATATGCCGCTGATTCTAGCGCATAACCCCAGAAAGATCGTGGTAACTCAGCATTACTCATCATGGAACGTACCATATCCAATAGGGTTCGATTCCGTCTCTCCGATACACCGTTATGCTGTGGAGTGTTTGGAGGAGTAAGCTGAGAGAGAATTCCTTTCTCTTTTAGGTAACCTAGGAACTCGGCACTTAAGTATTCACCACCTCGATCAGATCTTAGTGTTTTGATACTTTTGCCGTTTTGGTTTTCTACTTCATTCTTATACTCTTGGAATTTCTCAAAAGCCTCAGATTTATGTTTCATCAGATAAATGAATCCGTACCTAGAGTAATCATCCGTAAAAGTAAAGAAATAGGAAAAACCACCTCTTGCATGTGTAGACATTGGACCACATACATCGCTGTGTATGAGTCCTATGAGCTCGCTCGCTTTTACTCCATGTCCAGTGAATGGAGTCTTTGTCATCATTCCTTTGAGACTTGATTGACAAGTGTCATAAGATTGATATTCGAACGAGTCTAAATATCCTTCTCTATGTAACTTAATTAACCTTGTCTCATTAATGTGACCTAGTCTACAATGCCATAAGAAAGCCTTATTTAAATCTGGAGACTTTCTTTTTAGTGTGTTCTGGACATTGAAAATTTATAGTTGGTTTAAAACATATATACCGTTATTCAGTGTACCGGACCCAATCAAACTATGATTAAGGTGGATGTTAACAACATCACTCACAAACGTGGAATCATAACCTTTATTTGATAACAAGGAAAATGATATGATATTACACGTTAAGCTAGGTACACAAAAACATTTATGTAAAACCAAAATATGTCCACTCGTCGATCCCAGGTGATAATCCCCGACGGATACAGCTCCCACGTTAGCTCCGTTAGCAACATTTAGGGTCATATCACCATCCTTCAGCATTTTACGGTTTCTCAGTGCCTGAAATGAATTGCATATAAGTGTTCCTGATCCGGTATCCAATACCCAGGAAGTAGAGTTGATTGACAGACAATTCTCAATTACAAACACACCTGAAGTCGAAGCCACAGCTTGCTTCGGTTCCTGGTTCTTGTCGTTCCACGCCTTGCAATCTTTCTTCCAGTGCCCTTTCCTATGACAATGGAAGCACTTATCCTTGGCCACTACTGGCATCGCAATCTTTTTCTTTCCCTTCGCTCCTACCTTACTAACACCTCCTCTAGGTTTGGTGGCGGCCTTCTTCTTCTTTCCTTTGGCCCTAGCCTTGGACCCGGAAGAAGAAGCTCCGCTAACAAACATAGCGGGTGTTTCCCTTGCCTTCTGCAAGGTGCCCTCTGCACTCCTCAACATGTTAAGGAGTTCTGAAAGTTCAACTTCTTTTCTTTGAATGTTGAAATTCAGAATAAACTGGGCGTAGGTGGAAGGAAGGAACTAGAGAAAGTTTGTATAGAGCTCTTTATCCAAAGTCATCCCAAGGTCTGTGAGCTCTTCAATATAGCCAATCATCATTAGGACATGTTCTCCTACTGATGATCCGACGGCCAACCTCGCTCGAAACAAGTTCTTTGAGGTCTCGTATCTTGCTATACGAGATTGCTCTCCATAAAGTTCCTTTGTATGGAGAAATATGGCATCTAGATCCATATCCTCGTGCCTCCTCTGATGTTCATTATTCATCGAGGCAAGCATGATGCACTTGGCCTTTGCGCAATTTAAATCCCAGGTTTTGCGGATTTCCTTATCCGCATTACTGGATTTGGGACCTGGGACTGCAGGTGCCTTAGTGGTGATGACATACCCCAATCTGTCATAGGTCAAAGCCATTTTGACATTCCGCAGCCAATCTTTATAGTTTGGCACTGTCAGTATATTTTTTTCTAATAGTAACTTAAGTCCAGTCATTTTCAGGGTCGCTGCAATTAGAAGAGAGAGAGAACATTTTAGCATGATGCTCTTGCAAGTTTAGAGTGGTTTTAGTTTATCTAAACAGGATGGCTCCCACTGTTTCTCGAATCCCTCCTCAAACCAAAAAGGAAGAACTAGCCAGGACTATTCTCACCGTACAATTCTTGCTTAACCGTTCAGCCAGGCCGGTGTCGGTACTTCGAGGGAGGTTTTCCAACGCTTTCGCGAAGTTCCTTAATTAAATAACCTCTTTTCTCTGGGGGCGTAGCCCCGCTGACACCTTTCTCGGCACCTACTTGGTTTATAGCATTGATCGTTAAGTGACGAATCTCCTGATGAGTAGCATATACTCACAGTAGGATCAGGATCCAAATATCATCGTATGATAATGTTGAAGGAATCCTACCAACATTCATCAAACTCCAAATGGTATGCATCTCTTTGCAAATTTCAGTTTCTTTAGAAATTCCCGATATATATTTTTGCCCCATGCTCTTATGACCTTGGCGTTGGTCAAAATGTTATAAGTCACATGTCAAGTTCTACCCATCATTATCTTGTTAATTTGAACCCATCCGTACATATCCTTGACGTTGACCAAAATGATAATACGACTGTCCCAAACTAACTCATCTATTTATGCAACAAATGAATACCCAGCAGCTACCAAACATTATACCTTGGCGTTGGTCAAAATACATAGCTTGAATACTACTGAATACCCAAATGAAATGACGGAGGGCTACGAATGGTTTTGGCGAAACCGTGAACGTAGTGAACCTGATATGACCGAAGGAACCTGATAGCTTTTAAAAGGAGTGGTTAAAGCTCCGCAATTAAAAATATTTGTTGTTTTAAAAATAACCGAGTGGTTTCTTTTAAACTGTTCCAACGATTCAACTTTGGTTTATTTTCTTTGCATTAATATAATGCGTCCCATCATTAACCTATCATTGCAGAAAACAACGAAAATACTACGTCCTCTTATGCCATCCGCATTCGCCACTGGGTCCCGTCATCACCCGTTAGGTTACTTTACTAACGACAGAGCGGGGGCTGGGCTAGCGCGGGTGTAAAACATAAGTGGCGTCTAAATAGCTATCATATATAGATATTGTACATTCGTCAGACGCAATAATAGGCATTCCAGATCACAGATGAACATTATTGGATATACAAGCAAACTGTGTTTCTTTTGAGCCTGCAACGAAAGACGGATTATACAGTTGTGATGAATAGCCATTACCCCACCCTAGACCCCTACGGGGACGACAAACTACCCGCCAAGTACCCAAAGTGAAGCGGTTTCCCTCAACAACGTGAGTAGGCCACTAAACACTTCAAAGTACCCGGTAGTTTGTGCACCCCACCTTGGGTCTATCCTAGGAGCAAAAATAGTAAAATGAAATAATACAACGGTGGCTACAACCGCAACCTGGATGTGCCCTGCAAAATAATATTACAACTTATTACAATTACATCGAATGAATGAATATAATAATCCATCTCAAACCCCGGCTAATCATCACAACAATCCAATCAAGTTCATAATCACAAACAGTAAAATCATTACAGAAATGTGCAACCTCCTGCCAACCGACATACTAGCAGTTAGGGGAGGTTTACGAACACATTATACAGTTCACAGATATAATCTAATTAGCAAACATCGTATGATTTCGATTGAGCAAACACTTTAGATTCTACTCCAAAACTTCTCTATGCACCTGAGACTTGAGCAGAAAATAAACATTCCAGAAAAGACAAAAAGCACCACAGAAGAGTTCTGGGAAAATTTGGGGTGAATCGGCTTCAACTCGGCCGCGGATCCACGGCGGATCGGTGGGATCGGCCGCGGTTCCGCTGCTCTTTGGTCGATTCATGCACCCAATTTTTTCCAGTATTCTTGTATTTCCCTACTTGTAATTTTAGAGGCCCCTGAAAAATTTTTAGACCTCAATTTAAATTCGACAGAAACTATGTGATTTCGATATTTTTTCCGGTTCGTTTTGCGTTCGAAATTCTTACAACTTTGCTAATGAGTTAATTATTGTTTAGCGAGGCTCTGATACCACTGTAAGTCGATGTACAATACCCCACGACTTGCGGGGAGGTGGAAATATGAAAAACAATCTTGTTCTTTGAGTTAACATCGACTAACCGAAGAATCTTTGCTAAACTATAACTAACATATACATAGGAGTTGTTAACTACTATCAGAAGTGATTATACCTAGTGAATCTAGTCCTTTGTCTTTTCGTTATCCACGTCCTCCTCGGCCTCCTCTACGTAATAGATGATCCACCTGAGAGCTTCTATTCCATGCTTCACCTCTAATCTTGAGGTAACTAGGTTTCTTTAGTTGCTAATCAAAGGCACCTAGGTGATATAGAGTGAGGTAATGGATTAATTAGTCTATCTAATCCTTGATCTCAACACATGAGAGGGGAGGATTAGGGTTTGAAGAGAGAGAGCTTGAGGAGAGAGAAGGTGAGCAAGAGAATGAGATAATGATCTCTCTTGAATATATGAAGCATAATGATTTATCAAAATAAATAAATAAAATGATTAACCATCATGCTTCATTTATTCATATGAGTGATTCACTACATGAGTCATTAACCATTTAATGATGCATTAATGACATGGATGAATCACACAAATGAGTCACTAAATCATTTAATGCTTATGCCACCTACACCCCAAGTCATCATCCTTCCAGAAGCTTCCCGCCAAATTACGAGAACGCCCCTCCTATCCGTAAAAACACGGAAAAACTTTAGACTGTATAAATCCAATAATCCGATACTAGAATCTGGCTTAAACCAAAGCCGGCTAGTAAAAACTGTCCAAACGTCGTACGTGCGTAAACACACGTATGCGTCCGAACCCTTGTCGTAAAACCATACGACCTCTATTTCATTTCGCCTGGAGCAGGGAAACTCTCTGTGTCGGACACTAAAGGCTCGACTACTAC
Organism: Agapanthus africanus; assembly: GCA_030015575.1. NCBI lineage: Eukaryota > Viridiplantae > Streptophyta > Magnoliopsida > Asparagales > Amaryllidaceae > Agapanthus > Agapanthus africanus. Next base: position 546,896,752 of record CM057337.1, read on the forward strand.
GCTGGCAGTGGGTTTAACCACAGACCGCAAGAGGCACTAGCTGTACGTAACGGTCCCCAGGTAGATGTCGATAAGAAGGCCGATGAGGAAACCCATCCGAACTCCTACTGGGCCTGATGTGACAATCTCCGTACAGTCCAGTCTGTTCGTCTAAGACTACGCATATAGGGCCTAGGGGGCGGCAAGCATCAGTCCTCTAATAGCGGTATAAGTCGTGTCGGAGCGTAGCCCATTACACCTTGAGAAGCTACTGGATCCTACCAGTAAATCTCGGTTGCCCTGGCCAGGGACTTTGCGTAATGGCTCTCTGACACAGCGCGATATCAACTCCCAATACCGGGAGAGACGAATCCTATCTAACCGCCACTGCCTCCAAGTTCTCGGGACTGCACCCAACTGTTACCTGTTTGCACGACTCCTTTGAGCCGTGGTAGGGTAGCAATCTAAGAACAGCGGGACACACTCGAGGCCAAGTAGCAGTGTCAAGTCTGTGGACTATGCTGTACTCATGTCACCTGGGAACTGTTAACTGACGACGGGTATAATACCAACCAACAGTTCCCTGCGAGTCCTATCCGGTGTACCCGTAACCTAACGAGCACCTGTATACTATCTCCAGTACGACATACTAATGGCTGTGGGATAGACCATCTCCCCAACTGGGATGAGAAGCGTACACACTAGTCTACTCCGGAGTATCGATGTCCTGTCTCGATAATCTTACGACTAGGGACCTGGAAAAGGATGTGCTTGTAGACTACCCAGCCCCCACTAGTGTGACTGCCATCACAACGCTTGTAGTCAAGCAGGATCCTAAGGGCTCTATCAATACGTATACTCACATATTAAGATAGATAAAACCAAGTAGCATACTACCTTGTTTAGCAAGACTGTTATATAACTGTGAATATCCCAAGCTTCTATTAAGTAATATACAAGCTAGTATGATACAATAATGGCCCCTAGGGCATATACACTAACAGTCTCCCACTGTTTTTATCAAATATTTCTTCAAACCCTAAAAGGTAAGACCGGCCGGGATTAATTACACCTTACAAGTTTGCCAATTTTTCAGGCAGGCCAGTGCCGGTATTTTGAGGGAGGTTCTCCTTGCTTTTGCACGGACCTAATTAAAATAAATCTCGTTTTCCCAGGGGCGTGACCCCGTTAAAACTTTTCTAGACACCTACTTGATTGGCTAATTATGATGTGTAAAACTCTCCCAGGAGTAACTCTTACTCGTAGTGGGTATCGGGATCCAACTATCTCATAAAAGTTATGCAATTTTATTGCAAATTTCAACGCTTGAAATTCCCGATAATATTTTGCCCCTAGCATCCTATTGTTGGGATTATCTAGCACCACCCCTTAGGGTTTGGGTTGCATCGAACATGATATAACAAAAATTTAGGGGTGCTAAACAATATCATCCATGGATCAAACTAGAAAGTTAGGGAAACAAAACTTATAGTATCACATGCTACAAGTATCCATCACTAAGTGGAGAAATTACAACCTTTGTAGATGTAAGGTTCTTAGACACTAGGACAAGGCTTTACAAGGCATCAAACATGCCAAGTTTAAATTTTTCAAGTGCCAAACAACCTAAGAAAGGATCTTAACTAGAGAATTAGGATTAACAATGAACAAGTAAACAACTTTACTTCTAAGAGTTAGGGATTACAACCTTTGTAGTCTGTTCCTTCGCTTCATAGGCTCCAAGTTGAGGTCCCTTTGCTGCGATCATCAAGTTCCTGGACTCTCGAGAGTCTCCATGAAGCGAATGATGCATGTTGCTTGAACTCTTCGAAATCCAAGATGATCTACCTTGAGGAAACACAAACCTAAGCTCTCACTTCACTAATTAGGTATTAGTGAAGCAAACACCTTAATCTAAGTGGCTAGAATAGATGAGGATGATGAAGTAGGAATTTTGCCGTCTTTTATTTTCTTTTTCTCACTTTAATTCATCACAAATCAAAAAGGTCAGAAAGCTTTTTTGAGGAGGAAGAAGAAGATAAGTGTGATGAAAGAATTATCCTTGAGGTTAGAAATGCAACCAAGGTTAAGCATGGCATGCTTAACCCTTGTAAATAATAAACCATAGGCTAAGGTTAGGGTTAGGTTAATAAATATCACGGAAAATATCTAATGAGTGGACTTTGTCAACTATGACAAATATCTCACATAATTTAGAATTAACCGAAAACAAAACATTAACCCTAATCCAAACCCTAGCATGGTTTAATCTCAAAACCCTAGTTGCATTTGTAACCCTAACATATTACAATATTATATATCACATATATAATATATAATGTAACAAAAGAAAAAATACAATTAACATATATCACATATATATCAATGTATTATCAAGTGATATAAGAAACATTTGAGTGGGCTTATATTAGTTAATGTAATCAAATATATCACATATATAATTATACATTAAATTATTAAATCAACACTTGATTTAATATTCCGACTATTTTACAGATAACCGACTAATATAACATGTATCTATTCATCGAATCAACACTTGATCCGATGATCCGGCTATATCACATATACCCGGCCGATATCACATATCGCGAGAATCGAATATGGTATCACATAAACATATTATTCACAGTCCCGCACATATCACATATGTGCTCCTACTCCGTTTTGCCTGAGCAGGGAAACCTCTGTGTAGGACTCTAAAGAATCGTCAATACGCCGACAGTAGGTGATGATCATATCAAACACCCACAAGCTACAAGCGGTCAGCTAAACGTAACAGCCACCCGGGTATTGAGCGATCACAAGATCAACAAGCAAGCTCGTACATTCTCCTATGAATCCAATCAGTAAAACTATCGTACAGTCCAGTCTCTTCATCTGATATGTCGCATATCCAGTCTAGGGGTGGTAAACGTCAAACCCCAGTAACCGATAAGTCGTGTCGATGTGATGCTCATTACAAGTCGAGAAACTACTAATAACACTTACCAGTAGGTCTCCATATCAGCCCTGGCCAGGGACTTCCAGTCATAGCCAATTGAACACAGCGCAACATCAACCCCCAATACCAGGAGAGACGAAACCCCTCATATCACTCATTGCCTCCATGTGATTCGGGACTGTACCCAAAAACCACCGTTTTGCACGTCCTCTTGAACGTGGTAAGGTGGAAATCAAAGCACAGCGGGAATCACACAAGAGTCTATGACGATCTCGGGTCTACAGACTATCCTGTACCAGTGTCACCAGAGAACTACTATCTGACGATAGGTATAATACCATCTAAGAGTTCTCGGCGAGTCCGTTAAGTGTACCCAGTCTCCACTGAGCACCCGTACACCTTCTCTGATTTCAAACACCAATGGCTATGGGATCATCCATCGTCCATCATATGGGTCGAGAAGCGTATACGCTAGTCTACTCTGGAGTATCGATGCCCTGTCTCGATACACCTTCGACAAGGAACAATTATTGGATGTACTCTTGGAGTATCCTGACCCCACTAGTATGATCTGCATCATAGTCCTAGTAGTCGAGTACATATCCTAAGGGTTTTATCAACAAGTGAGAGCAAGACAGTAAACCAATACAAGTCAACATATTAAGACAAATTGAAGTAAGATAGCATACTATCATGTCGAGCAAGAGAGTCCTCTCTATATATATCCAAGCATCAACTATAATATACATCATATGTACAGCAATGGACTCTAGGCCATAAACATAACTAACAATCTCCCACTTGCACTAAGGCCAGCTATTGTAGTATCTCATACCCAACATCCCGAAGAGTCTCTCAAATTGTATCTGGGGTATAACCTACGTGAGTGGATCTGCAGTGTTATCCAATCAAAGATCCTTCATGTCAACTCTCCTGACCTCGATCTCGCGGTGATCAACTATCTCCCGGATTAGGTGATATCGCCTCAGAATATGCCTGGATCTTTGATTGGACCTGGGTTCCTTGGCCAAAGCCATAACTCCATTGTTATGACAATACAAAGGTATTGGATGCTCAATGGATGGAATCATACCAAGTTCAGTTATGAACTTCTTCATCCAGACAGCCTCTTTGGCAGCATCGTTGGCAGCGATGTATTCAGCCTCCATCGTCGAGTCTACCACGGTTTCTTACTTGGAACTCTTCCAACAAACCGCCCCGCCATTTAGGGTAAAGACAAATCCCGAGTGCGACTTAGAGTCGTCCTTATCACTTTGGAAGCTTAAATCGGTAAAGGACTCCACTTGGAGTTCTCCATTACCATACACCAAGAACATCTCCTTAGCCCTTCTCAAGTACTTGAGAATGTTCTTCACAGCTGTCCAGTAATTCTCTCCTGGATCTGCTTGATACCTACTCACTACACTTAGTGAGTATGCTATATCGGGTCTGGTACATAGCATCGCGTACATGATAGAGCCTACTGCTGAAGCATAGGGTATCCCTTGCATGCGAGCTCTTTTCAAATCAGTCTTGGGAGACATCTCTTTGGAGAGAGTGAGTCCAGAGATCGTGGGCAAATTCCCATGCTTGGATTCTTCCATACTAAACCTCTTTAGTATGGTGTCAATGTACCTGGATTGGGACAATCCCAGTATTCGTTTAGATCTATCTCTATAGATCCTTATCCCCAAAATGCAGGAGGCATCACCTAGATCGTTCATTGAGAATCTTTCTGATAAGAAGAGCTTGACTGAGTGCATCATAGGAACATCATTTCCTATCAAGAGTATGCCATCCACATACAATACAAGGAAGACAACCTTACTCTCTTCCACCTTCTTGTATATACACGGTTCATCTACGTTCTTGATGAAGTCAAACTCTTTGACCACAATATCAAAGTAGATGTTCCAACTCCACGATGCCTGCTTTAATCCGTAGATGGATTTAAGCAGCCCGCGCACCTTTCTGCTGCTCCCACTGTCTACGAAGCCCTCTGGCTGAGTCATGTATACGCACACCTTTAAATCACCATTTAGAAAAGCGGTCTTAACATCCATTTGCCAGATTTCATAGTCATAATATGCAGCAATTGCAAGTAAGATCCGGATGGACTTAAGCATAGCCACTAGAGAAAAGATTTCGTCATAATCCACACCTGGTCGTTGACGAAAACCATTTGCAACAATTCTAGCTTTGAAAGTCTCAACTTTTCCATCTACACCAAGTTTCTTATTAAAGATCCATTTGCTCCCAATGGGTTTTTCCCCTTCAGGAGCAACATCCAAAGTTCATACTTTGTTGGTGTACATGGATTCCATCTCAGATCGCATTGCATCTAGCCATTTCACAGAGTCACCACTCGTGATGGCCTGCTCGAAGCTAGTTGGGTCATCATCTTCCATAATGAAATCCTTTCTCCCACCGTCTATGAGAAAACCGTAGTATCTCTTAGGTGGATGAGGAACCCTACTAGATCGGCGGAGCGGCTGAGCTTCGTCGGGAACTACTAAATCCTCTGGTTCTACAAAATCTTCTGTCGTAGTTTGTATAGATGGAACTTCTTCCAGTTCTACCTCCTCGCCACTAATTTCTTTTGCAATAAATTCCTTTTCTAAAAATGTGGCGTATTGAGAAACAAACACCTTTTTTTCTTCGGCGTGGTAAAAAATATATCCTTGTGAATTCTTCGGATATCCCACAAACTTGCATAGAACCGATCGTGCCTCGAGTTTGTCCGGATTTTTCCTTTTGACATAGGCCTGACAATCCCAAATCATAACACGTTTAAGAAATGGTCTCTTCCCACTCCATATCTCATATTGTGTGGTAGGTACAGATTTAGATGGAACTTGATTCAATAGGTATGTTGCTGTCTCAAGCGCATAGCCCCAAAAGGAAGTAGGCAACACAGTAGTGTTCATCATAGAGCGCACCATATCTAATAAGGTATGATTCCACCGCTCTGAAACACCGTTGTGCTGTGGTGTATAAGGAGGAGTATGCTGAGAGTGAATCCCATTCTCTTTTAGATAGTCCAGGAACTCATTGCTCAAGTATTCTCCTCCTCGATCAGATCGAAGGATCTTAATACTTTTACCCGTTTGGTTCTCGACTTCGTGCTTATATTCTCTGAATTACTCAAAAGATTCAGACTTGTGTTTCAACAGGAACACATGTCTGTATCTTGAGAGATCATCAGTGAATGTAATGAAGTATGTGTATGGTTCCTAGGCACACCCATGAGGTTCTACAAGTGATCAAACATGGCCAATTCATAATTTTCATGTGCCAAAGAAACCCTATGCAAGCTCGATAACTAGAGGTAAAGGCGAAATTTGCAAGCAAACTACTTTGCTATAAAATGAAAGAGGCTACAACCTTTGTAGATCCGGTCCTCCACTGCCTTAGCTCCGTGACGATGTCCCCTCGCTTCGATCATCGGATCCCGGACTCTAGCGTCGGCTTCATCGGAGAAATGGGCGGGCTAGGTCGTCGACTTCGATGCCGAAGATGATCTGCATCGAGGCAACTCAAGATCAAGCTCCAACTTCACCAAGTCATGAAACTTGTGAAGAAAACACCCTATACTACATGGCAAGTGGTAGAGGATGAAGAAATAGGAAGTGGGTTCACTTTAGAATTGGATTTCTCACTCTTTTTATCATGACACCATTAGAGGATGCAAGGTTTCTTCATCTTGAAGAAGAAGAAGAAGAAAAAGAATATGATAAGAATAATGAATAATAGAAAATAAAATCATTCTTATCATAATGCAACCTTGGGTTAGTTTAACAAGTGTAGAGAATAAACTAGGGTTTAGGAGAATGGTTAGGTTTAGGAAAAAAACAAAAATGGTCAAAACTTCATGAAGCTTCAACAAAAGAACAAAAGAAGCAACTATTTCATTTTATTTCCAAATAAAGAATAAAAGAAAATAAATAAAACAAATATAAAACCTAACCATAATCCTAAACATGGTTTAAAATAAACACAAACCCAAGTTTGCATGTATCATCAAACATGATACAAACTAGTGCACAAAGAAATATATCACATATACAACTTGTGCATTTCAAGTGAGAAAATCAATCTTGAGTGAACCAATACTAGTTAATGCGAAGTAATATATCAAATATATAATTATACATTAAATCATTAAATCAACACTTGATTTAATGATCCGGTCATACTGCATATAACCGACTAATATCATGTGTATCAATGTATCGAATCAACATTTGATTCGGTAACCCGGCTATATCACATATAACCGTCCCATGATACATATCGCGAGAATAGAATACAGTATCACATACCGGTATTATTCTCGGTCCCGCACATATCTCATATGCGCTCCTATTTCGTTTCGCTTGAGCCAGGAAATCTCTGTGTAGGACTCTAAACACTCGTCAACATGCCGACAGCAGGTGATGATCATATCAAACACCCACAAGCCACAAGCGGTCTGCTAAACGTATCGGCCACCCGGGTATTGAGCGATCAGAAGATCGACGAGCAAGCCCGCTCACACTCCTGTGGATCCAACCAGTAACACTTACCGTACAGTCCGGTCTGTTCGTCTGATATGTCGCATATCTCGCCTAGGGGTGGTAAACGTCAGACCCCAGTAGCTCGATAAGTTATGCCGATGTATGGTCCATAACAAGCATGAAACTACTGATAACACTTACCAGTAAATCAGTGGAACCCTGGCCAGGGATTTCCAGTTATGGCCAGTCGAGCATAGCACTACATCAACCCCCAATACCGGGAGAGACGAATCCCCTCCTATCGCTCATTGCCCATGTAAATCGGGACTGTACCCAAAAACCACCTGTTTGCACAACTCAGTAGAGCCGTGGTAGGGTGGAAATCAAAGCACAGTGGGAGACACACAAGACTCTATGACGATCTCGGGTCAACAGACTAAGCTGTACCAGTGTCACCAGAGAACTGCCATCTGACGTGAGGTATAATACCATCTGGGAGTTCTCGGCAAGTCCGTTCAGTGTACCCAGTCTCCACTGAGCACCCGCATACTATCTCCGATGTCAAACACTAATGGATATGGGATCATCCATCGCCCATCACATGGGTCGAGAAGATATACGCTAGTCTACTCTGGAATATCGATGCCCCGTCTCGATATTCTCACGACTAGGAACAATGAAGGATGTACTCATTGACTACCCAGGCCCCACTAGTATGATCTACATCATATTCCTGGAAGTCGAGTACACATCCTAAGGGCTTTATCGACATGTAATCAGAGAGACAGAAAGTATACATGTTAAGATAAAGAGCAACCAGATAGCGTACTATCATGTCGAGCAAGAAAGTCCTACCTATATATGTCCCAGCATCCACTACAATATACATCCAATGTACAGTAATGGCCTCTGGGGCATACATATAACTAACAATCTCCCACTTGCACTAGGGCCATCTATAGCAGTGGTTGCAGTATCACATACTCAACTATCCCCTAAAAGTCTCTCTTTGGGAAAAGGCCTTCGTGAGTGGATCCGCCGTGTTGTCCTCTGAGTCTACTCTCCTAACCTCGATCACCCTGGAGATCAACTATCTCCATGATCAGGTGATGCTTCCTCAGAATATGTCTGGGTCACTGATGGGACCAGGGTTCCTGGGCCAAAGCCTATCTTCCATTGTCACACAATGGTAGGAACCTAGTTCATCTCATGAACCACTATACACCCAAACTGCCTCTTTGGTAGCATCTTTAATAGCGATGTTACCATCCTTTATCGTCTAGTTTGCCACGGTATCTAGGTTGGAACTCTTCCATCATACCGTCCCTCTACCGAGGGTAAAGACAATGCCTGCGACTGACATTCAGTCGTCCTTATCACCCTGGAACCTTTCCAGTGATTCTCCCCAGGATGTATTGATACCATCTCACTACAACTAGTGAGAATCCGAACATCCATTTAGATCTATCTCATAGACCCAAATCTCAGGATTTAGGAGGTATCAACTTTATCCTATATGGAGAATCCATGTGATAAGAGGAGATTGACCGTGCGTAGTATAGGAAACTCTTTTCTTATCAAGAGTATGTTGTCCACGTACAATACGAGGATGACTACCTTACTCTCTACTACCTTTTTGAATATACAAGGTTCATCTACCATTTTGATGAAGTCAAACTCTTTGACTACCACATCAAAATAGATGTTCCAACTCCGCGATGCCTGCTTTATCCTGTAAAGCAACTTGCACACGTTTCCGCTGCTCCCACTGTTTACGAAGCCCTCTGGCTGTGTACTTATAGACGTTCTCTTCTAAATCATTATTTAGAAAAGTAGTCATGGCACCCAACCACCAGATATCGTAGTCACGGTATGTAGCAATGGTAAGTAGGATCTGGATGGACTTAAGCATAGTCCCTGGAAAAGGTTTCATCATTATCCACGCTTGGTTGATGACGAAAACCTTTAACAAGTCTAGTTTTGAAAGTCTCAACTTTTCCACCTACACCAAGTAATCTTCTCAAGATATACTTGCTCCTGATGGGGATTTAACCCTTCAGATATAGCAACCAAAGTCCATACATTGTTGGTGTATATGGATTCCATCTCAGATCACTAAGCATCCAGCCATTCTTACAGAGTCCCTACTCTCGATGGCCTGCTCGGAACTAGTTGGGTCATCATCTCATGATACAATCCTCTCTCCCACTGTCATCGAGAAACCGAAGTGTCTCTCAGGCAGGTGAGGAACCCTACCAGATCGGCGGAAAGGCTGAAGTTCGTCGTGAACTTTTGAATCCTTTGGTTCTATCAAATCATCAGCAGTTTTGTATAGCTGGAACCTTTCCAGTTCTACAGAACTGACCTTGCCTCGATCTTGTCCGGATTTTGCTTTTGACATAGGTCGGACAATCCCAAATCTTAACTTACTTAAGAGACAGGCTCTTCCCATACCATATCTTATATGGAGTGGTAAGCACTGATTTGATTCGAACCCAATTCAATAGCTATGCAACTTCTCAAGTGCATAACCACAAAAAGAAATAGGTAACTCAGTAGCACTCATCATAGAGCACACCATATCACATAGGGTGCTATTGCTCCGCCCTGATACACCATTGTGCTGTGGTGTATACAGAGGAGTAATACAGAGAGAGAATCTCATTTTCCTTTAGAATAGTCCAAGAATTCCATGCACAAGTATTCTCCTCCCTGATCTTATCATAGGACATAATACTTATACCCGATTTTTGGTTCTCTACTTCTAACTTATATTCTGTGAATATCTCAAAAGGTTCGGACTTTTGTTTCAACAGGAACATATGTCTGAATCTCGAGAGATTATCAGAGAATGTAATGAAATACAAAGAACCGGTCTTGGCATGTGTAGACAGGGGATCTACATACATCAACATGTATCATCCCAAGAGTTCACTAACTCTTTCTCTGTTTCCAATAAACAGTGCTATGGTCATATAATCTTTGCGACATGACTGGCAAGTTTCACAAGATGCAAATTCAAACTGATTTAAATATGCATCTAAATGTAACTTCAGCTAGTCGGGTCGCATTGATATGACCTAGTCTACAATGCCTCAAGAAGGATTCGTTCATTTCTGAACTCTTCCTCTTGTGTGTGTTCTGTATACTAGGAACTGTAGTTTGATTTAGAACGTCAATGCTTTTAGATAACGTTCCTGAACCGATCAACTTTTGATATAGGAAATGTTCAAAACAATATCCAACAATACAAAATTTTATCATTTCTTTACTAATAAAGAGACTGATATGATATTGTATATCAGGTTCGGTATCTAATAACATTCGTTCAGAATCACTGTACTGCTAATACAGGGTGACAGTGACCAACAGAGTTGGCTGCAACACTTGCCCCGTTTTCTGTCTCATGAAACTTATCACCCGTTCTCAGTTCTCTGCCTTTCTGTAGCCCTATGTAACAGATTACATATCAGGGATCCTGATCCGGTATCAAATACCCAGGATGCAGAGGATACTGAGAAACAGTTCTTTATAATCAACACACCCGAAGGAGATGCATCTCATGCACTTTCTTCGTTTGGGCGGCATGGGAATCCTGGTATTCCCCTATTTCTTGCTCGGTCTTATAACAATTATAAATTGGAGCGGGACCAACGTTCCCCAGCTCAGTATAACAAGCGGGTTCGGTCAATACATCCATATTATTATCTTGATTAAGGCATGATATGGTCGCTACCTGGAGAGAGAGAGAAGAAAACACTCTGCATGCGCTCTTGCAAGATTAGATTGGTTATTTATTTTATCTAATCAGGATGGCTCTCACTGTTTTTATCAAATCTTCCTTCAAACCTTAAAAGGAAAGACTAGCCGGGATTTATTACACTCTACAAGTTCGCCAATCTTTCAGCCAGGCCAGTGTCGGTACTTTGAAGGAGGTTCCCCGTGCTTTCGCACGTACCTAATTAAAGTAAACCTCGTTTTCCCAGAGGCGTAACCCCGTTGACACCTTTCTAGACACCTACTTGATCGGCTAATTGCAAAGTGCAAAACTCTCCCAAGAGTAAAAATTACTCGAAGTGGGTATCGGGATCCAACTATCACATAGAAGGTATGCAATCTCATTGTAAATTTCAACACTTGAAACTCTCGATAAAGGTTTTTACCCCTAGCACCTATGACCTTAACTATGGTCAACAAATCATAAGCACTAGTCAAGTTCTACTCGTCATTTCGTGATTAATTAGACCCACCCACATGACCCTTAACTAAGGTCAACAAAGTCACGCGACTGTCCTAACTAATCGCATCATATGCGGTGTAGGAAGACATCACTTAGCTACCGTACACTGTGCCTTTACTATGGTCAACAAACACATCACGAATACTAAGTGCTCTGCTTCTTAAAATGACGGAGGGTTGCGAATGGTTTTTATGAAAACCTTTATACGTTGCGGAATCAAATGGTTTTTAAATGGAGTGTTTTTTAGGCTTTTCTAGTTTTGCTAAAGGGGTCACTCCCGGTGAAGGGATCGTCGGTCCTTTCCTCGTCGAATGAGGTGCGGGATATATCATATATATCACTGTGCAAAGCAGAAACTATAGAAGAAATCAAAAGACAAACCGAGTGTGTAGCATCTGCCAGTTATTGCTAAAGGAGTCACTCCCGGTGAAGGGATCTCGGTCCTTTCCTTATCGAATAAGGTGCAGGATGTTCTACAAGGAACACCGCGATGCAAAGAAAGAACTGTAGCTACCTGTTTTATTTTTGAAATTCGATTCCACAACATCTTTTAGGTTTATTTTCTTTCATTAATCTCATTAATGAATATCCCATCATTTAAGTCCACCTAAACATCACAGATAAATATAACGTACGCTTATGCCATCCGCATTCGCCTCGATGTCCCGTCTGCACCATTAGGTTAGGTAACTAACGGCAGAGCGGGGCAGGGCTAGCGCGGGTGTAAAACATAAGCAACGTCTATATAATACATCATATATACTATATACAATATCTATCTGAACATATCACATGATCACATCACGGATAACGCAGCAGAAAATATCATATGAAATATTGGATGTACTAGGACGTCCGTGTTTTTAATACGAGCCAGTATAAAACACGGATTCCATGGTCGTGATGAATAGCCAATCCCACACCCCTAGACCCCTACGAGAGCGGCAAGCAACCCTACCAATTCTAGGGTTAGGAGACCCGGACTCGACTCCTCGAGATGGTCTCCCACTGGACCCTAGAACCCGGTTACTTGTGCTCCCCTCCTTGGGTCTATCCTAATGCGGAAAAGTAAATAATATATAAATAGTGACATTTTCCGCAACCTGGAAGTGCCCCAATAAAAGAATATTACATACAAGTTTATTACATGAATGAAAATGAAAAACTCTCATCTCACATAAAAACCCCTGGCTATTCAAACACGACGATCCAATATAACATATCCAACAACACATAACATCGCATGTCATCAACGTAAGTAAATATGCCCATCCCAATTGTCGTTGACATATAGCAACGAAACCGGCGATATCACATATTACACTTACAGTCGCAAAAAAGAAAGTGTAAAACTACAATAGTTGGAATCCGCAACCTACTTAGACATCGCATGCCTAACCAAATGAATTCCTTAGACATCGCATGCCTAACAATTATAAACCCCGCATTTTATTCTCATTATCGAAAACACTTTTCAATATCAAGTCGGGCAATTCAACAAAATTCCCGATATCCTGATCGAATGCTCGTCGCAAACTTTAGTAGGCGGCTACACCCCCGACGCCGTCGACGAAGTGCACTAAGGCGGAACACCGATGCCGCGAGCATCCGAATGGATGCTTTCGGCGACGGGGTTCTCCTACAGTCACTTGGTCGGGGCTATGGGGTGAGGCTGTCTATTAAGTTTCCACGGCGAGTATCCGCGTACGCTACGTGATTGCGACGGACTATTGATCACATCAAAATTCCGTGGCAACCGATCAAGTGAGACTAAACTTCTATGTTTATAACATTCATTCAGTTATCTCATAACTTCTTGTGGATTCCAAATATTGTATCACATTCCAGATAAATAGAAAATGTTAAACTTTCCGATCGAACAATCGAACACCCATGTTTTCCCGAAACAGCTTAACACATGACATAATTTTAAAAACATTCACTTCGTGCCTCAGTACCAACGGTCCAGCCGTAGAAGGGTCAAGCTAACGCCTCACATGTGGCACGCCGTACTGCCCCAAACCCTAAGGTTCAAAGGGCAGTTCAAGATGGTCACATAATCGAGTTAAGGTTTGTTGTCTTCTAGAGGGACCATCGCGTTACTTGCACTACTTAGAACGTCATTAAACTACGGAAAATCCAACAATTGGAATTTCCTGGCAGGGGAAAAAGTGGGTATTTATACTCGGTCGAACTTTTTAACATATTCTAAAAATACCCGGAAAAACACAGTAAAAAAAGTTAAATAATCCGATCGAATCATCGAGTCCCCAATACAACCCCAGAACACTCAACTCTTGAGTCAAAATAAAAATACCCATAAAATATAAATCACAGAAATAGGAATTATGGTGCAAAAACGATAACCTAAGTCCTTTGTACGGCCGCGGAACCGCGGCCCAAGCAGGCTATTGCCGCGGTTCCATGGTGGAATGTACGATTTAGGGGGTCATTTTTCACCATAATTCTTATATTTGCCTGATGTATTTTTCAGGTATTTTTAATTCAGAAAAATCCACAATTTTCAAAAATGTACAGAGAGGGGTCATGGATTAGGGTTTCGGGTTCGATCGGGTTTCTAACTCCGTCTACACATCGCCTGAGGCTCTAGCTAGGCTCTGATACCACTGTAGGGTTCCTAGGCATACCCATGAGGTTCTACAAGTGATCAAACATGGCCAATGCACAATTTTCATGTGCCAAAGAAACCCTATGCAAGATCGATAACTAGAGGTAAAGGCGAAATTAGCAAGCAAACTACTTTGCTATAAAATGAAAGAGGCTACAACCTTTGTAGATCCGGTCCTCCACTGCCTTAGCTCCGTGACGATGTCCCCTCGCTGCGATCATCGGATCCCGGACTCTAGCGTCGGCTTCATCGGAGAAATGGGCGGGCTAGGTCGTCGACTTCGATGCCGAAGATGATCTACGTCGAAGCAACTCAAGATCAAGCTCCTACTTCACCAAGTCATGAAACTTGTGAAGAAAACACCCTATACTACATGGCAAGTGGTACAGGATGAAGAAATAGGATGTGGGTTCACTTTAGAATTGGATTTCTCACTCTTTTATCATGACACCATTAGAGGATGCAAGGTTTCTTCTTCTTCTTAAAGAAGAAGAAGAAAAAGAATATGATAAGAATAACGAATAATAGAAAATAAAATCATTCTTATCATAATGCAACCTTGGGTTAGTTTAACAAGTGTAGAGAATAAACTAGGGTTTAGGAGAATGGTTAGGTTTAGGAAAGAAACAAAAATGGTCAAAGCTTCATAAAGCTTCAACAAAAGAACAAAAGAAGCAACCATTTCATTTTCTTTCTAAATAAAGAGTAAAAGAAAATAAATAAAACAAATATAAAACCTAACCATAATCCTAAACATGGTTTAAAATAAACACAAACCCAAGTTTGCATGTATCATCAAACATGATACAAACTAGTGCACAAAGAAATATATCACATATACAACTTGTGCATTTCAAGTGAGAAAATCAATCTTGAGTGAACCAATACTAGTTAATGAAAAGTAATATATCAAATATATAATCATACATTAAATCATTAAATCAACACTTGATTTAATGATCCGGTCATACTGCATATAACCGACTAATATCATGTGTATCAATGTATCGAATCAACATTTGATTCGGTAACCCGGCTATATCACATATAACCGTCCCATGATACATATCGTGAGAATAGAATACAATATCACATACTGGTATTATTCTCGGTTCCGCACATATCTCATATGCGCTCCTATTTCGTTTCGCTTGAGCCAAGAAACCTCTGTGTAGGACACTAAAGACTCGTCAATACGCCGGCAGCAGGTGATGATCATATCAAACACCCACAAGCCGCAAGCGGTCTGCTAAACGTAACGGCCACCCGGGTATTGAGCGATCAGAAGATCGACGAGCAAGCCCACTCACACTCCTGTGAATCCAACCAGTAACACTTACCGTACAGTCCGGTCTGTTCGTCTGATATGTCGCATATCTCGCCTAGGGGTGGTAAATGTCAGACCCCAGTAGCTCGATAAGTCATGTCGATGTAAGGTCCATAACAAGCACGAAACTAATGATCACACTTACCAGTAAATCTGTGCAACCCTGGCCAGGGATTTCCAGTTATGGCCAGTCGAGCATAGCACAACATCAACCCCCAATACCGGGAAAGACGAATCCCCTCCTATCACTCATTGCCTCCATGTGAATCGTGAATGTACCCAAAAACCACCTGTTTGCACAACTCAGTAGAGCCGTGGTAGGGTGGAAATTAAAGTACAGTGGGAGACACACAAGACTCTATGACGATCTCGAGTCAACAGACTAAGTTGTACCAGTGTCACCAGAGAACTGCCATCTGACGTGAGGTATAATACCATCTGGGAGTTCTCGGCGAGTCCGTTCAGTGTACCCAGTCTCCACTGAGCACCCGCATACTATCTCCGATGTCAAACACCAATGGATATGGGATCATCCATCGCCTATCACATGGGTCGAGAAGATATCCGCTAGTCTACTCTGGAATATCGATGCCCCGTCTCGATATTCCCACGACTAGGAACAATGAAGGATGTACTCATTGACTACCCAGGCCCCACTAGTATGATCTACATCATATTCCTGGAAGTCGAGTACACATCCTAAGGGCTTTATCAACATGTAATCAGAGAGACAGAAAGTATACATGTTAAGATAAAGAGCAACCAGATAGCGTACTATCATGTCGAGGAAGAAAGTCCTACCTATATATGTCCCAGCATCCACTACAATATACATCCAATGTACAGTAATGGCCTCTAGGGCATACATATAACTAACAATCTCCCACTTGTACTAGGGCCATCTATAGCAGTGGTTGCAGTATCACATACTCAACTATCCCCTACAAAATTATATCCTTTCTTTACTCAATAAAGAAACTGATATAAGATTGCATATCAGGGTTGGAATGTAATAGCATTCGTACAGAATCAATATATTACCATTTGGTAATATACGGTGATATTCGCCAACTACTTTGGCTGCAACATTTGCACCATTCCCTACTCTTACGGATTGATCACCCTCTCCCAGTTCTCTACCTTTCTTTAGCCCATGTAACATATTACATATGTGGGATCCCGACCCGATATCTAATACCCAGGACGTAGAGTGAACTGAGAAACATTTCTCGATAACTAACACACCCGAAGAAGATGCATCAACATGCTTATTCTTCGTTTTGGCGACGTGAGAATTGAGATATTCTCCTATTTCCTGCTCTGTCTTATAACGACTATAATTTGGAGCGGGACCAACGTTCCCCTGCTTAGTATAATAAGCGGGTTCGGTCAATACATCCATATTATTATCTTGATTAAGGCCTGATATGGTCACTACATGGAGAGAGAGAAGAAAACACTTTAGCGTATGCTCTTGCAAGATTATACTGGTTATTATCTTATCTAATCAGGATTGCTCCCACTGTTTTCATCAAATCATCCTTCAAACCCTAAAAGGTAAGACTAGCCGGGATTAATTACACCTTACAAGTTCACCAATCTTTCAGCCAGGCCAGTGTTGGTTCTTTGAGGGAGGTTCCCCGTGCTTTCGCACGGACCTAATTAAAATAAATCTCGTTTTCCCAAAGGCATAACCCCATTAACACCTTTCTAAACACTTACTTGATTGGCTAATTGTCATGTGTAAAACTCTCCCAGGAGTAACTCTTATTCGCAGTGGGTATCGAGATCTAACTATTTTATAGAAGGTATACAATCTCATTGCAAATTTCAACACTTGAAATTCCCGATAATGCTTTTGCCCCTAACGACTTATGACCTTAACATAGTCAACAAATCATAATCGCTGGCTAAGTTCAACCCGTCATTTCACCATTGAATTAAACCCACCCGCACGACCCTTAACATAGTCAACAAAGTCGTATGAATACCCTAATCCAATCGCATCTCATGCATTAGCAGATAAGCATTAATTAGCAACCGTACACTACGCCTTAACATAGTCAACAAACGTAGCACGAATACTAAGTAGAACTTATCGGAAATGACGGAGGGCTACGCAGGTTTTTCAGAAAACTATGAGCGTAATGAACTTGATATTGTTGTAGAATCGAGTGATATTTGAAAAAGGAGTGTTTTTTTAGGCTTTTACCAGTTTTGTTAAAGAGGTCACTCCCAGTGAAGGGATCTCGGCTCTTTCCTTATCGAATAAGGTACAGGATATTTCACAAATACCACTATGCAAAGCAAGAACTATAGAAGTAATCAAAAATAAAACAGAGTATTTGTAGCATCTGCTAGTTTCTCTAAAGAGGTCACTCCCGGTGAAGGGATCTCGGCTCTTTCCTTATCGAATAAGGTGCTGGATATTCTACAAGGAATACAACTATGCAAAGAAAAAACTAGAGCTACCCTTTTTGAAATTTAATTCTACAACATCTTTAAGGTTTCTTTTTATTTCATTAATATTATTAATGAATCCCATCATTTAAGCTTCCTAAGCATCACAGAAGAAACGAAAATACAACGTACGCTTATGCCATCCGCATTCGCAATAGTATCCCGTTATGCACCGTTAGGTTACTTAGCTAACAGCATACCGGGGCGGGACTAGCGCGGGTGTAAAATATAATCAACGTTTATTATATATCATATATACAATAATAAAGCATTCGTCTCACGCATATAAAATGATCACATCACAGTATATCAGCAGCAGAAGATAACATATGAAATATTGGATATATTAGGTGGTCCGTGTTTTATTGTGAGCTTGTATAAAACATGGATTCCACGGTCACGATGAATAGCCAAACCTATATACCTAGACCCCTACGAGAGCGATAAGCAACCCTACCAATTCTAGGGTTAGGAGACCCGGTCTCGACTCCTCGAGATGGCCTCCCACTGGACCATAGAACCCGATTACTTGTGCTCTCCTCCTTGGGTCTATCCTAATGCGGAAAAGTAAATAATATAGAATGATGACATCATCCTCTACCCGGAAGTGCCCCAATAAAAGAATATTACATACAATGAATTTTACATGAATGAAAATAAAAACTCTCATCTCACATAAAACCCCTGGCTATTCAAAACGCGACGATCCAATATAACATATTACAGCAACACATAAAATCACATATCATCAACGTAAGTAAATATCCGTATCCCAATTGTCATTGATGTATAGCAACAAAACCGGCGATACACCACATATTACACTTACGGTCGCAGAAAAGAAAATGCAAAACTACAACATTGGAATCATAACTGCCCTTAGACAATACAAACCCGGGACATCACATATCCAAGATTTCATGCCTAACAATGTATAGCTCGCATTTAGGCCTCGCCCATGAAAACACTTTTCAAAATAATTCGGATAATTCAACAAGATTTCCGATTACCCCCGAGACTGAAATGTTAGATTTACACGCAACAAACAAATTTGTAGGTTTCAATTATTGTATCTCATTACAGAAAGCTAGACAACATTAAACAATTCGATTGAAGCAACGCATTCCCAAAATTCCCAGAGTGCTCAACACTTAAGCAAAATTAAAAATTCTCAGAAGCATACCCAGTACCTACGGACATACAGCTGAAGGGCCCGACCCAAGCCTCATAAGTGGCATTGCGAATCCGCCGCTAAAACCTTTCTTTAGCCGCGGATCTGCGGTCACTTAGATGAGTTAGGGTTTCGTTCTTCAGGTGTGTCCATAGAATTCCCTGCATGATTTTCGGAATATTTTTAACATGAAAAAATAGAAAATTTTGAAAAATTTTCAAAAAGCGGGTCGAAAATGGTGTTTCGGGGTTCGATCGGATTTTTAACTTCGCCTACGTACGCCTAATGCTCTAGCTAGGCTTTGATACCACAGTAAAGTTCTTAGATTCTAGGACAAGGTTCTACAAGACATCAAACATGTCAAGTTCAAATTTTTCAAGTGCCAAACAACCTAAGCAAGGATCTTAACTAGAGAATTAGGGATAACAATGAACAAGTAAACATCTATAATTCTAAGAGTTATGGATTACAACCTTTGTAGTCCGTTCCTTCGCTTGATAAGCTCCGAGTTGAGGTCCCTTCACTACGATCATCAAGTTCCCGGGCTCTCGAGAGGCTCCATGAGGTGAATGATGCATGTTGCTTGAAGTCTTCGAATTCCAAGACGATCTACCTTGAGGAAACACAAACCCAAACTCTCACTTCACTAATTAGGTATTAGTGAAGCAAACATCCTGATCTAAGTGGCTAGAATAGATGAGGATGATGAAGTAGGAATTTTTTTCTCTGTTGTTTTCTATTTCTCACTTTAATTCATCATAAATCAAAAAGGCTAGAAAGCTTTTGTGAGGAGGAAGAAGAAGATAAGTGTGATGAAAGAATTATCCTTAAGGTTAGAAATGCAACCAAGGTTAACCACGGCATGCTTAACCCTTGTAGAGAATAAACCATAGGCTAAGGTTAGAGTTAGGTTAATAAATATCAAGGAAAATATCTAAAGAGTGGACTTTGTCAACCATGACAAATATCTCACATAGTTTAGAATTAACCCTAATCCAAACCCTAGCATGTTTAATCTCAAAACCCTAGTTGCATTTGTAACCCTAACATGTTACAATATTATATATCACATATATAATATATAATGTAACAAAAGAAAATAATGCAATTAACATATATCACATATATATCAATGTATTATCAAGTGAGATAAGAAACATTTGAGTGAGGTTATATTAGTTAATGTAATGTAATATATCACATATATAATTATACATTAAATTATTAAATCAACACTTGATTTAGTAATCCGGGTATTTAACAGATAACCGACTAATATAACATATATCTATTCATCGAATCAACACTTGATACGATGACCCGGCTATTTCATATATACCCTGCCGATATCACATATCACGAGAATCGAATACGGTATCAGATACACGCATTATTCTCGGTCTCTCACATATCACATATGTGCTCCTACTCCGTTTTGCCTGAGCCAGAAAACCTCTATGTAGGACCCTAAAGAATAATCAATACGCCGACAGTAGGTGATGATCATATCAAACACCCACAAGCTGCAAGCGGTCAGCTAAACGTAACAGCCACCCGGGTATTGAGCGATCAGAAGATCAACAAGCAAGCCTGTACATTCTCCTATGAATCCAATCAGTAACACTACCGTACAGTACGGTCTCTTTGTCTGATATGTCGCATATCCAGTCTAGGGGTGGTAAACGTCAGACCCCAGTAACCGATAAGTCGTGTCGATGTGAGGCTCATAACACGTCGAGAAACCACTGATAACACTTACCAGTAGGTCCCCATATCAGCCCCCGCCAGGGACTTCCAGTTATAGTCAATCGAACACAGCGCAATATCAACCCCCAATACCGGGAGAGACGAAACCCCTCCTATCGCTCATTGCCTCCATGTGATTCGGGACTGTACCCAAAAGCCACCGTTTTGCATGTTCTCTTGAACGTGGTAAGGTGGAAATCAAACCATAGTGATAATCACATAAGACTCTATGACAATCTCGGGTCTAAAGACTAACCTGTACCGGTGTCACCAGAGAACTGCTATCTGACGATAGGTATAATGCCATGTTGGAGTTCTCGGCGAGTCCGTTCAGTGTACCCAGTCTCCACTGAGCACCTGTACACCTTCTTTGATGTTAAACACCAATGGATATGGGATCATCCATCGCCCATCATATGGGTCGAAAAGCATATACGCTAGTCTACTCTGGAGTATCGATGCCCTGTCTCGATACACCCTCGACTGGGAACAGTTATATGATGTACTCTTGGACTACCCTATCCCCACTAGTATGATCTGTATCATAGTCCCAGTAGTCGAGTACATATCATAAGGGCTTTATCAACATATGAGAGTAAGACAGTAAACAAATTCAAGTCAACATGTTAAGACAAACTGAAAACAGATAGCATACTATCATGTCGAGCAAGAGAGTCCTCTCTCTATATATCCAAGCATCCACTATAATATAAATCATATGTACAACAATAGCCTCTAAGGCATATACATTACTAACAGTAGATCTCCTTGAGTGACTCCTTAGATCTCCTAGAGTTTGGAATGGCTCGCTTAAATCCTTCGTTGTCCACGACGATCCACCCGAAGTTCCTTTGCTCAAAGCTCCAAGATTCACTTGATCTTCGAAAAAGTAAAGCAAACACCCTACAATAAAGGGCTAGGGTATTCTAGAATGATGAAGTGGTTTATGTTCTTTCTTAAAAACCCTTTCCTTTTATGTTCCTCACTCTTTGTAAAACTCAAGAGAGCTTGAAGAAGGAGGAAGATGAAGATGGCAAAGCTTTTCTCAAGATAATGATAATTCTCATGAAAATGAAAAACAAAAGGATATTTATGTGTGACACTCTCACATCAAACTATGGTTAAACAAATATCTAGATATTTTGAAGTGAGTTAAAATAACAAAGAAAAACAAACTAGGGTTAATGTCAATGGTCAACAAAGAATTGTGTAGAAACATTGAGTTACAATTTTCATTTCCTTTATCCTTTATCTCAAAATAAAAATCCACATATTAAATATAACCATGTGAGTCTTGCATTTCCATCTTTTATGTATTATCAACCATGACACACATGCATGCATGTATGTGTGCAGAGACATCATCATGTTTATGTATATACATATATGCATACATTCATAAAGAAAAGGTTTAATAAAAGTGAGCTAAAAGTTTAATATTAAATCAACACTTGATTTAATAAACCGGTCATATCACATACGACCCGACCAATAGTAAACGCCTGATTAAAATATGTTATCACACATGCGCATTTAATCGAGCTTCGCACATATCTTATATGCACTCCACATCATTTTGCCTGAGCTAGGAAACTCCTGTGTGGGACTCTAAGACTCATCAATATGCCGGCAGTAGGTGATGATCACATCGAAACACCCACAAGCCGCAAGCGGTCAGCTAAACGTAACAGCTACCCGGGTATTGAGCGATCAAAAGAAAAACAAGCGAACCCGTCAAAACTCCCGTCGAGCTATTGGTAGCACTTACCGTACAGTCCGGTCTCTTCGTCTGATATGTCGGATATCAAGTCTAGGGATGGAATTGTCAAGCCCTAATAACTAAATAAGTTATGCCGATATAGATTATGACCAGTCGAGAAACTGCTGATAATACTTATCAGTAAATCTCATCAGCCCTGGCCAGGGACTTCAAGTCAAAACCAATCGCGCATAGCACAACATCAACTCCCAATATCGGGAGATATCAAACCCCTCCTATCGCTCATTGTCTCCATGTGTCTCGGGACTGTACCCAAAATCCACCTATTTGCACGACTCAGTAGAGCCGTGGTAGGGTGGAAATCAAAGTATAGTGGGAGAATGCACAAGACTATATAACCATCTCGGGTTTACAGACTAACATGTACCTATGTCACTTAAGAACTGCTATCCGACGATAGACATAATACCATATAGGAGTTCTCAATGAGTCCGTTCATTGTACCCGGTCTCTACTACGCACCCGTATACAATCTTTGATGTCACAACACCAATGGATATGGGATCATCCATTGCCCATCATATGGGTCAAGAAACGTATACACTAGTCTACTCTGGAATATCGATGCCCTGTCTCGATATACCCTCGACTAGGAACATTTAAGGATATGCTTATATACCATACATGCCCCACTAGTATGATCTTCATCATAGCCATGGAAGTCAAGCATATATCCTAAGAGCATTATCAACATGTACGCAATGAACAGTATCAAGTAAACATGTCAAGATAAAGTGAAACCAGGTAGCATATTATCATGTCGAGCAAGAAAGTTATCTATACATATATACATGTCCAAGAATCTACTATACATATAATGGCCTCTAGGGCATACATATATCCAACAATTTCCCACTTGCACTAATTCCAATTATTAGCGTATCTCATTCCCAACATCTCAAAAAGTCGCTCATGTTGCGGCTGTGGAAGGTCCTTGGTGAGTGGATCCGCGGTGTTATTCTTTGTATCTACTCTCCGAATCTCGATCTCTTGGCGATCTACAATCTCCAGGATCAAATGATATCGCCTCAGGATGTCTGGTCTTCTGATAGGATCTGGGTTATTTGGCTAATTCCATTGCTCCATTATTATCACAATACACTGGTATTGGATAACAATGGTTGGAACTACTCCTAGTTCCGCGACGAACTTCCTCATCCAGACGGCTTCCTTGGCAGCATCATTTGCAGCAATATACTCAGCTTCCATCGTGGAGTCTGCAACGGTATCCTGTTTGGAACACCTCCAATACACCGCCCCTCCATTGAGGGTAAATACAAACCCTGATACACCGCCCCTCCATTGAGTTTGCAACTGTCATCCTTATCACTTTGGAAGATGGAATTGGTTAGAGTCTCCATCTGTAGATCATTATTACCATACACCAAGAACAATTCTTTAGTCCTTCGCAAGTACTTAAGAATGTTCTTCACAGCTATCCAGTGTTGCTCCCCTAGGTTAGATTGATACCTGCTTACTACAGCTAGTGCATAAGCAACATCAGGGTGAGTACATATCATTGCATACATTATAGATCCTACGGCTGAAGCGTAGGGTATAATGCTCATGTGAGCTCTCTCTTCATCAGTCTTCGGACAGAAGTCCTTGGAGAGAGTGATTCCATGGAAAGCGGGCAAGGCACCATGTTTGGAATCTTCCATACTAAACCTTTTTAGTATGGTTTCAATGTACTTTGATTGGGACAATCCCAATAACCTCTTGGATTTATCTATATAGATCCTTATGCCCAAAATGCACGAGGCATCACCCAGATCTTTCATGGAGAACTGATAAGAATAGTTTGACCGATTGTAGCATAGGAATATCATTTCCTTTAAAGAGAATGCCATCCACATACAATACAAGGAAAGTGACAGTACTCCCTACAATCTTCTTATAATTGTATGGTTCATCTATATTTTTGATAAAATCAAACTCTTTGATTGTATCATCAAAACAGATGTTCCAGCTCCGCGATGCCTACATTAATCCATAAATAGATTAAAGTAACCTACACGCCTTTTCGCTGCTCCCACTGTCAATGAAGCCCTCTGGCTGATCCATAAAAACGCATTCTTCTAAATCACCATTTAGAAATGCAGTTTTAACGTCCATCTGCCAGATTTCATAGTCGTAGTGAGCAGAAATAACAAGTAGGATCTGAATGGATTTAAGCATTGCTACTGGAGAGAAAGTTTCATCATAGTCCAGTCCTGGTCTTTGACGAAAACCTTTCGCTACAAGCCTTACTTTATAGGTCTGTACCTGTCCATCTACACCAATCTTTCTTTTAAAGATCCATTTGCACCCTACGGGTTTTATCCCAGGAGGTGCAACATCCAAAGTCCATACTTTGTTGGTGTACATGGATTCCATTTCGGATCTCATGGCATCCGGCGACTTCATCGAGTCACCATTCGTGATGGCCTGCTGAAAACTAGTAGGATCTTCATCATCCATGATGCAATCCTCTCTATCACCATCAATGAGAAAACTATAGTATCTCTCCGGTGGGTGAGAATTTCTACTAGATCTCCGGAGCGTCTGAGGTTCTTGATGTTCTACTGCAACGTCAGGTTCAACTAATTCTTCATGAGTAATATGTGTCTCTAGAACCTCTTCTAGTTCAACCGTATTGCCATCAGTACTATTTGTAAAAATTTCATTTTCTAAAAATGTGGCATGTCGAGAAACAAATACCTTTTGTTCCTCCTTGAGGTAGAATAGATATCCATATCAATATTTTGGATATCCCATAAATATAAATTTGAACGATTGTGTCTCGAGTTTATCCGGATTCTACTTTTTGACAAAAGCCGGACAACCCCATGTCCTTAACTCTTTTAAGAGATGTTCTCTTCCTACACCACATCTCATATGGAGTGGTAGACACAGTCTTGGTTGGAACTATGTTCAATAGATAAATTGCCGTCTCTAATGCATGTACCCAAAAGGAAAGCGGTAACTCAGAATCACTCATTATGGATCATACCATATCTAATAGGGTACGATTCCTCCATTCTGACACACCGTTGTGCTGTGGTGTGTAAGGAGGAGTGAGCAGAGAGAGAATCCCATTCTATTTTAAAAAGTCTCAAAACTCAGAGCTTAGATACTCTCCACCTCGATCTGATCGAAGTTTCTTGATGCTCAAGCCAGTTTGTTTTACTACTTCAAGTTTGTACTCCTTGAATTTCTCAAAAGTTTCGGATTTATGTTTTAATAAAAACACATGTCCGTATCTTGAGAAATCATCAGTAAAAGTGATGAAGTATGAAAAACCGCCTCTAGCATGTGTAGACATTGGTCGGCATACATCACTATGTATGTGGCCTAAGAGTTCTGTAGCTCTCTCTCCGTGTCCAATAAACGGAGTTTTGGTCATTTTACCTTTGATACAGGACTGACAAGTCGCATAAGATTTATATTCAAAAGGATTCAAATATCCATCTTTATGTAGCTTTTTTAGTCTTGTTTCATTAATATGACCAAGTCTACAATGCAAAATAAAAGATTCATTTATATCTGAAATCTTTCTTTTATGTGTATTTTGTATGTTGAAAACTTTGTGTTGGTTTAGGACGTAAATACCGTTATCAAGTGTACCATACCCAATCGACTGTTGATTCATGTTAATGTTCATAACATTATTTTGCAACACAAAATGATATCCTTCATTATCTAACAAGGAAACGAATATTATATTACACAGCATACTAGGTATATAATAACAAGGGTTCAAAACTAAAATACATCCTAAAAGCAACCCCATATGATATTCTCCTACGGATACAGCATGTATATTGGAACCATTTGCAACCCGCAGAGTGTGGCCCCCAGTCTTCAAAACTCTATTGTTTCTCAATTCCAGCACACAATTGTAGATGTGAGAACCAGAACCGGTATCTAATACCCAAGATGCAGAGTTTAATGGAAACTAGTTTTCAGTTACAAACACACTTGAAGCGGAAATATCAGTATGCTTCTTCTTCTTGAGATCAGCAAGGTACAAACCACAATTGCATTTCCAGTGTCCTGACTTGTGGCAGTAAAAACATTCTCCTTTTCCACTTCCTGTGGCCCCAGACTTGTCTTTCCCTTTTGCCTTTACTACTCCTCCTGTCGGCTTAGTGGGTTTCTTCTTCTTCTTTCCCTTGGCTTTGGCTTTTGGGATGGAAGAGGAAGATGGCCTAGTAAGCAGAGCGGGAGTTCTCGCTATCTTAAGCATGCTTTCTTCACTTCTCAACATATTGAGAAGTTCAGGCAGTGATTTCTCCAAATCGTTCATATTGAAATTCACAATGAACGGAGCAAAGGCAGCGGGGAGAGACTGACGAACAATATCAGTATATTGTGCGTTGTCCATGGTCCATCCCAGGTCCTCAAGTTCTTCTATAAGACCAATCAACTTCAAGACATGTTCACCTACTGATGTGCCAGGGGCCATCCGCATCTGAAACAACTTTCGAGATGCGTCGTATCATAAATTCTGAGATTGCTCTCTATACAACTCCTTTGTATGAAGAAAGATGGATTGAACATCCATCTTCTCGTGTTGCTTTTGATGTATATCGTCCATAGAAGCAAGCGCGATGCACTTGGCCGTGTCACAATCAATATCCCATGTTTTTCGGATCTCCTTATCTGAAACAGATGATTCAGGACCTGGGACGGATGGGGCTTTGGCAGTTATGACATATGATACTTTATCATATGTGGGTGCAATGTTTAAGTTCCTCAACCATTTAATATAATTCGGTCCAGTCAGTTTGTTTTCTCTAACAGAAGTTTCAGTCCCGTCATTGGTATCTACTATTAGGAGAGAGAAAAGAATACACTCAGCGAAATGCTCTTGCAAAGATCAGATTGGTTATTATCTAATCTAATCGAAGTCTCCCACTGCTTTGTCAAATTTTCTTTCAAACCTCAAAAAGAAAAACTAGCCAGGACTTATTACATTTTACAATTTCGCTAACCGTTCAGCCAGGCCAGTGTCGGTACTTTGAGGGAGGTTCCCCGTACTTTCGCATGGACCTAATTAAGATAAACCTCATCTTCCCAGGGGCATAGCCATGTTAGCACCTTTCTAGACACCTAATGGGTTAGCTAATTGTAAAATGAAAAACTCTCTTGGGAGTAACTTTTACTCACTGTGGGATCGGGATCCAACTATCATATTGATGGTATGCAATCTCATTGCAAATTTCAACTCTTGAAATTCCCTATATGGTTTTTACCCCTAGCGACTTATGACCTTAGCTATGGTCAACATATCATAAGTACTAGTCAAGTTCTACCCGTCATTTCATGATTAACTAGACCCACCCATATGACCTTTGACCATGATCAACATAATCACATGAATGTCATAACTAATTCGCATCATATGCTTTATAGGAAGACATCACTTAGCTACCATACACTAAGCCTTGACTATGATCAACATACGTAGCACGAATACTAAGTACTCTGCTTCCTAAAATGACGGAGGGTTGTGGAAGGTTTTTATGAAAACCTTTAACGCTTTGAACTTGATATCGTTGTAGAATCTAAATTTTTTTTAGAAAGGAGTGGCTTAAGCTCCGCATCTTTTGAAACTTGCATTTTTCATAAAAAGGCCGAGTATGTTTCAAATCCGATTTCTACAACATCTTTAGGTTTCTTTTTCTTTACATTAATCTCATTAATGTATTCCCATCATTTAAGTTCCTAAGCCATTACAGAAAAGAAACGAAAATAGAACATACACTTATGCCACCCGCATTCGCCTTAGTGTCCTGCTATGCACCGTTAGGTTACTTAACTAACGGCATAGCGGGGTGGGACTAGCGCGGGTGTAAAACATAAGCAAGGTTTATTATATATCATATATATAAAAATAATCCATTCGTCTTAGATACTAAGTTATCTCATCACAGAATATCAACAGCAGAAGCACATATGAAAATAAAGGATATCTAGAAGGTCCGTATTTTGTATTTAGCCAGCAATAGAAAATACGGATTCCAGGGTCGCGATGGATAGCCAAGCCCATACCCATAGACCCCTACGGAGTGGCAAGTGACCTTACTAATTATAGAGTTTAGGAGACCCGGTCCCGACTCCTCGAGATGGTGCCTACTGAACCCCAGAATCCGGTCACTTATGCTCCCCGCCTTGGGTCTATCCTAATGCAGAAAAGTAAATAATATACAACAATGGTGACATCATCCTCAACCCGTAAGTGTCCGAATAGAAGAATATTACATACATTGAATATTATATGAATGAAAATAAAAACTCTCATATCACATGAAACACCCGGCTATTCAATCACGAAAATCCTGCACAACATATCTCAGCAACATATAATATCACATATCATCAACGTATGTAAGTACGAGTACCCTGATTGTCGTTGATGTATAGCAACGAAACCGGCGATACACTACATACTACATTTACGGTCGCAGAAAAGAAAATGAAAAACAACAATTGCAATTATCACATATATCAAGACAATGTTAAACGTTCCGATCAAATCAATATACACCCATAAATTACCCCGAGAGATCAACGCTTGAGCAAAGTTAAAATACCCAAAAATGTGCCACAGTGTATATGGACCAGCCGTAGAAGGGTCAAACCAAAGCCTCACCTATGACACCGTGGAACTATGGCAAACCATAGGGTTCAGTCGCAGTTCCGAGGGCATAGAATCGAGTTAAGGTTTTTGTTCTTCTAAAGGGTCCATAGGGATACTTGTACGAATTTCCGAATACCTTTAACTTGGGAAAATTAGAACACTTGAAAATTTTAGCGGGGTTCCAGATGTGGGGTTTGAAGTTCGTTCGAACTGTTAAACATTGTCTAGGTTACCAATACAATGTTAAAATATACGACTACGAAACACTCCACAATTAGCCCATATCCAAATTAACATCACATGCAATTGTGGACTAAATAAACAATACCTGAAACCCCAAAATCTACAGCACAGAGCACATGTGAAACATGAGGCAAAACGTGGCAAGGGGGGCCAGCGACGCCGGATTTGGGGGCTTGGTGCTCGGCCAAATTCCGAGCAATGGGCCTCGTATTTCACTGGTGTTCTATATGTATCACATACAATATTCTGTACTTGTTTAAATAATTTTTTTAGATCATTTTAAAAACAACAGAGAGCAGTATTTGAGGTTCCAGAAATCCGTATTTTGCGGAGTTGTTTCGTTTTCATATCGTTTAACATCGTCTAAGTTTCTAGCTAGGCTCTGATACCACTGTTGGGATTCTCTAGCACCACCCCTTAGGGTTTAGGTTAACATGCTATAACAAAAATTTAGGGGTGTTAAACAATATCATCCATGGATCAAACTAGAAAGTTAGGGTAACAAAACTTATAGTATCATATGCTACAAGTATCTATCACTAAGTGGAGAAATTACAACCTTTGTAGACCTCCTTAACTGTCTCCTTGGATCTCCTAGAATTTGGAACGGCCCGCTTGAATCCTTCATTGTCCACGACGATCCACCCGAAGTCCCTTTGCTCAAAGCTCCAAGCTTCATTTGATCTTGGAAAAAGTAAAGCAAACACCCTACACTAAAGGGCTAGGGTAGTGTAGAATGATGAAGTGGTTTATGTTCTCTCTTAATAATCCTTTCTTTTTAAGTTCCTCACTCTTTGTAAAACACAAGAGATCTTGAAGAAAGAGGAAGATGAAGATGACAAAGCTTTTCTCAAGATAATGATATTTCTCATGAAAATGAAAAACAAAAGGATATTTATGTGAGACACTCTCACATCAAACCATGGTTAAATAAATATCTAGATATTTTGTAGTGAGTTAAAAGAACAAAGGAAAATAAACTAGGGTTAAAGTCAATGGTCAACAAAGAATTGTGTAGAAACATTGAGTCACAATTTTCATTTCCTTTATCCTTTTATCTCAAAATAAAAATCCATATATTAAATCTAATCATGTGAGTCTTGCATTGCCATCTTCTATGTATCATCAACCATGACACACATGCATGCATGTATGTATGCACCCACATCATCATGTGTATGTATATACATATATGCATACATTCATAAAGAAAAGGTTTAATAAAAGTGATCTAAAAGTTTAATATTAAATCAACTCTTGATTAAATAAATCGGTCATATCACATACGACCTGACTAATAGTAAACGCCTGATTAAAATACGGTATCCCACATACGCATTTAATCGAGCTCCCGCTCATATCTCATATGCACTCCACATAATTTTGCCTGAGGTAGAAAACTCTTGTATGGGACTCTAAGACTCGTCAATACGCTGGCAGTAGGTGATGATCACATCAAAACACCCATAAGCAGCAAGTGGTCAGCTAAACATAACGACCACCCGGGTATTGAGCGATCAGAAGAAAAACAAGCGAACCCGTCAAAACTCCCGTCGAGCCATTGGTAACACTTACCGTACAGTCCGGTCTCTTCATCTGATATGTTGCATATCAAGTCTATGGATAGAATCGTCGAGCCCTGATAACTTAATAAGTTATGCTGGTAAGGATTATGATCAGTCGAGAAACTACAGATAACACTTATCAGTAAATCTCATCAGCCCTGGCCAGGGACTTCGAGTCAAAACCAATCGCGCATAGCACAACATCAACTCCTAATATCGGGAGAGACGAAACCCCTCCTATCGCTCATTGCCTCCATGTGTCTCGGGACTGTACCCAAAAGCCACCTGTTTGCATGACTCAGTAGAGCCGTGGTAGGGTGGAAATCAAAGTATAGTGGGAGAATGTACAAGACTCTGTGAC
Organism: Agapanthus africanus; assembly: GCA_030015575.1. Taxonomy (NCBI): domain Eukaryota; kingdom Viridiplantae; phylum Streptophyta; class Magnoliopsida; order Asparagales; family Amaryllidaceae; genus Agapanthus; species Agapanthus africanus. The sequence goes on from CM057337.1 coordinate 546,928,339, forward strand.
GATCTCGGGTCTACGGACTAACCTGTACCTATATCACCTGAGAATTGCTATCCGACGATAGACATAATACCATATAGGAGTTCTCAATGAGTCCGTTCAGTGTACCCAGTCTCTACTGTAGGGTTACTAGGCACTAGTATGAGGTTCTACAAGGCATCAACCATGCCAAAATCAAAAATTTTCAAGTGCCGAACAACCCTAACCAAGATCTTAGACTAGAGATTAGGCGAAACAATGAACAAGTAAAAAACTTTACTTCTAAGAGAAAGGGATTACAACCTATGTAGTCCGTTCCTTCGCTTCATATGCTCCGAGTAGTAGTCCCTTCGCTACGATCATCAAGTTCCCGGACTCTAGAGAGGCTCCACGAAGAGAAAAATGTAAGCTTGCTTCCGATCTTCGGTAACAAAGATGATCTAACTTGAAGAAACTCAAACCCAAGCTCTTGCTTTGCTAATCAAGTATTATCAAAGCAAACACCCTAGTCTAAGTGGCAAGAATAGATGAGGATGATGAAGTAGGAATTTAGCACTCATTTGTTTTCAATTTCTCACTCATTTTCATCACAAGTCAAAAAGCAAGAAAGCTTTATCAAGAGGAAGAAGAAGATGAAAACCATTTGTGATGAATAATGAAACTCAAGTGTGAGGTTAGAAATGCAACCATGGGTTATATATGAAGACTTAACCCATGTAGCGAAATAACTATGGCTAAAAGGTTGCGTTGGGTTAAGGAAACATCTATGCAAAATATCAAAGTCAAAGTCAAAGCTTCAAGAAGCTTCTTGAAAGCTTCATGAAAGCTTAACCCTAATCCAAACCCTAACCACATTTATTCTTCACAAAACAGGTTGCATTTATAACCCTAACATGTTACAATATTATATATCACATATACAATATTTATTGTAACAAAATAAAAATAATACAATTAACATATATCACATATATATATCAATGTATTACCCGAGTGAGAAAAAGAATGTTTAAGTGAGCTTATATTAGTTAATGTAATTTAATATATCAAGTATATATTTATACATTAAATTATCGAATCAACTCTTGATCCGATAATCCGGCTATTTCATAAATAACCGACTAATATATTCTGTATCAGCTCATCGAATCAACACTTGATCCGATGACCCGGCTATATCACATATACCCGGCCGATATCACATATCGCGAGAATATAATACGGTATTACATACACGTATTGTTCTCGGTCCCGCACATATCACATATGCACTCCTACTCCGTTTTGCCTGAGCCAAGAAACCTCTGTGTAGGACTCTAAAGAATCGTCAATACGCCGGCTGTAGGTGATGATCATATCAAACACCCACAAGCTGCAAGCGGTCAGCTAAACGTAAAAGCTACCCAGGTATTGAGTGATCAGAAGATCAACAAGCAAGCCTGTACATTCTTCTGCGTATCCAATCAGCAACACTCCCTTACAGTCCGGTCTCTTCGTCTGATATGTCGCATATCTCGCCTAGGGTTGGTAAACGTCAGACCCCAGTAGCTTGATAAGTCGTGTCGATATGAGGTCTATAATAGTTCGATAAACTACTGATAACACTTACCAGTAAATCTCAGCAACCCTGGCCAGGGATTTCAAGTTATAGCCAATCGAACACAACGCAACATCAAATTCCTATACCGAGAGAGACAAATCCCCTCCTATCGCTCATTGCCTCCATGTGATTCGGGACTGTACCCAAAAGGCACCGTTTTGCATGCCCTCATGGACGTGGTGAGGTGGAAATCAAGGCACAGTGGGAGTCACACAAGACTCTATAACGATCTCGGGTCTACAGACTAACCTGTACCAGTGTCACCAGAGAACTGCCATCTGACGTGAGGTATAATACCATCTGGGAGTTCTCGGCGAGTCCATCCAGTGTACCCAGTCTCCACTGAGCACCTGTATACCTTCTCTGATGTCAAACACCAATGGATATGGGATCATCCATCGCCCATCATATGGGTCAAGAAGCGCATACGCTAGTTACTCTGGAGTATCGATGCCCTGCCTCGGTACTCCCACGACTTGGAACATTTGAAAGATGTACTTAACCACTGCACTGTCCCCACTAGTATGATTTGCATCATAGTCCTTGCAGTCAAGTACTCATCCTAAGGGTTTTATCAACATGTAACATAGAGACAATTAGGGTGCATGTTAAGATAAAGAGCTACCATATAGCATACTATCATGTCGAGCAAGAAAGTCCTCCCTATATATGTCCAAGCATCCACTACAATATACATCGTATGTACAGCAATGGCCTCTAGGGCATACATATAACTAACAATCTCCCACTTGCACTAGGGCCATTTGTTGTGGTATCGCATACCAAACAATCAGCTGTGGTTGAAGTATCTCATATTCAACCATCCCTTAAAAGTCTCTACTGGGAAACATGCCTTTGTGAGTGGATCCGCATTATTGTCCTCTGCGTCTACTCTCCTAACCTTGATCTCCCTGGAGATCAACCATCTCCATGATCAGGCGATACTGCCTAAGAATATGTCTGGATTTCTAATGGGACGGGGGTTCCTGGGCAAAAGCCAAAACTCCATTGTCACACAATGGTAGGAACGAAATCCATTTCATGAACTCATATATGTCCAGACTGTCTCTTAGATAGCATCTGCGGTAACGATGTATCTTGCCTTTAATCGTCTAGTAAGTCATGGTATCTAGCTTGGAACTCTTCCAACATACCGTCCCTCCACTGAGGGTAAAGACAATGCCTGTGACTGACATTAAGTCAACCTTAGCACCTTGGAACCATTCCCGTGATTCTCCCCAGAATCGATTGATACCATCTCACTACAACTAGTGAGAATCCCAACATCCAATTAGATCTATCTCATAGATATAAAACCTAGGATTTAGGACGTATCATTTTGATCCATTGTGGAGAATCCATGTAATAAGAGGAGATTGACCGAGTGTAGCATAGGAAACTCCTTTCCTATCAAGAGTATGGTATCCATGTACATTACGACGATCACCACCATACTCCCTACTACCCTTTTATATATACAAGGTTCATCTACCATTTTGATGAAGTCAAACTCTTTGACTACCATATCAAAACAAACGTTCCAACTCCGCGATGCCTGATTTATCCCATATAGCAACTTGCATACGTTTCTGCTGCTTCCACTGTCTACGAAGCCCTTTGGCTGTATACTTATAGACTCTCTCTTCTAAATCATTATTTAAAAAAGCATTCCTGACACCCAACCGCCAGATATCGTCGTCATGGTATGTAGCAGTGGCAAGTAGGATCTGGATGGACTTAAGCATAGCTTTGAAAGTTTTAACTTTTCCATGTTCACCAAGTAATCTTCTCAAGATATACTTGCTCTTGATGGGGATTTAATCCTTCAGATAAAGTAACCAAAGTCCATACTTTGTTGGTGTATAAGGATTCTATGTCAGATCGCTTAGCATCCAGCCATTCTTACAGAGTCCCCACTCCTGATGGCCTGCTCAAAACTAGTTGGGTCATCATCTCATGAGGCAATCCTCGCTCCCACTGTCATAGAGAAAACCGAAGTATCTCTCAGGTGGGTGAGGAAACCTACTAGATCGGTGGAGAGGCTGAGGTTTGTTGGAAACTACTGAATTCTTCGGGTTTACCAAATTATCAGCTGCAGTTTGTATAGCCGGAACTCCTTCCAGTTCTACATAACTGACCTTGCCTTGAGCTTTGTCCGGATTTTTCTTTTAGACATAGGCCGGACAACCCTAAATCTTAATATGCTTAAGAGATGGGCTCTTCACATATCATATCATATATGGAGTGGTAGGCATTTGATTTGATTGGAACCCTATTCAATAGGTATGCAGCTTCACAAGTGCATAATATCTAAAAGGAAATAGGCAACTCAGTAGTACTCATCATAGAGCACGCCATATGACGTAAGGTGTGATTGCTCCTCCCCGATACACGGATGTGCTGTGGTGTATTCGGAAGAGTAATGCTGAGAGAGGATCTCATTCTCCTTTAGAATAGTCCAGGAATCTCGTGCTCAAGTATTCTCCTCCTTGATCACATTAAAGGACATAATACTTATACCCGTTTTGGTTCTCTACTTCTAACTCATATTCGTTGAATTTCTCAAATGGTTCAGACTTGTGTTTCAACAGGAACGCATGTGCGAATCTTGAGAGACCATCAGCGAATATAATAAAGTACAAAGAACCAGTCCTGGCATGTGCAGACAGGGGACATAGATACATCATCATGTATCAATCCCAAGAGTTTACTAACTCTTTCTCTGTTTCCAATAAACAGAGCTATGATCATCTTATCTTTGTGACATGACCGGCAAGTTCCACAAGATGTAAATTCAAACTAATTTAAATATGCATCTAGATGTAACTTAGCTAGTCGGGTCGCATTCATATGACCTAGTCTACAATGCCTCAAGAAGGATTCGTTCATTTCTGAACTCTTCCTCTTGTGTGTGTTCTGTACACTAAGAACTGTGGTTTGATTTAGAACGTCTATGTTTTTAGATAACATGCCTGAACCGATCAACTCTTGATACAGGAAATGTTCAAAACATTATCCAACAATACAAAATTATATCCTTCTTTATTAAATAAAGATACTGATATGATGTTGTATATCAGGTTCGGTCTCTAATAACATTCGTTCAGAATCAATGTATTCTGGTAATACTGGGTGATAACTGTCAACATACTTGGATTGCAACAATTGCACCATTTCCAACCCTTGAAACTTATCACCCGTTCTCAGCTATCTACCTATCTGTAGCCCATGTAACAGATTACATATGCGGGATCCTGATCCGGTATCTCATACCCAGGACATAAAGGATACTGAGAAACAGTCTCGTTAATGAACACACCCGAAGAAGATGCATCAGCATGCACTTTCTTCGTTTGGGTGGCACGGGAATTCTGGTAATCCCCTATTTCCTGCTCTATCTTATAACAATTATAAGTTGGAGCGGGACCAACGTTCCCTAGCGCAGTATAACAAACGGGTTCGGTCAATACATCCGTATTATTATCTTGATTAAGGCGTAATATGGTCGCTACCTGGAGAGAGAGAGAAGAAAATACTCAGCGTATGCTCTTGCAAGATTAGATTGGTTATAAATATATCTAATCAGGATGTCTCCAATTGTTTTAGTCAAATCTTCCGTCAAACCCTAAAAGAAAAGACTAGCCGGGATTAATTACACGCAACAAGTTCGCCAATCTTTCAGCCAGGCCAGTGCCGGTACTTTGAGGGAGGTTCCCCGTGCTTTTGCATGGACCTAATTAAAATAAACCTCGTTTTTCCAGGGGCGCAACCCCGTTGACACCTTTCTAGACACCTACTTGATCGGCTAATTGTAATGTGTAAAACTCTCCCAGGAGTAACTCTTACTCACAGCGGGTATCGGGATCCAACTATCTCATAGGAGGTATGCAATCTCATTGCAAATTTCAACACTTGAAATTCCCGATATTATTTTACCCCTAGTACTTATGAGCTTAACTATGGTCAACATATCATAAGCACTAGTCAAGTTCTATCCGTCATTTCATGATTAATTAGACCCACCCATATGACCCTCCACTATGGTCGACATAATCACATGACTGACCTAATTAATCGCATAATATGTTGTGTAGGAAGGCATCACTTAGCTACCGTACACTACGCCTCAACTAAAGTCGACATACGCAGCATGAATACTAAGTACTCTACTTCATAAAATAACGGAGGGCAACGTCAGGTTTTTAAGAAAACCTTTTGCGTAATGAACTTGATATCGTTGTACAATCGAGTGATTTTTAAATGGAGTGTTTTTGAGGCCTTTTCTTGTTTCGCTAAAGAGGTCACTCCCGGTGAAGGGATCATCGGCTCTTTCCTTATCGAATAAGGTGCTGGATATTTCACAAATACCACTATGCAAAGAAAAACTATAAAAGAAAGCAAAAGACAAACCGAGTGTGTAGCATCTGCTAGTTTCGCTAAAGAGGTCACTCCCGGTGAAGGGATCTCGTCTATTTCCTTAACGAATAAGGTGCTGAATATTCTACAAAGAATACCGCTATGCAAAGCAAGAACTAGAGCTACCAGTTTTTAAAAAAGTTTCTACAACATCTTTAGGTTTCTTTTATTTCATTATTCTCATTAATGAAGTCCCATTTTATTATGCTTCACAAGAATCACATTTGAAACGAAATCTGCAATATAACATATATCTCATATATATAATATAAACATTCATCTCAGGCAGTAATATGATCTCATCACAGAACATTGCAGCAGAAGAACATATATGAAATATTGGATATACTAGGAGGTCCGTGTTTTAATATAAGCCTGTATAAAACACGGATTCCATAGTCGCGATGAATAGCCAAACCCACATCCTTAGACCCCTACAAGAGCGGAAAGTAACCCTGCCAGTTTTAGAGTTAGGAGACCCGGTCTCGACTCCTCGAGATGGTCTCCCACTGGCCCTAGAACCCGGTTACTTGTGCTCCCCGCCTTGGGTCTATCCTAACGCGGAAAAGTAAATAATATACAATGGTGACATCATCCTCAGCCCGGATGTGCCCCAATAAAAGAATATCACATACAAGAATTTTATATGAATGAAAATGAAAAACTCTCATCTCACATAAAACCCCCAGCTATTCAAATACGACGATCCAATATAACATATCACAGCAACACATAATATCACATATCATCAACATAAGTAAATATGCGTATCCTAATTGTCGTTGATGTATAGCATCGAAACCGGCGATACACCACATATTTCACTTACGGTCGAAGAAAAGAAAGTGTAAAACTATAACAGTTGGAATCCACAACCTCCTTACACATCGCATGCCTAACCAAATGAATTCCTTAGACATCGCATGCCTAACAATTATAAACCCTACATTTTAGTCTCATTATCGAAAACACTTTTCAATATTTAGTCGGGCAATTCAACAAGATTCCCGAAAACTTAATCGAATGCTCGTCGAAAACTTTAGTAGATGGCCGCACCCCCGATGCCGTTGACAAAGTGCCATAAGGAGGTACACCGCTGTAGCGAGCACCCGAATGGATGCTTTTAGCGACGGGGTTCTCCTACAGTCACTCGGTCGGGGCTATAGGGCGTGGCTGTCTCTTATGCTTACCCGGCGAGTATCCGCGTACGCTACGTGATTGTGATAGACTTTTGATCGCATCAAAATCCCGTGGCAACCGATCATCTGAGACTAAACTGCTAGATTTATAACATTCAAATTAGTTATCTCATAACTACTTGTTGATTCCAAATATTGTATCACATTCTAGATGAATAGACAATGTTAAACTTTCCGATCGAATAAACAAACACCCAAAATTTCCCAAATAGCTCAACACTTGAGCGGAATTCAAAAAATCCCAGAACATGTCATAGCCTCAATGAACCAGCCGTAGAAGGGTCAAACCAACGCCTCACATGTGGCAACGCTAAACTACGACAAACCCTAGGGTTCAAGTGGCAGTTTTGACGGTCATATAATCGAGTTAAGGTTACGTTCTTCTAGAGGGTCCACAGATACGCTTGCATGATTTCCCGGAAGTTTCAAACTCGTGAAAAAATCCAACACTTGAAAATTTTCCGATAGGGGAAAAAGTGAGTTATTGATATCAGTTCGAACTTTTTAACACGTTCTAAAATTACCCGGAAAAAAACTTAAATGAAGTTAAACTTTCCGATCGAATCAACGAATACAAAAGATCTCCAGAAAACTCAAAACTTGAGTAAAATTAAAAATTCCCAGAAGCATGCAAAATTGACCAAGAATAAACTCCAGAAGCATTGGCCCCTAACTTCTAAGGGTGGCCGCGGAACCGCCACCAAACCCATGGTTCGGCCGCGGTTCCGCGCTCCCTTGAGGGAGTTATGGGCTCGTACTTCACAGTAATTCTTATAATTCCCTGCTTATTTTTCTGAGTATTTTTAATACAGAAAAAATCAACATTTTAATAAATTTCCAGAGAGTGGGTAAAATGCGACGTTTCGGGGTTCGATCAGAATTTTAACTTCGTCTACACGACGCCTAAGGCTCTAGCTTGGCTCTGATGCTACTGTAGGGTTACTAGGCACCAGTATGAGATTCTACAAACCATCAACCATGCCAAAATCAAAATTTTTCAAGTGCCGGATAACCCTAACCACGATCTTAGACTAGAGATTAGGCGAAACAATGAACAAGTAAACAACTTTACTTCTAAGAGAAAGGGATTACAACCTTTGTAGTCCGTTCCTTCACTTCATAAGCTCCGAGTACTAGTCCCTTCACTTCGATCATTAAGTTCCCGAACTCTAGAGAGGCTCCACGAAGAGAAAGATGCAAGCTTGCTTCCGATCTTCGATAACAAAGATGATCTACCTTGAAGAAACTCAAACCCAAGCTCTTGCTTTGCTAATCAAGTATTAGCAAAGCAAACACCCTAATCTAAGTGGCAAGAATAGATGAGGATGATGAAGTAGGAATTTAGCTCTCATTTGTTTTCAATTTCTCACTCATTTTCATCACAAGTCAAAAAGCTAGAAAGCTTTATCAAGAAGAAGAAGATGAAAACCATTTGTGATGAATAATGAAACTCAAGTGTCAGGTTAGAAATGCAACCATGGTTTAAGTATGAAGACTTAAGCCACGTAGAGAAACAACTATGGTTAAAGGGTTGTGTTGGGTAAAGGAAATATCTATGCAAAATATCAAAGTCAAAGTCAAAGTTTCAAGAAGCTTCTTGAAAGCTTCATGAAAGCTTAACCCTAATCCAAACTCTAACAACATTTATTCTTCACAAAACATCTTGCATTTATAACCCTATCATGTTACAATATTATATATCATAAATACAATATTTATTTTAACAAAATAAAAATAATACAATTAACATATATCATATATCTATATTAATGTATTACCCGAGTGAGAAAAAGAATCTTTAAGTGAACTTATATTAGTTAATGTAATTTAACATATCAAATATATATTTATATATTAAATTATCGAATCAACTCTTGATCCGATAGTCCGGCTATTTCATAAATGTAACGTTTTAGAAATCGTTTTGTGTTTGTTTCTGTTTTTGGGTGAAATTCATCGGTATTTTCAGTTTTATACCGATTGTGATCAAACGGCCATATCGACTTACCAGCACCTAGTTTTGATAAAATAAAGTTTGTGCGCACACTTTGAGAGTATATGGGACGTTTTGGTGCAATTTGAATTTTTCCCATTTTTAATGTTATTTTAATCCGGTTTGCACTTTTCTGGAAATCTTCTCTTTTCAACTTTTCTTAAAATTCTTCTCAAATAAATCTAAACCCTCATCACTTTTAAATGAGTGGACAAGGATTAAAGGAGGAATTAGAAAAGAAAAGAAAAGAAAAGAAGAGAGAAGAAGATGCATGCATGTTTGACTTTGTGTGTGTGTGCATTTATTGTGTGGAATTGCTTGGCAATTTCCCTTCTCTCTCTCTCTCCTCACACTTGGCCGAGCTCACCTCCCCTCTCCTGCACTTGTGCAATTTCCTATCTCTTTTCCTCTCTCTTTCTCACTAATTCCTTCACAAATCCATCAAAGTTCACAAAAATCATAAATTTGTGCATGTTTTCTCATTTTCTTGGCTTGGAGCATGCAAGCTTGGGTTCTTTGTGTTCTTTTGGTGTAGGTATATTCTCTTACTGCTCTTTTAAGTGTTTTAGTGTAACTTTGCAGTTTAGATTGATAAATTAGGTTTTGTCGCGAAATATCGTATTTTGGTGTCGGTTTGTGACTTCTAGGACCTGCTGTGATCTGGGTAGTTTACTGAGAAATTAAACATAGGGGTTGTGTTGTACTAGGGGACCTGGAGCACCACCATCAAGACGACACCCATGGCACCGGCCTGGGCAGGCGACGACTAAAGGAGGGGCCGGCGACGCCGGCCAGAGTGTGGAGTTTGGGTGTGGGGTTTTGTCCATAGGTGTCTGCTATGTTTAGGGTTTCTCTGGTCTTGTTGAAATTGTTTAGTTTTCACAGTAGGAAAATCTGGGATCAATTGTGCAGTTTCTAGTGTTTCGTGTTCGTGCGATACGTGTTACGACACGCGTCGTGCCGTTTTAGTGGTTTCGCTCTTAAACTGTTTTCGTCGTGTCGCTACTATCGTTAGCCACGATACGAACACTTAAGAGGTGGTTGTGTGTTGTTGTGTCGGTTAGATGTAGCTAGTTCGTATTCGTAGCGGTTATTGATATATATATTGCTTGTTGTTTATATGTTGCAGGTTCGCAGACGAGGACTACGGACACTGCCACAGGGGGATTCAGGTGGTAGATTTCATCTAGCTTGGAGTGTGGGTGAGTAGATTTAACATCTACAGGGGAATCGCCCGCATGGCGTTATGCGTCTGGGCTAGAAACCTTTACCTTGTCGCATATTCTATATCATGCTTAGAATTGCGCATATACCTTACTGCTTAGTGATAGTTGTGATTGGACTAGTATCCTTAGGACACTGCACTATTATTGACGGCTCAGATTGCGAGAGCACTGATTGGATGCCACACACACCGTCAATAATTGCCATGTCATACACGACCATATTTTAGAAATGCTATTGTATGGTTAGGGACATTGTGACTTTGATACATATTTCTTACTGTTATACTTAGACTTGACATGCTAGTTCCTGCTTACCTATAGGATGTTGTACCATTAGTGCTAGGTACATATACACCTAGAGACATAGATACAGGTGTACATGCTTTTCCATACTTTACTTATACCTGATAGGTATATCACATCAGCATACAGGTAGGTGTACTTGTATTTCATACTTATACCTGATAGATATATCACATCACCATATAGGTAGATACCTATATTTCTGCTTTACGATTCATGTATTCATTTATTATCTGGTGTATGCTATGCTTTACATTTATACGCTTTCAGTACAGTTTCATATTGTGTATATTTATTCATGGATTATCGCATTGTTATATGGATTTTTCATGATGTTTTCTGGATTTGGGAACCGTGGTAGTTCATGAGATTATGCATACATTGAAACACCCGGTTTCCTTGAGATGATATTATAGCATCCACCATGAGATTTATCGGTGCGGATATATATCCTATGCGAGGAGGCGTCGTGAGCCGCATGAGGATACATGGTGGGGCCCAGAGGTACCCCGAAGCAAGAATGTTGTCGGAGTGAGTCGACGTCGCATTGAGGCGATGAGGCCTAGCGGAGCCATATTTTCCGGTGACATTACCAGAGACTCAGCGGATATCAGGGGGATACCGTTGGGAGTCCTGTACGTATGGATACGTGGAAAGACGGGAGGGTCAGAGATGGACACTCGTGCTTTCCGGATAGCGTGTGATACGTACTGATCAGTATTTCAGTGTCGATGCTTGACACACTGGTTTTATGATATTTCTAAATACTCTTGTATATATAACAGGGGATTGAGCCGCTGTTATATATGCCTTTACACCAATATTAGTGGAATGGGACGCTAATATATGTGTATTGCCCTCATCATGTTTATTTATGTCATTATATTTAGGATGTTAGAACTGTGCTGGAGATTTGACTTGAGACTCATGAGATTCATTGGGATTGGATGATGATATCGTACACACTAGAGATGTGAGATCCACTTAGTGTTGTACATATGATATATGTGAGATATACCAGATATTGTACATACGAGAGATGTGAGATTCACTTGTGTTGTACATGAGATATTGAGAGATATACTGATACTGTACATACGAGAGATGTGAGATCCACCTACTGTTGTACATTTGACATGGGAGATATACTGTTGTTGTACCTATTAGATATGTGAGATCTATTCGATGTGTACATTCGACACTTAGGTGATATACATTTGATATTGTGTAGTTGAGGAGATGTGACACTTAGATGATATGAGAGCGGATTTGAGGATTGATTGAGGATTGGGAATTGGTTTGTCTTACTGGATTGTGATCCTACCACGATGTCAGGATTCCGTGGAAATGACATATTTCACTCCATACCTCATCTTTATATGTTTGTGCACTATTCCATGTATTAGGAGTACCTGAGAGAGTACTTTCATGAGTGTGCACATTTACTTTCTCATATCCCCAGAGCATGATTATTGCATACTGTTGTCACATCATTATTGCTTGATATATTGGTGGTACTTGTGAGTGTACTTTCCATTATTGCGTACTCTTGACCATTATATTTCAATGTCATACATTAGATTCATGCTGTACGTTCATTCTCGCGATTACCTGCATATGTTATTTACTATTCACGAGTTGGCAACTCACCCCCGTTGTGCCACAGGTATTGCAGGTGTTTCCCCAAAGTAGTCAAGGCAAGCTATTCAGCTTTTCAGCTATACACTCATCTATTATCTTTTGGTAGCGGATACCACTTCGCCTGTTAGTGTGCAGTTTTGCCCAGGTGGGTTTTTTTTTGTGGTTATCTGATAGTGTATTGTATATTCGTTGTATATTGTACTCTCCATCTACTACCAGTTTGTTGTGACTTAGAGACTTGGTGAGGACGAGTTTGTATATATTGTGGATTTGTGGATTTTATACAGTTTCCTTTCTTTGTCTCTGATTTCTTCGCTACGGCGTCGTATATCTGTTGTGGTGTTGTTTTCCGCCGTTGGGCGTGGATTTTGCTCCCGTTTGGGATGCTTTACTTTATATTCATGTTGTACCCTTTTTAGGGGCATGTTTTACAAAGGAGGTGCTGCCAAAATTTTACAGAAAATGTGGACTATTTTAAAGAATTTGGGTTGTGATTTCAAATGTTTCCAAAACTTTATATTATCTTTTCCGTATTTTTATGGTTTAGATTTCTGGGTTTTTGGCTTTCTTTTACTGCGTTACGTCTGGAGGCGTTGCGTAGTATTAGGGCCATCACGTACCTTTTTGGGTCGTGACAAAGTTGGTATCAGAGCGTGGTTTTACCTTTCGGAGTGTAGGATGACCTGGTATGATGGAGTAGGTAACCTAAGCGGAGTAACGTAGTGTGTGTATGTCTGCAGCATACTCACGATGCAGTATTTCGCCTAAAGTGCCTCAGTGCAATTTCTTGAGATTCCTTCCTGGATGATTCATATCCTTGAGATTCGATTTCCTTGTTCTTATCGAATCCTATCTCTATTTATAGTCTTGCCATTGATGACTATGGGGACTCAGAGTGATGCAGCGAGAGCCGAGGTCAGGGTTAGCTCGGGTGAGACGAGCACTGACCAGGAGGGCACTCGTGTTGCACAGTTGCAGACGGATCAGCCTTCGACTGATCAGCTCGCTAGACTTATGACAGAGATGCAGGATTTGCGCCAGACGATGAGATCATTGGTTGATGCCATTAGAGCGCAGCGACAGGAGGTTGACACCCCAGTTACTCAGTTGTTCCTTGGGATCAGCATGCAGCAGTCTGTCACTTACGTAGCACCAGCGGATGTAACCCCAGTCGACGAGACACGTATTCCAGAGACTTTACGAGTTCCAGAACAGTGGAGGACCCGTGTAGGTGTGCCAGTCCAGGGACAGAGGTTCAGTCGTCGTGACAGGTTTCGTGCACGGCATGGGAGTAGCAGAGGTGTGAGACGAGGACAGTCGTCAAGCTCTTATCCTCAGGATGGTCAGCAGTTTTCTTCCGGATGTTATCGATGCGGGAGTTTGGATCATCGAGTTCGAGTTTGTACTGAGCCACGTTGTCGCGAGACAGCTATACCGCAGAGTGGAGGATATCAGCCTGTTGTGGGTAGGAGGCAGACACGAGGGTTTGTTTCTACTCAACCGGACGCCCAGACGTCCAGTGCAGATTTGTCAGGTATCCTTGTTCATGTTCGTTGATGTACTTGTTGGTTTTTCGCACTTTGTGCCGCGGCTGGGACGAGGATCGTGTTAGATAGATCAGCCGTTTTGTTGTGTTAACTTCTGTCAGCGATTCTTTTGTTGCGCGACACGTATTTCAGTCGTATGCCAGTGGGTGAGGAGATTTTGCCGTCATTGGATCCTTCTAGAGATGTTTGGACTTGACGTTCTCCTGGGCATAGATTGGTTAGTTACGTGTTAGGCGTCTGTGGACTACCGTGTGGAAACAGTCAGGATTTGTTTTCCCGGCGAGTCAGTTCTTGTTGTGCAGGTGGATAGTTGTGCCGCCTCTCACAGCTTGAATTCAGCCCTTTCTTCGCTAGTCAGCTTTGGAGGAGATGTCGTGGATTCTTGGGGTTCATTCGAGATACCGGAGCCACCATTGGGATTGTTGGGCCGGGTAGTTATCGTGCAAGAGTTCTTCGACGATATTCCAGGAAAGCTAGCGAAATTCAGGGAGCTTAAGGATCTGCTGCAGAGTTGTTTGTTGGGAGGTTTGTGTGTCTGAGTGTTTCGCTTTTGGGAGTTCCTATTTCTGTTCGTTCTGGAGGATGACGACAGTTTGCGGTTGTGGATTGAGGGATCGTCAATTGAACCGGCTTATGGTGCGGTTAGGTATCAGTTACCTCGTTGTGACGATTTCTTCGATCAGCTCCAGAGTGCGAGACTTTTTCTAAGTTTGTTTGGGATCAGGTCATCATTGTTGCGGGTTCGGAGTGGTGGCATTCCGAATTTTGCTTTTGTGCGTGCTACGGGCAGTTTGTGTGTTGGTAGTGTCGTTGGACTCGCCAATGCCCTAGCAGCAATTGTGGGATATGATGTACCAGATTTCTTCAGGCCGTTCCTCGACCAGCTATGGTTATGTTTTGACGAGATTCTGGTCTTTTCTTTGTGTCTTGAGGAACAGGAGCAGCACTTGAGAAGTTGTTTTGCAGACATTGGGAGAGCCCCAGTGGTTTGCTAGATTCTCGGAGTGTTCCTTCAGGCTTGTTTGTGTTGACTCCTAGGTCTTGTAGTTACGGGAGACGGTTTCGTATGGTTCCGAGGGAGATCGTGACCGTACAGCTTATGCCCAGACTTGTGTGCAGGACGGAGGTCCTTTGTTTTTGGGTTTAGCAGGTTTTTACCGCCGTTTCGTGCAGGATTACTAGAGTATTGTTGCACCGTTGACTGTAAAGACCAAGCAAGGAGGTTCTTTTCTTGAACTGAGGTATGGGTACGGAGTTTTCGGCAGTTGGAGATTCGGTTAGCAACTGCATCAGTTCTTTGCTTTTGATTCGGAGACCTTGATTGTGACAAGGTTGTGCTAAGTTAGGAATGCGTTTGTGTACCTGATGTTATCAGGTAGAGACGTGAAATCCTAGAGCGAGCACATCAGTCAACTCTCTATGTTCATTCAGGTTCCACCAGCTTTGACGTGACTTGTGAGATAGTTACAGGTGGACAGGAATGTGAAGAGAAATTTCAGGTTTCGTCTCAAGGTGTTTGTTTGGTTTGTTGTTTGCGGCAGTTAGGATCGTCACTCGCCATTGTTAGGATACTTCTTTGATAGTTGTTATCAGGAGACATTTCAATTGGCAACCTTTAGGTTTAGTCGGGTAGTGTCGATCACCAGTCTGTTTTTCTGACTCAGCTTAGTAGGATTTTGGACCTCAGCTAGTCTAGAGACTTCGGAGATGTTCCAGTTGGTTCAGGTCAGGATGATAGTAGCCCAGTGCATACAGAGGTCATATGCCGACCATGTTGGTCGCAGACTTGAGTTCGCAGTGGGAGATCATGTATTCCTACGGACTTTGCCGATGAATGACATGTTGAGTTTTGGGAAGCTTATCCCAGGATTTTTGGTCCTTTTGAGATCCTTTATGTGAGTTAGTTTTCGTTGCCTTTAGTTTGGCACTTCCGCCCAGATTATAGATTATTCACCCCGTTTTCATGGTGTTGATTTTTGCAAATACCTTCTTGACTTTTTCACATGATTCAGCACAGACCATTAGTTTGGACTCGATCTTTTCGTTCACCGGCAGCTATGTGTGTAAATGGTTCGGCAGGTGAAGAAATTTCGGTCAAGGGTCTTGCCATCCGTGGAGAGTTTTCTTGGACGTAGCTGTATAGTGAGGGGATCACTTGGGAAGCTGCGAGTGAGATTTAGGAGTTTTGTACTCTTCTCTTTGAAGGTATGCTTGGTGAAATTTTAAATTCGGGGACGAATTTTTATAAGGGGGGGAGATTGTAACGTTTTAGAAATCGTTTTGTGTTTGTTTCTGTTTTTGGGTGAAATTCATCGGTATTTTCAGTTTTATACCGATTGTGATCAAACGGCCATATCGACTTACCAGCACCTAGTTTTGATAAAATAAAGCTTGTGCGCACACTTTGAGAGTATATGGGACGTTTTGGTGCAATTTGAATTTTTCCCATTTTTAATGTTATTTTAATCCGGTTTGCACTTTTCTGGAAATCTTCTCTTTTTAACTTTTCTTAAAATTCTTCTCAAATAAATCTAAACCCTCATCACTTTTAAATGAGTGGACAAGGATTAAAGGAGGAGTTAGAAAAGAAAAGAAAAGAAAAGAAGAGAGAAGAAGATGCATGCATGTTTAACTTTGTGTGTGTGTGCATTTATTGTGTGGAATTGCTTGGCAATTTCCCTTCTCTCTCTCTCTCCTCACACTTGGCCGAGCTCACCTCCCCTCTCCTGCACTTGTGCAATTTCCTATCTCTTTTCCTCTCTCTTTCTCACTAATTCCTTCACAAATCCATCAAAGTTCACAAAAATCATAAATTTGTGCATGTTTTCTCATTTTCTTGGCTTGGAGCATGCAAGCTTGGGTTCTTTGTGTTCTTTTGGTGTAGGTATATTCTCTTACTGCTCTTTTAAGTGTTTTTAGTATAACTTTGCAGTTTAGATTGATAAATTAGGTTTTGCCGCGAAATATCGTATTTTGGTGTCGGTTTGTGACTTCTAGGACCTGCTGTGATCTGGGTAGTTTACTGAGAAATTAAACATAGGGGTTGTGTTGTACTAAGGGACCTGGAGCACCACCATCAAGACGACACCCATGGCACCGGCCTGGGCCGGCGACGGCTAAAGGAGGGGCCGGCGACGCCGGCCAGAGTGTGGAGTTTGGGTGTGGGGTTTTGTCCATAGGTGTCTGCTATGTTTAGGGTTCCTCTGGTCTTGTTGAAATTGTTTAGTTTTCACAGTAGGAAAATCTGGGATCAATTGTGCAGTTTCTAGTGTTTCGTGTTCGTGCGATACGTGTTACGACACGCGTCGTGCCGTTTTAGTGGTTTCGCTCTTAAACTGTTTTCGTCGTGTCGCTACTATCGTTAGCCACGATACGAACACTTAAGAGGTGGTTGTGTGTTGTTGTGTCGGTTAGATGTAGCTAGTTCGTATTCGTAGCGGTTATTGATATATATATTGCTTGTTGTTTATATGTTGCAGGTTCGCAGACGAGGACTACGGACACTGCCACAGGGGGATTCAGGTGGTAGATTTCATCTAGCTTGGAGTGTGGGTGAGTAGATTTAACATCTACAGGGGAATCGCCCGCATGGCGTTATGCGTCTGGGCTAGAAACCTTTACCTTGTCGCATATTCTATATCATGCTTAGAATTGCGCATATACCTTACTGCTTAGTGATAGTTGTGATTGGACTAGTATCCTTAGGACACTGCACTATTATTGACGGCTCAGATTGCGAGAGCACTGATTGGATGCCACACACACCGTCAATAATTGCCATGTCATACACGACCATATTTTAGAAATGCTATTGTATGGTTAGGGACATTGTGACTTTGATACATATTTCTTACTGTTATACTTAGACTTGACATGCTAGTTCCTGCTTACCTATAGGATGTTGTACCATTAGTGCTAGGTACATATACACCTAGAGACATAGATACAGGTGTACATGCTTTTCCATACTTTACTTATACCTGATAGGTATATCACATCAGCATACAGGTAGGTGTACTTGTATTTCATACTTATACCTGATAGGTATATCACATCACCATATAGGTAGATACCTATATTTCTGCTTTACGATTCATGTATTCATTTATTATCTGGTGTATGCTATGCTTTACATTTATACGCTTTCAATACAGTTTCATATTGTGTATATTTATTCATAGATTATCGCATTGTTATATGGATTTTTCATGATGTTTTCTGAATTTGGGAACCGTGGTAGTTCATGAGATTATGCATACATTGAAACACCCGGTTTCCTTGAGATGATATTATAGCATCCACCATGAGATTTATCGGTGCGGATATATATCCTATGCGAGGAGGCGTCGTGAGCCGCATGAGGATACATGGTGGGGCCCAGAGGTACCCCGAAGCAAGAATGTTGTCGGAGTGAGTCGACGTCGCATTGAGGCGATGAGGCCTAGGGGAGCCATACTTTCCGGTGACATTACCAGAGACTCGGCGGATACCGTTGGGAGTCCTGTACGTATGGATACGTGGAAAGACGGGAGGGTCAGAGATGGACACTCGTGCTTTCCGGATAGCGTGTGATACGTACTGATCAGTATTTCAGTGTCGATGCTTGACACACTGGTTTTATGATATTTCTAAATACTCTTGTATATATAACAGGGGATTGAGCCGCTGTTATATATGTCTTTACACCAATATTAGTGGAATGGGACGCTAATATATGTGTATTGCCCTCATCATGTTTATTTATGTCATTATATTTAGGATGTTAGAACTGTGCTGGAGATTTGACTTGAGACTCATGAGATTCATTGGGATTGGATGATGATATCGTACACACTAGAGATGTGAGATCCACTTAGTGTTGTACATATGATATATGTGAGATATACCAGATATTGTACATACGAGAGATGTGAGATTCACTTGTGTTGTACATGAGATATTGAGAGATGTACTGATACTGTACATACGAGAGATGTGAGATCCACCTACTGTTGTACATTTGACATGGGAGATATACTGTTGTTGTACCTATTAGATATGTGAGATCTATTCGATGTGTACATTCGACACTTAGGTGATATACATTTGATATTGTGTAGTTGATGAGATGTGACACTTAGATGATATGAGAGCGGATTTGAGGATTGATTGAGGATTGGGAATTGGTTTGTCTTACTGGATTGTGATCCTACCACGATGTCAGGATTCCGTGGAAATGACATATTTCACTCCATACCTCATCTTTATATGTTTGTGCACTATTCCATGTATTAGGAGTACCTGAGAGAGTACTTTCATGAGTGTGCACATTTACTTTCTCATATCCCCAGAGCATGATTATTGCATACTGTTGTCACATCATTATTGCTTGATATATTGGTGGTACTTGTGAGTGTACTTTCCATTATTGCGTACTCTTGACCATTATATTTCAAATGTCATACATTAGATTCATGCTGTACGTTCATTCTCGCGATAACCTGCATATGTTATTTACTATTCACGAGTTGGCAACTCACCCCCGTTGTGCCACAGGTATTGCAGGTGTTTCCCCAAAGTAGTCAAGGCAAGCTATTCAGCTTTTCAGCTATACACTCATCTATTATCTTTTGGTTGCGGATAGCACTTCGCCTGTTAGTGTGCAGTTTTGCCCAGGTGGGTTTTTTTTTGTGGTTATCTGAGAGTGTATTGTATATTCGTTGTATATTGTACTCTCCATCTACTACCAGTTTGTTGTGACTTAGAGACTTGGTGAGGACGAGTTTGTATATATTGTGGATTTGTGGATTTTATACAGTTTCCTTTCTTTGTCTCTGATTTCTTCGCTACGGCGTCGTATATCTATTGTGGTGTTGTTTTCCGCCGTCGGGCGTGGATTTTGCTCCCGTTTGGGATGCTTTACTTTATATTCATATTGTACCCTTTTTAGGGGCTTGTTTTACAAAGGAGGTGCTGCCAAAATTTTACAGAAAATGTGGACTATTTTAAAGAATTTGGGTTGTGATTTCAAATGTTTCCAAAACTTTATATTATCTTTTCCGTATTTTTATGGTTTTGATTTCTGGGTTTTTGGCTTTCTTTTACTGCGTTACGTCTGGAGGCGTTGCGTAGTATTAGGGCCATCACGTACCTTTTTGGGTCGTGACAATAAATAACCGAGTAATATATTCTGTATCAGTTCATCGAATCAACACTTGATCCGATGACCTGGCTATATCACATATACCCGGCCGATATCACATATCGCGAGAATCCAATACGGTATCACATACACGTATTGTTCTCGGTCCCGCACATATCACATATGTTCTCCTACTCCGTTTTGCCTGAGCCAAGAAACCTCTGTGTAGGACTCTAAAGAATCGTCAATACGCCGGCTGTAGGTGATGATCATATCAAACATCCACAAGTTGCAAGCGGTCAGCTAAACGTAAGATCCACCCAGGTATTGAGCGATCAGAAGATCAACAAGCAAGCCTGTACATTCTCCTGCGAATCCAATCAGTAACACTCCCTTACATTCCGGTCTCTTCGTCTGATATGTCGCATATCTCGTCTAGCGGTGGTAAACGTCAGACTCCAGTAGTTTGATAAGTCGTGTCGATATGAGGTCTATAACAATTCGAGAAACTACTGATAACACTTACCAATAAACCTCAGCAACCCTGGCCAGGGATTTCCAGTTATAGCCAATCGAACACGGCGCAACATCAACTCCCTATACCGGGAGAGAAGAATCCCCTCCTATCGCTCATTGCCTCCATGTGATTCGGGGCTGTACCCAAAAGCCACCGTTTTGCACGCCCTCATGGACGTGGTAAGGTGGAAATCAAGGCACAGTGGGAATCACAGAAGACTCTGTGACGTTCTCGGGTCTACAGACTAACCTGTACCAGTGTCACCAGAGAACTGCCATCTGACGTGAGGTATAATACCATCTGGGAGTTCTCGGCGAGTCTGTCCAGTGTACCCAGTCTCCACTGAGCACCCGTATACCTTCTCTGATGTCAAACACCAATGGATATGGGATCATCCATCGCCCATCATATGGGTTAAGAAGCGCATACGCTAGCCTACTCTGGAGTATCGATGCCCTGCCTCGGTACTCCCACGACTAGGAACATTTAAAAGATGTACTTAACGACAACACTATCCCCACTAGTATGATCTGCATCATAGTCCTGGTAGTCATGCACCCATCCTAAGGGCTTTATTAACATGTAATATAGAGACAATCAGAGTGCATGTTAAGATAAAGAGCAACCAGATAGCATACTATCATGTCGAGCAAGAAAATCCTCCCTATATATGTCCAAGCATCCACTACAATATACATCATATGTACAGTAATGGCCTCTAGGGCATACATATAACTAACATCTACTGAGCACCTGTATACAATCTTTGATGTCACAACACCAATGGATATGGGATCATCGATTGCCCATCATATGGGCCAAGAAACATATACGCTAGTCTACTCTGGAATATCGATGCCCTGTCTCGATATACCCTCGACTAGGAATATTTAAGGATATGCTTATAGACCACACATGCCCTACTAGTATGATCTCCATCATAGCCATGGAAGTCAAGCATATATCCTGTGGGCTTTATCAACATGTATGCAATGAACAGTATCAAGTAAACATGTCAAGATAAAGTAAAGCCAGATAGCATACTATCATGTCGAGCAAGAAAGTTATCCATACATATATACATGTCCAAGCATCCACTATACATATAATGGCCTCTACGACATACATATATCCAACACCTATGACCTTGACGGAAGCCAACAAACCAAAGGACGCTAGTCAAGTTCAACCCGTATATTTCATGATTAAATTAACCCCCCCCCCGGCACGAGACAAAAGCCAACAAAGTCGTATCACTACCCTAATCCAATCGCATTATTTGCAGCAGATAAGCAGTAAGTAGCTACCGCACACTACGCCTTGACAAAAGCCAGCAAACGTAGCACGAATAGTAAATACTACTTATCTGAAATGACGGAGGGCTACGACAGGTTTTTAAGAAAACCTTTTGCGTAATGAACTAGATATTGTTGCAGAATCAAATGATTTTGAAAAGGAGTGTTTTTGAGGAATTTACTAGTTCTGCTAAAGAGGTCACTCCCGGTGAAGGGATCTTGGCTCTTTCCTCATCGAATGAGGTGTTGGATATTCTACAAGGAATACCGCTATGCAAAGCAAGAACTAAAAATGCCAAAAAAACTAGTGGTTTGTAGTATCTGCTAGTTTCTCTAAAGAGGTCACTTCCGGTGAAGAGATCTCGGCTCTTTCCTTATCGAATAAGTTGCTGGATATTCTACAAAGAATACCGCTATGCAAAGCAAAAACTAGAGCTGCCCTTTTTGAAAATTAGATTCTACAACATCTATAGGTTTCATTTCTTTCATTAATCTCATTAATAAAGTCCCATCAATTAATCTTCCTAAGCATCACAAAAGAAATGAAACGAAAATATAACGTACGCTTATGCCATCCTCATTCACCACGGGGCCCCGTCATGTACCGTTAGGTTACTTAACTACCGGCAGAGCGGGGGTTGGACTAGCGCGGGTGCAAAATATAAGCAACGTTTATTATGTATCTTATATATAATATTACATTCGTCTCACGCGGTTATATGATCAACATCACATAACACAGCAGCAGAAGATAAACATATGAAATATTGGATATACAAGGATGCCCGTGTTTTAAATTTAGTCTGTAATGTAAAAAACACGAATTCCACGGTCGTGAAGAATAGCCAAACCCACATCCCATAGACCCCTACGAGAGCGGCAAGTAACCCTGCCAATTCTAGAGTTAGGAGACCCGGTCTCAACTCCTTGAGATGGTCTCCCACTGAACTCTAGAACCCGGTTACTTATGCTCCCCGTCTTGTGTCTATCCTAATGTGGAAAAGTAAATAATATACAACAGGTGACAACATGTCATGAGCCAAATGTGGCACGTGAACGACACTTAAATCACATGACATCTAAAGACATCGACGCGGTTCAAGTAAGACGAAACTCGGAATCTAAACCCTTTTTGAAAATATTTGAGGTGAAGTTTAAAATAGTCATCAGATGGAATCAGTTTAAATAACATTTAAATTTAACTAAGTATGTTTGAAAAGTATTTATGACGTTTTAAAATTCGACAGCAACTCCTTTGCATTTTTGTATATCCCGATACAACATAATAATATAAATAGCATCCCAACGGGAGCTAGCTTCCACCCCCAAACTGTGGAGCAACCAAGCAACAATATACGACGCACAATGGCGAAGAAAATAAAAGCAAAACAAAATCAACCATCTAAAATGGTCGACTCCAATGAGTGCGACCTTACAATCTCTAAGTCTCGTTTCTAAGTCCACAATATACTATTACTACGTTGATGAAGTTTTTCACTAGATACAAGAATATATGAATAATCAAGTGTGGGTACGATACAATAGTAACCCATTTACCAATCAATCACCGAAAGGAACGTGTGCCAAAGCCGCTGATAATCCAAGTGGTAAAAACTGCAAGAAACTGTGGCACAATGGGGATGAGTTGCCAACTCAGTGAATAAAGTACATCTAAAGGTAGAAATCGAAATGCACGACGATTCCTAGGTCATAAGTATAGTACTATCCTAATCTGTACAATATCCTATAGGATATGCATAAGTATCATAATGCAACACTATCTATCATGTAATCCCAAATAGAATATATCAAATACAAATGACCTGTATCTAGGTATAAGCCCAATGTAACTGAATATATATATATATATATATATATATATATATATACACATACATACACACACACACACACACACACATACATACATACATATATATAAATATATATATATAAACCCCTTCATTAAAATAGCCAAGGAATAGATATGTCACGGCATAAAGCAGACGTGATAGTATGAAATATAATAGATATCTTATTTAAGATCCTGCTATTTTAATGAATAGTGTTAAGAGGTTTACAATTTAAAAGATTTCAGTGTCATATCAAACACATCAAAATAATGGGGTTATAGCTCGATTTTGAAACCCTTTTTATGTATATGAATGCCCGTACAAATATATACAGATACTGTCCCCCGGATCAATCCTGGTCGGCTACAATAACTATAATCTAACTATGTACCTCATGATAGTAATCATATCAATATATATGGATGTCCAGCATCGACATCCGAAATCAGAAATCTCTCGTATCCATCACCAACACGTAAATACAGATACAGTCGACACCATCTCAACAGATGATCTCCACCCGATATCCCTGTCCCCGGTCGGTATCCCCTGGATATCCGCCGTGCCCAATCGAACCCCGGCCAGTATCCCGTGGATATCTGCCGTGCTTGCCTCTATCTCTGGTATCGAGTATCCTCTCTAGGCTCCCCGTCTATAATACGGCTTTCCTTCCCCTCGGTCTCTAACCGGGTCCACCATGTATCCGACTGTATAGATCCCCCACTCAGTCTGGATAATAACAAGTCCGAAATCGTATAGCCCCCCCTCGGTTCGGAATAAATACTCAGGAAACATATAACTCATGGTGGACGCCAACTCATCATATCCAGAAATATCAAGTAAAGAATGAGAATACTTACATAGATCATTCTGATGATATATTATATATATAGATATATAACAGTGTACCATACCACCGATATATATCATCAGGAGTAAAATATCCAGAAAATCCATAAGAATCAAATACAACATCTATAGTACTAATATTTACCATACACAACAGGTAATAAAGAAGAACTACAAAATTAGATCATATAGGCATAATGATATCAATCCTACTGTGGCATGGCACTACTAATGATGTGTGTTGTAACATACGCGTTTGTGCTCATGCAGCATGGAAATCATTAGTATTTTTGCAAGTGTTCTACAGGTGTAATTGCCTACTCATATCGACATATACATATACAATATATCCTAACGGTCCTATGGTGACATGGTAGTGCCAATGAGGTGACATAGGTATACGTGCTTGTGCAGCATATTACCCATTGGTAGTTGTGCAGTGTTCGTATCATGGAAACGTATAACATTGATAATTATACTACGAAAATGTAAAGTATATCTAAGCGTAACTGATAACTGTAATTACTTGCT
This sequence comes from Agapanthus africanus, assembly GCA_030015575.1. Taxonomy (NCBI): domain Eukaryota; kingdom Viridiplantae; phylum Streptophyta; class Magnoliopsida; order Asparagales; family Amaryllidaceae; genus Agapanthus; species Agapanthus africanus. Next base: position 546,953,406 of record CM057337.1, read on the forward strand.
ATGAGCTATACCATTATCTTTGAAAAGGGAACGAAACATTGGTTTTGAGATAAGAAAGCTGCCTTAGGTTAAAATAGATATTCGTTTTGGAAATTGGTACCGCATCCTTGTTTTTATCATATAAAAGAGAAACGAATCGTAGTTTTAAAAGAATATATCCCACACAAGTATTACATCCAAAAACGGAATATAATCTAACTCTACGAGTCTAAAGGAAAAACTTGGCCGTTATTCGGCATACAAATCTTACCACTTCCAATACATATACTTTCTTATATAATACCTCATCGTACCACTGTGTCTGTATCATCTCAAGTACGGTATGATTCCTCGTACAAATCCATCAAACCATATCCATATCATATGGATCTAACATCAAACAATAAAAATTATAATTAAATATTTTTAATTTCCCAAAATGTTACAGTCTTTCCCCATTAAAGAAATTCGGTCCCCGAATTTAAATTAAACCTTTTTCGTAAAACATTTTTCTTAACCCAATCAACTTATTTAAAAAAAATTACCGGGGACCAATTTTAAAACATGAAATTTGCTCGATACAACAAGACTCCAAAGTCCTATATGAGCTAGAACGCATCACAACGCAACAGTGTGGGTGAAAACTCAAAAGATATAATCTCTCATAACTGTAACTCTAACGGTTTCTATGAGAATTACTCCAGTCATGACAAACATTTTGCCAAATACGAAAACTGTTGTGTATACTCAGTACACAAACAATGCCATAATCGCAGTGCAATATAAGTGCACACGACCAAGCGAAAAATATAGAAATCAAATCTATCACATATCCTACCCAGTATAAATCACTAAAAAAAATCAACCCTAATGGGTTTGCATGTAAATCTCAAACCACACGTTACGGTGTGCATAAAACAAAATTGCGCTAAGTGCAACAGGCGTGCATGAAACGATATCCACTGCATCTACTGTGCATAGAACAAAAGGGTACAAAATAGTATCAAGTGCATCGGGGTGCACAAAATAAATCTCACAAAATCAACATCAAGTGCATCAGAGTGCATAAAATCAAAATCAAGTGCATCAGAGTGCACAAAATCAAAATCAATTATACCTAGGGTATATATATATATATATATATATATATATATATATATAAAATCTATTAACAATGTGCATCTGATGTGCACTGAAATATCAGTGTAGTGCATCCGGTGTACATAACACTTCGATCGAGTATAGTCACCTCACATGAAAATCTCAACAAGTGTACCGGTATGCACAAAACATAATATAACCCTCATGTCACGACCCGAAAGTACGGAACGTGACCGACACTTAGATTACGAAACGTCTAGAGGCGCAACGTAACCTAAGTAAACCGAAGCCCAGAAATCTAAACCATAAAAGAAGAAGAAGAAGAAGAAGAAGAAGAAGAAAACATGTAGAATACAAGTTTAAAAGCAACATCAAATTTTTCCAAAAATTTCGGCAGTGTCCCCTCTGTAAAAACTGGCCCCCAAACGGGCTACAACAGGTATAATATGCATAAACAATAAAAAGCATCCCCAAACGGGAGCTAGCTCAACGCCAACAGGCGGAAACAACCACAACAAGCACAATAATATACAACGCCAAAGGGCGTGGCTCAAAACTCAAAAGAAAACAAATCCACCAAATCAGAATAATACATACGCGACTCTAAGGTCGAAATAAAAGACTGGTCCAATAAACTTATCAATTAATACAAGTATGGTTGATGGAGCTTTCTAGATACAAATGAAATAATACAGATACAATGGTGGTTCAGATACAAGTGAACCAACCTACCGTGCAAATCACCCGGAAGGAAATCATGTGCCAGCAATCTGCCAAGAAAACCTGTACATCGAACCTGTAATAAAATTTGGCACAACGGGGGTGAGTTGCCAACTCGTGAGTAGAAGACATCTACGAAAAGAAATCGAATGCACGACGCTATCCTAGGTCATAGTAATACACCACTAAGTCCCAATCACCTAGTAATAGCAGGGTAATACTACGTGTAAAAGCAAATATTCCGTGCTCGTGTCAGTGCCTCATATAGTACTATGTCATATGAATGGATATGCATGCACCATGAATGTAAAATAACCAAATCCTGAAATCCAGATATGTCTGTATAAGAAATCTTTTAGCTGTTATCACAGTAAAATGTGTATAAGAATCTGAAATCTCAACAATGAAATCCATAGAAATCCGTGTCAAGCATCGACACAAACATGTAAATCTCAAGTCTCATAGTCTCAATATCTCGGGCTCCGTCAGTCCGGATCGGCCCATATCATCAAATCTCACGACAACGGTCGGTATCCTCCGGATATCCGCCGCGCCATACATCACCGGTAGGTAGCCTTCCCCTGCCAGGCTCATCGTCTACAACTCGATCTTCTTGCCCCGGGGTACCATACCGGGCCCACCATGTACCCGAGACGGTTCATCCACTCCTCGAATCGGGTCTCGAAATCCATCAGAAAACATGAAATCTCATGGTGGACGACACATACATCACGAGAAAACCGCATCTTATTTTTAAAAAGAGAGGAGGAGAGAGAGAGAAGTTTTTATATATATTCTTGCGGTTTTCCCCAAAAATCCAGAAATCTCACAGAAATCCAAATCTCAAAACCATGAGTAGTATATGATAAATGTCGGCATATGCTCATAATACTGTGCGATAACATGAAAATATGAATGCAGGAATGTCTAAGTAATGAATATCATGTCTATACTAACATCAGAGAGTAATCATAATATTATATCGGTTTAGTTGTTAACTGATTTTATCAATAAAAAATAATATGATCTAAAGTGTACGTGACATAGAAATTACCGATGATGATGTGTGTGAGCCGGCAAATAAGTGTGCGTGGAATATGCGCATCATCGGTAATGGTGCTGGTGTCCTAACAGGTAAGGTTTATACTGTTTATAGCAACATATGTATGAACATGCAACATTATGATACAATGCGAAAGTAAATACGAATGTATATTACCTACTCATTTAATATACTAATACTACTACCACTATATGACTCGAACCTAACCTAGTGTCCATCTAACCTCCTAAGGAAAAGTAAACCTAAGAACTAGTCAATAGAAATAAGAGTCTACCTAAGGTCTGAATCAATATCCCTAATAGTCGGCGATCCAGCCTCAATAGCGTCACATACGTAGTACGGCTTCCTCGAATCAAGAGTGCGGATCAATCATCATATCCATGCCTCGTACGGTAAAATCCATCGCACGGCATCCCAATATCGGGGTACGGGTCAAGTATCTCCTAGGTGCCTCATCATTCGTATAATGTCATCATCAACACATCTCATGATCAAGGTGCTAAACTGTAATCCCATACATCAATCATATATCATTGCCATCATAATATGCATCATTAGTTTATCCTCAGAAATATTATGTCACATGTTTCATATTGTGATTAAGTCATACTGAAATCATGTCGTCATCAAGTCACACCAATATGATATCGGCATCAGGTCACACCTATATAATATCGGCATCAGGTCACACCTATATAATGTCGTAATCAGGTTGTACATATATCATATCGTGATCAGTCACAAGTTGCAGTCCGGGTACTATTTTAGAGTCCCATGTATCTCAATATTATCACTACCCATTATAATTTATATATACCTGTTCATCATCTCATTCTCTAATGATCCGCTAACACTTAATACGACTGTATAGTCAAGAATCACGACATCAAGCCCAGTTATACTGTTTCATCATACCTCAGATATCATATCGCATCAATGAATCCCATGTACATGTTGTATATATATATATACCTATACCTAGTTCTATATATATATACACATGCACGTATACACGATGACGTGTTCCAGTGTGTGCGTGTGTGTTTCTATCTGAAACCTACGAACCTCCTCCAAGGTATTCATCCTCTGGTATGCTTTTCCTAAATCTGTCTAGTCCAGCCTAGGGTCATTACTAGGGTCCTACTCATTAAGAATCTAGGGTCACATCTGGTTTCCTAATGTCAATAAGTACTATTCCTATTCTATGTTGCGGGGGTGCTAAACGCCATCCACCCGACTTCCCCCCGTAGATATACATCTACTCACCTGGTCCATGTCTGCCGACGACGGTGTCGCGATCCTCCTCTTCATCGCCCATAGTCCACTTGAAGGGTACCTAAACGCAAACATATAAATAACATCGTAAACCGAATCACATACAAAAGTCAAACGATACAAGGAACAAGCATAGGTTAAAACCAATGTCCCGTCCATGCAAAAGAACCAAATACCGCTCGATATCGGCGTACAAACTCCGATGGATCGAGATAAACATCAACAAACAACTTGTAGTTTTAAAACACATTACTTATACTATAAAACATGATTAAATCCATCGAAACCCTAAAATCTATCAAACCGTCCAATTTCGTAAAACCCGAAAATGCCAGTTTACCGTTTTTCATCAAAACTTGACATTTAAATGAAACCAATGGTCATAAAACTCATTAAATAGCATAACTAGACTATACAAACTATTATTATATTTTTATTACACAAATTTATATAGATTTGAAATTTCTAGTTTGCACCCTTTAACAATTTTCAACATTTTTCAAGCAAAACACAACAATTCCACCACAAAACATGATTTTGCATAAATTAGTGACTTAAACCACAATTCATGATGATAATGATATAATGAAACCATAATTATATTTTTAATCTCATTTATTTAGGAATTTCTAAAATCTAGTTTACAAAAATAACAATTTTTATCACAATTTATCAATTATCCATAGAAACTAGCAATCAATTTAAGTTTTCCATTCCACCAACAAGTTAAAACTCTTATTAAGACCAAAATATAGTATTACAAATATTAATTGATATTTATTTCACCAATAATTAGGTTTTATAGAAACCTAGTTAGCAAAAATTCCTAATTTAAACAATTTTCAATGAAAAACTTACAATTCAACAACCATGCAATATTTTCCAATTCTAAAAGTGTTAAACTAACTATTATAACCCTAAATAATTAAAAAAAATCATAACTTGAATTTACAAACCCTAACTTGAATTTTTAAAAAAAACATAGAATTAATTCATTAAATCTAATTAAGCTTAATTGAACATCTAATAACAATAAATCAAAAGAAAGAAATTATACCTCCAAAAATATGAAATCCAAACAAGAAATGAGCCTCCAAAATGTATGCTATCCCACTCCAAAATCCATGTAAATATGAGCAAGAATAGAAGGGTAGAAAAATATATAGGATTTTGTGGAATTTTAATTGAATTTTTGATGTATTTTTGATGATTTTTGAATAAAAATGAGGTGGAAAATGGGGGGGGGGGGGCAGCCACGGTGATGGGGAGGCCGGCCACAATAAGGGGAAGAGGGAGAAACACATGAGAAATGGTGTAGAAACTTCTCCAAAATGTCATCATCTTAATGTCTTTTCATGCTTTATTCATTTTCTTTTAATTCTTTTCTAAAATAACTCAAGAAAGATCTAGAAACAAGGAAAAATTTGCAAATAAATTTTGCATGATACACACTAAATTCTAATATGCCATGGTTCATTTTTACAAATTAAAACCATTTAAATTTGTAATTTACACTAATTTAGTGTAAAAATAAAGCTTATGTTAATATTTAAAATAATTAATTTAGGAAAAATATTTTATTAAACTAAAAATTTATAAGTGGCTAAATAAACACCATTACTAGTAATTTCATAATTAAAATAGATATTTTTAAAATTATAATGAAAAACAATCCCGGTTTGGTTTTACGAAAATTACATTTTACTTTACCGAAAATCCTAAAATTCACTTAAACACTTTTATTCATTTAATTATTTATTTAATTACTTTTAAAACGTTACAATCTTCCACCCTTTAAGAAATTCGGTCCCCGAATTTAAATTAAAACTCCCCCTCCAAACACTAAAACGTTTAGCAAACACTCAAATCGTCGGGGCTCCGAAATTATCAATACATAACAAAAATCAACTCCGTCAAGCATAATGCAATCATCGGAGTTATGGCGAGAATAAAATATCAAAACCCAATATGAAAACCATCTTAATATACCTCAATCTATAACTTATATATAGTGCGCATCATAGTAAAGCCGTTCAAATATCTGAATAAGAAATATGCAAAAACCCCTTTTTGAAAATCGCCGTGTGATGCACGTGTCACGGCATAAGTAGCGGACGTTTATTTTAAAAAAATAGCTATATATATATATATATCCTTTATTTAACATACACGTCCCGCCTGGTTACTAAATCAAATAGTAATGGTTATGAAAACATACTGCTCAAACTGAAATCAATCCTAATCACATCGTAAAAATATCATGTGCGTCCGATGCGCACTGAAATCGAAACCAAATACAAATACCACGAATACTCATAAAACAAAACTAAGTGCAACAGGTGTGCACCAAAAACATCTGTCATGTGCAACGGGCGTGCACGACTCAATATCAGGTGCATCTAATCTGCACAAAACCCCGATTTAGTGCATCTGGTGTGCACAAAATCGTATCAAGTGCGCCAAGTATGCGCAAGAATCCTAATCAGGTGCACATGGTGCACGAAAACGTACATCGAACATCAAAATCGAAATCACAGTACAAAAATGCATGAAAACTAGGTCAAAACATATGTCAAAATCATGTGTAACCCCTATACACGAAATCAACTCAAAATCTCAAAATATGTAAAACCAAATCAAGTGTACTGGGTGTGTACTCAACAACATCAATACAACTGATATATGAAACACAAATAGAATGAAGGTACACACATGAAATACCAATCGTAGCACAAAATCCTCAAAATACTAAAATCCAATCAATGAAAATATGAAATTCAAATCACTAAATCACAATCGTAAACACTATCGTCAATGCGCGCCCATTTCCTCTGATGTCGATTGCTTCGAACTCGTCTCTTCGTAGCTATGCAGACTGCGCTACCAACGGCAACACTCATATCTAGAGTCTCCCATGTAATCGATCCCTTCACCTGCTATCCGGACTACATTAAACTTTTCGATCGATCCATCAAAATCCCATAATTCCCCGAGAGCCCAACGCTCAAGTACAGCTTAAAAATATCCGGTACATACACCGGCATCGATGATCCAGCCGTAGAAGGGCAAACCCAAGTCTCACTAATGGCACCGCGGAACTGCCGTAAACCCTAAGGTTCAAGGGCGTTCTCGTGGTCATTATGTCGAGTTAGGGTTTCATTCTTCTAGAGGGTCCATCGAAATACCTGCATGTTCTTCCGAATACTTTAAACTTGGGAAAATGGTTTCCTGATAATCGTTTGAACCTTTTAACTTCATCCGGACGGCATGTGAATACCCTTCGTCCGCACGCTAAACAATGCTTCAATACTCAAGGATAACCAATACCCTAATGGTTATCACATTCGAGCCGTAGCTCCCTCTACCAGTGCGCCCGTGGTAACAAAAAACCACCCTCCGACATCGGCGAAGATAGATCAACGGAACGAATGAAATACGTTGCAAACAAATGTACATCCTAAGGCTCTTTAAGCAGAGTAGCGTATCGTAAGTATGCCGCGGACCATACCCACGGTACGTTACTCTACCAAAATCGCCTACTCCATCAACCAAGAGTCACCTAGACTTATACAAGGTTAAACCTAGCGCTCTGATACCAACTTTGTCACGACCCGAAAGTACGGAACGTGACCGGCACTTAGATTACGAAACGTCTAGAGGAGCAACGTAACCTACGTAAACCGAAGCCCAAAAATCTAAACCATAAAAGAAGAAGAAGAAGAAGAAAACATGTAGAATACAAGTTTAAAAGCAACATCAAATTTTTCCAAAAATTTCGGCAGAGTCCCCTCTGTAAAAACTGGCCCCCAAACGGGCTACAACAGGTATAATATGCATAAACAATAAAAAGCATCCCCAAACGGGAGGTAGCTCAACGCCAACAGGCGGAAACAACCACAACAAGCACAATAATATACAACGCCAAAGGGCGTGGCTCAAAACTCAAAAGAAAACAAATCTACCAAATCAGAATAATACATACGCGACTCTAAGGTCGAAATAAAAGACTGGTCCAATAAACTTATCAATTAATACAAGTATGGTTGATGGAGCTTTCTAGATACAAATGAAATAATACAGATACAATGGTGGTTCAGATACAAGTGAACCAACCTACCGTGCAAATCACCCGGAAGGAAATCATATGCCAGCAATCTGCCAAGAAAACCTGTACATCGAACCTGTAATAAAATTTGGCACAACGGGGGTGAGTTGCCAACTCGTGAGTAGAAGACATCTACGAAAAGAAATCGAATGCACGACGCTATCCTAGGTCATAGTAATACACCACTAAGTCCCAATCACCTAGTAATAGCAGGGTAATACTACGTGTAAAAGCAAATACTCCGTGCTCGTGTCAGTGCCTCATATAGTACTATGTCATATGAATGGATATGCATGCACCATGAATGTAAAATAACCAAATCCTGAAATCCAGATATGTCTGTATAAGAAATCTTTTAGCTGTTATCACAGTAAAATGTGTATAAGAATCTGAAATCTCAACAATGAAATCCATAGAAATCCGTGTCAAGCATCGACACAAACATGTAAATCTCAAGTCTCATAGTCTCAATATCTCGGGCTCCGTCAGTCCGGATCGGCCCATATCATCAAATCTCACAACAACGGTCGGTATCCTCCGGATATCCGCCGCGCCAGACATCACCGGTAGGTAGCCTTCCCCTACCAGGCTCATCGTCTACAACTCGATCTTCTTGCCCCGGGGTACCATACCGGGCCCACCATGTACCCGAGACGGTTCATCCACTCCTCGAATCGGGTCTCGAAATCCATCAGAAAACATGAAATCTCATGGTGGACGACACATACATCACGAGAAAACCGCATCTTATTTTTAAAAAGAGAGGAGGAGAGAGAGAGAAGTTTTTATATATATTCTTGCGGTTTTCCCCAAAAATCCAGAAATCTCACAGAAATCCAAATCTCAAAACCATAAGTAGTATATGATAAATGTCGGCATATGCTCATAATACTATGCGATAACATGAAAATATGAATGCAGGAATGTCTAAGTAATGAATATCATGTCTATACTAACATCAGAGAGTAATCATAATATTATATCGGTTTAGTTGTTAACTGATTTTATCAATAAAAGATAATATGATCTAAAGTGTACGTGACATAGAAATTACCGATGATGATGTGTGTGAGCCGGCAAATAAGTGTGCGTGGAATATGCGCATCATCGGTAATGGTGCTGGTGTCCTAACAGGTAAGGTTTATACTGTTTATAGCAACATATGTATGAACATGCAACATTATGATACAATGCGAAAGTAAATACGAATGTATATTACCTACTCATTTAATATACTAATACTACTACCACTATATGACTCGAACCTAACCTAGTGTCCATCTAACCTCCTAAGGAAAAGTAAACCTAAGAACTAGTCAATAGAAATAAGAGTCTACCTAAGGTCTGAATCAATATCCCTAATAGTCGGCGATCCAGCCTCAATAGCGTCACATACGTAGTACGGCTTCCTCGAATCAAGAGTGCGGATCAATCATCATATCCATGCCTCGTACGGTAAAATCCATCGCACGGCATCCCAATATCGGGGTACGGGTCAAGTATCTCCTAGGTGCCTCATCATTCGTATAATGTCATCATCAACACATCTCATGATCAAGGTGCTAAACTGTAATCCCATACATCAATCATATATCATTGCCATCATAATATGCATCATTAGTTTATCCTCAGAAATATTATGTCACATGTTTCATATTGTGATTAAGTCATACTGAAATCATGTCGTCATCAAGTCACACCTATATGATATCGGCATCAGGTCACACCTATATAATATCAGCATCAGGTCACACCTATATAATGTCGTAATCAGGTTGTACATATATCATATCGTGATCAGTCACAAGTTGCAGTCCGGGTACTATTTTAGAGTCCCATGTATCTCAATATTATCACTACCCATTATAATTTATATATACCTGTTCATCATCTCATTCTCTAATGATCCGCTAACACTTAATACGACTGTATAGTCAAGAATCACGGCATCAAGCCCAGTTATACTGTTTCATCATACCTCAGATATCATATCGCATCAATGAATCCCATGTACATGTTGTATATATATATATATACCTATACCTAGTTCTATATATATATACACATGCACGTATACACGATGACGTGTTCCAGTGTGTGCGTGTGTGTTTCTATCTGAAACCTACGAACCTCCTCCAAGGTATTCATCCTCTGGTATGCTTTTCCTAAATCGGTCTAGTCCAGCCTAGGGTCATTACTAGAGTCCTACTCATTAAGAATCTAGGGTCACATCTGGTTTCCTAATGTCAATAAGTACTATTCCTATTCTATGTTGCGGGAGTGCTAAACGCCATCCACCCGACTTCCCCCCGTAGATATACATCTACTCACCTGGTCCATGTCTGCCGACGACGGTGTCGCGATCCTCCTCTTCATCGCCCATAGTCCACTTGAAGGGTACCTAAACGCAAACATATAAATAACATCGTAAACCGAATCACATACAAAAGTCAAACGATAAAAGGAACAAGCATAGGTTAAAACCTATGTCCCGTCCACGCAAAAGAACCAAATACCGCTCGATATTGGCGTACAAACTCCGATGGATCGAGATAAACATCAACAAACAACTTTTAGTTTTAAAACAAATTACTTATACTATAAAACATGATTAAATCCATCGAAACCCTAAAATCTATCAAACCGTCCAATTTCGTAAAACCCGAAAATGCCAGTTTACCGTTTTTCATCAAAACTTGACATTTAAATGAAACCAATGGTCATAAAACTCATTAAATAGCATAACTAGACTATACAAACTATTATTATATTTTTATTACACAAATTTATATAGATTTGAAATTTCTAGTTTGCACCCTTTAACAATTTTCAACATTTTTCAAGCAAAACACAACAATTCCACCACAAAACATGATTTTACATAAATTAGTGACTTAAACCACAATTCATGATGATAATGATATAATGAAACAATAATTATATTTTTAATCTCATTTATTTAGGAATTTCTAAAATCTAGTTTACAAAAATAACAATTTTTATCACAATTTATCAATTATCCATAGAAACTAGCAATCAATTTAAGTTTTCCATTCCACCAACAAGTTAAAACTCTTATTAAGACCAAAATATAGTATTACAAATATTAATTGAGATTTATTTCACCAATAATTAGGTTTTATAGAAACCTAGTTAGCAAAAATTCCTAATTTAAACAATTTTCAATGAAAAACTTACAATTCAACAACCATGCAATATTTTCCAATTCTAAAAGAGTTAAACTAACTATTATAACCCTAAATAATTAAAGAAAATCATAACTTGAATTTACAAACCCTAACTTGTATTTTTAAAAAAAACATAGAATTAATTCATTAAATCTAATTAAGCTTAATTGAACATCTAATAACAATAAATCAAAAGAAAGAAATTATACCTCCAAAAATATGAAATCCAAACAAGAAATGAGCCTCCAAAATGTATGCTATCCCACTCCAAAATCCATGTAAATATGAGCAAGAATAGAAGGGTAGAAAAATATATAGGATTTTGTGGAATTTTAATTGAATTTTTGATGTATTTTTGATGATTTTTGAATAAAAATGAGGTGGAAAATGGGGGGGGGGGCAGCCATGGTGATGGGGAGGCCGGCCACAATAAGGGGAAGAGGGAGAAACACATGAGAAATGGTGTAGAAACTTCTCCAAAATGTCATCATCTTAATGTCTTTTCATGCTTTATTCATTTTCTTTTAATTCTTTTCTAAAATAACTCAAGAAAGATCTAGAAACAAGGAAAAATTTGCAAATAAATTTTGCATGATACACACTAAATTCTAATATGCCATGGTTCATTTTTACAAATTAAAACCATTTAAATTTGTAATTTACACTAATTTAGTGTAAAAATAAAGCTTATGTTAATATTTAAAATAATTAATTTAGGAAAAATATTTTATTAAACTAAAAATTTATATGTGGCTAAATAAACACCATTTACTAGTAATTTCATAATTAAAATAGATATTTTTAAAATTATAATGAAAAACAATCCCGGTTTGGTTTTACGAAAATTACATTTTACTTTACCGAAAATCCTAAAATTCACTTAAACACTTTTATTCATTTAATTATTTATTTAATTACTTTTAAAACGTTACAATCTTCCCCCCTTTAAGAAATTCGGTCCCCGAATTTAAATTAAAACTCCCCCTCCAAACACTAAAACGTTTAGCAAACACTCAAATCGTCGGGGCTCCGAAATTATCAATACATAACAAAAATCAACTCCGTCAAGCATAATGCAATCATCGGAGTTATGGCGAGAATAAAATATCAAAACCCAATATGAAAACCATCTTAATATACCTCAATCTATAACTTATATATAGTGCGCATCATAGTAAAGCCGTTCAAATATCTGAATAAGGAAATATGGAAAAACCCCTTTTTGAAAATCGCCGTGTGATGCACGTGTCACGGCATAAGTAGCTGACGTTTATTTTAAAAAAATAGCTATATATATATATATCCTTTATTTAACATACACGTCCCGCCTGGTTACTAAATCAAATAGTAATGGTTATGAAAACATACTGCTCAAACTGAAATCAATCCTAATCACATCGTAAAAATATCATGTGCGTCCGATGCGCACTGAAATCGAAACCAAATACAAATACCACGAATACTCATAAAACAAAACTAAGTGCAACAGGTGTGCACCAAAAACATCTGTCATGTGCAACGGGCGTGCACGACTCAATATCAGGTGCATCTAATCTGCACAAAACCCCGATTTAGTGCATCTGGTGTGCACAAAATCGTATCAAGTGCGCCAAGTATGCGCAAGAATCCTAATCAGGTGCACATGGTGCACGAAAACGTACATCGAACATCAAAATCGAAATCACAGTACAAAAATGCATGAAAACTAGGTCAAAACATATGTCAAAATCATGTGTAACCCCTATACACGAAATCAACTCAAAATCTCAAAATATATAAAACCAAATCAAGTGTACTGGGTGTGTACTCAACAACATCAATACAACTGATATATGAAACACAAATAGAATGAAGGTACACACATGAAATACCAATCGTAGCACAAAATCCTCAAAATACTAAAATCCAATCAATGAAAATATGAAATTCAAATCACTAAATCACAATCGTAAACACTATCGTCAATGCGCGCCCCTTTCCTCTCATGTCGATTGCTTCGAACTCGTCTCTTCGTAGCTATGCAGACTGCGCTACCAACGGCAACACTCATATCTAGAGTCTCCCATGTAATCGATCCCTTCACCTGATATCCGGACTACATTAAACTTTTCGATCGATCCATCAAAATCCCATAATTCCCCGAGAGCCCAACGCTCAAGTACAGCTTAAAAATATCCGGTACATACCCCAGCATCGATGATCCAGCCATAGAAGGGCAAATCCAAGTCTCACTAATGGCACCGCGGAACTGCCGTAAACCCTAAGGTTCAAGGGCGTTCTCGTGGTCATTATGTCGAGTTAGGGTTTCATTCTTCTAGAGGGTCCATCGAAATACCTGCATGTTCTTCCGAATACTTTAAACTTGGGAAAATGGTTTCCTGATAATCGTTCGAACCTTTTAACTTCATCCGGACGGCATGTGAATACCCTTCGTCCGCACGCTAAACAATGCTTCAATACTCAAGGATAACCAATACCCTAATGGTTATCACATTCGAGCCGTAGCTCCCTCTGCCAGTGCGCCCGTGGTAACAAAAAACCACCCTCCGACATCGACGAAGATAGATCAACGGAACGAATGAAATACGGTGCAAACAAATGTACATCCTAAGGCTCTTTAAGCAGAGTAGCGTATCGTAAGTATGCCGCGGACCATACCCACGGTACGTTACTCTACCAAAATCGCCTACTCCATCAACCAAGGGTCACCTAGACTTATACAAGGTTAAACCTAGCGCTCTGATACCAACTTTGTCACGACCCGAAAGTACGGAACGTGACCGGCACTTAGATTACGAAACGTCTAGAGGCGCAACGTAACCTAAGTAAACCGAAGCCCAGAAATCTAAACCATAAAAGAAGAAGAAGAAGAAGAAGAAAACATGTAGAATACAAGTTTAAAAGCAACATCAAATTTTTCCAAAAATTTCGGCAGAGTCCCCTCTGTAAAAACTGGCCCCCAAACGGGCTACAACAGGTATAATATGCATAAACAATAAAAAGCATCCCCAAACGGGAGCTAGCTCAACGCCAACAGGCGGAAACAACCACAACAAGTACAATAATATACAACGCCAAAGGGCGTGGCTCAAAACTCAAAAGAAAACAAATCCACCAAATCAGAATAATACATACGCGACTCTAAGGTCGAAATAAAAGACTGGTCCAATAAACTTATCAATTAATACAAGTATGGTTGATGGAGCTTTCTAGATACAAATGAAATAATACAGATACAATGGTGGTTCAGATACAAGTGAACCAACCTACCGTGCAAATCACCCGGAAGGAAATCATGTGCCAGCAATCTGCCAAGAAAACCTGTACATCGAACCTGTAATAAAATTTGGCACAACGGGGGTGAGTTGCCAACTCGTGAGTAGAAGACATCTACGAAAAGAAATCGAATGCACGACGCTATCCTAGGTCATAGTAATACACCACTAAGTCCCAATCATCTAGTAATAGCAGGGTAATACTATGTGTAAAAGCAAATACTCCGTGCTCGTGTCAGTGCCTCATATAGTACTATGTCATATGAATGGATATGCATGCACCATGAATGTAAAATAACCAAATCCTGAAATCCAGATATGTCTGTATAAGAAATCTTTTAGCTGTTATCACAGTAAAATGTGTATATGAATCTGAAATCTCAACAATGAAATCCATAGAAATCCGTGTCAAGCATCGACACAAACATGAAAATCTCAAGTCTCATAGTCTCAATATCTCGGGCTCAGTCCGTCCGGATCGGCCCATATCATCAAATCTCACGACAACGGTCGGTATCCTCGGGATATCCGCCGCGCCATACATCACCGGTAGGTAGCCTTCCCCTGCCAGGCTCATCGTCTACAACTCGATCTTCTTGCCCCGGGGTACCATACCGGGCCCACCATGTACCCGAGACGGTTCATCCACTCCTCGAATCGGGTCTCGAAATCCATCAGAAAACATGAAATCTCATGGTGGACGACACATACATCACGAGAAAAGCGCATCTTATTTTTAAAAAGAGAGGAGGAGAGAGAGAGAAGTTTTTATATATATTCTTGCGGTTTTCCCCAAAAATCCAGAAATCTCACAGAAATCCAAATCTCAAAACCATGAGTAGTATATGATACATGTCGGCATATGCTCATAATACTGTGCGATAACATGAAAATATGAATGCAGGAATGTCTAAGTAATGAATATCATGTCTATACTAACATCAGAGAGTAATCATAATATTATATCGGTTTAGTTGTTAACTGATTTTATCAATAAAAGATAATATGATCTAAAGTGTACGTGACATAGAAATTACCGATGATGATGTGTGTGAGCCGGCAAATAAGTGTGCGTGGAATATGCGCATCATCGGTAATGGTGCTGGTGTCCTAACAGGTAAGGTTTATACTGTTTATAGCAACATATGTATGAACATGCAACATTATGATACAATGCGAAAGTAAATACGAATGTATATTACCTACTCATTTAATATACTAATACAACTACCACTATATGACTCGAACCTAACACAGTGTCCATCTAACCTCCTAAGAAAAACTAAACCTAAGAACTAGTCAATAGAAATAAGAGTCTACCTAAGGTCTGAATCAATATCCCTAATAGTCGGCGATCCAGCCTCAATAGCGTCACATACGTAGTACGGCTTCCTCGAATCAAGAGTGCGGATCAATCATCATATCCATGCCTCGTACGGTAAAATCCATCGCACGGCATCCCAATATCGGGGTACGGGTCAAGTATCTCCTAGGTGCCTCATCATTCGTATAATGTCATCATCAACACATCTCATGATCAAGGTGCTAAACTGTAATCCCATACATCAATCATATATCATTGCCATCATAATATGCATCATTAGTTTATCCTCAGAAATATTATGTCACATGTTTCATATTGTGATTAAGTCATACTGAAATCATGTCGTCATCAAGTCACACCTATATGATATCGGCATCAGGTTACACCTATATAATATCGGCATCAGGTCACACCTATATAATGTCGTAATCAGGTTGTACATATATCATATCGTGATCAGTCACAAGTTGCAGTCCGGGTACTATTTTAGAGTCCCATGTATCTCAATATTATCACTACCCATTATAATTTATATATACCTGTTCATCATCTCATTCTCTAATGATCCGCTAACACTTAATACGACTGTATAGTCAAGAATCACGGCATTAAGCCCAGTTATATTGTTTCATCATACCTCAGATATCATATTGCATCAATGAATCCCATGTACATGTTGTATATATATATATATATATACCTATACCTAGTTCTATATATATATACACATGAACGTATACACCATGACGTGTTCCAGTGTGTGCGTGTGTGTTTCTATCTGAAACCTACGAACCTCCTCCAAGGTATTCATCCTCTGGTATGCTTTTCCTAAATCGGTCTATTCCAGCCTAGGGTCATTACTAGGGTCCTACTCATTAAGAATCTAGGGTCACATCTGGTTTCCTAATGTCAATAAGTACTATTCCTATTCTATGTTGCGGGGGTGCTAAACGCCATCCACCCGACTTCCCCCCGTAGATATACATCTACTCACCTGGTCCATGTCTGCCGACGACGGTGTCGCGATCCTCCTCTTCCTCGCCCATAGTCCACTTGAAGGGTACCTAAACGCAAACATATAAATAACATCGTAAACCGAATCACATACAAAAGTCAAACGATACAAGGAACAAGCATAGGTTAAAACCTATGTCCCGTCCACGCAAAAGAACCAAATACCGCTCGATATCGGCGTACAAACTCCGATGGATCGAGATAAACATCAACAAACAACTTGTAGTTTTAAAACACATTACTTATACTATAAAACATGATTAAATCCATCGAAACCCTAAAATCTATCAAACCGTCCAATTTCGTAAAACCCGAAAATGCCAGTTTACCGTTTTTCATCAAAACTTGACATTTAAATGAAACCAATGGTCATAAAACTCATTAAATAGCATAACTAGGCTATACAAACTATTATTATATTTTTATTACACAAATTTATATAGATTTGAAATTTCTATTTTGCACCCTTTAATAATTTTCAACATTTTTCAAGCAAAACACAACAATTCCACCACAAAACATGATTTTGCATAAATTAGTGACTTAAACCACAATTCATGATGATAATGATATAATGAAACCATAATTATATTTTTAATCTCATTTATTTAGGAATTTCTAAAATCTAGTTTACAAAAATAACAATTTTTATCACAATTTATCAATTATCCATAGAAACTAGCAATCAATTTAAGTTTTCCATTCCACCAACAAGTTAAAACTCTTATTAAGACCAAAATATAGTATTACAAATATTAATTGAGATTTATTTCACCAATAATTAGGTTTTATAGAAACCTAGTTAGCAAAAATTCCTAATTTAAACAATTTTCAATGAAAAATTTACAATTCAACAACCATGCAATATTTCCAATTCTAAATGTGTTAAACTAACTATTATAACCCTAAATAATTAAAAAAAATCATAACTTGAATTTACAAACCCTAACTTGAATTTTTAAAAAAAATATAGAATTAATTCATTAAATCTAATTAAGCTTAATTGAACATCTAATAACAATAAATCAAAAGAAAGAAATTATACCTCCAAAAATATGAAATCCAAACAAGAAATGAGCCTCCAAAATGTATGCTATCCCACTCCAAAATCCATGTAAATATGAGCAAGAATAGAAGGGTAGAAAAATATATAGGATTTTGTGGAATTTTAATTGAATTTTTGATGTATTTTTGATGATTTTTGAATAAAAATGAGTTGGAAAATGGGGGGGGGGGGGCAGCCATGGTGATTGGGAGGCCGGCCACAATAAGGGGAAGAGGGAGAAACACATGAGAAATGGTGTAGAAACTTCTCCAAAATGTCATCATCTTAATGTCTTTTCATGCTTTATTCATTTTCTTTTAATTCTTTTCTAAAATAACTCAAGAAAGATCTAGAAACAAGGAAAAATTTGCAAATAAATTTTGCATGATACACACTAAATTCTAATATGCCATGGTTCATTTTTACAAATTAAAACCATTTAAATTTGTAATTTACACTAATTTAGTGTAAAAATAAAGCTTATGTTAATATTTAAAATAATTAATTTAGGAAAAATATTTTATTAAACTAAAAATTTATAAGTGGCTAAATAAACACCATTTACTAGTAATTTCATAATTAAAATAGATATTTTTAAAATTATAATGAAAAACAATCCCGGTTTGGTTTTACGAAAATTACATTTTACTTTACCGAAAATCCTAAAATTCACTTAAACACTTTTATTCATTTAATTATTTATTTAATTACTTTTAAAACGTTACACCTCAAATCCTCAAAGATGAATATATCAAAATATCGAACGTTGAGTTGTCCCTTCTTCAATGTTAGAAACGAAATATTTGGATCATAAAACGAAATTCGAACTCAAATGATATCGTAGCATATTCTCTTCAATGTCGAAAGGTGTTTATACCACCGGAATTGGCATAACAAGGATTACTATTTACCGTCTGCCACCTTCTAACGTTCTCTATCTCTGAATTCTGGTTCTTCTTGCGGATCTATTATACCATGGCTCCTTTATGCGATTGTCCGGTGAGGAGTAACGACATAATCAGTCCTCCTGCTGATACCTCTCACTATATCTCCTTGACCAGTAGTCCAGTCTTTCACAACACAACATGCTGATGATGGAAATCTCTATCCTCTACTTGTATATCAACAACCAATCCTGTGTCCAACCTTACTTATTATCAACTTCTAGAAAGAACTCCTTCAGGTCTCCTGCTGATCTCTGCTATCCAGCATGCCCGGAACTAGCACTCATTACTGAATCCACTTCCTCTTTAGTAAAAACTGTCATTCTTTTCTAATTTCCTCCTGAAAATGTGGTCGTACTCGCTTATGCATTTGCTTTGGATCTTCAACATCGGCAGTGAAGAACAACCATCCACTGAAACTTTGCACCAATCCACTATTTTATAAATCTCCAATATCCACCACTTAAAGAGCGTATCTCGACTATCCGATGAGTTGCAAGTCATACTCGATTATGACCATGCCCGAAGCCTTACAGACTTCCAAAAACATGAATCCGGCATTTTTAATACGCTGTAGAAGAATCTGTCTAACTTCACCTTCGAAAATTAGTCCCAATTCTTCGGAGGAAAACTTACTGCACGATCTCTTTCTCGAGCGGCTAGCATCAAGTCCAAGCAAGATCCATCTGAAGAAATAAATCAATTTCACCGATCTCGTATCGAAGCGACACAACAGATAAAAAGTCCTAATCGTCCCACATCTGAACGGTTATGAATCCTTCTTATCCATCTACACTAGTAGACATCGTCAACTTTTAACTTCATAAACACTGGAAGCAACATCTTGATAACCTCAGCAATGATTGATACCGCTGTCTGAATAGTACGCGACACCACGATCTTCGGAGAGGGGAAAAACATCATGCCGCAAGTCCGATTGATCTCTAGCAATGATTCCACTATCTGGTGCGGATTCCGAAGAAACTCCTTCAATATTAGAATTCGATCAATATCAATAAACGACGTGTCTCTATATCACCGGAATGTCATCCTTGTAACGCCTTGAAAAGTCGTTTTGGTGTTTTCCCGAAAATCGGTGAAAATTTGGTATTTTTCCGTAAATCGTCATTATTGTTATTTTGCAGTATAGGCCTAATTATACCTAATTTGGATAGGTAATTGCTAGTTTTTAGTAGCTAATGAGTTACTTATAAATTTTTGGTCATTTAAAATTTTTCCCCGGATTTACTATTTTTAATATTATTTTAAGCTCTTAAAAATACATTAAATTAGCAATAAATACAAATTTGAATAGGCTAATTTTAATCTATAGAACCATGAAAACTAAAATCTAGTTATTAATATAAATTTTTAGTATTTTATTTCAAGTTCTTATTAGTTATAATCGAAGGAAATAAAAATTTTAATTAATTGAACTAAAACTTGCAAATATGTTTTTGTGGGGGGTCTTTTTGCATAGAAATTTTTGTTCACTCTCTCACCCCTCATTTTTGGCCGGCCCCACCACTGCTGAAACAGCCACTTCCCTCCCCCCCCTCTCTTTTGGCTTCAACTCATTTGAATGATATTATTTGTAGGAATAAAATATATTAATTTATGTATGGTTTTTTTTATTGAGGCATGGATGGTTTGACTTGGAGAAAATCATGTACACCCACACCATTCTCTCCCCATCCCCTTCTCTGCAGCCGAGAGCTGCTGCTGCCCCATCCCCAATTTCCCTTCTCTTTTTTTTCCTTCAAAACTCATCCCAAAATCCATTAAAATCCAAAATTTCCTTCACAAATCCAAAGCAAACCCTTAATCCATCTCTTCTCACACCCAAATTGGATTAAATCAAGGAGAAAGATGGCATCTTGAGAGGCTAGAGTAACCTAGGGTTGGAGCTTGTGGGGTATAAATTTCAATCTTTGGTTAATTTGTAGTTAAGTGTGCTAAATTAGAACTTGAAGTGTTAATTTTGTTGTTAATTTCTAGTCTCAGTTTTTAATGTGAGTGGGTTGATTTGAGCTAAGGTTTAGAAACCATTATTAGGTCAATTAAATTTAATTTGCTATCTAGTTCTTACACAATCTAATCTAAGAGGTTACTTTGTTATGTGGGCTTTAAACTATGCTAATTTAGTTATTTTTTTAAAGTGTGAAATTGGTTATAGTTGTTTGTTTTAGGAAAATCAAGAAAGGGTTTGTGTATGGAAAATGGGTTTTGAAGCACGGTAATTGAGTTAATTTAATTGTAGTAGTTTTCTAATGGTTTAACTTGGATGTTTGTGTGATAATGTGAGCACTTTATCGCAAATCCGCGATGTTTGCACGAATTTGAAAATCCTTAGTGCTTGCTAGGTTTTTATAAAAATTAAGTGGTGAATTATTTGTGATACCTTGATGATATTTTTAGCATCTCTTACGACTTGTAGGTTATGTGAATGTGGAATTTTTTGTGATCGGGTTTTATTTTTGTCGGGTGCTCCAAAACAACGATTTTAGTTAAGGCTTTAGTGGTTTTTGTGTGTGTTCCGCGCACCTAGTGCACGTTGTGCCTAGCTTGTTGACGTTGACCCTTTCATTTTGTAACTTGGCGTCATTTCAGGATATGTCATCTTATGTTTTGTGTTGTGCAAATTCCAGGATCGGTCGTGGAGACTTCAGATGCGGCACGAAAAGGGAAAGCGGTGATTGGATCGAGCAAGCCGGGGATTTACGGTGAGTAGATGTATAAATATATGGGGAGAATCGTTTGGATGGCGCGAGGCATCCAATAATTTAGAATTTCCAGTAATACCGACTTGTTGCATGTAGTTCTTAGTTCATATTTTACGGCACTGCATGACATGTTTATCCATATTGTGTTAAATTCATTATATAGAAACTATTGAAACCATTAATGAGTTATGCGACACAGTAAATAATTGGCTTGCTTAATTCATTATAGTTAATTGTGCAACTTCATTTCATAGGACGCTTGCTCCATTACCAAGGTTTTATGCTGCACGAGCACTATTCATGCGAACACACACGCCTTGGTAATTGCTATACCACAAACACTAGATAACTTATTTAAACCGGAATTTAGAATAATTTTCACTACATAAGGCATATAAACTAGTACTAATATAGTAAATTCCGCAAGATAAACATGTAGAATTGCTAGTCATTTGCATGTAACTCATTACATCATTCGGTCATTCATAGTCTTTATGTCATATATTGCAGTCGCACTGTTGATACCATATCCATTCATCATCATTGACATGTATACTCATGGTACTTTCTTCTAGAGGATTTCAGTATTTGACATTTATGAGATTTTGGAGAAACCGCAAAGATTTAATAAAACTGATATCATTTTAAATATGGCAAGTTGCGGTTTTCTCGGGACATGATATTTGTGTCGTCCACTATGAGTTTTCTGTTGGTTTTCGAGACCCGTTTCGAAAAGTTGGATGAACCGTCTTGGGTACATGGTGGTCCCGGTAAGGTACCCCGGGGCAAGAAGTTCGAGTAGTAGACGATGGGCCTGGCAGGGGGCGGACTACTTACCGGTGATTGTTGGCACGGCGGATATCCAGAGGATACCGACCGTGGCCGTAAGATGTTGTGATATTGTTATTTTGAGATGGTCCAGCCGGACGGCTGGGGCCGGGATATTGGATACAGATACTTTGGGACACTGAGATATTCATTTGAGGTGCTGATGCTGGGCACGGATTTCTGTTTATTTTATATGATATTTCCTCAGATATTTCACTGAAATTTTCCTAAAATGAAAATAACGATTTCCTCATATCAGCATATTTAGATCTTGTATTACATTGCACTCATGTCGCATACATGCTAGCACTTCATACTATAGCAATATTGTAGAACTGTGACACTTTGCGTGCAAGCTTACGATAGTCTTTATAGATGATACATATTACTCACGAGTTGGCAACTCACCCCTGTTGTGCCATAGACATTTTGCAGGTCCGATCCGTTAGTAATGTTGTGGCGGACGCACTTCCTCTTTTTGCGTGGATTGAGGATTTTTTTGGCTCGTAGGTGGGTTATATGTTTATTTTGTCTTGCACCTTGTACATTCATTGTATCTAGTGTACTCCATCTACTGTATCATCTACCAGTATTGTTGTTTATTGACTTAGAGGCGAGACAGTGAGATTTGTGGGCATGTATATTGTTTCTTTGGGTCGCGCTCACTTGAGCCGACATGTTGCTTATTACTTGTGCTTTCTTTTGCTTATTTTGCACATTGCTGATTTATATTGCGTGGGATTTGTGACCGCCTTGGGGCGAAGATGTAGGATATAGTGCCCTCAGAGTCAATTATTGGATCACAGGCACGTGATTGCAATGATTGAGGGAGGACCTATACCGGTAGGACAGTCTTACTCGAGAGGTTTGTATACTATCTGGTTTGTCTTTATCATTGTGTACATCTTTAGGTGACATTGTAGTTCACTATTACACGTCGATAGAGAATAGTATGCTACCATGGTTTGTCTTTATCATCGTGTACTGCTTTAGGTGACCTTATAGGTCACTATTGCGCGTTGATAGAGCCCATAGGATTCTTGCTTGACTACTAGCAATATGATGGCGATCATATATGTGAGAGTTGGGTAGTCTATAAGCACATCTTTACAGTGGTTCCTAGTCGTAGGAGTTCCGAGACTGGGCATCGATACTCAATTAGTAGACTAGTGTATACAGTCGAGACCCCGACGAGGGGCGGTGGCCGGTCTCACAAGCCACTGGTGTCAGTTGGTTCACCTAAGATGTATACAGGTGCTCATTGGGTTATGAGTACACCGGACAGGACTCGCCGGGAACATGCTAATTGGTATTATACCTAGCGTCAGATAGCAGTTCCCTGGTGACATGTGTACAGGTTAGTTCATCGACCTGAGATCGTCATTTGTCTCGTTTGAGTTCCCACTGTACTTTGATTACTACCCACCACAGCTCAAAGGAGTCGTACAAACAGGTTTTAGTTGGGTACAGTCTCGAGCCACATGGAGGCAGTGAGTGGATCGGTAGGGGTTCGTCTCTCCGGTATTGGGGGGTGAGATCGCGCCGTGTCTAGGAGAGCCATTACACAAAGCCCTCGGCCGAGGCAGGAGATTTACTGGTAGGTATTCCAGTAGTATCTCAGGGTGTTCTGGGCTACACTCCGACATGACTTGTACCGCTTTTGGGGGTCTGACTTTTACCAATCCCCTAGGCCCGCCATGAGATACTCATAGACGAACGGACCGGACTGTACGGATATTGTCACTGACAGGCTCAGTAGGGTGTCAGGATGAGTTCGCTCATCGACCTCCCTTTTTGTTAATACCTGGTGTCCCGTTATGTACAGCTAGTACCTCTGACGTGCTAGTGGTTAAATCCACAGCCAAAGTATTAACGAGTCTTTAGAGTCCCCCGCAGACAGTTTCTCAAGTTTCGGGCGAAACGTTGTAGAGGTCGTATGATATATGGCAGGGTTCGATCATATTCGTGCGGTATTGCGCGGATCATGATCGGGCTGATCATACTAGTGGGCTTTGGTTTAAGCCGGATCCTAGTATTAGATTTGTTGGATCAGTTTAGTCTCATCGCATTCACATTCAGTCGGGATGCGGATGCAGGTATGTATATACAGGTGAGGGGTATCCTTGTGATCCGTCACGAGTTTACTTAAGATGTTGCTGCATCTTTTTGTTGTGGCAAACATTTGGATTAATGTTTGCTTAAGGAAATAATGAGCTAGATTTTCATCATGCATTACATTAAATGTGACATGGACATTTAGATGACTCATGGTCTCTTTTTTAGCAAATATGTCACATTAGTGTTTTGTTTAATGTGTTGAAATGAGATGGAGAGAGAGTGGGGCTGCCATGGTTAATTTTATTGGTCTTGTATTTTCATAAACTCACTCTCCCACTCTCATTCTAACAAAAGAAAAGAAAAGAAAAAGAAAAGCTCTTGTTCTTCTTCTTCCTCTAGCTTATTGCTTCCATCAATGGCAACACTTTAACCTCCATCCAAAGCCATGGATGCAAGAGACAAAGTGATCACAACATTCTTTACTTCAACCTTAGGCACGTCGGCTAGCACACTTCGTGCCCGAGTTTCTTCGGATGAAGCGGGAGCCCGTAAAAAGACTTCTCGATATGGTGCCCTTTCTGACGACGAGATGAAGACCGGAGTTGCCGCGGGGAGCTTGGGATGGTGGCCAAAGACCGAAGGACACGGATCGATCGGTATAGCATTCTATCCCATCTCTAGTTTGCTAGCATTAGGTTAATGGTTACGATCCGGGTTTTAAGAATACGATAGCGCCGGTTTTC
Organism: Agapanthus africanus; assembly: GCA_030015575.1. Taxonomy (NCBI): domain Eukaryota; kingdom Viridiplantae; phylum Streptophyta; class Magnoliopsida; order Asparagales; family Amaryllidaceae; genus Agapanthus; species Agapanthus africanus. The sequence goes on from CM057337.1 coordinate 546,978,791, forward strand.
TAGTTGAGAAAAATTTTTGTTTCCGCATTTTGGCCTCGGAAAGACGGCCGGGGCGCTACCATAGTCTTACAGAAGAGCTAGCTCCCGCTTGAGGATGCCTTATTATTTGTATTCATATATATTCTAGTAGTACCCATTTTGGGGGCCAGTATTTACAAAGGAGACTCTGCCGAAATTTTCAGAAAAATTTATATTGCTTTTAAAAAGGTTTGATATGACTTATTTGATAAATTCGCTTTCAATTGATTGGTTTTTCCTTCAGTCTACTGCTTATTTGGTTTTGATTTCTGGGCTTTGAATTACTTAGATTACGTCCAGCTTGAGACGTTCGTAATTTAAGTGCCAGTCACGTTCCGTACCTTTCGGGTCATGACAAAGTTGGTATCAGAGCGATATGTTTTACCTTTCTGAGTGTAGGATGACCTTTGGTAGATGGAGTAAGTGACTTAAGCAGGGTAACGTAGCGTGTGTATGTTCGCGGCATACTTGCGATACGATATTCCGCCCAAGTGACTTTAGGATATACTTGCTTGAAAATTCCTTCTTCAATTCCGTGTATCCTATGATTCTATTGCACTGTTCTTATTATCCTGTTTCTTGTACCGGCCACTATGCCATCGAAGGCTACGAGAGCGCAGAGGGCTGCCGCCCGAGATGAGATCAGAGCAGGCTCATCCGAGACGAGGACCGAGCAAGGTGGCTTACCTACGCCTTAGGGACAGACTGATTTGCCTTCCCCAGGCCGCATGGATAGGCTAGAGTCTGGTATGGAGGAGTTACGAATGATGATGGGAGGTATGCAAGAATTACGACAGATGGTGGGATCCTTAGTAGAGTCTAGTCGTGGACCGAGATCGGAGGACGTACCTACTACATCACAGACTAAGATAGTACCTGCTGCCCAGACAGTCGCTCCTACTACTACAGTGGCTATTCCAGTATCACTACAGGATTTCATGAGACTGAGCCCCCAGTCTTCACGGGCACAGATGCAACGGAGGATCCACAGACATTCCTTGACAGAATAGCCAAGATTTTCCGTTCGTTCAGATGTTCTGATGATCGATCGGTGGAGTTTGCGAGTTTCCGTCTAGAGGGCCTTGCGCAGACATGGTGTGAGTCCGTCGAGAAAGGTCGAGCTGCAGGTCTACCTCCTATGACTTGGGACGAGTTCATGGCAGTATTTCTAGCCCGTTTCCTTCCAAAGAGCGTTCGTGATGCTCGAGCTCTTAGTTTTGAGGCCTTGTGCAAGACACCATGGATGACAGTATTAGAGTATGATATCCAGTTTACGCAGTTGTCCAGATATGCTCTGTACTTGGTAGACACTAAAGAGAAGAGGATAAAAAGGTTTATGCAGGAACTCGACACACAGTTATTTCTTGCCATCGGCGCCCAACACTTCAACACTTATGCAGCTGCTATGGACATGGCCTTAAGGATGGAGGCCCGCATTTCAGTGACTTCGGCAGTTTCTGGGCCAAAGAGGATTCTTACCGATATTCTAGCTCAGAGGCAACGTGCCAGATTCTTTCCGAGAGATGGTGCCGGCAGAGGAGTTGGACATGGTCATATATTTGGTTCTTATCCACAAGGACAGCAGGCGTCGCCAGGATGTTTTGGGTGTGGGAGTCCGCACCATCGTATCAGAGACTGTCCGGTGAGACGACAGGGAGCGGCGACAGTTCCATACGTGACTTTACCACCTTCACCACCTCCTCAGAGTGCTTTACTTCTTGCCCCCGGTGGTGCTCCACGTTAGTTAGACGCCCCCAGAGGCCATGGATGCGGCGGTCCTATTCAGAGAGGCCGAGGAGGCTGAGGCCGAGGCCTAGGCTGAGGACAGCCAGCTATTGGTGGTGGACAGGTCCGAGTGTTCTCTTTGACCCCGCAGGATGCGCAAGCATCCAATGCCATTGTAACAGGTACCGTGCCAGTATGTTCTTTCGACGCGCGAGTATTATTCGACCTAGGTTCCACACATTCGTATGTATCTACAAACTTTGCACCGATGTTAGGCCGTGAGTCGTCGTCGTTAGATCAGCCGCTTGTTGTTATTACTCTGGTGGGCGTGTCGTTTATCGCTCGTTTTGTGTTTCGATTGTGTTCCGTTCGTATCGGGGAGAGGGATTCGTCGGTTGATTTGATTCTCCTCGATATGTTGGACTTTGAAGTGCTTTTGGGCATGGACTGGCTGGCCACTTGTTATGCATCTGTGGACTGTCGTGAGAAGGTGGTCAGATTTAGCTTTCCGGGAGAGCCAGTCCTTGCTGGGAAGGGAGACCGCAGCGTCACCCTTCCCAGCTTGATTTCGTCTCTTCGCGCTGGTCAGCTCTTGCGGAAGGGATGTCAGGGATTCTTAGCGTATATTTATGACACTCGAGCTGCAGAGGTTCCTTTGGACCGGATCCCGATTGTTAGTGAGTTGCCTGATGTTTTCCCTGACGAGCAGCCTGGGTTACCGCCTGAGCGTGATGTTGAGTTCTGCATTGAATTGATTCCCGGCTCGGGGCCTATTTCTATACTGCCTTATCGGATGACCCCGGCGGAGCTTAGAGAGCTGAAGGATCAGTTGCAGGATTTGTTAGATAAAGGGCTTATTCGACCTAGTGTGTCTCCATAGGGTGCTCCTGTCCTGTTCGTCAAGAAGAAAGATGGCAGTTTGCGCTTGTGCATTGATTACCGCCAGCTGAACAGGGTTACCGTACGGAACAGATATCCCTTACCACATATCGATGATTTGTTTGACCAGCTTCAGGGTGCGGGATACTTTTCGAGGATTGACTTGCGATCGGGTTACCATCAGTTGCGGGTGCGGCAGGAGGATATTCCGAGGACGGCTTTTCGCACACATTACGGGCACTATGAGTTTTTGGTGATGTCGTTCGGACTCACCAATGCACCAGCCGCGTTTATGTCTTTGATGAACCACATTTTCAGACCGTATCTAGATCTGTTCATCATCATGTTTATTGACGACATTTTGGTGTATTCCCGGAGCCGAGAGGAGCATGAGCAGCACTTGTGGGTCACATTACAGACTTTGAGGGGGCACCGGCTGTTCGCGAAATTCTCCAAGTGCGCGTTTTGGCTTGACAACATTGATTTCTTGGGTCACGTGATTACGAGAGATGGTATATGTGTGGAACCGAAGAAGATCGAGGCCATTCAGCATTGGCCTAGACCGGCATCAGTTATGGAGATCCGCAGTTTCCTAGGCCTGGCTGGCTACTACCGACGATTTGTTCAGGACTTCTCCCGTATTGCTACACCGTTGACCGGGTGGACCCGAAAGGGAGTTCCTTCTGATTGGACCGAGGCATGCAAGCATAGCTTCCACCAGTTGAAGACTCGTCTGACTACTGCACCAGTGTTGTCATTGCCTTCAGGATCGGGCGAATTCATGGTTTATTGCGAAGCTTCTCGAGTGGGACTAGGTTGCATGTTGATGCAGCACGACAGAGTTATTGCGTATGCTTCTCGGCAGCTGAAGATGGATGAACAGAACTATCCTACGCACGATTTGGAGATGGCTGCAGTGGTGTTTTCACTCAAGATCTGGAGACATTACCTATACGGCGAGTCGTGCCAGATATTTATAGACCACAAGAGCTTGAAGTACATATTTCAGCAGCGAGACCTGAATCTGAGAAAACGCCGTTGGACGGAGATGGTGAAAGGCTATGATTGTGAGATCCTTTACCATCCGGGCAAGGTTAACATAGTGGCTGATGCTTTGAGTTGGAGGCCCGGAGGTAGTTTATCTTGCTTGAGCGCCGTACAGAGGCAGTCGTCAGCAGATTGGCAGATTTTATGCGATAGCCGAGCTGAGTTCGAGTTCACTCCGACAGAGAAAAAGCTTGCGCATGTTCGTGCACGTCCGCAGTTGCTTGACCATATTCGAGAGGCACAGCCCAGTGATGACCGACTTTCAGAGATCATAGAGCAGGTTCGGCAGGGCAGAATTTTCGAGTTCGTGATCGATGATCAGGGGGTACTGCGATTTGGGACTCGATTGTGCGTACCAGATTTTGAGGGACTGCAGCGTGAGATTCTTGAGGAGGCACATAGATCGATGTATAGCGTTTATCCCGGTTCCACCAAGATGTACCACGACTTGCGAGATATTTACTGGTGGGACGGAATGAAGATGGACGTCACAGATTTCGTGTCGAGATGCCTGACTTGTCAGCAAGTCAAGGCCGAGCACCAAAGGCCTGTGGGAGAGTTGCAGCCTTTGCCCATTCCGGAGTGAAAATGGGAGCAGATTTCTATGGACTTCATTATGGGTCTACCCAGGACCAGTCGAGGGTATGACTCCATTTGGGTGATCGTGGATCTTTTGACGAAAGCGGCTCACTTCCTACCACTGAAGACCACTTTCGGTTTTGCTCAGTATGCCTAGATTTACATCGATGAGATTGTACGGTTGCATGGCGTCCCGACGTGTATTGTGTCAGACCGAGGAACCCAGTTTACCAGCCGACTGTGGCAGAGACTTCAGGAGGCGTTGGGCACCCGATTGAGTTTCAGCACAACATTCCATCCGCAGACCGACGGCCAGTCAGAGCGGACTATTCAGACTCTTGAGGACATGCTCCGAGCGTGCGTTTTAGACTTCGGAGATAGCTTGGATCATCATTTACCTTTAGTGGAGTTCTCCTACAACAACAGCTTCCAGGATACTATTCAGATGGCACCTTTCGAGGCCTTATATGGGAGGAGATGCAGATCGCCCGTCTGTTGGACAGAGCTCAGCGAGAGTAGTATTTTAGGGCTGCAGATTGTTGAGGAGATGACCGAGAACATACAGTTGATTCGAGATCGGATGAGAGCGGCTCAGAGCAGGCAGAAATCGTATGCGGACAGACGCCGTCGCAGACTAGAGTTCGCAGTTGGCGATCATGTTTTTCTGAGGGTCTTTCCGATGAAGGGCATGATGCGATTTAGGAGAAAAGGAAAGCTTAGTCCCAGATTTGGGGGTCCCTTCGAGATCTTTGAGCGTGTCGGCGCAGTTGTGTATCGTTTGGCTCTTCCACCGAGCTTACCAGATGTTCATCCCGTCTTCAATGTTTCGATACTCCACAAGTACCTTCATGACCCTTCTCATGCGATTCAGCACCCGACAGTCCAGCTAGAGCGCGAACTTTCTTTTGCAGAGCAGCCAGTGGTCATCCTGGATCGGCAGGTGAAGAAATTGAGATCAAAAGTTATACCGACCGTCAAGGTCCTTTGCCGTGGCCCGAGCAGCGAGGAGGTCACCTGGGAAACCGAGGACGAGATGAGGAAGAAATATCCCCATCTCATTGAAGGTATGCGTAGCTAGATTTTTAAATTCGGGGACCGAATTTCTTTAAGGGTGGAAGATTGTAATGCCTTGAAAAGTCGTTTTGGTGTTTTCCCGAAAATCGGTGAAAATTTGGTATTTTTCCGTAAATCGTCATTATTGTTATTTTGAAGTATAGGACTAATTATACCTAATTTGGATAGGTAATTTCTAGTTTTTAGTAGCTAATGAGTTACTAATAAATTTCTGGTCATTTAAATTTTTTCCCCTAATTTACTGTTTTTAATATTATTTTAAGCTGTTAAAAATACATTAAATTAGCGATAAATACAAATTTGAATGGGCTAATTTTAATCTATAGAACCATGACAACTAAAATCTAGTTAGTAATATAAATTTTTAGTAATTTATTTCAAGTTCTTATTAGTTATAATCCAAGGAAATTAAATTTTTAATTAATTGAACTAAAACTTGCAAATATGTTTTTGTGGGGGGTCTTTTTGCATAGAAATTTTTGTTCACTCTCTCACAACCTCACCCCTCATTTTTGGCCGGCCCCACCACTGCTAAAATAACCACATTCCCCCCCTCTTTTGGCTTCAACTCATTTGAATGATATTATGTGTAGGAATAAAATATATTAATTTATGTATGTTTTTTTTATTGAGGCATGGATGGTTTGACCTGGAAAAAATCATGTACACCCACACCATTCTCTCCCCATCCCCTTCTCTGCAGCTGAGAGCTGCTGCTGCCCCATCCCCAATTTCCCTTCTCTTTTTTTCCTTCAAAACTCATCCCAAAATCCATCAAAATCCAAAATTTCCTTCATAAATCCAAAGCAAACCCTTAATCCATCTCTTCTCAAATGCAAATTGGATTAAATCAAGGAGAAAGATGGAATCTTGAGAGGCTAGAGCAACCTAGGGTTTGATCTTGTGAGGTATAAATTTCAATTTTCGTTAATTTGTAGTTAAGTGTGCTAAATTAGAACTTGAAGTGTTAATTTTATTGTTAATTTCTAGTCTAGGTTTTTAAAGTGAGTGGGTTGATTTGAGCTAAGGTTTTAGAAACCATTATTAGGTTAATTAAATTTAATTTGCTATCTAGTTCCTACACAACCTAATCTAAGAGGTTACTTTGTTATGTGGGCTTTAAACTATGCTAATTTAGTTATTTTTTTAAAGTGTGAAATTGGTCATAATTGTTTGTTTTAGGAAAATCAAGAAAGGGTTTGTATATGAAAAATGGGTTTTGAAGCATGGTGATTGGGTTAATTTAATTGTAGTGGCTTTCTAATGGTTTAACTTGGATGTTTGTGTGATAATGTGAGCACTTTATCTTAAATCCGCGATGTTTGCACGAATTTGGAAATCCTTAGCGCTTACTAGGTTTTTATAAAAATTAAGTGGTGAATTATTTGTGATACCTTGATGATATTTTTAGCGTCTCCTACGACTTGTAGGTTATGTGAATGCGGAAGTATGTGTGATCGGGTTTTATTTTTGCCGGGCGCTACAAAACGACGATTTTAGTTACGGCTTTAGTGGTTTTTGTGTGTGCTCCGCGCACCTAGTGCACGTTGTGCCTAGCTTGTTGACGTTGACCCTTTCATTTTGTGACTTGGCGTCATTTAAGGATATGTCATCTTATGTTTGTGTTGTGCAAATTCCAGGATCGGTCGCGGAGACTTCGGACGCGGCACGAAAAGGGAAAGCGGTGATTGGATCGAGCAAGCTGGGGATTTACGGTGAGTAGATATATACATCTATGGGGAGAATCGTTTGGATGGCGCGAGGCGCCCGATAATTTAGAATTTCCAGTGATACCTCCTTGTTGCATATAGTTCTCAGTTCCTATTTTACGGCACTGCATGACCTGTATATCCATATTGTGTTAAATTCATCATATAGAAACCATTGAAACCATTAATGAGTTATGCGACACAGTAAATAATTGGCTTGCTTAATTCATTATAGTTATTTGTGCAACTTCATTTCAAAGGACACTTGCACCATTACCAGGGTTTTATGCTGTACGAGCACTATTCATGCGAACTCACACGCCTTAGTAATTGCTATGCTACAAACACTAGATAACTTATTTAAACTAGAATTTGGAATAATTTTCACTACATAAGGCATATAAACTAGTACTAATATAGTAAATTCCGCAAGATAAACATGTAGAATTGCTAGTCATTTGCATGTACCTCATTACATCATTCGGTCATTCATAGTCTTTATGTCATATATTGCAGTCGCACTGTTGATACCATATGCATTCATCATCATGACATGTATCCTCATGGTACTTTCTTCTAGAGGATTTTAGTATTTGAGATTTTTGAGATTTTGGAGAAACCGCAAAGATTTAATAAAACTGATATCATTTTAAATGTGGCAAGTTGCAGTTTTCTCGGGACATGATATTTGTGTCGTCCACCAGGAGTTTTCTGTTGGTTTTCGAGACCCGTTTCGAGGAGTTGGATGAACCGTCTCAGGTACATGGTGGGCCCGGTATGGTACCCTATGGCAAGAAGTTCGAGTAGTAGACGATGAGCCTGGTAGGGGGCGGACTACCTACCGGTGATTGTTGGCGCGGCGGATATCCAGAGGATACCGACCGTGGCCGTGAGATGTTGATATTTTGAGATGGACCAGCCGGACGGCTGGGGCCGGGATATTGGATACAGATACTTTGGGACACTGAGATATTTATTTGAGGTGCCGATGATGGGCACGGATTTTTGTTGATTTTATATGATATTTCCTCAGATATTTCACAGAAATTTTCCTAAAATGAAAATAACGATTTCCTCATATCAGCATATTCAGATCTTGTGTTACATTGCACTCATGTCGAATACTTGCTAGTACTTCATACTATAGCAATATTGTAGAACTGTGACACTTTGCGTGCATGCTTACGATAGTCTTTATAGATGATACATATTACTCACGAGTTGGCAACTCACCCCCGTTGTGCCACAGTCATTTTGCAGGTCTGATCCGTCAGTACTGTTGCGGCGGACGTACTTCCTCCTTTTGCGTGGATTGAGGATTTTTTTTTCTCGTAGGTGGGTTATATGTTTATTTTGTCTTCCACCTTGTACATTCATTATATCTAGTGTACTCCATCTACTGTATCATCTACCAGTATTGTTTTTTATTGACTTAGAGGCGAGACAGTGAGATTTGTAGGCATGTATATTGTTTCTTTGGGTCGTGCTCACTTGAGCCGACATGTTGCTTATTACTTGTGGTTTCTTTTGCTTATTTTGCACATTGCTGATTTATATTGTGTGGGATTTGTGACCGTCTTGGGGCGAAGAGCTAGCTCCCGCTTGGGGATGCCTTATTTTTTGTATTCATATATATTCTTGTTGTACCCGTTTTGTGGGCCAGTATTTACAAAGGAGACTCTGCCGAAATTTTCGGAAAAATTGATATTGCTTTTAAAAAGTCTTGATATGACTTACTTGATAAATTCACATTCAATTGATTGGTTTTTCCTTCACTCTACTGCTTATTTGGTTTTGATTTCTGAGCTTTGGCTTACTTAGATTACGTCCGCCTTGAGACGTTCGTAATTTAAGTACCAGTCACGTTCCGTACCTTTCGGGTCGTGACAATCCTGGACAGTCCTTGTCCCAGACAAGTCTGCTCTGACCGTATCTCTAACTGTAGCCCTTCTGAATCCCATAAACATGGTGACCAAAACAATCATCTTGCGCTGACGAGAGTAGATCAACGGAATGAATAGAAGGAAGATCTCAAGATATAAATCCTAAGGTAACTTAGGTGGAGTGTCAAATCGTAAATATGCCGCAGAACATATATACGGTACGTCACTCTACTTAGTACCTACTCCGTCAACCAAGGTCATCCTATACAACGAAAGTTCGGGTATAAGACCCCTAAAGTCAAGTCTAAGTTGTATAGGTAACAAAATGTATGACCATACTCCATATAGCCAACTTAGACTCAAAAAAGGTTAAACCAAACGTTCTGATACCATTTTATCATTACCCAAATGTGGCACGTGACCGGCACTTAAATCACGTGACATCTAAAGACATCGACGCGGTTCAAGTAAGCCGAAAGCCAGAATCTAAACCCTGTTTGAAAATATTGGAGGTGAAGTTTAAAATAGTCAATAGATAGAATCGGTTTAAATAACATTTAAATTTAAATAAGTATGTTTGAAAAGTATCTATGACGTTTTGAAAATTCGACAGCACCTCCTTTGCATTTTTGTATAACCCGATACAACATAATAATATAAATAGCATCCCAACGGGAGCTAGCTTCCAAGCCTAAATTGTGGAGCAACCAAGCAACAATATACGACGCATAATGGCGAAGAAAAGAAAAGCGAAACAAAATGAACCATCTAAAATGGTTGACTCCAATGAGTGCGGCCTCACAATCTCTAAGTCTCGCTTTTAAGTCCACAATATACCATTTCTAAGTTGATGGAATTTTTCACTAGATACAAGAATATATGAATAATCAAATGTGAGTACGATACAATTGAAACCCACTTACCAATCAATCGCCAAAAGGAATGTGTGCCCAAGCCGCTGATAATCCAAGTGGTAAGACCTGCAAGAAATTGTGGCACAATGGGTATGAGTTACCAACTTAGTGAATAAAAGTACATCTAAAGGTAGAAATCGAAATGCATGATGATTTCTAGGTCATAAGTATAGTACTGTCCTAATCTGTACAATATCCCATAGGATATGCATATGTATCATAATGCAACACTAACTATCATGCAATAGCAAGTAGAATATATCAAATGCAAATGACCTGTATCTAGGTATAAACCCAATGTAACCGAAATATATATATATATATATATATATATAACCCCTTCTTCAAATTAGCCGCGGAATAGATATGTCACGGCATAAAGCAGACGTGATAGTATGAAATATAATTGATATCTTATTTAAGATATACTTCTTGCTATTTTAATGAATAGTGTTATGAGTTTTACAATTTAAAAGATTTCAGTTTCACATCAGACACATTAAAATAATGGGGCTATAGCTCGATTTTAAAACACATTTTATGTATATGAATGCTCGTACAAATATATACAGATATTGTCCCCCGGATCAGCCCTGGTCGACTACAATAATTGTAATCTAACTGTGTACCTCATGATAGTAATCATATCAATATATATGGATGTCCAGCATCGACACCCGAAATCAGAAATCTCTCGTGTCCATCACCAACATGTAAATACAGATACCGTCGACACCATCTCAACAGATGATCGCCACCCGATATCCCTGTCCCCGATCGGTATCCCCTGGATATCCGCTGTGCCCAATCGAACCCCGGTCAATATCCCCTGGATATCTGTCGTGCTCGTCTTTATCTCCGGTATCGACTATCCTCGCTAAGCTCCCCGCCTATAATGCGGCTTTCCTGCCCCTCGGTCTCGAACCGGGTCCACCATGTATCCGACTGTATAGCTCCCCCACTCAGTCTGGATAATAACAAGTCCGAAACCGTATAGCCCCCCCCACTCGATTCGGAATAAATACTCAAGAAACATAAAGCTCATGGTGGACGCCAACTCATCGAATCCAGAAATATCAAGTAATGAATGAGAATACTTACATAGATATTCTGATGATATATTATATATATACATATATAACTGTGTCCTATACCACCGATATATATCATCAAGAGTAAAATATCCAGAAAATCCATAAGAATCAAATACAACATCTATATTACTAATATTTACCATACACAACAGATAATAAAGAAGAACTACGAAATTATATCATATAGGCATAATGATATCAATCCTACTGTGTCATGGCACTACTAATGATGTGTGGTGTAACATACGCGTCTATGCTCATGCAACATGGAAATCATTAGTATTTGTGCAAGTATTCTACAGGTGTAATTGCCTACTCATATCGACATCTACATATACAATATATCCTAACGTTCCTACAGAGACATGGCAGTACCAATGAGTTGTAGTGTAATATACATGCTTGTGCAGCATATTACCCATTGGTAGTTGTGTTGTGTTGTATCAGAGTGTCTGTATCACGGAAATGTATAACATTAATAATTATAACGCGAATATGTCAAGTAAATATAAACGTAACTGATAACTGTAATTGCTTGCTATGAGCTATACCATTATCTTTAAAAAGGGAACGAAACGTTGGTTTTGAGATAAGGAAGGGCCGTAGGTTAAAATAGATATTCGTTTTGGAAATTGGCACCGCATCCTTGTCTTTATCATATAAAAGAGAAACGAATCATAGTTTTAAAAGAATATAGCTCACACAAGTATTACATCCAAAAACGGAATATAATCTAACTCTACGAGTCTGATGGAAAAATTTGGCCGTTATTCGGCATACAAATCTCACCACTTCCAATACATATACTCTCTTATATAATACCTCATCGTACCACTGTATCTGTATCATCTCAAGTACGGCATGATTCCTCGTACAAATCCATCAAACCATATCCATATCGTACGCATCAAACATCATGTACGTATCTCATTTAAAACTATGTACGAAACTATATGCAAATGAACGATATACTAGATGTGATACTATATCAATATCTTGAGTAACTACTAATCTAACGAGATATCATAATACTATTTATAAGGTTGCGGGGGTGCTATACGCCATCCATCGGACTTCCCCCGTAGATGTAAATCTACTTACCAACTTGATAAGTTTGCTGAATCCACGCTGCTACACCGCCAACTCCGTCTCGGAAATCTTCGAATCGTACCTATATTCGTAATTAAATCGCATTGATGTAAATATCATATCGAAAACCACAACAAGCAAAATATGCATAGGTTAGAACCTACTGTATACTTAACCCAAAAACGACAATATGCCACTTAATTTAACGTATGAACGTCGATATTTCAGACGCATAACGAAAATACGCAAAACTCGTATCGTAAATATCTGAAATTTGATAAAACCATTTCTAAAACATTCCCAGATTTTACTGTGTAAATATTTAGACAACCCAAACAATAGTAGAGACTAAAATTTACTCAAAATAGGCCACAGAAGGAAAACCAACACAAAAGGACACCATGGGGCCGGCGTCGCCGGATCTTGGGTTCCTCTCACCGGATCATTTGGGGAGTTTGGAGTTCTGGTTTCAAGTGTTGTCTCCTACTTGGCACATTATACTTCTGGTCTTGCTAGTTTTTCTAGTGATTATACGTATTAGTTCCAGATTCAGTTTTAGTGAACAAAGTATCACAAAGTTTATTTAATCTGTTTTTTTTGTTATGAAAAATGATATTGGACAGAACCGATTAATTTGAAAAGAGAGGAAGATATACCTATGGAGATTGTGTATAGTAGAACATCGGCTCCTAATTTGTATGTGGAAGCATCTAAGATTTGCAATGGATCAAGCTTGATGATTTGCACAAGTTGATGAAGGAACTTAGATATTTTCACTTGAATTTATGATTACTTAGGAATTTCTTGGTTTGGGGTTGAAGAGTGTTGTGTTTTAGTTGGGATCACTACTGAAATCTCTAAGTATTAGGTGTTAATAGGGTGAGGAGATTTGTAGAGAAAGCATGAGGTGTATGATAAGAGGTGGAGGTGGCATGAGAAGAAGGATGTGTCAATTGATGAAGCATGATTGATTCATGCAAGGAGGAGGTGTTAGATTTGAAGGAGGTAAAAGGTATGAAGGAGGAGGTGTAAGGTTATAATCAAGGGTGAGATGAGGTGTTTGGCATAGAATGTCATATGTCATCGATGATAAAAATATAACAATAATAATAAACCTTCATATTATAAATCCAAATCCATATAACATAAAGATATGAAATGATAATCCTATCACTTAATTATCATTAGCTTAATGAAAAATATAATGTCATGTTAAAATAATTAAAATATCATTTTCTTGATATCACTCACTTTATTCATATTTATCAAAATAATTAAATTTTCGGATATGATTCCGATACCCAGTTTTATAAGCGATATCATTTTTGTAAACTTATCAATTTCATTATTTTTATAATAAAGATTATAATTAAATATTTTTAATTTCCTAAAATGTTACACAACATCCTCATCCCGGAAATGCCCCAATAAAAGAATATTACATACAAATTTTACATGAATGAAAAAGAAAACACTCATGTCACATAAAACCCCCGGCTATTCTTTCACGACGATCCAATAAAACATATCAACAGCACATGATAACACAGATCATCAACGTAAATAACTGGTTAACATATAGCAAATACCCACATATTACACTTACGATCGCAGAAAAGAAATTGTAAAACTATAATAATTAAAATCCGTATATTCTTAGACATCATAAACCCGGAATATCGCATATTCCAGATTTCATGCCTAACCTGTAAAGCTTGTATTTTAGTCACAAATTGAAAACGGTTTTCGATCATCTTAGTCGAGTAATTGAACAAGATTCCTGACTACAATATCGAATACTTGTCGGAAACTTTAGTAGATGGCCGCACCCCCGATGCCGGCGACGAATATATCAATCGGTTTAACAAAACCGATAAACCGGATTTTAACAACCGTATCACATATCATCTAGATCTATACGACGCCAAATATATCAATCGGTTTAACAAAATCCAGAGAACTCAACAACTTGAGAATCATTGTTAAAAATACCCAGACAGTGCACAACTCAGCTACGGACCTACACAAGAAAGCATGGTCCTTGCCTCACCTACGGCGCCGCGGAACCGCCGCCGAAACCACGTTTTGGGCGTGGTTCCGCGGTCGTACGATCGAGTTAGGCTCTCATTTTTCTTGAGGGTCCATAGAAAACCCTACACGATTTTTTGGAAACTTTTAATTTCAAAAATTCCAACATTTGAAAAAATCGACAGAAACATGTCAAAAGGCCGGATTTTTAAACTGATCGAACTCTTTAACTTTGTAATGACCTACCCCGATGTTCTAGTTCAGATCTGATATCATGAAGGACTACCTTAGCACCATGATGAGGTTATAGAAGCATCTACTATGCCAAATTCAAATTTTTCTTGTGCTAAGCTAGACTAACAAGATCTTTATCTAGATTATTAGGGTTTTCTTTAGATGATATATTAACTAGAGAGAAGGAACGATGCTTATACCTTGGTAGAACCAAGTCCTTCATTTCACATGCTCCTTGTAGTAGTCCCGCGACTCCACTAAGCTTCTCTTGAGACATCGAACGAACTAGCTCCGGTGATCTTTACACCAAAGATGATCCACCATGAAGCTCCTACAAGTTCAAGCTACTACTACACTAAACTCCTTCAGTGTAAGAACACACTAATGTAGAGTTCTATTCTACACTAGAATGATGAAGTAGGGGATGTTACAAGCTCAAAAATGCTTTCAAGAATCCATGGTTCACATCACATGTGAGGGTGTGGATTTTTGAAGATATGAAATGAAGAAGAAGATGAGCATGAAGAAGCATGAGAGCTAGAATGACAAGTCTTTAGAATGAGCAAGAATAAGAGCCAAGCCTTGACCCCTCACTCATTCAAGCATGGAATTATGCAATATAAAATTGCATCCATGCTTGAATAGTGAGTCAAGAAGAATAAACAATAGAAAATCCCATGCTTGCAACCATGCTTCCACTTTACACCTTATTTCTATTTTCACAAAATAAAAATGTAAATGCCATGCTTCATTATATATATATATATATATATATATATATATATATATAAAGAATAATAATTAGTGAGCTAATGATATTAGTTAAGATATAATTATATCACATATAATATATATCACATTATTAAATCAACACTTGATTTAATAATCCGGTTATATAACATATGACCGGCTAATATCATTTATCCGTACATCACATTATTGAATCAACAATTGATTCGATAATATGGTTATATCACATATAACCGCACCAATGAAAGATGACAGCCAGATTACAATACGGTATCATATATTCGTATTTAATCAGGCCCACACACATATCACATATGTGTCCTACTTTATTTCACTTGAACCAGGAAACTTCTGTGTGGGATTCTAAAAACTCGTCAATACGCCAGCAGTAGATGATGATCATATCATTCACCTACAAGCCGTTAGTAGTACTGGCTGGACGTAACGACTACCCGGGTATTGAGCGATATGAAGATCAACAAGCAAGCATGTCCACAGTCTCCATGAAGCCTATCAGTAACACTCTCGTACAATCCGGTCTCTTCGTCTGATATGTCGCATATCTTGTCTAGGGGTGGAAATCGTCATACCCCAGTAACGTGATAAGTCATGTCGATGTCTGGCCTATAACGGTTCAAGAAACTACTGATAACACTTATCGGTATATCTCGGCAGCAGCCCTGGCCTGGGACTTCCAGTTATAGCCAATCGAACATAGCGCAACATCAACCACCAATACTGGGAGAGAAGAAACCCCTCCTATCGCTCATTGCCTCCATACGACTCAGGACTGTACCCAAAATCCACCTGTTTGCACGTCTCCTTTGAGCGTGGTAGGGAGGAAATCAAAGCACAGTGGGAGCCACACAAGACTCTATGAAGATCTCGGGTCTACAGACTAACCTGTACTAGTGTCTGTTGGGTTTACTTGGCACCTCACAAGGGTTTGTAATGCATCAAACATGCTACAATTTAGTTTTTTTTGGGTGCTTAGCAAACTAATCTAGGATCAGACTAGAAATTTAAAGTAACATAAGAAGTAGTATCACATATTACAAGTAATAAAACACTAAGTAAAGAGAATATAGCCTTTGTAGTTATCTTTGCTTGAATCCTTGGCTACTTGAGAGTTTGAACAGGCTTTCTAGTGATCTTCTGAGTCCACGATGATCCACCCGGAGTCCTCTTTGTCCAAGCTCCAAGCTCCACTTGATCAAAAGATGAAGATGAAGCTAACACTCCAAACTAATTGGCTAGACTAGTGTAGAATGATGATGTGGTTTGTTTTCTCACTTCAAAATCCTATCTTTATCACTATCTCACTCACTAACAAAGTTAAGAGAGCGAGAGAGAGGAAGAAAAAGATGATGGCAACTCAAGAGCTCAAGTTGTGTTAATCCTTTAATAAAAATGAGAATAGAAATTGTATATAATTTCCATTCTCATCCTAAAGCATGGGTTAATAAATATCTAGATATTTACTTTGGAGAGAAGAGAGCCATAGAAAATTATCTCATGGTTAATGCAAGGTTAAGTGTAGAGAATGAAGGATAAATATCAACCATGAATTAATTCTATTTACATTAACTTAAATAAAAAATATTTAGATAAATACTTCCATGTGAGTCTTGCATTTCCACCACTAGTGTATCAACAACCATGATACACACAAGTGTATTCATTTATGTGTGCATGAACATCAACATAAACATATGCATACATGCATGCATACAATAAATAAAAAGGGTTTAAACAAAGTGAGCAATAAAATCAATGTTAAATCAACTATTGATTTAACAAACCGGCCATATCACATACGACCCGACCAATAGTAAATCGCCCGATTAATATACGGTATTACATACCCGCATTTAATCGGGTTCCCGCGCATATCTCATATGCACACCACATCGTTTTGCCTGGGCTAGGAAACTCCTCTGCAGTACTCTAAGAATCGTCAATACGCCGATAGTGGGTGATGATCATATCAAGCACCCCCAATCCGCAAGAGGTCATCTAAATGTAACGGCCACCCGTGTATTGAGCGATCCGAGGAAAACAAGCGTACCTGTCAAAACTCCCATCGAGACAACTGGTAACACTACCGTACAGTCCGGCCTCTTTGTCAGATATGTTGCATATCAAGTCTAGGGATGGCATCGTCGACCCCAATAACTCAATAAGTCATGCAGATGTATGGCCTATAATCAAACCGAGAAACTACTGATAACACTTATCAGTAAATCTCAACAGCCCTGTCTAAGGACTTACTGATTTAGCCAATTGAGCACAGCACAACATCAACCCCCAATACCGGGAGAGACGAAACCCCTCCTATCGATCATTGCCTCTACATGTCTCGGGACTGTACCCAAAATCCACCTGTTTACACGACTCAGCAGAGCCGTGGTAGGGTGGAAATCAAATCACAGTGGGAGAACACATGAGACTCTATGACGATCTCGGGTCTACAGACTAACCTGTACCAGTGTCACCTGAGAACTGCTATCCGATGATAGATATAATACCATATAGGAGTTCTCGGCGAGTCCGTCCAGTGTACCCAGTCTCCACTGAGCACCCGTATACGATCTCGATGTCGAACATCAATGGATATCGGAACATCCATCGCCCATCATATGGGTCTAGTATCATATACGCTAGTCTACTCTGGAATATCGATTCCCCATCTCGATACACCCACGACTGGGGACATTTAAGGATATGCCTATAAACTACACATGTCCTACTAGTATGATCTGCATCATAATCACAGCAGTCAAGCAAATATCCTCAGGGCTTTATCAACATGTACAAGTGAATAAAAGCACGATCAAGTGAACATGTCAGATAAAGAGTAACCAGATAGCCTACTATCATGTCGAGCAAGAAAGTCTCCTGAACACACACACACACACACACACTTGTAAAAATACATCCACTATCATATAATGGCCTCTAGGGCATACATATATCCAACAGTGTCACCAGAGGACTCCTATCTGACGATAGGTATACTACCACATAGGTGTCATCGGCGAGTCCTGTTCAGTGTACCCAGTCTCCACTGAACACCCGTAT
This sequence comes from Agapanthus africanus, assembly GCA_030015575.1. NCBI lineage: Eukaryota > Viridiplantae > Streptophyta > Magnoliopsida > Asparagales > Amaryllidaceae > Agapanthus > Agapanthus africanus. Next base: position 546,996,895 of record CM057337.1, read on the forward strand.
ACCATCTCTGATGTCTAACACCAATGGATGTGGGATCATCCATCACTCATCATATGGGTCAAGAAGTGTATACGCTAGTCTACTTTGGAATATCGATGCCTTGTCTCGATATTCCCTCGACTAGGAACAATTAAAGGATGAACTTGTAAACTACCCTAGCTCCACCAGTATGATCTCCATCATTATCCTGGTAGTCAAGTACATATCTTAAGGGCTTTATCAACATGTGAGAGCAAGACAGTATCACAATATAAGTCTACATGTTAAGGTAAAGGTAACCAGATAGCATACTATCATATCAAGCAAGAAAGTCTTCTCTCTCTATATGTATCCAAGCATCCACTATAATATACATCATATGTACAATAATGGCCTCTAGGGCATACATATAACTAACATAATTGATGGGACAACGTTGATTTTGATCAATGCAAGGATAAAACAAACATATTCGATGTTGTTGGAACCAATTTTTTTTTAAACGGATATTACAGACTTTTTCTTTTGCTTTGCACAGAGGTATTCGGTTATGAATATCCAACACCTCATTCTACGAGGAAAGAGCCGAGATCCATTCACCGGAAGTGACCTCTTTAGCAAAAGTTTTCGCCACTATATATTTGAAAAACCACTTGGATTCTTTCAACGATATCAAGTTCATTACGTTAACGGTTTTTCGCCAAAAACCAGTCGTAGCCCTCCGTCATTTCAGATTAGTATTGTTTAGTATTCGCGCTACGTTTGTCGTTGCTATTCGCCGAGGCGTAGTATGAGGTAGCTCTGTAATGATTCTCTGTCGCATGGACATGTGGATTAGTTAGGACGGTCATACGACTTTGTTGATTATTCATCAAGGGTCGTGCGAGTGGGTTTAACGCAATCAAGATAATTACGGGTTGAACTTGACTAGAACCTTTTGATTTGTTGATTATTCATCAAGGTCACTTGGGTCTTAGGGGTAAAAATCACATCGAGAGTTTCTAAAGAAACTGAAACTTTCCAGGCATGCGCATACCTTCTGGAGTGTGGTGACTTGAGTCGATTCCATCAAGTTATCATGCGATGATAGTTGGATCCTGATATCCACTGATGAGTTGGTTTACTCCTCGGGTGATCCCAACTAATTCTTCTTTCAGGTTTGGAGAAGAATTTGAGGTTACAGTGGGAGACATCCTGATTAGATAAAGTGATTAACTATTCTGATCTAGGTTAGAGTGCACGCTGAGTGTTTCTTTCTCTCTCTCTCTTTGGCAGCGACCATGGCCCGACCCTGGACTATAACTCAGTAACCATGTTAACCGGACTTTCTTAAAACACTTGCCTTTGGATTGTCAGAGTTGCATACTTCATTGCCACTCCTACTTTTACTCTTTGCTTTTCTCCGGAATATTCCGTATCACTACGAACATTCAATCCTATTGGATAAATCCATCGTATAATTACATACGAACTCGAAGGAACTTGTTCCAGATTCGAGGATGGATTCTGGTTCAGGAGAAAATGAATAGGACAATTCAGTTGTCTTTTCCTTTTACCTTCTCTCAGATTGTGAGGGCTCCTAGGATTAAGAGAGGGTACACCTATTATACTTATTGGATAGTCTTCTTCCAAAACATAGGCAGGTGCCAAAAGGTAGGGAATGAAGAAAACCAATTACCCTAAGTGTGGTGTACAGAAGATAATAAGCAAAGACAAATAAAGGGATTAGAAAGAGGGCAAAGTAAAATGCGAATACTATCATTCACGACCAAACCGCGTATATCTTTGCTAGTCCTACTTCACCTTTGTATTTCTCCAGAATACCCCATATCATTACGAACATCCAATCCTATTGGATAAATCCATCGTATGGTTATATACGAACTCGAAAGAACTTGTTCCAGTTCGAGGATGGATTCTGGTTCAGGAGAAATAGGAATAAGGTTTATTCAGTTGTCTTTTATCATCACCTTATCTCAGGATGCGAGTACTTCCAGGATTAGGAGAGTACACCTATTATACTTATTGTATAGTCTTCTTCAAAACAATAGACCGGTGCCGAACGGTAGGGAAGGAAGAAAACTATTTAGCCCAACGATGGTGTACAGAAGGTAACGACTAAAGACAGATAAAGGGATTTGGAGAGATGGCAAAGAAATATACGGTTACAGTCATGAATCTGATAATGGAAGAGGCATTACTAGGAATACCTGGATATCCCTTCAAAACATTTACATGTTTCAGTTTCACTATGTGTTATTAACAGAAAACTGATTTCCTAATTAGATCCTTACTCCAGGGTATGTATTTTCCAGGTTTGATTCTCACATCTGTATGGTTTTACAGATGATGAGTGGGAGTAAGTTATTAGGAATTAGGTGATCATCCTCATTATATCGGAATTCATTGTAATTGGTGATATTTGAGGAAATCGCCTGGGTTATTGCCGGACGACATATATTTGGTTTTGAATATCTGTTGCTATGCACCAATTTGAAACTGATATATCTGTACGTTTATTTTATAAACTGAGATATAAATTTTTGAAATTATGTCCATGACATTTACCTATATCAGTTCATGGTTAGGTAAGGAGCATTAAACAGCGGTATAATTCTTCTTAACCATAGATATAGTTTTCAACCTACGATGCACAGGGTTTGAGATATTAAATTCAGGGGACTTATACAAAGTATTGTATGTTGTCCAGTGTCCATTAGGACAAAGAGGTTGGTCCTCATACTATATTCTGTTTACTTGTGGCTTATCAAGTTTTAGGCATGTATTTCGCAGAAATACAAGGTCTATGTTTTGAGAAGTTATAGGTACAAGAATAAAGTAGAGAACCACGTGTTGCATGTATCGGGATTCTTCAAGGTGATCGAAGATGTAGATACTTGTGTTTGGTATTCAGTTGATAGTAATCGTTTTGAGAACTTGCTTCTCTTTCAGATTACTCATATCTGGATGCACTCCTAAGTTGAGTAATGTTGATCGGCCACTCTCCATTTGGATGATATACACTGGAGACAGCTGCATGATTTGAATCTGGTTCCAATTAAATCAGTGCCTCTGTTTCTATATTGTATATAAAATGGTTCATATCTTAACGAAGTTAAGGTATTTAGAGTTGTCCAGCTTATGCTTAAAACCGGACTCTGGATAACTCAAGGCAAGTTTCTGTAATAGCAGTTTGTAAGTTATCCCAGGCTATGACGAGGGTTAACTTTCTACCATCTGGAAGATCAATAATGATATTGATCTTAACTCGCCACAGTTTTAGCAAAATGGATTTTTTCGGAAAACAGTAGCGGGGGTATGGTAGAACTGGAAGTGATTCCATAACCATAGACGATTACTGAAAATTTAATAGAACCTAAACATTCAATTGGGTTTGACATTCCATTAGCCATTCCGCAGATATGGTGGGTAACATCAGGCACCCAAGAGGTACTTCGGTATCCTCAAAGACGATGACAGGGAGGTTCTTGTTTACCCAAACTTGACACTACAGTTGTTCCAGACTATGAGACCCGGCATGAGGATGAGTATAGCGTTGTTCTAAACTAGTTTTAGAATTGCACGTGTATATGACTCTGCCAGAGGGTTATTGTGGTCAGTGGGAGTAGCGGAAGCATAGTGGAAAAGTTGCTTATGTCTATTTATAAACCAAAGCAAGATATAGCGATGATAGATGTAACGTTTTAGAAATCGTTATGCGAATTTTTCCGTTTTAGGGCAAAATAGTCGGTATTTTCCGTTTTAACCCGATTTTGATCAAACGTCCGTATAAACATTCCGGCATATAGTTTAGCTAAAATAAAGCTAGTGCGCGAACTTTGGGGGTATATGCGAGGTATTGGTTCAGATAGAATTTTTCCCAAATAAAATATTATTTTAAGCGGTAAATAGTGTACATAAATCGGGAAATTTCTTCTCTTGAGAATAAATTTGAACCTTATCACTAGAAATTTTGGAAGTTTCTTTCCTAAATATCTAGATAATTTTAGAGTGCAAAAGGTTTTAAAAAAAAAGAAAAGAAAAGAAAGAAAGGTGGCAAATGCATTTATTGAAGCATTAATTATATTTTTCTAGAACAAACTTCACTTTTATTTACACAAACCCCCCATCAACCCCTTGGCCGAGCCCTCCCAAATTTCTGCCCTCTCATTTTATTTTGCTCATTTCTTCATTCTTGCTTCAAAATTCTTCAAAAAAAAATTCCAAAAATAAATCCACAAAATCCTAAATAAAAATAAAACCATCATTTCCCTTCACTAAACTAGTTTGGATCTTCAAGCAAATGTGATCTTTGGAGGAAAAGTTGATTAATCTAGTGGCTAAATTGTCTTCTTGTTAAAGTTTAATTTCTATCCTTAATCCTTAATTAATCGTGTTTAAATTTTAAGTTAGCTAATTATATGTTTAATATAGCTTTTAAATCATGATAAATTCTTTATTCATAATTTTCTTTGAAATTCAAGTTAGGGTAAAGCTTGATTAAGTGCTTAATGTTAACTAAAGTGTTAGTTTGTGATTAGGAAAAGATTAACCTAGTAGAAAATGATAATTATTGCTAATGAATATTTTGTTTAATTATGCAATTTTGCTTACTAGGTTTTTGCTAAAACTTAATTAGAAAGTACTAAAAATATAGGAATAGTTTAGATAGCTTAGTTAAGCTATTATAAGATATTTGTAATCGCTAGATATGCGTTATCTTGAAACTAGTGCAAAATATTGCGATAAGTTGCTTACTAGGTTTCGGGGTTTTTCCAACGTGGGTTCGATTGGTCGTTGCGAGGTTATATCTATTTTATTCATCGTAATTGTTTGTGTTGTATTGCGTGATAGGGACGATCGGGGTCTAGACTTGGTGTTTTTTAGTTTAACGACCCCAGTTAGGATTTTTGGTCGATGTCGTGCGCGATAAATGCGCTAAGTGCGCAGTACAATTTTCAGGGCATTATTCTTGCGTTTCGATGTCTTTTCGTCGATATAGGATATTTAGCTTATGCGACGTATTTGTGAAATTTTAGGTTCGCAAGCGGAAACTTCGGGTGCTGCGAACAACGGGGAAGCAGGTGGTCGGATTTTCATCGCTCGAGACCATCGGTGAGTAGATTTAACATCTACGGGGAAATCGCCCGTATGGCGTTATGCATCAGGGCAGATATGATATGTTAGCTGCATGTTATTGCATATTAGTTGATTTCATATGATGTCATTGCATAGTATATCTACTGTACCTTGACTTGTACCTGTTGGATATAATATATTACTGATGGTTCATGTTGCACGAGCACTGATTTGTATGCTACACCCACACCGTCGGTAATTGCCATGACATACACAAACCGCCTACATACGTGATTCGGCAGGGATAGTTGAGATAGTGACTCTTATTCCATTTCACGTATATCTTGCTATAGCTACTTGTATATCATGCATACATACTGGCCTGTACACCCACATACTTTTGCTATAGTGGTATATACCTTAAGTGGTATTGTTTTGACATGTGATATTGATACGTTGACTATTGTGCTTATGAAATACATCATATATATTTGCTTACATGGAGATACTTAAACCTTGCTACAATTACATGTACACTTCATATGATGCTGCACTTGTTTTCGGAGAATTTTGGGAACCGCTTGATATCTTTTAAAGTTGGATTCATTATAAAGAGCGGTTATCCCTTTATATGCTCATAATGATATTTTATGTTGCGTATATCAGTTTTATATGGATTTTATGCATTGAGATATGGATTTCATGTGATTTATGGATTTGAGAACCGTGGGGGTATTTTCAAGAAACTATGTATTGTTTGAAAACCCGGTTTCTCTTGATATGATTTTTTGATGCGTCCAACATGAGATTTCTCGGTTCTGAGATTTATGATATATACCCGATGCGAGGAGTGAGTGGGCTATGTGCGGGTACATGGTGGGGCCCGGTACGGTTCCCCTCGGCAAGATGTTCGTGGTACAGACGATGAGCCTGGAAGGTGGGTAAGTACCTACCGGTGATTTTATTTGGACTCGACGGTTATCATGGGGATACCAACAGGAGTGATGTATGACATATCGTTAGGGCCAGTCATGGTGATAGTGCCTGAGTTATGAGGATTTACGGGTCGATGGTAGACAAGGGTTCATGTTGTTTCGAGTGTCGGTGTTTTACACTCAGGTTTTCCATGATTTGTACGTATCGTCGGTGGACATACGTGGTTGATATCCTCATACTTATACACACACACACACACATACAAGTATATGTTTTCATGATGTTTCAGGTGTCGATGTTTGACACTCAGGTTCCATGAGACTTACAGGATGTGAGGGCCGATCTGAGGATGCGGTGCTTGAGGATTTAGGATTTGATGTTTCAGTGAGGGACACTGGTGTTTTCCCATACTGATGATTTTGCATGAGGTTTTATTATATCATCCCACACACTCAGGATTATTCTGATATGCATTGCTTCATGTAGTTGTAGTACCCTGCTGATGTACCTTTACATGATTTTGCATATCCATACTGCCATACTGATGCTATCAGATTACATGTGCTAGATTTATAGCTGTTCGCGCATACTTGCGATTATAGTATGATGTTATTTACTATTCACGAGTTGGCAACTCACCCCCGTTATGCCACAGTGTTTTGCAGGACTTACCCTTTGAGTAGTCGCGGCAGGGCGTCTTATCATCTCTACTTTTGCGGATACCGCTACAGTTGGCTGTGAGGCCTTTGCTTTTAGGTGGGTTTGCGGTTATCTGTTTGTACATTGTTTATCTTTTTGTTGGATCTAATATTCTCCATCTAACACTTCTTTTTTTGACTTAGAGACGAGTTATGAGGATTCGGTGCTGTATTATTATTTTGGTGACTTTGGGTGCCGTGCTCGTGGAAGCCGGTTTTGTTGAAAAGTTTTACTTCCTTATGTAGTTTTCTTTTATATTTCTTCGCTTCGGCGTCGCATATATGTTTGTGGTGGTTGTCTTCGCCGTTGGGCGTGATTTGCTCCCGTTTGGGATGTTTTTTTATATTATCTATGTTGTACCCGTTTTCGGGGCTAGTTTTTACAAAGGTGGTGCTGCCGAAATTTTCAAGAAAGAAAACTAAAGTTAAAGATTTTTACTTAAGAGTTTCCGAATGCTTTAAACTATGTATTTTCTCCATTTATCCCATTTGGGTGGTTTAGATTTCTGGGTTTCGGCTTACTTAAATTACGTACGCCTGTAGACATTGCGTGGTTTAAGGGCCGGTCATGTGCCTAAATTTTGGGTCGTGACAATAGATCATCTATTTTTGATGTGACGGTCATAGGCTTTGACTTCATCAGAATAGGAGATGGATCTGTTAAAAAGGTAGTAGCGTGGCATGTCCTGGTATTTGGATGACATACACTTGTAGGAAGTGATATTCCTACACTACGATCGGTTATACTGTGGTTGTCACACGTTGGTTTCTCCACATAGGATTTGGATATTATATCTAACATTCTGGTTACTAGATCCATGGTTTTAGATCAAGATTTGGGTAGTTTCCCAATCTGGGTACTTAGACAGTATTCTAAAGGTGTTTTAGAATAGACGACTCCTGGTATGGTAGTGTACCTGCAGGTGATGGAGTCACCCTCTCCAAAGGTGTCTTACAGACTAAAGAGGAGAGGAATGTGCATGATTGGCATATCACTTGCTTAGGCAAGTGAGTCAATCATGAGATGTCAAGTACCACACCAGATGTTGTTTTTGCACTAGATGCAATAAATTGATATATTAATCCAATCCTGGAGAAACATTCGGAAGCGGTTTTAGAACATAAGTGAATGTTCTAGGGATTTGATAATGACAGCCTCCTTCGAGAGACGGTTATCATTCCAGGCTTCAAGGTGACCAGGATGACAGAGTGACTGTCAGAGTTATAGTTTTCCCTCTGACAAGGGGCAGTAGTTTGGACAGGTGGTCCAAGCGGATACTGAGGGAGGCATGACGCAGGATACTGATAAAATTCAGTTGACGGTACAGTCTAAGAAGTTACTGGATTTGGAGTTCATTTGTGAACTGGTTCCCATCAGATATCCAGACATATTCTAAGACAGGTATTGCTTATTTCGGGAGATAGCTTTCTCCGCAAACTTGAGATTAAGAGAGACATGGAAAGAAACCTCAGGGCGGATCCACTCACTGAGGCTATTTCTCGAAAGCACTAGTTTTACAAATGAGCTTTGTGAAACTGATTAGTAGAGGAGTTGGGTGTTCGGTATTACACAGGCAGTGAGTATGTGACATCGCAATAATTGGCCTTAAGTGCAAGTGGGAGATTGTTGACTATAGTGCCCTCAAGTTAATTATTAGTGAACAGGAACATGATTGAGGGAGGACCTATACCGGTAGAACAATCTTACTTGAGATGATATTATGCTATCTGGTTTGTCTTTATCATTATGTACATGCTTCAGGTGATAGTACAGATCACTATAACATGTTGATAGAGCCCATAGGATTCTTGCTGGACTATCAGCAGTATGATGACGATCATATACGTGAGAGTTAGGCAGTCTATAGGCACAACCTTAAAGTGTCCTTAGTCATAGGAGTTTTTAGACCGGGCATCGATACTCTATGAGTAGACTAGTGTATACGAATCGAGACCCCGACGAGGGGCGATGGCCAGTCTCACAAGACATCGGTGTCAGTTGGTTCACCTAAGATAGTATACAGGTGCTCATTGGGTTATGAGTACACCGGACGGACTCACCGGGAACTTGCTAGTTGGTATTATACCTATTGTCAGATAGCAGTTCCCAGGTGACATATGTACAGGTTGGTCTATCGACCTGAGATCGTCATTTATCTCATGTGAGTTCCTACTGTACTTTGATTATTACCCTACCATGGCTCAGCGGAGTCGGGCAAACAGGTTTTAGTTGGGTACAGTCCCGAGCCATATGAAGACAGTGAGCGAATCGTCAGGGGATTCGTCTCTCCCGGTATTGGGGGTTGAGGTCACGGAGTGCACGGATGGCCATCACCAAAAATCCTCGGCCGGGGTAGTCGAGAATTACCTATCTAGGATCGATAGTTTCTCAGTTGGTGATAGGCTTCATACCGACACTAAATGTCAAGTTATTAGGGGTCTGACTTTATCCACCCCCTAGGCTCGACATGCGATACTCATAGACGAACGGACCAGACTGTACGGATATTGTCACTGTCAGGCTTAGTAGGGTTTCAGGATGAGTTCGCTCGTCGGCCTCCCTTTCCCACAATACCTTGGTAGCCGTTACGTACAGCTAGTGCCACTGACATGCTTGTGGTTAAACCCACTGCCAGCGTATTAACGAGACTTTAGAGCCCCACACAGAGGGTTTCCCTAATTCAGGTGAAACGTTGAAGTGGCCGTATAGTTTTATGGCAGTGTTCGATCAAATACGTGCACTTGTCCATGGATCATGATCGCACGGATCATATTAGTGGGCTTTGGTTTAAGCCGGATCCTAATATTAGATTGTTGGATACTTTCGTCACGTAGTATTCGTATTCAGTCGGAATACGGATGCGGGTATGTATATACGGATGAGGGGTAATCTTGTAATCCGTTACAAGATTTCTTTAGTTGATGCCATTTCTTTTTGTTGGATTAAACATTTATTTAAAATGTTTATTGGTAGAAAATGTGAGTGCAGGTTTTGACCTTGAGCATTAATTCATGTCACATGCACTTGGTGACTCATGGTCTTGGTTCTTGTGGTGATTTATTGTGACATGGATTGATTTTTGAGGCCATTATAATTGTGTGGGATATTTTAGAGAGAGAGGGCTGTTTTGTTATGGCATGGGATTATTCTTTAGTTCATATAAGTGCTCTCAAAATATCTCACACAACAACACAAGCCATTTCTTTACTTGCTTCTTTCTTGAGCTCACTTTTTCCTCCATGGGCATCTTCTTCAACCTCACCCATCCCTCTCATGAGTTCAGAATCCATGGGTGTATTGAGACAAAGTTTTCACACACATTCTCTACTTCATCTTGAGCACCTAGGTTAGCAAACTAGTGGTTCGGGTTGCTTCGGTTTGAAGCGGGAGCCCGTATAAAGGACCCTCGACGTGGGTCTTCTTCGACGATGGGAGATCAGAGAGCAAACTACATCGGGGCATCCATGAGGAGCTTGGGAAGAGGTTAAAGACCGAAGGACATGGATCGATCGGTATTACCTCTCTTAAGACTTTATAGATTGCTAGTAAATGGTCAATGGTAGATCCGGGTAAATGGTTGTGGTAGCACCAAGTTTTACAAATTTTTGTTCCGCATTTGGCCACGGATAAATGGCCGGGGCGCTGCCGTAACCGAACACTGATGATTACTTGAATGAAGATCTAACTTAGAGAAAATACAAGATCCACTTAGCTGATCGAATAAATCGTCGATACGCGGTAGCGAATACTTGTTCTTTATCGTTACTTCATTCAAGGCTCTATAATCGATGCGCATTCTGTATGAACCTTCCTTCTTCTTCACAAGCAGTACCGGTGACCCCAACTTTAAGTGCTGGGACGAATCCATCCTTTCGCCAATAATTCGTCTAACTGAGTTTGGACTTCTTTCAAACCTTCCGTGTAGGGTTCCTGAGCACACTAATGAGGTCTCACAAGGCATCAACCATGCCAAATTCAAAAAATTCCGGTGCCTAGAAACCCTAATGCGATCGTTAACTAGAGATTAGGCGAAACTACAAGCTACTAAACTGCTTTAGCACTAAGTGAACGGAAAATACAACCTTTGTAGATCCGGTCAACCACTTCTCTAGCTCCGTGATGACGTCCCTTCGCTGCGATAACCGGGATCCCGGACTCTAGCGATGGTTTCGTCGAAGAAATGATCGGGCTAGGTCGTCGACTTCGATGCCGAAGATGATCTACGTCGAGGCAACTCAAGATCAAGCTCTAACTTCACCAAGTCATGAAACTTGTGAAGAAAACACCCTATACAACTTGGCAAGTGGTAGAGGATGAAGAAATAGGAAGTGGGTTCACTTTAGAATTGGATTTCTCACTCTTTTTCTCAAGTCACCATTGAAGCTAGCAAGCTTCTTTCTTCTTGAAGAAGAAGAAGAAGAAGAAAAAGAATATGATAAGAATGATAGATAATAGAAAATAAAATGATTCTTATCATATTAGCAACCATAGTTAAGTGTAGAGAATGAACTAGGGTTTAGTTAAAGGGTTAGGGTTTAGGAAAGAAACAAAATGGTTTGACTTTCAAAGCTTCATGAAGCTTCAAGTGAAAACCAAATAAAGTCACCATTTTATTTCTTACCAAAATGAATAAATAAATAAATGAATAAGTAAATAAAGCAAATGAAATGAAACCCTAACCCTTTATTAAACATGGTTTAATTCAAACATACACCCAAGTTTGCATGCATCATCAAACATGATACAATCTTGTGCACAAAAATATATCACATATACAATGTGCACAAACAAGTGAGAAAAACATCTTAAGTGAACCAATATTAGTTAATGTAAAGTAATATATCAAATATATAATTATACATTAAATCATTAAATCAACACTTGATTTAACGATCCGGTCATATCACATATGACCGAATAATATCCAATGTATCGACTTATCGAATCAATCCTCGATTCGATAACTAGGTTATATCGCATACAACCAATCGATACATTCATCGCGAGAATAGAATACGGTATCACATACACGCATTATTCTCGGTCCCGCACATATCTCATATGCGCTCCTATTTCGTTTCGATTGAGCCAGGAAACCTCTGTGTAGGACTCTAAAGACTCGTCAATACACCGGCAGCAGGTGATGATCATATCAAACACCGACAAGCCGCAAGCTGTCTGCTAAATGTAACGGCCACCCGGGTATTGAGCGATCAGAAGATCGACGAGCAAGCCCGCTCGCACTCCTGTGAATCCAACCAGCAACACTTACCGTACAGTCCGGTCTGATCGTCTGATATGTCGCATATCTTGCCTAAGGGTTGTAAACGTCAGACCCCAGTAGCTCGATAAGTCGTGTCGATATGAGGTCTATAACAGTTCGAGAAACTACTGGTAACACTTACCAGTAAATCTCAGCAACCCTAGCCAGGGATTTTCGGTTTTAGCCAATCGAACACAGCGCAACATCAACTCCCTATACCGGGAGAGACGAATCCTCTCCTATCGCTCATTGCCTCCATGTGATTCTGGACTGTACCCAAAAACCACCGTTTTCCACACCCTCTTGGATGTGGTAAGGTGGAAATCAAAGCACAGTAGGAATTACACAAGACTCTATGACGATCTCGGGTCTACAGACTAACCTGTACCAGTGTCACCAGAGAACTGCCATCTGACGTAAGGTATAATACCATCTGGGAGTTCTCGGCGAGTCCGTCCAGTGTACCCAGTCTCCACTGAGCACCCGTATATCATATCTGATGTCAAACACCAATGGATATGGGATCATCCATTGCCCATCTGTATGGGTCGAGAAGGTATACGCTAGTCTACTATGGTATATCGATGCCCCGTCTCGATACACCCACGACTAGGGACCTTGAAGGATGTACTTATGGACTACCATGTCCCTACTAGTATGATCTGTATCATAGTCCAGGTAGTCAAGTACACATCCTAAGGGCTTTACCTGTTAGTGTATATGCCCTAGAGGCCATTACTGTATCATACTAGCTTGTATATTACTTAATGGAAGCTTGGGATATTCACAGTTGTATATACAATCTTGCTCGAAATGGTAGTATGCTACTTGGTTTGTCTCTGCTTTAATATGTGCATGTGTTTCTTTTAGCATATTGCTGGTATACATATTAGTAGAGCCCTTAGGATCTTTGCTTGATTACCAGAGTTGTGATGGCGCTCGCACTCGTGGGAGCTGGGTAATCTATAAGCACATCCTTATACAGGTCCCTGGTCGTTGGACTATCGAGACAGGGCATCGATACTCCGGAGTAGACTAGCGTATGCGCTTCTCATCCCAGTGTGGGAGACGGTCTGTCCCACAGCCGTTAGTACGTCGTACTTGGGATAGTATGCGGGTGCTCGTTAGGTTACGAGTACACTGGACAGGACTCGTCGGGAACTGTTGGTTGGTAATATACCTATCGTCAGTCATCAGTTCCCAGGTGACATGAGTACAGCTTAGTCCGCTGACTTGACACTGTCACTTCGCCTCGAGTGTGTTCCCACTGCACTTTGATTACTACCCTACCACGGCTCAAAGGAGCTGTGCAAACAGGTAGTTTTTGGGTGCAGTCCCGAAGCACTTGGAGGCAGTGACGGTTAGACAGGATTCGTCTCTCCCGGTATTGGGGGTTGACATCGCGCTGTGTCTTGGAGAGCCATTACATGAGTAGTCCCTGGCCAGGGCAAGCGAGATATACTGGTAGGTTTCCAGTGTTATCTCAGGGTGTTCTGGGCTACACTCCGACACGACTTGTACCGCTATTAGGGGACTGACGTTCACCGCCCCCTAGGCCCGCCATGCGATGTATCAGACGAACAGACCGGACTGTACGGAGACTGTCACATACAGGCTCAGTAGGAGTGCAGATGGGGTTCACCTCGTCAGTCTTCTTATCGACATCTACCTGGGGACCGTTACGTACAGCTAGTGCCGCTTGCGGTCTGTGGTTAAACCCACTGCCAGCGTAGTGTCGAGTCTTTAGAGTCCCACACAGAGAGCTATTCGCCTTTAGGCAAAACGAGTAGAGGTCGCATGGTTTTGCGACAGGGTTCGTTCGCATCCGCGCACTTGTGCACGTTTGCTGTCCGGACAGTTTATACTAGCGGGCTTTGGTTTAAGCCGGATCCTAGTATATGATTTGAGATTGGTTTTTCTCAGGGTATTCGTGTTCCTCGGATCACGAATGCGGGTGCGTATGCACAGTTGCTTGAGATTGGGGGAGAGGACCTTGTTTAGGGTTAATGGCTTTTGTCATTTTATTAACCCTATTGATTTTGTGTGGATTATTGTTAATTGATAATTAGCTTAATTATTGTGCATGGTTGTTGTTGACAATTTGACTTCATTGACTTGTTGACCATGTTGACAACTTGACCATAATCATTTCATTTGGAAGATGCTCTTTGATCTTTGCAAAAATGAAATGATAATGGTCAATTCATGATTTATCATGACAATTTTCAAGCTAATTATCTAATTAAAATTATCCTCACATATTAGTGAGAATGGCTCACTATTTTCTCATTCTATTATTTTATTTCTCTCTCTTGCTCATCCTCTCCCTCAAGCTCTCTCCCTCTCATGTGTTGAGAAACAAAAAGCTTGAGAAAAACCCTCTCTTGATCTTCTCTTCTCACTTCTAGGGTTCAAGTCTTAGCATTTCTTGCACTCTAGTTACTCCTAGCTTGGAGTTGAAGCTAAAGGTGGTGGCTTTCAAGTGGATCTTTCTTTGACGGGAGAAGACAAGCAAGGTGAACTCTTTCTACCATACCTAGGAGCAAGGAGAGAAGGACTAAAGACCAAAGGTATAACCTTTCTTCACTTAGCTACTTTGTAGTTAGGGTTAGCTAGTTTATGTTTAGCAAAGATCCTCACAAGCATAGTCCATGTTGCCTAAGTCATTAAAAATCCGATTTTTATTATGTTTTCCGCCTCCCCGTAAGCACCGGGGTGGGCAACACGGACTTACAGTGGTATCAGAGCCTAACTAAACCTAAACTAGTTAAGTAGTTAAGTGTAACGAAGTTCGGAACCGGAAAAATCACAAAACCAAACTTTTACAAAATCCAAGTTTCTGTTAAAATTTTTCCTGCTCTAAATGAAAAACTTTATACATGTAAAATCGTCTCAGGGTTTTGTGAATACACCCAAGAAAAACGATACCCTAATTCCCTCAAGTCGCCGCCCTTCCGCCGCATAAAGTAGGTATATGCGGCGGAACCGCCGCGGATTGTCGTGATCGGCGCATCGTTTTTCGTGCAGAGTGTGTTGTTGTTGGTTTTGGGATTTTTAGGATATATTATATGTACCCAGATTTTACAGAAAAGAAATTTCCTTTTGGGGTCCTATAATTCCGTATTTTTCCGAACTTCACTGCACTTTAACTATATCGGTTATATCTGTAATGCTTGCATGTATTGAACGTCGGCTAATCGCTATAAGACGATTAGTCGGGGTTATACATGATCTGTGATTGTTATTGGTTTGTGGATATGAATGGATTGGATTGTCGCGGGTGAATAGCCGGGTTGGATGTGAGATGAGCGTTGTTTTTTCTTTCATTCATTTGTAACATGTAAATTGATGTAATAATATTCTTTGTATGGCCGCACAACCGGGTCGGGGTTGTAGCCGTCATTGTATAATTCTTTTTACTGTTTTTGCTCCTAGGATAGACCCATGGAGGGGGTGCACAAACTACCGGGTATCTCGAAGTGCCGAGTGGCCTACTCACGGTGGTGAGGGAGGTTGCTTCGCTTCGGGTGCTTGGCGGGTAGTTTGCCGCACCCGTAGGGGTCTTGGGTGGGGTATTGGCTATTCACCGCGACCGTGTAATCCGCTTTGCGTTGCAGGCTCGAACGCATTGCGGATTCCTAGTATATCCAATATATTCATCTGTGATCTGTAATGTCTATCATTGCTATATATTTATATATAATAACTATTTAGGCGTTGCTTATGTTTTACAGCCGCGCTAGCCCAGCCCCCGCTCTGTCGTTAGTTAAGTAACCTAACGGGTGATGACGGGGCCCCGTGGCGAATGCGAATGGCATAAGCGTACGTCATATTTTGGTTGTTTTCTGCAATGGTAGGGTTAAATGATGGGACGCATTAAAAGAACTAATGCAAGAAATAAACCAAGTAAAAATCGATTGGAACACTTTGAAAACCACTCGGTTCTTTTCAAAACTAAAACTTTTAAACGCGGAGCTTGAACCACTCCTTTTAAAAGCTATCTCGTTCCATCGATTATATCAAGTTCACTACGTTCACGGTTTCGCCAAAACCATCCGTAGCCCTCCGTCATTCCACATGAATGGTCAAAAGTATTCAAGCTATGTATTTTGGCCAAAGTCAAGGCATAGTGATTGGTAGCGTTTGGGTATTCATGTGCAGCATAGATAGATGCGTTGGTTTGGGACAGTCGTGCTGCCATTTTGGCCAAAGCCAAGGGTAGGTACGGGTGGGTCCAAATTAACCAGGAGAATGACGGGTAGAACTTGACATGTGACTTATGATATTTTGGCCAAAGTCAAGGTCATAAGAACATGGGGCAAAAATCCACATCGGGAGTTTCATAAGTACTGAAACTTGCTAGCGTTGCATACCATTTGGAGTGTGATGATTCTGGTAGGATTCTTTCGGTTTTATCACGCGATGATATTTGGATCCCGATCCTACTGTGAGTATATGCTACTCCTCGGGAAAACTCTCACTTAACGATCAATGCTATAAACCTAGTAGGTGCCTAGAAAGGTGTTAGCGGGGCTACGCCCACAGGGAAAAGAGGTTACTTAATTAAGGAACTTCGCGAAAGCGTTGGAAAACCTCCCTCGAAGTACCGACACTGGCCTGGCTGAACGGTTAAGCAAGTATTGTACGGTGAGAATGATCCCGGCTAATCCTTTTCTTTATGGTTTGAGAAGGGATTCGAGAAACAGTGGGAGCCATCCAGTTTAGACAAACTAAAAACCACTCTAAACTTGCAAGAGCATCATGCTAAAGTGTTTCTTTTCTCTCTCCTAATTGCAGCGACCATTCAAGATGACCGGACTTAAGTTACTATTAGATAAAAACATATTGACAGGGCCAAACTACAAAGATTGGCTCAGGAATGTCAAGATGGCTATCACTTATGACAAGCTGGGGTATATAGTTACCACCAAAGCTCCCCCCGTCCCAGGTCCCACCTCCAGCGTCACGGATGTAGAAATCCGTAAGACATGGGAGATAGATTGCGCGAGGGCCAAATGCCTCGTACTAGCCTCGATGGACAATGACCATCAGAGGAGGCACGAGAATATGGACCTAGAGTCCATATTTCTCCATACAAAAGAACTGTATGGAGAGCAGTCTCGTATCGCAAGATACGAAGTGTCGAAGAAGCTCTTTTCGGCAAGGTTGGCCGTCGGATCATCGGTAGCGGACCACGTGCTTAAGATGATCGGCTACATAGAGGAGCTCGCGGACCTTGGGACCACGTTGGAGAATGAACTCTATACTGATCTGATTCTCCAGTCCCTTCCTTCCACTTACGCCCAGTTCATTCTTAACTTCAACATGCAAGGAAAGGAGGTTGAACTTGCCGAGCTTCTGAACATGTTGAGGACTGCTGAGGGCACCCTACAGAAGGGTAGGGAGACATCCACTTTGTTTGTAGGAGGATCTTCCTCTTCTAGGTCCAGGGCGAAAGCCAAGGGCAAGAAGAAGAAAGCCCCCGCCAAACCAAGAGGCGGTGTCGGTAAAGTGGATACGAAGGGAAAGGGTAAAGCAACAAAGGTAGCGGGGAAGCTGGTGGGGAAGGAAGAATGCTTCTATTGTCACAAAAGTGGCCACTGGAAACAAGATTGCAAGGCTTGGAAAGCCAGAACACAGGATTTGAAGCGAGTTGCAGCTTCAGCTTCAGGTGTGTATGTTATTGAAAACTGTCTATCAATAAACTCTACATCCTAGGTATTGGATACCGGATCAGGATCTCATATCTGTAATTCTTTGCAGGCGTTGAGAAAGCGTAGAGTTTTGAAGACAGGTGACATGACCCTCAGAGTTGCGAACGGTGCTAGCATGGATGCAGAGGCCGTGGGGGACTATCACCTGGGATTATCAGATGGACACTTTTTGGTTTTGCGTAGTTGTTATTATGTACCAAATGCAACCTGTAATATCATTTCTGTATCTTTATTATCTAAAGAAGGTTATGAATTTGCATTTGTAAGTAATGTAGTGAACATTCACCTTAATCAAGTGTTGATTGGGTCAGGTACATTAAACAACGGTATTTACGTTTTAAACCAACCACAGGTTTTCAATATCCAGAATACACATAAAAGAAAGTCTCCAGAAATTAATAAAACTTTCTTATGGCATTGTAGACTGGGTCACATCAACGAGAGAAGATTGACTAAGTTACATACTGAAGGATATTTAGATTCGTTCGAATATCAATTATATGCAACTTTTCAATCCTGTCTCAAAGGAAAGATGACAAAGGCTCCGTTTTCTGGACACGGAGAAAGAGCGAGCGAGCTCTTGGGACTCGTACACAGCGACGTATGCGGTCCAATGTCTACACATGCGCGAAGCGGTTTTTCTTACTTCATAACTTTTACGGATGATTTTTCAAGGTACGGTTATGTCTTCTTAATGAAACATAAATCCGAGGCTTTTGAAAAATTCCAGGAATATAAGAGTGAAGTAGAAAAACAGACCGGCAAAAGTATCAAGATCCTAAGATCGGATCGAGGAGGAGAATACTTAAGTGCCGAATTCCTGAATTACTTAAAAGAGAATGGAATTCTCTCTCAGCTTACTCCTCCATACACTCCGCAACATAACGGTGTATCGGAGAGACGGAACCGAACCCTATTGGATATGGTACGGTCCATGATGAGTAACGCTGAGTTACCGCGATCGTTCTGGGGGTATGCGCTAGAAACAGCTGCATATCTTTTGAACCGTGTTCCCACTAAGACTGTGCCTACCACACCATATGAGTTATGGAGTGGGAAGAAACCCTATCTTAATCACATTAAGACATGGGGATGTCCAGCTTTTGTAAAAAAGCAGCATGCGGACAAGCTCGAGGCACGCTCAGTACAGTGCAAGTTTGTGGGATATCCAAAGAACTCCAAGGGATATTACTTCTATTACGAAGAGGAACAAAAAGTCCTTGTTTCTCGCCATGCCCACTTTCTAGAACATCAGTTCATAGAAAAAGAATTAAGTGGGAGCGCAATAGAACTGGAAGAAATTCCAGAACTACAAACTATTACTGAAAGCTTAGTGGAACCAGAAGGTTCAAAAGAACAGGACATTCCTACGCCGCTCCGCAGGAGTAGTAGGCAGTCTCATCCGCCCGAGAGGTACTAAAGTTTCCTCATTGACGGGGATAGAGAGGACTGCATCCTAGATTGTGATGAGCCTACTAGCTTCCAGCAAGCCATTCAGAGCGTCGACTCGGTAAAATGGCTGGATGCAATGCGGACCGAGATGGAGTCCATGTACACCAACAAAGTATGGACGTTGGACATTGCTCCAGACGGGGTAAAACCCGTAGGATGCAAGTGGATCTTCAAAAGGAAGATTGGTGTAGATGGACAGGTTGAGACCTATAAAGCTAGACTGGTAGCAAAGGGTTTTCGTCAGCGACCTGGTTTGGACTATGACGAAACCTTTTCTCCAGTAGCTATGCTGAAATCCATTCGGATCCTTCTTGCCATCGCTGCTTTCCACGATTATGAGATTTGGCAGATGGACGTAAAGACAGCTTTTCTAAATGGTCATTTAGAGGAGTGTGTCTATATGGACCAGCCAGAGGGTTTCATTCAGGGTGGGAGCAGCGGAAAGGTGTGCAAGTTGCTCAAGTCCATTTATGGACTCAAGCAGGCATCGCGGAGTTGGAACATCTGTTTTGATGAGACGGTCAAAGAATTTGGCTTTATCAAAAATCCAGATGAACCATGCATCTATTGTAGATTTGTAGCGAGAACTGTAGTATTCCTCGTTTTATACGTGGATGACATTCTCTTAATAGGAAATGACATTCCTATGCTACAATCTGTCAAGGGGTTCTTGTCACACAGGTTCTCCATGAAAGACCTAGGTGATGCCTCCTACATTCTGGGTATCCGGATCTACCGTGACAGATCCAAGAGGATATTAGGACTCTCGCAGTCCAGGTACATCGACACCATACTGAAGAGATTCAGTATGGAAGATTCCAAGCGCGGTAATCTACCGGCTTGTCACGGGATCACCCTCTCCAAAGAGATGTCTCCCAAGACTGATTTGGAGAGGGATCGCATGTCTATTATACCCTACGCTTCTGCGGTAGGCTCTATAATGTATGCGATGTTATGTACCAGACCGGATGTGGCTTATGCACTGAGTGTGGTAAGCAGGTATCAGTCAAACCCAGGGGAGAAACATTGGATAGCAGTAAAGAACATTCTCAAGTACCTGAGAAGGACTAAGGAGATGTTCTTGGTGTATGGCGGAAAAGACCTGCAGGTTGAGGCCTTTGCTGACTCCAGCTTCCAGAGTGACAAGGATGATTCCAAGTCCATGTCGGGTTTTGTCTTTACCCTCAATGGAGGGGCGGTGTGTTGGAAGAGCTCCAAACAGGAAACCGTTGCTGACTCGACTATGGAAGCGGAATACATCGCTGCATCTGATGCCGCAAAAGAAGCTGTCTGGATGAGGAAGTTCTTGAAAGAACTTCAGGTGGTTCCGTCCATTGTTGACCCAATACCTCTGTATTGCGACAACAACGGGGCTATAGCTTTAGCGAAGGAACCCAGGTCCCATCAGAAATCCAGACACATCTTGAGGCGGTATCACCTGATCAGGGAGATCGTGGATCGCCAGGAGATCGAGGTCCGGAGAGTTGCATCAGAGGATAACACAGCAGATCCATTCACCAAGGCCTTGCCCCTGACTCAGTTCGAGCGGCTGATCGAGATGATAGGTCTTCGATACGCCAGTACATGGCCTTAGTGCAAGTGGGAGATTGTTAGTGTATATGCCCTAGAGGCCATTACTGTATCATACTAGCTTGTATATTACTTAATGGAAGCTTGGGATATTCACAGTTGTATATACAATCTTGCTCGAAATGGTAGTATGCTACTTGGTTTGTCTCTGCTTTAATATGTGCATGTGTTTCTTTTAGCATATTGCTGGTATACATATTAGTAGAGCCCTTAGGATCTTTGCTTGATTACCAGAGTTGTGATGGCGCTCGCACTCGTGGGAGCTGGGTAATCTATAAGCACATCCTTATACAGGTCCCTGGTCGTTGGACTATCGAGACAGGGCATCGATACTCCGGTGTAGACTAGCGTATGCGCTTCTCATCCCAGTGTGGGAGACGGTCTGTCCCACAGCCGTTAGTACGTCGTACTTGGGATAGTATGCGGGTGCTCGTTAGGTTACGAGTACACTGGACAGGACTCGTCGGGAACTGTTGGTTGGTAATATACCTATCGTCAGTCATCAGTTCCCAGGTGACATGAGTACAGCTTAGTCCGCTGACTTGACACTGTCACTTCGCCTCGAGTGTGTTCCCACTGCACTTTGATTACTACCCTACCACGGCTCAAAGGAGCTGTGCAAACAGGTAGTTTTTGGGTGCAGTCCCGAAGCACTTGGAGGCAGTGACGGTTAGACAGGATTCGTCTCTCCCGGTATTGGGGGTTGACATCGCGCTGTGTCTTGGAGAGCCATTACACGAGTAGTCCCTGGCCAGGGCAAGCGAGATATACTGGTAGGTTTCCAGTGTTATCTCAGGGTGTTCTGGGCTACACTCCGACACGACTTGTACCGCTATTAGGGGACTGACGTTCACCGCCCCCCTAGGCCCGCCATGCGATGTATCAGACGAACAGACCGGACTGTACGGAGACTGTCACATACAGGCTCAGTAGGAGTGCAGATGGGGTTCACCTCGTCAGTCTTCTTATCGACATCTACCTGGGGACCGTTACGTACAGCTAGTGCCGCTTGCGGTCTGTGGTTAAACCCACTGCCAGCGTAGTGTCGAGTCTTTAGAGTCCCACACAGAGAGCTATTCGCCTTTAGGCAAAACGAGTAGAGGTCGCATGGTTTTGCGACAGGGTTCGTTCGCATCCGCGCACTTGTGCACGTTTGCTGTCCGGACAGTTTATACTAGCGGGCTTTGGTTTAAGCCGGATCCTAGTATATGATTTGAGATTGGTTTTTCTCAGGGTATTCGTGTTCCTCGGATCACGAATGCGGGTGCGTATGCACAGTTGCTTGAGATTGGGGGAGAGGACCTTGTTTAGGGTTAATGGCTTTTGTCATTTTATTAACCCTATTGATTTTGTGTGGATTATTGTTAATTGATAATTAGCTTAATTATTGTGCATGGTTGTTGTTGACAATTTGACTTCATTGACTTGTTGACCATGTTGACAACTTGACCATAATCATTTCATTTGGAAGATGCTCTTTGATCTTTGCAAAAATGAAATGATAATGGTCAATTCATGATTTATCATGACAATTTTCAAGCTAATTATCTAATTAAAATTATCCTCACATATTAGTGAGAATGGCTCACTATTTTCTCATTCTATTATTTTATTTCTCTCTCTTGCTCATCCTCTCCCTCAAGCTCTCTCCCTCTCATGTGTTGAGAAACAAAAAGCTTGAGAAAAACCCTCTCTTGATCTTCTCTTCTCACTTCTAGGGTTCAAGTCTTAGCATTTCTTGCACTCTAGTTACTCCTAGCTTGGAGTTGAAGCTAAAGGTGGTGGCTTTCAAGTGGATCTTTCTTTGACGGGAGAAGACAAGCAAGGTGAACTCTTTCTACCATACCTAGGAGCAAGGAGAGAAGGACTAAAGACCAAAGGTATAACCTTTCTTCACTTAGCTACTTTGTAGTTAGGGTTAGCTAGTTTATGTTTAGCAAAGATCCTCACAAGCATAGTCCATGTTGCCTAAGTCATTAAAAATCCGATTTTTATTATGTTTTCCGCCTCCCCGTAAGCACCGGGGTGGGCAACACGGACTTACATTACCAACATGTAACAGAGAGACAATCAGTGTACACGTTAAGGTAAAGAGTAACCAGATAGTATACTATCATATCGAGCATGAAAGTCATCCCTATATATGTCCAAGCATCCACTACAATATACATCCTATGTATAGTAATGGCCTCTAGGGCATACATATAACTAACAATCTCCCATTTGCACTAGGGCCATCTGTTAGCAGTGGTTGTAGTATCTCATACACAACCATCCCATAAAAGTCTTTCTCTGGGAAAAGGCCTTTGTGAGTGGATCCGCCGTGTTGTCCTCTAAGTCTTCCCTCCTAACCTCGATCACCCTGGAGATCAACTATCTCCATGATCAGGTTATACTGCCTTAGAATATGTCTGGATCACTGATGGGACGGACGTTCCTTGGCATAAGCCACAACTCCATTGTCACACAATGGGAGGAACTAAGTTCATCTCATGAACAAATATACATCCAGACTGCCTCTTTGGTAGCATCTTAAGTAGCAATGTATCTTGCCTTTATCGTCTAGTTTGCCATGGTATCTAGCTTGGAACTCTTCCAACATACCGTCCCTCCACTGAGGGTAAAGACAATGCCTGCGACTGACATTCAGTCGTCCTTATCACCCTGGAACCTTTCCAGTGATTCTCCTTAGGATCCATTGATACCATCTCACTACAACTAGTGAGTATCCTAATATCCAATTAGATCTATCTCATAGATCCAAAACCCAGGATTTAGTAGGTATCACTTTGATCCTATATGGAAAATCATTATGATAAGCGGAGATTGACCGAGCGTAGCATAGGAAACTCCTTCCCAATCAAGAGTATGTCATCTACGTACTCTACGAGGATCACTACCATACTCCCTACTACCTTTTTGTATATACAAGGTTCATCTACCATTTTGACGATGTCAAACTGTTTGACTAACTCATCAAAACAGATGTTCCAACTCCACGATGCCTGCTTTAATCTGTAAAGCAACTTGCACATATTTCCGCTGCTCCCACTGTTTACGAAGCCCTCTGGCTGTGTACTTATAGACGTTCTCTTCTAAAACATTATTTTAGAAAAAGCCGTCATGACACCCAAACACCAGATATCATAGTCATGGTATGTAGCCGTGGTAAGTAGGATCTGGATGGACTTAAGCATAGCTCTTTAGAAAGGGTTTCATCATAATCCATACCTGGTCAATGATGCAAACCTTTAAGAAGTCTAGCTTTGAAAGTCTCAACTTTTCCATGTGCACTAAGTAATCTTCTCAAGATATACTTGCTCCAGATGGGGATTTAACCCTTCAGATAAAGCAACCAATGTCCATACCTTGTTGGTGTACATGGATTCCATTTCAGATCGCTAAGCATCCAGCCATTCTTACAGAGTCCCACTCCTGATGGCCAGCTCGAAACTAGTTGGGTCATCATCTCATGATGCAATCCTTGCTCCCACTGTCATAGAGAAACCGAAGCATCTCTCAGGTGGGTGAGGAACCCTGCTAGATCGGCGGAGAGGCTGAGGTTCGTTGGAATCTACTGAATCCTTTGGTTCTATCAAATCATCTGCTGTAGTTTGTATAGATGGAACATTTCCAGTTCTACAGAACTGACCTTGCCTCGATTTTGTCCGGATTTTGCTTTTAGTCATAGGACCGACAACCCCAAATCTTAACTAACTTAAGATATAGGCTCTTCCCTTTCCATATCACATATGAAGCGGTAGGCAACTGATTTGTTTAGAACCCTATTCAATAAGTATGCAACTTCATAAGTGCATAACTCCCAAAAAGAAATAGGTAACTCAGTAGTACTCATCATAGAGCACACCATATCAAATAGGGTGTATCTGCTCCGCCCTGATACACCGTTGTGCTGTGGTGTAATCAGAGGAGTAACACTGAGAGAGAAACTCATTCTCTTTTAGAATAGTCCAGGAATTTCGTGCTCAAGTATTCTCCTCCCTGATCACATCAAAGGACATAATACTTATACCCTTAGTTTTGGTTCTCTATTTCTAACTTATATTCTGTGAATATCTCAAAAGGTTCGGACTTATGTTTCAACAGGAACATATGACTGAATCTTGAGAGATCATCAGAGAATGTAATGAAGTAAAAAGAACCTATCTTGGCATGTGTAGACTGGGGACCTTCATACATCAGCATGTATCAATCCCAAAAGTTCACTAACTCTTTCTCTGTTTCCAGTAAACAGAGCTATGGTCATCTAATCTTTGTGACATGATTGGCAAGTTTCACAAGATGTAAATTCAAACTAATTTAAATATGCATCTAAATGTAACTTCAGCCAGTCGGGTCACATTGATATGACCTAGTCTACAATGCCTTAAGAAGGATTCGTTCATTTCTGAACTCTTCCTCTTGTGTGTGTTCTGTATACTAGGAACTGTAGTTTGATTTAGAACGTCAATGCTTTTAGATAACGTGCCTGAACCGATCAACTTTTGATATAGGAAATGTTCAAAACATTATCCAACAATACAAAATTATATCCTTCTTTACTAATAAAGAGACTGATATGATTTTGTATATCAGGTTCGGTATCTAATAACATTCGTTCAGAATCAATGTACTTGGAAATACAGGATGACAGTGACCAACAGACTTGGCTGCAACACTTGCCCCATTTTCTGTCTCATGAAACTTATCACCCGTTCTCAGTTCTTTACCTATCTGTAGCCCATGTAACAGATTACATATGCGGGATCCTGATACGGTATCATATACCCAGGACGTAAAGGACATTGAGAAACAGTTCTCTGTAATGAACACACCCGAAGATGATGCATCGGTATGCACTTTTTTCGTTTGGGCGGCACGGGAATTCTGGTAATCCCCAATTTCCTGCTCTGTCTTATAACAATTATAAGTTGGAGCGGGACGAACGTTCCCCAGCTCAGTATAACAAGCGGGTTCGGTCAATAATCCATATTATTATCTTGATTAAGGCGTGATATGGTCGCTACCTGGAGAGAGAGAGAAGAAAACACTCAGCGTATGCTCTTGCAAGATCAGATTGGTTATTATTTTATCTAATCAGGATGGCTCCCACTGTTTTTTATCAAATCTTCCTTCAAACCCTAAAAGGAAAGACTAGCCGGGATTAATTTCACCCTATAAGTTTGCCAATCTTTCAGCCAGGCCAATTTCGGTACTTTGAGGGAGTTTCCCCGTGCTTTCGCACGGACCTAATTACAGTAAACCTCATTTTCCCAGAGGCGTAACCCCGTTGACACCTTTCTAGACACCTACTTGATCGGCTAATTGTAATGTGTAAAACTCTCCAAGGAGTAACAATTACTCGTAGCGGGTATCGGGATCCAACTATCTCATAGAAGGTATGCAATTTCATTGCAAATTTCAACACTTGAAATACCCGATAATTTTGCCCCTAGCGTCCTATGACCTTGAGGGAGGCCAAACTACCCATAGTCCGCTAGTCAAGTTCAACCCGTCATTTCCTGATTGAATTAGAACCACCCGCACGACCCTTGACGGAGGCCAAACAACGCCATACGAATACCCTAATCCAATCGCATCGTATGCTAGCAGATAAGCAATAGTTAGCTACCGTACACTACGCCTTGACGGAGGCCAAACTACCGCAGCACGAATACTAACTAGTGTTGGTGTATATGCCCTAGAGGCCATTACTGTATCATACTAGTATGTATATTACTTAATGGATGCTTGGGATATTCACAGTTGTATAGACAATCTTGCTCGATATAGTAGTATGCTACTTGGTTTGTCTCTGCTTTAATTTGTACATGTGTGTTTATTCATTATATCACCTATACGCATTAGTAGAGCCCTTAGGATGTTTGCTTGATTACCGGCGTTGTGATGGCGATCACACTCGTGGGGGCTGGGTAATCTACAAGCACACCCTTAAACACGTCCCTAGTCGTGGGAGTATCGAGATAGGGCATCGATACTGCGGAGTAGACTAGCGTATGCGCTTCTCATCCCAGCACGAGAGACGGTCTGTCCCATAGCCGTCAGTACGCCGTACTTGAGATAGTATACGGGTGCTCGTTAGGTTACGAGTACACTGGACAGGACTCGTCGGGAACTGATGGTTGGTGTTATACCTATCGTCAGTTATCAGTTCCCAGGTGACATGAGTACAGCTTAGTCTGCTGACTTGACACTGTCACTTCGCCTCGAGTGTGTTCCCACTGTTCTTTGATTACTACCCTACCACGGTTCTACTGAGTCGTGCAAACAGGTAGTAGTTGGGAGCAGTCCCGAAGCACTTGTAGGCAGTGATGGTTAGACAGGATTCGTCTCTCCCGGTATTGGGGGTTGACATCGTGCTGTGTCTAGGAGAGCCATTATACGAGTAGTCCCTGGCCAAGGCAAGCGAGATATACTGGTAGGTTTCCAGTGTTATCTCAGGGTGTTCTGGGCTTCACTCCGACACGACTTGTACCGCTATTAGGGGACTGACGTTTACCGCCCCTAGGCCCGCCATGCGATGTATCAGACGAACAGACCGGACTGTACGAAGATTGTCACATACAGACTCAGTAGGAGTTCGGATGGGTTTACCTCATCGGCCTTCTTATCGACATCTACCTGGGGACCGTTACGTACAGCTAGTGCCGCTTGCGGTCTGTGGTTAAACCGACTGCCAGCGTAGTGTCGAGTCTTTAGAGTCCCACACAGAGAGTTTCCCTGCACTGAGCGAAACGTGTAGAGGCCGTATGGTTTTACGGCAGGGCTGCGATCACTTACGTACACTTGTGTGCGTATGGTGTTCGGGCAGGCAGTACTAGTGGGCTTTGGTTTAAGCCGGATCCTAGTATTGCATGGATGGATTTGTTTTGTCTTCTGCGCATCCGCATTCTACGGAATGCGGATGCAGCTGTGTATGCACAGTTTTTCGGAGCGATGAAGGAGGAGGTGCCTTATTAGGGTTTTGGCAATTGGTTCAGCCAAAACCGTTATGTGGCAGGCTCATTAGGGTTTTGACAGTTGTTTCGGTCAAAACCATTTTGAGGCTCATTAAGGTTTTGACAGTTCGTTTGGTCGAAACCATTATGAGCCGGGGACATTATTTACTAATCCTTTCATTGATAATTATGTTATGGCTAATTACATTGACCATTTGACCATCTTGATTTTGTTGACCGTTTGACCAAAGTTGACTAGGATCTTCTTGAAAGATCTAAAGTATTCTTTGGTTTTCTTTTTCTTTTTGTTATGATAATGGTCTTGTCATTTGTAGCCATCACCTTTATCTTGATGGGATTAGTAATGATAATGTTTTTTGCATTATTGCAACCATGGTTATGTTTTCTCTTGGTTAAGTTTTTCATTTGCTCATTCTCATTCTCGCTCTTGAAATGAGAAGCTCCATGGTTGTTAGCTAGCTCCTCTTTCCTCCTCCTCTTGATTTATATTTCTGATCTCATGTGTTGAGAGATAAAGATCCCACAAAGACAAAACCATTCATCTACCACTTCTACACAACCTAGGGCTTGTAGATTAGCAATCTCCTTGCCCTAGTTACCTCGGCTCGAGGTGGAGCTCGGTGTAAATCTCTCAGGTGGATCGTCTTCGACTCAAGGAGGCCGCGGAGGTGACCAAAGTCCGGATCAACCATCGGAGCAAGCAAAGAGAAGAACAACAAGAAGAGAAGGAGTTCAAGTTGAGATATAACCCCTAACCGAGTAGATAGATCTCTAGTTAGGATGCTAGTGTATTTTTTAGCAAAGATCCGGCTTTTACGGTCCATGTTACAAAGTTTTGAAAAATTTTGTTTTACCGTTTCCGCAACCCCGAAAATACCGGGAGAGGTAATGTGGACCTAACAGTGGTATCAGAGCCTAACTAAACACACCCTAGCATGTTAGCAAAGTATTTTGAATTTCGACCGGACAGAAACCGCAAAATTATCCCGAAAAAATTCAGTTTCTGCTGATTTTCAGATCTGTTCCAAAGTTAAAAATTCATGCACTAAAAATCGGCTCAGGATTTTGTTAGAATACTGAAGAAAAATGATCACCCAACTCGACTAAAGCGCCGCGGTTCCGCGGCATAAGCTTGCTAATGCCGCGGAAACGCGGCCGAGTTAACTCGGTTGGGGATCCTGTTTGCTGCAGTGTTCTTATATGGGTATTTTGGGATTTTTACAATATGACTTTTCTGCCCAGATCTTCCAGAAAGAAAAATTAGTTTTTGGTGCTTAAAAGTCCGTATTTTTGGTCGATGTTCTGTAGACTTTGGCTAATGGTTATATCTGTAATGTTTTATGTGTATTGAACGTCTACTAATCGCTATACGTCGATTAGTGGGGGTTATACATATCTGTGATCTGTGTTGTTGATGGTTTGTGTATATGAACTCGTTGGATTGTTGCGGATGAATAGCCGGGGTGGATATGAGATGAGAGTTTCTTTTTCTTTCATTCATGTAATAAATTTGTAAATTGATGTAATATTATTTGTATGGCCGCACAACCGGGTCGGGGTTGTAGCCGTCATTGTATAATTCTTTTTACTGTTTTTGCTCCTAGGATAGACCCATGGAGGGGGTGCACAAACTACCGGGTATCTCGAAGAGCCGAGTGGCCTACTCACGGCGCTGAGGGAGGTTGCTTCGTTTCGGGTACTTGGCGGGTAGTTTGCTGCACCCGTAGGGGTCTTGGGTGGGGTATTGGCTATTCATCGCGACCGTGTAATCCGCTTTTCGTTGCAGGCTCGAACGAATCGCGGGTTCCTAGTATATCTAAAGTGTTCATCTGTGATCTGGATTGGCTATCATTGCTGTATATCTATATATAATAACTATTTAGGCGTTGCTTATGTTTTACAGCCGCGCTAGCCCAGCCCCCGCTCTGTCGTTAGTTAAGTAACCTAACGGGTGATGACGGGGCCCCGTGGCGAATGCGAATGGCATAAGCGTACGTCATATTTTGGTTGTTTTCTGCAATGGTAGGATTTAAATGATGGGACGCATTAAAAGAACTAATGCAAGAAAATAAACCTAAAAGACGTTGTAGGAACAAGTTTTTCAAAAAAAAGCTGTTATTGCAAGGACGTTCATTTTTGTTTTGCATCGCGGTATTCGGTTATGAATGCCCAGCACCTCAGTCGACGAGGCAAGGGCCGAGATCCCTTCATCGGGAGTGACCCCTTGGACAAAAGTTTGCGTCAGGGTAATAACTTCACTATAGTCGATTATTCTTGCTTTGCATCGAGGTATTCAGTTTGGAATATCCTGCACCTCATTCGACGAGGAAAGAGCCGAGATCCCTTCACAGGGAGTGACCTCTTTGGCAAAAGTTTTCGCCACTATATTTTTTCAAAAAGATTACCAGGTTCCTTCAACGACATCAAGTTCATTACGTTAACGTGTTTTTCGCCAAAAACCCAGCCGTAGCCCTCCGTCATTTCCTACAAGTACTACTCAGTATTCGAACTACGTATTTTGGCATTGTTAAGTCGTAGTGATCGGTAGCTAAGTATTGCTTGTTTGCAGCCTTATTTTTCGGATTATTTAGGACAGTCGCATAACTATGTTGGCATTGTCAAGAGTTATGCGGGTGGGTCTAACTTAATCAAGGTAATGACGGGCCAAACTTGACTAACGGTTCATGATATGTTGGCATTATCAAGGTCGTGAATCGTTAGGGGCAAAAACCACATCGGGAGTTTCAAAAGAACTGAAACTTGCAGATTTAGCATACCTTCTGGAGTGTAGTGAATAGAGTGGATTCCATCTAGGTCATCACACAATGATAGTTGGATCCCGATCCCGCTGATGAGTTGGATTACTCTCGGGAGATTATTTCACTTAACAATCAATGCTATAAACCTAGTAGGTGTCTAGAAAGGTGTTAGCGGGGTTACGCCCCCAGGGAAAAGAGGTTCTTAAATTATGGAACTTCGCGAAAGCGTTGGAAAACCTCCCTCGAAGTACCGACACTAGCCTGGCTGAAAGGTTAAGCAAGTATTGTGACGTGAATTAAATCCCGACTAGTTCTTCTTTTAATAGGTTTTAAGAAGAATTTGAGGAAACAGTGGGAGACATCCTGGTTAGATAAATTAATAAACCAATCTAATCTTGCAAGAGCATACGCTGAGTGTTTCTTTTCTCCCTCTCCAGGTAGCAACCTTTTCACGCCCTAATCAAGATAATAAAATGTATCGTTTGACTGATCCGAATTCTTATTCGGGGCTGGGGAACGTTTGTTCAGCTCTAACTTATGACAACAGTCATGAGTATGAGAATGGGAAAGGGGATTGTATGGATTTCCAGGATACCCAGTTGAAGAAGAAGCATGGTTTTGCATCTACTTCAGGTGTTCTTGTAATTGAGAACTGTTTTACGGTCAGCCCTACCTCCTGGGTACTTGATACCGAATCAGGATCTCATATCTGTAATTTATTACAGGGACTGAGAAAAAGTAGGAAAGTTGCACCGGGTGATATGTCGCTCAGAGTCGCGAACGGAGCACAAGTTAATGCGGCAGCCGTCGGTGAATATCACCTATTATTGCCAAATGGCAAGACTATGATTTTGAACGATTGCTACTATATACCCTCCATGGTTTGCAACATCATATCAGTTTCTTTACTCGATAAAGATGGATATAACTTTGTTCTTGACAAGAATATCATGAACATTTACCTTTATAAGGTACTGGTTGCAGAGGGTACACTGTGTAATGGTATCTACGTTCTAAATCAGAATACAGTTCTCAATATACAAAACACACGCAAGAGGAAGAATTCAGATACGAATGAATCCTACTTGTGGCATTGTAGACTTGGTCATATCGGAGAGAAAAGACTGAGTAAGTTGCATAAAGATGGACTCTTGAATGCGTTCGAGTTTTCATCTTATGAAACCTGTCAGTCCTATCTCAAAGGGAAGATGACCAAATCTCCGTTCACCGGACATGGAGAAAGAGCAGCAGAGCTCTTGGGACTCATACACAGTGATGTATGTGGTCCAATGTATACACATGCAAGGGGTTGGTTCTCCTACTTCATCACATTCACTGACGATCTCTCTAGGTTCAGATATGTGTATCTGATGAAACACAAATCTGAAACTTTTGAGAAATTCAAGGAATTCAGAAACGAAGTAGAGAACCAGACAGGCAAAAGTATCAAGATCCTCCGGTCTGATAAAGGAGGGGAGTACTTAAGCACGGAATTCCGAGATTACTTAAAAGAGAATGGTATTCTCTCTCAGCTTACTCCTCCTTATACGCCACAGCACAACGGTGTATCGGAGAGAAGGAATCGTACCCTATTGGATATGGTTCGATCCATGATGAGTAATGCTGAGTTACCTCTTTCATTCTGAGGACTTGCGCTAGATACAGCGGCATACTTACTGAATCAGGTTCCGTCTAAATCTGTGCCTAAGACTCCATATGAAATATGGAGCGGTAAGAAACCATATCTCGAACGTATTAAGATATGGGGTTGTCCGGCCTATGTAAAAGTACAAAAACCGGACAAGCTTGAGGCACGGTCAGTTTTATGCAAGTTTGTAGGATATCCTAGAAATTCTCTGGGATATCTATTCTACCACACTGAGGAACAGAAGGTGTTCGTTGCTCGCCGTGCCACCTTTTTAGAGTGGCAATTTCTTGCAAAAGAAATAAGTGGGAGCACGGTAGAACTGGATGAAATATCTGATCCACAAACTCAAACTGAGGATTTAGCAGAACCAGAAAATTCAATAACCCCAAACGAACCTCAGCCACTCCGCAGATCTGGAAGGATTTCTCATCCGCCCAAGAGATACTACGGTTTTCTCATAGACGGGGATCGAGAGGATTGCATCTTGGAAGAAGATGACCCTACCAGTTTCAGGCAGGCCATTATCAGTAGGGACTCTGATAAGTGGCAGGAAGCAATGCAATCCGAAATGGAGTCCATGTACGCCTATAAAGTGTGGACCTTGGATATTGCTCCACCTGGGGTAAAACCCGTTGGATGCAAATGGATCTACAAAAGGAAACTTGGTGTAGATGGGCAGGTGGAAACCTATAAGGCTAGACTCGTTGCAAAAGGTTTTCGTCAAAGACCTGGTTTGGACTATGACGAAACTTTTTCTCCGGTGGCTATGCTCAAATCAATTCGGATCCTACTTGCTATTGCTGCCTTCCATGACTATGAAATCTGGCAGATGGATGTTAAAACGGATTTCCTAAACGGTTGTTTGAAAGAGTGCGTTTACATGGATCAGCCAGAAGGTTTCGTAGACAGTGGGAGCAGCGGGAAGGTGTGCAAGTTGCTTAAATCCATTTATGGATTAAAGCAGGCATCGCGGAGCTGGAACATCTGTTTTGATGAGGCAATCAAGGAATTTGATTTCATCAAGAACGAAGATGAACCCTGTGTATATAAGAAGATTGTAGGACGAACTGTCGTATTCCTAGTCTTGTACGTGGACGACATTCTTTTGATAGGAAATGACATTCCTATGCTACAATCGGTCAAGCTATTTTTGTCACAACGGTTCTCCATGAAGGACCTGGGTGATGCCTCGTACATTCTGGGGATCAAGATCTATAGAGATAGATCCAAGAAACTATTGGGACTTTCGCAGTCCAGGTACATAGAGACTGTACTAAAGAGATTTAGTATGGAGGGTTCCAAGCGCGGTAACATACCCGCATTGCACGGAATTACCCTCTCCAAGAAGATGTCTCCTAAAACTGACGAGGAGAGGGTTCGCATGAGCACTATACCCTACGCTTCGGCGGTAGGATTTATAATGTATGCGATGCTATGTACAAGACCAGATGTAGCTTACGCGCTGAGCGTGGTAAGCCGGTATCAGTCAGACCCAGGTGAGGACCACTGGACAGTAGTGAAGAACATTCTCAAGTACCTGAGATGGACTAAGGAGATGTTCCTGGTTTACGGTAATGGAGACCTCAGGGTCCAGTCCTTTACCGATTCAAGCTTCCAGAGTGACAAAGATGAAAGCAAGTCTGTCTCGGGTTTTGTGTTTACCCTCAATGGAGGGGCGGTATGTTGAAGGAGTTCCAAACAGGATACCGTCGCAGACTCGATGATGGAGGCTGAATACATTGCTGCAAGCGATGCCGCAAAAGAGGCAGTCTGGATGAAGAAGTTCATTAGTGAACTTCAGGTGGTTCCGTCTATTGTTGACCCAATACCTTTGTATTGCGATAACAATGGGGCTATAGCTTTAGAGAAGGAACCAAGGTCCCATCAGAAATCCAGGCACATCTTAAGGCGGTATCACCTGATCAGGGAGATCATTGATTGCCAGGAGATCGAGGTACGGAGAGTGGACACAAAGGACAACACAGTGGACCCATTCACGAAGGCCTTACCCCAGACTCAGTTCGAGCGGCTGATCGAGATGATAGGTCTTCGATACGCTAGTACATGGCCTTAGTGCAAGTAGGAGATTGTTGGTGTATATGCCCTAGAGGCCATTACTGTATCATACTAGTATGTATATTACTTAATGGATGCTTGGGATATTCACAGTTGTATAGAAAATCTTGCTCGATATAGTAGTATGCTACTTGGTTTGTCTCTGCTTTAATGTGTACATGTGTGTTTATTCATTATATCACCTATACGCATTAGTAGAGCCCTTTGGATCTATGCTTGATTACCGGCGTTGTGATGGCGATCACACTCGTGGGGGCTGGGTAATCTACAAGCACACCCTTATACACGTCCCTAGTCGTGGGAGAATCGAGATAGGGCATCGATACTCCGGAGTAGACTAGCGTATTCGCTTCTCATCCGAGCACGGGAGACGGTCTGTCCCACAGCCGTCAGTACGCCATACTTGAGATAGTATACGGGTGCTCGTTAGGTTACGAGTACACTGGACAGGACTCGTCGGGAACTGATGGTTGGTATTATACCTATCGTCAGTTATCAGTTCCCAAGTGACATGAGTACAGCTTAGTCCGCTGACTTGACACTGTCACTTCGCCTCGAGTGTGTTCCCACTGTTCTTTGATTACTACCCTACCACGGCTCTACTGAGTCGTGCAAACAGGTAGTAGTTGGGAGCAGTCCCGAAGTGCTTGGAGGCAGTGACGGTTAGACAGGATTCGTCTCTCACGGTATTGGGGGTTGACATCGCGCTGTGTCTAGGAGAGCCATTACACGAGTAGTCCCTGGCCAGGGCAAGCGAGATATACTGATAGGTTTCCAGTGTTATCTCAGGGTGTTCTGGGCTTCACTCCGACACGACTTGTACCGCTATTAGGGGACTGACGTTTACCGCCCCTAGGCCCGCCATGCGATGTATCAGACGAACAGACCGGACTGTACGGAGATTGTCACATACAGACTCAGTAGGAGTTTGGATGGGTTTACCTCATCGGCCTTCTTATCGACATCTACCTGGGGACCGTTACATACAGCTAGTGCCTCTTGCGGTCTGTGATTAAACCCACTGCCAGCGTAGTGTCGAGTCTTTAGAGTCCCACACAGAGAGTTTCCCTGCACTGAGCGAAACGTGTAGAGGCCGTATGGTTTTACGGCAGGGTTGCGATCACTTACGTACACTTGTGTGCGTATGGTGTTCGGGCAGGCAGTACTAGTGGGCTTTGGTTTAAGCTGGGTCCTAGTATTGCATGGATGGATTTGTTTTGTCTTCTGCGCATCCGCATTCTACGGAATGCGGATGCAGGTGTGTATGCACAGTTTTTCGGAGCGATGAAGGAGGAGGTGCCTCATTATGGTTTTGGCAGTTGGTTCGGCCAAAACCGTTATGTGGCAGGCTCATTAGGGTTTTGACAGTTGATTCGGTCAAAACCATTTTGAGGCGGACTCATTAGGGTTTTGACAGTTCGTTTGGTCGAAACCATTATGAGCCGGGGACATTATTTACTAATCCTTACATTGATAATTATGTTATGGCTAATTACATTGACCATTTGACCATCTTGACTTTGTTGACCGTTTGACCAAAGTTGACTAGGATCTTCTTGAAAGATCTAAAGTATTCTTTGGTTTTCTTTTTCTTTTTGTTATGATAATGGTCATGTCATTTGTAGCCATCACCTTTATCTTGATGGGATTAGTAATGATAATGTTTTTTGCATTATTGCAACCATGGTTATGTTTTCTTTTGGTTAAGTTTTTCATTTTCTCATTCTCATTCTCTCTCTTGAAATGAGAAGCTCCATGGTTGTTAGCTAGCTCCTCCTTCTTCCTCCTCTTGATTTATATTTTTGATCTCATGTGTTGAGAGATAAAGATCCCACAAAGACAAAACCATTCATCTACCACTTCTACACAACCTAGGGCTTATAGATTAGCAATCTCCTTACCCTAGTTACCTCGGCTCGAGGTGGAGCTTGGTGTACATCTCTCGGGTGGATCGTCTTCGACTCAAGGAGCCCGCGGAGGTGACCAAAGTCTGGATCAACCATCGGAGCAAGCAAAGAGAAGAACAACAAGAAGAGAAGGAGTTCAAGTTGAGGTATAACCCCTAACCGAGTAGATAGATCTCTAGTTAGGATGCTAGTGTATTGTTTAGCAAAGATCCGGCTTTTACGGTCCATATTACAAAGTTTAGAAAAATTTTGTTTTACCGTTTCCGCAACCCCGAAAGTACCGGGAGAGGTAACGTGGACCTAACAACTAGTACTTATCTGAAATGACGGAGGGCTACGACAGGTTTTTACGAAAACCTATTGCGTAATGAACTTGATATCGTTGTAGAATCAAATGATTTTAAAAAAGGATTGTTTCTGAGGCTTTTCTAATTTTTCTAAAGGGGTCACTCCCGGTGAAGGGATCGTCGGCCCTTTCCTCGTCGATTGAGGTGCGGGATATATCATATATATCACTGTGCAAAGAAGAAACTATAGAAGCAATCAAAAAACAAACCGAGTGTGTAGCATCTGCCAGTTATTGCTAAAGGAGTCACTCCCGGTGAAGGGATCTCGGTCCTTTCCTTATCGAATAAGGTGCAGGATGTTCTACAAGGAACACCGCGATGCAAAGCAAGAACTATAGCTACCTGTTTTTGAAATTCGATTCTACAACATCTTAGGTTTCTTTTCTTCCATTAATCGTATTAATGAAGTCCTATCATTTAAGTCACCTAAACATCACAGATAAATACGACGTACACTAATGCCATCCGCATTCGCCTCGATGTCCCCTCGTGCACCGTTAGGTTAGGTAACTAACGGCAGAGCGGGGCAAGGCTAGCACTGGTGTAAAACATAAGTAACGCCTATATAATATATCATATATACTATATACAGCATTTATTACAGAATATCAAATGATCACATCACAGATATCGCAGCAGAAGAATCATATGAAATATTGGATATTCTAGGACGTCTGTGTTTTCAATACGGGCCAGTATATAACACGGATTCCACGGTCGCGATGAATAGCCAAACCCACACCCCTAGACCCCTACGAGAGCGGCAAGAAACCCTACTAATTCTAGAGTTAGGAGACGCGGACTCGACTCCTCAAGTTGGTCTCGCACTGGACTCTAGAACCCGATTACTTGTGCTCCCCTCCTTGGGTCTATCCTAGTGCGGAAAAGTAAATAATATACAAACGGTGACATCTTCCGCAACCTGGAAGTGCCCCAATAGAAGAATATTACATACAAGTTTTTTTACATGAATGAAAATGAAAAACACTCATCTCACATAAAGACCCCCTGGCTATTCAAAAACACGACGATCCAATATAACATATCCAGCAACACATAACATCACATGTCATCAACGTAAGTAAACATTCGTATCCCAATTGTCGTTGACATATAGCAACGAAACCGGCGATAGCACATATTACACTTACGGTCGCAGAAAAGAAAGTGTAAAACTACAACAGTTGGAATCCGCAATCTCTTTAGACATCGCATGCCTAAACCAATGAATTTCTTAGACATCGCATGCCTAACAATTATAAACCCCGCATTTTAGTCTCATTATCGAAAACACTTTTCAATATCAAGTCGGGCAATTCAACAAGATTCCCGACATCCTGATCGAATGCTCGTCGCAAACTTTAGTAGGCGACCGCACCCCCGACGCCATCGACGAAGTGCACCAAGGCGGAACACCACTGCCGCGAGCACCCGAACGGATGCTTTCGGTGACGGGGTTTTCCTACAGTCACTTGGTCGGGGCTATGGGGCATGGCTGTATATTAAGTTTACCGGCGAATATCCGCGTACGCTACGTGATTGCGACGGACTTTTGATCGCATCAAAATTCCGTGGCAACCGATCATTTGAGTCTAAACTGCTATGTTTATAACATTCATATCAGTTATCTCATAACTCCTTATGGATTCCAAGTATTGTATCCCATTCCAGATAAATAGAAAATGTTAAACTTTCCGATCGAACATTCGAACACCCAAGTTTTCCCGAAGCAGCTCAACACATGAAACAAGTTTAAAAACATCCAGTTCATGCCTCAGTACCGACGGTCCAGCCGTAGATGGGTCAAGCCAACGCCTCACATGTGGCACGCCGTACAGCCCCAAACCCTAAGGTTTAAAGGGCAGTTCAAGACGGTCACATAATCGAGTTAAAATTTGTTGTCTTCTAGAGGGTCCATCGCGTTACATGCACTACTTAGAACGTCATTAAACTACGGAAAGATCCAACACTTGGAAATTCCCCAACAGGGAAAAAATTGGGTATTTATATCCGGTCGAACTTTTCAAGATTTTCTAGAATTATCCGGAAAAACACAGACGAAGTTAAACTTCCCGATCGAAACACCGAGTCCCCAATACAACCCAGAAAACTCAACTCTTGAGTAGAAGTTAAAAATTCCCAGAAAATACAGCACTAACTGATAGGAATTACTGTGCAAATTTAAAATGTTGAAGTGACTATATGGCCGCGGAACCGCCGCACGAGCCATGCTTGTGCCGCGGTTCCGCCGCGCATTGGTTGAATCAGGAGCACATGCTTCACAGTAATTCATAAAAAAGCCTGCTGATTTTTCTGCATATTTTTAATTCACTAAAATCCAAAATTCCAGAAAATGTACAGAAAGGGGTGAAACTTAGGGTTTGGGGGTTCGATCGGGTTTCTAATATCGTCCACGCATCGCCTAAGGCTCTAGCTAGGCTCTGATACCACTGTAGGGTTTCTGGGCACACTAATGAGGTCTCACAAGGCATCAACCATGCCAAATTCAAAAAATTCCGGTGCCGAGAAACCCTAATGCGATCGTTAACTAGAGATTAGGCGAAACTACAAGCTACTAAACTGCTTTAGCACTAAGTGAACGGAAAATACAACCTTTGTAGATCCGGTCCACCACTTCTCTAGCTCCGTGATGACATCCCTTCGCTGCGATCACCGGGATCCCGGAATCTAGGGTTGGTTTCGTCGAAGAAATGATCGGGCTAGGTCGTCGACTTCGATGCCGAAGATGATCTACGTCGAGGCAACTCAAGATCAAGCTCCAACTTCACCAAGTCATGAAACTTGTGAAGAAAACACCCTATACAACTTGGCAAGTGGTAAAGGATGAAGAAATAGGAAGTGGGTTCACTTTAGAATTTGATTTCTCACTCTTTTTCTCAAGTCACCATTGAAGCTAGCAAGCTTTTTTCTTCTTGAAGAAGAAGAAAAAGAAAAAGAATATGATAAGAATGATAGAGAATAGAAAATAAAATGATTCTTATCATTTTAGCAACCATGGTTAAGTGTAGAGAATGAACTAGGGTTTAGTTAAAGGGTTAGGGTTTAGGAAAGAAACAAAATGGTTTGATTTTCAAAGCTTCATGAAGCTTCAAGTGAAAACCAAATAAAGTCACCATTTTATTTCTTACCAAAATGAATAAATGAATAAGTAAATAAAGCAAATGAAATGAAACCCTAACCATTTATTAAACATGGTTTAATTCAAACATACACCCAAGTTTGCATGCATCATCAAACATGATACAATCTTGTGCACAAAAATATATCACATATACAATGTGCACAAACAAGTGAGAAAAACATCTTAAGTGAACCAATATTAGTTAATGTAAAGTAATATATCAAATATATAATTATACATTAAATCATTAAATCAACACTTGATTTAACGATCCGGTCATATCGCATATGACCGACTAATATCCAATGTATCGACTTATCGAATCAATCCTCGATTCGATAAATAGGTTATATCGCATACAACCAATCGATACATTCATCGCAAAAATAGAATACGGTATCACATACATGCATTATTCTCGGTCCCGCACATATCTCATATGCGCTCCTATTTCGTTTCGCTTGAGCCAGGAAACGTCTGTGTAGGACTCTAAAGACTCGTCAATACACCGGCAGCAGGTGATGATCATATCAAACACCCACAAGCCGCAAGCGGTCTGCTAAACGTAACGACCACCCGGGTATTGAGCAATCAGAAGATCGACGAGCAAGCCCGCTCACACTCCTGTGAATCCAACCAGTAACACTTACCGTACAGTCCGGTCTGATCGTCTGATATGTCGCATATCTCGCCTAGGGGTTGTAAACGTCAGACCCCAGTAGCTCGATAAGTCGTGTCGATATGATGTCTATAACAGTTCGAGAAACTACTGGTAACACTTACCAGTAAATCTCAGCAACCCTGGCCAGAGATTTCCTGTTATAGCCAATCGAACACATCGCAACATCAACTCCCTATACCGGGAGAGACGAATCCCCTCATATTGCTCATTGCCTCCATATGTTCGGGACTGTACCCAAAAACCAACGTTTTGCACACCCTCTTGGTCGTGGTAAGGTGGAAATCAAAGCACAGTGGGAATCACACAAGACTCTATGACGATCTCAGGTCTACAGACTAACCTGTACCAGTGTCACCAGAGAACTGCCATCTGACGTAAGGTATAATACCATCTGGGAGTTCTCGGCGAGTCCGTCCAGTTACCCAGTCTCCACTGAGCACCCGTATATCATCTATGATGTCGAACACCAATGGATATGGGATCATCCATCGCCTATCCGTATGGGTCGAGAAGGTATACGCCAGTCTACTCTGGTATATCGATGCCCCGTCTCGATACACCCATGACTAGGGACCTTGAAGGATGTACTTTTGGACTACCATGTCCCCACTAGTATGATTTGCATCATAGTCCAGGTAGTCAAGTACACATCCTAAGGGCTTTACCAACATGTAACAGAGAGACAATCCGTGTACACGTTAAGGTAAAGAGTAACCAGATAGCATACTATCATATCGAGCAAGAAAGTCATCCCTATATATGTCCAAGCATCCACTACAATATACATCCTCTGTATAGTAATGGCCTCTAGGGCATACATATAACTAACATTCCGCACTTAATCGATACGGTGCTTTGATCACCGGTTGTACTCCTGGTACTAAATCAATGTTAAATTCAAAACCTTGATCGGGAGGCAAACCTGAAATATCGTCAGGAAACATATCGTCGAACTCTCGAACCACTTCTGGCTTTGATCCTTCCTCCGTTTGAATTGCTGCAATCATTGCCTTTTTTGGTTTCTCCTTGTAAGTACTTGGCTCGATGGTACGGTCTCCACTTTTGAAATAGAAGACCGGATGTTCTGGAATCTCGAATACTAACCTCCATTGACGATAGTCTATGGTAGCGTAAAAGGTTCCTAGCCAATCCATTCCTAGAACCACATCGAAGTTTGATATGTCCAGCACCTTGAAGTCAACATAGAATTCTCTGTTGCAGACGACTACTGGACACAAATTGTAACCCATTGTTGCATTTAGAATGCCATTTCTTGAACTGACATTCCTGATGGATACAAGCGGTGTGACTGGAATCGCATGAGTTCGGACGAACCGTTGCGACATAAAGAAATGAGATGCTCCAGTATCGAAGAGTGCTAATGCAGAAAGTGAGGCTACTAAGATTGTACCAGTGATGACTTGGCCAGTGGCCTCAGCTTCTTCCACTATCATTGTGAAAGCCTGTTGCCATGGTACATTCCTCTTGGCCGGAGGAGCATTCCTCGGAACGTGCCTTTAAGCTTGATGGAACTGGCGAGGAGGGGGTGTAGTCGGTGTTCCTCTATGTGGTGTAGCAGGGAAAGCTAGTCTTGGAGGAGGTGTCTGAGGGCTGGTCATTGCTGATAAGTGACTGTTGGCCTGGGTGCAGAATATGAGTTTTTTCTACGAGAACAAGACCCAATATCATGAGTAGCTGAGCCGCAGACTAAGCAAAGATGGTTGGCTCGCCGACTGTCTTTCATCAGATGCCAATCTTTCTTACAGCAGTTACAAAAAGCTGGGCTGGGACGGTTGTTCGGTACTCCCGGTCTCCTTGGCACAAATGGTCGCTTTGATAAGGCTCTTCCTTCTATCTGATTGGCAGGGCGCTTAACTCCTGCAGATTGAGATCTGCCTCTCATCTTTACCACTGCCTCATAACGGCGGGCGTCTTTCAGAGCCGATTCATGAGTCGGAAAATCTCCTGTGGCTAATGCAGCCTGGATCTCCGAATCCAAACCTTATTGAAATCGATGGGCTCTGATCTCATCCGTCGGTATCAGGTGTGCCGCAAATCTGTTAAAGTATTGTGTTAGCTGTGAAGTATGTGATATATTGAAAAATCGAATTATTGATACATATCTTACCGACTGAGCATGGTGAACTTAGCGTTGTATTCATCCAATGATTTGGTCCACATTGAACCCTTTTGTAAGTGAAAGAACTGTTGTTCCATGTAGAACCTGGTAGTTCAGGGAAGTACTTTGCATTGAACATGTCGCGAAAAGTCTTCCATTCAATGGGTTGATCAAGACGGCTTTCTTCCGCCTTCCACCAGACCCGTGTATTTTCCGTGAGCTGTAATTTCGCAACACGAACCCAAGCTATTTCTGGCACTTGTGCCGCTGCCAGATCATCTTCGATGCTCTGAGCCCATTCCTCAGCTTATAGAGGGCTCTCTTTTCCTGAGAACAGTTTAGGGTGCAAAACCCTGAATTGCTTCACCCCAGGTGCTTCTGCCTCTGGTCGGTTCATCAAGATAGCAGTATGTTGCTGCTGTCCTTCCAGGAGGCTGCGGATCGCCTCAAGCAGAACAGTCTACTCGTTGATCGGAGCAGGGAGGGCA
Source organism: Agapanthus africanus (assembly GCA_030015575.1). Classification (NCBI taxonomy): domain Eukaryota; kingdom Viridiplantae; phylum Streptophyta; class Magnoliopsida; order Asparagales; family Amaryllidaceae; genus Agapanthus; species Agapanthus africanus. The sequence continues at coordinate 547,039,755 of CM057337.1, forward strand.
GGTGTAAGTGGTAGTGGTGGAGGTGTGTTGTTGACATTAGTGCTGGTATTGTTTGGGGAATCCATAACCTTGAATGAAAAAATAAGGTTAGGATAGATTCAAAGTATATGAAGTGATAAGATTCAAGGAATATGAATTGAAAAGATTGTTTTCGATTGCTGGTTCTTGTGTTATATTGCTTAGGTAGTCCACGCAGAACTGAACTGCATGGTAGGGTTCCATACAGCTCAGACCTGCATGGGCCACCAACAAAACCTGTCATGCCCCTCTTCCCAGTATACGGGCAGAAGACACGTTTGGCCGCTATGTATTTACTCTGAAGTAAATACGCTAAGCGTATCTAAGCAATATAAAAGAAATATACATAAGAGACAAAAGTAAAGAACAACAACTTTATTTATTAACATTATTTTATACAATGCATCTGAAAAGTAAATACATGGAATGGAAAGCAATGCCTAAACAATGGCATAACAGAAATGGAAAATACAGAATGGAAATGTGTACAAGAATCTAAAGCTCTGGGTCATAAGCTTGCTGATCCAAGTCCTCGCCGGTGGGCTCGATCTCCTAAAGGTCCAGATCACCTGAAAACATTCCAAAGAAGAAAGAGAAGGAATTTCGTCAGCGGACAATCGCTCGGTAAGTCCCAAAGATAAGGGAGAAGTAGAATAGACAGAGAGAGAATGTAGCTTTTAAATTTGTATTAAATTGTTAGTGTTGTTGTTGTTAGTTATGTATATGCCCTAGAGGCCATTATTATACATATGATGTATATTATAGTGGATACTTGGATATTTATATACAGAGAAGGCTTTCTTGCTCGACATGATAGTATGCTATATGGTTACTTTTATCTCACGTATTGATAAAGCCCTTAGGATATGTACTTGACTACCAGGAATATGATGCAGATCATACTAGTGGGGCCACAGTAGTTCACAAGTACATCCTTCAATTGTTCCTAATCGAGGGAATATCGAGACAGGGCATCGATATTCCAGAGTAGACTAGCGTATACTCCTCTTGACCCATATGATGGGCAATGGATGATCCCACATCCATTGGTGTTTGACATCAGAGATGGTATATGGGTACTCAATGGTGACCGGGTACACTGAACAGGACTCGCCGAGAACTCCTATGTGGTAGTATACCTATAGTCAGATAGCAGTCCTTTGATGACACTGGTACAGGTTAATCTGTAGACCCAAGATCGTTATAGAGTCTTATACGACTCCCACTGTGCTTTGATTTCCTCCCTACCACGCTCAAGAGGAGTCATGCAAATAGGTGGATTTTAGGTATAGTCCCGAGTCGTATGGAGGCAATGAGCGATAGGTGGGGTTTCGTCCCCCCCGGTATTGGGGGTTGAGGTTGCGCTATGCTCGATTGGTAATAACTGGAAGTCCCTGACCAGGGCTGATATGGAGATCTACTAATAAGTGTTATCAGTAGTTTCTCGACCTGTTATGAGCCTCAAGTCAGCATGACTTATAAAGTTACTGGGGTCTGACATATGCCACCCCTAGACTTCATATGCGACGTATCAGACGAAGAGACCGGATTGTACGGTAAGTGTTGCTTGCAGGCTCGTTGGGGTTGTGATGAGTTCACTCGTCGGCCACCTTTTCGTCATGTAGCTGGGTAGCCGTTACGCACAGCTAGTGCCGCTAACATGCTTGTGGTTAAACCCACTGCCAGCGTATTGTCGAGTTTTTAGAGTCCTACACATAGGGTTCCCTCGTTCAGGCGAAAGATGTAGAAGCCGTAAGTTGTTACGGCAGTCGTTAGGTGTTGCGGCAGGGTTTCGATTATGTTCGTGTAATAGTTACAGGAATAATAATCGGAACGATAATACTGATAGGCTTTGGTTTAAGCTGGATACAGGTATTATATTATTGGATTATTGGTATTCGTATTTTTGGAATTCGGATACGGGTATATGGTATATGGGATACGGTATACGGAGGAGGGGTATTCTTGTAATTGTTACAATAATACCTTCTAGAAGATGCCGCCTCATAATACATTATTTATTTTATGAAAAATAAAAAAATGAGGTGAAAATTAGAAAGTCCAAGCATGGTTGTGAGAATGGGTTGTTTTATATTTTAATCTTTTGGAGTTACTATTGAAGTATGGTGCTAATTTTATATTCTAAGCTTCAATTATTTCCATTTGAATATATCATTTTCTCATGCTTGAATTTTCTCATGATGAAAAACTCTTTCTCTCTCCTTCTTCTCTCCTCCTTCTTCTTCTTTGCTTTAACACTCACATGAGATGTGAATCAAAAGCCAAGGATCAAAGATAATCTAATACACTAATCTCTACATCATCCTAGTGACCATTTTTAGCAAACTTGATCTCTAGGTTTAGCTCTTGAGAAGGGTTTTAGGTTGCACGACAACTCTCGCGTGGATCATCTAGGTCTTGGGGTGGCCGGAGATCGAGCACACCGACAACATCCAAGGAGCCAAGAAGATCATCAAAGAAGACCCGAAGGACCGGATCATCAAGGTATAACCCCTATCATAGTAGATAAGACCTCTGTTAGGGTTTTCTAGTTGTGGTTTAGACAAGATCTAATGGCAAGTGCGTGTTGTATGCAAAGAAAATTTTTGTTTATCACTTCCACCGCCTCACAAGAGTTGTGCGAGCATGCAACATGCACTAACATGGTATCAAAGACTAACTAAACCATAATTAGATTGTTAGCCAAAAGTTAGAACTTCGATCGACACATTTTTTCCCGAAAATCACATTTTCTGTCCCCGTTTTCTGTCGATTTTTAAAGTGTTCAAAAAATTATTTATGTGGCCTTAAAAATACATGTAGGGTTTTCTAAGCACACTGTAGAAAAAAGAGACTCTAACTCGCCAGTAACGCCGTGGATCCGCGGCCAAACCCTGTGTTTGGCCGCCGATCCGCGTCCGAGTCATGGCCGAGGACTCGTTTTTCAGCAGTTTGCTTAGATTAAGGAAATAGTGTTTCTGGGATATCTGGAATTATCACAAAGTTGTTTGTGTGCTGGAACATGTCAAGTGTTGGCATGGTGTAAAATTATCTATCGAAATTCTATGTGATTGGCTAATCGGGTTTGTTGTTTTTCGATGTGTGTTTGAAACGTCGACTAATTGTTATAAAACGATTAGTCGGGGTTGCACACTTATATGATGGTTTGTGTATATGAATATGTAGGATTGTCATGATGAATAGCCGGGGGGTGTGAGAAGAGCGTTTTTCCGTTTCTTTCATTCAATGTAATTTGTAAAAAGCCATGTAATATTATTTTGCGGAGCACATCCGGGATGAGGTTGTAGCCACCGTTGTATAATTTCTTTTTACTGTTTTTGCTCCTAGGATAGACCCAAGGAGGGGTGCACAAACTACCGGGTTCTCGAAGTGCCGAGTGGCCTACTCACTTTGTTGAGGGAGGTTGCTTCACTTCGGAAATTTGGCGGGTAGTTTGCCTCACACGTAGGGGTCTAGGGTAGGGTTTTGGTTATTCATCACGACCGTGGAACCTGTCTTTCATTAAGGCTTGAATGAAATGCGGAATTCCTAGTATATCTAATGTATTCATCTGTGATCCGAAATGGCTACATTTGTATATAAGATATATAATAAATGTTGCTTATGTTTTGCACCCGTGCTAATCCAGCCCCCGCTCTGCCATTCGTTATGTAACCTAACGATGCATGATGGGGCCCCATGGCGAATGCGGATGGCATAAGCGTACGTTCTATTTTCGTTTCTTTTCAGTGATGTTTAGGAAACGTAAATGATGGGACAACATTAATGTGATTAATGTCAAGAAAAAGAAACCTAAAGATGTTATAGAATCAAATTTTCAAAAAGGGTAGCTCTAGATTTTGCTTTGCATAGCGGTATTCCTTGTAGAATATCCAGCACCTTATTCGATAAGGAAAGAGCCGAGATCCCTTCACCGTGAGTGACCTCTTTAGCAAAACTAGCAAATGCTACAATTCACTCGGTTTAGTTTTTTATTGCTTTTATAGTTCTTTCTTTGCATAGCGGTATTCCTTGTAGAATATCCAGCACCTTATTCGATAAGGAAAGAGCCGAGATCCCTTCACCGGGAGTGACCTCTTTAGCGAAACTAGAAAAGCCTCAAAAACACTCCTTTTCAAAATCACTAGTTTCTATAACGATATTAAGTTCATTACGCTCATGGTTTTTCTGAAAAACCTGCGTAGCCCTCCGTCATTTCAGATAGGTACTATTTAGTATTCGTGCTACGTTTGTTGGCTTTCGTCAAGGCGTAGTGTGTGGTAGCTAATTAGTGCTTATCTGCTAATGTCAGTCCATGTCACGCACCCCACGAGCTTGCGGGGAGGTGGAATATATGAAAAACAATTATCAATGCTTCGTAACACGGACATGAGCATACAGATCGTTTCTAAACCATTACTAGCAAACTACGAAAGGTTCAACTACTCGGATTCGAAGCTATACCTCACGTTACTTGTCCTTCGGGTCTTCATCGCTGTCCTCCACTCCTCGTAGGATCTTTGGAAAGTCGGTACCTCAACGGCCTCCTCGAGTCAAAGACGATCCACCCGAGAGCTCCTACTCCAAGCTTGATCTCTAACTTGAGATAACTAGGTTTCTTTAGTTGATAATCAAAGTCACCTAGGTGATATAGAGTGAGGTTATGGATTAATTAGTCTATCTAATCCTTGATCTCAACACATGAGAGGGGAGGATTAGGGTTTGAAGAGAGAGTGAGCTTGAGGAGAGAGAAGGTGAACATCATAATCATCATGAAAATGTTTCTCACTTGAATATATAAAGCATAATCATTTATCAAATAGATGAAGAAATATGATTAATCATCATGCTTCATTAATTCTATATGTGTGATTCACTACATGAGTCATTAACCATTTAAGGATGCATTAATGATATGGATGAATTACAAAAATGAGTAACAAAAGCATTTAATGAAAATGCCACCTAAACCCTCAAGTTACCATACTTCTAGAAGCTTCCCGTCAAATTACGAGAACGCCCCTCTTATCCATGAAAACACGGAAAAACTTTAGACTGTATAAATCCAATAATCCGATACTAGAATCTGGCTTAAACCAAAGCCGGCTAGTAAAAACTGTCCGAACGTCGTACGTGCGTTTAAACGCGTATGCGTCCGAACACTTGTCATAAAACCATACGACCTCTATATTATTTCGCCTGGAGCAGGGAAACTCTCTGTATGGGACTCTAAAGACTCGATTACTACGCTGGCAGTGGGTTTAACCACAGACCGCAAGCAGCACTAGCTGTATGTAACGGTCCCTAGGTAGATGTCGATAAGAAGGCCCATGAGGAAACCCATCCGAACTCCTACCAAGCCTGTCCGTGACAATATCCGCGCAGTCCTGTCTGTTCGTCTAAGAGTATCGTATGTATGGTCTAGGGATGTGGTAAACGTCAGATCCCTAATAACCGTACAAGTCGTGCCGGTATGGCTCAAGACCATCCGAGAATCTACTGATCAGTCCACCAGTAATTCTCAATCAGGCCTGTCCAGGGACGATCACAGTGCGATATCAACTCCCTATACCTGGAGAGACGAATCCCTAACAGGCGCTCACTGCCTCCATGTGGCTTGGGACAGTGCCTAACTAAAACCTATTTGCACAACTTCTTTGAGACTTGGTAGGGTAGTAATCAAAGCACAGTGGGAACTCACACAAGACAAATGACGACCTTAAGTCAACAGACTATCTGCACACATATCACTTGAGAACTGCTATCTGACGTTAGGTATAATACCATCCAGTCAGTTCTCCGGCGAGTCCTGTCCGGTGTACCCGTAACCCAACGAGCACCTGTAAACTATCTCCAGTACGATGTACTGATGGATGTGGAACAGACCATCTCCCCAACTGGGATGAGAAGCGTACACACTAGTCTATTCTGGAGTATCGATGCCCTGTCTCGATAATCCTATGAATAGGGACAAGTATAGGATGTTGCTTATAGACTACCCAGCCCTCACTAGTGTGACTGCCATCACAACGCTGGTAATCACGCAAAAATCCTATGAGCTCTACTAATATTTATAAGCGATACGTTACAAGAAACATATGCACATATTAAAGTAGACAAAACCAAGTAGCATACTACTATGTTTAGCAAGACTGTTATATAACTGTGAATATCCCAAGCTTCCATTAAGTACTATACAAGCTAGTATGATACAATAATAGCCCCTAGGGCATATACACTAACAATCTCCCACTTGCACTAGGGCCTTGAGCTGGCATATCGCAGACCTATCATCTCGAATAGCCTTTCGAACTACGTCTGAGGAATGGCCTTTGTGAATGGATTAGCAATGTTATTCTCCGTCTCTACTCTCTTCACCTCGATCTCCCGGTGATGTACGATCTCTCTGATTTGGTGATACAGCCTTAAGATGTGTTTGGACTTCTAATGGGACCTGGGCTCCTTCGCTAAAGCTATAGCGCCGTTGTTGTCACAATAAAGTGGTATTAGACCAACACTGGTAGGAACCACCTGAAGTTCTGTGAGGAACTTTTTCATCCTGACAGCTTCTTTTGCGGCATCGCAAGCAGCTATGTACTCCGCTTCCATTGTTGAGTCAGCAACGGTCTCCTGCTTGGAACTCTTCCAACAGACCGCCCCTCCATTGAGGGTAAAGACATAACCCGACATGGAGTTAGAGTCATCCTTGTCACTCTAGAAGCTGGAGTCGGCAAAGGCCTCGATCTGTAGGTCTTTTCCGCCATACACCAAGAACATCTCCTTAGTCCTCCTTAGGTACTTGAGAATATTCTTTACTGCTATCCAGTGCTTCTCCCCTGGGTTTGCCTGTTACCGGCTTACAACGCTCAATGCGTATGCCACATCTGGTCTGGTACATAACATCGTATACATTATAGAGCCTACCGCAGAAGCGTAGGGTATAATCGACATGCGATCCCTTTCCAAATCAGTCTTAGGAGACATCTCTTTGGAGAGGGTGATTCCGTGATAAGCCGGTAGGTTACCGCGCTTAGAATCTTCCATACTGAATCTTTTCAATATGGTGTCTATGTACCTGGACTGCGAAAGTCCCTACATCCTCTTTGATCTATCACGATAGATCTGGATCCCCAGAATGTAGGTGGCATCACCCAGGTCCTTCATGGAGAATTTCTGTGACAAGAATCTTTTGACTGACTGTAACATAGGAATATCATTTTCGATTAGGAGAATGACATCCACGTACAAGACGAGGAATACTACAGCTCTCCCTACAATCTTACTGTATATGCATGGTTCATCTGGATTTTTGATAAAGTCGAATTCTTTGACAGTATCATCAAAACAGATGTTCCAACTCTGCGATGCTTGCTTTAGTCCATAAATAGACTTAAGCAACTTGCATACTTTACCGCTGCTCTCACTCTGAATGAATCCCTCTGGTTGATCCATATAGACGCACTCTTCCAAATTACCATTTAGAAAGGTCGTCTTTACGTCCATCTGCCAGATCTCGTAATCGTGGAATACAGCAATAGCAAGAAGGGCCCGAATGGATTTGAGCATAGCCACTGGAGAAAAGGTTTCGTCATAGTCCAAACCAGGTCTTTGACGGAAACCCTTTGCAATAAGTCTAGCCTTATAGGTTTCAACCTGTTCATCTACACCAATCTTCTTTCTGAAGATCCATTTGCATCCTACGGGTTTTACCCCATCTGGAGCAATGTCCAAAGTCCATACTTTGTTAGTGTACATAGACTCATCCAACCATTTTATCGAGTCGCCGCTCTGAATGGCTTGCTGGAAGCTAGTAGGGTCATCATCATCAATGATGCAATCTTCTCGATCCCCGTCTATGAGAAAATCGTAGTATCTCTCGGGCGGATGAGACTGTCTACTACTTCTGCGGATAGGCGCTGGGTTGTCCGGTTCTCCTGAACCTTCTTGTTCTACCATGGTTTCAGTAATAGCTTTTGGTTCTTGAATTTCTTCCAGTTCTATTGCGCTCCCACTTATCTGATTTTCTAAAAACTCAGTTTCCAAGAAGCGGGCATGACGAGAAACAAAGACCTTTTGCTCCTCTGCATAATAGAAAAGATACCCCATGGACTTCTTTGGATATCCCACAAACTTACACTGTACTGAGCGTGCCTCGAGTTTTTCCGCATGCTGTTTCTTTACAAAAGCTGGACATCCCTATGTCTTAATGTGCTTAAGATAGGGTTTCTTCCCACACCACATCTGATATGGTGAGGTAGACACAGTCTTAGTTGGAACTCGGTTCAAAAGGTATGCAGCTGATTCTAGTGCATATCCCCAGAATGATCGCGACAACTCAGCGTTACTCATCATGGAACGTACCATATCCAATAGGGTTCGATTCCGTCTCTCCGATACACCGTTATGTTGTGGAGTGTATGGAGGAGTAAGCTGAGAGAGAATTCCATTCTCTTTTAAGTAACCCAGGAACTCGGCACTCAAGTATTCACCACCTCGCTCCGATCTTAGTGTCTTGATACTTTTGCATGTTTGTTTTTCTACTTCATTCTTATATTCCAGGAATTTTTCAAAGGCTTCAGATTTATGTTTCATTTAGAAGACATATCCGTACCTTGAAAAGTCATCCGTAAAAGTAATGAAGTAAGAATAACCGCTTCGCGCATGTATGGACATTGGACCGCATACATCACTGTGTACGAGCCCTAAGAGCTCGCTCGTTCTTACTCCGTGTCCAGTAAACGGAGTCTTTTTCATCATTCCTATGAGACAAGATTCACAAGTAGTATAAGATTGATATTCGAACGGATTCAAATATCTTTCTCTATGTAACTTAGTCAACCTTCTCTCATTGATGTGACCCAGTCTATAATGCCATAAGAAAGCCTGATTTAATTCCGGAGACTTTCTTTTAAGTGTGTTCTGGACATTGAAAACTTGAGCTTGACTCAATACGTATATACCGTTTTTTAATGTACCTGACCCAATCAGAACTTGTTTTAGGTGGATATGGACCACATCACTTAAAAAAGTAAAATCATATCCTTCCTTAGAAAGTAGGGATACAGATATGACATTACAAGTCGTACCTGGTACATAAAAACAGTTACGCAGAATCAATATCTGCCTAGTTGTCAGTTCAAGATGATATTCCCCTACGGATTCAGCGTTCATGCTCATTCCGTTAGCAACCATGAGAGTCATATCACCTATCCTGATAGCCCTACGGTTTCTCAGAGACTGTAACGAATTACAGATGTGAGATCCTGATCCGGTATCCAATACCCAGAAAGTAGGGTTAACTGACATACAGTTCTCTATTACAAACACACCTGAAGCCGAAGCTACAACATGCTTTGAATCCTGGCTACCGGCTTTACCAGCCCTACAATCCTTCTGCCAATGTTCATTCCCATATCAATAGGAACGTCCCACTTTTACTACATCCAGTCCCGAAACTTTTGCCCTTCCCTTTTCTTCTACTTCCTTGGTTTCCTTCAGGGTAGAAGGCAGAGACTGTAGAATCAAGTCAGTATCTGACCCGTTCTTCAACATGGTCTGCAGGTCCGTGAGCTCAAAATAGCTGGTCTCTGTAAGGACGTTGCCCCCTACAGACGACTCGATAGCCAACCTCGCTTGAAGTAATTCGTTCGAGGTCTCATATCTTGCGATATGAGATTGCTCTCCATATAAATCTTTGTTATGGAGAAAGATGGAAACTAAGTCCATCTTCTCGTGCTGCTTCTGGTATACACCATCAACTGAAGCCAACACGAGGCATTTGGCTTTCGCTTTATCCTTTTCCCTTGTCTGATGGATATTCATATCCGCGACGGTGGAAACTGGACCTGGGACGGCGGGATCTTGAGTAATAATAGGGTGGTCCAGGTTTTCATAGGCAATGAACATCTGGACAGACCTTTGCCAGTCATATAAGTCAGATTCAGTCAAATTGTTATCTAGATGTAACCTAGTCATGGTCACAAGGTCGCTGCAATTAGAGAGAGAGAAGAAAACACTTTAGCATGATGCTCTTGCAAGTTTAGATTGGTTTTTAGTTTATCTAAACTGGATGGCTCCCACTGTTTCTCGAATCCTTCCTCAAACCATAAAAGAAGAATTAGCCAGGACTATTCTCACCGTACAATACTTGCTTAACCGTTCAGCTAGGCTAGTGTCAATACTTCGAGGGAGGTTTTCCAACGCTTTCGCGAAGTTCCTTAATTAAAGAACCTCTTTTCTCTGGGGGCGTAGCCCCGCTGACACCTTTCTAGGCACCTACTTGGTTTATAGCATTGATCGTTAAGTGACGAATCTCCTGATAAGTAGCATGTACTCATAGTAGGATCGGGATCCGAATATCATTATATGATAATGTTGAAGAAATCCTACCAACATTCATCAAACTCCAAATGGTATGCAACCCTAGCAAGTTTCAATTTCTTTAGAAACCCCCGATGTGGATTTTTGCCCCATGCTCTTATGACCTTGACTTTGGCCAACAAATCATAAGTCACATGTCAAGTTCTACCCGTCATTCTCCAGATTAATTTGAACCCACCCGTACATACCCTTGACTTTGGCCAACAAGGCAGTATGACTGTCCCAAACCAACGCATCTATCTATGCTACATATGAATATCCAATAGCTACCAAACATTGTGCCTTGACTTTGGACAACAAACACAGCTTGAATACTATTGACTATCCATATGAAATGACGGAGGGCTACGACTGGTTTTGGCAAAACCGTGAACGTAGTGAACTTGATATAATCGAAGGAACCTGATACTTTTTTAAAAAGAGTGGTTAAAGCTTCGCAATTAAAAATTCTGATCTTTTAAAATAACCGAGTGGTTTCTTTTTAAATTTGTTCCAACGACTCAAATTTGGTTTATTTTCTTTGCATTTTAATAATGCATCCCATCTTTTATCCTATCATTGCAGAAAACAACGAAAATACCACGTCCTCTTATGCCATCCGCATTCGCCACGGGGTCCCGTCATAACCCGTTAGGTTACTTAACTAACGACAGAGCAGGGGCTGGGCTAGCGTGGGTGTAAACCATAAGTGACGTCTAATAGCTATCATATATAGATATTATACATTCGTCAGACACAATAATAGGCATTCCAGATCACTGATGAACTTTATTGGATATACAAGCAATCCGCGTTTGCTTTGAGCCTGCAATAAAAGACGGATTACACAGTTGTGATGAGTAGCCATTACCCCACCCTAGACCCCTACGGGTATGGCAAACTACTCACCAAGTACCCGAAGTGAAGCGGTCTCCCTCAACAACGTGAGTAGGCCACTAAACACTTCAAAGTACCCGGTAGTTTGTGCACCCCACCTTGGGTCTATCCTAGGAGCAAAAACAGTAAAAATGAAATAATACAACGATGGCTACAACCGCAACCTGGATGCGCCCCGCAAAATAATATTACAACATATTACAATTACATCAAATGAATGAATATAAAACACATCTCAAACCCCGGCTAATCATCACAACGATCCAATCAAGTTCATATACACAAACAGTAAACATTACAGAAATGTGCAACCCCCTGCAAATCGACATACTAGCAGTTAGGGGAGGTTTACGAACACATTAAACATTACAGATAAAAACCAGATTAGCAAATAACTTAGAACATCGATCGACAACCTTTTTCCGTGTCTACCCCAAATGCAAGCCAGCACAAAAGTAACCTGGGCAAAAACAGAATATACTGGAAAACAAAACACCAAAAATTATGAATTACAGAGCAAATCCGAGTCAACTCGGGGTTGACTCCATGGCGGATCCGTGGCCAAAAGCACCATTTGTCCGCGGATCCGCGACCGTTTTGCCGAGTTGAGTGCTCGTATTTTCTCAGTATTCTTTTATTCCCCTGCTGTGAATTTTAAGGCATATCAAATATTTTTTTCGACACGTTTAAAATTAACAGTAACTGATAGGGGTCTAGGTTTAGTTATCGCGTTTTTTTTCTGACGATCGAAGTTCTAATTAGTTGCTAACAAGCGATTAAAGGTTTAGTTGGCTCTGATACCACTGTTAGTCCATGTCACACACCCCACGAGCTTGCGGGAAGGCGGAATATATGAAAAACAATTATCAAAACTTTGTAACACGGACTTGAGCACACGGATCGTTTCTAAACCATTACTAGCGAACTACGAAAGGTTTAACTACTCGGATTCGAAGTTATACCTCACGTTACTTGTCCTTCAGGTCTTCATCACTATCCTCCACTCCTCGTAGGATCTTTGGAACATCGGCACCTCAACGGCCTCCTCGAGTCAAAGACGATCCACCCGAGAGCTCCTACGCCAAAGCATGATCTCTAACTTGAGATAACTAGGTTTCTTTAGTTGCTAATCAAAGTCACCTAGGTGATATAAAGTGAGGTTATGGATTAATTAGTCTATCTAATCCTTGATCTCAACATATGAGAGGGGAGGATGAGGGTTTGAAGAGAGAGTGAGCTTGAGGAGAGAGAAGGTGAACATCATAATCATCAAGAAAATGTTTCTCACTTGAATATATGAAGCATAATCATTTATCAAATAAATGAATAAATATGATTAATCATCATGCTTCATTAATTCTATATGTATGATTCACTACATGAGTCATTAACCATTTAATGATGCATTAATGATATGGATGAATCACACAAATGAGTCACAAAAGCATTTAATGAAAATGCCACCTAAACCCTTAAGTCACCATACTTCTAGAAGCTTCCAATCAAATTACGAGAACGCCCCTCCTATCCGTGAAAACACGGAAAAACTTTAGACTGTATAAATCTAATAATCCGATACTAGAATCTGGCTTAAACCAAAGCCAGCTAATAAAAACTGTCCGAACATCGTACGTGCATTTAAACGCGTATGCGCATTTAAACGCGTATGCGTCCGAACCCTTGTCGTAAAACTATACGAGCTCTATATCGTTTCGCCTGGAGCAGGGAAACTCTCTGTGTGGGACTCTAAAGACTCGATTACTACGCTGGCAGTGGGTTTACCACAGACCGCAAGCGGCACTATCTGTACGTAACGATCCCCAGGTAGATGTCGATAAGAAGGCCCATGAGGAAACCCATCCGAACTCCTACTGAGCCTGTCCGTGACAATATCCGTGCAGTCCGGTCTGTTCGTCTAAGAGTATCGTATGTATGGTCTAGGGAGGTGGTAAACGTCAGACCCCTAATAACCGTACAAGTCGTGCCGGTATGGCTCAAGACCATCCGAGAATCTACTAATCAGTCCACCAGTAATTCTCAATCAGCCCTGGCCAGGGACTTATGGTAATGACCAACCGTTCACAGTGCGATATCAACTCCCTATACCGGGAGAGACGATTCCCTAACAGTCGCTCACTGCCTCCATGTGGCTCGGGACTGTGCCCAACTAAAACCTGTTTGCTCGACTCCTTTAAGCCATGGTAGGGTAGTAATCAAAGCACAGTGGGAACTCATACGAGACAAATGACGAATTTAAGTCAACAGACTATCTGCACACATGTCACCTGAGAACTGCTATCTGACGTTAGGTATAATACCATCCAGCCAGTTCTCCAGCAAGTCATGTCCGGTGTACCCGTAACCCAACGAGCACCTGTATACTATCTCCAGTACGACGTACTGATGGCTGTGGGACAGACCATCTCCCCAACTGGAATGAGAAGCGTACACACTAGTCTACTCCGGAGTATCGATGCCCTGTCTTGATAATCCTATGACTAGGGACATGGAAAAGGATGTGCTTGTAGACTACCCAGCCCCCACTAGTGTGACTGTCATCACAACACTGATAGTCAAGCAAGATCCTAAGGGCTCTACTAATATGTATAAGCGATACGTTACAAGAAACATATGCACATATTAAAGTAGACAAAGCCAAGTAGCATACTACTATGTTTAGCAAGACTGTTATATAACTGTGAATATCCTAAGCTTCCATTAAGTAATATACAAGCTAGTATGATATAATAATGGCCTCTAGGGTATATACACTAACAGCTAAAGCATGAGATGCGATTGGATTAGTGTAGTCGTACGACTTTGTTGGCTTTCGTCAAGGGTCGTATGGGTGGGTTTAATTCAATCAAGAAATGTATGGGTTGAGCTTGACTAGCGTCCTTTGGTTTGTTGGCTTTCGTCAAGGTCATAGGATGCTGGGGGTAAAAGTACTATCGGGAATTTCAAGTGTTGAAATTTGCTATGAGATTGCTTACCTTCTATGAGATAGTTAGATCCCGATACCCACTGCGAGTAAGAGTTACTCCTGAGAGAATTTTACAAATAACAATTAGCCAATCAAGTAGGTGTCTTGAAAGGTGTTAACGCGGTTACACCCCTAGGAAACCGAGGTTTACTCTAATTAGGTCCGTGCGAAAGCACGGGGAACCTCCCTGAAAGTACCAACACTGGCCTGGCTGAAAGATTGACGAACTTGTATGGTGTAATTAATCCCGGCTAATCTTACCTTTTACGGTTTAAAGGAAAATTTGATAAAAACAGTGGGAGACGTCTGCTGGGGCCAAAATTTGCACCCCAGTTGACCGAGTCAAAGTCAAGGTCAACCCCAAGCCAAGTGGGCCCGAGCCCAGATCAGGTGGCCCCATGCCCAGGTCGAGTCCGAACATGAAGCGGCCGGCCCTCCCCCATGCCAAATTGAAATCATGTTATAAATAATTTTTATGTAATTTTTTATGCATGAATGTAAATAAAATGGGCATAAAGCCAAATTTTTGTAAGCCCATGGCTTATGTGCAAAAAGAAATACCATATGAGACATAGGATGGGCAAAATACCATTTTGTAAAGCCCAAGGGGCTATATGTAAATGTGTAAGCCTATATAAGGCATCATGATGATGAATAAAGAAACATACATTTTCATTCTCTCAAAAAAACATAGGGTTTCTGCCTCTTTCCCCTTTCTGAAGGTTCCAAATTTTGTCCTTTCTTTTGAATTAAATCAAGAGTTTTACTCTTCCTTTTCCAAAACTAAATAGTTTTTCACCACAAAACCCACAAAGGGGAACTTGTATCTGTTATTAGATCTCCAAAAGAAGAGATTTTTAAAATCTCACATCTCTTGATCTTCAAGATCTGACCAAACGACAGGAAGAAGAAGGAGACCCATCTCCAGAAACCCTACTTTGGGGAAGAACTAGGGCTCAAGGGGAGAAGCCCCTTCAACATCATCAAATCATCCTTGGAGTTTAACTCCTCATAAATATATACACACACAAATAATAAATGCTCGTCTCTAGGAGTACTACTCCCATTGCAGGGACCAAGTCCTTTTTTGCGCTCGAGCGCCCACGTGCTGACACGTGGGGCGCTAGCGTTCAAAGCGTTAGCATTCTTGCGCTCAGAGCGCTAGCGCCAAAAGCGCTAGCGCCCAAAGAGCTAGCGCCCGAGCACCCACGTGCTGACACGTAGAGCGCTAGCGCTCTTACGCTCAGAGCGCTAGCGCCCGAGCGCCCACGTGCTGACACGTGGAGCGCTAGCGCTCAAAGTGCTAGCGCTCTTGTGCTCAGGGCGCTGGCGCCCGAGTGCCTACGTGCTGACACGTGGGGTGCTAGCGCTCTTGCGCTCAGAGCGCTGGCGCCAAAAGCGCGAGCGCCCGAGCACCCACGTGCTGACACGTGGGGCGCTAGCGCTCAAAGTACTAGCGCTCTTGCGCTCAAAGCGCAAGCACCTAAAGCGCCGGCGCTTTTCCCTACGCATCCTCAGGATGCCCTTCTCCCTTTTTTTTTTATATATATGTATACATGTATATATATAGATACTCACACACTCCACAACACCGTCACTCTAAAAAAAAATTTGGACACTGTGCGTGGCTCCCGATAGCGGGACCACCGTAAAAACTCTGCGTAGCTCCCGATATGTCCAAGCCCACCCAAAACAAAAACACACGTACACTGCACATTGAGTTCGCATGACCAGTTTAACCCGTTAATCGGAGGTTCCCTCGCTCAAAAGGCGATGGGTAATTAACGGCAGCTTAGTCCATGGCTGCCGGAGATTCGGATCCCCACAATCAATAAACCCTAGCCTAACCTAGGAGGGGGAATCTGTAATGCGCCTGACAAGCGCGCGCATTCCCATCTCAATAGGGTGACGAAAAACACCCTACAGATTCTGGCACGCCTGGTGGGACCAATCTCTCCTCCCATATTTCGGGTTAAACATTCATGTGAACTCAATCAATATACATATCTATATTTATACTAAAATAATACTCTTTCATGCAGGTTTTCAAGCAATCACTTTCCAACAATGTCTCCAAAGATGAACTCAGCTCCCATCTCATACACGATGAAGATGGACTCCAGGACGGTCCTCCCAGCAAGTCTCGGACAACAATGGGAAGAGTCGACGTTACCATTCGGCTCTATCCTGTTCGTGTCAGCTAACGCCATCCTAGCTCCTCAAGCTCTAGCAACGGACAGACCGGTCTCGAAAGGCACGAGACCAAATGTGGTGATCTCGAGGGCGCCCGAACCCAAACGCAAGTCGGTGTCTGAACGACTTTCCTTGGCCACAGCTGGGGGCAAGGCCATCAACACCAGCAAAGCAACAAGGCATCTCGGGCGAGCTCCAGCGGCGACCCTGACAATTGCTCGATTGGGTGTCTTCTCAAGCCTCCCTATCACTCAGCCTATGGCGGCTTCCCGAAGAGCAGAAGCCTGCCAAGTGCTCAAGGCAGAGAAGCCGAAGCAGAAGCAGCTCAGATAAAGAGCCAACAAAAGGGCTAGGGCTCTGGCCATGTTAAAATTTATGAATTTCCAAAGCCCGGAACGCTCCGCGAAATCAGTCGCCAAAGATAAAGAGATGGCTGGGTATATGGTTCGCACTCTCTACATGGTCGGACATGAAGAAACGAATCCTCCTCTTCTTCACAGCCATGGTGATGATATGATTGACGCTACCCAGCATCGGCTCGATCTAAGTGATGAAGAGCCCGCTCAGGCCGATAAGCCAGAGGAGCCCGTGGTTCCTGCGGAATTGAGCTCGGGCAATAAAGATGACCCGGTTGTCATAGATGGAACTACAGAACAAGCGTTATTCCGATGGCTTCAGAGGCGGCTTCAGGACAGGGATGAGAGGTTAGCCAAGGTATAGTACAAGGTCGACGAATTGGCAAACATCGCGGCAGATCTCGCGACCCAAGTCGCCCTATTGCAATTACAGCATAATCAAATTTTGGTTCAAGAGCCAGGGATTGATACTTGGAGGCAGCCAACTGATACCCCCTTCAACCTAAGAGCGGAGCTCCTTCGCGAAAAACAGCAGCAATCAGGCTCCAGTCCCTCCGATACATGCGCCGGGAGGGAATCGCCTATGAAAGAGAAGCTGGATAAGGTATATTCCTTCAAAAGTGAAAAGTCCACAAGATATTCTGGGACGCCCTAAGAAACGGTCAACAACTTCCACAATCAAAGAGACCGCAAGAAGCGAATATGACCGACGGCCAAAAATATTGCCCCTATCACAGGGTGATAGGTCATGCCATTAAGGACTGCTTCGTCTTCAAAGATTGGGTCGAAAGGCAATACAAGACGGGAGAGATAGAACTGTCTAAAGGCGTGTTAGCAAACAGTCAAGCTACGACCGCCGATTTCATACAAATGGAGAGCGAAGCCTTTCGGGAACCTAATCGTCCCAGACATGTGCCGTTATCTGAAAAGGGCGAACCAAAGACTGATCGGCCTCAAGGACCAGTATCAGTGAGGGCACATACTCTAATGGAGAGAAAGAAGAAGGTATACTCCTTCAAGAGGGATGAGGTCGACAATATATTCGAGGAAGCCTTGAACAACGGTCTGCAATTGCCTATTCCAAAGAGGCCACATGAAACGAATATGACCGGCAATCCCGTAGACTGCCCATTCCATAGAGTGGTGAGTCATACCATTGAAGACTGCTGTGTTTTCAAAGATTGGGCAGAAGACCAATACAAACTCGGGAAAGCCTCACAGTCGTCAGATGTACCGACAAGCCACAGAGCTACGGTCATCAACATAGCCCCGCCAAGATCAAAATTCAAGGAGCTGGGATAAGCAAAGATGACCACCACGTTGTTAAACTGGAAACTGCTGACCACCACGTCGTTAAACTGGCAATGATCGACCTCTAAGTCGTTAAACTGGGAATGTAAAAAAAGTATAAATATATATATATATATATATATATATATATATGTAAATAAACAAAAAATGTGTAAATAAAAGAAAAATAAAGAAAAGCCGAAATGATGGGACAACTCGCAATAAAAATCAGCGAGTAAAATAAAGATGAAAATAAAGCCGAAATGATAGGGCTATCGCGACCTTCGCGATAAGAAAAGTTGAAATGATGGAGCGATCGCGGTAAAAAAAAAAAAAAAAACAAAACAACGGCGAATGATGAGTCGCTCCTGGCATTATTCCAGTGCAGCGATGCAGACGCCAACAAAAATCCGATTTTCCAAAATTCCCCCAGCCCTACAGGTGGTCCCCCAAATTGACTGCCGTACACAATCAACGGGCTCAAATAATTCTCATCACACTCATGCCCCACCGTAATCACCAGTCCGGTGGCCGGTCTCCGTCCTTGGAATTATTCTCCACTGGGAAGACCCACTCATGTGTCCTCACGATACATGAGGAGAACAAACCTTTGTGGGATAATTACGACTCACGAAGGAAAAACACACTTAGGAGTCCTCACGACTCCTAAGGAGAAAATACACCTGTGGGATCCTTATGACTCGTAGGGAGAAAATGCTTTTATGGGACCCTCACGGCCTATAAAATTGAAAAGCCTTAGGTGATAGGGATCTAAACCTGTCTCCTAAGCCATCGCTTCCCAATAGGCAATGACGAATGATGAGTCGCTCCTGGTACCATATTCCAGTGCAGCGATGCAGACGACGGCCAAAATCCATATAACTAACAGGCGAATGATGAGTCGCTCCTGGTACCATATTCCGGTGTAGCGATGCAGACGCTGGCCTAAATCCAAATCCCCAAGTGGCGAATGATGAGTCGCTCCTGGTACCATATTCCAGTGTAGCGATGCAGACGCCAACCAAATTCCAAATTTCATACCCCAACGGCAAATGATGTGTCGCTCCTGGTACCATATTCCAGTGCAGCAATGCAGACGCCAACAAAGTCCCAAAAATTTTCTGGCCCTACGGTCTGGGTCATACATCCTGCAAAACCGTATACAATCCACGGGCGTAAAACAATCCCAATCTCTCCCAAGTCCTACCGGTGAGACCACATTCAAAGTCCCACCAAAAATAATAAAAATATAATAAAAAAATGGTATGTCCACAAGCAAGATGGGCACGGATGAAAACCCGAAAGGGCTCCGTGAGTAAAAACAGCAGGACTGCCGGCGAGTTTGTGAAAACCCGAAAGGGCCCAAACTCGTGAAAGAGAGATGAAATGCCCTCGCAAAGTCCTCTCGACTTTGTGAGGAGAAAATTCCCGCGTGAGATCCGTACGACTCACAAAGGAGCAACACACTTGGGGGTCCTCACGACTCCTAAGGAGAAAATACACTTACGGGATCTTTACGACCCATAGAGAGAAAATGCTTTGTCAGACCCTTACGGCTCACAAAATTGAAAATTCTTAGTTGATAGGGACCTAAAACCTGTCTCCTAAGCCATCGTTTCCTAATAAGCAAACGCAAATGATGAGTTGCTCCTGACATTATTCCAGTGCAGCAATGCAGATGCCGACAAAAAAAACCAATTCCCAAATCCTCTCGGGGCAAACGATGAGTTGCTCCTGGCATTATTCCAGTGCAGCAATGCAGATGCCGACAAAAAACCAATTCCAAAATGCTCACAAAGACAGATGATGATTTGCTCCTGGTACCATATTCCAGTATAGCGATGCTGATGTCAACCCAAATAACAATCAACAAGTCAACTTCAACTCCGACACCGCAGAAAGCGGAGTAAGTCAGAATCCAACTTCGACACCGCAGAAAGCGGAGCAAGTCAGAATCCAATCTCGACACCGCAGAAAGCGGAGCAAGTCAAGTTCCCCCCGACACTGCAGGAAGTAGAGCAAGTCAAATAGAGCGTCGACCGTCCATGTCGCAAAAAGGGTAGTGCAGGCTTCCCACAAATCGGGAACCAAATCACTCCGGATCAGAGCGTTGACCGTCCATGTTGCAAAAATGGCAGTGCAGGCTTCCTACAAAGCAGGGAACCAAATCTCTCCAGATCAGAGCGTCGACCATCCATGTCGCAAAAAGGGCAGTGCAGGCTTCCTACAAAGCAAGAACCAGATCACTCCGGGCCAAGGAAACGTCTACCACAGACACTCCATCTCGGAGACGCGTCAAGCATCGACCGTCCATGTCGCAAAAAGGCAGTGCAGGCTTCCCAAAAACCGGGAACCAAATCACTCCGGATCAGAGCGTCGACCGTCCATGTCGCAAAAATGGCACTGCAGGCTTCCTACAAAGCAGGAACCAGATCACTCCGGGCCAGGGAAAAAGTCTACTACGGACACTCCGTCTCGGAGATGCGTCAAGCGTCGGCCGTCCTTATCGCAAAAATAGCAGTGCAGGCTTCCTACAAACCAGGGAACCAAATCGCTCTGGATCAGAGCGTCGACCGTCCATGTCCTAAAAATGGCAGTGCAGGCTTCCTACAAAGCAGGGAACCAAATCTCTCCGGATCAGAGCATCGACCGTCCATGTCGCAAAAATGGCAATGTAGGCTTCCTACAAATCAAGGAACCAAATCGCTCCGGATCAGAGCGTCGACCATCCATGTCGCAAAAAAGGCAATGCAGGCTTCCTACAAAGCAGGAACCAGATCATTCCGAGCCATGGAAACGTCTACCATGGACACTCCATCTCGGAGACGCGTCAAGCGTCGACTGTCCATGTTGCAAAAAGGTCAGTGCAGGCTTCCCACAAATCGGGATCCAAATCGCTCTGGATCAGAGCGTCGACCATCCATGAAGCAAAAATGGCAGTGC
This sequence comes from Agapanthus africanus, assembly GCA_030015575.1. Taxonomy (NCBI): domain Eukaryota; kingdom Viridiplantae; phylum Streptophyta; class Magnoliopsida; order Asparagales; family Amaryllidaceae; genus Agapanthus; species Agapanthus africanus. Next base: position 547,060,794 of record CM057337.1, read on the forward strand.
AGGCTTCCTACAAAGCAGGTGCTAGATCACTCCGGGCCAGGGAAAAAGTCTACTAAGGAAACTTCGTCTCAGAGATGCATCAAGCGTCGACCGTCCATGTCGCAAAAATGGCAGTGCAGGCTTCTTACAAAGCAGGGAACCAAATCACTCCGGATCAGAGCGTCGACCCTCCATGTCGCAAAAATGGCAGTGCAGGCTTCCTACAAAGCAGGGAACCAAATCGCTCAGGATAAGAGCGTCGACCGTCCATGTCGCAAAAATGGCAGTGCAGGCTTCCCACAAATCGGTAACCAATTCGCTCAGGATCAGAGCGTCGACCATCCATGTTAGTTATATGTATGCCCTAGAGGCCATTACTTTACATTAGATGTATATTGTAGTGGATGCTGGGACATATATAGGTAGGACTTTCTTGCTCGACATGATAGTACGCTATCTGGTTTCTCTTTATCTTAACATGTATACTTTCTGTCTCTCTGTTACATGTTGATAAAGCCCTTAGGATGTGTACTCGACTTCCAAGACTATGATGTAGATCATACTAGTGGGGCCTGGGTAGTCCATGAGTACATCCTTCAATGTTCCTAGTCGTGGGAATATCGTGATGGGGCATCGATATTCCAGAGTAGACTAGCGTATATCTTCTCGACCCATGTGATGGGCGATGGATGATCCCATATCCATTGGTGTTTGACATCAAAGATGGTATGCGGGTGCTCAGTGGAGACTGGGTACACTGAACGGACTCGCCGAGAACTCCCAGATGGTATTATACCTCACATCAGATGGCAGTTCTCTGGTGACACTGGTACAGCTTAGTCTGTTGACCTGAGATCGTCATAGGGTCTTGTGTGTTTCCCACTGTACTTTGATTTCCACCCTACCACGGCTCTACTGAATCGTGCAAACAGGTGGTTTTTGGGTACAGTCCCGATTCACATGGAGGCAATGAGCGATAAGAGGGGATTCGTCTCTCCCGGTATTAGGGGTTGATGTTTCTCTATGCTCGACTGGCCATAACAGGAAATCCCTGGCTAGGGTTGCAGTGATATACTGGTAAGAGTTATCAGTAGTTTCACGATAGTTATGGACCTCACGTCGGCATGACTTATCGAGCTATTGGGGTCTGACGTTTACCACCCCTAGGCGAGAAATGCGACATATCAGACGAACAGACCAGACTGTACGGTAAGTGTTACTGGTTGGATTCACACGAGTGTGAGCGGGCTTGTGAAAGGTTTTCCTAGCACCCTATGTAGAGTTTTGAAGCATCACATGTCCCAAAGTTTAAATTTCTATGGTGCTAAACAAGCATACAAAGGAATCGATCCTAGAAAATTAGGGTTTCGAATTTAAAGCCAATAAAAAACTAGGGTTTCGAGGCTACAACCTTTGTAGCTCCCTTTCGCTAGACTCTTTGGCCTCTTGGGTGTTGGAAGAAGGTCCTCTTGAAGTCTCCTCGCGTCCACGACGATCCACCCGGAGTTCCTCGTCCAAGCTCGCAACTTCGACTATCAAGATGAGAAAACACTCTAAACAAGTTGGCTAAACTTGTGTAGAATGATGTTGTGGTTAAGATTCTCACTTCAAAAACCTTTCTTTATGTGTGTTTTACTCACTAGAAGAAACTAGAGAGCAAATGGTGAAGGAGGAAGAAGATGGTGGCTTTCTTTTAACAAGAGTAAAATGATAACCCTTGAAATGAAATGAAATATATCTATATATATTTTATTTCTTCTCACTACAAACCATGGTTAAATCTTTGAGTTATTATTTAATTAGGGTTTAAAACATATAAGGAAAGTTTAATCCAAGGTTAAGGGTAGGTGAGAATGGTTAGGTTAAAGAAGAGTGTAGAAACAACTCAAGAATTATCCTTTCCTTTTCTATTTTGTTTTAAAAATAAAATTAAATAATAATCCATATATTTATCCATGGTGTGAGTCTTATATTGCCACCATTTCCATGTGTAAACAACCATGATAGATGGGTGTAGGTATGTATGTATATATGCACATCCATATGTGCATGAAACTAGAAAGAAAGAAAGAAACACATACATGAATGCATACATCCATCATATTCAAGAAAGGTTTTAAGTGAGAAAACTAATGGTGAAATGATAAATCAACACTTGATTTATCAATCCGGCCATATCACATATGACCTTACCAAAAGAAAGTCGCCCGATCAATGTACGGTATCATATACGCGCATTTTAATCGGGTCCATGCGCATATCGCATACGCACACCACAACGTTTCGTCTGGACTAGGTAACTCCTGTGTGGGACTCTAAGACTTGTCAATACGCCGGCAGAGGGTGATGATAAAATCAAGCACCCCCAAGCTGCAAGCGGTCAGCTAAACGTAACGGCCACCCGGGTATTGAGCGATCAGAAGAAAACAAGCGAACCTGCTACAACTCCCGTCGAGCCAACCGGAAACACTACCGTACAGTCCGGTCTCTTCGTCAGATATGCTGCATATTGAGCCTAGGGATGGTCACGTCGACCCTAATAACTCAATAATTCGTGCCGGTGAATGGACTATAACAGATCGAGAAACTACTGATAACACTTATCAGCAAATCTCAGCAGCCCTGGCCAGGGACTTACTGATATAACCAGTCGGGCACAGCACAACATCAACTCTCAATACCGGGAGAGACAAAACCCCTCCTATCGCTCATTGCCTTCGTGTGTCTCGGGACTACACCCAACGACCACCTGTTTGCACGACTCAGTAGAGCCGTGGTAGGGTGGCAATCAAAGTACAGTGGGAGAACACACAAGACTCTATGACGATCTCGGGTCTACAGACTAACCTGTACCAGTGTCACCTGAGAACTGCTATCCGACAATAGATATAATTCCATATAGGAGTTCTCGGTGAGTCCGTCCAGTGTACCCAGTCACCACTGAGCACCCGTATATGATCTTGATGTCAAACATCGATCAATTTGGGAACATTCATCGCCCATCGTATGGGTCTAGTATCATATACGCTAGTCTACTCTGGTATATCAATGCCCCGTCTCGATATATCTACGACTAGGGACTTTCCAGGATATGATTATAGACTACAGATGTCCCACTAGTATGATCTCCATCATAATCAGAGTAGTCAAGCCGATATCCTCAGGGCTTTATCAGCATGTATGAATGAATAAAAGCATGATGAAATCAACATGTCAGATAAAGAAGAACCAGATAGCATACCATCATGTTGAGCAAGAATGCATACTGAATATATATATATGTACAAATACATCCACTATCATATAATGGCCTCTAGGGCATACATATATCCAACAATCTCCCACTTGCACTAAGGCCAGTTATTGGCGTATCTCATACCCAACATCTTAAAAAGTCGCTCATGCTGCGGCTGAGGGAGGGCCTTGGTGAATGGATCCACGGCGTTATTCTTTGTGTCTACTCTCCTAATCTCGATCTCGCGGCGATCTACAATCTCCCGGATCAAATGAAAACGCCTCAGGATGTGTCTGGACCGCTGATGGGATCTGGGCTCCTTGGCTAATGCCATAGCCCTATTATTATCACAATATAAAGGTATTGGATCAATAATGGTTGGAACTACTCCTAGCTCCGAGACGAACTTCTTCATCCAGACGGCTTCCTTGGCAGCATCATTTGCAGCAATGTACTCAGCTTCTATCGTAGAGTCAGCAACGGTATCTTGTTTGGAACTCTTCCAACTCACCGCCCCTCCATTGAGGGTAAATACAAACCCAGAGATAGATTTGCTGTCGTCCTTATCGCTCTGGAAGCTCGAATCGGTAAAGGCCTCCATTTGGAGATTTCCATTGCCATACACCAAGAACAATTCTTTTGTAACACCTTAGAATGTGTTTTGTAGCTAATTATATTTCAAAATGTGTTTTTTTTTAATAAAAAGTTTACCAAATTAAGTTTTAAATATTTTATCTTATTTAATGTGTATTTTATTAGAATTTTGTCAGACACACACACACTTGTGCATGTAACTAGGGTTGTTTTTTGAGTTAAACATGATTGGCAACCATGGTTAACTAACCATTCCTCCCTAACTTAGTTTTAACTTTTGTTTAGTAAGCATGATAGATTAATTCTTTCTCTTTAAGTTATTAAATTGTGTTTAAGTGCTTTGGGTTGAATAGTGTCTTGGTTATTTTCTTTAAAATGAATTTAAATTTGGGAAAAAGGGGTTTTAATATGGTTGAATGTTGACTTGAGAGAGAGAGATGTGAGCATGGTGCTACATGGCTCATGCCATGCTCTTTAAATGAGGGGAGAGAAAGAGAATGGGAGGGGTTTTTAGTTTTTCTCTCATTTCTCACTCATTTCCTCTCTTTTCACTCACTCTCTCAAGAACACAAACACACACAGCCGAGAGAGAGAGAGAGAGGCAGTGGCAGCAGCAGCAAGCTGCATCAGCAGCAGCAGCCGCAACAGGATCAGCAGCAGCAAGAGCAGGAGACAGCAGCAGCAGCAATAGCAAGGGCAACAACAATATCAGAAGCAGCAGCAATAGCAGAAACAGCAGCAGCAGCTAGCAAGGGCAGCAGCAATAGGAGCTTCAGCAGTTGTAGCAAGCTCTCACCTCCTCCACACACTTCTTCTGCTGTTTCTTAGGGTGCTACAGGGTAAATTCTGAAACCCTTTTCCCTAGTTGCTTAGCAATGTGTGGTTTTGTGTCGATTAGTGTTAATTAGTGCTAGTTTTGGTGAATTGTGAGTTGTGATGACAAATTGATGATTGTGTTAGCTAGCCTAGTATATTTAAGTGTTAACAAGGCCACTTCAACTGAGGGATAACCAGATTACACTAAAATACCCTAAGGTTTCTTAATTGTGCAAATTAGTGTTTTTAAGGTGAGAATTATGACATCTGTGATCTGCTGTTACCCGGGTGACTTCAGGATAAAATTGAGTGGACCCCAGCCTACTAGTAACACCCTGACCCCACCACCAGAGCACGACCCCCTAATTCCCAACCCAGGCCGCCAAATCCTTCATTTTGGCCGCCAATTGCGGCCCAGAGGGGGAATTGGGTGTTGGGGTTTTGGTGTAGGGTTTCCTGATGTGTGTCTAGATCTTTGGTATGTCTAGTTTTGTAATATCATACCTGTAGGAAAATCTGGGACTATATGTCGTTTTTGGGTTTCGTTGTGTTTGCGCGATACGCGCGATACGTGAGTGGGTTCTGTGATCCAGCGTATCGCGGCGTGTCGCGATGGTTTCTAGACGCGTACACACACGATTCAGCGTATCGTGCCACGCGCGCTTAGTTCGCGACGCGAGTTTCTCGTTTCGTTTCGATATCGCGTTTCGCGAGATATTTAGCTTATATGTGATCTCCGTGTCTTATTTGCAGGTTGGCAGGCAGGAACCACGGACACGGCTACAGGGGAGCGGATGATAGGATTCACCCCGCGTGGAGTTTAGGTGAGTAGATATAACATCTACAGGGGAATCGCCCGCATGGCGTTATGCGTCTGGGCTAGGATTCAATTCCTGTCGCACATTCTACGTCATTATAGAATTGCGCCTTACTGCTTTTCCTAGATGTAGCTATATACTGTGACTAGCAGCCGTAGGACACTGCACACATTATTGACGGTTCATGTTGCACGAGCACGGATTGCATGCTACACACACACACCGTCAATAATTGCCATGTCACACACTACCCCTTATAGCTACCTTTGCTTACCACACTTGACATCTAGTTTATCGGTATACCTATAGTGTATCATACCTTTAGTGATAGGTATATTTTCACTTGCGATACAGCTACAGGTATACCCCTACATATTTTACTTGTACCGGGAGGGTTTTCCTACATATGTTACTATACCCAGGGGGGTATACGACATCAGTTGCTATAGGTAGATACCTATACTTTGCTACACCTGTATGTTAGATACATATTCAGTTGTTGTCGCATATTCGCATTTACTGATGTTACTTAGCTGTACCTTATCATGATATCGCATACATTTATTTCTGTATCTATGCATTGTTTATCTGGATTTTATATGATGTTTTCAGGATTTGGGAACCGAGGGAGTTCATGAAATTATGCATACATGAACAACCTGGTTTCCTTGATATGATATTTCGCGCGTCCCCCATGAGTTTTATCGGTGCTGATTACCTGCTCCATATGATGTGTGGTTGCCGTATGAGAGTACATGGTGGGGCCCGGTATGGTTCCCCTCGGCAAGAAGACCGATGGGTTTGCCGATTGAGCCTGGAGGCGGGCGAGTACCTACCGGTGATTGTTTGGACCTGGCAGTTGTCTGGAGGCTACTGGCCAGAGTTGAGAGATGGATGCGGGATGACCTGTACTGTCGAGGCCGAGGGCCGACACTGCAGACGGACCCCGTGGGCTGATCCGGACTGACGGAGCCCCATATACGAGGATTTCTGTGCCGATGCTTGGCACATGGTTTCATGATATTTCTTTAACCCCCTTTTTGTATATATAACAGGGGACTTAGCCGTTGTTATATATACCCTTACACCAATATTAGTGGAATGGGACGCTAATATGTGTGTATTGCCCCCATCATATTTATTTCTGTACATGTATTTGCCTTTAGGATGCTAGAACTTACTTGAGATTGGACTTGGGATACTAGGTGATTCATTGGGACTTGGACATTGGATATACCTATGTGATTGGTGACTTGTACATTCGGGATATAGGAGATTACTCGACATTGTACATTGAGGAGATGTGAGACTTATTTGATGTGAGTGCCCAATGTGGGGCCAGGTTTGAGGATTTGGGATTGGAGTATCTTAGTGGATGGTGATCCTGCCACGACGTCAGGTTTCCGTGGAAAATGACATATTCCACCCTACACCTCACCATTACCTATCTTATGCACAGATTCATATATTGGTAGTACTTGTAGTGTACCCTTATGATAGTTGCATATTTGCTTTCTCATATCTCTATTGCATAGACATTGCATACTACTATCATGCCATCATCGCTTCACTTATTGATTATACCTGCTAGTGTACTCTCTTTATTCCAGCATTGCATGACATATTATTACTACTGTAATCGCCTATCTTAGATTCATGCTGTACGTGCATTCCTGCGATTACCTGCATATGTTTTATACTATTCACGAGTTGGCAACTCACCCCCCGTTGTGCCACAGGTGTTTCAGGTTTTTCCCCAGAGTAGTCGAGGCAGGCTATTCCCCTATCCAGCTATCCAGCTACCATCTTTTGCTACAGATACCGCATCAGCTTACAGTACTATTTTGCATAGGTGGGTTAGACGGTTATCTGTATTATATTTTGTACCTTCGTTGTATTGTACTCTCCATCTACTGTTGTATTATTGACATAGAGACTTGGTGAGGACGTAGTGTGTATTATGGTGGATTTGGTGTCTTTGTATATACAGCTTCTATCTCTACTGTTATTATTTTCTGTTTTATTCATTGTGACTGGTTCCTACAAATGGGTGTTGCTAAAATTTTAAAGAAAGAAAGTAAGACTTTTAAAGAATTTGGGTTGCGATTCCAAATGTTTCAAAACTTATATTATCTTTTCCGTATTTTTCTTGGTTTAGATTTCTGGGTTTTGCTTTCTTTTACTACGTTGCGTCTTTAGGCGTTACGTAGTATTAGGGCCGTCACGTGCCATTTTTGGGTCGTGACAAAGTTGGTATCAAAGCGTTAGGTTTTACCTTTCGGAGTGTAGGATGACCTTAGTATGATGGAGTAGGTAGCTTAAGCAGAGTAACGTAGTGTGTGTATGTCTGCAGCATACCCACAGCACGGTACCTTGCATTAAGTGACCTAAGTACAATTTGCTTGACATTCCTTCCTTGATGTTTCATATCTTTGAGATTCGGTTTCCTCATTCTTATCGAATCTCATCTTGTATCTATTTATAGCCTTGCCGCCGATGACTATGGGGACTCAGAGTGATGCAGCAAGGGCCGAGGTCAGAGTTAGCTCGGGTGAGACGAGTACTGACCAGGATGGCACTCTAGTTGCACAGGTGCAGACGGATCAGCCTACCACCTATATTATGGATAGACTTTTGGTAGAGATGCAGGAGTTCCGCCAGACGATGAGTTCCTTTGTTGATGTCGTTCGGGAGCTACGACAGGAGGTTGTCACCCCTGTTACTCAGCTGTCCCTTACGATCAGCATGCAGCAGTCCGTCACCTACATAGCACCAGTGGTTGCAGCTCCAGTTGACGAGGCACACATTCCAGAGGCTCAGAGAGTTCCAGGACAGTGGAGGACTCGTACCAGCGTACCAGCCCAGAGACAGAGGTTTGGTCGTCGAGACAGATTTCGTGGCCGTCGCGGGAGTAGCAGAGGCTTGGGACGAGGACAGTCATTCAGCTCTCATCCCCAGGATGGTCAGCAGTCAGCACGAGGATGTTTTCGATGCGGGAGCCTTCAGCACTTCGTCAGGGATTGTTCCTTAGCACCTCGTCATGATCGTATTCAGAGAGGCCGTGGACGTGGAAGATTTGCTCAGAGGGCTCAGGCTACCAGAGGAGTTCATCCAGCTGTGAGTAGAGGGCAGACACAGGAGTTTGCTTCTACTCACCGGGACGTGCAGACGTCCAATGTGGAGTTTTCGGGTACCCTTGAGTTTTATTTTCTCTTGGTGTATTTATTTGTTTCTTGCTTGTACTGTGGTTGGGTAGATTAGTCGTAGTTGTGCTAATTTCTGTCAGCGATCTTTTTGTTGCGCGACACGTATTTCAGTTTTGTGCCAATCGGATAGGAGATAGAGTTTCGGCCGTCGTTTGATCCTTCTAGAGATGTTGGATGTGACGTTCTCCTGGGCACGGACTGGTCAGCTACGTGTTAGGCGTCTGTGGACTACCGTGTGGAAGCAAGATAGGTTTTGTTTTCCCCGGCAAGTCAGTTCTTGTTGTACAGGTGGATAGTTGTGCCGCCTCTTACAGCTTGAATTTAGCCTGTTTAGCTAGTCGGCTACTGAGGAGATGTCGTGGATTCTTGACGTTCATTCGTGATACCAGAGCCACCGGGGGATTGTTGGACCGGGTTCCTTTCGTGCGAGAGTTTTTCCGACGTTGTTCCAGGTGAACCGGCGAAGCTAAGGGAGCTTAAGGATCAGCTGCAGAGTTTTGGTTTGGGGAGTTTTGTGCGTCTGAGTGTTTCGCTTTGGGAGCTCCTAATTCTGTTCGTTAAGGAGAAAGACGGCAGTTTGAGATTGTGTATCGACGGATCGTCAATTGAACCGGCTTACGGAGCGGATAGGTATCCTTCACCTCGCCGTGACGATTTCCTCGATCAACTCCAGAGTGCGAGACATTTTCTAAGTGTGTTTGGGATCAGGTCATCATTATTGCGGATTCGGAATGATGGCATTCCGAAGACTGCCTTATGCGTGCTACGGGCTTTGTGGGTTTCGGTGAGTTGTTGGATTCCCTGATGCCCTAGCAGCATTCGTAGATATGATGAACCAGATTTCTTCAGGCCGTTCCTCGACCAGTTTTTGCTGTGTTATTTACGACACTCTGGTCTATTTAATGTGTCTTGAGGGAAAGGAGTATCACTTGAGGAATTGTTACGCAGATGCTGGGAGGGCACCAGCAGTTTGCTAAATTCTCAGAGTGTTTCTTCAGGCTTGTTTGTGTTGACTCCTAGGTCTTGTAGTCACGGGAGATGGTTCCGTATGGTTCCGAGGGAGATCGTGGCCGTACAGCTTAGGCCCAGACTTGTGTGCAGGACGGAGATCCGCGGATTGTTGGGCTTAGCAGGGTTTTTACCGCCGTTTCATGCAGGATTGCTAGAGTAGTGCTGCACCGTCGACTGAATGGACCAGAAAGGAGGTTTCTTTTCTTTAGACTGAGGCATGTGTACGGAGTTTTCAGCAGTTGAAGATTCAGTTAGCAGCTGCATCAGTCTTTCTTTGCTGTTGGTTCGGGCGATCTTGTTGTTTAACTGTAATGCTTCTTGAGTGGGCTCGAGGGTGTACTGAGGTGACACTATAGAGATATCGCTTTTGCTTTCCCTACACTTGGGGGAAGTACGAGGAGGATATTCCACTCATGATCTGGAGATGGCCGCGGTGGTTTTGCGTTGGAGATTTAGGGACACTACTTGTTTGAGAGTCGTGTCAGATTTTCACGGACCACCAGAGCTTAATGTACATCTTCCTGCAGCGGATTTCGATTGTTGTGATAGTCTTCTGCAGATTTACAGTTTGTGTGTGATCGTCGAGTATAGCTTACTTCGTCTCTACGGAGGGGACAGCTTGCTCATGTCCGCGCCCGACCACTTTCCTTAAATCGTTTTCGCGAGACACTGCCTGTCGAAGCTCGTACGTCAGAGATACTTGAGCATATTCGGCCGGGTAACGATTCAGAGACCGTAAATTGTGACAATGATGTGCTAAGTTAAGGACACGTCTGTGTACCTGCCATTACCAGGTAGAGGCGTGTGATCCTAGAACATGCACATCTGTCAACTCCCCCTATGCATTCAAGTTCCACCAGCTTTGGCGTGACTTGTGAGGTAGTTACGAGTGGACAGGAATGTAAGGAGAAGTTCAGGTTTCGTTTCAAGTGTCTGTCTTGTTGTGTGCTTGAGTCGGGCATCTGAGGCCGGCTGGAGAGTTGCAATCTTTTAACCGTTCCGAAGAAGGAACGGGGGCAGATCTCCACGAATTTCGTTGTGGTTTCCACCTAATTTTGGTTAGGGTGCGACTCCATTCGGATTCTTGTCATCCGGTTTTACTCGGTTTGCTCAGTTGTTTTGTTAAGTTTGTGTGTTGGTTTGTTTGTTGGTCGTCAGCAGCTTGGGATCGTCACTCGCCATCGTTAGGGTTCTCTTTCGATAGCTATTATCAGGAGACGCTCTAATTGGCCACCCTTAGGCTTAGGGGTTAGGTCGTGTCGATCGCCAGCCTGTTGTTTTCTGACTCTGCGTAGGTAGGATTTTGGACCCCAGCCATGTCTAGAGAATTCGGAGGTAGTCCAGTTGTGTTCAGGTCAGGATGAGAACTGTCCATTGCAAACGGACGTCTTATGCGACTGTGCTGGTCGCAGGCTTGAGTGCGCAGTGGCAAGTCATGGATTCCTATGGACTTTCCGATGAATGACGTGTTGGATTCTGGGAAGCTTATCCCAGGGTTTAGGTCCTTCTGAGATTCTATTAGCAAGTTAGTCTTGTTGCCTTTAATTTGGCACTTCCGCCCAGATTATTGGATTTTCACCCCGTATTCCTTGTGATAATACTTTACAACTAACTTCTTGACCTTTCTCACATGTTTTGGCACCAGACCATTTTGCTGGACGCGATCTTTCGTTCACCCGCAGCCATGTGTGTTAATGGCTCGACAGGTGGAGGAACGTCGGTCAAAGGTCTTGCCATCTGTGAAGGGTTTTCTTGGACGTAGCCGTATAGTGAGTTAGTCACTTGGGAGACTGCGAACGAGATTTGAGGATTTTAATCTTCTCTTGAAGGTATGCGTATCGGATTATTTTTAAATTCTGGGACGAATTTCTTTTAAGGGGGGGAGATTGTAACACCTTAGAATGTGTTTTGTAGCTAATTATATTTCAAAATGTGTTTTTTTTTAATAAAAAGTTTACTGAATTAAGTTTTAAATATTTTATCTTATTTAATGTGTATTTTATTAGAATTTTGTTAGACACACACACACTTGTGCATGTAACTAGGGTTGTTTTTTGAGTTAAACATGATTGGCAACCATGGTTAACTAACCATTCCTCCCTAACTTAGTTTTAACTTTTGTTTAGTAAGCATGATAGATTAATTCTTTCTCTTTAAGTTATTAAATTGTGTTTAAGTGCTTTGGGTTGAATAGTGTCTTGGTTATTTTCTTTAAAATGAATTTAAATTTGGGAAAAAGGGGTTTTAATATGGTTGAATGTTGACTTGAGAGAGAGAGATGTGAGCATGGTGCTACATGGCTCATGCCATGCTCTTTAAATGAGGGGAGAGAAAGAGAATGGGAGGGGGTTTTAGTTTTTCTCTCATTTCTCACTCATTTCCTCTCTTTTCACTCACTCTCTCAAGAACACACACACACAGCCGAGAGAGAGAGAGAGAGGCAGTGGCAGCAGCAGCAAGCCGCAACAGGATCAGCAGCCGCAACAGGATCAGCAGCAGCAAGAGCAGGAGACAGCAGCAGCAGCAATAGCAAGGGCAACAACAACCACTACAACATCATCAGCATCAATATCATCATCATTCACCACAACAACAACAACACAACAGCAACAACAATATCAGAAGCAGCAGCAATAGCAGAAACAGCAGCAGCAGCTAGCAAGGGCAGCAGCAACAGGAGCTTCAGCAGTTGTAGCAAGCTCTCACCTCCTCCACACACTTCTTCTCCTGTTTCTTAGGGTGCTACAGGGTAAATTCTGAAACCCTTTTCCCTAGTTGCTTAGCAATTTGTGGTTTTGTGTCGATTAGTGTTAATTAGTGCTAGTTTTGGTGAATTGTGAGTTGTGATGACAAATTGATGATTGTGTTAGCTAGCCTAGTATATTTAAGTGTTAACAAGGCCACTTCAACTGAGGGATAGCCAGATTACACTAAAATACCGTAAGGTTTCTTAATTGTGCAAATTAGTGTTTTTAAGGTGAGAATTGTGACATCTGTGATCTGCTGTTACCCGGGTGACTTCAGGATAAAATTGAGTGGACCCCAGCCTACTAGTAACACCCTGACCCCACCACTAGAGCACGACCCCCTAATTCCCAACCCAGGCCGCCAAATCCTTCATTTTGGCCGCCAATTGCGGCCCAGAGGGGGAATTGGGTGTTGGGGTTTTGGTGTAGGGTTTCCTGATGTGTGTCTAGATCTTTGGTATTTCTAGTTTTGTAATATCTTACCTGTAGGAAAATCTGGGACTATATGTCGTTTTTGGGTTTCGTTGTGTTTGCGCGATACGCGCGATACGTGAGTGGGTTCTGTGATCCAGCGTATCGCGGCGTGTCGCGATGGTTTCTAGACGCGTACACACACGATTCAGCGTATCTTGCCACGCGCGCTTAGTTCGCGACGCGAGTTTCTCGTTTCGTTTCGATATCGCGTTTCGCGAGATATTTGGCTTATATGTGATCTCCGTGTCTTATTTGCAGGTTGGCAGGCAGGAACCACGGACACGGCTACAGGGGAGCGGATGATAGGATTCACCCCGCGTGGAGTTTAGGTGAGTAGATATAACATCTACAGGGGAATCACCCGCATGGCGTTATGCGTCTGGGCTAGGATTCAATTCCTGTCGCACATTTTACGTCATTGTAGAATTGCGCCTTACTGCTTTTCCTAGATGTAGCTATATACTGTGACTAGCAGCCGTAGGACACTGCACACATTATTGACGGTTCATGTTGCACGAGCACGGATTGCATGCTACACACACACACCGTCAATAATTGCCATGTCACACACTACCCCTTATAGCTACCTTTGCTTACCACACTTGACATCTAGTTTATCGGTATACCTATAGTGTATCATACCTTTAGTGATAGGTATATTTTCACTTGCGATACAGCTACAGGTATACCCCTACATATTTTACTTGTACCGAGAGGGTTTTCCTACATATGTTACTATACCCAGGGGGGTATACGACATCAGTTGCTATAGGTAGATACCTATACTTTGCTACACCTGTATGTTAGATACATATTCAGTTGTTGTCGCATATTCGCATTTACTGATGTTACTTAGCTGTACCTTATCATGATATCGCATACATTTATTTCTGTATCTATGCATTGTTTATCTGGATTTTATATGATGTTTTCGGGATTTGGGAACCGAGGGAGTTCATGAAATTATGCATACATGAACAACCTGGTTTCCTTGATATGATATTTCGAGCGTCCCCCATGAGTTTTATCGGTGCTGATTACCTGCTCCATATGATGTGTGGTTGCCGTATGAGAGTACATGGTGGGGCCCGGTATGGTTCCCCTCGGCAAGAAGATCGATGGGTTTGCCGATTGAGCCTGGAGGCGGGCGAGTACCTACCGGTGATTGTTTGGACCTGGCAGTTGTCTGGAGGCTACTGGCCAGAGTAGAGAGATGGATGCGGGATGACCTGTACTGTCGAGGCCGAGGGCCGACACTGCAGACGGACCCCGTGGGCTGATCCGGACTGACGGAGCCCCATATACGAGGATTTCTGTGCCGATGCTTGGCACATGGTTTCATGATATTTCTTTAACCCCCTTTTTGTATATATAACAGGGGACTTAGCCGTTGTTATATATACCCTTACACCAATATTAGTGGAATGGGACGCTAATATATGTGTATTGCCCCCATCATATTTATTTCTGTACATGTATTTGCCTTTAGGATGCTAGAACTTACTTGAGATTGGACTTGGGATACTAGGTGATTCATTGGGACTTGGACATTGGATATACCTATGTGATTGGTGACTTGTACATTCGGGATATAGGAGATTACTCGACATTGTACATTGAGGAGATGTGAGACTTATTTGATGTGAGTGCCCAATGTGGGGCCTGGTTTGAGGATTTGGGATTGGAGTATCTTAGTGGATGGTGATCCTGCCACGACGTCAGGTTTCCGTGGAAAATGACATATTCCACCCTACACCTCACCATTACCTATCTTATGCACAGATTCATATATTGGTAGTACTTGTAGTGTACCCTTATGATAGTTGCATATTTGCTTTCTCATATCTCTATTGCATAGACATTGCATACTACTATCATGCCATCATCGCTTCACTTATTGATTATACCTGCTAGTGTACTCTCTTTATTCCAGCATTGCATGACATATTATTACTACTGTAATCGCCTATCTTAGATTCATGCTGTACGTGCATTCCTGCGATTACCTGCATATGTTTTATACTATTCACGAGTTGGCAACTCACCCCCCGTTGTGCCACAGGTGTTTCAGGTTTTTCCCCAGAGTAGTCGAGGCAGGCTATTCCCCTATCCAGCTATCCAGCTACCATCTTTTGCTACAGATACCGCATCAGCTTACAGTACTATTTTGCATAGGTGGGTTAGACGGTTATCTGTATTATATTTTGTACCTTCATTGTATTGTACTCTCCATCTACTGTTGTATTATTGACATAGAGACTTGGTGAGGACGTAGTGTGTATTATGGTGGATTTGGTGTCTTTGTATATACAGCTTCTATCTCTACTGTTATTATTTTCTGTTGTATTCATTGTGACTGGTTCCTACAAATGGGTGTTGCTAAAATTTTAAAGAAAGAAAGTAAGACTTTTAAAGAATTTGGGTTGCGATTCCAAATGTTTCAAAACTTATATTATCTTTTCCGTATTTTTCTTGGTTTAGATTTCTGGGTTTGGCTTTCTTTTACTACGTTGCGTCTTTAGGCGTTGCGTAGTATTAGGGTCGTCACGTGCCATTTTTGGGTCGTGACATCTTTAGTCCTTTGCAAGTACTTAAGAATGTTCTTCACAGCTGTCCAGTGATTCTCCCCTGGGTTAGATTGATACCTGCTTACAACACTAAGTGCATAAGCTACATCTGGGCGTGTACATAACATCGCATACATTATAGATCCTACTGCCGAAGCATAGGGTATAATACTCATTCGAGCTCTCTCTTCATCGGTCTTTGGACAAGAGTCCTTGGAGAGAGTGACCCCATGGCAAGCGGGTAAGGCACCCCGCTTGGAGTCTTCCATACTAAAACTTTTTAGGATGGTGTCAATGTATCTGGTTTGGAACAATCCCAATAACCTTTTGGATCTATCCCTATAGATCCTTATGCCCAGGATGTATGTGGATCACCCAGGTCCTTCATGGAGAACCTTAGTGATAAGAATTATTTGACCGACTGTAGCATAGGAATATCATTTCCTATCAGAAGAATGTCATCCACGTACAATACGAGGAATGTGACAGCTCTCCCTACAGCCTTCTTATAAATACAAGGTTCATCTGGATTTTTGATGAAATTAAACTCTTTGATGACATCATCGAAACAGATGTTCCAACTCTATGATGCCTGCTTTAACCCATATATGGATTTAAGCAATTTACATGCTTTCCCGCTGCTCCCATTGTCAATGAAGCCATCTGGCTGATCCATATAAACGCATTCTTCTAAATTTCCATTTAGAAATGCAGTTTTAACGTCCATCTGCCAGATTTCATAGTCGTAGTGAGCAGCAATAGCAAGTAGGATCCGAATGGATTTAAGCATGGCTACGGGAGAAAAAGTCTTGTCATAGTCCAAACCTGGTCTTTAACGAAAACCCTTCGCCACAAGTCTTGCCTTATAGGTCTCCACCTGCCCATCTACACCAATCTTTCTTTTAAAGATCCATTTGCACCCCACAGGTTTTACCCCAGGGGGTACAACGTCCAAAGTCCATACTTTGTTGGTGTACATAGACTCCATTTCGGATCTCATGGCATCCGGCCACTTCACAGAGTCTCTACTCGTGATAGCTTGCTGAAAACTGGTAGGATCATCATCATCCATGATGCAGTCTTCTCCGTCACCATCAATGAGGAAACCGTAGTACCTCTCCGGTGGGCAAGAAGTCCTACCAGACCTACGGAGTGGCCGAGGTTCTTCAGTTTCTGTTGCAATAGCCGGTTCAACCAAATCGTCATTTGTAGTTTGTGTCTCCAGAACCTCTTCTAGATCCACCACCTTGCCATCATCTTTATCTGCGAAAAACTCTTTTTCCAAGAATGTGGCATACTGAGAAACAAACACTTTTTGTTCCTCTTTGTGGTAGAACAGATATCCATAAGAATTCTTTGGATATCCCACAAAGTTACACATGACTGACCGTGTCTCGAGTTTGTCCCGATTCTGCTTTTTAACATAGGCCGGGCAACCCCAAATCTTAATTTTCTTAAGAGATGGTCTCTTCCCATGCCATATCTCATATGGCGTGGTAGACACGGTTTTGGTTGGAACCCTGTTTAGCAGAAACACTTCAGTTTCTAATGCATGCCCCCAAAACGAGACTGGTAACTCAGCGTCACTCATCATGGACCGGACCATATCTAATAGGGTCCTATTCCGTCGTTCTGACACACCGTTGTGCTGTGGTGTGTAAGGAGGAGTGAGCTGAAAGAGAATCCCATTCTATCTTAGGAAGTTTGCAAATTCTGTACTGAGATACTCACCACCTCGATCTGATCGAAGCATCTTAATACTCAAGCCGGTTTGTTTTTCTACTTCTTGTTTATATTCAATGAATTTCTCGAAAGCCTCGGACTTGTGCTTTAATAAAAATACATGACCGAATCTTGAGAAATCGTCAGTGAATGTAATGAAGTATGAAAAACCGCCTCTAACCTGTGTAGACATTGGCCCGCATGCATCACTATGTATGAGGCCTAGAAGCTGAATAGCTCTTTCTCCGTGTTCGGTAAACGGAGTTTTGGTCATTTTACCCTTAATACAAGACTGGCAGGTCGCATAAGATTTATATTCAAAAGAGTTTAAATATCCATCTTTGTGTAACTTGTTTAGTCTTGTTTCGTTAATATGACCAAGTCTACAGTGCCAAAGAAAAGCTTCATTTAATTCTGAAAGTTTTCTTTTATTAGTGCGTTGTATACTGAAAACTGTATGTTGATTTAGGACATATATTCCGTTATTATGCGTACCATACCCAACCAACATTTGATTCAGGTGAATGTTCATAACATTGTTCTGCAATACAAATTATATCCTTCATTGTCCAACAAAGAAACGGATATTATATTACATAGCATACTTGATACAAAATAACATGGATTCAAAACCAAAATATATCCAGATGGCAACCCCAAGTGATACTCTCCCACTGCGACTATATGTACATTGGAACCATTTCCAACGCGGAGAGTATGGTCACCTGTCTTCAAAACCTTGCTATTTCTCAGCCCCTGCATAGAATTGCAAATGTGAGAACCTGAACCAGTATCCAATACCCAGGAAGCAGAGTTTATTGAAAAACAGTTTTCTGACACAAACGCACCTGAAGCAGAAGCATCACCATGCTTATTCTTGAGACTTAAGTACTCCGTGCAGTTGCGCTTCCAATGTCCTGTCTTGTTGCAATGAAAACATTCGCCCTTCCCCGAGTCTCCAGCCTTGGACTTTTCCTTTCCCTTCCCCTTTTTAACTCCACCTTTAGGATTGGTGGGCTTCTTCTTTTTCTTTCCCTTGGCCTTAGCTTTCGGGCGAGAAGAAGAAGATTGTCCAACAGTCATAACGGGAGTTCTTGCTGACTTCATAGTGCTCTCTGCACTCCTTAACATGTTAAGGAGTTCAGGGAGTTCCTTCTCCATGCCATGCTTGTTGAAGTTCACTATGAACTGAGCAAAGGTGGAGGGAAGGGACTGCAGAATAATATCTATATATTGTTCATTGTCCATCATCCATCCAAGGTCCTCAAGCTCTTCTATAAGAGCTATCATCTTCAGAACATGGTCTCCTACTGGTGTGCCAGGGGCCATTCGCATCTGAAACAATTTCTTTGATGCTTCGTATCGTAATACGCGGGATTGCTCTCCATACAACTCCTTTCTACGGAGCAATATACCTTGAATGTCCATATCCTCGTGCTGCTTTTGATGTGTGTTATCCATCGATGCAAGCGCGAGGCATTTTGCCGTGGCACAGTCAGCGTCCCATGTCTTGCGGACTTCAATTTCCGCAACTGTGGATTTTGGACCTGGGACGGGCGGGGCTGAAGCAGTGAGGACATATGATACTTTATCATAAATCAAGGCGATTTTCAGATTCCTCAGCCAGTTTTTATAGTTGGTCCCATTCAGTTTGTTTTTATCTAGTAAAAGCTTGAGTCCAGTCATGGGTATCTGCCATTAAGAGAGAGAAAAGAATACACTCAGCGAATGCTCTTGCATAGATCAGATTGGTTATTATCTTGTCTAATCGATGTTTCCCACTGCTTTTATCGAGTTTTTCTTTCAAACCTTAAAAAGAAAAACTAGCCAGGATTAATTACAGTTTACAACTTCGCTAACCGTTCAGCTAGGCCAGTGTCGGTACTTGAGGGAGGTTCCCCGTGCTTTCGTACGGACCTAATTAAAGTAAACCTCATTTTCCCAGAGGCGGAGCCCCGTTAACACATTTCTAGACACCTAATGAGTTAGCTAATTGTAAACTGTAAAACTCTCCTAGGAGCAACTATTGCCCACAGTGGGATCGGATTCCAACCATCACATGGAAGGTATGCAATCTCATTGCAAATTTCAACTATTGAAATTCCCGATGTTGTTTTTTCCCCTAGTACTTATGACCTTAACTAAGGTCAACAAATCATAAGTACCATTCAAGTTCTACCCGTCATTTCTTGATTAATTAGATCCACTCATATGACCCTTAACTATGGTCAAAAAAGTCATAACAATGTCCTAATTAATCTGTATCATATGCAATGTAGGAAGACATCACTTAGATACCGTACACTACGCCTTAACTATAGTCAACAAACGTAGCACGAATACTAAGTACTCT
The DNA here is from genome assembly GCA_030015575.1 of Agapanthus africanus. Taxonomy (NCBI): domain Eukaryota; kingdom Viridiplantae; phylum Streptophyta; class Magnoliopsida; order Asparagales; family Amaryllidaceae; genus Agapanthus; species Agapanthus africanus. The sequence continues at coordinate 547,080,316 of CM057337.1, forward strand.
ACTTCCTAAAATAACGGAGGGTTGCGGATGATTTTGTAAGTCCACGTTGCCCACCTCGGTACTTGCGGGGAGGCGGAAAACGGAATAAAAATCGAATTTTTTATCAACTTAGGCAACATGGACTACACTATGAAGGATCTTTGCTAAACAAAAACTTGCTAAAGCTAACAAGAAACTAGCTAAGTTCTAGAAAGGTTATACCTTTGGTCTTTATGTCCTTCTCTCCTTACTCTTTGGAGTAGTGGAAGTGTTAGTTGTATGTATGCCCTAGAGGCCAGTATTGTACAGATGATGTATATTATATTGGATGCTTGGACATATATAGAGATGACTTTCTTGCTCGACATGATAGTATGCTATCTGGTTGCCATTTATCTTAACATGTACACTAGTCTCTTTATACTGTCTTATAGTTACATGTTGGTAAAGCCCTTAGGATTTGTACTTGACTACCTAGACTATGATGCAGATCATACTAGTGGGAACATGGTAGTCCATAAGTACATCCTTCAAGGTCCCTAGTCGTGGGTATCTCGAGACGGGGCATCGACATACCAGAGTAGACTAGCGTATACGCTTCTCGACCCATGTGATGGGCGATGGATGATCCCATATCCATTGGTGTTTGACATCAGAGATGGTATACGGGTGCTCAGTGGAAACTGGGTACACTGGACGGACTCGCCGAGAACTCCCAGATGGTATTATACCTCACGTCAGATGGCAGTTCTCAGGTGACACTTGTACAGGTTAGTCTGTAGACCCGAGATCGTCATAGAGTCTTGTGTGATTCCCACTGTGCTTTGATCTCCACCTTACCACGTCCATGAGGGCGTGCAAAACGGTGGTCTTTGGGTACAGTCCCGAGTCACATGGAGGCAATGAGCGATAGGAGGGGTTTCGTCTCTCCCGGTATTGGGAGTTGATGTTGCGCTGTGCTCGATTGGCCGTAACAGGTAAGTCCCTGGCCAGGGCTGATCAGAGATTTGCTGGTAAGTGTTACCAGTAGTTTCTCGACCCGTTACGAGCCTCATATCAGCATGACTTATCGGGTTATTGGGGTCTGACGTATACCACCCCTAGACTTGATATGCGACGTATCTGACGAAGAGACTTGACTGTATGGTAAGTGTTACTGGTCGGATTCGCAGGAGTGTGAGCGGGCTAGCTCGTCGATCTTCTGATCGCTCAATACCCGGGTGGCCGTTACGTTTAGCAGACCGCTTGCGGCTTGTGGGTGCTTGATATGATCATCATCTGCTACCGGCGTATTGACGAGTCTTTAGAGTCCTACACAGAGGTTTCCTGGCTCAAGCAAAACGAAATAGGAGCGCATATGAGATATGTGCAGGACCGAGAATAATGCGTGTATGTGATACCGCACTTCATTCTCGCGATATGTGTTTCGATTGGTTATATTCGATATGACCTAGTTATCGAATCATTGATTCGATAAATCGATGCATTGCATACTAGTCGGTTGTATGCGATATAACCGGATCATTGAATCAAGTGTTGATTTAATGATTTAATGTATAATTATATATTTGATATATTACTTTGCATTAACTAGTATTGGTTCACTTTAAACGGATTTTTCTCACTTGGATTGCACATTGTATATGTGATATACTTTCGTGCACTTTTATGTATCATGTTTGATGATACTTGATCATTTAGTTAAGTGTATAAAATTAATCCATGGTTAATATGATAATTAGGGTTTTGCATTTTCATTTATTTATTTATTTGTTTATTTATTTATTTGGAAAAGAATAAGATGAGTATGGTGGCTTTCTTTGTCATTTTGTTAAAGCTTCATGAAGCTTTGACTTTGCTAACCATCCTTATCTTCATGCTTAACCCTAACCCATCAAAGTGACCATGGTTAATTCTCTACACTTAACCCTAGTTCAAGTTATGATAAGTATTTGTTTTATATTTATTTTTAATATAATACTTATCATAATTTTTCTAGAGCTCATCTTCTTCTTCTTCTTCAAGCTTGCTACTCCAATGGCAACTTGAGCTTTAGTGAGTTAAATCCAAATCCAAAGTGAACCCACCTCCTATTTCTTCACCCTCTACCTCTTGCCAAGTTGTTTTGGGTGTTTACTTCACAAGTTTCACAAGTTTGTGAAGTCGGAGCTTGAGTTTGTGCAACCTCGACGTAGATCGTCTTTGACACAAAGCCGACGAGCTATTCCGCTTGCTTTCCCGATGAAGCCGATGATCGAGTCGAGGATTCATGATGGACAGCGAGGACATGACGTTGCGGAGCCGTGGAGGTGGAAATCCGGATCTACAAAGGTTGTATATCCGTATCATAGTAGTTAACTGTTAACTAGCTTTCTATTTCGCCTAAACATCTAGTTAAAGATCCGTAGTCTAGGGTTTCTCGGCACTAAAAATTTTAATTTGGCATGTTCGATGCCTTGTGAGAACCCACTAGGGTGCCTAGGAACCTTTCACTGGTATCAGAGCCAAGCTAGAGCCTTAGGCGAAGTCCCGACGACGTTTGAAACCCGATCGAACCGAAATCCAAAACCGTAAAATGCTCTCTGGACTTTTTCTAAAAAATCGGATTTTTGTCAATTAAAAATATGTAGAAAATCAAGCAGGGTGTTATTAGAATTACTGTGAAATACGAGGGGCTAATTCGACTTTTACACCGCGCAAGCGCGGCACATGCTAGGCATGTGCGGCGCTTCCGCGGCATTACTGTAGCCTTGTTTAATATTTTCTGCACAGTAACTCTTGTAATATAATGCTATGTTTTCTGGGATATTTTTATTGTGACTTTACAGAAGAGTATTTTGGGGTACTATTGGGAATCAGTATTTCGATCGGATTATCAAATTTCGTCTTTTGTGTTTTTCCAGATAATTGTAGAATATGTTAAAGAGTTCGACCGGATATAAATACCCAGGTTTTCCCCTGCCGGAATATCCAAGTGTTGGATTATTGTGTGGTTAAAAGACGTTCTAAGTAGTGCAAGTAACGCGATGGTCCCTCTAGAAGACACAAACCTTAACTCGATTATGTGACCGTCTTGAACTGCCCTTTGAACCTTCGGGTTTGGGGCAGTACGGCGTGCCACATGTGAGGCGTTGGCTTGACCCTTCTACGGCTGGACCGTTGGTACTGAGGTATGAAGTGAATGTCTTTGAACCTATTTCATGTGTTGATCGGTGTCGGGAAAACTTGGGTGTTCGAAAGTTCGATCGGAAAGTTTGATATATTCTATTTATCCGGAATTGGATACAATAATTGGAATTCACAAAAGGTTATGAGATAACTGGATGAATGTTATAGATCTAGCAGTTTAGTTTCACAAGATATCGAAAAGAGTTTTCGATGATGGGACTAAAATGCGGGATTTATAACTGTTAGGCATGTGATGTCTAAAGAGATTGCGGATTCCAATTGTTGTAGTTTTACACTTTCTTTTCTGTGACCGTAAGTGTAGTATGTTCATATCGCCGGTTTCGTTGCTATACGTCAACGACAATTGGGGTATGCATACTTACTTACGTTGATGACATGTGATGTTATGTGTTGCTGGATATGTTATATTGGATCGTCGTATTCGAATAGCCGGGGGTTTTTATGTGAGATGAGTGTTTTTCATTTTCATTCATGTAAAAACTTGTATGTAATATTCTTTTATTCGGGGCACTTCCAGGATGCGGGAGTTGTCACCCTTTGTATATTATTTACTTTTCTGCACTAGGATAGACCCAAGGAGGGGAGCACAAGTAACCGGGTTCTGGGGTCCAGTGGGAGACCAACTCGAGGAGTCGAGTCCGGGTCTCCTAACCCTAGAATTGGTAGGGTTGCTTGCCGCTTTCGTAGGGGTCTGGGGGTGTGGGATTGGCTATTCATCACGACCGTGGAATCCGTGTTTTATACTGGCTCGTATTGAAAACACGGACGTCCTAGTATATCCAATATTTCATATGTTTATTCTGCTGCGATATCTGTGTTGTGATTCTGTGATGGATATATTATATAGTATATATGATATATTATATAGACGTTACTTATGTTTTACACCCGCGCTAGCCCTGCCCTGCTCTGTCGTTAGTTACCTAACCTAACGGTGCACGAGGGGACATCGAGGCGAATGCGGATGGCATAAGTGTACGTTATATCTATCTGTGATGTTTAGGTATTAAATGATGGGACTTCATTAATGTGATTAATGAAAGATAAGAAACCTAAGATGTTGTAGAATCGAATTTTAAAATAAAACAGGTAGCTACAGTTTTTGCTTTGCACAGCGATATATATGATATATCCCGCACCTCATTCGACGAGGAAAGGACCGAGATCCCTTAACCGGGAGTGACTCCTTTAGCAATAACTGGCAGATGCTACACATTCGGTTTGCTTTTGACTGCTTTTGCGATTTTGCTTTGCATAGCGATATATATGATATATCCCGCACCTCATTCGACGAGGAAAGGACCGAGATCCCTTCACCGGGAGTGACTCCTTTAGCAAAACTAGAAAAGCCTCAAAATCACTCCATTTCAAAACATCATTTGATTCTACAACGATATCAAGTTCATTACGCTTATGGTTTTATGAAAACCTGCGTAGCCCTCCGTCATTTCAGATAAGTATTAGTTAGTATTCGTGCTGCGGTTGTTTGGCATGCGTCAAGGCGTAGTGTACGGTAGCTAACTAGTGCTTATCTGCCAGCATATGATGCGATTGGATTAGGGTATTCGTACGGCGTTGTTTGGCATGCGTCAAGGGTCGTGCGGGTGGGTTTAATTCAATCAAGAAATGACGGGTTGAACTTGACTAGCAGACTATGGGTTGTTTGGCATGCGTCAAGGTCATAGCGAGCTAGGGGCAAAATATTATCGGGAATTTCAAGTGTTGAAATTTGCAATGAGATTGCATACCTTCTATGAGATAGTTGGATCCCGATACCCGCTGCGAGTAAGAGTTACTCCTGGGAGAGTTTTATACATTACAATTGGCCGATCAAGTAGGTGTCTAGAAAGGTGTTAACGAGGTTACGCCTCTGGGAAAACGAGGTTTACAGTAATTAGGTTCGTGCGAAAGCACGGGGGACCTCCCTCAAAGTACCGACACTGGCCTGGCTGAAAGATTGGCGAACTTGTAGTGTGTAATTAATCCCGGCTAGTCTTTCCTTTTAGGGTTTGGAGGAAGATTTGATGAAAAGCAGTGGGAGCCATCCTGATTAGATAAGATAATAACCAATCTGATCTTGCACGAGCATACGCTAAAGTGTTTTCTTCTCTCTCTCTCCAGGTAGCGACCATTTCATGCCTTAATAAAGATAATAAAATGGATGTATTGACCGAACCCGCATGTTATACTGTGCTGGGGAACGTTGGTTCCGTTCTTTCCTATAAGAGTTATAGGACTGAACAGGATATAGGGGAATACCAGGATTCCCATGCCACCCGAATGAAGAAAGTACATGATGATGCATTTTCTTCGGGTGTGTTCGTTACTGAGAACTGTTTCTCCATTTGCTCTACGTCCTGGGTATTGGATACCGGGTCAGGATCCCATATATGTAATCAGTTACATGGGCTTAGGAAAGGTAGAGAACTTGGAGAAGGTGATAAAGACATAAGAGTTGGAAATGGCGCAATTGTTGCAGCTAAGACTGTCGGGGAATATCACCTTGTATTACCAACTGGTAATACATTGGTTCTGAACGAATGCTATTACATGCCGAACCTGATATGCAACATTATATCGGTTTCTTTATTAAGTAAAGAGGGATATAATTTTGTATTACAGGACAATGTTATGAACATTTTCCGTAACCAAAAGTTGGTTGGATCAGGCACGTTGTGCAATGGCATTTATGTTCTAAATCAATCAACAGTTCTGAGTATAACAAACACACACAAGAGGAAGAGTTCTGAACTCAATGAATCCTTCTTATGGCATTGTAGACTGGGTCACATCAATGCGACACGACTAGCTAAGTTGCATAAAGATGGATATTTAAATCCGTTTGAATTTTCATCCTATGACACTTGCCAGTCATGTCTCAAAGGCAAGATGACCAAGACTCCGTTTACGGGACACGGAGAAAGAGTTACCGAACTCTTAGGACTAATACATAGTGATGTATGCGGTCCCATGTCTACACATGCCAGGGATGGTTCTTCATACTTCATTACATTCACTGACGATCTCTCTAGGTTCGGGTATGTGTTCCTGATGAAACACAAATCAGAAGCTTTTGAGAAATTTAGGGAATATAAACAAGAAGTTGAGAACCAAACCGAAAAAAGTATTAAAATCCTTCGATCTGATCGAGGAGGTGAATACTTGAGCAATGAATTCCTGGGCTTCCTAAAAGAGAATGGGATTCTCTCTCAGCTGACTCCTCCATATACACCACAGCACAACGGTGTATCTGAACGGAGAAACCGCACCCTATTAGATATGGTGCGCTCAATGATGAGTGCAGCTGAGTTACCTATTTCCTTCTGGGGACATGCGCTTGAGACAGCCATGGACCTATTGAATAGAGTTCCTACCAAATCAGTGCCTACCACTCCATATGAGATATGGAAAGGGAAGAGACCACATCTTAATTACATTAAGATATGGGGTTGTCCAGCCTATGTCAAAAGACAAAATCCGGACAAACTCGAGGCAAGATCTGTCTTATGTAAGTTTGTAGGATATCCCAAAAATTCACAAGGGTATATCTTCTACCACCCCGAGGAACAAAAGGTGTTTGTTTCTCGACATGCCACTTTCTTAGAAAAAGGTTTTCTTATGAAACAGATAAGTGGCATTGAGGTAGAACTGGAAGAGGTTCCAGCGACACAGACAACAACAGAAGATTTGGTTGAACCCGAGGATTCCGAAGTTCCCAATGAACCCCAGCCACTCCGCCGATCTAGTAGGGTTCCTCGCCAACCTGAGAGATACTACGGTTTTCTCATTGATGGTGGCAGTGAGGATTGCATCATGGAGGATGATGACCCAACTAGCTTCGAGCAGGCCATCACTAGTGGGGACTCAGTGAAATGGCTGGATGCTATGCGGTCCGAGATGGATTCCATGTACACCAACAAAGTATGGACTTTGGAAGTTGCTCCTGAAGGGGTAAAACCCATTGGGAGCAAGTGGATCTTTAAGAAGAAACTTGGTGTAGATGGGAAAGTGGAGACTTTCAAAGCTAGACTTGTAGCAAAGGGTTTTCGTCAAAGACCAGGTGTGGACTATGACGAAACCTTTTCTCCAGTGGCTATGCTTAAATCCATCCGAATCATGCTTGCCATTGCTGCCTTTCATGACTACGAAATCTGGCAAATGGATGTTAAGACCGCCTTTCTAAATGGTGATTTAGAAGAGTGCGTGTACATGACTCAGCCAGAGGGCTTCGTAGACAGTGGGAGCAGCGGGAAGGTGTGCAAGCTGCTTAAATCCATTTATGGATTAAAGCAAGCATCGCGGAGTTGGAACATCTGCTTTGACGTCGTTATCAAAGAGTTTGATTTCGTCAAAAATCCAGATGAACCTTGTATCTACAAGAAGGTGGCAGAGAGTAAGGTTGTCTTCCTCGTATTGTACGTGGACGACATACTCTTGATAGGAAATGATATTCCTATGCTGCAATCGGTCAAGCTCTTCTTATCACAAAGATTCTCAATGAAAGATCTTGGTGATGCCTCCTGCATATTGGGGATCAGGATCTATAGAGATAGATCCAAACGGATTTTGGGATTGTCCCAATCCAGGTACATTGACACCATACTAAAGAGGTTTAGTATGGAAGAGTCCAAGCGTGGGAACTTACCCACGATCTCTGGAGTCACTCTCTCCAAAGAGATGTCTCCCAAGACTGATTTGGAGAGAGCTCGCATGCAAGGGATACCCTATGCTTCGGCAGTAGGCTCTATCATGTATGCGATGCTATGTACCAGACCCGATGTAGCATACTCACTAAGTGTAGTGAGCAGGTATCAAGCTGATCCTGGAGAGAGTCACTGGACAGCTGTGAAGAGCATTCTCAAGTACTTTCGAAGGACTAGAGATATGTTCTTGGTGTATGGTAACGGAGAACTCCAAGTGGAGTCCTTTACCGATTCGAGCTTCCAGAGTGATAAGGACGACTCTAAGTCGCAGTCGGGTTTTGTCTTTACCCTTTACGGAGGGGCGGTTAGCTGGAAGAGTTCCAAGCAGGAAACCGTGGCAGACTCGACGATGGAGGCTGAATACATCGCTGCCAACGATGCTGCTAAAGAGGCTGTCTGGATCAAGAAGTTCATTACTGAACTTGGAGTGGTTCCATCCATTGAGCATCCAATACCTTTGTATTGCGATAACAATGGAGCGGTGGCTTTGGCCAAGGAACCCAGGTCCCATCAACGGTCCAGGCATATTCTGAGGCGGTATCACCTGATCCGGGAGATAGTTGATCGCCGGGAGATCGAGGTCAGGAGAGTTGACACGAAGAACAACACGGCGGATCCACTCACGAAGGCCATTCCCCAGATACAGTTTGAGAGACTCTTCGGGATGCTCGGTATGAGATACTACAGCAGCTGGCCCTAGTGCAAGTGGGAGATTGTTAGTTGTATGTATGCCCTAGAGGCCAGTATTGTACAGATGATGTATATTATATTGGATGCTTGGACATATATAGAGATGACTTTCTTGCTCGACATGATAGTATGCTATCTGGTTGCCATTTATCTTAACATGTACACTAGTCTCTTTATACTGTCTTATAGTTACATGTTGGTAAAGCCCTTAGGATTTGTACTTGACTACCTAGACTATGATGCAGATCATACTAGTGGGAACATGGTAGTCCATAAGTACATCCTTCAAGGTCCCTAGTCGTGGGTATCTCGAGACGGGGCATCGACATACCAGAGTAGACTAGCGTATACGCTTCTCGACCCATGTGATGGGCGATGGATGATCCCATATCCATTGGTGTTTGACATCAGAGATGGTATACGGGTGCTCAGTGGAAACTGGGTACACTGGACGGACTCGCCGAGAACTCCCAGATGGTATTATACCTCACGTCAGATGGCAGTTCTCAGGTGACACTTGTACAGGTTAGTCTGTAGACCCGAGATCGTCATAGAGTCTTGTGTGATTCCCACTGTGCTTTGATCTCCACCTTACCACGTCCATGAGGGCGTGCAAAACGGTGGTCTTTGGGTACAGTCCCGAGTCACATGGAGGCAATGAGCGATAGGAGGGGTTTCGTCTCTCCCGGTATTGGGAGTTGATGTTGCGCTGTGCTCGATTGGCCGTAACAGGTAAGTCCCTGGCCAGGGCTGATCAGAGATTTGCTGGTAAGTGTTACCAGTAGTTTCTCGACCCGTTACGAGCCTCATATCAGCATGACTTATCGGGTTATTGGGGTCTGACGTATACCACCCCTAGACTTGATATGCGACGTATCTGACGAAGAGACTTGACTGTATGGTAAGTGTTACTGGTCGGATTCGCAGGAGTGTGAGCGGGCTAGCTCGTCGATCTTCTGATCGCTCAATACCCGGGTGGCCGTTACGTTTAGCAGACCGCTTGCGGCTTGTGGGTGCTTGATATGATCATCATCTGCTACCGGCGTATTGACGAGTCTTTAGAGTCCTACACAGAGGTTTCCTGGCTCAAGCAAAACGAAATAGGAGCGCATATGAGATATGTGCAGGACCGAGAATAATGCGTGTATGTGATACCGCACTTCATTCTCGCGATATGTGTTTCGATTGGTTATATTCGATATGACCTAGTTATCGAATCATTGATTCGATAAATCGATGCATTGCATACTAGTCGGTTGTATGCGATATAACCGGATCATTGAATCAAGTGTTGATTTAATGATTTAATGTATAATTATATATTTGATATATTACTTTGCATTAACTAGTATTGGTTCACTTTAAACGGATTTTTCTCACTTGGATTGCACATTGTATATGTGATATACTTTCGTGCACTTTTATGTATCATGTTTGATGATACTTGATCATTTAGTTAAGTGTATAAAATTAATCCATGGTTAATATGATAATTAGGGTTTTGCATTTTCATTTATTTATTTATTTGTTTATTTATTTATTTGGAAAAGAATAAGATGAGTATGGTGGCTTTCTTTGTCATTTTGTTAAAGCTTCATGAAGCTTTGACTTTGCTAACCATCCTTATCTTCATGCTTAACCCTAACCCATCAAAGTGACCATGGTTAATTCTCTACACTTAACCCTAGTTCAAGTTATGATAAGTATTTGTTTTATATTTATTTTTAATATAATACTTATCATAATTTTTCTAGAGCTCATCTTCTTCTTCTTCTTCAAGCTTGCTACTCCAATGGCAACTTGAGCTTTAGTGAGTTAAATCCAAATCCAAAGTGAACCCACCTCCTATTTCTTCACCCTCTACCTCTTGCCAAGTTGTTTTGGGTGTTTACTTCACAAGTTTCACAAGTTTGTGAAGTCGGAGCTTGAGTTTGTGCAACCTCGACGTAGATCGTCTTTGACACAAAGCCGACGAGCTATTCCGCTTGCTTTCCCGATGAAGCCGATGATCGAGTCGAGGATTCATGATGGACAGCGAGGACATGACGTTGCGGAGCCGTGGAGGTGGAAATCCGGATCTACAAAGGTTGTATATCCGTATCATAGTAGTTAACTGTTAACTAGCTTTCTATTTCGCCTAAACATCTAGTTAAAGATCCGTAGTCTAGGGTTTCTCGGCACTAAAAATTTTAATTTGGCATGTTCGATGCCTTGTGAGAACCCACTAGGGTGCCTAGGAACCTTTCAGGAAGGAGGTCACCTTGTCGTCTTCTCCCGTCAAAGAAAGATCAACCCGAAAGCCCCAACCTTTGTCTTCAACTCCAAGCTAGAAGTAACTAGGGTTCAAGAAGTTCTAGTCCTTCAACCCTAGATAAGAGTAGAGATGATCAAGAGAGGGTTTTTCTCTAGCTCAAGTGTTTCTCAACACATTAGAGGGGAGGGCTTGAGGGAGAGGAAGAACAAGAGAGAGAAATGAAAAATGATAGAATGAGAATAATGTGAACCATTCTCACTAATATGTGCATATTATTTTAATTAAATAATTAGCTAGATAATTGTCATGGTTAATCATGACATGACCATTATCATTTCAATTTGCAACGATCAAAAAACATCTTCCAAAAGAAATGATGATGGTCAAAGTGTCAACCTAGGTCAACAAGTTAATGAGGTCAAATGGTCAACAACCATAACCATGCACAATTATTAAACTAATTATCAATTAACTATAATACACACATAAGAATTAGGGTTAATAAAATGACAATAGCCATTAACCCTAATCAAGGTCCTCTCCCTCGGTCTCAAACAACTGTGCATACGCACCCGCATTCGTGATCCGAGGAACACGAATACAAAGAGAAAAACCAATCCCAAATCATATATTAGGATCCGGCTTAAACGAAAGCCCGCTAGTATAAACTGTCCGGACAGCAAACGTGCTCAAGTGCGCGGATGCGAACGAACCCTGTCGCAAAACCATGCGACCTCTACTCATTTTGCCTAAAGGCGAATAGCTCTCTGTGTGGGACTCTAAAGACTCGACACTACGCTGGCAGTGGGTTTAACCACAGACCGCAAGCGGCACTAGCTGTACGTAACGGTCCCCAGGTAGATGTCGATAAGAAGACTGACGAGGTGAACCCCATCTGAACTCCTACTGAGCCTGTATGTGACTATCTCCGTACAGTCGGGTCTGTTCGTCTGATACATCGCATGGCGGGCCTAGGGGGCGGTGAACGTCAGTCCCCTAATAGCGGTACAAGTCATGTCGAAGTGAAGCCCAGAACACCCTGAGATAACACTGGAAACCTACCAGTATATCTCGCTTGCCCTGGCCAGGGACTACTCATGTAATGGCTCTCCTGGACACAGCGCGATGTCAAGCCCCAATACCGGGAGAGACGAATCATGTCTAACCGTCACTGTCTCCAAGTGCTTCGGGACTGCACCCAAAAACTACCTGTTTGCACGACTCCTTTGAGCCGTGGTAGGGTGGTAATCAAAGTGCAGTGGGAACACACTCGAGGCGAAGTGACAGTGTCAAGTCAGCGGACCATGCTGTACTCATGTAACCTGGGAACTAATAACTGACGATAGGTATACTACCAACCAACAGTTCCAGACGAGTCCTGTCCAGTGTACTCGTAACCTAACGAGCACCGGTATACTATCTCAAGTACGACGTACTGACGGCTGTGGGACAGACCGTCTCCCACACTGGGATGAGAAGCGCACACGCTAGTCTACTCCGGAGTATCGATGCCCTATCTCGATAGTCTAATGACCAGGGACCTGTATAAGGATGTGCTTATAGATTACCCAGCTCCCACGAGTGCGAGTGCCATCACAATGCTGGTAATCAAGCAAAGATCCTAAGGGCTCTACTAATATGTATATCAGCGATATGCTAAAAGAAACACATGCACATATTGAAGTAAAGACAAACCAAGTAGCATACTACAATTTCGAGCAAGATTGTATATACAACTGTGAATATCCCAAGCTTCCATCAAGTAATATACAAACTAGTATGATACAGTAATGGCCTCTAGAGCATATACACTAACAGATTTTTAAGATAATCTTTAACGCTTTGAACTTGATATCGTTGTAGAATCAAATGGTTTTCAAAAGGAGTGGCTTAAGCTCCGCAGTTTTGAAATATAGCTTTTTCATAAATAGCCGAGTGGTTTTCAAATCCGATTCTACAACATCTTTTTAGGTTTATTTTCTTTACATTAATCACATTAATGTAATCCCATCATTTACGTCCTTAAGCCAATCACAGAAAAGAAACGAAAATAACACGTATGCTTATGTCATCCGCATTCGCCGCAATGTTCCGTTATGCACCGTTAGGTTACTTAATTAACGGCATACCGGGACGGGACTAGCGCGGGTGTAAAACATAAGAAACGTCTACTATATATCATATATATAATATGTCATTCGTCTCAGATATCACAGAACACAGGCAGCAGAAACATAGATATAACGTGGGATATACTAGGACGTCCGTATTTAGTATTTAGCCAGAATAGAAAATATGGATTCCACAGTCGCGATGAATAGCCAAGCCCACACCCTGGACCCCGACGAGAGCGGCAAGTGACCCTACCAATTCTGGAGTTTAGGAGACCCGGTCTCGACTCCTCGAGATGGCCTCCCACTGAACCCCAGAATCCGGTCACCTGTGCTCCCCTCCTTGGGTCCATCCTAATGCGGAAAAGTAAATAATATACAACACTGGTGACACAACCTCAACCCGGAAGTGCCCTAAATAAAAGAATATTACATCACATTTGAATTTACATGAATGAAAATATAAAACTCTCATCTCACATAAAAACCCCATGGCTATTCAATCGCGACAATCCTGCACATCATATCTCAGCAACACATAATATCTCATATCATCAACGCAAGTAAGTATGCATACCCCAATTGTCGTTGATGTATAGCAACGAAACCGGCGATATCGAACATACTACACTTACGGTCACAGAAAAGAAAGTGTAAAACTACAATATTTGGAATCCACATTCTCTTTAGAAATCATAAATGCGAAATATCACATATTTCGTATTTCATGCCTAAACTATATGAATTCCACATATTGTATCACATTCCAGATAAACAGACAGTATTAAAGTTTTCGAATGAACGATCAAGTACCCAAGATTCACTAAAGCTCAACACTTGAGCAGGGTTCAAAAATCCGAAGTGTGACACAGTAGTAGCGGTCCAGCCATAGAAGGGTCAAGCCAACGCCTCACATGTGGCACGCCGTACTGCCCCAAACCCTAAGGTTCAAAGGGCAGTTCAAGACGGTCACATAATCGAGTTAAGGTTTGTTGTCTTCTAGAGGGTCCACCACAAAAAGACTTGCACGTATCTCCAAAGTAATTAAACCCCGTGAATAGTGAGCAAATGATACACATTCAAACACTTCAATACTTTCTAATTTGCCCGGAAAAGCAAAGAAATGAAAATTCCGATCGAATCTACGCGTCCAAAACCATCTCCAGAAATTAAAATACTATTTTCAGATTAAACATACCTAAAACACTGTACAAGCAGTTATAAGAATTACCGTATAAATTTGATGCATTGATACCTTTGTACGGCCGCGGAGCCGCGGCCTAAGCCAGGAATTACCGCGGTTCTGCGGCGGTTTATAGGGTTCAGGGCTTCGAATTTCACTGTTTTTCTTAGTATTTCCTGCTGTATTTTTTAAGTATTTTTAATTCTGAAAAACGTCAGATTTTAAAATTTGTCCAAAGAGGGTCTTAAAATGTCGTATTTTTGTCCAATCGGGGTTTTTACTTTGTAAAAGCGTCGCCTAATGTTCTAGGTCGGCTCTGATACCAATGTTGGTCAGGCAGCCACCCCATCCAATGGGGTCGCCGTGGCACCAACGGGTCCCTCAGCAGCTACGTTTTACGCATGCCCCCTCGCGAGGACTACAACCCGCCGGAACACCTTCCGGTCTAGGGACACCCTGGGGGTAAGAGCCTATGCTTCGCCACACTGTCACACAGTGAGAACCCTCCATAGGTCGACATCCAATGCCTAGTAGCTCTGATACCAATGAAAGGTTTGCCTAGCACCCTATGTAGAGTTTTGAAGCATCACATGTCCCAAAGTTTAAATTTCTATGGTGCTAAACAAGCATACAAAGGAATCGATCCTAGAAAATTAGGGTTTCGAATTTAAAGCCAATAAAAAACTAAGGTTTCGAGGCTACAACCTTTGTAGCTCCCTTTCGCTAGACTCTTTGGCCTCTTGGGTGTTGGAAGAAGGTCCACTTGAAGTCTCCTCGCGTCCACGACGATCCACCTGGAGTTCCTCGTCCAAGCTCGCAACTTCGATTATCAAGATGAGAAACGAAGAGAACACCCTAAACAAGTTGGCTAAACTTGTGTAGAATGATGTTGTGGTTAAGATTCTCACTTCAAAAACCTTTCTTTATGTGTGTTTTACTCACTAGAAGAAACTAGAGAGCAAATGGTGAAGGAGGAAGAAGATGGTAGCTTTCTTTTAACAAGAGTAAAATGATAACCCTTGAAAAGAAATGAAATATATCTATATATATTTTATTTCTTCTCACTACAAACCATGGTTAAATCTTTGAGTTATTATTTAATTAAGGTTTAAAACATATAAGGAAAGTTTAATCCAAGGTTAAGGGTAGGTGAGAATGGTTAGGTTAAAGAAGAGTGTAGAAACAACTCAAGAATTATCCTTTCCTTTTCTATTTTGTTTTAAACATAAAATTAAATAATAATCCATATATTTATCCATGGTGTGAGTCTTATATTGCCACCATTTCCATGTGTAAACAACCATGATAGATGGGTGTAGGTATGTATGTATATATGCACATCCATATGTGCATGAAACTAGAAAGAAAGAAAGAAATACATACATGCATGCATACATCCATCATATTCAAGAAAGGTTTTAAGTGAGAAAACTAATGGTTAAATGATAAATCAATACTTGATTTATCAATCCGGCCATATCACATATGACCTTACCAAAAGCAAGCCGCCCGATCAATGTACGGTATCATATACGCGCATTTTAATCGGGTCCATGCGCATATCGCATACGCGCACCACAACGTTTCGCCTGGACTAGGTAACTCCTGTGTGTGACTCTAAGACTCGTCAATACGCCGGCAGAGGGTGATGATCATATCAAGCACCCCCAAGCCGTAAGCGGTCAGCTAAACTTAACGGCCATCCAGGTATTGAGCGATCAGAAGAAAACAAGCGAACCTGCTACAACTCCCGTCGAGCCAACCGGCAACACTACCGTACAGTCTGGTCTCTCTGTCAGATATGCTGCATATCGAGCCTAGGGATGGTCATGTCGACCCCAATAACTCAATAAGTCATGCCGGTGAATGGTCTATAACAGATCGAGAAACTACTGATAACACTTATCAGCAAATCTCAGCAGCCCTGGCCAGGGACTTACTGATATAACCAGTCAGGCACAGCACAGCACCAACTCTCAATACCGGGAGAGACGAAACCCCTCCTATCTCTCATTGCCTTCGTGTGTCTTGGGACTGCACCCAACGGCCACCTGTTTGCACGACTCAGTAGAGCCGTGGTAGGGTGGCAATCAAAATACAGTGGGAGAACACACAAGACTCTATGACGATCTCGGGTCTATAGACTAACCTGTACCAGTGACATCTGAGAATTGGTATCCGACGATAGATATAATTCCATATCGGAGTTCTCGGTGAGTCCGTCCAGTGTACCCAGTCACCACTGAGCACCCGTATATGATCTTGATGTCAAACATCGATGAATGTGGGAACATTCATCGCCCATCGTTTTGGTCTAGTATCATATACGCTAGTCTACTCTGGTATATCAATGCTCCGTCTCGATATACCTACGACTA
Organism: Agapanthus africanus; assembly: GCA_030015575.1. Classification (NCBI taxonomy): domain Eukaryota; kingdom Viridiplantae; phylum Streptophyta; class Magnoliopsida; order Asparagales; family Amaryllidaceae; genus Agapanthus; species Agapanthus africanus. Next base: position 547,096,803 of record CM057337.1, read on the forward strand.
GGGACTTTCCAGGATATGCATATAGACTATAGATATCCCACTAGTATGATATCCATCATAATCAGAGTAGTCAAGCCGATATCCTCAGGGCTTTATCAGCATGTATGAATGAATAAAAGCATGATCAAATCAACATGTCAGATAAAGAAGAACCAGATAGCATACTATCATGTCGAGCAAGAATGCATACTGAATATATATATATATGTACAAATACATCCACTATCATATAATGGCCTCTAGGGCATACATATATCCAACAGCTTGCTCTTCGATCTTCTGATCGCTCAATACCCGGGTGGCCGTTACGTTTAGCAGACTGCTTGCGGCGTGTGGGTGTTTGATATGATCATCACCTTCTGCCGGCGTATTGGCGAGTCTTTAGAGTCCTACACAGAGGTTTCCTGTCTCAAGCGAAACGAAATAGGAGAGCATATGAGATATGTGCGTGACCGAGAATAATGCGTGTATGTGATACCGTATTCTATTCTCGCGATGAATGTATCGATTGGTTGTATGCGATATAGCCTAGTTATCGAATCTAAGATTGATTCGATAAGTCGATACATTGGATACTAGTCGGTTATATGCGACATGACCGGATCATTGAATCAAGTGTTGATTTGATGATTTAATGTATAGTTATATATTTGATATATTACTTTGCATTAACTAGTATTCGTTCACTTAAAAAGGATTTTCTCACTTGATGTGCACATTGTATATGTGATATATTTTTGTGCACTTGATTGTATCATGTTTGATGATACATGAATGTTTGTGTGTATGATTAAACCATGGTTATGTAATGGTTAGGGTTTTCATTTTCTTAACTATTTCTTTTATTTATTTATTCATTTTTGAAAGATAAAGAGAAATGGTGGCTTGATTTGTTTTCTAGTTGAAGCTTCATGAAGCTTTGAATAAGTCCACCATTTTTGTTTCATGCTTAACCCTAACCATTCAACCTAACCCTAGTTTATTCTCTACACCTAACTATGGTTGAAAATATGATAAGTATCTTTTTCATTTTCTATTTTTCAATAACTTATCATATTCTCTTCTTCTTCTTCTTCAACAAAGAAAAAAGCTTGCAACCTTTAATGGCAACTTGAGAAAAAGAGTGAGAAATCCAATTCTAAAGTGAACCCACTTCCTATTTCTTCATCCTCTTCCACTTGCCAAGTAGTATGGGTATTTTCTTCACAAGTTTCATGACTTGGTGAAGTTGGAGTTTGATCTTGAGTTGTCTCGACGTAGATCATCTTCGGCATCGAAGTCGACGACCTAGCCCGATCAATTCTTCGATGAAATCACCGAGAGAGTCTGGGATCCGAAGGGTACAGTGGAGGATCGTCAACACGGAGCTAGAGAGGTGGCGGACCGGATCTACAAAGGTTGTAGTCACTTTCCTCTTAGTTAAAGTTGTTAACTCGCATTGCATCGCCTCATTATCTAGTTAACGATCCGTATTAGGGTTTGTAGGCACATGAAAAATTTGAATTGGGCATGTTTGATCTATTGTGAGACTTCATTAGTGTGCCTAGGAACCCTACAGTTGTATCAGAGCCTAGCTAGAGCCTTAGGCGATGCGTAGACGGAGTTAGAAGTCCGATCGAACCGAAACCCTAACTCCAAAATGCTCTCTGTACAATTTTTGAAATTAAGGTTTTTTCCAGATTAAAAATGCTTAAAAAATTCAGCAGGAAGTTCTAAGAATTACTGTGCAAAAATTACCAAAAGATACGTCCAAACCACGGCGGAACCGCAGCAAAAGCCTGGCTTCTGCGGCGGTTCCGCGGCCATATGATGACGTCAGCCTTCAATTTTTGCACAGTAATTTTTTTCTTGAGGTGCTGAGTTTTCTGGGATTTTTTAATTTTCACTCAAGAGTTGAGTTTTCTGGGGTGTTTTGGGGCTTCGATGATTCGATCGGAAATTTCAAACTTTGTCTATGTGCTTTTCCGGGTAATTTTAAAATATGTTAAAAGTTCGCCCAGATATAAATACCCACTTTTTCCCCTGCCTGGAAATTTCCAATTGTTGGATTTTTCCGTAGTTTAATGACGTTCCAAGTAGTGCAAGTAACGCGATGGTCCCTCTAGAAGACAACAAACCTTAACTCGATTATGTGACCATCTTGAACTGCCCTTTGAACCTTCGGGTTTGGGGCAGTACGGTGTTCCACATGTGAGGCGTTGGCTTGACCCTTCTACGGCTGGACCGTTGGTACTGAGGCATGAACTGAATGTTTTTAAACTTATATCATGTGTTGAGCTGTATCGGGAAAACTTGGGTGTTCGATTGTTCGATCGGAAAGTTTAACATTTTTCTATTTATCCGGAATGTGATACAATACTTTGAATTCACAAGTAGTTATGAGATAAATAAATGAATGTTATAAATCAAGCACTTTAGTCTCACTTGATCGGTTGCCACGGAATTTTGATGTGATCAAAAGTCCGTCGCAATCACGTAGCGTACGCGGATACTCGCCGGGTAAACTTAATAGACAGCCTCACCCTATAGCCTCGGCCAAGTGACTGTAGGAAAATCCCGTCACCGAAAGCATCCATTCGGGTGCTCGCGGTAGCGGTGTTCCGCCTTAGTGCACTTCGTCGACGGTATCGGGGGTGCGGCCGCCTACTAAAGTTTGCGACGAGCATTCGATCAAAATGTCGGGAATCTTGTTGAATTGCCCGACTTGATATTGAAAAGAGTTTTCGATAATGAGACTAAAATGCGGGGTTTATAATTGTTAGGCATGTGATGTCTAAATATTTCATTTGATAAGGCATGCGATGTCTAAAGAGTTTGCGGATTCCAACTGTTGTAGTTTTACACTTTCTTTTCTGTGACCGTAAGTGTAATATGTGATATCGCCGGTTTCGTTGCTATATGTCAATGTCAATTGGGATACGCATGTTTATTTACGTTGATGACATGTGATGTTATGTGTTGCTGGGTATGTTATATTGGATCGTCGTGTTTGAATAGCTGGGTTTTTTTTATGTGAGATGAGTGTTTTTCATTTTCATTCATGTAAAAACTTGTATGTAATATTCTTTTATTGGGGCACTTCCAGGTTGCGGATGATGTCACCATTTGTATATTATTTACTTTTCCGCATTAGGATAGACCCAAGGAGGGGAGCACAAGTAACCGGGTTCTAGGGTCCAATGGGAGACCATCTCGAGGAGTCGAGTCCGGGTCTCCTAACCCTAGAATTGGTACGGTTGCTTGCCGCTCTCGTAGGGGTCTAGGGGTGTGGGATTGGCTATTCATAACGACCGTGGAATCCGTGTTTTATACTGCCTCGTATTGAAAACACGGACGTCCTAGTATATCCAATATTTCATATGATACTTTCTGCTGCGTTATCTGTGATGTGATCATGTGATTTGTTCAGATAAATATATTATATATAGTATATATGATATATTATATAGACGTTGCTTATGTTTTGCACCCGCACTAGCCCTGCCCCGCTCTGGCATTAGTTACCTAACCTAACAGTGCAGACGGGACATCGAGGCGAATGCGGATGGCATAAGCGTACGTTATATTTATCTGTGATGTTTAAGTAGACTTAAATGATGGGACATTCATTAATGAGTTTAATGAAAGAAAATAAACCTAATTGATGTTGTGGAATCGAATTTCAAAATAAAACAGGTAGCTAGAGTTCTTGCTTTGCATCGCGGTGTTCCTTGTAGAACATCCTGCACCTTCTTCGATGAGGAGAGGAACGAGATCCCTTCACCGGGAGTGACTCCTTTAGCAATAACTGGAAGATGCTGCACACTCGGTTTGTCTTTTGATCGCTTCTATAGTTTCTGCTTTACACAGTGATATATATGATATATCTCGCACCTCATTCGACGAGGAAAGGGCCGACGATCCCTTCACCGGGAGTGACCCCTTTAGCAAAACTAGAAAAGCTTCCAAAACATTCCATTTAAAAACCATTTGATTCCGCAACGAGATCAAGTTCAAAGCGTTAAAGGTTTTCATAAAAACCATTCGCAACCCTCCGTCATTTTAGGAAGTAGAGTACTTAGTATTCGTGCTGTGTTTGTTGACCATAGTCAAGGCAAAGTGTACGGTAGCTAAGTGATGTCTTCCTACACCGCATATGATGCGATTAGTTAGGACAGTCATGTGGCTTTGTTGACCTTAGCCAAGGGTCATGTGGGTGGGTCTAACTAATCACGAAATGACGGGTAGAACTTGACTAGTGCTTATGATTTGTTGACCTTAGCCAAGGTCATAGGTGCTAGGGGTAAAAACCATTATCGGGAGTTTCAAGTGTTGAAATTTGCAATGAGATTGCATACCTTCTATATGATAGTTGGATCCCGATACCCACTGCGAGTAATTGTTACTCCTGGGAGAGTTTTGCACTTTACAATTAGCCGATCAAGTAGATGTCTAGAAAGGTGTCAACGGGGTTAAGCTTCTGGGAAAACGAGGTTTACTGTAATTAGGTCTGTGCGAAAGCACAGGGAACCTCCCTCAAAGTAACGACACCGGCCTGGCTGAAAGATTAGCGAACTTGTAGAGTGTAATTAATCCCGGCTAGTCTTTCCTTTTAGGGTTTGAAGGAAGATTTTATAAAAACAGTGGGAACCATCCTGATTAGATAAAATAAATAACAAATCTAATCTTGCAAGAGCGTACGCAGTGTGTTTTCTTCTCTCTCTCTCCAGGTAGTGACCATATCACGCCTTAATCAAGATAATAATATGGATGTATTGACCGAACCCGCTTGTTATACTGAGCTGGGGAACGTTGGTCCCGCTCCAACTTATAATTGTTATAAGACAGAGCAGGAAATAGGGGAATACCAGAATTCCTATGCCGCCCAAACGAAGAAAGTGCATATGATGCATCTTCTTCGGGTGTGTTCATTACAAAGAACCGTTTCTCAGTATCCTCTGCATCCTGGGTATTTGATACCGGATCAGGATCCCAGATATGTAATCTGTTACATAGGGCTACAAAAAAGGTAGAAAAACTGAGAACGGGTGATAGGTTTCATGAGACAGAAAACGGGGCAAGTGTTGCAGCCAAGTCTATTGGTCACTATCACCCTGTATTACCAATACATTGATTCTGAACAAATGCTATTAGATACCGAACCTGATATATAAAATCATATCAATCTCTTTATTTATTAAAGAAATGATAAAATTTTGTATCGTTGGATAATGTTTTGAACATTTCCTATATCAAAAGTTGATCAGTTCAGGCGCGTTATCTAAAAGCATTGACATTCTAAATCAAACTACAGCTCTTAGTATACAGAACACACACAAGAAGAAGAGTTCAAAAATGAACGGATCCTTCTTAAGGCATTGTAGACTAGGTCACATCAATGCGACCCGAATGGCTGAAGTTACATTTTAGATGCATATTTAAATCAGTTTGAATTTATATATTGTGAAACTTGCCTATCCTGTCACAAATATTAGATGACCATAGCTCTGTTTATTGGAAACAGAGAAAGAGTTAGTAAACACTTGGGACTGATATATGATGATGTATGTAAACTCCCCTGTCTACACATGCCAGGACCGGTTCTTTGTACTTCATTATATTCTCTGATAATCTCTCATGATTCAGTCATATGTTCCTGTTGAAACATAAGTCCGAAGCTTTTGAGGTATTCACAGAATATAAGTTGGAAGTAGAGAACCAAAATACGGGTATAAGTATTATGTCCTATGATAAGATCGGGGAGGAGAATACTTGTGCATGGCATTCCTGGACTATTCTAAAGGAGAATGAGATTCTCTCTTAGTGTTACTCCTCTAAATACACCACAGCACAATGGTGTATCAGGGCGGAGCAATAGCACCCTATCTGATATGGTGTGCTCTATGATGAGTATTACTGAGTTACCTATTTCCTTTTGGGGTTGTGCACTTGAGAAGCTGCATACCTATTGAATTGGGTTCGAATCAAATCAGTGCCTGCCACTCCATATGAGATATGGTATTGGAAGAGCCTATCTCTTAAGTAAGTTAAGATTTAGGATTGTCCGGCCTATGTCTAAAGCAAAATCCGGACAAGATCGAGGCAAGGTCAGTTATGTAGAATTGGAAAGGTTCCAGCTATACAAAACTGCAGCTGATGATTTGACAGAACCAAAGGATTCAAAAGTCCCCAACGAACCTCAGCCTCCCCGCCGATCTAGCAGGGTTCCTCACCTGCCTGAGAGATACTTTGGTTTCTCGATGACAGTGGGAGCGAGGAATGCATCATGAGATGATGACCCAACTAGTTTTGTGCAGGCCATCGAGAGTAAGGACTCTGTAAGAATGGCTGGAAGCTTAGCGATCTGAGATGGAATCCATGTACACCAGCAAAGTATGGACTTTAGCTGCTATATCTGAAGGGTTAAATCCCCATCAGGAGTAAGTATATCTTGAGAAGATTACTTGGTGTGGATGGAAAGGTTGAGACTATCAAAGCTAGACTTGTTAAAGTTTTTCGTCATCGACCAGGCGTGGATAATGATGAAACCTTTTCCAGGGACTATGCTTAAGTCCATCTAGATCCTACTTGCCATTGCTACATACCATGACTACGATATCTGGTGGTTGGGTGCCATGACTACTTTTCTAAATAATGATTTAGAAGAGAACGTCTATAAGAACACAGCCAGAGGGTTTCGTAAATAGTAGGAGCAGCGGAAACATGTACAAGTTGCTTTACATAAGAAGCAGGCATCGCGGAGTTGGAACGTCTGTTTTGATGTGGTAGTCAAAGAGTTTGACATCATAAAAATGGTAGATGAACCTTGTATGTACAAAAAGGTAGTAGAGAGTAAGGTGGTCATCCTCGTATTGTACGTGGACAACATACTCTTGATAGGGAAGTAGTTTCCTATGCTACGCTCGGTCAATCTCCTCTTATCACAAGGATTCTCCAGTAGGATCAAAGTGATGCCTCCTAAATCCTGAGTTTTCATCTATGAGATAGATGTAATTGGATGCAAGGATTCTCACTAGATGTAGTGAGATGGTATCAATCGATCCTGGGGAGAATCACTGGAAGGGTTCCAGGGTGATAAAGACGACTGAATGTCAGTCAAAGGCATTGTCTTTACCCTCAGTAAAGGAACGGTATGTTGGAAGAGTTCCAAGCTACATACCGTGGCATACTAGACGATAAAGGCTGGATACATCGCTACTTAAGATCCTACCAAAGAGGCAGTTTGGGTGTATATTGGTTCATGAGATGAACTAGGTTCCTACCATTGTGTGACAATGGAAGTGTGGCTTTGGCCCAGGAACCCCGATTCCATCAGTGACCCAGACGTATTCTGAGGCAGCATCACCTGATCATGGAGATAGTTGATCTCCAGGGTGATCGAGGTTAGGAGAGTAGACTCAAAGGACAACACGGCGGATCCATTCACGAAGGCCTTTTCCCAAAGAGAGACTTTTAGGGGATGGTTGAGTATTAGATACTACAACCACTGCTACAGATGGCCCTAGCGCAAGTGGGAGATTGTTAGTTGAATGTATGCCCTAGAGGCCTTTACTGTACATTAGATGTATATTATAGTGGATGCTGGGACATATATAGGTAGGATTTTCTTGCTCGACATGATAGTACGCTATCTGGTGGCTCTTTATCTTAACATGTATACTTTCTGTCTCTCTGTTACATGTTGATAAAGCCCTTAAAATGTGTGCTCGACTTCCAGGACTATGATATAGATCATACTAGTGGGGCCTGGGTAGTCCATGAGTACATCCTTCAATGTTCCTAGTCATGGGAATATCAAGACGGGGCATCGATATTCCAGAATAGACTAGCGTATATCTTCTCGACCCATGTGATGGGCGATGGATGATCCTATATCCATTGGTGTTTGACATCAGAGATGGTATGCGTGTGCTCAGTGGAGACTCGGTACACTGAACAGACTCGCCGAGAACTCCCAGATGGTATTATACCTCACGTCAGATGGCAGTTCTCTGGTGACACTGGTACAGCTTAGTCTGTTGACTCAAGATCGTCTTAGAGTCTTGTGTGTTTCCCACTGTGCTTTGATTTCCACCCTACCACGGCTCTACTGAGTCGTGCAAACAGGTGGTTTTTGGGTACAGTCCCGATTCACATGGAGGCAATGAGCGATAGGAGGGGATTCGTCTCTCCCGGTATTGGGGGTTGATGTTGCGCTATGCTCGACTGGCCATAACAGGAAATCCCTGGCCAGGGTTGCAGTGATATACTAGTAAGAGTTATCAATAGTTTCTCGATAGTTATGGACCTCATGTCGGCATGACTTATCGAGTTATTGGGGTTTGACGTTTACCACCCCTAGGCGAGATATGCGACATATCAAACGAACAGACCGGACTGTACGGTAAGTGTTACTGGTTGGATTCACAGGAGTGTGAGCGGGCTTGCTCGTCGATCTTCTGATCGCTCAAAACCCTGGTGGCCGTTACGTTTAGCAGACCGCTTGCGGCTTGTGGGTGTTTGATATGATCAGCACCTGCTGCCGGCGTATTGACGAGTCTTTAGAGTCCTACACAGAGGTTTCCTGGCTCAAGCGAAACGAAATAGGAGAGCATATGAGATATGTGCGGGACCGAGAATAATGCGTGTATGTGATACCGTATTCTATTCTCGCGATGAATGTATCGATTGGTTGTATGCGATATAGCCTAGTTATCGAATCGAAGATTGATTCGATAAGTTGATACATTGGATACTAGTCGATTATATGCGACATGACCAGATCATTGAATCAAGTGTTGATTTAATGATTTAATGTATAATTATATATTTGATATATTATTTTGCATTAACTAGTATTGGTTCACTTAAAAAGGATTTTCTCGCTTGATGTGCACATTATATATGTGATATATTTTTGTGCACTTGATTGTATCATGTTTGATGATACATGAATGTTTGTGTGTATGATTAAACCATGGTTATGTAATGGTTAGGGTTTTCATTTTCTTAACTATTTCTTTTATTTATTTATTCATTTTTGAAAGATAAAGAGAAATGTTGGCTTGATTTGTTTTCTAGTTGAAGCTTCATGAAGCTTTGAATAAGTCCACCATTTTTGTTTCATGCTTAACCCTAACCATTCAACCTAACCCTAGTTTATTCTCTACACCTAACTATGGTTGAAAATATGATAAGTATCATTTTTATTTTCCATTTTTCAATAACTTATCATATTCTCTTATTCTTATTCTTCTTCTTCAACAAAGAAAAAAGCTTGCAACCTTTAATGGCAACTTGAGAAAAAGAGTGAGAAATCCAATTCTAAAGTGAACCCACTTCATATTTCTTCATCCTCTACCACTTGCCAAGTAGTATAGGGTGTTTTCTTCACAAGTTTCATGATTTGGTGAAGTTGGAGTTTGATCTTGAGTTGCCTCGACGTAGATCATCTTCGGCATCGAAGTCGACGACCTAGCCCGATCATTTCTTCGATGAAACCACCGCGAGAGTCTGGGATCCGAAGGGTACAGCGGAGGGTCGTCAACACGGAGCTAGAGAGGTGGCGGACCGAATCTACAAAGGTTGTAGTCACTTTCCTCTTAGTTAAAGTTGTTAACTCGCATTGCATCGCCTCATTATCTAGTTAACGATCCGTATTAGGGTTTGTAGGCACATGAAAAATTTGAATTAGGCATGTTTGATCTATTGTGAGACTTTATTTGTGTGCCTAGGAACCATACAATCCATGTCGCAAAAAGGGCAGTGCAGGCTTCCCACAAATCGGGAACCAAATCGCTCCGGATCAGCGCGTCGACCGTCCATGTCGCAAAAATGGCAGTGCAGGCTTCCTACAAAGCAGGAACCAGATCACTCCGGGCCAGGGAAAAAGTCTACTACGGACACTTCGTCTCGGAGATGCGTCAAGCGTCGACCGTCCATGTCGCAAAAATAGCAGTGCAGGCTTCCTACAAAGCAGGGAACCAAATCGCTCCGGATCAGAGCGTCGACCGTCCATGTCCTAAATGGAAGTGCAGGCTTCCTACAAAACAGGGAACCAAATCTCTCCGGATCAGAGCGTCGACTGTCCATGTCGCAAAAATGGCAATGTAGGCTTCCTACCAATCAAGGAACCAAATAGCTCCGGATCAGAGCGTCGACCATCCATGTCGCAAAAATGGTAGTGCAGGCTTCCTACAAAGCAGGAACCAGATCACTCCAGGCCAAGGAAATGTCTACCACGGTCACTCCATCTCGGAGACGCGTCAAGCGTCGACTGTCCATGTTGCAAAAAGGGCAGTGCAGGCTTCCCACAAATCGGGATCCAAATCGCTCCGGATGAGAGCATCGACCGTCCTTGTAGCAAAAATGGCAGTGCAGGCTTCCTACAAAGCAGGAGCTAGATCACTCCGGGCCAGGGAAAAAGTCTACTACGGACACTTCGTCTCGGAGATGCATCAAGCGTCTACCGTCCATGTCGCAAAAATGGCAGTGCAGGCTTCTTACAAAGCAGGGAATCAAATCACTCCGGATCAGAGCGTCGACCGTCCATGTCGCAAAAATGGCAGTGCAGGCTTCCTACAAAGCAGGGAACCAAATAGCTCCAGATCAGAGCGTCGACCATCCATGTTGCAAAAATGGCAGTGCAGGCTTCCTTCAAAGCAGGGAAACAAATCTCTCTGTATCAGAGCGTCAACTATCAACGTCGCAAAAAGGGCAGTGCAGGCTTCCTACAATTCAGGAACCAAATCGCTCCGGATCAGAGCGTCGACCGTCCATGTCGTAAAAAGGGCAGTGCAGGCTTCCTACAAATAGGGAACCAAATCGCTCCGGATCATAGCGTCGACCGTCCATGTCGCAAAAATGGCAGTGCAGGCTTCCTTCAAAGCAGGAAACCAGATCACTCCGGGCCAGGGAAACGTCAAATACTGACACTCCGTCTCGGAGACGCGTCAAGCGTCGACTGTCCATGTCATAAAAAGGGCAGTGGGAACCAAAGCAAGTCGCCTCCACGCAAAAGAAGATCCATCAATTTCATGCACACGACTCATATATGTGGTGTGCATTTATTGATGGGGGTACTTTGTTGGGGTCAAAATTTGCACCCCGATTGACCGAGTCAAAGTCAAGGTCAACCCCAAGGCAAGTGGGCCCAAGCTCAAATCAGGTGGGCCCATGCCCAGGTTGAGTCCGAACATAAAGCGGCCGGCCCTCCCCCATGCCAAATTGAAATCATGTAATAAATAATTTTTATGTAATTTTTTATGCATGAATGTAAACAAAATTGGCATAAAGCCAATTTTTTGTAAGCCCATGGCTTATGGGCAAAAAGAAATAGCACATGAGACATGGGATGGGCAAAATGCTATTTTGTAAAGCCCAAGGGGCTATATGTAAATGTGTAAGCCTATATAAGGCAACATGATGATGAATAAAGCAACATACTTTTTCATTCTCTCAAAGAAACCTAGGGTTTGTGCCTCTTTCCCCTTTCTGAAGGTTCCAAACCATCTCCTTTCTTTTGAATTAAATCAAGAGTTTTACACTTCCTTTTCCAAAACTAAATAGTTTTTCACCACAAAACCCATAAAGGGGAACTTGTATCTGTCATTAGATCTCAAAAGGTAGAGATGTTAAAAATCTCACATCTCTTGATCTACAAGATCCAACCAAACGACAGGAAGAAGAAGAAGACCCATCTCCAGAAACCCCACTTTGGGGAAGAACTAGGGCTCAAGGGGAGATGCCCCGTCATCAGCTTCAAAACATCCTTGGAGTTTAACTCCTCATATATATATATACACACACAAAATAATAAGTTCTCCTTTCTGGGAGTACAACTCCCATTGCAGGGACCATGTCCCTTTTTGCGCTTGAGCGCCCACGTGCTGACACGTGGGGCGCTAGCGCTCAAAGCGCTAGCATTCTTGTGCTCAGAGCGCTAGCGCCCAAAGAGCTAGCGCTCGAGCGTCCACGTGCTGACATGTGGAGCGCAAGCGCTCAAAGCGCTAGCGCTCTTACGCTCAGAGCGCTAGCGCCCGAGCACCCACGTGCTCACACGTGGAGCGCTAGCGCTCTTGTGCTCAGGGCGCTAGTGCCCGAGCGCCCAGGTGCTGACACGTAGAGCGCTAGCGCTCTTGCTCTTAGAGCGCCCGCGCCCGAGCGCCCGCGCCCGAGCGCCAGCGCCCGAGCGCCTGCGTGCTGACACGTGGGGTGCTAGCGCTCAATGCGCCAGAGTGCTAGCGCTCTTGCCCTCAGAGCGCTAGCGCCCGTGCGCCCACGTGCTGACACGTGGGGCGCTAGCGCTCTTACGCTCAAAGCGCTAGCACCCAAAGCGCTGGTGCTTTTCCCTATGCATCCTCTGGATGCCCTTCTCCCTTCTTTTTTTATATATATGTATACATGTATATATATAGATACTCACACACTCCACAACACTGTCCCTCTAAAAAAATTTTGGGCCGGGGCGCTGCCCCGCAGTCCGTAAGGGGGCTGCTCGCCCTCTTGACCCCAGCCCGCTATCCAGGTTGCGGGACCCCCGTAAAAACTCTGCGTGGCTCCCGATATGTCCAAGCCCCCCCAAATAAACATACGTACACTGCACGTTGAGTTCGCATTACCAGTTTAACCCGTTAATCGGAGTTTCCCTCGCTCTAAAGGCGAGGGGTAATTAACGGCATCTTAGTCCGCGGCTGCCAGTGATTCGGATCCCCATAATCAATAAACCCCAGCCTAACCTAGGCAGGGGGAATCTGTAATGCGCCTGACAAGCGCGTGCTTTCCCATCTCAATTGGGTGACGAAAAACACCCTACAACGTCCTGATTAGATAAGATAATTACCAACCTAATCTTGCAAAGAGCGCACTCTAACGCATTTCCTTCCATCTTTCTCCAGGCAGCAACCAATGTCACGCCTTAATCAAGATAATAATATGGATGGATTGACCGAAGCCACTTGTTATACTGAGCAGAGGAACATTGGTCCCGCTCCAACTTATAAGTGTTATAAGTCCGAGCAGGGGATAGGAACATATCCGGATTCCCACGCCACCCAAACAAAGAATAAGCATGTTGATGCATCTTCTTCGGGTGTGTTAGTTACATTGAACTGCTTCTCAGTACACTCTACGTCCTGGGTATTAGATACCGGATCGGGATCCCACATATGCAATATGTTGCATGGGCTAAGGAAAAGCAGAGAACTAGGAAAAGGTGATCATTCCCTAAAAGTTGGGAATGGTGCAAATGTTACAGCCAAAGCAATCGGTGAATATCACCTTGTATTACCAACAGGGAATCCATTGATGCTGAACGACTATTACTACGTACCCTCTATGATATGCAATTTAATATCAATCTCTTTATTAGATAATGAAGGACATAACTTTGTAGTAGAGAATAATGTTTTGAACATTTACCTAAATCAAGTGTTGATTGGGTTTAGTGCGTCATGTAACGGATTGTACGTTCTAAATCAAAACACGGTTCTTAACGTATGAAACACACAAAAGAGGAAGAGTTCATAAATGAACGAATCGTTGTTGTGGCATTGTAAACTAGGTCATATCAATGTGACATGACTAGCTAAGTTGCATAAAGATGGATATTTGAATCCGTTCAAGTTTTCATCTTATGACACTTTCCAGTCATGTCTCAAAGGAAAACTGACCAAAACTCCGTTTAGTGGACACGGAGAAAGAGTTACGAAACACTTGGGACTGATACATAGTGATGTATGTGGTCCCATGTCTACATATGCCAGGAATGGTTCCTCGTACTTTATTACATTCACTGACGATCTCTCAAGATACGGACATGTATTCCTGTTGAAACACAAATCTGAAGCTTTTGAGAAATTCAAGGAATATAAATCTGAAGTCGAGGACTAAACGGGTAGAAGTATTAAAATCCTTCGATCAGATCGGGGAGGAGAATACTTAAACACAGAATTCCTTGAATATCTAAAAGAGAATGGGATTCTTTCTCAGCTTACTCTTCCATATACACCACAGCACAACGGTGTATTGGAGTGGAGGAATCGCACCCTATTAGATATGGTGTGCTCCATATTGAGCACCGCTGAGTTACCTGTTTCCTTTTGGGGGTATGCGCTTAAGACAGCCATACATCTATTGAATATGGTTCCTATCAAATCAGTGCCTACCGCTCCATATGAGATATGGAAGGGGAGGAGACCACATCTTAACTATTTGAAGATATGGGGTTGTCCAGCCTATGTCAAAAGGCACAATCCGGACAAGCTCGAGATAAGGCCTGTTCTATGTAAGTTTGTAGGATATCCCAAAAATTCACATGGGTATATCTTCTACCACACCGGAGAACAAAAGATGTTTATTTCTCGGCATGCCACCTTTTTAGAAAAGGAATTTCTTGCAAAAGAAATTAGTGGCAAGGGGGTAGAACTGGAAGAAGTTCCAGCTGCACAAACTGCAATAGAAGATTTGGTGGAGCCAGAGGATTCAGTAGTTCCCGATGAACCCCGGCCTCTCCGCCGTTCTAGTAGGGTTCTCCATCTACCTGAGAGATACTACGGTTTTCTCGTTGATGGTGGGAGCGAGGATTGCATTATGGAAGATGATGACCCAACTAGCTTCGAGCAGGCCATCACGAGTGGGGACTCTGTGAAATGGCTGGATGCGATGAGATCTGAGATGGAATCCATGTACACCAACAAAGTATGGACTTTGGAAGTTGCTCCTGATGGGGTAAAACCCATTGGGAGCAAATGGATGTTTAAGAAGAAACTTGGTGTAGATGGAAAGGTTGAGACTTTCAAAGCTAGACTTGTTGCAAAAGGTTTTCGTCAACGACCAGGTGTGGATTATGATGAAACCTTTTCTCCAGTAGCTATGCTTAAGTCCATCCGGATCCTTCTTGCCATCGGTACATACCATGACTATGAAATCTGGCAAATGGATGTTAAGACCGCCTTTCTAAATGGTGATTTAGAAAAGAGCGTATACATGACTCAGCCGAAGGGCTTCGTAGAAAGTGGGAGCAGTGTAAAGGTATGCAAGCTGCTTAAATCCATCTACGGGTTAAAGCACGCATCGCAGAGTTGGAACATCTGTTTTGACGTGGTAGTCATGGAGATTGACTTCACCAAAAATATAGATGAACCTTGTATATACAAGAAGGTTGCAGAGAGTAAGGCCGTCTTCCTCGTATTGTACGTAGATGACATACTCTTGATAGGAAATGATGTTCCTATGCTGCACTCGGTCAATCTCTTCTTATCATATAGATTCACAATGAAAGATGTAGGTGATGCCTCCTACATCTTAGGGATTAAGATCTATAGAGATAGATCTAAACGGATATTGGGATTGTCCCAATCCAGGTACATAGACACCGTACTAAAGAGGTTTAGTATGGAAAAGTCCAAGAGTGGGAATGTACCCATGATCTCTGGACTCACTCTCTCCAAATAGATGTCTCCTAAGACTGATTTGGAGAGAACTCGCATGCAAGAGATACCCTATGCTTCGGCGGTAGGCTCTATCATGTATGCAATATTATGTACCAGACCCGATGTAGCGTACTCACTAAGTGTAGTGAGTAGGTATCAAGCAGATCCAGGAGAGAATCACTGGACAGCTGTAAAGAACGTTCTCAAGTACTTGAGAAGGACTAAGGAGATGTTCTTGGTATATGGTAACGGTGAATTCCAAGTGGAGTCCTTTACCGACTCGAGCTTCCAATGTGATAAGGACGATAGTAAGTCGGTCTTGTGTTTTGTCTTTACCCTTAACGGAGGGGCGGTGTGTTGGAAGAGTTCCAAGCAAGACACCGTTGCAGACTCGACGATGGAGGCTGAATACATCGCTGCCAACGAGGCTGCCAAAGAAGCTGTCTGGATGAAAAAGTTCATTGCTGAGCTTGGTGTGGTTCCATCCATTGAGCATCCAATACCTTTGTATTGTGATAACAATGGAGCGGTGGCTTTAGCCAAGGAACCCCGGTCCCATCAGAGATCCAGACATATTCTGAGGCAGTATCACCTGATCCGGGAGATAGTAGATCGCCGGGAGATCGAGGTTAGGAGAGTTGACACGAAGGACAACGTAGCGGATCCACTCACGAAGGCACTCCCTCAGACGCAATTTGAGAGACTTTTTGGGATGTTGGGTATGAGATACTACAACACATGGCCTTAGTGCAAGTGGGAGATTGTTAGTTATGTGTATGCCCTAGAGGCCATTATTATACATATGATGTATATTATAGTGGATACTTGGATATTTATATACAGAGAAGACTTTCTTGCTCGACATGATAGTATGCTATCTGGTTACCTTTATCTCACGTATTGATAAAGCCTTAGGATATGTACTTGACTACCAGGAATATGATGCAGATCATACTATGTCACGATCCGAAAGTACGGAACATGACCGGCACTTAAACTACGAACGTCTCGAGACGTACGTAATCTAAGTAAACCGAAAACCCAGAAATCCAAACCAAGAAAAGTAGTAGAGTGCAGGAAAAACCAACTTAAAGCAAGTAATTTCTATAGAATAAGCCGAATTATGCGGTTTTTAAAACATCAAAAATTTACTGAAAATTTCGGCAGAGCCTCCTTTGTAAATACTGGCCCCCAAACGGGATACAACATGAATAGTATACGAAATCAAGAAAATGGCATCCCCAAGCGGGAGCTAGCTCTTCGTCAATCGACGGTCACAACCACACAAACAATATAATATACAACGCCAACGGCGAGGATCAAAACTCAAAAGGAAACTCAAAACCACCAGAAATATAACGAGCAACTCTAAGGTCGAAAGAATAACCAACACTGGTCTCTATCTCAATAAATACATGTTTGGTTGATGGAATTTACTAGATACAACGGAATAATATCATACAAGGTAATATAATGTGTACGATACAAGAAAAACCCACCTACTAGCAAGTCACCCGAATGAAATTGAGCCCGCAAAGCCGTAATTAAACCTGTATGGCAAAACCTGCAAGAAACTGGGGCACAATGGGGGTGAGTTACCTAACTCGTGAGTAGAAAAACATCTACGCACAGAAATCGCATAAATAACGCAATCCTAGGTCAATGATCATAATATATCCTCAAAAATGTATATAACATGCAGCCTATAACAATGGCTAGGGTAAATATCTAACCCGAGTGTAAACTCATGTGCCCATGTCAGTGCCTCAGGTAGCAATATATCATATGAGTGAGGTATGAATGCATGAAAACAGAATACATGTAAATGAAGAAACTGTTTTCATAAATTAGTGAGATTTCTGTATTTTTAAAGTGAGGTATCATAAATGAAATCAGTATCAACAGTGTCTAGCATCGACACAAAACATAAATCTCACTGTCTCGAAATATCAATGTCTCAATCTCGATATCTAGGGCGCCGTCAGTCCAGACCGGCCCCTACCATCCATCTCAAGACCACGACGGTATCCTCCGGATATCCGACGCGTCGGGTAATATCACCGGTCGGTAGTGCTCCCCTGCCAGGCTTAACGTCAACACCACATTCCTCTTGCCTCGGGATACCGCACCGGGCCCACCATGTACCCGTGACGGTTCCTCCACTCCTCGACACGGATCTCGAAAACCACAGCAAACTCATGGTGGACGACACTTTACATCACTAGAAATCCGCAACATTTTATATTTTAAAAGATCATAAGTTGTAAATTTTGCGGCTTTCCCCAAAATCCAGAAATATCATAAATCTCAAGAATCATCACAAGTGCATTTGTCAATGATAATGAATGCATATGGTATCAATAACTAAGTTGCAATGTATGATTAATAAACTAGGCATGTAAGGCAGGTACACTAATATCATATCAAAGTACTAACTAACAAGCTAAGTCAAGTAAATATATTCTCTAAAGTGTACGTGACATGGCAATTACCGATGAAGATGTGTGTGAGCCGGCAAGTAGGTGTACGTGGTACATACACATCATCGGTAATGGTGCTGGTGTCCTAACAGCATGATATCAATAATGGAATATGCAGCAAAATAAGTATGCGAGGCAGAGCGAACAGCAATAATGTGCGGGAGCTGAATACTAGACACGACGATAACTAATCTGTAATAATCTAATATAAGTCCTACAAATGGTGCCTTTTGAAATAACACGAATCATGGGGTTTTGAAAATAGGGGCTACGGTGTTTTTATGAAAAGATACGTCTTTTGAAATATCCGTAGGATCCCTTGGGCTGTCTTTTAAAATACCCACGATTCGTTAGTTTTTGAAATAGGTAAGAATCGAATCTAATCTAACAACTAAACTAAACTAAAGGGCTAAGCTAACAAGCTGAACTACAGGTAAGGAAACCGCCTAATATCTGAGTCGATACATATACATACCCGTATATATAGATTAGTCGGTGATCCCGCCTCAATAATATCATATCCGATACCATATCTAAAATCAGACATCCCAAGTCAAGAGTGCGGATCAGTCATCAAGATATAGCTCGTACGTAAATCGGTCGTACGGCATCCCAAATCTGGGTACGGGTCAATATCACAATCATCATATTATTCACCTGGTATCCTCTTTATCAAATATTATGATCGGGGTACTGATCTACGTCTAGTACCATACTGATACCGCCTACGTATGCATGGACGTGTGTGAAACACGTCAAGGACCCGCTACAACGTCATGTCGTATCTAAGATACGAACCCTGCTATATCACCGATCTCACGGCCTCAAATCAAATCTCATCGACTCAGCTCAATCCCAAGTATCATCCTCAAATCCGTATGTGAACACATAGTCCCATACCCATGTGAACCCATAACTATAAAGAATCCCATGAGCCCATATCAATAGGAATGTATGCAAGTATGTATGTGTGTATGTATAGTGCAACACTACCCTAGGGTTCGTAACACTAAAGTAATCCAACACACCAATATCCATCCTAAGAATCGTTATTAATCCCAAATTACATATAATAATTGTTGGTGTGTATACGCTTCCGTATACACCACCACGGACTGCGGGGGTACTATACGCCATCCACCCGCCTTCTCCCCGTAGATATAAATCTACTCACCTGGTCCTCGCTAGCCGGTGCCGACGTCGCCACGCGCTTGCTTGTCGTCTCGAAGTCCACATGGGGGTACCAACATATCATAACGCACCATATCGCATTAAAACTAAATTCGAAATCGAAACGGCATACGAAAATCAAATCGGCACGCGTATCACGCATAGGTCCAAACCTATCGCCTACGCATGCAAGAATAGTCAAACCAACCCTCGATGTCGATGTACAAATGTCAAACCATCGAGAAAAATACAATCACACTCATCTGCACATTCACGAACACTAATTTTAATATAAACTAGGTTAAAACTCACAAAAACCCCAATTTTACTTAAAAGTCATTTTTCCGAAAATCTAGCAAGCACAATTCGCCGTTTTTGTACAAAACAGGATGTTTAAATGAATGTAGCGGCCAATATATTTATTAAATATCTTAAATAAGTCATATAAACAATTCCCGGAATTTAATCTCATTAAATTCCAAAAACCCTAATATTCTAGTTTACAAAATACCAAAAATTTAACAATTTCAAAGCAAAAATACACAAACTACAATCTAGCTTAGATTTGCATGATCTAAAGCATTAAACCACACTTAATAAAGTTAATGAAGTCATGAAAAACCTAAACACATTTTTAATCCCAAGTATTTAACCAATTTGAAAAACCTAGTAAGCAAATTAGCAAATTAACACAATTTTTAAACTAACCACTAGCACAAGCTACTAATTTTGTATTAACATGACAAAAAGCCTAAATATAACACACAACCATACACCAATTTTATAAAACCCTAACTTGCATTCAAATTCATAACTTGAATTCCAAAACATGCAACTTAAGCCTAATTAACACTTAAGTAGTTTAGCTTTAAGAAATTAGTAACAAATTAAGCAAAAATGTTTTAGAATTATACCCAAAAACATTTGAAGATCCACAAGCATCCATGGCCTCCCAAAATGCTCTCTTTTCACAAAGATCCATGCTATACGAGCTAAGCTAAAATGGGTAGGAGTCGGATTTGGGTTTTGGGATTTTTTTTGATGGATTTGAGGCAATTTTTGATGAAGTTTGAAGAGAAAAGAGAAGGGAAATGGGGGGGGCTGCTGTTGCTGTAGGAGGAGGGGTCGGCTGGAATGGGAGTGGGAGAGGAGAGAGAGGGAGGTAGAGAAAGTGGGGGAAGAAGTCAAAGTCAATTCAAGGTCAAAAGTCCACCTCATTTCTCCATTTTCTTTTCTTTTCTATCATTTCTTTTCCTTTGAAATTCAAGTGGGGAAAAAGATGGGGGCTGCTGAATTCAGCCAAGGGGAGAAGTAAATAGGGGTGTGTGGGAGTGGGTACGGGTGTGGGGTGATGAAAAATGATAAATACAACACCCCAAACATCTATTTACGCTAAAAAAAGCCTTTTTTCTTCAATAATTTCTAAACCGTTTTGGCAAATGATTTCGTTCCAAAAACCACATGATAAAATTTTATTTAATGTTTTATGATGCATAAAATTTGTTTCAACTCATTCCAATTTGTAATTTTCCCTAATTAAATGTATTAGTGACGGCTTAAAATAATAATAAAATAATATTTTTTTCGGAAAATTTGAAATTTCACCAGCGGCTCAATAAACACCAAATAATAGAAATTACATAGCTCGAATATGTATATTTAATTTTTATAATAAGATATTTGTATTTTGACTTTTTACAGAAACCCCTTATTTTACCGAATTTTTTCGAAATTTCACCGAAACGATTTTCAAAACGTTACAATCTTCCCCCCTTAAAAAAATTCGGTCCCCGAATTTAAATTCAAACTTCCCCAAATACTAAAACATCTAAGAAAACCCATCAAGTCGTCGGGGCTCCGAAAGTGTAAATACATAAAACAAATCGTAGCGCAGCGCATGCGCTTGAAAAATGAGCATATAACTCAAATCAAAACTCCGTCAAGCATCCCGCAATCATCGGAGTCATGGAGAAGACATCAATGCCAAATCCAAATCAACCCAATATGATTTAACTCGAAACTATACATGTAAACATCGAATCTATATCTGTAAGTATCTGAAGGAAATGCATGCCAATCTCTTTAAGTCGCTGTGCAACGCATATAACACTGCACAGTGGCGGACGTCTATCATAAGAAAATAACTATATACATATATACCTTTGTTTCAAATGTACGTTCCGCCGTTTTGGAAAGAATTTAGAAGGGTCTCCTTGTTTTAAACATTCCGTGTCATATCAGACACGTAGGTAAATACTGAGGCTATAGCTCGCCTTTTGGAAATCCCTTCAATAACTATCAATGCATGCAAAATATATTCAGGTACTGTCCTCTGACTAGTCCTGCTCAGTACGAAAATACATAGCAATATCATAAAAACGTACTGCTCTATACGAAATCAATCCCAAAATATGCACATGAATGCTACGTGCGTCTGGTGCGCACGGAAATCAAAATCCATGAACATGCCATACATGCGCACAGAAACAACATCTAAGTGCATCGGGTGTGCACGAAACATCTGTCGTAGTCAACATGTGTGCCTGACAGCAAAATCAGGTGCATCTGACATGCACGAAAAATTCTCAATTTAGTGCCTCTGGTGTGCACCAAAATCACCCTTCAAAACATGCGCCCAACATGCGCGAAAATCCAAATCAGGTGCATCCATCGTGCACGAAATCATGAAATCCAATATCAAGCGCCGAACGTGCGCAAAATCAATCAGGTGCACAAGGTGCACAAAACAAATATCGAGTATCACAATCGAAATCGAAGTCCAGTGCATCTAAGTGCACAAAAGGCGTATCACTGCACTGCAAGCATATAATAACTATACAGAGTGCAGGAACCAATTCGTGTGCATGCATATGCACAAAACCAACTCAACTGTTTAAAATCGTAAAATCACAAACATGTGAAACTGAAGCACAAAAACGATATCAAGGGCAACACTGTGTAAAGATCGTAAATCCTCAATCATCAAAATCAAATCATACGAATAAATCAACCAAAACATCGTAATAAATAATGGCGGAATAGTACTGCTCAAGCGCATCCTCTAAGAATCTCGGCCAACTGTCGCGGTCACTAATGGGACGTCTCTTCGATGATCATGAACTCTGTCCTGCTGATGTGCATAACCATGACCACTCCTGGGTCAAGTTCTTCACTGTGAATTACCAATCTTTCGGTCCATCGGCTCATCGGCCCTGTCAGGTGTGCTAACGGGGACGATTCCGTTCTGGCACTTCTCTGGTCATCTCTTGGTCAATCATCGCGACCACTCGTAAGACAGCATATTACTGGCGTCGGCCTCTGGCTCTCTGAATGTACGTGACACATCTGATCCTGGGTGCAAGTATCATTGCAGCAGTGTCCTGGAAGGAATCCTGCTCACGGTCTCTTCCATGTCTCGTCTCTGCCAACTGTCCGGAAGTCGTTGTCCTTTCCTATATCTGCATCTTGCGCTGGAATGACTGCATACTCATCGCGACTCTTTCTGGAAGGTAAGTCTAAGTACCATGCCTCGGCATGCGCATCGCATCTCTGATGTCGGCGGAGTGGAATGTCATCTCATCTAGATCTGGTACGAACCTCTTACTCCACTTTTCTCTAATGTCGTCTGCTTTGGACTCGTCTCGTCGCGGCTGCATGGACTGAGCTCCAACGGCTATCCTCATATCTGGAGTCTCCCAAGAAATGCATCTCACCACCTAGCATCCGAATTAAGTCGAGCCATCCGATCGAGTCGTCAAAACCTCATAATCCCCCAAGAGCTCAACATCTTGGGTACAGTTTAATAGTATCGAGTACATACCACAGCATCGGTGGTCCGGCCGTAGAAGGGCAAACCCAAGCCTCACTAATGGGGCCGTAGAACTGCCGCAAACCCGAAGGTTCAAAGGCTTTCACACGGTCATTAAGTCGAGTTAGGGTTTCATTCTTCTAGAGGGACCATAGAATTTCCTGCATGTCTTTCCGACTACTTTAAACTTGGAATAATAGGTTTCTGACATTCGATCGTCTCTGTCGACTCCCAACGTCTCCACGTGAAGTCGTCTCTAGCTGGAATCAATCTATCTGATGACCTCGCATTGGGGTAGGCGAACTATCCACATGTCCTAGTCATTCATCCTCGATGACTAGCGACCATTTATCATCTCTTAGTACAACTCGTTTTGCACTAACGCCGGCATCTGGGGCAATATCTCGTCGTTCGCAGCAATAACTGGCTCGCTCGTCTGCACTCTGAACAATGCCTCAACCATCATGAATAAGCAACACACCAACGGTCATCAAAATCTGGCTGGCCTCTGCCAGTGGCCCAATCCTCTAATACTGATCGGCACGTCCGAGAAATCTCATAAAGGCGATCCGCCAAACGCTCGTGGTCCGAAAACACAATCAAAAGACACCTCTCTACAATCGGATGTCGCCGGAATTTCGCCCTGGTCAGTCCTCGTCCGTGACGAGCTCGTGCTGACCGCAACTCTAGCCGTAGCTCTCCCTGCCCGTAATCGTGGCAGCAAAACCAAACTGGTAACGATGAGGCTAGATCAGGAAGGAATATAATACTGAACAAGGAAATGTACATCCTAAGGCTTCTTAAGTGGAGTGGCATGTCGTAAATATGCCGTGGAACATACCAACGGTACGTCACTCTACTTTAGTCACCTATTCCATCAACCAAGGGTCATCCTACGCTCCGAAGGTAAAACCTAACGCTCTGATACCAACTTTGTCATGACCCAAAAGTACGGAACATGACCGGCACTTAAACTACGAACGTCTCGAGACGTACGTAATCTAAGTAAACCGAAAACCTAGAAATCCAAACCAAGAAAAGTAGTAGAGTGCAGGAAAAATCAACTTAAAGCAAGTAATTTCAATAGCATAAGCCGAATTATGCGGTTTTTAAAACATCAAAAATTTACTGAAAATTTCGGCAGAGTCTCCTTTGTAAATACTGGCCCCCAAACGGGATACAACATGAATATTATACGAAATCAAGAAAAGGGCATCCCCAAGCGAGAGCTAGCTCTTCGTCAATCGACGGTCACAACCACACAAACAATATAATATACAAGCCAACGGCGAGGATCAAAACTCAAAAGGAAATTCAAAACCACCAGAAATATAACGAGCGACTCTAAGGTCGAAAGAATAACCAACACTGGTCTCTATATCAATAAATACATGTTTGGTTGATGGAATTTACTAGATACAACGGAATAATATCATACAAGGTAATATGATGGGTACGATACAAGAAAAAACCACCTACTAGCAATTCACCCGAATGAAACTGAGCCCGCAAAGCCGTAATTAAACCTGTACGGCAAAACCTGCAAGAAACTGGGGCACAACGGGGGTGAGTTGCCAACTCGTGAGTAGAAAAACATCTACGCACAGAAATCGCATAAATAACGCAATCCTAGGTCAATGATCATAATATATACTCAAAAATGTATATAACATGCAGCCTATAACAATGGCTAGGGTAAATATTTAACCCGAGTGTAAACTCATGTGCCCGTGTCAGTGCCTCAGGTAGCAATATATCATATGAGTGAGGTATGAATGCATGAAAACAGAATACATGTAAATGAAGAAACTGTTTTCATAAATTAGTGAGATTTCTGTATTTTTAAAGTGAGGTATCATAAATGAAATCAGTATCAACAGTGTCTAGAATCGACACAAAACATAAATCTCACTGTCTCGAAATATCAATGTCTCAATCTCGATATCTAGGGCGCCGTCAGTCCAAACCGGCCCCTACCATCCATCTCAAGACCACGACGGTATCCTCCAGATATCCGACGCGTCGGGTAATATCACCGGTCGGTAGTGCTCCCCTCCCGGGCTCAACGTCAACACCACATTTCTCTTGCCCCGGGGTACCGCACCGGGCCCACCATGTACCCGTGACGGTTCCTCCACTCCTCGAAACGGATCTCGAAAACCACAGCAAACTCATGGTGGACGACACTTTACATCACTAGAAAACCGCAGCATTTTATATTTTAAAAGATCATAAGTTGTAAATTTTGCGGCTTTCCCCGAAATCCAAAAATATCATAAATCTCAAGAATCATCACAAGTGCATTTGTCAATGATAATGAATGCATATGGTATCAATAACCAAGTTGCAATGTATGATTAATAAACTAGGCATGTAAGGCAGGTACACTAATATCATATCAAAGTACTAACTAACAGGCTAAGTCAAGCAAATATATTCTCTAAAGTGTACGTGACATGGCAATTACCGATGAAGATGTGTGTGAGCCGGCAAGTAGGTGTACGTGGTACATACGCATCACCGGTAATGGTGCCGGTGTCCTAACAGCATGATATCAATAATGGAATATGCAGCAAAATAAGTATGTGAGGCAGAGCGAACAGCAATAATGTGCGGGAGCTGAATACTAGACACGACGATAACTAATCTGTAATAATCTAATATAAGTCCTACAAATGGTGCCTTTTGAAATAACACGAATCATGGGGTTTTGAAAATAGGGGCTACGGTGTTTTTATGAAAAGATACGTCTTTTGAAATATCCGTAGGATCCCTTGGGCTGTCTTTTAAAATACCCACGATTCGTTAGTTTTCGAAATAGGTATGAATTGAATCTAATCTAACAACTAAACTAAACTAAAGGACTAAGCTAACAAGCTGAACTACAGGTAAGGAAACCGCCTAACATCTGAGTCGATACATATACATACCCGTATATATAGATTAGTCGGTGATCCTGCCTCAATAATATCATATCTGATACCATATCTAAAATCAGACATCCCAAGTCAAGAGTGCGGATCAGTCAGCAAGATATAGTTCGTACGTAAATCCGTCGTACGGCATCCCAATTCTGGGTACGGGTCAATATCACATTCATCATACTATTCACCTAGTATCCTCTTTATTAAATATCATGATCGGGGTACTGATCTACGTCTAGTACCATACTGATACCGCCTACGTATGCATGGACGTGTGTGAAACACTACGTCAAGGACCCGCTACAACGTCATGTCGTATCTAAGATACGAACCCTGCTATATCACCGATCTCACGGCCTCAAATCAAATCTCATCAACTCAGCTCAATCCCAAGTATCATCCTCAAATCCGTATGTGAACACATAGTCCCATACCCATGTGAACCCATAACTATAAAGAATCCGATGAGCCCATATCAATAAGAATGTATGCAAGTATGTATGTGTGTATGTGTAGTGCAACACTACCCTAGGGTTCACAACACTAAAGTAATCCAACACACCAATATCCATCCTAAGCATCATTATTAATCCCAAATTACATATAATAATTGTTGGTGTGTATACGCATCCGTATACACCACCACGGACTGCGGGGATGCTATACGCCATCCACCCGACTTCTCCCCGTAGATATAAATCTACTCACCTGGTCCTCGCTAGCCGGTGCCGACGTCGCCACGCGCTTGCTTGTCGTCTCGAAGTACACATGGGGATACCTACATATCATAACACACCATATCGCATTAAAACTAAATTCGAAATCAAAACGGCATACGAAAATCAAATCGGCACGCGTATCATGCATAGGTCCAAACCTATCGTCTACGCATGCAAGAATAGTCAAACCAACCCTCGATGTCGATGTACAAACGTCAAACTATCGAGAAAAATCCAATCACACTCATTTGCACATTCACGAACACTAATTTTAATATAAACTAGGTTAAAACTCACAAAAACCCCAATTTTACTTAAAAAGTCATTTTTCCGAAAATCTAGCAAGCACAATTCGCCGTTTTTGTACAAAACAGGATGTTTAAATGAATGTAGCGGCCAATATATTTATTAAATATCTTAAATAAGTCATATAAACAATTCCCGGAATTTAATCTCATTAAATTCCAAAAACCCTAATATTCTAGTTTACAAAATACCTAAAATTTAACAGTTTCAAAGTAAAAATGCACAAACTACAATCTAGCTTAGATTTGCATGATCTAAAGCATTAAACCACACTTAATAAAGTTAATGAAGTCATGAAAAACCTAAACACATTTTTAATCCTAAGTATTTAACCAATTTGAAAAACCTAGTAAGCAAATTAGCAAATTAACACAATTTTTAAACTAACCACTAGCACAAGCTACTAATTTTGTATTAACATGACAAAAAGCCTAAATATAACACACAACCATACACCAATTTTATAAAACCCTAACTTGCATTCAAATTCATAACTTGAATTCCAAAACTTGCAACTTAAGCCTAATTAACACTTAAGTAGTTTAGCTTTAAGAAATTAGTAACAAAATAAGCAAAAATGTTTTAGAATTATACCCAAAAACATTTGAAGATCCACAAGCATCCATGGCCTCCCAAAATGCTCTCTTTTCACAAAGATCCATGCTATACGGGCTAAGCTAAAATGGGTAGGAGTCGGATTTGGGTTTTGGGATTTTTTTTGATGGATTTGAGGCAATTTTTGATGAAGTTTGAGGAGAAAAGAGAAGGGAAATGGGGGGGGGCTGCTGTTGCTGTAGGAGGGGGGTCGGCTGGAATGGGAGTGGGAGAGGAGAGGGAGGGAGGTAGAGAAAGTGGGGGAAGAAGTCAAAGTCAATTCAAGGTCAAAAGTCCACCTCATTTCTCCATTTTCTTTTCTTTTCTTTTCCTTTGAAATTCAAGTGGGGGAAAAGATGGGGGCTGCTGAATTCAGCCAAGGGGAGAAGTAAATGGGGGTGTGTGGGTGTGGGTACGGGTGTGGGGTGATGAAAAATGATAAATACAATACCCCAAACATCCATTTACGCTAAAAAAAGCCTTTTTTCTTCAATAATTTCTAAACTGTTTTGGCAAATGATTTCGTTCCAAAAACCACATGATAAAATTTTATTTAATGTTTTATGATGCACAAAATTTGTTTCAACTCATTCCAATTTGTAATTTTCCCTAATTAAATGTATTAGTGACGGCTTAAAATAATAATAAAATAATATTTTTTTCGGAAAATTTGAAATTTCACCAGCGGCTCAATAAACACCAAATAATAGCAATTACATAGCTAGAATATGTATATTTAATTTTTATAATAAGATATTTGTATTTTGACTTTTTACAGAAACCCCCCTTATTTTACCGATTTTTTTTCGAAATTTCACCGAAACGATTTTCAAAACGTTACATACTAGAGGGGCCAGGGTAGTTTACAAGTACATCCTTCAATTGTTCTTAGTCGAGGGAATATCGAGACAGGGTATCGATATTCCAGAGTAGACTAGCGTATACGCCTCTTGACCCGTATGATGGGCGATAGATGATCCCACATCCATCGGTGTTTGACATCAGAGATGGTATATGGGTATTCAATGGAGACTGGGTACAGGACACGCCGAGGACTCCTATGTGGCAGTATACCTATAGTCAGATAGCAGTCCTCTGATGACACTGGTACATGTTAGTCTGTAGACCCGAGATCGTCATAGAGTCTTATGCGACTCCCGTTGTGCTTTGATTTCCTCATTACCACGCTCAAGAGGATTAGTGAAAACAGGTGGATTTTAGGTATAGTCCCGAGTCGTATGGAGGAAATGAGCGATAGTAGGGGTTTTGTCTCCCCCGGTATTGGGGGTTGATGTTGCGCTATGCTCGATTGGCAATAATTGGAAGTCCCTGGCCAGGGCTGATATAGAGATCTACTGATATGTGTTATCAGTAGGTTCTCGACCTGTTATGAGCCTCAAATCAGCATGACTTATAAAGTTACTGCGGTCTGACATATGCCACCCCTACACTTCATATACGACGTATCAGACGAAGAGACCAGACTGTACGGTAAGTGTTGCTTGCAGGCTAGTTGAGGTTGTGATGAGTTCGCTCGTCGGTCACCTTTTCGTCATGTACCTGGGTAGCCGTTATGCACAGCTAGTGCTGCTGACGTGCTTATGGTTAAACCCACTGCCAGCGTACTGTCAAGTCTTTAGAGTCCTACAAAGAGGGTTCCCTCGTTCAGGAGAAAGATGTAGAGGCCGTAAGTTGTTACGGCAGCAGTAAGGTGTTGCGACAGGGTTTCGATTATGTTTGTGTAATAGTTACAGGAATAATAATCGGAACGATAATACTGGTAGGCTTTGGTTTAAGACGGATACCGGTATTATATTATTGGAATATTGGTATTCGTATTTTTCGGAATTCGGATACGGGTATATGGTACACGGTATACGGTATACGGAGGAGGGGTATTCTTGTAATTGTTACAAGAATACCTTCTAGAAGATGCCACCTCATAATACATTATTTATTTTATGAAAGTAAATAAATGAGGTGGAAATTAGAAAGTCCA
The DNA here is from genome assembly GCA_030015575.1 of Agapanthus africanus. Classification (NCBI taxonomy): domain Eukaryota; kingdom Viridiplantae; phylum Streptophyta; class Magnoliopsida; order Asparagales; family Amaryllidaceae; genus Agapanthus; species Agapanthus africanus. The sequence goes on from CM057337.1 coordinate 547,126,213, forward strand.
AGCATGGTTTGTTTTATACTTTAATTTTTTGGAGCTACTATTGAATTATGGTGCTAATTTTATATTCCATGCTTCAATTATTTCCATTTGAATATATCATTTTCTAATGCTTGAATTTTCTCATGATGAAAAACTCTTTCTCTCTCCTTCTTCTCTCATCCTTCTTCTTCTTTGCTTTAACACTCACATGAGATGTGAATCAAAAGACAAGGATCAAAGATAATCCAATACACTAATCTCTACATCATCTTAGTGACCATTTTTAGCAAACTTGATCTCTAGGTTTAGCTTTTGAGAAGGGTTTTAGCTTGCACGACAACTCTCGCATTGATAATCTAGGTCTTGGGGGGGCCGGAGATCGAGCACAACGACAACATCCATGGAGCCAAGGAGATCATCAAAGAAAACCCGAAGGACCGGATCATCAAGGTATAACCCCAAACATAGTAGATAAGACCTCTAGTTAGGGTTTTCTAGTTGTGGTTTAGACAAGATCTAATGGAAAGTGCGTGTTGTATGCAAAGAAAATTTTTGTTTATCACTTCCACCGCCTCACAAGAGTTGTGGGAGCATGCAACATGCACTAACAGTTGTTTGTCGCTTGGTACAAAAGAAGCCAATGTATATGAGAGGAGTCGTAGTAGACCAGAGACTAAGATGAACGGAATGTATAAGGAACCGTTTATGCCACGGTACAACAACAATGGAATACAGGTTAAGTGTCTAAATGTTGTTGTCTCGTACCACTTATAACACCTTCCGTACCAATCTACCCCTTAAACCCCACGATATCTTGATTGTATTGTTTGCAGTGTATTATCTTGTATTATAGATTGTATAGATGGGTAACTTGCCGAAACCATGATATCAGTAAATGGATGTTGATTGAATGAGTTCTCGGTGTGTATGTAGAAAATGTATAGAAATCACAACCAAAGAAATTTTTTGACCGCGATCAATAACGGTGTCGATTGTAGTGCGTTAGCGAGTGCGGATCGTCTACAGGGAAAGTGTGATCCGTTCGTATTCGAATTAGATGAATTGAAAATTAAAGAAAAGAAAAGAAAAGACAATTCAATTCATGATTTAAAAGTGCATTTCAAGAATTATTGAAATCTATATCTAATAACAAGGAAACATTAGAATCAAGAATGAAGAATTGATGATATCCAATCCAATAATCAAGAATCGAAATGAGGCTCGTAGGAATCGATCGAATCTATAGACGTGATGAAATCTATTAATTACGTTTTCTTATCCATCGATGATTTGATACTAGATGGATGATAATCAACGAAAATTAGGGATTTCTTGCGGAAACCAGGGTTTCATCATCTATCCCTTGTCCTTTCGTTGATTTCATTGACATTTTAGCCTCTAGTAAATTCAAGAATCGATCGTGGATCCCTAATTAAGTGTAAACGCAATCAAGAAAGCATCGCTCGAAACTAGGTCCTCGATTCTTCAATTTACAAGAGTTTACAAAACTCATAGGACTTAAGAATCGTTTCAAGATTTGTAACATCATCATCTATTGATTCTCTCAACTCCTTCACGAGCGGAGTTTTTCTCAAACATCATAACAAGAAACACAATCAAGAATTGAGATCTAATCATGATGAAAGAATGTAAAGAAAGCAAGATAAAGAATTTCACCTTTTATTTATCAACAATTTTGTTACAATTCTCTCAAGATCTACAATGAGGAAAGAACTCGATCATCGATTTGGATTCGCTCGTCTTCTTGAGTCGCAGATCATCTTGGATCACTTGCTCGGATGAAGATCGGCTTCGCTCCTAAAAGGTTGAAGGCTTCTCTCTTGAATTGTACTCGAGGATCTTGAATTTGGCTTGGATTTGATTGGATTAGGGTTAGGGTTTTGAATGCACAAGTTGTGTCACTCAACTTGTGTTAGGGATTGATGAGTGAATGAACAACTAAAGAACCACCCAAGACCCTAGATCTAGGTTTCCTTTTATAGCCATCATAACCCTAGATCTAGAATTCAAATTTCAAATTTCCCTCTAAAAGTTTGTTAGAGAGAGGCTTCTAGAAGTAGTTTGTTGGAGGGAATATTCTAGAATGAAGAATATTCTAGAGCTAGGTTGTTAGGCCGAGCCTTCTGGATGAAACTACGTGGCATTTCTGGAGTCTTCTAGAAGCATTGTTAGTTACAGGAAGCACATGTGAGAATTTTGCCGCACTGATGCCAACAAGCCGCCGCGGATCCGCGGCGCCAAGGCCTCTCTGGGCGTGGATCCGCGGCGCCAAGGCCTTGTTGCTAGAAACTTTTGTGTTTATTTTGGGCTGATATTTTGTCCTTTTTCTGATGTGTTGAATCTCATTTTGCTTTCTCTATTTCTGCCAGATCTCAAGTCTTGGACTTGGCGTATTTTCCTCAGCACTTTTTCACAGATTTGGCTTTTCTTCTGCAATTTCCTGCACAGATTCTCGAGACAAGTGTTGCGCTATACAAAGATGATGCGATGCCTTGATAAACACTCAATTTCCCTCAGAAATGTCGTTTTTAATATATAACACAAGATATTTGGTATTTTACAGTCAATTTGCTAATATGTGCGATATTAATACCGAACACCTCTAGATGAGTGCAAATGGTAGTGAAATTGACGTGTTAAAAATGCAATATTTTCGACTGATCAAATTCCCCCAAACTTATTTTTGGTCATCTCGAGTGAACTGTTTTATTAAAAGGAGAAGGAGAAAATAAAGAAAAAGAAAAACTAACTAGCACACTTTCGTAGACAACACGATTGCACTGAGCACGTGCAATAAGCCTTTAAACCTCTAGGTGTCCCTAGTAGAAGGAGTGTTGTCTCCTGAGGGTTTTCAGTGGATTGCACCCACAAAATCCAATAATAAAAAGTAGACCATGAAAGTTACATTTAAAGATAAGAATTGTAAAAGAACAACTTTGAAAATTAGACTTTCCAACTATGCTAGCTTTTCAGTTGTCATGAGTCCTATCTTAATAGTCATGAAAAGATGTCAGAAATCACATCATCTCTCAATAAAACATCGTCTTTATTCTTCATTTCTATCTTTCTTCCAAACATCGATCATATAACCCTACGTGTGTGTAAAGAACATCCCTACACCCGGAGAATTCAATTCAAGCTATCATATTCTTGTCCATCTGCCTCAGTACTTTTTAATTTGATGAATATTTAGATGAATTTGCTCACACACTTTCATGCGACCGTTAATATTTCTTGAGGTACTAACCGACCGATTACTCGTGTGCTTGCTTATTTGGTGTTTTTCCTCGTCTTGCACCACCTAAGGCTTAGCAGTGACTCCCAGACTAGTTGGTCTAAGGCGCTAGGTGAAGATGCACCCTCGCTATATTTTTTTATTGCTGCCTTGACGATAACAAAACCAGTGTTCATTTTTTTTCTTCATCCTTTTATATTTTATTCATTTTTTTTATTTCCTTCATACTTTGGCTTTTAGACAAGAGCATTTCAAGGTATTCTCTACTATCCCAAGTTTCAAGGCGTGTGTAAGTGCGTATAGTAGGGTATCAACGTTCAAAATGTTTGGCTTCCAGAATATAAACTATTTTTCAGACTTATTTTTATCCTCAGATTAGTGACTTCCTTCATCTTACTAACCCTTGGGACAACGGCTCATAACTACTTATTACTAATTCATATAAGAAAACTTCTAATTTTCTTGGTTTTCTTAAATTTTTCCAATCTTTTGGATGTAATTTTTCACTATCTAATCTTTTATTATCTTATTTATGTACAAAATATTTTTTATATTTTTGAAAAATTTTAAAATTTTATTGGTTTTAAAAATGTTTTGTGCTTATTCAAAGTATGATGCAAATAATGCTAAAATAAGCACAAACCTCCCCCAAACTTGTTTTCAACAGTGTCCTCACTGTTGCCATCTGCTAAATCTCAAAAAACCTGTAAGCTTGGAAGGAAATTTATTAACGGGGGCAAAATATTTAAGTGAAAATCCTCCCCCAAACATATTCTTCGGCTCATCATCTTTGTAAAAAATTTCTTATCAAGAGCCAGATTATACCCCCCCTAAACTTGAGTTAGACAATGTTAAGCTTTTGAAAATCACAAGAGGGGGTCAAGAATCATTGGTCGATGCCAAGCTTTGCAAAGACTGAAAGTTAACACCAACTATTCGAAAATTTTATTAATGTAGTGCTCTGGTTGGTGGAAGAAGAAGTGGGGAAAGGGTAAGTGGTGGAAAAGAATGTGTGTGCGTCTCATTTTGGAGAGACGATGCAGTGAATGTAATAGATTACTTGCATTCTTTTTACAGTTCAGAAGAAGGGGTGGATGTTCAATTTCATTGATTGGGAGATGATTCATCTCAACACCCGTATCATTCAAAAATGTGAGTTCATCAGCGAAGATCTCCTCAAAAGTCTCATAGATACCCCGAAGAATAATGTCGTCACAAAATGCGGGGTGATCTTCAGACTCTAAAAGCAGTTCATAATCGGTGTTAGTTGTTGACCCGGACATCTCGGTGGAAGAGTCCGTATGTGTATGATACATAGTTGGGTCAAACAACAACATATGAAAACAGTCAAGATCAGTATCATGAGGATCGTCAAATTCGCTGCTGTCGGCATCCATTAAGTTGACAGAACATACCTGAGCAGTAGGTTCGGAGGGTACACTTCCCAACTTGTAAATGTTCAGCTCAATTGACCTATTCCCGAAGGATAGGGTCATTGAGCCATTACGACAGTTGATGATAGCGTTGGAAGTGGCCAAAAAAGGGCGACCTAAAATCACCGGAATTTGATTCCGTGGGTTCGCTACAGGCTGTGTATCAATTACAATAAAGTCCACAGGGAATACGAATTCCCCGATTTTTATTAACACATCATCAAGTTCACCCCTAGGTTTGGTGGTTGATCAGTCAGCCATCTGGAGAGTGCAATAGGCTGGTTTCAACTCTCCGATCCCTAACTGCTCATAGACTGAGAAAGGAAGCAGGTTAAAACTTGCGCCAAGGTCGAGTAGAGCACGGTTGATGTGTTTTTCCCTAATAGAAATGGAAATCGTAGGATATCCAGGATCCTTACGTTTCCTCGGTAATTGTTGGGGGAAAGCCGTGCCTACTGTCTTTGCCATGAATATCTTCTTGGGCATTTGAGTCTTCCTCTTTCTAGTGCACAAGTCTTTAAGAACTTTCGCATAAGCGGGGACTTGTTGTATAGCATCTAGAAGAGAGATGTTGATGTTAACCTATTTAAACATTTCTGTGATCTTCTCTATTTGCGGACTCGGTGTATTTCCCCTTAACCGATTCGAGTAAGGAGCTTGAGCAATAAGATCAGGGTCCAACATTGGAGAAGATCGTGTGGGTGGGAGCGATCTAAGAATAGGAGTGGGGATCGTTTTCTGTATGGGCTGAGGTGTCGAGCCGTGGGTAAAACGGAGAATAGGCTCGGAAGAAGGTGGTGGGGTAGAAGAACTGGGGTCAGAATTAGAAGTAGAAGTGGAAGCAAAGGTCTCAGCCTGGGTATCATTGATAGATTTTTCAGTTTCATCAATCACTTCCCCAACTTGATTGTCAAGCACTCTTTCAGATCTCAACGTGATTGCATTCACATCATGTGAATAGCCAGGATTGGGTAAGGGTTGAGTTGGAAGTTTCTCTTTCTCTCTTGCACTCATTTCAACTTTTAATCGTGCAATTTCTTCTTCCATCGATTTAATAGTCTCTCTTTGGGACGCAGAGTTTTTCTCAATTTTATCGATAGAAGACTTTATTGTCTAAAACAAGTTCATGAATGAAGAGGATTCATCAGTCCCGGTCAACTGCAAAGGACTAGACGGTGCAGGCGTGTTGACCGGATTTTAGAAGTTTTGTGTTTGGAAGGGGTGCTGACTCAATTGAAGTGGTTGCTGTTGTGGTGGAGGGACCCTTTGGAAATTGTTTTGGGTTGGAACCGTGTTTTCAGATTGAGATTGGTTCCAAGCAAAATTAGGGTGATTCCTCCAACCTTGATTATAAGTAGAAGAAAATGGATCGTTTCTAGATCTTTGAAAAGCAGCATCGGTATGCTCGTGACCTTGAAACGGAGAATTTAGTGGACATTCTTCCGTGAGACGAGAAGGATCAGAATAGTATCCACATATAGTTTTGGAGAGTGACATTTGGTTTTGGGCGGCAGCTAAAATATTGTTTTCCATAGTCTCGAGTTTCTTTTGTATAGCTGAAATGTCAGCTCTGACTCCTATGGAAACTTCCGATTGGTTATTGCTACCCCTAGACGATTGACTCCCACCCTCTCATTGTAAAGATTTTTTAGTGAAATCTTCTAAAAGTTTCCAGGCTTCCCCATCATCTTTGGTCATGAAGTTTCCTTGACACATTGATTCAAGGGTCTGTTTTGTGTTAGGATTAATGCCCTCATATATAATTCGGCACAGATCCTATCTAGGGATTCCGTGATGTGGACATTGAACTAACAGATCCTTAAAGCGTTCAAGACATTTTGAGAATGTTTCATTTGGAAGCAGGGTGAATTGATTGATTTCGCTACGGACTCGAACCATCTTATGATTCGGGTAAAATTTCTTTAGGAATGCTTTTACGAATTCTTCCCAATTTGAAATGGAATGTGCGGTTGTGTTGTACAGCCACTTCTCGGCTATATCGTACAAAGTAAATAGGAGAAGACGAATACGCATAGTATCCACAGAAAGCTGTGAAGTATCCATCATTGCGCATATATTTTCAAATTTGGTAATAAAGACATATGAGTCTTCAGACTCGAGACCGTGGTATTTTGGTAAATGATTGATGTATTGGGGTTTAATCTCAAAATTGTCCCTGTTGGCCAGTGGAATGGAGAGACAGGTCGAAAGAGGACTTCGCATAGGATAACACCTCTCTTGGAGAGAGATACGGGGTGGATTCTGCGCACCTGCTGACGGCGGCAGAGTAGTGGTAAAGAAGTTCGATGGAGAATCGTCCATAGAAATGGGTGTGGTGGTAGGTAAAGAAGAGGTAAATGTAGAAATACCGACTTTGGGGTCAATAGAAGGAACGCGGACTAAACGGGCACTAGAATCCCGTGTCCAGCCTATCTTGCACTAAAAGGGTTTAGTACAAGTGGCAGCGTTGATATAATTAGGGGAAATGATGTGATTGGTGTTTGTTTTGAAAAATATACGGATTTTTGAAAAAATGATGCAAATCACAACAAATGCAATAAGCAACCCTAAGTCTAGTAGTCACCTAGGTCAAGGCTCTAGACCGCTCCTAACTGCCAAAAGACAAGTTGCAGGATCAATCCTTCACTGCATCTTTGTCTCTCCTGTGGCCAGGTAAGTGCCAGGTAAGTGGGAGGTTCTCCACTACGTAAGTAGTGGGCCTAATTAAGTAACCACTTGTCTTAGATACACTTGCCTCAGACACCACAAAAGAAACGCGGATAAGTAATAGATTACCCACGGCCTTCTCTTGTCCTAAGTAAGCGCGACGTTCCTTAGAGTAATGTCTAGATATTTTTAATTAATGAGGGCAATGCGGATGCAGTTTTGTGATTTTCGGGGCTTAGGAAGGGTAATGAACTCCCCACCTAATCTGAATTTGGCTGTGTCCCTTAAATTCCGTATTAATATGCAAACAACTAACATCAAAACAAGCACAATTTTTGCTTTTGCGGCGCTGCGAATTATTTGCAAAGAAACCTGCAACAAATTGTTAATAGAGTAGATGGGGAAAGAGATAAGAAAGTTAGGAATTTACAAAGAGGTTTTGGTACAGCAATGCTACAGGTGTGTCGCGGTTCCTCCGCAACAAGCGTCTTGGGCCGCGGATCCGCCGCGATTTGGATGAATCACTGCATAAAATTTTTTATAGCAGCTACTGTTCACACCCTGAGCTCTCTAGAATAATCCAAATATTTTTCCTCTTGCTCTAATGATTGCAGATTTCCTCGCAACAAATCACAACAACACGATAAGTGTTTGTGCGAATTTAGATCTAAAAATATAGATGGAATAAATTTTTCAACTCAAATTTCAAAATCGAACAAATTAGCACACGATCCCCGGCAACGACGCCATTTGATTGATTGAGTTCTCGGTATGTATGTAGAAAATGTATAGAAATCACGACCAAAGAAATTTTTTGACCGCAATCAATAACAGTGTCGATTGTAGCGCGTTAGCGAGTGCGGATCGTCTACAGGGAAAGTGTGATCCGTTCGTATTCGAATTAGATGAATTGAAAATTAAAGAAAAGAAAAGAAAAGACAATTCAATTCATGATTTAAAAGTGAATTTCAAGAATTATTAAAATCTAGATCTAATAACAAGAAAACATTAGAATCAAGAATGAAGAATTGATGATATCCAATCCAATAATCAAGAATCTAAGTGAGGCTCGTAGGAATCGATCGAATCTATAGACGTGATGAAATCTATTAATTACGTTTTCTTATCCATCGATGATTTGATACTAGATCGATGATAATCAACGAGAATTAGGGATTTCTTATGGAAACTAGGGTTTCATCATCTGTCCCCTGTCCTTTCGTTGATTTCATTCACATTCTAGCCTCTAGTAAATTCAAGAATCGATCGTGGATCCCTAATTAAGTGCGAACACAATCAAGAAAGCATCGTTCGAAACTCGATTCTTCAATTTACAAGAGTTTACAAAACTCATAGGACTTAAGAATCGTTTCAAGATTTGTAACATCATCATCTATTGATTCTCCCGACTCCTTCACGAGCGGAGTTTACTCAAACATCATAACAAGAAACACAATCAAGAATTGAGATCCAATCATGATGCAAGAATGTCAAGAAAGCAAGATAAAGAATTTCACCTTTTATTTATCAACAATTTTGTTACAATTCTCTCAAGATCTACAAACAGGAAAGAACTCGATCGTCGATTTGGCTTCGCTCGTCTTCGTGAGTCGCGGATCGTCTTGGATCACTAGCTCGGATGAAGATCGGGTTCGCTCCTAAAATGTTGAAGGTTTCTCGCTTGAATTGTACTTGGGGATCTTGAATTTGGCTTGGATTTGATTGGATTAGGGTTAGGGTTTTGAACGCACAAGTTGTGTCACTCAACTTGTGTTAGGAATTCATCAGTGAATGAGCAACTGAAGAACCACCCAAGACACTAGATCTAGGTTTCCTTTTATAGCCATCATAACCCTAGATCTAGAATTCAAATTTTAAATTTCCCTCCAAAATTTTGTTGGAGAGAGGCTTCTAGAAGTAGTTTGTTGGAGGGAATATTCTAGAATGAAGAATATTCTAGAGCTAAGTTGTTAGGCCGAGCCTTCTGAATGAAGCCACGTGGCATTTCTGGAGACTTCTGGAAGCATTGTTAGTTATAGGAAGCACATGTGAGAATTTTGCCGCGCTGATGTCATCAAGCCGCCACGGATCCGCGGAGCCAACGCCCCTCTGGCCGTGGATCCGCGGCACTATTGAAGACTTGTTGCTAGAAACTTATGTGTTTATTTTAGGCTCATATTTTGCCCTTTTTCTGATGTGTTGAATCTCATTTTGCTTTCTCTATTTCTGCCAGATCTCAAGTCTTGGACTTGGCGTATTTTCCTCAGCACCTGTTCACAGATTTGGCTTTTCTCCTGTAATTTCCTTGACAGATTCTCAAGACAAATGTTGCGCTATACAAAGATGATGTGATGCCTTGATAAACACTCAATTTCCCTCAGAAATGTCAGTTTTAATATATAACACAAGTTATTTGGTATTTTACAGTCAATTTGCTAATATGTGCGATATTAATACCGAACACCTCTAGATGAGTGCAAATGGTAGGGAAATTGACGTGTTAAAAATGCAATATTTTCGACTGATCAGATATAACTGGAGAATCATGTAAATGGATGTATATCCATGGTTCGGTTCAGTCAATACAGATTGAATATATGGATTCATGGATTCATGTTGAATTGTAATTTGATACTTGAATCATATTCAAGTTAGATTGATTATATTGAGACTCGGTCTGAGTCAGAACAATTAGAAAATAAATTGAAGTCATGAATTAAGTTTTGGTGTTATCGGTAACCGCACATGGGCGGCAGGATTTGTGTCTTTTTCAAAAACGATTACCGTGTTTATAACACCATTTCTTAAGTTGTCTAACTTAAATAGGCAAGCACCCATATCTCCGGCTCCCTGAGGCTCAAGAGACCGGTCCCGGTTAAACCTATATTTACTAGGGTCTTTATTGTAATATAATATAACTTGAGGCGGTTTTATGTAAAAATAGTTTTGTATAATTTTCAAAATACACATCCAGTATTTTATTATCGTCTTTAGAGTTTCCATTGATGTTATTTTATCATTGTGACATTTCTAATGAATAAAACCTATTTTTCATAATATATGGTATTTATTTGCAATGTTTTGAACTTGTATAGAATTGTATGGTATTTTCATGTAAAGTGATTTTTTTGATTTAGAAAAGTTGGAATAATTATACTATATCAAAAATAGATATTTTGATAATACATATATATTTATAAAAGAATTAAATTTATTATTTTTCTAGAAATCTCATTTTCATAAGATATTTGTATTTTTAAATCTTTCGAGACCGTATGGTCCTTTCGGAGGTCTGCATATCGCACTACTAAGCCCGAGGATGTGTGATAATCCGCACGTTCCCGAACGGGTTCCCTAAATGAGTTATAGCGGCACTTTGCAAAGATTTGTTTAAAATACATAATCTTGTACAAAAATGTTTTTATAAGTTAAAGGTATTTACTTGTAAATTTGTATTCCCGTATTCTATATTCCTAAAAGACATCGTGCTATAATAGAGACGTGTGTTGTTAGGAGGTAGGTCATTACCTCCTGAACTATCTAAAGGTGTAGTAAGGAATTAGAATGATTTATGTCAAAACTAAACTATATGGTATTTTTTCTGAAAAAGTGCGATAAAAATTACAATATGAATTCTTTTGCTATGAAACTTGTTCAATATATTTTGTTAATGTTTAATGGTCATGATGTGCAAGTTTGGTATTGCTGTATTTAAGAAAATTGGAACTTTTTAAAGAATACCAAATTGCAACTCGGATTAACTCCGCTTCCGTCGGGTTTTCGAAATACAAATTTTCAGAATAGAAAAGAGAAGAGGGAGGAGGGAATTACAGGATTTTAGATTAGAGAAGAGGAAGAGGGAGTGTTAGGTGGTGCCGGTTCGTCGTTTTGTCGTAGGGAGCTCCTAGGGTCGTCGTCGGATGTTCGCTGGAGTTTCGCCCTTCGCTAACTCCACTTGTACGCAAAAGTTCTAGGGATTTTTCTTGAGAGTTTGGACAGAGTTTATGAGTAAAGGGGTGTGAATTGGAGTGGTATTTATAGGAAAAGATTAGGGTTAGGGTTTGATAGAAATTTGCATTAAAAATTATGCATTAAAATAGTTTTGATTAGGTTTTTTAAGTCTCTAGAATAATGCAGGAAAATTAAACATGACAGAGGTTATGGGGAGGCCAAAAGACACAGGTCTCATGAAGAGAAGAATTGGATCCGACGGAGTCAACCCGGCGCCGCCGGCCGAGTCGGCCGAGTCGCCAGCCCGAGTAAGCCGAGTCGGGCCGGGGCTCGTCGCTACGTGTCCCTTGTCAATTTGTCTACCCCTGGACTCATTTATTTTTAGTGTGACCTTTGGGTTTATGGGTTATGCACGTGTAGACCCTTAGGCTTCTAAAAATTTAAAAGAAAACTAATTAAAAAATAATGTAGCTAATGGGATTTGAACTCTGGTGCTTTGGTTCAGCAGTGCAAGGTCTTACCAATGAGATATAATCTCTTGCTTGCTATTCAAAAGTAAATTAAATACTTATAGTACTCAGAGGAAATGTAAATACCCCAAGTATAAATTAATTTTAAATGAATTTTATGTACACTAAAATTGGAGTTGTTACAATAACCCCCCGTCATTTCAGATAGGTATTCAGTGGTATTCAAACTATGTATTTCGACCTTCGCCAAGGCATAGTGATTGGTAGCTGCTGGGTATTCATATGCAGCATAGATAGATGCATTAATCTGTGACAGGCGTACATCTATTTTGGCCTTCGTTAAGGGTTTGTGTGAATGGGTTCAGATTAACCTGTACAATAACGGGTAGAACTTGACTTGTGTCTTATGATATTTTGGCCTTCGTCAAGGTCATAAGCGCCAGGGACAAAAATCCATATCGGGAGTTTCAAAGGAAACGGAAACTTGCTAGTTTCGCATACCATCTGGAGTGTGATAATTTTTGTAGGATTCCTTCGAGGTTGTCAAACAATGATAGTTGGATCCTGATCCCACCATGAGTTTTATTACTCCTCGGGAGAGTTTTTCACTTTGCAATAACGTTATAAACTAAGTAAGTGTCTAGAATGGTGTTAGCAGAGCTAAGTCTCTAGGGAAAAGATGTTATTTAATTAAGGAAGTTCGCGAAAGCGTTGTAAAACCTCCCTCGAAATACCGACACTAGCCTGGCCGAAAGGTTAAGCAAGTACTGTGTAAGTGTGTGGGATACCCAATGAATTCTAGGGGATATATTTTCTATTACGCAGAGGAAAAAAAGGTTTTTGTTTCTCGGCATGCCCACTTTCTGGAGAATCAATTTCTTGAAAAAGAAATATGTGGGAGCACAATAGAACTGAAAGAAATTCTAGAACCGCTATCTAATACTGAAAGCATGGTAGAACCAGAAGTTTCAAAAGAACCGGACGTCCCTGCGCCACTCCGCAGATCTAGTAGGCAGTCTCATCCACCCAAGAGATACTACGGTTTTCTCATAGATGGGGATAGAGTAAAGTGGTTGGATGCAATGCGGACCAAAATGGAATCCATATATACCAACAAAGTTTGGACTTTGGACATTGCACCTCAAGGGGTAAAACCCGTAAGCTGCAAATGGATCTTCAGAAAGAAGATTGGTGCAGATGGACAGGTTGAAACCTATAAGGCTAGACTTATAGCAAAAGGTTTTCGTCATAGACCTGGCTTGTACTATGATGAAACATTTTCTCTAGTGGCTATGCTTAAATCCAGTCGGATCCTACTTGCCATTACTACCTTCTATGATTACAAAATTTTGCAGACGGACGTAAAGACCACTTTTCTGAATGGAAATTTAGAAGAGTGTGTTTATATGGATCAACCAAAGGGTTTCATTGAGAGTGGGAGCAGTGGAAGAGTGTGCAAGTTGCTTAAATCCATTTATGGATTAAAACAGGCATCGCGGAGTTGGAACATCTGCTTTGATGAAACGATCAAAGAATTTGACTTTAGGAAAAATCCAGATGAACCATGCATTTATATTAGGATTGTAGCGAGAACTGTAGTAGTCTTTGCCTTGTACATGGATGACATTCCCCTGATAGGAAATGACATTTCTATACTACAATCAGTAAAAAGATTCTTGTCACGGAAGTTCTCCATGAAAGACCTGGGTGATTCCTACTATATTATATGGATCCAGATCTATCCTGATAGATCTAAGAGGATGTTAGGACTTTCACAGTCCATGTACATTGACACTCTAATAAAAAGATTCAGTATGGAAGATTCCAAGTGCGGTAATCTACCGGCTTGTCATGGGATCACCCTCTCCAAAGAGTTGTCTTCCAAGACTGATTTGGAATGGGATCGCATGAGTATTATACCCTACAATTCTGCGGTAGGATATATAATATATACGATGTTGTGTACTAGACTAGATGTTGGTTACTCACTAAGCGTGGTAAGCAAGTATCAGTCAAACCCTGGGAAGAAGCATTGGATAGCAGTTAAGAACATTCTCAAGTACCTGAGAAGGACTAAGGAGATGTTCTTGGTGTACGGCAGTAAAGACCTCCAGATTGAGGCGTTCGCTGACTCCAGCTTCCAGAGTGACAAGGATGACACCAAATCTATGTCGGTTTATGTCTTCACCCTCAATGGAGGGGCGTTCTGTCGGAAGAGCTCCAAACAGGATAACATTGCTGACTCGACGATGGAGGCAGAGTATATCGCTGCTTGTGACGCTACGAAAGAAGTAGCCTAGATAAGGAAGTTCATAACAAAATTTCAGGTGGTTCTTTCCATTGTTGACTTAATACCTTTGTATTGTGACAACAACGGGGCTATAGCTTTAGCGAAGGAACCAAGGTCCCATCAGAAGTCCAGACATATCTTGGTGCGGTATCACCTGATCAAGAAGATCGTGGATCGTCGGGAGATCATGGTGCGGAGAGTAGACGTAGAGAACAACACCGCAGATCCACTCACAAAGGACATTCTTCAGATGCAATTCGAGAGGCTATTCGAGATGTTAGGTCTGCGATATGCCAATACATGGCCTTAGTGCTGTTAGTTATATGTATGCCCTAGAGGCCATTACTGTACATATGGTGTATATTGTAATGGATGCTTGGACATATATAGGGAGGACTTTCTTGCTCGACATAATAGTATGCTATCTGGTTGTACTTTATCTTAACATGTGCTTTGGATGTCTCTATGTTACATGTTGATAAAGCCTTCAGGATATGTACTCGACTACTGGGACTATGATGAGATCATACTAGTGGGGCCACGGTTGTCGACGAGTAAATCCTATAACTGTTCCTAGTCGAGGGTGTATCGAGACAGGGCATCGATACACAACAGTAGACTAGCGTATACGCATCTAGACCCATATGATGGGCAATGGATGATCCCATATCCATCGGTGTTTGACATCCAGGATGGTGTACGGGTGCTCAGTAGTGACTGGGTACACTGGACTGACTCGCCGAGAACTCCCAGATGGTATTATACCTCACGTCAAATGGCAGTTCTCCAGTGACACTGGTACAGAGTAGTCTGTTGACCCGAGATCGTCATAGAGTCTTGTGTGATTCCCACTGTGCTTTGATTTCCATCATACCACGTCCAAGAGGGCAAGCCAAAAGGTGGCTTTTGGGTACTGTCCCGAATCACATGGAGGCAATGAGCGATAGGAGTGGATTCGTCTTTCCCGTTATAGGGAGTTGATGTTGTGCTGTGCTCGATTGGCTATAACTGGAAATCCCTGGCCAGGATTGCTGAGATTTACTGGTAAGTGTTATCAGTAGTTTCTCGAACTGTTATAGACCTCATATCGACATGACTTATCGAGCTACTGGGGTCTGACGTTTACCATCCCTAGGCGAGATATGCGACATATTAGACGACGAGACCGGACTGTACGGGAGTGTTACTGATTGGATTCACAGGAGAATGTACAGGCTTGCTTGTTGATCTTCTGATCGCTCAATACCTGGGTGGCTGTTACGTTTAGCTGACCGCTAGCAACTTGTGGGTGTTTGATATGATCATCACCTACTGCCGGCGTATTGATGATTCTTTAGAGTCCTACATAGAGGTTTCTTGACTCAGGAAAAACGGAGTAGGGGAACATATGTGATATGTGCAGGACCGAGGATAATGCGATATGAGATACCGTATTCTATTCTCGCGATATTTGATATCAGCCGGGTCATCAGATCAAGTGTTGATTCGATGAATCGGTAAATGATATATTAGTCGGTTATATGCCATATAGCTGGATTATCGGATCAAGTGTTGATTCGATAATTTAATGTATAATAATATATATGATATATTAAATTACATTAACTAATATTAGCTCACTAAAAGATTTTTTTTCTCACTCGGGTAATACATTGATATATATGCGATATATGTTAATTTTATTATTTTATTTTGTTACAATAAATATTATATATGTGATATATAATATTGTAACATGTTATAATTACTAATGCAACATGATTAGTGGAGATTAAACAAGGTTAGGGTTTGATTCGGGTTAGCTCATTCTTGTAGCTTCTAGAAGCTTTTCTTTTTGTCATGAGCAAAGATATTTGTGCTTGATATTTTAAATGACTCATCCTTTAACCCAACCTATACCCTAGCCCTAGCCCTTGTTAAATCTCTACAAAGGTTATGTTAACCATGGTTGCATAAATGATTATGACAACATTTTATTATTCATCACAAATGATTATTCATCTTCTTCTTCCTTCCTTCTTTCTTCATGAAAAAGCTTTCTTGGTTTTTCCTAAGGGATGAAAATGAGTGAGAAATAAAAACAAATGAGAGCAATGTAACATTTCAAAAAAATAAAATATTATTTTTGGGAATTTTTATAATTTAATATTAATTTTAATGAATATTTTAATATTTCGGTATAATTAAATACCGATAAATAGGAAAATTTTGGAAAAATTTTGGAAGATTCTAAAATAGGGTATTTTGTGGAATTATGTCATTTTTATGTTTTTATGGTTAATTATATGCTAATTTAGTGCTAATCGCGATTAAAAATCAATAATTGGATTTTTAGCATTTTTGGTGCAAAACATACACATATCTTTTTTCCACACTTGTCACATTTTCTTACATGTTGTGGGTGTATGGTTGCATAGGGTTACCATTGTGAGGTGAAGGAATAAAGAAAAAGGAAAAGAAAAGAAAAAGATAAGAATGATGAAGAGAGAGAAAGGTGTGGGTCAACCTTTTAATGTGATCCATCCCCATCATTTCTTCAACCCATTTCTCTCTCCCCCCTTCCCTTGAGCTGCTGCTGTCCTGCTCCTCCCTCTTCCTCCTCAATTTTCCATCACCCAGAACACCATGGATCCAACCCCAAAACCCCATTCCCATTTCACAAAAATTGTTCCCAAGCTCACTAGCTACACATTGGACCTAGAAAGAGAGGATCTTGAGAACTTTGAGCAACTCAAGAAAATTCTTGAGATGCCAAAGGAGGTAAATTCTGCACCCTTAGTATAGTATTTCAATTCCTTGCACATCAATACTTGTTTCATGTCGATATTGTGTCGTTTTGAGGACTTTGGAAATTCCATGTTAGGGTTTAGGGTTTAAATTGAAATCAAAGGTAAATTGAGGTGTAGTTAGAGACTACAACCCCTGTTGTGAAGTTATATTGGACCAAACCAGAGATTATAACCCAGAATATGGATTTATAGAAACTATATCTGGGAAAACTGTAATTCTTCGAGTGTTTTTGGAGATCTGCTATCACCCGAGCCACCTGAAAATAATTTTGGTTTGACAGTAAGATGTGCAGCCACCTAGGAACCACCACACAAAACCCTAGCCCCTCTCCCCTCTTCCAGGCCGCCAATAAATCCTTTCTGGCCACAAATTGCAGCCAGAGCAGGTTGGAACCTCCTCGTTTTTGTTCCAGGGCCCTGTCTCCAGTAAACTTGACCTATGGCATATGCAATTTTGAGTGATTCCATCTAGGATAGAATCTGGGGTAGTTTTCTTGTGTTGGCGCTTAGTTTATGACTTGTTTTAGCATGGATTTTGGTATTTGGTGATTCGTTTCTGTCGGGTGGAGTTTGAACGTCAACGGAAAAGGGTTATTGGTCGCGTTTGCATGCGAGACTATAGGTCTTTACCTATGAGAGTAGTGTGTGCCGTTTTGGTTTTCTGATATGATTTTCATGTGCTTTAGAGTTTGTGATATACTTGTAGGTACCCTACATGATGTTGAGGCGATGAAGATGAAGATGGCGACATCAGCATCGGCACACGAGAAGTAAGGTGAGTAGATTTATATCTACGGGGAGAAGTCGGGTGGATGGCGTATAGCACCCCCGCAGTTCGTGGTGATGTATACGAATACGTATACACACATATATGGATTATATATTGTTTGAGATTATTGATGATAAAGATGGATTCTAGGCGTGATTGGATTGGTTTAGTGTTGCGAAACCCTAGAGTAGTGGTTGCACCACATACACACACACCTACCCATACTTGCATACATTCTTCTTTCATATGTGCGTATATGGGAATATATATTTATGTGTTCACATGGGTATGGGACTATGTGTTCATATACTGGATTTGAGGAGAGTATTTGGGATTTGAGGTGAGTCGATGAGATTTGATTTGAGATCGTAAGATCGGTGATATGGCAGGATTCGTATTTGAGATACGTCTTGATGTTATAGCGGATCTTTGGAAGACGATATCATGTGAATGGTGATATACATAGAATAGTTGACTTGTGATCGAGAAATGAGATAAGATATGTTAAGATAGCTATAATGGGTCGCATTGGGCGATGTATACTTCTTTATGATGATATGTGCTGACGAAATCAGTTTGTATGAGACTGTCGAACTGTAGTCAGATCACGATTATATTGATGATATTAGTATTGTACTAGATGTAGATCAGTACGCCGGATTATGATCTTTGATAAAGAGGATACCAGATGAATAATATGATGAATGTGATATTGACCCGTACCCAGATTTGGGATGCCGTACGAAGGATTTACATACGAGCTATATATTGATGTTTGAACCGCACTCTTGACTTGGGAATATCTGATTATAGATATGTTATCGGATGTGATATTATCGAGGTGGGATCACCGACTAATATATATATATATGTATGTATGTATGTATGTATGTATCGACTCAGATGTTAGGCGGTTTCCTTACCTTCAGCTATCCTGTTAGCTCAGCCTTATAGTTTAATGTAGCTGTATGACTCATATGATATTAAATGCAGATTAGTTATCATTGTGTTTAGTATTCAGCTCCCGCATATTATTGCTGTTCGCTCCGCACCGCATACTTATTTTGTGATTCATATACCGTTATTTATATCATGCTGTTAGGACACCAACACCATTACCGATGATGCGTATGTACCACGTACACTTACTTGCTGGCTCACACACATCTTCATCGGTAATTTCCATGTCACGAACACTTTAGAAATACTATTTCATTGATATAGTTTATTAGCTAATAGTTTAGACATGATATTAGTGTACTTGCCTTATATGCTAGTTTAGACATTGTAGTTATTACTTGCTACTTCATGCATGTTATTATTCACTGTTATGCCCCATTCATGGATTATTATGCCTATATTCACTGTTTACATGCTGTTGATGATTTGGATTCGGATTTTCATGAGATTTCCTGGATTTGGGGGAAAACCGCAAAAGCATTTATAAACTTCTTTTCTCTCTCTTTTTAAATGAAAAGTGCGGTTTTCCCATGATGTATGAGTCGTCCACCATGAGTTTGCTGATGAATTTCGAGACCCGATTCGAGGAGTTGGATGAACCATTTCGGGTACATGGTGGGCTCGGTGCGGTACCCCGGGACGAGAAGGTCGCAGAGGATGGCGTTGAGCCTGGCAGGGTAGCACTACCGACCGGTGATTTTACCCGAAGCGTCGGATATCCGGAGGATACCGTCGTGGTCTTGTGATGGATATTAGAGGCCGGTCTAGACTGACGGCGCCCTAGATAGTGAAATTGTTACTGGGATTTTGAGATATTGAGGTACAAAACCTGAGCTATTGAGATTAAAATTATGTTTTTTTATCGATGCTAGACATTGTTTTTGCTGATTTCATTTATGATACCTCATTTTGAAAATACAGAAATCTCAGTAAGTTATGGAAGAAGCTTCTTCGTTTTCATGTATTCTGTTTTCATGCATTCATACCTCATCCATATGATATATTGCTACCTGAGGCACTGTCACGAGCACTTGGTATTACAGTTGTTTAGAGGTATACCCTAGCCATTGTTATAGGCTGCAGGTTATATATTTGAGGATATATTATGATCGTATCACCTAGGATTGCGTTGTTCATGCGATTTCTGTTCGTAGACGTTTTCTACTCACGAGTTGGCAACTCACTTCCGTTGTGCCACGGTTTCTTACAGGTTTTGCCGTACAGGTTTTATTACGGCTTTGCTGGCACTACTTCCTTTTCCGGGTGATTTGCTAGTAGGTGGGTTCACTTGTATCGTGGCCATCAATATATTTTGTATATTATTATTCTGTTGTATCTAGAAGTTCAATCAACCCAACATGTATTTATTTCAGATAGAGACCAGTGTTGTTTATTCTTTCGACCTTAGAGTCGCGCGTTATATTTCTTTGGATTTCATGCTGTTTTGAGTTTCCTTTTCTGTTGTGATCCTAGCCTTTCTGCGTTGTATATTATATTGCTTGCGTGGTTGTGACCGTCGATTGACGAAGAGCTAGCTCCCGCTTGGGGATCCATTTTTCATTATATGTGCTTTATCAGGTTTTGTACCCGTTTGGGGTCAGTTTTTTCAAAGGAAACTCTGCCGAAATTTTTAGAAAGACTTGTGATTTTAAAATGCACATTTCAGCGTGCGTTGCAAACTACTTGATTTAAATTGGTTTTTCTTCACTCCACTACTTTTCTTTGTTTGGATTTCTGGGTTTTCGGCTTACTTAAATTACGTACGCCTCGAGACGTTTCATAGTTTAAGTGCCGGTCATGTTCTGTACTTTTGGGACGTGACAAAGTTGGTATCAGAGCGTTTGGTTTTACTTTCGGAGCGTAGGATGACCCTTAGTTGATGGAGTAGGTTACTAAAGTAGAGTGACGTACCGTGGGTATGTTCCGCGACATACTTACGATACACTACTCCACTTAAGAAGCCTTAGGATGTACATTTCTTTGCTCAGTATTATATTCATTCCTATGATCTAGCCTCATCGGTACCAGTTATGGTTTTGCTGCCACGATTACGGGCAGGGAGAGCTACGACTAGAGTTGCGGTCAGCACGATCTCGTCACGAATGAGGACTGACCAGGGCGTGATTCTGGCGACACACGATTGTAGAGATGTGTCTTTTATGGTGTTTTCGCGCCACGAGCGTTTGATGGATCGCGTATGAGATTACTCGGACGTGCAGATCAGCACCAGAGGATTAAGCCACTGACAGAGGCCAACCAGATTTTAATGACCGTTGATGTATTTCTTATTCATGATGATTGATGCACTATTCAGCGTGCAGACGAGTGAGCCAGTTGTTCCTGCGAACGACGAGATATCGCCCTAGAGGTTGGAGTTATTGTAGTACGAGTTGTACTAAGAGATGATAGAAGGTCGTTAGTTACCGAGGATGAATGACTTGGACATTTGGATCGTTCTCCTACCCCGATGCGAGGTCATCAGATAGATTGATTCCAGCTAGAGACGAATTCACACGGAGACATTGGGAGTCGACGGAGATGATCGAATGTCAGAAACCTATTATTCCAAGTTTAAAGTATTCGAAAAGACATGCAGGCAATTCTATGGACCCTCTAGAAGAATGAAACCCTAACTCGACATAATGACCATGTGAAAGACTTTGAACCTTTAGGTTTGCGGCAGTTCCACGGCGCCATTAGTGAGGCTTGGGTTTGCCCTTCTACGGTTGGACCACTGATACTGTGGTATGTACTCGATACTATTAAACTGTACCCAAGATGTTGAGCTCTTGGGGGGATTATGAGGTTTTGACGAATCGATCGAATGGTTCGACTTCATTCGGATGCTAGGTGGTGAGATGCACTTCTGGGAAGACTCCAGATACGAGGATAGCCGTTGGAGCTCAGTCCATGCAGCCACGACGAGACGAGTCCGAAGCAGTCGACATTACAGAAAAGTGGAGTAAGAGGTTCGTACAAGATCTGGATAAGACGACGTTCCACTCCGCCGACATCAGTGATACGGTATGCATGCCGAGGCATTGTACTTGGATATACCTTCCAGAAGGAGTCGCGATGAGTATGCAGCCGTTCCGGAACAAGAAACAGATATAGTAAAGGACGATGACTTCCGGACAGTTTGGCAGAGATGAGATTTGGGAGAGACCTCGACAAGACCTTTCTGGAATAAATTACGAGAAGAAATCAACCCAGGAGTGGTCATGTTATGCACATCAGCAGGCCAGAGTTCATGATCGTCGACGAGACATGTTACGAGTGGCCAAGACAGTTGTCCAGAGATTCTTAGAGGATGTGCTTGAGCGGGACTATTCCGCCATACTTGATTTCGGTATTCTGGGTGATCTATTCACATGATTGATTTTGATGATTTTGTTTCATGATATTTGTTTTTATGCACCATAGTTGCACCTACTGAGTATTTACGACTTTTGCATAGTTGTTGCACTTGTTATCGTTTTCGCGCCTTGGTCTCACATGTTTATGATTTTATGGGTTTCATACAGTTGAGTTGATTTTGTGCATATGTACGCACATGATTTGGTTTTTGCACTCGGTATATTTCACATACGCTAGCAGTGCAGTGGTACGCATTTTTTGCACTTAGATGCACTAGACTTCGATTTCGATTGTGATCCTTGATATTTGTTTTGTGCACCTTTACACCTGATTGGATTTTGCGCAAGTTCGGCGCTTGATATTGAATTTCATGATTTCGTGCACGATGGATGCACCTGATTTGGATTTTCGCGCATGTTGGGCGCATGTAATGAGATACGGTTTTGGTGCACACCAGATGCACTAAATTGAGATTCTTCGTTCATGTTAGATGCGCCTGATTTTGCTGTCAGGCACACACGTTGCCTATGACAGATGTTGTGTGCACACCCGTTGCACCTAGATATTGTTTCTGTGCTCATGTATGGCATATATTTGGATTTGATTTCCGTGCGCACCAGACGCACGTAGTATTCATTTGCATATTTTGGGATTGATTTCTTATGGAGCAGTACGTTTTTATGATAATTGCTATGAGTTTTTGTACTGAGCAGGACTAGTTAGAGGATAGTACCTGAATATATTTTGCATGCATTGATAGTTATCGAAGGGATTTCCAAAAAGCGAGCTATAGTTTCAGTATTTACCTACATGTCTGATATGACACGAAACGTCTTAAAACAAGGAAGCCCTTCTAAATTGTTTCCAAAACGGCGAAACGTACATATTAAACAAAGGATATATACCTATAGGGCTATTTTCTTATACGAGACGTCCGCCACTGTGCAGTGTTATGCGCATTGCACAGCGACTTTACAAGATTTGGCATGCATTTCGTTTAGATATTTACATGTATAGATTTGATATTTACATGTATAGTTCTGATTTATATCATATTGGTTTTGCCTGGACTTGGCATTCGTTTCTTTACCTTGACTCCGATGATTGCGGGACGCTTGACGGAGTTTCGATTTTGAGTTATCTGCTCATTACTCAAGCACATGCATTGCGCTATGATGCGTTTTATGTATTGATGATTTCGGAGCCTCGACGACTTGGACTTTCATTTATAATGTTTTAGAATTTGGGGGTTTAAATTTAAATTCGGGGACCGAATTTCTTTAAGGGGGGAAGATTGTAACATTTCAAAAAAATAAAATATTATTTTTGTGAATTTTTATAATTTAATATTAATTTGTAATGAATATTTTAATATTTCGGTATAATTAAATACCGATATATGGGAAAATTTTGGAAAAATTATGGAAGATTCTAAAATAGGGTATTTTGTGGAATTATTCCATTTTAAAGTTTTTATGGTTAATTATATGCTAATTTAGTGCTAATCGCGATTAAAAATCAATAATTGGATTTTTAGCATTTTTGGTGCAAAACACGAACATATCTTTTTTCCACAATTGTCATATTTTCTTACATGTTGTGGGTGTATGGTTGCCTAGGGTTACCATTGTGAGGAGAAGGAAATAAAGAAAAAGGAAAAGAAAAGAGAAGGTAAGAAGGATGAAGAGAGAGAAAGGTGTGGGTCAACCCTTTATTGTGAGCCATCCCCATCATTTCTTCAACCCATTTCTCTCTCCCCCTTCCCTTGAGCTGCTGCTGCTCTTGCTCCTCCCTCTTGCTCCTCCATCTTCCATCACCCAAAACACCATGGATCCAACTCCAAAACCCCATTCCTATTTCACAAAAATTGTTCCCAAACTCACTAGATATACATTGGACCTAGAAAGAGAGGATCTTGAGGAATTTGAGCAACTCAAGAAAATTCATGAGTTTCCAAAGGAGGTAAATTCTGCACCCTTAGTATAGTATTTCAATTCATTGCACATCAATACTTGTTTCATGTCGATATTGTGTCGTTTTAAGGACTTTGGAAATTCCAAGTTAGGGTTTAGGGTTTAAATTGAAATCAAAGGTGAATTGAGGTGTATTTAGAGACTACAACCCCTGTTATGAAGTTATATTGGACCAAACCAGAGATTATAACCCACAATACGGATTTATAGAAACGATATCGGGGAAAACTGTAATTCTGCGAGTGTTTTTGGAGATCTGCTATCACCGAGCCACACTTCTCGGGTGATTCCGACTAATTCTTCTTTTGGGTTTGGAGGAGAATTCGAGGAAACGGTGGGAGCCATCCTAATTAGATAAATATATAACCATTCTGATCTAGGTTAGAGTGCACGCTAAGTGTTTCTTTTCTCTCTCTCTTTGCCGGCGACCATGGCCCGACCCTTGACTAAAACTCATGAACAAGGTTGACCAAACCTTTATAAAAACACTTTAGATTTTGGAATGTCATGTTGTTGCATACATCATTGCCACTTCTATATCACCTTTACATTTCTCCATAACACCCCGTATCACTACGAACATCCACTTCCATTAGGTAAATCCATCGTATAGTTACATACGAACTCGAAGGAACTTGTTCCAGATTCGAGGATGGATTCTGGTTCTGGAGAGATTGAATAAGATTATTCGGTTGTCTTTTCCCTTTACCTTCTCTCAGCTTTTGAGGGCTCCTAGGATTAAGAGAGAGTACATCTATTAAGTTTATTGGATAGTCTTCTTCCAAACCTTAGGCTGGTACCGAAAGGCAGGGAAGTAAGTGTTGGATATAGTGCACGCAAAGTCAATTATTGGATCCCTGGTACTTGATTGCAATGATTGAGGGAGAACATATACCAATAGGATGGTCTTACTCGAGATGATATTATGCTATCTGGTTTATCTTTATCAGTCATGTACAGCTTTAGGTGACATTATAGTTCACTATTACACGTTGATAGAGCCCTTAGGATTCTTGCTTGACTACCAGCAGTATGATGGCGATCATATATATGAGAGTTGGGTAGTCTATAAGTACATCCTTAAAAGTGGTCCCTAGTTGTGGGAATTTCGAGACAGGGCATCGATACTCTGGAGTAGACTAGTGTATACATTCGAGACCCCGACGAGGGGGCGGTGGCCGGTCTCACAAGCGATTGCTGTCAGTTGGTTCACCTATGATGTATGCAGGTGCTCATTGGGTTATGAGTGCACCGGACAGGACTCGCCGGGAACCTGCTAGTTGGTATTATACCTAGCGTCAGATAGCAGTTCCCAGGTGACATGTGTACAGGTTAGTTCATCGACCTGAGGTCGTCATTTGTCTCGTGTGAGTTCCCACTATGCTTTGATTATTACCCTACCACGGCTCAAAGGGGTCGTGCAAACAGGTTTTAGTTGAGTACAGTCACGAGCCAGATGGAGGCAAGTGAGCGGATTGGCAGATGATTCGTCTCTCCCGGTATTGGGGTTGAGATCGCGCAGTGTCTAGGAGAGCCATTACACAAAGCCCTCGGCCGAGGCAGGAGATTTACTAGTAGGTACTCCAGTAGTATCTCAGGGTGTTCTGGGCTACACTCTGACACGACTTATAGCGCTATTGGGGGTCTGACGTTACCATCCCTCTAGGCCCAATATGCGATGCTCACAGACGAACGGACCGGACTGTACGGATATTGTCACCGATAGGCTCAGGTAGGGTTTCAGGATGAGTTCGCTCATCAGCTTCCCTTTCTGTCAATACATGGGCAGCCGTCACCTACAGCTAGTACCAATGACGGCTTGTGGTTAAACCCACTGCCATAGTATTGACGAGTCTTTAGAGTCCCCCACAGATAGTTTTTCAAGTTCGGACGAAATGTTGTAGAGGACGTATGTTTTTATGGTAGGGTTCGAACATACACGTGCACTTATGCACGTGTCATAGTTCAGACAGATAATACTGGTGGGCTTTGGTTTAAACCGGATTCTAGTATTATACTGTGTAGGAGTATTTTTGTCTCATTGCATTTTGTATTTGGTCGGAATACAAATGCCGGTATGTATATACTGTTGTGGAGTTATCCTATAATTAGTTACGGG
This sequence comes from Agapanthus africanus, assembly GCA_030015575.1. Taxonomy (NCBI): domain Eukaryota; kingdom Viridiplantae; phylum Streptophyta; class Magnoliopsida; order Asparagales; family Amaryllidaceae; genus Agapanthus; species Agapanthus africanus. The sequence goes on from CM057337.1 coordinate 547,152,226, forward strand.
TCGCATTTTGAAGTTGCCAGTTTGTATCTTCGTTTTGGCCATTTTTCTTTCTTTTCTTCTTGGCTGGATTTCTTAGTTGCGAAGGGTTTCTTTGCAAATGTTACTTTTATAAATGGAGGTTTTTTTTATGGCCGCAGGGGCTCCACAAGCTGCTGGCTTTTTCATGAGATGAGGTGTCTTTTGCTTTATAGTTTCTTGTCAAGCTTAAGATATTTGATGAAGATCTTTTGTGTGATATTTTCTTCTTAGCATCACCTTTGTTTTCCTTGTGCTCACCCCCTCTACCTCATGGCCAACCCCACCAATTTCTGCCCTACAAATTGGTCGAGCCTCATTTGTTGAGGAGATTGATACATTACATTATTCCAAGCTCAATTTCATCACCCCAAATGGCAACTTCAATTTACCTCCGCCCAATGGCTTGGGTGTCTTGAGAAAAAGTATTATACACTCTCTCTACTTCAATCTTGGACATGTCGGTAAGCAAACTTCAAGTCCGAGTTGCCTTGGTTTTGAGGCAGGAGCCCGTATAATGATCCGTTGACATGGTGCCACCTCGACGAGGAAACAGGAGATCGGAGATGCCGCGAGGAGCGTGGGATGATGGCTAAAGACCGAAGGACACGGATCGATCGGTATAGCCATTCTATCATTTTACAGTTTGCTAGTTTAGTGTTAATGGAACGATCCGGGTTACAATCTACGCTAGCGCCAGTTTATGGAAAAGTTTTTATTCCGCGTTTGGCCTCAAATTATTGGCCGGGACGCTGGCGTAGACTTACATGGTATCAGAGCTACGCCATTAACACATACTAGCTTGTTCTAATATGTTTAAAATATCGATCGAACGAAATTTCCAAAACCGCATTTCCTTATTTTAAGTTTCTGCCGAATTTTTAAACTGGTCTAAAAATTATTTTGGGTATGTCAGAAAATCGTGCAGGCTTTTCTAAGACTACAGAAGAAATTTGGTAGACTAATCCTACAAAACCGCCGCGGAATCGCCGTGAAAACCACCGGTTTGCCGCGGTTCTGCCGCGGTTCTGGGCCTTCAGTGCACCATTTTTCTTCTGGGTGTCTTTCATGTGGAATTGTGGTTTGAAGAATATTTTGTTTGGGCCCAGATTTTGTTTGACTACTGGATTTGTACTTGGGGCCCACTTCGGGAAGTTTTGTCGATCGGAATTTTAAATGTGTTAGTTTACAGTACTCACATTATATCTGCGACCGTGAATGTCATTCGAGCGGTAAACCTTGTCTAATTGCTATAGTCCTTTTAGATGTGTTTTCGAACGTGATATTCGCGTTGATGTTCTGTGTGGTGCTGTGATGTTGCGGATTGTCATGGTGGATAGCTTGCGTGCAATGTAAGTACAGTTTGGATTTATTTGTACATTTGATATCGCGGGGTGAGCGTCCGACATGTGGACTACCGTCGCTGCCTGTTTGTATATTATTCTTTTGGGGCATGACCGGGTTGAGGTCGATATACCCGTTGTACATATTTTTATTTCTGTACTAAGATTACCCCGCGATGGAGTGCACGGATAGCCGGGTTCTGGACGGCAACGGGTCTGCATCTCATGGCTTTGAGACGGAAGGAGCCTCACTCTAGGATTGGCAGGCTATTCGCCACACTCGTAGGGGGTACAGGTTGACCCAAGATGGAGTGCCCAAGTTACCAGATTCTTTGAAGTGCTAGGTGGTCTATTCACTTTGCTGTAAGGGGTTGCCTCGCTTCAGGTTTTGGCGGGTAACTTGCCGCACTCGTAGGGGTCTAAGTTTCATTGCACAGGCTATCCATACGACCAGGGGAACGTCGGGTTTCAGTTGCGGCTCTATGAAACCCGGGGCTCCAAGATTATCTGTATTGTTCCGTGATGCTTATTACTTTTCTGTAATGCTGCATTTATCACTGTAGCGTCTTGAAAAGTCGTTTTGGTGTTTTCCTGAAAATCGGTGAAAATTCGGTATTTTTCCGAAAACCGTCTTTTTGTTATTTTGCAGTTTAGGACTAATTATACCTAAAATGGATAGGTAATTGCTTGTTTTTAGTAGCTAATGAGTTACTTATTAAATTTTGGTCATTTAAAAATTTTTCCCTATTTTTCAATTTTTTAATATTATTTTAAGCCGGTAAGAAAATAAATTAAATTAGCGATAAATACAAATTTTTCTGGGCTAATTTTAATCTTTAAAATTATGTTAATTAAAATCTAGTTGTAACATGAATTTTTAGTATTTTACTTTGATTTTTAACAAATTTTTATGATAGGAAACGAATTTATTGAATTTTAAGCTAAAACTTGCAAATATGAACTTGTAGGGGGTCTTTTTGCATAGAACCTTTTTGTATTCACTCCCACTCACCCCCACTCCCCAAGACCGGCCCCACCACTGCTGCAGCAGCCCCCATCCCTCTCTTTTTGACTTTTAAATCATGTTAATGAATTGTTTGGAGTAGGATTTAAATATAGTAATTTGCATGTGGGTTTTTAGTGAGATGTGAGAGGTTTGACCTTGGAAAATTCCACATAACTCTCCCCCACTCCTCCCCTTACCTCTCATGGCCGAGACCTGCACCCTCCCCCATTTCCATTATTTTCCTTCTCTTTCTCTCTCATTTTCTTCAAAAATTTGCAACAAAATTCAATAAAAGTCAACAAATCCTTCACCTTTTCAACACAAAACCTTATTCCCTCTCTTCTCAAATCCAAATTGGTTCAAATCTTGGAGAAAGATGGTATCTTGGAAGGTTTTAGCAACTTAGGGATTGATCTTTTGAGGTATAATTTCTAAATCAAATGGTTAAATTGTAGTTTAAAGTGTGCTAATTGAACTTTGAAAATTGTTTTAGAGTTAATTTTAGTGTTAATTGCTTACTAGTTTTTTTTTAAAGTGAATGGTTTGAATTGAATTAGGGTTTAGAAACCATTATGTAGTTGATTAAATCTAATTGTTATCTAGTTGTTTTGCTAACCTAATTTAGAAGGTTAACTTGCTAATTGAGTTATAAATTAGTGTTAATTTAAAGTTTTCATATATAGTTTGGATTAAGATTTGCTAGGCTATATAATTCAAGTAATGGTTGTTTATGGAAAATAGGTTTTGAATCTTTGCTAATGTGTTGTAATTATAGTGTTTGTAGATTGCTTGTTATGTGGTCTTCAAATTATGCTAATTTAGTTAATTTTAATGTGTGAAATTGGTTTGTAACTGTTGTTTTATGAAAATCAAGAAAGGGGTTTGTGTATGGAAGTGGGTTGTGAAGCATGATAAATGAGTTGAATTTATGTGATTGTGGCTAACTAGTTGTGTGGTTGGATATTGTGTTGGATTGTGTTAACCGTATCGCTAATTTTCGATATTTGCACCAAAATTGCTAGTTTTGTGCTTACTAGGTTTTTATTAAAATTAATTGGTGAATTATTTGTGATACCTTGGGGATGTTTTTAGCATCTCCTATGACGTTTAGGATGCGTGGGTGCGGAGTTTTGAGTAGTCGGGTTTTAGTTTTGCCGAGCGACCAAATCGGCGTTTTTTGGCAGTTTTTGCGATTTTCGCGTGTGTTCCGCGGACCCTGTGCACGTTGTACCTAGCTAGTGAACTTTAGTAGTTTCGTTGGGGTTTTGCGTCGTTCTTGATATGTAACCTTATGTTTGGTATTGATGTAAATTCCAGGTTCGGTCGCGGAGACGTCAGACGCGGCGCGAAAGGGGAAAGCGGTGATTGGACACAGCTAGCCAGGGATTCCGGTGAGTAGATGTAACATCTACGGGGGACTATCGTTGGATGGCGCAAGCCGCCCGATAGTTTAAGTAACTTACAAGACCCTTAGTGATGTTAGTAATTAGGGGTGAAATACTTATTTGACTATTTGCTGCATCCATGCATTATATTGACATACCTATACGAAACCATTTTATAGGACACCTGCACCATTGCCAGGGTTTTTATATGCAGCACGAGCACTATTCATGCTTACACACACACCCTGGTAATTGCCATGCCACCACACTAGATAACCTTTAAATTGAAACCTTTTACTAATTGATACTTAAACTTGTGCTATTGCCTTTAATTCCTTAAAATGAAACCGTAGGATTGCTATTCATGTGCATGTACTTCATCATATTAATTGTTCATGCCTAATCTATTAATCACACATCGCAACTTGATTATTGATACCATATGCATTCATTATCATTGATATATGCACTTATGAGGATTTCTTGAGATTTTATGATATTGCTGGATTTCGGGGGAAAGCCGCAAAATTTCTAAACTTATTATATTTTAAAAATATGTAAATTGCGGTTTTCTAGTGATGTAAGTGTCGTCCACCATGAGTTTGCTGTGGTTTTGGAAATCCGCGTCGAGGAGTGGAGGAACCGGCACGGGTACATGGTGGGCCCGGTAAGGTACCCCGGGGCAAGAGGAATGTGGTGTTGACGTTGAGCCTGGCAGGGGACGGATTACCTACCGGTGACTGTTTGGGACGGCGGATATCCAGAGGATACCGACCGTGGCCGCTAGATGATGAGATATTGATATTTGAGATGGGTCAGCCGGGCGGCTGAGGCCAGAGATACATTGATATGAGATTTGAGACAGTTTTGAGGTGTCGATGCTGGACACAGGTTCTTGTTGATTCTATTGGTATTGTGATGGTATTTCAAAAGACATTCCTAAAGGGAAAAACATGATTTCTTATACTTACACATTCAGATCACGAGTTGATTCGCATTGCATTCATACCTGCTAGTATATCCATATTGCATACATACTTGCCATTATGTCCTGCCTTACCTGTATTTAGATGCTAGGATGCTTGTGTGCGTGCATTCGATAGCCTGTGTAGATATTATTTATTACTCACGAGTTGGCAACTCACCCCCGTTGTGCCATAGCCATTTTCAGGTCCGCTCCGTCAGTACAGTAGCGGCGGGTGCGCTTGCTTCTTTTGCCTCTTTTGCCTGGACTCGAGGTTTTGCTCATAGGTGGGTTATGTTATTATTTTTGTACCACCTTGTATATTCTTTGTATCTAGTGTACTCCATCTACTGTTTCTACCAGTATTATTGTATATTGACCTAGAGATGAGACTGTGAGGTTTGTGGACTTTTATGCTGTATTTTGGGGTCGAGCTCACTTGAGTCGACATGCTGTTTTCTTATGCTTCATTATGATTTTTATGCTTGTTGTCATTTTATATTGCGTGGGATTTGTGACCGCCTTGTGGCGAAGAGCTAGCTCCCGCTTGGGGATGCCCTATTTTGTTGGATTCATATATATTTTGTTGTACCCATTTTGGGGGCCAGTATTTACAAAGGAGACTCTGCCGAAATTTTCGGAAAAATTGGTATTGTTTTTAAAAAGGGTTTTACATGACTTATTTGATAAACTCGCTTTCAACTGATTGGGTTTTCTTCACTCTTTTGCTTAATTGGTTTTGTTTTCTGGGCATTGGCTTACCTACTTTACGGATATCTTTAGACGTTTCGTAAACTTAAGTGCCAGTCACGTTCCGTACCCTGCGGGTCATGACAAAGTTGGTATCAGAGCGATAGGTTTTACCTTTTTGAGTGTAGGATGACCCTTGGTAGATGGAGTAAGTGACTTAAGCAGGGTAACGTAGCGTGCGTATGTCCGCGGCATACTTGCGATACGGTACTCCGCCTAAGTGACTTTAGGGTATACTTGCTTGAAAATTCCTTCTTCAATTCCGTGTATCCTATGATCCTATTGCACTGTTCTTATTGTCCTGTTCCTGTACCAGTCACTATGCCGCCGAAGGCTACGAGGGCACAGAAGGCTGCCGCCCGAGACGAGATTCGAGCTGGTTCGTCCGAGACTAGGACTGAGCAGGGTGGTATGCCTACGCCGCAGGGACAGACCGATCCACCTTCCCCAGGCCGTATGGATAGGCTCGAGACTGGTATGGAGGAGTTGCGACAGATGATGGAAGGCATGCAGGAGCTACGTCAGATGGTAGGATCCCTAGTTGCAGCCAGTCGTACACCGAGGCCGGATGACGTACCTACTACATCACAAACGAACATGATACCTGCTCCTACTACTACCACCGTGACCATCCCGGTTTCACTACAAGATTTCATGAGGCTGAGACCTCCAGTATTCACCGGCACCGAGGCAGCGGAGGACCCACAGACGTTCCTTGACAGTTTAGCCAGGATCTGCCGTTCGCTGAGATGTTCGGATGATCGATGGGTAGAGCTTGCGAGTTTCCGACTAGAGGGTCTCGCGCAGACATGGTGGGAGTCGGTCTTGAGAGGTCGAGCTGCGGGTCTACCGCCTATGACTTGGGTCGAGTTTACAGCAGTTTTTCTAGCCCGTTTCCTTCCAGAGAGCGTTCGTGACGCCAGAGCTCGTAGCTTCGAGGCCTTAGTCAAGACACCTGGGATGACGGTGTCTGAGTATGACATCCAGTTTACACAGTTATCCCGATATGCTCAGTATTTGGTGGATACCGAGGAGAAGATGGTGAAGAGGTTCGTACAGGGACTTGATGCCCAGCTATATCTTGCCATTGGCGCCCAGCACTACGACACTTATTCAGCTGCTAGGGATACGACATTGCGGATGGAGGCACGCATATCACAGACTTCGGCCGTTTCTGGGACGAAGAGGATTTGCACCGAGGTACCGTCTCAGAGGCAGCGCGCCAGATTCTTTCCGAGAGATAGGCCTGGCAGAGGATTTGGGCGGGGACAGTTATATGGCTCTTATCCCCAGGGGCAGCAGCCATCGCCAGGGTGTTTTGGGTACGGGAGTTTGCACCATCTTGTCAGAGACTGTCCGGCGAGACGACAGGGAGCCGCGACAGTTCCGCATGTGACCCTACCACCATCACCACCCCCTCCACAGAGAGCCCTACTTCCTACAACAGGCGATGCTCCACGCCAGTTAGGTGCACCCAGAGGCCGTGGACGCGGCGGTCCTGTTCAGAGAGGACAAGGAGGCAGAGGCCGAGGTCGAGGTAAGCCCGCTATCGGTGGAGGACAGGCCCGAGTTTTTGCTTTGACACCGCAGGATGCGCAGGCATCCAATGCCGTTGTGACAGGTACCTTGCCAGTTTGTTCTTTCGACGCACGGGTATTATTCGACCGAGTGTTTCTCCGTAGGGTGCTCCGGTCCTGTTTGTCAAGAAGAAGGATGGAAGTTTGCGCTTATGTATCGACTACCGCCAGCTGAACAAAGTTACCGTTCGGAACAGATATCCGTTGCCGCGCATTGATGATTTGTTCGACCAGCTTCAGGGTGCGGGGTATTTTTCGAGGATCGACTTGCGATCAGGATACCATCAGCTGCGAGTTCGACAGGAGGATATACCGAGGACAGCTTTCCGCACGCGCTACGGCCACTACGAGTTTTTGGTGATGTCGTTCGGACTCACCAACGCCCCAGCAGCATTCATGGATTTGATGAACCGTACATTCAGGCCGTATCTTGACTTGTTCATCGTCGTGTTTATCGACGATATCTTGGTGTACTCCCGGAGCATAGAGGAGCACGAGCAGCACTTGCGGATTACGTTACAGACTCTGAGGGAGCACCAGCTGTTCGCGAAGTTCTCCAAGTGTACATTCTGGCTGGACAGCGTCGGATTCTTGGGTCACGTGGTTACGAGAGACGGCATTTGTGTGGACCCGAAGAAGATTGAGGCTGTTCAGCAGTGGCCCCGACCTACATCGGTTACTGAGATCCGTAGTTTTCTAGGCCTGGCGGGCTACTATAGGCGTTTTGTTCAGGACTTCTCCCGTATAGCTGCACCGTTGACCGGTTTGACCCGGAAGGGAGTTCCTTTCGTCTGGACAGAGGAGTGCGAGCGCAGTTTTCAGCAGCTACGGACTTGTTTGACTACGGCGCCGGTATTATCTTTGCCTTCGGGATCAGGCGGATTTGTTGTCTACTGTGATGCTTCGCGAGTGGGATTATGATGCGTATTGATGCAGCATGGCCGGGTGATCGCTTATGCTTCTCGGCAGTTGAAGAAGCATGAACAGAACTACCCCACTCATGATTTGGAGATGGCTGCAGTGGTCTTTGCACTGAAGATTTGGCGACATTACCTGTACGGCGAGTCGTGTCAGATATTCACCGATCACAAGAGCTTAAAGTACATATTTCAGCAGCGAGACCTGAACCTCAGACAGCGTCGTTGGATGGAGTTGGTGAAAGACTACGACTGCGAGATCTTATATCACCCAGGCAAGGCGAATGTGGTGGCAGATGCGTTGAGTAGGAGGCCCGGGGGTAGTCTATCCTTTTTGCGCGCAGTGCAGAGGCAGTCGTCAGCAGATTGGCAGATGTTATGCGACAGCCGAGTTGAGTTCGAGTTCACTCAGACAGAGGGACAGCTCGCGCATGTTCGTGCACGCCCACAGTTGCTTGACCGTATATATGAGGCACAGCGCAGTGACGACCGTTGCTCAGAGATCATGGCACAGATGGGACAGGGCAGATTTTCCGAGTTCGTGGTTGACGATCAGGGGATTTTATGATATGGATCTAGACTGTGCGTACCAGATGCTGATGGATTGCGGCGCGACATTCTTGAGGAGGCACACCGATCAGTGTATAGTGTCCACCCCGGTTCCACCAAGATGTACCATGATATGAGAGAGACCTACTGGTGGGACGGGATGAAGAGGGACATTGCGGAGTTCGTTTCGAGATGCCTGACTTGTCAGCAAGTCAAGGCCGAGCACCAGAGGCCCGCAGGAGAGCTACAGCCGTTACCCATTCCAGAGTGAAAATGGGAGCAGATTTCGATGGATTTCGTTGTGGGTCTACCCAGGACCAGTCGAGGGTACGACTCCATCTGGGTGATCGTGGATAAATTGACGAAAGCGGCTCACTTCCTACCGGTGAAGACCACTTTCAGCTTCGCTCAGTATGCTCAGCTCTATATATGGCGTACCGACTTGTATCGTGTCAGATCGAGGCACTCAGTTCACCAGCCGACTTTGGCAGAGACTTCAGGAGGCTTTGGGCACTCGTTTGAGCTTCAGCACAGCATTTCATCCGCAGACCGACGGACAGTCAGAGAGGACCATTCAGACTCTCGAGGACATGCTCAGAGCGTGCGTTTTAGACTTTGGTGGTAGCTGGGATCGTCATTTACCTCTAGTGGAGTTCTCCTACAACAACAGCTTCCAGGATACTATTCAGATGGCACCTTTCGAGACATTGTATGGGAGGAGATGCAGATCGCCCGTCTGTTGGACAGAGCTCAGCGAGAGCAGTATTTTGGGGCCGCAGCTTGTTGAGGAGACGACAGCAAAGATACAGTTGATTCGAGACCGGATGAGGGCAGCTCAGAGCAGACAGAAATCCTATGCAGACAGGCGCCGTCGCAGATTAGAGTTCGCAGTTGGCGACCATGTTTTTCTGAAAGTCTCTCCGATGAAGGGCGTGATGCGTTTTGGGCGAAAGGGGAAGCTTAGCCCTAGATTCGTAGGTCCCTTCGAGATCCTCGAGCGGGTTGGCACTGTTGCATATCGTTTGGCTCTTCCTCCCAGCTTTCCCGATATTCACCCCGTCTTCCATGTTTCGATGATCCGCAAGTACCTTCACGACCCTTCGCATGCGATTCAGCACCCGACAGTCCAGCTAGAGCGCGACCTTTCTTTTGCAGAGCAGCCGGTGGCCATCCTGAATCGGCAGGTGAAGAAGTTGAGGTCAAAGATTATACCAACCGTCAAGGTCCTTTGGCGTAGCCCGAGCAGCGAGGAGGTTACCTGGGAGACCGAGGGCGAGATGAGGAAGAAATATCCCCATCTCTTTGAAGGTACGCGTAGCTATATTTTTAAATTCGGGGACCGAATTTCTTTAAGGGGGGAAGATTGTAGCGTCTTGAAAAGTCGTTTTGGTGTTTTCCTGAAAATCGGTGAAAATTCGGTATTTTTCCGAAAACCGTCTTTTTGTTATTTTGCAGTTTAGAACTAATTATACCTAAAATGGATAGGTAATTGCTTGTTTTTAGTAGCTAATGAGTTACTTATTAAATTTTGGTCATTTAAAATTTTTTCCCTATTTTTCAATTTTTTAATATTATTTTAAGCCGGTAAGAAAATAAATTAAATTAGCGATAAATACAAATTTTTCTGGGCTAATTTTAATCTTTAAAATTATGTTAATTAAAATCTAGTTGTAACATGAATTTTTAGTATTTTACTTTGATTTTTAACAAATTTTTATGATAGGAAACGAATTTATTGAATTTTAAGCTAAAACTTGCAAATATGAACTTGTAGGGGGTCTTTTTGCATAGAACCTTTTTGTATTCACTCCCACTCACCCCCACTCCCCAAGACCGGCCCCACCACTGCTGCAGCAGCCCCCATCCCTCTCTTTTTGACTTTTAAATCATGTTAATGAATTGTTTGGAGTAGGATTTAAATATAGTAATTTGCATGTGGGTTTTTAGTGAGATGTGAGAGGTTTGACCTTGGAAAATTCCACATAACTCTCCCCCACTCCTCCCCTTACCTCTCATGGCCGAGACCTGCACCCTCCCCCATTTCCATTATTTTCCTTCTCTTTCTCTCTCATTTTCTTCAAAAATTTGCAACAAAATTCAATAAAAGTCAACAAATCCTTCACCTTTTCAACACAAAACCTTATTCCCTCTCTTCTCAAATCCAAATTGGTTCAAATCTTGGAGAAAGATGGTATCTTGGAAGGTTTTAGCAACTTAGGGATTGATCTTTTGAGGTATAATTTCTAAATCAAATGGTTAAATTGTAGTTTAAAGTGTGCTAATTGAACTTTGAAAATTGTTTTAGAGTTAATTTTAGTGTTAATTGCTTACTAGTTTTTTTTTAAAGTGAATGGTTTGAATTGAATTAGGGTTTAGAAACCATTATGTAGTTGATTAAATCTAATTGTTATCTAGTTGTTTTGCTAACCTAATTTAGAAGGTTAACTTGCTAATTGAGTTATAAATTAGTGTTAATTTAAAGTTTTCATATATAGTTTGGATTAAGATTTGCTAGGCTATATAATTCAAGTAATGGTTGTTCATGGAAAATAGGTTTTGAATCTTTGCTAATGTGTTGTAATTATAGTGTTTGTAGATTGCTTGTTATGTGGTCTTCAAATTATGCTAATTTAGTTAATTTTAATGTGTGAAATTGGTTTGTAACTGTTGTTTTATGAAAATCAAGAAAGGGGTTTGTGTATGGAAGTGGGTTGTGAAGCATGATAAATGAGTTGAATTTATGTGATTGTGGCTAACTAGTTGTGTGGTTGGATATTGTGTTGGATTGTGTTAACCGTATCGCTAATTTTCGATATTTGCACCAAAATTGCTAGTTTTGTGCTTACTAGGTTTTTATTAAAATTAATTGGTGAATTATTTGTGATACCTTGGGGATGTTTTTAGCATCTCCTATGACGTTTAGGATGCGTGGGTGCGGAGTTTTGAGTAGTCGGGTTTTAGTTTTGCCGGGCGACCAAATCGGCGTTTTTTGGCAGTTTTTGCGATTTTCGCGTGTGTTCCGCGGACCCTGTGCACGTTGTACCTAGCTAGTGAACTTTAGTAGTTTCGTTGGGGTTTTGCGTCGTTCTTGATATGTAACCTTATGTTTGGTATTGATGTAAATTCCAGGTTCGGTCGCGGAGACGTCAGACGCGGCGCGAAAGGGGAAAGCGGTGATTGGACACAGCTAGCCAGGGATTCCGGTGAGTAGATGTAACATCTACGGGGGACTATCGTTGGATGGCGCAAGCCGCCCGATAGTTTAAGTAACTTACAAGACCCTTAGTGATGTTAGTAATTAGGGGTGAAATACTTATTTGACTATTTGCTGCATCCATGCATTATATTGACATACCTATACGAAACCATTTTATAGGACACCTGCACCATTGCCAGGGTTTTTATATGCAGCACGAGCACTATTCATGCTTACACACACACCCTGGTAATTGCCATGCCATCACACTAGATAACCTTTAAATTGAAACCTTTTACTAATTGATACTTAAACTTGTGCTATTGCCTTTAATTCCTTAAAATGAAACCGTAGGATTGCTATTCATGTGCATGTACTTCATCATATTAATTGTTCATGCCTAATCTATTAATCACATATCGCAACTTGATTATTGATACCATATGCATTCATTATCATTGATATATGCACTTATGAGGATTTCTTGAGATTTTATGATATTGCTGGATTTCGGGGGAAAGCCGCAAAATTTCTAAACTTATTATATTTTAAAAATATGTAAATTGCGGTTTTCTAGTGATGTAAGTGTCGTCCACCATGAGTTTGCTGTGGTTTTGGAAATCCGCGTCGAGGAGTGGAGGAACCGGCACGGGTACATGGTGGGCCCGGTAAGGTACCCCGGGGCAAGAGGAATGTGGTGTTGACGTTGAGCCTGGCAGGGGACGGATTACCTACCGGTGACTGTTTGGGACGGCGGATATCCAGAGGATACCGACCGTGGCCGCTAGATGATGAGATATTGATATTTGAGATGGGTCAGCCGGACGGCTGAGGCCAGAGATACATTGATATGAGATTTGAGACAGTTTTGAGGTGTCGATGCTGGACACAGTTTCTTGTTGATTCTATTGGTATTGTGATGGTATTTCAAAAGACATTCCTAAAGGGAAAAACATGATTTCTTATACTTACACATTCAGATCACGAGTTGATTCGCATTGCATTCATACCTGCTAGTATATCCATATTGCATACATACTTGCCATTATGTCCTGCCTTACCTGTATTTAGATGCTTGGATGCTTGTGTGTATGCATTCGATAGCCTGTGTAGATGTTATTTATTACTCATGAGTTGGCAACCCACCCCCGTTGTGCCATAGCCTTTTTCAGGTCCGCTCCGTCAGTACAGTAGCGGCGGGTGCGCTTGCTTCTTTTGCCTCTTTTGCCTGGACTCGAGGTTTTGCTCATAGGTGGGTTATGTTATTAGTTTTGTACCACCTTGTATATTCTTTGTATCTACTGTACTCCATCTACTGTTTCTACCAGTATTATTGTATATTGACCTAGAGATGAGACTGTGAGGTTTGTGGACTTTTATGCTGTATTTTGGGGTCGAGCTCACTTGAGTCGACATGCTGTTTTCTTATGCTTCATTATGATTTTTATGCTTGTTGTCATTTTATATTGCGTGGGATTTGTGACCGCCTTGTGGCGAAGAGCTAGCTCCCGCTTGGGGATGCCCTATTTTGTTGGATTCATATATATTTTGTTGTACCCATTTTGGGGGCCAGTATTTACAAAGGAGACTCTGCCGAAATTTTCGGAAAAATTGGTATTGTTTTTAAAAAGGATTTTACATGACTTATTTGATAAACTCGCTTTCAACTGATTGGGTTTTCTTCACTCTTTTGCTTAATTGGTTTTGTTTTCTAGGCTTTGGCTTACCTACTTTACGGATGTCTTTAGACGTTTCGTAAACTTAAGTGCCAGTCACGTTCCGTACCCTGCGGGTCGTGACAATCACGCTGGAGGAGTAATTATTTTTATTGGTATATATACTAGTAGATGTTGTATATGTTTTACACCCGCGCTAGTCCAGTCCCCGCTCTGTCGTTAGTTAAGTAACCTAACGGGTGATGACGGGACCCAGTGGCGAATGCAGATGGCATATACGTACATTTTATTTTTGTTCTTTTCTGGTGTGATTAATTGATGGGACTGCGATGATTTTGATCAATGCAAGGAAAAAAACTTGTTTGATGTTGTTGGAACAGTTTTCAAAAAGTGTTATTACAAGGATGTTTTCTTTTGTTTTGCACAGTGGTATCAGTTGGAATATCCTGCACCTCATTCGACGAGGAAAGGGCCGAGATCCCTTCACCGGGAGCCCCTTGGGCAGAAGTTTACGTCATGGTAATAACTTCACTATAGTCGATTACTTGTTGCTTTGCATCACGGTATTGAGTTGGAATATCCTGCACCTCATTCCACGAGGAAAGAGCCGAGATCCCTTCACCCAGAGTGACCTCTTTAGCTAGGGTTTTCGCCACTATATATTTGTAAAAAGCTATCAGGTTCCTTCAACGAGATTAAGTTCATTACATTAAAGGTTTTTCGCCAAAAACCAGTCGTAGCCCTCCGTCGTTTCAAACGGGTAGCACGTAGTATTCATGCTATGTTTGTTGGCCTTCGTCAAGGCATAGTAGATGGTAGCTGCTTGTTACCTTTCTGTTACATAGATAAATGCGTTAGTTTGGGACAGTCGTATTACCTTGTTGGCCTTCATCAAGAGTATGTATGGGTGGATTCAAATTAACCTGGACAATGACGGGTAGAACTTGACATGTGACTTATGATTTGTTGGCCTTCGTCAAGCTCATAAGAGCATGGGGCAAAAATCATATCGGGAGTTTCTAAAGAAACTGAAACTTGTCAGGCATGCGCATACCTTCTGCAGTGTGATAACGTGAGTGGATTCCTTCACGTTATCATGCGATGAGAGTTGGATCCCGATTCCCACTGATGAGTTGGTTTACTCTTCGGGTGATCCCGACTAATTCTTCTTTCAGGTTTGGAGGAGAATTTGACGATACAGTGGGAGGTTTCCTGATTAGATAAAGAGATAACCATTCTGATCTAGGTTAGAGTTCATGCAGAGTGTTTCTTTTCTCTCTCTCTCTTTGGCAGCCACCATTGACCGACCCTAGACTATGACTTAGTGACCAAGTTGACCGAACCTTCTTAAAATACTGGCTTTTGGATTGTCTGAGTTGCATACATCATTGCCGCTCCTTCTTTTACCTTTTGCATATCTCCAGAACACCTCGTATCACTATGAACATCCACTTCTATTGGATAAATCCATCATATGGTTATATACGAACTCGAAGGGACTTCTTCGGGGATGGATTCAGGTTCAGGAGAAATTGAATTGGTTTATTCAGTTGTCATTTATCATCACCTTCTCTCAGGTTGAGAGTACACCTTGGTTTAGGAGACGATACACCTATTACGCATGTTGGATAGTCTTCTTCCAAACCATAGGCAGGTGCCGAAAGGTAGGGGATGAAGAAAACAAATTAGCCTAAGTAGGGTGTACAGAAGGTAATAAGTAATGACAAAATAAAGTGATTAGAAAGAGGGTATGGTAAATTACGACTGCTATCATTCACGACCAAACCGCGTAGTTCATCTCCACTCCTATTTCACGTTGTTTTTTCTCCAGTTCAGGAGAAATAGAATAAGGTTTTATTCAGTTGTCTTTTATCATCACCTTCTCTCTGGTTGCGAGTACTCCTAGTATTAAGAGAGTACACCTATTATGCTTACTCGAAACCACAGGCTGGTGCCGAACGGTAGGGAAGGAAGAAAACCATTAAGCCTAACGAAGGTGTACAGAAGGTAATGACTAAAGACAAATAAAGGGATTTGGAGAGATGAAAATGAATTATACGGTTACAGTCATGAATCTGGATAATAGAAGAGGTATTACTATGAATACCAGGATACCCCTTCGAAATATTTTCATATTTCTGTTTCATTATGTGTTGTTAAAGGAAAAATCATTTCCCAATTAGATACTTACTCCAGGGTATGTATTTACCAGGTATGATTCTCACATCTGTATGGTTTTACAGATGATGAGTGGGAGTAAGTTATTAGGAATTAGGTGATCATCCTCATTATATCGGAATTCGTTGTAATTGGTGATATTTGAGGAAATCGCCTGGGTTTTCTCCAGACGGCAAGTTTTGGTTTTGAATATACGTTGTTATGCACCAATTTCAAACTGATATATCTGTACATTTATTTTCATAAAGTGAGATATAACATTTTGAAATTATGTCGGTGACATTTACCTTTATCAGTTGATGGTTAGGTAAGGAGCATTGAACATGGATGTAATTCTTCATTACCATAAATACAGTTTTCAACCTACGATGCACAGGGTTTAAGTTGTTCAACTCAGGGGACTCATACAGAGTATTGTATGTTGTCCAGAGTCCATCAGGACAAAGGGGTTGGTCCTCGTACTGTATTCGGTTTACTCATGACGTCTCAAGTTTTAGACATGTGTTTCGTAGAAATACAAGGTCTATTTTGAGAAGTTATAGGTAAAAGAATAAAGTAGAGAACCAGGTGTCGCAAGTATCAGGATTCTTCAAGGAGATCAAAGATGTAGATATTTGTGATTGGTTTTCAGTTGATAGTAATGGTTTTGAGAAACTTGTTTCACTTTTAGGTTACTCATAATTGGATGAACTCCTAAGTTGAGTATTGTTGATCGGCCTCTCTACATTTTGTTGACATGCACTGGAGACAGCTGCATGATTTGAATCTTGTCCCAATTAAATCAGTGCC
Organism: Agapanthus africanus; assembly: GCA_030015575.1. NCBI lineage: Eukaryota > Viridiplantae > Streptophyta > Magnoliopsida > Asparagales > Amaryllidaceae > Agapanthus > Agapanthus africanus. The sequence goes on from CM057337.1 coordinate 547,168,571, forward strand.
AAAGTTTCTATATTGGATATAAAATGGTTCATATCTTAACGATGTTAAGGTACGGGGAGTTGTCCGGCTTATGCTTAAAACCAGACACTGGATAACTCAAAGCACGTTTCTGTAAAGGCAGTTTATGGGTTGACCCAGGCTATGACGAGGGTTGATTTTCTACCATCTGGAAGATCAATAGTGATATTGTTCTTGACTCGCCACAGTTTTAGTAAATTGGATTTTTTCAGAAAACAGTAGTGGGAGTATGGTAGAACTGGAAGAGATTCCATAACTGCAAACGATTACAGAAAATTTAATAGAACCTAAAGATTCAATCAGGTTTGACATTCTATTAGCCACTCCGCAGATATAGTGGGTAACCTCAGACATCTGAGAGGTACATCGGTAGCCTTAAGGACGGTGACAGGGAGGTTCTTGTTTACCCAGACTTGACTCTACTGTTGTTCCAGTGTATGAGACCCGGTAGGAGGATAAGTATAGCGTCATTCTAATGTTTACTTTAGAAGTGCACGTATATATTATTCTGCCAGTAGGTTTTCGTAGTGAGTGGGAGCGGCGAAAGCATAGTGGACAAGTAGCTTATGTCTATTTATAGACTAAAGAAGATATAGCGGAGATAGATCATCTATTTTTGATGTGACAGTCATGGTCTTTGACTTCATCAGAATATGGGATGGATCTGTTAAGAAGGTAGTAGGGTGTTATGTCCTGGTATTTGGATGACATACACAGAGTAGGAAGTAAAATTCCTATACTAAGATCGGTTATACAGTGGTTGTCACATAGTTGTTTCTCCACAAAGGATGTATATACAATATCTGACATTCCGGTTAATAGATCTATGGTTTTAGATCTAGATTTGGGTAGTTTCCCAATTTGGGTACATAGACAGTATTCTAATGGTATTTAGAATAGATGACTCCTGGCATGGTGGTGTACCTGCAGGTGATAGAGTCACCCTCTCTAAAGGTGTCTTACAGACTAAAGGTGAGAGGGTTGTGCATGATTAACATATCACTTGCTTAGGCAATTGAGTTGATCATGAGATGTCAAGTACCACACCAGATGTTGTTTTTGCACTAGCTGCAATAAGTTTATTTTAATCCAATCCTGGAGAAACATTCGGAGGCAGTCTTAGAACATAAGTGGATATTCTACGGATTTGATGATGGCAGCCTCCTTTGGGGACGGTTATCATTCCAAGCTTCCAAGGTGACATGGATGACAGAGTGATTGTCAGAGTTATAGTTTTCCCTCTGATGAGGGGGCAGTAGTTTGGATAGGTGGTCCAGGCGGATACTGAGGAAGGCATGGTGCAGGATACTGATTTAGTTCAGTTGACGATACAGTCTAAGAAGTTTGGATTTGGATTTCATTTATGAACTAGGTCCCATCAGATATCCAGACATACTCTAAGACAAGTATTACTCAATTTGGAAGATGGCTTTCTCTACGAACATGAGATTAAGAGAGACATAGAAAGAAACATCAGGGCGGATCCACTCGGCTATTTCTCGAACACAAGAGTTTTACAAGCGAGATTTGTGAAACAGATTAGTAGAGGGGTTGGGTGTTCTGTATCACACGGGCTGTGAGTATGCGACATCGTAATAATTAGCCTTAAGTGCAAGTGGGAGATTGTTGGATATAGTGCCCTCAAAGTCAATTATTGGATCGCAGGTACGTGATTGCAATAATTGAGAGAATACCTTTACCGGTAGGACAGTCTTACTCGAGATGATAGTATTGTTAGTTATATGTATGCCCTAGAGGCCATTACTGTACGTACGATGTATATTGTAGTGGATGCTTGGACATATATTGGGAGGACTCTCTTGCTTGATATGATAGTATGCTATCTGGTTGCTTTTTATCTTAACATGTACTCTGATTGTCTCTATGTTACATGTTGATAAAGCCCTTAGGATGTGTACTTGACTACCAGGACTATGATGCGGATCATACTAGTGGGGACAGTGTAGTCGCCAAGTACATCCTTCAAATGTTCCTAGTCGTAGGAGTACCGAGACAGGGCATCGATACTCCAGAGTAGACTAGGGTATGCGCTTCTTGACCCAAATGATGGGCGATGGATGATCCTATATCCATTGGTGTTTGAGATCAGAGAAGGTATACGGGTGCTCAGTAGAGACTGGGTACACTCGACGCACTCACCGAGAACTCCCAGATGGTATTATACCTCACGTCAGATGGCAGTTCTCTGGTGACACTGGTACAGGTTAGTCTGTAGACCCGAGATCGTCATAGAGTCTTGTGTGATTCCCACTGTGCTTTGATTTCCATCATACCACGTCTAAGAGGGCCTGAAAAACGGTGGCTTTTAGGTACAGTCCCGAATCATATGGAGGCAGTGAGCGATAGGAGGGGATTCGTCTCTCACGGTATAAGGAGTTGATGCTGCGCCGTGTTCGATTGGCTATAACTGGAAATCCCTGGCCAGGGTAGCTGAGATTTACTGGTAAGTGTTATCTGTAGTTTCTTGAACTATTATAGACCTCATATCGACACGACTTATCAAGCTACTGGGGTCTGACGTTTACCACCCCTAGGCGAGATATGCGACATATCAGACGAAGAGACCGGAATGTATGGGATTGTTACTGATTGGATTCGCAGAGGAATGTACAGGCTTGCTTGTTGATCTTCTAATCACTCAATACCTAGGTGGCCGTTATGTTTAGCTGACCGCTTGCAGCTTGTAGGTGTTTGATATGATCATCACCTACTGCCGGCATATTGACTATTCTTTAGAGTCCTACACAGAGGTTTCCTGGCTCATGCAAAACGGAGTAGGAGCACATATGTGATATGTGCGGGATAAAGAATAATACGTTTATGCGATACCGTATTAGATTATCCTGATATGTGATATCGGCCGGGTATATGTGATATAGCCGGGTCATCGAATCAAGTGTTGATTCGATGGACTGATACAGATTATATTAGTCGGTTATTTGTGAAATAGCCGGATTATCGGATCAAGTGTTGATTCGATAATTTAATGTATAATTATATATTTGATATATTAAATTACATTAACTAATATAAGCTCACTTAAAGATTCTTTTTCTCACTCGGGTAATACATTGATATATATGTGATATATGTTAATTGTATTTTTTTTATTTTGTTACAATAAATATTGTATATGTGATATATAATATTTTAATATGTTAGGGTTATAAATGCAACATGTTTTGTGGAGAATAAATGTGGTTAGGGTTTGGATTAGGGTTAAGCTTTCATGAAGCTTTCAAGAAGCTTCTTGAAGCTTTGACTTTGACCTTGATATTTTGAATAGATATTTCCTTAACCCAACCCAACCCTTTAACCATAGTTGTTTCTCTACATGGGTTGTCTTCATACTTAACCCATGGTTGCATTTCTAACCTCACTTGAGATTTCATTATTCATCATAAAAGGATTTGATAATATTCTTCTTCTTCTTCCTTGGTGAAAAGTTTTCTAGCTTTTTCATTAGTGATGAAAATAAGTGTGAAATTGAAAACAAATGAGTGCTAAATTCCTACTTCATCATCCTCATCTATTCTTGCCACTTAGATTAGGGTGTTTGCTTTGTTAATACTTGATTAGCAAAGCAAGAGCTTGGGTTTGAGTTTCTTCAAGGTAGATCATCTTAGTTATCGAAGACCGGAAGCAAGGTTCCATCTTTCTTTTGTGGAGCCTCTCTAGAGTCCGGATACTCGATGATCGCAGTGAAGGGACCTCAACACGGGGCTTTAGAAGTAAAGGAACGGACTATAAAGGTTGTAATCCCTAACTCTTAGAAGTAAAGTTGTTTACTTGCTATTTGTTTCGCCTAATCTCTAGTCTAAGATCTTGGTTAGGGTTGTTCGGCACGTCTAAAATTTAAATCGGGTATGGTTGATGCCTTGTAGAATCTTGTGAGAGTGCCTAGTAACCCTACATTGGTATCAGAGCCAAGCTAGAGTTTTAGGCGTCGTGTAGACGAAATTAAAAGTATGATCAAACCCCGTAACATCGGTTTTTACCCCTTCTCTGGAAATTTTTAAAAATGTTGATTTTTTTCATATTAAAAATACTCAGAAAAATAAGCAGGGAATTCTAAGAATTACTGTGAAGTACGAAGCCCCAACTCTATCATGGGAGCGCGGAACCGCGGCCAAACCATGGGTTTGGCAGTGGTTCCGTGGCCATCATGAGGAGTCAGGGGCTCGTACTTCAAGGTATGATTCTTGGGTACTTTTTCAAGCTTATAGGAATTTTTAATTTTACTCAAGTGTTGAGTTTTCTAGAGACCTTTTGTATTCGTTGATTCGATCGGAAAGTTTAACTTCGTTTAAGTTCTTCCGAGTAGTTTTAGAACGTGTTAAATAGTTCGAACGAATATCAATAACTCTCTTTTTCCCCTGTCGGAAAACTTTCAAGTGTTGGATTTTTTTCTCGAGTTTGAAACTTTCAGAAAATCATGCAAGCGTATCTGTGGACCCTCTAGAAGAACTTAACCTTAACTCGATTATATGATCGTCAAAACTGCCACTTTAACCCTATGATTTGTAGTAGTTTAGCGTTGCCACATGGTAGGCGTTGGTTTTACCCTTCTACGGCTGGTTCATTGGGGCTGTGACATGTTCTGGGTTTTTTGAACTCTGCTCAAGTGTTGAGCTATTTGGGAAAACTTGGGTGTTTGATTATTCGATCGGAAAGTTTAACATTGTCTATTTATCTGGAATGTGATACAATATTTTGAATCCACATGTAGTTATGAGATAACTAATTTGAATGTTATAAATTTAGCAGTTCAGTCTCAGATGATCGGTTGCCACGGGATTTTGATGCGATCAAAAGTCCATCGCAATCACGCAGTGTACGCGGATACTCGCCGGGTAAACTTAATAGACTGCCACGCCCCATAGCCCTGACCAAGTGACTGTAGGAGAACCCCGTCGCCAAAAGCATCCGTTCAGGTGCTCGCGGCAACGGTGTTCCGCCTTAGTGCACTTCGTCGACGGCATCGGGGGTGCGGCCGTCTACTAAAGTTTTCGACGAGCATTCGATCAGGATATCGGGAATCTTGTTGAATTTCCCGACTAGATATTGAAAAGTGTTTTCGATATGGAGACTAAAATGCGGGGTTTATAATTGTTGGGCATGCGATGTCTAAGGAATTCATTTGGTTAGGCATGTGATGCCTAAGGAGGTTGCGGATTCCACCTGTTGTAGTTTTACACTTTCTTTTCTGCGACCGTAAGTGTAATATGTGGTGTATCGCCGGTTTTGTTGCTATATATCAACGACAACTGGGATACGCATATTTACTTACATTGATGATATGTGATATTATGTGTTGCTATGATATGTTATATCGGATCGTCGTGTTTGAATAGCCGGGGGGGTTTTATGTGAGATGAGAGTTTTTCATTTTCATTCATTTAAATTCATTTGTATGTAATATTCTTTTATTGGGGCACTTCCGGGCTGAGGATGATGTCACCATCGTATATTATTTACTTTTCCGCATTAGGATAGAACCAAGGCGGGGAGCACGAGTAACCGGGTTCTAGGGTCCAGTAGGAGACCATCTCGAGGAGTCGAGACCGGGTCTCCTAACTCTAGAACTGGCAGGGTTACTTGCCGCTCTCGTAGGGGTCTAGGGATGTGGGTTTGGCTATTCATCGCGACCGTGGAATCCGTGTTTTATACAGGCTCGTATTAAAACATGGACATCCTAGTATATCCAATATTTCATATATGTTCTTCTGCTGCAATGTTCTGTGATGAGATCATATTACTGGTTGAGACGAATGTTTATATTATATATATGAGATATATGTTATATTGCTGATTTCATTTCAAATGTGATGCTTGTGAAGCATAATAAAATGGGACTTCATTAATGAGATTAATGAAATAAAAGAAACCTAAAGATGTTGTTGAAACTTGTTTAAAAACTGGTAGCTCTAGTTCTTGCTTTGCCTAGCGGTATTCCGTGTAGAATATCCAGCACCCTATTCGTTGAGGAAAGAGCCGAGATCCCTTCACCGGGTGTTACCTCTTTGTAGGATTCCTAGGCACTCTTGTGAGGGTTCATAAGGCATCAAACATGCCCGAATAAAATTTTAGACGTGCCGAACAACCCAAAGCCGGGATCTTTGCTAGATTATTAGGGTTTAATATACAAGATAGCATCTTTAATACTAAGTGTGAGGGATTACAACCTTTGTAGTCCGCTCCTTCGCTTCACAAGCTCCGAGTAGAAGTCCCTTCGCTGCGATCCACGATCTTCCGGACTCAAGAGAGGCTCCACGACTCGAACGGTCCATGCTAGCTTCAAGTGTTCCGCTCCTCCGATGATCTACGTCGAAGTTGCTATAACTCAAGCTCTCTCACTCTAATGAGGTGAACACCATTAGATGAGGATGATGGAGTAGTATTTATGCTTTCTTTTTATATCATTTTCTCACAAGAAATCATCACAAAAGAAATAACTAGTGAGCTCTTTTTCAAACTCAAAAGAGAAGAAGATGAAAAATAATGAGATAATTCCTTTTATGATGAATAGTAGATAAGAATATATGATTTATTATGGAACCATGGTCAAGGATGAGAGGCTTAACCTTTGAAGAGAATAAATTAGAGCTAGGGTTTGGTTAGGTTAAGGATGAGTCATGGATAAGTATCAACCATAATATCTTAACCAAGACAAAATGAAATCCTTCTAGAATGAACAAGAAGGAGCTAACCCTAATCAAACCCTAATCTCTTTTTATCATCCCTAAACATGTTTCATAATAAATCATATCATGTCACAATAATATATATCACATATATATTATATATTTGCAACAAAAGAAAATAATACAATTAACATATATTGCATATATATCAATGTATTAATCCGGTGAGAAAATGAAATAATAAAGAGAGCCAATATTAGATAATGTAATACAATATATCATATATATCATTATACATTAAATCATCGAATCAACACTTGATCCGACGATCCGGCTATATTGAATATAACCGACTAATATATCATGTACCGATTCATCGAATCAACACTTGATCCGATGTCTCGGTTCATATCTAAATATCGCGAGAATATAATACGGTATCTCATATCGCATTATCCTCGGTCCTGCACATATCACATATGTGCCTCTACTCCGTTTTTCCTGAGCCAAGAAACTTCTGTATAGGACTCTAAAGAATCGTCAATACGCCGGTTGCAGGTGATGATCATATCAAACATCCACAAGCTGCAAGCGGTCAGCTGAACATAACTGCCACCCAGGTATTGAACGATCAGAAGATCAACAAGCTAGCTTGTCCATTCTCCTGTGAATCCAATTAGTAACACTCCCATACAGTCCGGTCTGTTGGTCTGATATGTCGCATATCGAGTCTTGGGGTGGTATACGTCATACCCCAGTAACCGATAAGTCGTGCCAATGTGAGGCTCATAACAGGTCGAGAAGCTACTGGTAACACTTACCAGTATATCTCTATATCAGCCCTGGCCTGGGACTTCCAGTTATAGCCAATCGAACGCAACACAACATCAACTCCCTATACCGGGAGAGACGAATCCCGTCCTATCGCTCATTGCCTCCATGTGAATTGGGGCTGTACCCAAAAGCCACCGTTTTGCACGCCCTCTTGGACGTTGTAAGGTGGAAATCAAAGCACAGTGGGAATCACACAAGACTCTATGACGATCTCGGGTCTACAGACTACCCTGTACTAGTGTTACCGGAGAACTGCCATCTGACGTGTAGTATATCACCATCTGGGAGTTCTCGATGAGTCCGTCCAGTGTACCCAGTCTCCACTGAGCACCCGTACACCATCCTTGATGTCAAACACCGATGGATATAGGATCATCCATCGCTCATCATATGGGTCAAGAGGCGTATACGCTAGTCTACTCTGGCGTATCGATGCCCTGTCTCGATATACTCTCGACTAGGAACATTTATAGGATGTACTCATCGACTACCGTGTCCCCACTAGTATGATCTCATCATAATCCCGGTAGTCGAGTACAGATCCTAAGGGCTTTATCAACATGTGAGAGAAAGACAGTAAACCAGTACAAGTCAACATGTTAAGATAAAGTGAAACCAAATAGCATACTATCATGACGAGCAAGAAAGTCCTCTCTGTATATATCCAAGCATCCATCATAATATACATGATATGTACAACAATGGCCTCTAAGGCATATACATAACTAACAATCTCCCACTTGCACGAAGTCCAGCTGCTGTAGTATCTCATACCCAGCATCCTGAATAATCTTTCAAACTGTATCTGGGGAATGGCCTTCGTGAGTGGATCCGTAGTGTTGTCCTTCGTATCTACTCTCCTGACCACGATCTCCCGGTGATCAACTATCTCCCTGATCAGGTGATACCGCCTCAATATGTTTTGACTTCTGATGGGACCTGGGTTCCTTGGCTAAAGCCACAGCTCCATTGTTATCGTAATACAAAGGTATTGGATGCTCAATGGACGGAACCACACCAAGTTCATTAATGAACTTCTTCATCCAGACAGCCTCTTTGGCAGCAACGTTGGCAGCGATGTATTCAGCCTCCATCGTCGAGTCTGCAACGGTATCCTGTTTGGAACTCTTCCAACATACCGCCCCTCTATTGAGGGTAAAGACAAATCCCGAGTGCTACTTAGAGTCGTCCTTATCACTTTGGAAGCTGGAATCGGTAAAGGACTCCACCCGGAGTTCTCCGTTACCATACACCAAGAACATGTCTCTAGTCCTTCGCAAGTACTTGAGAATGTTCTTCACAGCTGTCCAGTGACTCTCTCCAGGATCTGCTTGATACCGACTCACTACACTTAGTGACTATGCAACATCGGGTCTGGTACACAGCATCGCATATATGATAGAGCCTACTGCCGAAGCATAGGGTATCCCTTGCATGCGAGCTCTCTCCAAATCAGTCTTGGGAGACATCTCTTTGGAGAGAGTGAGTCCAAAGATCGTGGGTTGGTTCCCACGCTTGGATTCTTCAATACTAAACCACTTTAGTATGGTGTCAATGTACCTGGATTGGGACAATTCCAGTATCCGTTTGGATCTATCTCTATAGATCCTAATCCCCAATATGAAGGAGGCATCACCTAGATCTTTCATTGAGAATCTTTGTGACAAGAAGAGCTTGACTGATTGCAGCATAGGAATATCATTTCCTATCAAGAGTATGTCATCCACCTACAATACGAGGAAGACAACTTTACTCTCTGCCATTTTCTTATAGATACAAGGTTCATCTATATTTTTGATGAAGTCAAACTGTTTGACTACAACATCAAAACAGATGTTCCAACTCCGTGATGCTTGCTTTAACCCATAAATGCATTTAAGCAGTTTGCACACCTTTCCGCTGCTCCCACTATCTACGAAGCCCTCTGGCTGAGTAATGTACACACACTCTTCTAAATCACCATTTAGAAAGGCAGTCTTAACATCCATTTGCCAGATTTCGTAGTCATGGTATGCAGCAATGGCAAGTAAGATCCGGATGGACTTAAGCATAGCCACTGGAGAAAAGGTTTTGTCATAATCCACACCTGGTCGTTGACGAAAACCCTTTGCTACAAGTCTAGCTTTGAAAGTCTCAACTTTTCCATCTATACCAAATTTCTTTTTAAAAATCCACTTTCTCCCAATGGGTTTTACCCCTTCAGGAGCATTTTCTAAAGTCCATACTTTATTGGTGTGCATGGATTCCATCTCAGATCGCATTGCATCCAGCCATTTCACAGAGTCACCACTCGTGATGGCCTGCTCGAAACTAGTCGGGTTATCATCTTCCATGATGCAATCCTCGCTTCCACCATCAATGAGAAAACCGTAGTATCTCTCAGGCGGATGAGAAACCCTGCTAGATCGGCGGAGAGGCTGGGGTTCGTCAGGTGCTACTGAATCCTCTGGTTCTACCAAATCATCTATTGTAGTTTGTTCTGCTGGAACTTCATCCAGTTCTACCTCAATGCAACTAATCTGTTTCATAATAAAACCTTTTTCTAAGAAAGTGGCATGTCGAGAAACAAACACCTTTTGTTCCTCGGAGTGGTAGAAGATATACCCTCGCGAATGTTTGGGATATCCAATAAACTTACATAGGACAGACCTTGCCTCGAGCTTGTCCGGATTGTGTGTTTTAACATAGGCCGGACAACCCCATATCTGAATAAAATTAAGACATGGTCTCTTACCATTCCATATCTCATATGTAGTGGAAGGCACTGATTTGGTTGGAACTCTATTCAATAGGTATGCAGCTGTCTCCAGTGCATATCCCCAGAAGGAAATAGGTAACTCAGCAGTGCTCATCATAGAGCGCACCATATCTAATAGAGTGCGATTTCTCCGTTCCGATACACCGTTGTGCTGTAGTGTATAAGGAGGAGTAAGCTGAGAGAGAATCTCATTCTCTTTTAGATAATCTAGGAACTCATTGCTTAAGTATTCACCTCCTCGATCAGATCGAAGAATCTTAATACTTTTGCCCGTTTGATTCTCTACTTCGTGCTTATATTCTCTGAATTTCTCAAAACCTTCAGACTTGTGTTTCATCAGGAACACATATCTGAATCTTGAGAGATCGTCAGTGAATGTAATGAAGTAGGAAGAACCGTTCCTGGCATGCGTAGACATGGGACCGCATACATCACTATGTACCAGTCCTAAGAGTTCCGTAACTCCTTCTCCGTGTCCACTAAATGAGGCTTTGGTCATTTTTCCTTTGAGACATGAATGGCAAGTATCATAAGATGATAATTCAAATGGATTCAAAATATCCATCTTTATGTAACTTAGCCAGTCGTGTCGCATTGATATGACCAAGTCTACAATGCCACAAGAAGGATTCGTTCATTTCTGAACTCTTCCTCTTGTGTGTGTTTTGTATATTGAGGACTGTATTTTGATTTAGAATGAATATGCCATTATGTAACGAGCCTGATGCAATCAACTTTTGATTTAGGAATATGTTCATAACATTATCCTGTACTACAAAATTATATCCTTCTTTACTTAATAAAAAAACTGATATAATGTTGCACATCATGTTCGGTATATAATAGCACTCATTCTGAATCAGTGTATCACCACTTGGTAATATTAGGTGATATTCGCCAACTGCTTTGGCTACAACATTTGCCCATTCCCTACTTGAACGGAATGATCACCTTTTCCCAGTTCTCCACCTTTCTGCAGCCCATGTAACAATTTACATATGTGGGATCCTGATCCGGTATCTAATACCCAGGACGTAGGGTGAACTGAGAAACAGTTCTCAATAACTAACACACCTGAAGAAGATGCATCAACATGCATGTTCTTTTAGGCGGCGTGAGAATCCAGATATTTTCTTGTTTCCTGTTCAGTCTTATAACTCTTATAAGAAATAACGGGTCCAACGTTCCCCTGCTCAGTATAATAAGCGGGTTCAGTCAATACTTCTATATTATTATCTTGATTATGTCCTGACATGGTCGATATTTGGAGAGAGAGAGAAGAAAATACTTTAGCGTACGCTCTTGCAAGATTAGATTGGTTATTATCTTATCTAATCAGGATGTCTCCCACTGTTTTTATCAAATCTACCTTCAAACCCTAAAAGGTAAGATTAGCCGGGATTAATTACACCCAACAATTTCGTCAATCTTTCAGCCAGATCAGTGTCGGTACTTGAGGGAGGTTCCCCGTGCTTTCGTACGGACCTAATTAAAGTAAACCTCGTTTTCCCAGAGGCGTAACCCCGTTAACACCTTTCTAGACACCTACTTGATAGGCTAATTGTCCTGTGTAAAACTCTCCCAGGAGTAACTCTTACTCGCAGTGGGTATCGGGATCCAACTATCTCATAGGAGGTATGCAATCTCATTGTGAATTTCAACACTTGAAATCCCCGATAATGCTTTTGCCCCTAGCGTCCCATGACCGTGACGGAGGCCAAACTACCCATAGGGCGCTAGTCAAGTTCAACCCGTCATTTCTTGATTGAATTAAACCCACCCGTACGACCCTTGACGGAGGCCAAACTACGCCGTACGAATACCCTAATCCAATCGCATCATATGCTAGCAGATAAACGCTAGTTAGCTACCGTACACTACGCCTTGACGAAGGCCAAACTACCGCAGCACGAATACTAAGTAGTACTTATCTGAAATGACGGAGGGTTACGCAGGTTTTTCTGAAAACCATGAGCGTAATGAACTTGATATCATCGTAGAATCATGTGAAATTTTGAAATGGAGTGTTTTTTAGGCTTTCATTAGTTTTGCTATAGAGGTCACTCCCGGTGAAGGGATCTCGGCTCTTTCCTCATCGAATAAGGTGCAGGTAATATCATATATATCACTGTGCAAAGCAAAACTCTAAAAGCAATCAAAAGACAAACCGAGTTTTGTAGCATCTGCTAGTTTCGCTAAAGAGGACACTCCCGGTGAAAGGATCTCGGCTCTTTCCTCATCGAATAAGGTGCAGGGTATATCATATATACCGCTATGCAAAGAAAAACTATAGCTACCCTTTTTGTAAAGTTTTGATTCTACAACATCTTATAGGTTTCTTTTCTTTTTATTAATCTCATTAATAAAAAATCCCATCAGCTTATGCTTCCTAAGCATCACAGAAGAAACGAAAGCAGTAATATTTATATATCAGCATATATATATATATATATATATATATATATATATATAAGCATTCGTCTCAGGCAGTAATATGATCTCATCACAGAACATTGCAGCAGAAGAACATATATGAAATATTGGATATACTAGGACGTCCGTGTTTTCAATACGAGCCTGTATAAAACACGGATTCCACGGTCGCGATGAATAGCCAAACCCACATCCCCAGACCCCTACAAGAGCGGCAAGTAACACTGCCAATTCTAGGGTTAGGAGACCCGGTCTCGACTCCTCGAGATGGCCTCCCACTGGACCCTAGAACCCGGTTACTTGTGCTCCCCTCCTTGGGTCTACCTAATGCGGAAAAGTAAATAATATACAATGGTGACATCAACCTCATCCCGGAAGTGCCCCAATAAAAGAATATTACATACAAATGAATTTTACATCAATGAAAATAAAAACCCTCATCTCACATAAAACCCCCGGCTATTCAGAATACGACGATCCAATATAACATATCACAGCAACACATAATATCACATATCATCAACGTAAGTAAGTATGCATACACCAATCGTCGTTGTCGTATAGCAACGAAAACCAGCAATACAACTACATACTACACTTACGGTCACAGAAAAGAAATTGTGAAACTACAATATTTGGAATCCACAATCACTTTAGACATCGTAAATCCGAAATATCACATACTTCGCATTTCAGGACTAACTATATGAATTCCACATATTGTATCACATTCCAGATAAATAGACAGTATTAAACTTTCCGAACAGATAATCAAATATCCAAGATTTCCTAAATATCTCAACACTTGAGCGGAGTTTAAAAGTTCCAGAATACGTCATAGTAGCAACGGTCCAGCCGTAGAAGGGTCAAGCCAACGCCTCACATGTGGTACGCCGTACTGCCCCAAACCCGAAGGTTCAAAAGGCAGTTCAAGATGGTGACATAATCGAGTTAAGGTTTGTTGTCTTCTAGAGGGTCTATCGCGTCACATGCACGGTTTTCCGAAAGATTTAAATCCGAGAAAAATTCAACACTTGAAAGTTTTTCGTGCCGGGAAAAATTGAGTTAATGATATCCGTTCGAACATTTTAACAGTTTCTAAATATCCGGAAATAATAACGAATTAAAATTTTCCGATGGAATCTACGATTACAAAATAAACCCTAGAACACTCAACCCTTGAGTCAAAATAAAAATACCAGAAATTGTATAAGCATTAAAAAAGAATTACCGTGAAATAAAAATTGTCACATCAAGCAGTACTGCCGCGGAACCGCGGCCCAAGCAGGGTACGGCCGCGATTCCGCGGCTGTCTGTACAGATCACTTCATCGTATTTCACTGTTATTCTTATTTTTGTCTGCTGTATTTTTCAGGTATTTTTAATTTAGAAAAAATCGCATTTTTGAAAAATATCCAGAGAAGGGTTCATTTTCGTTGTATCGAGTTCGATCGGAGTTTTAACTTCGTATACATGTCGCCTAATACTCTAGCTAGGCTTTGATACCACTGTAGGGTTCCTAGGCACTCTTGTGAAGGTTCATAAGGCATCAAACATGCCCGAATAAAATTTTAGACGTGCCGAACAACCCAAAGCCAGGATCTTTGCTAGATTATTAGGGTTTAATATGCAAGATAACATCTTTAATACTAAGTGTGAGAGATTACAACCTTTGTATTCCGCTCCTTCACTTCACAAGCTCCGAGTAAAAGTCCCTTCACCGCGATCCACGATCTTCCGGACTTAAGAGAGGCTCCACGACTCGAACGGTCCATGCTAGCTTATAGTGTTTCGCTTCTCCGATGATCCACGTCGAAGTTGCTATAACTCAAGCTCTCTCACACTAATGAGGTGAACACCCTAATCTAATGGGCTAGATTAGATGAGGATGATGGAGTAGTATTTATGCTTTCTTTTTATATTATTTTCTCACAAGAAATCATCACAAAAGAAATAACTAGTGAGCTCTTTTTCAAACTCAAGAGAGAAGAAGATGAAGAATAATGAGATAATTCCTTTTGTGATGAATAGTAGATAAGAATATATGGTTTATTATGGAACCATGGTCAAGGATGAGAGGCTTAACCTTTGTAGAGAATAAACTACAGTTAGGGTTTGGTTAGGTTAAGGATGAGTCATGGATAAGTATTAACCATAATATCTTAACCAAGACAAAAGGAAATCCTTCTAGAATGAACAAGAAGGAGCTAACCCTAATCAAACCCTAATCTCTTTTTATCATCCCTAAACATGTTTCATAATAAATCATATCATGTCACAATAATATATATCACATATATATTATATATTTGCAACAAAAGAAAATAATACAATTAACATATATCGCATATATATCAATGTATTAATCCGGTGAGAAAATGAAATAATAAAGAGAGCCAATATTAGATAATATAATACAATATATCATATATATCATTATACATTAAATCATCGAATCAACACTTGATCCGACGATCCGGCTATATCGAATATAACCGACTAATATATCATGTACCGATTCATCGAATCAACATTTGATCCAATGTTCCGTTTCATATCTAAATATCACGAGAATATAATACGGTATCTCATATCGCATTATCCTCGGTCCTGCACATATCACATAAGTGCCTCTACTCCGTTTTGCCTGAGCCAAGAAATCTCTGTATAGGACTCTAAAGAATCGTCAATACGCCGGTAGCAGGTGATGATCATATCAAACACCCACAAGCTGCAAGAGGTCATCTAAACGTAACAACCACCCAGGTATTGAGCGATCAGAAGATCAACAAGCTAGCCTTACCGTTCTCCTGTGAATCCAATCAGTAACACTACCGTACAGTCCGGTCTGTTCGTCTGATATGTCGCATATCAAGTCTAGGGGTGGTATACGTCAGACCCCTGTAACCGATAAGTCGTGTCGATGTGAGGCTCATAACAGGTCGAAAAACTATTGGTAACACTTACCAGTATATCTCTATATCAGCCCTGGCCAGGGACTTCTAGTTATAGCCAATCGAACACAGCACAACATCAACTCCCTATACCGGGAGAGACGAATCCCCTCCTATCGCTCATTGCCTCCATGTGATTCGGGACTGTACCCAAAAGCCACCGTTTTGCACGCCCTCTTGGACGTTGTAAGGTGGAAATTAAAGCACAGTGGGAATCACACAAGTCTCTATGATGATCTCGGGTCTACAGACTACCCTATACCAGTGTTACCGGAGAACTGCCATCTGACGTGTGGTATATCACCATTTGGGAGTTCTTGGCGAGTCCGTCCAGTGTACCCAATCTCCACTGAGCACCCGTACACCATCCTTGATGTCAAACACCGATGAATATGGGATCATCCATCGCCCATCATATGGATCATGATGCGTATACGCAAGTCTACTCTGGCGTATCGATGCCCTGTCTCGATATACCCTCGACTAGGAACATTTATAGGATGTACTCATCGACTACCGTGGCCCCACTAATATGATCTCATCATAATCCCAGTAGTCGAGTACAGATCCTAAGGGCTTTATCAACATGTGAGAGAAAGACAGTAAACCAGTACAAGTCAACATGTTAAGATAAAGTGAAACCAAATAGCATACTATCATGACGAGCAAGAATGTCCTCTCTGTATATATCCATGCATCCATCATAATATACATCATATGTACAATAATGGCCTCTAGGGCATATACATAACTAACACTCTTTAGCAAAACTAGAAAAGGCCTAAAAAACACTCCATTTAAAATCACTCGATTCTACGACGATATCAAGTTCATTACGCAAAGGGTTTTCTTAAAAACCTGTCGTAGCCCTCCATCATTTTAGATAAGTACTTCATAGTATTCGTGCTGCGTTTGTTGACCTTGTTAAGGCATAGTGAGCGCTAGCTATTTATGCTTAACTGCAAAAGCATATGAAGCGATTGAGTTAAGGTAGTCGTGTGACTTTGTTGTCCTTGTCAAGGGTCATGCGGATGGGTTTAATTCAATCAGGAAATGACGAGTTGAACTTGACTTGCGGTCTATGGTTTGTTGACCATGTCAAGATCATAGATCGCTCGGGGTAAAATATTATTTGGAATTTCAAGTGTTGAAATTTGCAATGAGATTGCATACTTTCTATGAGATAGTTGGATCCCGATACCCGCTGCGAGTAAGAGTTACTCCTGGGAGAGTTTTACATATTACATTTAGCCGATCATGTAGGTGTCTAGAAAGGTGTTAACGGGGTTACTCCCCTGGGAAAACGTGGTTTATTTTAATTAGGTCCATGCGAAAGCATGGGGAACCTCCCTCAAAGTACCGGCACTGACCTGGCTGAAAGATTGGCGAACTTGTAGGGTGTAATTAATCCCGGCTAGTCTTTCCTTTTAGGGTTTGATGGAATATTTGACTAAAATAGTGGGAGACATCCTGATTAGATATATTTATAACCAATCTAATCTTGCATAAGCATACGCTGAGTGTTTTCTTCTCTCTCTCTCCAGGTAGCGACCATGTCACGCCTTAATCAACATAATAAAACGGATGTATTGACCGAACCCGCTTGTTATACTGAGCTCGGGAATATTGGTTCCGCTCCAACTTATAAATATTATAAGACTGGGCAGGAAATAGGGGATTACCAGAATTCCCGTGCCGCCCAAACGAAGAAAGTACATGCTGATGCATCTTCTTCGGGTGTGTTAATTACAGAGAACTGTTTCTCAGTATCCTTTACGTCCTGGGTATGAGATACCGGACCAGGATCCCGCATATGTAATCTGTTACATGGGCTACAGATAGATAGAGAACTGAGAACGGGTGATAAGTTTCATGAGATGGAAACGGTGCATGTGTTGCAGCCAAGTCTGTTGGTAGTTATCACCCTGTATTACCAGAATACATTGATTCTGAATGAATGTTATTAGATACCGAACCTGATATACAACATCATATCAAGTCTCTTTATTAGTAAAGAAGGATATAATTTTGTATTGTTGGATAATGTTTTGAACATTTCCTATATCAAGAGTTGATCGGTTCAGGCACGTTATCTAAAAGCATATACGTTCTAAATCAAACCACAGTTCTTAGTGTACAGAACACACATAAGAGGAAGAGTTCAGAAATGAACAAATCCTTCTTGAGGTATTGTAGACTAGGTCATATCAATGTGACCCGACTATATGAAGTTACATTTAGATGCATATTTAAATTAGTTTGAATTTACATCTTGTGAAACTTGCCGGTCATGTCACAAAGATAAGATGATCATAGCTCTGTTTATT
Organism: Agapanthus africanus; assembly: GCA_030015575.1. Taxonomy (NCBI): domain Eukaryota; kingdom Viridiplantae; phylum Streptophyta; class Magnoliopsida; order Asparagales; family Amaryllidaceae; genus Agapanthus; species Agapanthus africanus. The sequence continues at coordinate 547,186,560 of CM057337.1, forward strand.
GGAAACATAGAAAGAGTTAGTGAACTCTTGGGATTGATACATGATGAAGGATGGTACCAAAGTTTGAAGTGATTCAAGTGCCTAAATGCAGTGGAGTGACTTCTTAATTTCTCATCGTTCAAATATATGTAAGTTCCCTGTCTACACATGCCAGGACCGGTTCTTTGTACTTCATTACATTCATTGATGATCTCTCAAGATTCAGACATATGTTCCTGATGAAACACAAGTCCGAAGCTTTTGAGATATTCACAGAATATAAGTTAGAAGTAGAGAACCAAAAATGGGTATTAGTATTATGTCCTTTGATGAGATCAAGGAGGAGAATACTTGAGCACAAAATTCCTTGACTTTTCTAAAGGAGAATGAGATTCTCTCTCAGCATTACTCCTCCGTATGCACCACAGCATATCGGTGTATCGGGGCATAGCAAATACACCCTATTTGATATGGTGCGCTCTATGATGAGTACTACTGAGTTTCCTCTTTCCTTTTGGGAGTTATGAACTTGAGAATCTGCATACTATCCAATCAAATCAGTTGCCTACTACTTCATATGTGATATGGAATGGGAAGAGCCTATTTCTTAAGTAGATTAAGATTTAGGGTTGTCCGGCCCATGTCTAAAAGCATAATCTAGAAAAGCTCAAGGCAAAGTCAATTCTGTGGAGGTTTTTTGGATATCCCAAGTGTTCCCCTCCGAATGGCGGCACGACTGACGCGGGGACGTCTCGCCTGAAATTCGGGGCAGATGCTAATTGGTGCTATCCGTCTACCTCTCCGAAGATGCCAAGTTGATTTATGGCACCATGTATCGAAGATTTAAACGGATGCGCCCGATATAGCAGACTTCATCAGATTCCCCCTCGCTTGAGTGGTTTTTGATTGTGGAGACGCTCTTCCCTACAGGCGCAAGCCCCTGCTGTTAATTACGCTACCGCGTTGCGGTAACAACTTTCTCTTTCTCCATATGGTCACTTCATGTCGTGTGTGTTTGATTTGTGTTTGGTTGCCCCAGGATTGTATACGGAGACTGAGTTATGTCGTCGCCCGTAGGGCGTGGACTAGTCCAAATCCATATTATCTTAGATTTGGGTTTGGGGGTTTGGGTTTAAGGATACGTTAGTCTCGTTTGAGACTAAGATCGACTAAAACGTTTGTTGAGGATACGTTAGTCTAGTTTTAGACTACGATCAACTTAACGGGATCGTTTAAATGCGACAAGAGAGCGATTAGGGGAGCCTTGTTGTTTAGTTTAGTGACATTGTGGTCAATAGGTAGTTTAAGGACATTGCGGTCCAGTGTTAGTTTTAAGACATTACGGTTAAGGTTAAGGACGTCGTAGTCCGTGGATTTAAAGACTCCACAGTCCGATGTTAGTTTTAAGACATCACGGTCAAGGTTAAGGACGTCATAGTCCGATGTTAGTTTTAAAACATCACGGTCAAGGTTAAGGACGTCATAGTCCGTTGTTAGTTTTAAGACATTCCGGTTAAGGTTAAGGACGTCATAGTCTGAGGGTTTAAGGACCCCACAGTCCGGCGTTAGTTTTAAGACATTACGGTCAAGGTTAAGGACCTTATAGTCCGTGAGTTTAAGGACCCCACAGTCCGTATCAATGTGTGGTCATCGGGACCCGTCACCTCTTTGAAGACGTTGAGGAATTACAACGCCAAGTATCAAAGGAGTGAAAAGATGTACCCTTAAATCAAGGTAGATTAAGTGATCTGTAGTCCAACTTAGAAACTAAGATCAATTATTATATTATGAGCCCATTGGCCCAGTTAAGTTTGAATTGAGGACTTATAGCCAGCTTGGGCTAATCCAATCATGTTTGGGATATTGGCCCTCTGTTGGTTCATTGAAGGAGAGGCTTTGCCTCTGGAAACTCAGACAATTGGGCTAAAGCTAGTGTTAAACACTAAAGACCAACAGTGTTGAACACTGGGAATAAGATTAACAAGTTAGTGTTAAACACTAAAAGATAATCAGTGTTGAATTCTAGCAACATGGCTTTCAAATTAGTGTTAAACACTAAAGAAAATCAGTGTTAAACACTGGAAATAGAGATTCCAAATTAGTGTCAAACACTAAAGCAAATCGGTGTTACACTGGGAACATAGTTTTCAAACTGGTGTTAAACGCTAAGAAAATCGGTGTTAAACACTGCGGATAGAGTTTTCAAAATTAGTGTTAAACACTTCAAATAGAGTTTTCCAAATTAATGTTAAACACTAATAAAATCAGTGTTAAACACTGGCTACAGAGGTTTCAATTTAGTGTTAAACACTAAGGCAAGAGGGTTCACGTGTGGACACGTGAGAGCGCCTTGATTCCCTTTATTTTGTTCTGTCAAAAGTATTGAATACTTTGAAGTATCACATGCTGTCACATGATGAGAATTTAGGCGTTTATCTGTTAGAGCTTCAGCCAAGGGGTCACGTGGTATCACGTGAGAGCGCCCTGCTTCCCTTTATTTTGTTCTACAGATAAGTGTTTAACAAATTTAGTTCTGAAAGCCATCACGTTTGGGCACGTGATGGGGGCTCACGCTTTGATCTGTTAGAATGTTCATTAGGGGTCACTTGTTGACACCTGAGGGCGCCCTAGAGCTCTTTTCTGTTTCTTTTGCCTTTTCTCTGTGTGCTTTAGAGACCACGTAGGGCACGTGAGGCATTGCCTCAAAGTTCATTTTTATGGATCTTTGCAGGAGTCACGTGGTAACATATGAGGTGTTGCTGTTAGTTATATGTATGCCCTAGAGGCCATTGCTATACATAGGATGTATATTGTAGTGGATGATGGGATATATATAGAGAGGACTTTCTTGCTCGACATGATAGTATGCTGTCTGGTTACTCTTTACCTTAACGTGTATACTGATTGTCTCTCTGTTACATGTTGGTAAAGCCCTTAGGATGTGTACTTGACTACCTGGACTATGATGCGGATCATACTAGTCGGGACATGGTAGTCCATAAGTACATCCTTAAAAGTCCCTAGTCGTGGGTGTATCGAGATGGGGCATTGATATACCAGAGTAAACTGGCGTGTACCTTCTTGACCCATATAGATGGGCGATGGATGATCCCATATCCATTGGTGTTTGACATCGGAGATGATATACGGGTGCTCAGTAGAGACTGGGTACGCTGGACGGACTCGCCGAGAACTCCCAAATGGTATTATACCTCACGTCAGATGGCAGTTCTCTGGTGACACTGGTACAGAGTAGTCTGTTGACCCGAGATCGTCATAGAGTCTTGTGTGGTTCCCACTGTTCTTTGATTTCCATCTTACCACGTCCAAGAGGGCGTGCAAATCGGTGGTTTTTGGGTACAGTCCCGAGTCACATGGAGGCAATGAGCGATAGGAGGGGATTCGACTCTCCCGGTATAGGGGGTTGATATTGCGCTGTGTTCGATTGGCTATAACAGGAAATCCCTGGCCAGGGTTGCTGAGATTTACTGGTAAGTGTTACCAGTAGTTTCTCGAATTGTTATAGACCTCATATCGACACGACTTATCGAGCTATTAGGGTCTGACGTTTACCACCCCTAGGCAAGATATGCGACATATCAGACGATCAGACCGGACTGTAGGTAAGTGTTACTGGCTGGATTCACAGGAGTGTGAGCGGTCTTGCTCGTCGATCTTCTGATCGCTCAATACCCGGGTGGCCGTTACGTTTAGCAGACCGCTTGCGGCTTGTGGGTGTCTGATAAGATCATCATCCGCTGCCGGCGTATTGACGAGTCTTTAGAGTCCTACACAGAGGTTTCCTGGCTCAAGCGAAACGAAATAGGAGCGCATATGAGATATGTGCAGGACCGAGAATAATACGTGTATGTGATACCGTATTTCATTCTCGCGATGAATGTGTGGAATGGTTGTATGCGATATAACCTAGTTATCGAATCAAGGATTGATTCGATAAGCCGATACATTGGATACTATCCGGTTATATGCGATATGACCGGATCATAGAATCAAGTGTTGATTCAATGATTTAATGCGTAATTATATATTTGATATATTACTTTACATTAACTAGTATTGTTTCACTTAAGATGGATTTTCTCACTTGAAGTGCACATTGTATATATATGATATAGTTTTGTGCACTAGTTTGTATCATTTTTGATGATGCATGCAAACTTGGGTGTATGTTTGATTTGAACCATGTTTAGGTTAATGGTTATGGTTTTAAAGTATTCACTTATTGATTTCATTTATATTCTTTATTTCTTTTGGCTAAAATGAAATGGTTGCTAATTTTGTCTTTTGTGGAAACTTCATGATGCTTTCAATTTGTAACCATTTTGTTTTATGTTAAAACCTAACCATTAGCTAAACTAGGGTTTGCTCTCTACAAGAGTTAAATCTAACCCAAGGTTGCATTATGATAAGATCAATTTGATTTTATTATTGATTTATCATCTTCATCATATCTTCTTCTTCTTCTTCTTCTTCTTCAAGAAGAAAGATGTTGATAGCTTCAATGGCAACTAGCCAAAACAAGTGAGAGATCCAAATCTAAAGTCTACCCACTTCCTATTTCTTCATCCTCTACCTCTTGCCAAGTTGTATAGGGTGTTTCCTTCACAAGTTTTCAAGGCTTGGTGAAGTTGGAGCTTGTTCTAGCGATGCCTCGACGTAGATCATCTTCGGCATCGAACCGACGATCAAGCCCGCCTATTCTCCGATGAAGCCGACGCTAGAGCCCAGGAATTCATTTGGACAGCGAGGGGACTTCGTTGCGGAGCTATGGAGGTGGAGCACCGGATCTACAAAGGTTGTATTTCCGTTTAAACTTTAGTTAAGTTGTTAACTAGTTTCATTTTCGCCTAGATTTCTAGCCAACGATCCGTAGTCGGGTTTCTCGGCACCTAGATTTTTTGAAATTGGCTTGGTTTATGCCTTGTGAGACCTCCTTAGCGTGTCTAGGAATCCTACAGTGGTATCCGAGCCTAGCTAGAGCATTAGGCGAAGTCTAGACGGAGTTTGAAGTCCGATCGACCCGAAACCCCAACTCAAAAAATGCTCTCTGTCCTTTTTTCAAAAAATGTGTTTTTTCAATATTAAAAATATGCAGAAAAATCAGCAGGTGATTTTAAGTGTTTATGTGAAATTTGTGTTCCTAAATCCATTGAACTGCCGCGGTTCCGCGGCACGAGCATGGCTCGTGCGGCGGTTCCGCGGCCGTACGGCCACCTTATTTAATATATTTTACACAGTAACTCCTAATTGATAATGCTGGATTATCTGGGAATTTTTAATTTTTATTCAAGAGTTGAATTTTCTGGGTTGTTTTGGGGATTCGAATGTTCGATCGGATTATCAAATTTTGTCTATGTGTTTTTCCGGATAATTTTTGAATATGTTAAAAAGTTCGACCGGATATAAATACCCAATTTTTTCCCTATCGGGAAATTTCCAAGTGTTGGATCTTTCCGTAGTTTAAAGACATTCTAAGTAGTGCAAGTAACTCGATGGACCACCCTCTAGAAGACAACAAAGCTTAACTCGATTATGTGACCGTCTTGAACTGCCCTTTGAACCTTCGGGTTTGGGGCAGTATGGCGTGCCACATGTGAGGCGTTGGCTTGACCCTTCTACGGCTGGACCGTTGGTACTGAGGCACGAACTGAATGTTTTTAGACTTGTTTCATGTGTTGATCTGTATCGGGAAAACTTGGGTGTTCGATTGTTCGATCGGAAAGTTTGACATTTTCTATTTATCCGGAATGGGATACAATAATTGGAATTCACAAAAGTTATGAGATAACTGAATGAATATTATAAACGTAGCACTTTAGTCTCACTTGATCGGTTGCCACGGAATTTTGATGTGATCAAAAGTCCGTCGCAATCACGTAGCGTACGCGGATACTCGCCGGATAAACTTAATAGACAGCCTCACCCCATAGCCCCGACCAAGTGACTGTAGGAGAACCCCGTCGCCGAAAGCATCCGTCCGGGTGCTCGCGGTAGCGGTGTTCCGCCTTGGTGCACTTCGTCGACGTTATTGGGGGTGCAGCCGTCTACTAAAGTTTGCGACGAGCATTCGATCAAAATGTCGGGAATCCTGTTGAATTGCCCGACTTGGTATTGAAAAGAGTTTTCGATAATGAGACTAAAATGCGGGGTTTATAATTGTTAGGCATGCGATGTCTAAGAAATTCATTTGATTAGGCATGCGATGTCTATGGAGATTGCGGATTCCAACTGTTGTAGTTTTACACTTTCTTTTCTGTGACCGTAAGTGTAATATGTGATATCGCCGGTTTCGTTGCTATATGTCAACGACAATTGGAATGCGCATGTTTACTTACGTTGATGACATGTGTTGTTATGTGTTGCTGGATATGTTATATTGGATCGTCGTGTATGAATAGCCGGGGGTTTTTATGTGAGATGAGTGTTTTTCATTTTCATTCATGTAAAAACTTGTATGTAATATTCTTTTATTGGGGAACTTCCAGGTAGCGGAAGTTGTCACCTTTTGTATATTATTTACTTTTCCGCACTAGGATAGACCCAAGGAGGGCACAAGTAACCGGGTTCTGGAGTCCAGTGGGAGACCTACTCGAGGAGTCGAGTCCGGGTCTCCTAACTCCAGAATTGGTAGGGTTGCTTGCCGCTCTCGTAGGGGTCTAGGGGTGTGGGTTTGGCTATTCATCACGACCGTGGAATCCGTGTTTTATACTGGCTCGTATTGAAAACACGGACGTCCTAGTATATCCAATATTTCATATGATTCTTCTGCTGCGATATCTGTGATGTGATCATGTGATGTTCTGTGATAGATACAGTATATAGTATATATGATATATTATATAGACGTTACTTATGTTTTACACCCGCGCTAGCCCTGCCCCGCTCTGCCGTTAGTTACCTAACCTAACGGTGCACGAGGGGACATCGAGGCGAATGCGGATGGCATGAGTGTACGTCGTATTTATCTGTGATGTTTAGGTACATTAAATGATGGGACTTCATTAATATGATTAATGAAATAAAAGAAACCTAAGATGTTGTAGAATCGAATTTCAAAATAAAACAGGTAGCTATAGTTCTTGCTTTGCACAGCGGTATATACGATATATCCTGCACCTTATTCGATGAGGAAAGGACCGAGATCCCTTCACCGGGAGTGACTCCTTTAGCAATAACTGGCAGATGCTACACCCCTCGCTTTGTCTTTTGATTGCTTTTAAGTGTTTTTTCTTTGCACAGTGATATATATGATATATCCCGCACCTCATTCGACGAGGAAAGGACCGATGATCCCTTCACCGGGAGTGACTCCTTTAGCAAAACTAGAAAAGCCTCAAAAGCACTCCATTTTTAAAATCGTTTGATTCTACAACGATATCAAGTTCATTACGCAATAGGTTTTCAGAAAAACCTGTCGTAGCCCTCCGTCATTTCAGATAAGTCCTATTTAGTATTCTTGCTACGTCTGTTGACCTCCGTCAAGGCGTAGTGTGCGGTAGCTAACTAGTATTTATCTGCTTATGCATATGATGCAGATTGGATTAGGGTAGTCGTGCGGCCTTGTTGACCTCCGTCAAGGGTCGTGCGGGTGGGTTTAATTCGATCAAGAAATGACGGTTTGAACTTGACTAGTAGCCTATGGTTTGTTGACCTCCGTCAAGGTCATAGGGTGCTGGGGGCAAAATATTATCGGGAATTTCAAGTGTTGAAATTTGCAATGAGATTGCATACCTTCTATGAGATAGTTGGATCCCGATACCCGCTGCGAGTAATTGTTACTCCTGGGAGAGTTTTACACATTACAATTAGCCGATCAAGTAGGTGTCTAGAAAGGTGTTAATGAGGTTACGCCTCTGGGAAAACGAGGTTTACATTAATTAGGTTCGTGCGAAAGCACGGGGGACCTCCCTCAAAGTACCGACACTGGCCTGGCTGAAAGATTGGCGAACTTGTAGTGTGTAATTAATCCCGGCTAGTCATTCCTTTTAGGGTTTGAAGGAAGATTTGATAAAAAGCAGTGGGAGCCATCCTGATTAGATAAAATAATAACCAATCTATTCTTGCAAGAGCGCACGCTGAGTGTTTTCTTCTCTCTCTCTCCTGGTAGCGACCATGTCACGCCTTAATCAAGATAATAATACGGATTATTGACCGAACCCGCTTGTTATACTGAGCTGGGGAACGTTGGTCCCGCTCCAACTTATAATTGTTATAAGACAGAGCAGGTAATTGGGGAATACCAGATTTCCCGTGCCGCCCAAACGAAGAAAGTGCATATGATGCATCATCTTCGGGTGTTTTCATTACAAAGAACTGTTTCTCAGTATCCTCCGTATCCTGAGTATATGATACCGGATGAGGATCCCAGATATGTAATCTGTTACATAGGGCTACAAAAGGGTAGAAAAACTGAGAACGGGTGATAAGTTTCATGAGGCAGAAAACGGGGCAAATGTTGCAGCCAAGTCTGTCGGTCACTGTCACCCTGTATTGTAATACATTGATTCTGAACGAATGTTATTAGATACCGAACCTGATATACAAAATCATATCAGCCTCTTTATTAGTAAAGAAATGATAAAATTTTGTATTGTTGGATAATGTTTTGAACATTTCCTATATCAAAAGTTGATCGGTTCAGGCACGTTATCTAAAAGCATTTATGTTCTAAATCAAACTACAGTTCTTAGTATACAGAACACACACAAGAGGAAGAGTTCAGAAATGAACGAATCCTTCTTGAGGCATTGTAGACTAGGTCATATCAATGCGACCCGACTAGCTGAAGTTACATGTAGACGCATATTTAAATCAGTTTGAATTTACATCTTGTGAAACTTGCCAGTCATGTCACAGAGATAAGATGACCATAGCTCCGTTTACTGGAAACAGAGAAAGAGTTAATGAACTCTTGGGACTGATACATGATGATGTATGTAAGGTCTCCAGTCTACACATGCCAGCACTGATTCTTTATACTTCATTATATTCTCTGATAATCTCTCAAGATTCAATCATATGTTCCTGTTGAAACATGAGTCCGAATCTTTTGAGATATTCACAGAATATGATTTAGAAGTAGAGAACCAAAATACGGGTAAAAGTATTATGTCCTTTAATGAGATCAAGGAGGAGAATACTTGTGCATAGAATTTCTGGACTATTCTAAAGGAGTATGAGATTCTCTCTCAGCATTACTCCTCCGTATACACCATTGCACGATGGTATGTCGGGGCGGAGCAGATACAACCTATTTGATATGGTGTGCTCTATGATGAGTACTACTGAGTTACCTATTTCCTATAGGGAGTTATGCACTTGTGAAGTTGCATACCTATTGAATAGGGTTCAAATCAAATCAGTTGCCTACCACTTCATATGTGATATGGAAAGGGAAGAGCCCATATCTTAAATTAGTTAAGATTTGGGGCTGTCCGGCCTATGTCTAAAAGCAAAATCCGGACAAGCTCGAGGCAAGGTCTGTAATGTAGAACTGGAAAGGTTCCAACTATACAAACTACAGCAGATGATTTGGTAGAACCAAAGGTTTCAGTAGATACCAACGAACCTCACCCTCTCCGCCGATCTAGTAGGGCTCCTCACCCACCTGAGAGATACTTCGATTTCTCTATGACAGTGGGAGCGATGATTGCATCATGAGATGATGACCCAACTAGTTTCGAGCTGGCCATCAGGAGTGAGACTCTGTAAGAATGGCTGGATGCTTAGCGATCTGAGATGGAATCCTTATACACCAACAAAGTATGGACTTTGGTTGCTATATCTGAAGGGTTAAATCCCCATCAGGAGCAAGTATATCTTGAGAAGATTACTTGGTGTACATGGAAAGGTTGAGACTTTCAAAGCTGGACTTTTTAAAGGTTTTCATCATCAACCAGGCGTGGGTAGTGGTGAAACCTCTTCAATTAGCTATGCTTAAGTCCATCAAGATCCTACTTGCCACGGCTACATACCATGGCTACGATATCTGGCGGTTGGGTGTCATGACTGCTTTTCTAAATGATGTTTTAGAAGAGTGCGTCTATAAGTACACAGCCAGAGGGCTTCGTAGACAGTGGGAGCAGCGGAAACGTGTGCAAGATGCTTTATAGGATTAAAGTAGGCATCGCGGAGTTGGAACATCTGTTTTGATAGATTAGTCAAAGAGTTTGACATCATCAAAATGGTAGATGAACCTTGTATAAACAAAAAGGTAGTAGGGAGTATGGTGAAAATCCGCGTAGAGTACGTGGATGACATACTCTTGATAGGGAAAGAGTTTCCTATGCTACGCTCGATCAATCTCCGCTTATCACATGATTCTCCATATAGGATCAAAGTGATACCTCCTAAATCCTGAGTTTTAGATCTATGAGATAGATTTAATTGGATGTTAGGATTCTCACTAGTTGTAGTGAGATGGTATCAATCGATCCTGGGGAGAATCACTGGAAGTGTTCCAGGGTGATAAAAACGACTGAATGTCAGTCACAGGCATTGTCTTTACCCTCAGTAAAGGGACGGTATGTTGGAAGAGTTCCAAGATAGATACCGTGGCATACTAGAAGATAAAGGCAGGATACATCGCTACTTAATATGCTACCAAAGAGGATGTTTGGGTGTATATTAGTTCATGAGATGAACTAGGTTCCTACCATTGTGAGACAATGGAGTTGTGGCTTATGCCAAGGAACGACGGTCCCATCAGTGATCGAGACTTATTCTAAGGCAGTATCGCCTGATCCTGAAGATGTTTGATCTCTAGGGGATCGAGGTAAGGAGAGCAGATTTAGAGGATAACGCAGCGGATCCACTCACGAAGGCCTATTTCCAGAGAGAGACTTTTATGGGATGGTTGAGTATGAGATACTGCAACCACTGCTACAAATGGCCCTAGTGCAAGTGGGAGATTGTTAGTTATATGTATGCCCTAGAGGCCATTGCTATACATAGGATGTATATTGTAGTGGATGCTGGGATATATATAGGGAGGACTTTCTTGCTCGACATGATAGTATGCTGTCTGGTTACTCTTTACCTTAACGTGTATACTGATTGTCTCTCTGTTACATGTTGGTAAAGCCCTTAGGATGTGTACTTGACTACCTGGACTATGATGCGGATCATACTAGTCGGGACATGGTAGTCCATAAGTACATCCTTGAAAGTCCCTAGTCGTGGGTGTATCGAGATGGGGCATCGATATACCAGAGTAGACTAGCGTGTACCTTCTTGACCCATATAAATGGGCGATGGATGATCCCATATCCATTGGTGTTTGACATCGGAGATGATATACGGGTGCTCAGTAGAGACTGGGTACACTGGACGGACTCGCCGAGAACTCCCAGATGGTATTATACCTCACGTCAGATGGCAGTTCTCTGGTGACACTGGTACAGAGTAGTCTGTTGACCCGAGATCGTCATAGAGTCTTGTGTGGTTCCCACTGTTCTTTGATTTCCATCTTACCACGTCCAAGAGGGCATGCAAAACGGTGGTTTTTGGGTACAGTCCCGAGTCACATGGAGGCAATGAGCGATAGGAGGGGATTCGTCTCTCCCGGTATAAGGGGTTGATGTTGCGCTGTGTTCGATTGGCTATAACAGGAAATCCCTGGCCAGGGTTGCTGAGATTTACTGGTAAGTGGTACCAGTAGTTTCTCGAATTGTTATAGACCTCATATCGACACGACTTATCGAGCTATTAGGGTCTGACGTTTACCACCCCTAGGCAAGATATGCGACATATCAGACGATCAGACCGGACTGTACGGTTAGTGTTACTGGTTGGATTCACAGGAGTGTGAGCGGGCTTGCTCGTCGATCTTCTGATCGCTCAATACCCAGGTGGCCGTTACGTTTAGCAGACCGCTTGCGGCTTGTGGGTGTCTGATAAGATCATCATCCGCTGCCGGCGTATTGACGAGTCTTTAGAGTCCTACAAAGAGGTTTCCTGGCTCAAGCGAAACGAAATAGGAGCGCATATGAGATATGTGCGGGACCGAGAATAATGCGTGTATGTGATGCCGTATTTCATTCTCGCGTTGAATGTGTCGAATGGTTGTATGCGATATAACCTAGTTATCGAATCAAGGATTGATTCAATAAGCCGATACAATGGATACTAGCTGGTTATATGCGATATGACCGGATCATAGAATCAAGTGTTGATTCAATGATTTAATGCGTAATTATATATTTGATATATTACTTTACATTAACTAGTATTGGTTCACTTAAGATGGATTTTCTCACTTGAAGTGCACATTGTATATATATGATATAGTTTTGTGCACTAGTTTGTATCATGTTTGATGATGCATGCAAAATTGGGTGCATGTTTGATTTGAACCATGTTTAGGTTAATGGTTATGGTTTTAAAGTATTCACTTATTCATTTCATTTATATTCTTTATTTCTTTTGGCTAAAATGAAATGGTTGCTAATTTTGTCTTTTGTGGAAACTTCATGATGCTTTGAATTTGTAACCATTTTGTTTTATGTAAAAACCTAACCATTAGCTAAACTAGGGTTTGCTCTCTACAAGAGTTAAATCTAACCCAAGATTGCATTATGATAAGATCAATTTGATTTTATTATTGATTTATCATCTTCATCATATCTTCTTCTTCTTCTTCTTCTTCAAGAAGAAAGATGTTGATAGCTTCAATGGCAACTAGCCTAAACAAGTGAGAAATCCAAATCTAAAGTCTACCCACTTCCTATTTCTTCATCCTCTACCTCTTGCCAAGTTGTATAGGGTGTTTCATTCACAAGTTTTCAAGGCTTGGTGAAGTTGGAGCTTGTTCTAGCTATGCCTCGACGTAGATCATCTTCGGCATCAAACCGACGATCAAGCCCGCCTATTCTCCGATGAAGCCGACGCTAGAGCCCAGGAATTCATTTGAACAGCGAGGGGACTTCGTTGCGGAGCTATGGAGGTGGAGCACCGGATCTACAAAGGTTGTATTTCCGTTTAAACTTTAGTTAAGTTGTTAACTAGTTTCATTTTCGCCTAGATTTCTAGCCAACGATCCGTAGTCGGGTTTCTCGGCACCTAGATTTTTTGAAATTGGCATGGTTGATGTCTTGTAAGACCTCCTTAGCATGCCTAGGAACCCTACAGTTGCATCAAAGTTCTTTTCTGTGGATCTTTGCAGGGGTCACATGGTAGCACATGACTCTGGTTCTTTGCATGTTTTAAAGATCTGTTCATCTTTTAAGAATTAAATTCTTCATAGGGTTAAACCCTAACAATAAACTTTAGAGGAATTAAATTCCTGTGATTTTGAGAGAATTAGGTTCTCGATTAGGGTTAAACCCTAGTTCTGTCCATTCTGAAGGAATTAAATTCCTAGGGTTAAACCCTAATTTTATCTCAAAGGAATTAAATTCCTGTAATTCTGTGAGAATTAAATTCTCAAAACTCAGTTCCTCCTCTGTGTTTTAGATCTGCATGGCAGGATCTCAACCCAATGAGAATTAAATTCTCAGTTCATGGGGAGATGTGTACTTTGCAGATCGTCAACCAGAGAAAGAACTAAGTTCCTTTCTTTATATAAGAGTTAAACTCTTTGGAGAATTAAATTCTCCTTTGAAGCCTCCCTTTTCTTTTCTTTCCTAAGGTTTTCCTTTTACAGAGAATCAAAGGCTTTATCTCTCTCTCTCTCTCTCTGTGTATCAAAAGAAAAGGTCCCCGGTCCTTCCTCTTCTTTTCTTGGATCCTATTTATAGGAGAAGGAAAAGAATCAATCTGTTTAGTAAATCTCTCATTGAGAGATTTGATTTGTTCATTGCGAGATTTGATTTATATTTATCATTAATCTGGGCTTTAGATTGTTAGGTGAATTTTATTCACCATTGGATTTTAGATCCAAACATATCTCTTTGTTATTTCGGTGAGATTTAGGGGGAAATCTTTCCAAGTCTAAGATTTTTCCATAAATTGGTGATATTTAATCACCTTTAGATTTTTAATCCAACGGTTTCAGTTAACCCTTTTTCATTTTGGAATGATTTGAAAGATCTTCCCGCAGAATTTAATTTTGTCAAAGAATAAGGCTTTTAAAGCCGGTCACGTGACCCCTGGTCACATGTGGCCACGTGACCCCTGGTCACGTGTAGGCACGTGACCCCTGGGATAGGGTTCTCTTCTTTTGCGCTCTGTTCTCCGGCCGCTGCTTAACCATCACGTGCCAACATGTGACCACTGGTCACGTGTGAGCACGTGATGCCTCTTCTGAAGTTTCTTCTTGAGTTTTAATTAGAGAACAAATATGCTCTGCGCCGCTGCTTAACCATCACGTGCCAACACGTGACCACTGGTCACGTGTGAGCTCGTGATGCCCCATTCTGAAGCTTCTTCTTGACTTTTAATTAGCGAGCAAATATGCTCTGTGCCACTGCTAAACCATCACGTGCCAACACGTCACCACTGGTTACGTGTGAGCACGTGATGCCTCTTCTGAATCTTTTCATGATTTTTAATCAGGGAACAAATTCCCCCACAGCGTTGTTCTCTCGTGTCTGCACGTGAGTGCAACGCTGTCACTTTTGTGACCATCGGATCTGCCTTGGGAGTAGGGTAGATGAAACGTTTTCCATCTCATCCTATAAATGCCCATGTCTTTTCAAAAGAGCTTCTACTTTTCTCTTCTTCCTCCTTGCATACTTTTCTTTCTGAGAATTTAATTCTCCTTTCTAGAGCTTAGTTCTCTGTTCCAAAAATTTTCCAGAGTTTAACTCCGTTGACCGATTCCTTTTCCTCAGGTAATCATCTTGAGCGAATGAAGAACTTTCATACATAAAATTCTGTGGATTTAAATCCACATCAAGGGTTTCACCCTTTTAACATGAACCCATTTCCTTCAAGTTCATCAACAAAAAATAGAAAACCACTTAATCTTCGAACAGTAGATCTCTTAGGGTTCATATGATCTTTAGGGAGATGATGGTGACAGTTCAAATCCATGGAATTTAACTCCATAAAAAAAAATGTTTCTGGGAATTTAATTCCCCTTTTTAAAAGGAATTTAATTCTTACGAAGAACTAAGTTCTTCCCAAGGAGGCTTCTTAGGGTTTTCTTGCCTTAGGTTGTCCTTTTGTAATCAATGAAGAAGCAGCTTGCAATGATGTCTTTTATGGGAATTTAATTCCCTTGATCCTGTTTGATTTGTTGTAGAGTCCAAGGTGGATTTCTTTTAGGGGAGTGTGTAGGGTTACTTGAAGTCCCCTGTTTATTTAATGAGAATATTCCCTTTATCTCATTATAATTGCTTGGCCTCATTATTAACGAGCCGTCAACCTGATTCTGTGGGGTCCATGTGTTTTGTAGCCATTGGTCCCATAAAAAGAGTCTGATGTTGCTTTCTTCAACTGTCTTCATATATACAGTTATGCTGATATATATATATATATATTGCTGGCTTTACTTTTGACAGTTTCCTTTATTTGATTTCAGGTGCGATGGCTTCTATTCCGTGCTTCCCCTTCACTCGTTCGGAGGCCGCTTTTCCTCAATCACCATCCGACGAGGAAGCGATGGCGATGATCCGGGCTCATGACCCGAACTGCACCAGCTTACTTCTATGGAGAACTTGGTACAGTCATATCATTCGAGTTCGCCGGAGTTTCCTCTGTGAAGTGCCGACAGAGCCTACTTTCCCGTTCTTGCCGATGGACACTCCGAGGACGGTTTTCGCTGTGGAGATGCCAAATTTGACTCCAACGAGACGGCTCGAGCCTTCAACAACCGGTATCCCAAACCACCCGATCCCTGTTATAGATATCCTGGGACGACGCATTTGTCAGGGTGAGGCCCACCCATGGGGACAGATTTATAAGATAGAGCTCACTCCTCGACAACCCACAGGCTACCTCCTATGGGCTCGCTATATCCTTGCTACCCATCGTGCGCGGCTGTAGAAGGTCGGGCTTTACCAGGCAATATATGCGTCGCTCTTCCATTATCAATCCCCGCATGCCTGGTGGGTGAAGGCGTTCTTGAATCAATGGAATCTCCCCACCAACACTTTTCTTCTGGGGGACAGAGAGGTTTCGATCTCTTTGAGGGAGTTTTATATGATCTCGGGGCTGCCAATTCAAGGGACACTTTATGAGGAGTTGCTGCCCTCTGATGAATACGTTTTTGAACCTGAGCCCTCACCGCTTGACGGCTTGTCTGCCGATTACGCCTTCCGCCACAAGCGTCCCAGCTTGATCAATGTGATAGGTGTCTTTGATCGATTGTTCACCAAATCTGAGGAGCAGGGCGTGACTTTTAAGAGCTTCATTGCCTGTTACCATCGCGAGGGCGTCTTGTCGAAGGAAGCTCCGATATTCGCAAATATTAAAGACCCCTTTGGGTTTGGTCCGAAGAAGCTGTCGACCAATGAATCGGATCTACCGCAGTACTACATCCCCATAATGTCGCCGATGTCTTTCGAATCCATCGCAGCTCCCGGCATGGATGAGGAGACGTTCTTCGTTGGGTTTATCAGTGTCTGGCTCTGCTGGTTTGTCATCCCTATGCATCGCCGCTTTATGAGAGCTTCGGTCATCTATCCGGCTCACCGCATAGCTGAGGGAACGCGGCTGGCCATTGGCATCCCGGCATTGGCGCATCTCTATCGGTTGGGCGCTGCAGCTAATACTTCCTGCCCTGGCGTAGATGTGGTAAATATCTCGCTTCACTACTTTACGTCTTGGATCGAAATGCACATCTTGGTTGCTTTTGCTATTCATCAAAGGCCCGCATTCTACGACGCTTATACCTTCCCGAGGCTTATGCGATTGGTGGATGCTTCTGCCGCTGACCTGACTCAATTCGGGGCTATTCGGGCGCTGATTTCTTCTGATGCTACTGCTGGCGGGTTGGTTTTTAATGATCAGGTCTTATCTTCTTTCGTGGGTTCAGCCCAGCAGCTTTGGGATCGGTCGATAGATAACGCGCCCTCTTTGAAACCCCGGGAGGCCGCACGCTTATACGCAATCAGACCGGGTTACCTGGTATTCCGTCAGGATAGCGCGGCCCTCTTCATGCAGTACAACCCGCACCGCTTTACCCGGCAGTTTGGTTATGATCAGGGTATCCCGTTTGAGGCTTTCATAGTCGTACCGGTTCCTTCGCTTGATGCCGTTCGAGATGCCGCCCATCATTTTGTGAGGCTGAACACGGGTTCTCAGTTTATGATCCCCGATGGTGAATACATGCCGCGATGCGTGGGATCGTTCACAGGTTGGTATCTCCATCGAGTCAACCCGATTATTCTTGAGGAAAGAAAGGTGCTTCTTGGTCATGGTGCCCCTATTCAGGTTCCGGCCACAGAAGCTACGCTGCGACCGCGCGCCCCGGTCCGCTTTCCCCTGAGGGATACCGACACCGCGCTTATTCCGGGGGAGTCGGGGGTGGATCTTACTCCAACAGCTGGTATGCCCCTGGGTACACGGTCACGGGGTAGACGGGCTCCGGTAACAGCTCAACCACCCGAGGCAGCCTCGCCCCTCTTGGCATCGACAATGGCGGTGTCATCCTCGGTTGTGGCACCAAGCGAGGGTAATAGGGATGAGGGTGTTGAAGGTGACGTGGGCTGCCGCCGCACCAAGGCTTCCGGGGGGGGAAGAGGCGGTCGTCTTCGACGTCCGGTTCTGGATCTAAGAGGCGGAGGAGGGTGGCCACAAACTTACTTGATTCTTTAAAGGAGTCTGAGCCCATACTTCCAGATGAGCCGTTGGTCGTGCAAGAGTCGGACGCTGGTCTTCTCTTCCCGGGCTCGGCTGCAGAGTGTTGGATATAGTGCCCTCAAAGTCAATTATTGGATCGCAGGTACGATATTGCAATGATTGAGACAGGACCTATACCGATATGACAGTCTTGCTCGAGATGATAGTATGCTATCTGGTTTGTCTTTATTATTGTATATATGCTTTAGTTCACTATTTCATGATGATAGAGCCCATAAAATTCTTGCTTGACTGGCAGGAGTATGATGGCTATCATATACGTGGGAGCTGGGGTCTATAAGCACATCCTTAAAGTGTCCCTAGTCATAGGAGTTTCGAGATAGGGAATCGATACTCCAGAGTAGACTAGTGTATACAGTCGAGACCCCGACGAGGGGCAGTGGCTGGTCTCACAAGCCATTGGTGTCAGTTGGTTCACCTAAGATGTATACAGGTGCTCATTGGGTTATGAGTACACCGGACAGGACTCGCAGGGAACATGCTAGTTGGTATTATACATATCGTCAGATAGCAGTTCCCTGGTGACATGTGTACAGGTTAGTTTGTCGACCTGAGATTGTCATTTGTCTCATGTGAGTTCCCATTGTGCTTTGATTTCTACCCTTCCACGTTCAAAGGAGACGTGCAAACAGGTATTTTTTGGGTACAGTCCCGAGCCACATGGAGGCAGTGAGCTAATCGTCGGGGATTTGTCTCTCCCGGTATTGGGGGTTGATGTCGCACAGTGCACGGGTGGCCATCACTAGAAATCCTCAGCTGAGGTAGTGGAGAATTACTGATTTGGATCAGTAGTTTTCTCAGGTGGTGATGGGCTTCATCCCGACACGATTTATCGCGTTATTAGGGGTCTGACTTTATCCACCCTCCTAGACTCAATATGCGTTACTCTTTAGACGAACGGACCAGAATGTACGGATATTGTCACTGTTAGGCTCAGTAGGGTTTATGGATGAGTTCGCTCGTCAGCTTCCCTTCCAATCAATACATAGGGAACCGTTAAGTACAGCTTGTACCTCTGACGTGCTAGAGGTTATACCCAGTGCCAGTGTGTTGATGAGTCATTAGAGTCCCCCACAGACAGTTTCCCAAGTTCGGGCGAAACGTTGTAGAGTCCGTATGGTTTTATGGCAAGGTTCGGAAAATGCACGTGTCATATTTCGGGCAGATAATACTGGTAGGCTTTGGTTTAAGCCGGATCCGAGTATTATACTGTGTAGATATAATATCTTTGTCTCAGTTGCATTTGTATTCGGTCATAATACAAATGCGGGTATGTTTATATTGATACGGGGTTATCCTGAAATTCGTTTCAGGATCACTTTTGGAAGTTTCCAGTTTCCAGTTTCCAGTTTTCTATCAGCCGTATTTAACATTCGGTTAAATGCGGATTTATCTTTTCTTCACTTGGGTGAGTCATGAGGGTGAGTTATATGGATGGTTCTAGAATTGGTGACTAAGTTTTCATGACTCATTGTTGCATTAATGAGTTGATGAGGTGTTTAAGTGAGTCACCTTTTGCATTAATGTTTCTTGTAATGCTTAAGGATATTTGTTGTTGATCTTTTTCTTTATGGTTACCACCTTGCTCCTACACTCACCCCCACCTCCTCTTATATATGGCCGGCCCCTTCTTGAGAGAAGATGAGGGTTATAGTTGCTTGATAAAAGATTTATGATTGCTTTGGGATTCATGGAAATTAGATAGAAACATTTCTCATTTCATTCTAATCCAAAAAGGCAACTTCATTAACCGTTCATCCATACCTTTGGATGTAACGAGACAAAGTGTTCTACTCATTCTCTACATCATCTTGGTCGTGTCTTTTAGCAAACTTGACGACCGAGTTGCCTCGGTTCAGAGGCGGGAGCCCGTTTAAAGATCCGTCGACGTGGTGCCACCTGGACGAGAAGAATGGAGATTCAGGAGATCAGAGAAGCCGCAACAAAGTGTAGGATGATGGTTGAAGACCAAAGGACTCAGATCGTTCGGTATAACATTTCTACCCACTTTGTATTTTGTTAGTTTAGCTTTAATGGCATATCCGGGTTATAGTACGCTTTAGCGCCAGTTTGTAAAAAGTTTTTGTTTCGCATTTGGCGTCTGTTAGACGGCCGGGACGCTACCGTGGACTTACAGTGGTATCAGAGACTCACCATTAAGCTATACTAACTTGTGCTAACGTGTTTAAAACATCGATCGAACGGATTTTCAAAAATCGCAATTTCCATGTGTAAAGTTTCTATCGATTTTAAAACAGGCCTAAAAATTATTTTGCACATACAAGAAAATTGAGCATGTTTTTTAAAGGACACAGAAGAAATTTGACTCACCGTTCCGATCGTACAGCCGCGGATCCCCCGCTAAAGCCAAGCTTTGTCCGCGGAACCGCGGCCATAATGGTGAATCAGTGTGCCATTTTTCTTCTGGGGCTTCTACAGGGGAAATTGGGGTTTCTGGTAAAGTTCTTTTGGGCCCAGTTTTTGTAATTGTACAGCAGATGTACGTGGGGCCCACTTCGGGAAGTTTTGTCGATCGAAATTTTAAACTTGTTAGTATGCAGTACTTACTTTATATCTCCGACCGGGAATGTCATTTGAGCGGTAAACCGCGTCTAATTGCTATAGTCCTTTTAGACGGGTTTGCGAACGCGACATTTGCGTTGATGTTCTGTGTTGTGCTGTGATGTTGCGGATTTGTCGTGGTGGATAGCAGGGTGAAATGATAGTGAAGTTTTGATTTATTTGTACATTTGATATTGCGGGGCGAGCGTCCAACATGTGTACTGCCGTCACTGCCTGTTGTATAATATTCTTTTGGGGCACGACCGGTTTGAGGTCGATGTACCCGTTGTACATATTTTTATTTCTGTACTAGGTTTACCCCACGACGGAGTGCACGGATAGCCGTGTTCTGGAGGGCAACGGGTCCGTATCTCATGGCTTTGAGAGGCAGAGGGGCCTCACTCTAGAATTGACAGACTATTCGCCGCACTCGTAGGGGGTACAGGTTGACCCAAGGAGGGGTGCTCAAGTTACCGGATTCCGTGAAGTGCAGGGTGGTCCATTCATTTTGCTATAAGGGCTGCCTCGCTTCAGGTTTTGGCGGGTAACTTTCCGCACCCATAAGGGTCTAGGTTTCATTGCACAGGCTATCCACATGACCACGGGAACGTCGGGTTTCAGTAGCGGCTCTGTGAAACCCGGGGATCCCAGATTATCTGGATTGTTCTGTGATGCTTATTACTTTTTCTATAATGTTGCATAATATCATGCCTGGAGTGATTATTGCATATTGGTATTTATACTATTAGATGTTGTATATGTTTTACACCCGCGCTAGTCCAGTCCCAGCTCTGTCGTTAGTTAAGTAACCTAACAGGTGATGACGAGACCCTGTGACGAATGCGGATGGCATATACGTACATTTTATTTTTCGTTCTTTTCTGGTGTGATTAATTGATGGGACTGTGTTGATTCTTATCAATGCAAGATAAAACAAACCTATATTTGATGTTGTTGGAACAAATTTTAAAAGTGTTATCATAAATATGTTTCCTTTTGCTTTGCATCGCGATATTCAGTTAGAATATCCTGCACCTCATTCGACGAGGCAAGGGCCGAGATCCCTTCACCTGGAGAGACCCCTTGGGCAGAAGTTTACGTCAGTGTAATAACTTCAATATAGTCGATTACAAGTTGCATTGCATCAAGGTATTCAGTTGGAATATCCTGCACCTCATTCCACGAGGAAAAAGCTGAGATCCCTTCACCGGGAGTGACCTCTTTAGCAAAAGGTTTTCATCACAATATTTTTATAAAAAGCAATCAAGTTCCTTCAACGAGATCAAGTTCATTACGTTAAAGTTTTTTCGCCAAAAACCAGTCGTAGCCCTCGTCATTTCTTATGGATAGTCAGTAGTATTCAAGCTATGTTTGTTGACTAAAGTCAAGGCATAGTGTTTGGTAGCTGCTGAATATTCATCTGTTGCATAGATAGATGTGTTGGTTTGGGACAGTCGTATTACCTTGTTGACTAAAGTCAAGGGTATGTACGGGTGTGTTCAAATCAACCTGGATAATGACGGGTAGAACTGGACATCTGACTTATGATTTGTTGACTAAAGTCAAGGTCATAAGAGCATGAGGTAAAAATCTCATCGGGAGTTTCAAACATACAAGAAACTTGCCAGGCATGTGTATACCTTCTGGAGTGTGATAACTTGAGTGGCTTCCATCAAGTTATCATGCGATGATAGTTGGATCCCGATTCTCACTGATGAGTTGGTTTACTCCTCGGGTGATCCCGCCTAATTCTTCTTTCAGGTTTGGAGGAGAATTTGAGATTACAGTGGGAGCTTTCCTGATTAGATAAAGTGATAACTATTCTGATCTAGGTTAGAGTGCACGCAGAGTGTTTCTTTTCTCTCTCTCTTTAGCAGCGACCTTTGACCGACCCTAGACTATGACTCAGTGACCAAGTTGACCGAACCTTCTTAAAATACTGGCTTTTGGATTGTCCGAGTTGCATAAGTCATTGCCACTCCTTCTTTTACCTTTTGCATTTCTCAGAATACCCCGTATTACTACGGACATCCACTTCCACTGGATAGATCCATCGTATGGTTATATACGAACTCGAAGGGACTTCTTCGAGGATGGATCCAGGTTCAGGAGAAATAGAATTAGTTTATTCAGTTGTCTTTTATTATCACATTCTCTTAGGTTGTGAGTACTCCTAGGTTTAGGAGGGTACACCTATTACGCTTATTGGATAGTCTTATTCCAAACCATAGGCAGGTGCCGAAAGGTAGGGAATGAAGAAAATTAATTAGCCTAAGTAGGGTGTGTAAGTGCATGGCGGCGCCCCAGCCGTCAATCCGACGGCCAAATGTTGAAGCGGTGATAAACTTTAAATTTTACTTGAACTGGCAAACCGCCGCGCACTAATACCCGGATCGAACCATTAACTAGTCCTAGCTAACTACAAGATGGGGAGGAGAGATATACCGATAGATCCGAGTCCTCCGGTCTTCTCGTCGTCGTCCCGATCTCCTGCGGAAGCTTCGGTCTCCACCTCGTCGCCGGAAGTGCACCACATCACCTACTTCTTTTACGGGCTCCCACCTCAATGCCGAGGCAACTCGGGCACGAAGCTGGCTAGTCGACGTGTCCAAGATTTGCTGTAGAATATGTGTAGAACCATGTCTCATTTTTGGGGTAGTGGAATTGCCTTATGGTGGAGTTATGATACTTGGAGTTTTTCTTGGGAATTTTGGTGAAGAAAATGATATGACATCAACCAAAATTCCCCACATCAAAATTTGGACAGCCCCTTTGGGGGGGTGGCCGGCCATGGCTTGTGGAGGGGTGAATGAGAGAGTGGGAATGTATCAAAAATGAGAGCCATACTCATATGATACCCAAGAGAGAGAAAGGAATGGTTATCATACAAAAAGAATCATCACAAAATCAAACCCACACTCAACTAACAACCATCTTTCATCATCAACAATCATGTCTACAAAAGTCATGCCATCATGATAAGAAGTCAAGTCAAAAGGTCAAGGTATGGAGCAACCATGATGGAGTCAAAAAGTCAAGTGATCATGACACAAGAATATGCAAAGAACCCCTCCATAAATACTTATTTGCAACAATGCAAATAAGCCCTCCTCCACCAATCTTCGGCCAATGAACGATAGAAAGGAAATTGGCCGAAAAGGAAAGCAAACTGGCAACTCCAGAAAACTGGTCCCGTAATAAATTACTGGAAAACCCCGATACTGTGCATACACACCCGCATTTGTATTCCGACCGAAATACAAATGCAATGAGACAAAATCTACACTGTACTATACTAGGATTCGGCTTAAACCAAAGCCGGCTAGTAATATCCGTTCGATCCTGATCCGTGCAATACCGCACGTATCTGATCGAACCCTACCATATATCCATACGGCCTATAGTACAAACTGTCCGATCCTGATCCGTGCAATACCGCACGTATCTGATCGGACCTTGCCATATCTCCATACGGCCTCTACAACTTTTCGCCCGAAAGCTGAGTAACTGAATGTGGGGGACTCTAAAGACTCGTCAATACCTTGGTTGTGGATTTAACCACTAGCACGTCAGAGGTATAAGCCAATACGTAACGGGCTACCAGGTATTGACTAAAAGGGACGTCTGTGAGCGAACTCAGCCTGACAACCCTACTGAGCCTGTCAGTGACAATATCCGTACAGTCCGGTCCGTTCGTCTATGAGTATCGCATGGCGGGGCTAGGGGGTTGGTAAAAGTCAGACCCCCAAAAGCGGTACAAGTCGTGTCGGAGTGTAGCCCAGAACACCCTGAGATACTACTGGAATACCTACCAGTAAATCTCCTTGCCTCGGCCGAGGGCTTCGTGTAATGGCTCTCCTAGACACAGCACGACCTCACCCCCAATACCGGGATAGACGAACCCCTGAAGACACGCTCACTGCCTCCATGTGGCTCGGGACTGTACCCAACTAAAACCTGTTTGCACGACTCCTTTGAGTCGTGGTAGGGTAGTAATCAAAGTACAGTGGGAACTCACACAAGACAAATGACGAACCCCAGGTTGATGAACTAACCTGTACACATGTCACCAGGGAACTGCCATCTGACGTCTGGTATATGACCAACTAGCATGTTCCCGGCGAGTCATGTCCGGTGTACTCATAACCCAATGAGCACCTGTATACATCTTAGGTGATCCAACTGACACCAGTGGCTTGTGAGACCGGCCACCGCCCCTCGTCGAGGTCTCGACTGTATACACTAGTCTACTCTGGAGTATCGATGCCCTGTCTCGAAACTCATACGACTAGGGACCATTTAAGGATATGCTTGTAGACCCCCCGCTCGCACTTATATGATCACCCTCATACTGCTGGTGGTCAAGCAAGAATCCTAGGGGCTCTATCAACGTGTAATAGCGACTTGTCAGGTCACCTAAAGTGGTACACGATGATAAAGGTAAACCAGATAGCATACTATCATCTCGAGTAAGACTGTCCTACCGGGATAGGTCCTCCATCAATCATTGCAATCACGTACCTGTGACCTAATAATTGACTCTGAGGGCACTATCTCCAACAATCTCCCACTTGCACTCAAGGCTAATTATTGCGATGTCGCATACTCACAGCCCGTGTGATACCGAACACCCAACTCCTCTACTAGTCAGTCTCAGAAAGCTCGTTTGCGAAACTATTGTGTTCGAGGAATAGCCTTAGTGAGTGGACCCGCTTTGTTGTCTCTTTCTATGTCTCTCTATATCTCAAGTTCACGGAGAAAGCCATCTCCCGAAATGAGCAATACCTGTCTTAGAATGTGTCTGGATGTCTGATGGGACCTATCTCATAAATGAACTCCAAATCCAAACTTCTTAGACTGTATCGTCAACTGAACTTAATCAGTATCCTGCGCCATGCCACCCTCAGTATTGCCTTGGACCACCTGTCCAAAATACTGCCCCTCATCAGAAGGAAAAACTATAACTCTGACAACCTCCTTGTCGTCCATGTCACCTTGGAAGCCTGGAATGATAACTGTCTCCTGAATAAGGCTGTCGTTATCATATCCCTAGAACATCCAATTATGTTCTAAAACTGCTTCCGACTGCTTCTCCAGGATTGGATCAATGTCAACTTATTGCATCTAGTGCAAGAACAACATCTGGTGTGGTACTTGACATCTCATGATTGACTCAATTGCCTAAGCAAGTGATCAGCCAATCATGCACATCCCTCTCTACTTTAGTCTATAAGACACCTTTAGAGAGGGTGACTCCATTACCTGCAGGTATACTACCGTCCTAGGAGTCGCCCATTCTAAATACTCTTAGAATGCTATCCAAGTACCCTGATTGGGAAACCACCCAAATCTAGATCCAAAACCATAGATCTAGTAACCAGTATGTCTGATACAAAATCCACTTCCTTTATGGAGAAACCACTGTGTGACAACCAAAGAATAACCGATCATAGTATAGGAATATCACTTCCTACTCTGTGTATGTCATCCAAATACCATGACATCACACCCTACTACCTTCTCAACAGATCCATCCCCTATTCTGATGAAGTCAAACCTATGACTGTCATATCAGAAATAGATGATCTATCTCCGCTATATCTGCTTTAGTCTATAAATAGACATAAGCCACCTGTCCACCAATGCTTTCGCTGCTCCCACTGAATACGACAACCCTCCGGCAGAGTCATATAGACGTACACTTCTAAAACTAGTTTAGAACGACGCTATACTCATCCTCCCGCCGGGTCTCGCAGCCTGGAACAACAGCAATGGTAATTGTGGGTAAACAAGAACTTCCCTGTCACCGTCCTTGAGGCTACCGTAGTACCTCTCGGGTACCTGAAGTTACCCACCTTATCTGCGGAGTGGCCAATGGAATGTCAATCCAGATTGAATTTTTAGGTTCCTTATCAAATCTTCAGTAATCGTTTGTGGTTCTGGAATCGCTTCCAGTTCTACCATACTCCCACTACTGTTTTTTGAAAAAATCCATTTTTAATAAAACTGTGGCGAGTCTAGAACAATATTGCTATTGTTCATCCAGATGGTAGAAAGTCAACTCTCGTCATAGCCTGGGTCAACCCACAAACAGCCATTACAGAAACGTGCCTTGAGTTATCCAGAGTCTGGTTTTAATCATAAGCCGGACAACTCCCCGTACCTTAACATCGTTAAGATATGAACTGTTCTATATCCAATATAGAAACAGAGGCACTGATTTAATTGAACCAGATCTAAATCATCCAGCTATATCTAGTGCATGTCAACTAAATGGAAGAAGGCCGATCAGCGTTACTCAACTTAGGAATACTTCCAATTATGAGTAACCTGAAAGAGAAGCAAGATCTCTTTATCATTACTATCAACTGAATACCATGCACAAGTGCCTACATCTTCGATTGCTTTGAAGAATCCCGATACTTGCTACACTTGGTTCTCTACTCTATTCAAATACCTATAACTTCTCAAAATTCGGACCCTGTGTTTCCACGAAACACCTGTCTAAAAACTAGAGAAGTCATAAGTAAACCGAATATAGTACGAGGACCAACCCCTCTGTCCTGATGGACCCTGGACAACATACAATACTTTGTATAAGTCCCTTGAGTCTGATAACTCATTCACTGTGTGTCGTAGGTCGAAAACTGTACTTATGGTTAAGAAGAATTACACCGCTGTTTAATGCTCCTTACCTAACCATCCACTGATATAGGTAAATGTCGCAGACATAATTTCATAAAGGTATATCTCACTCTATGAAATTAGACGTACAGATATATCAATTTGAAATTGGTGCACAACAGCGGATATTCAAAACCAAATATTTGCTGACCGGCAAACAGCCCAGGTGATCTCCTCAAATATCACTGATTACAACGAATCCCGATATAATGAGGATGATCACCCAATTCCCAATAACTTACTCCCACTCATCATCTGTAAAACCATACAGATGTGAGAATCATACCTGGTAAATACATACCTTGGAGTAAGTATCTAATCGGGAAATCAGTTTTCCTTTAACAGTACACAGTGAAACTGAAACATTGAAATGTTTCGATGGGGTATCCCGGTATTCCTAGTAATGCCTCTTCCAGATTCACGACTGTAACCGTATAATTCTTTGCCACCTCTCCAAATCCCTTCATATGTCTTTAGTCATTACCTTCTGCACACCCCTTTAGGCCAAACGGTTTTCTTCCTTCCCTACCGTTCGGCACCAGCCTATGGTTTGGAAGAAGACTATGCAATAAGCATAATGGGTGTACTGTCCTAATCCTAGGAACACCCGCAATGCGAGAGAAGGTGAAGATAAAAGACACCTGAATAAACCTTATTCTTATTTCTCCTGAACCAGAATCCATCCCCGAACTGGAATAAGTTCCTTTCGAGTTCGTATATAACCATACGATGGAGTATCCAAATAAACTGTGGATCTTCGTAGTGATACGGAGTGTCCTGGAGAAATACAAAGGTGATTTAGGATTGGCGAAGGAATACTTGGTTTGGTCGTGAATATCTGTTGCAATTTACTTTGCCCTCTTACTAATCCCTTGCTTTGTCTTAACTTAATACCTTCTGCACACCATCGTTATGCTAATTGGTTTTCTTCATTCCCTACCGGTCGGCACCAGCCTAAGGTTTGGAAGAAGACTATCCAATTTGCGTAATAGGTGTACTATCTCCTAAACCAAGGAGTACTCGCAACTTGGGAGAAGGTAAAAAGGAAAAGACAACTGAATAATCCAATCCGTTTTCTCCAGAACCTGAAACCATCCTCGAATTCCTTCGAGTTCATATCTAACCATACGATGGTTTTGTCAAATGGAAGTGGACGTTCGTAGCAGTATGGGGTGTCCTGGAGAAAAGGGTAAAAGTAGGAGTGGCAATGAGGTTTGCAACTCTGACAATCCAAAAGCCAGTGTTAAGAAGGTTCGGTCAACTTGGTCACTGAGTCATAGTCTTAGGGTCGGGTCAATGGTCGCTGCCAAAGAGAGAGAGAAAAGAAACACTCAGCGTGCACTCTAACCTAGATCAGAATGCTTACCAATTTATCTAATCTGGAAACCTCCCACTGTACCTCAAATTCTCCTCCAAACCTAAAAGAAGAATTAGTCAGGATCACCCGAGGAGTATACCAACTCATCTGTGGGAATCGGGATCCAACTATCATCGCATGACAACGTGACGGAATCCGCTCATGGTATCACACTCCAGAAGGTATGCGCATGTCTGGCAAGTTTCAGTTCTTTTGAAACTCCCGATGTGATTTCTGCCCAATGCTCTTATGACCTTGACTTTGGCCAACAAATCATAAGTCACATGTCAAGTTCTACCCGTCATTCTCTAGGTTGATTCGAATCCACCCACACAAGCCCTTGACTTTGGCCAACAAGGCTATACGACTGTTCCAAACCAACGCATCTATCTATGCTGCATATGAATAACCAACAGCTACCAAACACTGTGCCTTGACTTTGGCCAACAAACACAGCTTGAATACTATTGACTACCCATATGAAACGACGGAGGGCTATGAATGGTTTCTGGCGAAAACCTTTAACGTAAAGAACTTGATATCGTTGAAGGAACTGATAGCTTTTTGAAAATATAGTGACGAAAACCATTGCTAAAGAGGTCACTCCCGGTGAAGGGATCTCGACTCTTTCCCCGTAGAATGAGGTGCAGGGCATTCCAACTGAATACTACGGTGCAAAGCAAAAGTAATCGGCTATAGTGAAGTTAATGCCCTGACGCAAACTTTTTGTCCAAGGGGTCACTCCCGGTGAAGGGATCTCGGCCCTTGCCTCGTCGACTGAGGAGCAGGATATTCCAACTGAATAACACGATGCAAAACAAAAGTGAACGTCCTTGCAATAATAGCTTTTTGAAAAGTGTTCCAACAACATCAGATTAGGTTTGTTTTTAACTTGCATTGATCCAAATCAACGCAGTCCCATCAATTGATCACACCATAAAGAACGAAAATATACTGATGTACGTATATGCCATCCGCATTCGCCACTGGGTCCCGTCATTACCCGTTAAGTTAGCTAACTAACGACAGAGCGGGGACTGGACTAGCGCGGAAGCAAAACATATACAACATCTACTAATATATATACCAATATATTATATTCGCTCAAGGCGTGATAAAATGCAACATCACAGAAATGTACAGCATCACAGAAACAATACAGATATCTGGGATCCCCGGGTTTCACAGAGCCACTACTGAAACCCGACGTTCCCCTGGTCGTGTGGATAGCCTGTGCAATGAAATCCTAGACCCCTACGGGCGCGGCAAGTTACCCGCCAAAACCTGAAGCAAGGCAGCCCCCTTCAGCAACGTGAATGGACCACCCAGCACTTCACGGAATCCGGTAACTTGGGCACCCCACTTGGGTCAACCTGTACCCCCTACGAGTGCGGCGAATAGCCCGCCAATTCTAGAGTGAAGCCCCCTCCGTCTCAATGCCATGAGATGCGGGCTTGTTGCCCTCTAGAACCCGGCTATCCGAGCACCCCTCCGCGGGGTAATCCTAGTACAGAAAGTAAAATATACATACAACGGGTACATCGACCGCAACCTGGCCATGCCCCAAAATAATAATACAAACAGGCAGTGACGGCAGTCCACATGTCGGACGCTCGCCTCGCAATATCAAATGTACATAATACAACCACAACTGTACTAGCATTGCATCCAGGCTGTCCCCCACGACCGATCCGCAACATCACAGCAAAAAAAGAACATCAACGTGAAAGTCACGTTCGCAAATCCGTCTAACCGGGCTATAGCAGTTAGACATGATTTACCGATCAAGTGACATTCACGGTCGCAGATATAATGTAAATACTGTGAAATAATGTGTTTAAAATATTCCGATCGATCAAATTTTAACAAGTGGGCCCCAAGTACTACTGTAGCACATCAAGAAACTCTGGGCCCAATATTAATATTCCAAAACTCCTAAAATCACCCCAGAAAGGAACTGTAGAAATTGGATACAGTGATCACTCTATTGTGCGGCGGAACCGCGGCCTAAAGGGGGGTTTGGCCGCGGTTCCGCGCTCCCATTGGAGAATCACAGTGTCGAATTTCTACAGTATCCTTATAATTTCCAGTACATCAATTTTATACACCCTGAAAAAAATTTCGACACCAAAAATTTCCAACAGAAAACTGATGTGATCAAAATACGGTTTTTGGAATTTTGGTCGATCGGAAATGCAAAACACATTAAACCAAGCTAGACTAAGTTAATGGCGAGGCTCTGATACCACTGTAAGTGCACGGCGGCGCCCCGGCCGTCAATCCGACGGCCAAATGCGGAAGCGGTGATAAACTTTAAATTTTACTTGAACTGGCAAACCGCCGCGCACTAATACCCGGATCGAACCATTAACTAGTCCTAGCTAACTACAAGATGGGGAGGAGAGATATACCGACAGATCCGAGTCCTCCGGTCTTCTCGTCGTCGTCCCGATCTCCTGCGGAAGCTCCGGTCTCCACCTCGTCGCCGGAAGTGCACCACATCGCCTACTTCTTTTACGGGCTCCCACCTCAATGCTGAGGCAACTCGGGCACGAAGCTGGCTAGTCGATGTGCCCAAGATTTGCTGTAGAATATGTGTAGAACCATGTCTCATTTTTGGGGTAGTGGAATGTAAGTCCACGTTGCGACCCCCGGTTCTTACGGGGAGGCGGAAACGGTATAAAATCAAAATTTTAACGCAAGAGGCAACATGGACTAAGCTAGGTCGGGATCTTTACCTAAACTAAAACTAGCATACTAAGCTAAAGATATTTAGCTACTCGGATAGAGATGGTTATACCTAGCTTGTCTTGAACTCCTTCTCTTCAAGCTCCGATGGTGGTCCGATGGCTCCTTGTCGTCGTCTCCGTACGCCGAAGATAGATCCACTTGAAAGCTCCAACCTTTAGCTCCTTCTTCGTTCTTTGAAGAAACTAGTTCACTTGGTTTGCTAAACCTAGTGAACTAGAATGAGTAGAGATGATTTAGAATGGGATTTTATCTATGGTTCTTGATTCTCAACTCATGAGACAAGAGAACCATAGATCAAGAGAGGGAGCAAGAGGTTGAGGGTGAGAGCAAGAGGAGAGCTCAAGAACAAGAGAGAGAATGAGCAAGAAAGAATGAGGCTCTCTTTTCCTTTCACCCTCTCATAATCCAAAGTGATCATAACTCATCATATCAAAAAAGTCTTTGGTGATGGTTAGAAGCAACCATAAGGTTATCATATCATGCACTCATTTTACTCAAAAAAGCAAGCAAGAAAAAAAAGTCTTTGGCATGAAATGATAACCATGGTTATCATGATGGTCAACTAGTCAACCGGTCAACAAGTCAACAAAAGTCAACAAGTCAACAAAGTCAACAAGTCAACAAAAGTCAACAAGTCAAAAAACCATATCACCATAATACTTAATTAATATAATAGTTAATCACAAATCATATTCTCATTAGGGTTGAGCAAAAAGTCAAAAGTCAACGGTCAACTGTCAACAACCCTAATGAGAATCCACTGCCTCTGCCTCCCTGTCAACTGTGCATACACACCCGCATCCGCGTTCCGAGGAACACGAATGCAAACTGGATAAATCCAATCCCATAAGGTACACTAGGATCTGGCTTAAACCAAAGCCCGCTAGTGTAAACTGTCCGGACACTGTACGTGCACAAGTGCACGGATGTGACCGAACCCTGTCGCAAAACCATGCGACCTGTCGCAATACCATGCGACCTCTACTCTTTTGCCTAAAGGCGAAAAGCTTTCTGTGTGGGACTCTAAAGACTCGACACTACGCTGGCAGTGGGTTTAACCACAGACCGCAAGCGGCACTAGCTGTGCGTAACGGTCCCCAGGTAATGCCGACAAGAAGACCGACGAGGCGAAACCCATCTGAACTCCTACTGAGCCTGAGTGTGACATTCTCCGTACAGTCCGGTCTGTTCGTCTGATACATCGCATGGCGGGCCTAGGGGGCGGTAAACGTCAGTCCCCCAATAGCGGTACAAGTCGTGCCGGAGCGAAGCCCAAAACACCCTGAGATAACACTGGAAACCTACCAGTATATCTCGTTTGCCCTGGCCAGGGACTACTCGTGTAATGGCTCTCCTAGACACAGCGCGATGTCAACCCCCAATACCGGGAGAGACGAATCCTGTCTAACCGTCACTGCCTCCAAGTGCTTCGGGACTGCACCCAACCACCACCTGTTTGCACGACTCCTTTTAGCCGTGGTAGGGTAGTGATCAAAGTACAGTGGGAACACACCCGAGGCGAAGTGACAGTGTCAAGTCAGCGGACTAAGCTGTACTCATGTCACCTGGGAACTGATAACTGACGATAGGTATAATACCAACTAGTCAGTTCCCGACGAGTCCTGTCCAGTGTACCCGTAACCTAACGAGCACCCGCATACTATCTCAAGTACGACGTACTGACGGCTGTGGGACAGACCGTCTCCCACACTGGGATGAGAAGCGCATGCGCTGGTCTACTCCGGAGTAT
The DNA here is from genome assembly GCA_030015575.1 of Agapanthus africanus. Lineage (NCBI taxonomy): Eukaryota > Viridiplantae > Streptophyta > Magnoliopsida > Asparagales > Amaryllidaceae > Agapanthus > Agapanthus africanus. The sequence goes on from CM057337.1 coordinate 547,219,409, forward strand.
CGATGCCCTGTCTCGATAGTCTTGCGACCAGGGATCTGAATAAGGATGTGCTTATAGATTACCCAGCCCCCACTAGTGTGACTGCCATCACAACGCTGGTAATCAAGCAAAGATCCTATGGGCTCCACTAATGCGTATAAGTGATATACTGAAATAAACACAAGTACACATTGAAGTAGAAACAAACCAAGTAGCATACTACTATTTTGAGCAAGATTGTATATACAAGGTGAATATCCCAAGCATCCATTAAGTAATATACAAACTAGTATGATACAGTAATGGCCTCTAGGGCATATACACTAACAATCTCCCACTTGCACTAAGGCCATGTACTGGCGTATCGAAGACCTATCATCTCGATCAGCCGCTCGAACTGAGTCTGGGGCAGGGCCTTGGTGAATGGATCAGCAGTGTTATCTTCTGAAGCGACTCTCCGAACCTCGATCTCCTGGCGATCTACGATCTCCCTGATCAGGTGATACCGCCTCAAGATGTGCCTGGATCTCTGATGGGACCTGGGTTCCTTCGCTAATGCTATAGCCCCGTTGTTGTCGCAATACAGAGGTATTGGATCAACAATGGACGGAACCACTTGAAGTTCTTTCAAGAACTTCCTCATCCAGACAGCTTCTTTTGCGGCATCAGATGCAGCGATGTATTCCGCTTCCATCGTCGAGTCTGCAACGGTTTCCTGTTTGGAACTCTTCCAACACACCGCCCCTCCATTGAGGGTAAAGACAAAACCCGACATGGACTTGGAATCATCCTTGTCACTCTGGAAGCTGGAGTCAGCAAAGGCCTCGATCTGGAGGTCTTTTCCGCCATACACCAAGAACATCTCCTTAGTCCTCCTCAGGTACTTGAGAATGTTCTTTACCGCTATCCAGTGTTTCTCCCCAGGGTTTGACTGATACCGGCTTACCACACTCAGTGCATAAGCTACATCCGGTCTGGTACACAACATCGCATACATTATAGAGCCTACCGCAGAAGCGTAGGGTATAATAGACATGCGATCCCTCTCCAAATCAGTCTTGGGAGACATCTCTTTAGAGAGGGTGATCCCGTGACAAGCCGGTAGGTTACCGCGCTTGGAATCTTCCATACTGAACCTCTTCAGTATGGTGTCGATGTACCTGGACTGTGAAAGTCCTAATATCCTCTTGGATCTGTCACGGTAGATCCGGATACCCAGAATGTATGAGGCATCACCCAGGTCTTTCATGGAGAACCTGTGTGACAAGAACCCCTTGACAGATTGTAGCATAGGAATGTCATTTCCTATTAAGAGAATGTCATCCACGTATAAAACGAGGAATACTACAGTTCTCGCTACAAATCTACTATAGATGCATGGTTCATCTGGATTTTTGATAAAGCCAAATTCTTTGACCGTCTCATCAAAGCAGATGTTCCAACTCCGCGATGCCTGCTTTAGTCCATAGATGGACTTAAGCAACTTGCACACCTTTCCGCTGCTCCCACTCTGAATGAAACCCTCTGGCTGGTCCATATAGATACACTCCTCTAAATTTCCATTTAGAAAAGCTGTTTTTACGTCCATTTGCCAGATCTCATAATCGTGGAAGGCAGCAATGACAAGAAGGATCCGAATGGATTTCAGCATGGCTACTGGAGAAAAGGTTTCGTCGTAGTCCAAGCCAGGTCTTTGACGAAAACCCTTTGCTACCAGCCTAGCTTTATAGGTCTCAACCTGTCCATCTACACCAATCTTCCTTTTGAAGATCCACTTGCATCCTACGGGTTTTACCCCGTCTGGAGCAATGTCCAACGTCCATACCTTGTTGGTGTACATGGACTCCATTTCGGTCCGCATTGCATCCAGCCATTTTACTGAGTCAACGCTCTGAACGGCCTGCTGGAAGCTAGTAGGCTCATCATAATCTATGATGCAATCCTCTCTATCCCCGTCTATGAGAAAACCGTAGTATCTCTCGGGCGGATGAGACTGCCTACTACTCCTGCGGAGTGGCGCAGGAATGTCCTGTTCTGTTGAACCCTCTGGTTCCACTAAGCTTTCAGTAACAGTCTGTGGTTCTGGAACTTCTTCCAGTTCTATTGTGTTCCCACTTATCTGGGTTTCCAAAAACTCAGTTTCCAAGAAGCGGGCATGCTGAGAAACAAAGACCTTTTGTTCCTCAGCTGAATAGAAAAGATACCCCCTAGAGTTCCTTGGGTATCCCACAAACTTACACTGTACTGAACGTGCCTCAAGCTTGTCCGCATGCTGCTTTTTTACAAAAGCTGGACATCCCCATACCTTAAGATACTTAAGACAGGGTTTCTTCCCAGTCCACATCTCATATGGGGTGGTAGGCACAGTCTTGGTGGGAGCCTTGTTCAAGAGATACGCAGCTGCTTCTAGTGCATATCCCCAGAATGATCGCGGTAACTCAGCGTTACTCATCATGGACCGAACCATATCCAATAGGGTTCGGTTCCGTCTCTCCGATACACCGTTATGTTGCGGAGTGTATGGAGGAGTAAGCTGAGAGAGAATACCATTCTCTTTTAAGTAATTCAGGAATTCGGCACTTAAGTATTCTCCACCTCGATCCGATCTTAGAATCTTAATACTTTTGCCGGTCTATTTCTCTACTTCATTCTTATACTCCTGGAATTTTCCAAAGGCCTTGGACTTATGTTTCATTAAGAAGACATAACCGTACCTTGAGAAGTCATCCGTAAAAGTAATGAAGTAAGAATGTCCGCTTCGGGCATGTGTAGACATTGGACCGCACACGTCACTGTGTACGAGTCCTAAGAGCTCGCTCGCTCTTACTCCTTGTCCAGTAAACGGAGTCTTTGTCATCTTTCCTTTGAGACAAGATTGACAAGTGGCATACGATTGATATTCGAACGCATTCAAATATCCTTCTGTATGTAACTTAGTCAACCTTCTCTCATTGATGTGACCCAATCTACAATGCCATAAGAAAGTCTGATTCATTTCCAGAGACTTTCTTTTGTGTGTATTCTGGACGTTGAAAATCTGTGGTTGGTTTAACACGTATATACCATTACTCAATGTACCTGACCCAATCAAAACTTGATTAAGGTGAATGTTTACTACATTACTTACAAACGCAAATTCATAACCTTCTTTAGAAACTAAAGATACAGAAATGATATTACAAGTTGCGTTGGGTACAAAAAAGCAATTACGCAAAACCAAAACATGTCCATCTGACATTCCCAGGTGATAGTCCCCCACGGCTTTAGCATCCATGCTAGCTCCGTTCGCAACTTTGAGGGTCATGTCACCTGCCTTCAAAACCCTACGGTTTCTCAACGCCTGCAAAGAATTACAGATATGAGATCCTGATCCGGTATCCAATACCCAGGAAGTAGAGTTTATTGAAAGACAATTTTCAATAACATACACACCTGAAGCTGAAGCTGCAACCTGCTTCAATTCCTGTGTTCTGGCCTTCCAGGCCCTGCAATCATTCTTCCAGTGTCTTTTCTTATGACAATAGAAGCATTCTTCCTTATCCACAAGCTTCCCCGCTATCTTTGTTGCTTTACCTTTTCCCTTCGTATCCACTTTACCAACACCGCCCCTTGGTTTGGCGGGGGCCTTCTTCTTCTTTCCCTTGGCTTTCGCCTTGGACCTAGAAGAAGATGATCCTCCTACAAACAAAGTGGATGTTTCCCTACCTTTCTGTAGGGTGCCCTCTGCGCTCCTCAGCATGTTGAGGAGCTCTGATAGTTCAACCTCTTTTTCTTGTAGGTTGAAGTTCAGTATAAACTGGGCGTAAGTGGAAGGAAGGGACTGGAGAACTATATCCGTATATAGCTCACTCTCCAATGTGATCCCTAGGTCAGCGAGCTCCTCAATGAAGCCGATCATCTTTAGCACATGCTCGGCTACTGATGATCCGACGGCCATTCTTGTCGAAAATAACTTTTTCGACGCTTCGTATCTTGCGATACGTGATTGCTCTCCATACAGTTCTTTTGTATGGAGCAATATGGACTCCATGTCCATATTCTCATGCCTCCTCTGATGTTCGTTGTCCATCGAGGCAAGCAGGAGGCACTTGGCCTTCGCGCTATCAATCTCCCAAGTCTTACGGATTTCCTTATCCGCGACGCTGGAAGTTGGACCAGGGACAGGGGGAGCTTTGGTGGTAAGAAGATACCCCAGCTTGTCATAAGTGATTGCTATCTTGACATTCCTGAGCCAATCTTTGTAGTTTGGCCCTGTCAGTTTGTTTTTATCTAGGAGTAACTTAAGTCCAGTCATGTTGATTGGTCGCTGCAATTAGGAGAGAGAAGAAGAAACACTCAGCATGATGCTCTTGCAAGTTTAGAGTGGTTTTTAGTTTGTCTAAACAGGATGGCTCCCACTGTTTCTCGAATCCCTCCTCAAACCATAAAGGAAGAATTAGTCAGGATCAATCCCACCGTACAATACTTGCTTAACCGTTCAGCCAGGCCGGTGTCGGTACTTCGAGGGAGGTTTTCCAACGCTTTCGCGAAGTTCCTTAATTAGAGAACCTCTTTTCCCTGGGGGCGTAGCCCCGCTAACACCTTTCTAGGCACCTACTAGGTTTATAGCATTGATCGTTAAGTGAGAAATTTCCCGAGGAGTAGCATATACTCACAGTAGGATCGGGATCCAAATATCATCGCGTGACGAAACTGAAGGAATCCTACCAGAATCATCACACTCCAAATGGTATGCAAATCTAGCAAGTTTCAGTACTTATGAAACTCCCGATGTGGATTTTTGCCCCATGCTCTTATGACCTTGACGAAGGTCAACAAATCATAAGTCACATGTCAAGTTCTGCCCGTCATTATCCAGGTTAATTTGAATCCACCCGTATATACCCTTGACGAAGGTCAACAAGGTAATGCGAATGTCCCAAACCAACGCATCTATCTATGCTACATATGAATACCCAATAGCTACCAATCACTATGCCTTGACGAAGGTCAACAAACACAGCTTGAATACTATTGAATATTCATACGAAACGACGGAGGGCTACGAATGGTTTTGGCAAAACCGTGAACGTAGTGAACTTGATTTGGTCGATGGAACGAGATAGCTTTTAAAAGGAGTGGCTCAAGCTCCGCATTTAAAAGTTGTTTTTGAAAAGAACCGAGTGGTTTTTCGAAAGTGTTCCAACGACTTTAGCTTGGTTTATTATCTTGCATTAGTTCTTTTAATGCGTGATATTCTTGCATTAGTTCTTTTAATGTGTCCCATCATTTAATCCTACCATTGCAGAAAACAACCAAAATATGACGTACGCTTATGCCATTCGCATTCGCCACGGGGCCCCGTCATTACCCGTTAGGTTACTTAACTAACGACAGAGCGGGGGCTGGGCTAGCGCGTCTGTAAAACATAAGCAACGCCTAAATAATATCATATATAGATATACTGCAATGATAAACATTTCAGATCACAGATAAATACATTGGATATACTAGGAATCTGTAATTTGTACGAGCCTGTAACAAAAACAGATTACACGGTCGCGGTGAATAGCCAAAACCCCACCCAAGACCCCTACGGGTGCGGCAAACTACCCGCCAAGTACCCGAAGCGTAGCAACCTCCCTCATCTCCATGAGTAGGCCACTCGACACTTCGGCATACCCGGTAGTTTGTGCACCCCTCCATGGGTCTATCCTAGGAGCAAAAACAGTAAAAAGAAATTATACAATGACGGCTACAACCCCGACCCGGTTGTGCGGCCATACAAATAATTATTACATCAATTTACAAATTTACATGAATTGCAAGAAAAGAAAACTCTCGTCTCACAACCCCCGGCTATTCACCCGCGACAATCCAACATATTTATATACACATTCCAGCACATTACAGATCATGTATAACCCCGACCAATCGACTTATAGCGATTGGCCGACGTTCAATACATGCAAACATCACAGATATAACCATCATAGTCAAAGTGCAGTGAAGTTCGGAAAAATACGGAATTATAGGACCCCAAAAGGAAATTTCTTTTCTGGAAAATCTGGGCACATATAATATATATCAAAAATCCCAAAACCAACACAGACACACACTGCACGAAAAACGATGCACAGAGGACTACAGTACGCGGCGCTTCCGCGGCGGAAACGGGGTTCACGCGGTGGATGGGCGGCGGATTGGAGGACTTACTGCATTGTTTTTCTTGGGTGTTCACACAAAACCCTGAGCCGAATTTAGGAGTATAAAGTTTTTCATTTTGACCAGAAAAAATTTCAACAGAAACTCAGATTTTGTAAAAGTTTGGTTTTTGGATTTTTCCGGTTCCGAACTTCGTTACACTTCACTACCAAGCTAGTTTAAGATTAGTTAGGCTCTGATACCACTGTAAGTCCACGTTGCGACCCCCGGTTCTTACGGGGAGGCGGAAACGGTATAAAATCAAAATTTTAACGCAAGAGGCAACATGGACTAAGCTAGGTCGGGATCTTTACCTAAACTAAAACTAGCATACTAAGCTAAAGATATTTAGCTACTCGGATAGAGATGGTTATACCTAGCTTGTCTTGAACTCTTTCTCTTCAAGCTCCGATGGTGGTCCGATGGCTCCTTGTCGTCGTCTCCGTACGCCGAAGATAGATCCACTTGAAAGCTCCAACCTTTAGCTCCTTCTTCGTTCTTTGAAGAAACTAGTTCACTTGGTTTGCTAAACCTAGTGAACTAGAATGAGTAGAGATGATTTAGAATGGGATTTTATCTATGGTTCTTGATTCTCAACTCATGAGACAAGAGAACCATAGATCAAGAGAGGGAGCAAGAGGTTGAGGGTGAGAGCAAGAGGAGAGCTCAAGAACAAGAGAGAGAATGAGCAAGAAAGAATGAGGCTCTCTTTTCCTTTCACCCTCTCATAATCCAAAGTGATCATAACTCATCATATCAAAAAAGTCTTTGGTGATGGTTAGAAGCAACCATAAGGTTATCATATCATGCACTCATTTTACTCAAAAAAGCAAGCAAGAAAAAAAAGTCTTTGGCATGAAATGATAACCATGGTTATCATGATGGTCAACTAGTCAAGCCTAGTCAACCGGTCAACAAGTCAACAAAAGTCAACAAGTCAACAAAGTCAACAAGTCAACAAAAGTCAACAAGTCAACAACCATATCACCATAATACTTAATTAATATAATAGTTAATCACAAATCATATTCTCATTAGGGTTGAGCAAAAAGTCAAAAGTCAACGGTCAACTGTCAACAACCCTAATGAGAATCCACTGCCTTTGCCTCCCTGTCAACTGTGCATACACACCCGCATCCGCGTTCCGAGGAACACGAATGCAAACTGGATAAATCCAATCCCATAAGGTACACTAGGATCTGGCTTAAACTAAAGCCCGCTAGTGTAAACTGTCCGGACACTGTACGTGCACAAGTGCACGGATGTGACCGAACCCTGTCGCAAAACCATGCGACCTGTCGCAATACCATGCGACCTCTACTCTTTTGCCTAAAGGCGAAAAGCTTTCTGTGTGGGACTCTAAAGACTCGACACTACGCTGGCAGTGGGTTTAACCACAGACCGCAAGCGGCACTAGCTGTGCGTAACGGTCCCCAGGTAATGCCGACAAGAAGACCGACGAGGCGAAACCCATCTGAACTCCTACTGAGCCTGAGTGTGACATTCTCCGTACAGTCCGGTCTGTTCGTCTGATACATCGCATGGCGGGCCTAGGGGGCGGTAAACGTCAGTCCCCCAATAGCGGTACAAGTCGTGCCGGAGCGAAGCCCAAAACACCCTGAGATAACACTGGAAACCTACCAGTATATCTCGTTTGCCCTGGCCAGGGACTACTCGTGTAATGGCTCTCCTAGACACAGCGCGATGTCAACCCCCAATACCGGGAGAGACGAATCCTGTCTAACCGTCACTGCCTCCAAGTGCTTCGGGACTGCACCCAACCACCACCTGTTTGCACGACTCCTTTTAGCCGTGGTAGGGTAGTGATCAAAGTACAGTGGGAACACACCCGAGGCGAAGTGACAGTGTCAAGTCAGCGGACTAAGCTGTACTCATGTCACCTGGGAACTGATAACTGACGATAGGTATAATACCAACTAGTCAGTTCCCGACGAGTCCTGTCCAGTGTACCCATAACCTAACGAGCACCCGCATACTATCTCAAGTACGACGTACTGACGGCTGTGGGACAGACCGTCTCCCACACTGGGATGAGAAGCGCATGCGCTGGTCTACTCCGGAGTATCGATGCCCTGTCTCGATAGTCCTGCGACCAGGGACCTGAATAAGGATGTGCTTATAGATTACCCAGCCCCCACTAGTGTGACTGCCATCACAACGCTGGTAATCAAGCAAAGATCCTATGGGCTCCACTAATGCGTATAAGTGATATACTGAAATAAACACAAGTACACATTGAAGTAGAAACAAACCAAGTAGCATACTACTATTTTGAGCAAGATTGTATATACAAGGTGAATATCCCAAGCATCCATTAAGTAATATACAAACTAGTATGATACAGTAATGGCCTCTAGGGCATATACACTAACATGGAATTGCCTTATGGTGGAGTTATGATACTTGGAGTTTTTCTTGGGAATTTTGGTGAAGAAAATGATATGACATCAACCAAAATTCCCCACATCAAAATTTGGACAGCCCCTTTGGGGGGATGGCCGGCCATGGCTTGTGGAGGGGTGAATGAGAGAATGGGAATGTTTCAAAAATGAGAGCCATACTCATATGATACCCAAGAGAGAGAAAGGAATGGTTATCATACAAAAAGAATCATCACAAAATCAAACCCACACTCAACTAACAACCATCTCTCATCATCAACAATCATGTCCACAAAAGTCATGCCATCATGACAAGAAGTCAAGTCAAAAGGTCAAGGTATGGAGCAACCATGATGAAGTCAAAAAGTAAAGTGATCATGACACAAGAATATGCAAAGAACCCCTCCATAAATACTTATTTGCAACAATGCAAATAAGCCCTCCTCCACCAATCTTCGGCCAATGAACGATACAAAAGAAATTGGCCGAAACGGAAAGCAAACTGGCAACTCCAGAAAACTGGTCCCGTAATAAATTACAGGAAAAACCCCGATACTGTGCATACACACCCGCATTTATATTCCGACCGAAATACAAATGCAATGAGACAAAATCTACACTGTACTATACTAGGATCCGGCTTAAACCAAAGCCGGCTAGTAATATCCGTTCGATCCTGATCCGTGCAATACCGCACGTATCTGATCGAACCCTGCCATATATCCATACGGCCTATAGTACAAACTGTTCGATCCTGATCCGTACAATACCGCACGTATCTGATCGGACCTTGCCATATCTCCATTCGGCCTCTACAACTTTTCGCCCGAAAGCTGAGTAGCTGAATGTGGGGGACTCTAAAGACTCGTCAACTCCTTGGTTGTGGATTTAACCACTAGCACGTCAGAGGAATAAGCCAATACGTAACGGGCTACCAGGTATTGACTAAAAGGGACGTCTGTGAGCGAACTCAGCCTGACAACCCTACTGAGCCTGTCAGTGACAATATCCGTACAGTCCGTTCCGTTCGTCTATGAGTATCGCATGGCGGGCCTAGGGGGTTGGTAAAAGTCAGACCCCCAAAAGCGGTACAAGTCGTGTCGGAGTGTAGCCCATAACACCTTGAGATACTACTGGAATACCTACCAGTAAATCTCCTTGCCTCGGCCGAGGGCTTCGTGTAATGGCTTCCTAGACACAGCACGACCACACCCCCAATACCGGGAGAGACGAACCCCTGAAGATACGCTCACTGCCTCCATGTGGCTCGGGACTGTACCCAACTAAAACCTGTTTGCACGACTCCTTTGAGCCGTGGTAGGATAGTAATCAAAGTACAGTGGGAACTCACACAAGACAAATGACGATCCCTAGGTCGATGAACTAACATGTACACATGTCACCAGGGAATTGCCATCTGACGTCTGGTATATGACCAACTAGCATGTTCCCGGCGAGTCCTGTCCGGTCTACTCATAACCCAATGAGCACCTGTATACATCTTAGGTGATCCAACTGACACCAGTGGCTTGTGAGATCGGCCACCGCCCCTCGTCGGGGTCTCGACTGTACACACTAGTCTACTCTGGAGTATCGATGCCCTGTCTCGAAACTCACACGACTAGGGACCATTTAAGTATATGCTTGTAGACCCCCAGCTCCCACTTATATGATCGCCCTCATACTGCTGGTGGTCAAGCAAGAATCCTAGGGGCTCTATCAACGTGTAATAGCGACTTGTCAGGTCACCTAAAGCGGTACACGAGGATAAAGGTAAACCAGATAGCATACTATCATCTCGAGTAAGACTGTCCTACCGGGATAGGTCCTCCATCAATCATTGCAATCACGTACCTGTGACCTAATAATTGACTCTAAGGGCACTATCTCCAACAGGGTGTACAGAAGGTAATAACTAAAGACAAAATAAAGGGATTAGAAAGAGGGCAAAGTAAAATTGCGATTGTTATCATTCACGACCAAAACACGTACTTCATCGCCACTCCTATTTCACCATTGCTTTTTTCCCCAGTTCGGGAGAAATAGAATAAGATATTATTCAGTTTTCTTTTATCATCACCTTCTCTCAAGTTGGGAGTACTCCTTGGTTTAGGAGAGTACACCTATTATGCTTACTGGATAGTCTTCTTCCAAACCATAGGCTGGTGCCGAATGGTAGGGAAGGAAGAAAACCATTTAGCCTAACGATGGTGTATAGATGGTAACGACTAAAGACAAATAAAAGGGATTTGGAGAGATGGCAAAGAAATATACGGTTTTACTCATGAATTGGATTATGGAAGAGGCATTACTAGGAATATCAGGATACCCCTATGAAGCATTTTCAGGTTTCAGTTTCACTATGCATTGTTAAAGGAAAATTGTTTTCCCGATTAGATACTTACTCAAGGGTATGTATTTACCAGGTATAATTCTCACATCTGTATGGTTTTATAGATGATGAGTGGGAGTAGCTTATTGGGAATTTGGTGATCATCCTCATTATATCGGAATTCGTTAGAATTGGTGATATTTGAGGAAATCGCCTGGATACAGTTTTCAACCTACGATGCACAGGTTTTGAGTTATTCAACTCAGCGGACTAATACAGAGTATTGTATGTTGTATGGTGTCCGTAAGGACAAAGGGGTAGGTCCTCGTACTATGTTCTGTTTACTTATGACTTCTCTAGTTTTTAGACAAGTGTTTCGTAGAATTACAATGTCTATGTTCTGAGAAGTTGTGGGTATAAGAACAAAGTAGAGAACTAGGTATCGCAAGTATCAGGATTCTTCAAGGAGATCGAAGATATAGATTCTTGTGATTTGTATTCAGTTGATAGTAATGATTTTGAGAAACTTGTTTCTCTTTCGGGTTACTCATAATTGGATGTATTCCTAAGTTGAGTAATGCTGATTAGCCTCTCTCCATTAAATTGATATGCACTGGAAACAGCCGCATGATTTGAATCTGGTTCCAATTAAATTAGTGCCTCTATTTCTATATTGTATATAGAATGGTTCATATCTTAACGATGTTAACATTCGGGGAGTTGTTCAGCTTATGCTTAAAACAAGACTCTGGATAACTCTAGGCACGTTTCTATAATGGCATTTTGTTGGTTGACCCGTGCTATGTCAAGGGTTGATATTCTACCATCTGGAAGATCAATAGTGATATTGTTCTTGACTCTCCACAGTTTTAGTAAAATGGGTTTTTTCAGAAAACAGTAGTGGGAGTATGGTAGAACTGGAAGTGATTCCAGAATCGCAAACGATTACGGAAAATTTAATTGGACCTATATATTCAATCAGGTTTGACATTTCAATAGCCACTCCGCAGATATGGTGGGTAACCTCAGACACTCGACAGGTACTCCGGTAGCCTCAAGGACGGTGACAGGGAGGTTCTTGTTTACCCTGACTTGACACTACTGTTGTTTCAGACTATGAGACCCGGCAGGAGGATAAGTATAGCGTCGTTCTAAACTGGCTTTAGAAGTGCACGTGTATATTATTCTGCCAGAGGGTTGTCGTAGTCAGTGGGAGCAGCGGAAGTATAGTGGGCAAGTAGCTTATGTCTACTTATAGACTTGAGCAAATATAACGGAGATAGATCATCTAATTTTGATATGACAGTCATGGGTTTGACTTCATCAGAACAGGAGATGGATCTGTTAAGAAGGTAGTAGGGTGTGATGTCCTAGTATTTGGATAATATACACAGAGTAGGAAGTAAAATTCCTATACTACGATCGATTTTACTTTGGTCATCACACAGTTGTTTCTCCACAAAGGATATGGATATAATATCAGACATTCTGGTTACTAGATCTATGGTTTTAGATATAGAATTGGGTAGTTTCCCAATCAGGGTACTTTGACAGTATCCTAATAGTTTTTTAGAATAGATGACTCCTGGCATGGTGGTGTACCTGCAGATGATGGAGTCACCCTTTCTAAAGGTGTCTTACAGACTAAAGGGGAGAGGGATGTGCATGATTGGCAGATCACTTGCTTAGGCAATTGAGTCAATCGTGAGATGTCAAGTACCACACCAGATGTTGTATTTGCACTAGTTGCGATAAGTTTATATTAATCCAATCCTGAAGAAACATAAGGAAGTAGTTTTAGAACATGAATGTATGTTCTACAATTTGATGACGGCAGCCTCCTTCGGGACACGGTTATCATTCCAGGCTTCAAAGGTGACATGGAAAACAGAGTGATTGTCAGAGTTATAGTTTTCCCTCTGACGAGGGACAGTATTATGGACAGGTAGTCCAAGAGGATAGTGTGGGAGGCAAGGTGCTGGATACTGATTAGGTTCAGTTATCAATACAGTCTAAGAAGTTTGGATTTGGAGTTCATTTTTGAACTAGGTCCCATCAGATATCCAGACTTATTCTAAGATACCTATTACTCGATTCAGGAGATGGCTTTCTCCGCGAACTTGCGATTAAGAGAGACATAGAAAGAAACATCAGGGCGGATCCACTCACTGAGGCTATTTCTCGAACACTAGAGTTTTACAAACTAGCTTTGTGAAACTGATTAGTAGAGGAGTTGGATGTTCGGTATTACACGGGCTGTGAGTATGCGACATAGCAATAATTAGCCTTAACTGCAAGTGGGAGATTGTTGGATATAGTGCCTTCAAAGTCAATTATTGGATCGCAGGTACATGATTGCAATGATTGAGGCAGGACCTATACCGATATGACAGTCTTGCTCGAGATGATAGTATGCTATCTGGTTGGTCTTTATCATCGTATACTTGCTTTAGTTTACTATTGCATGATGATAGAGCTCATAGAATTCTTGCTTGACTTCCAGCAGTATGATGGCGATCATATACGTGGGAGCTGGGGTCTATAAGCACATTCTTAAAGTGTCCCTAGTCGTGGAAGTTTCGAGACAGGGCATCGATACTCCAGAGTAGACTAGTGTATACAGTCGAAACCCCGACGAGGGGCGGTGGCTGGTCTCACAAGCCATTGGTGTCAGTTGGTTCACCTAAGATGTATACAGTTGCTCATTAGTTTATGAGTACACCGGACAGGACTCGCAGGGAATATGCTAGTTGGTATTATACATATCGTCAGATAGCAGTTCCCTGGTGACATGTGTACAGGTTAGTTTGTCGACCTGAGATCGTCATTTGTCTTGTGTGAGTTCCCACTGTGCTTTGATTTCTACCCTACCACGCTCAAAGGAGACGTGCAAACAGCTATTTTTTGGGTACAGTCCCGAGCCACATGGTGGCAGTGAGCGGATCGTCGGGGATTCGTCTCTCCCGGTATTGGGGGTTGATGTCGCACAGTGCATGGGAGGCCATCACTAGAAATCCTCGGCCGAGGTAGTGGAGAATTACTGATTTGGATCATTAGTTTTCTCAGGTGGTGATGGGCTTCATGCCGACACGATTTATCGCATTATTAGGGGTCTGACTTTATCCACCCCACTGGACTCAATATGCGATACTCTTTAGACGAACGGACCGGATTGTATGGATATTGTCACTGTTAGGCGCAGTAGAGTTTATGGATGAGTTCGCTCGTCAGCTTCCCTTCCAATCAATACATAGGCAACCGTTAAGTACAGCTTGTACCTCTGACGTGCTAGAGGTTATACCCAGTGCCAGTGTGTTGATAAGTCATTAGAATCCTCCACAAACAGTTTCGCAAGTTCGGGCGAAACGTTGTAGAGGCCGTATGGTTTTATGGCAAGGTTCGGAAAATGCACGTGCGTTTACGCACGTGTCATATTTCGGGCAGATAATACAGGTAAGCTTTGGTTTAAGCCGGATCCGAGTATTATACTGTGTAGATATAATATCTTTGTCTCAGTTGCATTTATATTCTGCCGTAATACAAATGCGGGTATGTTTATACTGATACGGGGTTATCCTGAAATTCGTTTCAGGATCACTTTTGGAAGTTGCCAGTTTCCAGTTTTCTATCACCCGTATTTAACATTCGGTTAAATGCGGATTTATCTTTTCTTCATTTTGGTGAGTCATGAGGGTGAGTTATATGGATGGTTCTAGAATTGGTGACTAAGTTTTCATGACTCATTGTTGTATTAATGAGTTGATGAGGTGTTTAAAGAGTCACCTTTTGCATTAAAGTTTCTTGTAATGCTTAAGGATATTTGTTGTTGATCTTTTCCTTTATAGTTACCACCTTGCTCCTACACTCACCCCCACCTCCTCTTATATATGGTCGGCCCCTTCTTGAGAGATGATGAGGGTTATGGTTGCTTGATAAAAGATTTATGATAGCTTTCAGATTCATGGAAATTAGATAGAAACATTTCTCATTTCATTCTAATCCAAAAAGGCAACTTCATTAACCGTTCATCCATACCTTTGAATGTAACAAGACAAAGTGTTCTACTCATTCTCTACATCATCTTGGTCGTCTCTTTTAGCAAACTTGACGACCGAGTTGCCTCGGTTCAGAGGCGGGAGCCCGTTTAAAGATCCGTCGACGTGGTGCCACCTGAACGAGAAGAATGGAGATTCAGGAGATCGGAGCAGCCGCAAAAAAGCGTGGGATGATGGTTGAATACCGAAGGACTCGGATCGTTTGGTATAACATTTCTACCAACTTTGTATTTTGTTAGTTTAGCTTTAATGGCAGATCCGGGTTATAGTACGCGATAGCGCCAGTTTGTAAAAAGTTTTTGTTCCATATTTGGCATCTTTTATACGGCCAGGGCGCTACCGTGGACTTACACAGAGGAGGCCGCACAATTGGCTGAGGCCATAAGACGTTCTGCAGATGAGTCTCAGAACGCAAGGGTTCAGAAGAAACCCTATCCTGCCGTGATCTTCTATGAAGACCTCTCATGGATCCGGCGGCGGTTTATTGGCCCTTTGGAGGAATGGGGAGAACGGGCCCTGAAGCAGGCTGCTTCGAAGGATGCCGCGGATGCACTCTCCTTATGGACTGGTGGCCACGAGTCCACCCTTGAACCCCGACGAGCACGCCTCCTTGAGAAGGAGCATCCGCTTGAAGGAGACATATTGAAGGCTTCGCTACGCATTGGTATGCTTTTATACTTCTTTGTAGCATTTCAGTTTGTTTATCCCTGGATGTATCCTTATTCTTACGTAAATTGTGCAGAGTCTTCAGCGATGGGGGAGGTTCCTACGGGCATGTTGAAGCTAAAGCCCGTTGACATTCCCGATGCAGCCTTGCTCGATGGGGAGGGGACTGACGAGGCTATTCCTCTTGCCTTAGATCCTCCAGTGGCGGTTCCTGATCACGGAGTGCTTGCTCCTTTGGTAGAGGCTCCTTTGGGGGTTTTTGCCCCAACGACTCTTCCTGCGGGAGGCCCAGAGGCTGGAGGAGAGGTAGTCGGGACTACCCTCCCTTTGCTGGAGCCGGAGATCGTGGCGGAGACCGTTGAAGCCGCCATCCCCCCGACTCAGAATGGGAGGAGTGTTGAAGGTAACCTTCTACATTTTAAATTAGCAATCTTTCTGTTGTTTGAACTCTTTTGTTTTCTCAGAATTGCGCGGGCTGGCGGCCTCTATCATTGATTTGAGTCCCCGACAATCGTTTCATCGTCTGCTGGAGATGGCAGCTCCGCAAGCGATCTCCCCTCAGCGCATCGTCCTTTCCTCTGGGCAAGGTTAGCATCGTTCGCCATTTTTTATAATAGCATTGTTGCTATTCTGCAAAATAATATTGATGTCTCTTACAGTTTTAGAGGCCGATGACGAGGTGGAGGTCGTTGAAGGGCCAGGGAACCTTCAGCTCCTACTTGCATGACCGTAGGTAAGTGACATTTCAATATAGTCCTATTTCTTCTTTTGCTTCAGAGTTTTACTGACATTTTCAAAATCTGAACAGCCCTGCCAGGCCCCATAGCCCCGGAATCGCGTATCGCTATGCCGCCTGGCCCCTATGCTTTGCGAGCCTCAGAGCGCTTGGCCCAGTTAAGCCTTGTCTCCTTGTTGTCTTTGATCGAGGAGCTTCGTGCTGGCAACGCAACCACAGCTGAAGCATTTGCCGCTGAAGCTAACGGTTCTCTTCCTTTTCTTGCCACCTACCATAACAAAGAGGTGGTGCGAGTCTGGGTGGAGTTCTGTCGGCAGGTGGAGGCTTGCTTGCACGCCCTTGAGTGTTCCCGCCTTTCCTCGGAGGCCGTGGCTACAAAGGCCGAGTTGCGGGGGCTGATAGCATGGTGCGCGGCAAACATGGCATCATGCGAGAAGAGGCTCGGCCGAAAATTCTCGGAAAGGGAGTTGGCCTCTAAACCATTGAGCGAGCTCCAAACTAGCCTTACAGCCAAAGCCAATAAAGCGTATGAACTCTGGCGGGTACTTCAAGAGCCTATCAAAGAGGTAGTGGCTCTTGATAAAGCTGTCGTGTTCACTCACGAAAGGGTCGAGGCTCACAAGGTCACTGAGAAAGAGCTCGAAGGTCGACTCGCCTCGTATCAGGCCCAGCAGGCTCAGGAGGAGGCTCGTCTTCTGGAGATCCTGAATCATGAAGCTATGGCCCAGCAAAAACAGGATGAGCTAGCAAAATTGCTAAATCACCCGCCGGCTTGAAAAACTTGTATCTTTTCCTTTCTTTTTGTACATACTCCTGAACGAGAGTATTTTCTTTTTGTTCTTTCATGAATTATATTTTGTATCCATTTTGTTTCATGAATAAAGACATATATATATTTTTAATGGTGTGTCCCTCTCAATTGAACTTGTTCTGTGGACAATTTATCTTGGCCTACTTGCAGGGTAGCGATGGCTTAGGATTCAGGGTTAAGATCTGCCTCCTAAGAATTTTGAGCTTTATGAGCCGTGAGGGTCTCATAAAGAGTTTTTCTCCCTACTGGTCGAGAGGATCCTGTAGGTGTAAGTGCTCCTTAAGAATCGTGAGGATTCATAAGCGGGTTTTCCCTTGAGAGTCGTAAGGATCTCACAAGAGAGTTTTCTTCCTTACGGGTCGTGAGGACCCGCAAGTGCTGGGTGCAGTCGCCCTTATCCGTATTTCACGGGGTCAGGGGTTGGTTTGGGATGGTTTCCCGGGTATCTTAGATTAAAGACATTGCGGTCAAGGTTAAGGATCTCATAGTCCATGGGTTTAAGGACTCTACAGTCCAACGTTAGTTTTAAGACATCACGGTCTTGGTTAAGGACATCATAGTCTATGGATTTAAGGACTCCACAGTCCGATGTTAGTTTTAAGACATCACGGTCAAGTTTGAGGACGTCAAAGTCCGTGGATTTAAGGACTACACAGTCCGATGTTAGTTTTAAGACATCACGGTCAATGTTAAGGACCTCATAGTCCGTGGATTTAAGGACTCCACAGTCCGATGTTAGTTTTAAGACATCTCGGACAAGGTTAAGGACGTCATAGTCCGTGGATTTAAGGACTCCACAGTCCGATGTTAGTTTTAAGACATCACGGTCAAGGTTAAGGATCTCATAGTCTATGGATTTAAGGACTCCACAGTCCACGAAATGTGTGGTTACTGGGACCCGTCACCTCTTTGAAGACGTTGAGGAATTACAACGCCAAATATCAAAGGATTGAAGAAATGTACCCATTAACCAATGAAAAATCAGTCTAGAATCATCATGGTTGATCATTAGTTTTAAGACATTACGGTCGAGGTTAAGGACATCATAGTCCGTGGATTTTAAGGACTCCACAGTCCGATGTTTGCTCTGGATGCTTCACACGGGTTCACTGCCGTGTTCGGCGAGGACCAGGCTCCCCTCTGGGCATTTTCCGCGGGGTCAAAGAGTGACATTATCCGCGTTCCACGTGACCAGGAATTTTGCACTAGATGCTTCACACGGGTTCACTACCGTGCTCGGCGAGGACTAGGCTCCGCTCTGGAGGCTTCACACGGGTTCATTGCCGTGCTCTGCGAGGACCAGGATCCGCTCTAGACGTTTTCCAAGGGGTCAAAGAGTGACGTTATCCGCGTTCCATGTAACCAGGAATTTTTCTCTAGATGCTTCACACGGGTTCACTGCCGTGTTCGGCGAGGACTAGGCTCCGCTCTAGATGCTTCACACGGGTTCACTGCCGTGCTATGCGAGGACCAGGATCCTCTCTGGACGTTTTCCACGGGGTCAAAGAGTGACGTTATCCGCGTTCCACGTGACCAGGAATTTTGCTCTGGATGCTTTCCACGGGTTCACTGCCGTGTTCTGCGAGGACCAGGCTCCGCTCTGGACGTTTTCCACGGGGTCAAAGAGTGACGTTATCCGCGTTCCACGTGACCAGAAATTTTGCACTAGATGCTTCATACGGGTTCACTGCCGTGCTCGGCGAGGACTAGGCTCTGCTCTGGATGCTTCACACGGGTTCACTGCCGTGCTCTGCGAGGACCAGGATCCGCTCTGGACGTTTTCCACGGGGTCAAAGAGTGACATTATCCGCGTTCCATGTGACCAGGAATTTTGCTGATTGTATCCGCATTTCACGTAATGAAGGTTTGACTCTTGGTGATCTGTATATCGCCGAGCCATGGAACTGGGAGTTGCCGCTATTCCGCTTCGCTTGAAGTTGTGTCCGTTGTCACAAGACGAGTTTTGAGACGATCTCTAGATCACTTGCGGCCTGTTGAGATTTGGCTTCTTCCTATGATGAAACCTGGGGGAGGAGTATGATCCTTTCTTTGTTTGTGCCCCTGGATTGTATACATGGATAGATGTAACATCACCTGTAGGGCATGAATTTCATTTTTGTTTTATTTCTTTTTCCGCGAAGCTCTATCATTTCAGCTTTTATATCGCGAAGGTCGCGATTGCCCCATCATTTCGGCTGTTTTTCGCGGTGCCCAATCATTTCGGCTATTTATTTTATTTTTGCTCGCTGCTTTTTATTGCGAGTTGCCCCATCATTTCGGCTATTTTTCATGCATAAATTTTGACTTGCTGCTTTTTATTGCAAGTTGCCCCATCATTTCGGCTATTTCGTATGCATGTGTGGCTCGCTAGCCTTTTCAGTGCAAGCTTGGATTTTGGACACCGATTTCGGCATCAGCACCGCTACAACTGGGATGTTGCCAGGAGTGAATCGTCATTTGCCTCTGTCGATGTTGAACAAAGGTGGCTTAATAAACTGGGTTAAGGGTCCCTTTGACTAAGGCTTTTGACTTCATGAGCCGTAAGGGTCTCACAAAGGTATTTCTCCCTACAAGTCGTGAGGATCTTGCAGGTGTGTTTTTTCTTTGGGAATCATGAGGATTCCTAAGTGCATGTCCTCTTGCAAGTCGTAAGGATCTTACAAAAGGGTTTTCTCCTTATAAATCGAGAGGACTTACAAGGGTTGTTTGCCATATGAACATATCCCTAGTCATGGATTGGACTTGGTTAGGGAAATGTTTATTCGCACCCGTGGATTGTATACAAGGGTCAGTATTGAGCCACTTGTAGGGCAATATCGAAGTTCGTGGGGGTTTCTTAAGAACAGGTTCAGGTCTCTGTAACTTAAGACTTTCAAGTCTTATGCGCCGTGAGGGTCCCATAAGAGAGTTCTCCTTACGAGTCGTGAGGATCTCGCCAGTGTAATTTCTCCTTAGGAATCGTGAGGTCTCCTTGTTAGTGTATATGCCCTAGGGGCCATTATTGTATCATACTAGGTTGTATATTACTTAATGGAAGCTTGGGATATTCACATTCGTATATAACAGTCTTGATAAAAATGGTAGTATGCTACTTGGTTTGTGTCTACTTTAATATGTGAATATGTTTCTTATAACATATCACTTATACATATTAGTAGAGCCCATAGGATCTTTGCTTGATTACCAGCGTCGTGATAGCAGTCACACTAGTGGGGGCTGGGTAGTCTGTAAGTAACATCCTATACAGGTTCCTGGTCGTTGGATTATCGAGATAGGGCATCGATATTCCGGAGTAGACTAAGTGTGTACGCTTCTCATCCCAGTTGGGGAGATGGTCTGTCCCACAACCATCAGTACGTCGTACTGGAGATAGTATACAGGTGCTCGTTAGGTTACGGGTACATCGTACAGGACTCGCAGGGAACTGATTGGTTGGTATTATACCCATCGTCAGTTAACAGTTCCCAGGTGACATGAGTACAGCATAGTCCGCAGACTTGACACTGCTACTTCGCCTCGAGTGTGTCCCACTGTTCTTAGATTGCTACCCTTCCATGGCTCAAAGGAGTCGTGCAAACAGGTAGCAGTTGGGTGCAGTCCCGAGCACTTGGAGGCAGTGGGAGTTAGATAGGATTTGTCTCTCCCGGTATTGGGAGTTGATATCGCGTTGTGTCAGAGATCCATTACGTAAAGTCCCTGGCCAAGGCAAGCGAGGTATACTAGTTGGTTCCAGTAGCTTCTCAGGGTGTAATGGGCTTTGCTCCGACACGACTTATACAGCTATTAGGAGACTGACGCTTTCCACCTCCTAGGCTTGATATGCGATAGTCTTAGCCAAACAGACCGGACTGTACGGAGATTGTCACATCAGGCTCAGTAGGAGTTCGGTTGGTTTTCCTCATCGGCCTTCTTATCGACATCAACCTGGGGACTGTTACGTACAGCTAGTGCCGCTTGCGGTCTGTGCTTAAACCCACTGCCAGCGTAGTGTCGAGTCTTTAGAGTCCCACACAGAGAGTTTCTCTTCTCCAGGCAAAACGATATAGAGGTCGTATAGTTTTACGACAAGGGTTCGGACGCATACGTGTGTTTACGCACGTACGACTTTTCGGACAGTTTTTACTAGCCGGCTTTGGTTTAAGCCAGATTCTAGTATCAGGTTATTGGATTTATACAGTCTAAAGTTTTTCCGTGTTTTCACGGATTGGAGGGGCGTTCTCGTAATTTGTCGAGAAGCTTCTAGAAGAGTGGTGACTTAGGGGGGTAAGGTGTCATTGCATTAAATGAGATAAGTGACTTATTTGTGTGATTCATCCATGTCATTAAGGCATCATAAATGCTTAATGACTCATGGAGATGAATCACTCATAGATATTTATGAAGCATGGTTGTCAATTCTATTATTTCATTTTTGGATAAATAAATAATGCTTCATATATATGATGATAGATCATTATCTCATTTTGATTAATAATCTTCACCTTCTCTCTCTTCAAACCCTAACCCTAACCTCTCATGAGTTGAGATCAAGGGTTAGCTAGACTAATACATCCATAACCTCACTTTATATCCCCTAGGTAGCTAAGATTAGCACTTTAAGCAACCTTGTTATCTCAAGTTTGAGATTAAGCTTGGAGTAGGTGCTTTTGGGTGGATTGTCTTTGATTCGAGGAGGCCGTTGAGGTGCCGATGTTCCAAGGAGCCTACGAGGAGTGGAGGACCGTAATGAAGACCCGAAGGACAAGTAATGTGAGCTATAACTTCGTATCCGAGTAGTTAAACTTCTAGTAGATAGTTAGCAATGGTTTAGAAACGATTCATGCACTCAAGTCCGTGTTACGAAGCATTGATAATCGTTTTTCGTATATTCCGCCACCCCGCAAGTTCGTGGGGTGCGTGACATGGACTTACAGTGGTATCAGAGCCAAGTAAACCATTACTAGCTTGTTAGCAACTAATTAGAAGTTCGATCGACGGAAAACACGAAAACAAAACCCTAACCCCTTTGCAGTTTCTGTTAATTTTAAAAGTGTCTAAAAAATTATTTGACATGTCTTAAAATTAACAGCTGGGAATTATATGAATACTGGGAATATACGAGTTCACAAGACGACAAAACGGCCGCGGATCGGCGGCCATATGGTGCTTTTGGCCGCGGATCCGCCGCCGAGTCAACTCGGGGTTGACTCGGATTTGCTCTAATATTCATATATTTTGGTGTTCTGTTTTCCAGTATGTTCTGTTTCTACCCAGGTTACTTCTTTGCTGGTTTGCTTTTGGGGTAAACACGGAATATGGTAATCGATCGATGTTCTAAGATATTTTCTAATTGGGTTTTTATCTGTAATGTTTAATATATTCGTAAACCTCCCCTAACTGCTAGTATGTCGGTTGGCAGAGGGTTGCACATTTCTGTAATGTTTACTGTTTGTGTATATGGATTTGATTGGAATGTTGTGATGATTAGCCGGGGTTTTGAGATGGGTTTAATATTCATTCATTCGATGTAATTGTAATATGATGTAATATTCTTTTACGAGGCACATCCAGGTTGCGGTTGTAGCCATCGTTGTATTATTTCTTTTTACTGTTTTTGCTCCTAGGACAGACCCAAGGTGGGGTGCACAAACTACCGGGTACTTTGAAGTGTTTAGTGGCCTACTCACTTTGTTGAGGGAGACCGCTTCACTTCGGGTACTTGGCGGGTAGTTTGCCGTACCCGTAAGGGTCTAGGTTGGGGTAATAGCTATTCATCACAACTATGTAATCCGTTTTTTATTGCAGGCTCAAAGCAAATGCGGATTGCTAGTAAATCCAATAAAGTTCATCTGTGATCTGGAATGCTTATTATTGCGTCTGACGAATGTACAATATCTATATATGATAGCTATTAGACGTCACTTATGTTTTACACCCGCGCTAGCCCAGACCCGCTCTGTCGTTAGTTAAGTAACCTAACGGGTGATGACGAGACCCCGTGGCGAATGCGGATGGCATAAGAGGATGTGGTATTTTCGTTGTTTTCTGCAATGATAGGATAAATGATGGAACGCATTATTATAATGCAAAGAAAATAAAACAAAGTTTAATCGTTGGAACAAATTTAAAAGAAACCACTCGGTTATTTTAAAAGATCGGATTTTTAATTGCGGAGCTTTAACCACTCCTTTTTAGAAAGTATCAGGTTCCTTCGCCAAGGCCATTCGTAGCCCTCCGTCATTTCATTTGGGTATTCAGTAGTATTCAAGCTATATATTTTGACCTAACGCCAAGGCATAGTGTTTGGTAGCTGCTGGGTATTCATATGTTGCATAGATAGATATGTTAGTTTAGGACAGTCGTATTATCATTTTGGCCTAACGTCAAGGATATGTACGGATGGGTTCAAATTAACTAGGACAATGATGGTTAGAACTTGACATGTGACTTATAACATTTTGACCTAACGCCAAGGTCATAAGAGCATGGGGCAAAAAAATTTATATCGGGAATTTCTAAAGAAACTGAAATTTGCAGAAAGAGCATACCATTTTGGAGTTTGATGAATGTTGGTAGTATTCCTTCAACATTATCATACGATGATATTTTGGATCCTGATCCTACTGTGAGTAATACTACTTATCAAGAGATTCGTCACTTAATGATCAATGCTACAAACCAAGTAGGTGCCTAGAAAGGTGTCAGCGGGGTTACGCCCCCAGAGCAAAAAGGTTATTTAATTAAGGAACTTCGCGAAAGCGTTGGAAAACCTCCCTCGAAGTTTCATCACTGACCTGGCTGAACGGTTAAGCAAGAATTGTACGGTGAGAATAGTCCTGGCTAATTCTTCTTTTATGGTTTAAGTAGGGATTCGAGAAACGGTGGGAGCCATCCTGTTTAGATAAAATTAAACCACTCTAAACTTGCAAAAGCATCATGCTAATAGTATTTTCTTCTCTCTCTTAAAATTGCAGCAACCTTGTGACCACACATAGGTTATATCTAGATAACAAATTGACTGAATCTGACTTATATGACTGGCAAAGATCTGTCCAGATGTCTATTGCCCATGACAAGCTGGACCACACTATTACTACTAAAGATCCCGCCGTCCCAGGTCCAGTTTCCACTGTCGCGGATATGGATATCCGTCAGACAAGGGAAAAAGATAAATCGAAAGCTAAGTGCCTCATATTAGCTTCAGTTGATGGTGTATACCAGAAGCAGCACGAGAAGATGGACTTAGTTTCTATCTTTCTCCATAACAAAGATTTATATGGAGAGCAATCTCATATCACAAGATATGAAACCTCGAACGAATTAATTCAAGCGAGGTTAGCTGACGGGTCATCTGTAGGGGACAACATCCTTACAATCACTAGCTATATTGATGAGCTCATGGACCTGAAGACCATGTCGGAGAACGGGTCAGATACTGACCTGATTCTGCAGTCTCTACCTTCTACCCTGAAGGAAACCAGGGAAATAGAAGGAAAGAGAAGGGCAAAAGTTTCGGGACTGGATATAGTAAAAGAGGGACGTTCCTATTGTTACAAGAATGAACATTGGCAGAATGATTGCAGGGCTAATAAAGCCAGTATCCAGGATTCGAAGCATGTTGTGGCTTCAGCGTCAAGTGTGTTTGTGATAGAGAACTGTATGTCAGTTAACCCTACTTCCTGGGTATTGGATACCGGATCAGGATCTCACATCTGTAATTCGTTACAGGCTCTGAGAAACCGTAGGGTTATCAGGATAGGTGATATGACCCTCACAGTTGCTAACGGAATGAGCATGGACGCTGAATCCGTAGGGGAATATCATCTTGGACTGACAACTGGGCAGATATTGATTCTGCGTAACTGTTTTTATGTACCAGGTACAACTTATAATATCATGTCTGTATCCTTACTTTCTAAGGAAGGATATGATTTTACTTTTATAAGCGATGTAGTTCACATCCACCTAAATCAAGTTATGATTGGGTCAGGTACATTGCAAAACGGAATATACGTATTGAGTCAAGCTTAGGTTTTCAATGTCCAAAACACACTTAAAAGAAAGTCTCCAGAAATAAATCAGGCTTTCTTATGGCATTGTAGACTTGGTCACATCAATGAGAGAAGGTTGACTAGGTTACATATAGAAGGATATTTGAATCCGTTCGAATATCAATCTTATGCTACTTATGAATCTTGTCTCATAGGAAAGATAATAAAGACTCCGTTTACTGGACACGGAGTAAGAGCAAGCAAGCTCCTGGGACTCATACACAGTGACGTGTGCGGTCCAATATCTACACATGCACGAGGTGGTTATTCCTACTTCATTACTTTTACGGATGATTTCTCTAGGTATGGATATATCTTCTTGATGAAGCATAAATCCGAGGCCTTTAAGAAATTCCAAGAATACAAGAATGAAGTAGAAAAACAAACAGGCAAGAGTATAAAAACACTGAGATCTGATCGAGGTAGTGAATACTTAAGTGCCGAGTTCTTGGGTTACTTAAAAGAGAATGGAATTCTCTCTCAGCTTACTCCTCCATACACACTACAACACAACGGTGTATCGGAAAGGAGGAATCGAACCCTATTAGATATGGTTCGTTCCATGATGAGTAACGCTGAGTTACCGCGATCATTCTGGGGATATGCACTAGAATCAGCTGCATATCTTTTGAACCTAGTTCCTACCAAGACTGTGCCTACCACACCATATCAGATGTGGAGTGGGAAGAAACCCTATCTTCATCATCTAAAGATTTGGGGATGTCCGGATTTTGTTAAAAAGCAGCATACGAACAAGCTCGAGGCACGATCGATACAATATAAGTTTGTAGGATATCCAAAGAACTCCAGAGGATATCTATTCTATTATGCAGAGGAACAAAAGGTTTTTTTTTCTCGTAATGCCCATTTTCTAGAACATCAGTTTTTAGAAAAGGAAACAAGTGGGAGCGAAATAGAATTGGAAGAAATTCCACAAGCACAAACTACTACTGATAGTTTGGTAGAACCAGAAGTTCAAGAAGAACAGGACATCCCGACGCCACTCCGCAGAAGTAGTAGGCAATCTCATCCGCCCGAGAGATACTACGGTTTTCTCATAGACGGGGATAGAGAGGATTACACTATTGACTTTGATGAGCCTACTAGCAACCAGCAATCCATTCAGAGCGGTGACTCAGTAAAATGGCTGGATGTAATGTGGACCGAAATGGAGTCCATATACACTAACAAAGTATGGACTTTGGACATTGCTCCAGATGGGGTAATGTAGGGTTTCTAGGCACTCTAATGAGGTCTTACAAGGCATCAACCATGCCAATTTCAAAACTTACAAGTGCCGAGAAACCCAAATACGGATTCGTTGACTAGAGTTTAGGCGAAAAGTGAAACTAGTTAACAACTTAACTAAAAGAAAGAGGCTACAACCTTTGTAGATTCGGTTCTCCACTTCCTTAGCTCCACGTAGACGTCCTCTCGCTGTCCATATCGGACCCCGGACTCTAGCATCGGCTTCATCGGAGAAATGGGCGGGCTAGGTCGTCGGCTTCAATGCCGAAGATGATCTACGTCGAGGCAACACAAGATCAAGCTCCAACTTCACCAAGTCGTGAAACTTGTGAAGAAAACACGCTATACTACTTGGCAAGAGGTAGAGGATGAAGAAATAGGAGGTGGGTTCACTTTAGAATTGGATTTCTCACTCTTTTACTCAAAATGCCATTAATGGAGTCAAACTTTCTTCTTGATCAAGAGGAAGAAGAAGAAGATAGAATATGATAAGTGTTAACTCAAAAAATAAAATAATATGAATACTTATCATATACTAACTATGGTCAAGTGTAGAGAGTAAACTGGGGTTAGGTGAATGGTTAGGTTAAGAGAAGAAAACAAAAATGGTCAAAGTTTCAACCCTTCATGAAGGTTCATGAAAGAAACAAGAAAAGCCACCATTTCCATTTTCTTTTCCAAAATCAATAATCAAAAATAAATAAATGAATAAGTATACAAAACCCTAACCATTCATATAACCATGGTTTAATCTTTACATAAACTCAAGTTAACATGTATCATCAAACATGATACAAACAAGTGCACACAAAAATATATCACATGTACAAGGTGCACTTCAAGTGAGAAAATCCTATTAAAGTGAGCCAATACTAGTTAATGCAAAGTAATATATCAAATATATAATTATACATTAAATCATTAAATCAACACTTGATTCAATGATCCGGTCATGTCGCACATAACCGACTAGTATCTAATGAATCGACTTATCGAATCAATCTTCGATTCGATAACTAGGTTATATCGCATACAACCAATCGAAACATTCATCACGAGAATGAAATACGGTATCACATACACGTATTATTCTCCATCCTGCACATATCTCATATGCGCTCCTATTTCATTTTGCTTGAGCTAGGAAACCTCTGTGTAGGACTCTAAAGACTCGTCAATACGCCGGCAGCAGGTGATGATCATATCAAGCACCCACAAGCCGCAAGTGGTCTGCTAAACGTAACGGCCACCTGGGTATTGAGAGATCAGAAGATCGACAAGCATGCCCGCTCACACTCCTATGAATCCAACCAGTAACACTTACCGTACAGTCCGGTCTGTTCGTCTGATATGTCGCATATCAAGTCTAGGGGTGGTAAACGTCAGACCCCAATAACCGATAAGTCGTGCCGATGTGAGGCTCATAACGGGTCGAGAAACTACTGGTAACACTTACCAGCAATTCTCTGATCAGCCCTGGCCAGGGACTTCCCTGTTACGGCCAATCGAGCACAGCGCAACATCAACCCCCAATACCGGGAGAGACGAAACCCCTCCTATCGCTCATTGCCTCCATGTGACTCGGGACTGTACCCAAAAACCACCATTTTGCACGCCCTCATGGACGTGGTAAGGTGGAGATCAAAGCATAGTGGGAATCACACAAGACTCTATGACGATCTCGGGTCTACAGACTAACCTGCACAAGTGTCACCTAAGAACTGCCATCTGGCGTGAGGTATAATACCATCTGGGAGTTCTCGGTGAGTCCGTCCAGTGTACCCAGTCTCCACTGAGCACCCGTATACCATCTCTGATGTCAAACACCAATGGATATGGGATCATCCATCGCCCATCTCATGGGTCGAGAAGCGTATACGCTAGTCTACACTGGTATATCGATGCCCCATCTCGATACACCCACGACTAGGGACCTTGAAGGATGTACCTATGGACTACCATGTCCCCACTAGTATGATCTGCATAATAGTCATGGTACTCAAGTACACATCCTAAGGGCTTTGCCAACATGTAACTATTAGACAGTTTAAAGAGACTAGTGTACATGTTAAGATAAAGAGTAACCAGATAGCATACTATCATATCGAGCAAGAAACTCATCTCTATATATGTCCAAGCATCCAATATAATATACATCATCTGTACAATACTGGCCTCTAGGGCATACATACAACTAACAATCTCCCACTTGCACTAGGGCCAGCTGCTGTAGTATCACATACCGAGCATCCCGAAGAGTCTCTCAAACTGTATCTGGGGAATGGCCTTCGTGAGTGGATCCGCCGTGTTGTTCTTCATGTCAACCCTCCTGACCTCGATCTCCCGGCGATCAACTATCTCCCGGATCAGGTGATACCGCCTCAGAATATGCCTGGATCGCTGATGGGACCTGGGTTCCTTGGCCAAAGCCACCGCTCCATTGTTATCGCAATACAAAGGTATTGGATGCTCAATGGATGGAACCACACCAAGTTCAGTAATGAACTTCTTGATCCAGACAGCATCTTTGGCAGCATCGTTGGCAGCGATGTATTCAGCCTCCATCGTCGAGTCTGCCACGGTTTCCTGCTTGGAACTCTTCCAGCTAACCGCCCCTCCATAAAGGGTAAAGACAAATCCCGACTGCGACTTAGAGTCGTCCTTATCACTCTGGAAGCTCGAATCGGTAAAGGACTCCACTTGGAGTTCTCCGTTACCATACACCAAGAGCATCGCTTTAGTCCTTCGCAAGTACTTGAGAATGCTCTTCACAGCTGTCCAGTGACTCTCTCCAGGATCAGCTTGATACCTGCTCACTACACTTAGTGAGTATGCTACATCGGGTCTGGTACATAGCATCGCGTACATGATAGAGCCTACAGCCGAAGCATAGGGTATCCCTTGCATGCGAGCTCTCTCCAAATCAGTCTTGGGAGACATCTCTTTGGAGAGAGTGACTTCAGATATCGTGGGTAAGTTCCCATGCTTGGATTCTTCCATACTAAACCTCATTAGTATGGTGTCAATGTACCTGGATTGGGACAATCCCAATATCCGTTTGGATCTATCCCTGTAGATCCTAATTCCCAATATGCAGGAGGCATCACCAAGATCTTTCATCGAGAATCTTTGTGATAAGAAGAGCTTGACCGATTGCAGCATAGGAATATCATTTCCTATCAAGAGTATGTCGTCCACGTACAATACGAGAAAGACAACCTTGCTCTCTGCAACCTTCTTGTAGATACAAGGTTCATCTGGGTTTTTGACGAAATCAAACTCTTTGATAATGACGTCAAAGCAGATGTTCCAACAACGCGATGCTTGCTTTAATCCATAAATGGATTTAAGCAGCTTGCACACCTTCCCGCTGCTCCCACTATCTACGAAGCCCTCTGGCTGAGTCATGTACACGCACTCTTCTAAATCACCATTTAGAAAGGCGGTCTTAACATCCATTTGCCAGATTTCGTAATCATGATATGCAGCGATGGCAAGCATGATCCGGATGGATTTAAGCATAGCCACTGGAGAAAAGGTTTCGTCATAATCCATACCTGGTCTTTGATGAAAACCCTTTGCAACAAGTCTAGCTTTGAAAGTCTCCACTTTCCTATCTACACCAAGTTTTATCTTGAAGATCCACTTGCTCCCAATGGGTTTTACCCCTTCAGGAGCAACTTCCAAAGTCCATACTTTGTTGGTGTACATGGATTCCATCTCGGACCGCATAGCATCCAGCCATTTCACTGAGTCCCTACTCGTGATGGCCTGCTCGAAACTAGTTGGGTCATCATCCTCCATGATGCAATCCTCGCTCCCACCATCCATGAGAAAACCGTAGTATCTCTTAGGTTGGTGAGGAACCCTACTAGATCGGGGGAGAGGCTGAGGTTCATTGGGAGCCACTGAATCTTCTGGTTCCATTAAATCTTCTGTTGTGTTTTGTTCAGCTGGAACTACTTCCAGTTCTACCTCAGAGCCACTAATCTCTTTTGCAAGAAATTCCTTTTCTAAAAAGGTGGCATTTTGAGAAACAAATACTCTTTGTTCCTCACTGTGGTAGAAGATATACCCTCGCGAATGTTAGGGATATCCAACAAATTTACACAAAACAGACCTTGCCTCGAGTTTGTCCGGTTTTTGTCTTTTGACATAGGCCGGGCAACCCCATATCTTTATAAAATTAAGATATGGTCTCTTCCCCTCCCATATCTCATATGGTGTGGTAGGCAAAAATTTGGTGGAAACCCTATTCAGTAGGTATGCTGCTGTTTCCAGTGCATATCCCCAGAAGGAAATAGGTAACTCAACTGTGCTCATCATAGAGTGCACCATATCTAATAGGGTGCGGTTCCTCCGTTCTGATACACCGTTGTGTTGTGGTGTATATGGAGGAGTCAGCTGAGAGAGAATCATATTCTCTATTAGGAAGTCCAGGAATTCATTGCTCAAGTATTCACCTCCTCGATCAGATCGAAGGATTTTAATACTTTTTCCGGTTTGGTTCTCGACTTCTTGTTTATATTCTCTAAATTTCTCAAAAGCTTCTGATTTTTGTTTCATCAGGAACACATATCCGAATCTAGAGAGATCGTCAGTGAATGTAATGAAGTACGAAGAACCATCCCTGGCATGTGTAAACATGGGACCGCATACATCACTATGTATTAGTCCCAAGAGTTCGGTAACTCTTTCTCCGCGTCTCGTAAACGGAGTTTTGGTCATCTTGCCTTTGAGACATGACTGGCAAGTGTCATAAGATGAAAATTCAAACGGATTTAAATATCCATTCTTATGCAACTTAGCCAGTCGTGTCGCATTGATGTGACCCAGTCTACAATGCCACAAGAAGGATTCGTTCAGTTCAGAACTCTTCCTCTTGTGTGTGTTTGTTATGCTTAGAACTATTGCTTGATTTAAAACATAAATGCCATTGCACAACGTGCCTGATCCAACCAACTTTTGGTTACGGAAAATGTTCATAACATTGTCCTGTAATACAAAATTATATCCCTCTTTACTCAACAAAGAAACCGATATAATGTTGCATATCAGGTTCGGCATGTAATAGCATTCGTTCAGAACCAATGTATTACCAGTTGGTAATGCAAGATGATATTCCCCGATAGTCTTAGCTGCAACTATTGCACAATTTCCAACTCTTATGTCTTTATCACCTTCTCCAAGTTCTCTACCTTTCCTTAGCCCATGTAACTGATTACATATATGGGATCCTGACCCGGTATCTAATACCCAGGACGTAGGGCAAATGGAGAAACAGTTCTCTGTAACGAACATACCCGAAGAAAATGCATCAACATGTACTTTCTTCAATCGGGTGGCATGGGAATCCTAGTATTCCCCTATGTCCTGTTCATTCCTATAACTCTTATAAGAAAGAACGGAACCATCGTTCCCCAGCACAGTATAACATGCGAGTTCAGTCAATACATCCATATTATTATCTTGATTAAGGCATGACATTGTCGCTACCTGGAGAGAGAGAGAAGAAAACACTTTAGCGTATGCTCTTGCAAGATCAGATTGGTTATTATCTTATCTAATCAGGATGGCTCCCACTGGTTTTTATCAAATCTTCCTTCAAACCCTAAAAGGAAAGACTAGCCGGGATTAATTACACCCTACAACTTCGCCAATCTTTCAGCCAGGCCAGTGTTGGTACTTTGAGGGAGGTTCCCCGTGCTTTCGCACGGACCTAATTAAAGTAAACCTCGTTTTCCCAGAGGCGTAACCCCGTTAACACTTTTATAGACACCTACTTGATCGGCTAATTGTAATGTGCAAAACTCTCCCAGGAGTAACTCTTACTCGCAGTGGGTATCGGGATCCAACTATCTCATAGAAGGTATGAAATCTCATTGCAAATTTCAACACTTGAAATTCCCGATAATGCTTTTGCCCCTAGCATCCTATGACCTTGACGGAGGTCAACAAACCACAGGGTGCAAGTCAAGTTCAACCCGTCATTTCTTGATTGAATCAAACCCACCCGCACGACCCTTGACGGAGGTCAATAAGGTCGTACGACTACCCTAATCCAATCTGCATCACATGCATAAGCAGATAAATACTAGTTAGCTACCGCACACTACGCCTTGACGGATGTCAACAAACGTAGCATGAATACTAAGTAGGATTTATCTGAAATGACGGAGGGCTACGTCAGGTTTTTCTGAAAACCTATTGCGTAATGAACTTGATATCGTTGTAGAATCGAATGATTTTGAAATGGAGTGTTTTTGAGGCTTTTTCTAGTTTTGCTAAAGGGGTCACTCCCAGTGAAGGGATCGTCAGCCCTTTCCTCGTCGAATGAGGTGCGGGATATATCATATATATCACTGTGCCAAGCAGAAACTATAGAAGCAATCAAAAGACAAACCGAGTGTGTAGCATCTGCCAGTTATTGCTAAAGGAGTCACTCCCGGTGAAGGGATCTCGGTCCTTTCCTCATCGAATAAGGTGCAGGATATATCACATATACCGCTGTGCAAAGCAAGAACTGTAGCTACCTGTTGTATTTAAAATTTGATTCTACAACATCTTTTAGGTTACTTTTTCTTTCATTAATCACATTAATGAAGTCCCATCATTTAAGTTACCTAAACATCACAGATAAATACGACGTACACTTATGCCATCCGCATTCGCCTCGATGTCCCCTCGTGCACCGTTAGGTTAGGTGACTAACGACAGAGCAGGGCAGGGCTAGTGCGGGTGCAAAACATAAGTAACGTCTATATAATATATCATATATACTATATACTGTATCCATCAGAACATATCAAATGATCACATCACAGATATCGCAGCAGAAAATATCATATGAAATATTGGATATACTAGGACGTCTGTGTTTTCAATACAAGCCAGTATAAAACATGGATTCCACGGTTGTGATGAATAGCCAATCCCACACCCCTAGACCCCTACGAGAGCGGCAAGCAACCCTACCAATTCTAGGGTTAGGGGACCCGGACTCGACTCCTCGAGATGGTCTCCCTCTGGACCCTTGAACCCGGTTACTTGTGCTCCCCTCCTTGGGTCTACCCTAATGTGGAAAAGTAAATGATATACATCAATGGTGACATCTTCCGCAACCTAGAAGTGTCCCAATAAAAGAATATTACATACAAGTTTTTACATGAATGAAAATGAAAAACACTCATCTCACATAAAAAACCCCGGCCATTCAAACACGACGATCCAATATAACATATCCAGCAACACATAACATCACATGTCATCAACGTAAGTAAGTATGCATACCCCAATTGTCGTTGACATATAGCAACGAAACCGGCGATATCGACATACTATACTTACGGTCACAGAAAAGAAAGTGTAAAACTACAACAGTTGGAATCCGCAACCTCTTTAGACATCGCATGCCTAATCAAATGAAATACTTAGACATCACATGGCTAACAATTATAAACCTCGCATTTTAGTCTCATTATCGAAAACTCTTTTCAATATCAAGTGAAACAAAACCGCTAGATTTATAACATTCATTCAGTTATCTCATAACTGTTTGTGAATTCCAATTAATGTATCCCATTCCGGATATATAGAAAATATTAAACTTTCCGATCAAACATTCGAACACCCAAGTTTTCCCAAAACCAATCAACACTTGAAATAAGTTCAAAGACATTCACTTCATGCCTCAGTACCAACGGTCCAGCCGTAGAAGGGTCAAGCCAACGCCTCACATGTGGCACGCCGTACTGCCCCAAACCCGAATGTTCAAAGGGCAGTTCAAGATGGTCACATAATCGAATTAAGGTTTGTTGTCTTCTAGAGGGACCATCGCGTTACTTGCACTACTCAGAACGACCTTAAACCACAGAAAAATCCAACACTTGGAAATTTTCAGGCAGGGGAAAAGGTGGGTATTTATATCCGGTCGAACTTTTTAACATATTCTAAAATATCCGGAAAGCCACATAGAAAAAATCTGATAATCCGTTCGAATCATCTACGCTCCAAAACACCCCAGAAAACTCGACTCTTGAGTGCAAATTAAAAATTCCCAGAAAACTCAGCACGTGAAAACATGAATTACTGTGCAAACTTTGGAGGCTAATCTCATTAATTGGCCGTGGAACCGCCGCAGAATCCAGGCTTCTGCCGCGGTTCCGCCGATCTTTGGACACAACATGAGTTAATTTTTGCACCGTAATTCTTAGAATTCCCTGCTGAATTTTTTAAGCATTTTTAATCTGGAAAAACCCAGTTTTTGAAAAAAGTCCAGAGAGCATTTTGGATTAGGGTTTCGATGTTCGTTCGGATTTCAAACGTCGTCTACACTTCACCTAAAGCTCTAGCTAGGCTCTGATACCACTATAGGGTTCTTAGGCACTCTAATGAGGTCTCACAAGGCATCAACCATGCCAATTTCAAATTTTACAAGTGCTGAGAAACCCTAATACGGATTTGTTGACTAGAGTTTAGGCGAAAAGTGAAATTAGTTAACAACTTAACTAAAAGAAAGAGGCTACAACCATTGTAGATTCGGTTCTCCACTTCCTTAGCTCCACGTAGACATCCTCTCGCTGTCCATATCGGATCCCGGACTCTAGCATCGGCTTCATCGGAGAAATTGGCGGGCTAGGTCGTCGGCTTCGATGCCGAAGATGATCTACGTCGAGGCAACACAAGATCAAGCTCCAACTTCACCAAGTCGTGAAACTTGTGAAGAAAACACCCTATACTACTCAGCAAGAGGTAGAGGATGAAGAAATAGGAGGTGGGTTCACTTTAGAATTGGATTTCTCACTCTTTTACTCAAGATGCCACTAATGGAGTCAAGCATTCTTCTTGATCAAGAGGAAGAAGAAGAAGATAGAATATGATAAGTGTTAATTCAAAAAAGAAAATAATATGAATACTTATCATATCTAACTATGGTCAAGTGTAGAGAGTAAACTAGGGTTAGGTGAATGGTTAGGTTAAGAGAAGAAAACAAAAATGGTCAAAGTTTCAACCCTTCATGAAGGTTCATGAAAGAAACAAGAAAAGCCACCATTTCCATTTTCTTTTCCAAAATCAATAATCAAAAATAAATAAATGAATAAGTATACAAAACCCTAACCATTCATATAACCATGGTTTAATCTTTACATAAACTCAAGTTAACATGTATCTTCAAACATGATACAAACAAGTGCACACAAAAATAAATCACATATACAATGTGCACTTCAAGTGAGAAAATCCTATTAAAGTGAGCCAATACTAGTTAATGCAAAGTAATATATCAAATATATAATTATACATTAAATCATTAAATCAACACTTGATTCAAAGATCCGGTCATGTCGCACATAACCGACTAGTATCTAATGTATCGACTTATCGAATCAATCTTCGATTCGATAACTAGGATATATTGCATACAACCAATCGAAACATTCATCGCGAGAATGAAATACGGTATCACATACACGTATTATTCTCGGTCCTGCACAAATCTCATATGCGCTCCTATTTCATTTTGCTTGTGCCAGGAAACCTCTGTGTTGGACTCTAAAGACTCGCCAATACGCCGACAGCAGGTGATGATCATATCAAGCATCCACAAGCCGCTAGCGGTCTGCTAAACGTAACGGCCACCCGGGTATTGAGCGATCAGAAGATCGACGAGCAAGCCCGCTCACACTCCTATGAATCCAACCAGTAACACTTACCGTACAGTTCGGTCTGTTTGTCTGATATGTCGCATATCAAGTCTAGGGGTGGTAAACGCCAGACCCCAATAACCGATAAGTCGTGCCGATGTGAGGCTCATAACGGGTCGAGAAACTACTGGTAACACTTACCAGCAATTCTCTGATCAGCCCTGGCCAGGGACTTCTCTGTTACGGCCAATCGAGCACAGCGCAACATCAACCCCCAATACCGGGAGAGACGAAACCCTTCCTATCGCTCATTGGCTCCATGTGACTCGGGACTGTACCCAAAAACCACCGTTTTGCACGCCCTCATGGATGTGGTAAGGTGGAGATCAAAGCACAGTGGGAATCACACAAGACTCCATAACGATCTCGGGTCTACAGACTAACCTGCACAAGTGTCACCTGAGAACTGCCATCTGACGTGAGGTATAATACCATCTGGGAGTTCTCGGCGTGTCCGTCCAGTGTACCCAGTCTCCACTGAGCACCCGTATACCATCTCTGATGTCAAACACCAATGGATATGGGATCATCCATCGCCCATCTCATGGGTCGAGAAGCGTATACGCTAGTCTACACTGGTATATCGATGCCCCGTCTCGATACACCCACGACTAGGGACCTTGAAGGATGTACCTATGGACTACCATGTTCCTACTAGTATGATCTGCATCATAGTGATGGTAGTCAAGTACACATCCTAAGGGCTTTACCAACATGAAACTATAAGACAGTTTAAAGAGATTAGTGTACATGTTAAGATAAAGAGTAACCAGATAGCATACTATCATATCGAGCAAGAAAGTCATCTCTATATATGTCCAAACATCCAATATAATATACATCATCTGTACAATACTGTCCTCTAGGGCATACATACAACTAACAGGTAAAACCCGTAGGATGCAAATGGATCTTCAAAAAGAAGATTGGTGTAGATAGACAGGTTGAAACCTATAAGGCTAGACTTGTTGCAAAGGATTTCCGTCAAAGACTTGGTTTGGACTATGACGAAACCTTTTCTCCAGTAGCTATGCTTAAATCTATTCGGGTCCTTCTTGCTATTGATGCCTTCCACGATTATGAAATCTGGCAGATGGACGTAAAGACGACCTTTCTAAATGGTAATTTGGAAGAGAGCGTCTATATGGATCAGCCAGAGGGATTCATTCAGAGTGGGAGCAGCGGTAATGTATGAAAGTTGCTTAAGTCCATTTATGGACTAAAGCAGGCATCACAGAGTTGGAACATCTGTTTTGATGATGCTGTCAAAGAATTTGATTTTATCAAAAATCCAGATGAACCTTGCATATACAGTAAGATTGTAGGGAGAGATGTAGTATTCCTCGTCTTGTACGTGCATGACATTCTCCTAATATGAAATGATATTCCTATGTTACAGTCAGTCAAAAGATTCTTGTCAAATAAATTCTTGATGAAAGACCTGGGTGATGCCACCTACATTCTGGGGATCCGGATATATCGTGATAGATCAAAGAGGATGTTGCGACTTTCGCAGTCCAGGTACATAGACACCATAGTGAAGAGATTCAGAATGGATGATTCTAAGCGCGGTAATCTACCGGCTTGTCACGGAATCACCTTCTCCAAAGAGATGTCTCCCAAGACTGATTTGGAAAGGGATCGCATGTCGATTATACCCTACGCTTCTGCGGTAGGCTCTATAATGTATGCGATGTTATGTACCAGACCAGATGTAGCATACGTATTGAGTGTTGTAAGCAGGTATCAGGCAAACCCAGGGGAGAATCACTGGAGAGCAGTAAAGAACATTCTCAAGTACCTGAGGAGGACTAAGGAGATGTTCTTGGTATATGGCGGTAAAGTCCTCCAGATGGAGGCCTTTGCCAACTCTGGCTTCCAGAGTGACAAAGATGACTCCAAATCCATGTCGGGTTATGTCTTTACCCTCAATGGAGGGGCGGTCTATTGGAAGAGTTCCAAACAGGAGACCGTTGCTGACTCAACGATGGAGGCAGAGTACATAGCTGCTTGCGATGCCGCAAAAGAAGCAGTCTGGATGAAAAAGTTCCTCACAGAACTTCAGGTGGTTCCTACCAGTGTTGATCCAATACCTCTGTATTGTGACAACAACGACGCTATAGTTTTAGCGAAGGAACCCAGGTCCCATCAGAAGTCCAGACACATCTTAAGGCGGTATCACCTGATCAGGGAGATCGTAGATCGCTGGGAGATCGAGGTGAAGAGAGTAGAGACGGAGAATAATATTGCTGATCCATTCACAAAGGCCCTTCTTCAGATGCAGTTTGAGATGCCTTTCGAGATGATAGGTCTACGATATGCCAGCTCATGGCCCTAGTGCAAGTAGGAGATTGTTAGTGTATATGCCCTAGGGGCCATTATTGTATCATACTAGGTTGTATATTACTTAATGGAGGCTTCGGATATTCACAGTTGTATATAACAGTCTTGCTAAAAATGGTAGTATGCTACTTGGTTTGTGTCTACTTTAATATGTGCATGTGTTTCATATAACATATCACTTATACATATTAGTAGAGCCCATAGGATCTTTGCTTGATTACCAGCTTCGTGATGGCAGTCACACTAGTGGGGGCTGGGTAGTCTGTAAGCAACATCCTATACAGGTCCCTGGTCGTTGGATTATTGAGATAGGGTATCGATATTCCGGAGTAGACTAAGTATGTACGCTTCTCATCCCAGTTGGGGAGATGGTCTGTCCCACAGCCATCAGTACGTCATACTGGAGATAGTATACAGGTGCTCGTTAGGTTACGGGTACACCGGACAGGACTCGCAGGGAACTGATTGGTTGGTATTATACCCATCGTCAGTTAACAGTTCCCAGGTGACATGAGTACAGCATAGTCCGCAGACTTGACACTGCTACTTCGCCTCGAGTGTGTCCCACTGTTCTTAGATTGCTATCCTACCACGGTTCAAAGGAGTCGTGCAAACAGGTAGTAGTTGGGTGCTGTCCCGTGCACTTGGAGGCAGTGGCGGTTAGATAGGATTCTTCTCTCCCGGTATTGGGAGTTGATATCACGCTGTGTCAGAGAGCCATTACGCAAAGTCCCAGGCCAGGGCAAGCGAGATATACTGGTAGGTTCCAGTAGCTTCTCAGGGTGTAATAGGCTTCGCTCCGACGCGACTTATACAGCTATTAGGGGACTGACGTGTTAGTTATATGTATGCCCTAGAGGCCATTACTGTACATTGGATGTATATTGTAGTGGATGCTTGGACATATATAGGGAGGAATTTCTTGCTCGACATGATAGTATGCTATCTGGTTGCTCTTTACCTTAACGTGTACACTGATTGTCTCTCTGTTACATGTTGGTAAAGCCCTTAGGATGTGTACTTGACTACCTGGACTATGATGCAGATCATACTAAGGGGGACATGGTAGTCCATAAGTACATCCTTCAGGATCCTTAGTCGTGGGTGTATCGAGACGGGGCATCGATATACTAGAGTAGACTAGCGTATACCTTCTCGACCCATACAGATGGGCGATGGATGATCCTATATCCATTGGTGTTTGACATCAGAGATGATATACGGGTGCTCAGTGGAGACTGGGTACACTGGACGGACTCGCCGAGAACTCCCAGATGGTATTATACATCACGTCAGATGGCAGTTCTCTGGTGACACTGGTACAGAGTAGTCTGTTGACCCAAGATCGTCATAGAGTCTTGTGTGATTCCCACTTTCTTTTGATTTCCATCTTACCACATCCAAGAGGGCGTCCAAAACGGTGGTTTTTGGGTACAGACCCGAATCACATGGAGGCAATGAGCGATAGGAGGGGATTCGTCTCACCCGGTATAGGAAGTTGATGTTGCGCTGTGTTCGATTGGCTATAACCGGAAATCCCTGGTCAGGATTGCTGAGATTTACTTGTAAGTGTTACGAGTAGTTTCTTGAACTGTTATAGACCTCATATCGACACGACTTATCGAGCTACTGGGGTCTGACGTTTACCACCCCTAGGCGAGATATGCGACATATCAGAAGTCAGATCGGACTGTACGGTAAGTGTTACTGGTTGGATTCACAGGAGTGTGAGCGGGCTTGCTCGTTGATCTTCTGATCGCTCAATACCTGGGTGGCCGTTACAATTAGCAGACCGCTGGCGTCTTGTGGCTGTTTGATATGATCATCGCCTACTGCCAGCGTATCGACGAGTCTTTAAAGTCCTACACAGAGGTTTCCTGGCTCAAGAAAAACGAAATAGGAGAGCATATAAGATATGTGCGGGACCGAGAATAATACGAGTATGTGATACTGTATTCTATTCTCGTGATTTGTATCATTGGACGGTTATATGAGATATAGCCGGGTTACCGAATCAAGTGTTGATTCGATACATTGATACACTTGATATTAGTCGGTTATATGCGATATGACCGGATCATTAAATCAAGTGATTGATTTAACGATTTAATGTTTAATTATATATTAGATATATTACTTTACATTGACTAGTATTGTTCACTTAAGATTGATTATCTCACTTGATTGTGCACATTGTATATATGATATATATTTGTGCACTAGTTTGTATCATGTTTGATGATACATGCAAACTTGGGTGTGTGTATGTTTTAAACCATGTTTAGGTTAATGGTTAGGTTTTATTTGTTTTATTTCTTTTCTTTATTCATTTTTTGCAAAAATAAAATGGTAGTAGCTTTCTTTGTTTTATGCAAGAAGCTTCATGATGCTTCATGCATCTTTGAAAAAGTCTACCATTTTATTTTATCCTTAACCTAACCATTTACCTAAACCGTAGTTTACTCTCTACATGAGTTTATCTCACCCATGGTTGCAATATGATAGATATCACTTGAATTTTCTTTTTGTGATAATTCTTTTTCTTTCTTCTTCTTCTTCTTCATGAAGAAAAGAAAAGCTTGCTAGAAAATTCTAAGTGATGAAATCAAGTGAGAAATCCAAATCCAAAGTGAACCCACTTCCTATTTCTTCATCCTCTATCACTTGCCATGTTGTATAGGGTGTTTTCTTCACAAGGTTCATGACCAAGTGAAGATGGAGCTTGAGTTTTAGTCGCCTCGACGTAGATCATCTTCGGCACCGAAGTCAACGACCTAGCCCGCTCATTTCTCCGATGAAACCGACGCTAGAGTCCGGGATCCCGATGATCGCAGCGGAGGGATGTCATCTCGGAGCTAAAGAAGTGGTGGACCGGATCTACAAAGGTTGTAATCCCTTTCACTTAATAGCAAAGTTGTTTGCTTGCATTTATTTTCGCCTATCCTCTAGTTAACGATCTATATTAGGGTTTCTCGGCACCGAAATTTTTGAATTTGGCATGGTTAATGCCTTGTGGAATCTCTAGAGTGTGCCTAGTAACCCTACAGTGGTATCGGAGCCTGGCTGGAGCTTTAGGCGATGTGTAGACGAAGTTATAAACCCGATCGAACCCCGAAACCCCAAATTTCACCCTTTCTGTACATTTTCTGAAACCGTGCATTTTTCCTAATTAAAAATATCCAAAAAATTCAGCAGGGTTTTTTAGGGGTTACTGTGCTTCACGTGCGTCTAAGTCGACTATATCACCGCGGAACCGCGGCATGATCATGGCTCATGCGGCGGTTCCGCGGCCGTTCTGTCACTTCATCTATTTCTGTTTGCACAGTTATCTCTCTCTGTAAGTGCTGTATTTTCTAGGAATTTTTAAAGTTTGCTCAAGAG
Source organism: Agapanthus africanus (assembly GCA_030015575.1). Taxonomy (NCBI): domain Eukaryota; kingdom Viridiplantae; phylum Streptophyta; class Magnoliopsida; order Asparagales; family Amaryllidaceae; genus Agapanthus; species Agapanthus africanus. Next base: position 547,261,279 of record CM057337.1, read on the forward strand.
TTGAGTTTTCTGGGTTCTATTGGGGACTCGATGATTCGATCGGATTGTTTAATTTTGTCTATGTGTTTTTCCGGATAATTTTAGAACATGTTAAAAAGTTCGACTGGATATAAATACCAACTTTTTCCCCTGCCGGGAAATTTCCAAATGTTGGACTTTTCCGTAGTTTAAGAATGTCTAAGTAGTGCAAGTAACGTATTGGACCCTCTAGAAGACAACAAACCATAACTCGATTATGTGACCGTCTTGAACTGCCGTTTGAACCTTGGGTTTGGGGCAGTACGGCGTGCTACATGTGAGGCGTTGGTTTGACCCTTCTACGGCTGGACCGTTGGTACTGTGGCATGAAATGGATATTTTTAGACTTATTTCATGTGTTCAGCTGTTTTGGGAAAACTTGGGTGTTTGATTGTTCGATAGGAAAGTTTAACATTTTCTATTTATCTGGAATGTGATACAATATTTGGAATCCACAAATAGTTATGAGATAGCTAATTTGAATGTTATAAACATAGCAGTTTAGTCTCACTTGATCGGTTGACACGGGATTTTGATATGATCAAAAGTCCATCGCAATCACGTTACGTACGCGGTTACTCGTCGATAAACTTAATAGACAACCACGCCCCATAGCCCCGACCAAGTGAATGTAGGAGTACCCCGTAGCCAAAAAGCATCCGTTCGGGTGCTCGCGGTAGCGGTGTTCCGCCTTAGTGCACTTCGTCGACGGTATCGGGGGTGCGGCCGTCTACTAAAGTTTGCGACGAGCATTCAATCAGAATTTCGGGAATCCTGTTGAATTGCCCGACTTGATATTGAAAAGAGTTTTCGATAAATGAGACTAACATGCAGGGTTTATGATTATTAGGCATGCGATGTCTAAGGAATTCATTTGGTTAAGCATGCGATGTCTAAAGAGGTTGCGGATTCCAACTGTTGTAGTTTTACACTTTCTTTTCTGTGACCGTAAGTGAAATATGTGATATCGCCGGTTTCGTTGCTATATGTCAACGACAATTGGGATGGGTATATTTACTAACGTTGATGACATATGATGTTATGTGTTGCTGGATATATTATATTGGATCGTCGTGTTTGAATAGCCGGGGTTTTTTATGTGAGATGAGTGTTTTTCATTTTCATTCATGTAAAAAACTTGTATGTAATATTCTTTTATTGGGGCACTTCCGGGTTGAGGTTGATGTCACCATTTGTATATTATTTACTTTTCCGCACTAGGATAGACCCAAGGAGGAGGGCACAAGTAACTGGGTTCTGGAGTCCAGTGGGAGACCAACTCGAGGAGTCAAGTCCGGGTCTCCTGACTCTAGAATTGGTGGGGTTTCTTGCCGCTCTCATAGGGGTCTAGGGGTGTGGGTTTGGCTATTCATCGCGACCGTGGAATCCGTGTTTTATACTGGCTCGTATTGAAAACACGGACGTCCTAGTATATCTAATGTTTCATATGTTTCTTCTGCTGCGATATCTGTGATGTGATCATTTGATGTTCTGTGATAAATACTGTATATAGTATATATGATATATTATATAGGCGTTACTTATGTTTTACACCCGCGCTAGGCTTGCCCCGCTCTGCCGTTAGTTACCTAACCTAACGGTGCACGAGGGGACATCGAGGCGAATGCAGATGGCATAAGTGTACGTCGTATTTATCTGTGATGTTTAGGTGACTTAAATGATGGGACATCATTAATATGATTAATGAAAGAAAAAGAAACCTAAAAGATGTTGTGGAATCGAATTTTCAAAAACAGGTAGCTACAGTTCTTGCTTTGCATCGCGGTGTTCCTTGTAGAACATCCTGCACCTTATTCGATAAGAAAAAGGCTGAGATCCCTTCACCGGGAGTGACCCCTTTAGCAATAACTGGCAGATGCTACAACACTCGGTTTGTCTTTTGATTGCTTCTATAGTTCTTGCTTTGCATAGTGGTATATATGATATACCCTGCACCTTATTCAATGAGGAAAGGGCCGACGATCCCTTCACCGGGAGTGACCCCTTTAGCAAAACTAGAAAAGCCTAAAAAAAACACTCCATTTCAAAAATCATTTGATTCTACAACGATATCAAGTTCATTACGCAATAGGTTTTCAGAAAAACCTGTCGTAGCCGTCCATCATTTCAGATAAGTCATGCTTAGTATTCGTGCTGCGTTTATTGACCTTGTCAAGGCGCAGTGTGCGGTAGATAACTAGTATTTATCTGTTTATGCATATGATGCAGATTGGGTTAGGGCAGTCATACGGCCTTGTTGACCTTGTCAAGTGTCGTGCGGGTGGGTTTGATTCAATCAAGAAATGACGGGTTGAACTTGACTTACGGTCTATGGTTTGTTGACCTTGTCAAGGACATAGATCGTTTGGGGCAAAATATTATCGGGAATTTCAAGTGTTGAAATTTGCAATGAGATTGCATACCTTCTATGAGATAGTTTGATCGCGATACCCGCTGCGAGTAAGAGTTACTCCTGGGAGTGTTTTACACATTACAATTAGCCGATCAAGTAGGTGTCTAGAAAGGTGCCAACGGGGTTACGCCTCTGAGAAAACGATGTTTACTTTAATTAGGTCCGTGCGAAAGCACGGGGAACCTCCCTCAAAGTACCGACACTGGCCGCTGAAAGATTGGCGAAGTTGTAGGGTGTAATTAATCCCGGGTAATCTTTCCTTTTAGGGTTTGAAGGAAGATTTGATAAAAACAGTGGGAGCCATCCTGGTTAGATAAAATAATGACCAATCTGATCTTGCAAGAGCATACGCTGAGTGTTTTCTTCTCTCTCTCTCTCCAGGTAGCGACCATATCACGCCTTAATCAAGATAATAATATGGATGTATTGACCGAACCCGCTTGTTATACTGAGCTGGTGAACGTTGGTCCCGCTCCAACTTATAATTGTTATAAGACCGAGCAGGAAATAGGGGAATAACAGGATTCCCATGCCGCCCAAACGAAGAAAGTGTATATGATGCATCTCCTTCGGGTGTGTTCATTATAAAGAACTGTTTCTCAATATCCTTTACGTCCTGGGTATTTGATACCGGATCAAGATCCCGCATATGTAATCTGTTACATAGGGCTACAGAAAGGTAGAGAACTGAGAACGGGTGATAAGTTTCATGAGACAGAAAACGGTCCAAGTGTTGCAGCCAAGTCTGTTGGTCACTGTCACCCTGTATTCTAAATACATTGATTCTGAACGAATTTTAGTAGATACCGAACCTGAGATACAAAATCATATCAGTCTCTTTATTAGTAAAGAAATGATAAAATTTTGTATTGTTGGATAATGTTTTGAACATTTCCTATATCAAAAGTGTAAGTCCACGTTGCCCACCCCGGTGCTTGCGGCGAGGCGGAAAACGGAATAAAAATCGGATTTTTATGAGCTTAGGCAATATGGACTAGACTTAAAGGATCTTTGCTAAACAAAAACTTGCTAAAGATAACTATAAACTAGCTAAGTGCTAGAAAGGTTATACCTTGGGCTTTAAGTCCTTCTCTCCTTGCTCCTTGGAGTGGTGGAAGGAGGTCACCTTGGTCGTCTTCTCCCGTCAAAGAAAGATCCACCCGAAAGCCTCAACCTTTGGCTTCAACTCCAAGCTAGAAGTAACTAGGGTGCAAGAAGTGCTAGTCCTTGAACCCTAGATGAGAGTAGAGATGATCAAAAGAGTGTTTTTCTCAAGCTCAAGTGTTTCTCAACACATGAGAGGGAGAGAGCTTGAGGGAGAGGAAGAACAAGAGAGAGAAAAGATATGATAGAATGAGAATAATGTGAACCATTCTCACTAATATGTGTATATTATTTTAATTAAATAATTAGCTAGATGATTGTCATGGTTAATCATGACATGACCATTATCATTTCAATTTGCAAGGATCAAAAAGCATCTACCAAAAGAAATGATGATGGTCAAAGTGTCAACCTAGGTCAACAAGTCAAGGAAGTCAAATGGTCAACAAGCATAACCATGCACAATTATTAAACTAATTATCAATTAACTATAATACACACATAAGCATTAGGGTTAATAAAAATGACAATAGCCATTAACCCTAATCAAGGTCCTCTCCCTCTGTCTCAAACAACTGGGCATACGCACCCGCATTCGTGATCCGAGGAACACGAATACAATGAGAAAAACCAATCCCAAAACATATACTAGGATCCGGCTTAAACCAAAGCCCGCTAGTATAAACTGTCCGGACAGCAAACGAGCACAAGTGCGTGGATGTGAACGAACCCTGTCGCAAAACCATGCAACCTCTACTCATTTTGCCTAAAGGCGAATAGCTCTCTGTGTGGGACTCTAAAGACTCGACACTACGCTGGCAGTGGGTTTAACCACAGACCGCAAGCGGCACTAGCTGTACGTAACGGTTCCCAGGTAGATGTCGATAAGAAGACTGACGAGGTGAACCCCATCTGAACTCCTACTGAGCCGTATGTGACAGTCTCCGTACAGTCCGGTCTGTTCGTCTGATACATCGCATGGCGGGCCTAGGTGCGGTGAACGTCAGTCCCCTAATAGCGGTACAAGTCGTGTTGGAGTGTAGCCCAGAACACCCTGAGATAACACTGGAAAACTACCAGTATATCTCGCTTGCCCTGTCCAGGGACTACTCGTGTAATGGCTCTCCTGGACACAGCGCGATGTCAACCCCAAATACCGGGAGAGACGAATCCTGTCTAACCGTCACTGCCTCCAAGTGCTTCGGGACTGCACCCAAAAACTACCTTTTTGCACGACTCCTTTGAGCCGTGGTAGGGAAGTAATCAAAGTGCAGTGGGAACACACTCGAGGCGATGTGACAGTGTCAAGTCAGCGGACTAAGCTGTACTCATGTCACCTGGGAACTGATAACTGACAATAGGTATACTACCAACCAACAGTTCCCGACGAGTCCTGTCCAGTGTACTCGTAACCTAACGAGCACCCGCATACTATCTCAAGTACGACGTACTGACGGCTGTGGGATAGACCGTCTCCTACACTGGGATGAGAAGCGCATACGCTAGTCTACTCCGGAGTATCGATGCCCTGTCTCGATAGTCCAACGACCAGGGACCTATATAAGGATGTGCTTATAGATTATCCAGCTCCCATGAGTGCGAACGCCATCACAATGCTGGTAATCAAGCAAAGTTCCTAACGGATCTACTAATATGTATATCAGCGATATGCTAAAAGAAACACATGCACATATTGAAGTAGAGACAAACCAAGTAGCATACTACCATTTCGAGCAAGATTGTATATACAACTGTGAATATCCCAAGCTTCCATCAAGTAATATACAAACTAGTATGATACAGTAATGGCCTCTAGGGCATATACACTAACAATCTCCCACTTGCACTAAGGCCATGTACTGGCGTATCGAAGACCTATCATGTCGATCAGCCGCTCGAACTGAGTCTGGGGTAGGGCCTTCGTGAGTGGATCTACAGTGTTATTCTCCATATTTACTTTCTTCACCTCGATCTCCCTGATCAGGTGGTACCGCCTCAAAATGTGCCTGGACTTCTGATGGGACCTGGGTTCCTTCGCTAAAGCTATAGCTCCGTTGTTGTCGCAATACAGCGGTATTGGACCAACAATGGTAGGAACCACCTGAAGCTATGTGAGGAACTTCTTCATCCAGACAGCTTCCTTTGCGGCATCGCAAACTGCTATGTACTCTGCTTCCATAGTTGAGTCAGCAACGGTCTCCTCCTTAGAACTCTTCCAGCAAACCGCCCCTCCATTGAGGGTGAAGACATAACCCGACATGGACTTGGAGTCATCCTTGTCACTCTGGAAGCTGGAGTCAGCAAAGGCCTCAAGCTGGAGGTCTTTTCCGCCATACACCAAGAACATCTCCTTAGTCCTTCTCAGGTACTTAAGAATGTTCTTTACCGCTATCCAGTGTTTCTCCCCTGGGTTCGACTGATACCGGCTTACAACGCTCAATGCGTATGCTACTTCTGGTCTGGTACACAACATCGCATACATTATAGAGCCTACCGCAGAAGCGTACGGTATAATAGACATGCGATCCCTTTCCAAATCAGTCTTGGTAGACAACTCTCTGGAGAGGGTGATCCTGTGACAAGCCGGTAAATTACCGCGCTTGGAATCTTCCATACTGAATCTTTTTAGTACGGTGTCGATGTACCTTGACTGTGAAAGTCCCAACATCCTCTTAGATCTATCACGATAGATCTGGATCCCCAGAATGTAGTTGGCATCACCCAGGTCCTTCATGGAGAATCTCTGTGACAAGAATCCTTTGACTGACTGTAGCATAGGAATATCATTTCCTATTGGGAGAATGCCATCCACGTACAAGACGAGGAATACTACAGTTCTCCCTACAATCTTACTGTAAATGCATGGTTCATCTAGGTTTTTGATAAATTCGAATTCTTTGATAGTATCATCAAAGCAGATGTTCCAACTCCGCGATACCTGCTTAAGTCCATAAATGGACTTGAGCAACTTGCACACTCTACCGCTGCTCCCACTCTGAATGAATCCCTCCGGCTGATCCATATAGACGCACTCTTCCAAATTTCCATTTAGGAAAGCCGTCTTTACGTCCATCTGCCAGATTTCATAATCGTGGAAGGCAGCAATGGAAAGAAGGATCCGAATGGATTTCAGCATAGCCACTGGAGAAAAGGTCTCGTCATAGTTCAAACCAGGTCTTTGACGAAAACCCTTTGCTACAAGTCTAGCTTTATAGGTCTCAACCTGCCCATCTACACCAATCTTCTTTCTGAAGATCCATTTGCAGCCTACGGGTTTTACCCCTTCTGGTGCAAAGTCCAAAGTCCAAACTTTGTTGGTGTACATGGACTCCATCTCGGCCCGCATTGCATCTAGCCATTTTACCGAGTCGCTGCTCTGGATGGCTTGCTGGAAGCTAGTAGGCTCACCATAATCCATAGTGCAGTCCTCTCTATCCCCGTCAATGAGAAAACCGTAGTATCTCTCGGGCGGATGAGACTGCCTACTACTTCTGTGGAGTGGCGCTGGGATGTCCTGTTTTTTCGAACCCTCTGGTTCTACCAAGATTTCAGTAATAGTTTGTGATTCTGGAATTTCTTCCAGTTCTATTGCGCTCCCACTTATCGGATTTTCTAAAAATTCAGTTTCCAAGAAGCGGGCATGGCGAGAAACAAAAACCTTTTGTTCCTCTGCGTAATAGAAAAGATACCCCATGGAGTTCTTTGGGTATCCCACAAACTTACACCGTACCGAACGTGCCTCGAGCTTGTCCGCATGCTGCTTTTTTAAAAAAGCTGGACACCCTCATGTCTTAAAGTATTTAAGACTGGGTTTCTTCCCACTCCACATCTGATATGGTGTGGTAGGCACTGACTTAGTAGGAACTTGGTTCAAAAGATATGCAGTTGTTTCTAGTGCATAACTCCAAAAGGATCGCGGCAACTCAGCCTTACTCATCATGGAACGAACCATATCCAATAGGGTTCGATTCCTTCTTTCCGATACACCGTTGTGTTGTGGTGTGTATGGAGGAGTAAGCTGAGAGAGAATTCCATTCTCTTCTAAGAAGCCCAGAAACTCGGCACTTAAGTATTCGCCACCTCGATCAGATCTCAGTGTCTTGATACTTTTGCCTGTTTGTTTTTCAACTTCATTCTTGTATTCCTGAAATTTCTCAAAGGCCTCGGATTTTTGCTTCATCAAGAAGACATGCCCAAACCTAGAGAAATCATCTGTGAAAGTAATGAAGTATGAATAACCACTTCGCGCATCTGTAGACATTGGACCACACACATCACTGTGTATGAGTCCCAAGAGCTCGCTCGCTCTTTCTCCGCGTCCAGTGAACGCAGTCTATGTCATCTTTCCCATGAGACATGATTCACAAGTGGCATAAGACTGGTACTCGAACGGATCCAAGTATCCTTCTTTATGTAACTTTGTCAACCGTGTTTCATTAATGTGACCCAGTCTACAATGCCATAAGAAAGCTTGATTTAATTCAGGAGACTTTCTTTTAAGTGTGTTCTGGACACTGAAGACCTGAGCTTGATTCAAAACGTATATACCGTATTTTAATGTACCTGGCCCAATCAGGACTTGATTTAGGTGGATGTTCACTACATCGCTTACAATAGTAAAATCATATCCTTCCTTAGAAAGTAAGGATACAGATATGATATTACAAGTCGCACCTGGTACATAAAAACAGTCACGCATAATCAATATCTTCCCAGTTGTCAGTCCTAGATGATATTCCCCTACGGATACAGCATACATGCTCATTCCGTTCGCAAGCCTGAGAGTCATATCACCTTTCCTGATAACCCTACGGTTTCTCAAAGCCTGTAACGAATTACAGATATAAGATCCTGATCCAGTATCCAATACCCAGGAAGTAGGGTTAACTGACATACAGTTCTCTATCACAAACACACCCGAAGCTGAAGCCACAACATGCTTCGAATTCTGGCTACTGGCTTTACAAGCCCTGCAATCCTTCTTCCCATGTTCATTCCCGTAACAATAGGAACATCCCTCTTTTACTACATCTGTTCCTGAAAATTCTGCCCTTCCCTTTCTTTCTGCTTCCGTAGTTTCCTTTAAGGTAGTAGGCAGAGACTGTTGAACTGAGTCAGCATCTGACCCATTCTTCAACGTGGTCTTCAGGTCCGAGAGCTCAAAAGAGCTGGTCTCTGTAAGGACGTTGCCCCCTACAGATAACCCGATAGCCAACCTCGCTGGAAGCAATTCGTTCGAGGTCTCATATCTTGCGATACGAGATTGCTCTCCATATAAAGCTTTGTTATGGAGGAAGATAGAAGCTGAGTCCATCTTCTCGTGCTGCCTCTGGTATATACCATCAACTAAGGCTAACACAAGGCACTTTGCTTTCTCACAGTCTTCTTCCGATGTCCTATGAATATTAATATCCGTGACAGGGAAAACTGGACCTGAGACGGCAGAGGTTGGATCAGTCAAGAGGTGTCCCAGCTTGTCCTGGGCAATGGACATCTGGACAGACCATTGCCAGTCAAAACAGTCAGATTCAGTCATTTTATTATCTAGATGTAACCTAGGTGAGGTCACTGGGTCGCTGCAATTAAGAGAGAGAGAAAAGAAAACACTTAGCATGATGCTCTTGCAAGTTTAGATTGGTTTTTAATTTATCTAAACAGGATGGCTCCTACTGTCTCTCGAATCCCTCCTCAAACCACAAAGGAAGAATTAGTCGGGATCTTTCTCACTGTACAATACTTGCTTAACCGTTCAGCAAGGCCAGTGTCGGTACTTCGAGGGAGGTTTTCCAACGCTTTCGCGAAGTTCCTTAATTAAGTAACCTCTTTTCCCTGTGGGCGTAGCCCCGCTAACACCTTTCTAGACACCTACTAGGTTTATAGCATTGAACGTTATGTGAGAGTTTTCCCGAGGAGTAGCATATACTCACAGTAGGATCGGGATCCAAATATCATCGCGTGATAAAACCGAAGGAATCCTACCAGAATCATCACACTCCAAATGGTATGCAGCACTAGAAAGTTTCAGTACTTTTGAAACTCCCGATGTGGATTTTTGCCCCATGTTCTTATGACCTTGACTAAGGCCAACAAATCATAAGTCACATGTCAAGTTCTACCCGTCGTTATCCAGGTTAATTTGAACCCACCCGTATATACCCTTGACTATGGCCAATAAAGCAATACGACTGTCCCAAACCAACGCATTCTATCTATGCAACATATGAATACCCACCAGCTACCAAACACTGTGCCTTTGACTAAGGCCAACAAACACAGCTTGAATACTGTTGAATATTCATATGAAACGACGGAGGGCTACGGATGGTTTTGGCGAAACCGTGAACGTAGTGAACTTGATATAATCGAAGGAACGAGATAGCTTTTAAAAGGAGTGGTTCAAGCTCCGCGTTTAAAAGTTTAGTTTTGAAAAGAACCGAGTGGTCTTCAAAGTGTTCCAATCGACTTTTACTTGGTTTATTTTCTTGCATTGGTTCTTTTAATGCGTCCCATCATTTAATCCTACCATTGCAGAAAACAACCAAAATATGACGTACACTTATGCCATTCGCATTCGCCACGGGGCCCCGTCATCACCCGCTAGGTTACTTAACTAACGACAGAGCGGGGGCTGGGCTAGCGCGGCTGTAAAACAGAAGCAACGCCTAAATAGTTATTATATATAAATATATAGCAGTGATAGACATTACAGATCACAGATGAATACATTGGATATACTAAGAATCTGCAATCCGTTCGAGCCTGCAACGAAAAGCGGATTACACGGTCGCGGTGAATAGCCAAATACCCCACCCAAGAACCCTACGGGTGCGGCGAACTACCCGCCAAGTAACCGAAGCGAAGCAACCTCCCTCACCATCGTGAGTAGGCCACTCGGCACTTCGAGTTACCCGGTAGTTTGTGCACCCCCTCCATGGGTCTATCCTAGGAGCAAAAATAGTAAAAAGAATTATACAATGACGGCTACAACCCCGACCCTGTTGTGCGGCCATACAAATAATAATATTACATCAATTTACATATTACAAATGAATGAAAGAAAAGCAACACTCATCTCACATCCACCCCGGCTATTCACCCGCGACAATCCAACCCATTCATATACACAAACCAGTATCAATCACAGATCACAAATATGTATAACCCCGACTAATCGACATATAGCGATTAGCCGACGTTCAATACATACAAACATCACAGATATAACCGTTATAGTCAAAGTGTAGTGAAGTTCGGAAAAAAATACGGATTTATAGGCCCCCAAAAATAAATTTCTATTCTGGAAAATCTGGGCACATATAACATATCTCAAAAATCCTAAAACCAAGCCAGAGATACACTGCACCAAACTCGACCCAGTGAGGAGTCCAAGCGGCAGCGGTTCCGCGGCAATAGCAAGACGCGGTGGTTTAGACGACTCACAGGACCGGGTTTTGTGGTTATCTTTAAAAAACCCTGAGACTATTTTAGGAGTATAACAAATTTTGTTTTGACCAGAAAAACTTTTAACAGAAACTAGGGTTTTTGAAAACTCGGTTTTTGGATTTTTTGGTTTCGAACTTCGTTACACTTCACTATCTAGCTAGTTTATGTTTAGTTAGGCTCTGATACCACTGTAAGTCCACGTTGCCCACCTCGGTGCTTGCGGGGAGGCGGAAAACGGAATAAAAATCAGATTTTTATGAGCTTAGGCAACATGGACTAGACTTAAAGGATCTTTGCTAAACAACAACTTGCTAAAGCTAACTATAAACTAGCTAAGTACTAGAAAGGTTATACATTATGCTTTAAGTCCTTCTCTCCTTGCTCCTTGGAGTGGTGGAAGGAGGTCACCTTGGTCGTCTTCTCCCGTCAAAGAAAGATCCACCCGAAAGCCTCAACCTTTGGCTTCAACTCCAAGCTAGAAGTAACTAGGGTGCAAGAAGTGCTAGTCCTTGAACCTTAGATGAGAGTAGAGATGATCAAGAGAGTGTTTTTCTCAAGCTCAAGTGTTTCTCAACTCATGAGAGGGAGAGAGCTTGAGGGAGAGGAAGAACAACAGAGAGAAAAGATATGATAGAATGAGAATAGTGTGAACCATTCTCACTAATATGTGTATATTATTTTAATTAAATAATTAGCTAGATAATTGTCATGGTTAATCATGACATGACCATTATCATTTCAATTTGCAAGGATCAAAAAGCATCTTCCAAAAGAAATGATGATGGTCAAAGTGTCAACCTAGGTCAACAAGTCAAGGAAGTCTAATGGTCAACAACCATAACTATGCACAATTATTAAACTAATTATCAATTAACTATAATACACACATAAGCATTAGGGTTAATAAAAATGACAATAGCCATTAACCCTAATCAAGGTCTTCTCCCTCTGTCTCAAACAACTGTGCATACGCACCCGCATTCGTGATCCGAGGAACACGAATACAATGAGAAAAACCAATCCCAAAACATATACTAGGATCCGGCTTAAACGAAAGCCCGCTAGTATAAACTGTCCAGACAGCAAACGTGCACAAGTGCGCGGATGTGAACGAACCCTGTCGCAAAACCATGCGACCTCTACTCATTTTGCCTAAAGGCGAATAGCTCTCTGTGTGAGACTCTAAAGACTCGACACTACGCTGGCAGTGGGTTTAACTACAGACCGCAAGCGGCACTAGCTGTACGTAACGGTCCCCAGGTAGATGTCGATAAGAAGACTGACGACGTGAACCCCATCTGAACTCCTACTGAGCCTGTATGTGACAGTCTCTGTACAGTCCAGTATGTTCGTCTGATACATCGCATGGCGGGCCTAGGGGGCGGTGAACGTCAGTCCCCTAATAGCGGTACAAGTCGTGTCGGAGTGTAGCCCAGAACACCCTGAGATAACACTGGAAACCTACCAGTATATCTCGCTTGCCCTGGCCAGGGACAACTCGTGTAATGGCTCTCCTGGACACAGCGCGATGTCAACCCCCAATACCAGGAGAGACGAATCCTGTCTAACTGTCACTGCCTCCAAGTGCTTCGGGACTGCACCCAAAAACTACCTGTTTGCACAACTCCTTTGAGCCGTGGTAGGGTAGTAATCAAAGTGCAGTGGGAACACACTCGACGCGAAGTGACAGTGTCAAGTCAGCGGACTAAGCTGTACTCATGTCACCTGGAAACCGATAACTGACGATAGGTATACTACCAACCAACAGTTCCCGACGAGTCCTGTCCAGTGTACTCATAACCTAACGAGCACCCGCATACTATCTCAAGTACAACGTACTGACGGCTGTGGGACAGACCGTCTCCCACACTGGGATGAAAAGAGCATACGCTAGTCTACTCCGGAGTATCGATGCCCTGTCTCGATAGTCCAACGACCAGGGACCTATATAAGGATGTGCTTATAGATTATCCAGCTCCCACGAGTGCGAGCGCCATCACAATGCTGGTAATCAAGCAAGGATCCTAAGGGATCTACTAATATGTATATCAGCGATATGCTAAAAGAAACACATGCACATATTGAAGTAGAGACAAACCAAGTAGCATACTACCATTTCGAGCAAGATTGTATATACAACTGTGAATATCCCAAGCTTCCATCAAGTAATATACAAACTAGTATGATACAGTAATGGCCTCTAGGACATATACACTAACAAAAAGTTGATCGGTTCAGGCACGTTATCTAAAAGCATTGATGTTCTAAATCAAACTACAGTTCTTAGTATACGGAACACACACAAGAGGAAGAGTTCAGAAATGAACAAATCCTTCTTGAGGTATTGTAGACTAGGTCATATCAATGCGACCCGACTAGCTAAGTTACATTTTAGATGCATATTTAAATTAGTTTGAATTTACATCTTGTGAAATTTGCCAATCATGTCACAAAGATAAGATGACCATAGCTCTGTTTATTGGAAACAGAGAAAGAGTTAGTGAACTCTTGGGACTGATACATAGTGATGTATGTAAGGTCCCCTGTCTGCACATGCCAGGACCGGTTCTTTGTACTTCATTACATTCTCTGATAATCTCTCAAGATTCAGCCATATGTTCCTGTTGAAACATAAGTCCGAAGCTTTTGAGATATTCACAGAATATAAGTTAGAAGTAGAGAACTAAAACGGGTATAAGTATTATGTCCTTTGATGTGATCAAGGAGGAGAATACTTGAGAACGAAATACCTGGATTATTCTAAAAGAGAATGAAATTCTCTCTCAGCATTACTCCTCCGTATACACCAAATCACGTCAGTGTTTCGGGGTGGAGCAATAGCACCCTATGTGATATGGTGTGCTCTATGATGAGTACTACTGAGTTTCCTATTTCCTTTTGGGAGTTATGCGCTTGAGAAGCTGCATACCTATTAAATAGGGTTCAAATCAAATCAGTTGCCTACCACTTCATATGTGATATGGAAAGGGAAGAGTCCATATCTTAAGTTTGTTAAGATTTGGGGTTGTCCGTCCTATGTCTAAAAGCAAAATCCGGACAAACTTGAGGCAAGGTCTGTTATGTAGAACTGGAAAGGTTCCAACTATACAAACTGCAGCTGATGATTTGGTAGAACCAAAAGATTCAGTAGACCCCGACGAACCACAGCCTCTCCGCCGATCTGGTAGGGTTCCTCATCCGTCTGAGAGATACTTCAGTTTCTCGATGACAGTGGGAGCGAGGAATGCATCATGAGATGATGACCCAACTAGTTTCGAGCTGGCCATCAGGAGTGGGACTCTGTAAAAATAGCTGGATGCTTAGCGATCTGAGATGGAATCCTTATACACCAACAAAGTATAGACTTTGGTTGCTTTATCTGAAGGGTTAAATCCCCATCAGGAGCATGTATATCTTGAGAAGATTACTTGGTGTACATGGAAAAGTTGAGACTTTCAAAGCTAGACTTGTTAAAGTTTTGCATCATTAACCAGGTATGGATTATGATGAAACCTTTTCTAAGTATCTATGCTTAAGTCCATCTAGATCTTACTTGCCAAGGCTACATACCATGACTACGATATCTAGTGGTTGGGTGTCATGACTGCTTTTCTAAATGATGATTTGGAAGAGAGCGTCTATAAGTACACAGCCAGAGGGCTTCATAGACAGTAGGAGCAGCGGAAACGTGTGCAAGATGTTTTATGTGATAAAGCAGTCATCGCGGAGTTGGAACATCTGTTTTGATGTGGTAGTCAAAGAGTTTGACTTCATCAAAATGGTAGATGAACCTTGTATGTACAAAAAGGTAGTAGGGAATATGGTGACGAACCTCGTAGAGTACATGGATGACATACTCTTGATAGGGAAGGAGTTTCCTATTCTACGCTCGATCAATCTCCGCTTATCACAAGGATTCTCCATATAGGATCAAAATGATACCTACTAAATCCTGGGTTTTGGATCTATGAGATAGATCTAATTGGATATTAGGATACTCACTAGTTATAGTGAGATGGTATCAATTGATCCTGGGGAGAATCACTGGAAGGGTTCCAGGGTGATAAGGACGACTGAATGTCAGTCACAGGCATTGTCTTTACCCTCAGTAAAGGGACGGTATGTTGGAAGAGTTACAAGCTAGATACCGTGGCATACTAGACGATAAAGGCTGGATACATCGCTACTTAAGATGCTACCAAAGAGGCAGTCTGGGTGTATATTAGTTCATGAGATGAACTTAGTTCCTGCCATTTTGTGACAATGGAGTTGTGGCTTATGCCAAGGAATGTCCGTCCCATCAGTGACCCAGACGTATTCTGAGGCAGCATCACCTGATCATGGAGATAGTTGATCTCCTGGGTGATCAAGGTTAGGAGAGTACACTCAGAGGACAACACGGCGGATCCACTCACAAAGGCCTTTTCCCAGAGAGAGACTTTTATGGGATGGTTGAGTATGAGATACTACAACCAATGCTATCAGATGGCCCTAGTGCAAGTGGGAGATTGTTAGTTATATGTATGCCCTAGAGGCCATTACTATACATTGGATGTATATTGTAGTGGATTCTTGGATATATATAGGGAGGACTTTCTTGCTCGACTTGATAGTATGCTATCTGGTAGCTCTTTACCTTAACGTGTACACTGATTGTCTCTCTGTTACATGTTGGTAAAGACCTTTGGATGTGTACTTGACTACCTGGACTATGATACGGATCAAACTAGTGGGGACATGGTAGTCCATAAGTACATCATTCAAGGTCCCTAGTCGTGGGAGTATCGAGACGGGGCATCGATATACCGAAGTAGACTAGCGTATACCTTCTCGACCCATACAGATGGGCGATGGATGATCCTATATCCATTGGTGTTTGACATCAGAGATGATATACGGGTGCTCAGTGGAGACAGGGTACACTGGACGGACTCGCCGAGAACTCCCAGATGGTATTATACCTCACGTCAGATGGCAGTTCTCTGGTGACACTAGTACAGAGTGGTCTGTTGACCCGAGATCGTCATAGAGTCTTGTGTGATTCCCACTGTGCTTTGATTTCCACCTTACCACATCCAAGAGGGCATGCAAAATGGTGGTTTTTAGGTACAGTCCCGAATCACATGGAGGCAATGAGCGATAGGAGGGGATTCGTCTTTCCCGGTATAGGGAGTTTATGTTGCGCTGTGTTCGATTGGCTATAACCGGAAATCCCTGGCCAGGGTTGATGAGATTTACTGGTAAGTGTTAGTAGTAGTTTCTCAAACTGTTATAGACCTCATATCGACACGACTTATCGAGCTACTGGGGTCTGACGTTTACCACCCCTAGGCGAGATATGCGACATATCAGACAACGAGACCGGATTGTACGGTAAGTGTTACTGGTTGGATTCACAGGAGTATGAGCAGGCTTGCCCGTTGATCTTCTGATCGCTCAATACCCGTGTGCCCGTTACGTTTAGCAGACCGCTTGCGACTTGTAGATGTTTGATATGATCATCGCCTACTGCCGGCGTATTGACGAGTCTTTAGAATCCTACATAGAGGTTTCCTGGTTCAAGCGATATGAAATTGGAGCGCATATGAGATATGTGCGGGACCGAAAATAATAAGAGTATGTGATACTGTATTCTATTCTCATGATTTGTATCATTGGACGGTTATATGAGATATAGCCGGGTTACCGAATCAAGTGTTGATCGATACATTGATACACTTGATATTAGTCGGTTATATGCGATATGACTGGATCATTAAATCAAGTGATTGATTTAATGATTTAATGTATAATTATATATTAGATATATTACTTTACATTGACTAGTATTGTTCACTTAAGATTGATTATCTCACTTGATTGTGCACATTGTATATATGTTATATGTTTGTGCACTAGTTTGTATCATGTTTGATGATACATGCAAACTTAGGTGTGTGTATGTTTTAAACCATGTTTAGGTTAATGGTTAGGTTTTATTTGTTTTATTTATTTTCTTTATTCATTTTTGGCAAAAATAAAATGGTAGTGGCTTTCTTTGTTTTATGCAAGAAGCCTCATGATGCTTCATGCATCTTTAAAAAAGTCTACCATTTTGTTTTATCCTTAACCTAACCATTTACCTAAACCCTAGTTTATTCTCTACATGAGTTTATCTCACCCATGGTTGCAATATAATAGATATCACTTGAATTTTCTTTTTGTGATAATTCTTTTTCTTTCTACTTCTTCTTCTTCTTCATGAAGAAAAGAAAAGCTTGCTGGAAAATTCTAAGCGATGAAATCAAGTGAAAAATCCAAATCCAAAGTGAACCCACTTCCTATTTCTTCATCCTCTACCACTTGCCATGTTGTATAGGGTGTTTTCTTCACAAGGTTCATGACCAAGTGAAGATGGAGCTTGAGTTTGAGTCGCCTCGACGTAGATCATCTTCGGCACCGAAGTCAACGACCTAGCCCGCTCATTTCTCCGATGAAACCGACGCTAGAGTCCGGGATCCCGATGATCGCAGTGGAAGGACGTCATCTCAGAGATAAAGAAGTGGTGGACCGGATCTACAAAGGTTGTAATCCCTTTCACTTATTAGCAAAGTTGTTTGCTTGCATTTACTTTCGCCTATCCTCTCGTTAACGATCTATATTAGGGTTTCTCGGCACCTAAATTTTTGAATTTGGTATGGTTGATGCCTTGTGGAATCTTTTGAGTGTGCCTAGTAACCCTACATGATGCTTGCCGCCCTGTCACGACCCGAAAGAGCACGTGACTGGCCCTTGAACCATATGAAGCCTATAGGACTCCATCTGATTCAAGTAAGCCAAAAGCCCAGAAATCTAAAACCATTTTGAAGAATAAGTAAAGAAACTGGTTTAAAGAAGTGAAGAAAACCTGTTTGAAATCAAGGTTTTTAAATAACTAAGCCGAATGTGCATTTTAAAAACAGTACAATCTTTTCCAGAAATTTCGGCAGAGTTTCTTTTGTAAAATGGCCCCGAATGGGGTAAAACAAGAATAATGATATATATGCAATGATAAAGGCATCCCCAAGCGGGAGCTTGCTCTTCGTCAATCGACGGTCACAACCACACAATGATATAATAATATACAACGCCAAGTGGCGAGGATCAAAACCAAAGAAAGCTCAAAAGCAACAAGAAAACCGCAATACTACTAAGCGCGACTCTAGGTCGAATAATACAACACTGTCTCTAAGTCTGAAAGAATATACAAGATTTGGTTGATGGAAATTCTAGATACAATGAAATAATAAATACAATGGTGGTTCTTGATGCGAAAGAATCCACCTACAAAAGCAAATCACCCGCAGGAAGAAAGTGTGCCAGAAATGCCGCAAAAGAACCTGTACGGCAGAACCTGCAAGAACTGTGGCACAACGGGGGTGAGTTGCCAACTCGTGAATAGAAACATCTACAAGCAGAAACCGAATGCAAGACATAAACCTAAGTCAACGATCAAAAATATAATCCACAAGAGTACATCTGAGTGTGATAAGGTGGCAAGGTAACATCTAATCATGTATGTAGTGCCAGATACTCAGGTAATAACGTGTCATCAGTATAAGGTATGTCTGCATGAAGTAACCATAATGAAATATCAATGATATCAATACACATATATTAGCGTCCCATACCACTAATATTGGTGTAAGGGTATATATAACAGCGCCCTCATACCCTGTTATATATACAAATAAAGTATGATCAATGTAAAACCAGTCTGTCTATGATCCAAGTCTGTATGTATGTGGAACCCGTCCACCCGTCACCCAATGACAATAAGCATCATGTAAGCAATGTGAGGATATAAACAAAATCATGGAAAAACATCATGAAACCCGTGCCTAGCATCGACACGTAAATCCTCCTGTATCGGGCATCCGTCATTCCGGATCATGCCCTATATCAAAGTACATATCGGGAATCCGTCAGTCCGGGTCATCCCTCTCTCAATGCATCGGGCATCCGTCATTCCGGATCATGCCCTATATCAATCCATCAGGCATCCGTCATTCCGGATCATGCCCTATCTCAAAGTATATATCGGGAATCCGTCAGTCCGGGTCATCCCTCTCTCAATGCATCGGGCATCCGTCATTCCGGATCATGCCCTCTATCAATCCATCGGGCTTCCGTCAGTCCGGGTCAGCCCTCTCTCAGTACATCCTCTAGCACCGAGAAAACACGGGGCGACGCCCCAAATATCATATCAAGGGAACCGGGTTTTTAAATGGTTACTTATTCGAAAAGGCTACGGTTCCCAAATCCAGAAATCACATGAAAATCCAACATCAGGAAGTAAATCCAATGCGATGTGCTATGCAATCAATCCATGATGTATGCGACATATAAGGAAAAGTAATCATATCGGAAATCATGCAACATGGAATAGTAATGTGCATAAGTCGAAGGAAGAATCATCTCATGAATGCAATAGTACTACAGTGTAGTGGCATGGCAATTATCGATGATGAAGTGTTTGAGCCGGCAAATAGTGTACGTGGAACATACGCATCATCGATAATGGTGCTGGTGTCCTAACAACATGATAATAATATAACAATGAACATATGCCAGCAATATGAATAGCATGAAGATGCAGAAATCTAGTAGTCAACACCACAGTGAAGTATCTACTATGCAAACTACACCTAAGTATCAGGTCAATCAGGAGGGGTAAGTGTGGAAACTACCTAAATCTGAGTCGGTATATATATAAAGATATATAGTCGGTGATCTCGCCTCAATGTCATATCATAAGATATCCTCGAGTTATGAGTGCGGATCTATCATCAATATCGGCACGTACGGTAAATCATCGTACGGCATTCCCAAAAACTGGGTAGGGGTCAACATCTCACTGTCTCATCACATAACAGGTATCACCATCATCAGATCATATAGTCTAGAGTACCACTCTATGTCTAGTACAAACGGTAACATCAGTAAGTATGCATGCGGGGGTAAACACATATCCCAAGCCCGGAAGAATCACAAGTCATATCCCACATATGAATCGTATCAAATCACCGATCCCAGGGCACCAAGCCTACATCATCGACTCATCTCCAAGGTCATCACATAACATCAATCACAGTGCAAGTACAAGTGATAAGCAAAGGTGTGTGTATAGGTGTAATTCTATCCTAGGGTTCGCGACTATGACTACACTAGTCACTGCTAACCCTAACTATCCATAATACACCTAATATCACAATAAACTACATAGTAATCTATCTACGGACTGCGGGGGTGCTATACGCCATCCACCCGACTTCCCCCTGTAGATATAATCTACTCACATTGCATCACCAATTGCGGACGTCACCACGTATTTGCTTGTCGTCCCGAAGTCTTCATGGGTACCTACACATCAAAATATCGTATATGCGCATTAAAACCAAATCCAATCTAAAACGGCGCATAAAATCCAAAATGATACGATAAGGGGCCTATAGGTGAAAACCTATGGCACGCCTTCAAAACCATCAATAACTCCTCTATATCGTCGTATAAACGACAAATAGTCGAGGCAAAACACATTCCACCATTTCAGAATCAAAAATACAGAATACGGAAACACGAATCCAAAATAGCAACTTAGGATATATGTCCCAGATTTCACCCTAGATAGAATCTGTCAAAACTAGAAGTACCCTGGGTCAACACTAGAGGAGCTGGGGCTGTGCACAGAAAACGAGGAATTTCCTCACTGGTCTGGCCGCAATTTGTGGCCAGAATGGAGGTTTTGGCGGCCTGAAGGTGGAGTGGGGAGCTAGGGTTTTGGGTGTTGCCTGCACATCTCAATTTCCACTCAATATTATTTTAGGGTTCTCGGGGAGTTAGCAGATTCCAATAACAGTGGCAGATTCCAGGTTTTTTCCCCGATATTGGTTTTCTAAAATCCGTATTCTGGTTCATACTTCAGGTTTTGGGCTCCAATTCAAACACTAGGGTGTTGGTAAAACCTCTACTAAGCTCAATTTCCCAATACATCACAAGTTCCTCTCAAACCCTAACTAGGTTTTCATCAAATCCATAATATCACACAATATCGATTAAATATTAACATGGGGTTATAGGAAAAGCTATAATTAAGCAAATGGTTTAGAAATTACCTTCATTAGCAACTCAAGAAAATTCTTGAGTTGCCCTCTAGTGGCCAAATCCATGCTTCTTTAGCTCCATGTGTAGATCTAGGGATTTTGCACAATTTTAGTGAAAGGAGATTGGGGTTTTGGGGTGTTTTATGAGATGAAGTGGGGAGTTGAAGAGGGGGGGGGAAATGGGGGTGCAGGAGCAGCAGCAGGAGGAGGGAGGAGAGGGGAAGAAAGATGAGGAATGAAGAGGTATGGCTAAGGGTAAGTAGTCAAAGTCCACCTCTCTCTCTCACCTACCCTCATTTTCTTTTCTTTTCTCTTTTCTTTTCCATTTAATCCATAATCCAAACCTTCTCACCTCAATAGTAACCCCAAAAGAAAACCAAGGCAAGAAAATGCACAAGGGTAGGAAAATGTGATATGTGCAAGTTTTGCACAAAATTGCCAAAAAAACCCGATTAGCGATTTTAATCGCGATTAGCACTAAATTAGTGTCAAAATGATCACAACAACTTAAAAATGTCATAATTTCAATAATTAACCCATTTTAGAATTTTCCATAATTTTTCGTAATTTTTCCTATTTATTTGCATTTAATATTAAAATAATCAATAAAATAATATTAAATTATAAAAATTCCCAAAATTAATATTTTACATTTTTGAAAATGTTACACGCCCTTAGGCTTGATATGCGATAGTCTTAGACGAACAGACCGGACTGTACGAAGATTGTCACATCAGGCTCAATAGGAGTTCGAATGGTTTTCCTCATCGGCCTTCTTATCGACATCTACGTGGGGACCGTTACGTACAGCTAGTGACACTTGCGGTCTGTGGTTAAACCTACTGCTAGCGTAGTGTCGAGTGTTTAGAGTCCCACACAGAGAGTTTCCCTGCTCCAGGCGAAACGATATAGAGGTCGTATAGTTTTACGAAAAGGGTTCGGACGCATACGTGTGTTTACGCTCGTACGACTTTTCGGATAGTTTTTACTAGCCGGTTTTGGTTTAAGCTAGATTCTAGTATCAAGTTATTGGATTTATACAGTCTAAAGTTTATCCGTGTTTTCACAGATTGGAGGGGCATTCTAGTAATTTGTCGAGAAGCTTCTAAAAGAGTGGTGACTTGGGGGGGTAAGGTGTCATTGCATTAAATGAGATTAGTGACTCATTTGTGTGATTCATCCATATCATTAATGCATCATAAATGCTTAATGACTCAAGGAGATGAATCACTCATAGATATTTATGAAGCATGGTTGTTAATTCTATTATTTCATTTTTGGATAAAAAAATAATGCTTCATATATATGATGATAGATCATTATCTCATTTTGATTAGTAATCTTCACCTTCTCTCTCCTTAAGCTCACTCTCTCTTCAAACCCTAACCCTAATCTCTCATGAGTTGAGATCAAGGGTTAGGTAGACTAATACATCTATAACCCCACTCTATATCCCCTAGGTAGCTTAGATTAGCACTTTAAGCAACCTAGTTATCTCAAGTTTGAGATTAAGCTTGGCGTAGGAGCTTTCGGGTGGATCGTCTTTGATTCGAGGAGGCCGTTGAGGTGCCGATGTTTCAAGGAGCCTACGAGGAGTGGAGGACCACGATGAAGACCCGAAGGACAAATAACGTGTGGTATAACTTCGTATCCGAGTAGTTAAACCCCTAGTAGATAGTTAGCAATGGTTTAGAAACGATTCATGCGCTCAAGTCCATGTTACGAAGCTTTGATAATCGTTTTTCATATATTCTGCCTCCCCGCAAGTTCATAGGGTGCGTGACATGGACTTACACTCCTAAGTGTGTTGCTCCCTTGTGAGTCATAAGGATCTCACGCGGGTGGTTTCTCCTTACAAGGTCGTGAGGACCCTGCAAGTGTCCTTTAACGCGGTTGCGCCCTTTCGGATTTTCACAAACACTCGCTGGTAGCCCTGCTGTTTTTACTCACGGAGCCCTTTCGGGTTTTCATCCGTGCCAATTTTGCTTATGGACATACCGTTTTTTTTATTATTATATTTTTTTCTTTTTTTATATATTTTTTGGTATCGGCTTTGAGATGCTGCAACCAACCGTAGTTTATCGACATCTCGGTCAACGGCTAGTTTTAGGACATAGTGGTCCGTCGTTAGTTTAAGGACGTTTCGGTCCGTCGTTAGTTTAAGGGCGTTTCGGTCCGTCGTTAGTTTAAGGACTTTAAGGACGTTTCGATCCGTCGTTAGTTTAAGGAAGTTTCGGTCCGTCGTTAGTTTAAGGACGTTTCGGTCCGTCGTTGAAGAAGGCCGGTTACTACTCAAAGTTCGGGCTTAGGAAGATAGCGAGCGGACATAGTCTTCGTCATCTGTCATTGACCTAGGCCTTAACCCGTTAAGCGTAGTATTTCTTCCGGAAGCGACCGTTTATTGGCCTGAAAGGTCTTTCACCGTGCATATCCATTAGTAGATCGCTCCACCCTGGTAGACTTTGTCTATGATGTACGGGCCTTCATAGTTCGTATCGAATATTCCCTGCTTGGCGCGATTGGGGATCATAGGTCTTTTGACCACTAGCACGAGTTCGCCTTGGCGGAATGTCCTCGGCCTGGTTAATCTTTCATATGAGTGCGTCATCTTTGCTTTATAAGCCTCCAGATTTTGTTGCGCTATGATCCGGGTCTTATCAAGGGCATCAAGCTCCTCAAGCCGAAGGTGAGCGTTTTCCTCGTCCGTCAGCTCGTAGTGGACTGCCACTCGCAGAGAGGGTAACTCTATCTCGAGGGGGAATACTACTTCGGTACCGAATACCAACGCGTATGGCGTTGTGTTCGTGGCCGTCTTGAACGTAGTACGATACGCCCAAAGACCTTCTTGCAGTCTCTCATGCCAGTCCTTTTTGTTTTGGGACACTGTCTTCTTCACGATCTTTGTCAAGGTTTTGTTGAAAGCCTCGGCTAGACCGTTAGCTCGGGGATTATAAATTGAGGAGTATCTCTAGTCTATGTTGAGTTATTGTGCGAAGCGACTGATCTTGTGGCTTCTGTAGGCTGGACCGTTATCGGAGATGATCCGTCGCGGAGTTCCAAACCGATAAATGACATGCGTCTTGAAGAAATGGAGAATATTCTCCGTCTTCACTTCCCTTAACGGTACCGTTTCTGCCCATTTGGAGAAGTAATAAGTTGTCTCCAGGATGAAACGATGTCCCCTGGACGATGCTGGTTCGATAGGGCCGACTATGTCAGTTCTCCACATTTCGAACGGCCAGCTAGCCACCGTTGGATGTAGAGGATTTGGATGCTGATGGATAAAGTCCCCATGGATCTGGCACGAGTGGCATTGCTTCGCATACTCGAGGCATTCCTGGATCATTGTGGGCCAATAATAACCCATTCGTTTGATCTTCAGCTTCATCTTCGGGGCCTGCTTGGTGAGAACCGCAGAGTCCGTCGTGAACTTCCTGAACGACTCTTTTCGCTTCATCAGTTCCCAGGCATCTCAACCATAGATAGTCAAATGACCTCTTATACAGAGTATTATTTACGAAGGCGAAGGACAGAGCTCGTTTCACAAACTGATGTCTTGAGGACGCATCTTCAGGCGTTCGACAGGATTTGAAGTAGTCTATGAAGACTTCTCTCCAATTTTCAACCTTCTCTTGGCCATTTATTAGCAGGGCCATTTGCTCAATTGCTTCCTTTTCCTCGGATGATTCCGGAGATATTTCTGCCGGTGCGAGTACCCGACGGCTTTATACCACGATTCTGACGTCATCGAGGTTCTAATCAGCCAGTTCTTTAGCGAGCTTGGCTAAAGCGTCCGCCTTGCTATTTTCTGCGCGAGATATGTTTTCCAAAGTGTAGGAAGGGATTTGAGTCAGCAGTTGCTGTACTCTCTCTCCATACTTCACCAGCTCTGGCTTGCATGTCTGGTAGTCGCCGTTTACTTGACTAACAACCAGTTGGGAATCTCCGTATATGAGGAGGTTTTCAATTCCCATGTTGATGGAGATCTCGAGGCCTGCTATCAAAGCTTCGTACTCGGCTTCATTGTTCGTCCTCGGCTCTGTTAAGGAGAAAGCAAAGCTCATTATCCCTTCCTGTGGAGTTACGAAGATGAGACCCACCCCTGATTTGATTATAGGGGCGCTTTGTTTGCGCTTCTTCACGGAAGATGCTTGTTCAGTTGATAAAACTGCACATTTGTATTACATTTTTCCTACCATTTTCATATTAAAAAAGGACTATATTATAATATATTATACATATGAGGGTTTATGTGTAAAAACATTATTTTCCATGTGTTAATATATGTTAATTATCATTTGGTAGAAAAATGTAAGCAAATAAATCTATTGACCTAATCCTAGTAGAACAAAGTCTACTAAAATCTTATTTGAGTTGTTGTGCAGAATATTTCCAAGTTGTTATGAAGGATTTAACAAACAAATCAATTTGTTGAAGAAAACTTGCCAAATTAAGAAGCAAACTTGGAGACCAAGTCTGGAAGCAACCGAGAGAATATTTCTGAAATATGAAGATGCCTAGGATTGCCAAATGTCACCAGATGAAAGCACAAGAAAAATCATCAATTGATCTTGTACCTTGAGCGCGGATCCGCGGCCAAACACACCCTTGGGCTGCGGATCCGCCGCAATTTGAGGAGGTTAGAGTGCAAGATTTTGGGACATTATTCTTTGATGAATTTTACCAAGTTTTCAACAATAAGGTTCTGGTTTTCACTATAAAAAGGCACCGAGAGCCTCTTGGAAAAGGTATCAAGCCGAAGAGATCACGAAGTCCAAGACGGCTCACGCATCCAGGCTGATCATCAACTGTTCATCTACCTCCTTGGAAGAGATCGAGAAGCAAACTAGTCTTTGTAATCATTTTCTAAGGAATCAAAGTGTACTTGATTTTGTTGATTAATAAAGGTAGCTTTCTTTTTCTTAATCTATTTCTTCGTAGTTTAATGATGCAATTTCTTTCCATCTCTTTTTCTCCCAACATGCGTGAGTAATTCTCCGCTTGTTAGGGTTCGTAGGATTAGGGTAGGCTAATGGACGATGAAAATAATTAAACCCTTTTTAAGTCCTATAAAGTTTAGGAACTTTATCAAAAGAATCATTAACATCCTAATCGGGCGCGCTAGCAATTCTTTGCTAGTTCCGACCGCGATTAGAGATTAGATTAATGATTGTTTTGGTAAAGGCTAGATAATGAACGGAGTTCCGTGTCGAGATAAGGGTTAAGAGTGGGATTCCTTTTCCCTCCAGAAACTCTAATCTACACGCATCACCGTCGTTCTAGTTCTAAATCTATTAATGGATAAAAAGGGTAACTTTTAATTAATCATCCATAACTACTAAATCCTAACGAACCCTACAAGCCCTCTTATTATATTAATTACATCTTTAAAATAATCTAGATCTATATTTTACGTAGATCTAGAAATCTTTCTATAAAATTCTTTATCCCTCATCTCTTTCTCAACACATCTAAAGTAGAAATAAAAGGTTCCACGTTTCCCAGAGGACGACCCGTACTCATCTCGGTCTAGCTACACGCGACACCGTTATTGATTGCGGTTAACTACATAAACACTCTTTCGTATCAATCAATGCTCCATCGAAATAATGCTCCCATCGGATATTACCACCGTCAATCGCATCAAACGCGTGTTCGTCTGGCAGTTCGCAATTCAGAGGGGAATCGGCCGATATCGGATGCTCAGCGAGGAAGTCGGCGATGGCCTGGCCTTTCACTGCCTTAAGAGGCTGACAGGTTATTGAAAACTCCATCAAGAGCAGGACCCATTTAGCGAGTCGACCGGTTAATATGGCATTCGACATTAAATATTTAAGGCGGTCCACCTTTGATATAAGACGGACTTAATGCGCCAATGCATAGTGCCGGAGTTTCGTTATCTCTAAGATCAATGCCAGGCAGTGCTTTTCGATGGGGGAATAATAGCTTTCTGCCCCCAGTAGGACTCGACATAAATAGTAGAGCGCTCTCTCCTTCCCTTGGTCGTTCTCTTGTGCCCATAATGCGCCTAAGGAACCTTCAAGGGTGGTTGTATATAGAATGAGAGGTTTTCCTCTGACCGGAGCAGCTAACACTTGCGGATTCTGCAGGTACTTCTTGATCTCATCCAGAGCACCTTGGCATTTATGATCCCAGACGAATGGGGTCCCTTCTTCATCAGGTGACTATAAGGGCGGCACTTTCCTGAAAGGTTGGCTATAAATCGCCGGACGTATGCGAGCTTTCCCTGGAGAGACCGCAATTGTTTGAAAGTCCTTGGCGGTGGCATTTCCATGATCGCCTTGATCTTCGACGGATATATCTCGATACCCCGGTGCCGGACAATGAACCCTAGGAACTTGCCAGAGGATACCCCGAACACGCATTTGAGAGGGTTCATCTTCAAGTTGTATTGCCGAAGGCGTTGAAATACGGTCTTCAGGTGCTCTAAATGCTCCTCATACGATTTGCTTTTCACCATGAGGTCGTCGATATAGCATTCGACGATTTCATGTATAAGGTCATCGAAGATCTTCGTTATGGCCCTTTGATAGGTGGCACCGGCGTTCTTTAAACCGAAGGGCATAACTTTGTAGCAGAATATTCCCAGAGGGGTCCGAAAAGCGGTATGCTTCTGGTCTTCGGGATGCATCTTTATCTGATTATACCCTAATGAGCCGTCCATGAAAGAGAAAACCTCGTGAGTGGACGTGTTATCTATCATCAGCTCAGTGACTGGTACTGGTAAATCGTCCTTCGGGCAAGCTTTATTGAGATCCCGGAAGTCCACGGATATGCGCACTGTCCCATTTTTCTTCATTACTGTGACGAATTTGGCGATCCAGTCAGGATATTGAACTTCTTGGATAAACCCAGAATCGATCAGCTTCTTGACTGCGGCGTTGATGCTCATCTCAAGCTCGAGGCGCATTCTTCTCGGCGCCTGTTTGACTGGCTTAATGTCCGAGGATATCGCCAATTTATGCATAGCAATTTCTGGATCTAAACTTGGCATTTCATAATAATTCCATGCGAAGCAATCTCTATGCTTCATAAGCACGTCTTTTAACGCAACCACACTTTCTTCGGATAGTAGCTCGCTGACGAATGTCGGCCGTGGGTCATTTGCCATCCCTAACTCAATCTTCTTGAGGTTATCTGCAGTAGTATGTATGCCATCTTCTAGCTCTTTCGGCGCTGGTGGAAATTCTGAGATTACCTCGTCGTCATTGTTTTCGAAGCACCAAGGAAGGTCATCCATATCCTCGAGCTCCCTTTTTGATATTATTATCATAAGACAAGTACGAACTCGCTTCCAAGCCCGATGTGGATCTGGTTCTGCTCTTGTGGCTTTGGGTTCGTGTTTTTGTGGCGGTGTTACCCTCCAGCTGTTAGATAGAGCGAACTTGCCGAGCTGATACTGGTCTTCGACCCAATTCTTGAAGGTGAAGCAGTCTTCGATGGGGTGTCCTATGGCTCGGTGATAAGAGCAATAGCCCGGATGGGAGACCTCGTTAGCTTGCTTAGGGTGTTAGACTCCGGAAGTGTAATTATTCGGTGTTTTAAAGCGAGGTCAAGTATCTTCCGTGTTTTATTCTGAGGAAAAGAGTATGTCTGACTCATCTTCTTCAAAAGGGACAAATCCGGACCGCTCGCTTTCCCATCGCATGACTTCTTGGTCCCGCTTTGTCGCCGTTTAATGCCTTTTTTGCTCTTTGACTTGTTTCTACCTCTGCGTCGGGCCTTTTGCACAACAGGTTGACAGGGAGGAGTATTTTCGTCTTTTACAGCTTGTTGAAGAAGACGTTGCGTCCTGGCTTTCTCATAGATGGCCATTTCGTGGTTATGGTCGTCCCGAGCTTTTTGACCCGCTTTCCTGATAAGCTTATCCATTCGCTCTTCAAATGACGGACTCGACATTTTGATTGGAGGATCTTGTTTTGGTGCGTGGTCGGCATTTTCTGACAGGGCGTCCTCTTCTTCATCGAAGTTATATATGGAGTAGCTACCGTGGACTCATTCCAGTTTCCCGGATCTCACATATCCAAGCCCAAGCGTCTCCATTCTCCCGTTGGGCAATTTGCGCTGAGTCCCAGGGACATCCCAAATCCTGTTGTAGAACCGAGCTTGTCGAATAGTCTGTTTTAAGGGTACCCCTTGGCGCTTCAATAGCCTTTTTAGTCCGTTCGTATAATATCTGGGCAAACGGATGGGTTGGAGCCTGTCAAGTGTAGAATCCACGTCGTGCCAGATTTCTTTCTCCACTCTTTTCTCCATGGACCGATAGAATAGGATCGCCTTTTCACCTTTTCTCCTGGGTGGGACGTAAAATGTCTACAGGTCTTGCACACTGTAAGCTTCAAATGCGTCAAGGTCTTTGTAGTGCTCCCATGGAATCATGGTAATTTGCAAACTCTGATCATTGCCAAAGGATGCTTGTATTGACGGCCGACTGGAGAATACGGCATTAACCTCATCTTCCGAGTCACTTCCGAAGATCAATATGGGGGCGGACGGTCCCGGGTTGTTGCGTCGAGACAGCCCAGAATAAACTATCTCTTCCTCTTCCTCGGTATCACTCCCGAAGACAGGAATGGTGGCGACAGCTTTGTTCTCCGGTTTGTGACACCTCCCTGTGTCCTCGAAATCTGGCAAGAAGTATTTTGCATCTTTGTACTTGCGGACTTCATTCACGGAGAATGGGTTCAACTCCCCTGTCACGGTATACTCAAGACCATCCTTGAAATACTTCACACACTGATGTTGTGTAGACGGGATGATGTTGTACTCATGTAACCAAAGACGACCGAGCGGAGCATTGTAGCAAGTCTTGGCGTCTATGACGTGGAACTTAATGTCCGTGACGAGTAGCCCAAAGCGTAGTGTCAGTATCACAGACCCAAGAGTTCTTGATGATTGGGAGTCGAACCCGAAGATGGTGATCTTGTCCCGAGCAAGGTGCTGGATGCTCATGAAGATTTCCTTTAACACCCGCATGTTGAGGAGATTAACGGAAGACCCATTGTCAACCAAGATTTTGGCTATCTTTATATCGTGGCAATATCCAGAGACGTATAGGGGACGGTTGTGGTCGCACGTCCCAAGGAGAATGTCTTCATCACCGAAAGTGATATCGGCCGTGTGCACTTCTTCCAGTTCATCCTTCATCCTTTCTTCGGCGAGGAAGGCTTGGAATTGTTCGGGCTCTTGTAGCGCCTTGATTAATGAATCTCTCGCTTCTTGTGATAATAAGAGGGCATCAAGAATGCTGAGCTGCGAGGGTAGCTTCCTAAGGTGCGCTAGGACGTTGTAGTCCACATTACTCTTCTTAGGCGGGTCATTAGCAGTCAGCTCTTTCATAGCTTGGTCATCTAAGGCGATATCCTCAGCGACTTTTTCCTTTCCCTTATCTTTTCTAGTTGCGGGTCCGAGATTCTTTTCCGGGAGCGTGCGATTGCGCAGCTGAATGTTTTCGCAGGCCTTTGGTTCTTCTTCTTTCCCTAAAACGGATTCTTTAAAGAGAGGGCCCAGAGCCATTTCCTCATCAGAGTCGCTCCCGAGGGTGAGAACCTGTGATCCTCCGGTGTTGACAGTGTAACAGCTGCCGGTGGTTCTTTTGTGCCTTTCGGTCGTACCTCCCTGTTCCCGACGAGTTCTGCGTTTCAGGCGCTTGAAATGTTGCCGGTGAGCAACATATCCCTGCCACCATATCTTTAAAGCGTCGCACTCCTCGGTGGGGTGTGAAATCTTCTGATGATATGAGCAGTAATTAGGGTGCCTCTTCGCCCCATTGAGCGTGTTTTCTTCCGAGGGTGGTAGCTTCATTCCCATCGACATGGCTTTGGCAAACCTTTTCCTCATCTTGAATTTGTTTGCATCGGTGTTGGATGTCTTTTGATCTGGCGGGAGTGATTCGACTCCTTGATTTAGTCTCCTGCGTTTGGCTCCTTCTGATGCGGCCATCTCACGCTCCCGATCGGCTTTACTTTTCTAACGAATCTCGTCTAGAAAGGCGTCGATCATTTCGTCTGTCGGATACACAAGTTCTGGTTCAGGCTGTGCCCCCAGTTTCTTAGTGCCAGGAGTTTTTTCATCGTCCATAAACGAGTGGGAGATCACATTACAACTCGCCACGTATCCCTCGGATTCATCCGACGAACTCTCTCCGTCATCTTCCTCTTGGATGAAGTGGTTGAGGAACTCTTAGAGTGTGATGGGAGTTTGCGCCCTTTGATTGTATTCCTCCAGCGCGTCAATCAGTTTCTGTAAGTTCGTGCGCTTGTTGCCAGGCTTCACTGGCTTCTTAAATTTCTTCTTCTTTTTCTTTGAAGATTTCGACGGCTGGTTGTGAGTGCTCGGGCCATCACCACTGATCTTCGGAGTTGGGCGCGGCTTCAGCATCCCTTCAATGATCTAGGGTTCCAGCGGGTTCTTCCACCTGATTGCCGAGCATGTTTGAAGATCGTTCAGCATCCTCTTTGTTTTGGCTGAAAGCACGATTTCCTATGGAGCTTCTTCAATGAAAGAACAAGTTGCCCCTGGTGTGTCCGTCTTCTTGGGAGTGTGAGGTTGTAGCCCTTCCACTTCTCGGACAGCGCAAACTTGCCCTGTAGGTATTGATCTCCAATCCATCCTTTGAAGACGAAGTAATCCTCAATCGGATATCTTACCGTTTGATTGTAAGGGCAGTAGTTGGGGTTATTCACCTCACTGGGTTGCGGCGGTCGCCTTGGGTTTGGTAAGTTAATAAGCCTGTTGCGTACTGCCAGCTCAAATAGCCTCTTCGTCTTATCCCGCGGGAATGAGTAGGGGCGCTTCATTTTCTCATTATAATACCGCCGTCTTTCTTCCAGTTGATCTGCCAGCTTTGGGGCATTGGGTTGCTGCTGAGCGTTCGCAACGAAGGTTGCCTTCCCTTTACCCTTGTCATTCCGAGGTTCTGGCTTCGGGGGAGACGGTCTGTGACCCATCTGGTCCATCTAGGCCAACTTGTCGATCAAATCCTGCAACGTGGTTGGCTTAAAAAACATCATGAACTGTGAGATAGTTGCATGAGGATCTAGGGTACCCACGAACATGCCCACCGCGGGCGCCTCCTCAATGCGTTGTTCGCATTTCGACCATAAGTTTCGCCACCATATAGCGTACTGGACCTACGTCTCGCCTGGTTTCACCCTGGCATTAATTAACGCCGTTATCGGAGTGCGTTCACTGGCACTTGCGAAACGCTGGGTAAACAGTAGCTCCATCTTCGCAAAAGTTTTAATAGAGTCGTTTAGGAGCTCAGAGTACCACTCGAACGCCGTTTCTGACAAGCTACCGACGAACTGGCGAAGCAACAATTTATTATCACCGTCGGTGTTGCCGCAAAGCGCCCTGAACTGGGCAACATGCTGGTGGGGATTGCCCGTCCCCTTATAGACATGAAATTTCGGTATTGTATAGCCCGGCGGGTACTTGTTCTGGTCGTACCAGCTCGGATATAGTCGCCCTGTTCTGACAACTTGACCAGCTGCCTCAGTCACCTGGTGAACCCGTATCTGCTGAGCTATATATTCGTCTAGGTCAGCTTTGGAGATTGTCTCCTCCTTAGCCGTTGACAGACCGGGTAGAGGATTTGACGTTTCTCCCCTGTCGTCTTCAAGGACAATTGGGGGATCTTCAGAAGGAGAATCTTGTTCGATCATCATTCCCACCATGTCCTAGAACAGGAGGGCCATTTGTTGTATATTGGCTGCTTGTTCGGCGGCCTCTTTATCCTTCTTCTCCAATATCCTACGAAGGAATTCAGCATCAGTTTCTTGCTCCTGGCGTTGATCAGATGACGCTTCGGGGCTTTTTTCATCCCAGTGAGTGCGGCCATCGCATTCATCATTTCTTGGAGCTTCTGCTGTTGCTCCTGAGCTTTGGTCACTAACCGTGTAAGTGGTCTATGACCCGTGGATGTACGGCTGTCCTCCTTTCCCGACGCCATGTATACCGTATGCACGATCATGCCCCCAGACTTAGTGCGTTTAGGCTTATTGTCCTTGACATTTGCTGTAGGAGTGGAGACTTTCTCTGGCCTTCTTCTCTTTTGAGTAGTCGACGTGGAGGGCGCCGTTGCAGCGGGCACCCATGCGGTTGTTGTCCTTTGTTGTTTGACACGACGGTTCTTTTCTTCCTGCACTTTCGCCGTTTTCTGTTGACGAGAGTGATCTTGGTCAATTACCGAGTCTTGAACCTTCCGCCAGACTTTATAAATTTTGGAGGACAGCCGTTGAGGAGGCTGCTCCGGCTTTGTTTCTATAACATTCTCCGCAGGTGGAGGGGATCTTTTGAGAACCTCAGTTGGCGAATTTCTGCGTACCCTGTTTAGCAACTCAAATCTATTCCCGGTTGGAACAACAACCTCAATTTCCACCGTCGGAGCTGGTGGAGTTAGCTCGGAGGGGGAGTTTCCCCCAGTCTTCCTTATCCGGCGCCAGTGGCAACGTCGGGCATGACGGGTTGTTGGGATTGATTCAGCGACGGCTTCGTCTTGCTCCCTGTTTTGGGGAGGGGCTGCTGCCTGTAGGGTTGCTTGGCACGTGCACAAGGGTCTAGGAGACATCAACCGTGCCCGATTAAAATTTTAACCCTGCCGAACAACCCGAAGCCGGATCTTTAAACTAGGGTTTAGGTGAAAACTAACATGTTGAACTGTTTAACACAAAGTGAGAGGGATTACAACCTTTATAGATCCGGTCCTCCACTTCTTAAGCTCCGTGTAGATGTCCCCATCGCTGCGATCGTGAACTCCGGACTCTAGATAAGCTCCACGAGAAGAACGAACGTGCTTGCTACGATGACTTCGAGGCCGAAGATGATCTACGTCGGGGAGACACTAACTCAAGCTATTCCTTCACTAGGTCATGAACTTTGTGAATAGAACACACTCTACTACATGGCAAGTGGTAGAGGATAAAGTAGTAGGAAGTGGGCTCACTTTAGAATTGATTTTCTCACACTTTTTCTCATGGCACCATTGAAGCTAGAAAGCTTTTCATGGAGCTTGATGAAGAAGAAGAAGAAGTGAATAATTCATCCAAATGAAAACTTATCCAATGAATTATTGCACCATGGTTGAGTTAAGCCCTCATTCTTAACTCATGTAGAGAATTAACCATAGTGTTAGGTTAAGGGTTGGGTTAACTAATATCCTAAGGAATAACAAAAGAGTTGACTTTGTCAATGTTGCATACAAGCATCTACAAGCTTGATAACATTGACCAAAGTCTCCTCTCTTTTGTTATTCTTAAGGAAATAAGTAAACCCTAATTTAACATAAACTTAATATAAGTCTCATACACCCATCTTGTATGTATCATCAAACATGATACAAACTTGTACACTTGCATATATCACATATAAACAATGTGCACAATCTAGTGAGAAAATAAATCATAAGTGAGCTAATACTAGTTAATGCAATGTAATATATCAAATATATAAGTATGCATTAAATTATTAAATCAACTCTTGATTTAATAACCCGGCTACAACCGACTAATATCATGTGTAACAACTTATCGAATCAACACTTGATCCGATAACCCGACTATATCGCATACAACCGATCAATGTCACGAATCGCGAGAATAGAATAGGGTATCTCATATCGTATTAATCTCGGTCCCGCACATATCACATATGTGCTCCTACTCCATTTAGCTTGAGCCAGGAAACCCCTGTGTAGGAGTCTAAAGACTCGTCAATACGCCGGCAGTAGGTGATGATCATATCAAACACCCACAAGCCGCAAGCGGTGTGCTAAACGTAAAGGCCACCCGGGTATTGAGCGATTAGAAGATAAACAAGCAACCCCGCTAGTACTCCTGTGAATCCAATCAGTAACACTTCTGTACAGTCCGGTCTCGTCGTCTGATATATCACATATCTCGCCTATGGGTGGTAAACGTCAGACCCCAGTAGCTTGATAAGTCGTGTCGATATGAGGTCTATAACAGTTCGAGAAACTACTAATAACACTTACCAGTAAATCTCAGCAACCCTGGCCAGGGATTTCCAGCTATAGCCAATCGAACACAGCGCAACATCAACTCCCTATAGTGGGAGAGACAAATCCCCTCCTATCGATCATTGCCTCCATGTGATTCGGGACTGTACCCAAAAGCCACCTTTTTGCATGCCCTCTTGGATGTGGTATGATGGAAATCAAAGCACAGTGGGAATCACATAAGACTCTATGACGATCTCGGGTCAACAGACTACTCTGTACCAGTGTCACCAGAGAACTGCCATCTGACGTAAGGTATAATACCATCTGGGAGTTCCCGGTGAGTCCGTCCAGTGTACCCAGTCTCCACTGAGCCCCCGTACACCATCCTTGATTTCAAACACCGATGGATATGGGATCATCCATCGCCCATCATACGGGTCAAGATGCGTATATGCTAGTCTACTCTGGTGCATCGATGCCCTGTCTCGATACACCCACGACTAGGGACCTTGAAGTATGTACTTATGGACTATGTCCCCACTAATATGATCCGCATCATAGTCCAGGTAGTAAAGTACACATCCTAAGGGCTTTACCAACATGTAACAGAGAGACAATCAGTACACACGTTAAAGTAAAGAGTAACCAGATAGCATACTATCACGTCGAGCAAGAAAGTCTTCCCTATATAAGTCCAAGCATCCACTACAATATACATCGCATGTACTGTAATGGCCTATAGGGCATACATATAACTAACACTGCCGGTGTCAGCCTCTTGAAGACTGACATTCATTGAGAAGCTACGTCCATCCGGTCAAAAACAGATTTCTGAGCGGGAGCGGGAACGGGGGTAGTCAGTCTCGCGAAGACCGACCCTCTGGGCGGAGAAGCCGCCTTGACGACTTCGGGAGCTGCTGTCTTCTTCAGGATGGCCTTCTCAGGTACCATGGGCTTTTTGGCGGGCCCTTTGGAGTTCAGGCTAAGTCTGGTGAAGACCGAGGAGTTGGACGACCCATTGAGAGGGGGCATGGGAGTAGTAAGTCGATCAAAGACGGACATCTTTGACGCTTCCGGTACGGGCATTGGGATGTTAACATTCACCGGCGGGAGCATGGTCCCAATGAATAGACCGGTGGTAGCTTCAGTCACTTGTTCCACAGGCATAGTAAACAAGGAAGCAGCCTGCGATCCATAGGCTACACCTCCAGGTGAGGCGGGGCGTCGGTTTCATTTGCAGTTGGAGCAGTTCGAGCCTTTGCCAGCCATTGATCCTTTTGTTTTCTGCAGCAAACGAAACGCCAAATCTTAGTACTTCGAAACCTAAGGGCAACCATTAGCAAACCGTGATTGGTTCGCGAATTACGACACGCGAAGTGTGGAGTGGAAAGAGGAAAAGGTCCTACCGGGCGTGCCAGATTCTGTTCCCCTCCGAATGGCGGCGCGACTGACGCTGGGACGTCTCGCCTGAAATTCGGGGCAGATGCTAATTGGTGCTATCCGTCTACCTCTCCGAAGATGCCAAGTTGATTTATGGCACCATGTTTCGAAGATTTAAACAGATGTGTCCGATGTAGCAGACTTCGTCAGATTCCCCCTCGCTTGAGGGGTTTTTTGATTGTGGGGACGCTCTTTCCTGCAGGCGCAAGCCCCTGCAGTTAATTACGCTACCGCGTCGCGGTAACAACTTTCTCCTTCTCCAGATGGTCAGTTCGTGTCGTGTGTGTTTGATTTGTGTTTGGTTGCCCGTGGATTGTATACGGAGACTGAGTTATGTCGTCGCCCGTAGGGCGTGGACTAGTCCAAATCCGTATTATCTTAGATTTGGGTTTGGGGGTTTGGGTTTAAGGATACGTTAGTCTCGTTTGAGACTAAGATCGACTTAAACGTTTGTTAAGGATACGTTAGTCTAGTTTTAGACCAAGATCAACTTAACGGGATCGTTTAGATCCGACAAGAGAGCGATTAGGGGAGCCCTGTTGTTTAGTTTAGTGACATTGCGGTCAATAGGTAGTTTAAGGACATTGAGGTCCAATGTTAGTTTTAAGACATTGCGGTCAAGGTTAAGCACGTCGTAGTTCGTGGATTTAAGGACTCCACAGTCCGATGTTAGTTTTAAGACATCACGGTCAAGGTTAAGGACGTCATAGTCCGTTGTTAGTTTTAAGCCATTCCGGTCACGGTTAAGGACGTCATAGTCCGAGGGTTTAAGGACCCCACAGTCCGGCGTTAGTTTTAAGACATTACGGTCAAGGTTAAAGACCTCATAGTCCGTGAGTTTAAGGACCCCACAGTCCGTATCATTGTGTGGTCATCGGGACTTGTCGCCTCTTTGAAGACGTTGAGGAATTACAACGCCAAGTATCAAAGGAGTGAAGAGATGTACCTTTAAACCAAGGTAGATTAAGTGATCTGTAGTCCAACTTGGAAACTAAGATCAATTATTATATTATGAGCCCATTGGCCAGGTTAAGTTTGAATTGAGGACTTATGGCCAGCTTGGGCTAAGTCCAATCATGTTTGGGATATTGGCCCTCTGTTGGATCATTGAAGGAGAGGCTTTGCCTCTGGAAACATAGCCAATTGGGCTAAATCTAGTGTTAAACACTAAAGACCAACAGTGTTGAACACTGGGAATAAGATTTACAAGTTAGTGTTAAACACTAAAAGATAATTAGTGTTGAATACTAGCAACAGGGCTTTCAAATTAGTGTTAAACACTAAAGCAATGTCATCCACGTACTCTACGAGGATCACCACCATACTCTCTAATACCTTTTTGTATATACAAGGTTCATCTATCATTTTGATGAAGTCAAACACTTTGACTACCTTATCAAAACAGATGTTCCCGCGATGCCTGTTTTATCACATAAAATATCTTGCACACGTTTCCGCTGCTCCCACTGTCCACAAAGCGCTCTAGCTGTGTACTTATAGACGCTCTCTTCTAAAATATCATTTGGAAAAGCAGTCATGACACCCAACCACCAGATATCGTAGTCATGGTATGTAGCTGTGGCAAGTAGGATCTGAATGGATTTAAGCATAGCTTTGAAAGTCTCAACTTTTCCATGTACAGCGAGTAATCTTCTCAAGATATACTTGCTCCTGATGGGGATTTAACCCTTCAGATATAGCAACCAAAGTCCATACTTTGTTGGTGTATAAGGATTCCATCTCAAATCGATAAGCATCCAGCCATTCTTACAGAGTCCCACTTCTGATGGCCAGCCCGAAACTAGTTGGGTCATCATCTCATGATGCAATCCTCGCTCCCACTGTCATAGAGAAACCGAAGTATCTCTCAGGTGGGTGAGGAACCCTACTAGATCGGCGGAGAGGCTGATGTTTGTTGGTTACTATTGAATCCTTTTGTTCTATCAAATCACCTGCTGTAGTTTGTATAGCTGGAACCTTTCCAGTTCTACATAACAGACTTTGCCTCGAGCTTGTCCAGATTTTGCTTTTAGACATAGGCCGGACAACCCTAAATCTTAACAAACTTAAGATATGGGCTCTTCCCTTTCCATATCACATATGAAGTGGTAGGCAACTGATTTGATTTGAGCCCTATTCAATAGGTATGCAGCTTCTCAAGTGCATAACTCCCAAAAGGAAATAGGAAATTCAGTAGTACTCATCAAAGAGCACACCATATCACATAGGGTGCTATTGCTCCGCCTCGATATACCATCGTGCTATGGTGTATACGGAGGAGTATTTCTGAGAGAGAATCTCATTCATCTTTAGAATAGTCCAGAAATTCTGTGCTCAAGTATTCTCCTCCCTGATCTCATCATAGGACATAATACTTATACCCGTATTTTGGTTCTCTACTTCTAACTTATATTCTGTGAATATCTCAAAAGCTTCGGACTTGTGTTTCAACCGGAACATATGTCTGAATCTTGAGAGATCATCAGAGAATGTAATGAAGTACAAAGAACCGGTCTTGGCATGTGTAGACAGGACTTTCATACATCAACATGTATCAATCCCAAAAGTTCACTAACTCTTTCTCTGTTTCCAATAAACAGAGCTATGGTCATCTTATCTTTGTGACATGACCGGCAAGTTTCACAAGATGTAAATTCAAATAGATTTAAATATGCATTTAAATGTAACTTAGCTAGTCGTGTCGCATTGATATGACCTAGTCTACAATACCCTAAGAAGGATTCGTTCATTTCTGAACTATTCCTCTTGTGTGTGTTCTGTATACTAAGAACTGTAGTTTGATTTAGAACGTCAATGCTTTTAGATAACGTGCCTGAACCGATCAACTCTTGATATAGGAAATGTTCAAAACATTATCCAACAATACAAAATTATATCCCTTCTTTATTAATAAAGAGACTGATATGATGCTGTATATCAGGTTCGGTATCTAATAACATTTGTTCAGAATCAATGTATTCTGGTAATACAGGGTGATAGTGACCAACAGACTTGGCTGCAACACTTGCACCGTTTTCTTTCTCATGGAACTTATCACCCGATCTCAGTTCTCTACCTTTCTGTAGCCCATGTAACAGATTACATATGCGGGATCCTGATCCGGTATCTCATACCCAGGACATAAAGGATACCGAGAAACAGTTCTCTGTAATGAACACACCCGAAGAAAATGCATCAGCATGCACTTTCTTCGTTTGGGCGGCACGGGAAATATGATATTCCCCAATTTCCTGCTCTGTCTTATAACAATTATAAGTTGGAGCGGGACCAACGTTCCCCAGCTCAGTATAACAAGAGGGTTCGGTCAATATATTCGTTTTATTATCTTGATTAAGGCGTGATATGGTCACTACCTGGAGAGAGAGAGAAGAAAACACTCAGCGTATGCTCTTACAAGATTAGATTGCTTATCTAATATATCTAATCAGGATGTCTCCCACTGTTTTAATCAAATCTTCATTCAAACCGTAAAAGGAAAGCCTAGCCAGGATTAATTACACGCAACAAGTTTGCCAATCTTTCAGCTAGACCAGTGTCGGTACTTTAAGGGAGGTTCCCCGTGCTTTCACACGGACCTAATTAAAGTAAACCTCGTTTTCCCAGAGGCGTAACCCCGTTAACACCTTTCTAGTGTTGGAGATAGTGCCCTCAGAGTCAATTATTAGGTCACAGGTACGTGATTGTAATGATTGAGGGAGGACCTATCCCGGTAGGACAGTCTTACTCGAGATGATAGTATGCTATCTGGTTTACCTTTATCATCGTGTACTGCTTTAGGTGACCTGACACGTCGCTATTACACGTTGATAGAGCCCCTAGGATTCTTGCTTGACCACCAGCAGTATGAGGGCGATCATATAAGTGGGAGCTGGGGGTCTACAAGCATATCCTTAAAAGGTCCCTAGTCATGGGAGTTTCGAGACTGGGCATCGATACTCCATTAGTAGACTAGTGTATACAGTCGAGACCCCGACGAGGGGCGGTGGCCGGTCTCACAAGCCACTGGTGTCAGTTGGATCACCTAAGATGTATACAGGTGCTCATTGGGTTATGAGTACACCGGACAGGACTCGCCGGGAACATGCTAGTTGGTCATATACCAGACGTCAGATGGCAGTTCCCTGGTGACATGTGTGCAGGTTAGTTCATCGACCTGGGGATCGTCATTTGTCTCGTGTGAGTTCCCACTGTGCTTTGATTACTACCCTACCACGGCTCAAAGGAGTCGTGCAAACAGGTTTTAGTTGGGTACAGTCCCGAGCCACATGGAGGCAGTGAGCGGATCTTCGGGGGTTTCGTCTCTCCCGGTATTGGGAGTGAGGTCGCGCTGTGTCTAGGAGAGCCATTACACAAAGACCTTGGCCAAGACAGGAGATTTACTGGTAGGTATTCCAGTAGTATCTCAGGGTGTTCTGGGCTACACTCCGACACGACTTGTACCGCTTTTGGGGGTCTGACTTTTACCAACCCCCTAGGCCCGCCATGCGATACTCATAGACGAACGGACCGGACTGCACGGATATTGTCACTGACAGGCTCAGTTGGGTGTCGGGGTGAGCTTCCTCATCGACATCCCTTTTAGTCAATAGCTGGTGGCCCGTCACGTATTGGCTTATACCTCTGACGTGCTAGTGGTTAAATCCACAGCCATAGTATTGACGAGTCTTTAGAGTCCACCACACTTTCAGTTACTCAAGTTTCGGGCGAAACGCTGTAGAGGCCGTATGGAGATATGGCAGGGTCCGATCAGATACGTGCGGTATTGCACGGATCAGGATCGGACAGTTTGTACTAGTGGCCGTATGGTAATATGGCAGGGTTCGATCAGATACGTGCGGTATTGCACGGATCAGGATCGAACGGATATAACTAGCCGGCTTTGACTTAAGCCGGTCCTAGTTTAGTACAGTGTAGATTTTGTCTCATTGCATTTGTATCCGGACGGAATACAGATGCGGGTGTGTATGCACAGTATGGGGTTTTCCTGTAATTTATTACGGGACCAGTTTTCTGGAGTTGCCAGTTTGTTTTCCGTTCCGGCCGGTTTTCCTTTGTTCTTTCCCGGCCGGACTTTTCCGATGGAGGGGGTTATTTGCAGTTTTGCAAATAACACTTTGTGGAGGACTTATTTGCATAAGGTTTGATATGATAAGCATCTTTGCTTTTCATGCATTTATGAGATTAGATGAGATTAGAAATGAAGTGAGGTTTGATGTTAGTTTTGTGATGATTATGTTTTATGATGTGGTCACCACTTTTGCTTCCTACACTCACCTCCCTCTTGCTATCATATTGTTTTTGCTCCACTATTTTCATACTCACTTCATGAGAGATTTTTGTTCATGGTTGAGAAAAAGAAAGAGAAGAAAAGGGAGAAGAAAAAGAGAGAAGAAGTAGAGAGCTTCATCTTGATCTTTGAGAGAGTATATTTTTCTTCATCTCATTCCATTGCTAGAAAATTGAAAGCACCAATTTTCTATACACCATTCCTCCATCTTCAAATGGCAACAAACCCCAAAAGAGACAATGATTCTACACTACACTTCCTACAGCATATCTTGAGCATGTCGAGTTGCCGGCTTCATGCGCGAGTTGCCTCGGTATTGAGGTGGGAGCCCGTAAAAG
Source organism: Agapanthus africanus (assembly GCA_030015575.1). Classification (NCBI taxonomy): domain Eukaryota; kingdom Viridiplantae; phylum Streptophyta; class Magnoliopsida; order Asparagales; family Amaryllidaceae; genus Agapanthus; species Agapanthus africanus. The sequence continues at coordinate 547,303,445 of CM057337.1, forward strand.
TACCCGGCTTCGTGGTGCCCTTTCCGACGAGGAGGAGATGGACGGAGATCCCGCGAGGAGATCGGAGTGGAGATGAAGACCGGAGGACTTGGATCGTATGGTATACATCTCTTCTCATCTTGTAGTTAGCTAGATATAGTTTAATGGCACGATCCGGGGTTTAGTGCGCGGTGGTGCCGTTTTGCCAAGTCCGCAAAAAATTAAGTTTACCACCGTTTCCGCGTTTGGCCGTCGGATTGACGGCCGGGGCGCCGCCGTGCACTTACAGTGGTATCAGAGCCTCGCCATTAACTTCGTCTAGCTTTGTGTAATGTGTTTGCATTTCCGATCGATCAAAAAGTCAAAAAACCAGTTTTTTTTTTGGCACATCAGTTTCTGTCGAATTTTTTTTGAGTCCAAAAATTTTTCAGGTTGTCTCAGAGTGATGTGCAGGGAATTTTAAGGTCACTGTAAAAATTTGGTTCATCGAGCTCATCATACCGCCGCGGAAGGGCGGCCAAACCCCTGTTTTGGCCGCGCTTCCGCCGCGGATGTAACTGTTCACCCCACCAAATTTTTTCAGTGTGTTCCTGAGTGATAAATGTGGTTTTTGGAATATTAAAATTGGGCCCAAGTTTTCTGTGGTTGCTACAGTTTTGTTTGAGGGCCCACTTGTTAATGTTTAATCAATCGGAAAATCTTAAACATATTTTTCACAGTATTTACATTATATCTGCGACCGTGAATGTCACTCGATCGGTAAATTTGGTCTAACTGCTATAGCCCGGTTAGACGGATTTGCGAACGTGACGTTCACGTTGATGTTCTATGTATTTGCTGTGATGTTGCGGATCGGTCGTGGGATAGCCTGGATGCAAAGCTAGTACTGTGTTGTTGTATTATGTACATTTGATATTGCGGGGCGAGCGTCCGACATGTGGACTGCCGTCACTGCCTGATTGTATTATTCTTTTGGGGCACGACCTGGTTGCGGTCGATGTACCCGTTGTATGCATATTTTACTTTCTGTACTAGGATTACCCCACGGAGGGGTGCACGGATAGCCGGGTTCTAGAAGGCAACAAGCCCGCATCTCATGGCATTGGGACGGAAGGGGCTTCACTCCAGGATTGGTGGGCTATTCGACGCACTCGTAGGGGGTACAGGTTGACCCAGGAGGGGTGCCCAAGTGACCGGATTCCGTGAAGTGCTGGGTAGTCCATTCACGGTGCTGAAGGGGGCTGCCTCGCATCAGGTTTTGGCGGGTGACTTGCCGCGCCCGTAGGGGTCTAGGATTTCATTGCACAGGCTATCCACACGACCAGGGAAACGTCGGGTTTCAGTAGTGGCTCTGTGAAACCCGGGGATCCCAGATATCTGTATTGTTCTGTGATGCTGTACATTTCTGTGATGTTGCATTTATTTTCACGCCTTGAGCGAAATATAATATATTCGTATATATATTAGTAGATGTTGTATATGTTTTGCATCCGCGCTAGTCCAGTCCCCGCTCTGTCGTTAGTAAGCTAACCTAACGGGTAATGACGGGACCCAGTGGCGAATGCGGATGGCATATACGTACATCAGTATATTTTCGTTCTTTTTTGGTGTGATCAATTGATGGGACTGCATTGATTCGGATCAATGCAAGTTAAAAACAAACCTAATCTGATGTTGTTGGAACACTTTTTCAAAAGGCTGTTATTGCAAGGACGTTCACTTTTGTTTTGCATCGTGGTATTCATTTAGAATATCCCGCTCCTCAGTCGACGAGGCAAGGGCCGAGATCCCTTCACCGGGAGTGACCCCTTGGACAGAAGTTTGCGTCAGGGCATTAACTTCACTATAGCCGATTACTTTTGCTTTGCAACGTGGTATTCAGTTGGAATATCCTGCACCTCATTCTACGGGGAAAGAGCCGAGATCCCTTCACCGGGAGTGACCTCTTTAGCAACGGTTTTCGTCACTATATTTTCAAAAAGCTATCCGTTCCTTCAACGATATCAAGTTCATTACGTTAAAGGTTTTCGCCAGAAACCATTCGTAGCCCTCCGTCGTTTCATATGGGTAGTCAATAGTATTCAAGCTGTGTTTGTTGGCCAAAGTCAAGGCACAGTGTTTGGTAGCTGTTGGTTATTCATATGCAGCATAGATAGATGCGTTGGTTTGGAACAGTCGTACTGCCTTGTTGGCCAAAGTCAAGGGTATGTACGGGTGGATTCAAATTAACCTGGAGAATGACGGGTAGAACTTGACATGTGACTTATGATTTGTTGGCCAAAGTCAAGGTCATAAGAGCATGGGGTAAAAATCACATCGGGAGTTTCAAAAGAACTGAAACTTGCCAGATATGCGCATACCTTCTGGAGTGTGATACCGTGAGCGGATTCCGTCACGTTATCATACGATGAGAGTTGGATCCCGATTCCCACTGATGAGTTGGTTTACTCCTCGGGTGACCCCGACTAATTCTTCTTTCAGGTTTGGAGGAGAATTTGAGGTACAGTGGGAGGTTTCCTGATTAGAAAAAGTGATAACCATTCTGATCTAGGATAGAGTGCACGCTGAGTGTTTCTTTTCTCTCTCTCTCTGGCAGCGACCATTGACCCGACCCTAGACTATGACTCAGTGACCAAGTTTGACCGAACCTTCTTAACACTGGCTTTTGGATTGTCAGAGTTGCAGACCTCATTGCCACTCCTACTTTTACCCTTTTCTCCAGGACACCCCGTATTACTACGAACGTCCACTTCCATTGGACAAAACCATCGTATGGTTAGATACGAACTCGAAGGAATTCGAGGATGGTTTCCGGTTCTGGAGAAAACGGATAGGATTATTCAGTTGTCTTTTCTTTTCACCCTCTCTCAGGTTGCGAGTACTCCTTGGTTTAGGAGTAGTACACCTATTGTGCAAATTGGATAGTCTTCTTCCAAACCATAGGCTGGTGCCGACCGGTAGGGAATGAAGAAAACTAATTAGCCTAAACGGTGTACAGAAGGTATTTAGTTCAGACAAAGCAAGGGATTAGTAAGAGGGCAAAGTAAATTGCAACAGATATTCACGACCAAACCAAGTATTTCTTCGCCAATCCTAAATCACCTTTGTATTTCTCCAGGACACCCCGTATCACTACGAAGATCCCATTTTATTGGATAATCCATCGTATGGTTATATACGAACTCGAAAGGAACTTGTTCCAGTTCGGGGATGGATCCTGGTTCGGGAGAAATAGGAATTAAGTACATTCAGGTGTCTTTTATCTTCACCTTCTCTCGCAATGCGAGTGCTCCTAGGATTAGGACAGTACACCCTTTATGCTTTTTGGATAGTCTTCTTCCAAACCATAGGCTGGTGCTGAACGGTAGGGAAGGAAGAAAACCATTTGGCCTAAAGGGGTGTGCAGAAGGTAATGACTAAAGACATATGAAGGGATTCGGAGAGGTGGCAAAGAATTATACGGTTATAGTTGTGAATCTGGATAATGGTAGAGGCATTACTAGGAATACCAGGATACCCCAACGAAACATTTCAATGTTTCAGTTTCACTGTGTAATGTTAATAGAGAACTGATTTCCCGATTAGATACTTACTCCAAGGTATGTATTTACCAAGTACGATTCTCACATCTGTATGGTTTTACAGATGATGAGTGGGAGTAAGTTATTGGGAATTGGGTGATTATCCTCATTATATCGGGATTCGTTGTAATCGGTGATATTTGAGGAAATCACCTGGGCTGTTTGCCGGTCGGCAAATATTTGGTTTTGAATATCCGTTGATGTGCACCAATTTCAAATTGATATATCTGTACGTCTATTTTCATAGAGTGAGATATACCTTTTGATATTATGTCGATGACATTTACCTATATCAGTGGATGGTTAGGTAAGGAGCATTAAACAGCGGTGTAATTCTTCTTAACCATAAGTACAGTTTTCAACCTACGACACACAGTGAATGAGTTGTTATACTCAGGGACTTATACAGAGTATTGTATATTGTCCAGTGTCCATTAGGACAGAGGGGTTGGTCCTCATACTATATTCTGTTTACTTTTAACTACTCTAATTCTTAGACATGTGTTTCGTAGAAACACAGGGTCTGAGTTTTGAGGAGTTATAGGTATTTGAATAGAGTAGAGAACCAGGTGTAGCAAGTATCGGGATTCTTCAAAGTGATCGAAGATGTAGATACTTGTGTATGGTATTCAGTTGATAGTAATGATAAAGAGAAATTGCTTCTCTTTCAGGTTACTCGTAATTGGAAGCATTCCTAAGTTGAGTAACCCTGATCGGCCTCTCTCCATTTTGTTAACATGCACTGGAGATAGATGCATGATTTGAATCTGGTTCAATTAAATCAGTGCCTCTGGTTCTATATTGGATATAGTACAGTTCATATCTTAACATTGTTAAGGTACGGGGAGTTGTCCGGCTTATGATTAAAACCAGACTCTGGATAACTCAAGGCACGTTTCTGTAATGGCTGTTTGTGGGTTGACCCAGGCTATGACGAGGGTTGACTTTCTACCATAAGGAAGATCAATAGTGATATTGTTCTTAACTCGCCACGTTTTAAAAGGAAATGGTTATTTTTCAGAAAACAGTAGTGGGAGTATGGTAGAACTGGAAGCGATTCCAGAACAGGAAACGATTACTGGAGATTTGATAAGGAACCTAAAGATTCAATCTGATTTGACATTCCATTGGCCACTCCGCAGATAAAGTGGGTAACTTCAGGCACCCGAGAGGTACTCAGGTAGCCTCAAGGACGGTGACAGGGAAGTTCTTGTTTACCCACACTTGCCATTGTTGTTGTTCCAGGCTGCGAGACCCGGCAGGAGGATGAGTATAGCGTCATTCTAAACTAGCTTTAGAAGTGCACGTCTATATGACTCTGCCAGAGGGTTGTCGTAGTCAGTGGGAGCAGCGGAAGCATTGGTGGACATCAGGCTTATGTCTATTTATAGACTAAAGCAGATATAGCGGAGATAGATCATCTATTTCTGATGTGACAGTCATGGGTTTGACGTCATCAGAATAGGGGATGGATCTGTTGAGAAGGTAGTAGGGTGTGATGTCATGGCATTTGGATGACATACACAGAATAGGAAAAGAAACTCCTATACTACAATCGGTTGTACTTTGGTCGTCACACAGTGGTTTCTCCACATGGGACGTGGACTTTATGTCTGACATACTGGTTACTAGATCTATGGTTTTAGATCTAGATTTGGGTAGTTTCCCAATCAGGGTACTTGACAGCATTGTAAGAGTATTTAGAATGGACGACTCCTGGCACGGTAGTGTACCTGCAGGTAATGGAGTCACCCTCTCCAAAGGTGTCTTACAGACTAAAGGGGAGAGGGACGGACATGATTGGCAGATCACTTGCTCAGGCAATTGAGTCAATCGTGAGATGTCAAGTACCACATCAGATGTTGTTCTTGCACTAGATGCAATAAGTTGACATTAATCCAATCCTGGAGAAACAGTCGGAAGCAGTTTTAGAACATAAGTGGATGTTCTAGGGATATGATAACGACAGCCTCATTCAGGAGACAGTTATCATTCCAAGCTTCCAAGGTGACATGGACGACAAGGAGGTTGTCAGAGTTATAGTTTTCCTTCTGATGAGGGACAGTATTTTGGACAGGTGGTCCAAAGCAATACTGAGGGAGGCATGGCGCGCAGGATACTGATTAAGTTCAGTTGACGATACAGTCTAAGGAGTTTGGATTTGGAGTTCATTTATGAGCTATGTCCCATCAGACATCCTGACACATCCTAAGACAGGTATTGCTCATTTCGGGAGATGGGTTTCTCCGCGAACTTGAGATATAGAGAGACATGGAAAGAAACAACAAAGCGGATCCACTCACTGAGGCTATTCCTCGAACGCAATAGTTTCGCAAACGAGCTTTGTGAGACTGACTAGTAGAGGAGTTGGGTGTTCGGTATCACACGGGCTGTGAGTATGCAACATCGCAATAATTAGCCTTGAGTGCAAGTGGGAGATTGTTGGAGATAGTGCCCTCAGAGTCAATTATTAGGTCACAGGTACGTGATTGTAATGATTGAGGGAGGACCTATCCCGGTAGGACAGTCTTACTCGAGATGATAGTATGCTATCTGGTTTACCTTTATCATCGTGTACTGCTTTAGGTGACCTGACACGTCGCTATTACACGTTGATAGAGCCCCTAGGATTCTTGCTTGACCACCAGCAGTATGAGGGCGATCATATAAGTGGGAGCTGGGGGTCTACAAGCATATCCTTAAAAGGTCCCTAGTCGTGGGAGTTTCGAGACTGGGCATCGATACTCCATTAGTAGACTAGTGTATACAGTCGAGACCCCGACGAGGGGCGGTGGCCGGTCTCACAAGCCACTGGTGTCAGTTGGATCACCTAAGATGTATACAGGTGCTCATTGGGTTATGAGTACACCGGACAGGACTCGCCGGGAACATGCTAGTTGGTCATATACCAGACGTCAGATGGCAGTTCCCTGGTGACATGTGTGCAGGTTAGTTCATCGACCTGGGGATCGTCATTTTTCTCGTGTGAGTTCCCACTGTGCTTTGATTACTACCCTACCACGGCTCAAAGGAGTCGTGCAAACAGGTTTTAGTTGGGTACAGTCCCGAGCCACATGGAGGCAGTGAGCGGATCTTCGGGGGTTTCGTCTCTCCCGGTATTGGGAGTGAGGTCGCGCTGTGTCTAGGAGAGCCATTACACAAAGACCTTGGCCAAGGCAGGAGATTTACTGGTAGGTATTCCAGTAGTATCTCAGGGTGTTCTGGGCTACACTCCGACACGACTTGTACCGCTTTTGGGGGTCTGACTTTTACCAACCCCCTAGGCCCGCCATGCGATACTCATAGACGAACGGACCGGACTGCACGGATATTGTCACTGACAGGCTCAGTTGGGTGTCGGGGTGAGCTTCCTCATCGACATCCCTTTTAGTCAATAGCTGGTGGCCCGTCACGTATTGGCTTATACCTCTGACGTGCTAGTGGTTAAATCCACAGCCATAGTATTAACGAGTCTTTAGAGTCCACCACACTTTCAGTTACTCAAGTTTCGGGCGAAATGCTGTAGAGGCCGTATGGAGATATGGCAGGGTCCGATCAGATACGTGCGGTATTGCACGGATCAGGATCGGACAGTTTGTACTAGTAGCCGTATGGTAATATGGCAGGGTTCGATCAGATACGTGCGGTATTGCACGGATCAGGATCGAACGGATATAACTAGCCGTCTTTGACTTAAGCCGGTCCTAGTTTAGTACAGTGTAGATTTTGTCTCATTGCATTTGTATCCGGACGGAATACAGATGCGGGTGTGTATGCACAGTATGGGGTTTTCCTGTAATTTATTACGGGACCAGTTTTCTGGAGTTGCCAGTTTGTTTTCCGTTCCGGCCGGTTTTCCTTTGTTCTTTCCCGGCCGGACTTTTCGGATGGAGGGGGTTATTTGCAGTTTTGCAAATAACACTTTGTGGAGGACTTATTTGCATAAGGTTTGATATGATAAGCATCTTTGCTTTTCATGCATTTATGAGATTAGATGAGATTAGAAATGAAGTGAGGTTTGATGTTAGTTTTGTGATGATTATGTTTTATGATGTGGTCACCACTTTTGCTTCCTACACTCACCTCCCTCTTGCTATCATATTGTTTTTGCTCCACCATTTTCATACTCACTTCATGAGAGATTTTTGTTCATGGTTGAGAAAAAGAAAGAGAAGAAAAGGGAGAAGAAAAAGAGAGAAGAAGTAGAGAGCTTCATCTTGATCTTTGAGAGAGTATATTTTTCTTCATCTCATTCCATTGCTAGAAAATTGAAAGCACCAATTTTCTATACACCATTCCTCCATCTTCAAATGGCAACAAACCCCAAAAGTGACAATGATTCTACACTACACTTCCTACAGCATATCTTGAGCATGTCAAGTTGCCGGCTTCATGCGCGAGTTGCCTCGGTATTGAGGTGGGAGCCCGTAAAAGTACCCGGCTTCGTGGTGCCCTTTCCGACGAGGAGGAGATGGACGGAGATCCCGCGAGGAGATCGGAGTGGAGATGAAGACCGGAGGACTTGGATCGTATGGTATACATCTCTTCTCATCTTGTAGTTAGCTAGATATAGTTTAATGGCACGATCCGGGGTTTAGTGCGCGGTGGTGCCGTTTTGCCAAGTCCGCAAAAAATTAAGTTTACCACCGTTTCCGCGTTTGGCCGTCGGATTGACGGCCGGGGCGCTGCCGTGCACTTACATCTAGACACCTACTTGATCGGCTAATTGTAATGTGTAAAACTCTCCCAGGAGTAACTCTTACTCGCAGCGGGTATCGGGATCTAACTATCTCATAGAAGGTATGCAATCTCATTGCAAATTTCAACACTTGAAATTCCCGATAATATTTTGCCCCAAACGATCTATGATCTTGACAAGGTCAACAAATCATAGACCGTAAGTCAAGTTCAACCCGTCATTTCTTGATTGAATTAAACCCACCCGCACGACCCTTGACAAGGTCAACAAGGCCGTACGACTACCCTAAAACAATCTGCATCATATGCTTAAACAGATAAATACTAGTCAGCTACCGCACACTACGTCTTGACAAGGTCAACAAACGCAGCACGAATACTAAGTAGGACTTATCTAAAATGACGGAGGGCTACGACAGGTTTTTCTGAAAACCTATTGCGTAATGAACTTGATATCGTTATATAATCAAATGATTTTAAAATGGAATGTTTTTTAGGCTTTTACTAGTTTCGCTAAAGAGGTCACTCCCGGTGAAGGGATCTCGACTCTTTCCTCGTCGAATGAGGTGCAGGACATAGCATATATATCACTATGCAATGCAAAACTCAAAAAAGCAATCAAAAACAAACCGAGTGTTGTAGCATCTTCCAGTTATTGCTAAAGGGGTCACTCCCGGTGAAGGGATCTCGGCCCTTTCCTTATCGAATAAGGTGCAGGATGTTCTACAAGGAAAACCGCGATGCAAAGCAAGAACTGTAGCTACCTGTTTTTTTTGAAAATTCGATTTCGCAACATCTTTTAGGTTTCTTTTCTTTCATTAATCATATTAATGAAGTCCCATCATTTAAGTCACCTAAACATCACAGATAAATACGACGTACACTTATGCCATCTGCATTCGCCTCGATGTCCCCTCGTGCACCGTTAGGTTAGGTAACTAACGGCAGAGCGGGGCAGGGCTAGCGCGGGTGTAAAACATAAGTAACGTCTATATAATATATCATATATACTATATACAGTATCTATCACAACATATCAAATGATCACATCACAGATATCGCAGCAGAAGAAACATATATGAAATATTGGATATACTAGGATGTCCGTATTTTCAATACGAGCCTGTATAAAACACGGATTCCAAGGTCGCGATGAATAGCCAAACCCACATCCCTAGACCCCTACGAGAGCGGCAAGCAACTCTGCCAATTCTAAGGTTAGGAGACCCGGTCTCGACTCCTCGAGATGGTCTCCCACTGGACCCTAGAACCAGGTTACTTGTGCTCCCCGCCTTGGGTCTACCTAATGCGGAAAAGTAAATAATATACAATGGTGACATCATCCTCAGCCCGGAAGTGCCCCAATAAAAGAATATTACATACAAATGAATTTTACATGAATGAAAAAGAAAAAACTCTCATCTCACATAAAACCCCCGGCTATTCAAACGCGACGATCGAATACAACATATCACAGCAACACATAATATCTCATATCATCAACGTAAGCAAGTATGCGTATCCCGATTGTCGTTGATGTATAGCAACGAAGCCGGCGATACACCACATACTACGCTTACAGTCACAGAAAAGAAAGTGTAAAACTACAACAGTTGGAATCCGCAACCTTCTTAGACATCGCATGCCTAACCAAATGAATTCCTTAGACATCGCATGCCTAACAATTATAAACTCCACATTTTAGTCTCTTTATCGAAAACTCTTTTCAATATCAAGTCGGCAATTCAACAAGATTCCCAACATCCTGATTGAATACTCGTCACAAACTTTAGTAGACGGCCGCACCCCCGGATGCTGTCGACGAAGTGCACTAAGGCGGAACACTGCTGCCGCGAGCACCCGAACGGATGCTTTTGGCGACGGGGTTCTCCTACAGTCACTTGGTCAGGGCTTTGGGGCATGGCTGTCTATTAAGTTTACCCGGCGAGTACCGCGTACGCTACGTGATTGCGACGGACTTTTGATCATATCAAAATCCTGTGGCAACCGATCAATTGAGACTAAACTGCTTTGTTTATAACATTCAAATTAGTTATCTCATAACAATATGTGGATTCTAAATATTGTATCACATTCCAGATAAATAGACAATGTTAAACTTTCCGATCGAATAATCAAACACCCAAGTTTTCGCAAATAGCTCAACACTTGGGCGGAGTTCAAAAATATCCATCACATGCTTCAGTACCAATGGTCCAGCCGTAGAAGGGTCAAGCCAATGCGTCACATGTGGCACGCCGTACTGCCCCAAACCTTAAGGTTCAAAAGGCGGTCCAAGACGGTCACATAATCGAGTTAAGGTTTGTTGTCTTCTAGAGGGTCCATCGCGTTACTTGCACGACATAGAACGTTCTTAAAAAACGGAAAAATCCAACTTTTGAAAATTTTCCGACAGGGGAAAAGTGGGTTATTGATATCCGTTCGAACTTTTTAACAGTTTCTGAAAATATCCGGAACAAACTAAACAAAGTTAAATTATTCGATCGAATCAACGAGTCCCCAATACAACCCTAGAAAACTCAACACTTGAGTAGAATAAAAAAATTCCCAGAAAAATTTGACAAGAAAGAACCTAAGAATAATTATATGAAATATGAGGGATTAAGTACATATTTTGGCCGCGGAACCGCCGCCAAACCCTAGGTATTGCCGCGGTTCCTCCGTCATTTCAGGGACTTAGTGGACCGTACTTCACAGTAATTCTTATTTTTTCCTGCTTATTTTTCTGAGCATTTTTAATTCATAAATAATCACATTTTCAAAAAAATGTAGAGAGAAGGGTTTACATCGGGGTTTTCGGATTTGATCGGACTTTAAACATCGTCTAGTCTTCGCCTAAAGCTCTAGCTTGGCTCTGATACCACTGTAGGGTTGCTAGGCACGCGCACAAGGGTCTACGAGGCATCAACCATGCCCGATTAAAATTTTAGCCGTGCCGAACAACCCGAAACCGGATCTTTAAACTAGGGTTTAGGTGAAAACTAACATATTAAACTGTTTAACACAAAGTGAGAGGAATTACAACCTTTATAGATCCGGTCCTCCACTTCTTAAGCTCCGTGTAGATGTCCCCATCGCTGCGATCGTGAACTCCGGACTCTAGATAAGCTCCACGAGAAGAACGAACGTGCTTGCTACGATAACTTCGAGACCGAAGATGATCTACGTCGGGGAGACACTAACTCAAGCTATTCCTTCACTAGGTCATGAACTTTGTGAAGAGAACACACTCTACTACATGGCAAGTGGTAGAGGATGAAGTAATAGGAAGTGGGCTCACTTTAGAATTGATTTTCTCACACTTTTTCTCATGGCACCATTGAAGCTAGAAAGCTTTTCAAGGAGCTTAATGAAGAAGAAGAAGTGAATAATTCATCCAAATGAAAACTTATCCAATGAATTATTGCACCATGGTTGAGTTAAGCCCTCATGGTTAACTCATGTAGAGAATTAACCATAGAGTTGGTTAAGGGTTGGGTTAACTAATATCCTAAGGAATGACAAAAGAGTTGACCTTGTCAATGTTGCATACAAGCTTCTACAAGCTTGATAACATTGACCAAAGTCTCGTCTCTTTGGTTATTCTTAAGGAAATAAGTAAACCCTAATTTAACCTAAACTTGATATAAGTCTCATACACCCATCTTGTATGTATCATCAAACATGATACAAACTTGTACACTTGCATATATCACATATAAACAATGTGCACAATCTAGTGAGAAAATAAATCATAAGTGAGCTAATACTAGTTAATGCAATGTAATATATCAAATATATAATTATGCATTAAATTATTAAATAAACTCTTGATTTAATAACCCGGCTATAACCGACTAATATCATATGTAATAACTTATCGAATCAACACTTGATCCGATAACCCGGCTATATCGCATAAAACCGATCAATGTCACGAATCGCGAGAATAGAATACGGTATCTCATATCGTATTAATCTTGGTCCCGCACATATCACATATGTGCTCCTACTCCGTTTCGCTTGAGCCAGGAAACCCCTGTGTAGGACTTTAAAGACTCGTCAATACGCCGGCAGTAGGTGATGATCATATCAAACACCCACAAGCCGCAAGCGGTGTGCTAAACGTAACGGCCACCCGGGTATTGAGCGATCAGAAGATCAACAAGCAAGCCCGCTAGTACTCCTGTGAATCCAATCAGTAACACTCCCGTACAGTCCGGTCTCGTCGTCTGATATGTCGCATATCTCGCCTAGGGGTGGTAAATGTCAGACCCCATTAGCTTGATAAGTCGTGTCGATATAAGGTGTATAACAGTTCGAGAAACTACTGGTAATACTTACCAGTAAATCTCAGCAACCCTGGCCAGGGATTTCGAGCTATAGCCAAACGAACACAGCGCAACATCAACTCCCTATACCGGGAGAGACGAATCCCCTCCTATCCCTCATTGCCTCCATGTGATTGGGGACTGTACCCAAAAGCCACCTTTTTCCACGCCCTCTTGGACGTGGTATGATGGAAATCAAAGCGCAGTGGGAATCACACAAGACTCTATGACGATCTCGGGTCAACAGACTACTCTGTACCAGTGTCACCAGAGAACCGCCATCTGATGTAAAGTATAATACCATCTGGGAGTTCTCGGCGAGTCCGTCCAGTGTACCCAGTCTCCACTGAGCACCCGTACACCATCCTTGATGTCAAACACAATTGGATATTGGATCATCCATCGCCCATCATATGGGTCAAGGTGCGTATACGCTAGTCTACTCTGGAGCATCGATGCCCTGTCTCGATACACCCACGACTAGGGACCTTGAAGTATGTACTTATGGACTACCATGTCCCTACTAGTATGATCCGCATCATAGTCCAGGTAGTCAAATACACATCCTAAGGGCTATACCAATATGTAACAGAGAGACAATCAGTAGACACGTTAAAGTAAAGAGTAACTAGATAGCATACTGTTATGTCGAGCAAGAAAGTCCTCCCTATATATGTCCAAGCATCCACTACAATATACATCGCATGTATAGTAATGGCCTATAGGGCATACATATAACTAACACTGCCGGTGTCAGCCTCATGAAGACTGACGTTCGTTGAGAAGCTACGTCCATCCAGTGAAAAACAGATTTCTGAGCGGGAGCGGGAACGGGGGTAGTCAGTCTCGCGAAGACCGACCCTCTGGGCGGAGAAGTCGCCTTGACGACTTCGGGAGCAGCTGTCTTCTTTAGGATGGCCTTCTCAGGTACCATGGGCTTTTTGGCGGGCCCTTTGGATTTCAGGCTCAGTCTGGTGAAGACCGAGTAGTTGGACGACCTATTGAGATGGAGCGTGGGAGTAGTAAGTCGATCAAAGACCGACTTCTTTGACGCTTACGGTACGGGCATTGGGATGTTAACGTTCACCGGCGGGAGCATGGTCCTAAAGAATAGACCGATTGTAGCTTGAGTCACTTGTTCCACAGGCATAGTAAACAGGGAAGCAGCCTGCGGTCTATAGGCTACACCTACAGGTGAGGCGGAGCGTCGGTTGCATTTGCAGTTGGAGCAGTTCTAGCAGTTGCCAGCCATTGATCCTTTTGTTTTCTGCAGCAAACGAAACGCCAAATCTTAGTACTTCGAAACCTAAGGGCAACCATTATCAAACCGTGATTGGTTCGTGAATCACGACACGCGAAATGTGGAGTGGAAAGAGGAAAAGGTCCCACCGGGCGTGCCAGATTCTGTTCCCCTCCGAATGGCGGCACGACTGACGCGGGGACGTCTCGCCTGAAATTCGGGGCAGATGCTAATTGGTGCTATCCGTCTACCACTCCGAAGAAGCCAAGTTGATTGATGGCACCATGTTTCGAAGATTTAAACAGATGCGTCCGATGTAGCAGACTTCGTCAGATTCCCCCTCGCTTGAGGGGTTTATTGATTGTGGGGATGCTCTTCCCTGCAGGCGCAAGCCCCAGCAGTTAATTACGCTCTCGCGTTGCGGTAACACCTTTCTCCTTCTCCAGATGGTCACTTCGTGTCGTGTGTGTTTGATTTCTATTTGGTTTCCCGTGGATTGTATACGGAGACTGAGTTATGTCGTCGCCCGTAGGGCGTGGACTAGTCCAAAGCCGTATTATCTTAGATTTGGGTGTGGGGGTTTGGGTTTAAGGATACGTTAGTCTCGTTTGAGACTAAGATCGACTTAAACGTTTGTTAAGGATACATTAGTCTAGTTTTAGACCAAGATCAACTTAACGGGATCGTTTAGATCCGACAAGAGGGCGATTAGGGGAGCCCTGTTGTTTAGTTTAGTGACATTGCTGTCAATAGGTAGTTTAAGGACATTGCGGTCCATTGTTAGTTTTAAGACATTGCGGTCAAGTTTAAGGACGTCGTAGTCCGTGGATTTAAGGACTCCACAGTCCGATGTTAGTTTTAAGACATCACGGTCAAGGTTAAGGATGTCATAGTCCGTTGTTAGTTTTAAGACATTCCGGTCACGGTTAAGGACGTCATAGTCCAAGGGTTTAAGGACCCCACAGTCCGGCGTTAGTTTTAAGACATAACGGTCAAGGTTAAGGACCTCATAGTCCGTGAGTTTAAGGACCCCACAGTCCGTATCAATGTGTGCTCATCGGGACCCATCACCTCTTTGAAGACGTTGAGGAATTACAACGCCAAGTATCAAAGGAGTGAAGAGATGTACCCTTAAACCAAGGTAGATTAAGTGATCTGTAGTCCAACTTGGAAACTAAGATCAATTGTTGTATTGGCCCAGTTAAGTTTGAATTGAGGACTTATGGCCAGCTTGGGCTAAGTCCAATCATGTTTGGGATATTGGCCCTTTGTTGGTTCATTGAAGGAGAGGCTTTGCCTCTGGAAACTTAGCCAATTGGGCTAAATCTAGTGTTAAACACTAAAGACCAACAGTGTTGAACACTGGGAATAAGATTAACAAGTTAGTGTTAAACACTAAAAGATAATCTGTGTTGAATACTAGCAACAGGGCTTTCAAATTAGTGTTAAACACTAAAGCAAATCAGTGTTAAACACTGGAAATAGAGATTCCAAATTAGTGTCAAACACTAAAGCAAATTAGTGTTAAACACTGGGAACAGAGTTTTCAAACTGTGTTAAACACTAAGAAAATCAGTGTTAAACACCGCAGATAGAGTTTTCAAAATTAGTGTTAAACACTAAGGAAATCAGTGTTAAACACTTCAAATAAAGTTTTCCAAATTAGTGTTAAACACTAAGAAAATCAGTGTTAAACACTTGCTACAGAGGTTTCAATTTAGTGTTAAACACGAAGGCAAGAGGGGTCACGTGTGGACACGTGAGAGCGCCCTGATTCCCTTTATTTTGTTCTTTCAAAAGTATTGAATACTTTTAAGTTTCACGTACTGTCACGTGATGAGAATTTGGGCGTTTATCTGTTAGAGCTTCAGCCAAGGGGTTACGTGGTAGCACGTGAGAGCGTCCTGCTTCCCTTTATTTTGTTCTACAGATAAGTGTTTAACACTTTTAATTCTGAAAGCCATCACATGTGGGCACGTGATGGGGGCTCACACTTTGATCTGTTAGAATGTTCATTAGGGGTCACGTGTTGACACGTGAGGGCGCCCTAGAGCTCTTTTCTGTTTCTTTTGCCTTTTTCTCTATGTGATTTAGTGACCACGTGGGGCACGTGAAGCATTGCCTCAAAGTTCTTTTTTATGGATCTTTGCAAGAGTCACGTGGTAACACATGAGGTGTTGCTTCAAAGTTCTTTTCTGTGGATCTTTGCAGGGGTCACGTGGTAGCACGTGACTCTGGTTCTTTGCTTGTTTTAAAGATCTGTTCATCTTTTAAGAATTAAATTCTTCATAGCGTTAAACCCTAACAATAAACTTTAGAGGAATTAAATTCCTGTGATTTTGAGAGAATTAGGTTCTCGATTAGGGTTAAACCCTAGTTCTGTCCATTCTGAAGGAATTAAATTCCTAGGGTTAAACCCTAATTTTATCTCAAAGGAAATAAATTCCTGTAATTCTGTGAGAATTAAATTCTCAAAACTCAGTTCCTCCTCTGTGTTTTAGATCTGCATGGCAGGATCTCAACCCAATAGGAATTAAATTCTCAGTTCATGGGGAGATGTACACTTTGCAGATCCTCAACTAGAGAAAGAACTATGTTCCTTTTTTTATATAACAGTTAAACACTTTTAAGAATTAAATTCTCCTTTGAAGCCTCCCTTTTCTTTTCTTACCTAAGGTTTTCTTTTTGCAGAGAATTAAAGGCTCTATATCTCTCTCTCTGTATTTATCAAAAGAAAAGGTCCCCGGTCCCTCCTCATCTTTTCTTGGCTCCTATTTATAGGAGAAGGAAAAGAATCAATCTGTTTAGTAAATCTCTCATTGAGAGATTTGATTTGTTCATTGTGAGATTTGATTTGTATTTATCATTAATCTAGGCCTTTAGATTGTTAGGTGAATTTTATTCACCATTGGATTTTAGATCAAAAGACATCTCTTTGTTATTTCGGTGAGATTTAGGGGGAAATATTTCCAAGTCCAAGATTTTTCCATAAATTGGTGTTATTTAATCACCTTTAGATTTTTAATCCAACGGTTTCAGATAA
The DNA here is from genome assembly GCA_030015575.1 of Agapanthus africanus. Taxonomy (NCBI): domain Eukaryota; kingdom Viridiplantae; phylum Streptophyta; class Magnoliopsida; order Asparagales; family Amaryllidaceae; genus Agapanthus; species Agapanthus africanus. The sequence goes on from CM057337.1 coordinate 547,320,317, forward strand.
CCCATTTTCATTTTGGAAAGATTTGAAAGATTTTCCCTCAGAATTTCATTCTGTCAAAGAATAAGGCTTTTAAAGTCGGTCACGTGTGGCCACGTGACCCCTGGTCACGTGTAGGCACGTGACCCCTGGGATGGGCTTCTCTTCTTCTGCGCTCCGTTCTCTGGCCGCTGCTTAACCATCACGTGCCAGCATGTGACCACTGGTCACATGTGAGCACGTGATGCCTCTTCTGAAGTTTCTTCTTGACTTTTAATTAGAGAACAAATATGCTCTGCGCCGCTGCTTAACCATCACGTGCCAACACGTGACCACTGGTCACGTGTGAGCACATGATGCACCCTTCTGAAGCTTCTTCTTGACTTTTAATTATAGAGCAAATATGCTCGGTGCCGCTGCTTAACCATCACGTGCCAACACGTGACCACTGGTCACGTGTGAGCACGTGATGCCTCTTCTGAATCTTTTCCTGATTTTTAATCAGGGAACACCAAGCACTCGTAAAGGAATATCTTCTACCAAACCGGGGAACAAAAGGTGTTTTTGTTTCTCATCATTCCACCTTTGAGAAAGGGAATTTCTTGTGAAGAAATTAGTGGTCATGAGGTAGAACTGGAAGGAGTTCCTGCTATAAAAACCACAGCTGATGATTTGGTAGAACCAAAGGATTCAATAGATACTAACGAACCTCAGCCTCTCCGCCGATCTAGTAGGGTTCCTCACCCACCTGAGAGATACTTCGGTTTTCTTTATAATAGTTAGAGCGAGGATTGCATCATGAGGTGATGACCCAACTAGTTTCGAGCATGCCATCAGGAGTGGGACTCTGTAAGAATGGCTGGATGCTTAGCGATCTGAGATGGAATCCTTATACACCAACAAAGTATGGACTTTGGTTGCTTCATCTGAAGGGTTAAATCCTCATCAGGAGCAAGTATATCTTGAGAAGATTACTTGGTGTACATGGAAAAGTTGAGACATTCAAAGCTATGCTTAAGTCCATCCAGATCCTACTTGCCATTGCTACATACCATGACTACGATTTCTGGCGGTTGGGTGTCATGACAGCTTTTCTAAATGTTGATTTAGAAGAGAGCGTCTATAAGTACACAGCCAGAGGGCTTCGTAGACAGTGGGAGCAGCGGAAGCGTGTGCAAGTTGCTTTATGGGATAAAGCAAGAATCTCGGAGTTGGAATGTCTGTTTTGATGTAGTAATCAAAGAGTTTGACTTCATCAAAATGGTAGATGAACCTAGTATATACAAAAAGATAGTAGAGAGTATGGTGGTGATACTCGTAGAGTACGTGGATGACATACTCATGATAGGGAAGTAGTTTCCTATGCTACGCTTTGTCAATCTCCGCTTATCACAAGGATTCTCCATATAGGATCAAGGTGATACCTCTTAAATCCTGGGTTTTATATCTGTTAGTTATATGTATGCCCTAGAGGCCATTACTATACATAGGATGTATATTGTAGTGGATGCTTGGACATATATAAGGATAACTTTCTTGCTCGATATGATAGTATGCTATCTCGTTACTCTTTACCTTAACGTGTACACTGATTGTCTCTCTGTTACATGTTGGTAAAGCCCTTAGGATGTGTACTTGACTTCCTGGACTATGATGCGGATCATACAAGTGGGGACATGGTAGTCCATAAGTACATCCTTTAAAGTGCCTAGTCGTGGGTGTATCGAGACGGGGCATCGATATACCAGAGTAGACTAGCGTGTACCTTCTCGACCCATATAGATGGGCGATGGATGATCCCATATCCATTGGTGTTTGACATCAGAGATGATATACGGGTGCTCAGTACCCGGATGGTCGTTAATTTAGCAGACCGCTTGCGGCTTGTGGGTGTTTGATATGATCATCACCTGCTTCCGGCATATTGACGAGTCTTTAGAGTCCTACACAGGTGTTTCCTGTCTCAAGTGAAACGAAATAGGAGCGCATATGAGATATGTGCGGGACCGAGAATAATACATGTATGTGATACTGTATTCTATTCTCGCGATTTGTATCATCGGTCGGTTATATGTGATATAGCCGGGTTACCGAATCAAGTGTTGATTCGATACATTGATACAAATGATATTAGTCGGTTATATGCAATATGACCGGATCGTTAAATCAAGTGTTGATTTAATGATTTAATGTATAATTATATATTTGATATATTACTTTACATTAACTAGTATTGGTTCACTTAAGATTGATTTTCTCACTTGAATGTGCACATTGTTTATATGTGATATATGCAAGTGTACATGTTTGTATCATGTTTGATGATACAAACAAGTTGTGTATATGAGACTTGAACCATATCAAGGTTGGATTAGGGTTTACTATTTTCCTAAACAAATAACAAAAGAGTGTGACTTTGGTAAAAGTTATCAAGCTTCATGAAGCTTGATGAACATTGACAAAGTCAACTCTTTTGTCATTTGTTCAAGATATTAGCTAACCCAACCCTTAACCTTATGCTATGGTTAATTCTCTACATGAGTTAAGCATGAGCGCTTAACTCAACCATGGTGCCATGATTAAAAGGATACGTGTTAATATTATTCTTTTAATGAAAATGATTCTTTCTTCTTCTTCATCTTCATCAAGCTCACAAAATCTTGAGAGCTCCAATGGTGCCATGGTAAAAAGAGTGAGAAATCCAATTCTAAAGTGAACCCGCTTCCTATTTCTTCATCCTCTACCACTTGCCAAGTAGTATAGGGTGTTATCTTCATAAATTTTTCTACCAAGTGAAGGAATAGCTTGAGTTTGAGTCTCCCCGACGTAGATCATCTTCGGCCTCGAAATCAATGACCTAGCCCGATCATTTCTCCGACGAAACCATCGCTAGAGTCCAAGATCCGATGATCGCAGCGGAGGGACGTCAACACGGAGCTAAAGAAATGGTGGAGTGGATCTACAAAGGTTGTAATCCCTTTCACTTAGCAATAAAGTTGTTTACTTGCTTGCGTTTCGCTTTTACTTCTAGTTAACGATCTTCATTAGGGTTTCTCGGCACCGGAAATTTTTTTTTTGGCATGGTTGATGCCTTGTGGAACCTCTTGAGTGTGCCTAGGAACCCTACAGTGGTATCAGAGCCTAGCTAGAGCTTTAGGCGAAGTGTAGACGATGTTAGAAATTCGATCGAACCCCGAAACCCTAACTCAAACCCTTCTCTGTACATTTTTTGAAAATGTGGATTTTTCCATATTAAAAATATGCAGAAAATTCAGCAGGGTTTTCTAGAGGTTACTGTGAAGCACGTGTCCCTATATCATCTAAAGAGCCGCGGAACCGCGGCCCCACCCTGGCATTGGCGGCAGTTCCGCGGCCATAAAGAAGCTTCCTGTGGCGTTCTTTGCACAGTAATCCCCGTCTGTAATGCCTGTGATTTCTGGGTAATTTTAATTACTGCTAAAGAGTTGAGTTTTATGGGTTGTATTGGGAGTTCGACGATTCGATCAGAATCTTTAACTTTGTCTGTATTTTTGCGGGTATTTTAGAACATGTTAAAAAGTTTGACCGGATATAAATACCCACTTTTTCCCCTGTCGGGAAATTTCCAAGTGTTGGATCTTTCCGTTGTTCAAGAACGTTCTAAGTAGTGCAAGTAACGCGATGGACCCTCTAGAAGACAACAAACCTTAACTCGATTATGTGACCGTCTTGAACTGCCCTTTGAACCTTAGGGTTTGGTGCAGTACGGCGTGCCACATGTGAGGCGTTGGCTTGACCCTTCTACGGCTGGACCGTTGGTACTGTGGCATGAAGTGGAGGTTTTTGAACTTATTTCAAGAGTTGAGCTGTGTCACGACCCGAAAGTACAGAACGTGACTGGCACTTAAATTATGCAACGTCTAGAGGCGTGACGTAATCTAAGTAAGCCAAGCCCGGAAATCTAAACCAGATAATGAAATAGAGTGAAAGAAGACTTATTTATAGAAAGCAATTTAAACAAAATAAGTCGCATTAAACATTTTAAAAAGCATCAAAATTTTCCGAAAATTTCGGCAGAGTCTCCTTTGTGAATACTGACTCCGAAACGTGTACAAAGCAAGAAAATAAATAATAATAATAAATAATAAATGCATCACCAGACAGAAACTAGCTCTTCGCCAAATGGCGCAAACAACAACACAAGCAATATAAAACACAACGCCAGTGGGCGAGGATCAAAACTCAGGAAGAAACTAACATCATCAAGAAAACCAGAAAAAAAAACATAACAAGAAAACAGCGTGACTCTAAGGTCGATAGAATATACAACCGGTTTCCAAATCTAGCAAATATACAATGTCTGGTTGATGGAGCTTACTAGATACAACTGAAATAATGAAAATACAATAATGGTCACGATGCAAGTGAACCTACCTACCAAGCAATCGCCAAGAATGAAGTGGTGTGCTAGCAAGCCGCCAAAGAACCTGTATACCTGAACTTGTAAGAAAATTTGGCATAACGGGGGTGAGTTGCCAACTCGTGAGTAGAAGACATCTATGAGTAGAAATCACATGCACGAGGCTCTCCTAGGTCATATAATAAACTCAACATAACACTAACATCTAGTAGTGATAGGGTAATAAACTATACACAAGTGTAATACTCGGTGCACGTGTCAGTGTCACTAAGTAGTATCATGTCATGTATGTATATGCATGCATCATGAATGAAAAATAATCAATCACGAAATCTGCATATATCTGGAGAAGAAAATCTTTACTTTTATCATAGAAAAAAATTCTGCTGAAATTACTGAAGCATCATCAATGAAATCCATGGAAATCCGTGTCAAGCATCGACATAACACATATATGTCTCAATGTCCCAATGTCACAATATCTCAAAGTCTCAATATCTCGGGCTCCGTCAGTCCGGATCGGCCCAAATCATCAAATCTCACGACAACGGTCGGTATCCTCCGGATATCCGCCGCGCCGGACATCACCGGTAGGTAGTTTTCCCCTGTCAGGCTCATCGTCTACAACTCGAGCTTCTTGCCCCGGGGTACCATACCGGGTCCACCATGTACCCGAGACGGTTCATCCACTCCTCGAATCGGGTCTCGAAATCCAACAGAAAATATGAAATCTCATGGTGGACGACACATACATCACGAGAAAACTGCAACTTGCATTTTAAAAAAAATAATGATACTAAGCTTTTATTAAATTCTTGCGGTTTTCCCCCAAAATCCAGAAATCTCATAAAAAAAAACCAAAATCCCAGAAATCAAAAGACTAGAAGCAGTGAATACCGGCATAAAACCTTATAATATTTCATAACAGAATGAATGCATGAATGCGGAAAGTATCTAAGGAATGCAATGTCTAAACTAGCATATGAGGGCAAACATACTAACAATATATATTGAAACTACCAACTAGCAAGTTATGTCAATAAAGTAATGCTTTCTAAAGTGTGCGTGACATGGCAATTACCGATGATGATGTGTGTGAGCCGGCAAACAAGCGTACGTGAGACATACGCATCATCGGTAATGGTGCTGGTGTCCTAACGGACAGAATCATGATAGTTAAGGAAACACATGCATGAACTAAATATAAATATAAATGGAAAAAGAATAATAATCGCAACATCGAAGAATATATGTATCTAATATATGATTCATACACTTTTGGTGTTTGAAATAGCACAATCCGTGGTTTTTAGAAAAGTGGGACTTACGGGGTTTTTTTTTTAAGAAAAGAGGTAACCTTTGAAAATCCGTAGCATCTCTCGAATTGCCTTATGAAATTTCTCACGATTCGTTGGTTTTGAAAATAAGTATGACTCGAGCCTAGTCTAGCATCTACCTAAACACTGAGAGACTAACTATGAACTGGTTGGGAGGATAAGACAATCTAACTATATAAACCGAGTCGATATACCTAGTAGTCGGAGATCCAGCCTCGTAGCGCCACATACTTTACAATATATAGTACGGTATCTTTAGAAATCAGGGTACGGGTCAACTATCATATATATATCATCATCAACAATATCATAATCTGGGGTACTGTTCTAGAGTCTAGCACATTCCAATATCATCAAACATATATTCTCGTGTGTATGAAAACACATTGCCTAAAGATCCGCTATAATATCACGTCATATATCATATCATGACCCAATCACATATCCAATCTCACGGTATCATGCCCGATCATAACAACTCATCTCCAAGTATCACATGTTATCCTCAATCACACGTGTGTGTGTATGCGTGTGACATGTAACCTATAATTCGCCCCCAACGTAATCATCCTCTAGATAGTCTTCCTAGATCAACCTAAACTAACCTAGAGTCTTCTAAATATCATACTCACTAAGTATTCAATATCACATGCAAACTCAAAAATATAGTAGCAATCTCTATACTACGTTTGCGGGGTGCTATACGCCATTCACCCGACTTCCCCCGTAGATATACATTTACTCACCTTGATGCTCGCTTGCCGAAGTCGATGCCGCCATGTTCTTCCTTTGTCGTATCAAGTCCACGCAAATACCTGAAGAGTCCAAACAGCCTCGACTAAGTGTGTGTCGTAGTCTACAAGCATATCATATAACAAAATAAAAGCCTTCCGTCATTCTTAACTACTGAAATAACCATGACCAAGATGGCAAATTGCTCCATCAGTCAAGGACTTGGATTCATTTTCAGTCCATTTACTCACCTGTCGATGATAGAAGTCACGTCCACGAATGTTCTTCCTTTTCCTTGCCACCTCGGGATCACCCGCACTCGATCCAAGTGAAACAGCCTCCATTCCAGCTCAAGTTCTCGATCTCCAAAATGGTTCATTCACATTAGCTGAAGGACTTCGCTGACCTCACAAGCTTCAAAACTCTTCCAGCAACACCATCTCCAATCTTTTCCATCAAAAAAATTTACACAATATGAACTTTCCCAGTGCCTGAGATAGTTGGGAATATCCAAGCTCAAGGATTTCGCTAACCTAGTTCTTAGTGTCAAAGAATGAATTCTTTCCCTTTACCTCACCACTAGGTACCAATCTATAGCATTCTCCACCTTAGAACCCTTGAAATTGGTAACAGTTTCCTTTGTGACAGAAAATAGTGGGTGACCTAAAATCGATTGGAGTTCATAGATTTAGGATTAGGGTTCTATAAATCTCGAATCTCTACTAGCAACATTCCCACAAAATTTCAAAATTTATCGATTTTACCATACAACAAGGAATTGATCATTTCTTGCTTCGCTATACGATCATCAATCTGTTGCCGTCGCAGTACGGTTTGCCATCGCCGACGAAACAAGACACTACAAAAATAATTGAGCTGCCATCGAATTAATCAAAGATGATCGCAGCCATACAAAGGACCCAATGCCAACAACATAATAAATCATCACAGAACTCAAGCAAACAAGGCAATAACCACTACCCTTGTGAAGTATACCTGCGGGAATACGACATCGCCAGCAGCAGCTGAGACGCCAGCCTCGTGTCGTTCGACTCGAGCGCCTCGTTCTCGACGGCGGCGACCGAGATCCTTGACGCGGGGTCGAAGGGCGCGATGTTGGCGGTGACCTACTGGAACACGGCCGCAGGGGGGAAAGGAAACGCTGCGAGGTTCGGGATGTCGCCGTTGGCGGCGCAGATGAAGGCGACGAGACCAGAGAGGGGAAATCGCATCAGGGATGGAGGGCCGCCATGTGGTAGTCGGAGGGAGCAGTGAAGGCGTCACAGTCCCGACCCTCTTCTTGATCGATTCCTCGCCGAGCCTCACCGGTTCTTAATCGTTTCCGATGATGGGGCCCGGCAATTGCGCTTCCGACTCGTCGTAAACCATGTTGAAGTAAAGATCGTCGAAAAGATACCAGCACCCCGGCAGCAGCTCCGGTGGTGCCAACGCAGCGACCTCAGCGTCAGAAGATGAGGATGTTGAAGATGGGGGGGCTAAGGTCCGCGATGAGATTGGAGACAGAGGAAGGGCATCTCGATCGGAAGCAGTAGGTGGTGAGGACGAGGACAAGGGAAAGGAACTTCAGGTGGTCACGGCGGTGGAGTCACGGCGGGAAGCGGAGCGGGTTGGGTCGGTGACGATGGGGCACCCATCAGTAGCGGCGGCCATTGTTGATTTTTTTTTGTTGGAGTGTTTTTGTGTTGGATAAGAAAAGGAGGAGAAGGAAGAATAAATGAAGAGGAGAAAAAAAATCATGATGGAGCCCTCCCCAGGAAAAATATCACCTCCTTACAAAAATATCTTCACCATTTTTTTCCATAGTATTTATTAATTTAATTATTTAAATCGCCAAAATAATATTTTATTTCCTGAAATGTTACAAGCTGTTTCGGGAAAACTTAGGTGTTTGATTGTTCGAGCGGAAAGTTTAACATTTTCTATTTATCTGGAATGTGATACAATATTTGGAATTCACAAGTAGTTATGAGATAACTAATATGAAAATTATAAACATAGCACTTTAGTCTCGATTGATCGGTTGCCACGGGATTTTGATGTGATCAAAAGTCCGTTGCAATCACTTAATAGACAACCATACCCCATAGCCCCGACCAAGTGACTGTAGGAGAACCCCGTCGCCAAAAGCATCCGTTCGGGTACTCGCGGCAGCGGTGTTCCGCCTTAGTGCACTTCGTCGACGGCATCCGGGGGTGCGGCCGTCTACTAAAGTTTGCAACGAGCATTCGATCAGTTTATGTAACGTTTTAGAAATTGTTTTGTGTTTGTTTCTGTTTTGGGTGAAATTCGTCGGTATTTTCAGTTTTATACCGATTGTGATCAAACGGCCATATCGACTTGCCAGTACCTAGTTTTGATAAAATAAAGGTAGTGCGCAAACATTGGGTGTATATGGGACGTTTTTGTCCAATTTGAATTTTTCCCAATTTTAATGTTATTTTAATCCGGTTTGCACATTTTGGGAAATCTTCTCTTTGCTTCTTTTCTTAATTTTTTTCTTAAGTAAACTAAACCACATAACATCTAAATGATTGTGTGGCCTAGGATTAAAGGAAAAGAAAAGAAAAGAAAAGAAAAGAGAAGGTGCATGAATGTGTGTAGGTGTGTGTGAATGCAATTAATGCATTTACACTTTGGAAATTGCTTGGAAACTTCTCTTTTTCTCTCTCCTTCCTCTCCTTGGCCGAGCTCCCTCTCCCTCTACTGCCCTTAGCCATTTCTTTCTCTCTTTTCCTCATAAAACCTTCATAAAACCTTCACAAATCCATCATCTTTCATCAATTCTTCACAAAAATTCCATTTTTTCTTCACCTCATCTCTTGTTCTTGCCTTGGAGCATGCAAGCTTTGATCTTGGTGTTCTTTTGTGTAGGTAAAATTCTTTTACTGCTCTTTATGTGTTTTTTGTGTAGTTTAGCTATTTAATTGCAGTTTAGAATGTTTTAAGTTAGGGTTTGTGTGATATATCGTATTTTTGTATCGGTTTGTGATTTCTAGGACCTGCTGTGACCCGGGAAGTTTACTGAAAAACTAAACAATGTTGTAGTGTTGTACTAGGGAACCTGGAGCACCACATAGGAGATGGACCCCAGGCCACTGGCCAGGGCCGGCGACGGCTTGAGGAGGGGCCGGCGACACCGGCCATGGTGAAGAGTTAGGGTTCGGGTTTTTGTCTGTAGGTGTCTGCTATGGTGTGGGTTCTTCTGGTATTGTTTGTTTGTTAAGTTTTCACAGTAGGCAAAATCTGGGATCACTTATTTAGTTTCTAGTGTTTTGTGTCCGCGTGATACGTGATACGACACGGGTCGTGCAGTTTTCATGGTTTTTCACTTAAGTTGTTTTCGTCGTGTCGCTACTCTCGTTAGCCACGATACGAACACTTAAGAGGTGGTTGTGTGTTGTAGTGTCGTTTAGGTGTAGCTTGTTCGTGTTTTGTAACTGTTATTAATATAATTGTTTGCTTGTTGTTTATATGTTGTAGGTTCGCAGACGGGGACTACGGACACTGCCACAGGGGGATATAGGTGGTAGAATTCATCTAGCTTGGAGTGTGGGTGAGTAGATTTAACATCTACAGGGGAATCGCCCGCATGGCGTTATGCGTCTGGGCTAGAAATATTTACTTTGTCGCATATTCTATGTCATGTTTAGAATTGCGCATATACCTTTCTGCTTAGTGATAGTTGTGCTTGGACTAGTATCCTTAGGACACTGCACTATTATTGACAGCTCAGATTGCGAGAGCACTGATTGTATGCCACACACACCGTCAATAATTGCCATGTCATACACAACCCATATTTAGAAATGATATTGTCTGGTTTGGGACATTGTGACATTGATACATATTTCTTATCGTTTATAACTTAGACTTTGATATGCTAGTTCCTGTTTACCTATAGGGTTTTGTACCGTTAGTGTTAGGTACATACACACCTAAGGACATAGTTACATGTGTACTTGCATTTCATATTTTACTTATACCTGATAGGTATATCACATCATCATATAGGTAGATACCTATATTTTCTGCTATACCATTCATGCGTTCTAATATATTTGGTGATAGCTATGCTTTTCCTTTATACGCTTTCATTACAGTTTATATGTTGCGTATACATTATTCATGGATTATCACATTGTTATATGGATTTTTCGTGATATTTTCTGGATTTGGGGACCGTGGTAGTTCATGAAATTATGCATACATTGAAAAACCAGGTTTCCTTGATATGATATTTTAGCAGCCACCATGAGATTTATCGGTGCTGATATATATACCCTACGCGAGGAAAGGAGGGATCCGTATACGGGTACATGGTGGGGCCCGGAGCTACCCTGGAGCAAGAACGTTGTCGCAGTGTGAGTCGGCGTCGCGGTGGAGGCGATGAGGCCTAGGGGAACCATACTTTCCGGTAAAACTAAAAGTGACTCGGCGGCTATCATGTGGATACCGACGGGAGTCATGTGCGTATGGATACGTCAAGAGGCGGGGGTCAGAGTTAGGCACTCGAGCTCTCGGGATAGCGTATGATACGTACTTATCAGGGGGCCAGTCATGGAGACAGCACCTGATGGATCAGTATTTCTGTGTCGATGCTTGGCACATTGGTTTCATGATATTTCTAATTACTCATTTGTATATATAACAGGGGATTGAGCCGCTGTTATATATGTCCTTACACCAATATTAGTGGAATGGGACGCTAATATATGTGTATTGCCCTCATCATATTTATTTATGTCATTATATTTAGGATGTTAGAGCTGTGCTGGAGATTTGATTTGGGATATAAGAGATTCATTGGGATTGGATGTTGATATTATACATATACGAGATATGTGAGATCCACTTGCTGTTGTACATTTGATATACGTGAGATATGCTGATATTGTACATACGAGATATGTGAGATCCACTTGCTGTTGTACATTTGATATATGTGGTATATACCTGATATTGTACATACTAGATACGTGAGATCCACTTGATGTTGTACATTCGATACATATGCGAGATATACTTGATATTGTGCAGTTGAGGCGATGTGACACTTAGGTGATATAAGAGCCAATTTGGGGACTGATTTGAGGAATTGGGATTTTGATTTGTCTTGCTGGATTGTGATCCTACCACGATGTCAGGATTCCGTGGAAATGACATATTTCACTCCATACCTCATCTTTATATACTTGTGCACTGTTCCATGTATTAGGAGTACCTGTGAGTGTACCTTCATGAGTGTTGCACATTTACTTTCTCATATACCCAGTGCATGATTATTGCATACTGTTGTCATATCATTATTGCTTTATATATTGGTGTTACTTATTAGTGTACTTTCCATTATTTCGTACTCATATGACCTGTTATTACTGCAATTGTCATATATTAGATTCATGCTGTACGTACATACTTGCGATTACCTGCATATGTTATTTACTATTCACGAGTTGGCAACTCGCCCCCGTTGTACCACAGGTATTGCAGGTGTTTCCCCAGAGTAGTCGAGGCTGGCTATTCACTTATCTATCATCTTTTGGCTGCGGATACCACTTCGCCTGATAGTGTGCAGTTTTGCCCAGGTGGGTTTTGTGGTTATCTGAGATTGTATTGTATATTCGTTCTATCTTGTACTCTCCATCTACTACTTGTATGTTGTGACTTAGAGACTTGGCGAGGACGATATTGTATGTTATTGTGGATTTGTGCCTTTATACAGTTTCCTTTTTTTTGTCTCTTATTTCTTCGCTACGGCGTCGTATATCTGTTGTGGTGTTGTTTTCCGCCGTTGGGCGTGGATTTTGCTCCCGTTTGGGATGCTTTACTTTATATTTATGTTGTACCCTTTTGGGAGCTTGTTTTACAAAGGGGGTGCAGCCAAAATTTTAAAGAAAAAGTGGACTCTTTTAAAGAATTTGGATTGTGATTTCAAATGTTTCAAAAACTTTTATTATCTTTTCCATATTTTATGGTTTAGATTTCTGGGTTTTGGCTTTCTTTTACCGCTTTACGTCTTGAGGCGTTGCGTAGTATTAGGGCCGTCAGGGTGGGATAAGTAATGATGTTGTTTTTGAATTATTGCAACCATGGTTAATTTCTTTAGTTCATATCTTTTTCTTTTCACTTGAAAAGGCAAGAGCGAGAATGAGAAAAAAAATTATGAACTAAAGAAATTAACCATGGTTGCAATAATGCAAAAACAACATCATTACTTATCCCATCAAGATAAAGTTTGATGGCTACATTGAAATGACCATTATCATAATCAAAATAGAAAAAGAAAAAGAAAAGAAGATTGTAGATCCCTCTTGAAAGTCAATGGTCAACACGGTCAACCGGTCAACAAAGTCAAGAGAGGTCAACGGGGTCAAATGGTCAATGCAATTAGCCATCATAAAATTATCACTAAAAGGATTAGTAAATGATGTCCGCGGCTCATAATGGTTTTGACCAAACGAACTTTCAAAACCCTAATGAGTCCGCCTCAAAATGGTTTTGACCGAATCAACTGTCAAAACCCTAATGAGCCTGCCACATAACGGTTTTGGCCGAACCAACTGCCAAAACCCTGATGAGGCACATCCTCCTTCATCGCTCCGGAAAACTGTGCATACACACCTGCATCCGCATTCCGTAGAATGCGGATGCACAGAAGACAAAACAAATCCATCCGTGCAATACTAGGATCTGGCTTAAACCAAAACCCACTAGTACTGCCTTCCCGAACACCACACGCACAAAAGTGTACGTAAGTGATCGCAGCCCTGCCATAAAACCATACGGCCTCTACACGTTTCGCTCAGTCCAGGGAAACTCTCTGTGTGGGACTCTAAAGACTCGACACTACGCTGGCAGTGGGTTTAACCACAGACCGCAAGCGGCACTAGCTGTACGTAACGGTCCCAAGGTAGATGTCGATAAGAAGGCCGATGAGGTAAACCCATCCGAACTCCTACTGAGCCTGTATGTGACAATCTCCGCACAGTCCGGTCTGTTCGTCTGATACATCGCATGGCGGGCCTAGAGGGGCAGTAAACGTCAGTCCCCTAATAGCGGTACAAGTCTTGTCGGAGTGAAGCCCATTACACCCTGAGATAACACTAGAAACCTACCAGTATATCTCGCTTGCCCTGGCCAGGGACTACTCGTATAATGGCTCTCCTAGACACAGCGCGATGTCAAACCCCAATACCGGGAGAGACGAATCATGTCTAACCGTCACTGCCTCCAAGTGCTTCGGGACTGCACCCAACTACTACCTGTTTGCACGACCCAGTAGAGCCGTGGTAGGGTAGTAATCAAAGAACAGTGGGAACACACTCGAGGCGATGTGACAGTGTCAAGTCAGCAGACTAAGGTGTACTCATGTCACCTAGGAACTGATAACTGACGATAGGTATAATACCAACCATCAGTTCCCGACGAGTCCTGCCCAGTGTACTCGTAACCTAACGAGAACCCGCATACTATTTCAAGTACGACGTACTGACGGCTATGGGACAGACCGTCTCCCGTGCTGGGATAAGAAGCGCATACTCTAGTCTACTCCGGAGTATCGATGCCCTGTCTCGATAATCCCACGATTAAGGACGTAAATAAGGATGTGCTTGTGGATTACCCAGCCCCCACGAGTGTGATTGCCATCACAACGCTGGTAATCAAGCAAAGATCCTAAGGGCTCCACTAATGCGTATAGGTGATATAATAAAGAAACACACATGTACACATTAAAGCAGAGACAAACCAAGTAGCATACTACTATATTGAGCAAGATTGTCTGTACAACTGTGAATATCCCAAGCTTCCATCTAGTAATATACATACTACTATGATACAGTAATGGCCTCTAGGGCATATACACTAACAATCTCCCACTTGCACTAAGGACATGTACTGGCGTATCGAAGACCTATCATCTCGATCAGCCGCTCGAACTGAGTCTGGGGTAAGGCCTTCGTGAATGGATCCGCCGTGTTGTCTTTTGTGTCCACTCTCCGCACCTCGATCTCCTGGCGATCAATGATCTCCCTGATCAGGTGATACCGCCTTAAGATGTGCCTGGATTTCTGATGGGACCTTGGTTCCTTCGCTAAAGCTATTGCCCCATTGTTATCGCAATACAAAGGTATTGGGTCAACAATAGACGGAACCACCTGAAGTTCACTAATGAACTTCTTCATCCAGACCGCCTCTTTTGCGGCATCGCTTGCAGCAATGTATTCAGCCTCCATCGTCGAGTCTGCAACGGTATCCTGTTTGGAACTCCTCCAACATACCGTCCCTCCGTTGAGGGTAAACACAAAACCAGAGATAGACTTGCTATCATCTTTGTCACTCTGGAAGCTTGAATCGATAAAGGACTCGACCCTGAGGTCTCCATTACCGTAAACCAGGAACATCTCCTTAGTCCTTCTCAGGTACTTGAGAATGTTCTTCACTGCTGTCCAGTGGTCCTCCCCTGGGTCTGACTGATACCGGCTTACCGCGCTCAGCGCGTAAGCTACATCTGGTCTTGTACATAGCATCGCATACATTATACATCCTACCACCAAAGCGTAGGGTATAGTGCTCATGCGAACCCTCTCCTCATCAGTCTTAGGAGACATCTTCTTGGAGAGGGTAATTCCGTGCAATGCGGGTATGTTACTGCGCTTCGAACCCTCCATACTAAATCTCTTTAGTACGGTCTCTATGTACCTGGACTGCGAAAGTCCCAGTAGTCTCTTGGATCTATCTCTATAGATCTTGATCCCCAGAATGTACGAGGCATCACCCAGGTCTTTCATGGAGAACCTTTGTGACAAAAATAGCTTGACCGATTGTAGCATAGGAATGTCATTTCCTATCAAAAGAATGTCGTCCACGTACAAGACTAGGAATACGACGGTTCGTCCTACAGTCTTCTTATAAACACATGGTTCATCTTCGTTCTTGATGAAATCAAATTCCTTGATTGCCTCATCAAAATAGATTTTCCAGCTCCGTGATGCCTGCTTTAATCCATAAATGGATTTAAGCAATTTGCACACCTTCCCGCTGCTCCCACTGTCTACGAAACCTTCTGGTTGATCCATGTAAACGCACTCTTCCAAACAACCGTTTAGGAAAGACGTTTTAACATCCATCAGCCAGATTTCATAGTCATGGAAGGCAGCAGTGGCAAGTAGGATCCGAATGGATTTGAGCATAGCCACCGGAGAAAAAGTTTCGTCATAGTCCAAACCAGGTCTTTGACGAAAACGTTTTGCAACGAGTCTAGCTTTATAGGTTTCCACCTGCCCATCTACACCAAGTTTCCTTTTGTAGATCCATTTGCATCCAACGGGTTTTACCCCAGGTGGAGCAATATCCAAGGTCCACACTTTATTGGCGTACATGGACTCCATTTCGGATTGCATTGCTTCCTGCCACTTATCAGAGTCCCTACTGATAATGGCCAGCCTGAAACTGGTAGGGTTATCTTCATCCAAGATGCAATCCTCTCGATCCCCGTCTATGAGAAAACCGTAGTATCTCTCGGGCGGATGAGAAATCCTACCAAATCTGCGGAGTGGCTGAGGTTCGTTGGTTGTAACTGAATCTAGCGGTTCCACCAAATCTTTTGTTAAAGCTTGTGTTTTTGGAATTTCATCCAGTTCTACCGTGCTGCCACTAATATTTTTAACAAGAAATTCTTTTTCTAAAAATGTGGCATTTCTTGAAACAATTATCTTCTGTTCCTCTGCATGGTAGAATAGATACCCACTTGAATCTTTTGGGTATCCCACAAACTTACACAAAACTGCCCGTGCCTCAAGTTTGTCTAGGTTCTGCTTTTTTACATAAGCCGGGCAACCCCAAATCTTAATACGTTTAAGATAAAAACTCTTACCACTCCATATTTCATACGGAGTCTTAGGCACGGATTTGGATGGAACTTGATTCAATAGATATGCTGCTGTCAATAGCGCATGTCCCCAAAATGAAAGAGGCAACTCGGCATTACTCATCATGGAGCGAACCATATCCAGAAGGGTACGATTCCTCCTCTCCGATACACCGTTGTGCTGTGGTGTATAAGGAGGAGTAGGCTGAAAGAGAATACCATTCTCTTTTAAGTAATCTAGGAATTCCGATCTTAAGTACTCCCCTCCCATGTCAGACCGGAGGATCTTAATACTTTTGCCAGTCTGGTTCTCTACTTCGTTTCTGAATTCCTTGAATTTCTCAAAAGCTTCAGATTTGTGTTTCATCAGATACACATATCCGAACCGAGAGAGATCGTCAGTGAATGTGATGAAGTAAGAGAACCTACCCCTTGCATGTATAGACATTGGACCACATACATCACTATGTACGAGTCCCAAGAGCTCGGTTGCTCTTTCTCCATGTCCGGTGAACGGAGATTTGGTCATCTTCCCTTTGAAACAAGACTGACAAGTATCATAAGATGAAAACTCGAACGCATTCAAGAGTCCATCTTTATGCAACTTACTCAGTCTTTTCTCTCCGATATGACCAAGTCTACAATGCCACAAGTAGGATTCATTCGTATCTGAATTCTTCCTCTTGCGTGTGTTTTGTATATTGAGAACTGTATTCTGATTTGGAACGTAGATACCATTACACAGTGTACCCTCTGCAACCAGTACCTTATGAAGGTAAATGTTCATGATATTCTTATCAAGAACAAAGTTATATCCATCTTTATCGAGTAAAGAAACTGATATGATGTTGCAAACCATGGAGGGTATATAGTAGCAATCGTTCAAAATCATAGTCTTGCCATTTGGCAATACTAGGTGATATTCACCGACGGCTGCCGCATTAACTTGTGCTCCGTTCGCTACTCTGAGCGACATATCACCCGGTGAAACTTTCCTACTTTTTCTTAGTCCCTGCAATAAATTACAGATATGAGATCCTGATCCGGTATCAAGTTCCCAGGAGGTAGGGCTGACCGTAAAACGGTTCTCAATTACAAGAACACCTGAAGTAGATGCAAAACCATGCTTCTTCTTCATCTGGATATCCTGGGAATCCATACAATCCTCTTTCCCTTGCTCATACTTATGACTGTTGTCACAAGTTAGAGCCGAACCAACGTTCCCTAGCCCCGAATAAGAATTCGGATCGGTCAAGCGATACATTTTATTATCTTGATTAGGGCGTGAAATGGTTGCTACCTGGAGAGAGAGAAAAGAAACACTTAGCGTGCGCTCTTGCAAGTTTAGATTGGTTTTTAATTTATCTAAACAGGATGGCTCCCACTGTCTCTCGAATCCCTCCTCAAACCATAAAGGAAGAATTAGTCGGGATCAATCTCACCGTACAATACTTGCTTAACCGTTCAGCCAGGCCAGTGTCGGTACTTCGAGGGGGGTTTTCCAACGCTTTCGCGAACTTCCTTAATTAAGTAACCTCTTTTCCCTGTGGGCGTAGCCCCGCTAACACCTTTCTAGACACCTACTTGGTTTATAGCATTGATCGTTAAGTGAGAAAGTTCCCGAGGAGTAGCATATGCTCACAGTAGGATCGGGATCCAAATATCATCGCGTGACAAAACTGAAGGAATCCTACCAGAATCATCACACTCCAAATGGTATGCAACACTAGCAAGTTTCAGTACTTTTGAAACTCCCGATGTGGTTTTTGCCCCTAGGACCCAAGTGACCTTGACACAGTCAACAAATCAAAGGGTCCTACTCAAGTTCAACCCGTCATTATCTTGATTGCATTAAACCCACTCGCATAACCCTTGACACAGTCAACAAGGTTACACAACTGTCCTAACCAATCACATTGTATCCAGCAGATAAGCAATACTCAGCTACCGTTCACTACGCCTTGACACAGTCAACAAATGCAGCACGAATACTAAGTATAACTTATAATAAATGACGGAGGGTTACGGCTGGTTTTTGGCGAAAATCCGTTAACGTAATGAACTTGATATCGTTGAAGGAACGTGATACACTTTATGAAAATATAGTGGCGAAAACTTTTGCTAAAGAGGTCACTCCCTGTGAAGGGATCTCGGCTCTTTCCTCGTCGAGTGAGGTGCTGGGCATTCATAAGATGAATACCTCAATGCAAAGCAAGAATAATCGACTATAGTGAAGTTATCACCCTGACGCAAACTTTTTGTCCAAGGGGTCACTCCCGATGAGGGGATCTCAGCCCTTACCTCATCGAATGAGGTGCTGGGCATTCAAAACCGAATACCTCGATGCAAAACAAAAGTGAACATCCTTGTAATAACAGCTTTTGAAAAATTGTTCCAACAACGTCTTTTAGGTTTATTTTCTTGCATTAGTTCTTTTAATGCGTCCCATCATTTAAATCCTAACATTGCAGAAAACAACCAAAATATGACGTACGCTTATGCCATTCGCATTCGCTACGGGGCCCCGTCATCACCCGTTATGTTACTTAACTAACGACAGAGCGGGGGCTGGGCTAGCGCGGCTGTAAAACATAAGCAACGCCTAAATAGTTATTATATATAGATATATAGCAATGATAGCCAATCCAGATCACAGATGATCACTTTGGATATACTAGGAACTCGCGATTCGTTTGAGCCTGCAACGAAAAGCGGATTACATGGTCGCGATGAATAGCCAATACCCCACCCAAGACCCCTACGGGTGCGGCAAACTACCCGCCAAGTACCCGAAGCGAAACAGCCTCCCTCAACGCCGTGAGTAGGCCACTCGGCACTTTGAGATACCCGATAGTTTGTGCACCCCTCTATGGGTCTATCCTAGGAGCAAAAACAGTAAAAAGAATTATACAATGACGGCTACAACCCCGACCCGGTTGTGCGGCCATACAAATAATATTACATCAATTTACAAATTTATTACATGAATGAAAGAAAAAGAAACTCTAATCTCACATCCAACCCGGCTATTCATCCGTGACAATCCAACGAGTTCATATACACAAACCATCAGCATTACAGATCACAGATATGTATAACCCCCACTAATCGACGTATAGCGATTAGTAGACGTTCAATACACATATAACATTATAGATATAACCATTAGCCAAAGTCTATAGAACATCGACCAAAAATACGGACTTTTGAGCCCCAAAAACAAATTTTGCTTTCTGGAAAATCTGGGCAAAAAATTCATATACCAAAAATCCCAAAAACTCACCAGAAACAAACTGCAACAAAACTTATCCACAGACGAGTCAACTCGGCCGCGGTTCCGCGGAAGAAGCAAGATATGAACCATGGTTGCTAGCTCCTCCTTCTTCTTCCTCCTCTTGATTCATATTTTGATCTCATGTGTTGAGAGATATAGATCCCACAAAGACAAAACCATCCCTTCATCACTTCTACACAACCTAGGGCTTCTAGATTGGCAATCTCTTTACCCTAGTTACCTCGGCTCGAGGTGGAGCTCGGTGTACATCTCTCGGGTGGATCGTCTTCGACTCAAGAAGGCCGCGGAGGTGACCAAAGTCCGGATCAAGCCTCGGAGCAAGCAAGGAGAAGAACAACAAGAAGAGAAGGGGTTCAAGTTAAGGTATAACCTCTAACCAAGTAGATAAATCTCTAGTTAGGATGCTAGTGTATTGTTTAGCAAAGATCCGGCTTTTACGGTCCATGTTACCAAGTCTAGAAAAAATTTTGTTTTACCGTTTCCACAACCCCGAAAGTACCGGGAGAGGTAACGTGGACCTAACAATAAAATGCTATCAGGTTCCCTCAACAAGATCAAGTTCATTACGTTAAAGGTTTTTCGCCAAAAACCAGCCGTAGCCCTCCGTCATTTCTTATGGGTATTCGGTAGTATTCAAGCTATGCATTTGACCAACGCTAGGGCATAGTGTTTGGTAGTTGCTGAAGTATTCATCTGTTGCATAGATAGATGAGTTGGTTTGGGACAGTCGTTCTGTCATACCTGGCCAATGTCAGGGGCATGTGCGGGTGGGTTCAAATTGACCTGGACAATGATGGGTAGAACTTGGCATGCGACTTATGATATTTTGACCAACGCCAAGGTCATAAGAGCATGGGGCAAAAATCACATCGGGAGTTTCAAACATACAGGAAACTTACCAGGTATGCGCATACCTTCTGGACTGTGATAACTTGAGTGGCTTCCATCATGTTATCATGCGATGATAGTTGGATCGCGATTCTCACTGATGAGTTGGTTTACTCCTCGGGTGATCTCGACTAATTGTTCTTTCAGGTTTGGAGGAGAATTTGAGATAACAGTGGGAGGTTTCCTGATTAGATAAAGTGATAACCATTCTGATCTAGGTTAAAGTGCACGCAGAGTGTTTCTTTTCTCTCTCTCTTTGGCAGCGACCTTTGACCGACCCTAGACTATGACTCAGTGACCAAGTTGATCGAACCTTCTTAAAATACAGGCTTTCGGATTGTCTAAAGTTTCATAAGTCATTGCCGCTCCTTCTTTTACCCTTTGTATTTCTCAGAACACCCTGTATTACTACGGACATCCACTTCCATTGGATAGATCCATCGTATGGTTATATACGAACTCGGAGGAACTTCTTCGAGGATGGATCCAGGTTCTGAAGAAATAGAATTGGTTTATTCAGTTGTCTTTTATTATCACATTCTCTCAGGTTGCGAGGTCTCCTTAGTTTCGGAGAGTACACCTATTACGCTTATTGGATAGTCTGATTCCAAACTATAGGCTGGTGCCGAAAGGTAGGGAATGAAGAAAACCAATTAGCCTAAGTAGGGTGTGCAGAAGGTAATATGTATACACAAAATAAAGGGATTAGAAAGAGGGCAAAGTAAATTGCGACTGTTATCATTCACGACCAAACCGCGTACTTCATCACCACTCATATTTCACCTTCAATGGAATAAGGTATTATTCAGTTGTCTTTTATCATCACCTTCTCTCAAGATACGAGTACTCATTGGTTTAGGATGGTACACCTATTATGCTTACTGGATAGTCTTCTTCCAAACCATAGGCTGGTGCTGAATGGTGGGGACGGAAGAAAACCATTTAGCCTGACGATGGTGTACAGAAGGTAACGACTAAAGACAAATAAAGGGATTTGGAGAGATGGCAAAGAAATATACGGTTACAGTTATGAATTGGATTATGGAAGAGGCATTATTAAGAATACCAGAATACCCCTACGGAACATTTTCATGTTTCAGTTTAACTGTGCATTGTTAATTGTAAACTGATTTCCCGATTAGATACTTACTCCAAGATATGTATTTACCAGGTTGCACTCTCATATCTATATAGTTTTACAGATGATGAGTGGGAGTAAGTTATTGGGAATTAGGTGATCATCCTCATTATATCGGAATTCTTTGTAATTGGTGATATTTGAGGAAATCGCCTGGATACGGTTTTCAACCTACGATACGCAGGTTTTTGAGTTATTCGACTCAGCGGACTTATACAGAGTATTGTATGTTGTCCAGTGTCCGTCAGGACAAAGGGGCATGTCCTCGTACTATGTTCTGTTTACTTATAACTTCTCTAGTTTTTAGACAAGTGTTTCGTAGAAATGCAATGTCTAAGTTTTGAGGAGATGTGGGTATAAGAATAAAGTAGAGAACCAGGTATCGCAAGTATCAGGATTCTTTAAAGAGATCGAAGATGTAGATACTTGTGATTAGTATTCAGTTAATAGTAATGGTTTTGAGAAACTTATTTCTCTTTCAGTTTACTCATAATTGGATGGATTCCTAAGTTGAGTAATGCTGATTAGCCTCTCTCCATTAAGTTGTTATGCACTGGATACAGCGGCATGATTTGAATCTGGTTCCAATTAAATTAGTGCCTCTGTTTCTATATTGGATATAGAATGGTTCATATCTTAACGATGTTAAGATAAGGGGAGTTGTCCAGCTTATGCTTAAAACCAGACACTGGATAACTCAAGGCACATTTCTGTAATGGTTTTTTGTGGGTTGACCCTGGCTTTGACGAGGGTTGACATTTTTACCATCTGGAAGATCAATAGTGATATTGTTCTTGACTCGCCACAGTTTTAGTAAATTGGATTTTTTCAGAAAACAGAAGGGGAGTATGGTAGAACTGAAAGTGATTCCAGAACCGCAAACGATTACGGAAAATTTAATAGGACCTATATATTCAATTAGGTTTGACATTCCATTAGCCGCTCCGCAGATATGGTGGGTAACCTCAGACACCCGAGAGGTACTCCGGTAGCCTCAAGGACGGTGATAGGGAGGTTCTTGTTTACCTAGACTTGATACTACTGTTGTTCCAGACTATGAGACCCGGCAGAAGGATAAGTATAGCGTCGTTCTAAACTAGCTTTAGAAGTGCACCTATATATTATTCTGCCAGAGGGTTGTTGTAGTCAGTGTGAGCAGCAGAAGCATAGTGGGCAAATAGCTTAGGTCTATTTATAGGCTTGAGCAGATACAGCGGAGATTAGATCATCTAATTTTGATGAGACAGTCATTTGACTTCATCAGAATAGGGGATAGATCTGTTGAGAAGCTAGTAGGGTGTGATGTCCTGGTATTTGGATGACATACACAGAGTAGGAAGTAAAATTCTTATACTTCAATCGGTCGTACTTTTGTCGCCACACAGTTGTTTCTGCAGAAAAGATATGGACATAATATCAGACATTCTGGTTACTAGATCTATGGTTTTAGATCTAAATTTGGGTAGTTTCCCAATATGGGTACTTTGACAATATTCTAATAGTATTTTAGAATAGATGACTCCTGGCATGGTGGTGTACCTGCAGGTGATGGAGTCACCTTCTCTAAAGGTGTCTTACAGACTAAAGAGGAGAGGGATGTGCATGATTAACAGATCACTTGCTTAGGCAATTGAGTCAATCGTGAGATGTCAAGTACCACACCAGATGTTATTCTTGCACTAGATGCGATAACTTTATATTAATCCAATCCTTGAAAAACATTAGGAAGCAGTTTTAGAACATAAGGTGCATGTTCTATGGATTTGATGATGGCAGCCTCCTTCGGGAGACGATTATCATTCCAGGCTTCCAAGGTGACATGGATGATTGAGTGATTGTCACAGTTATAGTTTTCCCTCTGACGAGGGACAGTGTTATGGACAGGTGATCCAAGAGGATGTTGGAGATAGTGCCCTCAGAGTCAATTATTGGATCACAGGCACGTGATTGCAATGATTGAGGGAGGACCTATCCCGGTAGGACAGTCTTACTCGAGATGATAGTATGCTATCTGGTTTATCTTTATCATCGTGTACTGCTTTAGGTGACCTGACATGTCGCTATTACACATTGATAGAGCCCATAGGATTCTTGCTTGACTACCAGCAATATGATGGCGATCATATACGTGGGAGCTGGTAGTCTATAAGCACATCCTTAAAAGGTCCCTAGTCGTAGGAGTTTCGAGACAGGGCATCGATACTCCATGAGTAGACTAGTGTATACAGTCGAGACCCCGACGAGGGGCGGTGGCCGGTCTCACAAGCCACTGGTGTCAGTTGGTTCACCTAAGATGTATACAGGTGCTCATTGGGTTATGAGTACACCGGACAGGACTCGCCGGGAACCTGCCAGTTGGGATTATACCAGACGTCAGATAGCAGTTCCCTGGTGACATGTGTACAGGTTAGTTCATCGACCTGGGGATCATCATTTGTCTCGTATGAGTTCCCACTGTACTTTGATTACTACCCTACCACGGCTCAAAGGAGTCGTGCAAACAGGTTTTAGTTGGGTACAGTCCCGAGCCACATGGAGGCAGTGAGCGGATCTTCAGGGGTTCGTCTCTCCCGGTATTGGGGGTGAGGTCGCGGTGTGTCTAGGAGAGCCATTACGCAAAGCCCTCGGCCGAGGCAGGAGATTTACTGGTAGGTATTCCAGTAGTATCTCAGGGCGTTCTGGGCTACACTCCGACACGACTTGTAGCGCTTTTGGGGGTCTGACTTTTACCAACTCCCTAGGCCCGACATGCGATGCTCATAGACGAACGGACCGGACTGTACGGATATTGTCATTGACAGGCTCAATAGGGTGTCAGGATGAGTTCGCTCATCGACGTCCCTTTTGGTCAATAGCTGGTGGCCTATCACGTATTGGCTAATACCTCTGACGTGCTAGTGGTTAAATCCACAGCTATAGTATTGACGAGTCTTTAGAGTCCACCACACTTTCAGTTACTCAAGCTTTCGGGCGAAGCGCTGTAGAGGCCGTATGGAGATATGGCAGGGTCCGATCAGATACGTGCGGTATTGCACGGATCAGGATCGGACAGTTTTGTACTAGTAGCCGTATAGTTATATGGCAGGGTTCGATCTGATACGTGCGGTATTGCACGGATCAGGATCGGACGGATATTACTAGCCGGCTTTGGCTTAAGCCGGTCCTAGTTTAGTACAATGTAGATTTTTTCTCATTGCATTTGTATCCGGACGGAATACAGATGCGGGTGTGTATGCACAGTATAGGGGTTTTTCCTGTAATTTATTACGGGACCAGTTTTCTGGAGTTGCCAGTTTGCATTCCGTTCCGGCCGGTTTTCCTTTGTTCCTTCCCGGCCGGACTTTTCCGATGGAGGGGGTTATTTGCAAGTTTGCAAATAACCATTTGTGGAGGGGTTTTCTTGCAATTGTGGGGCTTCATGATGGTTCATTATCATGAGATGCTTTCTTAGTCTTTTCCTTGCTTTTTGGTGATGAGAAAGGATTAGGATTGATGTAGATTTGTTATGATGATGTTTAAGGTTGTGGTCACCTCTTGCTTTCTCCTACCATCACCTCCCTTCATGCTTCATATTCCTTCCTCCAACATTCTCATTTTGACATGAAAAATGGTTGAACACTTTGGAGAGAAAAAGAAGATGAGAGCTTCATCTTGAGAGTTTCATTCTTGATCTCATCTTCATGCTAGAAAAATGCAAGCACCATTTTTCTAATCTTGATTCCTCCATCGACTTCAAAGGCAACAAACCCCAAATGAGACATAGCCTCTACACTACACATTCTACAGCATATCTTGAGCATGTCGAGTTGCCGGCTTCATGCCCGAATTGCCTCGGTATTGAGGCGGGAGCCCGTAAAAGACGCAGGCGATGTGGTGCCCTTTCCGGGGAGGAGGCGACGATATGGAGACAAGACTTTCCGCGGGAGATCGGGACGATGAAGAGAAGACCGGAGGACTCGGATCACTTGGTATACTTCTCTTCCCATCTCTTGTTAGCTAGCATTAGGTTAATGGTTATGATCCGGGTTTTCATTGTCCGCGGTAGCGCCAGTTTCCAAGATAAGAAAATTTTAATTCCGCATTTTGGCCTCGGATAGACGGCCGGGGCGCTGCCGTGGCGCAACAGAGGATACTGTGGGAGGCATGGTGCTGGATACTGATTAGGTTCAGTTATCAAAATGGTCTAAGAAGTTTGGATTTGGAGTTCATTTATGAACTATGTCCCATCAGATATCCAAACATATTCTAAGACAGGTATTGCTCAATTCGGGAGATGGCTTTCTCTGCGAACTGGAGATTGAGAGAGACATAGAAAGAAACATCAGGGCGGATCCACTCACTGAGGCTATTTCTCGAACACAAGAGTTTTACAAACTAGCTTTGTGAAACTAATTAGTAGAGGAGTTAGATGTTCGGTATCACAAGGGCTATGAGTATGCGACATCGCAATAATTAGCCTTGAGTGCAAGTGATTGAGGAAGGACCTATACCGATATAACAGTCTTGCTCAAGATGATAGTATTCTGTCTGGTTTGTCTTTATCATCGTATGCATGCATTAGTCTACTATTGCATGATGATAGAGCCCATAGGATTGTTGCTTGAATACCAGCTGTATGATGGCGATCATATACGTGGGAGCAGGGGTCTGTAAGCGCATCCTTAAAGTGTCCCTAGTCGTGGGAGTTTCGAGACAGGACATCGATACTCCAGAGTAGACTAGTGTATACAGTCGAGACCCCGACGAGGGGTGGTAGCCGGTCTCACAAGCCACTGGTGTCAGTTTGATCACCTAAGATGTATACAGGTGCTCATTGGGTTATGAGTACACCGGACAGGACTCGCCGGGAACATGCTAGTTGGTATTATACATATCGTTAGATAGCAGTTCGCTGGTGACATGTGTACAGGTTAGTTAATCGACCTGAGATCGTCATTTGTCTCGTGTGAGTTCCCACCGTGCTTAGATTACTACCCTACCACGCTCAAAGGAGTTGTGTAAACAGGTTTTAGTTGGGTACAGTCCCGAGCCACATTCGAGGCAAGTGAGCGGATCGTCGGGGATTCGCCTCTCCCGGTATTGGGGGTTGATGTCGTGCAGTGTATGGGTGGCCATCACTAGGAATCCTCGGCCGAGGTAGTGGAGAATTAATGATTTGGATCAATAGTTTCTCAAGTGGTGATGGGTTTCATGCCGACACGATTTATCGCGTCATTAGGGGTCTGATTTTATCCACCCCCTAGACTCAATATGCGATACTCTTTAGATGAATGGACCGGACTGTATATACATTGTCACTATTAGGATCAATAGGGTTTATGTATGAGTTCGCTCATCAGCTTCCCTTCCAATCAATACATCGGCAAACCGTTATGTACAGCTTGTACCTCTGACATGCTAGGGGATATACCCAGTGCCAGTGTATTGATGAGTCAGTAGAGTCCCCCACAGACACTTTCCCAAGTTCGGGCGAAATGGTGTAGAGGTCGTATGGGTTTATGGAAAGGTTCGGAAAAAGCACGTGCGTTTTCGCACGTGTCGTTTTTCGGGCAGATAATACTTGTAGGCTTTGGTTTAAGCCGGAACCCAGTATTATACTGTGTAGATATAATACCTTTGTCTCGGTAGCATTTGTATTCGGTCGTAATACAAATGCCGGTATGTTTATACCATTACGGGGTTATCATGAAATTCGTTTCAGGATCACTTTTGGAAGTTGCCCGTTTCCAGTTTTCTATCAGCCGTATTTTACATTCGGTTAAATACGGATTTATCTTTTCTTGATGAGGTGAGTCAGTGTTCTAGAAGCTTCTTGAGAGGGTGACAAGGCTAGTGAGTCATTTGGTCATTAATGGTGCATTTAATGACAAGGTGACTAGGTTAATTGTGATTGGTTTGCTTTAAATGAGTTCATACAAGGTGTCTTATGACTCATTCATTTCTATTAGTGCTAATGGTCACTCTCTTGTTTCCTATACTCACCTCCCTCCCCTTTATAAGTGGCCGGCCTCCCCTCCTCTCTTAGCTCATGGTTGTTGTTCACTAGAAAAAAGATTATGATAGATTCGGGTTTATGAAAATTAGATAGCCTCTTTCTCATTTCACCCGATCCAAAAGGCAACTTCATTAACCGTTCATCCGTGACTTTGGACGTAACGAGACAAAGTGTTCTACTCATTCTCTATTTCATCTTGGTCGTCTCTTTTAGCAAACTTGACGATCGAGTTGCCTCGGTTCAGAGGTGGGAGCCCGTTTAAAGATCCGTCGACGTGGTGCCACCTGGACGACAAGACTGGAGATCGAGGAGATCGGATCAGCTGCAACAAGCGTGGGATGATGGTTGAAGACCGAAGGACTCGGATCATTCGGTATAACTCTTCTACCCACTTTGTAGTTTGTTAGTTTAGCTTTAATGGCAGATCTGGGTTATAGTACGCGATAAAGCCAGTTGTAAAAAGTTTTTGTTCCGCATTTGGCGTCTGTTAGACGGCCGGGGCGCTACCGTGGACTTACAAATGTAACAAAAGAAAATAATACAATTAACATATATCGCATATACATGTATTATCCAAGTGAGAAAAAGAATCAATAAAGCGATCTTATATTAGTTAATGTACCATAATATATCTCATATATAATTATACATTAAATTATCGAATCAACACTTGATCCGATAATCCGGCTATAATACATATAACCGACTAATATAACAAGTATCATTTCATCGAATCAACACGTGATCCGATGATCCGGATATATCACATATACCCGGTCAATATCACATATCGTGAGAATAGAATATGGTATCTCATATCGTATTAGTCTCGGTCCCGCACATATCGCATATGTGCCCCTACTCCGTTTTTCCTGAGCCAGGAAACCTCTGTGTAGGATTCTAAAGAATCGTCAATACGCTGGCTGTAGGTGATGATCATATAAAACACCCACAAGCTGCAAGCGGTCAGCTAAACGTAACAGCCACCCGTGTATTGAACGATGAGAAGATCAACAAGCAAGCCTGTACATTCTCCTGTGAATCCAATCGGTAACACTCCTGTACAGTCCGATCTCTTCGTCTGATATGTTACATATCTCGTCTACGGGTGGTAAACGTCAGACCCCAGTAACCGATAAGTCGTGTCGATGTAAGGCTCATAACAGGTCAAGAAATTACTGATAACACTTACCAGTATCACTTCAAATCATCCCTGGCCAGGGACTTCCAGTTATAGCCAATCGAACACAGCACAACATCAACTCCCTATACCGGGAGAGACGAAACCCCTCCTATCGCTCATTGCCTCCAAGTGATTCGGGATTGTATCCAAAAGCCACCGTTTTGCACACCCACTTGGACATGGTACGGTTGAAATCAAAGCACACTGGGAATCACACAAGACTCTATGACGATCTCGGGTCTACAGACTAACCTGTACCAGTGTCACTAGAGAACTGCTATCTGACGATAGGTATAATACCATCTAGAAGTTCTCGGCGAGTCCGTTCAGTGTACTCAGTATCCACTGAGCACCCATACACCATCTTTGATGTCCAACACCAATGGATATGGGATCATCCATCGCCTATCATATGGGTCAAGACGCGTGTACGCTAGTCTACTATGGAGTATCGATGCCCTGTCTCGATACACTCTCGACTAGGAACAGTTATAGGATGCACTCATGGACTACCCTTGCCCCACTAGTATGATCTCATCATAGTACTAGTAGTCTAGTACATATCCTAAGGGCTTTATCAACATGTGAGAGCAAGACAGTAAACTAATACAAGTCAACATGTTAAGACAAAGTGAAACCAGATAGCATACTATCATGTCGAGCAAGAATGTCCTCTTTATATATATCAAAGCATCCACTATAATATACATCATATGTACAACAATGGCTTCTAGGGCATATACATAACTAACAATCTCCCACTTGTACTAAGGCCAGTTGTTGTAGTATCTCATAACCAACAACCCGAAGAGTCTCACAAAATGTATCTGGGGTATGGCCTTCGTGAGTGGATCCGCAGTGTTGTCCTTCGTATCAACTCTCCTGACCTCGATCTCCCGGCGATCAACTATCTCCCGGATCAGGTGATACCGCCTCAGAATATGCCTGGATCGCTGATGGGACCTGAGTTCCTTGGCCAAAGCCACAGCTCCATTGTTATCACAATACAGAGTTATTGGATGCTCAATGGATGGAACCATACCAAGTTTAGTGATGAACTTCTTTATCCAGAAAGCCTCTTTGGCAGCATCGTTGGCAGTAATGTATTCAGCCTCCATCGTCGAGTTTGCCACGGTTTCCTATTTGGAACTCTTCCAACACACCGCCCCTCTATTGAGGGCAAAGACAAAACCCGAGTGCGACTTAGAGTCGTCCTTGTCACTCTGCAAGCTCGAATCGGTAAAGGACTCCACCTGGAGTTCTCCGTTACCATACACCAAGAACATCTCCTTAGTCCTTCTCAAGTACTTGAGAATGTTCTTTACAGCTGTCCAGTGATCCACTCCTGGATCTGCGTGATACCTACTCACTACACTTAGTGAGTATGCTACATTGGGTCTGGTATATAGCATCACGTACATGATAGAGCCTACCGCCGAAGCATAGGTTACCCCATGTATGCGAGTTCTCTCCAAATCAGTCTTAGGAGACATCTCTTTGGAGAGAGTGGGTCCAGAGATCGAGTGTAATTTCCCATGCTTGGATTCTTCCATACTAAACCTCTTTAGTATGGTGTCAATGTATCTGGATTGAGACAATTCAAGTATCCGTCTAGATCTATCTTTATAGATCTTGATTCCCAAAATGCAGGAGGCGTCACCTAGATCTTTCATTGAGAATCTATGTGATAAGAAGAGCTTGACCGAGTGCAGCATAGGAACATCATTTCCTATCAAAAGTATGTCATCCACGTACAATACGAGGAAGACAACCTTACTCTCTGCCACCTTCTTCTATATACAAGGTTCATCTATGTTTTTGATGAAGTCAAACTCTTTGACTACAACATCAAAACAGATGTTCCAACTCCGCGATACCTGCTTTAACCCGTAGATGGATTTAAACTGCTTTCACACCATTCCGCTGCTCCCACTGTCTACAAATCTATCTGGCTGAGTCATGTATACGCACCCCTCTAAATCACCATTTAGAAAGGCGGTCTTAACATCCATTTGCCAGATTTCATAGTCATGGTATGCAACAATGGCAAGTAAGATCCGGATGGACTTAAGCATAGCCACTGGAGAAAAGGTTTCTTTATAATCCACACCTGGTCGTTGACGAAAACCCTTTGCAACAAGTCTAGCTTTGAAAGTCTCAACTTTTCCATCTACACCAAGTTTCTTTGTAAAGATCCATTTGCTCCCAATGGGGTTTACCCCTTCAGGAGCAACTTCCAAAGTCCATACTTTGTTGGTATACATGGATTCCATCTCAGATCGCATTGCATCCAGCCATTTCACAGAGTCACCACTCGTGATGGCCAGCTCGAAACTAGTCGGTTCATCATCTTCCATGATGCAATCCTCGCTCCCACCATCAATGATAAAACCGTAGTATCTCTCAGGTGGATGAGGAGCCCTACTAGATCGGCGGAGAGGCAGGGGTTCGTCGGGAACTACCGAATCCTCTGGTTCCACCAAATCTTCTGTTGTAGTTTGTGTAGCTGGAATTTCTTCCAGTTCTACCTCCTTGCCACTAATTTCTTTTTCAAGAAATTCCTTTTCCAAAAAGGTGGCATGCCGAGAAACAAACACTTTTTGTTCCTCGGTGTGGTAGAAGACATACCCTTGTGAGTTTTTGGGATATCCTACAAACTTGCACAGGACAGACCTTGCCTCGAGTTTTTCCGGATTGTGCCTTTTGACATAGGCCGGACAACCACATATCTTAATATAATTAAAACTTGGTCTCTTCCCCTTCCATATCTCAAATGGAGTAGTAGGCACTGATTTGGTAGGGACCATATTCAATAGGTGTATGGCTGTCTCAGGCGCATTCCCCCAAAAAGGAAATAGGCAACTCAGCAGTGTTCATCATAGAGCGCACCATATCTAATAGGGTGCGATTCCTTTGCTCCTATACACCGTTGTGTTGTGGTGTATAAAGAGGAGTAAGCTGAGAGAGAATCCCATTCTCTTTTAGATAGTCCAGGAACTCATTGCTCAAGTATTCTCCTTCTCGATCAGATCGAAGTGTCTTAATACTTTTACCCGTTTGGTTCTCGACTTCGTGTTTATATTCTTTGAATTTCTCAAAAGCTTCAGACTTGTGTTTCAACAGGAATACATGTCCGTATCTTGAAAGATCGTCAGCGAATGTAATGAAGTACGAAGAACCATTCTTGGCATGTGTAGACATGGGACCGCATACATCACTATGTCCCAAGAGTTCTGTAACTCTTTCTCCGTGTCCACTAAACGGAGTTTTGGTCATTTTGCCTTTGAGACATGAATGGAAAGTTTCATAAGATGATAATTCGAACGTATTTAAATAACCATCTTTATGTAACTTAGCAAGTCGTGTTGTATTGATATGACCAAGTCTACAATGCCACAAGAAGGATTCGTTCATTTCTGAATTTTTCCTCTTGTGTGTGTTCTGTATATTAAGAACTGTGTTTTGATTAAAATGTATATGCCATTATTTAACGAGCTTAATCCAATCAACTTTTGATTCAGGAAGATGTTCATAACATTATCCTGTAGTACAAAATTATATCCTTCTTTACTTAATAAAGAAACTGATATAATGTTGCATATCATGCTCGGTATGTAATAGCATTCGTTCAAAATCAATGTATTACCACTTAGTAATACAAGGTGATATTCGCCAACTGCTTTGGCTACAACATTTGCACCATTTCCTACTCTTATGGAATGATCACCCATTCCCAGTTCTCTACCTCTCTTTAGCCCATGCAATATATTGCATATGTGGGATCCTGATCCGGTATCTAATGTCTAGGACGTAGAGTGAACTGAGAAACAGTTCTCGGTGACTAACACATCCGAAGAAGATGCATCAACATGTTTATTCTTCGTTTGGGCGGAGTGTGAATTCTGGTATTCCCCTATTTCCTGTTTGGTCTTATAACAATTTTAAGAAATAACGGAACTAATGTTCCCCTGCTCTGTATAACAAGCGGGTTTGGTCAATACATCCATATTATTATCTTGATTATGGCCTGACATGGTCGCTACCTGAAGAGAGAGAGAAGAAAAACATTTTAGCGTATGCTCTTGCAAGATTAGATTAGTTATTATCTTATCTAATCAGGATGGCTCCTAATGGTTTTATCAAATCTTCCTTCAAACCCAAAAAAGGTAAGACTAGCCTGGATTAATTACACCTTTACAAGTTCGCCAATCTTTCGGCCAGGCCAGTGTTGGTACTTTGAGGGAGGTTCCTCGTGCTATCGCACGGACCTAATTAAAATAAACCTTGTTTTCCCAAAGGCTCTACTCCGTCAACACCTTTCTAGACACCTACTTGATTGGCTAATTGTCCTGTGTAAAACTCTCCCAGGAGTAACTCTTACTCGCAGTGGGTATCGGGATCCAACTATCTCATAGCAGGTATGCAATCTTATTATAAATTTCAACACTTGAAATTCCCGATAATGCTTTTACCCCTAACGTGCTATGACCTTGACAAAAGCCAACAAACCATAGTCCGTTAGTCAAGCTGAACCCGTACATTTCATGATTGAATTAAACCCACCCGTACGACCCTTGACGAAACCCAACAAAGTCGTACGACTATCCTAATCCAATCGCATCATATGCTACAGATAAGTAGTAAGTAGCTACCGTATACTACTCCTTGACGAAAGCCAAAAAACGCAGCACGAATACTAAATATTACTTATTTGAAATGTCGGAAGGCTACGGCAGGTTTTTCAGAAAACCTTTTGCGTAATGGACTTGATATCGTTGTAGAAACAAGTGATTTTGAAAAGGAGTGTTTTGAGGCTTTTCTAGTTTCGCTAAAGAGGTCACTCCCGGTGAAGGGATCTCGGCACTTTCCACATCGAATAAGGTGCATGATATTTCATAAATACCGCTGTGCAAAATAAGAACTATAGAAGTAATCAAAAACTATACCGTGAGTTTGTAGCATCTGCCAGTTTTGCTAAAGTGGTCACTCCCGGTGAAGGGATTTCGGCTCTTTCCTTATCGAATAAGGTGCTGGATATTCTACAAGGAATACCGCTATGCAAAGCAAAAACTAGAGCTACCCTCTTTATAAAATTTGATTCTACAATATCTTTTAGGTTTGTTTTCTTTCCATTAATCTCATTAATGAAATCTTATCATTTAAGCTTCTTAAGCATCACAGAAGAAACGAAAGCTGTAATATTTATATATCATATATATTGTATAAGCATTCGTCTCACGCATATAAAATGATCACAGCACAGTATATCAGCAACAGAAGTCAACAGATGAAATATTGGATATACTAAGACGTTCGTGGTTTATTTTGAGCCTTTATAAAACACGGATTTTACGGTCGCGATGAATAGAAAAACCCAGATCCCTAGACCCCTACGACAGCGGCAAGTAACCCTGCCAATTCTAGGGTTAGGAGACCCAGTCTCAACTTCTCGAGATGGTCTCCCACTGGACCCTAGAACCCGGTTACTTGTGTTCCCCAGCTTGGGTCTATCCTAATGCGGAAAAGTAAATAATATACAATGGTGACATCATCCTCAACCCGGAAGTGCCCCAATAAAAGAATATTACATACAAACGAATTTTGCATTAATGAAAATAAAAACTCTCATCTCACATAAAACCCCCGGCTATTCAATATACGACGATCCAATATAACATATCACAGCAACACATAACAACACATGTCATCAACGTAAGTAAATATGCCTATCACAATTGTCGTCGATCTATAGCGATGAAAACGGCGATATACCACATATTACACTTACGGTCGCAGAAAACAAAATGTACAACTACAATATTTGGATTCCATAATCTCTTTAGGCATCGTAAACCCGAAATATAACATATTACGGATTTCATTCCTAACTAAATAAATTCCACATATTGTATCACAACACAGATATCTAGGCGAAGTTACACAATTCGATCGATTAAACGAATTCCCAAAATACCCCAATGAGCTCAACACTTAAGAAGAAATAAAAAATTCCCAGTAGCATGCCCTATCACCTACGGACCGTCGCTGAAGGGCCCGTAACAAGCCTCCACAGTGGCGCCGCGGAACCGCCGCTAAAATCAGGTTTTGGCCGCGGTTGCGCGGTCACTGTAGCGAGTTAGGGACTCGTTCTTCAGGTGGGTCCATAGAATTCCCTTCTTGATTTTCTAAGTATTTTTAATATGAAAAATTTCAACTTTTGAAAAAATTTCCAGAAAGAGGGTCTCGTTTCGGTTTCCGGGGTTCAATTGGACTTTAAATTTCGTCTAGACAACGCCTAAAGCTCTAGCATGGTCTGATACCACTGTAGGGTTAGCTTAGCACCTTAGTAAGGTTTTGGCAAGCATCAAACATGTTATATGAAAATTTTTGGGGTGCTGAACAAACCAACCATGTAATCGAACTAGATAATTAGGGTTAACTTTGAATGTAAACAACTTTACTTCTAAGAGTTTGGGATTACAATCTTTGTAGTCCGTTCCTTCGCTTCATAAGCTCCATGTTGAGATCTCTTCGCTGCAATAATCATGAACCCGGACTCTAGAGAGGCTCCATGAGGTGAATGAGATATCTTGCTTGAAGTCTTCCTTTTCGAAGATGATCTACCTTGAAGAATCTCAAACCCAAGCTCTCACTTCTCTAATTAAGTATTAGTGAAGTGAACAACCTAATCTAAGTGGCTAGAAAAGATGAGGATGATGAAGTAGGAATTTTGCTCTCTTTTGTTTTCAGTTTCTCACTTTAAATTATCACAACACAAAAAGCTAGAAAGCTTTTTCAAAGGAGGAGGAAGAAGAAGAAAGCTTTTGTGATGAATAATGAATTGTTATGAGGTTAGACTTGCAACCATGGGTTAAAGATAACATCCTTAACCCTTGTAGGGACTTAACCATTTGCTATGGTTAGAGTTAGGTCAACAAATATCTTAAGGAAGACAAAAATGGTGGACAAAGTCAAAGAAGCCTGCAAGCTTCCATCAAAATATCAACCATGGATAATCCACCATTATTTGTATTTCCTTAATAATAATTATAAACCCTAATCTAACCATAGCATGGTTCATGTCTCATAAACCCTAGTTGCAATTTTAACCTAGCACGTTACAATATTATATATCACATATATAATATATAATGTAACAAAAGAAAATAATATAATTAACATATATCGCATATACATCAATGTATTATCCACGTGAGAAAAAGAATCAATAATGCGAGCTTAAATTGGTTAATGTAACGTAATATATCTCATATATAATTATACATTAAATTATCGAATCAACACTTGATCTGATAATCCGGCTACAATACATATAACCGGCTAATATAACAAGTACCATTTCATCGAATCAACACTTGATCTGATGACCCGGATATATCATATATACCCGGCCGATATCACATATCGTGAGAATAGAATACGATATCTCATATCGTATTAGTCTAGGTCCTGGACATATCGCATATGTGCCCCTACTCCGTTTTGCCTAACCCAGGAAACCTCTATGTAGGACTTTAAAGAATCGTTAATATCCCGGCAGTAGATGATGATCATATCAAACACCCACAAGCTGTAAGCGGTATGCTAAACGTAACAGCCACCCGTGTATTGAACGATCAGAAGATCAACAAACAAGCTTTTACATTCTCCTGTGAATCCAATCAGTAACACTCCCGTACAGTCCGATCGGCTCGTCTGATATGTTGCATATCTAGTCTAGGGGTGGTAAATGTCAGACCCCAGTAACCGATAAGTTGCGTCGATGTAAGGCTCATAACAGGTTGAGAAACTACTGATAACACTTACCAGTAGCACTCCAAATCAGCCCTAGCCAGGGACTTCCAGTTATATCCAATCAAACACAGCACAACATCAACTCCCTATACCGGGAGAGACGAAACCCCTCCTATCGCTTATTGCCTCCATGTGATTCGGGACTGTATGTCACGATCCGAAAGTACGGAACATAACCGGCACTTAAACTGCAAACGTCTCGAGGCGTATGTAATCTAAGTAAACCAAAAACCCAGAAATCCAAACCAAGAAAAGTTGTAGAGTGAAGGAAAACCAATTTAAAACAAGTAGTTTTAATAGCATAAGCCGAATTATGCGGTTTTTAAGAACATCAAAATTTACTGAAAATTTCGGCAGAGTCTCCTTTATAAATACTGGCTCACAAACGGGATACAACATGAATAGTATACGAAATCACTAAAAAGGCATCCCCAAGCGGGAGCAAGCTCTTCGTCAATCGACGATCACAACCACACAAGCAATATAATATACAACGCCAACGGCGAGGATCAAAACTTAAAAGGAAACTCAAAACCACCAGAAATATAACGAGCGACTCTAAGGTCGAAAGAATAAACAACACTGGTCTCTATCTCAAAAATACATGTTTGGTTGATTGAATTTACTAGATACAACGGAATAATATCATAGAAGGTAATATGATGGGTACGATACAAGAAAAACCCACCTACTAGCAAGTCACCCGAATGAAACTGAGCCCGCAAAGCCGTAATTAAACCTGTACGGCAAAACCTGCAAGAAACTGGGGCACAACGGGGGTGAGTTTCCAACTCGTGAATAGAAAAACATCTACGCACAGAAATCGCATAAATAACGCAACCTAGGTCAATGATCATAATATATCCTCAAAAATGTATATAACATGCAGCCTATAACAAGGCTAGGGCAAATATCTAACCCGAGTGTAATCTCATATGCCCGTGTCAGTGCCTCAGGTAGCAATATATCATATGAATGAGGTACGAATGCATGAAGATAGAATACATGCAAATGAAGAAACTATTTTCATAAATTAGTGAGATTTCCTTTGTATATTTTCAAAATGAGGTATCATAATGAAATTAGCATAAAACAGTGCCTAGCATCGGCACAAAACGTAATCCCAATATCTCGATATCTCGGTATCACAGTCTCTGTACCTCAATCACAATATCTAGGGCGCCGTCAGTCCAGACCGGCCCCTACCATCCATCTCAAGACCACGACGATATCCTCCGGATATCCGACGCGTCGGGTAAAATCACCGGTAGGTAATGCTCCCCTGCCAGGCTCGCATCGTCATCATCACGCGCTTCTTGCCCGGGATACCTTACCGGGTCCACCATGTACCCGAAACAGTTCATCCATCTCGTCGAATCGGGTCTCGAAATCCATAAGCAAACTTATGGTGGACGACTCATACATCATAGGAAAAAACCGCACTTTTATTTAAAAAAGAGAAATCAGTTTATATATGTTTTGCGGTTTTCCTCCAAATCTAGAAAATATCATGGAAATCCGAATCATCAATAGCATGTAGAACCATGAATATAAGCATGAGAATCCATGAATACGGCATAACAATGAATAACAATATGCATGAAGCGACAAGTAATAACTACAATGTCTAATATGGCATATAAGGGAAGTACACTAATATCATGTCAAAACTACTAGCTAACAAGCTAAGTCAAGCAAATATATCATCTAAAGTGTACGTGACATGGCAATTACCGATGAAGATGTGTGTGAGCCGGCAAGTAGGTGTATGTGGTACATACGCATCATCGGTAATGGTGCAGGTGTCCTAACAGCATGATATCAATAATGGAATATGCAGCAAAATAAGTATGCGAGGCAGAGCGAACAGCAATAATGAGCGGAAGCTGAAAACTAGACACAATTATAACTAATCTGCATTAATCTAATATAAGTCCTACAAATGGTGCCATTTGAAATAACACGAACCGCGGGGTTTTGAAAATAGGGCTACGGTGGTTTTTAAGAAAGGATACGTCTTTTGAAATATCCGTAGATCGCTTGACCTGTCTTTTAAAATACCCACGATCCGGTAGTTTTGAAATAGGTAGGTGTCTAATCTAATCTAACAATTACACTAAACTATACGGCTGAACTAACAAGCTAAACTACAGGTAAGGAAACCGCCTATCATCTGAGTCGATACATATACATACCTGTATATATACAGTCGGTGATCCCGCCTCAATAATACCA
Source organism: Agapanthus africanus (assembly GCA_030015575.1). Classification (NCBI taxonomy): domain Eukaryota; kingdom Viridiplantae; phylum Streptophyta; class Magnoliopsida; order Asparagales; family Amaryllidaceae; genus Agapanthus; species Agapanthus africanus. The sequence continues at coordinate 547,359,199 of CM057337.1, forward strand.
TATCCATAACCAGACATCCCAAGTTAAGAGTGCGGATCAATCATCAAAATATAGCTCGTACGTAAATTCGTCGTACGGCATCCCCAAATCTGGGTACGGTCAATATCACATTCATTATACTATTCATTTGATATCCTTTTTATCAAATATCATGATCGGGGTACTGATCTACATCTAGTACAATATTGATACCATCTATGTATGCATGCATGTATAAGAATCACTACGTCAAAAGACCCGCTAAAACATCATGTCGTATCTCAATACGAACCAAAACACATCACCGATCTCCTGGCCTCAAGCCCAATCTTATCGACTCATCTCAAATTCCAAATACTATCCTCAAATCCAGTATATGAACACATAGTCCCATACCCATGTGAACACATAAATATATATTCCCATACAATCACATATGAAATAAGGAATGTATGCAAGTATTTATATGTGTGTATGTGTAAGTGTAGTGCACCCACTACCTAAGGTTTCGTAACCATGCACCAATCCAACACCAATATCCATCTAAAATCATCAATAATAAATTCTAACAACATATCATAAATTGTTGGTGTGTATACGCATCCGTATACATCACCACGGACTGCGGGGGTGCTATACGCCATCCACCCGACTTCTCCCCGTAGATATAAATCTACTCACCTGGTCCTCGCTTGCCGGTGCCGACGTCGCCACGCGCTTGCTTGTCGTCTCAAAGTCCGCATGGGGTACCTACATATCATAACGCACCGTGTCGCATTAAAACTAAATTCGAAATCGAAACGGCATACGAAAATCAAATCGGCACGCGTATCACGCATAGGTCCAAACCTATCGCCTACGCATGCAAGAATAGTCAAACCAACCCTCAATGTCGATGTACAACGTCAAACCATCGAGAAAAATCCAATCACACTCATTTGCACATTCACGAACACTAATTTTAATATAAACTAGGTTAAAACTCACAAAAACCCCAATTTCACTTAAAAAGCCATTTTTCCGAAAATCTAGCAAGCACAATTCGCCGTTTTTGTACAAAACATGATGTTTAAATGAATGTAGCGGCCAATATACTTATTAAATATCTTAAATAAGTCATAGAAATAATTTCCGGAATTTAATCTCATTAAATTCCAAAAACCCTAATATTCTAGTTTACAAAAATACCCTTTTTAACAATTTCAAAGCAAAAATGCACAAACTACAATCTATCTTAGATTTGCATGATCTAAAGAATTAAACCACACTTAATAAAGTTAATGAAGTCGTGAAAAACCTAAACACATTTTTAATCCCAAGTATTTAACCAAATTCAAAAATCAAGTAGGCAAATTAGCACATTAACACAATTTTTTTAAACTAACCATTAGCACTAGCTACTAATCTTGTATTAACATGACAAAAAGCCTAATATAACACACAACCATACACCAATTCTACAAAACCCTAACTTGCATTTAAATTCATAACTTGAATTCCAAAACTTGCAATTAAACTCACATATCCAAATTAACACTTAATTAAATTAGCTTAAGAAATTAGTAACAAATTAAGCAACAAAAATGTTTAGAATTATACCCAAAACATATGAAGATCCACAAGCACACATAGCCCTCCAAAATGCTCCCTTGCCACCAAAATCCATGCTATACGGGCTAAGCTAAAATGGGTAGGAGTCGGATTTTGATTTGGATTTTTGCTTGATTTTTTGTGGATTTTTCTTTGGATTTTCTTTGATGGAACAAAGAGAGGAGAAGAGGAAAATGGGGCTGTTGGGGGGTTGCTAATTTCGGCCAGGTTGTGGGGGGTTTGGGTGAGGGTGGAGAGAGAGTGAGGTGGAGAAAATAACAAGTAAGGAACTCCAAGTCAACACAAAGTCAAAAGTCCAACTCATTTATCCATTTTCTTTTCTTTTCTTTCATTTCTTTTCCTTGAAATCCAAGTGGGGACAAAAGAGGGGGCTGCTGAATTCTTCAAGGGGATAAGTGAATGGGGGTGTGTGGGTGTGGGTACGGGTGTGGGGTGATGAAAAATGATAAATACAATACCCCAAACATCCATTTACGCTAAAAAAAAGCTTTTTTTTCTTCAATAATTTCTAAACCGTTTTGGCAAATGATTTCGTTCCAAAAACCACATGATAAAATTTTATTTAATGTTTTATGATGCACAAAATTTGTTTCAACTCATTCCAATTTGTAATTTTCCCTAATTAAATGTATTAGTGACGGCTTAAAATAATAATAAAATAATATTTTTCCAAAAAATTTGAAATTTCACCAGCGGCTCAATAAACACCAAATAATAGCAATTACATAACTAGAATATGTATATTTAATTTTTATAATAAGATATTTGCATTTTGACTTTTTTACAGAAAACCCCCTTATTTTACCGATTTTTCGAAATTTCACCGAAACGATTTTCAAAACGTTACAATCTTCCCCCTTAAAGAAATTCGGTCTCCGAATTTAAATTCAAACTCCCCCAAATACTAAAACATCTAAGAAAAACCATCAAGTCGTCGGGGCTCCGAAATTGTAACTACATAAAACAAATCGTAGCACAGCGCATGCGCTTGAAAAATGAGCATATAACTCAAATCGAAACTCCGTCAAGCATCCCGCAGTCATCGGAGTCATGGAGAAGACATCAATGCCAAATCCAAATCAAAACCAATATGACATAACTCGAAACTATACCTGTAAATATCGAATCTATATCTGTAAGTATCTGAAGGAAATGCATGCCAAATCTCTTTAAGTCGCTGTGCAACGCGTATAACACTGCACAGTGGCGGACGTCGATCATAAGAAAATAACTATATACATATATACCTTTGTTTGAAATGTACGTTCCGCCGTTTTGGAAACAATTTAGAAGGGTCTCCTTGTTTTAAACATTTCGTGTCATATCAGACACGTAGGTAAATACTGAGGCTATAGCTCGCTTTTTGGAAATCCCTTCAATAACTATCAATGCATGCAAAATATATTCAGGTACTGTCCTCTGACTAGTCCTGCTCAGTACGAAAACACATAACAATATCATAAAAACGTACTGCTCTATACGAAATCAATCCCCAAAATATGCACATGAATGCTACGTGCGTCTGGTGCGCACGGAAATTAAAATCCATGAATATGCCATACATGCGCACAGAAACAACATCTAAGTGCATCGGGTGTGCACGAAACATCTGTCGTAGGCAACGTGTGTGCCTGACAGCAAAATCAGGTGCATCTGACATGCACGAAAAATCTCGAATTAGTGCATATGGTGTACACCAAATCACATCTCGTAACAGGCGCCTAACAGGCGCTAAAAATCCAAATCAGGTGCATCCATCGTGCACGAAATCATGAAATCCAATATCAAGCGCCGAACGTGTGCAAAATCAATCAGGTGCACAAGGTGCACAAAACAAATATCGAGTATCACCATCGAAATCGAAGTCCAGTGCATCTAAGTGTACAAAAGGCGTATCACTGCACTGCAAGCATATATAAACTATACAGAATGCAGGAACCAAATCGTGTGCATGCATACGTACAAAACCAACTCAACTGTTTAAAATCGTAAAATCACAAACATGTGAAACTGAAGCACGAAAACGATATCAAGTGCAACACTGTGCAAAGATCGTAAATACTCAATCATCAAAATCAAATCATACGAATAAATCACCCTAAAACATCGTAATCAACAATGGCGGAATAGTACTGCTCAAGCGCATCCTCTAAGAATCTCGGCCAACCGTCGCGGTCCCTAGTGGGACGTATCGTCGATGATCATGAACTCTGGCCTGCTGGTGTGCATAACCATGACCACTCCTGGGTCAAGGTCTTCACTGTGAATTACCAATCTTTCGGTCCATCGGCTCATCGGCCCTGTCTGGTGTGCTAACGGGGATGATCCCGTTCTGGCACATCTTTTGTCATCTCTCGGTCAATCATCGCGAGCACTCGTAAGACAGCATATCAATGGCGTCGGCCTCTGGCTCTCTGAATGTACATGACACATCTGATCCTGGGTGCAAGTATCATTGCAGCAGTGTCCTGGAAGGAATCCTGCTCACGGTCTCTTCCATGTCTCGTCTCTGCCAACTATCCGGAAGTCATTGTCCTTTCCTATATCTGGATCTTGCTCTGGAACGACTGCATACTCATCGCGACTCCTTCTGGAAGGTAAGTCTAAGTACCATGCATCGGCATGCGCATCGCCTCTCTGATGTCGGCGGAGTGGAACGTCATCTCATCTAGATCTGGTGCAAACCTCTTACTCCACTTTTCTCTAATGTCGTCTGCTTTGGACTCGTCTCGTCGCGGCTGCATGGACTGAGCTCCAACGACTATCCTCGTATCTGGAGTCTCCCAAGAATGCATCTCACCACCAAGCATCCGAATTAAGTTGAGCCATCTGATCGAGTCGTCAAAACCTCATAATGCCCCAAGAGCTCAACATCTTGGGCACTGTTTAATAGTATCGAGTACATACCACAGCATCGGTGGTCCAGCCGTAGAAGGGCAAACCCAAGCCTCACTAATGGCGCCGTAGAACTGCCGCAAACCCGAAGGTTCAAAGGCTTTCACACGGTCATTAAGTCGAGTTAGGGTTTCATTCTTCTAGAGGGACCATAGAATTGCCTGCATGTCTTTCCGACTACTTTAAACTTGGAATAATAGGTTTCCGACATTCGATCGTCTCTGTCGACCCTCACGTCTCTGTGTGAAGTCGTCTCTAGCTGGAATCAATCTATCTGATGACCTCGCATCGGGGTAAGCGAACGATCCACATGTCCTAGTCATTCATCCTAGATGACTAGCGACCTCCTATCATCTCTTAGTAAAACTTATACTGCAGTAGCTCCAACATCTGGGGCGATATCTCGTCGTTCACAGCAATAACTGGCTCACTCGTCTGCATGCTGAACCGTGCTTCAATCATCAGGAGTAAGCAACACACCAACGGTCATCAAAATCTGGCTGGCCTCCATCATTGGCTCAATTCTCTAGTGTCGATCAGCACCTCCGAGTAACCTCATAAAGGCGATCCGCCAAACGTTCGTGGCGCGGAAACAAAGTAAAAAGACACATCTCTGCAATCGTGTGTCGCCGGAATTTCGCCCTGGTCAGTCCTCGTTCGTGACGAGCTTGTGCTGACCGCAACTCTAGCCGTAGCTCTCCCTGCCCGTAACCGTAGCAGCAAAACCAAACTGGTACCGATGACGCTAGATCAGGAAGGAATATAATACTGAACAAGGAAATGTACATCCTAAGGCTTCATAAGTGGAGTGGCGTGTCGTAAATATGCCGCGGAACATACCAACGGTACGTCACTCTACTTTAGTCGCCTATTCCATCAACCAAGGGTCATCCTACGCTCCGAAGGTTAAAACCTAACGCTCCGATACCAACTTTGTCACGACCCGAAAGTACGGAACATGACCGGCACTTAAACTGCGAACTTCTCGAGGCGTACGTAATCTAAGTAAACCGAAAACCCAGAAATCCAAAGCAAGAAAAGTAGTAGAGTGAAGGAAAACCAATTTAAAACAAGTAGTTTTAATATCATAAGCCGAATTATGCGGTTTTTAAGAACATCAAAATTTACTGAAAATTTCGGCAGAGTCTCCTTCGTAAATACTGGCTCCCAAACGGGATACAACATGAATAGTATACGATATCACTAAAAAGGCATCCCCAAGCGGGAGCTAGCTCTTCGTCAATCGACGGTCATAACCACATAAGCAATATAATATACAACGCCAACGGCGAGGATCAAAACTCAAAAGGAAACTCAAAACCACGAGAAATATAACGAGCGACTCTAAGGTCGAAAGAATAAACAACACCGGTCTCTATCTCAAAAATACATGTTTGGTTGATGGAATTTACTAGATACAACGGAATAATATCATACAAGGTAATATGATGGGTACGATACAAGAAAAACCCACCTACTAGCAAGTCACCCGAATGAAACTGAGCCCGCAAAGCTGTAATTAAACCTGTACGGCAAAACCTGCAAGAAACTGGGGCACAATGGGGGTGAGTTGCCAACTCGTGAATAGAAAAACATCTACGCACAGAAATCGCATAAATAACGCAACCTAGGTCAATGATCATAATATATCCTCAAAAATGTATATAACATGCAGCCTATAACAAGGCTAGGGTAAATATCTAACCCAAGTGTAATCGCATATGCCCGTATCATTGCTTCAGGTAGCAACATATCATATGAATGAGGTATGAATGCATGAAGTTAGAATACATGCAAATGAAGAAACTATTTTCATAAATTAGTGAGATTTCCTTTGTATATTTTCAAAATGAGGTATCATAATGAAATCAGCATAAAACAGTGCCTAGCATCGGCACAAAACGTAATCCCAATATCTCGATATCTCGGTATCACAGTCTCTGTACCTCAATCACAATATCTAGGGTGCCGTCAGTCCAGACCGGCCCCTACCATCCATCTCAAGACCACGACGGTATCCTCCGGATATCCGACGCGTCGGGTAAAATCACCGGTAGGTAATGCTCCCCTGCCAGGCTCACATCGTCATCATCACGCGCTTCTTGCCCCAGGGTACCTTACCGGGTCCACCATGTACCCGAAACGGTTCATCCATCTCCTCGAATCGGGTCTCGAAATCCATCAGCAAACTCATGGTGGACGACTCAAATATCATAGGAAAAAACAGCACTTTTATTTAAAAAGAGAGAAATCAGTTTATATATGTTTTGCGGTTTTCCTCCAAATCCAGAAAATATCATGGAAATCCGAATCATCAATAGCATGTAGAACCATGAATATAAGCATGAGAATCCATGAATACGGCATAACAATGAATAACAGTATGCATGAAGCGACAAGTAATAACTACAATGTCTAATATGGCATATAAGGGAAGTACACTAATATCATGTCAAAACTACTAGCTAACAAGCTAAGTCAAGCAAATATATCATCTAAAGTGTACGTGACATGGCAATTACCGATGAAGATGTGTGTGAGCCGGCAAGTAGGTGTACGTGGTACATACGCATCATCGGTAATGGTGCAGGTGTCCTAACAGCATGATATCAATAATGGAATATGCAGCAAAATAAGTATGCGAGGCAGAGCGAACAACAATAATGAGCGGAAGCTGAAAACTAGACGCAACTATAACTAATCTGCATTAATCTAATATAAGTCCTACAAATGGTGCCATTTGAAATAACACGAACCGCGGGGTTTTGAAAATAGGGCTACGGTGGTTTTTAAGAAAGGATACGTCTTTTGAAATATCCGCAGATCCCTTGACCTGTCTTTTAAAATACCCACGATCCGATAGTTTTGAAATAGGTAGGAGTCTAATCTAATCTAACAACTACACTAAATTATACGGCTGAACTAACAAGCTGAACTACAGGTAAGGAAACCGCCTATCATCTGAGTCGATACATATACATACCTGTATATAAACAGTCGGTGATCCCGCCTCAATAATATCATATCCATAACCAGAAATCCCAAGTCAAGAGTGCGGATCAATCATCAAAATATAGCTCGTACGTAAATCCGTCGTACGGCATCCCCAAATCTGGGTACGGTCAATATCATATTCATTATACTATTCATCTGATATCCTCTTTATCAAATATCATGATCGGGGTACTGATCTACGTCTAGTACAATATTGATACCATCTATGTATGCATGCATGTATAAGAATCACTACGTCAAAAGACCCGCTAAAACATCATGTCGTATCTCAATACGAACCAAAACACATCACCGATCTCCTGGCCTCAAGCCCAATCTTATCGACTCATCTCAAATTCCAAATATTATCCTCAAATCCAGTATATGAACACATAGGCCCATACCCATATGAACACATAAATATATATTCCCATACAAGGACATATGAAATAAGGAATGTATGCAAGTATGTATATGTGTGTATGTGTAAGTGTAGTGCACCCACTACCTAATGTTTCGTAACCATGCTCCAATCCAACACCAATATCCATCTAAAATCATCAATAATAAATCCTAACAACATATCATAAATTGTTGGTGTGTATACGCATCCGTATACATCACCACGGACTGCGGGGGTGCTATACGCCATCCACCCGACTTCTCCCCGTAGATATAAATCTACTCACCTGGTCCTCGCTTGCCGGTGCCGACGTCGCCACGCGCTTGCTTGTCGTCTCGAAGTCCGCATGGGGTACCTATATATCATAACGCACCGTGTCGCATTAAAACTAAATTCGAAATCGAAACGGCATACGAAAATCAAATCGGCACGCGTATCACGTATAGGTCCAAACCTATCGCCTACGCATGCAAGAATAGTCAAACCAACCCTCGATGTCGATGTACAATGTCAAACCATCGAGAAAAATCCAATAACACTCATTTGCACATTCACGAACACTAATTTTAATATAAACTAGGTTAAAACTCACAAAAACCCCAATTTCACTTAAAAAGCCATTTTTCCGAAAATCTAGCAAGCACAATTCGCCGTTTTTGTACAAAACATGATGTTTAAATGAATGTAGCTGCCAATATACTTATTAAATATCTTAAATAAGTCATAGAAACAATTTCCGGAATTTAATCTCATTAAATTCCAAAAACCCTAATATTCTAGTTTACAAAAATACCCTTTTTAACAATTTCAAAGCAAAAATGCACAAACTACAATCTAGCTTAGATTTGCATGATCTAAAACATTAAACCACACTTAATAAAGTTAATGAAGTCATGAAAAACCTAAACACATTTTTAATCCCAAGTATTTAACCAAATTCAAAAATCTAGTAGGCAAATTAGCACATTAACACAATTTTTTTAAACTAACCATTAGCACTAGCTACTAATCTTGTATTAACATGACAAAAAGCCTAATATAACACACAACCATACACCAATTCTACAAAACCCTAACTTGCATTCAAATTCATAACTTGAATTCCAAAACTTGCAATTAAACTCACATATCCAAATTAACACTTAATTAAATTAGCTTAAGAAATTAGTAACAAATTAAGCAACAAAAATGTTTAGAATTATACCCAAAACATATGAAGATCCACAAGCACACATAGCCCTCCAAAATGCTCCCTTGCCACCAAAATCCATGGTATACGGGCTAAGCTAAAATGGGTAGGAGTCGGATTTTGATTTGGATTTTTGCTTGATTTTTTGTGGATTTTTCTTTGGATTTTCTTTGATGGAACAAAGAGAGGAGAAGAGGAAAATGGGGCTGTTGGGGGGTTGCTGATTTCGGCCAGGTTGTGGGGGGTTTGGGTAGGGAGGAGAGAGAGTGAGGTGGAGAAAATAACAAGTAAGGAAGTCCAAGTCAACACAAAGTCAAAAGTCCAACTCATTTATCCATTTTCTTTTTTTTTCTTTCATTTCTTTTCCATGAAATCCAAGTGGGGACAAAAGAGGGGGCTGCTGAATTCTTCAAGGGGATAAGTGAATGGGTGTGTGTGGGTGTGGGTACGGGTGTGGGGTGATGAAAAATGATAAATACAATACCCCGAACATCCATTTACGCTAAAAAAAGCCTTTTTTTATTCAATAATTTCTAAACCGTTTTGCCAAATGATTTCGTTCCAAAAACCACATGATAAAATTTTATTTAATGTTTTATGATGCACAAAATTTGTTTCAACTCATTCCAATTTGTAATTTTCCCTAATTAAATGTATTAGTGACGGCTTAAAATAATAATAAAATAATATTTTTTCAGAAAATTTGAAATTTCACCGGCGGCTCAATAAACACCAAATAATAGCAATTACATAGCTAGAATATGTATATTTAATTTTTATAATAAGATATTTGCATTTTGACTTTTTTACAGAAAACCCCCTTATTTTACCGATTTTTCGAAATTTCACCGAAACGATTTTCAAAACGTTACACTGTACCCAAAAGCCATCATTTTGCATGCCCTCTTAGATGTGGTAAGGTGGAAATCAAAGCACAGTGGAAATCACACAAGACTCTATGACGATCTCGGGTCTACAGACTAACCTGTACCAGTGTCACCAGAGAGCTGCTATCTAACGATAGGTATAATACCATCTAGGAGTTCTCGGCATGTCCGTTCAGTGTACCCAGTCTCCACTCAGCACCCGTACACCATCATTGATGTCCAACACCAATGGATATGGGATCATCCATCGCCCATCATATAGGTCAAGATGTGTGTACTGTAGGGTTCCTAGGCACACTAATGAAGTCTTGCAAGTGATCAAACACGGCCAATTTAAATTTTACAAGTGCCGAGAAACCCTAATACGGATCGTTAACTAGATATATAGGCTATGCGATGCAAGTTAACGACTTTTAACTAAAGGAAAGAAGCTACAACCTTTGTAGATCCGGTCCTCCACGTCCTAGGCTCCGTGATGAGGTCCCTCCACTGTCCAAATCAAATCCATGACTCAAGCGTTGGCTTCATCGGAGAAATGGGTGGGCTTGGTCGTCGGTTCGATGCCGAAGATGATCTACGTCGAGGCATCACAAGATCAAGCTCCAACTTCACCAAGCCTTGAAAACTTGTGAAGGAAACACCCTATACTACTTGGCAAGAGGTAGAGGATGAAGAAATAGGAGGTGGGTTCACTTTAGAATTGGATTTCTCACTCATTAGCTCAAGTTTCCATTGATGGAGCAAGCTTTCTTCATGTTGATGATGAAGAAGAAGAAGGAATATTATGATAAGTATATTCAAAAAGAAAAACAAATGAATATTTATCATTTGGCAACCTTAGTTAGGTGTAGAGAATAGACTATGGTTAACTTCAATGGTTAGGGTTAAGGAAGAGACAAGAATGGTGGACTTGTTCAAAGCTTCAAGAAGCTTCAAAGAAAAACAAAACTAGCAACCATTCTTTTCTCTTTATCTTTTCTAAAATAAGAATTATAAATAAATAGATAAGTAATTAAATAAACCAAAACCCTAATCATTAACTTAACCATGGTTCAATTCTTTACATAAACCCAAGTGAGCATGTATCATCAAACATGATACAAATAAGTGCACAAAAGTATATCACATATACAACTTGTGTACATCAAGTGAGAAAATCCTTTTAAAGTGAACAAATACTAGTTAATGCAAAGTAATATATCAAATATATAATTATACATTAAATCATTAAATCAACACTTGATTCAATGATCCGGTCATGTCGCATATAACCGGCTAGTATCCAATGTATCGGCTTATCGAATCAATCCTTGATTCGATAACTAGGTTATATCGCATACAACCATTCGACACATTCATCGCGAGAATGAAATACGGTATCACATACACGCATTATTCTCGGTCCCGCACATATCTCATATGCGCTCCTATTTCGTTTCGCTTGGGCCAGGAAACCTCTGTGTAGGACTCTAAAGACTCGTCAATACGCCGGCAGCAGATGATGATCATATCAAACATCCACAAGCCGCAAGTGGTCTGCTAAACGTAACGGCCACCCGGGTATTGAGCGATCAGAAGATCGACGAGCAATCCCGCTCACACTCCTGTGAATCCAACCAGTAACACTTACCGTACAGTCCGGCCTGTTCGTTTGATATGTCGCATATCTCGCCTAGGGGTGGTAAACGTCAGACCCCAATAGCTTGATAAGTCATGCCGACGTAGGGTCCATAACTTTCATGAAACTACTGATAACTCTTACCAGTATATCACAGCAACCCTGGCCAGGGATTTCCTGTTATGGCCAGTCGTGCATTGCGCAACATCAACCCCCAATACCAGGAGAGACGAATCCCCTCCTATCGCTCATTGCCTCCATGTGAATCGGGACTGTACCCAAAAACCACCTGTTTGCACGACTCAGTAGAGCCGTGGTAGGGTGGAAATCAAAGCACAGTGGGAGACACACAAGACTCTATGACGATCTCGGGTCAACAGACTAAGCTGTACCAGTGTCACCAGAGAACTGCCATCTGACGTGAGGTATAATACCATCTGGGAGTTCTCGGTGAGTCCGTTCAGTGTACCCAGTCTCCACTGAGCACCCGCATACCATCTCCGATGCCAAACACCAATGGATATGGGATCATCCATCGCCCATCACATGGGTCGAGAAGATATACGCTAGTCTACTCTAGAATATCGATGCCCTGTCTCGATATTCCCACGACTAGGAACAATGAAGGATGTACTCATTGACTACCCAGGCCCCACTAGTATGATCTTCATCATAGTCCTGGAAGTCGAGTACACATCCTAAGGGCTTTATCAACATGTAATCAGAGAGACAGAAAGTATACATGTTAAGATAAAGAGCAACCAGATAGCGTACTATCATGTCGAGCAAGAAAGTCCTACCTATATATGTCCCAGCATCCACTACAATATACATCCAATGTACAATAATGGCCTCTAGGGCATACATATAATTAACATTCTCCCACTTGCACTAGGGACATCTGTAGCAGTAGTTGTAGTATCTAATACTTAACCATCCCCTAAAAGTCTCTCTTTGGAAAAATGCCTTTGTGAGTGGATCCGCCGTGTTGTCCTCTGAGTCTACTCTCCTAACCTCGATCATCCTGGAGGACATCTATCTCCATGATCAGGTGATGCTGCCTCAGAATATGTCTGGGTCACTGATGGGACCATGTTTCCTTGGCCAAAGCCACACTTCCATTGTCATACAATGGTAGGAACCTAGTTCATCTTATGAACCAATATTCACCCAAACTTCCTCTTTGGTAGTATCCATAATAGCGATGTTACCAGCCTTTATCTTCTAGTTTGCCACGGTATCTAGCTTGGAACTCTTCCAACATACCGTCCCTCGATAGAGGGTAAAGATAATGCCTGTTACTGACATTCAGTCGTCTTTATCACCCTGGAACACTTCCAGTGATTCTCCTCAGGATCGATTGATACAATCTCACTATACCTAGTGAGAACCCTAACATCCCTTTAGATCTATCTCATAGATCCAAATCTCAGGATTTAGGAGGTATCATCTTTATCCTATTGGAGAATCCATGTGATAAGAGGAGATCGACCGATCGTAGTATAGGAAACTCTTTTCCTATCAAGAGTATGTTGTCCATGTACAATACGAGAACGGCCACCTTACTCTCTACTACCTTTTTGTATATACAAGGTTCGTCTACCATTTTGATAATGTCAAACTGTTTGACTAACTCATCAAAACAGATGTTCTAACTCCGCGATGCCTGCTTCATTATGTAAAGCAACTTGCACACGTTTCTGTTGCTCCCACTGTTTACGAAGCCCTCTGGCTGTGTTCTTATAGACTCTCTTTTCTAAATCAATATTTAGAAAAGTAGTCATGGCACCCAACCACCAGATATCGTAGTCATGGTATATAGCCGTGGCATGTAGGATCTGGATGGACTTAAACATAGTCCCTGGAAAAGGTTTCATCATTATCCGTACCTGGTTGATGACGAAAACCTTTAACAAGTCTAGCTTTGAAAGTCTCAACTTTTCCATCTACACCAAGTAATCTTCTCAAGATATACTTGCTCCTGATGGGGATTTAACCCTTCAGATATAGCAACCAAAGTCCATACTTTGTTGGTGTACATGTATTCCATCTCAGATTGCTAAGCATCCAGCCATTCTTACAGAGTCCCTACTCTTGATGGCCTGCTCGAATCTAGTTGGGCCATCATCTCATGATGCATTCCTTGCTCCCACTGTCATCGAGAAACCGAGGTATCTCTCAGGCAGGTGAGGAACCCTACCAGATCGGCGGAGAGGCTGAGGTTCGTCGGGGACTATAGAATCCTTTGGTTCTGTCAAATCTTCAGCTGCAGTTTCGTATAGCTGGAACCTTTCCAGTTCTACAGAACTGACCTTGCCTCGAGCTTGTCCGGATTTTGCATTTAGACATAGGCCGGATAACCCCAGATCTTAACTTACTTAAGAGATAGGCTCTTCCCATACCATATCTTATATGGAGTGATAGGCACTGATTTGATTCGAACGTAATTCAATAGGTATGCAGCTTCTCAAGCGCATAACTCCTTAAAAGGAAATAGGTAACTCAGTAATACTCATCATAGAGCACACGATATCTAATATTGTGTGATTGCTCCGCCCCGATACACCGTTGTGCTGTGGTTTATTCAGAGGAGTAATACTGAGAGAGAATCTCATTTTCCTTTAGAATATTCCAAGGATTCCATGCACAAGTATTCTCCTCCCTGATCTCATCATAGGATATAATACTTATACCCGTATTTTGGTTCTCTACTTCTAACTTATATTCTGTGAATATCTCAAAAGGTTCAGATTTGTGTTTCAACAGGAACATATGTCTGAATCTTGAGAGATTATCAGAGAATATAATGATGTATAAAGAACCAGTCCTGGCATGTGTAGACAGGAGACTTTACATACATCATCATGTATCAGTCCCAAGAGTTCATTAACTCTTTCTTTGTTTCCTATAAACAGGGCTATGGTCATCTAATCTTTGTGACATGACTGGCAAGTTTCACAAGATGTAAATTCAAACTGATTTAAATATGCATCTAAAATGCAACTTCAGCCAGTCGGGTCGCATTGATATGACCTAGTCTACAATTCCTCAAGAGGGATTCATTCATTTCTGAACTCTTCCACTTGTGTGTGTTCTGTATACTAGGAACTGTAGTTTGATTTAGAACGTCAATGCTTTTAGATAACGTGCCTGAACCGATCAACTTTTGATATAGGAAATGTTCAAAACATTATCCATCAATACAAAATTTATCATTTCTTTACTAATAAAGTGACGGATATGATTTTGTATATCAGGTTCGGTATCTAATAGCATTTGTTCAGAATCAATGTATTGGTAATACAGGGTGACAGTGACCAACAGACTTGGCTGCAACACTTGCCCCGTTTTCTGTCTCAAGAAACTTATCACCCGTTCTTAGTTTTTCGACCTTTTTGTAGCCCTATGTAACAGCTTACATATCTGGGATCCTGATCCGGTATCATATACCCAGGATGCAGAGGATACTGAGAAACAGTTCTTTATAAAGAACACACCCGAAGGAGATGCATCTCATGCACTTTCTTCGTTTAGGCGGCATAGGAATTCTGGTATTCCCCTATTTCCTGCTCTTTCTTATAACAATTATAAGTTGGAGCGGGACCAACGTTCCCCAGCTCAGTATAACAAGCGGGTTCGGTCAATACATCCATTTTATTATCTTGATTAAGGCGTGATATGGTCGCTACCTGGAGAGAGAGAGAAGAAAACACTCTGCGTGCGCTCTTGCAAGATTAGATTGGTTATGTATTTTATCTAATCAGGATGGCTCCCACTGTTTTTATCAAATCTTCCATCAAACCTTAAATGGATAGACTAGCCGGGATTAATTACACTCTACAAGTTCGCCAATCTTTCAGCCAGGCCAGTGTCGGTACTTTGAGGGAGGTTCTCCATGCTTTCGCACGGACCTAATTACAGTAAACGTCGTTTTCCCAGAGGCGTAACCCCGTTGACACCTTTCTAGACACCTACTTGATCGGCTAATTGCAAAGTGCAAAACTCTCCCAGGAGTAACAATTACTCGCAGTGGGTATCGGGATCCAACTATCACATAGAAGGTATGCAATCTCATTGCAAGTTTCAACACTTGAAACTCTCGATAATGGTTTTTACCCCTAGCACCTATGACCTTGGCTAAGGTCAACAAATTATAGGTACTAGTCAAGTTCTACCCGTCATTTCGTAATTAATTAGACCCACCCACATGACCCTTGACTAAGGTCAATAAAGCCACACTTAGCTATCGCACACTACGCCTCGGCTATGGTCGACAAACGTAGCATGAATACTAAGTACTCTACTTCCTAAAATGACGGAGGGTTGTGAATGGTTTTATGAAAACCTTTAACGCTTTGAACTTGATCTCGTTGCGGAATCAAATGGTTTTTAAATAGATTGTTTTCGAGGCTTTTCTAGTTTTGCTAAAGGGGTCACTCCCGGTGAAGGGATCGTCGGCCCTTTCCTCGTCGAATGAGATGCAGGATATATCATATATATCACTGTGCAGAGCAAAAACTATAGAAGCAATCAAAAGATAAACCGAGTGTGTAGCATCTGCCAGTTATTGCTAAAGGAGTCACTCCCGGTGAAGAGATCTCGGTCCTTTCCTCATCGAATAAGGTGCAGGATGTTCTACAATGAACGCCGTGATGCAAAGCAAGAACTGTAGCTACCTGTTTTTATTTTGAAATTCTATTCCACAACATCAATTAGGTTTATTTTCTTTCATTAATCTCATTAATGAATATCCCATCATTTAAGTCCACCTAAACATCACAGATAAATATAACGTACGCTTATGCCATCCGCATTCGCCTCGATGTCCGTCTGCACCGTTAGGTTAGGTAACTAACGGCAGAGCGGGGCAGGGCTAGCGCGGGTGTAAAACACAAGCAACGTCTATATAATATATTATATATACTATATACTATATCTATCACAGAACATCACATGATCACATCACAGATAACGCAGCAGAAAATATTATATGAAATATTGGATATACTAGGACGTCCGTGTTTTCAATACGAGCCAGTATAAAACACGGATTCCACGGTCGTGATGAATAGCCAATCCCACACCCCTAGACCCCTACGAGAGCGGCAAGCAACCCTACCAATTCTGGGGTTAGGAGACCCGGACTCGACTCCTCGAGATGGTCTCCCTCTGGACCCCAGAACCCGGTTACTTGTGCTCCCCTTCTTGGGTCTATCATAATGCGGAAAAGTAAAAAATATACAATGGATGACAACATCCGCAACCTGGAAGTGCCCCAATAAAAGAATATTACATAAAAGTTTTTACATGAATGAAAAAGAAAAACACTCATCTCACATAAAAAAAACCCCCGGCTATTCGAACACGACGATCCAATATAACATATCCAGTAACACATAACATCACATGTCATCAACGTAAGTAAATATGCGCATCCCAATTGTCGTTGACATATAGCAACGAAACCGGCGATATCACATATTACACTTAAGGTCCAAGAAAAGAAAGTGTAAAACTACAACAGTTGGAATCCGCAACCTCTTTAGACATCACATGCCTAATCAAATGAATTACTTAGACATCGCATGCCTAACAATTATAAACCCCGCATTTTAGTCTCAAAATCGAAAACACTTTTCAATATCAAGTCGGGAAATTCAACAAGATTCCCGACATCCTGATCGAATGCTCGTCGTAGACTTCAGTAGACGGCAGCACCCCCGATACCGGCGACGAAGTGCACCAAGGCGGAACACCGCTACCACGAGCACCCGAACGGATGCTTTCGGCGACGGGGTTCTCCTACAGTCACTTGGTCGGGGCTATGGGGTGAGGCTGTCTATTAAGTTTATCCGGCGAGTATCCGCGTACGCTACGTGATTACGATGGACTTTTGATCACATCAAAATCTCGTGGCAACCGATCAAATGAGACCAAACCGCTAGATTTATAACATTCATTCAGTTATCTCATAACTACTTGTGAATTCCAATTATCGTATCACATTCCAGATAAACAGAAAATGTTAAACACTCTGATCGAACATTCAAACACCCAAGTTTTCCCGATACAGATCAACACATGAAACAAGTCTAAAAACATTCAGTTCGTGCCTCAGTACCAACGGTCCAGCCGTAGAAGGGTCAAGCCAACGCCTCACATGTGGCACGCCGTACTGCCCCAAACCCTAAGGTTCAAAGGGCAGTCCAAGACGGTCACATAATCGAGTTAAGGTTTTTTGTCTTCTAGAGGGTCCATCGCGTTACTTGCACTACTTAGAACGTCTTTAAACCACGGAAAAATCCAACACATGGAAATTTCCCGATAGAGGAAAAGTTGGGTATTTATATCCGGTCGAACTTTTTAACATATTCTAAAATTATCCGGAAATCCACACAGACAAAATTTGATAATCCGATCGAATTATCGAATCCCCAAAACGACCCCAGAAAATGCAACTCTTGAATAATATTTAAAAATACCCAGAGAACTCAGCACTGAATAAAGGAAGTTACTGTGCAAAATTGGGAGGGTGACGTCACCCTATTGCCGCGGAACCGCCGCAGAAGCCAGGCTTCTGTCGCGGTTCCGCCGCACTTTGGACACATCGATTGGAAAATTTTGCACCGTAATTCTTAGATTTCCCTGCTGAATTTTTTAAGCATTTTTAATTTGGAAAAAACCCAGTTTTTGAAAAAAGTCCAGAGAGCATTATCAGGTTAGGGTTTCAGGTCGATCGGGTTTCAAACTTCGTTTACGCATCGCCTAAGGCTCTAGCTAGGCTTTGATACCACTGTAGGGTTCCTAGGCACACTAATGAAGTCTTGAAAGTGATCAAACTCAGCCAATTTAAATTTTACAAGTGCCGAGAAACCCTAATACGGATCGTTAACTAGATATATAGGCTATACGATGCAAGTTAACGACTTTTAACTAAAGGAAAGAAGCTACAACCTTTGTAGATCCGATCCTCCACGTCCTAGGCTCCGTGATGAGGTCCCTCCGCTGTCCAAATCAAATCCATGACTCTAGCATCAGCTTCATCGGAGAAATGGGCGGGCTTGGTCGTCGGTTCGATGCCGAAGATGATCTACGTCGAGGCATCACAAGATCAAGCTTCAACTTCACCAAGCCTTGAAAACTTTTGAAGGAAACACCCTATACTACTTGGCAAGAGGTAGAGGATGAAGAAATAGGAGGTGGGTTCACTCTTATTACATGTTGATAAAGCCCTTAGGATGTGTACTCGACTTCCAGGACTGTGATGAAGATCATACTAGTGGGGCCTGGGTAGTCAATGAGTACATCCTTCATTGTTCCTAATCGTGGGAATATCGAGACAGGGCATCGATATTCTAGAGTAGACTAGCGTATATCTTCTCTACCCATGTGATGGGCGATGGATGATCCCATATCCATTGGTGTTTGACGTCGGAGATGGTATGCGGGTGCTCAGTGGAGACTGGGTACACTGAACGGACTCGCCGAGAACTCCCAGATGGTATTATACCTCACGTCAGATGGCAGTTCTCTGGTGACACTGGTACAGCTTAGTCTGTTGACCCGAGATCGTCATAGAGTCTTGTGTGTCTCCCACTGTGCTTTGATTTCCACCCTACCACGGATCTACTGAGTCGTGCAAACAGGTGGTTTTTGGGTACAGTCCCGATTCACATAGAGGCAATGAGCGATAGGAGGGGATTCGTCTCTCCCGGTATTGGGCGTTGATGTTGCGCAATGCACGACTGGCCATAACAGGAAATCCCTGGCCAGGGTTGCTGTGATATACTGGTAAGAGTTATCAGTAGTTTCACGAAAGCTATGGACCCTACGTCGGCATGACTTATCAAGATATTGGGGTCTGACGTTTTCCACCCCTAGGCGAGATATGCGACATATCAGACGAACAGACCGGACTGTACGGTAAGTGTTACTGGTTGGATTCACAGGAGTGTGAGCGGGCTTGCTCGTCAATCTTCTGATCGCTCAATACCCGGGTGGCCATTACGTTTAGCAGACCGCTTGCGGCTTGTGGGTGTTTGATATGATCATCATCTGCTGCCGGCGTACTGACGAGTCTTTAGAGTCCTACATAGAGGTTTCCTGGCCCAAGAGAAACGAAATAGGAGCGCATATGAGATATGTGCGGGACCGAGAATAATGCGTGTATGTGATACCGTATTTCATTCTCGCGATGAATGTGTCGAATGGTTGTATGCGATATAACCTAGTTATCGAATCAAGGATTGATTCGATAAGCCGATACATTGGATACTAGCCGGTTATATGCGACATGACCGGATCATTGAATCAAGTGTTGATTTAATGATTTAATGTATAATTATTTATTTGATATATTACTTTGCATTAACTAGTATTTGTTCACTTTAAAAGGATTTTCTCATTTGATGTACACAAGTTGTATATGTGATATACTTTTGTGCACTTGTTTGTATCATGTTTGATGATACATGCTCACTTGGGATTATGTAAAGAATTGAACCATGGTTAAGTTAATGATTAGGGTTTTGGTTTATTTAATTACTTATCTATTTATTTATAATTCTTATTTTAGAAAAGATAAAGAGAAAAGAATGGTTGCTAGTTTTGTTTTTCTTTGAAGCTTTGAACAAGTCCACCATTCTTGTCTCTTCCTTAACCCTAACCATTCAAGTTAACCATAGTCTATTCTCTACAGCTAACTAAGGTTGCCAAATGATAAGTATTCATTTGTTTTTCTTTTTGAATATACTTATCATGTACTCTAGTCTACTCTGGAGTATCGATGCCCTATCTCTATACACCCTCGACTTGGAAAAGTTATAGGATGTACTCGTGGACTACCCTGGCCCCACTAGTTTGATCTCATCATAGTCTTAGTAGTCGAGTACATATCATAAGGGCTTTATCAACATGTGAGAGCAAGACAGTAAACTAATACAAGTCAACATGTTAACACAAAGTGAAACCAGATAGCATACTATCATGTCAAGATAGAAATTCCTCTCTCTCTCTCTCTATATATATATATATATATATATATATCAGAGCATCCATTATAATATACATCATATGTACAACAATGGCTTCTAGGGCATATACATAACTAACACAATGTACAGTCCAGTCTGTTCGTAAAAGAGTATTGCAGATCGGGCCTACGAGGTGGTAAACGTCAGACCCCTAATAGCGCAATAAGTTGTGTCGGTGTGGAACCTAATACACCCTGAGAAACTACTGGTGTACCTACCAGTAAATCTCATATTCCCTGGCCAGGGACTTTGTGTATGGGCTAACCGTACATAGCGCGATATCAACTCGCAATACAAGGAGAGACGAATCCCTTCTATCCCCTACTGCCTCCAAGTGCTTCGGGACAGCACCTATTTGAGCTATGGTAGGTTAGTAATCTAAGTACAGTGGGAACACACTCGAGACGAATAGTGATGTCAAGTCAACAGACTAACCTGTACTCATGTCACCGAGGAACTGCTAAGTGACGATAGGTATAATACCAACTAGCAATTCCCAGTGTGTCCATCCAGTGTAACTCATAACCCAATGAGCACTTGTATACTATCTTTGGTACTGTATACCAATGGCTGCGGGACAGGCCACCTCCCATGACGGGGATAAGAAGCATATACACTAGTCTCCTCTGGCGTATCCATATCCTGTCTCGATAATCCTATGACTAGGGACAAGTTTAAAGATGTGCTTATAGACTACCTAGCACCCACCTGTGTGACTGCCATCACAACATTGGTAGTCAAGCAAAGATCCTAAGGGCTCTATCAACATGTATTAGAAATATATTAAAAGAAACATATACACATGTTAAGATAGACTCAAACCAGATAACATACTATCATATTAAGCAATTATATCTGTATGGGGTTGTTTACATTACGTTAAAAGAATCCCCAAGCTTCCAAAATATAATATACAATCTAGTACTATACAATAATGGCCTCTATGGGATATATCACTAATAATCTTTCAGTTGCTCTTATAGGGTTGCTAGGTACATGCACAAGGGTCTACGAGGCATCAACTACGCCCAATTTAAAATTTAGTCGTACCGAACAACCCTAAACAAGATCTTTATACTAGAGTTTAGGTTAAAATAAGCATGTTAAACACTTTAACACTAAGTGAGAGGGATTACAACCTTTGTAGATCTGGTCCTTCACTTCTTAAGCTCCATGTTGAGGTCCCTTCACTGCGATCATCGTGTTCCGGACTCTCGAGAGGCTCCGCAAAGAGAAAGATGCAATCTTGCTTCTAATCTTCGATAACAAAGATGATCTACCTTGAAGTTTCATTAACACAAGCTCTCACTCACTAAATGAAGTGAACACCCTCATCTAAATGGCAAGGATAGATGAGGATGATGAAGTAGGATTTTTGCTTGTCACGTCCCGAAAGTACGGAACATGACCGGCACTTAAACAACGAAACGTCTCGAGGCGTGCGTAATCTATGTAAGCCGAAAACCCAGAAATCCAAACCAAGAAAAGTAGTGGAGTGCAGGAAAAACCAATTTAAATCAAGTAGTTTGCAACGCACGCCGAAATATGCATTTTAAAATCACAAGTCTTTTCTAAAAATTTCGGCAGAGTTTCCTTTGTAAAAACTGACCCCAAATGGGTACAAAACCTGATAAAGCACATATAATGAAAAATGCATCCCCAAGCTGGAGCTATCTCTTCGTCAATCGACGGTCACAACAACGCAAGCAATATAATATACAACGCCGAAAGGCGAGGATCACAACAGAAAAGGAAACTCAAGACAGCATGAAATCCAAAGAAATATAACGCGCGACTCCAAGGTTGAAAGAATAAACAACACTGGTCTCTATCTGAAATAAATACATGTTTGGTTGATGGAACTTCTAGATATAACAGAATAATAATATACAAAATATACTGATGGTCACGATACAAGTGAACCCACCTACTAGCAAATCACCCGGAAAAGGATGTAGTGCCAGCAAAGCCGTAATGAAACCTGTACGGCAAAACCTGCAAGAAACTGTAGCACAACGGAGGTGAGCTGCCAACTCGTGAGTAGAAAACATCTACGAACAGAAATCACATAAACAATGCAATCCTAGGTCATACGATCATAATATATCCTCAAATATATAACCTGCAGCCTATAACAATGGCTAGGGTATACCTCTAAACAACTGTAATACCATGTGCTCGTGTCAGTGCCTCAGGTAGCAATATATCATATGGATGAGGTATGAATGCATGAAAACAGAATACATGAAAATGAAGAAACTGCTTTCATAACATAGTGAGATTTCTGTATTTTCAAAACGAGGTATCATAAACGAAACCAGCATAAACAGTGTCTAGTATCGACACAAAACATAATCTCAATCTCAATATCTCATGCTTTGTACTGTAATATCTCAAAATCTCAGTATCAATCTCACTATCTAGGGCACCGTCAGTCCAGACCGGCCCTTAATATCCATCACAAGACCACGACGGTATCCTCCGGATATCCAACGCGTCGGGTAAAATCACCGGTCGGTAGTGCTCCCCTGCCAGGCTCAACGCCATCCTCTGCGACCTTCTCGCCCCGGGGTACCGCACCGGGCCCACCATGTACCCGAAACGGTTCATCCAACTCTTCGAATCGGGTCTCAAAATCCATCAGCAAACTCATGGTGGACGACTCATACATCATGGGAAAACCGCACTTTTCATTTAAAAAGAGAGAGAAAAGAAGTTTATAAATGTTTTTGCGGTTTTCCCCCAAATCCAGGAAATCTCATGAATATCCGAATCCAAATCATCAACAGCATGTAAACCGTGAATATAGGCATAAAAATCCATGAATGCGGCATAACAGTGAATAATAACATGCATGAAGTAGCAAGTAATAACTACAATGTCTAAACTGGCATATAAGGCAAGTACACAAATATCATGTCTAAACTATTAGCTAACCAACTATGTCAATGAAATAGTATTTTCTAAACTATTCGTGACATGGAAATTACCGATGAAGAAGTGTGTGAGCCGGCATGTAAGTGTATGTGGTACATACGCATCATCGGTAATGGTGCTGGTGTACTAACAGCATGATATCAATAACGGTATATGAATCACAAAATAAGTATGCGATGCGGAGCGAACATCAATAATGTGCGGGAGCTGAATACTAAACACAATGATACCTAATCTGCATTTAATATCATATGAGTCATACAGCTACACTAAACTATAGGGCTGAGCTAACAGGCTAGCTGAAGGTAAGGAAACCGCCTAACAACTGAGTCGATATATATATATATATATATATTATTCGGTGATCCCACCTCGATAATATCACATCTGATACCATATCTATAATCAGATATTCCCAAGTCAAGAGTGTGGATCAAACATCAAATATAGCTTGTATGTAAATCCGTCGTACGGCATCCCAAATCTGGGTACGGGTCAATTCACATTCATCACATTATTCATCTGGTATCCTCTTTATCAAAGATCATAATCCGGCGTACTAATCTACGTCTAGTACAATACTAATATCATTAATATAATCGTGATCTGACTACTGATCGACGGTCTCATAGAAACCGATATCATCAGCACATATCATCATAAAGAAGTATACATCGCCCAATGCGACCCATTATAGCTATCTTAACATATCTTATCTCATGTCTCGATCACAAGTCAACTATTCTATGTATTTCACCATTCACATGATATCGTCGTCGAAAGATCCGCTATAACATCAAGACGTATCTCAAATACGAATCCTGCCATATCACCGATCTCACGATCTCAAATCAAATCTCATCGACTCACCTCAAATCCCAAATACTATCCTCAAATCCAGTATATGAACACATAGTACCATACCTATGTGAACACATAAATATATATTCCCATATACGCACATATGAAAGAAGAATGTATGCAAGTATGGGTGTGTGTGTATGTGTTGTGCAACCACTACTCTAGGGTTTCGCAACACTAAACCAATCCAATCACACCTAGAATCCATCTTTATCATCAATAATCTCAAACTATATATAATCAATATATGTGTGTATACGTATTCGTATACATCACCATGAACTGCGGGGGTGCTATACGCTATCCACCCGACTTCTCCCCGTAGATATAAATCTACTCACCTTGCTTCTCGTGTGCCGATGCCGATGTCTCCATCTTCATCTTCATCGCCTCAACATCACGTAGGGTACCTACAAGTATATCACAAACGCTAAAGCACATGAAAATCATATTAGAAAACCAAAACGGCACATGCTACTCTCATAGGTAAAGACCTATAGTCTCGCATGCAAACGCGACCAATAACCCTTTGCCGTTGATGTTCAAACGCCACCCGACAGAAACGAATCACCAAATACCAAAATCCATGCTAAAACAAGTCGTAAACCATGCGCCAACACAAGAAAACTACCCCAGATTCTATCCAAGATGGAATAGTCAAAATTGCACATGCCATGGGTCAAGTTTACTGGAGATAGGGCCCTGGAACAAAAACGAGGAGGTTCCAACCTGCTCTGGCCGCAATTTGAGGCCAGAAAGGATTTATTGGCAGCCTGGAAAAGGGGAGATGGGCTAGGGTTTTGTGTGGTGGTTCCTAGGTGCCTGCACATCTTACTGTCAAACCAAAATTATTTTCAGGTATCCTACTCATCAGTGGAAATCGGGATCCAACCCTCATCGCATGTTAACTTGATGGAAGCCACTCAAGCTCAGGTTACCACACTCCAGAAGGTATGCGCATGTGCTTAGAAAGTTTCCTGTATGTTTGAAACTCCCGATGTTGTTTTTACCCCAAGCAGCTTATGACCTTAACTAGGTCAACATATCATAAGTCGCAAGTCAAGTTCAACCCATAATTATCCTGGATTAATTAGACCCACCTGTATGAGACCTTGACTAGGTCAACATGACCGTACAACTGTCCTAACCAATTGCATATCCATGCAGCAGAAAAGTACTACAGAGTTACCGATCACTACGCCTCGACTAGGTCAACATATGTAGCATGAATACTAAGCAATACTCGTCTGAAATGACGGAGGGCTAAATTTGGTTTTTGGCGAAAAACCTTTAACGTAATGAACTTGATATTGTTGAAGGAATCCAAGTGGTTTTATAAATTTGTAGTGGCGAAAACTCTTGCTAAAGAGGTCACTCCCGGTGAAGGGATCTCGGCTCTTTCCTCGTAGAATGAGGTGCGGGATATTCCAAACTGAATACCTAGATGCAAAGAAAAATAATTGACTAGAGTAAATTTATTACGTTGACGCAAACTTTTACTCAAGGGGTCAATCCCGATGAAGGGATCTCGGCCCTTGCCTCGTCGAATGAGGTGCAGGGTACTCCCAATCGAATACCATTGTGCAAAGCAAAAGAGAACGTCTGTAATGTCAGTTTTTAAAAAACTTGGTTCCAACAACAACATATAGGTTTGTTTTATCCTTGCATTGATAAGATTCAATGCTGTCCCATCAATTAATCACACCAGAAAAGAACAAAAATAAAATGTACGTATATGCCATCAGCGTTCGCCACTGGGTCCCGTCATCACCCGTTAGGTTACTTAACTAACGACAGAGTGGGGGCTGGGCTAGCACTGGTGCAAAACATATACAACATCTACTAGTATATATAAATATATATATAACAATCGTCCCAAGCATGATATAACCAACTTCACAGAACAATACAGATAATCTGGGAGCCCCGGGTTTCCTTTCAGCCGCAATTAAAACCCAACGTTCTCCTGGCCGTGTGGATAGGTTGTGCATTGAAAATCTAGACCCCTATGAGTGCGGCAAGTTACCCGCCAAAACCAGAAGTGACGCAGCCCCCTTCAGCAAAGTGAATGGACCACCCAACACTTCACGGAATACGGTAACTTGAGCATCCCTCCTTGGGTCAACCTGTATCCCCTACGAGTGCAGCAAATAGCCCACCAATTCTAGAGTGAGGCCCCCTCCTTCTCAAAGCCATGAGATGCGGGCTCGTTGCCCTCTAGAACCCGGCTGTCCGTGCACCCCACCGCGGGGTAATCCTAGTACAGAAAAGAAAATAATATACAAGGGTGACATCGACCTCAACCCGGTCTTGCCCCAAAAGAATAATATACAAACAGGCAGTGACGGCAGTCCACATGTTAGACGCTCGCCCTGCAATATCAAATGTACAAATGAAACTAAACTGTACTAAAATTGCACCCAAGCTATCCACCATGACGATCCAACCAACATCATAGCACAACACAGAACATCAACGTGAATGTCACGTTCGCAAACCCGTTTAAAAGAATATATAGAAATTAAATGAGTTGTATAGATCTAATGACATTCACGGTCGCATATAGTATTGTAAGTACTGATAAACATTTAAACATTGCTAAATTATCGACTTCGAAACACCCCGAATTGCCTCTAAACAAAAGATAACAAAATATCCAAAATGGGCAAAACAAACAATACCACTTCAACAATTTCTCAGAGACTAAACCACACCAAAAATTTCAAGCCAAAACTCCAAGTTTGGACCGGCGAGCTCGGATTTTTGAGCAATGTGCTCGGCTAAATTTTGGTGGATTGGGTTCGTATTTAAGGTATAGTCAAGTGGTCATGTCAGTAGTCTTCTACAGTTGTTTGGAAAAAAATTTGAAGACTCTGAAATTTTTACAGAAAGTGAAAATTGCAGGGTATCGTTTCCGTGCTGTTTCGATTTCGATACTTTAACATTGTCTAAACTATCTAGCTAAGGTTTTAAAAGGTGGCTCTGATACCATGTTGAGTTATGGTAGTGCCCCGGCCGTCTTTACGAGGCCAAATGCGGAACAAAACTTTTCAAAACTTGGCGCTACCATAACCAAATATCCGGATCGTTCCATTAACCGTTAACTAGCAATCTTTAAAATGAGTTCAGAGATTATACTGATCGATCCATGTCTTTCGGTCTTTAATCTCCGTCCCATGCTTGTCGCGGCTGCCCCGACGAAGTTCACCCTCCGGTCTCGCATGTCGAAGTGGCACCACATCGAGGAACCTTTATGCGGGCTCCCGCTTCAAACCGAAGCAACTCGGACATGAAGTTTGCTAGCCGACATGTCCAAGATAAAGTAGAGAAGGTGTGTGATTACTTTGTCTCAATCATCCTAGGGTTCTCAACACATGAGAGGGATAGGGTAGAGGTTGAAGAAGATGCCCATGGATGGAAGTTGTGAGCTCAAGAGAAACGAGCAAGTGAGCGAGCCAAGAGAGAGACCAAAGAGATATGTGGTTGCACTCTCTCTTGTGTGGGTGTGTTATGAGATATATTTTGATGAGATAAAGAAAAATCCATTTAAAAATATCTCACACCAAACCCAAGACAATGAGTCACCAAGAGAGCACATGGCATAATTAATTCTCAAGGACAAAACTTAACCTCACAATTTCCATCACATTAAAACATTAATCCAAATGTTTAAAACAATAAATAGAATAGCATCTTCTAAAGTAAACTCGTGACGGATCACAAGAATACCCCTCACCTATATATACATACCTGCATCTGTATTCCAATTGAATACGAATACTATGAGACGAAAGTAATCCAACCAATCTAACACTAGGATCCGGCTTAAACCAAAGCCCACTAGTAAGATCCGTCCGATCATGATCCGTGCACGAGTGCACGTATATGATAGAACCCTGCCATAAAACCATACGGCCTCTACAAAGTTTCTTCCGAACTTGAGAAACTTTCTATGGGGGACTCTAATGACTCATTAATACACTGGCGGTGGGTTTAACCACAAACACATCAGTGGTACTAGCTGTATGTAACGGCTACCCAGGTATTGAGCAAAAGGGAGGCCGACAAGAAAACTCATCCTGAACCCCTACTGAGCCTGACAGTGAAAATATCCGTACAGTCCGGTCTGTTTGTCTAAGAGTATCGCATATCGGGTCTAGGGGTGGATAAAGTCAGACACCTAACAATTCGACATTTAGTGTCGGCATGAAACCCATCAACACCTGAGAAACTATCGATCCTGGATCGGTAATTCTCGTCCACCGTAGCCACGGATTTTTGGTGATGGCTATCCGTACACAACGCGACATCAACACCCAATACCTGGGGAGACGAATCCCCGACGATCCGATCACTGCCTTGATGTAGCTCGGGACTGTACCCAACTAAAACCTGTTTGCACGACTCCTTTGAGCCGTGGTAGGGTAGTAATCAAAGTACAGTAGGAACTCACATGAGACAAATGACGATCTCAGGTCGACAGACTAACCTGTACACATGTCACCTGGGAACTGCTATCTGACAATAGGTTCAATACCAACTAGCACGTTCCCGGTGAGTTCGTTCAGTGTACTCATAACCCAATGAGCACCTGTATACTATCTTAGGTGAACAAACTAATACCAATGGCTTGTGAGACCTGGCCACCGTCCTTCGTCGGGGTCTCGATGAGTATACACTGGTCTACACTGGAGTATCAATGCCCGGTCTCAATACTCCCACGACTAGGGACATTTAAGGATATGCTTATAGACCCCCCATCTCCTACGTATATGATCGCCATTATAATGCTGGTAGTCAAGCAAGTATCCTATGGGCTCTATCAACATGTACATTATGATAAAGACAAACCAAATAGCATACTATCACCTCGAGTAAGACTATTCTACCGGTATAGATCCTCACTCAATCATCATAATCACCAGCCTGCGATTACGATAATTGTCTTGAAGGAACTATAGCCAACATTGAGTTCAAGTTAGGGTTTTATCACATAATTATGGTTACAATGTGTAGTTTAATATCCTAAGGCTTGCAAAATCTAACATAGTTGTTAATTTATTAATTTTTACTTTTAAATTATCCTAACTAAACATTCTTGCAAACTAATTTCATGATTAATCTAAAATAGGTGAGATTATAATCAAGTTAATAATTGTGTAGCCTAATTAAGATATTAAATGAACATTGTGGCCACTAGTTTGGCTAAAACATCTAGATTTACACTAAAATGGAAAGTTGTTGCTTACTAGGTTTTTGGAATAAATCGATTTTAATTAAGTTTGAGGTTTTGATGATCTATAACCTATTCCATAAAATATTTAATGTGTTGTGAATGCGTGATTGGGTTCTAGATTTGGTAGTTGTTGCGTATAGCGACCTAGGTTATGGTTTGTAGCGTTGCCGCGAGCGCGTTTTGTGCACCTAGTGTGTGCTCGTCTAGATTAGTGCACGTTAGTTGTCTTGTACCATTTTTGTTCGCGACCATTTATATATCTATCATCTTTTTACTTATGTACGATTCTAGGATCGGGTGCAGAGACGTTGGACATCGCGCGGAAAGGCAAGGCTGAGATCGGATCAGATTAGCCGAGGCGTCCCGGTGAGTAGATGTACACATCTATGGGGGGATCATCTGGATGGCGCGAGGCGCCCGATAGTGTAGGATTACTCGTAGTACTTGCATTTATATGCGTAGTTTCCTAGTTATCCATCCCATTGCATCGCATCATCTTGTGTGTGTGTGTGTGTGTGTGTGTGATATCATCTCATAGGACACTTGCACCATTACCATTGGTTCATGCTGCACTTGAACTATTCATGCGAACACACACGCCTTTGGTAATTGCTATGCCACGATCACTTTAGAACATGTAAATCAGTATCTTAAAGATTTGCATCATATATGATATGTAAACTGGTAGTTGTATATTCATTTCATCAGGATGTGTACGTAGGATTGCTAGTCATATGTATATAACTCATTGCATCATCGTTCATACATAGTTTTCTAGTCATGCATCGCATCACATGTTATCGATATCATAGACATCCATTATCACCGACATGTTTACGTATTGTGATTCTTCTTGAGGATTTCAGTACTTATGAGATTTCTGGATTTTGGGGAGAACCACAAGAATTTTATAAATTTATCATCCTTTTAAAAATGCAAGTTGCGGTTTTCTCGTAATATGATGTATGTGTCGTCCACCATGAGTTTTCCTGATTTCTGTTTGTTTTCGAGACCCGGTTCGAGGAGTAAGATGAACCGTCTCGGGTACATGGTGGGCCCGGTATGGTACCCCGGGGCAAGAAGCTCGAGTTGTAGACGATGAGCCTCGTAGGGGCAGACTACCTACTGGTGATGTCTGGCGCGGTGGATATCTGGAGGATACCGACCGTAGTCGTGAGATTTGATGAGATGGGCCGATACGGACCAACGGAGCCCGAGACATTGAGATATTGAGATATTGAGACATTGAGATATCGAGAAATTGAGACATTGAGATATTGAGATATACATATATTGTGTCAATGCTTGACACGGATTTTTTGTTGATTTCATTGATGATAATTCGGTTTATTGCACAGAGGTTTTTCTAAGATAAGAATAAAGATTTTCTCATACCAGACATGTTCAGGTTTCGTGTTTGATTATGCATTCATGTTGCATTCATGCTAGTATATCGTATCATATTGATTTATGTAGGTTGTGACGCAATTGCGTGCATGCTTACGATAGCCTTATTAGATGTTACTTAGTACTTACGAGTTGACAACTCACCCCCGTTGTGCCACAATATTTTTGCAGGTCCGACCCGACAGCATAGTAGCGACGGGTGTGTTATCTTCCCCTACTCCATTTGCATCGACTTGCGGTTTTCTTGGGTGGGTTGCGAGGATATTTGGTTCCCACTTTGTGTACTATTATTGTATCTAGTATACTCCATCTTCCTTATCTACCATTTTCCACTAGTTATTTATTGGACTTAGATGGTGAGCTTGTGAGATTTGTATGTATTCTATTTCTGATGTCGATGCTCATTGAGCCAACGGGACGTTTTATTTTCCTTGTTCTTTTATATGCTTATTGGCTCTATTATGATATCTATTGCGTGTGGCTGTGATTCCGCCTTTGGCGAAAAGCTAGCTCCCGCTTGGGGATGCCTTTATTCTTTACTTGTATATATTCATGTGTTGTACCCGTTTGGGGCCAGTATTTACAAAGAAAACTCTGCTGAAATTTTTAGGAAAACTTGATATTTTAAAATGTTTTAATGTGCCTTTATTTTTCTAAAATCACTTTTTAGTTAAGTTTTTCCTTCACTCCACTTCCTTAAATAGTTTATATTTCTGGGTTTTTGTCTTACTTAGATTACGTTACGCCTTTAGACGGTCGTAATTTAAGTGAAGTCACGTTCCGTACCTTTGGGTCATGACAGAAACTACCGATCCAAATCAGTAATTCTCGACTACCTTAATCAAGGATTTCTAGTGATGGCCACCTGTTCACCTCGTGACATCAACCCCCAATACCGAGAGAGAAGAATTCCCGATGATCCACTCACTGCCTCCATGTGGCTCGGGACTGTACCCAACTAAAACTTGTTTGCACAACTCCTTTGAGCCGTAGTAGGGTAGTAATCAAAGCACAGTAGAAACTCACACGAGACAAATGACGATCTCAGCTCAACGGAATAATCTGTATACATGTCACCTGGGAACTGCTATCTTACAATAGGTAAAATACTAACTAGCAGGTTCCCAGCGAGTCCGTCCAATGTACTCATAACCTAATGAGCACATGCTTACTATCTAAGGTGAACAAACTAACACCAATGGCTTGTGAGACCGGCCACCGCCCCTCGTCGGGGTCACGATCAGTATACACTAGTCCACTCTGGAGTATCGATTCACAGTCTCGATACTTCTACGACTAGGGACTTTTAAGGATATGCTTATAGACCACCCAACTCTAACATATATGATCACCATCATAATGCTGGTAATCAAGCAAGAATCTTATGGGCTCTATCAACATATAATAGTGAATTGTAATGCCACATAAAGTATGTACATGATGATAAATACAAACCAGATAGCATATTATCATTTTGAGTAAGACTGTTCTACCCGTATAGGTCCTCCCTCAATCATCTAATCGCGTGCCTACGATTACAATAATTGACTTGTGGGCACTATATCTAACAGTGTAGACATGGGTGTTGCGGTTTGCTAGCGCCCTGGCCATCTACCGTGGTCGTTGCGGAACAAAAATGGTGTTTAAAACTGGCGCTAAAAAACCCATCCTAGAATCGAACCATAAACCGAAACTAACTAACAAAAGGAGATCTAGCTAATGAGTTAGAATTGTTTTACCAAAAGATTCGTGTCCTTCAGTCTTCTACCCTCTTATTTAGCTCCTTGAGGTCTTCTTGATCGAGCTTGGCCGCCGGACTTCCTCCGTCAAAGATGATCCATCCGAGGGATATGGTTTATGGATCTAGTTCCACACTAAGAATCTATTGGAGCAACTAAGGACTCTAGGTTGCTAATCTAGAGTGGTTAGGGATGTAGTGAGTTGTTCTAAGTGTTTATCTATCTCTCTTCTACCCTTGATTCTCAACACACGAGATGGTAAGGTAGAAGATGAAGAAGAAGGAGGAGGAGCTCAAGAAAGGCTAGTGAAGAGAGATAACCAAAATGGTAAGAATGAAAAACTCACATAAGAGAGAAAAAGATGAAACATGGTTTTGTAAAACATATTTTCCAATACTCATTTAACAACCATACTTGAATAGTTTGCACAAATGAATTAACAATTCATTTGTCAACACTATTCAAGCATGGTTCTTACCATTCTTACCTCACTACCATTACACCTCATTTCCATTTAAATTAATATTGGATAATCAAAAATGAGGTGTCCACCTTCTAGAAAGTTTTCCTTATAAATACCGATTATACTCAACTGTATATACATACCCTTATTCGTACCAAAATACGAATACTCAAAGTGATGGAATAACACAAAGAACATAATAATAGAATATACATATCGAAATACATATACGTAAATTATACTGACACCAATGGTTTGTGAGACCGGCCTGTCACGTCCCGAAAGTACGGAACATGACTGGCACTTAAACTACGAAACGTCTCGAGGCGTACGTAATCCAAGTAAGCCGAAAACCCAGAAATGCAAACCAAGAAAAGTAGTAGAGTGAAGGAAAACCAATTTAAATAATTAATTTTAATAGCATAAGCCGAATTATGCGGGTTTCTAAAAACATCAAAAATTTACCGAAAATTTCGGCAGAGTCTCCTTTGTAAATACTGGCTCCCAAATGGGATACAACATGAATAGTATACGAAATCAATAAAAAGGCATCCCCAAGCGGGAGCTAGCTCTTCATCAATCGACGGCCACAACCACACAAGCAATATAATATACAACGCCAACGGCGAGGATCAAAATTCAAAAGGAAACTCAAAACCACAAGAAAACCACAGAAATAAAACGCGCGACTCTAAGGTCGAAAGAATAACATCACTGGTCTCTGTCTCAAAATAAATACATGTTTGGTTGATGGAACTTCTAGATACCACAGAATAATGATATACAAGATATATAATGGGGGTACGATACAAGTAAACCCACCTACTAGCAAATCACCCGAAGGAAACTATGCCCGCAAAGCCGTAATGAAACCTGTACGGCAACCTGTAAGAAACTGGGGCACAACGGGGTTGAGTTGCCAACTCGTGAATAGAAAAAACATCTACGCACAGAAATCGCATAAATAATGCAACCTAGGTCAATGACCATAATATATCCTCAAATATAAGAATAACATGCAACCTATAACAAGGCTAGGGTAGATATCTAACCCGAGTGTAATCTCATGTGCCCGTGTCAGTGCCTCAGGTAGCAATATATCATATGAATGAGGTATGAATGCATCAAAACAGAATACATGTAAATGAAGAACTGTTTTCGTAATTTAGTGAGATTTCCTTTGTATTTTTAAAATTAGGTATCATAATGAAATCAGCATAAAACAGTGCCTAGCATCGGCACAAAACGTAATCCCAATATCTCGATATCTCTGTATCACAGTCTCTGTACCTCAATATCTCGAAATCTCAATATCACAGTCTTAATATCTAGGGCGCCGTCAGTCCAGACCGGCCCCTACCATCCATCTCAAGACCATGACGGTATCCTCCGGATATCCGACGCGTCGGGTAAAATCACCGGTAGGTAGTGCTCCCCTGCCAGGCTCACATCGTTATCATCACGCGCTTCTTGCCCCGGGGTACCTTACCGGGTCCACCATGTACCCGAAACGGTTCATCCGTCTCCTCGAATCGGGTCTCAAAATCCATCAGCAAACTCATGGTGGACGACTCATACATCATGGGAAAAACCGCACTTTTTTATTTAAAAAGAGAGAAATCAGTTTATATAAGTTTTTGCGGTTCCCCCCCTCCAAATCCAGAAAATCTCATGGAAATCCGAATCCAAATCATCAATAGCAAGTAAAACCATGAATGTAGGTATAACAATGAATAACAGTATGCATGAAGTGACAAGTAATAACTACAATGTTAAGCTGGCATATAAGGAAGGTATACTAATATCATGTCAAATTACTAACTAACAAGCTAAGTTATGCAATAATATTTTCTAAGTTGTACGTGATATGGCAATTACCGATGAAGATGTGTATGAGCCGGCAAGTAAGTGTACGTGGTACATACGCATCATCGGTAATGGTGCTGGTGTCCTAACAGCATTATATCAATAATGGAGTATGAAACATAATATAAGCATGCAATGCGAACCACAAAAAAGAGCGGGAGCGGAATACTAGATGCAACTATAACTAATCTGCATTAACCTGATATAAGTCCTACAAATGGCGCCTTTTGAAATAACACGAATCATGGGGTTTTGAAAATAGGGGCTACGGTGTTTTTATGAAAAGAAACGTCTTTTGAAATATCCGTAGGATCCCTTGGGCTGTCTTTTAAAATACCCACGATTCGTTAGTTTTGAAATAGGTAAGAATCGAATCTAATTTAATAACTAAACTAAACTAAAGGGCTAAGCTGACCAACCGGGCTACAGGTAAGGAAACCGCCTAACATCTGAGTCGATACATATACATATCTATATATATATTAGTCGGTGATCCCGCCTCAATAATATCATATCCGATACCATATTTATAATCAGACATCCCAAGTCAAGAGTGCGGATCAATCATCAAAATATAGCTCGTACGTAAATCCGTCGTACGGCATCCCCAAATCTGGGTATGGGTTAATATCATATTCATCACACTATTCATCTAGTATCCTTTTTATCCAAAATCATAGTCCAGGGTACTGACCTATGTCAAGTACAATACTAATATCAATAAAATAGTCATGATCTGACTACTGATCGACAGTCTCGTACAAACCGATATCACAACCACAAAACAAATCTCATCGACTCAGCTCAATCCCTAGTATCATCCTCATATCCGTATGTGAACACATAGTCCCATACCCATGTGAACACATAACTATAAAGAATCCCATGAGCAGATATAAATAGGAATGTATTCAAGTATGTATGTGTGTATGTATGTGTGTATGTGTAGTGCAACACTACCATAGGGTTCGCAACACTAAAGTAATCCAACACATCAATATCCATTCTAACATCGTTATTAATCCCAAATAACATATAATAATTATTGGTGTGTATACGCATCCGTATACACCACCACGGACTGCGGGGGTGCTATACGCCATCCACCCGACTTCTCCCCGTAGATATAAATCTACTCACCCGGTCCTCGCTCGCCGGTGCCGACGTCACTACGCGCTTGCTTGTCATCTCGAAGTCCACATGGGGGTACCTACATATCACAACGCATCGTATCGCATTAAAATCCGACTCATGACCAAAACGACACACGAATCCCACATAAGTCAAAACCTATGGTTGCTTTCACAAATGAACCCAAAAACCCTCGACGTCGGCGTACAAACGCCAAACAATCGAGAAAACTCCCCACACACTTATTTGTACAATTACAAGCACTAATTATAATATAAAATAGCTTACAATTCCCAAAAACCCCAATTTCACTTAAAAAGTCATTTTTCCGAAAATATTGCAAGCCCAAATTACCGTTTTTGTACAAAACATGATGTTTTAATAATTCTATGTGACCAAGATGATAACTTAATATCTTAATTATGCCATAGAATCCACTACGTAAATTTTAAACCCACAATTTAATTCAATTTCAAAAACCTAGTTTGCAATTTTAACCAATTTCAACTATTTTATAGCAAAAATGCACATACAGCAATCTAGCTTGGATTTGCATGATTTAAAGCATTAAACTACATTTTAAAATGTTAATGAAGTCATAAAACCCTAATTACATTTTTAATCTCACACATGCAATTAAATTCCAAAACCTAGTTTGCAAAACAAAAAACTTATTTTGGACATTTTAAATGTTACAATTTGGAAAATAGCAACTAGATTAATTTTGCATAATATTAACATGTTAAATACATCACACAACTATAATCTCATTTCCCAAAACCCTAACTACATTTTCACAAACCCTAATCTCATGAATTTGGACTTGTAAATTTCAAACCTAAAATTAAACCCTTTACTAACTTAATTTTAAGTAATAACAAATAATGTAACAAAAGATCAAGATTTTATACCTCACAAACTATGGATCAAACCTTGCAATCTAGCCTCTCAAATGCAAATTTTTCTCCAAGAATCATGTTAGAATGGGCTAAGGAAAAATGGGCAGAGATTGGATTTGGGTTTAGCTTTGAATTTGTGAGAGAAATGGTTGATTTTTGATGGGTTTTGATGAGGAAATGAGAGGAGAAATTTGGGGGGGCTGCCCAAGAGAGGCTCGGCCAGAAATTGGTGAGGGAGTGAGAGAGAGGTGTGGGTTTCAAGTCAACACAAAACCAAGTCAACAATTACCCATACTTCATTAATAAAACATTACCCCTTTTCTTTTTTTCTTTTTCTTTTGCTTTTCTCTTCAAATTCAAGTGGGGAAAAGGGTGGGGCTGCTGAATTCAGCCAAGGGGAGAAGTAAATGGGTGAGTGTGGGTATGGGTGTGGGGTGATGAAAAATGATAAATATAACACACCAAACATCCATTTACACTAAAAAAAGCTTTTTTCTTCAATAATTTCTAAACCGTTTTGGCAACCGATTTCATTTAAAAAACCACATGATAAAATTTTATTTAATGTTTTATGATGCACAAAATTTGTTTCAACTCATTCCAATTTGTAATTTTCCCTAATTAAATTTATTAGTGACGGCTTAAAATAATATTAAAATAATATTTTTTTCAGAAAATTTGAAATTTCACCAGTGGCTCAATAAACACCAAATACTAGCAATTACATAGGTAGAATATGTATATTTAATTTTATAATAAAGATATTTACATTTTGAGTTTTTACAGAAAACCCCCTAATTTTACCGTTTTTTTTTTAAATTTCACCGAAACGATTTTCAAAACGTTACAATCTTCCCCCCTTAAAGAAATTCGGTCCTCGAATTTAAATTCAAACTCCCCCCAAATACAAAAACATCTAAGCAACACCTTCAAGTCGTCGGGACTCCGAAATCATAAATATATCAAACAAATCGTAGCGCAGCGCATGCGCATGAAAAATGAGCATATAACTCAAAATCAAAACTCCGCCAAGCATCCCGCAATCATCGGAGTCTTGGTGAAGACACAATGTCAAATCCAAAGCAAGACCGATATGCTATAAATCAGAACTATACACGTAAATATCAGGAGGAAATGCAAGCCAATTCTTTTAAGTCGCTGTGCAATGCGCATAACACTGCACAGTGGCGGACGTCTATCATAAGAAAATAACTATATACATATATGCCTTTGTTTGAAATGTACGTTTCGCCGTTTTTGGAAACAATTTAGAAGGGTCTCCTTGTCTTAAACATTTCGTGTCATATCAGACACATAGGTAAATACTGAGGCTATAGCTCGCTTTTTGGAAATCCCTTCAATAACTATCAATGCATGCAAAATACATTCAGGTACTGTCCTCTGACTAGTCCTGCCCAGTATGAAGACACATAGCAAATATCATAAAACGTACTGCTCCATAGAATCAATCCAAAAGTGCGTATGAAAACCCTGTGCGTCCGGTGCGCACGGAAATCAAAATCCATACATGTTCTAAGCAGGTGCACAAAACAACATCAAGGTGCAACGGTTGTGCACACAACATCGGTCATAGGCAACGTACGTGCCTAACAGCAAAATCAGGTGCATCTGACATGCACGAAAAATCTCGATTTAGTGCATCTGGTGTGCACCAAAATCGCATCTCAAGACATGCGCTCAACATGCGCAAAAATCCAAATCAGGTGCATCCATCGTGCACGAAATCATGAAACCCAGCATCAAGCGCCGAACATGCGCAAAATCAAATCAGGTGCACAAGGTGCACAAAACAAATATCGAGTATCATAATCGAAATCGAAGTCCAGTGCATCTAAGTGCACAAAAGGCGTATCACTGCACTGCAAGCATATATAACTATACAGAGTGCAGGAACCAAATCGTGTGCGTGCATACGCACAAAATCAACTCAAATGTCTAAAACCGTAAAATCACAAACATGTGAAACCAAAGCACAAAAACGATATCAAGTGCAACGACTGTGCAAAAATCGTAAATACTCAATCATCAAAACCAAATCATGCGAATAATTCACCCCAAAACATCGAAATCTAGTATGGCGGAATGGTCCCGCTCAAGCACATACTCAAGAATCTCTGGCCAACTATCGCGGTCACTAGTGGGACGTCTCGTCGACGATCTTGAACTCTGGCCTGCTGGTGAGCGTAACAATGACCACTCCTGGGTCAAGGTCTTCACTGCGAATTACCAATCTCTCAGTCCATCGGCTCATCGGCCCTGTCAGGTGTGCTAACGGGGATGATCCCGTTCTGGCACGTCTCTTGTCATCTCCCGGTCAATCATCGCGACCACTCGTAAGACAGCATATCACTGGCGTCGGCCTCTGGCTCTCTGAATGTACATAACACATCTGATCCTGGGTGGAAGTATCATTGCAGCAGTGTCCTGGAAGGAATCCTGCTCACGGTCTCTTCCATGTCTCGTCTCTGCCAACTGTCCGGAAGTCATCGTCCTTTCCTATATCTGCATCTTGCTCTGGAACGACTGCATACTCATCGCAACTCCTTCTAGAAGGTAAATCTATGTACCATGCCTCAGCATGCGCATCGCATCTCTGTTGTCGGCGGAGTGGAACGTCATCTCATCTAGATCTGGTATGAACCTCTTACTCCACTTTCTCTAATGTCGACTGCTTCGGACTCGTCTCATCGTGGCTACATGGACTGAGCTCCAACGGCTATCCTCGTATCGGGAGTCTCCCAAGAAATGCATCTCACCACCTAGCATCCGAATTAAGTCGAGCCATCCGATCGAGTCGTCAAAATCTCATAATACCCCAAGACCTCAACCTCTTGGTCACAGTTTAATAGTATCGAGTACATACCAAAGCATCGGTAGTCCAGCCGTAGAAGGGCAAACCCAAGCCTCACTAATGGCGCCGTAGAACTGCCGCAAACCCGAAGGTTCAAAAGCTTTCACACGGTCATTAAGTCGAGTTAGGGTTTCTTTCTTCTAGAGGGACCATAGAATTACCTGCATGTCTTTCCGACTACTTTAAACTTGGAATAATAGGTTTCTGACATTCGATCGTCTCTGTCGACTCCCAACGTCTCCGCGTGAAGTCGTCTCTAGTTGGAATCAATCTATCTGATGACCTCGCATCGGGGTAGGCGAATGATCCACATGTCCTAGTCATTCATCCTCGATGACTAGCGACCTTCTATCATCTCTTAGTACAACTCATTCTGCACTAACTCCAGCATCTGGGGCAATATCTCGTCGTTCGCAGCAATAACTGGCTCGCTCGTCTGCACGCTGAACGGTGCCTCAATCATCAGGAGTAAGCAATACTTCAATGGTCATCAAAATCTGGCTAGCCTCTGTCAGTGGCTCAATCCTCTAGTGCTGATCGGCTCGTCCAAGTAATCTCATACAGCGATCCATCAAAAGCTCGGGGCTTGAAAACACAATAAAAAGACACATCTCTGCAATCGTGTGTCGCCGGATTTCGCCCTGGTCAGTCCTCGTTCGTGACGAGCTCGTGCTGACTGCAACTCTGGCTGTAGCTCTCCCTGTCTGTAATCGTGGTAGCAAAACCATAACTGGTACTGATGAGGCTAGATCGGAATGAATATAATATTGAGCAAAGAAATGTACATCCTAAGGCTTCTTAAGTGGAGTAGCGTATCGTAAATATGCCGCGGAACATACCTACGGTACATCACTCTACTTTAGTCACCTATTCCATCAACCAAGGGTCATCCTACGCTCCGAAGGTAAAACCTAACGCTCTAATACCAACTTTGTCACGTCCCGAAAGTACGGAACATGACCGGCACTTAAACTACGAAACGACTCGAGGCGTACGTAATCCAAGTAAGCCGAAAACCCAGAAATGCAAACCAAGAAAAGTAGTAGAGTGAAGGAAAACCAATTTAAATAAGTAAATTTAATAGCATAAGCCGAATTATGCGGGTTTCTAAAAACATCAAAAATTTACTGAAAATTTCGGCAGAGTCTCCTTTGTAAATACTGGCTCCCAAACGGGATACAACATGAATAGTATATGAAATCAATAAAAAGGCATCCCCAAGCAGGAGCTAGCTCTTCGTCAATTGACGGCCATAACCACACAAGCAATATAATATTCAACGCCAACGGCGAGGGTCAAAATTCAAAAGGAAACTCAAAACCACAAGAAAACCACAGAAATAAAACGCGCGACTCTAAGGTCGAAGGAATAACATTACTGGTCTCTATCTCAAAATAAATACATGTTTGGTTGATGGAACTTCTAGATACAACAAAATAATGATATATAATGGGAGTACGATATAAGTAAACCCACCTACTAGCAAATCACCCGAAGGAAACTATGCCCGCAAAGCCGTAATGAAACCTGTACGGCAACCTGCAAGAAACTGGGGCACAACGGGGGTGAGTTGCCAACTCGTGAATAGAAAAAACATCTACGCACAGAAATCGCATAAATAATGCAACCTAGGTCAATGATCATAATATATTCTCAAATATAAGAATAACATGCAACCTATAACAAGGCTAGGGTAGATATCTAACCCGAGTGTAATCTCATGTGCCGGTGTCAGTGCCTCAGGTAGCAATATCATATGAATGAGGTATGAATGCATGAAAACAGAATACATGTAAATGAAGAACTGTTTTCGTAATTTAGTGAGATTTCCTTTGTATTTTTAAAATGAGGTATCATAATGAAATCAGCATAAAACAGTGCCTAGCATCGGCACAAAACGTAATCCCAATATCTCGATATCTTTGTATCACAGTCTCTGTACCTCAATATCTCGAAATCTCAATATCACAGTCTCAATATCTAGGGCGCCGTCAGTCCAGACCGGCCCCTACCATCCATCTCAAGACCACGACGGTATCCTCCGGATATCCGACGCGTCGGGTAAAATCACCGTAGGTAGTGCTCCCCTGCCAGGCTCACATCGTCATCATCATGCGCTTCTTGCCCCGGGGCACCTTACCGGGTCCACCATGTACCCGAAACGGTTCATCCGTCTCCTCGAATCGGGTCTCGAAATCCATCAGCAAACTCATGGTGGACGACTCATACATCATGGGAAAAACCGCTCTTTTTTATTTAAAAAGAGAGAAATCAGTTTATATAAGTTTTTGCGGTCCCCCCCCCCCAAATCCAGAAAATCTCATGGAAATCCGAATCCAAATCATCAATAGCATGTAAAACCATGAATGTAGGCATAACAATGAATAACAGTATGCATGAAGTGACAAGTAATAACTACAATGTTAAGCTGGCATATAAGGCAGGTATACTAATATCATGTCAAATTACTAACTAACAAGCTAAGTCAAGCAATAATATTTTCTAAGTTGTACGTGATATGGCAGTTACCGATGAAGATGTGTGTGAGCCGGCAAGTAAGTGTACGGGGTACATACGCATCATCGGTAATGGTGCTGGTGTCCTAATTACATTATATCAATAATGGAGTATGAAACATAATATAAGCATGCGATGCGTAGCGAACCACAATAAAGTGCGGGAGCTGAATACTAGACGCAACTATAACTAATCTGCATTAACCTGATATAAGTCCTCCAAATGGTGCCTTTTGAAGTAACACGAATCATGGGGTTTTGAAAATAGGGGCTACGGTGTTTTTATGAAAAGATACGTCTTTTGAAATATCCGTAGGATCCCTTGGGCTGTCTTTTAAATACCCACGATTCGCTAGTTTTGAAATAGGTAAGAATCGAATCTAATCTAATAACTAAACAAAACTAAAGGGCTAAGCTGACCAGCTGGGCTACAGGTAAGGAAACCGCCTAACATCTGAGTCGATACATATACATACCTATATATATATTAGTCGG
This sequence comes from Agapanthus africanus, assembly GCA_030015575.1. Taxonomy (NCBI): domain Eukaryota; kingdom Viridiplantae; phylum Streptophyta; class Magnoliopsida; order Asparagales; family Amaryllidaceae; genus Agapanthus; species Agapanthus africanus. The sequence continues at coordinate 547,402,229 of CM057337.1, forward strand.
TGATCCCGCCTCAATAATATCATATCCGATACCATATCTATAATCAGACATCCCAAGTCAAGAGTGCGGATCAATCATCAAAATATAGCTGTACGTAAATCCGTCGTACGGCATCCCCAAATCTGGGTACGGGTTAATATCATATTCATCACACTATTCATCTAGTATCCTCTTTATCCAAGATCATAGTCCAGGGTACTGACCTATGTCTAGTACAATACTAATATCATCAAAATAGTCATGATCTGACTACTGATCGACAGTCTCGTACAAACCGATATCACAACCACAAAACAAATCTCATCGACTCAGCTCAATCCCTAGTATCGTCCTCATATCCGTATGTGAACACATAGTCCCATACCCATGTGAACACATAATTATAAAGAATCCCATGAGCACATATAAATAGGAATGTATGAAAGTATGTATGTGTGTATGTATGTGTGTATGTGTAGTGCAACACTACCCTAGGGTTCGCAACACTAAAGTAATCCGACACACCAATATCCATCCTAACATCGTTATTAATCCCAAATAACATATAATAATTATTGGTGTATATACGCATCCGTATACACCGCCACGGACTGCGGGGATGCTATACGCCATCCACCCGACTTCTCCCCGTAGATATAAATCTACTCACCTGGTCCTCGCTCGCCGGTGCCGACGTTACCACACGTTTGCTTGTCATCTCGAAGTCCACATGGGGGTACCTACAAATCACAACGCATCGTATCGCATTAAAATCCGACTCATGACCAAAACGACACACGAATCCCACATAAGTCAAAACCTATGGTTGCTTTCACAAATGAACCCAAAAACCCTCGACGTCGGCGTACAAATGCCAAACAATCGAGAAAACTCCCAACACACTCATTTATACAATTACAAGCACTAATTATAGTATAAAATAGCTTACAATTCCCAAAAACCCCAATTTCACATAAAAAGTCATTTTTCCGAAAATATAGCAAGCACAAATTACCGTTTTTGTACAAAACATGATGTTTTAATAATTCTAGTGACCAAGATGATAACTTAATATCTTAATTATACAATAGAAACCACTACGTAAATTTTAAACCCACAATTTAATTCAATTTCAAAAACCTAGTTTGCAATTTTAACCAATTTCAACCATTTTATAGAAAAAATGCACATACAACAATCTAGCTTGGATTTGCATGATTTAAAGCATTAAACTACATTTTAAAATGATAATGAAGTCATAAAACCCTAATTACATTTTTAATCTCACACATGCAATTAAATTCCAAAACCTAGTTTGCAAAACAAAAAACTTATTTTGGACATTTTAAATGTTACAATTTGGAAAATAGCAACTAGATTAATTTTTCATAGTATTAACATGTTAAATACATCACACAACTATAATCTCATTTCCCAAAATCCTAACTACATTTTCACAAACCCTAATCTCATGAATTTGGACTTGCAAATTTCAAACCTAAAATTAAACCCTTTACTAACTTAATTTGAAGTAATAACAAATAATGTAACAAATGATCAAGATTTTATACCTCACAAACTATGGATCAAACCTTGCAATCTAGCCTCTCAAATGCAAATTTTTCTCCAAGAATCATGTTAGAATGGGCTAAGGAAAAATGGGTAGAGATTGAATTTGGGTTTAGTTTTGAATTTGTGAGAGAAATGGTTGATTTTTGATGGGTTTTGATGAGGAAATGAGAGGAGAAATTTGGGGGGGCTGCACAAGAGAGGCTCGGCCAGAATTTGGTGAGGGAGTGAGAGAGAGGTGTGGGTTTCAAGTCAACACAAAACCAAGTCAACAATTACCCATACTTCATTAATAAAACATTACACCTTTTCTTTTTTTCTTTTTCTTTTGCTTTTCTCTTCAAATTCAACAGGGGAAAAGGGTGGGGGCTGCTGAATTCAGCCAAGGGGAGAAGTAAATGGGGGTGTGTGAGTGTGGGTATGGGTGTGGGGTGATGAAAAATGATAAATATAACACCCCAAACATCCATTTACACTAAAAAAAAAGCCTTTTTTCTTTAATAATTTCTAAACCGTTTTGGCAACCGATTTCATTTCAAAAACCACATGATAAAATTTTATTTAATGTTTTATGATGCACAAAATTTGTTTCAACTCATTCCAATTTGTAATTTTCCCTAATTAAATGTATTAGTGACGGCTTAAAATAATATTAAAATAATATTTTTTTCAGAAAATTTGAAATTTCACCAGTGGCTCAATAAACACCAAATACTAGCAATTAAATAGCTAGAATATGTATATTTAATTTTATAATAAAGATATTTGCATTTTGACTTTTTACAGAAAACCTCCTTATTTTACCGTTTTTTTTTTGAAATTTCACCGAAACGATTTTCAAAACGTTACACGGCCACCGTCCCTCATCGAGGTATCGAAAAGTATACACTAGTCTACTCAGGAGTTCCGATGCCCAGTCTCGATACTCTCTTGACTAGGGACATTTAAGGATGTGCTTATGGACCACGCAGCTCCCACGAATATGATCGCCATCATAATGCTGTTAGTCAAGCAAGAATCCTATGGGCTCTATCAACATGTAATAGTGATCTATAATAAAACATAATGCATGTACATGATGATAAAGGCAAACCCGATAGCATACTATCATCTCAAGAAAGACTGTTCTGCCCATATAAGTCCTCCCTCAATCATCACAATCGCGTGCCTGCTATTACAATAATTGACATAAGGGCACTATATCCAACAATCTCCCACTTGCACTTAAGGCTAATTATTGCGATGTCACATACTCACAGCCCGTTTGATACCGAACACCCAACTTCTCTACTAATCAGCCTCTCAAAGCCGGTTTGTGAAACAATTGCATTCGAGAAATAGCCTCAGTGAGTGGATCAGCTCCAATGTTTCTATCTTTATCTCTCTATATCTCAACTTCACGGAGAAAGACTATCTCCCGAAATGAGTGATAATTGTCTTTGAATTTGTCTGGATATATGATGTGACCCAGTTCACAAATGAACTCTAAATCCAACAAACTTCTTATACCGTATCATCTACTGAATTTAATAAGTATCCCGTGCCATGCCTTCCTCAGTATCCGCTTGGACCACCTGTCTAACATACAGTCCCTCAAAAAGGAGAAAACTATAACTCTGACAGTCACTCTGTCATCCAGGTCACCTTGGAAGCCAGAAATGATAACCGCCTCCTGAAGAAGGCTTCTATTACCATATAAGAAGAACATCTTCTTATGTTCATAACTGCTTCCTAATGTTTCTTCAGGATTGGATTAATATATACGCTTATTGGAGCCAGTGTAAAAGCAATATCTGGTGTTGTACTTGATATTTCATGATTAACTCAATTGCCTAAGAAAGTGATATGCCAATCATGCAAATTGCTCTCCTCATCAGTCTAGAAGACATCTTTTTAGATAGGGTGACTCAATCACCTATGGGTACACCATATAATGCATGCACATGATGATAGAGATAAACCAGATAGCATACTATCATCTCGAATAAGATTGTTCTACTCGTATAGGTCCTCCCTCAATCATCATAATCACCTGACTGCGATTACAATAATTTCCTTGAGGGCACCATAGCCAACAATCTCCCACTTGCACTTAAGGCTAATGATTGCGGTGTCGCATACTCATAGCCCGCATGATTCCGAACACCCAACTTCTCTACTAATCAGCCTTGCAAAGCTTGTTTGCGAAACTATCATGTTCAAGAAATAGCCTCAGTGAGTGGATCCGCTCCAATGTTTCAATCTTTATCTCTATATATCTCAATTTCATGGAGAAAGAATTTCCCCTAAAATGAGCGTACATGTCTTAGAATTTGTCTGGATATCTGATGGGACCAAGTTCTTAAATGAACTCCAAATCAAACAAACTTCTTAAACTGTAGCTTCCACTGAATTTAATCAGTATCTTATGCCATGCCATCCTCAGTATCCACCTGGATCACCTATCCAACATACCGCCCTGCAGAAAAGGGTAAACTTTAACTATAACAGTCACTATGTCATCCAGGTCACCTTGGAAGCCTAAAATAATCGCCTCCTGAAGAAGACTGCCATTACCATATACCAAGAACATCCTCTTATGTTCATAAATGCTTCCTAATATTTCTCCAGGATTGGATTAATATATCTTATTGCAACTAGTGCAGAAATAATATCTGGTGTAGTACTTGACATTTCATGATTGTCTCAATTGCCTAAGAAAGAGATATGCCAATCATGCAAATCCCTCTCCTCATCAGTCTAGAAGACATCTCTTCAGAGAGGGTGACTCTCACACCTGTGGGTACACCACCACGCCAGGAGTCGTCCATTCTAAAATACTTTAGAATAGTGTCAATGTACCTGAATTGGGACACTTTCCAAATCTAGATCTAAAACCATAGATCTAGTCACCAGAATCCCTGATATTTTATCTAGATCCTATGTGGAGATATAACTTGTGACAACCACAGTATAATCGATAGTAGTATAGGAAGATCACTTCCTATCAAGAGCATGTCATCCAAATACCAGGATATCACTCCCTACTACCTTCTTACCAGGTCCATCTATTGTTCTGATGAAGTAAACTCTATAACTGTCATATAAAAATAGATGATCTATCTCTGTTGTACTTGCTTTATCTTAGTGTATATGCCCTAGAGGTCATTACCGTATCATACTAGTTTGTATATTACTTGATGGAAGCTTGGGATATTCACAGTTGTATATACAATGTTGCTCGAAATGGTAGTATGCTACTTGGTTTGTCTCTGCTTTAATATGTGCATGTGTTTCTTTTAGCATATCGCTGATATACATATTAGTAGAGCCCTTAGGATCTTTGCTTGATTACCAGCGTTGTGATGGCGTTCACACTCGTGGGAGCTGGGTGATTTATAAGCACATCCTTATACAGGTCCCTAGTCGTTGGACTATCGAGACATGGCATCGATACTCCGGAGTAGACTAGCGTATGCGCTTCTCATCCTAGTGTGGGAGACGGTCTGTCCCACAGCCGTCAGTACGTCGTACTTGAGATAGTATGCGGGTGCTCGTTAGGTTACGAGTACACTGGACAGGACTCGTCGGGAACTGTTGGTTGGTATTATACCTATCGTCAGTTATCTGTTCCCAGGTGACATGAGTACAGCTTAGTCCGCTGACTTGACACTGTCACTTCGCCTCGAGTGTGTTCCTACTGCACTTTGATTACTACCCTACCACGGCTCAAAGGAATCGTGCAAACAGGTAGTTTTTGGGTGCAGTCCCGAAGCACTTGGAGGCAGTGACGGTTAGACAGGATTCGTCTCTCCCAGTATTGGGGGTTGACATCGCGCTGTGTCCAGGAGAGACATTACACGAGTAGTCCCTGGCCAGGGCAGGCGAGATATACTGGTAGGTTTCCAGTGTTATCTCAGGGTGTTCTGGGCTATACTCCGACACGACTTGTACCGCTATTAGGGGACTGACGTTCACCGCCCCCCTAGGCCCGCCATGCGATGTATCAGACGAACAGACCGGACTGTACGGAGACTGTCATATACAGGCTCAGTAGGAGTTCAGATGGGGTTCACCTCGTCAGTCTTCTTATCGGCATCTACCTGGGGACCGTTACGTACAGTTAGTGCCGCTTGCAGTCTGTGGTTAAACCCACTGCCAGCGTAGTGTCGATTCTTTAGAGTTCCACACAGAGAGCTATTCGCCTTTAGGCAAAATGAGTAGAGGTCGCATGGTTTTGCGACAGGGTTCGTTCACATCCGCGCACTTGTGCACGTTTGTTGTCCGGACAGCTTATACTAGCGGGCTTTTGTTTAAGCCAGATCCTAGTATATGATTTGGGATTGGTTTTATCTCTTTGTATTCGTGTTCCTCGGATCACGAATACGGGTGCGTATGCACAGTTGCTTGAGACAGAGGGAGAGGACTTTGATTAGGGTTAATGACCATTGTCATTTTATTAACCCTAATGCTTATGTGTGTATTATGGTTAATTGATATTAGTTTATTATAATTGTGCATGGTTATGGTTGTTGACCATTTGACATTTTTGACTTGTTGACCTTGGTTGACACTTTGACCATCATCATTTCATTTGGAAGATGCTCTTTGATCCTTGCAATTTGCATTAAAAATGAAATGATAATGGTCATGTCTTGATTAAGCCATGACAATTATCTCACAATTATCTAATTACAATAATTCACACATATATGCGAGAATGCTTCATATTTTCTCTCATTCTATTTTTTACTTTCTCTCTCTTGTTCTTCCTCTCCCTCAAGCTCTCCCCTCTCATGTGTTGAGAAACACTTGAGCTTGAGAAAAACCACTTCTTGATAATCTCCACTCTCATCTAGGGTTCTAAGATTAGCACTTCTAGCACCCTAGTTACTTCTAGCTTGGAGTTGAAGCCAAAGGTCGAGGCTTTCGGGTGGATCCTTCTTCGACGTGAGAAGACGACAAGGGTGATCCCTTTCTACTACTCCAAGGAGCAAGGAGAGAAGGACATAAAGCCCTAGGTATAACCGTTCTAACCCTTAGCTAGTTTCTAGTTAGCTTTAGCTTGTTTTTGTTTAGCAAAGATCCTTCTTTTTCTAGTCCATGTTGCCTATAGTTGATAAAAAATTGATTTTTTTTTCCGTTTTCCGCCTCCCCATAAGTACCGGGGTTGGCAACGTGGACTTACAGTGGTATCAGTGACTAACTAAACATAAACTAGCTAGGTAGTAAGTGTATGGAAGTTCGAATCGGAAAAATCGAAAAACCGAGTTCTCAAAACCCTAACTTTCTATTAATTTTTTTTCTGTTCAAAACAAAATAAATCATACTCCAAAAATCATCTCAGGGTTTTGTGAAGAAAGCCACCAAAAACGATCCAGAGATTCGCTCAAAGTGCCGCGGTTCCGCGGCAATAGCAAGCTATTGCCGCGCAACCGCGGCCATTATGGCTCGGCTCTGGGTCGAGTTTGGTGCAGTGTCTTTCTGGCTTGGTTTTGGGATTTTTAAGATGGTTTATATGTGTCCAGATTTTCCAGAATAGAAATTTGTTTTTGGGGGCCTATAAATCCGTATTTTTTATCGAACTTCACTACACTTTGACTAAAGGATTATATCTGTGATGTTTATATGTATTGAACGTCAGCTAATCGCTATATGTCGATTAGTCGGGGTTATACATATCTGTGTTCTGTGTTTGATGATTGTATGTGTATATGAATGTGTTGGATTGTCGCGGGTGAATAGCCGGGGTGAATGTGAGATGAGTGTTTCTTTTTCTTTCATTCATTGTAATATGTAAATTGATGTAATATTATTATTTGTATGGCCGCACAACCGGGTCGGGGTTGTAGCCGTCATTGTATAATTCTTTTTACTGTTTTTGCTCCTAGGATAGACCCATGGAGGGGGTGCACAAACTACCGGGTATCTCGAAGTGCCGAGTGGCCTACTCATGGTGTTGAGGGAGGTTGTTTCGCTTCGGGTACTTGGCGGGTAGTTTGCCGCACCCGTAGGGGTCTTGGGTGGGGTATTTGGCTATTCACCGCGACCGTGTAATCCTCTTTTCGTTGCAGGCTCGAACGGATTGCGGATTCCTAGTATATCCAATGTATTCATCTGTGATCTGTAATGTCTATCATTTCTATATACTTATATACGATAACTATTTAGGCGTTGCTTATTTTTTACAGCCGCGCTAGCCCAGCCCCCGCTCTGTCGTTAGTTAAGTAACCTAACGGGTGATGACGGGGCCCCGTAGCGAATGCGAATGGTATAAGCGTACGTCATATTTTGGTTGTTTTCTGCAATGGTAGGATTAAATGATGGGACGCATTAAAAGAACTATTGCATGAAAATAAACCAAGTAAAACTCGATTGGAACACTTTGAAAACTATTCGGTTCTTTTCAAAACTAAACTTTTAAAAACGCGGAGCTTGAACCACTCCTTTTAAAAGCTATCTCGTTCCATCGATTATATCAAGTTCACTACGTTCATGGTTTCGCCAAAACCATTCGTAGCCTTCCGTCATTCCACATGAATGGTCAAAAAGTATTCAAGCTATGTATTTTGGCCAAAGTCAAGGCATAGTGATTGGTAGCTATTGGGTATTCATGTGCAGCATAGATAGATGCGTTGGTTTGGGACAGTCGTGCTGCCATTTTGGCCAAAGTCAAGGGTAGGTACGGGTGGGTCCAAATTAATCAGGAGAATGACGGGTAGAACTTGACATGTGACTTAAGATATTTTGGCCAAAGTCAAGGTCATAAGAGCATGGGGCAAAAATCCACATCGGGAGTTTCATAAGTACTGAAACTTGCTAGCGCTGCATACCATTTGAAGTGTGATAATTCTGGTAGGATTCCTTCGGTTCTATCACGCGATGATATTTGGATCCCGATCCTACTGTGAGTATATGCTACTCCTCGGGAAAACTCTCATTTAACGATCAATGCTATAAACTTAGTAGGTGTCTAGAAAGGTGTTAGCGGGGCTACGCCCACAGGGAAAAGAGCTTACTTAATTAAGAAACTTCGCGAAAGCGTTGGAAAACCTCCCTCGAAGTACCGACATTGGCCTGGCTGAACGGTTAAGCAAGTATTGTACGGTGAGATTGATCCCGACTAATCCTTTCTTTACGGTTTGAGAAGGGATTCGAGAGACAGTGGGAGCCATTCTGTTTAGACAAACTAAAAACCACTCTAAATTTGCAAGAGCATCATGCTAAAGTGTTTCTTTTCTCTCTCCTAATTGCAGCGACCATTCAACATGACCGGACTTAAGTTATTACTAGATAAAAACATATTGACAGGGCCAAACTACAAAGATTGGCTCAGGAATGTCAAGATGGCAATCACTTACGACAAGTTGGGGTATGTCCTTACCACCAAAGCACCCCCTGTCCCAGGTCCCAAAACCAGTGTCGCGGATAGAGAAATCCGTAAGACATGGGAAATAGATTGCGGGAAGGCCAAATGCCTCGTACTTGCCTCGATGGACAACGAACATCAGAGGAGGCACGAGAATATGGACCTAGAGTCCATATTTCTTCATACAAAAGAACTGTATGGAGAGCAGTCTCGTATCGCCAGATATGAAGTGTCGAAGAAGTTGTTTTCGGCAAGGTTGGCCGTCGGATCATCAGTAGCGGAACACGTGCTTAAGATGATTGGCTACATAGAGGAGCTCGTGGACCTTGGGACCACATTGGAGAATGAACTCTATACTGATTTGATTCTCCAGTCCCTTCCTTCCACTTACGCCCAGTTTATCCTTAACATCAACATGCAAGGAAAAGAGGTTGAACTTTCCGAACTTCTGAACATGTTGAGGAGTGCTGAGGGCACCCTACAGAAGGGTAGGGAGACATCCACTTTGTTTGTAGGAGGATCTTCCTCTTCTAGGTCCAGGGCGAAAGCCAAGGGCAAGAAGAAGAAAGCCCCCGCCAAACCAAGAGACGGTGTCAGTAAAGTGGATACGAAGGGAAAAGGAAAAGCAACAAAGGTAGCGGGAAAGCTGGTGGGGAAGGAAGAATGCTTCTACTGTCACAAAAGTGGTCACTGGAAACAGGATTGCAAGGCTTGGAAGGCCAGAATACAGGATTTGAAGCGAGTTGCAGCTTCAGCTTTAGGTGTGTATGTTTTTGAAAACTGTCTATCAATAAACTCTACATCCTGGGTATTGGATACCGGATCAGGATCTCATATCTGTAATTCTTTGCAAGCGTTGAGAAAGCGTAGAGGTTTGAAGGCAGGTGACATGACCCTCAGAGTTGCAAACGGTGCTAGCATGGATGCTGAGGCCGTGGGGGACTATCACCTGGGATTGTCCGATGGACAGTTTTTGGTTTTGCGTAGTTGTTATTATGTACCAAATGCAACCTGTAATATCATTTCTGTATCTTTATTATCTAAAGAAGGTTATGAATTTGCATTTGTAAGTAATGTAGTGAACATTCACCTTAATCAAGTTTTGATTGGGTCAGGTACATTGAACAACGGTATATACGTATTAAACCAACCACAGATTTTCAATGTCCAGAATACACACAAAAGAAAGTCTCCAGAAATCAATAAAACTTTCTTATGGCATTGTAGACTGGGTCACATCAATGAGAGAAGGTTGACTAAGTTACATGCAGAAGGATATTTGGATCCGTTCGAATATCAATCGTATGCAACTTGTCAATCCTGTCTCAAAGGAAAGATGACAAAGACTCCATTCACTGGACACGGAGTAAGAGCGAGCGAGCTCTTGGGACTCGTACACAGCGACGTGTGCGGTCCAATGTCTACAAATGCACGAAGCGGTTATTCTTACTTCATTACTTTTACGGATGACTTTTCAAGCTATGGTTATGTCTTCTTAATGAAACATAAATCCAAGGCTTTTGAAAAATTCCAGGAATATAAGAATGAAGCAGAAAAACAAACAGGCAAAAGTATCAAGGCACTGAGATCTGATCGAGGTGGTGAATACTTGAGTGCCGAGTTCCTGGGTTACTTAAAAGAGAATGGAATTCTCTCTCAGCTTACTCCTCCATATACTCCGCAACATAACGGTGTATCGGAGAGACGGAACCGAACCCTATTGGATATGGTACGGTCCATGATGAGTAACGCTGAGTTGCCGCGATCGTTCTGGGGATATGCGCTAGAATCAGCTGCATACCTTTTGAACCGAGTTCCAACTAAGACTGTGCCTACTATACCATATCAGATGTGGTGTGGGAAGAGACCCTATCTTAATCACGTTAAGACATGGGGATGTCCAGCTTTTGTAAAAAAGCAGCATGCAGACAAGCTAGAGGCACACTCAGTACAGTGCAAGTTTGTGGGATATCCAAAAAACTCCAAGGGATATTTCTTCTATTGCGAAGAGGAACAAAAGATGTTTGTTTCTCGCCATGCCCACTTTCTAGAACACCAGTTCATAGAAAAAGAATTAAGTGGGAGCGCAATAGAACTGGAAGAAATTCCAGAACTACGAGCTATTACTGAAAGCTCAGTAGAACCAGAGGGTTCGAAAGATCAGGACATTCCCACGCCACTCCGCAGGAGTAGTAGGCAGTCTCATCCGCCCGAGAGATACTACGGTTTTCTCATTGACGGGGATAGAGAGGATTGCATCATAGACTGTGATGAGCCTACTAGCTTCCAGCAAGCCATTCAGAGCGTCGACTCGGTAAAATGGCTGGATGCAATGCGGACCGAAATGGAGTCCATGTACACCAACAAAGTATGGACGTTGGACATTGCTCCAGATGGGGTAAAACCCGTAGGATGCAAGTGGATCTTCAAAAGGAAGATTGGTGTAGATGGACAGGTTAAGACCTATAAAGCTAGACTGGTAGCAAAGGGTTTTCGTTAGCGACCTGGTTTGGACTATGACGAAACCTTTTCTCTAGTAGCTATGCTGAAATCCATTCGGATCCTTCTTGCCATTGCTGCCTTCCACGATTATGAGATTTGGCAGATGGACGTAAAGACAGCTTTTCTAAATGGACATTTAGAGGAGTGTGTCCATATGGACCAGCCAGAGGGTTTCGTTCAGAGTGTGGCAGCGGAAAGGTATGCAAGTTGCTTAAGTCCATTTATAGACTAAAGCAGGCATCGCGGAGTTGGAACATCTGTTTTGATGAGACGGTCAAAGAATTTTGCTTTATCAAAAATCCAGATGAACCATGCATCTATTGTAGATTTGTAGCGAGAACTGTAGTATTCCTCGTTTTATACGTGGATGACATTCTCTTAATAGGAAATGATATTCCTATGCTACAATCTGTCAAGGGGTTCTTGTCACACAGGTTCTCCATGAAAGACCTGGGTAATGCCTCATACATTCTGGGTATCCGGATCTACCGTGACAGATCCAAGAGGATATTAGGACTTTCACAGTCCAGGTACATCGACACCATACTGAAGAGATTCAGTATGGAAGATTCCAAACGCGGTAATCTACCGGCTTGTCACGGGATTACCATCTCCAAAGAGATGTCTCCCAAGACTGATTTGGAGAGAGATCGCATGTCTATTATACCCTACGCTTCTGCGGTAGGCTCTATAATGTATGCGATGTTGTATACTAGACCAGATGTGGCTTATGCACTGAGTGTGGTAAGCAGGTATCAGTCAAACCCTGGGGAGAAACATTGGATAGCGGTAAAGAACATTCTCAAGTACCTGAGAAGGACTAAGGAGATGTTCTTGGTGTATGGCGGAAAAGACCTCCAGATTGAGGCCTTTGTTGACTCCAGCTTCCAGAGTGACAAGGATGATTCCAAGTCCATGTTGGGTTTTGTCTTTACCCTCAATGGAGGGGCGGTGTGTTGGAAGAGCTCCAAACAAGAAACCGTTGCTGACTCGACTATGGAAGCGGAATACATCGCTGCATCTGATGCCGCAAAAGAAGCTGTCTGGATGAGGAAGTTCTTGAGAGAACTTCAGGTGGTTCCATCCATTGTTGACCCAATACCTCTGTATTACGACAACAGCGGGGCTATAGCTTTAGCGAAGGAACCCAGGTCCCATCAAAAATCCAAACACATCTTGAGGCGGTATCACCTGATGAGGGAGATTGTGGATCGCCAGGAGATCGAGGTTCGGAGGGTTGCTTCAGAAGATAACACAGCAGATCCATTCACCAAGGCCTTGCCCCAGACTCAGTTCGAGCGGCTGATCGAGATGATAGGTCTTCGATACGCCAGTACATGGCCTTAGTGCAAGTGGGAGATTGTTAGTGTATATGCCCTAGAGGCCATTACTGTATCATACTAGTTTGTATATTACTTGATGGAAGCTTGGGATATTCACAGTTGTATATACAATCTTGCTCGAAATGGTAGTATGCTACTTGGTTTGTCTCTGCTTTAATATATGCATGTGTTTCTTTTAGCATATCGCCGATATACATATTAGTAGAGCCCTTAGGATCTTTGCTTGATTACCAGCGTTGTAATGGCACTCACACTCGTGGGAGCTGGGTGATCTATAAGCACATCCTTATACAGGTCCCTAGTCGTTGGACTATCGAGACAGGGCATCAATACTCCGGAGTAGACTAGCGTATGCGCTTCTCATCCCAGTGTGGGAGATGGTCTGTCCCACAGCCGTCAGTACGTCGTACTTGAGATAGTATGCGGGTGCTCGTTAGGTTACGAGTAAACTGGACAGGACTCGTCGGGAACTGTTGGTTGGTATTATACCTATCGTCAGTTATCAGTTCCCAGATGACATGAGTACAGCTTAGTCCGCTGACTTGACACTGTCACTTCGCCTCGAGTGTGTTCCCACTGCACTTTGATTACTACCCTACCACGGCTCAACGGAGTCGTGCAAACAGGTAGTTTTTGAGTGCAGTCCCGAAGCACTTGGAGGCAGTGACGGTTAGACAGGATTCGTCTCTCCCGGTATTGGGGGTTGACATCGTGCTGTGTCCAGGAGAGCCATTACGCGAGTAGTCCATGGCCAGGGCAAGCGAGATATACTGGTAGGTTTCCAGTGTAATCTCAGGGTGTTCTGGGCTACACTCCGACACGAATTGTACCGCTATTAGGGGACTGACGTTCACCGCCCCCCTAGGCCTGCCATGTGATGTATCAAACGAACAGACCGGACTGTACGGAGACTGTCACATACAGGCTCAGTAGGAGTTCAGATGGGGTTCACCTCGTCAGTCTTCTTATCGGCATCTACCTAAGGACCGTTACGTACAGCTAGTGCCGCTTGCGGTCTGTGGTTAAACCCACTGCCAGCGAAGTGTCAAGTCTTTAGAGTCCCACACAGAGAGCTATTCGCCTTTAGGCAAAATGAGTAGAGGTCGCATGGTTTTGCGACAGGGTTCGCTCACATCCGTGCGCTTGTGCACATTTGTTGTCCGGACAACTTATACTAGCGGGCTTTGGTTTAAGCCAGATCCTAGTATATGATTTGGGATTGGTTTTATCTCTTTGTATTCGTGTTCCTCGGATCACGAATACGGGTGCGTATACACAGTTGCTTGAGACAGAGGGAGAGGACTTTGATTAGGGTTAATGACCATTGTCATTTTATTAACCCTAATGCTTGTGTGTGTATTATGGTTATTTGATATTAGTTTATTATAATTGTGCATGGTTATGGTTGTTGACCATTTGACATTCTTGACTTGTTGACCTTGGTTGGCACTTTGACCATCATCATTTCATTTGGAAGATGCTCTTTGATCCTTGCAATTTGCATTAAAAATGAAATGATAATGGTCATGTCTTGATTAAGCCATGACAATTATCTCACTAATTATCTAATTACAATAATTCACACATATATGAGAGAATGCTTCATATTTTCTCTCATTCTATTTTTTACTTTCTCTCTCTTGTTCTTCCTTTCCCTCAAGCTCTCCCCTCTCATGTGTTGAGAAACACTTGAGCTTGAGAAAAACCACTTCTTGATAATCTCTACTCTCATCTAGGGTTCTAGGATTAGCACTTCTAGCACCCTAGTTACTTCTAGCTTGGAGTTGAAGCCAAAGGTCGAGGCTTTCGGGTGGATCCTTCTTCGACGTGAGAAGACGACAAAGGTGATCCCTTTCTACTGCTCCAAGGAGCAAGGAGAGAAGGACATAAAGCCCTAGGTATAACCGTTCTAACCCTTAGCTAGTTTCTAGTTAGCTTTAGCTTGTTTTTGTTTAGCAAAGATCCTTCTTTGTCTAGTCCATGTTGCCTATAGTTGATAAAAATTTGATTTTTATTCCGTTTTCCGCCTCCCCGTAAGTACCGGGGTGGGCAACGTGGACTTACACTTTAGTCTATAAATAGACATAAGCTACTTGCCCACTATGCTTCCGCTGCGCCCACTGACTACAACAACCCTCTAGCATAGTCATATATATGTTCACTTCTAAAGATAATTTAGAATGACGTTATACGATCCACTTACCAGATTTTATAGTCTAGAACAGTAGTAGGGGCAAGCTTGGGTCATCAAAAACCTCACTGTCACCGTCTTTGAAGAGACCGAAGTACCTCTCGGGTAGCTGAGGTTACCCACCATATCTGTAGAGTGTCTAATAAATTGTCGAATCCAATTGAATCTTTAGGTTGTATTAAATTTTCAGTAATTATATGTGGTTCTGGAATCACTTCCAGTTCTAACATACTCCCACTAATGTTTTCTGAAAAGATTTCATTTTACTAAAACGGGTGGTGAGTAAAGAACAATATAACTATTGATCTTCCAAATGGTAGAATGTTAACCCTCGTCAAAACCTGGGATAACCCACAAACTGTCATTACTGAAACGTGCTTTAAGTTTATCCAGATTCTGGTTTTATGCATAAGCCGGACTACTCCATATACCTTAACTTTGTTAAGATATGAAAACATTCTATATCCAATATAGAAACAAAGGCACTAATTTAATTTGAACCGGATTCAAAATACATGCAATCGTTTCCAGAGCATATTGACTAAATGAAAGAAGGACAAGCAACATTACTCATCAAGGAGCGTACCCACGGATGAGTAACCTGAGAGAGAAGCAAGTTCCCAAATATATTACTTACGACGGAATACCTATCACTAGTATCTTCAACTTCGATCACCTCGAAGAATCCTTATACTTGCAACATATGGTTCTCTACTTTATTCTTATACCTATAACTTCTCAAAATTTGGACCATGTTTTTCGATGAAATACGTGTCTAAAACTAGAGAATTCATAAGTAAACAGAATATAGTATGAGTACCGACCCTTTTGTCCCAATGGACATCGAACAAAATACGACGCTTTGTATAAGTCCTCTGAGTATAGTTACTCAAACCTTGTGCGTCGTAGGTTGAAAACTGTGTTATGGATTAGAAGAATTACACTATTGTTGAATGCACCTTACCTAACCATCAACTGATATATGTAAACGTCATAAACATAATTTAAAAAAGTTATATCTCACTTTATAGAATAAACGTACAGATATATAAGTTTGAAATTGGTGCACAACAACGAATATTCAAAACCAAATATTTGTCATTAGGCAAAACTCAGGCGATTTCCTCAAATATCACCAATTACAAAGAATTCTGATATTGAGGATCTAATCACCCAATTTCCAATGTTCTACTCCCACTCAGTATCTGCAATGCTTAACATATGTGAGAATAAAGTTCGATAAATACATACCCTGGAGTCAGAATCTAATTGGGAAATCAGTTGTCAATTAACACCGCACAGTAAGACAAAAACATGAAAATGTTTCATGGGGTGTGGCCGGGTATTCCTAGTAATGCCTCTTCTACCATCCAAATTCATGACAGTAATCGCAATTTTCCTTGCCCTCACTCCAATCCCTTTATATGTCTTTACTGCCTACCTTCTGTATACCATACTTAGGCTAATTGGTTTTTTTCCTTCCCTAACTTTTGACACCTGCCTAACATTTGGAAGAAGACTATCCAGTAAGCGTAATAGGTGTACTATCATATTACTAGGAGCCCTTGCAACATGAAAGAAAGTAAAGAGAAAAGACAACCAAATAATCCTATTTAATTTCTCCAGAACCGGAATCCATCCTCGAACTGAAACAAGTTTCATCGAGTTCGTATGTAACTATATGATGGTATACCCAAGCAATATGGATCTTCATAGTGATACAGAGTGTTCTGGAGAAAATGCAAAGGGAAAGTAGAAGCGGCAGGGGTATATGCGACTTTTATCATGAATCATGACAATAAAAAAACCAAAGTATGTTAGAAGGTTCGATTAACATGGTTTATGAGTTTTATTTTAAGGTCAAGTCATGTTCGCTACCAAAGAGAGAGAGAAAAGAAACATTCAGCATGCACTCTAACCTAGATTAGATTGGTTAATCATTTTATCTAATCAGGATGACTTCCATTGTTTCCTCGAATTCTCCTTCAAACCCTAAAAGGAGAATTAGTCGGGTTCATTTGGAATCACCCGAGAAGTAACACCAACTCATCAGTAGGAATCGGGACCCAATTATCATCGTATGATAACTTGATGGAAACCACTCAAGTCACCACACTCTAGAAGGTATGCGCATACCTGGCAAGTTTCCTGTATATTTGAAACTTCCGATGTGGTTTTTACCCCTAGGACCCAAGTGACCTTGACTGAGCCAACATATCAAAGGGTCCTAGTCAAGTTTAACCCATCATTATCTTGATTGCATTAAACCCACCCATACAAGTCCTTGACTGAGCCAAAATGACCGTATCACTGTCCTGACTAAACGCATCACCATGCAACAGAAACGCACTACATAGCTACCGAACACTATGCCTCGGCTGAGCACGACATACGTAGCATGAATGCTAAGCAATACTAATCTGAAATGACGGAGGGCTTTGGCCGGTTTTTGGCGAAAAACCTTTAACGTAATGAACTTGATATCGTTGGAGGAACTCGAGTGGTTTTACAAATATATAGTGGCGTAAACTTTTGCCACAGAGGCCACTCCTTGTGAAGGGATCTAGGCTCGTTCCTCGTCGAATGAAGTACAGGATATTCCTAACTGAATACCATGGTGCGAAGCAAAAGAATCGACTATAGTGAAGTTATTACAATGACGCGAACTTTTGCCCAAGAGGTCACTCCCCATGAAGGGATCTCGGCTCTTGCCTTGTTGAATGAGGCTCTTGATATTCATAACTGAATATCGCTGTGCAAAGCAAAATGAAACGTCTGTAATGTCAGTTTTTAAATATTGGTTCCAACAACATCGTTTAGGTTTATTTTCCTTGCATTAATCAAAATTAACATAGTCCAATCAATTAATCCATATCACACCAGAAAATAACGAAAATTCAATGTACGTATATGCCATCCGTATTCACCATGAGGCCTCGTCATGCACCATAAGGTTACTTAACTAACGGCAGAGCAGGGGCTAGACTAGCACGAATGCAAAACATATACAACATCTACTAGTATATATAAATATATATAACATTTGTCCCAGGCATGATATAAGCATTATCACAGAAAAGTGATAAGCAACATAGAATAACGGATAATCTAGAAGCCCCGGGTTTCATTTGAGCCGCAAATGAGACCCGACGTTCCTCGGTCATGTGGATAGCCTATGCAATATATAACTAAGAACCCTACAAGTGCGGCAAGTTACCCGCCAATCCCAGAAGTGAGGTAACCACAATCAACAAAGTGAATGGGCCACCCAGAACATCACGGAATCTGGTAACTTGATCACCCCTCCGTGGGTCATCCTATACCCCCTACAAGTGCCACGAATAGCCTACCGATTCTATAGTGAGGCCCATTCCGTCTCAACGCCATGAGATGCAGGCCCGTTGCCCTCTAGAATCCATTTAATCGAGCACTCCACCGCGGGTAATCCTAGTACAAAAAAGAAAAGTATATATACAATGGAGACATCGACCTCAACCCAGTCGTGCCCCAATAAAAGAATATACAATCTGGCAGAGACGGCTGTCCACATGTCGGACGCTCGCCCCACAATACTAAATATACAAATGAATCCGAACTGTACTACAACCTTTGCACCATAGGCTATCCAACATGACAATCCATCCATAATAATCACCACAACACAAAACAACGACGTGAATATCATGTTCGTAAACCCGTCTAGTTGAACATATAGCAACTAGTCGGGTTGTATCGCTCAATGTTATTCACGGTCGCAGATATTAACATATGCACTGATAAACACGTATCCAAAATTCGATCGATAAAAACTTTTCCACATTGGCCCCAAATGCAAACCGGCACTCAAACAAATCTGGGCCAAAAACATACATTCCAAAAATCATATTTTCATATTATAGAGTGCAAGAAGAATTTTGGAGCACAACGGCCATATATCGACAGTGGAACCACGACTAACAAGGATGTTATGCGGCGGTTCCGCGGCCGTACAGTGGTCTTATGCGCCCAAATTTCTTTAGGGCCTCTAAAAATGCCTGCACATATTTTTAAAACAATTTAAAATATTTTTTGAACAACTTTCAAAAACGGTAACATGCATGTCAAAATGGAAACACGATTCGGAAAATTTCGTCAATCGATATTTTAAACTTGTGTAAACTAGCTAGTAAAGGTTTATAGGGTGGCTCTGATACCATGTCCCATCATCACCCGTTAGGTTACTTAACTAACGACAGAGCGGGGAATGGACTAGCGCGGATGCAAAACATATACAACATTTACTAGTATATATATCAATAAATAATATTCGCTCAAGGCATGATAAAATGCAACATCACAAAAATGTAATAATCATCACAGAACATACAGATATCTGGGATCTCCGGGTTTCATAGAGCCGCTACTGAAACCTGACGTTCCCCTGGTCGTGTGGATAGTCTGTGCAATGAAATCCTAGACCTCTATGGGCGCGGCAAGTTACCCACCAAAACCT
Source organism: Agapanthus africanus (assembly GCA_030015575.1). Classification (NCBI taxonomy): domain Eukaryota; kingdom Viridiplantae; phylum Streptophyta; class Magnoliopsida; order Asparagales; family Amaryllidaceae; genus Agapanthus; species Agapanthus africanus. The sequence continues at coordinate 547,421,653 of CM057337.1, forward strand.
GAAGCGAGGCATCCCCATTCAGCAACGTGAATGGACCACCTAGCACTTCACGAAATCCGGTAACTTGGGCACCCCTCCTGGGTCAACCTGTACCCTCTACGAATGCGGCGAATAGCCCGCCAATTCTAGAGTGAAGCCCCCTCCATCTCAAAGCCATGAGATGCGGGCCCGTTTCTCTCTAGAACCCGGCTATCCGTGCACCCCACCGCGGGGTAATCATAGTACAGAAAATAAAATATACATACAACGAGTACATCGACCTCAGCCCGGTCGTTCCCCAAAAGAATAATATACAAACAGGCAGTGACGGTAGTCCACATGTCGGACGCTCTCCTCGCAATATTAAATGTACATAATAAACCAAGCTGTACTACCATTGCATTCAGGCTATCCCCCACGACCAATCCGCAAAATCACAGCACAACATAGAACATCAACGTGAATGTCACGTTCGCAAATCCGTCTAAAAGGGCTATAGCAGATAAACAGGATTTACCGATCAAGTGACATTCACGGTCGCAGATATAATGTAAGTACTGTGAACTAACATGTTTAAAATTTTCGATCGACAAAATTTCCCGAAGTGGGCCCCAAGCACAACTGTAGCACTCAAGAACATCTTGGCCCAAAAAGAATATACCAGAAACCCTAATTCCTTGTCAGAGAGCCACTGTAAAAATTTGATGCAGTGAAGCCAAAATTCGGCGGCTCTTCCGCGGACATAACGTGGTTTTGGCCGCTTAACCGCTGCGCTACAGTATCTTCAGCCTATCAAATTTTCACAGAATGCATAAAAATCCCTGCACGTATTTTTACAATGTACCAAATAATTTTTAGAGCACAGGAAAAATTCGACAGAAACATGACATGGAAACGCGGTTTTTGGAAAATCCGTTCGATCGAACTTCTAAACACGTTAGAGCAAGCTAGACTAGCTTAATGGCGTGGCTCTGATACCAATGTAAGTGCACAGCGGCGCCCCGGTCGTCAATCCAACGCCAGAATGTAGAAACGAAACTTTTCTAAAACCTAGAAACCGGCACGACCGCGCACTAAAATACTGGATCGGGCCATTAACCTAACTTTAGCAAACAAGAAAAGGAGTAGGAAGCTATACCGAGCGATCCGTGTCCTTCGGTCTTCGGCCTCCACTCCGATCTTTTCGCGGAACCTCCGGTCTTCATCTCCTCGTCGGAATGGGCACCACATCACCGGGTTCTTTTACGGGCTCCCACCTCTGGACCGAGGCAACTCGGGCACGAAATTGGCGGGCCAACGTGTCTAAGAAATACTGTAGATGAAGTGTAGAAGGCTTGTCTCAAGCGGGTTGAAGTTGCCTTTGATGATGGAGGAGAGAAAAGAACTTTTGGAGTGAACTAGTATTTTGTAGCAAGAAGAATGAGGGATCAAAGATTTTTCCTCTACCAAAAATAAACCCCCCACCTCTCCTAGTAGTTGCCGGCCCCTTTTTTTGATAGAATGAGGAGAGAGAGAAAAATCATATATCAATATGGGAAGATAATTATCAAATTATCTCACATCAAAAACTTATCAAAACCTAATCAAACCCCATCATCATTAATGCAAAGGAAGAGACTCAAAAAGAATCTCATAAAGAATGAACTATCATGAAGCCCTCATTTACAAGAAACCCCTCCACAATAACTAATTTTCAAACTTGCAAATTAGCCCCTCCAACAGGAAAATTCGGCCAGGAAGGAACAAAGAAAAACTGGCCGAAACGGAATACAAACTGGCAACTTCAGAAAACCGATCCCGTAATAAATTACAGGAAAACCCCGCGACTGTATACACATACCCGCATTTGTATTCCCACTGAATACAAATGCAATGAGACAAAATCTACACTGTAAAATACTAGGATCCTGCTTAAATGAAAGCCCGCTAGTATTATCCGTCCGATCATGATCCGTGCAATACCGCACGTATCTGATCGAACCCTTCCATATCTCCATACGGCCTCTACAGCGTTTCGCCCGAAACTTGAGAAAACGGTCTGTGGGGGACTCTAAAGACTCGTCAATACTTTGGTTGTAGATTTAACCACTAGCACGTCAGAGGTATTAGCCTATACGTAACGGGCTACCTATTATTGACCAAAAGGGACGTCGATAAGCGAACTCATCCTGACACTGTGCCTATCAGTAACAATATCCGTACAGTCCGGTCCATTCGTCTATGAGCATCGCATGGCGGGCCTAGGGGGTTGGTAAAAGTCAGACCCCCAAAAACGGTACAAGTCGTGTCGGAGTGTAGACCAGAACACCCTGAGATACTACTGGAATGCCTACCAGTAAATCTCCTGCCTCGGTCGAGGGCTTTGTGTAATGGCTCTCCTAGACACAGCGTGACCTCACACCCAATACCGGGAGAGACGAACCCCTGCAGATCCGCTCACTGCCTCCATGTGGCTCGGGACTGTACCCAACTAAAACCTGTTTGCACGTCTCCTTTGAGCGTGGTAGGGTAGTAATCAAAGCACAGTGGGAACTCACACGAGAAAAATGACGATCTCAGGTCGATGAACTAACCTATACACATGTCACCAGGGAACTGCTATCAGACGTCAGTTATAAGACCAACTAGTATGTTCCCGGCGAGTCCTGTCCGGTGTACTCATAACCCAATGAGCACATGTATTCATCTTAGGTGAACCAACTGACACCAGTGGCTTGTGAGACCGGCCACCGCCCCTCGTCGCGGTCTCGACTGTATACACTAGTCAACTCTGGAGTATCGATGCCCTGTCTCGAAACTCCCACGACTAGGGACCTTTTAAGGATGTGCTTATAGACCCCAGCTCCCACGTATATGATCGCCCTCATACTGCTGGTAGTCAAGCAAGAATCTTAGGGGCTCTATCAACGGGCAATAGTGACTTGTAAAGTCACCTAAAGTAGTACACGATGATAAAGATAAACTAGATAGCCTACTATCATCTTGAGTAAGACTGTCCTACCGGTATAGGTCCTCCCTCAATTTTTGTAATCACGTGCCTGTGGCCCAATAATTGACTCTGAGGGCACTATCTCCAATAAAACATTGATCATATACCCCTACGTTTGTGTAAAAGACATCCCTACACTCAAAGAATTCAATTCAAGCTATCACACTCTTGTCCATCTACCTCAGTACCTTTTAATCGATATTTTGATAGTATTTGCTCACGCATTTTTCATGCGACCGTTAATACTTCTTGAGGTACTAACCGACCGATTACTCATGTGCTTGTTGATTAGGTGAATTAGTATTTTTCCTCGTCTTGCACCATCTAAGGCTTAGCAGTGACTCCCAAACCAGTTGGTCTAAGGCACTAGGTGATGAAGCACCCTCGCTATATTTTTTTTATTGCTTCTTTGGTGATAACGAAACCAGTGTTCTTTTTTCTTCATCATTTTATATTTTATTCATTTATAATTTCCTTCATACTTTGGCTTTTAGACAAGAGCATTTCAAGGTATCCTCTACTATCCCGAGTTTCAAGACGTGTGTACGTGCATATAGTAGGGTATCAACATTCAAATGTTTGGCTTCCAGAATAGGAACTATTTTTCAGACTTATTTTTATCTTCAGATTAGTGACTTCCTTCATCTTACAAACCCTTGAGACAACGGCTCATAACTACTTATTACTAGTTCGTTTAAGAAAACTTCTAATTTTCTAGGTTTTCTTAAATTTTTCCAATCTTTTGGATGTAATTTTTCACTTTCTAATCTTTTATTATCTTATTTATATACAATAAAATTTATTATATGTTTTGTTCTTATGCAAAGTATGATGCAAAGTGATGCATAAATAAGTACAAACCTCCCCCAAACTTATTTTGAACAGTGTCCTCACTGTTGTCATCTGTTAAATCTCAAAAACCTGTAAGCTTGGGAGGAAAGTTTATTAGCGGGGTCAAGAAATATGGACGTGAAAATCTCCCCCAAATATATTTTTGGCTAACCATTTTGAGGACAACTTTTATTTTCAAGAGCCAAAAATACCCACCCTTCCAAACTTGAGTTAAACAATGTTAATCTTTTAAAATCATAAGAGGGGGGTAAAGTTACTAGTCTATGTAAAGCTTTATAATGATTGAAATCCAACGCCAACCATTCGAAGATTTTATCAGTGTAATGCACCTGTTGGTGGAAGAACAAGTTGAAAAGAGCCAAGAAGAAGTGGGGAAAAGATAAGTGCTGTGAAGGAGGGGGTTTGCGTCTCAACTTGGAGAGACGACACAGTGATTGTGATGATGGATTACTCGCATTCTCGTGATTGTCAAGAAGAAGGGGCGGAGGTTCAATTTCTTTGTTTTGGAAATGATTCATCTCAACACCCGTATTTGCTAAGAATGCGAGTTCATCAGCGAAGCTTTCATCGATATCCTAAAGAATAATGTCATTTGAAAGAACAGGATGATACTCAGACTCCAGAAAAGGTTCATCATCGACGTTAGATGTTGACCCGGACAACTCGAAAGAAGGGTCTGTAAGTATATTATACATATCTAGGTCAAACAGAAACGTATAATATAAGTCTGGATCTGTATCGTGAAGCTGATCAAATTCGCTACTGTCGACATCCATTAATTCGACAAAACAGACTTGAGCATGAGGATCGGAGGGTTGACTTCCCAACTTGTAAATGTTGAGCTCAATTGACCTATTCCCGAAAGATAGGTTCATAGAGCTGTTTCTACAGTTGATTACAGCATTGGAAGTAGCCAAAAAGGGACGACTTAGAATCACCGGAATTTGGTTATGTGGGTTCACTACAGGCTGTGTATCAAGAACAATAAAGTCTACAGGAAATACAAATTCCCCGATTTTCATAAACACATCCTCAAGTTCACCCCTAGATTTGATGATTGATCGGTCGGCCATCTGGAAAGTTATGTTCGAGGTCTTTAACACTCCGATACCTAGTTGCTTATCGACTGGATATGGAAGCAAGTTAACACTAGCGCCAAGGTCAACTAAAGCACGGTTAATGTGTTTATCCCCAATAGAAATAGAAATAGTAGGACAGCCAGGGTCCTTACGTTTCCTTGGTAATTGTTAGGGAAAAGCTGGGTCTAAAGTACTCGACATGAACACTTTTTTCGGCACTTGAGTCTTCCTCTTCCTAGTGCACAAGTTCTTAAGAATTTTCGAATAAGACAGAACTTGTTTTATAGCATCTAAGAGAGGTATTTTGATGTTAACTTGCTTAAACATTTCCACATGCTTCTCCATTTGGGCATTGGGTTTGTTGGCCCTAAATCTGTTTGGAAATGGATCTCTATCAATAAGCGTTGGGTCCAACATTTGTGGAGAAGTTTATGGGGGTGGGAAGGATGAAGTGGGTAGAGGGTTCGAGCCCTTGGGAAAACGGAGAATAGGCTCGGAAGAAGAAGAAGGTAAATTGGACGAAATAGGGTGAGAAGTAGAAGTAGGAATGGAAGTGGATGTGGAAGCCGGGGTGTTATTGATCAATTCATCATTATCAATTTGTTCACCCACATGATTGTCTACTACTCTTCCACATCTCAATGTGGTAATAGCACTCACATTATTATAATGCGAGGGTCCAGGATCAGGTGGTGGTTGAGATGGAAGGTTTCCTTTCTCTCTAGCACTCATTGCTGCTGTCAACTGTGCAATTTGCGCTTCCATCGATTTAATATTCTCACTTTGGGAGGCAGAGGTTTTCTTTATATCAACGATAGAAGACTTAAAATCAGCCGACATTTGAATAAAATTTGTCAGAAGCAAACTCATGGTTTGTTCAAGTGCAAAGGTGTTATTGGTTCCGGCAGAAAAAGGATCAAAGTTGTTGGCCGGATTTTGAAAATTTTTTGGTTGGTAGCGGTGCTGACTCAGTTGTGGTGGTTGCTGTTGCTGTGGAGGGACCCATTGAAATTTATTCTGGTTTGGATCCGTGTATTGAGATTGGTGTTGGATCCAAGAAAGATCATGGTGATTCCTCCAATCTTGATTATATGAGGAAGAAGAATGATCGTTTCCAGGTCTTTGCTGAAATGCGACATTAGTGCGACCTTGAAACGGTACATTCAAAGGACATTCTTCCATCAAATGTGATGGGTTTGAACAACAGCCACAACCGATTTCGGGAAGTGTTTATTGGTTTAGGGAGGCCGAAGATATTTTGTTTTCTATAGCGTCGAGCTTCCTTTGTATTGCGGCCATTTCAGCTCTCATTGTGACGGAAACATCGAGCTGATTGATATCTTCCCTAGGTGATGGTGGTCTAACACTTTCCCATTGTAAAGTGTTTTGAGCTAAATCTTCTAGATATTTCCAAGTTTCACCATCATCTTTAGACAGGAATTGACAATGACACATGGTTTCAAGCATCTGTTTTGTCGTGAAATCAATACCCTCATAGATAATTCGACACAAATCCAATCAGGGGATTCTGTGATGAGGACATTGGATAAGAAGATCCTTGAACCGTTCAAAGCATTTCCAAAATGGTTCATTGGGAAGTTGGGTAAATTTGAAGATTTCGCTCCGAATACGGCTGGTGTTGTGATTGGGATAAAATTTCATAAGGAATGCGTCCACAAATTCATCCCATTTTGAAATAGAATGTGCGGTTGTAATATAAAGCCACTTCTCAGCTAAATCGCACAACGTGAATGGGAGAAGATGTAAACGCAGAGCATCCAAAGACAGTTGTGACGTTCCAATCATTGTGCATACATTTTCAAATTTGGAGATAAAAACGTATGCCTATTCAGACTCAAGACCGTGAAATTTGGGTAACAGTTTGATAAATTGGGGATTGATTTCAAAATTTTCCCCGTTGGCAGGTGGTATAGAAAGACAGGTGGGAAGGGGGACACGTGTTGGATAGCATCTCTCTTGGAGAGAAATGCGTGGAGGATTCTGCGTACCTACGAGCGGTGGCAGAGTGGTGTTAAAGTGTGATGGATATCCATCCATCACTGTGGTGGTGGGAAAAAGAAAATGTAGAAATACCGACTTTGGGGTCGATAAGAGAAACACGGACAAAACGGGCATTAGAATCTCGTGTCCAGCCTAGCTTGCACTAAAGGGTTTAGCATAAGTGGCAGCATTGTGATAATTAGGGGAAAATATGGATTTGGTGTTTGTTTTGAAAAAATATGGATTTTGAAAAATCAAATAACAAAAAATGCACACACCAACCTAGATCTAATGGTCTCCTAGGTCAAGTCTCTAGACTGCTCTTAGACTTCAAGAAGACAAATCGCAAGATAAATCCTCTACTGCCTCTTTATCCCTTCTGTGGCCAGGTAAGTGCCAGGTAAGTGGGAGGTTCTCCAATACGTAAATAGCGGGCCTAATTAAGTAACCACTTGCCTTAGACACACTTGCCTTAGACACCATAAAAGAAACGCGGATAAGCAATAGATTACCCACGACCTTCTTGTTGGAGATAGTGCCCTCAGAGTCAATTATTGGATCACAGGCACGTGATTGCAATGATTGAGGGAGGACCTATCCCGGTAGGACAGTCTTACTCGAGATGATAATATGCTATCTTGTTTACCTTTATCATCGTGAACTGCTTTAGGTGACCTGACATGTCGCTATTACACGTTGATAAAGCCCCTAGGATTCTTGCTTGACTACCAGCAATATGATGGCGATCATATACGTGAGAGCTGGTGGTCTATAAGCACATCCTTAAAAGGTCCCTAGTCGTAGGAGTTTCGAGACAGGGCATCGATACTCCATTAGTAGACTAGTGTATACAGTCGAGACCCCGACGAGGGGCGGTGGCCGGTCTCATAAGCCACTGGTGTCAGTTGGCTCACCTAAGATGTATACAGGTGCTCATTGGGTTATGAGTACACCGGACAGGACTCGCAGGGAACATGCTAGTTGGTCTTATACCTGACGTCAGATAGCAGTTCCCTGGTGACATGTGTACAGGTTAGTTCATCGACCTGGGAATCGTCATTTGTCTCGTGTGAGTTCCCACTGTACTTTGATTACTACCCTACCACGGCTCAAAGGAGTCGTGCAAACAGGTTTTAGTTGGGTACAGTCCCGAGCCACATGGAGGCAGTGAGCGGATCTTCAGGGGTTTGTCTCTCCCGGTATTGGGGGTGAGGTCGCGCTGTGTCTAGGAGAGCCATTACACAAAGCCCTCGGCCGAGGCAGGAGATTTACTGGTTATTATTCCAGTAGTATCTCAGGGTGTTCTGGGCTACACTCCGACACGACTTGTACCGCTTTTGGGGGTCTGACTTTTACCAACCCCCTAGGCCCGACATGCGATGCTCATAGACGAACGGACCGGACTGTACGGATATTGTCTCTGACAGGCTCAGTAGGGTGTCAGGATGAGTTCGCTCATCGACGTCCTTTTTGGTCAATAGCTGGTGGCCCGTCACGTATTGGCTAATACCTCTGACGTGCTAGTGGTTAAATCCACAGCCATTGAATTGACGAGTCTTTAGAGTCCACCACACTTACAGTTACTCAAGCTTTCGGGCGAAACGCTGTAGAGGCCGTATGGAGATATGGCAGGGTCCGACCAGATACGTGCGGTATTGCACGGATCAGGATCGGACGGTTTGTACTCGTAGTCGTATGGATATATGGCAAGGGTTCGATCAGACACGTGCGGTATTGCACGGATCAGGATCAGACGGAGATTACTAGCCGGCTTTGGTTTAAGCCAGATCCTAGTTTAGTACAGTGTAGATTTTGTCTCATTGCATTTGTATCCGGATGGAATACAGATGCGGGTATGTATGCACAGTATCGGGGTTTTCCTGTAATTTATTACGGGACCAGTTTTCTGGAGTTGCCAGTTTGCATTCCGTTCCGGCCGATTTTCCTTTATTCTTTCCCGGCCGGACTTTTCCGATGGAGAGGGTTATTTGCAATTGTGCAAATAACATTTGTGGAGGGGGGGTTTCTTGCATATATATTCATTATGATATGTTTAGCATCTTTCATCCATGATGGTGCATTAATTGAGATTTGAAAGGGTATGGAGTGATAAGCATGGTTGATGTTTCTTTGCTTTATGTTGTGGTCACCATTTCTATCTCCTACACTGACCTCCCTCTTGTGATATACTTTGTCACCACCACCATTTCCAGATTGATGAGGCCGGCCACAATTTTGAGGAGAGGAAAAATGAGAGAGGTTCATTTGGTGTGGGATATTAATCATCCATCTCATTTTCATTGCTACCAAAAATCCCCATGTTCATATCTTGTTGATTCCTCCATCAAGGCGACATAACCCCAAAGAGACAAGCATCATCTACACTACATTATACAGCACATCTTGGGCACGTCGACTTGCCAGCTTCTTGCCCGAGTTGCCTCGGTATTGAGGCGGGAGCCCGTAAAAGACGCAGGCGATGTGGTGCCCTTCCGGCGAGGAGGCAACGATATAGAGACAAGACTTTCCGCGGGAGATCGGAACGATGACGAGAAGACCGGAGGACTCGGATCACTCGGTATACTTCTCTTCCCATCTCTTGTTAGCTAGTATAGGTTAATGGTTAACGATCCGGGTTTTATTGTCCGCGGTAGCGCCAGTTTCCAAGTAAGGAAAATTTTTGATTCCGCATTTTGGCCTCGGTAAGACAGCCGGGGCGCTGCCGTGGCGCAACATGGTATCAGAGCCACGCCATTAACCTTGCGTAGCTTGTTCTAGTGTGTTTTACATTTCCGATCGAACAAAATCCCAAAAAACCACATTTCGTGTGCATCAGTTTTCTGTCGAATTTTTCTGAGCTCTAAAAATTTTTCAGGTTATTGCAGAATGATGTACAGAGAATCTTAAGAATACTGCAAAAATTTGGTGACCCAATTCTTCCTTACGACCGCGGAACCGCGGCCTTAACCCCTCTCTGGCCGCGGTTCCGCCGCAGGAAGTTGGGATCAGTTCGCCATATTTTTACAGTGGGCTTGTGGACTGAAAATAAGGGTTTTGGAATATTAAATTTGGGCCCAGAATTTCTGTGAGTGCTACAGTATTGCTTGGGGGCCCACTTGTTAATTTTTGATCGATTGGATATTTTAAACACATTATTTCACAGTATTTACATTATATCTGCGACCGTGAATGTCACTTGATCGGTAAATCCCGTCTAACTGCTATAGCCCGGTTAGACGGATTTGCGAACGTAACTTTCACGTTGATGTTCTGTGTTTATGCTGTGATGTTGCGGATCGGTAGGTGGGGATAGCCTGGATGCAATGTTAGTACAGTTTTGTTTTATATGTACATTTGATATTGCGGGGCGAGCGTCCGACATGTGGACTGCCGTCACTGCCTGTTTGTATTATTCTTTTGGGGCACGACCTGGTTGCGGTCGATGTACCCGGTGTATGTATATTTTATTTTCTGTACTAGGATTACCCCGCGGAGGGGTGGACGGATAGCCGGGTTCTAGAGGGCAACGGGCCCGCATCTCATGGCATTGAGACGAAGGGGGCTTCACTCTAGGATTGGTGGGCTATTCGCCGCACTCCTAGGGGGTACAGGTTGACCCAGGAGGGGTGCCGAAGTTACCGGATTCCATAAAGCGCTGGGTGGTCCATTCACGGTGCTGAAGGGGGCTGCCTCGCTTCAGGTTTTGGTGGGTGACTTGCCACGCCCGTAGGGGTCTAGGATTTCATTGCACAGGCTATCCACACGACCAGGGGAACGTCGGGTTTCAGCAGCGGCTCTGTGAAACCCGGGGATCCCAGATATCTGTATTGTTCTGTGATGCTGTACATTTCTGTGATGTTGCATTTCTTATCACGCCTTGAGCGAATATAATATATTGGTATATATATTAGTAGATGTTGTATATGTTTTGCATCCGCGCTAGTCCAGTCCCCGCTCTGTCGTTAGTTAAGTAACCTAACGGGTGATGATGGGACCCAGTGGCGAATGCGGATGGCATATACGTACATCAGTATATTTTCGTTCTTGATGGTGTGATCAATTGATGGGACTGCGTTGATTCGGATCAATGCAAGATAAACAAAGCTATTCTGATGTTGTTGGAACATTTTTCAAAAAGGCTGTTATAGCAAGGACGTTCACTTTTGTTTTGCATCGTGGTATTCATTTGGAATATCCTGCTCCTCAGTCGACGAGGCAAGGGCCGAGATCCCTTCACCGGGAGTGACCCCTTGGACAAAAGTTTGCGTCAGGGCATTAACATCACTATAGCCGATTACTTTTGCTTTGCATCGTGGTATTCAGTTGGAATATCCTGCACCTCATTCTACGGGGAAAGAGCCGAGATCCCTTCACCGGGAGTGACCTCTTTAGCAAAGGTTTTCGTCACTATATTTTTATAAAAAGTTATCCGGTTCCTTCAACGATATCAAGTTCATTACGTTAAAGGTTTTTCGCCAAAAACCAGCCGTAGCCCTCCGTCATTTCAGATCAGTATTGCTTAGTATTCGCGCTACGTTTGTCGTTGCTATTCGCCGAGGCGTAGTGTGCGGTAGCTCTGTAATACTTTCTGTCGTATGGATATGTGGATTGGTTAGGACAGTCGTACGACTTTGTTGATTATTCGTCAAGGGTCATGCGGGTGGGTTTAACGCAATCAAGATAATGACGGGTTGAACTTGACTAGGACCTTTTGATTTGTTGATTATTCGTCAAGGTCACTTGGGTCCTAGGGGTAACAATCACATCGGGAGTTTCAAAAGAACTGAAACTTGCCAGACATACGCATACCTTCTGGAGTGTGGTGATGTGAGTGGATTCCGTCACGTTATCATGCGATGATAGTTGGATCCCGATTCCCAATGATGAGTTGGTTTACTCCTCGGGTGACCCCGACTAATTCTTCTTTCAGGTTTGGAGGAGAATTTAAGGTACAGTAGGAGGTTTCCTGATTAGATAAATTGGTAACCATTCTGATCTAGGTTAGAGTGCACGCTGAGTTTTCTTTTCTCTCTCTCTTTGGCAGCGACCATTGACCCGACCTTAGACTATGACTCAGTGACCAAGTTGACCGAACCTTCTTAACACTGGCTTTTGGATTGTCAGAGTTGCAAACCTCATTGCTAGTCCTACTTTTACCCTTTTCTCCAGGACACCCCGTATTACTACGAACGTCTACTTCCATTGGACAAAACCATCGTATGGTTATATACGAACTCGAAGGAATTCGAGGATGGTTTCCGGTTCTGGAGAAAAACGGATAGGATTATTCAGTTGTCTTTTCCTTTTACCTTCTCTCAAGTTGTGAGTACTCCTTGGTTTAGGAGATAGTACACCTATTACGCAAATTGGATAGTCTTCTTCCAAACCTTAGGCCGGTGCCTAATGGTGGGGAATGAAGAAAACCAATTAGCATAACGATGGTGTGCAGAAGGTATTAAGATTAAGACAAAGCAAGGGATTAGTAAGAGGGCAAAGTAAATTGCGACTGATATTCACGACCAAACCAAGTATTACTTCGCCAATCCTAAATCACCTTTGTATTTCTCCAGGACACTCCATATCACTACGAAGATCCACAGTTTATTGGATACTCCATCGTATGGTTATATACGAACTCGAAAGGAACTTGTTCCAGTTCGGGGATGGATTATGGTCCAGGAGAAATAGGAATACAGTTTATTCGGTTGTCTTTTATCTTCACCTTCTCTCGCATTGCGAGTGCTCCTAGGACTAGGACAGTACACCAATTATGCTTATTGGATAGTCTTCTTCCAAACCATAGGCAGGTGCCGAACGGTAGGGAAGGAAGAAAACCATTTGGCCTAAGGGGTGTGCAGAAGGTAATGACTAAAGACATATAAAGGGATTTGGAGAGGTGGCAAAGAATTATACGGTTATAGTTGTGGATCTGGATAATGGTAGAGGCATTACTAGGAATACCAGGATACCCCATCGAAACATTTCAATGTTTCAGTTCAACTGTGTACTGTTAAAAGAAAACTGATTTCCCGATTATACACTTGCTCCAGGGTATGTATTTACCTGGTTGGATTCTCACATCTGTATGGTTTTACAGATGATGAGTGGGAGTAAGTTATTGGGAATTAGGTGACCATCCTCATTATATCGGGATTCGTTGTAATTGGTGATATTTGAGGAAGCCACCTGGGTTGTTTGCCGGTCGGCAAATATTTGGTTTTGAATATCCGCTGTTGTGCACCGATTTCAAATTGATATATCTGTACGTCTATTTTCATAGAGTGAGATATACCTTTTGATATTATGTCGATGACATTTACCTATATCAGTGGATGGTTAGGTAAGGAGCATTAAACAGCGGTGTAATTCTTCTTAAACATAAGTACAGTTTTCAACCTACGACGCACAGTGAAAGAGTTGTTAGACTCAGCGGACTTATACAGAGTATTGTATGTTGTCCAGTATCCATTAGGACAGAGGGGTTGGTCCTCATACTATATTCTGTTTACTTTTAACTTCTCTAGTTTTTAGACAGGTGTTTCGTTGAAACACAGGGTCTGAATTTTGAGAAGTTATAGGTATTTGAATAAAGTAGAGAACCAGGTATTGCAAGTATCGGGATTCCTCAAGGTGATCGAAGATGTAGATACTTGTGTATGGTATTCAGTTAATAGTAATGATTAAGAGATCTTGCTTCTCTTTTGGGTTACTCATAATTGGAAGCATTCCTAAGTTGAGTGACGCTGATCGGCCTTTTTCATTAAGTTGACATGCACTGGAGACAGCTGCATGATTTGAATCTGGTTCCAATTAAATCAGTGCCTCTGTTTCTATATTGGATATAGAACAGTTCATATCTTGACATTGTTAAGGTACGGGGAGTTGTCCGGCTTATACTTAAAACTAGACTCTGGATAACTCAAGGCACGTTTCTGTAATGGCTGTTTGTGGGTTGACCCAGGCTATGACGAGGGTTGACTTTCTACCATCTGGAAGATCAATGGTGATATTGTTCTTGACTCGCCACAGTTTTAATAAAAATGGATTTTTTCAGAAAACAGTAGTGGGAGTATGGTAGAACGGGAAGTGATTCCAGAACCGCAAACGATTACTGAAGATTTGATAAGAACCTAAAGATTCAACCTGGTTTGACATTCCATTGGCCACTCCGCAGATTTGGTGGGTAACCTCAGGCACTCGAGAGGTACTTCGGTATGCTCAAGGACGGTTGCAGGGAAGTTCTTGTTTACCCACACTCGCCATTGTTGTTGTTCCAGGCTGCGAGACCCGGCAGGAGGATGAGTATAGCGTCGTTCTAAACTAGCTTTAGAAGTGCACGTCTATATGACTCTGCCAGAGGGTTGTCGTAATCAGTGGGAGCAGCGGAAGCATTGGTGGACATCAGGCTTATGTCTATTTATAGACTAAAGCAGATATATCGGAGATAGATCATCTATTTCTGACGTAACAGTCATAGATTTGACTTCATCAGAATAGGGGATGGATCTGTTGAGAAGGTAGTAGGGTGTGATATCCTGGTGTTTGGATGACATACACATAGTAGGAAAAGAAACTCCTATACTACGATCGGTTATACTTTGGTCGTCACACAGTGGTTTCTCCACATGGGACTTGGACATAATATCTGACATACTGGTTACTAGATCTATGGTTTTAGATCTAGATTTGGGTGGTTTCCCAATCTGGGTACTTAAACAGCATTCTAAGAGTACTTAGAATCGATGACTCCTGGCATGGTAGTGTACCTGCAGGTAATGGAGTCACCCTCTCTAAAGGTGTCTTACAGACTAAAGAGGAGAGGGATACGCATGATTGACAGATCACTTGCTTTGGCAATTGAGTCAATCATGAGATGTCAAGTACCACACCAGATGTTGTTCTTGCAGTAGATGCAATAAGTTGATATTAATTCAATCCTGGAGAAACAATCGGAAGCAGTTTTAAGACATAAGTGCGTGTTCTAGGGATGTGATAACGACAGCCTCCTTTAGGAGACGGTTATCATTCCAGGCTTCCAAGGTGACCTGGATGGCAGATTGGCTGTCGGAGTTATAGTTTTCCCTCTGACGAGGGGCAGTATATTGGACATGTGGTCCAGGTGGATACTGAGGGAAGGCATGGCACAGGATACTGATTAAGTTCAGTTAACGATACAGTCTAAGAAGTCTGGATTTGGAGTTCATTTATGAACCAGGTCCCATCAGACATCCAGACATTCCAAGACAGGTATTGCTCATTTCGGGAGATGGTTTTCTCCGCGAACTTGAGATATAGAGAGACATAGAAAGACACATCACAACGGATCCACTCACTGAGGCTATTCCTCGAACGCAATAGTTTCGCAAACGAGCTTTGGAGACTGACTAGTAGAGGAGTTGGGTGCTCGGTATCACACTGGCTGTGAGTATGCGACATCGCAATAATTAGCCTTGAGTGCAAGTAAGAGATTGTTGGAGATAGTGCCCTCAGAGTCAATTATTGGATCACAGGCACGTGATTGCAATGATTGAGGGAGGACCTATCCCGGTAGGACAGTCTTACTCGAGATGATAGTATGCTATCTGGTTTACCTTTATCATCGTGTACTGCTTTAGGTGACCTGACATGTCGCTATTACACGTTGATAAAGCCCCTAGGATTCTTGCTTGACTACCAGCAATATGATGGCGATCATATACGTGAGAGCTGGTGGTCTATAAGCACATCCTTAAAAGGTCCCTGGTCGTAGGAGTTTCGAGACAGGGCATCGATACTCCATTAGTAGACTAGTGTATACAGTCGAGACCCCGACGAGGGGCGGTGGCCGGTCTCATAAGCCACTGGTGTCAGTTGGCTCACCTAAGATGTATACAGGTGCTCATTGGGTTATGAGTACACCGGACAGGACTCGCAGGGAACATGCTAGTTGGTCTTATACCTGACGTCAGATAGCAATTCCCTGGTGACATGTGTACAGGTTAGTTCATCGACCTGGGAATCGTCATTTGTCTCGTGTGAGTTCCCACTGTACTTTGATTACTACCCTACCACGGCTCAAAGGAGTCGTGCAAACAGGTTTTAGTTGGGTACAGTCCCGAGCTACATGGAGGCAGTGAGCGGATCTTCAGGGGTTTGTCTCTCCCGGTATTGGGGGTGAGGTCGCACTGTGTCTAGGAGAGCCATTACACAAAGCCCTCGGCCGAGGCAGGAGATTTACTGGTAGGTATTCCAGTAGTATCTCAGGGTGTTCTGGTCTACACTCCGACATGACTTGTACGGCATTTGGGGGTCTGACTTTTACCAACCCCCTAGGCCCGACATGCGATGCTCATAGACGAACGGACCGGACTGTACGGATATTGTCACTGACAGGCTCAGTAGGGTGTCAGGATGTGTTCGCTCATCGACGTCCCTTTTGGTCAATAGCTGGTGGCCCGTCACGTATTGGCTAATACCTCTGACGTGCTAGTGGTTAAATCCACAGCCATTGTATTGACGAGTCTTTAGAGTCCACCACACTTACAGTTACTCAAGCTTTCAGGCGAAACGCTGTAGAGGCCGTATGGAGATATGGCAGGGTCCGATCAGATACGTGCGGTATTGCACGGATCAGGATCGGACGGTTTGTACTAGTAGCCGTATGGATATATGGCAAGGGTTCGATCAGACACTTGCGGTATTGCACGGATCAGGATCGGACGGATATTACTAGCCGGCTTTGGTTTAAGCCGGATCCTAGTTTAGTACAGTGTAGATTTTGTCTCATTGCATTTGTATCCGGACGGAATACAGATGCGGGAGTGTATGCACAGTATCGGGGTTTTCCTGTAATTTATTACGGGGCCAGTTTTCTGGAGTTGCCAGTTTTCATTCCGTTCCGGCCGGTTTTCCTTTATTCTTTCCCGGCCGGACTTTTCTGATGGAGGGGGTTATTTGCAATTGTGCAAATAACATTTGTGGAGGGGGGTTTCTTGCAAATATATTCATTATGATATGTTTAGCATCTTTCATCCATGATGGTGCATTAATTGAGATTTGAAAGGGTATGGAGTGATAAGCATGGTTGATGTTTCTTTGCTTTATGTTGTGGTCACCATTTCTATCTCCTACACTCACCTCCCTCTTGTGATATACTTTGTCTCCACCACCATTTCCAGATTGATGAGGCCGGCCACAATTTTGAGGAGAGGAAAAATGAGAGAGGTTCATTTGGTGTGGGATATTAATCATCCATCTCATTTTCATTGCTACCAAAAATCCACAAGTTCATATCTTGTTGATTCCTCCATCAAGGCGACATAACCCCAAAGAGACAAGCATCATCCACACTACATTATACAGCACATCTTGGGCACGTCGACTTGCCAGCTTCGTGCCCGAGTTGCCTCGGTATTGAGGCGGGAGCCCGTAAAAGACGCAGGCGATGTGGTGCCCTTCCGGCGAGGAGGCAACGATATAGAGACAAGACTTTCCGCGGGAGATCTGGACGATGACGAGAAGACCGGAGGACTCGGATCACTCGGTATACTTCTCTTCCCATCTCTTGTTAGCTACTATAGGTTAATGGTTAACGATCCGGGTTTTATTGTCCGCGGTAGCGCCAGTTTCCAAGTAAGGAAAATTTTTGATTCCGCATTTTGGACTCGGTAAGACGGCCGGGGCGCTGCCGTGGCGCAACACTTCTTCTATCCTAATTGAGCGCGACGGTCCTTAGAGTCTTGTCTAGATATTTTTTAATTAATGAAGGGTGATGCGGATGCTAGTTTTGTGATTTTTGAGGCTTAGAAAGGGTAATGAAATGCCCACCTAACCTGAATTTGGTCTTTGCCCCTTAATTTCCGTATTAAAATATGCAAACAACCAAGATCAAAACACGCAGAAAAATTTCTTTTAGCAGCGCTGCGAATTTTGCAAAGAATCCTGCACAAAATTGATATTGGACAAGATCAGAGAGGAGAGGAGAGTACAGAGAGCAAACCTGAAAAATTTCACACCGTGAAAACCCTAAACAAAAAACGCCTCATTGGCCGCGGATCCGTGGTGGGAAGGAGGGATTAGGGTTTCAAAATTTTTCTGTAGCTTCTTTGACTCCTCTGGGATTTGCAGAACTTCTCTAAATCTTGATGGCAGTGCTACAATGATTCCAGATTCCCTCGCAAAAATTCACAACCAATCGTTAAGCACTTGATACGAATTTGATCTAAAAAATTCTGATGGAATAATAATTTTTCAACTCAAATAACAAAAACAAATAAAATAACACACATCCCCGGCAACAGCGCCATATGATTGATCATCTTCGTGTGTATTTGGAAAAGTTTTAATCACAACCAAAGAAATTTATACCGCAATCAATTAACGGTATCGATGTAGCGCGTTAATTGTTAGTGTACGGTAGCGCCCTAGCCGTCTGTCCGAGGCGAAAATGCGGAATCGAAAACTTTTTCTTGACTAGAAACCGGTGCTATCGTATACTTTATATCCGGATCGAAACATTAACCTAGAACTACCTAACTAGAGAAGGGTTGGAAAGGCTATACGGAACAATCCGTATCCTTCGGTCTTTGGCCACCATCCTAAGCTCCTCGCGACATCTCCGTTCTCGATCTCCTCATCGGAAAGGGCACCACATCTTCGAGTCTTTTTACTGGCTCCCGATTCATCCGAGGCAACTCGGGCACGAAGTTCGCCAGCCGACGTGTCCAAGGCAATGTGGAGAATGTTTGTGGCAACTTAATCTCTTGCATCCAATGCATGGATGGAAGTTAAAGATGATGTCATCAATGGAGATTGTGAACTAGAGGAAGAAGAAGAAGAGGAGCCATTTTCTTTTGTGTTGTTATGATAATGAGAGTGAGAGCAAGAATAAAATTACAAGAGCTAACCCCTTTGTATGGCTGCCCTTCCTCTCTCCTTTTATCATATCAACGCACACATCAAACAATAATGTGACATATGCACATAAAAAGAGACCATGAGTCACTACCCTTGCACATGCCACATTAAATGCACTCCATGATAATTTCTAGCTCATAATTTCCACATATCAACATTAACCCAAATGTTTACAACAACAAAAAGATACAGCAACATCCAAACTAAACCCGTGACGGATCACAAGGATACCCCTCACCTGTATATACATACCTGCACCCACATTCCGACTGAATGCGAATGCGATGAGACTAAAGTAATCTAACAAATCTAATACTAGGATCCAGCTTAAACCAAAGCCCACTAATATGATCCGCCCGATCATGATCTGTGCACTACTGCACGTATAAGATCGGACCCTGCCATATATCATACGGCCTCTACAACGTTTCACCCGAAACTTGAGAAATTTTATGTGGGGGACTCTAAAGATTCGTCAATACTTTGGCTGTGGATTTAACCACTAGCACGTCAGAGGTACTAGCCGTACGTAACGGGCTACCAGGTATTGACCAAAAGGGAGGTCGATGAGCGAACTCATCCTGACACCCTACTGAGCCTGTCAGTGACAATATCCGTACAGTCCGGTCCGTTCGTCTATGAGCATCGCATGGCGGGCCTAGGGGGTTGGTAAAAGTCAGACCCCCATAAGCGGTACAAGTCGTGTCGGAGTGTAGCCCAGAACACCATGATATACTACTGGAATACCTACCAGTAAATCTCCTGCCTTGGCCAAGAAATTTGTGTAATGGCTCTCCTAAACACAGCGCGATCTCACCCCCAATACCGGGAGAGACGAAACCCCTGCCGATCTGCTCACTGCCTCCATGTGGCTCGGGACTGTACCAAACTAAAACCTGTTTCCACGACTCTTTTGAGACGTGGTAGGGTAGTAATCAAAGCACAGTGGGAACTCAAACGAGACAAATGACGATCTCAAGTCGATGAACTAACCTGTACACATGTCACCAGGGAACTGCTATCTGACGTCAGGTATAATGCCAACTGACATGTTCCCGACGAGTCCTGTCCTGTATACTCATAACACAATGAGCTCCAGTATACATCTTAGGTGAACCAACTGACACCAGTGGCTTGTGAGACTGGCCACCGCCCCTCGTTGGGGTCTTGACTGTATACACTAGTCTACTCTGGAGTATCGATGCCCTTTCTCGAAAACTCCCACGACTAGGGACCTTTTAAGGATGTGCTTATAGACCCCAGCTCCCACGTATATGATCGCCATCATACTTCTGGCTGTCAAGAAAGAATCCTAAGGGCTCTATCAACGTGTAATAGCGACCTGTAAGGTCACCTGAAGCAGCAAATGATGATAAAGATAAACAATGGTAGCATACTATTCTCTATCAACGTGTAATAGTGAACTACAATGTCACCTAAAGCATGTACATGATGATAAAGACAAACCAGATAGTATATAAACCACTCGAGTAAAACTGTCCTACCGGTATAGTTCCTCCCTCAATCATTGCAATCACGTGCCAGTGATTTAATAATTGACTCTGAGGGCACTATATCCAACAATCTCCCACTTGCACTCAAGGCTAATTATTGCGATGTCGCATACTTATAGCCCGTGTGATACCGAACACCCAATTCCTCTATTAATCAGTCTCACAAAGCCCGTTTGCGAAACTATTGCGTTCGAGGAATAGCCTCAGTGAGTGGATCCGCTCTAATGTTTCTTTCTATGTCTCTCTTTATCTCAAGTTCGCGGAGAAAGCCATCTCCCGAAATGAGCAATAACCGTCTTAGAATATGTCTGGATATCTGATGGGACCTAGCTCATAAATGAACACCAAATCCAAACTTCTTAGACTGTATCGTCAACCGAACTTAATCAGTATCCTGCGTCATGCCTCACTCAGTGTCCGCTTGGATCACCTGTCCAAAACACTGCCCCTCGTCAGAAGGAAAACTATAACTCTCACAGTCACTCTGTCATCCAGGTCACCTTGGAAGCATGGAATGATAACAGTCTCCCGAAGGAGGATGCTGCTATCATATCCCTAGAACATCCACTTATGATCTAAAACTGCTTCCGATCGTTTCTCCAGGATTGGATCAATATCAACATATTGCATCTTATGCAAAAACAATATCTGGTGTGGCACTTGACATCTCATGATCAATTCAATTGCCTAAGCAAGTGATCTACCAATCATGCACATCCTTCTCCCCTTTAGTCTGTAAGACTCCTTTAGAGAGGGTGATTCCATTACCTACTGGTATACTACCGTTCTAGGAGTCGTCCATTCTAAAACAGCTGTAGAATGCCGTCTAAGTACCCAGATTGGGAAACTACCCAAATCTAGATCTAAAACCATAGATCTAGTAACCAGAATGTCTGATATAATATCCAAGTCCAATGTGGAGAAACCACTGTGTAACAACCAAAGTATAACCGATCGTAGTATAGGAATTTCACTTCCTACTCTGTGTATGTCATCCAAACAGCAGGACATCACACCCTACTACCTTCTTAACAGATCAATCCCCTATTTTGATGAAGTCAAACCTATGACTGTCACATCAGAAATAGATGATCTATCTCCGCTATATATGCTTTAGTTCATAAATAGACATAAGCTACTTGTCCACCAATGCTTCCGCTGCTCCCACAAACTATGACAACCCTCTGACAGAGTCATATACACGTACACTTCTAAAGCCAGTTCAGAACGACGCTATACTCATCCTCCTGCCGGGTCTCATAGCCTGGAACAACAGTAGAGTCAAGTCCCTACTTAGCTTCCGCTGCTCCTACTGACCACGATATGTAAGTCTACGCTAGCGCCCCGGCCGTCTACAGACGCCAAATGCGGAACAAAAACTTTTTATCTGGCGCTATCGTATACTTTAACCCGGATCTGCCATTATTGCTAAACTAACAAACTGTAAAGAGTGTAGAAAGGTTATACCGAACGATCCGAGTGCTTCGTTCTTTAACCATCATCCCACGCTCCGTTGCGGCTGCTCTGATCTCGTCGATCTCCGATATCCTCGTCGAGGTGGCACCACATCGACGTTTCTTTAAACGGGCTCCCGCCTCTGACTTGAGGAAACTCGGTCGTCAAGTTTGCTAAAAGAGACGACCAAGAATGATGTAGAGAATGAGTAGATGACTTTGTCTCACTTCGTCCAAGTCCGTTGACGATCGGTTAATGAGGTTGCCGATGGAAATGAAATGGAACAAGAAATGAACTATGAAATTTCCATATACTTTAAACCATAGTCTTTTTACCAAAAATGAAATCAATCACTCTCTCTCTCTCACAAGGTTGGCCGGCCACTATATAATCAAGAAGGAGGTGATGGTAGGAGCAATCAAGGGGGGTGACAATAAACAAGAAGCTTATCCTCATCACAAAAGAATAATAATGACTCACTAAGAAACATTGAATCTAAACACCCTTAGTCATCAAGCATTAATGGCACCATTAATGCACTAATGACTCACCAATCCATGTCACCCTCTCTAGAACCTTCTAGAAGCTTCCACACTCATCTCAAGAAAAGATAAATCCGTCTTTAACCGAATGTTAAAAGACGGCTGATAGAAAACTGGAAACTGGCAACTTCCAAAAGTGATCCTGAAACGACTTTCAGGATAACCCCGAAACTGTATAAATATACCCGCATTTGTATTACGACCGAATACAAATGCAACTGAGACAAAGTTATTATATCTACTCAATATAATACTCGGATCCGGCTTAAACCAAAACCGACCAGTATCATCTGCCCGAAAAATAACACGTGCGTAAACGCACGTGCATTTTCCGAACCCTACCATAAAACCATGCGGCCTCTACAACGTTTCGCCCGAACTTGGGAAACTGTCTGTGGGGAACTCTAATGACTTGTCAGTACCCTGGCAGTGGGTTTAACCACAAACCATCAGCGGCACTAGCAATGCGTAACGGCTGCCCATGGACTGACCTCAAGGGAGGCTGATGAGCGAACTCATCCAGAAACCCTACTGAGCCTAACAGTGACAATGTATATACAGTCCGGTCCGTTCGTCTATGAGTATCGCATATCTGCCTAGGGGGCTAGTAACGTCAGACCCCCAATAGCAGAATAAGTCGTGTCGGAGTGAAGCCCAATAACACCCTGAGATACTACTGGAGTACCTACCAGTAAATCTCCATCCATGGCCATGGACTTTGTGTAATGGCTTGTTGGAGATAGTGCCCTCATAGTCAATTATTGGATCGCAGGTACGTGATTGCAATGATTGCGGAGGACCTATCCCGGTAGCACAGTCTTACTCGAGATGATAGTATGCTATCTGGTTTGCCTTTATCAGTCGTGTACATGTTCAGGTGACGGATTGCATGTTACACTTTGATAGAGCCCTTAGGATCTTGCTTTACTACCAACAGTATGATGGCGATCATATACGTGAGAGTTGGTTAGTTTATATGCATATCCTTAATTGTGGTCCCTAGTCGTGGGAGTTTCGAGACAGGGCATCGATACTCCGGAGTAGACTAGTGTATACAGTCGAGACCCCGACGAGGGGCGGTGGCCGGTCTCACAAGCCACTGGTGTCAGTTGGATCACCTAAGATGTATACATGTGCTCGTTGGGTTATGAGTATACCGGACAGGACTCGCCGGGAATCTGCTAGTTAGTACTATACCTATCGTCAGATAGCAGTTCCCTGGTGACATGTGTACAGGTTAGTTCAATCGACCTGAGGTCGTCATTTGTCTCGTGTGAGTTCCCACTGTGCTTTGGTTTCTACCCTACCACGGCTCAAAGGAGCCGTGCAAACAGGTAGTTTTTGGGTACAGTCCCGAGCCATATGGAGGCACGTGAGCGGATCGGCAGGGGATTCGTCTCTCCCGGTATTGGGGGCGAGGCCGTGCTGTGTCTAGGAGAGCCATTACACAAAGTCCATGGCCATGGCAGGAGATTTACTGGTAGGTACTCCAGTAGTATCTCAGGGTGTTATTGGGCTTCACTCCGACACGACTTATACTGCTATTGGGGGTCTGACGTTACTATCCCCCTAGGAGGATATGCGATACTCATTGACGAACGGACCGGACTGTATATACATTGTCACTGTTAGGCTCAGTAGGGTTTCTGGATGAGTTCGCTCATCGGCCTCCCTTGAGTGTGCTCATCGGCCTCCCTTGAGGTCAGTCCGTGGGCAGCCGTTACGCATTGCTAGTGCCGCTGACGGTTTGTGGTTAAACCCACTGCCAGGGTACTGACGAGTCATTAGAGTCCCCCACAGACAGTTTCCCAAGTTTGGGCGAAACGTTGTAGAGGCCGTATGGTTTTATGGCAGGGTTCGGAAAATGCACGTGCGTTTACGCACGTGTTATCTTTCGGGCAGATAATACTGGTTGGCTTTGGTTTAAGCCGGATCCGAGTATTATATTGAGTAGGTATAATATCTTTGTCTCAGTTGCATTTGTATTCGGTCGTAATACAAATGCGGGTATATTTATACAGTTTCGGGGTTATCCTGAAAGTTGTTTCAGGATCACTTTGGGAAGTTGCCAGTTTCCAGTTTTCTATCAGCCGTCTTTTAACATTCGGTTAAAGACGGATTTATCTTTTCTTCAGTTGAGGTGAGTCATCATTCTAGAAGCTTCTAGAAGTGATGATGAGGCTAGTGAGTCATTAGTGCATTAATGGTGTCATTAATGCAATGATGACTAAGGGTTTTAAGGTTCATTGTTTCTAATGACTCATGGTTTTTGCATTTATTGTTTTCATACATGATATTATTTCTTATGGTCACCTCCCTCCTCCTACCATCACCTCCCTCATGATATATTTGTGGCCGGCCACCCTTGAGAGAAGAGAGAGATTGATTTTCATTTATGGAGAGAAAAGACTATGGTTTTGGGTGTATGGAAATTTCATATCTCGGTTCGTTCCATCACCCGATTAAAATGGCAACTTCATTAACCGATCGTCCACGGACTTGGACGAAGTGAGACAAAGTCATCTACTCATTCTTTACATCAATCTTGGTCGTCTCTTTTAGCAAACTTGACGATCGAGTTGCCTCAAGTCAGAGGCGGGAGCCCGTTTAAAGAATCAGTGATGTGGTGCCACCTCGACGAGGAGATCGGAGATCGACGAGATCGGAGCAGCCGCAACGGAGCGTGGGATGATGGTTGAAGAACGAAGGACTCGGATCGTTCGGTATAACCTTTCTACACTCTTTACAGTTTGTTAGTTTAGCAATAATGGCAGATCCGGGTTAAAGTATACGATAGCGCCAGTTAAAAAGTTTTTGTTCCGCATTTGGCGTCTGTAGACTGCCGGGGCGTTAACGTAGACTTACAGTGGTATCAGAGCCTAACCATTTTGCTATACTAACTTGTGCTAACGTGTTCAAAACTTCGATCGAACCGAAAATCAAAAACGGCAAAATCCTAGCTCGACAGTTTCTGTTGTTTTTAAATGGTCTCAAAAATTAATTCTGCATGTCTTGAAAATCCGTGATGGGTTTTTAAAGCGTACGGACAAAATTTGAGCAATTGATCTCACCAGAGCGCCGCGGATTAGCGGCCAAACCCATGGTTTAGCCGCTCATCCGCGGCCATTCTAGGGGATCAGTGCACCAAATTTTTTCTGTGTGTTTTCTGTTGGATTTTGGGATTTTTGGTAAATATCGTTTTGGCCCAGGTTTTGTTACTGTTCACCAGTAAGTCGTGGGGCCCACTTTTTGATATTTGGTCGATCGAAATTTAAATATGTTAGTTTACAGTACTTGCATTATATCTCCGACCGGGAATGTCATTTGATCGGTAAACCGCGTCTGATTGCTATAGTTCTTTTAGACGGGTTTGCGAACGTGACATTCGCGTTGATGTTCTGTGTTGTGCTGTGATGTTGCGGATTTGTCGTGGTGGATAGCAGTGTGCAATGGTAGTACAGTTTGAGTTTATTTGTACATTCGATATTGCGGGGCGAGCGTCCAACTTGTGGACTGCCGTCACTGCCTGTTGTATAATATTCTTTTGGGGCACGACCAGGTTGCAGTCGATGTACCTATTGTACTATTTTTCATTACTGTACTAGGTTTTGCCCCGAGACGGAGTGCACGGATAGCCGAGTTCTGGAGGGCAACGGGTCCACATCTCATGGCTTTGGGAGGCAGAGGGGCCCCACTCTAAAATTGGCAGACTATTCGCCGCACTCGTAGGGGGTACAGGTTGACCCAAGAAGGGGTGCTCAATTTACCGGATTCCGTGAAGTGCCGGGTGTTCCATTCACTATGCTGTGGGGGACTGCCTCGCTTCAGGTTTTGGCGGGTAACGTGCCGCTCCCGTAGGGGTCTAGGTTTCATTGCACAGGCTATCCACACGACAGGGGAACATCGGGTTTCAGCAGCGGCTCTGTGAAACTCGGGGATCCCGGATTATCTGTATTGTTCTGTGATGCTTATTACTTTTCTGTAATGTTGCATACTATCACGCCTGGAGCGATTATTGTATATTGGTTTATATACTATTAGATGTTGTATATGTTTTACACCCGCGCTAGTCCAGTCCCCGCTCTGTCGTTAGTTAAGTAACCTAACGAGTGATGACGGGACCCAGTGACGAATGCGGATGGCATATACGTACATTTTATTTTCGTTCTTTTCTGGTGTGAGTATTGATGGGACTGCGTTGATTCTGATCAACGCAAAGTAAAACAAACCTGTTTTCAGTTGTTGGAAAAAATTTAAAAAGTGTTGTTACAAAGACGTTTCCTTTTGTTATGCATAGCGGTATTCAGTGGAATATCCTGCACCTCATTCGACGGGGCAAGGGCCGATATCCCTTCACCGGGACTGACCCCTTGGGCAGAAGTATGCGTCAGAGTAATAACTTCACTATAGTCGATTACAAGTTGTTTTGCATAGCGGTATTCAGTGGAATATCCTGCACCTCATTCCACGAGGAAAGAGCCGAGATCCCTTTACCGGGAATGACCTCTTTAGCAAAAGGTTTTCGCCACTATATTTTTATAAAAAGCTATCAGGTTCCTTCAGCGATATCAAGTTCACTACGTTAAAGGTTTTTCGCCAAAAACCAGTCGTAGCCCTCCGTCGTTTCTTATGGATGGTCAGTAGTATTCAAGCTATGGTTGTTGGCTTTCGTCAAGGCATAGTGTTTGGTAGCTGCTGGGTATTCATTTGTTGCATAGATAGATGAGTTGGTTTGGGACAGTCGTATTACCTTGTTGGCTTTCGTCAAGGGTATGTACGGGTGGGTTCAAATTAACAAGATAACGACGGGCATAACTTGACATATGACTTATGATTTGTTGACTTTCGCCAAGGTCATAAGCGCATGGGGCAAAAATCATATCGGGATTTTCTAAAGAAACTGAAACTTACCAAGTATGCGCATACCATCTGGAGTATGAGTAACGTGGATGCATTCCATCACGTTATCATGCGATGAGAGTTGGATCCCGATTCCCACTGATGAGTTGGTTTACTCTTCGGGTGATCCCGATTGATTCTTCTTTTGGTTTGGAGGAGAATTTGACAGGACAGTGGGAGGTTTCCGGATTAGATAAAGTGATAACCATTCTGATCTAGGTTAGAGTGCACGCAGAGTGTTTCTTTTCTCTCTCTCTTTGGCTGCGACCTTTGACCGACCCTAGACTATGACTCAGTGACCAGGTTGACCGAACCTTCTTAAAATACTGGCTTTTGGATTGTCTATGTTGCATAAGTCATTGCCACTCCTTCTTTTACCCTTTGAATTTCTCAGAACACCCTTATTACTACGGATATCCACTTCCATTGGATAGATCCATCGTATGGTTATATACGAACTCGAAGGGACTTCTTCGAGGATGGATCCAGGTTCAGGAGAAATAGAATTGGTTTATTCAGTTGTCTTTTATTATCACCTTCTCTCAGGTTGCGAGAGCTCCTTGGTTTAGGAGAGTACACCTATTACGCTTATTGGATAGTCTTATTCCAAACCATAGGCTGGTGCCGAAAGGTAGGGAATGAAGAAAACCAATTAGCCTAAGTAGGGTGTGCAGAAGGTAATATGTAAAGACAAAATAAAGGGATTAGAAAGAGGGCAAAGTAAATTGCGACTGATATCATTCACGACCAAAACCGCGTACTTCATCGCCACTCCTATTTCACCTTTAAAAGAATAAGGTATTATTCAGTTGTCTTTTATCATCACCTTCTCTCAGTTGCGAGTACTCCTTGGTTTAGGAGGGTACACCTATTATGCTTACTGGATAGTCTTCTTCCAAACCATAGGCTGGTGCTGAACGGTAGTGAAGGAAGAAAACAATTTAGCCTAACGATGGTGTACAGAAGGTAACGACTAAAGACAAATAAAGGGATTTGGAGAGACGGCAATAAAATATACGGTTGAAGTCATGAATTGGATTATGCAAGAGGCATTACTATGAATACCAGGATACCTCTACGAAACATTTTCATGTTTCAGTTCATTGTTAAAGGAAAAACTGTTTTCCCGATTAGACACTTACTCCAAGGGTATGTATTTACCAGGTTTCATTCTCATATCTGTATGGTTTTACAGATGATGAGTGGGAGTAAGATATTGGGAATTAGGTGATTATCCTCATTATATCGGAATTCGTTGTAATTGGTGATATTTGAGGAAATCGCCAGGGTACAGTTTTCAACCTACAACGCACAGGTTTTGAGTTGTTTAACTCAGCGGACTTATACAGAGTATTGTATGTTGTCCAAGTGTCCTTCAGGACAAAGGGGTAGGTCCTCGTACTATGTTCTGCTTACTTATAACTTCTCTAGTATTTAGACAAGTGTTTCGTAGAAATATAAGGTCTAAGTTTTGAGAAGTTGTGGGTATAAGAATAAAGTAGAGAATCAGGTATCACAAGTATCGGGATTCTTCAAAGAGATCGAAGATGTAGATTCTTGTGATTGGTATTCAGATGATAGTGATGGTTTTGAGAAACGAGTTTTCTCTTTCAGGTTGCTCATAATTGGATGGATTCCTAAGTTGAGTAATGCTGATTAGCCTCTTTCCATTAAGTTGATATGCACTGGAGACAGCTGCATGATTTGAATATGGTTCCAATTAAATAAGTGCCAAAGTTTCTGTATTGGATATAGAATGGATCGTACCTCAAAAGAAATTAAGGTACGGGGAGTTGTCCAGCTTATGCTTAAAACCAGACTCTGGATAACTCAGGGCACGTTTCTGTAGTGGCTGTTTGTGGGTTGTCCCTGGCTATGACGAGGGTTGATATTCTATCATTTGGAAGATCAATTGTGATATTGTTCTTGACTCGCCACAGTTTTAGTAAAATGGATCTTTTTCAGAAAACAGTAGTGGGAGTATGGTAGAACTGGAAGTGATTCCAGAACCGCGAACGATTACGGAAAATTTAATAGGACCTATATATTCAATCAGGTTTGACATTCCAATAGCCACTCCGCAGATATGGTAGGTAACCTCAGACACCCGAGAGGTACTTCGGTAGGCTCAGGGACGGTGACAGGGAGGTTCTTATCTACCCAGACTTGACACTACTGTTGTTCCAGGTTATGAGACCTGGTAGGAGGGTTGTCGTAGTCAGTGGGAGCATCAGAAGCATAGTGGGAAAGTAGCTTATATCTATTTATAGACTTGAGCAGTTATAGCGGAGATAGATCATCTAATTTTGATATGACAGTCATGGTTTTGACTTCAATCAGAATAGGGGATGGATCTGTTAAGAAGATAGTAGGGTGTGATGTCATGGTATCTGGATAACATACACAGAGTGGGAAGTAAAATTCCTATACTACGATCGGTTGTACTGTGGTCGTCACACAGTTGTTTCTCCAGACATGATATGGATATAATATTTGACATTCTGGTTTCTATATCTATGGTTTTAGATCTGGATTTGGGTAGTTTCCCAATGTGGGTACTTTGACAGATATTCTAATGGTTTTTGGAATAGTTGACTCCTAGCATGGTGGTGTACCTGCAGGTGATGGAGTCACCCTCTCTTAAGGTGTCTTACAGACTAAAGGGGAGAGGGATGGGCATGATTGGCAGATCACTTGCTTAGGCAATTGAGTCAATCATGTGATGTCAAGTACCACACCAGATGTTGTTTTTGCACTAGATGCAATAAGTTTGTATTAATTCAATCCGGGAGAAACATAAGGAAGCAGTTATAGAACATAAGTGCATGTTCTACGGATTTGATGACGGCAGCCTCCTTCGGGAGACGATTATCATTGCAAGCTTCAAAGGTGACATGGTTGACAGAGTGATTGTCAGAGTTATAGTTTTCCTTCTGACGAAGAGGGACAGTATTATGGACAGTTGGTTCAAGAGGATACTGTGGGTGGCATGGTGCCGGATACTGATTAGGTTCAGTGATCGATACAGTCTAAGAAGTTTAGATTTGGAGTTCATTTATGAACTAAGGTCCCATCAGATATCCAGACATATTCTAAGACAGGTATTACTCGATTCGGGAGATGGCTTTCTCCGCGAACTTGATATTAAGAGAGACATAGAAAGAAACTTCTAGGCGGATCCACTAACTGAGGCTATTTCTCGAACACAATAGTTTTACAAACGGGCTTTATGAAACTGATTAGTAGAGGAGTTGGATGTACGGTTTCACACGGGCTGTGAATAGTCGACATCGCAATATTAGCCTTGAGTGCAAGTGGGAGGTTGTTGGAGATAGTGCCCTCATAGTCAATTATTGGATCGCAGGTACGTGATTGCAATGATTGCGGAGGACCTATCCCGGTAGCACAGTCTTACTCGAGATGATAGTATGCTATCTGGTTTGCCTTTATCAGTCGTGTACATTTCAGGTGACTGATTGCATGTTACACTTTGATAGAGCCCTTAGGATCTTGCTTTACTACCAACAGTATGATGGCGATCATATATGTGAGAGTTGGGTAGTTTATATGCATATCCTTAATTGTGGTCCGTAGTCGTGGGAGTTTCGAGACAGGGCATCGATACTCCGGAGTAGACTAGTGTATACAGTCGAGACCCCGACGAGGGGCGGTGGCCGGTCTCACAAACCACTGGTGCCAGTTGGATCACCTAAGATGTATACAGGTGCTCATTGGGTTCTGAGTACACCGGACAGGACTCGCCGGGAATCTGCTAGTTAGTACTATACCTATCGTCAGATAGCAGTTCCCTGGTGACATGTGTACAGGTTAGTTCAATCGACCTGAGGTCGTCATTTGTCTCGTGTGAGTTCCCACTGTGCTTTGATTTCTACCCTACCACGGCTCAAAGGAGTCATGCAAACAGGTAGTTTTTGGGTACAGTCCCGAGCCATATGGAGGCACGTGAGCGGATCGGCAGGGGATTCGTCTCTCCCGGTATTGGGGGCAAGGTCGTGCTGTGTCTAGGAGAGCCATTACACAAAGTCCATAGCTATGGCAGGAGATTTACTGGTAGGTACTCCAGTAGTATCTCAGGGTGTTATTGGGCTTCACTCTGACACGACTTATACTGCTATTGGGGGTCTGACGTTACTAGCCCCCTAGGCGGATATGCGATACTCATTGACGAACGGATCGGACTGTATATACATTGTCACTGTTAGGCTCAGTAGGGTTTCTGGATGAGTTCGCTCATCGGCCTCCCTTGAGTGTGCTCATCGGCCTCCCTTGAGGTCAGTCCGTGGGCAGCCGTTACGCATTGCTAGTGCCGCTGACGGTTTGTGGTTAAACCCACTGCCAGGGTACTGACGAGTCATTAGAGTCCCCCACAGACAGTTTCCCAAGTTCGGGCGAAACGTTGTAGAGGCCGTATGGTTTTATGGCAGGGTTCGGATAATGCACGTGCGTTTACGCACGTGTTATCTTTCGGGCAGTTAATACTGGTCGGCTTTGGTTTAAGCCGGATCCGAGTATTATATTGAGTAGGTATAATATCTTTGTCTCAGTTGCATTTGTATTCGGTTGTAATACAAATGCGGGTATATTTATACAGTTTCGGAGTTATCCTGAAAGTTGTTTCAGGATCACTTTGGGAAGTTGCCAGTTTCCAGTTTTCTATCAGCCGTCTTTTAACATTCGGTTAAAGACGGATTTATCTTTTCTTCAGTTGAGGTGAGTCATCATTCTAGAAGCTTCTAGAAGTGATGATGAGGCTAGTGAGTCATTAGTGCATTAATGGTGTCATTAATGCAATGATGACTAAGGGTTTTAAGGTTCATTGTTTCTAATGACTCATAGTTTTTGCATTTATTGTTTTCATACATGATATTATTTCTTATGGTCACCTCCCTCCTCCTACCATCACCTCCCTCATGATATATTTGTGGCCGGCCACCCTTGAGAGAAGAGAGAGATTGATTTTCATTTTTGGAGAGAAAAGACTATGGTTTTGGGTGTATGGAAATTTCATATCTCGGTTCGTTCCATCACCCGATTAAAATGGCAACTTCATTAACCGATCGTCCACGGACTTGGACGAAGTGAGACAAAGTCATCTACTCATTCTCTACATCAATCTTGGTCGTCTCTTTTAGCAAACTTGACGATCGAGTTGCCTCAAGTCAGAGGCGGGAGCCCGTTTAAAGAATCAGTGATGT
This sequence comes from Agapanthus africanus, assembly GCA_030015575.1. Taxonomy (NCBI): domain Eukaryota; kingdom Viridiplantae; phylum Streptophyta; class Magnoliopsida; order Asparagales; family Amaryllidaceae; genus Agapanthus; species Agapanthus africanus. Next base: position 547,454,074 of record CM057337.1, read on the forward strand.
GGTGCCACCTCGATGAGGAGATTGGAGATCGACGAGATCGGAGCAGCCGCAACGGAGCGTGGGATGATGGTTGAAGAACGAAGGACTCGGATCGTTCGGTATAACCTTTCTACACTTTTTACAGTTTGTTAGTTTAGCAATAATGGCAGATCCGGGTTAAAGTATACGATAGCGCCAGTTAAAAAGTTTTTGTTCCGCATTTGGCGTCTGTAGACTGCCGGGGCGCTAATGTAGACTTACATGGCTCTCCTAGACATAGCATGACCTCGCCCCCAATACCGGGAGAGACGAATCCCCTGCCGATCCGCTCACGTGCCTCCATATGGCTCGGGACTGTACCCAAAAGCTACCTGTTTGCACGACTCCTTTGAGCCGTGGTAGGGTAGAAATCAAAGCACAGTGGGAACTCACACGAGACAAATGACGACCTCAGGTCGATGAACTAACCTGTACACACGTCACCAGGGAACTGCTATCTGACGATAGATATAATACTAACTAGCAGATTCCCGGCGAGTCCTGTCCGGTGTACTCATAACCCAATGAGCACCTGTATACATCTTAGGTGATCCAACTGACACCAGTGGATTGTGAGACCGGCCACCGCCTCTCGTCGGGGTCTCGACTGTACACACTAGTCTACTCCGGAGTATCGATGCCCTGTCTCGATACTCCCACGACTAGGGACCACAATTAAGGATATGCATATAAACCACCCAACTCTCACGTATATGATCGCCATCATACTGTTGGTGGTAAAGCAAGATCCTAAGGGCTCTATCAAAGTGTAACATGTAATCAGTCACCTGAACATGTACACGACTGATAAAGGCAAACCAGATAGCATACTATCATCTTGAGTAAGACTGTCTTACTGGTATAGGTCCTCCGCAATCATTGCAATCACGTACCTGCGATCCAATAATTGACTATGAGGGCACTATATCCAACAATCTCCCACTTGCACTCAAGGCTAATTATTGCAATGTCGACTACTCACAGCCCGTGTGAAAACGAACATCCAACTCCTCTATTAATCAGTTTCACAAAGCCCGTTTGTAAAACTATTGTGTTCGAGAAATAGCCTCAGTGAGTGGATCCGCTTAGAAGTTTCTTTCTATATCTCTCTTAATCTCAAGTTCGCGGAGAAAGCCATCTCCCGAATTGAGTAATACTTGTCTTAGAATATGTCTGGATATCTGATGGGACCTAGTTCATAAATGAACTCCAAATCCAAACTTCTTAGACTGTATCGATCACTGAACCTAATCAGTATCCGGCACCATGCTACCACAGTATCCTCTTGGACCACCTGTCCATAATACTGTCCCTCTTCGTCAGAGGGAAAAACTATAACTATGACAATCACTCTGTCAACCATGTCACCTTTGAAGCCTGGAATGATAACCGTCTCCCGAAGGAGGCTGCCGTCATCAAATCCGCAGAATATGTACTTATGTTCTAAAACTGCTTCCTTATGTTTCTCCAGGATTGGATTAATACAAACTTATTGCATCTAGTGCAAAAACAACATCTGGTGTGGTACTTGACATCTCATGATTGACTCAATTGCCCAAGCAAGTGATCTGCCAATCATGCACATCCCTCTCCCCTTTAGTCTATACGACACCTTTAGAGAGGGTGACTTCATCACCTGCAGGTACACCACCATGCTAGGAGTCATCTATTCTAAAAACCATTAGAATACTGTCAAAGTACCCACATTGGGAAACTACCCAAATCTAGATCTAAAACCATAGATCTAGAAACCAGAATGTCAAATATTATATCCATATCCTGTCTGGAGAAACAACTGTGTGACGACCACAGTTCAACCGATCGTAGTATAAAAATTTTACTTCCTACTCTGTGTATGTCATCCAGATACCATGACATCACACCCTACTACCTTCTTAACAAATCCATCCCCTATTCTGACTGAAGTCAAAACCATGACTGTCATATCAAAATTAGATGATCTATCTCCGCTATAACTGCTCAAGTCTATAAATAGATATAAGCTACTTGCCCACTATGCTTCCGATTCTCCCACTGACTACGACAACCCTCCTACCGGGTCTCATAGCCTGGAACAACAGTAGTGTCATGTCTTGGTAGATAAGAACCTCCCTGTCACCGTCCTTGAGGCTACCGAAGTACCTCTCGGGTGTCTGAGGTTACCCACCATATCTGCGGAGTGGCTATTGGAGTGTCAAATCTGATTGAATATATAGGTCCTATTAAATTTTCCGTAATCGTTCGCGGTTCTGGAATCACTTCCAGTTCTACCATACTCCCACTACTGTTTTCTGAAAAAGATCCATTTTTACTAAAACTGTGGCAAGTCAAGAACAATATCACTATTGATCTTCCAAATGGTAGAATATCAACCCTCGTCATAGCCAGGGTCAACCCGCAAACAGCCATTACAGAAACGTGCCCTGAGTTTTCCAGAGTCTGGTTTTAAGCATAAGCAGGACAACTCCCCGTACCTTAACATCTTTTAAGGTACGAACTATTCTATATCCCATATAGAAACTTTGGCACTTATTTAATTGGAACCAGATTCAAATCATGCAGCTGTCTCCAGTGCATTTCATCTTAATGGAAAGAGGCTAATCAGCATTACTCAACTTAGGAATCCATCCAATTATGAGCAACCTGAAAGAGAAACACGTTTCTCAAAACCATCACTATCATCTGAATACCAATCACAAGAATCTACATCTTCGATCTCTTTGAAGAATCCCGATACTTGTGATACCTGGTTCTCTACTTTATTCTTATACCCATAACTTCTCAAAACTTAGACCTTTTATTTCTACGAAACACTTGTCCAAATACTAGAGAAGTTATAAGTAAATAGAATATAGTACGAGGACCTACCCCTTTGTCCTGATGGACACTGGACAACATACAATACTCTGTATAAGTCCGCTGAGTTAAACAACTCAAAACCTGTGCGTCGTAGGTTGAAAACTGTACCCTGGCGATTTCCTCAAATATCACCAATTACAACGGATTCCGATATAATGAGGATAATCACCTAATTCCCAATAACTTACTCCTACTCATCATCTGCAAAACCATACAGATATGTGAATGAAACCTGGTAAATACATACCCTTGGAGTAAGTATCTAATCGGGAAAACAGTTTTTCTTTAACAATGCACTGAAACATGAAAATGTTTCGTAGGGGTATCCTGGTATTCATAGCAATGCCTCTTCCATAATCCAATTCATGACTTCAACCGTATATTTTATTGACGTCTATCCAAATCCCTTTATTTGTCTTTAGTCGTTTCCTTCTGTACACCATCGTTAGGCTAAATGGTTTTCTTCCTTCCCTACCGTTCGGCACCAGCCTATGGTTTGGAAGAAGACTATCCAGTAAGCATAATAGGTGTACCCTCCTAAACCAAGGAGTACTCGCATGTTGAGAGAAGGTGATGATAAAAGACAACTGAATAATACCTTATTCTTTTAAAGGTGAATTAGGAGTGGCGATGAAGTACGCGGTTTGGTCGTGAATGATATCAGTCGTAATTTACTTTGTCCTCTTTCTAATCCCTTTATTTTGTCTTTACATATACCCTTCTGCACACCCTACTTAGGCTAATTGGTTTTCTTCATTCCCTACCTTTCGGCACCTGCCTATGGTTTGGAATAAGACTATCCAATAAGCGTAATAGGTGTACTCTCCTAAACCAAGGAGCTCTCGCAACCTGAGAGAATGTGATAATAAAAGACAACTGAATAAACCAATTCTATTTCTCCTGAACCTGGATCCATCCTCGAAGAAGTCCCTTCGAGTTCGTATATAACCATACGATGGATCTATCCAATGGAAGTGGATATCCGTAGTAATAAGGGTGTTCTGAGAAATTCAAAGGGTAAAAGAAGGAGTGGCAATGACTTATGCAACACAGACAATCCAAAAGCCAGTATTTTAAGAAGGTTCGGTCAACCTGGTCACTGAGTTAAAGTCTAGGGTCGGTCAAAGGTCGCTGCCAAAGAGTGAGAGAAAAGAAACACTCTGCGTGCACTCTAACCTAGATCAGAATGGTCATCACTTTATCTAATCCGGAAACCTCCCACTGTCCTTTCAAATTCTCCTCCAAACCAAAAAGAAGAATCAATCGGGATCACCCGAAGAGCAAACCAACTCATCAGTGGGAATCGGGATCCAACTCTTATCGCATGATAACGTGATGGAATGCATCCACGTTACTCATACTCCAGATGGTATGCACATACTTGGCAAGTTTCAGTTTCTTTAGAAACTCCCGATATGATTTTTTCCCCATGCTCTTATAACCTTGGCGTTGGTCAAAATGTCATAAGTCACATGCCAAGTTCTACCCGTCACTATCTTGTCAATTTGAACCCACCCGCACATGCCCTTGACGTTGGCCAAAATGGCAGAACGACTGTCCCAAACTAACTCATCTATCTATGCAACAATTGAATACCCAGCAGCTACCAAACACTATGCCTTGGCGTTGGTCAAAATACATAGCTTGAATACTACTGAATACCCAAAAGAAGTGACGGAGGGCTACGGCTGGTTTTTGGCGAAAAACCTTTAACGTAGTGAACTTGATATCGCTGAAGGAACCTGATAGCTTTTTAAAATATAGTGGCGAAAACCTTTTGCTAAAGAGGTCACTCCCGATAAAGGGATCTCGGCTCTTTCCTCGTGGAATGAGGTGCAGGATATTCCACTGAATACCGCTATGCAAAGCAACTTGTAATCGACTATAGTGAAGTTATTACTCTGACGCAAAGTTCTGCCCAAGGGGTCAGTCCCGGTGAAGGGATATCGGCCCTTGCCCCGTCGAATGAGGTGCAGGATATTCCACTGAATACCGCTATGCATAACAAAAGGAAACGTCTTTGTAACAACACTTTTTAAATTTGTTCCAACAACTGTAAACAGGTTTGTTATACTTTGCATTGATCAGAATCAACGCAGTCCCATCATTTAATCACACCAGAAAAGAACGAAAATAAAATGTACGTATATGCCATCCGCATTCGTCACTGGGTCCCGTCATCACCCGTTAGTTTACTTAACTAACGACAGAGCGGGGACTGGACTAGCGCGGTTGTAAAACATATACAACATCTAATAGTATATAAACCAATATACAATAATCGCTCCAGGCATGATAATATGCAACATTACAGAAAAGTAATAAGCATCACAGAACAATACAGATAATCTGGGATCCCCGGGTTTCACAGAGCCGCTACTGAAACCCGACGTTCCCCTGTCGTGTGGATAGCCTGTGCAATGAAACCTAGACCCCTACGGGTGCGGCAAGTTACCCGCCAAAACCTGAAGCGAGGCAGCCCCCTACAGCATGGTGAATGGACCACCCAGCACTTCACGGAATTCGGTAATCTTGGGCACCCTTCCTTGGGTCAACCTGTACCCCCTACGAGTGCGGCGAATAGTCTGCCAATTCTAGAGTGAGGCCCCTCTGCCTCTCAAATCCATGAGATGCGGACCCGTTGCCCCTCCAGAACCCGGCTATCCGTGCACTCCGTCGCGGGGGAAAACCTAGTACAGTAATGAAAAATAGTACAACAGGTACATCGACCGCAACCTGGTCGTGCTCCAAAAGAATATTATACAACAGGCAGTGACGGCAGTCCACATGTTGGACGCTCGTCCCGCAATATCAAATGTACAAATAAACTCAAACTGTACTACCATTGCACACTGCTATCCATCACGACAAATCCGCAACATCACAGCACAACACAGAACATCAACGCGAATGTCACGTTCGCAAACCCGTCTAAAAGAACTATAGCAATCAGACGCGGTTTACCGATCAAATGACATTCCCGGTCGGAGATATAATGTAAGCACTGTAAACTAACATGTTTAAATTTCGATCGACCAAATATCACAAATTGGGCCCCACGAACATCTGTGGAACAGTAACAAAACCTGGGCCCAAACGATATATACCAAAAACCCCAATTTCCAACAGAGAATCCACTGTAGAAATTTGAGTGAGTGATCCCACTTTCCTGCGGCGGATCCGCGGCAAAACCCTAGCTTTGGCCGCGGATCCGCGGCGGAACAGTAGAATTACTTGCTCGAATTTCTACAGTATTCTTAAAAAACCCTGCTTGATTTTCTGGTATGGTCAAAATGACATTTGGACCAGTTTGAAAATTAACAGAAACTGTCAAATTGAAAAATTGCGATTTTTGATTTCCAGTTCGATCGATGTTTTAAACGTGTTAGCACAAGTTAGTATAGCAAAATGGTGAGGCTCTGATACCACTGTAAGTCTACGCTAGCGCCCCGGCCGTCTACAGACGCCAAATGCGGAACAAAAACTTTTTATCTGGCGCTATCGTATACTTTAATCCGGATCTGCCATTATTGCTAAACTAACAAACTGTAAAGAGTGTAGAAAGGTTATACCGAACGATCCGAGTCCTTCATTCTTTAACCATCATCCCACGCTCCGTTGCGGCTGCTCCGATCTCGTCGATCTCCGATATCCTCGTCGAGGTGGCACCACGTCGACGATTCTTTAAACGGGCTCCCGCCTCTGACTTGAGGCAACTCGGTCGTCAAGTTTGCTAAAAGAGACGACCAAGAATGATGTAGAGAATGAGTAGATGACTTTGTCTCACTTCGTCCAAGTCCGTGGACGATCGGTTAATGAAGTTGCCGATGGAAATGAAATGGAACAAGAAATGAACTATGAAATTTCCATATACTTTAAACCATAGTCTTTTTACCAAAATTGAAATCAATCTCTCTCTCTCTCTCTCACAAGGTTGGCCGGCCACTATATAATCAAGAGGGAGGTGATGGTAGGAGCAATCAAGGGGGGTGACAATAAACAAGAAGCTTATCCTCATCATAAAAGAATAACAATGACTCACTAAGAAACATTGAATCTAAACACCCTTAGTCATCAAGCATTAATGGCACCATTAATGCACTAATGACTCACCAATCCATGTCACCCTCTCTAGAACCTTCTAGAAGCTTCCACACTTATCTCAAGAAAAGATAAATCCGTTTTTAACCGAATGTTAAAAGACGGCTGATAGAAAACTGGAAACTGGCAACTTCCAAAAGTGATCCTGAAACGACTTTCAGGATAACCCCGAAACTGTATAAATATACCCGCATTTGTATTACGACTGAATACAAATGCAACTGAGACAAAGATATTATATCTACTCAATATAATACTCGGATCCGGCTTAAACCAAAACCGACCAGTATCATCTGCCCGAAAAATAACACGTGCGTAAACGCACGTGCATTTTCCTAACCCTGCCATAAAACCATACGGCCTCTACAACGTTTCGCCCGAACTTGGGAAACTGTCTGTGGGGAACTCTAATGACTCGTCAGTACCTTGGCAGTGGGTTTAACCACAAACCGTCAGCGGCACTAGCAATGCGTAACGGCTGCCCATGGACAGACCTCAAGGGAGGCTGATGAGCGAACTCATCCAGAAACCCTACTGAGCCTAACAGTGACAATGTATATACAGTCCGGTCCGTTCGTCTATGAGTATCGCATATCTGCCTAGGGGGCTAGTAACGTCAGACCCCCAATAGCAGTATAAGTCGTGTCGGAGTGAAGCCCAATAACACCATGAGATACTACTGGAGTACCTACCAGTAAATCTCCTGCCATGGCCATGGACTTTGTGTAATGGCTCTCCTAGACACAGCATGACCTTGCCCCCAATACCGGGAGAGACGAATCCCCTGCCGATCCGCTCACGTGCCTCCATATGGCTCGGGACTGTACCCAAAAGCTACCTGTTTGCACGACTCCTTTGAGCCGTGGTAGGGTAGAAATCAAAGCACAGTGGAAACTCACACGAGAAAAATGACGATCTCAGGTCGATGAACTAACCTGTACACACGTCACCAGGGAACTGCTATCTGACGATAGATATAATACTAACTAGCAGATTCCCGGCGAGTCCTGTCCGGTGTACTCATAACCCAATGAGCACCTGTATACATCTTAGGTGATCCAACTGACACCAGTGGCTTGTGAGACCGGCCACCGCCCCTCGTCGAGGTCTCGACTGTACACACTAGTCTACTCCGGAGTATCGATGCCCTGTCTCGAAACTCCCACGACTAGGGACCACAATTAAGGATCTGCATATAAACCACCCAGCTCTCACGTATATGATCGCCATCATACTGTTCGTGGTAAAGCAAGATCCTAAGGGCTCTATCAAAGTGTAACATGTAATCAGTCAGCTGAATATGTACACGACTGATAAAGGCAAACCAGATAGCATATTATCATCTTGAGTAAGACTGTCCTACCGGTATAGGTCCTCTGCAATCATTGCAATCACGTATCTGCGATCTAATAATTGACTATGACGGCACTATCTCCAACACGACAACCCTCTGGCAGAGTCATATAGACGTGCATTTTTAAAGATTGTTTAGAACGACGCTATACTCATCCTCCTGCCGGGTCTCACAGTCTGGAACAACAGGAATGGAAAGTCTGGGTAAACAACAACCTCCCTGTCACCGTCTTTAAGGCTACCGGAGTACCTCTCGGGTGCCTGAGGTTACCCACCATATCTGTGGAGTGGCTAATGGAATGTCAAACCAGATTAAATGTTTAGGTTCTTATCAAATTTTCAATAATCGTTTGCGGTTCTGGAATCAATTCCAGTTCTACCATACTCCCACTACTGTTTTCTGAAAAAATCCAATTTTATTAAAACCGTGGCGAGTCAAGAACAATATCACTATTGATCTTCGAGATGGTAGGAAGTCAACCCTCATCATAGCCCGGGTCAAACCACAAACAACCATTACAGAAACGTGCCTTGAGTTATCCAGAGTCTGGTTTTAAGCATAAGCCGGAAAACTCCCCGTACCTTAACAATGTTAAGATATGAACTGTTCTATATCTAATATAGAAACAGAGGCACTGATTTAATTGGAACCAGTTTCAAATCATGCAGCTTTCTCCAGTGCATGTTAACTAAATGGAGAGAGGCCGATCAGCATTACTCAACTTAGGAGTGCATCCAAACTTGAGTAACCTGAAAGAGAAACAAGTTTCTCAATAACTATTACTATCAACTGAATAGCATACACAAGCATCTACATCTTCGATCATCTTGAAGAATCCCGATAATTGCAATACCTGGTTCTCTACTTTACACTTAAACCTATAACTTATCAAAACTTGGACCTTGTGTTTCTACGAAACACTTGTCTCAAAACTAGAGAAGTCATGAGTAAACCGAATATAGTACGAGGACCAACCCCTCTGTCCTAATGGACATTGGACAACATACAATACTCTGTATAAGTCCTTTGAGTCTAATAACTCATTCCTTGTGTGTCGTAGGTTGAAAAATGTACTTATGGTTAAGAAGAATTACACCGCTGTTTAATGCTCCTTACCTAACCATCCACTGGTATAGCTAAATGTCAAAGACATAATTTCAAAAAGTTATATCTCACTCTATGAAAATAGACGTAAAATATGTCAATTTGAAATTGGTGCATAACAACGGATATTCAAAACCAAATATTTGCCGTCCGGCAAACAACCCAGGTGATTTCCTCAAATATCACCAATTACAACGAATCCCGATATAATGAGGACAATCACCTAATTCCCAATAGCCTACTCCCACTCATCATCTGTAAAACCTTACAGATGTGAGAATCATACCTGGTAAATACATACCCTGGAGCAAGGACTGATTGGGAAATCAGTTTTCTCTTAACAATATACAGTGAGACTGAAACATGTGAATGTTTCGAAAGGGTATCCGGGTATTCTTAGTAATGCCTCTTCCATTATCCAAATTCATGACTATAACCGTATATTTCTTTGCCATCTCTCCAAATCCCTTTATTTGTCTTTAGTCGTTACCTTCTGTACACCCCTTAGGCTAAATGGTTTTCTTCCTTCCCTACCGTTCGGCACCAGCCTATGCTTTGGAAGAAGACTATCCAATAAGAATAATGGGTGTACTCTCCTAATCCTAGGAGCACTCGCAACGTGAGAGAAGGTAAAGATAATAGACAACTGAATAAACCTTATTCCCATTTCTCCTGAACCAGAATCCATCACCGAACTGGAACAAGTTCCTTTCGAGTTTGTATATAACCATATGATGGAGTATCCAAAAACTGTGGATCTTCGTAGTGATACGGAGTGTCCTGGAGAAATACAAAGGTGAAGTGGGAGTGGTAATAAAATACTTGGTTTGGTCGTGAATAGCTGTCGTAATTTACTTTTGCCTTCCTTCTAATCCCTTTATTTACCTTTACTTAATACCTTCTGTACACCACACTTAGGGTAATCGACTTTCTTCATTCCCTACCGTTCGGCACCTGCCTATGGTTTGGAAGAAGACTATCCAAATAGCGTAATAGGTGTACCGTCCTAATCCAAGGAACACTCGCAACCTGAAAGAAGGTAAAAGGAAAAGACAACTGAATAGTTCTATTCGTTTTCTCCAGAACCAGAAACCATCCTCGAATCTGGAACATGTTCCTTCGAGTTCGTATATAACCATACGATGGTTTTATCCAATGGATGTGGATGTTTGTAGTAATACGGGGTGTTCTGGAGAAAAAGGGAAAAGTGGGAGTGGCAATGAGGTATGCAACTCTGACAATCCAAAAGCCAGTGTTATAAGAAAATTCGGTCAACTTGGTCACTGAGTCAAAGTTTAGGGTCGGGCCATGGTAGCAGCCAAAGAGAGAGAGAAAAGAAACACTCTGCGTGCATTCTAACCTAGATCAGAATGGTTATCACTTTATCTAATCAGGAAACCTCCTACTGTATCGTCAAATTCTCCTCCAAACTCGAAAGAAGAATTAGTCGGGATCACCCGAGGAGTAAACCAACTCATCAGTAGGAATCGGGATCCGACTATCATTGCAAGATAACGTGATGGAATCCACTCACGTTATCACACTCCAGAAGATATGCGTATATCTGGCAAGTTTCAGTTTCTTTAGAAACTCCCGATGTTATTTTTACCCCATGCTCTTATGACCTTGACGAAGGCCAACATATCATAAGTCACATGTCAAGTTCTACCAGTCATTATCAAGATTAATTTGAACCCACCCGTACATACCCTTGACGAAGGCCAAAATAGTAGTACGACTATCCCAAACCGACGCATCTATCTATGCAGCAGAAAAGTAACAAATAGCTACCATACACTATGTATTGACGAAGACCAACATACATAGCATGAATACTGAGTGCTACCTTTCTGAAATGACGGAGGGCTACGAATGGTTTTTAGCGAAAAACCTTTAACGTAATGAACTTTATATCGTTGAAGGAACCGGATAACTTTTTATAAAAATATAGTGGCGAAAACCTTTGCTAAAGAGGTCACTCCCGGTGAAGGGATCTCGGCTCTTTCCCCGTAGAATGAGGTGCAGGATATTCCAACTGAATACCACGATGCAAAGAAAAAAGGCAATCGGCTGTACTAAAGTTATTACCCTGACACAAACTTCTGTCCAAAGGGTCACTCCCGGTGAAGGGATCCCGGCCCTTGCCTCGTCGACTGAGGTGCTGGATATTCATAACCGAATACCACTGTGCAAAACAAAATAGAACGTCCTTGCAATAACAGCTCTTTAAAAAAAATGTTCCAACAACATCAGAATAGGTTTGTTTAGCTTGCATTGATCCGAATCAATGCATTCCCATCAATTGATCACACCACAAAAGAACGAAAATATGATGTACGTATATGCCATCCGCATTCGCCACTGGGTCCCATCATCACCCATTAGGTTACGTAACTAACGACAGAGCGGGGACTCGACTAGCGCGGGTGTAAAACATATCCAATATCTACTAGTATATATATCAATATATAATATTCGCTCAAGGCATGATAAAATGCAACATCACTAAAATGTAATAAGCATCACAGAACAATATAGATAATCTGGGATCCCCGGGTTTCATGGAGCCGCTACTGAAACCCGACGTTCTCCTGGTCGTGTGGATAGCCTGTGCAATGAAATCCTAGACTCCTACAGACGCGGCAAGTTACCCGCCAAAACCTGAAGCGAGCAAGGCCCCTTCAACAACGTGAATGGACCACCCAACACTTCACGGAATCCGGTAACTTGAGCACCCCTCCTTGGGTCAACATGTACCCCCTACGAGTGCGGGGAATAGCCCGCCAATTCTAGAGTGAAGCCCCCTCCGTCTCAAAGCAATGAGATGCGGGCCCGTTGCCCTCTAGAACCCGGGTACCCGTGCACCCCTCCGCGGGGTAATCCTAGTACAGAAAATAAAATATACAACGGGTACATCGACCTCAGCCTGGTCGTGCTCCAAAAGAATAATATACAAACAGGCAGTGATGGCAGTCCAGATGTCGGACGCTTTCCCCGCAATATAAAATATATAAATACAACCAAACTGTACTACCATTCCATCCAGGCTATCCACCACGACAAATCCGCAATATCACAGCACAACACAGAACATCAACGTGAATGTTACGTTCGCAAATCTGTCTAAAAGGGCTATAGCAATTAGACAAGATTTTCCGATCAAATGACATTCACGGTCGCAGATATAATGTAAATACTATGAACTAACATGTTTAAAATTTTCGATCGACAAAATTTCCTGAAGTGGGACCCAAGTACAATTCCCAGTACTCAAAATAATCTGGGCCAAAATAAAAAATACCAGAAACCTCATTTTCAAGTCAGAAACCACTGCATGAAAAATGATGCCCTAATTCTACTGTAGCGCAGCGGAACAGCGGCCAAAACAAGGTTAGTGCCGCGTTTCCGCAGCGCTATGACGAGATCATTTTACCAAATTTCAACAGTGTTCTTTAAAAAGCCTGCCTAATTTTCTGACGTACTTAAAATAAATTTTAGAGCACAAAAAAATTTCGACAGAAACTCAGAAATTGAAAACGCGGTTTCGGAAATTTTGATCGATCGATATTTTAAATACGTTAGAACAAGCTAGTAAACGTTAATGGCGTGGCTTTGATACCATGTTAGTGTATGGTAGCGCCCCGGCCATCTATCCGAGGCCAAAATGCGGAAACGAAAACGTTTTCTTGACTAGAAACCGACACTATCATATACTTTAAATCCGGATCGAACCATTAACCTAGAACTACCTAACTAGAGAAGGGTTGGAAAGGCTATACAGAACAATCCTTGTCCTTCGGTCTTTAGCCACCGTCCCAAGCTCCTCGCGACATCTCCAGTCTCAATCTCCTCGTCGGAAAGGGCACCACATCTTCGAGTCTTTTTACGGGATCCCGCTTTGTCCGAAGCAACTCGGGCACGAAGTTCGCTAGCCTACGTGTCCAAGGCGATGTAGAGAATGTTTGTGACAACTTTGTCTCTTGCATCCATTGCATGGATGGAGGTTAGAGATGATGCCATCAATAGAGGTTGTGAGCTAGAGGAAGAAGAAGAAGAGGAGCCATTTTCTTTTATGTTGTTATGATAATAAGAGTGAGAGCAAGAATAAAATTTCAAGAACTAATCCCTTTGTATGGCAGCCCTCCCTCTCTCCTCTTATCATATCAACACACACATCAAACAATAATGTGACATATGCACATAAAAAGAGACCATGAGTCACTACCCTTGCACATGCCACATTAAATGCACTCCATGATGATTTCTAGCACATAATTTCCGTATGTAAACATTAACCCAAATGTTTAGAACAACAAAAAGATACGACAACATCCAAAGTAAACTCGTGACGGATCACAAGAATACCCCTCACCTGTATATACATACCAGGACCCGCATTCCGACTGAATGTGAATCCGATGAGACTAAAGTAATACAACAAATCTAATACTAAGATCTGGTTTAAACCAAAGCCCACTAGTATGATCCGCCCGATCATGATCCGTGCACTACTACACATATATGATCGGACCCTGCCATATATCATACGGCCTCTACAACGTTTCGCCCGAAACTTGAGAAACTGTCTATGGGGGACTCAAAAGACTCGTCAATACTTTGGCCGTGGATTTAACCACTAGCACGTCAGAGGTACTAGCCATACGTAACGGGCTACCGGGTATTGACCAAAAGGGAGGTCGATGAGCGAACTCATCCTGACACCCTACTGAGCCTGTCATTGACAATATACGTACAGTCCGGTCCGTTCGTCTATGAGCATCGCATGGCTGGCCTAGAGGCTTGGTAAAAGTCAGACCTCTATAAGAGGTACAAGTCGTGTCGGAATGTAGCCCAATACACCCTGAGATACTACTGGAATATCTACCAGTAAATCTCCTTCCTTGGCCAAGGATTTTGTGTAATGGCTCTCCAAGACACAGCGCGATCTCACCCCCACTACCGGGAGAGACCAAACCCCTGCCGATCCGCTCACTGCCTCCATGTGGATCGGGACTGTACCCAACTAAAACCTGTTTGCACGATTCCTTTGAACCGTGGTAGGGTAGTAATCAAAGCACAGTGGGAACTCACACGAGACAAATGACGATCTCAGGTCGATGAGCTAACCTGTACACATGTTACCAGGGAACTGCTATCTGACGTCAGGTATAATACCAACTAGCATGTTCCCGGCGAGTCCTGTTCGGTGTACTCATAATCCAATGAGCACCTGTATACATCTTAGGTGAACCAACTGACACCAGTGGCTTGTGAGACTAGCCACCGTCCTTCGTCGGGGTCTCGACTGTATACACTAGTCTACTCTGGAGTGTCGATGCCCTGTCTCGAAAACTCCCACGACTAGGGACCTTTTAAGGATGTGCTTATAGACCTTAGCTCCCACGTATATGATTGCCATCATACTGCTGGTAGTCAAGCAAGAATCCTAAGGGCTCTATCAACGTATAATAGCGACCTGTAAGGTCACCTGCAGCAGCACACGATGATAAAGATAAACCATGGTTGCATACTATTCTCTATCAACGTATAATAGTGAACTACAATTTCACCTAAAGCATATACACGATGATAAAGACAAACCAGATAGTATACAAACTTCTCGAGTAAGACTGTCCTATCGGTATAGGTCCTCCCACAATCATTGCAGTCATGTGCCTGTGATCCAATAATTGACTCTGAGGCACTGTATCCTATAATAATGAATACGGATCGTCCACTAAGATGTGTGTTTTCATCAATCTTGTTTTAGATGAGTCGAAATGAAAAGATAAAAGAAAATGCAAGAAAATTGATTCAAGATTTGTGAGTTTTAATTTCAAAAAATATAAAGAAACTAAAGATCTAGAATCAAGAATTAAGAAATGTCCCAATCAATTTAGTTATCAAGATTTGTAAAATAGCTTGCAGGAATCGATTGAATTGGTAGCAATGATGAATCTAATAATGACTAATCTTATCTATGGATAATTTATAGCTAGATCGATGGCGATAAATGAAGATTAGTGATTTATTGAAGAAACTAGAGTTTCTTCTTCTCTATCCCTTGTCTTTTCATTGATCATCATTCGGATCTAGCCTCCAGCAAAGAGATTCATCAATCATTTGATCCCTAATTTGCAACGAAATTATCAAAAATGTGATCTCGATCCAAATTAGGTCATTGATGATTCTTTTTCATAAAGTTCAAAAATATCATAAGACTTAACATTAGTATTAGGATTTTATCATCGCTAGATCTACCAAATCTCTCGATTCCGTAACAAGCGGAGATTTACTCAAGCATTATGAAAATAAAAGATTCAAGATCTAGAAATTTCATAGTGCAAGAATATAAAGAAAGCAAGAATTAACTAATTATCACCTTTATTAAATCGACGACTAATTACACATTCCCTCAATTCGAGGTTACAAGATATTACTCTCGATCGCTCCTTTTGAAGAGGTAACTAGATCCGTCGAAATTTGCTCCGCTCGATCTCCATGAGACTTGGATCATCGTGGATCTCACGCTCCTGATGAAGATTGGCTTCGCGGATAAAGGATCTGCTTGATTTTCTTCCCAAAATGATTTTGATTTTGCTTTGGAAAATGGATTTGAGCTAGGGTTTTGGTATCAAGTTGTGTCACTCAACTTGTGGAAATTTGGCTCAATATTCAACCCTAATTAATGAACAACCGAACAACTATTTGACAACCCCCAAAATTGTATATCTAGATCCCTTTTTATAATTTCAAATGAATCTTCCCTCCAAAGCTTGGTAATTATGCAGTGCCTTCTAGAATGAGTTTGTTAGAGGTAATATTCTAGAGGAAGGTAGTTACAAGGAATATTCTAGCGTGAGTTTGTTATGCAGAGACTTCTAGAAGAAGCCACGTGGTCTTTGAGAGTCGTCTAGAATCCAGTGTTGATAGATGAAGCTTCAGGAGAATTTTGAGTTGATGACGTGTCTAATAAGTCGCGGATCCGCAGCGGATCGGCCAACTCGACCGCGGATCCGCGGCCGTTTGGTGGAGTTACTGCATGAAAATCTCTGTGCTGATTTGTTATCGCTTTATAGAACTTTCCTTATGTCTGGAATATTTTTATACTTTTTTGCTTACTGCCAGATCATAGGTCTTGGACTTGATGTATTTTATCAGCACTTTTACTTGGAGAATTTCCTGCACACAATCTCGAGACAAGTGTTGATATACAAAGATCGTGCGTGTAGTAATAAACACACAATTTCCCTCATAATGTTGGTTATAATATATAACACATGTTATTTGGTATTTTGCAGGCGAATTTCTAATATGTGCTATATTTATACCAAACACCTTTAGATGATTAGAAATAGTAGGGAAATTGATGTGTTGAGAATGCACTATTTTCGACTGATCACACATCATCAATGGTACAAAATAACAGTTGTTCAAAATCAATATATTACCGTTTGATAATACAAGGTGATATTCGCCGACAGCTTCGGCAGCAACAATTTCTCTATTCCCTACTCTAAGAGACATATCACCTTTTCCCAGTTCATTACTTTTCATTAATCCTTATAACATATTACAAATTTAGGATCCTGATTCAGTGTACAGTATCCAGGAAGTAGAGCAGACTGAGAAACAGTTCTCAATAACTAACACACCCGAAGAAAATGCATCTGAATACTCTTTCTTCATTCGGGTTGCGTGGAAATCCTTGCATTCCCCTATCCCTTGCCCAGACTTATGACAGTTGTCATAAGATAGAGCGGAACCAACATTCCCCAGCCCAGTATAATAAGCGAGTTCGGTCAATACATCCATGTTATTATCTTGATTAAGCCTTGACATGGTCGCTACCTGGAGAGAGAGAGAAGAAAACACTTTAGCGTGTACTCTTGCAAAATTAGATTGGTTATTATCTTATCTAATTAGGATGGCTCTCACTAGTTTTATCAAATCTTCTTTCAAACCCTAAAAGGTGAGATTAGCCGGGATTAATTACACCCTATAATTTCGCTAATCGGTCAGTCAGGCTAGTGTTGGTAAGCCGAGTGAGTGTCCCCGTGGTTTCTCGTGGAACTAATTAAATAACCTCATTTCCGCAGGGGAATAACCCCGTTAACACCTTTCTTAGACACCTTCTGGATTAGCTAACTGTAAAGTGGAAAACTCTTTCAGGAGTAACACTTACTCATAGCAGGTATCGGGATCCAACTATCACATAGAAGGTATGCAATCTCCTTGCAAATTTCAACACTTGAAATTCCAGATAATTGTTTTTACCTCATGCGGTTTATGACCTTGACAAGGTCAACAAATAATAAACCACAAGTCAAGTTCAACCCGTCATTTCAGTACTGATTTAGACCCACCCGCATGACCCTTGACAAGGTCAATAAAGCCGTATGACTGCTCTAACCAATCACATCATCATGCGGCAGAAAAGTGTTAGGAATATGTATGCTCTAGAGACCATTATTGTATGATATAGTTGATGCTTGGACATATATATATATATATATGTGTGTGTGTGTGTGTGTGTGTGTGTGTGTGTGTGTGTGTGTGTGTTTCATTCTCGACATGATAGTATGATATCTGGTTGCTCTTTATCTTAACATGTACACCTGTATTATTATACTGTCTCTCTGATATATGTTGATAAAGCCCTTAGGATGTTAGCTTGACTACCAGAACTATGATGCATATCATACTAGTGGGACTTGTGTAGCCTGCAAGGACATCCTTTAACAGCTTCTAGTAGAGGGAATATCAAGACAGAGCATCGATATTGCAAAGTAGACTAGTGTGTACATTTCTTGACTCTGTATGGGGCGATGATTGATCCCACATCCATTGGTGTTTGACATCAAAGATTGTACACAGGTGCTTATTAGAGAATGGGTACACAAAATAGGGCTCGCTGAGAACTCCTAGATGGTACCATACCTATCGTCAGATAGCTGGTGACACTTGTACAGGTTAGTCTGTAGACCCAAGATTGTCATAGAGTCTTGTGTGGTTCCCACTGTGCTTTTATTTCCTCCCTCCCACGGCTCAATGGAGTCGTACAAACAGGTGGATTTTGGGTACAGTCCTGAGTCACATGGAGGCAATGAGCGATAGGAAGGGTCCCGTCTCTCCCGGTATAGGGAGTTGATGTTGTGCTATACTCGATTGGCTATAACAGCAAGTCCTTGGCCATGGCTGATGAGATTTACTCGTATGTGTTATCAGTAGTTTCTCAAAAGGTCATAGGCCACACATCGTCATGACTTATCAAGTTACTAGAGTCTGACGATTCCACCCCTAGACTTGATATGCGATATATCAGACGAAGTGACCGAACTATACGGTAAGTGTTGCTTATAGGCTTTGCAAGAGTTTGGACAAGCTTGCTTGTTGATCTTCTATTCGCTCAATACCTGGATAGCCATTACGCCCAGCTAGTACCGCTGATGGCTTGTGGGCGACTGATGTGATCATTACCTATTGCTTGCGTATTGACGAGTCTTTAGAGTCCCACGCAGAGGTTTCTTAGCTCATAAGAAATGAAGTAGGGCACATATGTTGATATGTGCGGGAGATTAATTAAATAGGAGTATGTGATACCGTATTCTAATCTCGCGATATTTGTTATCGGTTAGGTTATATATGATATAACCGGATTGTTGAATCAAGTGTTGATTCAATGATATGTTATATGTATATATATTTAATGTTGGCCGGTTATATATGATATGACCGAATTATTGAAGTGTTGATTTGATATAGTATATTGAATGTTGTCGGTTATGTGGATGTGGACAACATCACTTACAAATGTAAAATCATATCCTTCTTTAGAAAGTAAAGATATAGATTTGATATTACACGCCAAACTAGGCGCACACAAATAGTTACGCAAAATCAATATCTGTCCACTTGTCAATCCTAGATGATATTCCCCTATGGATACAACTTTCACACTCAATCCGTTAGCAACCCTAAGAGTCATATCACCTGCCTTGATAACTCTACAGTTTCTCAAAGCCTGTAATGAATTACAGATATGAGTTCCTGATTCGGTATCTAGTATCCAGAAAGTAGATTTAATTGACATATAGTTTTCAATCACAAACACACCCGAAGCCGAAACCACAACGTGCTTCGGATCCTGGATTCTGGCTTTCCAAGCCCTGCATTCCTTCTGCCAATGCCCTTTCCTGTGACAATAGGAACATCCCTCCTTCACTACTGTTAGCCCCAAAATTTTTGCCATGCCTATTCCTTTTACCTTGCTGACACCGCCTATCAGCTTGGTGGAGGCTTTATTCTCTCCCTTGGCTTTCGTATTGGATCTAGAAGAGGAAGATTCCCCATTAAGCAGAGCAGATGTCTCCCTGGTTTCTTTCAGGGTGTAAGTAGAAGGTAGGGACTGTAGAATCAAGTTAGTACATAACTCATTCTCCAACGTGGTCTCCAGGTCCGTGAGCTCTTCAATATAGCTGATCATTGTAAGGAAGTGGTCCCCTATAGATGACCCGACAGCCAACCTCGCTTGAAGCAATTCCTTCGAGGTCTTATATCTTGCGATACAAGATTTCTCTCCATATAAATCTTTGTTATGGAATAATATGGAAGCTAAGTCAAATATGTATGCCCTAGAGGCCATTATTGTTGATATAGTGGATGCTTGGACATATAAATAGAGGACTTTCTTGCTCGACATGATAGTATGCTATCTGGTTTCCTTTATCTAAACATGTAGAATGGTATTTGTACTGTCAATCTCTTACATGTTGATAAAGCCCTTAGGATATGTACTTGACTACCAGGATTATGATGAGATCATACTAGTAGGGCCAGGGTGGTCCAAAAGTACATCCTTTAACTGTTCCTAGTCGAGGGGATATCGAAATAGGGCATCGATATTCCAGAGTAGACTAGTGTGTACGTTTCTTGTCCCTTGGAAGGCGATGGTTGATCCCACAACCATTAGTGTGTGACATCAAAGATTGTACACAGGTGCTCACTAGAGAATAGGTACACCGAACGGACTCACCGAGGACTCCTAGTTGTTATTATACCAATCATGAAATAGCAGTCCTCTGGTGATACGGGTGTAGCTTAGTCTGTAGACCTGAGATCGACATAGAGTCTTGTGCGGCTCCCATTGTGCTTTGATTTCCTCCCTACCATGCTCAAGAGGAGTTGTGCAAACAGGTGGATTTTGGGTACAATCCCGAGTCATATGGAGGAAATGAGCGATAGGAGGGGTTTCATCTCTCCCGGTATTGGGGGTTGATGTTGCGCTATGCTCGATTGGCTATAACTGGAAGTCCCTGGCCTGGGCTGCTGCTGAGATTTACTGATAAAAGTTATCAGTAGTTTCTCGAACCGTTATAGGACAAACATCGGCATGACTTATCACGTTACTGGGGTCTGACGTTTAACCACCCATAGAAATGATATGAGACATATCAAACGAAGAGACCGGACTGTACAGTAGTGTTACTGCTAGGCTTCATAGAGAGTATGGACAAGCTTGTTCGTTGATCTTCATATCGCTCAATACCTGGTAGCCGTTACATCCAGCTAGTACCACTGACGGCTTGTAGGTGACTGATGTGATCATCACCTATTGCTGGCATATTGATGAGTCTTTAGAGTCCCACACAGAAGTTCCCTGGTTCAAGCGAAACAAAGTAGGACACATATGTGATATGTGTGTGGGCCTGAATAAATACGTGTATGTGATACCTTATTGTAATCTGGCAGTTATCTATTAACGAGTTTGGTTATATGTGATATTGAAGGGTTGCCTAGCACGGTAGCAAGGTTTCGGGAGGCATCGTCCATGCCAAATTAAAATTTTTCCGTTCTAGGTAACCCTAAACATTGAATCGTTTACTAGAAATCCGGCGGAATAATATACAAACACATTGTAATTAAAAGTGAACAAGGAATACAACCTTTGTAGACCGGTCCTTCACTTCATTAGCTCCGTATAGTAGTCCCTTCGCTGGGTTCATGAAGTCTCGGACCCTAGAGAGGCTTCCTTGTAGAAACGAACATGCTTGCTTCGAAGTCTTCGAGGCCAAAAATGATCTATGTCGAGGAAATACTAACCCAAGCTATATCTTCACTAATCATGGAATTAGTAAAGCAAACACCCTATACTAAATGGCAAGTAGTAGAGGATGAAGAAGTAGAAATTTTGTTCACTTTAGATTTCATTTTCTCACACAAAATCATTACCTTTGAAAAAGCTAGAAAGCTTTTGTGAAGAAGAAGAAGAAGGACAAGTGATGAAAATGAATTAATGTTGAGGTTAGAAATGCAACCAATGGTTAAGCATGGAATGCTTAACCCTTTTAAAGACTTAACCATGAGCTAGGGTTAAAGTTAGGTTAACAAATATCTTAAGGTAGACAAAAAGGGTGGACAAAGTCAAAGAAGCCTACAAGCTTCTTCCAAAATATCAACCATGACTAATTCCACAATTTTTGAACTTCCTTAATAATAAACATAAACCCTAATCTAACCCTAGCATGGTTCAAGTCTCATAAACCCTAGTTGCATTTGTAACCTAGCATGATACATTTAACATATATCACATATATATCAATGTATCCAAAATGAGAAAATATATCTTAAGTTAGCTAATATTAGTTAATGTAATATAATATATCAAATATATAATTATACATTAAATTATTAAATCAACACTTGATTTAATAATCCGGCTATATCACATATAACCGACTAATATCATATGTAACAACTTATCGAATCGACACTTGATCCGATAACCCGGCTATATCGCATATAACGGACCAATGTCACAAATCGCGAGAATACAGTACGGTATCACATACTCGTATCAATCTCAGTCCCGCACATATCACATATGTGCTCCTACTCTGTTTCGCTTGAGCCAGGAAAGCTCTGTGTAGGACTCTAAAGACTCATCAATGCGCCGGCAGTAGGTGATGATCATTTCAAACACCCACAAGCCGCAAGCGGTCTGCTAAATGTAACGGCCACCTAGGTATTGAGCGATCAGAAGATTAACAATCAAGCCTGCTCACGCTCCTTTGAATCCAATTAGTAACACTACCATACAGTCCAGTCTCTTCGTCTAATATGTCGCATATCTCGTCTAGAGGTGGTAAACCCCCAGTAACTCGATAAGTCGTGCCGATATGAGACTCATAACGGGTCGAGAAACTACTGGAATGTAACATCTCAGAAAAATATAAAATATTATTTTTGGAATTTAATATTAAAATAATATATTTTCCTGAAAACTGCCGATTTGCGAAATTGGGGTTTTCGAAAAAGGGTATAAATATATAACAATAAGTGTGAAATAATTTGGAATAAAAATGAATTATTCATTTAGAAATATATTTATTGGATTTGGCATTTTTAAAATTTATTCTATGCGGTTTGGATAAAAACCCAATTAGCGCACTGCTAATCGTGATTAAGCCAAATCCGTGTTTCTACAGTTTTCATGGTTAGTGCACCATGATATGTTTCATTTGGTTACTTGTTCATTTATGTTGTTTTATGTTATGGTTTTGTTGGATATGTATGCCCTAGAGGCCAATATTGTATAGTACTAGTTTGTATAATACATTTTGGAGGTTTGGGATATATATACGGGTTTACGACAGTCTTGCTCGTTATAATAGTATGCTACTTGGTTTGTTTCTATCTTAATATGTATATATGTTTCTTTTAACATATCGCTAATACATATTGATGGAGCCCTTAGGATCTTTGCTTGACTACCAGCGTTGTGATGGCGATCACACTGGCGGTGGCTGGGTAGTCTATAAGCACATCCTTATTTTGGTCCCTAGTCGTAGGATTATCGAGACAAGGCATCTGTAAGTCGATATATAACACCCCACTACTTGCAGGGAGGCGGAATAATGTAAAACGATCTTGTTATAGGCGTAAACATCGACTAACCGAGAATCTTTGCATAAACAATAACTAACAAGAAACCATAGAAGCGTTAACTACTATGTTAAGTGATTATACCTAAAGAACCGAGTCCTTCATCTTGTCATTCTCCACATCCTCTCCGGCCTTCTCTATGTAGTAGAAGATCCACCCGAGAGGCTTACTACAAGCTTTACCTCAAACTAGAGGTAACTAGGTTTCTTGAAGTGCTAATCCAAGTAATCTAGGTGATATAGAGTGAGGGTTATGGATTAAGTAGTCTAACTAATTCTTGTACTCAACATATGAGAGGGGAGGGTTAGGGTTTGAAGAGGGAGAGCTTGAGGAGAGAGAAAGTGAGCAAGCGAATGAGGTGAGAAAATGAGCTATCATAATATATATCAAGCATAATAATTTATCCAATAAAAGAAAATGAATGATTAATCATCATGCTTGATAAATATCTAAGGGTGATTCATCTCCATGAGTCATTAAGCATTTATGATGCATTAATGACATGGATGAATCACTCATATGACTCACTAATCCCATTTAATGCATATGCCACCTTAACCCCCAAGTCACCATCTTTTAGAAGCTTCTCGCGGAATTACAAGAACACCCCTCCTATCTGTGAAAACACAGAAAAACTTTAGACTGTATAAATCCAATAACCGGATACTAGAAACTGGCTTAAACCAAAGCCGACTAGTAAAAAC
Source organism: Agapanthus africanus (assembly GCA_030015575.1). Lineage (NCBI taxonomy): Eukaryota > Viridiplantae > Streptophyta > Magnoliopsida > Asparagales > Amaryllidaceae > Agapanthus > Agapanthus africanus. The sequence goes on from CM057337.1 coordinate 547,478,158, forward strand.
TGTCCGAAAGTCGTACGTGCGTAAACACACGTATGCATCCGAACCCTTGTCGTAAAACCATACGACCTCTATATCGTTTCGCCTGGAGTAGGAAAACTCTCTGTGTGGGACTCTAGAGACTCGACTACTACGCTGGCAGTGGGTTTAACCACAGACCGCAAGCGGCAGTAGCTGTACAGAACAGTCCCCAGGTAGATGTCGATAAAAGGCCGATGAGGAAACCCATCCGAACTCCTACTGAGTCTGATGTGACAATCTCCGTACAGTCCGGTCTGTTATTCTAACACAATCGCATATCAGGCCTAGGGGGCGGCAAGCGTCAGTCCCCTAATAGCAGTATAAGTCGTGTCGACGCGAAGCCCATTACACCCTGAGAAACTACTGGAACCTACCAGCAAATCTCGCTTGCCCTGGCCAGGGACTTTGCGTAATGGCTCTCTGACACAGCGCGATATCAACCCCCATTACCGGGAGAGACGAATCCTGTCTAACCGCCACTGCCTCCAAGTGCTCGGGACTGCACCCAACTGCTACCTGTTTGCATGACTCCTTTGAGTCGTGGTAGGGTAGTAATCTAAGAACAGTGGGACACACTCGAGGCGAAGTAGCAGTGTCAATTCTGCGGACTATGCTGTACTCATGTCACCTGGGAACAGTTTACTGACGACTGGTATAAAACCAACCAACAGTTCCCTGTGAGTCATGTCCGGTGTACCCGTAACCTAACGAGCACCTGCATACTATCTCCAGTACGACGTACTGACGGCTGTGGGACAGACCATCTCCCCAACTGGGATGAGAAGCGTACACACTAGTCTACTCCGGAGTATCGATGCCCTGTCTCGATTATCCTACGACTAGGGACCTGAATAAGGATGTGCTTGTAGACTACCCAGCCCCCACTAGTGTGACTGCCATCACAACGCTGGTAGTCAAGAAAGATCCTAAGAGCCCTATCAATACGTATACTCACATATTAAGATAGAAAAACAAAATAGCATACTACCATGTTTAGCAAGACTGTTATATACATGTGAATATCCTAAGCTTCCATTAAGTAATATACAAACTAGTATGATACAGTAATGGCCTTCTAGGGCATAAACATTAACAATCTCCCACTTACACTAGGGCCATGTACTGGCGTATCGAAGACCGATGATCTCGAGTAGCCTCTCGAACTGAATCTGAGTTAGGGCCTTAGTTAATGGATCAGCAATGTTATCCTCTGTATTTACTCTCTTTACCTCGATCTCCCGGCGATCTACGATCTCCCTGATCAGGTGATACCGCCTTAAGATGTGTCTGGACTTCTGATGAGACCTGGGTTCCTTCACTAAAGATATAGCGCCGTTGTTGTCGCAATACAGAGGTATTGGACCAACACTGGTAGGAACCACCTGAAGTTCTGTTAGGAACTTCTTTATCCAAACATCTTCTTTTGCGGCATCGCAAGCAGCTATGTACTCTGCTTCCATCATTGAGTCAGCAATGGTGTCCTGCTTGGAACTCTTCCAACAGACCGCCCCTCCATTGAGGGTAAAGACATAACCCGACATGGACTTGGAGTCATCCTTGTCACTCTGGAAGCCGGAATCAGCATAGGCCTCCATCCTGAGGTCTTTTCCGCCGTAAACCGAGAACATCTCCTTAGTCCTCCTCAGGTTCTTGAGAATGTTCTTTACTGCTATACAGTGATTCTCCCCTGGGTTTACCTGATACCGGCTTACAACGCTCAATGCGTATGCTACATCTGGTCTGGTATATAACATCGCATACATTATAGAGCCTACCGCGGAAGCGTAGGGTATAATCGACATGCGTTCCCTTTCCAAATCAGTCTTGGGAGACATCTCTTTGAGAGGGTGATTCCGTGACAAGCCGGTAGGTTACTGCGCTTAGAATCTTCCATACTGAATCTTTTCAATATGGTGTCTATGTACCTGGACTGTAAAAGTCCCAACATCCTCTTTGATCTATCACGATAGATCTGGATCCCCAGAATGTAGGTGGCATCATACAGGTCCTTCATGGAGAATTTCTGTGACAAGAATCTTTTGACTGACTGTAGCATAGAAAAATCATTTCCTATTAGGAGAATGTCATCCAGGTACAAGACGAGGAATACAACAACTCTCCCTACAATCTTACTGTATATGCATGGTTCATCTCGATTTTTGATAAAGTAGTATTCTTTGACAGTATCATCAAAACAGATGTTCCAACTCCGCGATGCCTGCTTTAGTCCATAAATGGACTTAAGCATCTTGCATATTTTACCGCTGCTCCCACTCTGAATGAATCCCTCTGGCTGATCCATATAGACGCTCTCTTCTAAATTTTCATTTAGAAAGGTCGTCTTTACGTCCATCAGCTAGATCTCATAATCATGGAAGTCAGCAATAGAAAGAAGGACCCGAATGGATTTCAGCATAGCCACTGGAGAAAAGGTTTCGTCATAGTCCAAACCAGGTCTTTGACGGAAACCCTTTGCAACAAGTCTTGCCTTATAGGTTTCAACCTGTCCATCTACACCATTCTTCTTTCTGAAGATCCACTTGCATCCTACGGGTTTTACCCTATCTGGAGCAGTGTCCAAAGTCCATACTTTGTTAGTGTACATGGACTCCATTTCGGTCCGCATTACATCCAGCCATTTTACCGAGTCGCCGCTCTGAATGGCTTGCTGGAAGCTAGTAGGGTCGTCATTATCAATGACGCAATCTTCTCAATCCCCATCTATGAGAAAACCGTAGTATCTCTCGGGCGGATGAGACTGCCTACTACTTCTGCGGATAGGCGCTGGTATGTCCCTTTCTTTTGAAGCTTCTTGTTCTACCAAACTTTCAGTAACAGCTTATGGTTCTGGAATTTCTTCCAGTTGTATTGCGCTCCCACTCTTCTGATTTTCTAAAAATTGAGTTTCTAAGAAGCGGGCATGACGAGAAACAAAAACCTTTTGTTCCTCTGCGTAGTAGAAGCAATATCCCATGGAGTTCTCTGGATATCCCACAAACTTACACTCTACTGAGAGTGCCTCAAGCTTGTCCGGATGCTGCTTTTTTACAAAAGCTGGACATCCCCATGTCTTCAGGTACTAAAGATAGGGTTTCTTCCCACTGTACATCTGATATGGTGTGGTAGGCACAGTCTTGGTCGGAACCTTGTTCAAAAGATATGCCGCTGATTCTAGCGCATAACCCCAGAATGATCACGGTAACTCAGCCTTACTCATCATGGAACGAACCATATCCAATAGGGTTCGATTCCTCCTTTCCGATATACCGTTGTGTTGTGGTGTGTATGGAAGAGCAAGCTGAGAGAGAATTCCTTTCTCTTTTAAGTAACCCAGGAACTCGGCACTTAAGTATTCACCACCTCGATCAGATCTCAGTGCCTTAATACTTTTGCTTATTTGGTTTTCCACTTCATTCTTGTATTCCTGGAATTTCTCAAAGGCCTCGGATTTATGCTTCATCAAGAAGATATGTCCAAACCTAGAGAAATCATCCATAAAAGTAATGAAGTAGGAATAACCACCTCGCGCATGTGTAGACATTGGACCGCACACGTCACTGTGTATGAGTCATAAGAGCTCGCTCGCTTTTACTCCGTGTCCAGTAAACGGAGTCTTTGTCATCTTTCCCATGAGACAAGATTCACATGTGGCATAAGATTGATATTCGAACGGATTCAAATATCCTTCTCTATATAACTTCGTTAATCGTGTTTCATTGATGTGACCTAGTCTACAATGCCATAAGAAAGCCTGATTCATTTCTGGAGACTTTCTTTTAAGTGTGTTCTGGACATTGAAAACCTGAGCTTGATTCAATACGTATATACCGTCATCTATTGTACCGGACCCAATCAGAACTTGATTTAGGTGGATGTGAACTACATCGCTTACGAATGTAAAGTCATATCCCTCTCTTGAAAGTGAGGACACTGATATGATATTACAAGTCAAACTAGGTACATACAGACAGTTGCGTAGAATCAATATCTGCCCACTTGTCAAACCTAGGCGATATTCCCCCACGGATTCAGCGTCCACGCTCATTCCGTTTGCAACTCTGAGAGACAAATCACCTATCCTTATAACTTTACGGTTTCTCAAAGCATGTAACGAATTACAGATATGAGATCCTGCTCCGGTATCTAGTACCCAGGAAGTAGAGTTAATTGACAAACAGTTCTCAATTACAAACACACTTGAGGCTGAAGCCACAATATGCTTCGTATCCTGGTTACTGGCTTCCAAAGCCCTGCAATCCTTCTGCCAATGTCCATTCCCATAACAATAGGAACATCCCTCCTTGCCTACACCAAGTCCCAAAACTTTTGCTCTTCCCTTTCCTGCTACTTTACTGACACTGTATATCAGCCTTATAGAGGTCTTCTTCTTTTCATCCTTTGCTTTCGCTCTGGATGTAGAAGAAGAAGGTCCCCCATTAAGCAGAGCTTGTGTCTCCCTTGTTTATTTTAGGGTATAAGTAGAGGGTAGGGACAGTGGAAATAAGTCAGCATATGACCTATTTCCCAACGTGGTCTCCAGGTCCTTGAGCTCATCAATATAGCTAGTCATCGTAAGGACGTCGTCCCTTACAGATGACCCATCAGCGGACCTCGCTTGAATTAATTCGTTCGAGGCCTCATATCTTGCGATATGAGATTGCTCTCCATATAAATCTTTGTTATGGAGAAAGATGGAAACAGAGTCCATCTTTTCGTGCTGCTTCTGGTATATACCATCAACTGAAACCAACACGAGCACTTGGCTTTCGCTTTATCCTTTTCCTTTGTCTGACGGATATCCATATCCGCGATGGTGGAAACTGGACCTGAGACGGCGGGATCTTGAGTAGTAATAAGGTGGTCCAGCTTGTCATAGGCAATGGTCATATAGACAGACCTTTTCCAGTCATATAAGTTAGATTCAGTCAACTTGTTATCTAGATGTAACCTAGTAATGGTCACAAGGTCGCTGCATTGAGAGAGAGAGAAGAAAACACTTTAGCATGATGCTCTTGCAAGTTTAGATTGGGTTTTAATTTATCTAAACTGGATGGCTCCCACTGTTTCTCGAATCCTTCCTCAAACCATAAAAGAAGAATTAGCCAGGACTATTCTCACTGTACAATACTTGCTTAACCCTTCAGCCAGGCTAGTGTCTGTACTTCGAGGGAGGTTTTCCAATGCTTTCACGAAGTTCCTTAATTAAATAACCTCTTTTCTCTGGGGGCGTAATCTCGCTGACACCTTTCTTGACACCTACTTTGTTTATAGCATTGATCGTTAAGTGACGAATCTCCTGACAAGTAGCATATACTCACAGTAGGATCGGGATCCAAATATCATCGTATGATAATGTTGAAGGAATCCTACAAACATTCATCAAACTCCAAATGGTATGCATCTCTTTGCAAACTTCAGTTTCATTAGAAATTCCCGATATAGATTTTTTCCCCATGTTCTTATGACCATGACGGAAGCCAACAAATCATAAAACACATGTCAAATACAACCCATCATTATCTTGTTAATTTGAACCCACCCGTATATACCCTTGACGAAAGCCAACAAGGTTATACGACTGTCCCAAACCAACTCATCTATCTATGCAACAAATGAATACTCCAGCAGCTACCAAACACTATGCCTTGACGAAAGCCAACAAACATAGCTTAAATACTACTGACCATCCATAAGAAATGACGGAGGGCTATGACTGGTTTTGGCGAAACCGTGAACGTAGTGAACTTGATATAATCGAAGGAACCTCATAGCTTTTTAAAAGGAGTGGTTAAAGCTCCGCAATTAAAAATTCTGCTCTTTTAAAATAACCAAGTGGTTTCTTTTAAATTGTTCCAACGATTCAACTTTTGGCTTATTTTCTTTGCATTATAAATAATGCGTCTCATCATTAACCTATCATTGTAGAAAACAACGAAAATACAACGTCCTCTTATGCCATCCGCATTCGCCACTCCCGTCATCGCCCGTTAGGTTACTTAACTAACGGTAGAGCGGGGGCTGGGCTAGCACGGGTGTAAACCATAAGTGTTGTCTAAATAGCTATCATATATAGATATTGTACATTCGTCAAACGCAATAATAGGCATTCCAGATCTCATATGAACTTTATTGGACTTGCAAGCAATCCGCGTTTGTTTAGATCCTGCAACAAAAGACGGATTACACAGTTGTGATGAATAGCCATTACCCCACCCTAGACCCCTACAGTACGGGAAACTACCCGCCAAATACCCGAAGTGAAGCGGTCTCCCTCAACAAAGTGAGTAGGCCACTAAACACTTCAAAGTACCCGGTAGTTTATGTACCCCACCTTGGGTCTATCCTAGGAACAAAAACAGTTAAATGAAATAATACAACGGTGGCTACAACCGCAACCTGGATGTGCCCAGCAAAAATAATATTACAACATATTACAATTACATCGAATGAATTAAAATAATAACCCATCATAAACCCCGGCTAATCATCACAACAGTCCAATACAGTTCACATCCACAAACAGTAAAAACCATTACAGAAATGTGCAACCCCCTGCCAACCGAAATACTAGCAGTAAGGGGAGGTTTACGAACATATTATACAAACAAATATATAATCAAATTAGCAAACATCGTAAAATTTCGATTGAGCAAACACTTTTAGATTCTACTCCAATACTTCTCTGCACACCTGAGATCTTTGCAGAAAATAAAACATCCCAGAAACATCACTGTTAACACCAAAAGGTTACTGAAGAAATTTGGACCGACTCGGCCCTAACTCGGCCGCGGATCCACAGCGGATCGCATGGATCCGCCGCGGTTCCACGGCAAGATAGCCAAGTTACGCAACCAAATTTCTGCAGTACCCATATTTCTTCCTTCTTGTTATTCTGCAGGTCCCTGAAAAATTTTTAGGGCCTGTTTAAAATTCGACAGAAAGTGTGTTAAACGATGATTTTTCCGGTTCTTTTTGCGTTTGAAATTCTTACGACTTTGCTAATGAGTTAATTATTGTTTAGCGAGGCTCTGATACCACTTTAAGTCGATGTACAACACCCCACTATTTGCGGGGAGGCGGAATAATGTAAAACGATCTTGTTTTAGGCGTAAACATCGACTAACCGAGAATCTTTGCATAAACAATAACTAACAAGAAACCATAGAAGCGTTAACAACTATGTTAAGTGATTATACCTAAAGAACCGAGTCCTTCGTCTTGTCGTTCTCCACGTCCTCTCCGGCCTTCTCTATGTAGTAGAAGATCCACCCGAGTGCTTTACTACAAGCTTCATCTCAAACTAGAGGTAACTAGGTTTCTTGAAGTGCTAATCCAAGTAACCTAGGTGATATAGAGTGAGGGTTATGGATTAAGTAGTCTAACTAATCCTTGTACTCAACACATGAGAGGGGAGGATTAGGGTTTGAAGAGGGAGAGCTTGAGGAGAGAGAAAGTGAGCAAGAGAATGAGATGAGAAAATGAGCTATCATAATATATATCAAGCATAATAATTTATCCAATAAAAGAAAATGAATGATTAATCATCATGCTTGATAAATCTCTAAGGGTGATTCATCTCCATGAGTCATTAAGCATTTATGATGCATTAATGACATGGATGAATCACTCATATGACTCACTAATCCCATTTAATGCATATGCCACCTTAACCTCCAAGTCACCATCTTCTAGAAGCTTCTCGCGCAATTACGAGAACGCCCCTCCTATCCGTGAAAACATGGAAAACTTTAGACTGTATAAATCCAATAATCGGATACTAGAAACTGGCTTAAACCAAAGCCGACTAGTAAAAACTGTCCGAAAGTCGTACGTGCGTAAACACATGTATGCGTCCGAACCCTTGTCGTAAAACCATACGACCTCTATATCGTTTCGCCTGGAGTAGGGAAACTCACTGTGTGGGACTCTAGACACTCGACTACTACGCTGGCAGTGGGCTTAACCACAGACCGCAAGGGGCACTAGCTGTACGTAATGGTCCCCAGGTAGATGTCGATAAAAAGACCGATGAGGAGACCCATCTGAACTCCTACTGAGTATGATGTGACAATCTCCGTACAGTCCGGTCTGTTCGTCTAAGACTATCGCATATCGGGCCTAGGGGGCGGCAAGCGTCAGTCCCCTAATAGCGGTATAAGTCGTTTCGGAGCGAAGTCCATTACACCATGAGAAAGTACTGGAACCTATCAGCAAATCTCGCTTGCCCTGGCCAGGGACTTTGCGTAATGGCTCTCTGACACATCGCAATATCAACCCCCAATACCAGTTGATACGAATCCTGTCTAACCGCCACTGCCTCTAAGTGCTCGGGACTGCACCCAACTGCTACCTGTTTGTATGACTCCTTTGAGCCGTGGTAGGGTAGTAATCTAAGAACAGTGGGACACACTCGAGGCGAAGTAGCAGTGTCAAGTCTGCGGACTATGCTGTACTCATGTCACCTGGGAACTGTTTACTGACGACTGGTATAAAACCAACCAACAGTTCCCTGTGAGTCCTGTCCGGTGTATCCGTAACCTAACGAGCACCTGCATACTATCTCCAGTACGACGTACTGACGGCTGTGGGACTGACCATCTCCCCAACTGGGATGAGAAGCATACACACTAGTCTACTCCGGAGTATCGATGCCCTGTCTCGATAATCCTACCTGAATAAGGATATGCTTGTAGACTACCCAGCCCCCACTGGTGTGACTGCCATCACAACGCTGGTAGTCAAGCAAGATCCTAAGAGCTCTATCAATACGTATACTCACATATAAAGATAGAAAAACCAAGTAGCATACTACCATGTTTAGCAAGACTGTTATATACATGTGAATATCCAAAGCTTCCATTAAGTAATATACAAACTAGTATGATACAGTAATGGCCTTCTAGGGCATAAACAGTAACAGCATCGATACTCCAGAGTGGACTGATGCATACGCTTCTCTTCCAAGCAGGGGAGATGGTCTGTCCCACAGCCATCAGTACGTCGTACTAGAGATAGTATCCATGTGCTCGTTAGGTTACGAGTACACTGGACAGGACTCCTCGGGAACTTTTAGTTGGTATTTAATTGGTAAGGTTTTTGCATGTTCAAGTTTAGTTAATTACCGCAATCAAAACGGTTTCGCTTGTAGCTAGCCGGTTGAGTACGGGTCGTCCGCAGGGAGATGGGAATCTTTTTCTATGTGCTTTAACGAGTTAAGTCCAAAAGTCCAGATTTGTTTGTGATTAACAAAATGTTAAAACGATATGTAAAGAGAGCTTGTTAGGGTTAGGATTATGTTAGTTTGAGTTAGGAGTCGCTCACTTCTTTCGTTGCCACTCTTAATAACGGTGTTACGGTAATCGTCAACAACGGGGATTAGCACGACTAAGAAGGAACTTGTGAGTATAAGGTAGGCTTTCCAATGCATAAGTTCTTCCTTTTGGTGCTTGTCCGTTCGTTCTTGGCTCTTAGCCTTAACCTCCGGTTAATTCAACCACAACCGGTCTCACTACGGAATCACCGCTATCATGTAGGATAGGGTGTCGTAGGGAGCGGATTGTGGTTCAATTAACAGGAGTTCGATTTAAGATGTTGGGCAAGGAAAGAGTGAGAGAGATTTCCTTCTCTCAAACTTCCCTTATGCTACCATAACAAGTATGGAAACTACTCACCCATTACAAGAAAAACGAAAAATAAAACAAAGGAGGAAGCTAGAAAGAAGGAGATTAGAAGATAACAATTAGCTATTTGCGACCTCACCTTGGCAAGGATCAAACGTAAGAATCATGGTTGTTTAATGATAAAGGAAAAGAGAATAAGAAAGAAACAACAATAAATAATAACAACTAAATTATCAATTGAAGATTACAAGCAATTAACATAACAAGAGCAAAACAAGTATAATAACAAAAAGAACTTCTTTATTCATCATTCTTCACTCACAAAAGCTCACTACAAGTTTTTAATGGAGAAGAGATGAGAAGAGGAAGAAGAACAACAAGTATTCTAAAACCTAAAAATACAATATTAAGCACCCTTGGCTTTGGCAAGTTCTGGACTATTTATAAGCAGGATACTGGAAACCTAGGGCAAAATTCTGCCTCTTCATGAAAAGTCCAAAGTACCCCAGAAAGATGACACGCTGCCGACACCGTACGGCCGCTGTTCCGCGGCATAACCCTGCTAATGCCGCAGAACCGCGGCACTTTAGAGGACTTGGCTCTTCAGTTTTGGTGGGTTTTCCTGTTTTGATGTGCCCATTAGTCTGGTATATGATTTTTCTCAGAATTTCTTCACGATTTTTCCAGAATTTCTGTTGATCAAAAGGTGATTGGATATGGATCTTTTTGTCATGATTTTCTTGAGCTCCACGTAGATTTCATGGACTTGGTGTTGCCATTGTGCTTTGTGCGTGAAGATGACAATCGATTTTCCATTTTGTCTCTTAAACTGGTGTGTGGCAACATACGGATAGAGAGCGGAGGCCCGTGTTTTATCTGTGATTGGGAGGAATCCGGATTTTGTCGTGCTTTTCCATGAATTTCATCGTTTAGTGCTGAGAACCTGTATCCTACAATTGACTAGCAAACACGGCTCAAGAGTACCTACCGATAATCAATATGATAAAAATTGGGCGGTATAAAAATGCAAAAAACTGATATGAACAAATACCCCCAAACATATCATTTGCTCGTCCCGAGCTAAGCCAATTTATTCACAAAAAATTCCTAACCTCACTTTCGCAGGGAACGCGATTGCACTGAGCATGTGCAACAAGCCGTTAAACCTCTATGTGTCCCTAGTAGGAGGAGTGTTGTCTCCTGAGGGTTTTCAGTGGATACTACCCACAAAATCCGGTCAAGCTAGTTTTGCGAAATTACTATGATTCAAACCCCTAAAGTTTTGTTTCAGAAAACAATAATTCTATGATCCTAAGTCTAGACTATCAAACCCTTATTTTTCACACCTCGCTTCTTATTTAACTTAAGATTTTATATGTCTTTACGTGCAGTGCAAATAGTGTCGTTAAATTCCAGAAGGATCGATTAAAGTCATCACACAATAAAAGCCCGGATAAAATTTTTAAAAGGATCACATAAGTTTTATAAAGAGTTAAGCATTTTTCAAGTTTCGTTTTCCAGTAAGGTTTCAACTTCAGAATTTCTATCTTCCTTAACAGGAAACTAGGTCTTATTTTTCACTCCACCTTTTTCTTGTTTTCATTTCATACACACCGCTGTGAACGTGCAATAGTCTTTATCATAGAATAAAACCTTCATATCTCCGCTAAATTTTTTATAAAAGCCTGTCTTTTATCAAGATTATTCTCACACAAAGAACCGTTAGGACTTTTAACTCGGAGAGAACACTTGCTTGAATTTGTTTTAATCTGGACTTTCTAGGCTTCTTAGCGAGCTTTGGGCCAATGCACCCAAACCAGTTGGCTTTAGGGCATTAGGTGTAGAAACACCCCAGCGGACTTAATTACTCAAGTTACCTAGGTCCAAAAACAAAAGACCGTTTGGCATGAAAATCATGATGATTCAATACGAACGGAGACATAACCGGCAGTTCAATTATTTTTTGGATAAAAGACGTGTTTAGTGGGTTCGGTGTGTAATCATTCCAATCAAGTTCCAGATGGGTTATTTTTAAGACTTAGTTCCAATTAAGGAATCAATAACATTCCTTCATATTCACTTCACTTCATAAACTAATCTTGATATTACTTATTTCAGAACAAACCTATTTGATCCTCAGAAAATTATTGATCCATTTAAAAGTTCTTAGACATAGAAGACTTGTCATCTAATTTCCAAAACTCACGACACGTGTAGTGTGATGTAAAGACGTATATCAGCTATAGTTAACTTCAAAGGAGAGTTATCTTTCAGGTTTTCAAAATCTAAACATAAGATTTAGTTATTATTATTTTATCAAACAAAACCGTCGAAATGTTGAATCAGAGTCCTCCCACTAGCTAACTTGACAGAAAAGTTTTTATGTTTTTAGAAAATTTTTAGATTTTTATGGATTTTATGGATTTTGATAAGCAGATGAAAAATATACATATGAATGCGAAGGTTAGAAATGCGTACCGAGCGTACCCCCAAACTTAAACTGGACAGTGTCCTCACTGTCATCGCATGAAGAGATCATTTGAAGGGTCAAAATTGTCGGTTAGCTATACACAATTTTTTTTGTTTTTGTTTTTAAAGAAAAGAAAAATAGCAAAAGTGGAAAAGAATATCCACAAAAATGTACAAAATGGTATATACATACCCCCAAACTTATTTGGAACAGTGTCCACTGTTCTTGGCTGGATAACCGAAGTTTGGAGGTAGGTAGAGGAAGATTATGCAGGGTAAACCGGCTCCTGTAAGAACAGGAGCTCCTCTGTTGGTTCGGCGCTAAGGTACGGTTTAAGTCGGTGTCCATTTACTTTGAAAAATGAACCGCCCTTTGGATTCTCCAAATCCACAGCGCCATGCGAATACACATTCCGCACAAAATACGGCCCTTTCCAGCGAGATCTGAGCTTTCCTGGATGGAAGTGTAGTCTGGTGTCGTAAAGCAGTACCTGTTGACCAGGTACGAAAGTTTTGCGCAAAAGGTATTTATCGTGAAACACCTTCGTTCGATTCTTAACGACAACCGCGTTATCGTAAGCCTCATCTCTAAGCTCACTCAATTCGTTCAACTGTAGCTTCCGATGGCTGCCCGCATCTTCGAGAGACAGATTCAGTTCTTTTATCGCCCAAAATACGCGATGCTCTATTTCAACAGGTAGGTGGCAAGCCTTTCCGTACACAAGCCAATAGGGAGACATGCTAAGATCGGTCTTATAAGCGGTTCGAAATGCCCAAAGGGCATCAATGAGTTTCATCGACCAATCTTTTCGGTTCTTGGAAACTGTCTTCTCCAGTATCTGCTTGATTTGCCAATTTGAAACTTCGGCCTGCCCACAGGTCTGGGGGTGGTAGGGCGTAGATAGCTTATGATTAATGGAATATTTCCGCATCAAGGCCTCGAAAGACTTATTGCAGAAATGAGTTTCATTGTCGCTAATGATCGCTCGGGGTGCCCAAAACGGGAGAAAATGTTTTCTTTAAGAAACCTAACGACAACCTTGTTGTCATTAGTCTGGCTGGGCACAGCCTCAAACCACTTTGAGACGTAATTAATAGTAAGAACGATGTACAAGTTCCCAAAAGAGCTGGAAAACGGCCCCATGAAATCTATCACCCAAATGTCAAAAATCTCCACAACCAAGATTGGTTGAAGCGGCATCTCGTTCCTCTGGGATATCTGGCCCATGTGTTGGCACCGGGAGCAAGTCTTGCAATAGTCATGAGCGTCTTTGAAGAATTGTGGCCAGTAGAAACCGCATTGCAAGATCTTCTCAGCTGTCTTTCTGGGGCCAAAATGCTCGCCACACGCTTGATCGTGGCAAAACAACAGCACACTCTTGAATTCATCGTCAGGGACACACCGACGAATAATCTGGTCGGGACAGTACTTGAACAGATAGGGTTCGTCCCAGTAAAAGTGTTTTACTTGGGATAGGAAGCGAACTCTGTCCTCACTTGACCATTCAGTCGGTAGTAATCTTGTGGCCAAATAGTTCACAATATCTGCGAACCAGGGTTCGCAAGATACTGTCAAGAGCTGTTCATCCAGGAAAACGTCGTTGATTGGAATTGGAAGCGAAGGCGAAGAAGGAAGTCTTGAGAGATGGTCGGCAACTACGTTTTCACATCCTCGTTTGTCCTTAATGACAAGGTCAAACTCTTGAAGCAAGAGGATCCAACGTATTAGCCGAGATTTTGCATCTTTCTTCGCAAAAAGATGGCGCAGAGCAGAATGGTCTGTGTAGACAATGACTGGAGAGCCGATGAGGTAGGGCCTGAACTTTTCTAAAGCAAATACAACAGCAAAGAATTCCTTCTCAGTTCTTGTATAATTGAGTTGGGCGTCGTTCAGGGTTCGACTCGCTTAATAGATTACGTGCGGCATCTTGTTGATGTGTTGTCCAAGGACAGCACCAATAGCAAAGTCGGATGCATCGCACATAATCTCAAATAGGTGCGTCCAGTTAGGTGAAGAAAGAACGGGAGCAGAAGTGAATGAGCTTTTTAGTGACTCGAACGCAGTCACACAGCTCGAGTTGAAGTCGAATGCTGTGTCCTTGGCCAGCAAAAGAGTCAAGGGCCTAACAATCTTGCTAAAGTCCTTGATGAACCGTCTATAGAAACCGGCATGGCCAAGGAAGGCTCAGATGCCTCAGACGCATCTGGGAGGAGGGAGATTGGAAATGAACTCAATCTTCGCTTTGTCAACCTCTATGCCATTTTGCGAGATGATATGTCCTAAGACAATACCTTCGCGCACCATGAAGTGGCACTTCTCCCAATTCAAAGTGAGGTTCTTGTCCTTACATCGGGTAAGGACAGCGTCGAGATGCAGCAAACACTCGTTGAAGGAATCGCCGAAGATGGAGAAATCGTCCATGAAGATCTCCAGAAATTTTTCCACCATGTCTGAGAAGATTCCCATCATACACCGCTGGAAGGTAGCGGGCGCATTGCATAACCCAAAAGGCATGCGACGATATGCAAACGTGCCGAAAGGACAATTGAATGTGGTCTTGTCCTGGTCTTTTTCGACGATGGGAATTTGATTATAGCCGGAGTAGCCATCAAGAAAGCAGTAGTACTCATGCCCAGCCAATCGTTCAAGCATTTGGTCAATGAAAGGAAGCGGAAAGTGGTCTTTCCGCGTTGCGGCGTTGAGTTTTCTATGATCGATGCATACTCGCCACCCAGTTTGGGTACGAGTAGGGATTAACTCGTTCGCCTCGTTAGTGATGACCGTTATGCCTGATTTCTTAGGGACAACGTGAATGGGGCTAACCCACTGGCTATCAGAGATAGGGTAAATGATACCACTATCCAAACATTTTACAATTTCCTTCTTTACAACCTCTTTCATGACTGGGTTGAGACGTCTTTGTGGATCCCTGGGTTGTTTGGCATCATCCATCAGATGAATGTGATGTTCAATGATCAGGGGACTAATCCCCTTGATGTCCGCCATGGACCAGCCAAAAGCTTGCCTATTGCTGTGCAAGACCGCAAGAAGGGCTTTCTCTTGCTCTGGAGCTAGAGAAGCCGAGATGATAACTGGGAGGGTCTCGTTCTTACCCAAGTAAGCGTACTTAAGGTGAGACGGCAAAGGCTTGAGTTCGAGCGTTGGAGGTGAAACGATGGAAGGCAAGATTGGTGAAGAGGTCTCGAACTCAAAGGATTCCAGTAAAGGTTCAAAACGAGTGTAAGCGACCGAGTTGGATGGTTCAGTTAACTCATCCGGAAATTCGAAGGATTCAAACTCGGGTGGTGAGTGGCTAAGAACGTTCGAGAAAGTAAAACACTCGTAGTCATTGTCGTGCGCAGAAACAGCAGCAGGTTCGAAGAGGAACGCACTAGTGGCGTTAAAGTTATCGTGATCGAACAGAAACTCCTCGAATTCACACTCTTCTGGAGTGATCTTCTGGATCGAGCAAACGTTCAGTATATTAGCATTAGGTTCGGTGGGCTGATTCCCCAACCTAAAAATGTTGAGGTCAATCGTCATAATTCCAAAAGATAGGTTCATCGAACCATTGCGACAATTGATCACAACATTTGAGGTTGCAAGGAATGGGCGACCGAATATCACCGGAATTTAATTCTGGGGGTTAGCTACAGGCTGTGTGTCTAATACAATGAAGTCAGCGGGGGATATGAAGTCCCCAACCTTGATTAACACATCCTCTAGCTCACCCTTAGGATGGGTGATTGATCGGTCGGCCATTTGGAGAGTACAGTGTGTGGGTTTCAGCTCTCCTACACCTAATTGCTCGTATACTGAGTACGGAAGCAGGTTAACACTGGCACCAAGATCTAATAGTACGCGGTTGATGTTCTTATCCCTAATGGTAATAGAAATCGTAGGATAGCCAGGGTCCTTCCGTTTTTGTGGTAAAGATTGGGTAAGAGTATCACTCATAGCACTAGCCAAGAAAACTTTCTTGGGTACCTGAGACTTCCTCTTTTTTGTGCACAAGTCCTTTAAGATTTTCGCGTAGGATGGGACTTCTTGGACAACATCTAAAAGAGGAATGTTAATGTTAACCTGCTTAAATAACTCCAGAATCTTCTCCATTTGTGGATTTTGTTTGGTGGACTTCAACCGGTTTGGAAATGGAATGTTTTTAAAATTGGTTGAGTCTAATGCTGGAGGAGGAGATTGTGGAGTTGGAACGGATCCCAGAACTGGTGTTTTCGTGGAGTAAGAATTGGGTCCGTTTAGAGCAGAAGAAGAGGAAGAGCCTTTTGAAGAATGGAGAATAGGCTCAGAAGACGAAGACGAAGAAGAAGAAGAAGAAGAAGAAGAAGAAGAAGTGGTGGCCGGGGTGTCATTGTTGATCCGTGTGCCAATGTTGTTTTGCAGCATCCTTCCTGATCTCAATGTGGTCACGGCACTCACATTATGGTTCTGTTGTTCAAGAGCAATATGTACATTATGTGGGTGACCGGGATTTGGGAGTGGTTAGGACGGAAGCTTCCCCTTCTCTCGCTCTCTTAAGGCCGCATTCAGTTGTGCTAACTGGGCTTCGATGGTTTTGATGCTTTGCCCAGGAGCGGCAGTGTGTTGCACCAATGACTGAATGGAAGACTGGATGTTGGCCTTAGATTGTGTCGATTGTTTAACGAACGACTCCAGACTTCGTTCGAGCGAGGAAACCATATCGTTGTTTGACGGAACAAAATTGTTTTGGGGAAAAGAATTGCTAGGTGCAAAGTTGTTCGTCTGATTTTGAAAATGTTGGGGTTGGAAGGGCTGCTGAAACTGATGTTGAGTTTGTTGTTGCGCTTGTTATTGCGGAGGAGGGGGCCTTTCGAAATTGTTGCCTTGGAATTAATGCTGATTCTGATTCCAGGAGAAATTGGGATGGTTCCTCCAACCGGGATTGTAGGTGGAAGAGTATGTAGCATTTCTCGGTCTTTGCTGAAATACAGCATTAACCTGATCCTGTCCTTGAGATGGTGGATTGTAAGGACACTCTTCGGTTAAGTGAGAAGGATCAGCACAACAAGCACAAATGGTACGAAGGGGAAGAACAGGGGCAGGAGCAGGAGAAGAAAATTTTCTCTCTATCGCTTCAAGTTTTCTCGTTATTGCAGCCATTTCAGCTTTCATCGCAATAGAGACATCAAGTTGGTGAATTCCTACCCTAGACTGACCGGTAGAAGTGGAGGTAGAAGAAGAACAAGCCGGTTTGGTGCTCTCCCATTGTAGCGTTTGTTCCACAAGGTCGTCGAAGAATTGCCAAGCTTCCTCATCAGATTTCGATAGGAAGTGGCCTTGGCAAATGGTTTCCAACAACCGCTTAGTTGCTGGGTTCAGGCCCTCGTATAAGGTTTGGCAAAGTTGCCATTTCTCGATACCATGGTGAGGACACTGAACAAGAAGGTCTTTATACCGGTCAAAGCACTACCAGAAGGGTTCAGAAGGAAGCTGAGAGAATTAGTTGATTTCGTTATGGATCCTTGCGGTTTTATGATTCGGATAAAATTTCTTGAGAAACGCTTTCACAAACTCGTCCCAACTGGTTATGGAGTGGGAAGCGGTGCTATACAGCCATTTTTCAGTAAGATCACATAAAGTGAACGGAATGACCCGTAGCCGTATAGCATCATCCGACAGCTGGGTGGTTTTCATCATGGCACAAACGTTTTGAAATTTGTTGATGAAGATATAGGCATCTTCAGATTCAAGCCCATGAAATTTCGGGAGCATGTTAACGAAGTGGGGCTTAATTTAAAAATTATCCCCATTGGCCGATGGGAGGGAAAGGCAGGTGGGAAGTGCAGAACGGGTGGGATAGAAACGATCCTGGAGCGCAATTCGCTGCGGCGCTACAACAGGCGGTGGTGGTGGGTTATTTGCTTCCATAGGAGGTGGAGTCAATCCCGAGGGAGTCAAAGAGTTGTTTGGATTAAATCCTAACATCGCAGAAGAAGAGGTTGGTGATGGTGAAGGTGAGGATGTATGAACAGAATTCCGGTCTACGTCGGAGTTGGCCGGCAGAGGTAAGGGTGAATGAGGCGTGGACGGAGTTTCGACGTCTGAGTCGATCGCGTAGTCGGTAGCGACTAACGTAACACAGACTAGGCGGGCGCTAGTGTCCCGAGTCCAAGCGGACATACACTAAACGAGTTTAGTATAGTCAAAGCGGAGAAGGTGAGGGTAAGAAAATGTCAATGGAGAAATACGATGGGTGGTGGGTGAAAAAATGGATTCTGGCGACAAAGGGCAAGTTTTTGTAAAAGTTTTTGATTTTTTTTTCTTTTTTCTTTAGAAAGAGATTTACAGAAATATGTACGGATTTACGGCTTCAAGCAATCACAAACAAGATATGCATAATCACACCTAGATCTAGGGTCATCTAGGTCAGCTAGACAGCTCCTAACTGTTCCAAAGGGCTAGAAATAGGACCTCAAACCGCCTCTTCTCCAACAATCGCAGCCAGGTAAGTGCCAGGTAAGTGGGAGGCTCCCCACTACGTAAGTAGTGGTCCTAATTAAGTAACCACTTGCCTTGGACACACTTGCCTAGATACCGCAAAAGTCGGGATATGATAAACGGCCGATGCCTGTAACTAGTCCTCTGTCCTATTGAGCGTGAAGTCCTTAGGGCCGAGTCTAGAATTTTTTAGTTAACAATGGTCAGTGCATATGCTTTTTGTGATTTCTGGGGTCCTGGGAAGAGTGATGAAATCCCCACCGAATCTGGATTGGTTTCAAGCCCCTTAAAGTCCGTATTAATAAATGCAAACAATTTTTATTTTAGCGCGGCGCAAAGAATCCTGCACAAAAACAGTTTATTGGAAGGGGGAAGAGAATTTGCGTAAAGAATGTTGCAGAAAACACAGTTCAGTGGAGTTCAGATGAGTGGGGGAGAGAAGAGAGACTCACCCAAAATTTTTTTTGAACCCTGAAGAGAGAAAACGGCCGCGGTTCCGCGGCCTAAGCCTGCTTAAGCCGCGGTTCCGCGGCTGTAAGGGAGAGTTGGGGCCTCCGTTTTCTGGTGTGTGCTCAGTTAGGTGTCCTCTACTTGTTTGGATCTCCTGAATCTTGATTTGCTTACTGGATCTGCTCCATAATCTTTCAATAGATCGTCTTTTCCGTCTTGTTCACCCGCGGTGTAGCCGCAAAGATATGGGTCTAACTTCCCACGTCTTTGGCACTGAACTTGAACTTCGTATTATCATGCACACATGCACAAAAAATAATCAAAAATAACAAGATGATTTTTTTACGATGTATATTTTTTTTTGTTTTTCGGTTAGGTTAATATTCACAAATTAACCCGAAATTACACAGAGAAATAAACTACCGTCTCCCCGGCAACGGCGCCATTTGATTGGTAAGGTTTTTGCGTGTTCAAGTTTAGTTAATTACCGCAATCAAAACGGTTTCGCTTGTAGCTAGCCGGTTGAGTACGGGTCGTCCGTAGGAAGATGGGAATCTTTTTCTATGTGCTTTAACGAGTTATGTCCAAAAGTCCAGATTTGTTTATGATTAACTAAGTGTTAAAATGATATGTAAAAAGAGTTTGTTAGGTTTAGGATTAGGTTAGTTTGAGTTAGGAGTCGCTCACTTCTTTCGTTGCCACTCTTAATATCGGTGTTACGGTAATCGGCAACAACGGGGATTAGCACGACTAGGAAGGAACTTGCGAGTATAAGCTAGGCTTTCCAACGCATAAGTTCTTCCTTTTGGTGCTTATCCATCCATTCTTGGCTCTTAGCCTTAACCTACGGTTAATTCAACCACAACCGGTCTCACTACGGAATCACCGCTATCATGTAGGATAGGGTACCGTAGGGAGCGGATTGTGGTTGAATTAACGGGAGTTCGATTTAAGATGTTGGGCAAGAAAAGAGTGAGAGAGATTTCCTTCTCTCAAACTTCCCTTATCCTACCCTAACAAGTATGGAAACTACTCACCCATTACAAGAAGAACGAAAAATAAAACAAAGGAGGAAGATAGAAAGAAGGAGATTAGAAGATAACAACTAGCTATTTGCGATCTCACCTTGGCAAGGATCAAACGTAAGCATCATGGTTGTTTAATGATAAAGGAAAAGAGAATAAGAAAGAAACAACAATAAATAACAACAATTAAATTATCAATTGAAGATTACAAGCCATTAATATAACAAGAGCAAGACAAGTATAATAACTAAAAGAACTTCTTTATTCATCCTTCTTCACTCACAAAAGCTCACTACAAGTTTTTAATGGAGAAGAGATGAGAAGAGGAAGAAGAACAACAAGTATTTTAAAACCTAAAAATACAATATTAATCACCCTTGGCTTGGCAGGTTCTGGACTATTTATAGGCAGGAAACTGGAAACCTAGGGCAAAATTCTGCCTCTTCATGAAAAGTACAAAGTACCCATGAATGATGACACGCTGCCGACACCGTACAGCCTCGGTTCCGCGGCATAAGCCTGCTAATGCCGTGGAACCATGGCACTTTAGAGGACTTGGCTCTTCAGTTTTGGTGGCTTTTCCTGTTTTGATGTGCCCATTAGTCTGGTATATGATTTTTCTCAGAATTTCTTCACGATTTTTCCAGAATTTCTTGTTGATCAAAAGGTGATTGGATATGGATCTTTTTGTCATGATTTTCTTGAGCTCCGCGTAGATTTCTTGGACTTGGTGTTGCCATTGTGTTTTGTGCATGAAGATGACAATCGATTTGCCATTTTGTCTCTTAAACTGGTGTGTGGCAATATACGGATAGAGAGCGGAGACCCGTGTTTTATGTGTGATTGGCAGGAATCCGGATTTTGTCATGCTTTTCCATGAATTTCATCGTTTAGAGCCGAGAACCTATATCCTGCAATTGACTAGCAAACACGGCTCAAGAGTATCTACCGATAAGCAATATGATAAAAATTGGGCGGTATAAAAATGCAAAAAACTGATATGAACAGTATTATACCTATCATCAATTATCATTTCCCAGGTTACATGAGTACAACTTAGTCCGCTGACTTGACACTATCACATCGCCTCGAGTGTCTTCCCCCTGTTCTTATATTACTACCCTACCACGGCTCTACCGAGTCGTGCAAACAAGTAGTAATTGGGTGCAGTCCTGAAGCGCTTGGAAGCAGTGACGGTTAGACAGGATTCGTCTCTCCCGGTATTTGGAGTTGATATCGCGCTATGTCTAGGAGAGCCATTACACATAGTCGTCCATGGCCAGGGCAAGCGAGAATTACCGGTAGGTTTTCCATTAGATTCTCAGGGTGTTTTGGGCTACACTCTGACACGACTTGTACCGCTATTAGGGGACTCACGTTTACCGCCCCTAGGCCCGCCATGCGATACTCTCAGACGAACAGACCGGACTGTACGGAGATTGTCACATTCAGGCTCAGTAGGAGTTCAGATTTGTTTACCTCATCGGCCTTCTTATCGACATCTACTTGGGGACCGTTACGTACAGATAGTGCCTCTTGCGGTCTGTGGTTAAACCCACTGCCAGCATAGTGTCGAGTCTTTAGAGTCCCACACAGAGAGTTTCCCTGTACTGGGCAAAAGATGTAGAGGCCGTATGGTTTTACGGCAAGGCTACGATCACTTACGTACACTTGTGCGTGTATGCTGTTCGGGCAGACAATACTAGTGGGCTTTGGTTTAAGCCGAATCCTAGTATTGTATGGATGGATTAGTCTTGTCTTCTGTTCATTCGCATTCTACGGAATGCGGATGCGTGTGTATGCACAGTTGTGAGGAGAGAAGAAGAAGGAGGTGCCTCATTAGGGT
Organism: Agapanthus africanus; assembly: GCA_030015575.1. NCBI lineage: Eukaryota > Viridiplantae > Streptophyta > Magnoliopsida > Asparagales > Amaryllidaceae > Agapanthus > Agapanthus africanus. The sequence continues at coordinate 547,500,064 of CM057337.1, forward strand.
TTTGACAGTTGGTTCGGAAAAAACCATTATGAGGCGGGGACGTTATTTACTAATATTTTTAATGATAATTATGTTATGGCTAATTGCTTTGACCATTTGACAATACTTGACCTTGTTGACAATTTGACCAATGTTGACTAGGATCTTTCATATGAGATCTAATGTCTTCTTTTGGTTTTGGTTTTATTTTGAGATGATAATGGTCAAATCAAGATTGCCATCAACTTTATCTTGAAAAGAGATTAGTAATGATAATGTTTATGGATCATTATTCTCTTCTCATTCTCTCTCTTCAAATGAGAAGCTCCCATGGTTGCTCCTTCTTCTTCTCTTTCTATATTTTTCTTTTGCTTTCATGCGTTAAGAAAATAAGGATCTAAATTGACAAACAAATCCATCTTCATCTTCTACACCACCTAGGACATCAAGCATAGCACACTTGTTGCTCTAGTTACCTCGGCTTGAGGTGGAGCTCGGAACACAAACTCTCGGGTGGATCGTCTTCGACTCAAGGAGGCCGCGGAGGTGACTAAGATCCGGATCGATCCTTAGAGCTTTCGTGGACGAGGAGGAAAGCGGAGAGAAGACCCGAAGGACTTGGTTCGTGAGGTATAACCATTCTAGAACTTGTAGTTTATGTGTTAGTTTTTGATTAGCAAAGATCCATCATGGATGGTCCATGTCACCTTGTTAGAAAAATTTGATTTTTACCTATTCCGCCTCCCCGAAAGAATCGGGGTGGGTAACATGGACGTAACAGTGGTATCGGAGCCTGGCTAAACAACAACTAGCATGTTAGCAAAGTATTTAGAACTTCGGTCCAAGAAAAAATCGCAAAACACACCGAAATCATGAACTTTCTGCCGATTTTAAAAACTGCCCTAATAGTATTTCTACATGTCTTAAAAATCGGTGCAGGGTTTTCTAGGAACAGGGAAGAAATTTGAGCCCACGACTCGGTCAACTCGTCGCGGAAGCGCGGCGAAACCACGCGTTTCGCCGCGGATCCGTGGCCGAGTTGACTCGGCCGCGACTCCGATTTCTTGCAGATTGCTCAGTTTGGTGTTTTAGGATTTTTAGGATATTTTGTTTCTGCCTAGTTTTTCCAGAGAACAATGTTGTGTTTGGCGGTAGTTACAAATTGGTATTTTGATCGAAGTTCTATAAACTCTTGCTAAATGGTTATATCTATAATGTGATATATGCATTGAACGTCGACTAATCGCTATACGTCGATAAGTGGGGGTTGTGCATATTTATGATCTGTAATGTTGTTGGATTGTGTATATGAACTCGTTGGATTCCCGCGGATGAATAGCCGGGGTTTTGTGAGATTAGAGTTTCTTTATCTTTCATTTGATGTAATTTGTTAATTGATGTAATATTATTTTTATGGCCGCACATCCGGGATGAGGTTGTAGCCGCCATTGTATATTATTTCTTTTACTGTTTTGCTCTTAGGATAGACCCAAGGTGGGGTGTACAAACTACCGGGTACGTTGAAGTGCTGAATGGCCTACTCACGTTGTTGTGGGAGGCTGCTTCACTTCGGGTATTTGGCGGGTAGTTTGCCGCACCCATAGGGGTTTACGGTGTGGTTTGGCTATTCATCGTGACCGTGTAATCCGTCTTTCATTGCAGGCTCGAACGAAACACGGATTCCTAACATATCCAATGTGTTCATCTGTGATCTGGAATGGCTATCATTGCATCTGACGAATGTATATATATATATATATGATATCTAGTAGGTGTTGCCTATGTTTTGCATCCGCGCTAGTCTAGCTCCCGCTCTGTCGTTAGTTATGTAACCTAACGGGTGACGACGGGGCCCCGTGGCGAATGCGGATGGCATAAGCGTACGTCATATTTTCGTTGTTTTCTGCAATGGTAGGATTAATTGATGGCACGCATTATATTAATGCAAAGAAAAACAAACCTAAAATACGTTGTTGGAACACTTTTCAAAAAGCTGTTATTGCAAGGACGTTCTCTTTTATTTTGCATAGAGGTATTCGGTTATGAATGCCCAGCACCTCATTCGACGAGGCAAGGGCCGAGAACCCTTCATCGGGAGTGACTCCTTGGACAAAATTTTACGTAAGAGTAATAACTTCACTATAGTCGATTATTCTTGATTTGCATCGAAGTATTCAGTTTGGAATATCCTGCACCTCATTCGACGAGAAAAGAGCCGAGATCTCTTTACAGGAAGTGACTTCTTTAGCAAAAGTATTCGCCACTATATTTTTAAGAAGGCAATCATGTTCCTTCAACGATATCAAGTTCATTACGTTAACGGGTTTTTCGCCAAAAACCCAGCCGTAGCCCTCCGTCATTTCATACAAGTAACACTTAGTATTCATGCTACGTTTGTTGACTCCGTCAAGGCGTAGTGTACGGTAGCTAAGTGGTACTTGTTTGTAGCAGTATATGGGATTGGTTAGGACAGTCGTATAACCTTGTTGACTCCGTCAATGGTTATGCGGGTGGGTATAATGCAATCCAGATAATGGCGGGTTGAACTTGACTAGGACTATTTGATTTGTTGACTCCGTCAAGGTCACTTGGGTCCTAGGGGCAAAAATCCACATCGGGAGTTTCTAAAGAAACTGAAACTTGCAGATTTAGCATACTTTCTGGAGTGTGGTGACTAGAGTGGATTCCATCTTGGTCATCGCATAATGATAGTTGGATCCAGATCCCACTGATGAGTTGGATTACTCTCGGGAGATTATTTCACTTAACAACCAATGCTATAAACCAAGTAAGTGTATAGAACGGTGTTAGCGGGGTTACGCCTCCAAGGAAAAGAGGTTATTTAATTAAGGAACTTCGCGAAAGCGTTGGAAAACCTCCATCGAAGTACCAACACTAGCCTGGCTGAAAGGTTAAGCAAGTGTTGTGACGTGCGATTTATCCTGACTAGTTCTTCTTTTTGGGTTTGAAAAAGAATTTAAGGAAACAGTGGGAGTCATCTTGGTTAGATAAATTAATAAACCAATCTAATCTTGCAAGAGCGCATGCTGAGTGTTTCTTTTCTCTCTCTCCAGGTAGCAACCATTTCACGCCCTAATCAAGGTAATAAAATGTATCGCTTGACCGATCCGAATTCTTATTCGGGGCTGGGGAACGTCGGTTTAGCTCTAACTTATGACAATTGTCACAAGTATGAGCAAGGGAAAGAGGATTGTATGGATTCCAAGGAGACCCAGTTGAAGAAGAAGCATAGTTTTGCAACTTCTTGTAATTGAGAACTGCTTTACGGTCAGCCCTACCTCCTGGGTACTTGATATCGGATCAGGATCTCATATCTATAGTTTATTGCAGGGACTGAGAAAAAGTAGGAAAGTTGTGTAAGTCGCGGGGGCGCCCCGGCCGTCGATCCGACGCCGGAAACGCGGAAACAAAAACTTTGCAAACTAGCAAACCGCGCACTTTTCACCCGGATCGGGCCATTAACCTAGCAACTAGCAAAGTAAAATACGGGTAGAGAAGTATACCAAGCGATCCGTGTCCTTCGGTCTTTGTCTCCACTCCGATCTCCCGCGGATACTTCGTCCGTCACCTCCTCGTCGAACCGGGCACCACATCGCCAAAGTCTTTTACGGGCTCCCACCTCTGGACCGAGACAACTCGGGCGCGAAGTTGGCTAGCCGACGCGTCCAAGGTTTGCTGTAGACTAGTATAGAAACTTGTCTCTTTGAGGCTTATGGAAGTTACCATGTATGGAGGGATCAAGAAAGAACTTTGGAGAGAGGTACATGAATTGTGTAGCAAGGAAAAAATGAAATGATCAAAGTTTTCCCTCATTCAAAATGAACTCACCCTCTCTCCTCTAATCAAGTGGCCGGCCTTATCCTCCATGGTGGAGATCAAGGAAGCAAAAATTATCATGGAGAAAAGAAAAAGATAATTATCAAAAGGTCACACTCATTTCTCATCTAAATCTTTTCACAAAACCATCACAAGAAAAGCCAAGGAAAAGAACATAAAAGAATCTCATCATGATGCTAGTCTCATCATATAGCCACAAATGCAAGAAAGCCCCTCACAAGTAAGTTAATTGCAAACATGCAATTAACCCCCTGCAACGAAAAGTCCGGCCGTGAAGGAACAAAGAAAAACCGGCCGGAACGGAATGCAAGCTGGCAACTTCAGAAAACTGATCCCGTAATAAATTACAGGAAAACCCCAATACTGCAAATACATTCCCGCATTTGTATTCCCACTGAACACAAATGCAAAGAGACAAAATCTACACAATCTAATACTAGGATCCGGCTGAAGCCAAAGCCGGCTAGTAAAAACCGTCCGATCACGATCCGTGCAATACCGCACGTATCTGATCGAACCCTGCGATACCTCCATACGGCCACTACAGCGTTTCGCCCGAAACTTGAGTAACTGTGTGTGGTGGACTCTAAAGACTCATCAATACTATGGCTGTGGATTTAACCACTAGCACGTCAGAGGTATAAGCCAATACGTGACGGGCTACCAGGTATTGACCAAAAGGGACATCGATGAGCGAACTCATCCTGACACCCTACTGAGCCTGTCAGTGACAATATCCGTACAGTCTGGTCCGTTCGACTATGAGAATCGCATGGCGGGCCTAGGGGGTTAGTAAAAGTCAGACCCCCCAATAGCGGTACAAGTCGTGTCGGAGTGTAGCCTAAAACACCCTGAGATTCTACTGGAATACCTACCAGCAAATCTCCTGCCTTGGCCAAGGACTTTTCATGTTCTGGCTCTCCTAGACACAGCGCGACCTCACCCCCAATACCGGGAGAGACGAACCCCTGCAGATCCGCTCACTGCCTCCATGTGGCTCGGGACTGTACCCAACTAAAACCTGTTTGCACGACTCCTTTGAGCTGTGGTAGGGTAGTAATCAAAGCACAGTGGGAACTCACACGAGACAAATGACGATCTCAGGTCGATGAACTAACCTGTACACATGTCACCAGGGAACTGCTATCTGACGTCAGGTATAATACCAACTAGCAGGTTCCCGGCGAGTCCTGTCCGATGTACTCATAACCCAATGAGCACCTGTATACATCTTAGGTGAACCAACTGACACCAGTGGCTTGTGAGACCGGCCACCGCCCCTCGTCGGGGTCTCGACTGTGTACACTAGTCTACTATAGAGAATCGATGCCCTGTCTCGAAACTCCCACGATTAGGGACCTTTTAAGGGTTTGCTTATAGACCCCAGCTCCCACTTATATGATCGCCCTCATACTGCTGGTAGTCAAGCAAGAATCCTAGGGGCTCTTTCAACATGCAATAGTGACCTGTAAGGTCACCTAAAGCAGTATACGATGATAAAGGTAAACCAGACATCATACTATCATCTTGAGTAAGACTGTCCTACCGGGATAGGTCCCCCCTCAATCATTGCAATCACGTGCCTGTGATCCAATAATTGACTCTGAGGGCACTATCTCCAACAATCTCCCACTTGCACTCAAGGCTAATTATTGCGATGTCGCATACTCACAGCCCGTGTGATACCGAACATCCAACTCCTCTACTAGTCAGTCTCACAAAACTCGTTTACGAAACTATTGCGTTCGAGGAATAGCCTCAGTGAGTGGATCCGCTCTGGTGTTTCTTTCTATGTCTCTCTTTATCTCAAGTTCGCGGAGAAAGCCATCTCCCGAAATGAGCAATACCTGTCCTAGAATGTCTGGATGTTTGATGGAACCTAGCTCATAAGTGAACTCCAAATCCAAACTTCTTGGACTGTATCGTCAACTGAACTTAATCAGTATCCTACGCCATGCCTTCCCTCAGCATCCACCTGGACCACCTGTCCAAAATACTGCCCCTCGTCAGAGGGAAAACTATAACTCTGACAGCCACTCTGCCATCCAGGTCACCTTGGAAGCCTGGAATGATAACCGTCTCCTAAAAGAGGCTGCCGTTATCAATTCCCTAGAACATCAACTTATGCTCTAAAACTGCTTCCGATTGTTTCTCCAGGATTGGATCTATATCAACTTATTGCACCTACTGCAAGAACAACATCTGGTGTGGTACTTGACATCTCATGATTGACTCAATTGCCTAAGCAAGTGATCTGTCAATCATGCGTATCCTTCTCCCCTTTAGCCTGCAAGACATCTTTAGAGAGGGTGACTCCATCACCTGCAGGTATACTACCATGCTAGGAGTCGTTCATTCTAAATACTCTTAGAATGCTCTCAAAGTACCCAGATTGGGAAACCACCCAAATCTAGATCCAAAACCATAGATCTAGTAACCAGAATGTCTGATATAAGATCCAATTCCTATGTGGAAAAACTAATGTGTAACGACCAAAGTATAACCAATCGTAGTATAGGAATATCACTCCCTACTCTGTGTATGTCATCCAAATACCAGGACATCACACCCTACTACCTTCTTAACAGATCCATCCCCTATTCTGATGAAGTCAAACCTATGACTGTCACATCAGAAATAGATGATCCATCTCCGCTATATTTTCTTTAGTCTATAAACAGACATAAGCCAGATGTCCACCAATGCTTCCGCTGCTCCCACTGACTACGACAACCCTCTGGCAGAGTCATATAGACGTACACTCCAAAAGCTAATTTAGAACGACGCTATACTCATCCTCCTGCCGGGTCTCACAGTCTGGAACAACAGCGATGGTAAATCTGGGTAAATAAGAACCTCCCTGTCACTGTCCTTGAGGCTACCGAAGTACCTCTCGGGTACCTGAGGTTACCCACTTTATCTGCGGAGTGGCCAATGGAATGTCAAACTAGATTGAATCTTTAGGTTCTTATCAAATCTTCAGTAATCGTTTGCGGTTCTGGAATCACTTCCAGTTCTACCATACTCCCACTTCTGTTTTCTAAAAAATCCATTTTTATTAAAACTGTGGCGAGTCAAGAACAATATCACTATTGATCTTCCAGATGGTAGAAAATCAACCCTCGTCATAGCCCGGGTCAACCCACAAACACCCATTACAGAAACGTGCCTTGAGTTATCCGGAGTCTGGTTTTAAGCATAAGCCGGACAACTCCCCGTATCTTAACAATGTCAAGATATGAACCGTTCTATATCCAATATAGAAACAGAGGCACTGATTTAATTGAACCAGATTCAAATCATGCAGCTGTCTCCAGTGCATGTCAACTAAATGGAAGAGAGGCCGATCAGCGTTATTCAACTTAGGAGTACTTCCAATTATGAGTAACCTGAAAGAGAAGCTAGTTCTCTTAACCATTACTATCAACTGAATACCATATACAAGTATCTACATCTTCGATCACCTTGAAGAATCCCGATACTTGCAATACCTGGTTCTCTACTTTACTCTTATACCTATAACTTCTCAAAACTTGGACCTTGTGTTTCTACGAAACACCTGTCTAAGAACTAGAGAAGTCATAAGTAAACCGAATATAGTACGAGGACCATCCCCTCTGTCCTAATGGACACTGGACAACATACAATACTCTGTATAAGTCCCTTGAGTCTAATAACTCATTCACTGTGTGTTGTAGGTTGAAAACTGTACTTATGGTTAAGAAGAATTACACCGCTGTTCAATGCTCCTTACCTAACCATCCACTGATATAGGTAAATGTCATAGACATAATTTCAAAAGGTATATCTCACTCTATAAAAATAGACGTACAGATATATCAATTTGAAATTGGTGCATAACAACGGATATTCAAAACCAAATATTTGCCGACTGGCAAACAACCCAGGTGACTTCCTCAAATATCACCAATTACAACGAATCCTGATATAATGAGGATGATCACCTAATTCTCAATAACTTACTCCCACTCATCATCTGTAAAACCATACAGATGTGAGAATCATACCTGGTAAATACATACCCTGGAGTAAGTGTCTAATTGGGAAATCAGTTTTCTTTTAACATTACACAGTGAAACTGAAACATTGAAATGTTTTGATGGGGTATCCTGGTATTCCTAGTAATGCCTCTTCCATTATCCAGATTCACAACTGTAACCGTATAATTCTTTGCCACCTCTCCAAATCCCTTTATAAGTCTTTAGTCGTTACCTTCTGTACACCCCTTTAGGCCAAATGGTTTTCTTCCTTCCCTACCGTTCGGCACCAGCCTATGGTTTGGAAGAAGACTATCCAATAAGCATTTTGGGTGTACTGTCCTAATCCTAGGAGCACTCGCAATGCGAGAGAAGGTGAAGATAAAAGACAACCGAATGAGCTTTATTCCTATTTCTCCTGAACCAGGATCCATCCCCGAACTGGAACAAGTTCCTTTCGAGTTCGTATATAACCATACGATGGATTATCCAATAAACTTGGGATCTTCGTAGTGATACGGAGTGTCCTGGAGAAATACAAAGGTGATTTAGGATTGGTGAAGAAATACTTGGTTTGGTCCTGAATAGCAGTCGCAATTTACTTTGCCCTTCTACTAATCCCTTTCTTTGTCTGAACTTAATACCTTCTATACACCATCGTTATGCTAATTGGTTTTCTTCATTCCCTACTGGTCGGCACCTGCCTATGGTTTGGAAGAAGACTATCCAATTTGCGCAATAGGTGTACTATCTCCTAAACCAAGGAGTACTCGCAATCTGAGAGAAGGAAAAAGGAAAAGACAACTGAATAGTCCTATTCGTTTTCTCCAGAACCTGAAACCATCCTCGAATTCCTTTGAGTTCGTATATAACCATACGATGGTTTTGTCCAATGGAAGTGAACGTTCGTAGTAATAAGGGGTGTCCTGGAGAAAAGGGTAAAAGTAGGAGTGGCAATGAGGTTTGCAACTCTGACAATCCAAAAGACAGTGTTAAGAAGGTTCGGTCAACTTGGTCACTGAGTCATAGGCTAGGGTCGGGTCAATGGTCGCTGCCAAAGAGAGAGAGAAAAGAAACACTCAGCGTGCACTATAACCTAGATCAGAATGGTTATCACTTTATCTAATCCGGAAACCTCCCACTGTAACGTCAAATTCTTCCCCAAACCTTAAAGAAGAATTAGCCGGGATCACCCGAGAAGTAAACCAACTCATCAGTGGGAATCGGGATCCAACTATCATCGCATAATAACATGACGGAATCCTCTCACGTTATCACACTCCAGAAGGTATGCGCATATCTGGCAAGTTTCAGTTCTTTTGAAACTCCCGATGTGATTTTTGCCCCATGCTCTTATGACCTTGACTTTGGCCAACATATCATAAGTCACATGTCAATTTCTATCCGTCATTATCCAGGTTAATTTCAACCCACCCGTACCTATCCTTGACTTTGGCCAAAATAGCAGTACGACTGTCCCAAACCAACGCATCTATCTATGCTGCATATGAATACCCAACAGCTACCAAACACTGTGCCTTGACTTTGGCCAACATACACAACTTGAATACTATTGACTATCCATATGAAACGACGGGGGGCTATGAATGGTTTCTGGCGAAAACCTTTAACGTAATGAACTTGATATCGTTGAAGGAACTGATAGCTTTTTAGAAAAATATAGTAACGAAAACCTTTGCTAAAGAGGTCACTCCCGGTGAAGGGATCTTGGCTCTTTTCCCGTAGAATGAGGTGCAGGATATTCCAACTGAATACCACGATGCAAAGCAAAAGTAATCGGCTATAGTGAAGTTATTGCCCTGACGCAAACTTCTGTCCAAGGGGTCACTCCCGGTGAAGGGATCTGGGCCCTTGCCTCGTCGACTGAGGAGCAGGATATTCCAACTGAATACCACTATGCAAAACAAAAGAGAACGCCCTTGCAATAACAGCTTTTTGAAAAAGTATTCCAACAACATCAGATAGGTTTGTTTATCTTGCATTGATCCGAATCAACGCAGTCCCACCAATTGATCACACCACAAAGGAACGAAAATAATGACGTACGTATATGCCATCCGCATTCGCCACTGGGTCCCGTCATCAACCGTTAGGTTAGCTAACTAACGACAGAGCGGGGACTGGACTAGCGCGGATGCAAAACAAATACAACATCTACTAGTATATATATAATATATAATTTTCGCTCAAGGTGTGATAAAATGCAACATCACAGAAATGTACAGCATTACAGAATAATACAGATATCTGGGATTCCCGGGTTTCACAGAGCCGCTGCTGAAACCCGACGTTCCCCTGGTCGTGTGGATAGCCTGTGCAATGAAAATCCTAGACCCCTACGGGCGCGGCAAGTTACCCGCCAAAACCTGAAGCGAGGCAGCCCCCTTCAGCAACGTGAATGGACCACCCATCACTTCACGGAATCCGGTAACTTGGGCACCCCTCTTGGGTCAACCCTATACCCCCTACGAGTGCGGCGAATATCCCGCCAATGCTAGAGTAAAGCCCCCTCCGTCTCAACGCCATGAGATGCGGGCTCGTTGTCCTCTAGAACCCGGCTATCCGTGCACCCCTCTGCGGGGTAATCCCAGTACAGAAAGTAAAATATACATACAACAGGTACATCGACCGCAACCTGGTCGTGCCCTAAAAGAATAATACAAACAGGCAGTGACAGCAGTCCACATGTCGGACGCTCGCCCCGCAATATCAAATGTACATATAAAACAAAACTGTACTAATATTTCATCCAGGCTATCCCCCACGACCGATCCGCAACATTACAGCAACACACAGAACATCAGCGTGAATGCCACGTTCGCAAATCCGTCAAACCGGGCTATAGCAGTTAGACGGGATTTACCGATCAAGTGGCATTCACGGTCGCAGATATAATGTAAATACTGTGAACTGGCATGTTTAAAATATCCGATCGAACAAATTCTATCAAGTGGGCCCCAAGCAGTACTGTAGCACTTACAGAAAATCTGGGCCCAAAAATAATATCCCCAAACCCCTATTTCCTATTCAAAAGCCCACTGGAAAAATTTGGTTCAACGATTCCACTTACCCACCATGGAACCGGGCCAAACCAGGGGTTTGGCCGCGTTTCCGCGGTCATAGTAAGGAATCAGTGAATCGTATTTTCCCAGAATTCTTAGAATTTCTTCCATGTCTTTCTGCAATGACCTGAAAAATTTTTGGAGCTGGAAAAATTTCAACAGAGAACACATGCACTAGAAATACGGTTTTTGCGATTTTTGTTCGATCGAGTTTTAAACATACTAGAGCAAGCTAGGCATGGTTAATGGCGTGGCTCTGATACCATTGTAAGTCCGCGGGGGCGTCCCGGCCGTCGATCCGACGCCGGAAACGCGGAAACAAAAACTTTGCAAACTAGCAAACCGGCACCACCGCGCACTTTTCACCCGGATCGGGCCATTAACCTAGCAACTAGCAAAGTAAAATACGGGCAGAGAAGTATACCAAGCGATCCGTGTCCTTCGTTCTTTGTCTCCACTACGATCTCCCGCGGATACTTCGTCTGTCACCTCCTCGTCGAACCTGGCACCACATCGCCAAAGACTTTTACGGGCTCCCACCTCTGGACCGAGGCAACTCGGGCGCAAAGTTGGCTAGCCGACGCGTCCAAGGTTTGCTGTAGACTAGTGTAGAAACTTGTCTCTTTGAGGCTTATGGAAGTTGCCATGTATGGAGGGATCAAGAAAGAACTTTGGAGAGAGGTACATGAATTGTGTAGCAAGGAAAAAATGAAATGAACAAAGTTTTCCCTCATTCAAAATGAACTCACCCTCTCTCCTCTAATCAAGTGGCCGGCCTTATCCTCCATGGTGGAGATCAAGGAAGCAAAAATTATCATGGAGAAAAGAAAAAGATAATTATCAAAAGGTCACACTCATTTCTCATCTAAATCTTTTCACAAAACCATCACAAGAAAAGCCAAGGAAAAGACCATAAAAGAATCTCATCATGATGCTAGTCTCATCATATAGCCACAAATGCAAGAAAGCCCCTCACAAGCAAGTTAATTGCAAACATGCAATTAACCCCCTCCAATGAAAAGTCCGCCCGTGAAGGAACAAAGAAAAACCGGCCGGAACGGAATGCAAGCTGGCAACTTCAGAAAACTGATCCCGTAATAAATTACAGGAAAACCCCACTACTGCAAATACATGCCCGCATTTGTATTCCCACTGAACACAAATGCAAAAAGAGAAAATCTACACAATCTAATACTAGGATCCGGCTTAAGCCAAAGCCGGCAAGTAAAAACCGTCCGATCACGATCCGTGCAATACCGCACGTATCTGATCGAACCCTGCCATATCTCCATACGGCCACTACAGCGTTTCGCCCGAAACTTGAGTAACTGTGTGTGGTGGACTCAAAAGACTCGTAAATACTATGGCTGTGGATTTAACCACTAGCAAGTCAGAGGTATAAGCCAGTACGTGACGGGTTACCAGGTATTGACCAAAAGGGACGTCGATAAGCGAACTCATCCTGACAACCTACTGAGCCTGTCAATGACAATATCCGTACAGTCTGGTCCGTTCGTTTATGAGTATCGCATGGCAGGCCTAGGGGGTTGGTAAAAGTCAGACCCCCAATAGCGGTACAAGTCGTGTCGGAGTGTAGCCCAGAATACCCTGAGATACTACTGGAATACTTACCAGCAAATCTCCTGCCTTGGCCAAGAACTTTTCATGTTCTGGCTCTCCTAGACACAGCGCGACCAAACCCCTAATACCAGGAGAGACGAACCCTGCAGATGCGCTCACTGCCTCCATGTGGTTCGGGACTGTACCCAACCAAAACCTGTTTGCACGACTCCTTTGAGCCGTGGTAGGGTAGTAATAAAAGCACAGTGGGAACTCACACGAGACAAATAACGATCTCAGGTCGATGAACTAACCTGTACACATGTCACCCGGGAACTGCTATCTGACGTCAGGTATAATACCAACTAGCAGGTTCCCGGCGAGTCCTGTCCGGTGTACTCATAACCCAATGAGCACCTGTATACATCTTAGGTGAACCAACTGACACCAGTGGCTTGTGAGATCGGCCACCGCCCCTCGTGGGGTCCTGACTGTATACACTAGTCTACTCTAGAGAATCGATGCCCTGTCTTGAAACTCCCACGACTAGGGACCGTTTAAGGGTTTGCTTATAGACCCCAGCTCCCACTTATATGATCGCCCTCATACTGCTGGTAGTCAAGCAAGAATTCTAGGGGCTCTATCAACGTACAATAGTGACCTGTAAGGTCACCTAAAGCTGTACACGATGATAAAGGTAAACCAGACAGCATACTATCATCTTAAGTAAGACTGTCCTACCGGGATAGGTCCTCCCTCAATCATTGCAATCACGTGCCTGTGATCCAATAATTGACTCTGAGGGCACTATCTCCAACAAGTTGTACCTGGTGATATGTCGCTCACAGTAGCGAACGGAGCATAAGTTAATGCTGCAGCCGTCGGTGAATATCACCCAGTGTTGCCAAATGGCAATACTATGATTTTGAACGAATGATACTATGTACCTTCCATGGTTTGCAACATAATATCAGTATCATTACTTAATAAAGATGAATATAACTTTGTTCTTGATATAAATATCATGAACATTTACCTTCATAAGGTACTGGTTGTAGAAGGTACACTGTGTAATAGTATCTACGTTCTAAATCAGAATACAGTTCTCAATATACAAAACACACGCAAGAGGAAGAATTCAGACACGAATGAATCCTACTTGTGGCATTGTAGACTTGGTCATATCGGAGTGAAAAGACTAAGTAAGTTGCATAAAGATGGACTCTTGAATACGTTCGAGTACTCATCTTATGAAACTTGTCAGTCCTGTCTCAAAGGAAAAATGACCAAATCTCCGTTCACCGGACGTGGAGAAAGAGCAACAGGGCTCTTGGGACTCATACACAGTGATGTATGTGGTCCAATGTCTATACATGAAAGGGGTGGGTTCTCGTACTTCATCACATTCACTGATGATCTCTCTAGGTTCGGATATGTGTATCTGATGAAACACAAATCTGAAGCTTTTGAGAAATTCAAGGAATTTAGAAACGAAGTAGAGAACCGGACTGGAAAAAGTATCAAGATCCTCAGATCGGATAGGGGAGGGGAGTACTTAAGCACGGAATTCCTAGATTACTTAAAAGAGAATGGAATTCTTTCTCATCTTACTCCTCCTTATACATCACAGCACAACGGTGTATCGGAGCGGAGGAATCGTACCCTATTGGATATGGTTCTCTCCATGATGAGTAGTGCCGAGTTGCCTCTTTCATTTTGGGGACATGCGCTTCAGACAGCGGCATACCTACTGAACTACGTTCCATCCAAATCTGTGCCTAAGACTCCATATGAAGTATAGAGTGGAAAAAATCAGTATCTTAAGCGATTTAAGATATGGGGTTGTCCGGCCTATGTGAAAACACAGAAACCGGACAAGCTAGAGGCATGGTCAGTTCTATGTAAATTTGTGGGATATCCTAAAGGTTCATTAGGATATCTGTTCTACCACACTGAGGAAAAAATGGTTTTTGCATCTCGCCATGCTACCTTTTTAGAAAGGGAGTTTCTTGCAAAAGAAACTAGTAGAAGTTCGGTAGAACTGGGAGAAATCCATGAACAACAAAATGTAATTGAAAATTTGGAGGAACCACTGGATTCAATAACCCCAGACGATCCTCAGCCACTCCGCAGATCTGGTAGGATTTCTGGTCCGCCCGAGAGATACTACGGTTTTCTCATAGACGGCGATCGAGAGGATTGCATCTTGGAAGAAGATGACCCTACCAGTTTCAGGCAGGCTATTATCAGTAGGGACTCTGATAAGTGGCTGGATGCAATGCAATCCGAAATGGAGTCCATGTACTCCAATAAAGTGTGGACCTTTGATATTGCTCCACCTGGGGTAAAACCCGTTGGATGCAAATGGATCTACAAAAGGAAACTTGGTGTAGATGGGCAGGTGGAAACCTATAAGGCTAGACTCATTGCAAAAGGTTTTCGTCAAAGAGCTGGTGTGGACTATGACGAAACTTTTCTTCAGTGGCTATGCTCAAATACATTCGGATCCTACTTGCCATTGCTGGCTTCCATGACTACGAAATCTGGCAGATGGACGTTTAAAACGGCTTTTCTAAACGGCTGTTTGGAAGAGTGCGTTTACATGGATCAGCCAGAAGGTTTCGTAGACAGTGGGAGCAGCGGGAAGGTGTGCAAATTACTTAAATCCATTTATGGATTGAAGCAGGCATCGCGGAGCTGGAACATCTGTTTTGATGAGGCAATCAAGGAATTTGATTTCATCAAGAACGAAGATGAACCTTGTGTCTATAAGAAGATTGTAGGACGAACTGTCGTGTTCCTAGTCTTGTACGTGGATGACATTCTTTTGATAGGAAATGGCATTCCTATGCTACAATCGGTCAAGCTATTCTGTCACAATGGTTCTCCATGAAGGACCTGGGTGATGCCTCACCCATTCTGGGGATCAAGATCTACAGAGATAGATCCAAGAGACTACTGGGACTTTTGCATTCCAGGTACATAGAGACCGTACTAAAAAGGTTTAGTATGGAAGATTCCAAGCGCGGTAATATACCCGCATTGCACGGAATCACCCTCTCTAAGAAGATGTCTCCTAAGACAGACGAGGAGAGGGTTCGCATGAGCACTATACCCTACACTTCGGCAGTAGGATCTATAATGTATGCGATGCTATGTACAAGAACGGATGTAGCTTACGCACTGAGCGTGGTGAGCCGGTATCAGTCAGACCTAGGTGAGGACCACTGGACGACAGTGAAGAACATTCTCAAGTACCTGAGAAGGACTAAGGAGATGTTTCTGGTTTACGGTAATGGAGACCTCAGGGTCGAGTCCTTTACCGATTCAAGCTTCCAGAGTGACAAAGATGACAGCAAGTCTGTCTCGGGTTTTGTGTTTACCCTCAACGGAGGGGCTGTGTGTTGGAAGAGTTCCAAACAGGATACCGTCGCAGACTCGACGATGGAGGCTGAATACATTGCTGCAAGCGATGCCGCAAAAGAGGCAGTCTAGATGAACAAGTTCATTAGTGAACTTCAGGTGGTTCCGTCCATTGTTGACCCAATACCTTTGTATTGCAATAACAATAGGGCTATAGCATTAGCGAAGGAACCAAGGTCACATCAGAAATCCAGACATAACTTAAGGCGGTATCACCTGATCAAGGAGATCATTGATCCCCAGGAGATCGAGGTACGAAAAGTGGACACAAAAGACAACATGGCGGATCCATTTGTAAGTTGATGTACAACACCCCACGACTTGCGGGGAGGCGGAATAATGAAAAACAATCTTGTTTTAGGCGTAAACATCGACTAACCGAGAATCTTTGCTAAACGATAACTAACAAGAATCATAGAAGTTAACAACTACTCTGAAAAGTGATTATACCTGATGAACCGTGTCCTTCGTCTTTTCGTTCTCCACATCCTCTCCGGCCTTCTCTATGTAGTAGATGATCCACCCGAGAGCTTTACTATAAGCTTCACCTCTAACTTGAGGTAACTAGGTTTCTTAAATCGCTGATCTAAGTAACCTAGGTGATATAGAGAAAGGCTATGGATTAAGTAGTCTAATCTAATCCTTGGTCTCAATACATGAGAGGGGAGGATTATGGTTTGAAGAGAGAGAGCTTGAGGAGAGAGAATGTGAGCAAGAGAATGGAATGAGATAATGATCTATCATAATATATATGAAACATTATTATTTATCCATAAAAGAAAATAAAGGATTTAACAACCATGCTTCAAAAATACAAATGGGTGATTCATCTCCATGAGTCATTAAGCATTTATGATGCATTAATGACATGGATGAATCACACAAATGACTCACTAATCTCATTTAATGCGTATGCCATCTTTACCCTCAAGTCACCATCTTCTAGAAGCTTCTCGCGAAATTATGAGAACGCCCCTCCTATCCGTGAAAACACAGAAAAACTTTAGACTGTATAAATCCAATAACCAGATACTAGAAACTGGCTTAAACCAAAGCCGGCTTGTAAAAACTGTCCGGATGTCGTACATGCGTAAACACACGTATGCGTCCAAACCCTTGTCGTAAAACCATATGACCTCTATATCGTTTCGCCTGGAGTAGGGAAACTCTCTGTGTGGGACTCTAGAGACTCGACTACTACGCTGGCAGTGGGTTTAAATACAGACCGCAAGCGGCACTAGCTGTACGTAACGGTCCCCAGGTAGATGTCGATGAGAATGCCGATGTGGAAACCCATCCGAACTCTTACTGAGTCTGATGTGACAATCTCCGTACAGTCCGGTATGTTCGTATAAGACTATTGCATATTGGGCTTAGGGGGCGGCAAGTGTCAGTCCCCTAATAACGGTATAAGTCGTGTCGGATTGAAGCCAATTACACCCGGAGAAACTACTGGAACCTTCCAGCAAATCTCGCCTGCCCTGGCCAGGGACTTTGCGTAATGGCTCTCTGACACAGCGCGATATCGGCTCCCAATACCGGGAGAGACGAATCCTGACTAACCGCCACTGCCTCCAAGTGCTCGGGACTGCACCCAACTGCTACCTGTTTGCACGACTCCTTTGAGCCGTGGTAGGGTAGCAATCTAAGAACAGTGGGACACACTCAAGGCGAAGTAGCAGTGTCAAGTCCGCGGACTATGCTGTAACAGTTCCCTGTAAGTCCTGTCCGGTGTACCCGTAACCTAACGAGCACCTACATACTATCTCCAATACGACGTACTGACGGCTGTGGGACAGACCATCTCCCCAACTGGGATGAGAAGCGTACACACTAGTCTACTCCGGGGTATCGATACCCTGTCTCGATAATCCTACGACAAGGGACCTGAATAAGGATGTGCTTGTAGACTACCCAGCCCCACTTGTGTGACTGCCATCACAACGCTGGTAGTCAAGCAAGATCCTAAGAGCTCTATCAATACGTATACTCACATATTAAGATAGAAAAACCAAGTAGCATACTACCATGTTTAGCAAGACTGTTATATACATGTGAATATCCTAAGCTTCCATTAAGTAATATACAAACTAGTATGATACAATAATGGCCCCTAGGGCATATACACTAACAATCTCCCACTTGCACTAAGGCCATGTACTGGCATATCGAAGACCGATGATCTCGAGTAGCCTCCCGAACTGAATCTGAGGTAGGGCCTTCGTGAATGGATCAGAAATGTTCTCTTCAGTAGCAACTCTCCGATCCACGATCTCTCGACAATCAATGATCTCCCTGATCTGGTGATACCGCCTTACGATGTGTCTGGACTTCTGATGGGACCTTGGTTCCTTCGCTAAAGCTATAGCTCCGTTGCGCTCGCAATACAGAGGTATTGGATCAACAATGGTAGGAACCACCTGAAGTGTTAGTTATATGTATGCCCTAGAGGCCATTACTGTACATACGATGTATATTGTAGTGGATGCTAGGACATATATAGGGAGGACTTTCTTGCTCGACATGATAGTATGCTATCTGGTTGTACTTTATCTTAACATGTATTCTGATCGTCTCTATTTTACATGTTGATAAAGCCCTTAGGATATGTACTCGACTACTGCGACTATGATGAGATCATACTAGTGGGGCCACGGTAGTCGACGAGTATATCCTATAACTGTTCCTAGTCGAGGGTGTATCGAGACAGGGCATCGATACACCAGAGTAGACTATCGTATACACATCTTGACCCATATGATGGGCGATGGATGATCCCATATCCATCGGTGTTTGACATCAAGGATGGTGTACGGGTGCTCAGTGGAGACTGGGTACACTGGACGGACTCGCCGAGAACTCCCAGATGGTATTATACCATACGTCAGATGGCAGTTCTCTGGTGACACTGGTACAGAGTAGTCTGTTGACCCGAGATCGTCATAGAGTCTTGTGTGATTCCCACTGTGCTTTGATTTCCATCATACCACGTCCAAGAGGGCGTGCAAAAAGGTGGCTTTTGGGTACAGTCCCGAATCACATGGAGGCAATGAGCGATAGGAGGGGATTCGTCTCTCCCGGTATAGGGAGTTGATGTTGTGCTGTGTTCGATTGGCTATAACCGGAAATCCCTGGCCAGGGTTGCTGAGATTTACTGGTAAGTGTTATCAGTAGATTCTCGAACTGTTATAGACCTCATATCGACACGACTTATCGAGCTACTGGGGTCTGACGTTTACCACCCCTAGGCGAGATATGCGACATATCAGACGGCGAGACCGGACTGTACGGGAGTGTTACTGTTTGGATTCACAGGAGAAGTTACAGGCTTGCTTGTTGATCTTCTGAGCGCTCAATACCTGGGTAGCTGTTACGTTTAGCTGACCGCTTGCAGCTTGTGGGTGTTTGATATGATCATCATCTACTGCCGGCGTATTGACTATTCTTTAGAGTCCTACACAGAGGTTTCTTGACTCAGGCAAAATGGAGTAGGAGCACATATGTGATATGTGCGGGACCGAGGATAATGCGATATGTGATACCGTATTATATTATCGCGATATTTGATATCAGCCGGGTCATCGGATCAAGTGTTGATTCGATGAATCGGTACGGATAAATATTAGTAGGTTATATGCGATATAGCCGGATTGTCGGATCAAGTGTTGATTCGATAATTTAATGTATAATAATATATATGATATATTAAATTACATTAACTAATATTTGCTCACTAAAAGACTCTTTTTCTCACTCGGGTAATACATTGATATATATGCGATATATGTTAAATGTATTATTTTATTTTGTTACAATAAATATTGTATATGTGATATATAATATTGTAACATATTATAATTATTAATGCAACATGATTAGAGGAGTTTAAACATGATTAGGGTTTGGATTAGGGTTAAACCTTCTAGTTGATTCTAGAAGCTTTTACTTTGTCATGATAAAGATATTTGTGTTGATCTTTATCCATGACTCACACTTAACCCAACCCAAACCCTAACCCTAGTAAACTCTCTACAATGGTTAAGTGAACCATAGTTGCATAAATGATTATGATAACATTCTTTCTATTCATCACAAATGATTTATCATCTTCTTCCTCCTTCATTCTTCCATGGAAAAGCTTGCTTGTTTTTTCAAAGGTGATGAATAAATATGAGAAAAAGATAAATAAATAGAGCAAAATTCCTACTTCATCATCCTCATCTTCCCTTGCCATTTAGATGAGGGTGTTCACATCATTTCATGAGTGTTAGCTTGTGTTAAAGAAACTTCGAGGTAGATCATCTTAGTATCGAAGATCGGAAGCAAAGGTTGCGTCTTTCTCTTCGTGGAACCTCTCGAGAGCCCGGAACCCGATGATCACAGCGAAGGGACCACAACACGGAGCATATGAAGTGAAGGACCGGATCTACAAAGGTTGTAATCCCTCTCACTTAGTGTTAAAGTGTTTAGCATGTAGTTTTCACTTAATCTCTAGTTTAAAGTTCCGTATTCGGGTAGTTCGGCACGGCTAAATTTTTAATCGGGCATGGTTGATGCCTCGTAGACCCTTGTGCGCGTGTCTAGCAACCCTACAGTGGTATCAGAGCCAAGCTAGAGATTTAGGCGAAGTCTGAACGAAGTTTAATGTCCGATCGAAACCCGA
Source organism: Agapanthus africanus (assembly GCA_030015575.1). Taxonomy (NCBI): domain Eukaryota; kingdom Viridiplantae; phylum Streptophyta; class Magnoliopsida; order Asparagales; family Amaryllidaceae; genus Agapanthus; species Agapanthus africanus. The sequence goes on from CM057337.1 coordinate 547,520,628, forward strand.
AACCCCGATAAAACATGCTCTCTGGAAAATTTCTAAAAATTGGGATTTTTCCACATTAAAAATATCCAAAAATTACAGCAGGTAATTATAAGAGTTACTGTGAAGCACGTGAGCGTAAGTCGCTCAAAGAGCCGCGGAACCGCGGCCCAAATCCAGAATGTGCGGCGGTTCCGCGGCCACGTGATCGACTCTGCGCACGTGCTTTCCAAAGTAACTCCTATTTGTTAGTGTTGTATTTTCTGGAAATCTTTATTTTTTTTTATTCAACTGTTGAATTCTACATGTTGTATTGGGGACTTAAAGTTTTGATCGGATATTATAACTTTGTTTAGTTTTGTCCGGATAATTTTAGAAACTGTTAAAAAGTTCGAACGGATATCAATAACTCACTTTTTCCCCTGTCGGAAAATTTTTCAAAAGTTGGATTTTTCCCCGTGTTTAAGAATGTTCTAAGTCGTGCAAGTAACGCGATGGACCCTCTAGAAGACAACAAACCTTAACTCGATTATGTGACCGTCTTGAACTGCCTTTTGAACCTTAGGGTTTGGGGCAGTACGGCGTGCCACATGTGAGGCGTTGGCTTGACCCTTCTACGGCTGGACCATTGGTACTGTGGCATGTAATGGATGTTTTTAAACTGATTTCAAGTGTTGAGATATATTGGGGAAATCTTCGGTGCTTGATGATTCGATCGGAAAGTTTAACTTTTTCTATTTATCTGGAATGTGATACAATATTTGGAATCCACAGGTAGTTAAAAGATAACTGTTTTGAATATTATAAACATAGCAGTTTAGTCTCAGTTGATCGATTGCTACGGAATTTTGATGTGATCAAAAGTCCGTCGCAATCACGTAGTGTACGCGGATACTCGCCGGTTAAACTTAATAGACAGCCTCACTCCATAGCCCCGACCAAGTGACCGTAGGAGAACCCCGTCGCCGAAAGCATCCGTTCGGGTGCTCCCGATAGCGGTGTTCCGCCTTGGTGCACTTCGTCGACGGTATCGGGGGTGCGGCCGTCTACTAAAGTTTGCGACGAGCATTCGATCAGGACGTCGGGAATCTTGTTGAATTGGCCGACTTGATATTGAAAAGAGTTTTCGATAATGAGACTAAAATGCGGGGTTTATAATTGTTAGGCATGCGATGTCTAAGGAATTCATTTGGTTAGGCATGCGATGTCTAAGGAGGTTGCAGATTCCAACTGTTGTAGTTTTACACTTTCTTTTCTGTGACCGTAAGCGTAGTATGTGGTGTATTGCCGGCTTCGTTGCTATACATCAACGACAATCGGGATACGCATACTTGCTTACGTTGATGATATGAGATATTATGTGTTGCTGTGATATATTGTATTGGATCGTCGCGTTTGAATAGCCAGGGGTTTTATATGAGATGAGAGGTTTTTCTTTTTCATTCATGTAAAATTCTTTTGTATGTAATATTCTTTTATTGGGGCACTTCCAGGTAGCGGAAGATGTCACCGTTGTATATTATTTACTTTTCCGCATTAGGTAGACCCAAGGCGGGGAGCACAAGTAACCGGGTTCTAGGGTTCAGTGGGAGACCATCTCGAGGAGTCGAGACCGGGTCTCCTAACCCTAGAATTGGCAGTGTTGCTTGCCGCTCTCATAGGGGTCTAGGGATGTGGGTTTGGCTATTCATCGCGACCGTGGAATCCGTGTTTTCTACTGGCTCGTTTTGAAAACACGGACGTCCTAGTATATCCAATATTTCATATATGTTCTTCTGCTGCAATGTTCTGTGATGAGATCATATTACTGCCTGAGACGAATGTTTATATATATATGAGATATATGTTATATTGCAGATTTCGTTTCAAAAGAAATGCTTGTGAAGCATAATTAAAATGGGACTTCATTAATGAGATTAATGAAATAAAATAAACCTAAGATGTTGTAGAAACTTGTTTATAAAAACTGGTAGCTACAGTTCTTACTTTGCATAGCGGTGTTCCTTGTAGAACATCCAGCACCTTATTCGATAAGGAAAGGACCGAGATCCCTTCACCGGGAGTGACTCCTTTAGCGATAACTGGCAGATGCTACAAACTCGGTTTGTCTTTTGATTGCTTCTATAGTTTCTGCTTTGCATAGTGGTATATGTGATATATCCTGCACCTTATTCGATGAGGAAAGGGCCGACGATCCCTTCACCGGGAGTGACCCCTTTAGCAAAACTAGAAAAGCCTAAAAAACACTCCATTTAAAATGACTCGATTCTACAACGATATCAAGTTCATTACGCAAAGGGTTTTCTGAAAAACCCGTCGTAACCCTCCGTCATTTTAGAAAGTAGAGTACTTAGTATTCGTGCTGTGTTTGTTGACCATAGTTAAGGCACAGTGTGCGGTAGTTAAGTGATGTCTTCCTATATAGCATATGATGCGATTAGTTAGGACAGTCATATGACTTTGTTGACCTTAGTTAAGGGTCATGTGGGTGGGTCTAATTAATCAAGAAATGACGGGTAGAACATGACTAGTGCTTATGATTTGTTGACCATAGTTAAGGTCATAAGTCACTAAGGGCAAAATATTATTGGGGATTTCAAGTGTTGAAATTTGCAATGAGATTGCATACCTTCTATGAGATAGTTGGATCCCAATACCCGCTGCGAGTAAAAGTTACTCCTGGGAGAGTTTTACACATTACAATTAGCCGATCAAGTAGGTGTCTAGAAAGGTGTTAACGGGGTTACGCCTCTGGGAAAACGAGGTTTACTGTAATTAGGTTCGTGCGAAAGCACGGGGGACCTCCCTCAAAGTACCGACACTGGCCTGGCTGAAAGATTGACGAACTTGTAGCGTGTAATTAATCCCGGCTAGTCTTTCCTTTTAGGGTTTGAAGGAAGATTTGATTAAAACAGTGGGAGACATCCTGATTAGATATATTATATAACCAATCTAATCTTGCAAGAGCATACGCTGAGTGTTTTCTTCTCTCTCTCTCCAGATAACGACCATATCACGCCTTAATCAAGATAATAATACGGATATATTGACTGAACCCGCTTGTTATACGAAGCTGGGGAACGTTGGTCCCGCTCCAACTTATAATGGTTATAAGACAGAGCAGGAAATTGGGGAATACCAGATTTCCCGTGCCGCCCAAACGAAGAAAGTGCATGCTGATGCATCATCTTCGGGTGTGTTCATTACACAGAACTGTTTCTCAGTATCCTTTACGTCCTGGGTATGTGATACCGGATCAGGATCCCGTATATGTAAACTGTTACATGGGCTACAGATAGGTAGAGAACTGAGAACGAGTGATTAGTTTCATGAGACAGAAAACGGTGCAAGTGTTGCAGCCAAGTCTGTTGGTCACTGTCACCCTGTATTACAAGAATACATTGATTCTGAACAAATGTTATTAGATACCGAACCTGATATACAAAATCATATCAGTCTCTTTATTAGTAAAGAAGGATATAATTTTGTATTGTTGGATAATGTTTTGAACATTTCCTATATCAAGAGTTGATCGGTTCAGGCACGTTATCTAAAAGCATTGACGTTCTAAATCAAACCACAGTTCTTAGTATATAGACACACACAAGAGGAAGAGTTCAGAAATGAACAAATCCTTCTTGAGGCATGGTAGACTAGGTCATATCAATGCGACCCGACTGGCTGAAGTTACATATAGATGCATATTTAAATTAGTTTGAATTTACATCTTGTGAAACTTGCCGGTCATGTCACAAAGATAAGATGACCACAGCTCTGTTTATTGGAAACAGAGAAAGAGTTAGTGAACTTTTGGGATTGATACATGCTGATGTATGAAAGTCCCCTGTCTACACATGCCAAGATCGGTTCTTTGTACTTCATTACATTCTCTGATGATCTCTCAAGATTCAGACATATGTTCCTGTTGAAACATAAGTCCGAACCTTTTGAGATATTCACAGAATATAAGTTAGAAGTAGGGAACCAAAATACGGGTATAAGTATTATGTCCTTTGATGTGATCAAGGAGGAGAATACTTAAGCACAGAATTCCTGGACTATTCTAAAGGAGAATGAGATTCTCTCTCAGCATTACTCCTCCGTATACACCATAGCACGATGGTATATCGGGACGGAGCAAACTCACCCTATTAGATATGGTGTGCTCTATGATGAGTACTACTGAGTTGCCTATTTCCTTTTGGGAGTTATGCACTTGAGAAGCTGCATACCTATTGAATAGGGTTCAAATCAAATCAGTAACCTACCACTTCATATGTGATATGGAATGGGAAGAGCCCATATCTTAAGCTTGTTATGATTTGGGGTTGTCCGGACTATGTCTAAAAGCAAAATCCGGACATGTTCGAGGCTAGGTCTATTATGTAGAACTGGAAATGTTCCAGCTATACAAACTGCAGCTGATGATTTGGTAGAACCAAAGGATTCAATAGTTTCCAACGAACCTCAGCCTCTCTGCCGATCTAGTAGGGTTCCTCACCCACCTGAGAGATACTTCGGTTTCTCTATGACAGTGGGAGCGAGGATTGCATCATGAGATGATGACCCAACTAGTTTCGAGCTGGCCATCAGGAGTGCGACTCTGTAAGAATGGCTGGATGCTTATCGATCTGAGATGGAATCCTTATACACCAACAAAGTATGGACTTTGGTTGCTTTATCTGAAGGGTTAAATCCCCATCAGGAGCAAGTATATCTTGAGAAGATTACTTGGTGTACATGGAAAAGTTGAGACTTTCAAAGCTAGACTTGTTAAAGGTTTGCATCATTGACCAGGTATGGATTATGATGAAACCTTTTTCTAAGGAGCTATGCTTAAGTCCATCCAGATCCTACTTGCCACGGCTACATACCATGACTACGATATCTGGTGGTTGGGTGTCATGACTGCTTTTCTAAATGATATTTTAGAAGAGAGCGTCTATAAGTACACAGCCAGAGGGCTTCGTAGACAGTGGGAGCAGCGGAAACGTGTGCAAGATATTTTATATGATAAAACAGGCATCGCGGAGTTGGAACATCTGTTTTGATGTGGTAGTCAAAGAGTTTGACTTCATCAAAATGGTAGATGAACCTTGTATATACAAAAAGGTAGTAGGGAGTATGGTGGTGATCCTCGTAGAGTACGTTGATGACATACTCTTGATAGGGAAGAAGTTTCCTATGCTACGCTCGGTTAATCTCCGCTTATCACAAGGATTCTCCATATAGGATCAAAGTGATACCTACTAAATCCTGGGTTTTGGATCTATGAGATAGATCTAAATGGATGTTAGGACACTCACTAGTTGTAGTGAGATGGTATCAATCGATCCTGGGGAGAATCACTGGAAAGGTTCCAGGCTGATAAGGACGACTGAATGTCAGCCGCAGGCATTGTCTATACCCTCAGTGGAGGGACGGTATGTTGGAAGAGTTCCAAGCTAGATACCGTGACATACTAAACGATTAAAGGCAAGATGCATCATTACCAAGGATACTACCAAAGAGGAAGTCTGGATATATATATAAGTTCATAAGATGAACTTCGATCCTACCATTGTGTGACAATGGAGTTGTAGCTTCAGCCAAGGAACTACCGTCCCATCAGAAATCCAGATATAATTCTTAGGCAGTATCACCTGATCATGGAGATGGTTGATCTCCAGAGAGATCGAGGTTAGGAAAGTAGACACAGAGGACGCAGCGCGGATCCACTCACGAAGGCCTTTTTCCCAGTAGAGACTTTTATGGGATGGTTGAGTATGAGATACTTCAACCGCAGCTAATTGTTGGGTATGCGATACCATAACAGATGGCCCTAGTGCAAGTGGGAGATTGTTAGTTATATGTATGCCCTAGAGGCCATTACTGTACATACGATGTATATTGTAGTGGATGCTAGGACATATATAGGGAGGACTTTCTTGCTCGACATGATAGTATGCTATCTGGTTGTACTTTATCTTAACATGTACTCTGATCGTCTCTATATTACATGTTGATAAAGCCCTTAGGATATGTACTCGACTACTGCGACTATGATGAGATCATACTAGTGGGGCCACGGTAGTCGACGAGTATATCCTATAACTGTTCCTAGTCGAGGGTGTATCGAGACAGGGCATCGATACAACAGAGTAGACTAGCGTATACACATCTTGACCCATATGATGGGCGATGGATGATCCCATATCCATCGGTGTTTGACATCAAGGATGGTGTACGGGTGCTCAGTGGAGACTGGGTACACTGGACGGACTCGCCGAGAACTCCCAGATGGTATTATACCATATGTCAGATGGCAGTTCTCTGGTGACACTGGTACAGAGTAGTCTGTTGACCCGAGATCGTCATAGAGTCTTGTGTGATTCCCACTGTGCTTTGATTTCCATCATACCACGTCCAAGAGGGCGTGCAAAAAGGTGCCTTTTGGGTGCAGTCTCGAATCACATGGAGGCAATGAGCGATAGGAGGGGATTCGTCTCTCCCGGTATAGGGAGTTGATGTTGTGCTGTGTTCGATTGGCTATAACCAGAAATCCCTGGCCAGGGTTGCTGAGATTTACTGGTAAGTGTTATCAGTAGTTTCTCGAACTGTTATAGACCTCATATCGACACGACTTATCGAGCTACTGGGGTCTGACGTTTACCACCCCTAGGCGAGATATGCGACATATCAGACGACGAGACCGGACTGTACGGGAGTGTTACTGTTTGGATTCACAGGAGAAGTTACAGGCTTGCTTGTTGATCTTCCGAGCGCTCAATACCTGTGTAGCTGTTACGTTTAGCTGACCGCTTGCAGCTTGTGGGTGTTTGATATGATCATCATCTACTGCCGGCGTATTGACGATTCTTTAGAGTCCTACACAGAGGTTTCTTGACTCAGGCAAAACGGAGTAGGAGCACATATGTGATATGTGCGGGACCGAGGATAATGCGATATGTGATACCGTATTATATTCTCGCGATATTTGATATCAGCCGGGTCATCGGATCAAGTGTTGATTCGATGAATCGGTACGGATAAATATTAGTCGGTTATATGCGATATAGCCGGATTGTCGGATCAAGTGTTGATTCGATAATTTAATGTATAATAATATATATGATATATTAAATTACATTAACTAATATTTGCTCACTAAAAGACTCTTTTTCTCACTCGGGTAATACATTGATATATATGCGATATATGTTAAATGTATTATTTTATTTTGTTACAATAAATATTGTATATGTGATATATAATATTGTAACATATTATAATTATTAATGCAACATGATTAGAGGAGTTTAAACATGATTAGGGTTTGGATTAGGGTTAAACTTTCTAGTTGATTCTAGAAGCTTTTACTTTGTCATGATAAAGATATTTGTGTTGATCTTTATCCATGACTCACACTTAACCCAACCCAAACCCTAACCCTAGTAAACTCTCTACAATGGTTAAGTGAACCATAGTTGCATAAATGATTATGATAACATTCTTTCTATTCATCACAAATGATTTATCATCTTCTTCCTCCTTCATTCTTCCATGGAAAAGCTTGCTTGTTTTTTCAAAGGTGATGAATAAATATGAGAAAAAGATAAATAAATAGAGCAAAATTCCTACTTCATCATCCTCATCTTCCCTTGCCATTTAGATGAGGGTGTTCACATCATTTCATGAGTGTTAGCTTGTGTTAAAGAAACTTCGAGGTAGATCATCGTAGTATCGAAGATCGGAAGCAAAGGTTGCGTCTTTCTCTTCGTGGAACCTCTCGAGAGCCCGGAACCCGATGATCGCAGCGAAGGGACCACAACACGGAGCATATGAAGTGAAGGACCGGATCTACAAAGGCTGTAATCCCTCTCACTTAGTGTTAAAGTGTTTAGCATGTAGTTTTCACCTAATCTCTAGTTTAAAGTTCCGTATTCGGGTAGTTCGGCACGGCTAAATTTTTAATCGGGCATGGTTGATGCCTCGTAGACCCTTGTGCGCGTGCCTAGCAACCCTACATGAAGTTCTGTTAGGAACTTCTTCATCCAGACCACTTCTTTTGCGGCATCGCAAGCAGCAATATACTCCGCTTCCATCGTCGAGTCAGCAACGGTGTCCTGCTTGGAACTCATCCAGCACACCGCCCCTCCATTGAGGGTTAAGACATAACCTGACATGGACTTGGAATCGTCCTTATCACTCTGGAAGCCGGAATCAGCATAGGCCTCCATCTTGAGGTGATTTCCGCCGTAAACCAAGAACATCTCCTTAGTCCTTCTCAGGTACTTGAGAATGTTCTTTACTGCTAACCAGTGCTTCTCCCCTGGGTCTGACTGATACCGGCTTACCACGCTCAGTGTGTAAGTGTTCATATCAGAATATTGCATTTTATACCGTCCATTCTTACGCTCGTGTGTTTATAGGTAGGTACTTTTAATCCGTGTTTGTTACATGTTTACAGAATACAGGTTTCCAGTCCAAATATTGTAAATCAAGATAAAATCTCCACAGTTACGCTAAAAGCAGAACATCTGTCGACAGCAGATAAAAGCCGGGTTCCGGTCATCCATATCCGTCCAGTGCCGAGTACCGGTTTCCGATGCAAGACATGTGACAGTGGTCATTCATGTCTGGGACAAGCACAGAGCACGAGGTGGGCTGCACAAGAATCAATGGGTGCGCGGAGCTCGAGGGAGAGATAAAGTCAAAAGTAGCATGCAATCTTGGACTTAGAATTCTGAAAATATTCTGGAAATATTATAAGAAATATATGTACCAAACAGCTGGAAAAAGCCAACCAGGGACCCCAACCAAAACCCTCTGCCCAAGTCCACTGTACGGCCGCGCATGTGCGGCCAATAGGGGGTATTGGCCGCGCATGCGCGGCAAGGTGGGGCCCACTCTCTGACGAACTTCAGGGTTATTTTTGGTACTCCATCTCTAGTCTGCTGGTTGCCCTAGAATTCATTTTCCCTGCCTATAAATACAGCAGAGTTGAGCTCAACCAAGGGCATTCTTTTAGTTCATTTTTGTAGCCTCTTTTGTAGTGTTTTGTATAGTTCTTCTTCTTCCTCTTCATTCCTCTTCCATTAAAATGTAGTGAGAGCTTTTGAGTGGGAGATTTATGAAGATGAGGGCTTTGTATCATTCTCTTATGTTTCTTCTTCCCCTTGAGATTTTTGCTTTCTCTTGCTCATTCAACCTCTTCATTGAGCTTGAATGGGTAAGGGTTAGTTATTGATCTCAAGGGTCGTATTTTCTCCCGGGACTAGCACTTCATTTCACATGCGTTTTCTACCCTTCCCTTGATCTTGCAATCTCTTCATTGAGTTTGCAAGTTTAAGGGTTGGCTATTGAGCACATGCTTGTCTTGAGTCCTAGTTCCGTATTCTTTTTATTGCTTTTTTATCACTCGCATTTTTCATTCTTGCTTTAATTACTTGCAATTTTATTTATGCACTTTAATACTTGTATCTTTTCTTTTCTTTGTTCTTTTCTTTTTGCTCTCTTTTGTTTATTTTGTGAATGTTGTAATTATTGTTGTTGTTAAGAATTAATACGGTTTTATAAGTTAACATTTCTTTGCCAATCCCTTTTCCCGTTATTTTCCATTTGAACTCCGCCCGAACCATACGCAAGCGCTCCGTTAGGCACCGTACCCTGACAAGGTAACGGTGATTCCTAACCACGACCGGTTGCGTTCGGTTTGGCTGGAGGCGAAGGCAAGAGACAAGAACGGAAGGACAAGGGTAAATAAGCCGGATTCCACGAATACCGCGCTTAAATCCCCTAATCCCCGTTGTTGCCAATTGCTTAGCTTCAATTGGTCAAGACTCGGCTCAAAGGGTTTTTGAGTACGGATTTCTTATCTTACAATCTCGTATTTTCTTAACAACTTTATACTTGCAGATAAACACATAGGTTAGACAGAACAAACACATACAGATTCTTTATTGACTCGTCTAAAACAAGAAGGTAAGATAACACCATCTCCCTGTGGACCGACCCGTGCTCAACCGGCTAGCTGCAAAGCGACACCGTCCTGATCGCGGTTACACTTAAATTCTTTGAACATCCGACACGCCATCGGCGTGCGATCAAATAGCGCCGTTGCCGGGGAGACGGTAGCGTATTTTCTTTCTTGTTATTCGGGTTAATATTCTTTTTGTATATATATAAAAAAAATATTCTTTTTGTTTTTTTTGGACAATATTTTTGTGGGCAAGTGTGCAGATTTTTGCTGATTTGCAAACTGCGATTGTGGGAGCAAAGTGTACATTCAAAGTTAAGGTGATTACGGAGTACAGTGCCAAAGATCCGTGTAGTTTGACCCGCGCAAGCGAACCTTTCAAGCTTACCGGACTCGATTCAACGGGGGTTTCTTAACCCAAAACTTAAACGGTACGTACTTTACTAACACCTTCTTCTCAAATCCGACGCTTCCAATATACTATTCTTTTGCAGGATTCTTTGCAAGTTCGCTAGCAAATGCCAAAATTGACTAACCCGTATTTGTTGCAGTGCCGCGCTTAAAATAAAAAACGATTGTTTGATTCTTTATAGAATTTTTTGAATTGCGCATTGCATCAATTAATACGGACTTAAGGGCAAGCGAACCCCACAACATACGGTAAAGGATTTCATCACCTTTTCCGTGGCCCACAAATCACGAACTTGCGCATAACGTCTACCCGCACAAAATTTAAAAGAAACTAGACTTTAAGCCTTAAGGACTTCGCGCTCACTAGGAGAAGTTAACTGTATTTAGAACCTTGCTTAACGGTATATTGTTTACGGGGTGTCTAGGAAAGTGTTAACGGCGAAACCGCCAAAAGAGAAAGGGTTATTTAATTAAGGAACTTCGCGAAAGCGTTGGAAAACCTCCCCTTATCTCTGCACTTACCTGGCCTCGTGATCAGTGTATTTTTAAGCCTGTTTCTCGATACAGTTTAACTTCGACAATCAAGTTCTTGAGCAGGTCTAGTTGACCTAGGTGAACCCTAGAACGATTAGGTGTGTGGTATTTTTGTGTCGTGATTTTTGTCCATATTCTTTTTTGTGTATATTTCATTCTTTTGCTAACAACTAACTAAAATAAAAAAATAAAAAAAAATCACATTCTTTTTCCCCTCCTTTTCTCTGCCTTTCTCTCTTTCTCTCTTCATATCATGGGTACTCCACCTCGCAAAACTCTTGCCAAACTTTGGTACCCACAACCAGACATCACTTCATACGGTTCTTGTTTTGGTCGAACTTCAAACGACCCCTCCATGCCCAAAATTTCTTTGAAAGATCGGATAGACGCGTCTAGGACAAACAACTGGACCCCACAATCCACTTCATATCAACCATTTCAAACATTCACCCCTTCTTGCGTTGATACACATTTTGAAAATCCAGTTGTAACCCCAAGACCAATGTCTCTTGCTGAACATATTGAACAATCTCGTAGCCGATCTTTCACTCCTTTCACCACCTCAAATTCTTGGGATCAACAATTCCATTCACCGTCTTATCCCAATGTTGATCCCACTCCTGTCCAGCCATTCAATTCCTACCAATCCTACCCTACTTTTACACCTTCCCTAGACATTGCTTCTACACAGCCAATTGGGAGTTTTCAGTATCCTTACAACTTTGAATCTTTTGCGGAAACCCCTTCACAACCTATGTCTAGTTTAGAACAGTCCTTGGAAGACTTTAGGGTAGCGTCAAGCCAACAGATGATGGATTTGAATGCGTCCATGGCCGCCCTCATGCAACCTAGTGACCCGGTAGCTAGTTTTCAACTAGCTCCAACTTTTTCAATGTATGATGCGGCGGCAGGACAGGCTGTGAATTTGAGTGGAGAAAGTGAGATGTACCCCCTTCCAAACCAAACCTACCCATGCCAAATTGAATTCCACACCTCCTGTTTTGAAAGTCTGTCGAGTATCCCAAATGATTTATCAATTGAAGATAGAATGATGAATGAGTTGTGCGACTTCGTAGTGTTTGATTTGCCCGAGTGTGAAGGGTCCCTTCCAAGTGAAACCAATCCTAAACCTTTTGACCTCTACAACTCCATCTTAGAACCAGAATCGATTGAAATCCATGCTTTTGATGAGGTGTCTGAGAATATTGATTTTCACTTGATTGAGGATATTGACGCTGGGAATATTTTGGATGATGAACCCATAGATTTGGCTAAGTTTGTCTCTTCGAATCATCATCCCGAGTCATTAACTGTTTTTCCCGAACCACATATGCGTCTTGATTTTGATGAAATTTGCATGGATAAGCTGAATTTTGTGGAGAATTTTGAGGATAGCTTTGAGGATGAACCAGTTTTAATTGATGAGTCGGATTTTCCAATTCATCCTATCCCTTCCACTGACTGTGTACACCCTCCTGAACCTTTAACCGATACCCCTCCTCAACCACTTCCCTCCACCCTTTCCATCGTTCCGACCTTGCAAGAACCCGTATCACTTCCATTTCCATTGTCTGGTTTACCAAGTTCGGCGTACCCATGGTTTCTCACGAACCTTGAGGGATTTGACCCAATCTCTCGACGGGTAAATATATTAGCACAATCGCTTTTTACACATCGCTCATCACAAATTGTGCTAATCTATTCACTCCATTTGCACCCTCAAGTTCGTACTCCACTTCTTTTTCCCTTCCGCCATTCTTCTTCTTATCTACCGAGACCGCATTCCACTTCTCTCCACAAGCGGTCTCGCGTACTTTCCATCTCTTTCCTCTTCACCTTCTTTCACCAAACACTGTTTTACCATGATAAAATCTTTGAATGGTTGGTGTTAACTTTTGGCCTGTGTAAGGCCTTGTATAGTTTGATACTGTTCTTTCCCCCCTAACCCTGAACTTCATCGCTTAACAGTAGAAACACTGTTTTACTTAAGTTTGGGGGGGCTCCTTTTTTGTATATATTTTTTGTTTTTCTTTTTGTTTTGTATATAATTTGTTTTTAGGGAAGCGCCGGCAATTTTGACCCTCTTGGTATAGCCTGACAGTGAGGGCACTGTCAAGTTTAAGTTTGGGGGTGTGCTCGGTAAGCTTTCTTCCTTCGCGTTCATCTGTATATTTTGCATTTGCATACCTTATTAAAAAACCCACAAAAATCAGAAAAATTTCCAAAAAAATATAAAAACTTTGTCGTCAAGTTAGCTAGAAGGGTAACTTAGATCTTTATTCCGAAAGTTTAGTTGATATGATAGAAATAACTAAATTCTAGGCTTAGGAATTGAAAGCCCTAAAAATAACCCTCATTCCGTTTAAACTTGGTAAGTATACGTCCTTACAATTTTTGAGAAATAGGTAATCTTAAGTTCAGTTTTTTGAGTTAAGTCAAGAAGAGGGGAAAGTATTGAAGCTTTACCGGAGGATAAGTCTGAAAAATAGTTTTTTTTTCTTGAGTTCAAATTTAGAGAGTATATACCCTACAAACTGCACATACACGCACCTTGAAACTTGGGATAGTAGAGGATACCTAGAAGTACTCTTGCCTGAAAGCCTAGTATGAAAGAAAAAACGGTATTTGAAGCTAAACACCAAAAGAGCACGTGAAAAATATATCCGGTCTTGAAAAAGAAAATGAAAAAGAAAAAGAAAAAATAGAATAAAGTCAAGACCTGGAACTGCTATTTACGCTTTATGCTCACGCATTCAGTAATCGGTTGTTAGTGCCTCAAGAAGCATTAATAGTGGCATGAAAGGTGTGTGAGCAAATCCGTCCATCCTTAATGAAAAGAAGTAGTATTAGGTACTAGGGCAAGGATATTATAGCTTGAATTGAATTCTCAAGTGTAGGGGTGCAAATATACACACACGTAGGGGTGTACAATCGATGTTTGAATAAAAGATTGAAATGAAGAATAAGACTTGTGTTTTCTGTAAAGTTGATAAAAATCCCTGATTTGAGGCCGCGCTTTAGAAGGAAAACTCAGGTGAACCGACATCTTTCTAAACTTTTTTGGAACGTATATGATCTAAAGTTAAATAGATAGGAGGTGTAAAGAATAAGGGTTGGATATTTCTAACTTAGGATGATAGAGTTTCTAATGTAAATACTAAACTGTAGGAGTAGAATCTATGTTAACTTATGACACTAGTTTGACGGGATTTTGTGGGTAGTATCCGCTGAAAACCCTCAGGAGACAACACTCCTCCTACTAGGGACACCTAGAGGTTTAACGGCTTGTTGCACGCGCTCAGTGCAATCGCGTTCCCTGCGAAAGTGCGGTTATCATTTTATTTTTGTGAATAATTGGTTTTGCTCGGGACGAGCAAAAGTTAAGTTTGGGGGTATTTGTTCATATCAGAATATTGCATTTTATACCGCCCATTCTTACGCTCGTGTGTTTATAGGTAGGTACTTTTAATCCGTGTTTGTTACATGTTTAAAGAATACAGGTTTCCAGTCCAAATATTGTAAATCAAGATAAAATCTCCACAGTTACGCTAAAAGCAGAACATCTGTCGACAGCAGATAAAAGCCGAGTTCCGGTCATCCATATCCGTCCAGTGCCGAGTACCGGTTTCCGATGCAAGACATGTGACAGTGGTCATTCATGTCTGGGACAAGCACAGAGCACGAGGTGGGCTGCACAAGAATCAATGGGTGCGCGGAGCTCGAGGGAGAGATAAAGTCAAAAGTAGCATGCAATCTTGGACTTAGAATTCTGAAAAATATTCTGGAAATATTATAAGAAAATATATGTACCAAACAGCTGGAAAAAGCCAACCAGGGACCCCAACCAAAACCCTCTGCCCAAGTCCACTGTACGGCCGCGCATGCGCGGCCAATAGGGGGTATTGGCCGCACATGCGCGGCAAGGTGGGGCCCACTCTCTAACGAACTTCAGGGTTATTTTTGGTACTCCATCTCTAGTCTGCTGGTTGCCCTAGAATTCATTTTCCCTGCCTATAAATACAGCAGAGTTGAGCTCAACCAAGGGCATTCTTTTAGTTCATTTTTGTAGCCTCTTTTGTAGTGTTTTGTATAGTTCTTCTTCTTCCTCTTCATTCATCTTCCATTAAAATGTAGTGAGAGCTTTTGAGTGGGAGATTTATGAAGATGAGGGCTTTGTATCATTCTCTTGTGTTTCTTCTTCCCTTTGAGATTTTTGCTTTCTCTTGCTCATTCAACCTCTTCATTGAGCTTGAATGGGTAAGGGTTAGTTATTGATCTCAAGGGTCGTATTTTCTCCCGGGACTAGCACTTCATTTCACATGCGTTTTCTACCCTTCCCTTGATCTTGCAATCTCTTCATTGAGTTTGCAAGTTTAAGGGTTGGCTATTGAGCACATGCTTGTCTTGAGTCCTAGTTCCGTATTCTTTTTATTGCTTTTTTATCACTCGCATTTTTCATTCTTGCTTTAATTACTTGCAATTTTATTTATGCACTTTAATACTTGTATCTTTTCTTTTCTTTGTTCTTTTCTTTTTGCTCTCATTTGTTTATTTTGTGAATGTTGTAATTATTGTTGTTGTTAAGAATTAATACGGTTTTATAAGTTAACATTTCTTTGCCAATCCCTTTTCCCGTTATTTTCCATTTGAACTCCGCCCGAACCATACGCAAGCGCTCCGTTAGGCACCGTACCCTGACAATGTAACGGTGATTCCTAACCACGACCGGTTGCGTTCGGTTTGGCCGGAGGCGAATGCAAGAGACAAGAACGGAAGGACAAGGGTAAATAAGCTGGATTCCACGAATACTGCGCTTAAATCCCCTAATCCCCGTTGTTGCCAATTGCTTAGCTTCAATTGGTCAAGACTCGGCTCAAAGGGTTTTTGAGTACGGATTTCTTATCTTACAATCTCGTATTTTCTTAACAACTTTATACTTGCAGATAAACACATAGGTTAGATAGAACAAACACATACAGATTCTTTATTGACTCGTCTAAAACAAGAAGGTAAGATAACACCATCTCCCTGTGGACCGACCCGTGCTCAACCGGCTAGCTGCAAAGCGACACCGTCCTGATCGCGGTTACACTTAAATTCTTTGAACATCCGACACGCCATCGGCGTGCGATCAGTAAGCAACATCTTTTCTTGTGCACAACATCGTATACATTGTAGGGTCTACTGCAGAAGCGTAGGGTATAATAGACATGCGTTCCCTTTCCAAATCAGTCTTGGGAGACATCTCTTTAGATAGGGTGATTCCGTGACAAGCCGGTAGATTACATAGAATCTTCCATACTGAATCTTTTCAGTAAAGTGTCGATATACCTAGACTGCGAAAGTCCCAACATCCTCTTGGATCTATCACGATAGATCCGGATCCCCAGAATGTAAGAGGCATCACCCAGGTCTTTCATGGAGAACCTGTGTGACAAGAATCCTTTGACAGATTGTAAAATAGGAATGTCATTTCCTATCAATAGAATGTCATCCACGTACAAGATGAGGAATATGACAGTTCATGCTACAACTTTACTATATATGCATGGTTCATCTGGATTTTCGATAAAGTCATATTCTTTGACTGTTTCATCAAAACAGATGTTCCAACTCCGTGATGCCTGCTTTAGTCCATAAATGGACTTAAGCAACTTGCAAACTTTCCCGCTGCTCCCCCTCTGATTGAAACCCTCTGGCTAATCCATTTAGACACACTCTTCTAAATTTCCATTCAGAAAAGGCGTTTTTACGTCCATCTGCCAGATTTCATAATCATGGAAGGCAGCAATAGCAAGAAGGACCCGAATGGATTTGAGCATAGCCACTGGAGAAAAAGTTTTGTCATAGTCCAAACTAGGTCTTTGACGAAAACCTTTTGCAACAAGTCTAGCCTTATAGGTTTCCACCTGTCCATCTACACCAATCTTTTTCTTAAAGATCCATTTGCATCCTATGGGTTTTACCCCATCTGGAGCAAAGTCCAAAGTCCATACTTTGTTGGTGTACATGGACTCCATTTCGGTCCGCATTGCATCTAGCCATCGTACCGAGTCGCTGCTCTAGATGGCCTGCTGGAAGCTAGTAGGTTCATCATCATCTATGATGCAATCCTCTCTATCCCCATCTATGAGAAAACCGTAGTATCTCTCAGGTGGATGAGACGGCCTACTAGTCCTGCCGAGGGGTGTGGGAATGTCTTGTTCTTCTTGAACTACCGGTCTACCAAACTTTCAGTATTAGTTTGTAGTTCTGGAATTTCTTCCAGTTCTATTTCGTTCCCACTTATTCCCTTTTCTAAAAACTGATGTTCTAAAAAATGGGCATTACGAGAAACAAATACCTTTTGTTCCTCTGCGTAATTGAATAGATATCCCCTGGAGTTCTTTGGATATCCCATAAACTTACACTTTACTGATCGTGCCTCGAGCTTGTCCACATGCTGCTTTTTAACAAAAGCTGGACATCCCCAAATCTTTATATACTGAAGATGGGGTTTCTTCCCACTCCACATCTGATATGGCGTGGTAGGCACAGTCTTGGTAGGAACCATGTTCAAAAGATATGCCGCTGATTCTAGCGCATAAACCCAAAAAGATCGCGGTAACTCAGCATTACTCATCATGGAACGTACCATATCCAATAGGGTTCGATTCCGTCTCTCCGATACACCGTTATGCTGTGGAGTGTATGGAAGAGTAAGCTGAGAGAGAATTCCTTTCTCTTTTAGGTAACCTAGGAACTTGGCACTTAAGTATTCACCATCTCGATCAGATCTTAGTGTCTTGATACTTTTGCCGGTTTGGTTTTCTACTTCATTCTTGTACTATTGGAATTTCTCAAAAGCCTCAGATTTATGTTTCATCAGATAAATGAATCCGTACCTTGAGTAATCATCCGTAAAAGTAATGAAATAGGAAAAACCACCTCTCGCGTGTGTAGACATTGGACCACATACATCGCTGTGTATGAGTCCTAAGAGCTCGCTCGCTCTTACTCCATGTCCAGTAAATGGAGTCTTTGTCATCTTTCCTTTAAGACAAGATTGACAAGTGGCATAAGTTTGATATTCGAACGAGTCTAAATATCCTTCTCTATGTAACTTAGTCAACCTTCTCTCATTGATGTGACCCAGTTTACAATGCCATAAGAAAGCTTTATTTAAATCTGGAGACTTTCTTTTTAGTGTGTTCTGGACATTGAAAATTTGGAGTTGGTTTAAGACATATATACCGTTATCCAGTGTACCGGACCCAATCAAACTAAGATTAAGGTGGATGTAGACAACATCACTTACAAACGTGAAATCATAACCTTTATTTGATAACAAGGAAACAGATATGATATTACACGTTAAGCTGGGTACACAAAAAAAGTTATTAATGTGTCCACTCGTCAATCCTAGGTGATAATCTCCTACGGACACAGCTCTCACGCTAGCTCCGTTACCAACTATCAGGGTCATATCACCATCTTTCAGCACTCTACGGTTTCTCAGTGCCTGCAATGAATTGCAAATTTGAGATCCTGATCTGGTATCCAATACCCAGAAAGTAGAGTTTATTGACAGACAATTCTCAATTACAAACACACCTGAAGTCGAAGCCAAGCTTGCTTCGGTTCCTGGTTCTTGGCGTTCCACGCCTTGCAATCATTCTTCCAGTGCCCTTTCCTGTGACAATGGAAGCACTCATCCTGGGCCACTACTGGCACTGGAATCTTTTTCTTTCCCTTCCCTCCCACCTTACTTACACATCCTCTAGGTTTGGTGGCGGCCTTCTTTTTCCTTCCTTTGGCCCTAGGCTTGGACCCGGAAGAAGAAGCACCGCTAACAAACATAGCGGGTGTTTCCCTTGCCTTCTGCAAGGTACCCTCTGCACTCCTCAACATGTTAAGGAGTTCTGGAAGTTTAACTTCTTTTCTTTCAAAGTTGAAGTTCAGAATAAACTGGGCGTAGGTGGAAGGAAGGGACTGGAGAATAAGGTCTGTATAGAGCTCATTATCCAAAGTCATCCCAAGGTTTGCGAGCTCTTCTATATAGCCGATCATCTTTAGGACATGTTCTCCTACCGATGATCCGACGGCCAACCTCGCTCGAAACATGTTCTTTGAGGTCTCGTATCTTGCTATACGAGATTGCTCTCCATAAAGTTCGTTTGTATGGAGAAATGTGGCATCTAGTTCCATATCCCCGTGCCTCCTCTGATGTTCATTGTTCATCAAGGCAAGCACGATGCACTTGGCCTTCACGCAATCGAAATCCCAGGTTTTGTGGATTTCCTTATCCGCATTACTGGATTTGGGACCAGGGACAGCAGGTGCCTTAGCGGTGAGGACGTACCCTAATTTGTCATAGGTCAACGCCATTTTGACATTCCGCAGCCAATCTTTATAGTTTGGCCCTGTCAGTATATTTTTCTCTAAAAGTAACTTAAGTCCAGTCATTTTTAGGGTCGCTGCAATTAGGAGAGAGAGAAGAAAACTCTTTAGCATGATGCTCTTGCAAGTTTAGAGTGGTTTTTAATTTATCTAAACTGGATGGCTCCCACTGTTTCTCGAATCCTTCCTCGAACCATAAAAGAAGAATTAGCCAGGACTATTCTCATTGTACAATACTTGCTTAACCGTTCAGCCAGGCTTGTGTCGGTACTTCGAGGGAGGTTTTCCAACGCTTTCGCGAAGTTCCTTAATTAAATAAGCTCTTTTCTCTGGGGGGCGTAACCCCGCTGACACCTTTCTTGACACCTACTTGGTTTATAGCATTGATCGTTAAGTGACGAATATCCTGAAGAGTAGCATATACTCACAGTAGATCGGGATCCAAATATCATCGTATGATAATGTTGAAGGAATCCTACCAACATTCATCAAACTCCAAATGGTATGCATCTCTTTGCAAATTTCAGTTTCTTTAGAAATTCCCGATATATATTTTTGCCCCATGCTCTTATGACTTTGGCGTTAGGTCAAAATGTCATCAGTCACATGTCAAGTTCTACCCATCATTATCTTGTTAATTTGAACCCATCCGTACATATCCTTGACGTTCGGCCAAAATGATAATACGACTGTCCCAAACTAACTCATCTATCTATGCGACAAATGAATCCCCAGCAGCTACCAAACACTATGCCTTAGCGTTAGGTCAAAACGCATTGCTTGAATACTACTGAATACCCAAATGAAATGACGGAGGGCTACGAATGGTTTTGGTGAAACCGTGAACGTAGTGAACTTGATATGACCGAAGGAACCTGATAGCTTTTAAAAGGAGTGGTTAAAGCTCCGCAATTTAAAAATATCATCTGTTTTAAAATAACCGAGTGGTTTCTTTTAAATTGTTCCAACGATTCATCTTTTGGTTTATTTTCTTTGCATTATAAATAATGCTTCCCATCATTAACCTATCATTGCAGAAAAACAATTCGTCAGATGCAATAATAGGCATTCTAGATCTCATATGAACTTTATTGGATTTGCAAGCAATCCGCGTTTTTTTAGAGCCTGCAACAAAAGACGGATTACACAGTTGTGATGAATAGCCATTACCCCACCCTAGACCCCTACGGGTACGGCAAACTACCCGCCAAATACCCGAAGTGAAGCGGTCTCTTTCAGCAACGTGAGTAGGCCACTAAACACTTCAAAGTACCCGGTAGTTTGTGCACCCCACCTTGGGTCTATCCTAGGAGCAAAACAGTAAAATGAAATATTACAACGGTGGCTACAACCGCAACCTGGATGCGCCCCGCAAAATAAAATTACAACATATTACAATTACATCGAATGAATGAATATAACAACCCGTCTCAAAACCCGGCTAATCATCACAACAGTCCAATACAGTTCACAACCACAAACAGTAAAAACCATTACAGAAATGTGCAACCCCCTGCCAACCGACATACTAGCAGTTAGGGGAGGTTTATGAACACATTATACAATCACAGATATAATCAAATTAGCAAACGTCGTATAATTTCGATCGAGCAAACATATCAGATTCTACTCCCAAAACTTCTCTGTGCACCTAAGACTTGAGCAGAAAATAAACATTCCAGAAAATACACAAATATCACAGAAGAGTTACTGGAGGAAACTGGGTTGAATCGTCCCCAACTCGGCCGTGGATCTGCGGCGGATCGGTGGGATCGGCCGCAGTTCTGCTGCTGTATGGCCGATTCAGGAACCCATTTTTCACCAGTGTTCTTACAATTCTCTGTAGGTTATTCTGCAGCTCCCTGAAAATTTTTTAGAGCCTGTTTTAAATTCAACAGAAACTTGTGATATCGATGGATTTTTCGGTTCGTTTTGCGTTCGAAATTCATACGACTTTGCTAAAGAGTTAATTATTGTTTAGCGAGGCTTTGATACCTCTGTAAGTCGATGTACAACACCCCACGACTTGCGGGGAGGCGGAATAAAGAAAAAAAAATCTTGTTTTAGGCGTAAACATCGACTAACCGAGAATCTTTGCTAAACGATAACTAACAAGAATCATAGAAGTTAACAACTACTATGAAAAGTGATTATACCTGATGAACCGTGTCCTTCGTCTTTTCGTTCTCCACGCCCTCTCCGGCCTTCTCTATGTAGTAGATGATCCACCCGAGAGCTTTACTACAAGCTTCACCTCTAACTTGAGGTAACTAGGTTTCTTAAATCGCTGATCTAAGTAACCTAGGTGATATAGAGAAAGGCAATGGATTAAGTAGTCTAATCTAATCCTTGGTCTCAATACATGAGAGGGGAGGATTATGGTTTGAAGAGAGAGAGCTTGAGGAGAGAGAATGTGAGCAAGAGAATGGAATGAGATAATGATCTATCATAATATATATGAAGCATTATTATTTATCCATAAAAGAAAATAAAGGATTTAACAACCATGCTTCATAAATACAAATGGGTGATTCATCTCCATGAGTTATTAAGCATTTATGATGCATTAATGACAAGGATGAATCCCACAAATGACTCACTAATCTCATTTAATGCATATGCCACCTTAACCCTCAAGTCACCATCTTCTAGAAGCTTCTCGCGAAATTACGAGAACGCCCCTCCTATCCGTGTAAACACGGAAAAACTTTAGACTATATAAATCCAATAACCGGATACTAGAAACTGGCTTAAACCAAAGTCGGCTAGTAAAAACTGTCCGGATGTCGTACGTGCGTAAACACACGTATGCATCCAAACCCTTGTCGTAAAACTATACGACCTCTATATCGTTTCGCCTGGAGTAGGAAAACTCTCTTTGTGGCACTCTAGAGACTCGACAACTACGCTGGAAGTGGATTTAACCACAGACCGCAAGCAGCACTAGCTGTACGTAATGGTCCCCAGGTAGATGTCGATAAGAAGGCCGATGAGGAAACCCATCCGAACTCTTACTGAGTCTGATGTGACAATCTTTGTACATTCCGGTCTGTTCGTCTAAGACTATCGCATATCGGGCTTAGGGGCGGCAAGCGTTAGTCCCCTAATAGCAGTATAAGTCGTATCGGATTGAAGCCCATTACACCCTAAGAAACTACTGGAACCTACCAGCAAATCTCGCTTGCCCTGGCCAGGGACTTTGTGTAATGGCTCTCTGACACAGCGCGATATCAGCTCCCAATACCGGGAGAAACGAATCCTGTCTAACCACCACTGCCTCCAAGTGCTCGGGACTGCACCCAACTGCTACCTGTTTGCATGACTCCTTTGATCCGTGGTAGGGTAGCAATCTAAGAACAGTGGGATACACTCGAGGCGAAGTAGCAGTTTCAAGTCTGTGGACTATGCTGTACTCATGTCACCTGGGAACTGTTAATTGACGACTGGTATAAAACCAACCAACAGTTCCCTGTGAGTCCGGTCCGGTATACCCGTAACCTAACGAGCACCTACATACTATCTCCAGTACGACGTACTGACGGCTGTGGGACAGACCATCTCCCCAACTGGGATGAGAAGCGTACATACTAGTCTACTCCAGAGTATCGATGCCCTGTCTCGATAATCCTATGACTAGGGACCTGAATAAGGATGTGCTTGAAGACTACCCAGCCCCCACTAGTGTGACTGCCATCACAATGCTGGGAGTCAAGCAAGATCCTAAGAGCTCTATCAATACGTATACTCACATTTTAAGATAGAAAAACCAAGTAGCATACTACCATGTTTAGCAAAACTGTTATATACATGTGAATATCCCAAGCTTCCATTAAGTAATATACAAACTAGTATGATGCAATAATGGCCCCTAGGGCATATACACTAACACCATTCACAAAGGCCATCCCTCAAACACATTTCGAGAGACTTTTTGAGCTATTGGGTATGCGGTGCGCCAGCAGCTGGCCTTGAGCAGACGTTGGGTATGCGGTACACCAACTACTGGCCTTTAGTGCAAGTAGGAGATTGTTGGATATGTATGCCCTAGAGACCATTATTGTATAGTACTAGTTTGTATAATACATTTTGGAGGCTTGGGATATATATACGGGTTTACGACAGTCTTGCTCGATATAGTAGTATGCTACTTGGTTTGTTTCTATCTTAATATGTGTATATGTTTCTTTTAACATATCGCTAATACATATTGATGGAGCCCTTAGGATCTTTGCTTGACTACCGGCGTTGTGATGGCGATCACACTAGTGGGGGATGGGTAGTCTATAAGCACATCCTTATTTTGGTCCCTAGTCGTAGGATTATCGAGACAGGGCATCGATACTCTAGAGTAGACTGGTGCATACGCTTCTCTTTCCAGCAGCGGAGATGGTCTGTCCCACAGCCATCAATACGTCGTACTGAAGATAGTATGCAGGTGCTCGTTAGGTTACGAGTACACTGGACAGGACTCGTCGGGAACTATTGGTTGGTATTATACCTATCGTCAGTTAACTGTTCCCAGGTGACATGAGTACAGCTTAGTCCACTGACTTGACACTGTCACTTCGCCTCGAGTGTGTTCCCACTGTTCTTAGATTACTACCCTACCACGGCTCTACCGAGTCGTGCAAACAGGTAGTAGTTAGGTGCAGTCCCGAAGCACTTGGAGGCAGTGACGGTTAGACGGGATTCGTCTCTCCCGGTATTGGGAGTTGATATCGTGCTGTGTCTAGGAGAGCCATTACACATAGTCGTCCCTGGCCAGGGCAAGCGAGAATTACTGGTAGATTTTCCAGTAGATTCTCAGGGTGTTTTGGGCTACACTCCGACACGACTTGTACCTCTATTAGGGGTGAGATGTTTATCGCCTCCTAGGCCCGCCATGTGATACTCTCAGATGAACAGACCGGACTGTACGGAGACTGTCACATTCAGGCTCAGTAGGTGTTCGGATGGGTTTACGTCATCGGCCTTCTTATCGACATCTACCTGGGGACCGTTACGTACAGCTAGTGCCGCTTGCGGTCTGTGGTTAAACCCACTGCCAGCGTAGTGTCGAGTCTTTAGAGTCCCACATAGAGAGTTTTCCTGCACTGGGCAAAAGGTGTAGAGGCCGTATGGTTTTACGGAAAGGCTACGATCACTTACGTACACTTATGCGCGTATGCTGTTCGGGAAGACAATACTAGTGGGCTTTGGTTTAAGCCGGATCCTAGTATTGTATGGATGGATTAGTCTTGTCTTCTGTGCATTCGCATTCTACGGTATGCGGATATGGGTGTGTATGCACAGTTGTGACGAACGAAGAAGAAGGAGGTGCCTCATTAGGGTTTTGACAGTTGGTTCCGACAAAACCATTATGAGGCGGGGACATTATGTACTAATCTTTTAAATGATAATTATGTTATGGCTAATTTGTTTGACCATTTGACCATACTTAACCTTGTTGACAATTTGACCAATGTTGACTAGGATCTTTCATGTTAGATCTAAAGTCTTATTTTGGTTTTGGTTTTATTTTGAGATGATAATGGTCAAATCAAGGTAGCCATCAACTTTATCATGAAAAGAGATTAGTAATGATAATGTTTATGGATCATTATTCTTTTCTCATTCTCTCTCTTCAAATGAGAAGCTCCCATGGTTGCTCCTTCTTCTCTTTTTAGATTTTTCCTTTGCTCTCATGTGTTGAGAAAATAAGGATCTAAATTGACAAACAAATCCATCTTCATATTCTACACCACCTAGGACATCAAGCATAGCACACTTGTTGCCCTGGTTGCCTCGGCTTGAGGTGGAGCTCGGAACACAAACTCTCGGGTGGATCGTCTTCGACTCAAGGAGGCCGCGGAGGTGACCAAGATCCGGATCAATCCTTAGAGCTTGCGTGGACGAGGAGGATAGCGAAGAGAAAACCCGAAGGACTTGGTTCATGAGGTATAACCATTCTACATAGTAGCTAGAACTTGTAGTTTATGTGTTAGTTTTTGTTTAGCAAAGATCCATCATGGATGGTCCATGTCACCTTATTAGAAAAATTTGATTTTTACCTATTCCGCCTCCCCGAAAGAACCTGGGTGGGTAACATGGACCTAACAGGTTTTATTATGGTGAGAAAATAATTGAGAGGAATGATTGAGGAGAAAGAGAGAAGGGACATAATGATGAGAGTGAGCATACTATGAGAGAGAAAAGGGAGTGAGAATAAGTGTGGGAGAGAGAAAAGGGCTGCCTCATTTCCCCTTCCCCTTTTGTTTTCTTCATCTTCCTCCAACCTCATTTCCTTCCATCTCAATCCCATGAAACTATCTCAAATCCTTCGTCAAAACCCTAAACCCCTTTCATAAAAAATGACCACCTCCTCATCCTCTACTCAGTGGACCACGCAAAGTGGGATTTTGATAACATTGGTAAACTAGTGTAGGGTTCCTAGGCACACTAATGAGGTCTCAGAAGTGATCAAACATGGCTAATTCAAAATTTTCTATGTGCCTACAAACCCTAATACGGATCATTAACTAGATGTATAGACGATGCGATGCAAGTTAACGACTTTAACTAAAAGGGAAGGGGCTACAACCTTTGTAGATCCGGTCCTCCACCTCCATAGCTCCGTGATGAAGTCCCTTCGCTGTACCCATCGGATCTCGGACTCTCGCGGTGGTTTCATCGAAGAATTGATCGGGCTAGGTCGTCGACTTCGATGCCGAAGATGATCTACGTCGAGGCAACTCAAGATCAAACTCCAACTTCACCAAGTCATGAAACTTGTGAAGAAAACACGCGATACTACTTTGCAAGTGGTAGAGGATGAAGAAATAGGAAGTGGGTTCACTTTAGAATTGGATTTCTCACTTTTTTTCTCAAGTTTCCATTGATGGAGGCAAGCTTTTCTTCTTGTTGATGAAGAAGAAGAAGAAAGAATATGATAAGTCCTTTTTTAAAACAGAAAACTAAATGATACTTATCATAATCTCAACCATAGTTAGGTGTAGAGAATGAACTAGGGTTAGTTGAATGGTTAGGGTTAAAGGAAAGAAACAAAATGGTCACGCTTTCAAACCATCATGAAGTTTCAAAGAAAAGACAAAGCAAGCCACCATTTCATTTTCCTTTGCCAAAATAAATAAACAAAATAAATAAATGAATAAGTAAATCAAATGAAACCCTAACCATTAACTAACCATAGTTTAAATCACACACTAACCCAAGTTGGCATGTATCATCAAACATGATACAATCTTGTGCACAAAAATATATCACATATACAATGTGCATTTCAAGTGAGAAAATTCATTTAAAGTGAACCAATACTAGTTAATGCAAAATAATATATCAAATATATTATTATGCATTAAATCATTAAATCAATACTTGATTTAACGATCCGGTCATATCACATATAACCGACTAGTATCCAATGTATCGGCTTATCGAATCAATCTTTGATTCGATAACTAGGTTATATCGCATACAACCAATCGATACATTCATCACGAGAATAGAATACGGTATCACATACATGCATTATTCTCGGTCCCGCACATATCTCATATGCGCTCCTATTTCGTTTCGCTTGAGCCAGGAAACCTCTGTGTAGGACAATAAAGACTCGTCAAAACGCCGGCAGCAGGTGATGATCATATCAAACACCCACAAGCCGCAAGCGGTCTGCTAAACGTAACGGCCACCCGGGTATTGAGCAATCAGAAGATCGACGAGCAAGCCCGCTCACACTTCTGTGAATCCAACCAGTAACACTTACCGTACAGTCCGGTCTGTTCGTCTGATATGTCGCATATCTCGCATAGGGATGGTAAACGTCAGACCCCAATAGCTTGATAAGTCATGCCGACGTGAGGTCTATAACAATCGTGAAACTACTGATAACTCTTACCAGCATAGCACTGCAACCCTGGCCAGGGATTTCCTGTTATGGCCAGTCGAGCATAGCGCAACATCAACCCCCAATACCGGGAGAGACGAATCCCCTCCTATCGCTCATTGACTCCATGTGAATCGGGACTGTACCTAAAAACCACCTTTTTGCACGACTCAGTAGAGCCGTGGTAGGGTGGAAATCAAAGCACAGTGGGAGACACACAAGACTCTATGACGAACTCGGGTCAACAGACTAAGCTGTACCAGTGTCACCAGAGAACTGCCATCTGACGTGAGGTATAATACCATCTGGGAGTTCTCGGTGAGTCCGTTCAGTGTACCCAGTATCCACTGATCACTCGCATACCATCTCCGATGTCAAACACTAATGGATATGGGATCATCCATTGCCCATCACATGGGTCGAGAAGATATACGCTAGTCTACTCTGGAATATCGATGCCCCGTCTCGATATTCCCACGACTAGGAACAATGAAGGATGTACTTATTGACTACCCAGGCCCCACTAGTATGATCTACATCAAAGTCCTGGAAGTCGAGCACACATCCTAAGAGCTTTATCAATATGTAATCAGAGAGACAGAGAGTATACATGCTAAGATAAAGAGCAACCAGATAGCGTACTATCATGTCGAGCAAGAAAGTCCTACCTATATATGTCCCAGTATCCACTACAATATACATCCAATGTACAGTAATGGCCTCTAGGGCAGACATATAACTAACAATCTCCCACTTGCACTAGGGCCATTTGTAGCAGTAGTTTTAGTATCTAATACTCAACCATCCCCTAAAACTCTCTCTTTGGGAAAAGGCCTTCGTGAGTGGATCCGCCGTGTTGTCCTCTGAGTCTATTCTCCTAACCTCGATCAACCTGGAGATCAACTATCTCCATGATCAGGTGATGCTGCCTCAGAATATGTCTGGGTCACTGATGGGACCAGGGTTCCAGGGCCAAAGCCACACTTCCATTATCACACAATGGTAGGAACCTAGTTCATTTTATGAACCAATATACACCCAAACTTCCTCTTTGGTAGTATCTTTAATAGCGATGCTATTAGCCTTTATCGTCTAGTTTTCCACGGTATCTAGCTTGGAACTCTTCCAACATACCGTCCCTTTACTGAGGGTGAAGACAGTGCCTGTGACTGATATTCAGTCGTCTTTATCACCCTGGAACCCTTCCAGTGATTCTCCCAAGGATCGATTGATACCATCTCACTACATCTAGTGAGAATCCTAGCATCCAGTTACATCTATCTCATAAATGAAAACTCAGGTTTTAGGAGGTATCACTTTGATCCTTTTGGAGAATCCTTGTGATAAGCGGAGATTGACCGAGCGTAATATAGGAAACTCTTTTCCTATCAAGAGTATGTTGTCCACGTACAATACGAGGATCACCACTTACTCTTTACTACCTTTTTGTACATACAAGGTTCATCTACCATTTTGATGAAGTCAAACACTTCGACTACCACATCAAAACAGACATTCCAACTCCGCGATGCCTGCTTTATCATGCAAAGCAACTTGCATACGTTTCCGCTGCTCCCACTGTTTACGAAGCCCTCTGGCTGTGTTCTTATAGACGTTCTCTTCTAAAACATCATTTAGAAAAGCAGTCATGGCACCCAACCACCAGATATCGTAGTCATGGTGTGTAGCAATGGCAAGTAGGATCTGGATGGACTTAAGCATAGTCCCTGGAAAAGGTTTTATCATTATCCACGCCTGGTCGATGATGAAAACCTTTAACAAGTGTCAACTTTTCCATCTACACCAAGTAATCTTCTCAAGATATACTTTCTCCTGATGGGGATTTAACCCTTCAGATATCGCAACCAAAGTCCATACTTTGTTGGTGTATGTGGATTCCATCTCAGATCGCTAAGCATCCAGCCATCCTTACAGAATCTCGATGACCTGCTCGAATCTAGTTGGGTCATAATCTCATGATGCAATCCTCGCTCCCACTGTCATCGAGAAACGGAAGTATCTCTCAAGCGGATGAGGAACCCTGCTAGTTCGACGGAGAGGCTGAGGTTCGTCGGAGACTATTGAATCCTTTGGTTCTGTCAAATCATCAGCTGCAGTTTTGTATAGCTGGAACCTTTCCAATTCTACAGAACTGACCTTGCCTTGTTCTTGTCCGGATTTTGCTTTAGACATAGGCCGGACAATCCTAAATCTTAACTTACTTAAGAGATAGGCTCTTTCCATACCATATCTCATATGGAGTGGTAGGCACTGATTTGATTCGAACCTTATTCAATAGGTATGCAGCTTCTCAAGTGCACAACCCCTAAAAGGAAATGGGTAACTCAGTAGTACTCATCATAGAGCACACCATATCTAATATTGTGCGATTGCTCCGCCCCGATACACCGTTGTGCTATGGCGCATTCAGAGGAGTAATACTGAGTGAGAATCTCATTTTCTTTTAGAATAGTCCAGGAATGCCATACACAAGTATTCTCCTCCCTGATCTTAACATAGGACATAATACTTATACCCGTATTGGTTCTCTACTTCTAGCTTATATTCAGTGAATATCTCAAAAGGTTTGGACTTGTGTTTCAACAGGAACACATGATTGAATCTTGAGAGATCATCAGAGAACGTAATGAAGTATAAAGAACCGGTCCTGGCATGTGTAGACAGGAGACCTTACATACATCATCATGTATCAGTCCCAAGAGTTTACTAACTCTTTCCCTGTTTCTAATAAACAGAGCTATGGTCATCTAATCTTTATGACAAGACTGGCAAGTTTCACAAGATGTAAATTCAAACTGATTTAAATATGCATCTAAAATGTAACTTCAGCCAGTCGGGTCGCATTGATGTGACCTAGTCTACAATGCTTCAAGAAGGATCCGTTCATTTCGAAACTCTTCCTCTTGTGTGTGTTCTGTATACTAGGAACTGTAGTTTGATTTAGAACGTCAATGCTTTTAGATAACGCGCCTGAACCGATCAACTTTTGATATAGGAAATGTTAAAAACATTATCCATCAATACAAAATTTTATCATTTCTTTAATAAATAAAGAGATTGATATGATTTTGTATATCAGGTTCGGTATCTAATAGCATTTGTTCAGAATCAATGTATTGGTAATACAGGGTGACAGTGACTAACAGACTTGGCTGCAACACTTACCCCGTTTTCTGTCTCATGAAACTTATCACCCGTTCTCAGTTTTCTACCTTTTTGTAGCCCTATGTAACAGATTACATATATGGGATCCTGATCCAGTATCAAATACCCAGGATGCAGAGGATACTGTGAAACAGTTCTTTGTAATGAACACACCCGAAGGAGATGCATCTCATGCACTTTCTTCGTTTGGGCGGCATGGGAATTCTGGTATTACCCTATTTCCTGCTCTGTCTTATAACAATTATAAGTTGGAGTGGGACCAACGTTCCCCAGCTTAGTATAACAAGCGGGTTCGGTCAATACATCCATATTATTATCTTGATTAGGGCGTGATATGGTCGCTACCTGGAGAGAGAGAGAAGAAAACACTCTGCGTGCGCTCTTGCAAGATTAGATTGTTTATTTATTTTATCCAATCAGGATGGCTCCCACTATTTTTATCAAATCTTCCTTCAAACCCTAAAAGGAAAGACTAGCTGGGATTAATTGCACTTTACAAGTTCGCCAATCTTTCAGCCAGGCCAGTGTCGGTACTTTGAGGGAGGTTCCCCGTGCTTTCGCACGGACCTAATTACATTAAACCTCGTTTTCCCAGAGGCGTAACCCCGTTGACACCTTTCTAGACACCTACTTGATCGGCTAATTGCAAAGTGCAAAACTCTCCCAGGAGTAACAATTACTCGCGGTGGGTATCGGGATCCAACTATCACATAGAAGGTATGCAATCTCATTGCAAATTTCAACACTTGAAACTCCCGATAAAGGTTTTTACCCCTAGCACTTATGACCTTAACTATGGTCAACAAATTATAAGCACTAGTTAAGTTCTACCCGTCATTTCGTGATTAATTAAACCCACCCATATGATCCTTAACTAAGGTCAACAAAGTCACGCGACTGTCCTAACTAATCGCATCATATGCAGTGTAGGAAGACATCACTTAGCTACCGTACACTGTGCCTTGACTATGGTCAACAAACACAGCACGAATACTAAGTACTCTACTTCCTAAAATGACGGAGGGTTGCGAATGGTTTTTATGAAAACCTTTAACGCTTTGAACTTGATCTCGTTGCAGAATCAAATGGTTTTTAAATGGAATGTTTTTGAGGCTTTTCTAGTTTTGCTAAAGGGGTCACTCCCGGTGAAGGGATCGTCGACCCTTTCCTCATCGAATGAGGTGCGGGATATATCATATATATCACTGTGCAAAGCAGAAACTATAGAAGCAATCAAATGACAAACCGAGGGTTGTAGCATCTGCCAGTTATTGCTAAAGGAGTCACTCCTGGTGAAGGGATCTCGGTCCTTTCCTCATCGAATAAGGTGCAGGATGTTCTACAATGAACACCGCGATGCAAAGCAAGAACTGTAGCTACCTGTTTTATTTTTGAAATTCGATTCCACAACATCAATTAGGTTTATTTTCTTTCATTAATCTCATTAATGAATATCCCATCATTTAAGTCCACCTAAACATCACAGACAAATATAACGTACGCTTATGCCATCCGCATTCGCCTCGATGTCCCGTCTGCACCGTTAGGTTAGGTAACTAATGCCAGAGCGAGGCTGGGCTAGCGTGGGTGTAAAACATAAGCAACGTCTATATAATATATCATATATACTATATATAATATCTATCTGAACATATCACATGATCACATCACAGATAACGCAGCAGAAAATATCATATGAAATATTGGATATACTAGGACGTCCGTGTTTTTAATACGAGCCAGTATAAAACACGGATTCCACGGTCGTGATGAATAGCCAATCCCACACCCATAGACCCCTACGAGAGCGGCAAGCAACCCTACCAATTCTAGGGTTAGGAGACCCGGACTCGACTCCTCGAGATGGTCTCCCACTGAACCCTAGAACCCGGTTACTTGTGCTCCCCTCCTTGGGTCTATCCTAATGCGGAAAAATAAATAATATACAAATGGTGACATCATCCGCAACCTGGAAGTGCCCCAATAAAAGAATATTACATACAAGTTTTTACATGAATGAAAATGAAAAACACTCATCTCACATAAAAAACCCCGGCTATTCAAACACGACGATCCAATATAACATATCCAGCAACACATAACATCACATGTCATCAACGTAAGTAAATATGCGGATCCCAATTGTCGTTGACATATAGCAACGAAACCGGCGATATCACATATTACACTTACGTTCACAGAAAAGAAAGTGTAAAACTACAACAGTTGGAATCCGCAACCTCTTTTGACATCACATGCCTAATCAAATGAAATGCTTAGACATCGCATGCCTAACAATTATAAATCCTGCATTTTAGTCTCAAAATAGAAAACACTTTTCAATATAAAGTCGGGCAATTCAACAAGATTCCCGACATCCTGATCGAATGCTCCTCGCAAACTTCAGTAGGCGGCTGCACCCCCGACGCCGTCGACAAAGTGAACCAAGGCGGAACACCGCTGCCGCGAGCTCCCGAACGGATACTTTCGGCGACGGGGTTCTCCTACAGTCAGTTGGTCGGGGCTATGGAGTGAGGCTGTCTATTAAGTTTACCCGGCGAGTATCCGCGTACGCTACGTGATTGCGACGGACTTTTGATCACATCAAAATTCCGTGGCAACCGATCAAGTGAGACTAAACTGCTATGTTTATAACATTCATATTAGTTATCTCATAACTATTTATGAATTCCAATTATTGCATCACATTCCGAGTAAATAGAAAATGTTAAACTTTCCGATCGAACAATCGAACACCCAAGTTTTCCCGAAACAGCTCAACACATGAAATAAGTTTAAAAACATTCACTTCGTGCCTCAGTACCAACGGTCCAGCCGTAGAAGGGTCAAGCCAACGCCTCACATGTGGCACGCCATACTGCCCCAAACCCTAGGGTTCAAAGGGCAGTTCAAGATGGTCACATAATCGAGTTAAGGTTTGTTGTCTTCTAGAGGGACCATCGCGTTACTTGCACTACTTAGAACGTGATTAAACTACAGAAATATCCAACAATTAGAAATTTCCCGGCAGGGGAAAAAGTGGGTATTTATATCCGGCCGAACTTTTTAACATATTCTAAAATTACGCGGAAAAACACACAGACAAAACTAGACAATCCGATCGAAACACGAAGTCCCCAATACAACCCAGAAAACTCAACTCTTGAGTTCAGATTAAAAATTCCCAGGAAAACCAGCATTGCAAAATAGGAATTACTGTGCAAAATTCAATGCAAGAGGAGACTAAACGGCCGCGGAACCGCCGCATTAGCCATGCTAATGCCGTTGTTCCGCCACGTTTTGATGGACTCAGGAGTACGGGCTTCTCAGTAATTCTTAGAATCTCCTGCTGGTTTTTCAGCATATTTTTAATTCTCAAAAATCCCCGATTTCAAAAAATGTACAGTGAGCATTTTTGAGTTAGGGTTTCGGTTCGATCGGACTTCTAACTCTGTCTACGCATCGCCTAAGGCTCTAGCTGTTAGTTATATGTATGACCTAGAGGCCATTACTGTACATTGGATGTATATTGTAGTGGATGCTAGGACATATATAGGGAGGATTTTCTTGCTCGACATGATAGTATGCTATCTGGTTACTCTTTACCTTAATGTATACTGATTGTCTCTCTGTTATATGTTGGTAAAGCACTTAGGATGTGTACTTGACTACCTGGACTATGATGCAGATCATACTAGTGGGGACATGGTAGTCCATAAGTACATCCTTCAATGTCCCTAGTCGTGGGTGTATCGAGACGGGGCATCGATATACCAGATTAGACTAGCGTATACCTTCTCGACCCATACAGATGGGCGATGGATGATCCCATATCCATTGGTGTTTGACATCAGAGATGATATACGGGTGCTCAGTAGAGACTGGGTACACTGGACGGACTCGCCGAGAACTCCCAGATGGTATTATACCTTACGTCAGATGGCAGTTCTATGGTGACACTGGTACAGAGTAGTATGTTGACCCGAGATCGTCATAGAGTCTTGTGTGGTTCCCACTGTGCTTTGATTTCCACCTTACCACGTCCAAGAGGGCGTGCAAAACGATGGTTTTTGGGTACATTCCCGAATCACATGGAGACAATGAGCGATAGGAGGGGATTCGGTTCTCCCAGTATAGGGAGTTGACGTTGCGCGGTGTTCGATTGGCTATAACCGGAAATCCCTGGCCAGGGTTGCTGAGATTTACTGGTAAGTGTTACCAGTAGTTTCTCGAATTGTTATAGACCTCATATCGACACGACTTATCGAGCTATTGGGGTCTGGCGTTTACCACCCATAGGCGAGATATGCGACATATCAGACGATCAGACCGGACTGTACGGTAAGTGTTACTGGTTGGATTCACAGGAGTGTGAGCGGGCTTGCTCGTCGATCTTCTGATCGCTCAATACCCGGGTGTCTGTTACGTTTAGCAGACCGCTTGCGGCTTGTGGGTGTTTGATATGATCATCACCTGCTGCCGGCGTATTGACGAGTCTTTAGAGTCCTACACAGAGGTTTCCTGGCTCAAGCGAAACGAAATAGGAGCGCATATGAGATATGTGCGGGACCAAGAATGATACCAGTATGTGATACTGTATTCGATTCTTGCGATATGTGCCATTGATCGGTTATATGCGATATAGCCGGGTTATCGGATCAAGTGTTGATTCGATAAGTTGTTACTGTTGATATTAGTCGGTTATATATACGATATGACCGGATCATTGAATCTAGTGTTGATTTAATGATTTAATGTATAATTATATATATTTGATATATTACTTTGCATTAACTAGTATCGGTTTACTTTAAATGGATTTTCTCACTTGATTTGTGCACATTGTATATGTGATATACTTTTGTACACAAGTTTGTATCATGTTTGATGATGCATGCTAACTTTGGTTTGCATAAAGATTAAATCATGGTTGTGTAATGGTTAGGGTTTTTATTTTCTTATTCATTTATTTATTTATTTATTCATTTTGGAAAATGAAAAGCATAAAGAGAAAATGGTTGCTAACTTTGTTTGTATTATGAAGCTTCATGATGCTTTGACTTAGTGACCATTTTGTCTCATGCTTAACCCTAACCATTCCACTTAACCCTAGTCTATTCTCTACACTTTACCATGGTTGCATTATGATAAGTATTCCTTTATTTTTCCTTTTTGGAAAATACTTATCATAACATTATCTTCTTCTTCTTCATCTTCTTCTTCAAGAAGAAGCTTGCCTCCATCAATGGCAAAGTGAGAAAATGAGTGAGAAATCCAATTCTAAAGTGAACCCACTTCCTATTTCTTCATCCTCTACCTCTTGCCAAGTAGTATAGGGTGTTTCCTTCACAAGTTTTCTTGACTTGGTGAAGTTGGAGCTTGATCTAGTGATGCCTCGATGTAGATCATCTTCGGCATCGTCGTCGATGACCTAGCCTTTTTTTTCCGATGAAGACGACGCTAGAGCCCAAGATCCGATTTCTACAGCGAGGAGACTTCATCGTGGAGCCATGGAGGTGGAGAACCGGATCTTCAAAAGTTGTATTTCTGTTTACCATTTAGTTAAGTTGCTAACTAGTTTCTTTTTCGCCTAAAATTCTAGCCAACCATCCGTATTAGGGTTTCTCGGCACTGTAATTTTTTGAAATTGGCATGGTTGATGGCTTGAGAGACCTCTTGAGAGTGCCTAGGAACCCTACAGTGGTATCAGAGACTAGCTAGAGCCTTAGGCGTTGCACAGACGGAGTTAGAACTCCGACCGAACCGAAACCCTAATTCAAAACGGCTCTCTGGACTTTTTTCAAAAACAGGGATTTTTGTGAATTAAAAATTCTCAGAAAATACAGCAGGACAATCTAAGAGTTACTATAGAAAACAATCCCCTAACTCCACTAAAGCGCCGCGGAACCGCGGCAATAGCCTCCTATCGCGGCGGTTCCGCGGCCGTATGTAAAGATTAGGGTGTCGTTTTGTTACAGTAATGCCCGTATCTGTTTCCTATGTTCTCTGGGAAGTTTTAATCTGCACTCAACAGTTGAATTTTCTGGGGTTGTTTTGGGGATTCGGTGTTTCGATCGGAGTATCAGATTTTGTCTATGCGGCTTTCCGGATAAATTTTAGAATATGTTAAAAAGTTCGACCAGATATGAATACCCAATTTTTCCCCTGTCGGGAAATTTCCAAGTGTTGGATTTTTCCGTAGTTTAACGATGTTCGAAGTAGTCCAAGTAACGCGATGGACCCTCTAGAAGACAACAAACCTTAACTCAATTATGTGACCGTCTTGAACTGCCCTTTGAACCTTCGGGTTTGGGGCAGTACGGCGTGCCACATATGAGGCGTTGGCTTGACCCTTCTACGGCTGGACCGTTGGTACTGAGGCACGAACTGAATGTTTTTAAACTTATTTCATATGTTGAGCTGTTTCGGGAAAACTTGGGTGTTCGACTGTTCGATCGGAAAGTTTAACAATTTCTGCTTATCTGGAATGTGATACAATAATTTTAATTCACAAGTAGTTATGTGATAACTGAATGAATGTTATAAACATAGCAGTTTAGTCTCACTTGATCGGTTGCCATGGAATTTTGATGTGATCAAAAGTCCGTCGCAATCACGTAGCGTACGCGGATACTCGCCAGGTAAACTTAATAGACAGCCTCACCCCATAGCCCCGACCAAGTGACTGTAGGAGAACCCCGTCGCCGAAAGCATCCGTTCGGGTGCTCGCAGCAGCGGTGTTCCTCCTTGGTGCACTTCGTCGACGGTATCGGGGGTGCAGCCGCCTACTGAAGTTTGCGACGATCATTCGATCAGGTTGTCGGGAATCTTGTTGAATTGCCCGACTTGATATTAAAAAGAGTTTTCGATTTTGAGACTAAAATGCGGGGTTTATAATTGTTAGGCATGCGATTTCTAAAGAATTCATTTGGTCAGTCATGCGATGTCTAAGGTGGTTGCGGATTCCAACTGTTGTAGTTTTACACTTTCTTTTCTGTCACCGTAAGTGTAATATGTGATATCGCCGGTTTCGTTGCTATATGTCAACGACAATTGGGATGCGCATATTTACTTATGTTGATGACATGTGATGTTATGTGTTGCTGGATATGTTATATTGGATCGTCGTGTTTGAATAGCCGGGGTTTTTTTATGTGAGATGAGTGTTTTTCATTTTCATTCATGTAAAAACTTGTATGTAATATTCTTTTATTGGGGCGCTTCCAGGTTGCGGAAGATGTCACCCTTTGTATATTATTTACTTTTCCGCACTAGGATAGACCCAAGGAGGGGAGCATAAGTAACCGGGTTCTGGAGTCCAGTGGGAGACCAACTCGAGGAGTCGAGTCCGGGTCTCCTAACCCTAGAATTGGTAGGGTTGCTTGCCGCTTTCGTTGGGGTCTAGGGGTGTGGGTTTGGCTATTCATCACGACAGTAGAATCCTTGTTTTATATTGGCTCGTATTAAAAACACGGACGTCCTAGTATATCCAATGTTTCATATGTTTATTCTGCTGCGATATCTGTAAAGTGATCATATGATGTTCTGTGATAGATACAGTATATTGTATATATGATATATTATATAGATGTTACTTATGTTTTACACCCGCGCTAGCCCTACCCTGCTCAGCCGTTAGTTACCTAACCTAACGGTGCACGAGGGGACATCGAGGCAAATGCGGATGGCATAAGTGTACGTCGTATTTATCTGTGATGTTTAGGTACTTAAATGATGGGAATTCATTAATGTGATTAATGAAAGAAAAGAAACCTAAGATGTTGTAGAATCGAATTTCAAAATAAAACAGGTAGCTACAGTTCTTGCTTTGCACAGCGGTATATATGATATATCCTGCACCTTATTCGATAAGGAAAGGACCGAGATCCCTTCACCGGGAGTGACTCCTTTAGCAATAACTGGCCGATGCTACACACTCGGTTTGTCTTTTGATTGCTTTTAAGTGTTTTTGCTTTGCAAAGTGATATATGATATATCCCGCACCTCATTCGACGAGGAAAGGACCGACGATCCCTTCACCGGGAGTAACTCCTTTAGCAAAACTAGAAAAGCCGGAAAGACACTCCATTTCAAAATCATTTGATTCTACAACGATATCAAGTTCATTACGCAATAGGTTTTCAGAAAAACCTGTCGTAGCCCTCCGTCATTTCAGATAAGTCCTACTTAGTATTCGTGCTACGTTTGTTGACCTCCGTCAAGGCGTAGTGTGCGGTAGCTAACTAGTATTTATCTGCTTATGCATATGATGCAGATTGGATTAGGATAGTCGTGCGGCCTTGTTGACCTCCGTCAAGGGTCGTGCGGGTAGGGTTAAATCGATCAAGAAATGACGGGTTGAACTTGACTAGTAGCCTATGGTTTGTTGACCTCCGTCAAGGTCTTAGGGTGCTAGGGGCAAAATTATCGGGAATTTCAAGTGTTGAAATTTGCAATGAGATTGCATACCTTCTATGAGATAGTTGGATCCCGATACCCGCTGTGAGTAAATGTTACTCCTGGGAGAGTTTTACACATTATAATTAGCCGATTAAGTAGGTGTCTAGAAAGGTGTTAACGAGGTTACGCCTGTGGAAAAACGAGGTTTACATTAATTAGGTTCGTGCGAAAGCACGGGGGACCTCCCTCAAAGTACCGACACTGGCCTGGCTGAAAGATTGGCGAACTTGTAGTGTGTAATTAATCCCGGCTAGTCTTTCCTTTTAGGGTTTGAAGGAAAATTTGATAAAAAGTAATGGGAGCCATCCTGATTAGATAAAATAATAACCAATCTATTCTTGCAAGAGCGCACGCCGAGTGTTTTCTTCTCTCTCTCTCTCCAGGTAGCGACCATATCACGCCTTAATCAAGATAATAATACAGATTATTGACCGAAGCCGCTTGTTATACTGAGCTGGGGAACGTTGGTCTCGCTCCAACTTATAATTGTTATAAGACCGAGTAGGAAATTGGGGAATGCCAGAATTCCCGTGCCGCCCAAACGAAGAAAGTGCATGAGATGCATCATCTTCGGGTATGTTCAGTATACAGAACTGTTTCTCAGTATCCTCCGCATCCTTGGTATATGATACCGGATCAGGATCCCAGATATGTAATCTGTTACATAGGGCTACAAAAAGGTAGAAAAACTGAGAACGGGTGATAAGTTTCATGAGACAGAAACCGGTGCAAGAGTTGCAGCCAAGTCTGTCGGTCACTGTCACCCTGTATTACCAATACATTGATTCTGAACGAATGTTGGTAGATACCGAACCTGATATACAAAATCATATCAGTCTCTTTATTAGTAAAGAAATGATAAAATTTTGTATTGATGGATAATGTTTTGAACATTTCCTATATCAAAAGTTGATCGGTTCAGGCACGTTATGTAAAAGCATTGATATTCTAAATCAAACTACAGTTCTTAGTATATGAACGCACACAAGTGGAAGAGTTCAGAATTGAACGATTCCTTCTTGAGGTACTGTAGACTAGGTCAGATCAATGTGACCCGACTAGCTAGAGTTACATAAAGATGCATATTTAAATTAGTTTGAATTTACATCTTGTGAAACTCTCCAGTCATGTCACAAAGATAAGATGACCATAGCTCTGTTTATTGGAAACAGAGAAAGAGTTAGTGAACTCTTGAGATAATACATGTTGATGTATGTAGGTCCCCAGTCTACACATACCAAGACCGGTTCTTTTTTACTTCATTACATTCTCTGATGATCTTTCGAGATTCAGACCTATGTTCCTGTTGAAACACAAGTCCGAACCTTTTAAGATATTCACAGAATATAAGTTTGAAGTAGAGAACCAAAATACGGGTATAAGTATTATGTCCTTTGATGTGATCAAGGAGGTGAATACTTGAGCACGGAATTCCTGGATTATTCTAAAGGAGAATGAGATTCTCTCTCAGCATTACTCCTCCGTATACAACATTGCACGATGGTATATCGGGGCGGAGCAGATACACCCTATATGATAAGGTGTGCTCTATGATGAGTACTACTGAGTTACCTATTTCTTTTTGGGAGTTATGCACTTGAGAAGCTGCATACCTATTGAATAGGGTTCAAGTCAAATCAGTTGCCTACCACTTCATATGTGATATGGAAAGGGAAGAGCCCATGTCTTAAGCTAGTTAATATTTGGGGTTGACCGGCCTATGTCTAAAAGCAAAATCCGGACAAGCTCAAGGCATGGTCTATAATGTAGAACTGGAAAGGTTCTAGCTATACAAACTACAGTAGATGATTTGATAGAACCAAAGGATTCAGTAGATTCCAACGAACCCCAGCCTCTCCACCGATCTAGTAGGGTTCCTCACCCACCTGAGAGATACTTCGGTTTCTCTATGACAGTGGGAGCGAGGATTGCATCATGAGATGATGACCCAACTAGCTTCGAGCTGGCCATCAGGAGTAAGACTCTGTAAGAATGGCTGGATGCTTAGCGATCTGAGATGGAATCCTTAGACACCAACAAAGTATGGACTTTAGTTGCTATATCTGAAGGGTTAAATCCCCATCAGGAGCAAGTATATCTTGAGAAGATTACTTGGTGTACATGGAAAAGTTGAGACTTTCAAAGCTAGACTTGTTAATAGTTTGCATCATTGACCAGGTGCGGATAATGATGAAACCTTTTCAAGTAGCTATGCTTAAGTCCATCCAGATCCTACTTGTCACGGCTACATTCCATGACTACGATATCTGGTCGTTGGGTGTCATGACTGCTTTTCTAAATGATGTTTTAGAAGAGAACGTCTGTAAGTACACAGCCAGAGGGCCTCGTAGACAGTGGGAGCAGCGGAAACGTGTACAAGATGCTTTATAAGATATAGCAGGCATCGCGGAGTTGGAACGTCTGTTTTGATGTATTAGTCAAAGAGTTTGACATCATCAAAATGGTAGATGAACCTTGTATAAACAAAAAGGTAGTAGGGAGTATAGTGACGATCCTCGTAGAGTACGTGGATGACATACTCCTGATAGGGAAGGAGTTTCCTATGCCGCGCTCGATCAATCTCCGCTTATCACAAAGATTCTCCATGTAGGATCAAAATGATACCTCCTAAATCCTGAGTTTTGGATCTATGAGATCGATTTAATTGGATGTTAGGATTCTCACTAGTTGTAGTGAGATGATATCAAACGATTCTGGGGAGAATCACTGGAAGGGTTCCAGTGTGATAAAGACGACTGAATGTCAGTCACAGGCATTGTCTTTACCTTCAATCGAGGGACGGTATGTTGGAAGAGTTCCAAACTAGATACCGTGACATACTAGACGATAAAGGCAGGATACATCGCTACTTAAGATGCTACCAAAGAGGCTGTTTGGGTGTATATTGGTTCATGAGATGAACTACGTTCCTACCATTGTGAGACAATGGAGTTGTGGCTTATGCCAAGGAACGCCGGTCCCATCAGTGATCCAGACATATTCTAAGGCAGTATCGCCTAATCATGGAGATAGTTGATCTCCAGGGTGATCAAGGTTAGGAGAGCAGACTTAGAGGATAACACGGCGGACCCACTCACGAAGGCCTATTCCCAGAGAGAGACTTTTATGGGTTGGTTGAGTATGAGATACTACAACCACTGCTATCAGATGGCCCTAGTGCAAGTGGGAGATTGTTAGTTATATGTATGCCCTAGAGGCCATTACTGTACATTGGATGTATATTGTAGTGGATGCTGGGACATATATAGGGAGGACTTTCTTGCTCGACATGATAGTATGCTATCTGGTTACTCTTTACCTTAATGTATACTGATTGTCTCTCTGTTACATGTTGGTAAAGCCTTTAGGATGTGTACTTGACTACCTGGACTATGATGCGGATCATACTAGTGGGGACATGGTAGTCCATAAGTACATCCTTCAAAGTCCTTAGTCATGGGTGTATCGAGACGGGGCATCGATATACCAGAGTAGACTAGCGTATATCTTCTCGACCCATACATATGGGCGATGGATGATCCCTTATCCATTGGTGTTTGACATCAGAGATGATATACGGGTGCTCAGTAGAGACTGGGTACACTGGACGGACTCGCCGAGAACTCCCAGATGGTATTATACCTTACGTCAGATGACAGTTCTATGGTGACACTGGTACAGAGTAGTCTGTTGACCCGAGATCGTCATAGAGTCTTGTGTGGCTCCTACTGTGCTTTGATTTCCACCTTACCATGTCCAAGAGGGCGTGCAAAACGGTTGTTTTTGGGTACAGTCCCGAATCACATGGAGGCAATGAGCGATAGGAGGGGATTCGTCTCTCCCGGTATAGGAAGTTGATGTTGCGCTGTGTTCGATTGGATATAACCGGAAATCCCTTGCCAGGGTTGCTGAGATTTACTGGTAAGTGTTACTAGTAGTTTCTCGAATTGTTATAGACCTCATATCGACACGA
This sequence comes from Agapanthus africanus, assembly GCA_030015575.1. Classification (NCBI taxonomy): domain Eukaryota; kingdom Viridiplantae; phylum Streptophyta; class Magnoliopsida; order Asparagales; family Amaryllidaceae; genus Agapanthus; species Agapanthus africanus. The sequence goes on from CM057337.1 coordinate 547,563,390, forward strand.
CTTATCGAGCTATTGGGGTCTGACGTTTACAACCCCTAGGTGAGATATGCGACATATCAGACGATCAGACCGGACTGTACGGTAAGTGTTACTGGTTAGATTCACAGGAGTGTGAGCGGGCTTGCTCGTCGATCTTCTGATTGCTCAATACCCGGGTGGCCGTTACGTTTAGCAGACCGCTTGTGGCTTGTGGGTGTTTGATATGATCATCACCTGCTGCCGGTGTATTGATGAGTCTTTAGAGTCCTACACAGAGGTTTCCTGGCTCAAGCGAAACGAAATAGGAGCGCATATGAGATATGTGCGGGACCGAGAATGATACCAGTATGTGATACTGTATTTGATTCTCGCGATATGTGACATTGATCGGTTATATGCGATATAGCCGGGTTATCGGATCAAGTGTTGATTCGATAAGTTGTTACTGTTGATATTAGTCGGTTATATATACGATATGACCGGATCATTGAATCAAGTGTTGATTTAATGATTTAATGTATAATTATATATATTTGATATATTACTTTGCATTAACTAGTATCGGTTTACTTTAAATGGATTTTCTCACTTGATTTGTGCACATTGTATATGTGATATACTTTTGTACACAAGTTTGTATCATGTTTGATGATGCATGCTAACTTTGGTTTGTGTAAAGATTAAACCAGGCTTGTGTAATGGTTAGGGTTTTTATTTTCTTATTCATTTATTTATTTATTTATTCATTTTGGAAAATGAAAAGCATAAAGAGAAAATGGTTGCTAACTTTGTTTGTATTATGAAGCTTCATGAAGCTTTGACTTAGTGACCATTTTGTCTCATGCTTAACCCTAACCATTCCACTTAACCCTAGTCTATTCTCTACCCTTTACCATGGTTGCATTATGATAAGTATTCATTTATTTTTCCTTTTTGGAAAATACTTATCATAACATTATCTTCTTCTTCAAGAAGAAGCTTGCCTCCATCAATGGCAAAGTGAGAAAATGTGTGAGAATTCCAATTCTAAAGTGAACCCACTTCCTATTTCTTCATCCTCTACCTCTTGCCAAGTAGTATAGGGTGTTTCCTTCACAAGTTTTCTTGACTTGGTGAAGTTGGAGCTTGATCTAGCGATGCCTCGACGTAGATCATCTTCGGCATCGTCGTCGATGACCTAGCCCGTTTTTTTTTTCGATGAAGCCGACGCTATAGCCCAAGATCCGATTTGTACAGCGAGGAGACTTCATCGCGGAGCCATGGTGGTGGAGAACCGGATCTACAAAGGTTGTATTTCCGTTTACCATTTAGTTAAGTTGTTAACTAGTTTCTTTTTCGCCTAAACTTCTAGCCAACGATCCGTATTAGGGTTTCTCGGCACCGTAATTTTTTGAAATTGGCATGGTTGATGCCTTGAGAGACCACTTGAGAATGCCTAGGAACCCTACACTAGCTAGGCTCTGATACCACTGTAGGATTCCTAGGCACACTAATGAAGTCTCACAAGTGATCAAACATGGCTAATTCAAAATTTTCCATGTGCCTACAAACCCTAATACGGATCGTTAACTAGATGTATAGACGATGCAATGCAAGTTAACGACTTTAACTAAAAGGGAAGGGGCTACAACCTTTGTAGATCTGGTCCTCCACCTCCATAGCTCCGTGATGAAGTACCTCCGCTGTACCCATCGAATCTCGGACTCTCGCGGTGGTTTCATCGAAGAATTGATCGGGCTAGGTCGTCGACTTCGATGCCGAAGATGATCTACGTCGAGGTAACTCAAGATCAAACTCCAACTTCACCAAGTCATGAAACTTGTGAAGAAAACACCCTATACTACTTTGCAAGTGGTAGAGGATGAAGAAATAGGAAGTGGGTTTACTTTAGAATTGGATTTCTCACTCTTTTTCTCAAGTTTCCATTGATGGAGGCAAGCTTTTTTTCTTGTTGATGAAGAAGAAGAAGAAAGAATATGATAAGTCCTTTTTTAAAATAGAAAACTAAATGATACTTATCATAATCTCAACCATAGTTAGGTGTAGAGAATGAACTAGGGTTAGTTGAATGGTTAGGGTTAAAGGAAAGAAACAAAATGGTCAAGCTTTCAAACCTTCATGAAGTTTCAAAGAAAAGACAAAGCAAGCCACCATTTCATTTTCCTTTGCCAAAATAAATAAACAAAATAAATAAATGAATAAGTAAATCAAATGAAACCCTAACCAGTAACTAACCATAGTTTAAATCACACACTAACCCAAGTTGGCATGTATCATCAAACATGATACAGTCTTGTGCACAAAAATATATCACATATACAATGTGCATTTCAAGTGAGAAAATCCATTTAAAGTGAACCAATACTAGTTAATGCAAAGTAATATATCAAATATATAATTATGCATTAAATCATTAAATCAATACTTGATTTAACGATCCGGTCATATCGCATATAACCGACTAGTATCCAATGTATCGGCTTATCGAATCAATCTTTGATTCGATAACTAGGTTATATTGCATACAACCAATCGATACATTCATCGCGAGAATAGAATACGGTATCACATACACGCATTATTCTCGGTCCCGCACATATCTCATATGCGCTCCTATTTCATTTCACTTGAGCCAGGAAACCTCTGAGTAGGACTCTAAAGACTCGTCAAAACGCCGGCAGCAGGTGATGATCATATCAAACACCCACAAGCCGCAAGCGGTCTGCTAAACGTAACGGCCACCCGGGTATTGAGCGATCAGAAGATCGACGAGCAAGCCTGCTCACACTCCTGTGAATCCAACTAGTAACACTTACCGTACAGTCAGGTCTGTTCGTCTGATATGTCGCATATCTCGCCTAGGGGTGGTAAACGTCAGACCCCAATAGTTTGATAAGTCATGCCAACGTGAGGTCCATAACAATCGTGAAACTACTGATAACTCTTACCAGTATATCACTGCAACCCTGGCCAGGGATTTCCTGTTATGGCCAGTCGAGCATAGCGCAACATCAACCCCCAATACCGGGAGAGACGAATCCCCTCATATCGCTCATTGCCTCCATGTGAATCGGGACTGTACCTAAAAAACACCTGTTTGCACGACTCAGTAGAGCCATGGTAGGGTGGAAATCAAAGCACATTGGGAGACACACAAGACTCTATGACGATCTCGGGTCAACAGACTAAGCTGTACCAGTGTCACCAGAGAACTGCCATCTGACGTGAGGTATAATACCATCTGGGAGTTCTCGGCGAGTCCGTTCAGTGTACCCAGTCTCCACTGAGCACCCGCATACCATCTCCGATGTCAAACACTAATGGATATGGGATCATCCATTGCCCATCACATGGGTCGAGAAGATATATGCTAGTCTACTCTGGAATATCGATGCCCCGTCTCGATATTCCCACGACTAGGAACAATGAAGGATGTACTCATTGACTACCCAGGCCCCACTAGTATGATCTACATCATAGTCCTGGAAGTCGAGCACACATCCTAAGGGCTTTATCAACATGTAATCAGAGAGACAGAGAGTATACATGTTAAGATAAAGAGCAACCGGATAGCGTACTATCATGTCGAGCAAGAAAGTCCTACCTATATATGTCCCAGCATCCACTGCAACATACATCCAATGTACCCCGGGGCAAGAAGCGCGTGATGATGACGATGTGAGCCTGGCAGGGGAGCACTACCTACCGGTGATTTTACCCGACGCGTCGGATATCCGGAGGATACCGTCGTGGTCTTGAGATTGATTGTAGGGGCTGGTCTGGACTGACGGCGCCTTAGATAGTGAGATTGACATACAAAGATTTTTAGATATTGAGGTACAGAGATTGCGACACAGAGATATCGAGAGATTTGGATACTTGTTTTGTGTCGATGCTAGGCACTGTTTATGCTGATTTCATTTATGATACCTCGTTTTTAAAAAGATACAGAAATCTCACTAATTTATGACAGCAGTTTTCATCAGTACATGCATTCTGTTTCATGCATTCATACATCATCCATATGATATATTGCTACCTGAGGCACTGACACAGGCACATGGGATTACACACAGGTTAGATATTTACCCTAGCCATTGTTATAGGCTGCATGTTATATATTTGAGGATATATTATGATCGTTGACCTAGGATTGCGTTGTTTATGCGATTTCTGTTCGTAGATGTTTTTCTACTCACGAGTTGGCAACTCACCCCCGTTGTGCCACAGTTTCTTCCAGGTTTTTCCATACAGGTTTCATTACGGCTTTGTTGGCACTGCTTCTTTCGGGTGACTTGCTAGTAGGTGGGTTTATTGGTATCGCACCCATCATATTACTTTGTATAATATTATTCAGTTGTATGAAGTAAATTCCATCAACCAAACATGTATTTATTTTGAGATAGAGACCAGTGATGTTATTCTTCCGACCTTAGAGTCGCGCGTTATATTTCTGTGGATTTCTTGTGGTTTTGAGTTTCTTTTTGAGTTTTGATCCTCTCCATTGGCGTTGTATATTATATTACTTGTGTGGTTGTGACCGTCGATTGACGAAGAGCTAACTCACTCTTGGGGATGCCTTTTTTGGATTTCGTATACTATTCATGTTGTATCCCGTTTGGGGCCAGTATTTACAATGGAGACTCTGCCGAAATTTTCAAGAAATATTTGATGTTTTTAAAAACGCATAATTCGGCTTATGCTAATAAAACTACTTGATTTAAATTGGTTTTTCCTTCACTCTACTACTTTTCTTGGTTTGGATTTCTGGGTTTTCGGCTTATTTAGATTACGTATGCCTCGAGAGGTTTCGTAGTTTAAGTGCCGGTCATGTTCCATACTTTCAGGACGTGACAAAGTTGGTATCAGAGCGTTAGGTTTTACCTTCGGAGCGTAGGATCACCCTTGGTTGATGGAATAGGTGACTAAAGTAGAGTGACGCACCATGGGTATGTTCCGCGGAATACTTACGATACGCTACTCCACTTAAGAAGCCTTTGGATGTACATTTCTTTGTTCAGTATTATATTCATTCCTGATTTAGCCTCATCGGTACCAGTTATGGCTTGCTGCCACGATTACGGGCAGGGAGAGCTACGGCTTGAGTTGCGGTCAGCATGAGCTCGTCACGAACGAGGACTGACCAGGGCGTAATTCCGGCGACACACGATTGCGGAGATGTGTCTTTTTATTGTGTTTTCGCGCCACGAGCGTTGGGTGGATTGCTGTATAAGATTACTCAGACGTGCAGATCAGCCCCAGAGGATTGAGCCAATGACAGAGGCCAACCAGAATTTGATGACCGTTGGCGTATTGCTTATTCACGATGATTGAGGCACTGTTCAGCGTGCAGACGAGTGAGCCAGTCATTGCTGCGAACGACGAGATATCGCCCCAGATATTGGAGCTATTGCAGGACGAGTTGTACTAATAGATGATAGAAGGTCACTAGTGTTGGAGATAGTGCCCTCAGAGTCAATTATTGGATCACAGGCACGTGATTGCAATGATTGAGGGAGGACCTATCCCAGGAGGACAGTCTAACTGGAGATGATAGTATGCTATCTGGTTTAACTTTATCATCGTGTACTGCTTTAGGTGACCTTACATGTTGCTATTACACGTTGATAGAGCCCCTAGGATTCTTGCTTGACCACCAGCAGTATGAGGGCGATCATATAAGTGGGAGCTGGGGTCTATAAGCACATCCTTAAAAGGTCCCTAGTCGTGGGAGTTTCGAGACAGGGCATCGATACTCCAGAGTAGACTAGTGTAAACATTCGAGACCCCGACGAGGGGCGGTGGCTGGTCTCACAAGCCACTGGTGTCAGTTGGTTCACCTAAGATGTATACAGGTGCTCATTGGGTTATGAGTACACCGGACAGGACTCGCCGGGAACATGCTAGTTGGTCTTATACCTGACGTCAGATAGCAGTTCTCTGGTGACATGTGTACAGGTTAGTTCATTGACCTGGGGATCGTCGTTTGTCTCGTGTGAGTTTCCACTGTACTTTGATTACTACCCTACCACGCTCAAAGGAGACGTGCAAACAGGTTTTAGTTGGGTACAGTCCCGAGCCACATGGAGGCAGTGAGCGGATCTTCAGGGATTCGTCACTCCCGGTATTGGGGGTGAGGTCGCGCTGTGTCTAGGAGAGCCATTACACGAAGCCCTCGGCCGAGACAGGAGATTTACTGGTAGGTATTCCAGTAATATCTCAGGGTGTTCTGGGCTACACTCCGACACGACTTGTACCGCTTTTGGGGGTCTGACTTTTACCAACCCCTTAGGCCCGCCATGCGATGCTCATAGACGAACGGACCGGACTGTACGGATATTGTCCCTGACAGGCTCAGTAGGGTGTCAGGATGAGTTCGCTCATTGACGTCCCTTTCGGTCAATAGCTGGTGGCCCGTCACGTATGGCTAATACCTCTGATGTGCTGGTGGTTAAATCCACAGCCATTGTATTGACGAGTCTTTAGAGTCCACCACACATACAGTTACTCAAGTTTCGGGCGAAACGCTGTAGAGGCCGTATAGAGATATGGCAGGGTTCGATCAGATACGTGCGGTATTGCACGGATCAGGATCGGATGGATAATACTATCCGGCTTTGGTTAAGCCGGATCCTAGTATAGTACAGTATAGATTTTGTCTCATTGCATGTGTATTCCGGTCGGAATACAGATGCGGGTGTGTATGCACAGTAGCGGGGTTTTCCTGTAATTTATTACGGGACCAGTTTTCTGGAGTTGCCAGTTTGCTTTCCGTTTCGGCGATATTTCTTTGTATCTTTCATTGGCCGAAGATTGGTGGAGGAGGGCTTATTTGCATTTGTGCAAATAAGCATTTGTGGAGGGTGTTCTTTGCATTTTGTTGTGTCATGATCACTTGACTTTTTGCTTCATGATAGTTTTCATGATGGCTTGAACTTTGTTGGGTGATGATGGTAGTATGAGTGTTGGAGTTTCTTTGTGATCATTACTTATTATGATGGCCTTTTCTCTCTCTTACATTATTCTTGTGGCTACCTCTTTGTTACTCTCCCCCACTCTCTCACTCTCTTGCTAATGCTTGGCCGGCCAAGGAAGAAGGGGAGGGCTGTCCCATTTTTTGGTGAGGGGTTTTTGTTCATTTATATTACACAAAATCCATTTAGCTCCATCTCCAAAAACTGTATGTGCACGGCGGCGCCCCGGCCTCCATCCCGAGGACAAAAGCGGAAGCGATGGTTAACTTTAATTTTTCTTGACCGGTACCACCGAGCACTAAAACCCGGATCGGGCCATTAACTAGTCCTAGGTAACTACAAGATGGGGAAGAGAGATATACCGAGCGATCCGTGTCCTCCGGTCTTCTCGTCGTCGTCTCGATCTCCCGCGGAATGTCCGTTCTCCACCTCCTCATCGGAAAGGGCACCACGTCGTCGGCTTCTTTTACGGGCTCCCACCTCTATACCGAGGCAACTCGGGCACGAAGCTGGCGAGTCGACGTGCCCAAGATTTGCTGTAGAATATGGTGTAGAACCATGTCTCATTTTGGGGTTGTGGTGGTTGCCATTTGGTGGAGGAATGATATGAACTTTTTGAGATGGAACTTGTGGGGATTTTGTGAAGCCAAAAGACTAAAAATCCCACACATGAAAAATGGGCAGCCCCTCCTCCAAATGTGGTCGGCCATGGTGAATGGGGAGAGTGAGAATGAGAGTGAATCAAAAAAATGAGAGAGGCCACATAATAATGCATGAGGGAATCAAATGATATCATGAAAGAACATGATCATAAACACATCCACACTCAACTACAACCATTATCAAAACCATGTCACACATAAGTCAAGCCATGATGGATAAAAGAAGTCAAATGATGGTGCAAGTATCATGATACAATAATATGCAAAGACCCCCTCCACAAATGCTTATTTGCACAAATGCAAATAAGCCCTCCTCCACCAATCTTCGGCCAATGAAAGATACAAATGAAAATGGCCGAAACGGAAAGCAAACTGGCAACTCCAGAAAACTGGTCCCGTAATAAATTACAGGAAAACCCCGATACTGTGTATATACACCCGCATCTGTATTCCAACTGAATACAAATGCAAGGAAACAAAATCTACACTGTACAATACTAGCATCCGGCTTAAACCAAAGCCTGCTAGTATCATCCGTCCGAACCTGATCCGTGCAATACCGCACGTATCTGATCGAACCCTGCCATATCTCCATACGACCTCTACAGCGTTTCGCCCGAAAACTTGAGCAACTGAATGTGGGGGACTCTAAAGACTCGTCAACACCTTGGTTGTGGATTTAACCACTAGCACGTCAGAGGTATAAGACAATACGTAACGGGCTACCAGGTATTGACCAAAAGGGACGTCAATGAGCGAACTCATCCTGACACCCTACTGAGCCTGTCAATGACAATATCCATACAGTCCGGTCCGTTCGTCTATGAGCATCGCATGGCGGGCCTAGGGGGTTGGTAAAAGTCAGACCCCCAAAAACGGTACAAGTCGTGTTAGAGTGTAGCCCAGAACACCCTGAGATACTACTGGAATACCTACCAGTAAATCTCCTGCCTCAGCCGAGGGCTTCGTGTAATGGCTCTCCTAGACACAGCGCGACCTCACCCCTAATACCGGGAGAGACGAACACCTGAAGATCCGCTCACTGCCTCCATGTGGCTCGGGACTGTACCCAACTAAAACCTGTTTGCACGTCTCCTTTGAGCATGGTAGGTTAGTAATCAAAGTACAGTAGGAACTCACACGAGACAAATGACGATCCCCAGGTCGATGAACTAACCTGTACACATGTCACCAGGGAACTGCTATCTGACGTCAGGTATAAGACCAACTAGCATATTCCCGGCGAGTCCTGTCCGGTGTACTCATAACCCAATGAGCACCTGTATACATCTTAGGTGAACCAACTGACACCAGTGGCTTATGAGACCGGCCACTGCCCCTCGTCGGGGTCTCGACTGTATACACTAGTCTACTCTGGAGTATCGATGCCCTGTCTCGAAACTCCCACTACTAGGGACCTTTTAAGGATGTGCTTATAGACCCCATCTCCCACTTATATGATCGCCCTCATACTGCTGGAGGTCAAGCAAGAATCCTAGGGGCTCTATCAATGTGCAATAGCGACATGTCAGGTCACCTAAAGTAGTACACGATGATAAAGGTAAACCAGATAGCATACTATTATCTTGAGTAAGACTGTCCTACCGGGATCGGTCCTCCCTCAATCATTGCAATCACGTGCCTGTGATCCAATAATTGACTCTGAGGGCACTATCTCCAACAATCTCCCACTTGCACTCAAGGCTAATTATTGCGATGTCGCATACTCGCAGCCCGTGTGATACCGAACACCCAACTCCTCTACTAGTCAGTCTCACAAAGCTCGTTTGCAAAACTATTGCATTCGAGGAATAGCCTCAGTGAGTGGATCCGCCTTGATGTTTCTTTCTATGTCTCTCTATATCTCGAGTTCGCGGAGAAAGCCATGTCCCGAAATGAGCAATACATGTCTTAGAATGTGTCTGGATGTCTGATGGGACCTAGCACATAAATGAACTCCAAATCCAAACTTCTAAGACTGCATCGTCAACTGAACTTAATCAGTATCCTGCGCCATGCCTCCCTCAGTATTGCCTTGGATCACCTTTCCAAAATACTGCCCCTTGTCAGAATGAGAACTATAACTCTGACAACCTCCTTGTCGTCCAGGTCACCTTGGAAGCCTGGAATGATAACTGTCTCCCGAATGAGGCTGTCGTTATCATATCCCTAGAACATCCACTTATGTTCTAAAACTGCTTCCGACTGTTTCTCCAGGATTTGATCAATGTCAACTTATTGTATGTAGTGCAAGAACAACATCTGGTGTGGTACTAGACATCTCATAATTGACTCAATTGCCTGAGCAAGTGATCTGCCAATCATGCACATCCCCCTCCCTTTTAGTCTGTAAGACACCTTTAGAGAGGGTGACTCCATCACCTGCAGGTACATCACCATACCAGGAGTCGTCCATTCTAAATACTCTTAGAATGCTGTCTAAGTACCCTGATTGGGAAACCACCCAAATCTAGATCTAAAACCATAGATCTAGTAACCAGTATGTCTGATATAATGTCCAAGTCCCATATGGAGAAACCACTGTGTGACGACCAAAGTATAACCGATCGTAGTATAGGAATATCATTTCCTACTCTGTGTATGTCATCCAAATACCAGGACATCACACCCTACTACCTTCTTAACAGATCCATCCCCTATTCTGATGAAGTCAAATCTATGACTGTCACATCAGAAATAGATGATCTATCTCCACTGTATCTGCTTTAGTCTATAAATAGACATAAGCCTCTTGTCCACCATGCTTCCGCTGCTCCCACTGACTACGACAACCCTCTGGCAGAATCATATAAACGTACGCTTCTAAAGCTAGTTTAGAATGACGCTATACTGATTCTCCTGCCAGGTCTCACAGTCTGGAACAACAGCAATGGCAAATCTGGGTAAACAAGAACCTCCCTGCCACCGTCCTTGAGCATACCGAAGTACCTCTCGAGTGCCTGAGGTTACTCACCATATCTGCGGAGTGGCCAATGGAATTTCAAACCAGATTGAATCTTTAGGTTCCTATCAAATCTTCAGTAATCGTTTGTGGTTCTGGAATCACTTCCAGTTCTACCATACTCCCACTACTGTTTTCTGAAAAAATCCATTTTTATTAAAACTGTGTCGAGTCTAGAACAATATCACTATTGATCTTCCAGATGGTAGAAAGTCAACCCTCGTCATAGCCTGGGTCAACCCACAAACAGCCGTTAAAGAAACGTGCCTTGAGTTGTCCAGTGTCTGGTTTTAATCATAAGCCGGACAACTCCCCGTACCTTAACATCGTTAAGATACGAACTGTTCTATATCCAATATAGGACCAGAGGCACTGATTTAATTGAACCAGATTCAAATCATGTAGCTGTCCCCAGTGCATGTCAACTAAAATGGAAAGTGGCCGATCAGCGTTACTCAACTTAGGAATGCTTTCAATTATGAGTAACCTGAAAGAGAAGCAAGTTCTCTTAGCCATTACTCTCAAATGAATACCACACACAAGTATCTACATCTTCGATCACCTTGAAGAATCCCGACACTTGCAACACCCGGTTCTCTACACTATTCTTATACCTATAACTTCTCAAAACTCAGATCTTGTGTTTCTACGAAACACATGTCTAAGAACCAGAGAAGTCACAAGTAAACAGAATCTAGTATGAGGACCAACCCCTCTGTCCTAATAGACGCTGGACAACATACAATACTCTGTATAAGTCCCTTGAGTCTGATAACTCATTCACTGTGTGTCGTAGGTTGAAAACTGTACTTATGGTTAAGAAGAATTACACCGCTGTTTAATGCTCCTTACCTAACCATCCACTGATATAGGTAAATGTCGTAGACATAATTTCAAAAAGGTATATCTCACTCTATAAAAATAGACGTACAGATATATCAATTTGAAATTGGTGAATGACAGAGGATATTCAAAACCAAATATTTGCCGACCGGCAAACAACCCAGGCGATTTACTCAAATATCACCAATTACAACGAATTCCGATATAATGAGGAAGATCACCTAATTCGCAATAACTTACTCCCACTCATCATCTGTAAAACCATACAGATGTGAGAATCATACCTGGTAAATACATACCCTGGAGTAAGTATCTAATCGGGAAATCAGTTTTCCTTTAACAGTACACAGTGAAACTGAAACATTGAAATGTTTCGATAGGGTATTCCGGTATTCCTAGTAATGCCTCTTCCATTATCCAGATTCATGACTATAACCGGGTAATTCTTTGCCATCTTTCCAAATCCCTTTCTATGTCTTTAGTCATTACCTTCTGCACACCCCTTTAGGCCAAATGGTTTTCTTTCTTCTCTACCGTTCGGCACCAGCCTATGGTTTGGAAGAAGACTATCCAATAAGCATAATAGGTGTACTGTCCTAATCCTAGGAGCACTAGCAATGCGAGAGAAGGTGAAGATAAAAGACAACCGAATAAACCTTATTCCTATTTCTCCTGAACCATAATCCATCCCCGAACTGGAACAAGTTCCTTTCGAGTTCGTATATAACCATACGATGGAGTATCAAATAAACTGTGGATCTTTGTAGTGATACGGAGTGTCCAGGAGAAATACAAAGATGAAATGGGACTGGTAATGAAATACTTGTTTTGGTCGTGAATAGCAGTCGCAATTTACTTTGCCCTCCTTCTAATCCCTTTCTTTGTCTTTGCATAATACCTTCTGTACACCATCATTAGGCTAATTGGTTTTCTTCATTCCCTACCGGTCGGCACCTGCCTACGGTTTGGAAGAAGACAATCCAATTTGCGTAATAGGTATACTATCTCCAAAACCAAGGAGTGCTCGCAACCTGAGAGAAGGTAAAAGGAAAAGACAACTGAATAGTCCTATCCGTTTTCTCCAGAACCGGAAACTATCCTCGAATAAATCCCTTCGAGTTCGTATATAACCATACGATGGTTTTGTCCAATGGAAGTGGACGTTCGTAGTAATACGGGGTGTCCTGGAGAAAAGGGTAAAAGTAGGAGTGGCAATGAGGTTTGCAACTCTGACAATCCAAAAGCCAGTGTTAAGTGGGTTCGGTTAATTTTGGTCTCTGAGTCATAGTCTTGGGTCGGGTCAATGGTCGCTGCCAAAGAGAGAGAGAAAAGAAACACTCAGCGTGCACTCTAACCTAGATCAGAATAGTTACCAATTTATCTAAACTGGAAACCTCCCACTGTAACCTCAAATTCTTCTCCAAACCCAAAAGAAGAATTAGTCGGGATCACCCGAGGAGTAAACCAACTCATCAGTGGGAATCGGGATCCAACTATCATCGCATGATAACGTGAAGGAATCCGCTCACGCTATCACACTCCAGAAGGTATGCGCATATCTGGCAAGTTTCAGTTTCTTTAGAAACTCCCAATGTGATTTTTGCCCCATGCTCTTATGACCTTGAATTTGGCCAACATATCATAAGTCACATGTCAAGTTCTACCCGTCATTCTCCAGGTTAATTTGAGTACACCCGTACATACCCTTGACTTTGGCCAAAATTGTAGTACGACTGCCCCAAACCAACGCATCTATCTATGCTGCATATGAATACCCAATAGCTACCAATCAATGTGCCTTGACTTTGGCCAATATACACAGCCTGAATACTATTGACCACCCATATGAAACGACGGAGGGCTACGAATGGTTTCTGGCGAAAACCTTTAACGTAGTGAACTTGATATCGTTGAAGGAACGGATAGCTTTTAGAAAATATAGTAACGAAAACCTTTGCTAAAGAGGTCACTCCCGGTGAAGGGATCTCGGCTCTTTCCCCGTAGAATGAGGTGCAGGATATTCCAACTGAATATCACTGTGCAAAGCAAAAGTAATCGGCTTTAGTGAAGTCATTGCCCTGACGCAAACTTTTTGTCCAAGGGGTCACTCCCGGTGAAGGGATCTCGGCCCTTGCCTCGTCGACTGAGGAGCAGGATATTCCAACTGAATACCACGATGCAAAACAAAAGTGAACATCCTTGCAATAACAGCTTTTTGAAAAATGTTCCAACATCAGATAAGGTTTGATTTCTAACTTGCATTGATCCGAATCAACGCAGTCCCATCAATTGATCACTCCACAAAGAACGAAAATATACTGATGTACGTATATGCCATCCGCATTCGCCACTGGGTCCCGTCATTACCCGTTAGGTTAGCTAACTAACGACAGAGCGGGGACTGGACTAGCACGGATGCAAAACATATACAACATCTACTAATATATATACCAATATATAATATTTCGCTCAAGGCGTGATAAAAATGCAACATCACAGAAATGTGCAGCATCACAGAACAATACAGATATCTGGGATCCCCGGGTTTCACAGAGCCACTACTGAAACCCGACGTTCCCCTGGTCATGTGGATAGCCTGTGCAATGAAATCCTAGACCCCTACGGGCGCGGCAAGTTACCAGCCAAAACCTGAAGCGAGGCAGCCCCTTTCAGCAATGTGAATGGACCACCCAGCACTTTACGGAATCCGGTAACTTCGGCACCCCTCCTGGGTCAACCTGTACCCCTACGAGTGCGGCGAATAGCCCGCCAATTCTAGAGTGAAGCCCCTTCCGTCTCAATGCCATGAGATGCGGGCTTGTTGCCTTCTAGAACCCGGCTATCCGTGCACCCTACCTTGGGGTAATCCTTGGGGGCCCACTTGGTAAAATTTGATCGATCAGATATATAAAACACATTAGTTCACATTATTTATATTATATCTGCGACCGTGAATGTCAGTTGATCGGTAAATCCTGTCTAACTGCTATAGCCCGGTTAGATGGATTTGCGAACGTGACCTTCACGTTGATGTTCTGTGTATTGTTGTGATGTTGCGGATCGGTCGTGGGGGATTGCCTGGATGCAATGCTAGTACAGTTTTGGTTGTATTATGTACATTTGATATTGCGGGGCGAGCGTCCGACATGTGGACTGCCGTCACTGCCTGTTTGTATATTATTCTTTTGGGGCATGACCAGGTTGCGGTCGATGTACCCGTTGTATGTATATTTTACTTTCTGTACCGATCCGGGTTTTAGTGCACGGTGGTGCCGGTCAAGAAAAATTAAAGTTAACCATCGCTTCCGCTTTTGGCCTCGGGATGGAGGCCGGGGCGCCGCCGTGCACTTACAGTGGTATCAGAGCCATTAACTAGTCCTAGCTAACTACAAGATGGGGAAGAGAGATATACCGAGCGATCCGTGTCCTCCGGTCTTCTCGTCGTCGTCCCGATCTCCCGCAGAATGTCCGGTCTCCACATCCTCGTCGAAAAGGGCACCACGTCGCCGAATTCTTTTACGGGCTCCCACCTCTATACCGAGGCAACTCGGGCACGAAGCTGGCGAGTCGACGTGCCCAAGATTTGCTGTAGAATATGGTGTAGAACCATGTCTCATTTTGGGGTTGTGGAGTTTACCATTTGGTGGAGGAATGATATAAAATTTTGAGATGGAACTTGTGGGGATTTTGTGAAGCCAAAAGACTAAAAATCCCACACATGAAAAATGGGCAGTGATTAGTCGAAAATAGTGCATATTTTAGCCGGTAATTTCCTAATCATTTGCATTCATATAGAAGTGTTCGGCATTCATATTTTACATATTAGCAAAACTGTCGTAAAATATCATATTACATGTATTAGACTCTAAAACCGACATTATAAAGGAAATTGACTACATTTCATGGCATCGCATCATCCCTACATTTGCGCAACACTTGTTTTGATATCTGTGCAAGAAAATCCAGCAGAAAGGCCAGAATTTACAGGGTACAGCTAAAACGTTACGCCAACTCAATGATTTCAGTTCTGGTATCAATCCAAAAGGACAAACAAAAATCAACATATCAGATAAAGCCCCAAATGGCATCCCAAGACCACACCAGAAATACCAAGGCCCAAGCCCCACAGACAGCCGCGGATCCGCGGCAGGAGCCTGCTTGCGCCGCGGATCCGCGGTAGGTCCAAGGAATTAGTTCCTCAATTTTGGTGCAAAATGTTTCTCTCAGGGCCCACACATCAGAAAGGCACAACAAATTCCAGAAGACTCCAGATACTTCTGCCAGATCAGCAAGCTTTGGGATCAACACTAAACTAGCCTATCATTCTAGAAACTTCTGCCTAAACCCTAGCTTAAATCCTAAGCTAAGCCTAACAAACTACTTCTAGAAGTCCTTCAACAAACTTTTGGAGGGAACTCAAAGGCTTAGGGTTTGGGGTGCTCTATAAATAAGACCCTAGGCTCACTTGTAAATCATCTTGATTCATCTTGATCCTTGACTAGTTGATTTAGCCAATTTAGATCCATTCACTCTCTTTCTTCATCTTCTTCTTCCACAAGTCTAGTGAGAAGACTTGTGTAAAACCCTAACCCTAATTCCAATCAAATGCCAAGATCCCGAGTACCCATCAAGCAAGAAGCCTTGCAACCTTTTATGAGCCGAGCCGATCTTCAACAGAGCAAGTGGTCCGTGCCGATCCGCGACTCAAGGAGCCGAGCGACGCCAATTCAACAATTTAGTTCTTCCTCTTGTAGTTCTTGAGCGACTGTAATCAAATTGTTGATATAAATAAAAGGTGATATTCTTTTATCTTATTTTCTTTAAACTCTCGCATCATGATATCTTTTAAATTCTTGAATACTTTCTGTGTGATGATGTTTGAGTAATACTCCGCTCGTCGAGGAGTCGAGACGATCAATAGAATGATGATGTAATATATATCTTAAATCGATTCTTGTGTCCTACGAGTTTTGTAAACCCTAGCAAGTTCAAGAATCGACAACCCAATTCGTTGTGATGCTTTCTTGATTGATATCGCTCGAGATTGGGGGTTTACGATCGTTTCTTGAAATTGTTAGAGGCTAGAATGCAAATGATATCAACGAAAGAACAAGGGTTTAAAAAGATGAAACCCTAGTTTCATCAAGAAAGCCCTAACTCGCGTTGATCATCATCAATCTAGTATCAATCCTTCGAAGGACAAGAACACGAAATCTTGAAATTACATCACGTCTATAGATCCGATCGATTCCTACGAGCCTCATTTAGATTCTTGACATTTTTGTTGGAAATATTATCGAAACCCAATTCTTGATTGTTTATCAGTTTCTTGATTCTTGATTAAACTCGTGACACCTAAATCAATTGATAAATTCTTGAATCATGTTTCTTTTCTTTTCGATTAACTTTTAAATTCAAACAAATTAAACATAGAAACGAATCGCACAATCCCTGTGGACGATCCGCACATGCCAACGAAATCTACACGACACCGTTATTGATTGCGGTCAAATCTAATTCTTTGGTTGTGATTTCTTTATACAATTTTCTAAATACCGATACAAGATACTGTTATCAATCAAATGAATCCGTTATCGGGGACTATTTGATTTGATTTACACAACGGGAAATTTATTTCAATCAAATGGCGCCGCTGCCGGGGATCGCGCGCTAATTCGTTTCATTTTATAGTTTGAATTGAAAGATTTATTTCATTGTGATTTTTGAGATCAAAATTCGTGCAAACCCTAAACAATTTTTTGTGTTTCATTGCAAGGAGATCTGGAGCTTGCTGGAAATTGTAAAAAAATTTTGGAATATACCAGAGAGCTGAGGGAGTCTACAGAAGCTCCCTGAAAAATTTTGGTGCAGTGTTCCCATACTTTGACCGCGGAAGGGCGGCATGAGCAAGCATATGCGGCGGAACCGCGGCTTGGTGGAGGGTTCTTTGTGAAATTTTTGCTTCAGGTGATTTCTTACCTTCTCCTCTCTCCTCTTTTTAGCTCTAACTGACAACTTGCTGCAGGATTCTTTGCAAATAATCGCAGCTCGCAAATTGCAAAAGTAAATTTGTGCGTGATTTTGTTTCTTGGTTGTTTGCATTCTAAATACGGATATTAAAGGCATGGCCAAATCCAAATTAGGTGGGGATTTCATTACCCTTCCTAGGCCCCGAAAACCATAAAACTTGCATCCGCATTGACCCACATTAACTAAAAGAAATCTACAGAAGACTCTAAGGACTGTCGCGCTCAATTAGGACAAGAGAAGGCCGTGGGTAATTCATTGCTTATCCGCGTTTTCTTGTGGTGCCTAAGGCGAGTGTGTCTAAGGCTAGTGGTTTTTAATTAGGCCCACTACTTACGTAGTGGAGTACCTTCACACTTACCTGGCACTTATCCGGCCACAGGGGGACAAAGAGGCAGTGGAGGATTCTATCATGCGACTTGTCTTTTGGCAGTTAGGAGCGGTCTAGAGCCGGACCTAGGTGACCACTAGATTCTAGGGTTTGTGTGCTGCATTTGTTTTGTCGCATCATTTTTTTAAAAATCCGTCCCTTTTTCAAAAGCAAACACCGCATTCATTCATTACCCCTAATTATAAGTCAATGCTGCCACTTGTACTAACCCTTTTTAGTGCAAGATAGGCTGGACACGGGATTCTAGTGCCCGTCTTGTCCGCGTACCCTTTATCGACTCCGAAGTCGATATTTCTCCATTTACCTTTTCTTTACCCACTACCACACCCACACCGATGGATCCGAATCCATCAAACTTCTTTAACCCTAATCTGCCTCCATCCGTTGGTGCACAGAATCCACCCCGCATCTCTCTCCAGGAGAGGTGCTACCCTATTCGAGGTCCTCTTTCGACCTGCTTTTCCACACCACCAGCCAATGGGGATAACTTTGAAATTAAGCCCCAGTATATCAATCTTTTACCCAAATTTCACGGACTTGAGACTGAGGACGCTTACGTTTTCATTACCAAATTTGAAAACGTATGCGCAATGATGGGTACGTCACAACTTTCAGTGGATGCGATGCGTCTACGACTTCTTCCATTTACATTGTGCGATATAGCCGAGAAGTGGCTATATAACACTACCGCACACTCTATTACAAGTTGGGAAGAATTCGTCGCTGCATTCCTTAAGAAATTTTACCCAATCCAAAAGACAGCTCGAATCCGTAGCGAACTGAATCAATTTGCCCAGCTCCCTGCTGAACCATTCTCTAAATGCTTTGAACGTTTCAAGGATCTTCTGGTTCAGTGTCCTCATCACGGCATCCCGAGATGGGAATTGTGCTGAATCATTTATGAGGGCATTTACCCAAGCACTAAACAGAGCCTTGAAAACATATGTCAAGGTACTTTTATGACTAAGGATGATGGGGAAGCTTGGAAGTATTTAGAAGAGTTCGCTGAAAAATCACTACAGTGGGAGAGTGGAACCCAACCATTGAATAGGGGTGGCGTATACCAAATAGATGTGTCCATAGGCGTTCGAGCTGAGATGGCAGCAATGCAGAAGAAGCTCGACGCTATGGAACACAAATTTGCAGCAGCCTCCCTAAACCCAGTGTCACTCCCCAAAACTGTTTGTGGGTGCTGTTCTGATCCGTCTCATTTAACGGAAGAATGTCCATTAAACTCTGAGGTCACGAGCATTCTAATTCCGCATTCCAATGACCTAGAAACGATCCATATTCTTCCACGTACAATCAGGATTGGAGGAATCATCTGAATTTCGCTTGGAACCAAAACCAATCTCAAAACACGGTTCCAAACACGAATAATTTTCAAAGGGCTATTCCTCCACCACAACAGCAACCCCTTCAACTCACTCAGCACCCCTATCAGTCACAAAATTTCCAAAACCAGGGCAACACTCCTGCACAGTCTAATCCTATGCAGTCCTGTTCTGACGATTTCTCTCAATTCACTCAAACCATGAAATCACTTTTATCAAATTTCATAGAGGTTTCGACTGAGGTTAGATCTTCCGTCAGTGAGATAAAGAAAATCTCAGCGTCCCAAGCTGAGAGTATCAGATCAATGGAAGCAGAAATCGCACACCTCAAAGCTGAAATGAGTGCGAGAGAAAAAGGGAAACTTCCCTCTCAACCCCTACAGAATCCTGGGCATTACAATGTAAATGTCGTCACAACGTTGAGATCGGGAAGAGTGCCGAACAATCATATCGGGGAAGGTACTGATGATACTAAAAATCATATCAACACCCCGGCTGAGACCTTTCCACACACACACACTTTCCCTTCTGATCCTTCTTCTTCTACCACACCATCTTCTCGAGAGCCTATTCTCCATTTCCCATTAGGCTCGACACCTTCTCCCAACCCTTATAGTTCTCCACAGACGGTCCCCACACCTCCTTTAGGACCGCATCTACCCCCTCTTCCTTCTCCTGTGATGGACCCTGCGCTTATTGCGAAAGCTCCTTACCCGAACCGGTTAAGGGCTAATAGAACGAGTCCTCATATGGAGAAAATTTTGGAAATGTTCAAACATGTTAACATCATCCCTCTCCTAGATGCGATTCAACAAGTCCCCGCTTATGCGAAAATTCTTAAGGACTTGTGCACTAGGAAGAGGAAGACTCAAGTGCCAAAGAAGGTCTTCATGTCTAATAATATCAGCACTGCTTTTATTCCTCAGCTACCAAAGAAACGAAAGGACCCAGGATGTCCTACAATATCGATTTCGATTGGGGGTAAAAACATAAATCGTGCTCTTTTAGACCTTGGCGCAAGTGTTAACCAGCTCCCTTATTCTGTCTATGAGCAATTAGGGATTGGAGAGCTGAAACCTGCTCACTGCACTCTCCAGATGGCAGACCGATCTATCACCAAACCAAAGGGTGAATTAGAGGATGTGTTGATAAAGGTCGGGGAATTTTTTTTCCCTGTAGACTTTATTGTGCTCGACACACATCCTGTAGCAAACCCCCGGGGCCAAATTCCGGTGATTCTGGGTCGTCCTTTCCTTGCCACTTCCAACGCTGTTATAAACTGTAGAAATGGTTCAATGAATTTATCATTTGGAAATATGACCATTGAACTAAATATCTACAAAGTTGGAAGTCAGCCATCAGAACCCTCTGCTCATATTTTAGATGTGTGCTCTGTCCATGAGATCGCTCCCGATAGTTGTGGAGCTGAGGATCTTTGCTTTACTGATCTCGATGACATTACCACATCTCTGTTTGATTTCATACATGATCTTAGTGAGGACACTTTCTCTACACTTGAGTCCTGCACTCCTGACTTTTCTCCACCCGAGTCTGTATCTTTCACAGGCTCTGAGCTTCTTTGTAAATCCAAAAATACCTCAATGATCCCTCCTTCTATCATTTCTCCGCCTGAGTTAGATCTCAAAATTTTACCATCTCACCTTAAATATGTATATCTAGTTGAGAATGAGTCTTTACCGGTTATAATATCCGCTTCTCTTGCATCAGAGCAAGAAAATGCACTTTTATCGGTATTGAGATCTAACAAAGAGGCGTTTGGTTGGAGTATGGCGGACATCAAAGGGATTAGTCCCTTGATAGTTGAACATCATATACATGTGATGGATGATGCCAGACCAACCCGAGAACCACACAGACGGTTAAATCCCGTCATGAAGGAATCGGTCATGAAAGAGATCGTCAAATGCTTAGATAATGGTATTATATACCCCATCTCCGATAGCCAGTGGGTGAGTCCTATACATGTCGTTCCTAAGAAATCCGGCATCACTGTTATAACCAATGAGGCAAATGAGTTGATTTAGACACGCGCCCAAACTGGGTGGCGTGTATGTATTGATTATAGAAAACTCAATGCTGCCACGAGGAAAGACCACTTTCCTCTACCATTCATTGATCAAATGCTGGAATGCTTAGCGGGACGAGAGTATTATTGTTTTATGGATGGATACTCAGGCTATAATCAGGTCCCCATCACCAAAAAGGATCAAGATAAAACCACTTTTACTTGTCCTTTTGGTACCTTTGCTTACAGTCGCATGCCCTTTGGGTTATGCAATGCTCCCGCTACCTTTCAGTGGTGTATGATGGGGATATTCTCTGATATGGTAGAGAATTTTCTGGAGATCTTTATGGACGATTTCTCGATTTTTGGAGACTCTTTTTCTTATTGCCTAGCGAATCTTGACGCTGTTCTTACTCGTTGCAAAGAGAAGAACTTGACTTTGAACTGGGAAAAATGCCATTTTATGGTCCAAGAAGGAATAGTCCTTGGACATGTCATTTCACAGAAAGGCATTGAGGTTGACAGAGCTAAAATAGATGTCATTCAAAACCTCCCTCATCCCAAAAGCGTCAAAGATATTCGATCTTTCCTTGGCCATGCAGGCTTTTATAAGAGATTCATTAAGGACTTTAGCAAAATTGCTAGACCTTTAACTCTTCTCCTGGCCAAGGATACGACCTTCCATTTTGACTCGGACTGCGAGACAGCTTTCGACTCACTTAAACACTCACTCACTTCAGCCCCCGTTTTATCATCACCAAACTGGGACTATCCCTTTGAGCTGATGTGTGATGCATCTGATTTTGCAGTAGGTGCAGTCTTAGAACAGCACATCGAAAAGATGCCACACGTGATATACTATGCAAGTAAGACCCTGAATGATGCGCAAATCAATTATACAACCACAGAAAAAGAAGTCTTAGCGGTTGTATTTGCATTAGAAAAATTCAGGCCTTACTTAATTGGCTCACCTATAGTTGTGTATACTGACCATTCCGCTTTAAAACATCTTCTGGCGAAGAAAGATGCAAAAGGTCGACTAATACGTTGGATCCTTCTTTTACAAGAATTCGATCTTGTTATTAAAGATAAGAAAGGATGTGAAAACGTAGTAGCTGGCCATCTTTCACGCATCATTTTTTCCCCTGTGACCCTGCCGATCAATGATTCATTCCCTGATGAACAACTCTTGAGCATATCCGCTGAACCATGGTTCAGGGATATTGTGAACTATCATGCCACAGGACTAATACCGAGCGATTGGTCAAAACAGGACAAATACCGTTTTCTATCCCAAGTAAAACACTTTTACTGGGACGAGCCCTATTTGTTTAAATATTGTCCTGATCAGATCATTCGCCGGTGTGTCCCGAATGAAGAGTTCAAGAGTGTTCTTTCATTTTGTCATGATCAGGCCTGTGTGGGTCACTTTGGTCCTAGAAAGACAGCGGAAAAGGTTTTGCAATGTGGATTTTATTGGCCGACCTTATTCAAGGACGCATTTGAGTATTGCAAAACCTGTACACAATGTCAGTATACGGGTAGAATATCCCAGAGGAATGAAATGCCTCAGCAACCCATCTTGGTTGTTGAAATATTTGATGTTTGGGGCATTGATTTTATGGGTCCCTTTCCCAACTACTTTGGGAATTTGTACATATTGCTGGCGGTTGATTATGTCTCAAAGTGGGTAGAAGCCATTCCATGTCACACTAATGACAAGAAAGTTGTCATTAAGTTCTTAAAAGAGAATATCTTCTCGCGATTTGGACACCCACGCGCTATTATTAGCGATAATGGGACACATTTCTGCAATATGTCTTTCGAGACTCTGATGCGAAAATACTCAATCAACCACCGACTTTCTACACCCTATCATCCCCAAACAAGAGGGCAGGCTGAAATCTCAAACAGACAAATCAAACTTATCCTGGAGAAAACTGTTGCTAAAAATAGAAAAGACTGGTCGACCAAACTGACGGATGCTCTTTGGGCATTCCGAACTGCATATAAGACCGACCTAGGGATGTCTCCATATAGGATAGTGTTTGGGAAAGCATGTCATTTACCCGTCGAGATAGAGCATAAAGCATTGTGGGCTATAAAAGAAATAAATTTTGATCTAAACCTTGCTTGCAATTTTCGGAAGCTGCAACTTAATGAGCTAAGCGAACTCCGCGATGAAGCTTATGATAACGCTGTTATCACAAAGAATAGGACTAAGATTTTTCACGATAAAAACATTTTGAGGAAAACATTTTCACCTGGTCAACAAGTCCTTCTTTATGATTCACGATTACACCTTCACGCGGGTAAGCTCTGATCTTGATGGAAGGGACCTTTGTTGTGCGGTCTGTATACCCGCACGGGGCTGTAGAATTAGAAAATGTTAAAAACGGCACCTTTTTCAAAGTAAATGGACATAGACTTAAGCCGTATTTTTCCACTGACCCCACGGAGGAGCTCTTGTTCTTACAAGAGCCAGTTTATTTGGATTAAAATTCCTCCGTCTCACCTTCATGTCCAGTATATCACTGCATCATCTTTTGAATGAAGGTGAGTGAAAAGAGTAAGTTTGGGGGAAGTTCTTCACTTATATATTTTGCCCCCACTAATAATTCCCCCCAAGCTTACAGTTTTTGTAGGTATAGTGATTGGCAACAGTGAGGACACTGTTGAAAACAAGTTTGGGGGAGGTTTGTGCTTATTTTTGCATCATTTGCATATCATCTGCATAAGCACAAAACATTTCTTTAAAAATCTATAAAAATTTAAAAATTTTCAAAACCCATAAAAATTTAAAAAAATTCCAAGTATAAAAATAATTTTAATATTTACACTTTTTGTACATAAATAAGATAATGAAAGTTTAGATAGTGAAAAGTTACATCCATGAGATTAGAAAAATTTAAGAAAACTAAGAAAATTAGAAGTTTTCTTATACGAACTAGTAATAAGTAGTTATGAGCCGTTGTCCCAAGGGTTAGTAAGATGAAGGACGTCACTAATCTGAGGATAAAAATAAGTCTGAAAAATAGTTTCTATTCGGGAAGATAAACATTTTGAACGTGGCTACCCTGCTATTCGCACTTACACACGTCTTGAAGCCTGGGATAGTAGAGGATACCTTGAAATGCTCTTGTCTTAAAGCCGATGTTTGAAGGAAATAAAAGTGAATAAAAAAATATATAAAGTGGTGAGAAAAATGAACACTGGTTTTGTTATCACCGAGGGCAATAAAAAATATATAGCGAGGGTGCTTCTTCACCTAGTGCCCTAAGGCCAACTAGTCTGGGAGTCACTGCTATGCCTTAGGTGGTGCAAGACGAGGAAAATACACCAAGTAAGCAAGCACAGGAGTAATCAGTCGGTTAGTACCTCGAGAAGTATTAACGGTCGCATGAAAGTGTGTGAGCAATTTCATTTAAATATTCATTAATTAGAAAGTACTGAGGCTGATGGGTAAGAGTATGATAGCTTGAATTGAATTCTCCTGGTGTAGGGATGTCCTTTACACACACGCAGGGTGATATGATCGATTTTTGGAATAAAGATAGTGATGAAAAATAAGACGATGTTTTATTGAGGGAGGACGTGATTTCTAACATCTTTTCATGACCATTAAGATAGGGCTCATGACAACCGAAAAGCTAGCTTAGTTGGAAACCCAAATTTTCTAGGCTTTTCTTTTAACGATTCTTGTCTTTAAATGTAATATTCATGATCTTTCCTTTATTATTGGATTTTGTGGATGCAATCCGCTGAAAACCCTCAGGAGACAACACTCCACCTACTAGGGACACCTAGAGGTTTAAAAGCTTGTTGCACGTGCTCAGTGCAATCGTGTTGCCTACGAAAGTGTGCTAGTTAGTTTTTCTCTTTCTTTATTTTCTCCTTCTCTTTTTAATAAAACAGTTCGCTCGAGACGATCGAAATTAAGTTTGGGGGAATTTGATTAGTCGAAAATAGTGCATATTTTAGCCGGTAATTTCCTAATCATTTGCATTCATATAGAAGTGTTCGTCATTCATATTTTACATATTAGCAAAACTGTCGTAAAATATCAGATTACATGTATTAGACTCTAAAACCGACACTATAAAGGAAATTGACTACATTTCATGGCATCGCATCTGTCACGACCCAAGTTTGGATGTGACAGGCACATAGATTGTATCATATCTAAAGATATGCACAAGTCCAAGTAAGCCCAAAAACCAAGATCAATTTACCTTAATTCGGAATTATTTAGGAAAATTTAGTTTTTAAGTAAAAATCTCAAGTTATGAAGTTAATTCATTAAGCAAATAATAAAGGTTAAGTTTGGTTGTATTCCTAGTTGGAATCAACGATATCAAAAATGAACATGAATATACCCATAATAAACATCACTGAATCTCATAACGAAAAGACTACAATACTGATCAACAGATCTCAACTGTACATATACATACCATCTCTCATTTATAAGTCAAAATACAAGTCTGATGGAGTCTTTCTAGATACAAAAGTACAAAATGGAAGGTTACTACACATGTAACCTACCTAGCAAAAGATGGAACACAACCGCAAAAGTGATCCTGCCCCGCAGCTAACCGTCCACTCTATCACTGCAAGGAACTGTGGCACAACAGGGATGACTTGCCAACTCAGTGAATACGACTAACATATAACGGCGAATAAAGCAAATATGACAATCATGCTACTGAATATGAATCAAAATGGGTATATGTGAAATTCAACAGTAAATCTCATTATACTTCGAAAATCACAACTCAAGAAAATCATTTCCCGGTGTCCATCAACGACACAAAACTTTCATTTTCTTATAGGCATCATTCCCCGAATGATCCTATACCCATAATATCGGTCGTTATCCTCTTGATACACGCCGTATTTCTATAACCAACTCCGGTATCGAGTAACCTCGCTAGGCTCCCCCGTCTCAATACGGCTATCCTGCCCATCGGTCTCGACCGGGTCCACCATGTATCCAACTGTATATCTCCCCCACTCAGTATGGATAACGTAAATCCGCGACCGTATATCTCCCCCACTCGGTCCGGAATAAAACCAAAACAGAAATCATCTCATGGTGGACATGACACATCAATCATAAAAACACTGGATTTATGCAATAGTATTCAAAACTCAAAACCATAAATCCTCAATTCTGTAATTATCTCATGTATAACACCAAAATACGCATAAGGTAACCGGATGTCAATGATGCAATCTACCACTACATTAGATATGTGAAATACGATATCATCTATTTTAACAAGTATGATATTTAAGTGTATGTGACATGGCAATATCGACGAGGTGTGTGTAGCATATAAGATGTGCACGTGGCATGACTCGTCGATACTTGTGAAGTGTTCTAACAACTAAGCAATATACACATATTTTAATGCATGAAATTCTAACATTTAAACATGATGATATGAATATCACATTAAGTAAAACCACGGGCGAAACACGTCATCTTTACAAAATTCCCCGGTAGATGTTTAGTCTACTCACCGGAAAGTCGAATCTACTCCGGAATCGCTAATCCTTTCCCTTTCCTCGCGGCTTCCGTATTTCTTGTATCCGCGTCTAAATATGCAAGTTACGTGTATAAGCACAACGACTATTCCGATATAACGCAAATAGAAACACGCTATCCCTCTTATATGTTACCTATTATCTGATTATATCAAGTTATAAAACACTTAATCTTGCTGGATTTTAGCATAAATCTGCACTGTTTCAGAAATTAAAACGCGACGTGATTTCGTCGTGTCGTATTTAGCGTTTTACGATTCCTTTTCCGATATATCATCCCAGATTTTTACTACATTAAAACTAATTTAAATAAACAGTACCATAACATCCTAAATTGTATACTGTAGACTACCCAAAAACCAAAACCCCAAAATTCCTCAACTTGGCCGGCGACGCCGGCCAAAACTCTTCTGTCGCCGGCCCAAAACCGGCCCCCTGCCTCCGTCTTCTTGTGGTTCACTCTAGTTGTTACCTACATCATTTTGACCCAATTTAATTTATTTAGTTATCTTCCAGATCAAAGCAGATTTCCACAGACACCAATTTTCCCTAGAATACGATATTATGTGACATGCTAAACTGTAATTAACTAAACTACAGAGCTTAATTAACCTACTATGATTAAGAATTTACCTTCCTATTAGTTGTAGGAATGACCCTCCATGATTAACCAACTTCTCCTAGCTTGATGATGAACTAACTCCAAGAACAAGCTCCCTCTTCTTCTTCTTCCTCTTGTTCTCCTTTTTCCTTCTTTAGTTTTCCTTTTCCTTTGATTTTCTTTTTGTTTTGATTCTGATTTTTAACTGAAAAAGAACTATTTAAGTGAAGGAATGAAGAGATAAGGGAAGATGGAGGTGTCCTAAGCTAAGGTGTGCATGTTTCATGCAAGGAAGAGGTGGAAATGAGAGGTTATTTGAAGCATGAGGTATTTTTGGTTTATTTTCCATTTTCTTTTGTTTTATTTTGAATTTATTTTCAGAACTGAAATGATTCCCTTTAATCACTTAAACCCTTGACAATACTCTATTTGCATAAAAACTTAACTTTACAATTTAACCCCTCACAACTTACTTATTATAAAACACATCTTTTGTTAAAATGAAGCTAAATTTTTCATTAAGACCCTTATAACTTATTTAATTTACATTGAAAAATTCTAATTTAATTTGTATTACATATAACTTATGAAGATTGACATATTTGATTTTAACCATTTTGTGATTTATTACCTTATTCTTAATTTAATTACATTTATTTATTTCTAGCTTTTTCCTAATTGTTACAATATTCCCCCCTTAAAAAAATTCGGTCCCCGAATTTAAAATAATTACTAGACATACCTATGAAAAGATGTGGAAATTTCTTCCGCATTGCGTCCTCCGTCTCCCAAGTAATCTCCTCGCGATCCTTTCCTTGCCAGAGAACCTTTACAGATGGCAGTATCCTCGATCGTAGTTGCTTTGCCTGCCTGTCCAGAATAGCGACTGGCTGCACTGTGTAGGATAGATCTGGCTCAAGCTGGAGAGTCTGATGATGGATCGCATGAGATGGATCGTGAAGATATCTGCGAAGCATCGAAACGTGGAACACTGGATGTACGTCGGGAAAACCAGGTGGAAGTGCTAACCGATAAGCCACAGCGCCCACTCTCTCTAAAATCTCGTATGGTCCAACATATCTGGGACTGAGCTTCCCTTTCTTCCCGAAGCGCATCACACCCTTCACTCGAAGGAACACATGATCTCCCACATCAAACTCAAGTTTGCGCCGTCTTCGATCTGCATATGACTTCTGTCTGCATTGGGCCGCTTTCATTCTATCTCGTATCAAGTGAATCTTCTCTGTAGTTTCCTGTACTATCTGTAGTCCCAATATACTACTTTCACTAAGTTCCGTCCAGCAAACTGGTGATCTACATTTCCTTCCATACAAGGCTTCAAAGGGTGCCATCTGGATCGTCTCTTGAAAACTGTTGTTATATGAGAATTCTATCAAAGGTAGGTGACGATCCCAACTACCACCGAAATCTAGGCTACAAGCCCGAAGCATATCCTCTAGTATCTGAATGGTCCGCTCCGACTGACCGTCTGTCTGTGGGTGGAAGGCTGTACTAAAACTCAATCGTGTACCAAGAGCGTCCTGAAGTTTCTGCCATAGCCTGCTCGTGAACTGGGTACCTCGATCTGATACTATGCATGTCGGCACTCCATGTAGACGTACAATCTCATCGATATAAAGCTGTACATACTGAGCAAATCCATATGTCGTCTTCACTGGAAGAAAAAGAGCGGCCTTCGTCAGCCTGTCTACAATCACCCAAATGGAATCATACCCTCTGCTAGTCCTGGGTAGACCCACCACAAAATCCATGGAAATCTGTTCCCATTTCCATTCTGGAATGGGTAAGGGTTGCAGCTCCCCGGCTGGCCTCTGGTGTTCTGCTTTAACTTGCTGACAAGTCAAGCATCGTGAAACAAAATCCGTAACATCCTTCTTCATTCCTTCCCACCAATAATTATCCTTCAAATCACGATACATTTTGGTGGAACCAGGATGAATACTGTATACTGATCTGTGGGCATCCTCCAAAATCTCACGCCTCAATCCGTCAGAATCTGGCACACAGAGACGAGTCCTAAAACGTAATATTCCATGATCATCAATCACGAACTCCGTCTCCTTGCCCTGCCTAACATGATCCATAATCTCCATCATGCGAGTATCTGTAGTCTGCGCATCTCGAATACGATCCAATAGCTGAGGTCTGGTGCGAACATGTGCTAACTGACCTCCTGTCGATGTAAACTCAAACTGTATACGACTATCACATAAGATCTGCCAGTCTGTAGAAGACTGTCTCTGCAAAATGCTCAAATGAGATAAATTACCTCCAGGCATCCGACTCAAGGCATCTGCCACAACATTTGCTTTGCCTGGATGGTACAAAATCTCACAGTCGTAATCTTTCACCAGTTCCATCCATCTACGCTGCCTGAGGTTTAGATCTTTCTGCTGAAAAATATACTTTAAACTTTTATGATCTGTGAAGATTTGACACGTTTCTCCATACAAGTAATGTCTCCAAATCTTCAATGCGAATACTACAGCAGCCATCTCTAGATCATGAGTGGGGTAGTTTTGTTCATGCCTCTTTAACTGTCGAGAAGCATATGCTATAACCTTGCCGTGTTGCATCAACACACAGCCTAAGCCCACTCTAGAAGCATCGCAATACACAACGAAATCCCCTGACCCGGAAGGTAAGGATAATACCGGTGCAGTCGTCAAACGTGTCTTCAACTGTTGGAAACTCTGCTCACACGCATCTGTCCACAGAAATGGAATTTCCTTCCTAGTCAATCCTGTTAAAGGTGCCGCTATCCGTGAGAAATCCTGTACGAAGCGTCTGTAATAACCTGCCAGACCTAAGAAACTCCGAACCTCCGTAACTGACATAGGCCTGGGCCAGTGTTGTACCGCTTCAATCTTCTTTGGGTCTACGCATATACCTTCTCTTGTAACTATGTGACCCAAGAACTCCACACTATCGAGCCAAAAAGCACACTTAGAAAACTTTGCATACAACTGATGCTCTTTCAAGGTCTGCAACGTGATACGTAAATGCTGCTCGTGCTCCGTCTGACTCCGAGAATATACAAGAATATCATCTATGAATACTATAATAAACCGATCGATAAATGGTCTAAAGATACGGTTCATCATATCCATAAAAGCTGCTGGAGCATTGGTGAGTCCGAACGACATCACCAGAAATTCATAATGCCCATATCTCGTACGAAACGCCGTCTTCGGAATATCGTCCTTCCGAACCCTCAACTGATGATATCCTGACCTCAAGTCAATCTTTGAGAAGAATCCGGCTCCTTGCAACTGATCGAACAAGTCATCTATTCGTGGTAATGGATACCTGTTTCGCACAGTGACGCGATTCAGCTGTCGGTAGTCGATGCACATTCTCATACTACCGTCTTTCTTCTTCACAAATAACACAGGAGCTCCCCACGGTGAAACACTAGGACGAACAAGTCCTCTATCTAACAACTCTTGCAACTGGCCCTTGAGTTCTTTCAATTCCGTCGGTGCCATTCGATAGGGTGGTATAGAAATAGGCCCCGCACCCGGAATCAAGTCGATGCAAAATTCAATATCTCGATCAGGTGGCAATCCTGGTAACTCCGCTGGGAATACCTCAGGAAATTCTCGTATGATCGGGATTTGTTCCAATAGAACTTCAGCGACCCCTATGTCCTGAATAAAGGCCAAGAACCCTTGACAACCCTTCTTCAATAGCCGCCCCGCACAAAAAGCAGAAATCATGTTGACAGGGGTTAACTTGCAATCCCCCTGCACAACAAATACCGGTTCACCTGGAAAACAAAATCTAACCGCTTTTCCTCTACAATCAACATAAGCATGACAAGCGGCTAACCAGTCCATCCCAAGAAGTATGTCAAAATCCAACATATCCAGGAGAATCAGATCAACAAGCGAATCTCTATTACCAATACGCACCGAACACGATCTGAATACGTGCCGAGCTATAAAGGAATCTCCAACTTGAGTAATCACTACTAATGGTAACTCTAATAATGACGACTCCTTCCCCAATAAAAGTGCGAATCGTGAAGATACATAAGAGTGTGTAGAACCGGGATCAAATAAGACATGTTCCTCTAATGAGCATACTGTAAGAGTACCTATCACGACTGCATTTGATGCCTGGGCATCCTGTGGAGTCAGCGCAAAAACCCGTGCCTGGCCCCTGCCCGCATCCTGTCGTCCTCTACCTCGATCTCCTCGACCTCTCTGAGCATGTCTCGCATAGCCTCAACCTCGTGGTGCAACTGCCTGGCGTGTAGCGCCAACTGGGGGAGGAAGTAAAGCAATCGGTGTAGGAGATGGAAGGGGTAATGCAGCCTGTGGAGCAACAGTCCTTCCCTGAGATCTACAATCTCGCGCAAAGTGTCCGGGAAGTCCACAACTATAACAAGTAGATGGTGGTCTCTGATCATCAGGATAAGAACTGAACATCTGGCCCTGTGTCCAACCTCGTCCAACACTGCGGCCTGGAGTATATCTGCCTGGATAGGACCCTCTACCTCGGCCAAACTGTCTATTTGTCGGCACGAATGGTCTACTCCTCTTTGGCTCCGGAACAACTCCTGACTGGCTCAAACGCTCCTCTACTCGTATCGCCGCATCCATGGCCTGTGCATATATATCAAAATGCTGGGAGCCTATCGCCAGATACAACTGTGTGTCCAAACTTCTTAGGAACCTTTTCACCCGAAGCTCCTCTGTAGGTACTAAGTATGGGGCATATCGCGACAGCTGGGTGAATCGTAAATCATAATCTGCTACTGACATACTTGCTGATTTCCTCAACGCTTCAAAACTACTAGTTCTAGCATCCCTCACACTCTGGGGAAGAAATCTGGCAAGAAAGACTGTAGAAAACTCGGTCCACATCATCGGAGGAAGATTCGTAGCTCGCCCTCTCTCCATCGACTCACACCACTCCTGTGCAACTCCCTCCAAACGAAAGCTAGTCAGCTCTACTAACCTCGCATCAGAACATCGCAATGATCTGCCAATCCTCGCCATCCTATCAAGAAAAGACTGAGGATCTTCCGCCACATCGGTCCCTGTAAATACCGGGGGTCTCAATCTCATAAACTCTGCAAGTGATACCTCCATCACTCTCGTATCTTCTGGTGCTACCGTCTGTGTAGGCTGTACCTCGGACTCTGCTACGGTCGGTGCTGGATCAGATCTCAATGCTCGAGTGGTCTCAACTAACTGTCCTACCACTCGTTGCAATCCCAACATACCCTCCTCAATCCTAGTCATGCGATCTGGAGGAGGAGGATCAACATGCTCATGCACCGCCGGAACGTCCGGTGTACCAGTCGTCGTCACAGGCGGACTCGCCCTAGCTGCATTCCTGGCTGCGGCTCGCCTAGCCCGCGTAGCCATAGCAACTGGAACAAGAAACGAGAGTTGATAAGGTGTGGGAACAGAAGTAATCAATAACGGAGAATCAACGGAAGAATAGATCAAGATAAACATCCTAAGGTTAGTTAGGCTGAATACGATAACGTAAATATGCCGCGGAACATACGTACGGTACTGCATTCGTCCTAATTCACCTACTCCATCAAACCAATGGTCATCCTAACTCTCAGACTTACCTCAACCTATTGAAATCCCTTACTGAATTCCGTAAGGTTGCTCCTAAGCTCTGATACCAACTTTGTCACGACCCAAGTTTGGATGTGACAGGCACTTAGATTGTATCATATCTAAAGATATGCACAAGTCCAAGTAAGCCCAAAAACCAAGATCAATTTACCTTAATTCGGAATTATTTAGGAAAATTTAGTTTTTAAGTAAAAATCTCAAGTTATGAAGTTAATTCATTAAGCAAATAATAAAGGTTAAGTTTGGTTGTATTCCTAGTTGGAATCAACGATATCAAAAATGAACATGAATATACCCATAATAAACATCACTGAATCTCATAACGAAAAGACTACAATACTGATCAACAGATCTCAACTGTACATATACATACCATCTCTCATTTCTAAGTCAAAATACAAGTCTGATGGAGTCTTTCTAGATACAAAAGTACAAAATGGAAGGTTACTACACATGTAACCTACCTAGCAAAAGATGGAACACAACCGCAAAAGTGATCCTGCCCCGCAGCTAACCGTCCACTCTATCCCTGCAAGGAACTGTGCTACAACGGGGATGACTTGCCAACTCAGTGAATACGACTAACATATAACGGCGAATAAAGCAAATATGACAATCATGCTACTGAATATGAATCAAAATGGGTATATGTGAAATTCAACAGTAAATCTCATTATACTTCGAAAATCACAACTCAAGAAAATCATTTCCCGGTGTCCATCAACGACACAAAACTTTCATTTTCTTATAGGCATCATTGCCCGAATGATCCTATACCCATAATATCGGTCGTTATCCTGTTGATACACGCCGTATTTCTATAACCAACTCCGGTATCGAGTAACCTCGCTAGGCTCCCCCGTCTCAATACGACTATCCTGCCCCTCGGTCTCGACCGGGTCCACCATGTATCCAACTGTATATCTCCCCCACTCAGTATGGATAACGTAAATCCGCGACCGTATATCTCCCCCACTCGGTCCGGAATAAAACCAAAACAGAAATCATCTCATGGTGGACATGATACATCAATCATAAAAACACTGGATTTATGCAATAGTATTCAAAACTCAAAACCATAAATCCTCAATTCTGTAATTATCTCATGTATAACACCAAAATACGCATAAGGTAACCGGATGTCAATGATGCAATCTACCACTACATTAGATATGTGAAATACGATATCATCTATTTTAACAAGTATGATATTTAAGTGTATGTGACATGGCAATATCGACGAGGTGTGTGTAGCATATAAGATGTGCACGTGGCATGACTCGTCGATACTTGTGAAGTGTTCTAACAACTAAGCAATATACACATATTTTAATGCATGAAATTCTAACATTTAAACATGATGATATGAATATCACATTAAGTAAAACCACGGGCGAAACACGCCATCTTTACAAAATTCCCCGGTAGATGTTTAGTCTACTCACCGGAAAGTCGAATCTACTCCGGAATCGCTAATCCTTTCCCTTTCCTCGCGGCTTCCGTATTTCTTGTATCCGCGTCTAAATATGCAGTTACGTGTATAAGCAAAACGACTATTCCGATATAACGCAAATAGAAACACGCTATCCCTCTTATATGTTACCAATTATCTGATTATATCAAGTTATAAAACACTTAATCTTGCTGGATTTTAGCATAAATCTGCACTGTTTCAGAAATTAAAACGCGACGTGATTTCGTCGTGTCGTATTTAGCGTTTTACGATTCCTTTTCCGATATATCATCCCAGATTTTTACTACAGTAAAACTAATTTAAATAAACAGTACCATAACATCCTAAATTGTATACTGTAGACTACCCAAAAACCAAAACCCCAAAATTCCTCAACTTGGCCGGCGACGCCGGCCAAAACTCTTCTGTCGCCGGCCCAAAACCGGCCCCCTGCCTCTGTCTTCTTGTGGTTCACTATAGTTGTTACCTACATCATTTTGACCCTGTTTAATTTATTTAGTTATCTTCCAGATCAAAGCAGATTTCCACAGACACTAATTTTACCTAGAATACGATATTATGTGACATGCTAAACTGTAATTAACTAAACTACAGAGCTTAATTAACCTACTATGATTAAGAATTTACCTTCCTATTAGTTGTAGGAATGACCCTCCATGATTAACCAACTTCTCCTAGCTTGATGATGAACTAACTCCAAGAACAAGCTCCCTCTTCTTCTTCTTCCTCTTGTTCTCCTTTTTCCTTCTTTAGTTTTCCTTTTCCTTTGATTTTCTTTTAGTTTTGATTCTGATTTTTAACTGAAAAAGAACTATTTAAGTGAAGGAATGAAGAGATAAGGGAAGGTGGAGGTGTCCTAAGCTAAGGTGTGCATGTTTCATGCAAGGAGGAGGTGGAAATGAGAGGTTATTTGAAGCATGAGGTGTTTTTGGTTTATTTTCCATTTTCTTTTGTTTTATTTTGAATTTATTTTCAGAACTGAAATGATTCCCTTTAATCACTTAAACCCTTGACAATACTCTATTTGCATAAAAACTTAACTTTACAATTTAACTACTCACAACTTACTTATTATAAAACACATCTTTTGGTAAAATGAAGCTAAATTTTTCATTAAAACCCTTATAACTTATTTAATTTACATTCAAAAATTCTAATTTAATTTGTATTACATATAACTTATGAAGATTGACATATTTGATTTTAACCATTTTGTGATTTATTACCTTATTCTTAATTTAATTACATTTATTTATTTCTAGCTTTTTCCTAATTGTTACAGCATCATCCCTACATTTGCGCAATACTTGTTTTGAGATCTGTGCTGGAAAATCCAGCAGATAGGCCAGAATTTACAGGGTACAGCTAAAACGTTACGCCAACTCAATGATTTCTGTTCTGGTATCAATCCAAATGGATAAACAAAAATCCACATATCAGATAAAGCCCCAAATGGCATCGCAAGACCACACCAGAAATACCAAGGCCCAAGCCCCACAGAGAGCCGCGGATCCGCGGCAGGAGCCTGCTTGCGCCGCGGATCTGCGGTAGGTCCAAGGAGTTAGCTCCTCAATTTTGGTGCAAAATGTTTCTCTCACGGCCCACACTTCAGAAAGGCACAACAAATTCCAGAAGACTCCAGATACTTCTGTCAGATCAGCAAGCTTTGGGATCAACACTAAACTAGCCTATCATTCTAGATACTTCTCCCTAAACCCTAGCTTAAATCCTAAGCTAAGCCTAACAAACTACTTCTAGAAGTCCTTCAACAAACTTTTGGAGGGAACTCAAAGGATTAGGGTTTGGGGTGCTCTATAAATAAGACCCTAGGCTCACTTGTAAATCATCTTGATTCATCTTGATCCTTGACTAGTTCATTTAGCCAATTTAGATCCATTCACTCTCTTTCTTCATCTTCTTCTTCCACAAGTCTAGTGAGAAGACTTGTGTGAAACCCTAACCCTAATTCCAATCAAAAGCCAAGATCCCGAGTACCCATCAAGAAAGAAGCCTTGCAACCTTTTATGAGCCAAGCCGATCTTCAACAGAGCAAGTGGTCCGTGCCGATCCGCGACTCAAGGAGCTGAGCGACGCCAATTCAACAATTTAGTTCTTCCTCTTGTAGTTCTTGAGCGACTGTAATCAAATTGTTGATATAAATAAAAGGTGATATTCTTTTATCTTGTTTTCTTTAAACTCTCGCATCATGATATCTTTTCAATTCTTGAATACTTTCTGTGTGATGATGTTTGAGTAATACTCCGCTCGTCGAGGAGTCGAGACGATAAATAGAATGATGATGTAATATATATCTTAAATCGATTCTTGAGTCCTACGAGTTTTGTAAACCCTAGCAAGTACAAGAATCGACAACCCAATTCGTTGCGATGCTTTCTTGATTGATATCGCTCGAGATTGGGGGGTTACGATCATTTCTTGAAATTGTTAGAGGCTAGAATGCAAATGATATCAACGAAAGAACAAGGGTTTAAAAAGATGAAACCCTAGTTTCATCAAGAAAGCCCTAACTCGCGTCGATCATCATCAATCTAGTATCAATCCTTCGAAGGACAAGAACACGAAATCTTGAAATTACGTCACGTCTATAGATCCGATCGATTCCTACGAGCCTCATTTAGATTCTTGACATTTTTGTTGGAAATATTATCGAAACCCAATTCTTGATTGTTTATCGGTTTCTTGATTCTTGATTAAACTCGTGACACCTGAATCAACTGATAAATACTTGAATCATGTTTTTTTTCTTTTCGATTAACTTTTCGATACAAACAAATTAAACATAGAAACGAATCGCACAATCCCTGTGGACGATCCGCACTTGCTAACGAAATCTACACGACACCGTTATTGATTGCGGTCAAATCTAATTCTTTGGTTGTGATTTCTTTATACAATTTTCTAAATACCGATACAAGATACTGTTATCAATCAAATGAATCCGTTATCGGGGAGTATTTGATTTGATTTACACAACGGGAAATTTATTTCAATCAGGCAGCCCCTCCTCCAAATGTGGCCGGCCATGGTGAATGGGGAGAGTGAGAATGAGAGTGAATCAAAAAAATGAGAGAGGCCACACAATAATGCATGAGGGAATCAAATAATATCATGAAAGAACATAATCACAAACACATCCACACTCAACCACAACCATCATCAAAACCATGTCACACATAAGTAAAGCCATGATGGATAAAAGAAGTCAAATGATGGTGCAAGTATCATGATACAATAATATGCAAAGACCCCCTCCACAAATGCTTATTTGCCCAAATGCAAATAAGCCATCCTCCACCAATCTTCGGCCAATGAAAGATACAAATGAAAATGGCCGAAACGGAAAGCAAACTGGCAACTCCAGAAAACTGGTCCCGTAATAAATTATAGGAAAACCCCGATACTGTGTATACACACCCGCATCTGTATTCCAACCGAATACAAATGCAATGAGACAAAATCTACACTGTACAATACTAGCATCCGGCTTAAACCAAAACCTGCTAGTATTATCCGTCCGATCCTGATCCGTGCAATACCGCACGTATCTGATCGAACCCTGCCATATCTCCATACGGCCTCTACAGCGTTTCGCCCGAAAACTTGAGCAACTGAATGTGAGGGACTCTAAAGACTCGTCAACACCTTGATTGTGGATTTAACCACTAGCACGTCAGAGGTATAAGCCAATACGTAACGGGCTACCAGGTATTGACCAAAAGGGACGTCGATGAGCGAACTCATCCTGACACCCTATTGGGCCTGTCAGTGATAATATCCGTACAGTCCGGTCCGTTCGTCTATGAGCATCGCATGGCGGGCCTAGGGGGTTGGTAAAAGTTAGACCTCCAAAAGCGGCACAAGTCGTGTCAGAGTGTAGCCCAGAACACCCAGAGATACTACAGGAATACCTACCAGTAAATCTCCTCCCTCAGCCGAGGGTTTCGTGTAATGGCTCTCCTAGACACAGCGCGACCTCACCCCTAATACCGGGAGAGACGAACCCCTGAAGATCCGCCCACTGCCTCCATGTGGCTCGGGACTGTACCCAACTAAAACCTGTTTGCACGTCTCCTTTGAGCGTGGTAAGGTAGTAATCAAAGTACAGTGGGAACTCACACGAGACAAATGACGATCCCCGGGTCGATGAACTAACCTGTACACATGTCACCAGGGAACTGCTATCTGACGTCAGGTATAAGACCAACTAGCATGTTCCCGGCGAGTCCTGTCCGGTATACTCATAACCCAATGAGCACCTGTATACATCTTAGGTGAACCAACTGACACCGGTGGCTTGTGAGACCGGCCACCGGCCCTCGTCGGGGTCTCGACTGTATACACTAGTCTACTCTGGAGTATCGATGCCCTGTCTCGAAACTCCCATGACTAGGGACCTTTTAAGGATGTGCTTATAGACCCCAGCTCCCACTTATATGATCGTCCTCATACTGCTGGTGGTCAAGCTTCCTAGGGGCTCTATCAACGTGTAATAGCGACATGTCAGGTCACCTAAAGCAGTACACGATGATAAAGGTAAACCAGATAGCATACTATCATCTTGAGTAAGACTTTCCTACCGGGATTGGTCCTCCCTCAATCATTGCAATCACGTGCCTGTGATCCAATAATTGACTCTGAGGGCACTATCTCCAACAAAAACTTCATTCCTCCACCATCTCAAAAGGCAACTCTATACAAACCCCAAATGAGATAAAGATCTCTTCACTATTCTACAGCAAATCTTGGGCACGTAGACTCGCCAGCTTCGTGTCCGAGTTGCCTCGGTATAGAGGTGGGAGCCCGTAAAAGAAGCAGGCGACGTGGTGCCCTTCCGGCGAAGAGGTGCAGACCGGACATTCCGCGGGAGATCGGGACGACGGCGAGAAGACCGAAGGACACGAATCGCTCGGTATATCTCTCTTCCCCATCTTGTAGTTAGCTAGGACTAGTTAATGGCCCGATCCGGGTTTATAGTGCGCGGTGGTGCCGGTTTGAAAAATTAAAGTTAACCATCGCTTCCGCATTTTGGCCTCGGGATGGAGGCCGGGGCGCCGCCGTGCACTTACACTGGTATCAGAGCCTCGCCATTAACATAGTCTAGATTTGTCTAATGTATTTTACATTTCTGATCGAACAAATGTTCCAAAACCGTGTTTTTCAAAACAACAGTTTTCTGTCGAAATTTTTTTGTCTCGAAAATTTTTTCAGGTAGTCTCAGAATACTGTGCAGGGAAGTATAAGCCTGCTGTAGAAATTTGGTCGCGAGATCTCATTATTCGACCGCGGAACCGCGGCCAAACCCATGCTTGGGCCGCGGTTCCACCGCTGTTTTGACAGATCGTCGCACCAATTTTTTACAGAGGCCTTCTGGGTTGAAAATAGGGTTTTTTGGAATATTAATTTTGGGCCCATAATTTCTTGATGGGCTACAGTAGTACTTGGGGGCCCACTTGTTAAAATTTGATCGATCGGATATTTTAAACACATTAGTTCACAGTATTTACATTATATCTGCGACCGTGAATGCCACTTGATCGGTAAATCCTGTCTAACTGCTATAGCCCGATTATACGGATTTGCGAACGTGACTTTCACGTTGATGTTCTGTGTTTTGCTGTGATGTTGCGGATTGGTCGTGGGGGATAGCCTGGATGCATTGCTAGTACAGTTTTTGTTGTATTATGTACATTTAGTATTGCGAGGCGAGCGTCCGACATGTGGACTGCCGTCACTGCCTGTTTGTATTATTATTTTGGGGCACGGCCAGGTTGCGGTCGATGTACCCGTTGTATCTATATTTTACTTTCTGTACTTGAATTACCCCAAGGTGGGGTGCATGGATAGCCGGATTCTAGAAGGAAACAAGCCCGTATCTCATGGCATTGGGATGGAGGGGGCTTCACTCTAAGATTGGCGGGGTATTCGCCGCACTCGTAGGGGGTACAGGTTGACCCAGGAGGGGTGCCCAAGTTACCGGATTCCGTGAAGTGCCGGGTGGTCCATTCACGTTGCTGAAGGAGGCTGCCTCGCTTCAGGTTTTGGCGGGTAACTTTCCGCGACCGTAGGGGTCTAGGATTTCATTGCACAGGCTATCCACACGACCAGGGGAACGTCGGGTTTCAGTAGTGGCTCTGTGAAACCCGGGGATCCCAGATATCTGTATTGTTCTGTGATGCTGTACATTTCTGTGATGTTGCATTTTTTATCATGCCTTGAGCGAAATATTATATATTGGTATATATATATTAGTAGATGTTGTATATGTTTTGCATCCGCGCTAGTCCAGTCCCCGCTCTGTCGTTAGTTAGCTAACCTAACGGGTAATGACGGGACCCAGTGGCGAATGCGGATGGCATATACGTACATCAGTATATTTTCGTTTTTTTGTGGTGTGATCAATTGATGGGACTAGGTTGATTCGGATCAATGCAAGTTAAAAACAAACCTAATCTGATGTTGTTGGAACACTTTTCAAAAAGCTGTTATTGCAAGGACGTTCACTTTTGTTTTGCATCGTGGTATTCAGTTGGAATATCCTGCTCCTCAGTCGACGAGGCGAGGGCCGAGATCCTTTCACCGGGAGTGACCCCTTGGACAAAAAGTTTGCGTCAGGGCAATGACTTCACTATAGCCGATTACTTTTGGTTTTTACCTTGGTATTTAGTTGGAATATCCTGCACCTCATTCTATGGGGAAAGAGCCGAGATCCCTTCACCAGGAGTGACCTCTTTAGCAAAGGTTTTCGTCACTATATTTTCATAAAAGCTATCCGTTCCTTCAATGATATCAAGTTCATTACGTTAAAGGTTTTCGCCAGAAACCATTCGTAGCCCTCCGTCGTTTCATATGGGTGGTTAATAGTTTTCAAGCTGTGTTTGT
Organism: Agapanthus africanus; assembly: GCA_030015575.1. NCBI lineage: Eukaryota > Viridiplantae > Streptophyta > Magnoliopsida > Asparagales > Amaryllidaceae > Agapanthus > Agapanthus africanus. The sequence continues at coordinate 547,604,737 of CM057337.1, forward strand.
TGGCCAAAGTCAAGGCACAGTGATTGGTAGCTATTGGGGTATTCATATGAAGCATAGATAGATGCGTTGGTTTGGGGCAGTCGTACTACTATTTTGGCCAAAGTCAAGGGTATGTACGGGTGGGGTCAAATTAACCTGGAGAATGACGGGTAGAACTTGACATGGGACTTTTGATATGTTGGCCAAAGTCAAGGTCATAAGAGCATGGGGCAGAAATCACATCGGGAGTTTCAAAAGAACTGAAACTTGCCAGATATGCGCATACCTTCTAGAGTGCGATACCGTGAGCGGATTCCGTCACGTTATCATGCGATGATAGTTGGATCCCGATTCCCACTGATGAGTTAGTTTACTCCTCGGGTGACCCCGACTAATTCTTCTTTCAGGTTTGGAGGAGAATTCGAGGTGATGGTGGGAGGTTTCCAGATTAGATAAATTGGTAACCATTCTGATCTATGATAGAGTGCACGCTGAGTGTTTCTTTTCTCTCTCTCTTTGGCAGCGACCATTGACCCGACCCTAAGACTATTACTTAGTGACCAAAATTAACCGAACCTTCTTAAACACTGGCTTTTGGATTGTCAGAGTTGCAAACCTCATTGCCACTCCTACTTTTGCCCTTTTCTCCAGGACACCCCGTATTACTACGAACGTCCACTTCCATTGGACAAAACCATCGTATGGTAAGATACGAACTCGAAGGAATTTATTCGAGGATGGTTTCCGGTTCTGGAGAAAACGAATAGGACTATTCAGTTGTCTTTTCCTTTTACCTTCTCTCAGGTTGCGAGTGCTTCTTGGTTTAGGAGTAGTACACCTGTTACGCAAATGGGATAGTCTTCTTCCAAACCATAGGCAGGTGCCGACCGGTAGGGAATGAAGAAAACCAATTAGCCTAACGATTGTATACAGAAGATATTAAGTTAAGACAAAACAAGGGATTTGTAAGAGGGCAAAGTAAATTGCGACTGCTATTCACGACCAAACCAAATATTCCTTCGCCAATCCTAAATCACCTTTGTATTTCTCCAGGACACTCCGTATCACTACGAAGATCCACAGTTTATTGGATACTCCATCGTATGGTTATATACGAACTCGAAAGGAACTTGTTCCAGTTCGGGGATGGATTCTGGTTCAGGAGAAATAGGAATGAGGTTTATTCGGTTGTCTTTTATCTTCACCTTCTCTCGCATTGCGAGTGTTCCTAGGATTAGGACAGTACACCCATTATTCTTATTGGATAGTCTTCTTCCAAACCATAGGCTGGTGCCGAACGGTAGGGAAGGAAGAAAACCATTTGGCCTAAAGGGGTGTGCAGAAGGTAATGACTAAAGACATATAAAGGGATTTGGAGAGGTGGCAAAGAATTATACGGTTACAGTCGTGAATCTGGAAGAGGCATTACTAGAAATACCGGGATACCCATCGAATCATTTCAATGTTTCAGTTTCACTGTGTACAGTTAAACAAAAACTGATTTCCCGATTAGATACTTACTCCAGGGTATGTATTTACCAGGTATGAGTCTCACATCTGTATGGTCTTACAGATGATGAGTGGAAGTAAGTTATTGGGAATTAGGTGATCGTCCTCATTATATCGGGATTCGTTGTAATCAGTGATATTTGAGGAAGTCACCTGGGTTGTTTGCCGGACGGCAAATATTTGGTTTTGAATATCCGTTGTTATGCACCAATTTCAAATTGATATATCTGTACGTCTATTTTTATAGAGTGAGATATACCTTTTTGAAATTATGTCGATGACATTTACCTATATCAGTGGATGGTTAGGTAAGGAGCATTAAACAGCGGTGTAATTCTTCTTAACCATAAGTACAGTTTTCAACCTACGATACATAGGGAATGAGTTATTAGACTCAAGGGGCTTATACAGAGTATTGTATGTTGTCCAGGGTCCATCAGGACAGAGGGGTTGGTCCTCGTACTATATTCGGTTTACTTATGACTTCTCTAGTTTTTAGACAGGTGTTTCGTAGAAACACAGGGTCCAAATTTTGAGAAGTTATAGATATTTGAATAAAGTAGAGAACCAGGTGTTGCAAGTATCGGGATTCTTCAAGTTGATCGAAGATGTAGATACTTGTGTATGGTATTCAGTTGATAGTAATGATTAAGAGAACTTTCTTCTCTTTCAGGTTACTCATAATTGGAAGCATTCCTAAGTTGAATTACGCTGATCGGCCTCCTTCCATTTAGTTGACATGCACTGGAGACAGCTGCATGATTTGAATTTGGTTCAATTAAATCAGCGCCTCTGGTTCTATATTGGATATAGAACAGTTCATATCTTAACGATGTTAAGATACGGGGAGTTGTCTGGCTTATGATTAAAACAAGACTCTGGATAACTCAAGGCACATTTCTGTAATGGCTGTTTGTGGGTTGACCCAGGCTATGACGAGGGTTGACTTTCTACCATCTGGCAGATCAATAGAAATATTGTTCTAGACTCGCCACAATTTTAAATAAAATGGATTTTTTTCAGAAAACAGTAGTGGGAGTATGGTAGAACTGGAAGTGATTCCAGAACCACAGACGATTACTGAAGATTCCAAAGGAACCTAAAGATTCAATCTGGCTTGACATTCCATTGGCCACTCCGCAGATGAGGTGGGTAACTTCAGGCACCCGAGAGGTACTCCGGTAGCCCCAAGGACGGTGACAGGGAAGTTCTTGTTTACCAATACTTGCCATTGCTGTTGTTCCAGGCTGCGAGACCCGGCAGGAGGATGAGTGTAGCATCGTCCTAAACTGGCTTTAGAAGTGTACGTCTATATGACTCTGTCAGAGGGTTGTCGTAGTCAGTGGGAGCAGCGGAAGCATTGGTGGACAGGTGGCCTATGTCTATTTATAGACTAAAGCAGATGTAGAGGAGATAGATCATCAATTTCTGATGTGACAGTCATAGGTTTGACTTCATCAGAATAGGGGATGGATCTGTTAAGAAGGTAGTAGAGTGTGATGTGATGGTATTTGGATGACATACACAGAATAGGAAAAGAAACTCCTATACTACGATCGGTTATACTTTGGTCGTCACACAGTGGTTTCTCCATATGGGACTTGGACATTATATCTGACATACTGGTTACTAGATCTATGGTTTTAGATCTAGATTTGGGTGGTTTTCCAGTTATGGGTACTTAGACAGCATTCTAAGAGTATTTAGAATGGATGACTCCTGGCACGGTAGTGTACCTGCAGGTGATGGAGTCACCCTCTCTAAAGGTGTCTTACAGACTAAAGGGGAGAGGATGTGCATGATTGGAAGATCACTTGCTCAGGCAATTGAGTCAATCATAAGATGTCAAGTACCACGCCAGATGTTGTTCTTGCACTAGATGCAATAAGTTGACATTGATCCAATCCTGGAAAAACAGTCGGAAGCAGTTTTAGAACATAAGTGGATGTTCTAGGGATATGATAACAACAGCCTCATTCGAGAGACAGTTATCATTCCAGGATTCCAAGGTGACCTGGACGACAAGGAGGTTGCCAGAGTTATAGTTTTCCTTCTAAGAGGGGCAGTATTTTGGACAGGTGGTCCAAGGCAATACTGAGGGAGGCATGGCGCAGGATACTGATTAAGTTCGGTTGACGATACAGTCTAAGAAGTTTGGATTTGGAGTTCATTTATGAGCCAGGTCCCATCAGACATCCAGACATATTCTGAGACAGGTATTGCTCATTTCGGGAGATGGCTTTCTCCGCAAACATGAGATATATAGAGACATAGAAAGAAACATCCGAGCGGATCCACTCACTGAGGCTATTCCTCGAACGCAATAGTTTCGCAAACGGGCTTTGTGAGACTGACTAGTAGAGGAGTTGGGTGTTCGGAATCACACAGGCTGTGAGTATGCGACATCGCAATAATTAGCCTTGAGTGCAAGTGGAAGATTGTTGGAGATAGTGCCCTCAGAGATAATTATTGGATCACAGGCACGTGATTGCAATGATTGAGGGAGGACTTATCCCAGGAGGACAGTCTTACTCGAGATGATAGTATGCTATCTGGTTTATCTTTATCATCGTGTACTGCTTTAGGTGACCTGACATGTCGCTATTACATGTTGATAGAGCCCCTAGGATTCTTGCTTGACCACCAGCAGTATGAGGGCGATCATATAAGTGGGAGCTGGGGTCTATAAGTACATCCTTAAAAGGTCCCTAGTCGTGGGAGTTTCAAGACAGGGCATCGATACTCCAGAGTAGACTAGTGTATACATTCGAGACCCCGATGAGGGGCGGTGGCCGGTCTCACAAGCCACTGGTGTCAGTTGGTTCACCTAAGATGTATACAGGTGCTCATTAGGTTATGAATACACCGGACAGGACTCGCCGGGAATATGCTAGTTGGTCTTATACCTGACGTCAGATAGCAGTTCCCTGGTGGCTTGTGTACAGGTTAGTTCATCGACCTGGGGATCGTCATTTGTCTCGTGTGAGTTCCCACTGTACTTTGATTACTACCCTACCACACTCAAAGGAGATGTGCAAACAGGTTTTAGTTGGGTACAGTCCCGAGCCACATGGAGGCAGTGAGCGGATCTTCAGGGGTTCGTCACTCCCGGTATTGGGGGTGAGGTCGCGCTGTGTCTAGGAGAGCCATTACACGAAGCCCTCGGCCGAGGCAGGAGATTTACTGGTCGGTATTCCAATAGTATCTCAGGGTGTTCTGGGCTACACTCCGACACGACTTGTACCGCTTTTGGGGGTCTGACTTTTACCAACCCCATAGGCCCGCCATGCGATGCTTAATGAAGAACGGACCGGACTGTACGGATTTTGTCACTGACAGGCTCAGTAGGGTGTCAGGATGAGTTCGCTCATCGACGTCCCTTTCGGTCAATAGCTGGTGGCCCGTCACGTATGGCTAATACCTCTAACGTGCTAGTGGTTAAATCTACAGCCATAGTATTGACGAGTCTTTAGAGTCCACCACACATACAGTTACTCAAGTTTCGGGCGAAACGCTGTAGAGTCCGTATAGAGATATGGCAGGGTTCGATCAGATACGTGCGGTATTGCACGGATCAGGATCAGACGGATAATACTAGCCGGCTTTGGTTTAAGCCGGATACTAGTATAGTATAGTGTAGATTTTGTCTCATTGCATTTGTATTTCGGTCGGAATACAGATGCGGGTACGTATGCACAGTAGCGGGGTTTTCCTGTAATTTATTACGGGACCAGTTTTCTGGAGTTGCCAGTTTGCTTTCCGTTTCGGCCATATTTATTTGTATGTTTCATTGGCCGAAGATTGGTGGAGGAGGGCTTATTTGCATTTGTGCAAATAAGCATTTGTGGAGGGTGTTCTTTGCATTTTGTTGTGTCATGATCACTTGAATTTTTGCTTCATGATAGTTTTCATGATGACTTGACCTTTGTTGGGTGATGATGGTAGTATGAGTGTTGGAGTTTCTTTGTGATCATTACTTATTATCATGGCCTTTTCTCTCTCTTACATTATTCTTGTGGCTACCTCTTTGTTACTCTCCCACACTCTCTCACTCTCTTGCTAATGCTTGGCCGGCCAAGGAAGAAGAGGAGGGCTGTCCCATTTTTTGGTGAGGGGTTTTTGTTCATTTGTATTGCACAAAATCCATTTAGCTCCATCTCCAAAAACTCCATTCCTCCACCATCTCAAAAGGCAACTCTATACAAACCCCAAATGAGATATAGATCTCTTCACTATTCTACAGCAAATCTTGGGCACGTCGACTCGCCAGCTTCGTGTCCGAGTTGCCTCGGTATAGAGGTAGGAGCCCGTAAAAGAAGCAGGCGACGTGGTGCCCTTCCGGCGAGGAGGTGGAGACCGGACATTCCGCGGGAGATCGGGATGACGGCGAGAAGACCGAAGGACACGGATCGCTCGGTATATCTCTCTTCCCCATCTTGTAGTTAGCTAGGACTAGTTAATGGCCCGATCCGGGTTTATAGTGCGCGGTGGTGCCGGTTTGAAAAATTAAAGTTAACCATCGCTTCCGCATTTTGGCCTCGGGATGGAGGCCGGGGCGCCGCCGTGCACTTATAGCTAGTCACCCGAGGATGAATGACTAGGACAGGTGGTTCGTTCGCCTACCCCGATGCGAGGTCATCAGATAGATTGATTCCAGCTAGAGACGACTTCACGCGGAGACGTTAAAAGTTAACAGATACGACCGAATGTCAGCAACCTATTATTCCAAGTTTAAAGTATTCGGAAAGGCATGCAGGCAATTCTATGGACCCTCTAGAAGAATGAAACCCTAACTCGACTTAATGACGGTGTGAAAGCCTTTAAACCTTAGGGTTTGTGGCAGTTCCGCAGCGCCATTAGTGAGGCTTTGGTTTGCCCTTCTATGGCTGGACCATCGATGCTGTGGTATGTACTCAATACTGTTGAACTGTTCCCAAGATGTTGAGCTCTTGGGGGATTATGAGGTTTTGACGAATCGATCGGATGGTTCGACTTCATTCGGATGCCAGGTGCTGAGATGCATTTCTTAGGAGACTCCAGATACGAGGATAGCCGTAGGAGCTCAGTCCATGCAGCCACGACGAGTCCAAAGCAGTCGATATTAAAGAAAGTGGAGTAAAGAGGTCCGTACAAGATCTGGATAAGATGACGTTCCAGTCCACCGACATCAGAGATGCGATACGCATGCCGAGGCATTGTACTTGGATATACCTTCCAGAAGGAGTCGCGATGAGTATGCGGCCATTCCGGAATGAGAACAGATCTAGTAAGGGACGATGACTTCCGGACAGTTCGGCAGAGACGAGATTTGGGAGAGATCTAGATAGGACCTTTCTGGAATAAATTATGAGAAACTTTGGACCCAAGAGTGGTGATGTTATGCACACCGGCATGACAGAGTTCAGGATCGTCGACGAGACATGCTATGAGTGACCACGACAGTTGGCCAGAGATTCTTGGAGGATGTGCTTGAGCGGGACTATTCCGCCATATTTGATTTCGGTATTTTGGACGATCTATTCGCATGACTGATTTTGATGATTGAGTTTCATGATATTTGTTTTCATGTACCATGGTTGCACCTACTGAGTATTTATGATTTTTGCACAGTTGTTGCACTTGATATCATTTTCGTACCTTGGTTTCGCATGTTTATAATTTTATGGGTTTCATACGGTTGAGTTGATTTTTGCGTATGTACGCACACGATTTGGTTTTTGCACTCGGTATAGTTCATATATGCTTGCAGTGCAGTGTTACATATGTTGTGCATTTAGATGCACTGGACTTCGATTTCGATTGTGATGTTCGATATTTGTTTTGTGCACCTTGTGCACCTGATTGGAATTTGCGCATATTCGGCTCTTGATATTGGATTTCATGATTTCGTGCACGATGGATGCACCTGATTTGGATTTTCGCGCATGTTGGGCACATGTTTTGAGGTGCGATTTTGGTGCACACCAAATGCACTAAATCGAGATTCTTCGTGCATGTCAGATTCACCTGATTTTGCTGTCAGGCACCCACGTTGCCTATGACAGATGTTTCGTGCACACCCGATGCACTTAGATCTTGTTTCTTTGCACATGTTGGCACATATATGGATTTTGATTTCCGTGCGCACCAGACACACGTAGTATTCGTATGCATATTTTGGGATTGATTTCTTATAGAGCAGTACGTTTTATGATATTTGCTATGTGTTTTCGTACTGAGCAGGACTAGTCAGAGGACAGTACCTGAATGTACTTTGTGTTAGTCATATGTATGCCCTAGAGGCCATTACTGTACATACGATGTATATTGTAGTGGATGCTTGGACATATATTGGGAGGACTTTCTTGCTCGACATGATAGTGTGCTATCTGGTTACTCTTTACCTTAACGTGTATACTGATTGTCTCTATGTTACATGTTGATAAAGCCCTTAGGATATGTACTCGACTACTGGGACTATGATGAGATCATACTAGTGGGGCCACGGTAGTCGATGAGTACATCCTATAACTATTCCTAGTCGAGGGTGTATCGAGAGAGGGCATCGATACACCAGAGTAGACTAGCGTATACGCATCTTGACCCATATGATAGGCGATGGATGATCCCATATCCATCGGTGTTTGACATCAAGGATGGTGTACGGGTGCTCAATGGAGACTGGGTACACTGGACGGACTAGCCGAGAACTCTCAGATGGTATTATACCTTACGTCAGATGGCAGTTCTCAGGTGACACTGGTACAGAGTAGTCTGTTGACCCGAGGTCGTCATAAAGTCTTGTGTGATTCCCACTGAGCTTTGATTTCCTTCATACCACGTCCAAGTGGGCGCGCAAAAAGGTGGCTTTTGGGTACTGTCTCGAATCACATGGAGGCAATGAGCGATAAGAGGGGATTCGTCTCTCCCGGTATAAGGAGTTGATGTTGTGATGTGTTCGATTGGCTATAACCGGAAATCGCTGGCCAGGGTTGCTGAGATTTACTGGTAAGTGTTACCAGTAGTTTCTCGAACTGTTATAGACCTCATATCGACACGACTTATCGAGCTATTGGGGTTTGACGTTTACCACCCCTAGGCGAGATATGCGACATATCAGACGACGAGACCGGACTGTACGGGAGTGTTACTGATTGGATTCATAGGAGAATGTACAGGCTTGCTTGTTGATCTTTTGAGAGCTCAATACCTGGGTGGCTGTTACGTTTAGCTGACCGCTTGCAGCTTGTTGGTGTTTGATATGATCATCACCTACTTCCGGCTTATTGACGATTCTTTAGTGTCCTACACAGAGGTTTCTTGGCTTAGGCAAAACTGAGTAGGGGCACATATCTGATATGTGCGGGACCGAGGACAATACGATATGTGATACCGTATTCTATTCTCGCGATATTTGATATCAGCCGGGTCATCGGATCAAGTGTTGATTCGATAAATCGGTAAGGATAAATATTAGTCGGTTATATGCGATATAGCTGTAAGTCCATGTTGCCCACCCCGGTGCTTGCGGGGAGGCGGAAAACGGAATAAAAATCGGATTTTTATCGAACTAGGCAACATGGACTAGCTTAAGGAGGATCTTTGCTAAACAAAAACTAACTAAAAGCAAACTAGATTTAGCTGTATGGAAGAAAGGTTATACCTTGGGCTTTATGTCCTTCTCTCCTTGCTCCTTGGAGTGGAAGAAAGAGATCACCTTGTCGCCTTCTCTAGTCGAAGAAGGATCCACCCGAGAGCCTCAACCTTTGGCTTCAACTTCAAACTAGAAGTAACTAAGGTGCTAGAAGTGCTAATCCTAGAACCTTAGATGAGAGTAGAGATTACTTTGGAGAGGTTTAACTCAAGCTCAAGTGTTTCTCAACACATGAGAGGGGAGAGCTTGAGAGAGAGAGGAAGAGGAGGAGAGAGAATCAATATAATAGAATGAGAGAATAATAGAACCATTCTCACATATATGTGTGAATTATGTAAAAAGATAATTGTCATGGTTTAATCAAGACTTGACCATTATCATTTCACATTAAATGAAAATTTCAAGGATCAAAGAGCATCTTTCATATGGAATGATGATGGCGAACATGTCAACCAAGGTCAACAAGTCAAGTATGGTCAACATGTCAACAACCCTAACCATGCACAATTATATATAACTAATATTAATTAATCATAATACACACATAAGCATTAGGGTTAACAAAATGACAATGGTCATTAACCCTAATCAAAATCCTCTGCCTCTGTCTCAGTCAACTGTGCATACGCACCCGTATTCGTGATCCGAGAAACACGAATACAAAGAGATAAAACCAATCCCAAATCATATACTAGGATCCGGATTAAACCAAAGCCCGCTAGTATAAGCTGTCCGGACAGCAAACATGCACAAGTGCGCGGATGTGAACGAACCCTGTCGCAAAACCATGCGAACCCTACTAATTTTGCCTAAAGGCGAATAGCTCTCTGTGTGGGACTCTAAAGACTCGACACTACGCTTGCAGTGGGTTTAACCACAGACCGCAAGTGGCACTAGCTGTACGTAACGATCTCCAGGTAGATGCCGATAAGAAGACTGACGAGGTGACCCCATCTGAACTCCTACTGAGCCTGTATGTGACAGTCTCCGTACAGTCCGGTCTGTTCGTCTGATAAATCGCATGGCGGGCCTAGGGGGCGGTGAACGTCAGTCCCCTAATAGCGGTACAAGTCGTGTCGGAGTGTAGCCCAGAACACCCTGAGATTACATTGGAAACCTACCAGTATATCTCGCTTGCCCTTGCCAGGGACTACTCGTGTAATGGCTCTCTTGGACACAGCGCGATGTCAACCCCCAATACCGGGAGAGACGAATCCTGTCTAACCGTCACTGCCTCTAAGTGCTTCAGGACTGCACCCAACTACTACCTGTTTGCACGACTCCTTTGAGCCATGGTAGGGTAGTAATCAAAGTACAGTGGGAACACACTCGAGGCGAAGTGACAGTGTCAAGTCAGCGGACTAAGCTTTGCTCATGTCACCTGGGAACTGATAACTGACGATAGGTATAATACCAACCAACAGTTCCCGACGAGTCCTGTCCAGTGTACTCGTAACCTAACGATCACCCGCATACTATCTCAAGTACGACGTACTGACGGCTGTGGGACAGACCGTCTCCCATGCTGGGATGAGAAGCGCTTACGCTAGTCTACTCCGGAGTATCTATGCTCTGTCTCGATAGTCCAACGACTAGGGACCTGTATAAGGATGTGCTTATGGATTACCCAGCCCCCACGAGTGTGAGCGCCATCACAATGCTGGTAATCAAGCAAAGATCCTAAGGGCTCTACTAATATGTTATGTAAGTGATATGCTAAAAGAAACACATGCACATATTGAAGTAGAGACAAACCAAGTAGCATACTACCATTTCGAGCAAGATTGTATATACAACTGTGAATATCCCAAGCTTCCATCAAGTAATATGCATACTAGTATGATACAGTAATGGCCTCTAGGGCATATACACTAATAATCTCCCACTTGCACTAAGGCCATGTACTGGCGTATTGAAGACCTATCATCTCGATCAGCCGCTCGAACTGAGTCTGGGGTAAGGCCTTCGTGAATGGATCTGCAGTGTTATCTTCTGAAGCAACCCTCCGAACCTCGATCTCCTGGCGATCCACGATCTCCCTGATCAGGTGATACTGCCTCAAGATGTGTCTGGATTTCTGATGGGACCTGGGTTCCTTCGCAAAAGCTATAGCCCCGTTGTTGTCGCAATACAGAGGTATTGGATCAACAATGGACGGAACCACCTGAAGTTCTTTTAAGAACTTCCTCATCCAGACAGCTTCTTTTGCGGCAACAGATGGAGCGATGTATTCCGCTTCCATAGTCGAGTCAGCAACGGTTTCCTATTTGGAGCTCTTCCAACACACCGCCCCTCCATTGAGGGTAAAGAAAAAACCCGACATGGACTTGGAATCATCCTTGTCATTCTGGAAGCTGGAGTCAGCAAAGGCCTCAATCTGGACGTCTTTTCCGCCATACACCAAGAACATCTCCTTAGTCCTTCTCAGGTACTTGAGAATGTTCTTTAGCGCTATCTAATGTTTCTCCCCAGGGTTTGACTGATACCTGGTTACCACACTCAGTGCATAAGCCACATCTGGTCTGGTACACAACATCGCATACATTATAGAGCCTACCGCAGAAGCGTAGGGTATAATAGACATGCGATCCCTCTCCAAATCAGTCTTGGGAGACATCTCTTTTGATAGGGTGATCCCGTGACAAGCCGGTAGATTACCGCGCTTGGAATCTTCCATACTGAATCTTTTCAGTATGGTGTTGATGTACCTGGACTATGAGAGTCCTAAAATCCTCTTGGATCTGTCACGGTAGATCCGGATCCCCAGAATGTATGAAGCATCACCCAGGTCTTTCATGGAGATCCTGTGTGACAAGAACCCCTTGACAGATTGTAACATATGAATGTCATTTCCTATTAAGAGAATGTCATCCACGTATAAAACGAGGAATACTACAGTTCTCGCTACAAATCTACAATAGATGCATGGTTCATTGGGATTTTTGATAAAGCCAAATTCCTTGACCGTCTCATCAAAACAGATGTTCCAACTCCGCGATGCCTGCTTTAGTCCATAAATGGACTTAAGCAACTTGCACACCTTTCCGCTGCTCCCACTCTGAATGAAACCCTCTGGCTGGTCCATATAGACACACTCCTCTAAATGTCAATTTATAAACGCAGTCTTTACGTCCATCTGCGAAATTACATAATCGTGGAAGGCAGCAATGGTAAGAAGGATCCGAATGGATTTCAGCATGGCTACTGGATAAAAGGTTTCGTCATAGTCCAAACCAGGTCGCTGACGAAAACCCTTTGCAACCAGTCTAGCTTTATAGGTCTCAACCTGTCCATCTACACCAATCTTCCTTTTGAAGATCCATTAGCATCCTACGGGTTTTACCCCATCTGGAGCAATGTCCAACGTCCATACTTTGTTAGTGTACATGGACTCCATTTCGGTCCGCATTGCATCCAGCCATTTTACCGAGTCAACGCTCTGTATGGCTTGCTGGAAGCTAGTAGGCTCATCACAATCTATGATGCAATCCTCTCTATCCCCGTCAATGAGAAAACCGTAGTATCTCTCGGGCGGATGAGACTGCCTACTACTCCTGCGGAGTGGCGTAGGAATGTCCTGATCTTTCGAACCTTCTGGTTCTACTAAGCTTTCAATAATAGCTCGTGGTTCTGGAATTTCTTCCAGTTCTATTGCGCTCCCACTTATTTCTTTTTCTCTGAACTGGTGTTCTAGAAAGTGGGCATGGCGAGAAACAAAGACCTTTTGTTCCTCTTTGCAATAGAAGAAATATCCCTTAGAGTTCTTTGGATATCCCACAAACTTGCACTGTACTGAGCGTGCCTCGAGCATGTCCGCATGCTGCTTTTTGACAAAAGCTGGACATCCCCATATCTTAATGTGATTAAGATAGGGTCTCTTCCCACACCACATCTGATATGGTGTAGTAGGCACAGTCTTAGTTGGAACTCGGTTCAAAAGGTATGCAGCTGATTCTAGAGCATATCCCCAGAACGATCGCTGCAACTTAGCGTCACTCATCATGGACCGTACCATATCCAATAGGGTTCGGTTCCGTCTCTCCGATACACCGTTATGTTGCGGAGCGTATGGAGGAGTGAGCTGAGAGAGAATTCCATTCTCTTTTAAGTAACCCGGGAACTCGGCACTCAAGTATTCACCACCTCGATCAGATCTCAGTGCCTTGATACTTTTGCCTGTTTGTTTTTCTACTTCATTCTTGTATTCCTGGAATTTTTCAAAAGCCTCGGATTTATGTTTCATTAAGAAGACATATCCGTACCTTGAAAAGTCATCCGTAAAAGTAATGAAGTAAGAATAACCGCTTCGTGCAAGTGTAGACATTGGACCGCACACGTCGCTGTGTACGAGTCCCAAGAGCTCGCTCGCTCTTACTCCGTGTCCAGTGAACGGAGTCTTTGTCATCTTTCCTTTGAGACAGGATTGACAAGTTGTATACGATTGATATTCGAACGGATCCGAATATCCTTCTGTATGTAACTTAGTCAACCTTCTCTCATTGATGTGACCCAGTCTACGATGCCATAAGAAATTTTTATTAATTTCTGGAGACTTTCTTTTGTGTGTATTCTGGACACTGAAAATCTGTGATTGGTTTAATACGTATATACCGTTATTTAATGTACCTGACCCAATCAAAACTTGATTAAGGTGAATGTTCACTACATTACTTACAAATGCAAATTCATAACCTTCTTTAGATAATAAAGATACCGAAATGATATTACAGGTTGCATTTGGTACAAAATAACAAATATGCAAAACCAAAAAGTGTCCATCCGACAATCCCAGGTGATAGTCCCCCACGGCCTCAGCATCCATGCTAGCTCCATTTGCAACTCTGAGGGTCATATTATCTTCCTTCAAAACTCTACGCTTTCTCAACGCCTGCAAAGAATTACAGATATGAGATCCTGATCCGGTATCCAATACCCAGGAAGTAGAGTTTATTGATAGACAGTTTTCAATAACATACACACCTGAAGCTGAAGCCGCAACTCGCTTCAGATCCTGGGTTCTGGCCTTCCAAGCCTTGCAATCCTATTTCCAGTGTCCACTTTTATGACAGTAGAAGCATTCTTCCTTCCCCACCAGCTTTCCCGCTAACTTTGTTGCCTTTCTTTATCCCTTCGTATCCATATTACTGACACCGCCTCTTGGTTTGGCGGGGGCTTTCTTCTTCTTACCCTTGGCTTTCGCCCTGGACCTAGAAGAGGAAGATCCTCCTACAAACAAAGTGGATGTCTCCCTACCTTTCTGTAGGGTGCCCTCAGCACTCCTCAACATGTTCAGAAGTTCGGAAAGTTCAACCTCCTTTCCTTGCATATTGAAGTTAAGGATAAACTGGGCGTAAGTGGAAGGAAGGGACTGGAGAATCAAATCAGTGTAGAGTTCATTCTCCAACGTGGTCCCAAGATCCGCGAGCTCCTCTATGTAGCCAATCATCTTAAGCACGTGTTCCGCTACCGATGATCCAACGGCCAATCTTGCCGAAAATAGCTTCTTCGACACTTCGTATCTGGCGATACGAGACTGCTCTCCATACAGTTCTTTTGTATGGAGAAATATGGACTCTAGGTCTATATTCTCATGCTTCCTGTGATGTTCGTTGTCCATTGAAGCAAGCACGAGGCATTTGGCCTTCGCGCAATCGATCTCCCATGTCTTACGGATTTCTTTATCCGCGACGCTGGAGGTGGGACCTGGGACAGGGGGAGCTTTGGTGGTAAGGACATACCCTAACTTGTCGTAAGTGATTGCCATCTTGACATTCCTGAGCCAATCTTTGTAGTTTGGCCTTGTCAGTATGTTTTTATCTAGTAATAACTTATGTCCGGTCTTGTTGAATGGTCGCTGCAATTAGGAGAGAGAAAAGAAACACCTTAGCATGATGCTCTTGCAAGTTTAGAGTGGTTTTTAGTTTGTCTAAACAGGATGGCTCCCACTGTCTCTCGAATCCCTTCTCAAACCATAAAGAAAAAATTAGTCGGGATCAATCTCACCGTACAATACTTGCTTAACCGTTCATCCAGGCCAGTGTCAGTACTTCGAGGGAGGTTTTTCAACGCTTTCGCGAAGTTCCTTAATTAAGTAACCTCTTTTCCCTGTAGGCGTAGCCCCGCTAACACCTTTCTAGACACCTACTAGGTTTATAGCATTGATCGTTAAGTGAGAGATTTCCCGAGGAGTAGCATATACTTACAGTAGGATCGGGATCCAAATATCATCGCGTGATAAAACCGAAGGAATCCTCCCAGAATCATCACACTCCAAATGGTATGCAGCGTTAGCAAGTTTCAGTACTTATGAAACTCCCGATGTGGATTTTTTCCCCATGCTCTTATGACCTTGACTTTGGCCAAAATATCATAAGTCACATGTCAAGTTCTACCCGTCATTCTCCTGGTTAATTTGGACCCACCCGTACCTACCCTTGACTTTGGCCAAAATGGCAGCACGACTGTCCCAAACCAACGCATTTACCTATGCTGCACATGAATACCCAATAGCTACCAATCACTATGCCTTGACTTTGGCCAAAATACATAGCTTGAATACTTTTTGACCATTCATGTGGAATGACGGAGGGCTACGAATGGTTTTGGCGAAACCGTGAACGTAGTGAACTTGATATAATCGATGGAACGAGATAGCTTTTAAAAGGAGTGTTTCAAGCTTCGCATTTAAAAGTTTAGTTTTGAAAAGAACCGAGTGGTTTTCAAAGTGTTCCAATCGACTTTTACTTGGTTTATTTTCTTGCATTAGTTCTTTTAATGCGTCCCATCATTTAATCCTACCATTGCAGAAAACAACCAAAATATGACGTATGCTTATGCCATTTGCAGGGTTCCTAGGCACACTAATGAGGTCTCACAAGGCATCAACCATGCCAATTTAAAAATTACAAGTGCCGAGAAACCCTAATACGGATCGTTGACTAGAGATTAGGCGAAACAAGCAACTAGTTAACAACTTAACTAAGAGTAAACGGAAATACAACCTTTGTGGATCCGGTCCTCCACCTCCATAGCTCCGTGAAGATGACCCCTCGCTGCGATCATCGGATCCCGGACTCTAGCATCGGCTTCATCGGAAAAATGGGCGGGCTAGGTCGTCGACTTCGATGCCGAAGATGATCTACGTCGAGGCAACACAAGATCAAGCTCCAACTTCACCAAGTCATGAAACTTGTGAAGGAAACACCCTATACTACTTGGCAAGTGGTAGAGGATGAAGAAATAGGAAGTGGGTTCACTTAAAATTGGATTTCTCACTCTTTTTCTCATGTTGCCATTGATGGAAGCAAGCTTTTCTTCATCTTCAAGAAGGAGAAGAAGAAGTAAGAATATGATAAGTATTAAAAGAATTATCTTAAAAAGAAAATCCCATTCATTCTTATCATAATAGCAACCATGGTTAAGTGTAGAGAATAAACTAAAGTTAAAGTGAATGGTTAGGGTTGAGGAAGGAAACAAAATGGTCAACCATTTCAAAGCTTCATGAAGCTTCAAAGATAATCCAAAGATAGCCACCATTTTATTTCTTTCTAAAAAGAATAAATGAATAAATAAATAAGCAAATAAATCAAATGAAACCCTAACCATTAACTAACCATGGTTTAATACAAACATACACCCAAGTTTGCATGTATCATCAAACATGATACAAACTAGTGCACAAAAATATATCACATATACTACTTGTGCACATCAAGTGAGAAAATCCATTTTAAGTGAACAAATATTAGTTAATGCAAAGTAATATATCAAATATATAATTATACATTAAATCATTAAATCAACACTTGATTTAACGATCCGGTCATATCGCATATGACCGACTAATATCCAATGTATCGGCTTATCGAATCAATCCTCGATTCGATAACTAAGTTATATCACATACAACCAATCGATACATTCATCGCGAGAATAGAATACGGTATCACATACACACATTATTCTCGTTCCCGAACATATCTCATATGCGCTCCTATTTCATTTCGCTTGAGCCAAGAAACCTCTGTGTAGGACTCTAAAGACTCGTCAATACGCCGGCAGCAGGTGATGATCATATCAAACACCCACAAGCCGCAAGCGGTCTGCTAAACGTAACGGCCACCCGGGTATTGAACGATCCGAAGATCGACGAGCAAGCCCGCTCATACTCTTGTGAATCCAACCAGCAACACTTACCGTACAGTCCGGTCTGTTTGTCTGATATGTCGGATATCTCGCCTAGGGGTGGTAAACATCAGACCCCAATAGCTCGATAAGTCGTGTCGATATGAGGTCTATAACAGTTCGAGAAACTACTGGTAACACTTGCAGTAAATCTCAGCAACCCTGGCCAGGGATTTCCGGTTATAGCCAATCGAACACAGCGCAACATCAACTCCCTATACCGGGAGAGACGAATCCCCTCCTATCGCTCATTGGCTCCATGTGATCCGGGACTGTACCCAAAAACCACCATTTTGCACGCCCTCTTGGACGTGGTAAGGTGGAAATCAAAGCACAGTGCGAATCACAAAAGACTCTATAACGATCTCCGGTCCACAGGCTAACCTGTTCCAGTGTCACCAGAGAACTGCCATCTGACGTGAGGTATAATACCATCCGGGAGTTCTCGGCGAGTCCATCCATTGTACCCAGTCTCCACTAAGCACCTATATATCATCTCTGATGTCAAACACCAATGGATATGGGATCATCCATCGCCCACTTGTATGGATCGAGAAGGTATACGCTAGTCTACTCTGGTATATCGATGCCCCGTCTCGATACACCTACAACTAGGGACCTTGAAGGATGTACTTATGGACTACCATGTCCCCACTAGTATGATCCGCATCATAGTCCAGGTAGTCAAGTACACATCCTAAGGGCTTTACCAACATGTAACAGAAAGACAATCAGTGTACACGTTAAGGTAAAGCGCAACCAGATAGCATACTATCATGTCGAGCAAGAAAGTTCTCCCTATATATGTCCAAGCATCCACTACAATATATATCCTATGTATAGTAATGGCCTCTAGGGCATACATATAACTAACAATCTCCCACTTGCACTAGGGCCATCTGATAGCAGTGGTTGTAGTATCTCATACTCAACCATCCCATAAAAGTCTCTCTCTGGGAAAAGGCCTTTGTGAGTGGATCCGCCGTGTTGTCCTCTGAGTCTACTCTCCTAACCTTGATCTCCTTGGAGATCAACCATCTCCTTGATCAGGTGATACCGCCTTAGAATATGTCTGGATCACTGATGGGACGGACGTTCCTTGGCATAAGCCACAACTATATTGTCACACAATGGGAGGAACAAAGTTCATCTCATGAACTAATATACACCCAGACTTCCTCTTTGGTAGCATCTTTGGTAACGATGTATCTTGCCTTTATTGTCCAGTATGTCACGGTATCTAGCCTGGAACTCTTCCAACATACCGTCCCTCCATAGAGGGTAAAGACAATGCCTGTGACTGACATTCAGTCGTCCTTATCACCCTGGAATACTTTCAGTGATTCTCCCCAGGATCGATTGATACCATATCACCACATCTAGTGAGAATCCTAACATCCATTTAGATCTATCTCATAGATCCAAAACCCAGGATTGAGTAGGTATCATTTTGATCCTATGTGGAGAATCATTGTGATAAGCGGAGATTGATCGAGCGTAGCATTGGAAACTCCTTCCCTATCATGAGTATGTCATCTATGTACTTTACGAGGATCGTCACCATACTCCCTACTACCTTTTTGTTTATACACGGTTCATCTACCATTTTGATGTTGTCAAACTCTTTGACTAATCCATCAAAACAGATGTTCCAACTCTGCGATGCCTGCTATATCACATAAAACATCTTGCACACGTTTCCGCTGCTCCCACTGTCTACGAAGCCCTCTGAATGTGTACTTAAAGACTCTCTTTTCTAAAACATCATTTTAGAAAAGCAGTCATGACACCCAACCGTCAGATATCGTAGTCATGGTACGTAGCCGTGGCAAGTAGGATCCGGATGGACTTAAGCATAGCCACTGGAAAAGGTTTTATCATTATCCACTCCTGGTCGATGAAGAAAACCTTTAACAAGTCTAGCTTTGAATGTCTTAACTTTTCCATCTACACCAAATAATCTTCTCAAGATATACTTGCTCCTGATGGGGATTTAACCCTTCAGATATAGCAACCAAAGTCTATGCTTTGTTGGTGTACATGGATCCCATCTAAGATCGCTAAGCATCCAGCCATTCTTACAGAGTCCCTACTCTTGATGGCCTGCTCGAAACTAGTTGGGTTATCATCTCATGATGCATTCCTCGCTCCCACTGTCATAGAGAAACAAATGTATCTCTCAGGTGGGTGAGAAACCCTACTAGATCGGCAGAGAAGCTGAGGTTCGTTGGTATCTACTGAATCCTTTGGTTCTACCATATCATCTGCTCTAGTTTGTATAGCTGGAACCTTTCCAGTTCTACATAACAGATCTTGCCTCGAGCTTGTCCGGATTTTGCTTTTAGACATAGTCCGGACAACCCCAAATCTTATCCAACTTTAGATATGGGCTTTTCCCTTTCCATATCACATATGAAGCGGTAGGCAACTGATTTGATTGGAACCCTATTCAATAGGTATGCAACTTCATAAGTGCATAACTCCCAAAAGCAAATAGGTAACTCAGTAGTACTCATCATAGAGCACACCATATCCAATATGGTGCGATTGCTCCGCCCCGATACACCGTTGTGCTGTGGTGTATACGGAGGAGTAATGCTGAGAGGGAATCTCATTCTCCTTTAGAATAATCCAGGATTTTCGTGCTCAGGTACTCTCCTCCTTGATCACATCAAATGACATAATACTTATACCCGTTTTGGTTCTCTATTTCTAACTTATATTCTGTGAATATCTCAAAAGGTTCGGACTTGTGTTTCAACAGGAACAAATGTCTGAATCTTGAGAGATTATTAGAGAATGTAATGAAATACAAAGAACCGGTCTTCGTATGTGTAGACAGGGGACCTACAGACATCAACATGTATCATCCCAAAAGTTCACTAGCTCTTTCTCTGTTTCCAATAAACAGAGCTATGGTCATTTTATCTCTGTGACATGATTGGCAAGTTTCACAAGATGTAAATTCAAACTGATTTAAATATGCATCTAAAATGTAACTTTAGCTAGTCGGGTCGCATTGATATGACCTAGTCTACAATACCTCAAGAAGGATCCGTTCATTTCTGAACTCTTCCTCTTGTGTGTGTTCCGTATACTAAGAACAATAGTTTGATTTAGAACATCAATGCTTTTAGATAACGTGCCTGAACCGATCAACTTTTGATATAGGAAATGTTCAAAAGATTATCTAACAATACAAAATTATATCCTTTCTTTACTAATAAAGAGACTGATATGATATTGTATATCAGGTTCGGTATCTAATAACATTGGTTCAAAATCAATGTATTTGGAATACAGGATGACATTGACCAACAGACTTGGCTGCAACACTTGCACCGTTTTCTGTCTTATGAAACTTATCACCCGTTCTCAGTTCTCTACCTTTTTGTAGCCCATGTAACAGATTACATATGCGGGATCCTGATCCGGTATCACATACTCAGGATGTAAAGGATACTGAGAAACAGTTCTATGTAACGAACACACCCGAAGAAGATGCATCAACATGCACTTTCCTCGTTTGGGCGGCACGGGAAATCTGGTATTCCCTAATTTCCTGCTCTGTCTTATAACAATTATAAGTTGGAGCGGGACCAACGTTCCCCAGCTCAGTATAACAAGCGGGTTCGGTCAATATATCCGTATTATTATCTTGATTAAGGCATGATATGGTTGCTACCTGGAGAGAGAGAGAGAAGAAAACACTCTGCATGCGCTCTTGCAAGATCAGATTGGTTATTATTTTATCTAATCAGGATGGCTCCCACTATTTTTATCAAATCTTCCTTCAAACTCTAAAAGGAAAGACTAGCCGGGATTAATTACACGCTACAGGTTCGCCAATCTTTCAGCCAGGCCAATGTCGGTACTTTGAGGGAGGCCCCCGTGCTTTCGCACGAACCTAATTAATGTAAATCTCGTTTTTCCAGAGGCGTAACCCCGTTGACACCTTTCTAGACACCAACTTGATCGGCTAATTGTAATATGTAAAACTCTCCCAGGAGTAACTCTTACTCGCAGTGGGTATCGGGATCCAACTATCTCATAGAAGGTATGCAATCACATTGCAAATTTCAACACTTGAAATTCCCGATAATTTTGCCCCTAGCGTCCTATGACCTTGACGGAGGCCAAACTACCCATAGTTCGCTAGTCAAGTTCAACCCATCATTTCCTGATTGAATTAAACCTACCCGCACGACCCTTGACGAAGGCCAAACAACGCCGTACGAATACCCTAATCCAATCGCATCATATACTAGCAGATAAGCACTAGTTAGCTACCGTACACTACGCCTTGACGGAGGCCAAACTACCGCAGCACGAATACTACCTAGTACTTATCTGAAATGACGGAGGGCTACGACAGGTTTTTCTGAAAACCTATTGCGTAATGAACTTGATATCATTGTAGAATCAAATGATTTTAAAATGGAGTGTTTTTGAGGCTTTTCTAGTTTTGCTAAAGGGGTCACTCCCGGTGAAGGGATCGTCGGCCCTTTTCTCGTCGAATGAGGTGCGGGATATATCATATATATCACTGTGCAAAGCAGAAACTATAGAAGCAATCAAAAGGCAAACCGAGGGTTGTAGCATCTGCTAGTTATTGCTAAAGGGGTCACTCCCGGTGAAGGGATCATCGGCCATTTCCTCATCGAATAAGGTGCAGGATGTATCATATATACCGCTGTGCAAAGCAAGAACTGTAGCTTCCTGTTTTATTTTTGAAATTCGATTCCACAACATCTTTAGGTTTCTTTTTCTTTCATTAATCACATTAATGAAGTCCCATCATTTAAAACACCTAAACATCACAGATAAATACGATGTACACTTATGCCATCCGCATTCGCCTCGATGTCTCCTCGTGCACCGTTAGGTTAGGTAACTAACGGCAGAGCGGGGCAGGGCTAGCGCGGGTGTAAAACATAAGTAACGTCTATATAATATATCGTATATACTATATACAGTATTTATCACAGAACATCACATGATCACATCACAGATATCACAGCAGAAGAAACATATGAAATATTAGATATACTAGGACGTCCGTGTTTTCAATACGAGCCAGTATAAAACACGGATTCCACGGTCGCGATGAATAGCCAAACCCACACCCCTAGACCCCTATGAGAGCGGCAAGCAACCCTACCAATTCTAGAGTTAGGAGACCCGGACTCGACTCCTCGAGTTGGTCTCCCACTGGACTCCAGAACCCGGTTACTTGTGCCCTCCTCCTTGGGTCTATCCTAGTGCGGAAAAGTAAATAATATACAAAAGGTGACATCTTCCGCAAGCTGGAAGTGCCCCAATAAAAGAATACTACATACAAATTTTTATATAAATGAAAATGAAAAACACTCATCTCACATAAAAAAACCCCGGCTATTCAAACGCGACGATCCAATA
This sequence comes from Agapanthus africanus, assembly GCA_030015575.1. Taxonomy (NCBI): domain Eukaryota; kingdom Viridiplantae; phylum Streptophyta; class Magnoliopsida; order Asparagales; family Amaryllidaceae; genus Agapanthus; species Agapanthus africanus. Next base: position 547,627,460 of record CM057337.1, read on the forward strand.
TAACATATCCAACAACACATAACATCACATGTCATCAACGTAAGTAAACATGCGTATCCCAATTGTCGTTGACATATAGCAACGAAACCGGCGATATCACATATTACACTTACGGTCACAGAAAAGAAAGTGTAAAACTACAACCGTTGGAATCTGCAACCTCTTTAGACATCGCATGCCTAATCAAATGAATTACTTAGACATCGCATGCCTAACAATTATAAACCCTGCATTTTAGTCTCTATATCGAAAACACTTTTCAATATCAGGTCGGGCAATTCAACAGGATTCCCGACATTCTGATCGAATGCTCGTCGCAAACTTTAGTAGACGGCCGCACCCCCGATACCGTCGACAAAGTGCACTAAGGCGGAACACCGCTGCCGTGAGCACCCGAAAGGATGCTTTCGACGACGGGGTTCTCCTACAGTCACTTGGTCGGGGCTATGGGGTGTAGCTGTCTATTAGGTTTACTGGCGAGTATCCGCGTACGCTACGTGATTGCGACGGACTTTTGATCGCATCAAAATTCCGTGGCAACCGATCAAGTGAGACTAAAGTGCTATGTTTATAACATCTAAATCAGTTATCTCATAACTTCTTGTGGATTCCAAATATTGTATCACATTCCAGATAAATAGAAAATCTTAAACTTTCCGATCGAACAATCAAACACCCAATGTTTCCCGAAACAGCTCAACACTTGAAATAAGTTCAAAAACATTCACTTCATGCCTCAGTACCAATGGTCCAGCCGTAGAAGGGTCAAGCCAACGCCTCACAAGTGAAACGACGTACTGCCTCAAACCCTAAGGTTCAAAGGGCAGTTCAAGCCGGTCACATAATCGAGTTAAGGTTTGTTGTCTTCTAGAGGGTCCATCGCGTTACTTGCACTACTTAGAACATTCTTAAACCACGGAAAAATCCAACACTTGGAAATTTTCCGGTAGAGGAAAAATTGGGTATTTATATCCGGTCGAACTTTTTAACATATTCAACAAATTATCCGGAAAACACATAGACAAAGTTTGATAATCCGATCGAATCTACGAACTCCCAATACAACCCAGAAAACTCAACTCTTGAGTGCATATTAAAAATTACCGGAAAATACAGCACCAAAATATAAGAATTACTGTGCAAAGATCAATGGGAGAAGAGACAAAATGGCCGTGGAACCGCCGCATTAGCCATGCTAATGCCGCGTTTCCGCCGCACTTTGATGGAATCAGGTGATCGAGCTTCACAGTAATTCTTAGAAATTCCTGCTGATATTTCTGAATATTTTTAATTCACAAAAATCCACATTTTTGAAAATTGTCCAGAGAGCAATTTGAGTAAGGGTTTCGATGTTCGTTCGGATTTCAAACGTCGTCTACACTTCGCCTAAGGCTCTAGCTAGGCTCTGACACCACTGTAGGGTTCCTAGGCACACTAATGAGGTCTCACAAGTCATCAACCAAGCCAATTTCAAAAATTACAAGTGCCGAGAAACCCTAATACGGATCGTTGACTAGAGATTAGGCGAAACAAGCAACAAAATAACAACTTAACTAAGAGTAAACGGAAATACAACCTTTGTAGGTCCGGTTCTCCACCTCCATAGCTCTGTGAAGATGTCCCCTCGCTGCGATCATCGGATCCCAGACTCTAGCATCGGCTTCATCGGAAAAATGGGCGGGCTAGGTCGTCGACTTCGATGCCGAAGATGATCTACGTCGAGGCAACACAAGATCAAGCTCCAACTTCACCAAGTCATGAAACTTGTGAAGAAAACACCTTATACTACTGGGCAAGTGGTAGAGGATGATGAAATAGGATGTGGGTTCACTTTAGAATTGGATTTCTCACTCTTTTTCTCAAGTTGCCATTGATGGAAGCAAGCTTTTCTTCATCTTCAAGAAGTAGAAGAAGAAGAAGAAAGAATATGATAAGTATTAAAAGAATTATCTTAAAAAGAAAATCCCATTCATTCTTATCATAATAGCAACCATGATTAAGTGTAGAGAATAAACTAAGTTTAAAGTGAATGGTTAGGGTTGAGGAAAGAAACAAAATGGTCAACCATTTCAAAGCTTCATGAAGCTTCAAAGATAATCCAAAGATAGCCACCATTTTATTTCTTTCTAAAAAGAATAAATGAATAAATAAATAAGCAAATAAATCAAATGAAACCCTAACCATTAACTAACCATGATTTAATACAAACATACACCCAAGTTTTCATGTATCATCAAATATGATACAAACTAGTGCACAAAAATATATCACATATACTACTTGTGCACATCATGTAAGAAAACCCATTTAAAGTGAACAAATATTAGTTAATGCAAAGTAATATATCAAATATAAAATTATACATTAAATCATTAAATCAACACTTGATTTAACGATCTGGTCATATCGCATATGACCGACTAATATCCAATATATCGGCTTATCGAATCAATCCTCGATTCGATAATTAGGTTATATCGCATACAACCAATCGATACATTCATCGCGAGAATAGAATATGGTATCACATACACGCATTATTCTCGGTCCCGCACATATCTCATATACGCTCCTATTTCATTTTACTTAAGCAAGGAAACCTCTGTGTAGGACTCTAAAGACTCGTCAATACGCTGGCAGCAGGGAATGATCATATCAAACACCCACAAGCCGCAAGCGGTCTGCTAAACGTAACGGCCACCCGGGTATTGAACGATCATAAGATCGACGAGCAAGCCCGCTCATACTCTTGTGAATCCAACCAGCAACACTTACCGTATAGTCCGGTCTGTTCCTCTGATATGTCGCATATCTCCCCTAGGGGTGGTAAACGTCAGACCCCAATAGCTCGATAAGTCGTGTCGATATGAGGTCTATAACAGTTTGAGAAACTACTGGTAACACTTACCAGTAAATCTCAGCAACCTTGGCCAGGGATTTCCGGTTATAGCCAATCGAACATAGCGCAACATCAACTCCCTATACAGGGAGAGACGAATTCCCTCCTATCGCTCATTGCCTCCATGTGATTCGGGGCTGTACCCAAAAACCACCGTTTTGCATGCCCTCTTGGACGTGGTAAGGTGGAAATCAAAGCACGGTGGGAATCACACAAGACTCTATGACGATCTCGGGTCTAAAGACTAACCTGTACCAGTGTCACCAGAGAACTGCCATCTGACGTGAGGTATAATACCATCTGGGAGTTCTCGGCGAGTCCGTCCAGTGTACCCAGTCTCCATTAAGCACCCGTATATCATATCTGATGTCAAACACCAATGAATACGGGATCATCCATCGCCCATCTGTTTGGGTCGAAAAATTATACGCTAGTCTACTCTGGTATATCGATGCCCCGTCTCGATACATCCACGACTAGGGACCTTGAAGGATGTACTTATGGAATACCATGTCCCCACTAGTATGATCCGCATCATAGTCCAGGTAGTCAAGTACACATCCTATGGGCTTTACCAACATGTAACAGAGAGACAATCAGTGTACACGTTAAGGTAAAGAGCAACCAGATAGCATACTATCATGTCGAGCAAGAAAGTCCTCCCTATATATGTCCAAGCATCCACTACAATATACATCCTATGTATAGTAATGGCCTCTAGGGAATACATATAACTAACACCATTCGCATTTGCCACGGGGCTCCGTCATCACCCGTTAGGTTACTTAACTAACGACAGAGCGGGGGCTGGGCTAGCGCGGCTGTAAAACATAAGCAACGCCTAAATAGTTATAGTATATAGATATATAGCAATGATAGACATTAAAGATCACAGATGAATACATTGGATATACTAGGAATCCGCAATCCATTCGAGCCTGCAACGAAAAGCAGATTACACGGTCGCGGTGAATAGCCAATACCCCACCCAAGACCCCTACGGGTGCGGCAAACTACCCGCCAAGTACCCGAAGCGAAGCAACCTCCCTCAACTCCATGATTAGGCCACTCGGCACTTCGAGATACCCGGTAGTTTGTGCACCCCCTCCATGGGTCTATCATAAGAGCAAAAACAGTAAAAAGAATTGTACAATGACGGCTACAACCCAGACCCGGTTGTGCGGCCATACAAATAATATTACATCAATTTACATATTACATGAGTTGAAAGAAAAGAAAACTCTCGACTCACAAAACCCCCGGCTATTCACCCGCGACAATCCAACGCATTCATATACACATACCATCAACAAACACAGATCACAGATATGTATAACCCCCACTAATCGACGTATAGCGATTAGCCGACGTTCAATACATATAAACATTACAGATATAACCCACTAGTCAAAGTGTAGTGAAGTTCGATCAAAAATACGGATTTATAGGCACCCCAAATACAAATTTCTTTTCTGGAAAATCTGGGCAGAAATAAACCATCTTAAAAATCCCAAAACCTTAACAAAGGAATACTGCACCAAACTCGGTTCAGAACGGAGTCAAAACGGCCGCGGTTCCGCGGCAATAGGCATGCTTTTGCCACGGAACCGCCGCGCTTTGAACTGTTCACTGGACCGGTTTTGGTGTGCTTCTTTACAAAACCTTGAGCCCATTTTTGAAGTATGATTTTCTATTTTTTGAGCAGAAAAAAAAATTCAACAAAACTTAGGGTTTTGTAAACTTGGTTTTGCGATTTTTACCGATCGAACTTCTATACACTTTACTACCTAGCTAGTTTATGATTAGGTAGGCTCTGATACCACTGTAAGTCCACGTTGCCCACCTCGGTGCTTGCGGGGAGCGGAAAACGGAATAAAAATCGGATTTTTATCGAACTAGGCAACATGGACTAGCTTAAGGAGGATCTTTGCTAAACAAAAACTAACTAAAAGCTAACTAAATTTATGTAACATTCTAAAAATAATTAAATAAATAATTAAATGAATAAAATTGTTTAAGTGAATTTTATGATTTTCGGCAAAGTAAAATGTATTTTTCGTAAAACAAAACCGTAATTGTTTTTTATTATAATTTCAAAAATACCTATTTTAATTATGTAATTACTAGTAAATGGTGTTTATTTAGCCACTTATAAATTTTTAGTTTAATTAAATATTTTTCCTAAATTAATTATTTTAAATATTAACATAAGCTTTATTTTTACACTAAATTAGTGTAAATTACAAATTTGAATGGTTTTAATTTGTAAAAATGAACCATGGCATGTTATAATTTAGTGTGTATCATGCAAAATTTATTTGCAAATTTTTCCTATTTTCTAGAGTTTTCCTGAGTTGCTATAGTAAAGAAATAAAAGAAAATAAAGAAATGCATGAAAAGACATATTGAAGTGATATTTTGGTGGAGACTTCTACACACTTTCTCACCCCTCTTCTTTCTCTCCCTCACCTCCAAAAAAATAGCCGGCCTCACCCCCCATGGTAGCCCCCATTTTCCTCATTTTATTTTGCTCCAAAATACATCAAAAATCCATCAAAATTCAACAAAAATTGTACAAAATCCTATTTATTTCCTACCCTTTTATTCTTGCTCATTTTTACATTGATTTTGGAGTGGGAAAGCATGCATTTTTTAGGCTCATTTTCATGTTTGGATTTCATAGTTTGGAGGTATAAATCTTCTCCTTTTTATTTATTGTTATTAGTTGTTTCTTTTAAATATAATTAGATTTAATATATTAATTCTAGTTGCAAATTTTAAAATTCAAGTTAAGGTTTGTAAATTGAAGTTGTGGTTTTTATTAATTAAATAAGGTTATAATAGCTAGTTTAACATCTTTTAGAGTGGAAAAATCTTGCATGGTTGTTGTATAATAAATTGTTTATTCAAATTGTTTTAATTAAGCAATTTAGCTAACTAGATTTTTCCAAAATGTGTTTGTGGGTAAAATAAAATTCTTATTAAGGTTGTTATCATTAGATGGTAGTTTAATGAAAATATTAGCATATTAAAGGAATGAAAAACTTAGTTTGATCACTAGTTTCTTTTGATAATTGGAAAATACTAATAAAATTGTTATTTTCGTAAACTAGGTTTTGGAAATTCCTAAATATATGAGATTAAAAATTTAAATTATAGTTTCATTTTATTATTATCATCATGAATTGTGGTTTAGTAAGTGAATTCATGTAAAACCATGTTTGGTTGTGATATTATGAAATTTTAGATTGCAAAGTGTTGAAAATCTATAAAGGTTGTAAACTAGAAATTCCAAATTCATACAAAATTGTGTAATAAAAATATAGTAATGGTTTTTATAATCTAGTTAGGCTATTTAATGAGTTTTATGACTATTGATTTCATTTAAATGTCATGTTTTGAAAAAAAACGGTAAATTGGCATTTTCGGGTTTTACGAAATTGGACGGTTTGATGGATTTTAGGGTTTCGATGGATTTAATCATGTTTTATAATATAAGTAATGTGTTATAAAACTACGAGTTATTTTTTGATGTTTATCTCGATCCATCGGAGTTTGTACGCCGATATCGAGCGATATTTGGTGCTTTTGTGTGGACGGGACATAGGTTTTAACCTATGCTTGTTCCTTGCGTCGTTTTGACTTTTGTATGTGATTCAGTTTACGATGCTATTTATATGTTTGCGTTTAGGTACCCCTCACGTAGACTGCGGGCGATGAAGAGGAGGATGGTGACACCGTCTTCGGCAGACATAGACCAGGTGAGTAGATGTATATCTACGGGGGGAAGTCGGGTGGATGGCGTTTAGCACCCCCGCAACGTAGAATAGGAATAGTACTTTTTGACATTTGGAAACCAGTTGTGACCCTAGATTCTTAATGAGTAGGGCCCTAGTAATGACCCTAGGCTGGACTAGACAAATTTAGGAAGACATATCAGAAGATGAATACCTTGGAAGAGGTTTGTAGGTTTCAGGTAGAAACGCACACACGCACACACTGAAAAACGACATGGTGTATACGTGCATGTATATATACATACAGGACTAGGTATAGGTATATATATATATACCACACGTGTATGGGATACATTGATGTGATATGATATCCGAGGTATGATGAAACAGTATAACTGGGCTTGATGCCGTGATTCTTGGCTATACAGTCGTGTTAAGTGTTAGCGGATCATTAAAGAATGAGATAATGAACATGTATACTTAAATTATAATGGGTGGTGATGATATTGAGGTACATGGGACTCTAAAATAGTAGCCGGACTGTAACTTGTGATTGATCACGATATGGGATATGTATGACTTGATTACGACCTCATATAGGTGTGACCTGATGTCGATATCATAGAGGTGTGACTTGGGGACGATATGATACATATGACATGATATTTCTGAGGATAAACTAATGATGCTTATTATGATGGCAATGATATATGATTGATGTATGCGATCACAGTTTAGCACCTTGATCATGAGATGTGTTAATGATGACATTATACTAATGATGAGACACCTAGGAGATACTTGACCCGTACCCTGATATTGGGATGCCGTACGATGGATTTTACCGTACGAGGTATAAATATGATGATTGATCCGCACTCTTGATTTGAGGAAGCCGTACTACGTACATGACGCTATTGAGGCCGGATCGCCGACTATTAGAGATATTGATTCAGACTTTAGGTAGACTCTTGTTTCTTATTGACTAGTTTCTTAGGTTTTATTCCTTAGAAGGTTAGATGGACACTAGATTAGGTTCGAGTCACATAGTGGCAGTGGTATGGTATATCAAATGAGTGGATAACATACATCCGTCTTACTTTCACACTGGAATCATAATGATGCATGTTCTTACATATGTTGCTATAATCAGTATAAACCTTACCTGTTAGGACACTGGCACCATTACCGATGATGCGCATATTCCACGCACACTCATTTGCCGGCTCACACACATCATCATCGGTAACTGCTATGTCACGTACACTTTAGATCATATTATCTTTTATTGATAGAATCAGTTAACAACTAGACCGATATAATATTGTGATTACTTTCTGATATTAGTATAGACATGATATTTATCACTTAGACATTCATGCATTCATATTTTCATGTTATCATGCAGTATCATGGGCATATGCCGACACTTATCATATACTTACTCATGATTTTAAGATTTGGATTTCTATGAGATTTCTGGATTTTCGAGGAAAACCGCAAGAATATATAAAACTTCTCTCTCTCTCTCCTCTTCTCTTTTTAAAATAAGATGCGGTTTTCTCGTGATGTATGTGTCGTCCACCATGAGATTTCATGTTTTCTGTTGGATTTCGAGACCCGATTCGAGGAGTGGATGAACCGTCTCGGGTACATGGTGGGCCCGGTATAGTACCCCGGGGCAAGAAGATCGAGTTGTAGACGATGAGCCTGGCAGGGGAGAGCTACCTACCGGTGATGTCTGGCGCGGCGGATATCCGGTAGATACCGACCGTTGTCGTGAGATTTGATGATATGGGCCGATCCGGACTGACGGAGCCCGAGATATTAAGACTATGAGACTTGAGATTTACATATTTGTGTTGATGCTTGACACGGATTTCCATGGATTTCATTGTTGATATTTCAGATTTCTAAACACGTTTTACTATGATAACAGCTAAAGATTTCTTATACAGATATATCTTGATTTCAGGATTGATTATTTTATATTCATGGTGCATGCATATCCATTCATATGACATAGTACTGTATGAGGCACTGACACGAGCACGGAGTATCTGCACTTACACGTAGTATTACCCTGCTATTACTAGATGATTAGGATATAATAGTGTATTATTATGACCTAGGATAGCGTCGTGCATTCGATTTCTTTTCATAGATGTCTTCTACTCACGAGTTGGCAACTCACCCCCGTTATGCCAAATTTTATTACAGGTTCGTTGTACAGGTTTCCCTGGTAGCTTGCTGGCACATCATTTCATTCAGGGTGATTTGCACGGTAGGTTGGTTCACTTGTATCTGAACCACCATTGTATTTTATTCATTCATTTGTATCTAGTAAGCTCCATCAACCATACTTGTATTACTTGATAAGTTTATTGGACCAGTCTTTTATTTCGACTTTAGAGTCGCGTATGTATTATTCTGATCTGGTGGTTTTGTTTTCTTTTAAGTTTTGAGCCTCGCCCTTTGGCGTTGTATATTATTATGCTTGTTGTGGTTGTTTCCACCTGTTGGCGTTGAGCTAGCTCCCGTTTGCGGATGCCTTTTACTGTTTATGTATATTATACTTGTTGTACCCGTTTGGGGCCAGTTTTTACAGAGGAGACTCTGCCGAAATTTTTTGAGAAAATTTGCTGATACTTTTAAACTTGTTTTTCCTCATGTTTTCTTTTCTTCTTCTTCTTTTATATGGTTTAGATTTCTGGGCTTCGGCTTACTTAGGTTACGTTGCGGCTCTAGACGTTTCGTAATATAAGTGCCGGTCACGTTCCGTACTTTCGGGTCGTGACAAAGTTGGTATCAGAGCGCTAGGTTTAACCTTGTATAAGTCTAGGTGACCCTTAGTTGATGGAGTAGGCGATTTACGTAGAGTAACGTACCGTGGGTATGGTCCGCGGCATACTTACGATACGTTACTCTTCTTAAGGAGCCTTAGGATGTACATTGTTTGCACCGTATTCCATTCGTTCTTTTGATCTATCTTCGTCAATATTGGAGGGTGGTTTCTGTTACCACGGACACACTGGCAGAGGGAGCTGCGGCTCGAATGCGATAACCATTAGAGTATTGGTTATTCTTGAGGATTGAAGCATTGTTTAGCGTGCGGACGAAGGGTATTCACATGCCGTCCGGAAGAAGTTAAAGGGTTCGAACGATCATCAGAAAACCATTTTCCCAAGTTTAAAGTATTCGGAAGAACATGCATGTATTTCGATGGACCCTCTAGAAGAATGAAACCCTAACTTAACATAATGACCACGCGAACGCCCTTGAACCTTAGGGTTTACGGCCGTTCCGCGGTGCCATTAGTGAGGCTTGGGTTTGCCCTTCTACGGCTGGATCATCGATGCTGGGGTATGTACCGGATATTCTTAAACTGTACTTGAGTGTTGAGCTCTCGGGGAATTATGGGATTTTGATGGATCGATTGAAAAGTTTAATGTAGTCCGAATATCAAGTGAAGGGATCGACTACGTGGGAGACTCTAGATATGAGTATTGCCGTGGGTAGCACAGTCAGCACAGCTACGAAGAGACGAGTTCGAAGCAATCGACATCAGAGGAAAGAGGCGAACATTGACGATAGTGTTTACGATTGTGATTTAGTGATTTGAATTCCATATTTTCGTTGATTGGATTTTGGTATTTTGAGGACTTTTTCCTACGATTGGTATTTCATGGGTGTACCTTCATTTCATTCTATTTGTGTTTCATATATCAGTTGTATTGATGTTGTTTAGTACACACCCAATACACTTGATTTGGTTTTATATATTTTGAGATTTTTGATTTGATTTCGTGCATAGGGGTTACACATGATTTTGACATATGTTTCGACCTAGTTTTCATGCATTTTTGTGCTGTGATTTCGATTTTGGTATTCGATGTATGTTTTCGTGCACCATGTGCACCTGATTAGGATTCTTGCGCATACTTGGCGCACTTGATGCGATTTTGTGCACACCAGATGCACTAAATTGAGGTTTTGTGCAGATTAGATGCACCTGATAGTGAGTCGTGCACGCCCGTTGCACTTGACAGATGTTTTGGTAGACACCTGTTGCACTTATTTTGTTTTTGTGTGTATTCATGGTATCTGTATTTGGTTTTGATTTCAGTGCGCACCGGACACACATGATATTTTATTGATGTGATTGGGATTGATTTCAGTTTGAGCAGTATGTTTCATAATCATTATTATTTGATTTAGTAACCAGGCGGGACGTGTATGTTAAATAAAAGATATATATATATATATATAGCTATTTTTTTTAATAAAAAAAATAAAAAAAATAAATAAACGTCCGCTACTTAGGCCGTGACACGTGCATTGCACGGCGATTTTCAAGAGGGGTTTTTGTATGCTTCTTTATTATGATGTTTAGGCGATTTTACTATGATGCACACTATATATAAGTTATAGATTGATGTATATTATGATGGTTTTCATATTGGGTTTTGATATTTTATCTTCACCATAACTCCGATGATTGCGTTATGCTTGATGGAGTTGATTTTTGTTATGTATTGATGATTTCGGAGCTCCGACGATTTGAGTGTTTTGCTAAATGTTTTAGTATTTGGAGGGGGGGTTTTAATTTAAATTCGGAGACCGAATTTCTTAAAGGGGGAAGATTGTAACATTCTAAAAATAATTAAATGAATAAAATTGTTTAAGTGAATTTTATGATTTTCGGCAAAGTAAAATGTATTTTTCGTAAGACAAAACCGTAATTGTTTTTCATTATAATTTCAAAAATACCTATTTTAATTATGTAATTACTAGTAAATGGTGTTTATTTAGCCACTTATAAATTTTTAGTTTAATTAAATATTTTTCCTACATTAATTATTTTAAATATTAACATAAGCTTTATTTTTACACTAAATTAGTATAAATTACAAATTTGAATGGTTTTAATTTGTAAAAATGAACCATGGTATGTTATAATTTTGTGTGTATCATGCAAAATTTATTTGCAAATTTTTCCTATTTTCTAGAGTTTTCTTGAGTTGCTATAGTAAAGAAATAAAAGAAAATAAAGAAATGCATGAAAAGACATATTGAAGTGATATTTTGGTGGAGACTTCTACACACTTTCTCACCCTCTTCTTTCTCTCCCTCACCTCCAAAAAAATGGCCGGCCTCACCCCCCATGGTAGCCCCCATTTTCCTCATTTTATTTTGCACCAAAATACATCAAAAATCCATCAAAATTCAACAAAAATTGTACAAAATCCTATTTATTTCCTACCCTTTTATTCTTGCTCATTTTTACATGGATTTTGGAGTGGGAAAGCATGCATTTTTGAGGCTCATTTTCATGTTTGGATTTCATAGTTTGGAGGTATAAATCTTCTCCTTTTTATTTATTGTTATTAGTTGTTTCTTTTAAATATAATTAGATTTAATATATTAATTCTAGTTGCAAATTTTAAAATTCAAGTTAGGGTTTGTAAATTCAAGTTGTGGTTTTTATTAATTAAATAAGGTTATAATTGCTAGTTTAACATCTTTTAGAGTGGAAAAATCTTGCATGGTTGTTGTATAATAAATTGTTTATTCAAATTGTTTTAATTAAGCTATTTAGCTAACTAGATTTTTCCAAAATGTGTTTGTGGGTAAAATAAAATTCTTATTAAGGTTGTTATCATTAGATGCTAGTTTTAATGAGAATATTAGCATATTAAAGGAATGAAAAACTTAGTCTAATCACTAGTTTCTTTTGATAATTGGAAAATACTAATAAAATTGCTATTTTCGTAAACTAGGTTTTGGAAATTCCTAAATATATGAGATTAGAAATTTAAATTATAGTTTCATTATATTATTATGATCAAGAATTGTGGTTTAGTAAGTGAATTCATGTAAAATCATGTTTGGTTGTGATATTATGAAATTTTAGATTGCAAAGTGTTGAAAATCTATAAAGGTTGTAAACTAGAAATTCCAAATTCATACAAAATTGTGTAATAAAAATATAGTAATGGTTTTTATAATCTAGTTAGGCTATTTAATGAGTTTTATGACTATTGGTTTTATTTAAATGTCAAGTTTTGAAGAAAAACGGTAAAATGGCATTTTCGGGTTTTACGAAATTGGACGGTTTGATGGATTTTAGGGTTTCGATGGATTTAATCATGTTTTATAATATAAGTAATGTGTTTTAAAACTATGAGTTATTTTTTGATGTTTATCTCGATCCATCGGAGTTTGTACGCCGATATCGAGCGATATTTGGTGCTTTTGTGTGGACGGGACATAGGTTTTAACCTATGCTTGTTCCTTGCGTCGTTTTGACTTTTGTATGTGATTCAATTTACGATGCTTTTATATGTTTGCGTTTAGGTACCCCTCACGTGGACTGCGGGCGATGAAGAGGAGGATGGCGACACCGTCTTCGGCAGACATAGACCAGGTGACAAGATGTATATCTAAGGGGGGAAGTCGGGTGGAAGGCGTTTAGCACCCCCGCAACGTAGAATAGGAATAGTACTTTTTGACATTTGGAAACCAGTTGTGACCCTAGATTCTTAATGAGTAGGGCCCTAGTAATGACCCTAGGCTGGACTAGACTGATTTAGGAAGACATATCAGAAGATGAATACCTTGGAAGAGGTTCGTAGGTTTCAGGTAGAAACACACACACGCACACACTGAAAAACGACATGGTGTATACGTGCATGTATATATACATATAGGACTAGGTATAGGTATATATATATATACAACACGTGTATGGGATACATTGATGTGAAATGATATCCGAGGTATGATGAAACAGTATAACTGGGCTTGATGCCGTGATTCTTGGCTATACAGTCGTGTTAAGTGTTAGCGGATCATTAGAGAATGAGATAATGAACATGTATACTTAAATTATAATGGGTGGTGATGATATTGAGGTACATGGGACTCTAAAATAGTACCCGGACTGTAACTTGTGATTTATCACGATATGGGATATGTATGACTTGATTACGACCTCATATAGGTGTGACCTGATGTCGATATCATAGAGGTGTGACTTGGGGACGATATGATACATATGACATGATATTTCTGAGGATAAACTAATGATGCTTATTATGATGGCAATGATATATGATTGATGTATGCGATCACAGTTTAGCACCTTGAACATGAGAAGTGTTGATGATGACATTATACTAATGATGAGACACCTAGGAGATACTTGACCCATACCCTGATATTGGGATGACGTACGATGGATTTTACCGTACGAGGCATAAATATGATGATTGATCCGCACTGTTGATTCGAGGAAGCCGCACTACGTACGTGACGCTATTGAGGCCGGATCGCCGACTATTAGAGATATTGATTCAGACTTTAGGTAGACACTTGTTTCTTATTGACTAGTTTCTTAGGTTTTGTTCCTTAGGAGGTTAGATGGACACTAGATTAGGTTCGAGTCATATAGTGGCAGTGGTATGGTATATCAAATGAGTGGATAACATACATCCGTCTTACTTTCACACTGGAATCATAATGATGCATGTTCTTACATATGTTGCTATAATCAGTATAAACCTTACCTGTTAGGACACCAGCACCATTACCGATGATGTGCATATTCCACGCACACTCATTTGTCGGCTCACACACATCATCATCGGTAACTGCTATGTCACGTACACTTTAGATCATATTATCTTTTATTGATAGAATCAGTTAACAACTAGACCGATATAATATTGTGATTACTTTCTGATGTTAGTATAGACATGATATTTATCACTTAGACATTCATACATTCATATTTTCATGTTATCATGCAGTATCATGGGCATATGCCGACACTTATCATATATTTACTCATGATTTTAAGATTTGGATTTCTATGAGATTTCTGGATTTTCGGGGAAAACCGCAAGAATATATAAAACTTCTCTCTCTCTCTCTCCTCTTCTCTTTTTAAAATAAGATGCGGTTTTCTCGTGATGTATGTGTCGTCCACCATGAGATTTCATGTTTTCAGTTGGATTTCGAGACCCGATTCGAGGAGTGGATGAACCGTCTTGGGTACATGGTGGGCCCGGTATGGTACCCCGGGGCAAGAAGATCGAGTTGTAGACGATGAGCCTAGCAGGGGAGAGCTACCTACCGGTGATGTCTGGCGCGGCGGATATCCGGAGGATACCGACCGTTGTCGTGAGATTTGATGATATGGGCCGATCCGGACTGACGGAGCCCGAGATATTGAGACTATGAGACTTGAGATTTACATATTTGTGTCGATGCTTGACACGGATTTCCATGGATTTCATTGTTGATATTTCAGATTTCTAAACACGTTTTACTATGATAACAGCTAAAGATTTCTTATACAGATATATCTTGATTTCAGGATTGATTATTTTATATTCATGGTGCATGCATATCCATTCATATGACATAGTTTTGTATGAGGCACTGACACGAGCACGGAGTATCTGCACTTACACGTAGTATTACCCTGCTATTACTAGATGATTAGGATATAATAGTGTATTATTATGACCTAGGATAGCGTCGTGCATTCGATTTCTTTTCGTAGATGTCTTCTACTCACGAGTTGGAAACTCACCCCCGTTGTGCCAACTTTTATTACAGGTTCGATATACAGGTTTCCCTGGCAGCTTGCTGGCACATCATTTCATTCAGGGTGATTTGCACGGTAGGTTGGTTCACTTGTATCTGAACCACCATTGTATTTTATTCATTCATTTGTATCTAGTAAGCTCCATCAACCATACTTGTATTACTTGATAAGTTTATTGGACCAGTCTTTTATTTCGACCGTAGAGTCGCGTATGTATTATTCTGATCTGGTGGTTTTGTTTTCTTTTGAGTTTTGAGCTTCGCCCTTTGGCGTTGTATATTATTATGCTTGTTGTGGTTGTTTCCGCATGTTGGCGTTGAGCTAGCTCCCGTTTGGGGATGCCTTTTACTGTTTATGTATATTATACTTGTTGTACCCGTTTGGGGCCATTTTTTACAGAGGAGACTCTGCCGAAATTTTTTGAGAAAATTTGCTGATACTTTTAAGCTTGTTTTTCCTCATGTTTTCTTTTATTCTTCTTCTTTTATATGGTTTAGATTTCCGGGCTTCGGCTTACTTAGGTTACGTTGCGCCTCTAGACGTTTCGTAATCTAAGTGCCGGTCAGGTTCCGTACTTTCGGGTCGTGACGATTTAGCTATATGGAAGAAAGGTTATACCTTGGGCTTTATGTCCTTCTTTCCTTGCTCCTTGGAGCGGAAGAAAGAGATCACCTTGTCGCCTTCTCTAGTTGAAGAAGGATCCACCCGAGAGCCTCAACCTTTGGCTTCAACTTCAAGCTAGAAGTAACTAAGGTGCTAGAAGTGATAATCCAAGAACCTTATATGAGAGTAGAGATTACTTTGGAGAGGTTTAACTCAAACTCAAGTGTTTCTCTACACATGAGAGGGGAGAGCTTGAGAGAGAGGAAGAGGAGGAGAGAGAATCAATATGATAGAATGAGAGAATAATAGAACTATTCTCACATATATGTGTGAATTATGTAAAAAGATTATTAGCAAGATAATTGTCATGGTTTAATCAAGACTTGACCATTATCATTTCACATTAAATGAAAATTGCAAGGATCAAAGAGCATCTTTCATATGGAATGATGATGGTCAACATGTTAACCAAGGTCAACAAGTCAAGTATGGTCAAAATGTCAACAACCCTAACCACGCACAATTATATATAACTAATATAAATTAATCATAATACACACATAAGCATTAGGGTTAACAAAATGACAATGGTCATTAACCCTAATCAAAGTCCTCTGCCTCTGTCTCTGTCAACTGTGTATACGCACCCGTATTCGTGATCCGAGGAACACGAATACAAAGAGTTAAAACCAATCCCAAATCATATACTAGGATCTGGCTTAAACCAAAGCCCGCTAGTATAAGCTGTCCGGACAGCAAACGTGCATAAGTGCGCGGATGTGAACGAACCCTGTCGCAAAACCATGCGACCTCTACTCATTTTGCCTAAAGGCGAATAGCTCTCTGTGTGGGACTCTAAAGAATCGACACTACGCTGGCAGTGGGTTTAACCACAGACCACAAGCGGCACTAGCTGTACGTAACTGTAACCCTTCGAAAATCGTTTAGGCAGTTTTTCGGTAATCGGCTAATTTTTCGGCTTTTTCCGTAAAAAGTCAAAATAGGTATTTTTCATTGTAGACCTAATTATACAAAATTTAGATAAGATATTACTATAATTTTGTCACTAAAATGTCACTTATAATTTTCTAGTTAAATAAATTTTTTTTCGTAATTAATTTTTTTATATTATTTTAAGCCTTTTTAAATACATTAAATCAGGGATAAATACAAATTTAATTAGGTAAATTTCATAATTAGGAATCTTTATAAGCTAAAATATGGTGTTAATAAAATTATATCATGACTTGCAAACTTTTAGTTTTATGGTGGGAAAATTATGAAAAAAATGATGAAAAAGGGTTTTTTTTGGAAAAAGTTGATTTGAAATGCATTAAATGATAACATATGATGTTTTATTGACCTAGAAACTTCTCCAAAAATCCCTCACCTCCCTCCTCAAGCTGCAGCCGACCCCAAGCTGCTGGAAATCCCCTCACTTCTCATTCTTTCTTTCTTCTTTTCTTGCTAAAAATTCAATAAAAATTCACAATTTCCATCTCAATTCAAAGCCAAACCCTAATCCAATCTCTCTTCAACCCAAATTAGTTCAAAAACTTGATGAAAGGAGGCTTTCTTGGTGACTTGATCATGCTAGGATTCAATTGGTGAGGTAAAAATTCCAAACTAGTTTGCTAACTTGTAGTTTATTTGTGCTAAAATGTAATTTTGAAGTATTAATTTAGTGTAAATCCTTGTTCATGAAAAATCAAGAATGGGTTTTGATGTTGTGTTAGGGTTTGAAACATGGTTGTAAAAATTAAGTTAGGGTTTTGGTTATCTAATTGATTAGAATGGTTAATTGTGTAATGATACGCTCGCTAAATCGATAAATTTCGATGTTTGCATCGAATCGGTATTGAATTTGCTTACTAGATTTTTACGAAAAGTAAAATGCGACCAAATTGCGTTATGTTAGCGATATAATTAGCTTCGTATAGGACTATTAGAGTGTGCGAACGCGGGGTTTCGTCTAGTCAGCTGTAGTTTTGTCGATTTCCCGAAATGACGATTCTAGTTAAAGGTTAGCGATTTTCGTGCGTTTTTCTGCGCACCGAGTGCATGCTATGTTTAATTCGAGAGCGTTGATAATTGTATATTGTGACTTGAATCGTTTTAGGTTTTGTAATCTTTTGTTTGATGTTGTGCAAATATAGGATCGGTCGGGGAAACATCAGATACGGCACGTAAAGGCAAGGCGGTGGTCGGATCGGATTAGCGGGGATTTCAGGTGAGTAGTTGTATTCATCTATGGGGGAATCGTCTGGATGGCGCGATGCGCCCCCTAGTTAGGATTACCCTACTTTTTGCAAGATTATATTGTTAGCTAGCTTATCCATTCATGTACACTGCATACCCTTATAGCGAACAGTATATTAAATTGCATGGACATTCATCTATACTTATGCGATATCATTTCGTAGGACACGAACACCTTACCATTGGCATCTGTTGCACGCGCACTATTCATGTGACACACACGCCTTTGGTAAATGCCATGCCACGTGCACTATAGAACCTGTTTATCATAATATCGCCACTTGCATTCATACTTGATATATGAAATTGCATCGCATGCATATACCTCGCATCATCATCATATTTACATGGATTTCTAGCCAAAACTCACATCATATACATTGATATCATAGACATTTATCATATATATAACATGTGGACATTATGATTTTCTTGAGGATTTCAGTTTTGCTGCGATTTCTGGATTTTTGGGGAAAACCGCAAGAATTTAACAAAACCTTATATTTATCATTTTCAAAACAAGTTGCGGTTTTCTCGTGATGTATGTGTCGTCCACCATGAGTTTTCATGTTTTCTGTTGGATTTCGAGACCCGATTTGAGGAGTGGATGAACCGTCTCGGGTACATGGTGGGCCCGGTATGGTACCCCGGGGCAAGAAGATCGAGTTGTAGACGATGAGCCTGGCAGGGGAAGACTACCTACCGGTGATGTCTGGCGCGGCGGATATCCGGAGGATACCGACCGTTGTCGTGAGATTTATGATATGGGCCGATCCGGACTGACGGAGCCCGATATTGAGACAGATATGATTTCTATTTGGTGTCGATGCTTGACACGGGTTTTCAGATGATTTCTTGATGGTACTTAGCTATTATACAGATATTCATTTTCTAAAGTTAAGAATTCAATACCTTTAGCATTTAAAACACTCAGAGACTAAATAATGACATTGCATACCTGTGCATGCATGTTGTGGTGCATTGCGTGCATTCTTACGATTGCCTTATTAGATGTTATATTTACTCACGAGCTGGCAACTCACCCCCGTTGTGCCACAGTGTCTTGCAGGTCGGACTCATCAGTCTTGTAGCGGCGGCTATCTTATTATCAGCTCCTTTTCCGCAGACTCGCGACATCGCCCGTAGGTGGGTTGCGAGCACACTTTATTTCTTTTGCTTTATCATTGTATCTAGTATTCTCCATCTACCACTTTATATTGTATATGTGACCTAGTGGTGAGACTGAGAGGTTGTATATTTGTGGTTTCTTTTGGGTCGAGCTCACTTGAGCCGGCGATGTGTTTTCTGATATTTTGCGTTTCTTTTATACTCTTTTCTTGATATTGCTATTATATTGCATGTGGTTGTGATCCGCCTTGGGCGAAGAGCTAGCTCCCGCTTGGGGATGCCATTTTATGATTACAGGTTTATTATCTTGTTGTACCCATTTTGGAGGATAGAAAATACAGGGGAGACCCTGCCAAAATTTTCTGAAATTTTTGATGTTTTTTTTTCTTTTAAAAAGGGATTCTATGCAACTTAATTGATTTCAAACTGTTTTCATTTAAGGTTTTCCTTCACTCTCTTTTGTTTTTGGGTTAGATTTTCTGGGCTTTGGCTGACTTAGGTTACGGTGCGCCTTTAGACGTCTCGTAATCTAAGTGCCAGTCACGTTCCGTACCTTCGGGTCATGACAAAGTTGGTATCAGAGCGTAGGTTTTACCTTCCAGAGTGTAGGACGACCTTGGTAGATGGAGTAGGTGACTTAAGCAGAGTGGCTTAGCGTGGGTATGATCCGCGGCATACTTACGATACGGGACTCCGCCTAAGTAACCTTAGGACATAATTGCTTGTATTTCCTTTCTTGATTCCTTGCATTTCTTGATTCCATTGCAATGTCCTTATCGGTCCTGTTTCTTATTCCAGCTTCGATGCCGCCAAAGACTACGAGAGCTCAGCGGGTTGCCGCTAGGGATGAGATTCGGGCGGGCCCGTCTGAGGCGAGGATCGAGCGGGAGGATACGCCTACCCCTCAGGGTCATACTGATCCTCCTTATCCTGACCGTATTGCCAGATTAGAAGCCGGCATACAAGAGTTGCGGCAGATGATGGGATCTTTAGTTGAGTCCAGCCGGGCACAGAGATTCGAGGACGTTCCTTCCACCGCACAGATCACGATCGTACCTGCTGCACAGATGGTCGCTCCTGCTGCTACTACGGAGACTATCCCTGTTTCACTACAGGAGTTCATGAGATTGAGACCTCTAGCTTTTACCGGTACAGATGCGACAGAGGACCCACAGGCATTTCTTGATAGGATGGCTCGGATTTGCCGTTCGTTGAGGTGTTCTGATGATAGATTGGTGGAGTTTGCGAGTTTTCGTCTGGAGGGTCTTGCCAGACATGGTACGACTCAGTAGAGAGAGGCCGAGCTGCAGGTCTGCCTTCTATGACCTGGGATGAGTTTACATCTGCATTTCTTGCCCGTTTTCTTCCGGAGAGTGTCCGAGATGCTCGAGCCCGTAGTTTTGAGTCTTTGCGCAAGACTCCTGGGATGACAGTGTCGGAGTATGATATACAGTTTACCCAGTTGTCTCGATATGCTCCGTACCTAGTCGACACAGAAGAGAAGAGAATAAAGAGGTTTGTACGAGGGCTTGATACACAGCTATTCCTTGCCATCGGCACCTAGCACTTTGATACATACGCAGCCGCGATGGATGCAACCTTACTTTTGGAGGAGCGTATTTCTGAGACTCCGGTCGCTTCTGGGCCGAAGGGGATCCGTACTGATACGCCAGCTCAGCGGCAGATGGGTAGACACCGCAATAGATTATTTCCGGGAGATGGTGGAGGCAGAGGATTGGGACGAGGTCAGTTGTTTGGTTCATATCCACAGACCCAGCAGTCGTCTCCAGGATGTTTTCGGTGTGGGAGTCAGTACCACCGTGTCAGAGACTGTACCATGGGACGTCAGGGCGCGGCGACAGTCCCGCATGTGACCTTACCACCCTCACCACTTTCTCAGAGAGCTTTACTTCCAACTCCTGATGATGCTCCACGTCAATCAGATGCTTCTAGAGGCCGTGGGCGTGGCGGTCCAGTTCCGAGAGGACGAGGCGACAGAGGCAGAGGCCGAGGTAGAGGCAGAGCACAGCCAGCTATTAGTGGTGGACAGGCCCGAGTGTTCACGTTGACTCCTCAGGATGCACAGGCATCCAATGCCGTCGTGACAGGTACTCTGCCAGTATGTTCTTTTGATGCACGGGTATTATTTGATCCAGGCTCCACACATTCCTATGTTTCCATGTATTTTGCACCGAGGTTGGGCCGAGAGTCTTCTCCGTTAGATCATCCGCTTGTCGTTATTACCCCGGTGGGCGAGTCTTTTGTTGCCCGTTTTGTGTACCGATCGTGTTCCGTTCGTATCGGGGAGAGAGATTCTTCAGTTGATTTGATTCTCGTCGATATGCTAAACTTTGACGTTCTTCTTGGTATGGACTGGCTAGCCACCTGTTATGCATCCGTGGACTGCCGTGAAAAGGCAGTCAGATTCAGTTTTCCTGGTGAGCCGGTTCTTATTATTCAGGGAGATCGTAGCGCTACCCTTCCCAGCTTGATTTCATCTCTTCGCGCTGGTCAGCTCTTAAGGAAAGGGTGTCAGGGATTCTTAGCCTATGTTTGTGATGCTAGCTCCACAGAGGTTCCGTTGGACCACGTCCCTGTTGTGAGAGAGTTTCCTGATGTATTTCCTGACGAGCTGCCTGGTCTGCCACCAGAGCGTGAGATTGAGTTCTGTATTGACTTGATCCCCGGCACGGGGCCTATTTCTATACCTCCTTATCGGATGGCCCTGGCGGAGCTGAGAGAGCTAAAGGATCAGTTACAGGACTTGCTGGACAAAGGGCTTATCCGACCGAGTGTGTCACCTTGGGGTGCTCCCGTCCTGTTTGTTAAGAAGAAGGACGGAAGTATGCGCTTATGTATTGATTATCGTCAGCTGAACCGGGTTACTGTGCGGAACAGATATCCCCTACCCCGCATTGATGACTTATTTGATCAGCTCCAGGGTGCAGGGTTATTCTCGAAGGTTGATTTACGATCAGGTTATCACCAGTTGCGGGTTCGGAAGGAGGATATTCCGAAGACTGCCTTCCGTACTCGATATGGTCATTATGAGTTCTTGGTGATGTCGTTCGGGCTCACCAATGCCCCGGCAGCTTTTATGGATTTGATGAACCGCGTATTCAGGCCGTATCTCGATCAGTTCATCATTGTGTTCATTGACGACATCTTGGTTTATTCTCGGAGCCGGGAGAAGCATGAGTAGCACTTACGTATCACCTTGCAGACTTTGAGGGAGCATCAGCTGTTCGCCAAATTCTCCATGTGCGCATTCTGGTTAGACAGTGTCGACTTCTTGGGTCATGTGATGACGAGAGACGGTATTTGCATGGACTCGAAGAAGATCGAGGCAGTTCAGCATTGGCCTAGACCAGTATCAGTTACAGAGGTTCGCAGCTTTCTAGGTCTGGCCGGCTATTATCGACGTTTCGTCCAGGATTTCTCCCGCATTGCTGCACCATTGACCGGGTTGACCCGAAAGGGGGTTCCTTTTGATTGGAACCAAGTATATGAGGATAGCTTCCAGCAGTTGAAGACTCATCTGACTACTGCACCAGTGTTAGCATTACCTTCAGGATCAGGCGGGTTCGTGGTATATTGTGATGCTTCTAGAGTGGGGCTGAGATGTGTATTGATGCAGCACGACAGAGTTATCGCGTATGCTTCTCGGCAGCTGAGGAAACACGAGCTTAACTACCCCATACATGATTTAGAGATGGCTGCAGTGGTATTTGCACTTAAGATCTGGAGACATTACCTATACGGTGAGTCGTGCCAGATATTCACTGACCACAAGAGTTTGAAGTATATTTTCCAGCAGCGAGATCTGAATCTGAGACAGCGCCGTTGGATGGAGTTGGTGAAAGATTATGATTGCGAGATTTTATACCATCCGGGCAAGACGAATGTGGTGGCTGATGCTTTGAGTTGGAGGCCCGGAGGTAGCTTATCTTGTTTGAGCGCAGTACAAATGCAGTCGACGGCGGATTGGCAGGTTTTATGTGATAGCAGAGTGCAGTTCGAGTTTACTCCTACAGGGGGACAGCTAGCCCATTTCAGAGCACGCCCACAGTTACTTGACCGTATCCACGAGGCACAGTCCGGCGATGCCCGTACATTAGAGATTATTGAGCAGATTCGGCAGGGCAGAGTTTCCGAGTTCGTGATTGATGATCAGGGGATACTTCGATTTGGGACTCGACTGTGCGTGCCAGATTCAGAGGGACTGAGGCGTGATATTCTCGAGGAGGCACATAGATCAGTATACAGTGTGCATCCAGGTTTCACCAAGATGTACCGTGATTTGAGAGAGGTTTACTGGTGGGACGGGATGAAGAAGGATATTACAGACTTTGTGTCGAGATCCCTGACTTGTCATCAAGTCAAGGCCGAGCACCAAAGGCCAGCCGGCGAGTTACAGCCTTTGCCCATCCCTGAGTGGAAGTGGGAGCAGGTCTCCATGGACTTTGTTGTGGGTCTATCCAGGACCAGTCGAGGGTACGACTCTATTTGGGTGATTGTGGATCGACTGACGAAAGCGGCTCACTTCCTGCCAGTGAAGACCACTTTTGGATTTTCTCAGTACTCCCAGATTTATATTGATGAGATAATGCGACTGCATGGTGTTCCGACTTGCATCGTGTCCGACCGTGGCACCCAGTTTACCAGCCGATTGTGGCAGAAACTCCAGGAAGCTTTGGGCACCCGATTGAGTTTTAGCACAGCCTTTCATCCGCAGACTGACGGTCAGTCGGAGCGTACTATTCAGACTCTTGAGGACATGCTCAGAGCTTGTGTTTTAGATTTCGGTGGTAGCTGGGATCGTCATTTGCCTTTGATCGAGTTTTCCTACAATAATAGCTTCCAGGAGACGATTCAGATGGCACCTTTCGAGGCTTTATATGGGAGGAGATGTCGATCGCCTGTATATTGGACAGAGCTTAGGGAGAGCAGTATTTTGTGGCCTCAGATCGTACAGGAGACGACCGAGAAGATACAGCTGATTCGGGACAGGATGAGAGCGGCACAGAGCAGGCAGAAATCTTATGCTGACAGGCGCCGTCGCCGACTCGAGTTCGCTATTGGCGATCATGTTTTCCTGAAGGTCTCTCCGATGAAAGGTGTGATGAGATTTGGGCGGAAAGGGAAACTGAGTCCTAGATATGTTGGTCCTTTCGAGATCCTAGAGCGTGTTGGTCCAGTCGCTTATCGGTTAGCTATTCCGCCCAACTTCCCCGATGTTCACCCCGTATTCCATGTCTTGATGCTCCGCAAGTACCTTCATGATCCTTCCCAGGCAATTCAGCACCAGACGATCCAGTTAGACCGTGATCTTCCTTTCACCGAGCATCCGGTTGTCATCTTGGATCGGCAGGTGAAGAAATTGAGGTCGAAGGTCATACCGTCCGTCAAGGTCCTTTGGCGTGGTCCGAACAGCGAGGAAGTCACCTGGGAGACCGAGGTCGAGATGAGGAAGAGATATTCCCATCTTTTTGAAGGTACGCGTAGTTAAATTCTAAATTCGGGGACCGAATTTCTTTAAGGGGGGAAGATTGTAACCCTTCGAAAATCGTTTAGGCAGTTTTTCGGTAATCGGCTAATTTTTCGGCTTTTTCCGTAAAAAGTCAAAATAGGTATTTTTCATTGTAGACCTAATTATACAAAATTTAGATAAGATATTACTATAATTTTGTCACTAAAATATCACTTATAATTTTCTAGTTAAATAAATATTTTTTCGTAATTAATTTTTTTTTTATTTTAAGCCTTTTTAAATACATTAAATTAAGGATAAATAAAAATTTAATTAGGTAAATTTCATAATTAGGAATCTTTATAAGCTAAAATATGGTGTTAATAAAATTATATCATGAGTTGCAAACTTTTAGTTTTATGGTGGGAAAATTATGAAAAAAATGATGAAAAAGGGGTTTTTTTTGGAAAAAGTTGATTTGAAATGCATTAAATGATAACATATGATGTTTTATTGACCTAGAAACTTCTCCAAAAATCCCTCACCTCCCTCCTCAAGCTGCAGCCGACCCCAAGCTGCTGGAAATCCCCTCACTTCTCATTCTTTCTTTCTTCTTTTCTTGCTAAAAATTCAATAAAAATTCACAATTTCCATCTCAATTCAAAGCCAAACCCTAATCCAATCTCTCTTCAACCAAAATTAGTTCAAAAACTTGATGAAAGGAGGCTTTCTTGGTGACTTGATCATGCTAGGATTCAATTGGTGAGGTAAAAATTCCAAACTAGTTTGCTAACTTGTAGTTTATTTGTGCTAAAATCTAATTTTGAAGTATTAATTTAGTGTAAATCCTTGTTCATGAAAAATCAAGAATGGGTTTTAATGTTGTGTTAGGGTTTGAAACATGGTTGTAAAAATTAAGTTAGGGTTTTGGTTATCTAATTGATTAGAATGGTTAATTGTGTAATGATATGCTCGCTAAATCGATAAATTTCGATGTTTGCATCGAATCGGTATTGAATTTGTTTACTAGATTTTTACGAAAAGTAAAATGCGACCAAATTGCGTTATGTTAGAGATATAATTATCTTCGTATAGGACTATTAGAGTGTGCGAACGTGGGGTTTCATCTAGTCGGCTGTAGTTTTGTCGATTTCCCCGAAATGACGATTCTAGTTAAAGGTTAGCGATTTTCGTGCGTTTTTCTGCGCACCGAGTGCATGCTATGTTTAATTCGAGAGCGTTGATAATTGTATATTGTGACTTGCATCGTTTTAGGTTTTGTAATCTTATGTTTGATGTTGTGCAAATATAGGATCGGTCGGGGAAACATCGGATACGGCACGTAAAGGCAAGGCGGTGGTCGGATCGGATTAGCGGGGATTTCAGGTGAGTAGATGTATTCATCTATGGGGGAATCGTCTGGATGGCGCGATGCGCCCCTTAGTTAGGATTACCCTACTTTTTGCAAGATTATATTGTTAGCTAGCTTATCCATTCATGTACACTGCATACCCTTATAGCGAACAGTATATTAAATTGCATGGACATTCATCTATACTTATGCGATATCATTTCGTAGGACACGAACACCTTACCATTGGCATCTGTTGTACACGCACTATTCATGTGACACACACGCCTTTGGTAAATGCCATGCCACGTGCACTATAGAACCTGTTTATCATAATATCGCCACTTGCATTCATACTTGATATATGAAATTGCATCGCATGCATATACCTCGCATCATCATCATATTTACATGGATTTCTAGCCAAAACTCACATCATATACATTGATATCATAGACATTTATCATATATATAACATGTGGACATTATGATTTTCTTGAGGATTTCAGTTTTGCTGCGATTTCTGGATTTTTGGGGAAAACCGTAAGAATTTAACAAAACCTTATATTTATCATTTTCAAAATAAGTTGCGGTTTTCTCGTGATGTATGTGTCGTCCACCATAAGGTTTCATGTTTTCTGTTGGATTTCGAGACCCGATTCGAGGAGTGGATGAACCGTCTCGGGTACATGGTGGGCCCGGTATGGTACCCCGGGGCAAGAAGATCGAGTTGTAGACGATGAGCCTGGCAGGGGAAGACTACCTACCGGTGATGTCTGGCGCGGCGGATATCCGGAGGATACCGACCGTTGTCGTGAGATTTATGATATGGGCCGATCCGGACTGACGGAGCCCGATATTGAGACAGATATGATTTCGATTTGGTGTGGATGCTTGACACGGGTTTTCAGATGATTTCTTGATGTTACTTAGCTATTATACAGATATTCATTTTCTAAAGTTAAGAATTCAATACCTTTAGCATTTAAAACACTCAGAGACTAAATAATGACATTGCATACCTGTGCATGCATGTTGTGGTGCATTGCGTGCATTCTTACGATTGCCTTATTAGATGTTATATTTACTCACGAGCTGGCAACTCACCCCCGTTGTGCCACAGTGTCTTGCAGGTCGGACTCATCAGTCTTGTAGCGGCGGCTATCTTATTATCAGCTCCTTTTGCGCAGACTCGCGACATCGCCCGTAGGTGGGTTATGAGCACACCTTATTTCTTTTGCTTTATCATTGTATCTAGTATTCTCCATCTACCACTTTATATTGTATATGTGACCTAGTGGTGAGACTGAGAGGTTGTATATTTGTGGTTTCTTTTGGGTCGAGCTCACTTGAGCCGGCGATGTGTTTTCTGATATTTTGCGTTTCTTTTATACTCTTTTCTTGATATTGCTATTATATTGCATGTGGTTGTGATCCGCCTTGGGCGAAGAGCTAGCTCTCTCTTGGGGATGCCATTTTATGATTACAGGTTTATTATCTTGTTGTACCCATTTTAGGGGATAGAAAATACAGGGGAGACTCTGCCGAAATTTTCTGAAATTTTTGATGTTTTTTTTTCTTTTAAAAAGGGATTCTTTGCAACTTAATTGATTTCAAACCGTTTTCATTTAAGGTTTTCCTTCACTCTCTTTTGTTTTTGGGTTAGATTTTCTGGGCTTTAGCTGACTTAGGTTACGGTACGCCTTTAGACGTCTCGTAATCTAAGTGCCAGTCACGTTCCGTACCTTCGGGTCGTGACAGTAACGGTCCCCAGGTAGATGCCGATAAGAAGACTGGCGAGGTGACCCCATCTGAACTCCTACTGAGCCTGTATGTGACAGTCTTCGTACAGTCCGGTCTGTTCGTCTGATACATCGCATGGCGGGCCTAGGGGGCGGTCAACGTCAGTCCCCTAATAGCGGTACAAGTCGTGTCGGAGTGTAGCCCAGAACACCATAAGATAACACTGGAAACCTACCAGTATATCTCGCTTGCCCTGGCCAGGGACTACTTGTGTAATGGCTCTCCTGGACACAGCGCGATGTCAACCCCCAATACCGGGAGAGACGAATCCTGTCTAACTGTCACTGCCTCCAAGTGCTTCTGGACTGTACCCAACTACTACCTGTTTGCACGACTGCTTTGAGCTGTGGTAGGGTAGTAATCAAAGTACAGTGGGAACACACTCGAGGCGAAGTGACAGTGTCAAGTCAGTGGACTAAGTTGTACTCATGTCACCTGGGAACTGATAACTGACGATAGGTATAATACAAACCAACAGTTCCCGACGAGTCCTGTCCAGTGTACTCGTAACCTAACGAGCACCCGCATACTATCTCAAGTACGACGTACTGACGGATGTTGGATAGACCGTCTCCCAAGCTGGGATGAGAACCGCATACACTAGTCTACTCCGGAGTATCGATGCCCTGTCTCGATAGTCCAACGACTAGGGACCTGTATAACGATGTGCTTATGGATTACCCAGCCCCCACGAGTGTGAGCGCCATCACAACGCTGGTAATCAAGCAAAGATCCTAAGGGCTCTACTAATATGTTATATAAGCGATACGCTAAAAGAAACACATGCACATATTGAAGTAGAGAAAAACCAAGTAGCATACTACCATTTCGAGCAAGATTGTATATACAACTGTGAATATCCCAAGCTTCCATCAAGTAATATACATACTAGTATGATACAGTAATAGACTCTAGGGCATATACACTAAAAATAGCTGGATTATCGGATCAAGTGTTGATTCGATAATTTAATGTATAATAATATATATGATATATTAAATTACATTAACTAATATTTGCTTACTAAAAGATTCTTTTTCTCACTCGGGTAATACATTGATATATATGCGATATATGTTAAATGTATTATTTTATTTTGTTACGATAAATATTATATATGTGATATATAATATTGTAACATGATATGATAACTAATGCAACATGTTTAGTGGAGTTTAAACATGATTAGGGTTTGGATTAGGGTTAAGACTTCTAGTTTATTCTAGAAGCTTTTCTTTTGTCATGATAAAGATATTTGTGTTGATTTTTATCTACGACTCTTACATAACCCAACCCAAACCCTAGCCCTTGGTTAATTCTCTACAATGGTTTGGTCAACCATGGTTGCATTATTCATCTTATTAATCCATTCATTATTCATCACAAAAGGATTCCCTTCTTCTTCTTCCTTGAGTTCATTCTTGAAAAAGTATTCTAGTTTTGCTTTTGTGATGAAAATGAGTGAGAAAAAGATTATAAATGAGGGCAAAAATTCTACTTCATCATCTTCATCTATCCTTGCCATTTCGATGAGGGTGTTCACATCATTTCATGAGTGATAACTTGTGTTAACGATACTTCAAGGTAGATCATCTATGTTATCGAAGATCGAAAGCAAGGTTGCATCATTCTCTTCGTGAAGCCTCTCGAGAGTCCGTAACACGATGATCGCAGCGAAGGGACCTCGACACGGAGCTTAAGAAGTGAAGGACCGGATCTACAAAGGTTGTAATCCCTCTCACTTAGTGTTAAAGAGTTTAACATGCTTGTTTTCGCCTAAACCCTAGTTTAAAGATCCGGCTTCGGGTTGTTCGGCACGGCTAAAATTTTAATTGGGCATGGTTGATGCCTCGTAGACCCTTGTGCGCGTATCTAGCAACCCTACAGTGGTATCAAAGCCAAGCTAGAGCTTTACGCGAAGTCTAGACGAAGTTTAAAGTCCGATCGAACCCCAAAACCCCGACACCGATCCCTCTCTGGATAATTTTCAAAAAGTTGATTATTTATGAATTAAAAATGCACAAAAAAATAAGTAGGAAAAACTAAGAATTACTGTGAAGTACGGCCCTCTAATTCGCAAATATGACCACGGAACCGCGGCCAAACCAAGGGTTTGGCGGCGGTTCCGCGGCCCAAATTGTGACTTAGTCCCTGAAATTTCATGTAATTATTCTTAGGTCCTTTCTTGTTATTTTTTTCTGGGAATTTTTTAATTCCACTCAAGTGTTGAGTTTTCTAGGGTTGTATTGGGAAATCGTTGATTTGATCAGATAATTTAACTTTGTTTAGTTTTGTCCGGATAATTTTTAGAAACTGTTAAAAAGTTCGACCTGATATCAATAACTCACTTTTTCCCCAGTCAATTTTTTTTTCAAAAGTTGGATTTTTCTCGAGTTTAAGAACATTCTAAGTCATGCAAGTAATGCGGTGGACCCTCTAGAAGACAACAAACCTTAACTCGATTATGTGACCATCTTGAACTGCCTCTAAACCTTAGGGTTTGGGGCAGTACGGAGTGCCACATGTGAGGCGTTGGCTTGACCCTTCCACGGCTGGACCATTGGTACTGTGGCATGTAATGGATGTTTTTAAACTGATTTCAAGTGTTGAGATAAATTGGGGAAATCATGAGTGTTTGATTATTCGATCGGAAAGTTTAACATTGTCTATTTATCTGGAATGTGATACAATATTTGGAATCCACATGTAGTTATGAGATAACTAATTTGAATATTATAAACATAGCAGTTTAGTCTCAGATGATCGGTTGCCACGGAATTTTGATGCGATCAAAAGTCCGTCGCAATCATGTAGCGTACGCGGATACTCGCCGGGTAAACTTAATAGACAACTATGCCCCATAGCCCCGACCAAGTGACTGTAGGAGAACCCCGTCGCCAAAAGCATCCGTTCGGGTGCTCACGGCAGCGGTGTTCCGCCTTAGTGCACTTCATCGACGGCATCCGGGGTGCGGCCGTCTACTAAAGTTTGCGACGAGCATTCGATCAAGATGTCGGGAATCTTGTTGAATTTCCCGACTTGATATTGAAAAGAGTTTTCGATACTGAGACTATAATGCAGGGTTTATAATTGTTAGGCATGAGATGTCTAAAGAATTCATTTGGTTAGGCATGCGATGTCTAAGAAGGTTGCGGATTCCAACTGTTGTAGTTTTACACTTTCTTTTCTGTGACCGTAAGCATAGTATGTGGTGTATCGCCTGCTTCGTTGCTATACATCAACGAAAATCGGGATACGCATACTTGCTTACGTTGATGATATGAGATATTATGTGTTGCTGTGATGTGTTATATTGGATCGTCGCGTTTTGAATAGCCGAGGGTTTTATGTGAGATGAGAGTTTTTTCTTTTTCATTCATGTAAAATTCATTTGTATGTAATATTCTTTTATTGGGGCACTTCCGGGATGAGGTTGATGTCACCATTTGTATATTATTTACTTTTCCGCATTAGGTAGACCCAAGGCAGGGAGCATAAGTAACTGGGTTCTAGGGTCCAGTAGGAGACCATCTCGAGGAGTCGAGACCGGGTCTCCTAACCCTTGAATTGGCAATGTTGCTTGCCGCTCTCATAGGGGTCTAAGGATGTGGGTTTGGCTATTCATCGTGACCATGGAATCCGTGTTTTATACAGGCTCGTATTGAAAACACGGACGTCCTAGTATATCCAATATTTCATATATGTTTCTTCTGCTGCAATGTTTTGTGATTAGATCATATTACTGCCTGAGATGAATGTTTATATTATATATATGAGATATATGTTATATATTGCAGATTTCGTTTCAAATGCTGATGCTTGTGAAGCACAATAAAAATGGGACTTCATTAATGAGATTAATGAAATAAAAGAAACCTAAAGATGTTGTAGATACTTGTTTAAAAACTGGTAGCTATAGTTCTTGCTTTGCATAGCGGTGTTCCTTGTAGAACATCCAGCACCTTATTCGATAAGGAAAGAGCCGAGATCCCTTCACCGGGAGTGACCTCTTTAGTGAAACTAGCAGATGCTACAAATTCGGTTTGTCTTTTGATTGCTTCTATAGTTCTTGCTTTGCATAGTGATATTTCTGAAATATCCTGCACCTTATTCGATGAGGAAAGGGCCGACAATCCCTTCACCCGGAGTGACCCCTTTAGCAAAACTAGAAAATCCTCAAAAGCACTCCATTTAAAAATCACTCGATTCTACAACGATATAAAGTTCATTACGCAAAGGGTTTTCTTAAAAACCTGTCGTAGCCCTCCGTCATTTCAGATAAGCAATAGTTAGTATTCGTGCTGAGTTTGTTGACTCAGTTAAGGCGTAGTGTGCGATAGCTGATTAATGCTTATCTGCAAAGCATATGATGCGATTGGATTAGGGTAGTTGTGCGGCCTTGTTGACTCAGTCAAGGGTCGTGCGGGTGGGTTTAATTCAATCGGGAAATGACGGGTTGAACTTTACTTGCGGTCTATGGTTTGTTGACTAAGTCAAGGTCATAGATCGTTTGGGGCAAAATATTATTGGGAATTTCAAGTGTTGAAATTTGCAATGAGATTGCATACCTTCTATGAGATAGTTGGATCCCGATACCCGCTGCGAGTAAGAGTTACTCCTGGGAGAGTTTTACACATTACAATTAGCCGATCAAGTAAGTGTCTAGAAAAGTGTTAATGGGGTTACGTCTCAGGGAAAACGAGGTTTACATTAATTAGGTTCGTGCGAAAGCACGGGGGATCTCCCTTAAAGTATCGACACTGGCCTGGCTAAAAGATTAGCGAACTTGTAGGGTGTAATTAATACCGGCTAGTCTTTCCTTTTAGGGTTTGAAGGAAGATTTGATTAAAACAGTGGGAGACATCCTGATTAGATATATTAGATAACCAATCTAATCTTACAAGAGCATACGCTGAGTGTTTTCTTCTCTCTCTCTCTCCAGGTAGTGACCATATCACGCATTAATCAAGATAATAAAACGGATGAATTGACCGAACCCGCTTGTTATACTGAGCTGGGGAACGTTGGTCCCGCTCCAACTTATAATTGTTATAAGACAGAGCAGGAAATTGGGGAATACCAGATTTCCCGTGCCGCCCAAACGAAGAAAGTGTATACTGATGCATCTTCTTCGGGTGTGTTCATTACAGAGAATTGTTTCTCAGTATCTTTTACGTCCTGGGTATGAGATACCGGATCAGGATCCCGCATATGTAATCTGTTACATGGGCTACAGAAAGGTAGAGAACTGAGAACGGATGATAAGTTTCATGAGACAGAAAACTTACAAGTGTTGCAGCCAAGTCTGTTGGTCACTATCACCCTGTATTACCAGAATACATTGATTCTGAATAAATGTTTATAGATACCGAACCTGATATACAACATCATATCAATCTCTTTATTAGTAAAGAAAGGATATAATTTTGTATTGTTGGATAATGTTTTGAACATTTCCTATATCAAGAGTTGATCGGTTCAGGCACGTTATCTAAAAGCATTGACGTTCTAAATCAAACTACGGTTCTTAGTATACAGAACACACACGAGAGGAAGAGTTCAGAAATGAACGAATCTTTCTTGAGGCATTGTAGACTAGGTCATATCAATGTGACCCGACTAGCTGAAGTTACATATAGATGCATATTTAAATTAGTTTGAATTTGCATCTTGTGAAACTTTCCGGTCATGTCACAGAGATAAGATGACCATAGCTCTGTTTATTGGAAACAGAGAAAGAGTTAGTGAACTCTTGGGATTGATACATGCTGATGTATGAAAGTCCCCTGTCTACACATGCCAAGACCGGTTCTTTGTACTTCATTACATTCTCTGATGATCTCTCAAGATTCAGACATATGTTCCTGTTGAAACACAAGTCCGAAGCTTTTGAGATATTCACAGAATATGAGTTAGAAGTAGAGAACCAAAAACGGGTATAAGTATTATGTCCTTTGATATGATCAGGGAGGAGAATACTTGAGCACGGAATTCCTGGACTATTCTAAAGGAGAATGAGATTCTCTCTCAGCATTACTCCTCCGTATACACCATAGCACGATGGTATATCGGCGCGGAGCAACAGCACCCTATTTGATATGGTGTGCTCTATGATGAGTATTACTGAGTTTCCTATTTCCTTTTGGGAATTATGCACTTGTGAAGCTGCATACCTATTGAATAGGGTTCAAATCAAATTAGTTGCCTACCACTTCATATATGATATGGAATGGGAAGAGCCCATATCTTAAGTATGATAAGATTTGGGGTTGTCCGGCCTATTTCTGAAAAGCAAAATCCGGACAAGCTCGAGGTAAAGTCAGATCTGTGGAAGTTTTTTGGATATCCCAAGCATTCGCTAGGGAATATCTTCTACTAAACCGAGAAACAAAAGTGTTTTATTTCTCAACATGCCACCTTTGTGAAAGGGAATTTCTTGTGGAAAAATTAGTGGTCATGAGGTAGAACTGGAAAAAGTTCCAGTTATACAAACTACAGCAGATGATTTGGTAGAACCGAAGGATTCAATAGTATCCAACGAACCTCAGCCTCTCCGCCGATCTAGCAGGGTTCCTCACCCACCTGAGAGATACTTCGGTTTCTCTACGACAGTGGGAGCGAGGATTGCATCATGAGATGATGACCCAACTAGTTTTGAGCTGGCCATCAAGAGTTAGACTCTGTAAGAATGGCTGGATGCTTATCGATCTGAGATGGAATCCTTATACACTAACAAAGTATGGACTTTGGTTGCTTTATCTGAAGGGTTAAATCCCCATCAGGAGCAAGTATATCTTGAGAAGATTACTTGGTGTAAATAGGAAAGTTGAGACTTTCAAAGCTATGCTTAAGTCCATCCAGATCCTACTTGCCACGGCTACATACCATAACTACGATATCTGGCGGTTGGGTGTCATGACTGCTTTTCTAAATGATGATTTGGAAGAGAGCGTTTATAAGTACATAACCAGAGGGCTTCGTAGACAGTGGGAGCAGCGGAAACGTGTGCAAGATGCTTTATAGGATAAAGCAGGCATCGCGGAGTAGGAACATCTGTTTTGATGTGGTAGTCAAAGAGTTTGACTTCATCAAAATGGTAGATGAACCTTGTATATACAAAAAGGTAGTAGAGAGTATGGTGATGATCCTCGTAGAGTACGTGGATGACATACTTTTGATAGGGAAGGAGTTTCCTATGCTACGCTCGGTCAATCTCCGCTTATCACAAGGATTCTCCATATAGGATCAAAGCGATACCTCGTAAATCCTGGGTTTTGGATCTATGAGATAGATCTAATTGGATGTTAGGATACTCACTAGTTGTAGTGAGATGGTATCAATCGATCCTGGGAAGAATCACTGGAAAGGTTCCAGTGTGATAAGGACGACTGAATGTCAGTCGTGGGCATTGTCTTTACCCTCAGTAGAGGGACGGTATGTTGGAAGAGTTCCAAGCTAGATACCGTGACATACTAGATGATTAAAGGCATGATACATCGTTACCAAAAATGCTACCAAAGAGGCAGTCTGGATACATATAAGTTCATGAGATGAACCTCGTTCCTACCATTGTGTGACAATGGAGTTGTGGCTTTAGCCAAGGAACTACCGTCCTATCTGAATCCAGATATAATTCTTAGGCAGTATCACCAGATCATAGAGATGGTTGATCTCCAGGGAGATCGAGGTAAGAAGAGTAGACAAAGAGGACGACAGCGCGGATCCACTCACAAAGGCATTTTTCCCAGTAGAGACTTTTATAGGATGGTTGAATATGAGATACTTCAACCGCAGCTAATTGTTGGGTATGTGATACCACAACAGATGGCCCAAGTGCAAGTGGGAGATTGTTAGTTATATGTATGCCCTAGAGGCCATTGCTGTACATACGATGTATATTGTAGTGGATGCATGGACATATATAGGGAGGACTTTCTTGCTCGACATGATAGTATGCTATCTGGTTACTCTTTACCTTAACGTGTATACTGATTGTCTCTATGTTACATGTTGATAAAGCCCTTAGGATATGTACTCGACTACTGGGACTATGATGAGATCATACTAGTGGGGCCACGGTAGTCGATGAGTACATCCTATAACTGTTCCTAGTCGAGGGTGTATCGAGACAGGGCATCGATACACCAGAGTAGACTAGCGTATACGCATCTTGACCCATATGATGGGCGATGGATGATCCCATATCCATCGGTGTCTGACTCTAGGGTGGTGTATGGGTGCTCAGTGGAGACTGGGTACACTGGACAGACTCGCCGAGAACTCCCATATGGTATTATACCTTACGTCAGATGGCAGTTCTCCGGTAACACTGGTACAGATTAGTCTGTTGACCCGAGATCGTCATAGAGTCTTGTGTGATTCCCACTGTGCTTTGATTTCCATCATACCACGTCCAAGAGGGCGTGCAAAAAGATGGCTTTTGGGTACAGTCCCGAATCACATGGAGGCAATAAGCGATAGGAGGGGATTCGTCTCTCCCGGTATAGGGAGTTGATGTTGTGCTATGTTCGATTGGCTATAACCGGAAATCCCTGGCCAGGGTTGCTGAAATTTACTGGTAAGTGTTACCAGTAGTTTATCGAACTGTTATAGACCTCATATCGACACGACTTATCGAGCTATTGGGGTCTGACGTTTACCACCCCTAGGCGAGATATGCGACATATCTGACGACGAGACCGGACTGTACGGGAGTGTTACTGATTGGATTCACAGGAGAATGTACAGGCTTGCTTGTTGATCTTTTGAGCGCTCAATACCTAGGTGGCTGTTACGTTTAACTGACCGCTTACAGCTTGTGGGTGTTTGATATGATCATCACCTACTGCCGGCGCATTGACGATTCTTTAGAGTCCTACACAGAGTTTTCTTGGCTCAGGCAAAACGAAGTAGGGGCACATATGTGATATGTGCCGGACCGAGGATAATACGATATATGATACCGTATTCTATTCTCGCGATATTTGATATCCTAACCTTGTTTAATCTCTACTAAACATGTTGCATTAGCAATCAGATCATGTTACAATATTATATATCACATATATAATATTTATTGTAACAAAATAAAATAATACAATTAACATATATCGCATATATATCAATGTATTACCCGAGTGAGAAAAAAAATCTTTTAGTGAGCTAATATTAGTTAATGTAATTTAATATATCATATATATTATTATACATTAAATTATCGAATCAACACTTGATCCGATAATCCGGCTATATCGCATACAACCGACTAATACGATGACCCGGCTATATCACATATACCCGGCCGATATCTCATCTCGCGAGAATCCAATACGGTATCACATACCGTATTATCCTCGGTCCCGCACATATCACATATGTGCTCCTACTTTGTTTTGCCTGATTCAAGAAACCTCTGTGTAGGACTCTAAAGAATCGTCAATACGCCGGTAGTAGGTGATGATCATATCAAACACCCACAAGCTGCAAGCGGTCAGCTAAACGTAACAGCTATCCAGGTATTGAGCGCTCAGAAGATCAACAAGAAAACCTGTACATTCTCCTGTGAATCCAATCAGTAACACTCCCGTACAGTCCGGTCACGTCGTCTGATATGTTGCATATCTCGCCTAGGGGTGGTAAACGTCAGACCCCAGTAGCTCGATAAGTCGTGTCGATATGAGGTCTATAACAGTTTGAGATACTACTGATAACACTCACAAGTAAATCTCAGCAACCCTGGCTAGGGATTTCCAGTTATAGACAATCGAACACTGCACAACATCAACTCCCTATACCGAGAGAGACGAATCCCCTCCTATCGCTCATTGCCTCTATGTGACTCGGTACTGTACCCAAAAGCCACCTTTTTGCACACCCTCTTGGACACTGTATGATGGAAATTAAAGCACAGTGGGAATCACACAAGACTCTATGACGATCTCGGGTCAACAGACTACTCTGTACCAGTGTCACCGGAGAACTGCCATCTGACGTGAGGTATAATACCATCTGGGAGTTCTCGGCGAGTCCGTCCAGTGTACCCAGTCTCCACTGAGCACCCGTACACCATCCTTGATGTCAAACACCGATGGATATGGGATCATCCATCGCCCATCATATGGGTCAAGATGCGTATGCGCTAGTCTACTCTGGTGTATCGATGCCCTGTCTCGATACACCCTCGACTAGGAACAGTTATAGGATGTACTCGTCGACTACCGTGGCCCCACTAGTATGATCTCATCATAGTCCCAGTAGCCGAGTACATATCCTAAGGGCTTTATCAACATGTAATATGGAGACAATCAGAGTACATTTTAAGATAAAGTACAACCAGATAGCATACTATCATGTCTAGCAAGAAAGTCCTCCCTATATATGTCCAAGCATCTATTACAATATACATCGTATGTACAGTAATGGCCTCTAAGGCATACATATAACTAACAATCTTCCACTTGCACTAGGGCCATCTGTTGTGGTATCACATACCCAACAATTAGCTATGGTTGAAGTATCTCATACTCAACCATCCCATAAAAGTCTCTACTGGGAAAAAGGACTTTGTGAGTGGATCCGCGCTGTTTTCCTCTGTGTCTACTCTCTTAACCTCGATCTCCCTGGAGATCAACCATCTCCATGATCAGGTGATACTGCCTAAGAATTATATCTGGGTCTCTGATGGGACGGGGGGTTCCTTGGCAAAAGCCACAACTCCATTGTCACACAATGGTAGGAACGAAGTTCATCTCATGAACTTATATCTATCCAGACTGTCTCTTTGGTAGCATCCTTGGTAATGATGTATCTTGCCTTTAATTGTCTAGTATGTCACGGTATCTAGCTTGGAACTCTTCCAACATACCGTCCCTCTATTGAGGGTAAAGACAATGCCTACGACTGACATTCAGCCGTCCTTATCACCCTGGAACCTTTCCAGTGATTCTCCCCAGGATCGATTGATACCATCTCAATACAACTAGTGAGTATCCTAACATCCAAATAGATCTATCTCATAGATCCAAAACCCAGATTTAGGAGGTATCACTTTGATCCTATATGGAGAATCCTTGTGATAAGCGGAGATTGACCGAGCGTAGCATAGGAAACTCCTTCCCTATCAAGAGTATGTCATCCACGTACTCTACGAGGATCACCACCATACTCCCTACTACCTTTTTGTATATACAAGGTTCATCTACCATTTTAATGAAGTCAAACTCTTTGACTACTACATCAAAATAGATGTTCCAACTCCGCGATGCCTGCTTTATCCTATAAAGCATCTTGCACACGTTTCCGCTGCTCCCACTGTCTACGAAGCCCTCTGGCTGTGTACTTATAGACGCTCTCTTCTAAAACATCATTAAGAAAAGTAGTCATGACACCCAACCACCAGATATCGAAGTCATGGTATGTAGCAGTGGCAAGTAGGATCTGGATGGACTTAAGCATAGCTTTGAAAGTCTCAACTTTTCCATGTACACCAAGTAATCTTCTCAAGATATACTTTCTCCAGATGGGGATTTAACGCTTCAGATAAAGCAATCAAAGTCAATACTTTGTTGGTGTATAAGGATTCCATCTCAGATCACTAAGCATCCAGCCATTCTTACAGAGTCCCACTTCAGATGGCCTGCTCGAAACTAGTTGGGTCATCATCTCATGATGCAATCCTCGCTCCCAATGTCATAGAGAAAACCAAAATATCTCTCAGGTGGGTGAGGAACCCTACTAGATCGGCGCAGAGGCTGAGGTTCGTTGGAAACTATTGAATCCTTCGGTTCTACCAAATCATCTGTAGCTGTTTGTATAGCTGGAACTACTTCCAGTTTTACAAAGTTGACCTTGCCTCTAGCTTGTCCGGATTTTGGTTTTCAGACATAAGCCGGACAACCCCAAATCTTAACTAACTTAAGATATGGGCTCTTCCCATTCCATATCACATATGAAGTGGTAGGCAACTGATTTGATTTGAACCCTATTCAATAGGTATGCAGCTTCTCAAGTGCATAACTCCCAAAAGGAAATAGGAAACTCAGTAGTACTCATCATAGAACACACTATATCACATAGGGTGCTATTGCTCCGTCCCGATATACCATCGTGCTATGGTGTATACGGAGGAGTAATGCCGAGAGAGAATCTCATTCTCCATTAGAATAGTCCAGGAATTCCGTGCTCAAGTATTCTCCTCCCTGATCTCATCAAATGACATAATACTTAGACCTGTATTTGGTTCTCTACTTCTAACTTATATTCTGTGAATATTTCAAAAGCTTCGGACTTGTGTTTCAACAGGAACATATATCTGAATCTTAAGAGATCATCAGAGAATGTAATGAAGTAAAAAGAACCGGTCTTGGCATATGTTGACAGGGGACCTTACATACATCATCATGTATCAATCCCAAGAGTTTACTAACTCTTTCTCTGTTTCCAATAAACAGAGCTGTGGTCATTTTATCTTTGTGACATGACCGGCAAGTTTCACAAGATGTAAATTCAAACAAATTTAAATATGCATCTCTATGTAACTTAGCTAGTCGGGTCGCATTGATATGACCTAGTCTACAATGCCTCAAGAAGAATTCGTTCATTTCTGAACTCTTCCTCTTGTGTGTGTTCCGTATACTAAGAATTGTAGTTTGATTTAGAACGTCAATGCTTTTAGATAACGTGCCTGAACCGATCAACTCTTGATATAGGAAATGTTCAAAACATTATCCAACAATACAAAATTATTTCCTTCTTTACTAATAAAGAGACTGATATGATGTTGTTTATCAGGTATGGTATCTAATAACATTCGTTCAGAATTAATGTATTCTGGTAATACAGGGTGATAGTGACCAACAGACTTGGCTGCAACACTTGCACCGTTTCTATCTCATGAAACTTATCACCCGTTCTCAGTTCTCTACCTATCTGTAGCCCATGTAACAGATTACATATGCGGGATCCTGATCCGGTATCTCATACTCAGGACGTAAAGGATACTGAGAAACAGTTCTATGTAATGAACACACCTGAAGATGATGCATCAGCATGCACTTTCTTCGTTTGGGCGGTACGGCAATTCAGGTATTCCCTAATTTCCTGCTCTTTCTTATAACAATTATAAGTTGGAGCGGGACCAACGTTCCCCAGCTCAGTATAACAAGCGGGTTCGGTCAATTCATCCGTTTTATTATCTTGATTAAGGCGTGATATGGTCGCTACCTGGAGCGAGAGAGAAGAAAACACTCAGCGTATGCTCTTGCAAGATTAGATTGGTTATCTAATATATCAAATCAGGATGTCTCCCACTGTTTTAGTCAAATCTTCTTTCAAAGCCTAAAAGGAAAGACTAGCCGGGATTAATTACACGATACAAGTTTGCCTATCTTTCAGCCAGGCCAGTGCCAGTACTTTGTGGGAGGTTCCTCGTGCTTTCGCACGGACCTAATTAAAATAAACCTCATTTTCCTAGGGGCGTAACCCCATTGACACCTTTCTAGACACCTACTTGATCGGCTAATTGTAATGTATAAAACTCTCCCAGGAGTAACTCTTACTCGCAGTGGGTATTGGGATCCTACTATCTCATAGAAGGTATGCAATCTCATTGCAAATTTCAACACTTGAAATTCCCAATAATATTTTACCCCTAGCGTCTCATGACCTTGACGCAGACCAACAAACCACAGTGCGCTAGTCAAGTTCAACCCATCATTTCTTGATTGAATTAAACCCACCCGCACGACCCTTGACGGAGGTCAACAAGGCCGCACGACTACCCTAAAACAAACAGCATCATTTGCATAAACACATAAATACTAGTTAGCTACCACACACTACACCTTGACGCAGGCCAACAAACGTAGCACGAATACTAAGTAGGACTTATCTGAAATGACGGAGGGTTACGACAGGTTTTTATGAAAACCCTTTGCATAATGAAATTGATATCGTTGTAGAATCGAGTGATTTTAAATGGAGTGTTTTTTAGGCTTTTCTAGTTTTGCTAAAGGGGTCACTCCCGGTGAAGGGATCATCGGCCCTTTCCTCATCGAATAAGGTGCAGGATATTTCACAAATATAACTATGCAAAGCAAGAACTATAGAAGCAATCAAAAGACAAACCGAGTTTATAGCATCTGCTAGTTTCACTAAAGAGGTCACTCCCGGTGAAGGGATCTCGGCTCTTTCCTTATCGAATATGGTGTTGGATGTTCTATAAGGAACACCGCTATGCAAAGCAAGAACTAGAGCTACCAGTTTTTAAACAAGTTTTTACAACATCTTTAGGTTTCTTTTATTTCATTAATCTCGTTAATGAAGTCCCATTGTAATATGCTTCACAAGCATCAGATATGAAATGAAATCAACAATATATAATATATATCTCATATATACAATATAAACATTCGTCTCAGGCAGTAATATAATCTCATCACAGAACATTGCAGCAGAAGAACATATATGAAATATTGGATATACTAGGATGTCCGTGTTTTCAATACAAGCCTGTATAAAATACGGATTCCACGGTCGCGATGAATAGCCAAACCCACATCCCTAGACCCCTACGAGTGCGGCAAGAAACACTACCAATTCTAGGGCTAGGAGACCGGGTCTCGACTCCTCGAGATTGTCTCCCACTGGACCCTAGAACCAGGTTACTTGTGCTCCCCGCCTTGGGTCTACCAAATGCAGAAAAGTAAATAATATACAATGGTGACATCATCCTCAGCCCGGAAGTGCCCCAATAAAAGAATATTACATACAAATGAATTTTACATGAATGGAAAAGAAAAACTCTCATCTCACATAAAACCCCCAGCTATTCAAAACACGACGATCCAATATAACATATCACAGCAACACATAACATCATATGTCATCAACGTAAGTAAGTATGCATACGCCGATTGTCGTCGATGTATAGCTACGAAAACCGGTGATACAACTACATACTACACTTACAGTTACAGAAAAGAAAGTGTAAAATTACAACAGTTGGAATCCGCAACCTCCTTAGACATCGCATGCCTAACCAAATGAATTCCTTAGACATCTCATGCCTAACAATTATAAACAACGCATTTTAGTCTCATTATTTAAAAATATTTTCAATATCAAGTCAGGCAATTCAACAAGATTCCTGACATCCTGATCGAATGCTCGTCGCAAACTTTAGTAGACGGCCGCACCCCCGATGTTATCGACGAAGTGCACTAAGGCGGAACACCGCTGCCGCGAGCACCCGAACGGATGCTTTTGGCGACGGGGTTCTCCTACAGTCACTTGGTCGGGGCTATGGGACGTGGCTATCTATTAAGTTTACCCGGCGAGTATCCGCGTACGCTACGTGATTGTGATGGACTTTTGATCACATCAAAATTCCGTGGCAACCTATCAATTGAGACTGAACTGCTAGATTTACAACATTCAAATTAGTTATCTCATAACTACATGTGGATTCCAAATATTGTATCACATTCCAGAAAAATATACAATGTTAAACTTTCCGATTGACTAATCAAACACCCATGTTTTCCCAAATAGTTCTTAACACTTGAAATTAGTTTAAAAACATCCATCACATGCTACAATACCAATGGTCCAGCGGTAGAAGGGTCAAGCCAACGCCTCACATGTGGCACGCCGTACTGCCCCAAACTCTAAGGTTTAGAGGTAGTTCAAGACGGTCACATAATCGAGTTAAGGTTTGTTGTCTTCTAGAGAGTCCACCGCGTTACTTGCACGACATAGAACGTTCTTAAACTACGGAAAAATCCAACGCCTGGAAATTTTCCGACAGGTGTAAAAGTGAGTTATTGATATCCGTTCGAACTTTTTAACACGTTCTAAAAATTACCTGGACAAACTAAATGAAGTTAAATTATTCGATCGAATCAACGACTCCCCAATACAACCCAGAAAACTCAACACTTGAGTATAATTAAAAATACCCAGAAGCATCAAGAAACACATACGGAGGTTACTGTAGAAAATTGAAACTCTAACTCCCAATTATTGCAGCGGAACCGCCGCCAATACCCCAGTTTGGCCGCGGTTCCGCGGTGCTACAGTGGAGTTAGGGTGTCATTTTTCACCTGTCTCCAAAGAATTTCCCTGCTGATTTTTTAAGTATTTTTAATATGAAAAAATCAACATTTTTACAAAATTTCCAGAGAAGGGTATGTTTTGGGGTTTTGGGGTTCGATCGGACTTTAAACTTCGCCTAAATCTCTAGCTTGGATCTGATACCACTGTAGGGATGCTAGGCACGCTCACAAGGGTCTATGAGGCATCAACCATACCCGATTTAAAATTTAGCCGTGCCGAACAACCCAAAGCCGGATCTTTAAACTAGAGTTTATGCGAAAACAAGTATGTTAAACACTTTAACACTAAGTGAGAAGGATTACAACATTTGTAGATCCGGTCCTTCACTTCATAAGCTCCGTGTTGAGGTCCCTTCGCTGCGATCATCGTGCTCCGGACTCTCGAGAGGCTCCACGAAGAGAAAGATGCAAGCTTGCTTCCAATCTTCGATAACAAAGATAT
This sequence comes from Agapanthus africanus, assembly GCA_030015575.1. Taxonomy (NCBI): domain Eukaryota; kingdom Viridiplantae; phylum Streptophyta; class Magnoliopsida; order Asparagales; family Amaryllidaceae; genus Agapanthus; species Agapanthus africanus. Next base: position 547,671,878 of record CM057337.1, read on the forward strand.
CTACCTTGAAGTTTCATTAGCATAAGCTCTCACTCACTAAATGAAGTGAACACTCTCATCTAAAGGGCAAGGGTACATGAGGATGATGAAGTAGGATTTTTGCTCTCATTTTTTTTCTTATTCTCACTCATTTTTCATCACAAAATCAAAGCAAGAAAACTTTTCATGAAGAACTCAAACAAGAAGAAGATGAATAATGATTAGAATCCTTTTGTGATGAATAATAAAAAGAAGATAATGATTAATTATGCAACCATGGTCAACCAAACCTTTGTAGAGATTTAATTAGGGCTAGGGTTTCGGTTGGGTAAAAGCATGAGTCATTTGAAAATATCTTAGCAAAAACAAAAAGAAACCTTCTAAAAGCAACAAGAAGGAACTAACCCAATACAAACCCTAACCTTGTTTAATCTCCACTAAACATGTTGCATTAGTAATCATATCATGTTACAATATTATATATCATATATATAATATTTATTGTGACCAAATAAAAAATACAATTAACATATATCGCATATATATCAATGTATTACCCGAGTGAGAAAAAGAATCTTTTAGTGAGCTAATATTAGTTAATGTAATTTAATATATCATATATATTATTAGACATTAAATTATCGAATCCGACAATCCGGTTATATCGCATACAACCGACTAATACGATGACCCGACTATATCACATATACCCGGCCGATATCTCATATCGCGAGAATCCAATACGGTATCACATACCGCATTATCCTCGGTCCCGCACATATCACATATGTGCTCCTACTCCATTTTGCCTGAGTCAAGAAACCACTGTGTAGGACTCTAAAGAATCGTCAATACGCCGGCAGTTGGTGATGATCATATCAAACACCGACAAGCTGCAAGCAGTCAGCTAAACGTAACAGCTACACAGATATTGAGCACTCAGAAGATCAACAAGCAAGCCTGTACATTATCCCGTGAATCCAATCAGTAAGACTCCCGTACAGTCCGGTCTCGTCGTCTGATATGTTGCATATCTTGCCTAGGGGTGGTAAACGTCAGACCCAAGTAGCTCGATATGTCGTGTCGATATGAGGTCTACAACAGTTCGAGATACTACTGATAACACTTACCAGTAAATCTCAGCAACCCTGGCCAGGGATTTTCAGTTATAGCCAATCGAACACAGCACAACATCAACTCCCTATACCAGGAAAGACGAATCCCCTCCTATCGCTCATTGCCTCCATGTGACTCGGTACTGTACCCAAAAGCCACCTTTTTGCACGCCCTCTTGGAAGTGGTATGATGGAAATCAAAGCACAGTGGGAATCACACAAGACTCTATAACGATCTCGGGTCAACAGACTACTCTGTACCAGTGTCACTGGAGAACTGCCATCTGACGTGAGGTATAATACCATCTGGGAGTTCTCGGCGAGTCCGTCCAGTGTACCCAGTCTCCACTGAGCATCCATACACCTTCCTTGATGTCAAACACCGATGGATATGGGATCATCCATCGCCCATCATATGGGTCAATATGTGTATATGCTAGTCTATTCTGGTGTATCGATGCCCTGTCTCGATACACGCTCGACTAGGAATAGTTATAGGATGTACTCGTCGACTACCGTGGCCCTACTAGTATGATCTCATCATAGTCCCAGTAGTCGAGTACATATCCTAAGGGCTTTATCAACATGTAATATAGAGACAATCAGAGTACATGTTAAGATAAAGTACAACCAGATAGCATACTATCATGTCGAGCAAGAAAGTCCTCCCTATATATATCCAAGCATCCATTACAATATACATCGTATGTACAGTAATGGCCTCTAGGGCATACATATAACTAACAACTACTACCTACCAGTGATAGTATTTGGGCTCGACGGATATCCAGAGGAGCCCGACCGGAGTCGAGAGATGATATGGGCCGATCCGGACTGACGGAGCCCATGGGCCGATCCGGACTAACGGAGCCCGAGATATGAGGATTTACGTGTCGATGCTGGACACGGGTTTCATGATGTTTTCGGGTGTCGATGGTGGACACGGGTTTCATGATATTTTTGGGTGTCGATGTTGGTGTCACGTCCCGAAAGTACGGAATATGACCGGCACTTAAATTACAAAACGTCTCGAGGCGTACGTAATCTAAGTAAGCCGAAACCCAGAAAACCAAACCAAGAAAAGTAGTGGAGTGAAGGAAAACCAATTTAAATCAAATAGTTTTAATAGCATAAGCCGAATTATGCGTTTTTAAAAACATCAAATATTTCCTGAAAATTTCAGCAGAGTCTCCTTTGTAAATACTAGCCCCCAAACGGAATACAATATGAATAGTATACGAAATCAATAAAAAGTATCCCCAAGCGGGAGCTAGCTCTTCGTCAATCGACGGTCACAACCACACAAGCAATATAATATACAACGCCAAGGGCGAGGATCAAAACTCAAAAGGAAACTCAAAACAACAAGAAATCCACAGAAATATAACGCGCGACTCTAAGGTCGAAAGAATAACATCACTAGTCTCTATCTGAAAAATAAATACATGTTTGGTTGATGGAACTTCTAGATACAACTGAATAATAATATACAATGTATAATGATGGGTACGATACAAATAAACCCACCTACTAGCAAGTCACCCGAAAGAAACAGTGCCAACAAAGACATAATGAAACTTGTACGGCAAAACCTGGAAGAAAATAGGGCACAACGGGGGTGAGTTGCCAACTCGTGAATAGAATACATGTACAAACAGGAATCGCATGTATGACGCAATCCTAGGTCATACGATCAATATATATCCTCAAATATATAACCAGAGCCTATAACAATGGTTAGGGTATACCTCTAAACAACAGTAATACCAAGTGCTCGTGTCAGTGCCTCAGATAGCAATATATCATATAGATGATGTATGAATGCATGAAAACAGAGTACATGTACTGAAGAAACAGCTTTCATAACTCAGTGAGATTTCTGTAATTTTAAAAATGAGGTATCATAAGGAAATCAGTATAAACCGTGTCTAGCATCGAAACAAAAAAATAAATCCACATATCTCAATATCTCAGGCTCCAGCTACCCGGACTGACCTGGATCATCAAATCTCAGTACCTCAATATCTCGAAATCTCAATGTCTCAAATCCCAATATCTAGGGCGCCGTCAGTCCAGACCGGTCCCTACCATCCATCTCAAGACTAAGAAGGTATCCTTCAGATATCCGACGTGTCGGGTAAAATCACCGGTCGGTAGTTCTCCCCTGCCAGGCTCAACGCCATCATCTGCGATCCTCTTGCCTCGGGGTACCGCACCGGATCCACCATATACCCGAAACGGTTCCTCCACTGCTCGAACTCGGGTCTCAAAATTCATCAGCAAACTCATGGTTGTAATGTTTCAAAATAATAAAATATTATTTTTGGGAATTTTTATAATTTAATATTATTTTAATGAATATTTTAATATTCTGGTATAATTAAATACAAATAAATGGGGAAAAATTATAGAAAATTCTAAAATAGGGTATTTTATGGAATTATGCCATTTTAAAGTTTTTAAGATTAGTTATATGCTAATATAGTGCTAATCGCGATTAAAAATCGCTAATCGGATTTTTCGCATTTTTGTGCAAAAATGTGCACATATCATCTTCCACACTTGTTACACTTGTGTTACATTTCTATTGCCATGGTTGTTCATTTGGGTTCACTATTGGAGTGAGAAGAAAAAAAAAGGGAAAAGAAAAGAAAAAGTATGATGATGAGAGAGAGAGAGAGACTAGGTCGACCCCCACTTTTTGAACCATACTCCTATCATTTCCTCACACCTATTTCTCTCTCCCCTCTCATGGAGCTGCTGCTGCTCCTGCTCCCTCATCTCCCTCCCCTTCACTTCATAGATCCCTCTCATTTCCCTCACCAAAACCCCATTCCCACTTCACAAAACTTGCTCCCAAGCTCACTAGCTACACATTGAACCTAGCAAGATTGGATTTGGAGGACTTTGAGAAACTCAAGAATTTTCTTGAGTTGCCAAAGGAGCTAATTTTTGCACCTATTAGAGTAGTATCTCATTTCTTGTGCATCAATACTAGTTTTGTGTCGATATGGTGTCGTTTGATGGATTTGTGAAACTTCAAGTTAGGGTTTATGTGAGATCTGAAATTAAAGATGAAATTGAGGATTGTGGTGACCTTAGAACCCCTTGTGTGATGCTAATTTGGACCCAAACCTGAACTTGAAACCAGAATACGGATTTATAAGGCGATGTCGGAGAAAAACTGTGAATCTGTGATCGTATTTAAGAATCTTCTATCACCCTGAGACCCCAAAAATAAAACTGAGTTGATAGTGAGTTGTGCAGGCACCATGGAACCACCACACCAAACCCTATCCCCCAACTCCAAAGTATGGCCACCAATTAATCCATTCTGGCCGCAAATTGCGGCCAGAGCAGGAGGGAATTGCCTCGATTTTGGTGCATGGCCCTATTTCCAGTAGTCTTGACCCTGGGTATGTCTAGTTTTGACTGATTCTAGTTAGGGTAAAATATGGGTTGATTTTCTTGAGTTGGCGTATGATTTACGACTTGTTTTAGCATGGATTTTGGTATTTGGTGATTCGTTTCTGTCGGGTGACATTTGGACGTCAACGACAAGTGGATATTGAACGTGTTTACATACGAGACGATAGGTTTTTACCTATGCGAGTAGCGTGTGCTATTTGGTTTCCGATGTGATTTTCATGTGCTTTAGCGTTGTGATATACTTGTAGGTACCCTACGTGATGTTGAGGCAAAGAAGATGAATATGGCGACATCGGCACCGACACATGAGAAGCAAGGTGAGTAGATTTATATCTACGGGGAGAAGTCGGGTAGATGGCGTATAGCACCCCCACAGTCCGTGGTGATGTATACGAATACGTATACATACATATTTTATTATGTGTTGTTTAGGATTATTGATGGTAATAATGGTATTATTGATGATAGGGATGTATTGGTTTAGTATAGTGCGGAACCCTAGATTAGTGGTTGCACCCACACATACACGTACACATATACTTGCATACATTCTTTCATTTATCTGTGCGCATATAGAGGTGTGTATATCTACACATGGGTATGGGACTATGTGTTCATATACGGGATTGAGGATGATACATGGGATTGAGATGAGTCGATGAGGTTTGATTGAGGCCGTGAGATTCGGCGATATGATAGAGTTCGTATTTGAGATGTGATATGATGGTAGTGATACCTGATATCTGATGAGATGAATGTGATATTGGCCCGTACCCAACTATTGGGATACCGTACGACGATTTACCGTACGAGCTTTATATTGATGTTAGATCCGCACTAATGACTTGAGGATGTTATATGATATACTGTATTGTACGTGATACTATTGAGGCGAGATCACCGACTATATATATATGCATATCGACTCAGATTTAGGTGGTTTCCATGCCCCTCCCGATTGACTTGATAGTTGGGTCCGTAGTTCGCATAGTAGGCATTAGACTTGACCCGAGTCATACCTATTTCAAAACTAACGAATCGGGGATATTTTAAAGATAGGCAAAAAGGGATTTTACGGATATTTTCAAGCGACACATCTTTTCTTAAAACACCGTAGCCCTTATTTTACCAAAAGCCCTGATTCGTCTTATTTCAAAAGGCAAGGTTACATGATATATTTATTGAGGCAGGTTCTTAACTGTTGCGTTGATTATTCGATTCCGCATATTCATGTTATTTGCATTGCATCGCTTGTATTGTTGATATATTTCAGTCATGCTGCTAGGACACCAGCACTATTATCGATGATGCGTATGTTCCACGTACACTTGTTTGCCGTCTCACACACTTCATCATCGATAATTTCCATGTCACTACACTGTAGTACTGTTGCATTAAGTGTATGTTGCTTACATTTCTTTACATGTCGAATACATCATGCTTTCTGATTATACGCATTGAGATATGTTGTTTCCATGATATTTCTGGTTTTTGGGAACCGTGGGTGTTTCAAAAGGAGAATATGTAATTGTTTTAAAACCCGGTTACCCTTGATATGATATTTCAGTGCGTCCAGCATGTGTTTTCTCGGTGCTGAGAGCGACATGTGAAACCCGATTCGAGGAGGCGGATGAGGCCGATTGCGGGTATATGGTGGACCCGGTATGGTTCCCCGGGATAAGAAATGTTTTTCGTGGAGTAGACGATGAGCCTGGCAGGGTGGCGAGTACCTACCGGTGATTGGTTGGACCTGGCGGTTATCCGGAGGATACTGACCAGAGTCGATAGATGGATATGGGCGTACTGCCGGGGCCGAGGGCCGATACCGCAGACAGAGCCCGTGGGCAGATCCGTACTGACGGAGCCCGATATATGGGGATTTACATGCCGACGCTGGGCACAGTTTTCATGATGTTTTCGAGTTTCGATGCTGGGCACTCCGGTTCCATGATTTTGACGTGTCGCGAGGAACACAGATGGTTTATATCCTCATATTCCCATGCACATGCTTTATGATATTTACATGCATGATGGTTATTATCGTTGGGTGACGAGTGGACGAGATCCACGTACATGCAGATTTGATTACTTTGATCATACCTCACATTTATGATATTCTATTACCTGAGGCACTGACACGAGCACTTGGCACTACACTCATGCATAGAGATTACCTTCCCGGTTTAGCATGCTTCAGAATTATTCATATTGAGGTTTATTTATATCTGATCGTATTGACCTAGGATGGGTCATACATTCGATCTCTGCTTGTAGATATTTTCTATTCACGAGTTGGCAACTCACCCCCGTTGTGCCATAATTCTTGCAAGTTTTGCCGTACAGATTCCATAGCGGCATTTCTGGCACACTGCTTCCTTATGGGTGACTTGCTTGGGTAGGTGGGTTCTTTTGTATCAGAACTGCCATTGTACATATATTATTCACTGTATCTAGAATTCCATCAACCAAAACTTGTATATTGTTTCAGACTTAGAAAACAGTGTTGTATTATTTCGACCTTAGAGTCGCGCTTGTAGTATTACGGTTTTCTGGCTGTTCGAGTTTCTTTTTAGGTTTTGATCCTCGCCCTTTGGCATTGTATATTATTATTGCTTGCATGGTTGTGACCGTCGATTGACGAAGAGCTAGCTGCCGCTTGGGGATGCCTTTTATCATTTCATATATATTATTCTTGTTGTACCCCGTTCAGGGCTAGTTTTTACAAAGAAAACTCTGCCGAAATTTTCAGGAAAGGTTACACATTTTAAAAATGCATATTCCGCTTAGTTATTTAAAAACTTTGATTTTCGAAACATGATTTCTTTACTTCTTAAAACCAGTTTTCCTTATTTACTTTTTAAAAGGTTTTAGATTTCTAGGCTTTTGGCTTACTTGGATCAAATGGGGTCCTATAGACTTCATATGGTTCTAGGGCCAGTCACATGCTCTTTCAGGTCGTGACAAAGTTGGTATCAGAGCGCTAGGTTGACCTTGGTTCGAGTCTAAGTTTGACTATGTGGTGCTTAGGGCGTTTATATATATACGGAACTTAGGCTTGACCTTACGGAACTTAGACTTAGTCGAGGGGGTATTATACCCGAACTTTCGTTGCATAGTATGACCCTTGGTTGATGGAGTAGGTAGCTTGAGTAGAGGGACGTACCGTACGTATGTTCCGCGGCATACTTACGACACGCCACTCCGCTTAAGAAACCTTAGGATGTACATTTCCTTGCACCGTATTATATTCCTTCATATGATCTATCCTCATCGATATTGGTTATGGTTTTGCTGCCGCGATTGCACGGGCAGAGTGAGCTACGGCTCGAGTTGCGTCAGCATGAGCTCGTCGTGGACGAGGACTGACCAGGGCGTGATTCTAGAGACTTACGATTGCAAATTGAGGAGTCGTCTTATTGTGTTTTCGTGCCATGAGCGTTGGATTGATCGCTTTTACGAGATTTCCGAATGTGCTGATGGGCACCAGAGGATTGAGCCACTGATAGAGGCCAGCCAGGATGTGATGACCGTTGATATTATCGCTTATCCAGGATGATTGAGGCGCTGTTCAGCGCACGGACGAAGGAGCCGGTTGTTGCTGCGAATGATGAGATATCGCCCAGATGATTGGAGCTACTGCAGCATGAGCATATTCTTAGAGATATGATAGTGAGTCGCTAGTCACTGAGGATTAATGACTAGGACATGTGGTTCGTTTGCTTACCCCGATGCGAGGTCATCAGGTAGATTGATTCCAGCTAGAGACGACTTCATGCAGGTTCGTTGAGAGTCGATGGAGACGATCGAATGTCAGGAACCCATTTTCCAAGTTTAAAGTATTCGGAAAGACATGCAAGCGATTCTATGGATCCTCTAGAAGAATGAAACCCTTACTAGATATAATGACTGTGTGAAAGCCTTTGAACCTTAGGGTTTGCGCCAGTTCCGCGGCGCTATTAGTGAGGCTTAGGTTTGCCCTTCTACGGCTGGGCCACCGATGCTGTGGTATGTACTCGATACTATTAAACTGTACCCGAGATGCTGAGCTCTTGGGGGATTATGAGGTTCTGACGAGTCGATTGGATGATTCGACATCATTCGGATATCATGTGATGGGACACTGCTTGGGAGACTCCAGATACGAGCATAGCCGTTGGAGCGCAGTCTGTGTAGCCACAATGAGATAAGCCCCAATCAGTCGATATTGAAGCAGAGTGGAGTAAAGAGTTCGCATGAGATTTCGACGAGATGACGTTCCACTCCGCTGACATCAGAGATGCGATACACACGTTGCGGACGTGATCGGCTAGATATCTCCTACTGAGTGACGAAGATACCGAGTTTGTGATTTCGAGTCTGTGTTAGAGACTTCGGAGGGACCGTAGCCGAGGACATTGCAGTGCGCAGATAGAGATGCGATGTCGAAATGGTCGATGATACAGACAAGAGGAACAAGAAGTTCGTGCGAGGTGCAGACGAGCTATTACTATTCCCCGTTAAGATTTAAGGGTCGGATATGTCTACAGGAGCGTTGGGGCACGACCAGCTTCCGAGGAGATGTTGTACTAAGGACGCGGATGTCCAGAGAGCGAGAAAAGATTATGCTAGAGTACCAGCCTCCGTATAGTTTGGCTTAGGAAAGATCAGGAGAGACCTTGAGCAGGATTCCTTCAAGTACACTGCTGCAATAAGATTTGCACCAGGAGCCGATGTGTGATGTGCATTTAGAGGGCTAGAGGTCGGTGCCAGAGATGTGCTGCGTTACGAGCAATCGTGGGGATTGACCGAGAGGTGACCAGAAAAGTGCCAGAACGGAATCGTTCCTGTTAGCACACCTGACCGGGCCGATGAGCCGATGGATTGCGAGATTGGTAATCCACAGGGAAGATAAGGAACCAGAGGCTGAGGACGCCAGCCGCGAGCATGAGGCTAGTAGATATCTTGCGCCGCTAGCATTGGATGTACCGGCACCTTCTCGACTCGAAGGAGGATATACCGACGACATTATTTATGATTTATGATTTATGATTTGTGATTTTGTGATTTGACTATCACGTATCCGTCGCTTTGGATTTCGGTATTTTGGGCGATCTATTTGCATGATTTAGTCTTGATGACTGAGTTCCATGATATTTGATTTTGTGCACCATGGTTGCACCTACTGGGTATTTATACCTTGCGCATAGTTATTATTCTGGAGGTAATGATGGTGATTTCATGCACTTTCAGTGTTTTGATTTGATTTGTGCATGCTGATGCACACGGTTGTGAGATTTTCTATCGCGTTACACTTGATTTTGATTGAGCCGCATTATATATCGTCGACTTGACCTTGATATTTATGATTCTTGCACTCCGTGCTTTCGCCTAGACTTACGCATGTTCAGCATTTGCTATTGGATTTCGTGATTCCGTGCATATTGAGTGCGTAGGGTTTAGATTTTCATTCATGCACGATCGATGCACCGATTTGGATTTTCGTGCATGTTTTGAGATACGATTTTGGTGCACACCCGATGCACTAAATTGAGATTCTTCGTGTAGGTCAGATGCTCCATAGGCAGTCAGTCACACACGTTGCCTATGACAGATGCTTCGTGCACACCCGTTGCACCTAAATGTGGTTTTGTGCACTTGTATGGCACATATATGAATTTTGATTTCCGTGCGCACCAGACGCACAGGGTGGTGTTATGTGCATTTTTTTTAGATTTATTCCTTTTGGAGCAGTACATTTTTATGATATTGGATATTTGTTTTCATACTGAGCAGGACTAGTCAGAGGACAGTACCTGGATATATTTTGCATGCATTGATAGTTCGAAGGGATTTCCAAAGAGCGAGCTATGGTCTCGATATATATATGCATATGTGTCCGATATGACACGAAACGTTTTAAAAATAAGGAAACCATTCTGAATTGTTTTCAAAACGGCGGAATGTACCTATTAAATAAAGGATATACGTATATAGTTATTTTCTTATGAAAAACGTCCGCCACTGTGCAGTGTTACGCGCATCGCACAGCGACTTAAAAAGATTTGGTATGCATTTACATCAGCTATTCACATGTATAGATTGGATGTCTACATGTATAGTTCTGATCTATATCATATTGGTTTTGTATTGGATTTGACATTTGTGTCTTTACCATGACTCCGATGATTGCGGGATGCTTGATGGAGTGTTGCTTTTGAGTTATCTGCTCAGTATTCATGCGCATGCATTGCGCTATGATACGTTTTATGTATTGCTGATTTCGGAGCCCGACGACTTGGAATTTGTATCGAAATGTTCTAGTATTTGGGGGTTTTAAATTTAAATTCGGAAACCGAATTTTTTTAAGGGAGGTAGATTGTAACGTTTAAAAATAATAAAATATTATTTTTGGGAATTTTTATAATTTAATATTATTTTAATGAATATTTTAATATTCTGGTATAATTAAATACAAATAAATGGGAAAAAATTATGGGAAATTCTAAAATAAGGTATTTTATGAAATTATGCCATTTTAAAGTTTTTAAGATTAGTTATATGCTAATATAGTGCTAATCACGACTAAAAATAGCTAATCGGATTTTTGGAATTTTTGTGCAAAAATGTGCACATATCATTTTCCACACTTGTTACACTTGTGTTACATTTCTATTGCCATGGTTGTTCATTTGGGTTCACAATTGGAGTGAGAAGAAAAAAAAAGGGAAAAGAAAAGAAAAAGTATGATGATGAGAGAGAGAGAGACTATGTCAACTGTCACGCCCCGCTTCCCAGAGTACGCTAGATTGGGCACGTGACATAGCCAACCATGTTACCTGTGGGTAGGAAGTATTCATCCACAGTCACATTACGGCTGTAGAGATATCAAGAACAAGATAAAACTATCTAAAAACATGTCCATAATCCAGAATAACAGGGGTCAATAATAAATGAATGCGGAAGCAAATGATCCAATACAAATAACTGAAAGTATGTCCCATAATGCGGGCTCACATCAGGAAATAAATGCAGGAAATAAAACTAACTACCACTAAACTCACAGCTCAGCCTGCTGGCTGAAATACTCCTGCCCGGACTGCGACAGCGGTACATAATCTGGGCCATGCAAAACCCAGACGTTAGCGCGTCATGTCAACAAGTAATATAATGAACAATGTAACAGGCAATGCAAAAATAAACATGAATAAAGCAATAATGTGAAACAAGCAGTGGAGAGTAGTGTGCAGTGGGTAACTAAACTGTTCTATCAGGTTTTCTATTCTAAAGTCTTTGAAATCAATTGATGAATCGTCGATGTAACTCAATAGTATCCAGTGCGCGCCCGGGACCACGGTCAAGATTCTCGGGGCTGAATCCGAGACGTGCCGCTAGGCAGTAACAAGTAGCAGGATGGGCGAGTGATGTCAGCATCATCACTCCGGGGATGGCCTAGCCCGTAAGACTGATCAGAACAGGTATCGAACTGTTGAGTTACAAGTCGGTTTCACTTTTGATTTCCCCATACCCCCAAGTTATGTATGTCAAGTCAGGTATTCAGTAATCATGAACTAAAGCCAACACAGATCAGGTAAAAGCAGGTTTGTCTGGATATACAACAGGAACGGTCCATGAGGACTACATGTCAGGTTTGTTGGCATTAGACACGAGATCAGGTAACGGGTCAGGTCATGGTACATCAGGTCAAGTCAACAGTATACGGTACCATGTCTGGTGTATCAATATATATATATATATATATATATATATATGTAGCAATGTCAGGTCAAGATATAAACAATATCGTGGGTGTGCTCACAATCAGATATATAAGCAACCCTCATGATCTAATCAATGCGTTAAGCGATAAAGCGGATTTATTATCTAGCTGTACAGTTATCTATCGTGTTAAATAGATGGCGTCAATATAACGTGAATACAGAATGGTAAATGTAACTACTAGAATTAGGTTAATAAAACATTGGGTGTTCCGAGAATGCAACGACATGTATAATCTGTTTAAAAATGCAATTGTAATTTGACCAGTTTAAGTTGTACATGAATATCTGATAGGCTAAACTGGAATAAAAGCACCATAGCAGTAAATCAAAATGTAATCTATCATGTATGGGAGTTGTTAGGTATGAATAATTCGATGCGAGATTAAGTCTCAGGTTCGGAATCATAAAATGTGCAGCGGATCCTGATACGGTTAATTGGAACTCCACTGTTATCACTTCTAAATAGGGTTTTAACAAGAAAATAATTAATTTGGCATGCTACTAGGGTTAAACAGAAAGCCATGTATGTAAGGTGATTTACTAAATAATACATTATTAGATCATGGATATATATTAAGGCAAGTTTAAAGTTTATATTAAGGCAAGTTTAAAGTTTCAATAGCATGTAAGCAAGTATCGAATACTTGCCTCGTAAATGACGATCACGAAAACGGAGGCGCGAACCCACGCGACACGATATCAGCAAGGGCTTAACTGGGATCAAGGTGGTGCTCGGTCCGATCTCTGAGATGAAGGGACGATGATGGCAACGGTGAAGAACTAGATTGTCGGGTGTAGCGAGATAAGGAGGTGTAGATGAGCATGAAGGTAGTGTCTGCGATGAGACAACGACGGCTACTCTGTTGATGGCGAGGGTGATGAAGCTGATGATGGTGGCAGTGCTCGAGATAGAGATGATGATCTGGACAATGATGGATGCACTCACGGCAACGCGGCATAAAGGCGATCGGTGCTGTCAAGATCAATGGCGGTCCATGCAGCGACAGTTACTGGAACGCCGGTGGTGACTCTCTGCTGCAACAAGAAAGGAGGCAACTGGAGTTAGGTGCAGCGATGACGACGACGGCGACGATGAGATGGGTTATTGTCGAGGTCTCGTTTGAAGTCGTGGAGATGGGTCAGAAAGCAACGGCGATCTCGGAGAGAGTTTCGAGACTAGGGAGGCAGGGACGATGACAACGATTGTCGGACGACGGGGTGATGGGTTCGGTTGAAGTTGGGTTCGAAGAAGGAGATGGGGTCGGCCGGTGATGGAGATGATTGCTGCGGATGGGGTAGGATCTCGGGTTGAAGGAGAAATGGAAGATGGGGCGAGGAAGAGGAGGAGAGGGTGCTGGTGGTATCGGCGTCGGCGTCGGGGCTGCGGCGGCGACGTGGTGAAGGTGGCTAGGGTTCTGCCGATGGGTTTCTCACGGGGGTACTGTTCTCGTGATCACGAACAGTGAGGGGGAAAAGTTTTTTTAAAGGAGAGAGAGAGAAAGATTATGGGGGAGAGAGAGAGAGAGATTTGAGAAATAGATAGAGAGAGAGAGAGAGATATAGGAATGGAGAGGGGCCCACGGGGATAACAGAATCTCGTGATTGGCTGGGGTTGGAATTGTTTAAGGAAAATATTTAAAGATTTAATATATAACCGTAACATTAGTATAGTTAGAAAAAATATATACTAAGGTTTTAAATTATTAATTTGGGATTTTAGCACCAAATAAAACATTTCCAAATCGCGCCCGGGTCGGGTCCAAAAATTTGAAATTTAAATGAGAGGATTTTAAGCGGGTTCCAAATTTTAAAATTAAGTGTTTTATGAGTAAAAAGCATACCCCCAAGATGGACACCTGTACACGCGCGTAGCCGTCCAAATTCGCCCGTTTCACCGAACGGGACGAGAACTCGATGCTCGGACGCTAACACAAGGCTAGGGGTGTCGAGTAGGCCAAGATGGACATTTTTAATTTTATTTTAGATGCTAAAATTTGTTATGTGAAGAAATGACTTTTCCGGGTAAAATTTTACAGTAAGCCACAAATAAGCAAGATAAATGAAATGAGTACCACCTAATGCTCGAACAGTAACTGAAAAACAGTAGCATTGGGCTCGGGTGTTATATTATACCCAACTACAAAAGAATTTCGTCCTCGAAATTCCAAGAATAAAAAAACTACAAGAAGAGGTGAGGAAACTACTTTCGGATTTCATCTTCTCGTTCCCAAGTGGACTCTCCATGCGAACGATTACCCTAAGAAACAAGCACATGGGGGATAACATTGTTCTTAAGAACCTTTTCCCTTCGATCCACGATTTCAACCGGTCGCTACTCAAAAGTCAAGTCTTCCCGTACTGTTAACTCCGAATGATCCAAAACGTGTGTTTCATCTCGAACATACCTTAGTAGTTGAGATACGTGAAACACATCGTGCACACCTGCCAAGGACTGCGGTAACGCCAAATGGTATGCTACCTCTCCAACACGCTCCATGATCTCAAAGGGTCCAACGAATCGAGGACTAAGTTTTCCTCGACTCCCAAAACGAATCACCCCTCTAGTAGGCGATATCTTCAAGAACACCAAATCACCCACGGCGAACTCTAGAGGTCTTCTTGATGTGTCAGCCTAACTCTTCTGTCTGTCTTGTGCTGCCTTAATATGATTTCTGATAGTATTAACCTTCTCAACTGTCTGCACTACCAAATCTGGTCCCAACAATCTTCGTTCACCGACATCATCCCAACAAACAGGTGAACGGCATTTACGACCATACAAAGCTTCAAACGGAGCCATCTGGATAGTTTCCTGAAAACCGTTGTTTTAAGAAAACTCCACCAAGTGTAGATGATCCTCCCACGCACCCTTGAAGTCCAACAAGCATGCTCGCAACATGTCTTCAAGAGTTTGGATCGTTCTCTCCGACTGGCCATCGGTTTGAGGATGATAAGCTGTGCTAAACTTCAATCGAGTCCCCAAACTTTCCTGTAAACTTCTCCAGAAGTATGATAGGAACTGAGTGTCCCGATCAGACACGATGCTCACCCGTACTCCATGCAATCATACAATCTCCTGCATGTACCGCTCTGCCAAATTCTCCGTTGATTGACCAACCAGGAAAGGAATAAAGTGAGCTGCCTTGGTCAACCGATCAACAATCACCCATACTGGATTGTTGCCTTTTAGACTCCGCGGTAAAGCCGTCATGAAATCCATGGTTATAAATTCCACTTCCACTGAGGAATCAGAAGTGGTTGCAATAAACCAACAACCCTTTGATGTTCAGCCTTAACTTGCTGACACACCAAGCACTCAGCCACAAAGCGAGCAATCTCCCGTTTCATGCTTTCCCACCAGAAATGCTGTCGAATATCTCGGTACATCTTGGTGCCTCCTGGATGTACAGAATAAGCTGAACTGTGTGCCTCCTTCATAAGCTCTTCACGAACATCTCCCTTTGGCATACACAAACGGCTACCCTACCTCAACGAACCAACTTCGTGGACCAATAAATCTGTTCGTAATCCGGCCTCAACCTGCTCTCGAAACTTTTGCAGTCTAGGATCCTGCGATTGTGCTGCTTTAATTTTCTCAATCAAAGACGACTGTACTTGCAACTGCATCAACTGTCCTGTAGAACGCGGTAGCACAACCTCCAAGTCAAATCTTCGAAAATCTGCAATGATCTCCTTCTGCGTAGTTAATACCTGAATTGCTGGTAACCGACAAAGCGCATCTGGCACAACATTCACCTTCCCCGGATGGTACTTAAGATCAAAATCATAGTCAGCCATCATCTCCAACCATCTACGCTGCCTCATGTTAAGCTCCTTCTGAGTGAACACATACTTCAAGCTCTTATGATCTGTAAAAACTTCGACTCTTTTGCCCAAAAGGTAGTGTCTCCAAATCTTCAAAGCAAAAATCAAAGCCGCAAGCTCCAAGTCATGAGTTGGATAATTCTTCTCATGGGTCTTCAATTGTCTCGATGCATACGCTACAACCTTCCCATGCTGCACCAAAACACATCCCAATCCTTTCCCAGATACGTCGCTGTGAATCACCAATCCTCCGGAATTGTCTGGCACGGTCAGAATAGGGGTGGTTATCAACTTCTGCCTCAACGTCTCGAAAGCTAATGCACACTTATCCGTCCATACAAAAGGTACCTCCTTGTGTTAGTGTATATGCCCTAGAGGCCATTACTGTATCATACTAGTATGTATATTACTTGATGGAAGCTTGGGATATTCACAGTTGTACAGACAATCTTGCTCAATATAGTAGTATGCTACTTGGTTTGTCTCTGCTTTAATGTGTACATGTGTGTTTATTTATTATATCACCTATACGCATTAGTAGAGCCCTTAGGATCTTTGCTTGATTACCGGCGTTGTGATGGCGATCACACTCGTGGGGGCTGGGTAATCTACAAGCACATCCTTATACACGTCCCTAGTCGTGGGAGTACCGAGATAGGGCATCGATACTCCGGAGTAGACTAGCGTATGCGCTTCTCATCCCAGCAGGGGAGACGGTCTGTCCCACAGCCGTCAGTACGTCGTACTTGAGATAGTATGCGGGTGCTCGTTAGGTTACGAGTACACTGGACAGGACTCGTCGGGAACTGATGGTTGGTATTATACCTATCGTCAGTTATCAGTTCCCAGGTGACATGAGTACAGCTTAGTCCGCTGACTTGACACTGTCACTTCGCCTCGAGTGTGTTCCCACTGTTCTTTGATTACTACCCTACCACGGCTCTACTGAGTCGTGCAAACAGGTAGTAGTTGGGAGCAGTCCCGAAGCACTTGGAGGCAGTGACGGTTAGACAGGATTCGTCTCTCCCGGTATTGGGGGTTGACATCGCGCTGTGTCTAGGAGAGCCATTACACGAGTAGTCCCTGGCCAGGGCAAGCGAGATATACTGGTAGGTTTCCAGTGTTATCTCAGGGTGTATTGGGCTTCACTCCGACACGACTTGTACCGCTATTAGGGGACTGACGTTTACCGCCCCCCTAGGCCCGCCATGCGATGTATCAGACGAACAGACCGGACTGTACGGAGATTGTCACATGCAGACTCAGTAGGAGTTCGGATGGGTTTACCTCATCGGCCTTCTTATCGACATCTACCTGGGGACCGTTACGTACAGCTAGTGCCGCTTGCGGTCTGTGGTTAAACCCACTGCCAGCATAGTGTCGAGTCTTTAGAGTCCCACACAGAGAGTTTCCCTAAACTGAGCGAAACGTGTAGAGGCCGTATGGTTTTACGGCAGGGCTGCGATCACTTACGTACACTTGTGTGCGTATGTTGTTCGGGCAGGCAGTACTAGTGGGCTTTGGTTTAAGCCAGATCCTAGTATTGCACGGATGGATTTGTTTTGTCTTCTGCGCATCCGCATTCTACGGAATACGGATGCAGGTGTGTATGCACAGTTTTCTGGAGCGATGAAGGAGGAGGTGCCTCATTAGGGTTTTGGCAGTTGGTTCGGCCAAAACCGCTATGTGGCAGGCTCATTAGGGTTTTGACAGTTGATTCGGTCAAAACCATTTTGAGGCCGACTCATTAGGGTTTCGACAGTTCGTTTGGTCGAAACCGTTATGAGCCGGGGACATTATTTACTAATCCTTTCATTGATAATTTTGTTATGGCTAATTACATTGACCATTTGACCATCTTGACTTTGTTGACCTTTTGACCAAAGTTGACTTAGATCTTCTTAGAAGATCTAAAGTATTCTTTGGTTTTCTTTTTATTTAGTTATGATAATGGTCAAGTCATTGGTAGCCATCACCTTTATCTTGATTGGATTTGTAATGATAATGTTTTGTGCATTATTGCAACCATGGTTAGATTTTCTTTGGTTAAGCTTTTTCATTTGCTCATTCTCATTCTCTCTCTTGAAATGAGAAGCTCCATGGTTGCAAGAAAAACTCCTTCTTCTTCCTCCTCTTGTTTTGATCTTTTGATCTCATGTGTTGAGAGATAAAGATTTCACAAAGACAAAGCCATCCCTTCATCACTTCTACACATCCTAGGGCATTTATATTAGCTATCTCCTTGCCCTAGTTACCTCGGCTTGAGGTGGAGCTCGGTGTACATCTCTCGGGTGGATCGTCTTCGACTCAAGGAGGCCGCGGAGGTGACCGAAGTCCGGATCAACCTTTGAGCAAGCAAAGAGAAGAACAACAAGAAGAGAAGAACATCAAAGAAGAACAACAACAACAAGTGAAGGAGTTCAAGTTGAGGTATAACCACTTTGCCGAGTAGTTAACTCTTCTTTGCAAGTATGCTAGTTTAGTTTAGCAAAGATCCGGCTTTTACGGTCCATGTTACAAAGTTTAGAAAAAATTTTGATT
The DNA here is from genome assembly GCA_030015575.1 of Agapanthus africanus. Lineage (NCBI taxonomy): Eukaryota > Viridiplantae > Streptophyta > Magnoliopsida > Asparagales > Amaryllidaceae > Agapanthus > Agapanthus africanus. The sequence goes on from CM057337.1 coordinate 547,690,524, forward strand.
TACCGTTTCCGCAACCCCGAAAGTACCGGGAGAGGTAACGTGGACCTAACAGTGGTATCAGAGCCTAACTAAATATAAACTAGCTTGGTAGTAAAGTGTATCGAAGTTCGAAACGGAAAAATCGAAAAAACTAAGTTGTAAAAATCTGAGTTTCTGTTAAAACTTTTTCTGGTCAAAACAAAATTTGTTATAGCCCAAAAATCATCTCAGGGTTTTTAGAAGAAAACCACCAAAAATGATGCAGCGACTCAACCAAAGAGCCGCGCTTCCGCGGCAAGAGCAAGCTCTTGCCGCGGAACCGCGGCCAAGTTGGTGAGTTACTGCATCGATTTTGGTGCAGTATGTTTCTGACATGGTTTTAGGATTTTTCAGATATATTATATGTGCCCAGATTTTCCAGAATAGAAATTTGTTTTTGGGGGCCTATAATTCCGTATTTTTCCGAACTTCAATATACTTTGACTATAAAGGTTATATCTGTGATGCTTGCATGTATTGAACGTCGGCTAATCGCTATAAGTCGATTGGTCGGAGTTATACATGATCTGTGATTGTTCTTGATGGTTTGTGGATATGAACTCGTTGGATTGTCGCGGATGAATAGCCGGGGTGGATGTGAGATGGGAGTTTCTTTTTCTTTCATTCATGTAACAAAATTGTAAATTGATGTAATATTATTTGTTTGGCCGCACAACCGGGTCGGGGTTGTAGCCGTCATTGTATAATTCTTTTTACTGTTTTTGCTCCTAGGATAGACCCATGGAGGGGTGCACAAACTGCCGAGTACTTGGCGGGTAGTTTGCCGCACCCGTAGGGGTCTTGGGTGGGGTATTTGGCTATTCACCGCGACCGTGTTATCCGCTTTTCGTTCCAGGCTCGAAAGGATTGTGGATTGCTAGTATATCCAATGTATTCATCTGTGATCTGTAATGTCTATCATTGTTTTCTATTTAGGCGTTGCTTATGTTTTACAGCCGCGCTAGCCCAGCCCCCGCTCTGTCGTTAGTTAAGTAACCTAACGGGTGATGACGGGACCCCGTGGCGAATGCGAATGGCATAAGCGTACGCCATATTTTGGTTGTTTTCTGCAATGGTAGGATTAAAAGATGGGACGCATTAAAAGAACTAATGCAAGAAAATAAACCTAAAAGACGTTGTTGGAACATTTTTCAAAAGCTGTTATTGCAAGGACGTTCATTTTGTTTTGCATAGCGGTATTCGGTTATGAATGCCCAGCACCTCAGTCGACGAGGCAAGGGCCGAGATCCCTTCATCGGGAGTGACCCCTTGGACAAAAATTTGCGTCAGGGTAATAACTTCATTATAGTCGATCATTCTTGCTTTGCATCGAGGTATTCAGTTTGGAATATCCTGCACCTCATTCGACGAGGAAAGAGCCGAGATCCCTTCACCGGGAGTGACCTCTTTGGCAAAAAGTTTTCGCCACTATATTTTCAAAAAGGGTGTATCACGTTCCTTCAACAATATCAAGTTCATTACGTTAACGGGTTTTCGCCAAAACCCAGTCGTAGCCCTCCGTCGTTTCGGATTAATATTGCTTAGTATTCGTGCTACGTATTTCGTGCTCAGCCGAGGCGTAGTGAACGGTAGCTATGTAATATTTTTCCGTAGGATACAAAGTGATTGGTTAGGACAGTCGTGCGGTCATTTTGGCTCAGTCAAGGACTCGTACGGGTGGGTCTAATGCAGTCAAGATAATGACGGGTTGAACTTGACTAGGATCTTTTGATATGTTGGCTCAGTCAAGGTCACTTGGATCCTAGGGGCAAAAACCACATCGGGGTTTTCAAAAGAACTGAAACTTGCAGATTTAGCATACTTTCTGGAGTGTGGTGACTAGAGTGGATTCCATCTAGGTTATCACACAATGACAGTTGGATCCCGATCCCACTGATGAGTTGGTTTACTCTCGGGAGATTATTTCACTTAACGATCAATGCTATAAACCTAGTAGGTGTCTAGAAAGGTGTTAGCGGGGTTACGCCCCCAGGGAAAAGAGGTTCTTTAATTAAGGAACTTCGCGAAAGCGTTGGAAAACCTCCCTCGAAGTACCGACACTAGCCTGGCTGAAAGGTTAAGCAAGTATTGTGACGTGAATTAAAACCCGGCTAGTTCTTCTTTTAAAAGGTTTTAAGAAGGATTTGAGGAAACAGTGGGAGACATCCTGGTTAGATAAATTAATAAACCAATCTAATCTTGCAAGAGCATACGCTGAGTGTTTCTTTTCTCTCTCTCCAGGCAGCAACCTTTTCACGCCCTAATCAAGATAATAAAATGTATCGCTTGACCGAACCGAATTCTTATTCGGGACTGGGGAAAGTTGGTTCAGCTCTAACTTGTGACAACAGTCATAAGTATGAGAATGGGAAAGAGGAAAGTTTGGATTTCCAGGATACCCAGTTGAAGAAGAAGCATGGTTTTGCATCTACTTCAGGTGTTCTTGTAATTGAGAACTGTTTTACGGTCAGCCCTACCTCCTGGGTACTTGATACCGGATCAGGATCTCATATCTGTAATTTATTGCAAGGACTGAGAAAAAGTAGGAAAGTTGCACCGGGTGATATGTCGCTCAGAGTAGCGAACGGAGCACAAGTTAATGCGGCAGCCGTCGGTGAATATCACCTAGTATTGCCAAATGGCAAGACTATGATTTTGAACGATTGCTACTATGTACCCTCCATGGTTTGCAACATCATATCAGTTTCTTTACTCGATAAAGATAGATATAAGTTTGTTCTTGAAAAGAATATCATGAACATTTACCTTGATAAGGTACTGGTTGCAGAGGGTACACTGTTTAATGGTATCTACGTTCTAAATCAGAATACAGTTCTCAATATACAAAACACACGCAAGAGGAAGAATTCAGATACAAATGAATCCTACTTATGGCATTGTAGACTTGGTCATATCGGAGAGAAAAGACTGAGTAAGTTGCATAAAGATGGACTCTTGAATACGTTCGAGTTTTCATCTTATGAGACTTGTCAGTCTTGTCTCAAAGGAAAGATGACCAAATCTCCGTTCACCGGACATGGAGAAAGAGCAAGAGAGCTCTTGGGACTCATACACAGTGATGTGTGTGGTCCGATGTCTATACATGCAAGGGGTGGGTTCTCGTACTTCATCACATTCACTGACGATCTCTCTAGGTTCGGATATGTGTATCTGATGAAACACAAATCTGAAGCTTTTGAGAAATTCAAGGAATATAGAAAGGAAGTAGAGAACCAGACAGGCAAAAGTATCAAGATCCTCCGGTCTGACAGGGGAGGGGAGTACTTAAGCACGGAATTCCTAGATTACTTAAAAGAGAATGGTATTCTCTCTCAGCTCACTCCTCCTTATACACCACAGCACAACGGTGTATCGGAGCGGAGGAATCGTACCCTATTGGATATGGTTCGCTCCATGATGAGTAGTGCTGAGTTACCTCTTTCATTTTGGGGACATGCGCTTCTGACAGCGGCGTACCTATTGAACGATGTTCCGTCTAAATCTGTGCCTAAGACACCGTTCGAGATATGGAATGGTAAGAAGCCGTATCTTAAAGGCATTAAGATATGGGGTTGTTCGGCCTATGTAAAAGTAAAAAATCCGGACAAACTTAAGACACGTTCAGTTCTATGTAAATTTGTGGGATATCCTAAGAACTCCGCAGGATATCTGTTCTACCACACCGAGGAACAGAAGGTGTTTGTATCTCGCCACGCCACCTTTTTAGAGTGGCAATTTCTTGCAAAAGAAACAAGTGGGAGTTCGGTAGAACTGGAAGAAATTCAGCGACCACAAAATGAAACTGAAAACTTGACAGAACCTCAGAATTCAATAACCCCAGAAGAACCTCAGCCACTCCGCAGATCTGGTAGGATCTCTCATCCGCCCGAGAGATACTACGGTTTTCTCATTGACGGGGATCGAGAGGATTGCATCTTGGAAGAAGATGACCCTACCAGTTTCAGGCAGGCCATTATCAGTAGGGACTCTGATAAGTGGCAGGAAGCAATGCAATCCGAAATGGAGTCCATGTACGCCAATAAAGTGTGGACCTTGGATATTGCTCCACCTGGGGTAAAACCCGTTGGATGCAAATGGATCTACAAAAGGAAACTTGGTGTAGATGGGCAGGTGGAAACCTATAAAGCTAGACTCGTTGCAAAAGGTTTTCGTCAAAGACCTGGTTTGGACTATGACGAGACTTTTTCTTCGGTGGCTATGCTCAAATCCATTCGGATCTTACTTGCCATTGCTGCCTTCCATGACTATGAAATCTGGCAGATGGATGTTAAGACGGCATTCCTAAACGGTTGTTTGGAAGAGTGCGTTTACATGGATCAACCAGAAGGTTTCGTAGACAGTGGGAGCAGCGGAAGAGTGTGCAAGTTGCTTAAATCCATTTATGGATTAAAGCAGGCATCGCGGAGCTGGAATATCTGTTTTGATGAGGCAATCAAGGAATTTGATTTCATCAAGAACGAAGATGAACCCTGTGTATATAAGAAGATTGTAGGACGAACTGTCGTATTTCTAGTCTTGTACGTGGACGACATTCTTTTGATAGGAAATGATGTTCCTATGCTACAATCGGTCAAGCTATTTTTGTCACAAAGGTTCTCCATGAAGGACCTGGGTGATGCCTCGTACATTCTGGGGATCAAGATCTATAGAGATAGATCCAAGAGATTATTGGGACTTTCGCAGTCCAGGTACATAGAGACCGTACTAAAGAGATTTAGTATGGAGGGTTCCAAGCGCGGTAACATACCCGCATTGCACGGAATTACCCTCTCCAAGAAGATGTCTCCTAAGACTGACGAGGAGAGGGTTCGCATGAGCACTATACCCTACGCTTCGGCGGTAAGATCTATAATGTATACGATGCTATGTACAAGACCAGATGTAGCTTACGCGTTGAGCGCGGTAAGCCGGTATCAGTCAGACCCAGGGGAGGACCACTGGACAGCAGTGAAGAACATTCTCAAGTACCTAAGAAGGACTAAGGAGATGTTCCTGGTTTACGGTAATGGAGACCTCAGGGTCGAGTCCTTTACCGATTCAAGCTTCCAGAGTGACAAAGATGACAGCAAGTCCGTCTCGGGTTTTGTGTTTACCCTCAACGGAGGGGCGGTATGTTGGAGGAGTTCCAAACAGGATACCGTCGCAGACTCGACGATGGAGGCTGAATACATTGCTGCAAGCGATGCCGCAAAAGAGGCGGTCTGGATAAAGAAGTTCATTAGTGAACTTCAGGTGGTTCCGTCCATTGTTGACCCAATACCTTTGTATTGCGATAACAATGGGGCTATAGCTTTAGCGAAGGAACCAAGGTCCCATCAGAAATCCAGGCATATCTTAAGGCGGTATCACCTGATCAGGGAGATCATTGATCGACAAGAGATCGAGGTGCGGAGAGTGGACACAAAGGACAACACTGCGGACCCATTCACGAAGACTTTACCCCAGACTCAGTTCGAGCGGCTGATCGAGATGATAGGTCTTCGATACGCCAGTACATGGCCTTAGTGCAAGTGGGAGATTGTTAGTGTATATGCCCTAGAGGCCATTACTGTATCATACTAGTATGTATATTACTTGATGGAAGCTTGGGATATTCACAGTTGTACAGACAATCTTGCTCAATATAGTAGTATGCTACTTGGTTTGTCTCTGCTTTAATGTGTACATGTGTGTTTATTTATTATATCACCTATACGCATTAGTAGAGCCCTTAGGATCTTTGCTTGATTACCGGCGTTATGATGGCGATCACACTCGTGGGGGCTGGGTAATCTACAAGCACATCCTTATACACGTCCCTAGTCGTGGGAGTACCGAGATAGGGCATCGATACTCCGGAGTAGACTAGCGTATGCGCTTCTCATCCCAGCAGGGGAGACGGTCTGTCCCACAGCCGTCAGTACGTCGTACTTGAGATAGTATGCGGGTTCTCGTTAGGTTACGAGTACACTGGACAGGACTCGTCGGGAACTGATGGTTGGTATTATACCTATCGTCAGTTATCAGTTCCCAGGTGACATGAGTACAGCTTAGTCCGCTGACTTGACACTGTCACTTCGCCTCGAGTGTGTTCCCACTGTTCTTTGATTACTACCCTACCACGGCTCTACTGAGTCGTGCAAACAGGTAGTAGTTGGGAGCAGTCCCGAAGCACTTGGAGGCAGTGACGGTTAGACAGGATTCGTCTCTTCCGGTATTGGGGGTTGACATCGCGCTGTGTCTAGGAGAGCCATTACACGAGTAGTCCCTGGCCAGGGCAAGCGAGATATACTGGTAGGTTTCCAGTGTTATCTCAGGGTGTATTGGGCTTCACTCCGACACGACTTGTACCGCTATTAGGGGACTGACGTTTACCGCCCCCCTAGGCCCGCCATGCGATGTATCAGACGAACAGACCGGACTGTACGGAGATTGTCACATGCAGACTCAGTAGGAGTTCGGATGGGTTTACCTCATCGGCCTTCTTATCGACATCTACCTGGGGACCGTTACGTACAGCTAGTGCCGCTTGCGGTCTGTGGTTAAACCCACTGCCAGCGTAGTGTCGAGTCTTTAGAGTCCCACACAGAGAGTTTCCCTAAACTGAGCGAAACGTGTAGAGGCCGTATGGTTTTACGGCAGGGCTGCGATCACTTACGTACACTTGTGTGCGTATGTTGTTCGGGCAGGCAGTACTAGTGGGCTTTGGTTTAATCCAGATCCTAGTATTGCACGGATGGATTTGTTTTGTCTTCTGCGCATCCGCATTCTACGGAATACGGATGCAGGTGTGTATGCACAGTTTTCTGGAGCGATGAAGGAGGAGGTGCCTCATTAGGGTTTTGGCAGTTGGTTCGGCCAAAACCGCTATGTGGCAGGCTCATTAGGGTTTTGACAGTTGATTCGGTCAAAACCATTTTGAGGCCGACTCATTAGGGTTTCGACAGTTCGTTTGGTCGAAACCGTTATGAGCCGGGGACATTATTTACTAATCCTTTCATTGATAATTTTGTTATGGCTAATTACATTGACCATTTGACCATCTTGACTTTGTTGACCAAAGTTGACTTAGATCTTCTTAGAAGATCTAAAGTATTCTTTGGTTTTCTTTTTATTTAGTTATGATAATGGTCAAGTCATTGGTAGCCATCACCTTTATCTTGATTGGATTTGTAATGATAATGTTTTGTGCATTATTGCAACCATGGTTAGATTTTCTTTGGTTAAGCTTTTTCATTTGCTCATTCTCATTCTCTCTCTTGAAATGAGAAGCTCAATGGTTGCAAGAAAAACTCCTTCTTCTTCCTCCTCTTGTTTTGATCTTTTGATCTCATGTGTTGAGAGATAAAGATTTCACAAAGACAAAGCCATCCCTTCATCACTTCTACACATCCTAGGGCATTTAGATTAGCTATCTCCTTGCCCTAGTTACCTCGGCTTGAGGTGGAGCTCGGTGTACATCTCTCGGGTGGATCGTCTTCGACTCAAGGAGGCCGCGGAGGTGACCGAAGTCCGGATCAACCTTTGAGCAAGCAAATAGAAGAACAACAAGAAGAGAAGAACATCAAAGAAGAACAACAACAACAAGTGAAGGAGTTCAAGTTGAGGTATAACCACATTGCCGAGTAGTTAACTCTTCTTTGCAAGTATGCTAGTTTAGTTTAGCAAAGATCCGGCTTTTACGGTCCATGTTACAAAGTTTAGAAAAAAATTTGATTTACCGTTTCCGCAACCCCGAAAGTACCGGGAGAGGTAACGTGGACCGAACACCTTGCGCGTAAGCTTGGTCAACGGCTCTTCCAGACGAGCAAAGTTCTCCACAAATCTCCTGTAGTATCCGGCTAATCCAAGGAAACTTCTTATCTCAGCGACATTCTTTGGAATCGACCAATCTCGAACTGCTGCAATCTTTTCTGGATCAAGGGCAATGCCGTCGCCAGACACAACATGCCCCAAGAACTTCACTTCCTCCAGCCAAAACTCGCACTTACTCATCTTCGCATACAATTTCTCCTGTCTCAACGTCTGCAATGCGATCTTCAAGTGCTCAGCATGCTCCTCAAAGCTCTTCGAGTAAACTAGAATATCATCAATGAAGACCACGATAAACTGGTCCAAGAACGGTGAAAAGATTCGGTTCATCAAGTCCATGAATACTGCCGGCGCATTCGTTACTCTGAAGGGCATCACTAAGTACTCGTAATGTCCGTACCGAGTTCGAAACGCCGTCTTGCAAATATCTTCTGTTTTCATTCGAACCTGATGATATCCGGATCGCAAATCCAGCTTTGAGAATACCCTCGCGCCACTAAGCTGCTCAAAAAGTTCTCCAATGCGAGGGATCGGGTACTTGTTCTTAATAGTCACCCGGTTTAATTCTCGATAGTCGATGCACATCCTTCTCGTGCCATCCTTCTTCTTTACTAGAAGAACTGGAGCTCCCCAAGGTGAGTTACTGCTTCGAATCCAACCCTTCTCAAGCAATTCAGCAACCTGTTTCTTAACTTCTTCCAACTCTACTGGTGCCATTGGATAATACGCTTTAGATACTGGCGCTGCACCAGGAATAAGATCAATTGCGAACTCCATGTCTCGCTTCGGCGGTAAACCCGTTATATCTTCAAATACGTCCATAAAATCACGAACAACCACCGGCTCTTCACCACCATCCATTTCCATTGCTGCACGAATATTATTTGTCGGCCTAGCCCTAAACTCGACTGGCCCGACAGAACTGCTTCCTTACCGCAACTGCGGTCTGCTGTGAACTCACTGTTTTTCCCGATAGGCTCTGCTGTTCCCGAGCTGCCGTAAGAACCTGTGAGAAAGTGGTCAAACCCAGGGAGACAATCTGCCTCTGGATGTCCACATCCAAGCTGCGCATGAACCTCCGTGCCCTGTCTGCATCGTTGGCGACTAAAGGTCCAGCGAATCTGCTGAGTCTCTTCCACTCTGCTGCATGCACGTCCACGGGTGCTCCATTCTGCCTTAGCCCAATAAACTTCTCTTCCATTTCCTTCCGTGCAGTCCGCGGGAAGAACTTCTCCAGGAAACTCTTAGAGAAATCCGCCCACTTGATCGGCTTGGGCAAGCGGGTCTCTTCCATAAGCCACCCACTCTCGGGCGTAGTCCACTAACTGAATGTGTACCACATCAACCCTTTTGTCATCTAGAATCTGTGCCGCAATCAGCAAATTCTCCGTGTCGACAAGCCACTGCTCGGCTGGCAACGGCTCCTCCAAACCAGTGAATTTAGACGGACCGAAACGTCTGGAATCTGCCACAGTCCCTACTCGGTCAACTGGTTTAGCTCCAACGTTGTTTACAGACTGCTGAACGATCTGCAAACCTTCCTGGAACGAGTCTGCTTGCTGCTGGATCAGCTCGGTCTGTCTCTTTTGATTCTCCAGCATTCCTCTTATCACTCCAAGCATGGCGGCTTCGTCCACACGCCTCTGGTACGTCTTGAAATTCTTATCTGCCATATTCTTGAAATCAAAAACACCCAACATTAGCATGATGATAGATTCAATATATAGATCAAGGCTAGAACTCCAAGATACTTAAATAGAGTACCGCATTGTAATTATGCCGCGGTATCATAGCCACAATTACATAACTCCATCCAAGTCGCCTAAGTCCTAGAGATAACAAGGAATCGGGTTTTCGAATCGATATGCAAAGGAAGTTTACACATCGTAAAAGATATAATCAGGAAGAATATGATTCAAGAATGGTAAAACGGTCAAGCTGGATGGACATGTTTCCTAAACACGGGTATTCTGATTCGTGTATTGGGTACAATACCCAACTACAAAAGAATCAACCCAAGTAACCTATGGCTCTGATACCAAAAGAACCATGTCACGCCCCGCTTCCCAGAGTACGCTAGATTGGGCACGTGACATAGCCAACCATGCTACCTGTGGGTAGGAAGTATCCATCCACAGTCATATTACGGCTGTAGAGATATCAAGAACACGATAAAACTATCTAAAAACATGTCCATAATCCAGAATAACAGGGGTCAATAATAAATGAATGCGGAAGAAAATGATCCAATACAAATAACTGAAAGTATGTCCCATAATGCTGGCTCACATCAGGAAATAAATGCAGCAAATAAAACTAACTACCACTAAACTCACAGCTCAGCCAGCTAGCTGAAATACTCCTGTTCGGACTGCGACAGCGGTACAGAATCTGGGCCATGCAAAACCCAGACGTCAGCGCGTCATGTCAACAAGTAATATAATGAACAATGTAACAGGCAATGCAAAAATAAACATGAATAAAGCAATAATGTGAAACAAGCAGTGCAGGGTAGTGTGCAGTGGGTAACTAAACTGTTCTATCAGGTTTTCTATTCTAATGTCTTTGAAATAAATTGATGAATCGTCGATGTAACTCAATAGTATCCCGTGCGTGCCCGGCACCACGGTCAAGATTCTCGGGGCTGAATACGAGACGTGCCGCTAGACAGTAACAAGTAGCAAGATGGGTAAGTGATGTCAGCATCATCACTCCGGGGCTGGCCTAGCCCGTAAGACTGATCAGAACATGTATCGAACTGTTGAGTTACAAGTCGGTTTCACCTTTGATTTCCCCATACCCCCAAGTTATGTATGTCAAGTCAGGTATTCAGTAATCAAGAACTAATGCCAACACAGGATCATGTAAAAGCAGGATTGTCTGGATAGACAACAGGAACGGTCCATGAGGACTACATGTCAGGTTTGTTGGCATTAGACACGAGATCAGGTAACGGGTCAGGTCATGGTACATCAGGTCAAGTCAACAGTATACGGTACCATGTCAGGTGTATCAATATATATATATATATATATATATATAGCAATGTCAGTTTCAAGATATAAACAATATCGTGGGTGTGCTCACAATCAGATATATAAGCAACCATCATGATCTAATCAATGCGTTAAGCGATAAACCGGATTTATTATCTATCTGTACAGTTATTAATCGTGTTAAATAGATGGTGTCAATATAACGTGAATACAGAAGGGTAAATGTAACTACTGAATTAGGTTAATAAAACATTGAGTGTTCCGAGAATGCAACGACATGTATAATCTGTTTAAAAAATGCAATTGTAATTTGACCGGTTTAAGTTGTACATGAATATCTGTTAAGCTAAACTGGAATAAAAGCACCATAGCAGTAAATCAGAAAGTAATCTATCATGTACGGGGGTTGTTAGGTATGAATAATTCGATGCGAGATTAAGTCTTAGGTTCGGAATCATAAAATGTGCGGCGGAGCCTGATACGGATAATTGGAACTCCACTGTTATCACTTCTAAATAGGGTTTTAACAAGAAAATAATTAATTTGGCATGCTACTAGGGTTAAACAGAAAGCCATGTATGTAAGGTGATTTACTAAATAATAAATTATTAGATCATGGATAAATATTAAGGCAAGTTTAAAGTTTATATTAAGGCAAGTTTAATGTTTTTTGGGAACGTGACATAGCCAACCATGCTACTTGTGGGTAGGAAGTATCCATCCACAGTCACATTACGGCTGTAGAGATATCAAGAACAAGATAAAACTATCTAAAAAAATGTCCATAATCCAGAATAACAGGGGTCAATTATAAATGAATGCTGAAGCAAATGATCCAATACAAATAACTGAAAGTACGTCCCATAATGCGGGCTCACATCAGGAAATAAATGAAGGAAATAAAACTAAATACCACTAAACTCACAGCTCAGCCTGCTAGCTGAAATACTCCTGCTCGGACTGCGACAGCGGTACATAATCTGGGCCATGCAAAACCCAGACGTCAGCGCGTCATGTCAATAAGTAATATAATGAACAATGTAACATGCAATGCAAAAATAAACATGAATAAAGCAATAATGTGAAACAAGCAGTGCAGGGTAGTTTGTAGTGGATAACTAAACTGTTCTATCAGGTTTTCTATTCTAAAGTCTTTGAAATCAATTGATGAATCGTCGATGTAACTCAATAGTATCCCGTGCGTGTCCGGGACCACGGCCAAGATTCTCGGGGCTGAATCCGAGACGTGCCGCTAGGGAGTAACAAGTAGCAGGATGGGCGAGTGATGTCAGCATCATCACTCCGGGGCTGGCCTACCCCGTAAGACTGATCAGAACAGGTATCGAACTGTTGAGTTACAAGTCGGTTTCACCTTTGATTTCCCCATACCCCCAAGTTATGTATGTCAAGTCAGGTATTCAGTAATCAAGATCTAATGCCAACACAGGATCAGGTAAAAGCAGGTTTGTCTGGATAGACAATTGGAACGGTCCATGAGGACTACGTGTCAGGTTTGTTGGCATTAGACACGAGATCAGGTAACGGGTCAGGTCATTGTAAATCAGGTCAAGTAAACAGTATACTGTACCATGTCAGCTGTATCAATATATATATATATATATATATATATATATATATATATGTAGCAATGTCAGGTCAAGATATAAACAATATCGTGGGTGTGCTCACAATCGGATATATAAGCAACCATCATGATCTAATCAATGCGTTAAGCGATAAAGCGGATTTATTATCTAGCTGTACAGTTATCAATCGTGTTAAATAGATGGTGTCAATATAACGTGAATACAGATTGGTAAATGTAACTACTGGAATTAGGTTAATAAAACATTGACTGTTCCGAGAATGCAACGACATGTATAATCTGTTTAAAAAGTGCAATTGTAATTTGATCGGTTTAAGTTGTACATGAATATCTGATAGGCTAAACTGGAATAAAAGCACCATAGCAGTAAATCAGAATGTAATCTATCATGTACGGGGGTTGTTAGGTATGAATAATTTGATGCGAGACTAAGTCTCAGGTTCAGAATCCTATAATGTGCAGCGGAGCCTGATACGGTTAATTGGAACTCCACTGTTATCACTTCTAAATTGGGTTTTAACAAGAAAATAATTAATTTGGCATGCTGCTAGGGTTAAACAGAAAGCCATGTATGTAAGGTGATTTACTAAATAATACATTATTAGATCATGGATAAATATTAAGGCAAGTTTAATGTTTATATTATGGCAAGTTTAAAGTTTTTTGGGCACGTGACATAGCCAACCATGCTACCTGTGGGTAGGAAGTATCCATCCACAGTCACATTACGGCTGTAGAGATATCAAGAACAAGATAAAACTATCTAAAAACATGTCCATAATCCAGAATAACTGTTGGAGATTGTGCCCTCAGAGTCAATTATTGGATCACAGGCACGTGATTGCAATGATTGAGGGAGGACCTGTCCCAGTAGGACAGTCTTACTCAAGATGATAGTATGCTATCTGGTTTATCTTTATCATCGTGTACTGCTTTTGATGACCTTACGAGTCGCTATTACACACTGATAGAGCCCCTAGGATTCTTGCTTGACTACCAGCAGTATGAGGGCGATCATATACATGGGAGCTGGGGTCTATAAGCACATCCTTAAATGGTCACTAGTCGTGGGAGTTTGGAGACAGGGCATCGATACTCCGGAGTAGACTACTGTATACAGTCGAGACCCCGATGAGGGGCGGTGGCCGGTCTCACAAGCCACTGGTGTCAGTTGGTTCACTTAAGATGTATACAGGTGCTCATTGGGTTATGGGTACACCGGACAGGACTCGCCGGGAACCTGCTAGTTGGGATTATACCTGATTTCAGATAGCAGTTCCCTGGTGACATGTGTACAGGTTAGTTCATTGACCTGAGATCGTTATTTGTCTCGTGTGAGTTCCTACTGTGCTTTGATTACTACCCTACCACGGCTCAAAGGAGTCGTGCAAACATGTTTTAGTTGGATACAGTCCCGAGCCACATGGAGGCGGTGAGCGGATCTGCAGGGGTTCGTCTCTCCTGGTATTGGGGGTGAGGTCGCGCTGTGTCTAGGAGAGCCAGAACATGAAAAGTCCTCGGTCAAGGCAGTAGATTTGCTGGTAGGTATTCCAGTAGTATCTCAGGGTGTTCTGGGCTGCACTCCGACACGACTCGTACCGCTTTTGGGGGTCTGAATTTTACCAACCCCCTAGGCCCGCCATGCGATGCTCATAGACGAACGGACCGGACTGTACGGATATTGTCACTGACAGGCTCAGTAGGGTGTCAGGATGAGTTCGCTCTTCGACGTTCCTTTCGGTCAATAGCTGGTGGCCCGTCACGTATGGCTAATACCTCTGACGTGCTAGTGGTTAAATCCACAGCCATAGTATTGAAGAGTCTTTAGAGTCCACCACACACAGTTACTCAGGTTTCGGGCGAAACGCTGTAGAGGCCGTATGGAGATATGGCAGGGTTCGATCAGATATGTGCGGTATTGCACGGATCGTGATCGGACGGATTTTACTAGCCGGCTTTGGCTTAAGCCGGATCCTAGTATTAGATAGTGTAGTTTTGTCTCTTTGCATTTTTGTTCAGTTGGAATACAAATGCGGGCATGTCTTTGCGGTAGCGGGGTATTCCTGTAACTTATTACGGGATAAGTTTTCTGAAGTTGCCAGTTTGCATTCCGTTCCGGCCGGTTTTCTTTTGTTCCTTCGCGGCCGGACTTTCCGATGGAGGGGGGTTATTTGCACATTTGCAAATAACATTTTGTGGAGGGTTTTCTTGCATATGATGGCATCATGGTTAAACTAGTATCATGAGATTCTTTTTCTTTCTTGTCTTGCATCAAATGAGAAAAGAATGGATGAGATATTGATGTGGTTGTTGTTGTGACCATTTTTCCTTGATCATTCCTTTTTCTCCTCTTGCTTTTAGCATTCCTTTTTCCTCCACCACCATAAGGGGCCGGCCACAATTTTTGGATGAGGGGGTGAGGTTTTCTTTTGGTGGAGAAATTTTATCACTCTCATTTGATAGCCAGCAAATTCCATAGCTCTTTTCTCTAGTACATTTCTCCACCTCCAAATCAATGGCAACTACACTAAACCCCAAAGAGACATGGTTTCTACACTAGCCTACAGCAAATCTTGGACGCGTCGGCTAGCCAACTTCACGCCCGAGTTGCCTCGGTCCAGAGGTGGGAGCCCGTAAAGGACTTTGGCGATGTGGTGCCCGTTTCAACGAGGAGGTGACGGACGAAGTATCCGCGGGAGATCGGAGTGGAGAAAAAGAGCGAAGGACACGGATCGCTTGGTATATCTCTTCACCCATCTTTATGTTTGCTAGTAGCTAGGTTAATGGCCCGATCCAGGTTAAAAGTGCGCGGTGGTGCCGGTTTGCTAGTTTGCAAAGTTTTTCGTTTCCGCGTTTCCGGCGTCAGATCGACGGCCGGGGCGCCGCCGCGGAGTTACATTGGTATCACAGCCACGCCATTAACCATGCCTAGGTTGCTCTAGTATGTTTAAAACCCGATCGAACAAAAATCCCCAAAACCGTATATTTTCCAATGCACGTGTTTTTGTCGATTTTTTTTAGCTCCACAAATTTTTCAGGTTGTTTCAGAAACATGTGTAGACAATTCTAAGAATTCTGGGAAAATTTGGAGCAGTGATTCGTTAGTACGACCGCGGGAACGCGGCCAAACCCCTGGTTTGGCCACGGTTCCGCGGTGGGAAGGTGTGCTCATTGCACCAAAATTTTCCAGTAGGCTTTAGACTTGTAAATATGGGTTTTGGGATATCATTTTTGGGCCCAGTTTTTCTGTAAATGCTACAGTTGTGTTTGGGGGCCCACTTTGGTAATTTTTTATCGATCGGATATTTTAAACATGCTAGTTCACAGTATTTACATTATATCTGCGATCGTGAATGTCATTTGATCGGTAAATCCTGTCTAACTGCTATAGCCCGGTTAGACGGATTTGCGAACGTGACATTCACGTTGATGTTCTGTGTATTGCTGTGATGTTGCAGATCGGTCGTGGGGGATAGCCTGGATGCAATACTAGTACAGTTTTGTTGTATTATGTACATTTGATATTGCGGAGCGAGCGTCCGACATGTGGACTGCCGTCACTGCCTGTTTGTATTATTCTTTTGGGGCACGACCAGGTTGCGGTCGATGTACCCGTTGTATGTATATTTTACTTTCTGTACTAGGATTAGCCCGCAGAGGGGTGCACGGATAGCCGGGTTCTAGAGGGCAACAAGCCCGTATCTCATGGCGTTGAGACGGAGGGGGCTTTACTCTAGAATTGGCGGGCTATTCGCCGCACTCGTAGGGGGTATAGGTTGACCCCGGAGGGGTGTCCAAGTTACCAGATTCCGTGAAGTGTTGGGTGATCCATTCACGTTGCTGAAGGGGGCTGCCTCGCTTCAGGTTTTGGCGGGTAACTTGCCGCGCCCGTAGGGGTCTAGGATTTCATTGCACAGGCTATCCACACAACCAGGCGAACGCCGGGTTTCAGTAGCGGCTCTGTGAAACCCGGGGATCCCAGATATCTGTATTGTTCTGTGATGCTCTACATTTCTGTGATGTTGCATTTTATCACGCCTTGAGCAAAAATTATATATTAATATATATACTAGTAGATGTTGTATATGTTTTGCATCCGCGCTAGTCCAGTCCCTGCTCTGTCGTTAGTTAAGTAACCTAACGGGTGATGACGGGACCCAGTGGCGAATGCAGATGGCATATACGTACATCATTATTTTCGTTCTTTTGTGGTGTGATCAATTGATGGGACTGCGTTGATTCGGATCAATGCAAGTTAAACAAACCTATTCTGATGTTGTTGGAACACTTTTCAAAAAGCTGTTATTGCAAGGACATTCTCTTTTGTTTTGCACAGTGGTATTCAGTTGGAATATCCTGCTCCTCAGTCGACGAGGCAAGGGCCGAGATCCCTTCACCGGGATTGACCCCTTGGACAAAAAGTTTGCGTCAGGGCAATAACTTCACTATAGCCGTTTACTTTTGCTTTTCATCGTGGTATTCAGTTGGAATACCTGCACCTCATTCTACGGGGAAAGAGCCGAGATCCCTTCACCGGGAGTGACCTCTTTAGCAAAGGTTTTCGTCACTATATTTTTTAAAAGCTATCAGTTCCTTCAACGATATCAAGTTCATTACGTTAATGGTTTTATCCAGAAACCATTCGTAGCCCTCCGTCGTTTCAGATGGGTAGCATGTAGTATTCATGCTATATTTGTTGGCCTTCGTCAAGGCATAGTGTATGGTAGCTGCTTGTTACCTTTCTGCTGCATAGATAGATGTGTTGGTTTGGGACAGTCGTATAGCCTTGTTGGCCTTCGTCAAGGGCTTGTACGGGTGGGTTCAAATTAACCTGGACAATGACGGGTAGAACTTGACATGTGACTTATGATTTGTTGGCCTCGTCAAGGTCATAAGAGCATGGGGTAAAAATTCACATCGGGAGTTTCAAAAGTACTGAAACTTGCCATATATGAGCTTACCTTCTGGAGTGTGATAACGTGAGCGGATTCCGTCACGTTATCATGCGATGATAGTTAGATCCCGATTCCCACTGATGAGTTGGTTTACTCCTCGGGTGATCCGGGCTAATTCTTCTTTTAGGTTTGGGGAAGAATTTGATGTTACAGTGGGAGGTTTCCAGATTAGATAAAGTGATAATCATTTTGATCTAGGTTAGAGTGCACGCTGAGTGTTTCTTTTCTCTCTCTCTTTGGTAGCGACCATTGACCCGACCCTAGACTATGACTCAGTGACTAAGTTGACCGAACCTTCTTAACACTGGCTTTTGGATTATCAGAGTTGCAGACCTCATTGCCACTCCTACTTTTACCCTTTTCTCCAGGACACCCCGTATTATTACGAACGTCCACTTCCATTGGACAAAACCATCGTATGGTTAGATACGAACTCGAAAGAATTCGAGGATGGTTTTCGGTTCTGGAGAAAACGAATAGGACTATTCAGTTGTCTTTTCCTTTTACCTTCTCTCTCAGATTGCGAGTACTCCTTGGCTTAGGAGATAGTACACCTATTACGCAAATTGGATAGTCTTCTTCCAAACCTTAGGCTTGTGCCGACCGGTAGGGAATGAAGAAAACCAATTAGCCTAACGGTGGTGTACAGAAGGTATTATGTAAAGACAAAGAAAGGGATTAGTAAGAGGGTAACGTAAATTGCGACTGCTATTCACGAACAAACCAAGTATTTCTTCGCCAATCCTAAATCACCTTTGTATTTCTCCAGGACACTCCGTATCACTACGAAGATCCCACTTTATTGGATAATCCATCGTATGGTTATATACGAACTCGAAAGGAACTTGTTCCAGTTCGGGGATGGATCCTGGTTCAGGAGAAATAGGAATAAAGTACATTCAGGTGTCTTTTATCTTCACCTTCTCTAGCGTTGCGAGTGCTCCTAGGATTAGGACAGTACACCCTTTATACTTATTGGATAGTCTTCTTCCAAATCATAGGCTGGTGCCGAAAGGTAGGGAAGGAAGAAAACCATTTGGCCTAAAGGGGTATGCAGAAGGTAACGACTAAAGTCATATAAAGGGATTTGGAGAGGTGACAAAGAATTATACGGTTACAGTTGTGAATCTGGATAATGGAAGAGGCATTACTAGGAATACCAGGATACCCCATCGAAACATTTCAATGTTTCAGTTTCACTGTGTACTGTTAAAAGAAAACTGATTTCCCAATTAGACACTTGCTCCAGGGTATGTATTTACCAGGTTTGATTCTCACATCTGTATGGTTTTACAGATGATGAGTGGGAGTAAGTTATTGGGAATGAGGTGACCATCCTCATTATATCGGGATTCGTTGTAATTGGTGATATTTGAGGAAGCTACCTGGGTTGTTTGCCGGACGTCAAATATTTGGTTTTGAATATCCGTTGTTGTGCACCAATTTCAAATTGATATATCTGTACGTCTATTTTTATAGAGTGAGACATACCTTTTTGAAATTGTGTCTATGACATTTACCTATACCAGTGGATGGTTAGGTAAGGAACATTGAACATCGGTGTAATTCTTCTTAACCATAAGTACAGTTTTCAACCTACGACACACAGTGAATGAGTCATTTGACTCAAGGGACTTATACAGAGTAGTGTATGTTTTCCAGTGTCCATTAAGACAGAGGGGTAGGTACGCATACTATATTCTGTTTACTTGTGACTTCTCTAGTTCTTAGACAGGTGTTTCGTAGAAACACAGGGTCTGAGTTTTGAGAAGTTATAGGTATATGAGTAAAGTAGAGAACTAGGTATTGCAAGTACCGGGATTCTTCAAGGTGATCGAAGATGTAGATACTTGTTAATGGTATTCAGTTAATAGTAATGATTAAGAGAACTTGCTTCTCTTTCAGGTTACTCATAATTGGAAGCATTCCTAAGTTGAGTAACGCTGATCAGCCTCCTTCCATTTAGTTGACATGCACTGGAGACAGCTGCATGATTTGAATATGGTTCAATTAAATCAGTGCCTCTGTTTCTATATTGGATATAGAACAGTTCATATCTTGACATTGTTAAGGTACGGGGAGTTGTCCGGCTTATACTTAAAACCAGACTCCGGATAACTCAGGGCACATTTCTGTGATGGCTGTTTATGGGTTGACCCGGGCTATGAAGAGGGTTGACTTTCTACCATCTGGAAGATCAATAGTGATATTGTGCTAGACTCGCCACAGTTTTAATAAAAATGGATTTTTTCAGAAAACAGTAGTGGGAGTATGGTAGAACTGGAAGTGATTCCAGAACCGCAAATGATTACTGAAGATTTGATAAGAACCTAAAGATTCAATCTGGTTTGACATTCCATTGTCCACTCCGCAGATAAAGTGGGTAACCTCAGGCACCCGAGAGGTACTTCGGTATACTCAAGGACGGTGACAGGGAGGTTCTTGTTTACCCAGACTTTCCATTGCTGTTGTTCCAGACTGTGAGACCCGGCAGGAGAATGAGTATAGCGTCGTTCTGAACTAGCTTCAGAAGCGTACGTGTATATGACTCTGCCAGAGGGTTGTCGTAGTCAGTGGGAGCAGCGGAAGCATTGGTAGATCATCTATTTCTGATGTGATAGTCATAGGTTTGACTTCATCAGAATAAGAGGATGGATCTGTTAAGAAGGTAGTAGGGTGTGATGTCCTGGTATTTGATGACATACACAGAGTAGGAAGTGATATTCCTATACTACGATCGGTTATACTTTGGTCGTCACACAGTGGTTTCTCCACTCAGGACTTGGATATTATAGCAGACATTCTGGTCTCTAGATCTATGGTTTTAGATCTAGATTTGAGTGGTTTCCCAATCTGGGTACTTAGACAGCATTCTAAAAGTATTTAGAATGGACGACTCCCGGCACGGTAGTGTACCTGCAGGTAATGGAGTCACCCTCTCTAAAGGTATCTTACAGACTAAAGAGGAGAGGGATACGCATGATTGGCAGATCATTTGCTTAGGCAATTGAGTCAATCACGAGATGTCAAGTACCACACCAGATGTTGTTCTTGCACTAGATGCAATAAGTTGATATTGATCCAATCGTGGAGAAGCAGTCGGAAGCAGTTTTAGAACATAAGTTGATGTTCTAGGGATATGATAACAACATTCTCCTTCGGGAGACAGTTATCATTCCAGGCTTCCAAGGTGACATGGATGGCAGAGTAGCTGTCAGAGTTATAGTTTTCCCTTTGACGAGGGGCAGTATTTTGGACAGGTGGTCCAGGTGGATACTGAGGGAAGGCATGGCACAGGATACTGATTGAGTTCAGTTGACGATACAGTCTAAGAAGTTTGGATTTGGAGTTCATTTATGAGCTAGGTCCCATCAGATATCCAGACACATTCTAAGACAGGTATTGCTCATTTCGGGAGATGGCTTTCTCCGCGAACTTGAGATAGAGAGAGACATAGAAAGAAACATCAGAGCGGATCCACTCACTGAGGCTATTCCTCGAACGCAATAGTTTCATAAACGAGCTTTGTGAGACTGACTAGTAGAGGAGTTGGGTGTTCGGTATCACACGGGCTGTGAGTATGCGACATCGCAATAATTAGCCTTGAGTGCAAGTGGGAGATTGTTGGAGATAGTGCCCTCAAAGTCAATTATTGGATCACAGGCACGTGATTGCAATGATTGAGGAAGGACCTGTCCCAGTAGGACGGTCTTACTCAAGATGATAGTATGCTATCTGGTTTATCTTTATCATCGTGTACTGCTTTAGGTGACCTTACGAGTCGCTATTACACACTGATAGAGCCCCTAGGATTCTTGCTTGACTACCAGCAGTATGAGGGCGATCATATACGTGGGAGCTGGGGTCTATAAGCACATCCTTAAATGGTCCCTAGTCGTAGGAGTTTCGAGACAGGGCATCGATACTCCGGAGTAGGCTAGTGTATACAGTTGAGACCCCGACGAGGGGCAGTGGCCGGTCTCACAAGCCACTGGTGTCAGTTGGTTCACCTAAGATGTATACAGGTGCTCATTGGGTTATGAGTACACCGGACAGGACTCGCCGGGAACCTGCTAGTTGGGATTATACCTGATGTCAGATAGCAGTTCCCTGGTGACATGTGTACAGGTTAGTTCATCGACCTGAGAACGTCATTTGTCTCGTGTGAGTTCCCACTGTGCTTTGATTACTACCCTACCACAGCTCAAAGGAGTCGTGCAAAAAGGTTTTAGTTTGGTACAGTCCCGAGCCATATGGAGGCGGTGAGCGGATCTGCTAGGGTTCGTCTCTCCCGGTATTGGGGGAGAGGTCGCGCTGTGTCTAGGAGAGCCAGAACATGAAAAGTCCTTGGCCAAGGCAGGAGAATTGCTGGTAGGTATTCCAGTAGTATCTCAGGGTGTTCTGGGCTGCACTCCGACACGACTTGTACCGCTTTTGGGGGTCTGACTTTTACCAACCCCTTAGGCCCGCCATGCGATGCTCATACACGAACGGACCGGACTGTACGGATTTTGTCACTGACAGGCTCAGTAGGGTATCAGGATGAGTTCGCTCATCGACGTCCCTTTTGGTCAATAGCTGGTGGCCCGTCACGTATGGCTAATATCTATGACGTGCTAGTGGTTAAATCCACAGCCATATTATTGACGAGTCTTTAAAGTCCACCACACACAGTTACTCAGGTTTCGGGCGAAACGCTATAGAGGCCGTATGGAGATATGGCAAGGTTCGATCAGATACGTGCGGTATTGCATGGATCGTGATCGGACGGATTTTACTAGACGGCTTTGGCTTAAGCCGGATCCTAGTATTAGATAGTGTAGTTTTGTCTCTTTGCATTTGTGTTCAGTGGGAATACAAATGCGGGCAAATCTTTGCAGTAGCGGGGTATTCCTGTAATTTATTACGGGATCAGTTTTCTGAAGTTGCCAGTTTGCATTCCGTTCCGGCCGGTTTTCTTTTGTTCCTTCGTGGCCGGACTTTCCGATGGAGGGGGGTTATTTGCACATTTGCTGTTGCGCCACGGCAGCGCCCCGGCCGTCTATCCGAGGCCAAAATGCGGAATCAAAATTTTTCTTAACTTTAAACTGGCGCTACCGCAGACAATATACTCGAATCGTAACCATTAACCGATACTAGCTAACAATAGAGGGGGTGAGAAGTATACCGACTGATCCGAGTCCTCCGGTCTTCTCGTCATCGTCCCAATCTCCCACGGAAAGTCCTGTCTCCATATCGTCGCCTCCTCACCGGAAGGGCACTACATCGCCTGCGTCTTTTACGGGCTCCCACCTCAATACCGAGGCAACTCGGGCACGAAGCTGGCAAGTCGACGTGCCCAAGATTTGCTGTAGAAGGTATAGTGCTTTGTCTCTTTGGGGTTATGTTGCCTTGATGGAGGGATCGAAGGAATGAACTTTCGAGTGATGTGAGAAATTTAGTAGCAAGAAGAATGAGATGAAAATGAATTCCTCATACAAAATGAACCCTCTCATTTTCTCTCCTCTCCCAAAAATGTGGCCGGCCCTTCTCAGAAGGAAATGGTGGAGGGAATCAAACATAATACATTGGGAGGTGAGTGTAGTAAAAGGTAAGAGGTGACCACATCTAAAAAGGTAAACCTCTCATCAAAAACCAAATCAATCTAAATCCTTTCTAATCTCATTAATGCAAAAGAAAAGACTAAGAAAGAATCTCATGATTAAGAACCATCATGAAGTCCCACAATTGCAAGATACCCCCTCCACAAATGTTATTTGCAAACTTGCAAATAACCCCCTCCATCGTAAAAGTCCGGCCGGGAAAGAACAAAGGAAAACCGGCCGGAACGGAATGCAAACTGGCAATTCCAGAAAACTGGTCCTGTAATAAATTACAGGAGAACCCCGATACTGTGCATACACAACCGCATCTGTATTCCGACCGGATACAAATTCAATGAGACAAAATCTACACTGTACTAAACTAGGATCCGGCTTAAACCAAAGCCGGCTAGTAATATCCGTTTGATCCTGATCCGTGCAATACCGCACGTATCTGATCGAACCTTGGCATATATCTACACGGCCTCTAGTACAAACCGTCCAATCCTGATCCGTGCAATACCGCACGTATCTGATCGGACCCTGCCATATCTCCATACGGTATCTACAACATTTCGCCCGAAACTTGAGTAACTGAAAGTGTGGTGGACTCTAAAGACTCGTCAATACTATGGCTGTGGATTTAACCACTAGCATGTCAGAGGTATTAGCCAATATGTGACGGGCCACCAGATATTGACCAAAAGGGACGTCGATGAGCGAGCTCACCCTGACACCCTACTGAGACTGTCAGTGACAATATCCGTACAGTCCGGACCGTTCGTCTATGAGTATCGCATGGTGGGCCTAGGGGGTTGGTAAAAGTCAGACCCCCAAAAGCGGTACAAGTCGTGTCGGAGTGTAGCCCAGAACACCCTGAGATACTACTGGAATACCTACCAGTAAATCTCCTGCCTCGGCCGAGGGCTTTGTGTAATGGCTCTCCTAGACACAGCGCGACCTCACCTCCAATACCGGGAGAGACGAACCCCTGAAGATCCGCTCACTGCCTCCATGTGGCTCGGGACTGTACCCAACTAAAACATGTTTGCACGACTCCTTTGAGCCGTGGTAGGGTAGTAATCAAAGTACAGTAGGAACTCACACGAGACAAATGACGATCCCTAGGTCGATGAACTAACCTGTACATATGTCACCAGAGAACTGCTATCTGGCATCTGGTATAATCCCAACTAGCAAGTTCCCGGCGAGTCCTGTCCGGTGTACTCATAACCCAATGAGCACCTGTATACATCTTAGGTGAACCAACTAACACCAGTGGCTTGTGAGACCGGCCACCGCCCCTCGTCGGGGTCTCGACTGTATACACTAGTCTACTCTGGAGAATCGATGCCCTGTCTCGAAACTCCCACGACTAGGGACCTTTTAAAGATGTGCTTATAGACCACCAGCTCTCACGTATATGATCGCCATCATACTGCTGGCAGTCAAGCAAGAATCCTAGGGGCTCTATCAGCGTGTAATAGCGACCTGTAAGGTCACCTGAAGCAGTACACGATGATAAAGGTAAACCAGATAGCATACTACCATCTCGAGTAAGAATGTCCTACCGGGATAGGTCCTCCCTTAATCATTGCAATCACGTGCCTGTGATCCAATAATTGACACTGAGGGCACTATCTCCAACAATCTCCCACTTGCACTCAAGGCTAATTATTGCGATGTCGCAGACTCATAGCCCGTGTGATACCGAACACCCAACTCCTCTACTAGTCAGTCTCACAAAGCTCGTTTGCGAAACTATTGCGTTCGAGGAATAGCCTCAGTGAGTGGATCCGCTGTGATGTTTCTTTCTATGTCTCTCTATATCTCAAGTTCGCAGAGAAAGCCATCTCCCGAAATGAGCAATACCTGTCTTAGAGTATGTTTGGATATCTGATGGTACCTAGCTCATAAATGAACTCCAAATCCAAACTTCTTAGACTGTATCGATAACTGAACTTAATCAGTACCCAGCGCCATGCCTCCCTCAGTATTGCCTTGCACCACCTTTCCAAAATACTGCCCCTCGTCAGAAGGAGAAACTATAACTCTGACAGCCACTCTGCCATCCTGGTCACCTTGGAAGCCTGGAATGATAACTGTCTCCCGAAGGAGAAAGCCGCTATCATATCCCTAGAACACGCACTTATGTCCTAAAACTGCTTCCGACTGTTTCTCCAGGATTGGATCAATATCAACTTATTGCACCCACTGCAAGAACAACATCTGGTGTGATACTTGACATCTCATGATTGACTCAATTGCCTAAGCAAGTGATCTGCCAATCATGCGCATCCCTCTTCCCTTTAGTCTGTAAGACACCTTTAGAGAGGGTGACTCCATTACCTGCAGGTATACTACCGTGCCAGGAGTCGTCCATTCTAAATACTCATAGAATGCTGTCAAGGTACCCAGATTAGGAAACCACCCAAATCTAGATCTAGTAACCAGAATGTCTGATATAATATCCAAGTCCTGTGTGGAGAAACCACTGTGTGACAACCAAAGTATAACCGATCGTAGTATAGGAATATCACTTCCTACTCTGTGTATGTCATCCAAATACCAGGACATCACACCCTACTACCTTCTTAACAGATCTATCCCCTATTCTGATGAAGTCAAACCCATGACTGTCACATCAGAAATAGATGATCCATCTCCGCTATATCTGCTTAAGTCTATGAATAGACATAAGCCACCTGTCCACCAATGCTTCCGCTGCTCCCACTGACTACGACAACCCTCTGGCAGAGTCATATAGACGTACGCTTCTAAAGACAGTTTATAATGACGCTATACTTATCCTCATGCCGGGTCTCACAGTCTGGAACAACAGCAATGGCAATTCTGGGTAAACAAGAACCTCCCTGCCACCGTCCTTGAGCATACCGAAGTACCTCTCGAGTGCCTGAGGTTACCCACCATATCTGCGGAGTGGCTGATGGAATGTCAAGCCAGATTGAATCTTTAGGTTCTTATGAAATCTTCAGTAATCGTTTGCGGTTCTGGAATCACTTCCAGTTCTACCATACTCCCACTGCTGTTTTCTGAAAAAAAAATCCATTTTTGTTAAAACTGTGGCGAGTCAAGAACAATATCAATATTGATCTTCTAGATGGTAGAAAATCAACCCTCGTCAAAGCCTGGGTCAACCCACAAACAGCCATTACAGAAATGTGCCTTGAGTTATCCAGAGTCTGGTTTTAAGCATAAGCCGGACAACTCCCCGTACCTTAACAATGTCAAGATATGAACTGTTCTATATCCAATATAGAAACAGAGGCACTGATTTAATTGGAACCAGATTCAAATCATGCAGCTGTCTCCAGTGCATGTCACCTAAATGGAAGGAGGCCGATCAGTGTTATTCAACTTAGGAGTACTTCCAATTATGAGTAACCTGAAAGAGAAGCAAGTTCTCTTAACCATTACTGTCAATTGAATACCATACACAAGTATCTACATCTTCGATTACCTTGAAGAATCCCGATACTTGCAATACCTTGTTCTCTACTTTACTCTTATACCTATAACTTCTCAAAACTTGGACCCTGTGTTTCTACGAAACACCTGTCTAAGAACTAGAGAAGTTATAAGTAAGCAGAATATAGTACGAGGACCAACCCCTCTCCGTCCTAATGGACACTGGACAATACACAATACTCTGTATAAGTTCCCTGAGTCTAATAACTCATTCACTGTGCGTCGTAGTTTGAAAACTGTACTTATGGTTAAGAAGAATTACACCGTTGTTCAATACTCCTTACCTAACCATCCACTGATATAGGTAAATGTCATAGACATAATTTCAAAAAATTATATCTCACTCTATGAAAATAGACGTACAGATATATCAATTTGAAATTGGTGCATAGCAACGGATAATCAAAACCAAATATTTGTCGACCGGCAAACAACCCAGGTGGCTTCCTCAAATATCACCAGTTACAACGAATCCCGATATAATGAGGATGGTCACCTAATTCCCAATAACTTACTCTCACTCATCATCTGTAAAACCATACAGATGTGAGAATCCAACCTGGTAAATACATACCCTGGAGCAAGTGTCTAATCGGGAAATCAGTCTTCTTTTAACAGTACACAGTGAAACTGAAACATTGAAATGTTTCGATGAGGCATCCTGGTATTTCTAGTAATGCCTCTACCATTATCCAGATTCACAACTATGACCGTATATCTCTTTGCCATCTATCCAAATCCCTTTATATGTCTTTAGTCATTACCGTCTGCACACCCCTTTAGGCCAAATGGTTTTCTTCCTTCCCTACCGTTCGGCACCAGACTATGGTTTGGAAGAAGACTATCCAATAAGCATAATGGGTGTACTGTCCTAATCCTAGGAGCACTCGCAACGCGAGAGAAGGTGAAGATAAAAGACACCTGAATGAACTTTATTTCGATTTCTCTTGAACCAGGATCCATCCCCGAACTGGAACAAGTTTCTTTCGAGTTCGTATATAACCATATGATGGAATATCCAAATAAACTGTGGATCTTCGTAGTGATACGGAGTGTCCTGGAGAAATACATAGGTGATTTAGGATTGGCGAAGAAATACTTGGTTTGGTCGTGAATAGCAGTCGCAGTTTACTTTGCCCTCTTACTAATCCCTTGCTTTGTCTTAACTTAATACCTTCTGTACACCATCGTTATGCTAATTGGTTTTCTTCATTCCCCACCGTTCGGCACCAGCCTAAGGTCTGGAAGAAGACTATCCAATTTGCATAATAGGTGTACTATCTCCTAAACCAAGGAGTACTCGCAACCTGAGAGAAGGTAAAAGGAAAAGAAAACTGAATAGTCCTATTCATTTTCTCCAGAACCGGAAACCATCCTCGAATTCCTTCGAGTTCGTATATAACCATACGATGGTTTTGTCCAATGGAAGTGGACGTTCGTAGTATTACGGGGTGTCCTGGAGAAAAGGGTAAAATTAGGAGTGGCAATGAGGTTTGCAACTCTGACAATCCAAAAGCCTGTGTTAAGAAGGTTCGGTCAACTTGGTCACTGAGTCATAGTCTAGGGTCGGGACATTGGTCGCTGCCAAAGAGAGAGATAAAAGAAACACTCAGCGTGCACTCTAGCCTAGATCAGAATGGTTATCACTTTATCTAATCAGGAAACCTCCCACTGTAACCTCAAATTCTTCCCCAAACCTGAAAGAAGAATTAGTCGGGATCACCCGAGGAGTAAACCAACTCATCAGTGGGAATCGGGATCCAACTATCATCGCATGATAACTTGACGGAATCCACTCAAGTCACCACACTCCAGAAGGTATGCGCATGCCTGGCAAGTTTCAGTTCTTTTGAAACACCCGATGTGTGTTTTTACCCCTAGGACTCAAGTGACCTTGACGGAGTTAACAAATCAAAGAGTCCTCGTCAAGTTCAACCCGTCATTATCTGGATTGCATTAAACCCACCCGTACGTGCCCTTGACGGAGTCAACAAGGCCGCACGACTGTCCTAACCAATCCCATTTATGCAACAAACAAGCACCACTTAGCTACCGTACACTACTCCTTGACGGAGTCAACAAACGCAGCACGAATACTAAATAATATCCATAAGAAATGACGGAGGGCTACGATTGGTTTTTGGCGAAAAACCTTTAACGTAATGAACTTGATATCGTTGAAGGAACTGCATAGCCTTTTATAAAAATATAGTGACGAAAACCTTTGCTAAAGAGGTCACTCCCGGTGAAGGGATCTCGGCTCTTTCCCTGTAGAATGAGGTGCGGGATATTCCAACTGAATACCACGATGCAAAGCAAAAGTAATCGTCTATAGTGAAGTTAATGCCCTGACACAAACTTCTGTCCAAGGGGTCACTCCCGGTGAAAGGATCTCGGCCCTTGCCTCGTCCACTGAGGAGCAGGATATTCCAAATGAATACCACGATGCAAAACAAAAGTGAACGTCCTTGCAATAACAGCTTTTTGAAAAGTGTTCCAACAACATCAGAATAGGTTTGTTTTTAACTTGCATTGATCCGAATCAACACAGTCCCATCAATTGATCACACCACAAAGAACGAAAATATACTGATGTACGTATATGCCATCCGCATTCGCCACTGGGTCCCATCATTACCCGTTAGGTTAGCTAACTAACGACAGAGCGGGGACTGGACTAGCACGGATGCAAAACATATACAACATCTACTAATATATAGATACCAATATATTATATTTCGCTCAAGGCGTGATAAAATGCAACATTACAGAAATGTACAACATCACAGAACAATACAGATATCTGGGATCCCCGGGTTTCACAGAGCCGCTGCTGAAACCCGACGTTCCCCTGGTCGTATGGATAGCCTGTACAATGAAATCCTAGACCCCTACGGGCGCGGCAAGTCACCCACCAAAACCTGAAGCGAGGCAGCCCCCTTCAGCACCGTGAATGGACCACCCAGCACTTCATGCAATCCGGTAACTTGGGCACCCCTCCTGGGTCAACCTGTACCCCATACGAGTGCGGCGAATAGCCCGCCAATCCTAGAGTGAAGCCCCCTTCGTCTCAATGCCAAGAGATGCGGGCCCGTTGCCCTCTAGAACCCGGCTATCCGTGCACCCCTCTGCGGGGTAATCCTAGTACAGAAAGTAAAATATACATACAACGGGTACATCGACCGCAACCAGGTCATGCCCCAAAAGAATAATACAAACAGGCAGTGACGGCAGTCCACATGTCGGACGCTCGCCCCGCAATATCAAATGTACATATAAAACAAAACTGTACTAACATTGCGTCCAGGCTATCCCCCACGACCGATCCGCAACATCACAGCAATACATAGAACATCAACGTGAAAGTCACGTTCGCAAATCCGTCTAACCGGGCTATAGCAGTTAGACAGGATTTACTCATCAAGTGACATTCACGGTCGCAGATATAATGTAAATACTGTGAACCAATGTGTTTAAAATATACGATCGATCAAATTTTACCAAGTGGGCCCCAAAGCATTACTGTAGCACTTGCAGAAAATCTGGGCCAAAACAGAATATTCCAAAACCCCCATTTTCAGCCCAAAAGCCCACTACAAAAAATTGGTAAAATGAAGCTAACATACTGCGGCGGAACCGCGGCCAAAGAGGGGTATGGCCGCGATTCCGCGGTCCTATGGAAGGATCAGGTTGCCAAATTTTTGCAGTTTTCTTAGAATTTCATGTACATCAGTTTTGTACAACCTGAAAAATTTTTAGACCCCGGAAAAATTCGACAGAAAACTGATGTGAAGAAAACGCGGTTTTTGAATTTTTGTTCGATCGGAAAAGTAAAACACACTAGAACAAGCTAGGCAAGTTTAATGGCGTGGCTCTGATACCATGTTGCGCCACGGCAGCGCCCCGGCCGTCTATCCGAGGCCAAAATGCGGAATCAAAATTTTTCTTAACTTTAAACTGGCGCTACCGCGGACAATATACCCGGATCGTAACCATTAACCGATACTAGCTAAGAAGAGAGGGGGTGAGAAGTATACTGACTGATCCGAGTCCTCCGGTCTTCTCGTCATCGTCCCAATCTCCCGCGGAAAGTCCTGTCTCCATATCGTCGCCTCCTCGCCGGAAGGGCACCACATCGCCTGCGTCTTTTACGGGCTCCCACCTCAATACCGAGGCAACTCGGGCACGAAGCTGGCAAGTCGACGTGCCCAAGATTTGCTGTAGAAGGTGTAGTGCTTTGTCTCTTTGGGGTTATGTTACCTTGATGGAGGGATCGAAGGAATGAACTTTGGAGTGATGTGAGAAATTTAGTAGCAAGAAGAATGAGATGAAAATGAATTCCTCATACAAAATGAACCCTCTCATTTTCTCTCCTCTCCGAAAAATGTGCCGGCCCTTCTCACAAGGAAATGGTGGAGGGAATCAAACATAATACATTGGGAGGTGAGTGCAGTAAAAGGTAAGAGGTGACCACATCCAAAAAGGTAAACCTCTCATCAAAAACGAAATCAATCTAAATCCTTTCTAATCTCATTAATGCAAAAGAAAAGACTAAGAAAGAATCTCATGATTAAGAACCATCATGAAGCCCCACAATTGCAAGATACCCCCTCCACAAATGTTATTTGCAAACTTGCAAATAACCCCCTCCATCGTAAAAGTCCGGCCGGGAAAGAACAAAGGAAAACCGGCCGGAACGGAATGCAAACTGGCAACTCCAGAAAACAGGTCCTGTAATAAATTACAGGAGAACCCCGATACTGTGCATACACACCCGCATCTGTATTCCGACCGGATACAAATGCAATGAGACAAAATCTACACTGTACTAAACTAGGATCCGGCTTAAACCAAAGCCTGCTAGTAATATCCGTTCGATCCTGATCCGTGCAATACCGCACGTATCTGATCGAACCTTTCCATATATCTACACGGCCACTAGTACAAACCGTCCGATCCTGATCCGTGCAATACCGCACGTATCTGATCGGACCCTGCTATATCTCCATACGGCCTCTACAGCGTTTCGCCCGAAACTTGAGTAACTGAAAGTGTGGTGGACTCTAAAGACTCATCAATACTATGGCTGTGGATTTAACCACTAGCACGTCAGAGGTATTAGCCAATACGTGACGGGCCACCAGCTATTGACCAAAAGGGACGTCGATGAGCGAGCTCACCCTGACACCCTACTGAGCCTGTCAGTGACAATATCCGTACAGTCCGGTCCGTTCGTCTATGAGTATCGCATGGCGGGCCTAGAGGGTTGGTAAAAGTCAGACCCCCAAAAGCGGTACAAGTCGTGTCGGAGTGTAGCCCAGAACACCCTGAGATACTACTGGAATACCTACCAATAAATCTCCTGCCTCGGCCGAGGGCTTTGTGTAATGGCTCTCCTAGACACAGCGCGACCTCACCCCCAATACCGGGAGAGACGAACCCCTGAAGATCCGCTCACTGCCTCCATGTGGCTCGGGACTGTACCCAACTAAAACCTGTTTGCACGACTCCTTTGAGCTGTGGTAGGGTAGTAATCAAAGTACAGTGGGAACTCACACGAGACAAATGATGATCCCCAGGTCGATGAACTAACCTGTACACATGTCACCAGGGAACTGCTATCTGACATCTGGTATAATCCCAACTAGCAGGTTCCCGGCGAGTCCTGTCCGGTGTACTCATAACCCAATGAGCACCTGTATACATCTTAGGTGAACCAACTAACACCAGTGGCTTGTGAGACCGGCCACCGCCCCTCGTCAGGGTTTCGACTGTATACACTAGTCTACTCTGGAGAATCGATGCCCTGTCTCGAAACTCCTACGACTAGGGACCTTTTAAGGATGTGCTTATAGACCACCAGCTCTCACGTATATGATCGCCATCATAATGCTGGCAGTCAAGCAAGAATCCTAGGGGCTCTATCAGCGTGTAATAGCGACCTGTAAGGTCACCTGAAGCAGTACACGATGATAAAGGTAAACCAGATAGCATACTACCATCTCGAGTACGAATGTCCTACCGGGATAGGTCCTCCCTCAATCATTGCAATCACGTGCCTGTGATCCAATAATTGACTCTGAGGGCACTATCTCCAACATTTGCAAATAACATTTTGTGGAGGGTTTTCTTGCATATGATGGCATCATGATTAGACTAGTATCAGGAGATTCTTTTTCTTTCTTGTCTTGCATCAAATTAGAAAAGAATGGATGAGATATTGATGTGGTTGTTGTTGTGACCTTTTTTCCTTGATCATTCATTTTTCTCCTCTTGCTTTTAGCATTCCATTTTCCTCCACCACCATAAGGGGTCGGCCATAATTTTTTGATGAGGGGGTGAGGTTTTCTTTTTGTGGGGAAATTTTATCACTCTCATTTGATAGCCACCAAATTCCATAGCTCTTTTCTCTAGTACATTTCTCCACCTCCAAATCATTGGCAATTACGCTAAACCCCAAAGAGACATGGTTTCTAACTAGCCTACAACAAATCTTGAACGCGTCGGCTAGCCAACTTCGTGCCCGAGTTGCCTCGGTCCAGAGGTGGGAGCCCGTAAAAGACTTTGGCGATGTGGTGCCCGTTTCGACGAGGAGGTGACGGATGAAGTATCCGCGGGAGATCGGAGTGGAGACGAAGACCGAAGGACACAGATCGCTTGGTATATCTCTTCACCCATCTTTATGTTTGCTAGTAGCTAGGTTAATGGCCCGATCCAGGTTAAAAGTGCGCGGTGGTGCCGGTTTGCTAGTTTGCAAAGTTTTTCATTTCTGCGTTTCCGGCGTCAGATCGACGGCCGGGGCGCCGCTGCGGACTTACAATAACAGGGGTCAATAATAAATGAATGCGGAAGCAAATGATCCAATACAAATAACTGAAAGTATGTCCCATAATGCGAGCTCACATCAGGAAATAAATGCAGGAAACAAAACTAACTACCACTAAACTCACAACTCAGCCTGCTGGCTGAAATACTCCTGCTCGGACTGCGACAGCGGTACAGAATCTGGGCCATGAAAAACCCAGACGTCAGCGCGTCATGTCAACAAGTAATATAATGAACAATGTAACATGCAATGCAAAAATAAACATGAATAAAGTAATAATGTGAAACAAGCAGTGCAGGGTAGTGTGCAGTGTGTAACTAAACTGTTCTATCAGGTTTTCTATTCTAAAGTCTTTGAAATCAATTGATGAATCGTCGATGTAACTCAATAGTATCTCATGCGTGCCCGGGACCACGGTCAAGATTCTCGGGGCTGAATCCGAAACGTGCCGCTAGGCAGTAACAAGTAGCAGGATGGGTGAGTGATGTCAGCATCATCACTCCGGGGCCGGCCTAGCCCGTAAGACTGATTAGAACAGGTATCGAACTGTTGAGTTACAAGTTGGTTTCACCTTTGATTTTCCCATACCCCCAAGTTATGTATGTCAATTCAGGTATTCAGTAATCAAGAACTAATGCCAACACAGGTGCAGGTAAAAGCAGGTTTATCTGGATAGACAACAGGAACGGTCCATGAGGACTACATGTCAGGTTTGTTAGCATTAGACACGAGATCAAGTAACGGGTCAGGTCATGGTACATCAAGTCAAGTCAACAGTATACGGTACCATGTCAGGTGTATCAATATATATATATATATATATATATATATATGTAGCAATGTCAGGTCAAGATATAAACAATATCGTGGGTGTGCTCACAATCAGATATATAAGCAACCATCATGATCTAATCAATGCGTTAAGCGATAAAGCGGATTTATTATCTAGCTGTACAGTTATCAATCGTGTTAAATAGATGGTGTCAATATAACGTGAATACAGAATGGTAAATGTAACTACTGGAATTAGGTTAGTAAAACATTGAGTGTTCCGAGAATGCAACGACATGTATAATCTGTTTAAAAAATGCAATTGTACTTTGACCGGTTTAAGTTGTACATGAATATCTGATAGGCTAAACTGGAATAAAAGCACCATACCAGTAAATCAGAATGTAATCTATCATGTACGGGGGTTGTTAGGTATGAATAATTCGATGCGAGATTAAGTCTCAGGTTCGGAATCATAAAATGTGCAGCGGAGCCTGATACGGTTAATTGGAACTCCACCGTTATCACTTCTAAATTGGGTTTTAACAAGAAAATAATTAATTCGGCATGCTACTAGGGTTAAACAGAAAGCCATCACTAGTAAAATAGGGGGTTGCCCCTACGGATGAAAATATCCGTTGGGGCAGATTTTACTTGGCCCTACGGATTAATCCGTAGGGCTAAAAGGTTGCCCCTACGGGCACAGACGTCCAAGAATAAAAATATTAATTCTTAATTTGGTGTCAGCCCCTACGGAGCCGCAAACAAAGGACCTACGGGTATATCCGTAGGGGCAAGTAAATATCTATTTGACAAAACCCCAAATCGATCGCCTACGCTCACTTTCTCTCTCTCTCTCAATCGCGCGCGAGAAAAAACCCCAAATCGTCTCCGTCGTCACCACCGTCGCCTCCGTCGTCGCCACCGCCGGTTTCGTCGCCACCGTCGTCGCCAGCGCCTGTTTCGTCGCCACCGTCGTCGCCACCGCCGGTTTCGTCGCCAAATCGCCACCGTCGTCGCTCCAGCCCACCAGCAGCCGTTCAGGTATAAATCTCGAGGTAAATTAAAGCATTTTTGGATTATTTTGGGCTTAGGGTTCATGGCTGGGTCTGGGTTGCTCGCGCGAGAGTTGGGGTTGGGCAGGGGTCTCGGTGGCGGTCGGGGTCGGGGTCGGGGTAGGGTTAGGGTTAGGGTTCGGCTGCTGCTGGGGTGAGGCTGGGGTTAGGGTTATGGTGGGGCTGGGGTTAGGGTTACGGTAGGGCTGGGGTTAGGGTTACGGTGGGGCTGGTTGAATGGCTATTCTGATTAGTTGACAAATACAATGTTAATCATAATTTACTCGACACAGATGGTAGAAAATCAGAAAAAGATCAAGAAAAAAATAATCGATTTTGATTTTAACATGCAGGGTGTTGATGCAAGATGTAATATCTAGTAGCAGATGCTAGGTATATAGACTAAAGAATAGTTGTAAATGAACCGCTAGAAAGAAAATCCTATAATTATACGTACACATCGCTTGACTCATGAAGCCTGAAGCTCTTTCTTTTGGGGGATAAAAATAGTTATATTCCTGCATTGCCTAGAAATAGCAGTGAGTTGGTTAAAACTTTTCAAACACAACCCCCCACCCCCAAAAAAAAAGAAAGAAAGAAAGGACAAGGAAAAAAAAGAATAGCAACAAGCAATACAAGCTAGCAACCGTAAATAACTGCTGAGATTATGTCTACCTTGGCAATTTGAACAATGATGGTCTTGTCTGGATTGTTAAAATCCACTTTATGGGGGTGAGGAACACATTTTTCAACTGTATTTATGATTTTCATTCTGTCAAGTGTTGAAATAAAAATCAACACTTGACAATCAATCCAAGATGCTCAATAACTTGCTTCAAAACCATAATCTAATCTTGATGATGCTCAATATTAGCGATTTCCATGATCACGACACGTGGCAGATGACGTGTCTCATAACGCTTTATGATATCAGTATCCTATATTTGTAGTTTTAATTGTTGATTGTTATAGATGTATACCATTGCAATAATAGTTTTTGGTTGATGAATGCTATTGCAATGTAGGATGATCAGTTCTATCAATCTTGATCTCAATGGTTTAAAATCATGTTACACATATAACACGAATGCACAACAAACGCATAATTAGAGAGCGACTCGAGATATTCAGGTTAAAACCAATATATGATACTCGATGATAATATGAAACCTTCATATTCCCATCGTGTAACACTTTGGATTTCCGTTGGATGCCTTTTGTGATAATTAGTGATGATTGTGTTGTGAAGTGCTATACACTTATATCTTAGACATTTATATAGGGTTTATTAATTATTTTTAGTCGGGTTACCCTCATTAGGAATTTTCTTTATATAGCATACACATGCACACTTAGCCATTTTGTAACTTAGGTTTAAGGGTGTAACTTGTTAACCATTCTTGTGCATGGTTGCAAACTCTTTTCCCCACCATTTAATCCTTTTCTAAACTCCTTTATAATTTCAAATGAAACAACAAAAGAAAAGAAATCCATTAAACAAATGAGCATGGTGTTAGGTGAGGCCTTGACTTTTGGACTTTTTCTTCTTTCTTCTCTCTCTCTTCCAATCATTTTTCTGCACTTCCTGCAGAAAAATCTGCAGAAAAGAACATCTCTTTCTTCCTCTCTTCTCTCTCTTTTCATTCCTCTTTGAATCCTACACCAAAACCCTACACAATCAACTCTTTTCTTCACTAAACCTTAGGAAAAATGAAGTTTTTGAGGTGTTTGGGGAGCTAATCTGCAACTGAGGGAAAAAGCTGGAACCCTTGGTGTTTTAAGGTCATTTTAAGGTATAAAATCCTAATCCTAGCACCCAATTCCCATAACTTGTATGTTTAGTTAAGAAATATCACATTTTTGTTCTATTTTAGTGCTTTTGGAGGGGGTTTAGTGTAACATGTTAAAACTTATGTTGTTGTGGCTTGAGTAGCTTGTTAACAAGTTGTTAGTGTGTGATTAGACCTAGGTTTGTTCCAGATTTCAGGAAAATACCATAAAGTTTCAATTTAGTGCAAAAGTGGGGTTTTTAACTAGAAATAGGCACTGTAGGAATCTGCTACTACCCGAGACTTTTCAGTTTAAATCTAGATAGTACTGCAGCATGTATGGGGAGAATTGAGTTCACCAACCAAACCTGGGAACCCAATTCCCAAGTCTGGCCGCCAAAATTGGCATTCTGGCCGCAAATTGCGGCCAGATAGGGGAGATATGGGTTGGGGTTTGGGGTGTGGGTCTCTGCTTGTATGTGGGTTATTTTGGTATGTATACTTTTGCATTATCATTCCTGTATCAAAATCTGGGGTAGAATACCTATTTTCCCGTATTTTCAACCTTTCGCGACACGCGTGATACGTGTGTGTGGGTTTTGGGTTTCTGCGTATCGCGACGCGTCAGGATGCGTTTAGGCGCGTAACCACGCGTTTTAGCGTATCGCGCACACGCGAGTTTGGTTCATGACACGAGTTATTGTTTCGGCTTAAATGTCGCGTTTTCGTGATTTCAAGCTTACGTGTGATATATTGTGAAATTCTAGGTTCGCAGGCGAGTACAACGGACGCCGCGCAGGAGGGGATTCAGGTTGTTGGCTATACCTAGTGGAAGGCTACGGTGAGTAGATTTCACATCTACGGGGATATCGCCCGCATGGCGTTCTACGTCAGGGCTGATAGGACCTTATAGTGTTCCTTATATATATTGCATGTTCATGGTTACTAGCTAGTGCATTGCATACCTACAACGTACATCACAATGGATCATTGCATTGTAGCTCATTTATATGTGACATGACTTGATACTCATATTTGATACCTATATCACATTGGATCATTGCATTGTAGCTCATTTATATGTGACATGACTTGATACTCATATTTGATACCTATATCACAATGGATCATTGCATTGTAGCTCATTTATATGTGACATGACTTGATACTCATACTGGATACCTATATCACATTGGATCATTGCATTGTAGCTTATCTATTTGTGACATGACTCGATATTCATACTTGATACACATATCACATCATAATTACTTGAATTATTGGTTGAGATTCATGTGATTTCTGGATTTGGGAACCGTGGCCCTTTCAAATAAATAATCATTTAAAAACCCGGTTCCCTTGATATGATATTTGGGGCGCCGCCCCATGTTTTCTCGGTGCTAGAGACATGTACTGAGAGAGGGATGACCCGGAATGACGGATTCCCGATATGTATTGAGAGAGGGCTGACCCGGAATGACGGATGCCCGATGGATTGATATAGGGCTGACCCGGAATGACGGATGCCCGATGTATTGAGAGAGGGATGACCCGGAATGACGGATTCCCGATATGTACTTTGAGAGAGGGCTGACCCGGAATGACGGATGCCCGATGGATTGATATAGGGCTGACCCGGAATGACGGATGCCCGATGTACTGAGAGAGGGATGACCCGGACTGACGGATTCCCGATATATATTGTGAGAGAGGGCTGACCCGGACTGACGGATGTCCGATACAGGATGTTTTGCGTGTCGATGCTAGACACGAGCATTTATGATACTTGGGTGCCGATGTTGGGCACTCGGGATTCTTAGAGATGTACAGGATTTGAGGGCCGAGGAGAGTGCCGGCGCATGAGCTATTTTTGGAGGTCTGGGTGCATTGAGAAGCCGATTGTAGATGTTCCACGTGGACATTCCGTGTAGATATTATATTGCCCCTGCTCAGCATTACTTTTGTACCTCATCCTGTAGATGCATTACCTGTTAGAGCATTTGTACCTCATCTGATAGTACAGTACCCTATAGAGCACTTGCATGATTTTTGCACATACTGCTCATCTCATATTGATATCATCTGTTGGCATATGATAGAGTAGTGTAGTACGTACATGCTCGCGATTACCTTTATATGTTATCTCTATTCACGAGTTGGCAACTCACCCCCGTTGTGCCACAGTGTTTGCAGGTTGCCCTTCGGAGTAGTCGCAGCAGGCTGCTTTGCATCTTTTGACAGAGATACCCCCATAGCTGGTGTACTAGCTCTTTTGATGATAGGTGGGTTTTGTGCGGTATCTGTTTATCTTTCAGTATGTATATTGTTGTATCTAGTATTCTCCATCTACCATGTATGTATTTGACTTAGAAACAGTGTGAGGACGATGTTGTATTATATTTGTGTTCTCGTGTCGAGCTCGTTGTGAGCCGGCTGTACTTGCAGTTCATTCTATCTGTGTTGTTCCCACTTGTGGATCTTGATCTTCGCCACGGCGTCGTATATTGTTTTCTTAGAGATTTTTACTTAGTTTTCTTATCATGTTTTGGTTAGTGCTTCCTTTAAAACTTCTATCACTCTATACTTTCACTGGTTTGATTTCTGGGTTTTCGGTTCACTTAGTCGCGTTACGCCTGTAAACGTTACGTGGTTAAGTGCTGGTCACAGGCCAAACTTCGGGTCGTGACAAAGTTGGTATCAGAGCGTAGGTTTTACCTTTCGGAGTGTAGGACGACCCTGGTATGATGGAGTAGGTAGCTGCGACAGGGTAGCGTAGCGTGTGTATGTTCCGCGGCATACTCACGGCACGGTGCTTCGCCTACGCGACCTTAGGACTTGTTGATTTAAATTCCTCCTTGAGTATATACATTCTTGTGATTCGATTTTCCGTATCCTTATCGAATCCTGTTGTTTCTGATAGCCAATATGCCGCCAAGGACTACGAGGGCGCAGAGAGCGGCCGTGAGGGCCGAGGCTCGAGTTGATTCATCTTAGACAAGGACTAATCCGAGTAGTACTCCTGTTGCACCAGGACAGATTGTTTCCCCTACGGCAGCTTAGGTCGCTAGACTAGTGGTAGAGATGCAGGGCTTATGCCAGGCGATGAGCTCATTGGTAGAGGTCGTTCGAGCGCAGCGACAGATGGTTGCCACCCCTGTTACCCAGTTGTTCCTGGCGATCAGCATGCAGTATTCCGTTCCCTACATAGCGCCGGTGGAGGCAGCTCCCGTGTACGAGACACGTCTTCCAGAGACCGTGAGAATTCCGGAACGGTTGTGGAATTATACTAGTGTACCAGCCCAGAGCAGAGGCTTAGGACGAGGACAGCCGTTTGGCTTTCATCCCCAGGCAGGACGGCATTCAGTGCGTAGGTGTTTACGATGCGGAACCCTTCAACACCTCATCAGGCAGTGTTTCATCACAGCACGTCAGGGTCGTGTTCTGAGACGTCGTGGACGTGGAGGGTTTGCACAGAGGGGTCAGGCTAGTAGAGGAGGAGTTCGGTCAGTCGCAAATGAAAGACAGGCATAAGTTTTCGCTTCGACTCATCGGGGCGCGCGAGTATCCGATGCTGTGGTTTCAGGTACTCTTTCAGTTTGTCCTTTGTTGCACACGTTTTGTTTGATCCGGATCCTTGTGCTCATATGTTTCCACGTACCCGTATGTATCCACACACCTTGTGCTGAGTTCGAGTAGAGAGTCCGGTTTTCTTGGTCAACCGCTAGTTGTGACTACTCCTGCGGGAGTGTCGGTTGTTGTTGTTGTGTTGGGGGACCGTAGTGCCACCCCTCACGGTGTGATTTCTTCTGTTCGCGCTGGACAGCTTTTGCGGAAAGGATGTCAGGGATGTCTCGCATATGTTTGCGATACTAGGGCTATAGAGTTTCTTACGGATCAGGTTTCGGTTAGTAGCGAGTTCCCTGATGTGTTCCCTGACGAGCTTCCTGGACGGCCGCCCGAGCGTGATAATTCTTTCTGCATTGATTTGGTTCCTGGTACGGGACCTATTTCGGTACCGCTTTATTGGATGGCCCCGGCGGAACTTAGAGAGTTGAAGGGTCAGTTGCAGGACTTGCTGGATAAAGGATTTATTCGACCTAGTGTTTCTTCTTGGGGCGCTCCAGTCCTGTTCGTCAAGAAGAAAGGCGGTTGTTGCGTTTGTGTGTTGACTACCGCCAGCTGAATAAGGTGACAGTGCGGAATCAATATCCTTTGCCACGCATCGACGATTTGTTCGACCAGCTTCGGGGAGGCAGGATACTTTTCGAGGATCGATTTGCGATCGGGCTACCATCAGCTGCGGGTTAGACAGGAGAAAATTCCTAGGACAGCTTTCAGTACTCGTTACGGCCATTATGAGTTTTTGGTGATGTCGTTCGGACTCACCAATGCGCCAGCAGCCTTCATGGACTTGATGAACCGTATTTTCCGGCCTTATTGGATCTGTTCATTATAGTCTTCATTGACAATATCTTGGTGTATTCCCGGAGTAGTGAGGAGCACGAGCAGTATCTACGGATTTCATTGCAGACATTGAGGGAGCACCAGCTTTATGCGAAATTCTCCAAGTGTGCTTGTTGGCTGGACAGCGTAGATTTCTTGGGACACGTGATTTCACGAGACGGTATATGTGTAGACCCGAGGAAGGTCGAGGCCGTTCAGCGTTGGCCCAAGCCTACATCGGTGACGGAGATTCGCAGCTTTTTGGGGTTGGCCGGTTACTACAGGCGTTTTGTGCAGGACTTCTCACGTATTGCTACACCGTTGACCGGGTTGACCCGGAAGGGAGTTCCCTTCGATTGGACGGAGGAGTGCGAACACAGTTTCCAGTAGTTACGGACTCAGCTGACGACGGCACTGGTGTTATCTTTACCTTCCGGACCGGGCGGATTTGTGGTCTTCTGTGATGCTTCTCGAGTGGGGCTGGATGCGTTCTGATGCAGCATGATAGGGTGATCGCGTATGCTTCACGACAATTGAAGAGACATGAACAAAACTACCCCACTCATGATTTGGAGATGGCAGCAGTGGTCTTCGCCCTTAAGATCTGGCGACATTACCTATACGGCGAGTCGTGCCAGATATTCACGGATCACAAGAGTTTGAAATACGTATTTCAGCAGCGGGACCTGAACCTTCGGCAACGTCGATGGATGGAGTTAGTGGAGGATTACGACTGCGAGATCTTATATCACCCGGGCAAGGCAAATGTGGTGGCGGACGCTTTGAGCAGGAGGCCCGGGGGTAGTTTATCTTGCTTGAGCGTAGTACAGGAGCAGTCATCGGCAGATTGGCAGATATTATGCGACAGCCGGGTACAGTTCGAGTTTACGCCGATCGGAGGACAGGTTGCGCATGTTCGTGCATGCCCACAGTTGCTTGACCGTATATAAGAGGCAAAGCTCAGTGATGACCGATGTTCAGAGATCATGGCACAGATTGGAC
Source organism: Agapanthus africanus (assembly GCA_030015575.1). Lineage (NCBI taxonomy): Eukaryota > Viridiplantae > Streptophyta > Magnoliopsida > Asparagales > Amaryllidaceae > Agapanthus > Agapanthus africanus. The sequence goes on from CM057337.1 coordinate 547,732,848, forward strand.
AGGGCAGATTTTCTGAGTTCGTGATCGATGATCAGGGAGTACTACGGTTTGGAGTCAGACTGTGCGTACCAGATGCTGAGGGATTGCGGCGCGAGATTCTTGAGGATACACATCGATCGGTATATAGTGTTCATCCCGGTTCCACCAAGACGTACTACGACTTGAGAGATGTTTACTGGTGGGACGGTATGAAGAGGGACATCGCAGATTTTGTATCGAGATGCCTGACTTGTCAACAAGTCGAGGCTGAGCGTCAGAGGCCAGCGGGAGAGCTACAGCCGTTAACCATTCCGGAGTGGAAATGGGAACAAATATCTATGGGTTTCATTGTGAGTCTACCCAAGACTAGTCGAGGGTATAACTCCATCTGGGTGATTGTGGATCGTTTGACGGAAGCGGCTCACTTCCTACCGGTGAAGACGCCTTCCGGATTTTCTCAGTATGCCCAGATTTATATTGATGAGATTGTACGACTGCACGGAGTTCCGACATGCATCGTGTCCGATAGAGGCACCCAGTTACCAACCGGTTATGGCAGAGGCTTCAGGAGGCTTGGGGCACTCGTTTGAGTTTCAGCACAGCATTCCATCCGCAGACCGACGGGCAGTCAGAGCGGACCATTCAGACTCTCGAGGACATGCTCAGAGCATCCGTTTTAGACTTTGGAGGTAGCTGGGATCATCATTTGCCTTAGTAGAGTTCTACTACAACAACAGCTACCAGGAGACCATTCAGATGGCACCGTTTGAGGCTCTTTATGGGAGGAGATGCAGATCGCCCACCTGTTGGACGGAGCTCAGTGAGAGCAGTATTTTTGGGGCCACAGATCGTAGAGGAGACGACAGCGAAGATCCAGTTGATTCGCGATAGGATGAGAGCAGCCCAGAGTAGGCAGAAATCTTATGCGGACCGTCGTCGACGCAGACTTGAGTTTCTGTTGGTGATCATGTTTTCTTGAGGGTCTCCCCAATGAAGGGCGTAATGAGGTTTGGAAAGAAGGGGAAGCTTAGTCCCCGATACGTGGGACCCTTCGAAATCCTTGAGCGTATTGGTGCAGTTGCGTATCGATTAGCCCTTCCGCCCAGTTTTCCGGACGTGCATCCCGTATTTCACGTTTCGATGCTCCGCAGATATCTTCATGATCCTTCGCATGGGATTCAGCACCCGGCGATCCAGCTTGAGCGCGACCTTGCCTATGCGGAGCAGTCGGTGATGATCTTAGATCGACAAGGGAAGGATTTGAGGTCGAAAGAGATACCGCCCGTCAAGATACTTTGGCGTGGCCAGAGCAGGGAGGAGGTCACTTGGGAGACCGAGAGCGAGATGAGGAAGAGGTATCCCCATCTTTTGAAGGTGCGTATAGTTAGATTTTTAAATTCGGGGACCGAATTTCTTTAAAGGGGGTAGATTGTAACACTTTGGATTTCCGTTGGATGCCTTTTGTGATAATTAGTGATGATTGTGTTGTGAAGTGCTATACATTTATATCTTAGACATTTATATAGGGTTTATTAATTATTTTTAGTCGGGTTACCCTCATTAGGAATTTTCTTTATATAGCATACACATGCACACTTAGCCATTTTGTAACTGAGGTTTAAGGGTGTAACTTGTTAACCATTCTTGTGCATGGTTGCAAACTCTTTTCCCCACCATTTAATCCTTTTCTAAACTCCTTTATAATTTCAAATGAAACAACAAAAGAAAAGAAATCCATTAAACAAATGAGCATGGTGTTAGGTGAGGCCTTGACTTTTGGACTTTTTCTTCTCTCTTCTCTCTCTCTTCCAATCATTTTTCTGCACTTCCTGCAGAAAAATCTGCAGAAAAGAACATCTCTTTCTTCCTCTCTTCTCTCTCTTTTCATTCCTCTTTGAATCCTACACCAAAACCCTACACAATCAACTCTTTTCTTCACTAAACCTTAGGAAAAATGAAGTTTTTGAGGTGTTTGGGGAGCTAATCTGCAACTGAGGGAAAAAGCTGGAACCCTTGGTGTTTTAAGGTCATTTTAAGGTATAAAATCCTAATCCTAGCACCCAATTCCCATAACTTGTATGTTTAGTTAAGAAATATCACATTTTTGTTCTATTTTAGTGCTTTTGGAGGGGGTTTAGTGTAGCATGTTAAAACTTATGTTGTTGTGGCTTGAGTAGCTTGTTAACAAGTTGTTAGTGTGTGATTAGACCTAGGTTTGTTCCAGATTTCAGGAAAATACCATAAAGTTTCAATTTAGTGCAAAAGTGGGGTTTTTAACTAGAAATAGGCACTGTAGGAATCTGCTACTACCCAAGACTTTTCAGTTTAAATCTAGATATTACTGCAGCATGTATGGGGAGAATTGAGTGCACCAACCAAACCTGGGAACCCAATTCCCAAGTCTGGCCGCCAAAATTGGCATTCTGGCCGCAAATTGCGGCCAGATAGGCGAGATATAGGTTGGGGTTTGGGGTGTGGGTCTCTGCTTGTATGTGGGTTATTTTGGTATGTATACTTTTGCATTATCATTCCTGTATCAAAATCTGGGGTAGAATACCTATTTTCCCGTATTTTCAACCTTTCGCGACACGCGTGATACGTGTGTGTGGGTTTTGGGTTTCTGCGTATCGCGACGCGTCAGGATGCGTTTAGGTGCGTAACCACGCGTTTTAGCGTATCGCGCACACGCGAGTTTGGTTCACGACACGAGTTATTGGTTCGGCTTAAATGTCGCGTTTTCGTGATTTCAAGCTTACGTGTGATATATTGTGAAATTCTAGGTTCGCAGGCGAGTACAACGGACGCCGCGCAGGAGGGGATTCAGGTTGTTGGTTATACCTAGTGGAAGGCTACGGTGAGTAGATTTCACATCTACGGGGATATCGCCCGCATGGCGTTCTACGTCAGGGCTGATAGGACCTTATAGTGTTCCATATATATATTGCATGTTCATGGTTACTAGCTAGTGCATTGCATACCTACAACGTACATCACAATGGATCATTGCATTGTAGCTCATTTATATGTGACATGACTTGATACTCATATTTGATACCTATATCACATTGGATCATTGCATTGTAGCTCATTTATATGTGACATGACTTGATACTCATATTTGATACCTATATCACATTGGATCATTGCATTGTAGCTCATTTATATGTGACATGATTTGATACTCATACTGGATACCTATATCACATTGGATCATTGCATTGTAGCTTATCTATTTGTGACATGACTCGATATTCATACTTGATAAACATATCACATCATAATTACTTGTATTATTGGTTGAGATTCATGTGATTTCTGGATTTGGGAACTGTGGCCCTTTCAAATAAATAATCATTTAAAAACCCGGTTCCCTTGATATGATATTTGGGGCGCCGCCCCGTGTTTTCTCGGTGCTAGAGACATGTACTGAGAGAGGGATGACCCGGAATGACGGATTCCCGATATGTATTGAGAGAGGGCTGACCCGGAATGACAGATGCCCGATGGATTGATATAGGGCTGACTCGGAATGACGGATGCCCGATGTATTGAGAGAGGAATGACCCGGAATGACGGATTCCCGATATGTACTTTGAGAGAGGGCTGACCCGGAATGACGGATGCCCGATGGATTGATATAGGGCTGACCCGGAATGACGGATGCCCGATGTACTGAGAGAGGGATGACCCGGACTGACGGATTCCCGATATATATTGTGAGAGAGGGCTGACCCGGACTGACGGATGTCCGATACAGGATGTTTTGCGTGTCGATGCTAGACACGAGCATTTATGATACTTGGGTGCCGATGTTGGGCACTCAGGATTCTTAGAGATGTATATGATTTGAGGGCCGAGGAGAGTGCCGGCGCATGAGCTATTTTGGGAGGTCTGGGTGCATTGAGAAGCCGATTGTAGATGTTCCACGTGGACATTCCGTGTAGATATTATATTGCCCCTGCTCAGCATTACTTTTGTACCTCATCCTGTAGATGCATTACCTGTTAGAGCATTTGTACCTCATCTGATAGTACAGTACCCTATAGAGCACTTGCATGATTTTTGCACATACTGCTCATCTCATATTGATATCATCTGTTGGCATATGATAGAGTAGTGTAGTACGTACATGCTCGCGATTACCTTTATATGTTATCTCTATTCACGAGTTGGTAACTCACCCCCGTTGTGCCACAGTGTTTGCAGGTTGCCCTTCGGAGTAGTCGCGGCAGGCTGCTTTGCATCTTTTGACACAGATACCCCCATAGCTGGTGTACTAGCTCTTTTGCTGATAGGTGGGTTTTGTGCGGTATCTGTTTATCTTTCAGTATGTACATTGTTGTATCTAGTATTCTCCATCTACCATGTATGTATTTGACTTAGAAACAGTGTGAGGACGATGTTGTATTATATTTGTGTTCTGGTGTCGAGCTCGTTGTGAGCCGGCTGTACTTGCAGTTCATTCTATCTGTGTTGTTCCCACTTGTGGATCTTGATCTTTGCCACGGCGTCGTATATTGTTTTCTTAGAGATTGTTACTTAGTTTTCTTATCATGTTTTGGTTAGTGCTTCCTTTAAAACTTCTATCACTCTATACTTTCACTGGTTTGATTTCTGGGTTTTCGGTTCACTTAGTCGCGTTACGCCTGTAGACGTTACGTGGTTAAGTGCCGGTCACGGGCCAAACTTCGGGTCGTGACACATCGATACCCATATATGAAACTAAAAGCGCCACTTAGTCCCCGTCTATCGGTTAACATACGTGCGATGCTCGTCGTGACCTAGAACTATATGAAGGTTGTTAAATATCGGACAGTATAGCTCGATACTAACAACCGTCGTATAGTCTACGCGACGAGAAAATTCAATCGTATGGTAACCCATAGATTTGTCCCGTGTGGACAAGTTAAGAATGTATAAAGCAAACGCCTTCATTCACTTGTGTTTTCATCCGTTTCGAGATATTTCGTCGGTATCTTTCCGCTGGTTCTCCGTGTACAAAGATAGATTAGATGTTCATTTCAACGTTGTTTCACAGCTTTGAAATGATTATCTATTCTATTACAGTGTACTCGGAGAACAGCGGGGAGGTGCTGCCGACTCGAAACGGTTGAAAGCACAAGTGATGGGCGTTCGCTCTATACATTCTTAATGGGATAGAAGCCTACCCCCGACAGCCGAAACACATACATACAAACGCATAATTAGAGAGCGATTCGAGATGTTCGGGTTAAAACCAATATATGATACTCGATGATAATATGAAACCTTCATATTCCCATCGATACCCATATATGAAACTAAAAGCGCCACTTAGTCCCCGTCTATCGGTTAACATACGTGCGATGCTCGTCGTGACCTAGAACTATACGAAGGTTGTTAAATATCGGACAGTATAGCTCGATACTAACAACCGTCGTATAGTCTACGTGACAAGAAAATTCAATCGTATGGTAACCCATAGATTTGTCCCGTGTGGACAAGTTAAGAATGTATAAAGCAAACGCCTTCATTCACTTGTGTTTTCATCCGTTTCGAGATATTTCGTCGGTATCTTTCCGCTGGTTCTCCGTGTACAAAGATAGATTAGATGTTCATTTCAACGTTGTTTCACAGCTTTGAAATGATTATCTATTCTATTACAGTGTACTCGGAGAACAGCGGGGAGGTGCTGCCGAAATTTACTCGAAACGGTTGAAAGCACAAGTGATGGGCGTTCGCTCTATACATTCTTAATGGGATAGAAGCCTACCCCCGACAGCCGGAACACATACATACAAACGCATAATCAGAGAGCGATTCGAGATGTTCGGGTTAAAACCAATATATGATAATATGAAACCTTCATATTCCCATCGATACCCATATATGAAACTAAAAGCGCCACTTAGTCCCCGTCTATCGGTCAACATAACGTGCGATATTTTATTCTTTTCAACGACAAACGCATACACAAAGCATATACACGGATTTTCTACTTTGTAAGTAACTATCCCGTTCTTATATTTCTCAATATAGTCAGCATAACCAACAATTTATATGTTATTCAGTCTAACATGGCCCATGAGTACGTCAGAGTTAAGGACTGGATGTATGTGGATTGGAAACAACATATGCAACCTAAGTTTGTCGCAGGAGTTGCTGCTTTCCTTGAATTTGCACGAGCACATAATAAGATCATAATAGAGAAGATTCTCTGTCCGTGCGATAGATGTGGAAATAAGTACTGGCAGAAGGTAGAATTGGCAGAGCTTCATATTGTAAAACATGGGTTTACTAGACTTTATTCAACTTGGAAATATCACGGGGAAGGAGAAGAATGCAGTACTGCGGTAGAAGAAGAAGGAGAACACGATAATGCGGCAGGAGAAGAAGAAGAATTCGGTAATATGGCAGGATACGGAAATTTATTTCCATCAGAAGAAATGGAGGATATGGTAGAGGCTGCCCTAGGTGAATCTATTCGTACCGAAGATGACATTCCTTCCGGTCAAGGACCGCGTGCGGATAAATATGAAAATTTCATGAATGATGCTAGGAAACCAATTTATGAGAATGCGACGTATTCCACCCTCTCATGGTTCGTCCAACTTTTCCAAATTAAGTGCCTAAATGGATGGAGCAACAAGTCATTCACAATGCTTCTTTCGTTCTTGAAAGATTCTATGCCTCCGGGAAATAATGTGCCCGAAAGCTGGTACGAAGCCCAGAAAATGATGTCTGATTTGGGTCTAAAGTGCGAGAAGTTTCAAGCATGTCCTAAAAATTGCGTGTTGTACCGGAAAGAGAATTCAGATTTGAAAGAGTGTCCAACATGCGGAGAGGCCAGGTATAAGCCGAAAGATTCTGATAAGAAGCCTGATATACCTGTGAAGATATCACGATATTTTCCCATAACACAGAGGCTACAGAGGCTATTCAGGTGCAAGAAAACAGCCGAGGCAATGATTTGGCATCACCGTGCTCCTCCAAGCGAAAATGGAAAAATGAGCCATCCAAGAGATTCACCGGCATGGAAGGATTTCGATAGGAGGCACGCAATATTCAGTAGCGATCCTCGCAATGTCCGGCTCGGACTGGCTGCCGATGGCTAAATAATACATTATTAGATAATGGATAAATATTAAGGCAAGTTAAAAGTTTATATTAAGGCAAGTTTAAAGTTTCAATAGCATGTAAGCAAGTATCGAATACTTGCCTCGAAAATGACGATCACGAAAACGGAGGCGCGAACCCACGCGACACGATATCAGCAAGGGCTTAACTGGGATCAAGGTGGTTCTCGGTCCGACCTCTGAGATGAAGGGACGATGATGGCAACGGTGAAGAACTAGATTGCCGAGTGTTGCTAGATAAGGAGGTGGTGATGAGCAAGAAGGTCGTATCGGCGAGGAGACAACGACAGCTGCTCTGTTGATGGCGAGGATGATGAAGCTGATGATGGTGGCAGTGCTCGAGATAGAGATGATGATCTGGACAATGATGGATGCACTCACGGCAACGCGGCAGAGAGGCGATCGGTGCCGTCAAGATCAATGGCGGTCCATGCAGCGACGGTGACTGGAACGCCCGCGGTGACTCTCTGGTGCAACGAGAAAGGAGGCAACTGGAGTTAGGTGCAGTGATGACGACGACGGTGACGATGAGATGGGTTATTATCGAGGTCTCGGTTGAAGTCGTGGAGATGGGTCAGAAAGCAACGGCGATCTCGGAGAGAGTTTCAAGACTAGGGAGGCAGGGACGACGACAACGATTGTCGGGCGACGGGGTGATGGGTTCGGTTGAAGTTGGGTTCGAAGAAGGAGATGGGGTCGGCCGGTGATGGAGATGATGGCTGCGGCTGGGGTAGGATCTCGGGTTGAAGGAGAAATGGAAGATGGGGCGAGGAGGAGGAGGCGAGGGTGCTGGTGGTATCGGTGTCGGCGTCGGGGCTGCGGCGGCGACGGGGTGAAGGTGGCTAGGGTTCTGCCGATGGGTTTCTCACGGGGATACTGTTCTCGTGATCACGAACAGTGAGGGGGAAAAGTTTTTTTAAAGCGGAGAGAGAGAGAGAGAGAATGATTATGGGAGAGAGAGAGAGATTTGAGAAATAGAGAGAGAGAGCTGGGAATGGAGAGGGGCCCACGGGGATAACAGAATCTCGTGATTGGCTGGGGTTGGGATTGTTTAAGGAAAATATTTAAAGATTTAATATATAACCGTAAGATTAGTATAGTTAGAAAAAATGTATACTAAGTTTTTAAATTATTAAAATTTGGGATTTTTGCGCCAAATAAAACATTTCCAAATCGCGCCCGGGTCGGGTCTAAAAATTTGAAATTTAAATGAGAGGATTTTAAGCGGGTTCCAAATTTTAAAATTAAGTGTTTTATGAGTTAAAAGCATACCCCCAAGACGGACACCTGTATGCGCGCGTAGCCGTCTAAATTTGCCCGTTTCACCGAACGGGACGAGAACTCGATGCACGGACGCTAAGACAAGGCTAGGGGTGTCGAGTAGGCCAAGATGGATATTTTTAATTTTATTTTAGATGCTAAAATTTGTTATGTGCAGAAATGACTTTTCCGGGTAAAATTTTACAGTAAGACACAAATAAGCAAGATAAATGAAATGAGTACCACCTAATGCTCGAACAGTAACTGAAAAACAGTAGCATTGGGCTCGGGTGTTACATCAACCCCCACTTTTTGAACCATACTCCCATCATTTCCTCACACCCATTTCTCTCTCCCCTCTCATGGAGCTATTGCTGCTGCTGCTCCTGCTCCCTTATCTCCCTCCCTTTCACTTCATAGATCCCTCTCATTTCCCTCACCAAAACCCCATTCCCACTTAACAAAACTTGCTCCCAAGCTCACTAGCTACACATTGAACCTAGAAAGATTGGATTTGGAGGACTTTGAGCAACTCAAGAATTTTCTTGAGTTGCCAAAGAAGGTAATTTCTGCTCCTATTAGAGTAGTATCTCATTTCTTGTGCATCAATACTAGTTTTGTGCCGATATGGTGTCGTTTAATGGATTTGTGAAACTTCAAGTTAGGGTTTATGTGAGATCTGAAATTAAAGATGAAATTGAGAATTGTGGTGACCTTAGAACCCCTTGTTTGATGCTAATTTGGATCCAAACCTGAACTTAAAACCAGAATACGGATTTATGAGGTGATGTCAGAGAAAAACTGTGAATCTGTGATCGTATTTAAGAATCTGCTATCACCCCGAAACCCCAAAAATAAAACTGAGTTGATAGTGAGTTGTGCAGGCACCATGGAACCACCACACCAAACCCTAGCCCCCAACTCCAAAGTACAGCCGCCAATTAATTCATTCTGGCCGCAAATTGCGGCCAAAGCAGGAGGGAATTGCCTCGATTTTGGTGCATGGCCCTATTTCCAGTAGTCTTGACCCTGGGTATGTCTAGTTTTGACTGATTCCAGTTAGGGTAAAATCTGGGTTGATTTTCTTGAGTTGGCGTATGATTTACGACTTGTTTTAGCATGGATTTTGGTATTTGGTGATTCGTTTCTGTCGGGTGACATTTGGACGTCAACGACAAGTGGATATTGAACGTGTTTACATGCGAGACTATAGGTCTTTACCTATGCGAGTAGCGTGTGCTATTTTGGTTTCCGATGTGATTTTCATGTGCTTTAGCGTTGTGATATACTTGTAGGTACCCTACGTGATGTTGAGGCATAGAAGATGAAGATGGCGACATCGGCACAGACACATGAGAAGCAAGGTGAGTAGATTTATATCTAAAGGGAGAAGTCGGGTAGATGGCGTATAGCACCCCCGCAGTCCGTGGTGATGTATACGAATACGTATACACACAAATTTTATTATGTGTTGTTTAGGATTATTGATGGTAATAATGGTATTATTGATGATAAGGATGTATTGGTTTAGTATAGTTCGGAACCCTAGAGTAGTGGTTGCACCCACACATACACGTACACATATACTTGCATGCATTCTTTCATTTATCTGTGCGCATATAGAGGTGTGTATATCTACACATGGGTATGGGTCTATGTGTTCATATACAGGATTGAGGATGATACATGGGATTGAGATGAGTCGACGAGGTTTGATTGAGGCCGTGAGATTCGGCGATATGACAGAGTTCGTATTTGAGATATGATATGATGGTAGTGATACTTGATATGTGATGAGATGAATGTGATATTGACCCGTACCCAACTCTTGGGATACCGTACGACGATTTACCGTACGAGCTTTATATTGATGTTAGATCTGCACTCATGACTCAAGGATGTTATATGATATACTGTATCGTACGTGATACTATTGAGGTGAGATCACCGACTATATATATATGTATATCGACTCAGATTTAGGTGGTTTCCATGCCCCTCCCGATTGACTTGATAGTTGGGTCCGTAGTTCGCATAGTAGGCATTAGACTTGACCTGAGTCATACTTATTTTAAACTAACGAATCGGGGATATTTTAAAGATAGGCAAAAAGGGATTCTACGGATATTTTCAAGCGACACATTTTTCTTAAAACACCGTAGCTCTTATTTTACCAAAAGCCCTGATTCGTCTTATTTCAAAAGGCAAGGTTGCATGATATATTTATTGAAGCAGGTTCTTTACTATTGCGTTGATTATTCGATTCCGCATATTCATGCTATTTGCATTGCATCGCTTGTATTGTTAATATATTTCAGTCATGCTGCTAGGACACCAGCACTATTATCGATGATGCGTATGTTCCACGTACACTTGTTTGCCGACACACACACTTCATCATCGATAATTGCCATGTCACTACACTGTAGTACTGTTGCATTTAGTGTATGTTGCTTACATTTCTTTACATGTCGCATACATCATGCTTTCTAATTATACGCATTGAGATATGTTGTTTCCAAGATATTTTTGGTTTTTGGGAACCGTGGGTGTTTCAAAAGGAGAATATGTAATTGTTTTAAAACCCGGTTACCCCTGATATGATATTTCAGTGCGTCCACCATGTGTTTTCTCGGTGCTGAGAGCGACATGTGAAACCCGATTCGAGGAGGCGGATGAGGCCGATTGCGGGTACATCGTGGACTCGGTATGGTTCCCCGGGGCAAGAAATGTTTTTCGTGGAGTAGACGATGAGCCTGGCAGAGTAGCGAGTACCTACCGGTGATTGGTTGGACCTGGCGGTTATCCGGAGGATACTGACCAGAGTCGATAGATGGATATGGGTGTACTGCCAGGGTCGAGGACCGATACCGCAGACTGAGCCCGTGGGCCGATCCGTACTGACGGAGTCCGATATATGAGGATTTACGTGCCGACGCTGGGCACAGTTTTCATGATGTTTTCGAGTGTCGATACTGGGCACTCCGGTTCCATGATTTTGATGTGTCGCGAGGGAAACAGATGGTTTATATCCTCATATTCCCATGCACATGCTTTATGATATTTACATGCATGATGGTTATTGTCATTGGGTGACGAGTGGACGGGATCCACGTGTTAGTAATATGTATGCCCTAAAGGCCATTATATGGATAGTGGAAACTTGGACATATTATCTATGGAGATAGATGAATTTCTTGCTCAAAATGATAGTACGCTATCTGGTTTACTTTATCTGTAGATGTAGATTTAATCATTTACAAATGTTGATAAAGCCCAAAGGATATTTGCTTGACTAATGTGATTATGATGCGGATCATACAAGTGGGGCACATGTTGTCTATAAGCATATCCTTGAACTGTTCCTAATCGAGGGTGTATCGAGACAGGGCATCGATATTCCAGAGTAGACTAGCGTATACCATTCTTGTCCCATATGATGGGCGATGGATGATCCCATATCCATCTGGTGAGGAGACACCAAAGATTGTATGCGGGTGCTCAGTGGAGACTGGGTATACTGAACGGACTCGCCGAGAACTCTTATGTGGTATTATATCTATCGTCGGATAGCAGTTCTCAGGAACACTGGTACAGGTTAGTCTGTAGACCCGAGATCGTCATAGAGTCTTGTGTGTCCTCCCACTATACTTTGATCTCCACCCTACCACGGCTCTACTGAGTCGTGCAAACAGGTGGTCTTTGGGTACAGTCCCGAGGCGCATGGAGGCAATGAGCGATAGGAGGGGTTTCGTCTCTCCCGGTATTGGGGGTTGATGTTGTGCTATGCTCGATTGGCTATAACATGAAGTCCCTGGCCAGGGCTGCTGAGATTTACTGATAAGAGTTATCGGTAGTTTCTCGATCTGTTATGAGCCATACACCAGCATGACTTATTGAGTTACTGGGGTCGACGATACCATCCCTAGACTCGATATGCAGCATACTGACGAAGAGACCGGACTGTACGGTAAGTGTTGCCAGTTGGCTCGACGGGAGTTTTTACAGCTTCGCTGGTTTTCTTCTGATCGTTTCAATACCCGGGTGGCCGTTATGTTTAGCTGACCTCTTGCGGCTTGTAGATGTTTGATATGATCATCATCTACTGCTGGCGTTTTGACGAGTGTTAGAGTCCCACGATGAAGTTTCCTGGCTCAGGCAAAAGATGTGGTGTGCATATGAGATATGCGCAGGACCCGATTAAATACGGTTATGTGATAACGTATATTAATCGGGCATTTTCTATTTGACAGATCGTATGAGATATGACCGGTTTGGTAAATCAAGTGTTGATTTAACTAATTACATTTAGATAAATTCTTTAAGTAAATCCTTTTGTATGCATGCATGTATGCACATAATGATGTGCATGGACACATACATGCATACATAGTATCATGGTTGTTGATACAAGAATGATGGCAATATAAGACTTATATTGAAGCTTTTAATTTGTATTTATCATTTTAAGTTAATGTAAAGAATATCCACACATGCTCCTTTATTCCTTATTGGGTAAGCTTTAATTAACTTAATGAAAAGAATTTCCACCCATGCTTAATTGTTTAGGAAAAGAATTTCCACTCACAATTATGGTGGTAATGGAATAATGGTGATTATTCCCTTCTTATCACTATAAATAGCTTCATATGTGATATGAAGCAAGGTGTGCAAAACTTGTGTACAATTGAGTGCAAGGGTGTGAAGAATACAAGTTATCATATGTGATATGATAGAAAGCTCAAGCCACCATTATCTTCTTCTTCCTCTCTAGATTTCTCTCTTGAGTGAAGATTGACAAAAGAAAGGATTTCAATTGAAGAACATAAACTACATCATCATACTACACACCTCTAGCCGATTTGTGTAGGGTGTTTACTCTACTTCGTTTGCGAAACAAGTAAGGTAAGGAGCTTTGGGCAAAGGGACTTCGGGTGGATCATCGTGGACAAGGAAGGCTTCCATCGATCCGTTTCAAACTCTCATAGTGCCAAGGAGTCACCGAGGAAGATCTACAAAGGTTGTAATCTTTCCTCTTAGTGATAGTTTTACAATTGCATGTGATGTTTAGTTGTATGAATCCCTAAAACTTCTAGTTTCGATTCTTGTCGGGTTAACTTAGCACCTCCAAAATTTTGATTATGGCATGTGTGATGCCACCGAACCCTTGACGAGGTGCTAGGCCGGCCCAACAGTGGTATCAGAGCCAGGCTAGAGCTTTAGGCGATGCGTAGGCGAAATTAAACGTCCGATCGAACCACGAAACACCAATTTTGACAGCTCTCTGGAAATTTTTTAAAATATTGGATTTTTTCAAATTTAAAGGTCTTAAAAAATTCAGCAGGCTTTTGTAAGAATTACCATGTAAATTTTTTTCAATGATCCTTCCAAAGAAACGCGGATCCGCGGCCAGAGCATGGCTTTGGCGGCGGATCCTCGGCAGTTCTAAAGGATCAGGGAAAAACTTTTATTGCACAGAACCTGATTAATTCAGTACATGCCTCTGGAATATTTTAAACTTGCTCAACTGTTGAGTGTTCTGGAGATAAATTGGATTTGGTGATTCGATTGGAAAAGTTTAACTTCGTTCAGATTTTCAGATTTTTAGAACTTGTTAAAATGTTTGAACGAATATTAGAAACACAGTTTTTTCCCGTATTGGAAAAATTCCAAATGTTGGATTTTTCCCTAGATCGAAATCTTCGAAAAACATGCAAGCGTATTTGTGGACACTCTAGAAGAACATAACCTTAACTCGATTATGTGACCGTCAAAACTATCACTGAACCTTAGGGTTTGTGGTAGTTTAGCGTTGCCACATGTGAGGCGTTGGTTTGGCCCTTCTACGGTTGGTCCATAAGGGGCTGTGGCATGTTCTAGAAATTTTTGAACTCGGCTCAAGTGTTGTGCTGTTTGGGAAATCTTGGGTGTTTGTTTATTCGATCGAAAAGTTTAACATTGTCTATTTATCTGAAATGTGATACAATATGTGGAATTCATATAGTTAGGCATGAATACGAAGTATGTGATATTTCGAATTTATGATGTCTAAGGTGATTGTGGATTCCAAATGTTGTAGTTTTTTCATTTTATTTTCTGCGACCGTAAGTGTAGTAGGTGGTGTATCTCCGTTTTCGTTGCTATACGTCAACGACAATCGGGATACGCATACTTACTTACGTTGATGATATGAGATATTATGTGTTGCTGAGATATGATGAGTAGGATTGTCGCGACTGAATAGCCGGGGTTTTTTATATGAGATGAGAGTTTTTTTTTTCATTCATGTGTAAATCAATTGTATATTATTTACTTTTCTGCATTAGGATAGACCCAAGGAGGAGAGCACAAGTGACCGGGTTCTAGGGTTCAGTGGGAGGCCATCTCGAGGAGTCGAGACCGGGTCTCCTAAACTCTAGAATTGGCGGGATCACTTGCCGCTCTCCTAGGGGTCTAAGGGTGTGGGCTTGGCTATTCATCACGACCGTGGAATCCGTATTTTCTATTGTTGGCTCGATACAAAATACGGACATCCTAGATATCCTTTTATATGCTTCTGCTGTTGATATTCTGTAATGTGATTACTTAGTATCTGAGACGAATGGATTATTATTATATATATGAAATATAATAAACGTTGCTTATATTTTACACCCGCGCTAGTCCCGTCCCGCTATGCCGTTAGTTAAGTAACCTAACGGTGCATAACGGGACACTGTGGCGAATGCGGATGGTATAAGTATACGTTCTATTCTGTGATGGCTTAGGAATTTAAATGATGGGATCACATTAATGAGATTAATGTAAAGAAAAGAAACCTAATGATGTTGCAGAATCAGATTTGAAACAAACTCGGCTTTTTATGAAAAATGCAAGTTTCAAAAAGATGCGGAGCTTAAGCCACTCCTTTTCTTAACCGTTTGATTCTACAACGAGATTAAGTTCAAAGCGTTAAAGGTTTTCTTAAAAACCATCCGCAACCCTCCGTCATTTTAGGAAGTAGAGTACTCAGTATTCGTGCTGCGTATGTTGATTATAGTCAAGGCGTAGTATACGGTAGCTAAGTGATGTCTTCCTACAAAGCATATGATGCGATTAGTTAGGACATTCATATGATTATGTTGATCATAGTCAAGGGTCATATGGGTGGGTCTAATTAATCACGAAATGACGGGTAGAATTTGACTAGTACTTATGATATGTTGACCATAGCCAAGGTCATAAGTGACTAAGGGTAAAATGTCACGACCCGCAGGGTACGGAACGTGACTGGCACTTAAGTTTACGAAACGTCTAAAGACGTCCGTAAAATAAGTAAGCCAAAGCCCAGAAAACAAAACCAATTAAGCAAAAGAGTGAAGAAACCCAAACATTTGAAAGCAAGTTTATCAAATAAGTCATATAAAACCCCTTTTTAAAAACAATACCAATTTTTCCGAAAATTTCGGCAGAGTCTCCTTTGTAAATATTGGCCCCCAAAAATGGGTGCAACAAGAATATATGTAAAACCAACAAATAAGGCATCCCCAAGCGGGAGCTAGCTCTTCGCCATAAGGCGGTCACAAATCCCACGCAATGTAAATAACAGCAAGCATAATAATCATAAGGAAGCATGAAAAAGTAGCATGTCGGCTCAAGTGAGCTCGACCCCAAAATACAGCATAAAATCCACAAACCTCACTGTCTCATCTCTAGGTCAATATACAATAATCTGGTGGAAACAGTAGATGGAGTACACTAGATACAAGAATATACAAGGTGGTACAAAATATTAACATAACCCACCTATGAGCAAATCTCGAGTCCAGGCAAAAGAGGCAAAAGAAGCAAGCGCACCCGCCGCTACTGAACTGACGGAGCGGACCTGCAACAGGCTATGGCACAACGGGGGTGAGTTGCCAACTCGTAAGTAATAAATAACATTCACACAGGCTATCGAATGCATGCACACAAGCATCCTAGCATCTATATACAGGTAAGGCAGGACATAATGGCGAGTATGTATGCAATATGGATATACTAGCAGGTGTGTATACAACATCAGTGTACGAATATGTATGCAACATGAATATCTGAGGTCTCAATAGGTTTATATATAAAGATATTTTATCTCTTTTTGTTTTTAAAACTCTTTTAGAATGCCAGCAAATGTCAATGAATCGACGAAAACCGGTGTCCAGCAACGACACCCCAAAAGCTGTCTCAAATCTCATAAATGTATCGCTGGCCTCAGCCGTCCGGCTGACCCATCTCAAATATCAATATCTCATCATCTAGCGGCCACGGTCGGTATCCTCTGGATATCCGCCGTCCCAAACAGTCACCGGTAGGTAATCCGTCCCCTGCCAGGCTCAACGTCATCACCACATTCCTCTTGCCCCGGGGTACCTTACCGGGCCCACCATGTACCCGTGCCGGTTCCTCCACTCCTCGACACGGATTTCCAAATCCACAGCAAACTCATGGTGGACGACACTTACATCACTAGAAAACCGCAATTTACATATTTTAAAAAATATAATAAGTTTAGAAATTATCGGCTTTCCCCCGAAATCCAGCAATATCATAAAATCTCAAGAAATCCTCATAAGTGCATATATCAATGATAATGAATGCGTATGATATCAATAATCAAGTTGCGATGTGTGATTAATGTATTAAGCATGAACAATTAATATGATGAAGTACATGCACATGAATAGCAATACTACGGTTTCATTTTTAAAGAATTAAAGGCAATAGTACCAGTTTAAGTATCAATTAGTAAAAGGTTTCAATTTAAAAGTTATCTAGTGTGGTGGCATGGCAATTACCAGGGTGTGTGTGTAAACATGAATAGTGCTCGTGCTGCATATAAAAACCTGGTAATGGTGCATGTGTCCTACAATTGAGTTTGCGTATATGGGTATAACATATTGATCTAATTGCACCAATTATCATGCCAGTAATATTATTCTAATGTCACAAGTGGTTATCCAGTTTACTATTTTTCAGTTTACTAAATCTATCGGGCGACTTGCGCCATCCAAACGATCGTCCCCCGTAGATGTTAAATCTACTCACCGGGATCCCTGGCTAGCTGTGTCCAATCACCGCCTTTCCCTTTCGCGCCGCGTCTGACGTCTCCGCGACCGAACCTGGAATTTACATCAATACCCAACATAAGGTTACCTATCAAGAACGACGCAAAACCCCAACGAAACTACTAAAGTTCGCTAGCTAGGTACAACATGCACA
The DNA here is from genome assembly GCA_030015575.1 of Agapanthus africanus. NCBI lineage: Eukaryota > Viridiplantae > Streptophyta > Magnoliopsida > Asparagales > Amaryllidaceae > Agapanthus > Agapanthus africanus. Next base: position 547,750,439 of record CM057337.1, read on the forward strand.
AAGTGCGCGGACACACGCGAAAATCGCAAAAACTGCCGAAAACGCCGATTTGGGTCGCCCGGCAAAACTAAAACCCGACTACCCAAAAACCGCACTCACGCATCCTAAAAGTCGTAGGACAAGCCATTACAATCATCAAGATATCAAAAATAGTCCATCACATAATTTATATAAAAAATCTAGTAAGCATATACATTCCAAAAAAAATCGGTGCAACAATCGCCGATTTGCGACAAAACGACTACAATAAAGCATAATTACCCAAGCACACTACAAGCAATCTACAAACACTAATTACAACACAATAGCAATGATTCCAATCCTATTTTCCATAACCACCAATTCTTGAATTTAAAACCTAGCAAAATCCAATCAATTTCCACACTTGAAAAATTAATTAACACTAATTTCAAACCCAATTAGCAAGTTCACCTCTTAGATTTAGGTTAGCAAAATACTAGATAGCAATTTAGGTTTAATCAACTAAATAATGGTTTCTAATACTTAATCAACTCACTAATCATGTTTCACAATCCAATTCCATACAAAAAACCCTCTCTTGAAAATCCTAAAAAGCAATTTCACACTTCTAAATTTAACCAAATTAGCATAATTGAAAACTACATAAACAAGGTAACTATATAGATTAGTTAATTAACCTCTAGATTAACTATAAAACAATCTTAATTAACCACCATGGTTCAAAACCCTAGTTTAATATCAACCATTAACTAAAAGAAACTAAATTAGGATTAACACTAAAATTAACACTAAACCATGCATTTAAAGGAATTTAGCAACACAAGAAAGTAACTTGATGAGAATTATACCTCACTTCAGATCTAGAAAGAATGGATTTTGCTCCAAGTGATGGCCTCAAACACCAAGATCCAAGCAAGAATGGCTAAGGAAAGGATAGCATAAGGATTTGCTTTGGTTTTGTGAAGAAATTTGTGGATTTGTAAGGATTTTGAGTTGGAATTTGATGAGTTTAGAAGGAAATGAGAGAGGAAAATTTGGGGGCTGTTTTCCTGCAGGGATTCTGGGCTGAGAGGAGGAGTGGGGATGGTGTGGGCAAGTGGGGAAAGTCATGGGTCAAGTCCATAAAGTCAATGTATCATACTTTATCAATTATAATTAAAATAAAACCATAAACTATCAAAATCAACTCAAGAAAGCAACTCAAGAAATGAGGTCAGAATTTTCTGGTCTTGGACAAGGTGGGGCTGTCCTAGGGCTGAGGAAAAAGAGAGAGGGGTTTTACAAAAGAAATTTTATGCAAAAAGGCCCCCTAAAACTCAAAAATTGCAAGTTTTAGCTCAAAATTCAATAAATTCGTTTCAAATCATAAAAATTTGTTAAAAATCAAAATAAATTACTAAAAATTTATGTTATCACTAGATTATAATTATCATAATTTTAGAGATTAAAATTAGCCCGGAAAAATTTGTATTTATCGCTTAATTAATGTATTTTCTTACCGGCTTAAAATAATATTAAAAAATTGAAAAATAGGGAAAAATTTTTAAATGACCAAAATTTCATAATTAACTAATTAGCTACTAAAAACAAGTAATTACCTATCCATTTAAGGTATAATTAGCCCTAAACTGCAAAATAACAAGAAAGACGGTTTTCGGAAAAATACCGAATTTTCACCGAATTTCAGGAAAACACCAAAACGACTTTTCAAGACGCTACATAAAAACCATATCGGGAATTTCAAGAGTTGAAATTTGCAATGAGATTGCATACCATCTATATGATAGTTGGATCTCGATCTCACTGTAAGTAAATGTTACTTCTAGGAAAGTTTTATTCCTGGCTAGTTTTCTTTTCAGGTTTTGAAAGAAAATTTGATAAAAGCAGTGGGAGACATTGATTAGATAAAATAATAACCAATCTAATTCTTTGCAAGAGCAATTCGCTAAGTGTATCCTTTTCTCTCTCCGAATGGCAGTTACAGATGTCAGGACTTAAGGTTCTACTTGAGAAAAATAAACTGACAGGACCAAATTATAAAGAATGGTTGAGGAACTTAAACATTGAATTTTCATATGATAAGGTATCATATATCCTCAATACTGAAGCCCCACCCGTCCCAGGACCTGAATCATCTGTCGCGGATAGAGAGATCCGAAAAACTTGGGAGAATGACTGCAACACGGCCAAGTGCCCCGCGCTCGCTTCTATGGACAATGTCCATCAGAAGCAACACGAGAATATGGATGTGCAATCCATCTTTCTTCACACAAAGGAGTTGTATGAAGAGCAATCTCGTACCTTGAGATACGAGGCATCTAGAAAGCTGTTTCAGATGTGAATGGCCGCTGGTGCATCAGTTGGAGACCATGTTTTGAAAATGATTGGTCTTATTGAAGAACTTGAGGGACTGGGATGGACTATGGATAATGAGCAATATACGGATATTGTTCTACAGTCTCTCCCCCCTGCCTTTGCTCCGTTCATAGTAAATTTCAATATGAATGGTTTGGAGAAATCATTGCCTGCACTTCTCAATATGTTGAGAAGTGCAGAGAACACGTCGAAAACGGCAAGGACTCCTGCTCTGCTTGCTGGGCCATCTTCCTCTTCATTCCCAAAAGCTAAGGCCAAGGGAAAGAAAAAGAAGAAGTCCATCAAACAGAAAGGTGGAGTCAGAAAGGCGAAGGGGAAAGACAAAGCCGGGGCTGTGGGAAGTGGAAAAGGAGAATGTTTTTACTGTAAAAGGTCAGGACATTAGAAACGCAACTGTGCAGAATATCTTGCTGATCTCAAGAAGAAGAAGCATGCTGATGCTTCCACTTCAGGTGTGTTTGTAACTGAAAACTGCTTTTCTTTAAACTCTGCATCCTGGGTATTGGATACCGGTTCTGGTTCTCACATCTGCAATTGTATGCAGGGATTGAGAAATAGTAGAGTTTTAAAAACAGGAGATCATACTCTGCGGGTTGGAAATGGTTCCAATATACATGCTGTATCCGTGGGAGAGTATCATCTAGGGTTGCCTTCAGGAAGTATTTTGGTTTTGAACCCGTGTTATTTTGTACCAAGTATGTTATGTAATATAATATCCGTTTCTTTGTTGGACAATGAAGGATATCATTTTATGTTGCAAAATAATGTTATGAACATTAACCTGAATCAAGAGTTGATTGGGTTTGGTACACTAAATAACGGTATTTACATCCTGAACCAACACACAGTTTTCAATATACAACATACTAGTAAAAGAAAGTTTTCAGATATAAATGAAGCTTTTCTTTGGCATTGTAGACTTGGTCATATTAATGAAACAAGACTAAACAAGCTACATAAAGATGGATATTTAAATCCGTTTGAATATAAATCTTATGCGACTTGCCAGTCTTGTATCAAAGGTAAAATGACCAAAACTCCGTTTAGTGGACACGGAGAGAGAGCTGGTGAACTCTTAAGCCTCATACATAGTGATGTATGCGGACCAATGTCTACACTTGCAAGAGGTGGTTTTCCATACTTCATCACTTTTACTGATGATTTCTCAAGATTCGGACACGTGTTTTTGATAAAGCACAAATCTGAAGCTTTTGAGAAATTCAAGGAGTATAAACTTGAAGTAGAAAAGCAAACAGGCTTGAGCATCAAGAAACTTCGATTGGATCGAGGTGGAGAATATTTAAGTACAGAGTTTCTAGACTTCTTAAAAGAAAATGGGATTCTCTCTCAGCTCACTACTCCTTACACACCGCAGCACAATGGTGTGTCAGAACGGAGGAATCGTACCCTATTGGATATGGTACGATCCATGATGTGTGATGCTGAGTTACCGCTTTCCTTTTGGGGACATGCATTGGAGACAGCAATGTATCTATTGAACAGGGTGCCAACCAAGACCGTGTCTACCACTCCATATGAGATGTGGAATGGAAAGAGACCATCTCTTAAAAGGTTTAGGATTTGGGGTTGTCCGGCTTTTGTTAAAAAGCAGAATCCAGACAAACTCGAGACACGATCGGTCATGTGTAAATTTGTGGGGTATCCAAAACATTCGTATGGATATCTATTCTACCACAAAGAGGAACAAAATGTGTTGTTGCTCAGCATGCCACATTTTTGGAAAATGAGTTCTTTACGGTAAGTACTAATGGCAATGTGGTAGAACTAGAAGAGGTTCTAGAAAAACAAATTACTCAGGAGGAATTGGTTGAAACTGATATTGCAGTAGAACTTCAAGAACCTCAGTCGCTCAGGAGGTCTAGTAGAACTTCTCACCCACCAGAGAGATACTATGGGTTTCTCATAGATGGTGATAGAGAAGATTGCATCATGGATGATGATGACCCTACTAGTTTTCAGCAAGCTATCACGAGTGGTGACTCAGTGAAATGGCTGGAAGCAATGAGATCTGAAATGGAGTCAATGTACACCAACAATGTATGGACTTTGGACGTTGCACCTCCTGGGATAAAACCCGTTGGGTGCAAATGGATCTTTAAGAGAAAGATTGGTGTAGATGGACAGGTGGAGACCTATAAAGCAAGGCTTGTAGCGAAAGGTTTTCGTCAAAGACCAGGCTTGGACTATGATGAAACTTTCTCTCCGGTAGCAATGCTTAAATCCATTAGGATCCTACTTGCTATTGCTGCTCACTATGATTATGAAATATGGCAGATGGACGTGAAAACAGCATTTCTAAATGGTGATTTAGAAGAATGTGTTTTTATGGATCAGCCAGAGGGCTTCATTGATAGTGGGAGCAGCGGGAAAGCATGTAGATTACTTAAATCCATTTATGGATTAAAGCAGGCCTCAAGGAGCTGGAATATCTTCTTTGATGATACAATTAAAGAGTTTGATTTTGTCAGAAATGAAGATGAACCATGTATTTATAAGAAGATTGTAGGGAGTACTGTCACATTCCTCGTATTGTACGTTGATGACATTCTCCTGATAGGAAATGATGTTCCTATGCTACAATCGGTCAAACTATTCTTATCACAAAGGTTCTCCATGAAGGACCTGGGTGATGCCTCGCGCATTTTGGGCATTAGGATCTATAGAGATAGATCCAAGAGGTTATTGCGACTGTCCCAATCAAAGTACATAGACACCATTCTAAAGAGGTTTAGAATGGAAGATTCCAAGCGTGGTGCCTTGCCTGCTAGTCATGGAATCACTCTCTCTAAGGACTTCTGTCCGAAGACTGATGAAGAGAGAGCTCGCATGAGCGTTATACCCTACGCTTCAGCCGTGGGATCTATAATGTATGCGATGTTGTGTACTCGCCCTGATGTAGCTTATGCACTGGCTGTAGTAAGCAGGTATCAATCCAACCCAGGGGAGAAACATTGGATAGCAGTGAAGAACATTCTTAAGTACTTGCGAAGGACTAAAGAATTGTTCTTGGTGTATGGTAATGGGGATCTCCAGATGGAGGCCTTTACCGATTCAAGCTTTCAAAGTGATAAGGATGACAGTAAATCAATCTCAGGGTTTGTATTTACCCTAAATGGAGGAGCGGTTAGTTGGAAGAGTTCCAAAAAGGACACCGTTGCAGACTCCATGATGGAAGCTGAGTATATTGCTGCAAGTGATGCTGCTAAGAAAGCCGTCTGGATGAAGAAGTTCATTACGGAACTAGGAGTAGTTCCAACCATTGTTGATCCAATACCATTGTATTGCGATAATAATGGAGCTATAGCATTAGCTAAAGAACCAAGGTCCCATCAGAAATCTAGACACATCCTAAGGAGATATCATCTGATCCGGAAGATAGTGGATCGCCAGGAGATCGAGATTCGGAGAGTAGATACAAAGGATAACACAGCGGATCCATTCACCAAGGCACTTCCACAGCCGCAGCATGAGCGACTGTTTGAAATGTTGGGTATGAGATACGCCAATAACTGGCCTTAGTGCAAGTGGGAGATTGTTAGTAATATGTATGCCCTAAAGGCCATTATATGGATAGTGGAAACTTGGACATATTATCTATGGAGATAGATGAATTTCTTGCTCAAAATGATAGTACGCTATCTGGTTTACTTTATCTGTACATGTAGATTTAATCATTTACAAATGTTGATAAAGCCCAAAGGATATTTGCTTGACTAATATGATTATGATGCAGATCATACAAGTGGGGCACATGTTGTCTATAAGCATATCCTTGAACTGTTCCTAATCGAGGGTGTATCGAGACAGGGCATCGATATTCCAGAGTAGACTAGCGTATACAATTCTTGTCCCATATGATGGGCGATGGATGATCCCATATCCATCTGGTGAGGAGACACCAAAGATTGTATGCGGGTGCTCAGTGGAGACTGGGTATACTGAACGGACTCGCCGAGAACTCTTATGTGGTATTATATCTATCGTCGGATAGCAGTTCTCAGGAACACTGGTACAGGTTAGTCTGTAGACCCGAGATCGTCATAGAGTCTTGTGTGTCCTCCCACTATACTTTGATCTCCACCCTACCACGGCTTTACAGAGTCGTGCAAACAGGTGGTCTTTGGGTACAGTCCCGAGGCGCATGGAGGCAATGAGCAATAGGAGGGGTTTCGTCTCTCCCGGTATTGGGGGTTGATGTTGTGCTATGCTCGATTGGCTATAACATGAAGTCCCTGGCCAGGGCTGCTGAGATTTACTGATAAGAGTTATCGGTAGTTTCTCGATCTGTTATGAGCCATACACCAGCATGACTTATTAAGTTACTGGGGTCGACGATACCATCCCTAGACTCGATATGCAGCATATCTGACGAAGAGACCGGACTGTACGGTAAGTGTTGCCAGTTGGCTCGACGGGAGTTTTTACAGCTTCGCTGGTTTTCTTCTGATCGTTTCAATACCCGGGTGGCCGTTATGTTTAGCTGACCTCTTGCGGCTTGTAGATGTTTGATATGATCATCATCTACTGCTGGCGTATTGACGAGTCTTAGAGTCCCACAATGAAGTTTCCTGGCTCAGGCAAAAGATGTGGTGTGCATATGAGATATGCGCGGGACCCGATTAAATACGGTTATGTGATAACGTATATTAATCGGGCATTTTCTATCTGACAGATCGTATGAGATATGACCGGTTTGGCAAATCAAGTGTTGATTTAACTAATTACATTTAGATAAATTCTTTAAGTAAATCCTTTTGTATGCATGCATGTATGCACATGATGATGTGCATAGACACATACATGCATACATAGTATCATGGTTGTTGATACAAGAATGATGGAAATATAAGACTTATATTGAAGCTTTTAATTTGTATTTATCATTTTAAGTTACTGTAAAGAATATCCGCACATGCTCCTTTATTCCTTAGTGGGTAAGCTTTAATTAACTTAATGAAAAGAATTTCCACCCATGCTTAATTGTTTAGGAGAAGAATTTCCACTCACAATTATGGTGGTAATGGAATAATGGTGATTATTCCCTTCTTATCACTATAAATAGCTTCATATGTGATATGAAGCAAGGTGTGTAAAACTTGTGTACAATTGAGTGCAAGGGTGTGAAGAATACAAGTTATCATATGTGATATGATAGAAAGCTCAAGCCACCATTATCTTCTTCTTCCTCTCTAGATTTCTCTCTTGAGTGAAGATTAACAAAAGAAAGGATTTCAATTGAAGAACATAAACCACATCATCATACTACACACCTCTAGCCGATTTGTGTAGGGTGTTTACTCTACTTCGTTTGCGAAACAAGTAAGGTAAGGAGCTTTGGGCAAAGGGACTTCGGGTGGATCATCGTGGACAAGGAAGGCTTCCATCGATCCGTTTCAAACTCTCATAGTGCCAAGGAGTCACCGAGGAAGATCTACAAAGGTTGTAATCTTTCCTCTTAGTGATAGTTTTACAATTGCATGTGATGTTTAGTTGTATGAATCCCTAAAACTTCTAGTTTCGATTCTTGTCGGGTTAACTTAGCACATCCAAAATTTTGATTATGGCATGTGTGATGCCACCGAACCCTTGACGAGGTGCTAGGCCGGCCCAACACCACGTACATGCAGATTTTGTAAGTGCACGGCGGCGCCCCGGCCGTCAATCCGACGGCCAAACGTGGAAACGGTGATAAACTTTAAAATTTGCGGACTTAGCAAACCGGCACCACCGCGCACTAAACTCCGGATCGTGCCATTAAACTATATCTAGCTAACTACAAGATGAGAAGAGATGTATACCATACGATCCAAGTCCTCCGGTCTTCATCTCCACTCCGATCTCCTCGCGGGAACTCCGGTCATCACCTCCTCGCCGGAAGGGCACCACATCGCCTGTAGCTTTTACGGGCTCCCACCTCAATACCGAGGCAACTCGGGCGCGAAGCTGGCGAATCGACGCGTCCAAGATTTGCTGTAGGAATATAGTGTAGAGTGCATAGTCTCTTTTGGGGTTTGTTGCCATTTGTGGAGGATGGAGGAAACAAGACAAGAAAAATGGTGCTTGCATTTTTCTTAACATGAAAATGAGATCAAGAAAATGAAACACTCTCAAGGATGAAGATGAACTCTCTTCTTCTCTTTTCTTTCTCTCTTTCTTTTTCTCAACCATTAACAAAAACCTCTCTCTCTCTCTAGAAAATGGTGGAGGATAGATTATGAAGCATGAAGGGAGGTGATGGTAGGAGCAAAAGAAAGGTGACCACATCCAAGACATAATCATCACAAAACTTTCCATCAACCTCAAATCCATCCTAAATACATAATTACATGAAAAGCAAAGATGCTTATCATATCACACCTTATGCAAATAAGTCCTCCACAAAGTGTAATTTGCAAAACTGCAAATTACCCCCTCCATCGGAAAAGTCCGGCCGGGAAAGAACAAAGTAAAACCGGCCGGAACGGAAAGCAAACTGGCAACTCCAGAAAACTGGTCCCGTAATAAATTACAGGACAACCCCATGCTGTGCATACACACCCGCATCTGTATTCCGTCCGGATACAAATGCAAAGAGACAAAATCTACACTGTACTATACTAGGATCGGCTTAAACCAAAGCCGGCTAGTAAAATCCGTTCGATCCTGATCCGTGCAATACCGCACGTATCTGATCGAACGCTGCCATATAACTATACGGCCACTAGTACAAACCGTCCGATCCTGATCCGTGCAATACCGCACGTATCTGATCGGACCCTGCCATATCTCCATACGGCCTCTACAGCCGTTTCGCCCGAAAGCTTGAGTAACTGGAAGTGTGGTGGACTCTAAAGACTCGTCAATACTATGGCTGTGGATTTAACCACTAGCACGTCAGAGGTATAAGCCAATACGTGACGGGCCACCAGCTATTGACCAAAAGGGACGTCGATGAGCGAACTCATCCTGACACCCTACTGAGCCTGTCAGTGACAATATCCGTGCAGTCCGGTCCGTTCGTCTATGAGCATCGCATGGCGGGCCTAGGGGGTTGGTAAAAGTCAGACCCCCAAAAGCGGTACAAGTCGTGTCGGAGTGTAACCCAGAACACCCTGAGATACTACTGGAATACCTACCAGTAAATCTCCTTGCCTTGGCCAAGGACTTTGTGTAATGGCTCTCCTAGACACAGCGCGACCTCACCCCCAATACCGGGAGAGACGAACCCCTGAAGATACGCTCACTGCCTCCATGTGGCTTGGGACTGTACCCAACTAAAACCTGTTTGCACGACTCCTTTGAGCCGTGGTAGGGTAGTAATCAAAGTACAGTGGGAACTCATACGAGACAAATGACGATCCCCAGGTCGATGAACTAACCTGCACACATGTCACCAGGGAACTGCCATCTGACGTCTGGTATAGGACCAACTAGCATGTTCCCGGCGAGTCCTGTCCGGTGTACTCATAACCCAATGAGCACCTGTATACATCTTAGGTGATCCAACTGACACCAGTGGCTTGTGAGACCGGCCACCGCCCCTCGTCGGGGTCTCGACTGTATACACTAGCCTACTCTGGAGTATCGATGCCCTGTCTCGAAACTCCCACGACTAGGGACCTTTTAAGGATAAGCTTATAGACCCCCAGCTCCCACTTATATGATCGCCCTCATACTGCTGGTGGTCAAGCAAGAATCCTAGGGGCTCTATCAACGTGTAATAGCGACGTGTCATGTCACCTAAAGCAGTACATGATGATAAAGGTAAACCAGATAGCATACTATCATCTCGAGTAAGACTGTCCTACCGGGATAGGTCCTCCCTCAATCATTACAATCACATACCTGTGATCTAATAATTGACTCTGAGGGCACTATCTCCAACAATCTCCCACTTGCACTCAAGGCTAATTATTGCGATGTCGCATACTCACAGCTTGTATGATACCGAACATCCAACTCCTCTACTAGTCAGTCTCACAAAGCTCGTTTGCGGAACTATTGCGTTCGAGGAATAGCCTCAGTGAGTGGATCCGCTTAGTTGTTTCTTTCTATATCTCTCTATATCTCAAGTTCGCGGAGAAACCCATCTCCCGAAATGAGCAATACCTGTCTTAGAGTATGTCTGGATGTCTGATGGGACATAGCTCATAAATGAACTCCAAATCCAGACTTCTTAGACTGTATCGTCAACTGAACTTAATCAGTATCCTGCGCCATGCCTCCCTCAGTATTGCCTTGGACCACCTGTCCAAAATACTGCCCCTCGTCAGAAGGAAAAACTATAACTCTGACAACCTCCTAGTCGTCCATGTCACCTTGGAAGCATGGAATGATAACTGTCTCCCAAATGAGGCTGTCGTTATCATATCCCTAGAACATCCACTTATGTTCTAAAACTGCTTCCGACTGTTTCTCCAGGATTGGATCAATGTCAACTTATTGCATCTAGTGCAAGAACAACATCTGGTGTGGTACTTGACATCTCATGATTGGCTCAATTGCCTAAGCAAGTGATCTGCCAATCATGCATATCCCTCTCTACTTTAGTCTATAAGACACCTTTAGAGTGGGTGACTCCATCACCTGCAGGTACACTACCGTGCCAGGAGTCGTCCATTCTAAATACTCTTAGAATGCTGTCAAAGTACCCTGATTGGGAAACCACCCAAATCTAGATCTAAAACCATAGATCTAGTAACCAGTATGTCGGATATAAAATCCATTTCCTTTGTGGAGAAAACACTGTGTGACGACCAAAGTACAACCGATTGTAGTATAGGAGTTTCTTTTCCTATTCTGTGTATGTCATCCAAATGCCATGACATCACACCCTACTACCTTCTCAACAGATCCATCCCCTATTCTGATGACGTCAAACCCATGACTGTCACATCAGAAATAGATGATCTATCTCCGCTATATCTGCTTTAGTCTATAAATAGACATAAGCCTGATGTCCACCAATGCTTCCGCTGCTCCCACTGACTACGACAACCCTCTGGCAGAGTCATATTGACGTGCACTTCTAAAGCTAGTTTAGAATGACGCTATACTCATCCTCCTGCCGGGTCTCACAGCCTGGAACAACAACAATGGCAAGTGTGGGTAAACAAGAACTTCCCTGTCACCGTCCTTGAGGCTACCTGAGTACCTCTCGGGTGCCTGAAGTTACCCACTTTATCTGCGGAGTGGCCAATGGAATGTCAAATCAGATTGAATCTTTAGGTTCCTTATCAAATCTTCAGTAATCGTTTGCGGTTCTGGAATCACTTCCAGTTCTACCATACTCCCACTGCTGTTTTTGAAAAAATCCATTTTTAATAAAAACTGTGGCGAGTGAAGAACAATATCACTATTGATCTTCCAGATGGTAGAAAATCAACCCTCGTCATAGCCTGGGTCAACCCACAAACAGCCATTACAGAAACGTGCCTTGAGTTGTCCAGTATCTGGTTTTAATCATAAGCCGGACAACTCCCCGTACCTTAACAACGTTAAGATATGAACTGTTCTATATCCAATATAGAACCAGAGGCACTGATTTAATTTAACCAGATTCAAATCATGCAGCTGTCTCCAGTGCATGTCAACTAAATGGAGAGAGGCCGATCAGCGTTACTCAACATAGGAATACTTCCAATTATGAGTAACCTGAAAGAGAAGCAATTTCTCTTTATCATTACTATCAACTGAATACCATACACAAGTATCTACATCTTCGATCACTTTGAAGAATCCCGATACTTGCTACACCTGGTTCTCTACTCTATTCAAATACCTATAACTCCTCAAAACTTAGACCCTGTGTTTCTACGAAACACATGTCTAAGAACTAGAGAAGTTAAAAGTAAACAGAATATAGTATGAGGACCAACCCCTCTGTCCAAATGGATACTGGACAACATACAATACTTTGTATAAGTCCGCTGAGTCTGACAACTCTTTCACTGTGTGTCGTAGGTTGAAAACTGTACTTATGGTTAAGAAGAATTACACCGCTGTTTAATGCTCCTTACCTAACCATCCACTGATATAGGTAAATGTCATCGACATAATATTAAAAGGTATATCTCACTCTACGAAAATAGACGTACAGATATATCAATTTGAAATTGGTGCACATCAACGGATATTCAAAACCAAATATTTGCCGACCGGCAAACAGCCCAGGTGATTTCCTCAAATATCACTGATTCCAACGAATCCCGATATAATGAGGATGATCACCCAATTCCCAATAACTTACTCCCACTTATCATCTGTAAAACCATACAGATGTGAGAATCAAACCTGGTAAATACATACCCTGGAGTAAGTATCTAATCGGGAAATCAGTTTTCTTTTAACATTACACAGTGAGACTGAAACATTGAAATGTTTCGATGGGGTATCCCGGTATTCCTAGTAATGCCTCTACCATTATCCAGATTCACAACTATAACCGTATAATTCTTTGCCACCTCTCCAAATCCCTTCATATGTCTTTAGTCATTACCTTCTGTACACCCCTTTAGGCCAAATGGTTTTCTTCCTTCCCTACCGTACGGCACCAGCCAATGGTTTGGAAGAAGACTATCCAAAAAGCATAAAGGGTGTACTGTCCTAATCCTAGGAGCACTCGCATTGCGAGAGAGGGTGAAGATAAAAGACACCTGAATGTACTTTATTCCTATTTCTCCTGAACCAGGATCCATCCCCGAACTGGAACGAGTTCCTTTCGAGTTCGTATATAACCATACGATGGATTATCCAATAAAATGGGATCTTCGTAGTGATACGGGGTGTCCTGGAGAAATACAAAGGTGATTTAGGATTGGCGAAGAAATACTTGGTTTGGTCGTGAATAGCAGTCGCAATTTACTTTGCCCTCTTACTAATCCCTTGCTTTGTCTGAACTTAATACCTTCTGTACACCGTTTAGGCTAATTGGTTTTCTTCATTCCCTACCGGTCGGCACCAGCCTATGGTTTGGAAGAAGACTATCCAATTTGCGTAATAGGTGTACTACTCCTAAACCAAGGAGTACTCACAGCCTGAGAGAAGGTGAAAAGAAAAGACAACTGAATAGTCCTATCCGTTTTCTCCAGAACCGGAAACCATCCTCGAATTCCTTCGAGTTCGTATCTAACCATACGATGGTTTTGTCCAATGGAAGTGGACGTTCGTAATAATACGGGGTGTCCTGGAGAAAAGGGTAAAAGTAGGAGTGGCAATGAGGTCTGCAACTCTGACAATCCAAAAAGCCAGTGTTAAGTAGGTTCGGTTAACTTGGTCACTGAGTCATAGTCTTAGGGTCGGGTCAATGGTCGCTGCCAGAGAGAGAGAGAAAAGAAACACTCAGCGTGCACTCTAACCTAGATCAGAATGGTTACCAATTTATCCAATCTGGAAACCTCCCACTGTACCTCAAATTCTCCTCCAAACCTGAGAGAAGAATTAGTCGGGGTCACCCGAGGAGTAAACCAACTCATCAGTAGGAATCGGGATCCAACTCTCATCGCATGACAACGTGACGGAATCCTCTCACGTTATCACACTCCAGAAGGTATGCGCATATCTGGCAAGTTTCAGTACTTTTGAAACTCCCGATGTGGATTTCTGCCCCATGCTCTTATGACCTTGACTAAGGCCAACAAATCATAAGTCACATGTCAAGTTCTACCCGTCATTGTCCAGGTTGATTTGAATCCACCCATACAAGCCCTTGACTAAGGCCAACAAGGCTATACGACTGTCCCAAACCAACGCATCTATCTATGCAGCATATGAATACCCAATAGCTACCAAACGCTGTGCCTTGACTAAGGCCAACAAACACAGCTTGAATACTATTGACTACCCATATGAAACGACGGAGGGCTACGAATGGTTTCTGGCGAAAACCTTTAACGTAGTGAACTTGATATCGTCGAAGGAACGGATAGCTTTTTAGAAAATATAGTGACGAAAACCTTTACTAAAGAGGTCACTCCCGGTGAAGGGATCTCGGCTCTTTCCCCGTAGAATGGGGTGCAGGATATTCTAACTGAATACCGCGATGCAAAGCAAAAGCAATCGGCTATAGTGAAGTTAATGCCCTGACGCAAACTTTTGTCCAAGGGGTCACTCCCGGTGAAGGGATCTCGGCCCTTGCCTCGTCGACTGAGGAGCAGGATATTCCAAATGAATACCACGATGCAAAACAAAAGTGAACGTCCTTGCAATAACAGCTTTTTGAAAAGTGTTCCAACAACATCAGAATAGGTTTGTTTTACTTGCATTGATCCGAATCAACGCAGTCCCATCATTTGATCACACCAAAAAGAACGAAAATATACTGATGTACGTATATGCCATCTGCATTCGCCACTGGGTCCCGTCATTACCCGTTAGGTTAGCTAACTAACGACAGAGCGGGGACTGGACTAGCGCGGATGAAAAACATATACAACATCTACTAATATATATACCAATATATTATATTTCGCTCAAGGCGTGAAAAGAAATGCAACATCACAGAAATGCACAGCATCAAAGAACAATACAGATATCTGGGATCCCCGGGTTTCACAGAGCCACTACTGAAACCCGACGTTTCCCTAGGTCGTGTGGATAGCCTGTGCAATGAAATCCTATACCCCCTACGAGTGCGGCGAATAGCCAGCCAATCCTGGAGTGAAGCCCCCTCCGTCCCAATGCCATGAGATGCGGGCTTGTTGCCTTCTAGAACCCGGCTATTCGTGCACCCCTCCGCGGGGTAACCCTAGTACAGAAAGTAAAATATACATACACCGGGTACATCGACCGCAACCTGGTCGTGCCCCAAAAGAATAATACAAACAGGCAGTGACGGCAGTCCACATGTCGGACGCTCGCCCCGCAATATCAAATGTACATAATACAACAACACTGTACTAGCATTGCATCCAGGCTATCCCACGACCGATCCGCAACATCACAGCAAATACATAGAACATCAACGTGAAAGTCACGTTCGCAAATCCGTCTAACCGGGCTATAGCAGTTAGACCGGATTTACCGATCAAGTGACATTCACGGTCGCAGATATAATGTAAATACTGTGAAAAATGTGTTTAAAAAATTTCCGATTGATCAAACAATTAACAAGTGGGCCCCAAAGAAAACTGTAGCACTCACAGAAACAATTGGCCCAACTTTAATATTCCAAAGCCCATATTTTAAGCCCAGAAGGCCTCTGAAAAAAAATGGTGAAGTGATGTGAATAGTGCGCGGCGGAAGGGCGGCGGAATGGGGGTCCGTGCGGCGCTTCCGCGCTCCGACTGTGGAATCACTTCATCGAAATTTTACAGAGTTCTTAGATTTTCTAGTACATCAATATTTTACAACCTGAAAAATTTTTAGACTTCAAAAAATTTCGACAGAAACTGATGTAAAAGGAAAAATACGGTTTTTGGAATTTTGGTCGATCGGAACTTAAAAACACATAAAACCAAGCTAGACGAAGTTAATGGCGAGGCTCTGATACCACTGTAAGTGCACGGCGGCGCCCCGGCCGTCAATCCGACGGCCAAACGCGGAAACGGTGAAAAACTTTAAAATTTGCGGACTTAGCAAACCGGCACCACCGCGCACTAAACTCCGGATCGTGCCATTAAACTATATCTAGCTAACTACAAGATGAGAAGAGATGTATACCATACGATCCAAGTCCTCCGGTCTTCATCTCCACTCCGATCTCCTCGTGGGAACTCCGGTCATCACCTCCTCGCCGGAAGGGCACCACATCGCCTGTAGCTTTTACGGGCTCCCACCTCAATACCGAGGCAACTCGGGCGCGAAGCTGGCGAATCGACGCGTCCAAGATTTGCTGTAGGACTATAGTGTAGAGTGCATAGTCTCTTTTGGGGTTTGTTGCCATTTGTGGAGGATGGAGGAAACAAGACAAGAAAAATGGTGCTTGCATTTTTCTTAACATGAAAATGAGATCAAGAAAATGAAACACTCTCAAGGATGAAGATGAACTCTCTTCTTCTCTTTTCTTTCTCTCTTTCTTTTTCTCAACCATTAACAAAAACCTCTCTCTCTCTCTAGAAAATGGTGGAGGATAGATTATGAAGCATGAAGGGAGGTGATGGTAGGAGCAAAAGAAAGGTGACCACATCCAAGACATAATCATCACAAAACTTTCCATCAACCTCAAATCCATCCTAAATACATAATTACATGAAAAGCAAAGATGCTTATCATATCACACCTTATGCAAATAAGTCCTCCACAAAGTGTAATTTGCAAAACTGCAAATTACCCCCTCCATCGGAAAAGTCCGGCCGGGAAAGAACAAAGGAAAACCGGCCGGAACGGAAAGCAAACTGGCAACTCCAGAAAACTGGTCCCGTAATAAATTACAGGACAACCCCATGCTGTGCATACACACCCGCATCTGTATTCCGTCCGGATACAAATGCAAAGAGACAAAATCTACACTGTACTATACTAGGATCGGCTTAAACCCAAGCCGGCTAGTAAAATCCGTTCGATCCTGATCCGTGCAATACCGCACGTATCTGATCGAACGCTGCCATATAACTATACGGCCACTAGTACAAACCGTCCGATCCTGATCCGTGCAATACCGCACGTATCTGATCGGACCCTGCCATATCTCCATACGGCCTCTACAGCCGTTTCGCCCGAAAGCTTGAGTAACTGGAAGCGTGGTGGACTCTAAAGACTCGTCAATACTATGGCTGTGGATTTAACCACTAGCACGTCAGAGGTATAAGCCAATACGTGACGGGCCACCAGCTATTGACCAAAAGGGACGTCGATGAGCGAACTCATCCTGACACCCTACTGAGCCTGTCAGTGACAATATCCGTGCAGTCCGGTCCGTTCGTCTATGAGCATCGCATGGCGGGCCTAGGGGGTTGGTAAAAGTCAGACCCCCAAAAGCGGTACAAGTCGTGTCGGAGTGTAGCCCAGAACACCCTGAGATACTACTGGAATACCTACCAGTAAATCTCCTTGCCTTGGCCAAGGACTTTGTGTAATGGCTCTCCTAGACACAGCGCGACCTCACCCCCAATATCGGGAGAGACGAACCCCTGAAGATACGCTCACTGCCTCCATGTGGCTCGGGACTGTACCCAACTAAAACCTGTTTGCACGACTCCTTTGAGCCGTGGTAGGGTAGTAATCAAAGTACAGTGGGAACTCACACGAGACAAATGACGATCCCCAGGTCGATGAACTAACCTGCACACATGTCACCAGGGAACTGCCATCTGACGTCTGGTATAGGACCAACTAGCATGTTCCCGGCGAGTCCTGTCCGGTGTACTCATAACCCAATGAGCACCTGTATACATCTTAGGTGATCCAACTGACACCAGTGGCTTGTGAGACCGGCCACCGCCCCTCGTCGGGGTCTCGACTGTATACACTAGCCTACTCTGGAGTATCGATGCCCTGTCTCGAAACTCCCACGACTAGGGACCTTTTAAGGATAAGCTTATAGACCCCCAGCTCCCACTTATATGATCGCCCTCATACTGCTGGTGGTCAAGCAAGAATCCTAGGGGCTCTATCAACGTGTAATAGCGACGTGTCATGTCACCTAAAGCAGTACATGATGATAAAGGTAAACCAGATAGCATACTATCATCTCGAGTAAGACTGTCCTACCGGGATAGGTCCTCCCTCAATCATTACAATCACATACCTGTGACCTAATAATTGACTCTGAGGGCACTATCTCCAACAGATTTGATTACTTTGATCATACCTCACATTTATGTTATGCTATTACCTAAGGCACTGGCACGAGCACTTGGCACTACACTCATGCATAGAGATTACATTGCCAGTTGAGCATGGTTCAGACTTATTCATATTGAGGTTTATTTATATCTGATCGTATTGACCTAGGATGGGTCATACATTCGATCTCTTCTTGTAGATATTTTTCTATTCACGAGTTGGCAACTCACCCCCGTTGTGCCACAGTTCTTGCAGGTTTTGCCGTACAGATTCCATAGCGGCATTTCTGGCACACTGCTTCCTTATGGGTGACATACATGGATAGGTGGGTTCTTTTATATCAGAACCGCCATTTTACATGTATTTTTCATTGTATCTAGAATTCCATCAACTAAAACTTGTATATTGTTTCATACTTAGAAAACAGTGTTGTATTATTTTGACCTTAGAGTCGCGCTTGTAGTATTACGGTTTTCTGGCTATTTGAGTTTCTTTTTGGGTTTTGATCCTCGCCCTTTGGCGTTGTATATTATTATTGCTTGCGTGGTTGTGACCGTCGATTGACGAAGAGCTAACCCCTGCTTGGGGATGCCTTTTATCATTTCATATATATTATTTTTGTTGTACCCCGTTCGGGGCCAGTTTTTACAAAGGAAACTCTGCCGAAATTTTCAGGAAAGGTTGCACATTTTAAAAATGCATATTCGGCTTAGTTATTTAAAAACTTTGATTTTCGAAACATGATTTCTTTACTTCTTAAAAATAGTTTTCCTTATTTACTCTTTTAATGGTTTTAGATTTCTGGGCTTTTGGCTTACTTGGATCAGATGGGGTCCTATAGACTTCAAATGGTTCAAGGGCCAGTCACGTGCTCTTTCGGGTCGTGACAATGGTGGACGACTCAGACAACATGGGAAAACCGCACTTTTTATTTAAAAGAGGGAGAAGAAGTTTATTTATGTTTTTGCGGCTTTCTTCCAAATCCAAGAAATCTCATGAAATCCGAATCCAAATCATCAATAGCACGTAAAATCATGAATATAGGCATGAAAATCTATGAATGCGGCATAACAATGAATAACAGTATGCATGAAGTGACAAATAATAACTACAATGTCAAAACTGGCATATAAGGCAGGTACACTAATATCATGTCAAACTACTAACTAACAAGCTAAGTAAAGCAATAATATTTTCTAAGGTGTACGTGACATGGCAATTACCGATGAAGATGTGTGTGTGCCGGCAAGTAAGTGTACGTGGTACATACGCATTATCGGTAATGGTGCCGGTGTCCTAACAGCATAATATCAACAATGCAATATGAAATAGCTGTCACAACCCGAAGTTTGGCTCGTGACCGGCACTTAACCACGTAACGTCTACAGGCGTAACGCGACTAAGTGAACCGAAAACCCAGAAATCAAACCAGTAAAAGTATAGAGTGTTTTAAGCATTAAATGGAAGCATTTCAAGAGTAATAAGAATTCTTAAGTAAACAATCATTAAGATAGCAATATACGACGCCATAGCGAAGATAAAGAGTAACAAGTGGGAACCTCACTGATAGAATAAACTGCATAAGTAAAGTCGGCTCACAACGAGCTCGACACCAGAATACAAATAATATACATCATCGTCCTCACACTGTCTCTAAGTCAAGTACATATATGGTAGATGGAGAGTACTAGATACAACAATGTACATAACTGGAAGATAAACAGATACCGCACAAAACCCACCTATCTGCAAAAGAGCTAGTACACCAACTGTGGGGGTATCTATGTCAAAAGATGCAAGAACGCAGCCAACCACGACTACTCCGAGGGGCAACCAGCAAATACTGTGGCACAACGGGGGTGAGTTGCCAACTCATGAATAGAGATAACATATAAAGGTAATCGCGAGCATGCACGTACTGCGCTACTCTATCATATGCCAGTAGATGATATCAATGCGTGATAAGCAGTATGTGCAATAATCATGCAAGTGCTCTATCAGGTAATATAACTTTAGGATGAGATACAATAATGAATGCTGAGCATGGGAACATAACATCTACACGGAATGTCAACGTGGAATGTATAATCAGTGTCCATCAATGCACCCAGATCCCCTAATTAGCTCAGGCGCCGGCACTCTCATCGGCCCTCCAATCCTGTAAATCTCTGAGAATCACGAGTGCCCAACATCGGCACCCAAATATTATAAATACTCATGTTCAGCATCGACACGCAAATATTTCTATATCGGGCATCCGTCAGTCCGGGTCAGCCCCCTCTCTCTCACATATCGGGCATCCGTCAGTCCGGGTCAGCCCTCTCTCTCATATATCGGACATCCGTCAGTCCGGGTCAGCCCTCTCTCTCTCATATATCGGGCATCCGTCAGTCCGGGTCATCCCACACTCTCTCATATATAGGATTCTAGCACCGAGAAAACACATGGTGGATGCACTGAAATATCATATCAAGGGAAACTGGGTTTTTAAATAATTACCTATTCTCTTTTGAAATATCCACGGTTCCCAAATCCAGAAATAACATGGAAACAACATATCTCAATGCGTAAATCTATGCAGGTATGAGAATATCAATATATACATGGCATATGTATGAATATGTGATGTAGATGTGTCCAAGTATGAATATAACATCTGCTGATATGCGGCAATTCATGGCAATCATCAATAATGCGGAAACAATCTGACGTATGATGTATAGCAATCCTATAATGTGAGTGTCATGGCAATCACTAACGGTGTGAGTGTAGCATATAAATCGTGCTCGTGCAACTTGAACCGTTAGTAATAGTGCGGTGTTCTATCAATTCTAGTTTATATACGCATAACAGGGAATGCGGTATGCAAGAAACAGTAGTCATGTAGGTGAATGCAAAACATATCGCTATAAGGTCCTATCAGCCTTGACGCATAACGCCATGCGGGCGATATCCCCGTAGATGTTAAATTTACACACCGTAGTCTCTCGCTAGGTATAGCCGATGACTTGTTTCCCCTTCTTCGTGGCGTCCGTCGCACTCTCATGCGAACCTAGAATTTCATAGAATATCACACATAAGCTCAAAACCATATAAACACGACATTTAAAGTCAACTAGAAACCCGTGTCGCAAACCAAGCGCGCGTGTACGCGATACGTTAAAACGTGTGATTACGCGCCTGAAGCCACTCTGATGCGTTGCGATATGCAGAAACCCCAAACCTATACACACGTATCACGCGTATCGCGAAAGATAAAAAATATGGGAAATAGGGTATTCAACTCCAGATTTTGTTACAGAACAGATATTATGAAAATATATATACCAAAATGTAGGGTTCCTAGGCACACCCATGAGGTTCCACAAGTGATCAAATATGGCCAATTCAAAAATTTCCTATGTGCCAGTTAACCTAAGCAAGATCGTAACTAGAGGATAAGCGATGCAAGCAAGTAAACAACTTTATTGCTAAAGGAAAGTGACTACAACCTTTATAGATCCGTTCCTCCACTCCCTTGGCTCCGTGATAACGTCCCTCCGCTGTACCCATCGGAATCCTAGACTCTCGCAGTGGTTTCATCGGAGAAATGATCGGGCTAGGTCGTCGACTTCGATGCCGAAGATGATCTACGTCGAGGCAACTCAAGATCAAACTCCAACTTCACCAAGTCATGAAACTTGTGAAGAAAACACCCTATACTACATGGCAAGTGGTAGAGGATGAAGAAATAGGAAGTGGGTTCACTTTGGATTTAGATTTCTCACTCTTTTTCTCAAATCACTATTGAAGGTAGCAAAGTTTTTCTTCATCTTGAAGAAGAAGAAGAAGAAGAAAAGAATATGATAAGAATATTGAAAACAGAAAATAAAGTGATTCTTATCATATAGCAACCATGGTTAAGTGTAGAGAATAAACTAGGGTTAGGTTTAATGGTTAGGTTAAGGCTAAGAAACAAAATGGTCAAAGCTTCAAAGCTTCATGAAGTTTCAAGAAAGAAACAAAGTTAGCCACCATTTTTTTCTTGCCAAAATAAATGAATAAAAGAATAAATAAATAAGTAAAGATTACAAAACCCTAACCATTAACCTAAACAAGGTTTAAAGCATACACATACCCAAGTTTGCATGTATCATCAAACATGATACAAACTAGTGCACAAAACTATATCATATATACAATGTGCACTTCAAGTGAGAAAATCCATCTTAAGTGAAACAATACTAGTCAATGCAAAGTAATATATCAAATATATAATTATGCATTAAATCATTAAATCAACACTTGATTTAATAATCCGGTCATACTGCATATAACCGACTAATATCAAGTGTATCAATGTATCGAATCAACATTTGATTCGGCAACCCGGCTAGATCACATATAACCGTCCCATGATACATATCGCGAGACTAGAATACAGTATCATATACTGGTATTATTCTCAGTCCCGCACATATCTCATATGCGCTCTTATTTCGTTTCGCTTGAGCCAGGAAACCTCTGTGTAGGACTCTAAAGACTCGTCAATACGCCGGCAGCAGGTGATGATCATATCAAACACCCACAAGCCGCAAGCGGTCTGCTAAACGTAACGTCCACCCGGGTATTGAGCGATCATAAGATCGACGAGCAAGCCCGCTCACACTCCTGTGAATCCAACCAGTAACACTTACCGTACAGTCCGGTCTGTTCGTTTGATATGTCGCATATCTCGCCTAGGGGAGGTAAACGTCAGACCCCAGTAGCTCGATAAGTCAAGCCGATATAAGGTCCATAACATTCGTGAAACTACTGATAACTCTTACCAGTATATCACTGCAACCCTGCCCTGGGATTTTCAGTTATGGCCTGTCGAGCATAGAACAACATCAACCCCCAATACCGGGAGAGACGAATCCCCTCCTATCGCTCATTGCCTCCATGTGAATTGGGACAGTACCCAAAAACCACCTGTTTACACGACTCAGTAGAGCCGTGGTAGGGTGGAAATCAAAGCACAGTGGGAGACACACACGACTCTATGACGATCTCGGGTCAACAGACTAAGCTGTACCAGTGACACCAGAGAACTGCCATCTGGCGGAGGTATAATACCATCTGGGAGTTCTCGGCGAGTCCGTTCAGTGTACCCAGTCTCCACTGAGCACCCGCATACCATCTCCGATGTCAAACACCAATGGATATGGGATCATCCATCGCCTATCACATGGGTCGAGAAGATATACGCTAGTCTACTCTGGAATATCGATGCCCCGTCTCGATATTCCCACGACTAGGAACAATGAAGGATGTACTCATTGACTACCCAGGCCCCACTAGTATGATCTACATCATAGTCCTGGAAGTCGAGCACACATCCTAAGGGCTTTATCAACATGTAATAGAGAGAATGCAAGTATACATGTTAAGATAAAGAGCAACCAGATAGCGTACTATCATGTCGAGCAAGAAAGTCCTACCTATATATGTCCCAGCATCCACTACAATATACATCCAATGTACAGTAATGGCCTCTAGGGCATACATATAACTAACAATCTCCCACTTGCACTAAGGCCATCTGTAGCAGTGGTTGCAGTATCACATACTCAACCATCCCATAAAAGTGTCTCTCTGGGAAATAGCCTTTATGAGTGGATCCGCTGTGTTGTCCTCTGAGTCTACTCTCCTTACCTCGATCACCCTGGAGATCAACTATCTCCATGATCAGGTGATGCTGCCTCAGAATATGTCTGGGTCACTGATGGGATCATGGTTCCTTGGCCAAAGCCACACTTCCATTGTCACACAATGGTGGGAACCTAGTTCATCTCATGAACCAATATACACCCAAACTTCCTCTTTGGTAGCATCTTTAATAGCGATGTTACCAGCCTTTATCGTCTAGTTTGCCACGGTATCTAGCCTGGAACTCTTCCAACATACCGTCCCTCCACTGAGGGTAAAGACAATGCCTGCGACTGACATTCAGTCGTCCTTATCACCCTGGAACCTTTTCAGTGATTCTCCCCAGGATCAACTGATACCATCTCACTACAACTAGTGAGAATCCTAACATCCATTTAGATATATCTCATAGATCCAAAACCCAGGATTTAGGAGGTATCACTTTGATCCTATATGGAGAATCCTTGTGACAAGAGGAGATTGATCGAGCGTAGCATTGGAAACTACTTCCCTATCAAGAGTATGTCATCCACGTACTCTATGAAGATCACCACCATACTCCCTACTACCTTTTTGTATATACAAGGTTCATCTACCATTTTGATGAAGTCAAACTCTTTAACTATCGCATTAAAACAGACGTTCCAACTTCGCGATACTTGCTTTATTCTGTAAAGCATCTTGCACACGTTTCCGCTGCTCCCACTATTTACGAAGCCCTCTGGCTGTGTACTTATAGACGTTCTCTTCTAAATCAGTATTTAGAAAAGCTGTCATGACACCCAACCACCAGATATCATAGTCATGGTATGTTGCCTTGGTAAGTAGGATCCGGATGGACTTAAGCATAGCCACTGGAAAATGTTTCATCATTATCCATGCTTGATTGATGACGAAAACCATTAACAAGTCTAGCTTTGAAAGTCTCAACTTTTCTATCTACACCAAGTAATCTTCTCAAGATATACTTTCTCCTGATGGGGATTTAACCCTTCAGATATCGCAACCAAAGTCCATACTTTGTTGGTGTATATTGATTCCATCTCAGATCGCTAAGCATCCAGCCATTCTTACAGAGTCCCTACTCTCGATGACCTGCTCGAATCTAGTTGGGTCATCATCTCATGATGCAATCCTCGCTCCCACTGTCATCGAGAAATCGAAGTACCTCTCAGGCAGGTGAGGAACCCTACCAGATCGGCGGAGAGGCTGAGGTTCGTCGGGGACTATTGAATCCTTTGGTTCTGTTAAATCATCAGCTGCAGTTTTGTATAGCCGGAACCTTTCCAGTTCTACAGAACTGACCTTGCCTCGGTCTTGTCCGGATTTTGCTTTTGACAAAGGCCGGACAATCCCAAATCTTAACTTGCTTAAGAGATGGGTTCTTCCCATACCATATCATATATGGAGTGGTAGGCACTGATTTGAATCGAACCCTATTCAATAGGTATGCAACTTCTTAAGTGCACAACCCCTTAAAAGAAACAGGTAACTCAGTAATACTCATCATAGAGCACACCATATCTAATATGGTGTGATTGCTCCGCCCCGATACACCGTTGTGCTGTGGTGTATTCAGAGGAGTAATACGGAGAGAGAATCTCATTCACCTTTAGAATAATCCAAGAATTCTATGCACAAGTATTCTCCTCCCTGATCTTATCATAGGACATAATACATATACTCGGTTTTTGGTTCTCTACTTCTAACTTATATTCTGTGAACATCTCAAAAGGTTTGGACTTATGTTTCAACAGGAACATATGACTGAATCTTGAGAGATCATCAGAGAATGTAATGAAGTAAAAAGAACCGATCTTGGCATGTGTAGACAGGGGATCTTACATACATCATCATGTATCAATCCCAAGGGTTTACTAACTCTTTCTCTGTTTCCAATAAACAGAGCTATGGTCATCTAATCTTTATGACATGACTGGCAAGTTTCACAAGATGTAAATTCAAACTGATTTATATATGCATCTAAATGTAACTTCAGCTAGTCGGGTCGCATTGATATGACCTAGTATACAATGCCTCAAGAAGGATTCGTTCATTTCTGAACTCTTGCTCTTGTGTGTGTTCTGTATACTAGGAACTGTAGTTTGATTTAGAACATCAATGCTTTTAGATAACGTGCCTGATCCGATCAACTTTTGATATAAGAAATGTTCAAAACATTATCCAACAATACAAAATTTTATCATTTCTTTACTTCTAAAGAGACTGACATGATTTTGTATATAAGGTTCGGTATCTAATAGCATTTGTTCGGAATCAATGTATTGGTAATACAGGGTGACAGTGACCAACAGACTTGGCTGCAACACTTGCCCCATTTTCTGTCTCATGAGACTTATCACCCGTTCTCAGTTTTCTACCTTTCTGTAGCCCTATGTAACTGATTACATATCTGGGATCCTGATCCGGCATCAAATACCCAAGTCGTAGATAATACTGAGAAACAGTTCTTTGTAATGAACACACCCGAAGGAGATGCATCATATGCACTTTCTTCGTTTGGGCGGCATGGGAATTCTTGTGTTCCCCTATTTCTTACTCTGTCTTATAACAATTATAAATTGGAGCGGGACCAACGTTCCCCAGCACTTTATAACAAGCGGGTTCGGTCAATACATCCATATTATTATCTTGATTAAGGCATGATATGGTCTCTACCTGGAGAGAGAGAGAAGAAAACACTCTGCGTGCGCTCTTGCAAGATTAGATTGGTTATTTATTTTATCTAATCAGGATGGCTCCCACTGTTTTAATCAAATCTTCCTTCAAACCCTAAAAGGAAAGACTAGCCGGGATTAATTACACTCTACAAGTTCGCCAATCTTTCAGCCAGGCCAGTGTCGGTACTTTGAGGGAGGTTTCCCATGCTTTCGCACGAACCTAATTACAGTAAAGCTCATTTTCCCAGAGGTGTAACCCTGTTGACACCATTCTAGACACCCACTTGATCGGCTAATTGTAAAGTGCAAAACTCTCCCAGGAGTAACAATTACTCGCAGTGGGTATCGGGATCCAACTATCACATAGAAGGTATGCAATCTCATTGCAAATTTCAACACTTGAAACTCCCGATAATGATTTTTACCCCTAGCACCTATGACCTTAACTATGGTCAACAAATCATAAGCACTAGTCAGGTTCTACCCATCATTTCGTGATTAATTAGACCCACCCACATGACCCTTAACTAAGGTCAACAAAGTCATGCGACTGTCCTAACTAATCGCATCATATGCCGTGTAGGAAGATATCACTTACCTACCGTACACTGTGCCTTAACTAAGGTCAACAAACACAGCACGAATACTAAGTACTCTACTTCCTAAAATGACGGAGGGTTGTGGATGGTTTTTTATGAAAACCTTTAACGCTTTAAACTTGATCTCGTTGCGGAATCAAATGGTTTTTAAATGGAGTGTTTTTAGGCTTTTTCTAGTTTTGCTAAAGGGGTCACTCCCGGTGAAGGGATCGTCGGCCCTTTCCTCGTCGATTGAGGTGCGGGATATATCATATATATCACTGTGCAAAGCAGAAACTATAGAAGCAATCAAAAGACAAACCGAGTGTGTAGCATCTGCCAGTTATTGCCAAAGGGGTCACTCCCGGTGAAGGGATCTCGGCCCTTTCCACATCGAATAAGGTGCAAGATGTTCTACAAGGAACACCGCGATGCAAAGCAAGAACTATAGCTACCTGTTTTTTATTTTGAAATTCGATTCCACAACATCAAATAGGTTAATTTTCTTTCATTAATCTCATTAATGAATGTCCCATCATTTAAGTCCACCTAAACATCACAGATAAATATAACATACGCTTATGCCATCCGCATTCGCCTCGATGTCCCGTCTGCACCGTTAGGTTAGGTAACTAACGCCAGAGCGAGGCAGGGCTAGCGCGGGTGTAAAACATAAGCAGCGTCTATATAATATATCATATATACAATATACAAATATCTATCTGAACAAATCACATGATCACATCACTAATAACGCAGCAGAAAATATCATATGAAATATTGGATATACTAGGACGTCCGTGTTTTTAATACGAGCCAGTATAAAACACGGATTCCACGGTCGTGATGAATAGCCAATCCCACACCCCTAGACCCCTACGAGAGCGGCAAGAAACCCTACCAATTCTATGGTTAGGAGACCCGAACTCGACTCCTCGAGATGGCCTCCCACTGGACCCTAGAACCCGGTTACTTGTGCTCCCCTCCATGGGTCTATCCTAATGAGGAAAAGTAAATAATATACAAATGGTGACATCATCCGCAACCTGGAAGTGCCCCAATAAAAGAATACTACATACAAGTTTTTACATGAATGAAAATGAAAAACACTCATCTCACATAAACCCCCCCGGCTATTCAAACACGACGATCCAATATAACATATCTAGCAACACATAACATCACATGTCATCAACGTAAGTAAACATGCGTATCCTAATTGTCGTTGACATATAGCAACGAAACCGGCGATATCATATATTACACTTACGGTCACAGAAAAGAAAGTGTAAAACTACAACAGTTGGAATCCGCAACCTCTTTAGACATCGCATGCCTAACCAAATGAAATTTCTTAGACATCGCATGCGTAACAATTATAAACCCCGCATTTTAGTCTCTTTATTGAAAACACTTTTCAATATCAAGTCGGGTAATTCAATAAGATTCCCGACATCCTGATCGAATGCTCGTCGCAATCTTTAGTAGGCGGCAGCACCCCCGACGCCGTCGACGAAGTGCACCAAGGCGAAACACCGCTGCCGCGAGCACTCGAACGGATGCTTTCAGCGACGGGGTTCTCCTACAGTCACTTGGTCGGGGCTATGGGGTGAGGCTGTCTATTAAGTTTACCCGGCGAGTATCCGCGTACGCTACGTGATTGTGACGGACTTTTGATCACATCAAAATTCCGTGGCAACCGATCAAGTGAGACTAAAGTGTTATGTTTATAACATCCAAATCAGTTATCTCATAACTACATGTGGATTCCAAATATTTTATCACATTCCAGATAAATAGAAAATGTTAAACTTTCCGATCGAACAGTCGAACACCCAAGTTTTCCCAAAACAGCTCAACACATGAAATAAGTTTAAAAACATTCACATCGTGCCTCAGTACCAACGGTCCAGCCGTAGAAGGGTCAATCCAACGACTCACATGTGGCATGCCGTACTGCCCCAAACCCTAAGTTTCAAAGGGCAGTTCAAGACTGTCACATAATCGAGTTAAGGTTTGTTGTCTTCTAGAGGGTCCATCGCGTAACTTGCACTACTTAGAACGTCTTTAAACTACGGAAAAGTCCAACAATTGGAAATTTCCCGGCAGGGGAAATAGTGGGTATTTACATCCGATCGAACTTTTTAACATATTGTAAAATTATCCGGAAAAACTTATAGACAAAGATAAACAATCCGATCGAATCATCGATTCCCCAAAACAACCCAGAAAACTCAACTCTTGAGTGCAAATTAAAAATTCCTAGAAAATAAGCATCAAAATATAGGAATTACTGTGCAAAGAAAATTACAAGAAGCACCTATACGGCCGCAGAACCGCCGCAAATGCCATGCTATTGCCGCGGTTCCTGTTGCGCCACGGCAGCGCCCCGGCCGTCTATCCAAGGCCAAAATGCGGAATCAAAAATTTTCCTTACTTGGAAACTGGCGCTACCGCGGACAATGAAAACCCGGATCGTAACCATTAACCTAATGCTAACTAACAAGAGATGGGAAGAGAAGTATACCGAGTGATCCGAGTCCTCCGGTCTTCTCGTCATCATCCCGATCTCCCGAGGAAAGTCTTGTCTCCACATCGTCGCCTCCTCGCCGGAAGGGCACCACATCGCCTGCGCCTTTTACGGGCTCCCGCCTCAATACCGAGGCAACTCGAGCATGAAGTCGGCAAGTCGATATGCCCAAGAAATGCTGTAGAATGTAGTGTAGAAACTTTATCTCTTGGAGTTTATGTAGTTGCCTTTGAAGATGATGGAGGAATCAAGATTAGAAAAATGGTGCTTGCATTTTTCTAGCATGAAAATGAGATCAAGAATGAAACTCTCAAGAATGAAGCTCTCTTCTTCTTTTTTCTCTCAAGTGAGTTCTCTCTTCTCCAAATGAGAATGGTGGAGGAAGGAATACAAAACCACAACCATAGAAGGAAGGTAATGGTAGTAAAAGGAAGTGGTGACCATAGCCAAACATCATGATAACAAAACTCATATCAAACTCTAAATCAATCCTAATCACCTTTTGCAAGAAATGATGATAGAAAAGAAAGGAATAAAAAAGATGCTATCATAATTAATATATATGCAAGAAACCCCCTCCTCAAATGTAATTTGCAAAACTGCAAATTACCCCCTCCATCAGAAAAGTCCGGCCGGGAAAGAACAAAGGAAAACCGGCTTGAACGGAATGCAAACTGGCAACTCCAGAAAACTGGTCCCGTAATAAATTACAGGAAAACCCCGATACTGTGCATACACACCCGCATCTGTATTCCTACCGGATACAAATGCAATGAGACAAAATCTACACTGTACTAAACTAGGATCCGGCTTAAACCAAAGCCGGCTAGTAATATCCGTTCGATCCTGATCCGTGCAATACCGCACGTATCAGATCGAACCCTGCCATATAACTATACGGACACTAGTACAAAACTCTCCGATCCTGATCCGTACAATACCGCACGTATCTGATCGGATCCTGCCATATCTCCATACGGCCTCTACAGCGTTTCGCCCGAAAGCTTGAGTAACTGTAAGTGTGGTGGACTCTAAAGACTCGTCAATACTATGGCTGTGAATTTAACCACTAGCACGTCAGAGGTATTAGCCAATACGTGACGGGCCACCAGCTATTGGCCAAAAGGGACGTCGATGAGCGAACTCATCCCGACACCCTACTGAGCCTATCAGTGACAATATCCGTACAGTCCGGTCCGTTCGTCTATGAGTATCGCATGTCGGGCCTAGGGGGTTGGTAAAAGTCAGACCCCCAAAAGCGGTACAAGTCGTGTCGGAGTGTAGCCCAGAACGCCCTGAGATACTACTGGAATACCTACCGGTAAACCTCCTGCCTCGGCCGAGGGCTTTGCGTAATGGCTCTCCTTGACACAGCGCGACCTCACCCCCAGTACCGGGAGAGACGAACCCCTGAAGGTCTGCTCACTGCCTCCATGTGGCTCGGGACTGTACCCAACTAAAACCTGTTTGCACGACTCCTTTGAGCCGTGGTAGGGTAGTAATCAAAGTACAGTGGGAACTCACACGAGACAAATGACGATCCCAGGTCGATGAACTAACCTGTACACATGTCACCAGGGAACTGCTATCTGACGTCAGGTATAAGACCAACTAGCATGTTCCCGGCGAGTCCTGTCCGGTGTACTCATAACCCAATGAGCACCTGTATACATCTTAGGTGAACCAACTGACACCAGTGGCTTGTGAGACCGGCCACCGCCCCTCGTCGGGGTCTCGACTGTATACACTAGTCTACTCTGGAGAATCGATGCCCTGTCTCGAAACTCCCACGACTAGAGACCTTTTAAGGATGTGCTTATAGACCACCAGCTCTCACGTATATGATCGCCATCATACTGCCGGCAGTCAAGCAAGAATCCCAGGGGCTCTATCAGCGTGTAGTAGTGACCTGTAAGGTCACCTGAAGCAGTACACGATGATAAAGGTAAACCAGATAGCATACTATCATCTCGAGTAAGACTGTCCTACTGGGATAGGTCCTCCCTCAATCATTGCAATCACGTGCCTGTGATCCAATAATTGACTCTGAGGGCACTATCTCCAACAATCTTCCACTTGCACTCAAGGCTAATTATTGCGATGCCGCATACTCACAGCCCGTGTGATACCGAACACCCAACTCCTCTACTAGTCAGTCTCAAAAATATCGTTTGCGAAACTATTGCGTTCGAGGAATAGCCTCAGTGAGTGGATCCGCTGTGATATTTCTTTCTATGTCTCTCTATATCTCAAGTTCTCGGAGAAAGCTATCTCCCGAAATGAGCAATACCTGTCTTAGAAAGTGTGGATGTCTGATGGGACCTAGCTCATAAATGAACTCCAAATCCAAACTTCTTAGACTGTATCGTCAACTGAACTTAATCAGTATCCTGCGCCATGCCACCCTCAGTATTTCCTTGGACCACCTGTCCAAAATACTGCCCCTCGTCAGAAGGAAAACTATAACTCTGACAGCCACTCTGCCATCCATGTCACCTTGGAAGCCTGGAGTGATAACCGTCTCCTAAAAGAGGCTGTCGTTATCACATCCCTAGAACACGCACTTATGTCCTAAAACTGCTTCCGATTGTTTCTCCAGGATTGGATTAATATCAGCTTATTGCATCTACTGCAAGAACAACATCTGGTGTGGTACTTGACATCTCATGATTGACTCAATTGCCCAAGCAAGTGATCTGTCAATCATGCGTATCCCTCTCCCCTTTAGTCTGTAAGACACCTTTAGAGAGGGTGACTCCATTACCTGCAGGTGTACTACCGTGCCAGGAGTCGTCCATTCTAAATACTCATAGAATGCTGTCAAGGTACCCAGATTGGGAAACCACCCAAATCTAGATCTAAAACCATAGATCTAGTAACCAGTATGTCTGATATAATATCCAAGTCCTGTGTGGAGAAACAACTGTGTGACAACCAAAGTATAACCGATCGTAGTATAGGAATATCACTTCCTACTCTGTGTATGTCATCCAAATACCATGACATCACACTCTACTACCTTCTCAACAGATCCATCCTCTATTCTGATGACGTCAAACCTATGACTGTCACATCAGAAATAGATGATCTATCTCCGCTATATCTACTTTAGTCTATAAATAGACATAAGCCTGATGTCCACCAATGCTTCCGCTGCTCCCACTGACTACGACAACCCTCTGCCAGAGTCATATAGACGTGCACTTCTAAAGCTAGTTCAGAACGACGCTATACTCATCCTCCTGCCGGGTCTCGCAGCCTGGAACAACAGCAATGGCAAGTGTGGGTAGACAAGAACTTCCCTGTCACCGTCCTTGAGGCTACCGGAGTACCTCTCGGGTGCCTGAAGTTACCCACCTTATCTGCGGAGTGGCCAATGGAATGTCAAACCAGATTGAATCTTTAGGTTCCTTATCAAATCTTCAGTAATCGTTTGCGGTTCTGGAATCACTTCCAGTTCTACCATACTCCCACTACTGTTTTCTGAAAAATCCATTTTTATTAAAACTGTGGCGAGTCTAGAACAATATTACTATTGATCTTCCAGATGGTAGAAAGTCAACCCTCGTCATAGCCTGGGTCAACCCACAAACAGCCATTACAGAAACGTGCCTTGAGTTGTCCAGTGTCTGGTTTTAAGCATAAGCCGGACAACTCCCCGTACCTTAACAATGTCAAGATACGAACTGTTCTATATCCAATATAAAAACAAAGGCACTGATTTAATTGAACCAGATTCAAATCATGCAGCTATCTCCAGTGCATGTAAACTAAATGGAAGGAGGCCGATCAGCGTTACTCAACTTAGGAATGCTTCCAATTATGAGTAACTTGAAAGAGAAGTAATTTCTCTTTATCATTACTATCAACTGAATACCATACACAAGTATCTACATCTTCGATCACTTTGAAGAATCCCGATACTTGCTACACCTGGTTCTCTACTCTATTCAAATACCTATAACTCCTAAAAACTTAGACCCTGTGTTTCTACGAAACACATGTCTAAGAACTAGAGAAGTTAAAAGTAAACAGAATATAGTAAGAGGACCAACCCCTCTGTCCACCGGACAACATACAATACTCTGTATAAGTCCGCTGAGTCTAACAACTCTTTCACTGTGTGTCGTAGGTTAAAAACTGTACTTATGGTTAAGAAGAATTACACCGCTGTTTAATGCGCCTTACCTAACCATCCACTGATATAGGTAAATTTCATCGACATAATATCAAAAGGTATATCTCACTCTATGAAAATAGACGTACAGATATATCAATTTGAAATTGGTGCACAAGAGCGCATATTCAAAACCAAATATTTGCCGACCGGCAAACAGCCCAGATGATCTCCTCAAATATCACCGATTACAACGAATCCCGATATAATGAGGATGATCACCCTATTCCCAATGACTTACTCCCACTCATCATCTGTAAAACCATACAGATGTGAGAATCATACCTGGTAAATACATACCCTGGAGTAAGTATCTAATCGGGAAATCTGTTTTTCTTTTAACATTATACAGTGAAACTGAAACATTGAAATGTTTCGGTGGGGTATTCCGGTATTCTTAGTAATGCCTCTTCCATTATCCAGATTCACAACTGTAACCATATATCTCTTTGCCATCTGTCCAAATCCCTTTATATGTCTTTAGTCATTACCGTCTGCACACCCCTTTAGGCCAAATGGTTTTCTTCCTTCCCTACCGTTCGGCACCAGCCTATGGTTTGGAAGAAGACTATCCAATAAGCATAAAAGGTGTACTGTCCTAATCCTAGGAGCACTCGCAAAGCGAGAGAAGGTGAAGATAAAAGACAACCGAATAAACTGTATTCCTATTTCTCCTGGACCAGAATCCATCCCCGAACTGGAACAAGTTCCTTTCGAGTTCGTATATAACCATACGATGGAGTATCCAAATAAACTGTAGATCTTCATAGTGATACGGAGTGTCCTGGAGAAATACAAAGGTGATTTAGGATTGGCGAAGAAATACTTGGTTCGGTCGTGAATAGCAGTCGCAATTTACTTTCCCCTCTTACTAATCCCTTGCTTTGTCATAACTTAATACCTTCTGCACACCATCGGTATGCTAATTGGTTTTCTTCGTTGCCTACCGTTCGGCACCAGCCTAAGGTTTGGAAGAAGACTATCCAATTTACGTAATAGGTGTACAATCTCCTAAACCAAGGAGTACTCGCAATGAGAGAAGGTGAAAAGAAAAGACAACTGAATAATCCTATTCGTTTTCTCCAGAACCAGAAACCATCCTCGAAGTCCTTCGAGTTCGTATATAACCATACGATGGTTTTGTCCAATGGAAGTGGACGTTCGCAGTAATGCGGGTTGTCCTGGAGAAAAGGATAAAAGTAGGAGTGGCAATGAGGTCTGCAACTCTGACAATCCAAAAGACAGTGTTAAGAAGGTTCGGTCAACTTGGTTACTGAGTCAAAGTCCAGGGTCGGGTCAATGGTCGCTGCCAAAGAGAGAGAGAAAAGAAACACTCAGCGTGCACTCTAACCTAGATCAGAATGGTTATCACTTTGTCTAATCAGGAAACCTCCCACTGTACCTCAAATTCTCCTCCAAACCTGAAAGAAGAATTCGTCGGGGTCACCCGAGGAGTAAACTAACTCATCAGTGGGAATCAGGATCCAACTATCATCGCATGATAACTTGACGAAATCCACTCAAGTCACCACACTCCAGAAGGTATGCGCATGCCTGGCAACTTTCAGTTCTTTTGAAACTCCCGATGCAATTTTTACCCCAAGCGGTTTATGACCTTGACTAGGTCAACAAACCATAAACCGCCAGTCAAGTTCAACCCGTCATTATTCTGGATTGCATTAAACCCACCCGTACGTGCCCTTGACTTGGTCAACAAGGCCGCACGACTGTCTTAACCAATCCCACTTATGCAACAAACAAGTACCACTCAACTACCGAACACTACGTCTTGACTAGGTCAACAAACGCAGCACGAATACTAAATAATACCTGTAGGAAATGACGGAGGGCTACGGCTGGTTTTTGGCGAAAAACCTTTAACGTAAAGAACTTGGTATCGTTGAAGGAACTGCATAGCCTTTTATAAGAATATAGTGACGAAAACCATTGCTAAAGAGGTCACTCCCGGTGAAGGGATCTCGGCTCTTTCCCCGTAGAATGAGGTGCAGGATATTCCAACTGAATACCACGATGCAAAGCAAAAGTAATCGGCTATAGTGAAGTTAATGCCCTGACGCAAACTTCTGTCCAAGGGGTCACTCCTGGTGAAGGGATCTCGGCCCTTGCCTCGTCGACTGAGGAGCAGGATATTCCAAATGAATACCACGATGCAAAACAAAAGTGAACGTCCTTGCAATAACAGCTTTTTGAAAAATGTTCCAACAACATCAGAATAGGTTTGTTTATCTTGCATTGATCCGAATCAACGCAGTCCCATCAATGCATCACACCACAAAGAAAGAAAATATACTGATGTACGTATATGCCATCCGCATTCGCCACTGGGTCCCGTCATCACCCGTTAGGTTACTTAACTAACGACAGAGCGGGGACTGGACTAGCGCGGATGCAAAAAATATACAACATCTATTAATATATATACCAATATATTATATTTCGCTCAAGGCGTGATAAAATGCAACATCACAGAAATGTACAACATCACAGAACAATACAGATATCTGGAAGCCCCGGGTTTAACAGAGCCACTGCTGAAACCCGACGTTCCCCTGGTCGTGTGGATAACCTGTGCAATGAAATCCTAGACCCCTATGGGCGCGGCAAGTCACCCGCCAAAACCTGTAGCGAGGCAGCCCCCTTCAGCACCGTGAATGGACCACCCAGCACTTCATGGAATCCGGTAACTTGGGCACCCCTCCTGGGTCAACCTGTACCCCCTACGAGTGCGGCGAATAGCCCGCCAATCCTAGAGTGAAGCCCCCTCCGTCTCAATGCCATGAGATGCGGGCCCGTTGCCCTCTAGAACCCGGCTATCCGTGCACCCCTCCGCGGGGTAATCCTAGTATAGAAAGTAAAATATACATACACCGGGTACATCGACCGCAACCAGGTCGTGCCCCAAAAGAATAATACAAACAGGCAGTGACGGCAGTCCACATGTCGGACGCTCGCCCCACAATATCAAATGTACATAATACAACAAAACTGTACTAGCATTGCATCCAGGCTATCCCCCACGACCGATCCGCAACAACACAGCATAAACAAATAACATCAACGTGAAAGTCACGTTCGCAAATCCGTCTAACCAGGCTATAGCAGTTAGACGGGATTTACCGATCAAGTGACATTCACGGTCGCAGATATAATGTAAATACTGTGAAATAATGTGTTTAAAATATCCGATCGATCAAATAATTAACAAGTGGGCCCCCAAGCAATACTGTAGCACTCACAGAAATTCTGGGCCCAAATTTAATATTCCAAAACCCTCAAAATTAGCCCACAAGCCCTCTGGAAAAATTGGACACAGTGAGGACACTAAAGTGCGGCGGAACCGCGGCCCAAGGGGGGGTTTGGCCGCGGTTCCGCGCTTCAGTGATCGACTGAATGCGTCGAATTTTTACAGCAGTCTTAGAATTTCCAGTACATTATTTTTATACAAACTGAAAAATTTTTAGAGCCCGGAAAAATCGACAGAAAACTGATGCATGCAAAATCGCGGTTTTTGGAATTTTGGTCGATCGGATAAGTAAAACGCATTAGAACAAGCTAGGCAAGGTTAATGGCCTGGCTCTAATACCATGTTGCGCCACGGCAGCGCCCCGGCCGTCTATCCGAAGCTAAAATGCAGAATCAAAAATTTTCCTTACTTGGAAACTGGCGCTACCGCGGACAATGAAAACCCGGATCGTAACCATTAACCTAATGCTAGCTAACAAGAGATGGGAAGAGAAGTATACCGAGTGATCCGAGTCCTCCGGTCTTCTCGTCATCATCCCGATCTCCCGCGGAAAGTCTTGTCTCCACATCGTCGCCTCCTCGCCGGAAGGGCACCACATCGCCTGCGTCTTTTACGGGCTCCCGCCTCAATACCGAGGCAACTCGAGCATGAAGCCGGCAAGTCAACATGCCCAAGAAATGCTGTAGCATGTAGTGTAGAAACTTTATCTCTTGGAGTTTATGTAGTTGCCTTTGAAGATGATGGAGGAATCAAGATTAGAAAAATGGTGCTTGCATTTTTCTAGCATGAAAATGAGATCAAGAATGAAACTCTCAAGAATGAAGCTCTCTTCTTCTTTTTTCTCTCAAGTGAGTTCTCTCTTCTCCAAATGAGAATGGTGGAGGAAGGAATACAAAACCACAACCATAGAAGGAAGGTAATGGTAGTAAAAGCAAGTGGTGACCATAGCCAAACATCATGATAACAAAACTCATATCAAACTCTAAATCAATCCTAATCACCTTTTGCAAGAAATGATGATAGAAAAGAAAGGAATAAAAAAGATGCTATCATAATTAATATATATGCAAGAAACCCCCTCCTCAAATGTAATTTGGAAAACTGCAAATTACCGCCTCCATCAGAAAAGTCCGGCCGGGAAAGAACAAAGGAAAACCGGCCGGAACGGAATGCAAACTGGCAACTCCAGAAAACTGGTTCCGTAATAAATTACAGGAAAACCCCGATACTGTGCATACACACCCGCATCTGTATTCCTACCGGATACAAATGCAATGAGGCAAAATCTACACTGTACTAAACTAGGATCCGGCTTAAACCAAAGCCGGCTAGTAATATCCGTTCGATCCTGATCCGTGCAATACCGCACGTATCAGATCGAACCCTACCATATAACTATACGGCCACTAGTACAAAACTGTCCGATCCTGATCCGTACAATACCGCACTATCTGATCGGACCCTGCTATATCTCCAAACGGCCTCTGCAGCTTTTCGCCCGAAAGTTTGAGTAACTGTAAGTGTAGTGGACTCTAAAGACTCGTCAATACTATGGCTGTGGATTTAACCACTAGCACGTCAGAGGTATTAGCTAATACGTGACGGGCCACCAGCTATTGACCAAAAGGGACGTCGATGAGCGAACTCATCCTGACACCCTAATGAGCCTGTCAGTGACAATATCCGTACAGTCCGGTCCGTTCGTCTATGAGCATCGCATGTCGGGCCTAGGGGGTTAGTAAAAGTCAGACCCCCAAAAGCGGTACAAGTCGTGTCGGAGTGTAGCCCAGAACGCCCTGAGATACTACTGGAATACCTACCAGTAAACCTCCTGCCTCGGCCGAGGGCTTTGCGTAATGGCTCTCCTAGACACAGCGCGACCTCACCCCCAATACGGAGAGAGACGAACCCCTGAAGATCCGCTCACTGCCTCCATGTGGCTCGGGACTGTACCCAACTAAAACCTGTTTGCACGACTCCTTTGAGCCGTGGTAGGGTAGTAATCAAAGTACAGTGGGAACTCACACGAGACAAATGACGATCCCCAGGTCGATGAACTAACCTATACACATGTCACCAGGGAACTGCTATCTGACGTCAGGTATAAGACCAACTAGCATGTTCCCGGCGAGTCC
Organism: Agapanthus africanus; assembly: GCA_030015575.1. Classification (NCBI taxonomy): domain Eukaryota; kingdom Viridiplantae; phylum Streptophyta; class Magnoliopsida; order Asparagales; family Amaryllidaceae; genus Agapanthus; species Agapanthus africanus. The sequence goes on from CM057337.1 coordinate 547,789,556, forward strand.
TGTCCGGTGTACTCATAACCCAATGAGCACCTGTATACATCTTAGGTGAACCAACTGACACCAGTGGCTTGTGAGAACGGCCACCGCCCCTCGTCGGGGTCTCGACTGTATACACTAGTCTACTCTGGAGAATCGATGCCCTGTCTCGAAACTCCCACGACTAGGGACCTTTTAAGGATGTGCTTATAGACCACCAGCTCTCACGTATATGATCGCCATCATACTGCCGGCAGTCAAGCAAGAATCATAGGGGCTCTATCAGCGTGTAATAGTTACCTGTAAGGTCACCTGAAGCAGTACACGATGATAAAGGTAAACCAGATAGCATACTATCATCTCGAGTAAGAATGTCCTACCGGGATTGGTCCTCCCTCAATCATTGCAATCACGTGCCTGTGATCCAATAATTGACTCTGAGGGCACTATCTCCAACAGTTCCACGGCCACTTGGTCGAGTTATATGCACGTGCTTCACAGTAATTCATAGAAAAGCCTGCTGATTTTTCTGCATATTTTTAATTCTCAAAAATCCCCGATTTCAAAAAATGTACAGAGAAGAGTTAAAGCTAGGGTTTCGGGGTTCGATCGGGTTTCTAACTTCGTCTACTCATCGCCTAAGACTCTAGCTAGGCTCTGATACCACTGTAAGGTTCCTAAGCACACTCATGAGGTTCCACAAGTGATCAAACATGACCAATTCAAAAATTTCCTATGTGCCAATTAACCCTAAGCAAGATCGTAACTAGAGGATAAGCGATGCAAGCAAGTAAACAACTTTATTGCTAAAGGAAAGTGACTACAACCTTTGTAGATCCGGTCATCCAATCCCTTGGCTCCATGATGACGTCCCTACGCTGTACCCATCGGAATCCTAGAATCTCACGGTGGTTTCATCGGAGAAATGATCGAGCTAGGTCGTCGACTTTGATGTCGAAGATGATCTACGTCGAGGCAACTCAAGATCAAACTCCAACTTCACCAAGTCATGAAACTTATGAAGAAAACACCCTATACTACATGGCAAGTGGTAGAGGATGAAGAAATAGGAAGTGGGTTCACTTTGGATTTGGATTTCTCAATCTTTTTCTCAAATCACCATTGAAGGAAGCAAAGGTTTTCTTCATCTTGAAAAAGAAGAAGAAGAAGAAAAGAATATGATAAGAATATTGAAAACAGAAAATAAAGTGATTCTTATCATATAGCAACCATGGTTAAGATTAGAGAATAAACTATGGTTAGGTTTAATGGTTAGGTTAAGGCTAAGAAACAAAATGGTCAAAGCTTCAAAGCTTCATGAAGTTTCAAGAAAGAAACAAAGTTAGCCACCATTTTTTTCTTGCCAAAATAAATGAATAAAAGAATAAATAAATAAGTAAAGATTACAAAACCCTAACCATTAACCTAAACAAGGTTTAAAGCATACACATACCCAAGTTTGCATGTATCATCAAACATGATACAAACTAGTGCACAAAACTATATCATATATACAATGTGCACTTCAAGTGAGAAAATCCATCTTAAGTGAACCAATACTAGTTAATGCAAAGTAATATATCAAATATATAATTATGCATTAAATCATTAAATCAACACTTGATTTAATGATCTGGTCATACTGCATATAACCGACTAATATCAAGTGTGTCAATGTATCGAATCAACATTTGATTCGGTAACCCGGATATATCACATATAACCGTCCCATGATACATATCACGAGAATAGAATACAGAATCACATACTGGTATTATTCTCGGTCCCGTACATATCACATATGCGCTCCTATTTCATTTCGCTTGAGCCAGGAAACCTCTGTGTAGGACGCTAAAGACTCGTCAATACGCCGGCAGTAGGCGATGGTTTCGTCGGAGAAATGATCGGGCTAGGTCGTTGACTTTGATGCCGAAGATGATCTACGTCGAGGCGACTCAAACTCAAACTCCATCTTCACTTGGTCATGAACCTTGTGAAGAAAATACTCTATACAACATGGCAAGTGGTAGAGGATGAAGAAATAGGAAGTGGGTTCATTTTGGATTTGGATTTCTCATTTGATTTCATCACTTGAAATTTTTCTAGCAAGCTTTTCTTCTTCTTGAAGAAGAAGAATAAGAAGAAAAGAAAAATGAATTATCAAAATAGAAAAAATCAAGTGAAGCCTTATCATATTGCAACCATGGGTGAGTTAACCTTTGTAGAGACTAAACTAGGGTTTAGGTAATGGTTAGGTTTAAGAGCAAAACAAAATGGTCAAGACTTTCAAAGCTTCATCAAGCATCAAGAATAAAACAAAGAAAGCCACCATTTCATTTCTTGCCAAAAATAAATGAATAAGATAAATAAATAAGTTAAAACCCTAACCATTAACCTAAACATGGTTCAAAGCATACACACACCCAAGTTTGCATGTATCATCAAACATGATATAAACTAGTGCATAAACATATATCATATATACAATGTGCACAATCTAGTGAGAAAATCAATCTTAAGTAAACCAATATTAGTTAATGAAAAGTAATATATCAAATATATAATTATACATTTAAATCATTAAATCAACACTTGATTTAATGATCCGGTCATATCGCATATAACCGACTAATATCTAGTGTATCAATATATCGAATCAACACTTAATTCGGTAACCCGGCTATATCACATATAACCGTCCCATGATACAAATCGCAAGAATCGAATACAGTATCACATACTAGTATTATTCTCGGTCCCGCACATATCTCATATGCTCTCCTATTTCGTTTCGCTTGAGCCAGGAAACCTCTGTGTAGGACTCTAAAGACTCGTCAATACGCCGGCAGCAGGTGATGATCATATCAAACACCCACAAGCCGCAAGCGGTCTGCTAAACGTAACGGCCACCCGGGTATTGAGCGATCAGAAAATCAATGAGCAAGCCTGCTCACACCACTGTGAATCCAACCAGTAACACTTACCGTACAGTCCGGTCGCGTCGTCTGATATGTAGCATATCTCGCCTAGGGGTGGTAAACGTCAGACCCTAGTAGCTCGATAAGTCGTGTCGATATGAGGTCTATAACAGTTCGAGAAACTACTGGTAACACTTACCAGTAAATCTCAGCAACCCTCGCCAGGGATTTCCGGTTATAGCCAATCGAACACAGCGCAACATCAACTCCCTATACCGGGAGAGACGAATCCCCTCCTATCGCTCATTCCTCCATGTGTTTCGGGACTGTACCCAAAAACCACCATTTTGCACGCCCTCTTGGACGTGGTAAGGTGGAAATCAAAGCACAGTGGGAATCACACCAGACTCTATGAAGATCTCGGGTCTACAGACTAACCTGTACCAGTGTCATCAGAGAACTGCCATCTGACGTAAGGTATAATACCATCTGGGAGTTCTCGGCGAGTCCGTCCAGTGTACCCAGTCTCCACTGATCACCCGTATATCATCTCTAATGTCAAACACCAATGGATATGGGATCACCCATCACCCATCTGTATGGGTCGAGAAGGTATACGCTAGTCTACTCTGGTATATCGATGCCCCGTCTCGATACATCCACGACTAGGGACCTTGAAGGATGTACTTATGGACTACCATGTCCCCACTAGTATGATCCGCATCATAGTCCAGGTAGTCAAGTACACATCCTAAGGGCTTTACCAACATGTAACAGACAATCAGTGTACACGTTAAGATAAAGAGAAACCAGATAGCATACTATCATGTCGAGCTAGAAAGTCCTCCCTATATATGTCCCAGCATCCACTACAATATACATCCTATGTACAGTAATGGCCTCTAGGGCATACATATAACTAACAATCTCCCACTTGCACTAAGGCCGTCTGTAGCAGTGGTTGCAGTATCTCATACTCAACCATCCCAGAAAATTCTCTCTCTGGGAAAAGGCCTTTATGAGTGGATCCGCCGTGTTGTCCTCTGAGTCTACTCTCCTAACCTCGATCATCTTGGAGATCAACTATCTCTATGATCAGGTGATGCTGCCTCAGAATATGTCTGGATCACTGATGGGACAGGCGTTCCTAGGCATAAGCCACAACTCCATTGTTTCATAATGGTAGGAACGAAGTTCATCTCATGAACTAATATACACCCAGACTTCCTCTTTGGTAGTATCTTTGGTAACGTTGTATCTTGCCTTTAATCGTCTAGTATGTCACGGTATCTAGCTTGGAACTCTTCCAGCATACCTTCCATCCACTGAGGGTAAAGACAATGCCTGCGACTGACATTCAGTCGTTCTTATCACCCTGGAACCTTTCCAGTTATTCTCCCTAGGATCGATTGATACCATCTCACTACAACTAGTGAGAATCCTAACATCCAATTAGATCTATCTCATAGATCAAAAACCCAGGATTTAGTAGGTATCAGTTTGATTCTATACGGAGAATCATTGTGATAAGCGAAGATTGATCGAGCGTAGCATAGGAAACTCCTTCCCCATCAAGAGTATGTCATCCATGTACTCTACAAGGATCACCACCATACTCCCTACTACCTTTTTGTATATACAAGGTTCATTTACCATTTTGATGATGTCAAACTCTTTGACTAACACATCAAAACAGACGTTCCAACTCCGTAATGCCTGCTTTATTCTGTAAAGCATCTTGCACACATTTCCGCTGCTCCCACTGTTTACAAAGTCCTATGGCTGTGTACTTATAGACGTTCTCTTCTAAATCAGTATTTAGAAAAGCAGTCATGACACCCAACTACCAGATATCGTAGTCATGGTATGTAGCCTTGGCAAGTAGGATCCGGATGGACTTAAGCATAGCTACTGGAAAAGGTTTCATCATTATCCACGTCTGGTCAATGACGAAAACCTTTAACAAGTCTAGCTATTAAAGTCTCAATCTTTCCATCTACACCAAGTAATCTTCTCAAGATATACTTGCTTCTAATGGGGATTTAACCCTTCAGATATAGCATCCAAAGTCCATACTTTGTTGGTGTACATGGATTCCATCTCAGATCGCTAAGCATCCAGCCATTCTTACAGAGTCCCAGTCCTGATGGACAACTCGAAACTAGTTGGGTCATCATCTCATGATGCAATCCTCGCTCCCACTGTCATAGAGAAACCGAAGTAACTCTCAGGTGGGTGAGGAACCCTACTAGATCGGCGGAGAGGCTGAGGTTCGTTGGAATCTACTGAATCCTTTGGTTCTACTAAATAATCAGCTGCAGTTTGTATAGCTGGAACATTTTCAGTTCTACAAAACAGACCTTGCCTCGAGCTTGTCCGGATTTTGTTTTTAGACATAGGATGGACAATCCCAAATCTTAACAAACTTTAGATATGGGCTCTTCCCTTTCCATATCACATATGAAGTGGTAGGCAACTAATTTGATTTGAACCCTATTCAATAGGTATGCAACTTCTCAAGTGCATAACTCTGAAAAGGAAATAGGAAACTCAGTAGTACTCATCATAGAGCACACCATATCACATAGGGTGCTATTGCTCCGCCTCGATACACCGACGTGCTGTGGTGTATACGGAGGAGTAATGCTGAGAGAGAATCTCTTTCTCCTTTAGAATAGTCCAGGAATTCTGTGCTCAAATATTCTCCTCCTTGATCACATCAAAGGACATAATACATATACCCGTTTTGGTTCTCTACTTCTAACTTATATTCTGTGAATATCTCAAAAGCTTCGGACTTATGTATCAACAGGAACATATGACTGAGTCTTGAGAGATCATCAGATAATTTAATGAAGTACAAAGAACCGGTCTTGGCATTTGTAGACAGGGGACCTTCATACATCAATATGTATCATCCCAAGAGTTCACTAACTCTTTCTCTGTTTCCAATAAACAGAGCTATGGTCATCTTATCTCTGTGACATGACAGGCAAGTTTCACAAGATGTAAATTCAAACTAATTTAAATATGCATCTATATGTAACTTCAGCTAGTCGACTCGCATTGATATGACCTAGTCTACAATACCTCAAGAAGGATTCGTTCATTTCTGAACTCTTCCTCTTGTGTGTGTTCTATATACTAAGAACTATGGTTTGATTTAGAACGTCAATGCTTTTAGATAACGTGCCTGAACCAATCAACTCTTGATATAGGAAATGTTCAAAACATTATCCAACAATACAAAATTTTATCATTTCTTTACTAATAAAGAGACTGATATGATTTTGTATATCAGGTTCGGTATCTAATAACATTCGTTCAGAATCAATGTATTTGGAATACAGGGTGACAGTGACCAACAGACTTGGCTGCAACACTTGCACCATTTTCTGTCTCATGAAACTTATCACCCGTTCTCAGTTCTCTACATATCTGTAGCCCATGTAATATATTACATATGTGAGATCCTGATCCGGTATCATATACCCAGGAGTAAAGGACATTTGAGAAACAGTTCTCTGTAATGAATACACCCGAAGATGATGCATCAATATGCACTTTCTTCGTTTGGGTGGCACGGGAATTCTGGTATTCCTCTATTTCCTGCTCTGTCTTATAACAATTATAATTTGCAGCGGGACCAACGTTCCCCAGATCAGTATAACAAGCGGGTTCGGTCAATATATCCGTATTACTATCTTGATTAAGGTGTGACATGGTCGCTACCAGGAGAGAGAGAGAAGAAAACACTCTGCGTGCTCTCTTGCAAGATCAGATTGGTTATTATTTTATCTAATAAGGATGGCTCCCACTGTTTTTATCAAATCTTCCTTCAAACCCTAAAAGGAAAGACTAGCCAGGATTAATTACGCGCTACAAGTTCGCCAATCTTTCAGCCAGGCCAGTGTCGGTTCTTTGAGGGAGGTTCCCCGTGCTTTCGCACGGACCTAATTACAGTAAACCTCGTTTTCCCAGAGGCGTAACTCCATTGACACCTTTCTAGACACCTACTAGATCGGCTAATTGTAATGTGTAAAACTCTCCCAGGAGTAACAATTACTCGCAGTGGGTATCGGGATCCAACTATCTCATAGAAGGTATGCAATCTCATTGCAAATTTCAACACTTGAAATTCCCGATAATTTTGCCCCTAACGTGCTATGACCTTGACGAAAGACAACAAACCATAGCTCGCTAGTCAAGTTCAACCCGTATATTTCTTGATTGAATTAAACCCACCCGCACGACCCTTGACGAAAGCCAACAAAGTCGTACGACTACCCTAATCCAATCGTATCATATGCAGCAGATAAGCAGCATATAGCTACCGCACACTGCACCTTGACGAAAGCCAACAAATGCAGCACGAATACTATATACCACTTATCTGAAATGACGGAGGGCTACGACAGGTTTTTCAGAAAACCTATTGCGTAATGAACTTGATATCATTGTAGAATCAAATGATTTTAAAATGCAGTGCTTTTGAGGCTTTTCTAGTTTTGCTAAAGGGGTCACTCCCGGTGAAGGGATCGTCGGCCCTTTCCTCATCAAATAAGGTGCGGGATATATCATATATACCGCTGTGCAAAGCAAAAACTATAGAAGCAATCAAAAGACAAACCGAGGATTGTAGCATCTGTCAGTTATTGCTAAAGGGGTCACTCCCGGTGAAGGGATCTCGGCCCTTTCCTTATCGAATAAGGTGCAGAATGTTCTACAAGGAACACCGCGATGCAAAGCAAGAACTGTAGCTACCTGTTTTTGAAAATTCGATTCCACAACATCATTTAGGTTTCTTTTCTTTCATTAATCATATTAATGAAGTCCCATCATTTAAATCACCTAAACATCACAGATAAATACGTCGTACACTTATGCCATCCGCATTCATCTCGATGTCCCCTCGTACACCGTTAGGTTAGGTAACTAACGGCAGAGCAGGGCAGGGCTAGCGCGGGTGTAAAACATAAGTAACGTCTATATAATATATCGTATATATCATATAGAGCATCTATCATCACATATCAAATGATCACATCACAGATATCGCAGCAGAAGAAACATATGAAACATTGGATATACTAGGACGTCCGTGTTTTCAATACGAGCCTGTATAAAGCACGGATTCCACGGTTGCGATGAATAGCCAAACCCACACCCCTAGACCCCTACGAAAGCGGCAAGCAACCCTACCAATTCTAGAGTTAGGAGACCCGGACTCGACTCCTCGAGTCGGTCTCCCACTGGACTCCAGAACCCGGTTACTTATGCCCTCCTCCTTGGGTCTATCCTAGTGCGGAAAAGTAAATAATATACAAAAAGTGACATCTTCCGCAACCTTGAAGTGCCCCAAAAAAAGAATATTGCATACAAGTTTTTATATGAATGAAAATGAAAAACACTCATCTCGCATAAAAACTCCCCGGCTATTCAAACACGACGATCCAATATAACATATCCAGCAACACATAACATTACATGTCAGCAACGTAAGTAAACATGCGTATCCCAATTGTCGTTGACATATAGCAACGAAACCGGCGATATCACATATTACACTTACGGTCACAGAAAAAAAAAAGTGTAAAACTACAACAGTTGGAATCCGCAAACTCTTTAGATATCGCATGCCTAAACAAATAATTCCTTAGACATCGCATGCCCAACAATTATAAACCACGCATTTTAGTCTCAATATCGAAAACACTTTTCAATATCAAGTCGGGCAATTCAACAAGATTCCCGACATCCTGAACGAATGCTCGTCGCAAACTTTAGTAGACGGTCGCACCCCCGATACCGTCGACGAAGTGCACTAAGGCGGAACACCGCTGCCGCGAGCACCCGAACGGATGCTTTAGGCGACGGGGTTCTCCTACAGTCACTTGGTCGGGGCTATGGGTGTAGCTGTCTATTAAGTTTACCCGGCGAGTATCCGCGTACGCTACGTGATTGCGATGGACTTTTGATCGCATCAAAATTCTGTGGCAACCGATCAAGTGAGACTAAACTGCTAGATTTATAATATTCAAATCAGTTATCTCATAACTACTTGTGGATTCCAAATATTGTATCACATTCCGGATAAATAGAAAATATTAAACTTTCCGATCGAACAATCAAACACCCAAGTTTTTCCGAAACGGCTCAACACATGAAATAAGTTTAAGAACATTCACTTCATGCCACAGTACCAACGGTCCAGCCGTAGAAGGGTCAAGCCAACGCCTACATATGGTACGCCATACTGCCCCAAACCCTAAGGTTCAAAGGGCAGTTCATGACGGTCACATAATCGAGTTAAGGTTTATTGTCTTCTAGAGGGTCCACCACGTTACTTGCATTACTTAGAACGTTATTAAACTACGGAAAAATCCGACAATTGGAAATTTCCCGGCAGGGGAAAAATTGGGTATTTATATCAGGTCGAACTTTTTAACATGTTCTAAATATCTCCGGAAAAACACATAGACAAAGCTAAACAATCCGATCGAATCATCGATTCCCCAAAACAACCCAGAAAACTCAACTGTTGAGTATATATTAAATACACCCAGAAAACACAGGCATTACATATGGGGATTACTGTACAAACCGTGACTAAAGAAGCAACAGTATGGCCGCGGAACCGCTGCACAACCCAGGGTGGGGCAGCGGTTCCGCGGTGCATTAGTCGACTTAGGGTCACGTGCTCCACAGTAATTCCTATAAAACCCTGCTTATTTTTCTGCATATTTTTAATCTGGAAAAATCCACAGTTTTGAAAAAAGTACAGAGTGGGGTCTAAGTTAGGGTTTCGGGGTTCGATCGGGATTCTAACTTCGTCTACGCATCGTCTAAAGATCTAGGTAGGCTCTGATACCACTGTAGGTTACTAGGCACACTCAAGAGGTCCCACAAGGCATCAACCATGGCAAATTCAAAAATTTAGGTGCCGAGAAACCCTAATATAGATCGTTAACAAGAGGATAGGCGAAACTACAAGCAAGCAAACAACTTTGCTAATAAGTGAAAGGGATTACAACCTTTGTAGATCCGGTCCACCACTTCTTTAGCTCCGAGATGACGTCCCTCCGCTGCGATCATCGGGATCCCGCACTCTAGCCATGGTTTCGTCGGAGAAATGATCGGGCTAGGTCGTTGACTTCGATGCCGAAGATGATCTACGTCGAGGCGACTCAAACTCAAGCTCCATCTTCACTTGGTCATGAACCTTGTGAAGAAAACACCCTATACAACATGGCAAGTGGTAGAGGATGAAGTGTTAGTTATATGTATGCCCTAGAGGCCATTGATCAGTCGAAAATATTGCATATTTTAACAGGCAATTTCCCTATCATCTGCATACATATAGAAGTGTTCGGTATCCGTATTTCACATATTAGCAAATCTATCACAGATTATCAGATTACATGTACTAGACCTTAAAACCTGCATTTCTAGGGAAATTGACTGCATTGCATAGTGTCACGACCCGAGAGTTTCGACTCGTGACCGGCACTTAAACACGCAATGTCTACAGGCGTAACGCGGCTAAGTAAGCCGAACCCAGAAATCAAACCAATAATTATAGAGTGATTAAAACATTTTGTGAAAATAGTCGTGCATGTTTGAGAAACTTCCATTTATTTAGTAGAAATCCTTTCTGAAGTTCAAGAGTTAAACTTTTATAATTTTGGTAACATTTCCTTTTTAAACATTTGCTCTGCAAGTCGGGTAAAAGCAAGGTGTGACGGAAATAACAAGTGAAATGAATAAAGCATCACAAATATGATATACGACGCCGTAGCGAAGAATACACAGTAAAGTAAGGACAATATCACAAGGGTAAGACTGCATAAAATAAAGCCGGCTCACATGCGAGTTCGACACCAGAGTACAATATCATACACATCGTCCTCACCACTGTCTCTAAGCCAATACAGAAAGGTAGATGGAGAGTACTAGATACATCAATATACAACTGAAAGATAACAGATACCGTACAAAAACCCACCTAACAGCAAAAGGCTAACTCGCCTCAGCAATGGTATATGTGCCAAAAGATGCGGTAAACAGCCAGCCGCGACTACTCCCAAGGGCAACCTGCAAATACGGTGGCACAACGGGGGTGAGTTGCCAACTCGTGAATAGAGATAACATATAAGGGTAATCGCGAGCATGCACATATAGCGTGGCTCTACTATTGCCAGCAGATGATATCAATGCATGCCAAACAGTGGATGCAATAGTAATGCAAGTGCTCAATCAGGTAAATGCTACAGGATGAGATATATAGTAATCAATACTGAGCATGGGATAAATGATATCTACATGGAATATATCATCATGGAAAACACTAGACGGTGCCTCAGGCTGCACCAATCCCAAATACACTCAGGCGTCGGCACACCCATCGGCCCTCAAATCCTGTATATCTCTGAGAAATCACGAGTGCCCAACATCGGCACCCAAAATATCATAAAATACTCGTGTCCAGCATCGACACGCAAATCCTCGTATATCGGGCTCCGTCAGTCCGGATCGGCCCCATGGGGTCCATCTGCGGTATCGGCCCTCGGCCCCGACAGTACGTATCATCCCGCATCCATCTCTCGACTCTGGTCAGTATCCTCCGGACAACTTCCAGGTCCAACCAATCGCCGGTAGGTACTCGCCCGCCTCCAGGCTCAATCGGCAAAACCCATCGATCATCTCGCCGAGGGGAACCATACCGGGCCCACCACGAACCCGCAAACGGAACATCCACTCCTCGAATCGGGTTTCAAGCACACGTCTCAGCACCGAGAAAACGCGTGGTGGACACACCAAAATATCATATCACGAGGTACCGGGTTTTCCAAGATAGTACATCTTTTCTTAAATACTTCCACGATCCTGAAAACAGAAATCACATGAAAATCCAACACCAATAAATCCAATGCGAGGTACAATGTACCCAATCCATGTAAGATGAACTACGGCAATATGCAACAGTATAATCATGGCAGTTCTACAGTGAGTGTGGCATGGCAATTACTAACGGTGTGTGTGTAGCATGCAGAATAGTGCCCGTGCAACATAAACCGTTAGTAATAGTGCGGTGTTCTATCAGTTCTAAGCAATATATATATATATATATATATATGGCAGGGAATGCAATATGCGATGACAATCCATGGTATGGTATATGCAGTATATAACAATAAGGTCCTATCAGCCCTGACGCATAACGCCATGCGGGCGATATCCCCGTAGATGCGAAATCTACTCACCGAGATCCCGCGCTAAGTGTATCCAACAACTTGCTTGCCCTTCTTCGCAGCGTCCGTCTCACTGGCCTGCGAACCTAGAATCACATAACACATATCACACATAAGCTCAATTTCACAGAAACGCGACAGTACAGTCCAACTAGAAACCCGTGTCGCAAACCAATCGCGCGTGTGCGCGATACGCTAAAACGTGTGATCACACGCCTAAAACTACCCCGACACCCCGCGATACGCAGAAACCCAAACCTACTCACGTATCACGCGTGTCGCGAAGGTTTAGAAAAATGGCAAAATAGGTATTTGGTCCCAGATTTTTCTACAGAACTAAACTTACAAAAATATATATATCACAGCACTCTACACACTAGCAGACACCTATAGGACCAAACACCACCCAAAACCCCACCCATCTGGCCGCAACTTGCGGCCAGAAAGAGGAAATCGGCGGCCCACTGTAGCAATTAGGGGGTCGGGTTAAATCTAGGGTATCAGCACATCACCACTATACTGCAGTCTTCTCAATTTCATTCTGAACTCACCGGGCCAATAGCAGTTCCAGAAAACTCAAATTTTGCACAAATACGATAAATTGCATCAATTAGGGAAACTGGTGGTATTTTAGTGTAATTGGGGTTAAGCTAGGTTAATATGGCCTCAATAACTCACTCATAACCTACTGAAACCATAACACATCACATTAGCACAAAGTCCCCCCTAAACACCTCATATCACACTAACACGCACTAAAAACCATTCACCGATGCAAAACTACACTAACTAAGCAAGCTAGGGAGTAAGTTTAGGAATTATACCTCATACTTAACCCTAGGGAGCTGCAGGAAGAAGAAGAAGTGAACGAAAGGGGCTGCACTAGGTGCTGGTGCTGCTGCTGCTGTTCCCTGCTGCTGCTGCTGTTCCCTGCTGCTGCTGCTGCTTCTGGCTTCAGCTGATGCTGTTACTGTGCTTGCTGTTGTTGTGGCTGCTGGTTCTGGAGCTGGGGGGGTTGAGAGGTAAGTGTGTGTGTGTGTGAGACTTGAGAGAAAAAGAAATGAGAGGAAAAACAAACATCACCCAATGTCAACCCTCCTCTCTCTCTCTTCATTAATTGCAAGCATGGCCTAAAGCCATGATGCACTCTCTCTCTCTCACACAAGTCAACACTTGACAAATTAAAATTAAAGTTACTTTTAATTAACTAATTAAACCCACTTAAAACCCAAAAGGCTTAATCCCATGATTAACCAACCATGGTTAATAATCATGGTATTAACTTAATTTAAAAACCCTAGTTTACATGCACATGTGTGTGTAAGTCTAAGAAAATTTTGGAAAAATATTTATTAAATTAGGAAAAATATTTGAAACACAATTTGGTAAACTTTTTTTATTTAAAACCCATTATTTAAATATAATTATTCTCTAAACACATTCTAAGGTGTTATACATAGCATCGCAATATTTCTATATATCGCAACCCGTATTTTCGAAGTCAGTGCAGGAAAAGGAAAGCTTGCTCGAACATTACACCGCTCAAAAGATACGTCAACTCACTAATTTCAAATTTGGTATCAACCCAAAGGAGCAATCACAAATCAACATATCAGACAAAGCCCTAGACATCATTACAAGACCACAACAGAAGCCACCAAGCCCAAGGACCCCACATGGCCGCGGATCCGCAGCCAAAGACGGCTTAGGCCGCGGATCCGCGGCGGCTACAAGGGATCACCTCCTCATTTTTGGTGCACAACTCCTGTATCAGGGCCTAAAGTTCAGAAATGCATCTCATCTTCCAGAAGACTCCAGGGACTTCTACCAGATCAGCAAACACTTTGATCCACATTAAACTTACCTATCATTCTAGAACTTTCCTCCTAAACCCTAGCTTAAACCCTAAGCTAGCTCCTAAAAAACTCTCTCAACAAACTTTAGGAGGGAACTACCATTTCAAACCTAAGCCTAGGGTTCGGGAAGTCTATAAATAGAAGCCTAGACCTAGGGTGAAAGATCTTATCTTACATCTTGGAAAATCTTATCATCTTACATCCAATAGAGGGTGTGATTCATTTTAGCCAATCTCTTTCTTCATCCCCTTCCTCCTAAAGTCTAGTGAGAGGGCTTGTAGGAAACCCTAACCCTAATTCCAATTGAGATCAAGAATCCCGAGTACCCATTAAGCAAGAAGCCCGACAACCTTTACGAGCGAAGCCGATCTTCAACGGAGCAAGTGATCCGAGCCGATCCACGACTCACGAAGCCGAGCGACGCCCTATCAACAATCTAGATTCTTCTTCTTGTAGTTCTTGAAGCAAATGTAATCGAAATTGTTGAGATAAATAAAGGTGATAATCTTTTATCTTGCTTTCTTTAATTTCTGCATCATGATATCTTTACAATTAGTAAATCTTTTCTGTGTGGTGATGTGTGAATAAAACTCCGCTCGTCGAGGAGTCGAGACGGTCAATAGAATGATGATGTAACATAGCTTTAATCGATCCTTGAGTCCTACGAGCTTTGTAAACACTAGCAAGTTCAAGAAACGACGACCCATTTTGTTTCAATGCTTTCTTGATTGACATCGTTCGAAATTGGGGAGTTTGGATCGTTTCTTGAATTTGGTAGAGGCTAGAAAAGGAATGATATCGACGAAAGAACAAGGGTTATGAGATGAAACCCTAGTTTCACGAGAAAGCCCCAACTCTCGTCGATCATCATCAATCTAGTATCAATCCTTCGAAGGACAAGAACACGAAATCACCAGATTACATCACGTCTATCGACCCGATCGATTCCTACGAGCCTCTTTTAGATTCTTGACTGTTAATTGGAAAATATTATCGAAACCCAATTCTTGATTGTTTATCAGTTCTTGATTCTTGATTAAACATCGCGACACCTGAATCAATTGATAAATTCTTGAATCATGTTTTCTTTTCTTGTCAATTAAGTTTTCAATTCATGCATATAATAAAAACGAATCGTGCAATCCCTGTGGATGATCCGCACTCACTACAAGCTACATCCGACACCGGAGTTTGATTGCGGTCAAAATATTTTTTTTTGGTTGTGAAGTTCTTTATAAATTTTCTGATTACCGACACAAGAAACAGTTTCAATCAAATGGTACCGTTTTAGGAGACCTTTGAATTGATTCTTACTACACAACAGGAGAACTATCAATCAAAATGGCGCCGTTGCCGGGGATTACGCGCTAATTCGTTTACATTTTATAGTTTGAATTGAAAGAATTATTCCATTGTTACTTCTTGAAATCAAAATTCGTACAAACTCTTATACGTGTGTTGTGATTGATTGCAAGGTGATCTGGAGCATTCTGTGCTGTGGAAAATTTTTTTGGAATATACCAGAGAGCTGAGGGAGTCTACAGAGACTCTTTGAAGAAATTTGGTGGATTGAACCCTTGAAAGAACCGCGGAAGCGCGGCATTAGGAGGCATACGCGGCGGAACCGCCGCGTATTTGGGGGTTCTCTGCAAATTTTTTTGTTCAGGTACTTTCTTGCTCTCTCCCCTCTCCTCTTTTAGCTCCAATTAACCCTTTTCTGCAGGATTCTTTGCAAATAATCGCTGCGCAGCAAAAGCAAAATAAAAATTGTGCGTGATTTTTGATTCTTGGTTGTTTTGCATATTAAATACGGATAATAAGGGGCACGGCCAAATCCAAATTAGGTGGGGATTTCATTACCCTTCCTAGGTCCCGAAAACCACCAAACTTGCATCCGCATTGACCCCCATTAACTAAAAGAAATCTAGAGATGACTCTAAGGACTGTCGCGCTCAATTAGGACAGAAGAGGGCCGTGGGTAATTCATTGCTTATCCGCGTTTTCTTGTGGTGCCTAAGGCGAGTGTGTCTAAGGCTAGTGGTTTTTAATTAGGCCCACTACTTACGTAGTGGAGTACCTTCCCACTTACCTGGCACTTATCCGGCCACAGGGGGACAAAGAGGCAGTGGAGGATTTATCCTGCGACTTGTCTTTTGGCAGTTAGGAGCGGTCTAGAGCCGGACCTAGGTGACCATTAGATTTTAGGTTTGTGTGCTGCATTTGGTTTGTCGCATCATTTTTTTCAAAATCCGTCCCTTTTTCAAAAGCAAACACCGCATTCATTTACCCATAATTATAAGTCAACGCTGCCACTTGTACTAACCCTTTTTAGTACAAGATAGGCTGGACACAGGATTCTAGTGCCCGTTTAGTCCGCGTACCCCTTATCGACTCCGAAGTCGATATTTCTCCATTTACCTCTTCTTTACCTACTACCACTACCACACCGATGGACCCGAATCCATCAAACTTCTTTAACCCTAATCTGCCGCCGTCCGTTGGTGCGCAGAATCCTCCCCGCATTTCTATCCAGGAGAGATGCTATCCACATAAAGGTCCTCTTTCGACCTGCTTATCCACACCACCAGCCAATGGGGATAACTTTGAAATTAAGCCCGAGTATATCAATCTTTTACCCAAATACCACGGACTCGAGACTGAGGACGCTTACGTTTTCATTACCAAATTTGAAAACGTATGCGCAATGATGGGTACGTCACAACTTTCAGTGGATGCGATGCGTCTTCGACTTCTTCCATTTACATTGTGCGATATAGCCGAGAAGTGGCTATATAACACTACCGCACATTCTATTACGAATTGGGAAGAATTCGTCGCTGCATTCCTTAAGAAATTCTACCCACACCAAAAGACAGCTCGAATCCGTAGCGAACTGAACCAATTTGCCCAGCTCCCTGCTGAACCATTCTCTAAATACTTTGAACGTTTCAAGGATCTATTGGTTCAATGTCCTCATCACGGCATCCCGAGATGGGAGCTTTGCCGAATCATATATGAGGGCAGTAACCCTAGCACTAAACAGAGCCTTGAAAACATGTGTCAAGGTACTTTTATGACTAAGGATGATGGGGAAGCTTGGTGATACTTAGAAGAGTTCGCTGAAAAATCACTACAGTGGGAGAGTGGAACCCAACCATTGAATAGGGGTGGCGTTCACCAAATAGATGTGTCCATAGGTGTTCGAGCTGAAATGGCAGCAATGCAAAAGAAGCTCGACGCTATGGAACACAAATTTGCAGCAGCCTCACTAAATCTAATGTCACTCCCCAAAACTGTTTGTGGGTGCTGTTCTGATCCGTCACAATTAACGGAAGAATGTCCACTAATCTCTGCGTTTCAAGGTCACGAGCATTCTAATGCCGCATTTCAAAGACCTCGAAACGATCCATATTCTTCCACGTACAATCAGGGTTAGAGGAACCACCCGAATTTCGCTTGGAACCAAAATCAATCTCAAAACACGGTTCCAAACACAAATAATTTTCAAAGGGCTCTTCCTCCACCACAACAGCAACCTTTCCAAATCACTCAGCACCCCTACCAGTCACAAAATTTCCAAAACCAGGGCAACAATCCTGCACAGTCTAATCCTATGCAGTTGTCCTGTGCTGACGATTTCTCTCAATTCACTCAAACCATGAAATCACTTTTATCAAATTTCATGGACGTTTCAACTGAGGTTAGATCTTCTGTCAGTGAGATAAAGAAAAACTCAGCGTCACAAGCTGAGAGTATCAGATCGATGGAAGCTGAAATCGCACACCTCAAGGCCGAAATGAGTGCGAGAGAAAAAGGGAAACTTCCCTCTCAACCCCTATAGAATCCTGGGCATTACAATGTAAATGCCATCACAACGTTGAGATCGGGAAGAGTGCTGAATAATAATGCCGGGAAAGATATTGATAATACTGAAAATCATATCAGCACCCCGGCTGAGACCTTTCCACACACACACACTTCTCCTTCTGATCCTTCTTCTTCTACCAAACCACCTTCTCACGAGCCTATTCTCCAGTTCCCTTTAGGCTCGACACCTTCACCCAATCCTTATAGTTCTCCACAGACGGTCCCCACACCTCTTTTGGGACCTCGTCTACCCCCCTTTCCTTCTCCTATGATGGACCCTGCGCTTATTGCGAAAGCTCCTTACCCGAACCGGTTAAGGGGTAACAGAACGAGTCCTCATATGGAGAAAATTATAGAAATGTTCAAACAGGTTAACATCAATATCCCTCTCCTAGATGCGATTCAACAAGTCCCCGCTTATGCGAAAATTCTTAAGGACTTGTGCACTAGGAAGAGGAAGACTCAAGTGCCGAAGAAGGTCTTTATGTCTAATAATATCAGCACTTCTTTTATTCCCCAGCTACCAAAGAAACGAAAGGACCCAGGATGTCCTACAATATCGATTTCGATTGGGGGTAAAAACATAAATCGTGCTCTTTTAGACCTTGGCGCGAGTGTTAACCTGCTCCCTTATTCTGTATATGAGCAACTAGGGATTGGAGAGCTGAAACCTGCTCATTGCACTCTCCAGATGGCAGACCGATCTATCACCAAACCAAGGGGTGAATTAGAGGATGTGTTGATAAAGGTCGGGGAATTTGTTTTCCCTGTAGACTTCATTGTGCTCGACACACATCCTGTAGCAAACCCCCGGGGCCAAATTCCGGTGATTTTAGGTCGTCCTTTCCTTGCCACTTCCAACGCTGTTATAAACTGTAGAAACGGTTCAATGAACTTATCATTTGGAAATATGACCATTGAACTAAATACCTACAAAGTTGGAAGTCAGCCATCAGAACCCTCTGCTCATATTTTAGATGTGTGCTCTGTCCATGAGATCGCTCCTGATAGTTATGGAGCTGAGGAACTTTGCTTTACTGATCTCGATGACATTAGCACATCTCTGTTTGACTTTGCACAAGATCTTAGTGAGGACACTTCACCTACACTTGAGTCCTGCACTTCTGACTTTTCTCCACCCGAGTCTGTATCTTTCATAGGCTCTGAGCTTCTTTGTAAATCCAAAAATCAATCTATGATACCTCCTTCTATCATTTCTCCGCCTGAATTAGATCTCAAGGTTTTACCTTCTCACCTTAAATATGCATATCTTGGTGAGAAGGAGACTTTACCGGTTATAATATCCGCTTCTCTTGCATCAGAGCAAGAAAATGCACTTTTATCGTTATTAAGATCTAACAAAGAGGCGTTTGGTTGGAGTATGGCGGACATCAAAGGGATTAGTCCCTTGATAGTTGAACATTATATATATGTGATGGATGATGCCAGACCAACCCGAGAACCACAGAGACGGTTGAATCCCGTCATGAAGGAGGCGGTCATGAAAGAGATCGTCAAATGCTTAGATAGTGGTATTATATACCCCATCTCCGATAGCTAGTGGGTGAGTCCTATACATGTCGTTCCTAAGAAATCCGGCATCACAGTTATCACAAATGAGGCGAATGAGTTGATTCAGACACGCGCCCAAACTGGATGGCGTGTATGCATCGATTATAGAAAACTTAACGCTGCTACGAGGAAAGATCATTTTCCTCTACCATTTATTGATCAGATGCTGGAACGCTTAGCGGGACGAAAATACTATTGTTTTATGGACGGATACTCAGGCTATAATCAGGTCCCCATCGCCAAAAATGATCAAGATAAAACCACTTTTACTTGTCCTTTTGGTACCTTTGCTTACAGTCGCATGCCCTTCGGGCTATACAATGCTCCCGCTACCTTTCAGCGGTGTATGATGGGGATATTCTCTGATATGGTAGAGAATTTTTTGGAGATCTTTATGGACGACTTCTCGATTTTTGGAGACTCTTTTTCCGATTGCCTAGCGAATCTTGACGCTGTTCTTACTCGTTGCAAAGAGAAGAACTTGACTTTGAACTGGGAAAAATGCCATTTTATGGTCCAAGAAGGAATAGTCCTTGGACATGTCATTTCACAGAAAGGCATTGAGGTTGACAGAGCTAAAGTAGATGTCATTCAAAACCTCCCTCATCCCAAAAGCGTCAAAGATATTCGCTCTTTCCTTGGCCATGCGGGCTTTTATAGGAGATTCATTAAGGACTTTAGCAAAATTGCTAGACCTTTAACTCTTCTACTGGCCAAGGATGCGACCTTCCACTTTGACTCGGATTGCGAGACAGCTTTCGACTCACTTAAACACTCACTCACTTCAGCCCCCGTTTTATCATCACCAAACTGGGACTACCCTTTTGAGCTGATGTGTGACGCATCTGATTTTGTAGTAGGTGCAGTCTTAGGACAGCACATTGAAAAGATGCCACACGTGATTTACTATGCTAGTAAGACCCTGAATGATGCGCAAATCAATTATACAACTACAGAGAAAGAACTTTTAGTGGTTGTATTTGCATTAGAAAAAATCAGGCCTTACTTAATCGGCTCACCTATAGTTGTGCATACTGACCATTCCGCTTTAAAACATCTTCTGGCGAAGAAAGATGCAAAAGGTCGACTAATACGTTGGATCCTTCTGTTATAAGAATTCGATCTTGTTATCAAAGATAAGAAAGGATGTGAAAACGTAGTAGCCGACCACCTTTCACGCATTGTTTCTTCCCCTGTGACCCTGCCGATCAATGACTCGTTCCCTGACGAGCAACTCTTGAGCGTATCCACTGAACCATGGTTCAGGGATATTGTGAACTATCATGCCACGGGACTGATACCCAGCGATTGGTCGAAACAGGACAAATACCGCTTTCTATCCCAAGTAAAACACTATTACTGCGACGAGCCCTATTTGTTTAAATATTGTCCTGATCAGATCATTCGCCGGTGCGTCCTAAATGAAGAGTTCAAGAGTGTTCTTTCATTTTGTCATGATCAGGCCTGTGGGGGTCACTTTGGTCCAAGAAAGACAGCGGAAAAGGTTTTGCAATGTGGATTTTATTGGCCGACCTTATTCAAGGACGCATTTGAGCATTGCAAAACCTGTACACAATGTCAGTATACGGGTAGAATATCCCAGAGGAATGAAATGCCTCAGCAACCCATTCTGGTTGTTGAAATGTTTGATGTTTGGGGTATAGATTTTATAGGTCCTTTTCCCAAATCCTTTGGGAATCTGTACATATTGCTGGCAGTTGATTATGTCTCAAAGTGGGTAGAAGCCATTCCATGTCGCACTAATGACAAGAAAGTTGTCATTAAGTTCTTAAAAGAGAATATCTTTTCGCGATTTGGACACCCACGCGCTATCATTAGCGATAATGGGACACACTTCTGCAACTGGTCTTTCGAGACTCTGATGCGAAAATACTCAATCAACCACCGACTTTCTACACCCTATCACCCCCAAACAAGCGGGCAGGCTGAAATCTCAAACAGACAAATCAAACTTATCCTGGAGAAAACTGTTGCTAAAAATAGAAAAGACTGGTCGACCAAATTGACGGATGCTCTTTGGGCATTCAGGACTGCATATAAGACCGACCTAGGAATGTCTCCATATAGGATAGTGTTTGGTAAAGCATGTCATTTACCTGTCGAAATAGAGCATAAAGGATTGTGGGCTATAAAGGAAATAAATTTTGATCTAAACCTTGCTTGCATCTTTCGGAAGCTGCAACTTAACGAGCTAAGCGAACTCCGCGATGAAGCTTATGATAATGCTGTAATCACAAAGAATAGGACTAAGGTTTTTCATGATAAAAACATTGTAAGGAAAACATTTTTACCTGGTCAACAAGTCTTTCTTTATGATTCACGATTACACCTTCACGCGGGTAAGCTCCGATCTCGATGGAAGGGACCTTTTGTTGTGCGGTCTGTATACCCGCACGGGGCAGTAGAAGTTGAAAATGTTAAAAACGGCATTGTTTTCAAAGTAAATGGACCTAGATTAAAGTCGTATTTTTTCACTGACCCCACGGAGGAGCTCTTGTTATTACAAGAGCCAGTTTATTTGAATTAAAATTCCTCCGTCTCACCTTCATATCCAGTATATCATTGCATCATCTTTTGAATGAAGGTGAGTAAAAGATAAGTTTGGGGGAAGTTCTTCACTTATATATTTTGCCCCCACTAATAATTCCTCCCAGATTTACAGGTTTTTGTAGATATAACTGTCGGCAACAGTGAGGACACTGTTGAAAACAAATTTGGGTGAGGTTTGTGCTTATTTTTTGGCATCATTTGCATATCATCTGCATAAGCACAAACCATTTCTTTTAAAAATCTATAAAAATTGAAAAATTTTCAAAACCCATAAAAATTTAAAAATTTTCAAATATAAAATTAATTTTAATATTTACACTTTTTTTGTATATAAATAAGATAATGAAAGT
This sequence comes from Agapanthus africanus, assembly GCA_030015575.1. NCBI lineage: Eukaryota > Viridiplantae > Streptophyta > Magnoliopsida > Asparagales > Amaryllidaceae > Agapanthus > Agapanthus africanus. The sequence goes on from CM057337.1 coordinate 547,811,917, forward strand.
TTAGATAGTGAAAAATTACATCCATGAGATTGGAAAATTTTTAGAAAACTAAGAAAATTAGAAGTTTTCTTATACGAACTAGTAATAAGTAGTTATGAGCCGTTGTCCCAAGGGTTAGTAAGATGAAAGACATCACTAATCTGAGGATAAAAGTAAGTCTGAAAAATAGTTTCTATTCTGGAAGCCAAACATTTTGAACGTTGATACCCTGCTATTCGCACTTACACACGTCTTGAAGCCTGGGATAGTAGAGGATACCTTGAAATGCTCTTGTCTTAAAGCCAAAAGTATGAAGGAAATAAAAAGAAAAAAAAATGATGAATAAAAATATAAAGTGGTGAGAAAAATGGACACTGGATTTTGTTATCACCGACGGCAATAAAAATGTATAGCGAGGGTGCTTTTTCACCTAGTGCCCTAAGGCCAACTGGTCTGGGAGTCACTGCTATGCCTGAGGTGGTGCAAGACGAGGAAAATACACCAAGTAAGCAAGCATATGAGTAATCGGTCGGTTAGTACCTCAAGAAGTATTAACGGTCGCATGAAAGTGTGTGAGCAATCTCATCTAAATATTCATTAATTAAAAAGTACTGAGGCTGATGGGCAAGAGTATGATAGCTTGAATTGAATTCTCCGGGTGTAGGGATGTCTTTACACACACGCGGGGTGATATGATCGATGTTTGGAATAAAGATATGAATGAAGAATAAGACGATGTTTTATTGAGGGAGGACGTGATTTCTGACATCTTTTCATGACCATTAAGATAGGGCTCATGACAACCGAAAAGCTAGCTTAGTTGGAAACCCTAATTTTCAAAGCTTTTCTTTTACGATTCTTTTCTTTAAATGTAATATTCATGATCTTGCTTTTATTATTGGATTTTTTGGGTGCAATCCGCTGAAAACCCTCAGGAGACAACACTCCTCCTACTAGGGACACCTAGAGGTTTAAAGGCTTGTTGCACGTGCTCAGTGCAATCATGCTGCCTACGAAAGTGTGCTAGTTAGTTTTTCTCTTTCTTTATTTTCTCCTTCTCTTTTTAATAAAACATTCGCTCGAGACGATCGAAATTAAGTTTGGGGGTATTTGATCAGTCGAAAATATTGCATATTTTAACCGGCAATTTCCCTATCATCGGCATACATATAGAAGTGTTCGGTATCCGTATTTCACATATTAGCAAATCTATCACAGATTATCAGATTACATGTACTAGACCTTAAAACCGGCATTTCTAGGGAAATTGACTGCATTGCATGGCATCGCAATATTTCTATATATCGCAACCCGTATTTTCGAAGTCTGTGCAGGAAAAGGAAAGCTTGCTCGAACATTACACCGCTCAAAAGATACGTCAACTCACTAATTTCAAATCTGGTATCAACCCAAAGGAGCAATCAGAAATCAACATATCAGACAAAGCCCTAGACATCATTACAAGACCACAACAGAAGCCACCAAGCCCAAGGACCCCACATGGCCGCGGATCCGCGGCCAGAGACGGCTTAGGCCGTGGATCCGCGGCGGCTACAAGGGATCACCTCCTCATTTTTGGTGCACAACTCCTGTATCAGGGCCTAAAGTTCAGAAATGCATCTCATCTTCCAGAAGACTCCAAGGACTTCTACCAGATCAGCAAACACTTTGATCCACATTAAACTAGCCTATCATTCTAGAACTTTCCTCCTAAACCCTAGCTTAAACCCTAAGCTAGCTCCTAACAAACTCTCTCAACAAACTTTGGGAGGGAACTACCATTTCAAACCTAAGCCTAGGGTTTGGAATGTCTATAAATAGAAGCCTAGACCTAGGGTGAAAGATCTTATCTTACATCTTGGAAAATCTTATCATCTTACATCCAATAGAGGGTGTGATTCATTTTAGCCAATCTCTTTTTTCATCCCCTTCCTCCTCAAGTCTAGTGAGAGGGCTTGTAGGAAACCCTAACCCTAATTCCACTTGAGATCAAGAATCCCGATTACCCATTAAGCAAGAAGCCCGACAACCTTTACGAGCGAAGCCGATCTTCAACGGAGCAAGCGATCCGAGCCGATCCACGACTCACGAAGCCGAGCGACGCCCTATCAACAATCTAGATTCTTCTTCTTGTAGTTCTTGAAGCAAATGTAATCAAAATTGTTGAGATCAATAAAGGTGATATTCTTTTATCTTGCTTTCTTTAATTTCTGCATCATGATATCTTTACAATTAGTAAATCTTTTCTGTGTGGTGATGTGTGAATAAAACTCCGCTCGTCGAGGAGTCGAGACGGTCAATAGAATGATGATGTAACATAGCTTTAATCGATCCTTGAGTCCTACGAGCTTTGTAAACCCTAGCAAGTTCAAGAAACGACGACCCATTTTGTTTCAATGCTTTCTTGATTGACATCGTTCGAAATTGGGGAGTTTGGATCGTTTCTTGAATTTGGTAGAGGCTAGAAAAAGAATGATATCGACGAAAGAACAAGGGTTATGAGATGAAACCCTAGTTTCACGAGAAAGCCCCAACTCTCGTCGATCATCATCAATCTAGTATCAATCCTTCGAAGGACAAGAACACGAAATCACCAGATTACATCACGTCTATCGACCCGATCGATTCCTACGAGCCTCTCTTAGATTCTTGACTATTAATTGGAAAATATTATCGAAACCCAATTCTTGATTATTTATCAGTTCTTGATTCTTGATTAAACATCGTGACACCTGAATCAATTGATAAATTCTTGAATCATGTTTTCTTTTCTTGTCAATTAAGTTTTCAATTCAAGCATATAATAAAAACGAATCGTGCAATCCCTATGGACGATCCGCACTCACTACAAACTACATCCGACACCGAAGTTTGATTGCGGTCAAAATATTTTTTTTGGTTGTGAAGTTTTTTATAAATTTTCTGATTACCGACACAAGAAACAGTTTCAATCAAATGGTACCGTTTTAGGAGACCTTTGAATTGATTCTTACTATACAACGGGAAAACTATCAATCAGCCATCACTGTACATTGGATGTATATTGTAGTGGATGCTGGGACATATATAGGGAGGACTTTCTTGCTCGACATGATAGTATGTTATCTGTTTACTCTTTACCTTAACGTGTACATTGATTGTCTCTCTATTACATGTTGGTAAAGCCCTTAGGATGTGTACTTGACTACCTGGACTATGATGCGGATCATACTAGTTGGGACATGGTAGTCCATAAGTACATCCTTCAAAGTCCCTAGTCGTGGGTGTATCGAGACAGGGCATCGATATACCAGAGTAAACTAGCGTATACCGACTCGACCCATATAGATGGGCGATGGATGATCCCATATCCATTGGTGTTTGACAACAGAGATAATGTGCGGTTGCTCAGTAGAGACTGGGTACACTGGACGGACTCGCCGAGAACTCCCAGATGGTATTAAACCTTACGTCAGATGGCAGTTCTCTGGTGACACTGGTACAGACTAGTCTGTTGACCCGAGATCGTCATAGAGTCTTGTGTGGTTCCCACTGTTCTTTGATTTCCATCTTACCACATCCAAGAGGGCATGCAAAACGGTGGTTTTTGGATACAGTCCCGAATCACATGGAGGCAACGAGCGATAGGAGGGGATTCATCTCTCCCGGTGTAGGGGTTGATGTTGCGCTGTGTTCGATTAGCTATAACAGGAAATCCATGGCCAGGGTTGCTGAGATTTACTGGCAAGTGTTACCAGTAGTTTCTCGAATTGTTATAGACCTCATATCGACACGACTTATCGAGCTATTGGGGTCTGACGTTTACCACCCGTAGGCGAGATATGCGACATATCAGACGAATAGACCGGACTGTACGGTAAGTGTTACTGGTTGGATTCACAGGAGTGTGAGCGGGCTTGCTCGTCGATCTTCTGATTGCTCAATACCCGGGTGGCCGTTACGTTTAGCAGACCGCTTGCGGCTTGTGGGTGTTTGATATGATCATCACATGCTGCCGGCGTATTGACGAGTCTTAAGAGTCCTACACAGAGCTTTCCTGGCTCAAGCAAAACGAAATAGGAGCGCATATGAAATATGTGCGGGACCGAGAATGATACCAGTATGTGATACTGTATTCTATTCTCGCGATTTGTGACATTGATCGGTTATATGCGATATAGCCGGGTTATCAGATCAAGTGTTGATTCGATAAGTTGTTACTGTTGATATTAGTCGGTTATATGCGATATGACCAGATCATTAAATCAAGTGTTGATTTAATGATTTAATGCATAATTATATATTTGATATATTACTTTGTATTAACTAGTATCGGTTCACTTTAAATGGATTTTCTCACTTGATGTGCACATTGTATATGTGATATATTTTTGTGCATTTGATTGTATCATATTTGATGATACATGATTGCTAGGGTTTGTGTAAAGAATTAAAACTTGGTTAAATAAATGGTTAGGGTTTTTATTTGATTGTTTATTCATTTATCTATTTATTTTTGGATTAAATAAATGAGAAATTAAAACAAAAGGTTGCTTTTCTTCATGAAGCTTGTTGAAGCTTCATGAAGCTTTGACCAATTTAACCATTTTGTCTTCATCTCCTTAACCCTAACCATTCCTTTAACCTTGGTCGATTCTCTACACATAACTATAGTTAAAATTATGATAAAGATTGATTTTTCTATTCTATTCTAATAACTTATCATAATATTATCTTCTTTTTCTTCATCTTCTACTTGAAGAAAAAGCTTGCCTCATCAATGGCAACTTGATGAAAAGAGTGAGAAATCCAATTCTAAAGTGAACCCACCTCCTATTTCTTCATCCTCTACCTCTTGCCAAGTAGTATAGGGTGTTTTCTTCACAAGTTTCATGACTTGGTGAAGTGGGAGCTTGATCTTGCGATGCCTCGACGTAGATCATCTTCGGCACGAAGCCGACGACCTTGCCCGCCCATTTCTCCGATGAAGCCGACGCTAGAGCCCGGGATTCGATTTGGACAGCGAGGAGACTTCATTGCGTAGCTATGGAGGTGGAGAACCGGATCTACAAAGGTTGTATTTCCGTTCTCTTAGTTAATTTGTTAACTAGTTGCTTGTTTCGCCTAAAATTTTAGTTAACGATCCGTAGTCTAGGGTTTCTCGGCACCGTAAAATTATAAATTGGCAAGGTTGATGCCTTGTGATACCTCTTGGGAGTGCCTAGGAACCCTACAGTGGTATCAGAGCCTAGCTAGAGCCTTAGGCGATGCGTAGATGGAATTAGAAGTCCGTTCGAACCAAAACCAAAACCCTAAAATGCTCTCTGGACAATTTCCGAAATCTGGTCTTTTTCGAAATTAAAAATATGCAGAAAAATCAGCAGGAGATTTTAAGAATTACAGTGAAATTCGATTGACTAATTCCTCTAAACTGCGGCTGAACCGCGGCAATAGCATGGCTATTGCGGCGGTTCCACGGCCAAGAAGTCAAATCATGTTTTACTTTTTGCACAGTAATTCTTAGTTTGAAGTGCTGGTTTTCCTGGAAATTTTTAATATTTTTTCAAGAGTTGAATTTTCTGGGTTGTATTGGGGACTCGGTGTATCGATCGGATTGTATAATTTTGTCAGTGTGTTTTTCCGGGTATTTTTAGAATATGTTAAAAAATTCGACCGGATATAAATACCCAATTTTTCCCCTGTCGGGAAATTTCCAAGAGTTGGATTTTTCCGTGGTTTAACGACGTTCTAAGTAGTGCAAGTAACGCGATGGACCCTCTAGAAGACAACAAACCTTAACTCGATTATGTGACCGTCTTGAACTGCCCTTTGAACCTTCGGGTTTGGGGCAGTACGGCGTGCCACATGTGAGGCGTTGGCTTGATCCTTCTACGGCTGGACCGTTGGTACTGAGGCACGAACTGAATGCTGTTAGACTTATTTCATGTGTTGAGCTGTATCGGGAAAACTTAGGTGTTCGATTGTTCAATCGGAAAGTTTAACATTTTCTATTTATCTGGAATGTGATACAATAATTAGAATTCACAAGTAGTTATGAGATAACAGAATGAATGTTATAAATGTCGCACTTTAGTCTCACTTGATCGGTTGCCACGGAATTTTGATGCGATCAAAAGTCCGTCGCAATCACGTAGCGTACGCGGATACTCGTCGGGTAAACTTAACAGACAGCCTCACATCATAGCCCCGACCAGGTGACTGTAGGAGAACCCCGTCGCCGAAAGCATCCGTCCGGGTGCTCGCGGTAGCGGTGTTCCGCCTTGGTGCACTTCGTCGACGGCATCGGGGGTGCGGCCGTCTACTGAAGTTTACGACGAGCATTCGATCAGGATGTCGGGAATCTTGTTGAATTGCCCGACTTGATATTGAAAAGAGTTTTCGATTTTGAGACTAAAATGCGGGGTTTATAATTGTTAGGCATGCGATGTCTAAGGAATTCATTTGGTCAGGCATGCGATGTCTGAGGAGGTTGCGGATTCCAACTGTTGTAGTTTTACACTTTTTTTCTGTGACCGTAAGTGTAATATGTGATATCGCCGGTTTCGTTGCTATATGTCAACGACAATTGGGATGCGCATATTTACTTACGTTGATGACATGTGATGTTATGTGTTGCTGGATATGTTATATTGGATTGTCGTGTTTGAATAGCCGGGGTTTTTTATGTGAGATGAGTGTTTTTCATTTTCATTCATGTAAAAACTTGTATGTAATATTCTTTTATTGGGGCACTTCCAGGTTGCGGAAGATGTCACCCATTGTATATTATTTACTTTTCCGCACTAGGATAGACCCAAGGAGGAGAGCACAAGTAACCGGGTTCTGGAGTCCAGTAGGAGACCAACTTGAGGAGTAGAGTCCGGGTCTCCTAACTCTAGAATTGGTAGCGTTGCTTGCCGCTCTCGTAGGGGTCTAGGGGTGTGGGTTTGGCTATTCATCGCGACCGTGGAATCCGTATTTTATACTGGCTCGTATTAAAAACACGGACGTCCTAGTATATCAAATATTTCATATGATTCTTCTGCTGCGATATCTGTGATGTGATCATGTGATATGTTCAGTGATGGATACTGTATATAGTATACATGATATATTATATAGACGTTACTTATGTTTTACACCCGCGCTAGCCCTGCCCCGCTCTGCCGTTCGTTACCTAACCTAACGGTGCATAAGGGGACATCGAGGTGAATGCGGATGGCATAAGTGTACGTTGTATTTATCTGTGATGTTTAGCTATTTAAATGATGGGACTTCATTAATGAGATTAATGAAATAAAAGAAACCTAAGATGTTGTAGAATCGAATTTCAAAAATAAAACAGGTAGCTACAGTTCTTGCTTTGCACAGCGGTATATGCGATATATCCTGCACCTTATTCGATGAGGAAAGGATCGAGATCCCTTCACCGGGAGTGACTCCTTTAGAAAAACTAGAAAAGCCTCAAAAACACTCCATTTTTAAAATCACTTGATTCTACAACGATATCAAGTTCATTACGCAATAGGTTTTCAGAAAAACCTGTCGTAGCCCTCCGTCATTTCAAATAAGTTGTATATAGTATTCGTGCTGCATTTGTTAGCTTTCGTCAAGGTGCAGTGTGCGGTAGCTATATGCTGCTTATCTGCCAGCATACGATGCGATTGGATTAGGATAGTCGTGCGGCTTTGTTGGCTTTCGTCAAGGGTCGTGCGGGTGGGTTTAATTCAATCAAGAAATGTACGGGTTGAACTTGACTAGCGCGTTATGGTTTGTTGGCTTTCGTCAAGGTCATAGCATGTTAGGGGAAAAATATTATCGGGGATTTCAAGTGTTGAAATTTGCAATGAGATTGCATACCTTCTATGAGATAGTTCGATCCCGATACCCGCTACGAGTAAGAGTTACTCCTGGGAGAGTTTTACACATTACAATTAGCCGATCAAGTAGGTGTCTAGAAAGGTGTCAACGGGGTTATGCCTCTGGGAAAACGAGGTTTACATTAATTAGGTTCGTGCGAAAGCACGGGGGACCTCCCTCAAAGTACCGACACTGGCCTGGCTGAAAGATTGGCGAACTTGTAGTGTGTAATTAATCCCGGCTGGTCTTTCCTTTTAGGGTTTGAAGGAAGATTTGATAAAAAGCAGTGGGAGCCATCCTGATTAGATAAAATAAAAACCAATCTATTCTTGCAAGAGCGCACGCTGAGTGTTTTCTTCTCTCTCTCTCCAGGTAGCGACCATATCATGCCTTAATCAAGATAATAATACGGATTATTGACCGAACCCGCTTGTTATACTGAGCTGGGGAACATTGGTCCCGCTTCACCTTATAATTGTTATAAGACAGAGCAGGAAATTGGGGAATACCAGATTTCCCGTGCCGCCCAAACGAAGAGAGTGCATGCTGATGCATCATCTTCGGGTGTGTTCATTACAATGAACTGTTTCTCAGTATCCTCTGCGTCCTGGTATTTGATACCGGATCAGGATCCCAGATATGTAATCTGTTACATAGGGCTACAGACAGGTAGAAAACTAAGTACGGGTGATAAGTTTCATGAGACAGAAAACGGGGCAAGTGTTGCAGTCAAGTCTGTTGGTCACTGTCACCCTGTATTACCAATACAATGATTCTGAACGAATGTTATTAGATACCGAACCTGATATACAAAATCATATCACTCTCTTTATTAGTAAAGAAATGATAAAATTTTGTATTGTTGGATAATGTTTTGAACATTTCCTATATCAAAAGTTGATCGGTTCAGGCACGTTATCTAAAAGCATTGATGTTCTAAATCAAACTACAGTTCTAAGTATACGGAATACACACAAGAGGAAGAGTTCAGAAATGAACGAATTCTTCTTAAGGCATTGTAGACTAGGTCATATCAATTGGACCCGACTGGCTGTAGTTACATGTAGATGCATATTTAAATCAGTTTGAATTTACATCTTGTGAAACTCGCCAGTCATGTCACAAAGATACGATGACACCAGCTCTGTTTATTGGAAACAGAGAAAGAGTTAGTGAACTCTTGGGATGATACATGTTGATGTATGAAGGTCCCCTGTCTACACATACCAAGACCGGTTCTTTGTACTTCATTACATTCTCTGATAATCTCTCAAGATTCAGACATATGTTCCTGTTGAAACACAAGTCCGAACCTTTTGAGATATTCACAGAATATAAGTTAGAAGTAGAGAACCAAAATACGGGTATAAGTATTATGTCCTTTGATGTGATCAGGGAGGAGAATACTTGAGCACGGAAATCCTAAACTATTCTAAAGGAGAATGAGATTCTCTCTCAGCATTACTCCTCCGAATACACCATAGCACGATGGTAAATCGGGGTGGAGCAGATACACCCTATATGATAAGGTGTGCTCCATGATGAGTACTACTGAGTTACCTATTTCCTTTTGGGAGTTATGCGCTTGAGAAGCTGCAAACCTATTGAAAAGGGTTCGAATCAAATCAGTTGCCTACCACTCAATATGAGATATGGTATGGGAAGAGCCCATGTCTTAAGTTAGTTAAGATTTAGGGTTGTCCGGCCTATGTCTAAAAGCAAAATCCGGACAAGCTCGAGGCAAGGTCTATAATGTAGAACTGGAAATGTTCCAGCCATACAAACTGCAGCTGATGATTTGATAGAACCAAAGGATTCATTAGATTCGAACGAACCTCAGCCTCTCCGCCGATCTAGTAGGGTTCCTCACCCACCTGAGAGATAATTCTGTTTCTCTATGACAGTGGGAGCGAGGAATGCATCATGAGATGATGACCTAACTAGCTTCGAGCTTGCCATCTGGAGTAAGACTCTGTAAGAATGGCTGGATGCTTAGTGATCTGAGATGGAATCCATGTACACCAACAAAGTATGGACTTTGGTTGCTATATCTGAAGGGTTAAATCCCTATCAGGAGCAAGTAAATCTTGAGAAGATTACTTGATGTAGATGGAAAAGTTGAGACTTTCAAAGCTAGACTAGTTAAAGGTTTTCGTCATCGACCAGGCGTGGACAATGATGAAACCTTTTCCAGTACCTATGCTTAAGTCCATCCAGATACTATTTGCTACGGCTACATACCATGACTACGATATCTGGCGGTTGGGTGTCATGACTGCTTTTCTAAATGATGTTTTAGAAGAGTGCGTCTATAAGTACACAGCCAGAGGGCCTCGTAGACAGTGGGAGCAGCGGAAACGTGTGCAAGATGCTTTATAGGATAAAGCAGGCATCGCGGAGTTGGAACATCTGTTTTGATGGATTAGTCAAAGAAGTTGACATCATCAAAATGGTAGATAAACCTTGTATATACAAAAAGGTAGTAGGGAGTATGGTGGCGATCCTCGTAGAGTACGTGGATAACAAACTCTTGATAGGGAAGGAGTTTCCTATGCTACGCTCGATCAATCTCCGCTTATCACAATGATTCTCCACATAGGATCAAGATGATACCTCCTAAATCCCGGATTTTGGATCTATGAGATCGATCTAATTGGATGTTAGGATACTCACTAGCTGTAGTGAGATGGTATCAATCGACCCTGGGGAGAATCACTGGAAGTGTTCCAGGGTGATAAAGACGACTGAATTTCAGTCACAGGCATTGTCTTTACCCTCAGTAAAGGAACGGTATGTTGGAAGAGTTCCAAGCTAAATACCATGGCATACTAGACGATAAAGGCAGGATACATCGCTACTTAAGATGCTACCAAAGAGGCTGTTTGGGTGTATACAGGTTCATGAGATGAACCACGTTCCTACCATTGTGAGACAAAGGAGTTGTGGCTTATGCCAAGGAACGCCGGTCCCATCAGTGATCCAGACATATTCTAAGACAGTATCACCTGATCATGGAGATGGTTGATCTCTAAGGGATCGAGGTTAGGAGAGTAGACTCAGAGGACGACACGGCGGATCCACTCACGAAGGCCTATTCCCAGAGAGAGACTTTTATGGGATGGTTGAGTATGAGATACTACAATCACTGCTATCAGATGGCCCTAGTGCAAGTGGAAGATTGTTAGTTATATGTATGCCCTAGAGGCCATCACTGTACATTGGATGTATATTATAGTGGATGCTGGGACATATATAGGGAGTACTTTCTTGCTCGACATGATAGTATGCTATCTGGTTACTCTTTACCTTAACGTGTACATTGATTGTATCTCTGTTACATGTTGGTAAAGCCCTTAGGATGTGTACTTGACTACCTGGACTATGATGCGGATCATACTAGTGGGGACATGGTAGTCCATAAGTACATCCTTCAAAGTCCCTAGTCGTGGGTGTATCGAGACGGGGCATCGATATACCAGAGTAGACTAGCGTATACCTTCTCGACCCATATAGATGGGCGATGGATGATCCCATATCCATTGGTGTTTGACATCAGAGATAATGTACGGGTGCTCAGTAGAGACTGGGTACACTGGACGGACTCGCCGAGAACTCCCAGATGGTATTATACCTTACGTCAGATGGCAGTTCTCTGGTGACACTGGTACAGAGTAGTCTGTTGACCCGAGATCGTCATAGAGTCTTGTGTGGTTCCTACTGTGCTTTGATTTCCATCTTACCACGTCCAAGAGGGCATGCAAAACGGTGGTTTTTGGGTACAGTCCCGAATTACATGGAGGCAATGAGCGATAGGAGGGGATTCGTCTCTCCCGGTATAGGGGGTTGATGTTGCGCTGTGTTCGATTAGCTATGACAGGAAATCCCTGGCCAGGGTTGCTGAGATTTACTGGTTAGTGTTACCAGTAGTTTCTCGAATTGTTATAGACCTCATATCGACACGACTTATCGAGCTATTGGGGTCTGACGTTTACCACCCCTAGGCGAGATATGCGACATATCAGACGAATAGACCAGACTGTACGGTAAGTGTTACTGGTTGGATTCACAGGAGTGTGAGCGGGCTTGCTCGTCGATCTTCTGATCGCTCAATACCCGGGTGGCCGTTACGTTTAGCAGACCGCTTGCGGCTTGTGGGTGTTTGACATGATCATCACCTGCTGCCGGCGTATTGACGAGTCTTTAGAGTCCTACACAGAGGTTTCCTGGCTCAAGCAAAACAAAATAGGACCGCATATGAGATATGTGCGGGACCGAGAATGATACCAGTATGTGATACTGTATTCGATTCTCGCGATTTGTGACATTGATCGGTTATATGCCATATAACCGGGTTATCGGATCAAGTGTTGATTCGATAAGTTGTTACTGTTGATATTAGTCGGTTATATGCGATATGACCGGATCATTAAATCAAGTGTTGATTTAATGATTTAATGCATAATTATATATTTGATATATTACTTTGCATTAACTAGTATAGGTTCACTTTAAATGGATTTTCTCACTTGATGTGCACATTGTATATGTGATATATTTTTGTGCATTTGATTGTACATATTTGATGATACATGATTCCTAGGGTTTGTGTAAAGAATTAAACCTTGGTTAAATAAATGGTTAGGGGTTTTATTTGATTATTCATTCATTTATCTATTTATTTTTGGATTAAATAAATGAGAAATGAAAACAAAAGGTTGCTTTTCTTCATGAAGCTTGTTGAAGCTTCATGAAGCTTTGACCAATGTAACCATTTTGTCTTCATCTCTTTAACCTTAACCATTCCTTTAACCTTGGTCGATTCTCTACACATAACTATAGTTAAAATTATGATAAGGATTGATTTTTCTATTCTATTCTAATAACTTATCATAATATTATTATCTTCTTCTTCATCTTCTACTTGAAGAAAAAGCTTGCCTCATCAATGGCAACTTGATGAAAAGAGTGAGAAATCCAATTCTAAAGTGAACCCACCTCCTATTTCTTCATCCTCTACCTCTTGCCAAGTAGTATAGGGTGTTTTCTTCACAAGTTTCATGACTTGGTGAAGTGGGAGCTTGATCTTACGATGACGTAGATCACCTTCGGCAAGAAGCCGACGACCTTGCCTACCCATTTCTCCGATGAAGCCGACGCTAGTGCCCGGGATTCGATTTGGACAGCGAGGAGACTTCATTGCAGAGCTATGTAGGTGGAGAACCGGATCTACAAAGGTTGTATTTCCGTTCTCTTAGTTAATTTGTTAACTAGTTGCTTGTTTCGCCTAAAATTCTAGTTAACGATCCGTAGTCTAGGCTTTCTCGGCACCGTAAAATTATAAATTGGCATGGTTGATGCCTTGTGAGACCTCTTGGGAGTGTCTAGGAACCCTACATGAAGAAATAGGAAGTGGGTTCACTTTGGATTTGGATTTCTCACTTGATTTCATCACTTGAAATTTTTCTAGCAAGCTTTTCTTCTTCATGAAGAAGAAGAAGAAGAAGAAGAAGAAAAGAAAAATTAATTATCAAAATAGAAAATCAAGTGAAGCCTTATCATATTGCAACCATGAGTGAGTTAACCTTTGTAGAGAGAAACTAGGGTTTAGGTAATGGTTAGGTTTACGAGCAAAACAAACTGGTCAAGACTTTCAAAGCTTCATGAAGCTTCAAGAATAAAACAAAGAAAGCCACCATTTCATTTCTTGCCAAAAATAAATAAATAAGATAAATAAATAAGTTAAAACCCTAATCATTAACCTAAACATGGTTCAAAGCATACACACACCCAAGTTTGCATGTATCATCAAACATGATACAGACTAGTGCAGAAACATATATCATATATACAATGTGCACAATCTAGTGAGAAAATCAATCTTAAGTGAACCAATATTAGTTAATGTAAAGTAATATATCAAAATATAATTATACATTTAAATCATTAAATCAACACTTGATTTAATGATCCGGTCATATCGCATATAACCGACTAATATCTAGTGTATCAATGTATCGAATCAACAATTAATTCGGTAACCTGGCTATATCACATATAACCGTCCCATGATACAAATTGTGAGAATCGAAAACAGTATCACATACTGGAATTATTCTCGGTCCCGCACATATCTCATATGCGCTCCTATTTCGTTTCGCTTGAGCCAGGAAACCACTGTGTTGGACTCTAAAGACTCGTCAATACGCCGGCAGCAGGTGATGATCATATCAAACACCCACAAGCCGCAAGCGGTCTGCTAAACGTAACGGCCACCCGGGTATTGAGCGATCAGAAGATCAACGAGCAAGCCCGCTCACACTCCTGTGAATCCAACTAGTAACACTTACCGTACAGTCCGGTCTCGTCGTCTGATATGTCGCATATCTCGCCTAGGGGTGGTAAACGTCAGACCCCAGTAGCTCGATAAGTCGTGTCGATATGAGTTCTATAACAGTTCGAGAAACTACTGGTAACACTTACCAATAAATCTCGGCAACCCTAGCCTGGGATTTCCGGTTATAGCCAATCGAACACAGCGCAACATCAACTCCCTATACCTGTAGAGACGAATCCCCTCCTATCGCTCATTGTCTCCATGTGATTCTGGAATGTACCCAAAAACCACCGTTTTGCACGCCCCCTTAGACGTGGTAAGCTGGAAATCAAAGTACAGTGGGAATCACTCAAGTCTCTATGACGATCTCGGGTCTACAGACTAACCTGTACCAGTGTCACCAGAGAACTGCCATCTGACGTAAGGTATAATACCATCTTGGAGTTCTCGGCGAGTCCGTCCAGTGTACCCAGTCTCCACTGAGCACCCGTATATCATCTCTGATGTCAAACACCAATGGATATGGGATCATCCATCGCCCATCTTTGTGGGTCGAGAAGGTATACGCTAGTCTACTCTGTTATATCGATGCCCCGTCTCGATACACCCACGACTAGGGACCTTGAAGGATGTACTTATGGACTACCATGTCCCCACTAGCATGATCTGCATCATAATCCAGGTAGTCAAGTACACATCCTAAGGGCTTTACCAACATGTAACAGAGAGACAATCGGTGTACACGTTAAGATAAAGAGCAACCAGATAGTATACTATCATGTCGAGAAAGAAAGTCCTCCCTATATATGTCCCAGCATCCACTACAATATACATCCTATATACAGTAATAGCCTATAGGGCATACATATAACTAACACTCGCCGCTCTGGCCACGCCAAAGTACCTTGACTGATGGTATGTCCTTCGATCTCAATTTCTTCACTTGTCGATCCAAAATGATCACCGGCTGCTCTGCATAGGAAAGGTCATGCTCAAGCTGGATCGTCGGGTACTGAATCGCATGTGAAGGATCATGAAGATATCTGCGGAGCATCGAAATGTGAAATACAAGGTAAACATCTGGAAAACTGGGCGGAAGGGCTAACCGATACGCAACTGCACCAACACGCTCGATGATCTCGAAGGGGCCTACAAATCTGGGACTAAGCTTCCCCTTCTTCCCAAATCTCATCACACCTTTCATTGCGGAGACACTCAAGAAAACATGATCACCAACAGAAAACTCAAGTCTGCGCCGATGACGGTCCGCATAATATCTCTGCCTACTCTGGGCTGTCTCATCCTATCGCGAATCAACTGGATCTTCACGGTCGTCTCCTCAACAATCTGTGGCCCTAAGATACGGCTCTCACTGAGCTCTGTCCAACAGGTGTGCGATCTGCATCTCCTCCGATAAAGAGCCTCAAATGGTGCCATCTGAATGGTCTCCTGGTAGCTGTTGTTATAGGAGACTCTACTGAGGGTAAATGATGATCCCAGCTACCTCCAAAGTCTAAGACGCACGCTCTGAGCATGTCCTCGAGAGTCTGAATAGTCTGCTCTGACTGTCCGTCGGTCTGCGGATGAAATGCTGTGCTGAAACTCAAGAGAGTGCCCAAAGCCTCCTGCAGTCTCTGCCATAGCCGGCTGGTAAACTGGGTGCCTCTGTCGGACACGATACATGTCGGAACTCCGTGCAGTCGTACAATCTCGTCAATGTATATCTGGGCATACTGAGCAAATCCGAAAGTCGTCTTCACTGGTAGGAAGTGAGCCGCTTTCGTCAAACGATCCACGATCACCCAGATGGAGTCATACCCTCGACTAGTCCTGGGTAGACCCACAATGAAGTCCACAGAAATCTTCTCCCATTTCCACTCCGGAATGGGTAACGGCTGTAGCTCTCCCACGGGCCTCTGGTGCTCAGCCTTGACTTGCTGACAAGTCAGGCATCTCGACACAAAATCTGCGATGTCTCTCTTCATTCCGTCCCACCAGTTAACACCTCTCATGTCATGGTACATCTTGGTGGAACTGGGATGAACACTGTATACCGATCGATGTGCCTCCTCAAGAATCTCGCGCCGCAGTCCCTCAGCATCTGGTACGCACAGTCTAGCGCCAAATCGTAGTATCCCCTGATCATCGATCACGAACTCAGGAAATCCGCCCCATCCAATCTGTGTCCTAATCTCTGAACATCGGTCATCACTGTGATGTGCCTGATGTATACGGTCGAGCAACTGTGGGCGTGCACGAACATGCGCAATCTGTCCTCCGATCGGCGTAAACTCGAACTGTACCCGGCTGTGGCATAAAATCTGTCAATCGGCCGACGACTGCCTCTGTACTGTGCTCAAACAAGATAGACTACCCCCGGGCCTCCTGCTCAAAGCATCCGCCACTATATTAGCCCTGCCCGGGTGGTACAAAATCTTGCAATCGTAGTCCTTCACTAACTCCATCCATCGGCGCTGTCTAAGGTTCAGGTCTCGCTGCTAAAATATATACTTTAAGCTCTTGTGATCAGTGAATATCTGCCACGACTCGCCGTATAGGTAATGTCGCCAGATCTTAAGTGCAAAGACCACTGCAGCCATCTCCAAATCATGAGTGGGGTAGTTCTGTTCATGTTTCTTTAATTGCCGCGAAGCATACGCGATCACCCTGTCATGCTGTATCAATACACACTTTATCCCCACTCGTGAAGCATTACAATAGACCACAAATCCTCCTGATCCTGAAGGCAAAGATAGCACTGGTGTTGTAATCAGTAGAGCCCGTAGCTGCTGAAAACTGTGCTCACACTCCTCCGTCCAATCGAAAAGAACTCCCTTCCGGGTCAACCCGGTCAAAGGTGTAGCAATGCGAGAGAAGTCCTGCACGAATCGCCTGTAGTAGCCTGCCAGCCCTAGAAAGCTGCGAATCTCAGTAACTGACGTGGGTCTAGGCCAACTCCGAACGGCCTCAATCTTCCTCGAGTCTACACATATACCATCTCGTGTAATCACGTGCCCTAAGAAGTCTACGTTGTCCAGCCAGAAAGCATACTTTGAGAATTTGCAAAATGCTGATGCTCCCTCAAGGTCTGCAGTGTAATCCACAGGTGCTGCTCATGCTCCTCTCTACTCTGAGAATACACTAGAATATCGTCAATGAACATTATGATGAACAGATCAAGATACGGCCGGAAAATACGGTTCATCAAGTCCATAAATGCTGCTGGCGCGTTAGTGAGTCCGAACGGCATCACCAAAAACTTATAACGGCCGTAACGCGTGCGAAAAGCTGTCCTAGGAATGTCCTCCTGTCGAACCCGCAGCTGATGGTAGCCTGATCGTAAATCGATCCTCGAAAAGTATCCTGCACCCTGAAGCTGGTCGAACAAGTCGTCGATGCGTGGCAAAGGATACCTGTTCCGCACTGTCACCCTGTTCAGCTGGCGGTAATGGATACACAAACGCATACTGCCGTCCTTCTTCTTGACAAACAGGACTGGAGCACCACAAGGAGAAACACTGGGTCGAATAAGTCCTTGTCTAGCAAATCTTGCAACTGGCCTTTCAATTCTCTAAGTTCCGCTGTGGCCATCCGATAAGGCGGTACAGAAATAGGCCCCGTGCCAGGAACCAAATCAATACAGAAAGAAATATCACGCTAGGGCGGTAGCCAAGGAAGCTCGTCAGGGAACACATCAGGGAACTCGCTAACAACCGGAACCTGATCCATCGGAATCTCTGTAGATCTAGTATCACAAACATAGGCAAGAAATCCCTGACATCCCTTCCTCAAAAGCTGTCCAGCGTGAAAAGAAGAAATCACACTGTGAGGGGTGGCACCACGGTCCCCCAACACAACAAAAACCGACTCGACGGGAGAACAAAATCTAACTGTTTTCTCGCGGCAGTCAACAGAAGCATAGCACGTGGCTAACCAATCCATGCCCAAAAGAACGTCGAAGTCCAACATCTCAAGAAGGATCAAATCGACCGGCAACTCTCTCTCGCCAATACGGACGGTACAGGATCGGAACACGTGCCTAGCAACAAATGACTCTACCACAGGAGTAGTCACAACAAGCAGCTAATCAAGCTAACCGGACTCTCTACCTAAACTCGGCACAAAGCGTGTGGATACGTACGAGTGCGTGGATCCGGGATCGAATAACACGTGTGCATCAACCGAACATACTGGAAGGATACCTGAGACCACCGCATTGGACGCCTGCGCGTCCTGATGCGTCAAAGCAAAAACTCGCGCCTGTCCTCCACCTCCGACTGACTGTCCCATGCCGGCAGCGGGCTGTCCTCTGCCTCGTTCACCTTGTTCTCTATGAACAAATCCTCCGCGACCATGACCTCTCTGTGCATGAGTTTGGCGCGGAGTAACAGTAGGTACAATAGGCAACGCCGTCTGGGGTGGTGAAAGTGGTAGTGTGATATGCAGTACTGCTGCCTCTCTCCGTGGTATCTCAGGACAATCTCGCACACGATGATAAGAACCCCCACAGCGAAAACATCCCGACGATGACCGCTGACCCTCCTGGGAATAAGAACTGAATAACCGGTCCCGCCCTAAATCTCTGCTACCTGCAAGACGTCTATCACGGCGCCGAAAAGGCTGTCTCTGTGCTGATGTATCCGCACGTGTTAGTTGTATGTATGCCCTAGAGGCCAGTATTGTACAGATGATGTATATTATATTGGATGCTTGGACATATATAGAGATGACTTTCTTGCTCGATATGATAGTATGCTATCTGGTTGCACTTTATCTTAACATGTATACTTGTCTCTTTATACTGTCTTATAGTTACATGTTGGTAAAGCCCTTAGGATGTGTACTTGACTACCTGGACTATGATGCAGATCATACTAGTGGGGACATGGTAGTCCATAAGTACATCCTTCAAAGTCCCTAGTCGTGGGTGTATCGAGACGGGGAATCGATATACCAGGGTAGACTAGCGTATACGCTTCTCGACCCATGAGATGGGCGATGGATGATCCCATATCCATTGGTGTTTGACATTAGATATGTTATACGGGTGCTCAGTGGAGACTGAGTACACTGGACGGACTCGCCGAGAACTCCCAGATGGTATTATACCTCACGTCAGATGGCAGTTCTTAGGTGACACTTGTGCAGGTTAGTCTGTAGACCCGAGATCGTCATAGAGTCTTGTGTGATTCCCACTGTGCTTTGATTTCCACCTTACCACGTCCATGATGGCATGCAAAACGGTGTTTTTTGGGTACAGTCCCGAGTCACATGGAGGCAATGAGCGATAGGAGGGGTTTCGTCTCTCCCGGTATTGGGGGTTGACATTGCGCTGTGCTCGATTGGCCGTAACAGGGAAGTCCCTGGCCAGGGCTAATTGGAGATTTACTGGTAAGTGTTACCAGTAGTTTCTCGACCCGTTATGAACCTCACATCGGCATGACTTATCAGTTATTGGGGTCTGACGTTTACCACCCCTAGACTTGATATGTGACATATCAGACGAGGAGACCGGACTGTACGGGAAGTGTTGCCGATCGGCTCGACGGGAGTTGTAGCAGGTTCGCTTGTTCTCTTCTGATAGCTTAATACCCGAGTGGCCGTTACGTTTAGCTGACCGCTTGTGGCTTGGGGGTGCTTGATATGATCATCACTCACTGCCGGCGTATTGACGAGTCTCAGAGTCCCACAATGGAGTTTCCTAGTCCAGGCAAAACGTTGTGGTGCGTGTATGCGATATGCGCATGGACCCGATTAAAATGCGTGTATAGGATACCGTATATTGATCGGGCGGCTTGCTTTTGGTAGGGGTCGTATGTGATATGGCCGGATTGATAAATCAAGTGTTGATTTATCATTTAACCATAAGCTTCTCACATGAAATCCTTTCTTGAGTATGATGGATGTATGCATGCATTTATAATTTCTTTATAAATTCATGCACATATGGATGTGCATACATACATACATACATACATCATCAATTATGGTTGCTTATACAAAGAAAATGGTGGCAATAAAAGACTCACACCATGGGTTTTTTATTTAAGCTAAAAACAAAAGGAAAAAGAAACGGGTTAGTTTTGGATTGTTTCTATACTCTTCTTGACCTAACCTTACTCACCCACCATTTAACCATGGTTTACTCTTCCTTTTAGTTTTTAACTCAAGTACAATAATGATTCAACCATGGTTTGAGATGAGAGATAAAAAATATATATTGACATATTTTCTATTTTCTTTTAAGAGTAGAACTTATCTTTTTCTCAAATTGCCATCATCTTCTTCTTCCTCTCTCATTTTGCTCTCTAGTTTTTTGTAGTGAGCAATATACTCATCAAGATTGGATTTTGAAGTGAGAATAAGAACCACAACATCATTCTACACAAGTTTAGTCAACTTGTTTAGAGTGTTAGCTTCATTTCGTTCACTTGATCGGATAAAGTTGCAAGCTTGGACAAAGCGGACTCCGGTGGATCATCGGTGACCTCGAGGAGTTCAAGCGGAGCTTTTTCAAACCCCAAGTAGCCGAGTAGTCTAGCGTAGGGAGCTACAAAGGTTGTACTCTCAAAACCCTAGCCTTTCTTTCTTATGATGATGTGCAAAATTTAGAAACCCTAATTTTTTAGGAACGATCCGATGTTTGTTAACTTAGCACCCTAAAGACTCCACCTTTGGCATATGTGATGCTTCCAAACCCTTCATGAGGTGCTAGGCTAACCTTTCATTGGTATCAGAGCCGACCTAGAACATTAGGCGACAATTTTACGAAGTTAAAACTCCGATCGAACCGAAATACGGCCTTTTAGAATGCTCTCTGGACATTTTTTAAAAACTGGTTATTTTCAGAATTAAAAATATGCAAAAAATTCAGCAGGTAAATATATGAGTTACTGTGAAAAACGAGTCAATGAACAGTTATTTTCGCCGCGGAACCGCGGCAAGAGCCTACTTAGGCCGCGGTTCCACGGCCGTTCTGTTGATTCATGGACTCGTTTTTGTACAGAAACCAATGCCTCTGCGTGTATATGGTTTTGGGTATTTTTAATCTGAATTTAGTTCTGTAAATTCTGGAGATACTTTTGGACATGTCGATTCGATCGGAATTTTCATTTCGTGTCTTTTCCGGATAAATTAGAAAGTATTAAAGTGTTTGAACGAGTACCATTTGCTCACTGTTCACGGGGTTTAAATATTTTGGAGATACGTGCAAGTTTTGTGGTGGTCCCTCTAGAAGACAACAAATCTTAACTCGATTATGTGACCGTCTTGAACTGCCCTTTGAACCTTAGGGTTTGGGGCAGTACGGCGTGCCACATGTGAGGCGTTGGCTTGACCCTTCTACGGCTGGACCGCTACTACTGTGTCACACTCCGAGTTTATGAACTTCGCTCAAGTGTTGAGCTTTAGGGAATCTTTGGTATTTGATCGTTCGTTCGAAAACTTTAATACTGTCTAATTATCTGGAATGTGATGCAATGTATGGAATTCATATTATAAGACATGAAATATGAGGTATGTGATATTTCACATTTACGATGTCTAAGGAGAATGTGCATTCCACATATTGCAGTTTTACACTTTCTTTTCTGTGACCGTAAGTGTAGTATGTCGATATCGCCGGTTTCGTTACTATACATCAATGACAATTAGGGTACGCATACTTACTTACGTTGATGATATATGATATTATGTGTTGCTGAGATATGATGTGCTGGATTGTCGCAATTGAATAGCCGGGAGGTTTTATGTGAGATGAGAGTTTTATATTTTCATTCATGTAAATTCAAATGTAATGTAATATTCTTTTATTTGGGGCACTTCCGGGTTGAGGTCGATGCCACCAGTGTTGTATATTATTTACAGTTCTGCATTAGGATGGACCCAAGAAGGGGAGCACAGGTGACCAGGTTCTGGGGTTCAGTGGGAGGCCATCTCGAGGAGTCGAGACCGGGTCTCCTAAACTCCAGAATTGGTAGGGTCGCTTGCCGCTCTCATAGGGGTCCAGGGTGTGGGCTTGGCTATTCATCGCGACTGTGGAATCCGTATTTTCTATTATTGGCTAGATACTAAATATGGACGTCCTAGTATATCCCACATTATATCTATATTTCTGCTGCGATATCTGTGATGTGTGTAAGTGCACGGCGGTGCCCCGGCCTCTATCCCGAGGCCAAAATGCGGAAGCGGTGATATACTTAAATTTTTCATGAACTGGCACCACCGCGCACAAATTCCCGGATCGAACCATTAACTAGTCCTAGCTAACTACAAGAAAGGGAAGAGAGATATACCGACTGATCCGAGTCCTCCGGTCTTCCCGTCGTCATCCCGATCTTCTGCGAAAACTCCGATCGTCGCCTCTTTGCCGGAAGGGCACCACATCGTCTGCATCTTTTACGGGCTCCCACCTCAATACCGAGGCAACTCGGGCACGAAGCTGGCTAGTCGACGTACCCAAGATTTGCTGTAGAATGGTGTGTAGAACTTGTGTCTCATTTTGGGGTTGTGGAATTGCCATTTGGTGGAGGAATGATACTTGGAGCTTTGGAGATTGATCTTGTTGGATTTTTGCAACATGAAATGAACCAAAATCCCACACTCAAAATGTTGGACAGCCCCCCCAAGAGCCAAGGCCGGCCATCACGACACTATCATGAAGCAAAAAGTCAAGCAAGGACAAAGGATGGTGCACCATCATGATACAACAAAAATGCAAAGACCCCCTCCACAATTGCTTATTTGCACAAATGCAAATAAGCCCTCCTCCACCAATCTTCGGCCATTGAAAGATACAAATGAGAATGACCGAAATGGAAAGCAAACTGGCAACTCCAGAAAACTGGTCCCGTAATAAATTACAGAAAAACCCCGCTAATGTGCATACACACCAGCATCTGTATTTCGACCGAAATACAAATGCAATGAGACAAAATCTACACTGTACTATACTAGGATCCGGCTTAAACCAAAGCCGGCTAGTAATATCCGTTCGATCTTGATCCGTGCAATACCGCACGTATCTGATCGAACCCTGCCATATATCCATACGGCCTGTAGTACAAACTGTTAGATCCTGATCCGTACAATACCGCACGTATCTGATCGGACCTTGCCATATCTCCATACGGCCCCTACAACTTTTCTCCCGAAAGCTGAGTAACTGAATATGGGGGACTCTAAAGACTCGTCAACACCTTGGTTGTGGATTTAACCACTAGCACGTCAGAGGTATAAGCCAATACGTAACGGGCTACCAGGTATTGGCTAAAAGGGACGTCTGTGAGCGAACTCAGCCTGACAACCCTACTGAGCCTGTCAGTGACAATATCCGTACAGTCCGGTCCGTTCGTCTATAAGTATCGCATGGCGAGCCTATGGGTTGGTAAAAGTCAGACCCCCAAAAGAGGTACAAGTCGTGTCGGAGTGTAGCCCAGAACACCCTGAGATAGTACTGGAACACCTACCAGTAAATCTCCTACCTTGGCCAAGGACTTTTCATGTTCCGGCTCTCCTAGACACAGTACGACCTCACCCCCAATACCGGGAGAGACGAACCCCTGAAGATACGCTCACTGCCTCCATGTGGCTCGGGACTGTACCCAACTAAAACCTGTTTGCACGACTCCTTTGAGCCATGGTAGGGTAGTAATCAAAGTACAGTGGGAACTCACACGAGACAAATGACGATCCCCAGGTCGATGAACTAACCTGTACACATGTCACCAGGGAACTGCTATCTGACGTCTGGTGTAAAACCAACTAGCATGTTCCCGGCGAGTCCTGTCCGGTGTACTCATAACCCAATGAGCACCTGTATACATCTTAGGTGAACCAAATGACACCAGTGGCTTGTGAGACGGGCCACCGGCCCTCGTCGGGGTCTCGACTGTATACACTAGTCTACTCTGGAGTATCGATGCCCTGTCTCGAAACTCTCACGACTAGGGACCATTTAAGGATATGCTTATAGACTGCCAGCTCCCACGTATATGATTGCCCTCATACTGCTGGTGGTCAAGCAAGAATCCTAGGGGCTCTACCAATGTGTAATAGCGACCTGTAAGGTCACCTAAAACAGTACACGATGATAAAGGTAAACCAGATAGCATACTATCATCTCGAGTGAGACTGTTCTACCGGGATGGGTCCTCCATCAATCATTGCAATCACGTGCCTGTGATCCAATAATTGACTCTGAGGGCACTATCTCCAACAATCTCCCACTTGCACTCAAGGCTAATTATTGCGATGTCGCATACTCACAGCCCGTGTGATACCGAACACCCAACTCCTCTACTATTTAGTCTCACAAAACCCGTTTGCGAAACTATTGCGTTCGAGGAATAGCCTCAGTGAGTGGATCCGCTTTGTTGTTTCTTTTTATGTCTCTCTCTATCTCAAGTTCGCGGAGAAAGCCATCTCCCAAAAAGAGCAATACATGTCTTAGAATGTCTGGATGTCTGATGGGACCTAGCTCATAAATGAACTCCAAATCCAAACTTCTTAGACTGTATCGTCAACCGAACTTAATCAGTATCATGCGCCATGCCTCCCTCAGTATCTTCCTGGATCACCTGTCCAGAATACTGCCCCTCGTCAGAAGGAAAAAAAATAACTCTGACAACCTCCTTGTCGTCCGGGTCACCTTGGAAGCCTGGAATGATAACTGTCTCCCAAATGAGGCTGTCGTTATCATATCCCTAGAACATCCACTTATGTTCTAAAACTGCTTCCGACTGTTTCTCCAGGATTGGATCAATGTCAGCTTATTGCATCTAGTGCAAGAACAATATCTGGTGTGGTACTTGACTTCTCATGATTGACTCAATTGCCTGAGCAAGTGATCTGCCAATCATGCACATCCCTCTCCCCTTTAGTCTGTAAGACACCTTTAGAGAGGGTGACTCCATCATCCGCAGGTACACTACCGTGCATGGAGTCGTCCATTCTAAATACTCTCAGAATGCTGTCTAAGTACCCTGATTGGGAAACCACCCAAACCTAGATCTAATAACCAGTATGTCTGATATAATGTCCAAGTCCTATGTGGAGAAACTACTGTGTGACGACCAAAGTATAACCGATCATAGTATAGGAATATCACTTTCTACTCTGTGTATGTCGTCCAAATACCATGACATCACACCCTACTACCTTCTTAATAGATCCATTCCCTATTCTGATGAAGTCAAACCTATGACTTTCACGTCAGAAATTGATGATCTATCTCCGCTATATCTGCTTTAGTCTATAAATAGACATAAGCCACCTGTCCACCACTGCTTCCGCTGCTCCCACTGACTACGGCAACCCTCTGGCAGAGTCATATAGACGAACACTTCTAAAACTAGTTTAGAACGATGCTATACTCATCCGCCTGCCGGGTCTCACAGTCTGGAACAACAACAATAGCAAACCTAGGTAAACAAGAACTTCCCTGTCACCGTCCTTGAGGCTACCGTAGTACCTCTCGGGTGCCTGAAGTTACCTACCTTATCTGCGGAGTGGACAATGGAATGTCAATCCAGATTGAATCTTTAGGTTCCTTATCAAATCTTCAGTAATCGTTTGTGGTTCTTGAATCACTTCCTGTTCTATCATACTCCCACTACTGTTTTTCTGAAAAAAATCCATTTTTTTTTAATTTAAAACTGTGGCGAGTCAAGAACAATATCGCTATTGATCTTCCAGATGGTAGAAAGTCAACCCGTGTCATAGCCTGGGTCAACCCACAAACAGCCATTATAGAAACGTGCCTTGAGTTGTCCAGTGTCTGGTTTTAAGCATAAACCGGACAACTCCCCATACCTTAACATCGTTAAGATACAAACTGTTCTATGTCCAATATAGGACCAGAGGCACTGATTTAATTGAACCAGATTCAAATCATGCAACTGTCTCCAGTGCATGTCAACTAAATGGAAGGAGGCCGATCAGCGTTACTCTACTTAGGAACACTTCCAATTATGAGTAACCTGAAAGAGAAGCAAGTTCTCTTTATCATTACTATCAACTGAATACCATACACAAGTGTCTACATCTTCGATCGCTTTGAAGAATCCCGATACTTGCTACACCTGGTTCTCTACTCTATTCAAATACCTATAACTTCTCAAAATTCGGACCCTGTGTTTCCACGAAACACCTGTCTAAAAACTAGAGAAGTCATAAGTAAACCGAATATAGTACGAGAACCAACCCCTCTGTCCTGATGGACCCTGTATAACATACAATAATCTGTATAAGTCCCTTGAGTCTGATAACTCATTCACTGTGTGTCGTAGGTTGAAAACTGTACTTATGGTTAAGAAGAATTACACCGCTGTTTAATGCTCCTTACCTAACCATCCACTGATATAGGTAAATGTCGTAGACATAATTTCAAAAAGGTATATCTCACTCTATGAAAATAGACGTACAGATATATCGATTTGAAATTGGTGCACAACAGCGGATATTCAAAAGCAAATATTTGCCGTCCGGCAACCAACCCAGGTGACTTCCTCAAATATCACCGATTACAACGAATCCCGATATAATGAGGATGATCACCTAATTCCCAATAACTTACTCCCACTCATCATCTGTAAAACCATACAGATGTGAGAATCAAACCTGGTAAATACATACCCTGGAGTAAGTATCTAATCGCGAAATCAGTTTTCTTTTAACATTACACAGTGAAACTGAAACATTGAAATGTCTCGATGGGGTATCTTGGTATTCTAGTAATGCCTCTTCCAGATTCACAACTGTAACCGTATAAATCTCTGCCACCTCTCCAAATCCCTTCATATGTCTTTAGTCATTACTTTCTGCACACCCCTTTAGGCCAAATGGTTTTCTTCCTTCCCTACCGTTCGGCACCAGCCTATGGTTTGGAAGAAGACTATCCAATAAGCATAATGGGTGCACTGTCCTAATCCTAGGAGCACTCGCAAAGCGAGAGAAAGTGAAGATAAAAGACACCTGAATAAATCTTATTCCTATTTCTCCTGAACCGGAATCCATCCCCGAACTGGAACAAGTTCTTTTCGAGTTCGTATATAACCATACGATGGAGTATCCAATAAACTGTGGATCTTCGTAGTGATACGGAGTGTCCAGGAGAAATACAAAGGTGATTTTAGGATTGGCGAAGAAATATCTGGTTTGGTCGTGTCTATCAGTCGCAATTTACTTTGCCCTCTTACTAATCCCTTGCTTTGTCTTAACTTAATACCTTCTGCACACCATCGTTATGCTAATTGGTTTTCTTCTTTCCCTACCGGTCGGCACCTGCCTATGGTTTGGAAGAAGACTATCCAATTTGCGTAATAGGTGTACTATCTCCTAAACCAAGGAGTACTCGTAACCTGAGAGAAGGTAAAAGGAAAAGACAACTGAAAAATCCTATCCGTTTTCTCCAGAACCGGAAACCATCCTCGAATTCCTTCGAGTTCGTATCTAACCATACGATGGTTTTGTCCAATGGAAGTGGACGTTCGTAGTAATACGGGGTGTCCTGGAGAAAAGGGTAAAAGTAGGAGTGGCAATGAGGTTTATAACTCTGACAATCCAAAAGCCAGTGTTAAAGAAGTTTCGGTCAATTTTGGTCACTGAGTCATAGTCTTAGGGTCAGGTCAAAGGTCGCTGCCGAAGAGAGAGAGAAAATAAACTCAGCGTGCACTCTAACCTAGATCAGAATGGTTACCAATTTATCTAATCTGGAAACCTCCCACTGTACCTCAAATTCTCCCCCAAACCAGAAAGAAGAATTAGTCGGGGTCACCCGAGGAGTAAACTAACTCATCAGTAGGAATCGGGATCCAACTCTCATTGCATGATAACGTGACGGAATCCGCTCACGTCATCACACTCCAGAAGGTATGCACATATCTGGCAAGTTTCAGTTCTTTTGAAACTCCCGATGAGGATTTCTGCCCCATGCTCTTATGACCTTGACGAAGGCCCACAAATCATAAGTCACATGTCAAGTTCTACCCGTCATTCTCCATGTTGATTTGAACCCACCCGCACAAGCCCTTGACGAAGGCCAACAAGGCTATACGACTGTCCTAAACCAATGCATCTATCTATGCTGCAGAAAGGCAACAAGCAGCTACCATACACTATGCCTTGACGAAGGCCAACAAACATAGCATGAATACTACGTGCTACCCGTCTGAAACGACGGAGTGCTACGAATGGTTTCTGGCGAAAACCTTTAACGTAAAGAACTTGATATCGTCGAAGGAACGGATAGCTTTTTAAAAATATAGTGACGAAAACCTTCGCTAAAGAGGTCACTCCCGGTGAAGGGATCTCGGCTCTTTCCCCGTAGAATGAGGTGCAGGATATTCCAACTGAATACCACAGTGCAAAGCAAAGGTAATCGACTATATTGAAGTTAATGCCCTGACGCAAACTTCTGTCCAAGGGGTCACTCCCGGTGAAGGGATCTCGGCCCTTGCCTCGTCGACTGAGGAGCAGGATATTCCAAATGAATACCACGATGCAAAACAAAAGTGAACGTCCTTGCAATAACAGCTTTTTGAAAAAGTGTTCTAACAACATCAAATTAGGTTTGTTTTTAACTTGCATTGATCCGAATCAACGCAGTCCCATCAATTGATCACACCACAAAGAACGAAAATATACTGATGTACGTATATGCCATCCGCATTCGCCACTGGGTCCCGTCATTACCCATTTGGTTAGCTAACTAACGACAGAGCAGGGACTGGACTAGCGCGGATGCAAAACATATACAACATCTACTAATATATATACCAATATATTATATTCGCTCAAGGCGTGATAAAAATGCGACATCACAAAAATGAACAGCATCACAGAACAATACAGATATGTGGTTTCCCCGGGTTTCACAGAGCCACTACTGAAACCCGACGTTCCCCTGGTCGTGTGGATAGCCTGTGCAATGAAATCCTAGACCCCTACGGGCGTGGCAAGTTACCCACAAAAACCTGAAGCGAGGCAGCCCCCTTCAGCAACGTGAATGGACCACCCAGCACTTCACGGAATCCGGTAACTTGGCCACCCCTCCTGGGTCAACCTGTACCCCCTACGAGTGCGGCGAATAGCCCGCCAATTCTAGTGTGAAGCCCCCTCCGTCTCAATTCCATGAGATGTGGGCTTGTTGCCCTCTAGAAACCGGCTATCCGTGCACCCCTCCGCGGGGTAACCCTAGTACAGAAAGTAAAATATACATACAACGGGTACATCGACCGCAACCTGGTCGTGCCCCAAAATAATAATACAAACAGTCAGTGACGGCAGTCCACATGTCGGACGCTCGCCCCGCAATATCAAATGTACATAATACAACCACAACTGTACTAGCATTGCAACCAGGCTATCCCCCACGACCGATCCGCAACATCACAGCAAAATCACAGAACATCAACGTGAAAGTCACGTTCGCAAATCCGTCTAACCGGGCTATAGCAGTTAGACAGGATTTACCGATCAAGTGACATTCACGGTCGCAGATATAATGTAAATACTGTGAAATAATGTGTTTGAAATATTCTGATCGATCAAATTTTGACAAGTGGGCCCCCAAGTACTACTGTAGTACATCAAGAAATTCTGGGCCCAATATTAATATTCCAAACACCCTATTTTAAACCCAGAAATAAACTGAAGAAATATGATAAATCAATCTCACTATAGTGCGGCGGAACCACGGCCCAATGGGGGTTTTGGCCACGGTTCCGCGCTCTGATAGTCGATTCACTTTATCGTATATCTACAGAATTCTTATACCTTCCAGTACATCACTTTTCTGCAACCTGAAAAATTTTTCGACTCCAAAAAATTTCAACAGAAAACTGATGTGAACAAAAATGCGGATTTTGGAATTTTGGTCGATCGGAAATGTAAACACATTAAACAAAGCTAGACTAGGTTAATGGCGAGGCTCTGATACCACTGTAAGTGCACGGCGGCGCCCCGGCCTCCATGCCGAGGCCAAAATGAGGAAGCGGTGATATACTTAAATTTTTCATGAACTGGCACCACCGCGCACTAATACCCGGATCGAACCATTAACTAGTCCTAGCTAACTAAAAGAAAGGGAAGAGAGATATACCGACTGATCCGAGTCCTCCGGTCTTCTCGTCGTCGTCCCGATCTCCTGCGGAAACTCCGATCGTCGCCTCTTTGCCGGAAGGGCACCACATCGTTTGCATCTTTTACGGGCTCCCACCTCAATACCGAGGCAACTCGGGCACGAAGCTGGCTAGTCGACGTGCCCAAGATTTGCTGTAGAATGGTGTGTAGAATTTGTGTCTCATTTTGGGGTTGTGGAATTGCCATTTGGTGGAGGAATGATACTTGGAGCTTTGGAGATTGATCTTGTGGGATTTCTGCAACATGAAATGAACCAAAATCCCACACTCAAAATGTTGGACAGCCCCCCCAAGAGCCAAGGCCGGCCACTGTTAGTTATATGTATGCCCTAGAGGCCATTACTGTACATTGGATGTATATTGTAGTGGATGCTGGGACATATATAGGTAGGACTTTCTTGCTCGACATGATAGTACGCTATCTGGTTGCTCTTTATCTTAACATGTATACTTTCTGTCTCTCTGATTACATGTTGATAAAGCCCTTAGGATGTGTACTCGACTTCCAGGACTGTGATGCAGATCATACTAGTGGGGCCTGGATAGTCCATGAGTACATCCTTGAAATGTTCCTAGTCGAGGGAATATCGAGACGGTGCATCGATATTCCAGAGTAGACTAGCGTATATCTTCTCGACCCATCCGATGAGCGATGGATGATCCCATATCCATTGGTGTTTGACATCGGAGATGGTATGCGGGTGCTCAGTGGAGACTGGGTACACTGAACGGACTCGCCGAGAACTCCAAGATGGTATTATACCTCACGTCAGATGGCAGTTCTCTGGTGACACTGGTACAGCTTAGTCTGTTGACCCGAGATCGTCATAGAGTCTTGTGTGTCTCCCACTGTACTTTGATTTCCACCCTACCACGGCTCTACTGAGTTGTGCAAACAGGTGGTTTTTGGGTACAGTCCCGATTCACATGGAGGCAATAAGCGATAGGAGGGGATTCGTCTCTCCCGGTATTGGGGGTTGATGTTGTGCTATGCTCGACTGGCCATAACAGGAAATCCCTGGCCAGGGTTGCAGTGATATACTGGTAAGTGTTATCAGTAGTTTCACGAATGTTATGGACCCTACGTCGGCATAACTTATCGAGCTATTGGGGTCTGACGTTTACCACCCGTAGGCGAGATATGCGACATATCTGACGAACAGACCGGACCGTACGGTAAGTTTACTGGTTGGATTCGCAGGAGTGTGAGCGGGCTTGCTCGTCGATCTTCTGATCGCTCAATACCCGGGTGGCCGTTACGTTTAGCAGACCGCTTGCGGCTTGTGGGTGTTTGATATGATCATCATCCGCTGCCGGCGTATTGACGAGTCTTTAGAGTCCTACACAGAGGTTTCCTGGCTCAAGCGAAATGAAATCGGAGTGCATATGAGATATGTGCAGGACCGAGAATAATGCGAGTATGTGATACTGTATTTCATTCTCGCGATCAATGTGTCGAATGGTTGTATGCGATATAACCTAGTTATCGATTCAATCGTTGATTCGATAAGCCGATACACTGGATACTAGTCGGTTATATGCGATATGACCGGATCGTTAAATCAAGTGTTGATTTAATGATTTAATGTAAAATTATATATATTTGATATATTACTTTGCATTAACTAGTATTGGTTCACTCTAGATGGATTTACTCACTTGTTGTGCACATTGCATATGTGATATATTTTGTGCACATGATTGTATCATGTTTGATGATACATTCTTTCTTGGTTTTGTGTAAAGTATTGAACCATGGTTAGTTAGTGGTTAGGGTATCATATCATTTCATTTGCTTATTTATTTATCTCTTATTTATTTCATTTGAAAAGAAAAAGAGAAATGAATGGTGGCTATATTTGTCTTTAGTTGAAGATTCATGATACATTGACTTAGTCACCATTCTTATCTCATGCCTTACCCTAACCACTCATCTAACCTAAGTTAAGTCTCTACACTAAACCATGGTTGAAGATATGATAAGTATTGTATTTTCTTTTCTATTTTAAAAAAAATGAACTTGTCATATCTTCTTCTTCTTCTTCATCTTCTTCAAAATGGAGAAAGCTTGCTACTCCAATGGCAAGTCATGAAATCTAGTGAGAAATCCAAAACTAAAGTTTACCCACTTCCTATTTCTTCATCCTCTACCTCTTGCCAAGTAGTATAGGGTGTTTCCTTCACAAGTTTTTCCGACTTGGTGAAGTTGGAGCTTGTTCTAGCGATGCCTCGACGTAGATCATCTTCGGCATCGAACCGACGATCAAGCCCGCCCATTCTTCGACGAGGCCGACGTTGGAGTCCGGATTCTTTTTTGGACAGCGGAGGGGACTTCGTTGCGGAGCCGTGGAGGTGGTGGACCGGATCTACAAAGGTTGTATGTCCATTCCCTTAGTTAAAATGTTAACTAGTTTGTTTTTCGCCTATGTATATCTAGCAAACGATCCGTTCTAAGGTTTGTAGGCACCGTATTTTTTAGAAATTTGCATGTTTGATCACCTGTGAGACATCACTAGGGTGCCCAGGAACCCTACAGTGGTATCAGAGCCTAGCTAGAGCCTTAGAGGAAGTCCAGACGCAATTTGAAGTCCGAACGAACCCGAAACCCCGAACCAATATTGCTCTCTGTCCAATTTTTAAAATCTGGTCTTTTTCCAAATTAAAAATATTCAGAAAATCAAGCAGGGTTTTCTAGGAATTACTGTAAATTTCGTAGACCTGATTCAACTTTACCACCGCGTTTCCGCGGCACTAGCATGGCTCGTGCGGCGGAAGCGCGGCCGTTTTGTCTTTTCTGGCATTCAAATTTGTACAGTAATTCATAAAATACAGTGCTGGTTCTTCTGGGAATTTTTAATAATTTTTCAAGAGTTGAATTTTCTGGGTTGTTTTGGGGACTTGGTATATTCGATCGGATTATCAAATTTTGTCTGTGTGGCTTTCCGGGTAAATTTTAGAATATGTTAAAAAGTTCGACCGGATATAAATACCCACTCTTTCCCCTGCCGGGAAACTTCCAATTGTTGGATTTTTCCGTAGTTTAACGACGTTCTAAGTAGTGCAAGTAACGTGACGGACCCTCTAGAAGACAACAAACCTTAACTCGATTATGTGACCGTCTTGAACTGCCCTTTGAACCTTCGGGTTTGGGACAGTACGGCATGCCACATGTGAGGCGTTGGCTTGACCCTTCTACGGCTGGACCGTTGGTACTGAGGCACGAACTGAATGTTGTTAGACTTATTTCATGTGTTGAGCTGTATCGGGAAAACTTGGGTGTTCGATTGTTCGATCGAAAAGTTTAGCATCTTCTGTTTATCCGGAATGTGATACAATAATTGGAATTCACTGATTGTTATGAGATAACGGAATGGATATTATAAACATAGCAGTTTAGTCTCACTTGATCGGTTGCCACGGAATTTTGATGTGCTCAAAAGTCCGTCGCAATCACGTAGCGTACGCGGATACTCGCCGGGTAAACTTAATAGACAGTCTCACTCCATAGCCCCGACCAAGTGACTGTAGGAGAACCTCGTCGCCGAAAGCATCCGTTTGGGTACTCGCGGTAGCGGTGTTCCGCCTTGGTGCACTTCGTCGACGGCGTTGGGGGTGCGGCCGCCTACTGAAGTTTGCGACGAGCATTCAATCAGAATGTCGGGAATCCTGTTGAATTGCCCGACTTGATATTGAAAAGATTTTTCGATAATGAGACTAAAATGCGGGGATTATAATTGTTAGGCATGCGATGTCTAAGTATTTCATTTGGTCAGGCATGCGATGTCTGAGGTGGTTGCGGATTACAACTGTTGTAGTTTTACACTTTCTTTTCTGTGACCGTAAGTGTAATATGTGATATCGCCGGTTTCGTTGGTATATGTCAACGACAATTGGGATGCGCATATTTACTTACGTTGATGATGTTGGAGATAATGCCCTCAGAGTCAATTATTGGATCACAGGCACGTGATTGCGATGATTGAGGGAGGACCTATCCCGGTAAGACAGTCTTACTCGAGATGATAGTATGCTATCTGGTTTACCTTTATCATCGTGTACTGCTTTAGGTGACCTGACATGTCGCTATTGCACGTTGATAGAGCCCCTAGGATTCTTGCTTGACTGCCAGCAGTATGAGGGAGATCATATAAGTGAGAGCTGGAGTCTATAAGCACATCCTTAAAAGGTCCCTAGTCGTAGGAGTTTCGAGACAGGGCATCGATTCTCCAGAGTAGACTAGTGTATACAGTCGAGACCCCGACGAGGGGCGGTGGCCGGTCTCACAAGCCACTGGTGTCAGTTGGTTCACCTAAGATGTATACAGGTGCTCATTGGGTTATGAGTACACCGGACAGGACTCGCCGGGAACATGCTAGTTGGTCTTATACCTGACGTCAGATAGCAGTTCCCAGGTGACATGTGTACAGGTTAGTTCATCGACCTGGGGATCGTCATTTGTCTCGTGTGAGTTCCCACTGTGCTTTGATTACTACCCTACCACGGCTCAAAGGAGTCGTGCAAACAGGTTTTAGTTGGTTACAGTCCCGAGCCACATGGAGGCAGTGAGCGGATCTTCAGGGGTTTCGTCTCTCCCGGTATTGGGGGTGAGGTCGCGCTGTGTCTAGGAGAGCCATTACACGAAGACCTTGGCCAAGGAAGGAGATTTACTGGTAGGTATTCCAGTAGTATCTCAGGGTGTTCTGGGCTACACTCCGACACGACTTGTACCGCTTTTGGGGGTCTGACTTTTACCAACCCCCTAGGCCCGACATGCGATGCTCATAGACGAACGGACCGGACTGTACGGATATTATCACTGACAGGCTCAGTAGGGTGTCAGGATGAGTTCACTCATCGACGTCCCTTTTAGTCAATAGCTGGTGGCCCGTCACGTATTGGCTTATACCTCTGACGTGCTAGTGGTTAAATCCATAGCCATAGTATTGACGAGTCTTTAGAGTCCACCACACTTTCAGTTACTCAAGCTTTCGGGCAAAACGCTGTAGAGGCCGTATAGAGATATGGCAGGGTTCGATCAGATACGTGCGGTATTGCACGGATCGTGATCGGACGGTTTTTACTAGCCGGCTTTGGCTTAAGCCGAATCCTAGTATTTGATAGTGTAGTTTTGTCTCTTTGCATTTGTGTTTAGTGGGAATACAAATGCGGGCATGTATTTGCAGTAGTGGGGTTTTCCTGTAATTTATTACGGGATCGGTTTTCTGGGGTTGCCAGTTTGCATTCCGTTCCGGCCGGTTTTCTCTTTTTCCTTCCCGGTCGGACTTTTCGTTGGAGGGTGTTAATTGCAAGTTTGCAATTAACATTTTGTGAGGGGTTTCTTTGCTTGAGTGTGGCCTCATAATGATGAGATCCTTTTCTTGTCACCTCCTTTGCATTAATTTGATGGTGCTTTGATTTGTTGAGAAAAGATTTTTGGTGTGACCTTATCTTTATCAATTCTCTTTGCACTTGAGATTTTCCATGATTTTTTCCCCACCTGGAATTGTAGGGGCCGGCCACTGTTAATGGGTGAAGGGGGTGGTTTTTATTTGTGTGTGAATATGTTGCTTGCAATTTGGTGGGCCCCCCTCTTTGTAGTGTGTGTGTGTGCGCTGTTGTTTTGTAAAGGTTAATTTCCTTTGCATGGTTTTAAATATTAATGGAACTCCACACACAAATTTCCAGTGAGCACAAAATGACTTTTGGCCGAGCTCCTCTTTTCCACAGCATGCTCCATTTTTCATCAAGCCTCCATGAAAATTATTGTGGACAAATTCCTCCAAAAATGGCAACCTCATAAACCCCAAAAAGACATGGCTACTACACTATTCTACAGCATTCCTTGGACGCGTCGGCTAGCCAACTTCGCGCCCGAGTTGCCTCGGTATTGAGGTGGGAGCCCGTAAAAGTACCCGGCATCGTGGTGCCCTTTCCGATGAGGAGGAGACGGACGGAGATCCCGCGAGGAGATCGGAATGAAGATGAAGACCGGAGGACTCGGATCAGTCGGTATATCTCTTCCCTTCCTCTTGTTAGCTTAGACTTGTTAATGGTTACGATCCGGGGTTTAGTGCGCGGTGGTGCAGGTTTGCTAAGTCCGCAAAAATCAAAGTTTATCACCGTTTCCGCATTTGGCCGTCGGATTGACGGCCGGGGCGCCGCCGTGCACTTACAGTGGTATCAGAGCCTTGCCATTAATCTAGTCTAGCTTTGTGTAATGTGTTATTCAGTTCCGATCGATCAAAATGTTCCAAAACCCGTATTGCCTTCACATCAGTTTCTGTTGAAATTTTTTGGTCTCTAAAAATTTTTCAGGGTGTATAAAAGTACTGTACTAGATGTTCTAAGACTACTGGAAAAATTCGAGATATTGATCTCTCAGGTAGACCGTGGAACCGCGGCCAAAACCCACTTGGGGCCGCGGTTCCGCCGCAGAAAAAGAGGATCAATGTTTCATATTTTTCCAGTGGGCTTCTGGGTCTATTTTAGGGGTTTTGGAATATTAATATTGGGCCCAGAATTTCTTTAACTGCTACAGTATTGTTTTGGGGTCCACTTGTTAAAATTTGATCGGTCGGATATTTTAAACACATTTTTCACAGTATTTACATTATATCTGCGACCGTGAATGTCATTCGATCGGTAAATCCTGTCTAACTGCTATAGCCCGGTTAGACGGATTTGCGAACGTGACCTTCACGTTGATGTTCTGTGTATTTGCTGTGTTGTTGCGGATCGGTCGTGGGGGATAGCCTGGATGCAATGCTAGTACTGTGCTGTTGTATTATGTACATTTGATATTGCGGGGCGAGCGTCCGACATGTGGACTGCCGTCACTGCCTGTTTGTATTATTATTTTTGGGGCACGGCCAGGTTGCGGTCGATGTACCCGGTGTATGTATATTTTACTTTCTGTACTAGGATTACCCCGCGGAGGAGTGCACGGATAGCCGGGTTCTGGAAGGCAACAAGCCCGCATCTCATGGCATTGAGACGGAGGGGGCTTCACTCTGGGATTGGCGGGCTATTCGCCGCACTCGTAGGGGGTACAGGTTGACCCAGGAGGGGTGCCCAAGTTGCCGGATTCCGTGAAGTGCTGGGTGGTCCATTCACGGTACTGAAGGGGGCTGCCTCGCTTCAGGTTTTGGCGGGTGAGTTGCCGCACCCGTAGGGGTCTAGGATTTCATTGCGCAGGCTATCCACACGACCAGGGGAACGTCGGGTTTCAGTAGTGGCTCTGTGAAACCCGGGGATCCCAGATATCTGTATTGTTTCTGTGATGCTGTTCATTCTCTGTGATGTTGCATTTCTTTCACGCCTTGAGCGAAATATAATATATTGGTATATATAATAGTAGATGTTGTATATGTTTTACATCCGCGCTAGTCCAGTCCCCGCTCTGTCGTTAGTTAGCTAACCTAACGGGTAATGACGGGACCCAGTGGCGAATGCGGATGGCATATACGTACGTCAGTATATTTTTTCGTTCTTTGTGGTGTGATTAATTGATGGGACTGCGTTGATTCGGATCAATGCAAGTTAAACAAACCTATTCTGATGTTGTTGGAACACTTTTCAAAAAGCTGTTATTGCAAGGACGTTCACTTTTGTTTTGCATCGTGGTATTCATTTGGAATATCCTGCTCCTCAGTCGACGAGGCAAGGGCCGAGATCCCTTCACCGGGAGTGATCCCTTGGACAGAAGTTTGCGTCAGGGCATTAACTTCACTATAGCCGATTACTTTTGCTTTGCATCGTGGTATTCAGTTGGAATATCCTGCACCCCATTCTACGGGGAAAGAGCCGAGATCCCTTCACCGGGAGTGACCTCTTTAGTAAAGGTTTTCTTCACTATATTTTCTAAAAAGCTATCCGTTCCTTCAACGATATCAAGTTCATTACGTTAAAGGTTTTCTCCAGAAACCATTCGTAGCCCTCCGTCGTTTCATATGGGTAGTCAATAGTATTCAAGCTGTGTTTGTTGGCCAAAGTCAAGGCACAGTGTTTGGTAGCTGTTGGTTATTCATATGCAGCATAGATAGATGCGTTGGTTTGGGGCAGTCGTATAGCCTTGTTGGCCAAAGTCAAGGGATTGTACGGGTGGGCTCAAATTAACCTGGAGAATGACGGGCAGAACTTGACATGTGACTTATGATTTGTTGGCCAAAGTCAAGGTCATAAGAGCATGGGGTAAAAATCACATCGGGAGTTTCAAAAGAACTGAAACTTGCCAGATATGCGCATACCTTCTGGAGTATGATACCGTGAGCGGATTCCGTCACGTTATCATGCGATGAGAGTTGGATCCCGATTCCCACTGATGAGTTGGTTTACTCCTCGGGTGACCCCGACTAATTCTTCTTTCAGGTTTGGAGGAGAGTTTGAGGTACAGTGGGAGGTTTCCAGATTAGATAAATTGGTAACCATTCTGATCTAGGTTAGAGTGCACGCTGAGTGTTTCTTTTCTCTCTCTCTTTGGCAGCGACCATTGACCCGACCCTAGACTATGACTTAGTGACCAAGTTGACCGAACCTACTTAACACTGGCTTTTGGATTGTCAGAGTTGCAGACCTCATTGCCACTCCTGCTTTTACCCTTTTCTCCAGGACACCCCGTATTACTACGAACGTCCACTTCCATTGGACAAAACCATCGTATGGTTATATACGAACTCGAAGGACTTCGAGGGTGGTTTCTGGTTCTGGAGAAAACGGATAGGATTATTCAGTTGTCTTTTCCTTTCACCTTCTCTCAGGTTGCGAGTGTTAGTGTTTATGCCCTAGAAGGCCATTACTGTATCATACTAGCTTGTATATTACTTAATGGAAGCTTGGGATATTCACATGTATATAACAGTCTTGCTAAACATGGTAGTATGCTACTTGGTTTTTCTATCTTAATATGTGAGTGTCCGTATTGATAGAGCTCTTAGGATCTTGCTTGTCTACCAGCGTTGTGATGGCAGTCACACTAGTGGGGGCTGGGTAGTCTACAAGCACATCCTTATTCAGGTCCCTGGTCGTTGGATTATCGAGACAGAGCATCGATACTCCGGAGTAGACTGGTGTGTACGCTTCTCATCCCAGTTGGGGAGATGGTCTGTCCCACAGCCGTCAGTACGTCGTACTGGAGATAGTATACAGGTGCTCGTTGGGTTACGGGTACACCGGACAGGACTCACAGGGAACTGTTGGTTGGTTTGATACCAGTCGTCAGTGAACAGTTCCCAGGTGACATGAGTACAGCGTAGTCCGCAGACTTGACACTGCTACTTCGCCTCGAGTGTGTCCCACTGTTCTTAGATTGCTACCCTACCATGGCTCAAAGGAGTCGTGCAAACAGGTAGCAGTTGGGTGCAGTCCCGAGCGCTTGGAGGCATTGGCGGTTAGACAGGATTCGTCCCTCCCGGTATTGGGAGTAGATATCGTGCTGTGTCAGAGAGGCATTACGCAAAGTCCCTGGCCAGGGCAAGCGAGATTTGCTGGTAGGTTCCAGTAGTTTCTCAGGGTGTAATGGGCTTCCCTCTGACACGACTTATACCGCTATTAGGGAACTGACGCTTGCCGCCCCCCTAGGCCCGATATGCGATAGTCTTGGACGAACGGACCGGACTGTATGGAGATTGTCACATCAGACTCAGTAGGAGTTCGGATGGGTTTTCTCATCGGCCTTCTTATCGACAACTACCTGGGGACCATTACGTACAGCTAGTGCCGCTTGCGGTCTGTGGTTAAACCCACTGCCAGCGTAGTAGTCGAGTCTCTAGAGTCCCACACAGAGAGTTTCCTACTCCAGGCGAAACGATATAGAGGTTGCATGGTTTTGCGACAAAGGGTTCGGACGCATACGTGCGTTTACGCGCGTACGACTTTCGGACAGTTTTTACCAGTCGGCTTTGGTTTAAGCCAGATACTGGTATCCGGTTATTGGATTTTTACAGTCTAAAGTTTTTCCGTATTTTTGCGGATTGGAGGGGCGTTCTCGTAATTGTACGAGAAGCTTCTAGAAAATGTGACTAAGGAGGTTAAGGTGACATAAGCTTTGGATAAGATTAGTGAGTCATGAGGGTGATTCATCATGGTCATTAATGCATCATAAATGCTTAATGACTCATGTTAATGAATCACCTCTTTTCATTTATGAAGCATGCGTATTCATTTCTATTATTGATTTATTCTATAATAAGAATGCTTCATAATATATTATGATACACTCTCTCTCATCTCATTATCTCATCTCACATTCTCTCTCCTCAAGCTCTCATCTTCAAGTAACTAATCCTTAATCCTCATGTGTTGAGATCAAAGGTTTAGTTAGACTTAAGCATCCATTACCTTCACTCTATATCATCCTTTCTTCTTTGATTAGCAATCAAAGTAGATTAGTTACCTCAAGTTGGAGGTGTAGCTTGGTGTTTTGCTCTCGGGTGGATCGTCTACTACCTAGAGAAGGTCGAGGAGAACAAAGGAGGACACAAAGACGAAGGACTAGTTTCGATAGGTATAATCCCTAATCACAAGTGATAAGAAAATCTTTGTGTACGGTTATTTATAGTTTAGCTTCGATTTAAGCGGTTAGTCGATGTTCGTTCCTTAAACTTGATCGTTTTTGTAAATTCCGCCTCCCCACAAGTACTGGGGTGTACTACATCGACTTACAGTGGTATCAGAGCCTCGCTAAACAATAAATAACTTGATTGCAAATTTGTACGAATTTCGAACGGAAAAACGATGCCGGAAAACCCTAATAAAAATCAGTTTCTGTCGAATCCAAAATGATGTCCAAAAATTTTTCAGGGATGTTCAGAAAGCTTGACATGGGTCCAGGAGAACACCCAAGAAAATTGGTCCCATGACTCGGCTAAAGCGCCGCGGAAGCGCCGCGGATCCCACCGATCCGCCGCGGTTCCGCCGCCGAGTTGTCGAGTCATGATCCCAAATTTTTTGTGTGGGTCCCCTGTGATATTTAGTGTTTTCTGGAATATTTAATATTTGCTCAGGTTACTGTTTAACAGAGCAGATTTTGGAGCAATATTGATGTTGTTTAATCGATCGAAATTGTACAGTATTTGCGTATTGGATTATATCTGTGATTGTTTAATGTGTTCGTAAACCTCCCCTAACTGCTAGTATGTCGGTTGGCAGGAGGTTGCACATTTCTGAAATGGTTATATCTGTTTGTGCATATAAACTGTATTGGACTGTTGTGGTGTATAGCCGGGGTTAGCAATGGGTTATTGTTTAATTCATTTGTTGTAAATGTAATTTGTTGTAATATTATTTTTGCGGGGCACTTCCAGGTTGCGGTCGTAGCCACCGTTGTATTATTTCTTTTTACTGTTTTTGCTCCTAGGACTGACCCAAGGTGGGGTACACAGACTACCGGGTGGGTAGTTTGCCGTACCCGTAGGGGTCGAGGGTGGGGTAACGGCTATTCATCACAACTGTGTAATATGTCTTTTCTTGCAGGCTCAAAAGAAATACAGATTGCTTGCAAATCCAATATTGTTTATCTGTGTTCTGGAATGAATATCATTGCGTCAGATGAATGTAAAATATCTATATTTATGATAGCTATTTAGACGCCACTTATGTTTTACACCCGCGCTAGCCCAGCCCCCGCTCTGTCGTTAGTTAAGTAACCTAACGGGTGATGACGGGACCCCGTGGCGAATGCGGATGGCATAAGAGGACGTTGTATTTTCGTTGTTTTCTGCAATGATAGGTTAATGATGGGACGCATTATCTATAATGCAAAGAAAATAAACCAAGTTTAAATCGTTGGAACAATTTAAAAGAAACCACTCGGTTATTTTAAAAACAGATATTTTTAAATGCGGAGATTTAACCACTCCTTTTAAAAGCTATCAGGTTCCTTCGGTTATATCAAGTTCACTACGTTCACGGTTTCGCCAAAACCAGTCGTAGCCCTCCGTCATTTCTTATGGATGGTCAGTAGTATTCAAGCTATGCTTGTTGGCATACGTCAAGGCATAGTGTTTGGTAGCTGCTGGGGTATTCATTTGTTGCATAGATAGATGTGTTGGTTTGGGACAGTCGCATTACCTTGTTGGCATACGTCAAGGGTATATACGGGTAGGTTCAAATTAATAAGATAATGATGGGCAGAACTTGACATGTGACTTATGATTTGTTGGCATACGTCAAGGTCATAAGAGCATGGGGCAAAAACTTATATTGGGAATTTCTAAAGAAACTGAAATTTGCAAAGAGATGCATACCATTTGGAGTTTGATGAATGTTGGTAGGATTCCTTCAACATTATCATACGATGATATTTGGATCCCGATCCTACTGTGAGTATATGATACTTATCAGGATATTCGTCGCTTAACGATCAATGCTATAAACCTAGTAGGTGTCCAGAAAGGTGTCAGCGGGGTTACGTCCCCAGAGAAAAGAGGTTATTTAATTAAGGAACTTCGCGAAAGCGTTGGAAAACCTCCCTCGAAGTACCGACACCAGCCTGGCTGAACGGTTAAGCAAGTATTGTACGGTGAGAATAGTCTTGACTAATTCTTCTTTTATGGTTTGAGGAAGGATTCGAGAAACAGTGGGAGCCATCCAGTTTAGATAAACTAAAAACCACTCTAAACTTGCAAGAGCATCATGCTAAAGAGTTTTCTTCTCTCTCTCCTAATTGCAGCGACCCTGAAAATGACTGGACTTAAGTTACTTTTAGAGAAAAATATACTGACAGGGCCAAACTATAAAGATTGGCTGCGGAATATCAAAATGGCTTTGACCTATGACAAACTGTGGTACGTCCTCACCGCTACGGCACCTGCTGTCCCTGGTCCCAAATCCAGCAATGCGGATAAGGAAATCCGCAAAACCTGGGATTTAGATTGCGCGAGAGCCAAGTGCATCGTGCTTGCCTCGATGAACAATGAACATCAGAGGAGGCACGAGGATATGTCCCTAGATGGCATATTTCTCCATACAAAGGAACTTTATGGAGAGCAATCTCGTATAGCAAGATACGAGACCTCTAAGAACTTGTTTCGAGCGAGGTTGGCTGCCGGGTCATCGGTAGGTGAACATGTCCTACGGATGATCAGCTATATTGAAGAGCTCGCAGACCTTGGTACGACTTTGGATAATGAGCTCTATACAGACCTTATTCTCCAGTCCCTTCCTCACACCTACGCCCAGTTTATCCTGAACTTCAACCTTCAAAGAAAAGAAGTTGAACTTCCGGAACTCCTGAACATGTTAAGGAGTGCAGAGGGCACCTTGAAGACATCAAGGGAAACACCCGCTATGTTTGTTGGCGGTTCATCTTCTTCCGGGTCCAAGGCTAGGGCCAAAGGAAGGAAGAAGAAGGCCGCACCCAGACCTAGAGGAGGTGTTAGTAAGGTGGGAGGGAAGGGAAAGAAAAAGAAAGCAGTACCGATAGTTGGCCAGGATGAGTGCTTCCATTGTCACAGG
This sequence comes from Agapanthus africanus, assembly GCA_030015575.1. Classification (NCBI taxonomy): domain Eukaryota; kingdom Viridiplantae; phylum Streptophyta; class Magnoliopsida; order Asparagales; family Amaryllidaceae; genus Agapanthus; species Agapanthus africanus. The sequence goes on from CM057337.1 coordinate 547,855,660, forward strand.
AAAGGGCACTGGAAGAAGGATTGCAAGGCGTGGAACGCCAAGAACCAGGAACCGAAGCAAGCTGTGGCTTCGACTTCAGGTGTGTTTGTAATTGAGAATTGTCTGTCGATCAACTCTACTTCCTGGGTATTGGATACCGGATCAGGATCTCACATTTGCAATTCATTGCAGGCACTGAGAAACCGTAGAGTGCTGAAGGAAGGTGAAATGATCCTCAGGGTTGCTAACGGAGCTAGCGTGGGAGCTGCGTCCGTTGGGGATTATCACCTAGGATTGACGAGTGGACACATTTTGGTTTTACATAACTGTTATTTTGTACCCAGCTTAACGTGTAATATCATATCAGTTTCCTTGTTATCAAATAAAGGTTATGATTTCACGTTTGTAAGAGATGTTGTCAACATCCACCTTAATCATGGTTTGATTGGGTCCGGTACATTAAATAACGGCATATATGTTTTAAACCAACTCCAAATTTTCAATGTCCAGAACACACTAAAAAGAAAGTCTCCAGATTTAAATAAAGCTTTCTTATGGCATTGTAGACTGGGTCACATCAATGAGAGAAGGTTGACTAAGTTGCATAGAGAAGGATATTTGGACTCGTTCGAATATCAATCTTATGACACTTGTCAATCTTGTCTCAAAGGAAAGATGACAAAGACTCCATTCACTGGATAAGGAGTAAGAGCGAGCGAGCTCTTAGGACTCATACACAGCGATGTATGTGGTCCAATGTCTACACATGCAAGAGGTGGTTATTCCTACTTCATTACTTTTACAGATGATTTCTCTAGGTTTGGACATGTCTTCTTAATGAAGCATAAATCCGAAGCCTTTGAGAAATTCCTGGAATACAAGAGTGAAGCGGAAAACCAAACAGGCAAAAGTATTAAGACACTGAGATCTGATCAAGGTGGAGAATACTTAAGTGCCGAGTTCCTAGGTTACCTAAAAGAGAAAGGAATTCTCTCTCAGCTTACTCCTCCATACACTCCACAGCACAACGGTGTATCGGAGAGACGGAATCGAACCCTATTAGATATGGTACGATCCATGATGAGTAATGCTGAGTTACCGCGATCTTTCTGGGGGTATGCGCTAGAATCAGCGATACATCTTTTGAACAGAGTTCCAACCAAAACTGTGCCTACCACACCATATCAGATGTGGAGTGGGAAGAAACCCTATCTTCAGTACCTGAAGACGTGGGGATGTCCAGCTTTTGTAAAAAAGCAGCATCCGGACAAGCTCGAGGCACGCTCAGTAGAGTGTAAGTTTGTGGGATATCCAAAGAACTCTCATGGATATTGTTTCTATTACGCAGAGGAACAAAAGGTTTTTGTTTCTCGTCATGCCCGCTTCTTAGAAACTGAATTTTTAGAAAATCAGAAGAGTGGGAGCGAAATAGAACTGGAAGAAATTCCAGAACCACAAGCTGCTACTGAAAGTTTGGTAGAACCAGAGGTTCAAGAAGAACAGAACATTCCCGCACCCCTCCGCAGGAGTAGTAGGCCGTCTCATCCGCCTGAGAGATACTACGGTTTTCTCATTGACGGGGATGGAGAGGATTGCATCATAGATGATGATGAACCTACTGACTTCCAGCAGGCCATCCAGAGCGGCGACTCGGTACGATGGCTAGATGCAATGCGAACCGAATTGGAGTCCATGTACACCAACAAAGTATGGACTTTGGACTTTGCTCCAGATGGGGTAAAACCCATAGGATGCAAATGGATCTTCAAGAAAAAGATTGGTGTAGATGGACAGGTGGAAACCTATAAGGCTAGACTTGTTGCAAAGGGTTTTCGTCAAAGACCTGGTTTGGACTATGACGAAACTTTTTCTCCAGTGGCTATGCTCAAATCCATTCGGGCCCTTCTTGCTATTGCTGCCTTCCATGATTATGAAATCTGGCAGATGGACGTAAAGACGGCTTTTCTGAATGGAAATTTAGAAGAGAGCGTCTATATGGATCAGCCAGAGGGTTTCAATCAGAGTGGGAGCAGCGGGAAAGTATGCAAGCTGCTTAAGTCTATTTATGGACTAAAGCAGGCATCGCGGAGTTGGAACATCTGTTTTGATGAGACAGTCAAAGAATATGACTTTATCAAAAATCCAGATGAACCGTGCATATATAGTAAAGTTGTGGCCAGAAGTGTCGTATTCCTCGTCTTGTACGTAGATGACATTCTATTGATAGGAAATGACATTCCTATGCTACAATCTGTCAAAGGATTCTTGTCACACAGGTTCTCCATGAAAGACCTGGGTGATGCCTCTTACATTCTGGGGATCCGGATCTATCGTGATAGATCCAAGAGGATGTTGGGACTTTCGCAGTCCAGGTATATCGACACTGTACTGAAAAGATTCAGTATGGAAGATTCTAAGCGCGGTAATCTGCCGGCTTGTCACGGAATCACCCTCTCCAAAGAGATGTTTCCCAAGACTGATTTGGAAAGGGAACGCATGTCTATTATACCCTACGCTTCTGCGGTAGGCTCTATAATGTATGCGATGTTGTGTACCAGACCAGATGTAGCTTACGCACTAAGCGTGGTAAGCCGGTATCAGTCAGACCCAGGGGAGAAACACTGGATAGCAGTAAAGAACATTCTCAAGTACCTGAGGAGGACTAAGGAGATGTTCTTGGTTTACGGCGGAAAAGACCTCAGGTTGGAGGCCTTTGCTGATTCCGGCTTCCAGAGTGATAAGGACGATTCCAAGTCCATGTCGGGTTATGTCTTTACCCTCAATGGACGGGCGGTGTGCTGGAAGAGCTCCAAGCAGGACACCGTTGCTGACTCGACGATGGAAGCGGAGTATATAGCTGCTTGCGATGCCGCAAAAGAAGCAGTCTGGATGAAGAAGTTCCTAACAGAACTTCAAGTTGTTCCTACCATAGTTGATCCAATACCTCTGTATTGCGACAACAACGGAGCTATAGCTTTAGCAAAGGAACCAAGGTCCCATCAGAAGTCCAGACACATCTTGAGGCGGTATCACCTGATCAGGGAGATCATTGATCGTCAGGAGATCGAGGTTCGGAGAGTTGCTTCAGAAGAGAACATTGCTGATCCATTCACAAAGGCCCTTCCTCAGATTCAGTTCGAGCGGCTACTCGAGATCATCGGTCTTCGATACGCCAGTACATGGCCCTAGTGCAAGTAGGAGATTGTTAGTGTTTATGCCCTAGAAGGCCATTACTGTATCATACTAGCTTGTATATTACTTAATGGAAGCTTGGGATATTCACATGTATATAACAGTCTTGCTAAACATGGTAGTATGCTACTTGGTTTTTCTATCTTAATATGTGAGTGTACGTATTGATAGAGCTCTTAGTATCTTGCTTGTCTACCAGCGTTGTGATGGCAGTCACACTAGTGGGGGCTGGGTAGTCTACAAGCACATCCTTATTCAGGTCCCTGGTCGTTGGATTATCGAGACAGAGCATCGATACTCCGGAGTAGACTGGTGTGTACGCTTCTCATCCCAGTTGGGGAGATGGTCTGTCCCACAGCCGTCAGTACGTCGTACTAGAGATAGTATACAGGTTCTCGTTGGGTTACGGGTACACCGGACAGGACTCACAGGGAACTGTTGGTTGGTTTGATACCAGTCGTCAGTGAACAGTTCCCAGATGACATGAGTAAATCGTAGTCCGCAGACTTGACACTGCTACTTCGCCTCGAGTGTGTCCCACTGTTCTTAGATTGCAACCCTACCACGGCTCAAAGGAGTCGTGCAAACAGGTAGCAGTTGGGTGCAGTCCCGAGCGCTTGGAGGCAGTGGCGGTTAGACAGGATTCGTCCCTCCCGGTATTGGGAGTAGATATCGTGCTGTGTCAGAGAGCCATTACGCAAAGTCCCTGGCCAGGGCAAGCGAGATTTGCTGGTAGGTTCCAGTAGTTTCTCAGGGTGTAATGGGCTTCCCTCTGACACGACTTATACCGCTATTAGGGGACTGACGCTTGCCGCCCCCTAGGCCCGATATGCGATAGTCTTGGACGAACGGACCGGACTGTATGGAGATTGTCATATCAGACTCAGTAGGAGTTCGGATGAGTTTTCTCATCGGCCTTCTTATCGACAACTACCTGGGGACCGTTACGTACAGCTAGTGCCGCTTGCGGTCTGTGGTTAAACCCACTGCCAGCGTAGTAGTCGAGTCTCTAGAGTCCCACACAGAGAGTTTCCTACTCCAGGCGAAACGATATAGAGGTTGCATGGTTTTGCGACAAAGGGTTCGGACGCATACGTGCGTTTACGCGCGTACGACTTTTGGACAGTTTTTACCAGTCGGCTTTGGTTTAAGCCAGTTACTGGTATCCGGTTATTGGATTTTTACAGTCTAAAGTTTTTCCGTATTTTTGCGGATTGGAGGGGCGTTCTCGTAATTGTACGAGAAGCTTCTAGAAGATGTGACTAAGGAGGTTAAGGTGACATAAGCTTTGGATAAGATTAGTGAGTCATGAGGGTGATTCATCATGGTCATTAATGCATCATAAATGCTTAATGACTCATGTTAATGAATCACCTCTTTTCATTTATGAAGCATGCTTATTCATTTCTATTATTGATTTATTCTATAATAAGAATGCTTCATAATATATTATGATACACTCTCTCTCATCTCATTATCTCATCTCACATTCTCTCTCCTCAAGCTCTCATCTTCAAGTAACTAATCCTTAATCCTCATGTGTTGAGATCAAAGGTTTAGTTAGACTTAAGCATCCATTACCTTCACTCTATATCATCCTTTCTTCTTTGATTAGCAATCAAAGTAGATTAGTTACCTCAAGTTAGAGGTGTAGCTTGGTGTTTTGCTCTCGGGTGGATCGTCTAATACCTAGAGAAGGTCGAGGAGAACAAAGGAGGACACAAAGACGAAGGACTAGTTTCGATAGGTATAATCCCTAATCACAAGTGATAAGAAAATCTTTGTGTACGGTTATTTATAGTTTAGCTTCGATTTAAGCGGTTAGTCGATGTTCGTTCCTTAAACTTGATCGTTTTTGTAAATTCCGCCTCCCCACAAGTACTGGGGTGTACTACATCGACTTACAGCGAGTACTCCTTGGTTTAGGAGTAGTACACCTATTACGCAAATTGGATAGTCTTCTTCCAAACCATAGGCTGGTGCCGACCGGTAGGGAATGAAGAAAACCAGTTAGCCTAAACGGTGTACAGAAGGTATTAAGTTCAGACAAAGCAAGGGATTAGTAAGAGGGCAAAGTAAATTGCGACTGCTATTCACGACCAAACCAAGTATTTCTTCGCCAATCCTAAATCACCTTTGTATTTCTCCAGGACACTCCGTATCACTACGAAGATCCCATTTTATTGGATAATCCATCGTATGGTTATATACGAACTCGAAAGGAACTTGTTCCAGTTTGGGGATGGATCCTGGTTCAGGAGAAATAGGAATAAAGTACATTCAGGTGTCTTTTATCTTCACCATCTCTCGCGATGCGAGTGCTCCTAGGATTAGGACAGTACACCCTTTATGCTTTTTGGATAGTCTTCTTCCAAATCATAGGCTGGTGCCGAACGGTAGGGAAGGAAGAAAACCATTTGGCCTAAAGGGGTGTACAGAAGGTAATGACTAAAGACATATAAAGGGATTTGGAGAGGTGGCAAAGAATTATACGGTTATAGTTATGAATCTGGATAATGGTAGAGGCATTACTAGGAATACCAGGATACCCCAACGAAACATTTTAATGTTTCAGGTTCACTGTGTACTGTTAAAAGAAAACTGATTTCCCAATTAGACACTTGCTCCAGGGTATGTATTTACCAGGTATGATTCTCACATCTGTATGGTTTTACAGATGATGAGTGGGAGTAAATTATTGGGAATTGGGTGATCATCCTCATTATATCAGGATTCGTTGTAATTGGTGATATTTGAGGATGCCACCTGGGTTGTTTGTCGGTCGGCAAATATTTGGTTTTGAATATCCGCTGTTGTGCACCAATTTCAAAGTGATATATCTGTACGTCTATTTTCATAGAGTGAGATATACCTTTTGATATTATGTCGATGACATTTACCTATATCAGTGGATGGTTAGGTAAGGAGCATTGAACAGCGGTGTAATTCTTCTTAACCAAAAGTATTGTTTTCAACCTACGACACACAGTGAATGAGTCATTAGACTCAAGGGACTTATACAAAGTATTGTATGTTGTCCAGGGTCCATTAGGACAGAGGGGTAGGTCCTCATACTATATTCTGTTTACTTTTAACTTCTCTAGTTCTTAGACATGTGTTTCGTAGAAGCACATGGTCTAAGTTTTGAGGAGTTATAGGTATTTGAATAGAGAAGAGAACCAGGTGTAGCAAGTATCGGGATTCTTCAAAGTGATCGAAGATGTAGATACTTGTGTATGGTATTCAGTTGGTAGTAATGGTTAAGAGAAATTGCTTCTCTTTCAGGTTACTCATAATTGGAAGCATTCCTAAGTTGAGTAACGCTGATCGGCCTCCTTCCATTTAGTTGACATGCACTGGAGACAGCTGCATGATTTGAATCTGGTTCAATTAAATCAGTGCCTCTGGTTCTATATTGGATATAGAACAGTTCATATCTTAACATTGTTAAGGTACGGGGAGTTGTCCGGCTTATGATTAAAACCAGACTCTGGATAACTCAAGGCACGTTTCTGTAATGGCTGTTTGTGGGTTGACCCAGGCTATGACGAGGGTTGATTTTCTACCATCTGGGAGATCAATAGAAATATTGTTCAAGACTCGCCACAGTTTTATTAAAAATGGATTTTTTCAAAAACAGCAGTGGGAGTATGGTAGAACTGGAAGTGATTCCAGAACCGCAAACGATTACTGAAGATTTGATAAGGAACCTAAAGATTCAATCTGATTTGACATTCCATTGGCCACTCCGCAGATAAGGTGGGTAACTTCAGGCACCCGAGAGGCACTCCGGTAGCCTCAAGGACGGTGACAGGGAAGTCTTGTTTACCCACACTTGCCATTGCTGTTGTTCCATGCTGCGAGACCCGGTGGGAGGATGAGTATAGCGTCGTTCTAAACTAGCTTTAGAAGTGCACGTCTATATGACTCTGCCGGAGGGTTGTCGTAGTCAGTGGGAGCAGCGGAAGCATTGGTGGACATCAGGCTTATGTCTATTTATAGACTAAAGCAGATGTAGCAGAGGTAGATCATCTATTTCTGATGTGACAGTCATAGGTTTGACGTCATCAGAATAGGGGTTGGATCTGTTGAGAAGGAAGTAGGAAGTGATATTCCTATACTACGATCGGTTATACTTTGGTCGTCACACAGTAGTTTCTCCACAAAGGACTTGGACATTATATCAGACATACTGGTTACTAGATTTATGGTTTTAGATCTAGATTTGGGTGGTTTCCCAATCAGGGTACTTTGACAGCATTCTAAGAGTATTTAGAATGGACGACTCCTGGCACGGTAGTGTACCTGCAGGTGATGGAGTCACCCTCTCTAAAGGTGTCTTATAGACTAAAGTAGAGAGGGATGTGCATGATTGGCAGATCACTTGCTTAGGCAATTGAGTCAATCATGAGATGTCAAGTACCACACCAGATGTTGTTTTTGCACTAGATGCAATAAGTTGATATTGATCCAATCCTGGAGAAACAGTCGGAAGCAGTTTTAGAACATAAGTGAATGTTCTAGGGATATGATAACGGCTGCCTCCTTTAGGAGACGGTTATCATTCCAGGCTTCCAAGGTGACATGGACGACAAGGAGGTTGTCAGAGTTATAAGTTTTCCTTCTGATGAGGGGCAGTATTTTGGACAGATGGTCCAAGGCAATACTGAGGGAGGCATGGCGCAGGATACTGACTAGATTCAGTTGACGATACAGTCTAAGAAGTTTGGATTTGGAGTTCACTTATGAGCTAGGTCCCATCAGATATCCAGACATTCTAAGACAGGTATTGCTCATTTCGGGAGATGGCTTTCTCCGCGAACTTGAGATATAGAGAGACATAGAAAGAAACATCAGAGCGGATCCACTCACTGAGGCTATTCCTCGAACGCAATAGTTTCGCAAACGGGATTTGTGAGACTGACAAGTAGAGGAGTTGGGTGTTCGGTATCACACGGGCTGTAAGTATGCGACATCGCAATAATTACCCTTGAGTGCTAGTGGGAGATTGTTGGAGATAATGCCCTCAGAGTCAATTATTGGATCACAGGCACGTGATTGCGATGATTGAGGGAGGACCTATCCCGGTAAGACAGTCTTACTCGAGATGATAGTATGCTATCTGGTTTACCTTTATCATCGTGTACTGCTTTAGGTGACCTGACATGTCGCTATTGCACGTTGATAGAGCCCCTAAGATTCTTGCTTGACTGCCAGCAGTATAAGGGCGATCATATAAGTGAGAGCTGGAGTCTATAAGCACATCCTTAAAAGGTCCCTAGTCGTAGGAGTTTCGAGACAGGGAATCGATTCTCCAGAGTAGACTAGTGTATCCAGTCGAGACCCCGACGAGGGGCGGTGGCCGGTCTCACAAGCCACTGGTGTCAGTTGGTTCACCTAAGATGTATACAGGTGCTCATTGGGTTATGAGTACACCGGACAGGACTCGCCGGGAACATGCTAGTTGGTCTTATACCTGACGTCAGATAGCAGTTCCCAGGTGACATGTGTATAGGTTAGTTCATCGACCTGGGGATCATCATTTGTCTCGTGTGAGTTCCCACTGTGCTTTGATTACTACCCTACCACGGCTCAAAGGAGTCGTGCAAACAGGTTTTAGTTGGGTACAGTCCCGAGCCGCATGGAGGCAGTGAGCGGATCTTCGGGGGTTTCGTCTCTCCCGGTATTGGGGGTGAGGTCGCGCTGTGTCTAGGAGAGCCATTACACGAAGACCTTGGCCAAGGCAGGATATTTACTGGTAGGTATTCCAGTAGTATCTCAGGGTGTTCTGGGCTATACTCCGACACGACTTGTACCGCTTTTGGGGGTCTGACTCTTACCAACCCCCTAGGCCCGACATGCGATGCTCATAGACGAACGGACCGGACTGTACGGATATTGTCACTGACAGGCTCAGTAGGGTGTCAGGATGAGTTCACTCATCGACGTCCCTTTTAGTCAATAGCTGGTGGCCCGTCACGTATTGGCTTATACCTCTGACGTGCTAGTGGTTAAATCCACAGCCATAGTATTGACGAGTCTTTAGAGTCCACCACACTTTCAGTTACTCAAGCTTTCAGGCGAAACGCTGTAGAGGCCGTATGGAGATATGGCAGGGTTCGATCAGATACGTGCGGTATTGCACGGGTCGTGATCGGACGGTTTTTACTAGCCGGCTTTGGCTTAAGCCGGATCCTAGTATTTGATAGTGTAGTTTTGTCTCTTTGCATTTGTGTTCAGTGGGAATACAAATGCGGGCATGTATTTGCAGTAGTGGGGTTTTCCTGTAATTTATTACGGGATCGGTTTTCTGGGGTTGCCAGTTTGCATTTCGTTCCGGCCGGTTTTCTCTTTTTCCTTCCCGGTCGGACTTTTCGTTGGAGGGTGTTAATTGCAAGTTTGCAATTAACATTTTGTGAGGGGTTTCTTTGCTTGAGTGTGGCCTCATAATGATGAGATCCTTTTCTTGTCACCTCCTTTGCATTAATTTGATGGTGCTTTGATTTGTTGAGAAAAGATTTTTGGTGTGACCTTATCTTTATCAATTCTCTTTGCACTTGAGATTTTCCATGATTTTTTCCCCACCTGGAATTGAAGGGGCCGGCCACTGTTAATGGGTGAAGGGGGTGGTTTTTATTTGTGTGTGAATATGTTGCTTGCAATTTGGTGGGCCCCCCTCTTTGTAGTGTGTGTGTGTGCGCTGTTGTTTTGTAAAGGTTAATTTCCTTTGCATGGTTTTAAATATTAATGGAACTCCACACACAAATTTCCAGTGAGCACAAAATGACTTTTGGCCGAGCTCCTCTTTTCCACAGCATGCTCCATTTTTCATCAAGCCTCCATGAAAATTATTGTGGACAAATTCCTCCAAAAATGGTAACCTCATAAACCCCAAAAAGACATGGCTACTACACTATTCTACAGCATTCCTTGGACGCGTCGGCTAGCCAACTTCGCGCCCGAGTTGCCTCGGTATTGAGGTGGGAGCCCGTAAAAGTACCCGGCTTCGTGGTGCCCTTTCCGATGAGGAGGAGACGAACGGAGATCCCGCGAGGAGATCGGAATGAAGATGAAGACCGGAGGACTCGGATCAGTCGGTATATCTCTTTCCTTCCTCTTGTTAGCTTAGACTTGTTAATGGTTACGATCCGGGGTTTAGTGCGCGGTGGTGCAGGTTTGCTAAGTCCGCAAAAATCAAAGTTTATCACCGTTTCCGCATTTGGCCGTCGGATTGACGGCCGGGGCGCCGCCGTGCACTTACAGATGACATGTGATGTTATGTGTTGCTAGATATGTTATATTGGATCGTCGTATTTGAAAAGCCGGGGGTTTTTATGTGAGATGAGTGTTTTTCCATTTTCATTCATGTAAAAACTTGTATGTAATATTCTTTTATTGGGGCACTTCCAGGTTGCGGAAGTAGTCACCATTTGTATATTATTTACTTTTCTGCACTAGGATAGACCCAAGGAGGGCAGCACTAGTAACCGGGTTCTAGGGTCCAGTAGGAGACCAACTCGAGGAGTCGAGTCCGGGTCTCCTAACCCTAGAATTGGTAGGGTTGCTTGCCGCTCTCGTAGGGGTCTAGGGGTGTGGGATTGGCTATTCATCACGACCGTGGAATCCGTGTTTTATACTGGCTCGTATTGAAAACACGGACGTCCTAGTATATCCAATATTTCATATGTTTCTTCTGCTGTGTTTTATCTGAGATCATGCGATGTTCTGTGGCAGATATTATATATAGTATATATGATATATTATATAGACGTAACTTATGTTTTACACCCGCGCTAGCCCTGCCCCGATCTTCCGTTAGTTACCTAACCTAACGGTGCACGAGGGGACATCGAGGCGAATGCGGATGGCATAAGTGTACGTCATATCTATCTGTGATGTTTAGGTAAATTAAATGATGGGATATTCATTAATGAGATTAATGAAAGAAAATAAATCTAATTGATGTTGTGGAATCGAATTTCAAAATAAAACAGGTAGCTACAGTTCATGCTTTGCATCGTGGTGTTCCTTGTAGAACATCCTGCACCTTATTCGATAGGGAAAGGACCGAGATCCCTTCACCGGGAGTGACTCCTTTAGCAATAACTGGCAGATGCTACAACCTTCGGTTTGTCATTTGATCGCTTCTATAGTTTCTGCTTTGCACAGTGATATATATGATATATCCCGCACCTCATTCGACGAGGAAAGGGCCGACGATCCCTTCACCGGGAGTGACCCCTTTAGCAGAACTAGAAAAGCTTCAAAAGCATTCCATTTAAAAACCATTTGATTCCGCAACGAGATCAAGTTCAAAGCGTCAAAGGTTTTCACAAAAACCATTCGCAACCCTCCGTCATTTTAGGAAGTAGAGTACTTAGTATTCGTGCTGTGTTTGTTGACCATAGTCAAGGCACAGTGTACGGTAGCTAAGTGATGTCTTCCTACACCGCATATGATGCGATTAGTTAGGACAGTCGCGTGACTTTGTTGACCTTAGTTAAGGGTCATGTTGGTGGGTCTAATTAATCACGAAATGACGGGTAGAACTTGACGAGTACTTATGATTTGTTGACCATAGTTAAGGTCATAGGTGCTAGGGGTAAAAACCTTTATCGGGAGTTTCAAGTGTTGAAACTTGCAATGAGATTGGATACCTTCTATGTGATAGTTGGATCCCGATACCCACTGCGAGTAATTGTTACTCCTGGGAGAGTTTTGCACTTTGCAATTAGCCGATTAAGTAGGTGTCTAGAAAGGTGTCAACGGGGTTACGCCTCTGGGAAAACGAGGTTTACAGTAATTAGGTTCGTGCGAAAGCACGGGGGACCTCCCTCAAAATACCGACACTGGCCTGGCTGAAAGATTGGCGAACTTGTAGTGTGTAATTAATCCCGGCTAGTCTTTCCTTTTTGGGTTTGAAGGAAGATTTGATAAAAAGCAGTGGGAGCCATCCTGATTAGATAAAATAATAACCAATCTATTCTTGCAAGAGCGCACGCTGAGTGTTTTCTTCTCTCTCTCTCCTGGTAGCGACCATATCTCGCCTTAATCAAGATAATAAAATGGATATTTGTCCGAACCCGCTTGTTATACTGAGCTGGGGAACTTTGGTCCCGCTCCTACTTATAATTGTTATAAGACAGAGCAGGAAATTTGGGAATACCAAGATTCCTATGCCGCCCAAACGAAGAGAGTGCATGCTGATGCATCATGTTCGGGTGTGTTCATTATACAGAACTGTTTCTCAGTATCCTCTGCATCCTGGGTATATGATACTGGATCAGGATCCCAGATATGTAATCTGTTACATAGGGCTACAAAAGGGTAGAAAAACTGAGAACGGGTGATAAGTTTCATGAGACAGAAAACGGGGCAAGTGTTGCAGCCAAGTCTGTCGGTCACTGTCACCCTGTATTACAAATACATTGATTCTGAACAAATGCTATTAGATACCGAACCTGATATACAAAATCATGTCAGTCTCTTTATTAGTAAAGAAAGGATATAATTTTGTATTGATGGATAATGTTTTGAACATTTCCTATATCAAAAGTTGATCGGTTCAGGCACGTTATCTAAAAGCATTGACGTTCTAAATCAAACTACAGTTCCTTGTATACAGAACACACACAAGAGGAAGAGTTCAGAAATGAACGATTCGTTCTTGAGGCATTGTAGACTAGGTCATATCAATGCGACCCAACTGGCTGAAGTTACATTTTAGATGCATATTTAAATCAGTTTGAATTTACATCTTGTGAAACTTGCCAGTCATGTCACAAAGATATAATGACACTAGCTCTGTTTACTGGAAACAGAGGAAGAGTTGGTGAACTCTTGGGACTGATACATGATGATGTATGTAAAGTCTCTTGTCTACACATGCCAGGATTGGTTCTTTATACTTCATTATATTCTCTGATAATCTCTCAAGATTCAGTCATATGTTCCTGTTGAAACATAAGTCCGAACCTTTTGAGGTATTCACAGAATATAAGTTAGAAATAGAGAACCAATAACCGGGTATAAGTATTATATCATATGATGAGATCAGGGAGGAGAATACTTGTGCATGGCATTCCTGGACCATTCTAAAGGAGAATGAGATTCTCTCTCCGTACTACTCCTCTGAATACACCACAGCACAACGGTGTATCAGGTAAGAGCAATTGCACAATATTAGATATGGTGTGCTCTATGATGAGTATTACTGAGTTACCTATTTCCTTTTGGGGTTATGCACTTGAGAAGCTGCATACCTATTGAATTAGGTTCGAATCAAATCAGTGCCTACCACTCCATATAAGATATGGTGCGGGAAGATCCTATCTCTTAAGCAAGTTAAGATTTGGGTTGTCCGGCCTATGTTTAAAGCAAAATCCGGACAAGATCGAGGCAGGATCAGTTCTGTAGAACTGGAAAGGTTCCAGCTATACAAAACTGCAGTTGATGATTTGACAGAACCGTAAGATTCTATAGTTCCCGACGAACCTCAGCCTCTCCGCCGATCTAGTAGGGTTCCTCATCCGCCTGAGAGATACCTCGGTTTCTCGATGACAGTGGGAGAAAGGATTGCATCATGAGATGATGGCCCAACTAGTTTCGAGCAGGCCATCGAGAGTAGGGACTCTGTAAGAATGGCTGGATGCTTAGCGATCTGAGATGGAATCCATGTACACCAGCAAAGTATGGACTTTAGCTGCTATATCTGAAGGGTTAAATCCCCATCAGGAGCAAGTATATCTTGAGAAGATTACTTGGTGTAGATGGAAAAGTTGAGACTTTCAAAGCTAGACTTGTTAAAGGTTTTCGTCATCGACCAGGCGTGGATAATGATGAAACTTTTTTCCAGTAGCTATGCTTAAGTCTATCCAGATCCTACTTACCACGGCTACATACCATGACTACGATATCTGGCGGTTGGGTGCCATGACTGCTTTTCTAAATACTGATTTAGAAGAGAACGTCTGTAAGAACACAGCCAGAGGTCTTCGTAAATCAGTGGGAGCAGCGAAAACGTGTGCAAGTTGCTTTACAAAATGAAGCAGGCATCGCGGAGTTGGAACGTCTGTTTTGATGTGATAGTCAAAGTGTTTGACTTCATCAATATGGTAGACGAACCTTATATTTACAAAAGGGTAGTAGAGAGTAAGGTGGTAATCTTCGCATTGTACGTAGACAACATACTCTTGATAGGTAAAGAGTTTCCTATACTACGATCGGTCAATCTCCTATTATCACTGGGATTCTCCAAATAGGATAAAGATGATACCTCCTAAATCCTGAGATTTGGACCTATGAGATAGATCTAAAGGGATATTAGGGTTCACACTAGGTATAGTGAGACTGTATCAATTGATCCTGGGGAGAATCACTGGAAGTGTTCCAGGGTGATAAAGACGACTGAATTTCAGTCAAAGGCATTGTCTTTACCCTTAGTAAAGGGACGGTATGTTGGAAGAGTTCCAAGCTAGATACCGTGGCAAACTAGATGATAAAGGCTGGTAACATCGCTATTAAAGATACTACCAAAGAGGAAGTTTGGGTGTATATAGGTTCATAAGATGAACTAGGTTCCTGTCATTGTATGACAATGGAACTGTGGCTTTGGCCCTGAAACCCTGGTCCCATCAGTGACCCAGACTGATTATGAGGCAGCATCACCTGATCATGGAGATAGTTGATCTCCACGATGATCAAGGTTAGGAGAGTAGACTCAGAGGACAACACGGCGGATCCACTCACGAAGGCCCTTTTCCCAAAGAGAGACTTTTAGGGGATGGTTGAGTATGTGATACTGCAACCACTGCTACAGATGGCCCTAGTGCAAGTGGGAGATTGTTAGTTATATGTATGCCCTAGAGGCCATTACTGTACATTGGATGTATATTGTAGTGGATGCTGGGACATATATAGGTAGGACTTTCTTGCTCGACATGATAGTACGCTATCTGGTTGCTCTTTATCATAACATGTATACTTTCTGTCTCTCTGATTACATGTTGATAAAGCCCTTAGGATGTGTACTCGACTTCCAGGACTGTGATGCAGATCATACTAGTGGGGCCTGGATAGTCCATGAGTACATCCTTGAAATGTTCCTAGTCGAGGGAATATCGAGACGGGGCATCGATATTCCAGAGTAGACTAGCGTATATCTTCTCGACCCATGCGATGGGCGATGGATGATACCATATCCATTGGTGTTTGACATTGGAGATGGTATGCGGGTGCTCAGTGGAGACTGGGTACACTGAACGGACTCGCCGAGAACTCCCAGATGGTATTATACCTCACGTCAGATGGCAGTTCTCTGGTGACACTGGTACAGCTTAGTCTGTTGACCCGAGATCGTCATAGAGTCTTGTGTGTCTCCCACTGTGCTTTGATTTCCACCCTACCACGGCTCTACTGAGTTGTGCAAACAGGTGGTTTTTGGGTACAGTCCCGATTCACATGGAGGCAATGAGCGATAGGAGGGGATTCGTCTCTCCCGGTATTGGGGGTTGATGTTGTGCTATGCTCGACTGGCCATAACAGGAAATCCCTGGCCAGGGTTGCAGTGATATACTGGTAAGTGTTATCAGTAGTTTCACGAATGTTATGGACCCTATGTCGGCATAACTTATCGAGCTATTGGGGTCTGACGTTTACCACCCCTAGGAGAGATATGCGACATATCAGACGAACAGACCGGACCGTACGGTAAGTGTTACTGGTTGGATTCGCAGGAGTGTGAGCGTGCTTGCTCGTCGATCTTCTGATCGCTCAATACCCGGGTGGCCGTTACGTTTAGCAGACCGCTTACGGCTTGTGGGTGTTTGATATGATCATCATCCGCTGCCGGCGTATTGACGAGTCTTTAGAGTCCTACACAGAGGTTTCCTGGCTCAAGCGAAATGAAATCGGAGTGCATATGAGATATGTGCAGGACCGAGAATAATGCGAGTATGCGATACCGTATTTCATTCTCGCGATCAATGTGTCGAATGGTTGTATGCGATATAACCTAGTTATCGATTCAATCGTTGATTCGATAAGCCGATACACTGGATACTAGTCGGTTATATGCGATATGACCGGATCGTTAAATCAAGTGTTGATTTAATGATTTAATGTAAAATTATATATATTTGATATATTAGTTTGCATTAACTAGTATTGGTTCACTCTAGATGGATTTACTCACTTGTTGTGCACATTGCATATGTGATATATTTTGTGCACATGATTGTATCATGTTTGATGATACATTCTTTCTTGGTTTTGTGTAAAGTATTGAACCATGGTTAGTTAGTGGTTAGGGTATCATATCATTTCATTTGCTTATTTATTTATCTTTTATTTATTTCATTTGAAAAGAAAAAGAGAAATGAATGGTGGCTATATTTGTCTTTAGTTGAAGATTCATGATACATTGACTTAGTCACCATTCTTATCTCATGCCTTACCCTAACCACTCATCTAACCTAAGTTAAGTCTCTACACTAAACCATGGTTGAAGATATGATAAGTATTGTATTTTCTTTTCTATTTTAAAAAAAATGAACTTATCATATCTTCTTCTTCTTCTTCATCTTCTTCAAAATGGAGAAAGCTTGCTACTCCAATGGCAAGTCATGAAATCTAGTGAGAAATCCAAAACTAAAGTTTACCCACTTCCTATTTCTTCATCCTCTACCTCTTGCCAAGTAGTATAGGGTGTTTCCTTCACAAGTTTTTCCGACTTGGTGAAGTTGGAGCTTGTTCTAGCGATGCCTCGACGTAGATCATCTTCGGCATCGAACCGACGATCAAGCCCGCCCATTCTTCGACGAGGCCGACGTTGGAGTCCGGATTCTTTTTTGGACAGTGGAGAGGACTTCGTTGCGGAGCCGTAGAGGTGGTGGACCGGATCTACAAAGGTTGTATGTCCATTCCCTTAGTTAAAATGTTAACTAGTTTGTTTTTCGCCTATGTATATCTAGCAAACGATCCGTTCTAAGGTTTGTAGGCACCGTATTTTTTAGAAATTTGCATGTTTGATCACCTGTGAGACATCACTAGGGTGCCCAGGAACCCTACAGCCATCACGACACTATCATGAAGCAAAAAGTCAAGCAAGGTCAAAGGATGGTGTACCATCATGATACAACAAAAATGCAAAGACCACCTCCACAATTGCTTATTTGCACAAATGCAAATAAGCCCTCCTCCACCAATCTTCGGCCATTGAAAGATACAAATGAGAATGGCCGAAACGGAAAGCAAACTGGCAACTCCAGAAAACTGGTCCCGTAATAAATTACAGGAAAACCCCGCTACTGTGCATACACACCCGCATCTGTATTTCGACCGAAATACAAATGCTATGAGACAAAATCTACACTGTACTATACTAGGATCCGGCTTAAACCAAAGCCGGCTAGTAATATCTGTTCGAACCTGATCCGTGCAATACCGCACGTATCTGATCGAACCCTGCCATATATCCATACGGCCTGTAATACAAACTGTCCGATCCTGATCCGTGCAATACCGCACGTATCTGATCGGACCTTGCCATATCTCCATACGGCCTCTACAAGTTTTCGCCCGAAAGCTGAGTAATTGAATGTGGGGGACTCTAAAGACTCGTCAACACCTTGGTTGTGGATTTAACCACTAGCACGTCAGAGGTATAAGCCAATACGTAACGGGCTACCAGGTATTGGCTAAAAGGGACGTCTGAGAGCGAACTCAGCCTGACAACCCTACTGAGCCTGTCAGTGAGAATATCCGTACAGTCCGGTCCGTTCGTCTATGAGTATCACATGGCGGGCCTAGGGGTTTGGTAAAAGTCAGACCCCCAAAAGTGGTACAAGTCGTGTCGGAGTGTAGCCCAGAACACCATGAGATACTACTGGAATACCTACCAGTAAATCTCCTGCCTTGGCCAAGGACTTTTCATGTTCCGGCTCTCCTAGACACAGCATGACCTCACCCCCAATACCGGGAGAGACGAACCCCTGAAGATACGCTCACTGCCTCCATGTGGCTCGGGACTGTACCCAACTAAAACCTATTTGCACGACTCCTTTGAGCCGTGGTAGGGTAGTAATCAAAGTACAGTGGGAACTCACACGAGACAAATGACGATCCCCAGGTCGATGAACTAACCTGTACACATGTCACCAGGGAACTGCTATCTGACGTCTGGTATAAGTCCAACTAGCATGTTCCCGGCGAGTCCTGTCCGGTGTACTCATAACCTAATGAGCACCTGTATACATCTTAGGTGAACCAACTGTCACCAGTGGCTTATGAGACCGGCCACCTCCCCTTGTCGGGGTCTCGACTGTATACACTAGTCTACTCTGGAGTATCGATGCCCTGTCTCGAAACTCTCACGACTAGGGACCATTTAAGGATATGCTTATAGACTGCCAGCTCCCACGTATATGATCGCCCTCATACTGCTGGTGGTCAAGCAAGAATCCTAGGGGCTCTACCAACGTGTAATAGCGACCTGTAAGGTCACCTAAAACAGTACACGATGATAAAGGTAAACCAGATAGCATACTATCATCTCGAGTGAGACTGTTCTATCGGGATGGGTCCTCCATCAATCATAGCAATCACGTGCCTGTGATCCAATAATTGACTCTGAGGGCACTATCTCCAACAATGTGATCATGTAATGTGCTGTGATAGATACTTTATATAGTATATATGATATATTATATAGACGTTACTTATGTTTTGCACCCGCACTAGCCCTGCCCTGCTCTGTCGTTAGTTACCAAACCTAACGGTGCACGAGGGGACATCGAGGCGAATGCAGATGGCATAAGTGTACATCGTATTTATCTGTACTGTTTAGGTGACTTAAATGATGGGTCTTCATTAATGTGATTAATGAAAGAAAAGAAACCTAAAAGATGTTGTAGAATCAAATTTTTAAATAAAAAGGGTAGCTACAGTTTTGCTTTGCATAGCGGTATATATGATATACCCTGCACCTTATTCGATGAGGAAAGGGCCGAGATCCCTTCACCGGGAGTGACCCCTTTAACAAAACTGGCAGATGCTACAACACTCGGTTTGCTTTTGATTGCTTTTGGAGTTTTTCTTTGCACAGTGATATATATGATATATCCCGCACCTTATTCGATGAGGAAAGAGCCGAGATCCCTTCACCGGGAGTGACCTCTTTAGCAAAACTAATAAAAGCCTCAAAATCACTCCATTTCAAAACTTCACTTGATTCTACAACGATATCAAGTTCATTATGCAATAGGTTTTCAGAAAAACCTGTCGTAGCCCTCCGTCATTTCAGATAAGTCCTGCTTAGTATTCATGCTGCGTTTGTTGACCTTGTTAAGGCGCAGTGTGCGGTAGCTGACCGGTATTTATCTGCTTATGCATATGATGCATATTGGATTAGGGTAGTCGTATGGTCTTGTTGACCTTGTCAAGGGTCGTGCGGGTGGGTTTAATTCAATCAAGAAGTGACGGGTTGAACTTGACTTACGGTCTATGGTTTGTTGACCTTGTCAAGGTCATAGATCGTTTGGGGCAAAATATTATCGGGAATTTCAAGTGTTGAAATTTGCAATGAGATTGCATACCTTCTATGAAATAGTTGGATCCCGATACCCACTGCGAGTAATTGTTACTCCTGTGAGAGTTTTACACAGGACAATTAGCCGATCAAGTAGGTGTCTAGAAAGGTGTCAACGGGGTTACGCCTCTGGGAAAACGAGGTTTACTTTAATCAGGTCCGTGCGAAAGCACGTGGAACCTCCCTCAAAGTACCGACACTGGCCTGGCTGAAAGATCGGCGAAGTTGTAGGGTGTAATTAATCCCGGCTAATCTTTCCTTTTAGGGTTTGAAGGAAGATTTGATAAAAAGCAGTGGGAGCCATCCTGATTAGATAAGATAATAACCAATCTGATCTTGCAAGAGCATACGCTAAAGTGTTTTCTTCTCTCTCTCTCTCCAGGTAGCGACCATGTCATGCCTTAAACAAGATAATAATATGGATGTATTGACCGAACCCGCATGTTATACTGTGAAGGGGAACGTTGGACCCGTTCTATCTTATAAGTGTTATAAGACTGAACAGGAAACAGGAGAATATCTGGATTCTCATGCCACCCGAATGAAGAAAGTACATGTTGATGCATTTTCTTCGGGTGTGTTCGTTACAGAGAACTGTTTCTCTATTTGCCCTACGTCTTGGGTATTAGATACCGGGTCAGGATCCCATATATGTAATCAGTTAAATGGGCTTAGAAAAGGTAGAGAACTTGGAGAAGGTGATAAAGACATAAGAGTTGGAAATGGTGCAATTGTTGCAGCTAAGACAGTCGGGGAATATCACCTTGTATTACCAACTGGTAATACATTGATTCTGAACGAATGCTATTACATGCCGAACCTGATATGCAACATTATATCGGTTTCTTTATTGAGTAAAGCGGGATATAATTTTGTATTACAAGATAATGTTATGAACATTTTCCGTAACCAAAAGTTGCTTGGATCAGGCACGTTGTGCAATGGCATTTATGTTCTAAATCAATCAACAGTTCTGAGTATAACAAACACACACAATAGGAAGAGTTCAGATCTGAACGAATCCTTCTTGTGGCATTGTAGACTAGGTCACATCAATGCGACACGACTTGCTAAGTTGCATAAAGATGGATATTTGAAACCGTTCGAATTTTCATCCTATGACACTTGCCAGTCATGTCTCAAAGGCAAGATGACCAAAACTCCATTTACGGGACACGGAGAAAGAGTTACTGAACTCTTGGGACTGATACATAGTGATGTATACGGTCCCATGTCTACACATGCCAGGGATGGTTCTTCGTATTTCATTACATTCACTGACGATCTCTCTAGATTCGGATATGTGTTCCTGATGAAACATAAAACAGAAGCTTTTGAGAAATTTAGAGAATATAAACAAGAAGTCGAGAACCAAACCGGAAAGAGTATTAAAATCCTTCGATCTGATCGAGGAGGTGAATACTTGAGCAATGAATTCCTGGACTTCCTAAAAGAGAATGGAATTCTCTCTCAGCTGACTCCTACATATACACCACAGCACAACAGTGTATCGGAACGGAGGAACCGCACCTTATTAGATATGGTGCGCTCTATGATGAGCACAGCTGAGTTACCTATTTCCTTCTGAGGATATGCACTGGAAACAGCAGCATACCTATTGAATCAAGTTCCATCTAAATCTGTACCTTCCACACCATATGAGATATGGAGTGGGAAGAGACCATATTTTAAACGAGTTAAGATATGGGGTTGTCCAGCCTATGTCAAAAGATAAAATCCGGACAAACTCGAGGCACGGTCAGTTCTTTGCAAGTTTGTGGGATATCCAAAGAACTCATATGGGTATTTTTTCTACCACGGTGAGGAACAAAAAGTGTTTGTTGCTCAACATGCCACCTTTTTAGAAAAGGAATTTCTTGTAGAAGATATTAGTGGCAAAGTGGTGGAGCTGGAAGAGGTTCCAGATACATAAACCGAAACGGAAGATTTAGTGGAACCAGAAAATTCAGTAGCTCCCAACGATCCTTAGCCTCTCCGCCGATCTAGTAGGGTTCCTCGCCAACCTGAGAGATACTACGGTTTTCTCATGGATGGTGGGTGCGAGGATTGCATCATGGAGGATGATGACCCAACTAGCTTCGAGCAGGCCATCACGAGTGGGGACTCAGTGAAATGGCCGGATGCTATGCGGTCCGAGATGGAATCCATGTACACCAACAAAGTATGGACTTTGGAAGATGCTCCTGAAGGGGTAAAACCCATTGGGACCAAGTGGATCTTCAAGAAAAAACTTGGTGTAGATGGGAAAGTGGAGACTTTCAAAGCTAGACTTGTTGCAAAGGGTTTTCGTCAAAGACCAGGAGTGGACTATGACGAAACCTTTTCTCCAGTGGCTATGCTTAAATCCATCCGGATCATGCTTGCCATCGCTGCAAATCATGATTACGAAATCTGGAAAATGGATGTTAAGACCGCCTTTCTAAACGGTGATTTAGAAGAGTGCGTGTACATGACTCAGCCAGAGGGCTTCGTAGATAGTGGGTGCAGCGGGAAGGTGTGCAAGCTGCTTAAATCCATTTATGGATTAAAGCAAGCATCGCGGAGTTGGAACATCTGCTTTGACGTCATTATCAAAGAGTTTGATTTCGTAAAAAACTTAAATGAATCTTGTATCTACAAGAAGGTGGCAGAGAGTAAGGTTGTCTTCGTCGTATTGTACGTGGACGACATACTCTTGATAGGAAATGACATTCCTATGCTGCAATCGGTCAAGCTCTTCTTATCATAAAGATTCTCAATGAAAGATCTTGGTGATGCCTCCTGCATAATGGGAATCAGGATCTATAGAGATAGATCCAAACGGATATTGGGATTGTCCCAATCCAGGTACATTGACACCATACTAAAGAGGTTTAGTATGGAAGAATCCAAGCGTAGGAACTTACCCACGATCTCTGGAGTCACTCTCTCCAAAGAGATATCTCCCATGACTGATTTGGAGAGAGCTCGCATGCAAGGGGTACCCTATGCTTCGGCTGTAGGCTCTTTAATGTACGCGATGCTATGTACCAGACCCGATGTAGAATACTCACTAAGTGTAGTGAGCAGGTATCAAGCCGATCCTAGAGAGAGTCACTGGACAGATGTGAAGAGCATTCTCAAGTACTTACGAAGGACTAAAGAGATGCTCTTGGTGTATGGTAACGGAGAACTCCAAGTGGAGTCCTTTACCGATTCGAGCTTCCAGAGTGATAAGGACGACTCTAAGTCGCAGTCGGGATTTGTCTTTACCCTTTACGGAGGGGCTGTTAGCTGGAAGAGTTCCAAGCAGGAAACCGTGGCAGACTCAACGATGGAGGCTGAATACATCGCTGCCAACGATGCTGCCAAAGAGGTTGTCTGGATCAAGAAGTTCATTACCGAACTAGTAGTGGTTCAATCTGTTGAGCATCCAATACCTTTGTATTGCGATAATAATGGAGCGGTGGATTTGGCCAAGGAACCCAGGTCCCATCAGCGATCCAGGCATATTCTGAGGCGGTATCACCTGATCCGGGAGATAGTTGATCGCCGGGAGATCGAGGTCAGGAGGGTTGACACGAAGAATAACACAGCGGATCCACTCACGAAGGCCATTCCCAAGATATAGTTTGAGAGACTCTTCGGGATGCTCGGTAAGCGATACTACAGCAGCTGGCCCTAGTGCAAGTGGGAGATTGTCAGTTGTATGTATGCCCTAGAGGCCAGTATTGTACAGATGATGTATATTATATTGGATGCTTGGACATATATAGAGATGACTTTCTTGCTCGATATGATAGTATGCTATCTGGTTGCACTTTATCTTAACATGTATACTTGTCTCTTTATACTGTCTTATAGTTACATGTTGGTAAAGCCCTTGGGATGTGTACTTGACTACCTGGACTATGATGCGGATCATACTAGTAGGGACATGGTAGTCCATAAGTACATCCTTCAAGGTCCCCAGTCGTGGGTGTATCGAGACGGGGCATCGATATACCATGGTAGACTAGCGTATACGCTTCTCGGCCCATGAGATGGGCGATAGATCATCCCATATCCATTGGTGTTTGAAATCAGAGATGGTATACGGGTGCTCAGTGGAGACTAAGTACACTGGACGGACTCGCCGAGAACTCCCAGATGGTATTATACCTCACGTCAGATGGCAGTTCTCAGGTAACACTTGTGCAGGTTAGTCTGTAGACCATAGATCGTCATAGAGTCTTGTGTGATTCCCACTGTGCTTTGATTTCCACCTTACCACGTCCATGAGGTCGTGCAAAACGGTGGTTTTTGGGTACAGTCCCGAGTCACATAGAGGCAATGAGCGATAGGAGGGGTTTCGTCTCTCCCGGTATTGGGGGTTGATGTTGCGCTTTGCTCGATTGGCCGTAACAGGGAAGTCCCTGGCCAAGGCTGATTGGAGATTTACTGGTAAGTGTTACCAGTAGTTTCTCGACCCGTTATGAACCTCACATCAGCACGACTTATCGGTTATTGGGGTCTGACGTTTACCACCCCTAGACTTGATATGTGACATATCAGACGAGGAGACCGGACTGTACGGGAAGTGTTGCCGATCGGCTCGACGGGAGTTGTAGCAGGTTCGCTTGTTCTCTTCTGATCACTCAATACCCGGGTGGCCGTTACGTTTAGCTGACCGCTTGCGGCTTGGGGGTGCTTGATATGATCATCACCTACTGTCGGCGTATCGACGAGTCTCAGAGTCCCACAATGGAGTTTCCTAGTCCAGGCAAAACGTTGTGGTGCGCGTATGCGATATGCGCATGGACCCGATTAAAATGCATGTATAGGATACCGTATATTTATCGGGCGGCTTGCTTTTGGTAGGGGTCGTATGCGATATGACCGGATTGATAAATCAAGTGTTGATTTATCATTTAACCATTAGCTTCTCACTTGAAATCCTTTCTTGAGTATGATGGATGTATGCATGCATGTATAGTTTCTTTATAAATTCATGCACATATGGATGTGCATACATACATACATACATCATCAATTATGGTTGCTTATACAAAGAAAATGGTGGCAATATAAGACTCACACTATGGGGTTTTTTATATGGAATATTATTGTATTTAAGCTAAAAACAAAAGGAAAAAGAAATGGGTTAGTTTTGGATTGTTTCTACACTCTTCTTGACCTAACCTTACTCACCCACCATTTAACCATGGTTTACTCTTCCTTTTAGTTTTTAACTCAAGTAAAACAATGATTCAACCATGGTTTGAGATGAGAGATAAAAAATATATATTGATATATTTTCTATTTTCTTTTAAGAGTAGAACTTATCTTCTTCTCAAATTGCCATCATCTTCTTCTTCCTCTCTCATTTTGCTCTCTAGTTTTTTGTAGTGAGCAATATACTCATCAAGATTGGATTTTGAAGTGAGAATAAGAACCACAATATCATTCTATACAAGTTTAGCCAACTTGTTTAGTGTGTTAGCTTCATTTCGTTCACTTGATCGGATAAAGTTGCAAGCTTGGACAAAGCGGACTCTGGGTGGATCATCGGTGACCTCGAGGAGTTCAAGCGGAGCTTTTTCAAACCCCAAGTAGCCGAGGAGTCTAGCGTAGGGAGCTACAAAGGTTGTACTCTCAAAACCCTAGCCTTTCTTGCATATGATGATGTGAAAAATTTAGAAACCCTAATTTTGTAGGAACGATCCGATGTTTGTTAACTTAGCACCCTAAAGACTCCACCTTTGGCACATGTGATGCTTCCAAACCCTTCATGAGGTGCTAGGCTAACCTTTCAGCATGAACTCTCTTCGGCTCTGGAACTACCGAAGTCTCAGCAAGGCGCTCCTCGACTAATAGGGCTGCGTCCATAGCTGCTGCATATGTTTTGATATTGTGCGCTGATCGCTAGAAACAGTGGTGTATGCAAGCCTCGGACAAATCTCTTGACTCGCAACTCCTCAGTAGGCACTAGGTACGGAGCATACACAGATAGATCGGTGAACAGGACATCATACTCTGCCACTGACATCTCCGGAGTCTGACGTAAGGACTCGAACTTGCGTGCTCTAGCATCTCTGATGCTCAGTTGGAGAAAATGGGCAAGGAATAGCGCCACGAACTCTGTCTAGGTCATAGGAGGAAGACTTGCTGCTCTACCCTTCTCGACTGATTCACACCATTTCTGCGCGAGACCTTCCAGGCGAAAGCTCAGGAACTCAACCCATCTCTCATCTGCGCATCTAAGTGAATGACATATCCGCGCCATCCTATCAATGAAGGACTGTGGGTCCTCGGTCGCATCGGTGCCTGTGAATACCGGAGGCTTCAGTCTCAAAAACTCTGATAAAGATACCGAGATAACCTTTGTAGCTGCAGGTGCAACTGCCTGTACTGTGGGTACCACCACGGTCTCTGCAACGGGTGGGACTACCTCTGCTCGCTACGCTCGAAGTGTCTCAACTAGAGATCCCATCATCTGGCGCATCTCCTGTTAGTTATATGTATGCCCTAGAGTCCATTACTGTACATTGGATGTATATTGTAGTGGATGCTAGGACATATATAGGTAGGACTTTCATGCTCGACATGATAGTACGCTATCTGGTTGCTCTTTATCTTAACATGTATACTTTCTGTCTCTCTGTTACATGTTGATAAAGCCCTTAGGATGTGTACTCTACTTCCAGGAATATGATGTAGATCATACTTGTAAATGCACGGCGGTGACCCGGCCGTCAATCCGACGCCAAAATGCGGAAGCGAAAAACTTTAATTTTGCAAGCTAGCAAACCGGCACCACCGCGCACTAAAACCCGGATCGAACCATTAACTAGTCCTAGCTAACTACAAGATAGGGAATAGAGATATACCGACTGATCCGAGTCCTCCGGTCTTCTCGTCGTCGTCCCAATCTCCCGCGGAAACTCAGGTAGTCGCCTCCTTGCCGGAAGGGCACCACATCGTCTGCATCTTTTACGGGCTCTCACCTCAATACCGAGGAAACTCGGGCACGAAGCTGGCAAGTCGACGTGCCCAAGATTTGCTGTAAAATGTGTAGTGCTCATGTCTCATTATGGGGTTATAGGAATTGCCTTTTGGTGGAGGGATGAACTATGGAGTTTGGAGATGGAACTTGTGGGAATTTTTCCAACATGAAATGAACCAAAACCCCTCACCAAAATGTTTGGACAACCCCCATCTCTAGTGGCCGGACAAGCTAATGGGGAAGGAGAGAATGAGAGTGTAGGAGTCAAAATGGGGGAGAGCCTCATTCTATTATCCAAGGGAGAGAGAGAAAAAGCTATCATGCAAAGTAATGATCACTAGCCTAAACCAACACTCCAACACAACGATCATCTCAAGCATGATGACTCCAAATGGTCAAGCCATCATGAAAAAAGAAAGTCAAGTGATGGTGCAACCATCATGACACAAGAATATGCAAAGACCCCCTTCCAAATTGCTTATTTGCACAAATGCAAATAAGCCCTCCTCCACCAATCTTCGACCATTGAAAGATACAAATGAAAATGGCCGAAACGGAAAGCAAACTGGCAACTCTAGAAAACTGGTCCCGTAATAAATTACAGGAAAACCCCGATACTGTGTATACACACCCGCATTTGTATTCCGACTGAAATACAAATGCAATGAGACAAAATCTACACTGTACCATACTAGGATCCGGCTTAAACCAAAGCCCGCTAGTATTATCCGTTCGATCTTGATCCATGCACCGCACGTATCTGATCGAACCCTGCCATATATCCATACGGCCTCTAGTACTAACCGTCCGATCCTGATCCGTGCAATACCGCACGTATCTGATCGAACCGTGCCATATCTCCGTACGGCCTCTACAGCGTTTCGCCCGAAAGCTGAGTAACTGAATGTGGAGGACTCTAAAGACTCGTCAACACCTTGGTTGTGGATTTAACCACTAGCACGTCAGAGGTATAAGCCAATACGTAACGGGCTACCAGGTATTGACCAAAAGGGACGTCGATGAGCGAACTCATCCTGACACCCTACTGAGCCTGTCAATGACAATATCCGTACAGTCTGGTCCGTTCGTCTATGAGCATCGCATGGCGGGCCTAGGAGGTTGGTAAAAGTCAGACCCCCAAAAGCGGTACAAGTTGTGTCGGAGTATAGCCCAGAACACCCTGAGATACTACTGGAATACCTACCAGTAAATCTCCTGTCTCGGCCGAGGGCTTCGTGTAATGGCTCTCCTAGACACAGCGCGACCTCACCCCCAATACCGGGAGAGACGAACCCCTGAAGATCCGCTCACTGCCTCCATGTGGCTCGGGACTGTACCCAACTAAAACCTGTTTGCATGTCTCCTTTGAGCGTGGTAGGGTTGTAATCAAAGTACAGTGGGAACTCACACGAGACAACTGACGATCCCCAGGTCGATGAACTAACCTGTACACATGTCACCAGGGAACTGCTATCTGACGTCAGGTAGAAGACCAACTAACATATTCCCGGCGAGTCCTGTCCGGTGTACTCATAACCCAATGAGCACCTGTATACATCTTAGGTGAACCAACTGACACCAGTGGCTTGTGTGACCGGCCACCGCCCTTCGTTGGGGTCTCGACTGTATACACTAGTCTACTCTGGAGTATCGATGCCCTGTCTCGAAACTCTCACGACTAGGGACCATTTAAGGATTTGCTTATAGACTGCCAGCTCCCACGTATATGATCGCCCTAATACTGCTGGTGGTCAAGCAAGAATCCTAGGGGCTCTACCAACGTGTAATAGCGACCTGTAAGGTCACCTAAAGCAGTACACGATGATAAAGATAAACCAGATAGCATACTATCATCACGAGTAAGACTGTTCTACTGGGACAGGTCCTCCCTCAATTATTGCAATCACGTGCCTGTGATCCAATAATTGACTCTGAGGGCACTATCTCCAACAATCTCCCACTTGCACTCAAGGCTAATTATTACGGTGTCGCATATTCACAGCCCGTGTGATACCGAACGCCCAACTCCTCTACCATTCAATCTCACAAAGCCTGTTTGCGAAACTATTGCGTTCGAGGAATAGACTCAGTGAGTGGATCCGTGTAACCCTTCGAAAATCGTTTAGGCAGTTTTTCGGTAATCGGCTAATTTTTCGGCTTTTTCCGTAAAAAGTCAAAATAGGTATTTTTCATTGTAGACCTAATTATACAAAATTTAGATAAGATATTACTATAATTTTGTCACTAAAATGTAACTTATAATTTTCTAGTTAAATAAAAAAAATTCGTAATTAATTATTTTTTTATTATTTTAAGCTTTTAAAAATATATTAAATTAGTGATAAATACAAATTTAATTAGGTAAATTTCATAATTAGGAATCTTTATAAGCTAAAATAGAGTGTTAATAAATTGTATCATAACTTTATAAGATTTTGGTTTTATGGTTGGAAATTTAGTGAAAAAATGATGTAAAATGGGTTTTTTTTGTAAAAAGTTGATGTGAAAAGCATTAAATGAGAACATAAAGGGTTTTTTTTGACCTAGAAACTTCCACAAAACTCCCACAACCTCCCTCCCTTGCTCCAGGCCGAGCTCACTGCTGGAAACACCATTTTCCCCTCTCTTTCTTGCTTGAAAATTGCTTCAAAAATCAACAAAAATACACAATTTTCTTCACTAATTCTAACCTAAATCCCATTCCACTTCTTCCCAAACCCTAATTTGTTTAGAAGGTTGAGAAAAGAGGTGTCTTAGAGGCTAGTGCAAACTAGGAATCATCACTTGTGAGGTATAATCTTAATGTAGTGTTTAATTGTAGTTTAAGCTTGCTAGATTTTGTAGTTTAAGTGTGAAATTTGGGTTAATTTGTTCGCTCATGATTTTCAAGAGAGGTGTTGATGCCCTAATTAGGGTTTGTTGTAGGATAAGTGGGTTTAAGTTAGGTTAGTGGTTATCTAATTAGTTAGAATGGATAATTATGCGATGTTACGCTCGCTAGATCGATAAAATTTCGATATATGCGTCGAATCGGTATGAAATTGCTTACTAGATTTTTATAAAAATTAGGATGTGATCAAATTACGTTATATTAGCGATATAATTAGCTTCTTATACGACTATTAGAGTGCATGAATGCAGGGTTTTGTCTAGCCGGGTTTTAGTTTTGTCGATTTCCCCGAAAAGACGATTCTAGTTAAGATTTAGCGATTTTCGTGTGTTTTCCCGCGCACCGAGTGCACGTTATGTTTAATTCGAATGCGTCGGTATTGGTATATTGTGACTTGCATCGTTTTAGGATATGTAATCTTATGCTTGGTGTTGTGCAAATTTAGGATCGATCGGGGAAACATCGGACACGGCGCGTAAAGGCAAGGCGGTGGTCGGATCGGATTAGCGGAGATTTCAGGTGAGTAGATGTATTCATCTATGGGGGAAATCGTCTGGATGGCGCGATGCGCCCCCTAGTTAGGATTACCCTATTTCTTGCAAGATTTATATTGTTAGTTAGCTTATCTTTTTATTTACACTGCATACCCTTATAGTTAATAGTATGCTAGATTGCATGGATATTCATATGCACATATGCGATAACACTTCGTAGGACACGAACACCATTACCATTGGCATCTGATGCACGCGCACTATTCATGTGACACACACGCCTTTGGTAATTGCCATGCCACGTGCACTATAGAACCTGTTTAACTTAATATTGCCATTTGCATTCATACATGATATATGAAATTGCATAGCATGCATATACCGCGCATTATCATCATATTTACATAGATTTCTAGCCAAAATTCACATCATATACACTGATATCATAGACATTTATCATATATAACATGTGAACATTATGATTTTCTTGAGGATTTTAGTATTGCTGCGATTTCTAGATTTTTGGGGAAAACCGCAAGAATTTAACAAAAGCTTATATTTATCACTTTTAAAACAAAGTTGCGGTTTTCTCATGATGTATGTGTCGTTCACCATGAGTTTTCATGTTTTCTTTTGGATTTCGAGACCCGATTCGAGGAGTGGATGAACCGTCTCGGGTACATGGTGGGCCCGGTATGGTACCCCGGGGCAAGAAGATCGAGTTGTAGACGATTAGCCTGGCAGGGGAAGACTACCTACCGATGATGTCTGGCGCGGCGGATATCTGGAGGATACCGACCGTTGTCATGAGATTTGATGATATGGGCCGATCCGGAATGACGGAGCCCGATATTTTGAGACATTGAGACAAAGGTGATTTCATATTTGGTGTCGATGCATGACACGGTTTTCAGATGATTTCTTGATGTTATTTAGCTATTATACAGATATCCTTTTTTCTAAAGATTGGAATGCAGAACTCTTAACATCTAAAACACTTAAAGATTTAGTAATGACATTGCATACATGTGCATGCATACTAGATATATTATATCACATATGACCATACATGTTGTGACGCATTGCGTGCATTCTTACGATTGCCTTACTAGATGTTATATTCTACGCACGAGCTGGCAACTCAACCCCGTTGTGCCACAGTGTCTTGCAGGTCGGACCCGTCACCCTTGTAGCGGCGGGCTATCTTATCATCAGCTTCTTTTGCTCAGACTCGCGACATCACCCGTAGGTGGGTTGCGAGCACACTTTATTTCCTTTTGCTTTATCATTGTATCTAGTATTCTCTATCTACCACTTTATCTTGTATATGTGACCTAGTGATGAGACTGAGAGATTGTATGCTTGTGGTTTCTTTTGGGTCGAGCTCACTTGAGCCGGCGTTGTGTTTTCTGATATTTTGTGTTTCTTTTATGCTCTTTTCTTGATATTGCTATTATATTGAATGTGGTTGTGACCCGCCTTAGGCGAAGAGCTAGCTCCCGCTTGGGGATGCCATTTATGATTACAAGTTATATATATATTGTTGTACCCATTTTGGGGGATAGAAAATACAGGGGAGACTCTGCCGAAATTTTCGGGAATTTTTTGATGTTTTTTTAAAAGGAATTCTATGCAACTTAATTGATTTAAAAACCGTTTTTATTAAAGGTTTTCCTTCACTCTCTTTTGATTTTGGTTTAGATTTTTCTGGGCTTTGGCTGACTTAGGTTACGTTACGCCTTTAGACGTC
Source organism: Agapanthus africanus (assembly GCA_030015575.1). Classification (NCBI taxonomy): domain Eukaryota; kingdom Viridiplantae; phylum Streptophyta; class Magnoliopsida; order Asparagales; family Amaryllidaceae; genus Agapanthus; species Agapanthus africanus. The sequence goes on from CM057337.1 coordinate 547,887,514, forward strand.
TCGTAATCTAAGTGCCAGTCACGTTCCGTACTCTCGGGTCGTGACAAAGTTGGTATCAGAGCGTAGGTTTTACCTTTTTAAATGTAGGAAGACCTTGGTAGATGGAGTAGGTGACTTTAGCAGATTGGCGTAGCGTTGGTATGATCCGCGACATACTTACGATACGGTACTCCGCCTAAGTGACCTTAGGACATAATTGCTTGTATTTCCTTTCTTGATTCCTTGCATCCCTTGATTCAATTGCAATGTCCTTATCAGTCCTATTTCTTATTCCAGCTTCGATGCCTCCAAAGACTACGAGAGCTCAGCGGGCTGCCGCTAGGGATGAGATTCGGGCGGGCCCGTCTGAGGCGAGGATCGAGCGGGATGATACGCCTACCCCTCTGGGTCATACTGATCCGCCTTATCCATACCGTATTGCCAGATTAGAGGCCGGCATGCTAGAGTTGCGACAGATGATGGGATCTTTAGTTGAGTCCAGTCGGGCTCAAAGATCCGAGGACATTCCTTCCACCATACAAACCACGATTGTACCTGCTGCACAGATGGTCACTCCTGCTGCTACTACGGAGACTATCCCTGTTTCACTATAGGAGTTCATGAGATTGAGACCTCCAGCTTTTACCGGTACAGATGCGACAGAGGACCCACAGGCATTTCTTGATAGGATGGCTCGGATTTGTCGTTCGTTGAGGTGTTCTGATGATAGATTGGTGGAGTTTGCGAGTTTTCGTCTGGAGGGTCTTGCCCAGACATGGTACGATTCAGTAGAGAGAGGCCGAGCTGAAGGTCTATCTTCTATGACCTGGGATGAGTTTACATCTGCATTTCTTGCCCGTTTTCTTCCGGAGAGTGTCCGAGATGCTCGAGCCCGTAGTTTCGAGTCTCTGCTCAAGACTCCTGGGATGACAGTGTCGGAGTATGATATACAGTTTACCCAGTTGTCTCGATATGCTCCGTACCTAATAGACACAGAAGAGAAGAGAATAAAGAGGTTTGTGTGAAGGCTTGATACACAGCTATTCCTTGCCATCGGCACCCAGCACTTTGATACATACGCAGCCGTGATGGATGCAGCCTTACTTTTGGAGGAGCGTATTTCTGAGACTCCGGTCGTTTCTGGGCCGAAGAGGATCCGTACTGATACGCCAGCTCAGCGGCAGATGGGTAGACACCGCGATAGATTATTTCCGGGAGATGGTAGAGGCAGAGGATTGAGACGAGGTCAGTTATTTGGTTCATATCCACAGACCCAGCAGTCGTCACAAGGATGTTTTCGGTGCGGGAGTAAGTACCACCGTATCAGAGACTCTACCATGGGACGCCAGGGCACGGCGACAGTCCCGCATATGACTTTACTACCCTCACCACCTTCTTAGAGAGCTTTACTTCCTACTCCTGATGATGCTTCACGCCAGCCAGTGCTTCTAGAGGCCGTGGGCGTGGCGGTCCGGTTCCGAGAGGACGAGGCGACAGAGGCAGGGGCAGAGGCCGAGGTAGAGGCAGAGGACAGCCAGCTATTAGTGGTGGACAGGACCGAGTGTTCGCGTTGACTCCTCAGGATGCACAGGCATCCAATGTCGTCGTGATAGGTACTCTGCCAGTATGTTCTTTTGATGCACGGGTATTATTTGATCCAGGCTCCACACATTCCTATGTATCCACGTACTTTGCACCGAGGTTGGGCTGAGAGTCTTCTCCGTTAAATCAGCCGCTTGTCTTTATTACCCCGGTAGGCGAGTCTTTTGTTGTCCGTTTTGTGTACCGATCGTGTTCTGTTCGTATCGGGGGGGAGAGATTCTTCAGTAGATTTGATTCTCCTCGATATGCTAGACTTTGGCGTTCTTCTTGGTATGGACTAGCTAGCCACCTGTTATGCATTCGTGGACTGCCATGAAAAAGCAGTCAGATTCAGTTTTCCTGGTGAGCCGGTTCTTGTTATTCAGGGAGATCGTAGCGCTACCCTTCCCAGCTTGATTTCTTCTCTTCGCATTGGTCAGCTCTTAAGAAAAGGGTGTCAGGGATTCTTAGCCTATGTTTGTGATACTAGCTCCACAGAGGTTCCGTTGGACCAGGTCCCTGTTGTGAGAGAGTTTCCTGATGTATTCCCTGACGAGCTGCCTGGTCTGCCACCAAAGCGCGAGATTGAGTTCTGTATTGACTTGATCCCCGGCACGGGGCCTATCTCTATACCGCCTTATCGGATGGCCCCGGCGGAGCTGAGAGAGCTAAAGGATCAGTTACAGGACTTGCTGGAGAAAGGGCTTATCCGACCGAGTGTGTCACCTTAGGGTGCTCCCGTCTTGTTTTTTAAGAAGAAGGACGGGAGTATGCGCTTATGCATTGATTATCATCAGCTGAACCGGGTTACAGTGCGGAACAGGTATCCCGTACCCCGCATTGATGACTTATTCGATCAGCTCCAGGGTGCAGGGTTCTTCTCGAAGGATGATTTACGGTCAGGTTATCACCAGTTGCGGTTTCGGAAGGAGGATATTCCGAAGACCGCTTTCCGTACTCGATATGGTCATTATGAGTTCTTGGTGATGTCGTTCGGGCTCACCAATGCCCCGGCAGCATTTATGGATTTGATGAACCGTGTATTCAGGCCGTATTTCGATCAGTTCATTATTGTGTTCATTGACGACATCTTGGTTTATTCTCGGAGCCGGGAGGAGCATGAGCAGCACTTACGTATCACATTGCAGACTTTGAGGGAGCATCAGCTGTTCGCCAAATTTTCTAAGTGCGCATTCTGGCTAGACAGTGTCGACTTCTTAGGTCATGTGGTGACGAGAGACGGTATTTGTGTGGACCCGAAGAAGATCGAGGAAGTTCAGCGTTGGCCTAGACCAGTATCAGTTACAGAGGTTCGCAGCTTTCTAGGTCTGGCCGGCTATTATCGACGTTTCATGCAGGATTTCTCCCGCATTGCTGCACCATTGACCGGATTGACCCGGAAGGGGGTTCCTTTTGATTGGACCCAGGCATGTGAGGATAGTTTCCAGCAATTGAAGACTCGTCTGACTACTGCACCAGTGTTAGCATTGCCTTCAGGATCAGGCGGGTTCGTGGTATATTGCGATGCTTCTCGAGTGGGGCCGGGCTGTGTATTGATGCAGCACGACAGAGTTATCGCGTATGCTTCTCAGCAGCTGAGGAAACATGAACATAACTACCCCACCCATGATTTAGAGATGGCTGCAGTGGTATTTGCACTTAAGATCTGGAGACATTACCTATACGGTGAGTCGTGCCAGATATTCACTGACCATAAGAGTTTGAAGTATATTTTCCAGTAGCGAGATCTGAACCTGAGACAGCACCGATGGATGGAGTTGGTGAAGGATTATGACTGCGAGATTTTATACCATCCGGGCAAGGCGAATGTGGTGGCAGATGCTTTGAGTAGGAGGCCCGGAGGTAGCTTATCTTGTTTGAGCGCAGTACATATGCAGTCGACGGTGGATTGGCAGGTGTTATGTGACAGCAGAGTGCAGTTCGAGTTTACTCCTACGGGGGGACAGCTGGCCCATTTCAGAGCACGCCCGCAGTTACTTGACCGTATCCACGAGGCACAGTCCGGCGATGCCCGTATATTAGAGATTATTGAGCAGATTCGGCAGGGCAGAGTTTCCGAGTTCGTGATTGATGATCAGGGGATACTTCGATTTGGGACTCGACTGTGCGTGCCAGATTCAGAGCGACTGAGGCACGATATTCTCGAGGAGGCACATAGATCAGTATACAGTGTTCACCCAGGTTCCACCAAGATATACCATGATTTGAGAGAGGTTTACTGGTGGGACGGGATGAAGAAGGATGTTACAAACTTTGTGTCCAGATGCCTGACTTGTCAGCAAGTCAAGGCCGAGCACCAGAGGCCATCCAGTGAGTTACAACCTTTGCCCATCCCTGAGTGGAAGTGGGAGCAGGTCTCTATGGACTTCATTGTCGGTCTACCCAGGACCAGTCGAGGGTACGACTCTATATGGGTGATTGTGGATCGACTGACGAAAGCTGCTCACTTCCTGCCAGTGAAGACCACTTTTGGATTTTCTCAGTACGCCCAGGTCTATATTGATGAGATCGTGTGATTACATGGTGTTCCGACTTGCATCGTGTCCGACCGTGGCACCCAGTTTACTAGCCGATTGTGGCAGAAACTCCAGGAAGCTTTGGGCACCCGATTGAGTTTTAGCACAGCCTTTCATCCGCAGACTGACGGTCAGTCGGAGCGTACTATACAGACTCTTAAGGACATGCTCAGTGCTTGTGTTTTAGATTTCGGTGGTAGCTGGGATCTTCATTTGCCGTTGATCAAGTTTTCCTACAACAATAGCTTCCAGGAGACGATTCAGATGGCACCTTTCGAGGCTTTATATGGGAGGAGATGTCGATCGCCTGTAGGTTGGACAGAGCTTAGGGAGAGCAGTATTTTGGGGCCGCAGATTGTACAGGAGACGACCGAGAAGATACAGCTGATTCGGGACAGGATGAGAGCGGCACAGAGCAGGCAGAAATCATATGCTGACAAGCGTCGTCCCCAACTCGAGTTCGCTGTTGGCGATCATGTTTTCCGGAAGGTCTCTCCGATGAAAGGTGTGATGAGATTTGGGTGGAAAGGGAAGCTGAGTCCTAGATATGTTGGTTCTTTCGAGATCTTAGAGCGTGTTGGTCCAGTCGCTTATCGGTTAGCTCTTCCGCCCAGCTTCCCCGATGTTCACCGCGTATTCTATGTCTCGATGCTCCGCAAGTACCTTCATGATCCTTCCCAGGCGATTCAGCACCAGACGATCCAGCTAGAACGTGATCTTTCTTTCACCGAGCAGCCGGTTGTCATTTTGGATCGGCAGGTGAAGAAATTGAGGTCGAAGGTTATACCGTCCGTCAAGGTCCTTTGGCGTGGCCCGAACAGCGAGGAGGTCACCTAGGAGACCGAGGTCGAGATGAGGAAGAGATATCCCCATCCTTTTGAAGGTACGCGTGGTTAAATTCTAAATTCGGGGACCGAATTTCTTTAAGGGGGGAAGAATGTAACCCTTCGAAAATCGTTTAGGCAGTTTTTCGGTAATCGGCTAATTTTTCGGCTTTTTCCGTAAAAAGTCAAAATAGATATTTTTCAATGTAGACCAAATTATACAAAATTTAGATAAGATATTACTATAATTTTGTCACTAAAATGTCACTTATAATTTTCTAGTTAAATAAAAAAAAATTCGTAATTAATTATTTTTTTTATTATTTTAAGCTTTTAAAAATATATTAAATTAGTGATAAATACAAATTTAATTAGTAAATTTCATAATTAGGAATCTTTATAAGCTAAAATAGAGTGTTAATAAATTGTATCATAACTTTATAAGATTTTGGTTTTATGGCTGGAAATTTAGTGAAAAAATGATGTAAAATGGGGTTTTTTTTGTAAAAAGTTGATGTGAAAAGCATTAAATGAGAACATAAAGGGTTTTTTTTTGACCTAGAAACTTCCACAAAACTCCCACAACCTCCCTCCCTTGCTCCAGGCCGAGCTCACTGCTGGAAACACCATTTTCCCCTCTCTTTCTTGCTTCAAAATTGCTTCAAAAATCAACAAAAATCCACAAAAATACACAATTTTCTTCACTAATTCTAACCTAAATCCCATTCCACTTCTTCCCAAACCCTAATTTGTTTAGAAGGTTGAGAAAAGAGGTGTCTTGGAGGCTAGTGCAAACTAGGAATCATCACTTGTGAGGTATAATCTTAATGTAGTGTTTAATTGTAGTTTAAGCTTGCTAGATTTTGTAGTTTAAGTGTGAAATTTGGGTTAATTTGTTTGCTCATGATTTTCAAGAGAGGTGTTGATGCCCTAATTAGGGTTTGTTGTAGGATAAGTGGGTTTAAGTTAGGTTAGTGGTTATCTAATTAGTTAGAATGGATAATTATGCGATGTTACGCTCGCTAGATCGATAAAATTTCACATGATATATGAAATTGCATAGCTTGCATATACCTCGCATTATCAACATATTTACATAGATTTCTAGCCAAAATTCACATCATATACATTGATATCATAGACATTTATCATATATAACATGTGAACATTATGATTTTCTTGAAGATTTTAGTATTGCTGCGATTTCTGGATTTTTGGGGAAAACCGCAAGAATTTAACAAAAGCTTATATTTGTCACTTTTAAAACAAAGTTGCGGTTTTCTCATGATGCACATGTCGTCCACCATGAGTTTTCATGTTTTCTTTTGGATTTCAAGACCCGATTCGAGGAGTGGATGAACCGTCTCGGGTACATGGTGGGCCCGGTATAGTACCCCGGGGCAAGAAGATCGAGTTGTAGACGATGAGCCTGGCAGGGGAAGACTACCTACCGGTGATGTCTGGCGCGGCGGATATCCGGAGGATACCGACCGTTGTCGTGAGATTTGATGATATGGGCCGATCCGGACAGACGGAGCCCGATATTTTGAGACATTGAGATAAAGGTGATTTCATATTTGGTGTCGATGCTTGACACGGTTTTCAGATGATTTCTTGATGTTATTTAGCTATTATACAGATATCCTTTTTCTAAATATTAGAATGCAGAACTCTTAACATCTAAAACACTTAAAGATTTTGTAATGACATTGCATACATGTGCATGCATACTAGAGATATTATATCACATATGGGCATACATGTTGTGACGCATTGCGTGCATTCTTACGATTGCCTTACTAGATGTTATATTCCACTCACGAGCTGGCAACTCACCCCCGTTGTGCCACAGTGTCTTGCAGGTCGGACCCGTCACCCTTGTAGCGGCGGGCTATCTTATCATCAGCTTCTTTTGCTCAGACTCGCGACATCACCCGTAGGTGGGTTGCGAGCACACTTTATTTCCTTTTGCGCTATCATTGTATCTAGTATTCTCCATCTACCACTTTATCTTGTATATGCGACCTAGTGATGAGACTGAGAGATTGTATATTTGTGGTTTCTTTTGGGTCGAGCTCACTTGAGCCGGCGTTGTGTTTTCTGATATTTTGCGTTTCTTTTATGCTCTTTTCTTGATATTGCTATTATATTGCATGTGGTTGTGATCCGCCTTGGGCGAAGAGCTAGCTCCCGCTTGGGGATGCCATTTATGATTACAGGTTATATATATATTGTTGTATCCATTTTGGGGGATAGAAAATACAGGGGAGACTCTGCCGAAATTTTCGGGAATTTTTTGATGTTTTTTTTTAAAAGGGATTCTATGCAACTTAATTGATTTAAAAACCGTTTTTATTAAAGGTTTTCCTTCACTCTCTTTTGATTTTGGTTTAGATTTTTCTGGGCTTTGGCTGACTTAGGTTACGTTACGCCTTTAGACGTCTCGTAATCTAAGTGCCAGTCACGTTCCGTACTTTCGGGTCGTGACAATCCGCTTTGATGTTTCTTTCTATGTCTCTCTATATCTCATGTTCGCGGAGAAAGCCATCTCCCGAAATGAGCAATACCTGTCTCAGAATATGTCTGGATGTCTGATGGGACCTAGATCCTAAATGAACTCCAAATCCAAACTTCTTAGACTGTATCGTCAACTGAACTTAATCAGTATCCTACGCCATACCTCCCTTAGTATTGCCTTGGACCACCTGTCCAAAATACTACCCCTTATCAGAAGGAAAAACTATAACTCTGAGAACCTCCCTGTCGTCCAGGTCACCTTGGAAACCTGGAATGATAACTGTCTCCCGAATGAGGCTGTCATTATCAAATCCCTAGAACATGTACTTATGTTCTAAAACTGCTTCCGACTGTTTCTCTAGGATAGGATCAATGTCAACTTATTGCATCTAGTGCAAGAACAACATCTGGTGTGGTACTTGACATCTCATGATTGACTCAATTGCCTGAGCAAGTGATCTGCCAATCATGCACATCCCTCTCCCCTTTAGTCTGTAAGACACCTTTAGAGAGGGTGGCTCCATCACCTGCATGTACACTATCGTGCCAGGAGTCGTCCATTCTAAATACTCTTAGAATGCTGTCTAAGTACCCTAATTGGGAAACCACGGAAATCTAGATCTAAAATCATAGATCTAGTAACCAGTATGTCTGATATAATGTCCAAGTCTCATGTAGAGAAACCACTGTGTGACGACCAAAGTATAACCGATCGTAATATAGGAATATCACTTCCTACTCTGTGTATGTCATCCAAATACCATGACAACACACCCTACTACCCTCTCAACAGATCCATCCCCTATTCTGATGAAGTCAAACCTATGACTGTCACATCAGAAATCGATGATCTATCTCCGCTATATTTGCTTTAGTCTATAAATAGACATAAACCACTTGCCCACCAATGCTTCCGCTGCTCCCACTGACTACGACAACCCTCTGGCAGAGTCATATACACGTACACTTCTGAAGCCAGTTCAGAACGACGCTATACTCATCCTCCTGCCGGGTCTCGCGGCTTGGAACAACAGCAATGGCAAGTGTGGGTAAACAAGAACTTCCCTGTCACCGTCCATGAGGCTACCGGAGTTCCTCTCGGGTGCCTGAAGTTACCCACCTTATCTGCGGAGTGGCCAATGGAATGTCAAACCAGATTGAAACTTTAGGTTCTTTATCAAAACTTCAGTAATCGTTTGTGGTTCTGGAATCACTTCCAGTTCTACCATACTCCCACTTCTGTTTTCTGAAAAAATCCATTTTTGTTAAAACTGTGGCGAGTCAAGAACAATATCACTATTGATCTTTCTTATGGTAGAAAATCAACCCGCGTCATAGCCTGGGTTAACCCACAAACAGCCATTACAGAAAACGTGCCTTGAGTTATCCAGAGTCTGGCTTTAAGCATAAGCCGGACAACTCCCCGTACCTTAACATCGTTAAGATATGAACTGCTCTATATCCAATATAGAACCAGGGGCACTGATTTAATTGAACCAGATTCAAATCATGCAGCTGTCTCCAGTGCATGTCAACTAAATAGAAGAAGGCCGATCAGCGTTACTCGACTTAGGAATGCTTCCAATTATGAGTAACCTGAAAGAGAAGCAAGTTCTCTTAATCACTACTATCAACTGAATACCATACTCAAGTATCTACATCTCCGATCACTTTGAAGAATCCCGATACTTGCAATATCTGGTTCTCTACTTTATTCAAACACCTATAACTTCTCAAAATTCGGACCTTGTGCTTCCACGAAACACTTGTCTAAAAACTAGAGAAGTCATAAGTAAACCGAATATAGTACGAGAACCAAATCCTCTGTCCTAATTGACACTGTACAACATACAATACTCTGTATAAGTCCCTTGAGTCTGATAACTCATTCCCTGTGTGTCGTAGGTTGAAAACTGTACTTATGGTTAAGAAGAATTACACCGCTGTTTAATGCTCCTTACCTAACCATCCACTGATATAGGTAAATGCCACAGGCATAATTTCAAAAAGATATATCTCACTCTATAAAAATAGACGTATAGATGTATCGATTTGAAATTGGTGCATAACAGCGGATATTCAAAACCAAATATTTGCCGACCGGCAAACAGCCCAGGTGATTTCCTCAAATATCACCGATTACAACGAATCCCGATATAATGAGGATGATCACCCAATTCCCAATAACTTACTCCTACTCATCATCTGTAAAACCATACATATGTGAGAATTATACCTGGTAAATACATACCCTGGAGTAAGAACTAATTGGGAAATCAGTTTTCCTTTAACAGTACACAGTGAAACTGAAACATTGAAATGTTTCGATGGGGTATCCCGGTATTCCTAGTAATGCCTCTTCCAGATTCACGACTGTAACCGTATAATTCTTTGCCACCTCTCCAAATCCCTTCATATGTGTTTAGTCATTACCTTCTGCACACCCCTTAGGCCAAATGGTTTTCTTCCTTCCCAACCGTTTAGCATCAGCCTATGGTTTGGAAGAAGACTATATAATTAGCCAAATAGGTGTACTGTCCTAATCCTAGGAGCACTCGCAATGCGAGAGAAGGTGAGGATAAAAGACAACCGAATAAACCTTATTCCTATTTCTCCTGAACCAGAATCCATCCCCGAACTGGAACAAGTTCCTTTTGAGTTCGTATATAACCATCCGATGGAGTATCCAATAAACTGTGGATCTTCATAGTGATACGGAGTGTCCTGGAGAAATACAAAGGTGAAGTGGGAGTGGTAATGAAATACCTGGTCTGGTCGTGAATATCAGTCGCAGTTTACTTTGCCATCTTACTAATCACTTTCTTTGTCTTTACTTAATACCTTCTGCACACCATCGTTATGCTAATTGGTTTTCTTCATTCCCTACCGTTCGGCACCAGCCTAAGATTTGGAAGAAGACTATCCAATTTGCGTAGTAGGTGTAGTACTCCTAAACTAAGGAGTACTCGCAACCTGAAAGAAGGTAAAAGGAAAAGACAACTGAATAGTCCTATTCGTTTTCTCCAGAACCGGAAACCATCCTCGAATAAATTCCTTCGAGTTCGTATATAACCATACGATGGTTTTGTCCAATGGAAGTGGACGTTCGTAGTAATACGGGGTGTCCTGGGGAAAAGGGTAAAAGTAGGAGTGGCAATGAGGTTTGCAACTCTGACAATCCAAAAGCCAGTGTTTAAGAAGGTTCGGTTAATTTTTGGTCACTGAGTCATAGTCTTAGGGTCGGGTCAATGGTCGCTGCCAAAGAGAGAGAGAAAAGAAACACTCAGCGTGCACTCTAACCTAGATCAGAATGGTTACCAATTTATCTAATCTGGAAACCTCCCACTGTACCTCAAATTCTCCTCCAAACCTGAAAGACGAATTAGTCGGGGTCACCCGAGGAGTAAACCAACTCATCAGTGGGAATCGGGATCCAACTATCATCGCATGATAACGTGACGGAATCCGCTCACGTCATCACACTCCAGAAGGTATACGCATATCTGGCAAGTTTCAGTTCTTTTGAAACTCCCGATGTGATTTCTGCCCCATGCTCTTATGACCTTGACTTTGGCCAACATATCATAAGTCACATGTCAAGTTCTACCCGTCATTCTCCAGGTTAATTTGAATCCACCCATACCTACCCTTGACTTTGGCCAAAATGGCAGTACGACTGTCCCAAATCAACACATCTATATATGCTGCATATGAATACCCCAATACCTACCAATCACTATGCCTTGACTTTGGCCAACATATACAGCTTGAATACTATTGACCACCCATATGAAACGACGGAGGGCTACGAATGGTTTCTGGCGAAAACCTTTAACGTAATGAACTTGATATCGTTGAAGGAACGGATAGCTTTTAAAAATATAGTGACGAAAACCTTTGCTAAAGAGGTCACTCCCGGTGAAGGGATCTCGGCTCTTTCCCCGTAGAATAAGGTGCAGGATATTCCAACTGAATACCACGGTGCAAAGCAAAAGTAATCGGCTATAGAGAAGTTAATGCCCTGATGCAAACTTCTGTCAAAGGGGTCACTCCCGGTGAAGGGATCTCGGCCCTTGCCTCGTCGACTGAGGAGCAGGATATTCCAACTGAATACCACGATGCAAAACAAAAGTAAACGTCCTTGCAATAACAGCTTTTTGAAAATTGTTCCAACAACATCAGATTAGGTTTGTTTTTAACTTGCATTGATCCGAATCAACGCAGTCTTATCAATTGATCACACCACAAAGAACGAAAATATACTGATGTACGTATATGCCATCCGTATTCGCCACTGGGTCCCGTCATTACCCGTTAGGTTAGCTAACTAACGAAAGAGCAGGGACTGGACTAGCGCGGATGCAAAACATATACAACATCTACTAATATATATACCAATATATTATATTCACTCAAGGCGTGATGAAACGCAACATCACAGAAATGTACAGCATCACAGAACAATACAGATATCTGGGATCCCCGGGTTTCACAGAGCCACTACTGAAACCCGACGTTCCCCTGGTCGTGTGGATAGCCTGTGCAATTAAATCCTAGACCCCTACGGGGGCGGCAAGTTACCCGCCAAAACCTGAAGCGAGGCAGCCCCCTTCAGCGATGTGTATGGACCACCCGGCACTTCACGGAATCCGGCAACTTGGGCACCCCTCCTGGGTCAACCTGTACCCCTTACGAGTGCGGCGAATAGCCCGCCAATTCTAGAGTGAAGCCCCCTCCGTCCCAATGCCATGAGATGCGGGCTTGTTGCCTTCTAGAATCCGGCTATCCGTGCACCCCACCTTGGGGTAATCCTAGTACAGAAAGTAAAATATACATACAACGGGTACATCGACCGCAACCTGGCCGTGCCCCAAAATAATAATACAAACAGGCAGTGACGGCAGTCCACATGTCGGACGCTCGCCCCGCAATATCAAATGTACATAATACAACAAAACTGTACTACCATTGCAACCAGGCTATCCCCCACGACCAATCCGCAACATCACAGCAATACACAGAACATCAACGTGAAATTCACGTTCGCAAACCCGTCTAACCGGGCTATAGCAGTTAGACAGGATTTACCGATCAAGTGACATTCACGGTCGCAGATATAATGTAAATACTGTGAAATAATGTGTTTAAAATATCCGATCGATCAAATTTTACCAAGTGGGCCCCCAAGTACTACTGTAGCACGTCAAGAAATTCTGGGCCCAAAATTAATATTCCAAAACCCCTATTTTCATCCCAGAAAGCAACTGAAGAAAATTGATACAATAATCTCATCATTGTGCGGCGGAACCGCGGCCTAAAGGGGGGTTTGGCCGCGGTTCCGCGCTCCCATTGTTGAATTACTGTGTCGAATTTCTACAGTATCCTTAGAATTTCCAGTACATCAATTTTCTATAACCTGAAAAAAATTTCGAGCCAGAAAAAATTCAACAGAAAACTGATGTGAAGAAAACGCGGATTTTGAAATTTAGGTCGATCAGAAATGTAAACACATTAGATAAAGCTAGACTAGGTTAATGGCGAGTCTCTGATACCATTGTAAGTGCACGGCGGCGCCCGGGCCGTCAATCCGACGCCAAAATGCGGAAGCGAAAAACTTTAATTTTGCAAGCTAGCAAACCGGCACCACCGCGCACTAAAACCCGGATCGAAGCATTAACTAGTCCCAGCTAACTACAAGATAGGGAATAGAGATATACCGACTGATCCGAGTCCTCCGGTCTTCTCGTCTTCGTCCCGATCTCCCGCGGAAACTCCGGTCGTCGCCTCCTTGTCGGAAGGGCACCACATCGTCTGCATCTTTTATGGGCTCTCACCTCAATACCGAGGCAACTCAGGCACGAAGCTGGCAAGTCGACGTGCCCAAGATTTGCTGTAAAATGTGTAGTGCTCATGTCTTATTTTGGGGTTGTAGGAATTGCCTTTTGGTGGAGGGATGAACTATGGAGTTTGGAGATGGAACTTGTGGGAATTTTTCCAACATGAAATGAACCAAAACCCCTCACCAAAATGTTTGGACATCCCCATCTCTAGTGGCCGGCCAAGCTAATAGGGAAGGAGAGAATGAGAGTGTAGGAGTCAAAATGGGGGAGAGCATCATTCTATTATCCAAGGGAGAGAGAGAAAAAGTTATCATGCAAAGTAATGATCACTAGCCTAAACCAACACTCCAACACAACCATCATCTCAAGCATGATAACTCCAAATGGTCAAGCCATCATGAACAAAGAAAGTCAAGTGATGGTGCAACCGTCATGATACAAGAATATGCAAAGCCCCCGTTCCAAATTGCTTATTTGCATAAAAGCAAATAAGCCCTCCTCCACCAATCTTCCGCCATTGAAAGATACAAATGGAAATGGCCGAAACGGAAAGCAAACTGGCAACTCCAGAAAACTGGTCCCGTAATAAATTACAGGAAAACCCCGATACTGTGTATACACACCCGCATTTGTATTCCGACTGAAATACAAATGCAATGAGACAAAATCTACACTAGACCATACTAGGATCCGGCTTAAACCATAGCCGGCTAGTATTATCCGTTCGATCCTGATCCATGCAATACCGCACGTATCTGATCGAACCCTGCCATATATCCATACGGCCTCTAGTACTAACCGTTCGATCCTGATCCGTGCAATACCGCACGTATCTGATCGAACCGTGCCATATCTCTATACGGCCTCTACAGCGTTTCGCCCGAAAGCTGAGTAACTGAATGTGGGGGACTCTAAAAACTCGTCAACACCTTGGTTGTGGATTTAACCACTAGCACGTCAGAGATATAAGCCAATACGTAACGGGCTACCAGGTATTGACCAAAAGGGACGCCGATGAGCGAACTCATCCTGACACCCTACTGAGCCTCTCAGTGACAATATCCGTACAGTCCGGTCCGTTCGTCTATGAGCATCGCATGGCGGGCCTAGGGGGTTGGTAAAAGTCAGACCCCCAAAAGCGGTACAAGTCGTGTCGGAGTGTAGCCCAGAACACCCTAAGATACTACTGGAATACCTACCAGTAAATCTCCTGCCTCGGCCGAGGGCTTCGTGTAATGGCTCTCCTAGACACAGTGTGACTCACCCCCAATACTAGGAGAGACGAACCCCTGAAGATCCGCTCACTTCCTCCATGTGGCTCGGGACTGTACCCAACTAAAACCTGTTTGCACGTCTCCTTTGAGCATGGTAGGGTAGTAATCAAAGTACAGTGGGAACTCACACGAGACAAATGACGATCCCCAGGTCGATGAACTAACCTGTACACATTTCACCAGGGAACTGCTATCTGACGTCAGGTATAAGACCAACTAGCATGTTCCCGGCGAGTCCTGTCCGGTGTACTCATAACCCAATGAGCACCTGTATACATCTTAGGTGAACCAACTGACACCAGCGGCTTGTGAGACCAGCCACCGCCCCTTGTCGGGGTCTCGACTGTATACACTAGTCTACTATGGAGTATCGATGCCCTGTCTCGAAACTCTCACGACTTGGGACCATTTAAGGATATGCTTATAGACTGCCGGCTCCCACGTATATGATCGCCCTCATACTGCTAGTGGTCAAGCAAGAATCCTAGCGGCTCTACCAACGTGTAATAGCGACCTGTAAGGTTAACTAAATCAGTACACGATGATAAAGATAAACCAGATAGCATACTATCATCACGAGTAAGACTGTCCTACTGGGACAGGTCCTCCCTTAATCATTGCAATCACGTTCCTGTGATCCAATAATTGACTCTAAGGGCACTATCTCCAACAATACTAGTGGGGCCTGGGTAGTCAATGAGTACATCCTTCATTGTTCCTACTCATGGGAATATCGAGACAGGGCATCGATATTCCATAGTAGACTAGTGTATATCTTCTCGACCCATGTGATGGGCGATGGATGATCCCATATCCATTGGTGTTTGACATCAGAGATAATATGCGGGTGCTCAGTGGAGACTGGGTACACTGAACGGGCTCGCCGAGAACTCCCAGATGGTATTATACCTCACATCAGATGGCAGTTCTCTGGTGACACTGGTACAGCTTAGTCTGTTGACCCGAGATCGTCATAGAGTTGTCACGACCCGAAAGAGCATGTGACTGGCACTTGAACCATATGAAGCCTATAGGACTCCATCTGATCCAAGTAAGCCAAAAGCCCAGAAATCTAAAACCATTTTGAAGAATAAATAAAGAAAACTGGTTTAAAGAAGTGAAGAAATACAGGTTTGAAATCAAGGTTTTTAAATAACTAAGCCGAAGGTACGTTTTGAAAACAATAAGTCTTTTCTAAAAATTTCGGCAGAGTTTCCTTTGTAAAACTGGCCCCGAATGGGGTACAACAAGGATAACAATACATATACAATGATAAAGGCATCCCCAAGCGGGAGCTAGCTCTTCGTCAATCGACGGTCACAACCACGCAATGATATGATAATATATACAACGCCAAGTGGCGAGGATCAAAACCAAAAGAAAGCTCAAAAGTAGCAAGAAAACCGCAATACTACTAAGCGCGACTCTAAGGTCGAATAATACAACACTGTCTCTAAATCTGAAAGAATATACAAGTTTTGGTTGAAGGACAATTTCTAGATACAATGTAATAAATAAATACAAAGGTGATTCCTGATACGAAAGAATCCACCTACCAAAGCAATTCACCCGCAAGAAGGAAGTGTGCCAGAAATGCCGCAATAGAACCTGTACGGCAGAACCTGCAAGAACTGTGGCACAACGGGGGTGAGTTGCCAACTCGTGAATAGAAACATCTACAAGCAGAAACCGAATGCAAGACATAAACCTAAGTCAACGATCAGTAAAATAATCCACAAGAGTATATCTGAGTGTAACAAGGTGGCAAGGTAACATCTAATCATGTATGTAGTGCCAGGTACTCAGGTAATATCATGTCATCAGTAATAGGTATGTCTGCATGAAGTAGATATGATGAAATATCAAAGATATCAATACACATATATTAGCGTCCCATACCACTAATATTGGTGTAAGATAAGTGTAAAACCAGTCTGTAAATGATCCATATCTGTAAATCTGTGGAACCCGTCCACCTGTCACCCACTGACAGCAAGCATCATGTATGCAATGTGAGGATATAACCAAAATCATGGAAAACTCATCATGAAACCCGTGCCAAGTATCGACACGTAAATCCTCATCCATATGGGGCTCCGTCTGCGGTATCGGCCCTCGGCCCCCGGCAGTACGAGTCAACCAATGTCCACCTCTGGGCTCCGTCTGCGGTATCGGCCCGTCGGCCCCCGGCAGTACGCCCATCTCTCAGCTCCAGGCGGTATCCCCCGGATATCCGCCGAGCTCAAATACAATCACCGGTAGGTACTCGCCCGCCTCCAGGCTCAATCGGCATAACCCATCGATCATCTCGCTGAGGGGAACCATACCGGGCCCACCACGAACCCGCAAACGGTACATCACCTCCTCGAATCGGGTTTCAAGCACACGTCTCAGCACCGAGAAAACGCGAGGTGGACGCACCGAAATATCATATCACGAGGTACCGGGTTTTCATAAAAGTGCCTCTTTTCTTAAATAACCCCACGGTCCTCAAAAACCAGAAATCACATGAAAATCCAACATCAGAAGTAAATCCAATGCGATATGCTATGCAGTCCATCCATGATGTATGCGACATGTAAAGAACAGTAATCATATCGGAAATCATGCAACATGGAATAGTAATGTGCATATGTCGGAGGAAGAATCATCTCATGAATGCAATAGTACTACAGTGTAGTGGCATGGCAATTATCGATGATGAAGTGTGTGAGCCGGCGAATAGTGTACGTGGAACATACGCATCATCGATAATTGTGCTGGTGTCCTAACAGCATGATAATAGCATAATAATGAACATATGCCAGCAATGTGAATAGCAGGAAAATGCAGATATCTAGTAGTCAACACCACAGTGAAGCATCTACTATGCAAACTACATCTAAGTATCTGGTCAATCAGGAGGGGTAGGTGTAGAAACCACCTAAAACTGAGTCAATGTATATATATAAAGATATGTAGTCGGTGATCCCGCCTCAATGTCATATCGTAAGATATCCTCGAGTTATGAGTGCGGATCTATCATCAATATCGGCTCGTACGGTACATCATCGTACGGCATCCCAAAGCTGGGTAGGGGTCAACAACTCACTATCTCGTCACATAACAGGTATCAGTATCATCAGATCATATAGTCTGGGGGTACTACTCTATGTCTAGTACAAGTCGATACCATCAGAGAAGTATGCATGCGGGGGTAAACACATATCCCAAGCCCGCGAGAATCACAAGTCATATCCCACATATGAATCGTATCAAAACACCCATCCCAGGGCACCAAGCCCACATCATCGACTCATCTCCAAAGTCGTCACATATCATCAAACACCGTGCAAGTACAAGTGATAAGCAAGGGTGTGTGTGTGTATAGATGTAATTCTATCCTAGCGTTCGCGACTATGAACTGCACTAGTCACTGCTAACCCTATACTATCCACAATACGCCTATATCACAATAACTACAAGTAATCTATCTACGGACTGCGGGGGTGCTATACGCCATCCACCCGACTTCCCCCTGTAGATATAATCTACTCACCTTGCATCACCAATTACGGACGTCACCACGTATGCTTGTCGTCCTGAAGTCTTCATGGGTACCTACACATCAAAATATCGTACATGCGCATTAAAACCAAATCCAATCTAAAACGGCGCATAAAATCCAAAACGATACGATAAGGGGCCTATAGGTGAAAACCTATGGCACGCCTTCAAAACCATCAATAACTCCTCTATATCGTCGTATAAACGACAAATAGTCGAGGCAAAACACATTCCACCATTTCAGAATCAAAAATACGGAATACGGAAATACGAATCCAAAACAACAACTTAGGATATATGTCCCAGATTTCACCCTATCAAGAATCTGTCAAAACTAGAAGTACCTAGGGCCAAGAATTGAGGTATTGGGGCTATGCACAGAAAACGAGGAGATTCCTCACTGGTCTGGCCGCAATTTGCGGCCAGAATGGAGGTTTTGGCGGCCTGAAGGTGGAGTGGGGAGCTAGGGTTTTGGGTGTTGCCTCTATGTTGCCTGCACATCTCAATTTCCACTCAATATTATTTTAGGGTTCTCGGGGTGTTAGCAGATTCCAATAACAGTGGCAGATTCCAGGTTTTTCCCCCGATATAGTTTCCTAAAATCCGCATTATGGGTTTAAACTTCAGGTTAGGGTCTCAATTCATACACTAGGGTGTTGGTGTATCCTCAATTGAACTCAATTTCACAATACAACCCAAGTTCCTCTCAAACCCTAACTAGGTTTTCATCAAATCCATAATATCACACAATATCGATTAAATCTTAACATGGGTTTATAGGAAAGGCTATAATTAAGCAATTGGTTCAGAAATTACCTTCATTAGCAACTCAAGAAAATTCTTGAGTTGCCCTCTAGTGGCCAAATCCATGCTTCTTTAGCTCCATGTGTATATCTAGGGATTTTGCACAATTTTAATGAAATGGACATGAGCTTTTGGGTATGTTTTTGAGATGATTCATGGCTTGAAGAGGGGAGGATGATGGGGGGAAAGGCAGCAGCAGCAAGAGGAGAAAGAAGAGGGGAAAAATGATGGGAGAAGAAAATGGTTAAGGGTTAAAGGTCAACCTCTCTCTCTCACCTACCCTCATCATTACACTTTCTTTTTCTTTTTCCCTTTTCTTTTAAATCCCTAAACCTTCTCACAAGAATAGTGATCCCAAATAAAAAACCATGGCAAGAAAAGTGTACAAGTGTAGAAAATGTGATATGTGCAAGTTTTGCACAAAATTGCCAAAAACCCGATTAGCGATTTTAATCGCGATTAGCACTAAATTAGTATCAAAATGATCACAACAACTTAAAAATGTCATAATTCCAATAATTAACCCATTTTAGAATTTTCCACAATTTTTCATAATTTTTCTAACATTTTTCCTATTTATTTGCATTTAATATTAAAATAATCAATAAAATAATAATAAATTATAAAAATTCCCAAAATTAATATTTTATATTTTTGAAAATGTTACAATCTACCCCCCTTAAAGAAATTCGGTCCCCGAATTTAAATTTAAACCCCCAAATACAAAAACATCTCAGTAATAAACCAAAGTCGTCGGGGCTCCGAAATCATCAACACATAGAACGTCACAGCGCAATGCATGCGCAAGGGTACTGAGAAGATAACTCGAAAACAAAACTCCGTCAAGCATCCCGCCATCATCGGAGTCAATATAAAAACACAATGTCAAATCCAATACAAAACCGATATGATATGGATCGGAACTACACATGTAGACATCCAATCTAAACATAACACCATCCTGTGTGTCTGGTGCGCACTGAAATCAAAAATCCATATATGTGCTAAATAGGTGCACAAAACAACATCTAGGTGCAACGGGTGTGCACGAAGCATCTGTCATGGGCAACGTATGTGCCTGACAGCAAAATAAATCAGGTACATGTGACATGCACGAAGAATCCCGATTTAGTGCATCTGGCGTGCACCAAAATCGTATCTAAAAACATGCGCCCAACATGCGCGAAAATCCAAACTGGTGCATCCATCGTGCACGAATGAAAATCTAGGCCCTGCGCACTCAACATGCACGGAATCACGAAATCCAATAGCAAACACCGAACAGGCTAAAGCATATCACCAGCACGGAGTGCAAAAATCCACCATCAAAATCCGGGTCAAAATCAACGATATAATGCGGCTCAAACCAAAATCAGGTGTACCGCAAAGGAGAATCTCACAACCGTGTGCATCAGCGTGCACGAATCAAAGCATATCACTAAAATGCATAAAAACTCTGCGCAAACATATAAATATCCAGTGGGTGCATGAAACCAATATCATGAAACTCAGTCACCAAAACTAAATCATGCAAACAGAACGCCCAAAATACCGAAATCCAAAATGACGGATACGTGATAATCAAATCACAAAATCACAAATCATAAATACCGTCTTCGGTAGTTCCTCCTTCAAAGTCGAGAAGGAGTCAGTGCAATCCACTGCTAGCAGTGCAGGATATCTACCTGCCTCTTGCTCACGGTCTGGCGTCTTCTGACTCTCTGGGTCCTTATCTTCTCTGCGGATTACCAATCTCACAGTCAATCGGCTCATCGGCCCTGTCAGGTGTGCTAACGGGGACGATTCCGTTCTGGCACTTCTCTGGTCACCTCCCGGTCAAACCTCACGACCACTCGTAAGGCAGCAAATCACTGACGTCGGCCTCTGGCTCTCTGAAAGCACGTCTCACATCTGATCCTGGGTGCAAACATCGTTGCAGCAATGTCCTGGAAGGAATCCTGCTCAAGGTCTCTTCCGATTATGCCTATGCCGAACCAAACGGAGGCTGGCTCTCCTGCACAACCTCTTCTCGCTCAAAAGACACCTGTGTCCTCAGCACAATATTCCCTCAGAAACTGGTCGCATCCCAACGTCTCTGTAAGCATATCAGGTCTCTAGTCTCGACGGAAAGCAATGACAGCTCGTCAGTGTCTTACACGAACCTCTTGTTCCAACTGTCTCTATCGTTGCCCACTATGACGTCACGCCAAGCTACTATGCACTGCACTGTCCTCGGCCACGGCCAATCTGAAGTCTCTCACACGGACTCGAAATCGCGTACTCTGTAGCTTCATCATTTTGTAGCAGATGTCGGGACGAACTGGTCCTTGGGAACACGTCCCAACCATCGGAGGAATACTCATCACTCGTCCGTCCTTGATCAATTCGCAACGCCTCTGGATAAGTTCCATTATCCGAACTTGGTCAACTACCTCGTCGACAATGCCGAACTCTGGCCTGCTGGGTGCGCGCAATACGACCACTCCTGGTCTAGGTCTTCTCATATCGTTTCCCGAAGGGTCCTGTCGGGTTCCTTTCTCATTTCTCAATCCTGCCGAAATGCCCGGAAGTCATCATCCAATGCTGAAGCTAAAGCTTATTCCGGAACGGCTGCATACTTATCGCGCTTCTTTCTGGAAGATATATCCATATACCACTCCTCGGGGTGCATATCACATCTCTAATGTCAGCGGAGTGGAACATCATCTCATCGAAATCTCATACGGACTCTTTTCTTCACTCTGCGTCAATGTCGACTGATTCGGACTCGTCTCATCATGGCTGCATGTACTGTGCTCCAACGGCTATGCTCGCATCTGGAATCTCCCAAGCAGTGTCCCATCACGATATCCGAAAGATGTCGAACCATCCGATCGACTCGTCAGATCCTCATAATCCCCCAAGAGCTCACATCTCGGGTACAGTTTAATAGTATCGAGTACATGCCACAACGTCGGTGGTCCAGCCGTAGAAGGGCAAACCCAAGCCTCACTAATGGCGTCGCGGAACCGCCGTAAACCCTAAGGTTCAAAGGCTGTCACACGGTAATTAAGTCGAGTTAGGGTTTCATTCTTCTAGAGGGTCCATAGAATCACCTGCATGTCTTTCCGTATACTTTAAACTTGGAAAATAGGCTCCTGACATTCGATCGTCTCTATTGATTCTCAACGAACCTGCGTGAAGTCATCTCTAGCTGGAATCAATCCACCTGATGACCTCGCATCGGGGTAAGCGAACTCACCACACGTCCTAGTCATCCATCCTCGGTCACTAGCAACTCGCTATCATCTCTCTAAGAACATGCTCATGCTGCAGTAGCTCCAACCATCTGGGCGATATCTCATCATTGCAGCAGCAACTGGCTCATACGCCTGTACGCCGAACAACGCCTCAATCCTCCAGGAAAGGCAATACATAAGCGGTCATCTCTGAATCAGCCTGCTCTAAATCTGAGTAAGACTCTCCGCACTGGAAATCTTCAACTCAACTGGGCCCGCTCTGGCGCAAACTCGGACGAATCACCTTCGTCTCTCAAATCGGGTAGACTAGCTATCATCTGTCTCATATCTGCCTGAAAGCTCCGGCAATCTCAGCTCGTAAGCTCCGAAAGCAACATCCTGTCAATCTCAGCCACAGCTGGTCCATCGGTCTGCACGATAGGCGACATCACAATCTCTGAGGTATGCTGTACATCAACAGTCGTCTCTCAACCGGCAGCTCTAACAAAGGCCCGATCATCCGGTGCAAGACCAAGCACTCGCTTCCACTAGAGGTCACAATCACCAACACTAACTCGAGACGTTCCCATGTCACCAGAAAACACAAAGGTCGGCCCTCGTACCAAACGAGCTCACACCGGCCGTAACCCTAGCAGCAGCCCAAGCTGCGCTCAAACACGGTGACAGGAATCTCAATCGAGTATCAAAGAGTACACCAGTGGCAAGAAGGGAAACAACAGATCCAAAGTGGATGCATGATCATAGGAAGGAACAGTATCAATGAAGGTATGATCATGAAACTAATAGAATCGGGAGTCTCAAATGGATGTATAATCCAGGATATGAAGAGAATCACTGATCTCAAAAGTATGTACATCCTAAGGTTCCTTAAGTGGAGTGGCGTGTCGTAAGTATGCCGCGGAACATACCAACGGTACGTCACTCTACTTTAGTCACCTAATCCATCAACCAAAGGTCATCCTAAAACGACGAAAGTTCGGGTTTACACCCCCTCGAACAAGTCTAAGTTCCGTAAGGTCAAGCCTAAGTTCCGTATATAAACAACTCCCTAGGCTCCACATAGTCAAACTTAAACTCGAACCAAGGCCAACCTAGCGCTCTGATACCAACTTTGTCACGACCCGAAAGAGCACGTGACTGGCACTTGAACCATATGAAGCCTATAGGACTCCATCTGATCCAAGTAAGCTAAAAGCCCAGAAATCTAAAACCATTTTGAAGAATAAATAAAGAAAACTGGTTTAAAGAAGTGAAGAAATACAGGTTTGAAATCAAGGTTTTTAAATAACTAAGCCGAAGGTACGTTTTGAAAACAATAAGTCTTTTCTAAAAATTTCGGCAGAGTTTCCTTTGTAAAACTGGCCCCGAATGGGGTACAACAAGGATAACAATACATATACAATGATAAAGGCATCCCCAAGCGGGAGCTAGCTCTTCGTCAATCGACGGTCACAACCACGCAATGATATGATAATATATACAACGCCAAGTGGCGAGGATCAAAACCAAAAGAAAGCTCAAAAGTAGCAAGAAAACCGCAATACTACTAAGCGCGACTCTAAGGTCGAATAATACAACACTGTCTCTAGGTCTGAAAGAATATACAAGTTTTGGTTGAAGGACAATTTCTAGATACAATGTAATAAATAAATACAAAGGTGATTCCTGATACGAAAGAATCCACCTACCAAAGCAATTCACCCGCAAGAAGGAAGTGTGCCAGAAATGCCGCAATAGAACCTGTACGGCAGAACCTGCAATAACTGTGGCACAACGGGGGTGAGTTGCCAACTCGTGAATAGAAACATCTACAAGCAGAAACCGAATGCAAGACATAAACCTAAGTCAACGATCAGTAAAATAATCCACAAGAGTATATCTGAGTGTAACAAGGTGGCAAGGTAACATCTAATCATGTATGTAGTGCCAGGTACTCAGGTAATATCATGTCATCAGTAATAGGTATGTCTGCATGAAGTAGATATGATGAAATATCAAAGATATCAATACACATATATTAGCGTCCCATACCACTAATATTGGTGTAAGATAAGTGTAAAACCAGTCTGTAAATGATCCATATCTGTAAATCTGTGGAACCCGTCCACCTGTCACCCACTGACAGCAAGCATCATGTATGCAATGTGAGGATATAACCAAAATCATGGAAAACTCATCATGAAACCCGTGCCAAGCATCGACACGTAAATCCTCATCCATATGGGGCTCCGTCTGCGGTATCGGCCCTCGGCCCCCGGCAGTACGAGTCAACCCATGTCCATCTCTGGGCTCCGTCTGCGGTATCGGCCCGTCGGCCCCCGGCAGTACGCCCATCTCTCAGCTCCAGGCGGTATCCCCCGGATATCCGCCGAGCTCAAATACAATCACCGGTAGGTACTCGCCCGCCTCCAGGCTCAATCGGCATAACCCATCGATCATCTCGCCGAGGGGAACCATACCGGGCCCACCACGAACCCGCAAACGGTACATCACCTCCTCGAATCGGGTTTCAAGCACACGTCTCAGCACCGAGAAAATGCGTGGTGGACGCACCGAAATATCATATCACGAGGTACCGGGTTTTCATAAAAGTGCCTCTTTTCTTAAATAACCCCACGGTCCTCAAAAACCAGAAATCACATGAAAATCCAACATCAGAAGTAAATCCAATGCGATATGCTATGCAGTCCATCCATGATGTATGCGACATGTAAAGAACAGTAATCATATCGGAAATCATGCAACATGGAATAGTAATGTGCATATGTCGGAGGAAGAATCATCTCATGAATGCAATAGTGCTACAGTGTAGTGGCATGGCAATTATCGATGATGAAGTGTGTGAGCCGGCGAATAGTGTACGTGGAACATACGCATCATCGATAATTGTGCTGGTGTCCTAACAGCATGATAATAGCATAATAATGAACATATGCCAGCAATGTGAATAGCAGGAAAATGCAGATATCTAGTAGTCAACACCACAGTGAAGCATCTACTATGCAAACTACATCTAAGAATCTGGTCAATCAGGAGGGGTAGGTGTAGAAACCACCTAAAACTGAGTCAATGTATATATATAAAGATATGTAGTCGGTGATCCCGCCTCAATGTCATATCGTAAGATATCCTCGAGTTATGAGTGCGGATCTATCATCAATATCGGCTCGTACGGTACATCATCGTACGGCATCCCAAAGCTGGGTAGGGGTCAACAACTCACTATCTCGTCACATAACAGGTATCAGTATCATCAGATCATATAGTCTGGGAGTACTACTCTATGTCTAGTACAAGTCGATACCATCAGAGAAGTATGCATGCAGGGGTAAACACATATCCCAAGCCCGCGAGAATCACAAGTCATATCCCACATATGAATCGTATCAAAACACCGATCCCAGGGCACCAAGCCCACATCATCGACTCATCTCCAAAGTCGTCACATATCATCAAACACCGTGCAAGTACAAGTGATAAGCAAGGGTGTGTGTGTGTATAGATGTAATTCTATCCTAGGGTTCGCGATTATGAACTGCACTAGTCACTGCTAACCCTATACTATCCACAATACGCATATATCACAATAACTACAAGTAATCTATCTACGGACTGCGGGGGTGCTATACGCCATCCACCCGACTTCCCCCTGTAGATATAATCTACTCACCTTGCATCACCAATTACGGACGTCACCACGTATGCTTGTCGTCCTGAAGTCTTCATGGGTACCTACACATCAAAATATCGTACATGCGCATTAAAACCAAATCCAATCTAAAACGGCGCATAAAATCCAAAACGATACGATAAGGGGCCTATAGGTGAAAACCTATGGCACGCCTTCAAAACCATCAATAACTCCTCTATATCGTTGTATAAACGACAAATAGTCGAGGCAAAACACATTCCACCATTTCAGAATCAAAAATACGGAATACGGAAATACGAATCCAAAACAACAACTTAGGATATATGTCCCAGATTTCACCCTAGCAAGAATCTGTCAAAACTAGAAGTACCCAGGGCCAAGAATTGAGGTATTGGGGCTATGCACAGAAAACGAGGAGATTCCTCACTGGTCTGGCCGCAATTTGCGGCCAGAATGGAGGTTTTGGCGGCCTGAAGGTGGAGTGGGGAGCTAGGGTTTTGGGTGTTGCCTCTATGTTGCCTGCACATCTCAATTTCCACTCAATATTATTTTAGGGTTCTCGGGGTGTTAGCAGATTCCAATAACAGTGGCAGATTCCAGGTTTTTCCCCCGATATAGTTTCCTAAAATCGGCATTATGGGTTTAAACTTCAGGTTAGGGTCTCAATTCATACACTAGGGTGTTGGTGTATCCTCAATTGAACTCAATTTCACAATACAACCCAAGTTCCTCTCAAACCCTAACTAGGTTTTCATCAAATCCATAATATCACACAATATCGATTAAATCTTAACATGGGTTTATAGGAAAGGCTATAATTAAGCAATTGGTTCAGAAATTACCTTCATTAGCAACTCAAGAAAATTCTTGAGTTGCCCTCTAGTGGCCAAATCCATGCTTCTTTAGCTCCATGTGTAGATCTAGGGATTTTGCACAATTTTAATGAAATGGACATGAGCTTTTGGGTATGTTTTTGAGATGATTCATGGCTTGAAGAGGGGAGGATGATGGGGGGAAAGGCGGCAGCAGCAAGAGGAGAAAGAAGAGGGGAAAAATGATGGGAGAAGAAAATGGTTAAGGGTTAAAGGTCAACCTCTCTCTCTCACCTACCCTCATCATTACACTTTCTTTTTCTTTTTCCCTTTTCTTTTAAATCCCTAAACCTTCTCACAAGAATAGTGATCCCAAATGAAAAACCATGGCAAGAAAAGTGTACAAGTGTAGAAAATGTGATATGTGCAAGTTTTGCACAAAATTGCCAAAAACCCGATTAGCGATTTTAATCGCGATTAGCACTAAATTAGTGTCAAAATGATCACAACAACTTAAAAATGTCATAATTCCAATAATTAACCCATTTTAGAATTTTCCATAATTTTTCATAATTTTTCTAACATTTTTCCTATTTATTTGCATTTAATATTAAAATAATCAATAAAATAATATTAAATTATAAAAATTCCCAAAATTAATATTTTATATTTTTGAAAATGTTACAAGTGTCTTGTGTGTCTTCCACTGTGCTTTGATTTCCACCCTACCACGGCTCTACTGAGTCGTGCAAACAGGTGTTTTTTGGGTACAGTCCCGATTCACATGGAGGCAATAAGCGATAGGAGGAGATTCGTCTCTCCCGGTATTGGGGGTTGATGTTGCGCTATACTCGACTGGCCATAACAGGAAATACATGGCCAGGGTTGCAGTGATATACTGGTAAGAGTTATCAGTAGTTTCACGAATGTTATGGACCTCACGTCGGCATGACATATCAAGCTATTGGGGTCTGACGTTTACCACCCCTAGGCGAGATATGCGACATATCAGACGAACAGACCGGACTGTACGGTAAGTGTTACTGGTTGGATTCACAGGAGTGTGAGCGGGCTTGCTCGTCGATCTTCTGATCGCTCAATACCCGGGTGGCCGTTACATTTAGCAGACCGCTAGCGGCTTTTGGGTGTTTGATATGATCATCACCTGCTGCCGGCGTATTGACGAGTCTTAAGACTCCTATACAGAGGTTTCCTGGCTCTAGCGAAACGAAATAGGAGCGCATATGAGATATGTGCGGGACTGAGAATAATGCGTGTATGTGATACCGTATTCTATTCTCGCGATGAATGTATCGATTGGTTGTATGCGATATAACCTAGTTATCGAATCGAAGATTGATTCGATAAGTGGATACATTGGATACTAGTCGGTTATATGCGACATGACCGGATCATTGAATCAAGTGTTGATTTAATAATTTAATGTATAATTATATATTTGATATATTAGTTTACATTAACCAGTATTGGTTCACTCAAGATTGACTTTCTCACTTAAAATGCACAAGTTCTATATGTGATATATTTTTGTGCACTTGTTTGTATCATGTTTGATGATACATGCAAACATGGGTTTGTGTAAGACTTAAACCATGTTTAGTGAATGGTTAGGGTTTCATTTCACTTATTTATTTATCTATTTATTTTGGTTAAAAGAAAAAGGAAAGCAAAATGGTTGCTTTTATACAAGAAGCTTCTTGATACTTCATGCATCTTTGACTAAGTGGCCATTTTTGTCTTTATCTCCTAACCCTAACCATTCAACTAAACCCTAGTTAATTCTCTACACTAAACCATGGTTGCAAATATGATAAGTATCATTTTATTTTCTATTTTTAATATACTTATCATATTCTTTTTCTTCTTCTTCTTCTTCAGCAAGAAGAAAGCTTGCTACCATTAATGGCAACATGAGAAAAAGAGTGAGAAATCCAATTCTAAAGTGAACCCACTTCCTATTTCTTCATCCTCCACCACTTGCCAAGTAGTATAGGGTGTTTTCTTCGCAAGTTTCATGACTTGGTGATGTTGGAGCTCGATCTTGAGTTGCCTCGACGTAGATCATCTTCGGCATCGAAGTCGACGACCTAGCCCGATCATTTCTTCGACGAAACCTTCGCCAGAGTCTGGATTCCGATAGGTACAGCGGAGGGACGTCATCACGGAGCCTAGGAAGTGGAGGACCGGATCTACAAAGGTTGTAGTCACTTTCCTTTAGCAATAAAGTTGTTTACTTGCTTGAATCGCCTTATCATCTAGTTAACGATCCGTATTAGGGTTTGTAGGCACATGAAAAAATTTGAATTAGGCATGTTTGATATGTTGTGAGACCTCATTAGTGTTCCTAGGAACCCTACAGTGGTATCAGAGCCAAGCTAGAGCCTTAGGCGATGCGTAGACGGAGTTAGAAGTCCGATCGAACCAAAACCCTAATCTCAAATCGCTCTCTGTACATTTTTTGAAATCGGGGATTTTTCCAGATTAAAAATGCTTAAAAATTCAGTAGGAAGTTTTAAGAATTACAGTGCAAAACGACTATAAGATACGTCTAAAGCGCGGCGGAACCCTGGCAGAAGCTTGGCTTCTGCGGCGGTTCCGCGGCCATCTGATGACATAAGCCTTCACTTTTTGCACAGTAATTTCTTTCTTTAGGTGCTGAGTTTTCTGGGAGTTTTTAATTTGCACTCAAGAGTTGAGTTTTCTGGGGTGTTTTGGGTCTTCGATGATTCGATCGGAAATTTTGACTTGTCTATGTGCTTTTCCGGGTAATTTTAGAATATATTAAAAAGTTCGACCGGATATAAATACCCATTTTTTCCCCTGCTGGGAAATTTCCAATTGTTGGATTTTTCCGTAGTTTAATGACGTTCTAAGTAGTTCAAGTAACACGATGGTCCCTCTAGAAGACAACAAACCTTAACTCGATTATGTGACCGTCTTGAACTGCCCTTTGAACCTTAGGGTTTGGGGCAGTACGGCGTGCCACATGTGAGGCGTTGGCTTGACCCTTCTACGGCTGGACCGTTGGTACTGAGGCACGAAGTGAATGTTTTAAAACTTATTTCATGTGTTGAGCTATTTCGGGAAAACTTAGGTGTTCGATTGTTCGATCGGAAAGTTTAACATTTTCTATTTATCCGGAATGCGATACAATATTTGGAATCGACAAGTAGTTATGAGATAACTGAATGAATGTTATAAACACAGCAGTTTAGTCTCACTTGATCGGTTGCCACGGAATTTTGATGTGATCAAAAGTCTGTCGCAATCACGTAGTGTACACGGATACTCGCCGGGTAAACTTAATAGACTGCTCCACCCCATAGCCCTGACCAAGTGACTGTAGGAGAACCCCGTCACCGAAAGCATCCGTTCGGGTGCTCACGGCAGCGGTGTTCCGCCTTGGTGCACTTCGTCGACGGCATCGGGGGTGCGGTCTCCTACTAAAGTTTGCGACGAGCATTCGATCAGAATGTCGGGAATCTTGTTGAATTGCCCGACTTGACATTGAAAAGAGTTTTCGATAATGAGACTAAAATGCGGGGTTTATAATTGTTAGGCATGTGATGTCTAAGGAATTCTTTTGATTAGGCATGCGATGTCTGAAGAGTTTGCTGATTCCAACTGTTGTAGTTTTACATTTTCTTTTCTGTTACCGTAAGTGTAATATGTGATATCGCCGGTTTTGTTGCTATATGTCAACGACAATTGGGATGCGCATATTTACTTACGTTGATGACATGTGATGTTATGTGTTGCTGGATATGTTATATTGGATCGTCGTGTTTGAATAGCCGTGGGTTTTTATGTGAGATGAGTGTTTTTCATTTTCATTCATGTAAAAACTTGTATGTAATATTCTTTTATTAGGGCACTTCCATGTTGCGGAAGATGTCACCATTTGTATATTATATACTTTTTCGCATTAGGATAGACCCAAGAAGGGAGCACAAGTAACCGGGTTCTAGGGTCCAGTGGGAGACCATCTCGAGGAGTCGAGTCCGGGTCTCCTAAGCCTAGAATTGGTAGGGTTGCTTGCCGCTCTCGTAGGGGTCTTGGGGTGTGGGATTGGAGATTCATCATGACCGTGGAATCCGTTTTTTATACTGGCTTGTATTAAAAACACGGACGTCCTAGTATATCCAATGTTTCATATGATTCTTCTGCTGTGTTATCTGTGATGTGATCATGTGATTTGTTCAGATAGATATTATATATAGTATATATATGATATATTATATAGACGTTGCTTATGTTTTACACCCGCGCTAGCCCTGCCTCGCCCTGGCGTTAGTTACCTAACCTAACGGTGCAGACGGGACATCGAGGCGAATGCGGATGGCATAAGCGTACGTTATATTTATCTGTGATGTTTAGGTGGACTTAAATGATGGGACATTCATTAATGAGATTAATGAAAGAAAATAAACCTAATTGATATTGTGGAATCGAATTTCAAAATGAAACAGGTAGCTACAGTTCTTGCTTTGCATCGCGGTGTTCATTGTAGAACATCCTGCACCTTATTCGATGAGGAAAGGACCGAGATCCCTTCACCGGGAGTGACTCCTTTAGCAATAACTGGCATATGCTACAACCCTCGGTTTGTCTTTTGATTGCTTCTATAGTTTCTGCTTCGCACAGTGATATATATGATATATCCCGCACCTCATTCGACGAGGAAAGGGCCGACGATCCCTTCAACGGGAGTGACCCTTTAGCAAAACTAGAAAAGCTTCAAAAACATTCCATTCAAAAACCATTTGATTCCGCAACGAGATCAAGTTCAAAGCGTTAAAGGTTTTCATAAAAAACATTCGCAACCCTCCGTCATTTTAGGAAGTAGAGTACTTAGTATTCGTGTTGTGTTTGTTGACCATAGTCAAGGCACAGTGTACGGTAGCTAAGTGATGTCTTCCTACACCGCATATGATGCGATTAGTTAGGACAGTCGCGTGACTTTGTTGACCTTAGTTAAGGGTCATGTGGGTGGGTCTAATTAATCACGAAATGACGGGTAGAACTTGACTAGTACTTATGATTTGTTGACCATAGTTAAGGTCATAAGTGCTAGGGGTAAAAATCTTTATCGGGAGTTTCAAGTGTTGAAATTTGCAATGAGATTGCATACCTTCTATGTGATAGTTGGATCCCGATACCCACTTCGAGTAATTGTTACTCCTGGGAGTGTTTTGCACTTTGAAATTAGCCGATCAAGTAGGTGTCTAGAAAGGTGTCAACGGGGTTACGCCTCTGGGAAAACGAGATTTACTATAATTAGGTCCGTGCGAAAGCACGGGGAACCTCCCTCAAAGTACCGACACTGGCCTGGCTGAAAGATTGGCGAACTTGTAGAGTGTAATTAATCCTGGCTAGTCTTTCCTTTTAGGGTTTGAAGGAAGATTTGATAAAAACAGTGGGAGCCATCCTGGTTAGATAAAATATATAACCAATCTAATCTTGCAAGAGCGCACGCAGAGTGTTTTCTTCTCTCTCTCCAGGTAGCGACCATATCACGCCTTAATCAAGATAATAATATGGATGTATTGACCGTACCCGCTTGTTATACTGAGCTGGGGAACGTTGGTCCCGCTCCAACTTATAATTGTTATAAGACAGAGCAGGAAATAGGGAATTACCAGAATTCCTATGCCGCCCAAACGAAGAAAGTGCATATGATGCATCTCCTTCGGGTGTGTTTATAAAGAACTGTTTCTCAGTATCCTCTGAATCCTGGGTATTTGATACCAGATCAGGATCCCAGATATGTAATCTGTTACATAGGGCTACCGAAAGGTAGAAAAACTGAGAACGGGTGATAAGTTTCATGAGACAGAAAACGGGGCAAGTGTTGCAGCCAAGTCTGTTGGTCACTGTCACCCGGTATTATCAGTACATTGATTCTGAACGAATGTTATTAGATACCGAACCTGATATACAAAATCATATCAGTCTCTTTATTAGTAAAGAAATGATAAAATTTTGTATTGTTGGATAATGTTTTGAACATTTCCTATTTCAAAAGTTGATCGGTTCAGGCACGTTATCTAAAAGTATTGATGTTCTAAATCAAACTACAGTTCCTAGTATAGAGAACACACACAAGAGGAAGAGTTCAGAAATGAACGAATCCTTCTTGAGGCATTGCAGACTAGGTTATATCAATGCGACCCGACTGGCTTAAGTTACATTTTAGATGCATATTTAAATCAGTTTGAATTTACATCTTGTGAAACTTGCATGTCATGTCACAAAGATTAGATGACCATAGCTCTATTTATTGGAAACAGAGAAAGAGTTAGTAAAACTCTTGGGACTGATATATGATGATGTATGTAAGGTCTCCTGTCTACACATGCCAGGACTGGTTCTTTATACTTCATTATATTCTCTGATAATCTCTCAAGATTCAGTCATATGTTCCTGTTGAAACATAAGTCCGAAGCTTTTGAGGTATTCACAGAATATAAGTTGGAAGTAGAGAACCAAAACACGGGTATAAGTATTATGACCTATGATAAGATCAGGGAGGAGAATACTTGTGCATGGAATTCTTGGACTATTCTAAAGGAAAATGAGATTCTCTCTCAGTATTTCTCCTCTGAATACACCACAGCACAACGGTGTATCAGGGCGCAGCAATCGCACCGTATTGGATATAGTGTGCTCTATGATGAGTACTACTGAGTGACCTATTTACTTTTGGGGTTGTCACTTGAGAAGATGCATACCTATTGAATTAGGTTCGAATTAGATCACTACCTACCACTCCATATAGGATATGGTATAGGAAGAGCCCATCTCTTAAGCAAGTTAAGATTTGGGATTGTCCGGCCTTTGTCAAAAGCAAAATCCGGACAAGATCGAGGCAAGGTCAGTTCTATAGAACTGGAAAGATTCCAGCTATACAAAACTGCAGCTGATGATTTGACAGAACCAAAGGATTCATTATTCCCCGACGAACCTCAGCCTCTCCGCCGATCTGGTAGGGTTCCTCACCTGCCTGAGAGATACTTCGGTTTCTCGATGACAGTGGGAGCGAGGAATGCATCATGAGATGATGACCCAACTAGTATCGAGCAGGCCATCGAGAGTAGGGACTCTGTATGAATGGCTGGATGCTTAGCGATCTGAGATGGAATCCATATACACCAACAAAGTATGGACTTTGGTTGCGATATCTGAAGGGTTAAATCCCCATCAGGAGCAAGTATATCTTGAGAAGATTACTTGGTGTAGATGGAAAAGTTGAGACTTTCAAAGCTAGACTCGTTAAAGGTTTTCATCATCGACCAGGCGTGGATAATGATGAAACCTTTTCCAGTAGCTGTGCTTAAGTCCATCCAGATCCTACTTACTATTGCTACATACCATAACTACGATATCTGGTGGTTGGGTGCCATGACTGTTTTTCTAAATACTGATTTAGAATAGAAAGTCTATAAGTACACAGCCAGAGGGCTTCGTAAACAGTGGGAGCAGCAGAAACATGTGCAAGTTGCTTTACAGAATAAAGCAGGCATTGCGGAGTTGAAACATCTGTTTTGATGTGGTAGTCAAAGAGTTTGACTTCATCAAAATGGTAGATGAACCTTGTATCTAAAAAAGGTAGTAGAGAGTAAGGTGGTCATCCTCGTATTGTACGTGGACAACATACTCTTGATAGGAAAAGATTTTCCTATACTACGCTCGGTCAATCTCCTCTTATCACAAGGATTCTCCCAATAGGATCAAAATGTTACCTCCTAAATCCTGGGTTTTGGATCTATGAGACAGATCTAAATGGATGTTAGGATTCTCACTAACTATAGTGAGATAGTATCAGTTGATCCTGGGGAAAATCACTAGAGAGGTTCCAGGGTGATAAGGACGACTGAATGTCAGTCGAAGGCATTGTCTTTACCCTCAGTGGAGGGACGGTATGTTGGAAGTGTTCCAAGCTAGATACCGTGGCAAACTAGACGATAAAGGCTGGTAACATCGCTATCAAAGATGCTACCAAAGAGGCAGTTTGGGTGTATATTGGTTCATAAGATGAACTAGGTTCCTACTATTGTGTGACAATGGAAATGTGGCATTGGCCCGGGAACCATGGTCCCATCAGTGACCCAGACATATTGTGAGGCAGCATCACCTGATCATGGAGATAGTTGATCTCCAGGGTGATTAAGGTTAGGAGAGTAGACTCAGAGGACAACACGGCGGATCCACTCACGAAGGCATTTTTCCAAAGAGAGACTTTTATTGGATAGTTGAGTATTAGATACTACGACTACTGCTATAGATGGCCCTAGGGCAAGTGGGTGATTGTTAGTTATATGTATGCCCTAGAGGCCATTACTGTACATTGGATGTATATTGTAGTGGATGCTGGGTCATATATAGGTAGGACTTTCTTGCTCGACATGATAGTACGCTATCTGGTTGCTCTTTATCTTAACATGTATACTTTCTGTCTCTCTGTTACATGTTGATAAAGCCCTTAGGATGTGTACTCGACTTCCAGGAATATGATGTAGATCATACTAGTGTGGCCTGGGTAGTCAATGAGCACATCCTTCATTGTTCCTAGTCATAGGAATATCGAGACGGGGCATCGATATTCCAGAGTAGACTAGCGTATATCTTCTAGACCCATGTGATGGGCGATGGATGATCCCATATCCATTGGTGTTTGACATTAGAGATGGTATGCGGGTGCTCAGTGGAGACTGGGTACACTGAACGGACTCACCGAGAGCTCCCAGATGGTATTATAGCTCACGTCAGATGGCAGTTCTCTAGTGACACTGGTACAGCTTAGTCTGTTGACCCGAGATCGTCATAGAGTCTTGTGTGTCTTCTACTGTGCTTTGATTTCCACCCTACCACGGCTCTACTGAGTCGTGCAAACAGGTGGTTTTTTGGTACAGTCCCAATTCACATGGAGGCAATGAGTGATAGGAAGGGATTCGTCTCTCCCGGTATCGAGGGTTGATGTTGCGCTATGCTCGACTGGCCATAACAGGAAATCCATGCCCAGGGTTGCAGTGATATACTGGTAAGAGTTATTAGTAGTTTCACGAATGTTATGGACCTCACGTCGGCATGACTTATCAAGCTATTAGGGTCTGACGTTTACCACCCCTAGGCGAGATATGCGACATATCAGACGAACAGACCGGACTGTACGGTAAGTGTTACTGGTTGGATTCACAGGAGTGTGAGCGGGTTAGCTCGTCGATCTTCTGATCGCTCAATACCCGGGTGGCCGTTTTGCTTAGCAGACCGCTTACGGCTTATGAGTGTTTGATATGATCATCACCTGCTGCCGGCGTATCGACGAGTCTTTAGAGTCCTACACAGAGGTTTCCTGCATCAAGCGAAACAAAATAGGAGCGCATATGAGATATGTGCAGGACTGAGAATAATGCGTGTATGTGATACCGTATTCTATTCTCGCGATGAATGTATCGATTGGTTGTATGCGATATAACCTAGTTATCGAATCGAAGATTGATTCGATAAGTCGATACATTGGATACTAGTCGGTTATATGCGATATGACCGGATCATTGAATCAAGTGTTGATTTAATGATTTAATGTATAATTATATATTTGATATATTACTTTATATTAACTAGTATTGGTTCACTTAAGATTGACTTTCTCACTTGAAATGCACAAGTTGTATATGTGATATATTTTTGTGCACTTGTTTGTATCATGTTTGATGATACATGCAAACTTGGGTTTGTGTTAAACTTAAACCATGTTTAGTGAATGGTTAGGGTTTCATTTCACTTATTTATTTATCTATTTATTTTGGTTAAAAGAAAAAGGAAAACAAAATGGTTGCTTTCATACAAGAAGCTTCTTGATGCTTCATGCATCTTTGACTAAGTGACCATTTTTGTCTTCATCTCCTAACCCTAACCATTCAACTAAACCCTAGTTAATTCTCTACACTAAACCATGGTTGCAAATATGATAAGTATCATTTTATTTTCTATTTTCAATATACTTATCATATTATTTTTCTTCTTCTTCTTCTTCTTCAACAAGAAGAAAGCTTGCTACCATTAATGGAAACATGAGAAAAAGAGTGAGAAATCCAATTCTAAAGTGAACCCACTTCCTATTTCTTCATCCTCTACCACTTGCCAAGTAGTATAGGGTGTTTTCTTCACAAGTTTCATGACTTGGTGAAGTTGGAGCTTGATCTTGAGTTGCCTCGACGTAGATCATCTTCGGCATCGAACTCGACGACCTAGCCCGATCATTTCTCCGACGAAACCTTCGCCAAAGTCCGGATTCCGATAGGTACAGCGGAGAGACGTCATCACGGAGCCTAGGAAGTGGAGGACCGGATCTACAAAGGTTGTAGTCACTTTCCTTTAGCAATAAAGTTGTTTACTTGCTTGCATCGCCTTATCATCTAGTTAATGATCCGTATTAGGGTTTGTAGGCACATGAAAAAATTTGAATTGGGCATGTTTGATCTGTTGTGAGACCTCATTAGTGTGCCTAGGAACCCTACATCTCCTGCATACTGGATCCCACCGTCCGGCGCATCTCCTGCACACCAGCCCCTAACATGGCAATCTGATCTGTCACGACAGGAACAGCCTGCTCGGGCACAACTGGTGTACTATCCGGATCAGTCCTCATCTCGGACGAGTCAACTCTAATCTCGGCCCTCACGGCCGCTCTCTGCGCCCTCGTAATCTTTGGTGGCATAATGGCTGAAAGGAACAATACGATTCTATAAGGATACGGAAATCGAATCGCAAGAATGTATATACTCAAGAAGGAATTTTAAATCAACAAGTCCAAATGTCGCTTAGGCGGAGTACCGTGTCGTGAGTATGCTGCGGAACATACGCACGCTACGCCACTCTGCTTCAGCTACCTACTCCATCATACCAAGGTCATCCTAGGAACACTCCGAAAGGTAAAACCTACGCTCTGATACCAACTTTGTCACGACCCGAAGTTTGGCCCATGACCGGCACTTAACCACGTAACGTCTGCAGGCGTAACGCGACTAAGTGAATCGAAAACCCAGAAATCAAACCTGTAAAAGTATAGAGTGTTTTAAGCATTAAATGGAAGCATTTAAAGAGTAATAAGAAATCTTAAGTAAACAATCACCAAGATA
The DNA here is from genome assembly GCA_030015575.1 of Agapanthus africanus. NCBI lineage: Eukaryota > Viridiplantae > Streptophyta > Magnoliopsida > Asparagales > Amaryllidaceae > Agapanthus > Agapanthus africanus. The sequence continues at coordinate 547,925,281 of CM057337.1, forward strand.
GCAATATAGGACGCCATAGCGAAGATCAAGAGTAACAAGTGGGAACCTCACTGATAGAATAAACTACATAAGTAAAGTCGGCTCACAACGAGCTCGACACCAGAATACAAATAATATACATCATCGTCCTCACACTGTCTCTAAGTCAAGTACATATATGGTAGATGGAGAGTACTAGATACAATAATGTACATAACTGAAAGATAAACAGATACCGCACAAAACCCACCTATCAGTAAAAAAGCTAGTACACCAACTGTGGGGGTATCTGTGTCAAAAGATGCAAGAACGCAGCCTGCCGCGACTACTCCGAAGGGCAACCTGCAAATACTGTGGCACAACGGGGGTGAGTTTCCAACTCGTGAATTGAGATAACAAATAAAGGTAATCGCGAGCATGCACGTACTGCGCTACTCTATCATATAACAGTAGATGATATCAATGCGTGATAAGCAGTATGTGCAATAATCATGCAAGTGCTCTATCAGGTAATATAACTACAGGATGAGATACAATAATGAATGCTGAGCATAAGAACATAACATCTACACGGAATGTCAACGTGGAATGTATAATCGGTGTCCATCAATGCACCCAAATCCCCCAAATAGCTCAGGCGCCGGCACTCTCATCGGCCTTCCAATCCTGTAAATCTCTGAGAATCACGAGTGCCCAACATCGGCACCCAAATATCATAAATACTCATGTCCAGCATCGACACGCAAATCTTTCTATATCGGGTATCCGTCAGTCCGGGTCAGCCCCCTCTCTCTCACATATCGGGCATACGTCAGTCCGGGTCAGGCCTCTCTCTCATATATCGGGCATCTGTCAGTCCGGGTCAGCCCCCTCTCTCTCATATATCGGGAATCCGTCAGTCCGGGTCTGCCCTCTCTCTCATATATCGGGCTCTAGCACCGAGAAAACACATGGTGGACGCACTGAAATATCATATCAAGGGAAACCGGGTTTTTAAATAATTACCTATTCTCTTTTGTAATATCTACGGTTCCCAAATCCAGAAATAACATGGAAACAACATATCTCAATTCGTAAATCTATGCAGGTATGAGGATATCAATATATACATGGCATATGTATGAATATGTGATGTAGATGTGTCCAAGTATGAATATAACATCTGCTGATATGCGGCAATTCATGGCAATCATCAATAATGCGGAAACATCTGACGTATGAAGCATAGCAATACTATAATGTGAGTGTCATGGCAATCACTAACGGTGTGAATGTAGCATATAAATCGTGCTCGTACAACTTGAACCGTTAGTAATAGTGCGGTGTTCTATCAATTCTAGTTTATATACGCATAGCAAGGAATGCGGTATGCAATAAACAGTAGTCATGTAGGTGAATGCAAAACATATCGCTATAAAGTCCTATCAGCCCTGACGCATAACGCCATGCGGGCGATATCACCGTAGATGTTAAATCTACTCACCGTAGTCTCTCGCTAGGTATAGCCGATGACTTGTTTCCCCTTTTTCGCGGCGTCCGTCGCACTCGCCTGCGAACCTAGAATTTCACAGAATATCACACATAAGCTCAAAACCATACAAACACGACATTTAAAGTCAACTAGAAACCCGTGTCACAAACCAAGCGCGCGTGTACGCGATACGCTAAAACGTGTGATTACGCGCCTGAAGCCACTCCGACGCGTCGTGATACGCAGAAACCCCAAACCCACACACACGTATCATGCGTGTCGCGAAAGATTAAAAATACGGGAAATAGGGTATTCAACTCCAGATTTTGATACAGAAAAGATATTATGAAAATATATATACCAAAATACTCCACATAAAAGCAGACTCCAGTGACCCAAACCCTAACCCCCAACTCACCCATCTGGCCGCAAATTGCGGCCAGAATGAATATTCAGGCGGCCTGTCTTGGGAATTGGGCTCCCAGGTTTTTTGTGTGCACTCTATACCCCCTATACATGCTACAGTAAATCCAATTTCATTCTGAAACAACTCGGGTAGCAGCAGATCCTACATAACCCTATTTCTAGTTAAAAACCATACTTTTACACTAAAATGATACTTTATGGTATTTTCCTGAAATCTGAAGCAAACCCAAGTCTAAAACCACACTAATAACCCATTACCAAGCTAACCAAGCCATAAAAATGTTACTTTTAACATATCATCACTAAAGCCCTTCAATAGCACTAAAAATGCACAAAAATGTGATATTTTGCTAAAGATACTACAAGTTAAGGAGAAAGGGTGCTAAACATGAATTAATACCTTCTAAAGGCCTTAAGAAACACCAAAATTTCCAGCTCCCTCCTCAAGTATGCAGATTTGCTCCCAAACACCTCAAAAAGCCCCTTTTCCCATGGTTTTGTGAAGACAAGGTGTTGTTTTGTTGTAGGGTTTTGTGTAGATTCAAATGGGAAGTGAAAAGAGAAGAGGAGATGAAGAAAATATTGTTGTTGCTACTGCTTTCTCTGCTGAACTCAGAAATGAGGGAAAGAGAAAGAAGTGAGAGAGAAAACAAGGGTCAACCAAAGTCAAAATTGCTCACCTAACCACCATACCTCCCATTTTCTATTTAATTGAATTATAAAAAAAGGGGTTTGACTTGATTAAAAATGGGTGGGGAATAAAATGAACCATGCAAGAAGAGAAATGGTTAACATGCTAACACTTTTTACCTAGGTCACAAAAATTGTGCTAAGTGTGCATGTGTGCACTTAACACAAAAAAAATCCTAATTAGGGTAAACATGACTAAAATAACTAATAATCCTATGTACCCATATATAATAACACCTACAATTACTAATTAACACAAAAAACATTCTAACGAAATTTCAAAGTGTTACAATAGCAATGCAAGTATGCGATGCGGGGCGAACAGCAATAATGAGCGGAGCTAAATACTAGACACAACGGTAACTAATCTCCATTTAATATATATATATATATACGTCATACTATGGTGCCATTTGAAATAACACAAATCGTGGGGTTTTGGAAATAAGGGCTACGGTGTTTTTAGGAAAAGATACGCCTTTTGAAATCTCCGTAGAATCCCTTGACCTGTCTTTTAAAATACCCACGATCCGTTAGTTTTGAAATAGGTAGGATTCTAATCTAGTCTAACAACTACACTAAACTATACGGATGAACTAACAAGCTGAATTACAGGTATGGAAACCGCCTAACATCTGAGTCGATACATATACATACCTGTATATATATAGTAGGTGATCCCGCCTCAATAATATCATATCCGATACCATATCTATAATCAGACATCCTAAGTCAAGAGTGCGGATCAATCATCAATATATAGCTCGTACGTAAATCCATCGTACGGCATTCCCAAATCTGGGTACGGGTCAATATCACATTATTCATCTGGTATCCTCTTTATCCAAGATCATAATCTGGGTACTGATCTACGTCTAGTACGATACTAATATCACCTAAGTATGCATGCACGTGTGTGAAAACTACGTCAAAGGACCCGCTAAAACATCAGGTCGTATATCAAATACGAACCCTGTCATATCACCGATCTCACGGCCTCATCTCAAATCCCAAGTACTATCCTCAAATCCAGTATATGAACACATAGTCCCATACCCATGTGAACACGTAAATATATAATCCCATATACGCGCATGTAAAAGAAAGGATGTATACAAGTATGTGCATGTGTGTGTGTATAGGTGCAACCCCTACTCTAGGGTTTCGCAACTATACTAAACAAATCACAGAGCACCCAAAAGACCATCTTTATCATCAATAATCTCAACAATATAATCAATGTATATGTGTGTATACGTATTCGTATACATCACCACGAACTGCGGGGGTGCTATACGCCATCCACCCGACTTTTTCCCGTAGATAAAAATCTAATCACCTGGTCCTTGCTCGCCGGTGCCGATGTCGCCACGCGCTTGCTTGTCATCTCAAAGTCCATATGGGGTACCTACATATCATAACGCATCGTATCGCATTAAAATCCAACTCATGACCAAAACGACACACGAATCACACATAGGTCAAAACCTTTGGTTGCTTTCACAATTCAACCCAAAAACCCTCGACGTCGGCGTACAAACGCCAAACCATCGAGAAAAAACCAAACACACTCATTTGCACATTCACAAACACTAATTATAATATGAAATAGGTTGCAATTCACAAAACCTCAAACTCACTTAAAAAGCTATTTTTCCGAAAATCTAGCAAGCAAAATTAACCGTTTTAGTACAAAACTTGATATTTAAACCAACCTAGCGGCCACAATATCCACTAAATATTATAAATAAGTCATACAACCCTAACTAGAATTTTAATCTTATCAAGTTCATTAAACCCAAAAACTTAGTTTACAAATAGCTTAATTAGCAAAATTTTGAAATAACAATTTGCAACTGGCTACAAGGTTTTGTTTTTAGCATTCCATTAACTTGTTAAACTCCTCATGAAACCAACAATTATATGATAAAACCCTCACAATAGTTTTATCTCACATAAGAAAATATTTTACAAAACCTAGTTTGCACTAGAAATCGAAAAATTGCGCAAATATCACAGATTTGCGACAAACATCGCGGATTTGCACAATCACCCAATCCACACTACTAGCTAGCTACAACACTCAAATTAACCCACATGAAATGATTCAATTTCAATTTCTAACATCAACCCTTCTTTTGAATTTCATCACACAAGCAACAACAACCAAATCAACACTTTAAAAGCCTATTTTAGCATAATCAAACTACAAATTAAACATTAGATTAGAATTATACCTCTAAAGTTTGAAACCCTAGGTTCTCTAGCTTCCAAAGACACCTCCTTTCACCATGCTTTAAACCAATTTGAATGTTAGAAGAGCTAGAATAGGGATTAGCTTTGAATTAGTGAAGGAATTGTGGATTTTTTTGATGTGTTTTGAGATGAAATTGAAGCAAAAGATATGGGAATTTGGGGGGAAAAATGGGCCTGCTGCTGGTTATTTTCGGCCATGGGAGAAAGTGGGGAGTTGTGAGGGAATGTTTTGAAAAAAAACTAAGTCAAATCCCCTCCCAATTACCATAATACCACCACCTACATAAATATATATAAAAAACCTTTATTTTAACCATTCTTTTCACATGAAAGAAGTAAAAAGGATGGGAAAAGTTAGTGGATTGCTGTTGGTGGTGGTGGGGCCGGCCATGAGTGGGTGAGGATGGATGAGAGAGAGTACAAAAAAATTCCATGCAAAAAGAACCCCTCAAGTTACCAAATTGCAAGTTTTCGCTAATTTCACCAAAAAAGCCTTTTTTCTTCAATAATTTCTAACACCGTTTGGCAGATTCATTTTGTTTCAAAAACAACATGTTAAAATTTCGTTTAATGTGCCATGATGCAAAAAATTTGTTTCAACTCATTCCAATTTGTAATTTTCCCTAATTAAATGTATTAGTGACGGCTTAAAATAATATTAAAAATAATTTTTTTCGGAATATTTGAAATTTCACCAGTGGCTCAATAAACACCAAATACTAGTAATTACTTAGCTAGAATATGTATATTTAATTTTATAATAAACATATTTGTATTTTGACTTTTTACAGAAAACCCCCTTATTTTACCGATTTTCCGAAATTTCACCGAAACGATTTTCAAAACGTTACAATATTCCCCCCTTAAAGATATTCGGTCCCCGAATTTAAATTAAAACTCCCCCCAAATACTAAAACATCTAAGCATAACCATTAAGTCGTCGGTGCTCCGAAATCATAACTACATAAAACAAATCGTAGCGCAGCGCATGTGCATGAAAAATGAGCATATAACTCAAAATCAAAACTCCATCCAGCATCCTGCAATCATCGGAGTCAAGGTGAAGACACGTATGCCAAATCCAAAGCAAAACCGATATGATATAATCTCGAAACTATACATGTAAATATCAACTCTATATATGTAAATATCTGAAGAAAATACATGCCAAATCTTTTATAGTCGCTGTGCAATGCGCATACACTGCACAGTGGCGGACGCCTCTTATAAGATGATAACCATATACGTATATATCTTTTGTTTAATATGTACGTTCTGCCGTTTTTTGAAAATAATTTAGAAAAGGGTTCCCTTATTTTTTTTAAATGTTTCGTGTCCTATCAGACATTTGGGTAAATACTGAGACTATAGCTCGCTTTTTGGAAATCCCCTTCGATTGCTATCAATGCATGCAAAATATACTCAGGTACTGTTCTCTGACTAGTCCTGCTCAGTACGAAAAACCATAATAACATCATAAAAACGCACTACTCCATCAGAAATCAATCCCAAAATACGCTTATGAATACTATGTACGTCTGGTGCGCACGGAAATCAAAATCCATATATATGCCAACATGTGCACAGAAAGAAGATCCAAGTGCATCGGGTGTGCACGAAACATCTGTCATAGGCCACGTGGGTGCCTGACAGCAAAATCAGGTGCATCTGACTTGCACGAAGAATCTCGATTTAGTGCATCTGGTGTGCACCAAAATCGCACCTCAAAACATGCGCCCAACATGCGCGAAAATCCAAATCAGGTGCATCCATCGTTCACGAAATCAAGAAATCCAATATCAAGCGCCGAACATGTGCAAAATCCAATCATGTGCACAAGGTTCACAAAACAAATATCGAACATCACAATCGAAATCGAAGTCCAGTGAATCTAAATCCACAACATACGTAACACTGCACTGCAAGCATATATGAACTATACCGAGTGCAAAAACCAAATCGTGTGCGTACATACGCACAAAATCAACTCAACTGTATGAAACCCATAAAATCATAAACATGTGAAACCAAGGCAAGAAAATGATATCAAGTGCAACAACTGTGCAAAAATCGTAAATACTCAGTAGGTGTAACCATGGTACATGAAAACAAATATCATAAAACTCAATCATGCGAATAGATCGTCCAAAATACCGAAATCAAATATGGCGGAATAGTCCCGCTCAAGAACATCCTCCAAGAATCTCTGGCCAACTGTCGTGGTCACTCATAGTATGTCTCGTCGTCGATCCTGAACCCTGGCCTGCTAGTGTGCGTAACATGACCACTCCTGGGTCCGATTCTTCTCGTAATTTATTCCAGAAAAGTCCCGTCGAGGTCTATCCCAAATCTCGTCTCTGCCGAACTGTCCGGAAGTCATCGTCCTTTACTATATCTGGTTCTTGTTCCGGAACGACTGCATACTCATCGCGACTCCTTCTGGAAGGTATATCCGAGTACAATGCCTCGGCATGCGTATCGCATCTCTGATGTCGACGGAGTGGAACGTCATCTTATCCAGATCTTTTATGAACCTCTTACTCCACTTTTTTCCAATGTCGACCGCTTCGTACTCGTCTCGTCGTGGCTGCATGGACTGAGCTCAAACGGCTATCCTCGTATCTGGAGTCTCCCAAGAAATGCATCTCACCACCTAGCATCCGAAGGAAGTCGAACCCTTTGATCGATTCGTCAAAACCTCATAATCCCCCAAGAGCTCAACATCTTGGGTACATTTCAATAGTATCGAGTACATACCACAGCATCGGTGGTCCAGCCGTAGAAGGGCAAACCCAAGCATCACTAATGGCGCCGCGGAACTGCCGCAAACCCTAAGGTTCAAAGGCTTTCACACGGTCATTAAGTCGAGTTAGAATTTCTTTCTTCTAGAGGGTCCATAGAATTGCCAGCATGTCTTTCCGAATACTTTAAACTTGGAATAATAGGTTTCTGACATTCGATTGTCTTTGTCGACTCTCAACGTCTCCGCGTGAAGTCGTCTCTAGCTGGAATCAATCTATCTGATAACCTCGCATCGGGTAGCGAACGAACTACATGTCCTAGTCATTCATCCTCGGTGACTAGCGACCTTTTATCATCTCTTAGTAGAACTCGTACTGCAATAGCTCCAACATCTGGGGCGATATCTCGTCATTCGCAGCAACAACTGGCTCACTCGCCTGCACGCTGAATGGTGCCTCAATCATCACGAATACGCAATACATCATCGGTCATCAAAATCTGGTTGGCCTCTATCAGTGGCGCAATCCTCTGGTGCTGATCTGCACGTCCGAGTAATCTCATACAGCGATCCATCCAACGCTCGTGGCGGAAAAACACAATAAAAAGTCACATCTCTGCAACCCTGTGTCGCCGAAATTACGCCCTGATCAGTCCTCGTCCGTAACGAGCTCGTGCTGACCGCAACTCTAGCTGTAGCTCTCCCTACCCGTAATCGTGGCAGCAAAACCATAACTGGTACCGATGAGGCCAGATCATAGGAAGGAATATAATACTGTGCAAGGAAATGTACATCCTAAGGCTTCTTAAGCGGAGTAGCGTATCGTAAGTATGCCGCGGAACATACCCACGGTACGTCACTCTACTTTAGTCACCTATTCCATCAACCAAGGGTCATCCTACGCTCCGAAAGTAAAACCTAATGCTCTAATACCAACTTTGTCACGTCCCGAAAGTACGGAATATGACCGGCACTTAAACTACAAAATGTCTTGAGGTGTACGTAATCTAAGTAATCCGAAAACCCAGAAAACCATACCAAGAAAAGTAGTGGAGTGAAAGAAAACCAATTTAAATCAAATAGTTTTAATAGCATAAGACGAATTATGCGTTTTTAAAAACATCAAATATTTCCTGAAAATTTCGGCAGAGTCTCCTTTGTAAATACTGGCCCCCAAACAGGATATAACATGAATAGTATACGAAATCAATAAAAGGCATCCCCAAGTGGGAGCTAGCTCTTTGTCAATCGACGGTCACAACCACACAAGCAATATAATATACAACGCCAAGGGCGAGGATCAAAACTCAAAAGGAAACTCAAAAGAACGAGAAATCCACAGAAATATAACGCGCGACTCTAAGGTCGAAAAAATAACATCACTGGTCTCTATCTCAAAAATAAATACATGTTTGGTTGATGGAACTTCTAGATAAAACTAAATAATAATATACAATGTATAATGATGGGTACAATACAAATAAACCCACCTAGCAAGTCACCCGAAAGAAGCAGTGCCTTAAAAGCCGTAATGAAACCTATACAGCAAAACCTGCAAGAAACTGGGGCACAACGGGGGTGAGTTGCCAACTCTTGAATAGAATACATCTACGAACAGGAATCGCATGTATGACGCAATTCTAGGTCATACGATCAATATATATCCTCAAATATATAACCGGCAGCCTATAACAATGGCTAGGGTATACCACTAAACAACAGTAATACAAAGTGCTCGTGTTAGTGCCTCAGATAGCAATATATCATATGGATGATGTATGAATGCATGAAAACATAGTACATGTACTGAAGAAACTACTTTCATAACTCGGTGAGATTTCTGTATTTTTAAAAATGAGGTATCATAAGGAAATCGGTATAAACCATGTCTAGCATCGACACAAAAACATAAATCCACATATCTCAATATCTCAGGCTCCGGCTACCCGGACTGACCTGGATCATCAAATCTCAATACCTCAATATCTCCAAATATCAATGTCTCAAATCCCAATATCTAGGGCGTCGTCAGTCTAGACCGGCCCCTACCATCCATCTCAAGACTACGAAGGTATCCTTCGGATATCCGACGCGTCGGGTAAAATCACCGGTCGGTAGTGCTCCCCTGCCAGGCTCAACGCCATCATCTGCGATCCTCTTGCCCCGGGGTACCACACCGGGTCCACCATATCCCCGAAACGGTTCCTCCACTCCTCGAACTCGGGTCTCAAAATCCATCAGCAAACTCATGGTGGACAACTCATACATCATGGGAAAACTGCACTTTTTATTTAAAAGAGGGAGAAGAAGTTTATTTATGTTTTTGCGGTTTTCCTCCAATTCCAAGAAATCTCATGAAATCCGAATCCAAATCATCAATAGGACGTAAAATCATGAATATAGGCATGAAAATCTATGAATGCGGTATAACAATGAATAACAGTATGCATGAAATGATAAGTAATAACTACAATGTCTAAACTAGCATATAAAGCAGGTACACTAATATCATGTCAAACTACTAACTAACAAGCTAAGTCAAGCAATAATATTTTCTAAGGTGTACGCGACATGGCAATTATCAATGAAGATATGTGTGTGCCGGCAAGTAAGTGTACGTGGTACATACGCATCATCGGTAATGGTGTTGGTGTCCTAACAACATAATATCAACAATGCAATATGAAATAGCAATGCAAGTATGCGATGCGAGACGAACAACAATAATGAGCGGGAGCTAAATACTAGACACAACGGTAACTAATCTGCATTTAATATATATATATATATATATATATATATATATATATACACATATACGTCATACTATAGTGCCATTTGAAATAACACAAATCGTGGGCTTTTGGAACTAAGGGCTACGGAGTTTTTAAGAAAAGATACGCCTTTTGAAATCTCCGTAGAATCCCATGACCTGTCTTTTAAAATACCCACGATCCGTTAGTTTTGAAATAGGTAGGAGTCTAATCCAGTCTAACAACTACACTAAACTATACGGCTGAACTAACAAGCTGAACTACACGTAAGGAAACCGCCTAACATCTGAATCGATACATATACATTCCTGTATATATATAGTCGGTGATCCCGACTCAATAATATCATATCCGATACCTTATCTATAATCAGACATCCCAAGTCAAGAGTGCGGATCAATCATCAATATATAGCTCCTACGTAAATCCGTCGTACGGCAAACCCAAATCTGGGTACGGGTCAATATCACATTATTCATCTGGTATCCTCTTTATCCAAGATCATAATCTGGGTACTGATCTACGTATAGTACGATATTAATATCACCTAAGTATGCATGCACGTGTGTGAAAACTACATCAAAGGACCCGCTAAAACATCATGTCGTATATCAAATACGAACCCTGTCATATCACCGATCTCACGGCCTCAAATCGAATCTCATCGACTCATCTCAAATCCTAAGTACTATCCTCAAATCCAGTATATGAACACATAGTCTCATACCTATGTGAACACGTAAATATATAATCCCATATACGCACATGTAAAAGAAAGGATGTATGCAAGTATGTGCGTGTGTGAGTGTATAGGTGCAACCCCTACACTAGGGTTTCGCAACTACACTAAACCAATCACAGAACACCCAAAAGTCAATCTTTATCATCAATAATCTCAACAATATAATCAATATATATGTGTGTATATGTATTCGTATACATCACCACGAACTGCGGGGGTGCTATACGCCATCCACCCGACTTCTCCCCGTAGATATAAATCTACTCACCTGGTCCTTGCTCGCCGGTGCCGACGTCGCCACGCGCTTGCTTGTCGTCTCTAAGTCTACATGGGGTACCTACATATCATAACGCACCGTATCGCATTAAAATCCGACTCATGACCAAAACGACACATGAATCCCACATAGGTCAAACCTATGGTTGCTTTCACAATTCAACCCAAAAACCCTCGACGTCGGCGTGCAAATGCCAAACCATTGAGAAAAACCCAAACACACTCATTTGCACATTCACAAACACTAATTATAATATGAAATAGGTTGCAATTCACAAAAACCTCAAAATCACTTGAAAAGCTATTTTTCCGAAAATCTAGCAAGCAAAATTAACCGTTTTAATACAAAACTTGATATTTAAACAAACCTAGCGGCCAAAATATCCACTAAATTTTATAAATAAGTCATACAACCCTAATTAGATTTTTAATCTTATCAAGTTCATTAAACCCAAAAACTTAGTTTACAAATAGCTTAATTAGCAAAATTTTGAAATAACAATTTGCAACTAGCCACAATGTTTGGTTTTTAGCATTCCATTAACATGTTAAACTCCTCATGAAAACAACAATCATATGATAAAACCCTCACAAAAGTTTTATCTCACATAAGAAAATATTTTACAAAACCTAGTTTGCACTAGAAATCGAAAAATTGCGCAAATATCGCGGATTTGCGAAAAAATGGTCACAACATTGCACAATCACCCAATCCACACTAATAGCTAGCTACAATACTCAAATAAACCCAGATGAAATGATTCAATTTCAATTTCTAACATCAACCCTTCTCTTGAATTTCATCACACAAGCAACAACAACCAAATCAACACTTTAAAAGCCTATTTTAGCATAATCAAACTACAAATTAAACATTAGATTAGAATTATACCTCTCAAGTTTGAAACCCTGGATTCTCTAGCCTCCAAAGACACCTCCTTTCACCATACTTTAAACCAATTTGAATGTTAGAAGAGGTAGAATAGGGATTAGCTTTGAATTAGTGAAGGAATTGTGGATTTTTTTTATGTGTTTTGAGATGAAATTGAAGTAAAAGAGATGAGAATTTGGGGGGGAGGGGCGGAAATAGGGTTGTTGCTGGTCATTTTCGGCCATGGGAGGAAGTGGGGAGTTGTGAGTGAGTGGTGGGAAAAAAAACTAAGTCAAAACCCCTCCCAATTACCATAATACCCCTACCTACATAAATATATATAAAAAAACCTTTATTTTAACCATTCTTTTCACATGAAAGAAGTAAAAAGGAGGGGGAAAGTGAGTGGGATGCTGTTGGTGGTGGTGGGGTCGGCCATGAGTGGGTGAGGATGGGTGAGAGAGAGTACAAGAAAATTCCATGCAAAAAGAACCCCTCAAGTTACCAAATTGCAAGTTTTCGCTAATTTCACCAAAAAAGTCTTTTTTCTTCAATAATTTGTAACACCGTTTGGCAGATTCATTTTGTTTCAAAAACAACATATTAAAATTTCATTTAATGTGCCATGATGCTCAAAATTTGTTTCAACTCATTCCAATTTGTAATTTTCCCTAATTAAATATATTAGTGACGGCTTAAAATAATATTAAAAATAATTTTTTTCGGAAAATTTGAAATTTCACCAGTGGCTCAATAAACACCAAATACTAGTAATTACATAGCTAGAATATGTATATTTAATTTTATAATAAAGATATTTGTATTTTGAATTTTTACAGAAAACCCCCTTATTTTACCGATTTTCCGAAATTTCACGGAAACGATTTTCAAAACGTTACAGTTGGACACCCAGGTTACATGATTTTGATGTATCGCGAGGGACACCGTTGATTTATATCCTCATAATTTCATGCACACTCTTTTATGATATTTACGTGCATACATACATTGATTATATGGTTGGACAAGATCCACATGCATACATACATTGATTATATTGTTGGATTATATCCGCATACATATAGATATTGATTATATTGTTGGCACATATGATGACTCGGTCACCCTAGATATCGTAGTATTAACTTTATGATATAGTTGACCTACGAGTCGTTGTTTATTCAATTTCTACTTGTAAATGTTTTTCTACTCACGAGTTGGCAACTCACCCTCATTGTTCCACAGTTCTTGCAGGTTGCCAGCACGGATCAGTAGCCGTATCCCTGACACACAGTTGCATTCGGGTGTTTTACTTTGGTAGGTGGGATATTTGTATCGTACCCACTCTTGTATTTATATTTCATATTGTATCTAGTCAACTCCATCAATAAAATTAGTAATTGTATAAGTAATGAGACTTAGTGAGATTGTGGTTGCGAGACTTAGAGCGAGGGGTTTTCTGCTACTTGTAGTTTTGATGTCTTGCTTATTTCTTTATCTTTTTGTGGTGAACTTCACCATTGGGCGTCGTATACTTACATATACTGTCTTGAGTGGTTGTGATCCGCCGTTTGGCAAAGAGCTAGCTCCCTCTTAGGGATGCCATTATTCATGTTATGTATTTGTGGTTTTGGATCAAAATATACAAAGGAGGTGCTGCCTAAATTTTTAAAAGACTAAACACGTTTTCAAACTCGTAAATTTCACTTGCATTGTTATGTTCCTTTTCTATGCATTAAGAAAACTTGAATTCATTATTCCTTTATTTCAAAACTTCACCTCCTTTATTTTCTTAAAATGGTTTAGATTTATAGGTTTCAGCTTACTTGAATTACGTTACGCCTTTAGACGTTGCGTGATTTAAGTGTTGGTCACGAGCTAATATTTCGGGTCATGACAAAGTTGGTATCAGAGCGCTAGGTTTAACCATGGTCCGAGTCTATGTTTGACTATGTGGAGTCTGGGGCGGGTATGTATTTCGGAACCTAGGCTTGACCTTACAGAACATAGACTTGAACAGGGGGGTATTAGTCCCGAACTTTCGTTTTATAGGTTGATCCTGATTGATGGAGTAGGTAGCTTGAGTAGAGTGATGTACCGTATGTATGTTCCGCGGCATATTTACGATACGATACTCCACATAAGAAACCTTAGGATGTACATATTTTGAGATCTATGATTCTCTTCTTACCCATGATTATACATCCATTTGAGACCTTTGATTCTGTTCGTTTCCATGATCATACTCTCATAGATTCTGTTCCTCTTTATGATCATGTATCCATTCTGGATCTTTCATTTCCTTTCTTGCCGTTGATCTGCTCTCTTCGATACTCGATTGAGGTTCCTGACACCATGGATTGAGCACAGTTTAAGCTGCTGCTAGTGTTGCGGTTAGGGCGAGCTCGTCTGGTATGAGGGCTGACCATTGTGTTTTCTTGTGACATGGGAACATCTCGATGTAGTGTTGTGTTGTGACCTCCTATTGAGGTGAGTATTTAGTTTTGCACCGGATGATCGGGTCATTGTTAGAGCCGCCAGTTACGAGAGGACTGTTGATGTATAACATACCTCAGAGTTATTGATGTCGCCTACCGCGTAGACAGATGACCCAGCTATTGCTAAGATGACGGGATGTCGCTTCCAGGGCTTACGAGCTGAGATCGCTGGAGCTTCCAGTAAGAGATGCAACAGGTGATAGCTAGTCTACCCCGATTTGACAGACGAATGTGATTCATTAGATTGATGCGCCGACGCAGGCCCAGTTGAGTTGAAGATTTTCAATGTGGAGAGTCTTACTCAGATCTAGAGCAGACCGATCCAGAGATGACCGTTGATGTATCGCCTATCCTGGAGAATTGAGGTATTATTTAGCATGCGGACGAAGGGTATTCACATGTTGTATAGGCGAAGCTAAAATGTTCGAACGAATGTCAGAAACCAATTTTTCCAAGTTTAAGTATTCGAAAGAACATGCAGGTAATTCTGTGGACCCTCTAGAAGAATGAAACCCTAACTCGACATGATGACCATGGAAATGCTTTTGAACCTTAGGGTGTGCGGCTGTTTAGCAGTGCCATCAGTGAGGCTTGGGTTTGCCCTTCTACGGCTGATCCAGAGGTATTGTGGTATGTACCAGATATTGTTAGGCTGTGCTCAGGTGTTGAGCCTTCGGAAAATTTTAGGACTTTGATGAATCGATCGAAAGGTTTAACGTCGTCCGGATATCATGTTATAAGAGATCAGCAAGCTGACCATCTTCTGATAGAGGACCTCACCCAGATGCGTTGTGAGTTGATAGAGAACAAACGAGTATTGAGTATTCCTCCGATGGTTGGGACGAGTTCCTGAGGACGTGTTCGGCCAGATATCTTCTACAAAGTGATGAAGATACAGAGTACGCGATTTCGAGTCCGTATGAGAGACTTTGGATTGACCATGGCCAAGAACAGTAGCAGTACGCGGACAGCAAGACGTAACGTCGAACCGGACGATGATAAAGACGAATGGAGCCAGAGGTTCATGCGAGATGCTGACGAGCTGTTGCTACTCCCCGTCGAGATTAGAGATCTAATATGCATATAGAGGCGTTGGGATACGGCTAGTTCCCGAGGAAATGTTGTGCTTAGAACGCAGATGTCCAGAAATGAGAAATGATTTTGCAAGTGTACCAGCCTCCGTATAGTTCGGCATAGGCGAGATCAGAAGAGACCTTGAGCAGGATTCCTTCCAGGACACTGCTGCAATGAGATTCACACCGAGGAACAGATGTTTTATGCGCATTCAGAGGGCCGGAGGCCAACGCCAGTGACGTGCTGCTTTACTAGTGGTGGTGATAATTGGCCAAGAGACGATCGGAGAAGTGCCAGAGCGGAATCGTTCCCGTTAGCACACCGGACCAGACGGATGAGCCGAAGGATTGCGAGATTGGTAATCCACAGAGAAGATGAGGACCCAGAAACAGAAGATGCCATACCGTGAGCAGGAGGCAAACGGATGTTCTTGCTCTGCCAGTTTAGGCGCACCAACACATTTTTCGACATTATAGGAGGTGTACCTCAATGTCATTTACTGCGATTTGCGTTGTGATATGAGTATCACTCTTATATCGCTTGAAATTGAGTTTTGATAATTGAGTTTCATGATATTGCTTTCGTGCACCATTGCTCCACCTGCTGGTTATTTACATTTTTTGGCATAGTTATTGCACTGGATATATATTTTATACACTGTTATGTTGATTTGCGATTTGTGCATACCTATTGCGTTTGATGTCGATTTTGAACCTTCATAGCATGTGTTTATGATTTCGTAGATTTCATATGGATGATGTGGTTTTTTCACTCGGTATATCTCACATGTGCTTGTAGTGCATTGATACGGATTTGTGCTCATAGTTGCACACGTTTTTGATTTATACACCTTGGTACACTCGGTATCGTTCCTATACGCATTTGAGTTAATAACGTGATTTTCATTGCATTGGTTGCACCGTACTTTTATTTCACGCATTTGATGCACCAGATTTGAGATTTTCGTGCACAATAGATGCACCAGATATTGTTGTCATGCACACCCTTGCAATGGACATATGCTTTTGTGCACACCCGTTGCACTTAGTTTTGCTTTGTGCATATAGTGGCACCTGTGTTTGGATTTGATTTCCGTGCGCACCAGACGCTTGTGATTGTTTGAAGATCAGTCGAAAATATTGCATTTTTAACACATCAATTTCCCTACCATTTGCACTCATCTAAAGATGTTCGGTATGAATATAGCACATATTAGCAAAACATCTGTAAAATACCAAATAACTTGTGTTATATATTATAACCGGCATTTTGAGGGAAATTGAGTGTTTATCATTGCACGCATAATCTTTGTATAGCGCAACACTTGTCTCGATAATGTTGCAAGAAATTCCAGGTAAAAAGCCGAAACGGATAAAAGTGCTGATAAAAATACGCCAAGTCCAAGATTTGTGATCTGGCAGTGAACATGAGAGATTTATAAGATTCCAGACATCAGGAAACAGCACTAAAACCACCACAAGTGTACCCTGGAAATTTGATCCGCAGATGTCACCAATAGGCGACGGATCCGCGGCCGAATGTCCCTATTAGGGGCGGATCTGCAACCACCTTGACACGTCATCGGCCGAACACTATTTCACGGCTCTCCTTTCATTGGTCAAACTTCTTCAACACACTTCATTCTCCAGAGATCTCAAGAAGCTTCTGTCCTAACAGCCATGCTTTTTGTACAAGCTAAACACCTTCATGCTTCTTAAGCAAGCGACATAACTAACTCAACCATGAAGCTTCTTCCTAACCTCCAAGCTTCTAAAGGAAGCTAGCTAACTAACTAACTCTAGAAGCTTCTACTCAACTACCAAGCTTGTAAGAGAAGTTAATCCTAACCTAGCTTCTAAAGGAAGCTAATCCTAATCAAGGCTATAAAAAGGACCCAAAGGCTTCACTCTCAAGGTTGTTAATCATTCACATCAATTCACCCACAAGTTGGTGACACAACTTGTGCATCCAAACCCTAATCCAATTACCAAAAGCCAAATTCAAGATCTCCGAGTACAAATCAAGCAAGAAGCCTTCAACCTTTTAGAAGCGACGCCGATCTTCATCCGAGCAAGTGGTCTAAGAAGATCCACGACTTACGAAGACGGTGTGAAGTTAATTCGGCAATCGAGTTCTTTCCTCAATTCTTGTAGTTCTTGAGCAAATTGTAACGGAATTGATGAATAATAAAAGGTGAAATTTCTTTATCTTGCTTATCTTTATATTTGAGCATTATGATGAGTTCTCAATTCTTGATTGTGTTCTTTTTCATGATGTTTAAGTAAAAACTCCGCTCGTGGAGGAATCGAGAGAATTGATAATTGACGATGATTAAATTCTTGTACGATTCTTAAGTCCTATGAGTTTTGTAAACTCTAGTAAATTGAATCATCGACAACCTAGTTTCGAGCGAGATGCTTTCTTGATTGTTTTCGCTTTTAACTAGAGATCAACGATCGATGCTTAAATTTCCTAGAGGCTAGAATTCGAATAAAAATCAACTAAAGGACAAGGGATAAATAATGAAACCCTAGTGTTCCCCTCCGAACGGCGACCACGACGCGAGGACGTCTAGGCCTGAGGTTCGGGGCAGATGCTATATGGTTTTATCCGTCCACCACTCCGAAGATGCCAAGTTGATTTATGGCACCGTGTATCGGAGGTTTAGACGGATGCGGCTGATGTAGCAGACTTCGTCAGATTCCCCCTCGTTTGAGGGGTTTTTGATTGTAGGGACGCTCTTCCATGCAGGCGCAAGCCCCTGCAGTTAATTACGCTACCGCATCGCGGTAACCACTGTCTCCTTCTCCAGAATTTCACTTCGTGTCGTGTGTGTTTGTTTTGTTTGTGGATGCCCGTGGATTGTATACGGAGACTAAGTTATGTCGTCTCCCGTAGGACGTGGATTAGTCCAAATCCGTATTTACTTAGATTTGGGTTTGGTGTTTTAGTTTAAGGATACGTTAGCCATATTTGAGGCTAAGATCAACTTAAACGTTCATTAAGGATACGTTAGTCCGATTTGAGACTAAGATCGATTTAATGGGATCGTTTAGATCCGACAAAAGAGCATTTGGGAGCTCTATTGTTTAGTTTAATGACGTTGTGGTCAATATGTACTTTAAGGACGTTGCGGTCCATATTCCAGTTTAAGGACATGGTGGTCCATGTTTAGTTTAAGGACGCTTGAGTCCGTGGATTTAAGGATCCCACAATCCGTCTTTTGGTTTAAGGACGCTTAAGTCCATGAGTTTAAGGACCCCACAGTCCATGTTGATGTATGGTTGTTGGGACCCGTCACCTCTCTGACATCGTTGAAGGATTACAACGATAGGAGTCAAAGGAGTTCGGAGATGTACCCTCGAACCGGTCGTAAATTGATTTAAGAGAGCAGATGTGCTCATTCAATTTAATTTGAGGACTTACGGCCATGATTGGGCTAAGTCCAGTTGAAAAAAAGTTCAACACTTTTATTTGTTTTTGGTCTATTAGACCTATGCTAGGGCTTTGCCCTGATTTAAATAATCCATAGCATTACTTTTTATTTTTGTTTGGGCTCTGCCCATGAAAGATGCAGAGCATTAATTTTGTTTGGGCTCTGCCCATTTATAAAGGATGCAGAGCATTAATTTTACTTGGGCTCTGCCGATTTATTGCTTTGCAATTTATTTTGGCCTACTGGGTATTTTTGATTTGGGCTTGGCCCTTTAGTAAAAGAAATGCATTGCATTTGTCAGGCACTTTGCGCTACTCAATGAGCGCAAGTGCTTGTGGTGATGACACGTGTCATGCAAGCGCAGTGCGGTATGCTTGTGCTGCTGACACGTGGCGCGCTCTGGTGAGTTGCGCCAATTTCAGAGAGCAACGCTCTATCTTAAAGCGCATAGCGCAAATGGTTCGGATGCTGACACGTGGCGCTCTCTGGTGGCTTGCGCCAACCCAAGAGCGCAACAGTGCAGTTTTACAAGTGCAAGGCACTATTAACTTGAGAATCTTTTAGATTCCAGAACCAATGGTTCATAAAAAGAGTGCAAAGCACTGTTTGTTTTCTTGATCTAATTTAGATCAAAGAAAACAAGTTCCTCTTGTTTTTCTTATTTCAGAGAACCAGAGGTTCATAAAAAGTGCAAAGCACCATTTTTATTTGTTTTTTATTGAAGATCATTGATCTTGTTCTTAGATCAATGATCTATTAGAAGTAATTCTTCTGTCTTAAAGGTTTTTACCTTTTTCTTTCTTGAAATTCCTTCAGAGTTCTCTCTGTTTGATGTTCTTAATTTTTCATAAATGTTCATATCTTTGATTTGGGGTCTAGGGGCCTTTATGTAGTGCCCATAAATTTGTTAAATTTGTTAAAGAGATCTTTCTCTGAGTGATTTGGGGAATTTTCCCCACCGTTGGATCTTTGATCTAAGGGCTCCTGTTTTACAGAAGAAAATTTTCTTATTTTAACAAGAACAGAAAGATTTCTTAAAAATTTTAATTCTGTTTGACGCAAACGCCCTAGCGCGTGACACGTGTCAAGCAGTGCAAAGCGCCTCGCAACTGCGCCTGTGCAACTGCGCTGACACGTGTCGCGCAGCGCATATCACAGCGCAACTGCGCTAGCGCATCTGCGCTGACCCGTGTCACGCAGCGCAAAGTGCAGCGTACTTGTGCTAGCGCAACTGCGCTAGCGCATCTGCGCAGACACGTGTCGCGCAGGGCAACTGCGCTAGCGCATCTGCGCTGACACGTGTCGCGTAGCGCAGTGCTTGCTCAGCGGAAGCGTTGCTTGCTTTAATTTTGTTTTAAATAGAGCTTTGCTCTGATTGGGCGCGGTGCCTTGGGCGCTGTGCTAATGTATCGGCTTTTGACACATGGCGCGTTGCGCGCAGCGCAAAGAATCTGAAGCGTTGCTTCGGATTTTGAATTTCGAAATTCAAACAGAGCTTTGCTCTGATTGGGGCAAACAAATTCCCCCCACCGTTGCGCTCACGTGGCGCGCACGTGAGTGCAGCGGTGGCAAGATCCTGACCGTTGGATCAACAGGTGAGCTGAAAGGGCGCAAGCGCCTTATAAATAGGACTCCTGGTCCTTATAAAAATCTTCACCATTTTCTAGATTTTGATTTCCAGAGCTTTGCTCTTGCTTAGAACTTCAGAGCTTTGTTCTCGTTTCCAGAACTTTAGAGCTTTGCTCTCATTTTCCAAGTTAGAAAACTTTAGGTAAAATTAATTTTAGGTTAAATTAATTTTAATTAACCAATAGAGCTTTACTCTCATATATATTCTGATCTAAAGAAATTCCCTTTGGGGTTTCACCAACAGAGCTTTGCTCTCATGAATCCGTAGATCTACAGAGATCTTGTTTATTGGTTTTAACCCATGAGCAGAGCTTTGCTCATGTATCCAAAAATAGATCTTTTTGATCTAAAAGTGAAGAACTTCTATGAGTCTTAAAAAAAAATTTTAATTTCTTTTGGAGTTTTAAATAAATTTTCTCATCATCATCACAGAGCTAGGCTCTTTTAAGGAATCTTATTTCCCTGAGACCAGAGTTTGACAACTATCACTCTGTGGCAGCGTTTTGCTCTGAAAGAGGAGATTTTCTCCTTGTCTCTAGGGATTTTTTTATTATTAATGGGA
This sequence comes from Agapanthus africanus, assembly GCA_030015575.1. Classification (NCBI taxonomy): domain Eukaryota; kingdom Viridiplantae; phylum Streptophyta; class Magnoliopsida; order Asparagales; family Amaryllidaceae; genus Agapanthus; species Agapanthus africanus. Next base: position 547,946,705 of record CM057337.1, read on the forward strand.
ATATTTTCTTCGGGACCAACTGACAATCTCATCCAATGATGAGGTTGTCCTATTAACTGACGTATTGTCATCCAGATTTTGTGGGTCCCCCTTCGTTCTCCTACCCACTGCACTGCTGTGGGGTGTAATTAATTAATTTTAATTTAACTAATTTTTAATTTAATTAATTAATTGATGCATTTTTTCTTAAACGCCAAGCATTGGAATTGCAACACTAACGGCTAATTTCTGTTCACTTGCAGCGATCATGTCTCTCGACACCTCATTCCCGTTTGCTCGTTCAGAGGAGGGATTTCCCGAAGCGCCCTTGGACCGTGAAGTCTTGGCCATGATCAAGGACCACGACCCATTGGAATTGCAACACTAACAGCTAATCTCCACCTTTGGGGGTCGTGGTACAATCAGATAATTATGGGTCGACGCAGCTTCACATGCTCAGTGCCGTCAGAACCCATCACGGCGATTCATTACGCCAGCCCACCCCCGGTGCAGTACGCCGTGGAGATGGTTGATTGGACATCGAAGGTGTTAGTTGTATGTATGCCCTAGAGGCCAGTATTGTACAGATGATGTATATTATATTGGATGCTTGGACATATATAGAGATGACTTTCTTGCTCGATATGATAGTATGCTATCTGTTACTCTTTATCTTAACATGTACACTAGTTTCTTTAAACTGTCTTATGGTTACATGTTGGTAAAGCCCTTAGGATGTGTACTTGACTACCTGGACTATGATGCAGATCATACTAGTGGGGACATGGTAGTCCATAAGTACATCCTTCAAGGTCCCTAGTCGTGGGTGTATCAAGACGGGGCATCGATATACCAGAGTAGACTAGCGTATACGCTTCTCGACCCATGTGATCGGCGATGGATGATCCCATATCCATTGGTGTTTGACATCAGAGATGGTATACGGGTGCTCAGTGGAGACTGGGTACACTGGACGGACTCGCCGAGAACTCCCAGATGGTATTATACCTCACGTCAGATGGCAGTTCTCAGGTGACACTTGTACAGGTTAGTCTGTAGACCCGAGATCGTCATAGAGTCTTGTGTGATTCCCACTGTGCTTTGATCTCCACCTTACCATGTCCATGAGGGCGTGCAAAACGGTGGTCTTTGGGTACAGTCCCGAGTCACATGGAGGCAATGAGCGATAAGAGGGGTTTCGTCTCTCCCGGTATTGGGGGTTGATGTTGCGCTGTGCTCGATTGGCCGTAACAGGGAAGTCCCTGGCCAGGGCTGGTCAGAGATTTGCTGGTAAGTGTTACCAGTAGTTTCTCGACCCGTTATGAGCCTCACATCGGCACGACTTATCGGTTATTGGGGTCTGACGTTTACCACCCCTAGACTTGATATGCGACATATCAGACGAGGAGACCGGACTGTACGGGAAGTGTAGCCGATCGGCTCGACGGGAGTTGTAGCAGGTTCGCTTATTCTCCTCTGATCGCTCAATACCCGGGTGGCCGTTACGTTTAGCTGACCGCTTGCGGCTTGGGGGTGCTTGATATGATCATCACCCACTGCCGGCGTATTGACGAGTCTTAGAGTCCCACATAGGAGTTACCTAGTCCAGGCGAAACGTTGTGGTGCGCGTATGCGATATGCGCTTGGACCCGATTAAAATACGTGTATGGGATACCATATATTAATTAGGCGGCTTGCTAATGGTCGGGTCATATGTGATATAACCGGATTAGTGAATCAAGTGTTGATTTATCATTAGCTTCTCACTACAAATCCTATCTTGTTTATTTTGGATGTATGCATGCATGTATGCATTCATTCTTGTTTATGCACATTTGGATGTGCATGCACACATGCATACATACATCACTTTATCATGGTTGTTTATACAATGAGAATGGTGGATGTATAAGAATTACACCATGGTTATTTTTGGATTTTTATTGGATTTAAATTAAAGCAAAAGGAAATGAAAAATGGGTTAAATCATTTAAGAGTTTCTACACTCTTCTAAACTCTACCATGCTCACCTAACTTTTAACCCATGGTTTATTTTCTTATTATGCTTTTAACTTAAATCAAATGATATCTTTAAATCTAACCATGGTTGGTTGTGAGAAAGAAAAATATATATAGTTATTTTTCTTTTCTCTTTCAAGGATAATTTATTCTCTTCTTCACAAAAGACCACCATCTTCATCAACCTCCATGCTTTGCTCTCTAGTTCTTATAAGAAAGTAAAATACTCATAAAAATAGGATTTTGAAGTGAGATCCATAGCCACAACATCATTCTAATCAAGTTTAGCCAACTTGATTAGAGTGTTCTCTTGGTTTTTCTAAATTTGCTAGCTTGGACGGGAAACTCCGGGTGGATCGTCGTGGACGTTAGAGGAGTACAAGCGGACCTTCTTCCAACACCTATGAGTCCAAGGAGTCAAGCAAAAAGGGAGCTACAAAGGTTGTAGTCTCTAAACCCTAACTTTTGTTAGCTTAAAGTTTAGTAACCTTAATTTTCTAGGATCGATCCCTTTGCGTGTTTGTTTAGCACAATAAAAACTTAAACTTTTGGACATGTGATGCTTCAAAACTCTCCATAGGGTGCTAAACAAACCCTTCATTGGTATCAGAGCCGACCTAGAACATTAGGCGACCTTTATACGGAGTTAAAACTCCGATCGAACCGAAATACGACTTTTAAGGGTGCTCTCTGGAAATATTTTAAAAACTGACTTTTTTCAGAATTAAAAATACTCAAAAAATATAGCGGCTAAATATAAGACAAACTGGAAAATTCGTGCCCATGAACAGTACTTTTGGCCGCGGAACCGCGGCATAAGCAAGCTTAGGCCGCGGATCCGCGGCCATATAAGGGGATCTTTGACCAATTTTTGCACAGTGTTTTTCTTTACCTGCTATAGTATATTTTGAGTATGTTTAATCTGAATCTGCTGTTTAAAAATTCTGGAGATGTTTTTGGACTCGTAGTTTCGATCGGAATTTTCATTTCGTTTTCTTTTCCAGGTAAACTAGAAAGTATTGAAGTGTTTGAACGAATATCATTCACTCAATATTCACGGGGTTTAAATAGTTTGGAAATACGTGCAAGTCTTTTTGCGGTGGTCTCTCTAGAAGACAACAAACCTTAACTCGATTATGTGACCGTCTCGAACTGCCCTTTGAACCCTAGGGTTTGGGGCCGTACGGCGTGCCACATGTGAGGCGTTGGCTTGACCCTTCTACGGCTGGACCGCCACTACTGTGTCCCACTCCGGATCTTTTGAACCCTGCTCAAGTGTTGAGCTTTAGTGAATCTTGGGTGCTTGATTGTTCGTTCGAAAACTTTAATACTGTCTGTTTGTCTGGAATGTGATACAATATGTGGAATTCATATGGTTTAGGCATGAAATACGAAATATGTGATATTTCGCATTTATGATGTCTAAAGAGAATCTGGATTCCAAATATTGTAGTTTTACACTTTCTTTTCTGTGACCGTAAGTGTAGTATGTTAGATATCGCCGGTTTCGTTGCTATACATCAACGACAATTGGGGTACGCATACTTACTTACGTTGATGGTATGTGATTTTATGTGTTGCTGAGATATGATGTGTAGGATTGTCGCGATCGAATAGCCGGGGTTTTTTTTGTGAGATGAGAGTTTTATATTTTCATTCATGTAAATTCAAATGTAATGTAATATTCTTTTATTTGGGGCACTTCCAGGTTGCGGTTGTGTCACCAGTGTTGTATATTATTTACTTTTCCGCATTAGGATGGACCCAAGGAGGGGAGTACAGGTGACCGGGTTCTGGGGTTCAGTGGGAGGCCATCTCGAGGAGTCGAGACCGGGTCTCCTAAACTCCAGGATTGGTAGGGTCACTTGCCGCTCTCGTAGGGGTCCAGGGTGTGGGCTTGGCTATTCATCGCGACTGTGAAATCCGTATTTTCTATTCTGGCTAAATACTAAATACGGACCTCCTAGGATATCCCACATTATATCTATGTTTCTGCTGCCTGTGTTCTGTGATATCTGAGACGAATGACATATTATATATATGATATATTATATAGACGTTACTTATGTTTTACACCCGCGCTAGCCCTGCCCTGCTCTGTCGTTAGTTACCTAACCTAATGGTGCATGAGGGGACATCGAGGCGAATGCGGATGGCATAAGTGTACGTCATATCCATCTGTGATGTTTAGGTATTTAAATGATGGGACTTCATTAATGTGATTAATGAAAGAAAAGAAACCTAAGATGTTTTTGAATCAAATTTTAAATAAAACAGGTAGCTACAGTTCTTGCTTTGCACAGCGGTATATGTGATATATCCTGCACCTTATTCGATGAGGAAAGGACCGAGATCCCTTCACCGGGAGTGACTCCTTTAGCAATAACTGGCAGATGCAACACACTCGGTTTGGTTATTGATTGCTTTTAAGAGTTTTTGCTTTGCACAGTGATATATATGATATATCCCGCACCTCATTCGACGAGGAAAGGACCGAGATCCCTTCACTGGGAGTGACTCCTTTAGCAAAACTTGAAAAGCCTCAAAATCACTCCATTTCAAAACTTCATTTGATTCTACAACGATATCAAGTTCATTACGCTCATGGTTTTTATGAAAAACCTGCGTAGCCCTCCATCATTTCAGATAAGTACTAGTTAGTATTCGTGCTGCGGTAGTTTGGCCTCCGTCAAGGCACAGTGTACGGTAGCTAACTAGTGCTTATCTGCTAGCATATGATGCGATTGGATTAGGGTATTCGTACGGCGTTGTTTGGCCTCCGTCAAGGGTCGTGCGGGTGGGTTTAATTCAATCAGGAAATGACGGGTTGAACTTGACTAGCGGACTATGGGTTGTTTGGCCTCCGTCAAGGTCATAGGACGCTAGGGGCAAAACATTATCGGGAATTTCAAGTGTTGAAATTTGCAATGAGATTGCATACCTTCTATGAGATAGTTGGATCCCGATACCCGCTGCGAGTAAGAGTTACTCCTGTGAGAGTTTTACACATTACAATTAGCTGATCAAGTAGGTGTCTAGAAAGGTGTTAACGAGGTTACGCCTCTGGGAAAACGAAGTTTATATTAATTAGGTTCGTGCGAAAGCACGGGGGACCTCCCTCAAAGTACCGACACTGGCCTGGCTGAAAGATTGACGAACTTGTAATGTGTAATTAATCCCGGCTAATCTTTCCTTTTAGGGTTTGAAGGAAGATTTGATAAAAAGCAGTGGGAGCCATCCTGATTAGATAAGATAATAACCAATCTGATCTTGCACGAGCATACGCTAAAGTGTTTTCTTCTCTCTCTCTCCAGGTAGCGACCATGTCATGCCCTAATAAAGATAATAAAATGGATGTATTGACCGAACCCGCATGTTATACTGTGCAGGGGAACGTTGAACCCGTTCTATCTTATAAGTGTTATAAGAATGAACAAGAAACAGGAGAATATCTGGATTCTCAAGCCGCCCAAAAGATCATGCATGTTGATGCATCTTCTACAGGTGTGTTAGTTATTGAGAACTGTTTCTCAGTTCACCCTACGTCCTGGGTATTAGATACCGGATCAGGATCCCACATATGTAAACAGTTACATGGGCTACGAAAAGGTAGAGAACTGGGAAAGGGTGATCATTCCGTTCAAGTTGGGAATGGTGCAAATGTTGCAGCCAAAGCAGTTGGCGAATATCACCTAGTATTACAAAGTGGTGATACAATAATTTTGAATAAGTGCTATTATATACCGAACATGATGTGCAACATTATGTTCGGTATCTTTATAGAGTAAAGAAGGATATAATTTTATAGTACAGGATAATGTTATGAACATATTCCTAGATCAAAAGTTGATTGCATCAGGCTCGTTACATAATGGCACATTCATTCTAAATCAAAATACAGTCCTCAATATACAAAACACACACAAGAGGAAAAGTTCAGAACTGAACGAATCCTTCTTGTGGCATTGTAGACTGGGTCACATCAATGTGACACGACTGGCTAAGTTGCATAAGGATGGATATTTAAATCCGTTTGAATTTTCATCTTATGACACTTGCCAGTCATGTCTCAAAGGCAAGATGACCAAAACTCCGTTTACGGGACACGGAGAAAGAGTTACCGAACGCTTGGGACTAATACATAGTGATGTATGCGGTCCCATGTCTACACATGCCAGGGATGGTTCTTCGTACTTCATTACATTAACTGACGATCTCTCTAGATTCGGATATGTGTTCCTGATGAAACACAAATCAGAAGCTTTTGAGAAATTTAGAGAATATTAACAAGAAGTAGAGAACCAAACGGGCAAAAGTATTAAGATCCTTCGATCTGATCGAGGAGGAGAATACTTAAGTAACGAATTCAGAGATTATCTAAAAGAGATTGGGATTCTCTCTCAGCTCACTCCTCCTTATACACCACAGCACAACGGTGTATCGGAGCGGAGAAATCGCACCCTATTAGATTTGGTGCGCTCTATGATGAGTACAGCTGAGTTACCTATTTCCTTCTGGGGATATCCACTGGAGACTGCTGCATACCTACTGAATAGAGTTCCGACCAAATCAGTGCCTACCACTCCATATGAGATATGGAATGGCAAGAGACCATGTCTTAATTTTATTCAGATATGGGGTTGTCCGGCCTATGTTAAAACACAAAATCCGGACAAGCTCGAGGCAAGGTCTGTTCTATGTAAGTTTGTTGGATATCCCAAACATTCGTGAGGGTATATCTTCTACCACCCCGAGGGACAGAAAGTGTTTGTTTCTCGACATGCCACTTTCTTAGAAAAAAGTTTTCTTATAAAACAGATAAGTGGCATTGAGGTAGAACTGGAAGAGGTTCCAGCGACACAAACTATAACAGAAGACTTGGTAGAACCAGAGAATTCAGTAGAACTCGACGAACCCCAGCCTCTCCGCCGATCTAGTAGGGTTTCTCGTCCACCAGAGAGATACTACGGTTTTCTCATTGACGGTGGAAGCGAGGATTGCATCATGGAGGATGATGACCCAACTAGCTTCGAGCAGGCCATCACGAGTAGGGACTTAGTGAAATGGCTGGATACTTTGCGGTCCGAGATGGAATCCATGTACACCAACAAAGTATGGACTTTGGACGTTGCTCCTGAAGGGGTAAAACCCATTGGGAGCAAGTGGATCTTCAAGAAGAAACTTGGTGTAGATGGGAAAGTGGAGACTTTCAAAGCTAGACTTGTAGCAAAGGGTTTTCGTCAAAGACCAGGTGTGGACTATGACGAGACCTTTTCTCCAGTGGCTATGCTTAAATCCATCCGGATCATGCTTGCCATCGCTGCATATCATGATTATGAAATCTGGCAAATGGATGTTAAGACCGCCTTTCTAAATGGTGATTTAGAAGAGTGCGTATACATGACTCAGCCAGAGGGCTTCGTAGACAGTGGGAGCAGCGGAAAGGTGTGCAAGATGCTTAAATCCATTTATGGATTAAAGCAAGCATCGCGGAGTTGGAACATCTGCTTTGACGTCGTTATCAAATAGTTTGATTTCGTCAAAAACCCAGATGAACCTTGTATCTACAAGAAGTTGGCAGAGAGTAAGGTTGTCTTCCTCGTATTGTACGTGGACGACATACTCTTGATAGGAAATGATATTCCTATGCTGCAATCGGTCAAGCTCTTCTTATCATAAAGATTCTCAATGAAAGATCTTGGTGATGCCTACTGTATATTGGGAATTAGGATCTATAGAGATAGATCCAAAAGGATTTTGGGATTGTCCCAATCCAGGTACATTAACACCATACTAAAGAGGTTTAGTATGGAAGAGTCCAAGCGTGGGAACATGCCCACGATCTCTGGAGTCACTCTCTCCAAAGAAATGTCTCCCAAGACTGATTTGGAGAGAGCTCGCATGCAAGGGATACCCTATGCTTCGGCAGTAGGCTCTATCATGTATGCGATGCTATGTACCAGACCCGATGTAGCATACTCACTAAGTATAGTGAGCAGGTATCAAGCTGATCCTGGAGAGAATCACTGGACAGCTGTGAAGAGCATTCTCAAGCACTTACGAAGGACTAGAGATATGTTCTTGGTGTATGGTAACGGAGAGCTCCAAGTGGAGTCCTTTACCGATTCGAGCTTCAAGAGTGATAAGGACGACTCTAAGTCGCAGTCGGGTTTTGTCTTTACCCTTTACGGAGGGGCGGTTAGCTGGAAGAGTTCCAAGCAGGAAACTGTGGCAGACTCGACGATGGAGGCTGAATACATCGCTGCCAACGATGCTGCCAAATAGGCTGTCTGGAACAAGAAGTTCATTACTGAACTTGGAGTGGTTCCATCCATTGAGCATCCAATACCTTTGTATTGCGATAACAATGGAGCGGTGGTTTTGGCCAAGGAACCCAGGTCCCATCAGCGATCCAGGCACATTCTGAGGCGGCATCACCTGATCCGGGAGATAGTTGATCGCCGGGAGATCGAGGTCAGGAGGGTTGACACGAAGAACAACACGGCGGATCCACTCACGAAGGCCATTCCCCAGATACAGTTTGAGAGACTCTTCGGGATGCTCGGTATGCGATACTACAGCAGCTGGCCCTAGTGCAAGTGGGAGATTGTTAGTTGTATGTATGCCCTAGAGGCCAGTATTGTACAGATGATGTATATTATATTGGATGCTTGGACATATATAGAGATGACTTTCTTGCTCGATATGATAGTATGATATCTGGTTACTCTTTATCTTAACATGTACACTAGTCTGTTTAAACTGTCTTATAGTTACATGTTGGTAAAGCCCTTAGGATGTGTACTTGACTACCTGGACAATGATGCAGATCATACTAGTAGGGACATGGTAGTCCATAAGTACATCCTTCAAGGTCCCTAGTCGTGGGTGTATCGAGACAGGGCATCGATATACCAGAGTAGACTAGCGTATACGCTTCTCGACCCATGTGATGGGCGATAGATGATCCCATATCCATTGGTGTTTGACATCAGAGATGGTATACGGGTGCTCAGTGGAGACTGGGTACACTGGACGGACTCGCCGAGAACTCCCAGATGGTATTATACCTCACGTCAGATGGCAGTTCTCAGGTGACACTTGTACAGGTTAGTCTGTAGACCCGAGATCGTCATAGAGTCTTGTGTGATTCCCACCGTGCTTTGATCTCCACCTTACCACGTCCATGAGGGCGTGCAAAATAGTGGTCTTTGGGTACAGTCCCGAGTCACATGGAGGCAATGAGCGATAAGAGGGGTTTCGTCTCTCCCGGTATTGGGGATTGATGTTGCGCTGTGCTCGATTGGCCGTAACAGAGAAGTCCCTGGCCAGGGCTGATCAGAGATTTGCTGGTAAGTGTTACCAGTAGTTTCTCGACCCGTTATGAGCCTCACATCGGCACGATTTATCGGTTATTGGGGTCTGACGTTTACCACCCCTAGACTTGATATGCGACATATCAGACGAGGAGACCGGACTGTACGGGAAGTGTCGCCGATCGGCTCGACGGGAGTTGTAGCAGGTTCGCTTGTTCTCTTCTGATCGCTCAATACCCGGGTGGCCGTTACGTTTAGCTGACCGCTTGCGGCTTGGGGGTGCTTGATATGATCATCACCCACTACCGGCGTATTGACGAGTCTTAGAGTCCCACATAGGAGTTACCTAGTCTAGGCGAAACGTTGTGGTGCGCGTATGCGATATGCGCTTGGACCCGATTAAAATACGTGCATGGGATACCGTCTATTAATTGGGCGGCTTGCTAATGGTCGGGTCATATGTGATATGACCGGATTAGTGAATCAAGTATTGATTTATCATTAGCTTCTCACTACAAATCCTATCTTGTTTATTTTGGATGTATGCATGCATGTATGCATTCATTCTTGTTTATGCACATTTGGATGTGCATGCACACATGCATACATGCATCACTTTATCATGGTTGTTTATACAATGAGAATGGTGGATGTATAAGAATTACACCATGGTTATTTTTGGATTATTATTGGATTTAAATTAAAGCAAAAGGAAATGAAAAATGGGTTAAATCATTTAAGAGTTTCTACACTCTTCTAAACTCTACCATGCTCACCTAACTTTTAACCCATGGTTTATTTTCTTATTATGCTTTTAACTTAAATCAAATGATATCTTTAAATCTAACCATGGTTGGTTGTGAGAAAGAAAAATATATATAGTTATTTTTCTTTTCTCTTTCAAGGATAATTCATTCTCTTCTTCACAAAAGACCACCATCTTCATCAACCTCCATGCTTTGCTCTCTAGTTCTTATAAGAGAGTAAAATACTCATAAAAATAGGATTTTGAAGTGAGATCCATAGCCACAACATCATTCTAATCAAGTTTAGCCAACTTGATTAGAGTGTTCTCTTGGTTTTCCCAAATTTGCTAGCTTGGACGGGAAACTCCGGTTGGATCGTCGTGGACGTGAGAGGAGTACAAGCGGACCTTCTTCCAACACCTAAGAGTCCAAGGAGTCAAGAAAAAAGGGAGCTACAAAGGTTGTAGTCTCTAAACCCTAACTTTTGTTAGCTTAAAGTTTAGTAACCTTAATTTTCTAGGATCGATCCCTTTGCGTGTTTGTTTAGCACAATAAAAACTTAAACTTTTGGACATGTGATGCTTCAAAACTCTCCATAGGGTGCTAAACAAACCCTTCAGAAGGGCTTTCTACATCCCGCCATAAATGCGTTTCCGGTTCAGCGTCCCATGGTTTTGGATATCCTGGGATGCCGTATCTATCAAGGCGAGGCACGACCCTGGGGGCAATCATATAACATAGGTCTGATCCCCCGCCACCCGATCGGCTACCTGCCATGGGCTCGGTATATCCTGTCGATGAAGAAGTCGCAGTTGATAAGATTATGATTGTACACAACAGTCTACGTCTCCCTCTTCCAGTATCCCACGCTTCCCACCTGGTGGTTCAAGGCCTTCTTGGAGCAGTGGAACATCCCCACTCACACTTTCCTTGCAATGGATCGGGAAGTGTCAATTTCTCTGGAAGAGTTCACAGAAGTCTCCGGTTTACCGGTTATAGGGGAGCACTATGAGGAGTTGCTTCCAACAGACGAGTATGTCTTCAGTGCCAAGCCGGCGGTAAGGGGGCTCACGCCGGAGAATGCTGTTCAACACCAATTCCCAAGTCTGATCAAGGTGTTGAACATCTACGATGCTTTTTTCATTGAGCGTGGGAGACGCGGAGTTAGTTTTGAGGATTTCATTGCCCGGTTCCTTCACCCAAGCTCTCTTTCAGCAGAACCTGCCATGTTCGCCACCCTCGAGGACCCTTTCGGTTTAGGTTTGGATAACCTACCGGCGAAGGAAATAGACCAAGAGGGTGTTTTCCTTCCTAACTCTCCGGCAATGTCATTTGCGGAAGTTGTGGCTCCTGGGATGGACGAGGAGGCCTTCTTCTTAGGATTTCTTGGGCTATGGCTGAGTTGGTTTGCGCTCCCAATGCATTCTCGCCATATGCGGCCCTCTGTCTTTTACCCGGCTCACCGGATGACCATCGGGGTAAAGGTAGCCTTTGGGATAGCCGGCTTGGCATATTTGTACCATGGCCTTAGTCGAGCGGCGGATGCTAATGAACCTGGGGTGCTGCACGTGATCTTCCCGATGCATTATTTTATATCATGGCTTGTACATACATCGGGTGTCTTCGACATGCATAAAAGGCCCTCGTTCTACGACAGGTGCAGCTTCCCTCGCATCATACAGTTGATTGGCGCATCAATTGTGAGTCCATCGCCATGAAATGCTAGGGGTTTACTCCTTCGCCCCCACACCGTTGGAGCCGGTGTGTCTTTCGTCGACAAGGTGTTGACTATTGGAAAGGCATCTACCACTGCAGTGCGGCCGTTGCAAGACACTTTCAAGGATGGATCTTCAGTTTTAACGGCCCGGGAGACCCTCCACTTATATTCTATCAGACCGGGTTTCTTGGTGTTTTGGCAGAACAGGGCAGCGATTTTCATGAGATATAACCCGCATCGTTTCGCCCAACAGCTGAGCTACAATCAAGGGGTACCGCTTGTCACGTCCCGAAAGTACGGAACATGACCGGCACTTAAACTACGAAACGTCTCGAGACGTACGTAATCTAACTAAACCGAAAACCCAGAAATCCAAACCAAGAAAAGTAGTAGAGTGCAGGAAAAACCAACTTAAAGCAAGTAGTTTCAATAGCATAAGCCGAATTATGCGGGTTTTAAAAACATCAAAAATTTACTGAAAATTTCGGCAGAGTCTCCTTTGTAAATACTGGCCTCCAAACGGGATACAACATGAATAGTATACGAAATAAAGAAAAAGGCATCCCCAAGCGGGAGCTAGCTATTCGTCAATCGACGGTCACAACCACACAAGCAATATAATATACAACGCCAACGGCGAGGATCAAAACTCAGAAGGAAACTCAAAAACCACCAGAAATATAACGAGCGACTCTAAGGTCGAAAGAATAAACAACACTGGTCTCTATCTCAATAAATACATGTTTGGTTAATGGAACTTCTAGATATGACAGAATAATAATATACAAGATATAATGGGGGTACGATACAAGTAAACCCACCTACTAGAAAATCACCAGAAAGAAACTATGCCCGCAAGCCGTAATGAAACCTGTACGACAAACCTGCAAGAAACTGGGGCACAACGGGGGTGAGTTGCCAACTCGTGAATAGAAAAACATCTACGAATAGAAATCGCATGTATGACGTAATCCTAGGTCATACGATCAGTATACATCCTCAAATATATATAACCAGCAGCCTATAACAAGGGTAGGGTAAATATCTAAGCCGAGTGTAAACTCATGTGCCCGTGTCAGTGCCTCAGATAGCAATATAACATATGAATGAGGTATGCATGCACGGAACAGAATGCATGTACTGACGAAAACTTCTTTCATAAATCAGTGAGATTTCTGTATTTTTAAAGTGAGGTACCATAAATGAAATCAGTATAAAACAGTGCCCAGCATCGACACAAAACAAGTGTCCAAATATCTCGATATCTCTGTATCACAATCATTGTACCTCAATATCTCAAAATCAATATCTAGTGTGCCGTCAATCCAGACCGGCCCCTACCATCCATCTCAAGACCACGACGGTATCCTCCGGATATCCGACGTGTCGGTAATATCACCGGTCGGTAGTGCTCCCCTGCCAGGCTCAACGTCAACAACACATTCCTCTTGCCCCGGGGTACCGCACCGGGCCCACCATGTACCCGAAACGGTTCATCCATCTCCTCGAATCGGGTCTCGAAATCCATCAGCAAATTCATGGTGGACGACTCATACATCATAGGAAAACAGCATTTTTTTATTTAAAAAGAAAGAAAGCAGTTTATATATGTTTTGCGGTTTCCCTCCAAATCCATAAAATATCATGGGAATCCGAATCATCAATAGCATGTAAAACCATGAATATAAGCATGAGAATCCATGAATACGGCATAACAATGAATAACAGTATGCATGAAGTAGCAGGTAATAACTACAATGTCTAAACTATTAGTTAACATGCTATGTCAAGCAATAATATTTTCTAAGGTGTACGTGACATGGAAATTACCGATGAAGATGTGTGTGAGCCGGCAAGTAAGTGTACGTGGTACATACGCATCATCGGTAATGGTGCTTGTGTCCTAACAGCATGATATCAATAATGGAGTATGAAACATAATATAAGCATGCGATGCGAAGCGAACCACAATAAGGAGCGGGAGCTGAAAACTAGACGCAACTATAACTAATCTGCATTTATCTAATATAAGTCCTACAAATGATGCCTTTTGAAATAACACGAATTATGGGGTTTTGAAAATAGGGGCTACGGTGTTTTTATGAAAAAATATGTCCTTTGAAATATCCGTAAGATCCCTTGACCTGTCTTTTAAAATACCCACGACCCGCTAGTTTGAAATAGGTGGGAGTCTAATCTAATCTAACAACTACACTAAACTATACGGCTGAACTACATGTAAGGAAACCGCCTATCATCTGAGTCGATACATATACATACCTGTATATGTATAGTCGGTGATCCCGCCTCAATAATATCATATCCAATACCATATCTATAATCAGGAATCCCAAGTCAAGAGTGCGGATCAATCATCAATATATAGCTCGTACGTAAATCCGTCGTACGGCATCCCAAATCTGGGTACAGGTCAATATCACATTCATTATACTATTCATCTGATATCCTCTTTATCAAATATCATGATCGGGGTACTGATCTACGTCTAGTACAATATTGATACCATCTATGTATGCATGCATGTATAAGAATCACTACGTCAAAAGACCCGCTACAACATCATGTCGTATCTCAATACGAACCAAAACACATCACGGATCTTCTGGCCTCAAGCCCAATCTCATCGACTCATCTCAAATTCCAAATACTATCCTTAAATCCAGTATATGAACACATAGTCCCATACCCATGTGAACACATAAATATATTCCAATACACGCATATATGAAATAAGGAATGTATGCAAGTATGTATATGTGTGTATGTGTAAGTGTAGTGCACCCATTACCTAAGGTTTCGTAACTATGCACCAATCCAACACTAATATCCATCTAAAATCATCAATAATAAATCCTAACAACATATCATAAATTGTTGGTGTGTATACGCATCCGTATACAACACCACGGACTGCGGGGGTGCTATACGACATCCACCCGACTTCTCCCCGCAGATATAAATCTACTCACCCGGTCCTCGGTAGCCGGTGCCGACGTCGCCACACGCTTGCTTGTCGTCTCGAAGTCCACATAGGGTACCTACATATCATAACGCACCGTATCGCATTAAAACTAATTTCGAAATCGAAACGGCATACGAAAATCAAATCGGCACGCGTATCACGCGTAGGTCCAAACCTATCGCCTACGCATGCAAGAATAGTCAAACCAACCCTCGACATCGATGTACAAACCTCAAACCATCGAGAAAAATCCAATCACACTCATTTGCACAATTACAAACACTAATTATAATATAAAATAGCTTACAATTCCCAAAAACCCCAATTTCACTTAAAAAGTCGTTTTTCCGAAAATCTAGCAAGCACAATTCGCCGTTTTTGTACAAAACATGATGTTTAAATGAATGTAGCTGCTAATATACTTATTAATTATCTTAAATAAGACATAGAAACAATTTCCGGAATTTAATCTCATTAAATTCCAAAAACCCTAATATTTTAGTTTACAAAATACCCTTTTTAACAATTTCATAGCAAAAATGCACAAACTACAATTTAGGTTGGATTCCATGAACTAAAGTTTTAAACTATACTTAATAAAGTTAATAATATGATAAAAACCCTAACCATATTTTTATTCTCATATTTCGAATTAAATAAAAAAAACTAGTTTGCAACAAAAAGCTTAATTTGGACATTTTTCAAGTAACAACTTGTAATTAACAACTAGATTAGTTTTCTACAAAACTAAATATGTTAATCCACCTCACTAAACCATACACAATCAAACACAACTCATTTCCACAACAAACCCTAACTTGAAATCTTTAATCATGCAATTAAACTCACATAACCCAAATTAACACTTAATTAACTTAGCTTTAAGAAATTAAGTAACAAACTAAGCAAAAAGTTTAGAATTATACCCAAAACATTTGAAGATCCACAAGCATCCATGGCCCTCCAAAATGCTCTCTTTTCACAAGGATCCATGCTATACGGGCTAAGCTAAAATGGGTAGTAGTCGGATTTGGGTTTTGGGATTTTTTTTGATGGATTTTGGGCAATTTTTGATGAAGTTTTGAAGAGAAAAGAGAAGGGAAATGGGGGGGCTGTTGCTGCTGTAGGAGGGAGGGGGGGTCGGCTGAATGGGAGTGAGAGAGGAGAGAGAGGGAGGTAGAAAAAGTGGGGGTGAAAGTCAAGGTCAACCAAAGTCAAAAGTCCACCTCATTTATCCATTTTCTACACTTTTCTTTTCTTTTCTTTCTTTTGCAAACCAAGTGGGGACAAGAGAGGGGGCTGCTGAATTCAGCCAACGGGAGAAGTGAATGGGGGTGTGTGGGTGTGGGTACGGGTGTGGGGTGATGAAAAATGATAAATACAATACCCCAAACATCCATTTACGCTAAAAAAAGCCTTTTTTCTTCAATAATTTCTAAACCGTTTTGGCAAATGATTTCGTTCCAAAAACCACATGATAAAATTTTATTTAATGTTTTATGATGCACAAAATTTGTTTCAACTCATTCCAATCTGTAATTTTCCCTAATTAAATGTATTTGTGACGGCTTAAAATAATAATAAAATAATAATTTTTTCAGAAAAGTTGAAATTTCACCAGCGGCTCAATAAACACCAAATAATAGCAATTACTTAGCTAGAATATGTATATTTAATTTTTATAATAAGATATTTGCATTTTGACTTTTTACAGAAAACCCCTTATTTTACCGATTTTCCGAAATTTCACCGAAACGATTTTCAAAACGTTACAATCTTCCCCCTTTAAAGAAATTCGGTCCCCGAATTTAAATTCAAACTCCCCCAAATACTAAAACATCTAAGAAAACCATCAAGTCGTCGGGGCACCGAAATTGTAAATACATAAAACAAATCGTAGCACAGCGCATGCGCATGAAAAATAAGCATATAACTCAAATCAAAACTCCGTCAAGCATCCCGCAATCATCGGAGTCATGGAGAAGACATCAATGCCAAATCCAAATCAAAACCAATATGACATAACTCAAAACTATACATGTAAATATCGAATCTATATCTGTAAGTATCTGAAGGAAATGCATGCCAAATCTCTTTAAGTCGATGTGCAACGCGTATAACACTGCATAGTGGCGGACGTCTAAAATAAGAAAATAACTATATACATATATACCTTTGTTTGAAATGTACGTTCCGCCGTTTTAGAAACAATTTAGAAGGGTCTCCTTGTTTGAAACATTTCGTGTCATATCAGACACGTAGGTAAATACTGAGGCTATAGCTCGCTTTTTGGAAATCTCTTCAATAACTATCAATGCATGCAAAAATATATTCAGGTACTGTCCTCTGACTAGTCCTGCTCAGTACGAAAACACATAGCAATATCATAAAAACGTACTGCTCTATACGAAATCAATCCCAAAATATGCAGATGAATGCTACGTGCGTCTGGTGCGCACGGAAATCAAAATCCATGAATGTGCCATACATGCGCACAGAAACAACATCTAAGTGCATCGGGTGTGCACAAAACATCTGTCATAGGCAACATGTGTGCCTGACAGCAAAATCAGGTGCACCTGACATGCACGAAAAATTCTCAATTTAGTGCCTCTGGTGTGCACCAAAATCACCCTTCTAAACATGCACCCAACATGCGCGAAAATCCAAATCAGGTGTATCCATCGTGCATGAAATCATGAAATCCAATATCAAGCGCCGAACGTGCGCAAAATCAATCAGGTGCACAAGGTGCACAAAACAAATATCGAGTATCACAATCGAAATCGAAGTCCAGTGCACACTGCAAGCATTTAATAACTATACAGAGTGCAGGAACCAATTCTTGTGCATGCATACGCACAATCCAACTCAACTGTTTAAAACCGTAAAATCACAAACATGTGAAACTAAAGCACGAAAACGATATCAAGTGCAACACTGTGCAAAGATCGTAAATCCTCAATCATCAAAATCAAATCATACGAATAAATCACCCAAAACATCGAAATCAATAATGGCGGAACAGTACCGCTCAAGTGCATCCTCTAAGAATCTCGGGCTAACTGTCGCGGTCACTAGTGGGACGTCTCGTCGATAATCATGAACTCTGGCCTGCTGGTGTGCGTAACATGACCACTCCTGGGTCCAAGTCTTCTCCGTGGATTACCAATCTCACAATCCATCGGCTCATCGGCCCTGTCAAGGCAACATATCACTGGCGTCGGCCTCTGGCTCTCTGAATGCACGTGACACATCTGATCCTGGGTGCAAATATCATTGCATCAGTGGCCTGGAAGGAATCCTGCTCACGGTCTATTCCATGCCTCGTCTCTGCCAACTGTCCGGAAGTCGTTGTCCTTTCCTATATCTGCATCTTGCTCTGGAAAGACTGCATACTCATCGCGACTCCTTCTGGAAGGTATATCTAAGTACAATGCCTCGGAATGCGCATCGCATCTCTGATGTCGGCGGAGGGGAACGTCATCATATCCAGGTATGTACGAACCTCTTACTCCACTTTTTCTGTAATGTCGACTGCTTCGGACTCGTCCCGTCGTGGCTGCATGGACTGAGCTCCAACGGCTAACCTCGTATCTAGAATCTCCCAAGAAATGCATCTCACCACCTAGCATCCGAATTAAGTCGAGCCATCCAATCGATTCGTCAAAACCTCATAATCCCCCAAGAGCTCAACATCTTGGGTACAGTTTAATAGTATCGAGTACATACCACAGCATCGGTGGTCCAGCAGTAGAAGGGCAAACCCAAGCCTCACTAATGGCGCCGCAGAACTGCCGCAAACCCTAAGGTTCAAAGGCTTTCACACGGTCATTAAGTCAAGTTAGGGTTTCATTCTTCTAGAGGGACCATAGAATTGCCTGCATGTCTTTCCGACTACCTTAAACTTGGAATAATAGGTTTCTGACATTCGATCGTCTCTGTCGACTCCCAACGTCTCCGCGTGAAGTCGTCTCTAGCTGGAATCAATCTATCTGATGACCCCGCATCGGGGTAGGCGAACGATCCACATGTCCTAGTCATTCATCCTCGATGACTAGCGACCTTCTATCATCTCTTATTACAACTTATACTACAATAGCTCCAACATCTGGGGCGATATCTCATCGTTCGCAGCAATAACTGGCTCACTCGTCCGCATGCTGAACCGTGCCTCAATCATCAGGAGTAAGCAACACACCAACGGTCATCAAAATCTGGCTGGCCTCCATCATTGTCTCAATTCTCTAGTGTTGATCAGCACCTCCGAGTAACCTCATAAAGGCGATCCGCCAAACGCTCGTGGCGCGGAAACACAGTAAAAAGACACATCTCTGCAATCGTGTGTCGCCGGAATTTCGCCCTGGTCAGTCATCGTTCGTGACGAGCTTGTGCTGACCGCAACTCTAGCCGTAGCTCTCCCTGCCCGTAACCATAGCAGCAAAACCAAACTGGTACCGATGAAGCTAGATCAGGAAGGAATATAATACTGAACAAGGAAATGTACATCCTAAGGCTTCATAAGTGGAGTGGCGTGTCGTAAATATGTCGCGGAACATACCAACGGTACGTCACTCTACTTTAGTCACCTATTCCATCAAACAAGGGTCATCCAATGCTCCGAAGGTTAAAACCTAACGCTTTGATACCAACTTTGTCACGTCCCGAAAGTACGGAACATGACCGGCACTTAAACTACGAAACGTCTCGAGGCGTACGTAATCTAAGTAAACCGAAAACCCAGAAATCCAAATCAAGAAAAGTAGTAGAGTGCAGGAAAAACCAACTTAAAGCAAGTAGTTTCAATAGCAAAAGCCGAATTATGCGGGTTTTAAAAACATCAAAAATTTACTGAAAATTTCGGCAGAGTCTCCTTTATAAATACTGGCCCCCAAACGGGATACAACATGAATAGTATACGAAATAAAGAAAAAAGAATCCCCAAGCGGGAGCTGGCTCTTCGTCAATCGACGGTCACAACCACACAAGCAATATAATATACAACGCCAACGGCGAGGATCAAAACTCAAAAGGAAACTCAAAAACCACCAGAAATATAACGAGCGACTCTAAGGTCGAAAGAATAAACAACACTGGTCTCTATCTCAATAAATACATGTTTGGTTGATGGAACTTCTAGATACAACAGAATAATAATATACAAGATATAATGGGGGTACGATACAAGTAAACCCACCTACTAGCAAATCACCCGAAGGAAACTATGCCCGCAAGCCGTAATGAAACCTGTACGACAAACCTGCAAGAAACTGGGGCACAACGGGGGTGAGTTGCCAACTCGTGAATAGAAAAACATCTACGAATAGAAATCGCATGTATGACGCAATCCTAGGTCATACGATCAGTATACATCCTCAAATATATATAACCAGAGCCTATAACAACGCTAGGGTAAATATCTAACCCGAGTGTAAACTCATGTGCCCGTGTCAGTGCCTCAGCTAGCAATATAACATATGAATGAGGTATGCATGCACGGAACAGAATGCATGTACTGACGAAAACTTCTTTCATAAATCAGTGAGAATTCTGTATTTTTAAAGTGAGGTACCATAAATGAAATCAGCATAAAACAGTGCCCAGCATCGACACAAAACAAGTGTCCAAATATCTCGATATCTCTGTATCACAATCTCTGTACCTCAATATCTCAAAATCAATATCTAGGGTGCCGTCAATCCAGACCGGCCCCTACCATCCATCTTAAGACCACGACGGTATCCTCCGGATATCCGATGCGTCGGTAATATCACCGGTCGGTAGTGCTCCCCTTCCAGGCTCAACGTCAACAACACATTCCTCTTGCCCCGGGGTACCGCACCGGGCCCACCATGTACCCGAAACGGTTCATCCATCTCCTCGAATCGGGTCTCGAAATCCATCAGCAAACTCATGGTGGACGACTCATACATTATAGGAAAAAACCGCATTTTTTTATTTAAAAAGAAAGAAAGCAGTTTATATATGTTTTGCAGTTTTCCTCCAAATCCATAAAATATCATGGGAATCCGAATCTTCAATAGCATGTAAAACCATGAATATAAGCATGAGAATCCATGAATACGGCATAACAATGAATAACAGTATGCATGAAGTAGCAGGTAATAACTACAATGTCTAAACTATTAGTTAACATGCTATGTCAAGCAATAATATTTTCTAAGGTGTACGTGACATGGCAATTACCGATGAGGATGTGTGTGAGCCGGCAAGTAAGTGTACGTGGTACATACGCATCATCGGTAATGGTGCCGGTGTCCTAACAGCATGATATCAATAATGGAGTATGAAACATAATATAAGCATGCGATGCGAAGCGAACGACAATAAGGAGCGGGAGCTGAAAACTAGACGCAACTATAACTAATCTGCATTAATCTAATATAAGTCCTACAAATGATGCCTATTGAAATAACACGAATCATGGGGTTTTGAAAATAGGGGCTACGGTGTTTTTATGAAAAGATACGTCCTTTGAAATATCCGTAGGATCCCTTGACCTGTCTTTTAAAATACCCGCGACCCGCTAGTTTGAAATAGGTGGGAGTCTAATCTAATCTAACAACTACACTAAACTATACGGCTGAACTACAGGTAAGGAAACCACCTATCATCTGAGTCGATACATATACATACCTGTATATGTATAGTCGGTGATCCCGCCTCAATAATATCATATCCGATACCATATCTATAATCAGGAATCCCAAGTCAAGAGTGCGGATCAATCATCAATATATAGCTCGTACGTAAATCCGTCGTACGGCATCCCAAATCTGGGTACGGGTCAATATCACATTCATTATACTATTCATCTGATATCCTCTTTATCAAATATCATGATCGGGGTACTGATCTACGTCTAGTACAATATTGATACCATCTATGTATGCATGCATGTATAAGAATCACTACGTCAAAAGACCCGCTAAAACATCATGTCGTATCTCAATACGAACCAAAACACATCACGGATCTTCTGGCCTCAAGCCCAATCTCATCGACTCTTCTTAAATTCCAAATACTATCCTCAAATCCAGTATATGAACACATAGTCCCATACCCATGTGAACACATAAATATATTCCCATACATGCACATATGAAATAAGGAATGTATGCAAGTATGTATATGTGTGTATGTGTAAGTGTAGTGCACCCACTACCTAAGGTTTCGTAACCATGCACCAATCCAACACCAATATCCATCTAAAATCATCAATAATAAATTCTAACAATATATCATAAATTGTTGGTGTGTATACGCATCCGTATACATCACCACGGACTGCGGGGGTGCTATACGCCATCCACCCGACTTCTCCCCGTAGATATAAATCTACTCACCCGTTCCTCGGTAGCCGGTGCCGACGTCGCCATGCGCTTGCTTGTCGTCTCGAAGTCCACATGGGGTACCTACATATCATAATGTACCGTATCGCATTAAAACTAAATTCGAAATCGAAACGGCATACGAAAATCAAATCGGCACGCGTATCACGCGTAGGTCCAAACCTATCGCCTACGCATGCAAGAATAGTCAAACCAACCCTCGATATCGATGTACAAACGTCAAACCATGGAGAAAAATCCAATCATACTCATTTGCACAATTACAAGCATTAATTATAATATAAAATAGCTTACAATTCCCAAAAACCCCAATTTCACTTAAAAAGTCGTTTTTCCGAAAATCTAGCAAGCACAATTCGCCGTTTTTGTACAAAACATGATATTTAAATGAATGTACCGGCCAATATACTTATTAAATATCTTAAATAAGACATAGAAACAATTTCCGGAATTTAATCTCATTAAATTCGAAAAACCCTAATATTCTAGTTTACAAAATACCCTTTTTAACAATTTCATAGCAAAAATGCACAAACTACAATTTAGGTTAAATTTCCATGAACTAAAGTGTTAAACTACACTTAATAAAGTTAATAATATGATAAAAACTCTAACCATATTTTTAATCTCATATTTCGAATTAAATCGAAAAAACTAGTTTGCAACAAAAAGCTTAATTTGGACATTTTTCAAGTAACAACTTGTAATTAACAACTAGATTAGTTTTCTACAAAACTAAATATGTTAATCCACCTCACTAAACCATACACAATCAAACACAACTCATTTCCACAACAAACCCTAACTTGAAATCTTTAATCATGCAATTAAACTCACATAACCCAAATTAACACTTAATTAACTTAGCTTTAAGAAATTAAGTAACAAACTAAGCAAAAAGTTTAGAATTATACCCAAAACATTTGAAGATCCACAAGCATCCATGGCCCTCCAAAATGCTCTCTTTTCACAAGGATCCATGCTTTACGGGCTAAGCTAAAATGGGTAGGAGTCGGATTTGGGTTTTGGGATTTTTTTTGATGGATTTTGGGCAATTTTTGATGAAGTTTTGAAGAGAAAAGAGAAGGGAAATGGGGGGGGGCTGTTGCTGCTGTAGGAGGTAGGGGGGTCGGCTGAATGGGAGTGGGAGAGGAGAGAGAGGGAGGTAGAGAAAGTGGGGGTGAAAGTGAAGGTGAACCAAAGTCAAAAGTCTACCTCATTTATCCATTTTCTACACTTTTCTTTTCTTTTCTTTCTTTTGCAAACCAAGTGGGGACAAGAGAGGGGGCTGCTGAATTCCGCCAACGGGAGAAGTGAATGGCGGTGTGTGGGTGTGGGTACGGGTGTGGGGTGATGAAAAATGATAAATACAATACCCCAAACATTCATTTACGCTAAAAAAATCCTTTTTTCATCAATAATTTCTAAACCGTTTTGGCAAATGATTTCGTTCTAAAAACCACATGATAAAATTTTATTTAATGTTTTATGATGTAAAAAATTTGTTTCAACTCATTCCAATTTGTAATTTTCCCTAATTAAATATATTAGTGACGGCTTAAAATAATAATAAAATAATTTTTTTTCAGAAAATTTGAAATTTTACCAGCGGCTCAATAAACACCAAATAATAGCAATTACATAGCTAGAATATGTATATTTAATTTTTATAATAAGATATTTGCATTTTGACTTTTTACATAAAACCCCCTTATTTTACCGATTTTCCGAAATTTCACCGAAATGATTTTCAAAATGTTACACCGCTAGAGGCTTTCTTATCGGAACCTGCTGCGACCGAAGAAGGGATGGAGAGCGCGCTGCATCATTTCATGCTTCTAAACACGGGCTCCCACTTCTTTATCCGTGAGCCGGCTTGCGCCCTACGACTCCTCAGGGTATATACAGAATGGTACAGTCAATCGACGGGAGCCGTTATAAAGGAGGAAAGGCGATTGCTGGTCGACCGTAAGTGTGCGCCTCCAGGTAGCGACCGCAATGCTCCTTTAGTGCCAAGGACCCCAGTAGTTGCCCCTCTAAAAGATGCTAGAGCCGGGCTACCGCGTTTGCAAAGTCCTCTACACGGATTGCCGCTCCTTGATATTGTGGATGCACCTCCAACGCCCTGTGCTCCAGTGGAGACAATGGTTGTAGCCTCGCCGGAGTCTGGCGTGGGTGCGGACCTCGGGACCCGCCGCCCCAAGGTGGCTGCCAAGCGTAAGTCGATCCCGGGTGCACCCAGGGTTGGTGGGCAGAAGAAGAAAAAGAAGTCGATCTTTGCCGCTGACGTTGCGTTCGGTCAGGAACCCCACGCTTCCTATGCTGAGGGCCTGAGTGAATACTGGACTAACGAGGGATTATTCATGTCGGATGACACAGATTTGGAGGCCGCCCTCAAAGCTTCGGAGCGGTTGGCGAGGCGTAACGCATGGTTGGCTAAGCTTGCGGCATCAGGTAATCACTAGTCGCGTTTTCCATTGCATCATATCTTTACTATTGCCTTTGATTGACATTTTTTTCCTTCATTTCTTCCAACAGGCATCACAACTGAAGAAGCCATTGCCGCTTCCCTCAAGACCTTCTAAGAGGAGGAACGCCTTAGAGCGTCTTTAGGCCTTAGTAAGTTTCAATTCATCAAGCTTTCACTTTGCTTGTGTTATGGTCAATCTAACCTCTCCCCTTTTTATCGCAGGAACCTCAATGCCATGCATTTCCGCCAAGTGATGCAGATGTTCTGCCAGCTGCCGATGTTCCTGCTTCCTCAGGGCTACCTCGGGAGGTCCGTCTCGAAGAGCCGTTGAGAGATTCCTTAAAGGCTCTGGAGGCATCTTTGAACGAGGATGACGATGCCTTAATGAAGGAAGCGTCGAAGAGGTCCATCGCGACAGTTCGGGAGGAAAGGAAGCGGTCGAGGCGCGAAGCAAAGGCACGCAGAGCTGCCTTGGCTATTGGAGCGGGCCCAAGCACCGTTCCTCGTGCCGACACCCCATCAGAAAAGCCTCCTGTCGCCCTGTCTACAGCTCATAGACAGGAGATCCACGTCAATAGGGAGGCTAACGATAAGTCCACCTCAGGTAATACTTCTTTCAGAATTTCGTTATAAGACTTATAAAGCTGTCGGTTCTTATATGTTCTACCCTGCAGGGCCAAGCCCAACCGAGGGGGAGGCGGAGACTGTCAAACCTGAGGGGCTAAGGGAAGAGACATTGGTCGAGCCCGAGCCGGTGGTGGATGACACAGCTGGGATTGCTGGGCCCGAGATATTGGCTGACGAACTGGTCATGTCCATTATGCCTGAGCAAGTGGCTGATGTCGAGCCCGAGGTAGCAGCGGGCAGGGTGCCTGAGACCGATGGCCTCGTGATGACGGTGGACGAGACCATCGTAACTGCTGAGCCCTAGGGATTAGCGGGTGAAGTAGACATAATTCCTGAGGATGAGCCAACCGTTTTTTCCCAGGAGTCTGGCAATGCTCCGGTCATAGCTCTCCCTGTCTATGGTTCCCCGTTGTCTCCTGGCCTCGCGAGCACGACAATGGTCCCCATTAAGTCGGGTGATGAGGCCACGGGCGGTGGCCACATGTCGATGGAGGAGGGAGTCGCCTCCGTTTCTGCCGGCAGCTCATCAGGTAGATCCCAAGTTACTGTCCTCTTTATCTTACAATCCTTTCTGACAAGTTCATATTTGTTCGTAATGCAGGTGCAGCCAGCGCCGATTCCCCATTGCTCGAGGGAGCGCCTTCAACTACTGCCTTGGCGGTGGTCACCTCTCAGCCCTCTCTCATACCATTGAAGATGTTGGAAGGTATGGGTTTGCAACTTATTAATCTTATCTTTTAGACGTATAATTTGTGTACTAAAGTCATACCGTTGTGCCTTTCAGGAGTGCTTTTTGACCATCTTTATCAAGTGTTGCTCCCACACTTCTCCTTCTCATCTGAACTCGCTTCTTCCTTTGGTGGCGCTGGTGAGTATAGTTTTCGACTGATACCTTTCTTTTTCAGTGACGGAATTGTTTCTAACTTTTTCTCGTCCTGACTGCAGTGCTACAAATCGAAGGGGGAGACGAAAGATCGGCTGCGCCACCGACCCTTCCGGCTTTGCCACCTGCCTCAGTAGTTATAGTAACTATCACACTAATAAATCTCCCTTTTTTATTTCCTGAATTGTTATCTGATAATATATTGTTTCTTTTCAGCTGTTGTTCTGGTCTCGGTACCCTTCAAGTCTCGCATCACAATGCCGGCAGGTCCTTTCCTGAGACGTCCATCCTCGAAATGCGCCGCGAACAGTCTGCGTATGCTAAGCGACTAGATCAAGGAGCTCGACGTAGAAACTCCTACGTCTGCGGCAGACTTCGCTACGGCGGTTAACCCGATGTTGGTGATACTCATGAATTATCAAGACGAGAGCATCATCGCATCTTGGGTTAACCATTGCAGGGAGATCGAGGCTCGCCTGCACCAGCTGGAGTTGATGCGTCCCGCTCCCAAGACCTTAGCCGCAGGCAATCAAAGAGCAGCGTTGATTGAGCAAAGCACTTCTTATGTCCACCACTTGGAACAAGAAGTAGCTTTAAGGCTGAGGGAATGCCAAGAGACCTCGAGCGAGACGGCTCGCCTGCGTGCTGAGGTTGAGGCAAATGCTGTCGAAGTGAAGGCTATCTTTGAGGATCTCCTGGAGCGCATCTCTCATGGGCTAAACTTGAAGTGAAAGCTTGATGTAGCTGAGCGTGATACCCCAGGACGCCAAGCTGCTCATCAGGCCGTCAGGGAGCAGCTTGCATCTTTCTTGCAGCAACGGGCCCAAGTGGAGGCGGAGCTGGCGGTGGTGGCCGATCAGGAGAAAGTAAGGAATGAGGTGCGCGAACAATTGCTAGAGTTATGCAAAACGCTTCCTTCCCAGTAATTCTCCTTGTATCTAGATACTTGTAAAATTTTTCTTTTTAAATAATATGTATCCATTCTTTATTCTTTTGTACGCTTCATCTTGTACTTGATTACATTCAATAAAGATACACATTTTTCTTTGCAATGTCTTGTACTATTTCCTTGCTTTTTCCTTTCTCTTATTATCAGCATGCTGTCTTGATAAACACATTTGACCGATGATAAAGTAAGCGTCTAGATTTTTCAAGAGATGGCGATGGCTTAGGCCACAGGTTCAGATCTGCCGCCTAAGACTTTTCAACTCTATGAGCCGTGAGGGTCTCATAGAGACTTTTCTCCCTACGGATCGAGAGGATCTCGTAGGTGGATTTTCTCCTTAGGAATCGTGAGCATTCCTAAGTGCATTTTCTCTTATAAGTCGTAAGGATCCTATAAGAGAATTTTCCCTCTTACGAGTCAAGAGGACCCGTAAGCGGTTGTTTCCCTCCTTGTCGAAATTCGAGTTTGGAGAGTGAGACCCGTGAATAGTAAGTAAGAGACCATTTTAGACTGACTTGCAGGGTCTCATTGCTCAGGAAACAATTTTTTTTTTATCCCTGCTGCCTGAGGCTTCATCTTGCAAGTTGAGACAAATCGGGAATTTCCCGCGGAGACAGTGGTTTCTCTGCGAGCCGACGCGAATCAGGAGGCTCTTATCAAGGATATTTGTTTCCCTGAGTTGAGGTATTTTCCAAGGATATTTGTTTCCCTGGTGTTGAAACGGATCGAGAATTTCCCACGGAGACACTGGTTTCTCTTCGAGTCGACGCGAATCAGGTAGCTCTCATCAAGGATGTTTGTTTCCCTGAACTGAGGTATTTGCCAAGGATATTTGTTTCCCTAGTGTTGAAACGGATCGAGAATTTCCCGCGGAGACACTTGTTTCTCTGCGAGTCGACGCGAATCAGGAGGCTCTCATCAAGGATGTTTGTTTCCCTGAATTGAGGTATTTGCCAAGGATATTTGTTTCCCTGGTGTTGAAACGGATCGAGAATTTCCCACGGAGACACTGGTTTCTCAGCGAGTCGACGCGAATCAGGAGGCTCTCATCAAGGATGTTTGTTTCCCTAAATTGAGGTATTTGCCAAGGATATTTGTTTCCCTGGTGTGGAAATGAATCGAGAATTTCCCACAGAGACACTGGTTTCTCTGCGAGTCGACGCGAATCAGGAGGCTCTCATCAAAGATGTTTGTTTCCCTGAATTGAGGTATTTACCAAGGATATTTGTTTCCCTGGTGTTGAAACGAATCGAGAATTTCCCACGGAGACACTGGTTTCTCTGCGAGTCGACGCGAATCAGGAGGCTCTCATCAAGGATGTTTATTTCCCTGAACTGAGGTATTTGCCAAGGATATTTGTTTCCCTAGTGTTGAAACGGATCGAGAATTTCCCGCGGAGACACTGGTTTCTCTGCGAGTCGACGCGAATCAGGAGGCTCTCATCAAGGATGTTTGTTTCCCTGAATTGAGGTATTTGCCAAGGATATTTGTTTCCCTGGTGTTGAAACGGATCGAGAATTTCCCACAGAGACACTGGTTTCTCTGCGAGTCGACGCGAATCGGGAGGCTCTCATCAAGGATGTTTGTTTCCCTGAATTGAGGTATTTGCCAAGGATATTTGTTTCCCTGGTGTTGAAACGAATCGAGAATTTCCCACGGAGACACTGGTTTCTCTGCGAGTTGACGCGAATCTGGAGGCTCTCATCAAGGATGTTTATTTCGCTGAATTGAGGTATTTGCCAAGGATATTTGTTTCCCTGGTGTTGAAACGAATCGAGAATTTCCCACAGAGACACTGGTTTCTCTGCGAGTCGACACGAATCAGGTTTTTCTTCGTCAAGGACACTTGTTTCCTCGAGTCGAAGGATTTGCTGATGACACTGATTTCTTCGGGGTTGGGATGAACCGTCGAGATTTGGCTTCGTTTTCTGGCGGAGCCTGTTGGGGAAGTATGGTTCCCTCTTTGTTTGCGCCCTTGGACTGTATACAGGGATCGATGTGATCTCAACTGTAGGGCTAAAGTTTTATCATCTTTTTTATTTGCGCGATGCTCTATCATTTCAGCTTTTATATCGCGAAGGTCGCGATTTCCCAATCATTTCGGCTATTTTTCGCGGTGCCCAATCATTTCGGCTTTTTATTTTATTTTCACCCGCTGTTTTTTATTGCGAGTTGCCCAATCATTTCGGCTATTTTGCATGCATACATTTTTACTTGCTGCTTTTTATTGGAAATTGCCCCATCATTTCGGCTATTTCGTATGCATGTGCGGCCTACTGGCTTCTTGCCGTAAGCCTGAAATTAGACACCGGTTTCGACATCAGCACCGCTACAACTGGGATATTGCTAGGAGCGAATCATTATTTGCTTCCGTTGATGTCGAACAAAGGTGGCTTAGCGAACAGGGTTAAAGTCCTGCCGACTAAGGCTTTTAACTTCATGAGTTGTAAGGGTCTCACAAAGGTATTTCTCCTTACAAGTCGTGAGGATCTTGTAGGTGTATTTTCTCCTTTAGAATCGTAACGATTCTTAAGTGTATGTTCCTCTGTAAGTCGTAAGGATCCTACAAGAGGGTTTTCTCCTTGTAAGTCGAGAGGACTTACAAGGGTTGTTCATCATGCGTACATATCCCTAGTCGCGGATGGGACTTGGTTAGGGAAATGTTTATTCGCTCCCGTGGATTGTATACAAGGGTCAGTATTGAGCCACTTGTAGGGAAATATCAAAGGTTGTGCGGGGTTGCTTAAGCACAGGTTTAGGTCTCTGTAACTTAATACTTTCAAATCCTATGAGCCGTGAGGGTCCCATAAGAGAGTTCTCCTTACGTGTCGTGTGGATCTCGCAAGTGTATTTTCTCCTTAGGAATCGTGGGGATCCCTAAGTGTGCTGCTCCCTTGTGAGTCGTAAGGATCTCACGTGCGTGGTTTCTCCTTAGAAGGTCGAGGAGACCCTGTAAGTGTCTTTTAACGAGGTTGCGCTCTTTCGGGTTTTCACTAACACTCGCCGGTAGTCCTGCTGTTTTTACTCACGGAGCCTTTTCAGGTTTTCATCCGTGCCCATTTTGCTTATGGACATAGCCCTTTTTTTTATCCTTTTTATTTTTATTTGCTTTTTTTTTACGAGGTTGCGCCCTTTCGGGTTTTCACGAACACTCGCCGGTAGCCCTGCTGTTTTTACTCACGGAGCCCTTTCGGGTTTTCATCCGTGCCCTTTTTGCTTATGGACATAACGTTTTTATCATCATTTTTTTTATTATTTTCTTTCTCTTTTTTCTCTTTTTTTTTATTCATCTCGTCAGCCTAAGGATGCTACGGTAGTAGTTTAAGGACGTTTCGGTCCGTCATTAGTTTAAAGACGTTTTGGTCTGTCATTAGTTTAAGGACGTTTCGGTCCGTCCAGGAATCGGCTGGCTACTGCTTATAAAGTTTGAGCTTAGGAAGATAGAGAGCGGACATAGTCGTCGTCATCTATCATTGACCTAGGCAGTAACCCGCTAAGCATAGTATTTTTTTAGGAATCGACCATTTATTAGCCTGTAAGGCCTTTCACCGTGCATATCCATGAGTAGATAGGCTCCACCTAGGTAGACCTTGTCTATGATATACGGGCCTTCATAGTTTGGTTCAAATTTTCCCTGTTTGGTGCGATTGGGGATCATAGGCCTCTTGACCACTAGCATGAGTTCGCCTTGGCGAAATGTCCTAGGCCTGGTCAATCTTTCATATGAGCGCCTCATCTTCGCTTTATAAGCTTCCAGATTTTGTTGTGCTATGAGCCGGGTTTCGTCATAGGGCATCAAGCTCCTCAAGACGAAGGTTGGCATTTTCTTCGTCCGTCAGCTCGTAATGGACTGCCACTCGTAGAGAGGGTAACTTAATCTCAAGGGGGAGTACTGCTTCTGTACCGAATACCAACGCGTACGGCGTTGTGTTCGTGGCTGTCTTGAACGTAGTTCGATATGCTCAGAGAGCTTCTTGCAGTCTCTCGTGCCAGTCCTTCTTATTTCGAGACACCGTTTTCTTCATAATATTTGTCAAGGTTTTGTTGAATGCTTCAGCTAGACCGTTAGCTCGCGGATTATAAACTGAGGAATATCTCGAGTCTATATTATGTTGTTGCGCGAAGCGACTGATTTTGTGGCTTCTATAAGCTGGCCCGTTATCGGAGATGATTCGTCGCGGAGTTCCAAACCGATATATGACGTGCGTCTTGAAGAAATGGAGGATATTCTCCGTCTTCGCTTCCCTCAACGGTACTCCTTCTGCCCATTTGGAGAAGTAGTCGGTCGTCGCCAGGATGAAACGATGTCCCCTGGACGATGCTAGTTCGATGGGGCCGACTATGTCAGTTCCCCATATTTCGAATGGCCAGCTAGCCACTGTCGGGTGTAGCGGATTGGGATGCTGATGGATGAAGTCTCCATGGATTTGGCATGAGTGGCATTGCTTCGCATACTCAAGGCAGTCTTGGATCATCGTGGGCCAGTAGTAGCCCATCCGTTTGATCTTCAACTTCATTTCTGGGCGCGCTTGGTGAGAACCGCAGTGTCCGTCGTGAACTTCCTGAATGACTCTTTTCGCTTCGTCAGGTCGAAGGCATCTCAACCACAAAGAATCAAATGACCTCTTGTAGAGGGTATCATTGGCGAAGGCGAAAGATAGCGCTCGCTTCATAAGCTGATGTCTTAAGGACGCATCTTCGGGCGTTCGACGGTATTTGAAGTAGTCTATAAAGACTTCTCTCCAATCCTCGGTATTTTCCCGATCTTTTATTTGCAGGGTCGTCTGCTCACTCGCTCCTTTTTCTTTGGATGATTCCGGAGATATTTCTGTTGGGGTAAGCACCGGACGGCTTTGTACCACGATTCTTACGTCATCGAGGTTCTCATTAGCCAGTTCCTTAGCGAGCTTGGCCAACGCGTCTACTTTGCTGTTTTCCGCGCGCGGTATGTTTTCCAAAACATACGAAGGGATTTGGGTCAACAGTTGTTGCACCTTTTCTCCGTACTTCACCAACTCTGGTTTGCACGTTTGGTAGTCGCCGTTTACTTGACTAACGACTAGTTGGGAGTCTCCATATATGAGGAGGTTTTCAATTCCCATGTCGATGGCGATCTCGAGGCCTGCTATCAAAGATTCATATTCGGCTTCATTGTTTGTCCTCGGCTCTGTTAAGGAGAAAGCAAAACGCATTATCCCTCCCTCTGGAGTTACAAAGATGAGTCCTACCCCCGATTTGATTATAGGGGTACTTTGTTTGCGCTTCTTCACAGAGGATGCTCCGTCAAAATAAAGCTCCCATCGGGTATCACCCCTGTCGATCACATCAAACGCATGTTCTTCTGGAAGCTCGCAATTCAAAGGAGAATCGGCGGGTATCGGATGCTCAGCGAGGAAATCGGCGATGGCCTGACCTTTCATTGCCTTGAAAGGTTGATATGTTATCGAGAACTCCATCAAGAGCAGGGCCCATTTAGCAAGCCGACCTGTCAATATGGCCTTCGACATTAAATATTTAAGAGGGTCCACCTTTGAAATGAGACGGACCTCATGCGCCAACGCATAGTGCCTGAGCTTTGTTATCGCGAAGATCAACGCCAGGCAGTGTCTTTCAATGGGGGAGTAGTTGCTTTCTTCCCCTAGTAGAACTCGACTTAAATAGTAAAGTGCTCTTTCTTTCCCTTGATCATTCTCATGTGCCCATAATGCACCTAAGGAACCTTCGAGGGCGGTTGAATAGAGAATGAGAGGTTTTCCCTTGACCGGAGCAGCCAATATCGGCGGGTTTTGCAGGTATTGCTTGATCTCGTCTAGCGCGCTTTGGAATTTTTGGTCCCAGACGAACGGAGTTCCCTTCTTCATCAGGTGGTTGTAAGGACGGCACTTGCCCGAAAGGTTGGCTATAAATTGCCGTATATACAAGAGCATCCCTTGGAGAGACCGCAGTTCTTTGAGAGTCCTTGGCGGAGGCATTTCCATGATCGCCTTGATCTTTGACGGATCTATCTCAATACCTCAGTGTCGGACGATGAATCCCAGGAATTTTCCCGAGGAAACTCCGAATGCGCACTTGAGAGGGTTCATCTTCAAGTTGTATTGTCGAAGGCGTCGAAATACGGTTTTCAGATGCTCGAGATATTCCTCGTATGATTTGCTTTTAACCACGAGATCGTCGATATAGCATTCGACAATTTCGTGTATAAGGTCATCGAAGATCTTCATCCTGGCCCTTTGATAGGTAGCACCGGCATTCTTTAAACCGAAGGGCATTACCTTGTAGCAGAATATACCCAAAGGAGTCCTGAAGGCGGTGTGCTTCTGGTCTTCGGGATGCATCTTTGTCTGATTATACCCTAACGAGCCGTTCATAAAGGAGAAAACCTCATGAGTGGACATGTTGTCTATCATCAGTTCGGTGACTAGCACTGGGAAATCGTCCTTCGGGCAGGCTTTATTGAGATCCCGAAAGTCCACGCATATGCTCACTGTCCCATTTTTCTTCATTACTGGGACGATGTTGGCGATCCATTCCGGATATTGAAACTCCTGAATAAAGCCAGAGTCGATCAACTTCTTGACCTCGGCGTTGATGCTCATCTCAAGCTCGAGCCGCATTCTTCTCGGCGCCTATTTGACTGGTTTGACGTCCGGGGATATCGCCAATTTATGCACAGCAATTTCTGGATCTAGTCCCGGCATTTCGGAATAGTTCCATGCGAAGCAATCTTTGTGCTGCATAAGCAGGTCTTTTAATGAAGCCACCTTCTCTTCAGACAGCAGCTCACTAGTGAATGTCGGTCGCGGGTCATTCGTCGTCCCCAACTTAATTTTCTTGAGGTTATCCGCCGTGGTATGGATTCCATCTTCCAGCTCTTTTGGCGCTGGTGGGAATTCTGAGATTACCTCGTCGTTGCTGTTTTCGAAGCACCAGGGAAGGTCATCCATGTCCTCGGGCTCTTCTTTTGATATCATTATCACGTGACAAGTATGAATTCTCTTCCAATCCCAATGTGGCACTGGTTCTTCTTTCGTGGCCTTGGGTTCGTGCTTTTGTGGCGGCGTTACCCTCCACTTGTCAGACAGAGCGAACTTGCCAAGCTGATACTGATCTTCGACCCAATTCTTGAAGGTGAAGCAGTCTTCGAGAGGATGCCCTACTACTCGGTGATAAAAGCAATAGTCTGGGTATGAGATCTCGCCTGCTTGTTCAGGGTGTTTAGACTTTGGCAGTGTAAGCATTTGATGTTTTAGAGCGAGGTCAAGTATTTTCTTGGTCTTGTCCCGAGGAAAAGAGTATGCTCGACCCATTTTTCTCATAAGGGATAGATCGGAACCACTCGAATTTCTCTTAAGTGGCCTTTTAGCCCTGCTTCGTTGCTGTTGAGCGCCTTTTTCGCATTTCGACTTGTTTCTGCCTCTGCGTTGAGCCTTCTTTATAGCAGGTTGACAAGGAGCGACATTCTCATCTTTCACGGCCTGTTGGAGGAGGCGTTGCATTTTGTCTTTCTCGTAGATGGTCATTTCACGGTTATGCTCGTCTCAGACTTTTTGACCAGCTTCCCTTATAAGCTTGTCCATTTGTTCTTCGAACGATGGACTGGGTACCTTCGCATCTGGAACTTTCACTGGTTCAGGATTAGCGTCCTCCCACTGAGCGTCCGCTTCTTCATCGAAGTCATACACGACATAGCAGCCGTTTAGTAAATCTCGTTTCTTGGACCGAATATATCCAAGCCCTTTTGTTTCCATTCTCCCATTAGGCAGTTTGCGTTGAGTCCCGGAAACGTTCCAGACTTTGTCATAGAACATGGCTTTTCGAACGGTCTGCTTGAAGGATATCCCCTGGCGCTTCAGCAATCTTTTCAAGCCTTCTGTATAATATCTGGGGAGACGGATGGGTTGAAGCCTATCAAGCGTAGGATTCGCGCCATGCCAGATTTCTTTCTCCACTCTGGTTTCTTCAGAGCGGTAGAATAGAATTGCTTTTTCGCTTTCTCTCCTGGGAGAGATATAAAACGTTTGCAGCTCTTCTACATTGTAAATATCAAGTGCATCCGTTCTTTACGGTGTTTAAGCGGCACCATGGCGACTTGTAGAATTTGTTCTTTGTTAGCGGACATTCGTATTGAAGGCCGAGCAGAGAATATAGCATGGACCTCATCTTCTGAGTCACTACCAAAGATCAACGTAGGAGCAGATGGTCCCGGCTTGTTGTATTGGGGCGGACCCGAATAAACTATCTCCTCTTCCTCCTCGGTGTCACTCCCGAAAACAGGGATGGTGGCATTAGTTTTGTTCTCCGGCTTGTGGCACCTTTCCGTGTCTTCAAAATTTGGTAAGAAGTATTTGGCATCTTCATATTTTCGGACTTCATTCACGGAGAACGGGTTCAGTTCTCCCGCCACGGTATACTCGAGACCATCCTTAGCGTATTTCATACACCGATGTTGTGTAGAAGGGATGACGTTGTACTCGTCTAACCACGGTCGGCCGAGCAAAGCGTTGTAGCATGTCTTGGCGTCTATGACGTGGAACTTAATGTCCGTGATGAGTAGCCCGAAACGCAGCGTCAGTATCACAGATCCAAGAGTTCTTGATGACTGGGAGTCGAACCCAGAGATAGTGATCTTGTCGCGAGAAAGGTACTGGATGCTCATGCAAATTTCTTTTAACACCCGCACATTGAGGAGGTTAACGGAGGATCCTTTGTCGATCAGGATTTTACCTATTTTTATATCGTGACAGTATCCTGAGACATAAAGGGGGCGATTGTGTTCGCACATCCCAAGGAGAAGGTCTTCATCACCAAAAGCGACATCGGCCGTGTGCACTTCCTCCAATTCATCTTTCATCTTTTCCTCGGCCAGGAAAGCTTGGAATTGCTCCGGATCCTGTAGTGCCTTGATTAATGAATCTCTCGCCTCCTTTGATAACAAAAGGGCGTCAAGAATGCTGAGCTGTGAGGGTAGTTTCCTCCGATGTGCTAAGACGTTGTAATCCACCTTATTCCTCTTCGGAGGGTCCTTGGCACTTAGCTCCTCCTCAACTTGGTCATCTAAGACGATATCTTCAGGGACCTTCTCTTTTCCCTTATCTTTTTTATTCGAGGGTCCGAGATTCTTTTCGGGAAGCGTGCGATTACGTAGCCGGATATTTTCGCAGACATTCAGCTCTTCTTCTTTTCCCGAGGTGGACTCTTTAAAGAGAGGAGCAAGCTCCAGCTCCTCGTCAGAATCGCTCCCGAATGTAGGCACCTGTGATCCCCCGACGTTAACCATGCGACAATCATCGGTAGTTCTGTTAAACCCTTCGGTCATATTTTTCCGCTCCCGACGAGTTTTACGTTTCTCCCGCTTAAAATGTTGTTGATGAGCAACATATCCTTGCCACCATCTATCGAAAGCTTTGCACTCTTGAGTGGGGTGCAACACCTTCTGATGATATAAGCAATAGGAGGGGTGCATTTCCATTTCACCATTAATGTTTCTTCGGAGGATGGTAGCTTCATGCCCATTGATATGGATTTAGCAAACCTTTTCCTCATCTTGAATTTGCTTTTGTCGGTAGTGGATGTATTTTGCTCCAGCGGCAGCGTCTCAGCCCTTTCGTCAAGTCACTGGCGCTTGGCCCTTTCAAATATGACTGCATCGCATTCCCGATCAGGTTTACTTTTTAAGAGAGCTTCATTGAGGAATGCGTCAATTACTTCATCCGATGGCCCCAGAATTTTTGGTTCAGGATCTGCCCCCAGCGTTTCAGTACAAGGAGTCTCCTCATCGTCCATGAACGAATGGGAAATCACATAACAGCTCGCCACGTATTCTTCAGATTCATCAGATGAACTTTCTCCCTCACCTTCCTCTTGAAAGACGTGATTTAGGAACTCTTGGAATGTAATGGGAGTCCGTGCCTTCTGGTTGTATTCCTCCAGCGCTTCAATTTGTTTGTGCAATTCCGTGCGCTTGTCGCCAGGCTTCATGGGCATCTTTGATTTCTTTTTCTTCTTTTTTGAAGATTTTGATGGCTGGTTGTGAATGCTTGGGTCACTTCCATTGATCCTTGGAATTGGACGTGGCTTCAACATCCCTTCAATGACCTGCGGTTCCAACGGATTCTCCCACTTGATCGCTGGGCACGCCTGAAGGTCGTTCAGCATTTTCTTTGTCTTAGCTGATAATACAACCTCCCAAGGAGCTTCTTCAACGATAGAGCATGTTTCCCCCAGCGTACTCATCCCCTTAGAGGTGTGGGGCTGCGGGGGATTCACCTTCCATTTGTCAGATAACGCGAACTTACCCTATCGGTACTGGTCTTCAAGCCAATTTTTGAAGACATAACAATCTTCGATCGGATGACCCAATACTCGAAGATAAGGACAGTAGTTAGGCTTATTAACATCATTTGGTTGCGACGGACGTTTTGGATCCGGCAGATTTAAGAGTCGGTTGCGCAACGCCAGCTCGAATAACCTCCTCGTTTTATCTCGGGGAAAAGAGTAAGAACGTTCTGGCCTCTCCTCAAGGGCTACGTACGGGTGCATATTATTTTGACGAACGACTGGCTTCGAGTTGTTTGGTTGTTGTTGAGCATTAGCGACAACGATCGCTTTTCCCTTCCCCTTATCATTTCGGGAGTGCGGCTTTGGAAGAGGGGGTTTATGGCCCATCTGATCCATTCGCGCTAATTTGTCAATCAAGGCCTGGAAGGTAGTCGGCTTGAAAAACATCATAAATTGCGAGACGGTTGCTTGCGGATCAAGGGTTCCCACAAACATACCCACCGCGAGAGCTTCTTCAATGCGCTGCTCGCATTTTGACCATAGGTTTCGCCACCGTATACCATATTAGACCCATGTCTCGCATGGCTTTACCCTGGTGTTAATCAGTGCCGTCATCGGGGTTCGTTCACTAGCGCTCGCAAAACGCTGAGTAAACAACAGCTCCATCTCCGCAAAGGTCTTGATAGAGTCGTTCGGGAGCTCAGAGTACCACTCGAACGCCGTATCTGATAAACTTCCAACAAACTGGCGAAGCAATAGCTTGTCATCACCGCCGGTGTTACCGCAGAGTGCCCTGAACTGGGCAACATGCTGGTGAGGATTGCCCGTCCCCTTGTAGACATGGAACTTGGGAATTGTGTAGCCCGGCGGGTACTTGATTTGATCGTACCAACTCGGATACGGCCGTCCTATTTTTACGACCAGGCTGGCTGCTTCAGTCGCATGATGAACCCGTATTTGCTGGGCTATGTACTCGTCCAAGTCAGCTTTGGAGATTGTCTCCTCCTTAGCTGTTGACAGAACTGGCGGAGGATTTGGCGTCTCTCCCCTATCGTCTTCAAGGACGATCGAGGGATCTTCGGCCGGAGGATCTTGCTGGATTATCATCCCTACCATGTCTTGGAACAGGAGGCCCATACGCTTTATGTTGGCTGCTTGTTCAGCAGCCTCTTTGTCCTTCTTTTCCAATATTCGACGAAGGAATTCGGCGTCAGTTTCTTGCTCTTGGCGTTCATCCGAGGATGTTTCAGGGTTTTCTTTTGGCCCAGTAAGTGCAGCCATAGCGTTCATCATCTCTTGGAGCTTCTGCTGCTGCTCCTGCGCTTTGGTCACTAATCGCGTAAGCGGTCGATGACCCGTAAATATGCGACTGTCCTCCTTACCAGACGCCACGTAGACGGTATAAACTAAAATGCCCCCTGACTTAGGGCGTTAGGGTTCACCACCTTTGATATTTGTCGTCGGCGTTGGCACTTTCTCCGGTCTTCTTCTCTTATGGGCCGTAGAAGTTGAGGGGGCCGTTGCTTTGGGCACCCAAGTGGTCGTCACTTTTCGTTGCTTGACCGGGGGATTTTCTTCTTGTCGACCTTTCGACTTCTTGTGTTGGCGAGAGAAATTAGGATCGATCACGGATTCTTGGACTCGTCGCCATGTCTTGTAAATCCTGGAGGACAGCGATTGAGGAGGCTGCTCCGGCTTTCCTGCTTTCACAGCGGTCTCTACCGGTGTAGGAGATCTCTTGAGCACCGCAGTTGGCGAGTTTCTGCGTACCCTATTCAGCAGCTCAAAGCTGTTCCCAATTGGAACAGCAGCATTAACTTCCACCGTTGGAGCTGGTGGAGTTATCCCAGAGGGGGAGTTGCCCCAGTCTTCTTTATCCGGCACCAGTGGTGTCGTTGGGCGCGACGAGTCATCGGTATTGGTTCAGAGACAGAAACAGCTTCTTCTTGCCCCCTGTTCAGGTGTGGAGCTGTTGCCGGCGTCAGCCTATTGAAGAATGATGCCTTTTGAGCAGTAAGAGCAGGAGTGGGAGTTGGGACGGTCAGTCTTGTAAAGACTGATCTCTTAGCAGGAGAAGCCTCCTTGACGACTTCAGGAGCAGGTTTGGCTACTCTTTTTGGAATAACCTTTTCCGGGACTGCAAGCTTCATTGTGGGCCCGCAGGAGTTTTGGCCCAATTTGGAGAAGACCGAGGCACTGGTGTTGGGCGACCCGTTGAGAGGGGCCGCAGTAACTGAATGTCGATCAAAGACCGACTTCTTAGGAGCTTCTTGTACGGGCACGGGGGTGCTAAAACTTGTTGGCGGAAGCATAGTTCCGAAAAACAACCCCGTGGTGGCTTGAGTAATCTGCTCCACGGGGATGGTGAACAAAGAGGCCGCTTGGGGCCCGTAGGTTATGCCCCAGTTGGGGCCGGACGCGAGCTGCAGCTGCAGTTGGAGCACTTCGAACAGGTAGAGGCCATCGATGCTTGATTGCTGCGCCAGGAAAAAGACCAAATCTTAGTAACTTAAAATCCAAAGGCAACTATTAACAAACCGCGATTCGTTCGCGAAAACGACACATGAAGTGTGGAGTGGAAAGAGGAAAAGGTCCCACTGGGTGTGCTAGAATATGTTCCCCTCCGAACGACGACAGCGATGCGAGGACGTCTAGGCCTAAGGTTCGAGGCAGATGCTATATGGTTTTATCCGTCCACCTCTCCGAAGATGCCAAGTTGATTTATGGCACCGTGTACCGGAGGTTTAGACGGATGCGGCCGATGTAGCAGACTTCGTCAGATTCCCCCTCGTTTGAGGGGTTTTTTATTGTGGGGACGCTCTTTCCTGCAGGCGCAAGCCCCTGCATTTAATTACGCTACCGCATCGCGGTAACCACTTTCTCTTTCTCCAGAATTTCACTTCGTGTCGTGTGTGTTTGTTTTGTTTGTGGATGCCCGTGGATTGTATACGGAGACTAAGTTATGCGGTCACCCGTAGGACGTGGATTAGTCCAAATACTTATTTACTTAGATTTGGATTTGGTGTTTTAGTTTAAGGATACGTTAGCCATATTTGAGGCTAAGATCAACTTAAACGTTCGTTAAGGATACGTTAGTCCGATTTGAGACTAAGATCGACTTAATGGGATCGTTTAGATTCGACAAAAGAGCATTTGGGAGCTCTATTGTTTAGTTTAATGACGTTGCGGTCAATATGTAGTTTAAGGACGTTGCGGTCTATATTCCAGTTTAGGGACATGGTGGTCCATGTTTAGTTTAAGGACGCTTGAGTCCGTGGGTTTAAGGATCCCACAATCTATCTTTTGGTTTAAGGACGCTTAAGTCCATGAGTTTAAGGACCCCACAGTCTATGTTGATGTGTGGTTGTTGGGACCCGTCACCTCTCTGACATCGTTGAAGGATTACAACGATAGGAGTCAAAGGAGTTCGGAGATGTACCCTCGAACCGGCCGTAAATTAATATAAGAGAGCAGGTGTGCTCAGTCAATTTAATTTGAGGACTTACGGCCATGATTGGGCTAAGTCCAGATGAAAAAATTTCAACGCTTTTATTTGTTTTTGGTCTATTAGACCTGTGCTAGGGCTTTGCCCTGATTTAAATAATGCATAGCATTACTTTTTATTTTTGTTTGGGCTCTGCCCATGAAAGATGCAAAGCATCAATTTTGTTTCGGCTCTGCCCATTTATAAATGTTGCAGAGCATCAATTTTACTTGGGCTCTGCCCATTTATTACTTTGCAATTTATTTTGGCCTACTGGGTCTTTTTGATTTGGGCTTGGCCCTTTAGTAAAAGAAATGCATTGCATTTGTCAGGCGCTTTGCGCTACTCAATGAGCGCAAGTGCTTGTGGTGATGACACGTGTCATGCAAGCGCAGTGCGCTGCACTAGAGCGCTGCGCTTGCGCTGCTGACACGTGGCGCGCTCTGGTGAGTTGCGCCAATTTCAGAGAGCAAAGCTCTATCTTAAAGCGCATAGCCCAAATGGTTCAGATGCTGACACGTGGCGCTCTCTGGTGGTTTGCGCCAACCCAAGAGCGCAACAGTGCAGTTTTACAAGTGCAAGGCACTATTAACTTGAGAATCTTTTAGATTCCAGAACCAATGGTTCATAAAAAGAGTGCAAAGCACTGTTTGTTTTCTTGATCTAATTTAGATCAAAGAAAACAAGTTCCTCTTGTTTTTCTTATTTCAGAGAACCAGAGGTTCATAAAAAGTGCAAAGCACTATTTTTATTTGTTTTTTATTGAAGATCATTGATCTTGTTCTTAGATCAATGATCTATTAGAAGAAATTCTTCTAGCTTAAAGGTTTTTACCTTTTTCTTCTTGAAAATCCTTCAGAGTTCTCTCTGTTTGAAGTTCTTGATTTTTCACAAATGTTCATATCTTTGATTTAGGGTCTAGGGGCCTTTAAATAGTGCCCATAAATTTGTTGAATTTGGTAAAGAGATCTTTCTCTGAGTGATTTGAGGAATTTTCTCCACCGTTGGCTCTTTTGATTCAAGGGCTCCTGTTTTACAGAAAAAAAATTTCTTGTTTTAAGAAGAACAGAAAGATTTCTTAAAAATTTTAATTCTGTTTGGTATAAACGCCCTTGCGCATGACACGTGTCAAGCAGCGCAAAGCGCAGCGCAACTGCGCTAGCGCATCTGCGCTGACGCGTGTCGCGCAGCGCAATGCGCACCGCAACTGCGCTAGCGCATCTGCGCTGACACGTGTCGCGCAGCGCAGTGCTTGCGCAGCTGAAGCGTTGCTTGCTTTAATTTTGTTGTAAATAGAGCTTTGCTCTAATTGGGCGCGCTGCCTTGGACGCTGCGCTGATCTATCAGCTTTTGACACGTGGCGCGTTGCGCGCAGCGCAAAGAATCTAAAGCGTAGGTTCAAATTTTGAATTTCGAAATTCAAACAGAACTTTGCTCTGATTGGGGGAAACACCTAGTTTCCGCAAGAGATCCCTAATTCTCGTTGATCGTCATCGATCTAGCAACAAATCATCAATGGATAAGAAAACGTAATCACAAGTCTTCATCCTCACTATCGATTCGATCGATTCCTAAGAGCCTCATTACAAATCTTTCTAACAAATTCAAATTGGACGATTCTTAATTCTTGATCTCTAGTATTCTTGATGTTAGATCTAGATTTTGATAATTCTTGAAATTCACTTTTATAAATCTTGAATCGAATTTTCTTTTCTTTGATCCTTTAATTTTCAAGTCATCTAAATCAAATACGATCAATTGACACTTTCCCTGTGGACGATCCGCACTCGCTAACGAACCTACAATTGACACCTTTATTGATTGCGGTTTACAAATTTCTTTGATTATGATCTTTATACATTTTCTAAACACGACACACAAAGAGATAATTCAATCAAATGGCGCCGTTGCCGGGGATGTGTGCTATTTTGTTCGTTTTTGTTATTTGAGTTGAAAAATTATTATTCCATCAATTTTTAGATCAAAATTCGTAACATGCGCTTAACGATTTGTTGTGATTTGTTGCGAGAAAATCTGGAATCTGTTGAGCGAGAGGAAAAATTTTCAGAGCATCTCAGATTGCTCAGTGAGTGAACGGGAGCAGTTTCTGAAGTTTTTGTGCAGTGATCTCTTTATCACGCGGCGGAACCGCGGCCAGAGTGCGCATATTGCGACGGAAACGCGGTGTGTGGAAGGCTTCAGTGCACCAAATTTTCTCAGGTATATCTCCTACTTTCTTATCTCCTACCTGCTCTTTCCATTAACCAATTTCTGCATGTTTCTTTGCAAAAATTCGCAGCGCCGCAAAAAGAAAATTTTTTGGCGTGATTTGATCATTGGTTTTGTGCATATTTTAATACGGAAATTAAGGGGCAAAGACCAAATTCAGATTAG
Organism: Agapanthus africanus; assembly: GCA_030015575.1. Taxonomy (NCBI): domain Eukaryota; kingdom Viridiplantae; phylum Streptophyta; class Magnoliopsida; order Asparagales; family Amaryllidaceae; genus Agapanthus; species Agapanthus africanus. Next base: position 547,989,920 of record CM057337.1, read on the forward strand.
GTGGAGAGTTCATTACCCTTCCTAAACCCCGGAAATCACAAACTTGCATCCGCATCACCTTCATTAATTAAAAAATATCTAGACATGACTCTAAGGACCGTCGCGCTCACTTAGAACAGAAGGAGGTCGTGGGTAATCTCTTAGTTATCCACGTTTCTTTTGTGGTGTCTAAGGAAAATGTGTCTAAGGTAAGTGGTCACTTAATTAAGCCCATTACTTACATAGTGGAGAACCTCCCACTTACCTGGCGCTTACCTGGCCACAGAAGAGGCAAAGAGGCAGTAGAGGATCTATCCTGCGATTTGTCTTCTGGAAGTCTAGGAGCGGTCTAGAGAGTTAACCTAGGTGACCATTAGATATAGGGTTGCTTGTGCATGTTTGTGTGAATTTTCAAAAATCCGTTTCTTTTTCAAAACAAACCAATTAATTTCCCCCTTCCCCCTTTTTTTCTTCCCTTTTTACCCTTCTCCCCCTCTTCTCTTCTTATAATGGGTGACCCGAACAGATAAACTCTTGCCGAGCTGTGCTATCCACAACCAGATATTGCTTGTTTTCTTAATCCTTTCGGTATACCGTCCGGCTCTTCCATGTACTTAAGAGATCGGATAGAACAAGTGGGTAGAAACAGTTGGCCACCGCAGTCTAGGTCCTATCAACCGTACCCTACTCCTACATCCGTTCCAGTTGATACTCCAAGTGAGGAAGCCCCAAGACGAATGTCCATTGCTGAGCATATAGCTAGGGCTAGAAGCCAAAGTTTCAATCCGAACCAATATCAACCGTATCCTACTCCTACAACCGTTTCAGTTTATACTCCGAGTGAGGATGCCCCTAGACGCATTTCCATTGCTGAGCATATAGCTAGGGCTAGAGGCCAAAGTTTCAACCGGGACCAATATCAACCATCACCTCCACTGTCCAAAGAAGAATTTCATAATCGGTTCATGGCATGTATGATGTCCAATAACCAACCGACGAACCAATATCAAAATTCTTCTCATCATAATGTTGACCCGACTCCTACCCAATTTTCACAACCATTCTGTTCCTATCAATCCAATCCGACTTTTCCATCTTCTCTAAACGGTCCTTCTAATCAGCCATTTAGGAGTTTTAACTGTGCACCAGGACTTCAATATTATACTGGAACTCCTTATCGACCAAAGTCTAGTCTTGAGCGGACATTAGAAGAAGTTTAGTGATGTTAAACCGCATCAGAGAGGAATGGAAGGGAACCATGGCTAAATATGAAGAACCAGCCCAAAAATTTTTAGTATATAATTTGGGCATGGGACGAAATTAGAATTTGGGTAGTGAGAGAGGGATGTACACCTTTCCTAATCAAACATTCCCTTTCCAAACTGAAATCCACAACTGCAGTTTCATAAATTCATCGAGTGCAACAAATGATTCACCAATTGACGATAGAATGTATGAGAAGTTGTGTAATAATGCAATGTTTGATTTACCCGACTGCGAAGGGTCCATTTCAAGTGAAACCATGCCAAATCCTTGTGATCTCTACACCTCCACTCTTGAACCAAAACTGATTGAAAACCATACTTTTGATGAGGTGTTTGAGAATTTTGACCTTCACTTGCATGAGGTGATTGACGTTGGGGATATATTGATTGATGAACCCGAAATTTTGGATGAGTTTGTCCCACTAATTCATCAAATCCTTTCACTTCCTTGTAATCATCATCTTGAACCTTTAATTCTTTTCGAACCCTAAATACATCTTGAAGTTGTTGATAATCGTATACCCGAAGAGAAAACCAAAATTCAGCCTTCATCTTCCACATCTGGTTTAGCGACACTCGACACATCGCTACGTTTACCATTTAAACTCACTGTGGTTCTTGTTCTGTCCCTGAAATGATAGTGAGCGTTGATGAATCACAATACGACAGTTCAAGTTCGACAATCCTAAAAAGCCAACTTGATTTGGATATTTTTGAAAATGAGATAGATGAGTTTTTCACCGCCACATATTTTGACAAATCAAGTAGGATAAATTCTGACACAACTTCTTGACAGCAAAATGTTCGATCACACCATTTATAAAAGTTTTGAAGCACTTTTTGCTGACGAACTTGAATTTTTAAACAATACGGATTTTGTGATTGATCAACCTCCATCTATAAAAGTTGAACCGCTACCATTCCTTCTTCCTAATCATTCACATCCATCCTCATTTTTTCTTTTCTCTAATTTAAAATTCAAACCCTTTCCTGACCACCTCTTATCCCTTCCCCAATTTTTCTTGACTAGAGACAAGACATTCTTCCACCGACCTATACGCTATACAGATAAAATCCTCGAATGTTTGGTGTTAACTTTTGGTCTTTGTAAAGTCTTACTTTGACCAACTGACTCACCCCCTCTTCAAATGCTTCAAATTGTCTAACTCATGTTTGAGGGAGGGGTTGTATTTTTAGCTCTTGAAATAACTGTTGTCCTCAATATTGTGAGCCAAAAATAAGTTTGGGGGAGGACTTTCACTTTAATATATTTTGCCCTCGTTAATAAATGTCCTCCCAAGCTTACAGGTTTTTTAAGGTTTTGCAGATAGTAACAGTGAGGACACTGTTGAAAACAAGTTTGGGGGAGGTTTGTGCTTATTTTCGCATCACTTCGCATATTTCGCATAAGCACAAAACATATCATTTAAAACATATAAAAATTTAAAACATATAAAACATATAAAAATTTCAAAAAAACAAAAAAATTTGTACATAAATAAGATAATAAAAGATTAGATAGTGAAAAATTACGTCCAAAAGATTAGAAAAATTTAAGAAAACCTAGAAATTTAGAAGGTTTCTTAAACGAACTAGTAATAAGTAGTTATGAGTTGTTGTCCCAAGGGTTAGTAAGATGAAGAAAGTCACTAATCTGAGGATAAAAATAAGTCTAAAAAATAGTTCTTATTCTGCAAGCCAAACATTTGAACGTTGATACCCTACTATTTCGCACTTACACAAGTCTTGAAACTCGGGATAATAGAGGATACCTTGAAATGCTCTTGTCTAAAAGCCAAAGTATAAAGGAAATAATAAATGAAGAAAATATAAAATGGTGTTAAGAAAAAAATGAACACTGGTTTTGTTGTCGCCAAGGCAGCAATAAAAAAATATAGTGAGGGTGCTTCATCACCTAGTACCTTAGACCAACTGGTCTGGGAGTCACTGCTAAGCTTTAGGTGGTGCAACACATGGAAAAATACTAAAACACCTAATAAGCAAGTACATGAGTAATCGGTCGGTTAGTACCTCAAGAAGCATTAACGGTCGCATGAAAAATGTGTGAGTAAATGCATCTAAATATTCATCAATTAAAAAGTACTGAGGTAGATGGACAAGAGTATGATAGCTTGAACTGAATTCTCCGGGTGTAGGGATGTCTTTTACACACACGTAGGGTTATATGATCGATGTTTGGATGAAAGATAGGAATTAAGAATAAATACAATGTTTTATTACGGGATGATGCGATTTCTGACATCTTTTCATGACTATTAAGATAGGGCTCATGACAACCGAAAAGCTAGTATGGTTGGAAACTCTAATTTTCAAAACTTTTCTTTTATAATTCTTATCTTTATATGTAACTTTCATGGTCTTCCTTTTATTATTGGATTTTGTGGGTGCAATCCGCTGAAAACCCTCAGGAGATAACACTCCTCCTACTAGGGACACCTAGAGGTTTAAATGCTTGTTGCACGTGCTCAGTGCAATCGTGTTGCCTATGAAAGAGTGCTAATTAGTTTTTCTTTTTCTTATATTTTCTCATTCTCTTTTTAATAAAACAAGTTTGCTCGAAACGACCAAAAATAAGTTTGGAGGAATTTGATCAGTCGAAAATATTGCATTTTTAATACATCAATTTCCCAGCCATTTGCACTCATCTAAAGGTGTTCGGTATGAATATAACACATATTAGCAAAACATCTGTAAAATACCAAATAACTTGTGTTATATATTATAACCGCCATTTTGAGAGAAATTGAGTGTTTATCATTGCACGCATAATCTTTGTATAGCGCAACACTTGTCTAGAGAATGTGTGCAGGATATTCCAGGTAAAAAGCCGAAACAGATAAAAGTGCTGATAAAAATACGCCTAGTCTAATATTTGTCATCTGGCAGTGAACATGAAAGATTTATAAGATTCCAGAAATCAGGAAACAGCACTAAAGCCACCACAAGTGTACCTTGGAAATTTGATGCGCAGATGTCACCAATGGGCGGCGGATCCGCGGCCGAATGGCCTTATTGGGGGCGAATCCGCGGCCAACTTGACACGTCATCGGCCGAACACTATTTCAGTGCTCTCCTTTCATTGGTCAAACTTCTTCAACACACTTCATTCTCCAGAGATCTCCAGAAGCTTCTGTCCTAACAGCCAAGCTTTTTGTACAAGCTAAACACCTTCAAGCTTCTCAAGCATGCCACATAACTAACTTAACCTTGAAGCTTCTTCCTAACCTCCAAGCTTCTAAATGAAGATAGCTAACTAACTAACTCTAGAAGCTTCTACTCAACTGCCAAGCTTGTAAGAGAAGTTAATCCTAACCTAGCTTCTAAAGTAATCTAATCCTAATCAAGGGTATAAAAAGGACCCAAAGGCTTTACTCTCAAGGTTGTTGATCATTCACATGAATTCACCCACAAGTTGAGTGACACAACTTGTGCATCCAAACCCTAATCCAATTACCAAAAGCCAAATTCAAGATCTCCGAGTACAAATCAAGCAAGAAGACTTCAACTTTTTAGAAGCGACACCGATCTTCATCCGAGCAAGTGGTCCAAGACGATCCGCGACTCAAGAAGACGATGCGAAGCTAATTCGGCAATCGAGTTCTTTCCTCAATTCTTGTAGTTCTTGAGCGAATTGTAACAGAATTGATGAATAATAAAAGGTGAAATTTCTTTATCTTGCTTATCTTTATATTTGAGCATTATGATGAGTTCTCAATTCTTGATTGTGTTCTTTGTCATGATGTTTGAGTAAAAACTCCGCTCGTAGAGGAATCGAGAGAATTGATAATTGACGATGATTAAATTCTTGTACGATTCTTAAGTCCTATGATTTTTGTAAACTCTAGTAAATTGAATCATCGACAACCTAGTTTCGAGTGAGATTCTTTCTTGATTGTTTTCTCTCTTAACTAGAGATCAACGATCGATTCTTGAATTTCCTAGAGGCTAGAATTCGAATGAAAATCAACGAAAGGACAAGGGATAGATGATGAAACCCTAGTTTCCACAAGAGATCCCTAATTCTCGTTGATCGTCATCGATCTAGCAACAAATCATCAATGGATAAGAATACGTAATCACAAGTCTTCATCCTCACTATCGATTCGACCGATTCCTACGAGCCTCATTACAAATCTTGATAACTAATTCAAATTGGACGATTCTTGATTCTTGAATTTTAGTATTCTTGATGTTAGATCAAGATTTTGATAATTCTTGAAATTCACTTTTATAAATCTTGAATCGAATTTTCTTTTCTTTGATCCTTTAATTTTCAATTCATCTAAATCAAATACGATCAAATCGCACTTTCCCTGTGGACGATCCGCACTCGCTAACGAACCTACAATTAACACCGTTATTGATCGCGGTTTACAAATTTCTTTGATTGTGATCTTCATACATTTTCTAAACACGGCTCACAAAGAGTTCATTCAATCATTGGATACGCCTTTTGAGGCTGATTTTGCTTTTGAGCACTTTGTTTTCATTTTGGGCACCATATTATATAATGGCCAAACATGACTGATCTGAGAACAGTACCTGAGTATTTTGCATGCATTAAAAGTTTACCAAGAGGTTTCTGAAAAAGAGCTATAGTCTCTCTATTTCCTACGTGTCCGTGAGCGGCACGAACGTTTTTAAAAAGAAAACCTTTTAGGATATGTTGAAAGACGACGGAACGTATATTTAGCAAAACATATATGTACATATATTATTATTTTAAAAATGAGCGTCAGTCACTTATGCCGTGAGTTATGCATTCACGCGGCGATTTAGAAAAGATTTTTGCATGAGTTTTATTTAGTTCTTGAATGTTTTCCAAAGATGCGTACTATACACGTATTATAGTATTTGACTAGTGTATATTGGATTTCAATAGTGGATTTTGAGATTTGTATCTCTATTGTAACTCCGAGGATATGCGTGCAAATCTGATGATTGCGAGACGCTTGACGGAGTTCGATTTGAGTTTTGTATTCGTTTTCAGGCGCACGCGATGCGCTGTAGTATTTCTGCATTTTCCATGCTTTCGGAGCCCCGTTGATTTGAGCTGATTATTGAAATGTTTTAGATTTTGGGGATTTAAATTTAAATTCACGGACCGAATTTATTTAAGGGGGGAAGATTGTAACATTTCAGAAAATAGAAAATATTAATTTTGGAATTTAATATTAATATAATATATTTCCCGAAAACTACCCGATTTGCGAAATTGGGGTTTTCAAAAAAAGGTATAAATATATACCAATAATTATGAAATAAATGGAAATTAAAATGATTTATTCATTAAAAAATATATTTAAAGGATTTGGCATTTTCAAAATTTATTATATGCAGTTTGGATAAAAACCCGATTAGTGCACTGCTAATCGCGATTAAGCTAAATCCGTATTTGTATAATTTTTCATGGTTAGTGCACCATGACATGTTACATGTTATTTCTTTTGTGTTGTTTTATTTGGGTGTATGTGTTTTTGGTGAGAAAAGAAAGGGAAAAGGTGTTATGATTACTTGAGGAGAGGGAGAGAGGGGACATCATGATGAGAGGTAAGCATGCTTGAGGAGAGAGAGAGAGAGAGGTAAGGCTCCTACCTCACCTCATCTTTCATTATTCATTTCATTTCTTTTCTTTAACTCCCTCTTCCTTCTTCATCTCCTTCTTCCTCCACCTCACTGCCTATGGGAATCATCTCCAAAACCTAATCAAAACCCATGGCTCCCTTCAAAAAAATTGATCCCCACCTCACCCTCATCACTTTGGATCAAGCAAAGTGGGATTTTGACAACTTTGGGACATTTAGGATTTGCTTAAGTGGCATCCATGAGGTATAATTTCTTCCATTAGTTTAGTTTCAAGTTTTCTTAGCTTTTTGTTTAAGTTTAGAGTTCGTTTAGTGATGGATTGGTGATACATAGAAATCCTAGTGAGGGATTAGGTGAAATTTTGGATTGGTGATGTTTGAGTGGCTGTTTAAGACCTGGAATTTAGTATAGAAACCAAAATACTGATTTAAGATTTTTTCCATGTCGGTTTTGTGAGAATATAGGGTGTGCACGGAAATCTGGAGCAACCAGGGGACTTTCTGATTTTAGCCAACAATACCAGAGACCCATTTTAAACAATAGGAGACCACCATGACCAAACAAAGCCCAACAGAGCATGGGGGACATGGGAGGCAGGATTTTTTGGGTAGGTGGCCGGCCACTTGGTAGCATGTGGTGTCGAGGTTGGTCCAGTAGCTCATATACATCATATACAGCACCCTAGACTTGTTTGTGCACCTTGTTTTGGCCTGGGTCAAAATCTGGAAGCACTTTGGTATGATTTTGGCTATGTTTTCCATATTTTGAAATGTTTAGTTTTGATATGTGGGTTTGTATTTGGTTGTTTGATGTTTGTACATCAACGACTAGGGGTAATTTGTTGGTTTTGCATACGTGGGCAATAGGTTCTAACCTATAGGCGATCCGTGTGCCGTTTTGGATTTCAGAACTTGATTTTAATAGTGTTGCGATATATGTTGTTATTGTAGGTACCTTCGCATGGATTCCGAGGCGACGGAGCGTGGCGTCATCAACTTCAGCAAGCGAAGACCAAGGTGAGTAGATCTATATCTACGGGGGAAGTCGGGTGGATGGCGTATAGCACCCCCACACACTTTGATGGAAACCAATTTATATATAGATTATGATTAGTGAAACCTTTAATAGGAAACTATAGATTGAGTTAAAAAGATAGTTAGAGAACCATATTAGAAACTAAAGATAGTTAGAAGTGATATGATACGACTAGTATGTGATGATGGGACTTGAGGATGATATTTGTTGATATTGCCGTTTACGGTACTATAGGACTAGATAGTCGACGTAGATGCGTCATCCGAACCAAACTTTTTGTAAACTGAAGAATCGTATGCATCTTTTAAACAGATACAATGAGGGATGTTACGGATTTTCAAATGATATATTTTCTTTAAAAACACCATAGCCCCTACTTTCAAAACTACGATTCGCATCTTTCAAAAACTGTTTGTATGGTTCGGGTGTGTATGTTAGATTAGATACTTATGCATATAGTAAAGGTAGAATGCATTTGTAAAATTGACTTGATGAGGGATATAAAAGCGATGAAAAGAATATATGATGTGTTATGATGATTGGGTGATATGTTGGTATACGGATGCGAGTCGATTGAGATGATTGATACCCTGCCGGTCCCCTGATATGAGATTATTGCGGATGTGACCTGGGACATAGGTATATAAAGATATTTATATATGTCGTGAATCATGTGTGATATGTCGTACGTGACGTTAGGTCCGTACCCCTCATTGTCGTAAAGGTTGATAGGATCCCTAATGTTTTAGTGCCGCCGTACGATGATTTTCCGTGCGAGATGAGTTTGACTTGAGGTTTGATCCATACCCTTGACTAGAGGATGCCGTAAGATGATTGTACCGTACGTGATGTGGTGTGGCTAGATGCCGATTGTTAGACTCACCGACTCGGTCATGTTAGATACGTATACCCGTCAGCATTTGCACATGATTTACCTTATGCCGGCTTTATGTTATTCGCATTGAATTACTTATACCGGTGACAGTACACGTGCACCATTATCGATGATGCATATGTTACACGTACACAGATTGCAGGCTAACACACTTAATCATCGATAATTGCCATGTCACTCCACAGTAGGATTGTTGCATCATGATATGACTCTTCGCATAACATGCTTGTGTACATACACATTGTATATTCATATTTGTGCACATATACTTTGATATATCCATACTTGCGCACATACACATTGTATATTCATATTAGTGCACATATACTTTGATATATCCATACCTGCGCACATACGCATTTGTATATCCATATTGGTGCACACATACATTGGTACCTCTATACTTGCGCATATACGTATTGTACCTACATAGATAACTGGTTTTATTGGGAAATTGGGAACCGCATATTATATTTTAAAAACTGAAATCATTTAAATGAGCGGTTTTCCCTTAATATGTCATATCACTGTTCCATGTTGCATGATATATGGATATGCTTACATTTCTATTATATGTCGCATACATCATTCTCTATGATTTTACGCATTGAGATATGCTGTTTTCATGAGATTTCTGGATTTGAGAACCGTGGACATTTTAAAAGAAAGCATATACTGTTTTAAAAACCCGTTTTCTCTTGATATGATATTTCAGTGCGTCCACCATGTGTTTTCTCGGTTCTGAGAGTGACATGTGAAACCCGATTCGAGGAGTTGGATGAGGCCGATTGCGGGTATATGGTAGACCCGGTATGGTACCCGGGGCGAGAACGGATTCCTGTGTTGCGGACGGTGAGCCTGGCAGTGGGACTACTACCTAACGGTAATAGTATTTGGGCTTGGCGGATATCCGGGGGATACCGACCGGAGTCGAGAGATGATATGGTCCGATCCGGACTGACGGAGCCCGAGATATGAGGATTTACGTGTCGTTGCTAGACACGGGTTTCATGTTGTTTTCGGGTGTCGATTTTGGACACCCAGGTTCCATGATTTTGATGTGTCGTGAGGGACACCGTTGATTTATATCCTCATACTTTCATGCACACTCTTTTATGATATTTACGTGCCTACAGAAATTGATTATATGATTGGACGAGATCCACATGCATACATACATTGATTATATTGTTGGATTATATCAGCATACATATAGGTATTGATTACATTGTTGGCACATATGATGACCCGGTCACCCTAGATATCATAGTATTACCTTTATGATATAGTTGACCTAGGAGTCATTGTTTATTCGATTTCTACTTGTAGATGTTTTTCTACTCATGAGTTGGAAACTCACCCCTGTTGTTCCACAGTTTTTGTAGGTTGCCCGCATGGATCAGTAGCGGCATCGCTGGCACACAGTTGCATTCGGGTGTTTATCTTTGGTAAGTAGGACATTTGTATCGTACCCACTCTTGTATTTATATTTCATATTGTATCTAGTCAACTTCATCAATCAAAATTAGTAATTGTATAAGTAATGAGACTTATTGAGATTAAGGTTGCGAGACTCAGAGCAAGGGGTTTTCTGCTGCTTGTGGTTTTGATGTCTTGCTTATTTCTTTATCTTTTTGTGGAGATCTTCACCGTTGGGCGTCGTATACTTACATATACTGTCTTGCGTGGTTGTGATCCGCCGTTTGGCGAAGAGGTAGCTCCCGCTTGGGGATGCTATTATTCATGTTATGTATTTGTGGTTTTGGATCAAAATATATAAAGGAGGTGCTGCCCAAATTTTTGAAAGACGAAACACGTTTTCAGACTATTAAATTTTCACTTGCATTGTTATGTTCCTTATCTATGCCTTGAGAAAACTTGATTTCATTATACCTTTATTTCAAAACTTCACCTCCTTTATTTTCTTAAAAAGGTTTAGATTTCTGGGTTTCAGCTTACTTGAATTACGTTACGCCTTTAGACGTTGCGTGATTTAAGTGCTGGTCAGGAGCTAATATTTCGGGTCGTGACAGAAACTCCTTTCCTATCAAGAGTATGTCATCCACATACAATACGAGGATCACAACCATACTCCCTACTAACTTTTTGTATATACAAGGTTCATCTACCATTTTGATGAAGTCAAACTCTTTGACTATCACATCAAAACAGATGTTCCAACTCCGCGATGCCTACTTTAACCTGTAAAGAAACTTGCACACGTTTCCGCTGCTCCCATTGTCGACGAAGCCCTCTGGCTGTGTACTTATAGACGCTCTCTTCCAAATAACTATTTAGAAAAGTAGTCATGACACCCAACCAACAGATATCATAGACATGGTACGTAGCAATGGCAAGTAGGATCTGGATGGACTTAAGCATAGGCATTGGAGAAAAGGTTTCATCATAATCCACACCTGGTTAATGACGAGTACCCTTTTCAAAAAGTATAGGTTTGAAAGTCTCAACTTTTTCATGTACACCAAGTAATCTTCTCAAGGTATACTTTCTCCTGATAAGGATTTAACCCTTCAGATAAAACAACCAAAGTCCATACTTTGTTGGTGTACATAGATTCCATCTCAGATCGCTTAGCATCCAGCCATTCTCACAGAGTCCACACTCCTGATGGACTGCTAGAAACTAGTTGGGTCATCATCTCATGATGCAATCCTCGTTCCCACTGTCATAGAGAAAATTGAAGTATCTCTCAGATGGGTGAGGAACCCTACCAGATCGCAGGAGAGGCCGTGGTTCGTCGGGAACTATTGAATGCTCCGGTTTTGCCAAATCTTCAGCTGTAGTTTGTATAGTTGGAACTCCTATCAGTTCTACCTCATGACCACTAATTTCTTTACAAGAAATTCCTTTTCTAAAAAGGTGGCATGTCGCGAAATAAAACACCTTTTGATCCTTGGTGCGGTAGAAGATTTTTCCTTGCGAATACTTGGGATATCCAACAAACTTCCATAGGACTGACCTTGCCTCAAGCTTGTCCGGATTTTGCTTTTGGCATAGGCCGGACAACCCCAAATCTTAACAAACATAAGACATGGGCTATTCCCATACCATATCACATATGGAGTGGTAGGCACTGATTTGGTTAGAACCCAATTCAATAGGCATGCAGCTTCACAAGTGCGTAACTCCCAAAAGAAAATAGGTAACTCAGTAGTACTCATCATAGAGCACACCATATCACATAGGGTGCGATTGCTCCGCCCCGATATACCAACGTGTTGTGGTGTATACGAAGGAGTAATGCTGAGAGAGAATCTCATTCTCTTTTAGAATAGTCCAGTGTAAGTTCACGGTGACGCCCCGGCCGTCGATCCGACGCCGGAAACGTGGAAACGAAAAACTTTGCAAACTAGCAAACCGGCACCACCGCGCACTTTTATCCCGGATCGGGCCATTAACCTAACTACTAGCAAACTAAAAGATGGATAGAGAGTTATACCAAGCGATCCGTGTCCTTCGGTCTTCGTCTCCATTCCGATCTCCCGCGGAATCTCCGTCCGTCACCTCCTCGTCGGAAAGGGCACCACGTAGCCGAATTCTTTTACGGGCTCCCACCTCTGGACCGAGGCAACTCGGGCGTGAAGTTGGCTAGCCGACGTGTCCAAGATTTGCTGTAGATGTAGTGTAGTAGGCTATGTCTTTTTAGGGTATATGAAGTTGCCTTTGAAGATGATGGAGGTGAATCAAGAACTTTGCAGAGGTGAAAAATGTAGTAAGTCAAAAATTATGAGATCAATAACAATTTCCCACTCACTAGGAAAATGAACACACTATCTCACTCCCCTTAGAATTGGCCGGACCTTTAAAAAGATGGTGGAGGATAAAATGGAATCTTAATCAAGAGAAGAAAAAGAGATTAATGAAAAGAAAAATGGTCACCACATTTCTAATCCAAATCTTATCAAAAACCAATATTACAAATGCTATGATTGATTCAAAAGGAATCTTATGATGATAGAAGCCACAATCACAATAAACCCTCTCCACAAAAGTTATTTTCAAACTTGCAAGTAACCCCCTCCATCATAAAGTCCGGCCGTGAAGGAACAAAAGAAAACTGGCCGGAACGGAATGCAAACTGGCAACCTCAGAAAACTAATCCCGTAATAAATTACAGGAAAACCCCGCTACTGCATATACATGCCCGCATTTGTATTCCCACTGAACACAAATGCAAAGAGACAAAACTACACTGTCTAATACTAGGATTCGGCTTAAGCTAAAGCCGGCTAGTAAAATCTGTCCGATCACGATCCGTGTAATACCACATGTATCTGATCGAACCCTACCATATCACCATACGGCCTCTACAGCATTTCGCCCGAAACCTGAGTAACTGTGTGTGGTGGACTCTAAAGAGTCGTCAATGCTATGGCTGTGGATTTAACCACTAGCACGTCAGAGGTATTAGCCATACGTGACGGGCTACCAGCTATTGACCAAAAGGGACGTCGATGAGCGAACTCATCCTGACACCCTACTGAGCCTGTCAGTGACAATATCCGTACAGTCCGGTCCGTTCGTCTATGAGCATGGCATGGCGGGCTTAGGGGGTTGGTAAAAGTCAGACCCCCAAAAGCGGTACAAGTCGTGTCGGAGTGTAGCCCAAAACACCCTGCGATACTACTGGAATACCTACCACTAAATTTCCTGCCTTGGCCAAGAACTTTTCATGTACTGGCTCTCCTAGACACAGCGCGACCTCACCCCCAATACCGGGAGAGACAAACCCCTGCAGATCCGCTCACTGCCTCCATGTGGCTCGGGACTGTACCCAACTAAAACCTGTTTGCACGTCTCCTTTGAGCGTGGTAGGGTAGTAATCAAAGTACAGTGGGAACTCACAAGAGACAAATGACGATCTCAGGTCGATGTACTAACCTGTACACATGTTACCAGGGAAGTGCTATCTGACTTCAGGTATAATACCAACTAGCAGGTTCCCGGCGAGTCATGTCCGGTGTACTCATAACCCAATGAGCACATGTATACATCTTTGGTGAACCAACTGACACCAGTGGCTTGTGAGACCAGCCACCGCCCCTCGTCGGGGTCTCGACTGTATACACTAGTCTGCTCTGGAGTATCGATGCCCTGTCTCGAAACTCCCACGACTAGGGACCTTTTAAGGATGTGCGTATAAACCCCATCTCCCACGTATATGATCGCCCTCATACTGCTAGTAGTCAAGCAAGAATCCTAGGGGCTCTATCAACGTGCAATAGTGACTTATAAGGTCACCTAAAGCAGTACACGATGATAAAGATAAACCAGATAGCATACTATCATCTTAAGTAAGACTGTCCTACTGGGACATGTCCTCCCTCAATCATTGCAATCACGTGCCTGTGATCCAATAATTCACTCTGAGGGCATTATCTTCAACAATCTCCCACTTGCACTCAAGGCTAATTATTGCGATGTCGCATACTCATAGCCCGTGTGATGCCGAACACCCAACTCCTCTGCTAGTCAGTCTCACAAAGCTCGTTTGCGAAACTATTGCGTTCGAGGAATAGCCTCAGTGAGTGGATCCGCTTTGATGTTTCTTTCTATATCTCTCTATATCTCATGTTCGCGGAGAAAGCCATCTCCCGAAATGAGCAATACCTGTCTTAGAGTGTCTGGATGTCTGATGGGACCTAGTTCATAAATGAACTCTAAATCCAAACTTCTTAGACTGTATCGTCGACTGATCTTAATCAGTATCCTGCGTCATGCCTCCCTCAGTATCCACCTGGACCATCTGTCCAAAATACTGCCCCTCGTCAGAGGGAAAACTATAACTCTGACAACCTCTCTGTCATCCAGGTCACCTTGGAGGCCTGGAATGATAACTGTTTCCCGAAGGAGAATGCTGATATCATATCCCTAGAACATTCACTTATGTTCTAAAACTGCTTCCGAATGTTTCTCCAGGATTGGATCAATATCAACTTACTGCATCTACTGCAAAAACAACATCTGGTGTGGTACTTGACATTTCATGATTGACTCAATTGCCTAAGCAAGTGATATGCCAATCATGCACATCCCTCTCCCTTTTAGTTTGTAAAACACCTTTAGAGAGGCTGACTCCATCACCTGCACGTATACTACCGTGCCAGGAGTTGTCCATTTTAAAAACTCTTAGAATGCCTTCTAAGTATCCTTATTGGGAAACCACCCAAATCTAGATCTAAAACCATAGATCTAGTAACCAGAATGTCTGATATAATATCCAAGTCCTGTGTGGAGAAACCACTGTGTGATGACCAAAGTATAACCGATCGTAGTAAAGGAATCTAACTTCCTACTCTGTGTATGTCATCCAAATACCAGGACATCACACCCTACTACCTTCTTAACAGATCCATCCCTTATTCTGATGAAGTCTAACCTATGACTGTCACACTAGAAATAGATGATCTATCTCCGCTATATCTTTTTTAGTCTATAAATAGACATAAGCCACTTGTCCACCAGGCTTCCGCTGCTCCCACTGACTATGTCAACCCTCTGGCAGAGCTATCTAGACATAAACTTCTGAAGCCAGCTCAGAACGATGCTATACTCATCCTCCAGCTTGGTCTCACAGTCTGGAACAACAGCAATGGCAAGTCTGAGTAAACAAGAACCTCCCTGCCACCGTCCTTGAGCATACCGAAGTACCTCTCGGGTTCCTGAGGTTACCCACTTTATCCATGGAGTGGCCAATGGAATGTCAAACCAGATTGAATCTTTAGGTTCTTATCAAATCTTCAGTAATCGTTTGCGGTTCTGGAATCACTTCCAGTTCTACCATACTCCCACTACTGTTTTCTGAAAAAATCCATTTTTATTAAAACTGTGGCGAGTCTAGAACAATATCACTATTGATCTTCCAGATGGTAGAAGGTCAACCCTCGTCATAGCCCGGGTTAACCCACAAACAGCCATTACAGAAATGTGCCTTGAGTTATTCAGAGTCCGGTTTTAAGTATTAGCCGGACAACTCCCCATACCTTAACAATGTCAAGATATGAACTGTTATATATCCAATATAGAAACAGAGGCACTGATTTAATTGAACCAGATTCAAATCATGCAGCTGTCTCCAGTGCATGTCAACTAAATGGAAGGAGGCCGATCAGCGTTACTCAACTTAGGAATGCTTCCAATTATGAGTAACCTGAAAGAGAAGCAAGTTCTCTTAATCATTACTATCAACTGAACACCATTCAGAAGTATCTACATCTTTAATCACCTTGAAGAATCCCGATACTTGCAATACCTGGGTCTCTACTTTTACTCATATACCTATAACTTCTCAAAATTCAGACCCTGTGTTTCTACGAAACACCTGTCTAAAACTAGAGAAGTCATAAGTAAACCGAATATAGTACGAGGACCAACCCCTCTGTCCTAATGGACACTGGACAACATACAATACTCTGTATAAGTCCCCTTGAGTCGAATAACTCATTCCCTGTGTGTCGTAGGTTGAAAACTGTACTTATGGTTAAGAAAAATTACACCGCTATTCAATGCTCCTTACCTAACCATCCACTGATATAGGTAAATATCATCGACATAATTTCAAAATGTATATCTCACTCTATAAAAATAGACGTACAGATATATCAATTTGAAATTGGTGCACAACAACGGATATTCAAAACCAAATATTTGCCGTTCGGCAAACATCCCAGGTGACTTCCTCAAATAACAGCAATTACAACGAATCCCGATATAATGAGGATGATCACCTAATTCCCAATAACTCACTCCTACTCATCATCTGTAAAACCATACAGATGTCAGAATTATATCTGGTAAATACATACCCTGGAGCAAGTGTCTAATTGGAAAATCAGTTTTCTTTTAACAGTACACAGTGAAATTGAAACATTGAAATGTTTCGATGGGGTATCCCGGTATTCCTAGTAATGCCTCTTCCATTATCCAGATTCACAACTGTAACCGTATAATTCTTTGCCATCTCTCCAAATCCCTTTATATGTCTTTAGTCGTTACCTTCTGCACACCCCTTTAGGCCAAATGGTTTTCTTCCTTCCCTACCGTTCGGCACCAGCCTATGATTTGGAAGAAGACTATCCAAAAAGCATAAAGGGTGTACTGTCCTAATCCTAGGAGCACTCGCATCGCGAGAGATGGTGAAGATAAAAGACACCTGAATGTACTTTATTCCTATTTCTCCTGAACCAGGATCCATCCCCGAACTGGAACAAGTTCCTTTCGAGTTCGTATATAACCATACGATGGAGTATCCAATAAACTGTGGATCTTTGTAGTGATACGAAGTGTCCTGGAGAAATACAAAGGTGAAATGGGAGTGGTAAAGAAATACTTGGTTTGGTCGTGAATATCAGTCACAATTTACTTTGCCCTCTTACTAATCCCTTGCTTTGTCTTTACTTAATACTTTCTGCACACCATCTTTATGCTAATTGGTTTTCTTCATTCCCCACCATTCGGCACCAGCCTAAGGTTTGGAAGAAGACTATCCAATTTGCGTAATGGGTGTACTATCTCCTAAATCAAGGAGTACTCGCAACCTGAGAGAAGGTAAATGGAAAAGACAACTGAATAGTCCTATTCGTTTTCTCCAGAACCGGAAACCATCCTCGAATAAATTCCTTCGAGTTCGTATATAACCATACGATGGTTTTGTCCAATGTAAGTGGACGTTCGTAGTAATACGAGGTGTCCTGGAGAAAAGGGTAAAAGTAGGAGTGGCAATGAGCTTTGCAACTCTGACAATCCAAAATCTAGTGTTTTAGAAGGTTCGGTCAACTTGGTCACTGAGTCATAGTCTAGGGTCGGGTCAATGGTCGCTGCCAAAGAGAGAGAGAAAAGATACACTCAGCGTGCACTCTAATCTAGATCAGAATGGTTATCACTTTATCTAATCTGGAAACCTCCCACTGTAACGTCAAATTCTTCTCTAAACCCGAAAGAAGAATTAGCCGGGATCACCCGAGGAGTAAACCAACTCATCAGTGGGAATCGAGATCCAATTATTATCGCATGATAATGTGACGAAATCCGCAAACATTATCACACGCCAGAAGGTATGCGCATATCTGGCAAGTTTCAGTTTCTTTAGAAACTATCGATGTGATTTTTGCCCCATGCTCTTATGACCTTGACGAAGGCCAACATATTATAAGTCACATGTCAAGTTCTACCCGTCATTGTCCAGGTTAATTTGAACCCACCCATACATAACCTTGATGAAGTTCAAAATAGTAGTACGACTGTCCCAAACCAACGCATCTATCTATGCTGTAGAAAAGTAACAAATAGCTACCATACACTATGCCTTGACGAAGGCCAACATACATAGCATGAATACTAAGTGCTACCTTCCTGAAATGATGGAGGGCTACGAATGGTTTCTGACGAAAAACCTTTAACGTAATGAACTTGATATCGTTGAAGGAACTGGATAGCTTTATCAAAATATAGTAACGAAAACCTTTGCTAAAGAGGTCACTCCCGGTGAATGGATCTCGGCTCTTTCCCCGTAGAATGAGGTGCAGGATATTCCAACTGAATACCACGATGCAAAGCAAAAGTAATCGGCTATAGTGAAGTTATTGCCCTGACGCAAACTTTTGTCCAAGGGGTCACTCTCGGTGAAGGGATCTCAGCCCTTGCCTCGTCGACTGAGGAGCAGGATATTCCAACTAAATACCACTGTGCAAAACAAAAGTGAACGCCCTTACAATAACAGCTTTTTGAAAAGTGTTCCAACAACATCAGAATAGGTTTGTCTTGCTTGCATTGATCCGAATCAATGCAGTCCCATCAATTGATCACACCACAAAAGAACGAAAATAATGATACACGTATATGCCATCCGCATTCGCCACTGGGTCCCGTCATCACTCGTTAGGTTACTTAACTAACGACAGAGCGAGGACTGGACTAACGCTGATGCAAAACATATACAACATCTACTAGTATATATATCAATATATAATATTCGCTCAAGTCGTGATAAAATGCAACATCACAGAAATGTAATAAGCATCACAGAACAATACAGATATCTGGGATCCCCAGGTTTCATAGAGCCGCTACTGAAACCCGACGTTCTTGTGGTCGTGTGGATAGCCTGTGCAATGAAATCCTAGACCCCTACGGACGCAGCATGTTACCCGCCAAAACCTGAAGCGAGGAAGCCCCCTTCAACAACGTGAATGGACTACCCAGCACTTCTCGGAATCCGGTAACTTGGGCATGTAGGGTTCCTAGGCACACCCAAGAGGTTCCACAAGGCATCGACCATGCCAAATTCAAAATTTTCCGGTGCCTAAGAAACCCTAATGCGATCGTTAACTAGAGGATAGGCGAAAGAACAAGCAAGTAAACAACTTTATTGCTAAATGAATGGAAATACAACCTTTGTGGATCCGGTCCTCCACTTCCTCAGCTCTGTGATGACGTCCCTCCGCTGCGATCATTGGATCCCGGACTCTATCAATGGTTTCGTTGAAGAAATGATCGGGCTAGGTCGTCGACTTCAATGCCGAAGATGATCTACGTCAAGGCAACTCAAGATCAAGCTCCACCTTCACCAAGTCATGAACCTTGTGAAGAAAATACCCTATACTGCATGGCAAGTGGTAGAGGATGAAGAAATAGGAAGTGGGTTCACTTTGGATTTGGATTTCTCACTTAGAATCATCACTTGGAAATTTCTAGCAATGGTTTTTCTTCTTCATGAAGAAGATGAAGAAGAAAGAAAATGAATAATGAATTAATAAAATAGAAAATCAAGTGATGCCTTATCATAATGCAACCATGGGTGAGGCTAACACATGTAGAGAATAAACTAGGGTTTAGGTTTAATTGTTAGGTTAAGGCAAAAGACAAAATGGCTAGACTTATGAAAGCTTCATGAAGCTTCAAGAGAAAAACAAAGAAAGCCACCATATTTGTTTTTGCCAAAATGAATAAAGAAAATAAATAAAGATAACAAAACCCTAACCATTAACCTAAACAAGGATTAAATCAAACTTACACCCAAGTTTGCATGTATCATCAAACATGATACAATCAAGTGCACAAAAATATATCATATATACAATGTGCACAATCAAGTGAGAAAATAATCTTAAGTGAACCAATACTAGTTAATGTAAAGTAATATATCAAATATATAATTATACATTAAATCATTAAATCAACACTTGATTTAATGATCGGGTCATACTGCATATAACCGACTAATATCAAGTGTATCAATGTATCGAATCAACACTTGATCTGGTAAACCTGCTATATCATATATAACCGTCCAATGATACAAATCGTGAGAATAGAATACAGTATCACATACTGGTATTATTCTCGGTCCCGCACATATCTCATATGCGCTCCTATTTCGTTTCGCCTGAGCCAAAAAACCTCTGTGTAGGACTCTAAAGACTCGTCAATACGCCGGCAGCAGGTGATGATCATATCAAACACCCACAAGCCGCAAGCGGTCTTCTAAACGTAACGGCCACCCGGGTATTGAGCGATCAGAAGATCAACGAGAAAGCTCGCTCACACTCCTGTGAATCCAACCAGTAACACTTACCGTACAGTCCGGTCTCGTCGTCTGATATGTCGCATATTTTGCCTAGGGGTGGTAAACGTCAGACCCCAATAGCTCGATAAGTCGTGTCGATATGAGGTCTATAACAGTTCGAGAAAATACTGGTAACACTTACCAGTAAATCTCAACAACCCTGGCCAGGGATTTCCGGTTATAGCTAATCGAACACAGCACAACATCAACTCCCTATACCGGGAGAGACGAATCCCCTCCTATCGCTCATTGCCTCCATGTGATTCGGGACTGTACCCAAAATCCACCGTTTTGCACGCCCTCTTGGACGTGGTAAGGTGGAAATCAAAGCACAGTGGGAATCACACAAGACTCTATGACGATCTCGGGTCTACAGACAAACCTGTACCAGTGTCACCAGAGAACTGCCATCTGACGTAAGGTATAATACCATCTGGGAGTTCTCGGCGAGTCCGTCCAGTGTACCTAGTCTCCACTGAGCACCCGTATATCATCTCTGATGTCAAACACCAATGGATATGGGATCATCCATCACCCATCTGTATGGGTCGAGAAGGTATACGCTAGTCTACTCTGGTATATCAATGCCCTGTCTCGATACACCCACGACTAGGGACCTTGAATGATGTACTTATGGACTACCATGTCCCCACTAGTATGATCCGCATCATAGTCCAGGTAGTCAATTACACATCCTAAGGGCTTTACCAACTTGTAACAGAGAGACAATCAGTGTAGACGTTAAGGTAAAGAGTAACCAGATAGCATACTATCATATCGAGCAAGAAAGTCATCCCTATATATGTCCAAGCATCCACTACAATATACATCCTATGTATAGTGATGGCCTCTAGGGCATACATATAACTAACAGGGCACCCCTCCTGGGTCAACCTATACCCCCTACGAGTGCGGCGAATATCCCGCCAATTCTAGAGTAAAGCCCCTCCGTCTCAATGCCATGAGATGCGGGCCCGTTTCCCTCTAGAATCCGGCTATCCGTGCACCCCTCCGTGGGGTAATCCTAGTACAGAAAGTAAAATATACATACAACGGGTATATCGACCTCGACCCGGTCGTGCCCTAAAAGAATAATACAAACAGGCAGTGACGGCAGTCCACATGTCGGACGCACGCCACGCAATATAAAATGTACATATAAAACAAAATTGTACTACTATTGCATCCAGGCTATCCCCCACGACCAATCCGCAACATCACAGCACAACATAGAATATTAACGTGAATGTCACGTTCGAAAATCCGTCTAAAAGGGCTATAGCAGATAGACAGGATTTACCGATCAAATGACATTCATGGTCACAGATATAATGTTAATACTGTGAACTAACATGTTTAAAATTCTCGATCGATCAAATTTACCGAAGTGGGCCCCAAGCACTATTGTAGCACTCACAGAAAATCTGGGCCCAAACAGAATATCCCAAAACCCTATTCTCATGTCTAAAGCCCTCTGGAAAAATTTGGCACAATGAGGACACTTTCGCACCGCGGAACCACGGCCAAACCAGGGGTTTGGCCGTGTTTCCGCGGTCGTACTAAAGGATCACTGGATGGAATTTTCCCAGAATTCTTAGAATTTCCTGAATGTGTTTCTGCAATGACGTGAAAAATTTTTAGAGCCTAAAAAATTTCGACAGAAACCTTATGCACACGAAATACAGTTTTTGGGATTTTTGTTCGATCGAGTCTTTAAACATACTAGAGCAAGCTAGGCAAGGTTAATGGCGTGGCTCTGATACCAATGTATGTGCACGGTGAAGCCCCGGCCGTCGATCCGACGCCGGAAACGCGGAAACGAAAAACTTTGCAAACTAGCAAACCGGCACCACCGCGCACTTTTATCCTGGATCGGGCCATTAACCTAACTACTAGCAAACTAAAAGATGGATAGAGAATTATACCAAGCGATCCGTGTCCTTCGGTCTTCGTCACCACTCCGATCTCCCGCAGAATCTCCGTCCGTCACCTCCTCGTCGGAAAGGGCACCACGTAGCCGAATTCTTTTACGGGCTCCCACCTCTGGACCGAGATAACTCGAGCGCGAAGTTGGCTAGCCGACGTGTCCAAAATTTGTTGTAGATGTAGTGTAGTAGGCTATTTCTCTTTGGGGTATTTGAAGTTGCCTTTGAAGATGATGGAGGTGAATTAAGAACTTTGGAGAGAGATGAAAAATGTAGTAAGCCAAAAATTGTGAGATCAATAACAATTTCCCACTCACTAGGAAAATGAACACACTCTCTCACTCCCCTTAGAAGTGGCCGGCCCCTTTAAAGAGATGGTGGAGGATAAAAAGGAATCTTAATCAAGAGAAGAAAAAGAGATTAATGAAAAGAAAAATGGTCATCACATTTCTAATCCAAATCTTATCAAAAA
The DNA here is from genome assembly GCA_030015575.1 of Agapanthus africanus. Taxonomy (NCBI): domain Eukaryota; kingdom Viridiplantae; phylum Streptophyta; class Magnoliopsida; order Asparagales; family Amaryllidaceae; genus Agapanthus; species Agapanthus africanus. The sequence continues at coordinate 548,012,682 of CM057337.1, forward strand.
CCAATCTCATAAATGCTAGGATTGAATCAAAAGGAATCTCATGATGATAGAAGCCACAATCACAATAAACCCCCTCCACAAAAGTTATTTGCAAACTTGCAAGTAACCCCCTCCATCATAAAGTCCGGCCGTGAAGAAATAAATGAAAACTGGCCGGAATGGAATGCAAACTGTCAACCTCAGAAAACTGATCCCGTAATAAATTACAGGAAAACCCCGCTACTGCATATAGCCCGCATTTGTATTCCAACTGAACACAAATGCAAAGAGACAAAACTACACTGTCTAATACTAGGATCCGGCTTAAGCCAAAGCCGGCTAGTAAAATCCGTCCGATCACGATCCGTGCAATACCGCACATATCTGATCGAACCCTGCCATATCTCTATACGGCCTCTACAGCGTTTTGCCCGAAACATGAGTAACTGTGTGTGGTGGACTCTAAAGACTCGTCAATGCTATGGCTGTGGATTTAACCACTAGCACGTCAGAGGTATTAGCCATACGTGACGGGCTACCAGCTATTGACCAAAAGGGACGTTGATGAGCGAACTCATCCTGACACCCTACTGAGCCTGTCAGTGACAATATCCGTACAGTCCGGTCCATTCGTGTATGAGCATCGCATGGCGGGCCTAGGGGGTTGGTAAAAGTCAGACCCCCAAAAGAGGTACAAGTCGTGCCGGAGTGTAGCCCAGAACACCCTGAGATACTACTGGAATACCTACCAGTAAATCTCTTGCCTTGGCCAAAGACTTTTCATGTACTGGCTCTCCTAGACACAGCGCGACCTCACCCCCAATACCGGGAGAGACGAACCCCTGCAGATCCGCTCACTGCCTCCATGTGGCTTAGGACTGTACCCAACTAAAACCTGTTTGCACGTCTCCTTTGAGCATGGTAGGGTAGTAATCAAAGCACAGTGGGAACTCACATGAGACAAATGACGATCTCAGGTCGATGAACTAACCTGTACACATGTCACCAGGGAACTGCTATATGACGTCAGGTATAATACCAACTAGCAGGTTCCCGGCGAGTCCTGTCCGGTGTACTCATAACCCAATGAGCACCTGTATACACCTTAGGTAAACCAACTGACACCAGTGGCTTGTGAGACCGGCCACCGCCCCTCGTCGGGGTCTCGACTGTATACTCTAGTCTACTCTGGAGTATCGATGCCCTGTCTCGAAACTCCCACGACTAGGGACCTTTTAAAGATGTGCTTATAGACCCCAGCTCCCACGTATATGATCGCCCTCATACTGCTGGTTGTCAAGCAAGAATCCTAGGGGCTCTATCAACGTACAATAGTGACCTGTATGGTCACCTAAAGCAGTACACGATGATAAAGATAAACCAGATAGCATACTATCATCTTGAGTAAGACTGTCCTACTGTGACAGGTCCTCCCTTAATCATTGCAATCACGTGCCTGTATCCAATAATTGACTCTGAGGGCACAATATCCAACATCCAGGAATTCCATGCTCAAGTATTCTCCTCCCTGATCACATCAAAGGACATAATACTTATACCTATTGAGGTTCTCTATTTCTGACTTATATTCTTTGAATTTATCAAAAGCTTCAGACTTGTGTTTCAACAGGAACACATTGTGTAAATCTTTAGAGATCATCAGTGAATGTAATGAAGTACAAAGAAGTAGTCCTGGCATGTGTAGACGGGGGACCAACATACATCAACATGTATTAGTCCTAAGAGTTCACCAACTCTTTCTCCGTTTCCAATAAACGGAGCAATGTTCATCTTATCTTTGTGACATGACTGGCAAGTTTCACAAGATGTAAGTTCAAACTGATTTAAATATGCATCTTAATGCAACTTAGTTAGTCGGGTCATATTGATATGACCTAGTCTACAATGCCTCAAGAAGGATTCGTTCATTTCTGAACTCTTCCTCTTGTGCGTGTTTTGTACGTTAAGAACTGTAGTTTGATTTAGAACGTATATGCTTTTAGATAACGTGCCTAAACCGATCAACTCTTGATATGGGAAATGTTCAAAACATTATCCAACAATACAAAATTATATCCTTCTTTACTAAATAAAGAGACTGTTATGATATTGTATATCAGGTTCAGTATCTAATAACATTTGTTCAGAATCAATGTATTTTGGTAATACATGGTGATAACTGCCAACATACTTGGCTGCAACAATTGCACCATTTCCAACTCTTGAAATTTATCACCCATTCTCAGTTCTCTACCTATCTATAGCCCATTTAACATATTACATATATGGGACCCTGATCCGGTATCTTATACCAAGGACGTAAAGGATACTGAGAAACAGTTCTTGGAAATGAACACACCCGAAGAAGATGCATCATCATGCACTTTCTTCGTTTGGGCGGCACAGGAATCCTGGTAATCCCCTATTTCCTGCTCGATCTTATAACAATTATAAGTTAGAGCGGGACCAACGTTCCCCAGCACAGTATAACAAGCGGGTTCGGTCAATACATCCATATTATTATCTTGATTAAGGCGTGACATGGTCGCTACCTGGAAAGAAAGAGAAGAAAATACTCAGCGTCTGCTCTTGTAAGATTAGATTGGTTATTATTTTATCTAATCAGGATGGCTCTCGCTGTTTTTATCAAATCTTCCTTCAAACCCTAAAAAGAAAGACTGGCCGGGTATAATTACACCCTACAAGTTCGCCAATCTTTCAGCCAGGCCAGTGCCGGTACTTTGAGGGAGGTTTCCCGTGCTTTCGCACGGACCTAATTAAAATAAACCTCGTTTTCCCACGGGTGTAACCCCGTTGACACCTTTCTAAATACCTACTTAATCGGCTAATTGTAATGTGTATAACTCTCCCAGGAGTAACTCTCACTCGCAGTGGGTATCGGAATCCAACTATGTCATAGGAGGTATGCAATCTCATTGGAAATTTCAACACTTAAAATTCCCGATAATATTTTGCCCCTAGCATCCTATGACCTTGACACAGGCCAAAAAACCATAGTCCGCTGGTCAAGTTCAACCTGTACATTTCCCGATTGAATTAAACCCACTCGCACGACCCTTGACACAGGACAACAAAGTCGCACGACTACCCTAACTCAATCGCATCATATGCTTTAGCAGATAAGCGTAGCTACCGCACACTACGCCTTAACGCAGACCAACAAATGTAGCATGAATATTGTAAAGTACTTATCAGAAATAACGAAGGGCTATGACAGGTTTTTAAGAAAATCTTTTGCGTAATGAACTTGATATCATTGTAGAATCGAGTGATTTTAAAAGTAGTGTTTTTGAGGCCTTAACTAGTTTTTCTAAAGAGGTCACTCCCGGTGAAGGGATCTCAGCTCTTTCCTTATCAAATAAGGTGCAGGATATTTCACAAATACCACTATGCAAAGCAAAAACTATAAAAGCAATAAAAAGACAAACCGAGTTTGTAGCATCTGCTAGTTTCACTAAAGAGGTCCCTCCCGGTGAAGGGATCTCGTCTCTTTCCTTATCGAATAAGGTGCTGGATATTATACACGGAATACCGCTATGCAAAGCAAGAACTAGAGCTACCAGTTTTCGAGACAAGTTTCTACAACATCTTTAGGTTTCTTTTATTTCATTAATCTCATTAATGAGGTCCCATTTATTATGCTTCCCAAGCATCACATATGAAACGAAAGCAATATATATATATATATATAATATAATATAAGCATTCGTCTCAGAATATAATCAATTATCGCATCACAGAATAACGCAGCAGAATAAAACATATGAATTATTGGATATAATAGGATTTCCATATTTTAGATTAAGCCTGTATAAAACACGGATTCCACGGTCATGATGAATAGCCAATCCCACACCCCTAGACCTCTACGAGAGTGGCAAGCAACCCTACCAATTCTAGAGTTAGGAGACCCGGTCTCGACTCCTCGAGATGGTCTCCCACTGGACCCTAGAACCTGGTTACTTGTGCTCCCCGCCTTGGGTCTATCCTAATGCAGAAAGGTAAATAATATACAATGGTGAGATCATCCTCAACCCGGAAGTGCCCCAATAAATTACATACACTGAATTCTACATGAATGAACATGAATAACTCCCATCACATATAAAACCCCGGGCCATTCAATCACGACGATCCAATATAACATATCCCAGCAACACATAACATCACATATCATCAACATAAGTAAATATGCGTATCCTAATTGTCGTTAACATATATCACCGAAACCGGCGATACACCACCTATTACACTTATGGTCGCAGAAAAGAAAGTGAAAAACTACAACAGTTAGAATCCGCAACCACCTTAGACATCATAAACCCGAAATATATCATATTCAGATTTCATACCTAACCAAATGAATTCCTTAGACATCGCATGCCTAACAATTATAAACCCCGCATTTTAGTCTCAATCTAGAAAACACTTTTCAATATCTAGTCGGGCAATTCAACAAGATTCCCGACATCCTGATCGAATGCTCGTCGGAAACTTTAGTAGACGGCCGCACCCCCCGATGCCGTCGACGAAGTGCACTAAGGCAGAACATCGCTGCCCCGAGCACCTGTTCAGACCATAATATTGTATTATTAAATTCCCCATTCTTATTCGTTTTATAAATAAACAGGTGCTTTTGACGCATGTCTGCTACATATTACAGGTTACAGGTTCTTGGAGCGAAAACAGTGAAAACGATGTAAAGACGATGAAAAAGTGGACTTTGACCAACAAGTAGGAGGATCTTAGTCAAGCCTAGACGAAGAACAGTTCACAATCAACAAGGCAACGCAAGGTCCAAAATGTCAAGGCAAACGGTTAAAAGACCACTGCAAGTTTTCATTGAAAGATCTAGAGAAGATCTAAAATCCAAATGAAGAAAAGAACCACAGAAACAGAGACACCAAAAATCCAGAAGTCATCACAGGAATTTTCAGGAAGTGATCTCATCAAAGGGCCGCGGAACCGCGACCTAAGCACACAAATGCCGCGGTTCCGCGGCCGTCTAGTGCCTGGACTCGTAGAATTTTTTACCAAAATGTTTTAGCTGCGCTGAAAAGTTAACCTAAGGGCAAATTTGTAATTGTAGACATGCGGGTCAATTATAACCTAAGGTTTCTATCTCCTATAAATAGAACCCAAATCATTGTAATTTCATATGCTTCCTTTTAATAAAAATTCAGAAATTCTTTATGGAGGGCATCGGTGCCTCTCTTCAATTCAGAAATTCAGATCTGACAACCCTGCGTTTATGATTGGATAAATGCATCTGTAAGTAGATTTAATTTCGTGCCCTAATTTAGATTTCAATTCTTTGCCCTAGGTAGATTTATTTCCTCGCCGTAGAAACTTGCTTAGAGTTAGCTTTAGGGAAGGATTTTGAGAGATGAGATCTCTCATCCCTTTCTACCCATTATTTATTTACAATAGTACTCCATGCATACGCGCGCACACCGCGCCCTACGGCACCCTATCCCTCGATGTAGCGGTGACACCGTAGTGTAAAAGCCCGGTTGCACGCGTTTTCCATGGAGGTTAGGGTAAGGATCTCTAAAGGAAGGACAAGAACCTAGAGGAAGGAACACCTTCCCGAATGGATCTAATCCCCTTTATTGATAATTACCATAAGTCCTCATAGATCTTCATTCGGGTATAGACGGCGTTGAGGTTTACTTGCATTTCCAAACCATCCCTAAACCTAGCCCTAGCAAGAATAGATCTAGATAATTAGTATAGATTAATTAGATTTTAAGATTTAATAACCAATCCGAACACCCTTCGCAATTAGCCCGTTAGCGCGACTAGGAGATTCACAACATCCCTGTGGACCGACCCGTACTCACCGGCTAGCTCCATGCGACGCCGTTTCTGATTACGGTTACAAATATTTTTGATCTATCTTTTAGAAAGCGCAAGCACGCTAAATCATTCAATCAAATGGCGCCGTTGCCGGGGATGGCATAGAAATTTCCTTTTTGCAATTTCGGGTTAATCAAAATTAAAAAAAATCTGAAAAATCTGAAAAAAACCAAAAAATTATAAAAATATATCATCTGTTATTTTTGGAAAGGATACTTTGTTGTTTGAATTCAGGATCTACAAATTCGGATCTGGAAATTTCCAGAAAACAAAAGAGAAATCAGGAAATCAAAACAGAGAAGGATTTTCAAAATAGAACAGTGGAATTTTTCCCGCACCCTGAAGCCTCGACCACGCCGCGATTCCGCCACGCTTACCCATCTTAGACCGCGGAAACACAACCCTCTAGTCAGATCAGAGCGACAGAAAAATTCTAGGGTCTCGAGCCGACTACCTGACCGCGAAACCGCGGTGTAACCCCACATTATACCGCGGAAACGCGGCTATCTAGTGTCTACAGCTCAAGAAAAATTTTCTGTAAGCCCCTCTGTTTCTTCTCTGTAAATTTTGATATATATTTTCTGAGAAATTCCTGCAAGATTTTGTGCGCTTTAAAAATCTTTCTCTTTCCAAATAATAATCTTGTGCAGGATCTTTGCGCCTCGTTTAAACTAGAAATTGATTGCAAGTAATATTTTTTCTGTTGCATGTCTTGTCTCGAAAATCTTTTTGCAACAAATCACATAAAGAGAAAAAGAAAAAAGGAAATTTTTTTTATTAGAAAACTTGCCAACTTTTGCCGCAAATAAATCCTTGCACCACAACAAACATTCTTTCTTTTCCCTTTCTTCTAACATGGGTACCCCACATAATAAATCACTTGCCGAACTTTGGTATCCAGAACCGAATTTTGCGTCGTACGTCAATTTGTTCGGTCAATTTAAAGACGATCCTTCCTTGCCTAAAATATCTTTGAAAGATCAAATAGAGGCTTCTAGGGGAAACAGTTTGACTTTTCAACCCACTTTGTGTCAACCAAGTCAACCTTTACCACCTCCATATGTTGATACCACTTTTTCAACTCCTACCGTCTCTCCTAAGCCGATGTCCATTCCTGAGCATATTGCTCAATCTCGCAGCCGATCTTTCACCCCTCTCTGCTCATCTAGTTCTAGGGATCCACAAGACTATTCACCTTTTTATCCACATGTTGACCCTACACCTGCCCAACCACCCACTTCCTACCAGTCCTACCCGACCTTCCCACCTTCACTGGACACTGCTTCTACACAGCCTGTTGGGAGTTTTGCATATCCACACGATTTCGACTCTTTTACCGAAACCCCCTTACCACCCAAGTCTAATTTGGAAGAGTCGTTGGAGGCGTATATCGCAGCAACAAACAAAATGGTTAGGAATGTGGAGGCGTCCGTGGCCGCCCTTATGCAACCTGCTGAACCGGTAGCTAGTTTTCCGCTAGCTCCAAATTTTTCAATGTATGAGGAGGTGGTTGGACATAATGAAAATTTGAGAGGATTTCCAAATTAAACCAACCCTTACCCAATTGAAGCCCATAACTCCAGTTTTCCATCGAATATCCTAAATGATTCACAAGTTCAAAATAAAAACGAGTTGTGTGATTTTGTAGTGTTTGATTTGCCAAATTGTGAGGAACCCCTTTCGAGTGAAACTGCACCTAATCCGTTTGACCTTTACACTTCCACTCTAGAACCTACATTGATAAACATCCATGCTTTTGAGGAGGTGTCTAAAACAATTGACTTTCACTTGATTGTGGATATAGACACCAGGACTATTTCGGATGATGAACCTGCCGATTTGATTAAAATTTTATGTTCAAATCATCATCCCGAGTCATTAGATGTTTCTCCCGAACTTCATATGCGTCTTGATGTTGATGATACTGGCATGGATGAGTTGAATTTTGAAGAGAATTATAAGGAAAGTATTGAGGAGAGTTTTGAGGATAATATTGAGGTTGAATCATTTTTGTTTGATGTGTCTGATTTTCCAATTCATCCTCCTGAACCTTTAACTGTTATATCACCCTCCCTCCTTTCCATCGTTCCGACCACGCTTGAAGACTGTGAGCGTGAAAAATTTTCCTTTGAATCTGACACAGTTCTCACAGCCGATAACACTTACGAGTGTTTCACTTTTTCGGACGATGTTGATGACTCACCGCCCGAGTTTGAGTCTCATACATTTTCAGATGAGTTAGTTGAACCATCAGACTCGGCTTCTTACAGTTGTTTCGAACCATTGTTGGAATCGTTCCAATTCGAGACAGTTTACTACGGTGAGAATGAGACTATCCCTCAATCACTCCCTTTCGTCCTTCCTATTGTTCCGACCGTGCAAGTGACCGTTACGCTTTCATCTCAAATACCAAGTTCGGCGTACCCATGTTTTCTTGCGAATCTTAAGGGATTTGATCCCATTTCTCGATGAGTTGATAGGTTAGCGCAATCGCTTTTAACACATCGGTCATCACAAATTGCGCTAATTTATTCACTCGATTTACACCCTCAAGATTGCGCGACCCTTCTTTCTCCTTTTCGCCATTCTGCTCCTCCACCGAGACCATATTCTACCATTCTTCTTTCCACACGGTCTCGCGTGTTTCACATTTCTTTCTTCTACACCCCATTATTTCACCAACTTAGGCATTACCATGATAAGATTTTTGAATGGTTGGTGCCAATCTTTGGCTTGTGTAAGGCCATGCTTAAGTTTGGGGGGGAGAACCTTGTTGTATATATGTATATATATTTTTGTTTTCTTTTTCTATAAAAAAATATAAAAAATTCAAAAAAAAATTATAAATAAATAAACAGGTGAGTGCCGGCATTTTTGACCCTCTTGGTTTAGCATAACAGTGAGGACACTGTCAAGTTTAAGTTTTGGGGTATGCTCGGTACGTCTTCTTCCTTCGCATTCATTTGTACATATTTTTGCATTTGCATACTTATTTTAAAACCCATAAAAATTGAAAATTTTCAAAAATTATAAAAATTATTGTATTCAATTTTGGCTTATTTGACTAGAGTTTGACAGATAGGTTAACTAGCTAGGAACAACTAGATCTTTGACGTAGTAAATTAAAAACCCTAAAGATAACCTTCTTTAAAGTTTAACAATAAAGAGTATATGTTTTTGTAGTTTATTTAGAAATAGGCAAATTTTGGGTTCACTTCTTGGGCTAAGTTGAAACGAAGGAAGAGTATTGATACTTTTATTAGAGTATAAGTTTGAAAAATAATTCCTAATTTAAGTCTAGATTCTGAAAATGTATACCCTACAAACTGCACAATCACGCACCTTGAAACTTGGAATAGTAGAAGAGACCTTGAAATGCTCTTGTCTAAAGTCCTTAGTACAATAAAGAAAAAAAAAGTGAATAAAGAATAAAAAAATGGACACTGGTTTTTGTGATTACTTAAGGCTGCAAAAATAGAAAAATATTTAGCGAGGGTGCTTCATCACCTAGTATCTTAGACCAACTGGTTTGGGAGTCACTGCTAAAAGCCTTAGGTGCTACAAGACTAGGAATTACGCTTTAATGTGCAAACACATCTTGTAATCGGTTGTTGGTACCTCAAGAAGTATTAACGGTCGCATGAAGGATGTGTAAGCAAAAATTCAATTAAAATTCACCTACTAATAAGTGCTTTGGACAACGGACGAGAGTATGATTGCTTGATTTGAATTTCCAAGTGTAGGGGTGATCTATACACACACATAGGGGTATGTAATTGGAGTTTATATTAGAGAAAGGGATGAAGAATAGAACTTGTATCTTTAGTAGAGTTGATAGAAATTCCTAAGTGGAGATGGAACTTTAGAAGGAAAACATAAGAGATGTCGAAAGCTAAGTAGGTCTATAGAACATATATAATTTTAAGTTAAATGATGAGAAAGTGTGAAGAATATGGGTGGATAATTTATGAGTCGACGATAATAGAATTCCTTGTTAGAAAACCTAATTGGAAAACAAAAGTCGAAAAACCCAAATTGATAGGATTTTGGGGGTAGTATCCGCTGAAAACCCTCAGGAGACAACACTCCTCCTACTAGGGACACCTAGAGATTTAACGGCTTGTTGCACGAGCTCAGTGCAATCGCATTTCCCTGCGAAAGTGTGGTTAGGACTTTAGTGAATAAAAATAAGTTTGCTCGAGGACGAGCAAAAGATAAGTTTGAGGGTATTTGTTCACACCATAATATTGTATTATTAAATTCCCCATTCTTATTTGTTTTATAAATAAACAGGTGCTTTTAACGCATGTCTGCTACATATTACAGGTTACAGGTTCTTGGAGCGAAAACAGTGAAAACGATGTAAAGACGATGAAAAAGTGGACTTTGACCAACAAGTAGAAGGATCTTAGTCAAGCCTAGACGAAGAACAATTCACAATCAACAAGGCAACGCAAGGTCCAAAATGTCAAGGAAAACGGTTAAAAGAACACTGCAAGTTTTCATTGAAAGATCTAGAGAAGATCTAAAATCCAAATGAAGAAAAGAACCACAGAAACAGAGACACCAAAAATCCAGAAGTCATCACAGGAATTTTCAGGAAGTGATCTCATCAAAGGGCCGCGGAACCGCGGCCCAAGCCCACCAATGCCGCGGTTCCACGGCCGTCTAGTGCCCGGACTCGTAGAATTTTTTACCAAAATGGTTTAGCTGCGCTGAAAAATTAACCCAAGGGCAAATTTGTAATTGTAGACATGCGGGTCAATTGTAACCTAGGGTTTCTATCTCCTATAAATAGAACGCAAATCATTGTAATTTCCTATGCCTCCTTTTAATAAAAATTCAGAAATTCTTTATGGAGAGCATCAGTGCCTCTCTTCAATTCAGAAATTCAGATCTGACAACCCTGCGTTTATGATTGGAGAAATGCATCTGTAAGTAGATTTAATTCCTTGCCCTAGTTTAGATTTCAATTCTTTGCCCTAGGTAGATTTATTTCCTCGCCGTAGAAACTTGTTTAGAGTTAGCTTTAAGGAAGGATTTTGAGAGATGAGATCTCGCATCCCTTTCTACCCATTATATATTTACAATAGGACTCCATGCATACGCACACACACCGCGCCCTACGGCACCCTATCCCTCGAGGTAGCGGTGACACCGTAGTCTAAAAGCCCGGTTGCACACGTTTTCTATGGAGGTTAGGGTAAGGATCTTTAAAGGAAGGACAAGAACCTAGAGGAATGAACACCTTCCCGAATGGATCTAATCTCCTTTATTGATAATTACCATAACACTTCATAGATCTTCATTCAGGTATAGAAAGCCTTGAGGTTTACTTGCATTTCCAAACCATCCCTAAACCTAGCCCTAGCAAGAATAGATCTAGATAATTAGTATAGATTAATTAGATTTTTAGATTTAATAACCAATCCGAACACCCTTCGCAATTAACACGTTAGCGCGACTAGGAGATTCACAACATCCCTGTGGAACGACCCGTACTCACCGGCTAGCTTCATGCGACGCCGTTTCTGATTACGGTTACAAATATTTTTGATTTATCTTTTAGAAAGCGTAAGCACGCTAAATCATTCAATCAGCACCCGAACGGATGCTTTTGGCGACGGGGTTCTCCTACAATCACTTAGTCGGGGCTATGGGGTATGGATATCTAATAATGTTACCCGGTGAGTATCCGCGTACACTACGTGATTGCGACAGACTTTTGATCACATCAAAATCCCGTGGCAACCGATCAAATGACACCAAATTTCTAGATTTATAACATTCAAATTAGTTATCTCATAACTACTTTTGTGGATTCCAAATATTGTATCCCATCACATGATACCCGGACAAACGTTAATCTTTTCGATCGATTCATCAAAGTCCCACAATTTTCCGACAGCTCAACACTTGAGCACAGTTCAATAATACCCAGAATATGCCACAGTACCTATGCACCAGCCGTAGAAGGGCAAACCCAAGCCTCACTCATGTCGCCTCGGAACTGCGGCAAACCCTAGGGTACCGCAGTTCCACGATCCAAAAGTCAAGTTAGGGTTTCATTCTTCTAGAGGGTTCATAGGATTACTTGCATGTTTTTCCGAATAAGATAAACTTGGAAAAATGGGTTTTTGACATTCGATCGAACTTTTCAACTTCACCTCGACAATATGTGAATAACCTGAAACATTGTTAAAACTACGAATACGAAACACTCTGAATTGCTTATAGTGTAATATTACATCACATGTAAAATTAGGAAAAAAAACAACACTTCAAACATCAAAACCAAGTCCTTGGGACACTCAAAAAATTTCGGGGGGTCTCGGATTTAGGCCGAGATGAGCTAGGTGGTGGCTGGCCAAAATATCTTCTATTTTCCTGAAATTTTCATGGTGTTCTTGATATATCTCATACATCATTCTGTACTTTTTTAAAAAATTGTTTGAACAACTTTTAAAAACGACAGAAACTTCAATTTTCCGTTTCAAGTTTCGGAGTATTTCGGTTTCGTAATCTTAACAAAATCCATATAAATTTCTAGCATGGATTTGATACCACTGAAGGGTTGCCTAGTACGGTAGCAAGGTTTCGGGAGGCATCGTCCATTCCAAATTAAAATTTTGTCATTCTAGCTAACCCTAAGCATCGAATCGTTTATTAGAAATCCAACGGAATAATATACAAACACTTTGTAATTAAAAGTGAACAATGAATACAACCTTTGTAGACCGGTCCTTCACTTCATTAGCTCCGTGTAGTAGTCCCTTCGCCGTGATCATGAAGTCTCGGATTCTAGAGAGGCTTCCTTGAGAAAGGAACATGCTTGCTTCGAAATCTTTGAGGCCGAAGATGATCTACGTCGAGAAGACACTAACCCAAGCTATCTCTTCACTAATAATGGAATTAGTGAAGCAAACACCCTATGCTAAATGGCAAGTAGTAGAGGATGATGAAGTAGGAATTTTGTTCACTTTAGATTCATTTTCTCACTCAAAATCATCACCTTTGAAAAATCTAGAAAGCTTTTGTGAAGAAGAAGAAGAACAACAAGTGATGAAAATGAATTAATGTTGAGGTTAGAAATGCAACCAAGGGTTAAGCAAGGCATACTTAACCCTTGTAAAGATATAACCATGAGCTAGGTTTAAATTTAGGTTAACAAATATCTTAAGGTACACAAAAATGGAAGACAAAGTCAAAGAAGAAGCCTACAAGCTTCTTCCAAAATATCAACCATGACTAATTCCATAATTTTTGAATTGTAAGTCTATGTCACGCACCCCACGAACTTGCGGGGAGGCGGAATATATGAAAAACGATTATCAAAGCTTCGTAACACGAACTTGAGCGCATGAATCGTTATCTAAACCATTGCTAACTTTCTACTACAGGTTTAACTACTCGAATACGAAGTTATACCTCCCGTTACTTGTCCTTCGGGTCTTCATCGCGGTCCTCCACTCCTCGTAGGCTCCTTGGAACATCGGCACCTCAACGGCCTCCTCGAATGAAAGACGATCCACCCGAAAGCTCCTACGCCAAGCTAAATCTCAAACTTGAGATAACAAGGTTGCTTAAAGTGCTAATCTAAGCTACCTAGGGGATATAGAGTGAGGTTATGGATATGTTAGTCTAGCTAACCCTTGATCTTAACACATGAGAGGTTAGGGTTAGGGTTTGAAGAGAGAGTGTGCTTGAGGAGAGAGAAGGTGAAGATGAGAATGAAATGAGATAATGATGTTATCATAATATATATGAAACATTATTATTTATCCAAAAAATCAAATAATAGAATTAGCAACCATATTTCATAAATATCTATGAGTGATTCATCTCCATGAGTCATTAAGCATTTATGATGCATTAATCACTTGGATGAATCACACAAATAAGTCACTAATCTCATTTAATGCAATGCCACCTTAACCCCTTAGTCACCACTCTTCTTGAAGCTTCCTGACAAATTACGAGAACGCCCCTCCAATCCATGAAAACACAGAAAAACTTTAGACTGTATAAATCCAGTAACCCGATACTAGAATCTGGCTTATACCAAAGCCGGCTAGTAAAAACTGTCTGAAAAGTCGTACGTGCGTAAACACACGTATGCGTCCGAACCCTTGTCGTAAAACCATACGACCTCTATATCATTTCGCCTGGAGCAGGGAAACTCTCTGTGTGGGACTCTAATGACTTGACACTACGCTGGCAGTGGGTTTAACCACAGACCGCAAGCGGTACTAGCTGTACGTAACGGTCCCAGGTAGATGTCGATAAGAAGGCCGATGAGGAAAACCATCCGAACCCCTACTGAGCCTGATGTGACAATCTCCGTACAGTCCGGTCTGTTCGTCTAAGACTATCGCATATCAAGCCTAGGGGCGGCAAGCGTCAGTCCCCTAATAGCTGTATAAATCGTGTCGGAGCGAAGCCCATTACACCCTGAGAAGCTACTGGAACCTACCAGTATATCTCGCTTGCCCTGGCCAGGGACTTTGCATAATGGCCCTCTGACACAGCGCGATATCATCTCCCAATACTGGGAGAGACGAATCCTATCTAACCACTACTGCCTTCAAGTGCTCGGGACTGCACCCAACTGCTATCTGTTTGCACGACTCCTTTGAGCCGTGGTAGGGTAGCAATCTAAGAACAGTGGGACACACTCGAGGCGAAGTAGCAGTGTCATGTCTGCGGACTATGCTGTACTCATGTCATCTGGGAACTGTTAACTGACGATGGGTATAATACCAACCAATCAGTTCCCCTGCGAGTCATGTCCGGTGTTCCCGTAACCTAACAAGCACCTGTATATTATCTCCAGTACGACGTACTGATGGCTGTGGGACAGACCATCTCCCCAACTGGGATGAGAAGCGTACACACTTAGTCTACTCCGGAATATCGATGCCCTATCTTGATAATTCAACGACCAGGGACCTGTATAGGATGTTGCTTACAGACTACCCAGCCCCCACTAGTGTGACTGCCATCACAACGCTGGTAATCAAGCAAAGATCCTATGGGCTCTATTAATATGTATAAGTGATACGTTACAAGAAACATATGCACATATTAAAGTAGACACAAACCAAGTAGCATACTACCATTTTTAGCAAGACTGTATATATAACTGTGAATATCCCAAGCTTCCATTAAGTAATATACAATCTAGTATGATACAATAATGGCCCCTAGGGCATATACACTAACAATCACCCACTTGCACTAGGGCCATGAGCTGGCATATCGTAGACCTATCATCTCGAATAGCCTCTTGAACTGCGTCTGAGGAAGGGCCTTTGTGAATGGATCAGCAATGTTATTCTCTGTCTCTACTCTTTTCACCTCGATCTCCCGGCGATCTACGATCTCCCTGATCAGGTGATACCGCCTTAAGATGTGTCTGGATTTCTGATGGGACCTGGGTTCCTTCGCTAAAGCTATAGCACCGTTGTTTTCACAATACAGAGGTATTGGACCAACACTGAAAGGAACCACCTGAAGTTCTGTGAGGAACTTCTTCATCCAGACAGCTTCTTTTGCGGCATCGCAAGCAGCTATGTACTCTGCTTCCATTGTTGAGTCAGCAACGGTCTCCTGCTTGGAACTCTTCCAACAGACCACCCTTCCATTGAGGGTAAAGACATAACCCGACATGGACTTGGAGTCATCTTTGTCACTTTGGAAGCTGGAGTCGGCAAAGGCCTCCATCTGGAGGTCTTTTCTGCCATACACCAAGAACATCACCTTAGTCCTTCTCAGGTACTTGAGAATGTTCTTTACTGATATCCAGTGCTTCTCCCCTGGGTTTGCCTGATACCGGCTTACAATGCTTCGTACGTATGCTACATCTGGTCTGGTACATAACATCGCATACATTATAGAGCCTACCGCAGAAGCATAGGGTATAATCGACATGCGATCCCTTTCCAAACCAGTCTTGAGAGACATCTCTTTGGAGAGGGTGATTCCGTGACATGCCGGTAGGTTACCGCGCTTAGAATCATCCATACTGAATCTCTTCACTATGGTGTCTATGTACCTGGACTGCGAAGGTCCCAATATCCTCTTTGATCTATCACGATAGATCCGGATCCCTAGAATGTAGGTGGCATCACCCAAGTCTTTCATGGAGAATTTATGTGACAAGAATCTTTTGACTGACTGTAACATAGGAATATCATTTTCTATTAGGAGAATGTCATCCACGTATAAGACGAGGAATACTACAACTCTCCCTACAATCTTACTGTATATGCATGGTTCATCTGGATTTTTGATAAAGTCAAATTCTTTTACAGCATCATCAAAACAGATGTTCCAACTCCGCGATGTCTGCTTTAGTCCATAAATGGACTTAAGCAGCTTGCATACTTTACCGCTGCTCCCACTCTGAATGAATCCCTCTGGCTGATCCATATAGACGCTCTCTTCTAAATTTCTATTTAGAAAAGCCATCTTTACGTCCATCTGCCAGATCTCATAATCGTGGAAGGCAACAATAGCAAGAAGGACCCTAATGGATTTTAGCATGGCTACTAGAGAAAAGGTTTCGTCATTCTCCAAACCAGGTCTTTGACGGAAACCCTTTGCAACAAGTTTAGCTTTATAGGTTTCAACCTGTCTATCTACACCAATCTTCTTTTTGAAGATCCATTTGCATCCTACGGGTTTTACCCCATCTGGAGCAATGTCCAAAGTCCATACTTTGTTAGTGTACATGGACTCCATTTCGGTCCGCATTGCATCCAACCATTTTACTGAGTCCCCGCTCTGAATGGCTTGCTGGAAGCTAGTAGGCTGATCATAGTCTATAGTGCAATCCTCTCTATCCCCGTCTATGAGAAAACCGTAGTATCTCTCAGGCGGATGAGACTGCCTACTAGTTCGGCAGAGTGGTGTGGGAATGTCCAGTTCTTCTTGAACTTCTGGTTCTACCATACTTTCAGTAGTAGGTTGTGGTTATGGAATTTCTTCCAGTTTTATTTCGCTCCCACTCTTCTGATTTTCCAAAAATTCAGTTTCCAAGAAGCAGGCATGATGAGAAACAAAAAGCTTTTGTTCCTCTGCGTAATAGAAATAATATCCCTTGGGGTTCTTTGGATATCCCACAAACTTACACTTTACTGAGCGTGCGTCGAGCTTGTCCGCATGCTGCTTTTTTACAAAAGCTGGATATCCCCATGTCATAAAATGTTTTTGACACGGTTTCTTCCCACTCCACATCTGATATGGTGTGGTAGGCACAGCTTTGGTAGGAACCTGGTTCAAAAGATATGCAGCTGATTCTAGTGCATATCCCCAGAATGATCGTGGTGACTCAGCGTTACTCATCATGGAACGAACCATATCCAATAGGGTTCGATTCCTCCTTTCCTATACACCATTATGTTGTGGCGTGTATGGAGGAGTAAGCTGAGAGAGAATTCCATTCTCTTTCAAGTAACCCAGGAACTCGGCACTTAAGTATTCACTACCTCGATCAGATCTCAGTGTCTTTATACTCTTGCCTGTTTGTTTTTCCACTTCATTCTTGTATTCTTGGAATTTCTCAAAAGCCTCGTATTTATGCTTCATTAAGAAGACATATCCATACCTAGAGAAATCATCTGTAAAAGTAATGAAGTAGGAATAACCACCTCGCGCATGTGTAGACATTGGACCGCACACGTCACTGTGTATGAGTCCCAAGAGCTCACTTGCTCTTACTCCGTGTCCAGTGAACGGAGTTTTCGTCATCTTTCCTATGAGACAAGATTCACAAGTAGCATAAGATTGATATTCGAACGGATTCAAATATCCTTCTCTATGTAACTTAGTCAACCTTCTCTCATTGATGTGATCTAGTCTACAGTGCCATAAGAAAGCCTGATTTATATCTGGAGACTTTCTTTTAAGTGTGTTCTGGACACTGAAAATCTGAGCTTGATTTAATACGTATATTCCGTTTTGTAATGTACCTGACCCAATCAGAACTTGATTTAAGTGGATGTGAACCATATCACTTACAAAAGTAAAATCATATCCTTCTTTAGAAAGTAAGGATACAGATATAATATTATAAGTTGTTTCGGGTACATAAAAACAGTTACGCAGAATCAATATCTGCCCAGTTGTCAGTCCAAGATGATATTCCCCTACGGATTCAGCGTCCATTTTCATTCCGTTAGCAACCGTGAGGGTCATATCACCTATCCTTATAACCCTACGGTTTCTTAGAGCCTGTAATGAATTACAGATGTGAGATTCTGACCCGGTATCCAATACCCAGGAAGTAGGGTTAACTAACATACAGTTCTCTATTACAAACACACTTGAGGCTGAAGCCACAACATGCTTCGTATCCTGGCTACTGGCTTCTAAAGCCCTGCAATCATTCTGTTAATGTTCATTCCTGTAACAATAGGAACATCCCTTTTTTACTGTATCCAGTCCCGAAACTTTTGCCTTTCTCTTTCCTTCTCCTTCCCTGGTTTCCTTCAGGGTAGAAGGCAGAGACTGTAGAATCAAGTCAGTATTTGACTCGTTTCCCAACGCGGTCTCCAGGTCCTGGAGCTCATTAATATAGCTAGTCATTGTAAGGACGTTGTCCCCTACAGATGACCCGTCAGCCAACCTCGCTTGAATTAATTCGTTCGAGGTTTCATATCTAGTGATATGAGATTGCTATCCATATAAATCTTTATTATGGAGAAAGATGGAAACTAAGTCCATCTTCTCGTGCTGCTTCTGGTATACACCATCATCTGAAGCTAACACGAGGCACTTAGCTTTCGCTTTATCTTTTTCCCTTGTCTGACGGATATCCATATCCGCAATAGTGGAAACTAGACCTGGGACGGCGGGTTCTAGAGTAGTAATAGGGTAGTCCAGCTTGTCATAGCCAATGGACATCTGGACAGACCTTTGCCAGTCATATAAGTCAGATTCTGTCAATTTGTTATCTAGATGTAACCTATGTGTGGTCACAAGGTCGCTGCAATTAAGAGAGAGAGAAGAAATCATTTTAGCATGATGCTGTTTCAAGTTTAGATTTGGTTTTAAGTTTATCTAAACAGGATGGCTCCCACTGTTTCTTGAATCCATCCTCAAACCATAAAAGAAGAATTAGCCAGGACAATTCTCACCATACAATACTTGCTTAACCGTTCAGCTAGGCCAGTGTCGATACTTCGAGGGAGATTTTCCAACGCTTTCGCGAAGTTCCTTAATTAAATAACCTCTTTTTTCTGGGGGCAAAACCCCGTTGACACCTTTCTAGACACCTACTTGGTTTATAGCATTGATCGTTAAATGACGAATCTCCTGATAAGTAGCTTGTACTCACAGTAGGATCGGGATCCAAAATATCATCGTATGATAATGTTGAAGGAATCCTACCAACATTCATCAAACTCCAAAATGGTATGCATCTCTCTGCAAATTTCAGTTTCTTTAGAAATTCCCGATGTGGATTTTTGCCCCATGCTCTTATGACCTTGACTAAGGGCCAACAAATCATAAGTCACATGTCAAGTTCTAACCGTCATTGTCCAGGTTAATTTGAACCCACCCGTACATACTCTTGACTAAGGGCCAACAAAGTAATACGACTGTCCCAAACCAACGCATCTATCTATGCAACAAATGAATACCCCAGCAGCTACCAAACACTATGCCTTGACTAAGGGACAACAAACATGGCTTGAATACTACTGACCATCTATAAGAAATGACGGAGGGCTATGAATGGTTTTGGCAAAACCGTGAACGTAGTGAACTTGATATAATCGAACGAACCTGATACTTTTTAAAAGGAGTGGTTAAAGCCCGTAATTTTAAAAATTCTGATCTTTTAAAATAACCGAGTGGTTTCTTTTAAATTTGTTCCAACGATTAAACTTTCGTTTATTTTCTTTGCATTATAATAATGCGTCCCATCTTTTAATCTTATCATTACAGAAAACAACGAAAATACCACGTCTTCTTATGCCATCCGCATTCGCCACGGGGTCCCGTCATCACCCGTTAGATTAGTTAACTAACGACAGAGCGGGGGCTAGGCTAGCGCGGGTGTAAAACATAAGTGGCGTCTAATAGCTATCATATATAGATATTGTACATTCGTCAGACGCAATAATAAGCATTCCAGATCACAGATGAACTTTATTGGATATACTAGCAATCCGCATTTGCTTTGAGCCTGCAATAAAAGACGGATTACACAGTTCTGATGAATAGCCATTACCCTACCCTAGACCCCTATGGGTACGGCAAACTACCCGTCAAGTACCTGAAGTGAAGCGGTCTCCATCAACAACGTGAGTAGGCCACTAAACACTTTGGCGTATCCGGTAGTTTGTGTACCCCACCTTGGGTCTATCCTAGGAGCAAAAACAGTGAAAAGAAATAATACAACGGTGGCTACAACCGCAACCTGGATGTGCCTTGCAAAAGAATATTACATCAAATTACATTTACATTGAATGAATGAATATTAAATACATCTCAAACCCTGGCTAATCATCACAACAGTCCAACACAGTTCATATACACAAACAGTTAAAAAACATCACAGATATGTGCAACCCCCTGCCAACCGACATACTAGCAGTTAGGCGAGGTTTACGAACACATAAAACATTACAGATAATAACCCGATTAGCAATTAACTTAGAACATCGATCGATCACCTTTATCCGTGTCTACACCAAAAGCAAGTCAGTACAGAGGCAACTTGGGCAGAAACAGAACATACAAGAAAACAGAAAACAACAAAATAGGAATTACTGAGCAAATCCGAGTCAACTCGGCATTGACTGGGCGGTGGATCCGCGGCACAAGCTCTCTATTGCCGCGGATCCGCGGCCGTTTTGCCGATTCACTGACTCGTTTTTTTCAGTATTCTTAAAATACCCTGCTGTGAATTTTAAAGCATGTCAAATAATTTTTCAGACACTTTTAAAATTAACAGAAACTTAGGGTTTCGAAATTCTGTTTTCGTGTTTATCTGTCGATCGAACTTCTAATCATTTGCTAACAAGCTAGTAATGGTTTAGTTGTCTCTGATACCACTGTAAGTCCATGTCACGCACCCCACGAACTTGCGGGGAGGCGGAATATATGAAAAACGATTATCAGAGCTTCGTAACACGGACTTGAGTGCATGAATCGTTGTCTAAACCATTGCTAAATTTCTACTAGAGGTTTAACTACTCGGATACGAAGTTATACCTCACGTTACTTGTCCTTCGGGTCTTCATCGCGGTCCTCCACTCCTCGTAGGCTCCTTGGAACATCAGCACCTCAACGGCCTCCTCGAATCAAAGACGATCCACCCGAAATCTCCTACGCCAAGCTAAATCTCAAACTTGAGATAACTAGGTTGCTTAAAGTGTTAATCTAAGCTATGTTAGTGTATATGCCCTAGAGGCCATTACTGTATCATACTGGTTTGTATATTAGATAATGGAAGCTTGGGATATTCACCTTGTATATAAAATCTTGCTCAAAATAGTAGTATGCTACTTGGTTTGTTTCTACTTCAATGTGTATATGTGTTTATTTTATGATATCACCTATACGCATTAGTAGAGCCCTTAGGATCTTTGCTTGATCACCAGCGTTGTGATGGCAGTCACACTAGTGGGGGCTGGGTAATCTGTAAGCACATCCTTATGCAGGTCCCTAGTCGCAGGACTATCGAGACAGGGCATCGATACTCCGGAGTAGACTAGCGCATGCGCTTCTCATCCCAGTGTAGGAGATGGTCTGTCCCACAGCCGTCAGTACGTCGTACTTGAGATAGTATGCGGGTGCTCATTAGGTTACGAGTACACTGGACAGGACTCGTCGGGAACTGACTAGTTGGTTTTATACCTATCGTCAGTTATCAGTTCCCAGGTGACATGAGTACAGCTTAGTCCGCTGACTTGACACTGTCACTTAGCCTCGAGTGTGTTCCCACTACACTTTGATTACTACCCTACCACGGCTCAAAGGAGTTGTGCAAACAGGTAGTAGTTGGGTGCAGTACCGAAGAACTTGGAGGCAGTGACGGTTAGACAGGATTCGTCTCTCCCGGTATTGGGGGTTGACATCGCGCTGTGTCTAGGAGAGCCATTACATGAGTAGTCCCTGGCCAGGGCAAGCAAGATATACTGGTGGGCTTCCAGTGTTATCTCAGGGTGTTTTGGGCTTCACTCCGACACGACTTGTACCGGTATTAGGGGACTGACGTTTACCGCCCCCTAGGCCCGCCATGCGATATATCAGACGAACAGACCGGACTGTACGAAGACTGTCACATTCAGACTCAGCAGGAGTTCGGATGGGGTTCACCTCGTCAGTCTTCTTATCGGCATCTACCTGGGGACCGTTACGCACAGCTAGTGCCACTTGCGGTCTGTGGTTAAACCCACTGCCAGCGTAGTGTCGAGTCTTTAGAGTCCCACACAGAGGGCTATTCTCCTTTGTGCAAAACTGAGTAGAGGTCGCATGGTTTTGCGACAGGGTTCGTTCTCATCCGCGCACTTGTGCACGTTTGGAGTCCGGATGGATATTACTAGCGGGCTCTGGTTTAAGCCAGATACTAGTATATGTTTTGGGGTTAGTTTTATCTCATTGTATTCATGTTCCTCGGAACAAGAATGCGGGTGTGTATGCACAGTTGATTGAGGCAGAGGAAGAGGATTTTCATTAGGGTTTCAGAACGGGTGTGTATGCACAGTTGACAGTCGTCCTTTTCCAAATCCTAATAAATTTATGATATATCAATTAATAATATTAATTAAATGAAATTGTGTCATGGTTGAGTTTGTTGACTTGTTGACCAAGGTTGACTTGTTGACCATAGTTGAAACTTTGACTATCATCATTACATATCAAAGATGCTCTATGATTCTAGCAAAACCATTTAATGCGTGTAATGATAATTGTCATTCCAAACCATCCATCAACTATTTCATTTAGATTATTATTATTAATTTGATAATTCATTCCATATTATGTTATGGTTGTAAAAAGAGATTCATTCTATCATAACACTTCTCTCTCCTCGCTTCTTCTTCCTCCTCCTCTAGCTCAAGGAGACTTACTCTCATGTGTTGAGAAACCCTCTCCTTCAGAGAAAAACACCCCAAGACCACTCTCTACTCACTCTAGGGTTAGAAGTCTAGCAATCCAAAGACCCTAGTTCTCTCAAAGTTCGAGAAAGGAGCCCGAAGGTTGAACCCTCAGGTAGATCCATCTTTGACGGAAGAAGGCGACGAGGAAAGCACCATCCAAGCTCTACAATGGTTTCAAGAAGAAGGAGTTCAAGTTAGGTATAACATCTTTTTCGAGTAGCTAACTCTCTTTAGCTTGGTAGCTAGTTTAGTTTAGAAACAATCCCGACTTTTGTTAGTCCATGTTGCCTAATGCGCTAAAAATTTGTTTTTTATACCGTTTCCGCCTCCCTGCAAGAACCAGGGTTGGCAACGTGGACTTACAGTGGTATCAGAGCCTAACTAAACTTAAACTAACTAAGTAGTAAAGTCTATAGAAGTTCGATCGGAAAAATCGCAAAAACCTAAACATGCAAAAACCCTAAGTTTCTTTTAAAATTTTTCGTGCTCTAAAAATAAAAAGTTTTACTCCAAAAATCGGCTCAGGGTTTTGTGAAGACACCCACCAAAAACAGTCGCCTGAACCCTTCAAACCGCCGCGGTTCCGCGGTAATGGGTATACATTTTCCGCGGAACCGCCGCCATCTTGGCTCGTCTCGTGACCGGGTTTGGTGCAGTGTTTTTCTGGTAGGGTTTTGGGATTTTTAAGATGGTTTATTTGTGCCCAGGTTTTCCAGAAAAGAAATTTGTTTCTGGAGGCCTATAAATCCGTATTTTTGGATCGAACTTCACTATACTTTGACTAATCGGTTATATCTGTGATGTTTATATGTATTGAACGTCGGCTAATCGCTATATGTCGATTAGTGGGGGTTATACATATCTGTGATCTGTGTTTGATGATGGTATGTGTATATGAATGTGTTGGACTGTCACGGGTGAATAGCCGGGGTGGATGTGAGATGAGTGTTTCTTTTTCTTTCATTCATGTAATATGTAAATTGATGTAATATTATTTGTATGGCCGCACAACGGGGTCGGGGTTGTTGCCGTCATTGTATAATTTCTTTTTACTGTTTTTGCTCCTAGGATAAACCCATAGAGGGGGGTGCACAAACTACCGGGTATCTCGAAGTGCCGAGTGGCCTACTCACGGCGCTGAGGGAGGTTGCTCCACTTCGGGTACTTGGCGGGTAGTTTGCCGCACCAGTAGGGGTCTTGGGTGGGGTTTTGGCTATTCACCGCGACCGTGTAATCCGCTTTTCGTTGCAGGCTCGAACGGATTGCGGATTCCTAGTATATCCAATGTATTCATCTGTGATCTGTTATGTCTATCATTGCTATATATTTATAACTATTTAGGCGTTGCTTATGTTTTTACAGCCGCGCTAGCCCAGCCCCCGCTCTGTCGTTAGTTAAGTAACCTAACGGGTGATGACGGGGCCCCGTGGCGAATGCGAATGGCATAAGCGTACATCATATTTTGGTTGTTTTCTGCAATGGTAGGATTAAATGATGGGACGCATTAAAAGAACTAATGCAAGAATATCACGCATTAAAAGAACTAATGCAAGATAATAAACCAAGCAAAAGTCGTTGGAACATTTTCGAAAAACCACTCGGTTCTTTTCAAAACTAACTTTTAAATGCGGAGCTTGAGCCACTCCTTTTTTAAAAGCTATCTCGTTCCATCGATTATATCAAGTTTACTACGTTCACGGTTTTACCAAAACCATTCGTAGCCCTCCGTCGTTTCACATGAATAGTCAATAGTATTCAAGCTATGTTTGTTGGCCAAAGTCAAGGCATAGTGATTGGTAGCTATTGGGTATTCATGTGCAGCATAGATAGATGCGTTGATTTGGAACAGTCGTACTGCCTTGTTGGCCAAAGTCAAGGGTAGATACGGGTGGATTCAAATTAACCTGGAGAACGACGGGTAGAACTTGACATGTGACTTATGATTTGTTGGCCAAAGTCAAGGTCAGAAGAGCATGGGGCAAAAATCCACATCGGGAGTTTCATAAGTACCGAAACTTGCTAGATTTGCATACCATTTGGAGTGTGATGATTCTGGTAGGATTTCTTCAGTTTCGTCACGCGATGATATTTGGATCCCGATCCTACTGTGAGTATATGCTACTCCTCGGGAAATTTCTCACTAAACGATCAATGCTATAAACCAAGTAGGTGTCTAGAAAGGTGTTAGCGGGGCAACGCCCCCAGGGAAAAGAGGTTCTTAAATTAAGGAACTTCGCGAAAGCGTTGGAAAACCTCCCTCGAAGTACCGACACTGGCCTGGCAGAACGGTTAAGCAAGTATTGTGCGGTGGGATTGATCCCGACTAATTCTTCCTTTATGGTTTCAGGAGGGATTCGAGAGACAGTGGGAGCCATCCTGTTTAGACAAACTAAAAACCATTCTAAACTTGCAAGAGCATCGTGCTGAGTGTTTCTTCTCTCTCTCCTAATTGCAGCGACCAATCGATATGACTGGACTTAAGTTACTTCTAGATAAAAACATACTGACAGGGCCAAACTACAAAGATTGGCTCAGGAATATCAAAATGGCAATCACTTACGACAAGCTGGGGTATCTTCTTACCACCAAAGCTCCCCCCGTCCCAGGTCCCAC
Source organism: Agapanthus africanus (assembly GCA_030015575.1). NCBI lineage: Eukaryota > Viridiplantae > Streptophyta > Magnoliopsida > Asparagales > Amaryllidaceae > Agapanthus > Agapanthus africanus. The sequence continues at coordinate 548,038,271 of CM057337.1, forward strand.
CTCCAGCGTCGCGGATAAGGAAATCCTTAAGACTTGGGAGATTGATTGCGCGAAGGCCAAGTGCCTCGTGCTTGCCTCTATGGACAACGAACATCAAAGGAGGCATGAGAATATAGACCTGGAATCCATATTTCTCCATACAAAAGAACTGTATAGAGAGCAGTCTCGTATCGCAAGGTACGAAGTGTCGAAGAAGTTATTTTCGGCAAGATTGGCCGTCGGATCATCGGTAGCGGAACACGTGCTTAAGATGATTGGCTACATTGAGGAGCTCGCGGAACTTGGGACCACGTTGGAGAGTGAGCTCTATACGGACTTGATTCTCCAGTCCCTTCCTTCCACTTACGCCCAGTTTATACTGAACTTCAACTTACAAGAAAAGGAGGTTGAACTTTCATAACTCCTCAACATGATGAGGAGCGCAGAGCGCACCCTACAGAAAGGTAGGGAAACATCCACTTTGTTTGTAGGAGGATCTTCTTCTTCTAGGTCCAAGGCGAAAGCCAAGGGAAAGAAGAGGAAAGCCCCCGCCAAACCAAGGGGCGGTGTTAGTAAAGTGGATACGAAGGGAAAGGCAAAAGCATACCGCTACCCGAATCCCGGATCGACCTTAAACCCTAAACTAGAAAACCAAAAAAGAGTTAGAATCGTTATACTGAGTTGATCCGTGTCCTTCGGTCTTCATTCCAATCTCCTAGCGGTTCTTTGACGAAGTTTGGTTGCCGGTCTTCCTCCATCTCCGATGATCCACCTGAGGAAAACCACACAAGCTCCAACCTCGTCGAAAGAGATAACCGACACTTCAAAGTCGCTAGCGATGGAGAGTGGGGGTGCATCAAAGTGTCACTACAATTTTCTCTCTATATATTTTGCTCAATGAGCAAGCATAGAAGATGAATGAGGTGAGGGAAAATAATGGCATTGCAACAACCCTAATTTTTCTATACACTTTTCTATACAAATTTTTTCAAAATCTATAAAAGAGTATTTCACCCTGAACACAATATATAAGTAATTATTTTGTTTTTAAATAACTCCATTTTTTAGTGTACAAAAGATTGTTTTAAAATTAAAGTATATTTAGGGTATTTAATGTTGTCGTTACCACTTTAAATAATTATTTCACACAAATAATTACAAGAAGAAGCTTGTAGCTCATTGGCAATACCTTGCACTGCTGAACCAAGCCACCAGAGTTCAAATCCCCTGCCCCACATTATTTTTATATTGTTTTTGTTTTAAATTCTTAGGAAGCCCAACAGTCCAAATACCGTAACTTCCAAAACTTGAACTACACCTGAAAAGTTAAATATACCAAAGCCTTCACCTGACAAACCCATGCCCCCCGACCTTCTGACTCGACCGGCGGACAGACCGACTCGGTCCGGCACTGCCGGCCGGACTCGGCCGGACGGCCGAGCCCCCAACATGAAAGTTGGGGCTCTTCACCAACCATACCCCCCTGTATACTCCAATTTAATGGATCGGTTTTTGAGAGTTTAATATACCCCATTTACTACAATTTTTAATACATTTTCATATATTTTTATATTTTTTAATCAAAAACCCTTTACCTACCCTACCCCTAGCCTACCCTATAAATACACCCCTTACCCTCTACCCTCTCATCCCAAAACCCTAAAGTATCTCTCTCAAAATCTTCTCAAGAGTTGTGTACTTTGAAAACAAGTGCACGACGAAGCTCCGACGAAATTCCGGCGGAAATTCCGGCGACATTTTTAGGAACAACCGGCGACAAAACAATGCCTTGGCAACCTCTCCAGTCCCCCTTCACTCCTTTGCTTAATCGAAACCCGTAAGTCCCATTCTATCTCTCTTTCTATTTTTCTAAAATACGAAATTACAAAACCCGACGGAATCGGAACAAATCCGATTTCCGATTCGGTTTTCTATAAAATTTCACTTCTCACCAATACATTCAAGCCTAAACATCTTTATGTTGACTATTAAACATTTAACAATAAATTTGAATAAGTTTCATCACATGAAATGATAGCCTTTCCAATTTATCGTATTTTTCACTTTATTACCATAATGTTTCGATTTCACATTTAACCCCTTAACTTTGCTATATATTTAAAGTAGAGCACGAGGTAACGACCTACCTCCACACACTGGCAAATACAACCCTAAACGACATCATCAAAAACTTAGAATACGATAAAACAATACTTTCATTTAAATACCATATTCTTAATAAAATCAGTTCTAAAGGTTTAGCTTTGATACACTTTTAAATAAATACCTCTTATTAGGAAAACACGATAAGTTGTGGACATCGGTCGTTTATCTGAACCTGAGTTTGTGGTGTGTAGGCTAGGCAAGTGAGCAAAGGTTACATTAAAAGGCCCGTTTCACGATTCGTGAGCTCCTTCCTCATTTGTACTTACCTGGCCACAATTGGCGGTGAAGAGGAAATTTGAGCTTTCTAACGACTTGTCATTTAGACCATTTAGAAATTGGCCAGTTGTCTTAGGAAACCCTAGAATCTAAAATACGGAAAATTTCACTTTGCAAATAAATACCTTTTACTTTATAAAACCATTTTCTAAAGGATTAGTATTTTACAATCTTTGCAAAGCGCCGATACAACCCATTTTTAAGGAACCATTTCGGGATTGTGCGGTCTATCGTGCACCCTCGGGCTAGTAGTGCGAGATTCAGACATCCACAAGGAGCATTCGGTCTCGAAAGGTTTAAAATACGACATCTTAAGAAAATGAGATTTTTGGAATATAAAATATTTATTAAAATTATTTTTTGTATAAACATATGTATATTTATCATTTAAATACCTATTTTATCATAATATAAATTTTCCACCTTTTCCTAAAAGTCACAAGAATAAATTTTACACTAAAATACCATGAACTTCAAATAATAAATATTACAGATAAATACCCTTATTTATAAACTAGGATGTTTTCACTAGAAATGTCACAACATAAAATCCACACACATTACAACTCTAAAGACGCATAATGAATACTTGAGGTGTATTTTGAAAAGTATATAAAAATATTTTTACATAAAACCCCCTCAAGTTTTATAAATTATCCTAAGGACCCTAGCAATTATAAGACTTCGATTCACATTTCTGATTATCTGACTTGGGTTTGTGTCTGATTATATCTGACTAGATTATGATTCAAGTCGATCTACAATCTACAAGATTCCAATTCAATATGAACACATAAATCCATGAATCCAGTTATCAATTTATACAACTTGACTGAACCGAACCATGGCTATATATTCCTTTTACATGATTCTCAGTATTCCATTTACATGATTATGCAGTTACATCCGTTTACTGATATCATGATTTTGGTTAGTCATCCAATTACACAATTCAATTTACAAGACAATACAATGCAATACAGTACTAACAATAACATAACTACACGGGGTATTGGGGTAGTTCATTCGTGAATCCAACATAATCTCAAGAGTCCCCCTAGATCATGAATCCATATCTACTAACACAAGCAAGCAATCATGAGGGCCCGTGTTTCCATGTTCCTGGACTGCGGCCTGTTGAGTTTAGAATACTTCGGCGACGGTCGAAGTCCCGTTACTAACATTTGATTTGGGCCCGTGGTTCCCTACCCCTGGACTGTGGCCTGTTGGGTTTGAGAACACTCTTGAGATTAGTTGACATTCACCCTTGAACTTACGATAACAACAACTTAACGCTAAAACAATATAATACAACTGTAAAAACTACTCTCTCTCTCTCTATCTTACTCTCTGTCTATTCTCCTCTTACCTTTGGGACTTACCGAGTGACATGTTCGCTGGCGACATTCTATTTCTTTCTTCTATGAATGTCGTCAGGTGATTCGGACCCGGCAAAGATCGAGCCATCTGCAGAAGACTTGGAGCAGTTTGCCGAAGATCCAGCACTTTAGTTTCATTGTACACTTTTCCTCTCTGTACTTTTCATTTCCTGTTATGCCACTGTTTAGACATCTTTTTATTTCAGTTGTATTTCCTTTTCATGCATTGTACAAAGAATGTTAATAAATAAAAGTTGCTATTCTTTTTATATCTTGTCTCTTCTGTATTTTTTTATATTGCTTAGATGCGCTTAGCGTATATACTTCTGAGTATATACGTAGCGGACCTCGTCGCGCCCCCTTCGCCGTATACTGGGAAGTGGGGCGTGACAGGTTTTGTTGGTGGCCCATGCAGGTCAGAGCTGTATGGAACCCTAAGCAATATAAAACACAAGAACCAGCAACTAAAACATTCTTTACAATCATGTTCCTTGAATCATATCTTTCATATTCCTTAAATCATATACTTTGAATCTAGCCTAACCCAAAATTCTCTCACCTCTTTTACAATCTTACCTAAACCTTCGCATTCTTTCATTCCTTCACACATTTTTCACATTTTAAAACCCTTTCACCACATTGTTATTTTTTTCACACACTGTCAGTACTTCAGTCACCATACTTTTCTTAATTTTGTTATACTTTCTTTTTACAAATTTCGAGGACGAAATTTTTATAAGGAGGGTAGAATATAACAACCCTAATTTTTCTATACCCTTTTCTATACAATTTTTTTCAAAATCCATAAAGGAGTATTTTAACCTGAACACAATATACAAGGAATTTTTTTTGTTTTTAAATAACTCCATTTTTTAGTGTACATAAGATTGTTTTAAAATTAAAGTATACTTGCGGTATTTAATGTTGCTGTTACCACTTTAAGTAATTATTTCACACAAATAATTACAAGAAGGAGCTTGTAGCTCATTGGTAATACCTTGCACTGCTGAACCAAGCCACCAGAGTTCAAATCCCCTGCCCCACATTATTTTTATATTGTTTTTGTTTTAAATTCTTAGGAAGCCCAACAGTCCAAACACCGTAACTTCCAAATCTTGAACTACACCTGAAAAGTTAAATATACCAGAGCCTTCACCTGACAAACCCACGCCCCCCACCTCCTGACTCGGCCGGCGGACCGGCCGACTCGGTTCCGCACCGTCGGCTGGACTCGGCCGGACGGCCGAGTCCCCAACATGAAAGTTCGGGCTCTTCACCTACCCTACCCCCCTGTATACTCCAATTTAATGGATCGGTTTTCGCGAGTTTAATATACCCCATTTACTCCAATTTTTAATACATTTTCCTATATTTTTAATCAAAAACCCTTCACCTACCCTACCCCTAACCCACCCTATAAATACACCCATTACCCTCTACCCTCTCATCCCAAAACCTTAAACTATCTCTCTCAAAATCTTCTCAAGAGTTGTGTACTTTGAAAACAAGTGCGCAGCGAAGCTCCGACGAAATTCCGGCGACGTTTTTAAGAACAACCGGCGACGAAAAAATGCCTCGGCAACCTCTCTAGTCCCCCCTTCACTTTTTTGTTTAATCGAAACCCGAAAGTCCCATTCTATCTCTTTTTCTATTTCTATAAAATACGAAATTACAAAACCCGACGGAATCGGAACAAATCCGATTTCCGATTCGGTTTTCTATAAAATTTCAATTCTCACCAATACATTCATGCCTAAACATCTTTATATTGACTATTAAACATTTAACAATCAATTTGAATAAGTTTCATCACATGAAATGATAGCCTTTCCAATTTATCGTATTTTTCACTTTAATACCACAATGTTTCGATTTCACATTTAACCCCTTAACTTTGCTATATATTTAAAGTAGAACACGAGATAACGACCTATCTCCACACACACGCAAATACAACCCTAAACGACATCATCAAAAACTTAGAATACGATAAAACAATACTTTCATTTAAATACCATATTCTTAATAAAATCAATTCTAAAAGTTTAACTTTGATACACTTTTAAATAAATACCTCTTATTTGGAAAATACGATAAGTTGTGGATATCGGTCGTTTATCTAAACCTGACTTTGTGGTGTCTAGGCTAGGCAAGTGAACAAAGGTAATTTTAAAAGGCCCGTCTCACAATTCGTGAGCGAATCCCTCCTTCCTCATTTGTACTTACCTGGCCACAATTGGCAGTGAAGAGGCAATTTGAGGCAACTAACGACTTGTCGTTTAGACCATTTAGAAATATGCTAGTTGGCTTAGGAAACCCTAGAATCTAAAATACGGAAAATTACACTTTGCAAATAAATACCTTTTACTTTATAAAACCGTTTTCTAAAGGATTAGTTTTTTACAATTTTTGCAAAGCGCCGCTACAACCTATTTTTGGGGAACCCGTTCAGGATTGTGGGGTTTATCGCGCACCCTCAGGCTAGTAGTGAGAGATTCAGACCACCACAAGGAGCATTCGGTCTCGAAAGGTTTAAAATACGACATCTTAAGAAAATGAGATTTTTGGAATATAAAATATTTATTAAAATTATTTTTTGTATAAACATATGTAAATTTATAATTTAAATATATATTTTATTATAATATAAATTTTCCACCTTTTCCTAAAAATCATAAGAACAAATTTTACACTAAAATACCATGAACTTCAAATAATCAATATTACAGATAAATACCCTTATTTATAAACTAGGATGTTTTCACTAGAAATGTCACAACATAAAATCCACCCTTATTACAACTCTAAAGACGAATAATGAATACTTGAGGTGTATTTTGAAAAGTATATAAAAATATTTTTACATAAAACCCCCTTAAGTTTTATAAATTATCCTAAGGACCCTAGCAATTATAAGACTTCGATTCACATTTCTGATTGTCTGACTCGGGTTTGAGTCTGATTATATCTTACTTGAATATGATTGAAGTCAATATACAATCTACAAGATTCCAATTCAATATGAACACATGAATCCATGAATCCAGTTATCAATCTATACAACTTGACCGAACCGAACCATGGCTATATATTCCTTTTACATGATTCTCAGTATTCCATTTACATGATTATGCAGTTACATCCGTTTACTGATATCATGATTTTGTTCAGTCATCCAATTACACAATTCAATTTACAAAACAATACAATGCAATACAGTACTAACAATAACATAACTACACGGGGTATTGAGGTAGTTCATTCGTGAATCCAACAAAATATCAAGAGTCCTCCTAGATCATGAATCCATGTCTGCTAACACAAGCAAGAAATCATGAGGGCCCGTGTTTCCATGCTCTTAGACTGCAGCCTGTTGAGTTTGGAATACTTCGGCGACGTTCGAAGTCCCGTTACTAACATTTGATTTGGGCCCGTGGTTCCCTACCCCTGGACTGTGGCCTGTTGGGTTTGAGAACACTCTTGAGATTAGTTGATATTCACCCTTGAACTTACGATAAAAACAGCTTAACGCTAAAACAATATAATACAACTGTAAAAGCTACTCTCTCTCTCTCTATCTTACTCTCTGTCTATTCTCCTCTTACCTTTGGGACTTACCGAGCGACCTGTTCGCTGACGACATTCTATTTCTTTCTTCTTTGAATGTCGTTAGGTGATTCAGACCCGTCAGAGATTGAGCCATCTGCAGAAGACTTGGAGCTGTTTTCCGAAGATCCAGCACTTTAGTTTCATTGTACACTTTTCCTCTCTGTACTTTTCATTTCCTGTTATGCCACTATTTAGGCATCTTTTTATTTCAGTTGTATTTCCTTTTCATGCATTGTACAAAGAATGTTAATAAATAAGAGTTGCTGTTCTTTTTATATCTTGTCTCTTGTGTATTTATTTTATATTGCTTAGATACGCTTAGCGTATGTACTTCTGAGTATATACGTAGTGGACCTCGTCGCGTCCCCTTCGCCGTATACCGGGAAGCGGGGCGTGACAGGCATGAGCAAAGAAATTTGGCTAAGTGTTTTTTTGTATGAATGAGAGAGTGAGGGAGTGATGTGTTGTAATGAGCCAAATGAAAATCAATCCCCTCCACATAAGTGGCCGGCCCCCTTCTCCCCCTCTCTCATTATCCAAAAGAAAAACATCATTTTCCAAAGTCAAAAAGCAATAAACAAATGCACCCATACCATGCACCATGCCATGTCATCGTTCATGCAACCTCACATCCTCCACCTCATTATAAAACAAATGAATTTCCTAAAAAGGAAAATCAATAATGAGGTGGCAAATCTTCTGGAAGCTATTCCGTATAAAATACGGAATACTTTCCGGTACATGTATCGAAATACATATACGCGTATTCGTACCAAAATACGAATAGCCGAGAGAGAAAACGAATAGTGAAAAATAATACTAGAATACATATATATAAATACATATGTAAATTATTAAATCAAAAACCCGATTTAACAATCCGGCTTAATCCTAAGCCGCTAGTATTATCAACCGTCCGATTAAAGTCTGCACAGCATGTGCACATATTTAATCGGACATCCGTATGTACCAACATACGACATGTACACCATATCGCCTGAACCGTGAAAACCCTCTGTGTGGGACTCTAAAGACTCATCAATACGCTGGCAGTGGGTTTAACCACAAGCACGTTAGCGGCACTAGCTGTACGTAACGGCTACCCAGGTATTGAGCGAAAGGGAGGCCGACGAGCAAACTCATCCTGAACCCCTACTGAGCCTGATAGTGACAATATCCGTACAGTCCGGTCTGTTTGTCTAAGAGTATCACATATCGAGTCTAGAGGGTGGATAAAGTCAGACCCCTAACAACGCGATATTTAGTATCGGCCTGTAACCCATCACCACCTGATAAACTACCGATCCTGGATCGGTAATTCTCGTTCACCATGGCCATGGATTTCTGGTGATGGCCACCCGTACACAATGCGACATCAACCCCCAATACCGAGAGAGACGAATCCCCGACGATCCTATCACTGCCTCCATGTGGCTCGGGACTGTACCCAACTAAAACCTGTTTGCACGACTCCTTTGAGCCATGGTAGGGTAGTAATCAAAGCACAGAGGGAACTCACACGAGAAAAATGATGACCTCAGGTCGACAGACTAACCTGTACACATGTCACCTGAGAACTGCTATCTGACAATAGGTATAATACCAACTAGCAGGTTCCCGGCGAGTCCGTCCAGTGTACTCATAACCCAATGAGCACATGCATACTATCTTAGGTGAGAAAACTAACACCAATGGCTTGTGAGACCTGGCCACCGCCCCTCGTCGGGGTCTCAATCAGTATACACTAGTCTACACTGGAGTATCGATACTCGGTCTCGATACTCCTACGACTAGGGACATTTAAGGATGTGCTTATAGACCCCAGCTCCCATATATATGATCGCCATGATAATGCTGGCAGTCAAGCAAGAATCCTAAGGGCTCTATCGATTAGATGATAAAGACAAACAAGATAGCATACTATCATCTTGAATAAGACTATTTTATCGGTATAGGTCCTGCCTTAATCATCATAATCATTTTTCCGCGACTACGATAATTTCCTTGATGGCATTATAGCCAACAGGGGCAAAATATTATCGGTAATTTCAAGTGATGAAATTTGCAATGAGATTGCATACCTTCTATGAGATAGTTGGATCCCGATACCCACTGTGAGTAGAGTTACTCTGGGGAGAGTTTTACACAAGACAATTAGCCGATCAAGTAAGTGTCTAGAAAGGTGTCAACGGGGTTACGCCTAAGGGAAAACGAGATTTATTTTAATTAGGTCCGTGCGAAAGCACGGGGAACCTCCCTCAAAGTACCAGCACTGGCCTGACTGAAAAATTGGCGAAGTTGTAGGGTGTAATTAATTCCGGCTAGTTTTTCTTTTCAGGGTTTGGAGGAAGATTTGATAAAAACAGTGGGAGCCATCCTGATTAGATAAAATAATAACCAATCTGATCTTGCTAGAGCATAGGCTAAATTTTTTTATTCTTTCTCTCTCTCCAGGTAGCAACCATGTTACTCCTTAATCAAGATAATAATATGGATGTATTGACAGAATCCGCATGTTATACTGTGCTGGGAAACGTTGGTTCCGTTCTTTCTTATAAAGGTTATAAGACTGAACAGGATATAGGGGAATGCAATGATTCCCATACCACCCTATTGAAGAAAGTACACGTTGATGCATTTTCTTTGGGTGTGTTCGTTACGAGGAACTGTTTCTCCCTTTGCTCTACGTCCTGGGGTATTGGATACCGGGTTAGAATCCCATCTATGTAATTTGTTATATGGGCTAAGGAAAGGTAGAGAAATGGGAGAAGGTAATAAAGACATAAGGGTTGGAAATGGTGCAATTGTTGCAGCTAAATCCGTCGGAGAATATGACCTTGTATTACCAAGTGGTAATACATTGATTCTGAACGAATGCTATTACATGCCGAACCTGATATGCAACATTATATCAGTTTCTTTATTAAGTAAAGAGAGATATAATTTTGTATTACAGGATAATGTCATGAACATTTTCCTGAACCAAAAGTTGGTTAGATCAGGCACGTTGTGCAATGGCATTTATGTTCTAAATCAATCGATAGTTCGAAGCATAACAAACACACATAAGAGGAAGAGTTCAAAGATGAACGAATCCTTCTTGTGGCATTGTAGATTAGGTCATATCAATACGACATGACTAGCTAAGTTGCATAAAGATAGATATTTGAATCCGTTCGAATTTTCATCTTATGACACTTGCCAGTCATGTCTCAAAGGAAAGATGACCAAAACTCCGTTTACAGGACACGGAGAAAGAGTTAGTGAGCTCTTGGGGCTGATATATAGTGATGTTTGTGGTCCCATGTCTACACATGCCAGGAATGGTTTGTCATACTTCATTACATTCACTGATGATCTCTCAAGATTCGGGCATGTGTTCCTAATGAAACACAAGTCTGAAGCTTTTGAAAAATTCAAAGAATATAACCATGAAGTCGAGAACCAAACGGGTAAAAGTATAAAAATTGTACGATCTGATCGAGGAGGTGAATATCTGATCACTGAAGAGAATTAGATTCTCTCTCAGCTAACTCTTCCATATACAGCACAACACAATGGTGTATCGGAAAGGAAGAATCACACCCTATTGGATATGGTGCGCTCTATGATGAGCACTGCTGAGTTACCTATTTCCTTTTGGGGTTATGCGCTTGAGACATCAACATACCTATTGAATCAAGTTCCATCTAAATCTATGCCTACCACACCATATGAGATATGGAGTGGGAAGAGAACATATCTTAAAAAAGTTAAGATATGGTTGTCCGGCCTCTGTCAAAAAGCAAAATCCGGACAAACTCGAGGCACGATCAGTTGTTTGCAAGTTTGTAGGATATCCAAAGAATTCATATGGATATTTTTTCTACAACAGTGAGGAACAAAAGGTGTTTGTTACTCAACATGCCACCATTTTAGAAAAGGAATTTCTTGTAAAAGAAATTAGTGGCAAGGAGGTAGAACTGGAAGAGATTCCAGCTACACAAACTGAAACTGAAGATTTAGTGGAACTAGAGGATTCGGTAGTGCCCAACGAACCCCAGCTTCTCCGCCGATGTAGTAGGGTTCCTCATCCACCTGAGAGATACTACGGTTTCTCATTGATGGTGGAAGTGAGGATTGCATCATGGAGGATGATGACCCAACTAGCTTTGAGCAGGCCATCACGGGTGGGGACTCTGTGAAATGGCTGGATGTAATGCGATCCGAGATGGAATCCATGTACACCAACAAAGTATGGACTTTAGAAGATGCTACTGAAGGGGTAAAACCCATTGGTAGCAAGTGGATCTTCAAGAAAAAAACTTGGTGTAGATGGGAAAGTGGTGACTTTCAAAGCTAGACTTGTTGCAAAAGGTTTTCGTCAACGACCAGGTGTGGATTCTGACGAAAACTTTTCTCCAGTGGCTATGCTTAAATCCATCCGGATCATGCTTGCCATCGCTGCATACCATGACTACGAAATCTGGCAAATGGATGTTAAGACCGTTTGTCTAAATAGTGATTTGGAAGAGTGCGTGTACATGACTCAGCCAGAGGGCTTCGTAGACAGTGGGAGCAGGGAAAGGTGTGCTAGCTGCTTAAATCCATTTACGGGTTAAAGCAAGCATCGCAGAGTTGGAACATCTGTTTTGATTTCGTTATCAAAGAGTTTGATTTCGTCAAAAACACAGATGAACGTTGTATATACAAAAAGGTGGCAGAGAGAAAGGTTGTCTTTCTCGTATTGTACGTGGATGGCATACTCTTGATAGGAAATTATATTCCTATGCTGCAATCGGTCAAGCTCTTCTTATCACAAAGATTCTCAATGAAAGATCTAGGGGATGCCTCCAACATCTTGGGGATTAAGATCTATAAAGATAGATCTAAACGGATACTGGGATTGTCCCAATCCAGGAACATTGACACCATACTAAAGAGGTTTAGTATAGAAGAATCCAAGCGTGGATTCTTACCCACGATCTTAGGACCCACTCTCTCCAAAAAGATGTCTCCCAAGACTGATTTGGAGAAAGCTCGCATGCAAGAGATACCCCATGCTTCGGCAGTATGCTCTATCATGTACGCGATGCTATGTACCCGAACCGATGTAGCATACTCACTAAGTGTAGTGAGTAGGTATCAAGCAGATCCAGGAGAGAGTCACTGGACAGCTGTGAAGTGCATTCTCAAGTACTTGAGAAAGACTAAAGAGATACTCTTGGTGTATGGTAACGGAGAACTCCAAGTGGAGTCCTTTACCGATACGAGCTTCCAGAGTGATAAGGACGACTCTAAGTCGCACTCGAGTTTTTTCTTTACCCTCAATGGAGAGGCGGTGTGTTGGAAGAGTTCCAAACAGGAAACCATGGCAGACTCAATGATGGAGGCTGAATACATCGCTGCCAACGATGCTGCCAAAGAGACTGTCTGGATGAAGAAGTTCATAACTGAACTTGGAGTGGTTCCATCCATTGATATCCAATACCTTTGTATTGTGATAACAATGGAGCGGTGGATTTGGCCAAAGAACCCAGGTCCCATCAGTGATCCAGGCTTATTCTGAGGCGGTATCACCTAATCCGGAAGATAGTTGATCGCTGAGAGATCTAGGCCAGGAGAGTTGACATGAAGAATAACACTGCGGATCCACTCATGAAGGCCATTCCCCAGATACAGTTCGAGAGACTCTTCGGGATGCTGGGTATGCGATACTACAGCAGCTGGCCCTAGTGCAAGTGGAGATTGTTCGTTGTATGTGTGCCCTAGATGCCATTATTGTACATATGATGTATATTATAGTAGATGCTTGGACATATAGAGAGAGGACTTTCTTGTTTGACATGATAGTATGCTATCTGGTTACTCTTTATCTTAACATGTATACTTGTCTATTGATACTGTCTTATGGTTACATGTTGGTAAAGCCTTTAGGATGCGTACTTGACTCCTAGGATTATGATGCAGATCATACTGGTGGGGCCATGGTAGTCCATAAGTTCTTCCTTTAATGTTCCTGGTCATGGGTGTATCGAAACGAGACATCGATATACCAGAGTAGACTAGCGTATACGCTTCTCGACCCATGTGATGGGCGATGGACAATCCCATATCCATTGGTGTTTGACATCAGAGATGGTATACGGGTGCTCTTTGGAGATTGGGTACACTGGACGGACTCGCCGAGAACTCTTAGTTGGTATTATACCTATCGTCACATAGCTGTTCTTTGGTGACACTAGTACAGGTTAGTCTGGAGACACGAGATCGTCATAAAGTCTTGTGTGATTCCCATTATGATTTGATTTCCACCTTACCGCGTTCAATAGGACGTGCAAAACGGTGGTTTTTGGGTACAGTCTCGAGTCACATGGAGGCAATGAGCGATAGGAGGGGATTTCGTCTCTCCCGGTATTGGGGGTAGATGTCGTGCTGTGCTCGATTGGACATAACAGGGAAGTCCCTGTCCAGGGCTGATTTAGAGATTTAATGGTAAGTGTTACCGGTAGTTTCTCGACCCGTTATGAGCCTCGTATCTGCATTACTTATCGAGTTATTGGGGTCTGACGTATACCACCCCTAGACTTGATATGCGACATCTTAGACGAAGAGACCGGAGTGTACGGTAGTGTTATTATCAGGCTTTTGCAGGAGTTAGAGCGGGATTGCTTGCAGATCTTCTGATCGTTCAATACCCGATTAGCCGTTACGTCCAGCTAGTACCGCTGACGGCTTATGGGTGCTTGATGCGATCATCACCTACTGCTGGCGTATTGACGAGTCTTTAGAGTCCTACATAGAGGTTTTATTGGCTCAGGAAAAATGAAGTAAGAGCAATTATGTGATATGTGCAGGACTGAAAATAATACGAGTATGTGATACAGATTTATGAGATATTTTGTGTACGTGTATTTTTGAAATCAAAGAATTAACCGCAATTAATAACGGTGTCGCTTGGTAGCTAGCCGGTTGAGTACGGGTCGGTCCACAGGGAGATGGATTCCTTTTCTTTATGTTCTAACGAGTTAATCCAATCAAATTGGGTTTTGTTTTAGATCTAAGAATGAGAATAAATTGATAAAAAGGCTTGCTAGGGTTAGGGTTAGGTCAGTTCAAAATATCGATTCTTCTCGCTGCCTTTAATGCCCTAGTTAGGATTTTAGGTTTTAGGGTAATAGTCAATAAATGGGATTAGCACGATTAGGAAGAAACTTAGTTTCTTCCTTTTGGTCCTTGTCCGTCCTTTCTTAACTCTTAGCCCTAATCTCTATGTAAATCAACCACAACCGGTCTTAACTAGGGAATCACCGCTATCTCGTGGGTTAGGGTGCCATAGTGAGCGGGGTGAGGTTAATTTAAATAGAATCCTAATTAAAAATTATGGGGGCAAGTAAAGGAGAGAGAGATATCCTTCTCTCAACCTTCCTTCTCCGAACCCTAACAAGAGAGGAACTACTCACTCATTAGGGAATTGATAAACGAATTCATTTTTATGTTTTTTTAATTAACTACAGCAGATAAAAAATTGCAGAAAATAACTACGGCAGAGAAATAAAATTTCTGGATAACTAGGGCAGAAAAGAAATTAAAATAACTAAGGCAAGATAAAAAAAAACTTTCTTGTTTATTGATGCACTCTTTGACAATTACAAGGAATTGAAAATCTAAGATCTAGAAATTAAAAGAAGCATCTTAAAAGAGGCACCCAAAAGAGGAACACTCCAAAAAGAGCTATAGGATTCCTATTTATAGAGAATAGAAACCCTAGGGTTTACATTTGATCCATATTTAGAATTACAAAAATACCCTAAGAAAACCGGGTCAATGCACCGACCCCACCGACACGCACCGACACGTGCACAGCACGGCCGTGGATCCACGGCCATAAGCATGGTTTGGCCGCAGTTCCGCGGCCATATAGTGGGCTCTCTATCTCATTTTTCAAGGGTTTCTTTCTGTTGCTTTTTCCTTCTGGTTTCTTCACTTGGTTTCTCAGAATGTCTTCTAGTTTCTTCAAGATTTCCACAGTGCAGAATGTTGTGGACTTTTACCGTTCGCTTCGTGTTGAAGTCTTGAATCTTGCGCTGCCTTTATACTTTGTGAAATTGTTCATTGATCTTCATTTGTCCCTCAAACTGTAGGTGGCATGATAAAGATTTTTCTATTTGTTGGTTGTAGTCTCACTTTTGTAGCGTCTTTACACCATTTTTACTGTATTATTCCGAAAACCTGTAACCTGCAACTATTTAGCAGACATGGATCAAAAGCACATATTTATTTATAAAATGATTAAGAATGGGGAATATAATAATGCAAAATTATGATATGAACAAATACCCCCAAACTTATCTTTTACTTGTCCCGAGCAAACCCAATTTTATTCTCGAAAAAACCTAACCTCACTTTCGTAGGGAAACACGATTGCACTGAGCTTGTGCAACAAGACGTTAAACCTCTAGGTGTCCCTAGTAGGAAGAGTGTTTTATCCTGAGTGTTTTCAGCGGATACTACTCACAAAATCCGATCAATTTGGCTGTTGACTTTCATTTTTCAATTAGGTATTCTAGCAAGAAATTCTATTATCTTTAACTTATATATCATCAACCAATATTTTTCACACTTCCTTTTCATTTAACTTAAGATCGTATATGTTCTATAAATTTATTTAGCTTTTAGCATCTTTCGAATTTTGCTTCTTAAGGTTCTATCTCAACTTAGGAATTTCTATCATCTCTACTAAAGATATATGTCCTATTTTTCATTCTTATCTCTCATCCAAACCCCAATCATATACCCCTACGTGTGTGTATGTATCATCCCTACACTTTGAAATTCAATTCAAGCTCTTATACTCTTGTCCATCGTCCAAAGTACTTTTAGTTGGTGAATTTTTAAATGAAATTGCTCACACATTTTTCATGCGACTGTTAATACTTGTTGAGGTACTAACGACCGATTACAAAATGTGTTTGCGCATTAAGACATAATTCCTCGTCTTGTAATACCTAAGGCTTTAGCAGTTACCTAAGGCTTTAGCAGTGACTCCCAAACCAGTTGGTCTAAGGCACTAGGTGATAAAGTACCCTCGCTAAATATTTTTTTTATTTGATGCAGCCTTAAATAATTACAAAACTAGTGTTCATTTTTTTTATATCTTTTTATTCACACTTATAATTTTACTTTCCTTCATACTAAGGATTTTAGACAAGAGCATTTCAAGGTATCCTCTACTATTCCAAGTTTCAAGGTTCGTGTTTGTGCAAGTTGTAGGGTATATATTTTTAGAATTTAGTCTTAAGGTTCGGAATTATTTTTCAGACTTACACTTCAAATAAAAATTTCAATATTCTTCCTTTATTTTGACTTAGCCCAAGAAGTGAACTCAAAATTTTCCTATTTCTAAGTAAACTACAAGGTCATATATTTTCTACAGTTAAAATTTAAGAATGGTTATTTTTTTGGGTTTTTAATTTACCAAGTTTAGCATCTAGTTTTTCCTAACTAGTCAACCATCATATTAAACTTAAGTCAAATATAGCCAAAATTAAACTTTTCAATTTTTATAATTTTTAAAAATTTTCAATTTATATGGATTTTAAAATAAGTATGCAAATGCAAAAATATACACATGAATGCGAAGGAAGAAAGCTTACCGAGCACACCCCCGAACATAAACTTGACAGTGTCCTCACTGTCAGGCTACACCAAGAGGGTCAAAATTGTCGGCACTCCCTTAATTATTTTTTTTATAATTTTTTATTTATTTTTATAATTTTTTATTGTTAACATAAAATCAAAACAAAATATATATACAAAAAGGTCCCCCCCAAACTTAAGTGAAACAGTGTTTCCACTGTTGAAGCATTAAAGTTCAGAGTTAGGGAGGAGAAAAATACAGTATCAAGCTATACAAGATCTTACACATGCCAAAAGTTAGCACCAACCATTCAAAAAATTTATCGTTATAATGGTATTGTTGGTGAAATAATGGAGTGTAGAGAAAATAAATGAGAAGCACACAAGACCGTGTGGAGATAGAAGAAGTATACGGTCTTGGTGGAGGAGAATAATGGCGGAAGGGAAAAAGAAATGGTGGTGGTGGTTCGACTTCTTCGGGTGGAGGTTGATTAATCACAAAAAACGTGTCGTTTAGGAATACAAATTGGTCAGCAAAAAGTTCTTCAAAAGTCTCATTGATATAATTGAACATTTTGCTGTCAGTAAGTTCTTTTCCAGAATTTATCAGACTTTATTTGTCAAAAATTATGGAGGTAGGGGACTCGAAAAACTCATCTACCTCATTTTCAAAAGTATCCAAATCAAGTTGACTTTTTGGAATGATCAAACTTGAATTATCGGATTGTGATTCATCAACACTTACTGAAATTATAGAAAGAATAGAAGAGGAACCAGAGAAAGTAGGAGAAAGAAGTTGAATACGAACTAGATGGTGGAGATGGAGTGTATAAATTAACACAATTTGTAATGACCGATGCTTAAAAACCAGTTGTGCTATTCTATCAACCCACTGAGAAATGAGGTCAAATTCCTCAAGATTTGTGAGCAAACATGGGTATGTCGAACTTCGTAAACCAGACATTGGAAATGAAAGCATAACGGATTCTTGCGCGGTCGGAACAATGGAAAGGACGAAGGGGAGTGATTTAAGAAGGGTCACAATTAAAGGTTCAGGAGGGTGTACACAGTCAGTGGAAAGAACAGGATGAATTGGAAACTCCGACTCATCAAACGAAACTGGTTTATCCCCAATAATTTTCTCAATATTCTCCTCAAAATTTAGCTTATCCATGCCATTCTCATCAAAATCAAGACACATATGAAGTTCGGGAAAAACATTTAATGACTCGGGATGATAAATTGGAGAGAAAAATTCAGTCAAATCTGCGGGTTCATTATCCAAAATATTCCCAGCGTCGATATCCTCAATCAAGTGAAAATCAATTTTTTCAGACACCTCATCAAAAGCATGGATATTTATCAATTCATGTTCTAAAGTGGAGGTATAGAGGTCAAAAGGATTGGTGATGGTTTCACTCGAAAGGGACCCTTCACAATCTGGCAAATCAAACACTACAAAGTCGCACAACTCATTAAATGTTTTATTTTCAACTGGTGAATCATTTGGGACACTTGATAAACATTCAAAACCGGAGTTGTGGGATTCAATTGGGGATGGGTAGGTTTGATTTGGAAGGGTTCACGGCTCACTCTCTCCACTCAAATTCTCAATCTGTCCAACCGCCTCATCATACATTGGAAAATTTGGAGCTAGTTGGAAACTAGCTACCGGGTCACTAGGTTGCATAAGGGAGGCAATGGACGCATTCAAATCCCTCATCTTTTGGTTTGTCGCTACAATATAAGCTTCCAACGGCTGTTCCAGACTAGACATGGATTGTGAAGGGGTTTCAGTAAAAGATTCAAAAAAATTTGGTTTCTGGAAACTCCCAAATGGCTGTGTAGAAGCAATATCTAGGGAAGGTGCGAAAATCGGGTAGGGCTGGTAGGAATTGAATGGTTGGACAGGAGTAGGATCAACATTTGGATAAAAAGGTGAATGGACTTGTTGATCCCAAGAACTGAAAGTGTTGCAAGGAGTGAAAGATCGGTTACGAGATTGTTCAATATGTTCAGCAATAGACATGAGTTTCGGAGTTACAACAGGACTCGAAAAAGGAGTATCGATGTAAGAAGGTGGTGAAGGTTGAAATGGTTGATACAAAGAGGATTGCGGAGTCCAACCGTTTCTCCTAGATGCTTCTATTCGATCTTTCAAAGAAATTTTGGACATGGAGGGGTCGTCCGTAATTCGACCAAAACGATGAGCGTAGGAATTAATGTCTGGTTGAGGGTACCAAAGTTCGGCAAGAGTTTTGCGAGGTGGGGTACCCATGATGTAAGAAAGGAGAAGAAAACGAATGTGATGATTTTTTTTATTTTGTTATTTTTTAAAAGTTTTTTAAATTTTTTTAAAAAATAAATTGTTTGTTTTTGGGTTTATGAAATTTTTGAAAGTGTTTTTTTTAGAAAGAGTTTTTGCAAAATTTTTACGGACTACTACACGCTTTCAAACAGTCACAATATAAGCATGCACAATCAAGCATAGAGCTAGGGTCTCCTAAGTCAACTAGAATGCTCCTAACTGTTCCAAAGGGCATGTTGTGAGATCCTCAAATCGCCTTTTCACCGCCAATTGTGGCCAGATAAGCATAAGTTGTAAGTCCACATTACCTACCCTGGTGCTTATGGGGAGGCGGAATAGGTAAAAAGGGTTTTTTAACATAAGGTAACATAGACTAGAACTAGAAGATCTTTCTAAACAAAGAATAACAAACTAACTACAAGTTTTAGCTACTCGGTTAGAAGGTTATACCTAGGTCTTGAACTCCTTCTCTTCTTGTTGTGGTCCTCCTTCTTGCATGCTCCTTGGAGTGGTGTAGACGGCTCCTCCTCGTCGTCTTCTCTTTGCCGAAGAAAGATCTACCCGAAGGCCTCTACCTTGAGCTCCTACCTAAACCAAGAGATAACTAGAGTGCTTGCCTTGCTAAACCTAGAACCCTAGAACGAGTAGAGAGAAGTCTTGATGGTTTTGTCTCACAAGCTCATGGTTCTCAACATATGAGAGATGAGAGCTTTGAGAGAGGAAGAGGAAGAGCTAAAACATGAGAATGATAGAAAAAATAACAACCATCTCTCATATGAGAGAAAATGATAATAATAATAATAATTAAAAGAAATTGTGATGGTTAGTTTTGAATGACCATTATCATTTCAACAATAAATGCATTTTGCAAAAAACAAGATGCACCTTGCAAGTGAAATGATGATGGTCAAAAGGTCAACAAAAGTCAACCGGTCAACCAAAGTCAAAAGGTCAACAAAAGTCAAATGGCCAACCTAACCATGGCACAGTTATCTTTAATTAATATCATTAATGATATCTCTCATTCTTATTAGGGTTAAGAAAAAGTCAACGTTCAATAACCCTAATGAGGTTCCTCTGCCTCTGTCAACTGCGCATACACATCCGCATCCGTGTTCCGAGGAACACGAATACAATGAGACAAAACCAATCCCAAAACAAATACTAGGATCTGGCTTAAACCAAAGCCCGCTAGTAATAACTGCCCGGACACCAAACATGCACAAGTTCGCGGATGTGAACGAACCCCGTCGCAAAACCATGCGACCTATACTCTGTTTTGCCCAAAGGCGAATAACCCTCTGTGTGGGACTCTAAAGACTCGACACTACGCTGGCAGTGGGTTTAACCACAAGCCGCAAGCGGTACTAGCTGTACGTAACGGCCCTCAGGTAGATACCGATAAGAAGACTGATGAGGTGAACCCATCCGAACTCCTACTGAGCCTGAATGTGGCAATCTCCGTTTAGTCCGGTCTGTTCGTCTAAGAGTATCGCATGGTGGGCCTAGGGGGCGGTAAAAGTCAGTCCCCTAACAGCGGTACAAGTCATGTCAGAGTGTAGCCCAGAACACCCTGAGATAATACTAGAAATGCTACCGGTATATCTCGCTTCCCTAGCCAGGAACTTTGTGTAATGGCTCTCCTAGATACAACGTGATATCAACCCCCAATACAGGGAGAGACGAATCCTGTCTAACGATCACTGCCTCTAAGTGCTTCGGGAATGCACCCAACTACTACCTGTTTGCACGACTCCTTTGAGCCATGGTTGGGTAGTAATCAAAGAACAATGGGAACACACTAGAGGCGAAGTGACAGTGTCAAGTCAACGGACTAAGCTGTACTCATGTCAGTTGGGAACTGATAACTGACGATTGGCATAATACCAACCAACAATTCCCAGCGAGTTCTGTCCAGTGTACTCGTAACCTAATGAGCATCCGTATACTATATCAAGATGACGTACTAATGGTTGTGGGACAGACCATCTCCCCTACTGGGATGAGAAGCGCATACGCTAGTCTACTCCGGAGCATCGATGCCCCGTCTCGATAATCCTAGAAATAGGGACCTATATAAGGATGTGCTTGTAGATTACCCAGCCCCTACTACTGTGAATGCCATCACAACGCTTGTAATCAAGAAAAGATCCTAAGGGCTCCACTAATGTGTATAGGCGATATGCTAAAAGAAACACATGCACATATTAAAGTAGAAACAAACCAAGTAGCATACTACCATTTTGAGCAAGATTGTCTATATAACTATGAATATCCCAAACTTCCATTAAGTAATATACATACTAGTATGATACAGTAATGGCCTCTAGGGCATATACACTAACAATCTCCCACTTGCACTAGGGCTATGTACTGGCGTATCGAAGACCTATCATCTCGATCAGCCACTCGAACTGAGTCTGGGGTATGGCCTTCATGAATGGATCTGCAGTGTTATTCTCCGAATCTACTCTTTTTACGTCGATCTCCCGGCGATCTACGATCTCCCTGATCAGGTGGTACCGCCTCAAAATGTGCCTAGACTTCTGATGGGACCTGGGTTCCTTCGCTAAAGCTATAGCACCGTTGTTGTCACAATACAACGGTATTGGATCAACAACGGTAGGAACCACCTGAAGCTCCGTAAGGAACTTCTTCATCCAGACAGCTTCCTTTGCGGCATCACAAGCAGTTATGTACTCCGCTTCCATAGTTGAGTCAGCAACGGTTTCCTACTTGGAGCTCTTCCAGCAAACCGCCCCTCCATTGAGGGTAAAGACATAACCCGACATGGACTTGGAGTCATCCTTATCACTCTGGAAGCTGGAGTCAGTAAAGGCCTCGATCTGGAGGTATTTTCCGCCATACACCAAGAACATCTCCTTAGTCCTTCTCAGGTACTTGAGAATGTTCTTTACTGCTATCCAGTGTTTCTCCCCTTGGTCCAACTGATACCGGCTTACAACGCTCAACGCATATGCTACATCTGGTTTGGTACATAACATCACATACATTATAGAGCCTACCACAGATGCGTAGGGTATAGATGACATGCGAGCCCTTTCTAAATCAGCCTTGGAAGACATTTCTTTGGATAGGGTGATTCCGTGACAAGCCGGTAGATTACCACGCTTTGAATCTTTCATACTGAATCGTTTCAGTATGGTGTCGATGTACTTGGACTGCGAAAGTCCCGACATCCTTTTAGATCTATCACGATAGATCTGGATCCCCAGAATGTAGTTGGCATCGCCCAGGTCCTTCATGGAGAACCTCTGTGACAAGAATCCTTTGACTGACTGTAGCATAGGAATGTCATTCCTATTAGGAGAATGTCATCCACGTATAAGACGAAGAATACCACAGTTCTCCCTACAATCTTACTGTAAGTGCATGGTTCATCCGGATTTTTGATAAAGTCGAATTCTTTGACAGTATCATCAAATCAGATATTCCAGCTCCGCGATGCCTGCTTCAGTCCATAAATGGAGTTAAGCAACTTGCACACTTTACCTCTGCTCCCACTCTGAATGAAACCCTCCGGCTGATCCATATAGACACACTCTTCCAAATTTCCATTTAGAAAAGCCGTCTTCACATTCATCTGCCAGAACTCATAATCGTGGAAGGAAGCAATGGCAAGGAGGATCCGAATGGATTTGAGCATAGCCACTGGAGAAAAGGTTTCGTCATAGTCCAAACCAGGTCTTTAACAAAAACTCTTAGCAACAAGTCTAGCTTTATAGGTTTTAACCTTCCCATCTACACCAATCTTCTTTCTGAAGATACATTTGCAGCCTACGGGTTTTACCCCTTCTGGAGCAATGTCCAAACTCCAAACTTTGTTGGTGTACATGGACTCCATCACAGTCCGTATTGCATCCAGCCATTTTACTGAGTCACCGCTCTGAATGGCTTGCTGGAAGCTAGTAGGCTCATCATTTTCAAGGACGCAATCCTCTCGATCCCCGTCTATGAGAAAAACGTAGTATCCCTTAGGCGGATGAGACTGCCTACTACTCCTGCGGAGTGGCACTGGGATGTCCGGTTCTCCTGAAACTTCTGGTTCTACTAAGCTTTCAGTAATAGCTTGTGGTTCTGGAACTTCTTCCAGTTCTATTGCGCTCCCACTTATCTAATTTTCTAAAAATTCAGTTTCCAAGAAGTAGGCATGCTGAGAAACAAAAACCTTTTGTTCCTCTGCGGAATAGAAAAGATACCCCCTGGAGTTCTTGGGGTATCCCACAAACTTACACAGTACTGAGCGTGCCTCGAGCTTGTCCGCATAATTCTTCTTTAAAAAAGCTGGACATCCCCATGTCTTAACATACTTAAGACAGGGTTTCTTCCCACTCCACATCTGATATGGGGTGGTAGGCCCAGTCTTGGTTGTAGCCTTGTTCAAAAGATATGCAGCTGTTTCTAGTGCATAACCCTAGAAAGATCGCAGTAACTCAGCCTTACTCATCATGGAACGAACCATATCCAATAGAGTTCGATTCCATCTTTCCGATACACCGTTGTGTTGTGGTGTGTATGGAGGAGTAAGCTGAGAGAGAATTCCATTCTCTTTTAAGTAGCCCAGAAACTCGGCACTCAAGTATTCACTACCTCGATCAGATCTCAGTGTCTTGATACTTTTGCCTGTTTGTTTTTTAACTTCATTCTTGTATTCCCGAAATTTCTTAAAGGCCTCAGATTTATGCTTCATTAGGAAGACATGTCCATACCTAGAGAAATCATCCATAAAAGTAATGAAGTATGAATAACCATTTCGCGCATGTGTAGACATTGGACCACACACGTCACTGTGTATGGGTTCCAAAGGCTCGCTTGCTCTTACTCCGTGTCCAGTGAACGGAGTCTTTGTCATCTTTCCCATGAGACAAGATTCACAAGTAGCATAAGACTGATACTCGAACGGATTCAAGTATCCCTCTTTATGTAACTTTGTCAACCGTGTCTCATTAATGTGACCCAGTCTACAATGCCATAAGAAAGCCTGATTTGTTTCCGGAGACTTTCTTTTAAGTGTGTTTTGGACACTGAAAACCTGAGCTTGATTCAGTATGTATATTCCGTTTTCTAATGTACCTGACCCAATCAGAACTTGATTTAGGTGGATGTGGACCACATCGCTTACAAAAGTAAAATCATATCCTTCTTTAGAAAGTATGGATACAGATATGATATTACAAGCCATACTAGGTACATACAAACAGTTACGCAGAATCAATATCTGCCCAGTTGTCAATCCAAGATGATGTTCCCCTACGGATTCAACGTCCACGCTCATTTTGTTGGCAACCCTGAAAGTCATATCACCTATCCTGATAACTCTATGGTTTCTCAGAGCCTGTAATGAATTACAGATGTGAGATCCTGATCTGGTATCCAATACCCAGGAAGTAGGGTTAATTGACATACAGTTTTCTATTACAAACACACCAGAAGCCGAAGCCATAACATGCTTCAAATCCTGGCTACTGGCTTTCAAAGCCCTGCAATCCTTCTGCCAATGTCCTCTCCCGTAACAATAGGAACGTCCCTCCTTTAGTATATCCAGTCCCGAAACTTTTGCCCTTCCCTTTTCTTTTACTTCCCTGGTTTCCTTCAGGGTACAAGTAGAGGCTAGAGACCGTAGAATTAAGTCAGTATTTGACCCGTTCTTCAACTTGGTCTTCAGGTCTGTGGGCTCATCAAAATAGCTTGTCTCTGTAAGGACGTTGTTCCCTATAGATGACCCGATAGCCAGCCCCGCTTGAAGCAATTCGTTTGAGGTCTCATATCTTGCGATACGAGATTGCTCTCCATATAAATCTTTGTTATGGAGGAAGATAGAAACTAAGTCCATCTTCTCGTGCTGCCTCTGGTATGCACCATCAACTGATTCCAACACGAGGCACATGGCATTCGCACGGTCTTTTTCCGATGTCATACGGATATCAATATCCGTGACAGGGGAAACTGGTCCTGAGACGGCAGGGGTTTGATTAGTTAAGAGGTGTCCCAGCTTGTCATGGGTAATGGACATCTGGATAGACCTTTGACAGTCATAACAGTCAGATTCAGTCATTTTATTATCTCGATGTAACCTATGTCTGGTCACTGGGTCGCTGCAATTAAGAGAGAGAGAAGAAAACACTCAGCATGATGCTCTTGCAAGTGTAGATTGGTTTTTAGTTTATCTAAACAGGATGGCTCCCACTGTTTCTCGAATCCTTCCTCAAACCATAAAAGAAGAATTAGTCGTGATTGATCTCACCGTACAATACTTGCTTAACCGTTCAGCCAAGCTGGTGTCGGTACTTCGAGGGAGGTTTTTCGACGGTTTCACGAAGTTCCTTAATTAAATAACCTCTTTTTCCCTATGGGCGTAGCCCCGCTAATACCTTTCTAGACACCTACTTGGTTTATAGCATTGATCGTTAAGTGAAAAGTCTCCCGAGGAGTAGCGGATACTCACAGTAGGATCAGGACCCAAATATCATTATGAGATAATGCTGAAGGAATGCAATCAACATTATCAAACTCCAAATGGTATGCAACACTAGCAAGTTTCAGTTTCTTTAGAAACCCCCGATGTGGATTTTTTCCCCATGCTCTTATGACCTTGACGAAGGTCAACAAATCATAAGTCACATGTCATGTTCTACCCATCATTGTTTAGGTTAATTTGAACCCACCCGTATATACCCTTGACGAAGGTCAGCAAGATAATATGACTGTCCCAAACCTACGCATCTATCTATGCTACATATGAACACCCAACGGCTACTAATCATTATGCCTTGACGAAGGTCAACAAATATAGCTTGAATACTATTGAATATTCATATGAAATGATGGAGGGCTACAAATGGTTTTGGCGAAACCGTGAACGTGGTGAATTTGATATAATCGAAGGAACCTTGATAGCTTTTAAAAGTAGTGGTTTAAGCTCCGCGTTTTTAAAATTTTTCTGTTTTGAAAAGAAACCGAGTGGTTTTGAAATTGTTTCAACGATTTTAACTTTGGTTTGTTTTCTTTGCGTTAATATAATGCGTCCCATCAATTAATCCTACCATTGTAGAAAACAACGAAAATATGACGTACGCTTATGCCATCCGCATTCGCCACGGGGCCCCGTCATCACCCGTTAGGTTACTTAACTAACGACAGAGCGGGGGCTGGACTAGTGTGGATGCAAAACATATGCAACACTTACTAGATATCATATATAGATATATACATTTGTCAGATGCAATGATAGCCATTCCAGATCACAGATGAACACATTGGATATGCTAGGAATCCGCGTTTCGTTCAAGCCTGCAACGAAAGACGGATTACACGGTTGCGATGAATAGCAAAACCCCACCCTAGACCCCTACGTGTGCGGTAAACTACCCGCCAAGTACCCGAAGTGAAGCAACCTCCCTCAACAACGTGAGTAGGCCACTTGGCACTTCAAAGTACCCGGTAGTTTGTGCACCCCACCTTGGGTCTATCCTAGGAGCAAAAACAGTAAAAGAAATAATATACAATGACTGCTACAACCTCAATCCGGATGTTCGGCCAAAAAAATAATATTACATCAATTTACAATTTACATCAAATGAAAGATAAAGAAACTCTCATCTCACAAACCCCGGCTATTCATCCGCGACAATCTAACAAGTTCATATACACAATCTAACAATACAGATCACAGATATGTACAACGCCCACTAATCGACGTATAGCGATTAGTCGACGTTCGGTACATTTATCATATTACAGATATAACCAATTAGCTAAAGTTTATAGAATTTCGATCAATATATCATTTTGAAACTACCCCAAAAACAATAATATTATCTGAAGAATCTGGGCAGAAACAAATCATCTTAAAAATCACAAAACAACAAACTGAGAACACTGCAGGAAAAATGAGTCACGACCGAGTCAACTCGGCCGCGGATCCGCGGCGAAACGCTTGGTTTCGCCGCACTTCCGCGGCGCTTTGATCAAGTCATGGGCTCGTTTTTCTTGGTTGTTCCTAAAAAACCATGCTCGTATTTTTAAGGCCTGTGGAAATATTTTTAGAGCTGTTTTAAAAATCGGCAGAAAGTATGAGATTTTGACATGTTTTGCAATTTTTTTCCGGATCGAAGTTCTAAACACTTTGCTAACATGCTAGTTGTTGTTTAGTTAGGCTATGATACCACTGTAAGTCCACGTAACCCACCCCGGTGCTTACGGGGAGGCGGAATAGGTAAAAACGGTTTTTTAACACAAGGTAACATGGATTAGAACTGGAGATGCCGATAAGAAGACTGATGAGGTGAACCCATCCGAACTCCTACTGAGCCTGATTGTGACAATCTCCGTACAGTCCGGTCTGTTCGTCTGAGAGTATCGCATGGCGGGCCTAGGGGGCGGTAAAAGTCAGTCCCCTAATAGCGGTACTAGTCGTGTCGGAGTGTATCCCATAACACCATGATATAACACTGGAAACGCTACCAATATATCTCGCTTGCCATGGCCAGGGACTTTGTGTAATGGCTCTCCTAGACACAGCGCGATATCAACCCCCAATACCGGGAGAGACCAATCCTGTCTAACCGTCACTGCCTCCAAGTGCTTCGAGACTGCACCCAACTACTACCTATTTGCACGACTCTTTTGAGCCGTGGTAGGGTAGTAATCAAAGAACAGTGGGAACACACTCGAGGCAAAGTGACAGTGTCAAGTCAACGGACGAAGCTGTACTCATGTCACTTGGGAACTGATAATTGACGATAGGCAAAATACCAACCAACAGTTCCCAGCGAGTCCTGTCCAGTGTACTCGTAACCTAACGAGCACCCGCATACAATCTCAAGTACGACGTACTAATGGCTATGGGACAGACCATCTCCCCTGCTGGGATGAGAAGCGCATACGCTAGTCTACTCCGGAGTATCGATGGCCCGTCTCGATAATCCTACGACTAGGGACCTGTATAAGGATGTGCATGTAGATTACCCAGCCCCAACTAGTGTGATTACCATCACAACACTGGTAATCAAGCAAAGATCCTAAGGTCTCCACTAATGTGTATAGACGATATGCTAAAAGAAACACATGCACATATTAAAGTAAAAACAAACCAAGTAGCATACTACCATTTTGAGCAAGATTGTCTATATAACTGTGAATATCCTAAGCTTCCATTAAGTAATATACATATTAGTATGATACAGTAATGGCCTCTAGGGCATATACACTAACACAAGTAAAGAAAGGTGGGATCCGCTTACGAAACACCGTGAGATGGGCCTTTTAAAATTACCTTTCCCACTTGTTTAGTCTACGCACCACAAAGTCTAGTTTAGATAAACGATCGATACCTACAACCTTTCCTTTGTCGTATTGAGCGCGACCGTCCTTATTTGCTGAGTCTAATATTTTTTTAGTTAACTCGAGGGTTGATGCAAAATTCTTTTTGTGATTTTTGAGGTCCTAGGAAGGGTAATGATATCCCCACCCAATCTTGATTGGTGTTATAGCCCCTTAAAAGTCCGTTTTAAATATGCAAAGCAATTAACACACCAAAAATCTAAACACTTTCAAAAAAAATTTTTATTTTGCAGCGCAAAGAATCCTGCACAAAAACAATTTATTGGAGAGGGAGAAAGATTTTGCGCAAAGAACCCTGCAGGAAAAATTTTTAGTTGAGTTCAGAGGGTAGAAGAGAGGATAAAATACTCACAGAGAAGTTTTGGGCTGCTGACGTCACTGGTTGACCGCGGTTTCGCGGTCAACTGCATATATCCACCACGGTTCCACGGTGGTTCTGTTAGTTTGGATCTCCAAAAATTTTCTTTTTGTTGTTGTGATTCTCCTCTGTTTGTTCAGATTTTCTGTTTTTTGATTTGTTCGCTGGTTTTTTCCAGATCTTAATCTGTCCATCTTCTTTTTCTGCGCAATTCACACAATACCTATCAAAAAGAACAAGATGATTTTTATTTATGTTTTATTTTTTTTAAAAAAAAAATTCAATTTTTATAATTTCAAAGTTTTTATTTTTATTTTAATTTTTTTAACCCGAAATTAGACAAATAAAGAGACTACCGTATCCCCGGCAACGTCGATATTTGATTGATGAGATATTTTGCGTACGTGCATTTTTGAAATCAAAGAATTAATCGCAATCAATAAGGGTGTCGTTTGGTAGCTAGCCGGTTGAGTACGGGTCGGTCCACAGGGAGATGGATTCCTTTTCTTTATGTTCTAACTAGTTAATTCGATCAAATCGGGTTTTGTTTTAGATCTAAGAATGTGAATAAATTGATAAAAAGGCCTGCTAGGGTTAGGGTTAGGTCAGTTCAAAATATTGATTCTTCTCGCTGCTTTTAATACCCTAGTTAGGATTTTAGGTGTTAGGGTAATAGTCAATAAAGGGAATTAGCACGATTAGGAAGAAACTTAGTTTATTCCTTTTAGTCCTTGTCCATCCTTTCTTAACTCTTAGCCCTAATCTCTATGTAAATCAACCACAACCGGTCTTAACTAGGGAATCACCGCTATCTCGTGGAATAGGGTGCCGTAGTGAGTGGTGTGAGGTTAATTTAAATAGAGTCCTAATTAAAAATTATTGGGGCAAGAAAAGGTGGGATAGAGATATCCTTCTCTCAACCTTCCCTCTCTGAACTCTAACAAGTGAGGAACTACTCACTCATTAGGGAATTGATAAACGTATTCATTTTTATGGATTCTTTTAATTAACTACGGCAGATAAAAAATTGCAGAAAATAACTACGGCAGAGAAATAAAATTGCAACATAACTAGGGCAGAAAAGAAATTAAAATAACTAAGCAAGATAAAAAAAAACTTACTTCTTTATTGATGCACTCTTTGACAATTACATGGAATTGAAAATCTAAGATCTAGAAATTAAAAGAGACATCTCAAAAGAGACACCCAAAAGAGGCACACTCCAAAAAGAGCTGTAGGATTCCTATTTATAGAGAATAGAAACCCTAGGGTTTACATTTGATCCATATCTAGAATTACAAAAATACCCTGAGAAAACCGGGTCAATGCACCGACTCCACCGACACGCACCGACACGTGCCGACACGTGCGCGGATCCGCGGCCATAAGCATGGTTTGGCCACGGTTCCGCGGCCATATAGTAGGCTCTCTGTCTCGATTTTCTAGGGTTTCCTTCTGTTGCTTTTTCCTTCTGGTTTCTTCACTTGGTTTCTCAGAATGTCTTCTAGTTTCTTCCAGATTTCCACAGTGCAGAATATTGTGGAATTTTACCGTTCGCTTCGTGTTGAAGTCTTGAATCTTGCGCTGCCTTTGTACTTTCTGAAATTGTTCATTGATCTTCATTTGTCCCTCAAACTGTAGGCGGCATGATAAATATTCTTCTATTTGTTGGTTGTAGTCTCACTTTGTAGCGTCTTTACACCATTTTCACTGTATTGTTCCGAGAACCTGTAACCTGCAATTATTTTGCAGACATGGATCAAAAGGACCTATTTATTTATAAAATGATTAAGAATGGGGAATATAATAATGCAAAATTATGATATGAACAGATACCGTATTATATTTTCATGATTTATTCGTATCGGATGGTTATATGTGATATACCCGGGTTATCGAATCAAGTGTTGATTCGTTAAGTTGATACAGATTATATTAGTCGGTTCTATATGATATAGCCGGATTATTAAATCAAGTGTTGATTTGATAATTTAATGTAAAATTGTATATGTGAATACTAGATTACATTAACTAATATTAGCTCACTTAAGCATTTATTTTTTCTCACTTGTGTGCATGTGATATATGTATTGTTAGTGTATATGCCCTAGAGGCCATTACTGTATCATACTAGTATGTATATTACTTAATGGAAGCTTGGGATATTCACCTTGTATGTACAATCTTGCTCAAAATAGTAGTATGCTACTTGGTTTATTTCTACTTCAATGTGTACATGTGTTTATTTTTTTATATCGCCTATACACATTAGTGGAGCCCTTAGGATCTTTGCTTGATTACCAGCGATGTGATGGCCGTCACACTAGTGGGGCTGGGTAATCTATAAGCACATCCTTATGCAGGTCCCTGCTCGCAGGACTATCGAGACAGGGCATCGATACTCTGGAGTAGACCAGCGCATGCGCTTCTCATCCCAGTATGGGAGACGGTCTGTCCCACAGCCGTCAGTACGTCATACTTGAGATAGTATGCGGGTGCTCGTTAGGTTACGGGTACACTGGACAGGACTCGTCGGGAACTGACTAGTTGGTATTATACCTATCGTCAGTTATCAGTTTCCAGGTGACATGAGTACAGCTTAGTCCGCTGACTTGACACTGTCCCTTCGCCTCGGGTGTGTTCCCACTGTACTTTGATCACTACCCTACCACGGCTCAAAGGAGTCATGCAAACAGGTGGTGGTTGGGTGCAGTCCCGAAGCACTTTGAGGCAGTGACGGTTAGACAGGATTCGTCTCTCCCGGTATTGGGGGTTGACATCGCGCTGTGTCTAGGAGAGCCATTACACGAGTAGTCCCTGGCCAGGGCAAACGAGATATACTGGTAGGTTTCCAGTGTTATCTCAGGGTGTTTTGGGCTTCGCTCCGGCACGACTTGTACCGCTATTGGGGGACTGACGTTTACCGCCCCCTAGGCCCGCCATGCGATGTATCAGACGAACAGACCGGACTGTACTGAGAATGTCACACTCAGGCTCAGTAGGAGTTCAGATGGGTTTCGCCTCGTCGGTCTTCTTGTCGGCATTACCTGGGGACCGTTACGCACAGCTAGTGCCGCTTGCGGTCTGTGGTTAAACCCACTGCCAGCGTAGTGTCGAGTCTTTAGAGTCCCACATAGAAAGCTTTTCACCTTTAGGCAAAAGAGTAGAGGTCGCATGGTATTGCGACAGGTCGCATGGTTTTGCGACAGGGTTCGGTCACATCCGTGCACTTGTGCACGTACAGTGTCCGGACAGTTTACACTAGCGGGCTTTGGTTTAAGCCGGATCCTAGTGTACCTTATGGGATTGGATTTATCCAGTTTGCATTCGTGTTCCTCGGAACGCGGATGCGGGTGTGTATGCACAGTTGACAGGGAGGCACAGACAGCGGATTCTCATTAGGGTTGTTGACAGTTGACCGTTGACCTTTTGACTTTTTGCTCAACCCTAATGAGAATATGATATGTGATTAACTATTATATTAATTAAGTATTATGGTGACTTGGTTGTTGACTTTTGTTGACTTTGTTGACTTGTTGACTTTTGTTGACTTGTTGACTTTGTTGACCGGTTGACTAGGCTTGACTAGTTGACCATCATGATAACCATGGCTATCATTTCATGACAAAGACTTTTACTTGCTTACTCATTTGAGTAAAATGAGTGCATGACATGATAATGTTATGGTTGCTTCAACCATCACATAAGACTTTTATTGATATGATGAGTTATGATTACTTTGGATTATGAGAGGGTGAGAGACAAAAGTGAGCCTCATTCTTTCTTGCTCATTCTCTCTCTTGTTCTTGAGCTCTCCATTTTGCTCTCACCCTCTTGCTCTTGCTCCCTCTCTTTAATCTATGGTTCATATCTCTCATGAGTTGAGAATCAAGAACCATAGATAAAATCCCATTCTAAATCTTCTCTACTCATTCTAGTTCACTAGGTTTAGCAAACCAAGTGAACTAGTTTCTTCAAAGAACGAAGAAGGAGCTAAAGGTTGGAGCTTTCAAGTGGATCTATCTTCGGCGTACGGAGACGACGAAAAGGAGCCATCGGACCACCACCGGAGCTTGAAGAGAAGGAGTTCAAGTTTAGGTATAACCATCTTCATCCGAGTAGCTAAATCTCTTTAGCAAGTTTGCTAGTTTAGTTTAGACACGATCCCGACCTTGTTTAGTCCATGTTGCCTCTTGCGATAAAAAATTGTTTTTTATACCGTTTCCGCCTCCCCGTAAGCACCGGGGGTCGCAACGTGGACTTACAGTGGTATCAGAGCCTAACTAAACTTAAACTAGCTTGGTAGTGAAGTGTAACGAAGTTCGGAACCGAAAAAACCCAAAAACCAAACTTTTTCAAAATCCAAGTTTCTGTTAAAATTTTTCCTGGTCAAAACAAGATTTGTTATACACCTAAATTCGGCTCAGGGTTTTGTGAGAACACCCATGAAAAACGATCCACTGTTGCGTTCAAACCGCCGCGCTTCCGCGGCACGAGGTAGGCATGTGCCGCGGAACCACCGCCGTTTGTCGTCTTCTCTGCATCGTTTTTCGTGCAGTATGTGTCTGTGTTGGTTTTGGGATTTTTAAAATATGTTATATGTGCCCAGATTCTCCAGAACAGAAATTTACTTTTGGGGTCCTATAATTTCGTATTTTTTCCGAACTTCACTACACTTTGACTATGATGGTTATATCTGTGATGTTTGCATGTATTGAACGTCGGCTAATCGCTATAAGTCGATTAGTCGGGGTTATACATGATCTGTAATGTGCTGGAATGTGTATATAAATATGTTGGATTGTCGCGGGTGAATAGCCGGGGGTTGTGAGACGAGAGTTTTCTTTTCTTGCAATTCATGTAAATTTGTAAATTGATGTAATAATTATTTGTATGGCCGCACAACCGGGTCGGGGTTGTAGCCGTCATTGTATAATTTCTTTTTACTGTTTTTGCTCCTAGGATAGACCCATGGAGGGGTGCACAAACTACCGGGTATGCCGAAGTGTCGAGTGGCCTACTCATGGAGATGAGGGAGGTTGCTACGCTTCGGGTACTTGGCGGGTAGTTTGCCGCACCCGTAGAGGTCTTGGGTGGGGTATTGGCTATTCACCGCGACCGTGTTATCTGTTTTTGTTATAGGCTCGTACAAATTACAGATTCCTAGTATATCCAATGTATTTATCTGTGATCTGAAATGTTTATCATTGCAGTATATCTATATATGATATTATTTAGGCGTTGCTTATGTTTTACAGACGCGCTAGCCCAGCCCCCGCTCTGTCGTTAGTTAAGTAACCTAACGGGTAATGACGGGGCCCAGTGGCGAATGCGAATGGCATAAGCGTACGTCATATTTTGGTTGTTTTCTGCAATGGTAGGATTAAATGATGGGACGCATTAAAAGAACTAATGCAAGAATATCACGCATTAAAAGAACTAATGCAAGATAATAAACCAAGTTAAAGTCGTTGGAACACTTTCGAAAAACCATTCGGTTCTTTTCAAAACAAACTTTTAAAATACGGAGTTTGAGCCACTCCATTTAAAAGCTATCTCGTTCCATCGACCAAATCAAGTTCACTACGTTCACGGTTTTGCCAAAACCATCCGTAGCCCTCCGTCGTTTCATATGAATAGTCAATAGTATTCAAGCTGTGTATGTTGGCCAAAGTCAAGGCACAGTGATTGGTAGCTATTGGGTGTTCATGTGTAGCATAGATAGATGCGTTGGTTTGGGACAGTCGTACCGCCATTTTGGCCAAAGTCAAGGGTATGTACGGATGGATCCAAATTAACCTGGATAATGACGGGTAGAACTTGACATGTGACTTATGATATTTTGGCCAAAGTCAAGGTCATAAGAGCATGGGGCAAAAATCCACATCGGGAGTTTCATAAGTACTGAAACTTGCTAGATTTGCATACCATTTGGAGTGTGATGATTCTGGAAGGATTCCTTCAGTTTCGTCACGCAATGATATTTGGATCCCGATCCTACTGTGAGTATATGCTACTCCTCGGGAAATTTCTCTCTAAACGATCAATGCTATAAACCTAGTAGGTGCCTAGAAAGGTGTTAGTGGGGCTACGCCCCCAGGAAAAAGAGGTTCTCTAATTAAGGAACTTCGCGAAAGCGTTGGAAAACCTCCCTCGAAGTACCGACACCAGACTGGCCGAACGGTTAAGCAAGTATTGTACGGTGAGATTGATCCTGACTAATTCTTCCTTTATGGTTTGAGGAGGGATTCGAGAAACAGTGGGAGCCATCCTGTTTAGACAAACTAAAAACCACTCTAAACTTGCAAGAGCATCATGCTGAGTGTTTTCCTCTTCTCTCCAAATTGCAGCGACCAATCAACATGACTGGACTTAAGTTACTCCTAGATAAAAACAAACTGACAGGGCCAAACTACAAAGATTGGCTCAGGAATGTCAAGATAGCAATCACTTATGACAAGCTGGGGTATCTTCTTACCACCAAAGCTCCCCCTGTCCCTGGTCCAACTTCCAGTATCGCGGATAAGGAGATCCGCAAGACTTGGGAGATTGATGGCGCGAAGGCCAAGTGCCTCCTGCTTGCCTTGATGGACAACGAACATCAGAGGAGGCATGAGAATATGGATATGGAATCCATATTGCTCCATACAAAAGAACTGTATGGAGAGCAATCTCGTATCGCAAGATACGAAGCGTCGAAAAAGTTATTTTCGACAAGAATGGCCGTCGGATCATCAGTAGCCGAGCACGTGCTAAAGATGATCGGCTACATTGAGGAGCTCGCTGACCTAGGGATCACATTGGAGAGTGAGCTATATACGGATATAGTTCTCCAGTCCCTTCCTTCCACTTACGCCCAGTTTATACTGAACTTCAACCTACAAGAAAAAGAGGTTGAACTTTCAGAGCTCCTCAACATGCTGAGGAGCGCAGAGGGCACCCTACAGAAAGGTAGGGATACATCCACTTTGTTTGTAGGAGGATCATCTTCTTCTAGGTCCAAGGCGAAAGCCAAGGGAAAGAAGAAGAAGGCCCCCGCCAAACCAAGGGGCGGTGTAAGTAAAGTGGATACGAAGGGAAAAGCAAAAGCAACAAAGTTAGCGGGAAAGCTTGTGGATAAGGAAGAATGCTTCTATTGTCATAAGAAAGGACACTGGAAGAATGATTGCAGGGCCTGGAAGGCCAGAACACAGGAATTGAAGCAGGTTGCAGCTTCAGCTTCAGGTGTGTATGTTATTGAAAACTGTCTTTCAATAAACTCTACTTCCTGGGTATTGGATACCGTATCAGGATCTCATATCTGTAATTCTTTGCAGGCGTTGAGAAACCATAGTGTTTTGAAAGCAGGTGACATGACCCTCAGAGTTGCGAACGGAGCTAGCATGGATGCTAAAGCCGTGGGGGACTATCACCTGGGAATGTCAGATGGACATG
Source organism: Agapanthus africanus (assembly GCA_030015575.1). Classification (NCBI taxonomy): domain Eukaryota; kingdom Viridiplantae; phylum Streptophyta; class Magnoliopsida; order Asparagales; family Amaryllidaceae; genus Agapanthus; species Agapanthus africanus. The sequence goes on from CM057337.1 coordinate 548,074,761, forward strand.
TTTTGGTTTTGCGTAATTGCTTTTTTGTACCCAACGCAACTTGTAATATCATTTCTGTATCTTTAGTTTCTAAAGAAGGTTATGAATTTTCGTTTGTAAGTAATGTTGTAAACATTCACCTTAATCAAGTTCTGATTCGGTCAGGTACATTGAGTAATGGTATATACGTATTGAACCAACCACAGATTTTTAATGTCCAGAATACACACAAAAGAAAGTCTCCAGAAATAAATCAGACTTTCTTATGGCATTGTAGATTGGGTCACATCAATGAGAGAAGGTTGACGAAGTTACATACAGAAGGGTATTTGAATGCGTTCGAATATCAGTCGTATGCCACTTGTCAATCCTGTCTCAAAGGAAAGATGACAAAGACTCCGTTTACTGGACATGGAGTAAGAGCGAGCGAGCTCTTGGGACTCATACACAGTGACGTGTGCGGTCCAATGTCTACACATGCCCGAAGCGGACATTCTTACTTCATTACTTTTACGGATGACTTCTCAAGGTATGGTTATGTCTTCTTAATGAAACATAAGTCTGAGGCCTTTGGAAAATTCCAGGAGTATAAGAATGAAGTGGAGAAACAGACCGGCAAAAGTATTAAGATTCTAAGATCGGATCGAGGTGGAGAATACTTAAGTGCCGAATTCCTGGACTATTTAAAAGAGAACGGAATTCTCTCTCAGCTTACTCCTCCATACACCCCGCAACATAACGGCATATCGGAGAGACGGAACCGAACCCTATTGGATATGGTTCGGTCCATGATGAGTAACGCTGAGTTGCCGCGATCATTCTGGGGATATGCGCTAGAATCAGCCGCATACCTTTTGAACCGAGTTCCCACTAAGACTGTGCCTACTACGCCATTTGAGATGTGGTGTGGGAAGAGACCCCATCTTAATCACATTAAGATATGGGGAAGTCCAGCTTTTGTCAAAAAGCAGCATGCGGACAAGCTCGAGGCACGCTCAGTACTGTGCAAGTTTGTGGGATATCCAAAGAATTCCAAGGGATATTTCTTGTACTGCGAAGAGGAACAAAAGGTTCTTGTTTCTCGTCATGCCCACTTTCTAGAACACCAGTTCATAGAAAAGGAAATAAGTGGGAGCACAGTAGAACTGGAAGAGATTCCGGAACCACGGACTATTACTGAAAGTTTAGTGGAACCAGAGGGTTCGGAAGAACAGGACATTCCTACGCCGCTCCGCAGAAGTAGTAGGCAGTCTCATCCGCCCGAGAGATACTACGGTTTTCTCATAGACGGGGATAGAGAGGATTGCATCATAGATTATGATGAGCCTACTAGCTTCCAGCAGGCCGTTCAGAGCGTTGACTCAGTGAAATGGCTGGATGCAATGCGGACCGAAATGGAGTCCATGTACACCAACAAGGTATGGACGTTGGACATTGCTCCAGACGGGGTAAAACCCGTAGGATGTAAGTGGATCTTCAAAAGGAAGATTGGTGTAGATGGACAGGTTGAGACCTATAAAGCTAGGCTGGTAGCAAAGGGTTTTCGTCAAAGACCTGGCTTGGACTATTACGAAACCTTTTCTCCAGTAACCATGCTGAAATCCATTTGGATCCTTCTTGCCATTGCTGCCTTCCACGATTATGAGATTTGGCAAATGGACGTAAAGACAACTTTTCTAAATGGAAATTTAGAGGAGTGTGTCTATATGGACCAGCCAGAGGGTTTCATTCAGAGTGGGAGCAGCGGAAAGGTGTGCAAGTTGCTTAAGTCCATCTATGGACTAAAGCAGGCATCGCGGAGTTGGAACATCTGCTTTGATGAGACGGTCAAAGAATTTGGCTTTATCAAAAATCCAGATGAACCATGCATCTATAGTAGATTTGTAGCGAGAACTGTAGTATTCCTCGTTTTATACGTGGATGATATTCTCTTAATAGGAAATGACATTCCTATGCTACAATCCGTCAAGGGGTTCTTGTCACACAGGTTCTCCATGAAAGACCTGGGTGATGCCTCATACATTCTGGGTATCCGGATCTACCGTGACAGATCCAAGAGGATATTTGGACTTTCACAGTCCAGGTATATCGACACCATACTGAAGAGATTCAGTATGGAAGATTCCAAGCGCTGTAACCTACCAGCTTGTCACGGGATCACCCTCTCTAAAGAGATGTCTCCCAAGACTGATTTGGAGAGGGATCGCATGTCTATTATACCCTACGCTTCTGCGGTAGGCTCTATAATGTATGCGATGTTGTGTACCAGACCGGATGTAGCTTATGCACTGAGTGTGGTAAGCCGGTATCAGTCAAACCCTGGGGAGAAACATTGGATAGCAGTAAAGAACATTCTCAAGTACCTGAGAAGGACTAAGGAGATGTTCTTGGTGTATGGCGGAAAAGACCTCCAGATCGAGGCCTTTGCTGACTCCAGCTTCCAGAGTGACAAGGATGATTCCAAGTCCATGTCGGGTTTTGTCTTTACCCTCAATGGAGGGGCGGTGTGTTGGAAGAGTTCCAAACAGGAAACCGTTGCAGACTCGACGATGGAAGCGGAATACATCGCTGCATCTGATGCCGTAAAAGAAGCTGTCTGGATGAGGAAGTTCTTGAATGAACTTCAGGTGGTTCCGTCCATTGTTGATCCAATACCTCTGTATTGCGACAACAACGGGGCTATAGCTTTAGCGAAGGAACCCAGGTCCCATCAGAGATCCAGGCACATCTTGAGGCGGTATCACCTGATCAGGGAGATCGTGGATCACCAGGAGATCGAGGTTCGGAGAGTCGCTTTAGAAGACAACACTGCAGATCCATTCACCAAGGCCCTACCCCAGACTCAGTTCGAGCGGCTGATCGAGATGATAGGTCTTCGATACGCCAGTACATGGCCTTAGTGCAAGTGGGAGATTGTTAGTGTATATGCCCGAGAGGCCATTACTGTATCATACTAGTATGTATATTACTTAATGGAAGCTTAGGATATTCACCTTGTATATACAATCTTGCTCAAAATAGTAGTATGCTTCTTGGTTTATTTCTACTTCAATGTGTACATGTGTTTATTTTTGTATATCGCCTATACACATTAGTGGAGCCCTTAGGATCTTTGCTTGATTACCAGCGATGTGATGGCCGTCACACTAGTGGGGCTGGGTAATCTATAAGCACATCCTTATGCAGGTCCCTGGTCGCAGGACTATCGAGACAGGGCATCGATACTCCGGAGTAGACCAGCGCATGCGCTTCTCATCCCAGTGTGGGAGACGGTCTATCCCACAGCCGTCAGTACGTCGTGCTTGAGATAGTTTGCGGGTGCTCGTTAGGTTACGGGTACACTGGACAGGACTCGTCGGGAACTGACTAGTTGGTATTATACCTATCGTCAGTTATCAGTTCCCAGGTGACATGAGTACAGCTTAGTCCGCTGACTTGACACTGTCACTTCGCCTCGGCTGTGTTCCCACTGTACTTTGATCACTACCCTACCACGGCTCAAAGGAGTCGTGCAAACAGGTGGTGGTTGGGTGCAGTCCCGAAGCACTTGGAGGCAGTGACGGTTAGACAGGATTCGTCTCTCCCGGTATTGGGGGTTGACATCGCGCTGTGTCTAGGAGAGCCATTACACAAGTAGTCCCTGGCCAGGGCAAACGAGATATACTGGTAGGTTTCCAGTGTTATCTCAGGGTGTTTTGGGCTTCGCTCCGGCACGACTTGTACCGCTATTGGGGGACTGACGTTTACCGCCCCCTAGGCCCGCCATGCGATGTATCAGACGAACAGACCGGACTGTACTGAGAATGTCACACTCAGGCTCAGTAGGAGTTCAGATGGGTTTCGCCTCGTCGGTCTTCTTGTCGGCATTACCTGGGGACCGTTACGCACAGCTAGTGCCGCTTGCGGTCTGTGGTTAAACCCACTGCCAGCGTAGTGTCGAGTCTTTAGAGTCCCACACAGAAAGCTTTTCGCCTTTAGGCAAAATAGTAGAGGTCGCATGGTATTGCGACAGGTCGCATGGTTTTGCGACAGGGTTCGGTCACATCCTTGCACTTGTGCACGTACAGTGTCCGGACAGTTTACACTAGCGGGCTTTGGTTTAAGCCGGATCCTAGTGTACCTTATGGGATTGGATTTATCCAGTTTGCATTCGTGTTCCTCGGAACGCGGATGCGGGTGTGTATGCACAGTTGACAGGGAGGCACAGACAGCGGATTCTCATTAGGGTTGTTGACAGTTGACCGTTGACCTTTTGACTTTTTGCTCAACCCTAATGAGAATATGATATGTGATTAACTATTATATTAATTAAGTATTATGGCGACTTGGTTGTTAACTTTTGTTGACTTGTTGACTTTGTTGACCGGTTGACTAAGCTTGACTAGTTGACCATCATGATAACCATGGCTATCATTTCATGCCAAAGACTTTTACTTGCTTGCTCATTTGAGTAAAATGAGTGCATGACATGATAATGTTATGGTTGCTTCAACCATCACATAAGACTTTTATTGATATGATGAGTTATGATTACTTTGGATTATGAGAGGGTGAGAGACAAAAGTGAGCCTCATTCTTTCTTGCTCATTCTCTCTCTTGTTCTTGAGCTCTCCATTTTGCTCTCACCCTCTTGCTCTTGCTCCCTCTCTTTAATCTATGGTTCATATCTCTCATGAGTTGAGAATCAAGAACCATAGATAAAATCCCATTCTAAATCTTCTCTACTCATTCTAGTTCACTAGGTTTAGCAAACCAAGTGAACTAGTTTCTTCAAAGAACGAAGAAGGAGCTAAAGGTTGGAGCTTTCAAGTGGATCTATCTTCGGCGTACGGAGACGACGAAAAGGAGCCATCGGACCACCACTGGAGCTTGAAGAGAAGGAGTTCAAGTTTAGGTATAACCATCTTCATCCGAGTAGCTAAATCTCTTTAGCAAGTTTGTTAGTTTAGTTTAGACACGATCCCGACCTTGTTTAGTCCATGTTGCCTCTTGCGATAAAAATTTGTTTTTTATACCGTTTCCGCCTCCCCGTAAGCACCGGGGGTCGCAACGTGGACTTACATGTATGTGTGTGTGTGTGTGTGTGTGTGAGATATATATTAATGTACATTATTTTGTGTCTTGGTTGTTGACACAAACTACAAGGGTGTATGAGACTTACACCATACTAATTATAATGTGGGGTTTAAGTATTTAAAGTAAATCCATATTAGTAGATAATTGCTCACATGCATGAAGCTTGTAGAAGCTTGTGGATGCATTGACAAAGCCCACTCATTTTGTTTTACTTAATATTTATTAACTTAATCATTATAATTTAGTTATGGTTATGTCTCTACATGAGTTAGTATATGATACAAACTCACCCATGGTTGATTCTCTCACCTCATTAGTTCATTCTCTTCTCTTGATCTCATCTTTTTCAACCTTAAGAAAAACCTTGCTAGATTTTTTCAAAGTGAGAAAATATTGTGAAAAAAATAAAACTAATGTGAGCCCACTTCCTACTTCATCATCCTCTACTAGAATAGCTGTTTAGTATAGGGTGTTAGCTTCACTAATCTCTCATTAGTGAAGTAGAAGCTTGAGTTAGTGTATCATCGACGTAGATCATCTTCGTCCTCGAAGACTTCAAGCAAGATCGTTCCTTTCACCTTGAGAAGCCATGCAAGAGTTCGGGAGTTCCATGATTGCAGCGAAGGGACCACTACAAGGAGCCATTGAAGTGAAGGACCGGTCTACAAAGGTTGTATTCCATTAACACTTAGAAGTAAAGATGTTTACATTCTAGTTTTTCTCCTAAAACTATAGTTAGATCCTTGGTTAGGGTTGTTTGGCACACTAAATTTTTAAATATAGCATGTTTGATGTCTTGTGAAACCTTGTGGTTGTGCCTAAGAACCCAACAATTGGCTATAGTGCCCTCAAGGCAATTATCATAGTCGCGGGTAGGTGATTATGATGATTGAGTGAGGACCTATACTGGTAGAACAGTCTTACTCAAGATGATAGTATGCTATCTGGTTTTTCTTTATCATCATGTACATATTGTTAGTTGTATATATGCCCTAGAGGCCAGTATTGTACAGATGATGTATATTATATTGGATGCTTAGACATATATAGAGATGACTTTCTTGCTCGATATGATAGTATGCTATCTGGTTACTCTTTATCTTAACATGTATACTAGTCTCTTTAAACTGTCTTATGGTTACATGTTGGTAAAGCCCTTAGGATGTGTACTAGACTACCTGGACTATGATACAGATCATACTAGTGGGGAAAAGGTAGTCTATAAGTACATCCTTCAAGGTCCCTAGTCGTGGGTGTATCAAGACGGGGTATCGATATACCAGAGTAGACTAGTGTATACGCTTCTCGACCCATGAGATGGGCGATGGATGATCCCATATCCATTGGTGTTTGACATCAGAGATGGTATACAGGTGCTCATTAGAGACTGGGTACACTGGACGGACTCGCCGAGAACTCCCAGATGGTATTATACCTCACGTCAGATGGCAGTTCTCAGGTGACACTTGTACAGGTTAGTCTGTAGACCCGAGATCGTCATAGAGTCTTGTGTGATTCCCACTATGCTTTGATCTCCACCTTACCACGTCCATGAGGGCGTGCAAAACGGTGGTCTTTGGGCACAGTCCCGAGTCACATGGAGGCAATGAGCGATAGGTGGGGTTTCGTCTCTCCCGGTATTGGGGGTTGATGTTGTACTGTGCTCGATTGGCCGTAACAGGGAAGTCCCTGGCCAGGGCTGATCAGAGATTTGCTGGTAAGTGTTACCAATAGTTTCTCGACCCGTTATGAGCCTCACATCAGCACGACTTATCGATTATTGGGGTCTGACGTTTACCACCCCTAGACTAGTTATGCGACATATCAGACGAACAGACCGGACTGTATGGTAAGTGTTACTGGTTGGATTCATAGGAAAGAGAGCGGGCTAGCTCGTCGATCTTCTGATCGCTCAATACCCGGATGGCTGTTACGTTTAGCAGACCGCTTGCGGCTTGTGGGTGCTTGATATGATCATCATCTGCTGCCGGCGTATTGACGAGTCTTTAGAGTCCTACACAGAGGTTTCCTGGCTCAAGCGAAACGAAATAGGAGCGCATATGAGATATGTGCGGGACCGAGAATAATGCGTGTATTTGATACCGCATTTCATTCTCACAATGAATGTATCGAATGGTTATATTCGATATAACCTAGTTATTGAATCAAGGATTGATTTGATAAGCCGATACATAGGATACTAGTCGGTTATATGCGATATGACCGGATCGTTAAACAAGTGTTGATTCAATGATTTAATGCATAATTATATATTTGATATATTAATTTGCATAAACTAGTATTGGTTCACTTTAAATGGATTTTCTCACTTGAATTGCACATTGTATATGTGATATATTTTTGTGCACAAGATTGTATCATGTTTGATGATACATGCAAGCTTATGTTTGTGTAAAGAATTAAACAATGGTTAAGTTAGTGGTTATGGTTTACTTTTATCTATTTATTTATTTTATTTATTTCATTTAGAATAGATAAAGAGAATGGTGGCTTTTTTTGTAGTTTTGTGGAAACTTCATGAAGTGTTGAAAGTTTGACCATTCTTGTTCTTTTCCTAAACCTAACCATTAACCATAACCATGGTTTATTCTCTACACCTAACTATGGTTGCTATTATGATAAGTATCATTTTATTTGATATTTTAAAATACTCATCATATTCTAGCATCTTCTTCTTCATCATCTTCAAAAGAAAAAGCTTGATGCCATCAATGGCAACTTGAGTTCTAAAGTGAGAAATCAAATTCTAAACTGAACCCACCTCCTATTTCTTCACCCTCTACCTCTTGCCAAGTTGTTTTAGGTGTTTTCTTCACAAGTTTCACAAATTTGTGAAGTCGGAGCTTGAACTTGTGATGCCTCGACGTAGATCATCTTCGGCACGAAGCCGACGACCTAGTCCGCCCATTTTCCCGATGAAGCCGACGATTGAGTTCGGGATTCAAGATGGACAGTGAGAGGACTCCTGCGTGGAGCTAAGGAAGTGGATATCCGGATCTACAAAGGTTGTAGCTTCTGATCTTTAGTTAAATTGTTAACTAGATTCGTTTTTCGCCTAGATTTCTAGTCAATGATCCGTATTAGGGTTTCTAGGCACTCATATTTTTGAAATTGGCATGGTTGATGCCTTGTGAGACCTTTATAGTGTGCCTAGGAACCATTCACTGGTATCAGAGCCTAGCTAGAGCCTTAGGCGATGCGTAGACGAAGTTTGAAATCCGAACGAACCCGAAACCCGATCACAAACATGCTCTCTGGACTTTTTCCAAAATCTGGAGTTTTTCGATATTAAAAATATGCAGAAAAATCAGCAGGAAATTATAAGGGTTTCTGTAAAATTCGTGTGCCTAATTCCATCAATGCGCCGCGGTTCCGCAGCACGAGCATGGCTCGTGCGGCGATTCCGCGGCCGTTTTGTCTTATGTGGCTTCGAATTTTGCACAGTAATTAATAATTTGCAGTGCTGGTTTTCCTGGAAATTTTTAATATTTTTTTTTCAAGAGTTGAATTTTCTGGGTTGTTTTGGGGTTTGGAATGTTCGATCGGATCATCAAATTTTGTCGTGTGGCTTTCCGGATAAATTTTAGAATATGTTAAAAAGTTCAACCGGATATAAATACCTAATTTTTCCCCTGTCGGGAAATTTCCAAGTGTTGGATTTTTCCGTAGTTTAACGACGTTCTAAGTAGTGCAAGTAACGCGATGGACCCTCTAGAAGACAACAAACCTTAACTCGATTATGTGACCGTCTTGAACTACCCTTTGAACCTTTGGGTTTGGGACAGTACGGCGTGCCACATGTGAGGCGTTGGCTTGGCCCTTCTACGGCTGGACCGTTGGTACTGAGGCACGAACTGAATGTTGTTAGAGTTATTTCATATGTTGAGCTGTATCGGGAAAACTTGGGTATTCGACTGTTCGATCGGAAAGTTTAACATTTTCTGTTTATCTGGAATGTGATACAATAATTGGAATTCACAAACAGTTATGAGATAACTTAATGAATGTTATAAATCTAGCGGTTTAGTTTCACTTGATATTGAAAAGAGTTTTCGATAATGAGACTAAAATGCGGGGTTTATAACTGTTAGGCATGTGATGTCTAAGTATTTCATTTGATTAGGCATGTGATGTCTAAAGAGGTTGCGGAATCCAACTGTTGTAGTTTTACACTTTCTTTTCTGTGACCGTAAGTATAGTATGTTCATATCGCCGGTTTCGTTGCTATACGTCAACGACAATTGGGGTATGCATACTTACTTACGTTGATGACATGTGATGTTATGTGTTGCTGGTGTGTTATATTGGATCGCCGTGTTTGAATAGCCGGGGTTTTTTTATGTGAGATGAGTGTTTTTTATTTTCATTCATGTAAAAACTTGTATGTAATATTCCATTTATTTGGGGCACTTCCAGGTAGCGGAAGTTGTCACCTTTTGTATATTATTTACTTTTCCGCATTAGGATAGCCCCAAGGAGGGGAGCACAAGTAACCGGGTTCTGGGGTCCAGTGGGAGACCAACTCGAGGAGTCGTGTCCGGGTTTCCTAACCCTAGAATTGGCAGGGTTGCTTGCCGCTCTCGTAGAGGTCTAGGGGTGTGGGACTGGCTATTCATCACGACCGTGGAATCCGTGTTTTATACTGGCTCGTATTGAAAACACGGACGTCCCAGTATATCCAATGTTTCATATGTTTCTTCTGCTGCGATATCTGTGATGTGATCATGTGATGTTCTGTGATGGATACAGTATATAGTATATAAGATATATTATATAGACGTTACTTATGTTTTGCACCCGCACTAGCCCTGCCCTGCTCTGTCGTTAGTTACCTAACCTAACGGTGCACGAGGGGACATCGAGGCGAATGCGGATGGCATAAGTGTACGTCGTATTTATCTGTGTTGTTTAGGTACTTAAATGATGGGACTTCATTAATGTGATTAATGAAAGATAAGAAACCTACGATGTTGTAGAATCAAATTTTAAATAAAAAAGGTAGCTACAGTTCTTGCTTTGCACAGCGATATATATATGATATATCCCGCACCTTATTCGATGAGGAAAGGACCGAGATCCCTTCACCGGGAGTGACTCATTTAGCAATAACTGGCAGATGATGCACACTCGGTTTTCTTTTGATTGCTTTTGACTTTTGCTTTGCACAGTGATATATATGATATATCCCGCACCTCATTCGACGAGGAAAGGGCAGACGATCCCTTCACCGGGAGTGACCCCTTTAGCAAAACTAGAAAAGCCTCAAAATCACTCCATTTCAAAACTTTATTTGATTCTACAACGATATCAAGTTCATTACGCAATAGGTTTTCAGAAAAACCTGACGTAGCCCTCCGTCATTTCAGATAAGTAGTAGTTAGTATTCATGCTACGTTTGTTGGCCTGCGTCAAGGCGTAGTGTGCAGTAGCTAACTAGTATTTACCTGCTTATGCATATGATGCAGATTGGATTAGGGTAGTCGTGCGACTTTGTTGGCCTGCGTCAAGTGTCGTACGTGTGGGTTTAATTCAATCAGGAAATGACGGGTTGAACTTGACTAGCGCACTATGGTTTGTTGGCCTGCGTCAAGGTCATAGGACGCTAGGGGCAAAATATTATCGGGAATTTCAAGTGTTGAAATTTGCAATGAGATTGCATACCTTCTATGAGATAGTTGGATCCCGATACCCGCTGCGAGTAAGAGTTACTCCTGGGAGAGTTTTACACATTACAATTAGCCGATCAAGTAGGTGTCTAGAAAGGTGTTAACGAGGTTACGCCTCTGGGAAAACGAGGTTTACATTAATTAGGTTCGTGCGAAAGCACGGGGGACCTCCCTCAAAGTACCGATACTGGCCTGGCTGAAAGATTGGCGAACTTGTAGTGTGTAATTAATCCCGGCTAGTCTTTCTTTTTAGGGTTTGAAGGAAGATTTGATAAAAACCAGTGGGAGCCATCCTGATTAGATAAGATAATAACCAATCTGATCTTGCGCACGAGCATACGCTAAAGTGTTTTCTTCTCTCTCTCTCCAGGTAGCGACCAATTCATACCCTAATGAAGATAATAATATGGATGTATTGACCGAACCCGCATGTTATACTATGCTGGGGAACGTTGGTTCCGTTCTTTCTTATAAGAGTTATAGGATTGAACAGGATATAGGGGAATACCAGGATTCCTATGCCACCCGAATGAAGAAAGTACATGTTGATGCATTTTCTTCGGGTGTGTTCGTTACAGAGAACTGTTTCTCCATTTGCTCTACGTCCTGGGTATTAGATACCGGGTCAGGATCCCATATATGTAATCAGTTACATGGGCTTAGGAAAGGTAGAGAACTTGGAGAAGGTGATAAAGACATTAGAGTTGGAAATGGTGCAATTGTTGCAGCTAAGACTGTCGGGGAATATCACCTTGTATTACCGACTGGTAATATATTGGTTCTGAACAAATGCTATTACATGCCGAACCTGATATGCAACATTATATCGGTTTCTTTATTGAGTAAAGAGAGATATAATTTTGTTTTACAGGACATTGTTATGAACATTTTCCGTGACCCAAAGTTGGTTGGATCAGGCACGTTGGGCAATGGCATTTATGTTCTAAATCAATCAACAGTTCTGAGCATAACAAACACACACAAAAGGAAGAGTTCAGAAATGAACGAATCCTTTTTGTGGCATTGTAGACTGGGTCACATCAATGCAACACGATTAGCTAAGTTGCATAAGGATGGATATTTAAATCCGTTTGAATTTTCATCTTATGACACTTGCCAATCATGTCTCAAAGTCAAGATGACCAAAACTCCGTTTAAAGGACACGGAGAAAGAGTTACCGAACTCTTGGGACTGATACATAGTGATGTATGCGGTCCCATGTCTATGCATGCCAGGGATGGTTATTCGTACTTCATTACATTCACTGACGATCTCTCTAGATTCAAATATGTGTTCCTGATGAAACACAAATCAGAAGCTTTTGAGAAATTTAAAGAATATAAACAAGAAGTCGAGAACCAAACCGGAAAAAGTATTAAAAACCTTCGATCTGATCGAGGAGGAGAATACTTAAGCAATGAATTCCTGGACTTCCTAAAAGAGAATGAGATTCTCTCTCAGCTGACTCCTCCATATAAACCACAGTACAACGGTGTATCAGAACGGAGGAACCGCACCCTATTGGATATGGTGCGCTCTATGATGAGCACAGCTGAGTTACCTATTTCCTTCTGGGGATATGCACTGGAAACAGCTGTAGATCTATTGAATATGGTTCCCACCAAAACCGTGCCAACCACTCCATATGAGATATGCAAAGGAAAGAGACCATGTCTTAATTATGTTAAGATATGGGGTTGTCCGGCATATGTAAAAACGCAAAATCAGGACAAACTCGCGGAAAGGTCCATTCTGTGTAAGTTTATTGGATATCCCAAACATTCGCGCGGGTATATCTTCTACCACACCGAGGAACAAAAGGTGTTTGCTTCTCGACATGCCACCTTTTTAGAAAAGAAATTTCTTGAAAAAGAGATTAGTGGCAAGTAGGGAGAACTGGAAGAGGTTCCAGCAAAACAGACTACGACAGAAGATTTGGTTGAACCAGAGGATTCAGTAGTTCCCAATGAACCTCAGCCTCTCCGCCGATCTAGTAGGGTTCCTCACCCACCTGAGAGATACTACAGTTTTCTCATGGATGGTGGGAGCGAGGATTGCATCATGGAGGATGATGACCCAACTAGCTTCGAGCAGGCCATCACGAGTAGGGACTCAGTGAAATGGCTGGATGCTATGCGGTCCGAGATGGAATCCATGTACACCAACAAAGTATGGACTTTGGATGTTGCTCCTGAAGGGGTAAAACCCATTGGGAGCAAGTGGATCTTCAAGAAGAAACTTGGTGTAGATGGAAAAGTGGAGACTTTCAAAGCTAGACTTGTTGCAAAAGGTTTTCGTCAAAGACCAGGTGTGGACTATGACGAGACCTTTTCTCCAGTGGCTATGCTTAAATCCATCCGGATCATGCTTGCCATCGCTGCATATCATGATTACAAAATCTGGCAAATGGATGTTAAGACCGCCTTTCTAAATGGTGATTTAGAAGAGTGCGTGTACATGACTCAGCCAGAGGGCTTCGTAGACAGTGGGAGCAGCGGGAAGGTGTGCAAGCTGCTTAAATCCATTTATGGATTAAAGCAAGTATCATGGAGTTAGAACATCTGCTTTGACGTCGTTATCAAAGAGTTTGATTTCGTCAAAAACCCAGACGAACCTTGTATTTACAAAAAGGTGGCAGAGAGTAAGGTTGTCTTCCTCGTATTGTACGTGGACGACATACTCTTGATAGGAAATGATATTCCTATGCTGCAATCGGTCAAGCTCTTCTTATCACAAAGATTCTCAATGAAAGATCTTGGTGATGCCTCCTGCATATTGGGAATTAGGATCTATAGAGATAGATCCAAACGGATTTTGGGTTTGTCCCAATCCAGGTACATTGACACCATACTAAAGAGGTTTAGTATGGAAGAATCCAAGCGTGGGAACTTGCCCACGATCTCTGGAGTCACTCTCTCCAAAGAGATGTCTCCTAAGACTGATTTGGAGAGAGCTCGAATGCAAGGGATACCCTATGCTTCGGCTGTAGGCTCTATCATGTATGCGATGCTATGTACCAGACCCGATGTAGCATACTCACTAAGTGTAGTGAGCAGGTATCAAGCCGATCCTGGAAAGAGTCACTGGGCAGCTGTGAAGAGCATTCTCAAGTACTTACGAAGGACTAAAGAGATGCTCTTGGTGTATGGTAACGGAGAACTCCAAGTGGAGTCCTTTACCGATTCGAGCTTCCAGAGTGATAAGGACGACTCTAAGTCGCAGTCGGGATTTGTCTTTACCCTTTACGGAGGGGCGGTTAGCTGAAAGAGTTCCAAGCAGGAAACCGTGGCAGACTTGACGATGGAGGCTGAATATATCGCTGCCAACGATGCTGCCAAAGAGGCTGTCTGGATCAAGAAGTTCATTACTGAACTTGGATTGGTTCCATCCATTGAGCATCCAATACCTTTGTATTGCGATAACAATGGAGCGGTGGCTTTGGCCAAGGAACCCAGGTCCCATCAGCGATCCAGGCATATTCTGAGGCGGTATCACCTGATCCGGGAGATAGTTGATCGCCGGGAGATCGAGGTCAGGAGGGTTGACACGAAGAACAACACGGCAGATCCACTCACGAAGGCCATTCCCCAGATACAGTTTGAGAGACTCTTCGGGATGCTCGGTATGCGATACTACAGCAGCTGGCCCTAGTGCAAGTGGGACATTGTTAGTTGTATGTATGCCCTAGAGGCCAGTATTGTACAGATGATGTATATTATATTGGATGCTTGGACATATATAGAGATGAATTTCTTGCTCGATATGATAGTATGCTATCTGGTTACTCTTTATCTTAACATGTATACTAGTCTCTTTAAACTGTCTTATGGTTACATGTTGGTAAAGCCCTAAGGATGTGTACTTGACTACCTGGACTATGATACAGATCATACTAGTGGGGACAAGGTAGTCTATAAGTAAATCCTTCAAGGTCCCTAGTCGTGGGTGTATCGAGACGGGGCATCGATATACCAGAGTAGACTAGTGTATACGCTTCTCGACCCATGAGATGGGCGATGGATGATCCCATATCCATTGGTGTTTGACATCAGAGATGGTATACGGGTGCTCAGTAGAGACTGGGTACACTGGACGGACTCGCCGAGAACTCCCAGATGGTATTATACCTCACGTCAGATGGCAGTTCTCAGGTGACACTTGTACAGGTTAGTCTGTAGACCCGAGATCGTCATAGAGTCTTGTGTGATTCCCACTGTGCTTTGATCTCCACCTTACCATGTCCATGAGGGCGTGCAAAACGGTGGTCTTTGGTCACAGTCCCGAGTCACATGGAGGCAATGAGCGATAGGAGGGGTTTCGTCTCTCCCGGTATTGGTGGTTGATGTTGCACTGTGCTCGATTGGCCGTAACAGGGAAGTCCCTGGCCAGGGCTGATCAGAGATTTGCTCGTAAGTGTTACCAGTAGTTTCTCGACCCGTTATGAGCCTCACATCAGCACGACTTATCGGTTATTGGGGTGTGGCGTTTACCACCCCTAGACTAGTTATGCGACATATCAGACGAACGGACCGGACTGTATGGTAAGTGTTACTGGTTGGATTCACAGGAAAGTGAGCGGGCAAGCTCGTCGATCTTTTGATCGCTCAATACACAGATGGCCGTTACGTTTAGCAGACCGCTTGCGGCTTGCGGGTGCTTGATATGATCATCATCTGCTGCCGGCGTATTGACGAGTCTTTAGAGTCCTACACAGAGGTTTCCTGGCTCAAGCGAAACGAAATAGGAGCGCATATGAGATATGTGCGGGACCGAGAATAATGCGTGTATGTGATACCGCATTTCATTCTCGCGATGAATGTATCAAATGGTTATATTCGATATAACCTAGTTATTGAATCAAGGATTGATTTGATAAGCCGATACATAGGATACTAGTCGGTTATATGCGATATGACCGAATCGTTAAATCAAGTGTTGATTCAATGATTTAATGCATAATTATATATTTGATATATTAATTTGCATAAACTAGTATTGGTTCACTTTAAATGGTTTTTCTCACTTGAATTGCACATTGTATATGTGATATATTTTTGTGCACAAGATTGTATCACGTTTGATGATACATGCAAGCTTATGTTTGTGTAAATAATTAAACAATGGTTAAGTTAGTGGTTATGGTTTACTTTTATCTATTTATTTATTTTATTCATTTCATTTAGAAAAGATAAAGAGAATGGTGCTTTTTTTGTAGTTTTGTGGAAACTTCATGAAGTGTTGAAAGTTTGACCATTCTTGTTCTTTTCCTAAACCTAACCATTAACCCTAACCATGGTTTATTCTCTACACCTAACTATGGTCGCTATTATGATAAGTATCATTTTATTTGATATTTTAAAATACTCATCATATTCTAGCATCTTCTTCTTCTTCATCTTTAAAAGAAAAAGCTTGATGCCATCAATGGCAACTTGAGTTCTAAAGTGAGAAATCAAATTATAAAGTGAACCCACCTCCTATTTTTTCACCCTCTACCTCTTGCCAAGTTGTTTTGGGTGTTTTCTTCACAAGTTTCACAAATTTGTGAAGTCGGAGCTTGAACTTGTGATGCCTCGACGTAGATCATCTTCGGCACGAAGCCGACGACCTAGTCCGCCCATTTTCCCGATGAAGCCGACGATTGAGTTCGGGATTCAAGATGGACAGCGAGAGGACGCCTGCGTGGAGCTAAGGTAGTGGATATTCGGATCTACAAAGGTCGTAGCTTCTGATCTTTAGTTAAATTGTTAACTAGATTCGTTTTTCGCCTAGATTTCTAGTCAATGATCCGTATTAGGGTTTCTCGGCACTCATATTTTTGAAATTGGCATGGTTGATGCCTTGTGAGACCTCTATAGTGTGCCTAGGAACCTTTCACATATTGATAGAGCCCATAGGATTCTTGCATGACTACCAGCATTATGATGGCAATCATATATGTGGGAGCTGGGGGTCTATAAGCACATCCTTAAATGTCCCTAGTCGTGGGAGTATCGAGAGTGGGCATCGATACTCCAGTGTAGACTAGTGTATACTGATTGAGACCCCGATGAGGGGCGGTGGCCAGGTCTCACAAGCCATTGGTGTTAGATTGGTCACCAAAGATAGCATACGGGTGCTCATTGGGTTATGAGTACACTGGACGGACTTGCCGTGAACGTGCTAGTTGGTATTATACCTATTGTCAGATAGCAGTTCCCACGTGACATGTGTACAGGTTAGTCTGTCGACCTGAGATCTTCATTTGTCTCGTTTGAGTTCCCACTGTGCTTTGATTACTACCCTACCATGGCTCAAGGAGTCGTGCAAACAAGTTTTAGTTGGGTACAGTCCCGAGCCATATGGAGGCAGTGATCGGATCGTCGGGGATTCATCTCTCCCGGTATTGGGGTTGATGTCGCATTGTGCATGGGTGGCCATCACCACAAATTCATGGCCATGGCGGACAAGAATTACCGATCCAGGATCGATAGTTTCTCAGGAGGTGATGGGTTTCATGCTGACACTAAATGTCGGGTTGTTAGGGCTATGACTTTATCCACCCCCTAGACTCGATATGCGATACTCTTAGACGAACAGACCGGACTGTACGGATATTATCACTGTTAGGCTCAGTAGGGGTTCAGGATGAGTTTGCTTGTCGGCCTCCCTTTCGCTCAATACCTGGGTAGCCGTTACATACAGCTAGTGCCGCTGACGTGCTTATGGTTAAACCCACTGCCAGCGTATTGACGAGTCTTTAGAGTCCCACACAGAGAGTTTTCACGGTTCAGGAGATATGGTGTACATGAGGTATGCTGGTACATACAGGTGTCCGATTAAATATGTGCACATGCTGCGCAGACTTTAATTGGATGGTTGATAATACTAGTGGCTTAGGATTAAGTTGGATTATTAAATCGGGTTTTGATTTAATAATTTATATATATGTATTTATATATATGTATTCTAGTATTATTGTTCACTATTCATTTTATTTCTTGGGTATTCGTGTTTTTGTATGAATACGCGTATATGTATTTCAATACGTGTACCGGGAAGTATTCCATATTTATACGGAATAGCTTCTAGAAGATGCCACCTCATTATTGATTTTCTTTTTAGAAAATCAATTAGGAAATGAGGTGGAAGGTGAGTTGGCATAAGCATGGATCAAAGGCATGGGCTTGAGGTATGGCTGGGAATTGTTTACTTGTAAAAAGAAATGAGATATTTTGGTGTATGAGAGATAGGGGGCAGCCACTAGTTTATGAATGGCTCATGCTCATTTTCTTCACTAGCTTGCTCACTCTCTCATTCACATTCACACAAAAGACTTAGCCATTCTTGAGTTGTTCATGCCTATGTTTCCTCACCTCCTTCATTTTCTTGATTTGCTCTATTGAGCATGGTGATGAGAGAATATTATAGTGATATATTTCTACACCTCCGCTCTCCATTTCTAGCAATCTTGGAGCATCAGTTGCCTCGTTTTTCGAGGCTGAAGCTTGCGCCGTTTCCGTCAGGTGGATCATCATAGATGGAGGAAGACCGGCAACCAAACTCGATCAAGAAACCGCTAGGAGTTTGGAATGAAGACCGAAAGACACAGATCAACTCGGTATAACCATTCTATCTTTTTTATTAGCTTGCTAGTTTAGGGTTTAAGGTAGATCCAGGAATTGGGTAATGGTAGCACTTGTTTAATAAATTTTTGTTCCGTATTTGGCCACGGTTTGCCGTATCCCAGCAGTTAGTATCTCGCCACGCTAACTTTTTAGAAAGGGAATTTCTTGCAATGGAAATTAGTGGGAGTACGGTGGAACTAGAAGAAATTCAGGAACCATAGACTATAACAGAAGATTTGGTAGAACCCATAGATTCAGTAATAACCGACGAACCTCAGCCACTCCGCAGATCTGGTAGGATTTCTCATCCGCCCGAGAGATACTAAGGTTTTCTCATAGACGGGAATGGAGAGGATTGCATCTTGGAAGAAGATGATCCTATTAGTTTTAGGCAGGCCATTATCAGTATGGACTCTGATAAGTGGCTGGATGCTATGTGATCTGAAATGGAGTCCATGTACACCAATAAAGTGTGGACCTTGGATATTGCTCCACCTGGGGTAAAACCCGTTGGATGCAAATGGATCTACAAGGCTAGACTCGTTGTAGAAGGTTTTCGTCAAAGACTAGGTGTGGACTATAACGAGACCTTTTTCTCCAGTGGCTATGCTCAAATCCATTCAGATCCTACTTGCCATTGCTGCCTTCCATGACTATGAGATCTGTCAGATGGACGTAAAAACGGCTTTTCTAAACGGTAGTTAGGAAGACTACGTTTATATGGATCATCCAGAAAGTTTTGTAGACAGTGGGAGCAGCAGGAAGGTGTGCAAGTTGCTTAAATCCATTTATTGATTAAAGCAGGCATCGTGGAGCTGGAACATCTATTTTGATAAAACAGTCAAGTAATTTGACTTCATCAAGAATGGGGACGAGCCTTGTATTTATAAGAAGATTGTAGGACGAACTGTCGTGTTCCTAGTGTTGTACGTGGACGATATTCTTTTGATAGGAAATGACATTCCTATGTTAAAATCGGTCAAGCTATTCTTATCACAAAGGTTCTCTATGAAGGACCTCGGTGATGCCTTGTACATTCTGGGGATTAAGATCTATAGAGATAGATCTACAGAGATTAATCGGTCAAGCTATTCTTATCACAAAGGTTCTCCATGAAGGACCTCGGTGATGCCTTGTACATTCTGGGGATTAAGATCTACAGAGATAGATCTAAAAGATTACTGGGACTTTCACAGTCCAGGTATATAGAGACCGTACTAAAGAGATTTAGTATGGAAGATTCCAAGCGCGGTAACATACCCGTATTGCATGGAATCACCCTCTCCAAGGAGATGTTTCCGAAGACTGACGAGGAGAGGGTTCGCATGAGCATTATACCCTACGCTTCGGTGGTAGGATCTATAATGTATGTGATGCTATGTACAAGGCCAGATGTAGCTTATGCGCTAAGCGTGGTGAGCCGGTATCAGTCGAACCAAGGTGAGGACCACTGGACAGCAGTAAAGAACATTCTCAAATACCTGAGAATGACTAAGGAGATATTCTTGGTTTACAGTAATGGAGACCTAAAGGTCGATTCCTTTACCGATTCGAGCTTCCAGAGTGACAAGGATGACAGCAAGTCTGTCTCGGGTTTTGTGTTTACCCTCAACAGAGGGGCGATGTGTTGGAAGAGCTCCAAACAGGATACAATCGCAGACTCCACGATGGAGGCTGAATACATTGCTGCAAGCGATGCCGCAAAAGAGACGGTCTGGATGATGAAGTTCATTAATGAACTTTAGATAGTTCCGTCCATTGTTGATCCAATACCTTTGTATTGCGATAACAATAGGGCTATAGCTTTAACGAAGGAACCATGGTCTCATCAGAAATACAGGCACATCTTAAGGCGGTATCACCTGATCAGGGAGATCGTAGATCGCCAGGAGATCGAGATCCGGAGAGTGGATATAAAAGAGAACACGGAGGATCCATTTACAAAGGCCCTCCCTCATGCGCAGTTCGAGTGACTTTTTGAGATGTTGGGTATGTGGTACGCCAGCAGCTGGCCTTAGTGCAGACGTTGGGTATTCGGTACGCCAATTACTGTCCTTTAGTGCAAGTGGGAGATTGTTGGATATATATGCCCTAGAGGCCAGTATTGTATATGTATACATATGGATGCTAGGGATATGTATGTACAGGACGATCTTGCTCAGTTTTATAGTATATTATTTGACTTGTCTTTGTCAGGATATGTGTATTTATTTCTATTGTTATTATATCTAGCTTGTACATATTGATAATGACTCGATACGGTAGTATACTATTATGGTTTTTCTTTATCTTAACATGGCATATGTCATACTCGTTATTTCATATTGCGGTTACATGTTGATAAAGCCCGTAGGATCTTGCTTGACTACCTACGTTGTGATGGCGATCATACTTGTGGTAGTAGGGTAGTCCATAAGCACATCCTTAAATGGTCCTTAGCCGTATGAGTATCGAGACCGTGCATTGATACTTCAGAGTAGACTAGTGTATACGTTTCTAGCCCCGTCGGGGGATGGTTGGTCCCGCACCCATTGGTATGATAGACCTAAGATCGTATACAGGTGCTCACTGGGTGTGAGTACACTGGACGGACTCCCCGAGAACTTCCAGATGGTACTATACCTATAGTCAGATAGAAGTTCTCAGGTGACATGTGTACAGGTTAGTCTTTGGACCTGAGATCGGAATTTGTCTCGTGTGAGTTCCTACTGTGCATTGATCATTACCCTACCATGGCTCTACTTAGTCGTGCAAACAGGTTTTGGTTGGGTACAGTCCCGAGCCATATGGACGCAGTGAGCGATTGTTGGGGATTCATCTCTCCCGGTATTGGGGGTTGATATCGCACAGTGATTGATGTCAGGACCATAAAACCTTGGCCAAGGCAGTTGGGATTTACTGATAGCTTGATCAGTAGTTTCCCGGATTGGTCCTGAGCCACATCAGCACGACTTATCGGGTTATTAGGGTCTGACGTTTACCACCCCCCTACACCTGGTATGCAATACTCTTTGACGAAGAGACTGGACTGTACAGATACTGTCACGGATAAGCTCAGTAGGAGTTCGGACGATTTTGCTCGTCGGCTTTCCTTTTCGACAGGTACCTGGGTAGTCGTTACGTACAGCTAGTGCCGCTGACGTACTTGTGGTTAAAGACACTACAAGCATACTGTTGAGTCTTTAGAGTCCCACACAGAGGGTGTAAGGTTCTTAGGCACTAGAACAAGGTTCTACAAGGCATCAAACATGCTGTATTTAAAATTTTCAAGTGCCAAACAACCTAAGCAAGGATCTTTACTAGAGAATTAGGGTTATAAACGACAAGTAAACAGCTTTACTTCTAAGTGAACTAGGAATACAACCTTTGTAGACCAGTCCTTCACTTCAATAGCTCCGTGTAGTAGTCCCTTCGCTCCAAGTAGTGATCCTCCGGACTCTATCATGGCTTCACAAGAAGAAAGGAACGAACTTGCTTGAAATCTTCAAGGCCGAAGATGATCCACGTCGAGACGACACTAACCCACGCTACTACTTCACTAATGAGAGATTAGTGAAGTTAACACCCTATACTAAAGTGCTAATCTAGTAGAGGATGATGAAGTAGGATTTTTGCTCACTTTAGAATTGTTTTTCTCACTAATATTTCGCACTTTCTCAAAAGCTAGAGAGCTCTTGAGTTTTGAAGAAGAAGATGAAGAGAGATAATGTTGTGAGAGTGAATGGCAACCATGGGTAAGAAAATATCTAATATTACACATGTAGAGACTTAACTATGAGTTTAGATAATGGCTGGGTTAACAAATATCTAGTGTAAGACAAAACTAGTGGACCAAGTCAATGGATCTCAAAGCTTCATGAAGCTTCATGCCATGTGACTAATTTCCAACTAATAATTGAATTACTATAAATAAATAAACCCTAAGTTATCTTTATCATGGTGTAAGTCTTATACACCCATGTTGCATGTATCATCAACCATGACACATAATAAAACACAATTAATATATATCACATATATATTAAGTGTGCACATGTGAGAAAAATAAATGTTTAAGTGAGCTAATATTAGTTAATGTAAACTAGTATATCAAATATACAATTATACACTAAATTATCAAATCAACACTTGATTTAATAATCCGGCTATATCACATATAACCGACTATTATTATATGTACCAACTTATCGAATCAACCCTTGATTTGATAACCCGACTATATCACATATAACCGATCGATATGAATAAATCGCGAGAATTAAGACGGTATCACATACTAGTATTAATCTCGGTCTCGCACATATCACATATGTGCTCCTACTTCGTTTTTCCTGAGCTAGTAAAACCTCCGTGTAGGACTCTAAAGACTCGTCAATACGCCGGCAGTAGGTGATGATCACATCAAGCATCCACAAGCCGTCGGCGGTACAAGCAGGACGTAACGTCTATACGGGTATTGAGCGATCAGAAGATCAACAAGCAAGCCCACTCTAGCTCCTGTAAAGCCTGTTAGTAACACTACCGTACAGTCCGGTCTCTTCGTCTAAGATGTCCAGTCTAGGGGTGGTAAACGTCAGACCCCAATAACTCGATAAGCCATGCCGATACGAGACTCATAATGGTTTGAGAAACTACTGATAACACTTACCAATAAACCTCCAAATCAGTCCTGGCAAGGGACTTCCAGTTATAGCCAATCGAGCACCGCACGGCATTTACCCCCAATAACGGGAGAGTCGAAATCCCCTCCTATCGCTCGTTGCCTCCATGTGAATCAGGACTGTACCCAAAAACCACCTTTTTGCACGTCCACTTGAACGTGGTAAGGTAGAAATCAAAGCACAGTGGGAATCACACAAGACTCTATGACGATCTCGGGTGTACAGACTAACCTGTACAAGTGTCACCAGAGAACTACTATCTGGCGTCAGGTATAATACCATCTAGGAGTTCTCGACGAGTCCGTCCAGTGTACCCAGCCTCCACTGAGCACCCATATACCATCTCTGATGTCAAACACCAGTGGATATGGGATCATCCATCCCCCATCTCATGGGTCGAGAAGCGTGTACACTAGTCTACTCTGGTATATCGATGCCCTGTCTCGATACACCCACGACTAGGAACATTAAAGGATGAACTTATGGACTACCATGGCCCCACTAGTATGATCTGCATCATAATCCTGGTAGTCAAGTACATATCCTAAGGGCTTTACCTGTTAGTAGTATGTATGCCATAGAGGCTATTATTTTACATATGATGTATATTATATTAGATACTTGGACATATATCTACAGGACTTTCTTGCTCGACATGATAGTATGCTATCTGGTTACTCTTTATCTTAACATGTATACTTGTCTCTTGATACTGTCTTATGGTTACATGTTGGTAAAGCCTTAAGGATGTGTACTTGACTACCAGGATTGTGATGCAGATCATACTAGTGGGGCCTTGGTAGTCCATAAGTTCATCCTTTAATGTTCCTAGTCATGGGTGTATCGAGGCAGGGCATCGATATACCAGTGTAGACTAGCGTATACGCTTCTCGACCCATGAGATAGGCGATGGATGATCCTATATCCATTGGTGTTTGGCATCAGAGATTGTATACGAGTGCTCAGTGGAGACTGGGTACACTTGACGGACTCGCCGAGAACACCCAGATGGTATTATACCAGACGTCAGATAGCAGTTCTCTAGTGACACTGGTACAGGTTAGTCTGTAGACCCGAGATCGTCATAGAGTCTTGTGTGATTCCCACTTTGCTTTGATTTCTACCTTACCAAGTTCAAGAGGATGTGCAAAATGGTGGTTTTTGGGTACAGTCCCCAGTCGCATAGAGGAAATGAACGATAAGAGGGGTTTCATCTCTCCCAGTATTAGGGGTTGATGTTGTGCTATGCTCGATTGGCCATAACAGGGAAGTCCCTGGCCAGAGTTGATTTAGAGATTTACTGGTAAGTGTTATCAGTATTTTGTCGACCTGTTATGAGCCCCATATCGGCATGACTTATCGGTTATTGGGGTCTGACGTTTACCACCCTTAGACTGGATAAGCGACATATCATATGAGGAGACTGGACTGTACGGTAGTATTACTGACAGACTTTACAGGAGTTATAGTGGGCTTGCTTGTTGATCTTCTGATCGCTCAATACCCGGGTAGCCGTTACGTCCATCTAGTACTGCTGACGGCTTGTGGGTCCTTGATGTGATCATCACCTACTGTCGGCGTATTGACGAGTCTTTAGAGTCCTACATAGAGATTTTACTGGCTCAGGAAAAACGAAGTAGGAGCACATATGTGATATGTGCGGGACCGAGAATAATGCGAGTATGTAATACCGTATTCTATTCTCACGATATTTTAATCAGACGGTTCTATGTTATATGTGATATAGCCGGGTTATCGAATCAAGTGTTGATTCGATAAGTTGGTACATTTAATATTAGTCGGTTATATATGATATAGCCGGATTATTAAATCAAGTGTTGATATGATAATTTAGTGTATTATTGTATATTCGATATACTAATTTACATTAACTAATATTAGCTCACTTAAGCATTTATTATTCTCACATGTGCACACTTAATATATATGTGATATATTAATTGTGTTTTATTTTTTGTATCATGGTTGTTGATACACACTACATGGCTGTATGAGACTTACACCATACTAGATATAATGTTGGGTTTTAGTATTTAAATTAATTCCAAATTAGTGGATAATAGCTCACATGCATGAAGCTCCATGAAGCTTGTGGATGCATTGACTTAGTCCACCAATTTTTTTTTACTTAAGATATTTATTAACCTAACCATTATAATTTAGCCATGGTTATTTCTCTACATGAGTTAGTATATGATACAAACTCACGCATGGTTCATTCACTCACCTTATTAGTTCATTCTCATCTCTTGTGCTCATCTTCTTCTTCCTTGAGCAAAAGCTTGCTAGGGTTTTCTAAAGAGAGAAAATATTGTGAGAAAAATAAAACTAAAGTGAGCCCACTTCCTACTTCATCATCCTCTACTAGATTAGCACTTTACTATGGGTGTTAGCTTTACTAATCTCTCATTAGTGAAGTAGTAGCTTGAGTTAGTGTCTACTCGACTTAGATCATCTTAGGCCTCGAAGACTTCAAGAAAGATCGTTCCTTTCACCTTGAGAAGCCATGCGAGAGTCTGGGAGTACCATGACTGCAGCGAAGGGAACACTATAAGGAGCTATTGAAGTGAAGGACTGGTCTACAAAGGTTGTATTCCGTTATCACTTAGATGTAAAATAGTTTACATGTTGTTTCGTAAGATTCTCTAGTTATCGATTCTAGTTTAGGGTTCTTTAAAACGGAAAATTTTTGAAAATGTCTTGGACGTTGCCACTCAAAACCTTGCTGTCGTTCACAAGAACCCTACAGTGGTATCTGAGCCTAGCTAGAGAATTAGACGGATTGTGTTAGATTACGAAACCGAAACTACTCCGAAACTTAAAAAATTAAAACCTGCATCCTGTCGAATTTTAAATGAGCTCTAAATTTTTTCAAATAACTGCAGAATGTTGTATGGGACATTAGATGAACACGGAGGAAGTTTGAACCCAAATGGACGGATTTTGGCCGAGCACATGCATGCTAAATCCGAGCAGGCCGGCCCTGTCGGGGTTTTCAGGGTTCAAAATTTTTTGTTGTCTGGTCTCTGGGTTTTGGTGTTTCAGGTGTTGTTTGTTTTTGGTAATTTTTCATGTTATGTTAACTTATTGTAAAGGCAACTCAGAGTGTTTCGTAGTCGTAATTCTAACTGTTTTTGGGTTACTTTAGACAGTGTTAAAAAGTTTTATCTGATATCAAATACCCATTTTTAACCCTTGCCGGAAATTTTCCAAGTGTTGGATTTTTCCTTAGTCTAAAACTTTCAGATAATCATGCGAGTTATTCGATGGACCCTCTAGAAGAACGAAACCCTAACTCGATTATGTGACTGTCAGAACCGCCACTAAACCCTAAGGTTTGTGGTGGTTCAGCGGTGCCACATGTGAGGCCTTAGTTGACCCTTTTACGGCTGGTTCATTGGTACTGAGGCATGTGCTGAATAATTTTACACTACGCTCAAGTGTTGAGCTTTTTTGGTAATTCTGGGTGTTTGTTGATTCGATCGGAATGTTTAACATCGTCTAGCTTTTTCTGCGACCGTAAGTGTAATATGTGGTGTATCACCGGTTTCGTTGCTATATGTCAACGACAATTGGGATACACATATTTACTTACATTGATGACATGTGTTGCTGTGATATATTATATTGGATCGTCGCGTTTTGAATAGCCGGGGGTTTTATGTGAGATGAGAGTTTTTATTTTCATTCATGTAAAATTCAATGTATGTAATATTCTTTTATTGGGGCACTTCCGGGTTGAGGAAGATGCCACCGTTGATGTATATTATTTACTTTTCTGCATTAGGATAGACCCAAGGAGGAGAGCACAAGGAGGAGAGCACAAGTAACTGGGTTCTAGAGTCCAGTGGGTGACCAACTTGAGGAGTCAAGTCCGGGTCTCCTAACTCTAGAATTAGTAGGGTTGCTTGCCGCTCTCGTAGGGGTCTAGGGATGCGGGTCTGGCTATTCATCGCGACCGTGAAATCCGTGTTTTATATAGGCTCAAAGTAAAACACGGACCTCCTAATATATCCAATATTTCATATGTTTCTTCTGCTGCTCTGTGATGTGATCACTGTGGATTCTGAGACGAATGGATATACATTATATATGAGATATATAGTAGACGTTTCGTATGTTTTGCACCCGCGCTAGTCCCGTCCCGGTATGCCGTTAGTTAAGTAACCTAACGGTGCATAACGGGACACTGTGGCGAATGCGGATGGGATAAGCGTACGTTGTATTTTCGTTTCTTCTGTGTTGCTTAGCAAGCTTAAATGATGGGACTTCATTAATATGATTAATGAAAGAAAAAGAAACCTAAAAGATGTTGTAGAATCAAATTTTCAAAAAGGGTAGCTATAGTTATTGCTTTGCATAGTGATATATGTGATATATTCCGCACCTTATTCGATAAGGAAATAGCCAATATCTCTTCACCAGGAGTTACCTCTTTAGCAATAACTGGCTGATGTTACAATACACGGTTTATCTTTTGATTGCTTTTGGAGTATTTTCTTTGCATAGTGATATATGTGATATATCCCGTACTTTATTCGATGAGGAAAGAGCCGAGATCCCTTCACCGGAAGTGACCTCTTTAGCAAAACTAGGAAAAGCATCAAAAATGCTCCTTTTCAGAATCACTCGATTCTACAACGATATCAAGTTCATTACGCAAAAGGTTTTCAGAAAAACATGCCGTAGCCCTTCGTCATTTCAGATAAGTACTACTTAGTATTCGTGCTCCTTTTGTTGACTATGTTAAGGCGTAGTGTGCGCTAACTAATTAGTGCCTATCTGCTAAAGCATGAGATACGATTGAATTAGGGTAGTCGTACGACTTTGTTGACTATGTTAAGGGTCGTATAGATGGGTTTAATTCAATCAGAAAATGATGGGTTGAACTTGGCTAGCGCTTATGATTTGTTGACTATGTTAAGGTCACAAGTTGTTAGGGGCAAAATATTATCGGGAATTTCAAGTGTTGAAATTTTCAATGAGATTGCATACCTTCTATGAGATAGTTGAATCCCGATACCCATTGCGAGTAAGTGTTACTCCTGGGAGAGTTTTACTCAAGACAATTAGCCGATCAAGTAGGTGTCTAGAAAGGTGTCAACGGGGTTATGTCTCTGGGAAAACGAGGTTTATTCTAATTATGTCCGTGCGAAAGCACGGGGAACCTCCCTCAAAGTACCGGCACTGGCCTGGCTGAAAGGTTGGCGAAATTGTAGGTTGGCGAAATTGTAGGGTGTAATTAATCCCGGCTAGTCTTTCCTTTTAGGGTTTGAAGGAAGATTTGATAAAAACAGTGGGAACCATTCTGATTAGATAAAATAAAAACCAATCTGATCTTTGGAAGGGCATATGCTAAAGTGTTTTCTTCTCTCTCTCTCCAGGTAGCGACCATGTCACGTCTTAATCAAGATAATAATATGGATTTATTGACCGAACCCGCATGTTATACTGTGCCGGAGAACGTTGGTTCTGTTCTTTCTTATAAGAGTTATAAGACTGAAAAGGATATAGGGGAATGTCAGGATTCCCATGCCACCCGATTGAAGAAAGTATATGTTGATGCATTTTCTTCGGGTGTGTTCATTACATAGAACTGTTTCTTCTTTTGCTCTGCGTCCTGGGTATTGGATACCAGGTCAGGATCCCATATATGTAATCTGTTACATGGGCTAAGAAAATGTAGAGAACTGGAAAAAGGTGATAAAGACATAAGGGTTGGAATTGGTGCAATTGTTGCAGCTAAATCCGTCGGGGAAAATCACCTTATATTACCAAGTGGTAATACATTGATTTTGAACGAATACTATTACATGCCGAAACTGATATGCAACATTACATCAGTTTCTTTCTTATGTAAAGTGGGATATAATTTTGTATTACAGGATAATTTATGAACATTTTCCTGAACCAAAAGATGGTTGGATCAGGCACGTTGTGCAATGGCATTTATGTTCTAAATCAATCAACAGTTCTAAGCATAACAAACACACACAAGAGGAAGAGTTTAGAGATGAACGAATTCTTCTTGTGGCATTGTATACTAGGTCATATAAATGCGACACGACTCGCTAAGTTACATAAAGATGGTTATTTGAATTCGTTCGAATTCTCATCTTATGACACTTTCCAGTCCCGTCTCAAAGGAAAAATGACCAAGACCCCATTTAGTGGACACGGAGAAAGAGTTATTGAACTCTTGGGACTGATACATAGTGATGTATGCGGTCCCATGTCTACACATGCCAGGGATGGTTCCTCGTACTTCATTACATTCACTAACGATCTCTCTAGATTCGGACATGTGTTCCTGATGAAACACAAGTCTGAAGTTTTTGAGAAATTTAGAGAATATAAGTCCGAAGTCGAGAACCAAACGAGTAAAAGCATTAAAATCCTTCGATCTGATCGAGGAGGTGAATACTTGAGCAATGAATTCCTGGAATACCTAAAAGAGAATGGGATTCTCTCTTAGTTGACTCCTCTGTATACACCACAGCACAACGGTGTATCGGAACGGAGGAACCGCACCCTATTAGATATGGTGCGCTCTATGATGAGCAATGCTGAGTTACTTATTTCCTTCTGGGGCTATGCGCTTATGACAGCTGCATACCTATTGAATCAAGTTCCATGTAAATCAGTGCCTACCACACTATATGAGATATGGAGTGGGAAGAGACCATATTTCAAATGAGTTAAGATATGGGGTTTTCCGGCCTATGTCAAAAGGCAAAATCCAGAAAAACTCGAGTCACGATCAGTTGTTTGCAAGTTTGTGGGATATCCAAAGAATTCACAAGGATATATTTTCTACCACGCTGAGGAAAAAAGTGTTTGTTTCTCAATATGCCACCTTTTTGGAAAAGGAATTTCTTGTAAAAGAAATTAGTGGTAAAGAGGTAGAGCTGGAAGAAGTTCCAGCAGCACAAACTGCAACTGAAGATTTAGTGGAACCAGATGATTCGGTAGTTCCCAACGGACTCCAGCCTCTCCGCCGATCTAGTAGGGTTCCTAGTCTACCTGAGAGATACTACGGTTTCTCATTGATGGTGGGAGTGAGAATTGCATCATGGAGAATGATGACCCAACTAGCTTCGAGCAGGCCATCACGAGTGGAGACTCTGTGAAGTGGCTGGATGCAATGTGATCTGAAATGGAATCCATGTAAACCAACAAAGTATGGACTTTGGAAGTTGCTCTTGAAGGGGTAAAACCCATTGGGAGCAAGTGGATCTTCAAGAAAAAACTTAGTGTAGATGGGAAAGTGGATGCATTCAAATCTAGACTTCTTGCAAAGGGTTTTCGTCATCGACCAGGTATGGATTATGACGAAACCTTTTCTCCAGTGGCTATGCTTAAGTCCATCCGGATCATGCTTTCCATCGCTGCATACCATGACTACGAAATCAGGCAAATGGATATTAAGACCGCCTTTCTTAATGGTGATTTGGAAGAGTGTGTGTACATGACTCAGCCAGAGCGCTTCGTAGATAGTGGGAGCAGTGGAAAGGTCTGCAGGTTGCTTAAATCCATCTACGGGTTAAAGCAAGTATCGCGGAGTTGGAACATCTGTTTTGATGTCGTTATCAAAGAGTTTGATTTCGTCAAAAACATAGATGAACCTTGTATATATAAGAAGGTGACAGAGAGTAAGGTTGTCCTCCTCATATTGTACGTGGATGACATACACTTGATAGGAAATGACATTCCTATGCTGCAATCAGTCAAGCTCTTCTTATCACAAAGATTCTCAATGAAAGATCTAGGGGATGGATCTTACATCTTGGGGATTAAGATCTATAGAGATAAATCTAAAAGGATATTGGGATTGTCCCAATCCAGATACATTGACACCATACTAAAGTGGTTTAGTATGGAAGAATCCAAGCGTGAGTTCTACTTTAGTATGGAAGAATCCAAGCGTGAGTTTTTACCCACAATTTCAGGACTCACTCTCTCCAAAGAGATGTCTCCCAAGACTGATTTGGAGAGAGCTCGCATGCATGGGATACCCTATGCTTCGGCTGTAGGCTCTATCATGTACGTGATGCTATGTACCAGACCCGATGTAGCATACTCACTAAGTGTAGTGAGTAGGTATCAAGCAGATCTTAGAGAGAGTCACTGGACAGCTGTGAAGAGCATTCTCAAGTACTTGAGAAGGACTAAAGAGATGCTCTTGGTGTATGGTAACGGAGAACTTCAAGTGGAGTCCTTTACTGATTCGAGTTTCCAGAGTGATAAGGACGACTCTAAATCGCACGCGGAATTTGTCTTTACCCTCAATGGAGGGGCGGTATGCTGGAAGAGTTCCAAGCAGGAAACCGTGGCAGACTCGACGATGGAGGATAAATACATCGCTGCCAACGATGCTGCCTAAGAGGCTGTCTGGATGAAGAATTTCATAACTGAACTCGAAGTGGTTCCATCCATTGAGTATCCAATACCTTTGTATTGTGATAACAATAGAGCGGTGGCTCTAGCCAAGGAACCCAGGTCCCATCAGCAATCCAGGCATATTCTGAGGCGGTATCACCTGATCCGGGAGATAGTTGATCGCTAGGAGATCTAGGTCAGGAGAGTTGAAATGAAGAGCAACACTGCGGATCCACTCACGAAGGCCATTCTCCAGATACAGTTCGAGAGACTCTTCAGGATGCTGGGTATGCGATACTACAGCAGCTGGCCATAGTACAAGTGGGAGATTGTTAGTAGTATGTATGACCTAGAGGCCATTATTGTACATATGATGTATATTATATTGGATGCTTGCACATATATAGAGAGGAATTTCTTGCTCGACATGGTAGTATGCTATCTGGTTGCTCTTTATCTTATCATGTATACTTGTCTCTTGATACTGTCTTATGGTTACATATTGGTAAAGCCCTTAGGATGTGTACTTGACTACCAGGATTGTGATGCAGATCATGCTAGTGGGGCCTTGGTAGTCTATACGTTCATCCTTTAATGTTCCTAGTCGTGGGTGTATCGAGACAGGGCATCGATATACCAGTGTAGACTAGCGTATACACTTTTCAACCTATAAGATGGGCGACAGATGATCCCATAACCATTGGTGTTTGACATCAGAGATGATATACGTGTGCTCAGTGGAGACTGGGTACACTGGACGGACTCGTCGAGAACTCCTAGTTGGTATTATACCTGACGTCAGATAGCAGTTCTCTGGTGACACCGGTACAGGTTAGTCTGTAGATCCGAGATCGTCATAGAGTCTTGTGTAATTCCTAGTGTGCTTTGATTTCCACCTTACCACGTTCAAGAGGACGTGCAAAACAGTGGTTTTTTGGTACAGTCCCGAGTCACATGGAGGCAATGAGTGATAGGAGGGATTTCTTATCTCCCGGTATTGAGGGTTGTTGTTGCGCTGTGCTCGATTGGACATAACAGGGAAGTCCCTGGCCAGGGATGATTTAGAGATTTACTGGTAAATGTTATCAGTAGTTTATCGGCCCGTTATGAGCCTCATATTGGCATGACTTATTGGTTATTGGGGTCTGACGTTTACCACCCCTAGACTGGATATGTGACATATCAGACGAGGAGACCGGACTGTACGGTAGTGTTACTGACAGGCTTTACAGGAGCTAGAACCCGGGTAGCCGTTACGTCCAGCTAGTACCGCTGACGTCTTGTGGGTGCTTTGTAGGGTAACTGTGCACTAGTACAAAGTTCTACAAGGCATAAACCTTGCCAAAATCAAAATTTTCAAGTGCCGAACAACCCTAACCAAGATCTTAGACTAGAGATTAGGCGAATCAATAATCAAGTAAACAACTTTACTGCTAATAGTTTGGGATTACAACCTTTGTAGTCCATTCGTTTACTTCACAAGCTCCGTGTTGAGGTCTCTTCGCTGTGATCATCGAGTACCTAGACTCAAGAAAGGATCCATGAAGAGAAAAATGCAAGCTTGCTTCCAATCTTCAACAACAAAGATGATCTACCTTGAAGAAACTCAAGCCCAAGATTTTGCTTCACTAATCAAGTATTAGAAAAGCAAACTGTCACGACCCGAAGTTTGGCCCGTGACCGGCACTTAACCACGTAACGTATACAGGCGTAACGCAGCTAAGTGAACCGAAAACCTAGAAACCAAACAAGTAAAAGTTTAGAGTGTTTTAAATTTTAAATGGAAGTATTTATTAAAGTGACAAGAATTCTTAAGTAAATAATCACCAAGATAGCAATATACGACGCCGTAGCGAAGATCAAGATCCACAAGTGGGAAAATCACAAATAGAATAAACTGCAAAGTACAGTCTGCTCACAACGAGCTCGACACCAGAATACAAATAATATACGTCATCGTCCTCACACTGTCTCTAAGTCAAATACATACATGGTAGATGGAGAATACTAGATACAACAATATAGAATATTGAATGATAAACAGATAAAGCACAAAACCCACCTAACAGTAAAAGAGCTAGTACACCAACTATGGGGGTATCTGTGTCAAAAGATGCAAAACGCAGCCTGCCGCGATTATTCCGAAGGGCAACCTGCAAACACTATGGCACAACGGGGGTGAGTTGCCAACTCGTGAATAGAGATAACATATAAAGGTAATCGCGAGCATGCACGTACTGCGCTACTCTATCATATGCCAACAGATGATATCAATGTGTGATAAGCAGTATGTGCAATAATCATGCAAGTGCTCTATCAGGTAATATAACTACATGATGAGATACAATAATGAATGCAGAGCATGGGAAGTATAACATCTATACGGAATGTCAACGTAGAATATGTAATCGGTGTCCATCAATGCACCCTAAATCCCAACAACCCAGACGCCGGCACTCCCATCGGCCCTCAAATCGTATACATCACTAAGAATCACGAGTGCCCAACATCGGCACCCAAATATCATAAATACGCATGTCTAGCATCGACACGCAAATCTTCCTATATCGAGCATCCGTCAGTCCGGGTCAGCCCTCTCTCTCATATGTCTATCGGTCATCCGTCAGTCCGGGTCAGCCCTCTCTCTCATATATATCGGGCATCCGTCAGTCTGGGTCAGCCCTCTCTATCTCATATATATCGGGCATCCGTCAGTCTGGGTCAGCCCTCTCTATCTCATATATATCGGGCATCCGTCAGTCTGGGTCAGCCCTCTCTATCAAATATATCACTCTAGCACCGAGAAAATATAAGGTAGATACACCGAAATATCATATCAAAGGAACAGGGTTTTTAAATGATTACATATTTGAAATAGACACGGTTCCGAAATCCAAAAATCACATGTAATCCAAACCAATATGAAAGTCAATGTGATGTAATATGTGCATCAAGTATGAATATCATGTCAAGTCACATAAAGATGAGCTACAACATAATGATCCGATTTGATATATGCATCAAGTATGAATAACATGGAAATTCTACAGTGTGAGTGTCATGGCAATTACTAACGGTGTGTGTGTAGCATGCAGGATAGTGCTCGTGCAACATGAACCGTTAGTAATGGTGGAGTGTTCTATCAATTCTAGTTTATATACATATATCAGGGAATGTGGTATGCACTAAATAGTAGCCATGAACAGTCAATGTATGGAAATGTAGCTATAAGATCCTATCAGCCTTGACGTAGAACGCCATGCGGGCGATATCCCCGTAGATGTTAAATCTACTCACTGTAGTCTCTCGCTAGCTATAGCCGATGACTTGTTTCCCTTTCTTAGCGACGTCCGTCGCACTTGCCTGCGAACCTAGAATTCTACAGAATATCACGCATAAGCTCAAAATCATACAAACACGACGTTTAAGGTCAACTAGAAACCCGTGTCACAAATCAAGCACGCATGTGCGCGATACGCTAAAACGTATGATTACGCGCCTGAAGTCGCTCCGACGCGTCGCGATACGCAGAAACCCCAAATCCACACACACGTATCACGCGTGTCGCGAAAGATTAAAAATACAGGAAATAGGGTATTCTACTCCAGATTTTGCTACAGAATAGATATTATAAAAATAGATATACCAAAATACTCCACATAGCAGCAGACTCCAGTGGACCAAACCCCAAACCCCAACTCACCCATCTGGCCGCAAATTGCGGCCAGAATGATTATTCCGGATGCCCTTCTTGGGAATTGGGCTCCCAGGTTTGGTGTGTGCACTCTATACCCCCTTTGTATGCTACAGTAAATCCAATTTCATTCTGAAACAACTCGGGTAGCAGCAGATCCTACAGAACCCTATTTCTAATTAAAATCCACACTTTTGCACAAAAATGAAACATTAGGGTATTTCTGTGCAAACTGAAACTTAAACCTGGGTTAAATAGCTCCAATAGCACCTAAAAGAGTTAACCAAGCCAACAAAATCCCAATTTAACATATGCATCACAAAATAGCCTTTAATATCCCTAAAAAGCACATAAAAACATGATTTTTGCTATGAATACTACAAGTTTATGGAAAAGGAGTGCTAACATGAGTTAATACCTTCAAAAGACCTTATGAAATGCCAAAAATCCCAGCTCTAGCATCAAGTGTGCAGATTTGCCTCTAAACACCTCAAAAAGCTCACTTTTCCATGGTTTTGTGATGAAAATGTGTTGATTGTGTAGGTTTTTTTTGTAAGGATCAAAAAGAAGTGAAAAGGAAAGGAAAAGATGAAGGAAAGCTAGGGTTTTTCTGCCCTCAATTCTGCAGAATTCAGAATGAGGAGGAAGAGAAAGAAGAGAGAAGAAAAGGGTCAAAAAAAGTCAAAGTTCTTTACCTAACACCATGCCTCATTTTTCTATTGGATTTGAATTATTGAATGGGGTTTTGTTTTGATAAAAGGGTGGGGAAAAATAACAACCATGAATGAGAGAAAATGGTTAACATGCTAACACTTTTTACCTAGGTCACAAAAATTGTCTTAAGTGTGCATGTGTGCACTTAATACAAAAATTCCCAATTAGGGTAAACACGACTAAATTATAACTAATAATCCCATGCACACATAAGAAATAACACGCTCAATTGCTAATTAACACGAAAAACATTCTAACGAAATTTCAAAGTGTTACAATCTATCCTCCTTAAAGAAATTCAGTCCCCGAATTTCAAAATCTAACTACACGTATCTTCAAAAAGGTGGGGATACCTCTTCCTCATCTCGCCCTCGGTCTCCCAAGTGACCTCTTCTCTGCTTGGACCACGCCAAAGTACCTTGACGGACGGTATCTCTTTCGTCCTCAGTTTCTTCACTTGTCGATCCAAGATCATCACCGGCTGCTCTGCAAAGGAAAGGTCACGCTCAAGCTGTATCGTCGGGTGCTGAATCGCATGCGAAGGATCATGAAGATATCTGTGGAGCATCGAAACGTGAAATACGGGGTGCACGTCTGGAAAGCTGGGTGGAAGGGCTAACCGATACGCAACTGCACCAACACGCTCGAGGATCTCGAAGGGGCCCACAAATCTAGGACTAAGCTTCCCTTTCTTCCCAAATCTCATCACACCTTTCATTGGGGAGACCCTCAAGAAAACATGATCACCGACAGAAAACTCAAGTCTGCATCGCCGACGGTCCGCATAAGATCTTTGCCTACTCTGGGCTACTCTCATCCTGTCGTGAATCAACTGGATCTTCGCGGTCATCTCCTCCACAATCTGTGGCCCTAAGATACTGCTCTCACTGAGCTCTGTCCAGCAGGTGGGCGGTCTGCATCTCCTCCCATAAATAGCCTCAAACGGTTCCATATGAATGGTCTCCTGGTAGCTGTTGTTGTAGGAGAACTCTACTAAGGGTAAATGATGATCCCAGCTACCTCCAAAGTCTAAGACGCATGCTCTGAGCATGTCCTCGAGAGTCTGAATGGTCCGCTCTGACTGTCCGTCGGTCTGCGGATGAAATGTTGTGCTGAAGCTCAAGCGAGTGCCCAAAGCCTCCTGAAGTCTCTGCCATAGCCGGCTAGTAAACTTGGTGCCCCTGTCGGACACGATACATGTCGGAACTCCGTGCAGTCCTACAATCTCGTCAATGTAAATCTAGGCATACTGAGCAAATCCGAAAGTCTTCTTCATCGGTAGGAAGTGAGCCTCTTTCGTCAAACGATCCATGATCACCCAGATGGAGTCATACCCTCGACTAGTCCTGAGTAGACCCACAATGAAGTCCATAGAAATCTGGTCCCATTTCCACTCCGGAATGGGTAACGGCTGTGGCTCTACCGCGGGCCTCTGGTGCTCAGCCTTGACTTGCTGACAAGTCAGGCATCTCGACACAAAGTCTGTGATGTCACTCTTCATTCTGTCCCACCAGTAAACGACTCTCATGTCATAGTACATCTTGGTGGAACCGGGATGAACACTGTATACCGATCGATGTGCCTCCTCAAGAATCTCGCGCCGCAATCCCTCAGCATCTGGTATGCACAGTCTAGCCCTAAATCGTAGTATGCCCTGATCATCGATTACGAACTCGGAAAATATGCCCTGTTCCATCTGTGTCCTGATCTCTGAACATCGGTCATCACTGTGATGTGCCTCATATATACGGTCAAGAAACTGTGGACATGCATGAACATGCGCAATCTGTCCTCCGATCGCCGTAAACTCGAACTGTACCCGGGTGTCACATAAAATCTACCAATCTGCCGACGACTGCCTCTGTACTGCACTCAAACAAGATAGACTACCCCCGGGTCTCCTGCTCAAAGCATCCGCCACTACATTAGCCCTGCCTGGGTGATACAAGATCTCGCAATCGTAGTCCTTCACTAACTCCATCCATCGGCGCTGTCTAAGGTTCAAGTCTCGCTGCTGGAATATATACTTTAAGCTCTTATGATCAGTGAATATCTGGCACGACTCTCCATATAGGTAATGTCGCCAGATCTTAAGTTCAAATACCATTGCAGCCATCTCCAAATCATGAGTGGGGTAGTTCTGTTCATGTTTCTTTAATTGCCGCGAAGCATACGCGATCATCCTGTCATGCTGCATCAATACACACCCTAGCCCCACTCATGAAGCATCCCAATATACCACAAATCCGCCTGATCCTGAAGGCAATAATAATACTGGTGTCGTAGTCAGTAGAGCCCGTAGATGCTGAAAACTGTGCTCACACACCTCCGTCCATTCGAAACGAACTCCCTTCCGGGTCAACCCGGTCAAAGGCATAGCAATGCGAGAGAAGTCCTGCATGAATCGCCTGTAGTAGCCTGCCAGCCCTAGAAAGCTCTGAACCTCCGTCACTGACGTGTGTCTAGGCCAACTCCATACGACCTCAATCTTCCTTGAGTCTACACATATACCATCTCGTGTGATCATGTGCCCCAAGAAGTCTACGCTGTCCAGCCAGAAAGCACACTTTGAGAATTTGGCGAAGAGCTGATGCTCCCTCAAGGTCTGCAGTGTAATCCGCAGGTGCTGCTCATGCTCCTCTCTACTCTGAGAGTACACCAAGATATCGTCAATGAATACTATGATGAACAGATCAAGATACGCCCGGAAAATACAGTTCATCAGGTCCATGAATGCTGCTGGCGCGTTGGTGAGTCTGAACGACATCACCAAAAACTCATAATGGCCATAACGCATGCGGAAAGCTGTCCTAGGAATGTCCTCCTGTCGAACCCGCAGCTGATGGTAGCCTGATCGCAAATCGATCCTCGAAAAATATCCCGCCCCCTGAAGCTGGTTGAACAAATCGTCGATACGTGGCAATGGATATCTGTTCCGCACTGTAACCCTGTTCAGCTGGCGGTAGTCAATACACAGATGCAAACTGCCGTCCTTCTTCTTGACGAACAGGACTGGAGAACCCCAAGGAGAAACACTGGGTCGAATAAGTCCCTTATCCAGCAAATCTTGCAACTGACCCTTCAATTCTCTAAGTTCCGCCGGGGCCATCCGATAAGGCGATATAGAAATAGGCCCCGTGCCAGGAACCAAATCAATACAGAAAGAAATATCACGCTCGGGCGGTAGCACAGGAAGCTCGTCAGGGAACACATCAGGGAACTCGCAAACAAACGGAACCTGATCCATCGGAACCTCTGTAGCTCTAGTATCGCAAACATAGGCGAGAAATCCCTGACATCCCTTGCTCAAAAGCTGTCCAGCGCGAAAAGAAGAAATCACACTGTGAGGGGTGGCACCACGGTCCCCCAACACAACAAACACCGACTCACCGGGAAAACAAAATCTTATTGTCTTCTCGCGGCAGTCAACAGAAGCATATCACGTGGCTAACCAATCCATGCCCAAAATAACATCGAAGTCCAACATCTCAAGAAGGATCAAAGCGACCGGCAACTCTCTCTCGCCGATACGGACGGTACAGGATCGGAACACGTGACTAGCGACAAATGACTCTCCTACAGGAGTAGTCACAACAAGCGGCTGATCAAGCAAACCGGACTCTATACCCAAACTCGGCACAAAGTGTGTGGATACGTACGAGTGCGTGGATCCGGGATCGAATAACACGTGTGAACCAACAGAACATACTGCAAGGATACCTGAGACCACCACATTGGACGCCTGCGTGTCCTGATGCGTCAAAGCAAAACTCACGCCTGTCCTCCACCTGCGACTGACTGTCCCTTGCCGGCCGCTGTCTGTCCTGTGCCTCGATCACCTCGTCCTCTATGAACAAATCCTCTGCGACCATGACCTCTCTATGCATGAGTCTGTCATGGAGTAACAGTAGGTACAATAGGCAACACCGTCTGGGGTAGTGAAGACGGTAGTGTGACGTGCGGTGCTGCTGCCTTCCTCCGGGGTATCTCAGGAAAATCTCATACACGATGATAAGAACTCCCACAACGGAAACATCCCGATGATGGTCGCTGACCTTCCTGGGGATAGGCGCTAAACAACCTGCCTCGCCCCGAATCTCTGCTACCTGCAAGACGCCTCTCACGGCGCCGAAAAGGCTGTCTCTCCGCTGATGTATCCGCACGAACTCTCTTCGGCTCTGGAACTACCGAAGTCTCAGCAAGGCACTCCTCGACTAATAGGGCTGCGTCTACAGCTGCTGCATATGTCTTGTAATCCTGTGCGCTGATCGCTAGAAACAGTAGTGTAAGCAAGCCTCGGACAAATCTCTTGACTCGCAACTCCTCAGTAGCCACTAGGTACGGAGCATACACTGATAGTGTAGTGTTCCTTGGCACTCTAAGGAGGTCTCACAAGGCATCAACCATGCAAATTTCAAAAATACGGTGCCGAGAAACCCTAATACGGATCGTTGGCTAGAAGTTTAGGCGATAAAATCAAACTAGTAAACAACTTAACTAGGTAAACGGAAATACAACCTTTGTAGATCCGGTTCTCCACCTCCATAGCTCCGTGATGAAGTCCTCTTCGCTGTCCAAATCGAACCATGACTCTCACGGTGGTTTCATCGGAGAAAAGACCGGGCTAGGTCGTCGACTACGATGCCTAAGATGATCTACGTCGAGGAATCACTAGATCAAGCTCCAACTTCACCAAGTCAAGAAACTTGTGAAGAAAACACCCTATACTACTTGGCAAGAGGTAGAGGATGAAGAAATAGGAAGTGGGTTCACTTTAGAATTTGATTTCTCACTTGATTTCATCAAATCACCATTGATGAAGTCTAGGTTTTCTTCTTATTAAAGACGAAGAAGAAGAAGAGGTTGAATATGATAAGCCTTTTAAAATAGAAAATAAAAAGGAATACTTATCATATACTAACCATGGTTATGTGTAGAGAGAAAACTAAGGTTAGGTGAATGGTTGGGTTAGGCATGAAATAAAAATGGTGGACTTTTTCAAAGCTTCATGAAGCTTCAATGTAAAACAAAGCAAGCCACCATTTCTTTTCTTTTGCCAAAATGAAATAAATAAATAAATGAATGAATAAGTAATTTAAACAAAACCCTAACCATTTACTTAACCAAGGTTTAAACTAAACATACACACAAACAAGCATGTATCATCAAACATGATACAATCAAATACACAAAAGTATATCACATATACAACTTGTGCAAAGCAAGTGAGAAAATCCATTTAAAGTGAACTAATACTAGTTAATGCAAAGTAATATATCAAATATATAATTATGCATTAAATCATTAAATCAACACTTGATTCAATGATCCGGTCATGTCGCACATAACCGACTAGTATCCAATGTATCGACTTATCGAATCAATCTTCGATTCGTTAACTAGGTTATATCTCATACAACCATTCGACACATTCATCGCGAGAATGAAATACGATATCACATACACGCATTATTCTCGGTCCCGCACATATCTCATATGCGCTCCTATTTCGTTTCGCCTGAGCCAGGAAACCTCTGTGTAGGACTCTAAAGACTCGTCAATACGCCGGTAGCAGGTGATGATCATATCAAACACTCACAAGCCGCAAGCGGTCTGCTAAACGTAACGGCCACCCGAGTATTGAGCGATCAGAAGATCGACGAGCAAGCCCGCTCACACCCCTATGAATCCAACCAGTAACACTTACTGTACAGTCCGGTCTCGTCGTCTGATATGTCGCATATCTTGCCTAGGGGTGGTAAACGTCAGACCCCAATAGCTCGATAAGTCGTGTCGATATGAGGTCTATAACTATTCGAGAAACTACTGGTAACACTTACCAATAAATCTCAGCAACCCTGGCCAGGGATTTCCGGTTATAGCCAATCGAACACAGCGCAACATCAACTCCCTATACCGGGAGAGACGAATCCCCTCCTATCGCTCATTGCGTCCATGTGATTCGGGACAGTACCCAAAAACCACCGTTTTGCACGCCCTCTTGGACGTGGTAAGGTGTAAATCAAAGCACAGTGGGAACCACACAAGACTCTATGATGATCTCGGGTCAACAGACTACTCTGTACCAGTGTCACCAGAGATCTGCCATCTGACGTAAGGTATAATACCATCTGGGAGTTCTCGGCGAGTCCGTCCAGTGTACCCAGTCTCTACTAAGCACCCGTATATCATCTCTGATGTCAAACACCAATGGATATGGGATCATCCATCGCCCATCTGTATGGGTCGAGAAGGTACACGCTAGTCTACTCTGGTATATCGATGCCCCGTCTCGATATACCCACGACTAGGGACTTTGAAGGATGTACTTATGGACTACCATGTCCCCACTAGTTTGATCCGCATCATAGTCCAGGTAGTCAAGTACACATCCTAAAGGCTTTACCAACATGTAACAGAAAGACAATCAGTATACACGTTAAGGTAAAGAGTAACCAGATAGCATACTATCATGTCGAGCAAGAAAGTCCTCCCTATATATGTCCAAGCATCCACTACAATATACATCCAATGTACAGTAATGGCCCCTAGGGCATACATATAAATAACAATCTCCCACTTGCACTATGGCCATCTGATAGCAGTGGTTATAGTATCTCATACTCAACCATCCCATAAAAGTCTCTCTCTGGGAATAGGCCTTCTTGAGTGGATCCGCCGTGTTGTCCTCTGAGTCTACTCTCCTAACCTCGATCCCTTAGAGATTAACCATCTCCATGATCAGGTGATACTGCCTTAGAATATGTCTGGATCACTGATGGGACCTTCGTTCCTTGGCATAAGCCACAACCCCATTGTCTCACAATGGTAGGAACGTAGTTCATCTCATGAACCAATATACACCCAAACAACCTCTTTTGTAGCATCTTAAGTGGCGATGTATCCAGCCTTTATCATCTAGTATGCCACGGTATATAGCTTGGAACTCTTCCAACATACCGTCCCTTTACTGAGGGTAAAGACAATGCCTGTGACTGACATTCAGTCGTCTTTATCACCCTGGAACACTTCCAGTGATTTTCCACAGGATCAACTGATACCATCTCACTACAACTAGTGAGTATCCTAACATCCATTTAGATCTATCTCATAGATCCAAAACCCAGGATTTAGTAGGTATCACTTTGATCCTATATGGAGAATCATTGTGATAAGCGGAGATTGATCGAGCGTAGCATAGGAAACTCCTTCCCTATCAAGAGTATGTCATCCACGTACTCTACGAGGATCGTCACCATACTCCCTACTACCCTTTTTGTATATACAAGGTTCATCTACCATTTTGATGAAGTCAAACTATTTGACTACTACATCAAAACAGACGTTCCAACTCCGCGATGCCTGCTTTATCTTATAAAGTATCTTGTACACATTTCCGCTGCTCCCACCGTCTACAAAGCCCTCTGGCTGTGTAGTTACAGACGTTCTCTTCTAAAACATCATTTAGAAAAGCTGTCATGACACCCAACCACCAGATATCGTAGTCATGGTATGTAGCCATGGAAAGTAGGATCTGGATGGACTTAAGCATAGCCACTGGAAAAAGGTTTCATCATTATCCACGCCTGGTCGATGACGAAAACCTTTAACGAGTCTAGCTTTGAAAGTCTCAACTTTTCCATCTACACCAAGTAATCTTCTCAAGATTTACTTGCTCCTGATGGGGATTTAACCCTTCAGATATAGCAACCAAAGTCCATACTTTGTTGGTGTACATGGATTCCATCTCAGATCACTAAGCATCCAGCCATTCTTATAAAGTATTACTCCTGATGGCCAGCTCGAAACTAGTTGGGTCATCATCTCATGATGCAATCCTCGCTTCCACTGTCATAGAGAAACCGAAGTAACTCTCAGGTGGGTGAGAAACCCTACTAGATCGGCAGAGAGGCTGAGGTTCGTTGGAATCTACTGAATCCTTTAGTTCTACCAAATCATCTGCTGTAGTTTGTATAGCTGGAACCTTTCCAGTTCTACATTACAGACCTTGCCTCGAGCTTGTCCGGATTTTGTTTTTAGACATAGGCCGGACAACCCCAAATCTTAACTAGCTTAAGACATGGGCTCTTCCCATACCATATCTCATATGGAGTGGTAGGCAACTGATTTGATTCGAACCCTATTCAATAGGTATGCAACTTCAGAAGTGCATAACTCCCAAAAGAAAATAGGTAACTCAGTAGTACTTATCATAGAGCACACCTTATCATATAGGGTGTGATTGCTCTGCCTCGATATACCATCGTGCTATGGTGTATACGGAGGATTAATGCTGAGAGAGAATCTCATTCTCCTTTAGAATAGTCCAAGAATTCCATGCTCGAATATTCTCCTCCCTGATCGCATCAAAGGACATAATACTTTTACCCTTTTTGGTTCTCTACTTCTAACTTATATTCTGTGAATATCTCAAAAGGTTCGGACTCATGTTTCTACAGGAACATATGACTGAATCTTGAGAGATTATAAGAGAATGTAATGAAGTACAAAGAACCAGTCCTGGCATGTGTAGACAGGAGACCTTACATACATCATCATGTATCAGTCCCAAGAGTTCACTAACTCTTTCTATGTTTCCAATAAACAGTGCTATGGTCATCGTATCTTTGTGACATGACTGGCAAGTTTCATAAGATGTAAATTCAAACTGATTTAAATATGCATCTATATGTAACTTCAGCTAGTCGGGTCGCATTGATATGACCTAGTCTACAATACCTTAAGAAGAATTCGTTCATTTCTGAACTCTTCCTCTTATGTGTGATCCGTATACTAAGAACTGTAGTTTGATTTAGAACGTCAATGCTTTTAGATAACGTGCCTGAACCGATCAACTTTTGATATAGGAAATGTTCAAAACATTATCCATCAATACAAAATTATATCCTTTCTTTTCTAATAAAGAGAGTGATATGATTTGGTATATCAGGTTCGGTATCTAATAACATTCGTTCAGAATCAATGTATTGGTAATACAGGGTGACTGTGACCAACAGACTTGGCTGCAACCCTTTCCCCGTTTTCTGTCTCATGAAACTAATCACCC
The DNA here is from genome assembly GCA_030015575.1 of Agapanthus africanus. Taxonomy (NCBI): domain Eukaryota; kingdom Viridiplantae; phylum Streptophyta; class Magnoliopsida; order Asparagales; family Amaryllidaceae; genus Agapanthus; species Agapanthus africanus. The sequence goes on from CM057337.1 coordinate 548,119,647, forward strand.
GTTCTCAGTTTTTCTACCCTTTTGTAGCCCTATGTAACAGATTACATATCTGGGATCCTGATCCGGTATCATATACCCAGGATGCGGAGAATACTGAGAAACAGTTCTGTATAATGAACACACCCGAAGATGATGCATCGGCATGCACTCTCTTCGTTTGGGCGGCACGGGAAATCTGGTATTCCCCAATTTCCTGCTCTGTATTATAAAAATTATAAGGTGGAGCATGACCAACGTTCCCCAGCTCAGTATAACAAGCGGGTTCGGTCAATAATCCGTATTATTATCTTGATTAAGGCGTGATATGGTCGCTACCTGTAGAGAGAGAGAAGAAAACACTCAGCGTGCGCTCTTGCAAGAATAGATTGGTTATTATCTTATCTAATCAGGATGGCTCCCACTGCTTTTTATCAAATCTTCTTTCAAACCCTAAAAGGAAAGACTAGCCGGGATTAATTACACACTACAAGTTCGCCAATCTTTTAGCCAGGCCAGTGTCGGTACTTTGAGGGAGGTCCCCCGTGCTTTCGCACGAACTTAATTAATGTAAACCTCGTTTTTCCAGAGGCGTAACTTCGTTAACACCTTTCTAGACACCTACTTGATCGGCTAATTGTAATGTATAAAACTCTCCCAGGAGTAACAATTACTCGCAGTGGGTATCGGGATCCAACTATCTCATAGAAGGTATGCAATCTCATTGCAAATTTCAACACTTGAAATTCCCGATAATATTTTGCCCCTAAGCTCCTATGACCTTGACAAAGGCCAACAAACCATAGGATGCTAGTCAAGTTCAACCCGTCATTTCCTGATTGAATTAAACCCACCCGCACGGCCATTGACAAAGGCCAACAAGGTCGCACGACTACCCTAACTCAATTTGCATCATATGCATAAGCAGATAAGCACCAGTCAGCTACCGCACACTACGCCTTGACAAAGGCCAACAAACGTAGCACGAATACTAACTACTACTTATCTGAAAAGACGGAGGGCTACGACAGGTTTTTCTGAAAACCTATTGCGTAATGAACTTGATATCGTTGTAGGATCGAATGAATTTGAAATGGAGTGCTTTTGAGGCTTTTCTAGTTTTGCTAAAGGAGTCACTCCTGGTGAAGGGATCGTCGGTCCTTTCCTCGTCGAATGAGGTGCGGGATATATCATATATATCACTGTGCAAAGCAAAAACTCTTAAAAGCAATCAAAAGTCAAACCGAGTGTGTAGCATCTGCCAGTTATTGCTAAAGGAGTCACTCCCGGTGAAGGGATCTCAGTCCTTTCCTCATCGAATAAGGTGTAGGATATATCAAATATACCGCTGTGCAAAGCAAGAACTGTAGCTACCTGTTTTATTTTGAAATTTGATTCTACAACATCTTAGGATTCTTTTATTTCATTAATCATATTAATGAAGTCCCATCATTTAAGTACCTAAACATCACAGACAAATACGACGTACACTTATACCATCCGCATTCGCCTCGATGTCCCCTCGTGCACCGTTAGGTTAGGTAACTAACGACAGAGCGGGGCAGGGCTAGCGTGGGTGTAAAACATAAGTAACGTCTATATAATCTATCATATATACTATATACAGTATTTATTACAGAACATCACATGATCACATCACAGATATCGCAGCAGAAGTAACATATGAAATATTGGATATACTAAGACGTCCGTGTTTTCAATACGAGCCAGTACAAAACACGGATCCACGGTCGTGATGAGTAGCCAAACCCACACCCCTAGACCCCTACGAGAGCGGCAAGCAACCCTACCATTTCTAGAGTTAGGAGACCCGAACTCGACTCCTCGAGTTGGTCTCCCACTGGACGCCAGAACCCGGTTACTTGTGCCCTCCTCCTTGGGTCTATCCTAGTACGGAAAAGTAAATAATATACATCAACGGTGACAACTTCCGCAACCTGGAAGTGCCCCAATAAAAGAATATTACATACAAGTTTTTACATGAATGAAAATGAAAAACACTCATCTCACATAAAACCCCCCGGCTATTCAAGCACGACGATCCAATATAACATATCCAGCAACACATAACATCACATGTCATCAACGTAAGTAAATATGTCCATCCTAATTGTCGTTGACATATAGCAACGAAACCGGCGATATCACATATTACACTTACGGTCACAGAAAAGAAAGTGTAAAACTACAACAGTTGGAATCCGCAACCACCTCAGACATCGCATGCCTGACCAAATGAATTACTTAGACATTGCATGCCTAACAATTATAAACCCCGCATTTTAGTCTCAAAATTGAAAACTCTTTTCAATATCAAGTCGGGAAATTCAACAGGATTCCCGACATCCTGATCGAATACTCGTCGCAAACTTCAGTAGGCGGCCGCACCCCCGACGCCGTCGACGAAGTGCACCAAGGAGGAACACCGCTGCCGCGAGCACCCGAACGGATGCTTTCGGCGACGGGGTTCTCCTACAGTCACTTGGTCGGGGCTATGGAGTGAGGCTGTCTATTAAGTTTACCCGGCGAGTATCCGCGTACGCTACGTGATTGCGACGGACTTTTGATCACATCAAAATTCCGTGGCAACCGATCAAGTGATACTAAAGTGCTATGTTTATAACATTCATTCAGTTATCTCATAACTCTTTGTGAATTCCAATTATTGTATCACATTCCGGATAAACAGAAAATGTTAAACTTACCGATTGAACATTCGAACACCCAAGTTTTCCCGAAACAGCTGAACACATGAAATAAGTCTAACAACATTCAGTTCGTGCCTCAGTACCAACGGTCCAGCCGTAGAAGGGTCAAGCCAACGCCTCACATGTGGCACGCCGTACTGCCCCAAACCCGAAGGTTCAAAGGGCAGTTCAAGACGGTCACATAATCGAGTTAAGGTTTGTTGTCTTCTAGAGGGTCCATCGCGTTATTTGCACTGCTTAGAACGTCGTTAAACTACGGAAAAATCCAACACTTGGAAATTTCCCGACAGGGAAAAATTAGGTATTTATATCCGGTCGAACTTTTTAATATATTCTAAAATTTATCCGAAAAGCCACATAGACAAAATCTGATACTCCGATCGAATCTTTGATTCCCAATACAACCCCAGAATACTCAACTGTAGAGTCAGAATAAAAATTCCCAGAAAATATAGCATTCAATTATATGAATTACTGTGCAGAAACCATTGTACAATGAGACAGTACGGCCGCGGAACCGCCGCACATGCAGGCTTGTGCCGCGGTTCCGCGGTGGAATATTCGAATTAGACCCTCGTATTTCACAGTAATTCAAATAAGACCCTGCTTATTTTTCTGCATATTTTTAATTCACAAAAATCCAACTTTTCAGAAAATTTCCAGAGAGCATTTTGGATTTTGGGGTTTTGGTTCGATCGGGTTTCAAACGTCGTCTAGACTTCGCCTAAGGCTCTAGCTAGGCACCGATACCACTGTAGGGTTCCTTGGCACTCTAAGGAGGTCTCACAAGGCATCAACCATGCCAATTTCAAAAATACGGTGCCGAGAAACCCTAATACGGATCGTTGGCTAGAAGTTTAGGCGATAAAATGAAACTAGTAAACAACTTAACTAGGTAAACGGAAATACAACCTTTGTAGATCCGGTTCTCCACCTCCATAGCTCCGTGATGAAGTCCTCTCCGCTGTCCAAATCGAACCATGACTCTCACGGTGGTTTCATCGGAGAAAAGACCGGGCTAGGTCGTCGACTACGATGCCGAAGATGATCTACGTCGAGGCATCACTAGATCAAGCTCCAACTTCACCAAGTCAAGAAACTTGTGAAGAAAATACCCTATACTACTTGGCAAGAGGTAGAGGATGAAGAAATAGGAAGTGGGTTCACTTTAGAATTTGATTTCTCACTTGATTTCATCAAATCACCATTGATGAAGTCTAGGTTTTCTTCTTGTTAAAGATAAAGAAGAAGAAAAGGTTGAATATGATAAGTCTTTTAAAATAGAAAATAAAAAGGAATACTTATCATATACTAACCATGGTTATTTGTAGAGAGAAAACTAAAGTTAGGTGAATGGTTGGGTTAGGCATGAAACAAAAATGGTGGACTTTTTCAAAGCTTCATGAAGCTTCAATGTAAAACAAAGTAAGCCACCATTTCTTTTCTTTTGCCAAAATGAAATAAATAAATAAATGAATAAGTAATTTAAAAAAAACCCTAACCATTTACTTAACCAAGGTTTAAACTAAACATACACACAAACAAGCATGTATCATCAAACATGATACAATCAAATGCACAAAAGTATATCACATATACAACTTGTGCAAAGCAAGTGAGAAAATCCATTTAAAGTGAACTAATACTAGTTAATGCAAAGTAATATATCAAATATATAATTATGCATTAAATCATTAAATTAACACTTGATTCAATGATCCGGTCATGTCGCACATAACCGACTAGTATCCAATGTATCGACTTATCGAATCAATTTTCGATTCGATAACTAGGTTATATCTCATACAACCATTCGACACATTCATCGTGAGAATGAAATACGGTATCACATACACGCATTATTCTCGGTCCCGCACATATCTCATATGCGCTCCTATTTCGTTTCGCCTGAGCCAGGAAACCTCTGTGTAGGACTCTAAAGACTCGTCAATACGCCGGTAGCAGGTGATGATCATATCAAACACCCACAAGCCACAAGCGGTCTGCTAAACGTAACGGCCACCCGGGTATTGAGCGATCAGAAGATCAACGAGCAAGCCCGCTCACACCCCTGTGAATCCAACCAGTAACACTTACCGTACAGTCCGGTCTCGTCGTCTGATATGTCGCATATCTTGCCTAGGGGTGGTAAACGTCAGACCCCAATAGCTCGATAAGTCGTGTCGATATGAGGTCTATAACTATTTAAGAAACTACTGGTAACACTTACCAATAAATCTCAGCAACCCTGGCCAGGGATTTCCGGTTATAGCCAATCGAATACAGCGCAACATCAACTCCCTATACCGGGAGAGACGAATCCCCTCCTATCACTCATTGCCTCCATGTGATTCGGGACTGTACCCAAAAACAACCGTTTTGGACGCCCACTTGGACGTGGTATGGTGGAAATCAAAGCACAGTCGGAACCACACAAGACTCTATGACGATCTCGGGTCAACAGACTACTCTGTACCAGTGTCACCAGAGAACTGCCATCTGACGTAAGGTATAATACCATCTGGGAGTTCTCGGCGAGTCCGTCCAGTGTACCCAGTCTCTACTAAGGACCCGTATATCATCTCTGATGTCAAACACCAATGGATATGGGATCATCCATTGCCTATCTGTATGGGTCTAGAAGGTACACGCTAGTCTACTCTGGTATATCGATGCCCCGTCTCGATATACCCACGACTAGGGACTTTGAAGGATGTACTTATGGACTACCATGTCCCTACTAGTATGATCCGCATCATAGTCCAGGTAGTCAAGTACACATCCTAAGGGCTTTACCAACATGTAACAGAGAGACAATTAGTATACACGTTAAGGTAAAGAGTAACCAGATAGCATACTATCATGTCGAGCAAGAAAGTCCTCCCTATATATATCCAAGCATCCACTATAATATACATCCAATGTACAGTAATGGCCCCTATGGCATACATATAACTAACAGATAGCTCGGTGAACAAGACATCATACTCTGCCATTGACATCTCCGGAGTCTGACGTAAGGACTCGAACCTGCGTGCTCTAGCATCTCTGACGCTCAGTGGAAGAAAAAGGGCAAGGAATAGCGCCACGAACTCTGTCCAGGTCATAGGATGAAGGCCTGCTACTCTACCCTTCTCGACTGATTCACACCATTTCTGCGCAAGACCTTCCAGGCGAAAGCTCGCAAACTCAACCTATCTCATATGTGCGCATCTAAGTGAACGACATATCCGCGCCATCCTATCAATGAAATACTGTGGGTCCTCGGCTACATCAGTGCCTGTGAAGACCGGAGGCTTCAGCCTCATAAACTCTGATAACGATACCGAGATAACCTCTGTAGCTGCAGGGGAAACTGCCTGTACTGTGGGTACTACCGCGGTCTCTGCAACGGGTGGAACTACCTCTGGTCGCTGCGCTCGAAGTGTCTAAACTAGAGATCTCATCATCTGGCGCATTTCCTGCATACTGGATCCCATCATCTGGTGCATCTCCTGCACACCAGCCCCTAACATGGCAATCTGATCTGTCACGGCAGGAACAGCCTGCTCGGGCACAACCGGTGTGCTATCCGGATCAATCCTCGTCTCGGATGAGTCGACTCGAATCTTGTCCCTCGCGGCCACTCTCTGTGCCCTCATAGTCTTTGGCGACATAATGGCTGAAAGGAACAATAGGATTCGATAAGGATACGGAAATCGAATCGCAAGAATGTATATACTCAAGAAGGAATTTAAATCAACAAGTCCTAAGGTCGCCTTGGCGGAGTACCGTGTCGGGAGTATGCCGCGGAACATACGCACGCTACGCCACTCTGCTTCAGCTACCTACTCCATCATACCGGGGTCATCCTAGGAACACTCCGAAAGGTAAAACCTATGCTCGGATACCAACTTTGTCACGACCCGAAGTTTTGCCCATGACCGGCACTTAACCACGTAACGTCTACAGGCGTAACGCAGCTAAGTGAACCGAAAACCCAGAAACCAAAACAGTAAAACTATAGAGTGTTTTAAGTTTTAAATGGAAGTATTTATTAAAGTGACAAGAATTCTTAAGTAAATAATCACCAAGATAGCAATATTCGACGCCATAGCGAAGATCAAGATCCACAAGTGGGAACATCACAGATAGAATAAACTGCAAAGTACAGTCAGCTCACAACGAGCTCGACACCAGAATACAAATAATATACATCATCGTCCTCACACTGTCTCTAAGTCAAATACATACATGGTGGATAGAGAATACTAGATACAACAGTGTACATAACTGAAAGATAAACAGATACCGCACAAAACCCACCTATCAGCAAAAGAGCTAGTACACCAACTATGGGGGTATCTGTGTCAAAAGATGCAAAACGCAGCCTGCCGCGACTACTACGAAGGGCAACCTGCAAACACTATGGCACAACGGGGGTAAGTTGCCCACTCGTGAATAGAGATAACATATAAAGGTAATCACGAGCATGCACGTACTGCGCTACTCTATCATATGCCAACAGATGATATCAATGTGTGATAAGCAGTATGTGCAATAATTATGCAAGTGCTCTATCAGGTAATATAACTACAGGATGAGATACAATAATGAATGCTGAGCATGGGAAGTATTACATCTACATGGAATGTCAACGTGGAATATGTAATCGGTGTCCATCAATGCACCCCAAATCCCAACAACCCAGACGCCGGCACTCCCATCGGCCCTCAAATCCTATACATCACTGAGAATCATGCCGAACATCGGCACCCAAATATCATAAATACTCATGTCTAGCATCGACACGCAAATCTTCCTATATCGGGAATGCATCAGTCCGGGTCAGCCCCCTCTCTCATATGTTTATTGGGCATCCATCAGTCTGGGTCAGCCCTCTCTCTCATATATATATCGGGCATCCGTCAGTCCGGGTCAGCCTTCACTATCTCATATATATCGGGCATCCGTCAGTCCGGGTCAGCCCTCTCTATCTCATATATATCAGGCATCCGTCAGTCCGGGTCAACCCTCTCTATCTCATATATAACTCTAGCATCGAGAAAACATAGCGTAGATGCACCGAAATATCATATCAAGGGAACCAGGATTTTAAATGATTACATATTTGAAATAGCCACGGTTCCCAAATCCAGAAATCACATGTAATCCAAACCAATATGCAAGTCAATGTGATGTGATATGTGCATCAAGTATGAATATCATGTCAAGTCACATAAAGATGAGCTACAACATAATGATCCGATGTGATATATGCATCAAGTATGAATATCATAGAAATTCTACAGTGTGAGTGTCATGGAAATTACTAACGGTGTGTGTGTAGCATGCAGGATAGTGCTCGTGCAACATGAACCGTAAGTAATGGTGCGGTGTTCTATCAATTCTAGTTTATATACATATATCAGGGAATGTGGTATGCACTAAATAGTAGCCATGACCAGTCAATGTATGGAAATGTAGCTATAAGATCCTATCAGCCCTGACGTAGAACGCCATGCGGGCGATATCCCCGTAGATATTAAATCTACTCACCGTAGTCTCTCGCTAGGTATAGCCGATGACTTGTTTCCCTTTCTTCGCGGCGTCCGTCGCACTTGCCTGCGAACTTAGAATTCCAAAGAATATCACGCATAAGCTCAAAATCATACAAACGCGATATTTAAGGTCAACTAGAAACCCGTGTCGCAAACCAAGCACCCGTGTGCGCGATATGCTAAAACGTGAGATTACACGCCTGAAGTCGCTCCGACACGTCGCGATACGCAGAAACCCCAAACCCACACACACGTATCACGCGTGTCGCGAAAGATTAAAAATACGAGAAATAGGGTATTCTACTCCAGATTTTGCTACAGAACAGATATTATAAAAATAGATATACCAAAATACTCCACATAGCAGCAGACTTCAGTGGACCAAACTCCAAACCCCAATTCACCCATCTGGCCGCAAATTGCGGCCAGAATTATTATTCCAGCGGCTCGTTTTGGGAATTGGGCTCCCAGGTTTGGTGTGTGCACTCTATACCCCCTGTGTATGCTACTGTAAATCCAATTTCATTCTGAAACAACTCGGGTAGCAGCAGATCCTACAGAACCCTATTTCTAATTAAAATCCACACTTTTGCACAAAAATGAAACTTTAGGGTATTTCTGTGCAAACTGAAACATAAACCTGGGTTAAATATCTCTAATAGAACCTACAAGAGTTAACCAAGCCAACAAAATCCCAATTTAACATATGCATCACAAAATAGCCTTTAATATCACTAAAAAGCACATAAAAACATGATTTTTGCTAAGAATACTACAAGTTTATGGAAAAGGAGTGCTAACATGAGTTAATACCTTCAAAAGACCTTATGAAACACCAAAAATCGTAGCTCTAGTATCAAGTGTGCAGATTTGCCTCCAAACACCTCAAAAAGCTCACTTTTCCATGGTTTTATGATGAAAATGTGTTGTTTGTGTAGGGTTTTTGTGTAGGGATCAAAGAGAAGTGAAAAGGAAAGGAAAAGATGAAGGAAAGCTAGGGTTTTTCTTCTCTCAATTCTGCAGAATTCAGAATGAGGAGGAAGAGAAAGAAGAGAGAAGAAAAGGGTCAAAAAAAGTCAAAGTTCATTACCTAACACCATGCCTCATTTTTCTATTGGATTTGAAGTATTGAATGGGGTTCTGTTTTGATAAAAGGGTGGGGAAAAATAACAACCATGCATGAAAGAAAATGGTTAACATGCTAACACTTTTTACCTAGGTCATAAAAATTATGCTAAGTGTGCATGTGTGCACTTAACACAAAAATTCCCAATTAGGGTAAACGCGACTAAATTATAACTAATAATCCCATGCACACATAAGAAATAACACGCTCAATTGCTAATTAACACGAAAAACATTCTAACGAAATTTCAAAGTGTTACACAACCACCCTAATCTAAGCGGCTAGAATAGATGAGGATGATGAAGTAGGAATTTAGCTCTCATCTATTTTCTTTGTCTCACTCAAAATCATCACATATCAAAAAAGCTAGAAAGCTTTTCTCAAAGGAAAAAGAAGAAGAAATTACTTTATGATGAATAATGAAAACTTGTGTGAGGTTAGAAATACAACCATGGGTTAAGAATGAAGACTTAACCCATGTAGAGAATTAACTATGGTAAAGGGTTTGGTTAAGGAAATATCTACAAAATATGTTTACAAAACATCTTTGCTTAAAAACAAAAACAGGGCTTCTAGAAGCTTCAAGAAAGCTTAACCCTAATCCAAACGCTAACCATGTTTAAACTCTACAAAACATGTTGCATTTGTGACATTAACTTGTTACAATATTATATATCACATATATAATATTTATTGTAACAAAATAAAATAATACAATTAACATATATCGCATATATATCATTGTATTATCCAAGTGAGAAAAAGAATCTTAAGTGAGCTTATATTAGTTAATGTAATTTAGTATATCAAATATATAATTATACATTAAATTATCGAATAAACACTTGATCCGATAATCCGGCTATTTCACAATTAACCGACTAATATAATCTGCATCAATTCATCGAATCAACACTTGATCCGATGACCCGGCTATATCACATATACCGGCCGATATCACATATCGTGAGAATCTAATACGGTATCAAATACACGTATTGTTCTCAGTCCCGCAAATATCACATATGTGCTCCTACTCCGTTTTGCCTGAGCCATGAAACCTCTGTGTAGGACTGTAAAGAATCGTCAATACGCCGGCAGTAGGTGATGATCATATCAAATACCCACAAGCTGCAAGCGGTCGGCTAAACGTAACAGCAACTCATCTATTGAGCGATCAGAAGATCAACAAGCAAGCCTGTATTTTCTCCTGCGAATCCAATCAGTAACACTCCCGTACAGTCCGGTCTCTTCTTCTGATATGTCGCATATCTCGCCTAGGGGTGGTAAACGTCAGACCCCAGTAGCTTGATAAGTCGTGTCGATATGAGATCTATAACAGTCCGAGAAACTACTGATAACACTTACTAGTAAATCTCAGCAACCCTGGCCAGGGATTTCCAGTTATAGCCAATCGAACACAGCGTAACATCAACTCCCTATAGCGGGAGAGATGAAACCCCTCCTATCGCTCATTGCCTCCATATGATTCGGGACTGTACCCAAAAGCCACCATTTTGCACGCGATGTGGTATGATGGAAATCAAAGCACAGTGGGAATCACACAAGACTCTATGACGATCTCGGGTCTACACACTAACCAGTACCTGTGTCACCAGAGAACTGCCATCTGACGTGAGGTATAATGCCATCTGGGAGTTCTCGGCGAGTCCGTCTAGTGTACCCAGTCTCTATTGAGCACCCGTATACCATCTCTGATGTCAAACACCAATGGATATGGGATCATCCATCGCCCATCATATGGGTCAAGAAGCGCATATGCTAGTCTACTCTGGAGTATCGATGTCCTGTCTCGGTACTCCCACGACTAGGAATATTTGGAGGATGTACTGGAGACTACACTGTCCCCACTAGTATGATCCGCCTCATAGTCCTGGTAGTCAATTACTCATCCTAATGGCTTTATCAACATGTAATATAGAGATAATCAGAGTACATGTTAAGATAAAATGTAACCAAATAGCATACTATCATATCGAGCAAGAAAGTCCTCCCTATATATGTCCAAGCAACCACTACAATATACATCGTATGTACAGTAATGGCCTCTAGGGCATACATATAACTAACAATCTCCCACTTGCACTAGAGCTATCTGTTGTGGTATCGCATACCCAACAATCAGCTGTCGTTGAAGTATCTCATACTCAACCATCCCATACAAGTCTCTACTGGGGAATAGGCCTTTTATAAGTGGATCCGCGCTGTTGTCCTCTATGTCTACTCTCCTAACCTCGATCTCCCTGGAGATCAACCATCTCCATGATCAGGTGATACTGCCAAAGAATATATCTGGATTACAAATAGGACGGGGGTTCCTCGGCATAAGCCACAACTCCATTGTCACACAATGATAGGAACGAAGTTCATCTCATGAACTAATATATATCCAGACTGCCTCTTTGGTAGCATCCTTGGTAACGATGTATCTTGCCTTTAATCATCTAGTATGTCACGGTATCTAGCTTGGAACTCTTCCAACATTCCGTCCCTCCATTAAGGGTAATGACAATGCCTGTGACTGACATTTAGTCATCCTTATCACCCTAGAACTTTTCCAGTGATTCTCCCCAGGATCGATTGATACCTTCTCACTACAACTAGTGAGAACGCTAATATCCAATTAGATCTATCTCATAGATTTAAAATCTTGGATTTAGGAGGTATCACTTTGATCCTTTATGGAGAATCCTTGTGATAAGAGGAGATTGACCGAGCGCAGCATAGGAAACTCCTTTCCTATCAAAATAGATGTTCTAACTCCGCGATGCCTGATTTATCACATAAAATATCTTGCACACGTTTCCGCTGCTCCCACTATCTACGAAGCTCTCTGGCTGCGTACTTATAGACGCTCTCTTCCGAAACATCATTTAGAAAAGCTGTCATGACACCCAACCGCCAGAAATCGTAGTCATGGTATGTAGCAATGGCAAGTAGGATCTGGATGGACTTAAGCATAGCTTTGAAAGTCTCAACGTTTCCATGTACACCCAGTAATATTCTCAAGATATACTTACTCCAGATGGGGATTTAACCCTTTAGATAAAGTAACCAAAGTCCATACTTTATTGGTGTATAAGGATTCTATCTCAGATCACTAAGCATCCAGCCATTCTTACAGAGTCCCACTCCTGATGACCTGCTAGAAACAAGTTGGGTCATCATCTCATGATGCAATCCTCGCTCCCACTGTCATTGAGAAAAGCGAAGTATCTCTCAGATGGGTGAGGAACCCTACTAGATCGGCAGAGAGGCTGAGATTCCTTAGAAACTATTGAATCCTTCGGTTCTACCAAATCATCAGCTGCAGTTTGTATAGCTGGAACTCTTTCTAGTTCTACCTCATGACCACTAATTTCTTCACAAGAAATTCCCTTTCACAAAGGTGGCATGCTGAGAAACAAAAAATCTTTCGTTCCTCGATGTGGTAGAAGATATTCCCTTGCGAATGCTTGAGATATCCAACAAACTTCCACAGAACTGAACTTGCGTCGAGTTTGTCCGGATTTTGCTTTTAGACATTGGCCGGACAACCCCAAATCTTAACATACTTAAGATATGGGCTCTTCCCATTCCATATCATATATGGAGTGGTAGGCTTCTGATTTGATTGGAACCTCATTCAATAGGTATGCAGCTTCTCAAGTGCATAACTCCCAAAAGGAAAATAGGAAACTCAGTAGTACTCATCACAGAGCGCACCATATCTAATAGGGTGAAATTGCTCCGCCCCGATATACCGACATGCTGTGGTGTATACGGAGGAGTAATGCTGAGAGAGAATCTCATTCTCCTATAGAATAGTCCAGGAATCCTGTGCTCAAGAATTCTCCACCCTGATCACATCAAAGGATATAATACTTATACCTATTTTGGTTCTGTACTTCTAACTCATATTCATTGAATTTCTCAAAAGGTTCAGACTTGTGTTTCAACAGGAACATATGTCCGATCCTTGAGAGATAATCAGTGAATGTAATGAAGTATAAAGAACCAGTCCTGGCATGTGTAGACAGGGGACCTATATACATCATCATGTATCAATCCCAAGAGTTCACTAACTCTTTCTCTGTTTCCAATAAACAGAACTGTGGTCATCTTATCTTTGTGACATGACCGGCAAGTTTCACAAGATGTAAATTTAAACAGATTTAAATATGCATCTAAATGTAACTTAGCTAGTCGGGTCGCATTGATATAACCTAGTCTATAATGCCTCAAGAAGGATTCGTTCATTTCTGAACTCTTCCTCTTGTGTGTGTTCTGTATACTAAGAACGGTAATTTGATTTAGAACATATATGCTTTTAGATAACGTACCTGAACCGATCAACTCTTGATATAGGAAATGCTCAAAACATTATCCAACAATACAAAATTATATCCTTCTTTACTAATAAAGAGACCGATATGATGTTGTATATCAGGTTCGGTATCTAATAACATTCGTTCAAAATCAATGTATTTGGTAATACAGGGTGATAACTGCCAACAGACTTAGCTTGCAACAATTGCATCGTTTCCAACTCTTGAAACTTATCACCCGTTCTCAGTTCTCTACCTATCTATAGCCCATGTAACATATTACATATCAGGGATCCTGATCCGGTATCACATACCCAGGACGTAAAGGATACTGAGAAACAGTTCTCTGTAATGAACACACCCGAAGAAGATGTATTAGCATGCACTTTCTTCGTTTGGGAGGCACGGGAATTCTGGTAATCACCTATTTCATACTCGGTCTTATAACATTTATAAGTTGGAGCGGGGCCAACGTTCCCTAGTCCGGTATAACAAGCGGGTTCGGTCAATACATCCATATTATTATCTTGATTAAGGCGTGACATGGTCGCTACCTGGAGAGAGAGAGAGAAGAAAACACTCAGCGTATGCTCTTGCAAGATTAGATTGGTTATTAATATATCTAATCAGGATGTCTCTCACTATTTTAGTCAAATCTTCCTTCAAACCCTAAAAGGAAAGACTAGCCGGGATTAATTACACGCTATAAGTTCGCCAATCTTTCAGCCAGGCCAGTGCCGGTACTTTGAGGGAGGTTCCCCATGCTTTCGCACGGACCTAATTAAAACAAACCAAATTTTCCCAGGGGCGTAACCCGTTAACACCTTTCTAGACATCTACTTGATCGGCTAATTGTAATGTGTAAAATTCTCCAAGGAGTAAATCTTACTCGCAGCGGGTATCGGGATCCAACTATCTCATAGAATGTAGGCAATCTCATTGCAAATTTCAACACTTGAAATTCCCAATAATGTTTTACCCCTAGAAACTTATGACCTTGGCTAAGGTCAACAAATCATAAGTGCTAGCCAAGTTCAACCCGTCATTTCCCGATTGAATTAAACCTACCCGCATGACCCTTGGCTAAGGTCAACAAAGTCGCACGACTACCCTAACTCAATCGCATCATATTCTTATACAGATAAGCACTAATTAGCTACCGCACACTACGCCTGGGCTAAGGTCAACAAACGCAGCACGAATACTAAGTAATACTTATCTGAAACGACGGAGGGCTACGACAGGTTTTTAAGAAAACCCTTTGCGTAATGAATTTGATATCGTTGTAGAATCGAGTGATTTTGAATGGAATGTTATTGATGCTTTTTTAGTTTCGCTAAAGAGGTCATTCCCGGTGAAGGGATCTCGGCTCTTTCCTTATCGAATAAGGTGCATGGTATTTCGCAAATACCACTATGCAAAGCAAGAACTATAGAAGCAATCAAAAGACAAACCGAGTGTGTAGCATCTGCTAGTTTCGCTAAAAAGGTCACTCCCGGTGAAGGGATCTCGGCTCTTTCCTTATCGAATAAGGTGCTGGATATTCTACAAGGAATACCGCTATGCAAAACAAGAACTAGAGCTACCAGTTTTTAAACAAGTTTCTATAAGATCTTTACGTTTCTTTTAGTTTCATTAATCTCATTAATGAAGTCCCATTTTATTATTCTTCACAAGCATCACTTTTGAAACGAAATCTGCAATATAACATATATCTCATATATATAATATAAACATTCATCTCAGGAAGTAATATAATCTCATCACAGAACATTGCAGCAGAAGAACATATATGAAGTATAGAATATACTAGGAGGTCCGTGTTTTAATACGAGCCAGTATAAAACATGGATTCCACGGTCGTGATGAATAGCTAAACCCACATCCCTAGACCCCTACGAGAGCGGCAAGTAACCCTGCCTGTTCTAGAGTTAGGAGACCCGGTCTCGACTCCTCGAGATGGTCTCCCATTGTACCCTAGAGCCCGGTTACTTGTGCTCCCCGCCTTAGGTCTACCTAATGCGGAAAAGTAAACAATATACAATGGTGATATCATCCCCAGCTCGGAAGTTCCCCAATAAAAGAATATTACATACATATGAATTTTACATGAATGAAAATGAAAAAACTCTAATCTCACATAAAACCCCCGGCTATTCAAAACGCGACGATCCAATATAACATATCACAGCAACACATAATATCACATATCATCAACGTAAGTAAATATGCGTATCCCAATTGCCGTTGATGTATAGCAACGAAACCGGCGATACACCACATATTACACTTACGGTCGCAGAAAAGAAAGTGTAAAACTACAACAGTTAGAATCCGCAACCTCCGTAGACATCGCATGCCTAACCAAATGAATTCCTTAGACATCTCATGCCTAACAGTTATAAACCCCGCATTTTAGTCTCAATATCGAAAACACTTTTCAATATCTAGTCGCGCAATTCAACAAGATTCCCGAAAACCTGATCGAATGCTCGTCGAAAAATTTAGAAGATGGCCGCACCCCCGATGCCGTCGATGAAGTGCACTAAGGCGGAACACCGCTTCCGCGAGCACCCGAACGGATGCTTTTGGCGACGGGGTTCTCCTACAGTCACTTGGTCGGGGCACTGGGGCGTGGCTATTTATTAAAGTTTACCCGGCGAGTATTCGCGTATGCTACGTGATTGCGATGGACTTTTGATCGCATCAAAATCTCGTGGCAACCGATCATCTGAGACCAAACTGCTAGATTTATAACATTCAAATTAGTTATCTCATAACTACATGTGGATTCCAAATATTGTAAAACACATTCCAGATAAATAGACAATGTTAAACATTCCGATCGAATAAACAAACATCCAAGATTTCCTAAATAGCTCAACACTAGAGCGAAATTCAAAAATTCCAGAACATGTCACAGCCCCAATGAACCAGCCGTAGAAAGGTCAAACCAACGCCTCACATGTGGCAACGCTAAATTACGACAAACCCTTGGGTTCAAATGGTAGTTTTGACGGTTACATAATCAAGTTAAGGTTACGTTCTTCTAGAGGGTCCACAGATATGCTTGCATGACTTTGAACGTTCTTTAACTAAGGAAAAATCCAACACTTGGAAATTTTCCGACAGGGGAAAAAGTGAGTTATTGATATCCGTTCGAACTTTTTAACACGTTCTAAATTATCCGAAAAACTAAACGAAGTTAAACTTTCCGATCGAATCAACGAATTCAAAAATATCTCCAGAACCCTCAACACTTGAGTAATATTAAAAATTCCCAGAAGCATACAGAAATACCTACGGATGTTACTGTGAAAAACCTAACCCTAAAACCCCAGTATGGCCGCGGAACCGCCGTGCGGTTCCGCGGCGCTTTATGGGAATTAGGATGTCGTATTTCACAGTAATCCTTAGAATTCTCTGCATAATTTTCTGAGTAATTTTAATACAGAAAAAATCAACATTTTAAAAAAATTTCCAGAGAAGGGGTCTAATTCGACGTTTCGGGGTTCGATCGGACTTTAAATTTCGTCTAGACTTCATCTAAAGCTCTAGTTTGGCTCTGATACCACTGTAGGGTAACTAGGCACTAGAACAAGGTTCTACAAGGCATCAACCATGCCAAAATCAAAATTTTCAAGTGCCGAACAACCCTAACCAAGATCTTAGACTAGAGATTAGGCGAAACAATAAGCAAGTAAACAACTTTACTTCTAATAGTTTTGGATTACAACCTTCATAGTCCATTCCTTCACTTCAAAACCACCGTGTTGAGGTCCCTTCCCTGTGATCATCGAGTATCCGGACTCAAGAGAGGCTCCATGAAGAGAAAAATGCAAGCTTGCTTCCAATCTTTAACAACAAAGATGATCTGCCTTGAAGAAACTCAAGCCCAAGCTTTTGTTTCACTAATCAAGTATTAGCAAAGCAAACACCCTAATCTAAGTGGCTAGAATATATGAGGATGATGAAGTAGGAATTTAGCTCTCATTTATTTTCTTTATCTCACTCAAAATCATCACATATCAAAAAAGCTAGAAAGCTTTTCTCAAAGGAAGAAGAAGAAATTACTTTTTGACGAATAATGAAAAACTTGTGTTAGGTTAGAAATGCAACCATGGGTTAAGAATGAAGACTTAACCCATGTAGAGAATTTACTATGGTAAAGGGTTTGCGTTTGGTTAAGGAAATATCTACAAAGTATCTTTACAAAATATCTTTGCTCAAAAACAAAAGCAAAGCATCTAGAAGCTTCAAGAAAGCTTAACCCTAATCCAAACCCTAACCATGTTTAAACTCCACAAAACATGTTGCATTTGTAAGCTTAACTTGTTACAATATTATATATTACATATATAATATTTATTGTAACAAAATAAAATAATAAAATTAACATATATCGCATATATATCAATGTATTATCCAAGTGTGAAAAAGAATCTTTATGTGAGCTTATATTAGTTAATGTAATTTAATATATCAAATATATAATTATACATTAAATTAATGAATCAACACTTGATCCGATAATCCGGCTATTTCACAAATAACCGACTAATATAATCTGTATCACTTCATCGAATCAACACTTGATCCGATGACCCGGCTATATCACATATACCCGGCTGATATCACATATCCCGAGAATCTAATACGGTATCACATACACGTATTGTTCTCGGTCCTGTACATATCACATATGTGCTCCTACTCCGTTTTGCCTGAGCCAAGAAACCTCTGTGTAGGACTCTGAAGAATCGTCAATAAGCCGGCAATAGGTGATGATCATATCAAACATCCATAACCTGCAAGCGGTCAGCTAAACGTAACAGCAACCCAGGTATTGAGCGATCAGAAGATCAACAAGCAAGCCTGTACATTCTCCTACGAATCCAATCAGTAACACTCCCGTACAGTCCGGTCTCTTCATCTGATATGTCGCATATCTCGCCTAGGGGTGGTAAACGTCAGACTCCAATAGCTTGATAAGTCATGTCGATATGAGGTCTATAACAGTCCGAGAAACTACTGATAACACTTACCAGTAAATCTCAGCAACCCTGTCCAGGAATTTCCAGTTATAGCCAATCGAACAAAGCGCAACATCAACTCCCTATACCGGGAGAGACGAAACCCCTCCTATCGCTCATTGCCTCTATGTGATTCGGGAATGTTCCCAAAAGCCACCTTTTTGCATGCCCTCTTGGACGTGGTATGATGGAAATCAAAGCACAGTGGGAATCACACAAGACTCTATGACGATCTCTGGTCTACAGACTAACCTGTACCAATGTCACCAGAGAAGTGCCATCTGACGTGAGGTATAATACCATCCAGGAGTTCTCGGCGAGTCCGTCCAGTGTACCCAGTCTCTACTGAGCACCCATATACCTTCTCTGACGTCAAACACCAATGGATATGGGATCATCCATCGCCCATCATATGGGTCAAGAAGCGCATACGCTTGTCTACTCTGGAGTATCGATGCCCTGTCTCGGTACTCCCATGACTAGGAACATTTGAAGGATGTAGATGGCGACTACACTGTCCCCACTAGTATGATCCGCATCATAGTCCTGGTAGTCAAGTACTCATCCTAAGGGTTTTATCAACATGTAACATAGAGACAATCAGAGTACATGTTAAGATAAAGTGTAACCAGATAGCATACTATCATGTCAAGCAAGAAAGTCCTACCTATATATGTCCAAGCATCCACTATAATATACATCGTATGAACAGTAATGGCCTCTAGGGCATACATATAACTAACATGCTTGATGTGATCATCACCTACTACCGGCGTATTGACGAGTCTTTAGAGTCCTACATAGAGGTTTTACTGGCTCAGGCAAAATGAAGTAGGAGCACATATGTGATATGTGCGGGACTGAGAATAATGTGAGTATGTGATACTGTATTCTATTCTCGCGATATTTGTATCAGACGGTTATATGTGATATAGCCGAGTTATCGAATCAAGTGTTGATTCGATAAGTTGGTACATTTAATATTAGTCGGTTATATGTGATATAGCCAGATTATTAAATCAATTGTTGATTTGATAATTTAGTGTATTATTGTATATTTGATATACTAATTTACATTAACTAATATTAGCTCACTTAAGCATTTATTATTCTCACATGTGCACACTTAATATATATGTGATATATATTAATTGTGTTTTATTTTTTGTATCATGGTTGTAGATACACACTACATGGGTGTATGAGACTTACACTATACTAATTATAATGTTGGGTTTTAGTATTTAAAGTAATTCCAAATTAGTGGATAATAGCTCACATACATGAAGCTTCATGAAGTTTGTAGATGCATTGACTTAGTCCACTGATTTTGTTTTACTTAAGATATTTATTAACCTAACCATTATAATTTAGCTATGGTTATGTCTTTACATGAGTTAGTATATGATACAAACTCATCCATAGTTCATTCTCTCACCTCATTAGTTCATTCTCATCTCTTGTGCTTATCTTCTTCTTCCTTGAGCAAAAGCTTGCTAGGGTTTTCTAAAGAGAGAAAAATAAAACTAAAGCGAGCCCACATCCTACTTCATCATCCTCTACTAGATTAGCACTTTAGTATAGGGTGTTAGCTTCACTAATCTCTCATTAGTGAAGTAGTAGCTTGAGTTAGTGTCTTCTCGACGTAGATCATCTTCGGCCTCAAAGACTTCAAGCAAGATCGTTCCTTTCACCTTGAGAAGCCATGCAAGAGTCCGGGAGTACCATGATCGCAGCAAAGGGATCACTACAAGGAGCTATTGAAGTGAAGGACCGGTCTACAAAGGTTGTATTCCGTTATCACATAGATGTAAAGTAGTTTACATGTTGTTTCGTATGATTCTCTAGTTATCGATTCTAGTTTAGGGTTCTTTAAAACGGAAAAATTTTGAAAATGGTATGGACGATGCCACCCGAAACCTTGCTGTCATTCACAAGAACCCTACATTACCAACATGTAACCATGAGACAGTATCAAGGGGCAAGTATACATGTTAAGATAAAGAGCAACCAGATAGCGTACTATCATGTCGAGCAAGAAAGTCCTTTCTATATATGTCCAAGCATCCACTATAATATACATCATATGTACAATAATGGCCTCTAGGGCATACATACAACTAACAATCTCCCACTTGCACTAGGCCCAGCTGTTATAGTATCGCATACCTAAATGTAGGATTCTTTGGCACAACTACAAGGTTTCATAAGGCATCAAACATGCCATTTTCAAAAATTTCTAGTGTGCCAAACAACCTAACCTAGGATCTAACTAGAGTTTTAGGAGCTAAACAATAAAGTAATCTACTTTACTTCTAAGTGATAACGGAATACAACCTTTGTACACCGGTCCATCACTTCAATGGCTCCTTGTAGTGGTCCCTTCGCTGCGATCATGGAACTCCCGGACTCTTGCATGGCTTCTCAAGGTGAAATGAACGATCTTTCTTGAATACTTCGAGGCCGAAAATAATCTACGTCGAAAAGACACTAACTCAAGCTACTACTTCACTAATGAGAGATTAGTGAAGCTAACACCCTATACTAAAATGCTAATCTAGTAGAGGATGATGAAGTAAGAAGTTGGCTCACTTTAGTTTTATTTTTCTCACAATATTTTCTCACTTTGGAAAAACCTGGCAAGCCTTTTTCCAAGGATGAAGAGGATGAGGTAAAGTGATGAGAATGAACTAATGAGGTGAGAGAATCAACCATGGGTGAGTTTGTATTATATTGCTAATTTATGTAGATACATAACCATGGCTAAATTAAATGGTTAGGTTAATAAATATCTTAACTAAAACAAAATGAGTGGACTAAGTCAATGCATCCACATGGTTCTACAAGCTTCATGCATGTGACTAATAATCCACTAATTTGGATTTACTATAAATATTTAAACCCCACATTATAATTAGTATGGTGAAAGTCTCATACAACCATGACACAAAAGAAAACAAAATTAATATATATCATATATATATTAAGTGTGCACATGTGATAAAATAAATACTTAAGTGAGCTAATATTAGTTAATGTAAACTAGTATATCAAATATACAATTATACATTAAATTATCAAATCAACACTTGATTTAATAATCCGGCTAAATCACATATAACCGACTAATATAATATGTACCATCTTATCGAATCAACACTTGATTCGATAAACCGGCTATATAACATATAACCGACCGATACAAATATCGCGAGAATAGAATACGGTATCACATACTCGTATTATTCTCGGTCCCCCACATATCACATATGTGCACCTACTTCATTTTTCCTGTGCCAGTAAAACCTCTATGTAGGACTCTAAAGGCTCGTCAATACACCGACAGTAGGTGATGATCATATCAAACACCCATAAGCCGTCAGCGGTACTAGCCGGACGTAACGGCTACCCGGGAATTGAGCGATCAGAAGATCAACAAGCAAGCCCGCTCTAGCTCCTGTAAAGCCTGTCAGTAACACTATCGTACAGTCCGGTCTCGTCTAAAATGTCGCATATCAAGTCTAGGGGTGGTAAACGTCAGACCCCAATAACTTAATAAGTCATGCCTATACAAGGCTCATAATGGGTCGAGAAAATACTGATAACAATCATCAGTAAATCTCTAAATCAGCCCTGGCCAGGGACTTCCAGTTATAGCCAATCGAGCACTGCATGGCATCTACCCCCAATATTGTGTGAGTCGAAATCCCCTCCTATCGCTCATTGCCTCCATGTGACTCGGGACTGTACCTAGAAACTACAATTTTACACGTCCTCTTGAACGTGGTAAGGTAGAAATCAAAGCACTGTGGGAATCACACAAGACTCTATGACGATCTCGGTTCTACAGACTAACCTGTACCAGTGTCCAAAGAACTGCTATCTGACGTCAGGTATAATACAATCTAGGAGTTCTCGGCGAGTCCGTTCAGTGTACCCAGTCTCCACTGAACATCCGTATACCTGTAAAACACCAATGGATATGGGACCAACCATCGCCCATCACATGGGTCGAGAAGCGTATACACTAGTCTTCTCTGGTATATCGATGCCCCGTCTCGATACACCCACGACTAGGAACATTAAAGGATGAACTTATGGACTACCATGGCCCCACTAGTATGATCTGCATCATAATCCCGGTAGTCAAGTACACATCCTAAGGGCTTTACCAACATGTAACTATAAGACAGTATCAAGAGACAAGTATACATGTTAAGATAAAGAGCAACCAGATAGATACTATCATGTCGAGTAAGAAAGTCCTCTCCATATACGTCTAAGCATCTACTATAATATACATCATATGTACAATAATGGCCTCTGGGGCATACATACAACTGACAACATCCCGAAGAGTCTTTCGAACTGTATCTGGGGAATGGCCTTCGTGAATGGATCCGCTGTGTTGTTCTTCGTGTCAACTCTCCTGACCTCGATCTCCCGGCGATCAACTATCTCCTGGATCAGGTGATACCGCCTCAGAATATGCTTGGATCGCTGATGGGACCTGGGTTCCTTGGCCAAAGCCATCGCTCCATTGTTATCACAATACAAAGGTATTAGATACTCAATGGATGGAACCACTCCAAGTTCAGTTATGAACTTCTTCATCAAGATAGCCTCTTTGGCAGCATCGTTGGCAGCGATGTATTCAGCTTCCATCGTCGAGTCTGCCACGGTTTCCTGCTTGGAACTCTTCCAGCATACCGCCCCTCCATTGAGGGTAATGACAAATCCTGAGTGTGACTTAGAGTCGTCCTTATCACTCTGGAAGCTCGAATCGGTAAAGGACTCCACTTTGAGTTCTTCGTTACCATACACCAAAAGCATCTCTTTAGTCCATCTCAAGTACTTTAGAATGCTCTTCACATCTGTCCAGTGACTCTCTCCTGGATCTGCTTGATACCTACTCACTACACTTAGTGAGTATGCTACATCGAGTCTGGTACATAGCATCGCGTATATGATAGAGTCTACTGCCGAAGCATAGTGTATCCCTTGCATACGAGATCTCTCCAAATCAGTCTTGGGAGACATCTTTTTGGAGAGAGTGAGTCCCGATATCGTGGGTAAAAACCCGCGCTTGGATTCTTCTTTACTAAATCTCTTTTGTATGGTGTCAATATACCTGGATTGGGACAATCCCAGTATCCGTTTAGATCTATCTCTATAGATCTTAATCCCCAAAATTTAGGAGGCATCACCTAGATCTTTCATTGAGAATCACTGTGACAAGAAGAGCTTGACCGGTTGCAGCATAGGAATGTCATTTTCTATGAAGAGTATGTCATCCACATACAATACGAGGAAGACAACCTTACTCTCTACTACCTTCTTATATATACAAGGTTCATCTATGTTTTTGACGAAGTCAAACTCTTTGACAACGACATCAAAACAGATGTTCCAACTCCGCGATATCTGCTTTAACCCATAGATGGATTTAAGCAGCTTACACACCTTTCCGCTGCTCTCACTGTCTACGAAGCCCTTTGGCTGAGTCATGTATACACTCTCCTCTAAATCACCATTTAGAAAGGCGGTCTTAATATCCATTTGCCAGATTTTGTAGTCATGGTATGCAACAATGGCAAGTAGGATCCGGATGGACTTAAGCATAGCCACTGGAGAAAATGTTTCATCATAATCCACACCTTGTCGTTGACGAAAACCCTTTGCAACAAGTCTTGCTTTGAAGGTCTCAAATTTTCCATCTACGCCAAGTTTCTTCTTAAAGATCCATTTGCTCCCAATGGGTTTTACCCCTTCAGGAGCAACTTCCAAAGTCCATACTTTGTTGGTGTACATGGATTCCATCTCAGATCACATTGCATCCGGCCACTTCACTGAGTCCCCACTCATGATGTCCTGTTCGAAGCTATTTGGGTTATCATCCTCTATGATGCAATCCTCACTTCCACCATCAATGAGAAAACCGTAGTATCTCTTAGGTAGATGAGGAACCCTACTAGATCGGCGGAGAGACTGAGCTTCGTTGGGAATTATTGAATCCTCTTGTTCCACCAAATCTTCTGTCGTAGTTTGTATAGTTGGAACTTCTTCCAGTTCTACCTCCTTGCCATTAATTTCTTTCATAAGAAAACCCTTTCCTAAAAAGGTGGCATGTCGAGAAACAAACACCTTTTGTTCCTTGGAATGGTAGAAGATATACCCACGCGAATGTTTGGAATTTCCTATAAACTTACACAGAATTGATCTTGCCTCGAACTTGTCCGGATTTTGTGTTTTCATATAGGCCGGACAACCCAATATCTAAATAAAATTAAGATATGGCCTTTTCCCATTCCGTATCTCATATGGAGTGGTAGGCACTGATTTGGTGGGAACTCGATTCAATAGATATGCTGCTGTCTCAAGAGCATACCCCCAAAAGGAAATAGGTAACTTAGCGGTGCTCATCATAGAGCGCACCATATCCAATAGGGTGCGATTTCTCCGTTCTGATACACAGTTGTGCTGTGGTGTATACACAGGAGTAAGCTGAGAGAGAATCCCATTTTCTTTTAGAAAGTCCAGGAACTCCGTGCACAAGTATTCATCTCCTCGATCAGATCGAAGGATTTTAATACTTTTACCCGTTTGGTTCTCGACTTCGGATTTGTATTCCTTGAATTTCTCAAAAGCTTCAGACTTTTGCTTCATCAGGATCACATGTCCGAACCTGAGAGATCGTCAATCAATGTAATGAAGTATGAGGAACCATTCCTGGCATGTGTAGACATGGGACCATATACATCACTATGTATCAGTCCCAAGAGCTTACTAGCTCTTTCTCCGTGTCCAGTAAACGGAGTTTTGGTCATTTTGCTTTTGAGACATGACTGTCAAGTGTCATAAGATGAAAATTCAAACGAATTCAAATATCTATCCTTATATAACTTAGCTAGTCATGTCGCATTGATATGATCTAGTCTACACTGCCATAAGAAGGATTTGTTCATTTCTGGACTCTTCCTCTTGTGTGTATTTTGTATGTTAAGAACTATGGTTTCATTTAGAACGTATATGCCATTAATTAATGAGCCTGATCCAATCAACTTTTGATTCAGGAAGATGTTCATAACAGTATCATGTACTACAAAATTATATCCTTCTTTACTTAATAAAGAAACCGATATAAGATTGCATATCAGGGTCGGAATGTAATAGCATTCGTTCAGAATCAATGTATTACCATCTGGTAATACAAGGTGATATTCGCCAACAGCTTTGGCTGCAACATTTGCACCATTATTTACTCTTATAGAATGATCACCCATTCCCAGTTGTCTACCATTCTTTAGCCCATGTAACATATTACATATGTGGGATCCCGATCTGGTATCTAATACCCAGGATGTAGAGTGAACTGAGAAACAGTTCTCAATAACTAACACACCCGAAAAAGATGCATCAACATGCTCATTCTTCGTTTGGGCGGCGTAGGAATCCGGATATTCCTCTATTTCCTATTCAGTCTTATAACAATTATAAGAAAGAATGGAACCAATGTTCCCCTGCTCAGTATAACAAGCGGGTTCAGTCAATACATCCATATTATTATCTTGATTAAAACCTGACATAGTTGCTACCTGGAGAGAGAGATAAGAAAACACTGTAGCGTATGCTCTTGCAAGATTAGAATGGTTATTATCTTATCTAATCAAGATGGATCCCACTATTTTTATCAAATCATCCTTCAAATCCTAAAAGGAAAGACTAGCCGGGATTAATTACACCCTACAATTTCGCCAATCTTTCAGCCAGGCCAGTGTCGGGACTTTGAGAGAGGTTCCCCGTGCTTTCACATGGACTTAATTAAAATAAACCTCGTTTTCCTAAAGGCATAACCCTGTTGACACCTTTCTAGACACCTACTTGATTGGCTAATTGTCTTGTGTATAACTCTCCCAAGAGTAACTCTTACTCACAGTGGGTATCGGGATCCAACTATCTCATAGAAGGTATGCAATTTCATTGCAAATTTCAACATTTGAAATTCTCGATATTATTTTACCCATAGCATCCTATGACTTTGACGGTGGCCAAACTACCCATAGGGCGCTAGTCAAGTTCAACCCGTTCATTTCTTGATTGAATTAGACCCAGCCGCACGACCCTTGACGGAGGCCAAACTACGCGGTACGAATACCCTAATCCAATCGCATCTCATGCTGCAAATAACCACTAGTTAGCTACCGAACACTACGCCTTGACGGAGGCCAAACTACCGTAGCACGAATACTAAGTAGTACTTATCTGAAATGACAGAGGGCTACGACAGGTTTCTAGAAAAAACCTTTTCCGTAATGAACATGATATAGTTGTAGAAACAAGTGATTTTTGAAAAGGAGTGATTTTGATGCTTTCACTAGTTTTGCTAAAGAGGCCACTCCCGGCGAAGGGATCTCGGCTCTTTCCTTATCGAATAAGGTGTAGGATATTTCTTAAATACCACTATGCAAAGCAGAAACTATAAAAGCAATCAAAAGACAAACCGAGTGGGTTGTAGCATCTGCCAGTTTCTCTAAAGTGGTCACTCCCGGTGAAGGGATCTCGGCTCTTTCCTTATCGAATAAGGTGCTGGATATTCTACAAAGAATACCGCTATGCAAAGAAAAAACTAGAGTAACCCTTTTTGAAAATTTGATTCCACAACATCTTTTAGGTTTCTTTTCTTTCATTAATCTCATTAATAAAGTCCCATCATTTATGCTTCCTAAGCATCACAGAAAATGAAACGAAAATACAATGTACGCTTATGCCATCCGCATTCGCCACAATATCCCGTTATGCACCGTTAGGTTATTTAACTAACGGCATACCGGGACGGGACGGGTGTAAAACATAAGCAATGTCTATTATATATCTCATATATAATATAGAGCCATTCGTCTCAGAATCCACAGTGATCACATCACAGAGCAGCAGAAGAAACATATGAAATATTGGATATACTAGGAGGTCCGTGTTTTATTTTGAGCCTGTATAAAACACGGATTCCACAGTATCGATGAATAGCCAAACCCACTTCCCTAGACCCCTACGAGAGCGGCATGCAACCCTACCAATTCTAGAGTTAGGAGACCCTGACTCGACTCCTCGAGCTGGTCTCCTACTGGACTCTAGAACCCGGTTACTTGTGCTCCCCTCCTTGGGTCTATTCTAATGCAGAAAAGTAAATAATATACAATAATGGTGACATCATTCTCAACCCGGAAGTGCCCCAATAAAAGAATATTACATACATTGAGTTTTACATGAATGAAAATGAAAACTCTCATCTCATATAAACCCACCGGCTATTCTAAACACGACGACCCAATATAACATATCACAACAACACATAACATCACATATCATCAACGTAAGTAAATATGCGTATCCCAATTGTCATTGACATATAGCAAAGAAACCGGCGATACCCCATATATTACACTTATGGTCGTAGAAAAGAAAGTGAAAAACTACAACAATTGGAATCCGCAACCACCTTAGACAACATAAACCCAATGTATCACATAATTTGGATTTCATGCCTAAAAAATTGAATTCCTTAGACATCACATGCCTAACAATTACAAACCCCGCATTTTAGTCTCGATATTGAAAACACTTTTCAATATCCTGTCGGGTAATTCAACAAGATTCCCGATAACCTGATCGAATGCTCGTCGGAAACTTTAGCAGACGGCCGCACCCCCGATGACGACGACGAAGTGCGCTTAGGCGGAACATCGTGGCCGCGAGCACCCGGACGGCTTCTTTTGGCAACGGGGTTCTCCTACAGTCACTTGTTCGGGGCTATGGCGCATGGCTATCTAATAAGGTTACCCGGTGAGTATCCGTGTGCATTACGTAATTGCGACGGACTTTTGATCCACATCAAAATTCTGTGGCAACCGATGAATTGAGACTAAGTTGCTAGATTTATAAAATTCAAACTAGTTGTCATATAATTAATTATTATGGATTCCAAATATTGTATCACAATCACAGATAGGCAGACGATATTAAACGTTTCGATCGAATCAACGAAATCCCAAAATTTCCAAGAGAGCTCAACACTTGAGCAATGTTAGAAGTACCCAGAACTATACCACAGTGCCCATGGACCAGCAGCTGAAGGCCCGTCCCAAGCCTCTCAAGTGGCGCCGTGGAACCGCCACCAAAACCATGTTTTGGCCGCGATTCAGCGGTCACTTAGATGAGTTAGGGACTCGTTCTTCAGGTAGGTCCATAGAATTACCTGCATGATTTTTAGAGTATTTTTAACATGAAAAATTCCAACTTTTGAAATTTTTTCCAGAAAGTGGGAAAATTTGGTTATTCGGAGTTCGTTAGGACTTTTAATTTCTCCTTCGCAACGCCTATTGCTCTAGCTAGGCTCTGATACCACTGTAAGCTTCTTAGGCACTAGAACATGGTTCTACATGGCATCAAACATGCCGTATTTAAAATTTTCAAGTGCCAAACAACCGAAGTAAGGATCTTTACTAGAGAATTAGGGTTATAAATAACAAGTAAACATCTTTATTTCTAAGTGAACAAAGAATACAACCTTTGTAGACCGGTACTTCACTTCAATAGCTCCGTGTAGTAGTCCCTTCGCTCCAAGGAGTGTTCCAACAGACTCTAGCATGGCTTCATAGGAAGAAAGGAACGAACTTGCTTGAAGTCTTCGAGATCGAAGATGATCTATGTCGAGGAGACACTAACCCAAACTACTACTTCACTAATGAGAGATTAGTGAAGCCAACACCCTATAATAAAGTGCTAATCTAGTAGAGGATGATGAAGTAGGATTTTTGCTCACATTAGAATTGTTTTTCTCACTAATATTTCTCACTTGCTCAAAAGCTAGAGAGCTCTTGAGCTTTGAAGAAGAAGATGAAGAGAGATAATGTTGTGCGAGTGAATGGAAACCATAAGGTGAGAAAATATCTAATATTACTCATGTAGAGACTTAACCATGAGTTTAGATAATGGTTGGGTTAACAAATATCTAGTGTAAGACAAAACTAGTGGACCAAGTCAATGGATCTCAAAGCTTCATGAAGGTTCATGCCATGTGACTAATTTCCAACTAATTATTGAATTACCATAAATAAATAAACCATACATTATCTTTATCATGGTGTAAGTCTCATATACCCATGTTGCATGTATCATCAACCATGACACATAATAAAACACAATTAATATATATCACATATATATTAAGGTGCACATGTGAGAAAAATAAATGCTTAAGTGAGCTAATATTAGTTAATGTAAACTAGTATATCAAATATACAATTATACACTAAATTATCAAATTAACACTTGATTTAATAATCCGGCTATATCATATATAACCGACTAATATTATATGTACCAACTTATCGAATCAACCTTTAATTCGATAACCCGACTATATCACATATAACCGACCGATATGAATAAATCGCGAGAATATAATATGGTATCGCATACTCGTATTAATCTTGGTCCCGCACATATCACATATGTGCTCCTACTTCGTTTTGCCTGAGCCAGTAAAACCTTTTTGTAGGACTTTAAAGAATCACTAATACGCCGGCAGTAGGTGATGATCACATCAAGCACCCACAAGCCGTCAGCGGTACTAGATGGACGTAACAGCTACCCGGGTATTGAACGATCAGAAGATCAACAAGCAAGCCTGCTCTAGCTCATATAAAGCCTGTCAGTAACAATACCGTACAGTTCGGTCTCTTCGTCTAAGATGTCGTATATCCAGTCTAGGAGTGGTAAACGTCAGACCCCAATAACTCAATAAGTCATGCCGATACGAGGCTCATAATGGGTCGAGAAACTACTGATAACACTTACCAGTAAATCTCCAAATCAGCCCTGGCCAGGGACTTCCAGTTATAGCCAATCGAGCATAGCACGATATCTACTCCCAAAACCAGGAGAGACGAAATCCCCTCCTATCGCTTATTGCCTCCATGTAACTCAGGACTGTACCCAAAAACCACCGTTTTGCACGTCCTCTTGAACGTGGTAAGGTAGAAATCAAAGCACAGTAGGAATCACAAAAGACTCTATGACAATCTCGGGTCTACAGAATAACCTGTACCAATATCACCAGAGAACTGCTATCTGACGTCAGGTATAATACCATCTAGGAGTTCTCGGCGAGTTTGTCCAGTGTGCTCAGTCTCCACTGAGCACCCATAAACCATCTCTGATTTAAAACACCAATGGATATGGAATCATGCATCGCCCATCTCATAGGTCGAAAAGCGTATACACTAGTCTACTCTGGTATATCGATACCCTGTCTCGATACACCCACGACTAGGGACATTAAAGGATGAACTTATGGACTACCATGGCCCCAGTAGTATAATCTGCATAATAATCCTGGTAGTCAAGTACACATCCTAAGGGCTTTACCAATATGTAACCATGAGACAGTATCAAGAGACAAGTATACGTGTTAAGATAAAGAGCAACCAGATAGAATACTATCATGTCGAGCAAGAAAGTCCTTATTCAGTTGATAAAACAGCACATTAATATGACATTTTTCCTACTATTTCTATATTAGAAAAGGTGTTTATTATAATATATGATACATATGAGGGTTTATCTGTAAAAATACTATTTTCATGTGTTTATATATTATAATTAACATTTAGTAGGAAAATGTATGAATAAATACCATTGACCAAATTTTAATGGTAAAATTAATATCTCAATAAAACAAACTCTAGTAATATTACTTGTTGAGTTGTTGTGCAGAATTTTCAGGGCTAAAATCAAGGGAATCAAAGTTTTTAATGCAAACTTGCCTAATTAAGAAAGCAAAACTAAGAAATCAAGTCTGGCAGTAACTACGAGAAGATTTTTAGTTTCCTGAGTTTCAAATGATCACCACGTGTCATGAAGATAAAAGCCCAGAAAACCAAATCAAAAGATCCCTCTACAAGGCCGCGTATCGGCGGCCAAACCCACCTGTTGGCCGCAGATCCGCCGCATTCCAGAAGGGTTGAGAGCTGTAATTTTGTTGTTAGGATCATAACTACTTGCTTCCAAATTAAGAAGCTAGGGTTCTGGCTTTGGGACTATAAATAAAGACCGAGAGCCTCTAGAAAAAAATCATCAAGTCGACGAGATCATGAACTCCAAGACGGCTCACGCATCCAGGCTGATCATCAACGGTTCATTACCTCCTTAGAAGAGATTGAGAAGCAAACTAGTATTTGTAATCATTTTCTAAGGAAACAAAGTGTAAATGAGTTTTGTTGATTAATAAAGGTAGTTATTTTTCTTATTCTATTTCTTTGTAGTTTCATTATGAATTCTATCTCCATCTCTTCTTCTCCCAACATGCGCGAGTAATTCTTCGCTTGTTAGGGTTCGTAGGATTAGGGTAGGTTTATGGATGATGAATATCATTAAACTCTTTTTATGTCCTATAAAGTTTATAAACTTTATCAAAAGAATCATTAACATCCTAATCGGGCGCGCAACCAATTTATTGTCAGTCTCGACCGCGATTAGATATTAGTTAATGATTGTTTTGGTAAAGGCTAGATATGAACGGAGTTCCATGTCGAGATAGGGGTTAAAAGTGGGAACCCTTTTCCCTCCAGAAATCTTAATCTACATGCATTACTGTCGTTCTAGTTTTAAATCTATTAAAGGATAGAAAGAGTAATCTTTAATTAATCATCTATAACTACTAAATCCTAATGAACCCTATAAGCCCCCTTTTTATATAAACTTACCTCCGTAGTTAATCTAGATCTAAATTTTGCATCAGTGTTTAACGTAGATCTAGATCCTACAACCATTCTTCAATATTCTTTATCCCTCCTCTCTTTTTTTCTCAACACGCCTAAAGTAAGATTAAAACATTCAATGTTTCCCAGAGGACGACCTGTACTCATCTTGGTCTAGCTATACGTGACACCGTTACTGATTGCGGTTAACTACTACACATAAAAATATACATATCAATCAAATGGCGCCGTTGCCGGGGATACGTGCATAATTTTTTATCCTTACTATCTGTGTTGAATTCTTATATGATCTATATCATAATTAAAACAAAACTGCAAATCGTATATTTAACGAAGTGTGTTAATTTTTGCAAGGAGATCTGGAGTCACGGACTTGAGAAAACAGAAAGACAGAGACATTCATTAAGATCCATAGGAGTACAGAAGGCCACAAAAAAAATTCATCAATTGATCTCTCCCTTGCGTCAGATCCGCGGCAGAAAGTGCATATTGGCGGCGGAAGCGCGGCGGGTTAGAGGATCTAGGGTACCACACTTCTCTGGTAAGATTCTAACCTCTTTCTCTATCCTATGAAATCCACTAAAATCTCTTTTCTGCAGGATTCTTTGCAGAATATCGCCGCTCAAAAATCTTTTTGCAAAGTTTTATGATTGGTTTGTTTTTCATATTTTAATTAGGACTTTAAGGGGCAAAGACCAAATCCAGATTAGGTGGGGATTTCATCACCCTTCCTACGCCCCACAAATCACAAACCGAGGATCTGCATCAACCCTACATTAATTTAAAAAATATATAGACCAGACTGTAAGGACTGTCGCGCTCATTAAGGACAGAGGAAGGTCGTGGGTAATCTATCGCTTATCTGCATTACTTTTGTGGTGTCTAAGGCAAGTGGTTACTTAATTAGGCCCACTACTTACGTAGTGAATACCTCCCACTTACCTGGCACTTACCTGGCCACAAAAGTAGTAAAGAGATGGTAGAGGATTGATCCTACGGCTTGTCCTTTGGAAGTCTAGGAGCGGTCTAGAGACTGGACCTAGGTAACCATAGTTCTAGGGTTGTTTGTGCATTTTTATGATTTGTCTAAGTCCGACACACTTTTCAAAACAGACCAATTTTAAATCACACACATGCTGCCACTTGCGCTAAACCCGCTTAGTGCATGCTTAGCTGGACACGGGATTGTAGCGCCCGTCTTGTCCACATTCCAGCTATCGACTCCGAAGTCAGTGCTTCTTCATCTTCTTTTTCCCCACCACACACCACATCAACCGATATGGACGGTACTCCATCAGATTATAACACCACGCTGCCACCGCCCGTAGGTGCGCCGAATCCACCGCGCATCTCTCTCCAAGAGAAATGCTATCCTATCCGTGGTCCACTTCTGACTTGTCTATCTATTCCACCAGCTAACGAGTTTAATTTTGAAATTAAACCCCACTAAATCAATCTGTTGCCCAAATTTCATGGGCTTGAATCTGAAGACGCGTACATTTTCATCACTAAATTCGAAAACGTTTGCGCAATGATGGGTACTTCACAACTGACTGTGGATACTATGCGCTTGGGTCTTCTCTCATTCACTCTGTGCGACTTAGCAGGAAAATGGCTATATAATACTGCCGCACACTCTATCACTAATTGGAATGAATTCTTAATAGCATTTCTTAAGATGTTTTACCCAAATCATAAGACTATCTATATTAGGAACGAGATCAGCCAGTTCACCCAGCTTCCCAATGAATTATTTTGGAAGTGCTTTGAACGTTTCAAGGATCTGCTTGTCCAATGTCCTCATCATGGAATACAAAGATGGGATTTATGCCGAATTTTATATGAGGGCATTAATCCAGCAACAAAGCAGATGCTTGAAACAATGTATCGATGCAATTTCATATCTAAAGATGACAGCGAAACTTGGAAGTATCTGGAAGACCTCGCTGAAAACACTTTGCAGTGGGAAAGCGTAAGACCACCTTCATCTAGGGGAGGTATTCATCTGCTCAATTTTTCCATCGCAGTAAAAGCCGAAATGGCAGCGATACAGAAGAAACTCGACGCTATTGAGAACAAATTATCGTCAGTCTCCCTAAATCAGGTCATGCTTCCTAAGACTGTGTGTGGTTGCTGTTCAGATCCTTCACACTTGACGGAAGAATGTCCTATGAATGCATCATTTCAAGGTCACGAGCAAACTAATGCTGCCTTTCAGTAGCGACCTAGAAACGATCCTTATTCTTCCATGTACAATCAAGGATGGAGGAATCATCCTAACTTTGCTTAGAACCAAAACCAACCCCAAAATCAAAACCAGTTCCAAAGCAATTATCAAAGACCTCCTCCACAGCAACCACAACCACAAAGTCAGCACCATTTTCATTCATAAAATTTTCAAAATCAGGCCAACACTTCCGCACCGCAATTGGCCGGTACTAATAACTCTTCACTCGCACAAACTTTGAATTTGCTTATGAAACATGTAAGCCCGCGGGGGCGCCCCGGCCGTCGATCCGACGCCGGAAACGCGGAAACAAAAACTTTGCAAAAACTTGCAACCGGCACCACCGCGGACTTTCTACCCGGATCGGGCCATTAACCTAGCTAGCTAGCAAAAAGAAAAGAGTAGAGATGCTATACCAAACGATCCGTGTCCTTCGGTCTTCGTCTCCGCTCCGATCTCCTGCGGAATCTCCGTCACTTCCTCGCTCGTCGGAAAGGGGCACCACGTAGCCGGAATCTTTTACGGGCTCCCGCCTCTTGACCGAGGCAACTCGGGCGCGAAGTTGGCTAGCCGACGCGTCCAAGGCTTGCTATAGAAATAGTGTAGAAGCTTGTCTCTTTTGGGGTTTATGAGATTGCCATGATTGGAGGAATTTTAGCACAAGGATATTCATGGAGGAGTGTGGGAATAATGGAGCATGCAATCAAAGAAAATGAGCATCTCCTTAGAAAGGAGCTCGGCCAAAAAGCTTGCTGGAAAAAAAAGCAAGCACAAGCAACTAAAGAAAGATGTGTGCATGAATTAAACAAAGGAGGAAAAAAAAGAAATACTTTCACAGCCAAAACAAATGGGAAGGGGGTCCACCAAATTAGCAAGCATGGAAATTTCCCACATCAATTAGCCTCTCTCTCTCTCTCACAGAACAGTGGCCGGCCCCAATAGGTTTGATGGTGGAATTAATTAATAAAGAAAAGATAATGATCAAAAAACACATCCACTCCAAATCCATTTCTAATCTAATCAAATCTCATAAATGCAAGAGAATGACCAAAAAGGAATATCATCATGATAAAGGCACAAATGCAATAAAGCCCTCATCAAAAAAAGTTAATTGCAAACTTGCAATTAACCCCCTCCAACGGAAAGTCCGGCCGGGAAGGAAAAAGGGAAAACCGGCCGGAACGGAATACAAACTGGCAACCCCAGAAAAACCGATCCCGTAATAAATTACAGGAAAACCCCGCTACTGCAAATACATGCCCGCATTTGTATTCCTACTGAACACAAATGCAAAGAGACAAAACTATACTATCAAATACTAGAATCCGGCTTAAGCCAAAGCCGGCTAGTAAAAACCGTCTGATCACGATCCGTGCAATACCGCACGTATCTGATCGAACCCTGCCATATCTCCATACGGCCTCTACAGCGTTTCGCCCGAAACTTGAGTAACTGTCTGTGTGGTGGACTCTAAAGACTCGTCAATACTATGGCTGTGGATTTAACCACTAGCACGTCAGAGGTATTAGCCATACGTGACGGGCCACCAGCTATCGACCAAAAGGGACGTCGATGAGCGAACTCATCCTGACACCCTACTGAGCCTGTCAGTGACAATATCCGTACAGTCCGGTCCGTTCGTCTATGAGCATCGCATGGCGGGCCTAGGGGGTTGGTAAAAGTTAGACCCCCAAAAGCGGTACAAGTCGTGTCGGAGTGCAGCCCAGAACACCCTGAGATACTACTGGAATACCTACCAGCAAATCTCCTGCCTTGGCCAAGGACTTTTCATGTTCTGGCTCTCCTAGACACAGCACGACCTCACCCCCAATACCGGGAGAGACGAAACCCTGCAGATCCGCTCACTGCCTCCATGTGGCTCGGGACTGTACCCAACTAAAACCTGTTTGCACGACTCCTTTGAGCCGTGGTAGGGTAGTAATCAAAGTACAGTGGGAACTCACACGAGACAAATGACGATCCCAGGTCGATGAACTAACCTGTACACATGTCACCTGGGAACTGCTATCTGACGTCTGGTATATCCCAACTAGCAGGTTCCCGGCGAGTCCTGTCCGGTGTACTCATAACCCAATGAGCACCTGTATACATCTTAGGTGAACCAACTGACACCAGTGGCTTGTGAGACCGGCCACCGCCCCTCGTCGGGGTCTCGACTGTATACACTAGTCTACTCTGGAGAAACGATGCCCTGTCTCGAATCTCCCACGACTAGGGACCTTTTAAGGATATGCTTGTAGACCCCAGCTCCCACTTATATGATCGCCCTCATACTGCTGGAAGTCAAGCAAGAATCCTAGGGGCTTTATCAACGTGTAATAGCGACTCGTAAGGTCACCTAAAGCAGTACACAATGATAAAGATAAACCAGATAGCATACTATCATCTCGAGTAAGACTGTCCTACCGGGATAGGTCTTCCCCTCAATCATTGCAATCACGTGCCTGCGACCCAATAATTGACTCTGAGGGCACTATCTCCAACAATCTCCCACTTGCACTCAAGGCTAATTATTGCGATGTCGCATACTCACAGCCCGTGTGATACCGAACACCCAACTCCTCTACTGGTCAGTCTCACAAAGCTCGTTTGCGAGACTATTGCGTTCGAGGAATAGCCTCAGTGAGTGGATCCGCTTTGATGTTTCTTTCTATGTCTCTCTATATCTCATGTTCGCAGAGAAAACTATCTCCCGAAAACGAGCAATACCTGTCCTAGAATGTCTGGATGTCTGATGGGACCTAGTTCAGAAATGAACTCCAAATCCAAACTTCTTAGACTGTATTGTCAACTGAACTTAATCAGTATCCTGCGCCATACCTTCCCTCTGTATCCACCTGGACCACCTGTCCAAAATACTGCCCTTCGTCAGAGGGAAAACTATAACTCTGACAGCCACTCTGCCATCCAGGTCACCTTGGAAGCCTGGAATGATAACTGTCTACCGAAGAAGACTGCCGTTATCATATCCCTAGAACATCCACTTATGTTCTAAAACTGCTTCCGACTGTTTCTCCAGGATTGGATTAATATCAACTTATTGCACCTACTGCAAGAACAACATCTGGTGTGGTACTTGACATCTCATGATTGACTCAGTTGCCTAAGCAAGTGATCTGTCAATCATGCGTGTCTCTCTCCCCTTTAGTCTGCAAGACACCTTTAGAGAGGGTGACTCCATCACCTGCAGGTATACTACCGTGCCAGGAGTCGTCCATTCTAAATACTCATAGAATGCGGTCAAAGTACCCAGATTGGGAAACCACCCAAATCTAGATCTAAAACCATAGATCTAGTAACCAGAATGTCTGATATTATATCCAAGTCCTATGTGGAGAAACCACTGTGTGACGACCAAAAGTATAACCGATCGTAGTATAGGAATATCACTTCCTACTCTGTGTATGTCATCAAATACCAGGACATCACACCCTACTACCTTCTTAACAGATCCATCCCTTATTCTGATGAAGTCAAACCTATGACTGTCACATCAGAAATAGATGATCTATCTCCGCTATATCTGCTTTAGTCTATAAACAGACATAAGCCACATGTCCACCAATGCTTCCGCTGCTCCCACTGACTATGACAACCCTCTGGCAGAGTCATATACACGTACACTTCTAAAGCAAGTTTAGAACGACGCTATACTCATCCTCCCGCCGGGTCTCGCAGCCTGGAACAACAGCAATGGCAAGTGTGGGTAAACAAGAACCTCCCTGCCACCGTCCTTGAGCATACCGAAGTACCTCTCGAGTGCCTGAGGTTACCCACCTTATCTGCGGAGTGGCCAATGGAATGTCAAACCAGATTGAATCTTTAGGATCTTATGAAATCTTCAGTAATCGTTTGTGGTTCTGGAATCACTTCCAGTTCTACCATACTCCCACTACTGTTTTTCTGAAAAAATCCATTTTTAATAAAACTGTGGCGAGTTAAGAACAATATAACTATTGATCTTCCAGATGGTAAAAAGTCAACCCTCGTCATAGCCCGGGTCAACCCACAAACAGCCATTACTGAGACGTGCCTTGAGTTGTCCAGAGTCTGGTTTCAAGCATAAGCCGGACAACTCCCCGTACCTTAACAATGTCAAGATATGAACTGTTCTATATCCAAGAAACAGAGGCACTGATTTAATTGAATCAGATTCAAATCATGCAGCTGTCTCCAGTGCATGTCAAGTAAATGGAGAGAGGCCGATCAGCGTTACTCAACTTAGGAGTACTTCCAATTATGAGTAACCTGAAAGAGAAGCTAGTTCTCTTAATCATTACTATCAACTGAATACTATACACAAGTATCTACATCTTCGATCACCTTGAAGAATCCCGATACTTGCAATATCTGGTTCTCTACTTTATTCTTATACCTATAACTCCTCAAAACTTAGACCCTGTGTTTCTACGAAACACATGTCTAAGAACTAGAGAAGTTAAAAGTAAACAGAATATAGTACGAGGACCTACCCCTCTGTCCTAATGGACACTGGACAATATACAATACTCTGTATAAGTCCGCTGAGTCTAACAACTCATTCACTGTGTGTCGTAGGTTGAAAACTGTACTTTTGGTTAAGAAGAATTACACCGCTGTTCAATGCTCCTTACCTAACCATCCACTGGTATAGGTAAATGTCATAGACATAATTTCAAAAAGGTATGTCTCACTCTATAAAAATAGACGTACAGATATATCAATTTGAAATTGGTGCATAACAACGGATATTCAAAACCAAATATTTGCCGACCGGCAAACAACCCAGGTGACTTCCTCAAATATCATCGATTACAACGAATCCCGATATAATGAGGATGGTCACCTAATTCCCAATAACTTACTCCCACTCATCATCTGTAAAATCATACAGATGTGAGAATCCAACTTGGTAAATACATACCCTGGAGTAAGTGTCTAATCGGGAAATCAGTTTTCTTTTAACAGCACACAGTGGAACTGAAACATTGAGATGTTTCGATGGGGTATCCTGGTATTCTAAGTAATGCCTCTTCCATTATCCAGATTCACAACTATAACCGCATAACTCTTTGCCATCTCTCCAAATCCCTTTATATGTCTTTAGTCATTACCTTCTGTACACCATTTTAGGCCAAATGGTTTTCTTCCTTCCCTACCGTTCGGCACCAGCCTATGGTTTGGAAGAAGACTATCCAAAAAGCATAATGGGTGTACTGTCCTAATCCGAGGAGCACTCGCAATGCGAGAGAAGGTGAGGATAAAAGACAACCGAATGTACTTAATTCATAGGTGATTTAGGATTGACAAAGAAGTACATGGTTTGGTCGTGAATAGCAGTCGCAATTTACTTTGCCCTCTTACTAATCCCTTGCTTTGTCTGAACTTAACACCTTCTGTACACCGTTTAGGCTAATTGGATTTCTTCATTCCCCACCGTTCGGCACCAGCCTAAGGTTTGGAAGAAGACTATCCAATTTGCGTAATAGGTGTACTATCTCCTAAACCAAGGAGTACTCGCAATCTGAGAGAGAAGGTAAAAGGAAAAGACAACTGAATAGTCCTATTCGTTTTCTCCAGAACCAGAAACCATCCTCGAATTCCTTCGAGTTCGTATATAACCATACGATGGTTTTGTCCAATGGAAGTGGACGTTCGTAGTAATACGGGGTGTCCCGGAGAAAAGAGTAAAAGTAGGAGTGGCAAAGAGGTCTGCAACTCTGACAATCCAAAAGCCAGTGTTAAGAAGGTTCGGTCAACTTGGTCACTGAGTCATAGTCTAGGGTCGGGTCAATGGTCGCTGCCAGAGAGAGAGAGAAAAGAAACACTCAGCGTGCACTCTAACCTAGATCAGAATGGTTGTCACTTTATCTAATCTGGAAACCTCCCACTGTAACGTCAAATTCTTCTCCAAACCTGAAAGAAGAATTAGCCGGGATAACCCGAGGAGTAAACCAACTCATCAGTGGGAATCGGGATCCAACTCTCATCGCATGATAACGTGACGGAATCCGCTCACGTTATCACACTCCAGAAGGTATGCGCATATCTGGCAAGTTTCAGTACTTTTGAAACTCCCGATGTGGATTTTTACCCCATGCTCTTATGACCTTGACTTTGGCCAACATATCATAAGTCACATGTCAAGTTCTACCCGTCATTTTCCTGGTTAATTTGAACCCACCCGTACATACCCTTGACTTTGGCCAAAATGGCAGTACGACTGTCCCAAACCAACGCATCTATCTATGCTGCATATGAATACCCAACAGCTACCAAACACTGTGCCTTGACTTTGGCCAAAATACACAGCTTGAATACTATTGACCATCCATATGAAACGACGGAGGGCTACGAATGGTTTCTGGCGAAAACCTTTAACGTAATGAACTTGATATCGTTGAAGGAACTGATAGCTTTTGAAAATATAGTTACGAAAACCTTTGCTAAAGAGGTCACTCCCGGTGAAGGGATCTCGGCTCTTTCCCCGTAGAATGAGGTGCAGGATATTCCAACTGAATACCACGGTGCAAAGCAAAAGTAATCGGCTATAGTGAAGTTACAGCCCTGACGCAAACTTTTGTCCAAGGGGTCACTCCCGGTGAAGGGATCTCGGCCCTTGCCTCGTCGACTGAGGAGCAGGATATTCCAACTGAATACCACTGTGCAAAACAAAAGAGAACGCCCTTGCAATAACAGCTTTTTGAAAAAGTGTTCCAACAACATCAGAATAGGTTTGTTTATCTTGCATTGATCCGAATCAACGCAGTCCCATCAATTGATCACACCACAAAGAACGAAAATATACTGATGTACGTATATGCCATCCGCATTCGCCACTGGGTCCCGTCATCACTCGTTAGGTTAGCTAACTAACGACAGAGCGGGGACTGGACTAGCGCGGATGAAAAACATATACAACATCTACTAATATATATATAATTTATAATTTTCGCTCAAGGCGTGATAAACAATGCAGCACAGAAAAGTACAGCAATACAGATCAATACAGATATCTGGGATCCCCAGGTTTCACAGAGCCGCTGAAACCCGACGTTCCCCTGGTCGTGTGGATAGCCTGTGCAATGAAATCCTAGACCCCTACGGGCGCGGCAAGTTACCCGCCAAAACCTGAAGCGAGGCAGCCCCCTTCAGCAACGTGAATGGACCACCCAGCACTTCACGGAATCCGGTAACTTGGGCACCCCTCCTGGGTCAACCCTATACCCCCTACGAGTGCGGCGAATAGCCCGCCAATTCTAGAGTGAAGCCCCCTCCGTCTCAATGCCATGAGATGCGGGCTTGTTGCCCTCTAGAATCCGGCTATCCGTGCACCCCTCCGCGGGGTAATCCTAGTACAGAAAGTAAAATATACATACAACGGGTACATCGACCGCAACCAGGTCGTGCCCCAAAATAATAATACAAACTGGCAGTGACGGCAGTCCACATGTCGGACGCTCGCCCCGCAATATCAAATGTACATATAAAACAGAACAGTACTACCACTGCAACCAGGCTATCCTCCACGACCGATCCGCAACAACACAGTACAATCACAGAACATCAACGTGAAAATCACGTTCGCAAATCCGTCTAACCGGGCTATAGCAGTTAGACCGGATTTACCGATCGAGTGACATTCACGGTCGCAGATATAATGTAAAAACTGTGAACTAGCATGTTTAAAATATCCGACCGAACAAATTTATCAAAGTGGGCCCCCAAAAAGAACTGTAGCACTTACAGAAAACCTGGGCCCAAATAAAATATCCCAAAAGCCCTATTTTCAACACAGAAGCTTACTGGGAAAATATGGTGCCACGATTCCTCTTTTCCGCCGCGCAAGCGCGGCCAAACCAGGGTTTTGGCCGCGCTTCCGCGGTGGAACTGAGGAATTGGTGGATCGTATTTTCCCAGATTTCTTATAATTGGTTGTACATGTCTCTGCACTCACCAGAAAAATTTTAGGAGCTCAAAAAATTTTAACAGAGAACACATGTGCACAAAATACGGTTTTCGGGGATTTTGTTCGATCGGGTTCTAAACGCGCTAGAGCAAGCTAGGCTAGCTTAATGGCGTGGCTCTGATACCATTGTAAGCCCGCGGGGGCGCCCCGGCCGTCGATCCGACGCCGGAAACGCGGAAACAAAAACTTTGCAAAAACTTGCAACCGGCACCACCGCGGACTTTCTACCCGGATCGGGCCATTAACCTAGCTAGCTAGCAAAAAGAAAAGAGTAGAGATGCTATACCAAACGATCCGTGTCCTTCGGTCTTCGTCTCCGCTCCGATCTCCTGCGGAATCTCCGTCACTTCCTCGCTCGTCGGAAAGGGGCACCACGTAGCCGGAATCTTTTACGGGCTCCCGCCTCTTGACCGAGGCAACTCGGGCGCGAAGTTGGCTAGCCGACGCGTCCAAGGCTTGCTATAGAAATAGTGTAGAAGCTTGTCTCTTTTGGGGTTTATGAGATTGCCATGATTGGAGGAATTTTAGCACAAGGATATTCATGGAGGAGTGTGGGAATAATGGAGCATGCAATCAAAGAAAATGAGCATCTCCTTAGAAAGGAGCTCGGCCAAAAAGCTTGCTGGAAAAAAAAGCAAGCACAAGCAACTAAAGAAAGATGTGTGCATGAATTAAACAAAGGAGGAAAAAAAAGAAATACTTTCACAGCCAAAACAAATGGGAAGGGGGTCCACCAAATTAGCAAGCATGGAAATTTCCCACATCAATTAGCCTCTCTCTCTCTCTCACAGAACAGTGGCCGGCCCCAATAGGTTTGATGGTGGAATTAATTAATAAAGAAAAGATAATGATCAAAAACACATCCACTCCAAATCCATTTCTAATCTAATCAAATCTCATAAATGCAAGAGAATGACCAAAAAGGAATATCATCATGATAAAGGCACAAATGCAATAAAGCCCTCATCAAAAAAAGTTAATTGCAAACTTGCAATTAACCCCCTCCAACGGAAAGTCCGGCCGGGAAGGAAAAAGGGAAAACCGGCCGGAACGGAATACAAACTGGCAACCCCAGAAAAACCGATCCCGTAATAAATTACAGGAAAACCCCGCTACTGCAAATACATGCCCGCATTTGTATTCCTACTGAACACAAATGCAAAGAGACAAAACTATACTATCAAATACTAGAATCCGGCTTAAGCCAAAGCCGGCTAGTAAAAACCGTCTGATCACGATCCGTGCAATACCGCACGTATCTGATCGAACCCTGCCATATCTCCATACGGCCTCTACAGCGTTTCGCCCGAAACTTGAGTAACTGTCTGTGTGGTGGACTCTAAAGACTCGTCAATACTATGGCTGTGGATTTAACCACTAGCACGTCAGAGGTATTAGCCATACGTGACGGGCCACCAGCTATCGACCAAAAGGGACGTCGATGAGCGAACTCATCCTGACACCCTACTGAGCCTGTCAGTGACAATATCCGTACAGTCCGGTCCGTTCGTCTATGAGCATCGCATGGCGGGCCTAGGGGGTTGGTAAAAGTCAGACCCCCAAAAGCGGTACAAGTCGTGTCGGAGTGCAGCCCAGAACACCCTGAGATACTACTGGAATACCTACCAGCAAATCTCCTGCCTTGGCCAAGGACTTTTCATGTTCTGGCTCTCCTAGACACAGCACGACCTCACCCCCAATACCGGGAGAGACGAAACCCTGCAGAT
The DNA here is from genome assembly GCA_030015575.1 of Agapanthus africanus. Taxonomy (NCBI): domain Eukaryota; kingdom Viridiplantae; phylum Streptophyta; class Magnoliopsida; order Asparagales; family Amaryllidaceae; genus Agapanthus; species Agapanthus africanus. The sequence goes on from CM057337.1 coordinate 548,164,080, forward strand.
CCGCTCACTGCCTCCATGTGGCTCGGGACTGTACCCAACTAAAACCTGTTTGCACGACTCCTTTGAGCCGTGGTAGGGTAGTAATCAAAGTACAGTGGGAACTCACACGAGACAAATGACGATCCCAGGTCGATGAACTAACCTGTACACATGTCACCTGGGAACTGCTATCTGACGTCTGGTATATCCCAACTAGCAGGTTCCCGGCGAGTCCTGTCCGGTGTACTCATAACCCAATGAGCACCTGTATACATCTTAGGTGAACCAACTGACACCAGTGGCTTGTGAGACCGGCCACCGCCCCTCGTCGGGGTCTCGACTGTATACACTAGTCTACTCTGGAGAAACGATGCCCTGTCTCGAATCTCCCACGACTAGGGACCTTTTAAGGATATGCTTGTAGACCCCAGCTCCCACTTATATGATCGCCCTCATACTGCTGGAAGTCAAGCAAGAATCCTAGGGGCTTTATCAACGTGTAATAGCGACTCGTAAGGTCACCTAAAGCAGTACACAATGATAAAGATAAACCAGATAGCATACTATCATCTCGAGTAAGACTGTCCTACCGGGATAGGTCATCCCCTCAATCATTGCAATCACGTGCCTGCGACCCAATAATTGACTCTGAGGGCACTATCTCCAACAAAACATTCCATGCAAATGTCGGCTAATATGAAGTCTTCTATTGATACCATAAAGAAAGACTCCACCTCCCACGATGAGAGTATTAAATCAATAGAAAACCAACTTGCACGGTTGAACGCCACGATGAGTGCGAGAGAAAAAGGGAAACTTTCATCTCAACCTCTACCGAATCCTGACTATTCATAAAATAAAAATGTGAATGCCCTTACTACATTGAGATCGGGGAGAGTGCTGAATAACCGAGTGGGTGAGCAATTTGATGATGTTAGTGAAACCAATGATACCCCAGATTCTTCTTCTTCCCCTAATTCGTCTAGTCTCCCACCTTCATCCGAGCCTATTCTCCGTTTTCCCAAAGGCTCGAACACTTCACCCAATCTACCTAAGTCGATTCCCACTCCAATTTTGGGATCGAATCCATCCCCACAATCTTCCCCACAAATGTTGGATCCAAAACTTATTGATCAAGCTCCGTTTCCAAACAGATTAAGGGCCAACAGACCTAACCCACAAATGGAGAAGATTGTGGAAATGTTTAAGCAAGTTAACGTAAATATTCCTCTCCTAGATTCTATTCAACATTACCCATCTTATGCAAGAATCGTTAAAGACTTTTGCACTAGGAAGAGAAAAACTCAAGTGCCTAAAAAAGTTTTCATGACGAGTAATGTTAGCACAGCTTTTACCCAGCAAATAACAAAGAAACGTAAGGACCCTGGCTGTTTTACCAATTCTATTTCTATTGGGGGTAAAAATATTAATCGTGCTTTACTCGACCTTGGCGCTAGCGTTAACTTGCTTCCCTATTCAGTATATGAGCAGTTAAGGATTGGAGAGTTGAAACCCGCCTATTGTACTCTCCAGATGGCAGACCGATCAATCACCAAACTACGAGATGAACTAGAGGATGTGTTAATTAAAGTCGAGGAATTCATAATTCCCGTGGACTTTATTGTTTTAGACACACAGCCTGTGGAAAACCCACGCAATCAAATCCCGGTGATACTTGGTCGACCCTTCCTAGCAACTTCTAACGCTGTAATTAATTATCTTAACGGTTCTATGAACTTATCCTTCAAGAAAATGACAATTGAGCTTAATAGTTAAAAGCTAAGAAGTCAACCATCAGAACCTTCTGCTCATTTGCTGGATATTTGTTCCATCCACGAGATAGCTCCCGAAAGCTGCATGGATGAGGAACTTTTCTTTGATGATCTCGACAACACTAGTGAGACATCGTTTGATCTTGCACTACTTCATAGTGAGGACATTTTCAATGAATCTGTCCTAGAGTTCGAACCCGTTGACTCGTTGCAAATGTCAGCAGCACTTTCCGAGTCAATATCTTATGCAAGTTTTGAACCTCTTAGGGAGTCCGAATATCATTCCCTTACCCCACCTTCTATTGCCTCTCCGCCAATTCTTGATCTCAAACCGCTACCTTCTCATCTTAAATATGCATATTTATGAGAGAATGGGACTTTGCCAGTGATTATATCCACTTCTCTAGCCTTAGAGCAAAAGAACACACTTTTGGCAGTATTGAGATCGAATCGGCAAGCATTTAGTTGGACAATGGCTGACATCAAAGGGATTAGTCCCTTAAATGTTGAACATTATATACATCTGATGGATGAAGCAAAACCAACCTGAGACCCAGAAAGACGGTTGAATCCCGTTATGAAGGAGGCGGTAAAGAAAGAAATCGTTAAGTGCCTTGATAGTGGAATAATTTACCATATATCTGACAGCCAATGGGTAAGTCCAATTTATGTAGTCCCTAAAAAGTCTGGCATCACGATTATAACTAATGAGGCTAATGAGTTAATCCAAACACGCACCCAAACTGGGTGGCGCGTATGTATTGATTACAGAAAACTCAATATCGCGACGAGGAATGATCACTTTCCTCTACCTTTCATTGACCAGATGTTAGAACGATTAGCTGGACACAAATACTATTGTTTCTTGGACAGATACTCTGGCTATAACCTGGTCCCCATCGCCGAAAAGGATCAAGATAAAACCACATTTACTTGTCCTTTCGGTACTTTTGCTTATAGACGCATGCCCTTTGGGTTATGCAACGCTCCCGCTACATTTCAGCGGTGTATGATGGGGATATTCTTAGATATGGTGGAGAATTTTCTGGAAATTTTTATGGACGATTTTTTCATTTTTGGGGACTCCTTTGAGGACTGCTTTCGTAATCTTGACGCGGTTCTTACCCGCTGTAAGGATAAGAACTTATCTTTGAATTGGGGAAAATGCCATTTTATGGTCCAAGAAGGTATTGTCCTTGGACATATAATTTCATAAAAAGGCATTGAGGTTGACAGAGCTAAAATAGATGTCATCCATAACCTCCCTCGTCCCAAATACGTCAAAGATATACGATCCTTCCTTGGTCATGCAGGATTTTATAGGAGATTTATTAAGGACTTTAGCAAAATTGCTAGACCCTTAACCCTTCTATTGGCCAAGGATACTACATTTCACTTCGATTCGGATTTTGAGGCTGCTTTTGAATCGCTTAAAGGATCGCTCACTACAACCCCCGTTCTATCATCTCCGGATTGGAACCACCCGTTCGAGCCTATGTGTGATGCATCAAACTTTGCTATTGGTGCGGTCTTAGGACAGCACATTGATAAGATGCCACATGTAATTTACAATGGAAGTAGAACCTTGAATGAGGCACAAATAAATTACACAACTGCCGAGAAAGAAATCTTGGCAGTTGTATTTGCATTAGAGAAATTCAGGCCCTACTTGATTGGCTCGCCAATTGTGGTTTACACTGATCACTCCGCCCTACGACATCTTTTATCTAAGAAGGATGCTAAGACCAGGCTAATACGTTGGATACTATTTTTACAAGAATTTGATCTTGTCATCCGAGACAAGAGTGGATGTGAAAACATTATAGCCGACCATCTTTCACGCATCATTTCTTCACCAACTTTGACCATGCTGATAAATGACTCATTTCCTGATGAACAGCTCTTGACTATATCCTACGAACCTTGGTTTGTGGTTATTGTGAACTATCTTGCAACAGGACTTATTCCTAGCGATTGGTCGAAACAAGACAAACTTCGATTTCTATCCCAAGTAAAATATTTTTAATGAGATGAACCTTATCTGTTTAAGTATTGTTCCGATCAAATCATTCGCAGGTGTGTCCCTAACGATGAATTCAAGAGTGTGTTATCATTTTGTTATGATCAGGCATGCGGCGCTCATTTTGGTCCTCGAAAAACGACGGAGAAAGTTTTGCAATGTGGCTTTTATTGGCCAACATTATTTAAAAATGCATATGAACATTGCAAAACTTGTCCGCGATGTCAGTATTTGGGACGGATTTCATGAAGAAACAAGATGCCGCTCCAACCTATATTGGTTGTGTTAAATATGTATGCCCTAGAGACCATTATTGTATAGTACTAGTTTGTATAATACATTTTGGAGGCTTGGGATATATATATGGTTTTACGACAGTCTTGCTCGATATAGTAGTATGCTACTTGGTTTGTTTCTATCTTAATATGTGTATATGTTTCTTTTAACATATCACTAAAAACATATTGGTAGAGCCCTTAGGATTTTTGCTTGACTACCGGCGTTGTGATGGCGATCACACTAGTGGGGGCTGGGTAGTCTATAAGCACATCCTTATTTTAGTCCCTAGTCATAGGATTATCGAGACAGGGCATCGATACTCCACAGTAGACTGGTGCTGTCACGACCCGAAAGTACGGAACGTGACCGGCACTTAGATTACGAAACGTCTAGAGGCGCAACGTCACCTAAGTAAGCCGAAGCCCAGAAATCTAAACCATAAAGGAAGAAGAAGACGAAAAGAAAAGAAAACAAGTATAAAATATCAGCAAATTTACCAAAAATTTCGGCAGAGTCTCCTCTGTAAAAACTGGCCCCCAAACGGGTACAACAAGTATAATATGAATAAACAATAAAAAGCATCCCCAAACGGGTGCTAGCTCAACGCCAACAGGCGGAGACAACCACAACAATCACAAAAATATACAACGCCAAAGGGCGAGGCTCAAATCTCAAAAGAAAACACAAACCACCAGATCAGAATAATACATGCGCGACTCTAAGGTCGAAATAAAAGACTGGTCCAATAAACTTATCAAGTAATACAAATATGGTTGATGGAGCTTTCTAGATACAAATGAAATAATAAAAATACAACGGCGGTTCAGATACAAATGAACCAACCTACCGTGCAAATCACCCGAAATGAAAATGATGTGCCAGCAACTGCTAAGGGAGACCTGTACATCGCACCTGAAAAGAATTTGGCACAACGGGGGTGAGTTGCCAACTCATGAGTAGAAGACATCTACGAAAAGAAATCGAATGCACGACGCTATCCTAGGTCATAATAATACACTACTATATCCTAAACATTTAGTAATAGCAGGGTAATACTACGTGTAAGTGCAGATAATCCGTGTTCGTATCAGTGCTTAATATAATACTATGTCATATGAAATGAAATGCATGCACCATGAATGTAAAGTAACAAATCCTGAAATCCAGATATACATGTATAAGAACTCTTTAGCTATTATCATAGTAAAGTGTGTATGAGCATCTGAAATCTCAACAATGAAATCCATAGAATTCCGTGTCAAGCATCGACACAACACAAGTAATCTCAAGTCTCAATATGTCGGGCTCCGTCAGTCCGGATCGGCCCATATCATCAAATCTCACGACAACGGTCGGTATCCTCCGGATATCCGCCGCGCCAGACATCACCGGTAGGTAGCCTTCCCCTGCCAGGCTCATCGTCTACAACTCGATCTTCTTGCCCCGGGGTACCATACCGGGCCCACCATGTACCCGAGACGGTTCATCCACTCCTCGAATCGGGTCTCGAAATCCATCAGAAAACATGAAATACTCATGGTGGACGACACATACATCACGAGAAAACCGCATCTTATTTTAAAAAGAGAAGAGGAGAGAGAAAGAAGTTTTTATATATATTCTTGCGGTTTTCCCCAAAAATCCAGAAATCTCACAGAAATCCAAATCTCAAAATCATGAGTAGTATATGATAAATGTCGGCATATGCTCATAATACTGTGCGATAACATGAAAATATGAATGCAGGAATGTCTAAGTTATGAATATCATGTCTATACTAACATCAGAGAGTAATCACAATATTATATCGGTTTAGTTGTTAACTGATTCTATCAACAAAATATAATATGATCTAAAGTGTACGTGACATAGCAATTACCGATGATGATGTGTGTGAGCCGGCAAATAAGTGTGCGTGGAATATGCGCATCATCGATAATGGTGCTGGTGTCCTAACCGGTAAAGTTTATATTGATTATAGCAACATATAAAAGAACATGCACCATAATGATTATAGTATGAATGTAAATGCAGGTGTGCATTATCCACTCCTCTGCGAGATACGAGTACAACTACCACTGTGTGAGTCGAACCTAAACCAGTATCCATCTAACATCCTAAGGAACTAACCTAATAGACTAGTCAGTAGGAAACTATAGTCTATCTAAGGTCTGAATCATTATCTCCAATAGTCGGCGATTCCGCCTCAATAGCATCACGTACGTAGTACGGCTTCCTCGAATCAAGAGTGCGGATCAGCCACCAAATCTTAGCCTCGTACGGTAAGATCCCTCGTACGGCATCCCAATATCGGGGTACGGTCAAGTATCTCCTAGGTGTCCCCTCATTCGTATAATGTCATATGTATCTTATTGTGATTAAGTTATACTTATATGATATCGACATCAGGTCACACCAATATAATGTCGTAATCAAGTTATACATATATCATATAGTGATCAGTCACAAGTTACAGTCCGGGTACTATTCTAGCGTCCCATGTACATCAATATCACCACCACTCCTTATAACTTATATAATCATGTTCATTATCTCATTCTCTAATGATCCGCTAACACTCAAAACGACTGTATAGTCAAGAATCACGGCATCAAGCCAGTTATACTGTTTCATCATATCTCGGATATCATATCACATCAATGAATCACCTATACGTGTTGTACATATATGTATATACCTATACCTAGTTCTATATATATCCACATACACGCACCCCATGTCGAGTTTCAGTGTGTGCGTGGGTGTGTTTCTATCTGAAACCTACGAACCCCCTTCCAAGGTACTCATCCTCTGATTTGGCTTTCCTAAATCGGTCTAGTCCAGCCTAGGGTCAATACTAGAGTCCTACTAGGGTCACGTCTGGTTTCCTAATGTCAATAAGTACTAATCCTATTCTACGTTGCGGGGGTGCTAAACGCCATCCACCCGACTTCCCCCCGTAGATATGCATCTACTCACCTGGTCCATGTCTGCCGACGACGGTGTCGCGATCCTCCTCTTCATCACCCGTAGTCCACTTGAAGTGTACCTAAACGCAAACATATAAATAACATCGTAAACCGAATCACATACAAAAGTCAAACGATACAAGGAACAAGCATAGGTTAAAACCTATGTCTCGTCCACGCAAAAGCACCAAATACCGCTCGATATCGGTGTACAAACGCCGACTGATCGAGGTAGAAACCAATAAACAACCCGTAGTTTCAAAACCCATTACTTATAATATTAAACTTGGTTCAAATCATCGGAACCCTAAAATCGATCAAATCATCCAATTCCGAAAACCTTGAAAATATCAATTCACCATTTTACTTCAAAACTTGACGTTTAATGAAACTAATGGTCATAATATTCATTAAATAACATAACTAAGTTATAGAAACCTTTACCATATTTTTATTACACTAATTTATATTACAAATAAATTTCTAGTTTGCAATTTTATCAATTTTCCACAACTTACAAGCAAAATTCCACAATTCCACAACAACACTTGATTTTGTATGAATTAATGTTTCAAACTACAATTTACAATGATAATGATATAATAAAACATAAATTTATATTTTAAATCTCATTTATTTAATAATTTCCAAAAACTAGTTAACAAAAATAGCAATTTTTTATCAAAATTTATCAATTATCAATAATACTTTTAACTAAACTAAGTTTTTCCATTCCTTTAACATGTCAATATCCTCATTTAAACAACAATCTATTGTTACAAACATTCATTGGAATTTATCTCACCAATATATAAAGTATATAGAAATCTAGTTTATTAAAATGGTTTAATTTAAGAAATTTGGATCACAATTTGCAATATATCAACAATGCATGATTTTCCATTTGTAAAAGTGCTACTCTAGTTACTATAAACCTAATGATATAATAAAACCCCAACTTAATTTTACAAACCCTCACTTGAATTTTTAAAAGTAGTAAATAGAATTAACATATTAAATCTAATTAAGCTTAATGAAACATCTAATAAAAATAAAACAAAAGAAGGAAATTTATACCTCCAAAATTATCAAATCCAACATGAAAATGAGCCTCAAAAATGCATGCTTCCCATCTCCAAAATCCATGTAAAATGAGCAAAGAAGAAAGGGTAGAGAATAAATAGGATTTTGTGCATTTTATATTGAATTTTGGTGGATTTTTAATGATTTTTTGTAATAAAATGAGGTGGGAAATTGGGGGGGCTGCCATAGGGATCATGGCCGGCCACATGAGGAAGAGAGGGAGAAAAAGAAAGAGGGAAGAATTGTGTAGAAGGTTCACACAATATGATGTATACATATGTCTTTTCATGATTTATAAATTTTCTTTTCATTTCTTCACTATAGCAACTAAAGAAAAGTCTAGAAAATTGGAAAAGTTAGCAAATAAATTTTGCATGATACACACTAAATTCTAATATGCCATGGTTCATTTTTACAAATTAAAACCATTTAAATTTGTAATTTACACTAATTTAGTGTAAAATAAAGCTTATGTTAATATTTAAAATAATTAATTTAGGAAAAATATTTAATTAAACTAAAATTTTATAAGTGGCTAAATAAACACCATTTACCAGTAATTACATAATTTAAATAGGTATTTTTGAATTTATAATGAAAAACAATTGCGGTTTGATTTTACGAAAAAAATACATTTTGCTTTACCGAAAATCAAAATTTCACTTATACAATTTTATTCATTTAATTATTTATTTAATTATTTTTAAAACGTTACAGGTGCATACGCTTCTCTTCCCAGCATGGGAGATGGTCTGTCCCACAGCCATCAGTACGTCGTACTGGAGATAGTATGCAGGTGCTCGTTAGGTTATGAGTACACTGGATAGGACTCGTCGGGAACTGTTGGTTGGTATTATACCAATCGTCAGTTAACAGTTCCCAGGTGACATGAGTACAGCTTAGTCCGCTGACTTGACACTGTCAATTCGCCTCGAGTGTGTTGTTCATAACAGAATACTGCATTTTATACCGCCCATTCTTACGCTCGAGTGTTTATAGGTAGGTGCTTTTAATCCGTGTTTGTTACATATTTACAGAGTACAGGTTTCCAGTCCAAATATTGCAAATCAAGACAAAATCTCCACAGTTACGCCAAAAGCAGAACATCTGTTGACAGCAGATAAAACCCGGGTTCCGGTCATCCATATTCGTTCAGTGCCGAGTACCAGTTCCTGAGACAAGACATATGACAGTGGTCATTCGTGTCTGGGACAAGCACAGAGCACGAGGGGGGCTGCACAAGAATCAATGGGTGCGCGGAGCTCGAGAGAGATAGAAGTAAAAAGTGAAGAAAAGATAGCAATCTTGGACTAAGAATTCTGAAGATATTCTGGAAGATTTTGTGCAGTTTAAAGATTTCGAACACAATGAAAAATAAAACCAGGAAAGCACCAAAATTCCGAGGACCTAAGGCCCCTATACGGCCGTGGAACCGCGGCCAATATAGGGTATAGGCCGCGGATCCGCGACCATCTTGTGTCAGATGGTGGTGGGTTTTTAGGGGCAGTCTTGTACTTTTATATGGAGCCATATTCTTGCCATAGATTTCCCATTCCCTTCCTATAAATACCCCAGTTCTGATCAAACCAAAGGGTCATTCTTTGTTCTTCTTTCTTTTTAGGATTTAGTCTTTTTCTTCTTCTTCTTCATTCTTTTTCCATGAAAATTGTAGTGAGAGCGTTTTGAGTGGGAGATCAATGAAGATGAGGGCTTTTTGTATCATTCTCTTTTGTTTCTTCTTCCCCTTGAGATTCTTGCTTTCTCTTGATCATTCAACCTCTTCATTGAGCTTGAATGGTTAAGGGTTAGTTATTGATCTCAAGGGTCGTATTTTCTTATGGAATTAGCGCTTCATTTCACATGCGTTCTCTACCCTTCCCTTGATCTTGCAACCTCTTGATTAAGCTTGTAAGTTTAAGGGTTGGCTATTGATCACATGCTTGTCTTGAGTTCTAGTTTCTTGTTCTTTTTATCGCTTTTTATTACTTGCTTATTATTATCTTGCTTTACTTTCTTGCAATTTAATTCATGTACTTAATTACTTGTAATCTTTTCTTTTCTTTGTTCTTTTCTTTTGCTCTCTTTTATTCATTTTGTGAATGGTTGTAATTATTGTTGTTAAGAAGAAATACGGTATTATAAGTTAACGTTTCTTTTCCCATTTCCTTTTCCCGTATTTTCCATTGAACTCCGCCCAAACGATACGCAAGCGCTCCGTTAGGCACCATACCCTGACAAGGTAACGGTGATTCCTAACCGCGACCGGTTGCGTTCGGTTTGGCCGGAGGCCAAAGCAAGAGACAAGAACGGAAGGACAAGGGTAAATAAGCCGTATTCCACGAATACCGCGCTTAAATTCCCTAATCCACATTGTTGCCAATTGCTCTAGATTCAATTGGTTAAGACTCGGCTCAAAGGTTTTGAGTACGAAATTCTTTAGCTTACATTTTCGTATCTTTTCTTAACAATTTTATACTTGCAAATAATACACATAGGATAGTCTCGAACAAACATATACTCATTCTTTATTGACTCGTCTAAGGCAAGAAAGGACATACAACCATCTCCCTGTTGACCGACCCGTGCTCAACCGGCTAGCTGCAAAGCGACACCGTCCTGATCGCTGTAAACTTTAGAACTTTGAACAAGCGACACGCCAAAAGCGTGTGATCAAATGGCGCCGTTGCCGGGGAGACGGTAGCGTATTTTCTTTCTCGTTATACGGGTTAATATTATTTTTTTATATATTTAAAAAAAATATATCTTTTTGTTATTTTTGATAATTTTGTGGGTAAGTGTGCAGATTTTTGCGTATTTGCAAACTGCGATTGTGGGAGCAAAGTGTACGTTCAAAGTTAAGGTGATTACGAAGTACAGTGCCAAAGATCCGGGTAGTTTGACTCGCGCAAGCGAACTTGCCAATCTTACCGGATTTGCTTCAACGGGGGTTTCCTAACCCAAAACTTAACGGTACGTACTTTACTAACACCTTCTTCTCAAATCCGACGCATCCAATATACTATTCTTTGCAGGATTCTTTGCAAGTTCGCCAGCAAACGCTAAAAAATTGACTAACCCGTATTTGTTGCAGTGCCGTGCTTAAACTAAAAAAACGATTGTTTGATTCTTTATAGAATTTTTGAATTGCGCATTGCATACATTAATACGGACTTAAGGGCAAGCGAACCCCACAATATACGGTAAAGGATTTCATCACCTTTTCCGTGGCCCACAAATCACGAACTTGAGCATAACGTTTACCCGCACAAATTTTAAAAGAAATTAGACTTTAAGCCTTAAGGACATCACGCTCACTAGGAGAAGTTAACTGTGTTTAGAATCTCGCTTAACGGTATATTGTTTACGGGGTGTCTAGGAAAGTGTTAATGGCGAAACCGCCAAAAGCGAAAGGGTTATTTAATTAAGGAACTTCGCGAAAGCGTTGGAAAACCTCCCCTTATCTCAGCACTTACCTGGCCTCGTGATCAGTGTATCTTGAGCCCGTTTCTCGACACAGTTTTACTTCGACAATCAAGTTCTGGAGCAGGTCTAGTTGACCTAGGTGAACCCTAGAACGATTAGGTGTGTTGTATTTTTGTGTCGTGATTGTTTTTGTCCATATTCTTTTTGTGTATATTTCATTCTTTTAATAACTAAAAAAAATAAAAATAAAAATATCACATTCTTTTTCCCCTCATTTTCTCTGCCTTTCTTTCTTTCTCTCTTCATATCATGGGTACTCCACCTCGCAAAACTCTTGCCGAACTTTGGTACCCACAACCAGACATTACTTCTTACGGTTCTTGCTTTGGCCGAACATCGAACGATCCCTCCATGCCTAAAGTTTCACTGAAAGATCGCATAGCAGCGTCTAGGACAAACACTTGCACTCCTCATTCCACTTTGTATCAACCTTTTCAACCTCCCGCACCCACTTTTGTTGATACCCCTTTCGCAAGTCATCCTTTGTCCATCGCTGAACGTATTGAGCAATCCCGTAGCCGATCTTTCACTCCTTTCACCACTTCAAATTCTTGGGATCAACAATTCCATTCACCTTCTTATCCAAATGTTGATCCTGCTCCTGTCCAGCCATTCAATTCCTACCAATCCTACCCTACTTTTGCACCTTCCCTAGACATTGCATCAGAACCGCCATTTGGGAGTTTTCAGTATCCAAACAACTTTGAATCTTTTACTGAAACCCCTTCACAACCCATGTCTAGTCTGAAACAGTCATTGGAAGACTTTAGGGTAGCGTCAAGCCAACAGATAAAGGATTTGAATGCGTCCATGGCCGCTCTCGTACAACATACTGACCCGGTAGCTAGTTTTCAACTAGCTCCTAATTTTTCAATGTATGATGAGGCGGTAGGACAGGCTGTGAATTTGAGTGGAGAGAGTGAGCTGTACCCCCTTCCAAATCAAACCTACCCGTCCCAAGTTGAATCCCACAACTCTTGTTTTGAAAGTCTATCGAGTGTCCCACATGCTTTATCAATTGAAGATAGAATGATTAATGAGTTGTGCGACTTTGTAGTGTTTGATTTACCTGATTGTGAAGGGACCTTGCCAAGTGAAACCACACCCAATCCTTTTGCCCTCTACACCTCCACTCTAGAACCTGAATCGATTGAAATCTATGCTTTTGTTGAGGTGTCTGAGAATTTTGATTTTCACTTGATTAAGGATATCGACACTGGGAATATTTTTGATGATGAACCCGTAGATTTGGCTGAGTTTGTCTCTTCAAATCATCATCCCGAGTCATTAAATGTTTTTCCCGAACCCCATATGCGTCCGGACTTTGAAGAGAAATGCATGGATGTGCTAAATTTTGAGGAGAATATTGAGGATAGTTTTGAGGATGAACCAGTTTTGCTTGATGAGTCGGATTTTCCAATTCATCATATCCCTTCCACTGACTGTGTACACCCTCCTGAACCTTTAACCGATAACCTTCCTCAATCACTTCCCCCCACCCTTTCCATCGTTCCGACCATGCAAGAAACCGTCTCACTTTCATTTCGTATGTCTGGTTTACCAAGTTCGGCCTACCCATGGTTTCTCACGAATCTTGAGGGATTTGACTCCATTTCTCGACGGATAAATATATTAGCACAATCGCTTTTCACACATCGGTCATCACAAATTGTGCTAATCTATTTACTCCATTTGCACACTCAAGTTCGTATTCCACTTTTTTTTCCCTTCCGCCATTCTTCTTCCTCTCATATACCGAGACCATATACCGCTTCTCTCCGCATATGGTCTCGCGTATTCTCCATTTCTTTTCTCTACGCCTTCTTTCACCAGCTACTGCTTTATCACGATAAGATCTTTGAATGGTTGGTGCTCACTTTTGGCCTGTGTTAGGCCTTTTATAGCTTGATACTGTTCTTTCCCCCCTAATCCCGAACTTCAACGCTTAACAGTGGAAACACTGTTTTACATAAGTTTGGGGGGGTCACCTTTTTTGTATATATTTTTTGTTTTCGTTTTGTATATAATTTGTTTTTTTAAGGAGCGCCGACAATTTTGACCCTCCTGGTGTAGCCTGACAGTGAGGGCCCTGTCAAGTTTAAGTTTGGGGGTGTGCTCGGTAAGCTCTCTTCCTTCGCATTCATTTGTATATTTTGCATTTGCATGCCTTAATAAAAACCCACAAAAATCAAAAATTTTCCAAAAAATATAAAAACTTTGTCGTCAAGTTAGCCAATAGGGTAACTTAGATCTTTATTCCGAAAGTTTAGTTGATATGATAGAAATAACTAAATTCTAGGCTTAGGATTTGAAAACCCTAAAAATAACCCTCATTCTGTCTAACTTTGGTAAGTATACGTCCTTACAGTTTTTCTTGAGAAATAGGTAATCTTGAGTTCAGTTCTTTAGTTAAGTCAAGATGAAGGGAAAGTATTGATGCTCTACTGAAGGATAAGTCTGAAAAATAGTTTCTTTTCTTGAGTTCAAATTTAGAAAGTATATACCCTACAAACTGCACATACACGCATCTTGAAACTTGGATAGTAGAGGATACCTAGAAATACACTTGCCTGAAAGCCTAATATGAAAGAAAAAACGGTATTTAAAGCTAAACACCAAAAGAGCATATTGAAAAATATATTCGGTCTTGAAAAAAGAAAAAAAAAGAAGAAAAAGAAAAAATAGAATAAAGTCAAGACCTGGAAACTGCTATTTACGCTTTAATGTTCACACATTCAGTAATCGGCCGTTAGTGCCTCAAGAAGCATTAATAGTCGCATGAAAGGTGTGTGAGCAAATCCGTCCATCCTTAATGAAAAGAAGTAGTATTAGGTATTAGGGCAAGGGTATTATAGCTTGAATTGAATTCTCAAGTGTAAGGGTGCAAATATACACACACGTAGGGGTATACAATCGATGTTTGAATAAAAGATAGAAATGAAGAATAAGATTTGTGTTTTCTGTAAAGTTGATAAAAATCCATGATTTGAGACCACAATTTTAGAAGGAAAACTCAGGAGAACCAACATCTTTCTAAACTTTTTTGGAACGTATATGATCTAAAGTTAAATAGATAGGAGGTGTGAAGCATTAGGGTTGGATATTTCTAACTTAGGATAATAGAGTTTCTAACATAAATACTAAACTGTAGGAGTAGAATCAACGTTAACTTATGACACTAATTTGACGGGATTTTGTGGGTGTAATCCGCTGAAAACCCTCAGGAGACAACACTCCTCCTACTAGGGACACCTAGAGGTTTAACGGCTTGTTGCACATGCTCAGTGCAATCGCGTTCCCTGCGAAAGTGCGGTTATCATTATATTTTGTGTGAATAATTGGTTTTGCTCGGGACGAGCAAAAGTTAAGTTTGGGGGTATTTGTTCATAACAGAATACTGCATTTTATACCGCCCATTCTTACGCTCGAGTGTTTATAGGTAGGTGCTTTTAATCCGTGTTTGTTACATATTTACAGAGTACAGGTTTCCAGTCCAAATATTGCAAATCAAGACAAAATCTCCACAGTTACGCCAAAAGCAGAACATCTGTTGACAGCAGATAAAAGCCGGGTTCCGGTCATCCATATCCGTTCAGTGCCGAGTACCAGTTCCTGAGACAAGACATATGACAGTGGTCATTCGTGTCTGGGACAAGCACAGAGCATGAGGGGGGCTGCACAAGAATCAATGGGTGCGCGGAGCTCGAGAGAGATAGAAGTCAAAAGTGAAGAAAAGATAGCAATCTTGGACTAAGAATTCTGAAGATATTCTGGAAGATTTTGTGCAGTTTAAAGATTTCAAACACAATGAAAAATAAAACCAGGGAAGCACCAAAATTCCGAGGACCTAAGGCCCCTATAAGGCTGTGGATCCGCGGCCAATATAGGGTATAGGCCGCGGATCCGCGACCATCTTGTGTCAGATGGTGGTGTGTTTTTTGGGGCAGTCTTGTACTTTTATATGGAGCCATATTCTTGCCCTAGATTTCCCATTTCCTTCCTATAAATACCCCAGTTCTGATCAAACCAAAGGGTCATTCTTTGTTCTTCTTTCTTTTTAGGATTTAGTCTTTTTCTTCTTCTTCTTCATTCTTTTTCCATGAAAATTGTATTGAGAGCTTTTTGAGTGGGAGATCAATGAAGATGAGGGCTTTTTGTATCATTCTCTTTTGTTTCTTCTTCCCCTTGAGATTCTTGCTTTCTCTTGATCATTCAACCTCTTCATTGAGCTTGAATGGTTAAGGGTTAGTTATTGATCTCAAGGGTCGTATTTTCTTATGGAATTAGCGCTTCATTTCACATGCGTTCTCTACCCTTCTCTTGATCTTGCAACCTCTTGATTGAGCTTGCAAGTTTAAGAGTTGGCTATTGATCACATACTTGTCTTGAGTTCTAGTTTCTTGTTCTTTTTATCGCTTTTTATTACTTGCTTATTATTATCTTGGTTTACTTTCTTGCAATTTAATTCATGCACTTAATTACTTGTAATCTTTTCTTTTCTTTGTTCTCTTCTTTTGCTCTCTTTTATTCATTTTGTGAATGGTTGTAATTATTGTTGTTAAGAAGAAATACGGTATTATAAGTTAACGTTTCTTTGCCCATTTCCTTTTCCCGTATTTTCCATTGAACTCCGCCCAAACGATACGCAAGCGCTCCGTTAGGCACCGTACCCTGACAAGGTAACGGTGATTCCTAACTGCGACCGGTTGCGTTCGGTTTGGCCGGAGGCGAAAGCAAGAGACAAGAACGGAAGGACAAGGGTAAATAAGCCGTATTCCACGAATACCGCGCTTAAATCCCCTAATCTACGTTGTTGCCAATTGCTCTAGCTTCAATTGGTTAAGACTCGGCTCAAAGGTTTTGAGTACGGATTTCTTTAGCTTACATTTTCGTATCTTTTCTTAACAATTTTATACTTGCAAATAATACACATAGGATAGTCTCGAACAAACATATACTCATTCTTTATTGACTCGTCTAAGACAAGAAAGGACATACAACCATCTCCCTATGGACCGACCCGTGCTCAACCGGCTAGCTGCAAAGCGACACCGTCCTGATCGCGGTAAACTTTAGAA
Source organism: Agapanthus africanus (assembly GCA_030015575.1). Taxonomy (NCBI): domain Eukaryota; kingdom Viridiplantae; phylum Streptophyta; class Magnoliopsida; order Asparagales; family Amaryllidaceae; genus Agapanthus; species Agapanthus africanus. Next base: position 548,180,743 of record CM057337.1, read on the forward strand.
CTTTGAACAAGCGACACGCCAAAAGCGTCGATCATGTGTTCCCACTGTTCTTAGATTACTACCCTACCACGGCTCTACTGAGTCATGCAAACAGGTAGTAGTTGGGTGCAGTCCCGAAGCACTTGGAGGCAGTGACGGTTAGACAGGATTCTTCTCTCCAGGTATTGGGAGTTGATATCGCGCTGTGTCTAGGAGAGCCATTACACATTGTCGTCCCTGGCCAGGGCAAGCGAGAATTGCTGGTAGGTTTTCCAGTAGATTCTCAGGGTGTTTTGGCTACACTCCGACACGACTTGTACCGCTATTAGGGGACTGACATTTACCGCCCTCCTAGGCCCGCCATGCGATATTCTCAGATGAACAGACCGGACTGTACGGAGATTGTACATTCTGGCTCAGTAGGAGTTAGGATGGGTTCACCTCATCAGTCTTCTTGTCGGCACATACCCGGGGACCGTTATGTACATCTAGTACTGGTTGCGGCCTATGGTTAAACCCACTGCCAGCGTAGTATCGAGCCTTTAGAGTCCCACACAGAGGGTTACTCGCCTTGGGCAAAATTGAGTAGAGGTCGCATGGTTTTGCGACAGGGTTCGTTCACATCCGCGCACTTGTGCATGTTTGGTGTCCGGACAGTTGTTACTAGCGGGCTTTGGTTTAAGCCAGATCCTAGTACTTGTTTTGAGGTTGGTTTTGTCTCAGTGTATTCGTGTTCCTTGGAACACGGATGCGGGTGTGTATGCACAGTTGACAGAGATAGAGGTAGAGGATTCTCATAAGGGTTGTTGACCATTTGACTTTGGTTGATTTGTTGACAGCTGACTTTTTCTAAACCCTAATGAGAATGAGGAATAATATGATTAATAATATTAATTAAGTATTATTTTGTCATGGTTGAGTTGAACATTTGACTTTTGTTGACTTGTTGACTTTGTTGACCGGTTGACCATTGTTGACTTGTTGACCATCATCATTTCATTGCTATGATTTTTGTTTACTTGTTGTTCTTTACAAAATGCAATAATAGCATGAAATGATAGTGGTCATTGAAACTAACCATCACAATACTTTAATTATTATTATTATCATTATTGTTTTTGCTTTTGTGAGCATGGTTGCATTATGAGAGCTCATTCCATCATTTTCTTTCTCTCTCATGAAAAAGCTCTCCCTCTTCCTTTCTCAAGGTTCAAGTGTTCCATGAGTTGGAAATCATGAACCTTTGAGACAAAACCACCATTTCTCTTCTCTACTCATTCTAAGATTATAGGTTTAGCACACCAAGCACCTTAGTTGTCTCTAGTTTGAGATAGGAGCTCAAGTTCGAGGCCTTCGGGTGGATCCATCTACGGCAAAGAGGAGACGACGAGGAGAAGCCGTTCAAGCCACTACGAGGGGCAAGCAAAGAGGTGAACCACCAAAAGAAGAGAAGGAGTTCAAGACCTAGGTATAACCATTCTACATAGTAGATAAAACTTCTAGTATATTTGTTAGTTCTTGTTTAGCAAACGATCCTCTTTGGACGGTCCATGTTGCTTAGTTAGGAAAATTTTTCGTTTTACCTATTCCGCCTCCCCGAAATGGCCGGGGTGGGTAACGTGGACCTAACAGTGGTATCAGAGCCTAGCTAAGCAACAACTAACTGTTAGCAAAGTTTTTAGAATCTCGATCCGGAAAAAATCTCGAAAACAAACCGAAAAGTGTATTTTTTGTCGATGTTCAAAACGGGCCTAAAAATATTTTGTATGACATGAAAAATACAGGCAGGGTTTTCTGGGAATTGTCAAGAAATTTGAGCCCCTGACTCGACCAAGTCGTCGCGGAAGCGCGGCGGAACCATGCATTCCGCCGTGGAGCCGCGGCCGATTTGACTCGGCTGCGGCTCAAATTTGTTGCAGATTCCTATGTTTGCTATTTTGGGATTTTTGGGATATTTTGTTTCTGCCCAGATTTTCCAGAGAAAAATGTTATTTTTGGGGGTAGTTACAAATTTGTATTTTGATCGAAATTCTACAAACTTTGGCTAAATGGTTATATCTGTAATGTGATATATGCACTGAACGTCGGCTAATCGCAATACGTCGATTAGTGGGGGTTTTGCATATCTGTGATCTGTAATGTTATTAGATTGTGTATATGAATTCGTTGGATTGTCGTGGATGAATAGCCGGGGGGTTGTGAGATGAGAGTTTTCTTTAACTTTTCATTTGATGTAATATGTAATTGATGTAATATTATTTTTATGGCCGCACATCCGGGATGAGGTTGTAGCCGCCATTGTATAATTTCTTTTACTGTTTTTGCTCCTAGGATAGACCCAAGGTGGGGTGCACAAACTACCGGGTACCATGAAGTGCCGAGTGGCCTACTCACATTGTTGAGGGAGGTTGCTTCACTTCGGGTATTTGGCGGGTAGATTGCCGCACCCGTAGGGGTCTAGGGTGGGGCCTTGGCTATTCATCGCGACCGTGTAATCCACTTTTCGTTGCGGGCTCGAATGAAACGCGGATTCCTTGTATATCCAATGTGTTCATCTGTGATCTGGAATAGCTATCATTGCATCTAACGAATGTGTATATATCTATATATGATATCTATTTAGGCGTTGCTTATGTTTTGCATCCGCACTAGTCCAGCCCCCGCTCTATCGTTAGTTAAGTAACCTAACGGGTGATGACGGGGCCCCATGGCGAATGCAGATGGCATAAGCGTACGTCATATTTTCGTTGTTTTCTCCAATGGTAGGATTAATTGATGGGACGCATTAAATTAATGCAAGAAAACAAACCAAATAAAACGTTGTTGGAACAAATTTTCAAAAAGCTGTTATTGCAAGGACGTTCACTTTTGTGTTGCGCAGAGGTATTCGGTTATGAATGCCCAGCACCTCATTCGACGAGGCAAGGGCCGAGATCCCCTCATTGGGAGTGACCCTTTGGACAAAAGTTTGCGTCAGGGTAATAACTTCACTATAGTTGATTATTCTTGCTTTGCATCGAGGTATTCTGCTTAGAATATCCTGCACCTCATTCGACGAGGAAAGAGCCGAGATCCCTTCCTAGGGAGTGACCTCTTTAGCAAGAGTTTCCGCCACTATATTTTCAAAAAGGCAATCATGTTCCTTCAACGATATCAACTTCTTTACGTTAACGGATTTTTCGCCAAAACCCAGCCATAGCCTTCCGTCATTTCGGATTGGTATTATTTAGTATTCGTGCTGCGTTTGTTGACCTAGTCAAGGCGTAGTGAACGGTAGCTAGATGATATTTTTCTGTGCATTGCAAATGTGATTGGTTAGGACAGTCGTGCGGCCCTGTTGACCCAGTCAAGGGCACGTACGGGTGGGTCTAATGCAATCAAGATAATGGCGGGTAGAACTTGACTAACGGTTTATGGTTTGTTGACCTAGTCAAGGTCATAAACCGTTAGGGGCAAAAACCACATCGGGAGTTTCTAAAGAAACTGGAACTTGCAGATTTAGCATACCTTCTGGAGTGTGGTGACTAGAGTGGATTCCATCTAGGTCATCACACAATGATAGTTGGATCCCGATCCCACTGATGAGTTGGATTATACTCGGGAGATTATTTCACTTAACAATCAATGTTATAAACCAAGTAGGTATCTAGAACGGAGTTAGTGGGGCTACGCCTCCAGCGAAAAGAGGTTCTTTAATTAAGGAACTTCGTGAAAGCGTTGGAAAACCTCCCTCGAAGTACCAACACTAGCCTGGCTGAAAAGTTAAGCAAGTATTGTGACGTGCGATTAATCCTGACTAGTTCTTCTTTTAAAGGTTTGAAGAAGAATATGAGAAAACAGTGGGAGCCATCCTGGTTAGATAAACTAATAAACCAATCTAATCTTGCAAGAGCGTACGCTGAGTGTTTCTTTTCTCTCTCCCCAGGTAGCAACCATTTCACGCCCAAATCAAGATAATAAAATGTATCGCTTGACCGATCCGAATTCTTATTCGGGGCTGGGGAACGTCGGTTTGGCTCTAACTTGTGACAACAGTCGTAAGTATGAGCAAGGGAAAGAGGATTGTATGGATTCCAAGGATACCCAGTTGAAGAAGAAGCATAGTTTTGCATCTACTTCAGGTGTTCTTGTAATTGAGAACTGCTTTACGGTCAGTCCTACCTCCTGGGTACTTGATACCAGATCAGGATCTCATATCTGTAATCTATTACAAGGACTGAGAAAAAGTAGGAAAGTTGTACCTGGTGATATGTCGCTCAGAGTAGCGAACGGAGCACAAGTTAATGCCGCAGCCGTCGGTGAATATCACCTAGTGTTGCCAAACGGCAATACTATGATTTTGAACGATTGCTACTATGTACCTTCCATAGTTTGCAACATCATATCAGTTTCTTTACTCGATAAAGATGGATATAACTTTGTTCTTGATAGAAATATCATGAACATCTACCTTCATAAGGTACTGGTTGTAGAAGGTACACTGTGTAATGGTATCTACGTTCTAAATCAGAATTCAGTTCTCAATGTACAAAACACACGCAAGAGGAAGAATTCAGATACGAATGAATCCTACTTGTGGCATTGTAGACTTGGTCATATCGGAGAGAAAAGACTAAGTAAGTTGCATAAAGATGGACTATTGAATACGTTCGAGTTTTCATCTTATGAAACTTGTCAGTCTTGTCTCAAAGGGAAGATGACCAAATCTTCGTTCACCGGACATGGAGAAAGAGCAACAGAGCTCTTGGGACTCATACACAGTGATGTATGTGGTCCGATGTCTATACATGCAAGGGGTTGGTTCTCGCACTTCATCACATTCACTTACGATCTCTCTAGATTCGGATATGTGTATCTTAGGAAACAAAAATCTGAAGCTTTTGAGAAATTCAAGGAATTCAGAAATGAAGTGGAGAATCAGACTGGCAAAAGTATCAAGATCCTCCGATCTGATAGAGGAGGGGAGTACGTAAGCACAAAATTCCTAGATTACCTAAAAGAGAATGGTATTCTCTCTCAGCTTACTCCTCCTTATACACCACAGCATAACGGTGTATCGAAACGGAGGAATCGTACCCTTTTGGATATGGTTCGCTCCATGATGAGTAGTGCTGACATGCCTCTTTCATTTTGGGGACCTGCGCTTTTAACAGCAGCATATCTATTGAATGATGTTCCGTCTAAATCAGTGCCTAAGACTCCATTCGAGATATGGAATGGAAAGAGGCCATATCTTAAAAGATTTAAGATATGGGGTTGTCCAGCTTATGTTAAAAGACATAAACCAGATAAACTAGAGGCACGGTCAGTTTTATTTAAGTTTGTGGGATATCCAAAGAATGGTTATGGATATCTGTTCTACCACACTGAGGAACAGAAGGTGTTTGTTGCTCAGCATGCCGTTTTCTTAGAAATGGAGTTTCTTGCAAAAGAAATTAGTGGGAGCACGATAGAATTGGAAGAAATTCAGCGACCACAAACTGAAACTGAAGATTTGACAGAACCTCAGGATCCAATAACCCCAGACGAACCTCATCCATTCCGCAGATCTGGTAGTATTTCTCATCCGCCCGAGAGATACTACGGTTTTCTCTTAGACGGGGATCGAGAGGATTGCATCTTGGAAGAAGATGACCCTACCAGTTTCAGGCAGGCCATTATCAGTAAGGACTCTGATAAGTGGCTGAAAGCAATGAAATCCGAAATGGAGTCCATGTACACCAATAAAGTGTGTGTTAGTTGTATGTATGCCCTAGAGGCCAGTATTGTACAGATGATGTATATTATATTGGATGCTTGGACATATATAGAGATGACTTTCTTGCTCGATATGATAGTATGCTATCTGGTTGCACTTTATCTTAACATGTACACTTGTCTCTTTAAACTGTCTTATAGTTACATGTTGGTAAAGCCCATAGGATGTGTACTTGACTACCTGGATTATGATGCAGATCATACTAGTGGGGACATGGTAGTCCAAAGGTACATCCTTCAAGGTCCCTAGTCGTGGGTGTATCGAGACGGGGCATCGATATACCAGAGTAGACTAGCGTATACGCTTCTCGACCCATGAGATGGGCGATGGATGATCCCATATCCATTGGTGTTTGACATCAGAGATGGTATACGGGTGCTCAGTGGAGACTGGGTTCACTGGACGGACTCACCGAGAACTCCCAGATGGTATTATACCTCACGTCAGATGGCAGTTCTCAGGTGACACTTGTGCAGGTTAGTCTGTAGACCTGAGATCGTCATAGAGTCTTGTGTGATTCCCACTGTGCTTTAATCTCCACCTTACCACGTCCATGAGGGCATGCAAAATGGTGGTTTTTGGGTACAGTCCCGAGTCACATGGAGGCAATGAGCGATAGGAGGTGTTTCGTCTCTCCCGGTATTGGGGGTTGATGTTGCGCTGAGCTCGATTGGCCGTAACAGGGAAGTCCCTGGCCAGGGCTGATCTGAGATTTGCTGGTAAGTGTTACCAGTAGTTTCTCGACCCGTTATAAGCCTCACATCGGCATGACTTATCGGTTATTGGGGTCTGACGTTTACCACCCCTAGACTTGATATACGACATATCAGACGAACAGACCGGACAGTACGGTAAGTGTTACTGGTTGGATTCACCAGAGTGTGAGTGGGTTTGCTTGTCGATCTTCTGATCGCTCAATACCAGGGTGGCCGTTACGTTTAGCAGACCGCTTGCGGCTTGTGGGTGCTTGATATGATCATCATCTGCTGCCGGCGTATTGACGAGTCTTTAGAGTCCTACACAGAGGTTTCCTGGCTCAAGCGAAACGAAATAGGGGCGCATATGAGATATGTGCGGGACCGAGAATGATGCGTGTATGTGATACCGAATTTCATTCTCGCGATGGGAGTTTCGATTGGTTATATGCGATATAACCTAATTATCGAATCGAAGATTGATTCGATAAGTCGATACATTGGATACTAGTCGGTTATGTGAGACATGACCGGATCATTGAATCAAGTGTTGATTTAATGATTTAATGTATAATTATATATTTGATATATTACTTTGCATTAACTAGTATTGGTTCACTTTAAAAGGATTTTCTCACTTATTGTTCATAAGTTGTATATGTGATATACTTTTGTGCACTACATTGTGTCATGTTTGATGATGCATGTAAATTGGCTTTATGTTAAGACTTATACCATGGTTAGGGTTTTGATTTATTCACTTATTTATTTATCCATTTATTTTGACAAATAAATAAAAGAAAACAAAATGGTTTCCTTTCATCATGAAGCTTGTTGAAGCTTCATGAAGGTTTGACCAATGTGACCATTTTGTCTTCATACTTAACCTTAACCATTCCAAATAACTATGGTCTAATCTCTACACATAACCATGGTTAGAAGATGATAAGTATTCATTTTATTTTTCTAGTTTAAAGAGACTTATCATATTCTATCATATTTTTTCTTCTTCTTCACCATCTTCATGTTCAAGATAAGAAAGCTTGCCTCATCAATGGCATCATGAGCAACCAAGTGAGAAATCCAATTCTAAAGTGAACCCACCTCCTATTTCTTCACCCTCTACCTCTTGCCAAGTAGTATAGGGTGTTTTCTTCACAAGTTTCACAACTTGGTGAAGTCGGAGCTTGATCTTGTGAAGCCTCGACGTAGATCATCTTCGGCACGAAGCCGACGACCTTGCCTGCCCATTTCTCCGATGAAGCCGATGCTTGAGTCCGGGATTCGAGACGGATAGCGAGAGGACGTCTACATGGAGCTAAGGAAGTGGAGAACCGGATCTACAAAGGTTGTAGCTTCTCACTTTTAGTTAAGTCGTTAACTAGTTTAATGTTTCGCCTAAACTCTAGTCGACGAATCCGTATTAGGGTTTCTCTGCACTCATAAAATTTTAAATTGGCATGGTTGATGCCTTGTGAGACCTCTATAGTGTGCCTAGGAACCCTACAGTGGTATCAGAGCCTAGCTAGAGCCTTAGGCGAAGTCTAGACGACGTTTGAAATCCTAACGAACATCGAAACCCATTCCCAAAATGCTCTCTGGAAATTTTCTAAAATTTTGGATTTTTGTCAATTAAAAATATTCGGAAAAATAAGCAGGGTCTTATTTGAATTACTGTGAAAAACGAGGGTCTAAATCCATTAATCCACCGCGGAACCGCGGCACAAGCTAGGCATGTGCGGCAGTTCCGCGGCCGTACTGTCCCCTTGTCTGAAGATTTCTGCACAGTAACTCATATAAATTAATGCTATATTTTCTGGGTATTTTTTATTGTGACTATACAGATGAGTATTCTGGGGTTGTATTGGGAATCAAAGATTCGATCGGATTATCAAATTTTGTCTGTGTGGTTTTCCGGATAATTTTAGAATATGTTAAAAAGTTTGATCGGATGTAAATACCCAATCTTTCCCCTGCCGGGAAATTTCCAATTGTTAGACTTTTCCGTTGTTTAAAGACGTTCTTAGTAGTGCAAGTAACGCGATGGTCCCTCTAGAAGACAACAAACCTTAACTCGATTATGTGACCGTCTTGAACTGCCCTTTGAACCTTAGGGTTTGGGGCAGTACGGCGTGCCGCATGTGAGGCGTTGGCTTGACCCTTCTACGGCTGGACCGTTGGTACTGAGGCATGAAGTGAATGTCTTTGAAATTATTTCATGTGTTGGACGGTTTCGGGAAAACTTGGGTGTTCGAATGTTCGATCGGAAAGTTTAATATTTTCTATTTATCCGGAATGGGATACATTGATTGGAATTCACAAGAAGTTATGAGATAACTAAATGAATGTTATAAATCTAGCCGTTTAGTCTCACTTGATATTGAAAAGAGTTTTTGATAATGAGACTAAAATGCGGGGTTTATAATTGTTAGGCATGTGATGTCTAAGTATTTCATTTGATTAGGCATGCGATGTCTAAAGAGGTTGCGAATTCCAACTGTTGTAGTTTTACATTTTCTTTTCTGTGACCGTAAGTGTAGCATGTTGATATCGCCGGTTTCGTTGCTATACGTCAACGACAATTGGGGTATGCATACTTACTTACGTTGATGACATATGATGTTATGTGTTGCTGGATATGTTATATTGGATCTTCGTGTTCGAATAGCCGGGGGGTTTTATGTGAGATGAGTGTTTATCATTTTCATTCATGTAAAAACTTGTATGTAATATTCTTTTATTTGGGGCACTTCCAGATTGCGGAAGTTGTCACATTTTGTATATTATTTACTTTTCCGCATTAGGATAGACCCAACGAGGGGCGCACAAGTAACCGGGTTGTGGGGTCCAGTGGGAGACCAACTCGAGGTGTCGAGTCCGGGTCTCCTAACCCTAGAATTGGTAGGGTTGCTTGCCGCCCTCGTTGGGGTCTAGGGGTGTGGGATTGGCTGTTCATCACGACCGTGGAATCCGTGTTTTATACTGGCTCGTATTGAAAACACGGACGTCCTAGTATATCCAATGTTTCATATGTTTCTTCTGCTGCGATATCTGTGATGCGATCATGTGATGTTCTGTGATGGATACTGTATATAGTATATATGATATATTATATAGAAGTTACTTATGTTTTACACGCGCGCTAGCCCTGCCCCGCTCTGCCGTTAGTTACCTAACCTAACGGTGCACGAGGGGACATCGAGGCGAATGCGGATGGCATAAGTGTACGTCGTATTTATCTGTGATGTTTAGGTATATAAATGATGGGACTTCATTAATGTGATTAATAAAAGAAAAGAAACCTAAGATGTTGTGGAATCGAATTTCAAAATAAAACAGGTAGCTACAGTTCTTGCTTTGCACGGCGATATATATGATATATCCCGCACCTCATTCGTCGAGGAAAGGACCGAGATCCCTTCACCGGGAGTGACTCCTTTAGCAATAACTGGAAGATGCTACACACTCGGTTTGTCTTTTGATTGCTTTTAAGAGTTTTTTCTTTGCACAGTGATATATATGATATATCCCGTACCTCATTCGACGAGGAAAGGACCGACGATCCCTTCACCGGGAGTGACTCCTTTAGCAAAACTAGAAAAGCCTCAAAAACACTCCATTTCAAAATTCATTTGATTCTACAACGATATCAAGTTCATTACGCAATAGGTTTTCAGAAAAACCTGTCGTAGCCCTCCGTCATTTTAGATAAGAACTGTTTAGTATTCGTGCTATGTTTGTTGGCCTTTATCAAGGCATAGTGTGCGGTAGCTGAATAGTGCTTATCTGCTTATGCATGTGATGCAGATTGTTTCAGGGTAGTCGTATGACCTTGTTGGCCTTTGTCAAGGGTCGTGCGGGTGGGTTTGATTCAATCAAGAAATGACGGGTTGAACTTGACTAGCATCCTGTGATTTGTTGGCCTTTGTCAAGGTCATAGGATACTAGGGGCAAAATTTTATCGGGAATTTCAAGTGTTGAAATTTGCAATGAGATTGCATACCTTCTATGAGATAGTTGGATCCCGATACCCACTGGGAGTAAGAGTTACTCCTGGGAGAGTTTTACACATTACAATTAGCCGATCATGTAGGTGTATAGAAAGGTGTTAACGAGGTTACGCCTCTGGGAAAACGAGGTTTACATTAATTAGGTTCGGACGAAAGCACGGGGGACCTCCCTCAAAGTACCGACACTGGCCTGGCTGAAAGATCGACGAAGTTGTAGGGTGTAATTAATCCCGGCTAGTCTTTCCTTTTAGGGTTTGAAGGAAGATTTGATAAAACCAGTGGGAACCATCCTGATTAGATAAGATAATAACCAATCTGATCTTGCAAGAGCATACGCTAAAGTGTTTTCTTCTCTCTCTCTCCAGGTAGCGACCATGTCAGGGCATAATCAAGATAATAATATGGATGTATTGACTGAACCCGCATGTTATACTGTGCTGGGGAACGTTGGTTCCGTTCTTTCTTATAAGAGTTATAGGACTGAAAAGGATATAGGGGAATACCAGGATTCCCATGCCACCCGATTGAAGAAAGTACATGTTGATGCATTTTCTTCTGGTGTGTTCGTTACAGAGAACCGTTTCTCCATTTGCCCTACGTCCTGAGTATTAGATACCGGGTCAGGATCCCATATATGTAATCAGTTACATGGGCTTAGGAAAGGTAGAGAACTTGGAGAAGGTGATAAAGACATTAGAGTTGGAAATGGTGCAATTGTTGCAGCTAAGAATGTCGGGGAATATCACTTTGTATTACCAACTGGTAATACATTGGTTCTGAACGAATGCTATTACATGCCGAACCTGATATGCAACATTATATCGGTTTCATTGTTGAGTAAAGAGGGATATAATTTTGTATTACAAGACAATGTTATGAACATTTTCCGTAACCAAAAGTTGGTTGGATCAGGCACGTTGTGCAATGGCATTTATGTTCTAAATCAATCAACAGTTCTGAGCCTAACAAACACACACAAGAGGAAAAGTTCTGAACTGAACGAATCCTTCTTGTGGCATTGTAGACTGGGTCACATCAATGCAACACGACTAGCCAAGTTGCATAAGGATGAATATTTAAATCCGTTTGAATTTTCATCTTATGACACTTGCCGGTCATGTCTCAAAGTCAAGATGACCAAAACTACGTTTACGGGACACGGAGAAAGAGTTACCGAACTCTTGGGACTTATACATAGTGATGTATGCGGTCCCATGTCTACACATGCCAGGGATGGTTCTTCGTACTTCATTACATTCATTGACGATCTCTCTAGATTCGGATATGTGTTCCTGATGAAACACAAATCAGAAGCTTTTGAGAAATTTAGAGAATATAAAAAGGAAGTCGAGAACCAAACCGGAAAAAGTATTAAAATCCTTCGATCTGATCGAGGAGGAGAATACTTAAGCAATAATTCCTGGACTTCTTAAAAGAGAATGGGATTCTCTCTCAGCTGACTCCTCCATATACACCACAGTACAACGGTGTATCAGAACGGAGGAACCGCACGCTATTAGATATGGTGCGCTCTATGATGAGCACAGCTGAGTTACCTATTTCCTTCTGGGAATATGCGCTGGAGACAGCAGCATACCTATTGAATCAAGTTCCATCTAAATCTGTACCTACCACACCATATGAGATATGGAGTGGGAAGAGACCATGTCTTAAACGAGTTAAGATATGGGGTTGCACGGCCTATGTCAAAAGGCAAAATCCGGACAAACTCGAGGCACGGTCAGTTCTATGCAAGTTTGTGGGATATCCCAAACATTCACATGGATATCTTTTCTACCATACAGAGGAACAAAAAGTGTTTGTTTCTCGACATGCCACCTTTTTGGAAAAGGAATTTCTTGCAAAAGAAATTAGTGGCGATAAAGTAGAACTGGAAGAAATTCCGGCTACACAAACTCAAACTGAAGATTTAGTAGAACCAGAGGATTCAGTAGCTCCCGACAAACCTCAGCCTCTCCGCCGATCTAGTAGGGTTCCTCGCCAACCTGAGAGATACTACGGTTTTCTCATGGATGGTGGCAGCGAGGATTGCATCATAGAGGATGATGACCCAACTAGTTTCGAGCAGGCCATCACGAGTAAGGACTCAGTGAAATGGCTGGATGCTATGCGGTCCGAGATGGAATCCATGTACACCAACAAAGTTTGGACTTTGGATGTTGCTCCTGAAGGGGTAAAACCCATTGGGAGCAAGTGGATCTTCAAGAAAAAACTTGGTGTAGATGGGAAAGTGGAGACTTTCAAAGCTAGACTTATTGCAAAGGGTTTTCGTCAAAGACCAGGTGTGGACTATGACGAAACCTTTTCTCCAGTGGCTATGCTTAAATCCATCTGGATTATGCTTGCCATCGCTGCATATCATGATTACGAAATCTGGCAAATGGATGTTAAGACCGCCTTTCTAAATGGTGATTTAGAAGAGTGCGTGTACATGACTCAGCCAGAGGGCTTCGTAGACAGTGGGAGTAGCGGGAAGGTGTACAAGCTGCTTAAATCCATTTATGGATTAAAGCAAGCATCGCGGAGTCGGAACATCTGCTTTGACGTCATTATCAAAGAGTTTGATTTCGTCAAAAATCCATATGAACCTTGTATCTACAAGAAGGTGGCAGAGAGTAAGATTGTCTTCCTCGTATTGTACGTGGACGACATACTCTTGATAGGAAATGATATTCCTATGCTGCAATCGGTCAAGCTCTTCTTATCACAAAGATTCTCAATGAAAGATCTTGGTGATGCCTCCTGCATATTGGGGATTAGGATCTATAGAGATAGATCCAAACGGATATTAGGATTGTCCCAATCCAGGTACATTGACACCATACTAAAGAGGTTTAGTATGGAAGAATCCAAGCATGGGAACTTGCCCACGATCTCTGGAGTCGCTCTCTCCAAAGAGATGTCTCCCAAGACTGATTTGGAGAGAGCTCGCATGCAAGGGATACCCTATGCTTCGGCTGTAAGCTCTATCATGTATGCGATGCTATGTACCTGACCCGATGGAGCATACTCACTAAGTGTAGTGAGCAGGTATCAAGCTGATCCTGGAGAGAGTCACTGGACAGCTGTGAAGAGCATTCTCAAGTACTTGCGAAGGACTAAAGAGATGCTCTTGGTGTATGGTAACGGAGAACTTCAAGTGGAGTCCTTTACCGATTCGAGCTTCCAGAGTGATAAGGATGACTCTAAGTCACAGTCGGGATTTGTCTTTACCCTTTACGGAGGGGCGGTTAGCTGGAAGAGTTCCAAGCAGGAAACCGTGGCAGACTCGACGATGGAGGCTGAATACATCACTGCCTACGATGCTGCTAAAGAGGTTGTCTGGATCAAGAAGTTCATTACTGAACTTGGAGTGGTTCCATCCATTGAGCATCCAATACCTTTGTATTGCGATAACAATGGAGCGGTGGCTTTGGCCAAGGAACCCAGGTCCCACCAGCGATCCAGGCATATTCTGAGGCGGTATCACCAGATCCAGGAGATAATTGATCGCCGGGAGATCGAGGTCAAAAGGGTTGACACGAAGAACAACACAGCGGATCCACTCACGAAGGCCATACCCCAGATACAGTTTGAGAGACTCTTCGGGATGCTCGGTATGCGATACTACAGCAGCTGGCCCTGGTGCAAGTAGGAGATTGTTAGTTGTATGTATGCCCTAGAGGCCAGTATTGTACAGATGATGTATATTATATTGGATGCTTGGACATATATAGAGATGACTTTCTTGCTCGATATGATAGTATGCTATCTGGTTGCACTTTATCTTAACATGTACACTTGTCTCTTTAAACTGTCTTATAGTTACATGTTGGTAAAGCCCTTAGGATGTGTACTTGACTACCTGGATTATGATGCAGATCATACTAGTGGGGACATGGTAGTCCAAAGGTACATCCTTCAAGGTCTCTAGTCGTGGGTGTATCGAGACAGGGCATCGATATACCAGAGTAGACTAGCGTATACGCTTCTCGACCCATGAGATGGGCGATGGATGATCCCATATCCACTGGTGTTTGACATCAGAGATGGTATACGGGTGCTCAGTGGAGACTGGGTACACTGGACGGACTCGCCGAGAACTCCCAGATGGTATTATACCTCATGTCAGATGGCAGTTCTCATGTGACACTTGTGCAGGTTAGCCTGTAGACCCGAGATCGTCATAGAGTCTTGTGTGATTCCCACTGTGCTTTGATCTCCACCTTACCACATCCATGAGGGCATGCAAAACGGTAGTTTTTGGGTACAGTCCCGAGTCACATGGAGGCAATGAGCGATAGGAGGGGTTTCGTCTCTCCCGGTATTGGGGGTTGATGTTGCGCTGAGCTCGATTGGCCGTAACAGGGAAGTCCCTGGCCAGGGCTGATCTGAGATTTGCTGGTAAGTGTTACCAGTAGTTTCTCGACCCGTTATGAGCCTCACATCGGCACGACTTATCGGTTATTGGGGTCTGACGTTTACCACCCCTAGACTTGATATGCGACATATCAGACGAACAGACCGAACTGTACGGTAAGTGTTACTGGTTGGATTCACAGGAGTGTGAGCGGGCTTGCTCGTCGATCTTCTGATCTCTCAATACCCGGGTAGCCGTTACGTTTACCAGACCACTTACGACTTGTGGGTGCTTGATATGTTCATCATCTGCTGCCGGCGTATTGACGAGTCTTTAGAGTCCTACATAGAGGTTTCCTGGCTCAAGCGAAACGAAATAAGGGCGCATATGAGATATGTGCGGGACCGAGAATGATGCGTGTATGTGATACCGTATTTCATTCTTGCGATGAATGTTTCGATTGGTTATATGCGATATAACCTAGTTATCGAATCGAAGATTGATTCGATAAGTCGATACATTGGATACTAGTCGGTTATGTGAGACATGACCGGATCATTGAATCAAGTGTTGATTTAATGATTTAATGTATAATTATATATTTGATATATTACTTTGCATTAACTAGTATTGGTTCACTATAAAAGGATTTTCTCACTTGTTGTTTATAAGTTGTATATGTGATATACTTTTGTGCACTACATTGTGTCATGTTTGATGATGCATGTAAATTGGCTTTGTGTTAAGACTTATACCATGGTTATGATAATGGTTAGGGTTTTGATTTATTCACTTATTTATTTATCCATTTATTTTGACAAAAAAATAAAAGAAAACAAAATGGTTTCATTTCATCATGAAGCTTGTTGAAGCTTCATGAAGGTTTGACCAATGTGACCATTTTGTCTTCATACTTAACCCTAACCATTCCAAATAACTATGGTCTAATCTCTACACATAACCATGGTTAGAAGATGATAAGTATTCATTTTATTTTTCTAATTTAAAGAGACTTATCATATTCTATCATATTTTTTCTTCTTCTTCACCATCTTCATCTTCAAGATAAGAAAGCTTGCCTCATCAATGGCATCTTAAGCAAACAAGTGAGAAATCCAATTCTAAAGTGAACCCACCTCCTATTTCTTCACCCTCTACCTCTTGCCAAGTAGTATAGGGTGTTTTATTCACAAGTTTCACAACTTGGTGAAGTCGGAGCTTGATCTTGTGAAGCCTCGACGTAGATCATCTTCGGCACGAAGCTGACGACCTTGCCCGCCCATTTCTCCGATGAAGCCGATGCTTGAGTCCGAGATTCGAGACGGACAGCGAGAGGACGTCTGCGTGGAGCTAAGGAAGTGGAGAACTGGATCTACAAAGGTTGTAGCTTCTCACTTTTAGTTAACTCGTTAACTAGTTTAATGTTTCGCCTAAACTCTAGTCGACGAATCCGTATTAGGGTTCTCGGCACTCATAAAATTTTAAATTGCCATGGTTGATGCCTTGTGAGACCTATATAGTGTGCCTAGGAACGCTACAGTGTGGACCTTGGATATTGCTCCACCTGGGGTAAAACCCGTTGGATGCAAATGGATCTACAAAAGGAAACTTGGTGTAGATGGGCATGTGGAGACCTATAAGGGTAGACTCGTTGCAAAAGGTTTTCGTCAAAGACCTGGTGTGGACTATGACGAAACTTTTTCTCCAGTGGCTATGCTCAAATCCATTCGGATCCTACTTGCCATTTCTGCCTTCCGTGACTATGAAATCTGGCAGATGGACGTTAAAACCGCTTTTCTAAACGGCTGTTTGGAAAAGTGCGTTCACATGGATCAGCCAGAAGGTTTCGTAGACAGTGGGAGCAGCGGGAAGGTGTTCAAGTTGCTTAAATCCATTTATGGATTAAAGCAGGCATTGCGGAGCTGGAACATCTGTTTTGATGAGGCAATCAAGGAATTTGATTTCATCAAGAACGAAGATGAACCTTGTGTCTATAAGAAGATTGTAGGACGAACTGTCATGTTCCTAGTCTTGTACGTGGACGACATTCTTTTGATACGAAATGACATTCCTATGCTAAAATCGGTCAAGTTATTCTTGTCACAACGGTTCTCCATGAAGGACCTGGGTGATGCCTTGTACATTCTGGGGATCAAGATCTACAGAGATAGATCCAGGAGACAGCTGGGACTTTCGCAGTCCAAGTACATAGAGACCGTACTAAAGAGATTTAGTATGGAAGATTCCAAGCGCGGTAATATACCCGCATTGCACAGAATCACCCTCTCCAAGAAGATTTCTCCTAAGACTGACGAGGAGAGGGTTCGCATAAGCACTATACCCTACGCTTCGGCGGTAAGATCTATAATGTATGCGATGCTATATACAAGACCAGATGTGGCTTACACGCTGAGCGTGGTGAGCCGGTATCAGTCAGACCCAGGTGAGGGCCACTGGACAGCAGTGAAGAACATTCTCAAGTACCTGAAAAGGACTAAGGAGATGTTCCTGGTTTACGGTAATGGAGACCTCAGGGTCGAGTCCTTTCCCGATTGAAGCTTCCAGAGTGACAAAGATGACAGCAAGTCTGTCTCGGGTTTTGTGTTTACCCTCAACGGAGGGGAGGTATGTTGGAGGATTTCCAAACAGGATACCGTCGCAGACTCGACGATGGAGGCTGAATACATTACTGCAAGCGATGCTGCAAAAGAGGCGGTCTGGATGAAGAAGTTCATTAGTGAACTTCAGGTGGTTCCGTCCATTGTTGAACCAATACCTTTATATTGCGATAGCAATGGGGCTATAGATTTAGCGAAGGAACCAAGGCCCCAATAGAAATCCAGACACATCTTGAGGCGGTATCACCTGATCAGGGAGATCATTGATCGCCAGGAGATCGAGGTACGGAGAGTGGACACAAAAGACAACACGGCGGATCCATTCACAAAGCCCCTCCCTCAAATACAGTTCGAGTGACTTTTTGAGATATTGGGTATGCGGTATGCCAATTACTGGCCTTTAATGCAAGTGGGAGATTGTTAGATATGTATGCCCTAGAGGCCATTATTGTATAGTACTAGTTTGTATAATACATTTTGGAATCTTGGGATATATATATGGTTTTACGACAGTCTTTCTCAATATTGTAGTATGCTACTTGGTTTCATTCTATCTTAATATGTGTATATGTTTCTTTTAACATATCGCTAAAAACATATTGGTAGAGCCCTTACGATTTTTGCTTGACTACCGGCGTTGTGATGGCGATCACACTAGTGGGGGCTGGGTAGTCTATAAGCACATCCTTATTTTAGTCCCTAGTCATAGGATTATCGAGACAGGGCATCGATACTCTAGAGTACACTGGTTCATACGCTTCTCTTCCCAGCATGGGAGATGGTCTGTCCCACAGCCATCAGTACGTCGTACTGGAGATAGTATGCAGGTTCGTGTTAGGTTACGAGTACACTAGACAGGACTCGTCGGGAACTGTTGGTTGGTATTATACCTATCGTCAGTTAACAGTTCCCAGGTGACATGAGTACAGCTTAGTCCGCTGACTTGACACTGTCACTTCGCCTCGAGTGTGTTCCCACTGTTATTAGATTACTACCCTACCACGGCTCTACCGAGTCATGCAAACATATAGTAGTTGGGTGCAGTCCCGAAGCACTTGGAGGCAGTGACGGTTAGACAGGATTCATCTCTCCCAGTATTAGGAATTGATATCGCGCTG
This sequence comes from Agapanthus africanus, assembly GCA_030015575.1. Taxonomy (NCBI): domain Eukaryota; kingdom Viridiplantae; phylum Streptophyta; class Magnoliopsida; order Asparagales; family Amaryllidaceae; genus Agapanthus; species Agapanthus africanus. The sequence goes on from CM057337.1 coordinate 548,199,281, forward strand.
TGTCTAGGAGAGCCATTACACATTGTCGTCCCTGGCCAGGGAAAGCGAGAATTGCTGGTAGGTTTTCCAGTAGATTCTCAGGGTGTTTTGGGGTACACTCCGACACGACTTGTACCACTATTAGGGGACTGACCTTTACCGCCCCCTAGGCCCGCCATGCGATATTCTCAGACGAACAGACCGGACTGTACGGAGATTGTCACATTCAGGCTCAGTAGGAGTTAGGATGGGTTCACCTCATCAGTCTTCTTGTCGGCACCTACCTGGGGACCGTTACGTACAACTAGCACCGCTTGCGGCCTATGGTTAAACCCACTGCCAGCGTAGTGTTGAGCCTTTAGAGACCCACAAAGAGGGTTACTCGCCTTGGGCAAAACTGAGTAGAGGTCGCATGGTTTTGCGACAGGGTTCGTTCACATCCGTGCACTTGTGCACGTTTGGTGTCCAGACAGTTGTTACTAGCGGACTTTGGTTTAAGCCAGATCCTAGTACTTGTTTTGAGGTTGGTTTTGTCTCAGTGTATTCGTGTTCCTTGGAACATGGATGCGGGAGTGTATGCACAGTTGACAGAGACAGAGGCAGAGGCAGAGGATTCTCATTAGGGTTGTTAACCATTTGACTTTGGTTGACTTGTTGACCGTTGACTTTTTCTAAACCCTAATGAGAATGAGAAATAATATGATTAATAATATTAATTAAGGATTATTGTGTCATGGTTAAGTTGAATATTTGACTTTTGTTCACTTGTTGACTTTGTTGACCGGTTGACCATTGTTGACTTGTTGACCATCATCATTTCATTGCTATATTTTTGTTTACTTGTTGTTCTTTACAAAATACAATAATAGCATGAAATGATAGTGGTCATTGAAACTAACCATCACAATACTTTAATTATTATTATTATCATTATTGTTTTTGCTTTTGTGAGCATGGTTGCATTATGAGAGCTCATTCCATCATCTTCTTTCTCTCTCATGAAAAAAGCTCTCCCTTTTCCTCTCTCAAGGTTCAAGTGTTCCATGAGTTGGAAATCATGAACCTTTGAGGCAAAACCACAATTACTCCTCTCTACTCATTCTAAGGTTATAGGTTTAGCACACCAAGCACCATAGTTGTCTCTAGTTTGAGATAGGAGCTCAAGTTCGAGGCCCTCGGGTGGATCCATCTACGACAAAGAGGAGACGACGAGGAGAAGTCGTTCAAGCCACTACGAGGAGCAAGCAAGGAGGTGAACCACCAAAAGAAGAGAAGGAGTTCAAGACCTAGGTATAACCATTCTACATAGTAGATAATACTTGTAGTATATTTGTTAGTTCTTGTTTAGCAAACGATCCTCTTTGGACGGTCCATGTTGCCTAGTTAGGAAAATTTTTCGTTTTACCTATTCCGCCTCCCCGAAATGGCCGGGGGGGGAGGTAACGTGGACCTAACAGGTTGTGGAAATATTCGATGTTTGGGGTATTGATTTTAAGGGCCCTTTTCCCAACTCCTTTGGGAATTTATATACCTTGTTAGAGGTTGATTATGTCCCGAAATGGGTGGAAGCAATACCGTGTTGCACTAATGACAACAAAGTTGTCATTAAGTTCCTTAAAAAAAATATCTTTTCGCGATTCGGACACCCTCGCGCTATAATTAGCGACAACGAGACACATTTCTGTAATCGATGTTTCGAGAGTTTGATGCGGAAATATTCAATCACTCACAAACTTTCTACGCCCTATCATCCCCAAGCAAGCGGGCAAGCTGAGATCTCAAATAAGCAGATCAAACAAATTTTGGAGAAGACGGTTTCTAAAAACCGTAAAGATTGGTCAACCAAATTGACGGATGCTATTTGGGCATTCCGCACCACTTATAAGACCGATCTTGGTATGCATCCATACCGCCTTGTGCTTGGGAAGGCATGCCACCTTCCTGTCGAGATCGAACATAAAGCAATATGGGCTATTAAAGAGCTTAACTTCGATTTTGATCATGCAGGCAGCTATCGGAAGCTGCAATTGAACTAGCTAAGTGAACTCCGCGATTATCATGTCCCGAAAGTACGGAATATGACCAGCACTTAAACTACAAAACGTCTCGAGGCGTACGTAATCAAAGTAAGCCAAAAACCCAGAAATCCAAACCAAGAAAAGTAGTGGAGTGAAGGAAAACCAATGTAAATCAAGTAGTTTGCAACATACGCCGAAATATGCATTTTAAAATCACAAGTCTTTTATAAAAATTTCGGCAGAGTTTCCTTTGTAAAAACTGACCCCAAACGGGTACAAAACCTGATAAAGCATATATAATGAAAAATTAATCCCCAAGCGGGAGCTAGCTCTTCGTCAATCGACGGTCACAACCACACAAGCAATATAATATACAACGCCGAAAGGCGAGGATCACAACAGAAAAAGAAACTCAACAGCATGAAATCCACAGAAATATAACGCGCGACTCTAAGGTCGAAAGAAAAAACATCACTGGTCTGTATCTGAATTAAATACATGTTTGATTGATGGAACTGTTAGTTGTATGTATGCCCTAGAGGCCATTACTGTACATTGGATGTATATTGTAGTGGATGCTGGGACATATATAGGGAGGACTTTCTTGCTCGACATGATAGTATGCTATCTGGTTACTTTTTACCTTAACGTGTACATTGATTGTCTCTCTGTTACATATTGGTAAAGCCCTTAGGATGTGTACTTGACTACCTGGACTATGATGCGGATCATACTAGTGGGGACATGGTAGTCCATAAGTACATCCTTCAAGGTCCCTAGTCGTGGGTGCATCGAGACGGGGCATCGATATACCAGAGTAGACTAGCGTATACCTTCTCGACCCATACAGATGGGCGATGGATGATCCCATATCCATTGGTGTTTGACATCAAAGATGATATACGGGTGCTCAGTGGAGACTGGGTACACTGGACGGACTCGCCGAGAACTCCCAGATGGTATTATACCTTACGTCAGATGGCAGTTCTCTGGTGACACTGGTACAGAGTAGTCTGTTGACCCGAGATCGTCATAGAGTCTTGTGTGGTTCCCACTGTGCTTTGATTTCCATATTACCACGTCCAAGAGGGCATGCAAAACGGTGGTTTTTGGGTACAGTCCCGAATCACATGGAGGCAATGAGCGATAGGAGGGGATTCGTCTCTCCCGGTATAAGGAGTTGATGTTGCGCTGTGTTCGATTGGCTATAACCGGAAATCCCTGGCCAGGGTTGCTGAGATATACTGGTAAGTATTACCAGTAGTTTCTCGAACTGTTATAGACCTCAGATTGACACGACTTATCGAGCTATTGGGGTCTGACGTTTACCACCCCTAGGCGAGATATGCGACATATCAGACGAACAGACCGGACTGTACGGTAAGTGTTACTGGTTGGATTCACAGGAGTGTGAGCGGGCTTGCTCGTCGATCTTCTGATCACTCAATACCCGGGTGGCCGTTACGTTTAGCAGACCGCTTGCGGCTTGTGGGTGTTTGATATGATCATCACCTGCTGCCGGCGTATTGACGAGTCTTTAGAGTCCTACACAGAAGTTTCCTGGCTCAAGCAAAACGAAATAGGAGCGCATATGAGATATGTGCGGGACCGAGAATGATACCAGTATGTTATACTATATTCGATTCTCGCGATTTGTGACATTGATCGGTTATATGCGATATAGCCGAGTTATCGGATCAAGTGTTGATTCGATAAGTAGTTACTGTTGATATTAGTCGGTTATATGCGATATGACCGGATCATTAAATCAAGTGTTGATTTAATGATTTAATGCATAATTATATATTTGATATATTACTTTGCATTAACTAGTATCGGTTCACTTTAAATGGATTTTCGCACTTGGATGTACAAGTTGTATATGTGATATACTTTTTGTGCAAATGATTGTATCATGTTTGATGATACATGTTTACTTGGTTAGGTTAAACAAATGATTAAGGTTTTGTTTATCCATTACTTATTTATTCATTTATTTATTTGGTTATTCATTTTGGAAAATAAATGGCATGAAAAGGAAATGGTGGCTTGATTTGTTTTGTTGAAGCTTCATGAAGCTTTGACCTAAGTGACCATTTTGTCTCATGCTTAACCCTAACCACTCCTTTTAACCCTAGTTCATTCTCTACACTTGACCATGGTTGTATTATGATAAGTATTGTTTTTATTTTCTATTTTAAAAACAACTTATCATAATTTTTCATCTTCTTCTTCTTCTTCTTCTTCTTCACATGAAGAAGCTTGCCTCCATCAATGGCAACTTGAGAAAATGAGTGAGAAATCCAATTCTAAAGTGAACCCATTTCCTATTTCTTCATCCTCTACCTCTTGCCAAGTAGTAGAGTGTGTTTTCTTCACAAGTTTCATGACTTGGTGAAGTGGGAGCTTGATCTTGTGATGCCTCGACGTTGATCATCTTCGACACGAAGCCGACGACCTTGCCCGCCCATTTCTCCGATGAAGCCGACGCAAGAGCCTGGGATTCGATTTGGACAGCGAGGAGACTTCATTGCGGAGCTATGTAGGTGGAGGACCGGATCTACAAAGGTTGTATTTCCGTTCTTTAAGTTAAGTTGTTAACTAGTTTCATTTTTCGCCTAATATCTAGTTAACGATCCCTAGTCTAGGGTTTCTCGGCACCGTAAAATTTGAAATTGGCATGGTTGATGCCTTGTGAGACCTCTTGGGAGTGCCTAGGAACCCTACAGTGGTATCACAGCCTAGCTAGAGCCTTAGGCGATGCGTAAACGGAGTTAGAAGTCCGATCGACCCGAAACCCCGACTTTAAACGGCTGTGTGGACATTTTTGAAAAACTGGGATTTTTCCAGATTAAAAATTCCTAAAAAATTCAGCAGGAAGACCTAAGAATTATGGTGCAAAACGAGCTCATGATGCGTCTAAACCGCCGCGGAAACGCGGCAGAAGCATGGCTTCTGCCGCGGTTCCGCCGCCTACTGTTCACAATGCACAATATTTTTTGCACAGTAATTCCTCTTTTCTGATGCTGGATTTTATGGGAATTTTTAAATATCACTCAAGAGTTGAGTTTTCTGGGTTGTATTGGGGACTCGGTGTTTCGACCGGATTTTCTAATTTTGTCTGTGTGCCTTTCCGGATAATTTTTAAATATGTTAAAAAGTTCGACCGGATATAAATACCCAACTTTTCCCCTGCCGGAAAATTTCCATGTGTTGGATTTTTCTGAGGTTTAAAGACGTTCTAAGTAGTGCAAGTAACGCGATGGTCCCTTTAGAAGACAACAAACCTTAACTCAATTATGTGACCGTCTTTAACTGCCCTTTGAACCTTCGGGTTTGGGGCAGTACGGCGTGCCAAATGTGAGGCGTTGGCTTGACCCTTCTACGGCTGGACCATTGGTACTGAGGCATGAATGTTCTTAGACTTGTTTCATGTGTTGATCTGTATCGGGAAAACTTGGGTGTTTGAATGTTCGATTGGAAAGTTTAATATTTTCTAATTATCTGGAATGTGATACAATAATTGGAATTCACAATCAGTTATGAGATAACTGAATGAATGTTATAAATCTAGCGGTTTAGTCTCACTTGACCGGTTGCCACGGAATTTTGATGTGATCAAAAGTCCGTCGCAATCACGTAGCGTACGCGGATACTCGCCGGGTAAACTTAATAGACAGCCTCACTCCATAGCCCCGACCAAGTGACTGTAGGAGAACCCCGTCACCGAAAGCATCCGTTCGGGTGCTCGCGGTAGCTGTGTTCCGCCTTGGTGCACTTCGTCGACGGCATCGGGGGTGCGACCGCCTACTGAAGTTTGCTACGAGTATTCGATCAAAATGTCGGGAATCTTGTTGAATTGCCCGACTTGATATTGAAAAGTTTTTTCGATTTTGAGACTAAAATGCGGGGTTTATAATTGTTAGGCATACGATGTCTAAAGAATTCATTTGATTAGGCATGCAATGTCTATGGAGATTGCGGATTCCAACTGTTGTAGTTTTACACTTTCTTTTCTGTGACCGTAAGTGTAATATGTGATATCGTCAGTTTTGTTGCTATATGTCAACGACAATTGGGATGCGCATATGTACTTACGTTGATGACATGTGATGTTATGTGTTGCTGGATATGTTATATTGGATCGTCGTGTTTGAATAGCCGGGGTTTTTTTTATGTGAGATGAGTGTTTTTCATTTTCATTCATGTAAAAACTTGTATGTAATATTCTTTTATTGGGGCACTTCCAGGTTGCGGAAGATGTCACCCTTTGTATATTATTTACTTTTCCGCACTAGGATAGACCCAAGGAGGAGAGCACAAGTAACCGGGTTCTGGAGTCCAGTGGGAGACCAACTCGAGGAGTCGAGTCCGGGTCTCCTAACTCCAGAATTGGTAGGGTTGCCTGTCGCTCTCGTAAGGGTCTAGGGGTGTGGGTTTGGCTATTCATCACGACCGTGGAATCCGTGTTTTATACTGGCTTGTATTGAAAACACGGACGTCCTAGTATATCCAATATTTCATATGTTTCTTCTGCTGCGATATCTGTGATGTGATCATGTGATGTTCTGTGATAGATACAGTATATAGTATATATGATATATTATATAGGCGTTACTTATGTTTTACACCCGCGCTAGCCCTGCCCCGCTCTGCCGTTAGTTACCTAACCTAACGGTGCACGAGGGGACATCGAGGCGAATGCGGATGGCATAAGTGTATGTCGTATTTATCTGTGATGTTTAGGTGACTTAAATGATAGGACTTTGTTAATGAGATTAATGAAATAAAAGAAACCTAAGATGTTGTGGAATCGAATTTCAAAAATAAAACAGGTAGCTACAGTTCTTGCTTTGCACAGCGGTATATGTGATATATCCTGCACCTTATTTGATAAGGATAGGACCGAGATCCCTTCACCGGGAGTGACTCCATTAGCAATAACTGGCTGATGCTACACACTCGGTTTGTCTTTTGATTGCTTTTAAGTGTTTTTGCTTTGCACAGTGATATATATGATATATCCCGCTCCTCATTCGACGAGGAAAGGACCAACGATCCCTTCACCGGGAGTGACTCCTTTAGCAAAACTAGAAAAGCCTCAAAAGCACTCCATTTCAAAATCATTTGATTCTACAACGATATCAAGTTCATTACGCAATAGGTTTTCAGAAAAACCTGTCGCAGCCCTCCGTCATTTCAGATAAGTAGTATATAGTATTCGTGCTGCATTTGTTGGATTTCGTCAAGGTGCAGTGTGCGGTAGCTATATGCTGCTTATCTGCTAGCATACGATGCGATTGGATTAGGGTAGTCGTGCGGCTTTGTTGGCTTTCGTCAAGGGTCGTGCGGGTGGGTTTAATTCAATCAAAAATGTACGGGTTGAACTTGACTAGCGCGCTATGGTTTGTTGGCTTTCGTCAAGGTCATAGCACGTTAGGGGCAAAATATTATCGGGAATTTCAAGTGTTGAAATTTGCAATGAGATTGCATACTTTCTCTGAGATAGTTGGATCCCGATACCCGCTGCGAGTAAGTGTTACTCATGGGAGAGTTTTATACATTACAATTAGCCGATCAAGTAGGTGTCTAGAAAGGTGTCAACGAGGTTATGCCTCTGGGAAAACGAGGTTTACATTAATTAGGTTCGTGCGAAAGCACGGAGGACCTCCCTCAAAGTTCCGACACTGGCCTGGCTGAAAGATTGGTGAACTTGTAGCGTGTAATTAATCCCGGCTAGTCTTTCCTTTTAGGGTTTGAAGGAAGATTTGATAAAAAGCAGTGGGAGCCATCCTGATTAGATAAAATAATAACCAATCTATTCTTGCAAGAGAGCACGCTGAGTGTTTTCTTCTCTCTCTCTCCAGGTAGCGACCATATCACGCCTTAATTAAGATAATAATACGGATTATTAACCGAACCCGCTTGTTATACTGAGCTGGGGAACGTTGGTCCCGCTCCAACTTGTAATCGTTATAAGACAGAGCAGGAAATTGGGGAATACCAGATTTCCCGTACCCCCCAAACGAAGAGAGTGTATGCTGATGCATCATCTTCGGGTGTGTTCATTACAAAGAACTGTTTCTCTGTATCCTCTACGTCCTGGGTATGTGATACCAGATCAGGATCCCAGATATGTAATCTGTTACATAGGGCTACAGAAAGGTAGAGAACTGAGAACGGGTGATAAGTTTCATGAAGCAGAAACCGGGGCAAGTGTTGCAGCCAACTCTGTTGGTCACTGTCACCCTGTATTACAAATACATTGATTCTGAACAAATGTTATTAGATACCGAACCTGATATACAAAATCATATCAGTCTCTTTATTAGTAAAGAAATGATAAAATTTTGTATTGTTGGATAATGTTTTGAACATTTCCTATATCAAAAGTTGATCAATTCAGGTACGTTATCTAAAAGCATTAATGTTCTAAATCAAACTACAGTTCTTAGTATACTGAACACAAACAAGAGGAAGAGTTCAGAAACGAACGAATTCTTCTTGAGGTATTGTAGACTAGGTCCGATCAATGTGACCCGACTAGCTAGAGTTACATAAAGATGCATATTTAAATTAGTTTGAATTTACATCTTGTGAAACTCGCCAGTCATGTCACAAAGATAAGATGACCATAGCTCTGTTTATTGGAAACAGAGAAAGAGTTACTGAACTCTTGGGACTGATACATGATGATGTATGTAAGGTCTCCTGTCTACACATGCCAGGACTGGTTCTTTATACTTCATTATATTCTCTGATAATCTCTCAAGATTCAGTCATATGTTCCTGTTGGAACATGAGTCCGAACCTTTTGAGATATTCACAGAATATAAGCGAGAAGTGGAGAACCAAAATACGGGTATAAGTATTATGTCCTTTGATGTGATCAAGGAAGAGAATACTTGAGCATGGAATTCCTGGATTATTCTAAAGAAGAATGAGATTTTCTCTCAGCATTACTCCTCCGAATACACCATAGCACGATGGTATATCGAGGCGGAGCAGATACACCCTATTTGATATGGTGTGCTCTATGATGAGTACTATTGAGTTACCTATTTCCTTTTGGGAGTTATGCACTTGAGAAGCTGCATACCTATTGAATAGGGTTCCAATCAAATCTGTTGCCTACCATTTCATATGTGATATGGAAAGGGAAGAGCCCATGTCTTAAGCTAGTTAAGATTTGGGGTTGACCGGCCTATGTCTGAAAGAAAAATCTGGACAAGCTCGAGGCAAGGTCTGTAATGTAGAACTGGAAAGGTTCCAGCTATACAAACTACAGCAGATGATTTGGTAGAACCAAAGGATTCAGTATATTCCAACGAACCTCAGCCTCTCCGCCGATCTAGTAGGGTTCCTCACCCACTTGAGAGATACTTCTGTTTCTCTATGACAGTGGGAGCGAAGATTGCATCATGAGATGAAAACCCAACTAGATTCGAGCTGGCTATCAGGAGTAAGACTCTGTAAGAATGGCTGGATGCTTAGTGATCTGAGATGGAATCCATGTACACCGACAAAGTATGAACTTTGGTTGCTATATCTGAAGGGTTAAATCCCCATCAGGAGCAAGTATATCTTGAGAAGATTACTTGGTGTACTTGGAAAAGTTGAGACTTTCAAATATAGACTTGTTAAAGGTTTGCATCATTGACCAGGTATGGATTTTGTTGAAACCTTTTCTAAGTAGCTATGCTTAAGTCCATCCAGATCCTACTTGCCACGGCTACATACCATGACTACGATATCTGGCGGTTGGGTGTCATGACTGCTTTTCTAAATGATGTTTTAGAAGATTGCGTCTATAAGTACACAGCCAGAGGGCCTCGTAGACAGTGGGAGCAGCGGAAACGTGTGCAAGATGCTTTATAGGAAAAAGCAGGCATCGCGGAGTTGGAACATCTGTTTTGATAGATTAGTCAAAGAAGTTGACATCATCAAAATGGTAGATGAACCTTGTATAAACAAAAAGGAAGTAGGAAGTATGGTGACGATCCTCGTAGAGTACGTGGATGACATACTCTTGATAGGGAAGGAGTTTCCTATGCTACGCTCGATCAATCTCCGCTTATCACAATGATTCTCCACATAGGATCAAAGTGATACCTCCTAAATCCTGGGTTTTGGATCTATGAGATAGATCTAAATGGATGTTAGAATACTCACTAGTTGTAGTGAGATGGTATCAATCGATCCTGGGGAGAATCACTGGAAAGGTTCCAAGGTGATAAAGACGACTGAGTGTCAGTCACAGGCATTGTCTTTACCCTCAATCGAGGAACGGTATGTTGGAAGAGTTCCAAGCTAGATACGGTGACATACTAGACGATAAAGGCAGGATACATCGCTACTTAAGATGCTACCAAAGAGGCTGTTTGGGTGTATATAGGTTCATGAGATGAACTACGTTCCTACCATTGTAAGACAATAGAGTTGTGGCTTATGCCAAGGAACGCAGGTCCCATCAGTGATCCAGACATATTCTAAGGCAGTATCACCTGATCATGGAGATGGTTGATCTCCAGGGGATCGGGGTCAGGAGAGTAGACTCAGAGGATAACACGGCGGATCCACTCACGAAGGCCTACTCCCAGAGAGAGACTTTTATGGGATGGTTGCGTATGAGATACTACAACCACTGCTATCAGATGGCCCTAATGCAAGTGGGAGATTGTTAGTTGTATGTATGCCCTAGAGGCCATTACTGTACATTGGATGTATATTGTAGTGGATGCTGGGACATATATAGGGAGGACTTTCTTGCTCGACATGATAGTATGCAATCTGGTTACTCTTTACCTTAACGTGTATATTGATTGTCTCTCTGTTACATGTTGGTAAAGACCTTAGGATGTGTACTTGACTACCTGGACTATGATGCGGATCATACTAGTGGGGACATGGTAGTCCATAAGTACATCCTTGAAGGTCCCTAGTCGTGGGTGCATCGATACGGGGCATCGATATACCAGAGTAGACTAGCGTATACCTTCTCGACCCATACAGATGGGCGATGGATGATCCCATATCCATTGGTGTTTGACATCAGAGATGATATACGGGTGCTCAGTGGAGACTCGGTACACTGGACGGGCTCGCCGAGAACTCCCAGATGGTATTATACCTTACGTCAGATGGCAGTTCTCTGGTGAGACTGGTACAGAGTAGTCTGTTGATCCGAGATCGTCATAGAGTCTTGTGTGGTTCCCACTGTGCTTTGATTTCCATCTTACCACGTCCAAGAGGGCGTGCAAAACGGTGGTTTTTTGGTACAGTCCCGAATCACATGGAGGCAATGAGCGATAGGAGGGGATTCGTCTCTCCCGGTATAGGGAGTTGATGTTGCGCTGTGTTCGATTGGCTATAACCGGAAATCCCTGGCCAGGGTTGCTGAGATATACTGGTAAGTGTTACCAGTAGTTTCTCGAACTGTTATAGACCTCAGATCGACACGACTTATCGAGCTATTGGGGTCTGACGTTTACCACCCCTAGGCGAGATATGCGACATATCAGACGAACAGACCGGACTGTACTGTAAGTGTTACTGGTTGGATTCACAGGAGTGTGAGCGGGCTTGCTCATCGATCTTATGATCACTCAATACCCGGGTGGCCGTTACGTTTAGCAGACCGCTTGCGGCTTGTGGGTGTTTGATATGATCATCACCTGCTGCCGGCGTATTGACGAGTCTTTAGAGTCCTACATAGAGGTTTCCTGGCTCAAGCAAAACGAAATAGGAGCGCATATGAGATATGTGCGGGACCGAGAATGATACCAGTATGTGATACTGTATTCGATTCTCGCGATTTGTGACATTGATCAGTTATATGCGATATAGCCGGGTTATCGGATCAAGTGTTGATTCGATAAGTTGTTACTGTTGATATTAGTCGGTTATATGCGATATGACCGGATCATTAAATCAAGTGTTGATTTAATGATTTAATGCATAATTATATATTTGATATATTACTTTGCATTAACTAGTATCGGTTCACTTTAAATGGATTTTCTCACTTGGATGTACAAGTTGTATATGTGATATACTTTTTGTGCAAATGATTGTATCATGTTTGATGATACATGTTTACTTGGTTAAGTATAAAGAATAAACCATGGTTAAGCTAATGATTAGGGTATTGTTTATCCATTACTTATTTATTCATTTATTTATTTGGTTATTCATTTTGGAAAATAAATGGCATGAAAAAGAAATGGTGGCTTGATTTGTTTTCTTGTTGAAGCTTCATGAAGCTTTGACCTAAGTGACCATTTTGTCTCATGCTTAACCCTAACCACTCCTTTTAACCCTAGTTCATTCTCTACACTTGACCATGGTTGTATTATGATATGTATTGTTTTTCTTTTCTATTTTAAAAATAACTTATCATAATTTTTCATCTTCTTCTTCTTCTTCTTCACATGAAGAAGCTTGCCTCCATCAATGGCAACTTGAGAAAATGAGTGAGAAATCCAATTCTAAAGTGAACCCACTTCCTATTTCTTCTTCCTCTACCTCTTGCCAAGTAGTAGAGTGTGTTTTCTTCACAAGTTTCATGACTTGGTGAAGTGGGAGCATGATCTTGTGATGCCTCGACATAGATCATCTTCGGCACGAAGCCGACGACCTTGCCCGCCCATTTCTCCGATGAAGCCGACGCAAGAGCCCGGGATTCGATTTGGACAGCGAGGAGACTTCATTGCGGAGCTATGGAGGTGGAGGACCGGATCTACAAAGGTTGTATTTCCGTTCTTTAAGTTAAGTTGTTAACTAGTTTCATTTTTCGCCTAATATCTAGTTAACGATCCGTAGTCTAGGGTTTCTCGGCACCGTAAAATTTGAAATTGGCATGGTTGATGCCTTGTGAGACCTCTTGGGAGTGCCTAGGAACCCTACAGGAACTTCTAGATACAACAGAATAATAATATACAAGGTATAATAATGGGTACGATACAAATAAACCCAACTACTAGCAAGTCACCCGAAAAGAAACAGTGCCAGCAAAGCCGTAATGAAACAATTACGGCAAAACCTGCAAGAAACTGGGGCATAACGGGGGTGAGTTGTCAACTCGTGAGTAGAAAAACATCTACGAACAGAAATCGCATGAACAACGCAATCCTAGGTCATACGATCGTAATATATCCTCAAATATATAACCAACAGCCTAATAACAATGGCTAGGGTATACCTCTAAACAACGGTAATACCAAGTGCTCGTGTCAGTGCTTCAGGTAGCAAAGTATCATATGGATGATGTGTGAATGCATGAAAACAGAATACATGAAACTGAAGAAACTGCTTTCATAACTTAGTGAGATTTTTGTATCTTTTTAAAAACGAGGTATCATAAATGAAATCAGCATAAACAGTGTCTAGCATCGACACAAAACATAAATCCTAATATCTCAATATCTCAGGCTCTGGCTATCCGAACTGGCCTGGATCATGAAATCTCAGTACCTTAATATCTGATAAATCTCAATGTCTCAATCTCACTATCTAGGGTGCCGTCAGTCCAGACCGGCCCCTACCATCAATCTCAAGACCACGACGGTATCCTCCGGATATCCGACGCGTCGGGTAAAATCACCGGTAGGTAGTCCTCCCCTGCCAGGCTCATCGTCTACTACTCGAACTTCTTGCACCTGGGTACCTTACTGGGTCCACCATGTACCCGAAAAGGTTCATCCAATTCCTCGAATCGGGCTTCGAAATCCATCAGCAAACTCATGGTGGACGACTCATACATCATGGGAAAACAACACTTTTTATTTAAAAAAAAAGAAGTTTAAAATGTTTTTGCGGCTTTCCCCCAAATATAGGAAATCTCATGAAAATCCGAACCCAAATCATCAATAGCATGTAAACAGTGAATATAGGCATAAAAATCCATGAGTGCGGCATAACAGTGAATAATAACATGCATGAAGTAGGAGGCAATAACTACAATGTCTAAACTAGCATATAAGGCAAGTACACTAATATCATATCTAAACTATTAGCTAACAACCTATGTCAATGAAATAGTATTTTCTAAAGTGTTCATGACATGGCAATTACCGATGAAGATGTGTGTAAGCCGGCAAGTAAGTGTACGTGGTACATACGCGTCATCGGTAATGGTGCTGGTGTCCTAACAGCATGATATCAACAATAGAATATGAGTCATAATATAAGCATGTGATGCAGAGCGAACAACAATAATGAGCGGGAGCTAAATACTAGACACAATGATAACAAATCTACATTTAATATAAATCTAGTCTAACAACTACTCTAAACTATAGGGCTGAGCTAACAGGCTACCTGAAGTTAAGAAAACCGCCAAATATCTGAGTCGATACACACACACACACACACATATTAGTCGGTGATCCCGCCTCGATAATATCACATCCGATATCATATCTATAATCAGACATTCCCAAGTTAAGAGTGCTTATCAAACATCAATATATAGCTCGTACGTAAATCCGTCGTACGGCATCCCAAATCTAGGTATGGGTCAATATAACATTAATCATATGATTCATGTGGGATACTCTTTATCAAAGATCATAATCCGGGTACAGACCTACGTCTAGTACAATACTAATATCATCAATATAATCATGATCTGACTACTGATCGACAGTCTTGTACAAACCGATATCATCAGCACATATTATCATAAAGAAGTATACATCGCCCAATGCGGCCTATCATAAACATCCTAACATATCATATCTCTTAACACGATCACATGTCGATCATTTTATTTATATCACTATTCATATGGTATCGTCATCCAAAAATCCGCTATAACATCATGACGTATCTCAAATACGAATTCTGCCATATCACCGATCTCACAGTCTCAAATCATATCTCATCGACTCATCTCAAATCCCAAGTACTATCCTTAAATCCAGTATGCGAACACATAGTCCTATACCCATGTGAACACATAGCCATATATATTCCCATCTACGCACATATGAAAAAGGAATGTATGCAACTATGGGTGTGTATGTGTATATGTGGTGCAACCACTACTCTAGGGTTTCGTAACACTAAACTAATCCAACCACACCTAGAATCTATCTTAATCATCTACAATATCAACAATATATAATCAATATATGTGTGTATACGTATTCGTATACATCACTACGAACTGCGGGGGTGCTATACGCCATCCACCCGATTTCTCCCCATAGATATAAATCTACTCACCTTGCTTCACATGTGCCGATGTCGATGTCTCCATCTTTATCTTCAATGCCTCGTCGCCACGTGGGGTACCTACAAGGATATCACAAACGCTAAAACACATGAAATCACATCGGAAAACCAAAACGGCATACGCTACGCCCATAGGTAAAAACCTATAGTCTCGCATGCAACACGACCAATAACCCTTTGCCGTTGACGTTCAAACGTCACCCGACAGAAACGAATCATCAAATACTAAAATCCATGCTGAAACAAGTCGTAAATCATGCGCCAGCACAAGAAAATCATCCCAGATTCTACCCTAGATGGAATCAGTCAAAGTTGCATATGCCAAAGGTCTAGTTTATAGGGTAAAAGGCTACAGAACAAAAACGAGGGGGTTCCAACCTACTCTGTCCGCAATTTGTGGCCAGAGGGATTAAATCTGCGGCCAGGTTGAAGGGTTAAAGGCTAGGGCTTTGGGTGGTGGTTCCTAGGTGCCTGCACATCCTACTGTCAAACCAATTTTAATTTCAGATGGCACGGGTGAAAGCAGATTTCCAAAAACAGTGATAGATTTAAAGTTTTTTTTCCCGATATCGATTACATAAATCCGTATTCTCGGTTTTACTCTCTGGTTTGGTCTAATGTAACATCATAACAGGGGTTGTAGTCTCTAATTACACCTCAATTCATCTTTGATTTCTGATCAAACCCTAAACCCTTACTTGAATTTTCCAAAGTCCATCAAAACACACAATATCGACATGAAACAAGTACATATGCACAAGAAATTGAAATACTATACTAATGGTGCAGAAATTACCTCCTTTGGCAACTCAAGAATTTTCTTGAGTTGCTCAAGGTCCTCAAAATCCATTCTTTCTAGGTCCAATATGTAGCTTGGGAGCTTGGGAGCAATTTTTGTGAAATGGGAATAGGGTTTTGGGGTTGGATCCATGGTGTTTTGAAGGTGGAGGAAGAAGAGGGAAGAGCAGGAGCAGCAGCAGCCCAAGAGGGAGAGGAGAGAGAATGAGAAGAGGAAATGATGGGGATGGCTCAATACAAAAGGGTTGACCTACACCTTTCTCTCTCATAATCATTCCTTCACTTTTTCTTTTCTTTTCCCTTTTCCTTTATTACTTCTCACCCAATGGTAACCATAGGAAACCATACACCCACAATATGTAAGAAAATGTGACAAGTGTGGAAAAATAATATGTGCATGTTTTGCACCAAAAATGCTAAAAATCCGATTAGCGATTTTTAATCGCGCTTAGCACTAAAATAGCATATAGTTAACCATAAAGACTGAAAAATGGTAAAATTCCATAAAATACCCTATTTTAGAATTTTCCATAATTTTTCCAAAATTTTCCCCGTTTATCGGTATTTAATTATACCGACATATTAAAATATTCATTAAAAATTAATATTAAATTATAAAATTTCCCAAAAATAATTTTTTTTTGAAATGTTACAATCTTCCCCCTTAAAGAAATTTGGTCCCCGAATTTAAATTTAAACCCCCAAATTCAAAAACATTTCAATAAAATGTCCAAGTCATCGGGGCTCCGAAATTATCAATACATAAAACGCATCATAGCGCAATGCATGCGCATGAGTAATGGGCAGATAATTCAAAATCGAAACTCCATCAAGCATCCAGCAATCATCGGAGTCATGGTAAGGACACGAATGCCAAATCCAAAGCAAAACCAATATGATATAAATCAGAACTATACATGTAAATATCAAATCTATACATGTAAATATCTAAAGGAAATGCATGCCAAATCTTTTAAAGTCGCTGTGCAATGCGCATAACAGTGCACAGTGGCAGACATCTATCATAAGAAAATAACCATATACATGTATACCTTTTGTTTAATGTGTACGTTCCGCCGTTTTGGAAACAATTTAGAAGGGTTTCCTTGTTTTAAACGTTTCGTGTCATATCAGACACATAGGTAAATACTTAGACTATAGCTCGCTTTTGGAAATCCCTTCGATAACTATCAATGCATGCAAAATACACTCAGGTACCGTCATCTGACAAGTCCTGCTCAGTACGAAAACAATAATAAAACATCATAGAAACGTACTGCTTCAAAAGAAATCAATCCCAAAATGTGCATATGAATACTACGTGCGTCTAGTGCACACGGAAATCAAAATCCATAAATGTGCCATACATTCGCACAAAACCATATTTAGGTGCATCGGGTGTGCACGAAACATCTATCAAGGGCAACAGGTGTGCCTGACAGCAAAAACAGGTGCATCTGACATGCACGAAGAATCTCGATTTAGTGCATCTGGTGTGCACCAAAATCGTATCTCATAACATACGCCCAACATGCGCGAAAATCCAAATCAGGTGCATTCATCACGCACAAAATCATGAAATCCGATATCAAGCGCCGAACATGCGCAAAACCCAATCAGGTGCACAAGGTCCACAAAACAACTATCGAGCATCACAATTGAAATCGAAGTCTAGTGCATCTAAGTGCACAAATGCGTAACACTGCACTGCAAGCATATATGAACTATACCGAGTGCAAAATCCAAATCGTGTGCGTATATACGCACAAAATCAACTCAACTGTATGAAACCCATAAAATCATAAACATGAGAAACCAAGGCACGAAAACGATACCAAGTGCAGCAAGTGTGCAAAAGTCGTAAATACTCAGTAGGTGCAACCATGGTGCATGAAAACAAATATCATGAAACTCAATCATCAAAATCAGTCATGCGAATAGATCGCCCAAAATACCGAAATCAAGTATGGCAGAATAGTCCGGCTCAAGCACATCCTCCAAGAATCTCTGGCCAACTGTCGTGGTCACTCATATCATATCTCGTCAACGATCCTGTACTCTGTCCTGCTGGTTTGCATAACATGATCACTCCTGGGTCCAAGTCTCTCGTAACTTATTCCAGAAAGATCCTGTTGAGGTCTCTCCCAAATCTCGTCTCAGCCTAACTGTCCGGAAGTCATCGTCCTTTACTAAATCTGTTTCTTGTTCCGAAACGGCTGCATACTCATCGCGACTCCTTCTGGAAGGTATGTCCAAGTACAATGCCTCGGCATGCGTATCGCATCTCTGATGTCGGTGGAGTGGAACATCATCTTATCCAGATCTCGTACGAACCACTTACTCTACTTTTCTCTAATGTCAACTGTTTCGGACTCGTCTCATCGTGGCTGCATGGACTGAGCTCCAACGGCTATCCTCGTATCTGGAGTCTCCCAAGAAATGCATCTCACCACCTAGCATCCGAATGAAGTCGAACCATCCGATCGATTCGTCAAAACCTCATAATCCCCCAAGAGCTCAACATCTTGGGTACATTTTATTAGTATCGAGTACGTACCAAAACATCGATGGTCCAGCCGTAGAAGGGCAAACCCAAGCCTCACTAATGGCGCCGCGAAACTGCCGCAAACCCTAAGGTTCAAAGGCTTTCACACGGTCATTATGTCGAGTTAGGGTTTCATTCTTCTAGAGGGTCCATAGAATTGCCTTCATGTCTTTCTGAATACTTTAAACTTGTAATAATAGGTTTCTGACCTTCGATCGTCTCTGTTGACTCTCAACGTCTCCGCGTGAAGTCGTCTCTAGCTGGAATTAATTTATCTGATGACCTCGCATCGGGGTAGAGAACGAACTACATGTCCTAGTCATTCATCCTCGGTGACTAGCGACCTTCTATCATCTTTTAGTATGACTCGTACTGCAATAGCTCCAACATCTTGGGCGATATCTCATCGTTCGCAGCAATAACTGGCTCACTCGTCTGCACGCTGAACAGTGCCTCAATCATCATAAATACTCAATACATCAACGGTCATCAAATCTGGCTGGCCTCTATCAGTGGCTCAATCCTCTGGTGCTGATCTGCACGTCCGAGTAATTTCATACAGCGATCCATCCAATGCTTGTGGCACAAAAACACAATAAAAAGACACATCTCTGTAATCGTGTGTCGCCGGAATCACGCCCTGGTTAGTCCTTGTTCGTGACGAGCTCGTGATGACCGCAACTCTAGCCGTAGCTCTCCCTGCCCGTAATCGTGGCAGAAAAACAATAACTGGTACCGATGAGGCTAGATCAGGAATGAATATAATACTGAGAAAAGAAATGTACATCCTAAGGCTTCTTAAGTGGAGTAGCATATCGTAAATATGCCGCGGAACATACATACGGTACGTCACTCTACTCAAGCTACCTACTCCATCAACCAAAGGTCATCCTACACTCCGAAGGTAAAACCTAACGCTCTGATACCAACTTTATCACGTCCCGAAAGTACGGAATATGACCAGCACTTAAACTACGAAACATCTCGAGGCGTACGTAATCTAAGCTGAAAACGCAGAAATCCAAACCAAGAAAAGTAGTGGAGTGAAGGAAAACCATTGTAAATCAAGTAGTTTGCAACATACGCCGAAATATGCATTTTAAAATCACAAGTCTTTTCTAAAAATTTCGGCAGAGTTTCCTTTGTAAAAACTGACCCCAAACGGGTACAAAACCTGATAAAGCATATATAATGAAAAATGCATCCCCAAGCAGGAGCTAGCTCTTCGTCAATCGACGGTCACAACCACGCAAGCAATATAATATACAACACCGAAAGGCGAGGATCACAACAGAAAAAGAAACTCAACAGCATGAAATCCACAGAAATATAACGCGCGACTCTAAGGTCGAAAGAAAAAACATCACTGGTCTCTATCTGAAATAAATACATGTTTGGTTGATGGAACTTCTAAATACAACAGATTAACAATATACAAGGTATAATGATGGTTACGATACAAATAAACCCACCTACTAGCAAGTCATCCGAAAAGAAACAGTGCCAGCAAAGCCGTAATGAAACATTTACGGCAAAACCTGCAAGAAACTGGGGCACAACGGGGGTGAGTTGCCAACTCATGAGTAGAAAAACATCTACGAACAAAAATCGCATGAACAACGCAATCCTAAGTCATACGATCATATTATATCCTCAAATATATAACCAACAGCCTAATAACAATGGCTAGGGTATACCTCTAAACAACGGTAATACCAAGTGCTCGTGTCAGTGCCTCAGGTAACAATGTATAATATGGATGATATATGAATGCATGAAAACAGAATACATGAAACAGAAGAAACTGCTTTCATAACTTAGTGAGATTTTTGTATCTTTTTAAAAACGAGGCATCATAAATGAAATCAGCATAAACAGTGTCTAGTATCGACACAAAACATAAATCCCAATATCTCAATATCTCAGGCTTCGGCTATCCGGACTGGCCTGGATCATCAAATCTCAGTACCTTAATATCTGATAAATCTCAATGTCTCAATCTCACTATCTAGGCCGCCGTCTGTCCAAACCGGCCCCTACCATCAATCTCAAGACCACGACGGTATCCTCCGGATATCCGACGCGTCGGGTAAAATCACTGGTAGGTAGTCCTCCCCTGCCAGGCTCATCGTCTACTACTCGAACTTCTTGCCCCGGGGTACCTTACCGGGTCCACCATGTACCCGAAACGGTTCATCCAACTCCTCGAATCGGGCTTCGAAATCCATCAGCAAACTCATGGTGGACGACTCATACATCATGGGAAAACCGCACTTTTTATTTAAAAAAAAAGAAGTTTATAATGTTTTTGCGGTTTTCCCCCAATCCAGGAAATCATATGAAAATCCGAATCCAAATCATCAATAGCATGTAAACAGTGAATATAGGCATAAAAATCCATGAGTGCGGCATAACAGCGAATAATAGCATGCATGAAGTAGCAGGAAATAACTACAATGCCTAAACTAGCATATAAGGCAAGTACACTAATATCATGTCTAAACTATTAGCTAACAACCAATGTCAATGAAATAGTTTTTTCTAAATGGTTCGTGACATGGCAATTACCGATGAAGATGTGTGTGAGCCGGCAAGTAAGTGTATGTGGTACATACACGTCATCGGTAATGGTGCTGGTGTCCTAACAGCATGATATCAACAATAGAATATGAATCATAATATAAGCATGCGATGCAGAGCGAACAACAATAATGAGCAGGAGCTAAATACTAGACACAATGATAACAAATCTACATTTAATATAAATTTAGTCTTACAACTACTCTAAACTATAGGGCTGAGCTAACAGGATAACTGAAGGTAAGGAAACTGCCAAGCATTTGAGTCGATACATACATACATATATATATATATATATATATATATATATATATATATATATATATATATATTAGTCGGCGATTCCGCCTCGATAATATCACATCCGATACCATATCGATAATCATACATTCCCAAGTCAAGAGTGCGGATCAAACATCAATATATAGCTCGTACGTAAATCCGTCGTACGGCATACCAAATCTGGGTACGGGTCAATATCACGTTCATCATATGATTCATCTGGTATCCTTTTTATCAAATATCATAATCCGGGTACTGACCTACGTCTAGTACAATACTAATATCATCAATATAATCATGATCTGACTACTGATCGACAGTCACGTACAAACCGATATCATCAGCACATATCATCATAAAGAAGTATACATCACCCAATGCGGCCTATCATAAACATCCTAACATATCATTGTTAGTGTATATGCCCTAGAGGCCATTACTGTATCATACTAGTATGTATATTACTTGATGGAAGCTTGGGATATTCACAGTTGTACAGACAATCTTGCTCAATATAGTAGTATGCTACTTGGTTTGTCTCTGCTTTAATGTGTACATGTGTGTTTATTTATTATATCACCTATACGCATTAGCAGAGCCCTTAGGATCTTTGCTTGATTACCGGCGTTGTGATGGCGATCACACTCGTGGGGGCTGGGTAATCTACAAGCACATCCTTATACACGTCTCTAGTCGTGGGAGTACCGAGATTGGGCATCGATACTCCGGAGTAGACTAGCGTATGCGCTTCTCATCCCAGCACGGGAGACGGTCTGTCCCACAGCCGTTGGTACGTCGTACTTGAGATAGTATGCGGGTGCTCGTTGGGTTACGAGTACACTGGACAGGACTCGTCGGGAACTGATGGTTGGTATTATAACTATCGTCAGTTATCAGTTCCCAGGTGACATGAGTACAGCTTAGTCCGCTGACTTGACACTGTCACTTCGCCTCGAGTGTGTTCCCACTGTTCTTTGATTGCTACCCTACCACGGCTCTACTGAGTCGTGCAAACAGGTAGTAGTTGGGAGCAGTCCCGAAGCACTTGGAGGCAGTGACGGTTAGACAGGATTCGTCTCTCCCGGTATTGGGGGTTGACATCGCGTTGTGTCTAGGAGAGCCATTACACAAGTAGTCCCTGGCCAGGGCAAGCGAGATATACTGGTAGTTTCCAGTGTTATCTCAGGGTGTTCTGGGCTTCACTCCGACACGACTTGTACCGCTATTAGGGGTCTGACGCTTGCCGCCCCCCTAGGCCCGACATGCGATGTATCAGACGAACAGACCGGACTGTACAGAGATTGTCACATACAGACTCAGTAGGAGTTCGGATGGGTTTACCTCATCGGCCTTCTTATCGACATCTACCTGGGGACCGTTACGTACAGCTAGTGCCGCTTGCGGTCTGTGGTTAAACCCACTGCCAGCGTAGTGTCGAGTCTTTAGAGTCCCACACAGAGAGTTTCCCTGCACTGAGTGAAACGTGTAGAGGCCGTATGGTTTTACGGCAGGGCTGCGATCACTTACGTACACTTGTGTGCGTATGGTATTCGGGCAGGCAGTACTAGTAGGCTTTGGTTTAAGCCGAATCCTAGTATTGCACGGATGGATTTGTTTTGTCTTCTGTTCATCCGCATTCTACGGAATACGGATGCAGGTATGTATGCACAGTTTTCCGGAGCGGTGAAGGAGGAGGTGCCTCATTAGGGTTTTGGCAGTTGGTTCGGCCAAAACCGTTATGTGGCAGGCTCATTAGGGTTTTGACAGTTGATTCGGTCAAAACCATTTTGAGGCGGACTCATTAGGGTTTTTGACAGTTCGTTTGGTCAAAACCATTATGAGCCGCGAACATCATTTACTAATCCTATTAGTGATAATCTTATGATGGCTAATTGCTTTGACCATTTGACCCCGTTGACCTCTCTTGACTTTGTTGACCGGTTGACCGGGTTGACCATTGACTTTCAAGAGGGTTCCACACTTTTCTTTTCTTTTCCTTTTTCTTTTGGATTATGATAATGGTCATTTCAAAGTAGCCATCAACTTTATCTTGATAGAATTAGTAATGATGTTGTTTTGCATTATTTGCAACCATGGTGGTTTTTCTTTTGTATCATAATATTATTCTCATTCTCTCTCTTGAAATGAGAAGCTCCATGGTTGCAAGAAAAACTCCTTCTTCTTCCTCCTCTTGATTTCTCCTTTGATCTCATGTGTTGAGAGAAAAAGGATTTCACTTGACAAACACATCCATACATCTTCTCTACACATTCTAGGGCTTCTAGATTAGCAATCTCCTTGCCCTAGTTACCTCGGCTTGAGGTGGAGCTCGGTGTACATCTCTCGGGTGGATCGTCTTCGACTCAAGAAGGCCGTGGAGGTGACCGAAGTCCGGATCAACCATTGAGCAAGCAAAGAGAAGAACAACAAGAAGGGAAGAACAACAAAGAAAAACAACAACATGAAGAGAAGGAGTTCAAGTTGAGGTATAACCCCTAACCGAGTAGAGAACATCTCATGTTAGGTAGCTAGTGTATTGTTTAGCAAAGATCCGACTTTTACGGTCCATGTTACAAAGTTTAGAAAAATTTTTGTTTTACCGTTTCCGCAACCCTGAAAGTACCGGGTGAAGTAACGTGGACCTAACAGTGGTATCAGAGTTAAACTAAACATAAACTAGCTTGGTAGTGAAGTGTATCGAAGTTCGAAACGGAAAAATCGATAAAACCAAGTTGCGAAAACCTGAGTTTCTGTTAAAATTTTTTCTGGTCAAAACAAAATTTGTCATGCACCTAAAATCATCTCAGGGTTTTCTAAAGATAACCACCAAAAACGAGCCAGAGATCTGACCAAGAGAGCGCGTTTCCGCGGCGACAGCAAGCTATGTCGCCGCGGATCCGCGGCCGTCTTGTCTCCTCTCTGCCTCGATTTTGGTGCAGTGTATCTCTGTATTGGTTTTAGGATTTTTGAGTTATATTATATGTGCCCAGATTTTCTAGAATAGAAATTTGTTTTTGGGGGCCTATAATTCCGTATTTTTCCGAACTTCACTACACTTTGACTATGTTGGTTATATCTGTGATGTTCTTATGTATTGAACGTCGGCTAATTGCTATATGTCGATTAGTCGGGGTTATACATATCTGAGATCTGTGATTGTTGTTGATGGTTTGTGTATATGAACTCGTTGGATTGTCGCGGATGAATAGCCGGGGTGGATATGAGATTAGAATTTCTTTTTCTTTCATTCATGTAATAAATTTGTATATTGATGTAATATTATTTGTTTGGCCGCACAACCGGGTCGGGGTTGTAGCCGTCATTGTATAATTCTTTTTACTGTTTTTGCTCCTAGGATAGACCCATGGAGGGGGTGCACAAACTACCGGGTAGCTCGAAATGCCGAGTGGCCTACTCATGGCATTGAGGGAGGTTGCTTCGCTTCGGGTACTTGGCGGGTAGTTTGCCGCACCCGTAGGGGTCTTGGGTGGGGTATTGGCTATTCATCGCGACCGTGTAATCCGCTTTTCGTTGCAGGCTCGAACGAATCGCGGGTTCCTAGTATATCCAAAGTGTTCATCTGTGATCTGTAATGTCTATCATTGCTATATTTATAACTATTTAGGCGTTGCTTATGTTTTACAGCCGCGCTAGCCCAGCCCCCGCTCTGTCGTTAGTTAAGTAACCTAACGGGAGATGACGGGGCCCCGTGGCGAATGCGAATGGCATAAGCGTACGTCATATTTTGGTTGTTTTCTGCAATGGTAGGATTTAAATGATGGGACGCATTAAAAGAACTAATGCAAGAAAATAAACCTAAAAGACGTTGTTGGAACAATTTTTCAAAAGCTGTTATTGCAAGGACGTTCATTTTTGTTTTGCATCGCGGTATTCGGTTGTGAATGCCCAGCACCTCAGTCGACGAGGCAAGGGCCGAGATCCCTTCACCGGGAGTGACCCCTTGGACAAAAGTTTGCGTCAGAGTAATAACTTCACTATAGTCGATTATTCTTGCTTTGCATCGAGGTATTCAATTTGGAATATCCTGCACCTCATTCGACGAGGAAAGAGCCGAGATCCCTTCACAGGGAATTACCTCTTTAGCAAAAAGTTTTCGCCACTATATTTTCAAAAACCTGTATCATGTTCCTTCAACGATATCAAGTTCATTACGTTAACCGGTTTTTCGCCAAAAACCCAGCCGTAGCCCTCCGTCGTTTCTTATAAGTTATACTTAGTATTCGTGCTGCGTTTGTTGACTGTGTCAAGGCACAGTGAACGGTAGCTAAGTGTTGCTTATTTGCTGGATACAATGTGATTGGTTAGGACATTTGTGTAACCTTGTTGACCGTGTCAAGGGTTATGCAGGTGGGTTTAATGCAATCAAGACAACGCCGGGATGAACTTGACTAGGACTCTTTGATTTTTGACTGTGTCAAGATCACTTGGGTCCTAGGGGCAAAAACCACATCGGGAGTTTTAAAAGAACTGAAACTTGCAGATTTAGCATACCTTCTGGAGTGTGGTGACTAGAGTGGATTCCATCTAGGTTATCACACAATGACAGTTGGATCCCGATCCCACTGATGAGTTGGTTTACTCTCGGGAGATTATTTCACTTAACGATCAATGCTATAAACCTAGTAGGTGTCTAGAAAGGTATTAGCGGGGCTACGCCCCCAGGGAAAAGAGGTTTTATAATTAAGGAACTTCGCGAAAGCGTTGGAAAACCTCCCTCGAAGTACCGACACTAGCCTGGCTGAAAGGTTAAGCAAGTATTGTGACGTGAATTAAAACCCGGCTAGTTCTTCTTTTAAAATGGTTTTAAGAAGAATTTGAGGAAACAGTGGGAGACATCCTGGTTAGATAAATTAATAAACCAATCTAATCTTGCAAGAGCGTACGCTGAGTGTTTCTTTTCTCTCTCTCCTGGAAGCAACCTTTTCACGCCCTAATCAAGATAATAAAATGTATTGCTTGACCGATCCGAATTCTTATTCGGGACTGGGGAAAGTTGGTTCAGCTCTAACTTGTGACAACAGTCATGAGTATGAGAATGGGAAAGGGGATTGTATGGATTTTCAGGATACCCAGTTGAAGAAGAAGCATGGTTTTGCATCTACTTTAGGTGTTCTTGTAATTGAGAACTGTTTTACGGTCAGCCCTACCTCCTGGGTACTTGATACCGGATCAGGATCTCGTATCTGTAATTTATTGCAGGGACTGAGAAAAAGTAGGAAAGTTGCACCGGGTGATATGTCGCTCAGAGTAGCGAACGGAGCACAAGTTAATGCGGCAGCCGTCAGTGAATATCACCTAGTATTTCCAAATGGCAAGACTATGATTTTGAACGATTGCTACTATGTACCCTCCATGGTTTGCAACATCATATCGGTTTCTTTACTCGATAAAGATGGATATAACTTTGTTCTTGAAAAGAATATCATGAACATTTACCTTCATAAGGTACTGGTTGCAGAGGGTACACTGTGTAATGGTATCTACGTTCTAAATCAGAATACAGTTCTCAGTATACAAAACACACGCAAGAGGAAGAATTCAGAGACGAATGAATCCTACTTGTGGCATTGTAGATTTGGTCATATCGGAGAGAAAAGACTGAGTAAGTTGCATAAAGATGGACTCTTGGATGCGTTCGAGTTTTCATCTTATGAAACTTGTCAGTCTTGTCTCAAAGGGAAGATGACCAAATCTCCGTTCACCGGACATGGAGAAAGAGCAGCAGAGCTCTTGGGACTCGTACATAGTGATGTATGTGGTCCGATGTCTATACATGCAAGGGGTGGGTTCTCGTACTTCATCACATTCACTGACGATCTCTCTAGGTTCGGATATGTGTATCTGATGAAACACAAATCTGAAGCTTTTGAGAAATTCAAGGAATTTAGAAACGAAGTAGAGAACCAAACAGGCAAAAGTATCAAGATCCTCCGGTCTGACAGGGGAGGGGAGTACTTCAGCACGGAATTCCTAGATTACTTGAAAGAGAATGGTATTCTCTCTCAGCTTACTCCTCCTTATATACCACAGCACAACGGTGTATCAGAGCGGAGGAATCGTACCCTATTGGATATGGTTCGCTCCATGATGAGTAGTGCTGAGTTACCTCTTTCATTCTGGGGATATGCACTTCAAACTGCAGCACATCTATTGAATCAAGTTCCATCCAAATCCGTGCCTAAGACTCCGTATGAAATATGGAGTGGTAAGAGTTTGTATCTTAAACGTGTTAAGATTTGGGGTTGCCCAGCTTATGTCAAAAAGCAGAACCCAGACAAACTTGAGGCACGGGCAGTTTTGTGTAAGTTTGTGGGATACCCAAAAGATTCATGTGGGTATCTGTTCTACCATGCAGAGGAACAGAAGATAATTGTTTCAAGAAATGCCACATTTTTAGAAAAAGAATTTCTTGTTAAAAACATTAGTGGCAGCACGGTAGAACTGGATGAAATTCCAGAAACACAAACTTTAACAAAAGATTTGGTGGAACCGCTAGATTCAATAACCCCAAACGAACCTCAGCCACTCCGCAGATCTGGTAGGATTTCTCATCCGCCCGAGAGATACTACGGTTTTCTCATTGACGGGGATCGAGAGGATTGCATCTTGGAAGAAGATGATCCTACCAGTTTTAGGCAGGCCATTATCAGTAGGGACTCTGATAAGTGGCAGAAAGCAATGCAATCCGAAATGGAGTCCATGTACGCCAATAAAGTGTGGACCTTGGATATTGCTCCACCTGGGGTAAAACCCGTTGGATGCAAATGGATCTACAAAAGGAAACTTGGTGTAGATGGGCAGGTGGAAACCTATAAAGCTAGACTCGTTGCAAAAGGTTTTCGTCAAAGACCTGGTTTGGACTATGATGAAACTTTTTCTCCGGTGGCTATGCTCAAATCCATTCGGATCCTACTTTCCATTGCTGCCTTCCATGACTATGAAATCTGGCAGATGGATGTTAAAACGGCTTTCCTAAACGGTTGTTTGGAAGAGTGCGTTTACATGGATCAACCAGAAGGTTTCGTAGACAGTGGGAGCAGCGGAAAGGTGTGCAAGTTGCTTAAATCCATTTATGGATTAAAGCAGGAATCGCGGAGCTGGAACATCTGTTTTGATGAGGCAATCAAGGAATTTGATTTCATTAAGAACGAAGATGAACCCTGTGTAAATAAGAAGATTGTAGGACGAACTGTCGTATTCCTAGTCTTGTACGTGGACGACATTCTTTTGATAGGAAATGACATTCCTATGCTACAATCGGTCAAGCTGTTTTTGTCACAAAGGTTCTCCATGAAGGACCTGGGTGATGCCTCGTACATTCTGGGGATCAAGATCTATAGAGATAGATCCAAGAAACTGTTGGGACTTTCACAGTCCAGGTACATAGAGACCGTACTAAAGAGATTTAGTATGGAGGGTTCCAAGCGCGGTAACATACCCGCATTGCACGGAATTACCCTCTCCAAGAAGATGTCTCCTAAGACTGACGAGGAGAGGGTTCGCATGAGCACTATACCCTACGCTTCGGCGGTAGGATCTATAATGTATGCGATGCTATGTACAAGACCAGATGTAGCTTACGCATTGAGCGCGGTAAGCCGGTATCAGTCAGACCCAGGGGAGGACCACTGGACAGCAGTGAAGAACATTCTCAAGTACCTAAGAAGGACTAAGGAGATGTTCCTGGTTTACGGTAATGGAGACCTCAGGGTCGAGTCCTTTACCGATTCAAGCTTCCAGAATGACAAAGATGACAGCAAGTCCATCTCGGGTTTTTTGTTTACCATCAACGGAGGGGCGGTATGTTGGAGGAGTTCCAAGCAGGATACCGTCGCAGACTCGATGATGGAGGCTGAATACATTGCTGCAAGCGATGCCGCAAAATAGGCGGTCTGGATAAAGAAGTTCATTAGCGAACTTCAGGTGGTTCCGTCCATTGTTGACCCAATACCTTTGTATTACGATAACAATGGGGCTATAGCTTTAGTGAAGGAACCAAGGTCCCATCAGAAATCCAGGCACATCTTAAGGCGGTATCACCTGATCAGGGAGATCATTGATCGACAGGAGATCGAGGTGCGGAGAGTGGACACAAAGGACAACACTGCGGACCCATTCACGAAGGCTTTGCCCCAGACTCAGTTCGAGCGGCTGATCGAGATGATAGGTCTTCGATACGCCAGTACATGAACTTAGTGCAAGTGGGAGATTGTTAGTGTATATGCCCTAGAGGCCATTACTGTATCATAATAGTATGTATATTACTTGATGGAAGCTTGGGATATTCACAGTTGTACAGACAATCTTGCTCAATATAGTAGTATGCTACTTGGTTTGTCTCTGCTTTAATGTGTACATGTGTGTTTATTTATTATATCACCTATACGCATTAGTAGAGCCTTTAGGATCTTTGCTTGATTACCGGCGTTGTGATGGCGATCACACTCGTGGGGGCTGGGTAATCTACAAGCACATCCTTATACACGTCCCTAGTCGCGGGAGAACCGAGATAGGGCATCGATACTACGGAGTAGACTAGCGTATGCGCTTCTCATCCTAGCACGGGAGACGGTCTGTCCTACAGCCGTCGGTACGTCGTACTTGAGATAGTATGCGGGTGCTCGTTGGGTTACGAGTACACTGGACAGGACTGGTCGGGAACTGATGGTTGGTATTATACCTATCGTCAGTTATCAGTTCCCACGTGACATGAGTACAGCTTAGTCCGCTGACTTGACACTGTCACTTCGCCTCGAGTGTGTTCCCACTATTCTTTGATTGCTACCCTACCACGGCTCTACTGAGTCGTGCAAACAGGTAGTAGTTGGGAGCAGTCCCGAAGCACTTGGAGGCAGTGACAGTTAGACAGGATTCGTCTCTCCCGGTATTGGGGGATGACATCGCGATGTGTCTAGGAGAGCCATTACACAAGTAGTCCCTGGCCAGGGCAAGCGAGATATACTGGTAGGTTCCAGTGTTATCTCAGGGTGTTCTGGGCTTCACTCCGACACGACTTGTACCGCTATTAGGGGTCTGACGCTTGCCGCCCCCCTAGGCCCGACATGCGATGTATCAGACGAACAGACCGGACTGTACGGAGATTGTCACATACAGACTCAATAGGAGTTCGGATGGGTTTACCTCATCGGCCTTCTTATCGACATTTACCTGGGGACCGTTACGTACAGCTAGTGCCGCTTGCGGTCTGTGGTTAAACCCACTGCCAGCGTAGTGTCGAGTCTTTAGAGTCCCACACAGAGAGTTTCCCTGCACTGAGCGAAACGTGTAGAGGCCGTATGGTTTTACGGCAGGGCTGCGATCACTTACGTACACTTGTGTGCGTATGGTATTCGGGCAGGCAGTACTAGTAGGCTTTGGTTTAAGCCGAATCCTAGTATTGCACGGATGGATTTGTTTTGTCTTCTGTGCATCCGCATTCTACGGAATACGGATGCAGGTATGTATGCATAGTTTTCCGGAGCGGTGAAGGAGGAGGTGCCTCATTAGGGTTTTGGCAGTTGGTTCGGCCAATACCGTTATGTGGCAGGCTCATTAGGGTTTTGACAGTTGATTCGGTCAAAACCATTTTGAGGCGGACTCATTAGGGTTTTTGACAGTTCGTTTGGTCAAAACCATTATCAGCCGCGAACATCATTTACTAATCCTATTAGTGATAATCTTATGATGGATAATTGCATTGACCATTTGACCCCGTTGACCTCTCTTGACTTTGTTGACTGGTTGACCGGGTTGACCATTGACTTTCAAGAGGGTTCCACACTTTTCTTTTCTTTTCCTTTTTCTTTTGGATTATGATAATGGTCATTTCAAAGTAGCCATCAACTTTATCTTGATGGAATTAGTAATGATGTTGTTTTGCATTATTTGCAACCATGGTGGTTTTTCTTTTGTATCATAATATTATTCTCATTCTCTCTCCTGAAATGAGAAGCTCCATGGTTGCAAGAAAAACTCCTTCTTCTTCCTCTCCTTTGATCTAATGTGTTGAGAGAAAAAGGATTTCACTTGACAAACACATCCATACATCTTCTCTACACATTCTAGGGCTTCTAGATTAGCAATCTCCTTGCCTTAGTTACCTCGGCTTGAGGTGGAGCTCGGTGTACATCTCTCGGGTGGATCGTCTTCGACTCAAGGAGGCCGCGGAGGTGACCGAAGTCCGGATCAACCATTGAGCAAGCAAAGAGAAGAACAACAAGAAGGGAAGAACAACAAAGAAGAAGAACAACAAGAAGAGAAGGAGTTCAAGTTGAGGTATAACCCCTAACCGAGTAGATAACATCTCATGCTAGGTAGCTAGTGTATTGTTTAGCAAAGATCCGACTTTTACGGTCCATGTTACAAAGTTTAGAAAATTTTTTGTTTTACCGTTTCTGCAACCCTGAAAGTACCGGGAGAGGTAACGTGGACCTAACAATCATATCTCATAACACGATCACATGTCGATCATTTTATTTATATCACTATTCACATGATATCGTCGTCCAAAAATCCGCTATAACATCATGACGTATCTCAAATACGAATTCTGCCATATCACCGATCTCACAGTCTCAAATCATATCTCATCGACTCACCTCAAATCCCAAGTATTATCCTCAAATCCAGTATGTGAACACATATTTCCATACCCATGTGAACACATAGCCATATATATTCCCATCTACGCACATATGAAAAAGGAATGTATGCAAGTATGGGTGGGTGTGTATGTATGGTGCAACCACAACTCTAGGGTTTCGCAACACTAAACTAATCCAACCACACCTAGAATTTATCTTTATCATGAATAATCTCAACAATATATAATCAATATATGTGTGTATACGTATTTGTATACATCACCACGAACTGCAGGGATGCTATACGCCATCCACCCGACTTCTCCCCATAGATATAAATCTACTCACCTTGCTTCACGTGTGCCGATGCTGATGTCACTATCTTTATCTTCAATGCCTCGTCGCCACGTGGGGTACCTACAAGGATATCACAAACGCTAAAATACATGAAAATCACATCGGAAAACCAAAACGGCATACGCTACGCCCATAGGTAAAAACCTATAGTCTCGCATGCAACACGACCAATAACCCTTTGCCGTTGACGTTCAAACGCCACCCGACAGAAACGAATCATCAAATACTAAAATCCATGCTAAAACAAGTCATAAATCATTCGCCAACACAAGAAAATCATCCCAGATTCTACACTAGATAGAATTAGTCAAAGTTGCATGTGCCAAGGGTCTAGTTTATAGCGGAAAAGGCTACAACAACTGAGCCTTTTATCCCAAGCATATGGGGTAGGCTACATGAACCAACATGAGAATCACGCCGGGTCCAGCACATGAATCCTCTGTCTCCACTCACTTTTATCGAACAATATACTTTCATTGAGTCCTTTGGCAACCATATCGTTTCGTATCACCTCCATCCATGTTTTCTTCGGTCTCCCTTTTGCCCTTTTGCCATTACCCATATCGAGAGTATCTATTCGTCGAACCGGTGCTTCCATAGGTCTGCGTCGCACATGACCAAACCATCTAAGCCGGTTTTCCCGCATCTTCTCCTCCACGGGTGCTACACCAACTTTTGCACGAATATCCTCATTTCGCACCTTGTCTTTTCTAGTGTTACCGCACATCCAACGAAGCATGCGCATCTCCGCTACGTGCTTCTTCTGTGTATGATGCTTCTTAGGAGCCCAGCATTCTGTACCATATAATAAGGCAGGCCGAATAGCGCTCCGATAAAACTTCCCTTTCAATTTTAACGGAAAGTTACGATCACACAAAATCCCTGTTGCACTCCTCCATTTCAACCAACCAGCTTGGATCCTTTGATTAACATCACTATCGATCTCCCCATTCCTTTGGATGATGGAACCTAGATATTTAAACTGGTCGCTCGGTGATATCTCTTGCCCTTCCAATGTTATACCAATATGGTTTTGACTTCTCTGGCTACTAAATTTGCAGTGCATATATGCTGTCTTAGACCTGCTCAATCTGAATCCCCGAGATTCCAATATTTGTCTCCATAATTCCAATTTGGCATTAACCCCTGCTTTCGTCTCATTTACTAGAACAATATCATCAGCGAATAGCATACACCAAGGGACCTCATCTTCGATAGTTCTAGTAAGCTCATCCATCACGATGGTAAACAGGAAAGGACTTAATGCAGATCTTTGATGTAAACCAATAGTAATCGGAAAATCACTTGTTAAGCCCCCGCAAGTTCTGACATTTTCCACTACTCCGTCGTACATATCCTTGATTATGTCAATATACTTGACGGGGACCCCCTTTTTCATCATTGTCCCCCATAATACCTCTCTAGGTACCTTGTCGTACGCTTTTTCTAAATCAATAAATATCATATGCAAATCTCTTCTGCTCTCTCGAAAGCGCTCGACAAGTTGACGAAGCAAATGAATCGCCTCTGTTGTCGATCGTCCAGGCATGAACCCAAATTGGTTCTCTGTTATCTTAATATCCTTCCTTAGCCTGTGTTCAATCACTCTCTTCCAAAGTTTCATGGTGTGACACATTAGTTTTATTCCACGGTAGTTTGAGCAACTTTGAATGTCACCCTTATTCTTGTAGATAGGTACAAGGATACTTTTCCTCCATTATAGAGGAAAAGGCTACAGAACAAAAAAGAGGTGGTTCCAACCTACTCTGGCCGCAATTTGCGGCCATAGGGATTAAATCTGCAGCCAGGTTGAAAGGTTAGGGGCTAGAGCTTTGAGTGGTGGTTCCTAGGTGCCTGCACATCCTACTGTCATACCAATTTTATTTTCAGATGGCTCGGATGAAAGCAGATTTCCAAAAACAGTGACAGATTTACAGTTTTTTTTCCCGATATCGATTCCATAAATCCGTATTCTGGGTTTTACTCTCAAGTTTGGTCCAATGTAACATCACAACAGGGGTTGTAGTCTTTAATTACACCTCAATTCATCTTTGTTTTCAGATCAAACCCTAAACGCTAACTTGAATTTTCCAAAGTCCATCAAAACACACAATATCGACATGAAACACGTATAGATGAATAAGAAATTGAAATACTATATCAATGATGCAAAAATTACCTCCTTTGGCAACTCAAGAATTTTCTTGAGTTGCTCAAGGTCCTCAAAATCCATTCTTTCTAGGTCCAATGTGTGGCTCGTGAGCTTGGGAGCAATTTTTGTGATATGGGAATGGGGTTTTGGGGTTGGATCCATGGTGATTTGGTGGATTGAAGGTGGAGGAAGAAGAGGGAAGAGCAGGAGCAGCAGCAGTCCAAGAGGGAG
This sequence comes from Agapanthus africanus, assembly GCA_030015575.1. Classification (NCBI taxonomy): domain Eukaryota; kingdom Viridiplantae; phylum Streptophyta; class Magnoliopsida; order Asparagales; family Amaryllidaceae; genus Agapanthus; species Agapanthus africanus. Next base: position 548,234,063 of record CM057337.1, read on the forward strand.
AGGAGAGAGAATGAGAAGAGGAAATGATGGGGATGGCTCAAAACAAAAGGGTTGACCTACACCTTTCTCTCTCATAATCATTCCTTCACGTTTTCTTTTCTTTTCCTTTTTACTTTATTCCTTCTCACCCAATGGTAACCCTAGGCAACCATACACCCACAATATGTAAGAAAATGTGACAGGTGTGGAAAAATGATATGTGCATGTTTTGCACCAAAAATGCTAAAAATCCGATTAGCGATTTTTAATCGCGATAAGCACTAAAATAGCATATAATTAACCATAAAAACTTTAAAATGGCAAAGTTCCATAAAATACCCTATTTTAGAATTTTCCAAAATTTTTCCAAAATTTTCCCCGTTTATCGGTATTTAATTATACCGACATATTAAAATATTCATTAAAAATTAATATTAAATTATAAAAATTCCCAAAAATAATAATATTTTTTTTGTGAAATGTTATTGCGATGAAGCTTATGATAATGCAGTGATAGTAAAGAACAGGACTAAAGTGTTCCATCATAAAACCTTTTTAGAAAAACTTTCACATCTGGGCAACAAGTCCTTCTTTACGATTCCCGTCTCTATCTTCATCCGGATAAGCTTAAATATCGTTGGAAAGGACCTTTTGTGGTGTGGTATGTTACACCCGCACGGAGCAGTATAAGTTGAAAATTTGAAAAACGGTTCAATTTTTAAAGTAAATGGGCATACGTTAAAACCGTATTTCTCTGCTGACCCCGCGGAGGAGCTCATGTTTGTACAGGGGCCGCTTTATCAGAACTGAATTTCTTCCGCCTCACCTTCATGTTTTGGTATCATTTTCTTATTTTAAGAATGGAGGCGAGTAAAAATGTACTTAACTGAATATCTGTGCGTTCCAATGAACAAGTTTGGGGGTAGTTTTCATTTAACTATTATTTTACCGCTTTTTTTCTCTCCCCAAGTATACAGGTCCATTCTCTCAAAAGACAACATCAGTGAGAACACTGCTGAAAACAGGTTTAGGGGGATGTTTGTATTCACTGAATTATCTTTGACACTGGGCATTCAAATTTTTTTTTATATAACAAAAGCGTAAATAGTGAAAAATTACATCCAAAAGATTAGAATAGTTTAAGAAAAACAAGAAAATTAGAAGTTTTCTTAAACGGACTAGTAATAAGTAGTTATGAGCTGTTGTCCCAAGGGTTAGTAAGATGAATGAAATCACTAATCTGAGGATAAAAATAAGTCTTAAAAATAATTCCTATTCTGGAAGCCAAACATTTGAATGTTGATACCCTACTTTATGCACTTACACACGTCTTGAAATTCGGGATATTAGAGGATACCTTGAAATGCTCTTCTCTAAAAGCCAAAGTATGAAGAAAATAAAAAAAATTAATAAAAAAAATATAAAATAGTGAAAAGAGAAAAATGAACACTGGTTTTGTTATCGCCAAGGCAGCAATAAAAAGAAATAGCGAGGGTGCTTCATCACCTAGTGCCTTATACCAACTGGTTTGGGAGTCACTGCTAAGCCTTAGGTGGTGCAAGAGGAGAAAAATACTAATACACCTAATCAGTAAGAACATGAGTAATCGGTCGGTTAGTACCTCAAGAAGTATTAACGGTCGCATGAAAAATGTGCGAGCAAATCCAACCAAATATTCATCAAAGTAAAAAGTACTGAGGTAGATGGACAAGAGTATGATAGCTTGAATTGAATTCTCCGAGTGTAGGGATGTCTATTACACACACGTAGGGTTATATGATCGATGTTTGGATGAAAGGTATGAATGAAGAATAAAGACGATGTCTTATTGAGGGATGATGTGATTTCTAATATCTTTTCATGACTATTAAGATAGGGCTCATGACAATTGAAAAGTTAGTGTAGTTGGAAACTCTAAATTTTCAAAGTATTTCTTTTATGGTTCTTATCTTTATATGTAAATTTGACCATCTCTCTTTTATTATAGGTGTAATCCGCTGAAAACCCTCAGGAGACAACACTCCTCCTACTAAGGCACCTAGAGGTTTAACAGCTTATTGCACGTGCTCAGTTCAATCCTGTTGCCTACGAAAGTGTGCTTAGTTTTCTCCTTTCTTTTTTTCTTCCTCTTGAATAAACTAGTTTGCTCGGGACGATCAAAGATAAGTTTGGGGGTATTTGTTCAGTTGATAAAACTGCACATTTAATATGACATTTTTCATACTATTTCTATATTAGAAAAGGTGTTTATTATAATATATGATACATATGAGGGTTTATCTGTAAAAATACTATTTTCATATGTTTATATATTATAATTAACATTTGGTACGAAAATGTATGCATAAATACCATTGACCAAATCTTAATGGTAAAATTAATATCTCAATAAAACAAACTCTACAAATATTACTTGTTGAGTTGTTGTGCAGAATTTTCAGGACTAAAATCAAGGGAATCAAAGTTGTTAGTGCAAACTTGCCTAATTATGAAAGCAAAACTAAGAAATCAAGTCTGGCAGTAACTACGAGAAGATGTTTAGTTTCCTGAGATTCAAAAGATCGCCACGTGTCATGACGATAAAAGCCCAGAAAACCAAATCAAAAGATCCCTCTACAAGGCCGCGGATCAGCGGCCAAACCCACCTGTTGGCCGCGGATCCGCCGCATTCCAGAAGGGTTGAGAGCTGTAATTTTATTGTTAGGATCATAACTACTTGCTTCCAAATTAGAAAGCTAGGGTTCTGGCTTTGGGACTATAAATAAAGACCGAGAGCTTCTTGAAAAAAATCATCAAGTCGACGAGATCACGAATTCCAAGACGGCTCACGTATCCAGGCTGATCATCAACGGTTCATCTACCTCCTTAGAAGAGATCGAGAAGCAAACTAGTATTTGTAATCATTTTCTAAGGAAACAAAGTGTAAATGAGTTTTGTTGATTAATAAAGGTAGTTCCTTTTCTTATTCTATTTCTTTATAGTTTTATTATGAATTCTCTCTCCGTCTCTTCTTCTCCCAACATGCGCGAGTAATTCTTCGCTTGTTAGGCTTCGTAGGATTAGGGTAGGTTTATGGATGATGAAAATCCTTAAACTCTTTTTACGTCCTATAAAGTTTATAAACTTTATCAAAAGAATCATTAACATCCTAATCGAGCGCGCTACCAATTTATTGTCAGTCTCGACGGCGATTAGAGAATAGATTAATGATTGTTTTGGTAAAGGCTAGATATGAACGGAGTTCCATGTCGAGATAGGGGTTAAGAGTGGGAACGCTTTTCCCTCCAGAAACCCTAATCTACATGCATCACTGTCGTTCTAGTTTTAAATCTATTAAAGGAAAGAAAGAGTAATCTTTAATTAATCATCCATAACTACTAAATCCTAATGAACCCTACAAGCCCCTTTTTCATACAAACTTACCTCCGTAGTCAATCTAGATCTAAATTTTGCATCAGTGTTTAACGTAGATCTAGATCCCACAACCATTCTTCAATATTTTTTATCCCTCCTCTCTTTTTTCTTAACACGCCTAAAGTAAGATTAAAAGATTCAACGTTTCCCAGAGGACGACCCGTACTAATCTCTGTCTAGCTACACGCGACACCGTTATTGATTGCGGTTAACTACTATACATAAAAATATACATATCAATCAGTCCTCTATATATATGTCCAAGCATCCACTATAATATACATCATATGTACAATAATGGCCTCTAGGACATACATACTGTTAGTGTATATGCCCTAGAGGCCATTACTGTATCATACTAGTTTGTATATTACTTAATGGAAGCTTGGGATATTCACCTTGTATATACAATCTTGCTCAAAATAGTAGTATGCTACTTGGTTGGTTTCTACTTCAATGTGTACATGTGTTTATTTTTGTATATCGCCTATACACATTAGTGGAGCCCTTAGGATCTTTGCTTGATTACCAGCGATGTGATGGCCGTCACACTAGTGGGTCTGGGTAATCTATAAGCAAATCCTTATGCAGGTCCCTGGTCGCAGGACTATCGAAACAGGGCATCGATACTCCGGAGTAGACTAGCGCATGCGCTTCTTATCCCAGTATGGGAGACGGTCTGTCCCACAGCCGCCAGTACGTCGTACTTGAGATAGTATGCGGGTGCTCGTTAGGTTACGGGTACACTGGACAAGACTCGTCGGGAACTGACTAGTTGGTATTATGCCTATCGTCAGTTATCAGTTCCCAGGTGACATGAGTACAGCTTAGTCCGCTGACTTGACACTGTCACTTCGCTTCGAGTGTGTTCCCACTGCACTTTGATTACTACCCTACCACGGCTCAAAGGAGTCGTGCAAACAGGTAGTAGTTGGGTGCAGTCCCGAAGCACTTAGGGGCAGTGACGGATAGACAGGATTCGTCTCTCCCGGTATTGGGGGTTGACATCGCGCTGTGTCTAGGAGAGCCATTACACGAGTAGTCCCTGGCCAGGGCAAACGAGATATACTGGTAGGCTTCCAGTGTTATCTCAGGGTGTTTTGGGCTTCGCTCCGGCACGACTTGTACCGCTATTGGGGGACTGACGCTTACCGCCCCCTAGGCCCGCCAAGCGATGTATCAGACGAACAGACCGGACTGTACAGAGAATGTCACATTCAGGCTCAGTAGGAGTTCAGATGGGTTTCACCTCGTCAGTCTTCTTGTCGGCATTACCTGGGGACCGTTACGCACAGCTAGTGCCGCTTGCGGTCTGTGGTTAAACCCACTGCCAGCGTAGTGTCGAGTCTTTAGAGTCCCACACAGAAAGCTTTTCGCCTTTAGGGAAAAGAGTAGAGGTCGCATGGTTTTGCGACAGGTCGCATGGTTTTGCGACAGGGTTCGGTCACATCCGTGCACTTGTGCACGTACAGTGTCCAGACAGTTTACACTAGCGGGCTTTGGTTTAAGCCAGATCGTAGTGTACCTTTTGGGTTTGGATTTATCCAGTATGCATTCGTGTTCCTCGGAACGCGGATGCGGGTGTGTATGCACAGTTGACGGAGAGACAGAGGCAGCGGATTCTCATTAGGGTTGTTGATAGTTGACCGTTGACTATTGACTTTTTGCTCAACCCTAATGAGAATATGATATATCATTAACAATTATATTAATTAAGTATTATGGTGACATGGTTGTTGACTTGTTGACTTTGTTGACTTGTGTTGACTTGTTGACTTTATTGACCGGTTGACTAGGCTTGACTAGTTGACCATCATGATAACCATAGCCATCATTTCATGGCAAAGACTTTTGCTTGCTTGCTCATTTGTGCAAAATGAGTGCATGAAATGATATGGTTATGGTTGCTTCAACCATCACATAGCACTTGATTGGTATGATGAGTTATGATGCTTTTGGATTATGAGAGAGTGAAAGACAAAAGAGTTGCTCATTCTCACTTGCTCATTCTCTCTGTTTGTTTTTGAGCTCTCTTGCTTTTGCTCTCACCCTCTTCCTCTTGCTCCCTCTCTTGACTCTATGGTTCACTTGTCTCATGAGTTGAGAACCAAGAACCATAGATAAAATCACATACAAACTCTTCTCTACTCATTCTAGTTCACAAGGTTTAGCAAACCGAGTGAACTAGTTTCTTCAAAGTTCGAAGAAGGAGCCAAAGGTTGGAGCTTTCAGGTGGATCTATCTTCGGCGTACGGAGACGACGGGAAGAAGCCGATCCGGACCACCATCGGAGTTTGAAGACGAAGGAGTTCAAGACAAGCAAGGTATAAACCCCCTAACCGAGTAGTTAACGACTCCTAGTTAGGTTGTTAGTTAGATGTTTAACAAAGATCCGGGTTATAAGTCCATGTTACCACCTCTATAAAAATCGTTTTTTATCAAATTCCGCATGCCCGAAAGTACCGGGAGAGGTAGCATGGACTTACAGTGGTATCAGAGCCTAGTTAAACTCTATCTAACATGTTAGCAAGTAATTAGAAGATCGATCAACAAAAAAGTCACGAAAACGAACCCCAAAATTCGAAGTTTCTGTCGATTTTTATACTGTTCAAAAGTTGATTATTTTCACACCTAAAATCGGCTCAGGCTTTTGTGTGAACACCCACCAAAATTGGTCCAACGATCGAGTCAAAGCGCCGCGGAAACGCGGCGGGAGCACGCTCCCGCCGCGGATCCGCGGCCGAGTTGACTCGGCCGAGGTCCAAGTTTGGTGCAATGTTATTCTGGGGTTGTTTTGGGATTTTTGATATATGTGTTTTCTGCCCAGATTTTCCAGAACGAAAATTTTATTTTTGGGGTCCCGAAAATCCGTATTTTTGATCGAACTTCTAAAAGACTTGAGCTAACGGGTTTTTCTGTAATGTGATATTTGTATTGAACGTCTACTAATCGCTATATGTCGATTAGTGGGGCTTATACAAATCTGTGATCTGTAATGTTGCTGGAATGTGTATATGAATATGTTATATTGTCGCGGGTTAATAGCTGGGGGTTGTGAGACGAGAGTTTTTCTTTTCTTTCAATTCATGTAAATTTGTAAATTGATGTAATAATTATTTGTATGGCCGCACAACCGGGTCGGGGTTGTAGCCGTCATTGTATAATTTCTTTTTACTGTTTTTGCTCCTAGGATAGACCCATGGAGGGGGTGCACAAACTACCGGGTATGCCGAAGTGCCGTGTGGCCTACTCATGGAGATGAGGGAGGTTGCTTCACTTCGGGTACTTGGCGGGTAGTTTGCCGCACCCGTAGGGGTCTTGGATGGGGTATTGGCTATTCACCGCGACCGTGTAATCTGTTTTTCGTTATAGGCTCGTGCGAATTACAGATTCCTAGTATATCCAATGTGTTCATCTGTGATCTGAAATGTTTATCATTGCAGTATATCTATATATGATATTATTTAGGCGTTGCTTATGTTTTACAGACGCGCTATGTAACGTCTTCAAAATAATAAAATATGATTTTTGGGAAATTTTATAATTTAACATTATTTTAATGAATATTTTAATATTCTGGTATAATTAAATACAGATAAATGGGGAAAAATTATGGAAAATTCTAAAATAAGGTATTTTAAGGAATTGCTTCGTTTTCTGTGCATGCCCCCATTTCCTCTAGATTTGACCCTAAGTATGTCTAGTTTTGACTGATTCCATCTAGGGTGAAATCTGGGTTGATTTTCCTATGTTGGTGTATAATTTGGGACTTGTTTTAGCATGGATTTTGGTATTTGGTGATTCATTCCTGTCGGGTGGCGTTTGGACGTCAACGACAAGTGGATTTTGATTGTGTTTACATGCGAGTCGATAGGTTTTTACCTATGCGGGTAGCGTGTTCTATTTTGGTTTCCGATGTGATTTTCATGTGCTTTAGCATTGTGATATACTTGTAGGTACCCCGCGTGATGTTGAGGCAAAGGAGGTGAAGATAGCGACATCGGCTTTGGCACACGAGAAGCAATGTGAGTAGATTTATATCTGTGGGGAGAAGTCGGGTGGATGGCGTATAGCACCCCCGCAGTCCGTGGTGATGTATACGAATACGTATACACACGAATATTTATTATGTGTTGTTTAGGGTTATTGATGGTAATAATGATATTTTGATGATAAGAATATATTGGTTTAGTATAGTGCGAACCCTAGAGCAGTGGTTGCACTCACACATACATTTACACACATACTTGCATTCATTCTTTCATTTATTAGAGTGCATATGATGGTGCGTATATCTACACATGGGTATGGGACTATGTGTTTATATACTGGATTTGAGGATAGTATTTGGGATTTGAGATGAGTCGATGAGATTGGGCTTGAGGCCAGGAGATCGGTGATATGATTTGGTTCGTATTGAGATACGACACGATGTTTTAGCGGGTCTTTTGATGTAGTGATTCTTACACCTGCATGCATACATAGAGGGTATCAATATTGTACTAGACGTAGATCAGTACCCCGATCATGACATTTGATAAAGAGGATACCAGATAAATAGTATGATGAATGTGATATTGACCCGTACCCAGATTTGGGATGCCGTACGACGGATTTACGTATAAGCTATATTTTGATGATTGATCCGCACTCTTGACTTGGGATGTCTGATTATAGATAGGGTATCGGATATGATATTATTGAGGCGGGATCACCGACTAATATATATACATGTATGTATATGTATCGACTCAGATGTTAGGCGGTTTCCTCACACGTAGCTCTATTTGTTAGTTCAGCCGTATAGTTTAGGATGGTTGTTAGATTAGATTAGACTCCTACCTATTTCAAAAACTAACGAATCGTGGGTATTTTAAAAGACAGCCCAAGGGATCCTACGGATATTTCAAAAGACGTATCTTTTCATAAAAACACCGTAGCCCCTATTTGCAAAACCCCATGATTCGTGTTATTTCAAAAGGAACCAATTGTAGAGGTTATTTTAGATTAATGCAGATTAGTTATTGTTGCGTCTAGTATTCAGCTTCCGCTCATTATTGTGGTTCGCATCGCATCGCATCGCATGCTTATATTATGTTTCATACTCCATTATTGATGTTATGCTGTTAGGACACCAGCACCATTACCGATGATGCGTATGTACCACGTACACTTACTTGCCGGCTCACACACATCTTCATCGGCAATTGCCATGTCACGTACACCTTAGAAAATATTATTGCATCGACATAGGTTGTTAGCTAATAATTTAGACATGATATTACTGTACTTGCCTTATATGCTAGATTAGACATTGTAATTATTAGTTGTTACATCATGCATGTTATTATTCATGGATTTTTATGCCTGTATGCACTGTTTACATGCTATTGAGGATTGGATTCGGATTTCCATGAGATTTTCTGGATTTGGGGGAAAACCGCAAAACTTATATAAACTTCTTTTCTCTCTTTAAAATAAAAAGTGCGGTTTTCCCATGATGTATGAGTCGTCCACCATGAGTTTGCTGATGGATTTGGAAACCCGATTCGAGGAGACGGATGAACCGTTTCGGGTACATGGTGGACCCGGTAAGGTACACCGGGGCAAGAAGCGCGTGGTGATGACGATGTGAGCCTGGCAGGGGAGCACTACCTACCGGTGATTTTACCCGACGCGTCGGATATCCGGAGGATACCGTCGTGGTCTTGAGATGGATGGTAGGGGCCGGTCTGGACTGACGGCGCCCTAGATATTATGATTGAGACATTGGGATTTCGAGATTTCGAGGTACAGAGATATCGAGATATTGGGATTACGTTTTGTGCCGATACTAGGCACTGTTTTATGCTGATTTCATTATGATACCTCAACTAAAAATACAAGGGAAATTTCACTAAATTATGAAAACAGTTTCTTCATTTACATGTATTCTGCTTTCTTGCATTCATACCTCATATTCATGACATACTATTACCTGAGGCACTAGCACGAGCACTTGGCACTACATTCACGTATAGAGATTACATTGCCAGTTTAGCATGCTTCAGCTTTATTCATATTGAGGTTTCTTTATATCTGATCGTATTGACCTAGGTTGGGTCATGCATTCGATCTCTGCTTGTAGATATCTTTCTATTCACGAGTTGGCAACTCACCCCCGTTGTGCCCCAGTTCTTGCAGGTTTGCCGTACAGTTCTATAGCGGCATTTCTGGCACACTGCTTCCTTTTGGGTAATTTGCTTGGATAGGTGGGTTCTTTTGTATCAGAACCGCCGTTGTATTTATATTATTCATTGTATCTAGAATATCCATCAACCAAAACTTGTATATTGTTTCAGACCTAGACTAGTGATGTATTATTCGACCATAGAGTCGCGCTTAGTAGTGTTGCGGTTTTCTTGTTGCTTTTGAGCTTTCTTTTGGATTTGATCCTCGCCAGTTGGCGTTGTATATTATTGTTGCATGTATGGTGGTGACCGTCGATTGACGAAGAGCTAGCTCCCGCTTGGGATGCCTTTATCATTGCATATATTGTTATCCTTGTTATACCCCATTCGGGGCCAGTTTTACAAAAGAAACTCTGCTGAAATTTTTAGAAAAGACTGTACTGTTTTTAAAAATGCATATTCGGCTTAGTTATTTAAAAACCTTGATTTCAAACATGTTTTTCTTCACTTCTTTAAACCAGTTTCTTTACTTATTCTTAAAAATGGTTTTAGATTTCTGGGCTTTTGGCTTACTTGGATCAGATGGAGTCCTCTAGACTTCATATGGTTCAAGGGCCAGTCATGTGCTCTTTCGGGTCGTGACAAAGTTGGTATCAGAGCACTAGGTTGACCTTGGTTCGAGTCTAAGTTTGACTATGTGGAGCCTAGGGCGTTTATATATATACGGAACTTAGGCTTGACCTTACGGAACTTAGACTTGGTCGAGGGGGTATTAGACCCGAACTTTCGTCGTGTAGGATGACCCTTGGTTGATGGAATAGGTAACTAAAGTAGAGTGACGTACCGTTGGTATGTTCCGCGGCATACTTACGACACGCCACTCCGCTTAAGGAACCTTAGGATGTACATATTTTCGAGATCAGTGATCCTCTTTATATCCAGGATTATACATCCATTTGAGATCCCCGATTCTATTAGTTTCATGATCATACCTTTATTGATGCTGTTCCTTCCCATGATCATGTATCCACTTTGGATCTGTTGTTTCCTTTCTTGCCATTGATGTGGTCTCCTTGATACTCGATTGAGGTTCCTGTCACCATGTTTGAGGGCAGTTTGGGCTGCTGCTAGGGTTACGGCCGGTGTGACCTCGTTTGGTATGAGGGCCGACCATTGTGTTTTCTGGTGACATGGGAACGTCTCGAGTTAGTGTTGGTGATTGTGACCTCTAGTGGAGGCGAGTGCTTGGTCTTGCACCGGATGATCGGGCCATTGTTAGAGCTGCCAGTTGAGAGAGGACTGTTGATGTACAGCATACCTCAGAGATTGTGATGTCGCCTACCGTGCAGACAGATGGACCAGCTGTTGCTGAGATTGACAGGATGTCGCTTCCGAAGCTTACGAGCTGAGATTGCCGTAGCTTTCAGGCAGATATGAGACAGATGATAGCTAGTCTACCCGATTTGAGAGACGAAGGTGATTCGTCCGATTTTGCGCCGGAGCGGGCCCTGATGAGTTGAAGATTTCCAGTGTGGAGAGTCTTACTCAGATCTAGAGCAGACCGACTCAGAGATGACCGCCTATGTATTGCCTTTCATGGAGGATTGAGGCGTTGTTCGGCGTACAGGCGAATAAGCCAGTTGCTGCTGCAAATGACGAGATGTCGCCCAGATGGTTGGAGCTACTGCAGCGTGAGCATATACTTAGAGAGATGATAGCGAGTCGCTAGTCACCTGAGGATGAATGACTAGGACAGGTGGTTCGTTTGTTTACCGATGCGAGGTCATCAGATAGATTGTTTCCAGCTAGAGACGACTTCACGCAGGTTCGTTGAGAGTCGATAGAGACGATCGAATGTCAGGAGCCCATTTTCCATGTTTAAAGTATACGGAAAGACATGCAGGTGATTCTATGGACTCTCTAGAAGAATGAAACCCTAACTCGACTTAATGACCGTGTGAAAGCCTTTGAACCTTCGGGTTTGCGGCGGTTCCTCGGCGCCATTAGTGAGGCTTGGGTTTGCCCTTCTACGGCTGGACCACCGACGCTGTGGCATGTACTCGATACTATTAAACTGTACCCATGATGTGATCTCTTGGGGGATTATGAGGATCTGACGAGTCGATCGGATGGTTCGACATCTTTCGGATATCGTGATGGGACACTGCTTGGGAGACTCCAGATGCGAGCGTAGCCGTCGGAGCGCAGTTCGTGTAGCCACGATGAGTTAAGTCTGAATCAGTCGACATTGAGCAAGGTGGAGTAAAGAGTTCGTACGAGATTTCGACGAGATGACGTCCCACTCCGCTGACATTAGAGATGTGATATGCACCCCGAGGCGTGGTATATGGATGTATCTTCCAGAGAGAAGCGCGATAGGTATGCAGCCGTTCCGGAATAAGCTTTAGCTTCAGCATTGGATGGTGACTTCCGGGCATTTCGGCAGGATTGAGATTTGAGAAAGGAACCTCGACAGGACCTTTCTGGAGTACGTTACGAGAAGACCTAGACCAGGAATGGTCGTATTGCGCACACCCAGCAGGACAGAGTTCGGCATTGTTGACGAGGTAGTTGACCATGTTCGGAAAAAAGGAACTTACCCAGATGCGTTGCAGATTGATCAGGGACGGACGAGTGATGAGTATTCCTCCGATGGTTGGGACGTGTTCCCGAGGACCTGTTCGGCCTGACATCCTCTACAGAATGATGAAGCTACAGAATATGCGATTTTGAGTCCGTGCGAGAGACTTCAGATTGACCGTGGCCGAGAACAGTGCAGTGCGTAGTAGCTTGGCGTGACGTCATAGTGGACGACGATAGAGACAGTTGGAACAAGAGGTTCGTGTGAGACACTGATGAGCTGTCATTGCTTCCCGTCGAGACTAGAGACCTGATATGCTTACAGAGACGTTGGAATGTGACCAGTTTCCGAGAAAATATTGTGCTGAGGACACAGGTGTTTTTGAGCGAGAAGAGGTTGTGCAGGAAGCCAGCCTCTGTACAGATCGGCATAGGCATGATCGGAAGAGACCTTGAGCAGGATTCCTTCCAGGACATTGCTGCAATGATGTTTGCACCCAGGATCAGATGTGTGACGTGCTTTCAGAGAGCCAGAGGCCGACGCCAGTGATACGCTGCCTTACGAGCGGTCGTGAGGATTGACCGAAAGGTGACCAGGAAAGTGCCAGAACGGAATCGTTCCTGTCAGTACTCCTGACCGGGCCGATGAGCCGATGGATTGCGAGATTGGTAATCTACAGGAAAGATCAGGAACCAGAGGCAGAGGACGCTAGCCGCGAGCAAGAGGCAAGTAGATATCTTGCGCAGCTAGCATCGGATGTTCCGGTACCTTCTCGACCCTGAAGGATGGTATACCGACGACGGTAATTATGATTTGTGATTTTGTGATTTGATTATCACGTATCCGTTGCTTTGGATTTCGGTATTTTGGGCGATCTATTCACATGATTTAGTCTTGATGACTGAGTTTCATGATATTTGATTTTGTGCACCATGGTTGCACCTACTGGGTATTTATACCTTGTACATAGTTATTACTCTTGAGCTGTTGATTGCGATTTCATGCCTATTTTATGCTGGTGATTTGATTTACGCTTCCAGCAGAGTTTCATGTAATTCTAGTGTTTTGATTTTGCACTCGGTATAGCTTATATATGCTTGTAATGTATCGATATGTGTTTTGTGCCCGCAGCTGCACACGTTTATGATTTTCTTCATATCTGGATACACTTGGTGTTGCTGCTTACGTATTTGAGTTATTGCTTGGTATTTATGCATGGGATGCACCAGTTCTATACTTCGTGCATTTGTCTCACCAGTTTTATGTTTCTTGCGTTTATCGCATCAGATTTATATTTCGTGCCTTTGTTGCACCGGATTTATATTTTGTGCATTACGATTGCACCTGACTTCGATTTGATGCCTTTCGGTATGTCGATTTTGATTGTGATATTGATGTGGATTCTTGCACTCCGTGCTTTTGACTGGACTTACGCATATTCGACGTTGCTATTGGATTTTGTGATTCCATGCATATTGAGTGCGCAGGGTCTAGATTTTCATTCGTGCATGATGGATGCACCGATTTGGATATTCGCGCATGTTGGGCGCATGTTTTGAGATACGATTTTGGGGCACACCAGATGCACTAAATCGAGATTCTTCGTGCATGTCAGATGCACCTGTTGTGGCTGCCAGGCACACGTTGCCTATGACAGATGCTCGTGCACACCCGTTGCACCTAGATGTTGTTTTGTGCACATGTTTAGCACATATATGGATTTTGATTTCCGTGCGCACCAGACGCACAGGGTGGTGTTATGTGATTTTTGGGATTTATTCCTTTTGGAGCAGTACATTTTTATGATGTTGGATATTTGCTTTCATACTGAGCAGGACTAGTCAGTGGGCAGTACCTGGATATATTTTGCATGCATCGATAGCTATCGAAGGGATTTCCGAAAAGCGAGCTATAGTCTCAGTATATACCTACGTGTCCGATATGACACGAAACGTTTTAAAAACAAGGAAACCCTTCTAAACTGTTTTCAAAACGGCGGAACGTACCAATTAAACAAAGGATATATATACACATATATAGTTATTTTCTTATGAGAAACGTCCGCCACTGTGCAGTGTTACGCGCATCGCACAGCGACTTAAAAAGATTTGGCATACATTTGCATCAGCTATTTACATGTATAGATTCGATGTCTACATGTATAGTCTTGGTCCATATCATATTGATTTTGTATTGGATTTGACATTGTGTCGTTACCATGACTCCGATGATTGCGGATGCTTGATGGAGTGTTGCTTTTGAGTTATCTGCTCAGTACTCATGCGCATGCATTGCGCTATGATGTTTTATGTATAGATGATTTCGGAGCCCCGATGACTTGGAATTTGTATTGAAATATTTTAGTATTTGGGGGTTTAAATTTAAATTCGGGGATCGAATTTCTTTAAGGGGGGTAGATTGTAACGTCTTCAAAATAATAAAATATGATTTTTGGGAAATTTTATAATTTAATATTATTTTAATGAATATTTTAATATTCCGGTATAATTAAATACAGATAAATGGGGAAAAATTATGGAAAATTCTAAAATAAGGTATTTTAAGGAATTGCTTCGTTTTCTGTGCATGCCCACATTTCCTCTAGTTTTGACCCTGAGTATGTCTAGTTTTGACTGATTCCATCTAGGGTGAAATCTGGGTTGATTTTCCTATGTTGGTGTATAATTTGGGACTTGTTTTAGCATGATTTTGGTATTTGGTGATTCATTCCTGTCGGGTGGCGTTTGGACGTCAACGACAAGTGGATTTTGATTGTGTTTACATGCGAGTCGATAGGTTTTTACCTATGCGGGTAGCGTGTGCTATTTTGGTTTCCGATGTGATTTTCATGTGCTTTAGCATTGTGATATACTTGTAGGTACCCCGCGTGATGTTGAGGCAAAGGAGGTGAAGATAGCGACATCGGCTTTGGCACACGAGAAGCAATGTGAGTAGATTTATATCTGTGGAGAGAAGTCGGGTGGATGGCGTATGGCACCCCCGCAGTCCGTGGTGATGTATACGAATACGTATACACACGAATATTTATTATGTGTTGTTTAGGGTTATTGATGGTAATAATGATATTTTGATGACAAGAATATATTGGTTTAGTATAGTGCGAACCCTAGAGTAGTGGTTGCACTCACATATACATTTACACACATACTTGCATTCATTCTTTCATTTATTAGAGTGCATATGATGGTGCGTATATCTACACATGGGTATGTGACTATGTGTTTATATACTGGATTTGAGGATAGTATTTGGGATTTGAGATGAGTCGATGAGATTGGGCTTGAGGCCAGGAGATCGGTGATGTGATTTGGTTCGTATTGAGATACGACACGATGTTTTAGCGGGTCTTTTGACGTAGTGATTACACCTGCATGCATACATAGAGGGTATCAATATTGTACTAGACGTAGATCAGTACCCCGATCATGACATTTGATAAAGAGGATACCAGATAAATAGTATGATGAATGTGATATTGACCCGTACCCAGATTTGGGATGCCGTACGACGGATTTACGTATAAGCTATATTTTGATGATTGATCCACACTCTTGACTTGGGATGTCTGATTATAGATAGGGTATCGGATATGATATTATTGAGGCGGGATCACCGACTAATATATATACATGTATGTATATGTATCGACTCAGATGTTAGGCGGTTTCCTCACCCGTAGCTCTATTTGTTAATTCAGCCGTATAGTTTAGGATGGTTGTTAGATTAGATTAGACTCTTACCTATTTCAAAAACTAACGAATCGTGGATATTTTAAAAGACAGCCCAAGGGATCCTACGGATATTTCAAAAGACGTATCTTTTCATAAAAACACCGTAGCCCCTATTTTCAAAACCCCATGATTCGTGTTATTTCAAAAGGCACCAATTGTAGAGGTTATTTTAGATTAATGCAGATTAGTTATAGTTGCGTCTAGTATTCAGCTTCCGCTCATTATTGTGGTTCGCATCGCATCGCATGCTTATATTATGTTTCATACTCCATTATTGATGTTATGCTGTTAGGACACCAGCACCATTACCGATGATGCGTATGTACCACGTACACTTACTTGCCGGCTCACACACATCTTCATCGGTAATTGCCATGTCACGTACACCTTAGAAAATATTATTGCATCGACATAGGTTGTTAGCTAATAATTTAGATATGATATTAGTGTACTTGCCTTATATGCTAGATTAGACATTGTAATTATTAGTTGTTACATCATACATGTTATTATTCGTGGATTTTTATGCCTGTATGCACTGTTTACATGCTATTGAGGATTGGATTCGGATTTCCATGAGATTTTCTGGATTTGGGGGAAAACCGCAAAACTTATATAAACTTCTTTTCTCTCTTTAAAATAAAAAGTGCGGTTTTCCCATGATGTATGAGTCGTCCACCATGAGTTTGCTGATGGATTTGGAAACCCGATTCGAGGAGACGGATGAACCGTTTCGGGTACATGGTGGACCCGGTAAGGTACCCCGGGGCAAGAAGCGCGTGGTGATGACGATGTGAGCCTGGCAGGGGAGCACTACCTACCGGTGATTTTACCCGACGCGTCGGATATCCGGAGGATACCGTCGTGGTCTTGAGATGGATGGTAGGGGCCGGTCTGGACTGTCGGCGCCCTAGATATTATGATTGAGACATTGGGAATTCGAGATTTCGAGGTACAGAGATATCGAGATATTGGGATTACGTTTTGTGCCGATGCTAGGCACTGTTTTATGCTGATTTCATTATGATACCTCAACTAAAAATACAAGGGAAATTTCACTAAATTATGAAAACAGTTTCTTCATTTACATGTATTCTGCTTTCATGCATTCATACCTCATATTCATGACATACTATTACCCGAGGCACTAGCACGAGCACTTGGCACTACATTCACGTATAGAGATTACATTGCCAGTTTAGCATGCTTCAGCTTTATTCATATTGAGGTTTCTTTATATCTGATCGTATTGACCTAGGTTGGGTTATGCATTCGATCTCTGCTTGTAGATATCTTTCTATTCACGAGTTGGCAACTCACCCCCGTTGTGCCCCAGTTCTTGCAGGTTTGCCGTACAGTTCTATAGCGGCATTTCTGGCACACTGCTTCCTTTTGGGTGATTTGCTAGGATAGGTGGGTTCTTTTGTATCAGAACCGCCGTTGTATTTATATTATTCATTGTATCTAGAATATCCATCAACCAAAACTTGTATATTGTTTCAGACCTAGACTAGTGATGTATTATTCGACCATAGAGTCGCGCTTAGTAGTGTTGCGGTTTTCTTGTTGCTTTTGAGCTTTCTTTTGGATTTGATCCTCGCCACTTAGCGTTGTATATTATTGTTGCATGTGTGGTGGTGACCGTCGATTGACGAAGAGCTAGCTCCCGCTTGGGATGCCTTTATCATTGCATATATTGTTATCCTTGTTATACCCCATTCGGGGCCAGTTTTACAAAAGAAACTCTGCCGAAATTTTTAGAAAAGACTGTACTGTTTTTAAAAATGCATATTCGGCTTAGTTATTTAAAAACCTTGATTTCAAACATGTATTTCTTCACTTCTTTAAACCAGTTTCTTTACTTATTCTTAAAAATGGTTTTAGATTTCTGGGCTTTTGTCTTACTTTGATCAGATGGAGTCCTATAGACTTCATATGGTTCAAGGGCCAGTCACGTGCTCTTTCGGGTTGTGACACGCTAGCCCAGCCCCCGCTCTGTCGTTAGTTACGTAACCTAACGGGTAATGACGGGGCCCAGTGGCGAATGCGAATGGCATAAGCGTACGTCATATTTTGGTTTTTTTCTGCAATGGTAGGATTAAATGATGGGATGCATTAAAAGAACTAATGCAAGAATATCATGCATTAAAAGAACTAATGCAAGATAATAAACCAAGTTAAAGTCGTTGGAACACTTTCGAAAAACCACTCGGTTCTTTTCAAAACCAACTTTTAAATGCGGAGCTTGAGCCACTCCTTTTAAAAGCTATCTCGTTCCATCGACCAAATCAAGTTCACTACGTTCACGGTTTTGCCAAAACCATCCGTAGCCCTCCATCATTTCAGTAACATATTCGGTAGTATTCAAGCTATGTATTTTGACCTCACGCCAAGGCATAGTGATTGGTAGCTGCCGGATATTTATCTGTTGCATAGATAGAATGCGTTGGTTTGAGACAGTCGTACTGCCATTTTGGCCTACGTCAAGGGTATGTACGGGTGGGTTCAAATTAACCTGGATAATGATGGGACGAACTTGACATGTGACTTATGACATTTTGACCTCACGCCAAGGTCATAAGAGCATGGGGCAAAAATCCACATCGGGAGTTTCATAAGTACTGAAACTTGCTAGATTTGCATACCATTTGGAGTGTGATGATTCTGGTAGGATTCCTTTAGTTTCGTCACGCGATGATATTTAGATCCCGATCCTACTGTGAGTATATGCTACTCCTCGGGAAATTTCTCACTAAACGATCAATGCTATAAACCTAGTAGGTTCCTAGAAAGGTGTTAGCGAGGCTACGCCCCCAGGGAAAAGAGGTTCTTTAATTAAGGAACTTCGCGAAAGCGTTGGAAAACCTCCCACGAAGTACCGACACTGGCCTGGCTGAACGGTTAAGCAAGTATTGTGTGGTGGGATTGATCCCGACTAATCTTCCTTTATGGTTTGAGGAGGGATTCGAGAAACAGTAGGAGCCATCCTATTTAGACAAACTAAAAACCACTCTAAACTTGCAAGAGCATCATGCTGAGTGTTTCTTCTTCTCTCTCCTAATTGCAGCGACCAATCGACATGACTGGACTTAAGTTACTTCTAGATAAAAACATACTGACAGGGCCAAACTACAAAGATTGGCTTAGGAATGTCAAAATGGCAATCACTTACGACAAGATGGGGTATCTTCTTACCACCAAATCTCCCCCTGTCCCAAGTCCCACTTCCAGCGTCGCGGATAAGGAAATCCATAAGACTTGGGAGATTGATAGAGCGAAGGCCAAATGCCTCGTGCTTGCCTCTATGGACAATGAACATCAGAGGAGGCACGAGAATATGGACCTGGAGTCCATATTTCTTCATACAAAAAAACTGTATGGAGAGCAGTCTCGTATCGCATGATACGAAGCGTCGAAAAAGTTATTTTCGGCAAGGATGGCCGTCGGATCATCAGTAGCAGAGCACACGCTTAAGATGATCGGCTACATTGAAGAGCTCGCGGACCTAGGAACCACATTGGAGAGTGAGCTCTATACGGACTTAGTTCTCCAGTCCCTTCCTTCCACTTACGCCCAGTTTATACTGAACTTCAACTTACAAGAAAAAGAGGTTGAACTTTCAGAGCTCCTCAACATGCTGAGAAGCGCAGAGGGCACCCTACAGAAAGGTAGGGAAACATCCACTTTGTTTGTAGGAGGATCATCTTCTTCTAAGTCCAAAGCGAAAGCCAAGGGAAAGAAGAAGAAAGCCCCCTCCAAACCAAGGGGCAGTGTTAGTAAAGTGGATACGAAGGGAAAAGCAAAAGCAACAAAGAAAGAGGGGAAGCTTGTGGATAAGGAAGAATGCTTCTATTGTCATAAGAAAGGTCACTGGAAGAATGATTGCAGGGCTTGGAAAGCCAGAACACAGGAATTGAAGCAGGTTGCAGCTTCAGCTTCTGGTGTGTATGTTATTGAAAACTGTCTTTCAATTAACTCTACTTCCTGGGTAATGGATACCGGATCAGGATCTCATATCTGTAATTCTTTGCAGGCGTTGAGAAACCGTAGGGTTTTGAAGGCAGGTAACATGACCCTCAGAGTTGCGAACGGAGTTAGCATGGATGCTAAAGCCGTGGGGGACTATTACCTGGGAATGTCAGATGGACATGTTTTTGTTTTGCGTAATTGCTTTTTTGTACCCAACGCAACATGTAATATCATTTCTGTATCTTTAGTTTCTAAAGAAGGTTATGAATTTGCATTTGTAAGCAATGTTGTAAACATTCACCTTAATCAAGTTCTGATTGGGTCAGGTACATTGAGTAATGGTATATACGTATTAAACCATCCACAGATTTTCAATGTCCAGAATACACACAAAAGAATGTCTCCGGAAATAAATCAGACTTTCTTATGGCATTGTAGACTATGCCACATCAATGAGAGAAGGTTGACTAAGTTACATACAGAAGAATATTTGAATCCGTTCGAATATCAATCGTATGCCACTTGTCAATCCTGTCTCAAAGGAAAGATGACAAAGACTCCGTTTACTGGACAAAGAGTAAGAGCGAGCGAGCTCTTGGGACTCGTACACAGTGACGTGCGCGGTCCAATGTCTACACATGCGCGAAGCGGTTATTCTTACTTCATTACTTTTACGGATGACTTCTCAAGGTACGGTTATGTCTTCTTAATGAAACATAAGTCCGAAGCCTTTGGAAAGTTCCAGGAATTTAAGAATGAAGTAGAAAAACAAACCGGAAAAAGTATTAAGATTCTAAGATCGGATCGAGGTGGAGAATACTTAAGTGCCGAGTTCCTGGACTATTTAAAAGAGAATCGAATTCTCTCTCAGCTTACTCCTCCATACACTCCGCAACATAACGGTGTATCGGAGAGACGGAACCGCACCCTATTGGATATGGTGCGGTCCATGATGGGTAACGCTGAGTTACCGCGATCATTCTGGGGATATGCGCTAGAATCAGCCGCATACCTTTTGAACCGAGTTCCTACTAAGACTGTGCCTACTACACCATATGAGATGTGGTGTGGGAAGAGACCCTATCTTAAGCACATTAAGACATGGGGATGTCCAACTTTTTTCAAAAAGCAGCATGCGGACAAGCTCGAGGCGCGCTCAGTGTACAGTGCAAGTTTGTGGGATATCCAAAGAACTCCAAGGGATATTTCTTCTACTGTGAAGAGGAACAAAAAGTTCTTATTTCTAGTCATGCCTACTTCTTGGAAACTGAGTTTTTGGAAAACCAGATAAGTGGGAGCACAGTAGAACTGGAAGAAATTCCAGAACCACGGACTATTACTGAAAGTTTAATGGAACCAGAGGGTTCAAAAGAACAGGACATTCCTACGCCGCTCCGCAGAAGTACTAGGCAGTCTCATCCGCCCGAGAGATACTACGGTTTTCTCATAGACGGGGATAGAGAAGATTGCATCATAGATTATGATGAGCCTACTAGCTTCCTGCAGGCCGTTCAGAGCGTTGACTCAGTGAAATGGCTGGATGCAATGCGGAAAGAAATGGAGTCCATGTACACCAACAAAGTATGGACGTTGGATATTGCTCCAGACGGGGTAAAACCCGTAGGATGCAAGTGGATCTTCAAAAGGAAGATTGGTGTAGATGGACAGGTTGAGACCTATAAAGCTAGACTTGTAGCAAAGGGTTTTCGTCAAAGACCTGGTTTGGACTATGACGAAACCTTTTCTCCAGTGGCTATGCTGAAATCCATTCGGATCCTTCTTGCCATTGTTACCTTCCACGATTATGAGATTTGGCAGATGGACGTAAAGACAGCTTTTCTAAATGGAAATTTAGAGGAGTGTGTCTATATGGACCAGCCAGAGGGTTTCATTCAGAGTGGGAGCAGCGGAAAGGTGTGCAAGTTGCTTAAGTCCATCTATGGACTAAAGCAGGCATCGCGGAGTTGGAACATATGCTTTGATGAGACGGTCAAAGAATTTGGCTTTATCAAAAATCCAGATGAACCATGCATCTATAGTAGATTTGTAGCGAGAACTGTAGTATTCCTCGTTTTATACGTGGATGACATTCTCTTAATAGGAAATGACATTCCTGTGCCGCAATCTGTCAATGGGTTCTTGTTGCACAGGTTCTCCATGAAAGACCTGGGTGATGCCTCATACATCCTGGGGATTCGGATCCATCGTGATAGATCCAAGAGGATATTAGGACTTTCACAGTCCAGGTACATCGACACCATACTGAAGAGATTCAGTATGGAAGATTCCAAGCGCGGTAACCTACCGGCTTGTCACGGGATCACCCTCTCTAAAGAGATGTCTCCCAAGACTGATTTGGAGAGGGATCGCATATCTATTATACCATACGCTTCTGCAGTAGGCTCTATAATGTATGCGATATTGTGTACCAGACCGGATGTAGCTTATGCACTGAGTGTGGTAAGCCGGTATCAGTCAAACCCTGGGGAGAAACACTGGATAGCGGTAAAGAACATTCTCAAGTACCTGAGAAGGACTAAGGAGATATTCTTGGTGTATGGCGGAAAAGACCTCCAGATCGAGGCCTTTGCTGAGTCCAGCTTCCAGAGTGACAAGGATGATTCCAAGTCCATGTCGGGTTTTGTCTTTACCCTCAATGGAGGGGCGGTGTGTTGGAAGAGTTCCAAACAAGAAACCGTTGTAGACTCGACGATGGATGCGGAATACATCGCTGCATCTGATGCCGCAAAAGAAGCCGTCTGGATGAGGAAGTTCTTGAAAGAACTTCAGGTGGTTCCGTCCATTGTTGATCTAATACCTCTGTATTGTGACAACAACGGGGCTATAGCTTTAGCGAAGGAACCCAGGTCCCATCAGAGATCCAGGCACATCTTGAGGCGGTATGACCTGATCAGGGAGATCGTAGATTGCCAGGAGATCGAGGTTCGGAGAGTCGCTTCAGAAGATAACACTGCAGATCCATTCACCAAGGCCTTGCCCCAGACCCAGTTCGAGCGGCTGATCGAGATGATAGGTCTTCGATACGCCAGTACATGGCCTTAGTGCAAGTGGGAGATTGTTAGTGTATATGCCCTAGAGTCCATTTCTGTATCATACTAGTTTGTATATTACTTAATGGAAGCTTGGGATATTCACCTTGTATATACAATCTTGCTCAAAATAGTAGTATGCTACTTGGTTTGTTTCTACTTCAATGTGTACATGTGTTTATTTTTGTATATCGCCTATACACATTAGTGGAGCCCTTAGGATCTTTGCTTGATTACCAGCGATGTGATGGCCGTCACACTAGTGGGGCTGGGTAATCTATAAGCGCATCCTTATGCAGGTCCCTGGTCGCAGGACTATCAAGACAGGGCATCGAAACTCCGGAGTAGACTAGCGCGTGCGCTTCTCATCCCAGTATGGGAGACGGTCTGTCCCACAGCCGCCAGTACGTCGTACTTGAGATAGTTTGCGGGTGCACGTTAGGTTATGGGTACACTGGACAGGACTCGTCGGGAACTGACTAGTTGGTATTATGCCTATCGTCAGTTATCAGTTCCCAGGTGACATGAGTACAGCTTAGTCCGCTGACTTGACACTGTCACTTCGCCTCGAGTGTGTTCCCACTACACTTTGATTACTACTCTACCACGGCTCAAAGGAGTCGTGCAAACAGGTAGTAGTTGGGTGCAGTCCCGAAGCACTTGGAGGCAGTGACGGTTAGACAGGATTCGTCTCTCCCGGTATTGGGGGTTGACATCGCGCTGTGTCTAGGAGAGCCATTACACGAGTAGTCCCTGGCCAGGGCAAACGAGATATACTGGTAGGCTTCCAGTGTTATCTCAGGGTGTTTTGGGCTTCGCTCCGGCATGACTTGTACCACTATTGGGGGACTGACGTTTACCGCCCCCTAGGCCCGCCATGCGATGTATCAGACGAACAGACCGGACTGTACGGAGAATGTCACATTCAGGCTCAATAGGAGTTCAGATGGGTTTCACCTCGTCAATCTTCTTGTCGGCATTACCTGGGGACCGTTACGTACAGCTAGTGCCGCTTGTGGTCTGTGGTTAAACCCACTGCCAGCGTAGTGTCGAGTCTTTAGAGTCCCACACAGAAAGCTTTTCGCCTATAGGCAAAAGAGTAGAGGTCGCATGGTTTTGCGACAGGTCGCATGGTTTAGCGACAGGGTTCGGTCACATCCGTGCACTTGTGCACGTACAGTGTCCGGACAGTTTACATTAGCGGGATTTGGTTTAAACCAGATCGTAGTGTACCTTTTGGGATTGGATTTATCCAGTATGCATTCGTGTTCCTCGGAACGCGGATGCGGATGTGTATGCACAGTTGACTGGGAGACAGAGGCAGCGGATTCTCATTAGGGTTGTTGACAGTTGACCGTTGACTATTGACTTTTTGCTCAACCCTAATGAGAATATGATATATGATTAACAATTATATTAATTAAGTATTATGGTGACATGGTTGTTGACTTGTTGACTTTGTTGACTTGTTGACTTTTGTTGACTTGTTGACCGGTTGACTAGGCTTGACTAGTTAACCATCATGATAACCATAGCCATCATTTCATGGCAAAGACTTTTGCTTGCTTGCTCATTTGTGCAAAATGAGTGCATGAAATGATATGGTTATGGTTGCTTCAACCATCACATAGCACTTGATTAGTATGATGAGTTATGATGCTTTTGGATTATGAGAGGGTGAAAGACAAAAGAGTTGCTCATTCTCACTTGCTCATTCTCTCTCTTTGTTTTTGAGCTCTCTTGCTTTTGCTCTCACACTCTTTCTCTTGCTCTCTCTCTTGACTCTATGGTTCACTTGTCTCATGAGTTGAGAACCAAGAACCATAGATAAAATCCCATACAAACTCTTCTCTACTCACTCTAGTTCACAAGGTTTAGGAAACCGAGTGAACTAGTTTCTTCAAAGTTCGAAGAAGGAGCCAAAAGTTGGAGCTTTCAGGTGGATCTATCTTCGGCGTACGAAGACGACGGGAAGAAGCCGATCCGGACCACCATCGGAGTTTGAAGACGAAGGAGTTCAAGACAAGCAAGGTATAAACCCCCTAACCGAGTAGTTAACGACTCCTAGTTAGGTTGTTAGTTAGATGTTTAACAAAGATCCGGGTTATAAGTCCATGTTACCACCTCTATAAAAATCGTTTTTTATCAAATTCCGCATGCCCGAAAGTACCGGGAGAGGTAGCATGGACTTACAATGGTATCAGAGCCTAGTTAAACTCTATCTAACATGTTAGCAAGTAACTAGAAGATCGATCAACGAAAAAGTCACGAAAACGAACCCCAAAATTCGAAGTTTCTGTCGATTTTTATACTGTTCAAAAGTTGATTATTTTCACACCTAAAATCGGCTCAGGCTTTTGTGTGAACACCCACCAAAATTGGTCCAACGATCGAGTCAAAGCGCCGCAGAAACGCGGCGGGAGCATGCTCCCGCCGCGGATCCGGGGCCGAGTTGACTCGGTCGAGGTCCAAGTTTGGTGCAGTGTTATTCTAGGGTTGTTTTGGGATTTTTGATATATGTGTTTTCTGTCCAGATTTTCCAGAACGAAAATTTTATTTTTGGGGTACCGAAAATCCGTATTTTTGATCGAACTTCTAAAAGACTTAAGCTAACGGGTTTTTCTGTAATGTGATATTTGTATTGAACGTCTACTAATCGCTATATGTCGATTAGTGGGGGTTATACAAATCTGTGATCTGTAATGTTGCTGGAATGTGTATATGAATATGTTGGATTGTCGCGGGTTAATAGCCGGGGGTTGTTAGACGAGAGTTTTTCTTTTCTTTCAATTCATGTAAATTTCTAAATTGATGTAATAATTATTTGTATGGCCGCACAACCGGGTCGGGGTTGTAGCCGTCATTGTATAATTTCTTTTTACTGTTTTTTCTCCAAGGATAGACCCATGGAGGGGGTGCACAAACTTCCGGGTATGCCGAAGTGCCGTGTGGCCTACTCATGGAGATGAAGGAGGTTGCTTCGCTTCGGGTACTTGGCGGATAGTTCGCCGCACCCGTAGGGGTCTTGGGTGGGGTATTGGCTATTCACCGCGACCGTGTAATCTGTTTTTCGTTACAGGCTCGTGCGAATTACAGATTCCTAGTATATCCAATGTGTTCATCTGTGATCTGAAAAGTTTATCATTGCAGTATATCTATATATGATATTATTTAGGCGTTGCTTATGTTTTACAGACGCGCTAGCCCAGCCCCCGCTCTGTCGTTAGTTAAGTAACCTAACGGGTAATTACGGGGCCCAGTGGCGAATGCGAATGGCATAAGCGTACGTCATATTTTGGTTGTTTTCTTCAATGGTAGGATTAAATGATGGGACGCATTAAAAGAACTAATGCAAGAATATCACGCATTAAAAGAACTAATGCATGATAATAAACCAAGTTAAAGTCGTTGGAACACTTTCGAAAAACCACTCGGTTCTTTTCAAAACCAACTTTTAAATGCGGAGCTTGAGCCACTCCTTTTAAAAGCTATCTCGTTCCATCGACCAAATCAAGTTCACTACATTCACGGTTTTGCCAAAACCATCCGTAGCCCTCCATCATTTCAGTTAAATATTTGGTAGTATTCAAGCTATGTATTTTGACCTCACGCCAAGGCATAGTGATTGGTAGCTGCCGGATATTTATCTGTTGCATAGATAGAATGCGTTGGTTGGAGACAGTCGTACAACCATTTTGGCCTACGTCAAGGTATGTACGGGTGGGTTCAAATTAACCTGGATAATGATGGGACGAACTTGACATGTGACTTATGACATTTTGACCTCACGCCAAGGTCATAAGAGCATGGGGCAAAAATCCACATCGGGAGTTTCATAAGTACTGAAACTTGCTAGATTTGCATACCATTTGGAGTGTGATGATTCTGGTAGGATTCCTTCAGTTTCGTCACGCGATGATATTTGGATCCCGATCCTACTGTGAGTATATGCTACTCCTCGGGAAATTTCTCACTAAACGATCAATGCTATAAACCTAGTAGGTGCCTAGAAAGGTGTTAGCGGGGCTACGCCCCCAGGGAAAAGAGGTTCTTTAATTAAGGAACTTCGCGAAAGCGTTGGAAAACCTCCCTCGAAGTACCGACACTGGCCTGGCTGAACGGTTAAGCAAGTATTGTGCGGTGGGATTGATCCCGACTAATTCTTCCTTTATGGTTTGAGGAGGGATTCGAGAAACAGTGGGAGCCATCCTGTTTAGACAAACTAAAAACCACTCTAAATTTGCAAGAGCATCATGCTGAGTGTTTCTTCTTCTCTCTCCTAATTGCAGCGACCAATCGACATGACTGGACTTAAGTTACTTCTAGATAAAAACATACTGACAGGGCCAAACTATAAAGATTGGCTCAGGAATGTCAAAATGGCAATCACTTACGACAAGATGGGGTATCTTCTTACCACCAAAGCTCCCCCTGTCCCTGGTCCCACTTCCAGCATCGCGGATAAGGAAATCCGTAAGACTTGGGAGATTGATAGAGCGAAGGCCAAATGCCTCGTGCTTGCCTCTATGGACAATGAACATCATAGGAGGCACGAGAATATGGACCTGGAATCCATATTTCTTCATACAAAAGAACTGTATGGAGAGCAATCTCGTATCGCAAGATACGAAGCGTCGAAAAAGTTATTTTCGGCAAGGATGGCCGTCGGATCTTCAGTAGCAGAGCACGTGCTTAAGATGATCGGCTACATTGAAGAGCTCGCGGACCTAGGAACCACATTGGAGAGTGAGCTCTATACGGACTTAGTTCTCCAGTCCCTTCCTTCCACTTACGCCCAGTTTATACTGAACTTCAACTTACAAGAAAAAGAGGTTGAACTTTCAGAGCTCCTCAACATGCTGAGGAGCACAGAGGGCACCCTACAGAAAGGTAGGGAAACATCCACTTTGTTTGTAGGAGGATCATCTTCTTCTAAGTCCAAAGCGAAAGCCAAGGGAAAGAAGAAGAAAGCCCCCTCCAAAACAAGGGGCGGTGTTAGTAAAGTGGATACGAAGGGAAAAGCAAAAGCAACAAAGAAAGCGGGGAAGCTTGTGGATAAGGAAGAATGCTTCTATTGTCATAAGAAAGGTCACTGGAAGAATGATTGCAGGGCTTGGAAAGCCAGAACACAGGAATTGAAGCAGGTTGCAGCTTCAGCTTCAGGTGTGTATGTTATTGAAAACTGTCTTTCAATAAACTCTACTTGCTGGGTATTGGATATCGGATCAGGATCTCATATCTGTAATTCTTTGCAGGCGTTGAGAAACCATAGGGTTTTGAAGGCAGGTGACATGACCCTCAGAGTTGCGAACGGAGCTAGCATGGATGCTAAAGCCGTGGGGGACTATCACCTGGGAATGTCAGATGGACATGTTTTGGTTTTGCGTAATTGCTTTTTTGTACCCAACACAACTTGTAATATCATTTCTGTATCTTTAGTTTCTAAAGAAGGTTATGAATTTGCGTTTGTAAGCAATGTTGTAAACATTCACCTTAATCAAGTTCTGATTGGGTCAGGTACATTGAGTAATGGTATATACGTATTAAACCAACTACAGATTTTCAATGTCGAGAATACACACAAAATAAAGTCTCCGGAAATAAATCAGACTTTCTTGTGGCATTGTAGACTGGGCCACATAATGAGAGAAGGTTGACTAAGTTACATACAGAAGGATATTTGAATCCGTTCGAATATCAATCGTATGCCACTTGTCAATCCTGTCTCAAAGAAAAGATGACAAAGACTCTGTTTACTGGACACGGAGTAAGAGCGAGCGAGGTCTTGGGACTCGTACACAGTGACGTGTGCGGTCCAATGTCTACACATGCGTGAAGCGGTTATTCTTACTTCATTACTTTTACGGATGACTTCTCAAGGTACGGTTATGTCTTCTTAATGAAACATAAGTCCGAAGCCTTTGGAAAGTTCCAGGAATTTAAGAATGAAGTAGAAAAACAAACCGGCAAAAGTATTAAGATTCTAAGATCGGATCGAGGTGGAGAATACTTAAGTGCTGAGTTCCTGGACTATTTAAAAGTGAATGGAATTCTCTCTCAGCTTACTCCTCCATACACTCCGCAACATAACGGTGTATCGGAGAGACGGAACCGCACCCTATTGGATATGGTGCGGTCCATGATGGGTAACGCTGAGTTACCGCGATCATTCTGGGGATATGCGCTAGAATCAGCCGCATACCTTTTGAACCGAGTTCCTACTAAGACTGTGCCTACTACACCACCATATGAGATGTGGTGTGGGAAGAGACCCTATCTTAAGCACATTAAGACACGGGGATGTCCAGCTTTTGTCAAAAAGAAGCATGCGGACAAGCTCGAGGCACGCTCAGTAAAGTGCAAGTTTGTGGGATATCCAAAGAACTCCAAGGGATATTTCTTCTACTGTGAAGAGGAACAAAAAGTTCTTGTTTCTCGTCATGCCTACTTCTTGGAAACTGAGTTTTTGGAAAACCAGATAAGTGGGAGCTGTTCATCACAGAATATTGCATTTTATACCGGCCATTCTTACGCTCGTGTGTTTATAGTTAGGTGCTTTTAATCCGTGTTTGTTACATGTTTACAGAATACAGATTTCCAGTACAAATATTGCAAATCAGGATAAAATCTCCACAGTTACGCCAAATGCAGAACATCTGTCGACAGCAGATAAAAGCCGGGTTCCGGTCATCCATATCCGTCCAGTGCCGAGTACCGGTTCCCGATACAAGACATGTGGCAGTAGTCATTCGTGTCTGGGACAAGCACAGAGCACGAGGGGGCTGCACAAGAATCAATGGGTGCGCGGAGCTCGAGGGAGATAAAGTCAAAAGCAAACAAAAATAATGCAATCTTGGACTTGGAAATCTAGAGATATTCTGAAGACTTTTGCGCAGTTTAAAGCTGGCAAACACGAGGAAACAGGAAACCAGGGCAGCCAAGAAAAGCCCACTGCCCAACACCTCTAAAGGGCCGCGGAACCGCGGCCAAAGGGGGGTCTTGGCCGCGGTTCCGCGGCCAAATGGGGCCCTCTCACTGTCATTTTTCAGGGGCTTTTTGGTAATCTTATTTGGGGTCTGGTGGTTGCTCTAGAACTCCATTCTCCAGCCTATAAATACAGCAGAACTGAGCTCAACCAAGGGGCATTCTTTTGGTTCATTCTTGTAGCCTCTTTTGTAGTTTTTTTTTGTATAGTTCTTCTTCTTCCTTTTCATTCTTTTTCCATGAAATTGTAGTGAGAGCTTTTGAGTGGGAGATTAATGAAGATGAGGGTTTTGTATCATTCTCTTGTGTTTCTTCTTCCCCTTGAGATTTTTTCTTTCTCTTGCTCATTCAACCTCTTCATTGAGCTTGAATGGTTAAGGGTTAGTTATTGATCTCAAGGGTCGTATTTTCTCATGGGGCTAGTTCTTCACTTCACATGCATTCTCTACCCTTTCCTTGATCTTGCAACCTCTTCATTGAGCTTGCAAGTTTAATGGCTGGCTATTGATCACATGCTTGGCTTGAGTTCTACGTCCGTGTTCTTTTTATTTGTTTATTTATTACTTGCATTTTTCATTCTTGCTTTTATTACTTGCAATTTATTTCATTCACTTTTATTCCATGTATTTTAATTACTTGTATCTTTTCTTTTCTTTGTTCTTTTCTTTTTGTTCTCTCTTTTTGGTTCTTTCTTGTGAATGAATGTAATTATTATTGTTAAGAAGAAATACGGTATTATAAGTTAACATTTCTTTGCCAATTCCTTTTCCCGTTATTTTCCATTTGAACTTCGCCCAAACCATACGCAAGCACTCCGTTAGGCACCCTACCCTGACAAGGTAACGGTGATTCCTAACCGCGACCGGTTGCGTTCGGTTTGGCCGGAGGCGAAAGCAAGAGACAAGAACGGAAGGACAAGGGTAAATAAGCCGGATTCCACGAATACCGCGCTTAAATCCCCTAATCCACGTTGTTGCCAATTGCTTAACTTCAATTGGTCAAGACTCGGCTCAAAGGTTTTGAGTACGGATTTCTTTAGCTTATAATCTCGTAACTTTTCTTAACAACTTTTTACTTGCAAATAAACACATAGGTTAGATCGAACAAACATACGATTCTTTATTGACTCGTCTAAGACAAGAAGGTAAGATACCATCATCTCCTTGTGGACCGACCCGTGCTCACCGGCTAGATGCATAGCGACACCGTCCTGATCGCGGTTACACTTTAATTCTTTGAACATCCGACACGTCAAAAGCGTGCGATCAAATGGCGCCGTTGCCGGGGAGACGGTAGCGTATTTTCTTTCTTGTTATTCGGGTTAATATTCTTTTTGTATATATATATTAAAAAAAATAAATTCTTTTTGTTTTTTTTGGATAATATTTTTGTGGGCAAGAGTGCAGATTTTTGCAGATTTGCAAACTGCAATTGTGGAGCAAAGTGTACGTTCAAAATTAATGTGATTACGGAGTACAGTGCCAAAGATCCGGATAGTTTGACCCGCGCAAGCGAACCATTCAAGCTTACCGGATTTGATTCAACGGGGGTTTCCTAACCCAAAACTTAAACGGTACGTACTTTACTAACACCTTCTTCTCAAATCCGACGCTTCCAATATACTATTCTTTGCAGGATTCTTTGGAAGTTCGCTAGCAAACACTAAAAATTGACTAACCCGTATTTGTTGCAGCGCCGCGCTTAAAATAAAAAATGATTGTTTGATTCTTTATAGAATTTGTTTTGAATTGCGCATTGCATACATTAATACGGACTTAAGGGCAAGCGAACCCCACAACATACGGTAAAGGATTTCATCACCTTTTCCGTGGCCCACAAATCACGAACTTGAGCATAACGTTTACCCGCACAAAGTTTAAAAGAAATTAGACTTTAAGCCTTAAGGACTTCGTGCTCTCTAGGAGAAGTTAACAGTGTTTAGAACCTTGCTTAACAGTATATTGTTTACGGGGTGTCTAGGAAAGTGTTAACGGCGAAACCGCCAAAAGAGAAAGGGTTATTTAATTAAGGAACTTCGCGAAAGCGTTGGAAAATCTCCCCTTATCTCTGCACTTACCTGGCCTCGTGATCAGTGTATCTTGAGCATGTTTCTCGACACAGTTTTACTTCGACAATTAAGTTCTGGAGCAGGTCTAGTTGACCTAGGTGAACCCTAGAACGATTAGGTGTGTGGTATTTTTGTGTCGTGATTATTTTTGTCCATATTCTTTTTGTGTATATTTCATTCTTTTGTTAACAACTAACTAAAAAAAAAATTTTAAAATAAAAAAATAATAAAAAATCATTCATTTCCCCCCTCCTTTTCTCTACCTTTCTTTCCTTCTCTTTTCAGATCATGGGTACCCCACCTCGCAAAACTCTTGCCGAACTTTGGTACCCACAACCAGACATTACTTCATACGGGTCTTGCTTTGGCCGAACATCGAACGACCCATCCATGCCCAAAATTTCGTTGAGAGATCGGATAGACGCGTCTAGGACGAACAACTGGACCCCGCAATCCACTTCGTATCAACCGTTTCAAACATTCACCCCTTCTTGTGTTGATACCCCTTTTGAAAATCCAGTTGTAACCCCGAGACCTATGTCTATTGCTGAACATATTGAACAATCTCATTGCCGATCTTTCACACCTTTCACCACTTCAAATTCTTTTGATCAACAATTCCTTTCACCTTCTTATCCAACTGTTGATCCTACTCCTGTCCAACCATTAAATTCCTATCCATCCTACCCGACTTTTACGCCTTCCCTAGACATTGCTTCCAAACCGCCATTTGGGAATTTTCAGTATTCAAACAACTTTGAATCTTTTACTGAAACCCCTTCACAACCCATGTCTAGTCTGGAACAGTCGTTGGAAGACTTTAGGGTAGCTTCACGCCAAATGGAGGAAGTAAATACGTCCATGGCTACCCTCATACAATGTTATGAACCGGTAGCTAGTTTTCAACTAGCTCCATATTTTCCAAAGTATGATGAGGCGGCAGGACAGGCTGTGAATTTGAGTGGAGAGAGTGAGATGTACCCCCTTCCAAATCAAACCTACTCGTCCCAAATTGAATCCCACAACTCCTGTTTTGAATGTCTATCTAGTGTTCCAAACGATTCACCAGTTGAAGATAGAATTAATGAGTTGTGCGACTTCGTAGTGTTTGATTTGCCCGATTGTGAAGGGTCTCTTCCAAGTGAAACCAATCCCAAACCTTTTGACCTCTACACCTCCACTCTAGAACCTGAATTGATTAATATCCGTGCTTTTGATGAGGTGTCTGAGAAAATAGACTTTCACTTGATTGAGGATATTGACGCAGGGAACATTTTGGATGATGAACCCATAGATTTCGCTGAGTTTTTCTCTTCAAATCATCATCCCGAGTCATTAACTGTTTTTCCCGGACCACATATGCGTCTTGATTTTGATGAAATTTGCATGGATAAGCTGAATTTTGGGGAGAATTTTGAGGATAGCTTTGAGGATGAACCAGTTTTAATTGATGAATCGGATTTTCCTATTCATCCTATTCCTTCCACTGACTGTGTACACCCTCCTGAACCCTTAACCGATACCCTTCCTCAACAACTTCCCTCCATCCTTTCCATCGTTCCGACCTTGCAAGAACCCGTATCACTTACATTTCATATGTCTGGTTTACCAAGTTCGGCGTACCCATGGTTTCTCACGAATCTTGAGGGATTTGACCCAATCTCTCGACGGGTTAATAGATTAGCACAATCGCTGTTTACACATCGCTCATCACAAATTGTGCTAATCTATTCACTCCATTTGCACCCTCAAGTTCGTACTCCACTTCTTTCTTCCATCCGCCATTCTTCTCTTCCACCGAGACCGGACGCCACTTCTATCCCCACACGGTCCCGCGTGTTTCTTATTTCTTTTCTCTACACTCCATTCTTTCACCAACCGTCGCTTTATAACGATAAAATTTTTGAATGGTTGGTGTTAACTTTTGGCCTGTGTAAGGCCTTGTATAGTTTGATATTGTTCTTTCCCCCCTAATCCCGAACTTCATCGCTTAACAGTGGAAACACTGTTTTACTTAAGTTTGGGGAGGACACTTTTTGGTGTATATATTTTTTGTTTTGTTTTTCTCCTTTTGTATATAATTTGTTTTTAGGGGTAGCGCCGACAATTTTGACCCTCTTGGTATAGCCTGACAGTGAGGGCACTGTTATGTTTAAGTTTGGGGGTGTGATCGGTAAGCTTTCTTCCTTCGCATTCATATGTATATTTTGCATCTGCATATTAAATCCATAAAATCCATAAAAATCTGAAAATTTTCTAAAAATATAAAAACTTTTTTGTCAAGTTAGCTTGTGGAAGAACTCTGATTCAACATTCGACGGTTTTTGTTTGAAAAGATAGGAATAACTAAATCCTATGTTTGGATTTTGAAAACCTGAAAGATAACTCTCCTTTGAAGTTAACTATAGCTGATATACGTCTTTACATTACACTACACGTGTTGTGAGTCTTGGAAATTAGATGACAATTCTTTTATGTTTAAAAAAACTTTTAAATAGATAAATGATTTTCTGAGAATCAAATAGGTTTGTTCTGAAATAAGTAATATATAAAGAATAGTTTATGAAGTAAGTGAATATGAAGGAATGTTATTGATGCCTTAATTGGAACTAAGTCTGAAAAATAACCCATCTGAAACTTGATTGGAATGATTACACACTGAACCCACTAAACACGTCTTTTATCCAAAAAATAATTGAACTACCGGTTATATCTCCGTTCGTATTGAATCATCATGTTTTTCATGCCAAACTGTCTTTTGTTTTTAGACCTAGGTAACTTGAGTAATTAAGTCCGCTGGGGTGTTTCTACACCTAATGCACTAAAACCAACTGGTTTGGGTGCATTGGCCAAAGCTCGCTAAGAAGCCTAGAAAGTCCAGATAAAAACAAAGTCAAGCAAGTGTTCTCTCCGAGTTAAAATTCCTAACGGTTCTTTGTGTGAGAATAATCTTGATAAAAGACAAGCTTTTATAAAAAATTTTAACGGAGATATGAAGGTTTTACTCTATGATAAAGACTATTGCACGTTCACAGAGGTGTGTATGAAATGAAAACAAGAAAAATGTGGAGTGAAGAATAAGACCTAGTTTCCTGTTAGGGAAGATAGAAATTCTGAAGTTGAAACTTTACTGGAAAACGAAACTTGAAAAATGCTTAACTCTTTATAAAACTTATGTGATCCTTTTAAAATTGTTATCTGGGCTTTATTGTGTGACATAATGACTTTATTCGACCTTTCGGGAACTTAACGACACTATTTTGCACTGCACGTAAAGACATATAAAATCTTTAGTTAAATAAGAAGAGAGGTCTGAAAAATAAAGGTTCGATAGTCTAAACTTAGGATTATAGAAGTGTTATTTTCTGAAACAAAACATTAGGGGCTTGAATCTTAGTTATTTTACAAAACTAGCTTGACCGGATTTTGTGGGTAGTATCCGCTGAAAACCCTCAGGAGACAACACTCCTCCTACTAGGGACACCTAGAGGTTTAACGGCTTGTTGCACGCGCTCAGTGCAATCGCGTTCCCTGCGAAAGTGCGGTTATCATTTTATTTTTTTGTGAATAATTGGTTTTGCTCGGGACGAGCAAAAGTTAAGTTTGGGGGTATTTGTTCATCACAGAATATTGCATTTTATACCGCCCATCCTTACGCTCGTGTGTTTATAGGTAGGTGCTTTTAATCCGTGTTTGTTACATGTTTACAGAATACAGGTTTCCAGTACAAATATTGCAAATCAGGATAAAATCTCCACAGTTACGCCAAATGCAGAACATCTGTCGACAGCAGATAAAAGCCGGGTTCCGGTCATCCATATCCATCCAGTGCCGAGTACCGGTTCCCGATACAAGACATGTGACAGTAGTCATTCGTGTCTGGGACAAGCACAGAGCACGAGGAGGCTGCACAAGAATCAATGGGTGCGCGGAGCTCGAGGGAGATAAAGTCAAAAGCAAAAAAAAATAATGCAATCTTGGACTTGGAAATCTGGAGATATTCTGAAGACTTTTGCGCAGTTTAAAGTTGGCAAACACGAGGAAACAGGAAACCAGGGCAGCCAAGAAAAGCCCACTGCCCAACACCTCTAAAGGGCCGCGGAACCGCGGCCAAAGGGGGGTCTTGGCCGCGGTTCCGCGGCCAAGTGGGGCCCTCTCACTGTCATTTTTCAGGGGCTTTTTGGTAATCTTATTTGGGGTCTGGTGGTTGCCCTAGAACTCCATTCTCCAGCCTATAAATACAGCAGAACTGAGCTCAACCAAGGGGCATTCTTTTGGTTCATTCTTGTAGCCTCTTTTGTAGTTTTTTTTTGTATAGTTCTTCTTCTTCCTCTTCATTCTTTTTCCATGAAATTGTAGTGAGAGCTTTTGAGTGGGAGATTAATGAAGATGAGGGTTTTGTATCATTCTCTTGTGTTTCTTCTTCCCCTTGAGATTTTTGCTTTCTCTTGCTCATTCAACCTCTTCATTGAGCTTGAATGGTTAAGGGTTAGTTATTGATCTCAAGGGTCATATTTTCTCACGGGGCTAGTTCTTCACTTCACATGCGTTCTCTACCCTTTCTTTGATCTTGCAACCTCTTCATTGAGCTTGCAAGTTTAAGGGTTGGCTATTGATCACATGCTTGGCTTGAGTTCTACGTCCGTGTTCTTTTTCTTTGCTTATTTATTACTTGCATTTTTCATTCTTGCTTTTATTACTTGCAATTTATTTCATGCACTTTTATTCCATGTATTTTAATTACTTGTATCTTTTCTTTTCTTTGTTCTTTTCTTTTTGTTCTCTCTTTTTGGTTCTTTCTTGTGAATGAATATAATTATTATTGTTAAGAAGAAATACGGTATTATAAGTTAACATTTCTTTGCCAATTCCTTTTCCCGTTATTTTCCATTTGAACTTCGCCCAAACCATACGCAAGCGCTCCGTTAGGCACCCTACCCTGATAAGGTAACGGTGATTCCTAACCGCGACCGGTTGCGTTCGGTTTGGCCGGAGGCGAAACTAAGAGACAAGAACGGAAGGACAAGGGTAAATAAGCCGGATTCCACGAATACCGCGCTTAAATCCCCTAATCCACGTTGTTGCCAATTGCTTAGCTTCAATTGGTCAAGACTCGGCTCAAAGGTTTTGAGTACGGATTTCTTTAGCTTATAATCTCGTATCTTTTCTTAACAACTTTTTACTTGCAAATAAACACATAGGTTAGATCGAACAAACATACAGATTCTTTATTGACTCGTCTGAGACAAGAAGGTAAGATACCACCATCTCCTTGTGGACCGACCCGTGCTCACCGGCAAGCTGCATAGCGACACCGTCCTGATCGCGGTTACACTTTAATTCTTTGAACATCCGACACGCCAAATGCGTGCGATCAGGAGCACAGTAGAACTGGAAGAAATTCCAGAACCACAAACTATTACTGAAAGTTTAGTGGAACCAGAGGGTTCAAAAGAACAGGACATTCCTACGCTGCTCCGCAGAAGTAGTAGGCAGTCTCATCCGCCCGAGAGATACTACGGTTTTCTCATAGACGGGGATAGAGAGGATTGCATCATAGATTATGATGAGCCTACTAGCTTCCAGCAGGCCGTTCAGAGCTTTTACTCAGTGAAATGGCTGTATGCAATGCGGAACGAAATGGAGTCCATGTACACCAACAAAGTATGGACGTTGGACATTGCTCCAGACGGGGTAAAACCCGTAGGATGCAAGTGGATCTTCAAAAGGAAGATTGGTGTAGATGGACAGGTTGAGACCTATAAAGCTAGACTTGTAGCAAAGGGTTTTCGTCAAAGACCTGGTTTGGACTATGACGAAACCTTTTCTCTAGTGGCTATGCTGAAATCCATTCGGATCCTTCTTGCCATTGCTGCCTTCCACAATTATGAGATTTGGCAGATGGACGTAAAGACAGCTTTTCTAAATAGAAATTTAGAGGAGTGTGTCTATATGGACCAGCCAGAGGGTTTCATTCAGAGTGGGAGCAGCGGAAAGGTGTGCAAGTTGCTTAAGTCCATCTATGGACTAAAGCAGGCATCGCGGAGTTGGAACATCTGCTTTGATGAGACGGTCAAAGAATTTGGCTTTATCAAAAATCCAGATGAACCATGCATCTATAGTAGATTTGTAGCGAGAACTGTAGTATCCCTCGTTCTATACGTGGATGACATTCTCTTAATAGGAAATGACATTCCTATGCTACAATCTGTCAAGGGGTTCTTGTCGCACAGGTTCTCCATGAAAGACCTGGGTGATGCCTCATACATCCTGGGGATCCGGATCCATCGTGATAGATCCAAGAGGATATTAGGACTTTCACAGTCCAGGTACATCGACACCATAATGAAGAGATTCAGTATGGAAGATTCCAAGCGCGGTAACCTACCGGCATGTCACTGGATCACCCTCTCTAAAGA
Organism: Agapanthus africanus; assembly: GCA_030015575.1. Classification (NCBI taxonomy): domain Eukaryota; kingdom Viridiplantae; phylum Streptophyta; class Magnoliopsida; order Asparagales; family Amaryllidaceae; genus Agapanthus; species Agapanthus africanus. The sequence goes on from CM057337.1 coordinate 548,272,449, forward strand.
GATGTCTCCCAAGACTGATTTGGAGAGGGATCGCATGTCTATTATACCCTACGCTACTGCGGTAGGCTCTATAATGTATGCGATGTTGTGTACCAGACCGGATGCAGCATATGCACTGAGTGTGGTAAGCCGGTATCAGTCAAACCCTGGGGAGAAACACTGGATAGTGGTAAAGAAGATTCTCAAGTACCTGAGAAGGACTAAGGAGATATTCTTGGTGTATGGCTGAAAAGACCTCCAGATCGAGGCCTTTGCTGACTCCAGCTTTCAGAGTGACAAGGATGATTCCAAGTCCATGTCGGGTTTTGTCTTTACCCTCAATGGAGGGGCGGTGTGTTGGAAGAGTTCCAAACAAGAAACCGTTGTAGACTCGACGATGGATGCGGAATACATCGCTGCATCTGATGCCGCAAAAGAAGCCGTCTGGATGAGGAAGTTCTTGAAAGAACTTCAGGTGGTTCCGTCCATTGTTGATCTAATACCTCTGTATTGTGACAACAACGGGGCTATAGCTTTAGCGAAGGAACCCAGGTCCCATCAGAGATCCAGGCACATCTTGAGGCGGTATGACCTGATCAGGGAGATCGTAGATCGCCAGGAGATCGAGGTTCGGAGAGTCGCTTCAGAAGATAACACTGCAGATCCATTCACCAAGGCCCTGCCCCAGACTCAGTTCGAGCGGCTGATCGAGATGACAGGTCTTCGATACGCCAGTACATGGCCTTAGTGCAAGTGGGAGATTGTTAGTGTATATGCCCTAGAGGACATTACTGTATCATACTTGTTTGTATATTACTTAATGGAAGCTTGGGATATTCACCTTGTATATACAATCTTGCTCAAAATAGTAGTATGCTACTTGGTTTGTTTCTACTTCAATGTGTACATGTGTTTATTTTTGTATATCGCCTATACACATTAGTGGAGCCCTTAGGATCTTTGCTTGATTACCGGCGATGTGATGGCCGTCACACTAGTGGGGCTGGGTAATCTATAAGCACATCCTTATATAGGTCCCTGGTCGCAGGACTATCGAGACAGGGCATCGATACTCCGGAGTAGACTAGCGCATGCGCTTCTCATCCCAGTATGGGAGACGGTCTGTCTCACAGCCGCTAGTACGTCGTACTTGAGATAGTATGCGGGTGCTCGTTAGGTTACGGGTACACTGGACAGGACTCGTCGGGAACTGACTAGTCGGTATTATGCCTATCGTCAGTTATCAGTTCCCAGGTGACATGAGTACAGCTTAGTCCGCTGACTTGACACTGTCACTTCGCCTCGAGTGTGTTCCCACTGCACTTTGATTACTACCCTACCACGGCTCAAAAGAGTCGTGCAAACAGGTAGTAGTTGGGTGCAGTCCCGAAGCACTTGGAGGCAGTGACGGTTAGACAGGATTCGTCTCTCTCGGTATTGGGGGTTGACATCGTGTTGTGTCTAGGAGAGCCATTACACGAGTAGTCCCTGGCCAGGGCAAACAAGATATACTGGTAGTCTTCCAGTGTTATCTCAGGGTGTTTTGGGCTTCGCTCCGGCACGACTTATACCGCTATTGGGGGACTGACGTTTACCGCCCCCTAGGCCCGCCATGCGATGTATCAGACGAACAGACCGGACTGTACGGAGAATGTCACATTCAGGCTCAGTAGGAGTTCAGATGGGTTTCATCTCGTCAGTCTTCTTGTCGGCATTACCTGGGGACAGTTACGCACAGCTAGTGCCGCTTGCGGTCTGTGGTTAAACCCACTGCCAGCGTAGTGTCGGGTCTTTAGAGTCCCACACAGAAAGCTTTTCGCCTTTAGGCAAAAGAGTAGAGGTCGCATGGTTTTGCGACAGGTCGCATGGTTTTGCGACATGGTTCGGTCACATCCGTGCACTTGTGCACGTACAGTGTCCGGACAGTTTACACTAGCGGGCTTTGGTTTAAGCCAGATCGTAGTGTACCTTTTGGGATTGGATTTATCCAGTATGCATTCGTGTTCCTCGGAACGCGGATGCGGGTGTGTATGCACAGTTGACGGGGAGACAGAGGCAGCGGATTCTCATTAGGGTTGTTGACAGTTGACTGTTGACTATTGACTTTTTGCTCAACCCTAATGAGAATATGATATATGATTAACAATTATATTAATTAAGTATTATGGTGACATGGTTGTTGACTTGTTGACTTTGTTGACTTTTGTTGACTTGTTGACTTTGTTGACCGGTTGACTAGGCTTGACTAGTTGACCATCATGATAACCATAGCCATCATTTCATGGCAAAGACTTTTCCTTACTTGCTCATTTGTGCAAAATGAGTGCATGAAATGATATGGTTATGGTTGCTTCAACCATCACATAGCACTTGATTGGTATGATGAGTTATGATGCTTTTGGATTATGAGAGGGTGAAAGACAAAAGAGTTGCTCATTCTCACTTGCTCATTCTCTCTCTTTGTTTTTGAGCTCTCTTGCTTTTGCTCTCACCCTCTTCCTCTTGCTCCATCTCTTAACTCTATGGTTCACTTGTCTCATGAGTTGAGAACCAAGAACCATAGATAAAATCCCATGCAAACTCTTCTCTACTCACTCTAGTTCACAAGGATTAGCAAACCGAGTGAACTAGTTTCTTTAAAGTTCGAAGAAGGAGCCAAAGGTTGGAGCTTTTAGGTGGATCTATCTTCGGCGTACGGAGACGACGGGAAGAAGCCGATCCGGACCACCATCGGAGTTTGAAGACGAAGGAGTTCAAGACAAGCAAGGTATAAACCCCCTAACCGAGTAGTTAACGACTCCTAGTTAGGTTGTTAGTTAGATGTTTAACAAAGATCCGGGTTATAAGTCCATGTTACCACCTCTATAAAAATCGTTTTTTATCAAATTCCGCATGCCCGAAAGTACCGGGAGAGGTAGCATGGACTTACACATACAACTAATAGAGGGTTTCCCTGCTTCGGGTGAAACGATGTAGAGGTCGTATGGTTTTACGGCAGGGTTCGATCACATACGTACACTTATGCACGTATGATGTTCGGGCAGATGATACTAGCGGGCTTTAGTTTAAGCCAGATCCTAGTATTATATTGATGGATTATTTTCGTCTCTTTGGTATTCGTATTTTTCGGAATACGAATACGGGTATGTATATACAGTAAGGGGCATTCTTGTAATTGTGTAAGATGCTTCTAGAAGAAGACACCTCATTATTATGATTTACCATTTTTATTAATGGATTAATGAGGTGGAGAAATGAGGTGTGCATATTCATTAAATGAAGCATGGCTAAGGTCGTGACTCATTGTTTTACTATTCAACCATAGTTGATATTTTGTGAAAATATCTAGATATTTGTAGAGATATTTGTGTGTTATGCATTATTATCTCATTCACTTAGCCATTCTTCATTTTTTGTTGAAGCTCACACTACACTCTCATCTTCTCCTTTCTCTCTTCTTTTAATACTAACCCTAATAGTCTCATAAGTTGAGAAACCTAGGGTTAGTGAGACAAAATATTCCATAATCATTCCCTACACACTCTAGTCTACTTAGATTAGCAAGCTAAGTATTATAGTTACCTCAATTAGGAGGTATGAGCTCTTGGTAGGTACTCTCGGGTGGATCATCATTGACGCGAGGAGGCCGAAGTTCAAGCTTGATCAAGGACACTACAAGGAGCATACCAAAGGTGTGGAGTGAAGACCCGAAGGACTTGAACCTCTTGGTATAAACTTTTCTCATAGTAGATAGCTTCTTAGTTTTCTAGTTAGGTTTATGGTTAAGATCCGGGTTTAGCGTTATTTTAGCGCCCAGTTTCGTATTGTTATAAAAATTTTGTTCCGCATTTGGCCACAGGAGATGGTTGGGGCGCTAGCGTAACCCTTCATGTACTATATTCTATTTACTTATGACTTCTTTAGTTTTAGACAAGTATTTCGTTGAAATACAAGATCCAAATTTTGAGAAGTTATAGATATAAGAATAAAGTAGAGAACCATAAGTTGGAAGTATCAGGATTCTTCAAGGTGATCGAAGATGTAGAAACTTATGCTAAGTATTCCGTTGTTAGTAATATATTTGAGAACTTGTTTCTCTCTTTCAGGTTACTCATCCGTGAGTACACTCCTTGATGAGTAATGTTACTTGGCCTTCTTCCATTTAGTCGATATGCACTGGAAACGGCTGCATGTATTTTGAATCTGCTTTTAATTAAATTACTGCCTTTGTTTCTATATTGGATATAGAATGAATTTATATCTTAATGATGTTAAGGTTTATAGAGTTGTCCGGCTTATGCTTAAAACCAGAAGCCGAATAAACTCAAGGCACGTTTTAGTAATGGCGGTTTGTGGGTTATCCAGGGCATTGACGAGTGTTAACATTCTACCATTTGAAAGATCAATAGTTATATTGTTCTTGACTCGCCACCCGTTTTAGTAAAATGAATTCTTTTCGGAAAGCATTAGTGGGAGTATGGTAGAACTGGAAGTGATTCCAGAACCACAAACGATTACTAAAAATTTAGTAGAACCTAAAGATTCAATTGGATTCGACAATCCATTATCCACTCCGCAGATTTGGTGGGTAACCTCAGCCACCCAGAGGTACTTCGGTCTTCTCAAAGACGGTGACAGGGAGGTTTTGATGACCCGAGCTTGCGATTATTGTTGTTCTTGAATATGAGATCTGGCATGTGGATGAGTATAACATCGTTCTAAATTAGCTTTAGAAGTGCACATGTATATGACTTTGCCAGAGGGTTGTTGGAGTCAGTAGGAGCTGCAGAAGCGTGGTAGGCAAGTAGCTTATGTCTATTTATAGACTAAAGGAAGTATAGCGGAGATAAATCATCTATTTTTGATGTGACAGTCATAGATTTTGACTTCATCAGAATAATAGATGGACCTGGTAAGAAGGTAGTAGGGAGTGATGTCTTGGTATTTGGATGACATACTCCTCATAGGAAGTGGTCATCCTATACTACGATCGGTTATACTGTGGTTGTCACAAGGTGTTTCTCCAGATAGAATCTGGATAAAATATCAGGGTTTCTGATGACTAGATCTATGGTTTTAGATCTAGATTTGGAAAGTGTCACTATTTGGGTACGTTGACACTATTTTAAGGTGTTTTAGAATGGACGAGTCCTGGCGTCGTAGTATACTTGCAGGTGATGGAGTCACCCTCTCTAAAGAGATGTATTCTAGACTGATGAGGAGAGTGATTTTCATGATCGACATATCACTTGCTTAGGCAATTGAGTTAATCATAAGATTTCTAGTACTACATCGCTTTTTCTCTAGCTGCAATAAGCATATATTAATCCAATTCTGAAGAAACAATGGGAAGCAATTATGAACATAAGAGAATGTTCTTGGTATATGGTAACGACAACCTCTTTCAGGAGGCGGTTATCATTTAAGGCTTCCAAGGTGACCTGGATGACAGAGTGACTGTCAGAGTTACAGTTTTCCCTCTTTTAAGGGGCAGTATGTTGGATATGTAGTCCAAGCGGATACCGAGGAAGGCATGGCGCAGTATACTGATTAAATTTAGTGGATGGTACGGTATAAGAAGTTTGTTGGATTTGGAGTTCATTTATGAACTAGGTCCCATCAGGTATCCAGACAAATTCTAAGACAGGTATCGCTCATTTTGGGAGATAGTATTTCTCCGTGAAATTGAGATATAAAGAGATAAAGATAGAAATATTGGAAAGGATCCACTCACCCAGGCTATTTCTCGAACACGATAGTTTCATAAACGTGCTTTGCAAGACTGGTTAGTAGAGAAGTTGGGTATTCGGTATCACACGGGCTGTGAGTATGCGACATCGCAATAATTAGCCTTAAGTGCAAATAGGAGATTGTTGGATACAGTGACCTGAAGTCGATTATTGTAATCGTAGGCACGCGATTATGATGATTGAGGGAGGACCTATACAGATAGAACAGTCTTACTCAAAATGATAGTATGCTGTCTGGTTTATCTCTATCATCATGTACATGCATTATGTGGTATTATAGATTACTATTACATGTTGATTGAGCCCATAGGATTCTTGCTTGACTATCAGCATTATGATGGTGATCATATACGTGGGAGCTGGGTGGTCTATAAGCACACCCTTAAATGTCCCTAGTTGAGGGAGTATCGAGACCGGGCATCGATACTCCAGAGTAGGCTAGTGTATACTTTTTGAGACCCCAACTAGGGGTGGTGGCCATCTCATAAGCCATTGTTGTCAGTTAGTCACCTAAGATACTATACATGTGCTCATTAGGTTATGAGTTACACTGGACGGACTCACCGGGAACATGCTAGATGGTATTATACTTACTGTCAGATAGCAGTTCTCAGGTGACATGAGTAGAGGTTAGTCCATCGACCTGAGATCGTCATTTGTCTTGTGTGGGTTCCCACTGTGTTTTGATTACTACCCTACCATGGCTCAAAGTAGTCGTGCAAACAGGTTTTAGTTGGGTACAATCCCGAGCCATATGGAGGCAGTGAGCGGATCGTGAGGGATTTGTCACTCCTGGTATTGGGGGTTGATGTCGCACTGTTCATGGGTGGCCACCACCAGAAATTCTTGGCCAAGGTGGACGAGAATGTCTGATTTGGATTAGTAGTTTCTCAGTGGGTGATTGGCTTTATGCCGACACGGAATATCGCGTTATTAGGGGTCTGACTTTATCCACCCCTAGACTCGACATGCGATACTCTTAGAAGAATAGACCAGACTGTATGGAGATTTACACTGACAGGCTCAAAAGGGGTTCGGATGAGTTTGCTCGTCGGCCTTCTTTTCGCTCAATACCTGAGTACCCATTACGTACAGCTAGTGCAGCTGACGTGCTTGTGGTTAAACCCATGTCACGACCCAAAGTTTGGCCTGTGACCGGCACTTAACCACGTAACGTCTACAGGCGTAACGCGACTAAGTAAGCCGAAAACCCAGAAATCTAAAACCCTTTTTAAGAATAAGTAAAGATCTACATGTTTAACAATCAAGGTTTTTAAATAACTAAGCCGAATATGCAATTTAAAAACAGTATAGTCTTTTCTAAAAATTTCGGCAGAGTTTATTTTGTAAAACTGGCCCCGAATGGGGTACAACAAGAATAACAATATATATATACAATGATAAGGGCATCCCCAAGCGGGAGCTAGCTCTTCGCCAATCGACGGTCACAACCACACATGCAACAATAGTATACAACGCCAAGTGGCGAGGATCAAATCCAAAAGAAAGCTCAAAGCAACAAGAAACCGCAATACTACTAAGCGCGACTCTAAGGTCGAATAATACATCACTAGTCTAGGTCTGAAAGAATATACAAGTTTTGGTTGATGGAAATCTAGATACAATGAGTAAAATGAATACAAGGGTGGTTCTTGATGCGAAAGAATCCACCTACCAAAAGCAAGCCACCCGCAAGAAAGTAATGTGCCAGAAATGCCGCAATGAAACCTGTACGGCAGAACCTGCACGAACTGTGGCACAACGGGGGTGAGTTGCCAACTCATGAATAGAAACATCTACAAGCAGAAACCAAATGCAAGACATAAACCTAAGTCAACAATCAGTAATATAATCCACAAGAGTACATCTGAGAGTAGTAAGGTGGCAAGGTAACATCTAAATATGTATGTGGTGCCAAGTACTCAGGTAATAACATGTCATCAGTATAAGGTATGTCTGCAAGAAGTAAATATGATGCAGTATCAATGATATCAATACACATATATTAGCGTCCCATACCACTAATATTGGTGTAAGGGTATATATAACAGCGCCCTCATACCCTGTTATATATACAAATGAAGTATGATAAGTGTAAATCCAGTCTGTATATATATGATCCATGTCTGTATATGATCCATGTCTGTATATGATCCATATCTGTATATGATCTATGTCTGTATATGCGTGGAACCCGTCCACCCGTCACCCAATGACAATAAACATCATGTATGCAATATGAGGATATAAACAACATCATGGTAAAACATCATGAAACCCGTGCCAAGCATCGACACGTAAATCCTCATCCATATGGGGCTCCGTCTGCGGTATCGGCCCTCGGCCCCGGCAGTACGAGTCAACCCATGTCCATCTCTGGGCTCCGTCTGCGGTATCGGCCCTCGGCCCCGGCAGTACGGGTCAGCCCATATCCATCTCTGGGCTCCGGTCGGAATCCTCCAGATATCCGCCGAGCTCAAGTACAATCACCGGTAGGTAGTAGTCCCTCTTCCGGGCTCACCGTCTATCATACAGCGAAACCGTTCTCGCCCCGGGGTACCATACCGGGTCCACCATGTACCCGTAATCGTCCTCAACCGCCTCCTCGATTCGGGTTTTCATATATCACTCTAGCACCGAGAAAACACATGGTGGACGCACCGAAATATCATATCAAGGGAACCGGGTTTTTAAATGATTACATATTTGAAATAGCCACAGTTCCCAAATCCAGAAATCACATATAATCCAAACCAGAATGTAAGTCACTAATCTGATATGATATGTGCGTCAAACATAAATATCATGTCAAGTCACATATAGATGAGCTACAATATAATGATCAGGTGTGATATAAGCATCAATGTGAGTACCAAGTCATGTCACATATAAATGAGCTACAATATAATGATCAGGTGTGATATAAGCATCAAATGTGAGTATCAAGTCATGTCATATATGTTCGTGTACAGGTCTATGTGTACAGTATGCCATGCGGGAATCATACCATGAATGCAGCAGTACTACAGTGTAGTGGCATAGCAATTATCGATGATGAAGTGTGTGAGTCGGCAATCAGTGTACGTGGAACATACGCATCATCGATAATGGTGCTGGTGTCCTAACAGCATGATGGTAATACAACAATAAGCACAAGTAATGCCATGCAAATAGTATAAACAGGTGCAATCGAAATAAGCAACGCAACAGTGAAGAATCTAACTCAAAAGCTATATCATGCAACCTTGCCTTTTGAAATAAGATGAATCGGGGTCTTTGGTAAACCAAGGGCTACGGTGTTTAGAAAAAATAGACGCTACACATTTGAAAGTATCCGTAGAATCCCCTTTTTCCTATCTTGCAATATTCCCGATTCGTTAGTTTTGAAATAGGTATGACTCTAGTCTAATCTAACATCTACTATGCAACTACTGATCTAAGTATCATGCAAGCCTGGAGGGGTACGGAAACCGCCTAGATCTGAGTCGATACATATATAAGGGTATATAGTCGGTGATCTCGCCTCAATGTCATATCATAAGATATCCTCGAGTTATGAGTGCGGATCTATCATCAATATCGGCTCGTACGGTAATTATCGTACGGCATCCTAATAGCTGGGTACGGGTCAACATCCCACTATCTCATCACATAACAGGTATCACTATCATCAGATCACATAGCCTGGGGTACTACTCTATGTCTAGCACCAAACGATACCATCAATGAAGTATGCATGCGGGGGTAAACACATATCCCAAGCCCACAAGAAATCACAAGTCATATCCCACATATGAATCGTATCCAATCACCGATCTCACGTCATCAAGCCCACATCATCGACTCATCTCCAAAGTCAATCCATATCATCAAACACCGTGTAAGTACAAGTAATATGCAAGGGTGTGTGTGTAGGTGCAATTCTACCCTAGGTTCGCGTCTATGAACTACACTAGTCACTTCTACCCTACACTATCCACAATACTTCCAACACAAAGCTACAACACACTAAAACTATCACACATCTACTATATATATATTATACTAACTACGGACTGCGGGGGTGCTATACGCCATCCACCCGACTTCCCCCTGTAGATATAATCTACTCACCTGAAACATCATTTGCGGACATCACCACGCAATTGCTTGTCGTCCCGAAGTCTTCATGGGTACCTACACATCAAATATCGTATATGCGCATTGAAACCAAATCCAAGCTAAAACGGCGCATGAAATCCAAAACGATACGATAAGGGGGCCTATAGGTGAGAACCTATGGCACGCCTTCAAAACCATCAACAAATCCTCTATATCGTCGTATAAACGACAAATAGTCGAGGCAAAACACAATCCACCATTTCAGAATCAAAAATACGGAATACGGAAACACGAATCCAAAACAGCAACATAGGAAATATGTCCCAGATTTCACCCTAGGTCAGTTTATACAAATCTATATATACCAGGGGCCTAAACTAACAATGTAGGAGCTACAGAACCAACACGAGCAAAATTGGTGGGACCCAGGCCGCAATTGGCGGCCAAAAGAGGAAAATTGGCGGCCGTACGGATGAGTTGGGGGCTAGGGTTTGGGGTGTTGTTTCTATGGTGCCTGCACATCTCAATTTCCACTCAATATCATTTTAGGATCCTCGGGGTGATAGCAGATTCAAGTTAACCTGCACAGATTACACAATTTCCCCGATATCGATTTCTAAAATCCGTATTCTGTGTTTGGGTTCCAGGTTTTGGGTTCCAATTCATGCACTAGGGTGTTTACAAGTTCTCTACTGAGCTCAATTTCACATTACAACTCAAGTTCCCTCAAACCCTAACTAGGTTTTCATCAAGTCCTCAAAAATCCACAAAATCGATACTAAACTAAACATGGGGTATAGGAAATGCTAAAACTAAGACAATGGTTCAGAAATTACCTCAATTGGCAATTCAAGAATTTTCTTGAGTTGCCCCAAGTGGCCACAATCCAAGCTTTCTTGGTCCATCTTGTAGATCTCGAGCTCGTGCACAATTTTAATGAAACCGATATATGGTTTTGGTGTTGTTTTAGAGATGAAAAGAGGGATTGAAGAGGGGGAGAATGATGAGGAAGAGGCAGCAGCAGCAAGGGGAAGAAGTGGGAGGGAAAAAAATGAAGGGAAAACAATGGCTAAGGGTTTAAGTCAAAGTTCACCTCACTCTCTCACCTACCCTCATTTCTTATTCTTTTTCTTTTTCTTTTCTTTTAAATCCCTAACCTTCTTACAAGAATAGTAAACCCAAATGATAGTTCATGGCAAGAAAAATGCACAAGTGTAGGAAAAATAGTGTGTGCATGTTTTGTTCAAATTTGTTAAAAACCGATTAGCGATTTTAATCGCGATTAGCACTAAATTAGTGTCAAACTAATCACAAAAACTTAAAAATGTCATAATTCACTAATTTACCCTATTTTAGAATTTTCCATAATTTTTCATAATTTTTCTAACATTTTTCCTATTTATTTGCATTTAATATTAAAATAATCAATAAACTAATATTAAATTATAAAAATTCCCAAAATTAATATTTTATATTTTTGAAAATGTTACAATCTACCCCCCTTAAAGAAATTCGGTCCCCGAATTTAAATTTAAACCCCCCACTACTAAAACAATTTCAGTAATAATCCATTTGTCGGGGCTCCGAAAACATCAACACATAGAGAATATCATAAAAATGTACTACTCTACTAGAAATCAATCCCCAAAATGCATATAAAAGAATATCCTATGCGTCTGGTGCGCAAGGAATCAAAATCCATATATGTGTCAAACAGGTGTAGAAAACTACATCTAGGTGCAACGGGTGTGCACGAAACATCTGTCGTAGGCAACGTGTGTGCCTGACAGAAAAAATCAGGTGCATATGAAATGCACGAAGAATTCCGATTTAGTGCATCTGGCGTGCACCAAAATCGTATATCAAAACACTAAAGATGCATAAAAACTACGCTGGAAGTGCAAATCAAATCACTGAATACGATAGGCATGAAATCTCAATCAATATCTCAAATGTAATAACTCAGCGCAAAATATATAAATATCCAGTGGGTGCATGAAACCAATATCATAAAACTCAGTCATCAATCTAAATCATGCAAACAGAACGCCCAAAATACCAAAATCCAAAATGACGGATACGTGATAATCGAATCACAAAATCACAAATCATAAATACCGTCGTCGGTAGTTCCTCCTTCGAGGTCGAGAAGGAGTCGGTGCAATCCACTGCTAGCAGCGCAGGATATCTATGTGCCTCTTGCTCGCGGTCTGGCGTCCTCTGACTCTGGGTCCTTATCTTCTCTGTGGGCTACCAATCTCACAGTCAATCGGCTCATCGGCCCTGTCAGATGTGCTAACGGGGACGATTCCGTTCTGGCACTTCTCGGGTCACCTCTCGGTCAATCCTCATGACTACTCGTAAGGCAGCACATCACTGGCGTCGGCCTCCTGCTCTCTGAATGCACGTCACACATCTGATCCTGGGTGCAAACATCATTGCAGCAATGTCCTGGAAGGAATCCTGCTCAAGATCTCTTCCAATCATGCCTATGCCGATCTGTACAGAGGCTGGCTCTCTTGTACTACCTCTTCTCGCTTGATAGACATCTGTGTCCTCAGCACAACCCTTTTCTCGGAAATTGGTCACATTCCAACGTCTCTGTAAACATATCGGGTCTCTAGTCTCGACGGGAAGTAATGACAGCTCGTCAGCGTCTCACACGAACCTCTGGTTCCACATGTCTCTATCATCGTCCACTATGACATCACGCTAAGCCACCTTGCACTGCACTGTTCTCGGCCACGGCCAATCTGAAGTCTCTCGCACGGACTCGAAATCGCGTACTCTGTAGCTTCATCATTCTGTAGAAGATGTCAGGCCGAAAAGATCCTCGGGAACACGTCCCAACCATCGGAGGAATACTCGTCACTCGTCCGCCCTTAATCAATTCGCAACGCATCTGGGTAAGTTCCTTTATTCGATCCTGGTCAACTACCTCGTCGACAATACCGAACTCTGGCCTGCTGGGTGTGCGCAATATGACCACTCCCGGGTCTAGGTCTTCTCGTATCGTACTCCAGAAAAATCCTGTCGAGGTTCCTTTCTCAAATCTCATTCTTGCCGAAATGCCCGGAAGTCGTCATCCAATGCTGAAGCTAACGCTTATTCCGGAATGGCTGCATACTCATCGCGCTTCTTTCTGGAAGATATATCCATATACCACACCTCGGGGTGCATAACACATCTCTGATGTCGGCGGAGTGGGACGTCATCTCGTCGAAATCTCGTACGAACCCTTTTCTTCACTCTGCTCAAATGTCGACTGATTCGGACATAACTCATCATGGCTACACGAACTGCGCTCCGACGGCTACGCTCGCATCTGGAGTCTCCCAAGCAGTATCCCATCACGATATCCGAAAGATGTCGAACCATCCGATCGACTCGTCAGATCCTCATAATCCCCCAAGAGCTCACATCTCGGGTACAGTTTAATAGTATCGAGTACATGCCGCAGCGTCGGTGGTCCAGCCGTAGAAGGGCAAACCCAAGCCTCACTAATGGCGCCGAGGAACCGCCGCAAACCCGAAGGTTCAAAGGCTTTCACACGGTCATTAAGTCGAGTTAGGGTTTCATTCTTCTAGAGGGTCCATAGAATCACCTGCATGTCTTTCCGTATACTTTAAACTTGGAAAATGGGCTCCTGACATTCGATCGTCTCTATCGACTCTCAACGAACCTGCGTGAAATCGTCTCTAGCTGGAAACAATCTATCTGATGACTCGCATCGGGGTAAGCAAACTCACCACACGTCCTAGTCATTCATCCTCGGTGACTAGCGACTCGCTATCATATCTCCAAGAACATGCTCATGCTGCAGTAGCTCCAATCATCTGGGCGATATCTCATCATTTGCAGCAGCAACTGGCTCATACGCCTGTACGCCGAACAACGCCTCAATCCTCCAGGAAAGGCAACACTTAAGCGGTCATCTCTGAGTCGGTCTGCTCTAGATCTGAGTAAGACTCTCCACACTGGAAATCTTCAACTCAACTGGGCCCGCTCTGGCGCAAAATCGGACGAATCACCTTCGTCTCTCAATCGGGTAGACTAGCTATCATCTGTCTCGTATCTGCCTGAAAGCTCCGACAATCTCAGTTCGTAAGCTCCGAAAGCAACATCCTGTCAATCTCAGCAACAGCTGGTGCATCTGTCTGCACGGTAGGCGACATCACAATCTCTAAGGTATGCTGTACATCAACAGTCCTCTTCCAACAGGCAGCTCTAACAATGGCCCGATCATCCGGTGCAGAACCAAGCACTCGCCTCCACTAGAGGTCACAATCACCAATACTAACTCGAGACATTCCCATGTCACCAGAAAACACAATGGTCGGCCCTCGTACCAAACGAGCTCACACCGGCCGTAACCCTAGCAGCAGCCCAAACTGCGCTCAACCATGGTGACAGGAACCTCAATCGAGTATCAAAAGAGCACATCAATGACAAGAAGGAAACAACAGATCCAAAGTGGATACATGATCATAGGAAGGAACAACATCAATGAAGATATGATCATGAACTAATAGAATCGGGGATCTCAAATGGATGTATAATCCTGGATATGAAGAGAATTACTGATCTCGAAAAGTATGCACATCCTAAGGTTCCTTAAGCGGAGTGGCGTGTCGTAAGTATGCCGCGGAACATACCAACGGTACGTCACTCTAATTTAGTCACCTATTCCATCAACCAAGGGTCATCCTAATACGACGAAAGTTCGGGTCTAATACCCCCTCGACCAAGTCTAAGTTCCGTAAGGTCAAGCCTAAGTTCCGTATATATATAGACGCCCTAGGCTCCACATAGTCAAACTTAGACTTGAACCAAGGTCAACCTAGCGCTCTGATACCAACTTTGTCACGACCCAAAGTTTGGCCCGTGACCGGCACTTAACCACGTAACGTCTACAGGCGTAACGCGACTAAGTAAGCCGAAAACCCAGAAATCTAAAACCCTTTTTAAGAATAAGTAAAGATATACATGTTTAACAATCAAGGTTTTTAAATAACTAAGCCGAATATGCAATTTAAAAACAGTATAGTCTTTTCTAAAAATATCGGCAGAGTTTCTTTTGTAAAACTGGCCCCGAATGGGGTACAACAAGAATAACAATATATATATACAATGATAAGGGCATCCCCAAGCGGGAGCTAGCTCTTCGTCAATCGACGGTCACAACCACACATGCAACAATAGTATACAACGCCAAGTGGCGAGGATCAAATCCAAAAGAAAGCTCAAAGCAACAAGAAACCGCAATACTACTAAGCGCGACTCTAAGGTCGAATAATACATTACTAGTCTAGGTCTGAAAGAATATACAAGTTTTGGTTGATGGAAATCTAGATACAATGAGTAAAATGAATACAAGGGTGGTTCTTGATGCGAAAGAATCCACCTACCAAAAGCAAGCCACCCGCAAGAAAGTAATGTGCCAGAAATGCCGCAATGAAACCTGTACGGCAGAACCTGCAAGAACTGTGGCACAACGGGGGTGAGTTGCCAACACGTGAATAGAAACATCTACAAGCAGAAACCGAATGCAAGACATAAACATAAGTCAACAATCAGTAATATAATCCACAAGAGTACATCTGAGAGTAGTAGGGTGGCAAGGTAACATCTAAATATGTATGTGGTGCCAAGTACTCAGGTAATAACATGTCATCAGTATAAGGTATGTCTGCAAGAAGTAAATATGATGCAGTATCAATGATATCAATACACATATATTAGCGTCCCATACCACTAATATTGGTGTAAGGGTATATATAACAGCGCCCTCATACCCTGTTATATATACAAATGAAGTATGATAAGTGTAAATCCAGTCTTTATATATATGATCCATGTCTGTATATGATCCATGTCTGTATATGATCCATATCTGTATATGATCTATGTCTGTATATGCGTGGAACCCGTCCACCCGTCACCTAATGACAATAAACATCATGTATGCAATATGAGGATATAAACAACATCATGGTAAAACATCATGAAACCCGTGCCAAGCATCGACACGTAAATCCTCATCCATATGGGGCTCCGTCTGCGGTATCGGCCCTCGGCCCCGGCAGTACGAGTCAACCCATGTCCATCTCTGGGCTCCGTCTGCGGTATCGGCCCTCGGCCCCGGCAGTACGGGTCAGCCCATATCCATCTCTGGGCTCCGGTCGGAATCCTCCAGATATCCGCCGAGCTCAAGTACAATCACCGGTAGGTAGTAGTCCCTCTGCCGGGCTCACCGTCTATCATACAGCGAAACCGTTCTCGCCCCGGGGTACCATACCGGGTCCACCATGTACCCGTAATCGGCCTCAACCGCCTCCTCGATTCGGGTTTTCATATATCACTCTAGCACCGAGAAAACACATGGTGGACGCACCGAAATATCATATCAAGGGAACCGGGTTTTTAAATGATTACATATTTGAAATAGCCACAGTTCCCAAATCCAGAAATCACATATAATCCAAACCAGAATGTAAGTCACTAATCTGATATGATATGTGCGTCAAACATAAATATCATGTCAAGTCACATATAGATGAGCTACAATATAATGATCAGGTGTGATATAAGCATCAATGTGAGTACCAAGTCATGTCACATATAAATGAGCTACAATATAATGATCAGGTGTGATATAAGCATCAAATGTGAGTATCAAGTCATGTCATATATGTTCGTGTACAGGTCTATGTGTACAGTATGCCATGCGGGAATCATACCATGAATGCAGCAGTACTACAGTGTAGTGGCATAGCAATTATCGATGATGAAGTGTGTGAGTCGGCAATCAGTGTACGTGGAACATACGCATCATCGATAATGGTGCTGGTGTCCTAACAGCATGATGATAATACAACAATAAGCACAAGTAATGCCATGCAAATAGTATAAACAGGTGCAATCGAAATAAGCAACGCAACAGTGAAGAATCTAACTCAAAAGCTATATCATGCAACCTTGCCTTTTGAAATAAGACGAATCGGGGTCTTTGGTAAACCAAGGGCTACGGTGTTTAGAAAAAATAGACGCTACACATTTGAAAGTATCCGTAGAATCCCCTTTTTCCTATCTTGCAATATTCCCGATTCGTTAGTTTTGAAATAGGTATGACTCTGGTCTAATCTAACATCTACTATGCAACTACTGATCTAAGTATCATGCAAGCCTGGAGGGGTATGGAAACCGCCTAGATCTGAGTCGATACATATATAAGGGTATATAGTCGGTGATCTCGCCTCAATGTCATATCATAAGATATCCTCGAGTTATGAGTGCGGAACTATCATCAATATCGGCTCGTACGGTAATTATCGTACGGCATCCCAATAGCTGGGTACGGGTCAACATCCCACTATCTCGTCACATAACAGGTATCACTATCATCAGATCACATAGCCTGGGGTACTACTCTATGTCTAGCACCAAACGATACCATCAATGAAGTATGCATGCGGGGGTAAACACATATCCCAAGCCCACAAGAAATCACAAGTCATATCCCACATATGAATCGTATCCAATCACCGATCTCACGTCATCAAGCCCACATCATCGACTCATCTCCAAAGTCAATCCATATCATCAAACACCGTGTAAGTACAAGTAATATGCAATGGTGTGTATGTAGGTGCAATTCTACCCTAGGTTTGCGTCTATGAACTACACTAGTCACTTCTACCCTACACTATCCACAATACTTCCAACACAAAGCTACAACACACTAAAACTATCACACATCTACTATATATATATTATACTAACTACGGACTGCGGGGGTGCTATACGCCATCCACCCGACTTCCCCCTGTAGATATAATCTACTCACCTGAAACATCATTTGCGGACATCACCACGCAATTGCTTGTCGTCCCGAAGTCTTCATGGGTACCAACACATCAAATATCGTATATGCGCATTAAAACCAAATCCAAGCTAAAACGGCGCATGAAATCCAAAACGATACGATAAGGGGGCCTATAGGTGAGAACCTATGGCACGCCTTCAAAACCATCAACAAATCCTCTATATCGTCGTATAAACGACAAATAGTCGAGGCAAAACACAATCCACCATTTCAGAATCAAAAATACGGAATACGGAAACACGAATCAAAAACAGCAACATAGGAAATATGTCCCAGATTTCACCCTAGGTCAGTTTATACAAATCTATATATACCAGGGGCCTAAACTAACAATGTAGGAGCTACAGAACCAACACGAGCAAAATTGGTGGGACCCAGGCCGCAATTGGCGGCCAAAAGAGGAAAATTGGCGGCCGTACGGATGAGTTGGGGGCTAGGGTTTGGGGTGTTGTTTCTATGGTGCCTGCACATCTCAATTTCCACTCAATATCATTTTAGGATCCTCGGGGTGATAGCAGATTCAAGTTAACCTGCACAGATTACACAATTTCCCCGATATCGATTTCTAAAATCCGTATTCTGTGTTTGGGTTCCAGGTTTTGGGTTCCAATTCATGCACTAGGGTGTTTACAAGTCCTCTACTGAGCTCAATTTCACATTACAACTCAAGTTCCCTCAAACCCTAACTAGGTTTTCATCAAGTCCTCAAAAATCCACAAAATCGATACTAAACTAAACATGGGGTATAGGAAATGCTAAAACTAAGACAATGGTTCAGAAATTACCTCAATTGGCAATTCAAGAATTTTCTTGAGTTGCCCCAAGTGGCCACAATCCAAGCTTTCTTGGTCCATCTTGTAGATCTCGAGCTCGTGCACAATTTTAATGAAACCGATATATGGTTTTGGTGTTGTTTTAGAGATGAAAAGAGGGATTGAAGAGGGGGAGAATGATGAGGAAGAGGCAGCAGCAGCAAGGGGAAGAAGTGGGAGGGAAAAAAATGAAGGGAAAACAATGGCTAAGGGTTTAAGTCAAAGTTCACCTCACTCTCTCACCTACCCTCATTTCTTATTCTTTTTCTTTTTCTTTTCTTTTAAATCCCTAACCTTCTTACAAGAATAGTAAACCCAAATGATAGTTCATGGCAAGAAAAATGCACAAGTGTAGGAAAAATAGTGTGTGCATGTTTTGTTCAAATTTGTTAAAAACCGATTAGCGATTTTAATCGCGATTAGCACTAAATTAGTGTCAAACTAATCACAAAAACTTAAAAATGTCATAATTCACTAATTTACCCTATTTTAGAATTTTCCATAATTTTTCATAATTTTTCTAACATTTTTCCTATTTATTTGCATTTAATATTAAAATAATCAATAAACTAATATTAAATTATAAAAATTCCCAAAATTAATATTTTATATTTTTGAAAATGTTACAACCCATTTCCAGGGTATTGACGAGTCTTTAGAGTCCCACACAGAGGGTTTTCCTGGTTCAGGCGAAATTTTGTAGTAGCCGTATTTTGATACGTGCAGGGCTCCGATCGAATGATTGTACTAGTTACCCGGACTTTCGATCGGACGGTTGATAATACTAGCCGGTTTAGGATTCAGCCAGATTATTAAATCAAGTATTAATTTAATAATTTACATATATATATTTCGATATGTATATTCTAGTATTATGTTCTTTGTGTTATTCTATCTCTTTGGGTATTCGTATTTTGATACGAATACGAATATATATATACAGTAGAGTATAATCCGTATTTATACGGAAAGCATTCTAGAAGGTGGACACCTCATTTTGGTTTTTCCATTTATTAAATTAAATGGAAATGAGTGTTGCGCCACGGCAGCGCCCCGGCCGTCTATCCGAGGCCAAAATGCGGAATCAAAATTTTCTTATCTTGGAAACTGGCGCTACCGCGGACAATGAAAATCCGGATCGTAACCATTAACCTAATGCTAGCTAACAAGAGATGGGAAGAGATATACCGAGTGATCCGAGTCCTCCGGTCTTCTCGTCATCGTCCCGATCTCCCGCGGAAACTCCGGTTGTCGCCTCCTTACTGGAAGGGCACCACATCGTCTGTATCTTTTACGGGCTCCCACCTCAATACTGAGGCAACTCGGGCACGAAGTTGGCAAGTCGACGTGTCCAAGATGTGCTGTAGAATGTAGAGTAGATGATGCTTGTCCCTTTGGGATTATGTTGCCTTGATGGAAGAATGAAGAACATTGAAGGGAGCTAGAAATAGTGTAGCAAGAAAAATGAGAGGTGAATAATTTTTCTCATGCAAAATGAACTCCACTCTTTTTCTCTCCTCTTTGCCAAATGTGGCCGGCCCCTCTTGATGTGAGAATGGTGGAGGGAATTAAACAACATGTATAAGGGAGGTGAGTGTAGGATAAAGAGAGTGGGGACCATATCAAAAGTAAAGTTCACATCACTTCTAATCAAGAATCAAATCCTTTCTCATCACAATAACCATCATGAATAAAGCAAGTGATGTAACGAGAATAAAAATGATGATGGTCAAAACATAATCCCACATATGCAAGATACCCCCTCCACAAATGTTATTTGCAAACTTGCAAATAACCCCCTCCATCGGAAAAGTCCGGCCGGGAAAGAACAAAGGAAAACCGGCCGGAACGGAATGCAAACTGGCAACTCCAGAAAACTGGTCCCGTAATAAATTACAGGAAAACCCCGACACTGTGTATACACACCTGCATCTGTATTCTGACCGGATACAAATGCAATGAGACAAAATCTACACTGTACTAAACTAGGACCGGCTTAAGCCAAAGCCGGCTAGTAATATCCGTTCGATCCTGATCCGTGCAATACCGCACGTATCAGATCGAACCCTGCCATATAACTATACGGCCACTAGTACAAAATTGTCCGATCCTGATCCGTGCAATATCGCACGTATCTGATTGGACCCTGCCATATCTCCATACGGCCTCTACAGCGTTTCGCCCGAAAGCTTGAGTAACTGTAATTGTGGTGGACTCTAAAGACTCGTCAATACTATGGCTGTGGATTTAACCACTAGCACGTCAGAGGTATTAGCCAATACGTGACGGGCCACCAGCTATTGACCAAAAGGGACGTCGATGAGCGAACTCCTCCTGACACCCTACTGAGCCTGTCAGTGACAATATCCATACAGTCCGGTCCGTTCGTCTATGAGCATCGCATGTCGGGCCTAGGGGGTTGGTAAAAGTCAGACCCCCAAAAGCGGTACAAGTCCTGTCGGAGTGTAGCCCAGAACGCCCTGAGATACTACTGGAATACCTACCAGTAAATCTCCTGCCTCGGCCGAGGGCTTTGCGTAATGGCTCTCCTAGACACAGCGCGACCTCACCCCCAATACCGGGAGAGACGAACCCCTGAAGATCCGCTCACTGTCTCCATATGGCTCGGGACTGTACCCAACTAAAACCTGTTTGCACGACTCCTTTGAGCCGTGGTAAGGTAGTAATCAAAGTACAGTGGGAACTCACACGAGACAAATGACGATCCCCAGGTCGATGAACTAACCTGTACACATGTCACCAGGAAACTGGTATCTGACGTCAGGTATAAGACCAACTAGCATGTTCCCGGCGAGTCCTGTCCGGTGTACTCATAACCCAATGAGCACCTGTATACATCTTAGGTGAACCAACTGACACCAGTGTCTTGTGAGACCGGTCAACGCCCCTCGTCGGGGTCTCGACTGTATACACTAGTCTACTCTGGAGAATCGATGCCCTGTCTCGAAACTCCCACGACTAGGGACCTTTTAAGGATGTGCTTATAGACCACCAGCTCTCACGTATATGATCGCCATCATACTGCCGGCAGTCAAGCAAGAATCCTAGGGGCTCTATCAGTGTGTAATAGTGACCTGTAAGGTCACCTGAAGCAGTACACGATGATAAAGGTAAACCAGATAGCATACTATCATTTCGAGTAAGACTGTCCTACCGGGATAGGTCCTCCCTCAATCATTGCAATCACGTGCCTGTGATCCAATAATTGACTCTGAGGGCACTATCTCCAACAATCTCCCACTTGCACTCAAGGCTAATTATTGCGATGCCGCATACCCACAGCCCGTGTGATACCGAACACCCAACTCATCTACTAGTCAGTCTCACAAGGCTCGTTTGCAAAACTATTGCGTTCGAGGAATAGCCTCAGTGAGTGGATCCGCTGTGATGTTTCTTTCTATGTCTCTCTATATCTCAAGTTCCCGGAGAAAGCCATCTCCCGAAATAAGCAATACCTGTCTTAGAATGTCTGGATGTCTGATGGGACCTAGCTCATAAATGAACTCCAAATCCAAACTTCTTAGACTGTATCAACAACTGAACTTAATCAGTATCCTGCGCCATGCCAACCTCAGTATTGCCTTGGACCACCTGTCCAAAATACAGCCCCTCGTCAGAAGGAAAACTATAACTCTGACAACCTCCTTGTCGTCCATGTCACCTTGGAAGCCTGGAATGATAACTGTCTCCCAAATGAAGCTGTCGTTATCATATCCCTAGAACATCCACTTATGTTCCGAAAACTGCTTCCGATTGTTTCTCCAGGATTGGATTAATATCAACTTATTGCATCTGCTACAAGAACAACATCTGGTGTGGTACTTGACATCTCATGATTGACTCAATTGCCTAAGCAAGTGATCTGTCAATCATGCGTATCCCTCTCCCCTTTAGTCTGTAAGACACCTTTAGAGAGGGTGACTCCATTACCTGCAGGTACACTAACATGCCAGGAGTCGTCCATTCTAAATACTCTTAGAATGCTGTCTGAGTACCCAGATTGGGAAACCACCCAAATCTAGATCTAAAACCATAGATCTAGTAACCAGTATGTCAGATATTATGTCCAAGTCCCATGTGGAGAAACCACTGTGTGACGACCAAAGTATAACCAATCGTAGTATATGAGTTTCTTTTCCTACTATGTGTATGTCATCCAAATACCAGGATATCACACCCTACTACCTTCTCAACAGATCCATCCCCTATTCTGATGAAGTCAAACCTATGACTGTCACATCAGAAATAGATGATCTATCTCCGCTGTAACTGCTTTAGTCTATAAATAGACATAAGCCTGATGACCACCAATGCTTCCGCTGCTCCCACTGACTACGACAACCCTCTGCCAGAGTCATATAGACGTGCACTTCTAAAGCTAGTTTAGAACGACGCTATACTCATCCTCCTGCCGCGTCTCACAGTCTGGAATAACAGCAATGGTAAGTCTGGGTAAACAAGAACCTCCCAGCCACCGTCCTTGAGCATACCGAAGTACCTATCGAGTGCCTGAAGTTACCCACCGTATCTGCGGAGTGGCCAATGGAATGTCAAACCAGATTGAATCTTTAAGTTCCTTATCAAATCTTCAGTAATCGTTTGCGGTTCTGGAATCACTTCCAGTTCTACCATACTCCCACTACTGTTTTCTGAAAAATCCATTTTTATTAAAACTGTGGCGAGCCTAGAACAATATTACTATTGATCTTCCAGATGGTAGAAAGTCAACCCTCGTCATAGCCTGGGTCAACCCAAAAACAGCCATTAGAGAAACGTGCCTTGAGTTGTCCAGTGTCTGGTTTTAAGCATAAGCCGGACAACTCCCCGTACCTTAACAATGTCAAGATATGAACTGTTCTATATCCAATATAGAAACAGAGGAACTGATTTAATTGAACCAGATTCAAATCATGCAGCTGTCTCCAGTGCATGTCAACTAAATAGAAGGTGGCCGATCAGCGTTACTCAACTTAGGAATGCTTCCAATTATGAGTAACCTGAAAGAGAAGCAATTTGTCTTCATCATTACTATCAACTGAATACCATACACAAGTATCTACATCTTCGATCACTTTGAAGAATCCCGATACTTGCTACACCTGGTTCTCTACTCTATTCAAATACCTATAACTCCTCAAAACTTAGACTCTGTGTTTCTACGAAACACATGTCTAAGAACTAGAGAAGTTAAAAGTAAACAGAATATAGTATGAGGACCAACCCATCTGTCCTAATAGACACTGGACAACATACAATACTCTGTATAAGTCCGCTCAGTCTAACAACTCTTTCACTGTGTGTCGTAGGTTGAAAACTGTACTTATGGTTAAGAAGAATTACACCGCTGTTTAATGGTCCTTACCTAACCATCCACTGATATAGGTAAATGTCATAGACATAATTTCAAAAAGGTACATCTCACTATATAAAAATAGACGTACAGATATATCATTTTGAAATTGGTGCATAGCAACGGATATTCAAAACCAAATATTTGCCGACCGGCAAACAACCCAGGTGGCTTCCTCAAATATCACCAATTACAACGAATCCTGATATAATGAGGATGGTCACCTAATTCCCAATAACTTACTCCCAATCATCATCTGTAAAACCATACAGATGTGAGAATCCAACCTGGTAAATACATACCCTGGAGCAAGTGTCTAATCGGGAAATCAGTTTTCTTTTAACAGTACACAGTTGAACTGAAACACTGAAATGTTTCGATGGGGTATCCTGGTATTCCAAGTAATGCCTCTACCATTATCCAGATTCACAACTGTAACCGTATATCTCTTTGCCATCTCTCCAAATCCCTTTATATGTCTTTAGTCATTACCTTCTGCACACCCCTTTAGGCCAATTGGTTTTCTTCTTTCCCTACCGTTCGGCACCAGCCTATGGTTTGGAAGAAGACTATCCAATAAGCATAATGGGTGTACTGTCCTAGTCCTAGGAGCACTCGCAATGCGAGAGAAGGTGAAGATAAAAGATAACCGAATAAACCTTATTCCTATTTCTCCTGGACCAGAGTCCATCCCCGAACTGGAACAAGTTCCTTTCGAGTTCGTATATAACCATACGATGGAGTATCCAATAAACTGTGGATCTTCGTAGTGATACGGAGTGTCCTGGAGAAATACAAAGGTGATTTAGGATTGGCGAAGAAATACTTGGTTTGGTCGTGAATAGCAGTCGCAATTTACTTTGCCCTCTTACTAATCCCTTGCTTTGTCTTAACTTAATACCTTCTGCACACCGTTTAGGCTAATTGGTTTTCTTCATTCCCTACCAGTCGGCACCAGCCTAAGGTTTGGAAGAAGACTATCCAATTTGCGTAATAGGTGTGCTATCTCCTAAACCAAGGAGTACTCGCAATGAGAGAAGGTGAAAAGAAAAGACAACTGAATAATCTTATTCGTTTTCTCCAGAACCAGAAACCATCCTCGAAGTCCTTCGAGTTCGTATATAACCATACGATGGTTTTGTCCAATGGAAGTGGACGTTCGCAGTAATGCGGGGTGTCCTGGAGAAAAGGGTAAAAGTAGGAGTGGCAAGGAGGTCTACAACTCTGATAATCCAAAAGCTAGTGTTAAGAAGGTTCGGTCAACTTGGTTACTGAGTCATAGTCTTAGGGTCGGGTCAAAGGTCGCTGCCAGTGAGAGAGAAAAGAAACACTCAGTGTGCACTCTAACCTAGATCAGAATGGTTACCAATTTATCTAATCAGGAAACCTCCCACTGTACCTCAAATTCTCCTCCAAACCTGAAAGAAGAATTAGTCAGGGTCACCCGAGGAGTAAACTAACTCATCAGTGGGAATCGGGATCCAACTATCATCGCATGATAACTTGACGGAATCCACTCAAGTCACCACACTCCAGAAGGTATGCGCATGCCTGGCAAGTTTCAGTTCTTTTGAAACTCCCGATGTGATTTTTAACCCTAGGACCCAAGTGACCTTGACACAGTCAACAAATCAAAGAGTCCTAGTCAAGTTCAACCCGTCATTATCCTGGATTGCATTAAACCCATCCGTACGAGCCCTTGACACAGTCAACAAGGCCGCATGACTGTCCTAACCAATCCCATTAATATGCTACAAACAAACACTACTTAGCTACCGCACACTACGCCTTGACACAGTCAACAAACGCAGCACGAATACTAAGTAATACTTGTAAGAAATGACGGAGGGCTACGTCTATTTTTTGGCGAAAAAATTTTAACGTAATGAACTTGATATCGTTGAAGGAACTGCATAGCCTTTTATAAAAATATAGTGACGAAAACCTTTACTAAAGAGGTCACTCCCGGTGAAGGGATCTCGGCTCTTTCCCCGTAGAATGAGGTGCAGGATATTCCAACTGAATACCACGATGCAAAGCAAAAGTAATCGGCTATAGTGAAGTTAATGCCCTGACGCAAACTTCTGTCCAAGGGGTCACTCCCGGTGAAGGGATCTCGGCCCTTGCCTCGTCGACTGAGGAGCAGGATATTCCAAATGAATACCACGATGCAAAACAAAAGTGAACGTCCTTGCAATAACAGCTTTTTGAAAAATGTTCCAACAACATCAGATTAGGTTTGTTTATCGTGCATTGATCCGAATCAACGCAGTCCCATCAATTGATCACACCACAAAGAACGAAAATATACTGATGTACGTATATGCCATCCGCATTCGCCACTGGGTCCCGTCATCACCCGTTAGGTTACTTAACTAACGACAGAGCGGGGACTGGACTAGCGCGGATGCAAAACATATACAACATCTACTAATATATATACCAATATATTATATTCGCTCAAGGCGTGATAAGAATGCAACATCACAGAAATGTACAGCATCACAGAACAATACAGATATCTGGGATCCCCGGGTTTCACAGAGCCGCTGCTGAAACCCGACGTTCCCCTGGTCGTGTGGATAGCCTGTACAATGAAATCCTAGACCCCTACGGGCGCGGCAAGTCACCCGCCAAAACCTGAAGCGAGGCAGCCCCCTTCAGCTCCGTGAATGGACCACCCAACACTTCACGGAATCCGGTAACTAGGGCACCCCTCCTGGGTCAACCTGTACCCCCTACGAGTGCGGCGAATAGCCTGCCAATCCTAGAGTGAAGCCCCCTCCGTCTCAATGCCATGAGATGCGGGCCCGTTGCCCTCTAGAACCCGGCTATCCGTGCACCCCTCCATGGGGTAATCCTAGTACAGAAAGTAAAATATACATACACCGGGTACATCGACCGCAACCAGGTCGTGCCCCAAAAGAATAATACAAACAGGCAGTGACGGCAGTCCACATGTCGGACGCTCGCCCCGCAATATCAAATGTACATAATACAACAAAACTGTACTAGCATTGCATCCAGGCTATCCCCCACGACCGATCCGCAACAACACAGCATAAACATAGAACATCAACGTGAAAGTCACGTTCGCAAATCCGTCTAACCGGGCTATAGCAGTTAGACCGGATTTACCGATCAAGTGACATTCACGGTCGCAGATATAATGTAAATACTGTGAAATAATGTGTTTAAATATCCGATCAATCAAATTTTAACAAGTGGGCCCCCAAGCATTACTGTAGCAGATCAAGAAATTCTGGGCCCAATGTAATTATTCCGAAACCCTTATTTTCACCCCAGAAATCCTCTGTAAAAAATTGGTGCAGCGAATCCAAAGCAGTGCGGCGGAACCGCGGCGAGAAGGGGGTGTTTGCGGCGGTTCCGCGCTCCCACAGTGGAGTCACTTCATCGAATTTTTACAGAGATCTTAGAATTTCCAGTACATCAATGTTTTACAACCTGAAAAATTTTTTGAGACCAAAAATTTTCAACAGAAACTGATGCTAGTGGAAATGCAGATTTTGGAATTTTGGTCGATCGGAAATGCAAAACACATTAGAACAAGCAAGGTAAGGTTAATGGCGTGGCTCTGATACCATGTTGCGCCACGGCAGCGCCCCGGCCGTCTATCCGAGGCCAAAATACGGAATCAAAATTTTCTTATCTTGGAAACTGGCGCTACCGCGGACAATGAAAACCCGGATCGTAACCATTAACCTAATGCTAGCTAACAAGAGATGGGAAGAGATATACCGAGTGATCCGAGTCCTCCGGTCTTCTCGTCATCGTCCCGATCTCCCGCGGAAACTCCGGTCGTCACCTTCTTACCGGAAGGGCGCCACATCGTCTGTATCTTTTACGGGCTCCCACCTCAATGCCGAGGCAACTCGGGCATGAAGCTGGCAAGTCGACGTGTCCAAGATGTGCTGTAGAATGTAGTGTAGGTGATGTTTGTCTCTTTGGGGTTATGTTGCCTTGATGGAGGAATGAAGAACATTGAAGGGAGCTAGAAATAGTGTAGCAAGAAAAAAGAGAGGTGAATAATTTTTCTCATACCAAATGAACTCCACTCTTTTTCTCTCCTCTTTGCCAAATGTGGCCGGCCCCTCTTGATGTGAGAATGGTGGAGGGAATTAAACAACATGTATAAGGGAGGTGAGTGTAGGATAAAGAGAGTGGTGACCATATCAAAAGTAAAGTTCACATCACTTCTAATCAAGAATCAAATCCTTTCTCATCACAATAACCATCATGAATAAAGCAAGTGATGTAACGAGAATAAAAATGATGATGGTCAAAACATAATCCCACATATGGAAGATACCCCCTCCACAAATGTTATTTGCAAACTTGCAAATAACCCCCTCCATCGGAAAAGTCCAGCCGGGAAAGAACAAAAGAAAACCGGCCGGAACGGAATGCAAACTGGCAACTCCAGAAAACTGGTCCCGTAATAAATTACAGGAAAACCCCGACACTGTGTATACACACCTGCATCTGTATTCCGACCGGATACAAATGCAATGAGACAAAATCTACACTGTACTAAACTAGGACCGGCTTAAGCCAAAGCCGGCTAGTAATATCCGTTCGATCCTGATCCGTGTAATACCGCACGTATCAGATCGAACCCTGCCATATAACTATACGGCCACTAGTACAAAACTGTCCGATCCTGATCCGTGCAATATCGCACGTATCTGATCGGACCCTGCCATATCTCCATACGGCCTCTATAGCGTTTCGCCCGAAAGCTTGAGTAACTGTAAGTGTGGTGGACTCTAAAGACTCGTCAATACTATGGCAGTGGATTTAACCACTAGCACGTCAGAGGTATTAGCCAATACGTGACGGGCCACCAGCTATTGACCAAAAGGGATGTCGATGAGCGAAATCATCCTGACACCCTACTGAGCCTGTCAGTGACAATATCCGTACAGTCCGGTCCGTTCGTCTATGAGCATCGCATGTCTGGCCTAGGGGGTTGGTAAAAGTCAGACCCCCAAAAGCGGTACAAGTCGTGTCGGAGTGTAGCCCAGAATGCCCTGAGATACTACTGGAATACCTACCAGTAAATCTCCTGCCTCGGCCGAGGGCTTTGCGTAATGGCTCTCCTAGACACAGCGCGACCTCACCCTCAATACCGGGAGAGACGAACCCCTGAAGATCCGCTCACTGTCTCCATATGGCTCGGGACTGTACCCAACTAAAACCTGTTTGCACGACTCCTTTGAGGCGTGGTAGGGTAGTAATCAAAGTACAGTGGGAACTCACACGAGACAAATGACGATCCCCAGGTCGATGAACTAACCTGTACACATGTCACCAGGGAACTGCTATCTGACGTCAGGTATAAGACCAACTAGCATGTTCCCGGCGAGTCCTGTCCGGTGTACTCATAACCCAATGAGCACCTATATACATCTTAGGTGAACCAACTGACACCAGTGGCTTGTGAGACCGGCCACCGCCCCTCGTCGGGGTCTCGACTGTATACACTAGTCTACTCTGGAGAATCGATGCCCTGTCTCGAAACTCCCACGACTAGGGACCTTTTAAGGATGTGCTTATAGACCACCAGCTCTCACGTATATGATCGCCATCATACTGCCGGCAGTCAAGCAAGAATCCTAGGGGCTCTATCAGCTTGTAATAGTGACCTGTAAGGTCACCTGAAGCAGTACACGATGATAAAGGTAAACCAGATAGCATACTATCATCTCGAGTAAGACTGTCCTACCGGGATAGGTCCTCCCTCAATCATTGCAATCACGTGCCTGTGATCCAATAATTGACTCTGAGGGCACTATCTCCAACAATGAGGTGTAAAGGTAAAGAAGAGAGAATGGTGAGAACCATACTTGAATAGTATTGACAAATGAATTGATTAATTCATTTGTCAATACTATTCAAGTATGGTTGAAATATTATATTTGGAAAGTGTGCTTTACAAAACCATGCCTGAGGTTTTTCTCTCTCTAGTTTTTTCACTTGAGTTTTCTTTATTTCATTTTTGCATGGTTGGTTCTTGGAAAACACTCTTGATTGATTCTGTAGATTTGTAAAAGAAGTTTGTCATGAATAAAGTTTACCGCAATCAATAATGGTGTCGCGTGTAGCTAGCCGAGATGAGTACGGGTCGTCCTTAGGAAAACGTCGAATCTTTTATCTTTCTTTAGATGAGTTGATTGAAATTTGGGTGATTGGTTGTAGATCTATGTTGAACACGGATGTAGAATCTATGAAGAAGAGGCTTGTAGGGTTCATAGAATTTAGTAGTAATGGATGATCAATTAAAGATTACTCATTTTAACTTTTAATAAATTTAAAACTAGATCGATAGTGATGAATGTTGATTAGGGTTCTTTCTGAAGAATCTAGAATTTCCCCACTCTTAACCCTTATCCTTGCGTTGATCTCTATTCATGACTAGCCTTTACCAAAACAATTGTTAATCTAATTTCAAATCACAGTCGAGACTATCAATAAATTGATAGCGCGCCCGATAAGGATGTTAACAATTACTTTACTAAAGTTTATAAACTTTATAAGATGTAATAGAAATTAAGAAATTTTATCATCCATTGATCTACCCTAATCCTACGAACCCTAGCAAGCGCAGAATTACTCATGCATATTTTAAGAAGAAGAAGAAAGGATAAAGAAGGAAATCATAATGCAGAATTTAAATGCAGAAAGTAAATGCGAAATAATTAAGCAAATGATCTATCTTTATTAATCAACATTACAAGTACAAATCCTTCAAATTTAGATTACAAGAAGAAGTTGCTCTCGATCTCTGCCTCGTAGGAGTAGATGCTCAGTCTATATTTACGTCGCTATATCACGTCGAATCGCGGACCTGTCGTGGATCTCTTTTTCTTGACGGCGATTTGCTTTGTGTTAAAGGTGATCATTTCTAATTTTATCCCTCGGTCTTTTAAATAGCTCAGAATTAGAAACCCTAGATCCCATGTGTTGGGATTTGCTGTGGTGATCACCCACCAAAAATATTAGATCCAATGGCTACAAGAAGGCCGCAGATCCGTCACAAATAGGGCATATTGGACGCGGTTGGGCGGCTCTTTGGTGGCATCAGGATTCCAAACTTCTGGTGCCGCCTCATGTTGACACGTGGAGATTGTTTTTGTCTGGAATCTTTAAATCTTCTCCGAGTCTCTGCCATTTATGATTTTACGATTAGATTCAACTTTATCGGCAGATTTAATTCCCGACATTTTGGATATCTCGATCTCCAGACCTGAGCTAAATCTGCACAATATCTCAATTCATAGTATTAGTAATATTTGTTATTTATTTTGAGATATTATCCTAACCATTTTATATGATATTATATTTTAAGAATATTGAATAGGGATATTTGATATGACATGCATATTTAAATTACTAAAATATCATATAAATATTATATGCATATATTTTCCTTCATAATTTTAAGTATAGTGTATAAACATATGATAAAGAGTATTTTGCAGATAAACCCACATATGAATCATAATTACCATAAACATCTTTAAGTACTTAACAAAAGTAAGGAAAATATTCCATCAAATGTGCAGTATTTTCGACTGAACAAATACCCCCAAACTTAACTTTGATTTATAGGGTTCCTAGGCACTCTTGTGAGGGTTCATAAGGCATCAAACATGCCCGAATAAAATTTTAGACGTGCCGAACAACCCAAAGCCGGGATCTTTGCAAGATTATTAGGGTTTATCAAGCAAGTAAACATCTTTACTACTAAGTGTGAGGGATTACAACCTTTGTAGTCCGCTCCTTCGCTTCATAAGCTCCGAGTAGAAGTCCCTTCGCCGTGATCCACGATCTTCCAGACTCAAGAGAGGCTCCACGACTCGAACGATCCATGCTAGCTTGTAGTGTTCCGCTTCTCCGATGATCTACGTCGAAGTTGCTCAAGCTCTCTCACTCTAAAGAGGTGAACACCCTTATCTAATGGGCTAGATTAGATGAGGATGATGGAGTAGTATTTATGCTATCTTTTTATATCAATTTCATACAAGAAATCATCACAAAATGAATAACTAGTGGGCTTTCTCAATGCTCAAGAGAGAAGAAGATGATGGAAAAAAGAGTTAATCCTTTTTTATGAATAGTAGATAAGAATATATGATTGATCATGGAACCATGGTCAAGGATGACAAGGTTAACCTTTGTAGAGAATAAACTAGGGCTAGGGTTTGGTTAGGTTAAAGAGTGAGTCATGGATAAATATCAACATAATATCTTTCTCATGACAAAAGGAATTCTTTCTAGAATGTGCAAGAAAGAGCTAACCCTAATCAAACCCTAACCTTGCTTTATCTCTACTAAAGTGTTCCATTAGTAATCATATCATGTTACTATAATATATATCACATAAATATTATATATTTGTAACAAAAGAAAATAATACAATTAACATATATCGCATATATATCAATGTATTATCCGGTGAGAAAATGAAATAATAAAGTGAGCCAATATTAGATAATGTAATACAATATATTATATATATTATTATACATTAAATCATCGAATCAACACTTGATCCGACAATCCGGCTATATCGAATATAACCGATTAATATATCATGTACCGATTCATCGAATCAACACTTGATCCGATGTCCCGGTTCATATCTGAACATCGCGAGAATATAATGCGGTATCTCATATCGCATTATCCTCAGTCCTGTGCATATCACATATGTGGCTCTACTCCGTTTTGCCTGAGCCAAGAAACCTCTGTGTAGGACTCTAAAGAATCGTCAATACGTCGGTAGCAGGAGATGATCATATCAAACACCCACAAGTTGCAAGCGGTCAGCTAAACGTAACAGCCACCCAGGTATTGAGCGATCAGAAGATCAACAAGCTAGCCTGTACGTTCTCCTGTGAATCCAATCAGTAACACTCCCGTACAGTCCGGTCTCTTCGTCTGATATGTCACATATCAAGTGTAGGGGTGGTATACGTCAGACCCCAGTAACCGATAAGTCGTGTCGATGTGAGGCTCATAACAGGTCAAGAAACTACTAGTAACACTTACCAGTAAATCTCTATATCAGCCATGGCCAGGGACTTCCAGTTATATCTAATCGAACACAGCACAACATCAACTCCCTATGCCGGGAGAGACGAATCCCTTCTTATCGCTCATTGCCTCCATGTGATTCGGGAATGCACCTAAAAGCCACCGTTTTGCACGCCCTCTTGGTCGTGTTAAGGTGGAAATTAAAGCACAGTGGGAATCACACAAGACTCTATGACGATCTCGGGTCTACAGACAACCCTGTACCAGTGTCACCGGAGAACTGCCATCTAACGTGTGGTATATCACCATCTGGGAGTTCTCGGCGAGTCTGTCCAGTGTACCCAGTCTCTACTGAGCACCCGTACACCATCTCTGATGTCAAACACCGATGGATATGGATCCATCCATCGCCCATCATATGGGTCAAGATGCGTGTACGCTAGTCTACTCTGGTTTATCGATGCCCTGTCTCGATATACCCTTGACTAGGAACAGTTATAGGATGTACTCATCGACTACCATGGCCCCACTAGTATGATCTCATCATAGTCCCTGTAGTCGAGTACAGATCCTTAGGGCTTTATCAACATGTGAGAGTAAGACAGTAAACCAGTACAAGTCAACATGTTAAGATAAAGTGAAACCGAATAGCATACTATCATGATGAGCAAGAAAGTCCTCTCTATATATATCCAAGCATCCATCATAATATACATCATATGCACAACAATGGCCTCTAGGGCATATACATAACTAACAATCTCCCACTTGCACTTAGGCCAGCTGCTGTAGTATCTCATACCTAGCATCCCGAATAATCTCTCAAACTGTATCTGGGGAATGGCCTTCATGAGTGGATCCGCAGTGTTGTCCTTCGTATCTACTCTTCTGACCTCGATCTCTCGGCGATCAACTATCTCTCTGATCAGGTGATACCGCCTCAGAATATGTCTGGACTTCTGATGGGACCTGGGTTCCTTGGCTAAAGCCACAGCTCCATTGTTATCGCAATACAGAGGTATTGGATGCTCAATGGATGGATCCACACCAAGTTCACTAATGAACTTCTTTATCGAGATAGCCTCTTTGGCAGCATCGTTGGCAGCGATGTATTCAGCCTCCATCGTCGAGTCTGCAATGGTATCCTGTTTGGAACTCTTCCAACATACCGCCCCTCCATTAAGGGTAAAGACAAATCCCTAGTGTGACTTAGAGTCGTCCTTATCACTTTGGAAGCTTGAATAGGTAAAGGACTCCACCCGGAGTTCTCCGTTACCATACACCAAGAACATCCCTTTAGTCCTTCGTAAGTACTTGAGAATGTTCTTCACAGCTGTCCAGTGACTCTCTCCAGGATCTGCTTGATACCGACTCACTACACTTAGTGAGTATGCTACATTAGTTCTGGTACATAGCATCGCATACATGATAGAGCCTACTGCCAAAGCATAGGGTATCCCTTGCATGCGAGCTCTCTCCAAATCAGTCTTGGGAGACCTCTCTTTGGAGAGAGTGAGTCCAGAGATCGTGGGTTGGTTCCCACACTTGGATTCTTCCATACTAAACCTCTTTAGTATGGTGTCAATGTACCTGGATTGGGACAATCCCAGTATCCGTTTAGATCTATCTCTATAGATCATGATTCCCAATATGCAGGAGGCATCACCTAGATCTTTCATTGAGAATCTTTGTGATAAGAAGAGCATGACTGATTGCAGCATAGAAATATCATTTCCTATCAAGAGTATGGCATCCACGTACAATATGAGGAAGACAACCTCACTCTCTGCTACCTTCTTATAGATACAAGGTTCATCTATATTTTTGATGAAGTCAAACTCTTTGACTACAACATCAAAACAGATGTTCCAACTCCGCGATACTTGCTTTAACCCATTAATGGATTTAAGCAGCTTGCACACCTTTCCGGTGCTCCCACTATCTACGAAGCCCTCTGGCTGAGTCATGTACACGCACTCTTCTAAATCACCGTTTAGAAAGGCGGTTTTAACATCCATTTGCCAGATTTCGTAGTTATGATATGCAGCAATGGCAAGTAAGATCTGGATGGACTTAAGCATAGCTACTGGAGAAAAGGTTTCGTCATAATCCACACCTGATCGTTGACGAAAACCCTTTGCAACAAGTCTAGCTTTGAAAGTCTCAACTTTTCCATCTACACCAAATTTCTTTTTAAAGATCCACTTACTCCCAATAGGTTTTACCCCTTCAGGGGCATTTTCCAAAGTCCATACTTTGTTGGTGTACATGGATTCCATCTCAGATCGCATTGCATCCAGCCATTTCATAGAGTCACCACTTGTGATGGCCTGCTCGAAACTAGTCGGGTCATCATCTTCCATGATGCAATCCTTGCTTCCACCATCAATGAGAAAACCGTAGTATCTCTCAGGTGGATGAGAAACCCTGCAAGATCGGCGGAGAGGCTGGGGCTCATCGGGTACTACTGAATCCTCTGGTTCCACTAAATTTTCAGTTATAGTTTGTGTTGCTGGAACCTCTTCCAGCTCTACCTCATCGCCACTAATTTCTTTTGCAAGAAATTCCTTTTCTAAAATGGTGGCATGTTGAGCAACAAACACCTTTTGCTGTTCACTGTGGTAGAATATATATCCATACGAATTGCTTGGATATCCTATAAATTTACAAAGAACTGATCGCCTCGAGTTTGTCCGGATTTTGCTTTTTAACATAGGCCGGACAACCCCATATCTTAAATCTTTTAAGAGATGGTCTCTTCCCATTCCATATCTCATATGGAGTGGTAGGCACAGATTTAGTTGGAACTCTATTCAATAGGTATATGGCTGTCTCCAGCGCATACCCCTAGAAGGAAATAGGTAACTCAGCTGTACTCATCATAGAGCGCACCATATCTAATAGGGTGCGATTCCTCCGCTCCGATACACCGTTGTGCTGTGGTGTATAAGGAGGAGTAAGCTGAGAGAGAATCCCATTCTCTTTTAAATAATCTAGGAACTCATTGCTTAAGTATCACCTCCTCGATCAAATCGAAGAATCTTAATACTTTTGCCCGTTTGGTTCTCTACTTCGTGCTTATATTCTCTGAATTTCTCAAAAGCTTCATACTTGTGTTTTATCTGGAACACATATCCGAATCTTGAGAGATCGTCAGTGAATATAATGAAGTAGGAAGAACCGTTCCTGGCATGCGTAGACATGGGACCGCATACATCACTATGTACCAGTCCTAAGAGTTCGGTAACTCTTTCTCCGTGTCCACTAAACGGAGCTTTGGTCATTTTACCTTTGAGACATGAATGGCAAGTATCATAAGATGATAATTCAAACGGGTTCAAATATCCATCTTTATGTAACTTAGCCAGTCGTGTCGCATTGATATGACCAAGTCTACAATGCCATAAGAAGGATTCGTTCATTTCTGAACTTTTCCTCTTGTGTGTGTTTTGTATATTGAGGACTGTATTTTGATTGAGAATGAATATGCTATTATGTAACGAGCCTGATGCAATCAACTTTTGATCTAGGAATATGTTCATAACATTATCCTTTACTACAAAATTATATCCTTCTTTACTTAATAAAGAAACTGATATAATGTTGCACATCATGTTCGGTATATAATAGCACTCATTTAGAATCAGTGTATTACGACTTGGTAATACTAGGTGATATTCGCCAACTACATTGGCTGCAATATTTGCACCATTCCCTACTTGAACGGAATGATCACCTTTTCCCAGTTCTCTACCTTTACGTAGCCCATGTAACAATTTACATATGTGGGATCCTGATCCGGTATCTAATACCCAGGACGTAGGGTGAACTGAGAAACAGTTCTCAATAACTAACACACCTGAAGAAGATGCACCAACATGCATGTTCTTTTAGGCGGCGTGAGAATCCAGATATTCTACTATTCCCTGTTCAGTGTTATATCTCTTATAAGAAAGAACGGGTCCAACGTTCCCCTGCTCAGTATAATAAGCGGGTTCAGTCAATACATCCATATTATTATCTTGATTATGGCCTGACATGGTCGCTACCTGGAGAGAGAGAGAGAGAGAGAAGAAAACAGTTTAGCATATGCTCTTGCAAGATTAGATTGTTTATTATCTTATCTAATCAGGATGTCTCCCACTGTTTTTATCAAATCTTCCTTCAAACCCTGAAAGGTAAGATTAGCCGGGATTAATTACACCCTACAATTTTGTCAATCTTTCAGCCAGATCAGTGTCGGTACTTGAGAGAGGTTCCCCGTGCTTTCGCACGGACCTAATTAAAGTAAACCTCATTTTCCCAAAGACGTAACCCCGTTAACACTTTTCTAGACACCTACTTGATTGGCTAATTGTCCTGTGTAAAACTCTCCCAGGAGTAACACTTACTCGCAGTGGGTATCGGGATCCAACTATCTCATAGGAGGTATGCAATCTCATTGCAAATTTCAACACTTGAAATTCCCGATAATGCTTTTACCCCTAGCAACTTATGACCTTGGCTAAGGTTAACAAATCATAAGTGCTAGTCAAGTTCAACCCGTCATTTCCTGATTGAATTAAACCCACCCGTACGACCCTTGGCTAAGGTCAACAAAGTCGTACGACTACCCTAACTCAATCACATCTCATGTTTTAGCAGATAAATGCTAATTAGCTACCGTACACCACGCCTTGGCTAAGGTCAAAAAACGTAGCACGAATACTAACTAGTCTCTATCTGAAATGACGGAGGGCTACGCAGGTTTTTCAGAAAACCATGAGCGTAATGAACTTGATATCGTCGTTGAATCGAGTGTTTTTGAAAAGGAGTGTTTTTTAGGCTTTTCTAGTTTCGCTAAAGAGGTCACTCCCGGTGAAGGGATCTCGGCTCTTTCCCCATCAAATATGGCGCAGGGTATATCATATATACCGCTGTGCAAAGCAAAAACTATAGAAGCTGTCAAAATTTAAACCGCGAGTTTGTAGCATCTGCCAGTTTCGCTAAAGAGGTCACTCCCGGTGAAGGGATCTCTGCTCTTTCCCCATCGAATAAGGTGCAGGGTATATCATATATACTGTTAGCTATATGTATGCCCTAAAGGCCATTACTGTACTTACTATGTATATTGTAATGGATGCTTGGACATATATAGGGAGGACTTTCTTGCTCGACATGATAGTACGCTATCTGGTTGTACTTTATCTTAATATGTACTCTGATTGTCTCTATGTTACATGTTGATAAAGCCCTTGGGATATGTACTCAACTACTGGGACTATGATGAGATCATAATAGTGGGGCCATGGTAGTCGACGAGTACATCCTATAACTGTTCCTAGTCGAGGGTGTATCGAGACAGGGCATTGATACACCAGAGTAGACTAGCGTATACGCATCTTGACCCATATGATGGGAGATGGATGATCCCATATCCATCGGTGTTTGACATCAAGGATGGTGTATGGGTGCTTAGTAGAGACTGGGTACACTGGACGGACTCGCCGAGAACTCCCAGATGGTATTATACCTCACGTCAGATGGCAGTTCTCCGGTAACACTAGTACAGAGTAGTCTGTTGATCCAAGATCGTCATAAAGTCTTGTGTGATTCCCACTGTGCTTTGATTTCCATCATACCACGTCCAAGAGGGCGTGCAGAAAGGTGGCATTTTGGTACAGTTCCGATTCACATGGAGGCAATGAGCGATAGGAGGGGATTCGTCTCTCCCGGTATAGGGAGTTGATGTTGTGCTGTGTTCGATTGGCTGTAACCGGAAATCCCTGGCCAGGGTTGCTGAGATTTACTGGTAAGTGTTATCAGTAGTTTCTCGAACTGTTATAGACCTCATATCGACACGACTTATCGAGCTATTGGGGTCTGACATTTACCACCCCTAGGCGAGATATGCGACATATCAGATGACGAGACCGGACTGTACGGGAGTGTTACTGTTTAGATTCACAGAAGAATATACAGGCTTGCTTGTTGATCTTATGAGCGCTCAATACCTAGGTAGCTGTTACGTTTAGCTGACCGCTTGCAGCTTGTAGGTGTTTGATATGATCATCACCTATTGCCGGCGTATTGACGATTCTTTAGAGTCCTACACAGAGGTTTCTTGGCTCAGGCAAAATGGAGTAGGGCACATATGTGATATGTGCGGGACCGAGGATAATGCGATATGTGATACCGTATTCTATTCTCGCGATATTTGATATCAGCCGGGTCATCGAATCAAGTGTTGATTCGATGAATCGGTAAATGAGATATTAGTCGGTTATATGCGATATAGCCGGATTGTCGGATCAAGTGTTGATTCGATAATTTAATGTATAATAATATATATGATATATTAAATTACATTAACTAATATTAGCTCACTAAAAGATTCTTTTTCTCACTCGGGTAATACATTGATATATATGCGATATATGTTAATTGTATTATTTTATTTTGTTACGATAAATATTATATATGTGATATATAATATTGTAACATGATATGGTTATTAATGCAACATGTTTTGTGGAGTTTAAACATGATTAGGGTTTGGATTAGGGTTAAGACTTCTAGTAGATTCTAGAAGCTTTTCTTTTGTCTTGAATGAGATATTATACTGGATATTTATGTGTGACTCATTCTTAACCCAACCCAAACGCTAGCCCTAGTTAAATCTCTACATAAGTCATCCTTGACCATGGTTGCAAGATTAATCATTATCACACTTTCATTATTCATCACAAAAGAAATGATTCATTGTTCATCTTCTTCCTTCTTCTTCTTTGATTGCAAAGATTTCTAGCTTTGATCTTTGTGATGAAAATGAGTGAGAAAAAGATAATAAAAGAGAGCAAAAATCCTACTTCATCATCCTCATCTATCCTTTCCATTTAGATGAGGGTGTTCACTTCATATTATGAGTGCTAGCTGTAGGGTTCCTAGGCACACTCATGAGGTTCTACAACTGATCAACCATGCCAAAATAAAAAATTTCCATGTGCCAAAAAACCCTAATGCTAGATCGTTACTAGAGGTAAGGCGAAATTAAGCAAGCAAACTACTTTTCTACTAAGTGAAAGAGACTACAACCTTTGTAGATCCGATCCTCCACTTCTCTAGCTCCGTGTTGACGTCCATCCGCTGCGATCATTGGAATCCTGGACTCTATTGTCGGTTTCATCGGAGAAATGGGCGGGCTAGGTCGTTGACTTCGATGCCGAAGATGATCTACGTCGAGGCGACTCAAACCCAAGCTCCATCTTCACTAGGTCATGAAACTTGTGAAGATAACACACTCTACTACATGGTAAGTGGTAGAGGATGAAGAAATAGGAAGTGGGTTCACTTTGGATTTGGATTTCTCACATGGATTCATCACTTGGAATTTTCTAGCAATGGTTTCTTCACTTGAAGAAGAAGATGAAGAAGAAGAAGAAGAAAGAATAATGAATACTT
Source organism: Agapanthus africanus (assembly GCA_030015575.1). Taxonomy (NCBI): domain Eukaryota; kingdom Viridiplantae; phylum Streptophyta; class Magnoliopsida; order Asparagales; family Amaryllidaceae; genus Agapanthus; species Agapanthus africanus. The sequence goes on from CM057337.1 coordinate 548,312,847, forward strand.
TTAAAATAATAAATCAAGTGATTCTTATCATATAGCAACCATGGGTTAGTTTACTTTTGTAGAGAGCAAACCATAGTTTAGGTAAATGGTTAGGTCAAAGGGTAAAACAAAATGGCTTAGACTTTGTCAAAGATGCTATGAAGCTTCATGAAGCTTCAAGCCAAAGTGAGAAAAGCCACCACCATTTTGTTTTAACCAAAAGTAAATAAAATAAATAAATAAGGCAATTGAAACCCTAACCATTAACTAAACATGGTGTATAGCATACACACACCCAAGTTTGCATGTATCATCAAACATGATACAATCAAGTCCACAAAAATATATCACATATACTACTTATGCATATCAAGTGAGAAAATCCATCTTAAGTGAACTAATACTAGTTAATGTAAAGTAATATATCAAATATATAATTATACATTAAATCATTAAATCAACACTTGATTTAATGATCCGGTCATAGTTTATATAACCGACTAATATCAAGTGTATTAATATATCGAATCAACATTTGATTCGGTAACCCGGCTATATCTTATATAACCGTCCGATGATACAAATCGCGAGAATAGAATCCAGTATCACATACTGGTATTATTCTCGGTCCCGCACATATCTCATATGCGCTCCTATTTCGTTTTGCTTGAGCCAGGAAACCTCTGTGTAGGACTCTAAAGACTCGTCAATACGCCGGCAGCAGGTGATGATCATATCAAACACCCACAAGCCGCAAACGGTCTGCTAAACGTAACGGCCACCCGGGTATTGAGCGATCAGAAGATCAACGAGCAAGCCCGCTCACACTCCTGTGAATCCAACCAGTAACACTTACCGTACAGTCCGGTCTGTTCGTCTGATATGTCGCATATCTCGCCTACGGTGGCAAACGTCAGACCCCAGTAGCTTGATAAGTCATGCTGATATAAGGTCCATAATAAGCGTGAAACTACTAATAACTCTTACCAGTAAATCACTGCAACCCTGGCCAGGGATTTCCAGTTATGGCCAGTCGAGCATAGCGCAACAACAACCCCCAATATCGGGAGAGACAAATCCCCTCCTATCGCTCATTGCCTCCGTATTAATCGGGACTGTACCCAAAAACCACCCGTTTGCACGACTAAGTAGAGCCGTGGTAGGGTGGAAATCAAAGCACAGTGGGAGACACACAAGACTCTATGACGATTTCGGGTCAACAGACTAAGCTGTACCAGTGTCAGCAGAGAACTGCCATCTGACGTGAGGTATAATACCATCAGGGAGTTCTCGGCGAGTCCGTTCAGTGTACCCAGTCATCACTGAGCACCCGCATACCATCTCTGATGTCAAACACCAATGGATATGGGATCATCCATCGCCCATCACATAGGTCGAGAAGATATACACTAGTCTACTCTGGAATATCGATGCCCCGTCTCGATATTCCCACGACTAGGAACATTGAAGGACGTACTCATGGACTACCCAGGCCCCACTAGTATGATCTACATCATAGTCCTGGAAGTCGAGTACACATCCTAAGGGCTTTATCAACATGTAACAGAGAGACAGAAAGTATACATGATAAGATAAAGAGCAACCAGATAGCGTACTATCATGTCGAGCAAGAAATTCCTACCTATATATGTCCCATCATCCACTACAATATACATCCTATGTACAGTAATGGCCTCTAGGGCATACATATAACTAACATTAGCTTGTGTTAACGAAACTTCAAGGTAGATCAACTTTGTATCGAAGTTTGGAAGCAAGACTGCATCTTTCTCTTCGTGGAACCTCTCGAGTGTCCGGAACACGATGATCGCAGCGAAAGGACTTCAACACGGAGCTTAAGAAGTGAAGGACCGGATCTACAAAGGTTGTAATCCCTCTCACTTAGTGTTAAAGTGTTTAACATGCTTGTTCTCGCCTAAACCCTAGTTTAAAGATCCGGCTTTAGGTTGTTCGGCACGGCTAAATTTTTAATCGGTCATGGTTGATACCTCGTAGAACCTTGTGAGTATGCCCAGCAACCCTACAGTGGTATCAGAACCAAGCTAGAACTTTAGGCAAAGTCTAGACGAAGTTTAAAGTCCGATCGAACCCGGAAAGCCCGATGTTTACCCTTCTCTGTACATTTTTCAAAAATAAGATTTTTTTTGAATTAAAAATGCTCAGAAAATTAAGCAGGAAAAACTAAGAATTACTGTGAAGTACGGACTTTTAATTCGCTGATTTGACCATGTAACCGCGGCCAAACCTAGGGTTTGGCGGCGGTTCCGCGGCCAACATTTCGAATTAGTCCCTGGAATTTCATATATTTATTCTTGGGTCCTTTCTGGGCAATTTTTTCTGGGAATGTTTTAATTCCACTCAAGTGTTGAGTTTTCTAGGGTTATATTGGAGACTCGTTGATTCGATCGGATAATTTAACTTTGTTTAGTCTTTTCGGATAATTTTAGAAACTGTTAAAAAGTTCGACCGGATATCAATAACTCACTTTTTCCCCTGTCAGAAAATTTTCAAAAGTTGGATTTTTTCTCGAGTTTGAAACTTTCGTAGAGTCAAGGAAGTAACGTGGTGGACCCTCTAGAAGATAACAAACCTTAACTCGATTATGTGACCATCTTGAACTGCCTCTAAACCTTAGGGTTTGTGGCAGTACGGCATGCCACATGTGAGGCGTTGGCTTGACCCTTCTACAGCTGGACCATTGGTACTGTGGCATGTGATGGATGTTTTTAAACTGATTTCAAGTGTTGAGATATATTGGGGAAATCTTGGGTGTTTGATTATTCGATCGGAAAGTTTAACATTGTCTTTTTATCTGGAATGTGATACAATATTTGGAATCCACATGAAGTTATGAGATAACTGATTTGAATGTTATAAATCTAGCAGTTTAGTATCAGATGATCGGTTGCCATGGAATTTTGATGTGATCAAAAGTCCGTCGCAATCACGTAGTGTACGCGGATACTCGTCGGATAAACTTAACAGATAGCCACGCCCCATAGCCCCGACCAAGTGACTGTAGGAGAACCCCGTTGCCAAAAGCATCTGTTCGGTTGCTCGCGGCAGCGGTGTTTCGCCTTAGTGCACTTCGTCGACGGCATCCGGGGGTGCGGCCGTCTGCTAATGTTTGCAACGAGCATTTGATCAGGATGTTGGGAATCTTGTTGAATTGCCCGACTTGATATTGGAAAGCGTTTTCGATAAAGAGACTAAAATGCAGGGTTTATAATTGTTAGGCATGCGATGTCTAAGGAATTCATTTGGTTAGGCATGCGATGTCTAAAGAGGTTGCGGATTCCAACTGTTGTAGTTTTACACTTTCTTTTCTGTGACTGTAAGCGTAGTATGTAGTGTATCGCTGTCTTCTTTGCTATACATCAATGGCAATCGGGATACGCATACTTGCTTACGTTGATGATATGAAATATTATGTGTTGCTGTGATATGTTATATTGGATCGTCGCGTTCTGAATAGCAGGGGGTTTTATGTGAGATGAGAGTATTTTCTTTTTCATTCATGTAAAATTCATATGTATGTAATATTCTTTTATTGGGGCACTTCCGGGCTGAGGATGATGTCACCATTGTATATTATTTACTTTTCCGCATTAGGTAGACCCAAGGCGGGGAGCACAAGTAACCGGGTTCTAGGTTCCAGTGGGAGACCATCTCTAGGAGTCGAGACCGGGTCTCCTAACCCTAGAATTGGCAGTGTTGCTTGCCGCTCTCGTAGCGGTCTAGGGATGTGGGTTTGGCTATTCATCGCGACCGTGGAATCCGTGTTTTATACAGGCTCGTATTGAAAACACGGACGTCCTAGTATATCCAATATTTCATATATGTTCTTCTGCTGCAGTGTTCTGTGATGAGAACATATTACTGCCTAAGACGAATGTTTATATTATATATATGAGATATATGTTATATTGCAGATTTTGTTTCAAATGTGATGCTTATGAAGCATAATAAAATGGGACTTCATTAATGAGATTAATGAAACTAAAAAGAAACCTAAGATGTTGTAGAAACTTGTTTAAAAACTGGTAGCTCTAGTTTTTACTTTGCATAGCGGTGTTCCTTGTAGAACATCCAGCACCTTATTCGATAAGGAAAGAGCCGAGATCCCTTCACCGGGAGTGGCCTCTTTAGTGAAACTAGCTGATGATACAAACTCGGTCTGTCTTTTGATTGCTTCTATAGTTCTTGCTTTGCAAAGTGGTATTTGTGAAATATCTTGCACCTTATTCGATGAGGAAAGGGCCGACGATCCCTTCACCGGGAGTGACCCCTTTAGCAAAAGTAGAAAAGCCTAAAAAACACTCCATTTAAAAATCACTCGATTCTACAACGATATCAAGTTCATTACGCAAAGGGTTTTCTTAAAAACCTGTCGTAGCCCTCCGTCATTTCAGATAAGTACTAGTTAGTATTCGTGCTACGATTGTTGACCATGTTAAGGCGTAGTGTGCGGTAGCGGATTAGTGCTTATCTGTATAAACATATGATGCGATTGGATTAGGGTAGTCGTGCGACTTTGTTGACCATGTTAAGAGTCGTGCGGGTGGGTTTAATTCAATCGTGAAATGACGGGTTGAACTTGACTAGCACTTATGATTTGTTGACCATGTTAAGGTCATATAGCTGCTAAGGGCAAAATATTATCGGGAATTTCAAGTGTTGAAATTTGCAATGAGATTGCATACCTTCTATGAGATAGTTGGATCCCGATACCTGCTGCGAGTAAGAGTTACTTCTGGGAGTGTTTTACACATAACAATTAGCCGATCAAGTAGGTGTCTAGAAAGATGTTAACGGGGTTACGCCCCTAGGTAAACGAGGTTTACTTTAATTAGGTTCGTGCGAAAGCACGGGGGACCTCCCTCAAAGTACCGGCACTGGCCTGGCTGAAAGATTGGCGAACTTATAGCGTGTAATTAATCCCGGCTAGTCTTTCCTATTAGGGTTTGAAAGAAGATTTGACTAAAACAGTGGGAAACATCCTGATTAGATATAATAGATAACCAATCTAATCTTGCAAGAGCATACGCTGAGTGTTTTCTTCTCTCTCTCCAGGTAGAGACCATATCACGCCTTAATCAAGATAATAATACGGATGTATTGATCGAACCCACTTGTTATACTGAGCTGGGGAACGTTGGTCACGCTCCAACTTATAATTGTTATAAGACAGAGCAGGAAATTGTGGAATACCAGATTTTCCATGCCACAATAACGAAGAAAGTACATGCTGATGCATCTTCTTCGGGTGAGTTCATTATAGAGAACTGAGAACTGGTGATAAGTTTCATGAGATAGAAACGGTGCAAGTGTTGCAGCCAACTCTGTTGGTCACTATCACCCTGTATTACAAGAATACATTGATTCTGAACGAATGTTATTAGATACCGAACCTGATATACAAAATCATATCAGTCTCTTTATTACTAAAGAAGGATATAATTTTATATTGTTGGATAATGTTTTGAACATATCCTATATCAAGAGTTGATCGGTTCAGGCATGTTATCTAAAAGCATTGACGTTCTAAATCAAACTACAGTTCTTAGTATACAGAACACACACAAAAGGAAGAGTTCAGAAATGAATGAATCCTTCTTGAGTCATTGTAGACTAGGTCATATCAATGCGACCTGACTGGCTGAAGTTACGTATAGATGAATATTTAAATTAGTTTGAATTTACATCTTGTGAAACTTGTCGGTCATGTCACAAAGATACGATGACCATAGCTCTGATTGTTGGAAACAGAGAAAGAGTTAGTGAACTCTTGGGATTGATACATGCTGATGTATGAAAGTCCCCTGTCTACACATGCTAAGACCGGTTCTTTGTACTTCATTACATTCTCTGATGATCTCTCAAGATTCAGACATATGTTTATGTTGAAACGCAAGTCCGAACCTTTTGAGATATTCACAGAATATAAGTTAGAAGTAGAGAAACAACAACGGGTATAAGTATTATGTCCTTTGATGTGATCAGGGAGGAGAATACGTGAGCACGGAATTCCTGGACTATTCTAAAGGAGAATGAAATTCTCTCTCAGCATTACTCCTCCGAATACACCACAGCACCTCGGTGTATCGGGGCGGAGCAATTGCACCCTATATGATATGGTGTGCTCTATGATGAGTACTACTGAGTTTCCTATTTTCTTTTGGGTGTTATGCGCTTGAGAAGCTGCATACCTATTGAATAGGGTTCAAATCAAATCAGCTGCCAACCACTTCATATGTGATATGGAAAGGGAAGAGCCCATATCTTAAGTTTGTTAAGATTTGGGGTTGTCCGGACTATGTCTAAAAGCAAAATCCGGACAAGCTCGAGGCAGGTCTGTTATGTAGAACTCGAAAGGTTCCAACTATACAAATTGCAACTGATGATTTGGTAGAACCAAAGGATTCAATAGTTTCCAACGAACCTCAGCCTCTCCGCCGATCTTGTAGGGTTCCTCACCCACCTGAGAGATACTTCGGTTTTCTCTATGACAGTGGGAGCGAGGATTGCATCATAAGATGGTGACCCAACTAGTTTCGAGCAGGCCATCAGGAGTGGGACTCTGTAAGAATGGCTGGATACTTATCGATCTGAGATGAAATCCTTATACACTAACAAAGTATGGACTTTGGTTGCTTTATCTGAAAGGTTAAATCCCCATCAGGAACGAGTATTTCTTGAGAAGATTACTTGGTGTACATGGAAAAGTTAAGACTTTCAAAGTTATGCTTAAGTCCATCCAGATCCTACTTGCCACAGCTACTTACCACCACTACGATATCTGGTGGTTGGGTGTCATGACTGCTTTTCTAAATGATATTTTAGAAGAGAGCGTCTATAAGTACACAGCCAGAGGGCTTCGTAGACAGTGGGAGCAGCGGAAAGGTGTGCAAGATGCTTTAAGTAATAAAACAGGCATCGTGGAGTTGGAACATCTGTTTTGATGTGGTAGTCAAAGAGTTTGACTTCATCAAAATGGTAGATGAACCTTGTATATACAAAAAGGTAGTAGAGAGTATGGTGATGATCCTCGTAGAGTACGTGGATGACATACTCTTGATAGTGAAGGAATTTCCTATGCTACGCTCGGTCAATCTCCGCTTATCACAAGGATTCTCCATATAGGATCATAGTGATACCTCCTGAATCCTGGATTTTTGATCTATGTGATATATCTAATTGGATGTTAGGATACTCACTAGTTGTGGTGAGATGGTATCAATCGATCCTGAGGAGAATCACTGGAAAGGTTCCAGGGTGAGAAGGACGACTGAATGTCAGTCGCAGGCATTATCTTTACCCTCGGTGGAGGGACGTATGTTGGAAGAGTTCCACGCTAGACACCGTGACATACTAGACGATTAAAGGCAAGATACATCGTTACTAAGGATTCTACCAAAGAGGTAGTCTGGATATATATAAGTTCATGAGATGAACTTCGTTCCTACCATTGTGTGACAATGGAGTTGTGGCTTTTGCCAAGGAACCCCCGTCCCATCTGATATCCATATATAATTCTTAGGCAGTATCACCTGATCATGGAGATGGTTGATCTCCAGGGAGATCGAGGTTAGGAGAGTAGACACAGAGGACAACAGTGCGGATCCACTCACAAAGGCCTTTTTCCCAGTAGAGACTTTTGTGGGATGATTGAGTATGGGATACTTCAACCACAGCTAATTGTTGGGTATGTGATACCACAACAGATGGCCCTAGTGCAAGTGGGAGATTGTTAGTTATATGTATGGCCTAGAGGCCATTACTGTACATACGATATATATTGTAATGGATGCTTGGACATATATAGGGAGGACTTTCTTGCCCGACATGATAGTACGCTATCTGGTTGTACTTTATCTTAACATGTACTCTAATTGTCTCTATGTTACATATTGATAAAGCCCTTAGAATATGTACTCGACTACTGGGACTATGATGAGATCATACTAGTGGGGCCACGGTAGTCGACGAGTACATCGTATAACAGTTCCTAGTCGAGGGTGTATCGAGACAGGGCATTGATACACCAGAGTTGTAGGTTTCCTAGGCACACTAATGAGGTCTCACAAGGCATCAACCATGCCAATTTAAAATTTTACAGTGCCGAGAAACCCTAGACTACGGATCGTTGACTAGAGATTAGGCGAAACTAGCAACTAGTTAACAAATTAACTAAAGAGAAAACGGAAATACAACCTTTGTAGATCCGGTTCTCCACCTCCATAACTCCGCAATGAAGTCTCCTCGCTGTCCAAATGGAATCCCGGGCTCTAGCGTCGGCTTCATCGGAGAAATAGGCGGGCAAGGTTGTCGGCTTCGTGCCGAAGATGATCTACATCGAGGCATCACAAGATCAAGCTCCCACTTCACCAAGTCATGAAACTTGTGAAGAAAACATCCTATACTACTTGGCAAGAGGTAGAGGATGAAGAAATAGGAAGTGGGTTCACTTTAGAATTGGATTTCTCACTCATTTTCAAGAGTTGCCATTAAAGCTCTCAAGCTTTTTCTTCTTGTCAAGATGAAGAAGAAGAAGAAAGAATATGATAAGTTTTCTTGAATAATTGAAAAAGCAAAAAATTGATTCTTATCATATTCTTAACCTTAGTTAAGTGTAGAGAATAGACCATGGTTAGTAATGATGGTTAGGGTTAAGCAAGAGATAAGAATGGTGGACTAGGTCAAAACTTCATGAAGTTTCAACAAAACAACAAATAAAGCCACCATTCTTTTCAATATGCTAATTATTTTCCAAAAAGAATAAACAAATAAATAAATGAATAAATAAGTAATGGATAAACAAAACCCTAACCATTAGTTTAACCATGGTTTAATTCTTTACACTTAACCAAGTAAACATGTATCATCAAACATGATACAATCATTTGCACAAAAAGTATATCACATATACAACTTGTACAACCAAGTGAGAAAATCCATTTAAAGTGAACAAATACTAGTTAATGCAAAGTAATATATCAAATATATAATTATACATTAAATCATTAAATCAACACTTGATTTAACGATCCGGTCATATCGCATATAACCGACTAGTATCCTATGTATCGGCTTATCGAATCAATACTTGATTCGATAACTAGGTTATATCGCATACAACCAATCGATACATTCATCGCGAGAATAGAATACGGTATCAAATACAAGCATTATTCTCGGTCCCGCACATATCTCATATGCGCTCCTATTTCGTTTCGCTTGAGCCAAGAAACCTCTGTGTAGGACTCTAAAGACTCGTCAATACGCCGGCAGCAGATGATGATCATATCAAACACCCACAAGCCGCAAGCGGTCTGCTAAACGTAACGGCCACCCGGGTATTGAGCGATCAGAAGATCGACGAGCAAGCCCGCTCACCCTCCTGTGAATCCAACCAGTAACACTTACCGTGTAGTCCGGTCTGTTCGTCTGATATGTCGCATATCTCGCCTAGGGGTGGTAAACGTCAGACCTCAATAGCTCGATAAGTCGTGTCGATATGAGGTCTATAACAATTCGAGAAACTACTGGTAACACTTACCATTAAATCTCAGCAACCCTGGCCAGGGATTTCCGGTTATAGCCAATCGAACACAGCGCAACATCAACTCCCTATACCGGGAGAGACGAATCCCCTCCTATCGCTCATTGCCTCCATATGACTCGGGACTGTACCCAAAAACCACCATTTTGCATGCCCTCTTGGACGTGGTAAGGTGGAAATCAAAGCACAGTGGGAACCACACAAGACTCTATGATGATCTCGGGTCAACAGACTACTCTGTACCAGTGTCACCAGAGAACTGCCATCTGACGTATGGTATAATACCATCTGGGAGTTCTCGGCGAGTCCGTCCAGTGTACCCAGTCTCTACTGAGCACCCGTACATTATCTCTGATGTCAAACACCAATGGATATGGGATCATCCATCGCCCAACTGTATAGGTCGAGAAGGTATACGCTAGTCTACACGTGTATATCGATGCCCCGTCTCGATACACCCACGACTAGGGACTTTGAAGGATGTACTTATGGACTACCATGTCCCCACTAGTATGATCCGCATCATAGTCCAGATAGTCAGGTACACATCCTAAGGGCTTTACCAACATGTAACAGAGAAACAATCAGTGTACACGTTATGCTAAAGAGTAACCAGATAGCATACTATAATGTCGAGCAAGAAAGTCCTCCCTATATATGTCCCAGCATCCACTACAATATACATCCAATGTACAGTAATGGCCTCTAGGGCATACATATAACTAACAATCTCCCACTTGCACTAGGGCCATCTGATAGCAGTGATTGTAGTATCTCATATTCAACCATCCCATAAAAGTCTCTCTCTGGGAATATGCCTTCGTGAGTGGATCCGCCGTGTCGTCCTCTGAGTCTACTCTCCTAACCTCGATCCCTTAGAGATCAACCATCTCCATGATCCAGTGATACTGCCTTAGAATATGTCTGGATCACTGATGGGACCTACGTTCCTTGGCACAAGCCACAACTCCATTGTCTCATAATGGTAGGAACGTAGTTCATCTCATGAACCAATATACACCCAGACTGCCTCTTTGGTAGCATCTTTAGTAGCGATGTTGTTAGTTATATGTATGCCCTAGAGGCCATTACTGTACATTGGATGTATATTGTAGTGGATGCTGGGACATATATAGGTTGGACTTTCTTGCTCGACATGATAGTACGCTATCTGGTTGCTCTTTATCTTAACGTGTATATTTTCTGTCTCTCTGTTACATATTGATAAAGCCCTTAGCATGTGTACTCGACTTCCAGGACTGTGATGCAGATCATAATAGTGGGGCCAGGATAGTCCATGAGTACATCCTTCAATGTTCCTAGTCGAGGGAATATCGAGACGGGGCATCGATATTCCAGAGTAGACTAGCGTATATCTTCTCGACCCATGCGATGGGTGATGGATGATCCCATATCCATTGGTGTTTGACATCAGAGATGGTATACGGGTGCTCAGTGGAGACTGGGTACACTGAACGGACTCGCCGAGAACTCCCAGATGGTATTATACCTCACGTTAGATGGCAGTTCTCTGGTGACACTAGTACAACTTAGTATGTAGACCCGAGATCGTCATAGAGTCATGTGTGTCTCCCACTGTGCTTTGATTTCCACCCTACCACGGCTCTACTGAGTCATGCAAACAGGTGGTTTTTGGGTACAGTCCCGATTCACATGGAGGCAATGAGCGATAGGAGGGGATTCGTCTCTCCCGGTATTGGGGGTTGATGTTGCGCTATGCACGACTGGCCATAACAGGAAATCCCTGGCCAGGGTTGCTGTGATATACTGGTAAGAGTTATCAGTAGTTTCACGAAAGTTATGGACCCTACGTCGGCATGACTTATCAAACTATTGGGGTCTGACGTTTACCACCCCTAAGCGAGATATGCGACATATCAGACGAACAGACCGGACTGTATGGTAAGTGTTACTGGTTGGATTCACAGGAGTGTGAGCGGGCTTGCTCGTCGATCTTCTGATCGCTCAATACCCGGGTGGCCGTTACGTTTAGCAGACCGCTTGCGGCTTGTGGGTGTTTGATATGATCATCATTTGCTGCCGGCGTATTGACGAGTCTTTAGAGTCCTACACAGAGGTTTCCTGGCTTAAGCGAAACGAAATAGGAGCGCATATGAGATATGTGCAGGACCGAGAATAATGCGTGTATGTGATACCGTATTCTATTCTCGCGATGAATGTATCGAATGGTTATATGCGATATAACCTAGTTATCGAATCAAGGATTAATTCGATAAGCCGATATATTGGATACTAGCCGGTTATATGTGATATGACCAGATCGTTAAATCAAGTGTTGATTTAATGATTTAATATAGAATTATATATTTGATATATTACTTTGCATTAACTAGTATTGGTTCACTTTAAATGGATTTTCTTACTTGAATTGAACATTGTATATGTGATAAATTTTTGTGCACATGATTGTATCATGTTTGATGATACATTCTAGCTTGGTTTTGTGTAAAGTATTAAACCATGGTTAGTTAGTAGTTAGGGTATCATTTCTTTTACTTTTTCATTTATCTATTTATTTATTTCATTTAGAAAAGATAAAGAGAAAAGAATGGTTGCTATTTTTGTTTTTATTTGAAGCTTCTTGAAGCTTTGAACAAGTCCACCATTCTTGTCTCTTCTCTAACCCTAACCATGTTGGAGATAATGCCCTCAGAGTCAATTATTGGATCACAGGCACGTGATTGCAATGATTAAGGGAGGACCTATCCCGGTAGGACAGTCTTACTCGAGATGATAGTATGCTATCTGGTTTATCTTTATCATCGTGTACTGCTTTAGGTGACCTGACATGTCGCTATTGCACGTTGATAGAGCCCCTAGGATTCTTGCTTGACTGCCAGCAGTATGAGGGCGATCATATAAGTGAGAGCTGAAGTCTATAAGCAGATCCTTAAAAGGTCCCTAGTCGTAGGAGTCTCGAGACAGGGCATCGATTCTCCAGAGTAGACTAGTGTATACAGTCGAGACCCCGACGAGGGGCGGTGGCCGTTCTCACAAGTCACTGGTGTCAGTTGGTTCACCTAAGATGTATACAGGTGCTCATTGGGTTATGAGTACACCGGACAGGACTCGCCGGGAACATGCTAGTTGGTCTTATACCTCACGTCAGATAGCAATTCCCAGGTGACATGTGTACAGGTTAGTTCATCGACCTGGGGATCGTCATTTGTCTCGTATGAGTTCCCACTGTGCTTTGATTACTACCCTACCACGGCTCAAAGGAGTCGTGCAAACAGGTTTTAGTTGGTTACAGTCCCGAGCCACATGGAGGCAGTGAGCGGATCTTCAGGGGTTCGTCTCTCCCGGTATTGGGGGTAAGGTCGCGCTGTGTCTAGGAGAGCCATTACACGAAGTCCTTGGCCAAGGCAGGAGATTTACTGGTAGGTATTCCAGTAGTATCTCAGGGTGTTCTGGGCTACACTCCGACACGACTTGTACCGCTTTTGGGGGTCTGACTTTTACCAACCCCCTTGGCCGGACATCCGATGCTCATAGACGAATGGACTGGACTGTACGGATATTGTCACTGACAGGCTCAGTAGGGTGCCAGGATGAGTTCGCTCATCGACGTCCGTTTTGGTCAATAGCTGGTGGCCCGTCACGTATTGGCTTATACCTCTGACGTGCCAGTGGTTAAATCCACAGCCATAGTATTGACGAGTCTTTAGAGTCCACCACACTTTCAGTTACTCAAGCTTTCGGGCGAAACGCTGTAGAGGCCGTATGGAGATATGGAGGGTCCGATCAGATACGTACGGTATTTCACGGATCAGGATCAGACGGTTAGTACTAGTGGCCGCATGGTTATATGGCAGGGTTCGATCAGATACGTGCGGTATTGCACGGATCAGGATCGGACGGATATTGCTAGCCGGCTTTAGTTTAAGCCGGATCCTAGTTTAGTACAGTGTAGATTTTGTCTCATTGCATTTGTATCTGGACGGAATACAGATGCGGGTGTGTATGCACAGTATCGGGGTTTTCCTGTAATTTATTACGGGACCAGTTTTCTGGAGTTGCCATTTTGCATTCCGTTCCGGCCGGTTTTCCTTTGTTCTTTCCCGGCCGGACTTTTCCGATAGAGGGTGTTATTTACAAGTTTGCAAATAACACTTTGTGCCGGGGTTTCTTGCAAATATATTGATTATGATGGCATCTTTTCTTTTCAACCATCATTTGATTCTCTTTACATCAACCTTTTGCATTAAATTGAGATTAGAAGTGATTTGGAGTTGATGTGAGATTGTTATGATGATGTTTAGGATATGGTCACCTCTTACCTTTTACTACACTCACCTCCCTCTTGCATTTTGTATTGCTTCCTCCACCATTCTCATTTGGAAATGGTTGAACACATTTGAGAGAAAAGAAGATGAGAGCTTCATTTTGAGAGGGTAGCATTTTGATCTCTTTTCATGTTAAGAAAAATGCAAGCACCATTTTTCTTATCTTGTTTCCTCCATCATCTTCAAATGGCAACAAACCCCAAATGAGACATAGCCTCTACGCTACACTTCCTACAGCAAATCTTGGACGCGTCGGCTAGCCAACTTCGCGCCCGAGTTGCCTCGGTATTGAGGTGGGAGCCCGTAAAAGATGCAGGCGATGTGGTGCCCTTCCGGCGAGGAGGCGACAACCGGAGTATCCGCAGGAGATCGGGACGACGAAGAGAAGACCGGAGGACTCGGATCATTCGGTATATCTCTTCCCCGTCTTGTAGTTAGCTAGAATAAGTTTAATGGTCCGATCCGGGTGTTTAGTGCGCGGTGGTGCCGGTTTGCTAAGTTCGCAAAATTTAAGTTTATCACCGCTTCCGCATTTGGCCGTCGGATTGACGGCCGGGGCGTCGCCGTGCACTTACAGTGGTATCAGAGCCTCGCCATTAACTTCGTCTAGCTTTGTTTGATGTGTTTGCATTTCCGATCGACCAAAATTCCAAAAAAACCACATTTTCCTCACATCAGTTTTCTGTCGATTTTTTCCTTGCTCCAAAAATTTTTCAGGTTCTAGAAAACTGATGTACAAGAAATTCTAAGAATACTGGAAAAGTTTGACACAGTGAGTCGACCACTGAAGCGCGGAACCGCGGCCAAACCCCTCTTGGGTCGTAGTTCCGCCGCACATTGGTGTCCTCACTACATCATATTTTTCCAGTGGGCTTCTGGGCTAATTTTAGGGGTTTTGGAATGTTAAAATTGGGCCCAGAATTTCTGTGAGTGCTACAGTATTGCTTGGAGGCCCACTTGTTAATTATTTGATCGATCTGATATTTTAAACACATTTTTCACAGTATTTACATTATATCTGCGACCGTGAATGTCACTTGATCGGTAAATCCAGTCTAACTGCTATAGCCCGGTTAGACGGATTTGTGAACGTGACTTTCACGTTGATGTTTTGTGTTTTTGCTGTGATGTTGCGGATTGGTCGTGGGGGATAGCCTGGATGCAATGCTAGTACAGTTTTGTTGTATTATGTACATTTGATATTGCGGGGCGAGCGTCCGACATGTGGACTGCCGTCACTGCCAGTTTGTATTATTCTTTTAGGGCACGACCTGGTTGCGGTCGATGTACCCGTTGTATGTATATTTTACTTTCTGTACTAGGATTACCCCGCGGAGGGGTGCACGGATAGCCGGGTTCTGGAGGGCAACAAGCCCGCATCTCATGGCATTGGGACGGAGGGGGCTTCACTCTAGAATTGGCGGGCTATTCGCCGCACTCGTAGGGGGTACAGGTTGACCCAGGAGGGGTGCCCAAGTTACCGGATTCCGTGAAGTGCTGGGTGGTCCATTCACGGCGCTGAAGGGGGCTGCCTCGCTTCAGGTTTTGGCGGGTAACTTGCCACGCCCGTAGGGGTCTAGGATTTCATTGCACAGGCTATCCACACGACCAGGGGAACGTCGGGTTTCAATAGTGGCTCTGTGAAACCCGGGGATCCCAGATATCTGTATTGTTCTGTGATGCTGTACATTTCTGTGATGTTGCATTTCTTATCACGCCTTGAGCGAATATAATATATTGGTATATATATTAGTAGATGTTGTATATGTTTTACATCCGCGCTAGTCCAGTCCCCGCTCTGTCGTTAGTTAGCTAACCTAACGGGTAATGACGGGACCCAGTGGCGAATGCGGATGGCATATACGTACATCAGTATATTTTCGTTCTTTGTGGTGTGATCAATTGATGGGACTGCGTTGATTCGGATCAATGCAAGTTAAAACAAACCTATTCTGATGTTGTTGGAACACTTTTCAAAAGGCTGTTATTGCAAGGACGTTCACTTTTGTTGTGCATCGTGGTATTCATTTGGAATATCCTGCTCCTCAGTCGACGAGGCAAGGGCCGAGATCCCTTCACCGGGAGTGACCCCTTAGACAGAAGTTTGCGTCAGGGCATTAACTTCACTATAGCCGATTACTTTTTCTTTGCATCGTGGTATTCATTTGGAATATCCTGCACCCCATTCTACGGGGAAAGAGCCGAGATCCCTTCACCGGGAGTGACCTCTTTAGTAAAGGTTTTCGTCACTATATTTTCTAAAAAGCTATCCGTTCCTTCAACGATATCAAGTTCATTATGTTAAAGGTTTTCGCCAGAAACTATTCGTAGCCCTCCATCATTTCAGTTAAATATTCGGTAGTATTCAAGCTATGTATTTTGACCTCACGCCAAGGCATAGTGTTTGGTAGTTGCCGGGTATTTATCTGTTGCATAGATAGATGCGTTGGTTTGGGACAGTCGTACTACTAATTTGGCCTACATCAAGGGTATGTACGGGTGGGTTCAAATTAACCTGGACAATGATGGGTAGAACTTGATATGTGACTTATGATATTTTGACCTCACGCCAAGGTCATAAGAGCATGGGGTAAAAATCACATCGGAAGTTTCAAAAGAACTGAAACTTGCCAGATATGCGCATACCTTCTGGAGTGTGATGACGTGAGCGGATTCCGTCACGTTATCATGCAATGATAGTTGGATCCCGATTCCCACTGATGAGTTGGTTTACTCCTCGGGTGACCCCGACTAATTCTTCTTTTAGGTTTGGAGGAGAATTTGAGGTACAGTGGGAGGTTTCCAGATTAGATAAAGTAATAACCATTCTAATCTAGGATAGGGTGCACGCTGAGTGTTTCTTTTCTCTCTCTCTGGCAGCGACCATTGACCCGACCCTAGACTATGACTCAGTGACCAAGTTGACCGAACCTTCTTAACACTGGCTTTTGGATTGTCAGAGTTGCAGACCTCATTGCCACTCCTACTTTTACCCTTTTCTCCAGGACACCCCGTATTACTGCGAACGTCCACTTCCATTGGACAAAACCATCGTATGGTTACATACGAACTCGAAGGAATTCGAGGATGGTTTCTGGTTCTGGAGAAAACGAATAGGATTACTCAGTTGTCTTTTCTTTTCACCTTCTCTCAGGTTGCGAGTACTCCTTGGTTTAGGAGTAGTACACCTATTACGCAAATTGGATAGTCTTCTTCTAAACTATAGGCTGGTGCCGACCGGTAGGGAATGAAGAAAACCAGTTAGCCTAAACAGTGTACAGAAGGTATTAAGTTCAGACAAAGAAAGGGATTAGTAAGAGGGCAAAGTAAATTGCGACTGATATTCACGACCAAACCAAGTATTTCTTCGCCAATCCTAAATCACCTTTGTATTTCTCCAGGACACTCCGTATCACTACGAAGATCCACAGTTTATTGGATACTCCATCGTATGGTTATATACGAACTCGAAAGGAACTTGTTCCAGTTCGGGGATGGATTCTGGTCCAGGAGAAATAGGAATAAGGTTTATTCGGTTGTCTTTTATCTTCACCTTCTATCGCATTGCGAGTGCTCCTAGGACTAGGACAGTACACCCATTATGCTTATTGGATAGTCTTCTTCCAAACCATAGGCTGGTGCTAAACGGTAGGGAAGGAAGAAAACCATTTGGCCTAAGGGGTGTGCAGAAGGTAATGACTAAAGACATATAAAGGTATTTAGAGAGGCGGCAAAGAATTATACGGTTATAGTTGTGAATTTGGATAATGGTAGAGGCATTACTAGGAATACCAGGATACCCCATCGAAACATTTCAATGTTTCAGTTTCAAATGTGTACTGTTAAAAGAAAACTGATTTCCTGATTAGACAGTTGCTCCAGGGTATGTATTTACCAGATTTGATTCTCACATCTGTATGGTTTTACAGATGATGAGTGGGAGTAAGTTATTGGGAATAGGATGATCATCCTCATTATATCGGGATTCGTTGTAATCGGTGATATTTGAGGAGATCACCTGGGCTGTTTGCCGGTCGGAAAATATTTGGTTTTGAATATCCGCTGTTGTGCACCAATTTCAAATTGATATATATGTACGTCTATTTTCATAGAGTGAGATATACCTTTTGATATTATGTCGATGACATTTACCTATATCAGTGGAAGGTTAGGTAAGGAGCATTAAACAGCGGTGTAATTCTTCTTAACCATAAGTACAGTTTTCAACCTACGACACACAGTGAAAGAGTTGTTAGACTCGGCGGACTTATACAGAGTATTGTATGTTGTCCAGTGTCCATTAGGACAGAGGGGTTGGTCCTCATACTATATTCTGTTTACTTTTAACTTCTCTAGTTCTTAGACATGTGTTTCGTAGAAACACAGGGTCTAAGTTTTGAGGAGTTATAGGTATTTGAATAGAGTAGAGAACCAGGTGTAGCAAGTATCGAGATTCTTCAAAGTGATCGAAGATGTAGATACTTGTGTATGGTATTCAGTTGATAGTAATGATAAAGAGAAATTGCTTCTCTTTCAGGTTACTCATAATTGGAAGCATTCCTGAGTTGAGTAACGCTGATCGGCCTCCTTCCATTTAGTTGACATGCACTGGAGATAGCTGCACGATTTGAATCTGGTTCAATTAAATCAGTGCCTCTGGTTCTATATTGGCTATAGAACAGTTCATATCTTAACGTTGTTAAGGTACGGGGAGTTGTCTGGCTTATGATTAAAACAAGACTCTGGATAACTCAAGGCACGTTTCTGTAATGGCTGTTTGTGGGTTGACCCAGGCTATGACGAGGGTTGACTTTCTACCATCTGGTAGATCAATAAAAATATTGTTCTAGACTCGCCACAGTTTTATTAAAAATGGATTTTTTCAAAAACAGTAGTGGGAGTATGGTAGAACTGGAAGTGATCCCAGAACCGCAAACGATTACTGAAGATTTGATAAGGAACCTAAAGATTCAATCGTAGCCTCAAGGACGGTGACAGGGAAGTTCTTGTTTACCCACACTTGCCATTGTTGTTGGTCCAGTCTGCGAGACCCGGCAGGAAGATGAGTATAGCGTCGTTCTAAACTAGCTTTAGAAGTGCACGTCTATATGACTCTGCCAGAGGGTTGTCGTAGTCAGTGGGAGCAGCGGAAGCATTGGTGGACATCAGGCTTATGTCTATTTATAGACTAAAGCAGATGTAGCGGAGATAGATCATCTATTTCTGATGTGACAGTCATAGGTTTGACGTCATCAGAATAAGGGATGGATCTGTTGAGAAGGTAGTAGGAAGTGATATTCCTATACAACGATCGGTTATACTTTGGTCGTCACACAGTGGTTTCCCCACAAAGGACTTGGACATTATATCAAACATACTGGTTACTAGATCTATGGTTTTAGATCTAGATTTGGGTGGTTTCCCAATCAGGGTACTTAGACAGCATTCTAAGAGTATTTATAATGGACGACTCCTGGCACGGTAGTGTACCTGCAAGTGATCGATTCA